>CM024669.1:30034554-40034554 GCA_014182725.1 Eucalyptus brandiana
GATCCAGTGATTGGTTGTAATTATTTTGCTCAACAAATATGTTCTCTTGGAACAAGTGTGTGGTTAACTTTATTTGGTGTTCCGTTGATCCTCCTTGTTTTTCTGGATTTGGCTTTGCTTTTCACTATTCTTGCTCTGTTTTGATTTGTTTTGTCATGAACACTATGTACTTATGTATCATTTTGAGTAATGAATATAATCTTCTTTTGAATTTTAAAAAAAAAATCATGTTGTGATAAATTACGAAGATGAGCCATGTTGTGATAATTATTTTAAGATGAGTCATGATGTTGTAATAAGTGTTTTATAATGAGTCCTTGTGTTGTATTAATCATAAGTCATAGATGTGAATCACATGTTTACAAAAAGCACTGGTTTTTGTCTGTCTTTGGTTTCATTAATAGCAAAGAGCCTGACTATATAGGGACGATGCTTGACTAATAGAATATGAAGTCAAAGGGCCTGAAAAACGTAATATGCTACTACTATAGGCTCGCTTCGTTTCTCTTCAAGCCCGCCCTTATTGAAGACTACACAAGCGCCATTAATATGCTTGCGTTACCAATGATGCAATCTTGCTTGTCTTTTCTTCCTTATGCATAAAAAATGCAGACTAGCCCTTGAGCAACGTAGCGCTTGTGTGCTGCCGCTAAACATGCAAAGCTAATTTCCTTCTCTCCTTCAAATTTCCATTAGATATTGCAAAATCTTGTAGAATAATAAGATAGCATATTATCTTGATGGCATGCTCTGCACTCACCTTCATGAGGATTTTGTGCATCAGAAATTGAGGCCATAAAAGCCTTATGCGTTTGAAGTGAGGGCTTAGATGAGCTGTTAAAAAATCGAACTCAACATTTTTAATATAACCTCTTTTTATGGTGCGACCTACGGATTAAATTGCATGTTTAATTAATTAAACCAAATCTTAAAGTTGCCATTGGTATGACCTTGTAATAGTCTACGCTAAATGTTCCTTAGTGATTCATTAGTTTTCTTTAATGGTTTACGCCTGAAAATGCGATAAACCCAAAGATCCTGTTCTTGATAGACCATAGAACTGCTGAAATTTAACAAACCCTTTCATCACAATAAATTTTTTTTTTCCTCCAACACAATTATTTTGTTGCATCAAATCTCCAATGTTGGATATAGAATGATGATCTGTCACTATAAATTTTTCCCGTTTCACACAGACACGTGCCCAGAAGCTTGCAGTTTATTGTCCTTGGAGAAGAACGCTAACGACAACGGAAACGAAATGCCTCGCAGTGTCCAATTGAAGGGGGATTTCCACGGTCACCGGCAGAGTGCTTTTGAGTCCTCAGGACCACGACGAAAGAGAAAAGATACTCACAGATTACAATGGCGACGACTGCTATGCCGACGATGACCCATCCCGAGTATCCCACCGTGAAATGTTCTCGTCGTCGGATGAGACTGAATTTGGGACAAATGAGAATGTTAATTAGGGGCATTGGGGCAAACCCCAGTGGTTATAAGAAAAGAAGAGTAGCGTATGTTAATTAGCTCCTCTTTAGCCGCCTCTTTTTAAAACGTGCATGAATGAATCATGACAACGACTCTAGTGAAAGAGGGCAAGTGCTACATACTTATAAATATTAGCAAGATGCATGCATTAATCTTGCTTAGGTATACAACGTTAAATTCAGCTCCCATCCATTCGCACACACATTCACCTTTCACCTACAAACGCATCAAGGACACAAAGCGACCCCACTATAAAGCCAATAGAGATTCAATCCACTCCATAAAGTTGCACCGCCCTTTGATGTTTTTTAATTTCTGGTGACCGTGGAAAGGCATCCCAGTGTAGACTTCTCTCCGTAATAACGGGCCTATGTTAAGAGAATCCCATTAGCCAACTCGGTGTCTTCCCCAGTGATTAACAGTAACGATGTTTTAGTGTGCTTGTAGATATTTTCCATGATCTTATGCTTAGAATGAGGGTTTAGCTGGACGTTAAAAAGTTGATCTTGACGCTTTTAACATACACCCTTTCATAGTGTTAATTCTTGAATGAATTAAATTGCATGTTTAATTATTTAAATCAAATCTTAAAGTTGCCATTGGTATAACCTTATGAGAGTCTACGCCTAAATATTTCTTAGTGATTCATTAGTTTTCTTTTAATGGTTCACATCTTAAAATGTTGCAATACATCCAAAGATCCATTTATTGACAGACCATAGAACTACTGAAATTTTAATAAACCTTCATCACAATTTTTTTTCCTCCAACACAATTATTTATTGCATCAAATCTCCAATGTTGGATACTAGATTAGACGATCTGTCACTATACATAATTGAGCGCCACACAGAAACATGTCCAGAAGCTCGCAGATTATTATCATTTGGAGGAGGACCCTAACGACAACGGAATCGAAATGTTTAAACTGTTCATACTAAAGGTAATTTCTGGTTTCACCGAGATTGCCTCTGTGTCCTGAGGACCGCGACGAAAGTATAAAAGGAAACCAGATTATGATGGCGACAACTACGATGCCGACGATGACCCATCTCGGAGTATCCCACCACGAAATGTTGTCGGCGGACGAAGGGGGAAGTACGGGCAACACGGACAACACGGACAATTCTGTGGACAGTTGTTGTTCTCCATCAAGAGAACCCCTGCGTTATTAAATGCGAGCGACGTGTTTACAAACATATTTTGAAGCATCAATTCACACAAAGAAAAGAAGTTCGTCAGTGGCCTGAGAAGGAGATGATTGGGGAATGAAGTAGGATATAGCATAAACCGAAGAGTCAAAAGGAGGTGCTTGCGTGTACCTTATCAAGCAGAATTGAGGCGAGTGGGTGTTATTGGTATAATTTACACAACCAGTAGAGGAGTGCGTAATTTTCATGAGGTAGCCCCTCTCTATAATGGCTCTCTTCTACCCTCCATTATTGGCATGGGGTTTTGATTTAGAAAATTACCAAAAAAGTCTCAAACTTATCAGCGACTGCCACAAATCAATCATATATATATATATATATATATATATATATATACGTGCCACGTCCTAAATCTTTTTTCATTTCACAATCCAGTCAATCTAGCCAAAATTGATTCCATTGACCGACATGGATGTCGATCATTTAATGTGCTAAGTGTAGACATCATTGAAAAATCAAATTGTAAATTGATAGACTTGGAAGGGGCCATGCTATGTAGATACCTCCTTCAAGGGAAATCACTTAGTAATCCATTAATTTTCTGTAAGTCTAATTTGCTCTGAGGTCACGACAACAATTGCTAAGGTTTTCGGCACAAGGTGGAGATGTACGTTGTTAGGGGCTTTTTATTTTTATTTTCTTTTCTTTGTCACCTTTTTTATAAGGGGTGTTACATGAATAACCTTGAGAACGGATACGCGATCCCTTTATGACCATTAGAAAATGAAAAATAAATCTCATCCGTTGATTGTAAAAGCTTCAAGATTTTGTATATTGCAGCCTATCTTATAGGAGTTACTTAGAAAATTCAGAGAGGGGATAATTTGTTGTGATACCGACTTCTCAATGGAACATAAACCGCCGAATTCAATAAACCATCCAACACAAAACATTATTTCCTGTAATAACAAAAATTATCTATTGCATCAATCTGGCATGTTATATTTATAAACTAAATGATCCATCATTGTGCATCATTCAATTTCCACCTACGTAACTTTATCCTTTGATTACAACTTCGGACGACACGGGCAGCTTGGCAACTTCATCGGACAACATGGGCAGCTTGGCATCGTTGATGAGTTCGATGATGGGTGGCCGCAGCCACGATGGCGAATAAGTGAATATAAGAAATGATGAAAATAATTATTAGCAAAAGTGTAGATAGAGTTACCCACTATTAAGAAATATTTTAATTAGGAAAAAAAAAGCATTATATGACATGATTGCACATAATTTCGTATACAAATATGATAGCTCTGGGATAAAATGTAGGACAATCACAGGGAAAAAAGCTTCACCAAAAACTCCAAACTTTGGTCAAAGCGACTAATTTATCATAAACTTTTTCTCATACAAAAAAACTCCAAATTTTATTAATCAGAATATATTTACCCCAAACTTTTTTTCGTGATAAAAAAAGTTCTCTAAACTTATATTCATGCGATACATTTATCCTAAAGATAGGACATTTTCTTCTTTTACTTTTTCAATGTTTTTTTTTCTTTTTTTTTCTTTTTTTTTCTTTCTTCTCTCTTTACCTTCGCTTGGGGCCGTTTAAGAAAGGGAAGTCGTACTCGCTAGGGCCACCTTGTCGGTGTTGGGGCGAGGTTGCAGATTCCGGCCTAGGCCGCGCCATAGCAAGGGTGCCCCTTGGGATTTGGCAATGGGCTTTCTGTGCCCCCCGCCCGACTCTAGGCAAAGGTCACCCTCACCTGGTTGGTGAGGGCAACACCAAGCTGAGGGCCAGTGTTTGCCCGATGCTGGCAAGGGTGGCTAAATCCTTCAACTGTTGACGGATTTGAAGCTATGACAAGTGAATTACCATACATCCTCCGATCAATGGTATTTGAAATGTGACCTGTCCATTGCAAGGACGGTGGGTTCCTAACCACAAACCATCTATTATTGTAGTATTTTTCAAAAACAAAGTAATTAATAAATAAATTCATCCAGTCATGCACATGAGTATGAATAACGACATGGCAATGAGGAAATTATTACATAGGCCCTTTCAATTATGCTTTTGTCTTCGTAGGAACCGTAGTTTAAAATAATAAACACTAGTCACTTTCCACGCATTATGTGAGGGAGAAAGGGGAATCCTATGGCGGGCGCATGAAGAGTTGCTTATCAATAAAAGCCTGTGCCTTTCAGAATGGAAGGGATTGAAAATAACATCTAAGTTTCCAGGACACACCACCCATAATTGTTGCCATTGTTTTGTCTTATTTTCTTCGTCCGATGCTCACTTGCAATTATTGATCTGGACAAGTTGGACGGACCAAGAAAGAAAAGAAAGAATTGACTCATGGGGATCATCCTATGAGGGCAAGAGAAAAGGTGAAGTTCTTCCTTTGGGTCAAAGAAAATTTTATTGGAAATTATGAACATGGTCTAAAGAGTCCTAGGCAAGGGGAATCTAAACAAAGGAGAGACCAAAGGGCTTGTAGAGAAATAGAAGCCACCTTTTGTGGAATAAAGCCAATTGTCGAGTCCTTGTAGCTTAGTTTACAAGCCCACATCAGTAGGAACAAAAAGTGCTAAAATCTATATCTATATATCTATGTGGAAAGGGAGATTATATGTATATGTCTTTTGGCAATGTAAATGGAATAGTGCAATAATTTGAATTTGGTGATTAAGAGCTGAATTAGATGTAATATGTTTGTAGTTGCAAATCAAACAATTGTTAATAACCGCACTTGTGCTCTAAACTTATCGTTGAAATAATAATCAACCCTAAAATTTTCTAAAAAAGCATCACACAGCTTCCCTAAATTTTATCTTGCTTAAAGGTTAATTAACTTTGATTAATGGTTTCTGCAGAGAGTGATCCAATGGCAGTTAGTTCTTGAGGAAAGGAGATGGGATGCTTTAGGAACTTGAGAGGATCGGAAGTTATATTGAGTAGGTTGGATACCCGTGGATTGAAAAGATGCATTTAGCTCATTAGTTTGACTGTTTGGCTTTTGATTATCTTGATCTCACGCTCAAAAACATATAATCTTCCTAATCTATTGTGATAAAAATAATGTTTCTTTTCTAATAAGGTACCATCTTTTTTTAAAATTACCACTTTTTTTTTCTTTTGTGGTATGAATGATGCTTGAAAAATGTTTGCAGGCTCACCGCTAGCGTTGAACTACAGGAGGATTTTCCTGATGGGGAGCAATAACTGTCCAGCGTTGTTCGGCTTTCCCATCCTTCCCCTCCTCGATCAGCACGACATCGCTGCATGCCGACACTTCGATGTGGATCACCGTCAGCGTAGTCATCATTGTCATCGCCGTAGCCGTCGGTGTTATTATCAAAATCGTCGTATCCCGGGGACAGAACCGCCCACTTCACCGAAATTGATATTGAAGCTAATATTCCAAAATAACGTCAGTGCCGCAATCGCCGCAACGGGGAAGGCCGCGACGCCGACCTCATCGCCGCGACAGGAGAACGCTGGTGAGGCACCAACAACCTCATCGTCGGCAAAGCCTGATGAGGTGTCAACAACCTCATGGTGGCCGCCGCCGTTGTCACCGTCGTTTATGATGTATGGTACTCCACTAGTGTACCTTTGAATGGAGGAGATTATGTAAAGCCAAAAGAAACAACATGTACAGAAGATTTTTCTTAGCTATCACATCACAAACAAAAGGATAAAATTATGGAGATGCAAACCTATTTTGATGACAGCTTAGCAGTGTACTAATTGCTGGCTAACGGAAGCATGTGATCATCGCCTTTTACCGAGACAATGAATGATCAGATAGTGCATCTACTTTCGACAAGGATGGATTCCATTATATTATTTCGTGCCTTGGCCTACAATCAGGTGAAAGGAGAGCATTAAATTCCGCAAAAATAAGCCTATTGACATTTCTTATCGGGTGCTTAAATCAGAAGAAAACAGCATCGTCTTATCATGTCATGCTATCATCGTTACCTTTAAGTAGTTGAAAATAATTGAAACGTCACGTTAGATGATTTCAATGAGATTTAGCTAAAATGTTTTATTGCATTTTCCCTTGTAAGTTTAATAATGCGTTATTTCAGTTAAAAAGTTTATACCTTGATGGGCTTGAATTTCGGTATAATAATTTGAGGAGAGATTGTGCAATTATCTTGAAAATATGATAACCCGGTTTTCTCAATCTCAAGGCTCGCACTCAACTCAATACAATATATTTACTCGCATTGGGATTCGATTCAACTCTAAATATTAAAAACTAAAAATAGTGTGTGCTTCAGCTCCATCTCAAGTTCAAAAAAATCTTAAAAATAATGATTTTTTTTTTCATTGTCCTAGTAAAATCCTTTAAATTATTAACGAGGCTCGCAAGTTACATTACTGTAGTATTACAAAAATTTGACACCTCCAACATGGCAATCCATATTGTTAGGTCCAAATACATAAAGAAGGTGAAGTGTTTTTTTTTATACATATAAAAATATTTATCTTTCTAGAACGAGCACCTTATTTAAAAATGTTTTTTTTATATGGAATTGAACCGTTAATTTGCAATATGGAACTTATAGAGTTTAGGGAAAAGAAATTACAAAAGCTATTTATAGAGTTTCAATTAGGATATGCTTTCTCTTCTAGCTCCAGCAGCCCCATTAGCCAACAGTGCATTGCTAAGAACTTTGTATCGCGTGACTCAACTCCCTCCTATGGCTATCTCACTATAGACTAAATAATTATTAGATCTCTTTCAATAGCTGTTCTCACCCTTGTGCACACAACACGTGTAGACATACTTCCCCCAAAATTATTTAACCACACTTCTAAGTGTTTACAAATAATCATTAGCATATTTCTTTGCCTCTCTTACCTAAACAATTGCATTCTCTCTAAGCACGAACTTCTTCCATGTGTATACAAATGATTTTGGCATTCTTGCTAACTCTAGATCAAAACTAAATAGATTAAAATGAAGCAAGAAGATAGATATCAGTTAATACTCAATATGTTTCGATTTTTCTTGTTTCAAGCACTCAATCACAAGTACATTTTACTCGTAGTTTGTCCTTATAGGCCTCCCAAAAACAACCTCCTGTTTCAGCCATCTGATTCAAGTCGATCACATAATGAGTTTAATTTCATCACACGGAAAAGAGACATTTGAGGGGTACTTAGAGATTTCATCAACAAATGAAAAAAATCAAAATGATAAGGAGAATACTCAGAAGCTGGTAAGTTTATAAATTGACTTATTATAGTGTTTGCAATTTATTTACAATGCTTGTTAAATTTCCAAAGAGTTGGTTATACTTTTTAATTCATTTCAAAGTTGGTAAGTTTCTAATGGCATTGATAAGTTATTGATAGGTTACTTGGCAATCAAATTGATGGTCCCGCTTTTTTTTTTTATTGACTATACTAGATATTAATGTTGGCTGGGTCTGCCTGTGTGCGCCTCGGTTAATGTTAATAAATAAAAGAAAAGCAGTCAAAAAGTCAAAAATGCAATAAAGGAAAAGAAAGGCGGGCTGCTCGTCTGGAGAAGACAGGAATGGGCCAATATCGTCGGAGTTGACTCAAATTTCAATACGTTGTTATAAGACCGAGACAGATGAGTTGAGACAGGCGAGTCCATCGGTTTCATTTGTCAATCCGTTTTGTTCATTGAACACTTTTTCTAAATTATCTCAAATTTCTCCAATTGTGATTAGGTTTCTTACTCATGTATTAATCCGCTTTTTATAATGATTTAAACGCCATTATATTGTTTGATATCAACTTCTAATATATTACTAAAGAAGAACCTTTGTGTATCTTACTATTTTTTTGTGATTAGTGAAAGTTTTTGAATTGTCCATAATTTTTTTTTATCATTTCTTCGACATAAACTTGTCGTGTTTGCTTGTCATTCTGGCCTTTATCATTTTGGCATTATTTTTATTCATTATGAGATTATATTATGGAATATATTGCCTGTTATTATAGGAGCTGAGTCGAATCTGGTCCATTTAATCTTGGAAGAAATTGATTCTACATTAGGTTAATTTTTGATGAATTGTTGCCGGTTCGAACTTTGTATCAATAATTTTGGAAATCCATCAAGTAAGGGAAATTTTCCGCATTTTCCTCTGACTACCCTGCACTCGCCCCGAAAGCTTGGGTCAGCTACATCTTTGATTTTTTGTCTCATCGACCAATAGCATTTTTTTTTTTTTTTTATGGTCTTCGTGGTCGTGGAAAAAGTATGATTTCTGTCCTAATCAAGCGTCCTCATCGGCATCTTTGATTTTTTTTGTCTCATCGACCAATAGCATTTGATTTTATGGTCTCCGCTTCGTCGTGAAAAATATGATTTCTGCCCCAGTTGTGTCCTCATCAGCCCAAAGCATTTTACTTGCTTTTCCCAGAACTGCCCAGTCAATAACACTTCAATTCGTGTTATAATATGATCTGAGAAATGGATGTTTACTGCGGGGTTGTCCAAATCGGTTTCCTGTCTGAAAGTACGATAAGAAGAGATGCTCCAATATTCCTTTTTTTCAAACTTTCTTAAAAGATTTTGATTGCAGTTTTATATTTCAGGAGTCGTGCTTTGATTGATATGTTCATGTTTAGAGGAGGCTTGTGAAATTTGGAAGACACTTGCAGCATACTTGTCAAAATGCAGGGATGGAACTATCATATATTTTTAGTGGGTCAATGCCCTAAAGACAGAAGATAAATGTATTTTTATTTAACAAAAATTATAAAGATGCAATCGAGCTTATTTATTGATTTGAAGTAGTTTTCTATGCAAAGTCTGACTGAAATCAACGCTTTGACATTGAATCATGAATGTGAACAAAATTCAGTTTCAAATCCCCGTGCCTCGAGCTCGACCAAATAAAGATATAGGCTCCGAAATTGAACTCGATTCAAACTCCATTATTAAAAGCTCGATTCTACTCATTTGACTTGCTACGTAAGATGTTTCTATCTATTTTTCTAATCATATACTGTACCTTTTGCATAGCCGGGTCATGCCATTCGATTGCTTTATCTTCCGACTCTATCAAGCCTCATGTTTGATTGGTGGTGTGGTTGTCTAGTAGTGCAAATGTCTAAGCCCAATAATTTTTTGATAATTTTTCATCTTTTTACTTTTCTATTTTTTGCGTCATAAAGAAGTTTATAGTACATGGAAAGACAAGATAATCGGTTTTGATTTCTTGTAAGTTAGCGCATGGTCCCTTAGAGGGCGATGAGGCTAAGCCATTACATCGATGAACAATGGAAGTTACTAAAAGGCAATGCGGTTTTCATTAGGCATCATTAGTTGGATTTATTTCTTAGATAAACTATAAGGATCCCATCCCACTGCTCCTTTTGCCCTTCCGATTTCCATCTTTGGCAATGGAAAACCGTGCAGCCACAACAACACTGATACAAATTAAGGAATCGTTATGCTAAATGGATCCTATGAGAAACAATTGATGTCGTCTCATCCATTGATCGTGTCAGACTTTCGTGATTATATGCCACAAACCGCACTCCATTCACTCATGAAACACTTCCTGGATATGTCCTTCTCAGCACTTCATTTCGAGTAGGAATTCATTAGTTCCCCCGCAGATTGGAGTACAAAGCCCACCCAAAAATCTGATAAAATAGTCCGTTCTATTTTGCCGGTATCACCAGCCTTCACTTAGTTCCGATGACTCTCTTCGTAATATGAGGTAATAATAAAGCAAATCTGTCAAATTTGTTCTCCACCAAGAGCATAACTCTTTTATTATGTATGTTGGATTGATTGGTCGATTTACGACATTTTGTATAGAAATTACAAAAAAATGCATATAGTTATAATTGTTATAATTCAAAAATTTATTTATTGATGACCATAAAACTGTTCATGTAAGAAATTTTGTAAAACCTCCAACACAAGTTATTCATCGCGCCGATCTCCAACATCAGTATAGTAGAGTAGATGATCTATCACTGTGCATCGTTCAAGTTTCACACACAAACATAAATAGAAGCTTCTAAATTCATAAGCATACAATAAGATAAGAAAGACTATTGTAATTTTTGTCTCAATTATTGTCTAGATTAGACAAGCCGGTACCTTCCATGCTTGCACTTCACAAATAAATGGGCCATCCGTGCCAGCCCACTGCCCCACCGGCAGTTGTTGCCACCGCCACTTTGCGACTGCTGTTGCCCCCACAAACCACTGACACGGCGGCCCCGGCGGAGCACGGCCGGCACGATTGGCACGACTTGCATGGCTGGCACGATTGGCACGACTTGCACGGCTGGCACGATTGGCACGACTTGCACCGGGGCACGATTGGCACGACTTGCACCTGACCCCGGGCGAGCACGGCTGGCACGGCTACCGGGCATGACTGGCACGATTTGCACGACGGCCCTGGGTGGCCCCAGCGGGCTGCGGGCCCCGGTGGCTCCCGGCGGCCCCTGCGGCCCCTTTGGTCCCCGTGGCCCTGGCGGCCCCTCCAGCCCCTTTGTCCTTGTGGCCCTCTCGGCCCCGGGCGCCCCATCGGCCCTAGCCCACATGTGCGCCATGATGCGCATAAAAGGAAACCACAAAGCATGACCGTAACAATGACTAAAAACCAATAACCCACGTTGGAGTTTTGTAGTCATCGGGAGTGGTACAGGATTTTGATCGATCCATGCCGATGGAGGAGGAAAGAATTGGCAACTCGGATGATTTTGTGACAGTTATTGTTCTCATCAAGAGAGCTCTGGTGGAGGTAGTTCAATGCGAACAGTGAGTCTACAAACATACTATGAAGCATCAATCCAAGAGCCAATTTACCTTTTCATCATGATGAATTGATCATAGATCTCTGGGGTACGAGGTTGAATGATTCAACACTGACCAATGAGATATAATGTGAGTGGAAGTAGTTGCCGCATATACCCTCACAAGAAGAACTAAGCAAATTGATGAATGATGTTGCGCCAATGCTTAATACTCCGCAAAGAAGTGAGAATTTTTGCCCGGTGGAGATAGTGCCATATATGCCCCAGACGTTCCCTCCCGTGAGGATAGCATCATATATGCCCCGCGACGCTCCCTCCCCCAATGGGTGGGTTTTTTTTTTTTGCCGAAAGATAATAATTTTCATTACTAACCAACTCACGGGCACCGTTAGTTGAAAGTCTAAACATAGAATTAAATAATTGTTGCCATTGTTTTGTCTTATCTTCGTCCGATGCTCACTCGCAATTATTGATTTGGACAAGTTGGACGGACTCAAGAAAGAAAAGAAAGAATTGACTCATGTGGATCATTTTATGAGGGCAAGAGATAAGGTGAAGTTCTTCCTTTTTGTCAAAGAAAATTTTAATGAAATTATGAACATGGTCTAAAGAGTCCTGTGCAAGGGAAATCTAAACAAAGGAGAGATCAAGGGCTTGCAGAGGAATAGAAGCCAATTTTGTGGAATAGAGCCAATCCGTCGAGGTCCCTCGCCGGCCTAGTTTACAAGTCCAATGCCCGTAGGAACAAAAGTGTTAAAATCTATATCTATATGTCTATGTGGAAAGGGAGATTATATGTATATGTCTTTTGGCAATGTAAATGGAATAGTGCAATAATTTGAATTTGATAATTAAGAGCTGAATTAGATGTAATATGTTTGTAGTTACAAATCTAACAATTGAAAGAATAACTAATTCGTAAGCTCTAAAATCATCGCGGAAATGCAATTGAGTCATAAAATTTTCAAAAAGTACAGTCAATTGCAAGAGATTTTTGCTTTTTTGCGTTTCCTCTATATTCTTCTCCCTAAATTTGAGCTTGCTTAAAGGTTAATTGACTTTGATTAATGGATTCTTGCGAGAGTGATCCAACGGCAATTGTGTTCTTGAGGAAAGAGAGATGGTATGTGTGATCGAATTTTCCATCCTATTTTCTATGAATTAATCGGCATTTCATTGATGCGCTTATAGGATTGTTCTCAAAGTCATCGCTTTTGAGATAACTAGACTATCTGGGAAGTTGTTAAGGAATTTAAGGCAATAGACTTGAGAATTCAACCGTAAATCGAAGCTGTCGGTTGTGCTTATCTTTGTGCTATTACGGCATAGTTAAAAAATGATTTTAGATCGGAGATATGCTGGTTTCTTGATTGAAATGTGTGGCTAATGCGTGGGTGACCCACTAAATTGGAAATTTTGTTAATGACACTTGACTAATTTTTCTTATTGTTTTGGTACCTCAGGTCCATTTGAATCCTCAAGATTTTTATGACAACCAAGAGTTGCCAATGTATCAAGTAGGTTCATTGTGGTTCGAAGAAAATTGATTACGGGTCAATTGCATTGAAAAGTTACGAAAGTTATCCAATAGCCTAGTCACGCTTAAAAACTCGCCAAATGAAAATTTATCACGAAATTGAGTCGATTTCAAAAATTGAAGATTCTTGTCATGTTATAATAAATTATAGAACGTCGACTTAGTCGCAAAGATTTTTCGTAAACCGAGACTTTTTGGGAAAAAGTCGAGGTAGGGCCGTTTTTGTTCGGAAAAAGGCCGAGATCGTTTTTGATCAAGCAATGGTGATGCAAGATGGACCAATTGGTGATGAAAAATACCAATTTGTGACCGAGATGTCAATTGAATTTATTAAGGCCGGTTTGTGTTGATTCAAGAAAGGATTGATGGCCAATTGAGGAAGAAATTAAAGGAAATTCGTATGCCACTTCAACCTTGGACCATTTCAAGGTTGCGGGGGGAGCATTGGTGGCCTAATGGAGGAACACAGTGGGGAGAATGGTCAAGGAGACCAAGGAATGGAAAATTTGGACATTGGTGGAGCCCTTCTTGTCCCGTCTCCCTTCTCAAGCCAACTGGCCAGCCATTCCTCTCTCCCAGCCTATTCAACCACTAACGGCGGCTAGCAAGAAGCTTGCCGGAAGCCGCGGCATAGCCGAAGACGGCCAGAGTCGCCCATCGCCGATGGCGCCGTCGCACGCCACCCGCGCGATCCCGCAGCCGTCTGGCCCGCGTCAGCTTGCCTTTCTAGGGCGTGTTTCCCCAGCGCACGCCCAGCTGCCTTGTCGTGTGAAGCTCACGGAGCTGCCCTTCGTTCCTCCGCCTAAGCCTCCACCAAAGCTTTGGTTTGACCCTTTCACCCTTTCCATCAATTCCCAGCTCTAAAACCGGCTTTGTTCCCTTACAGGCTTTTAGCAAGAAATAGAAAATTAGTGGTTTCGAGATGTTGTTTGGCCCGTTTTGAGATGGTTCCGGCCTCTAAACCTAGGCCGCTTTGGAGAAAGTCGGCTCTCGTCGCGTTCCGTCAAATTGAACCGAGCAGTTCAATAAACAAGTGAGTTTAACTCACTAGTCCTCGCTTAGTAGACTAATGATGCTTAGGAATTGATTAGATTTATTTAAGCATGATTATGTGGTTAGATTAGATTAGAGTAATTAAATTAGTGATTTGCCAATGCATGTTAGGTGGTTAGGATGTAGCCATTAGCGAGTAGATAGGTTCTAGTATTTATTGAACGAACCTCGGAATTTTTCCGGGTAGTTTCGTGACCAATTAGGCATTACGGGCTAAGTTGGATTTATTGCTATTTAATAACTAATTTGTGTAATTATTTATTTATTTATTTATTTTCTAGAAATTCAAAGGGATAGTTGGTGACCGGAATTTTATGCCGATTACCATGGTACAGTCTATTTATTTATTTGAGTTTTAATTTGCGTTGAATTGATTTATTTATTTTTTAGGATTTATTCCTAAATTAATTATTTTGAGTAATTAATTGAAAGACAACCGGGCATTGGTTGACAATGCCAAAAGATATTTTGGTGGACTACGAGAAAATAGTGAGATTTGTGGAAAGGAAATTATACTATTTTGGCTAAGGTTGGACGTGCACCTACACACGTGTATCTTTACCGGGCATGATAAAATGAGAAATTGATTATGCAATATATCATGCTGGCTCAATGACTAAGGATGTCGTCTCGTAGAAACGCGTTATATTATGTCGGCTCGATGACTAAGCATGTTGTCTCGAAGAGACATTATGACTTGTTACTCGGTGACTTGATACATCACCTTGGAGAAGGCACGTGGGCTTGGTGACTAGGTACATCATCTTTGAGAATGCACGTGGTCTCGGCCAATTAGGTATGTCATCTTGAATAAGGCACGTGGGCTTGGTGACTCGGTATGTTATCTTGAAGAATGCACGTGATCTTGATGACCAGATATTCCATCTTAGAGAATGTATGATTTATTTAAAATGACTAGGGAAGGTCGTGATGACATGTAATTGGCTAGATCGATTGATCGATATTTCAATCTATGGTGATTGATTGGGTGCCTATTGAACTGTATTGAATTGCAAGTGGAATCTAAGGCTAAGGTAAGTCCTTTCACTTTGTGTTGTGCATAGACAGCTCTTTTGTGGCATATTGGTCTTCTAATTGAGTCTTTGGGGGGGTAGAACTCACTGAGACATTATCTCATTGATTATTGTATAACCATTTTCAGGTCCTTAAATGGTGTGGGTGAAGGGATTGGAAGCCCCGGAGTTTAAGAGGTGAAGCCCGAAGAATCGGTGATCTTGTCCGGCTAGTTGGTCATAAGACATTTCCCTTTTGATGGAAGCCGATTCATTTTTGTAGACTTTATTTTGTGAACTGGCTGCCTAAGACTTGATTTAATAAATCGCCTTGTATATATATGCATTATGGTTTGCAATGTATATATAAGTGTGGTTGTTTTCAAAGTGTGAAAATTTGGAGTCCTACTTTCCTATCCCATTATTTTGTTGTTCGAGGATTTATATCTACTTTCGCGTCTGTATATTAAAAATGAAAGGGTCAGCAATGCAGAACATCACTATTAATTGACTAGGTGAGGGATGGGGCGCGTGCTCGAGGATCGGGCGTGACGGGATGCTTGGGGAACTTGGGAGGATAAGAAGTTATATTGACTAGGTTGGATCCCCGTGGATTGAAAAGATGCATTTAGCTCATCGGTTGATTGTTCAGCTTTTGGTTATGGATTGAAAAGAACTTATATACTACATACTTTACTATGGTTATAGATCGACTTAATTTTTGGTCATTTCCTGAAGTTGGAATATATATCAATAGATGCTCATCTCTTTTCTTACTTTTGATGTTGGATGATCTTATGTTTGGTAGGAATTCGAATGTTAACTGGTAATTTTTGTAACCCTTGCAATCGAGCTTATTGGGGAAGTATATACTAGTTCATTCGGATTACTTGGGTTTTCCATTGCCTTTTTATCTATCCAATTTGAAGAAGAAATGTCAATGGTATCTCTAATCGGGAGGTTTCCTTGCGGCGTCAAAGCTGATGGACCAAAAGAAGAAATGCCTTTAGCTTCCATTAACTCCTATGAATAAAAAAGATATATGTCCATTTCTCTTAACACAACTATTAGTGAAATCTTGAATTAGCTAATTAATGTGATACATTTATGGAAATTTAGGACATAATTTTGAGTGGTGGTTGATAACTCCTGATTATTTAGCATGTCATCATGCCATCCAATTTTAGCTTGGTGCACATGATCTACTCTTTCTAATTCACCATGACCTCCTTTTGAAAATTAGGGTATTACAATTACTCCGTTCCTTTTCACTTCAAATACCCAATGTGAGGCTTTCTTTATTTCTCACCTCACATGTGCACTAAATATACTCCTCTCACATGTGAGTCTATCAAACTAAGGCCAAACGTCGTCTCTTTTGAGAATCATTGACTACTTCTTTGTATCCCAAAAAGTGAAATATAGCAATTTTTTTTTTTTATCTCATATGTGTACTCAACAAGGAGTGCTTCAAAATGTATTTACTAATGCCAAATGAGAAAAAAAAAGCAAAATCTTTAGTGGACCATAGATTGGTTTGTATTATTGAATTCTAAGCATTGTTTTTCGTTTTTTGGATTTAAGGAAAGTAATGCTTACACCAAGCACTCAAAAAGATTTAAGTGAAATTTATTTAAGGAAAAAGTCGAATTAACTAAGAGAAGCCTCCACATTAGTCCAAATGGTCAAATAAGATAGGTTTATTATCAATTACAACCATAGTGGAAGTTCCTAATTACGAGTTGTCCATTAACAATATATTCTCAAACATAGAGTAAATACATAACTAATTAATCAATTCTATTGTGCATACAAGTGTGAGTTTATGTTTGATCCAATGCAAAAAGACAATAAGACAAATTGCGTGGCCCAAAAACAATAGCCGACAAAAAGAAAAGCACGATATGGATAATACTATGAATCCCTATGGAATCATTTTTGAGGGATTGCGTCACCAAACTTAGCCAACCATTGCTGCCAGTTGTCCATAATCGTTAGCCTAAAGGCCAAATCGAGACAATCCCAAGGGTCCCAAGACAACCTCATTCAAAATGGAAGATTCATATGTTGGAGAAAACTCTCTTATTTTGAATTTGACAAAAAATGTTTCCATTAGTCTAGTCACGAAAACTTCAAGACTCAATTATTAAAGTCTAATGAACTCTAGACTCTGTCGTCAAAGTTTGAAGACCGCAAGACTCAAAAAGAATCAAAGTCAACCCACACTTGGCAATTTCTTGACCAACTAAAAGACTTATTTAGATGCGAGTTTATCTTTAAGGATTCGGTTCGTACGGTTTGAAGAAGATCTTACGGGCCGGAGATAGCACCTTGTGATTAATTATTCTTATTGGAATCAATTTGGATAATCAAGAACTTTGAAAGGTGAAGTACACTTGGAAGTACACTTGGTGGGTTATCATCACATTCCTTAAATGACTCAAGATTTTCTTGATTGATTGTCAATGGGTAGATTGGAAGAACTCTTTTTGAAAGTGCCAACGGACATAGAGGCATGAAGGATATATAAGGAAGACGCTCAAGTTGTTTGAGTGAGCGTGAAAGAAAAATTCCAAAGTCTGAAACTCTTAGTTCTTTTGCTTTCTCTATTGCTAAGCTTAAGTTGTACTCAAAGAGAGATTAAACACTTGTGAAACCTTGAGGAAGTATAGTAGAGTTTCTACACTATGGAATCAGGACGTGAGATTGTAAAAACGTCTTTTGGTTCACGGTGAAATCTAACTAGTAGGCTGTCGGTGCGAGAGAGAGTGGATGTGGCTTCTGGTCTAAGCCGAACCATAATAAATCTTGTGTTTCAATTCCTTTCCCTATACTCCTTGCTTTACTTTGTAGATTTATCTAAGGCTTATAGTCTTTTACATATTTTTGGTATTCTTGAAAGACAAGTTAACTTGTTAAAAGTCTAGCATATATTTGCTAGAAACACCTATTCACCCCCATTTAGGTGTTCTTACTAGCCCTATCAATTGGTATCGAGAACCATCGTGTGCTCATTTAATTGAGTGTTTACTTTGAGTTAAGGATCTATGACTAGTATGTTGGCTCAGGTTTGGTTGAAGGCTAAAGCAACACCGAACTCCTTACTTTTTGATGGAAATGAATACAGCGTATGGAAAAACAAAATGAAGGCATTCCTAAGATCGAAAGATTCTACGGAATGGGATGTAGAAAAAGGAATCATTCCTAAAGCTACATAGCTTTAAAGAGGAAAAGAAGTTGCGACGCTAGCGAGATAACGCAAGAAGAAATAACCAAGAGACAAGCTCTTGATGCTAAAGCAATTTATTCTTTATATTGTGCTTTATCTCCTCCTAAGTGTAACATAATTTCTTTTTCGTGAAACGATCAAAGAAGTTGGGATAGGCTGCACATTACCTATGGAGGCATTAATCGAGTGAAAGAAATAAGGATCAATATTCTAATCGGACAATATGAAGCTTTCAAGATGAAACCATGAGAATCTATCATTGACATGTTTAGTCGTTTTATAGAGATTGTAAACGGTTTGGAGTATCAGGGACAACCAATCTCAAGACAAATAAAGGTTAACAAATTGCTACGTGAACTCTCAAAAGACTGGAATTACGTGAAGACTTTAATAAAGGAAACTCAAATGATCATGCCGCTTTTTGTAGACGAGGCGATTGGCACACTCCGGTCTTATGAAGTGGAGCAAATCAACGAGGAAGAAGATCCTAAAGGTAATAAGTTAGTTGCTTTAATATCTAACGATGATTATAATGTTATAGACTTTGAAGATGATATGGTGATAAAAAGCTAGCACTTATGATAAGGAGGTTGGAAGCGAACAAAGGGAAGGAGATTCAATTAAAAAAAAAACAAAGTACTCAAAAGTTTCAAAACAAATCAGCGAGGATGATGAAGTCAACAAAGACGTAATTTATTTTGAATGCAAGAAAATGGACACATCGAGACTCAATTTGTCCTCTGTTGAAGAAAAAAAGAGGGGAAAAGTTGAGAAATACGAAAAACCTCAAAGTAGAACAATGCGTGATGCGAATGTGAAGAAAGTGACGAAAATTATGCCAATATATATCTAATGGCAAAATCAAAATCGGACTTAGGCCTATTTGACAACGTGCCAAAAAACGGCGCCCATTCTGATTTTTGTTCCCTGCACTAGTTTGGGACGAGAATCGCGTTTGGTAAAATTTTTGTTCGAAGGAACAATTTTGGACAAGATTTGAGAATAAAATTTGATTCTCTCGTCCGAGAATCGAAAAGAATCAAAACCCTCTCTTTCCTTTTCGTCATCTGGTTGCCGTCCGCCATCGCTCGCCGCGTTCGCTCGCCGCCCGTCCGCCGTCCCCCCCGGTGCCGAAAGGCTCGCCGAGGCGTGGCGAGGTAAGCGAGCTTCGTCGGAGAGCAAGCCGGCCACCGGGCGGTGTGTCGGCCCAGCCACCGGCGAGCCTTGCTGGCGGCCGGCGAGGCTTGGCCTCGCGGCGGGTCCAGCCTCTCGGTGGCTGGGCGAGCCTCGCCCCGGCCTGCCGGTGAGGCTGAGGCCCGCCGCCTCAGCCGAGGCTCGCCCGGCCCGTGGTGGCCAAGCTAGCCTCGTCGAGGGTGGCGAGGCTGACAGCCGGGGAGGCTGGGCCTCACCGAGATCAGACGGCAAGGCCGAGCCTGCGGGGCGGCGAGCCTTGCCCAGGCACGCGAGGCTCGGCCAACGAGGCGACCTCGCCGAGGGCCTGACGCTTCGGTGGCGTTGCCGGCCCTGGTGCAAGTAGCCCCGATCGGCGGCAGCCGGATGAAGAAGAAGAAGAAGAATAGGAAAAAGGGAAAAAAGAAAAAAAAAGAAAAAAAGGAAAAAGTAAAAAAAAAAGTAAAAGTAAAAAAATTATTTAAAAATTATTTAAAATTAAAAGAAATTAATTTGGAACAAAAATCAATTAACACGGTATCAAACGCAATTCTATTCGAATAAAAATTTGAACCGATTACCAAACACACTTTTTTCCTCCGAATTAATTCTAGAACATAATAAAAATAATCATTTCAGTCGAATCACCAGGTGAATAGAATCATTTGCCAAACGCGCCTTAGACTCTAAAATAGACTCAAACTCAAACTTAGACAATGAAATCAAGGTAAGCAATTTAAAAATTCTTACTAAAATCTCGAAATACGTTGATGAACTTTGTCTCGGTCTCTTAACCTTATTAAGAGGATTTTCGAGCTAAAAGGAGAATTCTACACTTAAGCAACAAGAAATTTCTTGAAAAGAAAAGTTTGAAAATCTAGACAAAATTTTTTTGTGATTTTAAAAAGAAATGCAAACTCTCTTTCAAAAGAAAACATTTCGAAATAAGAAATTTCAAATATTTCAAAAAGATTTTCAATAGAATGAGAAGTTGGAAAATATTCTTTTAGTACAAAGACCTTATTTCAACAAGTCAAGATTGTGAATGACCCTTTAAACCATTCCTTTAATTGATTTTCCAAAGGTAAAGAAAAGAATCAAACAAAGACCTACAAGAACTTTTATAGAAATCATTTTAAAAGGTCTTTGTAAAACTTGTTGGCCAAAGTGCTCTCAAATGTTCAAAAATGCAACAGCTCAAAACATTTTGAGAAAAGATTGTCTTATGGTTTGGAGACATGTTAAGAAGGATTGGGGAGAGACTGTGTTTAAAACTAACTCCTCTAGACCGAAAAAGATCTGGGTACCAAAGAAAACTTAAGTTCTTTTTGTAATTGCAGGTCACTATCAAGAAAAAGATTAAATGATATTTGGATAGTGACTGTTCAAGACACATGACTGGAGATTTAAGTTGTTTTATAAAACTTGTGCAAATAAATGGTGGAAAAGTCTCTTCGGTGGAAACAACAAATGAAGAATTGTTAGGTGTGGAACCGTAAAAATTGGAAGTCTCACAATCAACAATGTCTCCTTAGTGGAATGACTAAATTACAATCTACTCAGCATTAGCCAATTGTGTGACACTGGATTCAAAATCAACTTCCAAAAAGGAATATGTTCGGGAACTAGTAAAGATCTTTCTCAATCTTTTACTGGACGAAGACATGAGAACATTTATCTTCCGGATATAAAACCGAAAGATCTCAATGTCTAATATTGATTCAAGATGAAGCAAATCTTTGACA
Source organism: Eucalyptus brandiana (assembly GCA_014182725.1). Lineage (NCBI taxonomy): Eukaryota > Viridiplantae > Streptophyta > Magnoliopsida > Myrtales > Myrtaceae > Eucalyptus > Eucalyptus brandiana. The sequence goes on from CM024669.1 coordinate 30,055,732, forward strand.
TCGAAAGCTTGGCCATGTTAACATAAAGCAAATTGCCAAGATCTCATCCAAGAATCTTGTTCGTGGGACCCGCCCAACCTAAAGTATCAAAAGTTTGACTTATGCACACTATGTGTGTTGGGAAAACATGTTAGAAGCTCTTTTAAACTAATAAATCAGATCTTTACTAATCGTGTTTTGCAAAGCTTCGCATATGGATCTCTTTGGACCAACGGGCGAAAGCATTGGTGGAAAGAGATATTGCCTAGTAATTGTGGATGATTATTCACGATTTACTTGGGTTTATTTTCGGCAAAGTAAGTCTGAAATATTTTCTTACTTTTCAAAGTTTGCTAAGAAAGTTTAGAATAAGAAATGATATGCTATTTCAAGCATACGGACATATTACGGAGGTGATTTTGAAAAGCAAGACTTTGCCAAATTCCGTGATGAATTTGGTTTTCAGCATGTTTTCTCTTCTCTATACACTCCATAACATAATGGAGTTGTGGAAAGAAAAAAAAATCAATCTTTGTAAGAAATTGCAAGAACTATTTTAATTGAAAGTAATATTTCTTCTTGTTTTTGGGCTGAAGTAGTTTCTATTGCTTGTTATATTATTAATAGAGTATTCTTAAGGCCTATTCCGGAGAAAATTCTCTATGAGTTATTCAAAGAAAATAAGCCAATTGTTTCTTATTTTCATGTGTTTGATTGCAAATGTTTTATTTTGAAAAATGCAAATGATCGAACTGGTAAGTTTGAAGAGAAATCAGACGAAGGAATTTTCCTTGGTTACTCAACCACAAGTAAAGCCTACGAGTATTCAACAAGAAGACTCACTCGTAGAAAATCTATGAATGTCAAATTCCAAGACTCTTTGCGTAATCAACTAACTTCCGAGACTTAGTTTGAAGAATCCGAACTCGCTCCGAGACCTTACAAAGTCTACTTCCTCTTAAGTAACTCAGACTTCTAAAGATCATCAACGAACGGAAGAATCAATTGAAGTAGAAAATCAGCAATTTGTCGACCGACCAAGAATCGGAAGCATAAGTCTAGTCATCCCAATGAACTCATCATCGGCACATTGATGAAGGGATTTGGACTAGATCCAAAATGCGAGAAGATTCTAGTGTTCGGCACTTATTTCTAAAATAGAGCCCAAAAGCATAGAAGATGCCTTAGCCGACGAAAGCTAGATTGAAGCTATGCAAGAAGAACTCGGACATTTTAGCATCAACGATGTCTGGGAATTAACTCCTAAACCAAAAGGTAAATCCATTATTGAAGCTAAATGGGTTTTTAGGAACAAGATGGATGAAAAAGGAAAAGTGGTCAGAAACAAAACAAAACTCGTGGCCAAATGATATATGCAAGAAGAAGGGATAGACTATGATAAGACCTATGCACTAGTAGGAAGGTTAGAAACAATTAGATTATTACTCGCTTTTGTTTTATAAATATTTCGAGGTTATTCCAAATGGACGTCAAAAGCGCATTTCTAAATGGATTTATTCAAGAAGAAGTCTATATGGAATAACCTTTTGATTTGAAGATCCAAAAAGATCGGGCTCGTATTCGGAGATCAAGAAGGCTCTATATGGATTAAAATAAGCACCTTGAGCTTAGTACGTGAGGTTAAGTAAGTTTCTAATTCAGAATAGTTTTGTTAAAGGTAAAGTGGATACTACTTTATTTATTAAAAGAGAAGGTAAAGATTTTCTACTTGTTCAAATCTATGTTGATGATATCATATTTAGATCACCTAACAAAAACTTGTGCAAGAAGTTTTCTAAGTTTATGCAAGATGAATTTGAGATGAATATGATGGGTGAACTATCTTTCTTTCTTGGATTACAAGTGAAGCAATTGAAGGAATGAATTTTCATTCACCAAGAAAATATGCAAAAGATCTCGTTAAAAAGTTCGGATTGGAGAATTGTATAAAAAGACGAAATACCAATGTCAAATTCTTCGAAGCCGGACAAAGACGAAGGAGGAAAGAAAGTTGACCAAAAGCTTTATAGGAGCATTATTGGTTCACTTTTTTATGTTACTACTTTCAGACGACATTTTGTTTAGTGTTTGCATTTGTGCAAGATTTCAATCAGATCCAAAAGAATCTCATCTAAGCAAGTTGCAAAAACGCATCATCAAATACGTCGCAGCTACTTCAAATTTAGGTCTACGGTATCCCAAAGAATGAGACTTTACCCTCATTGGATATTCAGACGTAGATTTAGCAGGATGCAGAGTTGATAGAAAGAGTACTTCTGGTACGTGTTAATTATTGGGAAACAGGACAGTATCTTGGTTCTTAAGGAAGCAAAGCACTATAGCTCTTTCAACAGCATAAGCATAGTATGTGGCTCTTTGAAGTTGCTGTTCTCAAATTTTATGGTTAAAACAATAACTGAGAGACTTTGGAATCGAAAACTTGTGCACTGAGATCAAATGTGACAACACTAGCGTAATCAATTTTACAAAGAATCCAATTCCTCATTCAAGAGCAAAACACATAGAGATTCGACATCATTTCATTAAAAATCATGTTCAGAATAGAAAAGTTATGATATAGTTCATCAATTCAAAGAATCAACTGACAGACATATTTACAAAACCTTTAGAAAGAAGCTTATTTGAGTCTATTCGCACCAGACTGAATATCACAACCTTTATCCAGTAAAGTCTGAAGATGCTCAGACTCAGAGGTAAAGTCTGAAGTTATTCAGACTTAGAATAACTAAAAGTTACTACTGTAAATTATTTCGATTTCAGCATTTTAAATTTTTAAAAGGGTACGTTACTTTTAATCACTAATTGTTTGTTATATTTTTAGAAATTATCTTTTCTGAGTCTTTGAATTTATGGCAGTTTTTCTTTTTCAAAAGGCAATTATTCATTTTCAAAATGCATTTTTATTTATTCTTTTATGACGATTCATATACATTGTTTTGTTTGCTTTATATATTGTTTTTCTTCTTCCTAGAACCTCACTTTCTCACTTTTTTCACTAGTTTAATCCATAAAGTTCTCATCTTTTCGCGAATCGAGTTCGAGAAATCTCTCAAAGACCGTGACAATGTCTTCCCAAAGAAAGTTCTCTAGGATCGCAAGCAGGGGACCACAACATATGCGTGAGGGTCCTATGCACTTTGATTTAATCAAGGAAGAAGACTCTCCAAAGCATCAGCAAAGTCAACACCAATATTCTCAACCGCACCATTCTTCTCGGGCTAGAACTCAAGTGCCTTCGCAACAACAAGGAGATGAAGAAATAATCGAGAATGTAGAACCCGTAAGGACTCTTAAGCCCGTGCATTTCTTTTCAAACTCTACATCGCTTTGAAGGAATGTGGTTCTCCAATGACCTTTATTGATGAGTTTTGAGTGAGAAATGGTACAAAAATGAAACTCATTTTTAAAGACGATGGAGAGTTTGGGCATTGCTACCGCTGGTTTAGCAAAAGGGCTCTTGCAAATTTCCCAAGTGATCCATGGTTTGGATCATTTAATCAACCTAAAGGAAAAGATGATGAGAGAGGATGTTCACACATTTTAAGCCGGGATGGGTGTTGCTGCGAATATTTCGTGGTACAAGAACGGATTTTTTTCGTTCTAAGGAGCACAAGCAAGCTTATTCTAAATTGCTGAAGCGAGGGGTGATGAACCCTAGGAGTGTGGATTTTGATTTTCTCGATTCATTAATTGTGAAGTTACGGGAGAAGTTTACATTGCTTTAACTCAAACGGTTTTGCCTTGAAACAATTGTTACTCATTCGAAACTTACAACTTATTTCTATTCCAATTGATCTGTTTTAGATGCGAATAGATTTTCCTTTAGTGTTAGAGACTAGGATTTTGTGGTTGATGTGAACACTCTAGCCGATGTGATTGGGGTGGAAAGAGGGAGTTTCCAACCAATCGGTGTGTCTATTGCTCGTGCTTCCTTGGCACTTGTTTGAGATAGAATTCTTTGAAGGCCGAATTTCTTACTCCAGGATGAATGCCTTCAATATCTTACTTTACAAGATTGTCATTAACTATCTCGGACCCAAATCCATATTAAAGGCGATGTCTCAAACTCGAAGCAAAGTCGTGTATGCCATTAACATTGGTTTTTAGTTCTCTCCCGCCTCACACTATCTTTATGTACATGTATAGGACAGTGGTAAAGGATAATGGACAACTCTTTATTTTGCTTTTGTCACTCGTTTGTTCAAACATCTTAACATTCAACCTTCCAAAATTCTGTGTGTTCAAACCATTGATCCAATGGTAGTGGGACTGAAAATGGTTTCCAAGATACATTTGAAGGAGTTAAACAAGGCTTTGGAGTGCTTTAAGGTGAAGACCCCTATCAAGGCACGACAAGACTTTGTAGCTGGAAAAAAGGAAAGGCAAAGAGCCCATGACAAAGCACCATCTAAGAAGAGGAGAGCACTCATCTTGGAGGATGAAGAAGATGATGATGACATCACTATCTCTCGCTCTTGCTTTGAAGAACTTACGAGTTTTGTTACGGAGACAAAGGATCAAGAGAACCGAGACAGAGAAGAGATAGAGCAAGTGAGATGTAGAGAAAGAAGCGATGAGGGAAGAAGAAGAAGAAGGAAGAACAAAAGACGAGAGAAAGGAAGAGAACGAGCAAAAGAAGAGGATCATGGTGATTCTCGTGCGAGAGGAAGAAGGACAAGATCTTCGTGATATTGAAGAAGAGCAAGAACAAGAAGAGTATTTTTCTCCACATGAAGGAACTAAAACGGGGGAGTTGCCGATAAAAGAGGTACTTCTTCACTTGCTTTTACTAGTGATGATGTTAGTCGTTCTCCCGTCGATCCAGAAAAAATGTGTATGCCTCTCAATTTCTGAAAATGGTAATGAGGCTTCATCTCCAAGTTTGAATGTACATACTAAAGTTCCATCATCGTTATTACTCCACAATCTGATTGTATTGAAGTAAGTACTCAACCGACAATTCAGCAGACTTTAAAAGACCGGCCGAGCTTCTTCCGGAGATTAAAGCTCGATTTATGGGTTGGGATGTGAATTTCAGACCATGTAGAATGCTCATAAAGCTACTTCATTTCTTTGCACGACCAAGTACAAGCCCTTAATCTTTAAGTTTAAGCAAATGCAAAGGGTGAGGATTTAGAACAGGCGAAGGAGGATCCGAGGAAGTTGGAGGAGACCGTCAAGTCTATGGAGGATTTCAAGCTTGTTCGCATTCCCAAGAAGCCTTGGTTTTATCCAGTTCTTTTTATGTTCTCCACTTTTTGCTGTTGACAAAAAGGGGAGAAAGTATATGCAGATTTGACTATTGGTTTGGACTTATTTGACTTTTGGACTTATCTTTTGTTTGGTTGTGGATTGGACTTTTTGACTGTTTGATTTGATTTTTTTGATGCTTACAGTAACTTAGGCTGTGACAATGATTAAGTAATGATAGTTATTTTACAGGACTAATGTGTTTTCGTGATTGCAGAATCGTTACTATTCTTGTCCAAATCTACTCACCTTTTATGAAATATCTTGTTCTGCTTATGTTTTGTTTTGTAGGTAAAAGACATTCAAATCTGCAAGAAAGTTTTGTCACCATCAAAAAGGGAAATTGTTGGAGAAAACTCTTATTTTGAAGTTCGACAAAAACGTTTCCATTACCTAGTCTCAAGACTTCAAGACTCAATTATTAAAGTATGATGAACTCTAGACTACTCGTCGTCAAAGTCTCAAAAGCTGCGAGACTCAAGACTCAAAGTCAACTCACACCGCGTTTCTTGACCAACTAAAGAAGACTTATTCAGATATGAGTTTATCTTTAAGGATTCGGTTCATACGGTTTGGAGAAGATTTTATGGTTGGAGATATCACATTGTGATCAATTATTCTTATTGGAATCAATTCGAATAATCAAGAACTTTTGAAAGGCGAAGTATACTTGGAAGGTTCTACTTATGGAAACCTAGATCCTAATTGTATGGGCGAGTAGGATTTGTGGACTATCATCACATTCCTTAAACAACTCGAGATATCTTTGATTGATTCTATCCAACAGGTAGATTGGAAGAACTTCTTTGGAAAGTGTCAACGGATATAGAAGACATGAAGCGTATATAAGGAAGACGCTCAAGTTGTTCGAGTGTGTGTGTGAAAGAAAAATTTCAAAATCTGAAGCTCTTAGTTCTTTGCTTTCTCTATCGCCGAGCTTAAGTTGTACTCAAAAAGAGAGATTAAACACTTGTGAAACTTTGAGGAAGTGTAGTAGAGTTTCTACATTGTGAAATCAAGGACATGAGACGTAAAAAATCTCTTTTGGTTCATAGTGAAATCCAGCTAGTAAGATAATGTTAGTGCGGGAAAGTGGATGTAGGCTTGGTCTAAGCCTAATCACTATAAACCTTGTGTTTCAATTCTATTTCCCTATACTCCTTGCTTTAATTCGTAGATTTATCTAACTGCTTATAGTCTTTTTACATATTCAATCTGTTATTCTTGAAAGATGAGTTAATTTGTTAAAAGTCTAGTGTAAATTTGCTAGAACACCTATTCACCCCCCTCTAGGTGTCCTTACTAGCCCTATCATCATATCATGACTATACATTTCACATAAATACACGATTTCATATCATGATTATACCTTTCGCATAAATACATGATTTCTTTTTGGATTTTGCCAGAACTTCAAATGATGCTCCAATCGACCGTGGCCATTGTCCCAGTGCTCATTGTTGGCATCTTGATTGTCAAGTCACATTTAATCAAAGACTCCATAATGAATGATGGGAATGTGGAACTCTTTAATTCGGGGCCCCCACCTTTTGTTCATATGTCATCAATAATTTTTGCCTTTTTTTTAAAGTGAGGATGTACTTAAGAAGGAATGATTAATTAACATGATAAAGAGCTGGGAACTTTCAATTCCTGTGCCAAATAATCATGATCATGATTTAAGCAAGTCCTTAAAAGACTCAAGGGAAAGAAACAAGGGGTGCGAGACCTCACAATATTGCTCTCGTATTCCCTCTCAGTCGGGAAGAAAAAAATTGACCAGGAATTAAGGGCCACTCAATGGTGAAGGTAGACATCATGTGAGGGTTATCCAACCCCGGCTATTGCAAGATAGACAGGTAAAGTAGCCTTTCGCATCTGGAGTGAGAAGAGATGATGAAAGTCCTACCACAAGAAAGGCATGCCTCACGGCAAGTCAACATAACCGGTCGGTGAGGCATGCCTTCTCACGTACATCCTCACTTTTAAAAAAGCAAAAATTATTGAAGAGTGGAACAATCTTGGTTATCACATAATAGACAAATAAAGTAGCCTCTCGCATCTAGAGTGAGAAGAGATGGATGAAAGTCCTACCGCAAGAAAGGTATGCCTCATGGCAAGTCAACATCACCAGTCGGTGAGGCATGCCTTTCTCATGTACATCCTCACTTTGAAAAAGCAAAAATTATTGATGAGTGGACCAAAGCACACTATAGATAGCCATTATAACATGACAAAGAGTTGGGAACTTTCAATTCACGTAGCAGATAATCATGATCTAACGTTAATGACATTACCATTATGTTGATTTGCCGTGAGGCATGCCTCTTTCATGTACATCCTCACTTTAAAAATGCAAAAGTTATTAATTAAGGGTGAGCATATTGGACCGCCCGAATCGGATCGGACTGGCTGGTTCGGTTCAATTCGATTCCTACGGACGTTGATCCAGTTCTCAAAGGCATTGGTCTAGTTTCCGGGTTCCATAAAAATGGAATTGACGATTTTCAGTCCGCTTCCTAATACTGAGGGAGAACTGGATGGGATTGGATCGACTCTTTTTTTTTTAATTAATATTTTTAATTTCTTAGAAATAGCAATATACCATAAAATTGTAATAACTCTAGTATATTTTTATATTTTTTTCTAATTTTTTTGCTAAGTGGCTGGTTCCATTGGATTGGACTGGATGGTCCGATTCTTGGTCCTAGGACCGGTTGGTCTCATCCTCAATCCCATAGTGATTCATTAGTTTTCTTTTAATGGTTCACCCCTGAAAATGTTGCAATAAATCCGAAGATCCATTTCTTGAAAGACCATAGAACTACAGAAATTTAATAAATCCTTCATCATAATTTTTTTTTTCTTCCAACACAATTATTTATTACATCAACTCTCCAATGTTGGATACTAGAATAGACGATCTGTCACTATACATCATCCAAGTTTCACACAGAAACATGCCTGGAAGCTTGCAGATTACTATCCTTTGGAGAAGAGTTTTAACGACAACGGAATCGAAATGTTCACACCGCCTGTACCGACGGAGATTTGTGGCTCATCCGCGAGACTGCCCTCTGTGTCTTTAGGACCACGATTAAAGTAGAAAAGGAAACCACATATCAAGGCGGCGACAACTACGATGCCGACGATGACCCATCCCGGAGTATCCCACGACGAAATTTTGCCATCGGACGAAGGGGAGAAGTACGGGCAACACGGACAGCACGGACAATTTTGTGGACAGTTATTATTCTCGATCAAGAAAACCCTGCGTATTTCAATGTAAGCGACTAGTTTACAGACATATTTTGAAGCATCAATTCACATAAGAAAAAGAGTAGTTCTTCAAAGGGAGGGTACTTTTTAAGAAAAGAAACACTTTTTTGATCACATAAACGGAGAAGATTATATGACCCGAAAAGTGCGAGAAGGAGAAGAATGAAATCGGAATGAAGTAGGGTATGGCACAAACTGAAGAGTCGAAGGAGCTTGTAACTTATCCAGAAGAACCGAGGCGAGTGGTGTTATTGGTATAATTCTTACACAACCAGCAAAAGGAGTGCAAATTTTGATTAGATGGCCTCTCAGCTCTCTTCTATCCTCCATTATTGGTGGTGGCTCTTGGTCAGGGAAATTATCAAAAGGATCATAAACTTATTATAATTGTACAAATTCAATCATATATATATATATATATTTGAACAATTAAGTTCTAAACATTTTTGCATTGTCTTGATTGATCAATCTAACCAAAATTAGCCCAATCGACATTGACATGAACGCTAGTCCTTTTATGTGATACCAGGTGATGTTGACATAGACAATTTTTATTTGTGATTTCGGTGTCCAAGTTACTATGTAAATATGTAATATAGGTTGATTCAAGCATATAAGACATAGTTCATATTTATTGCGACACTTAGTTAATTTTCTTAGCTTTTTTTTTTTTTGTATCTTAAACTATTAAAAAATTAAAAAGTATTTTCAGGGGTGCATTTAAGGTACCATGCACAGTCACAAATAGATTTGTTTTCTTAATATCGCATGCACTTTATATTGCATTTTTAGACTTAATTTTCACATGCAACAATTCATTTTAGGAATGTAGTTTATTTAGTAGATGGTCATGACATATCATACATTCACTTTCCTTTTTGAGCATCAGGCATCTCTTGAAGAGTTTATACCAAATTTACATTTATAGCTCACGGGGTTTTGTCCCAGGCCGTAATAGCAAGGTTTTGTTTGATTTTGCCCGAAACGACTCGTGTCCTTTATTTTTCCGGTCATTTATTTATTTTATTAGCTTTTTACTACAATTGCTCACTTGTTTATTTTTATAACTTGACTGACTACGCATAGTCACTTTTTATATGTTTAGAGGATTTAAGGAATAAAAATTGGTGAAGTTCGCATGTAAATTGTTCTCGTACTGAAAGATCTCGGCTCATCTAAATCAACTTATGAATCTTTAGTTCACAGGAGTGAAATGTACCTCCGCATCCTCCTTGAATTGCCAATTGACCCATAATAAGTTAGTGACGTCTCCAATATAATTGTATAATTGAATTGAAAAATCAAATTATGATTGATACGGCTTGGAAGGGTTGTGCTAAGTGTAGATGCCTCCTCACAAGAGGAACCACTTGCAATGCATTTGGTAATGCTCCCGAGAATAAGTGTTATTTTTATTATATATTTGTTCTCATAACGGAAATAGAATAAACACGTTCGATATATTTTTTTATTCTCGAGAATAGATTTGAAGAAAAAAAAAAAAAAAAATTGGGAACAACTTAAGATACAAGCAATTTCTCCTTTCTTTTCTTCTTTTTCCCTTCCTCTCTTTTTCGGTCGCCAGCCAGACAAGGGCGGTGACCAACGCACCTTGGCAATCCGTCAATTTCCTTGCCAATCTAATTTGCCCTCGGAAGTCGGGAGGTCACCACGACAATTGCCGTCGTTTTCCTGCGCAAGGTGAAGATGTAAAGTTGTTTTGAGCTTTTTTTTTTTTTTTTTTAAGTTCTTTTCTTACCTTTTTATTAAGGGTGTTACGATTACCCCTTGAGAACGGATACGTAACTACTTATGACCGTTGGATAAAAAAAATAAATCTCGTCCGTTGATTGTAAAACCTTTAAGATTTTGTGTATTGCAGCTTTTTCATAGGAGTTACGAGAAAATTCAAAAAGCGCATAATTTGTTATGATACAGGATTTCTCCATGGACCATAAAACTGCCGAATTCAATAAACCCTCCAACACAAACATTATTTCCTCCAATAATAAGAATTATCTATTGCGTCGAATCTGAAGTATTATGCGACAGAGCAAATGATCTGTCACTATGCATCATTCAATTACCACCCACAGTAATTCTATCATTTGATCACCGTACGAACAACATGACAGCAGCTGCTGTGGCGGTGACAACGACTGCGACGACGATGATGACGACGATGGCTGTAGTGATGACGGCGGCAGCCACTGCGGCGTCAGCAGCCACTTCGGCAATGACGGTGTCGTCGCCACATCAACCTCCGCTGGTGGCAACTACTGCGATGAGGTTGTCGTCGCCGCATCAGCCTCCCCCGGCAGCAATTGCTGTGATGAGGTTGTCATCGCGGCATCAGCCTCAGCCGGCGATGACAACTGCGTCGGTCCGGTTGCGGCAATTGCGGTACTGACGTTATTTTTGGAATATTAAGCTTCCATATCAATTTCGGTGAAGTGGCGGTTCTGTCCCCGGGACCACGACGATTTTTAATAATAACACCGACGGCTACGACGACGACAATGATGACTACGCTGACGCTGATCCACCTCGAAGTGTCCCGGCATGCAGCGATGTCGTGCTGATGGAGGAGGAAGGATGGGAAACCCGAACAACCTTGTGGAAAGTTATTGCTCCCCATCAGGAAAATCCTCCTGTAGTTCAACGCCAGCGGTGAGCCTGCAAACATCTTTCGAAGCATCGTTCATACCGCAAAAAGAAAAAAAAAAAAAGGTGGTAATTTAAAAAAAAAAAAAGATGGTACCTTATTAGAAAAGAAGCATTATTGTTTTTAATCACAATAGATTGGGACGATTATATGATCCAAGCGTGAGATCAAGATAATCGAAGATGGAATTTAGCGAGCTGCCTTCATTTTTGGAAGTGCTTGGGCTGAGTTCTTTTTAGTAAGATGGGTTTAGTGCACTCAGTTACAAAGGAATGGGCTTGGTGTATCTTTAGTGGAAGAGTGAGCTTACTTGGGAGTTTTTTCCGAATTGGGCTCAGAAGGGGCAGAAATGGGGTGGGCTTGAGGATAAGATCAATTTGGCCCTCTAGTCTAAACCGTAAGTCCAAGTTCATCCATGTTCTGGCCAGGTCCTTATTTTTGGACTACTAATTAATTGAATAAAAATATATATTTAAAAATTAATTAAAAATTCCGAATTTTTTTATTTTTATTTTTCGTAAAGTCAGAAAATGCTTAGAAATAATCGTTCAAGGTCGCCCACTCTTAAAGTTATGAGAAACTCATTGATAAGAAAATTGTGTTAAAAAATTAAACGAGCCCTTTTAGCTCTACCATAAGGTTCCAATTATCCTTAAAATGAATGCCGTTGATTACGCATTTTCCATATGTTGATTATGGTTTCCCTTTAGCTTAGTTAGAAATGGCAGGCTCCTTATTTGATAATGCTAGATCTTGCTCTCCCAATGCAATTTATTTGATGTCACTTTAGTTGCTAATTGTCATGTTAATGATTGCATGTTCGCATGGTCACCTTACATATTAGTCAACATGTCTAACATTAACATAGACTACCTGATAGAAAATCTTTTTGAATGAATAAGATTAGGTACCAAAATGGTATTAATTGTTTAATAAGTATAATCAAGTCCCCAACCATAAACTCTTTAGTTGTGTAGGAGGTGAGTTACACTTTAATGTGTCACTTGGTTCTTAGTCAACCTCAATAGGCTAGTTGGGACTCTTTATTAGAAAATTTTTGCGAATACTTTAAATTGTGAGAGGTATGAGTTTAGGAGAGCCCGCACTAAATCATAGGTTTGTTTTTAGACAATACCCCTAAACTTATTTTCCTCTGTACAAAGAGGTAGGTCGTGACAAGTAAATATAGATCTTACACTCTTCATATTTGGTTGGGTACATATACATAAATTTATTCAGTGCTACTTTAGACTGAAAATTTGATCATCGGTAATCTGCCTTTATACACATGGAAGTGGATATTACTCATGTGAAAGTGACCCACCCAACACATCCATGTGCTAGCACATGCACTCCTTTATACACATAGAAGTGGATATTACTCGTGTGAAAGTGAACCACTCGGCACATCCATGTGCTAGTGCATGCACTCCTTAATGCACATAGAAGTGGATATTACTTGTGTGAAAGTGACCCACATTAGCACATCCATGTGCTAGTGCATGCACTCCCTTATACACATAGAAGTGAATATTACTCATGTGAAAGTGACCCACCTAGCACGTCCATGTGCTAGCGCATGCACTCCTACGGCGGGCACATGTGAAGAGTTACTTATCATTTAAAGCGTGTGCTTTTTAGTTGGGAAGGGATTGAAAATAAAATCTCAATTTCCAGGACCCACACCACCCATAAGTGTTGCCTAGGGGTGAGCAACGGTCTAGGGTTGACCCTGGACCGACCCAGCCTGCCCAAGCCTTGCCGGTCTGGTGCGGCTTTCCCGAGGGGACCAGGTCGGTTCTTGGTCGAGTCCAGGACCAACTTATTTGTGCGGGTTGGTCCTTGGCCCAAGAGTTTTGGGTGGCCCAACCCCTGGACCAACCATGTATATTATATTATATTATATTATATTATATTATATTATATTATTTATAATTCTTTTATATATTCAAACCTAAGTAAAATGTATGTTATATTATATTATATTGGGATGTTCTATCAATAGCACTAATAGTAATTTCAATTTAAAACTTTTGTTGAGTATCAATTATGTGTCGTTTGTTTTGTTTTTAGGTTTTTAGAAGTTCAAGTGAATTAACAAGATGTGAAGTTATATATTCATGGTTTATATTAAGTATTTTTAAACTTTTTATGGTTTAATTGTATTTTATTAATGAATTTCAGCTGCACTTTGCTTTTTAATTTGTATCAAATGGTAGAAGTTTTTGAAAAGTAGAGTAGTACTACAGTTACTACAGTGATTTGCTAGTCAAGTGGAGTGAAGCTCATTTTTTGGTTGAGTGGACTTTACATGATCAAACGCAGTAAAACACTATTTCATATGTTGTTATGAATATTAAAGATAGATGATTATAAGAACTTTCCATGTTGTCCCATATCTCGATGAGTGGTTAGCAGGTACGAAATTTATATTATTGTGTCATCTTGAATTTGCTAAATATGTATTGGTATTTATAGTTTAGTTGCACAATGCCGCATTGTCGATGGATGTGTAATTTGAATTTGTAGATTTGCTTTTTAGGGAGTATAAAAAATAAGACGAAAAAAAATTATCGATCGGTCAGGGTTGACCCAGGCCGGGACCGAACCCGTGGGTTGGTCCGGTCCTTGGTCCTAGGCTCAATAGGGTCGGTCCTCGGTCCTAAAAAATTGAGGGCCAACACAGGTACGGGTTGGTCCAGGGTTGGGGGTGGCGGACCAACCCGGACCATGCTCACCCCTAGTGTTGCCATTGTTCTGTCTTGTCTTCTTCGTCCGATGGTCACTCGCAATTATTGGTCTGGACTAGTTGGACAGACCCGAGAAAAAAAGAAGAATAAGAAGAAAGAATTGACTCTCATCCTATGGGGGCAACAGAAAAGGTGAAGTTCGTCCTTTTTGGGTCAAAGAAAATTTTATTGAAATTGTGAACATGGTCTAAAGAGTCCCAGGCAAGGGGAACTAAACAAAGGAGAGACCGAAGGGCTTGTAGAGGAATAGAAAGCCAATTTTGTGGAATAGAGTGAATCTGTTGAGTCTTTGCAGCTTAGTTTACAAGCCCACATCAGTAGGAATAAAAAGTGTTAAAATCTATATCTATATGTCTATGCGGAGAGAGAGATCATATTCTAAAGGAAAATATCTATCTAAATTTAGATTATGCCTTTTGGCAATGTAAATGGAATAGTGCAATAATTTGAATTTGATGATTAAGAGCTGAATTAGATGTAGTATGTTTGTAGTTATAAATCTAACAATTGAAAGAATAATTGCACTAGAAGCTTTAAAACTTATTGCGAAAGTGCGATTGAATTATAAAATTTCCTTTAACTCTTATGACTAAAAAAGATATATGTCCATTTCTCTTAACACAATTGTTAGTGAAATCTTGAATTAGCTAATTAATGTGATACATTTATGGAAATTTTATGACATTATGAGGAGTGGTGGTTGATAACTCCTGATTATTTAGCATGTCATCATGCCATCCAATTTTGATTGGTGCACATGATCTACTCTTTTTGATTGACCATGACCTCCTTTTGAAAATTAGGGTACTACAATTGCTCCGTTCCTTTTCACTCCAAATACCTAATGTGAGGCTTTCTTTGTGTCTCGTCTCACATGTGCACTAAATATACTCCTCTCACAAGTGAGTCTATTGAACCGAGGCCAAAGGTTGCCATTTGATACACGATCTTCTCTTTTGCTCGACAGATATGTTCTCTTGGAACAAGTGTGTGTTAGAGTCCTTGTGTTGTATTAATTTTAAGTCATAGGCGTGAATCGCATGTTTACAAAACGCACTCGTTTTTGTCTGTCTTTCAATTTCATTGATAGCAGAAGAGCCCGACTCTATGGGGGCGCTAGCACTTGACTAATAGAATATCAAGTCAAAGGGCCTGAAAAACATAATAGGCTGCTACCATAGGCTCACTTTGCTTCTTCAAGCTCCGCCCCTTATTGAAGACTAAAGTGGCATTAATATGCTTGCGTCACCAATGATGCAATCTTGCTTATCTTTTCTTTCCCTTATGCATAAAAAGGCAGACTAGCCTTAAGCAATCAAGCGTTTGTGTGCTTAAACAGTTTTCCCTTTTTCTCTTCAAATTTCCATTACATATTATAAATCTTAGAATAATAAGATAGGATATATCTTGATGGCATGCTCTCTGCGCTCGCCTTCATGAAGATTTTGTGCATAAGAAATTGAGGCAATAAAGCCTTATGTTTAAAGTGAGGGTGTAGATGGATGTTAAAAATCGATCCCGACATTTTTACATACCCCTTTTATGGTGGCAACTCCTAAATGAATTAAATTGCATGTTTAATTAATTAAATCAAAATCTTAAAGTTGCCATTGGTATGACCTTGTAATAGTCTATGCTAAATGTTCCTTTGTGATTCATTAGTTTTCTTTTAATGGTTCACATCTGAAAATGTCACGATAAATCCGAAGATCCAGTTCTTGATAGACCATAGAACTACCGAAATTTAACAAACCCTTAATCACAATTTTTTTCCTCCAACACAATTATTTGTTGCATCAAATCTCCAATGTTGGATAATAGAATAGACAACCTGTCACTATGAATTATTCGAGTTTCACACAGACACATGCCCTGAAGCTTGATCTTATTGTCCCAGGAGAAGAACGCTAACGACAACGGAAACGAAATGCTCGCAGTGTCCTATTAAAGGGAGATTTCCGCGTCAACTGGGAGAGTGATTTCTGCGTCCTCAGGACCACGACGAACGTAGAAGAGGAAACCACAGATTTCAACCGCGACGACAACTATGCCGACGATGACCCATCCCGGAGCATCCCACCATGAAATGTTCTTGTCGTCGGACGAGACCGAATTCGGGACATATGAAGAGGGGAAGCACGGGCAACCTGAACAATTCTGTGGACAGTTATAGTTCTCCATCAAGAAAGTCCTGCGTAATTAAATGCAAGCGATGAGTTCACAAACATATTTTGAAGCATCAATTCACACAAGAAAAGAAGTAGTTGTTCTAAAGGAGGGTGCTTTATTAGAAAATAAACACTATTTTGATCACATAAACCCAGAAGATTATATGACGCGAGCACGAGAACGAGATGGTTGAAAGTGGAATGAAGTAGGATATAGTATAAAACGAAGAGTCAAAGGGGGTGCTTGCGTGTACCTCATCAAGAAGGACCAAGGCGTGTGGTGTTATTGGTATTATCCTTATACTACCAGCAAAGAAGTGCGAATTTTCATTAGGTGACCTCTCATTATAGTGGCTCCCTTCTGTCCTCCATTATTGGTGGCGGCTTTTGGTATGGAAAATTGGTCGACGTTGACATGATGCTGGTCATTTTATGTGACACCACTGACGTTGAAGTGGATAATTTTTATTTGTGATTTCGTGTCCAAGTTACTATGCAAATATGGAATATAGGTTGATTCAAGCACATAAGCTTTAGTTCATGTCCATTTCGACACTTAGTTAATTTTCTTAGTTTTTCTTTTTGCGTCTTAAAATATTAAAAAAAAAATTTTAAAAAGTATTTTTAAGGGTGCATTTTAGGTACCATGCACGATCACAAATAGATTTGTTTTCTTAATATCGCACTGCACTTTATATTGCATTTTTTAGATTTATTTTTCACATGCGACAATTCATTTTAGCAATGTAATTTATTTAGTAGATGGTCATGACATGTCATACATTCACTTTCTATTTGAGCATCAGGCATCTCTTGGAGAGCTTATATCGAATTTACATTTGTAGCTCACGGGGCTTTGTCCCGGGCCTCAATAACCAGGTTTTGCTTAATTTTGCCCGATGCCACTTGTGTGCTTTACTTTTCTTGTCATTCATTTCTTTTATTAGCTTTCTACTGTAATTGCTTGCTTGTTTATTTTTGTTACTTGAGTGACTATGCATAATCGCTTTTTATATGTTTAGAGGATTTAAGGAATAAAATTGGTGAAGTTTGCATGTAAATTGTTTTCATACTAGAATATCTAATGCAACTAAATCGATCGGTGAATCTTTAGTTCATAGGAGTGAAATGTACTCCCGCATCTTACTTGGATTGCTAATTTATTTATCATAAGTTAGTGGCATCTCCAAGATAATTGCATAATTGGATTGAAAAATCAAATTACAATTCATAGGACTTAGAAGTGCCCATGCTAAGTATAGACGATCTATCGTTATGCATCATTCAATTACCATGTATGGTAATTTATTTTCTAATGACAATAACATGGATCACATGGATAGCGCAGCGTCAACGGTGTATGACACGGACAACACAGCAGCGGCGGCGACCACGGCGACGATGGCGGTGACAGCGTATGACACAGATAGCACAGCAGTGGCGGCGACGGCGGCTGCGATGGCCGTGGTGATGGCTGCAGCAACAGCAACGGCAGCACCACTTGAATCTTAAGCTTCCATATCTTTTTCGACGGAATGGCGATTGTATTCCGAGGACCACGGCGATTTTTTATAACAACACCGGTGGCTATGACGACAACAACGATGACCACGCTGACGAAGATCCACCTCGAAGTCTCCCGGCAAACATCAATTTTGCTTTCCAAAGATACAGAAACCGGAATGTCCCATGCCGATGGAGGAGGGAAGTACTGGAAACCCGGGCAAGCTTGTGGACAGTTATTGCTCTCCATCAGGAAAACCCTCTTGCAGTACAACGCAAGCGGTGAGTCTGCAAACATTTTTCTGTCTGCAAACATTTTTCTATCTTGTGGTGGTTGGATACCCCGTGGATTGAAAAGATGCATTTAGCTCATCAGTTTGACTGTTCGACTTTTCGATTATCTTGATCTCACGCTTAAAACATATAATCTTCCCAATCTATTGTGATAAAAAGAAAATAATGTTTCTTTTCTAATAAGGTACCATCTTTTTTAAAATTACCACCTTTTTTTTTTTTCTTTTTGTGGTATGAACGATGCTTCGAAAAATGTTTGCAGGCTCACTGCTGGCGTTGAACTACAGGAGGATTTTCCTGATGGGGAGCAATAACTGTCCACAAGGTTGTTCGGCTTTCCCATCCTTCCCTCCTCCATCAGCAGGGGACGTTCCAGTTTCTGTATCTTTGGAAAGCGACATCGCTGCATGCCGGGACACTTCGAGGTGGATCACCGTCAGCGTAGTCATCATTGTCGTCGCCGTAGCCGTCGGTGTTATTATAAAAAATCGTCGTGGTCCCGGGGACAGAACCGCCACTTCACCGAAATTGATATTGAAGCTTAATATTCCAAAAATAACGTCAGTGCCGCAATCGCCGAAACGGGGGAAGGCCGCGACGCCGACCTCATCGCCGCGATCGCGGGAGAACGCTGGTGAGGCACCAACATCCTCATCGTCGGCAAAGCCTGATGAGGTGTCAACAACCTCATGGCGGCCGCCGCCGTCATCGAGGATGTATGGTACCTCCACTGTTTGCACCTTTTGAATGGAGGAGATTATGTAAAGCCAAAAGAAGCAACATGTACAGACGATTTTTCTTAGGTATCACATCAACAAACAAACGGATAAAATTATGGAGATGCAATCCTATTTTGATGACAGCTTAGCAGTGTACTAATTGCTGGCCAACGGAAACATGTGATCATCGCCTTTTACCGAGACAATGAATGATCAGATAGTGCATCTACTTTTGGACAAGGGTGGATTCCCATTATATTATTTCGTGCCTAGGCCTACAATCAGGTGCAAGGGAGAGCATTAAATCTACAAATAAGCCTATTGACATTTCTCTACCAGGTGCTTAAAACAGAAGAAAAACAGCATCGTCTTATCATGTCATGCTGTCATCGTTACACTTAAGTAGTAGAAAATAATTGAAACGTCACGTTAGACGATTTCAATGAGATTTAGCTAACATGTTTTATTGCATTTTCCCTTGTAAGTTTAATACCGCGTTATTTCAGTTAAAAAATTTATACCTTGATAGGTTTGAAATTTCGGTATAATAATTTGAGGAGAGATTGTGCAATTATCTCGAAAATATGACAATTCGGTTTTCTCAATCTTGTGCTCGCACTCAACTCAATACAATATATTTACTCGCATTAGCCTTGATCCAACTCTAATATTAAAAACTAAATAATAGTGTAAAGCTTCGAGCTCCATCTCAAGTTCTCATAAAAAAATTCAAAAATAATGATTTCTTTTTTTCATTGTCCTTAGTAAAATCCTTTAAATTATTAACGAGGCTCGCAAGTTACATTACTGTAGTATTACAAAATTTGACACCTCCAACATGGCAATCCATATTGTTAGGTCCAAATACATAAAAGAAGGGGTGAAGTGTTTTTTTTTATACATATAAAAATATTTATCTTTCTAGAACGAGCACCTTATTTAAAAATGTTTTTTTTATATGGAATTGAACTGTTAATTTGCAATAAGGAACTTATAGAGTTTAGGGAAAAAGAAATTACAAAAGCTATTTATAGAGTTTCAATTAGGATATGCTTTCTCTTCTAGCTCTAGCAGCCCCATTAGATTGAAATTCACTACTTCAGCCAATAGTGCAATTGCTAAGAACTTTGTATCGCATGGACTCAACTCCTCCTATGGCTATCTCACTATAGACTAAATAATTATTAGATCTCTTTCAATAGCTGTTCTCACCCCTTGTGCACACAAAACGGTAGACATACTCTCCCCCAAAATTATTTAACCACACTTCTAAGTGTTTATAAATAATCATTAGTATATTTCGTCTCTTACCTAAACAATTGCATTCTCTCTAAGCACGACCACCTCTTCCATGTGTATACAAATAATTTTGGCACCCTTGCTAACTTCTAGGATCAAAACTAAATAGATTAAATGAAGCAGCAAAGAGATAGATATCAAGAATACTCAATATGTTTCGATTTTTCTTGTTTCAAGCACTCAATCACAAGCTACATTTTACTCGTAGTTTGTCCTTATAGGCCTCCAAAAACAAATCTCCTGTTTCAGCCATCTGATTCAAGTCGATCACATAATGAGTTTAATTTCATCACACGGAAAAGAGACATTTGGAGGGAATACTTAGAGATCATCAACAAATGAAAAAAATCAAAATGATAAGGAGAGTGACCAGAAGTTGGGAAGTTTATAAATTGACTTATTATAGTGTTTGCAATTTATTTACAATGCTTGTAAAATTTCCAAAGAGTTGGTTATACTTTAATTCATTTCAAAGTTGGTAAGTTTCTAATGGCATTGATAAGTTATTGATAGGTTATTTGGCAATCAAATTGATGGTCCCGCTTTTTTTTTTTTTTTTTTTATTGACTATACTAGATATTAATGTTGGCTGGGTCTACCTGTGTGGCGCTCGGTTAATGTTAATAAATAAAAGAAAAGGTCAAAAAGTCAAAAATGCAATAAAGGAAAAGAAAGGCGGGCTGCTCGTTCGAGAAGACAGGAAATGGGCTGCCAAATATTGTCAGAGTTGACTCAAATTTCAATACGTTGTTATAAGACCGAGACAGATGAGTTGAGACAGGCAAGTCCATCTGTTTCATTTGTCAATCCGTTTTGTTCATTGGACACTTTTTCTAAATTATCTCAAATTTCTCCAATTGTGATTAGGGTTTCTTACTTCATATGTATTAATCTGCTTTTATAGTGACGAAATGTCATTATATTATTGATATTGAATCTCTAATATATTACTAAAGAAGAACCTTTGTGCATCTTACTATTTTTTTTGTGATTAGTGAAAGTTTTTGAATTGTCCATAATTTTTTTCGCATTGAATTTTCGACATAAACTTGTCGTGTTTGCTTTTGTCTGTCTTTATCATTTTGGCATTATTTTTATTCATTATGAGATTATATTGCGGGAATATATTGCCTGTTATTATAGGAGTTGAGTCGATTTTGGTCCATTTAATCTTGGGAAGAAATTGATTCTACATTAGGTTAATTTTTGATGAATTGTTGCCGGTTCTCTCGAACTTTGTATCAATAATTTTGGAAATCCATCAAGTAAGGGAAATTTTCCGCATTTTCCTCTGACTACCCTGCACTCAGTCTCGAAAGCTTGGGTCAGCTACATCTTTGATTTTTTGTCTCATCGACCAATAGCATTTTTTTTTTTTTTATGGCCTTCGTGGTCGTGAAAATGTATGATTTCTGTCCCAATCGCGTCCTCATCGGCATCTTTGATTTTTTTGTCGCATCGACCAATAGCATTTGATTTTATGGTCTCCGTCGTCGTGAAAAATATGATTTCTGCCCCAGTTGTGTCCTCATCAGCCCAAAGCATTTTACTTGCTTTTCCCATAACTGCCCCAGTCAATAACACTTCAATTCGTGTTATAATATGATCTGAGAAATGGATGTTTACTGCGGGGTTTGTCCAAATCGGTTTCGTTCAGGGGCACGATAAGAAGAGATGCTCCAATATTCCTTTTTTCAAACTTTCTTGCAAGATTGATTGCAGTTTTATATTTCAGGAGCCGGGCTTTGATTGGATATGTTCATGTTTCAGAGGAGGCTTGTGAAATTTTGAAGACAACTTGCATCATACTTGTCAACATGCAGGGATGGAACTGTCATATATTTTTAGTGGGGTCAATGCCCTAAAGACTGTAAGATAATGTATTTCATTTAACAAAAAAATTATAAAGATGCAATCGAGCTATTTATTGATTTGAAGTAGTTTCTCTATGCAAAGTCTGATTGGAAATCAACGCTTTGACATTGAATCATGAATGTGAACAAAATTCAGTTTCAAATCCCTGTGCTCGAGCTCGACTCAATATAGTATATAGGGCTCGAAATTGAACTCGATTCAAACTCCTTTATTAAAAGCTCGATTCTACTCATTTGACTTGTTACGTAAGATGTTTCTATCTATTTTTCCTAATCATATACTGTACCTTTTGCATAGCCTGCCATTCAATTGCTTTATCTTCCGACTCTATCAAGCCTCATGTTTGATTGGTGGTGTGGTTGTCTAGTAGTGCAATGTCTAAGCCCAATAATTTTTTGATAATTGTTCATCTTTTTACTTTTCTATTTTTTGCGTCATAAAGAAGTTTATAGTACATGGAAAGACAAGATACTGGTTTTGATTTCTTGCAAGTTAGCACATGGTCCCTTAGAGGGCGACGAGGCTAAGCCTAATTACATCGATGAACAATGGAAGTTACTAAAAAGGCAATGCGGTGTTTCATTAGGCATCATTAGTTGGATTTTATTTCTTTAGATAAACTATGAGGATCCCATCCCACTGCTCCTTTTGCCCTTCTGATTTCCATCTTTTGGCAATGGAAAACCGTAGCCACAACAACACCGATACAAATTAAGGAATCGTTATGCTAGCTGGATCCTATGAGAAACAATTGATGTCATCTCATCCATTGATCATCAGACTTTCAGGATTATATGCCACAACCGCACTTCCATTCACTCATGAAACACTTCCTGGATATGTCCTTCCTTAGCACTTCATTTCGAGTAGGGATTAATAGTTCCCCCGTACAGATTGGAGTACAAAGCCCACCCAAAAATCTGATAAAATAGTCCGTTCTATTTTGCCGGTATCACCAGCCGACTTAGTTCCGATGACTCTCTTCGGAATATGAGGCAATAATAAAGACAAATCTGTCAAACGGTTCTCCACCAAGAGCAGGAACTCTTTTATTATGTATGTTGGATTGATTGGTCGATTTACGACATTTTGTATAGAAATTACAAAAAAATGCATATAGTTATAATTCGTTATAATTCAAAAATTTATTTATTGATGACCATAAAACTGTTCATGTAAGAAATTCGAAAAACCCTCCAACACAAAAGTTATTCATCGCGTCGAATCTCCAACATTGTATAGTAGAGTAGATGATCTATCATCGTGCATCGTTCAAGTTTCACACACAAACATAAATAGAAGCTTCTAAATTCATAAGCATACAATAAGATAAGAAAGACTATTGTAATTTTTGTCTCAATAATTGTCTAGATTAGACAAGCTAGTACTCTTCCATGCTTGCACTTCTCACAAATAAATGGGCCATCCGTGTTGGCTAATTGCCCCACTGCAGTTGTTGCCACCCCCACTTTGCCATTGTTGTTGCCCTCACAGCCACTGACACAGCGGCCCTGGCGAGCACGGCCGGCACGACTGGCACGACTGGCACGACTGGCACGACTTGCACGACTGGCACGACTGGCACGACTGGCACGACTTGCACGACTGGCACGACTGGCATGACTTGCACGATTGGCACGACTGGCACGATTGGCACGACTTGCACGACTGGCACGACTGGCACGACTGGCACGACTTGCACGGCGGCCCCTTTGGCCCCCGTGGCCCTTGTGGCCCCGGTGGTCCCGGCGGCCCTTGTGGCCCCGGTGGCCCTAGCGGCCCCTGCGGCCCCTTTGGTCCCTGTGGCCCTGGTGGCCCTAGCGGCCCCGGCAGCCCCTCCTTCCCTGGTGGCCCCTCCTTCACCGGCCAACATGTGCTCCAGATGCAGCAGAAAAGGAAACCACAAAGCATGACCGCAACAATGACTAAAGCAACAATAACCCACGTTGGAGTTTTATAGTCATCGTATGGTACGGATTCTGATCGATCCATGCCGATGGAGGAGGAAAGAATTGGCAACTTGGATGATTTTGTGGACAGTTATTGTTCTCCATCAAGAGAACTCTGTGGAGGTAGTTCAATGCGAACGGTGAGTCTACAAACATACTATGAAGCATCAATCTAAGAGCCAATTTACCTTTTCATCATGATGAATTGATCATATGATCCGGGCACGAGGTTGAAATGATTCAACACGGAATTCAGCGAGATATAATGTGAGTGGAAGTAGTTGCTTGCACATATACCCTCACAAGAAGAACCGAGCAAATTGATGAATGATGTTGCGCCAATGCTTACGTGACCTGCAAAGAAGTGAGAATTTTTGCCTGGTGGAGGATAGTGCTATATATGCCCCGCGACGCTCCCTCCCAGGAGGATAGCACTATATATGCCCCGTGACGCTCCTTCCCTACCTCACAGGGTGGATTTTTTTTTTTTTTTTGGCCAAAAGATAATAATTTTCATTACTAACCGACTCACGGGGCACCGTTAGTTGAAAAGTCTAAACATAGAATTAAATCATTGTTGCCATTGTTTTGTCTTATCTTCTTCATCCGATGCTCACTCGCAATTATTGAATTGGACAAGTTGGACGGACCCAAGAAAGAAAAGAAAGAATTGACTCATGTGGATCATTTTATGAGGACAAGAGATAAGGTGAAGTTCTTCCTTTTTGGTCAAAGAAAATTTTAATGAAATTATGAACATGGTCTAAAGAGTCCCAGGCAAGGGAAATCTAAACAAAGGAGAGGCCGAAAGGCTTGTAGAGGAATAGAAGCCAATTTTGTGGAATAGAGCCAATCCGTCGAGTCCTCGCAGCTTAGTTTACAAGTCCACGTCCGTAGGAACAAAAAGTGTTAAAATCTATATCTATATGTCTATGTGGAAAGGGAGATTATATGTATATGTCTTTTGGCAATGTAAATGGAATAGTGCAATAATTTGAATTTGATGATTAAGAGCTGAATTAGATGTAATATGTTTGTAGTTACAAATCTAACAATTGAAAGAATAACTGCGCACAGTCTAAAACTTATCGCGGAAATGCAATTGAGTCATAAAATTTTCAAAAAGTACAGTCAATTGCAAGAGATTTTTGCTTTTTTTGCATTTCCTCTATATTCTTCTCCCTAAATTTGAGCTTGCTAAAAGGTTAATTTACTTTGATTAATGGATTCTTGCAGAGTGATCCAACAGCAATTGTGCTCTTGAGGAAAAGAGATGGTATGTGTGACATCCCGAATTTTCCATCCTATTTCTATTGAATTAATCGGGCATTTCATTGATGCGCTTATAGGGCTGTTCTCAAAACTGATCACTCTTGAGATAACTAGACTATTTAGGGAAGCCGTTAAGGAATTTTAAGGCAATAGACTTGAGAATTCAACCAGTAAATCGGCTACTCAATTGTGCTTATCTTTAGAGGCTATTACGGCATAGTTAAAAATTGATTTTAGATCAGAGATAGGTTGGTTTGACTGAGATGTGTGGCTAATCGTGGGTAACCCCACTAAATTGGAAAATTCTCGTTGGCTGACACTAGACTAATTTTCTTATTGTTTTGGTACCCTGTGTCTATATTTGAATTCTTAAGATTTTTATGACAACCAAGAGTTGCCAATGTATCGAGTAGGTTCATTGTGGTTCGAAGAAAATTGATTACGGGTTAATTGCACTGCAAAAGTTCTGAAAGTTACCCGGTAGCTTAGGTCACGCTAAAAACTCGCCAAATGAAAATTTATCGCGAAATTGAGTCTGATTTCAAAAATTGAAGATTCTGTCATGTCATAATAAATTATAGGAACGTCGACTCAGTCTCAGAAGATTTTTCTGCAAACCGAGACTTTTTGTGAAAAAGTTGAGGTAGGGCCATTTTTGTTCGGAAAAAAGGCCGAGATCGTTTTTGATCACGCAATGGTGATGCAAGATGGACCAATTGGTGATGAAAAATACCAATTTGATAATTGAGATGTCAATTGAATTTATTAACGCTAATTTGTGTTGATTCAAGGAAGGATTGATGGCCAATTGAGAAGAAATTAAAGGAAATTCGTATGCCCCCATTGCCTAGCCTTTTGGACCATTTCAAGGTTGCAAGGGGGAGCATTGGTGGCCTAATGGAAGCCAAGGAAAGGCTGGTGGCTGAGAATGGTCAAGGGAGACCAAGGAATGGAAAATTTGGACATTGGTGGATTTATTAAGGCCGGTTTGTGTTGATTCAAGGAAGTATTGATGGTCAATTGAATTTATTAAGGCCAGTTTGTGTTGATTCAAGGAAGGATTGATGGCCAATTGAGAAGAAATTAAAGGAAATTCGTATGCCCCCCATTGCCTAGCCTTTTGGACCATTTCAAGGTTGCAAGGGGGAGCATTGGTGGCCTAATGGAGGCAAGGAAGGGCTGGTGGCTGAGAATGGTCAAGGAGACCAAGGAATGGAAAATTTGGACATTGGTGGAGCCCTTGTCTCGTCTCCTTGCTCCTCAAGCCAACTGGCCAGCCATTCCCTCTCCTCCCAGCCTATTCAACCACCAGCAGCTAGCAAGAAGCCAGCGGAAGCCAGCAGCATTGCCGGAGACAGCAGGAGCCGCCCATCGCTAATGGCACCGTCACACGCCACCCGCGCGATCCCATTCTCGCAGCCGTGTCCAGCTTGCCTTCCGGGCGTGTTTCCCGTCCAAAGTGCACGTCCTAACCACGCCCGGGTCGTGCGAAGCTCAACCGAGCGTCCTTCGCCGTTCCTCCGCCGGTAAGCCTCCGCCAAAGCCTGGTTTGACCCTTTGACCCTTTCCCGATCAATTCCCGCTCTAAACCAGCTTTGTTCCCTTATGTTTTAGCAAGAACATAATAGAAAATTAGTGGGTTTCTGAGGTGTTGTTTGGCCCGTTTTAAGATGGTTCCGAGCCTCGAAACCTAGGCCGCTTTGGAGAAAGTCGGCTCCCGTCGCGTTCGTCAAATTGAACCGAACAGTTCGATAAACAAGTGAGTTTAACTCACTAATCCTCACTTAGTAGACTAATGATACTTAGGAATTGATTAGATTTATTTAAGCATGATTATGTGGTTAGATTAGATTAGAGTAATTAAATTAGTGATTTGCCAATGCATGTTAGGTGGTTAGATGTAGTTATTAGTGAGTCGATAGGTTCTAGTATTTATTGAACGAACCTCGGAATTTTTCCGGGTCCGTTTCGGTGACCAATTAGGCATTACGGGCCTAAGTTGGATTTATTGCTATTTAATAATTAATTTGTGTAATTAATTATTTATTTATTTATTTTCTGGAAATTCAACCGGGATAGTTGGTGACCGGAATTTTATGCTGGTTACCACAGTACAGTCTATTTATTTATTTGAGTTTTAATTTGCGTTGAATTGATTTAATTATGATTTTTAGGATTTATTCCTAAATTAATTATTTTTGAGTAATTAATTGAAAGACAACTAGGCATTGGTTGACAATGCCAAAAAGATATTTTGGTGGACTACAAAAAATAGTGAGATTTGTGGAAAGGAAATTATACTATTTTGGCTAAGGTTGGACGTGTACCTACACACGTGTATCTTTACCGGGCATGATAAAAATGAGAAATTGATTATGCAATATATCACGCTGGCTCAATGACTAAGGATGTCGTCTCAGAGAAATGCGTTATATTATGTCGGCTCGATGATTAAGCATGTCGTCTCGAAGAAAGACATTATGAGTTGTTGACTCAATGACTTGATACATCACCTTGGAGAAGGCACGTGGGCTTGGTGACTAGGTACATCATCTTTGAGAATGCACGTGGTTTCGGTAATTAGGTATGTCATCTTGGAGAAGGCACGTGGGCTTGGTGACTCGGTATGTTATCTTGAAGAATGCACGTGGTCTTGATGACCAGATATTCCATCTTAGAGAATGTATGATATTTATTTAAAATGACCGGGGAAGGTTGTGATGACATGTAATTGACTAAATCGATTGATCGATATTTCGATCTATGGTGATTGATTGGGTGCCTATTGAACTGTATTGAATTGCAAGTGGAATCTAAGGCTAAGGTAAGTCCTTTGACTTACATTGTGCATAGACGGCTCTTGTGGCATATTGGTCTTCTAATTGAGTCTTTGGGGGGGTAGAACTCGCTGAGACATTGTCTCACTGATTATTGTATAACCATTTTCAGGTCCTTAAATGGTGTGGGTGAAGGATTGGAAGCCCCGGAGTTTAAGAGGTGAAGCCCGAAGAATTGGTGATCTTGTCCGGCTAGCCGGTCGTAAGACATTTCCCTTTTGATGGAAGTCGATTCCTTTTTGTAGACTTTATTTTGTGAACTGGCTGCCTAAGACTTGATTTAATAAATCGCCTTGTATATATATGCATTATGGTTTGCAATGTATATAAGTGTAGTTGTTTTCAAAGTGTGAAAATTTGGAGTCATACTTTCCTATCCCATTATTTTATTGTCTGAGGATTTATATCTGCTTCCGCATGTGTATATTAAAAATGAAAGGGTCAGCGATGCGTCCTGGGACATCACTATTAATTGACTAGGTGAGGGATGGGCGCGTGCTCGAGGATCGGGGCGTGACAGGATGCTTCAGGAACTTGGGAGGATAAGAAGTTATATTGACTATGTTGGATCCCCCGTGGATTGAAAAGATGCATTTAGCTCATCAGTTTGATTGTTCAGCTTTTGGTTATGGATTGAAAAGAACTTATATACTACATACTTTTACTATGGTTATAGATCGACTTAATTTTTGGTCATTTCCTGAAGTTGGAATATATATCAATAGATGCTCATCTCTTTTCTTACCTTTGATGTTCGATGATCTTATGTTTGGTAGGAATTCAAATGTTAATCGGTAATTTTGTAACCCTTGCAATCAGGCTTATTGGGGAAGTATATACTAGTTCATTCAAATTACTTGGGTTTCCATTTGCCTTTTTATAATTTGAGAAAGAAGAAACGTCAATGGTATCTCTAATTGGGAGGTTTCCTTGCAGACGTCAAAGTTGATGGACCAAAAGAAGAAATGCCTTTAGCTTCCGTTAACTCCTATGAATAAAAAAGATATATGTCCATTTCTCTTAACACAACTGTTAGTGAAATCTTGAATTAGCTAATTAATGTGATACATTTATGGAAATTTAGGACATAATTTTGAGGAGTGGTGGTTGATAACTCCCGATTATTTAGCATGTCATCATGCCATCCAATTTTAACCGGTGCACATGATCTACTCTTTCTAATTCACCATGACCTCCTTTTGAAAATTACGGTATTACAATTGCTCCGTTCATTTTCACTTCAAATACCCAATGTGAGGCTTTCTTTATTTCTCGCCTCACATGTGCACTAAATATACTCCTCTCCCATGTGAGTCTATCAAACTGAGGCCAAACGTTGCCATTTCATACATGATCTTCTCTTTTGAGAATCATTGACTACTTCTTTGTATCCCAAAAAGTGAAATATAGCAATTTTTTTTTTATCTCATATGTGTACTCAACGAAGGAGTGCTTCAAAATGTATTTACTAATGCCAAATAGAAAAAAAAAAAGCAAAATCTTTAGTGGACCATAGATTGGTTTGTATTATTGAATTCTAAGCATTGCTTTTCGTTTTTGGATTTAAGGAAAGTGCTTACACCAAGCACTCAAAAGATTTAAGTGAAATTTATTTCATGAAAAGAGTCGAATTAACTAAGAGAAGCCTCACATTAGTCCAAATGGTCAAATAAGATAGGTTTATTATCAATTACAACCATAGTGGAAGTTCCTAATTACGAGCTGTCCATTAACGATATATTCTCAAACATAGAGTAAATACATAACTAATTAATCAATTCTATTGTGCATACAAGTGTGAGTTTATGTTTGATCCAATGCAAAAAGACAATAAGACAAATTGCTGTGGCCAAAAGTAATAGCTGACAAAAAGAAAAGCACAATATGGATAATACTATGAATCCCTATGGAATCATTTTTGAGGGATTAGCGTCACCAAACTTAGCCAACCATTGCTGCCCGAGTTGTCCATAATCGTTAGCCTAAAGGCCAAATCGAGACAATCCCAAGGGTCCCAAGACAACCTCATTCAAAATGGAAGATTCATATGTTGGAGAAAACTCTCTTATTTTGAATTTGACAAAACGTTTCCATTAGTCTAGTCTAAAAACTTCAAGACTCAATTATTAAAGTCTAATGAACTCTAGACTCTGTCGTCAAAGTTTGAAGACTGCAAGACCCAAGAATCAAAGTCAACCCACACTGGCAATTTCTTGACAAACTAAGAGAAGACTTATTCAGATGCGAGTTTATCTTTAAGGATTCGGTTCGTACGGTTTGAAGAAGATCTTACGGCTGAAGATAGCACCTTGTGATTAATTATTCTTATTGGAATCAATTTGGATAACCAAGAACTTTTGAAAGGCAAAGTATACTTGGAAGGCTACTTATGGAAACCTAGATTCTGATTGTATGGGCGAGCAGGATTGGTGGGCTATCATCACATTCCTTAAATGACTCGAGATTTTCTTGACTGATTCTGTCCAACGGGTAGATTGGAAGAACTCTTTTGGAAAGTGCCAACGGACATAGAGGCATGAAGGAGTATATAAGGAAGACGCTCAAGTTGTTTGAGTGTGAGCGTGAAAGAAAAATTCCAAAGTTTGAAGCTCTTAGTTCTTTGCTTTCTCTATTGCTAAGCTTAAGTTGTACTCAAAAGAGAGATTAAACACTTGTGAGACCTTGAGGAAGTATAGTAGAGTTTCTAAGTGTGGAATGAAGGACGTGAGACTCGTAAAAATCTCTTTTGGTTCACAGTGAAATCCAGCTAGTAGACCGTCAGTGCGGGAGAGTGGATGTAAGCTTGGTCTAAGCCGAATCATAATAAACCTTGTGTTTCAATTCTCTTTCCCTATACTCCTTGCTTTACTTTGTAGATTTATCTAACTGCTTATAGTCTTTTACATATTTAATCTGTTGTTCTTGAAAGACGAGTTAACTTGTTAAAAGTCTAGCGTATATTTGCTAGAACACCTATTCACCCCCCTTTAGGTGTTTTTACTAGCCCTATCAATTGGTATCAGAACCTGTGTGCTCGTTTAATTGAAGTGCTTTTTACTTATGAGTTAAGGATCTATGACTAGTATGTTGGCTCCAGGTTTGGTTGAAGGCTAAAGCAACACTAGAACTCCTTACTTTGATGGAAATGAATACAGCATATGGAAAAACAAAATGAAGGCATTCCTAAGATCGAAAGATGCTCTAGAATGGGATGTAGTAGAAAAAATGAATCATTTCTAAAGCTACATAGCTTCAGAAAGAGGAAAAGAAGTTGCAGACGCTAGCGAGATAACGCAAGAAGAAATAACCAAGAGACAAGCTCTTGATGCTAAAGCAATTTATTCTTTATATTGTGCTTTATTTCCTATTGAGTGTAACATAATTTCTTTTCGTGAAACAGTCAAAGAAGTCTAGGATAGGCTGCACATTACCTATGGAGGCACTAATCGAGTGAAAGAAATAAGGATCAATATTCTAATCGGACAGTATGAAGCTTTCAAGATGAAACCATGAGAATCTATCACTGACATGTTTAATCATTTTACAGAGATTGTAAACGGTGGAGTATCGGGGACAACCAATCTCAAGACCAATAAAGGTTAACAAATTTCTATGTGAACTCTCCAAAGACTCGGAATTACATGAAGACTTTAATAAAGGAAACTCAAATTATCATGCCGCTTTTTGTAGAGGAGTGATTGGCACACTTCAGTCTTATGAAGTGGAGCAAATCAACGAGGAAGAAGATCCTAAAGGTAATAAGTTAGTTGCTTTAATATCTAACGATGATTATAATGTTATAGACGTTGAAGATGATATGGACGATAAAGAGTTAGCACTTATGATAAGGAGGTTCAGGAAACTGAACAAAAAAGGAAGGAGATTCAATTAGAAAAAACAAAGCACTCAAAAGTTTTAAAACAAATCAACTAAGGATGATGAAGCCAACAAAGATGTAATTTGTTTTGAATGCAAGAAAAATGGACATATCAGACTCAACCGTCCCTCGTTGAAGAAAAAGAGCGGAAAAGCCGAGAAATACGTAAAACCTCTCAAAGTAGAGACAATGAGTGATACCGAATGTGAAGAAAGTAACGAAGATTATGCCAATATATATCTAATGGCAAAATCAAGATCGACTTAGGGCATGTTTGGCAACGTGCCAAACAAAGGCTGCAGATTCCGATTTTTTGTTCCCTGAGAATCCGTTTGGGACAAGAATCGCATTTCGTAAAATTTTTGTTCCAGGGAATAATTTTGAACAAGATTTGAGAATAAAAAAAATTTGATTCTCTGTCCGAGAATCAAAAAAGGAATCAAAATGGTAAAACCCTCTCTTCCCTTTCGTCATCCCAGTTGCCATCCGCCATCGCCGTCCGCCGCCGCCCACCGCCGCCGTCCGTCGCCGGTCGCCGGTCCGGCGAGGTCGCGGGAGGCGAGCCCGGCCCACCGGCGGGCCGGGCGAGCCTCGCCGGTGGCCGGGCGAGCCTTGCCGGCAGCTAGGCGAGGCTCGGCCTTGCCAAATTGGGTGAGATCGAGCCTCGCCCTGGGGTTGCCGGTGAGGCTCGCTGGCCACCGGCGAGGCTCGCCCAGCCCCGCCGGTGGCCAAGCTGGCCTCGCCGAGGCCGGGTGAGGCCGGCCGGCCACCGGCGAGGCCGGGCGAGCCTCACCCACCTGGGCGAGGCTCGGCCGACGAAGGCCGGCCCTGCCCGGCCGGTCCAGGCTCGGCGACCGGCCATATGAAGAAGAAGAAGAAGAAGAATAGGAAAAAAGGGAAAAAAAAAAAAAAAAAAAGTAAAAAAGTGAAAAAATTATTTAAAATTTATTTAAAAATCAAAAGAAATTAATTTGGAATAAAATCAATTAACACGATATCAAACGCAATTCTATTCTAGAATAAAAATTTTGGACGAGCTACCAAACGCACTTTTTACTCGTAATCGGTTCCGGGAACAAAATCAAAAATAATCATTTCTACTCGTAATCAGCTCCCGGAACGGAATCGTTGCCAAACGCGCCCTAGACTCTAAAATAGACTCAAACTCAGACTTAGACAATGAAATCAAGGTAAGCAATTTAAAAATTCTTACTAAAATCTCGAAATACGTTGATGAACTTTGTCTCGCCTCGAACCTCTCTTAAGAGGATTTTCGAGCTAAAAAGAGAGAATTCTACACTTAAGCAACAAGAAATTTCTTGAAAAGAAAAGTTTGAAAATCTAGACAAAATTTTTGTGATTTTAAAAGAAAATGCAAACTCTCTTTCAAAAGAAAATATATTTTGAAATAAGAAATTTCAAATATTTCAAAAAGATTTTCAATAGAATCGAGAAGTTGGAAAATATTCTTTCAAGTACAAAGACCTTATTTCAACAAGTTAAGATTGTGAATGACCCCATAAACCATTCCTTTAATTGATTTTCCGAAGGTAAAGAAAATAATCAAACAAAGACCTACAAGAACTTTTTATAGAAATCATTTTAAAAGGTCTTTGTAAAACTTGTTGGCCAAAGTGTTCTCAAATGTTCAAAATGCAACAACTCAAAACATTTTGAGAAAGATTGTCTTATGGTTTGGAGACATGTTAAGAAGGATTGGGAGAGACGTGTTCAAAACTAACTCCTCCGGACCGAAAAGATCTAGGTACCAAAGAAAACTTAAGTTCTTTTTATAATTGCAGTCACTATAAAAAGAAAGATTAAATGATATTTGGATAGTGATTGTTCAAGACACATGACTGGAGATTTAAGTTGTTTTATAAAACTTGTGCAAATAAATGGTGGAAAAGTCTTTTCGATGGAAACAACAAATAAAAAATTGTTAGGTGTGGAACCGTAAAATTGGAAGTCTCACAATCAACAATGTGTCCTTAGTGGAATGACTAAATTACAATCTACTCAAAGCATTAGCCAATTGTGTGACACTGGATTCAAGATCAACTTCCAAAAAAGAATATGTCTGGGAACTAGTAAAGATCTTTCTCAATC
The DNA here is from genome assembly GCA_014182725.1 of Eucalyptus brandiana. Lineage (NCBI taxonomy): Eukaryota > Viridiplantae > Streptophyta > Magnoliopsida > Myrtales > Myrtaceae > Eucalyptus > Eucalyptus brandiana. Next base: position 30,089,578 of record CM024669.1, read on the forward strand.
TTTTCGGATGAAAACATGAGAACATTTAGGCCGCGCATGACAACGCTTCGTTAAAGGGAAGAGTTTATTTTTCAGAAATAGTTCTTTTCTATTTCGCTCCAGGGGAACAATTTATGAGTAAAAGAACCCGTTTGGTAACGACACAAAATTTCTACTCATGGAATAGAAAAAGAATAGAAATACGTTTGGTAATGCAACAATTTTTTTTTTTTGTATTTATTCATTTTTTATTTTTGCCGACGGATCGCCGCCGCAGGCTAGCGGCGGCGGCGCGCGCCGACGGCGGGCGGTGACCGATGGCGGCGACGGTGGCGGCGTCCGTCGACCGATGGTAGCGACAGCGATCGGCGACCGGCGATCGGCGGCGGCGGAGACTAACGGCGGCGGCGATCGATCGCGGCGGCAACTAACGGCGGCGGCGACCGACTGCGGCGGCGACCGGCGGCGGCGGCGACCGGCGGCTGCGGCGACCGGCGCACGGCGGCGGCAGCAACCGGCGAATGGCGGTGGCGGCGGCGGCGATGGGCGGTGGCTTCGAGCGGTTGGAGTGGTCACGCCAAGAAAATAAAATTAAAAAGAAAATCAGCTTTACTTCTAGAAATTATTCCTGGAACAAGAAGCAACTTTTTTTGCTTCTCAAAACTGCTCCTGTGAATAAAATGGGAACAAAAATTGAGAAATTGTTTCGGGGAACAAATGTTTTATAAACAGTTACGTTCTTTTTTTGTTCCTAACAAAAGAACAGAAATTGGGAGAAAAGGAGCATTACCATGCGCTACCTTATCTTCTGGATATAAAACTAGAAAGATCTCAATGTCTAATATTGATTCAAGATGAAGCAAATCTTTGGTATCGAAAGCTTGGCCATGTTAACATAAAGCAAATTGCCAAGATCTCATCCAAGAATCTTGTTCGTAGACTGCCGAACCTGAAGTATCAAAAGTCTGACTTATGCACACCATGTGTGTTGGGAAAACATGTTAGAAGCTCTTTTAAACTAATAAATCAGATATTTACTAATTGTGTTTTGCAGCTTCTGCATATGGATCTCTTTGAACCAACCAGAACTCAAAGCATTGGTGGAAAGAGATATTGCCTAGTAATTGTGGATGATTATTCACGATTTACTTGGGTTTACTTTCTGGCAAGTAAGTCTGAAACATTTTCTTACTTTTCAAAGTTTGCTAAGAAAGTTTAGAATGAGAAAGGATATGCTATTTCAAGCATACGGATATATCACGAAGGTGAGTTTGAAAAGCAAGACTTTGCCAAATTCTGTGATGAATCTGGTTTTCAGCATGTTTTTTCTTCTCCATACACTCCAGAACATAATGGAGTTGTGGAAAGAAAAAAAAAATCAATCTTTGTAAGAAATTGCAAGAACTATTTTAATTAAAAGTAATATTTCTTCTTGTTTTTGGGCTGAAATAGTTTCTATAGCTTGTTTTATTATTAACAGAGTATTCTTAAGGCCTATTCTGAGAGAAAACTCTTTATGAGTTATTCAAAGGAAATAAGCCAATTGTTTCTTATTTTCATATATTTGATTGCAAATGTTTTATTTTGAAAAATGCAAATGATCGAACTGGTAAGTTTGAAAAGAAATCAGACGAAGGAATTTTCATTGGCTACTCCACCACAAGTAAAACCTACAGAGTATTCAACAAAAAGACTCACTCTGTAGAAGAATCTATGAATGTCAAATTCCAAGACTCTTTGCAGAATCAACTAACTCAGACTCAGTTTGAAGAATCTGAACCTGCTCCAGACCTTACAAAGTCTACCTCCTCTAAAGTAACTCACACTTCTAAAGATCATCAACGAACGGAATAATCAATTGAAGCAGAAAATCAACAATTTGTCGACTGACCAATAACTGGAAGCATAAGTCTAGTCATCCCAATGAACTCATCATCGGCACATTGATGAAGGGATTTGGACTAGATCCAAAATGCGAGAAGATTCTAGTGTTCTGGCACTTATTTCTAAAATAGAGCCCAAAAGCATAGAAGAGGCCTTAGCTGACAAAAGCTAGATTGAAGCTATGCAAGAAGAACTCAGACAGTTTAGCATCAACGATGTCTGGGAATTAACTCCTAAACCAAAAGGTAAATCCATTATTGAAGCTAAATGGGTTTTTAGAAACAAGATGGAAAAAAGGAAAAGTGGTCAGAAACAAAGCAAGACTCGTGTCCAAATGATATATGCAAGAAGAAGAGATAGACTATGATAAGACCTATGCACTAGTAGCAAAGTTAAAAGCAATTAGATTATTACTTGCTTTTGCTTACTATAAATATTTCAGGTTATTACAAATGGACGTCAAAAGCGCATTTCTAAATGGATTTATCCAAGAAGAAGTCTATGTGGAACAACCTTCTGGATTTGAAGATCCAAAAAGATCAGACTCAGTATTCAGACTGAAGAAGGTTCTATATGGATTAAAATAAGCACCTCGAGCTTAGTACGACAGATTAAGTAAGTTTCTAATCCATAATGGTTTTGTTAAAGGTAAAGTGGATACTACTTTATTTATTAAAAGAGAAGGTAAAGATTTTCTACTTGTTCAAATCTATGTTGATGATATCATGATTATACCTTTCGCATAAATACATGATTTCTTTTTGGATTTTGCCAGAACTTCAAATGATGCTCCAATTGACCGTGGCCATTGTCCCGGTGCTCATTGTTGGCATCTTGATTGTCAAGTCACATTTAATCAAAGACTCCATAATGAATGATGGGAATGTGGAACTCTTTAATTCGGGGCCCCCACCTTTGTTCATATGTCATCAATAATTTTTGCCTTTTTAAAGTGAGGATGTACTTAAGAAGGAATGATTAATTAACATGATAAAGAGTTGGGAACTTTCAATTCCTGTGCCAAATAATCATGATCATGATTTAAGCAAGTCCTTAAAAGACTCAAGGGAAAGAAACAAGCGGTGCGAGACCTCACAATATTGCTCCCGTATTCCCTCTCAGTCGGGAAGAAAAAAATTGACCAAGAATTAAGGGCCACTCAATGGTGAAGGTAGACATCATGTGAGGGTTATCCAACCCTGGCTATTGCAGGATAGACAGGTAAAGTAGCCTTCCGCATCTTGAGTGAGAAGAGATGATGAAAGTCCTACCACAAGAAAGGCATGCCTCACGGCAAGTCAACATAACCGGTCGGTGAGGCATGCCTTTCTCATGTACATCCTCACTTTAAAAAAGCAAAAATTATTGAAGAGTGGAACAATCTTGGTTATCACAGGATAGACAAATAAAGTAGCCTCTCCCATCTAGAGTGAGAAGAGATGGATGAAAGTCCTACCGCAAGAAAGGTATGCCTCATGGCAAGTCAACATCACCGGTCGGTGAGGCATGCCTTTCTCATGTACATCCTCACTTTGAAAAAGCAAAAATTATTGATGAGTGGACCAAAGCACACTATAGATAGCCATTATAACATGACAGAGTTGGGAACTTTCAATTCACATAGCAGATAATCATGATCTAACGTTAATGACATTACCATTATGTTGATTTGCCGTGAGGCATGCCTCTTTCATGTACATCCTCACTTTAAAAATGCAAAAGTTATTAATTAAGGGTGAGCATATCGGACCGCCCGAATCGGATCGGACTGGCTGGTTCGGTTCAATTCGATTCCTAGGGACGTTGATCCAGTTCTCAAAGGCGTTGGTCTAGTTTCCAGTTCCATAAAAATAGAATTGACGATTTTCAGTCCGCTTCCTAATTCTAAGGGGGAACTAGATGGGATTGGATCGACTCTTTTTTTTTTTATTAATATTTTTAATTTCTTAGAAATAGCAATATACCATAAAATTTTAATAACTCTAGTATATTTTTATTTTTTTCTAATTTTTTTTTGCTAAGTGGCTGGTTCCATTGGATTGGATTGGATGGTCCGGTCCGATTCTTGGTCCTAGGACCGGTTGGTCTCATCCTCAATCCCATAGTGATTCATTAGTTTTCTTTTAATGGTTCACCCCTGAAAATGTTGCAATAAACCGAAGATCCATTTCTTGAAAGACCATAGAACCACAGAAATTTAATAAACCCTTCATCATAATTTTTTTCTTCCAACACAATTATTTATTACATCAACTCTCCAATGTTGGATACTAGAAGAGACGATCTGTCACTATACATCATCCAAGTTTCACACAGAAACATGCCCGGAAGCTTGCAGATTACTATCCTTTAGAGAAGAGTTTTAACGACAACGGAATCGAAATGTTCACACCGCCTGTACCGACGGAGATTTGTGGCTCATCCGCGAGACTGCCCTCTGTGTCTTTAGGACCACGATTAAAGTAGAAAAGGAAACCACATATTAAGGCGGCGACAACTACGATGCCGACGATGACCCATCCCGGAGTATCCCACGACGAAATTTTGCCATCGGACGAAGGGGAGAAGTACGGGCAACACGGACAGCACGGACAATTTTGTGGACAGTTATTATTCTCCATCAAGAAAACCCTGCGTATTTCAATGTAAGTGACTAGTTTACAGACATATTTTGAAGCATGAATTCACATAAGAAAAGAAGTAGTTCTTCAAAGGGAGGGTACTTTTTCAGAAAAGAAACACTTTTTGATCACATAAACGGAGAAGATTATATGACCCGAGTGCGAGAAGGAGAAGAATGAAATCGGAATGAAGTAGGATATGGCACAAACTGAAGAGTCGAAGGAGCTTGTAACTTATCAAGAAGACCCGAGGCGAGTGGTGTTATTGGTATAATTCTTACACAACCAGCAAAGGATGGCCTCTCAGCTCTCTTCTATCCTCCATTATTGGTGGCGGCTCTTGGTCAGGAAAATTATCAAAAGGATCATAAACTTATTATAATTGTACAAATTCAATCATATATATATATAGATATATAGATATATTTGAACAATTAAGTTCTAAACATTTTTGCATTTGTGTTGATTCAGTCAATCTAACCAAAATTAGCCAATCGACATTGACATGAACGCTAGTCCTTTTATGTGATACCATTGGTGTTGACATAGACAATTTTTATTTGTGATTTCGGTGTCCAAGTTACTATGTAAATATGTAATATAGGTTGATTCAAGCATATAAGACATAGTTCATATTTATTGCGACACTTAGTTAATTTTCTTAGCTTTTTTTTTTTTTTTTTGTATCTTAAACTATTAAAAAAAATTAAAAAGTATTTTCAGGGTGCATTTAAGGTACCATGCACATTCACAGATAGATTTGTTTTCTTAATATCGCATGCACTTTATATTGTATTTTTAGACTTAATTTTCACATGCAACAATTCATTTTAGGAATGTAGTTTATTTAGTAGATGGTCATGACATATCATACATTCACTTTCCTTTTTGAGCATCAGGCATCTCTTGAAGAGTTTATACCAAATTTACATTTATAGCTCACGGGGTTTTGTCCCAGGCCGTAATAGCAAGGTTTTGTTTGATTTTGCCCGAAACGACTCGTGTCCTTTATTTTTCCGGTCATTTATTTATTTTATTAGCTTTTTACTACAATTGCTCACTTGTTTATTTTTATAACTTGACTGACTACGCATAGTCATTTTTTATATGTTTAGAGGATTTAAGGAATAAAAATTGGTGAAGTTCGCATGTAAATTGTTCTCGTACTAAAAGATCTCGGCGCATCTAAATCAACTTATGAATCTTTAGTTCACAAGAGTGAAATGTACTTCCGCATCCTCCTTGAATTGCCAATTGACCCATAATAAGTTAGTGACGTCTCCAATATAATTGTATAATTGAATTGAAAAAGCAAATTATGATTGATACGGCTTGGAAGGGTCGTGCTAAGTGTAGATGCCTCCTTGCAAGAGGAACCACTTGCAATGCATTTGGTAATGCTCCTGAGAATAAGTGTTTTTTTTTTTTTTATATATATATATTTGTTTCGCAAATGTAAATAGAATAGTAAAACACGTTTGATATATTTTTTTTATTCTCGAGAATAGATTTGAAGAAACAAAAAAAAAAAACAAAATTTGGAAACAACTTAAGATACAAGCAATTTCTCCTTTCTTTTCTTCTTTTTCCCTTCCTCTCTTTTTCCGTCGCCAGCCAGACAAGGGCGGTGACCAACGCACCTTGGCAATCCGTCAATTTCCTTGCCAATCTAATTTGCCCTCGGAAGTCGGGAGGTCACCACGACAATTGCCGTCGTTTTCCTGCGCAAGGTGAAGATGTAAAGTTGTTTTGGCTTTTTATTTTTATTTTTAAAGTTCTTTTCTTACCTTTTTATTAAGGGTGTTACGATTACCCCTTGAGAATGGATACGTAACTACTTATGACCGCTGGATAAAGAAAAATAAATCTCGTCCGTTGATTGTAAAACCTTTAAGATTTTATGTATTGCAGCTTTTTCATAGGAGTTACGAGAAAATTCAGAAAGCGCATAATTTGTTATGATACGGATTTCGATGGACCATAAACTGCCGAATTCAATAAACCTCCAACACAAACATTATTTCCTCTAATAATAAGAATTATCTATCGCATCGAATCTGAAGTATTAAGCGACAGATCAGACGATCTGTCCCTATGCATCATTCAATTACCACCCACGGTAATTCTATCATTTGATCACCGTATGAACAACACGACAGCAGCTGCTGTGGCGGTGACAACGACCGCAACGACAACGATGACGACGATGGCTGCGGTGATGACAGCGGCAGCCACTGCGGCATCAGCCACCACTTCGGCGATGACGGTGTCATCGCCACATCAACCTCCGCTGGCGGCAACTGCTGCGATGAGGCCGTCGTCGCCGCATCAGCCTACCCCGGCGGCAATTGCTGCGATGAGGTCATCATCGCTGCATCAGCCTCTGCCGGGGACGACAACTGCGTCAGCCCGGTTGCGGCAACTGCGGCACTGACGTTATTTTTGGAATATTAAGCTTCCATATCAATTTCGGTGAAGTGGCGGTTCTGTCCCCGGGACCACGACGATTTTTAGTAATAACACCGACGGCTACGACGACGACAATGATGACTACGCTGACGCTGATCCACCTCGAAGTGTCCCGGCATGCAGCGATGTCGTGCTGATGGAGGAGGGAAGGATGGGAAACCCGAACAACCTTGTGGACAGTTATTGCTCCCCATCAGGAAAATCCTCCTGTAGTTCAACGCCAGCGGTGAGCCTGCAAACATCTTTCGAAGCATCGTTCATACCACAAGAAGAAAAAAAAAAGGTGGTAATTTTAAAAAGATGGTACCTTATTAGAAAAGAAACATTATTATTTGTAATCACAATAGATTGGGAAGATTATATGATCCAAGCGTGAGATCAAGATAATCGAAGATGGAATTTAGCGAGCTGCCTTCATTTTTGGAAGTTCTCGGGCTGAGTTCTTTTAGTAAGATGGGTTTAGTGCACTCAGTTACAAAGTGGCAGAAATGGGGTGGGCTTGAGGATAAGATCAATTTTGCCCTCTAGTCTAAACCGTAAGTCCAAGTTCATCCATGTTCTGGCCAGGTCCCTATTTTCGGACTACTAATTAATTGAATAAATATATATTTAAAAATTAATTAAAAATTCCGAATTTTTTATTTTTATTTTTCCTAAAGTCAGAAAATGCTTAGAAATAATCTTTCAAGGTCGCCCTCTTTAAAGTTATGAGAAAATCATCGATAAGAAAATTGTGTTAAAAATTAAACAAGCCCTTTTAGCTCTACCATAAGGTTCCAATTATCCTTAAAATAAATGCCGTTGAAATAATGCTAGATCTTGCTCTCCCAATGCAATTTATTTGATGTCACTTTAGTTGCTAATTGTCATGTTAATGATTGCATGTTCACATGGTCACCTTACATATTAGTCAACATGTCTAACATTAACGTAGACTACCCGATAGAAAATCTTTTGAATGAATAAGATTAGTTACCGAAATGGTATTAATTGTTTAATAAGTATAACCAAGTCCCCAACCATAAACTCTTTAGTTGTGTAGGAGGTGAGTTACACTTTAATGTGTCACTTGGTTCTTAGTCAACCTCAATAGCTAGTTGGGACTCTTTATTAAAATTTTTACGAATACTTTAAAGTTGTGAGAGTATGAGTTTAGGAGAGCCCGCACTAGATCATAGGTTTGTTTTTTAGACAATACCCCTAAACTTATTTTCCTCCGTACGAAGGGAAAGGTCATGACAAGTAAATATAGATCTTACACTCTTCATCCATTGGATGGGTACATATACATAAATTTATTCAGTGCTACTCTAGACTGAAAATTTGATCATTGGTAATCTACCTTTATACACATGGAAGTGGATATTACTCATGTGAAAGTGACCCACCTAACACGTCCATGCTAGCACATGCACTCCTTTATACACATAGAAGTGGATATTACTCGTGTGAAAGTGAACCACTTGGCACATCCATGTGCTAGTGCATGCACTCCTTTATACACATAAAAGTGGATATTACTTGTGTGAAAATGACCCACACTAGCACATCCATGTGCTAGTGCATGCACTCCTTTATACACATAGAAGTGGATATTACTCATGTGAAAGTGACCACCTAGCATGTCCATGTGCTAGTGCATGCACTCCTACGGCGGGCACATGTGAAGAGTTACTTATCATTTAAAGCGTGTGCTTTTCAGTTGGGAAGGGATTGAAAATAACATCTCAGTTTCTAGGACCCACACCACCCATAAGTGTTGCCATTGTTCTGTCTTGTCTTCTTCGTCCGATGGTCACTGCAATTATTGGTCTGAACAAGTTGGACAGACCCAAGAAAAAAAGAAGAATAAGAAGAAAGAATTGACTCATGTGTATCATCCTATGGGGGCAACAGAAAAGGTGAAGTTCGTCCTTTTTGGGTCAAAGAAAATTTTATTGAAATTGTGAACATGGTCTAAAGAGTCCCAGGCAAGGGGAACTAAACAAAGGAGAGACCGAAGGGCTTGTAGAGGAATAGAAAGCCAATTTTGTGGAACTGAGCCAATCCGTTGAGTCTTTGCAGCTTAGTTTACAAGCCCACATCAGTAGGAACAAAAAGTGTTAAAATCTATATCTATATGTCTATGAAGAGAGAGATCATATTTTAAAGGAAAATATCTATCTAAATTTAGATTATGCCTTTTGGCAATGTAAATGGAATAGTGCAATAATTTGAATTTGATGATTAAGAGTTGAATTAGATGGGGAAAATTAACAAAAAGTCCTAAACCTATTGATTGTGCGCAATTTAAGTCCTAAACTTTTTTTTTTTACCAATTTACCATAAACCTTTTGTTTTGTTGGAGTTCACCCATCCAGGCCATGCATAGTCGGAAAAATCTGATGTGGCATCCTGATCCTGGCGTCGTCATGCCAACATGCGACATGGCACCGGAGAGCAAAAGTCGTCTGTTTTGCTTTAAAAAAAAAAAGCCAAAGAGAAAAGGCAGAAGAGAAAATGGTGTGAAGAGAAAGAGCGTGGGGTTGGCTAGGTTCTTTCTCAAAATCAAGCAGGAACCCTAAATTGAGAGAATCTTCCCTTGATTCATGGTGCCCAATATTGATTCTTGGTGGATGCCTCCGTTCAACACCTCCATCGAAACCCTTTGGCCTCCGCTGCCCAACACCTTTGCTCGACGCCTCCGTCCAACCCCTCCAGCCAACGCTCGCCCAACACCTATGTTCGAAGCCTCCATCCAACCCTTCTGGCCAACGCTCGCCTGACGTCTCCATCCGACGTATGCATCAACCCGACGCCTCCGTCCGACGCTCGGCTCACCCCAGCATCTTCGTCCGACGCTCGCCCGACGCCTACATCCGATTCTTGCTTAGATTCGCCCGCTTGCTTGACGCTCACTGAACGCCTTCATCGTCTTCTTGAAATTGCGGTGCTTTATATTTATGTTGTCTTGATTTCACTTGAATTTTATTTTAAATTTCGTTGACATGGGTTTGTTGCAGTAATGGGTTTGTGGTTGTTGAATTGGATGGCTGGGCAAATTGCTGACATGAGTTTGTGGATGGTCTCATGTAGAATGTCTCTGTCTCGCCTAGAATTTTGGTATTGTTGCTGCTTTTGGCTCATTTGGAAAGAATATATTACTTTGAGTTGTTGCTTTTGGCTCATTTGGGAAGAATATATTACTTTGAGTTGTTGCATTTGGTTTAGATTGACAAAGTTTGTTAGGTATATGGAGTTCCTAATATACTTCTCGTTCAGATTTTCAAAGCTTGTCTGGATCACTAAATCTCATTGCAATTGCAGCAATTTTGGCCTGCTTATGTTGTGGATTTTATATTATGCTTATTTTTTATACTTGGAGGGATGTTTGTATTTGAATTCATCCATGAGCTCCTTCCACAAATGTGATATGATCTAATCATGTTTTGAATTCCCAATATTGATGCAGTCCTTTTATAAGAAGATTGAGAGCACAATTATTCTTTTATTGTTGGTATCTGACTATGCTTTTTGCTGTGCTGATCATATCCACGCTGACTGATGTTTTCAGTTGGTTGGCTGGTCGACAACTGTGCTGTCTCATCAGCCAGGTGCCAAGTTGACATTCAAGTCCAATGAAGAAATAGAACTTTAAGTGAGGTCCATCCCACTGGACGAAGTGATATTAGAGTCAAAACTGGTTCTTCTCGTCAAAATAGATGTTGAGGGCTAGGAGCATCATGTTCTGAAGGGGGGCCGTGAAGTTGCTGTCGAGAGAGGTAGGCAAGGCACCGTATTTGATTTATGAAGAGGATGAACGGTTGTTAGAGGCAAGTAACAGCAGTTCTAAAGAGATTCGAGAATTTCGTCACTGTTGGGTATCATCATTGCACCCAGCATGGTACAAATGCAAACTACACCAAGAACAGTTGATAGTTGATTAATTTACCTTAGCCTTGTTGATGTATGATCACCAAAGTCAAGCATGAAAATGGACAATTCTTTAGCAGACTCATTGGTGAGAGTTTTGCCTATCCTTAGATAGAACTTCCACTCAATTCTAGATGGAAAATTAGATTTGGAATTGTAATGAGAAACACTGTCCATTGAAGGAGCCAGTTATTGAGCAAGTGAGGAAGCACATATACATTATGGTTTTTCTCTTGGAGTATAGTTAGGGTTGTATTTGTCGCCATTAGATTACATCGCGCACCCAATTTGTTATTATGTTTTATTTATTGCAATTCATGCTTTGTATTTGTAGCAAATGACCTTGTGATTTGCAAGTGAATGCAGAATAAGTTGTTAACCAGAGCTTACAGAGGCATATTCAACACCTTTTCACTTGTAGTATTTTTTTTCCTGTAAATTTATATTTCCATGAGAATAAAGCAATCTGACCACATTTAGAATGTACTCATGGTAGTCCGGTTTGATTGATAATTTTAGGGTTTTTGTGAGTTTAAGTTTATTCATGAACGAGAGAGAACAAGAGGATTCTCCATTCTACCAAAAATAAATTAATGCGTTATCAAAATACTTAAAATTAATCCATCAAATTTTGCACGCTTTAGTTTAAAACCTCATTGTCTTATTGAGCAAATAAAATTTGGCGTTCAAACCCGACACCTTATTTTTTTCTCTATTTCTTGTCCAACAACTCATTTTGAAATAAATTTGGCCAATTATTTTTTTTCTTTAAAGCTTTCGGAAATAAATTCGTATGTTCTTAAATCAAAATTATTCCATCAAACTTATTAGTTTAAAACCTCATTGTTTTATTGAGTTTAAAAAACATCATTGTCTTATTGAGCAAATAAAATTTAGGCGTTCAAACCCGACACCTTATTTTTTTTCTATTTCTTGCCCAACAACCCATTTTGAAATAAACTTGGCCAATTTTTTTTTTTTTTTCCTTTAAAGCTTTCAGAAAATAAATTCGCGTATGTGTACTCAAAATTATTCCATCAAATTTTGCATACATTTAGTTTAAAATCTCATTGTCTTATTAAGCAAATAAATTTTTAAGTCCAAACCCGACACCTCTTTTTCTATTTTTTTGCCCAACAACCCATTTTGAAATAAACTTGGCCAACTGTTCTTTTTTTTTTTTTTTTTTTTTTTTCCTTTAAAGTTTAAATTCATTGTCTTTTCAGCAAATAAATAACCCGACACCTCATTTTTTTTTTTTGCCCAACAACTTTTGAAATAAACTTGGCCAACTATTAACTTTTTTTTCGAAAAAATTTATTCCCATCAGTGAGCTTTGCACACACCTAGTTTAAAACCCTCATTGTCTTATTGAGCAAATAAATTTTAAGTCCAAACCCGACACCTCTTTTTTTTTTTTTTTTGCCCAACAACCAATTTTGAAATAAACTTGGCCAACTGTTTTTTTTTTTTCTTTAAAGTTTCAAAAATAAATTTATGTCTTCAAAAATCTTCGAAAATTATTAAATCAAATTTTACACACACACCTTTTAGTTTAAAACCTCATTGTATTATTGAGCAAATAAATTTTCGCGTCAAACCCGACACCTCATTTTTTTTTTTTCTTGCCCAACAATCCTTTTGAAATAAATTTGGCCAAGTTTTCTTTTTTTGAAATTTTAAAACGTCTTTCGAAAATAAATTAAATCAAACGTGTTTCTAGGTACTCAAAATTATTATTTATTGAGAAATAAAATTTGGCACACCATTTCTTGGCATAGTTTAAAACCTCATTGTCTTATTGAGCAAATAAATTTTACGTCAAACCGACACCCCCATTTTTTTAATTTCTTGCCCAACAATCCCTTTTGAAATAAACTTGGCCAACTTTTTTTTCTTTAAAGCTTTTGGAAATAAATTCGTACGTGCTCCCGTACTCAAAATTATTCCATGAAACTTTACACACACCTAGTTTAAAACCTTATTTTTTTAGAAATAAAATTTGGCATTTCAAATCTGACATTTGCTCTTCATTTTTTATTAATTTCGAGTACGGCCCAAGCTTTAAAGAAAAAAAAAAAAGAACCCTTTTGTAAAATAAACTTGGCCAAACTGAAATACACTTCATTTTTTTTTTTTTTTTTTCTTTAAAGCTTTCTTTTTTTTTTTTTTAAGGAAAATAAATTCGTATTTGTTTACTGTATTCCATCAAACTTACACGCACCTAGTTTAAAATCCCATTATTTTATTGAGCAAATAAAATTTGGCATCCAAACCTGATATTTCATTTTTTTCTATTTCTTGCCCAACAACTCTTTTGAAATAAAATGTGCAAATGGGCCAAAATTTAAAACCTAGTCCAAAATATGTTTGGACACAAAAATTTACTTGCTCAATAAGACAATAAGGTTTTAAATTAGGTTGTCTTAAAGTTTCATGGAATAATTTTTGCGTACCAAACTTAATTTATTTTGGAAAGGTTTTTAAAAAAAAAAACAGTTGGCCAAGTTTATTTCAAAAAAGAGTTGTTGGGCAAGAAATAGAAAAAAAAATGAAATGTTAGGTTTGGATGCCAAATTTTATTTGCTCAATAAACAATGAGGTTTTAAAGTGAAAGTGCGTACAAAGTTTGATGGAATCTGGCACATACAAATTTATTTCGAAAGCTTTAAAGAAAAAAAAAAAACAGTTAAAAGTTTATTTCAAAAGGGTTATTGGGCAAGAAATAGAAAAAAAAATGAAGTGTCGGATTTGGATGCCAAATTTTATTTGCTAAAAAAAAAACAATAAGGTTTTAAACTAGGTAAGTGCAAAGTTTGATGGAATAATTTTGAGTACGGGAGCACGTAAAATTTATTTCCGAAAACTATAAAGAAAAAAAGTTGGCCAAGTTTATTTCAAAAGGGTTGTTGGGCAAGAAATTAAAAAAAAAAATGAGGTGTCGGGTTTGACGCAAAAATTTATTTGCTCAATAAGACAATGAGATTTTAAACTAGGTGTGTGCAAAGTTTGATGGAATAATTTTAGTACGGGAGCACGTATGAATTTATTTTGAAAGTTTTAAAGGAAAAAAAAAAAGAATACTTGGCCAAATTTATTTCAAAGAGGTTGTTGGGCAAAAAAAAAAAATGAGGTGTCGGGTTTGGACGCAAAAATTTATTTGCTCAATAATACAATGAGGTTTTAAACTAGGTGTGTGCAAAGTTTGATGGAATAATTTTGAGTACGAGCACGTACAAATTTATTTCCGAAAACTTTAAAGAAAAAAAAAAAAAAAAAAAAAGTTGGCGGGAGTTTATTTCAAAATGGGTTGTTGGGCAAAAATTAAAAAAAAAATGAGGTGTCGGGTTTGGACGCCAAAATTTATTTGCTCAATAAGACAATGAGATTTTTAAACTAGGTGTGTGCAAAGTTTGATGGAATAATTTTGAGTACGGGAGCGCGTATGAATTTATTTCGAAAGCTTTAAAGGAAAAAAAAAGAATAGTTGGCCAAGTTTATTTCAAAAGAGGTTGTTGGGCAAAAAAAAAAAATGAGGTGTCGGGTTTGGACGCAAAAATTTATTTGCTCAATAAGACAATGAGGTTTAAACTAGGTGTGTGCAAAGTTTGATGAAATAATTTTGAGTACGGGGACGTATCGAATTTATTTACGAAAGCTTTAAATGAAAAAAAGAAAGAATAGTTGGCCAAGTTTATTTCAAAAGGGGTTGTTGGGCAAAAAAAAAAAATAGGTGTCGGGTTTGAATGCAAAAATTTATTTGCTCAATAAGACAATGAGGTTTTAAACTAGGTGTATGCAAAGTTTAAAGGAATAATTTTAGTACGGGGGCACGTACGAATTTTATTTTGAAAACTTTAAAGGAAAAAAAAAGAATTAGCCAAGTTTATTTCAAAAGGGGTTGTGAGGCAAAAAAAAAAATGAGGTGTTGGGTTTGGACTTAAAATTTATTTGCTCAATAAAACAATGAGGTTTTAAACTAAGTCTGCAAAGTTTGATGGAATAATTTTAGTACGGAGCATATACGAATTTATTTCCGAAAGCTTTAAAGAAAAAAAAACAGTTGGCCAAATTTATTTCAAAATGATTGTTGGACAAGAAATAGAGAAAAAAATAAGGTGTCGGGTTTGAACGCCAAATTTTATTTGCTCAATAAGACAATGGGGTTTTAAACTAGGTGCGTGCAAAATTTGATGGATTAATTTTAAGTATGGGAGCACGTACGAATTTATTTTGGTAGAATGGAGAATCCTCTTGTTCTCTCGTTCATGCATAAACGCAAACTCACAAAACCCTAAAACTATCAAATTTTTATACATACTTCAATCAAACCAGACTACTATGAGTACATTCTAAATGTGGTCAGATTGCTTTATTCTGATGGAGATATAAATTCACAGGAAAACAAGACTACAAGTGAAAAGGAGTTGAATATGCCTCTCAGAAGCTCGGTCAACAACTTATTCGCACTCACTTGCAAATCACAAGGTCATTTGCTACAAATACAAAGCATGAATTGCAATAAATAAACATAATAACAAATTGGGTGTGGCAAATCTAATGGCGACACATACAACCCTAACTATACTCCAAGAGAAAACCATAATGTATCTGTGCTTCTTCACTTGCTCAATAACTGGCTCCTTCAATGGACAGTGTTTCTCATTACAATTCCAAATCTAATTTTCCATCTAGAACTGAGTGGAAGTTCTGTCTAAGGGTAGGCAAAACTCTCACAAAGGAGTCTGCTAAAGAATTGTCCCTTTTCATGCTTGACTTGGTGATCTTACATCAACAAGGCTAAGGTAAATTAATCCACTATCAGCTGTTCTTGGTGTAGTTTGCATCTGTACCATCTGGGTGCAATGACGATACCCAATAGTGACGAAATTCTCAAATCTCTTTAGAACTGTTGTTACTTGCCTGCAACAACCTGTTCATTCTCCTCATAAATCAAATACGGTGCCTTGCCTACCCTCTCTCAACAGCAACTTCACGGCCCCCTTGAGGAACATGATGCTCCCAGCCCTCAACATCTATTTTGACGAGAAGAACCGGTTCTAACTCTGGTATCACTTCGTCCAGTGGGATGGACCTCACTTGAAGTTCTATTTCTTCATTGGACTTGAATGCCAACTTGGCACTGGCTGATGAGACAGCATTGTTGTCCAACCAGCCAACCAACTGAAAACATCAGTCAGCGTGGATATGATCAGCACAGCAAAAGCATAGTCAGATACCAACAATAAAAGAATAATTGTGCTCTCAATCTTCTTATAAAAAGGACTGCATCAGTATCGGGAATTCAAAACATGATTAGATCATATCACATTTGTGCTCATGGATGATATATACAAAAAATCCCTCAAGTATAATATAAAATCCACAACATAAGCAGGCCAAAATTGCTGCAATTGCAATGAGATTTAGGTGATCCAGACAAGCTTTGGAAAATCTGAACGAGAAGTATATTAGGAACTCCATATACCTAACAAACTTTGTCAATCTGAACCAAAGGCAGCAACTCAAAGTAATATATTCTTCCCAAATGAGCCAAAAGCAGCAACTCAAAGTAATATATTCTTTCCAAATGAGCCAAAAGTAGCAACAATACCAAAAATTCTAGGCGAGACAGAGACATTCTACATGAGACCATCCACAAACTCATGTCAGCAATTTGCCCAGCCATCCAATTCAACAACCACAAACCCATTACTGCAACAAACCCATGTCAATGAAATTTAAAATAAAATTCAAGTGAAATCAAGACAACATAAATATAAAGCACCGCAATTTCAAGAAGACGATGAAGGCGTTCGGTGAGCGTCAAGCAAGCGGGCGAATCTAAGCAAGAATCGGATGTAGGCGTCGGGCGAGCGTCGGACGAAGATGTTGGGTGAGCCGAGCGTCGGACGGAGGCGTCGGGTTGATGCATACGTCGGATGGAGACGTCGGGCAGCGTTGGCCGGAAAGGGTTGGATGGAGGCTTCGAACATAGGTGTTGGGCGGCGTTGGCTGGAGGGGTTGGACGGAGGCGTCGAGCAAAGGTGTTGGGCAAGCGGAGGCCAAAAGGTTTCGATGGAGGTGTTGAACGGAGGCATCCACCAAGAATCAATATTGGGCACCATGAATCAAGGGAAGATTCTCTCAATTTAGGGTTCCTGCTTGATTTTGAGAAAGAACCTAGCCAACCCCACGCTCTTTTCTCTTCACGCCCTTTTTCTCTTCTGCCTTTTCTCTTTGGCTTTTTTTTTTTAAAGCAAACGACGACGTTTTGCTCTCCGGTGCCATGTCAGGCGTTGGCAATGCCGGCCTGGCGCTGACTAAGGATGCCACATCAGATTTTTCGACTATGCATGGCCAAGATGGTGAACTGGAACAAAAACAAAAGGTTTATGGACTAAATTAGCCCAAAAAAAAAAAAAAAGTTTAGGACTAAATTGGACACCGATTAATAGGTTTAGGACTTTTTTGTTAATTTTCCCCATCTAATTCAACTCTTAATCATCAAATTCAAATTATTGCACTATTCCATTTACATTGCCAAAAGGCATA
Organism: Eucalyptus brandiana; assembly: GCA_014182725.1. Classification (NCBI taxonomy): domain Eukaryota; kingdom Viridiplantae; phylum Streptophyta; class Magnoliopsida; order Myrtales; family Myrtaceae; genus Eucalyptus; species Eucalyptus brandiana. Next base: position 30,106,998 of record CM024669.1, read on the forward strand.
ATCTAAATTTAGATAGATATTTTCCTTTAAAATATGATCTCTCTCTTCGCATAGACATATAGATATAGATTTTAACACTTTTTGTTCCTACTGATGTGGGCTTGTAAACTAAGCTGCAAAGACTCAACGGATTGGCTCAGTTCCACAAAATTGGCTTTCTATTCCTCTACAAGCCCTTCGGTCTCTCCTTTGTTTAGTTCCCCTTGCCTGGGACTCTTTAGACCATGTTCACAATTTCAATAAAATTTTCTTTGACCCAAAAAGGACGAACTTCACCTTTTCTGTTGCCCCCATAGGATGATACACATGAGTCAATTCTTTCTTCTTATTCTTCTTTTTTCTTGGGTCTGTCCAACTTGTTCAGACCAATAATTGCGAGTGACCATCGGACGAAGAAGACAAGACAGAACAATGGCAACACTTATGGGTGGTGTGGGTCCTAGAAACTGAGATGTTATTTTCAATCCCTTCCCAACTGAAAAGCACACGCTTTAAATGATAAGTAACTCTTCACATGTGCCCGCCGTAGGAGTGCATGCACTAGCACATGGACATGCTAGGTGGGTCACTTTCACATGAGTAATATCCACTTCTATGTGTATAAAGGAGTGCATGCACTAGCACATGGATGTGCTAGTGTGGGTCATTTTCACACAAGTAATATCCACTTTTATGTGTATAAAGGAGTGCATGCACTAGCACATGGATGTGCCAAGTGGTTCACTTTCACACGAGTAATATCCACTTCTATGTGTATAAAGGAGTGCATGTGCTAGCACATGGACGTGTTAGGTGGGTCACTTTCACATGAGTAATATCCACTTCCATGTGTATAAAGGTAGATTACCAATGATCAAATTTTCAGTCTAGAGTAGCACTGAATAAATTTATGTATATGTACCCATCCAATGGATGAAGAGTGTAAGATCTATATTTACTTGTCATGACCTTTCCCTTCGTACGGAGGAAAATAAGTTTAGGGGTATTGCCTAAAAACAAACCACATGATCTAGTGCGAATTTTCCTCCTAAACTCATACCTCACAACTTTAAAGTATTCGTAAAAATTTTCTAATAAAGAGTCATTAAATCATTGAGGTTGATTTAAGAACCAAGTGACACATTAAAGTGTAACTCACCTCCTACACAACTAAAGAGTTTATGGTTGGGGACTTGGTTATACTTATTAAACAATTAATACCATTTCGGTAACTAATCTTATTCATTCAAAAAGATTTTCTATCGGGTAGTCTACGTTAATGTTAGACATGTTGACTAATATGTAAGGTGACCATGTGAACATGCAATCATTAACATGACAATTAGCAACTAAAGTGACATCAAATAAATTGCATTGGGAGAGCAAGATCTAGCATTATTTCAACGGCATTTATTTTAAGGATAATTGGAACCTTATGGTAGAGCTAAAAGGGCTTGTTTAATTTTTTAACACAATTTTCTTATCGATGATTTTCTCATAACTTTAAAGAGGGCGACCTTGAAAGATTATTTCTAAGCATTTTCTGACTTTAGGAAAAATAAAAATAAAAAATTCGGAATTTTTAATTAATTTTTAAATATATATTTATTCAATTAATTAGTAGTCCGAAAATAGGGACCTGGCCAGAACATGGATGAACTTGGACTTACGGTTTAGACTAGAGGGCAAAATTGATCTTATCCTCAAGCCCACCCCATTTCTGCCACTTTGTAACTGAGTGCACTAAACCCATCTTACTAAAAAGAACTCAGCCCGAGAACTTCCAAAAATGAAGGCAGCTCGCTAAATTCCATCTTCGATTATCTTGATCTCACGCTTGGATCATATAATCTTCCCAATCTATTGTGATTACAAATAATAATGTTTCTTTTCTAATAAGGTACCATCTTTTTTAAAATTACCACCTTTTTTTTTTTTTTCTTCTTGTGGTATGAACGATGCTTCGAAAGATGTTTGCAGGCTCACCGCTGGCGTTGAACTACAGGAGGATTTTCCTGATGGGGAGCAATAACTGTCCACAAGGTTGTTCAGGTTTCCCATCCTTCCCTCCTCCATCAGCACGACATCGCTGCATGCCGGGACACTTCGAGGTGGATCAGCGTCAGCGTAGTCATCATTGTCGTCGTCGTAGCCGTCGGTGTTATTACTAAAAATCGTCGTGGTCCCGGGGACAGAACCGCCACTTCACCGAAATTGATATGGAAGCTTAATATTCCAAAAATAACGTCAGTGCCGCAGTTGCCGCAACCGGGCTGACGCAGTTGTCGTCCCCGGCAGAGGCTGATGCAGCGATGATGACCTCATCGCAGCAATTGCCGCCGGGGTAGGCTGATGCGGCGACGACGGCCTCATCGCAGCAGTTGCCGCCAGCGGAGGTTGATGTGGCGATGACACCGTCATCGCCGAAGTGGTGGCTGATGCCGCAGTGGCTGCCGCTGTCATCACCGCAGCCATCGTCGTCATCGTTGTCGTTGCGGTCGTTGTCACCGCCACAGCAGCTGCTGTCGTGTTGTTCATACGGTGATCAAATGATAGAATTACCGTGGGTGGTAATTGAATGATGCATAGGGACAGATCGTCTGATCTGTCGCTTAATACTTCAGATTCGATGCGATAGATAATTCTTATTATTAGAGGAAATAATGTTTGTGTTGGAGGGTTTATTGAATTCGGCAGTTTTTATGGTCCATCGAGAAATCCCGTATCATAACAAATTATGCCTTTCTGAATTTTCTCGTAACTCCTATGAAAAAGCTGCAATACATAAAATCTTAAAGGTTTTACAATCAACGGACGAGATTTATTTTTCTTTATCCAGCGGTCATAAGTAGTTACGTATCCATTCTCAAGGGGTAATCGTAACACCCTTAATAAAAAGGTAAGAAAAGAACTTTAAAAATAAAAATAAAAAGCCAAAACAACTTTACATCTTCACCTTGCGCAGGAAAACGACGGCAATTGTCGTGGTGACCTCCCGACTTCCGAGGGCAAATTAGATTGGCAAGGAAATTGACGGATTGCCAAGGTGCGTTGGTCACCGCCCTTGTCTGGCTGGCGACGGAAAAAGAGAGGAAGGGAAAGAAGAAAAGAAAGGAGAAATTGCTTGTATCTTAAGTTGTTTCCAAATTTTGTTTTTTGTTTTTTGTTTCTTCAAATCTATTCTCGAGAATAAAAAAAAATATATCAAACATGTTTCTATTCTATTTACATTCTGAGGAAACAAATATATATATATAAAAAAACACTTATTCTCAGGAGCATTACCAAATGCATTGCAAGTGGTTCCTCTTGCAAGGAGGCATCTACACTTAGCACGACCCTTCCAAGCCGTATCAATCATAATTTGCTTTTTCAATTCAATTATACAATTATATTGGAGACGTCACTAACTTATTATGGGTCAATTGGCAATTCAAGGAGGATGCGGAAGTACATTTCACTCTTGTGAACTAAAGATTCATAAGTTGATTTAGATGCGCCGAGATCTTTTAGTACGAGAACAATTTACATGCGAACTTCACCAATTTTTATTCCTTAAATCCTCTAAACATATAAAAAATGACTATGCGTAGTCAGTCAAGTTATAAAAATAAACAAGTGAGCAATTGTAGTAAAAAGCTAATAAAATAAATAAATGACCGGAAAAATAAAGGACACGAGTCGTTTCGGGCAAAATCAAACAAAACCTTGCTATTACGGCCTGGGACAAAACCCCGTGAGCTATAAATGTAAATTTGGTATAAACTCTTCAAGAGATGCCTGATGCTCAAAAAGGAAAGTGAATGTATGATATGTCATGACCATCTACTAAATAAACTACATTCCTAAAATGAATTGTTGCATGTGAAAATTAAGTCTAAAAATACAATATAAAGTGCATGCGATATTAAGAAAACAAATCTATCTGTGAATGTGCATGGTACCTTAAATGCACCCCTGAAAATACTTTTTAATTTTTTTTAATAGTTTAAGATACAAAAAAAAAAAAAAAGCTAAGAAAATTAACTAAGTGTCGCAATAAATATGAACTATGTCTTATATGCTTGAATCAACCTATATTACATATTTACATAGTAACTTGGACACCCGAAATCACAAATAAAAATTGTCTATGTCAACACCAATGGTATCACATAAAAGGACTAGCGTTCATGTCAATGTCGATTGGCTAATTTTAGTTAGATTATTTGAATCAACACAAATGCAAAAATGTTTAGAACTTAATTGTTCAAATATATCTATATATCTATATATATATGATTGAATTTGTACAATTATAATAAGTTTATGATCCTTTTGATAATTTTCCTGACCAAGAGCCGCCACCAATAATGGAGGATAGAAGAGAGCTGAGAGGCCATCCTTTGCTGGTTGTGTAAGAATTATACCAATAACACCACTCGCCTCGGGTCTTCTTGATAAGTTACAAGCTCCTTCGACTCTTCAGTTTGTGCCATATCCTACTTCATTCCGATTTCATTCTTCTCCTTCTCGCACTCGGGTCATATAATCTTCTCCGTTTATGTGATCAAAAAAGTGTTTCTTTTCTGAAAAAGTACCCTCCCTTTGAAGAACTACTTCTTTTCTTATGTGAATTCATGCTTCAAAATATGTCTGTAAACTAGTCACTTACATTGAAATACGCAGGGTTTTCTTGATGGAGAATAATAACTGTCCACAAAATTGTCCGTGCTGTCCGTGTTGCCCGTACTTCTCCCCTTCGTCCGATGGCAAAATTTCGTCGTGGGATACTCCGGGATGGGTCATCGTCGGCATCGTAGTTGTCGCCGCCTTAATATGTGGTTTCCTTTTCTACTTTAATCGTGGTCCTAAAGACACAGAGGGCAGTCTCGCGGATGAGCCACAAATCTCCGTCGGTACAGGCGGTGTGAACATTTCGATTCCGTTGTCGTTAAAACTCTTCTCTAAAGGATAGTAATCTGCAAGCTTCCGGGCATGTTTCTGTGTGAAACTTGGATGATGTATAGTGACAGATCGTCTCTTCTAGTATCCAACATTGGAGAGTTGATGTAATAAATAATTGTGTTGGAAGAAAAAAAAATTATGATGAAGGGTTTATTAAATTTCTGTGGTTCTATGGTCTTTCAAGAAATGGATCTTCGGATTTATTGCAACATTTTCAGGGGTGAACCATTAAAAGAAAACTAATGAATCACTATGGGATTGAGGATGAGACCAACCGGTCCTAGGACCAAGAATCGGACCGGACCATCCAATCCAATCCAATGGAACCAGCCACTTAAAAGAAAAAAATTAGAAAAAAATAAAAAATATACTAGAGTTATTAAAATTTTATGGTATATTGCTATTTCTAAGAAATTAAAAATATTAATAAAAAAAAAAGAGTCGATCCAATCCCATCTAGTTCCCCCTTAGAATTAGGAAGCGGACTGAAAATCGTCAATTCTATTTTTATGGGGCGGAAACTAGACCAACGCCTTTGAGAACTGGATCAACGTCCCTAGGAATCGAATTGAACCGAACCAGCCAGTCCGATCCGATTCGGGCGGTCCGATATGCTCACCCTTAATTAATAACTTTTGCATTTTTAAAGTGAGGATGTACATGAAAGAGGCATGCCTCACGGCAAATCAACATAATGGTAATGTCATTAACGTTAGATCATGATTATCTGCTATGTGAATTGAAAGTTCCCAACTCTGTCATGTTATAATGGCTATCTATAGTGTGCTTTGGTCCACTCATCAATAATTTTTGCTTTTTCAAAGTGAGGATGTACATGAGAAAGGCATGCCTCACCGACCGGTGATGTTGACTTGCCATGAGGCATACCTTTCTTGCGGTAGGACTTTCATCCATCTCTTCTCACTCTAGATGGGAGAGGCTACTTTATTTGTCTATCCTGTGATAACCAAGATTGTTCCACTCTTCAATAATTTTTGCTTTTTTAAAGTGAGGATGTACATGAGAAAGGCATGCCTCACCGACCGGTTATGTTGACTTGCCGTGAGGCATGCCTTTCTTGTGGTAGGACTTTCATCATCTCTTCTCACTCAAGATGCGGAAGGCTACTTTACCTGTCTATCCTGCAATAGCCAGGGTTGGATAACCCTCACATGATGTCTACCTTCACCATTGAGTGGCCCTTAATTCTTGGTCAATTTTTTTCTTCCCGACTGAGAGGGAATACGGGGAGCAATATTGTGAGGTCTCGCACCGCTTGTTTCTTTCCCTTGAGTCTTTTAAGGACTTGCTTAAATCATGATCATGATTATTTGGCACAGGAATTGAAAGTTCCCAACTCTTTATCATGTTAATTAATCATTCCTTCTTAAGTACATCCTCACTTTAAAAAAGGCAAAAATTATTGATGACATATGAACAAAAGGTGGGGGCCCCGAATTAAAGAGTTCCACATTCCCATCATTCATTATGGAGTCTTTGATTAAATGTGACTTGACAATCAAGATGCCAACAATGAGCACCGGGACAATGGCCACGGTCAATTGGAGCATCATTTGAAGTTCTGGCAAAATCCAAAAAGAAATCATGTATTTATGCGAAAGGTATAATCATGATATCATCAACATAGATTTGAACAAGTAGAAAATCTTTACCTTCTCTTTTAATAAATAAAGTAGTATCCACTTTACCTTTAACAAAACCATTATGGATTAGAAACTTACTTAATCTGTCGTACTAAGCTCGAGGTGCTTATTTTAATCCATATAGAACCTTCTTCTTGTCTGAATCGAGTCTGATCTTTTTGGATCTTCAAATCCAGAAGGTTGTTCCACATAGACTTCTTCTTGGATAAATCCATTTAGAAATGCGCTTTTGACGTCCATTTGTAATAACCTGAAATATTTATAGTAAGCAAAAGCAAGTAATAATCTAATTGCTTTTAACTTTGCTACTAGTGCATAGGTCTTATCATAGTCTATCTCTTCTTCTTGCATATATCATTTGGACACGAGTCTTGCTTTGTTTTTCGACCACTTTTCCTTTTTCGTCCATCTTGTTTCTAAAAACCCATTTAGCTTCAATAATGGATTTACCTTTTGGTTTAGGAGTTAATTCCAGACATCGTTGATGCTAAACTGTCTGAGTTCTTCTTGCATAGCTTCAATCTAGCTTTTGTCAGCTAAGGCCTCTTCTATGCTTTTGGGCTCTATTTTAGAAATAAGTGCCAGAACACTAGAATCTTCTCGCATTTTGGATCTAGTCCAAATCCCTTCATCAATGTGCCGATGATGAGTTCATTGGGATGACTAGACTTATGCTTCCAGTTATTGGTCAGTCTGACAAATTGTTGATTTTCTGCTTCAATTGATTATTCCGTTCGTTGATGATCTTTAGAAGTGTGAGTTACTTTAGAGGAGGTAGACTTTGTAAGGTCTGGAGCAGGTTCAGATTCTTCAAGGCGAGTCGAGTTAGTTGATTCTGCAAAGAGTCTTGGAATTTGACATTCATAGATTCTTCTACAGAGTGAGTCTTTTGTTGAATACTCTGTAGGTTTTACTTGTGGTGGAGTAGCCAATGAAAATTCCTTCGTCGATTTCTTTTCAAACTTACCAGTTCGATCATTTGCATTTTTCAAAATAAAACATTTGCAATCAAATATATGAAAATAAGAAACAATTGGCTTATTTCCTTTGAATAACTCATAAAGAGTTTTCTCCAGAATAGGCCTTAAGAATACTCTGTTAATAATAAAACAAGCTATAGAAACTATTTCAGCCCAAAAACAAGAAGAAATATTACTTTTAATTAAAATAGTTCTTGCAATTTCTTACAAAGATTGATTTTTTTCTTTCCACAACTCCATTATGTTCTGGAGTGTATGGAGAAGAAAAAACATGCTGAAAACCAGATTCATCACAGAATTTGGCAAAGTCTTGCTTTTCAAACTCACCTTCGTGATATATCCGTATGCTTGAAATAGCATATCCTTTCTCATTCTAAACTTTCTTAGCAAACTTTGAAAAGTAAGAAAATGTTTCAGACTTACTTGCCAGAAAGTAAACCCAAGTAAATCGTGAATAATCATCCACAATTACTAGGCAATATCTCTTTCCACCAATGCTTTGAGTTGGTTGGTTCAAAGAGATCCATATGCAGAAGCTGCAAAACACAATTAGTAAATATCTGATTTATTAGTTTAAAAGAGCTTCTAACATGTTTTCCCAACACACATGGTGTGCATAAGTCGAGACTTTTGATACTTCGGGTTCGGCGCAGTCTACGAACAAGATTCTTGGATGAGATCTTGGCAATTTGCTTTATGTTAACATGGCCAAGCTTTCGATACCAAAGATTTGCTTCATCTTGAATCAATATTAGACATTGAGATCTTTCTAGTTTTATATCCGAAGATAAGGTAGCGCATGGTAATGCTCCATTTCTCCCAATTTGTTTCTTTTGTTTAGAGGAACAAAAAAAACGAAAATCTGTTTGGTAAAACATTTGTTCCGGAAACAATTTCTCAATTTTTTGTTCCCATTTTATTCCTGGGAAGTTTTGAGAAGCAAAAAAAAGTTGCTTCTTGTTCTGGGAATAATTTCTAGAAGTAAAGCTGATTTTTTCTTTTTAATTTTATTTTCTTGGCGTGACCCACTGCCAACCGCTCGAAGCCACCGCCCATCGCCGCCGCCACCGCCATTCGCCGGTTGCTGCCGCCGCCGTGCGCCGGTCGCCGCAGCCGCCGGTCGCCGCCGCCGCCCGGTCGCCGCCGCTTGATCGGTCGCCGCGTTAGTTGCCGCCGCTTGATCGTCGCCGCCGCCGTTAGTCTCGCCGCGCCGATCGCTGGTCGCCGATCATTGTCGCTACCATCGGTCGACGGACGCCAGCCACCGTCGCCGCCATCGGTCACCGCCCCGCCGTCGGCCGCCGCCGCGCGCCGCTAGGCTGCGGCGGCGATCCGTCGCAAAAATAAAAAATGAATAAATACAAAAAAAAAATTGTTGCATTACCAAACGTATTTCTATTCTTTTTCTATTCCATGAGTAGAAATTTTGTGTCGTTACCAAACGGGTTCTTTTACTCATAAATTGTTCCCGGAGCGAAATAGAAAAGAACTATTTCTGAAAAATAAACTCTTAGGAGACGAAGCGTTGTCATGCGCGGCCTAAATGTTCTCATGTTTTCATCCGGTAAAAGATTGAGAAAGATCTTTACTAGTTCCCAGACATATTCTTTTTGGAAGTTGATCTTGAATCCAGTGTCACACAATTGGCTAATCTTTGAGTAGATTGTAATTTAGTCATTCCACTAAGGACACATTGTTGATTGTGAGACTTCCAATTTTTTACGGTTCCACACCTAACAATTTTTTATTTGTTGTTTCCATCGAAAAGACTTTTCCACCATTTATTTGCACAAGTTTTATAAAACAACTTAAATCTCCCAGTCATGTGTCTTGAACAATCACTATCCAAATATCATTTAATCTTTCTTTTTATAGTGACCTGCAATTATAAAAAGAACTTAAGTTTTCTTTGGTACCTAGATCTTTTTCGGTCCAGAGGAGTTAGTTTTGAACACGTCTCTCCCCAATCCTTCTTAACATGTCTCCAAACCATAAGACAATCTTTCTCAAAATGTTTTGAGTTGTTGCATTTTGAACATTTGAGAACACTTTGGCCAACAAGTTTTACAAAGACCTTTTTAAAATGATTTCTATAAAAAGTTCTTGTAGGTCTTTGTTTGATTATTTTCTTTACCTTCGGAAAATCAATTAAAGGAATGGTTTATGGGGTCATTCACAATCTTAACTTGTTGAAATAAGGTCTTTGTCTTGAAAGAATATTTTCCAACTTCTCGATTCTATTGAAAATCTTTTTGAAATATTTGAAATTTCTTATTTCAAAAATATATTTTCTTTTGAAAGAGAGTTTGCATTTTCTTTTAAAATCACAAAAATTTTGTCTAGATTTTCAAACTTTTCTTTTCAAGAAATTTCTTGTTGCTTAAGTGTAGAATTCTCTCTTTTAGCTCGAAAATCCTCTTAAGAGAGGTTCGAGGCGAGACAAAGTTCATCAACGTATTTCGAGATTTTAGTAAGAATTTTTAAATTGCTTACCTTGATTTCATTGTCTAAGTCTGAGTTTGAGTCTATTTTAGAGTCTAAGGGCGCGTTTGGCAACGATTCCGTTCCGGGAGGCGATTACGAGTAGAAATGATTATTTTTGATTTTGTTCCCAGAACCGATTACGAGTAAAAAAAGTGCGTTTGGAAGCTGTCCAAAATTTTTTATTCTAGAATAAATTGCGTTTGATATCGTGTTAATTGATTTTATTCCAAATTAATTTCTTTTGATTTTTAAATAAATTTTAAATAATTTTTTTCACTTTTTTTACTTTTTTTTTCTTTTTTTCCCTTTTTCCTATTCTTCTTCTTCTTCTTCTTCATATGTAGGTCGCCGGGCGGGGACCGGCCGGACGAGGGCCGGCCTTCGTCGGCCGAGCCTCGGCCCAGCAGTGGGTGAGGCTCGCCCGGCCTCGCCGGTGGCGGCCGGCCTCACCCGGCCTCGGCGAGGCCGGCAGCCCACCGGCGGGGCTAGGCGAGCCTCGCCGGTGGCCAAGCGAGCCTCACCGGCAGGCTGGGGCGAGGCTCGATCTCACCCAATTTGGCAAGGCCGAGCCTCGCCTAGCTGCCGGCAAGGCTCGCCCGGCCACCGGCGAGGCTCGCCCGGCCCCGCCGGTGGTGGGCTCGCCTCAGCGACCTCGCCGGACCGGCGGCCGGCGACGGACGGCGGCGGTGGCGGCGGCGGACGGCGATGGCGGATGGCAAGCTGGGATGACGAAAGGGAAGAGAGGGTTTTACCATTTTGATTCCTTTTTGATTCTCGGACGAGAGAATCAAATTTTTTTTTATTCTCAAATCTTGTTCAAAATTATTCCTGGAACAAAAATTTTACGAAATGCGATTCTTGTCCCAAGGCGATTCAGGGAACAAAAAATCGGAATGCACTTTGTTTGGCACGTTGCCAAACATGCCCTAAGTCGATCTTGATTTTGCCATTAGATATATATTGGCATAATCTTCGTTACTTTCTTCACATTCGGTATCACTCATTGTCTCTACTTTGAGAGGTTTTCTGTATTTCTCAGCTTTTCCGCTCTTTTTCTTCAACAGAGGACAGTTGAGTCTGATATGTCCATTTTTCTTGCATTCAAAACAAATTACATCTTTGTTGGCTTCATCATCCTTAGTTGATTTGTTTTAAAACTTTTGAGTGCTTTGTTTTTTCTAATTGAATCTCCTTCCTTTTTTGTTCAGTTTCCTGAACCTCCTTATCATAAGTGCTAACTCTTTATCGTCCATATCATCTTCAACGTCTATAACATTATAATCATCGTTAGATATTAAAGCAACTAACTTATTACCTTTAGGATCTTCTTCCTCGTTGATTTGCTCCACTTCATAAGACTGAAGTGTGCCAATCAGCTCCTCTACAAAAAGCGGCATGATAATTTGAGTTTCCTTTATTAAAGTCTTCATGTAATTCCAGTCTTTGGAGAGTTCACATAGAAATTTGTTAACCTTTATTGGTCTTGAGATTGGTTGTCCCTGATACTCCAGACCGTTTACAATCTCTGTAAAATGATTAAACATGTCAGTGATAGATTCTCATGGTTTCATCTTGAAAGCTTCATCTTGTCCGATTAGAATATTGATCCTTATTTCTTTCACTCGATTAGTGCCTCCATAGGTAATGTGCAGCCTATCCTAGACTTCTTTGACTGTTTCACGAAAAGAAATTATGTTACACTCAATAGGAAATAAAGCACAATATAAAGAATAAATTGCTTTAGCATCAAGAGCTTGTCTCTTGGTTATTTCTTCTTGCGTTATCTCGCTAGCGTCTGCAACTTCTTTTCCTCTTTCTGAAGCTATGTAGCTTTAGAAATGATTCATTTTTTCTACTACATCCCATTCTAGAGCATCTTTCGATCTTAGGAATGCCTTCATTTTGTTTTTCCATATGCTGTATTCATTTCCATCAAAGTAAGGAGTTCTAGTGTTGCTTTAGCCTTCAACCAAACACGGAGCCAACATACTAGTCATAGATCCTTAACTCATAAGTAAAAAGCACTTCAATTAAACGAGCACACAGGTTACGATACCAATTGATAGGGCTAGTAAAAACACCTAAAGGGGGTGAATAGGTGTTCTAGCAAATATACGCTAGACTTTTAACAAGTTAACTCGTCTTTCAAGAACAACAGATTAAATATGTAAAAGACTATAAGCGGTTAGATAAATCTACAAAGTAAAGCAAGGAGTATAGGGAAAGAGAATTGAAACACAAGGTTTATTATGATTCGGCTTAGACCAAGCTTACATCCACTCTCCCGCACCGACGGTCTACTAGCTGGATTTCACTGTGAACCAAAAGAGATTTTTACAGTCTCACGTCCTTCATTCCACACTTAGAAACTCTACTATACTTCCTCAAGGTCTCACAAGTGTTTAATCTCTCTTTTGAGTACAACTTAAGCTTAGCAATAGAGAAAGCAAAGAACTAAGAGCTTCAAACTTTGGAATTTTTCTTTCACGCTCACACTCAAACAACTTGAGCGTCTTCCTTATATACTCCTTCATGCCTCTATGTCCGTTGGCACTTTCCAAAAGAGTTCTTCCAATCTACCCGTTGGACGAATCGTCAAGAAAATCTCGAGTCATTTAAGGAATGTGATGATAGCCCACCAATCCCGCTCGCCCATACAATCAGAATCTAGGTTTCCATAAGTAGCCTTCCAAGTATACTTTGCCTTTCAAAAGTTCTTGGTTATCCAAATTGATTCCAATAAGAATAATTAATCACAAGGTGCTATCTTCAGCCGTAAGATCTTCTTCAAACCGTACGAACCGAATCCTTAAAGATAAACTCGCATCGAATAAGTCTTCTCTTAGTTTGTCAAGAAATTGCCAGTGTGGGTTGACTTTGATTCTTGGGTCTTGCAGTCTTCAAACTTTGACGACGAGTCTAGAGTTCATTAGACTTTAATAATTGAGTCTTGAAGTTTTTAGACTAGACTAATGGAAACGTTTTGTCAAATTCAAAATAAGAGAGTTTTCTCCAACATATGAATCTTCCATTTTGAATGAGGTTGTCTTGGGACCCTTGGGATTGTCTCGATTTGGCCTTTAGGCTAACGATTATGGACAACTGGCAGCAATGGTTGGCTAAGTTTGGTGACGCTAATCCCTCAAAAATGATTCCATAGGGATTCATAGTATTATCCATATTGTGCTTTTCTTTTTGTCAGCTATTACTTTTGGCCACAGCAATTTGTCTTATTGTCTTTTTGCATTGGATCAAACATAAACTCACACTTGTATGCACAATAGAATTGATTAATTAGTTATGTATTTACTCTATGTTTGAGAATATATCGTTAATGGACAGCTCGTAATTAGGAACTTCCACTATGGTTGTAATTGATAATAAACCTATCTTATTTGACCATTTGGACTAATGTGAGGCTTCTCTTAGTTAATTCGACTCTTTTCATGAAATAAATTTCACTTAAATCTTTTGAGTGCTTGGTGTAAGCACTTTCCTTAAATCCAAAAACGAAAAGCAATGCTTAGAATTCAATAATACAAACCAATCTATGGTCCACTAAAGATTTTGCTTTTTTTTTTTTTTTTTTTCTATTTGGCATTAGTAAATACATTTTGAAGCACTCCTTCGTTGAGTACACATATGAGATAAAAAAAAAAAAAAAAAAAAATTGCTATATTTCACTTTTTGGGATACAAAGAAGTAGTCAATGATTCTCAAAAAGAAGATCATGTATGAAATGGCAACGTTTGGCCTCGGTTTGATAGACTCACATGGGAGAGGAGTATATTTAGTGCACATGTGAGGCGAGAAATAAAGAAAGCCTCACATTGGGTATTTGAAGTGAAAATGAACGGAGCAATTGTAATACCGTAATTTTCAAAAGGAGGTCATGGTGAATTAGAAAGAGTAGATCATGTGCACCAGTTAAAATTGGATGGCATGATGACATGCTAAATAATCAGGAGTTATCAACCACCACTCCTCAAAATTATGTCCTAAATTTCCATAAATGTATCACATTAATTAGCTAATTCAAGATTTCACTAACAGTTGTGTTAAGAGAAATGGACATATATCTTTTTTATTCATAGGAGTTAACGGAAGCTAAAGGCATTTCTTCTTTTGGTCCATCAACTTTGACGTCTGCAAGGAAACCTCCCAATTAGAGATACCATTGACGTTTCTTCTTTCTCAAATTATAAAAAGGCAAATGGAAACCCAAGTAATTTGAATGAACTAGTATATACTTCCCCAATAAGCCTGATTGCAAGGGTTACAAAATTACCAGTTAACATTTGAATTCCTACCAAACATAAGATCATCGAACATCAAAGGTAAGAAAAGAGATGAGCATCTATTGATATATATTCCAACTTCAGGAAATGACCAAAAATTAAGTCGATCTATAACCATAGTAAAAGTATGTAGTATATAAGTTCTTTTCAATCCATAACCAAAAGCTGAACAATCAAACTGATGAGCTAAATGCATCTTTTCAATCCACGGGGGATCCAACATAGTCAATATAACTTCTTATCCTCCCAAGTTCCTGAAGCATCTGTCACGCCCGATCCTCGAGCACGCGCCCATCCCTCACCTAGTCAATTAATAGTGATGTCCCGGGACGCACGTTGACCCTTTCATTTTTAATATACACATGCGGAAGCGAATATAAATCCTCGAGACAATAAAATAATGGGATAGGAAAGTATGACTCCAAATTTTCACACTTTGAAAACAACTACACTTATATACATTGCAAACCATAATGCATATATATACAAGGCGATTTATTAAATCAAGTCTTAGGCAGCCAGTTCACAAAATAAAGTCTACAAAAAGGAATCGACTTCCATCAAAAGGGAAATGTCTTACGACCAGCTAGCCGGACAAGATCACCAATTCTTCGGGCTTCACCTCTTAAACTCCGGGGCTTCCAATCCTTCACCCACACCATTTAAGGACCTGAAAATGGTTATACAATAATCAGTGAGACAATGTCTCAGCGAGTTCTACCCCCCCAAAGACTCAATTAGAAGACCAATATGCCACAAGAGCCGTCTATGCACAACAGAAGTCAAAGGACTTACCTTAGCCTTAGATTCCACTTGCAATTCAATACAGTTCAATAGGCACCCAATCAATCACCATAGATCGAAATATCGATCAATCGATTTAGTCAATTACATGTCATCACAACCTTCCCCTGGTCATTTTAAATAAATATCATACATTCTCTAAGATGGAATATCTGGTCATCAAGACCACGTGCATTCTTCAAGATAACATACCGAGTCACCAAGCCCACGTGCCTTCTCCAAGATGACATACCTAATTACCGAAACCACGTGCATTCTCAAAGATGATGTACCTAGTCACCAAGCCCACGTGCCTTCTCCAAGGTGATGTATCAAGTCATTGAGTCAACAACTCATAATGTCTTTCTTCGAGACGACATGCTTAATCATCGAGCCGACATAATATAACGCATTTCTACGAGACGACATCCTTAGTCATTGAGCCAGCGTGATATATTGCATAATCAATTTCTCATTTTTATCATGCCCGGTAAAGATACACGTGTGTAGGTACACGTCCAACCTTAGCCAAAATAGTATAATTTCCTTTCCACAAATCTCACTATTTTTGTAGTCCACCAAAATATCTTTTTGGCATTGTCAACCAATGCCTAGTTGTCTTTCAATTAATTACTCAAAAATAATTAATTTAGGAATAAATCCTAAAAATCATAATTAAATCAATTCAACGCAAATTAAAACTCAAATAAATAAATAGCATCTTTGTGGTAACCAGCATAAAATTCCGGTCACCAACTATCCCGGTTGAATTTCCAGAAAATAAATAAATAAATAATTAATTACACAAATTAATTATTAAATAGCAATAAATCCAACTTAGGCCCGTAATGCCTAATTGGTCAAAAACGGACCCGGAAAAATTCCGAGGTTCGTTCAATAAATACTAGAACCTATCGACTCACTAATAACTACATCTAACCACCTAACATGCATTGGCAAATCACTAATTTAATTACTCTAATCTAATCTAACCACATAATCATGCTTAAATAAATCTAATCAATTCCTAAGTATCATTAGTCTACTAAGTGAGGATTAGTGAGTTAAACTCACTTGTTTATCGAACTGTTCGGTTCAATTTGACGGGAACGCGACGGGAGCTGACTTTCTCCAAAGCGGCCTAGGTTTCGAGGCTCGGAACCATCTTAAAACGGGCCAAACAACACCTCAGAAACCCACTAATTTTCTATTATGTTCTTGCTAAAACATAAGGGAACAAAGCTGGTTTAGAGCGGGAATTGATCGGGAAAGGGTCAAAGGGTCAAACCAGGCTTTGGCGGAGGCTTACCGGCGGAGGAACAGCGAAGGACAGCTCCGGTTGAGCTTCGCACGACCCAGGGCAGTAGTTAGGACGTGCACTGGACGGGGAAACACGCCTGGAAGGCAAGCTGGACACGGCTGCGAGAATGGGATCGCGCGGGTGGCGTGTGACGGTGCCATTAGCGATGGGCGGCTCCTGCTGTCTCCGGCAATCCGCCGCTTCCGCCGGCTTCTTGCTAGCTGCTGGTGGTTGAATAGGCTGGGAGGAGAGGGAATGGCTGGCCAGTTGGCTTGAGGAGCAAGGAGACGAGACAAGGGCTCCACCAATGTCCAAATTTTCCATTCCTTGGTCTCCCTTGACCATTCTCAGCCACCAGACCCTTCCTTGGCCTCCATTAGGCCACCAATCTTCCCCCCTAACCTTGAAATGGTCAAAAGGCTGAAGGCAATGGGGGCATACGAATTTCCTTTAATTTCTTCTCAATTGGCCATCAATCCTTCCTTGAATCAACACAAACTGGCCTTAATAAATTCAATTGACCATCAATACTTCCTTGAATCAACACAAACCGGCCTTAATAAATCCACCAATGTCCAAATTTTCCATTCCTTGGTCTCCCTTGACCATTCTCAGCCACCAGCCTTTCCTTGGCTTCCATTAGGCCACCAATGCTCCCCCTTGCAACCTTGAAATGGTCCAAAAGGCTAGGCAATGGGGGGCATACGAATTTCCTTTAATTTCTTCTCAATTGGCCATCAATCCTTCCTTGAATCAACACAAATTAGCGTTAATAAATTCAATTGACATCTCAATTATCAAATTGGTATTTTTCATCACCAATTGGTCCATCTTGCATCACCATTGCGTGATCAAAAACGATCTCGGCCTTTTTCCGAACAAAAATGGCCCTACCTCAACTTTTTCACAAAAAGTCTCGGTTTGCGAAAAATCTTCGAGGGCGAGTCGACGTTCCTATAATTTATTATGACATGACGAGAATCTTCAATTTTGAAATCGGACTCAATTTCGCGATAAATTTTCATTTGGCGAGTTTTTAGCGTGACCTAAGCTACCGGGTAACTTTCAGAACTTTTGCAGTGCAATTAACCCGTAATCAATTTTCTTCGAACCACAATGAACCTACTCGATACATTGGCAACTCTTGGTTGTCATAAAAATCTTAAGAATTCAAATATAGACACGGAGGTACCAAAACAATAAGAAAATTAGTCAGTGTCGCCCAACGAGAATTTTCCAATTTAGTGGGGTTACCCACGATTAGCCACACATCTCAGTCAAACCAACCTATCTCTGATCTAAAATCAATTTTTAACTATGCCGTAATAGCCTCTAAAGATAAGCACAATTGAGTAGCCGATTTCTGGTTGAATTCTCAAGTCTATTGCCTTAAAATTCCTTAACGGCTTCCCTAAATAGTCTAGTTATCTCAAGAGTGATCAGTTTTGAGAACAGCCCTATAAGCGCATCAATGAAATGCCCGATTAATTCAATAGAAATAGGATGGAAAATTCGGGATGTCACACATACCATCTCTTTTCCTCAAGAGCACAATTGCTGTTGGATCACTCTGCAAGAATCCATTAATCAAAGTAAATTAACCTTTTAGCAAGCTCAAATTTAGGGAGAAGAATATAGAGGAAATGCAAAAAAGCAAAAATCTCTTGCAATTGACTGTACTTTTTGAAAATTTTATGACTCAATTGCATTTCCGCGATAAGTTTTAGACTGGTGCAGTTATTCTTTCAATTGTTAGATTTGTAACTACAAACATATTACATCTAATTCAGCTCTTAATCATCAAATTCAAATTATTGCACTATTCCATTTACATTGCCAAAAGACATATACATATAATCTCCTTTCCACATAGACATATAGATATAGATTTTAACACTTTTTGTTCCTACGGACGTGGACTTGTAAACTAAGCTGCGAGGACTCGACGGATTGGCTCTATTCCACAAAATTGGCTTCTATTCCTCTACAAGCCTTTCGGCCTCTCCTTTGTTTAGATTTCCCTTGCCTGGGACTCTTTAGACCATGTTCATAATTTCATTAAAATTTTCTTTGACCAAAAAGGAAGAACTTCACCTTATCTCTTGTCCTCATAAAATGATCCACATGAGTCAATTCTTTCTTTTCTTTCTTGGGTCCGTCCAACTTGTCCAATTCAATAATTGCGAGTGAGCATCGGATGAAGAAGATAAGACAAAACAATGGCAACAATGATTTAATTCTATGTTTAGACTTTTCAACTAACGGTGCCCCGTGAGTCGGTTAGTAATGAAAATTATTATCTTTTGGCCAAAAAAAAAAAAAAAATCCACCCTGTGAGGTAGGGAAGGAGCGTCACGGGGCATATATAGTGCTATCCTCCTGGGAGGGAGCGTCGCGGGGCATATATAGCACTATCCTCCACCAGGCAAAAATTCTCACTTCTTTGCAGGTCACGTAAGCATTGGCGCAACATCATTCATCAATTTGCTCGGTTCTTCTTGTGAGGGTATATGTGCAAGCAACTACTTCCACTCACATTATATCTCGCTGAATTCCGTGTTGAATCATTTCAACCTCGTGCCCGGATCATATGATCAATTCATCATGATGAAAAGGTAAATTGGCTCTTAGATTGATGCTTCATAGTATGTTTGTAGACTCACCGTTCGCATTGAACTACCTCCACAGAGTTCTCTTGATGGAGAACAATAACTGTCCACAAAATCATCCAAGTTGCCAATTCTTTCCTCCTCCATCGGCATGGATCGATCAGAATCCCGTACCATACGATGACTATAAAACTCCAACGTGGGTTATTGTTGCTTTAGTCATTGTTGCGGTCATGCTTTGTGGTTTCCTTTTCTGCTGCATCTGGAGCACATGTTGGCCGGTGAAGGAGGGGCCACCAGGGGGAAGGAGGGGCTGCCGGGGCCGCTAGGGCCACCGGGGCCACAGGGACCAAAGGGGCCGCAGGGGGCCGCTAGGGCCACCGGGGCCACAAGGGCCGCGGGACCACCGGGGCCACAAGGGCCACGGGGCCAAAGGGGCCGCCGTGCAAGTCGTGCCAGTCGTGCCAGTCGTGCCAGTCGTGCAAGTCGTGCCAATCGTGCCAGTCGTGCCAATCGTGCAAGTCATGCCAGTCGTGCCAGTCGTGCAAGTCGTGCCAGTCGTGCCAGTCGTGCCAGTCGTGCAAGTCGTGCCAGTCGTGCCAGTCGTGCCGGTCGTGCCGGCCGTGCTCGCCGAGGGCCGCTGTGTCGGTTGTGAGGGCAACAACAATGGCAAAGTGGGGGTGGCAACAACTGCAGTGGGGCAATTAGCCAACACGGATGGCCCATTTATTTGTGAGAAGTGCAAGCATGGAAGAGTACTAGCTTGTCTAATCTAGACAATTATTGAGACAAAAATTACAATAGTCTTTCTTATCTTATTGTATGCTTATGAATTTAGAAGCTTCTATTTATGTTTGTGTGTGAAACTTGAACGATGCACGATGATAGATCATCTACTCTACTATACAATGTTGGAGATTCGACGCGATGAATAACTTTTGTGTTGGAGGGTTTTCGAATTTCTTACATGAACAGTTTTATGGTCATCAATAAATAAATTTTTGAATTATAACGAATTATAACTATATGCATTTTTTTGTAATTTCTATACAAAATGTCGTAAATCGACCAATCAATCCAACATACATAATAAAAGAGTTCCTGCTCTTGGTGGAGAACCGTTTGACAGATTTGCTTTATTATTGCCTCATATTCCGAAGAGAGTCATCGGAACTAAGTCGGCTGGTGATACCGGCAAAATAGAACGGACTATTTTATCAGATTTTTTGGGTGGGCTTTGTACTCCAATCTGTACGGGGGGAACTATTAATCCCTACTCGAAATGAAGTGCTAAGGAAGGACATATCCAGGAAGTGTTTCATGAGTGAATGGAAGTGCGGTTGTGGCATATAATCCTGAAAGTCTGATGATCAATGGATGAGATGACATCAATTGTTTCTCATAGGATCCAGCTAGCATAACGATTCCTTAATTTGTATCGGTGTTGTTGTGGCTACGGTTTTCCATTGCCAAAAGATGGAAATCAGAAGGGCAAAAGGAGCAGTGGGATGGGATCCTCATAGTTTATCTAAAGAAATAAAATCCAACTAATGATGCCTAATGAAACACCGCATTGCCTTTTTAGTAACTTCCATTGTTCATCGATGTAATTAGGCTTAGCCTCGTCGCCCTCTAAGGGACCATGTGCTAACTTGCAAGAAATCAAAACCAGTATCTTGTCTTTCCATGTACTATAAACTTCTTTATGACGCAAAAAATAGAAAAGTAAAAAGATGAACAATTATCAAAAAATTATTGGGCTTAGACATTGCACTACTAGACAACCACACCACCAATCAAACATGAGGCTTGATAGAGTCGGAAGATAAAGCAATTGAATGGCAGGCTATGCAAAAGGTACAGTATATGATTAGGAAAAATAGATAGAAACATCTTACGTAACAAGTCAAATGAGTAGAATCGAGCTTTTAATAAAGGAGTTTGAATCGAGTTCAATTTCGAGCCCTATATACTATATTGAGTCGAGCTCGAGCACAGGGATTTGAAACTGAATTTTGTTCACATTCATGATTCAATGTCAAAGCGTTGATTTCCAATCAGACTTTGCATAGAGAAACTACTTCAAATCAATAAATAGCTCGATTGCATCTTTATAATTTTTTTGTTAAATGAAATACATTATCTTACAGTCTTTAGGGCATTGACCCCACTAAAAATATATGACAGTTCCATCCCTGCATGTTGACAAGTATGATGCAAGTTGTCTTCAAAATTTCACAAGCCTCCTCTGAAACATGAACATATCCAATCAAAGCCCGGCTCCTGAAATATAAAACTGCAATCAATCTTGCAAGAAAGTTTGAAAAAAAGGAATATTGGAGCATCTCTTCTTATCGTGCCCCTGAACGAAACCGATTTGGACAAACCCCGCAGTAAACATCCATTTCTCAGATCATATTATAACACGAATTGAAGTGTTATTGACTGGGGCAGTTATGGGAAAAGCAAGTAAAATGCTTTGGGCTGATGAGGACACAACTGGGGCAGAAATCATATTTTTCACGACGACGGAGACCATAAAATCAAATGCTATTGGTCGATGCGACAAAAAAATCAAAGATGCCGATGAGGACGCGATTGGGACAGAAATCATACATTTTCACGACCACGAAGGCCATAAAAAAAAAAAAATGCTATTGGTCGATGAGACAAAAAATCAAAGATGTAGCTGACCCAAGCTTTCGAGACTGAGTGCAGGGTAGTCAGAGGAAAATGCGGAAAATTTCCCTTACTTGATGGATTTCCAAAATTATTGATACAAAGTTCGAGAGAACCGGCAACAATTCATCAAAAATTAACCTAATGTAGAATCAATTTCTTCCCAAGATTAAATGGACCAAAATCGACTCAACTCCTATAATAACAGGCAATATATTCCCGCAATATAATCTCATAATGAATAAAAATAATGCCAAAATGATAAAGACAGACAAAAGCAAACACGACAAGTTTATGTCGAAAATTCAATGCGAAAAAAATTATGGACAATTCAAAAACTTTCACTAATCACAAAAAAATAGTAAGATGCACAAAGGTTCTTCTTTAGTAATATATTAGAGATTCAATATCAATAATATAATGACATTTCGTCACTATAAAAGCAGATTAATACATATGAAGTAAGAAACCCTAATCACAATTGGAGAAATTTGAGATAATTTAGAAAAAGTGTCCAATGAACAAAACGGATTGACAAATGAAACAGATGGACTTGCCTGTCTCAACTCATCTGTCTCGGTCTTATAACAACGTATTGAAATTTGAGTCAACTCTGACAATATTTGGCAGCCCATTTCCTGTCTTCTCCGAACGAGCAGCCCGCCTTTCTTTTCCTTTATTGCATTTTTGACTTTTTGACCTTTTCTTTTATTTATTAACATTAACCGAGCGCCACACAGGTAGACCCAGCCAACATTAATATCTAGTATAGTCAATAAAAAAAAAAAAAAAAAAAGCGGGACCATCAATTTGATTGCCAAATAACCTATCAATAACTTATCAATGCCATTAGAAACTTACCAACTTTGAAATGAATTAAAGTATAACCAACTCTTTGGAAATTTTACAAGCATTGTAAATAAATTGCAAACACTATAATAAGTCAATTTATAAACTTCCCAACTTCTGGTCACTCTCCTTATCATTTTGATTTTTTCATTTGTTGATGATCTCTAAGTATTCCCTCCAAATGTCTCTTTTCCGTGTGATGAAATTAAACTCATTATGTGATCGACTTGAATCAGATGGCTGAAACAGGAGATTTGTTTTTGGAGGCCTATAAGGACAAACTACGAGTAAAATGTAGCTTGTGATTGAGTGCTTGAAACAAGAAAAATCGAAACATATTGAGTATTCTTGATATCTATCTCTTTGCTTTGCTTCATTTAATCTATTTAGTTTTGATCCTAGAAGTTAGCAAGGGTGCCAAAATTATTTGTATACACATGGAAGAGGTGGTCGTGCTTAGAGAGAATGCAATTGTTTAGGTAAGAGACGAAATATACTAATGATTATTTATAAACACTTAGAAGTGTGGTTAAATAATTTTGGGGGAGAGTATGTCTACCGTTTTGTGTGCACAAGGGGTGAGAACAGCTATTGAAAGAGATCTAATAATTATTTAGTCTATAGTGAGATAGCCATAGGAGGAGTTGAGTCCATGCGATACAAAGTTCTTAGCAATTGCACTATTGGCTGAAGTAGTGAATTTCAATCTAATGGGGCTGCTAGAGCTAGAAGAGAAAGCATATCCTAATTGAAACTCTATAAATAGCTTTTGTAATTTCTTTTTCCCTAAACTCTATAAGTTCCTTATTGCAAATTAACAGTTCAATTCCATATAAAAAAAACATTTTTAAATAAGGTGCTCGTTCTAGAAAGATAAATATTTTTATATGTATAAAAAAAAACACTTCACCCCTTCTTTTATGTATTTGGACCTAACAATATGGATTGCCATGTTGGAGGTGTCAAATTTTGTAATACTACAGTAATGTAACTTGCGAGCCTCGTTAATAATTTAAAGGATTTTACTAAGGACAATGAAAAAAAGAAATCATTATTTTTGAATTTTTATGAGAACTTGAGATGGAGCTCGAAGCTTTACACTATTATTTAGTTTTTAATATTAGAGTTGGATCAAGGCTAATGCGAGTAAATATATTGTATTGAGTTGAGTGCGAGCACAAGATTGAGAAAACCGAATTGTCATATTTTCGAGATAATTGCACAATCTCTCCTCAAATTATTATACCGAAATTTCAAACCTATCAAGGTATAAATTTTTTAACTGAAATAACGCGGTATTAAACTTACAAGGGAAAATGCAATAAAACATGTTAGCTAAATCTCATTGAAATCGTCTAACGTGACGTTTCAATTATTTTCTACTACTTAAGTGTAACGATGACAGCATGACATGATAAGACGATGCTGTTTTTCTTCTGTTTTAAGCACCTGGTAGAGAAATGTCAATAGGCTTATTTGTAGATTTAATGCTCTCCCTTGCACCTGATTGTAGGCCTAGGCACGAAATAATATAATGGGAATCCACCCTTGTCCAAAAGTAGATGCACTATCTGATCATTCATTGTCTCGGTAAAAGGCGATGATCACATGTTTCCGTTGGCCAGCAATTAGTACACTGCTAAGCTGTCATCAAAATAGGATTGCATCTCCATAATTTTATCCGTTTGTTTGTTGATGTGATACCTAAGAAAAATCGTCTGTACATGTTGCTTCTTTTGGCTTTACATAATCTCCTCCATTCAAAAGGTGCAAACAGTGGAGGTACCATACATCCTCGATGACGGCGGCGGCCGCCATGAGGTTGTTGACACCTCATCAGGCTTTGCCGACGATGAGGATGTTGGTGCCTCACCAGCGTTCTCCCGCGATCGCGGCGATGAGGTCGGCGTCGCGGCCTTCCCCGTTTCGGCGATTGCGGCACTGACGTTATTTTTGGAATATTAAGCTTCAATATCAATTTCGGTGAAGTGGCGGTTCTGTCCCCGGGACCACGACGATTTTTATAATAACACCGACGGCTACGGCGACGACAATGATGACTACGCTGACGGTGATCCACCTCGAAGTGTCCCGGCATGCAGCGATGTCGCTTTCCAAAGATACAGAAACTGGAACGTCCCCTGCTGATGGAGGAGGGAAGGATGGGAAAGCCGAACAACCTTGTGGACAGTTATTGCTCCCCATCAGGAAAATCCTCCTGTAGTTCAACGCCAGCAGTGAGCCTGCAAACATTTTTCGAAGCATCGTTCATACCACAAAAAGAAAAAAAAGGTGGTAATTTTAAAAAAAGATGGTACCTTATTAGAAAAGAAACATTATTTTCTTTTTATCACAATAGATTGGGAAGATTATATGTTTTAAGCGTGAGATCAAGATAATCGAAAAGTCGAACAGTCAAACTGATGAGCTAAATGCATCTTTTCAATCCACGGGGTATCCAACCACCACAAGATAGAAAAATGTTTGCAGACAGAAAAATGTTTGCAGACTCACCGCTTGCGTTGTACTGCAAGAGGGTTTTCCTGATGGAGAGCAATAACTGTCCACAAGCTTGCCCGGGTTTCCAGTACTTCCCTCCTCCATCGGCATGGGACATTCCGGTTTCTGTATCTTTGGAAAGCAAAATTGATGTTTGCCGGGAGACTTCGAGGTGGATCTTCGTCAGCGTGGTCATCGTTGTTGTCGTCATAGCCACCGGTGTTGTTATAAAAAATCGCCGTGGTCCTCGGAATACAATCGCCATTCCGTCGAAAAAGATATGGAAGCTTAAGATTCAAGTGGTGCTGCCGTTGCTGTTGCTGCAGCCATCACCACGGCCATCGCAGCCGCCGTCGCCGCCACTGCTGTGCTATCTGTGTCATACGCTGTCACCGCCATCGTCGCCGTGGTCGCCGCCGCTGCTGTGTTGTCCGTGTCATACACCGTTGACGCTGCGCTATCCATGTGATCCATGTTATTGTCATTAGAAAATAAATTACCATACATGGTAATTGAATGATGCATAACGATAGATCGTCTATACTTAGCATGGGCACTTCTAAGTCCTATGAATTGTAATTTGATTTTTCAATCCAATTATGCAATTATCTTGGAGATGCCACTAACTTATGATAAATAAATTAGCAATCCAAGTAAGATGCGGGAGTACATTTCACTCCTATGAACTAAAGATTCACCGATCGATTTAGTTGCATTAGATATTCTAGTATGAAAACAATTTACATGCAAACTTCACCAATTTTATTCCTTAAATCCTCTAAACATATAAAAAGCGATTATGCATAGTCACTCAAGTAACAAAAATAAACAAGCAAGCAATTACAGTAGAAAGCTAATAAAAGAAATGAATGACAAGAAAAGTAAAGCACACAAGTGGCATCGGGCAAAATTAAGCAAAACCTGGTTATTGAGGCCCGGGACAAAGCCCCGTGAGCTACAAATGTAAATTCGATATAAGCTCTCCAAGAGATGCCTGATGCTCAAATAGAAAGTGAATGTATGACATGTCATGACCATCTACTAAATAAATTACATTGCTAAAATGAATTGTCGCATGTGAAAAATAAATCTAAAAAATGCAATATAAAGTGCAGTGCGATATTAAGAAAACAAATCTATTTGTGATCGTGCATGGTACCTAAAATGCACCCTTAAAAATACTTTTTAAAATTTTTTTAATATTTTAAGACGCAAAAAGAAAAACTAAGAAAATTAACTAAGTGTCGAAATGGACATGAACTAAAGCTTATGTGCTTGAATCAACCTATATTCCATATTTGCATAGTAACTTGGACACGAAATCACAAATAAAAATTATCCACTTCAACGTCAGTGGTGTCACATAAAATGACCAGCATCATGTCAACGTCGACCAATTTTCCATACCAAAAGCCGCCACCAATAATGGAGGACAGAAGGGAGCCACTATAATGAGAGGTCACCTAATGAAAATTCGCACTTCTTTGCTGGTAGTATAAGGATAATACCAATAACACCACACGCCTTGGTCCTTCTTGATGAGGTACACGCAAGCACCCCCTTTGACTCTTCGTTTTATACTATATCCTACTTCATTCCACTTTCAACCATCTCGTTCTCGTGCTCGCGTCATATAATCTTCTGGGTTTATGTGATCAAAATAGTGTTTATTTTCTAATAAAGCACCCTCCTTTAGAACAACTACTTCTTTTCTTGTGTGAATTGATGCTTCAAAATATGTTTGTGAACTCATCGCTTGCATTTAATTACGCAGGACTTTCTTGATGGAGAACTATAACTGTCCACAGAATTGTTCAGGTTGCCCGTGCTTCCCCTCTTCATATGTCCCGAATTCGGTCTCGTCCGACGACAAGAACATTTCATGGTGGGATGCTCCGGGATGGGTCATCGTCGGCATAGTTGTCGTCGCGGTTGAAATCTGTGGTTTCCTCTTCTACGTTCGTCGTGGTCCTGAGGACGCAGAAATCACTCTCCCAGTTGACGCGGAAATCTCCCTTTAATAGGACACTGCGAGCATTTCGTTTCCGTTGTCGTTAGCGTTCTTCTCCTGGGACAATAAGATCAAGCTTCAGGGCATGTGTCTGTGTGAAACTCGAATAATTCATAGTGACAGGTTGTCTATTCTATTATCCAACATTGGAGATTTGATGCAACAAATAATTGTGTTGGAGGAAAAAATTGTGATTAAGGGTTTGTTAAATTTCGGTAGTTCTATGGTCTATCAAGAACTGGATCTTCGGATTTATCGTGACATTTTCAGATGTGAACCATTAAAAGAAAACTAATGAATCACAAAGGAACATTTAGCATAGACTATTACAAGGTCATACCAATGGCAACTTTAAGATTTTGATTTAATTAATTAAACATGCAATTTAATTCATTTAGGAGTTGCCACCATAAAAGGGGTATGTAAAAATGTCGGGATCGATTTTTAACATCCATCTACACCCTCACTTTAAACATAAGGCTTTATTGCCTCAATTTCTTATGCACAAAATCTTCATGAAGGCGAGCGCAGAGAGCATGCCATCAAGATATATCCTATCTTATTATTCTAAGATTTATAATATGTAATGGAAATTTGAAGAGAAAAAGGGAAAACTGTTTAAGCACACAAACGCTTGATTGCTTAAGGCTAGTCTGCCTTTTTATGCATAAGGGAAAGAAAAGATAAGCAAGATTGCATCATTGGTGACGCAAGCATATTAATGCCACTTTAGTCTTCAATAAGGGGCGGAGCTTGAAGAAGCAAAGTGAGCCTATGGTAGCAGCCTATTATGTTTTTCAGGCCCTTTGACTTGATATTCTATTAGTCAAGTGCTAGCGCCCCCATAGAGTCGGGCTCTTCTGCTATCAATGAAATTGAAAGACAGACAAAAACGAGTGCGTTTTGTAAACATGCGATTCACGCCTATGACTTAAAATTAATACAACACAAGGACTCTAACACACACTTGTTCCAAGAGAACATATCTGTCGAGCAAAGAGAAGATCGTGTATCAAATGGCAACCTTTGGCCTCGGTTCAATAGACTCACTTGTGAGAGGAGTATATTTAGTGCACATGTGAGACGAGACACAAAGAAAGCCTCACATTAGGTATTTGGAGTGAAAAGGAACGGAGCAATTGTAGTACCCTAATTTTCAAAAGGAGGTCATGGTCAATCAAAAAGAGTAGATCATGTGCACCAATCAAAATTGGATGGCATGATGACATGCTAAATAATCAGGAGT
Source organism: Eucalyptus brandiana (assembly GCA_014182725.1). Taxonomy (NCBI): domain Eukaryota; kingdom Viridiplantae; phylum Streptophyta; class Magnoliopsida; order Myrtales; family Myrtaceae; genus Eucalyptus; species Eucalyptus brandiana. Next base: position 30,135,326 of record CM024669.1, read on the forward strand.
TATCAACCACCACTCCTCATAATGTCATAAAATTTCCATAAATGTATCACATTAATTAGCTAATTCAAGATTTCACTAACAATTGTGTTAAGAGAAATGGACATATATCTTTTTAGTCATAAGAGTTAAAGGAAATTTTATAATTCAATCGCACTTTCGCAATAAGTTTTAAAGCTTCTAGTGCAATTATTCTTTCAATTGTTAGATTTATAACTACAAACATACTACATCTAATTCAGCTCTTAATCATCAAATTCAAATTATTGCACTATTCCATTTACATTGCCAAAAGGCATAATCTAAATTTAGATAGATATTTTCCTTTAGAATATGATCTCTCTCTCCGCATAGACATATAGATATAGATTTTAACACTTTTTATTCCTACTGATGTGGGCTTGTAAACTAAGCTGCAAAGACTCAACAGATTCACTCTATTCCACAAAATTGGCTTTCTATTCCTCTACAAGCCCTTCGGTCTCTCCTTTGTTTAGTTCCCCTTGCCTGGGACTCTTTAGACCATGTTCACAATTTCAATAAAATTTTCTTTGACCCAAAAAGGACGAACTTCACCTTTTCTGTTGCCCCCATAGGATGAGAGTCAATTCTTTCTTCTTATTCTTCTTTTTTTCTCGGGTCTGTCCAACTAGTCCAGACCAATAATTGCGAGTGACCATCGGACGAAGAAGACAAGACAGAACAATGGCAACACTAGGGGTGAGCATGGTCCGGGTTGGTCCGGGCCACCCCCTAACCCTAGGACCAACCCGTACTGTGTTGGTCCTCAATTTTAGGGACCGGGGACCGACCCTATTGGCCTAGGACCAAGGACCGGACCAACCCAATGGGTTCGGTCCGGCCTGGTCAACCGGGGACCGATCGATAATTTTTTTTCGTCTTATTTTTATACTCCCTAAAAAAGCAAATCTACAAATTCAAATTACACATCCATCGACAATGCGGCATTGTGCAACTAAACTATAAATACCAATACATATTTAGCAAATTCAAGATGACACAATAATATAAATTTCGTACCTGCTAACCACTCATCGAGATATGGGACAACATGGAAAGTTCTTATAATCATCTATCTTTAATATTCATAACAACATATGAAATAGTGTTTTTTACGTTTGATCATGTAAAGTCCACTCAACCAAAAAATGAGCTTCACTCCACTTGACTAGCAAATCACTTTGTAGTAAGCGTAGTAGTACTACTCTACTTTTCAAAAACTTCTACCATTTGATACAAATTAAAAAGCAAAGTGCAGCTGAAATTCATTAATAAAATACAATTAAACCATAAAAAGTTTAAAAATACTTAATATAAACCATGAATATATAACTTCACATCTTGTTAATTCACTTGAACTTCTAAAAACCTAAAAACAAAACAAACGACACATAATTGATACTCAACAAAAGTTTTAAATTGAAATTACTATTAGTGCTATTGATAGAACATCCCAATATAATATAATATAACATACATTTTACTTAGGTTTGAATATATAAAAGAATTATAAATAATATAATATAATATAATATAATATAATATAATATAATATATGGTTGGTCAGGGGTTGGGCCAAAACTTCTTAGGGCCAAGGACCGGCCGCGCGGTGTTGGTCCAGGAATTCAGGCCAAAGAAAGCCCGTCCCTTGGGAAGCCGCACCAGGCCAAAGCGAGGTTGGGGCTGGTCTAGGGTCGGTCCAGGGTCAACCCTAGACCGTTGCTCACCCCTAGGCAACACTTATGGGTGGTGTGGGTCCTGGAAATTGAGATTTTATTTTCAATCCCTTCCCAACTAAAAAGCACACGCTTTAAATGATAAGTAACTCTTCACATGTGCCCGCCGTAGGAGTGCATGCGCTAGCACATGGACGTGCTAGGTGGGTCACTTTCACATGAGTAATATTCACTTCTATGTGTATAAGGGAGTGCATGCACTAGCACATGGATGTGCTAATGTGGGTCACTTTCACACAAGTAATATCCACTTCTATGTGCATTAAGGAGTGCATGCACTAGCACATGGATGTGCCGAGTGGTTCACTTTCACACGAGTAATATCCACTTCTATGTGTATAAAGGAGTGCATGTGCTAGCACATGGATGTGTTGGGTGGGTCACTTTCACATGAGTAATATCCACTTCCATGTGTATAAAGGCAGATTACCGATGATCAAATTTTCAGTCTAAAGTAGCACTGAATAAATTTATGTATATGTACCCAACCAAATATGAAGAGTGTAAGATCTATATTTACTTGTCACGACCTACCTCTTTGTACAGAGGAAAATAAGTTTAGGGGTATTGTCTAAAAAACAAACCTATGATTTAGTGCGGGCTCTCCTAAACTCATACCTCTCACAATTTAAAGTATTCGCAAAAATTTTCTAATAAAGAGTCCCAACTAGCCTATTGAGGTTGACTAAGAACCAAGTGACACATTAAAGTGTAACTCACCTCCTACACAACTAAAGAGTTTATGGTTGGGGACTTGATTATACTTATTAAACAATTAATACCATTTTGGTACCTAATCTTATTCATTCAAAAAGATTTTCTATCAGGTAGTCTATGTTAATGTTAGACATGTTGACTAATATGTAAGGTGACCATGCGAACATGCAATCATTAACATGACAATTAGCAACTAAAGTGACATCAAATAAATTGCATTGGGAGAGCAAGATCTAGCATTATCAAATAAGGAGCCTGCCATTTCTAACTAAGCTAAAGGGAAACCATAATCAACATATGGAAAATGCGTAATCAACGGCATTCATTTTAAGGATAATTGGAACCTTATGGTAGAGCTAAAAGGGCTCGTTTAATTTTTTAACACAATTTTCTTATCAATGAGTTTCTCATAACTTTAAGAGTGGGCGACCTTGAACGATTATTTCTAAGCATTTTCTGACTTTACGAAAAATAAAAATAAAAAAATTCGGAATTTTTAATTAATTTTTAAATATATATTTTTATTCAATTAATTAGTAGTCCAAAAATAAGGACCTGGCCAGAACATGGATGAACTTGGACTTACGGTTTAGACTAGAGGGCCAAATTGATCTTATCCTCAAGCCCACCCCATTTCTGCCCCTTCTGAGCCCAATTCGGAAAAAACTCCCAAGTAAGCTCACTCTTCCACTAAAGATACACCAAGCCCATTCCTTTGTAACTGAGTGCACTAAACCCATCTTACTAAAAAGAACTCAGCCCAAGCACTTCCAAAAATGAAGGCAGCTCGCTAAATTCCATCTTCGATTATCTTGATCTCACGCTTGGATCATATAATCGTCCCAATCTATTGTGATTAAAAACAATAATGCTTCTTTTCTAATAAGGTACCATCTTTTTTTTTTAAATTACCACCTTTTTTTTTTCTTTTTGCGGTATGAACGATGCTTCGAAAGATGTTTGCAGGCTCACCGCTGGCGTTGAACTACAGGAGGATTTTCCTGATGGGGAGCAATAACTTTCCACAAGGTTGTTCGGGTTTCCCATCCTTCCCTCCTCCATCAGCACGACATCGCTGCATGCCGGGACACTTCGAGGTGGATCAGCGTCAGCGTAGTCATCATTGTCGTCGTCGTAGCCGTCGGTGTTATTATTAAAAATCGTCGTGGTCCCGGGGACAGAACCGCCACTTCACCGAAATTGATATGGAAGCTTAATATTCCAAAAATAACGTCAGTACCGCAATTGCCGCAACCGGACCGACGCAGTTGTCATCGCCGGCTGAGGCTGATGCCGCGATGACAACCTCATCACAGCAATTGCTGCCGGGGGAGGCTGATGCGGCGACGACAACCTCATCGCAGTAGTTGCCACCAGCGGAGGTTGATGTGGCGACGACACCGTCATTGCCGAAGTGGCTGCTGACGCCGCAGTGGCTGCCGCCGTCATCACTACAGCCATCGTCGTCATCATCGTCGTCGCAGTCGTTGTCACCGCCACAGCAGCTGCTGTCATGTTGTTCGTACGGTGATCAAATGATAGAATTACTGTGGGTGGTAATTGAATGATGCATAGTGACAGATCATTTGCTCTGTCGCATAATACTTCAGATTCGACGCAATAGATAATTCTTATTATTGGAGGAAATAATGTTTGTGTTGGAGGGTTTATTGAATTCGGCAGTTTTATGGTCCATGGAGAAATCCTGTATCATAACAAATTATGCCTTTTTGAATTTTCTCGTAACTCCTATGAAAAAGCTGCAATACACAAAATCTTAAAGGTTTTACAATCAACGGACGAGATTTATTTTTTCTTTATCCAACGGTCATAAGTAGTTACGTATCCGTTCTCAAGGGGTAATCGTAACACCCTTAATAAAAAGGTAAGAAAAGAACTTAAAAAAAAAAAAAAAAAAAAAAAGCTCAAAACAACTTTACATCTTCACCTTGCGCAGGAAAACGACGGCAATTGTCGTGGTGACCTCCCGACTTCCGAGGGCAAATTAGATTGGCAAGGAAATTGACGGATTGCCAAGGTGCGTTGGTCACCGCCCTTGTCTGGCTGGCGACCGAAAAGAGAGGAAGGGAAAAAGAAGAAAAGAAAGGAGAAATTGCTTGTATCTTAAGTTGTTCCCAATTTTTTTTTGTTTTTTTTTTTCTTCAAATCTATTCTCGAGAATAAAAAAAATATATCGAACGTGTTTCTATTCTATTTCCGTTACAGAGAACAAATATATAATAAAAATAACACTTATTCTCGGGAGCATTACCAAATGCATTGCAAGTGGTTCCTCTTGTGAGGAGGCATCTACACTTAGCACAACCCTTCCAAGCCGTATCAATCATAATTTGATTTTTCAATTCAATTATACAATTATATTGGAGACGTCACTAACTTATTATGGGTCAATTGGCAATTCAAGGAGGATGCGGAGGTACATTTCACTCCTGTGAACTAAAGATTCATAAGTTGATTTAGATGAGCCGAGATCTTTCAGTACGAGAACAATTTACATGCGAACTTCACCAATTTTTATTCCTTAAATCCTCTAAACATATAAAAAGTGACTATGCGTAGTCAGTCAAGTTATAAAAATAAACAAGTGAGCAATTGTAGTAAAAAGCTAATAAAATAAATAAATGACCGGAAAAATAAAGGACACGAGTCGTTTCGGGCAAAATCAAACAAAACCTTGCTATTACGGCCTGGGACAAAACCCCGTGAGCTATAAATGTAAATTTGGTATAAACTCTTCAAGAGATGCCTGATGCTCAAAAAGGAAAGTGAATGTATGATATGTCATGACCATCTACTAAATAAACTACATTCCTAAAATGAATTGTTGCATGTGAAAATTAAGTCTAAAAAATGCAATATAAAGTGCATGCGATATTAAGAAAACAAATCTATTTGTGACTGTGCATGGTACCTTAAATGCACCCCTGAAAATACTTTTTAATTTTTTTTAATAGTTTAAGATACAAAAAAAAAAAGCTAAGAAAATTAACTAAGTGTCGCAATAAATATGAACTATGTCTTATATGCTTGAATCAACCTATATTACATATTTACATAGTAACTTGGACACCGAAATCACAAATAAAAATTGTCTATGTCAACATCAATGGTATCACATAAAAGGACTAGCGTTCATGTCAATGTCGATTGGCTAATTTTGGTTAGATTGATTTGAATCAAGACAAATGCAAAAATGTTTAGAACTTAATTGTTCAAATATATATATATATATATGATTGAATTTGTACAATTATAATAAGTTTATGATCCTTTTGATAATTTCCCTGACCAAGAGCCACCACCAATAATGGAGGATAGAAGAGAGCTGAGAGGCCATCTAATCAAAATTTGCACTCCTTTGCTGGTTGTGTAAGAATTATACCAATAACACCACTCGCCTCGGTTCTTCTGGATAAGTTACAAGCTCCTTCGACTCTTCAGTTTGTGCCATACCCTACTTCATTCCGATTTCATTCTTCTCCTTCTCGCACTCGGGTCATATAATCTTCTCCGTTTATGTGATCAAAAAAGTGTTTCTTTTCTTAAAAAGTACCCTCCCTTTGAAGAACTACTCTTTTTCTTATGTGAATTGATGCTTCAAAATATGTCTGTAAACTAGTCGCTTACATTGAAATACGCAGGGTTTTCTTGATCGAGAATAATAACTGTCCACAAAATTGTCCGTGCTGTCCGTGTTGCCCGTACTTCTCCCCTTCGTCCGATGGCAAAATTTCGTCGTGGGATACTCCGGGATGGGTCATCGTCGGCATCGTAGTTGTCGCCGCCTTGATATGTGGTTTCCTTTTCTACTTTAATCGTGGTCCTAAAGACACAGAGGGCAGTCTCGCGGATGAGCCACAAATCTCCGTCGGTACAGGCGGTGTGAACATTTCGATTCCGTTGTCGTTAAAACTCTTCTCCAAAGGATAGTAATCTGCAAGCTTCCAGGCATGTTTCTGTGTGAAACTTGGATGATGTATAGTGACAGATCGTCTATTCTAGTATCCAACATTGGAGAGTTGATGTAATAAATAATTGTGTTGGAAAGAAAAAAAAAAATTATGATGAAGGATTTATTAAATTTCTGTAGTTCTATGGTCTTTCAAGAAATGGATCTTCGGATTTATTGCAACATTTTCAGGGGTGAACCATTAAAAGAAAACTAATGAATCACTATGGGATTGAGGATGAGACCAACCGGTCCTAGGACCAAGAATCGGACCATCCAGTCCAATCCAATGGAACCAGCCACTTAGCAAAAAAATTAGAAAAAAATATAAAAATATACTAGAGTTATTACAATTTTATGGTATATTGCTATTTCTAAGAAATTAAAAATATTAATTAAAAAAAAAAAAGAGTCGATCCAATCCCATCCAGTTCTCCCTCAGAATTAGGAAGCGGACTGAAAATCGTCAATTCCATTTTTATGGAACTGGAAACTAGACCAATGCCTTTGAGAACTGGATCAACGTCCGTAGGAATCGAATTGAACCGAACCAGCCAGTCCGATCCGATTCGGGCGGTCCAATATGCTCACCCTTAATTAATAACTTTTGCATTTTTAAAGTGAGGATGTACATGAAAGAGGCATGCCTCACGGCAAATCAACATAATGGTAATGTCATTAACGTTAGATCATGATTATCTGCTACGTGAATTGAAAGTTCCCAACTCTTTGTCATGTTATAATGGCTATCTATAGTGTGCTTTGGTCCACTCATCAATAATTTTTGCTTTTTCAAAGTGAGGATGTACATGAGAAAGGCATGCCTCACCGACTGGTGATGTTGACTTGCCATGAGGCATACCTTTCTTGCGGTAGGACTTTCATCCATCTCTTCTCACTCTAGATGCGAGAGGCTACTTTATTTGTCTATTATGTGATAACCAAGATTGTTCCACTCTTCAATAATTTTTGCTTTTTTAAAAGTGAGGATGTACGTGAGAAAGGCATGCCTCACCGACCGGTTATGTTGACTTGCCGTGAGGCATGCCTTTCTTGTGGTAGGACTTTCATCATCTCTTCTCACTCCAGATGCGAAAGGCTACTTTACCTGTCTATCTTGCAATAGCCAGGGTTGGATAACCCTCACATGATGTCTACCTTCACCATTGAGTGGCCCTTAATTCCTGGTCAATTTTTTTCTTCCCGACTGAGAGGGAATACGAGAGCAATATTGTGAGGTCTCGCACCCCTTGTTTCTTTCCCTTGAGTCTTTTAAGGACTTGCTTAAATCATGATCATGATTATTTGGCACAGGAATTGAAAGTTCCCAGCTCTTTATCATGTTAATTAATCATTCCTTCTTAAGTACATCCTCACTTTAAAAAAGGCAAAAATTATTGATGACATATGAACAAAAGGTGGGGGCCCCGAATTAAAGAGTTCCACATTCCCATCATTCATTATGGAGTCTTTGATTAAATGTGACTTGACAATCAAGATGCCAACAATGAGCACTGGGACAATGGCCACGGTCGATTGGAGCATCATTTGAAGTTCTGGCAAAATCCAAAAAGAAATCATGTATTTATGCGAAAGGTATAATCATGATATGAAATCGTGTATTTATGTGAAATGTATAGTCATGATATGATGATAGGGCTAGTAAGGACACCTAGAGGGGGGTGAATAGGTGTTCTAGCAAATTTACACTAGACTTTTAACAAATTAACTCATCTTTCAAGAATAACAGATTGAATATGTAAAAGACTATAAGCAGTTAGATAAATCTACGAATTAAAGCAAGGAGTATAGGGAAATAGAATTGAAACACAAGGTTTATAGTGATTCGGCTTAGACCAAGCCTACATCCACTTTCCCGCACTAACAGCCTACTAGCTGGATTTCACTATGAACCAAAAGAGATTTTTACAGTCTCATGTCCTTGATTTCACAATGTAGAAACTCTACTACACTTCCTCAAAGTTTCACAAGTGTTTAATCTCTCTTTTGAGTACAACTTAAGCTCAGCGATAGAGAAAGCAAAGAACTAAGAGCTTCAGATTTTGAAATTTTTCTTTCACACACACACTCGAACAACTTGAGCGTCTTCCTTATATACTGCTTCATGTCTCTATATCCGTTGACACTTTCCAAAGAAGTTCTTCCAATCTACCTGTTGGATAGAATCAATCAAAGATATCTCGAGTTGTTTAAGGAATGTGATGATAGTCCACAAATCCTACTCGCCCATACAATTAGGATCTAGGTTTCCATAAGTAGAACCTTCCAAGTATACTTCGCCTTTCAAAAGTTCTTGATTATTCGAATTGATTCCAATAAGAATAATTGATCACAATGTGATATCTCCAACCATAAAATCTTCTCCAAACCGTATGAACCGAATCCTTAAAGATAAACTCATATCTGAATAAGTCTTCTCTTCGTTGGTCAAGAAACTGGCAGTGTGAGTTGACTTTGAGTCTTGAGTCTTGCAGTCTTTAGACTTTGACGACAGAGTCTAGAGTTCATCATACTTTAATAATTGAGTCTTGAAGTCTTCAGACTAGACTAATGGAAACGTTTTGTCAACTTCAAAATAAGAGAGTTTTCTCCAACAATTTCCCCCTTTTTGATGGTGACAAAACTTTCTTGCAGATTTGAATGTCTTTTACCTACAAAACAAAACATAAGCAGAACAAGATATTTCATAAAAGGTGAGTAGATTTGGACAAGAATAGTAACGATTCTGCAATCACAGAAAACACATTAGTCCTGTAAAATAACTATCATTACTTAATCATTGTCACAGCCTAAGTTACTGTAAGCATCAAAAAAATCAAATCAAACAGTCAAAAAGTCCAATCCACAACCAAACAAAAGATAAGTCCAAAAGTCAAATAAGTCCAAACCAATAGTCAAATCTGCATATACTTTCTCCCCCTTTTTGTCAACAGCAAAAAGTGGAGAACATAAAAAGAACTGGATAAAACCAAGGCTTCTTGGGAATGCGAACAAGCTGGAAATCCTCCATAGACTTGACGGTCTCCTCCAACTTCCTCAGATCCTCCTTCAGTTGTTCTAAATCCTCACCCTTTGCATTTGCTTAAACTTAAAGATTAAGGGCTTGTACTTGGTCGTGCAAAGAAATTGAAGTAGCTTTATGAGCATTCTACATGGTCTGAAATTCACATCCCAACCCATAAATCTGAGCTTTAATCTCCAGAAGAAGCTCGAGCAGTCTTTTAAAGTCTGCTGAATTGTCAGTTTGAGTACTTACTTCAATACAATCAGATTGTGGAGTAATAACTGATGATGGAACTTTAGTATGTACATTCAAACTTGGAGATGAAGCCTCATTACCATTTTCAGGAAATTGAGAGGCATACACATTTTCTGGATCGACAGGAGAACGACTAACATCATCACTAGTAAAAGCAAGTGAAGAAGTACCTCTTTTATCAGCAACTCCCCCCGTTTTAGTTCCTTCATGTGGAGAAAAATACTCTTCTTGTTCTTGCTCTTCTTCAATATCACGAAGATCTTGTCCTTCTTCCTCTGCACGAGAATCACCATGATCCTCTTCTTTTGCTCGTTCTCTTCCTTTCTCTACGTCTTTTGTTCTTCCTTCTTCTTCTTCTTCCCTCATCGCTTCTTTCTCTACATCTCACTGCTCTATCTCTTCTCTGTCTCGGTTCTCTTGATCCTTTGTCTCCGTAACAAAACTCTGTAAGTTCTTCAAAGCAAGAGCAGAGATAGTGATGTCATCATCATCTTCTTCATCCTCCAAGATGAGTGCTCTCCTCTTCTTAGATGGTGCTGTCATGGGCTCTTTGCCTTTCCTTTTTCCAGCTACAAAGTCTTGTCGTGCCTTGATAGGGGTCTTCACCTTAAAGCACTCCAAAGCCTTGTTTAACTCCTTCAAATGTATCTTGGAAACCATTTTCAGTCCCACTACCATTGGATCAATGGTTTGAACACACAGAATTTTGGAAGGTTGAATGTTAAGATGTTTGAACAAACGAGTGACAAAAGCAAAATAAAGGAGTTGTCCATTATCCTTTACCACTGTCCTATACATGTACATAAAGATAGTGTGAGGCAGAGAGAACTAAAAACCAATGTTAATGGCATACATCAGCTTTGCTTCAGAGTTTGAGACATCAGTCTTTAATATGGATTTGGGTCTGAGATAGTTAATGACAATCTTGTAAAGTAAGATATTGAAGGCATTCATCCTGGAGTAAGAAATTCGGCCTTCAGCAATTCTATCTCAAACAAGTGCCAAGGAAGCACGAGCAATAGACACACTGATTGGTTGGAAACTCCCTCTTTCCACCCCAATCACATCAGCTAGAGTGTTCACATCAACCACAAAATCCTAGTCTCTAACACTAAAGGAAAATCTATTCGCATCTAAAACAGATCAATTGGAATAGAAATAAGTTGTAAGTTTCGAATGAGTAACAATTGTTTCAAGGCAAAACCGTTTGAGTTAAAGCAATGTAAACTTCTCCCGTAACTTCACAATTAATGAATCGAGAAAATCAAAATCCACACTCCTAGGGTTCATCACCCCTCGCTTCAGCAATTTAGAATAAGCTTGCTTGTGCTCCTTAGAACGAAAAAAATCCGTTCTTGTACCACGAAATATTCGCAGCAACACCCATCCTGGGCTTAAAATGTGTGAACATCCTCTCTCATCATCTTTTCCTTTAGGTTGATTAAATGATCCAAACCATGGATCACTTGGGAAATTTGCAAGAGCCCTTTTTGCTAAACCAGCAGTAGCAATGCCCAAACTCTCCATCGTCTTTAAAAAATGAGTTTCATTTTTGTACCATTTCTCACTCAAAAACTCATCAATAAAGGTCATTGGAGAACCACATTCCTTCAAAGCGATGTAGAGTTTGAAAAGAAATGCGGGCTTAAGAGTCCTTACAGGTTCTACATTCTCGATTATTTCTTCATCTGCTTGTTGTTGCGAAGGCACTTGAGTTCTAGCCTGAGAAGAATGGTGCGGTTGAGAATATTGGTGTTGACTTTGCTGATGCTTTGGAGAGTCTTCTTCCTTGATTAAATCAAAGTGCATAGGACCCTCACGCATATGTTGTGGTCCCCTGCTTGCGATCCTAGAGAACTTTCTTTGGGAAGACATTGTCACAGTCTTTGAGAGATTTCTCGAACTCGATTCGCGAAAAAAGATGAGAACTTTATGGATTAAACTAGTGAAAAAAAGTGAGAAAGTGAGGTTCTAGGAAGAAGAAAAACAATATATAAAGCAAACAAAACAATGTATATGAATCGTCATAAAAGAATAAATAAAAATGCATTTTTGAAAATGAATAATTGCCTTTTTGAAAAAGAAAAACTGCCATAAATTCAAAGACTCAGAAAAGATAATTTCTAAAAATATAACAAACAATTAGTGATTAAAAAGTAACGTACCCTTTTAAAAATTTAAAATGCTGAAATCGAAATAATTTACAGTAGTAACTTTTAGTTATTCTAAGTCTGAATAACTTCAGACTTTACCTCTGAGTCTGAGCATCTTCGGACTTTCTTGGATAAAGGTTGTGATATTCGATCTGGTGCGAATAGACTCAAATAAGCTTCTTTCTAAAGGTTTTGTAAATATGTCTGTCAGTTGATTCTTTGAATTGATGAACTATATCATAACTTTTCTATTCTGAACATGATTTTTAATGAAATGATGTCGAATCTCTATGTGTTTTGCTCTTGAATGAGGAATTGGATTCTTTGTAAAATTGATTACGCTAGTGTTGTCACATTTGATCTCAGTGCACAAGTTTTCGATTCCAAAGTCTCTCAGTTATTGTTTTAACCATAAAATTTGAGAACAGCAACTTCAAAGAGCCACATACTATGCTTATCTTTGTTGAAAGAGCTATAGTGCTTTGCTTCCTTAAGAACCAAGATCGTCCTGTTTCCCAATAATTAACACGTACCAGAAGTACTCTTTCTATCAACTCTGCATCCTGCTAAATCTACGTCTGAATATCCAATGAGGGTAAAGTCTCATTCTTTGGGATACCGTAGACCTAAATTTGAAGTAGCTGCGACGTATTTGATGATGCGTTTTGCAACAGTTAGATGAGATTCTTTTGGATCTGATTGAAATCTTGCACAAATGCAAACACTAAACAAAATGTCAGGTCTGAAAGTAGTAACATAAAAAAGTGAACCAATAATGCTCCTATAAAGCTTTTGGTCAACTTTCTTTCCTCCTTCGTCTTTGTCCAGCTTCGAAGAATTTGACATTGGTATTTCAGTCTTTATACAATTCTCCAATCCGAACTTTTTAACGAGATCTTTTGCATATTTTTCTTGGTGAATGAAAATTCATTCCTTCAATTGCTTCACTTGTAATCCAAGAAAGAAAGATAGTTCACCCATCATATTCATCTCAAATTCATCTTGCATAAACTTAGAAAACTTCTTGCACAAGTTTTTGTTAGGTGATCTAAATATGATATCATCAACATAGATTTGAACAAGTAGAAAATCTTTACCTTCTCTTTTAATAAATAAAGTAGTATCCACTTTACCTTTAACAAAACTATTCTGAATTAGAAACTTACTTAACCTGTCGTACTAAGCTCAAGGTGCTTATTTTAATCCATATAGAGCCTTCTTCAGTCTGAATACTGAGTCTGATCTTTTTGGATCTTCAAATCCAAAAGGTTATTCCATATAGACTTCTTCTTGAATAAATCCATTTAGAAATGCGCTTTTGACGTCCATTTGGAATAACCTGAAATATTTATAGCAAACAAAAGCGAGTAATAATCTAATTGTTTCTAACCTTCCTACTAGTGCATAGGTCTTATCATAGTCTATCCCTTCTTCTTGCATATATCATTTGGCCACGAGTTTTGTTTTGTTTCGACCACTTTTCCTTTTTCATCCATCTTGTTCCTAAAAACCCATTTAGCTTCAATAATGGATTTACCTTTTGGTTTAGGAGTTAATTCCCAGACATCGTTGATGCTAAAATGTCTGAGTTCTTCTTGCATAGCTTCAATCTAGCTTTCGTCAGCTAAGGCATCTTCTATGCTTTTGGGCTCTATTTTAGAAATAAGTGCCAGAACACTAGAATCTTCTCGCATTTTGGATCTAGTCCAAATCCCTTCATCAATGTGCCGATGATGAGTTCATTGGGATGACTAGACTTATGCTTCCGATTCTTGGTCGGATCGACAAATTGCTGATTTTCTACTTCAATTGATTCTTCCGTTCGTTGATGATCTTTAGAAGTCTCGAGTTACTTAAGAGGAAGTAGACTTTGTAAGGTCCGGAGAGTGTTCGAGATTCTTCAAACTAAGTCTGAGTTAGTTGATTCTGCAAAGAGTCTTGGAATTTGACATTCATAGATTTTTCTACAGAGTGAGTCTTCTTGTTGAATACTCTGTAGGCTTTACTTGTGGTTGAGTAACCAAGGAAAATTCCTTCGTCTGATTTCTCTTCAAACTTACCAGTTCGATCATTTGCATTTTTCAAAATAAAACATTTGCAATCAAACACATGAAAATAAGAAACAATTGGCTTATTTTCTTTGAATAACTCATAGAGAATTTTCTCCGGAATAGGCCTTAAGAATACTCTATTAATAATATAACAAGCAATAGAAACTACTTCAGCCCAAAAACAAGAAGAAATATTACTTTCAATTAAAATAGTTCTTGCAATTTCTTACAAAGATTGATTTTTTTTTCTTTCCACAACTCCATTATGTTATGGAGTGTATAGAGAAGAGAAAACATGCTGAAAACCAAATTCATCACAGAATTTGGCAAAGTCTTGCTTTTCAAAATCACCTCCGTAATATGTCTGTATGCTTGAAATAGCATATCATTTCTTATTCTAAACTTTCTTAGCAAACTTTGAAAAGTAAGAAAATATTTCAGACTTACTTGCCAGAAAATAAACCCAAGTAAATCGTGAATAATCATCCACAATTACTAGGCAATATCTCTTTCCACCAATGCTTTCAGTTCTGGTTGGTCCAAAGAGATCCATATGCAGAAGCTGCAAAACACGATTAGTAAAGATCTGATTTATTAGTTTAAAAGAGCTTCTAACATGTTTTCCCAACACACATAGTGTGCATAAGTCAAACTTTTGATACTTTAGGTTGGGCAGTCCACGAACAAGATTCTTGGATGAGATCTTGGCAATTTGCTTTATGTTAACATGGCCAAGCTTTCGATGTCAAAGATTTGCTTCATCTTGAATCAATATTAGACATTGAGATCTTTCTGGTTTTATATCCAGAAGATAAATGTTCTCATGTCTTCGTCCAGTAAAAGATTGAGAAAGATCTTTACTAGTTCCCGAACATATTCCTTTTTGGAAGTTGATTTTGAATCCAAAGTGTCACACAATTGGCTAATCTTTGAGTAGATTGTAATTTAGTCATTCCACTAAGGAGACATTGTTGATTGTGAGACTTCCAATTTTACGGTTCCACACCTAACAATTCTTCATTTGTTGTTTCCACCGAAGAGACTTTTCCACCATTTATTTGCACAAGTTTTATAAAACAACTTAAATCTCCAGTCATATGTCTCTTGAACAGTCATTTATCCAAATATCATTTAATCTTTTTCTTGATAGTGACCTGCAATTACAAAAAGAACTTAAGTTTTCTTTGGTACCCAGATCTTTTTCGGTCTAGAGGAGTTAGTTTTAAACACAGTCTCTCCCCAATCCTTCTTAACATGTCTCCAAACCATAAGACAATCTTTCTCAAAATGTTTTGAGCTGTTGCATTTGAACATTTGAGAGCACTTTGGCCAACAAGTTTTACAAAGACCTTTTTAAAATGATTTCTATAAAAAGTTCTTGTAGGTCTTTGTTTGATTCTTTTCTTTACCTTTGGAAAATCAATTAAAGGAATGGTTTCTGGGGTCATTCACAATCTTGACTTGTTGAAATAAGGTCTTTGTACTAAAAGAATATTTTCCAACTTCTCAGATTCTATTGAAAATCTTTTTGAAATATTTGAAATTTCTTATTTCGAAATGTTTTCTTTTGAAAGAGAGTTTGCATTTTCTTTTAAAATCACAAAAATTTTGTCTAGATTTTCAAACTTTTCTTTTCAAGAAATTTCTTGTTGCTTAAGTGTAGAATTCTCCCTTTTAGCTCGAAAATCCTCTTAATAAAGGTTCTGAGACTGAGACAAAGTTCATCAACGTATTTCGAGATTTTAGTAAGAATTTTTAAATTGCTTACCTTGATTTCATTGTCTAAGTTTGAGTTTGAGTCTATTTTAGAGTCTAAGGGCGCGTTTGGCAATGATTCTATTCCTGGGAGCTGATTCTGACTAGAAATGATTATTTTTTATTATGTTCCCGAGAATTAATTCAGAGGAAAAAAGTGTGTTTGGTAACTGTTCAAAATTTTTTATTCGGAATAGAATTGCGTTTGATACCGTGTTAATTGATTTTGTTCCAAATTAATTTCTTTTAATTTTAAATAATTTTTAAATAATTTTTTTTACTTTTTTACTTTTTTTCTTTACTTTTTCCTTTTTTTTTTTTTTTTTTTTTTTCTTTTTTTCCCTTTTTTTCCTATTCTTCTTCTTCTTCTTCATCGGGTGGTCGGCGGATGGCTACCGGCCGGACGAGGGCCGCAACGCTCACCGAAGCGTCAGGCCCTCGGCGAGGTCGACCTTCGTTGGCCGAGCCTCGCAGCATTTGGGCAAGGCTCGCCCAACCCCGCCGAGGCTCGGCCTTGCCGGATCCGGGTGAGGCCGAGCCTCGCCGTGGGTGGGCTGGCCTCGCCCGGCCTCGACGAGGCTAGCTTGGCCACCCGGCGGGGCCGGGCGAGCCTCGCCGGTGGCCAAGCGAGCCTCACCGGCAGCGGCGGGCGAGGCTCGCCCGGCCACCGAGAGGCTCGACCTCGCCGCGAGGCCAAGCCTCGCCCGGCTGCTGGCAAGGCTCGCCGGTGGCCAGGCCAGCCTCGCCGGTGGCTGGGCTTGCCTCCGACGAGCTCGCCGGACCTCGCCCTGGCCTGGCGAGCCTTCGGCGACCGGCGGGGGACGGCGGCGACGGGCGGCGGCGAACGGCGGCGAGCGATGGCGGACGGCAACCGGGATGACGAAAGGAAAGAGAGGGTTTTACCGTTTTGATTCTTTTTTCGATTCTCGGACAGAGAATCAAATTTTTTATTCTCAAATCTTGTCCAAAATTGTTCAGGGAACAAAAATTTTACCAAACGCGATTCTCGTCCCAAACTAATGCAGGAACAAAAAATCGAATGCAGCCTTTGTTTGGCACGTTGTCAAATAGGCCCTAAGTCTGATTTTGATTTTGCCATTAGATATATATTGGCATAATTTTCGTCACTTTCTTCACATTCAGTATCACGCATTGTCTCTACTTTGAGAGGTTTTCTGTATTTCTCAACTTTTCCCCTCTTTTTCTTCAACAGAGGACAGTTGAGTCTGATGTGTCCATTTTTCTTGCATTCAAAATAAATTACGTCTTTGTTGACTTCATCATCCTCAGTTGATTTGTTTTGAAACTTTTGAGTACTTTGTTTTTTTTAATTGAATCTCCTTCCCTTTTTGTTCAGTTTCCTGAACCTCCTTATCATAAGTGCTAGCTTTTTATCGTCCATATCATCTTCAAAGTCTATAACATTATAATCATCGTTAGATATTAAAGCAACTAACTTATTACCTTTAGGATCTTCTTCCTCGTTGATTTGCTCCACTTCATAAGACTGAAGTGTGCCAATCAGCTCGTCTACAAAAAGCGGCATGATCATTTGAGTTTCCTTTATTAAAGTCTTCACGTAATTCCAGTCTTTTGAGAGTTCACGTAGCAATTTGTTAACCTTTATTTGTCTTGAGATTGGTTGTCCCTGATACTCCAAACCGTTTACAATCTCTATAAAACGACTAAACATGTCAATGATAGATTCTCATGGTTTCATCTTGAAAGCTTCATATTGTCCGATTAGAATATTGATCCTTATTTCTTTCACTCGATTAATGCCTCCATAGGTAATGTGCAGCCTATCCCAGACTTCTTTGACTGTTTCACGAAAAGAAATTATGTTACACTTAGGAGGAGATAAAGCACAATATAAAGAATAAATTGCTTTAGCATCAAGAGCTTGTCTCTTGGTTATTTCTTCTTGCGTTATCTCGCTAGCGTCTGCAACTTCTTTTCCTCTTTCTGAAGCTATGTAGCTTTAGGAATGATTCCTTTTTTCTACTACATCCCATTCCAGAGAATCTTTCGATCTTAGGAATGCCTTCATTTTGTTTTTCCATACGCTGTATTCATTTCCATCAAAGTAAGGAGTTCTGGTGTTGCTTTAGCCTTCAACCAAACCTGGAGCCAACATACTAGTCATAGATCCTTAACTCAAAAGTAAAAAACACTTCAATTAAATGAGCACACAGGTTCTGATACCAATTGATAGGGCTAGTAAGAACACCTAAATGGGGGTGAATAGGTGTTCTAGCAAATATATGCTAGACTTTTAACAAGTTAACTTGTCTTTCAAGAATAACAGATTAAATATGTAAAAGACTATAAGCAGTTAGATAAATCTACAAAGTAAAGCAAGGAGTATAGGGAAAGGGAATTGAAACACAAGATTTATTATGGTTCGGCTTAGACCAAGCCTACATCCACTCTCTCGCACTGACAGTCTACTAGTTAGATTTCACTGTGAACCAAAAGACGTTTTTACAATCTCACGTCCTTGATTCCATAGTGTAGAAACTCTACTATACTTCCTCAAGGTTTCACAAGTGTTTAATCTCTCTTTTGAGTACAACTTAAGCTTAGCAATAGAGAAAGCAAAGAACTAAGAGTTTCAGACTTTGGAATTTTTCTTTCACGCTCACTCAAACAACTTGAGCGTCTTCCTTATATATCCTTCATGCCTCTATGTCCGTTGGCACTTTCCAAAAGAGTTCTTCCAATCTACCCATTGGACAGAATCAATCAAGAAAATCTTGAGTCATTTAAGGAATGTGATGATAACCCACCAAGTGTACTTCCAAGTGTACTTCACCTTTCAAAAGTTCTTGATTATCCAAATTGATTCCAATAAGAATAATTAATCACAAGGTGCTATCTCCAGCCGTAAGATCTTCTTCAAACCGTACGAACCGAATCCTTAAAGATAAACTCGCATCTAAATAAGTCTTTTAGTTGGTCAAGAAATTGCCAGTGTGGGTTGACTTTGATTCTTGAGTCTTGCAGTCTTCAAACTTTGACGACAGAGTCTAGAGTTCATTAGACTTTAATAATTGAGTCTTGAAGTTTTCAGACTAGACTAATGGAAACATTTTGTCAAATTCAAAATAAGAGAGTTTTCTCCAACATATGAATCTTCCATTTTGAATGAGGTTGTCTTGGGACCCTTGGGATTGTCTCGATTTGGCCTTTAGGCTAACGATTATGGACAACTGGCAGCAATGGTTGGCTAAGTTTGGTGACGCTAATCCCTCAAAAATGATTCCATAGGGATTCATAGTATTATCCATATCGTGCTTTTCTTTTTGTCGGCTATTGTTTTTGGCCACAGCAATTTGTCTTATTGTCTTTTTGCATTGGATCAAACATAAACTCACACTTGTATGCACAATAGAATTGATTAATTAGTTATGTATTTACTCTATGTTTGAGAATATATTGTTAATGGACAACTCGTAATTAGGAACTTCCACTATGGTTGTAATTGATAATAAACCTATCTTATTTGACCATTTGGACTAATGTGAGGCTTCTCTTAGTTAATTCGACTCTTTTCCTTAAATAAATTTCACTTAAATCTTTTGAGTGCTTGGTGTAAGCACTTTCCTTAAATCCAAAAACGAAAAACAATGCTTAGAATTCAATAATACAAACCAATCTATGGTCCACTAAAGATTTTGCTTTTTTTTCTATTTGGCATTAGTAAATACATTTTGAAGCACTCCTTTGTTGAGTACACATATGAGATAAAAAAAAAAAATTGCTATATTTCACTTTTTGGGATACAAAGAAGTAGTCAATGATTCTCAAAAGAGACGACGTTTGGCCTTAGTTTGATAGACTCACATGTGAGAGGAGTATATTTAGTGCACATGTGAGGTGAGAAATAAAGAAAGCCTCACATTGGGTATTTGAAGTGAAAAGGAACGGAGTAATTGTAATACCCTAATTTTCAAAAGGAGGTCATGGTGAATTAGAAAGAGTAGATCATGTGCACCAGTTAAAATTGGATGGCATGATGACATGCTAAATAATCAGGAGTTATCAACCACCACTCCTCAAAATTATGTCCTAAATTTCCATAAATGTATCACATTAATTAGCTAATTCAAGATTTCACTAATAGTTGTGTTAAGAGAAATGGACATATATCTTTTTTATTCATAGGAGTTAATGGAAGCTAAAGGCATTTCTTCTTTTGGTCCATCAGCTTTGACGTCTGCAAGGAAACCTCCCGATTAGAGATACCATTGACATTTCTTCTTTCTCAAATTGGATAGATAAAAAGGCAAATGGAAACCCAAGTAATCTGAATGAACTAGTATATACTTCCCCAATAAGCCTGATTGCAAGGGTTACAAAATTACCAGTTAACATTCGAATTCCTACCAAACATAAGATCATCCAACATCAAAAGTAAGAAAAGAGATGAGCATCTATTGATATATATTCCAACTTCAGGAAATGACCAAAAATTAAGTCGATCTATAACCATAGTAAAAGTATGTAGTATATAAGTTCTTTTCAATCCATAACCAAAAGCTGAACAATCAAACTGATGAGCTAAATGCATCTTTTCAATCCACGGGGGGATCCAACCTAGTCAATATAACTTCTTATCCTCCCAAGTTCCTGAAGCATCCTGTCACGCCCCGATCCTCGAGCACGCGCCCATCCCTCACCTAGTCAATTAATAGTGATGTCTCCAGACGCATTGCTGACCCTTTCATTTTTAATATACACATGCGGAAGTAGATATAAATCCTCAGACAATAAAATAATGGGATAGGAAAGTAGGACTCCAAATTTTCACACTTTGAAAACAACCACACTTATATACATTGCAAACCATAATGCATATATATACAAGGCGATTTATTAAATCAAGTCTTAGGCAGCCAGTTCACAAAATAAAGTCTACAAAAATGAATCGACTTCCATCAAAAGGGAAATGTCTTATGACCAACTAGCCGGACAAGATCACCGATTCTTCGGGCTTCACCTCTTAAACTCCGGGGCTTCCAATCCTTCACCCACACCATTTAAGGACCTGAAAATGGTTATACAATAATCAATGAGATAATGTCTCGGTGAGTTCTACCCCCCCCAAAGACTCAATTAGAAGACCAATATGCCACAAGAGCTGTCTATGCACAACACAAGTGAAAGGACTTACCTTAGCCTTAGATTCCACTTGCAATTCAATACAGTTCAATAGGCACCCAATCAATCACCATAGATTGAAATATCGATCAATCGATCTAGTCAATTACATGTCATCACGACCTTCCCCTAGTCATTTTAAATAAATATCATACATTCTCTAAGATGGAATATCTGGTCATCAAGATCACGTGCATTCTTCAAGATAACATACCGAGTCACCAAGCCCACGTGCCTTATTCAAGATGACATACCTAATTACCGAGACCACGTGCATTCTCAAAGATGATGTACCTAGTCACCAAGCCCACGTGCCTTCTCCAAGGTGATGTATCAAGTCACTGAGTCAACAAGTCATAATGTCTTTCTTCGAGACAACATGCTTAGTCATCGAGCCGACATAATATAACGCGTTTCTCTGAGACGACATCCTTAGTCATTGAGCCAGCATGATATATTGCATAATCAATTTCTCATTTTTATCATGCCCGGTAAAGATACACGTGTGTAGGTACACGTCCAACCTTAGCCAAAATAGTATAATTTCCTTTCCACAAATCTCACTATTTTCTGTAGTCCACCAAAATATCTTTTTGGCATTGTCAACCAATGCCCGGTTGTCTTTCAATTAATTACTCAAAAATAATTAATTTAGGAATAAATCCTAAAAATCATAAATAAATCAATTCAACGCAAATTAAAACTCAAATAAATAAATAGACTGTACCATGGTAATCAGCATAAAATTCCGGTCACCAACTATCCCGGTTGAATTTCTAGAAAATAAATAAATAAATAAATAATTACACAAATTAGTTATTAAATAGCAATAAATCCAACTTAGGCCCGTAATGCCTAATTGGTCACCGAAACGGACCCGGAAAAATTCCGAGGTTCGTTCAATAAATACTAGAACCTATCTACTCGCTAATGGCTACATCTAACCACCTAACATGCATTGGCAAATCACTAATTTAATTACTCTAATCTAATCTAACCACATAATCATGCTTAAATAAATCTAATCAATTCCTAAGCATCATTAGTCTACTAAGCGAGGACTAGTGAGTTAAACTCACTTGTTTATTGAACTGTTCGGTTCAATTTGACGGGAACGCGACGAGAGCCGACTTTCTCCAAAGCGGCCTAGGTTTCGAGGCCCGGAACCATCTCAAAACGGGCCAAACAACATCTCAGAAACCCACTAATTTTCTATTTCTTGCTAAAACAGAAGGGAACAAAGCCGGTTTAGAGCGGGAATTGATCGGGAAAGGGTGAAAGGGTCAAACCAGGCTTTGGTGGAGGCTTACCGGCGGAGGAACAGCGAAGGACAGCTCCGGTTGAGCTTCACACGACCCAAGGCAGCAGCTGGGACGTGCGCTGGACGGGGAAACACGCCTAGAAGGCAAGCTGGACGCGGCTGCGAGAACGGGATCGCGCGGGTGGCGTGCGACGGCGCCATCGGCGATGGGCGACTCCTGCTGTCTTCGGCTATGCTGCTGGCTTCCGCTGGCTTCTTGCTAGCTGCTAGTGGTTGAATAGGCTGGGAGGAGAGGGAATGGCTGGCCAGTTGGCTTGAGGAGCAAGGAGACGGGACAAGGGCTCCACCAATGTCCAAATTTTCCATTCCTTGGTCTCCCTTGACCATTCTCAGCCACCAGCCCTTCCTTGGCCTCCATTAGGCCACCAATGCTCCCCCTTGCAACCTTGAAATGGTCCAAAAGGTTAGGCAATGGGGGGCATACGAATTTCCTTTAATTTCTTCTCAATTGGCCATCAATCCTTTCTTGAATCAACACAAACCGGCCTTAATAAATTCAATTGACATCTCAATTATCAAATTGGTATTTTTCATCACCAATTGGTCCATCTTGCATCACCATTGCTTGATCAAAAACGATCTCGGCCTTTTTTCCGAACAAAAACGGCCCTACCTCGACTTTTTCCCAAAAAGTCTCGGTTTGCAGAAAAATCTTTTGCGACTAAGTCGACGTTCCTATAATTTATTATAACATGACAGAATCTTCAATTTTTGAAATCAGACTCAATTTCGTGATAAATTTTCATTTGGCGAGTTTTTAGCGTGACCTAGGCTATTGGATAACTTTCAGAACTTTTTCAATGCAATTGACCCGTAATCAATTTTCTTCGAACCACAATGAACCTACTTGATACATTGGCAACTCTTGGTTGTCATAAAAATCTTGAGGATTCAAATACGGACACAGGGTACCAAAACAATAAGAAAATTAGTCAAGTGTCAGCCAACAAGAATTTCCAATTTAGTGGGGTCACCCACGATTAGCCACACATTTCAATCAAACCAACATATCTCTGATCTAAAATCATTTTTTAACTATGCCGTAATAGCCTCTAAAGATAAGCACAACTGAATAGCCGATTTCTGGTTGAATTCTCAAGTCTATTGCCTTAAAATTCCTTAACAACTTCCCTAGATAGTCTAGTTATCTCAAAAGTGATCAGCTTTGAGAACAGCCCTATAAGCGCATCAATGAAATGCTCGATTAATTCAATAGAAAATAGGATGGAAAATTCGGGATGTCACACATACCATCTCTTTTCCTCAAGAACACAATTGCCGTTGGATCACTCTGCAAGAATCCATTAATCAAAGTCAATTAACCTTTAAGCAAGCTCAAATTTAGGGAGAAGAATATAGAGGAAACGCAAAAAAGCAAAAATCTCTTGCAATTGACTGTACTTTTTGAAAATTTTATGACTCAATTGCATTTCCGCGATAAGTTTTAGAGCTTCTGGTGCAGTTATTCTTTCAATTGTTAGATTTGTAACTACAAACATATTACATCTAATTCAGCTCTTAATTATCAAATTCAAATTATTGCACTATTCCATTTACATTGCCAAAAGACATATACATATAATCTCCCTTTCCACATAGACATATAGATATAGATTTTAACACTTTTTGTTCCTACGGACGTGGACTTGTAAACTAAGCTGCGAGGACTCGACGGATTGGCTCTATTCCACAAAATTGGCTTCTATTCCTCTGCAAGCCCTTCGATCTCTCCTTTGTTTAGATTTCCCTTGCCTGGGACTCTTTAGACCATGTTCATAATTTCATTAAAATTTTCTTTGACAAAAAAGGAAGAACTTCACCTTATCTCTTGCCCTCATAAAATGATCCACATGAGTCAATTCTTTCTTTTCTTTCTTGGGTCCGTCCAACTTGTCCAAATCAATAATTGCGAGTGAGCATCGGACGAAGAAGATAAGACAAAACAATGGCAACAATTATTTAATTCTATGTTTAGACTTTTCAACTAACGGTGCCCCGTGAGTTGGTTAGTAATGAAAATTATTATCTTTCGGCAAAAAAAAAAAACCCACCCCGTGAGGGAGGGAGGGAGCGTCGCGGGGCATATATAGTGCTATCCTCCTGGGAGGGAGCGTCCCGGGGCATATATAGCACTATCCTCCACCAGGCAAAAATTCTCACTTCTTTGCAGGTCGCGTAAGCATTGGCGCAACATCATTCATCAATTTGCTTGGTTCTTCTTGTGAGGGTATATGTGCAGGCAACTACTTCCACTCACATTATATCTCGCTGAATTCCGTGTTGAATCATTTCAACCTCGTGCCCAGATCATATGATCAATTCATCATGATGAAAAGGTAAATTGGCTCTTGGATTGATGCTTCATAGTATGTTTGTAGACTCACTGTTCGCATTGAACTACCTCCACAGAGCTCTCTTGATGGAGAACAATAACTGTCCACAAAATCATCCGAGTTGCCAATTCTTTCCTCCTCCATCGGCATGGATCGATCAAAATCCTGTACCATACGATGACTACAAAACTCCAACGTGGGTTATTGTTGGTTTAGTCATTGTTGCGGTCATGCTTTGTGGTTTCCTTTTATGCTGCATCTGGCGCACATGTGGGCTAGGGCCGATGGGGCCGCCAGGGCCAGAGGGGCCACAAGGACCAAAGGGGCTGGAGGGGCCGCCAGGGCCACAGGGACCAAAGGGGCCGCAGGGGCCGCCAGGGCCACCGGGGCCACAAGGGCCACGGGGGCCAAAGGGGCCACCGGGGCCGTCGTGCAAGTCGTGCCAGTCGTGCCAGCCGTGCCAGCCGTGCTCGCCAGGGTCACCGTGCAAGTCGTGCCAATCGTGCCAGCCGTGCAAGTCGTGCCAATCGTGCCAGCCGTGCAAGTCGTGCCAATCGTGCCAGCCATGCAAGTCGTGCCAATCGTGCCAGCCGTGCTCGCCAGGGCCGCCGTGTCAGTGGTTGTGAGGGCAACAGCAGTCGCAAAGTGGCGGTGGCAACAACTGCAGTGGGGCAATTAGCTGACACGGATGGCCCATTTATTTGTGAGAAGTGCAAGCATGGAAGAGTACCGGCTTGTCTAATCTAGACAATAATTGAGACAAAAATTACAATAGTCTTTCTTATCTTATTGTATGCTTATGAATTTAGAAGCTTCTATTTATGTTTGTGTGTGAAACTTGAACGATGCACAGTGATAGATCATCTACTCTACTATACAATGTTGGAGATTCGACGCGATGAATAACTTGTGTTGGAGGGTTTTTCGAATTTCTTACATGAACAGTTTTATGGTCATCAATAAATAAATTTTTGAATTATAACGAATTATAACTATATGCATTTTTTTGTAATTTCTATACAAAATGTCGTAAATCGACCAATCAATCCAACATACATAATAAAAGAGTTCCTGCTCTTGGTGGAGAACCGTTTGACAGATTTGCTTTATTATTGCCTCATATTCTGAAGAGAGTCATCGGAACTAAGTCGGCTGGTGATACCGGCAAAATAGAACGGACTATTTTATCAGATTTTTTGGGTGGGCTTTGTACTCCAATCTGTACGGGGGGAACTATTAATTCCTACTCGAAATGAAGTGCTGAGGAAGGACATATCCAGGAAGTGTTTCATGAGTGAATGGAAGTGCGGTTGTGGCATATAATCCTGAAAGTCTGACGATCAATGGATGAGACGACATCAATTGTTTCTCATAGGATCCAGCTAGCATAACGATTCCTTAATTTGTATCGGTGTTGTTGTGGCTACGGTTTTCCATTGCCAAAAGATGGAAATCGGAAGGGCAAAAGGAGCAGTGGGATGGGATCCTTATAGTTTATCTAAAGAAATAAAATCCAACTAATGATGCCTAATGAAACACCGCATTGCCTTTTTAGTAACTTCCATTGTTCATCGATGTAATTAGGCTTAGCCTCGTCGCCCTCTAAGGGACCATGCGCTAACTTGCAAGAAATCAAAACCAGTATCTTGTCTTTCCATGTACTATAAACTTCTTTATGACGCAAAAAATAGAAAAGTAAAAAGATGAAAAATTATCAAAAAATTATTGGGCTTAGACATTGCACTACTAGACAACCACACCACCAATCAAACATGAGGCTTGATAGAGTCGGAAGATAAAGCAATCGAATGGCATGACCAGGCTATGCAAAAGGTACAGTATATGATTAGAAAAAATAGATAGAAACATCTTACGTAACAAGTCAAATGAGTAGAATCGAGCTTTTAATAATGGAGTTTGAATCGAGTTCAATTTCGAGCCCTATATACTATATTGAGTCGAGCTCGAGCACAGGGATTTGAAACTGAATTTTGTTCACATTCATGATTCAATGTCAAAGCGTTGATTTCCAGTCAGACTTTGCATAGAGAAACTACTTCAAATCAATAAATAGCTCGATTGCATCTTTATAATTTTTTTGTTAAATGAAATACATTATCTTACAGTCTTTAGGGCATTGACCCCACTAAAAATATATGATAGTTCCATCCCTGCATTTTGACAAGTATGCTGCAAGTCGTCTTCCAAATTTCACAAGCCTCCTCTGAAACATGAACATATCCAATCAAAGCACGACTCCTGAAATATAAAACTGCAATCAATCTTGCAAGAAAGTTTGAAAAAAGGAATATTGGAGCATCTCTTCTTATCGTGCCCCTGAACGAAACCGATTTGGACGAACCCCGCAGTAAACATCCATTTCTCAGATCATATTATAACACGAATTGAAGTGTTATTGACTGGGCAGTTCTGGGAAAAGCAAGTAAAATGCTTTGGGCTGATGAGGACACAACTGGGGCAGAAATCATATTTTTCACGACGACGGAGACCATAAAATCAAATGCTATTGGTCGATGAGACAAAAAAAATCAAAGATGCCGATGAGGACGCGATTGGGACAGAAATCATACTTTTTCACGACCACGAAGACCATAAAAAAAAAAAAAATGCTATTGGTCGATGAGACAAAAAATCAAAGATGTAGCTGACCCAAGCTTTCGAGACTGAGTGCAGGGTAGTCAGAGGAAAATGCGGAAAATTTCCCTTACTTGATGGATTTCCAAAATTATTGATACAAAGTTCGAGGGAACCGGCAACAATTCATCAAAAATTAACCTAATGTAGAATCAATTTCTTCCCAAGATTAAATGGACCAGATTCGACTCAACTCCTATAATAACAGGCAATATATTCCCGCAATATAATCTCATAATGAATAAAAATAATGCCAAAATGATAAAGACAGACAAAAGCAAACACGACAAGTTTATGTCGAAAATTCAATGCAAAAAAAATTATGGACAATTCAAAAACTTTCACTAATCACAAAAAAATAGTAAGATACACAAAGGTTCTTCTTTAGTAATATATTAGAGATTCAATATCAACAATATAATGACATTTCGTCACTATAAAAGCGGATTAATACATATGAAGTAAGAAACCCTAATCACAATTGGAGAAATTTGAGATAATTTAGAAAAAGTGTTCAATGAACAAAACGGATTGACAAATGAAACCGATGGACTCGCCTGTCTCAACTCATCTGTCTCGGTCTTATAACAACGTATTGAAATTTGAGTCAACTCCGACGATATTTGGCAGCCCATTTCCTGTCTTCTCCGAACGAGCAGCCCGCCTTTCTTTTCCTTTATTGCATTTTTGACTTTTTGACCTTTTCTTTTATTTATTAACATTAACCGAGCGCCACACAGGCAGACCCAGCCAACATTAATATCTAGTATAGTCAATAAAAAAAAAAGCGGGACCATCAATTTGATTGCCAAGTAACCTATCAATAACTTATCAATGCCATTAGAAACTTACCAACTTTGAAATGAATTAAAGTATAACCAACTCTTTGGAAATTTAACAAGCATTGTAAATAAATTGCAAACACTATAATAAGTCAATTTATAAACTTACCAACTTCTGGTCACTCTCCTTATCATTTTGATTTTTTCATTTGTTGATGATCTCTAAGTACCCCCTCAAAATGTCTCTTTTCCGTGTGATGAAATTAAACTCATTATGTGATCGACTTGAATCAGATGGCTGAAACAGGAGGGTTGTTTTTGGAGGCCTATAAGGACAAACTACGAGTAAAATGTAGCTTGTGATTGAGTGCTTGAAACAAGAAAAATCGAAACATATTGAGTATTCTTGATATCTATCTCTTTGCTGCTTCATTTAATCTATTTAGTTTTGATCCTAGAAGTTAGCAAGGGTGCCAAAATCATTTGTATACACATGGAAGAAGTGGTCGTGCTTAGAGAGAATGCAATTGTTTAGGTAAGAGACGAAATATGCTAATGATTATTTGTAAACACTTAGAAGTGTGGTTAAATAATTTTGGGGGAGAGTATGTCTACCGTGTTGTGTGCACAAGGGGTGAGAACAGCTATTGAAAGAGATCTAATAATTATTTAGTCTATAGTGAGATAGCCATAGGAGGAGTTGAGTCCACGCGATACAAAGTTCTTAGCAATTGCACTATTGGCTAATGGGGCTGCTGGAGCTAGAAGAGAAAGCATATCCTAATTGAAACTCTATAAATAGCTTTTGTAATTTCTTTTTCCCTAAACTCTATAAGTTCCATATTGCAAATTAACAGTTCAATTCCATATAAAAAAAAAAAACATTTTTAAATAAGGTGCTCGTTCTAGAAAGATAAATATTTTTATATGTATAAAAAAAAAAAAAACACTTCACCCCTTCTTTTATGTATTTGGACCTAACAATATGGATTGCCATGTTGGAGGTGTCAAATTTTGTAATACTACAGTAATGTAACTTGCGAGCCTCGTTAATAATTTAAAGGATTTTACTAAGGACAATGAAAAAAAAATCATTATTTTTGAATTTTTTTATGAGAACTTGAGATGGAGCTCGAAGCTTTACACTATTATTTAGTTTTTAATATTAGAGTTGAATCAAGTCTAATGCGAGTAAATATATTGTATTGAGTTGAGTGCGAGCACAAGATTGAGAAAACCGAATTGTCATATTTTCAAGATAATTGCACAATCTCTCCTCAAATTATTATACCGAAATTTCAAACCTATCAAGGTATAAACTTTTTAACTGAAATAACGCGGTATTAAACTTACAAGGGAAAATGCAATAAAACATTTTAGCTAAATCTCATTGAAATCATCTAACGTGACGTTTCAATTATTTTCAACTACTTAAAGGTAACGATGATAGCATGACATGATAAGACGATGCTGTTTTTCTTCTGATTTAAGCACCCGATAGAGAAATGTCAATAGGCTTATTTTTGGAATTTAATGCTCTCCCTTTCACCTGATTGTAGGCCAAGGCACGAAATAATATAATGGGAATCCATCCTTGTCCGAAAGTAGATGCACTATCTGATCATTCATTGTCTCGGTAAAAGGCGATGATCACATGCTTCCGTTGGCCAGCAATTAGTACACTGCTAAGCTGTCATCAAAATAGGTTTGCATCTCCATAATTTTATCCTTTTGTTTGTTGATGTGATAGCTAAGAAAAATCTTCTGTACATGTTGTTTCTTTTGGCTTTACATAATCTCCTCCATTCAAAAGGTACACTAGTGGAGGTACCATACATCCTTGACGACGGTGACAACGGCGGCGGCCACCATGAGGTTGTTGACACCTCATCAGGCTTTGCCGACGATGAGGTTGTTGGTGCCTCACCAGCGTTCTCCCGCAATCGCGGCGATGAGGTCGGCGTCGCGGCCTTCCCCCGTTGCGGCGATTGCGGCACTGACGTTATTTTTGGAATATTAAGCTTCAATATCAATTTCGGTGAAGTGGCGGTTCTGTCCCCGGGACCACGACGATTTTGATAATAACACCGACGGCTACGGCGATGACAATGATGACTACGCTGACGGTGATCCACATCGAAGTGTCCCGGCATGCAGCGATGTCGTGCTGATCGAGGAGGGAAGGATGGGAAAGCCGAACAACCTTGTGGACAGTTATTGCTCCCCATCAGGAAAATCCTCCTGTAGTTCAACGCTAGCGGTGAGCCTGCAAACATTTTTCGAAGCATCGTTCATACCACAAAAAGAAAAAAAAAAAAAGTGGTAATTTTAAAAAAAGATGGTACCTTATTAGAAAAGAAACATTATTTTTTTTATCACAATAGATTGGGAAGATTATATGTTTTGAGCGTGAGATCAAGATAATCGAAAAGCCAAACAGTCAAACTAATGAGCTAAATGCATCTTTTCAATCCACCGGGTATCCAACCTACTCAATATAACTTCCGATCCTCTCAAGTTCCTAAAGCATCCCATCTCCTTTCCTCAAGAACACAACTGCCATTGGATCACTCTGCAAGAAACCATTAATCAAAGTTAATTAACCTTTAAGCAAGATAAAATTTAGGGAGAAGCCTATTGACGGTACTTTTTGAAAATTTTAGGGTTCAATTGCACTTTCACAATAAGTTTTAGAGCTTCTGGTGCAGTTATTCTTTCAATTGTTTGATTTGCAACTACAAACATATTACATCTAATTCAGCTCTTAATCACCAAATTCAAATTATTGCACTATTCCATTTACATTGCCAAAAGACATATACATATAATCTCCCTTTCCACATAGATATATAGATATAGATTTTAGCACTTTTTGTTCCTACTGATGTGGGCTTGTAAACTAAGCTACAAGGACTCGACGAATTGGCTTTATTCCACAAAATTGGCTTCTATTTCTCTACAAGCCCTTTGGTCTCTCCTTTGTTTAGATTCCCCTTGCCTAGGACTCTTTAGACCATGTTCATAATTTCAATAAAATTTTCTTTGACCCAAAAGGGAAGAACTTCACCTTTTCTCTTGCCCTCATAGGATGATCCCCATGAGTCAATTCTTTCTTTTCTTTCTTGGGTCCGTCCAACTTGTCCAGATCAATAATTGCAAGTGAGCATCGGACGAAGAAAATAAGACAAAACAATGGCAACAATTATGGGTGGTGTGTGTCCTGGAAACTTAGATGTTATTTTCAATCCCTTCCATTCTGAAAGGCACAGGCTTTTATTGATAAGCAACTCTTCACATGCGCCCGCCATAGGATTCCCCTTTCTCCCTCACATAATGCGTGGAAAGTGACTAGTGTTTATTATTTTAAACTACGGTTCCTACGAAGACAAAGCATAATTGAAAGGGCCTATGTAATAATTTCCTCATTGCCATGTCCGTTTATTCATACTCATGTGCATGACTGGATGAATTTATTTATTAATTACTTTGTTTTTGAAAAATACTACAATAATAGATGGTTTGTGGTTAGGAACTTCCACCGTCCTTGCAATGGACGGGTCACATTTGAAAATACCTTTGTTGATCGGAGGATGTATGGTAATTCACTTGTCATAGCTAAATCCGTCAACAGTTGAAGAATTTAGCCACCCTTGCCAGCATCGGGCAAACACGGCCCTCGCTTGGGTGTTGCCCTCGCCAACCCAGGTGAGGGTGACCTTTGCCTAGGTCGGGCGAGCACAGCCCTTGCCAAATCCCCAAGGGGCACCCTTGCCTGACGCGGCCTAGGCCGAATCTGGCAACCTCGCCCAACACCGACAAGGGTGGCCCTAGCCCGAGTCTGACTTCCCTTTGCCATGGCTAGCGAAGGTAAGAGAGAAGAAGAAGAAAAAAGAAAGAAAAAAGAAAAAAAAACATTTGAAAAAGTAAAAGAAGAAAATGTCCTATACTTTAGGATAAATGTGTCACGCGAAT
This sequence comes from Eucalyptus brandiana, assembly GCA_014182725.1. Taxonomy (NCBI): domain Eukaryota; kingdom Viridiplantae; phylum Streptophyta; class Magnoliopsida; order Myrtales; family Myrtaceae; genus Eucalyptus; species Eucalyptus brandiana. The sequence goes on from CM024669.1 coordinate 30,167,232, forward strand.
ATAAGTTTAGGGCTTTTTTATGTCACGAAAAAAAGTTTGGGGTAAATATGTTACAATTAATAAAATTTGGAGTTTTTTGTATCACAAGAAAAAGTTTATGATAAATTAGTCACTTTGACCAAAGTTTGGAGTTTTTGGTAGCTTTTTTCCTAATGATTATGCATTTTATCCCAAGAGCTATCATATTTGTATACGAAATTATGTGCAATCATGTCATATAATGCTTTTTTTTTCCTAATTAAAATATTTCTTAATAGTGGGTAACTCTATCTACACTTTTGCTAATAATTATTTTCATCATTTTCTTATATTCACTTATTCGCCATCGTGGCTGCGGCCACCCATCATCGAACTCATCAACGATGCCAAGCTGCCCATGTTGTCCGATGAAGTTGCCAAGCTGCCCGTGTCGTCCGAGTTGTAATCAAAGGATAAAGTTACCGTAGGTGGAAATTGAATGATGCACAATGATGGATCATTTAGTTTATCGTATAACATGCCAGATTCGATGCAATAGATAATTTTTGTTATTGCAGGAAATAATGTTTGTGTTGGATGGTTTATTGAATTCGGCAGTTTTATGTTCCATTGAGAAGTCCGGTATCACAACAAATTATGCCTCTCTGAATTTTCTCGTAACTCCTATAAGATAGCTGTAATATACAAAATCTTGAAGCTTTTACAATCAACGGACGAGATTTATTTTTTCATTTTCTAATGGTCATAAAGGGATCACGTATCCGTTCTCAAGGTTATTCGTAACACCCCTTATAAAAAGGTGACAAAAGAAAAAGAAAAATAAAAATAAAAAGCCCCTAACAACATTACATCTCCACCTTGTGCCGGAAAACCTTAGCAATTGTTGTCGTGACCTCCAGAGGGCAAATTAGACTTGCAAGAAAATTAATGGATTACTAAGTGATTTCCCTTGAAGGAGGTATCTACACTTAGCATGGCCCTTCCAAGTCCTATCAATTGCAATTTGATTTTTCAATGATGTCTACACTTAGCACATTAAATGATCGACATCCATGTCAGCGTCGGCCAATCAATTTTGGCTAGATTGACTGGATTGACACAAATGAAAAAAGATTTAGGACCCAACTAACCCAATATATATATATATATATATATATATATATATATGATTGATTTGACACGGTCACAATAAGTTTGAGACTTTTTTGGTAATTTTCTAAATCAAAAGCCGCCACCAATAATGGAGGGTAGAAGAGAGCCATTATAGAGAGGGGCTACCTCATGAAAATTCGCACTCCTCTACTGGTTGTGTAAGAATTATACCAATAACACCACTCGCCTCAATTCTGCTTGATAAGGTACACGCAAGCACCTCCTTTTGACTCTTCGGTTTATGCTATATCCTACTTCATTCCCTTTTCAATCATCTCCTTCTCGGGCCATGACGAACTTCTTTTCTTGTGTGAATTGATGCTTCAAAATATGTTTGTAAACACGTCGCTCGCATTTAATAACGCAGGGTTCTCTTGATGGAGAACAACAACTGTCCACAGAATTGTCCGTGTTGTCCGTGTTGCCCGTACTTCCCCCCTTCGTCCGCCGACAACATTTCGTGGTGGGATACTCCGAGATGGGTCATCGTCGGCATCGTAGTTGTCGCCATCATAATCTGTGGTTTCCTTTTATACTTTCGTCGCGGTCCTCAGGACACAGAGGGCAATCTCTCGGTGAAACCAGAAATTACCTTTGGTATAGACAGTTTAAACATTTCGATTCCGTTGTCGTTAGGGTCCTCCTCCAAATGATAATAATCTGCGAGCTTCTGGACATGTTTCTGTGTGAAACTCGAATTATGTATAGTGACAGATCGTCTAATCTAGTATCCAACATTGGAGATTTGATGCAATAAATAATTGTGTTGGAGGAAAAAAAAATTGTGATGAAGGGTTTATTAAAATTTCAGTAGTTCTATGGTCTGTCAATAAATGGATCTTTGGATGTATTGCAACATTTTAAGATGTGAACCATTAAAAGAAAACTAATGAATCACTAAGAAATATTTAGCGTAGACTCTCATAAGGTTATACCAATGGCAACTTTAAGATTTAGATTTAAATAATTAAACATGCAATTTAATTCATTCAAGAATTAACACTATGAAAGGGTGTATGTTAAAAACGTCAAGATCAACTTTTAACGTCCAGCTAAACCCTCATTCTAAACATAAGATGGCCAATATCTACATCAGCAACACTAAAACATCGTTACTGTTAATCACTGGGGAAGACACCGAGTTGGCTAATGGGATTCTCTTAACATGGGCCCGTTGACCCCGCGGAGAGAAGTCTACACTGGGATGCCTTTCCACGGTCACCAGAAATTAAAAAACATCCAAAGGGCGGTGCAACTTTATGGAGTGGATTGAATCTCTATTGGCTTTTATAGTGGGGTCGCTTTGTGTCCTTGATGCGTTTGTAGGTGAAAGGTGAATGTGTGTGCGAATGGATGGGAGCTGAATTTAACGTTGTATACCTAAGCAAGATAATGCATGCATCTTGCTAATATTTATAAGTATGTAGCACTTGCCCTCTTTCACTAGAGTCGTTGTCATGATTCATTCATGCACGTTTTAAAAAGAGGCGGCTAAAGAAGGGCTAATTAACATGCACTTTACTCTTCTTTTCTTATAACCACTGGGGTTTGCCCCAATGCCCCTAATTAACATTCTCATTTGTCCCAAATTCAGTCTCATCCGACGACGAGAACATTTCACGGTGGGATACTCCGGGATGGGTCATCGTCGGCATAGCAGTCGTCGCCATTGTAATCTGTGGTATCCTTTTCTACTTTCGTCGTGGTCCTGAGGACTCAGAAAGCACTCTGCCGGTGACCGTGGAAATCCCCCTTCAATTGGACACTGCGAGCATTTCGTTTCCGTTGTCGTTAGCGTTCTTCTCCAAGGACAATAAGCTGCAAGCTTCTGGGCACGTGTCTGTGTGAAACGCGAAAAATTTATAGTGACAGATCGTCTATTCTAATATCCAACATTGGAGATTTGATGCAACAAATAATTGTGTTGGAGGAAAAAAAAAATTGTGATGAAGGGTTTGTTAAATTTCGGCAGTTCTATGGTCTATCAAGAACAGGATCTTTGGGTTTATCGCGACATTTTCAGACGTAAACCATTAAAAGAAAACTAATGAATCACTAAGGAACATTTAGCGTAGACTATTACAAGGTCATACCAATGGCAACTTTAAGATTTTGATTTAATTAATTAAACATGCAATTTAATCCATCCAAGAGTTGCCACCATAAAAGGGGTTATGTTAAAAATGTTGGGTTCGATTTTTAACATCCATCTAAACCCTCACTTCAAACATAAGGCTTTGTGGCCTCAATTTCTGATGCACAAAATCCTCATGAAGGTGAGTGCAGAGCATGCCATCAAGATAATGTGCTATCTTATTATTCTAAGATTTATAATATCTAATGGAAATTTGAAGAGGAAAAGGGAAAATTAGCTTTGCATGTTTTAAGCACACAAACGCACGATTGCTCAAGGCTAGTCTGCATTTTTTATGCATAAGGGAAAGAAAAGATAAGCAAGATTGCATCATTGGTAACGCAAGCATATTAATGGCGCTTTAGTCTTCAATAAGGGGCGGAGCTTGAAGAAGCGAAGCGAGCCTATAGTAGTAGCATATTACGTTTTTCAGGCCCTTTGACTTCATATTCTATTAGTCAAGCGTAATCGTCCCTATATAGTCAGGCTCTTTTGCTATTAATGAAACCGAAAGACAGACAAAAACCAGTGCTTTTTGTAAACATGTGATTCACATCTATGACTTATGATTAATACAACACAAGGACTCATTATAAAACACTTATTACAACATCATGACTCATCTTAAAATAATTATCACAACATGGCTCATCTTCGTAATTTATCACAACATGATTTTTTTTTTAAAATTCAAAAGAAGATTATATTCATTACTCAAAATGATACATAAGTACATAGTGTTCATGACAAAACAAATCAAAACAGAGCAAGAATAGTGAAAAGCAAAGCCAAATCCAGAAAACAAGGAGGATCAACGGAACACCAGCAAAGTTAACCACACACTTGTTCCAAGAGAACATATTTGTTGAGCAAAATAATTAGCAACCAATCACTGGATCCCGTATCTTTGTCAATGATGAGCACATGCTTAAAATTCCTTCTCCAATAACTATGACTTTGCCAATTGGTGGTGTGCGCATAGTTTCGGCCTTTACGCCATCATCTTACGGAGATAACCAAATTAGGTTGAACGAGTACAATCTACCATGTGGAGGAGCAAAACTTTACGATTCAACGAGACGTCAAAACTCTTGCAATTATCATTAAAACTGGAGGCAAAGAACCTATACACAAACATAGCAGAGGGGCATTGAATCCCTAAAAACATATTTATTAAACTCCTAGATCTAGATCAGGAGATGATAGCATCCAAATATGGAACTAAATTGTGAGAATTCAAATTCTTAAATTGAGAACTAGACTGAGAGAAGAGAACTCCCAAATTTGAATCGGGAGAGAAAAAAAGGCAAGAAAAGAACAATAAAATGCAAGCAAAATCAACAAAAGAGGGGAGGGTGAGACTAGCTTAAACCCTTCCTCATGGCTAAAGGTTGAAGAAACCGATGGAGAGAGAGAGAGAGGGAGGGGGGGCAGCTCCCATCATAACGTAACTTATTAGCCTGACATATATGCCAATGTAATTCATCAACGTGACATTTATCACAACGTGACTCATGACTCATCCCAAACATTATCATGACACATTATTAATACACTTTCTATAAAGTGGGATGAGCATCATGTCTTAGTCAACTTTTCTAAGAGGCATATGGCAGCTTCCAAGATTTGATGACAATCCCCAAGCAAAGGGATCTTGAGAAGTGGTTCACTCCATGGGTCTTGTGATGATGATGGTGATGGTTGATTTAGATTGTCTTCCATTATTATGATCGGCTAAAAAAATTGTTGCGTAACATGTCTTTTACTCTTCTTTCCTCTTAGATTGACCCTTATTATCTTAATCAAATAGGATTTTGAATTGGATGAGGATTAGGATGCTCTCGTAATAAGAAGAGATGGGATTCCAATGTTGGGCATATTCGAGTTCAACAAAAGGATGGTATTTTTTATGCACTTCTATTGCACTTCGACTTTCTTTCTTTCTCTGTTTTTTTTTTTTTTTGGTTGATGACTCCGAGCTGAGTAAGTGGTTTCAGTTTTCTTTTTTCTGGCTTGCACAATTTAAAAATGGTAAATAGCTTATTAAAGTAGCATGACTTTTAAGGAAATAATTATCTAAAAAGTCATAAATTTATTGTATAGTAATCAATTCAATAATAAACTTTTAAAATTTTCAATTTAGTCATAAACATTTTGACAATTTACGATGTTAATCTTAAATCTTTGGACTAATTACCAATATACCCTTCCAGCTAATTTTAGTTGAAAATCACTGACGGAACGGCTATTGTCGACCGCGAAATTGGATGGCAAGTGTCCACATTAGCGATATTCAGCCAAAATTGATCATAATAACTATATTGACCAATCATCTAAAGGTTTAAGACTTAATTGACAAAATTGAAAAGTTTATAATTAAATTAAGAGCCCAACAATAAGTTTGGGATTTTTCAGACAATTTTTCTGAGTTTTAGATCGCATCTAATTCAAGATCTCTAACCAAACATCAACTCAATCACCTAAAATAGCATTAAAAAATAATGGCAACACGTTGTAAATTAGGACTAAATAATGGCATAGAAGCTTTGATGGTACGGCAGAGAGCGAAAATGAAGTCAAAATTCAAAGCTGCTGGATTTCAAAGCCTTTAGGCCATATTCAGAAATAACATGGTTAGCCTGGATTAACGAGCAGCCTCCTCGTCCCCTGCTTTTACATGATACTTCCATATGTGTATTTCGTAGAATAATCGTCGATATTTCCTCGCTTGATTTAAACGAGGACTGCGTGTCGCTAGTTTCACCGATACAATGAAAGACTTATTATACTGTGAAAATGCTGTGATACCTTTGGCGAAAATATTTAATTCTAAAGGTGGATCAAGAAAGGGAACATTAATCCAAAAGTCAAGGTGATTAAAATGGATGTTAACCCTTCATTGAAATTCCGAAGGGTGGGGAGCGCCGCGGCCGCCGCCTAGATACACCAAATTCCGGCAACCGTGTGTGGCTTTACGCGATAAACGTTGATTTTTCATGGATTATCTCAGAAGCAATGGGGAACGAAAAGAAAAAGGGTTCCAATCCAAGCTGACGACAAACTAAGTGCATGGGCTCATGGACCAAACTAGAAAAAGGAAAACAGGTCTGTAGGCTAATTGTAAAATAAAAGAAAAAACATGTTTGTGGACTATAAAGACTGGACTTTTCCAACATTTGCTCTATAATCAGCCATCACGTGAGGCTCCGAGGTAAATGGAATCTCAATTAGTTGCGCCCTTTTTATTAAGGGAAAAAGCGACAAAAAATCCAAAATTATGCCCACCATGAGTTATTTACCCTGAACTTTTTTGTGACATCAAAAATTAAAAAGTATGCCTACTATGTCATATTTATCCTAAATTTTTCTTGCGATATAAAAAATCCTAAACTTATAACCATATAACATGCTTACCCTCTATCAATATTTCATTAGATGATTTTTCAGTTAAAACATTGTCATTTTATTTCACTTAAGCCACTTGGACGTTAAGTCAACATCGTTTGCTTGTTCATTGGAAAAAACTTGACGGAGGATAAATATGTCATATAGGTATAAGTTTGGGATTTATGGTGTTACAAAAAAAAAGTTTAAAATAAATATGTTAAGGTGAGCATAGTTTTGGGTTTTTGGTGACTTTTTCCCTCTTTATTAAATAGATAATATAGAAACAAGTACAACACTAAGTTAGGATAACATGGACATCATCTACATTTATCTTTGCAAGTGGGTGATGTCAACAATCTGTAATACTCTGATCAAAGACATGGCTTGAGAAAGTTCCCTTCAAGTAGGAATGAAGAAAAATATAGTCATTTACATAAAATATGGTAAAATTATTTTTACTCTCGTGTTATCCAATAGAGAAAGTTTGGTTAGCATATATGATGGCGTACCCACCGACGACCTATGTTTAAATCGTTACTTTTTTGTGGATCCTCTTGCTTAGGAAAAGGACGGAGTGTGTTTAAAGCAAGGATAACCAATTTCACATGGATATAATCTATATATACACTTGCACTTTACTTCAAATAAAGCTGATGAAATTTTATTAAGGCAAGAGCGAGGCAAATTTATGGATAGATATATGAACAAAAGGTAGAGGTGGCAAAATGGGTCATGTACTCATTTTGCACCCATATTTTTCACAAATGGGTCGAATGCGGGTTATGAAGTTGTAATGGGCCATAACCCACATTCAACCAATTTTAAGTTCAGTTTTATATGGGTTGAAAATGGGTCACACGTTCTGACCCATTTTGAACCCATTTTTAAAACCTAAAAAACTTGAACTTCCTCAACAACAGCCCTGCGACCCACCTCCGTTGCTCGCCTTTGAGCCACCTCCGCCACTCGCTGCCGCGGCTCGCCTCCGCCACTCCCTCGAAGGTCGTTGACGACTGAGCCTCATCGGATCTCTCGACCTCGTCGACGATTGGCGAGGCTTGAGCTTGCCGGCGTCAGGTGGGGCCTCGTCAGATCAGCGAGATCAAGCCTTGCCTGACGCTGGCGAGCTTGAGTCTCACAAGATTTGGCAAGGCTCAACATCGCCAGCGACTGGCGAGGCTTGAGCTCACCGGCGTCGGGCGGGGCCTTGGCCTCGCCGGATCGGTGAGATCGAGCCCCGCCCGACACCGACGAGCTCAATCTCGCCCGTGGCCGATCGCCGGCCGATCATCGTGGCCGATGGCCGACCGAAGAAGAAAAAAAAAAAAAAAAAGAAAATAATTATTAAAATTAAAAATATTTTTAAAAATAAAAATAATTAAAAATATATTTTTAAAAAAATTAAATATTCGATTTTTTTAAAAATATTTTAAAAAGAATTATAAAAAATTTTCATTAAATTTGTATTGCATAAAAATTGTTAAAAAATTTGTATTGCATAAAAACATTTTAACAATAAGTAGGTTTTGAAGAATACGGGTCGGATCGTCTGAAGTCGAGTCGAGTATGAGTCACTAGATTTACACTACAAGAATATTGATCAAAATGGGTCAAATGGGTCAAATATGGGTCGACCCATTTTCGACTCAACGTATACTCACCCCGACCCACCCATTTGCCACCCCTAACAAAAGGTGAGGGCCCTGAATTAAAGAGTTCCACATACCCATCATTTGAAAAAAAAAAAAAAAACCGATGATTTCCAGTCCAACATTCTGGAGTCTTTGATTAAATGTGGCTTGACAATCAAGATGCCAACAATGAGCGCTGGGCCAGTGGCCACGGTCGGTTGGAGCATCATTTCAAGTTTTGGAAAAATCCAAAAAGAAATCATGGATTTATGTGAAAGGTATAATCATGATATGAATCTTCCATTTCGAATGAAGTTGTCTTGGGACCCTTGATAATGTCTCGATTTGGCCTTTAGCCTTTGGTGACGCTGATCCCTCAAAAATGATTCCATAGGGATTCATAGTATTGTCAATAGTGTGCTTTTCTTTTTGTCGGCTATTACTTTTGGCCACAGCGCATTTGCCTTATTGTCTTTTTGCTGTGGGTCAGACATAAACTCACACTTGTATACACAATAGAATTGATTAATTAATTATGTATTTACTCTATGTTTGAGAATATTTCGTTAATGGACAGCTCGTAATTAGGAACGTCCACTATGGTTGCAATTGATAATAAATCTATCTTATTTGACCATTTGGACTCATGTGAGGCTTCTGTTAGTTAATTTGACTCTTTTCACGAAATAAATTTCACTTAAATCTTTTGAGTGCTTGGTGTGAGCACTTTCCTTAAATCCAAAAACGAAAAACAATACTTAAAATTCAATTGGGCTTTTCTGGTACAAAGTGAGCCACTTCAAATAGGTTCATTGCTCCGGCCCAGAATACAATTAATCCAATACAAACCAATCTATGGTCCACTTAAGATTTTACTTTTCTTCTATTTGGCATTAGTAAATATGTTTTGAAGCGTTCCTTCATTGAGTGCACATACGAGATAAAAAAAAAAAAAATTGCTATATTTCACTTTTTGGGATACAAAGAAGTAGTGAATGATTCTCAAAAGAGAAGATCGCGTATCCAATGACAACGTTTGGCCTCAATTTGATAGACTCACATGTGAGAGGAGTATATTTAGTGCACATGTGAGGCGAGAAATAAATAAAGCCTCACATTGGGTATTTGAAGTGAAAAGGAACGGAGCAATTGTAATACCGTAGTTTTCAAAAGGAGGTCATGGTCAATCAGAAAGAGTAGATCATGTGCACCAGTTAAAATTGGATGGCATGATGACATGCTAAATAATCAGGAGTTATCAACCACCACTCCTCATAATTATGTCTTAAATTTCCATAAATATATCGCATTAATTAGCTAATTCAAGATTTCACTAACAATTGTGTTAAGAGAAATTGACATATATCTTTTTTATTCATAGGAGTTAACGGAAGCTAAAGGCATTTCTTCTTTTGGTCCATCAACTTTGATGTCTGCAAGGAAACCTCCCGATTAGAGATACCATTAACCACTGGGGGTTTGCCTCAGTGGCTACTCATACTCGTGTGCACGACTAAATAAATTTATTTATTAATTACTCTGTATTTAAAAAATACTACGATAATATATGGTTCATGGTTAGGAACTTCCACCGTCCTTGCAATGGACGGCTCACAATTGAAAATACCTTTGTTGATCGGAGGAGGTATGGCAATTCATTTGTCATAGCTAAATTCGTCAACATTTCAAGAATTTAGCCATCCTTGCAGGCGTCAGGCGAAGGCGGCCCTCGCTTGGGTGTTGCCCTCACCAGCCCAAGCGAGGGCGACCTTCACCTAGGTCGGGTGAGGACAGCCCTTGCCAGATCCGGCAAGGACCGCCCTTGCCTGACGCCACCTGGGCCAGATCTAGCAACCTCACCCGACACTGACAAGGGTGGCCCTAGCCCAAGTCCAACTTCCCTCCGGCATGGCCAGCAAAGGGAAGAGAGCAGAAGAAGAAAAAAGAAAAAGAAAAACATTTTAAAAAGTAAAAGATGAAAATGCCCTATACTTTGGGGTGTAAATGTGTCACGCGGATATAAGTTTAGAGTTTTTTTATGTCACGAAAAAAAAAAATTGGGGGTGAATGTGTCACAATTAGTAAAATTTGGGGTTTTTTGTGTTACAAAAAAAATTTTGGAATAAATTTGTCACTCTAACAAAAGTTTGGGGTTTTTGGTAACTTTTTTCCTAATGATTATGCATTTAATCCCAAGAGCTATCATATTTGTATACGAAATTATGTGCAATCATGTCATCTAATGCTTTTTTTTTCCTAATTTAAATTTTTCTTAATAGTGGGTAACTCTATCTACTCTTTTGCTAATAACTATTTTCATCATTTTCTTATATTCACTTATTTGCCATCGTGGCTGCGCCACCCATCATCGAACTCATCGACGATGCCAAGCTGCCTGTGTTGTCTGATGAAGTTGCCAAGCTGCCTGTGTCCTTGGAGTTGTAATCAAAGGATAAAGTTACCGTACGTGGAAATTGAATGATACACAATGACAGATCATTTACTCTATTGTATAACATGCCAGATTCGATGCAATAGATAATTTTTGTTATTGCAGGAAATAATGTTTGTGTTAAATGGTTTATTGAATTCGGCAGTTTTATGTTCCATTGAGAAATCCGTATCACAACAAATTATGCCTCTCTGAATTTTCTCGTAACTCCTATAAGATAGTTGTAATACACAAAATCTTGAAGCTTTTACGATCAACGGACGAGATTCATTTTTTCATTTTCCAATGGTCATAAAGGGATCACGTATCCGTTCTCAAGGGTTATTCGTAACACCCCTTATAAAAAGGTGACAAAAGAAAAATAAAAATAAAAATAAAAAGCCCCTAACAACATTACATCTCCACCTTGTGCCGGAAAACCTTAGCAATTGTTGTCGTGACCTCCAGAGGGCAAATTAGACTTGCAGGAAAATTAATGGATTACTAAGTGATTCCCCTTGAAGGAGGTGTCTACACTTAGCACATAAAATGATCGACATCCATGTCAGTGTTGGCTAACCAATTTTGGCTAGATTGACTGGATTGACACCAATGAAAAAAGATTTAGGACCCAACTAACCCAATATATATATATATATGATTGATTTGACACGGTCACAATAAGTTTGAGACTTTTTTGGTAATTTTCTAAATCAAAAGCCGCCACCAATAATGGAGGGTAGAAGAGAGCCATTATAGAGAGGGGCTACCTCATGAAAATTCGCACTCCTCTACTGGTTGTGTAAGAATTATACCAATAACACCACTCGCCTCAATTCTGCTTGATAAGGTACACGCAAGCACCTCCTTTTGACTCTTCGGTTTATGCTATATCCTACTTTATTCCCTTTTCAATCATCTCCTTCTCGGGCCATGTAATCTTCTCGGTTTATGTGATCAAAAAAGTGTTTCTTTTCTGATAATGTACCCTCCTTCTGACGAACTTCTTTTCTTGTGTGAATTGATGCTTCAAAATATGTTTGTAAACACGTCGCTTGCATTTAACAACGCAGGGTTCTCTTGATGGAGAACGACAACTGTCCACAGAATTGTCCGTGTTGTCCGTGTTGCCCGTACTTCCCCCCTTCGTCCGCCGACAACATTTCGTGGTGGAATACTCCGAGATGGGTCATCGTCGGCATCGTAGTTGTCGCCATCGTAATCTGTGGTTTCCTTCTATACTTTCGTCGCGGTCCTAAGGACACAGAGGGCAATCTCTCGGTGAAACCAGAAATTACCTTTGGTATAGACAGTTTGAACATTTCGATTCCGTTGTCGTTAGGGTCCTCCTCCAAATGATAATAATCTGCGAGCTTCTGGACATGTTTCTGTGTGAAACTCAAATTATGTATTGTGACAGATCGTCTAATCTAGTATCCAACATTGGAAATTTGATGCAATAAATAATTGTGTTGGAGGAAAAAAAAAATTGTGATGAAGGGTTTATTAAAATTTCTGTAGTTCTATGGTCTGTCAATAAATGGATCTTTGGATGTATTGCAACATTTTAAGATGTGAACCTTTAAAAGAAAACTAATGAATCACTAAGAAACATTTAGCGTAGACTCTCACAAGGTTATACCAATGGCAACTTTAAAATTTAGATTTAATTAATTAAACATGCAATTTAATTCATTCAAGAATTAACACTATGAAAATGTGAAAAGGTGTATGTTAAAAACGTCAGGATCAACTTTTAACGTCCAGCTAAACCCTCATTTTAAACATAAGATGGCCAATATCTACATCAGCGACACTAAAACATCGTTATTGTTAATCACTGGGGAAGACACCGAGTTGGCTAATGGGATTCTCTTAATATGGGCCCGTTGACCCCGCGGAGAGAAGTCTACACTGGGATGCCTTTCCACGGTCACCAGAAATTAAAAAACATCCAAAGGGCGGTGCAACTTTATGTAGTGGATTGAATCTCTATTGGCTTTTATAGTGGGGTCGCTTTGTGTCCTTGATGCGTTTGTAGGTGAAAGGTGAATGTGTGTGCGAATGGATGGAGCTGAATTTAACTTTGTATACCTAAGCAAGATAATGCATGCATCTGCTAATATTTATAAGTATGTAGCACTTGCCCTCTTTCACTAGAGTCGTTGTCATGATTCATTCATGCATGTTTTAAAAAGAGGCGGCTAAAGAAGGGCTAATTAACATGCACTTTACTCTTCTTTCCTCATACTGACTCTTATTATCTTAATTAAATGAGATTTTGAATTGGATAAGGATTGGGATACTCTCGTAATAAAAAAGAGATGGGCTTCTTCAATGATTGAAGCAATTGATGTGGCCTTCAGAGAAATCATCTCCACTGGAGTAAACGTATGATATTTTTGCGCACTGGACTATGAAATGAATGAGTGGTTTAGTGTTTTTTCCTCTTTTTTTTTTTTTTTGTTACTTGCACAATATAAAATTCATAATATATGATAAAAGTAGTGAGAGTTTTAGGGGAATAATTGTCTAAAAATCCATTGACTTATTGCATGACAACAAATTCAACCATAAACTTTTTAACTTTATCAATTTAGTCCTAAAGCTTTGTACTATTGCCGACATATCCCTCTGGCTAATTTTGATTGGAATCGCTGACCAAATGGCCATCATCGATCATGCCACATAAAACGGTCGGTGTCTACATCAGCAACTTTTGGCATAAATTGATTAGAATAATTACATCGACAAATAGTCAAAAGATTTATAACTAAATAGGAAATATTGAAAAGTTTACGATTGAATTGAAAGTTGTACACTAAAATTAGTACTTTTTTTGACAATTTTCCAACTTTTAGATCTTGACAAATCCGAGATCTCTAACTGGACGTTAACTTAATCTCCTAAAATAGCAATAAAACAATGGCAACGCCTTGTAAACTTGGACTAAATGATGGCATAGAAACTTTGATGGTTACGGAAGAGAGCGAAAGTGAAGTCAAAACTCAAAGCTGCTGGATTTGAAAGCCTTAGGCCACATTCAGAAATCTCATGGTTAGCCTATTTTAACAAGCAGCCTCCTTATCCCCTGCTTTTACAAGATACTTCCACATATGTATTTCGTAGAATAATTGTCAATATTTTCTCGCTTGATTTAAACGACGCACGTGCTAATATAAGACTTTGTGTCGCTAGTTTTATTAAAAGAACAAAAAACTCATTCTACTGTAAAAATCTGACAACACCTTTGGTGAATATATTTTATTCTGGACAGAGAATTTAGATGAAGAAAAAAGAAAACATTAATCCAAAAGTCAAGGTGACTAAAATAGATGTTAACCCTTCATTGAAATTATGGAGGTTGGGGGGCATCACTGCCGCCTAGATACACCAAATTCCGGCAACCGTGTGCGGTTTTCCGCTATAAACATTGATTTTCAAGGATTATCGTGGAAGCAATGGGGAACGAAAAGAAAAAGTGTTCCAATCCAATCTGACGAAAAACTAAATGCATAGGCTCATGGACCAAACTAGAAAAAGAAAAATAGGTCTATGGACTTTTTGTAAAATAAAGAAAAAACATGTTTGTGGACTAAAGCCCGTTTCAAAGCAAGCTCAAAAGGCAGCAGAGACAAGGGGCCTAATGTCTTGGGTTTAAAAGGGTGAAATGCTTTCTCTGATAACCATTCCATTGCATGGTCCATCCGTCGGCCTTAAAAGACACTCATCTGAATAACTCAGCCCACTTATGATAAGAAATTACTATTGGGATCAAAATAAAAAATAATCATTTATGATAAGAAATTATTCCTGAAAATAGAATAGTTAGCAAACACATCCTAATTCTCAGTCTCTATTGATAAAATTAGGTAGATGCAATTTCCACCATAATTTTTGTTAAAGCCATTCATTTATAAATAGTTCACCAAGATGCCTTCAAATTAAAATTCAACTTTTTTTCAACTATTATCTATTTATTTTGCCCCCGGTAGGATGTCACTCTTCCTCCTTCTAAGATGATGTTTTTGTATTCCTCCGAAATTAGAGTAAACCTAATGCACGCATCTGCTAATATTTAAAATCGTAGCGATTGAAGTCGTCATGGTTCATTTGTACACATCAGAAAAGGGAAAGGTGCCTCTCCATGATTATGATGGGCTAAAGAAAAGTGCTAAATAACATGCCCTATACTCTTCTCTCCTTGAATTAACTCTTGTTATTTTAATTAAGTTGGTTTTTGAATTGGAATTGGAATAGGATACTCTCGTACTAAGAAGAGACGGGATTCAAATTTTATGCATATTCGACTTCAGTAAAAGCATGGTGTTTTTTTCCCGCACTTATAATTGGACTATGAATTTCAGATAAGTGATTTTGTTTTTTCCCCTCGCACGATTTACATTTCATAAATTCGGCAGGAAAAGATTCAATAATAGCAAGATTTTCAAGTCACGACTAATTCCAGATCTCTAGCTAGACATCAACTTATCTCTTGAAATAGCAATAATACTAAGGGAAAAAATCACCAAAAATCCTTAATTTTGCTTACTGTAACACATTTATCCCAATTATTTTTGTAACACAAAAAATCTCAAACTTATTTTGTGTGACACATTTACATTAAATATGATACAAAAAAAAAACCCTAAATTTATACTTGTGTGACACTTTTATCCCAAATTATTTTTTTGTGATACCAAAAACCCCAAAGTTATACTCATGCATTTATCCCAAGTTTTGAGATAAATGTCTCGTAGGGATATAAGTTTAAGGTTTTTAGTGTTTCATAAATGTGTCTTACTAAATTATTATTTTATATAAGTATAAATTTTGGATTTTTTATGCGTCACAAAATAAATTTTGAGATAAATATGTCATGTAAACATAATTTAGGGGTTTTGGTTGTTTTTCCTCTAATGATAATGGAAATGCGTTGTAAACAAGGAATAGTGATGACGGAGAAACATGGATGGTATGGCAGGGAGCAAAACCGAAGTCAAAATTCAAAGGTGCTGGATAGCTTCCGAAATTTCACGGTTAGCCTAGTTAGGCAAACGGTTGCGACTCGTAAACGCTATAAGGATGGTGGTTTATTCAAGGAACCTCCTTTACTCTCTACTTTTACAAAATACTTATTTCTAAGCAATATATATTATATATCTCAAGGAATGATTGCCGATATTTCCTCGCTACATTTACGCAAGGCCCGTGTTAACAACCTATTACCGACAATCAATGGAATGAAAAACTCAATAGCCTATGAGATGGAAGCAGGACTTTTGGCGAAAACATTTTATTCCAGAAGGTTGGGGCGCTGCCACCTAGATCCTTTACGAAATTTTGAAAATTACATGAGTTTACGCATTTAAGATTGATTTTTAAAGGTTCATCTTTGAAGCGATGGATACGAAGAGCCCGTTTGATAACTATTCTATTTGAAGAAATAATCTTTTTCTAGATTATCTTTTTTAAATGAGTTTCTAAGAATTTGAAGATATTTTGTAACCGCATAAAATTTCTATTTCCATAATAGAAATGCATTTGTTACACAATAAAAAAAAATGTGATTTAATTTTTTTAATTTTTTAATAATTTTATAAGATTTTCCTCTTCTTCTTTTTTTGTCCTCTTCTTCTTTCTCCTCTAGCCAATTGCTGGCCTTAGCCATGGCCCACAACTAGCCAAACAAGAGCTAACAACCTTGCTAGTCTCAAGGGAGCCTCATCCAACCACCACGAGGTTGGCTAGAGGAGGAAGAAGGGAAGATCAAGAAAAGAAAAGATAGAATAAATAAGCAAAAATTAAAAATTAAAAAATTTATTAGAAATTATCCATGTTAAAGCCGGCCTTACCAAATAGGATGACCAGCATTCACATATGCAATTTTCAGCGAGAATTGGCCTGTTGGCCTGACAAACTTAATTAGCAAAAGATGAAAAAGTCTAATACTCAATTGGAAAAATTGAAATACTTAAAACTGAATTGGCAAATGTGCAAAAGATTTATAACTTTTTGGACAATTTTCCCTATTTTTATCTTCTCTTCCTAGAACTTACGTCCAAAGAAGCACTTGCTACAATTCTATCGTTCTTATGTGCAACTTTCCCTACAAAATAATTTCACGAATAAGAAAAGGTACTCCTTTGTTTTGTGGCTATACTTATATTGAACATCATTGAGAAAAGTACAAAAAAATTCATAAACTTATTATATTAGTATCGATTTAGCCATAGACATTTTTAATGAGATTAATTTAATCCTAAACATTTTCACATTAGTATCGATTTAGTCCATCTAGCCAATTTATGTTGGAAATTGTTAATGTGGACGTTGGTCATTCTACGTGATATGGCCGATATTGATGTGGACATTTTTAATAATATTTTAATTTTTAAAATATATTTTTTTTTTTTTTCCCTCTCTCTCTTCTTTGTTTTTTTTTTTTTTTTTCTTTTTGCTAGTGGCCATCATTAGTAGCCAGCCATAGTCATAGTCGATGAGGGCAAGCCTCACTCGGGTCACCCTTGCTAGTCACAGGCGATGGTCGGCCTTGCCAAGCTACCCCTAGGTGAGGGCGATTACTGGCCGTCTAAGCACAGCCATGCAAGGGCCACTCACCAGATCTAGTGAGACCAACTATTGCCTAGGCTAGGGTGGCCTTGCCACGCCTCGCCCAAGCGAGGGTTGGCCTCGCCAAGGCTCGCATAGGTGAGGGCAAAGCCCAATGAGCCCCACCTAGGCCATTGTCAATCGCCAGATCTAGCGAGGAGGCCTTGCCTAGCCATGCTTGGACGGCTAGCACTAGCCTTGACTTAAGGGCAGCACGGCAAGGCCAACCACCTTGGCAACCGCAAGCGAGGCCAACCCTTGCCAGCCATAGCTGTGGTTAGTGGCTAGCAATGGCCATTGGCAAAAAGAAAAAGCAAAGAAGAGGGAGGGGAAAAATTATTTTAAAAATTCAAAAATAAAAAAAATTTATATTATTAAAATATTATTAAAATGCCTACATCAGTGTCGATTGTGTTATGTGAGAAGGCCGATATACACATTATCAATTTTTTTATTTAAATTAACAAGATGACTGAATTGTATCAACATGAAAAGATTTAGGACTAAATTAGTCTAATTAAAAATTTTATAATTGAATTGGTACTGATAATAAGTTTAAGAATTTTTTAGTACTATTCCCAAATATCGTCCGACCTCGGTTAAACCTGAAATTTTAGGAAAAAGTTGTCTCTTCTTCTTGTTCGTTTATGACCATTACTTTTATTTATTAAATTTCCTTGAAGCTTTTCATAAAGGGGGAAAATTTCAATTTTGCTTTCTGTCCTCGACCTTGGGTAGCATGGGGCCCACTTAACGAGGCATGAAACAGAAAGTAGCGGTGACCGAGATTTGCCTCGTCCCAGGAGAGCATGTCGCGCACTCCAAAGAAATAAGAACCTTTTTTTTCCATACGATGATTCATAGGTCAGAGACGGGAGATTGATTATAAAAAAATCCCACAAACTAAAAAAATAAAAAAATACGTCTCTATAAACCTTAAATTATACTTGCTATAACACTAATGCCTTAAACATTCTTTATATCATCAATAAACCTTAAATTTGTATATGTGTGATATACATACTTTCCATCATGGTTCTATTCAAAATCCACATTAAAAATCTGATGTGGATCCAAAATGACATTATTGATATTTTTTGAGGATAAGTCATGTGAGAAAAAGATTAAAAGGAAAATGGAGAACTAAAAAAGCCAATAAAAAAAGAATTGGACCTCAGGGAAGAAGTAGAGAGATCATATGATCCAGGATGTTTAAGGGGCATCCAACTGTTTTGACTTTGCTGGACTGAGCCGCCAACCCTAGCAGGGCATTGGTATAGGTTGCCCAATGCTTGCATGGATACCCTTAACACCTAGATGTATACTCTCTCTTTCAGTTTCATCTAGAATATATTTATTATATTGGTATAAATCCAAGAATTTATAACACAAAAAAATAAAATTGGAGTATTTATGTCACAATGGACAAGTCTACGGTTTTAGTGACACAAAAAAAAAAAGTCCAAGGCATTATGTCAAAGTAAGCATAATTTGTGATTTTTTTTTATAATATTAACCATTTTCTATATATGCAAACAATGTCATTGACATCATATCATGACTATTTGGTACGTGATATGAAATTTCCCCAATTCTTTTGTCATGTTGTTCAATCATCCCTTCTTACGTACATCCTCACGTTAAAAAAGCAAAAAAAATTATTGAGGGGGCAAACCAAAGCACAGTGTAGGGACCAAGGAGCCATTATAACGAGAGGCCAACACCCAGTGGAATTCGCATTTCTTTGGAAGTTATGTAGGATTGTAGAGGCAAAAGAACGCTTCAAGTGCCATAACTTTGCCCAAATTGACACTTATGTGCCATAACTTACGAAATGTACACTTAAGTGCCACATTTTAAGAAAAATGGGACACCTGAGTGCCATCTCTAGTGAAACTGGCCGAAAATCATACATGGCATTAAAATATTAATATTTCTCACCGATGTGTCTTACCGGAGAGCTGAGTTAGCTCGAATTCATTCCAAACGACATCGTTTCGGGTGTTGACCCAAAATAAAGCTCTTAAATCAACGAAAACACCATCGTCTTCCCCATTTGCCCTAAATCTAAAACCCTAAATCGAGCAAAATGCCATTGAAGTGCTGGAGCCCTAATCCCGCACCCTAATTCGATTTGCCCCAAATTCTACCACCGAATATTGGAAATGGAGAGCAGGATTTTCAGTAGCAGCTCAAATTTCTCTCGCCGAAGCGAAGGAGAAGGCGAGCGTTTCTGTTTTTGTGGGTTACCAAGTCTAAGAAGAACATCGTGGACTTGAACGAATCCCGAGAGAAGATTCTATGGATGTGCCCGATACAGAGAAGGCTCGAAGTACAAATACTTCAAATGGGTCGATGCGAAATTCTCTCACCGAGCCACAGAGGTGATATTGGACATACTTGATGGATGTCATCAACCTCCATGTACACTTATGGACGACTTGGACGATATTGACTCAATGCAAGCTCAAGCTCAAGCATCTTCTGTTAACTATTTGAAGAACAAAGTTTCAAAAATGAAAATTGAATAGAAGTGTAACCAAGCGTTTATTGTGTTGCTATTTTTTTGTCTATCCTACTTTATGATAAAATGTAAAGTACTAGAAGATGAGAAGAAGTTTCTCCGACTGCCATAGTTGTAAATATGTGGAGAAATGTATTTGTTTTGAATGAATGAATGAATGATTTCGACAAATATTGTTTGTACAATATTTTTTATTATTCTCAAATATAAATCAGTGATGATGGAATGTATATTAGGTTGATGTGTTGTTGTGACTATTTTACTTGAATTGAATGTAAACCAGTAGCAAATGTGTAAATCAGAAGCAAATATATAAACCAATAGCTTCTTTGTTTTGCTGCAAACCACTATATACATAGAACAGACACGGGTGATTACTTGAGTGCTATAAGTTGTATCTAATGATCACTTAAGTGCCAGTCGTGATAGAAAATAGTCATTTTAAGTGTCGAGTTATTATTAAAAAGATCACTTAAGTGCCACTTGTTGTTAAAAGTGAACACTTACGTGTTAGGTTTTTAAGAATGTGATAAGTTAAGTGTCATTTTTTTTTTTACACATTGGCTACTACCAACCACCACCACCGCCCACCATTGGCCACCATCGGCCTCCAACCATCATCACCACCAGCCACACCAAGCATCCCAGGCATCCACTTGAGTCACCATCAGCCACCACTATGCTAGTGGTATGTTACTACATAAGTTGCAAGTGTAAGGTATCTTACACCAGCTTGCACTAACACTACCTAGTGTAAGCTATGCATATTGCACACTTACATCTCGTACCAAGTGCAGCAAAAACAAAAACCTCCTACCCAACCCACCACTACCAGGCTTCACCAGTCGCCACCACCAGCCACACGAGCACCCTAATCACCACCACATATCCACCATCAAGCTTCACCAACTACCACCACCAGCCACACGAGCACCCCAGTCACCACCACATATCCATCACCAGAAGTAGTAATAAGTAAAAGTAAAAAAAAAATAAAATAAAGAAAAATGAAAAAGGTGTGCCAAAAATGACAAGCAACATTTGTTCCATTGATTTTGAACATATGTCTCACAAACTCAATGACAAATGAAGTCTCACAAGCTCAACTAACTCAATGACAAATTATCATTAAAAAAAACAAAAACAAAAAAATAAACATCCACAGATGTTTACAACTGACTCATCAGCCCCACAAACTATATCACATCTCATTTCATCAATCAATATGGACAATGCCTCCTGTTCGTGCTTGTTTTGATGGACCTCGCACTTGATTCATAATCCTTGCACTTTTTTCTAACTGGATATGAGACTTCTTCTTCAACTGTCTTAGGATGCGTTGATTCTGATGGAGCTGCAATTGTCCTAGGCTGAACTGATTCAAAATGAGCCGCAACTGTTGTAGGCTGAATTGATTTGGATGGACCTGCAACTGGGTTCTTCTTACTCTTCTTTCTTGTTGGTGCAGGCAATCTCTTCTTCTTTGTTAGCGCAGCCGTTGATTCTTGAGTTCGGCCTTGAGAGATAAGAACCCCCGAACTTCTCCCAGGCTTTAAAAAGAAAACTCAATTATGAACAAAAGTTTGCGCTATAAATTAAATTAAATTCAGCCTATAAAACTTACATTAAGAATAACCGTTCAAGAACGACCATCTCTATAAAGGCCATAACCATATTGTTTTAGCATCTTCCTAAGAGCCCTTCTTGTTCGAAGGGGAGCGTCATTTTCAGGTATTTGTGATTAGTTGCATCTTCTTCTCACATGTGATTCTCCGGCTCTTGTGGCTGTTCAGCTATAGCAGTGGCTTCTTCGGCCAATTCTTCAGCTAGGCGTCTTGTAGATGGTCTTCTTGTAGGTGGCTCTTGATTTGGCTTTCTTCTTGTTGCTTTTCTAGTTACGCCTCTAGCTTCAATGACACCTCCGGTTGGCTTTGGTGGTGGCCCTTGTGATGACCCTTCTAGTAGCCTTTGTGATGACCTTGGTGATGGATCTTGTGGTGACCCTTCAGTTGGGCCTTCTATTAGTAGCTGAGATCTAGCTTGCCTTCTTCGAACCTGAGAAAAAGGCAAATGACATCATAAATATAACATCATGCCATATTAGAACGTAAATGAAAAGTAAACTCAAATCATTTAACTGACCGGGTAATTTTTTCTCTGTTGCTGCTGAAGAACAGTCGACTTAACTGGCCCTCTAGTTGCTTTAGTCAATCTTGTAGCTAGCTGTCTTCCACATTCCCTTCTTTGGACAGGCCCTTCATTTTTAGGTATAGCAGGGGCTTCGGCCAATTCTTCACGTGTCATGGTAACCTGACAAAAATAAAAACATTACATACATGTCACTTATATCTATGTACATATTCATAACAAACCATAAAACAACATAAACATAATTGTCATAACTTATTAGGTTTATTGTTACCGACTGAAGAATAGTCAACTCATTTCGCCTTTCTGTTTCTCCTTCTCCAATTGTCCCTTCACTAGGCCCTTCAGCTGGCCTCCATTGTTCCTGCTGCTTCTTTAATTGACAACCCTTAATATTGTGCCATGCTATGTGGCAAAAAGAACACATTATCAGTACACTTGTCTTATTCATCCTATGGTGACATGAGTCCTCTCCCTTCGTCATTTTTTTTTTCTTTGGTCTTCCCATTCTCTTCTTTAGTGGCAAAGGTTGAGGTGCTTCATGATCTGTTGGCTCCCAGAACTTGCTACTTCTAATTAGCTACAACATGAATTGATATGAGGCAAGATATTTCGGTTTCTTGTACCAACTATCAAAGTAGTCTTCTGTGTTGTGGCCCTTCAATTGAATTACACATATGACATGTGCACAAAGAATTCCACTTAGTTACCATGCTTTACATGAACACTTCATCGTACCTAAATGGACAACATACTTATTGGAACCCTTCATTATCTCATATACTTCATCCCCATTCCAAATGGGATGACAATACCTACTTGCAGTCAAGTTGTCATCCAATTTCTTAGCAATCCTTGGACCATATTGCTTAGTTCACTTTGCAGTGTCATCTCTTTGTCTGTGCAGCCAAGTCATGACCAAAACCCATAGGTCTTCAACCATCGAGATAATTGGTTTACATCTGGCATCTATTATCCTCCCATTGAATGCTTCGCGGATGTTGTTATCAATGTTATCGCACTTGAATTCCTCGTTGAAGAACGCCCTACACCAATGCTTCGGCTCTATTTGGAACAGTGCATCATAACCATCCTTTGTCAATTGAAGCATTTCTTCTTTAGCCATCCTAAAGTCAATCATATTCGTGCTCTTTGCTAGCTGCCAAAATTGCGATTACAACTTGTCCCCTTTATAGGCATTTGCCCAATTTACATATATGTGCTGCGCACACATTCGATGTTCAGCATAAGGCAACAACTCAACTATTGCTGCAACCAGTCCCTGTAATAATTCAAAATATAAAAAATGTAAGCAAATAACATGTTGATATTAAAAAGCAAACAAGTGACCAAATTTTTTAAAAAGCAAACATTACCTTTTGTTGGTTACTCATGAACCCCCACCTTGCCTCATTTGTTATCTCCAAATCAACCATCAAATTTTTAAGGAACAAGGACCAATTGTCCTTGTTCTCTACCTTCACAACAGCCCAAGCCAGGGGAAACATTTGGTTGTTTGCATATCTTATAATTGCGGCCAGCAATTCTCCCTTGCACAAGCCCTTCAAAAAACACCCGTCCAATCCTATAATCCGTCTACAACCAGATAAAAATCCTCATTTGCATGCATTGAAGCAAACATAGAATTTATCGAACTTCATCCCAATATCAGGAAGTGGTCTCTCCACGATCTCTATATACACTCTACTTCCAAGATTTTGCAGCCTACACTCCCAAGCATAATCCCACAACTGTCCATATTCACCGATGTACTGACCAATGAGTATCTTCATCACATTTTGCTTCGATCTTTTACATTAATTCCTGGATATATTGATGCTTACCTGCTCCTTCACCAACATTATGAACTGAGTAATATTCATCTAAGGTATCAACTTAATCAATTCAAAGAAGTGCTTCGATAACCGCGCACTAGTTACCCTTTTATTCTCAAAATTAATGGAATAAGTATATTCCTCTTGGTAGGCTCTAATTTGGAAATATCCACTTCTCCTAACAAATGTGCCATAGATCTTCCATGAACAATTTTGCTATGAACACCTAGCTCTTACAAAGGTCTTTGTGACATCCAGATTTTCGGGTTTCAATTTGATTGGATAAATAGGATCCTGTCTCATCGCTCGTCAATTTATTGACGGGTCCGAAATTTCAATAAAGAAATTATCGGAGGAAAATTGAAGACCAAAAAGAAATTAAAAAGGGAAAGAGAAAAAGAAAATAAAGTGAGAATTTTTACTTTATTTTTCCTCTCTCTCCCTCTCTCTTCTTTATTTCTTTTCTTTCTTTTCTCTTTTCTTTCTCTCTCCTCTCTCCTTTCCCTCCCCCTCGTGCGAATTCTCCACCGCCCACTTTGTCTCTCTCTTCCCTTTGACTAGTCCAAGCTTATCTCTCTCTCTCTCTCTTTCTTCTTCTCCTTCCTTCCTTTGCACGCCCGAGCGAGCGAACCAAAGAAACCGGAGCAGCGAAGCGGCGGCTCGTCGTCGCCACCGTCCCCCGCCGCCGCACCGCGCGCACGCACGCCCGCGACCGCCGCTCGCCCGTGCGCCCGCCGTCCCGCCGTCCGTCGCTCGTTGCATCGCCCCTCCCCCAAGCGAACCCGCGCGGCCCGCCCCCTGTTCCGGCCCCGTCCGGCCACCTCCGGCCACCGCCCAACCCCATCCGGTCACCGCCGAGCCTCCCCCGTGACCCCCTCGCCCTACGCCGGCTTCCCCTCGCTGCCCTAGCCGCCGGAGCAGCCCCGATCGGCTCTGTCCAGCAGACCCATGGAGTGGGTTTCAGCAACTTCGGGCCCGCTTTTGGGCCGTTTCCGGGCCCCGGATCCGCGAGTTGCTTTGGGAACAATCGTTCCTCGCATCGCCGCCGTCGGATTGATCCGATTTGCGTGCGATTTGGTGAGTAATCTCACTAATCCTGGATTAGTTGGCTAATTATGCTTAAGGTTGGTTTAGATTTAATTAATTATGTTTAGGTTGTTAGATTAGAATAAATTAGCAATTATTAGTTAATTGTGATGCAATTTAGATAAATTGATTGTGCAATTAACAAGTAGACGTGGTCTACTATTTATTGGAAGCATCTCGGGAATTTTTCGACCCCTAATCGGGCTTCAATTTGGCGATTCGGGCCTAAGTGAGATTTTTGGGCATTTAAATATTAATTTTCGGAATTAAATTAAATAATTATTTATTTTCCGAAAATTCAAGGGAGATGGTCCGGAACCGGAATATTATGCTGATGACTGTGGTGAAGTCCGTTTATTTAATCGGGCTTTAATTTGAGCTAAATCGAATTTTTAATATTAATTATTTAATTTTTCGAAATTAATTAATTAATTATTTATTTTCGGAAAATTCAACTAGGATGGCCAGTGACCGGAAAATTATGATGATGACCGTGGTGAAGTCCGTTTATTTAATTGGGCCTTATTTTGAGCTAAACGGAATTTTTAATATTAATAATTAATTTTCGAAATTAATTAATTAATTATTTATTTTTCAGAAATTAAGATTGAGATGGCCAACGACCGAGATCTCGTGCTGATCGTCGTGGCGCAGTCCGTTTATTTAATTGAGCTTTAATTTGTGCTAAATTGATTTACTTGTGAATAATTAGAAATTGGATGAATCATCGTGAAATGCACGGGGCTTGATGATTAGATATATCACCTCGGAGAATGCACATGGCTCGGTGACGAAGTATGTCGCCTTGGAGAATGCATGTGGCTCGGTGATTAAGTTTGGCATCTAAAAGGACATGTGGGCTCGGTAATTTGATGCATTACCTCGGAGAATGCATGTGATCCCAATGAGTACATTTGGTATCTTGAAGAGACACGTGGGCTCGGTGACTTGATGCATCGCCTTGGAGAATGCACGTGGGCTCGCTGATTTAAAATGACATTTTAAAGAGCATGTGGTATACTATATCGGCCTTCAGGTGATATGTCAGCTTTAGGTGAGCAGTATACCAGTATACTATATCGACCTACGGGCGATATGTCAGCTTTGGGTGAGCAATATACTTTATTATCAGCTTTGGGTGAGCATATGGTATACTATATCGGCCTTCGGGCGATATGTCAGCTTTGGGTGAGCAGTATACCGGTATACTATATCGGCCTTCGGGTGATATGCCAACTTTGGGTGAGCAGTATACCTTATTATTAGCTTTGGGCGAGCTATGCTATCTATTTATCAGCTTTGGGTGAGCAGTCCTGATTTGATAGAACTTTATAGATAGTATTGAATATGCTGACCGAGCATGGGTCGTGATGACACGTAATCGACTAGGTCGATTGATCATTGTTTTGATTTGATGTTGTGAATTGATTGACTGAATGGAAATAACTGTGAGTGGTCTTGTTGGCATTTAATCGACTAGGTCGATTTGATCGATGCTTTGATCAGTGATATGATTGCTTGAGTGCCTATTATGAATTGTACTGACTTGCAGGTGGGATCTGATGCTAAGGTACGTCTTCTGACCAATGCGTGTTTAGGCAGCCTTTAGTATAATGGTTTACTAATCGGGCTTAGTGGGGTAGAACTCGCTGAGACGTAGTCTCATCCCAGTTTGGAGAAAAACATTTCAGGACCCCGATGAGGAGCTGATGAGGAGGAGTCTGAGAAGGAGAACTCGGAGGTCAAACCTGAGTAGAAGGATTTTTGGAAGAAGAATAATACCGAGAGAGATTTTGAGTATGACCTGAAGGGATTGAGATTCCATCTTCTTTTGTGAACTCCAATTGATGTGAATAGTTATGAAGTTCTCTAGTTGATGTCATGTACAAAAGTTTGGTTATAAATTTCAATAAGAAAAATATGGCCATGCTTTTCTATCCCATCGTTTTATTGTCAGGGATTTTAAGCTTCCGCATGTGCTTAAAAATGAAAGGGTCGGCGATACATTGTCCTGGGATATCGCATTATAAAATCGACCAAGTGAGACGGATGTGTGCGTGCCTGAGGATCGGGGCGTGACAGTCTTAGTGTTTCTAATGAAGTCAATGTTCCTTTGTGCAGCAATGGAGTTCTTCAATATAGCTTCTCTAAATTGTTTCGCATCATGAAATTTCATGCCTACCAACAAAGTAAGAGAGGCAATGATGGATCATACGAAGGAAACTTACTTTTCCTTTTCCTTCTATGCATAGGTCATTCATCTTCTTCAAGCTCATCCTAGGAAGTAACATTCTCGACGCTTTCTTCATAATCAGTCTCCTCGCCAGCAACACCAGCATCTGTAGGGCCTTCGGGTCTGTTTGAAACTTCATCGGCTACTTGTAAAGCTGCAAACTTAGCTGTCAAAAAATCCATTCGCTGTATTCTTAATTGTACAAGCTCCTCGTCATCGTCATCACTTATAAAATTTTCAGCAGGCAACCCTCCATCATCATCATCAATTGATTCAGCTACTTCCCAATCTAATCTAGATATTGTGACATCACATATGTCATCATCATTGGTGAACTCTATCTGTGCTTCTCTCATGTCCATCATATCTATCCTGCCCTCCTTTGACCTTAACATCAATACTACCTTGAGTACTATCTCCTTCTTGTCCTACTTCGGCGCTCTCTCCATCATTATCTTCATCCTCACTTTCACTATTGTACTCAACAAATATTTTTACCTCTTCACCACAAAGATAATGGTATAGAACATCCCTAAGACCATTATCATCTTCTAACCATCTCAAACCACCTCTTAAGTCTTTCCCAAAAATACAATACAGCAGCTTCTGAACTTTACAAGGCAAATAAGTGTTTATATTCCTAAGAAATCCTATATAATATGCCTTCTTTATATCCACAAAGTTGGTGCCCTTGTTTCCACCCTCATACTCCCACTCATCTTCCCCAATCACAAATTCCCCATTGTAGCAAACTATGACAGTGACATAATCTTTGTCATGAGCCATTACTGCACCAAGAACAAGAAAAAGAATCATTAGTTTTTGGGATCACTAGACAATTGCACATGGGAGTCCCCCCACTCTCATGGACTTTAATAAATAGAGGTTCCCACACTGACAATATGCCCCTACATGACAACCAAAAAAGAAGTCACACTTTAATTATTTTCCTTCCCTTCTCTTAAAATATTAACCAAAAACAGAGGTCCCCACAACAAGCACAGGTCCCCACAGCAATCACAGCCCAAGCAATTTTGTCTACTACACTAAACGTGCGATGTGAGAGAATGTATATCAATTTAAGCAAATCAAAGCATACTCTGACATCAACTTAATCAAATCACAGCCGCTGACTCCTACAAATTCCTTTAAAAGTTTAAACTAAAATTAGAACAACTAAACTTGGAAGCATTATATGTCGCTAAAGCTAAAGAAAAACAAAGAGAAAATGAAACACAGACAAATCACTCCAAATTCTTAGACTATCATAACCCATAACAAATTTGGACA
Source organism: Eucalyptus brandiana (assembly GCA_014182725.1). Lineage (NCBI taxonomy): Eukaryota > Viridiplantae > Streptophyta > Magnoliopsida > Myrtales > Myrtaceae > Eucalyptus > Eucalyptus brandiana. Next base: position 30,195,674 of record CM024669.1, read on the forward strand.
AGCAGGCAATACATTTCTCAAAGAAGACTGATGCAAGCTGCAGAGCCAATTCCAGGAAATAGCTTCACCAGAACATGCTTCTTTCAAGTTCTTATTCTTCCTGCTTGAAACTTTTTTTTAGTTTGTAACTTTACCAATAAAATTCTAGCTACAATTGTTATGTTCTCATTCAAGATTTTGAACTGATAAACATACCCTATACAGTCTCACAAGTAGGGTGGTTCAAGGACATACCCTATATAACCTCACAAGCAAAGTGGTTCAAGGACATATCCTATATACTCTCACAAGCAGGGTGATTCAAGAATTTAGTTTTCTTCTCAGAATGGCTTTGGTCACCTGCTTTACTAGGATGCTCTTAAGGAGATACATAGATAGTGATCCAACAATCAAAACGTACTCTAACATTGGCTTGAAAGAAAAATTCACCAAAATAATGAGAAATTTGATCTTTATGTGTAATGTCAGCAAGTTTCAGTTGAAGTGTATCAACACAAATTCCATCAGAGCTATAATAAAATAATCGAGCCATAATAAAATAATCAAGTGAACCCTAATTAAATAATCGAGCCCTAATTTCATCACAAGGGAGGGGGAGAAGGAGCCGAACCTGGACGAGCGACGATGGTGAGTGGTGACGACAACCAACGATAGTGAGCAGTGAGCGGCGACGGCGACCAACAACGGCGACTAACGACGGCGACCGATGACCAGCTCTGGGCATGAACGGCGAGGGAGAGAAGGGCCTGAGATCTACTGTGAACGCGGACGGGGAGGAACGGTGTTTAGGTCAACGCACAATGACCTAAACGACGTCGTTTAGGTTAACGCACTCAATGTGGATGGACGACGTCATTTTTGTTGTCCACGTCGGCTTTTTTTTTATAAAAAAAAACACTTGCCACATCAGTAAAAGAAGTTGCCGAAAATCGCCAGAAAATGCCACATATGCAATTTGGCCAGATTTTGGCCGGATTGGCACTCAAGTGATCCATTTTGCTCTGATTTTGGCACTTAAGTGTACCTTTCGTAAGTTATGGCACTTAAGTATCCATTTGTGCAAAGTTGTGGCACTTGAGGAGTCCGCATGTCGATTATAGCGATAATATCAGTCCCCAGTTTGGTCAGTTCTTCTTGCAAAGGTACATGCAAGCACCTTCTTCGACTCTTCAATTTATTATATTACGTCTCACTGAATTCCATTTTCAGTTATCTTGATCTCATGCTTAGGTCATATAATCTTCCCTATCTATCATGCATTAAAAAAAAAAAAAAGTGTTTCTCTTCTAATGAGATAACATCTAATTTGTTTGGTATGAACGATGCTTCGAAAAACGTTTGCAGACTCACCGCTTGCGTTGTACTGCAATAGGGTTTTCCTGATGGAGAGCAATAATTGTCCACAAGGTTGCTTGGGTTTCCAGTACTTCCCTCCTCCATCGGCAAGGGACGTTCCGGTTTCTGTATCTTTGGAAAGCGAGATTTCTATGTGCCGGGAGACTTCGAGGTGGATCACCGTCAGCGCGGTCGTCATTGTTGCCGTCGTAGCCGCCGGTGTTGTTATAAAAAATCGCTGTGGTCCTCGGGATAGAATCCCATGGAAGATTAAGATTCCAACAATAAGCCTAATGCTGCAGCCATCGCCGGCGAAGGTGCCGAAGGAGGCAAAGGCAGAGCCGAAAAAGGTGGAGGCAAAGCTGAAGGAGGCAGAGCCATTGAAGGAGGCGGAGGCACTGAAGGAGGCACCACCGCTGTGTTGTCCATGTTATACGCCATCGCTGCCGTGCTGTCCACGTCATCCGTGTTGTTGTCATCAGATAAATAATTTACCATACGTGGTAATTGAATGATGCATAATGATAGATCGTCTATACTTAGCATGGACACTTCTAAGTCCTATGAATTGTAATTTGAATTTTCAATCCAATTGTGCAATTGTCTTGGAGACGCCACTAATTTATGATAAATAAATTAGCAATCCAAGTAGGATGTGGGAGTACATTTCACTCCTATGAACTAAAGATTCACCAATCGATTCAGTTGCATCAGATCTTTAAGTATGAAACCAATTTCCATGCGAATTTCACCAATTTTTATTCCTTAAATCCTCTAAACATATAAAAAGTGATTATGCATAGTCACTCGAGTAACAAAAATAAACAAGCAAGCAATTACAATAGAAAGCTAATAAAAGAAATGAATGACAAGAAAAATAAAGGACACGAGTGGTATCGGGCAAAATTAAGCAAAACCTGGTTATTAAGGCCCCGGACAAAGGCCCGCGAGCTATGAATGTAAATTCGATATAAGCTCTCCAAGAGATACCTGATGCTCAAATAGGAAAGTGAATGTATGACATGTCATGACCATCTATTAAATAAATTACATTCCTAAAATGAATTGTCGCATGTGAAAAATAAATCTAAAAAATGCAATATAAATTGCAGTGCGATATTAAGAAAACAAATCTATTTGTGAGCGTGCATGGTACCTAAAATGCACCCCTAAAAATACTTTTAATTTTTTTTAATATTTTAAGACACAAAAAGAAAAACTAAGAAAATTAACCAAGTGTCGAAATGGACATGAACTAAAGCTTATGTGCTTGAATCAACCTATATTCCATATTTGCATAGTAACTTGAACACCGAAATCACAAATAAAAATTATCCACTTCAACGCCGGTGATGTCACATAAAATGACCAGCGCCATGTCAACGTCGACCAGTTTTCCATACCAAAAGCCGCCACCAATAATGGAGGACAGAAGAGAGCCATTATAATGAGAGGCCACCTAATGAAAATTCGCACTTCTTTGCTGGTAGTATAAGAATAATACCAATAACACCACACACCTCGGTTCTTCTTGATGAGGTACACGCAAGCACCTCCTTCGACTCTTCGGTTTATACTATATCCTACTTCATTCCATTTTCAATCATCTCATTCTCGCGCTCGCGTCATATAATCTTCTGGGTTTATGTGATCAAAATAGTGTTTATTTTCTAATACAGCACCCTCCTTTTGAACTACTTTTCTTGTGTGAATTGATGCTTCGAAATATGTTTGTGAACTCATCGCTTGCATTTAACTACGCAGGACTTTCTTGATGGAGAAGTATAACTGTCCACAAAATTGTTCGGGTTGCCCGTGCTTCCCCTCTTCATTTGTCCCGAATTCAGTCTCGTCCGACGACGAGAACATTTCATGGTGGGATACTCCGGGATGGGTCATCGTCGGCATAGCAGTCGTCGCCGTTGTAATCTGTGGTATCCTTTTCTACTTTCGTCGTGGTCCTGAGGACTCAGAAAGCACTCTCCCGGTAAAAGTGGAAATCCCCCTTCAATTGGATACTGCGAGCATTTCGTTTCCGTTGTCGTTAGCGTTCTTCTCCAAGGACAATAAGCTGCAAGCTTCTGGGCACGTGTCTGTGTGAAACTCGAAAGATTTATAGTGACAGATCGTCTATTCTAGTATCCAACATTGGAGATTTGATGCAACAAATAATTGTGTTGGAGGAAAAAAAAATTGTGACGAAGGGTTTGTTAAATTTCGGTAGCTCCATGGTCTATCAAGAACTGGATCTTCGGATTTAGCGTGACATTTTCAGTTGTGAACCATCAAAAGAAAACTAATGAATCACTAAGGAACATTTAGCATAGACTATTACATGGTCATACCAATGGCAACTTTAAGATTTTGATTTAATTAATTAAACATGCAATTTAATTCATTTAGGAGTTGCCACCATAAAAGGGGCATGTAAAAATGTTGGGATCAATTTTTAACATCCATCTACACCCTCACTTCGAACATAAGGCTTTATTGCCTCAATTTCTTATGCACAAAATCTTCGTGAAGGCGAGTGCAGAGCATGCCATCAAGATATATCCTATCTTATTATTCTAAGATTTATAATATGTAATGGAAATTTGAAGAGAAAAAGGGAAAACTGTTTAAGCACACAAACGCATGATTGCTTAAGGCTAGTCTGCCTTTTTACGCATAAGGGAAAGAAAAGAGAAGCAAGATTGCATCATTGGTAACGCAAGCATATTAATGCTACTTGAGTCTTCAATAAAGGGTGGAGCTCAAAGAAGCAAAGCGAGTAGCAGCCTATTACGTTTTTCAAGCCCTTTGACGTGATATTCTATTAGTCAAGTGCTAGCGCTCCCATAGAGTCAGGCTCTTCTGCTATCAATGAAATTGAAAGACAGACAAAAACCAGTGCGTTTTGTAAACATGCGATTCACGCCTATGATTTACAATTAATACAACACAAGGACTCTTAACACTTATTACAACATCATGACTCATCTTAAAACATTTATTACAACATGGCTCATCTTCGTGATTTATCACAACATGACTTCTTTTTATTTTAATTCAAAAGAAAATTGTATTCATTACTTAAAAGGATACATAAGTACATAGTGTTCATGACAGAACAAATCGAAACAAAGCAAGAATAGTCAAACGGAGAACCAGCAAAGTTAATCACACACTTGTTCCAAGAGAACATATCTGTCGAGCAAAAGAGAAGATCATGTATCAAATGGCAACCTTTGGCCTCGGTTCGATAGACTCACTTGTGAGAGGAGTATATTTAGTGCACATGTGAGGCGAGACATAAAGAAAGCCTCACATTGGGTATTTGGAGTGAAAAGGAACGGAGCAATTGTAATACCCTAATTTTCAAAAGGAGGTCATAGTCAATCAAAAAGAGTAGATCCTGTGCACCAATCAAAATTGGATGGCACGATGACATGCTAAATAATCAGGAGTTATCAACCACCATTCCTCATAATGTCATAAAATTTCCATAAATGTATCACGTTAATTAGCTAATTCAAGATTTCACTAACAATTGGGTTAAGAGAAATGGACATATATCTTTTTTAGTCATAAGAGTTAATGGAAATTTTATAATTCAATTGCACCTTCGCAATAAGTTTTAAAGCTTCTAGTGCAATTATTCTTTCAATTGTTAGATTTGTAACTACAAACATATTACATCTAATTCAACTCTTAATCATCAAATTCAAATTATTGCACTATTCCATTTACATTGCCAAAAGGCATAATCTAAATTTAGATAGATATTTTCCTTTAAAACATGATTTCTCTCTCCGCATAGACATATGGATATAGATTTTAACACTTTTTGTTCCTACTGATGTGGGCTTGTAAACTAAGCTACAAAGACTGAACGGATTGGCTCTATTCCACAAAATTGACTTTCTATTCCTCTACAAGCCCTTTGGTCTCTCCTTTGTTTAGTTCCCCTTGCTTGGACTCTTTAGACCATGTTCACAATTTCAATAAAATTTTCTTTGACCCAAAAAGGACAAACTTCACCTTTTCTATTGCCCCCATAGGATGATCCACATGAGTCAATTCTTTCTTCTTCTTCTTCTTTTTCTTCTTCTTTTCTTGAGTCCATCCACCTTGTCCAGACCAATAATTGCGGGTGACCATCGGACGAAGAAGACAAGACAGAACAATGGCAACACTTATGGGTGGTGTGGGTCATGGAAACTGATATGTTATTTTCAATCCCTTCCCATTTGAAAGCACACGCTTTAAATGATAAGTAACTCTTCACATGTGCTCGTCGTAAGAGTGCATGCACTAGCACATGGATGTGCCAGGTGGGTCACTTTCACATGAGTAATATCTACTTCTATGTGTATAAGGGCGCGCATGGTAAAATTTATGTTTCTTGATTTCTCTGTTTCTCTGTTTAGGAACATATTTGGAAATGCAATCCATTTTAGATTTGATTTGATTTCTCATTTCTAAAACAGATTTATATTTTAGAAATAGAAAAATTGAAGAAATCAGAAGTTGAAATTTTTAACTTCTCAGTTTCTGAAATAGAAATCAAAAACTGAAATCAAATCATATAAAAGAACATTGCATTTTCTTGCTAACTTAATTTACTCATAACCACAACTTCACAAATTATTGCTATTTTTCTTTTTGTTATTTCGCTCGTGTTTTTTTTTTTTTGCATTTTTTTTCATTTTTTTTATAATTTCCTCTTTATGATGAAAGGCAATCGAATGGGTCCCCAATTTTCAAAAACGACCAAAGTTCTTAAATGCTTACTTAAAAACAATGGGGCTCTTTCCTCCTAAAAAAAGGCACGTGCATGGCCAGTTGAAGAAAAAGTTCTTAGGTAATAGATGAATAAAAAACGTGCCTAGAAATTTAACCTTATTTTTTTACGGATTCAAAATTCTTGCAAAATCAAAATAATTAGATTGTTACACAATCTTGAATTTTAATTCAAAGGCAAGAGATTCAAGAGAATCTCTCTCTTTGCTATGCAAGGGCCATTAAAGGTTCATTGAACAACAATAAAGAAATTAGGGATGAGCAACTAGACTAATTCAATTCAAGAATCAAAACAAACTGACCTTCCCTCAATTGGTTCCTAATTATAAACGTTACTTTAAGGTAGAATTCTCATATATTCTTTTACACCATTAATTTTATTTTATTGATAATCTTGTATAATACTAGTTTTTGATAAAATGACAAAGCTATATAGGCACCATTGATAACACCCATATTCATGCTTCCGCAGTACTTATCTGAACCTACACAGGATGAGCTTGCAAACGCTACATTGACCAAGGAGGGAAACTAAATAAATACGCTTAAGAAAACAATTGCTAATAAAATGGCAAGGGAAAATAACATGCCGAAAATTCCATGAAATTGTATTTTCAACTTTTGTAATGTATTAGTATTATTTCGACTATTATTTTGTATTTTAGGATTTTCTATGTTGTTTTAGTATTATTTCGATTATTATTTTGTATTTGATGATTTCCTATATTGTTATATAATTAATTTTATTCCTAGAAATAGAAATTTTGTTCGTTATCAGTTTACATTTTGAGAAATAGAAATTATGAGTCGTTATCAAACGGATTTTTCTTCTTAAACTTGTCAGGGAATAGAAATTAAGAAATTGATTTTTGCAGGAAATCAATTTCGTTTTGAAATTTTTGTCGCTGCGCAGCTAAAGAAGTGTATGCACTAGCACATGGACGTGCCAGGTGAGTCACTTTCACACGAGTAATATCCACTTCTATGTGTATAAAGGAGTGCATGCACTAGCACATGGATGTGCCAAGTGGGTCACTTTCACACGAGTAATATCCACTTATGTGTATAAAGGAGTGCATGTGCTAGCACATGGACGTGTTAGTGGGTCAATTTCAAATGAGTAATATCCACTTCCATGTGTATAAAGGCAGATTACCAATGATCAAACTTTCAATCTAGAGTAGCACCGAATAAATTTATGTATATGTACCCATCCAACGGATGAAGAGTGTAAGATCTATATTTTACTTGTCACGACCTATCCCTTCGTATGAAGAAAAATAAGTTTAGGGGTATTGTCTAAAAAACAAACCTATGATCTAGTGCGAACTTTCCTAAACTCATACCTCTCACAACTTTAAAGTATTCGTAAAAATTTTCTAATAAAGAGTCCCAACTAGCCTATTGAGGTTGACTAAGAACCAAGTGACACATTAAAGTGTAACTCACCTCCTACACAACTAAAGAGTTTATGGTTGGGGACTTGATTATACTTATTAAACAATTAATACCATTTTGGTACCTAATCTTATTCATTCAAAAAGATTTTCTATCATGTAGTCTACATTAATTTTAGACATGTTGACTAATATGTAAGGTGACCATGCAAACATGCAACCATTAACATGACAATTAGCAACTAAAGTGACATCAAATAAATTGCATTGGGAGAGCAAGATCTAGCATTATCAAATAAGGAGCCTGCCATTTCTAACTAAGCTAAAGGGAAACCATAATCAACATATGGAAAATGCATAATCAACGGCCTTTATTTAAAGATAATTGGAATCTTATGGTAGAGCTAAAAGGGCTTGTTTAATTTTTTAACACAATTTTCTTATCAATGATTTTCTCATAACTTTAAGAGAGGGCGACCTTGAAAGATTATTTCTAAGCATTTTCTGTCTTTAGGAAAAATAAAATAAAAAAAATTCGGATTTTTTAATTCATTTTTAAATATATTTTTTTTATTCAATTAATTAGTGGTCCGAAAATAGGGACCTGGCCAGAACATGGATGAACTTGGACTTACGGTTTAGACTAAAGGGCACAATTGATCTTATCCTCAAGCCCACCCCATTTCTACCCTTTCTAAGCTCAATTCGGAAAAAACTCCCAAGTAAGCCCACTCTTCCACTAAAGATACACCAAGCCCATTCCTTTGTAACTGAGTGCACTAAGCCCATCTTACTATAAAGAACTCAGCCCAAGCACTTCCAAAAATGAAGGCAGCCCAAATCTACTAAAACCACTCAAGCCCAAAATAAGCTCAGATTCGACAAAAGGCAACTTAGGCCCCGTTTGTTTGTATTTCTTTTTTGTGTTTTTAAACAGTTTTCTGTTTTTTTTGCAGGAACAAAAAAGGAGTAAACGCGTTTGGGTGCGTTTGTTTGCTTTTTTTCTTTTGTTCCCGAGAACAAAAAAGAAACAGAAACAAAGAAACACAAATTTTGTGTTTCTTGTTTTAACACAAATCGAAACACTTTTTTTTTTTCTTTTTCTCTTATTTTCTTGTTCTTCTTTCTTTTGGCCGGTCGCCGGCCTCGGCCATGGCCGGCGCCGGCCGACGAGGGCCGGCGGCCTCGCCGGCCACGGCGAGGCTCGCGGGCCCGGCGAGGCCGACGCTCGCCGGGTCCCCGGCGAGGCCGACGCTCGCCGTAGCCGGGCGAGGGTCGGCCTCGCCATGGCGGGCGAGCTCGAGCTCGCCCGGCCATGGCGAGGCCGACCTCGCGCCGGCCCGGGCGAGCTCGATCTCGCCCAGATCCGGCGAGGCCGAGCTCGCCCGGCGGCGGCGAGCCTCGGCCTCGCGGCGGCGGTGGCCGGCGAGGCCGCGCCTCGCGCCGCGGGCGAGCTCGGCCTCGCCGGATCAAGGCGAGGCCGACCTCGCGCCGGCACGGGCGAGCTCGATCTCGCCAGATCCGCCTCGAGCTCGCCCGGGCGGCGAGGCGAGCTCGCCGCGGCCGGCCGGCGAGCCTCGGCCTCGCCGCCCGGGCGGTGGCCGGCGAGGCCGTGCCTCGCCCGCCGCCGGGCGAGCTCGGCCCTCGCCGGCCGGTCGCCGGCCAAGGCCTTGGCGGCGACCGGCCAAAAGAAAAAAAAAATGAAAAAGAAAAATAAGAAAAATAAGAAAAAAATAGAAAAAATAAAAGAAATAAAAAAATTATCCAAATTTACCAAACATGTTTCGTTTATTTTTTATTAGAACAAGTTTTTACCAAACGCGTATTTTGTTCAAAAATTGTTAGGAATGTAAATACTTTTTTCTATTTTCGTTCCCTAACAATTTTTAAACGTAAACACAACCAAACGCGCCTTAAACCCCTATTGTCGTCTCCCTTCACCTAGCGCGAGTCGTCTTCCCCATGATTACCTCATTCCCAGCCACCAGAACACGAATCCACCATGGCTAAAGCTCACTAGACCAGAACATCAACGAACAAAGCTCTACACACCAAACCATCAAGACAGTAAGCATGCATACGTACTCAACAATCAAGCAACGGGGCCACCACCAACGGTTTCCTCTAGTCATCGAGCTGCTCTTGCTCAGTAAAAACTAAGAGGAGAGCCCCCACACATCCACAACCGAGACTCTCTCCAAACCATAACGCGAATAAATTCTTCTCATCGTCGACGACGCGACTATATCCCATCATCTTCATAGCAAGCGACTTTCAGCCACCAAGCAACCACTTGTCTCCATCGCTAATCACTCGAGGCTCCCGTTGGCTGCCACACCCCAAACACCAAGGACAACCGCAGGGATATGCCAAGGCCCGAAGCAAAGCAACCGAAAAAAGTCGGTAGAAATGAATGGTGACCGAAAACGTACTTGCTAATCACAAGAGAGGTTACACAGCGTCACACACGTTCACGTGCTCTTTTCGACAACTCAAAAGTTGAGATTAAACCGAACGGATTTGGTTCAGGTATTTCATCGAACATTTGAACCACACCAGCTAAATAAAAGGGGGAAAAACCTACCAACTCGCGCCGGCACTCAATATAATCAACAAGCGGTGACCCAAAATAGCGGCGCACGGACGAACAGGGTCGGTGCTCGTGGGAACCGGACAGCGAAGAAGCCTGGTCTGGCAAGCCCAAATCGGCGCAAAACAAGGCACAAACGGGGGGTCGGCCGAGGGTCCCTACCCGGCTCGGCCACGGCGAATGGAGGCGAGCTTGATAGATCGGACCACCTCCGATCGCCTCGCACGCCTCCGAGCCGGGATCCTCGAAAAACGGCTCGTCCCGTGAAAAATCGAAGAAAGAAAAGAAACGTGACCTACCGGAGAGTTGGGGCGGGGAAGGGGAGCCACGGGTTCGAGAGCGCGGTCGGGAGTCGTCGGACAGGGTCAGGCGTGGCCGGACTGCAGGACGACTCCTCGCTCTCAAACTCTCTCCCTCGGCTGCTCTCACGATCTCTCCACCTCCGAATCTCTCTCTCTCTCTCTCTCTCTCTCTTCCCCCATCTTTTAAGCTCGCGGCAGGCGCGAATGGCCCCGCCACCGCCAGGTCGCCGTGCCGGCCTGCCCCCGACCGAACATCCCGCTCGACGCCCCCTCCGCTGCTCTGTTGCCTATGCTGATCCGTACGTCTTCCTTCCTTTTCGCAGACCGCATGCGAGGCGTGAGGGAGGAGGAGGAAGGAAGAGCTCCGCGGGCCGGGCCAAGAACAAGGGGAAATGGGCTGGCCCCCGTCGACCCAGTCTCACTTTTTTCTAAATGATAACTGTTTAAAAAAAGTTAAAAAAAATAATAACTTTTTTATAGTTTTAATACTAATAATGCAAATGCTCCCGATACCTAAATACGATGCAATTTAATGAAAATCATTTTTTGTAAGGGTTAAAATTAAGTCATAATTTTCTATACAATTGATGAATAATTAAACGGATTGTTAAAATTTAAGTGTCAACATTACTTTTTCAATTTTTCCTTCATCACATGCAGGTACTTTAGTAACAATTGTGAAACTAAACTACACTTGTATTCACGAAGAGGTGAATCATATTCACCTAGTAGCAAAATGATTAGAAATTTATAGGAACAACCCTTGCGCAATGAAACCGCTTCTACCCTTCCCCTTTTTTTAAGCTTTTAAAGAAGATGCACTGACAAAAAATAAGAGAGCTCTTCACAGAATTTCAAACCTTTAGTGGCATTTGTACACAAATTGAGCATGAGAACATAATCCTTCCTTTGTTTTTTTCTTTTGTGATGTTCAAGAAACTCCAATACTAATGGCACTTCTTGAAGAGCTGCTCAAGGAGGGGTACGATGCCCTTTTGGTACCATTCATAAAAAGGTTTTCATGGGGTCTCTTCAATTTTGTTCACCCTAAATCCTCTGATATGTAAAGATGATCAGTCATTGCGTGAGCAAGTAAAAATTAAACAAGCAAGCAATAATAAATAAGAAACAAACAAAGAAATAAATAAAGGTGGAAAGAAATAAAGAAACTGAGCCGGGGTAAAAATTCATAAAGCCTTGTTATTAATACTTGGAATAGGATACTACTAATCTATAAACGGAAACTCAGTATAAACTCTCCAAAATAAACCACCACTAGAAAAAAAAAAAAACAAAAAAAACAAAAGCAAAAAAAAAAAAAAATAAACAAAACAAACAAATATGCAAACGTGGTACTATATAAATACTAAATGAATTATTTCCCTAAATGAACCATGATAAATGCCATGCAATGCAATTTGCTTCAATTCGCCAAACGCAATCATAGATGTATTTTTCGATGGAGATGCAATTTATCCTTATTTACTTTGTGTTTTTTTTTTTTTTAACATTTCCCTTTATTCCGTTTCAATTCCGGTTGCATTGAATTACAGAATAAGAACAAGTTTCAATTCACGATGATATTTTGAGCGTCTAACATTGCCGCCGCCGCCGCCTCCTTCACCGCCGCCGCCACCACTGCCGCCGCCGCTATGTTGTCTGTGTTGTCTATGTTGTCCGATGCCGAAGACATTGCGGTTGCTGCCACCGTGTTGTCCGTGTTGTCCGTGTCCTCCATGTCATCAGATGATAGAATTACCACGGGTGGTCTTTGAATGACGCACAATGTCAAATCGTCTATTCTATCGTATAACATTTCAGATTCAATGTGATAAATACTTTTTTTGTTAGTGGAAATAATTTTTGTGTTGGAAGGTTTATTGAGTTCAGTAGTTTTATGGCCCACGGAGAAACGAATCCTCGTATAGTAACAAATTATGTCTCTTTGTATATTTTTCCTAATATCTAAACAAAATGCCGTAGTGATTTGCGCCGTACTCAATGGCTACTAAAAGCCCGCTTAGGGTGCGTTTGGTTAGACATTTGGGGAAAATTTTTAGGAAAATGCAAATGACTTTAAGTGAAAGGAGTTTGTCAAAATGCAAATTATGTTTGGAAAATTATAATCTGAAAGTCCATTACGAAATATCCTTGAACAAAATTGTGTTTGGAAGACTTATATTTACAAAGCACCTTTATTATTAATATATATATTTGGTCGGTAAGGGCAACAGCCGCTAGCGATATGGGATCGCCGGCAGCCACCGTCGTCTAAGGTCATTAACCTCAGGTGGCCCCTATAAACCATTGGCGAGGGCTGCCCGAGGTCAAGTGACCACCGACGAGGGTCACGCAACCCCTAATGAGACCCTCGCCTGAGGCGGGGGACGCGCCTAGGTCAACAAGGGCCGCACTAAGGTCACCTGGGTCGCGTGAGGACCTGGGTCACCTGGCTTGTGCCTGGGTTGCACAACCTCGTCGGTAGTCGTGTGACCCCGATCGGCCATCGCTAAGGCTACGCAACCCTCGCCTGAGGTTGGGGGACCTCGGCAAAGGCCGCGCTTGGGTCGCACGACCTCGGCAAGGGTTGTGCCTGGGTCGCCCAACCTCGACGAGGGCTGCGCCTGGGTTGTGCAACCTCATCGGGGCCACGCGACCCTTGCCTAAGGTCACGCACCCCCGGCAAGGTCCTTGGGATGCAAATCGAGCGGCCCCCTGCAAAGGTCGCCGCAACCCAAATGGCATGGAGGTCGCCACGACACCCTAGCGACGATCGTTGTGACAGTCGCTTGCCTCCCTCTAGCCGATCGCCGACCTCTTGCAGCCCTGTGCAACCCCACCGACCCCCTCAATGAAGAAGATGAACAATGAATGCCGAAGATAATGAATAGTAAGTTTTACATTTGCACAAGGCTGAAAGCCCAAGGCACCCCAAGACCAGCCTTGGGCTTTCAGCCTTGAGAAGGCTAGCATTTTGGAAATGAGCTACCAAAAATAGATGCCAAACGCATTAGCATTTGCTCAAGGGCCTTTAGAGGTCCAAAGAGCTTTGCAAATGGTTCCCAAATGCAGCCTTAATCAATTTGCACGAGAGGAATCTTTACTTTAGGACAGTGAGTTGCTCGATATTTGTCCTAGGTCGATGATTGCTCAAGTGTGGACATGTCAACTTTGCACTAGTTCACTCAACGTTCGCCAAATGTCAATTTGGGACCCACTTGTCAAATACTCTCGCATCCCCTCTCTCTTCGGTAAATGCTTTTTACTTTTTTCTTCCTTTTTCTTTCTTATTCTTTCTCCTTTCACTCTCTCCCTCCTCTCTTATGTGGATACACACCCACTCTCTTTTTCTTTTTCTTTTTTTTCAAAATGCTCTCACGCCGGCCACCTTTGCAATCCACCTCCATCTCTATGACATCCCGAAATTTGACCTTATTTCGATTATATGAAATGGTTTTCTCGTTGACGCGCCTATGGTCATTTTACTCAGAATTGATGACTCTTGAGTTAACTAATATATTAGGTGAGGCCGTTAAGGGATATAAACGCGATAGACTAAAGAATTCAATCGGAAATTGACTGCTCGACCATAATAATCGGCGAGGGTCAATATGATATCCTTATAATCGAATTGAGATCGGATGTAAGTCAATTCGACAGAAACACATAATTGAATTGTGGGTGATTCCGCATAATTGCGAAATTCGCATCGAATGGCATTAACCCGATTTTCTATCGAAATTATACTCAAGACACGTGATTGACACCTTGCGATTTTTACGACAACCGAGAGTTGTCTACGAGTTGAAGATGCATAAACGTGAATCGAAAAGTATCAACCATGGGTCAAATGCCCTAAAATCCCTAAAAGCTACCCAATAGGTTAGGTTGAACTAAAATCGCGTTCGTCGATTTTAACCACGAAATTGAATTTGGTTTCGGGAATCGGACGTTCGAGCATGTCACGATTCATTTTTAGGACGCTGTCTCATCTTTCGGAGAAATTTTGTCGAGCTCAGAATTTTGTGGAAAAATCAATTTTGAATAAAAGAAAACAAAGGAAATTCGGATGGGCTGTTTGGAGGGTTTATTTGGCTGCCAAAAGGGTTTATTTTGGGTAAAATGAGAGCTAAATTCTTATTGGAGGGCCAATTGACCTTTGGACTGAAGACTTTTGACGCATTTTCACTTGAGTGCATAGATATTTTGCTTAGGCTTCTCATTGGTTGCAATGTTGACTTCCTTTCTCTCTCTATTTCCTCTCTATTTTTCTCATGCGTGCCTTTCCCCTTGCTACCAACTTCACCCTCTCTACCCCTTTTTCTTCATTTTCTCTCTTCACCAAGCACTATCCCTCCTTCGTTTTGCTGTCGCACGCCCAATTCACCACTGCCAGCACCATCCTCAACTCACTGTCTCTACGATCCTCTCCACTAGCGTCCTCAACCACCGCAAACCCCCAACGCTTTGATGCCACTCCATCTCTCCTCTGCCATCACCACCTCACCCTTACGCCACCAACTCCAGCCTTCCATCTCACACCAACCCGCCAGCCTTCACCATTCAGTCCAGCCACCGCACAACAGCCGCCTAGTCCCCATCCGTGCCACGGCCGCTCGCACCAGCTCACGTTCGTCACTCCACCCACTGTCCTTCACTCACCGCTGACCATCCCAACACCTTAGCCCAACTCTAGCCGCTGCATCATTCGCCTAGCTCTACACCGACCAATAGCCACCGTCTTTTCCAGCAGCCAACACCACCACTAGCTAGCCCTATTGAACCGTCCACGCCCATCTCATCTTCCAGCTCAATCGCACCAACTAGCCCTGCAAGCAGTCGAGAACAACCCTCCACAGAACCAACTAGCTCACTTGGGCATGAGCCTTGTAGGGCTTTTTCAACTACCGTTGAGCCTCCATTGGAGACATGGTAGTCTCGGGTTTTCACCGCCGTCGTGCCACTGTCTTTGTGAACCCGCTGCCGTCCTAATCCAATGAGTTAACTCCCTAATCCTTGATTATGTTGTTAATTACGCTTAGGTGGTTAGTTTAGTTAGCCTACCCTAGGTTAGATTAGTTAACTTGGGTTAGATTAGTTAACCATGGTTAGATTAATTAATCATAGTTAGGTTAATTAAGTTGGATTTATTTAATTAATTATGATTTATTTAATTAATTGTAATTAGCGTAATTAGTTACGGATTAGCCGTTTCGTGAAATTTTATGCTCATCCTTGTGGTTGAATTTATATGCGAATTTCATGGCTTATATGTGCAATTGAGTGCTTGGTCGTAGTGATTGATTATTATTGCAAAACTCAATTTTATGGGTATTTAATTAGAAAAATACCCGGTGTTAGTTTTTGACGCCAATTTTTATGTACAATATAAAATTGTAGAGTTTTGAATTGGGAGCGTATCAAATTTGATGGTTCCATTTAAATGTGTGATCATGCACAATTATTTTATCGGGATGATTTTTAATACGAAGAAAATTGGCCAAATTCATTATTTGAACACGAGGATTTGGATGCAAAGCAAGGTGTTCTTGGCCAAGTATATGCTCGTGCAGTCACTATCAGAACCTGTCACCCAACGAGAGTTTGGGAACAATGCCTAATGCTTATTGGATGCTTGGCGGGGGTCCAGAAGCTGAGTCGTGGTGGAGACCGGACCGATGCCTCTCTTTTGGATGCTGTCTAGGTGGGGGTTATAGATGTTGCCATGCTCGATGGAGTAGGACGACGCTTGATTATGCCGGATGACCGCCGACTGTTGAGTTGGTCGTGGCCGATGGATCGTAATAATTGGAACACGCCTAAATAGTTGTAATAATTGCACCTGATTATGAGGCAAAATTGTGTGGCACGATATGGGACGTGTCATAACGATTTTACCTTATAACTGGGACCCATGTGATTGTGAATGAAATGATATGTTTCGGTTATTAAATTACGCTTGCTGTATTGATAATAGCATATGTGATGCACAAATATGCAGGGACATGCCGAAGCGAAGTAAGTTTTGTATGGTGCATGTTTAGGACCACCTTCAAGGCAAATTTGCATCCTAACTAGGGTTTAGGGTTTTGACTCATTGAGATTTATCTCACCTCATCGTGGTTAAATATTTTACAGGTCCTCAGTATGGAGAGATGCCCCGTCCATTTTGGGGTTCCGAGGGAGATGGACTATGAGCCCTCCTATTTCCCTATTCCTCGGACCACCCAAACCCACGAGCTAGTTGATACCACGATTTGGGATGATGAGGGCCTTCCTCACTTGGTGCCTCATCGCTTCAAGGCATGGTTCATCAACGAGCGTAACGGGGCTCAAGAGAGTCCCCTGTAGGGTTTTAACGGACCTCCCATTGGGACGGAGGATGGGGAGGTAGCTCACCCCATGGACATCGACATCCCATATGGTGTCATGGAGAACCCAGAGCCCAAGGCTGAAAGTGTGATTTTCAACCCTATTTTCGATTAAATAAATTGAGCTTTTCATTGACGCACCTATAGTCTTTTTCTTTAAGTTGGCCACTCATGAGATAACTAATCTATCAGGCAAAGCCGTTAAGGAATATAAACGCAACTGATTTGAGAATTCGACCAAAAATTGACTGCTCGACCGTGCTAATCTGTAAGGGTCAATACGGTACCGTTAAAATCGATCAGAGACTAGAGATAGGTCAATTTGACAGAGGCTTGTGATTAGAGTGTGAGTGATTCCACCTGATTGTAAAATTCTTATTGAACGGCACTAAATTGATTTTTTGTCATTTCTATACCTTGTGGCCGTATTTGAAATCTTGAGACTTTAACGACAACCAAGAGTCGCCTATGAGTTAAAGATATACAATATGACTCGAAAATAATCGTCCACGGGTCAAATGCGCTAAAAATTCCTAAAAGCTACTTGGTATGTTAAGTCACGTTAAAATCACATCCGGTCAAAATTAACCACGAAATTGAACCTGATTTCATAAATTGAAAGTTTTGTCATGTCACGATTTATTTTAGGAATGTCGACTCATCCTTCAAAGATTTTTCGACAAGTCCAAATTTTTGGCGAAAAATCAAAATTGGACAATTTGGACCGGGAAATTTAGAGGCCCATTTTTTAGTGCACTTTTGGCTGTCGAGTTGGATCATTTGGCAAGGAAAATGTGGAGAGTGGTGTGGGCATCCACCATGACATTTTAGCCATTGAATTGAGTTGTTTTAGGAAAGGATTTGAATTGAATTTGGAAGGGAAATGTTCAAAATTCATAAACATAGGGGATAGCAACCTTTTGAACCTTTTGGGTGGCTTCTTGGAGAAGTTTCGTGAAGGAAAATGGGCAGAAGACTTTGGGGACAGCCACTTGAGTGTTCTTGACAATTTTGTGATCATTAAAGGCTTGGTTCCCTCCTTTCCAACTGCAGCCCTCCTCCTTCTTCTTCCTTGTTGTCTTCCTCCTCCATTGTTGTTGTTTAGAGCTCAAAGACCAACCAGCAAACCCAGAGAAGCCAGCCAGCCACCGCCGACCCCCCCTCACCGCCATCTAAGCATCGCCGAGCCATCGCTAGTTGCCCGCGAGCTCGAGCCGACGTCCTTGCCATCCCATGCTTGCTCGCTGGCCCTTTGACCACCTTGGTCACCGTCGCAGGTCCTTGAGCCGCCTCCATCGTTCGTTTGAGCCGCTGTCGCTCCTGCCAAGACCCACCGCTGCCATCCGCCTCCCACGTGGCCCGTTTCCTGCCAAGCCAGGCCCTTGGTCCAGCTCCTTCAGCCCAAGACCAAAATCGAAATCTCAGCCCATAGCTAAGACTTCGTGGGCTGTTTTGGGCCCCTTCCGGACCTCGTTGGGCGTCGCCGTAGGCCCGTGTTCCGCTCGCCTCCACGTCACCGTTGCCGTGAATTCACTAACTCGTAAATTCGGTGAGTTTACTTGCTAAACCTTAATTAGGAGGCTAATTATGCTTAGTAGGTAATTAGCTTAGCCTAAGATTAGATTAAGTTGTTAGTTTAGATTAATTAGTGGTTTAGTTGCTTAATTAGGCTTATTAAATGGTTAGATTAGATTAGTTAAGGGTTAATTATATTGTATTATTAGGTGGTTAGATTAGCATATTTAGTTTAATTAGGCATGTATGTAATTAATTTGCATTTATTTAATTAATTTTATAATTTATTTAGTTATTTAATATTTTTTTGAAAATTATACCGAGATAGCTAGTCATTAAAATTTCATTCTGATTGGCGTGGTATAGTTAGTTTGTGCAATTAATTGTCAAATTGTGCAAGTGAGTGATGTTTGTGATTTTGAGTTATTATTTCAAAATTTTGGATTTTTAGTATTTAATTGGAAAATATTGGGTGTCGGTTTTTGACATCGAAAATGTTTTTAAATACCATATTAATAGTGGGATTTTAAAAGGAATTATATCAATTTTTATGGTTCGATCTGACCATGTATCCATATATGATTATTTTACCGATTGAATGGTCATGTGATGGTTATGTGAACTCGTCATGAGTGTTTACGCCGGATGATACCCCTATATGGATAACGGATGCCGACAGTAGTAGAGGCTGGACCGATACTTCTTTGGGATTGTCGTCTCGAGGTAGATGCTGCCGTGCTCAATGGGGTAAAACGATGCCCGGTTATGTCGGAAGACTGCCAAACGTCGAGTAGGCCGTGCCTGTTGGGCCGTGATAAAATTGAAAGTGTTTGATTGAGATAAACGCACTTCTTTATGAGACAAAATTGTGTGGCACAGAATGAGACGTGTCATGACGATTTGGTCTTATAATCGAGACCCCTATAATAGATTGAGTTATGAAGTGAGGCGTTCCAATTGTTGAGTGTGATTACTGCACATATCTATTATATGAACTGTACTGACATGCAAAAAGATACTGAGGCGAGGTGAGTCTTTTGTGATGTGTGATTATACTGCCTCTAGGCGCATTTCCTTCCTAGTCGGAGTTTATGGCGTAGACTTGCTGAGACGTTGTCTCACCCCATCATGGGCTTAACTTTTCAGGTCCGTAGATGACAGTTCCTCCAGTTCGTTTTGGACATCCACAGGGGTATATAGAGTAGAGTACTGATGTCCCCATCCCCAAGAGTCCTTGGCTCCATGAGCTCATCGTGACCACTATCTTGGCCGATGAGGGCCGACCACAATTGGTAACTCATCGGTTCAAGGCGTGGTTCCATCATGGGCCTAATGGGGTCCGAGAAGGTCCCCTGAAGGGTTTCAATATCCCCGCCGTTACGGTCAATGCCGCTACGGGCGAGGGGGTAACTGACCCACTTGATGGTGCAGTGATAGACCCAGAGTCCTCAGAAGTCTCGGTTGAGGAGTCTTGTGCTTAGATGGCTTAGTGACTCTTCTTTTTGGAGTTAGGCTTTTGTTTATAAACTAGCATTGTATATAAACCCGGTGTGTTTATAAAAAGTATTTTGTAAAAACTGTTGTCCTACTTTTCTATCATATATTTGTGTTGTCTGGGGTTTGTTTATTATACACTTCCGCATGTGCATAATCGATTGGGTCGACGATGTAAGGACTAGTACAAACACCTAGAGGGGGGTGAATAGGTGTAAATAAAAATTTTCACAAGACCTAGAATAAGAAATTGCCTTTAGAACATAATTGACTATGAATGTATTCAACTTTGAGCAAACAAATAAGGTAGTGAATAAAAGTAAGGAATTAAGAAGTTCAGGGAAAGAGAATTAGAACATGAGGTTTATAGTAGTTCGGTTTAGATCAACCCTACGTCCACTCTCTCGCGCTAACAGCCTATTAGCTGTATCCCACTAAGAATCAAAAGAAATTTTACAATTTCGCGATCTTGACTTCATAGTGTAGAAACTCGATCACACTCTTCCGAAGTCTCACAATTGTTTGCTCTCTCTTTTGAGTACAATTTGAGTTCGACAATTGAAATAGCAAAGAACAAGTTTCTTTCACGCACACTTCAAATAATTGGAGAGTCTGCCTTAAATACTCCTTTATGCTGTTATGACCGTTGGCACTTTCTAAAGGAGTTATTCCAATCTACCCGTTGGACAGAATCAATTAAGGAGATCTCAAGTCATTTAATCCTGCTCACTTAAACAATCAGAATCTTGATTTCCATAAGTAGAACCTTCCAAGTATACTTCATCTTTCAAAGATCTTCATATCGAAGTTGATTCTAATAAGAACAATCAATCAAGTAGATGCTATATCCAGCTATAGGGTCTTCCAAAAACCATACGAATCAAATTCTTGAAGGTAATCTCATATCTAGATAAGTCTTTATTCTTCAGTCTGGAAACTGTCAATGAGGGCAAACTTTGAGATTAAAGTTTGGCGGTATTCAGATTTTGACAGTAGAGTCTGGAGTTCTTCAGACTATAATACTTGAGTCTTTTGGAAAGGTTTTGTCAGCTTCAAAATAATAAAAGAGTTTTCTCTAACAATCTCTCCCCTTTTAATAGTGACAAAACTTTCCTGCAGATTTGAATAATTTTGGCCTGCAAAACAACACTTAAGCAAAACGTGATATCTTATAAAGATAAGTTGATTAAGACCTGGATAGCAGTGATTCTGCAACCACAGAAAACATGTTAATCCTACAAGATAACTATCTAGCCACAATCAATATCACAAACTTAGTTACTGCAAGCATAAAAAAGATTCAAAGTCAAGCAACAGTCAAATGTTCAAAGAACACCAGTCCAAAGTCAGTCTAAAATACCAAACAAAAGGTCATCAAAATCAAACTAAGCAAAAAGTTTCAAAAGATATCTAAAAGATTGGTCAAATCTGCAAAAACTCTCCCCATTTTTGTCATCAGCAAAAAGTGGAGAAAAACTTTAAAAAGAGTTAGGTAAAATCATGGCTGTTTCGAGATGCGAACGATTTGAAAATCCCCCATAGACTTGACAGTCTCCTCCAGCTTCCTTACATCCTCCTTTAGTTGCTCAATATCCTCACATTTTGCAGTAACTTGAACTTGAAGCTTAAGGGCTTGTACCTGATCATGTAGAGAGACTGAGGTGGCTTGATGTGCTGATTTAAGGTTTTGAAATTCACTCCATTCCATATAGTTGAGCTTTTATCTCCATAAGAAGCTCGAGCAGTCTCTTAAAGTCTATTGTATTGTCCGTTTGAGTACTAGCTTCAGCACGTTCAGTTTAAAGAGTGTTCCCTAATGATGGAACCTCAACTGGAACATCCAAACTTGGAGAAGATGCCTCAATACCAGTTTCAGGGAATTAAGAGGCATAGACATCCTCTAGATCTGTTGGAGATCTACTAACACCACTAGTAAAAACAGGTGAAGAAGCATCTCTTTTGTCAGTTGCTCCCCATGCTTCTATGCTTTTAAGTGGAGAAAAGAATTCATCTTCCTATTCTTCCTTTTCTTTAGCACCAAGGTGATGTTTTTCTCTTTCTTCTTCTGCATTTCCACTCCTTTTCTTGTCTAAGTCATTTGACAAGGATACAGCAAATGTTGGCTCAAGATAATCATCTTGACCCTCTTCTTCTTCCTCTTTATTTTTCCTATATTCTCCTTTCTTTGCTTTCTTCACCTCTCCTCTCTGTCTTTTCTCTTTCTCTGTTCTCCGTGTTATTCTCCTCAAAACTAACAAAGCTCCTTAAATTTCTTAAGGTAAAAGCGGAGATAGTAAAACCGTCCTCATCTTCTTCATCCTACAAGATAAGGGCTCCCCTCTTCTTGATCGGTGCGCTCATTGGCTTTTTTCCTTTCCTCTTCTTCGATGTAGAGTCTTTTTAGTTTTGACAAGGGATTTCTCCTTCGGGCGCTCCAAAGCCTTATTCAACTCTTTCAGTCTCATTTTTTTTAACCATTTTTAGTCCAACTACCATTGGAGCAATGGTTCGAACACACAGAATAGCAGGAGGCTGAATGTTGAAATGTCCGAATAGTTAAGAAGGAAGTTGACATTTGTCCTTCACAACTGTCCTATACATGTGTATTAGGATAGTATGAGGTAGTGAGAACTTGAATCCAATGTTGATTGTATACATCAACTTTGCTTCAGAGTGAGAGACATCGGTTTTTGAAGTGGATTTGGGTTTGATGCAATTGATCACAATCTTGTGAAGCAAAATATTGGAGGTAGTCATCCTATAGTAAGAAATCATGCCTTCAGCAAACCTGTTCCAAACAAGAGCCAAGGTTGCTTGACCAACTGACATACTAATTTGTTGGAAACTTCCTCTTTCCACACCAATCACATCCGCTAAGGTATCTACATCCACCACAAATTCTTTGCCCCTGACCATGAAAGAAAATCTATTCGCATTTAGACAAGACAGATTTGAATAGAAATAGGCAGTTAATTCAAGGTAGGCAGCAGATGTCTCTAAACAAATTTGTTCAAGTTGAAGGAGTGCAAACTTCTTCCTCAATTTCACCTTCAAAGAATCAAGAAAATCAAAGTCCACACTTCTAGGGTTCATCACCCCTCTCTTCAGTAGTTTCGAATAAGTCTTCTTGTGGTCCTTAGAACAAAATAAGTCTGTTCTTTCACCACGAACATTTGCAGCAACACCCATCCTAGGCGAAAAATTCGTGTACATCATTTCATCATCATCTTATCCTTCAGGCTAATTATAAGTTCCAAACCGTGGATCACTTAGAAAGTTGGCAAAAGTCCTTATAGCCAAACCTACAGGCGCAATGCCCAACTTTTCCATTTCTTGCAAGAACAAAGTTTCGTTCTTATACCTTCTCTCTCGTAAAAACTCATCGATGAATGTCATCGCAACACCGCCCTCCTTTAACTTAGAGTAGAGTATACAGAAAAATTCAGATTTCAGTGTTCTTATGGGTTGAACATCTTCAAAGATTGCTTCTTCTGCTTGTTGCTACGGAGGAACTTGAGTCCCTTGGTGTGAAGAATGACACTGTTGAAAATGTTGTTATTGTCGCTACTATTGAAGAGGAGAATCATCTTCCTCGGTTAGATCAAATTGGGTAGGACCCTCTAGCATGTGCTGTGGTCCCCTGTTCGCAATTCTAGAAGACTTTCTCTGGAAAGACATTGTTACTATCTTGGAGGATTTCAAGAACTTGCTCGTTTAAAAAGGTGAAAGCTTTTTTGGATCAAACTTGAGAGAAAATGAGAAAAAGTAGGATCTCTGTATTCTAGGATTTGAGTGAGTGTAAACGGAGAAGAAGAAGTTCGATGGTATATAATGTTGGAGAAATCTTCCTTGAATGTTTTGAAGCTGACAAAACGTTTCCATCAGTCTAGTTTGAAGACTTGCAGACTCTTTCATCAAAGTCTGAAGACTTCCGGACTGCCAAACTCAAGACTCAAAATTTATCCTCATTGACAGTTTCTAGTCCGTCAAAGAAAACTTATCCAAAACTGGATGTTTCGTTAAGGATTTGACTTTATCGACTGGAAAAGATCTCTTGGCTGGATATAACATGACGGAATCCTTTATTCAAATCAAGATTGATTCAGGGATTGTGGATTCCTTGATTGGCGAAGTATACTTGGAAGATTCTACTTATGGAAATCAAGATCCTGATTGTATAGGCGAGCAAGATTGATGGGCTATTGTCATGTTCCTTAAATAGATCGAAAATCTTCCTAATTGATTCTGTCCAGTGAGTAGATTGGAAGAATTCCTTTGGTAAGTGCCAATGGGTATGATGGCATAAAGGAGTATATAAGGAAGACGTTCCGGTTGTTTTGAGTGTGTGCGCGATAAAAGAATTCCAAAGTCTGAAACTCCTTGTTCTTAGTCAATTCATTTGTTGAGCGAAATCTTGTATGCAAAAGAGAGTCTATATTTTTTAGAGACCTTGAGGAAGTGTAGTAGAGTCTCTACACTGTGGAATCAAGGGAGAGCTTTACTGTAACAACTCTTTTGTTCATAGTGAAATCCAGCTGGTGGACTGTTAGTGCGGAAGAGTGGACGTAGGCTTGGATTAAGCTGAACCACTATAAACTCTGTGTTCAAATTCTCTTCCCTACACTCTTTTACTTTGATCGTAATTTGTTTATTTGAAAAGAGAGAAATTTCCTTTTCATAATCTATTATTGATTTGTGCTACAATTATCTCGCAAAATTGTTTATGCACCTATTCACCCCCCTCTAGGTGTACATTCTAGCTTTCACATTTAAAGCAGGTGAAACGGGGTATACGGATCGTCATAAAGGAAAAAGTAAAAACTGCATTTTTCGAGAATGAAAAACTGCCATAAATTCAAAACTCGAAAAAGATAATTTCTAAAAATAAAATAAGTAAGTAGCGATTCAAAAAATAAACGTACCTTTCCAAAATTTCATCCAAAAAATAAATTACATCTAGAAAATTAACTTACAGTCATTACTTATGGTCGTTCTGAGTCTGATCATTTTCAAACTTTAACCGATAGAAGACATGATGTTCAGTCTAGTATAAATAGACTCAAATAGGCTTTTCTCCAATGACTTTGTAAATATGTCTGCCAACTGATATTTCAAGTTGATGAACTGAATCATAACTTCTCCATTTTGAACATGATCTCTATTGAAATGGTGTCGAATCTCTATATACTTTGCCATTGAATGAAGAATTGGATTCTTCATGAGATTGATGGCATTGATGTTGTCACATTTGATCTTGGTGCATGATTATTCAATTCCAAAGCCTCTTAGTTATTGACTTATCTACAAGATTTGAGAACAACAGCTCCCAAGAGCCACATATTCTACTTCAGTTGTTGAAAGAGCTACGGTACTCTACTTTCTTGAAAACCAGGACACCAACTTGTTACTTAGCAATTAACAAGTACTAGAAGTACTCTTTTTATCAACTCTGCAACCTGCTAAATCTGCGTCTGAATATCTAAGGAGAGTAAAATCTCCTTCTTTGGGATACCACAAATCTAACTTTGGAGTAGTTGTAATGTATTTGATGATACGTTTTGCAACGCATAGATAAGATTCTTTGAGATCTGATTGGAATCTAGCACAGATACAAACACTAAACAAAATGTCAGGTCTTGATGCAGTAAGGTAAAGAAGTGAACCTATAATGCTCCTGTAAAGCTTCTGATCTACACTTTTTCCTCCTTCATCTTTATCCAGCTTCGAAGAACTTAACATTAGTGTCTCTGTCTTATTGCAATTCTCCAATCCAAATTTCTTGATGAGGTCTTTTGCATATTTCTCTTGGTGAATAAAAATACCTTTCTTTGACTGTTTAACTTGCAATCCCATAAAGAAATTTAACTCACCCATCATACTCATCTCAAATTTATCCTGCACATATCTAGAGAACTTATTGCATAGATTTTCATTAGGTGATCCAAAAATGATATTATCAACATAAATTTGAACAAGTAGAAAATCTTTGCCTTCTCTTTTAATGAACAAGGTAGTATCTACCTTACCTTTTTTCAAAATCATTTTGAATTAGAAAGTTACTTAACCTTTCATACCAAGCTCGAGGTGCTTACTTCAGTCCATATAAGGCCTTTTTCAATCTTTAGACTGAGTCTGGTTTTCATGGATCTTTAAATCCTGGTGGTTGTTCCACATAGAATTCTTCTTGTATCAATCCATTGAGAAATGCACTTTTGACGTCCATTTGGAATAACCTTAAATTTTTATAACAAGCAAAAACAAGTAATAATCTTATTGCTTATAACCTTGCTACTGGTGCATAGGTGTCGTAATAGTCTCTCTCTTCTTCTTGCGTATATCATTTGGCCACGGGTCTTGCTTTGTTCCTGACCACCTTTCCTTTCTCGTCCACCTTGTTCCTGAAAACTCATTTAGTTCCAATAATAGACTTACCTTTAGGTTTAGGAATTAACTCCGAAACATCATTGATGCTGAACTGTATGAGCTCTTCTTGCATGGCTTTAATCCAGCTTTCATCAACCAGGGCTTCTTATATACTTTTGGGTTCAATTTCAGAAACAAGTGCTAAAGCACTAAACTCTTCTTACTTTTTGGATCTGGTAAGAATTCCTTCATCGATGTTGCTAATGATGAGCTCTTTGGAATAACTTGACTTATACTTCCAGTTGCTGATTCGTTTTAAAGTCTGTTGATCCTTTATTTCAATTGAATCTTCTGGTTCATCTTATTGTTTCTCTCCAGAAGTCTGAACCACTTCGGGGGAATTAGACTTTATAAAATCTAGAGCAGGTTCATATTCTTCAAGATGATTTTGATCCAGTTGATTCTACATAGAGTTTTGAAACTTGACATTCATAGATTCTTCCACGGACTTAATCTTCTTGTTGAATACTCTGTAGGCTTTGCTTGAAGTTGAGTAGTCAAGGAAAATTCCTTCGTATGATTTTTCTTCAAACTTACCAATTTGATCATTTGTATTTTTTAAAACAAAATACTTACAACTAAACACATGAAAGTAAGAAACATTTGGTTTTTCTTCCCTTTAAACACTTCATAAGGAGTTTTCTCTAAGATAGGCCTTAGAAATACTCTGTTAATGATATAACATGCGATAGAGACTATTTCAGCCCAAAATCAAGAGGAGATATTACTCTCAATTAAGAGTGTTCTTGATATTTCCTACAAAGATCTATTATTTCTTTCCACAACCCTATTCTGTTCTAGAGTATATGGAGAAGAGAAAACATGCTGGAAACCAGATTCATCACAAAATTTTATAAAGTCAAGGTCTGTCCGTATGCTTGAAATAACATATCATTTTTCATTCTAAACTTTCTTTGTGAACTTTGAAAAGTAAGAAAATGCTTCAAACTTACTTGCTAGGAAGTAAACCCAAGTAAAACAAAAGTAATCATCCACAATTACTATACAATATCTCTTTCCACCAATGCTTTAAGTTCCGGTGGGTCCAAAGAGACCTATATGCAGAAGCTGCAAAACTCGATTAGTTGAAACTTGATTTATAGGTTTAAAAAAACTTCTAACCTGTTTTCCCAAAACATATGATGTGCATAATTTAGACTTTTGATAAGTCAAGTTGGGGAGTCCATGAACAAGCTTCTTGGAGGAGATCTTGGCAATTTGCTTCATGTTCACATGGCCAAGCTTTCGATGCCAAAGGTTTGCTTTATCTTGAATGGATATTAGACACTTTGAACTTTCTGCTTTTATTATATTCCAATGTCTTTGTCCAGTGAAAGATTGAGAAAAATCTTTACTATTTTCCGAACAAATGCCTTCTTGGAATTTAATTTTGAATCCAGTATCACACAGTTGACTTATGCTGAGTAGATTGCAATTCAATCATTTCACTAAGGAGATATTGTTGATTGTGAGACTTCCAATCTTTACAATTCCACATCCAACAATTCTTCCTTTGTTGTTTCCACCAAAAGAAACTTTTCCACCATTTATATGAACAAGCTTTATAAAATAACTTGAATCTTCTGTCATGTGTCTCGATCAGCCACTATCTAAATACCATTTCATATTCTTTTTTATAGTGACTTGCAATTATAAAAATAACTCAAGCTTTCTTTGGTACCCACATTTTTTGGATCCAGGGGAGTTAGTATTAAAAATAGTTTTTGCCCAATCCCTCTTCACAGGTTTCCAAACCTTGGGACATTCCTTCTCAAAGTGTTCTAAGCTGTTATACTTTAAACATTTTAGAGCACTTCGGACAACAAGTTTTACAAAAACTCTTAGAAAATGATTTTTGTAAAATGTTTTTGTAAGTTTTTGTTTGATTCTTTCCTTTACTTTTGGAAAATCAATTAGAGAAATGATTTCTGGAGTCATACCCAAACCAGATTTATGAAAATAAGGTCTTAGTACAAAAAAAATCTTTTCCAACTTCTTAGATCTTTTTGAAAACCTTTTTGTGATATTTGAAATGTTTACTTTCAAAAAAGCATTTTCCTTCGAAAGAAAATCTGTGTTTTCTTTCAAATCAACAAAACTTTTATCTAAATTTTCAAATTTTTCTTTCCAATATGTTTCCTGTTGCTTCAGTTTAGAATTTTCCCTCTTCAGCTTAGAAATCCTTTTAAGAGATGTTTTGAAACTAAGACAGAGTTCATCTATATACTTCGAGACTTTAATAGGAATTTTTAGATTGCTAGCCTCGATTTCTTTGTCTAAGTCTGAATATGTTCCACAATCTGAGTCTGATTCTGAATTTGCCATTAGACATATATTGGCATATTTTTCATCATTTTCCTCGCATTCAGTATCACTCCATGTCTCTACTTTGAGAGCCTTTTTGTATTTCTCTGTTTTTCCTTTCTTTTTCTTTAGCGGAGGACAATTGGGTCTAATGTTCCATTTTTTCTTTTTCTTTTTGCATTCAAAGTAAATCACATCTTTATTGACTTCATTATCCTCTGTTGATTTTTTCTGGAATTTTTTAGTGTCTTGCTTCTTCTAGTTGAATCTTCTTCCCTTTCTATTCAACTTTTTGAATTTCCTAATCATGAATGCTAGCTCTTCATCATCCATATCTTCTTCTGAATCTATATAATCATAATCGTCGTCAAATTTTAAAACAATTGACTTCTTACCTTTATGATCTCCTTCCTTATTGATCTGCTCCACTTCATATGATTGAAGTGTGCCAACTAATTCATTTATTGAGAGAGGCATGATCCTTTGGGTTTCTCTTATTGAAATCTTCACGTGATTCCAGTCTTTGGATAGTCCACACAGCAATTTATTGACCTTCATTGGTCCTAAGATTGGATGTCCTTGATATGCTAGGCCATTTACAATCTCTGTGAAATGACTGAACATGTTAGTAATGAATTCTCCTAACTTCATCTTGAAGGCTTCATACTGTCTGAGTAAGATATTGATTTTTGTTTCTTTAACTTGATCAGTTCCTTTATAAGTGACATGCAACATGTCCCAGACTTCTTTTGCTGTTTTACAAGATAAAATTCTGTTATACTTAGTAGGAGATAAAGTACAATATAAGGAATATATGGCTTTAGCATCAAGAGCTTATCTTTTGGTTAATTCTTCTTGTGTCATTTCGCTAGTATCTGCAACTTATTTTCCTTTTTTTGAGGTTGATGTAGCTTTGGGAATAATCTCTTTCTCTACCACATCCCATTCTAGTGGATCTTTCGATCTTAGGAATGCCTTTATCTTGTTTTTCTACACATTGTATTCCTTCCCATCAAAGTAGGGAGGTCTGGTGTTGCTCTGGCCTTCAACCAATCCTGAAGCCAAAATACTAGTCATAGATCTTTAACTCATAAGTAAAAATACTTAAATAAAATGAGCACACAAGCTCTGATACCAATTGTAAGGACTAGTACAAACACCTAGAGGGGAGTGAATAAGTGTAAATAAAAAATTTCACAAGACCTAGAAGAAGTAAATCGCCTTTAGAACATAACTGACTATGAACGTATTCAACTTTGAGCATACAAATAAGGTAGCGAATTAAAGTAAGGAATTAAGAAGTTCAGGGAAAGATTAGAACACAAGGTTTATAGTGGTTCGGCTTAGATTAAGCCTACATTTACTCTCCCGCGCTGACAACCTATTGGTTGGATTCCACTAAGAATCAAAAGAGATTTTATAGTTTCACAATCTTGACTTTACAGTATAGAAACTCTATCACACTTTTTTGAAATCTCACAAGTGTTTCGTTTCTCTTTTGAGTACAATTTGAGTTCGACAATTGAAATAGCGAAGAATAAGGAAGCTTCAAACTTTGAAATTTTTTTTTTCATGCACATTTCAAATAACTGGAGAGTCTACCTTAAATACTCCTCTATGCCGTCATAACCGTTAGCACTTTCCAAAAGAGTTCTTCCAATCTACCCATTGGACAGAATCAATAAAAGAGATCTCAAGTCGTTTTAGGAATGTGATGAAAACCCATTAATCATACTCATCCATACAATCAAGATCTTGGTTTCCATAAGTAGAACCTTTCAAGTATACTTCGTCTTTCAAAGATCTTCATATCAGAGTTGATTCCAATAAGAACAATCAATCAAGTAGATGTTATATCTAGCCATAGGGTCTTCCAAAAACCATACGAATCAAATTCTTGAAGGTAATCCCGTATCTGAATAATTCTTCATTCTTCAGTCTAGAAACTGTCAGTGATGGCAGACTTTGAGATTAAAGTTTGGTGGTCTTCAGACTTTGATAATAGAGTCTGGAGTTCTTCAGACTATAACACTTCAGTTTTTTTGGAAATGTTTTGTTAACTTCAAAATAATAAAAGAGTTTTCTCTAACAGGCGACACGTTTTGGAACGTCGCAATTTTATCGACCACTAAGGGATGCGCGCACTCGAGGTTTGAGGCATGATAGAAGGGTCCGGAGTGTAGGTGGCCTAGGGCTTTCTTTTTGGATATAGACTTGTAAATATAAACCATTAGGTTAACCTGACATGTTTATAAAGTGTAGTTTGTGAAAAAGTTGATGTCCTACTTTTACTATCATCGTGTTTGTTTGTTGTTTGAGGGTTATTTAATTCATTTTCATATGTGCTTAATTGAAAGATAAAACGAAAGGGTCGGCGATGCGACCTGGAACGTTGCATTTTTAATCGATAGCTGAGGGATGTACGTGTGCCCGAGGTTCAGGGCATGACAATCTCTACCTCTGTCTTTGCCCACTTATTCTTTGACCTCCAGTGTAGCCACGTCCTGTCCAACTCCTCTCACGCCTTAGAATCGACACCCACGTTGGCCAAGAGCTCAAGGCCCTCTACCATGTCAACAAACCATGCCTATGCCTTCTCCTTCTATGTTGCCTACGCCAACCCTAGTCGAACTCAAATATGTTGATTTGAGGTCAAGTTGAGCTCTAAATCACAAATTTAGGGTTTCCTTGAGCTTAAATCCAGAAAATGAGGCTCAAATTTGCCATCAGAACTCAAGCTCAATGACGGAGGATAGACAACCATGAGGTGGTTGTGGAAGGCGATTCGCGAGATTAAGTCAATAGTGAGTCTTAGGTGAGGCATTTCCTTCCGGTCAAAGTGAAAGGAGGGTCTCTAGCAGAGTGAAGGCACTGAAAGGAGGAAGAAGAAGAAAAAAAAAGGAAAAAAAGTAAAAACAATAATTGAAAAGAGAGGGGACACGGGCATATTTGACAAGTGGGTCCCAAATTGACACGTGGCTGGTGTTGAGTGGACTAGTGCAAAGCTGACATGTCTACACTTGGGCACCTAATATTTTCTCGATTACAAGGACTGGAGGTTGGTCCCCCAAAAATCGCACATCGGCTGCTTCCGATCTCCCTTCTAGGATAAGTGTCATCCAACTATAGTTGGCTGCCGTGACTCTAGTTGTCGTGGCGCGCGGTTTGGTTACTTTTTGATTTAATCTAAAGCTTTTTATAGTTAAAATATTAAGGGAAAAAATCACCACAAACCCTAAATTATGACAATTATGACGTATTTATCCCAATTTTTTTTACCAAAAAATTGACCTATGATACAAGTTATTTAAAGTAGCAGGTATGCTATCCCACAAGCATGGCCCTTCCATGGCCTCAGAATATGGACTACTTATTAGCCACCAAATTTCTCTTCATTTTTTGGCCTATATCATTGAAAATTTTAGGATACTAGAATTATGATGCATAGGTTCCAC
The DNA here is from genome assembly GCA_014182725.1 of Eucalyptus brandiana. Classification (NCBI taxonomy): domain Eukaryota; kingdom Viridiplantae; phylum Streptophyta; class Magnoliopsida; order Myrtales; family Myrtaceae; genus Eucalyptus; species Eucalyptus brandiana. The sequence goes on from CM024669.1 coordinate 30,227,645, forward strand.
ATTGTTGACACATAATTTTTTGCAAATCTAGAAAATAAAAATTGCATTGGAACAAATAAAAGGAAAAAAATGGGGGAAATTGATTTGATTGATTATGCATGGAAAATTGGAATTCTGATGGGTATTCGGATTTTGTTAAATGCAGAAGCAATTTAAAAATCAAGTGAATAAGGGGCAAGAATTTTGCAAAATGGAAGAAATCTGAGCAAGATCGAGCTGATTGTGAAATCATGCTCTAATTTACAGATTTGATTTAATGGAGCAAGAGATAGAAACTTGGAAAATGCCATAAAAATGCGGCCATATGGAACCACTATAAAAGAGTTTTGCATTTTTGAAGAAAGGAGGAGGGATTTTCAAAAAAATTCAAGAGTGAATTCGAGAAAGAATTTTCAGAGCAAAAAACTGAGGAGTGTTTTTTCTTTCGGGTTTTTAAGCTTAAAAGCCCCAAAGAAAATCAATTCTTTTGTTTTGGGGCGAATGGGAGAAATTTGAGAGAAAAATTCAAGAGCAAATTCGAAGAAAAATCGGCGTAAGAAGAAGGCCTCGCCTGCCTTGGTCAAAGAGAAGGTCTTTTTCCTTTTTCTTTCCCTGACAAGAAAAGGGAAAAGTCAGCTACAAAACAAAGAAAGAGGAGAGAGAAGACCGGTGAGTGACGTGAGGTGAGAGAAAAGAAAAAGAAAAAGAAAAACAGGTTATTGTTTGTCTTCCTCGCGCGGACGCTCGCTCCCTGCCAATCTCCGTCCGCCACGCCCCCAGCCGTCCGGCCGCCCTCAGCGACGCCTGCACCTGACCTCCGCCACTGACCCACAGCATCGCCATCGTGCTGCTGCCAACACTCACACTCAACGCCTCTCTCTGCACCCGTCGTCGCCACGCTCGCTATCACTGCCGCGCTCGCCCACACCTACCCCACTAGAGCCCAACGCCGACGTTGCTACTTCCCTTTCCCAAGTGCTCAACGTCCGCACAGTCCCCCTGCTGCAACGCCCAGCGCACGACACCCACTGTTAGGGAAATCCCTTATGATGTTTTGAAGATGACAAAATAAATCAAAGCCTACTAACATATTTAATGGTTAAGTAATAGACCATGCAAATAATAGAACATGTAAAGGATATTGTCAAAGTCTGAAGACGGCCAGAAGACTAAACGTAACATATGTCCAAAATATATTTTGAAGATTTCCAGACTTCTGTGTCAAAGTCTGAAGACTGCCAGACTTTAGTGTCAAAGTCTGCTCTATATCAAAAGTCTGCTTACTCTGACAAATTCCAGACTGAACGTGAATGAAGAACCAAAAGACGAACTCTATGCTGAAGTTGAACTAGAAGACGGATTCTATGTTGGAGCTGAACTTATTCAAACGGTGTTCAGACCTTAAAGCTAAATCTGTTCAGAAGCATAATATGTTCAGACTCAGATTGTAAAGTCTATTGCACTTAGATTCAAATTGTAAAGTCTATGGCTATCAGACTTTACATCCATATTCGACAGAACGTAATACAAGTCCAATCATACAACGGCTAGTGATCTGGTTTGGATTCCACATCAAGATTGATTTGACTGACTCAATCTATTTGATTGACGATTGGATCTTGAAGACAAGAACTTTCTATACGAAGAAGCTTTACTTATGGAAACCAAGATTCCATTTGTATGGGCGATCGGAATCAATTTGGGATTCTACCTTTGTCACTCAACGGCTACCAAATCTTTTAGATACAAAGCTGTCCAATGGGTATATTGGAAGACGATTCTCCGGGATACTGTCCAACGGGTAGTTTGGAAGTGGAGGAGTATTTAAGAAGATCATGGACCGATGAGCAAGTAAGAGACGGAGCATAAAATTTATAATTCCAAAGTCCGAGCGATCTTCGATCATACACTTGTCTTTGGAGAGCTTAAACGTTTGTGATCGTGAGAGAAATACCAAAAGAGTGACTTAGTGAGATAGTGTGATCTACTAAATGTTTGCACTCGAAGTTGTAATCTCTTATTGATTGCATAGTGGAATACAGCCAAGAAGGCTGTTAGCGTGTGAGAGTGGATGTAGGCTTGGATTAAGGCGAACCACTATAAACCCTATGTTCTTATTCTCTTCCCTAACTCCTTTGTTTTGTTCGAAGTTTATTTTATTCCGCATATATTTGCCAAGGTTTATTTTAAACACCTATTCACCCCCCTCTAGGTATTCATACTAGCACTCTCAATTGGTATCAGAGCCAAGTGCTCGGTTTATAAAAGTGTTTTTACTTTTGAGCTAAAGATCTTTTATGGCTAGTATATTGGTATCAGGACTTATGGAGGGACAAAGCAACACAAGGCCACCATATTTTGATGGAAAGGAATACAACGTATGGAAGAATAAAATGAAAGCATTCCTAAGATCCAGAGATCCCTTGCAATGGGATGTTGTGGAAAAAGGAATCAATCCCACTGCTGCATCTACATCAAATAAGAATGGCAAAGACAAAGAAAGCAAACCTCCCGCTCCTATGTCTCGGACGGAGATGTCCAAAAGAAAAGCGCTTGATGCAAAAGCTATTTATTTTTTATATTGCGCATTGTCTCCTGTTGAATATAATAGAATCTCTTCATGTGAAAAAGTAAAAGAAGTTTGGGATAAACTTCATGTTACATATGAATGGACTGATCGTGTAAAAGAGACAAAAGTAAATTTCCTGCTCGGCAAATATGAATCCTTCAAGATGAAGCAAGGATAGTCGATTGGAGATATGTTCGATCGTTTTACAAAAATTGTAAATGGTTTGGCATATCAAGGTATCCAATTTCTTCCCAAATGAAGGTCAACAAACTCTTGCGAGGTCTTTCAAAAGATTGGAACCATGTCAAGACCTCAATCCGGGAAACTCAGAGGATTATGCCACTCTCCGTTGATGAATTAATCGGCACTCTTTAATCCTATAAAGTGGAACAACTCAACGATGAAGATCCCGAAGGTAAAAAGTCTATTGCTTTAATATCTAATGCTGTTTTTGATGAAATAGACTCAGAAAATGACATGGACGACGGAGAACTTGCTTTTATGATTGAGAAATTCAAAAAGTTGAGTAGAAAAGGAAGCAAATTCAGTGGAAGAAGTCAATACAAGCAGAATGACCAGAAAAGAATCATGAAAGAAGATGATGAGCAAGGAAATATATGCTTGACGGCACATTCAGAATCTGAGTCGACTCGGACATAGACTCGAGAATCGAGTCCGGATCGAAACACGAGACTTAGAATCAGAGTCTGACTCAGACACAGACTCAGAATCCGATAAGGAAATCGAGGTAAGTCATTAAAAAATTCCTCTCAAAGTTTCAAAGTATATAAATGAGCTTTGCTTAAATCTCAAATCATCTCTTAAAAGGATCTCCAAACTTAAAAAGGAAAATTTTCGGCTTAGAAAACATGATCTTTCTCAAAAAGAAAATTTTGAAATTTTGCAAAAATATTTTCTACAAACAAAAGAAAATCAAGATTTACTTGTCAAAGAAAATGATTCTTTAAAGAAAGAATTTTCAAATATTTCAACAAGATTTTCAAATGGTTCAAAAACTTTAGAGCATATTTTTTCCATACAAGTTCCTTACTATAATAAGTCAGGACTTGGTTTCAATAAGGAATGTGATTTTCTAATTGATTTTCCTAAAGTCAAGGAGAGACTTAGACAAAGACCCCCAAAGACATTTTACAAAAATCATTTTTAAAAAGTGTTTGTAAAACTTATTGGTGGAAATTGATATAGCTAGAATAAGTACCTAGAGGGGGGTGAATAGGTATATGCAATAATTTTCTCGATATTTTTACAGTACCAGACAGTTGATAGATTCAAGACAAACGGTAATCAAAGTAAGACTGAGAGAAGGGAAGAGAAATTTGAACACGCGGTTTATAGTGGTTCGGCTTATTTCAAGCCTACGTCCACTCTTCTGCACTGACAGCCAATTGGCTGGATTCCACTATGAACAAAGAGATGTTACAGTGATGTTCTCCCTTGATCTTTCGGTGTAGATGATCTACCACACTTGCTCAAGGTATCACTAAGTATAGACACTCTCTATGTGTATAATTTCGCTCAGAATGTATCGACTAATAATCAAGGTGCTTCAGACTCTGGAATTTCTCTATCGAATTATTTCTAAAGCAGCTAGAATGTCTTCCTTTTATACTCCTTTATGCCATCATACCCGTTGGCACTTTCCAAAGGAGTTCCTCCAATCTACCCGTTGGACGGAATCAATCAAGAAGATCATTCGAGCTATTAAAGGAACTTGACGATAGCCCATCAATCTGTTCGCCCATACAATCAGGATCTTGGTTTCCAAGAATAGAACCTTCCAAGAATACTTCATTGATCATCGGATCTTCAAACGATCTTGATAACGAATGAATGAATCCGTTACAATTATCCAGCCAAGAGATCTTCTCGGAGGATAGGAATAAATCTTCAACCAAATACTTCGGCTCTGGATTTCCTTCGTCACTGGATTAGAACAACTGTCAATGAGAATAGTCTTGAGTCTTGAGTGCTGAGTCTGGTGATCTGAAAGTCTTCAGACTTTAAACAGAAGGCTTGCAAATATCCAGACTAGACTGATAGAAACGTTTTGTCAGCTTCAAAATATTCTGGACAGATTTCTCCAACAATCTCCCCATTTTTGATGGTGACAAAACTTTCCTATAGATTTGAACAACTTTGACCTGCAAAATAATACTCAAGCAATATGGCTATCTCATAAAGATTTATAAAGTCAACAAACAACCAGACTCTGCATCCACAGAAAATCGGTTAGTCTTTCATGAGTAAACCATATAGCAATACTTGATATAAATGCAACTAGTCTGTTGACACCTAAATTTTTGGGATTAATTTTTACTAAAAAAAAAAAAGAAGAAGAAGAAGAAGAAAAAAGAAAAAAAAAGAAAAATGGGGTATGGTTTAGAAACATTTTATTTTCATTTTTTTAATTTTATTTTATTTTAGGCTGCCGGTGAAAGGAAGATTTTTCACATATTCCGTTCAAGCTTTTCATATTTTTAAGTAATATACACTAGGGGTGTATTTCGTGCAAAAAGGAATTTTTGGATAGAATATGTGAAAAATACAAAAGAGAATATCACATATGGTGCAATGATATATTCAGAGAATTATGCACGAATGGAATTGGAAATAAAATATGCTTCAAAGATCTAAAATTTTCCCCTATAAAAGGCGTTGCGCACGTACGGACAAAGGGGTGGAAGGAATTTCAAAAATTTTGGAGCAAGGAGCTTCTTTTTGGTGAAAAAGAACACAAAAGAAAAGCAAAAAGGAGAGAAAAAAGATGAAAAGGTGAAAAGTGACGTGAGAGAGAGAGATCAGAAAAAGAAAAGAGAAAAAAGAAACCCCACGTTCTGTTCATCGTCTTCTTCGTGGGGGTGTCCTCGCCTTCGCCGAGCCCCGCACCGTCGCTGCCTCATGAGCCGCCGCCCATCGCTGCTCCGCCGGTGACCCGCGAATCTGCTCCATTCCACCGCGCCTCCGCCACCGCCGCACCGCCGGTCTTGCCCGCGACGCTCGCGGCGCCGCCTCTGCTCACCCGACGCCACTACCGCCCCACCGCTCTGTCCGCGACGCCCACGCCAGATCCGGCGTCCGCAAGAGCCCTCGCCGGAACCCGGAAGCCCGAGCTTCGCCCGCGGCGCCCGCCGCCTGTTCCGACGACCCGACGCCGCCCCCGCTGCTCAAGCCGTCGCTCCACCGCACCTCCATCGTCCCGACGACCCGCGGTCCGTGGTCCGCGATCCTAGCTCCGTCGCCCCTCCTCGAGTCCGCGACGCCGCCCCGTGCCGACGCGCTCACCGCTTGCTCACTTTGCCGGTTCTGTTGAGCCCTCGCCGGAACCCTAGCCGGCGTTCTTTCCCCACCGGAGCCCTAAAACCAGCGGCCAAGACTTTTTTTCCTTTCTAAAAAAAAAAAAAGAAAAGAAAAATCTTACTAGGTATTTTTGCTTTACTTTATTAAGCAAGTTTAGGTTTTTTTATCGTTATCTTTTTATGTCGTTTTCTTTGGTTGAAATACCTATCTATGCATAATTAAAAATCTCAATGTAACACCCGAATCGCAACCGCGTCAGGGTTTTTTATTTCATCTATAAGGCTTTAGATGAAATAATTAATTAAGCGGGAATAAAATTGATGTTTTGATCTTTAAGGCTTAAGATCAAAGTATCGATTTTACTAGCGAAATATTATCCTTTGATCGAGCGATATGTGATGTCCCTTTTGGGGTAATTTTGAATGGATTTGATCGTTTTTATTTATCTTGAGATATGTTTGAGATAGAATATCACGTGTTTTAGGGTTATTTGCATATTTAGGTAAAGCATTCTATTTATCATGAATTTTCGAAATAAAAATCGGGTTAGATTAGATGCATGTTAGAATATTACTTGTTTTAGGGTTTGCATATTTAGAATAGGAATTTTAATTTCGAATTTCATAAAAATCAAAAAAAATTCATATGAATCAATTTAGGTTGCTAGATTTTAATTTAGGTTGCATGCTTAATTACTTGGCAATTATTAATTCCGAAATTTTTAAAAAAAAAAAAAAAAAGAAAACAAAAACACAATAAAAAATCATCATACACTTGTCATGTAGAATTAGGGCATATTTTACATGTCATTGCATATTAGGATTAAATGGCACTTAGTTTAATTTAGATCATTTTTTAATTTATTATAAGCTTGGCATTTTTAGATATATTGCATTTTAGGATTATTTAGGTTAAGATAATATTTTAGTTTAAATTAGGATATGGCTCACCCTAATTCCTAATATAAATTAAATAGGGTCCTAATCTAATTAGGTAATTTTCACATTTCACCAAATTTCAAATTTCATGAAAAAATACAAAAAAAATGTCTTAGAATAAATTAGTTTCAATCTTTAGGAAAAAGAAAATAAAAATATCATGTGCATGTCATTAAAATTAGATCCATGAAATGTATGCCATTTAGTAGTTGTTGCTAGGTCTAGTCACTTAGAAATTACATGTCATTAGAATTAGGTCATTTAGTTAATATTGCATTGCATATTGCATGATTTTCATTAATTAAGTGAAAACAAAAAGAGAAATTGCGTGTTAATTAGAAACCATATCTAGGGTTGTTGATGTGGATTTCGAATTAACATTGCAGATGCTTTCGTTGCTACGAGGTAAGTCCTGCATTTTCTATTTGCTTTCTTGGGTGTTAAATTGATGGATTGCGCATCCGCATGATCGCCTCACATGTTAGAGAATTAAATTTAAAATCAATTCAAGCTGCCTGCCAAGCAATTTTTTCAAAATAAAAGAGAAGGGTACCGAAAGGGCGTTAGAGAAATCTAGCGTAACCAAGTCCCCGAACTCATAAATCTCTGGTTCGTAGGAGTAAAGTAAAACTCCCGTTACTTTACTTGGGTTTCTAATCGACCCACCAAAAAATAGATTAGTGGCGACTCTAATTGAAAATCAATTGTATGTTAAGAACTTGAACCTAAAGTCGCGAATTGGTATGGGCTTGGGAGAGCCCGAGTTAAGTCTAGGCTTAACAATCCATTAGCCAAACCCTAGGTGGTTCACGCCCGAAAAAATTTGGTCGCGACGGCTTGGCGACTACTGGGACTTGAGTTAAAACTCTTAGTGGACTTAGGCCAATTTTTCTTTCTTTTGAAAAATGTTTTTGTTTGGCAGCGAGGATCCCAGGTATGTCCCTAACATTTTAAGGTGTTAAATGTTCTTGCAGATTAGGAGATATAAGGGGAGTAGTCTTTGCTAACCCTTGTCTTGCAGGTTGGAGTTAGGGATGAATGTTTTAAATTCAAGCTATTGAAGTGTTGTTTGATTTAAATTGTTGTGCATGCCCTGCATTTAGCACTACACTTTTGCACACACAACCTGCCGCCGGACCTGGGCCGCACTAGGACATTTAGGATGGTATTGAGTTGGATACGACTTCGACCGCGAGGCCGCGTAGTAGAGGTTGCCCAACTCAATCCCGAAAGTTTTTTTTTGGTGTTAAGAATGTTTACCTTTGCCCGCGAGGCTGCGTCGCATTGGGGTATCATTCTTGACTGAGCCGGAGTTAAGAGGACTTGGCTTAGTACGCGAGGCTGCGACTAAGTCAACACATCCTTTTACCTCCACTTTGCTAAGCCGTCTAGATAGAAATTGAGCCTCACATTTCATGCGCTTGTCTATGTGGTTGTTTTAATCGTATGGTAAAGTAAGCTCTCTATCCTTTACTCCTGCAATTTACTTATTTATGTCTTTGGTCGGTCCATAACGTTAGGTTGGTCGAGTCTTGGTCTATAAACAATGGGAAGATCCGACATTCGATTCGTACCGCACCGAAGGCTGAACTCAAGTCATGGTGGGATTGTCTAGGCCACGATGGTCAAAGCTATGTGGAAAGCAGACTTGGTCTTCTTGTTCCCCTCCTCGACATTGATGTTCAAAGTGGCGTCATGCAAGCACTCGCTCATTTACGGTGCCCTCAAACATCAACGTTCATATTTGGTAAGCACGAGCTGGCCCCGACTTTGGAGGAATACAGCATTGCCATAGGAAAACCTTTGGAGTTGGAATTAATAAACCCACCTCTCGGAATAGAACCCGAATCAATTTTGTCGACTTTCTTAGGATGGATAAGAATCGGATTAAAAGAGTGTTGAAAGATAATTGTCTTGCATGTCCTTTTTCCTTCCTAGATCGGAGTTTTGCTAGTGCTAACACTCTCTTAAAAAGTAAGATATTCCTCCTAGCCTTCTTCGGGTTCATTATTTTTCCCCTTCGTAAAAATGCCATTAATCCTATTTTGTCGCATGGGTGGTTAAACAAGTGTATGCTAGGATTAGTTTTGTCAACACTATTTTAGCTGAAACATTTTTGTCACTCACTCGATTTAAGGAAAATGAAGATAAAACCTTTCATGCACCAATTGAACTCTTACAAATTTGGTTCTTTTCTCATATGAGTAAGATTAATATTCGCATGAACATCATTAATATCACCAATTCCCATCATCCCATTGAGGTATTCAAAAATCATCAGAATCGGACTCCAAATCTTTCTTACTCGAAATGGGTAAAATTGTTGAAAAATCCCAATACCAAGATTTTCCTATGGCATGCTAAATGGTTCCAAGTCTCCAAGGCACGTCTCTTTCATTGTGATGATGAGCCGATCCCGCTATTGGGGATCACCGGTGCCACTTCCTACTACCCACTTCGAGTGGCCCGTCAATATCGAGTTGTGCAGGATCTATCGCCCCCACTCAAGCTTGGTTTATTCCAAGTCCAATTCACTACCATGGATGGTGATCACAAAAAATGGCTCCGTTGTATCGAACAAGCTTGGCTTGCATGTCACGAGCAAAAGTTGAGCTTGCCTGAAGAAGAGCTCGAAGGGAAGGAAAAGGCTTACTATGCCACTATTCGATACATCCGTCAGCACAAGATTCCAACCGAGTATCTCCCAAAGGTCCCAGATGTGACCGAAAGGCCCACTCGGCAAGCGAGCTTATTCGTCACAAGAGGAAGATTGAAGAACTTGAGAAGCAAGCCAAGAAGGATGCCAAAGAGAAGAGGCAATTACGTCGAGCGTTGGCTTCCCATTTGTTTATGGATCGGGCCAAATAAGCTGGCTTGAGTCTATTTAGTTTTTTTTTCCTTACTTTACTTTAGCTTAATGTTTAGGAAGTTGAGCCATTTACCTTTTTGTCTAGGGCTTTTCAAGCGTTTTTACATTGTCAATGTCAAACAATTTCATTAATAAATAAAAGCGATTAGACTTTCGTCATGGACCGGCATTGTTTTATACGAAGTGCTTATGTGTATTCATTTATTCAATTTAGGTGATAACGGATCTTCCACGCTCGCCTATTATCACGCGATTAAGAGCAAGAATGGCCGACCAAAGCGAGATGCGCGACCGTATGTCCTCCGTGGAAGGCCGACTCCAACGAGTTAGCTGCCTCTATGGAGCTTATAACGGCTCAACTTCAATCCCTCCAAGTGAATCCGGTTCCTCCACCTGCTCTCCCCGAGATAGTAGTCCCGAGGCAAGCAAATAGGGCCCAAATGAATGATGATGAAATGCGGGTTGGAAGATGACGTGGTCCTTGTCGGAAAGACTAAGCTAGACAATGTTCCTAAGATAGATCGGGATGAGCGCGTTGCAAAGCCTGGAGGAGAAAGTGAGACAAGCCGCAGGAGTCGCAAAGCTCACTCCCATTCGACCTCTCGGTCTATGAGAAGGTTAAAATGCCTAGCAAGTTTAAAATGCCAGAATTTGAGAAGTACGACGGGACATCTTGTCCGAAATCTCATTTGCAGATGTATCATGTGCGCATGGCCCAACACGTCAAAAATGAGCCCCTCATGATCCAATCGTTTCACGCAAGTTTGATTTGGACCCGCACTAAAGGCGGTATGTGATGAAGAATGTAAACCTTCTCGAAACACGGAACGAAGTGGCGGATGCGTTCCTCAAACGAGTACAAGTTCAACATGGACATCGCACCTTCTCGAGAAGACTCGGAGCGGATGGAAAAGAAAAGGAGCGAGTCATTCAAAGAGTATGCCGTGAGATGGCGAAATCTGGCAGCTCAAATCACCCCCGAACCTACTGACAAGGAGTTAATGAAGTTGTTTATCAAAACTCTCCCATCCGAGTTTCGTATACGGATGGCCAGCACGTACGTTGAAAACTTCAATCAGCTTATTCCTGTGGGGGAGCAAATCGAGATGGGGATAAGGGAAGGATGGTTTTCTGAGCCATCTACTAAAAGGTTCTCTGCCAAGAAGGAGAAAGAAGCAGCCGTAGATGTGAACGTGGCTTATGGCCAAGAAAGTGCCAAACCTGCCCCGGCTATACAGGTAAACCCAAGACAGCAACAAACCGTTGGCCGTCAATCATTCGCCCAAGCAAATAATAGAAGGCGGTTTCTCTCCTCTCCCGGGTCTCCATCCCAAGTGCCGAGTCCTCCGAAAGAAGGGTTTGCTTACTAGTGAACCAAAGCGCCCTAACCGTGAAAGCATTCGTGGTTACGACCCGACGAAGAAGTGTGACTACCATAACGGTGAATTGGGGCATTCAGCGATGAATGTTTCACCCTCAAGCACAAGATCCAGAATCTCCTCGATACAAAGGCCTTTTCATTTCAAGCTGCTCGGCCAAATGTCCAAAAAAAATCCGCTACCGGGGCATGAGGATACGGTAAATGCTATCTTGGAACCGAAGTCGGACGGATCGGGAACTCAAAGGTGCACGTGGTGATGCCTATAATGGGCTAGTGAGAGCTGGGTATTACCGAGGTCGGGAAGATGTCCCTTTATCGGTGATGAGAGAAAGAGTTACCAAAATGGTGGATGATGGCATCATTGTGTATGCGATCGTAAGCGCATAGTTTCTACTATCTCCCACCTCATCATCGATTGGGAGGAAGAGCAGGCTACACTTGATGCCGGCAAGAAAGAGGTTGATCCTGCACTTGTAGACATGCCCCCATTAGAAGATGCATCTGACGAAGAGATAGTGATAGAAGTGCCGCAGCCGTATGAGTATGTCAATGATAAGGCAGTGCCTTGGACCTATGACTTGGATGTGGACCTTGTTACAAGATCTGGCCGAACCTATGGTCAAGCCAGTGCTCAACCTGTAAAGCCGGTCACTAATGAAGAGGCTAGGGAGTTTCTGGCCGTAATCAAAGCAAGTGAGTATAGCGTGGTTGACCAACTACGAAAGATGCCTGCCCAAATCTCTTTACTCGAACTCTTGATGACATCCCCCGTTCATCAAAAGTCGTTAATGAAGGTGCTGAGTGAAATTTGTGTGCCAGAGACGGTTGAGGCAAACAAGTTGGAAGAATTTGTGGGATCGGTCCTTCTTAAAGATTTGATTGCCTTCTCGATGAGGAATTTCCTCTTGAAGGCGGGGACATAACAAAGCACTCTACATATCCGTTAAGCACAAGTCTTCTCATGTGTCCCGGGTACTCATTGATAATGGGTCCGCTCTAAACATTTGCCCGTTGGCCACTCTTCATCGCCTTAAGGTAGACCCGTCAAGGATACATCTTTGCGAAGACTTCGGTGCGAGCTTTTGATGGAACAAGAAAGGAAGTGATCGGGGAAATCCATCTCGATGTACAAATAGGGCCGGTCGTCTTCAACATTCCCTTCCAAGTCTTTGGACATCCCTACCGCATTCAATTTCTGTTGGGTCGACCATGGATACACACTGCCTTCTTTGGAGCCGGTTCCTTCAAGTCTACATCAAGCTGTGAAATTTGTGATTGAAAGGAAGTTGGTCACCGTGTATGGTGAGGAAGACCACCGAATTTATCATGAGACGGCTATCCCCTATGTGGAGCCGGACTCTCAATTTGAATCAAGTTACCACTCATTTGAGTTGGTGTCCACTATACATGCTTCTCGGGGTTCATCACCACCTACCCCCTGAAGTATCAAATCTTTTGCCCTCATGGTGGGAAGAGTAATGGTTGGGAATGACTTTGTCCCCGGCAATGGTCTTGGGAGAAATGGTCGGGCATTCGAAGCCCCATTGAAGCCCCTCGAGGTCCCGTTCGCGAGGTTTAGGGTACCATGGACGAGGTGGGGAAAGTTCGAAGGACGAGAGACAAGAGAGGCGGAACTCGCCACCTGATCAAAGGCGAGAAAGGCAAAACCCACTACCCCCGAGCATTCACGAAACATTCCCTGGTCCTCCAAGAATGATGCATGAAGAAGCAGAAGTGATAGGCACTTTGGGGCAGCCCAGTGGCAAGTTTGATTACCTGGTGAAGTATTCAACCCCTCCTAGCTACTACATTGATCCTAGTGAGATAGTCCCAGATGGATGGGGTGGCATGGATGATCCGATACCCCCGAGCACAGAGAACCCTAATGATGAGCTGGATGGAGTTGCAAGCTTATTCAACGACCTCATCATAGGAGCCATTAATAAAGGACCCCCTGAAGAAATGGGCCCTGGCCCACAAGAGTAACTCTTTTACTGCTTGTGCACATTTCCCCTACGTGGGAATTTTTATTGTTTTCTGAGAGATGTTTTCAATTCCCTTTTCTTTTAGTGATTGAGTATTGCATTTTTCCATTCAATAAATGTAATTGATTGATGAATATCAATAAAATTGCAAGTTTTATTTTGAGGGCATGATGAGGTATACCAAACCAGCCCGGTGATGATATCCAGCCAATAATAAAAAAAAAATATCATCCATGGAGAAATTCTGAGGCCTGGGCTTCATCATGCTTCCTCATGTCAAAATGTTTAAAAAAAAAAAGATTTTTGTCAAAGATTTTTCTTTCAATATAAAAAAAAAAAAAAAGCAAAGATGTTAATTACTCTATTTGTCTTTCTGATTTATCTACTTCATGTTTCAGGAACAATCCTACGACATGCAAATGTATGGAAATAGTCCAATCCATTGCAACAAATGCTGATAATGATGATCCTGAAGACTTGATCGAAGACTCCATCGAAGTACAACGTAATTGGGAGCAACATGAAAAAGCTAAGCCTCTCACATACGAGCGAGACCATCACTATTAATTTGAGTGACACTTTGGAGAAGCCAAAGAGGTGAAAATTGGAGCAAATCTACCTAAAGACGAGGCTAAGTGCCTAACTCGGCTACTAAAAAAATACCAGGATATCTTTGCATGGACTTATCCGACATGCCCGGGTTTAGACCCATCGATCGTCGAACATTGCTTGCCTACTAATCCGGACGTACCACCTAAGAAGCAAAGGCTCAGGAGAACTAAGCCCGAGCTCTCAAAGAAGATAGAGGAAGAGGTGATGAAGCTTCTGAAGGTGGGATTCATTGAAGTCTCACAATACCCCGAATGGGTGGCTAATATCGTGCCGGTGATGAAGAAGGATGGTCGAGTTCGAGTTTGCGTCGACTATCGAGATCCGAACAAGGCTAGCCCAAAGGATGATTTCCATTTGCCTCACATAGATGTCCTCGTGGATAGTACTGCTGGATTCGAACTATTCTCGTTTATGGACGGGTTTTCCGGGTACAATCAGATAAGGATGAAGGAGGAAGATAAGGAGAAGACTGCATTTATCACCCCGTGGGGAACCTTTCATTACAAGGTCATGCCCTTTGGACTCAAGAATGCAGGGGCAACTTACCAACGAGCCATGGTAACACTATTCCATGATATGATGCATCGGGAGATTGAAGTCTATGTTGATGATATGATCGCAAAGACTCGGCCGGAAGAAGCCATGTGGAAACCTTGAAGAAATTGTTTGATCGACTCAGTGAATTCAAGCTTCGGCTAAATCCCACTAAATGCGTGTTCGGGGCAACATCCGGTAAATTACTCGGATTCATTGTAAGCAGTAAGGGGATTGAGATTGACCCATCCAAGGTTAAGGCCATATGCGAATTGCAATCTCCATCAACAGTGAAAGAAGTTCGAAGCCTCCGGGAAGGCGAATTACATAGCCCGGTTCATTTCCCAACTCTCGAGCGCAAGCCATTCTTCAAGCTCCTAAAGAAGAATGCACGAATTAAATGGGATGATGAGTGTCGAGAAGCATTCAACAAATTAAAGCGTGCACGATGAATCCACCAGTTCTTGTCCCGCCATCACCAGGGCATCCCTTGATTCTCTACCTCACCATTCATAGTGAGTCGTTGGGTGCAATGTTGGCTCAGGAAAGTCCTGTGGATAAAAAAGAGCGAGCTGTTTATTATACGAGTAAAAAGTTCACCGTATCGAGCTGAAATATTCGATGTTGAAAAAACTTGTGTGGCATTGGTGTGGGTATTGCATAGATTGCGACAATACACACTACATTATCAGACATTTCTCGTAACTGAAAACGACCCCATCAAATATTTACTTGATCGGCCAGCTTTGGTGGGTAGGTTGGCCAAATGGCAAATTTTGATCTCCGAATTTGATGTGCAGTACATACCACAGAAGTCGGTTAAGGGTCGAGTGATCGCCGATCTATTGGCCGGAAATTCACGAGTCTATAATGACGATGACGGTTTCCTTGATGACCGTATCTTGAGTGTAAATGAAGACTCATGGAAGATGTTCTTTGATGGAGCTGTAAACATGCAGTTCAGCTTGGAGCGGTTCGATATCCCAGATGGACAGCACTATCTGGTAGCTGCAAAATTGATATTCCCATGCACTAACAATGTGGCCGAGTATGAGGCTTGCATCCTTGGACTTCAAGCTGCAATCGAGATGGGTGTGGCCAAGTTAATGGTATTTGGAGATTCGGACGCGATCATATTACGGCATGTAGGTGAGTGGAAGACCAAGGATGCCAAGTTGCTCCGTACCACAAATACTTAGAAGATTTGGTAAAGGAGTTTGACGAAATTTCATTTGAATACTTGCCAAGGTCTCATAATCAATTTGCGGATGCACTCGCGACTTTGTCATCTATGTTGCAAGTCACTGACGGGTTAGAGGTTGAGCCTTTGAAAATAGAGGTTTTGCCAAAGCCGGCTTATTGTATGATCGTGACTGAAGAACCTGATGGAAAACCATGGTATTACGATATCATGAATTACATTAAAAGACATGAATTTCCCGAAGGAAGCACTCAGGCTGATAGAAAATACATCACAAAAATGGCTTCGAAATTTTTCGTCAGTGGTGAGAATTTGTATAAGAGATCTTACGACTCTGTTTTGCTGCGATGCATAGATGCAGTCGAAGCCACTCAAATCATGCAAGAAGTACACGAAGGAATATGTGGCCCTCATATGAATGGGCACATGATGGCTAAGAAGATTATGAGATTAGGCTACTATTGGCTCACACTAGAAAGTGATCGCATCAAACATGTACGGAGTTGTCATCGTTGCCAAATCCATGGTGACAAGATAAATGTTCCTCCAACCGAGCTACATCGGTTCTCCGAGCCATGGCCTTTCTCAATGTGGGGCATTGATGTGATCGGCCCAATAAACCCGAAGGCTTCAATGGGCACCGATTCATTTTAGTGGCCATAGATTATTTCTCCAAATGGATTGAAGCTACGTCATTTGCAAGTGTCACTGCTCGCAATGTTGCAAAGTTCATCAAGCGTGACATAATTGCCCGCTATGGTGTCCCTGAAACAATCATCACTGACAACGGAACAAATTTGAACAACAAGCTTGTTGATGAGGTGTTTAGCGAGTTCAAGATCAAGCATCTGAATTCGTCTCCTTACCGCCCTCAAATGAATGGGGCCGTTGAAGCGGCCAATAAGAACATTAAGAAGATTTTGGCTAAGACAGCCGTGAATTATCGAGATTGGCACGATAGGTTACCCTTCGTGCGATGGCGTATCGGACATCGATCCGCACTTCCACCGGGGCAACCCCTTTTGCTCGGTATACGGCATGGAGGCGGTTTTACCCGTGGAAGTGGAGATTCCATCTACGAGAGTTCTATCCCAAGTGGATTTGTCGAGGCGGAATGGTCACAACAAAGATTTGAGCGAGTTGAACTTGATCGACGAAAAGATCGAAGGCTCTGCGCCATGGCCAAGCATATCAGAGAGTAGCTAGATCTTTCAACGGGAAGGTGCGGCCGAGACATTTCAAGGTAAATGACCTAGTCCTAAGGAAGTTGTTGCCAATTTTCCAGACCTCGGAGGCAAGTTTGCTCCAAACTACGGCGGTCCATATGTGGTAAAGAAGGTACTTCTGGCGGTGCCTTGATCTTGGCGAGAAATGGATGGTCGTGAGTTTTCCACTCCTGTTAATTCGAATCTTTGTCAAGAAATATTACCCATGATAGAATTTGCCATGTCATGTTTTGAGCGCAAGCATTTCAATGATGAATAAATTGCTTCAATGAGTTCAATTGTTCAAACTTATTGCAAATCTTGCACTTTTCTTCATTGATGAATTGTGTGAGATGAATTGAATGTGTCAAATGGAGTACTTTGGAATGACGAAAGGCAAACCTTGTTCCATACACTAACCCCCAGTGAGTCGTGTGAAAAATTCCATGCTCGCAAGAAAGAGGGCTATCTCGCAAAGGGTACGTCAACCAAGGTGATGAAAGGCATCTTTTTCTCTATCCTAAACACTACGGGTGATCCATTGCTCAACCCCTTTGAACCCCATACACTTATGGAGATTCTTTTGAAATTACCCCTGTCAAGGATCATCCCACATTGGGACAAATTTGAAATGAATGGTAGGAATCTTCTTGCTCCCACTTGCATCGATCTTCGAATATTGCTTTTGCAGTGTAATTCGTACGGTAATTTGAAGTGCCTTAAGATGATGAAGAGCAGTTTTTTTTCTTTATCCTATACACTTCTATCCATTGCATAGCCCACTTGAGCCTATGAATTTATTTCATATTAAACCTAGTTGGTGATCATCCCCCACACTGGGGCAAGGCAAAAAGAACCGTTCAAGTAGCATGGATTAGAATGCTATAAAGGATGGTTGTGCAAGTTCAAAAGAAAAAAAAAAGTGCAAATAATGGTGCATGAAAAAGCAGTGTGCCTAGTAAGAGCAAGGCCAATGCCAAAAAAAAAAAAAAAAAAAAAAAAAATCAAACTCTTGATATAGTAAGTTGTATCCCCAAAAGGTGGTACCAAAAACCTCTCAAATGTTGTTGTAATCAATGGAATTGTCATAAAAAATCTTCAGCGGTGGAGAAAGAAAGTGGTGGAAATGTCAAGATGATCACCGACTTTAACCCCCTCAAACACTTTTGAGCCTAATGATCCTTTCATTTCTCAACCCATGAACCAAGCCTATGTTACGTCCCTTGCAAAGTCTCTTCTGATTATGGCACTTGAATTAACCTAGGGGTTCACATGTTTTAAGCATCGCTCGAAGAGGTGCGAGCAAGATTATTTCTTTCTCATTTTGCAGGGTTCTTGACTTGTAAACCTAGAAATGATTACAGAATATCACTCATTCTTTCGAAAGCCTCAACTCAAAGAGTCCCTTTTGTTAAGCCATTGACCAAGCCCACATTACGGTCCTTGTTCAAGACCTCTCGCATTGGTGAGATCGTACCACTTGCGAGATTGTTCAGACCCTTGTTTGGCATGACAATGGTGAGATAGAGTAATTGACAAAATCCTGCATCAAAGGTCAGGATGAAATGGCCATTTCAATGAGGATGAGAGAAAAAGTCCTTTCAGACCAAATGATCCCTCCTTTGACACATTCATGACACTCATGTGTTCGAGAATGGAAATTAAGTGATGCGAGATTAATGGAAATCATCATGAACCTCCATTATATTAATGCATGTTTACAAATGCATGTTGCCTCTCCTACGACCATGTTTTGCAGGAGACGTATCCGTGAAGATAGGAGATGTTACCAGGTAAGTATATCTCTATCTATACCTTGAATATCTGTCATTACACAGGTATTCCCTTTTAAGCATACCGACACTCAATTGAGTTGTCCCCAAAGATTTTTCCTCAAGATCCAATTTGATTAAGGCGACCGAAGAATAGTTCGGGTCCTGATCAGATGATTTCTGTCGCAAGGTTGGGCGACCGAAGAATGGTTCGGGTCCTAGCCAAGCAAAACCTCAATCTAGGCGACCGTAGAATGGTACGGGTCCTGGAAAAGCAATTTCCTCATTCAGGCGACCGTAGAATGGTACGGGTCTGGAAAAATAATTTTCTTCGGCGAGGCGGCCGTAGAATGGTACGGGTCCTTGACAACACCTATTCCTTATTCGGGCGACCGTAGAATGGTACGGGTCTGGAGAATGAATCCCGTTTAGGCGGCGACCGTAGAATGGTACGGGTCCTAGACAAAACCTTTCGCCGTCTTGGGCGACCGTAGAATGGTACGGGTCTGGAAAAGCGAGTTCCTTATAAAACTCTTCGCCGTATTGGGCGACCGTAGAATGGTACGGGTCGAGAAAGCAGCTCCTTTCGCCGTCTTGGGCGACCGTAGAATGGTACGGGTCCTGGGAAAGCGGTTTCTTCACAAAGTCATGTTACTATTCTAAGCGACCGTAGAATGGTACGGGTCCTAAATAGGTAACACTCACTACCTCGAATTACTCTATCCTCCTCGAAGGTAAGTTATTTCAGGTAGGTTCATCTATCATTTGCATTAGTATTTTGCATTAAAAATGGAATTCATGTTCCAACAAAAAATCATTCATTGCATGAGTATTCCCAAAATTTAGATCTCAATTTGTCTTTGAAGGCAACCTCTGCGAGCTCACCTTCAAAGAGGGCGGTATTGACACCTAAATTTTTGGGATTAATTTTTACTAAAAAAAAAAAAAAAAAAAAAGAAGAAGAAGAAGAAGAAAAAAAAAAAAAAAAAAGAAAAATGGGGTATGGTTTAGAAACATTTTATTTTCATTTTTTTAATTTTATTTTATTTTAGGCTGCCGGTGAAAGGAAGATTTTTCACATATTCCGTTCAAGCTTTTCATATTTTTAAGTAATATACACTAGGGGTGTATTTCGTGCAAAAAAGGAATTTTTGGATAGAATATGTGAAAAATACAAAAGAGAATATCACATATGGTGCAATGATATATTCAGAGAATTATGCACGAATGGAATTGGAAATAAAATATGCTTCAAAGATCTAAAATTTTCCCCTATAAAAGGCGTTGCGCACGTACGGACAAAGGGGTGGAAGGAATTTCAAAAAATTTTGGAGCAAGGAGCTTCTTTTTGGTGAAAAAGAACACAAAAGAAAAGAAAAAAAAGGAGAGAAAAAAGAAAAGAAAAATCTTAGCCGGCGTTCTTTCCCCACCGGAGCCCTAAAACCAGCGGCCAAGACTTTTTTTTCCTTTCTAAAAAAAAAGAAAAGAAAAATCTTACTAGGTATTTTTGCTTTACTTTATTAAGCAAGTTTAGGTTTTTTTATCGTTATCTTTTTATGTCGTTTTCTTTGGTTGAAATACCTATCTATGCATAATTAAAAATCTCAATGTAACACCCGAATCGCAACCGCGTCAGGGTTTTTTATTTCATCTATAAGGCTTTAGATGAAATAATTAATTAAGCGGGAATAAAATTGATGTTTTGATCTTTAAGGCTTAAGATCAAAGTATCGATTTTACTAGCGAAATATTATCCTTTGATCGAGCGATATGTGATGTCCCTTTTGGGGTAATTTTGAATGGATTTGATCGTTTTTATTTATCTTGAGATATGTTTGAGATAGAATATCACGTGTTTTAGGGTTATTTGCATATTTAGGTAAAGCATTCTATTTATCATGAATTTTCGAAATAAAAATCGGGTTAGATTAGATGCATGTTAGAATATTACTTGTTTTAGGGTTTGCATATTTAGAATAGGAATTTTAATTTCGAATTTCATAAAAATCAAAAAAATTCAAATGAATCAATTTAGGTTGCTAGATTTTAATTTAGGTTGCATGCTTAATTACTTGGCAATTATTAATTCCGAAATTTTTTTTTAAAAAAAAAAAAAAAGAAAACAAAAACACAATAAAAAATCATCATACACTTGTCATGTAGAATTAGGGCATATTTTACATGTCATTGCATATTAGGATTAAATGGCACTTAGTTTAATTTAGATCATTTTTTAATTTATTATAAGCTTGGCATTTTTAGATATATTGCATTTTAGGATTATTTAAGTTAAGATAATATTTTAGTTTAAATTAGGATATGGCTCACCCTAATTCCTAATATAAATTAAATAGGGTCCTAATCTAATTAGGTAATTTTCACATTTCACCAAATTTCAAATTTCATGAAAAAATACAAAAAAAAATGTCTTAGAATAAATTAGTTTCAATCTTTAGGAAAAAGAAAATAAAAATATCATGTGCATGTCATTAAAATTAGATCCATGAAATGTATGCCATTTAGTAGTTGTTGCTAGGTCTAGTCACTTAGAAATTACATGTCATTAGAATTAGGTCATTTAGTTAATATTGCATTGCATATTGCATGATTTTCATTAATTAAGTGAAAACAAAAAGAGAAATTGCGTGTTAATTAGAAACCATATCTAGGGTTGTTGATGTGGATTTCGAATTAACATTGCGATGCTCTTCGTTGCTACGAGGTAAGTCCTGCATTTTCTATTTGCTTTCTTGGGTGTTAAATTGATGGATTGCGCATCCGCATGATCGCCTCACATGTTAGAGAATTAAATTTAAAATCAATTCAAGCTGCTCGCCAAGCAATTTTTTCAAAATAAAAGAGAAGGGTACCGAAAGGGCGTTAGAGAAATCTAGCGTAACCAAGTCCCCGAACTCATAAATCTCTGGTTCGTAGGAGTAAAGTAAAACTCCCGTTACTTTACTTGGGTTTCTAATCGACCCACCAAAAAATAGATTAGTGGCGACTCCTAATTGAAAATCAATTGTATGTTAAGAACTTGAACCTAAAGTCGCGAATTGGTATGGGCTTGGGAGAGCCCGAGTTAAGTCTAGGCTTAACAATCCATTAGCCAAACCCTAGGTGGTTCACGCCCGAAAAAATTTGGTCGCGACATAGTCAAACATTCAAAGTCTACATCAGCAAATTTAAGTTCACACCCAAGTCATTCTCAAAACAAAAAACATTTAAACACACAAAAATAAATTTAAAGTCAAAGATTGAGTTCGAGTTGAGTTCAAATTGCAATTCTCCCCCTTTTTGTCATCATTAAAAAGGTGAGAAAAGTCAATTCGCTTGGGAATGCGCACGATCCGGAAATCTCCCATCGGCGCACGATGCCTTCCGGCCTCTTCAAGTCTTCCCGTAGATGAGCTACCTCTTCTCCTTTGGCATTGGCTTGAATTTGAAGAGCTAGGTCTTTCATTTGATCTCCCGGGGGTAGCCGAAGATGCTTGTCCAGCATTCTTCAGGACTTGAATTTCGCAGTCTAGAGCATAGATTTGACCACGCATTTCCATAAGAACATCAAGGATACGACGAAAATCTGCTAAATTGTCCGTCTGTGTACTTGCATGAGCTTTATCAGATGGAGTGCCAACAGACGATGGAGCTTCGGTGACATCAAGCAAATCTGGTGTTGTCGTATCATGTCCTTCTTCAGGCATTTGAGAAGCCTGAAAATCTGGTGAGCGACTCACACCTTCATTGTGAACAGCTGCTGGTGTAGTCCTTTCTTGCTCTCCATCTCCCCCTGTCTCTAGGACCTCGATTGGGGAAGAATGATGGTCATGCTCTTCATTCCCTTTCTCTGCTGCTTCATCTGCAGATTTTTCTTTTTCTGCTTCCTCTTCTTCTGCTTCTTCAACCTCTTTCTCTTTCTCTTGTTGTTCCTCTTCTTCTCTGTTCCTTGCTTGTCTCTCTTTTTCTCTCTGTTCTGTTGATTCTGGTACAGAACGTCTGGTTCTTTTCAATGCAGGAATAGAGGGATCTTCTTCTTCATCTTCATCTTCATCCTCCATGATAAGACTTCTTCTCTTTTTGATTGGAGCACTCATGGGCTCCTTCCCTTTTTCTTTGATTTAGAAGAGAGTGGAGTCTTCACTTTCAATTTCTCCATTGCCTTGCTGAGCTCTTTCAGACGCATTTTTATCAGCATTTTCAAACCTACCACCATTTTGTCGCATGGTCGAACACAAAGAGTGTGTGGAGGCTCAATGTTCAAGTGTCTGAAGATCCTAGTCACAAGACCTGCGTAAGGCAATTGTCCCTCGTCCTTCACCATTGCTCTGTACATGTGAAAGAGAATAGTGTGAGGAAGAGAGAACTTCTTTCCTGAATTGATCGCATACATCAATTTTACCTCGGAGTTGGACACGTCAGTCTTTAAAGTAGACTTTGGCCTGAGACAGTTGATCACAATTTTGTGAAGCACGACGTTGATGGCACTCATCCTTGAGTAGGTGATTCTTTTGTCTGTATCTCTGTCTTTGATAAGCTCCAGCGTGGTACGAGCAATCGAAACTTTGATTGGTTGGTAGCGTCCTCTTTCCACTCCAATTATGTCTGCCAACATGTCCACATCTACCACATAGACTTTGTCTCGAACACTGAAGGATATTCTATTCGCATCTAAAAAGCTGAGATTCGAATAGAAGTATGCTATCAATTGTGCATAACCGTCTGTGGTATCGGAGCAAAAATGCTCAAGTTGAAGCAAATTGAACTTCTCTCTTAAGTTCACATTGATCGCATCCAAGAAGTCGAAATCAACACTCCTAGGGTTTATTACCCCTCTTTTCAGCAGTCTGAAAAACAGATTCTCTTGATCCTTTGACTTGAACAAGTCCATCCGATTTCCCTTCACCTTTGCTGCAACACCCATTCTAGGTTTGAATTCAAGGAACATTCTATCATCATCGTTCCCATCAATCAGATTCTGTCCTGGTACACGAGGATCACTTGGAATGTTCGCAAGTGCTTCCTCAGCCTTTCCTTTGGGAGCAACTCCCAAATCCTCCATTTTCCGCAGAAAAATATACTCATTTCCATAATTCATATCTTTCAGAAAATCATCTATATAGTTCAGAGGAGTACCAGTACTTTTTAATGCACGATAGAGCTTGTAAATAAAAGCGGGTCTTTGGACTCTTACAGGGTCTGCATCCTCGATTATTTCTTCTTCCAGTTGATGACCCACACCTTGTGGGGTAGATGGTGAAGATTGACGTGGAGGAGAGTGAATCGGGCTCTGTCGCTGACTCGGAATATCTTCCTCCTCTGTGAGATCGAAGTGGGTAGGCCCCTTACCCATTCTCTGTGGTCCCCTGTTTGCGATTCTTGATGACTTTCTTGAAGACGACATCCTTCTTTGTCGATGAAAGATTCCTTCACTCGCTTTCCCAAGAAAAGTTGACAACTTTCTCGAATGTGAAAACGAAGTGGAGACAGAATTGGGAGGAGAATGCTTTTCTAGGGTTTTGGAGTTTAATCGAGAAAAACTGTATATATATATAACCAATTGACATAAGGAAAGTGAACAGACGTATCTTTTGAAATTGATAACTGCCAAATTTAAGTTAATCTTTTTGAAAAGACACGATTCCATTTTTCACGAAAATTATAAATTAATTGAACTAATGATCGTACCTTTTCAAGATTGATTATAACAACTTACAGTCGATAGCCATGAATGTCTGAGTCTGAGGATTGGATAGTCTCTAGACTTTGACTTCCTCAAGCTTTAGAATGTTGAGTCTGATGATTGGATAGTCTCTAGACTTTAACTTCCTCAAGCTTTAGAATGTTGAGTCTGAGACGGATAAAATCGAATTGATTTTTCTCCAAAGGCTTTGTGAATATATCCGCTAGCTGGCTTTTTGAATCAACAAACTGAATCGAGATTTCTCCATTTTGAACATGATCTCGAATGAAATGATGTCGGATCTCTATATGCTTTGCTCTTGAGTGAAGAATTGGATTTTTGGTGAGATTGATTGCGCTGGTGTTGTCACATCTAATCTCTGTGCTTGAATCTTCAATTCCAAAGTCTTGTAGCTGTTGTTTTATCCATAGAGCTACATACTCTGCTTCTGTTGTTGAGAGAGCCACAGTACTTTGTTTCCTTGAAAACCAAGACACTGTTCTGCTTCCAAGCAACTGGCAAGTTCCCGAAGTGCTTTTTCTATCAATTCTGCAACCAGCCAGATCTGCGTCTGAATATCCCAGAAGACTAAAGTCTCCCTTCTTAGGATACCAAAGACCAATGCTTGAAGATGAGGCATACGTTTCGCAGCACTGAGATGAGATTCTCTTGGATCTGATTGAAACCTAGCACATATGCAAACACTCAACAAAATGTCAGGTCTAGAAGTAGTAAGATAAAGAAGTGAACCAATGATACTCCTGTACAGCTTTTGATCAACTTTCTTTCCTTCTTCATCTTTGTCTATTTTCAACGAACTTGACATTGGTATGTCGGTCTTTTTGCACTTTTCCAGTCCAAACCTTTTGACAAGATCATTAGCATATTTTTCTTGATAAATGAAAGTTCCTTCCTTCAATTGTTTTATTTGAAGTCCAAGAAAGAATGTTAATTCTCCCATCATACTCATTTCAAACTCATCCTGCATAGACTTAGAAAATTTCTTGCACAGAATTTCATTAGAGGATCCAAAAATAATATCATCCACATATATTTGAACAAGTAAAAAGTTTTTGTTTTCCTTTTTGATAAATAAAGTAGTATCTACTTTACCTTTGACAAAACCACTCTGTATTAAGAACTTACTTAGCCTATCGTACCAAGCTTGAGGTGCTTGCTTTAAACCATACAAGGCCTTTTCGGTCAAGGCGAGTCTGGCTTCTTTGGGTCTTCAAACCCTGGTGGTTGTTCCACATAAACTTCCTCATGGATAAATCCATTTAGGAAGACACTTTTGACGTCCATTTGGAATAACCTGAAATTTTTTGTAACAAGCAAACGCAAGTAATAACCAAATAGCTTCTAACCTTGCTACTGGAGCATAGGTCTCATCATAGTCTATTCCTTCTTCTTGCGTATATCCCTTGGCCACGAGTCTTGCTTTGTTTCGTACGACTTTTCCTTTCTCATTCATCTTGTTTCTGAACACCCATTTGGCTCCAACAACAGTTTTACCTCTTGGTTTAGATGTCAATTCCCAGACATCATTAATGTTAAACTGTCTGAGCTCTTCTTGCATAGCTTCCAGCTTTCATCAGATAAAGCTTCTTCTATGCTTTTTGGTTCAATTTCAGAAATGAGAGCCACAGCACTAGATTCTTCATGCCTTTTAGATCTGGTGCGAATTCCTTCATTTATGTCGCCAATGATAAGATCTTTAGGATGACTGGATTTATGCTTCCAGTTACTGGTTGATCTGTCAGGTTGATGATCTCTTTCTTTATTTGAATTTTCACCATCATCTTGATGCTGGTCTTCCAAAGTCTGAGATGCTTCTTGAGTTGTAGGCTTTGGAGGGTCTGGAGCAGATTCAGTCTCTTCATGATGAGTCTGACTGGAATCGTTTTGCATAGAGTCTTGAAATTTGACATTCATTGACTCTTCCACAGATTGACTCTTCTTGTTGTAGACTCTGTAAGCTTTGCTTGATGAAGAATATCCAAGGAAGATGCCTTCATCTGATCTTTCTTCAAACTTACCAATTCGATCTTTAGCATTTTTCAATATAAAGCATTTGCAACCAAACACATGAAAGTATGAAACAATAGGCTTCTTACCTTTGAATAACTCATAAGGGGTTTTCTCAAGAGAAGGTCTTAAAAAGACTCTATTGATTATATAGCATCTTTGTTGAAACTTGACTTCAGCCCAAAATCGTGAAGAAATCTTACTTTCAATTAAAAGAGTTCTAGCCATTTCTTGAAGAGATCTATTCTTCCTTTCCACAACTCCATTTTCTTTGAGGAGTGTATGGAGAAGAGAACACATGCTTAAAGCCAGATTCATCATAAAATTTTGTAAAATCTTGATTTTCAAATTCACCTCCATGATCTGTTCTTATACTTGAAATAACACATCCTTTTTCATTTTGAACCATTTTAGCAAATTTTTCAAAATACGAGGAGGATTCAGACTTACTTGCAAGGAAATATACCCAAGTAAAGCGGGAGTAATCGTCCACAATTACTAGGCAATATTTCTTACCTCCAATACTACGAGTTCGGTTGGTCCGAAGAGATCCATATGCAACAAGCGCAGTACATGATTAGTAGAGACATGATTTATCGGCTTAAATGAATTTCTTACCTGTTTTCCCGAGAATACATGGAGTGCATGGATTAGACTTTTGGTATGGTAATTTGGGTAGACCTCGAACAAGCTGCTTTGATGAAATCTTGGCTAATTGCTTCATGTTGACATGACCAAGCTTTCTGTGCCATAAGCTTGCTTCGTCTTGAATTGAGATTAGGCATTGTAATTCATTTGATTTCACATCCAGAAGATAAATATTTCCATGTCTTCGACCCATGAAAGACTGAGTAGAGTCTTTACTGGTTCCAGAACATGTTCCTTCTTGAAAGAAGATCTTAAAATCAGTGTCACACAATTGGCTAATACTGAGAAGATTGTAATTGAGTCATTCTACTAAGGAAACATTACTTATTGTGAGATTTCCAATTTTCCAGTTCCAAAACCCACAATACTTCATTTCTTTGTTTCCTCCAAATGAAACTTTTCCACCATTTACTTGCACAAGCTTTATGAAGCAATTTGAGTCTCCTGTCATGTGTCTTGAGCATCCACTGTCAAGATACCATTTTACCTTTTTCTTGACGGAGACCTGCATTTAAAAAAGAGTCTCAAACTTTCTTTGGTACCTAAACTTTCTTGGGTCCTTTGGTGTTAGTAAAATAAACAAAAGATTCGCCCATACTTTCTTAACGGGTTTCCAAACCATAGGACACTCTTTTTCAAAGTGATCCGGACTTTTACATTTTGAACACCTGAGAGCATTTCGACCAACAGACTTTACAAAAGCTTTCTTGAAATGATTTTTGTAAGCTTCTCTTGGGGGTCTTTTCTTAATTCTTTCTTTTACTTTAGAAAAATCAATCAAGGGAATAGTTTCCATTTGTCATACCTAGACCGGACTTATTGAAGTAAGGTCTTTGAGAAAAAAAGAATTTTTCAAGCTTTTCGGATCCTATTGAAAATTTCTTTGAAATATTCGATAAGTCAGTTTTTAAAAACGAATTTTCTTTCAAAAGATTTTCTTTATTTTCTTTAAGAGAAGAGACATTTAAGTCTGAACTTTTAACTCTTTCTTCTAAAACGATTTCCTTTTGTTTTAGAGCTGAGTTTTCCTTTTAAGTTCGGAAATTCTTTTGAGAGAAGTCTTAAGACTAGAACACAATTCATCAATGTATTTGGAAACTTTGATAGGAATTTTAAAATCACTTACATCAAATTCAGCGTCCGAGTCGATCAGGAGTTTGAGTCTCGAGTCTAAATGTGCCATCAGACATAGATTGGCATAGTCATTATCACTTTCTTCACACTCTGTATCACTCCAGGTTTCGGCTTTGAGAGCTTTTCGGAATTTTTCAGCTTTTCCTCTCTTTTTCTTTAGAAGAGTACAGTTGGGTCTGATGTGTCCCTTTTTCTTGCATTCAAAGCAAACTACATCTTTGTTTGGTTCCTCATCATCAACAGACTTGGTATGCTGTCTTTGAAAACTTTGTTTCCTTGAGTTGAACCTTCTTCCTTTTCTATTCAGTTTTCTAAATCTTCTTATCATGAGAGCAGGCTCCTCATCATCCATGTCATCTTCAGAATCTGCATCATCAGAATCATCAATTGATTTTAATGCAATTGATTTCTTACCTTTTGGATTTTCGTCTTCATTGATTCGTTCCACTTCATAAGACTGAAGAGTTCCAATCAGCTCGTCGACAGATAGTGGCATGATTCTTTGCGTCTCTTTGATTGAAGTCTTTATGTGATTCCAATCCTTGGAGAGTCCACGCAGTAGCTTGTTTACCTTCATAGGATCAGAAATTTTCTGTCCTTGATTCTCAAGACCGTTGACAATATCTGTAAAACGGCTAAACATGTCGATTATTGATTCTCCTGGTTTCATTTTGAAGGCTTCATATTGACCGAGGAGAATGTTAATTGGTCTCCTTCACTCGATCTGTTCCTTCATAGGTGATATGCAATCTATCCCAAACTTCTTTTGCTGTAACACAAGAAGATATTCTGTTATATTCAGTTGGTGACAAAGCACAATATAAAGAGTAAATTGCTTTTGCATCGAGTGCTTATCTCTTAATAATCTCTTCTAGAGTCATTCCGCTGGTCTCAACAGTTTCTTTTCCTCTTTCTGAGATAGGTGCAGCTGTAGGAGTAATTCCTTTTTCTACAACGTCCCATTCCAGAGGATCCTTTGATCGTAAGAAGGCTTTCATCTTGTTCTTCCAGATGTTGTAATCCTTTCCATCAAAGTAGGGTGGTCTGGTATTGCTCTGACCTTCCACCAGCCCTGGTGCTAGCATATTAGCCATGGATCTTTTACTCTGAAGTAAAACACTTCAAATAAAGTAAGTACACGAGCTCTGATACCAATTGATATAGCTAGAATAAGTACCTAGAGGGGGGTGAATAGGTATATGCAATAATTTTCTCGATATTTTACGGTACCGGACGGTTGATAGATTCAAGACAAACGGTAATCAAAGTAAGGCGAGAGAAGGGAAGAGAAATTTGAACACGCGGTTTATAGTGGTTCGGCTTATTTCAAGCCTACGTCCACTCTTCTGCACTGACAGCCAATTGGCTGGATTCCACTATGAACAAAGAGATGTTACAGTGATGTTCTCCCTTGATCTTTCGGTGTAGATGATCCACCACACTTGCTCAAGGTATCACTAAGTATAGACACTCTCTATGCGTATAATTTCGCTCAGAATGTATCGACTAATAATCAAGGTGCTTCAGACTCTGGAATTTCTCTATCGAATTATTTCTAAAGCAGCTAGAATGTCTTCCTTTATACTCCTTTATGCCATCATACCCGTTGGCACTTTCCAAAGGAGTTCCTCCAATCTACCCGTTGGACGGAATCAATCAAGAAGATCATTCGAGCTATTAAAGGAACTTGACGATAGCCCATCAATCATGTTCGCCCATACAATCAAGATCTTGGTTTTCAAGAATAGAACCTTCCAAGAATACTTCGTCGATCATCGGATCTTCAAACGATCTTGATAACGAATGAATGAATCCGTTACAATTATCCAGCCAAAAGATCTTCTCCAGAGGATCGGAATAAATCTTCAACCAAATACTTCGGCTCTGGATTTCCTTCGTCACTGGATTAGAACAACTGTCAATGAGAATAGTCTTGAGTCTTGAGTCTTGAGTCTTGAGTGCTGAGTCTGGTGATCTGAAAATCTTCAGACTTTAAACAGAAGGCTTGCAAATATCCAGACTAGACTGATAGAAACGTTTTGTCAGCTTCAAAATATTCTGAACAGATTTCTCCAACAGAAATGACCTCAAGTATTCAAATTGTGGAGAATCGAATCACTTTGAGAAAGAATGTCTTAAAGTCTGGAGACCTATCAAGAAAAATTGGATAAAAACAGCATATTCTACTAACTCTCATGGACCTAAGAAAAAATGGGTACCAAAGAAAAGATGAGTTATTTTTGCAGGATATAAAGAAGAAAGAAGAAAGAGAGTTTGGTAAGAAATGTATATATTTTTATTCTCAATTTCTCATTATGCTTGATATTCGATATATCCTTGGTTGATTGAGATTTTATAATGATCATATTCCTTGATTTGTTTTATTGAAGAAAGAATCGCATGATTTGTTTTTGTGATTCGAGATTTAATTTGATACGTGTGATCATTTTTGATATCATGCGTAAAGACAAAAGAATTTATTTGGTTTGATTTTATAGTCTCAGATTTGATTTAATACGTGTGTGATTATTTGAGATATTTCAAATTATTTTGTCTAATTTTATGCTCTCAAATTGTCATATTTTGCAAAGTAAAAATCTGTTTTACATGATATTAATTTATGATGCAAGATATTTTTAGATACTCAAGGAATTTTATTATCTCTGTTTTTATCGTACTATGACTAAGTGAGAATTTATTTTTCAAAATATCATTGTGCATAATATTCTTTCTTTGAATACTCTGTTATGATGAATTAAGAAAGAATATATGGAGATTATATATTTTGCTCTAACGTCATGAAAGGATCCAAATTGATGGATACCAAAAAGGAAATAAGTTGATTGTAGGAAATTCTTTAAGGGATGAATGATTGCAAATCTATGAAAATCATGATGCAATCAGAAATGCATCTCATGCGAAAATTGGTAATGATTTTTTTTTTTTCAATGGTATATTTGAAACATATACCATGGGTAAGAGATCATCCCGCCTCACAAATTTCTATGTGCATTTATCATGATTTTGGATGATTGTTTATTATATTGCGAATATCTTTTGTCATAAATATAAGGTATTGCAATTTTGGCACGTCACAAAAATATCTATTTTCCTTTTGCAAAATGCATATCTGAAATTTATGTTCAAGGAAATCTCTTTGATCTGAAATTACTGCATATTTATGGATATTCTTGCTATATTCTTAGAAGATATCTTATATCTAGGAAGTTTGATTCGCAAATCAAAGGAAGATATTATGTGATATTTTTGCAATGATTATTATCTGAATTTGCAGGTCACAAAAGAATCTTCCATTTGAATTTTGGAAAGCTAAATTTGAAAATCATGGAAATTCTGTACTATCTTTTGAAGGTTTAAAAATTCTCTTGTGCAAATTTTTTGCTTATTGAGGAAATCCCTTATGCGTCGTATGAAAGGTTGAATAGTTCTGAATTTTAATATTTGATAATTTCATATATGCTATTCAATTTATTTATTTGAAGAAAAGGGTATAATATATTACGTAGATATTATTACAGCTTATTTATGGAAAAAGTTCGTTAAGTTTATGCAGGTTGAATTCAAGATGAGCTTGGTTAAAGAAAATAAATTTTTGCCTCAAATTTCAAAATGCAAGTGATTGTTGCGGATGTTGTTGCTACAAAGGAAATACTAGAAAAATATTTTGTTCAACGTGCACAAGCAACAATTGTTTCTATTCGCAAATATTGTCATGATCACAGGGGGAGAAAGCAAATCCAAAAGAAAAGGAAAAGAATCGTGATCATCTCAAAAAGTCAACAAATTGAGGGGGAGCTTTGATCAATTATGAAAAAATCTTTTTGGATTGATCGTGATCTTGTTATGAAAAGAAGGAAAGGTAAATGTGTCAGAATTTGTTCAAAAAAATCCGGTTAGTGCATCTTTTATTACTTTTTGTCATTGATAAATCTTGTATTGATATTATCATTTTATTATGACAAAAATGGTACATGAATTTCATGATGCATCCGTGATTTTTATTGGATATTTGCTGATATATATGATCGAAGTGAGCTATATTGCATATCTTTAATATTCGACTTGCTTTATAAAAGCTGATTTTTGGAAATTGTGATTCATGCAAGAATTTGTTATCATTCTCTACGTGATACTTTTTCCATTATTATTGCTTTTTGAATATGACAAAAAGGGGGAGAAGATATGAATATGCAAATGTGTTGATTGGTTGATATTATTTATTGCATAATATTGAGCTGCGATTATTTTTCTATATATTGTTATGCTCAATCTATTTGCTATCTTCTGATATCCTTTGATTTAAATTAATATTTTTAAAAGCATGTTTATAAATCTGCATATTCAGAGATTGTTTTGTCATCATAAAAAAGGAGGAGATTGTTAGGGAAATCCCTTATGATGTTTTGAAGATGACAAAATAAATCAAATACTACTAACATGTTTAATGGTTAAGTAATAGACCATACAGATAATAGAATATGTAAAGGATATTGTCAAAGTCTTAAGACGGCCAGAAGACTAAACATAACATATGTCCAAAATATATTTTGAAGATCTCCAGACTTCTGTGTCAAAGTCTGAAGACTGCCAGACTTTAGTGTCAAAGTCTGCTCTATATCAGAAGTCTGCTTACTCTGACAAATTCCAGACTGAACGTGAATGAAGAACCAGAAGACAGACTCTATGCTGAAGTTGAACTAGAAGACGGACTCTATGTTGGAGCTGAACTTATTCAAACGGTGTTCAGACCTTAAAGCTAAATCTGTTCAGAAGCAGAATATGTTTAGACTTAGATTGTAAAGTCTATTGCACTCAGATTCAGATTGTAAAGTCTATGGCTATCAGACTTTACATCCATATTCGACAGAACGTAATACAAGCCCAATCATACAACGGCTAGTGATCTGGTTTGGATTCCACATCAAGATTGATTTGATTGACTCAATCTATTTGATTGACGATTGGATCTTGAAGACAAGAACTTTCTATACGAAGAAACTTTACTTATGGAAATCAAGATTCCGTTTGTATGGGCGATCGGAATCAATTTGGGATTTTACCTTTGTCACTCAACGGCTACCAAATCTTCTAGATACAGAGCTGTCCAATGGGTATATTGGAAGACGATTCTCCGGGATACTGTCCAACGGGTAGTTTGGAAGTGGAGGAGTATTTAAGGAGATCATGGACCGATGAGCAAGCAAGAGACGGAGCATAGAATTTATAATTCCAAAGTCTGAGCGATCTTCGATCATACACTTGTCTTTAGAGAGTTTAAACGTTTGTGATCGTGAGAGAAATACCAAAAGAGTGACTTAGTAAGATAGTGTGATCTAAAAAGTATTTGCACTCGAAGTTGTAATCTCTTATTGATTGCATAGTGGAATCCAGCCAAGAAGGCTGTTAACATGGGAGAGTGGACGTAGGCTTAGATTAAGCCGAACCACTATGAACCCTGTGTTCTTATTCTCTTCCCTAACTCCTTTGTTTCGTTCGAAGTTTATTTTATTCCGCATATATTTGCCAAGGTTTATTTTAAACACCTATTCACCCCCTCTAGGTATTCATACTAGCACTCTCACCCACAACACCCGTCGCTAGCCTCCATCGGGTGCTTGTAGCTAGCGCCGCGCCCTGCCGTCACTGCTCCAACGCCTCCTCCTCCTCCGTGCGACGATTCCACAGGAGCTCTGTGCTCACTGCTGCGGTGCTCCGGCTCCCCTCTGCCTGCTTGCCACCATTCCTGACGCCTTCAACCGCCACCACGGCAACAGCACTTCTGAACCAGCAACGCTGCACCACTCACCCTAGCCCGACATTCCCCCTTTGGTGATCCGCGCCTCCACCGCACCTCAGCTCGTGTCAATCCACCTGACGCCTGTCGGTCTGCCTTAGCCCGACGCTTGTTGGTCGCCATGCCACACCTCCATGCCAGCCCGCTTCATCGACACCGCAAATGCTGCTCGTTGCTACATCCTCCCTTGAGTCCCCATCTTAGGTGGTTTATTTTTTTATTCTATTTTATTTATTTGTTTATTTTTTTAGTTTTGTTATTATTGCTTAATTTGTAACATTGGGTCAATGTTCATTTTATGCATATTCTGACATTATCCATAGGGATTTTATCCAAATTATTATAATTATTAATTTGATCCGTAAGACGTTGGATCATTTTTTTTAATTATATTAATTTTTGGGCATTTTGGTAGAATATTAATTATTAAATCATTATAATTAATAATTTGATCCGTAAGACTTCGGGTAAGATTTTGAATTATTTTGATCTCTTTGTCGTGATAATTAGGGTTAGGATAATTGTTAATTTGACATGTGAGACAACAGGTTATTTTTTCAATTATTTTAATTCTTTATTTTGTTGATAGCTTAGATTTAATATTTATTTAATAATTACTTATCTTTTAAAAAAAAAACTAAAAATCAGAAAATCAAAAATCAAAATTCTGCATGAGCATGTAGGTTTAGTAAATTAGAATTTTCTTAGGATTACATTTTTAGGGTTGCATTTTTAGAAATAAGTTATGGTTGGACTTAAATTAATTTTTTAGATAATGTTCACCCATTTTAATTATCTCATTTTTCAAAAAATGGTTTTCTAAGATAGAATAGGGTTTAAGTTAAATTAATCCCTAGAATAAATTAGAAAATTACCCCTTTTTAGATATTTTAATTAGGGTTTTTATTAATTCCGAATTTCAATAAAAAAAAACACAAAAGTACTAGGTGCACGTTAACTAGTTTGCATAATAGTATCATTTTAATCAGAATTTATTCATTAGTGAAGTTAGGTCATGAGGTGCATAATAACTAGTTTTCATAATAGGCCCATTTAATTAGAATTTGCATATTAATAAGATTAAGTTAGATAGTTAAAATGCATGTTTTATAAAAAAAAAATTCTAATTTCAAGAAATCTAAAAAAAAATTGATTGCTTGTTTTTTGTGATGCAATTTATTTTATTTTATTTTATTTTATTTTATTTGAATGATTGAGCATCCGTGTGATCACCCCATTGCATGATAATAATTTAGCTTAAAATAAATCCAAGCTACCTGCAAAAATATTTTTGAAAATTAAAAAAGAAATGGTACCGAAAGAGTATTAGAAAAATCTAGTATAACCAAGTCCCCGTACCCTTAGTCTCTGGTTCGTAAAAGTAAAATAATTCTCCCATTATTTTATTTAGATGTCTAATCGACCTACCGTAAACCGATTAGTGGTAACTCCTAGTTAATAATCTTTTGCATGTTAAATATTTGAACCTTAAGTCGCGAATTAGTATGGGCTTGAGAAAGCCCGAGCTAAGTTTAAAAACTTAGTAGTCCATTAACCTAGTTTTAGGTGGTGCACCCGAAAATTAGGTCGCGACACACATTATGGTAAGTGTAGAGCATACTCCCAAGATTGATTAGAGCATTCATAGTTTTAAAGAATCATATCAAGTAGAAAATAAGAGGGAAGAGAGGTTTTGGGGATTCATAACTATTGACACCTAAATTTTGATGATCTAGTAATTTATTTATTGCATAGAAAATTAGGGGAAGACACCGAGTTTTTTTTTTTTTTTTTGTCGTCCTCTCTACTCTATTCCTAGTCTACACTCACTCTCAGACTTTTGCCCTACCTCTTGCAGGGCGTGGGAGTCGAAACCCACTCCTGAAACTTATGCATCCCCACCCCATCCCTTCCTGAGAAGGTGGGGATTTGAACCCCTCACCTCCCCTTTCCATGTTGAAAGGGTGGCCACTGGGGCGAATCCCAGTGATTAGGAAGACACCAAGTTAGCTAAGGGATTCTCTTAACATGGGCCCGCTGACCCCACGGAGAGAAGTCTTCATTGGGATGCCTTTCCACGGTCACCAGAAATTAATAAAGATCCAAAAGGCTGTGCAACTTTATGGAGTGGATTGAATCTGTATATGCTTTTATAGTGGGGTCGCTTTGTGTCCTTAATGCGTTTGTAGGTGAAAGGTGAACGTGTGTGCCGAGGGATGGGAGCTGAATTTAACTTTGCATGCCTGAGCAAGATAATGCATGAATCCGCTAATATGTATGAGTAAGTAGCACTTGCCCTCTTTCACTAGAGTCGTTGTCATGATTCATTCATGCACGTTTTAAAAAGAGGCGGCTAAAGAAGGAGCTAATTAACATGCACTTTACTCTTCTTTCCTCATACTGACCCTTATTATCTTAATTAAATGGGATTTTGAATTGGATAAGGATTGGGATACTCTCGTAATAAAAAAGAGATGGGCTTCTTCAATGATCAAAGCAATTGATGTGGCTTTGAGAGAAATCATCTCCATTGGAGTAAAAGTATGGTATTTTTTGCGCACTTCAAACTCCAAATTGAACCAAAAAAAAAAACTCCGAATTGAATGAGTGGTTTAGTGTTTTTGTTTCTCTTTTTATTGTTGCTTGCACAATATAAAATTCGTATATAGCTGAAAAGAGTAGTGAAAGGTTTAGGGGAATAATTGTCTAAAAAGTCATTGACTTATTGTATGGTAATCAATTTAGTCATAATTTTTTTTAATTTTATCAATTTAGTCCTAAACATTTTGATGAATTACCAATTTAGTCATAAATTTTTGGACTAATTGTCAACATATCCCTCTTGCTAATTTTGGCCGGAATCGATGACCTAATGGCCATCATCGATCGTGCCACATAAAACTGTCAGTGTCTCCATCAGCAACTTTCGGCCAAAATCAATCAGAATAATTACATCAATAAATTGTCAAAAGGTTTATAACTAAATTGAGAAAATTGAAAAGTTTATGACTGAATTGAAAGCCGTACACTGGAATTAGTACTTTTTTGACAATTTTTTCAACTTTTAGATTTTGACAAATTCGAGATCTCTAACTCGACGTCAACTTAATCTCCTAAAATAGCATTGAAACAATGGCAGCGCCTTGTAAACTCGGACTAAATGATGGCATAGAAATTTTGATGGTACGGCAGAGAGCGAAAGTGAAGTCAAAACTCAAAGCTGCTGGATTTAAAAGCCTTTAGGCCACATTCAGAAATCTCATGGTTAGCCTAGTTTAACAAGCAGCCTCCTTATTCCCTGCTTTTACAAGATACTTCCATATATGTATTTCGTAGAATAATTATCAATATTTTCTGGCTTGATTCAAAGGACGCACGTGCTAATATAAGACTTTGTGTCGCTAGTTTTATTAACAGAACAAAAAACTCATTATACTGAAAAAATCTGACAATACATTTGGCGAAAATATTTTATTCTAAAGGTGGACTGAGAATTTAGATGAAGAAAAAAGAAAACGTTAATCTAAAAGTCAAGGTGACTAAAATAGATGTTAACCCTTCATTGAAATTCCGGAGGGTGGGGGGCGCCACCGCCGCCTAGATACACCAAATTCCGGCAACCGGGGGCGGTTTTCGTGGAAGAAATGGGGAACGAAAAGAAAAAGTGTTCCAATCCAAGCTGACGACAAACTAAGTGCATGGGCTCATGGACCAGACTAGAAAAAGAAAAAAATAGGTCTATGGACTTTTTTGTAAAATAAAAGAAAAACATGTTTGTGGACTAAAGCCCGTTTCAAAGCAAGCTCAAAAGGCAGCAGAGACAAGGGGCCTAATGTCTTGGGCTTGAAAGGGTGAAAAGCTTTCTCTGATAACCATTCCATTGCATGGTCAATCCATGGGCCTTCAACTTCTGAGTAACTCAGCCCACTTCTATTATCCTAAAATCAGTGTTGCTATAAAGGAGGCGTTTGCTAACTTGCCAAGTAGTGACTAAATTTATTCTTTTGTTCTACAGAGTAGATTTGGAATGAAAATTCGTTTGGTAATTTTTTTTATTCTTGAGAACAGATTTGTTTCCGAAAATAGATTAGGAACATAATTAAAGAGTAAAAAAAAAGTTACTTGTTTACTCTTGAGAACAATTTCAAAATCAAACCAACTCAAATTTCTTCTCTTTTCTCTTCTTCTTTCCTTCTAGTCCTTCTTCATGCTCTCTTCTTCTTCCACCCTCACCAGTCACTAGTGACCGGTTGGGCGACGTCTAGCAAGCTCGTTGGTGGCTAGGCAAGCCTCACCCGGGCCTCCCCCAACCACCAGAGAGGCTTGTCTAGCCGAGTAAGACTCATTCAACCACCAATGAACCTCACCTAGCTGGGTGAGGCTTGGCAAGCTCGAGCCCCAATAGGTGTGGCAAGGCTAAGCTCACCTAGCTATTGGGAAGGCTTGACCATGTCAGGCCACTACAAGGTCGATGCCGCCCAGCCAAGGCGAGGTCAACCTTATGGTGGCCTAATGAGTTTGAGCCCCACTAGCGATTGGGCAAGCTCCGCCTCACCAAATTTGGGCAAGACTCCTCACCTAGCTAAGGCTCGATCAAGCCTCGCTCTACTGCCGACAAGGCTCACTTGACAAGGCATGGCCTCGTTGCCGCCAACCCTCATCTAGCCAGTCGCCAATCACCTCAAGGCCAGTGATCAGCTAAGGCTTGAAGAAGAAGAGAAACAAAAAACAAATTATAAAATTATTTAAAATTTAAAAGAGAATGGTTTGAATTAAAAATTTTGAGGATGTTGCCAAATGTAATTCTATTTCGAGAATAGAAATTTTGGGCAGATTACCAAATGCCTTTAAATATTTAAAAATTATTCCTAGAAACATAATAAAAAATCATTTTTGATAAGAAATTGTTCTTAAAAACAGAATGGTTACAAAACGCATCCTAATTCTCAGTCCCTATTGATAAAATTAGGTAACTGCAATTTCCACCATAATTTCTGTTAAAGCCATCATTTATAAATAATTTACCAATATGCCTTCAAATTAAAATTCAACTTTTTTTAACTGTTATCTCCTTATTTTGCTCACAGTAGGATGTCACTCTTCCTCCTTCTAAGATGATGTTTTTGTATGCCTCTGAAGTTAGAGTAAAACTAATGCACGCATCTGCTAATATTTAAAATCGTAGCGATTGAAGTCATCACGGTTCATTTGTGCACATTAGAAAAGGGGAAAAGTGCCTCTCCATTATTATGATGGGCTAAAGAAAATTGCTAAATAACATGCCCTATACTCCTCTTTCCTTGAATTGACTCTTGTTATTTTAATTAAGTGGGTTTTTGAATTGGAATTGGAATAGGATACTCTCGTAATAAGAAGAGACGGGATTCCAATTTTATGCATATTCGACTTCAGTAAAAGCATGGTATTTTTTCCCGCACTTATAAGTTGACTATGAATTTCAGATAAGTGATTTCAATTTTTTTTCTCCTCGAACGATTTACATTTCATAAATTCGGCAAGAAAAGATTCAATAATAACAAGATTTTCAGGTCAGGACTAATTCATGATCTCTAGCTAGACATCAACTTATCTCTTGAAATAGCAATAATAATAAGGAAAAAAGCCACTAAAAATCCTAAATTATGCTTATTGCGACACATTTATCTCAATTTTTTTGTAATACAAAAAATCTCAAACTTATTTTGTGTGGCACATTTACATTTAAAAAGATACAAAAAAACCCATAAACTTATATCTGTGTGACACATTTATCTCAAATTATTTTTTTTATGATACCAAAAACCCCCAAACTTGTACTTATGCGACATATTTACCCCAAGTTTTGAGATAAGTGTGTCGCAGGGATATAAGTTTAAGGTTTTTGGTGTTCCATAAATGTGTCATACTAAAATATTAGGTTACGTTAATATAAATTTTGGATTTTTTGTGCGTCACAAAATAAATTTTAAGATAAATGTGTCATAATGGACATAATTTAAGGTTTTTGGTTGTTTTTCCTCTAATAATAATGGAGACGCATTGTAAACAAGGATTATGATGGCAGAGAAACATGGATGGTATGGCAGGGAGCGAAGCCAAATTCAAAATTCAAAGATGCTGGATAGCTTCCGAAATTTCATGGTTAGCCTAGTTAGGCAAACGGTTGCAACATGTAAATGCTATAAGAATGGTGGTTTATTCAAGGAACGTTACTCTCTACTTTTACAAAATACTTCTTTCTAAGCAATATATATTATATATCTCTTGGAATGATTGCCGATAGATGCATTGTAAACAAGGATTAGTGATGGCAGAGAAACATGGATGGTATGGCAGGGAGCGAAGCCAAATTCAAAATTCAAAGATGCTGGATAGCTTCCGAAATTTCATGGTTAGCCTAGTTAGGCAAACGGTTGCAACTTGTAAATGCTATAAGAATGGTGGTTTATTCAAGGAATGTCCTTTACTCTCTACTTTTACAAAATACTTCTTTCTAAGCAATATATATTATATATCTCTTGGAATGATTGCCGATATTTCCTCGCTAGATTTACGCAAGGCCCGTGTTAACAGCCTATTACCGACACTCATTAGGCTATGAGATGGAGGCAGGACTTTTGGCGAAAACATTTTATTTAATGATGGACCGCAAATTTTGATAGAGGAAAAATAACACATTAATTCACAAAGCAAGATAATTAACATAGGTGTTACCCTTCATCAAAATTACGCAAGGTTGGGGCGCCCCCATATAGATCTTGTACCAAATTTCACCAATTACATGAGTTTATGCATTTAAGATTGATTTTTAAAGATTCATCTTTGAAGCTGGATATTAAAAGCTTGTTTGATAACTATTCTATTCGCGGAAATAATTTTTATTTAGAAATAATTTTTTTCTAGATTATGTTCCCTAAATAAGTTTCTAAGCATTCGAAAGTATTTGGTAATTGCACAAAACTTCTATTTTCATAAGTGAATTACATTTGTTACCACACTCAATTTTTTTTTTTTTGATTTAAGTTTTTTAATTTTTTAATAATTTTATAAGATTTTTCTCTTTTCTTTTCTCTTTTTCCTTCTTTTCTTCTTTCTCCTCTAGCCGGTTGCTAGCCTCAATTATGGCCCACAATTGGCCAAAGAAGAGCCGACGACCTTACCAATCTCAAGGGAGCCCCTTCCAACCACCGTGAGATCAGCTAGAGGAGGAAGAAGAAGGGAAGAACAAGATAAGAAAAGATAGAATAAATAAACAAAAATTAAAAAATTTATTAGAAATTATCCATGTTAATGCCCGCCTTACCAAATAGGATGACCAGCATTCGCGTTTGCGATTTTCAGCTAGAATTGGCCTAACGAATTTAATTGGCAAAAGATGAAAAAGTCCAATACTCAATTGGAAAAACTGAAATGCTTAAAACTGAATTGACAAATGTGCAAAAGATTTATGAATTTTTGGACAATTTTTCCTCTTTTTGTCTTCTCTTCTTAGAACTTACATCCAAAGAAACGCTTGCTACAATTCTTTCATTTTTATGTGCAACTTTCCCTAAAAAAAAATCACGAATAAGAAAAGGTGCTCCTTTGTTTTGTGGCTATTCTTATATTGAACATCGTTGAGAAAAGTACCAAAAAAGTCATAAACATATTGTATCGGTATCAATTCAATCATAAACCTTTTAATTATTAATTTAATCCTAAACATTTTTACATTGATATCAGTTTAATCCATCCAGCCAATTTATGTCGGAAATTATTAATGTGGACAATGGCTGTTCTAATGGTATGAACGATGTTGACATGAACATTTTTAATAATATTTTAATTTTTTTGAATTTTTTTTGAATTTTTTAAATAATTTTTTAAATCCTATGAATTGTAATTTGATTTTTCAATCCACTTATGCAATTATCTTGGAGATGCCACTAACTTATGATAAATAAATTAGCAATCCAAGTAGGATGAGAGTATATTTCACTCCTATGAACTAAAGATTCACTGATAGATTTAGTTGCATTAGATCTTTGAGTATGAAAACAACTTACATGCAAACTTCACCAATTTTTATTCCTTAAATCCTCTAAACATATAAAAAGTGATTATGCATGGTCACTCAAGTAAAAACATAAACAAGCAAGCAATTACAATAGAAAGCTAATAAAAGAAATGAATGACAAGAAAAATAAAGGACACGAGTGGTATCGGGCAAAATTAAGCAAAACCTGGTTATCAAGGCCTGGGACAAAACCCTGTCAGCTATAAATGTAAATTCGATATAAGCCCTCCGAGAGATGCCTGATGCTCAAAAAGGTAAGTGAATGTATGATACGTCATGACCATCTACTAAATAAACTACAATCCTAAAATGAATTGTCG
The DNA here is from genome assembly GCA_014182725.1 of Eucalyptus brandiana. Lineage (NCBI taxonomy): Eukaryota > Viridiplantae > Streptophyta > Magnoliopsida > Myrtales > Myrtaceae > Eucalyptus > Eucalyptus brandiana. The sequence goes on from CM024669.1 coordinate 30,269,689, forward strand.
CATGTGAAAAATAAATCTAAAAAATGCAATATAAAGTGCAGTGTGATATTAAGAAAGCAAATCTATTTGCGAGCGTGCATGGTACCTAAAATGCATCCCTAAAAATACTTTTATTTTTTTAATATTTTAAGACACAAAAAGAAAAACTAAGACCTTACCAAAAAAAAAAAAAACTAAGAAAATTAACTAAGTGTTGAAATGGACATGAACTAAAGCTTATGTGCTTGAATCAACCTATATTCCATATTTGCATAGTAACTTGGATATCGAAATCACAAATAAAAATTATCCATGTCAACGCTGATAGTATTATGTAAAATGACCAGCGTCCATGTCGATGCCAACCAACCAATTTTGGTTAGATTAACTGAATTGGCACAAATGTAAAGAAGTTTATGAGTTAATTGGCCAAATGAAAAGGTTTACAATTGAATTGACACAATTATAATAGATTTAGGAATTTTTTGAAAACTTTCCTGACCAAAAGCCGCCACCAATAATGGAGGATAGAAGAGAGCCTTTATATTGAGAGCCCACCTTATGAAAATTTGCACATCTTTGCTGGTAGTGTAAGAATTACACCACTAACACCACTCGCCTCGGTTCTTCTTGATAAGGTACACGCAAGCACCTCCTTTGACTCTTCAGTTTATACTATATCCTACTTCATTCCATTTTCAATCATCTCATTCTCATGCTCGGGTCATATAATCTTCTCGATTTATGTGAAAAAAATAGTGTTTCTTTTCTAATAAAACACCCTCTTTTTGAACAACTACTTTTTTTCTTGTGTGAATTGATGCTTCAAAATATGTTTGTGAACTCATCGCTTGCATTTAACTACGCAGGACTTTCTTGATGGAGAACTATAACTGTCCACAAAATTGTTCGGGTTGCCCGTGCTTCCCCTCTTCATTTGTCCCGAATTCAGTCTCATCCGATGACGAGAACATTTCATGGTGGGATACTCCGGGATGGGTCATCGTCGGCATAGCAGTCGTCGCCGTTGTAATCTGTGGTATCCTTTTCTACTTTCGTCGTGATCCTGAGGACTCAGAAAGCACTCTCGCGGTAAACGCAGAAATCTCCCCTCAATTGGACGCAGCAAGCATTTCGATTCCGTTGTCGTTAGCGATCTTCTCCAAGGACAATAAGCTGCAAGCTTCTGGGCATGCGTCTGTGTGAAACTCGAATAATTTATAGTGACAGATCGTCTATTATAGTATCCAACATTGGAGATTTGATGCAACAAATAATTGAGTTGGAGGAAAAAAAAAATTATGATGAAGGGTTTGTTAAATTTCGGCAATTCTATGGTCTATCAAGAACAAGACCTTTGTCCGCTAGCGTCGCCCCAGGGTTTACCCGCCGGCTACCGGCTGTACGGAGTTCGTTGGGCAAAAAAAAAAAAAAAAAAAAAAAAAAAAAGAACAGGATCTTTGGATTTATCGTGACATTTTCAGATGTGAACCATTAAAAGAAAACTAATGAATCACTAAGGAACATTTAGTGTTGACTAATACAAGGTCATACCAATGGTAACTTTAAGATTTTGATTAATTAATTAAACATGCAATTTGATTGGGAATATTACCAAAAAAGTTATAAACATATTGTAATTGTACCAGTTTAGTCCTAAACTTATTTTTTTGACCAATTGAGTCATAAACTTTTTACAATTATTCTCAATCAGTTCATTCGGCCAAAATTAGCTAGCCGATGCCGACGTGGTAGCCAACGGGTGCGGCGACCTTTTTTAATAATATTTTATTTTTGAAATATTTTATTAATTTTTTTATCTTTTCTTTCCTTTTTTTTTTTTTTTTTTCCCCTTCTCTCTCTTCCTTCTTCCTCCCTCCTCCCTCCTCCTTCCTTTGGCTCTAGCGTCGGCCAGGCTGGCCGGTTGCTGAACTGAAGCAATCCGACAAGCTCGCACCCAGCGATGGTGGGGTGAGCCCCCGTTGGATTTGGTGAGGAGGGCCTTGCTAGACGTGACGGCGAGCCCCCCTCATCGGATCCGGCGAGGGCTCACCTCGCCCGGCAACTACAAGGCGAGCCCTCACCAAATCCGGCAAGGGCTCACCCGTCGTCGCCGGGCGTGAGCCCTTGCCGGTCGACAAGCTCACACCCAGCCACTGGTGAGGGCTCGCCCTGCTAGTGGCTGGGCAAGCTCACCCTCGCCCAATGACGGTGAGGCGAGCTAGCCCGGCCATCTTAGTCTAGCGATCGACCAGCCCTCCCCTCTAGGCGATCACCGGAGCCAAAGGAAGGAGGAGGGAGGAGGAGGAAGGAGGGAGGGGGAGAAGAAAAAAAAGATAAAAAAAAAAGGAAAAAAAAAAAAAAAAAATTACTAAAATATTTTAGAAAAATAAAATATTATTAAAAAAAAGTCGCTAGCGTCGGCCGGCTGCCATGTCAATGGTAGTCAGCCAATTTTGACTTGATGGACTGATTGGAAATAATTGTAAAAGATTAAGGACTCAATTGGTCAAAAAATAAGTTAAACACCGAATTGGCACAATTGCAATAAGTTTAGAATTTTTTTTGTAATTTTCCCCAATTTAATTCATTCAGGAGTTGCCACCATAAAGGGGGTATGTTAAAAATATTAAGATCAATTTTTAACATCTATCTAAACCCTCACTCCGAACATAAGGCTTTGTGGCCTCAATTTTTGATGCACAAAATCCTCATGAAGGCGAGTGCAGAGCATGCCATCGGGATAATATGCTATCTTATTATTCTGAGATTTATAACACCTAATGGAAATTTGAAGAGAAAAAAGGAAAATTAGCTTTGCACATTTTAAGCACACAAACACACGATTGCTTAAGGCTAGTCTACCTTTTTTATGCATAAGGGAAAGAAAAGATAAGCAAGATTGCATCATTGGTAACACAAGCATATTAATGGCGCTTTAGTCTTCAATAAGGAGCGGAGCTTGAAGAAGCGAAGCGAGCCTCTAGTAGTAGCATATTACGTTTTTCAAGCCCTTTGACTTGATATTCTATTAGTCAAGCACTATCGCCCCTATAGGGTCAAGCTCTTTTGCTATCAATGAAACCAAAAGACAGACAAAAACCAGTGTTTTTTGTAAACATGTGATTCACATCTATGACTTACAATTAATACAACACAAGGACTCATTATAAAACACTTATTACAACATCATGACTCATCTTAAAATATTTATTACAACATGGCTCATCTTCGTGATTTATCACAACATGACTTTTTCTTTTTCTTTTTAATTCGAAAGAAGATTATATTCATTACTCAAAATGATATATAAGTACATAGTGTTCATGACAGAACAAATCAAAATAGAGCAAGAATAGTGAAAAAAAAGAAGAAGCCAAATCCAGAAAACAAGGAGGATCAACGGAGCACCAGCAAAGTTAACCACACACTTGTTTCAAGAGAACATATTTGTTGAGCAAAATAATTAGTGGCCAATCGCTGGATCTCGTATCTTTGTCAATGATGAGCACATGCTTAAAATTCCTTCTCCAATAACTATGACTTTGCCAGTTGGCAGTGCGCGCATGGTTTCGGCCTTCACACCATCATCTTACAGAGATAACCAAAATAGGTTGAACAAGCACAATCTACCACGTGGGGGAGCAAAACTTTACGATTCAATGAGACATCAAAATTCTCGCAATCATCATTAAAAATGGAGGCAGGGAACCTATACACAAACATAGCATAGGTGCATTGAATCCCTAAAAACATATTTATTAAACTCCCAAATCTACTGACCAAAAAAAAACTCCCAAATCTAGATCAGGAGAGGATATCATCCAAATATAGACTAAATTGGGAGAATTCAAACTCTTAAATTGAGAACTAGACTGAGAGAAGAGAACTCCCAAATTTGAATCAAGTGAGAAAAAAATGCAAGAAAAGAACAATAAAATGCAAACAAAATCAACAAAAGAGGGGAGGGTGAGACTAGCTCAAACCCTTTCTCGTGGCTAAAGGTTGAAGAAACCAATGGAGAGAAAAGAGAGAAAGCAGGGGGGAGGAGAAGAAAAGACTTTTCAGCTCCCATCATTACGTAACTTATTGACGTGACATATATCACAATGTAACTCATCAACGTGACATTTATCATAACGTGACTCGTGACTCACCCAAACACTATCATGACACATTATTAATATACTTTTATAGAGGGGATGAGCATCTTGTCTTAGTCATCTGAGAGGCATATGGCAGCTTCCTAGTCTCCCTTCTTTTTCTTCTATACTTTCTTTAGCTCCCATCATAACGTAATATATTGATGTGACATATATCAAAATGTAATTCATCAACGTGACATTTATCATAACGTGACTCGTGACTCATCCCAAACACTATCATGACACATTATTAATACACTTTCTATAGAGGGGATGAGCATCTTGTCTTAGTCACCTTTTATGAGAGGCATATGGCAGCTTCCTAGTCCCCCTTCTTTTTCTTCTATATTTTTATCAGCTCCCATCATAACGTAACTTATTGACGTGATATATATCACAATGTAATTCATCAACGTGACATTTATCATAACGTGACTCGTGACTCATCCCAAACACTATCATGACACATTATTAATACACTTTCTATAAAGGGGATGAGCATCTTGTCTTAGTCACCTTTTTTGAGAGGCATATGGCAGCTTCCTAGTCCCCCTTCTTTTTCTTCTATACTTTCTTCTGCAGGTCGCAAAAATCCAGATGAGAGGATCTCGAATGCTGATTCTTTTGTTACTTTTTAAGAGGAGGCTGGTAAGAACTTAATAGGACATCAATATATCTTAAAGGGATATCATTTGGATCTACCGTAATATTATCGAGAGATGAATTTGTTCTTGGCATGACAAGTTGGGGCCAACTGTCCACATTCATCATTGATGAGGCGTCTCCAAGATTTGATGGCAATCCACAAGCAAAGGGATCCTGAGAAGTGGTTCACTCCATGGGTCTTGTGATGATGATGATGATGGTTGATTTAGATTGTCTTCCATTATTATGATCCGCTAAAGAAAGTGTTGAGTAACATGTTTTTTACTCTTCTTTCCTCTTGAATTGACCCTTATTATCTTAATCAAATAGGATTTTGAATTGGATGAGGATTAGGATGCTCTCGTAATAAGAAGAGATGGGATTCCAATGTTGGGCATATTCGAGTTCAACAAAAGTATGGTATTTTTTGTGCACTTCTATTGCACTCCGACTTTCTTTCTTTCTTTCTTTTGGTTGATGACTCCGAGTTGAATAAGTGGTTTAATTTTTCTTTTTTTTTTGGCTTGCACAATTTAAAATTTGTAAATAGCTTATTGAAGTACCATGACTTTTAGGGAAATAATTATCTAAAAAGCCATAAATTGTATAGTAATCAATTCAATAATAAACTTTTTAATTTTTCAATTTAGTCATAAACATTTTGACGATTTACGATGTCAGTCTTAAATCTTTGGCCTAATTACCAATACCTCCTTCCGGCTAATTTTAGTTGAAAATCACTTACGTAACGGCTATTGTCGGCCGTGCCATGTAGAATAGCCAGTGTCCACATTAGCAATTTTCGGCTAAAATTAATCAAAAGAACTATATTGACCAATCATCAAAAGATTTAAGACTAAATTGACAAAAAATAAAAAGTTTATAATTAAATTAAGAGCCGAACAACAAGTTTGGAACTTTTTGGACAATTTTTCTAAGTTTTAGATCGTATCTAATTTAAGATCTCTAACCAAACATCAACTTAATCACCTAAAATAGCATTAAAAAATAATGGCAACACGTTGTAAATTAGGATTAAAAAATGGCATAGAAGCTTTGATGGCACGGCAGAGAGCGAAAATGAAGTCAAAATTCAAAGCTGCTGGATTTCAAAGCCTTTAGGCCATATTCAGAAATGACATGGTTAGCCTGGCTTAACGAGCAGCCTCCTCGTCCCCTGTTTTTACATGATACTTCCATATCTGTATTTCGTAGAATAATCGTCGATATTTCCTCGCTTGATTTAAACGAGGACTTTGTGTGGCTAGTTTCACCGATAAAATGAAAAACTTATTATACTGTGAAAATGCTGTGATACCTTTGTCGAAAAATATTTAATTCTAAAGGTGGATCAAGAATTTAGATGGTGAAGAAAGGAAACATTAATCCAAAAGTCAAGGTGATTAGAATGGATGTTAACCCTTCATTGAAATTCCGAAGGGTGGGGAGCGCTGCTGGCGCCGCCTAGATACACCCAATTCCGGCAACCGTGTGCGGTTTTACGCGATAAACGTTGATTTTCATGGATTATCTCGGAAGCAATGGGGAACGAAAACAAAAAGGGTTCCAATCCAAGCTGACGACAAACTAAGTGCATGGGCTCATGGACCAAACTAGAAAAAGGAAAACAGGTCTGTAGGCTTTTTGTAAAATAAAAGAAAAAAAAAAACATGTTTGTGGACTATAAAGACTGGACTTTTCCAACATTTGCTCCATAATCAGCCATCACGTGAGATTTTGACGTAAATGGAATCTCAATAAGTTGCGCCCTTTTTTCAAGGGAAAAAGTCACAAAAAATCCAAAATTATGCCCACCATGAGTCATTTACTCTGAACTTTTTTGTGACATCAGAAACTCATAAGTATGCCTACTAGGTCATATGTATTCTAAATTTTTTCTTACAATATAAGAAAACCCTAAACTTATAGTCATATAATATGCTCACCCTCTGTCAATATTTCATTAGATGATTTTTCAATCAAAACATTGTCATTTTATTTCACTTAAGCCACATGGATTTTATGTCAACATCGTTTGCTTGTTCATTGGCAGAAACTTGATGGAGGATAGATATATGTCATACAAGTAAAAGTTTGGGATTCATGGTGTCACAAAAAAAAAAGTTTAAAATAAATGTGTTAAGGTGAGCACAGTTTTGGATTTTTGGTGACTTTTTCCCCTTTTATTATACAGATATTATAGAAACAAGTACAACATTAAGTTAGGATAACATGGACATCATCTACATTTGTCTTTGCATGTGGGTGATGTCCACAATCTGTAATACTCTGATCAAAGACATGGCCTGAGAAAGTTCCCTTCAATTAGGAATGAAGAAAAATATAGTCAAATACATAAAATATGGTAAAATTATTTTTACTCTCATGTTATCCAATAGAGAAAGTTTGGTTAGCATATATGTTGCCGCACCACCGACGACCCATGTTTGAATCGTTACTTTTTTGTGGATCCTCTTGCTTAGGAAGAGGACGGAGTGTGTTTAGAGCAAGGATAACCAATTTCACATGGGTATAATCTATATATACACTTGCACTTTACTTCGAATAAAGCTGATGAAATTTTAATAAAGCAAGAACGAGGTAAGTTTGTGGATAGATATAAGAACAAAAGGTGAGGCCCCGAATTAAAGATTTCCACATTCCCATCATTCAAGAAAACCGATTATTTCTAGTCCACCATTCTGGAGTCTTTGATTAAATGTGACTTGACTTATCAAGGTGCTACCATTTTGGAGTCTCTGATTAAATGTGACTTGACATATCAAGGTGCTAACTATGAGCACCGGGCCAGTGGCCATGGTCGGTTGGAGCATCATTTGAAATTATGGCAAAATCCAAAAAATAAAGATAAAATCATCTTTTTATGTGAAAGGAATAACAATGATCTCACTTTTTGAGTATCACAAAAAAGGCACGCACTCTTCCTCGATGGATAAAAATTGATTGCTATTATCTTTTCCAATGAGCTTACGTGGCAAACAACGCTTATATGATAAGCTGACGTGGGATTGTTTTCAATATTGAATTAGTACAAGAGAAACAAAATTAATGATTTTAAACTCAAAAGAAAATGATTTTTATCCAAGAGAAATGAGAAAAGAAAAAACCAAAGTAACGGGAATATCGTAGCAAAAGCAAATGTCCTATTTTCCTCCTCTTTATTGCTTTCAATTTACGAAGGGAAAGCATTTTGCAGATGCCAATGTGGTCGCATCATTGAGGCATGTAAAAGTTTCTATATAAAACAAATTCTACGATATGTTTGTTCTAATACATGTGGTTTTACAAATCCTTACATGGTATTAGAACAAATTGTCCTAAGTTTAAATCTTTCCAGGCCTTAATTTATCTCATCAATTATATATTTTCACGCTTTAGGTTTAGGCCAAAGTTCAGCCTACTCGTGAGGGGAAGTGTCGGAGTAATTAAATATTAAATCATGTATTTATCTTAAAAATTTAAGTTTTTAGAACAGTTGACAGTAATCTCACAAAATCTTATGGCGTTGAATAAAATATGAATCTTCCATTTTAAATGAAGTTGTGTTGGGCCCTTAGGATTATCTCGATTTGGACTTCAGGCTAATGATTATGGACAACTGGCAGACATGGTTGCCTAAGTTTGGTGATGTTGATCCCTCAAAAACGATTCCATAGGGTTTCATAGTATTGTCCATACTGTGCTTTTATTTTTGTCAGCCATTACTTTTGGCCACAGCGATTTGCATTATTGTCCTTTTGCTGTGGACCAGACATAAACTCACACTTGTATGCATAATAGAATTGATTAATTAATTATGTATTTACTCCATGTTTGAGAATATTTTGTTAATGGACAGCTCGTAATTAGGAACTTCCATTGTGGCTGTAATTGATAACAAACCTATCTTATTTGACCATGTGGACTCGTTTCTATTAGTTAATTTGACTCTTTTCACGAAATAAATTTCACTTAAATTTTTTGAGTACTTGGTGTGAGCACTTTCCCTAAATCCAAAAATGGAAAATAATGCTTAAAATTCAGCCTACGAGGCAGAGTGTTAGAATAATTAAATATTAAATCATGTTTTTATCTAAAAATTTAATTTTTAGAATGGTTGGTAGTGGTTCTACAAAACCTTACAATGTTGGACAAAATATGAATCTTCCATTTCGAATGAAGTTGTCTTGGGGCCCTTGGGATTATCTCAATTCCGACTTCAGGCTAATGATTATAGACAACCGGCAGCCATGGTTGCCTAACCTTGGTGATACTAATCCCTCAAAAACGATTCCATAGGGTTTCATAGTATTGTCCATAGTGTGCTTTATTTTTGTCAGCCATTGGTTTTGGCCACAGAGATTTGCATTATTGTCCTGTAGATCAAACATAAACTCACACTTGTATGCATAATAGAATTGATTAATTAATTATGTATTTACTCTATGTTTGAGAATATTTCGTTAATGGACAGCTCGTAATTAGGAGCTTCCATTATGGTTGTAATTGATAACAAACCTATCTTATTTGACCATGTGGACTCACATCTATTAGTTAATTTGACCCTTTTCAGAAAATAAATTTCACTTAAATCTTTTGAGTCCTTGGTGTGAGCACTTTCCCTAAATCCAAAAACGAAAAACAGTGCTTAAAATTCAATAATACAAACCACTCTATGGTCCACTGAAGATTTTGCTTTTTTTTTTTTTTGTTTGTTTGTTTGTTTTTTTTTTTTTTTTTTTTTGGCATTAGCAAATACATTTTGAAGCGTTCCTTCGTTGAGTGTACATATGAGATATAAAAAAAAAAAATTGCTATATTTGACTTTTTGGGATATAAAGAAGTAGTCAATGATTCTCTAGAGAAGATAGTGTATTAAATGGTAACGTTTGGCCTCAGTTTGATAGACTCACATGTGAGAGGAGTATATTGAGTGCATGTGGCGAGAAATAAAGAAAGCCTCACATTGGGTATTTGAAGTGAAAAGGAACGGAGCAATTGTAATACCCTAATTTTCAAAAGGAGATCATGGTCAACTAAAAAGAATAGATCATGTGCACCAGTCAAAACTGGATGTCATGATGAGATACTAAATAATCAGGAGTTATCAACCACTACTCCTCATAAATTATGTCCTAAATTTCCATAAATGTATCATATTAATTGGCTAGTTCAAGATTTCACCATTAGTTGTGTTAAGAGAAATGGACATTTATCTTTTTTACTCATAATAGTTAACGGAAGCTAAAGGTTTTAGACCGCGCACAATTGCCTTCACCTGGAATCTCTCGGTCCATCAGCTTTGACGTCCACAAGGAAACCTCCCGATTAGAGATACCATTGACATTTCTTCTTTCTCAAATTGGATAAATAAAAGGCAAATGGAAACCCAATAAATTTGAATGAACTAGTATATACTTCCCCAATAAGCCTTGCAATAAGCCTGATTGCAAGGGTAATTGTAAGTCATGATTACTAAATTGCCAATTGACATTCGAATTGCCGCCAAACATAAGATTGCCCAACATCAAAGGTAAGAAAAGAGATGAGCATCTATTGTTATATATTCCAACTTCAGGAAATAACGAAAAATTAAGTCGATCTATAACCATAGCAAAAGTATGTAGTATATAAGTTCTTTTCAATCCAAAACCAAAAGCCGAACAATCAAACTGATAAGCTAAATAAATCTTTTCAATCCATGCGGGATCCAACCTAGTCAATATGACTTCTGATCCTCCCAAGTTCCTAAAGCATCCCATCTCTTTTCCTCAAAAACACGACTGCCATTGGATCACCTACAAGAATCCATGAATCAAAGTTAATTAACCTTTAAGCAAGCTCAAATTTCGGGAGAAGAAAATAAAGGAAACGCAAAAAGGCAAAAATCTCCCGAAATTGACTGCACTTTTTGAAAAAATTTATTAAAAATTATCAACATCAACACTAGCCTTTCCAGCTTTGCTATATAAGACAGCCAATATCAACACCAGCAATTTTTTGTCAAAATTGAACTAACTCAATTGGTAAAAAACGAAAATATTTAGTAATCAACTGGTAAAATTGAAATATCTATATCTGAATTGACAAAGGCACAAAAAATTTATGAATTTATGAATTTTTTTCTTTTTTTTCCCTTTTCTTCTGAGAACTTACGTCCAAAGAAGCACTTGCAACAATTCTCTCATTCTTACGTGCAGCTTTCCCTACAAGAAAATTTCATGAATAGGAAAAGGTACTCTTTTGTTTTTTGGCTATACTTAGATTGAACACCCGCCGACATCGATTAAACCTTAAATTTTAGAAAAAGCTGTCTCCTCTTTTGTTTCGTTTATGACCCTTACTTAAAAAAAAAAAAAAAAAAAAAAAAAACCCCTTAAAGCTTTTCAGGAAGGGGGAAAAACTCAATTTGCTTCCTGTCCTCGACCTGGGGGGTCACATCAGGCCTACTTAACGGGGCATGAAACAGAAAGTAGTGGAGACTGAGATTTGCCTGAGAGCATGTTCGCATGCACTTCAAAGGAATAAGGATCTTTTGCATACGATGGGTCGTAGGTCACAGACGGAGTTTGATTATAAAAAAATCTCACACAACTAAAAAATAAAGGAAAAAAAATACGCCTCTATAAACCTTGAATTATATTCATTACAACACTAATACCCTAAACTTTCTTGATGTCACAAAAAATCTCAAATTTGTATATATATATATACCTTCCATCATGATTCTGTTCAAGATCTACGTTAAAAATCTGATGTGGATCCAAAGTGGGATTATTAATATTTTTTTGAGAAAAAGTGGTGCAATGCAAACATCACATGAGAAAAAGATTAAAAGGAAAATAGAGAACTAAAAATGCTAATAAAAAAAAAAAAATTGGACTTGAGAAAGAATGAGAGAGATTGCACATGATCTGGGTGTTTAAGGGCTGCCCCGGCCATTCTAACTTTGTCGGAGTGAGTCGTCAACCCTGGCGGGGCATTGGTAAGGTTTAGCCAATGCTCGTGTGGATACCCTTAACACACAATTACAAATGCATTATCCAGATCAAACAACGCCACTTAAGTCTGCATCATAAACCCATGTATACTCTCTCTTTCAGTTCCATCTAGAATATATTTATCACATTCGTACAAGTCTAAGGATTTTTATAACATAAAAAAATAAAAATAAAAATAAAAATAAAATTGAGGTATTCATGTCACAATGGGCAAGTTTAAGATTTTCAGTAACACAAATAAAAAATTTAAGGCATTTACGTTATAAAAAGCACACTTTGTGATTTTTCATAAAATTAATCCTTGTTTGTATATGCAAACGATGTCATTAACATCATATCATAAATATTTGGTGCTTGCTATGAAACTTCCCGAACTCTCTGTCGTTTTTCAATCATCCCTTCTTATGTACATCCTCACTTTAAAAAAGCAAAAATTATTGACGAGTGGACTAAAGCACACTGTAGATAGCCATTATAACACGAGGCCACCAGCCGGTGGAATTCACGATTTTTTCCAAGTAGTGTAAGATTGAAGCGATAACATCAGTCCCTGGTTTGCTCAGTTCTTGCTAAGGTACGTGCAAGCACCTTGTTCGACTCTTTGACTTATTATATTACACCTCGCTAAGTTCCGTCTTCGATTATCTTGATCTCACGCTTGGATCATATAATCTTCCCAATCTATTGTGATTAAAAAAAATAATGTTTCTTTTCTAATAAAATACCATCTTTTTTTTTTTTAATTACCACCGTTTTTTCTTCTTGTGGTATGAACGGTGCTTCGAAAAATGTTTGCAGGCTCACCGCTGGCGTGAACTACAGGAGGATTTTCCTGATGGGAAGCAATAACTGTCCACAAGGTTGTTCGGGTTTCCCATACTTCCCTCCTCCATCATTGTCGTCGTCGTAACCGTCGGTGTTATTATTAAAAATCGTCGTGGTCCCGGGGACAGAACCGCCACTTCACCGAAATTGATATTGAAGCTTAATATTCCAAAAATAACGTCAGTGCCGAAGTCGCCGCAACAGGGGAAGGCCGCGAAGACGACCCCACGGCAGGAATCGCCGGAGAAGGATAGTGAGGCAACAACAACCCCATCGCCGGCAAAGGCTGATGGGCCAACAGAAACCTCATCGCCCCAATCGCAGGCAGTGATTGATGTGGGGACACCAAATTCATCAACGCCGCCGCCACCGTCGTCGCCGTCATCGCGGCCGTTGTCACCGAAGTTGTTGCCACAGCAGCTGCTGTCGTGTTGTTCGTATGGTGATCAAATGATAGAATTACCATGGGTGGTAATTGAATGATGCATAATGATAAACCATATGCTCTGTCGCATAATACTTCAGATTCGATGCAATAGATAATTTTTGTTATTGGAGGAAATAATGTTTGTGTTGGAGGGTTTATTGAATTCGGCAGTTTTATGGTCCATCGAGAAATCCCCTATCATAACAAATTATGCCTTTCTTAATTTTCTCGTAACTCCTATGAAAAAGCTGCAATACACAAAATCTTGAAGGTTTTACAATCAACGGACGGGATTTATTTTTTCTTTATCCAACGATCATAAGTAATTATGTATCCGTTCTCAAGGGTTATTCGTAACACTCTTTATGAAAAGGTAAGAAAAGATTTTTTTTTTTTTAATAAAAGAAAAAGCCCGAAACAACTTTACATCTCCACCTTGTGCAGGAAAACGAAGGCAATTGTCGTGGTGACCTCGCGACTTCCGAGGGCAAATTAGATTGGCAAGGAAATTGACGGATTACCAAGGGTGCGTTAGTCACCGGCCCTTGGGTGCGTTTGGTTCGGCATTTAGAAAGCTCATTGGGAAAATGCAAAGCAAGTTGGCCTAAAGGGCTTTGAATGAAATGTAAAGACTGTTTGGTAAATTTCGCTTTGAAAAGCAACTTTGAGCGAAATCTTTGTTTGGTAGAAAACACATTTGAAAAGCCCATTTGGTAAATAATCTAAATATTTTAATTTTTATTTGTTTAAAATTAAAAAAAAAAAGAGAATGTTTACGACTTTTTTTTTATAGTTGATTAATTACTATTGAACATAAAAAAGATCATTATTGAAAATTATACAGTGCCTCTATTTTTTAGGTACGAAAAATATCGTGGTCTCCTCTACGGTGAATGTGCAAGTGGGAAAAATTACTTAATCAGTTTTAAACTTTTCAATTTTACTATTTTAGTCTTAAACCTTTGCGCAACATTCTAGTATAGTTCATCCAACAAATTTTCATGGAAATTGATGACAAGATAGTCTAGTCATCATCAGCCTTGCTATACAGCATGATATTACCACATTAGTAATTTCAAGTGAAAATTGATCAAAACAACTACATTCCAATTTCGCACAAAAGTTCAAGACTAAATTGACAAAAATAAAAAGCTTAAAACTAAATTGGAATCTTTAAGATTGATTGATTGGATAATTTTTCTTTTCGGGAGAAAGACCTGACAACGGCCTCGATGCTTTAAGATTGATTGATTGGATAATTTTTCTTTTCGGGAGAAAGACCTGACAACGGCCTCGATGCTTGCTGCATGAAGCATGACGCTTGGGTTCAAGCCAAAGCAACGAGTTTCGACATCAATATATCCAGCTTGTTCTTCATCAAATCACTTGATGACTAGTCGTTGGCCCCCCACATCCGCATGGACATTTTATGAGGATGAATGCGGGATAGCTTTTCACCGGTGAACGGTAGCTTTACACGTCTATAGATGAAGTAAAAATGGCGTTAAGGGACCAACAGGTCAAAAGAAAGAATAGACACCAAATGTGGTGAAAACATCTGAGTAAAATTATTGTGCCTGCAAAGGCTATAGTGTTTCTCAATTTCACTACACCATCTCTTCATTCACAAGCCAACTGTAATTTCTGCTCTGAGGTTTATGGGGAGGAGATTGTGCGGGATCAAATGACTCATGTTAGCTATAATATCAGCATTTGCTTTTATAACAGAAAGTGCATATCTAGATTATCTCTCTCATTGACCGTTCTAGGACAATAACATTACAAATATTTTGGCTTGTCAAAGGTAACAATCGACATGAATGATGAAGAAATCATATTGTTGGATGGTTTAATTTGAACTTTCATTTATAGAAAAGGTCATATCGCCCACATAAACATATGGGAGCTGTAACATTGAGTCCTGAGGGGTTCGTGCAGACAACTCTCTTAAGTCAGGAGTGCAGCCAAAACTTACTGAGCTGCATGGCCAACTTCAAGAACTCCGGAGGGCGAATGTTTGAAGGAAGTAAGCGCTAAGTTGAGGATGTCATCGACATCCCTCTCTTGTCACGGAAGCTGCTTTGCTTGCCGGAATATACCTCCACAAGCCCTGAATCTCTTTCCTCGTTCAATGGACATATCAACTCGGATCCCTCCACCTCACTTCGCGATCACCCCTCTCTTTCAACTTTTGTGCTCTGTCTTTGTCTGTTCTTGTTCTGTTGCAACAAATGGGAAAAAGAGTAGAGAGTATTGAAGGTGCCTTTGTTTTCCTTTCCTGTAGAATTGGAAGATTAATGGAAACTGACAAGGGACTTCAATTATAACTGCAGAAACAAGAACATGAAGTGGCCAGAGAGTTCAAAACACAAGATCCACGTACAAATATAGAACGCCAAATATTGTGAATTGAACATATTACCCTATACTTCCATACTTAAATTAATTAATGTTAACATTATCATGATGAGGGGGAACGGACTTGATTTTACCATAAGGGCGACCAAGAAAGACATTTGAATCATTGACAAACAACTGTGACCTTTAGTGAGCATCCGTAGTAGCTATTAAAAGAATTATGGTTGAGACTCGCATATGTGTCCTCTGTTTCTAATGTTAGGATGTTCAATCTTCAGCATTAGGAATCACGTAATTATGGTTGATATTTTCCTCGAGTTCATAAAAACCCAACTGAAGAGACATGGAACATGTGATGTGTAATTTGCCTACATTAGCCGTTACCTAAGTGGGCCTAGATCCCAACTCCCATCTCTCTCTCGTGCAAAGGAGAAGAAGATGATGACGATGATGCAATCAATTGGGGTAGGGGCAATAAGAACAGAAACTGAAACAAACGCTTTTTCTTGTTGCGACTCATGAAGTTGTTATGTCAAAGGTTTGGCGGTTTCACAGTTCCTTGCCCCCAACAACCCCTCCTTTCCCTCGACGGTTAACAACCTTTTCCTTAAATCCTTCCCCCCACCGCATCCCTCTCCCCATCCTTGCCATCCATATATGCTAACTTGGTTCGGTCATTTCAACGAACACATGATAAGCAACAAGTTGGGATTAGTAACAGCGCATCAACAGTCCAGAGGTGCCCAAACTCTCAAAATAGGAAATTGCACACCGTCATCCACGGTTAGGCTCTGTGCTCAAGCATGCGATCCAAGTCGAAAAGACGTAAAAAAAAAAACAAACAACCGAAAACGGGAAAAAAAATCATCAACGCAAGCCGACGCACGCAACAAAGCATCAGATTGGAACTAACGACTAACCGCAAATCAGCAATTCCAGCCACTGTGAACATCACGACAGACGGCAAAAGACAGAAAAACGCAAACCCGAAGCACGGCATCTCTAGTCCCTAGCCACCGGAGCCGGGCAAAAAAATGCACTCAACGACAGGGGAGGGGAGAAAAACCACGAGAAATGAAGGAGAAACCGTACGAACCGTGAGAAACGCTGGACCCACTCAGCGATTTGCGGTACCCGCAGGAGCTCCTCCGCCGGCCGCAGTCCAAGACCTCCCTCCTTCCTCACCGGGAACACCGGGCTTCGGGAGCGAGGGGGAGAGAGGAGAGACGAATTGCAGAGGATGAGCAAAAGAAAAGCGCAGTCGAGCAAGAAGAGGTTGTCGCGAGGGAGAGAGCGACGGAAGGGTCAGAGCAATCGAGCAAGAAGAGGTTTCGCGAGGGAGAGAGCGACGGAAAGCGATGGAAGGGAGGAGTGCGAATTAGATCTAGGGTTTTCTTGTTTTCAAAATGGGCAACGTTGGGTTTTCAAGAAAATTTTGAGGGTAAAATAGAAAACGTAATATTTTCATTAAATGAAGCCTCAGCATTCTCAAGGACTTGCTTTCAAATGAAAGCCCTTTCAGATTGGTTGCCAAACGCCTATTTTTGGGCTGAAAGAGCTTTGAAAATGAATGGGCTTCTCGAACGCCCATCCAAAACACACACCCTGTCTGGCCTTGCGACCAAAGAAGGAAGAAGAGAAAAAGAGAAAAAGAAGAAAAGAAAGGAGAAATTGCCTGTATCTTAAGTTGTTCTTAAGAATTTTCTTTTAATTTCTTATTTTTATTTCAAATCTATTTTCGAGAATAAAAAAAATACCAAATACATTTTTATTCTATTTCTGTTGCAGAAAACAAATAAAAAAAAGAAAATACTTGTTCTCTGGAACATTACCAAAGCACTATAAGTGGTTCCTCTTGCAATGAAGCATCTACACTTGGCACGGCCCTTTCAAGCCTTATCAATCATAATTTGATTTTTCAATTCAATTATACAATTATCTTGGAGATCTCACTAACTTATTATGGGTCAATTGGCAATTCAAATAGGATGCGGAAGTACATTTCACTCCTGTGAACTAAAGATTCACAAGTTGATTTAGTTGCGTCAAATCTTTCATTATGAGAACAATTTACATGCAAACTTCACCAATTTTTATTCCTTAAATCCTCTAAACATATAAAAGGTGACTATGCATAGTCAGTCAAGTTATAAAAATAAACAAGCAAGTAATTCTAGTAAAAAGCTAATAAAATAAATAAATGACAGGAAAAATAAAGGACACAAGTCGTATCGGGCAAAATCAAACAAAACCTTGTTATTAAGGCTTGGGACAAAACCCTGTGAGCTATAAATGTAAATTCGGTATAAACTCTTCAAGAGATGCCTGATGCTCGAAAAGGAAAGTGAATGTGTGATGTGTCATGACCATCTACTAAATAAACTACATTCCTAAAATGAATTGTTGCATATGAAAATTAAATCTACAAAATGCAATATAAAGTGCATGCGATATTAAGAAAACAAATCTATTTGTGAATGTGCATGGTACCTTAAATGCACCCCTGAAAATACTTTTTAAATTTTTGTAATAGTTTAAGATAAAAAAAATAAGAAAATTAACTGAAAATTAACTAAGTGTCGAAATAAATATGAAATATGTCTTATATGCTTGAATCAACCTATATTCCATGTTTACATAGTAACTTGGACACTGAAATCACAAATAAAAACTGTCTATGTCAACGCCGGTGGTGTCACATAAAAAGACTAGCGTTCATGTCAACGTCAATCAACTAATTTTGGTTAGATTGACTAAATTAGCACAAATGCAAAAAGGTTTAGAACTTAATTGTTCAAAAGAAAAAGGTTTATGATTGAAATGGTACAATTATAATAAGTTTAGGACCTTTTTGGTAATTTTCCTAACCAAAAGCCGCCGCCAATAATGGAGGATGGAAGATAGCCATTATAATGAGAGGCCATCTAATCAAAATTCGCACTCCTTTGCTGGTCTTGTAAGAATTATACCAATAACACCACTCGCCTCGGTTCTTCTTTATAAGTTACAAGCTCCTTCGACTCTTCAGTTTATGCTATATCCTACTTCATTCCAATTTTAGTCTTCTCCTTCTCGCACTCGGGTCATATAATCTTCTCTGTTTATGTGTTCAAAAAAGTGTTTCTTTTCTTATAAAGTACCCTCCTTTTGAAGAACTACTTATTTTCTTGTGTGAATTGATGCTTCAAAATATGTCTGTAAACTAGTCGCTTGCATTGAACTACGCAGGGTTTTCTTGATGGAGAACAATAACTGTCCACAAAATTGTCCGTGTTGTCCGTGTTGGCCGTGCTTCTCCCCTTCGTCCGATGACAAAATTTCGTGGTGGGATACTCCGGGATGGGTCATCTTCGGCATCGTAGTTGTTGCCGTTGTATTATGTGGTTTCCCTTTCTACTTTAATCGTGGTCCTAAGGACACAGGGGACGCTGTCTCTCGGATGAACCACAAATCTCCGTCGGTACAGGCGCTGTGAACATTTCGATTCCGTTGTCGTTAGGGCTCTTCTCCAAAGGATAATAATCTGCAAGCTTCTGGGCATGTTTCTGTGTGAAACTTAGATGATGTATAGTGACAGGGCGTCTATTCTAGTATCCAACATTGGAGAGTTGATGCAATAAATAATTGTGTTGGAAGAAAAAAAAATTATGATGAAGGGTTTATTAAATTTCTGTAGTTCTATGGTCTTTCAAGAAATGGATCTTTGGATTTATTGCAACATTTTCAGAGGTGAACCATCAAAAGAAAACTAATGAATCACTATGGGATTGAGGATTAGACCAGCTGGTCCTAGGACCAAGAACCGGACCATCCGTTCCAATCCAGTCCAATCCAATGGAACCAACCACTTAGCAAAAAAATTAAAAAAAAAATACTAGAGTTATTACAATTTTAGGGTTTATTGTTATTTCTAAGAAATTAAAAATATTTATAAAAAAAAAAAGAGTCGGTCCAATCCCATCCAATTCCCCCTCGAAATCAGGAAGCGGACTGAAAATTGTCAATTCCATTTTTATGGAACTAGAAATTGGACCAACGCCTCTAAGAATTGGATCGACATCCCTAAGAATCGAATCGAACTGAACTAGCCAGTCCGATCCAATTCGGGCAGTTCGATATGCTCACCCTTAATTAATATTTTTTGCATTTTTGAAGTGAGGATGTACATGAAAGAGGCATGCCTCACGGCAAATCAACATAATGATAATGTCATTAACGTTAGATCATGATTATCTGCTACGTGAATTGAAAGTTCCCAACTCTGTCATGTTATAATGGCTATCTATAGTGTGCTTTGGTCTACTCATCAATAATTTTTGCTTTTTCAAAGTGAGGATGTACATGAGAAAGGCATGCCTCACCAACCGGTGATGTTGACTTGCCATGAGGCATGCCTTTCTTGCAGTAGAACTTTCATCCATCTCTTTTCACTCTAGATGCGAGAGGCTACTTTATTTGTCTATCCTGCGATAACTAGGATTGGTCCACTCATCAATAATTTTTGCCTTTTTAAAGTGAGGATGTACGTGAGAAAGGCATGCCTCACCGACCGGTTATGTTGACTTGTTGTGAGGCATGCCTTTCTTGTAGTAGGACTTTCATCCATCTCTTCTCACTCCAGATGCGGGTGGCTACTTTATCTATTTATCTTGCAATAGCCGGGTTGGATAACCCTCACATGATGTTTACCTTCACCACTGAATGGCCCTTAATTCCTGGTCAATTTTTTTCTGTCCAACTAAGAGGGAATACAGGAGTAATATTGCGAGGTCTCCCACCCCTTGTTTCTTTCCTTTGAGTCTTTTAAGAACTTGCTTAAATTATGATCATGATTATTTGGCAAGGGAATTGGAAGTTCCCAACTCTTTGTCATGTTATTTAATCATTCCTTCTTACGTATATCCTCACTTTAAAAAAAGCAAAAATTATTGATGATATATGAACAAAAGGTGAGGGCCCCGAATTAAAGAGTTCCACAATCCCATCATTCATTCTGGAGTCTTTGATTAAATGTGACTTGACAGTCAAGATGCCAACAATGAGCACTGGGCCAGTGGCCACGGTCAGTTGGAGCATCATTTGAAATTCTGGCAAAATCCAAAAAGAAATCATGTATTTATTCGAAAGGTATAATCATGATATGAAATCGTGTATTTATGTGAGGTATAATCATGATATGAATCTTCCATTTCGAATGAGGTTGTCTTGGGACCCTTGGGATTGTCTCGATTGGCCTTTATGCTAACGATTATGGACAACTGACAGCGATGGTTGGCTAAGTTTGGTGACGCTGATCCCTCAAAAAAACATTCCATAGGGATTCATAGTATTGTCCATATTGTACTTTTCTTTTTGTCGGCCATTACTTTTGGCCACAGCGATTTGCCTTATTGTCTTTTTGCTGTGGATCAGACATAAACTCACACTTGTATGCACAATAGAATTGATTAATTAGTTATGTATTTATATGTTTGAGAATATATCGTTAATGGACAGCTCGTAATTAGGAACTTCCACTATGGTTGTAATTGATAATAAACCTATCTTATTTGACCATTTGAACTAATGTGAGGCTTCTGTTAGTTAATTTGACTCTTTTCATGAAATAAATTTCACTTAAATCTTTTGAGTGATTGGTGTGAGCACTTTCCTTAAATCCAAAAACGAAAAACAATGCTTAAAATTCATTAATACAAACCAATCTATGGTCCACTGAAGATTTTGCTTTTTTTTCTATTTGGCATTAGTAAATACATTTTGAAGGTTCCTTCGTTGAGTACACATATGAGATTAAAAAAAAATTGGCCTCAGTTTGGTAGACTCACATGTGAGAGGAGTAAATTTGGTGCCCATGTGAGGCGAGAAATAAAGAAAGCCTCACATTGGGTATTTGAAGTGAAAAGGAACGGAGCAATTGTAATATCCTAATTTTCCAAAGGAGGTCATGGTCAATCAAAAAGAGTAGATCATGATTAAAATTGGATGGCATAATGACATGCTAAATAATCAGGAGTTATCAACCACCACTCCTCATAATTATGTCCTAAATTTCCATAAATGTATTGCATTAATTAGCTAATTCAAGATTTCACTAACAGTTGTGTTAAGAGAAATGGATATATATCTTTTTTATTCATAGGAGTTAATGGAAGCTAAAGGCATTTCTTGTTTTGGTCCATCAGCTTTGACGTCTGCAAGGAAACCTCCCGATTAGAGATACCATTGACATTTTTTCTTTCTCAAATTGGATAGATAAAAGGCAAATGGAAACCCAAGTAATCTAAATGAACTAGTATATACTTCCCCAATAAGCATGATTGCAAGGGTTACGAAATTGCCAATTAACATTCGAATTCCTACCAAACATAAGATCGTCCAACATCAAAGGTAAGAAAAGAGATAAGCATCCATTGATATATATTCCAACGTCAGGAAATAACTAAAAATTAAGTCGATCTATAACCATGGTAAAAGTATATAGCATATAAGTTCTTTTCAATCCATAACCAAAAGCCGAATAGTCAAACTGATGAGCTAAATGCATCTTTTCAATCCACGGGGGATCCAACCTACTCAATATAACTCCTGATCCTCTCAAGTTCCTAAAGCATCCCATCTCTTTTCCTCAAGAACACAACAGCCATTGGATCACTCTGCAAGATTAATCAAAGTTAATTAACCTTTAAGCAAGATCAAATTTAGGGAGAAGAATATAGAGGAAACACAAAAAAGCAAAAATCTCTTGGAATTGACGGTACTTTTTGAAAATTTTATGACTTAATTGTACTTTCGCAATAAGT
Source organism: Eucalyptus brandiana (assembly GCA_014182725.1). NCBI lineage: Eukaryota > Viridiplantae > Streptophyta > Magnoliopsida > Myrtales > Myrtaceae > Eucalyptus > Eucalyptus brandiana. Next base: position 30,291,869 of record CM024669.1, read on the forward strand.
TTTAGGGCTTCTGGTGCAGTTATTCTTTCAATCGTTAGATTTGTAACTACAAACATATTACATCTAATTCAGCTCTTAATCATCAAATTCAAATTATTGCACTATTCCATTCACATTGCATAATCGAAAGGGCCTATGTAATAATTTCCTCATTGCCATGTTCGTTTATTCATACTCATGTGCACAACTAAATAAATTTATTTATTAATTACTCTGTATTTGAAAAATACTACGATAATAGATGGTTTGTGGTTAGGAACTTCCACCGTCCTTGCAATGGATGGCTCACATTTGAAAATACCTTTGTTGATCGGAGGAGGTATGGTAATTCATTTGTCATAGCTGAATTCGTCAACAGTTGAAGAATTTAGCCGCCCTTGCTGGCATCGGGCAAAGGCAGCGTTCGCTTGGGTGTTGCCCTCGCCAGCCCAGGCGAGGGTGACCTTCACCTAGGTCGAGAGAGGACAGCCCTTGCTAGATTCAGCAAGGGCCACCCTTGCCTAATGCCGCTTGGGCCGGATCTAGCAACCTTGCCCCACACCGACAAGGGCAGCCCTAGCCCGAGTCTTACTTCCCTCCACCATGGCTAGCGAAGGGAAGAGAGAAGAAGAAGAAAAAAAGAAAGAAAAACATTTTAAAAAGTAAAAAAAGAAAATGTTCTATACTTTAGGGTAAATATGTCACGTGAATATAAATTTATGATTTTTTTATGTCATGAAAAAAAAAGTTGGGGGTAAATGTGTCACGATAAGTAAAGTTTGGAGTTTTTTGTATCACAAAAAAAAGTTTAGGATAAATTTGTCACTTTGACCAAAGTTTGGGGTCTTTGGTAGCTTTTTTCCTAACGATTATGCATTTAATCCCAAGAGCTATCATATTTGTATACGAAATTATGTGCAATCATGTCATCTAATGCTTTTTTTTTTCCTAATTTAAATTTTTCTTAATAATGGGTAACTCTATCTACTCTTTTGCTAATAATTATTTTCATCATTTTCTTATATTCACTTATTTGCCATCGTGGCTGCGGCCACCCATCATCGAACTCATCCACGATGCCAAGCTGCCCGTGTTGTCTGATGAAGTTGCCAAGCTGCCCGTATCGTCTGATGAAGTTGCCAAGCTGCCCGTGTCGTCCGAGTTGTAATCAAAGGATAAAGTTACCGCAGGTGGAAATTGAATGATGCACAATGACGGATCATTTACTCTATCGTATAACATGCCAGATTCGATGCAATAGATAATTTTTGTTATTGCAGGAAATAATGTTTGTGTTGGATGGTTTATTGACTTCGGCAGTTTTATGTTCCATTGAGAAATCTGGTATCACAACAAATTATGCCTCTCTGAATTTTCTCGTAACTCCTATAAGATAGCTGTAATACACAAAATCTTGAAGCTTTTACAATCAACGAACGAGATTTATTTTTTCATTTTCCAATGGTCATAAAGGGATCACGTATCCGTTCTCAAGGGTTATTCGTAACACCCCTTATAAAAAGGTGACAAAAGAAAAATAAAAATGAAAAGCCCCTAACAACATTACATCTCCACCTTGTGCCGGAAAACCTTAGCAATTGTTGTCGTGACCTCCGGAGGGCAAATTAGATTTGCAAGAAAATTAATGGATTACCAAGTGATTCCCCTTGAAGGAGGTGTCTACACTTAGCATGGCCCTTCCAAGTCCTATCAATTACAATTTGATTTTTCAATTATGCCTACACTTAGCACATAAAATGATCGGCATCCATGTTAGTATCCGCCAACTAATTTTGGTTAGATTGACTGAATTGACACAAATACAAAAAAGATTTAGGACCCAACTGACCAAAAAAAAAAAAGATTTATGATTGAATTGACACAATTATAATAAATTTGAGATTTTTTTGGTAATTTTCTCAATCAAAAGCCGCCACCAATAATAGAGGGTAGAAGAGAGCCATTATGTGACATCCAGATTTTCGGGTTCGGATTTCGATTAGATAAATTGGGCATTTCATCGACGCGACTACAATGTTTTTCTCCGAGTTGGCCACTCACGAAATAACTAGACTAGCTGAGTAGGCTATTAAGGACTTTAAGGCAGATAGACTGAGAATTCGACCATGAATCGACTTCTCGATCGTGCTCATCTTTAGAGATCATTACGGCACAGTTAAAAATCGAATTAAGATCAGAGATAGGTCGGTTCGACTGAGATGAATGACCGATCGTGGGTGACTCCACTAAATTGGAAAACTCTCGTCGACCGGAACTAATTTGATTTTACTGTCGTTTTGGTACCCTGTGTCTGTATTTGAATCCTCGAGATTTTCACGACAATCAAGAGTCGCCAATGTGTCGAGTGGGTTCATCGTGGCTCGAAGAAAATCGACCACAAGTCATTTGTCCTAAAAAGTTCTGAAAGCTAATCGATAGCCTAGGTCACACTAAAAGCACGTCGGAGTGAAATTAACCGTCAATCGAGTCCGATTTCAGAAATTGAAGATCCTGTTATGTCACAGCTCATTTTAGGAGTGTCGACTCAGTCTCAGAAGATTTTTCGGAGATTCCGAGACTTTTACGGAGAACCGTTTCGGACGTCGCGGAAAATTAACAGAAATTCGTATGGACCGAATTTAAGCGAGTTTGGACTTTCAAGTTGAGCTTTTGAGTGGCGAGGGACTTATAGAAAATTGTTCGGGATTTTTCTTCAAAAATGGGACGTTGATTTGGAAAAATCAAATGAAGAAATTGAAGCCAATATTTACAAAATTCGGAGCCTTGGTTGGAGCTGGAATTTTGGCTTCAAAAATGGGTTAATTTGGTGGAATTTATATTGAAAAGTAATAGTGGGGGAACATGGTGATATTTATGCAAGTTGTGAGGGGACAATGCATTCAATGAGTTAGATAACCCTTGACTTTTGTCCCCTTTCTTCTCAACGTCTCGAACACGCCTCCTCCATCCCCATCTACTTCGCTGCTTTGGCTTTCAATTGGATTGGCTTGGCAACTTCAGCTTCTTTCATTTTTTGGGCAGCTCGACTTCTTCACTTTCATTCCTCCTCGCATTCTTGGCATCCGAACAGCCCCACGTTTCTATCTCTCTTGATGTCTCTCCACCAGCGAGCTTCTGGACATGTGGTCAACCGAAGAAGCCACGCTCTCAAAGATTGTTGATCGAAGATCTTCAACTACGCGAGGCCATCGGCTGGAGCGGCTTCTGCTTTGCTACTTCTTTCTTCACGTCTCTTGGAGCCAGCGAATTCGTGCGCCATCTCCCATGTCCATTCGGCCGCTTGCCTCAACCCATGCGTCCAAGCAGCGACTGAAGCTGCCGCCCCCATGTTCGCGCATCCTTCAGCTCTCAAGCACTACGATCTCTCTCTCTTCAATTTATTGACTGAGCAGCATCCCCAAAGCCATCGGTTCTCCTCTCCACGCGGCAAGAAATTCAGCGCTCGTGTTGTCCGCTCTCGGAACCAGTCAACACCAAGCTGGTTATTTGACTCCAATTCAAGCGGCCCTCTCCACGGTCTCTCGTCACCAGTAGCTGCCATCTTCATGTTCGGTCATTCCCAGCAGCAAACCAAAGCGGCTGCGTTGCCTCTCTCCTTCGCCCGTTTGAGGAAACATTCAGCCCAATTGAGGTTCAAGAGCCTAGCAATTCGGCCCACTCAAGAGCAGCTCAGACCAGTGTTATTTTCAGCAGCTCCTTTGGGCCATCGAATCCACAAGAAGCCAGCCCATCTCCTTCAGTCTAGCAAGCCCATCTTGAAGCCCAGCTCAGTCCAGTGAAGCCCAGCCCAAGTTGGAAACAAATCTCAGTGGGCTGAGATTTGTTGGGCCAAGTTTAAGGCCCGGTCCAAGCCCGCCGGTGTTGTCGAAAGCCCAAGTTCGGCCACCGTCGTGTCGCCATCGCGGTTTCCGATCTTTGCTTTGCCAAGTGAGTTTTACTCACTAATGCTTTATTAGTTTTCTAATTATGCTTAAGGTTGATTAGATTTAATTATTTGCAATTAGGTGGATAGATTAGATTAAAGTAATTAAATTAAAGACTCATTGATGCATGTTAATTAAATTGATTGTGTATTTAACTAGTAAACATGTCCTATTATTTATTGGAAGCTTCTTGGGATTTTTCCCGTCCCTTATCGGGTGTTAATTAGGCAATTCGGGCCTAGGTGGAATTTTAAGGAATTAAATATTAATTTTCGAAATTAATTATTTAATTATTTATTTCCCGGAAATTCAACTGGGATGGCCAGTGACCGGGATTTTATGCTGATGATGGTGGCGCAGACCGTTTATTTAATTGAGCTTTGTATTGTGCTAAATTGAATTTATTGTATTTATTTATTTAATTTTCGAAATTAATTATTTAATTATTTATTTTCCGGAAATTCAATTGGGATGGCCAGTGACTGGAATTTCGTGCTCATTGTCGTGGCGCAGTCCGTTTATTTAATTGAACCATATTTCATGCTAAATTGAATTATTTGTGAAAGAATGAATTATTCTTTAATTGAATAATCTTTGGTTATTAATTGAAAAAAAAATTGGGCTTCGGTTGATAATGCCAAAAGGATCTGAGTGGGCTACAGAAAATGGTGGAATTTATAAAAAGGAAATTAATATGTTTTGGCTAGGGCCAATTGAGTACCTACTCATGGCATTTTATCGAGAATTATAAAGCTAGTTATTTGATTGCTTGGGATGATATGATCTACCGGCTCAATGACTCTACGGAGCATCTGGAGACAGGATGGTATGATGAATTGTGTGTATACCGGCTCGATGACTCTACGGAGCATCTGGAGACAGGACGGTATGATAAATTGTGTGTATACCGGCTCGATGACTCCACGGAGCATCTTAAGACAGGACGGTATGATCTACCGGCTCGGTGACTCTACAGATTATCTTGAGATAGTACGGTATGATATACCAGCTCGATAATCCTATAGATCATCTTGAGACAGTACGGTATGATAAAGGGTCGGGTGGGACCGTAAAGCCACTAAATCTTGAGAGGGTCGGGTGGGACCATAAAGCCACTAGATCTTGAAAGGGTCGGGTGGGACCGTAAAGCCACTAAATCGTGGAAAGGTCGGGTGGGACCGTAAAGCCACTAGATATTGATAAGGTCGGGTGGGACCGTAAAGTCATTAAATCTAAGGAATTGCTTGGTGTTGGATGAATGACCTAGAAATGGTCTGATTGACTTGTAATCGACTAGGTCGATTGATCGATGATTCGATCTAAGAGTGACTTGATGTGATTCATTGCCTTGGTTTGATGTTGTGAATTGAATGATTGAATAGAGATGACCGTGAGTGGTCTTCTTGGTGTGTAATCGACTAGGTCGATTAGATCGATGCTTCGATCTATAATATGATTGCTTGGATGCCTATATGATCTGTGCTAATATGCAGGTGGAATCTGAGGCCAAGGTAAGTCCTCTGACTCATGTTGTGCATAGGCAGCCCTAAGGTGTATTAGTTTACTAATCGGGTCTTAGAGGGTAGAACTTGCTAAGACGTTGTCTCAGTGGTTATTGAATAACCATTTCAGGACCTGGATGAGGAGCCTAAGGAGGAGAAATCTGACGAGGAGATCCCTGTTGAGGAACCTGAGGAGGAGTACGTGAAGGAGAACCCCGAGGATGATCCAGAGTAGGATCCTGATGATGATTGTTATAGAATCAATTTGAGTAGAAACCAATCGTTTTAGTATGGCTTGTATATGATTGCAATGGTGTAGTTTTCAGGTTCAATTTCCTAGTCCTACTTGTATATCCCATTGTTTTATTGTCTGGGGATTTATAACCGCTTCCGCATGTGCATATATAAATGAAAGGGTCGGCGATACATAGTCCTGGGATATTGCAATTTAAAATCGACCAAAAGTTAAGGAATGTGCGCGTGCCTAAGGATCGGGGCGTGACACATTATAAAGAGGGGCTACCTCATGAAAATTCGCACTCCTCTGCTGGTTGTGTAAGAATTATACCAATAACACCACTCGCCTTGGTTCTTCTTGATAAGGTACACGCGAGCACCTCTTTCGATTCTTCGGTTTATGCTATATCCTACTTCATTCCGTTTTCAATCATCTCCTTCTCGCACGTTGGGCCATGTAATCTTCTCGGTTTATGTGATCAAAAAAGTGTTTCTTTTCTGATAAAGTACCCTCCTTTTGAAAAACTTATTTTTTCGTGTGAATTGATGCTTCAAAATATGTCTGTAAACTCATCACTTGCATTTAACAACGCAGGGTTCTCTTGATGGAGAACAATAACTGTCCGCAGAATTGTCCGTGTTGTCCGTGTTGCCCGTACTTCCCTCCTTCGTCCGACGACAACATTTCGTGGTGGGATACTCCGAGATGGGTCATCGTCGGCATCGTAGTTGTCGCCATCGTAATCTGTGGTTTCCTTTTATACCTTCGTCGCGATCCTAAGGACACAGAGGGCAATCTCTCGGAAAAACCACAATTTACCTTGGGTACAGACGGTTTGACCATAGACGGTTTGACCATTTCGATTCCGTTGTCGTTAGGCTCCTCCTCCAAATGATAATAATCTGCGAGCTTCTGGACATGTTTCTGTGTGAAACTCGAATGATGTCTGGTGACAGATCGTATAATCTAGTATCCAACATTGGAAATTTGATGCAATAAATAATTGTGTTGGAGGAAAAAAAAATTGTGATGAAGGGTTTATTAAAATTTCAGTAGTTCTATGGTCTGTCAAGAAACGGATCTTCGGATTTATCACAACATTTTCAGATGTGAACCATTAAAAGAAAACTAATGAATCACTAAGAAACATTTAGCATAGACTCTCACAAGGTTATACCAATGGCAACTTTAAGATTTAGATTTAATTAATTAAACATGCAATTTAATTCATTCAAGAATTAACACTATGAAAGGGTGTATGTTAAAAATGTCAGGATCAACCTTTAACGTCCAGCTAAACCCTCATTATGAACATAAAATGGCCAATATCTACGTCAGCAACACTGAAACATCTTTACTGTTAATCACTGGGGAAGACACCGAGTTGGCTAATGGGATTCTCTTAACATGGGCCCGTTGACCCCGCGGAGAGAAGTCTACATTGGGATTCCTTTCCACGGTCACCAGAAATTAAAAAACATCCAAAGGGCGGTGCAACTTTATGGAGTGGATTGAATCTCTATTGGCTTTTATAGTGGGGTCGCTGTGTGTCCTTGATGCGTTTGTAGGTGAAAGGTGAATGTGTGTGCGAATGGATGGGAGCGGAATTTAACTTTGTATACCTAAGCAAGATAATGCATGCATCTGCTAATATGTATGAGTATGTAGCACTTTCCCTCTTTCACTAGAGTCGTTGTCATGATTCATTCATGCACGTTTTAAAAAGAGGCGGCTAAAGAAGGGCTAATTAACAGGCACTTTACTCTTCTTTCCTCATACTGACTCTTATTATCTTAATTAAATGAGATTTTGAATTGGATTAGGATTGGGATACTCTCGTACTAAAAAAGAGATGGGCTTCTTCAATGATCGAAGCAATAGATGTGGCCTTGAGAGAAATCATCTCCATTGGAGTAACAGTATGATATTTTTTGCGCACTTCGGACCATGAATTGAATGAGTAGTTTAGTGTTTTTTCCTCTCTTTTTTTGTCACTTGCACAATATAAAATTCGTAAATAGCTGATAAAAGTAGTGAGAGTTTTAGGGGAATAATTGTCTAAAAAATCATTGACTTATTACATGGCAACAAATTCAATCGCAAACTTTTTAACTTTATCAATTTAGTCTTAAACATTTTAATAAATTACCAATTTAGTCCTAAATCTTTGGACTATTTGCCAACATATCCCTCTGGCAAATTTTGGTTGGAATCGCTGACCTAATGGCCATCGTCGATCGTGCCACATAAAGCGGTTGGTGTATACATCAACAACTTTCAGCAAAAAATTATTAGAATAATTACATCGACAAATAGTTAAAAGATTTATAATTAAATAGGTAAAATTGAAAAGTTTATGACTAAATTGAAAGCTGTACATTTGAATTAGTACTTTTTTGACAATTTTCCAACTTTTACCGAGATCTCTAACTGGACGTCAACGTAATCTCCTAAAAAAGCAATAAAACAATGGCAACGCCTTGTAAACTCGCACTAAATGATGGCATAGAAACTTTGATGGTTACGGCAGAGAGCGAAAGTGAAGTCAAAACTCAAAGCTGCTGGATTTGAAAGCCTTTAGGCCACATTCAGAAATCTCATGGTTAGCCTAGCTTAACAAGCAGCCTCCTTATCCCCTGCTTTTACAAGATACTTCCACATGTGTGTTTCGTAGAATAATTGTCAATATTTTCTCGCTTGATTTAAACGACGCACGTGCTAATATAAGATTTTGTGTCGCTAGTTTTATTAAAAGAACAAAAAACTCATTATACTGTAAAAATCTGACAACACCTTTGGTGAAAATATTTTATTCTAAAGACCGAGAATTTAGATGAAGAAAAAAGAAAACATTAATCCAAAAGTGAAGGTGACTAAAATAGATGTTAACCCTTCATTGAAATTATGGAGGGTGGGGGGCATCACCGCCGCCTAGATACACCAAATTCCGGCAACCGTGTGCGGTTTTCCACTATAAACATAGATTTTCAAGGATTATCGTGGAAGCAATGGGGAACGAAAAGAAAAAGTGTTCCAATCCAATCTTCTTTAGCAGTGCTTGTCCTAATGACATGCAGGAGACTCTCGCCAGAGAACTCCGAGTTCCAGTGATGAAAAAGACAGGCAAATACCTCGACATCCCATCAGACTAGGGGAAATCTAAAAAAGAAATGTTTTCCTAGATGTTGGTAAAAGTTCACTCGAAACTCGATGGCTGGAAAGAAAAGTTATTTTCCAAGGGCGGTAAGAAAGTCTTGATTAAAGCAGTTGTGCAAGCTATTTCATAGTACGCCATGTCGATCTTTAAACTCCCTATATCACTGTGCAAGTCTATTGAACAGAAGGTGGCTAGATTTTGGTGGCAATCTCAATGAAACAAGTCAGGTATACATTGGCGGAATTGGGAATCCCTTAAAGGTCGTAAAGACACGGGTGGTCTTGGTTTCAGGGATCTTATCGTTTTTAATAAAGCACTCTTGGCTAAACAGGCTTGGCGTCTATTTCAACAACCTACCTCTCTATGGAGTAGGATCTTTAAAGGGCTGTATTTCCCGTTCAAAGACTTTGGGCATGCGGATAGAGGCGCCCGTCCCTCTTGGGGATGGCAAAGCCTTTTGCTAGGTCAGGATTCTATTTCACCTAATCTTCAACGGTCGGTAGGCAATGTGCAGCACATTAAAGTTAGGGAGGATAGGTGGTTGTCAACAAGCATCATTGGCGGCCCGGCACCTAGAAATGAACCTACTATGGTAGCTGACTTCATATGTTCAAAACTATAGACATGGAATATTCCTTTGCTTTCTAGTAGTTTTGATGATCACATAATCGACGAAATTCTCAAAATTCAGATCAGACCGTAATATACTTAAGATAGACTGATTTAGAAAGGGCGATCAAATGGTGTTTATACTGTTAAAAATGGATACAATCAGATTAGATCAGCAAAGAGCAGAGTCATTCATAATCGGGCTTCATCATCTTTTCAACCCCCAAAACGACTTTGGACAAATATTTGGCAAGTACCAGCTACTCCCAAACTGTGTATCTTTCTATGGTCATTATGCCAAAATGCTCTAGCAACTGGTTAGAATCTCTGCTATCACCATATTATAGCATATCATATATGTAAGCAATGTAGAGAATGCTGCCCAATCCCTAAAACTACAGAACATATGTTCCTACATTGCCCATGGACAATGAAAGTATGGAGCCACGCACAACTACCATTTACTGTTCAAAAAACTCAGACACACAGATTTGATGCCTTGCTACTGCAACTATTCGAACAGGAGAATGACTTACAAGTTTCTACGCAAATTACATATGTTCTGTGGCACATCTGGAAGGCCAGAAACAATTTTGTCTTCTGCCGGAAACATCCAAACCCGAATCAAATTGTATATGCTGCTCTTGCCCATGCCCGATCTTATTATAGCTGCCATATGACCTTGCTGCAACAAAGTCCAAAGAAACTAGCTTCTCTGAACAACCAGCAAGCAGTTCGAAGCCAGACTAATATACGATCACTTACCAACGGGTTAGGCGCAGCTTGCACTCGACCCTGTTCTCGATCGGCAAGGAAAACTGTTCTTTGTCGTCCCCCTTCAGATCTGATATGGTGCCCTCCTGATCTTGGTGTGGTTAAGATCAATATTGATGCCTCCTTCCCTACGGCCATGAATGACGGTGCTGTCACTTGCATTTGCTACGACTCCTCAGGTAAACTGATCGATGGCAGTGCCTAACGAACCCCCTCTGTTTCGCCCCTGCAAGCAGAAATCCATGCTCTCATCTTTGCTCTACAATATCTCATCACTAAAGGAAGGAATCAACACAACCTCCTTCTCGAATCCGACTGTCTAGCTGTGGTTGATGCAATTCGTGAGCCAGATCACACACCATGGGAGAACAGGGCTCTCTTTGCTAAAGCTACGGCATTGCTCGGTCTCTTCCCAACCCTACGCATCAGCCACTGCAAAAGAGAAACGAATGTTGTGGCCGACTGGGCCGCAAAAGCCCACGGCCAAAATCTCCTCCCCTCCAACTGGGCCGAGTCCCCCCCCCCTCCTGCTCTGTTTGATATGTTAAGTACTGAGGCGTTAAACTTTTGTAAATTTTCTGTTTCGTGAATGAAGTTCCTTTTATACCAACCAAAAAAAAATAGAAAAAGAAAAATAGGTCTATGGACTTTTTGTAAAATTAAAGAAAAACATGTTTGTGGACTAAAGCCCGTTTCAAAGCAAGCTCAAAAGGCAGTAGAGACAAGGGGCCTAATGTCTTGGGTTTAAAAGGGTGAAATGCTTTCTCTGATAACCATTCCATTGCATGGTCCATCCGTGGGCCTTCAACATCTGAGTAACTCGGTCCACTTCTATTGTCCTAAAATCAGTGTTGTTATAAGGGCGCGTTTGGCAACTTGCCAAGTAGTAATTAATTTTATTCTTTTGTTCTTGAGAATAGATGTAGAACATAAATTCATTTGGTAAATTTTTTGTTCTCGGGGATAAATTTATTTTCGAGAATAGATTTGGAATGGAATCAGAGAGTAAAAAACAAAATTGTTTCTTTACTCTCGAGAATAATTTCAGAATCAAGCCAACCCAAATTTCTTTTCTATTTTCTCTTCTTCTTCTTCGTGCTCTCTTCTTCTTCCACCGTTGCTGTCGTCAGCCATCATCGTCAGTCACCAGCGACCAATTGGGCAAGGTCTAGCGAGCTCACTGGTGGCTAGACGAGCCTTGCCCAGGCCTCCCTCAGCCACCGGAGAGGCTTGCCTAGTTGGGCAAGGCTCTTCCAACCACTAGCGAGCCTTACCTAGTTGGGCGAGACTTAGTTGAGCCTTGGTATGTTATAGATAAAGCCAAATATTTGTTTTTAGGGGCTTTTTTGTCTTTCTATTAGATTTCTTTTAGGTTAAAAGTGGTACCTATATATTAGCGATGGCAAAACCCTAGCCGTCACGACGCTGAAAAAGGAAATAGAGAGGCAAGAAAAAGAGAGAAGAAAAAAGTGAGTTTTTTCTTGATGAGAGTTCTCAATCTCTTTGTACCCTGATCTTGAGAGAAGATCGTCGTTGTATTCCAACTTTTTTCGAAGTCTAGTGGATTCGCAGAGTGCCTCTGCGCGGAGACGTAGCCCAGGTTTGGGTGAACTTCGATAACAAATTTTCTCGGCGTGTTCATCCGATTTCCCGCTCTTTTATTACTATATCCGTCTAGAGAATTGTTTGCGAGTGTTATTTTTCCGGAATCGACGTGCGATTTCGTAACAACCGGTATCGAGCTGGGTTGGCTAATCGAAAAATCGAGGGTTTTCGGTGACGCTCGATTGAAAGCAAACAGGATGGCGAAGATAAAATCGAATCGATAAGTTCAATGGAGAGGATTTCGGATGGTGGAAACTACAAATAGAGGATTATCTTTATCAAAAGATCTCTATGCACCACTTGAGGGTTGGAAACCCGAGATGGCGGAAGTGGATCCGACGGCAGGCCGGATGGAAAATTCTTGATCGAAAGGCGTTAGGTGCGATTCGTCTAGGGTTGACGAAAAGACAGGGTACCACATCGCGAAAGCAAAAACTGCAAAAGAAGCCATGGATATTCTAACAAATATTTTTGAGAAGCCATCCACATCAAATCAGGTATTTTTTTGAAGAAACCTGGTTAATATGAAGTTATCGATAGAGATTACGTCGCAGAGCATATTAATAGTTTCACGCAGTCACGGGTCAATTAGAATCCGCAGGCATAAATTTAGATATGAAGCTTCAAGCTTTATTATTTTTATGTTCTCTTCCGAAAAGCTACAACACCGCGGTGGTGGGAATTTCGAGCACCATGAAGGATGATTTAACTCTTGATGATGCTGTGAGTAGTATCATGGATGAAGAGATGCGAAGGAAAGTCTCAGGTGGAGATAATCTTTTTGCATCTACATCTTCAACGGCACTTGCAAAGTGGAGAACCGTGGAAGAAGTAAAAGTAGAGGAAATTTCAGCGGTCGTGGCGGATCACAATCAAGGGGTAAGAGACGGGTTGCAAAAGATGAGTGTTGGTTTTGTCACAAAAACCGGACACCGGAGGTTTCAATGTGAAGCCTACAAAAAGAAGCAGCAAGATGAGAATCAAGGTGCTAATGTAGTTAGCGATAAATCTTTGCTAGATAACTTGCGTTTGTCTACGGGGTTTGATTTGACAAAGATAAATGGTTTATTGATTCTGGCGGCGCTTCTTTTCATTGCACCTCGCAAAGAGACATATTTGATGATTATGCTAGTGGAGATTTTGGACAAGTGGTTGTGGGAAACGGCCACATGTGTCCAATTGTTGGGAAAGGAACCGTGATTTGTGAACATCTCGGGTGGAGGACATCTAGTTTTGCGTGAAACTAGGCATATTCCAGAATTAAAGAAAAATCTGATTTCAACCAAGTAAACTTGACCAAGAAGGTTTGGTAATAACCTTTGGCTGTGGAGAGTGGAAGATAACCTCGGGGATAAGAGTAGTAGCAAAGGGAAAGCGTACGGTACACTTTACCTTCTCCAATGAGACAATATCGGTGATATAGTTGCAACTACAATGGCTACAGGTAATTTATCTACTCTTTGGCATTATCGTTTGGGACATCTTGGTGAAAAGGTGTAAAGCAATTACACTCGAGGAAATTACTTCCGGGTTTACAAAAAGTTGAGTTAGATTTTTGTGAGAGTTGCATTTATGGAAAATGTAAGGCTGTTAGTTTTCAATTGAATGGGCAACAAAATAAAGGCCGAAGCTAGAGTTGGTTCATACCGATGTATGGGGACACGCTCGGGAACTCTCTTATGGTGGTAAGAGATATTTTGTCACCTTCATTGATGATGCAACAAGAAAGACTTGGGTCTATGCTCTTAAAGAAAAATCAGAAGTATTCGGGATGTTCGGGATGTGGAAGACTATGGTAGAAAAGAAACGGGTTATCGATTAAAGCTTTGAAATCGATAATGGTGGTGAATACACAAGTAAAGAATTTGCAAATTATCTCGAGTCGAGAAGGCATACACGGGCTAAAGACTGTTCCTAGAACTCCTCAAGAGAACGGTGTAGCTGAAAGAATGAACAGGACTATTCTAGAACGTGCGAGATGCATGAGACTACACGCGGGTCTCCCGCTACACTTATGGGCTGCCACAGTTGATGCAGCTCTTTATCTTATCAACAGAAATCCATCTAGTGCGTTGGATGGAGAAATACCACAGGAGCGGTGGTCAGGTAAGAAGATTAATTATTCACATTTAAAGGTGTTTGGTTGTATTGCATATGCTTTGATTGACGGGGAGGATAGGAAAAAGCTTGATGCTAAGTCCGAAGTGCGTCTTTATCGGATACGGTGGCGACGAGTATGGTTATAGACTTTGGGATTATGAGAATAATAAAGTTATCCGCAATCGCAATGTGGTATTCCATGAAGAAAAGATATACAAGGATCGTCGGACGAGACGAGCATGAGAAGGTAGTACAATCGAATATGTTGAATTAGACACAATGCCCGTGAAGATGTTTCCGGTAGATCAAAGTTCACCGAAAGAGAGGTTCAAGATGAGCCTATTATCGGTGAAGAGGTAGTTCAAGAAGAACGCAGTGATTCGGAACAAACGAATGACCTTGAAGTACTGTCTTGAGAAGGTCTACACGTGTGAGAAAGCCAAAGGTAATTTTTGATCCATCAGCTAATACTGTTCTAAGTCATGTCTTATATACAGATTCGGGAGAACCGGAAACTTACAATGAGGCAAAGGCAGACACGTCTCACTTGCAGTGGGAGTGTGCTATGAAAGACGAGATGAGCTCGTTGCTTCAGAACAAAACTTGGGAGTTGACCAAGTTGCCCACAGGTAAAAAAGCTTTATTAAACAAATGGGTGTACAGGATTAAGAATGAAGCAGATGGTAGTATTAGATACAAGGCGAGACTTGTAGTTAAGGGCTTTTCTCAAAAAGAAGGGATCGACTACTCCGAGATATTTTCACCGTAGTGAAAATGACATCAATTAGAGTTCGCTAAGTATAGTTGCAAAGTGGAGGATCTTTATCTTGAGTAGCTTAGACGTAAAAACAGCGTTTTTACATGGTGACTTAGATGAAGAATTATACATGGCACAACCTAAGGGTTTTGAAGTCAAAGGTAAGGAGCACATGGTATGTCGCTTGAAGAAAAGCTTGTATGGCTTGAAACAAGCTCCGCGACAATGGTACTTAAAATTTGATGGTTTCATGCAAGAAAAGGATTTACACACCGTGAGTCCGATCTTTGTGTTTATTTTCGCAAATATGATGATGGTGACATTGTGTATTTATCTTTATATGTGGATGACATGCTGGTGGCTAGTTCCAATATGAAGAGAATCGTAGAAGTGAAAAAGATGTTATCATCACGTTTGCTATGAAAGACTTGGGAGAGGCCAAGAATATTTTAGGCATGAAAATCATTAGAGACAGGAAAAATAAGAAATTATGGTTGTCGCAGAAGACTATGTGAACAAGGTGTTAAAGAGATTTAACATGGACAAGGCAAAACCGGTTGCAACTCCTTTAGCGAATCACTTCAAACTTTCCAAGGATATGTGTCCAAGCACTCGGGCTTTGAAAGATGAGATGGCGGTAGTTCCATATGCATCGGCGGTGGGGAGTTTGATGTATGCCATGGTGAGCACGAGACCGGACATTGCACAAGCAGTGGGAGTTGTGAGTCGATATATGCAGAAACCAGGTAGAGAGCATTGGAATGCAGTTAAATGGATATTGAGATATCTAGCAGGTACTTCCAATTACTCACTTTGTTATAGTGGTACATCTCTAAAGTTGCAGGGTTATGTAGATGCAGATCATTCGGGTGATCGAGATAGTGGTAAGAGTACCACTGGATATGTCTTTACTGAGTTGCGTGTACAGCAGTGAGTTGGGTATCTCAACTACAAAAAGTAGTTGCTTTATCGACAACAGAGGCGAGAATATGTAGCGATTACGAAGCCTCCAAGGAAATCATGTGGTTACAAGATTATATGGAGGAGTTACATCGAAAACAAACCCGGTCAAGACACTTTGTGGAGTGATAGTCAAAGTGCGGTGCACTTAGCAAAGAATGCAGCTTATCACTCAAGGACTAGACATATCAAGAAGCGTTATCACTTTATCAGTCGGCATTGAAAGATAATGAATTAAAGCTACAAAAGATTGATGGCTCGAAGAATCCAGTGACATGATGACCAAGGTAGTAGACGAGAGAGAAGCATATTTTCTGTACTACTACCATTGGTATTACTCCATGTTGATTGATGAGGAGTATCGCAGAGGCACAAGTTTCACAACTACTATTTTTTGAAGAAGATGGATGCAAAATTGCTTGGTGCTTGGGTATATTTGTCTTCAAGTGGGAGATTGTTATAGATAAAGCCAAATATTTGTTTTTAGGGGCTTTTTGTCTTTCTATTAGATTTCCTTTTAGGTTAAAAGTGGTACCTATATATTAGCGATGGCAAAACCCTAGCCGTCACGACGCTGAAAAAGGAAATAGAGAGGCAAGAAAAAGAGAAAATAAAAAAGTGAGTTTTTTCTTGATGAGAGTTCTCAATCTCTTTGTACCCTGATCTTGAGAGAAGATCGTCGTTGTATTCCAACTTTTTCGAAGTCTAGTGGATTCGCAGAGTGCCTCGCGCGGAGACGTAGCCCGGGTTTGGGTGAACTTCGATAACAAATTTTCTGGCGTGTTCATCCGATTCCGCTCTTTTATTACTATATTCTGTCTGGAGAATTGTTTGCGAGTGTTATTTTTCTGGAATCGACGTGCGATTTCGTAACATGGTAAGGGGAGGTCGAGCCCTACCGAATCTGGCGAGGCTAAGCTCTCCGAGCCATTAGGAGGGCTCAATCGTGCCGAGCCACTGCAAGGTCAGCACCACTTGGCCAAGGCGAGGTCAACATTACGATGGCCCAATGAGTTCAAGCCCTACCAGCGATTAGGCGAGCTCGGTTGAGCCAGATTTGGGTGAGCTCAACTGAGCTAGATTTGGGCGAGGCTCCTCACACATCTAAGGCTTGAGCGTGCGTCTTCCTGCTACCGGCAGGGCTCACTCGACAAGGCACAGCCTCACCATCGCTGACCCTCATCTGGCCAGTCGTTGGTCACCTCAAGGCCGGCAACCGGCCAAAGCTTGAAGAAGAAGAGAAATAAAAGAAAAAAAAAAGAAAAGAAGAGAAAAGTAATAAATTTATTTTAAAAGAAAATGGTCTGGATTAAAATTTTTGAAAACGGTACCAAATGTAATTTTATTTCGAAAATAGAAATTTTGGACAATTACCAAACGCCTTTAAATACTTAGAAATTACTCTCGAGATCAAAATAAAAAATAATCATTTTTTATAAGAAATTGTTCCCGAGAACAGAATAGTTAGCAAACGCATCCTAATTCTCAGTCCTTATTGATAAAATTAGGTAGCTCCAATTTCCACCATAATTTTTGTTAAAGCCATTCATTTATAAATAGTTCACCAAGATGCCTTCAAATTAAAATTCAACTTTTTTTCAACTATTATCTCTTTATTTTGCCCTCAGTAGGATGTCACTCTTCCTCCTTCTAAGATGATGTTTTTGTGTTCCTCAGAAGTTAGAGTAAACCTAATGCACGCATCTGCTAATATTTAAAATCGTAGCGATTGAAGTCGTCATGGGTGAGTATGCGAATGTCTAGAGTTCAATCGGAATTTTTCCGGATCACTTTTCTCCGGCCGAGCGAGCTTGAAATACTGCCACTCCGAGTACCCTTCTTTTTGCTAAGCATGGATCGTTCGTGACCCTCCAAGCGAGCATTGCGGTTCGATCTCTCTTCTTCTGCTCGAATCTCGGCAAAACGCGATTCTTACTTCTCATTAGCGACAGCTTTCCTACTCTTAAGATTATAATTAGCGTCCATGTGAATCTTCTTCGCCTAGGATGTACTACCCTAAACGACATGTCGCTCTCTGCCTTCCTTAATCACACTGCCAAACCCGCCGAAACTTTCCTGAAAATGTCTAAGCTGGCGGATAAATTAATCTCCTCTTGCGGCCAAAAGGGGTGGTTGCATTTGATGAGCATATTCTCGAAAGATCCTTATGGCTTTTCCTTTATTTTTATTTGATCGAAGAACGATACTAGGAGATCGGATTTGTGCACATTAGAAAAGGGAAAAGGGCTAAATAACATGCCCTATACTCTTCTCTCCTTGAATTAACTCTTGTTATTTTAATTAAGTGAGTTTTTGAATTGGAATTGGAATAGGATACTCACGTACTAAGAAGAGACGGGATTCCAATTTTATGCATATTCGACTTCAGTAAAAGCATGGTATTTTTTTTCCCGCACTTATAATTGGACTATGAATTTCGGATAAGTGATTTTACTTTTTTCCCCACGCACGATTTACATTTCATAAATTCGGCAAGAAAAGATTCAATAATAGCAAGATTTTCAGGTCACGACTAATTCCAGATCTCTAGCTAGACATCAACTTATCTCTCGAAATAGCAATAATAATAAGAGGAAAAATCACCAAAAATCCTTAATTTTGCTTACTGTGACACATTTATCTCAATTTTTTTTTGTAATACAAAAAAATCTCAAACTTATTTTGCGTGACACATTTACTTTAAATATGATATAAAAAAAAACCCTAAATTTATACCCATGTGACACTTTTATCCCAAATTACTTTTTTGTGATACCAAAAACCCCAAAGTTATACTTATTCAACATATTTATCCCAAGTTTTGAGATAAATGTCTCGTCAGGATACAAATTTAAGGTTTTTGGTGTTCCATAAATGTGTCTTGCTTAATTATTATGTTATATAAGTATAAATTATGGGTTTTTTGTGCTTCGCAAAATAATTTTTGAGGTAAATGTGTCATGATAGACATAATTTAGGGTTTCTGGTTGTTTTTCCTCTAATAATAATAATGGAGATGCATTGTAAACAAGGATTAGTGATGGCAGAGAAACATGGATGGTATGGCAGGGAGCGAAACCGAAGTCAAAATTCAAAGGTGCTGGATAGCTTCCGAAATTTCATGGTTAGCCTAGTTAGGCAAACGGTTGCGATTTGTAAACGATATAAGGATGGTGGTTTATTCAAGGAACCTCCTTTACTCTCTACTTTTACAAAATACTTCTTTCTAAGCAATATATGTTACATATCTCATGGAATGGTTGCCGATATTTCCTCGCTAGATTTACGCAAGGCCCCTGTTAACAGCCTATTACGGACAATCAATGGAATGAAAAACTCAATAGCCTATGAGATGGAGGCAGGACTTTTGGCGAAAACATTTTATTTTAATGATGGACCGCCAATTTTGATAGAGGAAAAATAACACATTAATTCATAAAGCAAGATAATTAAAATAGGTGTTATTCATCAAAATTCCAGAAGGTTGGGGCGCTGCCACCTAGATCCTGTACCAAATTTCGCCAATTACATGAGTTTACGCATTTAAGATTGATTTTTAAAGGTTCATCTTTGAAGCGATGGATACTAAGAGCCTGTTTGATAACTATTCTGTTTGCATAAATAATTTTTTTCTAGATTATGTATTTTAAATGAGTTTCTAAGAATTTGAAGGTATTTGGTAACTGCATAAAATTTATATTTCCAAAATAAAAATGCATTTGTTACAACACTTAAATTATTTTTGTGATTTAATTTTTTAATTTATTAATAATTTTATAAGATCTTTTTTCATCTTCTTTCTTTCTCCTCTAGCCGGTTGCTGGCCTCAGCCATGGCCCACATCTGGCCAGACAAGAGTTGACAACCTTGCTAGTCTCAAGGGAGCCTCATCCAACCACCATTGGCTAGAGGAGGAAGAAGAAGGGAAAAGAAAAGATAGATTATCCATGTTAATGCCGGCCTTACCAAATAGGATGACTAGCATTCACATCTGCAATTTTCAGCTAGAATTGGCTTGACGAATTTAATTAGCAAAAGATGAAAAAGTCTAATACTCTATTGGAAAAATTGAAATGCTTAAAACTGAATTGGCAAATGTGCAAAAGATCTATAACTTTTTGGACAATTTTCCCTCTTTTTGTCTTCTCTTCCTAGAACTTACGTCCAAAGAAGCACTTGCTACAATTCTATCATTCTTATGTGCAACTTTCCCTACAAAATAATTTCACGAATAAGAAAAGGTACTCCTTTGTTTTGTGGCTATACATATATTGAACATTGTTGAGAAAAGTACCAAAAAATTCATAAACTTATTATATTAGTATCAATTTAGTTATAGAAATTTTTAATTAGACTAATTTAATCCTAAACATTTTCACATTGGTATCGATTTAGTCCATTTGACCAATTTATGTCAAAAATTGTTAATGTGGACGTTGGTCATTCTACGTGATATAGCTAATATTGATGTGGACGTTTTTAATAAAATTTTAATTTTTTTGAATTTTTAAAATAATTTTTTTCTTTTTTTTTCCCTCTCCTTCTTCTTTGTTTTTTTCTTTTTGCTAGTGGTCATTGCTAGTCGCTAGCCATACCATGGTTGACGAGGGCCGGCCTCGCTTGGGTCACCCTTGGCAGTCGCAAGCGATGGTCGTTCTCGCCAAGCTACCCCTACGCGAGGGCGAGCGCTGGTCGTCTAAGCACAGCCATGCAAGGGCCACTCACCAGATCTAGTGAGTCCAACTATCGCCTAGGCTAGGGCGGCTTGCCACACCTCACCCAAGCAAGGGTTGGCCTCGCTAAGGCTCGCATAGGTGAGGGCAAAGCCCGGCGAACCCCGCCTAGGCCACGGTCGATTGCCAGATCTGGTGAGGAGGCCTTGCCTAGCCATGCTTGGACGGCTAGTGCTAGCCTTGACCCAAGGGCAGCTTGGTGAGGCCAATCACCTTGCCAACTACAAGCGAGGCCAACCCTTGTCAACCATAGCTGTGGTCAGTGGCTAGCAATAGCTACTGACAAAAAGAAAAAGCAAAGAAGAGGGAGGGGAAAAATTATTTTAAAATTTCAAAAAAAATTATTAAAATGTCCACGTCAGTGCCGACTATATTATGTGGGACGGCTGATGTACACATTATCAATTTTTTTTATTTGAATTAGCAAGATGACTAAATTGGTACCAATGTGAAAAGATTTAAAACTAAATTAGTCTAATTAAAAAGTTTAAGATTGAATTGGTACTAATATAATAAGTTTAAGAATTTTTTAGTACTATTCCCAAATATCGTCCGACCTCGGTTAAACCTGAAATTTTAGAAAAAAGTTGTCCCTTCTTCTGGTTCGTTTATGACCATTACATTTATTTATTATATTTCCGTGAAGCTTTTCAGGAAGGGGGAAAAACTCAATTTTGCTTTCTGTCCTCGACCTTGGGTAGCATGGGGCCCACTTAACGGGGCATGAAACAGAAAGTAGCGGTGACCGAGATTTGCCTCGCCCCAGGAGATTTGCGCTCTAAAGAAATAAGAACCTTTCCATACAATGATTCATAGGTCAGAGACGGGAGCTTGATTATAAAAAAATCCCACAAACTAAATAAATAAATAAATAACGTCTCTATAGATCTTAAATTATACCCACTATAACACTAATGCCTTAAACTTTCTTTTTGTCATTAATAAACCTCAAATTTGTATATGTGTGATATACATACATCACGGTTCTATTCAAAATCCACATTACAAATCCGATGTGGATCCAAAATGACATTATTAATATTTTTTTAGGATAAGTGGTGTGAGAAAAAGATTAAAAGAAAAATGGAGAACTAAAAAAGCCAAATAAAATAAAAAATTGGACCTGAGGGAAGAAGCAAAGAGATTGGATATGATCCGGGATGTTTAAGGGGCGTCTGACTGTTCTGACTTTGCTGGACTGAGCCGCCAACCCTAGCGGGGCATTGGTACAGGTTGGCCAATGCTTGCATGGATACCCTTAACACCTAGATGTATACTCTCTCTTTTAGTTTCATCTAGAAAATATATTGGTATAAATCCGAGAATTTATAACACAAAAAAAAAAAAAAAAAAAAAAAAATCGGAGAATTTATGTCACAATGGTCAAGTCTAGGGTTTTAGTGACACAAAAAAAAAAGTCCAAGGTATTTATGTCATAGTAAGCATAATTTGTGATTTTTTAATAATATTAACCATTTTCTATATATGCAAACAATGTCATTGACATCAAATCATGACTATTTGGTACGTGATATGAAATTTCCCCAATTCTTTTGTCATGTTGTTCAATCATCCCTTCTTACGTACATCCTCACGTTAAAAAAGCAAAAAAATTATTGAGGGGCGGACCAAAGCACACTGTAGGGACCAGGGAGCCATTATAACGAGAGGCCAGCACCCAGTGGAATTCGCAATTCTTTGGAAGTTGAGTAGGATTTTAGCGATAATATCAGTCCCCAGTTTGGTCAGTTCTTCTTGCAAAGGTGTGTGCAAGCACCTTCTTCGACTCTTCAATTTATTATATTACGTCTCACTAAATTTCCATCTTCAGTTATCTTGATCTCATGCTCAGGTCAAATAATCTTCCCGATCTATCATGCATTAAAAAAAAAAAAAAAAAAAAAAAACAAGAGTGTTTCTCTTCTAATGAGATAACATCTAATTTTTGGTATGAACGATGCTTCGAAAACGTTTGCAGACTCACCGCTTGCGTTGTACTGCAATAGGGTTTTCCTGATGGAGAGCAATAACTGTCCACAAGGTTGCCCGGGTTTCCAGTACTTCCCTCCTCCATCGGCAAGGGACGTTCCGGTTTCTGTATCTTTGGAAAGCAAAATTGATGTGTGCCGGGAGACTTCGAGGTGGATCTCCGTCAGCGTGGTCATCGTTGTTGTCGTTGTTGCCGCCGGTGTTGTTATAAAAAATCGCCGTGGTTCTCGGAATACGATCGCCACTCCATCGAAAAAGATACGGAAGCTTAAGATTCAAGTGGTGCCGCGGTCGCAGCGATCGTCGCAGCCGCCGTCACAGCCGCCGTCACCGTCGAAGCTGCCATCACCGTCAAAGCTGCCATCGCCGTCGAAGCTGCCGCTGCCGCCGCCACCGCCGTTGTCACGGTTGCCACCGTCACAGCTGTCGTTGCCATGCTATCCATGTCATACGCTGTTGCCACCATCATCGCCGTGGTCGCCACCGCTGCCATGTTGTCCGTGTCATACGCTGTCGCCATCGTGCTATCCGTGTGATCTGTGTTATTGTCATTAGATAAATAAATTACCATACGTGGTAATTGAATTATGCATAATGATAGATCGTCTATACTTAGCATGGGCACTTCTAAGTCCTATGAATTGTAATTTGATTTTTCAATCCAATTATGCAATTATCTTGGAGATGCCACTGACTTATGATAAATAAATTAGCAATCCAAGTAAGATGGGGGAGTACATCTCACTCCTATGAACTAAAGATTCACCGATCGATTTAGTTGCATTAGATCTTCTAGTACGAAAACAATTTACATGCGAACTTCACCAATTTTTATTCCCTAAATCCTCTAATCATATAAAAAGTGATTATGCATAGTCACTCAAGTAACAAAAATAAACAAGCAAGCAATTACAATAGAAAGCTAATAAAAGAAATGAATGACAAGAAAAATAAAGGACACGAGTGGTATCGGGCAAAATTAAGCAAAACCTGGTTATTAAGGCCCCGGACAAAGGCCCGTGAGCTATAAATGTAAATTCGATATAAGCTCTCCAAGAGATGCCTGATGCTCAAATAGGAAAGTGAATGTATGACATGTCATGACCATCTACTAAATAAATTACATTCCTAAAATGAATTGCCGCATGTGAAAAATAAATCTAAAAAATGCAATATAAAGTGCAGTGCGATATTAAGAAAACAAATCTATTTGTGAGCGTGCATCATACCTAAAATGCACCCCTAAAAATACTTTTAAATTTTTTTTATATTTTAAGACACAAAAAGAAAAACTAAGAAAATTAACTAAGTGTCGAAATGTACATGAACTAAAAGCTTATGTGCTTGAATCAACCTATATTCCATATTTGCATAGTTACTTGGACACCAAAATCACAAATAAAAATTATCTACTTTAAAGCCGGTGATGTCATGTAAAATGACCGGCGTCATGTCAATGTCGACCAGTTTTCCATACCAAAAGCCGCCACCAATAATGGAGGACAGAAGAGAGCCATTATAATGAGAGGCCACCTAATGAAAATTCGCACTTCTTTGCTGGTAGTATAAGAATAATACCAATAACACCACACACCTTGGTTCTTCTTGATGAGGTACACGCAAGCACCTCCTTCGACTCTTCGGTTTATACTATATCCTACTTCATTCCATTTTCAATCATCTCATTCTCGCGCTCGCATCATATAATCTTCTGGCTTTACGTTATCAAAATAGTGTTTCTTTTCTAATAAAACACACTCCTTTTGAGCAACTACTTTTCTTGTGTGAATTGATGCTTCAATGTATGTTTGTGAACTCATCGCTTGCATTTAACTACGCAGGACTTTCTTGATGGAGAACTATAACTGTCCACAAAATTGTTCAGGTTGCTCATGCTTCCCCTCTTCATTTGTCCCGAATTCGGTTTCGTCCGACGACGAGAACATTTCGTGGTGGGATACTCCGGGATGGGTCATCGTCGGCATAGTAGTCGTCGCCGTCGTAATCTGTGGTCTCCTTTTCTACTTTCGTCGTGATCCTGAGGACTCGCAGAGCACTCTCCCAGTAAAACTGGAATTTAGCCTGAACGTGGAGGCGTGAATATTTTGTTTCCGTCGTTGTAAGGGTTCTTCTCCAAATGACAATAATCTGCAAGCATCTGGGCTTGTCTCTGTGTGAAACTCAGAATAATTTATAGTGACAGGTCGTCTATTCTAGTATCCAACATTGGAGATTTGATGCAACAAATAATTGTGTTGGAGGAAAAAAAAAATTGTGATGAAGGGTTTGTTAAATTTCGGTAGTTCGATGGTCTATCAAGAACTGGATCTTCAGATTTATCACGACATCTTCAGACGTGGACTATTAAAAGAAAGCTAATGAATCACTAAGGAACATTTAGCATAGACTATTACAAGGTCATACCAATGGCAACTTTAAGATTTTGATTTAATTAATTAAACATGCAATTTAATTCATTCAGGAGTTGTCACCATAAAAGGGATATGTAAAAATGATGGGATCGATTTTTAACATCCATCTACACCCTCACTTCGAACATAAGGCTTTATTGCCTCAATTTCTTATGCACAAAATCTTCATGAAGGCGAGCACAGAGCATGCCATCAAGATATATCCTATCTTATTATTCTAAGATTTATAATATGTAATGGAAATTTGAAGAGAAAAAGGGAAAACTGTTTAAGCACACAAACGCATGATTGCTTAAGGCTAGTCTGCCTTTTTATGCATAAGGGAAAGAAAAGATAAGCAAGATTGCATCATTGGTAACGCAAGCATATTAATGCCACTTTAGTCTTCAATAAGGGGCAGAGCTTGAAGAAGCAAAGTGAGCCTATGGTAGCAGCCTATTATGTTTTTCAGGGCCTTTGACTTGATATTCTATTAGTCAAGTGCTAGCACCCCATAGAGTCAGGCTCTTCTGCTATCAATGAAATTGAAAGACAGACAAAAACCAGTGCATTTTGTAAACATGCGATTCACGCCTATGACTTATGTTGACACCTAAATTTTTGCACAATTTTTGGATTAATTTTTTTACTAAAATAAAAATAAATAAAAAAACACATGGCATAGAAGCATTTTATTTTTCATTTTGTTTTATTTTATTTTAGGCTACCGGTGAATGGAAAATTTTTCACAAATTCCGTTCAAGCTTTTCATATTTTTAGGCAATATACACCAAAGGATGTATTTTCGAGTAAAAAGGAAAAGTTTGGATGGAATATGTGAAAAATATGAAAAATACAAAAGGGGAATATTGCGCAAGGTGGGTATATTTCCACGATATATTTAGGGGTATCATGAACAAAAAGGAAAAAATATATACCGCAGAGATACATTTTTTAGACCTATATAATACCTCGCGTGCAATTTGTTTGGGGACTCTCTCTTGGTTTTCTAGGTCAAAGAAAAAAAAAAAAAAAAAAAAGCAACCGGTCTGCAGAGGAAGAGATGACTGGTGAGTGACGTGAGAGAGAGAGAAAGAGGAAAAAAAAAAAGTGACGTGAGAGAGAGAGAGAAAGAGGAGAAAAAAAAAAAGAAGAACCACCGTTCTTCTTCTTCGTAGGTTTTGCCTTCGGTGTTCCTCTGCTGCCTGCACCACCGCGCCTCCACTTCCGCCGGCCACCGTTGCTCGTTGCTCCACCCGCGGCGACGCGACGCCAGCAGTCCCGACGCTAACCTGAAGCTCCACCAAGCCGCGACCTGATCCCTCGCTCCTCCGCAGCAGATCTGCCCTGAGATGCCGC
Organism: Eucalyptus brandiana; assembly: GCA_014182725.1. NCBI lineage: Eukaryota > Viridiplantae > Streptophyta > Magnoliopsida > Myrtales > Myrtaceae > Eucalyptus > Eucalyptus brandiana. The sequence continues at coordinate 30,317,986 of CM024669.1, forward strand.
GACGCTGCTATCGCCCCTAACCTGTGCGCGACTCGCGCTGCCTGAGCGACGATCCACAGGAGCCCGCGCCCCAATCCAATTCTCTCACCGGACGCCGCGCCCTACAGCCAGATCCAGACGCCGAAGTTGCTCGCCGCAACTGCCCGAGGCCTCCTGCCGTCCCTGCAGCGCCCCACCGTTCGAAGCCTGTGACCCGACGACCCGCGATCCACGCTCCAGCTCCGTCAACCCTCGCTACCCCGCGTCGGACGTGCTGCTCGTCGTGCCCTCGCCGGAACCCTTCGCCGGAGCCCCAAACCGGTGGTCAAGATTTTCTTTTATTAAAAAAAAAAAGAAAAATCGAATTAGGTAGATTTGCTTTATTTTATTAGGCCGGTTTATGTTATCTTATTTTATTTTTATATCTTGGCTTCTTTGTTTGAAATATTTCTCCATGCATAATTGGAAATCTCAATATATCACTTGATTCGCAACAGCACCGTGGTTTTTTATTTAGGCTTTAGATAAAATAAATAATTAAGTGAAAATAAAATTGATATTTTGATCTTTAAGGTTTAGATGAAATAATTAATCAAGTGAGAATAAAATTGATATTTTGATCTTTAAGGCTTAAGATTAATTTATCAATTTTACTAGCGAAATATTATCCCTCGATCTAAACGATGTGTGATATTTTGATGATTTTGAATGAGTTGTCTTGTCTTAATCACTTTGTTTATCTTGAGATATATTTGAGTTAGTATATTGCATGTTTTAGGGTTTACATGTTTAGAATAGGAATTTTATTTCAAAAAAATTCAAAAAAAAAATCAATTTAGGTTGCTAGATTTTAAATTGAGTTGCATGTTTAATCATTTGGCAATTATAAATTTTGAAAATTAATAAAACAATAAAAAAAAAATCATCATACACTTGTCATGCAGAATTAAGACATATTTTGCATGTCATTGCATATTAGGGTTAAATTGCACTTAGTTTAATTTAGATAATTTTTTTTAAAATTTATTATAAGTTTAGGCCTTTTTTAGATATATTGCATTTTAGGATTATTTAGGTTAAGATAATATTTTAGTTTAGATTAGGATATGGCTCAACCTAATTCCTAATATAAATTAAATAGGATCTTAATCTAGTTAGGTAATTTTCGCATTTCACCAAATTTCAAATTTCATGAAAAATACAAAAAAAAAATGACATAGGTTGAATTAGTTTTATTATTTAGGATAAAAATGCATTCCTTTAGGGAAAAAGAAAAAATGTCACATGTGCGTCATTAAGGTTAGATTCAGTGAGATGTATCTCAGTTAGTATTTTTGCTAGGCCCATTTAGTTAGAAATTACATGTCATTAGAATTAGGTCATTTAGTTAATATCGCATTGCATATTACATGATTTTCATTAATTAAGTGAAAACAAAAAAAAAAGAAATTGCGTGTTAATTAGAAACCGGGTTTGATGTGGATTTTAATTTAACATTGCAGATGTTTTCGTTGCTTGGAGGTAAGTTTTGCAATTTATTGTTTATCTGGGTATTAAATTGGTGGTTTGTGCACCCACGTGATCACCTTACATGTTAGGGAGATAGTTTAAAATCAATTCAAGCTGCCTGCAAAATAAAAGAAATGGTACCGAAAGGGCGTTAGAGAAATCTAGCGTAACCAAGTCCCCGTACCCAAATCTCTGGTTCGTAGGAGTAGGAGTAAAGTAAATCTCCTGTTACTTGGTTTCTAATCGACCCACCAAAAGTAGATTAGTGGCGACTCCTAATTAAAAATCAATTGCATGTTAAAAAAAACTTAAACCTAAAGTCGCGAATTGATATGGGTTTGGGAGAGTTCATGTTAAAAAAAACTTAAACCTAAAGTCGCGAATTGATATGGGTTTGGGAGAGTTCGAGTTAAGTCTAGGCTTAACAATCCATTAGCCAAGGTAGTTCACACCCGAAAAAATTGGTCACGACAACTTACAATTAATACAACACAAGGACTCTAACACTTATTACAACATCATGACTCATCTTAAAACATTTATTACAACATGGCTCATCTTTGTGATTTATCACAACATGACTTCTTTTTATTTTAATTCAAAAGAAAATTGTATTCATTACTCAAAAGGATACATAAGTACATAGTGTTCATGACATAACAAATCAAAACAGAGCAAGAATAGTCAAACGGAGCACCAACAAAGTTAACCACACACGTGTTCCAAGAGAACATATCTGTCAAGCAAAAGAGAAGATCGTGTATCAAATGGCAACCTTTGGCATCGGTTCAATAGACTATATTTAGTGCACATGTGAGGCGAGCCATAAAGAAAGCCTCACATTGGGTATTTGGAGTGAAAAGGAGCGGAGCAATTGTAATACCCTAATTTTCAAAAGAAGGTCATGGTCAATCAAAAAGAGTAGATCATGTGCACCAATCAAAATTGGATGGCAAGATGACATGCTAAATAATCAAGAGTTATCAACCACCACTCCCCATAATGTCATAAAAATTCCATAAATGTATCACATTAATTAGCTAATTCAAGATTTCACTAACAATTGTGTTAAGAGAAATGGACATATATCTTTTTTAGTCATAAGAGTTAAAGGAAATTTTATAATTCAATTGCACTTTCGCAATAAGTTTTAAAGCTTCTAGTGCAATTATTCTTTCAATTGTTAGATTTGTAACTACAAACATATTACATCTAATTCAGTTCTTAATCATCAAATTCAAATTATTGCACTATTCCATTTACATTGCCAAAAGGCATAATCTAAATTTAGATAGATATTTTCCTTTAAAATATGATCTCTCTCTCCGCATAGACATATAGATATAGATTTTAACACTTTTTGTTCCTACTAATGTGGGCTTGTAAACTAAGCTGCAAAGACTCAACGGATTGGCTCTATTCCACAAAATTGGCTTTCTATTCCTCTACAAGCCCTTCAGTCTCTCCTTTGTTTAGTTCCCCTTGCCTGGGACTCTTTAGACCATGTTCACAATTTCAATAAAATTTTCTTTGACCCAAAAATGACGAACTTCACCTTTTCTGTTGCCCCCAAAGGATGATACACATGAGTCAATTCTTTCTTCTTATTCTTCTTTTTTTTTTCTTGGGTCTGTCCAACTTGTCCAGACCAATAATTGCGAGTGACCATCGGACGAAGAAGACAAGGCAGAACAATGGCAACACTTAAGGGTGGTGTGAGTCCTGGAAATTGAGATGTTATTTTTCAATCCCTTCCCAACTAAAAAGCACACGCTTTAAATGATAAGTAACTCTTCACATGTGCCCGCCGTAGGAGTGCATGCGCTAGCACATGGACATGCTAGGTGGGTCACTTTCACATGAGTAATATTCACTTCTATGTGTATAAGGGAGTGCATGCACTAGCACATTGATGTGCTAATGTGGGTCACTTTCACACAAGTAATATCCACTTCTATGTGTATTAAGGAGTGCATGCACTAGCACATGGATGTACCAAGTGGTTCACTTTCACACGAGTAATATCCACTTCTATGTGTATAAAGGAGCACATGTGCTAGCACATGGATGTGTTAGGTGGGTCACTTTCACATGAGTAATATCCACTTCCATGTGTATAAAGGCAAATTACCGATGATCAAATTTTCAGTCTAAAGTAGCACTAAATAAATTTATGTATATGTACCCAGCCAAAGGATGAAGAGTGTAAGATCTATATTTACTTGTCACGACCTACCTCTTTGTACGGAGGAAAATAAGTTTATGGGTATTGTTTAAAAAAACAAACCTATGATTTAGTGCGGGCTCTCCTAAACTCATACCTCTCACAACTTTAAAGTATTCGTAAAAATTTTCTAATAAAGAGTCCCAACTAGCCTATTGAGGTTGACTAAGAACCAAGTGACACATTAAAGTGTAACTCACCTCCTACACAACTAAAGAGTTTATGGTTGGGGACTTGATTATACTTATTAAACAATTAATACCATTTTGGTACCTAATCTTATTCATTCAAAAAGATTTTCTATCAGGTAGTCTACATTAATGTTAGACATGTTGACTAATATGTAAGGTGACCATGCGACCATGCAATCATTAACATGACAATTAGCAACTAAAGTGACATCAAATAAATTGCATTGGGAGAGCAAGATCTAGCATTATCAAATAAGGAGCCTACCATTTCTAACTAAGCTAAAGGAAACCATAATCAACATATGGAAAATGCATAATCAACGGCATTTATTTTAAGGATAATTGGAACCTTATGGTAGAGCTAAAAGGGCTTGTTTAATTTTTTAACACAATTTTCTTAGCAATGATTTTCTCATTACTTTAAGAGAGGGCGACTAAAGATTATTTCTAAGCATTTTCTGACTTTAGGAAAAATAAAAATAAAAAATTCGGAATTTTTAATTAATTTTTAAATTCGGAAGCTAAAGGCATTTCTTCTTTTGGTCCATCAGCTTTGACGTCTGCAAGGAAACCTCCCGATTAGAGATACCATTGACATTTCTTCTTTCTCAAATTGGATAGATAAAAGGCAAATGGAAACCCAAGTAATCTGAATGAACTAGTATATACTTCCCCAATAAGCCTGATTGCAAGGGTTACAAAATTGCCAATTAACATTCGAATTCCTACCAAACATAAGATCATCCAACATCAAAGGTAAGAAAAGAGATGAGCATCTATTGAGATATATTCGAACTTTAGGAAATGGCCAAAAATTAAGTCGATCTATAACCATAGTAAAAGTATGTAGTATATAAGTTCTTTTCAATCCATAACCAAAAGCCGAACAGTCAAACTGATAAGCTAAATGCATCTTTTCAATTCACGGGGGATCCAACCTAGTCAATATAACTTCTTATCCTCCCAAGTTCCTAAAGCATCCTGTCACTTCCCAATCCTCGAGCCACGCCCATCCCTCACCTGGTCGATTAATAGTAATGTCCCAGGATGCATCGCTGACCCTTTCATTTTTAATATACGCATGCAGAAGCAGATATAAATCCCCAAATAATAAAACAATGGGATAGGAAAGTAGGACTCCAAATTTTCACACTATGAAAACAACCACACTTATATACATTGCAAACCATAATGCATATATATACAAGACGATTTATTAAATCAAGTCTTAGACAGCTAGTTCACAAAATAAAGTCTACAAAAAGGAATCAACTTCCATCAGAAGGGAAATGTCTTACGACCAGCTATTTAAACTTCGGGGCTTCCAGTCCTTTACCCACACTATTTAAGAACTTGAAAATGGTTATATAATAATCAGTGAGACAATGTCTCAGTGAGTTCTACCCCCTTAAGACTCAATTAGAAGACCAATATGTCACAAGGATTGCCTATGCACAACACAAGTCAGAGGACTTACCTTAGCCTTAGATTCCACTTGCAATTCAACACAATTCAATAGGCACCAAATCAATCACCACAAATCAAAACATCGATCAATTGATCTAGTTGATTACATGTCATCACGACCTTCCCCCGGTCATTTTAAATAAATATCATACATTCTCTAAGATGGAATATTTGGTCATCGAGCCGACGTGCATTCTTCAAGATGACATACCGAGTCACCGAGCCCACGTGCCTTCTCCAAGATGACATACCTAATTACCGAGCCCATGTGCATTCTCAAAGATGATGTACCTAGTCACCGAGCCCACGTGTCTTCTCCAAGGTGATGTATCAAGTCACTAAGTCAACAACTCATAATGTCTTTCTTCGAGACGACATGCTTAGTCATTGAGCCGACATAATATAATGCCTTTCTCCGAGACGACATCCTTAGTCATCGAGCCAGCGTGATATATTGCATAATCAATTTCCCATTTTTATCATGCCCGATAAAGATACACGTGTGTGGGTACACGTTCAACCTTAGCAAAAATACTATAATTTCCTTTCCACAAATCCCACTATTCTCTGTAGTCCACCAAAATCTCTTTTTGGCATTGTCAACCGATGCCTAATTGTCTTTCAATTAATTACCCAAAAATAATTAATTTAGGAATAAATCCTAAAAATCATAATTAAATCAATTCAACGCAAACTAAAACTTGAATAAATAAATAGATTGTACCATGGTAATCAGCATAAAATTCCAGTCACCGACCATCCCGGTTGAATTTTCGGAAAATAAATAATTAATTAAATAATTACACAAATTAATTATTAAATAGCAATAAATCCAACTTAGGCCTGTAATGCCTAATTGGATGCCAAAACGGACCTGGAAAAATTTCGAGATTTGTTCAATAAATACTAGAACTTATCTACTTACTAATGGCTATATCTAACCACCTAACATGCATTGGCAAATCATTAATTTAATTACTCTAATCTAATCTAACCACATAATCACGCTTAAATAAATCTAATCAACCCCTAAGCATCATTAGTCTACTAAGTGAGGATTAATGAGTTAAACTCACTTGTTTATCAAACTGTTCGGTTCAATTTGACGGGAACGCGACGGGAGCCGACTTTCTCCAAAGTGGCCTAGGTTTCGAGGCCTGGAACCATCTCAAAACGGGCCAAACAGCACCTTAAAAACCCACTAATTTTCTATTATGTTCTTGCTGAAATAGAAGGGAACAAAGCTGGTTTAGAGTGGGAATTGATCGGGAAAGGGTGAAAGGGTCAAACCGAGCTTTGGCGAAGGCTTACCGACGGAGAAACGGCGAAGGACAGCTCTAGTTGAGCTTCACACAACCCAGGGCAACAGCTGGGACGTGCGCTGGACGAGGAAACACGCTTAGAAGGCAAGCTGGACGCTGCTACGGGAACGGGATCACGAGGGTGGCGTGCGGTGGCGCGATTGGCGACGGGCGGCTCCTACTATCTCTTGTGATGCTGCTGGCTTCCGCTGGCTACTAGTGGTTGAATAGGCTCTGAGGAGAGGGAATGGCTGGCCAGTTGGCTTGAGGAGCAAGGAGAGGGGACAAGGGCTCCATCAATGTCCAAATTTTCCATTCCTAGGTCTCCCTTGACCATTCTCAGCCACCAGCCCTTCCGTAGCCTCCATTAGGCCACCAATGCTCCCCCTTGCAACCTTGAAATGGTCCAAAAGGCTAGGCAATTAGGGGCATACGAATTTCCTTTAATTTCTTCTCAATTGGCCATCAATCCTTCCTTGATCAACACAAACCGGCCTTAATAAATTCAATTGACATCTCAATTATCAAATTGATATTTTTCCTCACCAATTGATCTATCTTGCATCCCCATTGCGCGATCAAAAATGATCTCGGCCTTTTTCTGAACAAAAACGACCATACCTCGACTTTTTCCCAAAAAGTCTCGGTTTGCAGAAAAATCTTCTGAGACTGAGTCAACATTCCTATAATTTATTGTGACATGACAAAATCTTCAATTTCTGAAATCAAACTTAATTTCGCGATAAACTTTCATTTGGCACGTTTTTAGCATGACCTAGGCGACCAGATAACTTTCAGAACTTTTTCAGTGCAATTGACCCATGATCAACTTTCTTCGAACCACAATGAACCCACTCACCACATTGGTGACTATCAATTGTCGTGAAAATCTTGAGGATTCAAATATGGACACAGGGTACCAAAACAATAAGAAAATTAGTCTGGTGTCGGCCAACGAGAATTTTTCAATTTAGTGGGATCACCCACGATTAGCCACACATCTCAATCGAACCAACCTATCTCTGATCTCAAATTGATTTTTAACTGTGCCGTAATGGCCTCTAAAGATAAGCACAGTCGAGTAGCCGATTCTTGGTTGAATTCTCGAGCCTATTGCCTTAAAATTCCTTAACGGCTTCCCTAGATAGTCTAGTTATTTCAAGAGCGATTAGCTCTGAGAACAGTCCTATAAGCGCATCAATGAAATGCCCGATTAATTCAATAGAAAATAGCATTGAAAATTCGGGATGTCACACATCCCATCTCTTTTCCTCAAGAACACAACTGCCGTTGGATCACTCTGCAAGAATCCATTAATCAAAGTTAATTAACCTTTAAGCAAGCTCAAATTTGGGGAGAAGAATATAGAAGAAATGCAAAAAAGCAAAAATCTCTTGCAATTGACTGTACTTTTTGAAAACTTTATGACTCAATTGCATTTTCACGATAAGTTTTAGAGTTTCTGGTGCAGTTATTCTTTCAATTGTTAGATTTGTAACTACAAACATATTACATCTAATTCAGCTCTTAATCATCAAATTCAAATTAGTGCACTATTCCATTTACATTGCCAAAAGACATATACATATAATCTGCCTTTCCACATAGACATATAGATATAGATTTTAACACTTTTTGTTCCTATGGATGTGGACTTGTAAACTAAGCTGCGAGGACTCGACAGATTGGCTCTATTCCATAAAATTGGCTTCTATTCCTCTGCAAGCCCTTCGGTCTCTCCTTTGTTTAGATTTCCCTTGCCTAGGACTCTTTAGACCATGTTCATAATTTCATTAAAATTTTCTTTGACCAAAAAGGAAGAACTTCACCTTTTCTCTTGCCCTCATAAAATGATCCACATGAGTCAATTCTTTCTTTTCTTTCTTGAGTCTGTCCAACTTGTCCAAATCAATAATTGCGAGTGAGCATCGGACGAAGAAGATAAGACAAAACAATGGCAACAATTATTTAATTCTATGTTTAGACTTTTCAACTAACAGTGCCCCATTAGTTGGTTAGTAATGAAAATTATTATCTTTCAGTCAAAAAAAAAAAACCCCACCCCATGAGGGAGGGAGGGAGCGTCACGGGGCATATATAGCGCTATCCTCCACTAGGCAAAAATTCTCACTTTTTTGCAGGTCGCGTAAGCATTGGCGCAACATCATTCATCAATTTGCTCGGTTCTTCTTGTGAGGGTATATGTGCAAGCAACTACTTCCACTCACATTATATCTCGCTGAATTCCATGTTGAATCATTTCGATCCCGTGCCCGAATCATATGATCAATTCATCATGATGAAAAGGTAAATTGGCTCTTGGATTGATGCTTTATAGTATGTTTGTAGACTCACCACTCGCATTGAATTACCTCCACAGAGTTCTCTTGATGGAGAACAATAACTATCCACAAACTCATCCGAGTTTCCAGTACTTTCCTCCTCCATCGGCATGGATCGATCTTGTATCATCCGATGACAATAACACTCCAGTGTGGGTTATTGTTGGTTTAGTTATTGTTGCAGTCATGCTTTGTGGTATCCTTTTCTACTGCATCCGGCACGCACGGCCGCTGGCGCTTGCAGCGCCGCCAGGGCCGCCGGGACTAATGGGGCTGCAAGGGCCTCCAGGGCCACTAGGGCTGCAAGGGCCACCAGGGCCACAGGGGCTGCAGGGGCCAAAGGGGCCACAAGGGCTGCCGGGGCTGTCATGGTCACCAGGGCCGCCGTGTCAGCTAGGGCCGCCATGTCAGTGGCTGTGAGGGCAACGGCGGTGGCAAAGCGGGGGTGGCAACAACTGTAGTGGGGCAATTACCCAGCACGAATGGCCCATTTATTTGTGAGAAGTGCAAGCATGGAAGAGTACCAGCTTGTCTAATCTAGACAATAAATGAGACAAAAATTACAATAGTCTTTCTTATCTTATTGTATGCTTATGAATTTAGAAGCTTCTATTTATGTTTGTGTGTGAAACTTGAACAATGCACAATGATAGATCATCTACTCTACTATACAATGTTGGAGATTCGATGCGATGAATAACTTTTGTGTTGGAGGGTTTTTCAAATTTCTTACATGAGCAGTTTTATGGTTATCGGTAAATAAATTTTTGAATTATAACGAATTATAACTATATGCATTTTTTTGTAATTTCTATACAAAATGTCGTAAATCGACCAATCAATCCAACATACATAATAAAAGAGTTCCTGCTCTTGGTGGAGAACCGTTTGATGATTTGCTTTATTATTGCCTCATATTCCGAAGAGAGTCATCGGAACTAAGTCGGCTGGTGATACCGGCAAAATAGAACGGACTATTTTATTAGATTTTTTGGGTGGGCTTCGTACTCCAATCTGTACAAGGGGAACTATTAATCCCTACTCGAAATGAAGTGCTGAGGAAGGACATACCCAAGAAGTGTTCCATGAGTGAATGAAAGTGCGGTTGTGACATATAATCTAGAAAGTCTGACGATCAATGGATGAGACGACATCAATTGTTTCTCATAGGATCCAGCTAGCATAATGATTCCTTAATTTATATCGGTGTTGTTGTGGCTACGGTTTTCCATTGCCAAAAGATGGAAATCGGAAGGGCAAAAGGAGCAGTGGGATGGGATCCTTATAGTTTATTTAAAGAAATAAAATCCAATTGATGATGCCTAATGAAACACCGCATTGCCTTTTTAGTAACTTCCATTGTTCATCAATGTAATTAGGCTTAGCCTAGTCGCCCTCTAAGGGACCATGCGCTAACTTGCAAGAAATCAAAACCAGTATCTTGTCTTTCCATGTACTATAAACTTCTTTATGACGCAAAAAATAGAAAAGTAAAAAGATAAACAATTATCAAAAAATTATCGGGCTTAGACATTGCACTACTAGACAACCACACCACCAATCAAACACGAGGCTTGATAGAGTCGGAAGATAAAGCAATCGAATGGCATGACCAGGCTATGCGAGGTACAGTATATGATTAGGAAAAATAGATAGAAACATCCTACGTAACAAGTCAAATGTGTAGAATCGAGCTTTTAATAATGGAGTTGAATCAAGTTCATTTCAAGCCCTATATACTATATTGAGTCGAGCTCAAGCACAGGGATTTGAAACTGAATTTTGTTCACATTCATGATTCAATGTCAAAGTGTTGATTTCCAGTCAGACTTTGCATAGAAGAACTACTTCAAATCAATAAATAGCTTGATCGCATCTTTATAATTTTTTTGTTAAATGAAATACCTTATCTTACGGTCTTTAGGTTATTGACCCCACTAAAAATATATGATAGCTCCATCCCTGCATGCTGACAAGTATGATGCGAGTCGTCTTCAAAATTTCACAAGCCTCCTCTGAAACATGACAATATCCAATCAAAGCACGACTCCTGAAATATAAAACTGCAATCAATCTTGCAAGAAAGTTTGAAAAAAGGAATACTGGATCATCTCTTCTTATCGTGCCCCTGGACGAAACCGATTTGGACGAACCCCGCAGTAAACATCCATTTCTCAGATCATATTATAACACGAATTGAAGTGTTATTGACTGGGGCAGTTCTGGGAAAAGCAAGTAAAATGCTTTGGGCTGATGAGGACACGACTGGGGCAGAAATAATATTTTTCACGACGACGGGGACCATAAAATCAAATGCTATTGGTCGATGAGACAAAAAAATCAAAGATACCGATGAGGACGCGATTGGTACAGACATCATACTTTTTCACGACCACGAAGACCATAAAATCAAATGCTATTGGTCGATGAGACAAAAAATCAAAAATGCAGCTGACCCAAGCTTTCGAGACTGAGTGCAGGGTAGTCAAAGGAAAATGCGGAAAATTTCCCTTACTTGATGGATTTCCAAAATTATTGATACAAAGTTCAAGAGAACCGGCAACAATTCATCAAAAATTAACCTAATGTAGAATCAATTTCTTCCCAAGATTAAATGGACCAAAATCGACTCAACTCCTATAATAACAGGCCATATATTCCCCCAATATAATCTCATAATGAATAAAAATAATGCCAAAATGATAAAAACAGACAAAAGCAAACACGACAAGTTTATGTAGAAAATTCAATGCGAAAAAAATTATGGATAATTCAAAAAATTTGACTAATCACAAAAAAAATAGTAAGATGCACAAAGGTTCTTCTTTAGTAATATATTGGAGATTCAATATGAACAGTATAATGACATTTTGTCACTGTAAAAGCGGATTAATACATATGAAGTAAGAAACCCTAATCACAATTGGAGAAATTTGAGATAATTTAGAAAAAGTGTTCAATGAACAAAACGGATTGACAAATGAAACCGATGGACTCGTCTGTCTCGACTCATTTGTCTCGGTCTTATAACAACGTATTGAAATTTGAGTCAACTCCGACGATATTTGGCAGCCCATTTCCTGTCTTCTTCGAATGAGCAGCCCACCTTTCTTTTCCTTTATTGCATTTTTGACTTTTTGACCTTTTCTTTTATTTATTAACATTAACCGGGCGCCACACAGGCAAACCCAATCAACATTAATATCTAGTACAGTCGATAAAAGAAAAGCATGACCGTCAATTTGATTGCCAAATAACCTATCAATAACTTATCAATGCCATTAGAAACTTACCAACTTTGAGATGAATTAAAGAATAACCAACTCTCTAGAAATTTAAATAAATTGCAAACACTATAATAAGTCAATTTATAAACTTACCAACTTCTGGTCACTCTCGTTATCATTTTGATTTTTTCATTTGTTGATGATCTCTAAGTACCCCCTCCAAATGTCTCTTTTCCGTGTGATGAAATTAAACTCATTATGTGATCGACTTGAATCAGATGGTTGAAACAGGAGGGTTGTTTTTGGAGGCCTATAAGGACAAACTACGAGTAAAATGTAGCTTGTGATTGAGTGCTTGAAACAAGAAAAATCAAAACATATTGAGTATTCTTGAGATCTATCTCTTTGCTGCTTCATTATAATCTATTTAGTTTTGATCCTAAGAGTTAGCAAGGGTGCCAAAATCATTTGTATACACACGGAAGAAGTGGTCGTGCTTAGAGAGAATGCAATTGTTTAGGTAAGAGACAAAATATGCGAATAATTATTTGTAAACACTTAGAAGTGTGGTTAAATAATTTTGGGGGAGAGTATGTCTACCGTGTTGTGTGCACAAGGTGTGAGAACAACTATTGAAAGAGATCTAATAATTATTTAGTCTATAGTGAGATAGCCATAGGAGGAGTCGAGTCCGCGCGATACAAAGTTCTTAGCAATTGCACTATTGGCTGAAGGAGTGAATTTCAATCTGATGGGGCTGCTAGAGAGCTAGAAGAGAAAGCATATCCTAATTGAAACTCTATAAATAGCTTTTGTAATTTCTTTTTCCCTAAACTCTATAAGTTCCTTGTTGCAAATTAAAAGTTCAATTGCATATAAAAAAACATTTTTAAATAAGGTGCTGGTTCTAGAAAGATAAATATTTTTATATGTATAAAAAAACACTTCACCCCTTCTTTTATGTATTTGGACCTAACAATATGGATTGCCATGTTGGAGGTGTCAAATTTTGTAATACTACAGTAATGTAACTTGCGAGCCTTGTTAATAATTTAAAGGATTTTACTAAGGACAATGAAAAAAAATCATTATTTTTGAATTTTTTTATGAGAACTTGAGAAGGAGTTCGAAACTTTATTATTTAGTTTTTAATATTAGAGTTGGATCTAGTTTGATGCGAGTAAATATATTGTATTGAGTTGAGTGCGAGCACAAGATTGAGAAAACCGAATTGTCATATTTTCGAGATAATTGCACAATCTCTCCTCAAATTATTATACCGAAATTTCAAACCTATCAAGGTATAAAATTTTTAACTGAAATAACGCGGTATTAAACTTACAAGGGAAAATGCAATAAAACATTTTAGCTAAATCTCATTGAAATCATCTAACGTGACTTTTCAATTATTTTCGACTACTTAAGTGTAACGATGACAGTATGACATGATAAGATGATGCTGTTTTTCTTCTGATTTAAGCACCCGATGGAGAAATGTCAATAGGCTTATTTGTGGAATTTAATGCTCTCCCTTGCGCCTGATTGTAGGCCAAGGCACGAAATAATATAATGGGAATCCATCCTTGTCCGAAAGTAGATGCACTATCTGATCATTCATTGTCTCGGTAAAAGGCGATGATCACATGCTTCCGTTGGCCAGCAATTAGTACACTGCTAAGCTGTCATCAAAATAGGATTGCATCTCCATAATTTTATCCGTTTGTTTATTGATGCGATAGCTAAGAAAAATCGTCCGTGCATGTTGCTTCTTTTGGCTTTACATAATCTCCTCCATTCAAAAGGTGCACTAGTGGAGGTACCATACATCCTCGATGACGGTGACTACGGCGGCGGCCGCCATGAGGTTGTTGACACCTCATCAGGCTTTGCCGACAATGAGGTTGTTGGTGCCTCACCAGTGTTCTCCCGCGATCGCGGCGATGAGGTCGGCGTCGCTGCCTTCCCCCGTTGCGGCGATTGCGGCACTGACGTTATTTTTGGAATATTAAGATTCAATATCAATTTCGGTGAAGTGGCGGTTCTGTCGCCGGGACCACGACGATTTTTGATAATAACACCGACGGCTACGGCGACGACAATGATGACTACGCTGACGGTGATCCACCTCGAAGTGTCCCGGCATGCAGCCTGGAATGTCCCCTGCTGATGGAGGAGGGAAGTATGGGAAACCCGAACAACCTTGTGGACAGTTATTGCTCCCCATCAGGAAAATCCTCCTGTAGTTCAACGCCATCGGTGAGCCTGCAAACATTTTTCGAAGCATCGTTCATACAACAAAAAGAAAAAAAAAGGTGGTAATTTTAAAAAAAGATGGTACCTTATTAGAAAAGAAACATTATTTTTTTTATCACAATAGATTGGGAAGATTATATGTTTTAAGCGTGAGATCAAGATAATCAAAAAGCCGAACAGTCAAACTGATGAGCTAAATGCATGTTTTCAATCCACGGGGGATCCAACCTACTCAATATAAATTCTGATCCTCTCAAGTTCCTAAAGCATCCCATCTCTTTTCCTCAAGAACACAACTGCCATTGGATCTACAAGAAACCATTAATCAAAGTTAATTAACCTTTAGGCAAGACCAAATTTAGGGAGAAGAATATAGAGGAAATGCAAAAAAGCAAAAATCTCTTGGAGTTGACGGTGTTTTTTGAAAATTTTAGGACTCAATTGCACTTTCACAATAAGTTTTAGAGCTTCTGGTGCAGTTAATCTTTCAATTGTTAGATTTGCAACTACAAACATATTACATCTAATTCAGCTCTTAATCATCAAATTCAAATTATTGCACTATTCCATTTACATTGCCAAAAGACATATACATATAATCTGCCTTTCCACATAGACATATAGATATAGATTTTAACACTTTTTGTTCCTACTGATGCGGACTTGTAAACTAAGCTACTAGGACTCGACGAATTGGCTCTATTCCACAAAATTGGCTTCTATTCCTCTACAAGCCCTTCGGTCTCTCCTTTATTTAGATTCCCCTTGCCTAGGACTCTTTAGACCATGTTTATAATTTCAATAAAATTTTCTTTGACCCAAAAAGGAAGAACTTCACCTTTCCTCTTGCCCTCATAGGATGATCCACATGAGTCAATTCTTTCTTTTCTTTCTTGGGTCCGTCCAGCTTGTCCAGATCAATAATTGCAAGTGAGCACGGACGAAGAATATAAGACAAAACAATGGCAACAATTATGGGTGGTGTCTGTCCTGGAAAGTAAGATGTTATTTTCAATCCCTTCCCATCTGAAAGGCACTGGCTTTGATTGATAAGCAACTCTTCACATGCGCTCGCCATAGGATTCCCCTTTTTCCCTCACATAATGCATGGAAAGTGACTAGTGTTTATTTTTTAAACTACGGTTCCTACAAAGACAAAGCATAATCGAAAGGGCCTATGTAATAATTTCCTCATTGCCATGTCCGTTTATTCATACTCATGTGCACGACTGGATGAATTTATTTATTAATTACTTTGTATTTGAAAAATACTACGATAATAGATGGTTTGTGGTTGGGAACTTCCACCGTCCTTGCAATGGACGGCTCACATTTGAAAATACCTTTGTTGATCAGAGGATGTATGGTAATTCATTTGTCATAGCTAAATTCGTCAACAGTTGAAGAATTTGGCTGCCCTTGCCGACGTTGGGCAAAGGCGGCCCTCGCTTGGGTGTTGCCCTCGCCAACCCAAGCGAGGGCGACCTTGCCTAGGTCGGGTGAGGACAGCCCTTGCTAGATCCCCAAGGGCCGCCCTTGCCTGACGCCGCCTGGGCCGGATCTGGCAACCTCGCCCAACACCGACAAGGGCAGCCCTAGCCCGAGTCTGACTTCTCTCTGCCATGGCCAGCGAAGGGAAGAGAGAAGAAGAAGAAAAAGGAAAGAAAAAAAAAAGAAAAACATTTGAAAAAGTAAAAGAAGAAAATGCCATATACTTTAGGATAAATGTGTCACGCAAATATAAGTTTAGGGTTTTTTTATGTCACGAAAAAAAATTGGGGGTAAATGTGTCACAATTAGTAAAGTTTGGAGTTTTTTGTATCACAAGAAAAAGTTTATGATAAATTTGTCATTTTGATCAAAGTTTGGAGTTTTTGGTAACTTTTTTCCTAATGATTATGTATTTTATCCCGAGAGCTATCACATTTGTATACGAAATTATGTGCAATCATATAAATTTTTCTTAATAGTGGGTAACTCTATCTACTCTTTTGCTAATAATTATTTTCATCATTTTCTTATATTCACTTATTCGCCATCATGGCTGCGGCCACCCATCATCGAACTCATCAACGATGCCAAGCTGCCCGTGTTGTCCAATGAAGTTGCCAAGCTGCCCGTGTCGTCCAAGTTGTTATCGAAGGATAAAGTTACCGTAGGTGGAAATTGAATGATGCACAATGACGGATCATTTACTCTATCGTATAACATGCCAGATTCGATGCAATAGATAATTTTTGTTATTGCAGGAAATAATGTTTGTGTTGGATGGTTTATTGAATTCGGTAGTTTTATGTTCCATTGAGAAATCTGGTATCACAACAAATTATGCCTCTCTGAATTTTCTCATAACTCCTATAAGATAGCTGTAATACACAAAATCTTGAAGCTTTTACAATCAACAGACGAGATTTATTTTTTCATTTTCCAATGGTCATAAAGGGATCACATATCCGTTCTCAAGGGTTATTCGTAACACCCCTTATAAAAAGGTGACAAAATAAAAATAAAAAGCCCCTAACAACATTACATCTCCACCTTGTGCCGGAAAACCTTAGCAATTGTTGTCGTGACCTCCGGAGGGCAAATTAGATTCGCAAGGAAGTTAATGAATTACTTAGTGATTCCCCTTGAAGGAGGTGTCTACACTTAGCATGGCCCTTCCAAGTCCTATTGATTGCAATTTGATTTTTCAATTATGCCTACACTTAGCACATAAAATGATCGGTGTCCATGTCAGCATCGGCCAACCAATTTTGGCTAGATTGACTAGATTGACACATATACAAAAAGATTTAGGACTCAACTAATAAAAAAAAAGATTTATGATTGAATTGACACAATTACAATAAGTCTGAGATTTTTTTGGTAATTTTATCAATCAAAGCCGCCACCAATAATGGAGGGTAGAAGAGAGCCATCATAAAGAGGGGCTACCTCAAGAAAATTCGCACTCCTCTGCTGGTTGTGTAAGAATTATACCAATAACACCACTCGCCTCGGTTCTTCTTGATAAGGTTCACGCGAGCGCCTCTTTTGACTCTTCGGTTTATGCCATATCCTGCTTCATTCCGTTTTCAATCATCTCCTTCTTGCACTCGGGCCACGTAATCTCCTCGGTTTATGTGATCAAAAATTTCTTTTCTTATAAAGTACCCTCCCTTTGAAGAACTTATTTTCTTGTGTAAATTAATGCTCCAAAATATGTTTGTAAACTCGTCGCTCGCATTTAACAACGCAGGGTTCTCTTGATGGAGAACAATAACTGTCCACAGAGTTGTCCGTCTTGCCCGTACTTCCCCCCTTCGTCCGACGACAACATTTCGTGGTGGGATACTCCGAGATGGGTCAGCGTCAGCATCGTAGTTGTCGCCATCGTAATCTGTGGTTTCCTTTTATACTTTCGTCGCGATCCTAAGGACACAGAGGGCAATCTCTCGGAAAAACCACAATTTACCTTGGGTACAGACGGTTTGACCATAGACGGTTTGACCATTTCGATTCCGTTGTCGTTAGGCTCCTCCTCCAAATGATAATAATCTGCGAGCTTCTGGACATGTTTCTGTGTGAAACTCGAATGATGTATGGTGACAGATCGTCTAATCTAGTATCCAACATTAGAGATTTGATGCAATAAGTAATTGTGTTGGAGGAAAAAAAAATTGTGATGAAGGGTTTATTAAAATTTCAGTAGTTCTATGGTCTGTCAAGAAACTGATCTTTGGATTTATCGCAGCATTTTCAGATGTGAACCATTAAAAGAAAATTAATGAATCACTAAGAAACATTTAGCATAGACTCTCACAAGGTTATACCAATGGCAACTTTAAGATTTAGATTTAATTAATTAAACATGCAATTTAATTCATTCAAGAATTAACACTATGAAAGGGTGTGTGTTAAAAATGTCAGGATCAACTTTTAACGTCCAGCTAAACCTTCATTCTGAACATAAAATGGACAATATCTACGTCAGCAGCACTGAAACATCTTTACTGTTAATCACTGTGGTAGATACCGAGTTGGCTAATGGGATTCTCTTAACATGGGCCCGTTGACCCCGCGGAGAGAAGTCTACATTGGGATGCCTTTCCCCGGTCACCAGAAATTAAAAAACAACAAAAGGGCGGTGCAACTTTATGGAGTGGATTGAATCTCTGTTGGCTTTTATAGTGGTGTCGCTTTGTGTCCTTGATGCGTTTGTAGGTGAAAGGTGAATGTGTGTGCGAATGGATGGGAGCTGAATTTAACTTTATATACCTAAGCAAGATAATGCATGCATCTGCTAATATTTATAAGTATGTAGCACTTGCCCTCTTTCACTAGAGTCGTTGTCATGATTCATTCATGCACGTTTTAAAAAGAGGCGGCTAAAGAAGGGCTAATTAACATGCACTTTACTCTTCTTTCCTCATATTGACTCTTATTATCTTAATTAAATGAGATTTTGAATTGGATAAGGATTGGGATACTCTCGTAATAAAAAAGAGATGGGCTTCTTCAATGATTGAAGCAATTGATGTGGCCTTGAGAGAAATCATCTCCACTGGAGTAAAAGTATGATATTTTTGCGCACTAGACTATGAAATGAATGAGTGGTTTAGTGTTTTTTCCTCTCTTTTTTTCTTTTTTTTTTGGTTACTTGCACAATATAAAATTCGTAATATATGATAAAAGTAGTGAGAGTTTTAGGGAAATAATTGTCTAAAAATCCATTGACTTATTGCATGACAACAAATTCAATCATAAACTTTTTAACTTTATCAATTTAGTCCTAAAGCTTTGTACTATTGCACGATTTACATTTCATAAATTCGGCAATAAAAGATTCAATAATAGCAAGATTTTCAGGTCACGACTAATTCCAGATCTCTAGCTAGACATCAACTTATCTCTTGAAATAGCAATAATAATAAAGAAAAAAACCACCAAAAATCCTAAAGTTTGCTTACTGTAACACATTTATCCCAATTTTTTTTTGTAATACAAAAAATCTCAAACTTATTTTGTGTGACACATTTACATTAAATATGATACAAGACACTCTAAATTTATACCCGTGTGACACTTTTATCCCAAATTATTTTTTTTTATGATACTAAAAACCCCAAAGTTATACTCATGCAACATATTTATCCCAAGTTTTGAGATAAATGTCTCGTAGGGATATAAGTTTAAGATTTTTGGTGTTCCATAAATGTGTCTTACTAAATTATTATGTTATATAAGTATAAATTTTTGGGTTTTTTGTGTGTAACAAAATAAATTTTGAGATAAATGTGTCATAATAGACATAATTTAGGGTTTTTGGTTGTTTTTCCTCTAATAATAATGGAGATGCATTGTAAACAAGGATTAGTGATGGCAGAGAAACATGGATGGTATGGCAGGGAGCGAAACCGACGTCAAAATTCAAAGGTGCTGGATAGCTTCCGAAATTTCATGGTTAGCCTAGTTAGGCAAACGGTTGCGACTTGTAAACGCTATAAGGATGGTGGTTTATGCAAGGAACCTCCTTTATTCTCTACTTTTACAAAATACTTATTTCTAAGCAATATATATTATATATCTCATGGAATGATTGCCGACATTTCCTCGCTAAATTTACGCAAGGCCCGTGTTAACAGCCTGTTACCGACAATCAATGGAATGAAAAACTCAATAGCCTATGACATGGAGGCAGGACTTTTGGTGAAAACATTTTATTTTAAAGATGGACCGTTAATTTTGATAGAGGAAAAATAACACATTAATTTATAAAGCAAGATAATTAAAATAGGTGTTACCCTTCATCAAAATTCCAAAAGGTTGGGGCGCTGCCATCTAGATCCTGTACCAAATTTAGCCAATTACATGAGTTTACACATTTACGATTGATTTTTAAAGGTTCATCTTTGAAGCCATGGATACTAAGAGCCTATTTGATAACCTATTCTGTTTGCAAAAATAACTTTTTTTTTCTAGATTATGTTCCATAAATGAGTTTATAAGAATTTGAAGGTATTTGGTAACTATATAAAAATTTTATTTCCGGAATAGAAATGCATTTTTTACGACACTCAAATTTTTTTTGTGATTTAATTTTTTAAATTTTTTAATAATTTTATAAGATTATCCTCTCTCTCTTTTTTCTCTCTCTCTTCTTCTTTCTCCTCTAGGTGGTTGCTAGCCTCAGCCATGGCCCATGACTGGCCACGACTGGCTAGGCAAGAGTTGACGACCTTGCCAGTCTTAGAGGAGCCTCATCCAACCACCGTGAGGTCGGCTAGAGGAGGAAGAAGAAGGGAAGAACAAGAAAAGAAAAGATAGAATACATAAACAAAAATTTAAAAATTTAAAAAATTTATTAGAAATTATTCATGTTAATGCCGACCTTACCAAATAGGATGACCAGCATTCATGTCTGTGATTTTCAGCTAGAATTGGCATAACGAACTTAATTAGCAAAAGATGAAAAAGTCTAATACTCTATTGGAAAAGTTGAAATGCTTAAAATTAAATTGGCAAATGTGCAAAAGATTTATAACTTTTTGAACAATTTTCCCTCTTTTTTTCTTCTCTTCTTAGAACTTACGTCCAAAGAAGCACTTGCTACAATTATCTCATTCTTATGTGCAGCTTTCTCTACAAAATAATTTCACGAATAAGAAAATGTACTCCTTTGTTTTGTGGCTATACTTATATTGAACATCGTTGAGAAAAGTACCAAAAAATTCATTAACCTAATATATTAGTATCAATTTAGTCATAGACATTTTTAATTAGACTAATTTAATCCTAAACATTTTCACATTAGTATCGATGTAGTCCATCCAGCCAATTTATGTCGGAAATTGTTAATGTAGACGTTAGTCGTTCTACGTGATATGGCCGAGATTGAAGTGAACATTTTTAAATATATTTTAAGTTTTTGAATTTTTAAAACAATTTTTTTATTTTTTCTTTTTTTTTCCCTCTTCCTCTTCTTTGTTTTTTTCTTTTTTCTAGTGGCCATCACCAGTTGCCAGTCATAGCCATGGCCAACGAGGGCTAGCCTCACTTGGGTCGCCCTCGCTTGTCATAGACAAGGGTCAGCCTCGTTGGGCTGCTCCTAGGTGAGGGCGAGTGCTAGCTGTCTAAGCACGGCCATGCGAGGGCCCCTTGTCAAATCTAGTGAGGCCAACTACTACCTAGGCCAAGGCGGCCTTGCCACACCTCACCCGAGCAAGGATTGGCCTCGCCAAGGCTCAAATAGGTGAGGGCAAGGCCCAGCAAGCCTCGCCTGGGCCACTGTCAATTGCCAGATCTAGCGAGGAGGCCTTGCCTAGCCATGCCTGGACGACTAGTGCTAGCCCTGACCCAAAGGTAGCTTGGTGAGGCCAACCACCTTGCCGACCGCAAGCGAGGCCAACCCTCACCAGCCATAGCTGTGATTAGTGGCTAGCAATGGCCACCGGCCAAAAAAAAAAGGAACAAATTATTTTAGAAATTCAAAAATTAAAAAATTATTAAAAAATTATTAAAATGTCTACATCAGCACCAACCATGTTATGTAAGACGACCGAAGTACACATTAGCCAATTTTTTTTATTTAAATTAGCAAGATAACTGAATTGGTACCAACGTGAAAAGATTTATGACTAAATTAGTCCAATTAAAAAGTTTAGGATTGAATTAGTACTAATATAATAAGTTTAAGAATTTTTTAGTACTATCCCGGATATCGTCCGACCTCGGTTAAACCTGAAATTTTAGAAAAAGTTGTATCTTCTTCTGGTTTGTTTATGACCATTACTTTTATTTTAAAAATTTCCTTGAAGCTTTTCGGGAAGGGGGAAAAACTCAATTTTGCTTTCTGTCCTCGACCTTGGGTAGCATAAGGCCCACTTAACGGGGCATGAAACAGAAAGTAGCGGTGACCGAGATTTGCGTCGCCCCAGGAGAGCATGTCGCGCGCACTCCGAAGAAATAAGAACCTTTTTCCATACGATGGTTCATAGGTCAGGGACGGGAGCTTGATTATAAAAAAATCTCACAAATTAAAAAAAGAACAAAAAATACGTCTCTATAAAACTTAAATTATACTCACTTTAACACTAATACCTTAAACTTTCTTTATGTCATCCATAAACTTCAAATTTGTATATGTGTGATATACAAACTTTCCGACATGGTTCTATTCAAAATCCACGTTAAAAATTCGACGTGGATCCAAAATGACATTATTAATATTTTTCTAGGATAAGTGGCGCCATGCAAACACCATATGAGAAAAAGATTAAAAGGAAAATTGAGAACTAAAAAAGCCAATAAAAAAAATTGGACCTGAGGGAAGAAGAAGAGAGATTGCATATGATCCGGGATGTTTAAGGGGGGTCCGACTGTTTTGACTTTGCTGGACTGAGCCGCCAACCCTAACGGGGCATTGGTAAAGGTTGGCCAATTCTTGCATGGATACCCTTAACACGCAATTACAAATATATTGTCTAGATGTATACTCTCTATTTTAGTTTCATCTAGAATATATTTATTACATTGGTATAAATCCGATAAATTTTATAACACAAAAAGACAAATTGAAGTATTTATGTCACAATGGACAAGTTTAGAATTTTAGTGACACGAAAAAAAAAGTCCATGGCATTTATGTCATAGTAAGCATAATTTGTGATTATTTTTATAATATTAACCATTTTCTTTATATACAAACAATGTCATTAACATCAAATCATGACTATTTGGTACGTGATATGAAATTTCCCGAATTCTTTTGTCATGTTGTTCAATCATCCTTTCTTACGTGCATCCTCACTTTAAAAAAGCAAAAAAATTATTGAGGGGCGGACCAAAGCACACTGTTAAGACTAGGGAGCCATTATAACGAGAGGCCCCATCCCAGTGGAATTCGCATTTCTTTGGAAGTTGTGTAGGATTGTAGCGATAACATCAGTCCCCAGTTTGCTAAGTTCTTCTTGCAAAGGTACGTGCAAGCACCTTCTTCGACTCTTCAATTTATTATACTACGTCTCACTAAATTCCATCTTCAATTATCTTGATCTCACGCTCAGGTCATATAATCTTCCCAATCTATCACGCAAAAAAAAAAAAGTGTTTCTTTTCTAATAAGATAACATCTAATTTTTTTGGTATGAACGATTCCTCGAAAAATGTTTGCAGACTCACCACTTGCGTTGTACTGCAAGAGGGTTTTCCTGATGGAGAGCAATAACTGTCCACAAGGTTGCCCGGGTTTCCAGTACTTCCCTCCTCCATCGGCATCGGACGTTCCGGTTTCTGTATCTTTGGAAAGCAAACTTGCTGCGTGCCGGGAGACTTCGAGGTGGATCACCGTTAGCGTGGTCATCACTGTTGTCGTCGTAGCCGCCGGTGTTGCTATAAAAAATCGCCGTGGTACTCAGGATAGAACCGCCACTTCGTCGAAAATGATATGGAAGCTTAGGATTCCAAAAATAAAGTTAGTGACGCTGTTGCCACCGAAGCCGTTCTCATCATCGTCGCTGCTGCCGCCACTGTCGTTGCCGTTACCGTCGCCGTCGTCATCGCCATCGCCGTCGCCGTCGCCATCGCCATCACCATCACCGTCCCCGTCGCTGCCGCCGCCACCACCAGCATCACCGCCGCCACCACCGCCGCCTCTGCCGCCACCGTCATCACTGCCGTGCTATCCATGTCATACGCCGTTGCCACCGTGGTCGCCACCATGCTGTCCGTGTCATATGCCATCGCCACCATGCTGTCCATGTCATCGGTGTTGTTGTCATCAGATAAACAAATTACCATACATGGTAATTGAATGATGCATCATGATAGATCGTCTATACTTAGCATGGGCACTTCTAAGTCCTATGAATTGTAATTTGTTTTTTCAATTCAATTATGCAATTATCTTGGAGATGCCACTAACTTATGATAAATAAATTAGCAATCCAAGTAAGATGCGGGAGTACATTTCACTCCTATGAACTAAAGATTCACCTATGAAAACAATTTACATGCGAACTTCACCAATTTTATTCCTTAAATCCTCTAAACATATAAAAAGTGATTATGCATAGTCACTCAAGTAACAAAAATAAACAGGCAAGCAATTACAATAGAAAGCTAATAAAAGAATTGAATGACAAGAAAAGTAAAGGACACGAGTGGTATCGGGCAAAATTAAGCAAAACCTGGTTATTAAGGCCCGGGACAAAGCCCCGTGAGCTATAAATGTAAATTCGATATAAGCTCTCCAAGAGATGCCTGATGCTCAAATAGGAAAGTGAATGTATGACATGTCATGACCACTGCTAAATAAATTACATTCCTAAAATGAATTGTCGTATGTGAAAAATAAATCTAAAAAATGCAACATAAAGTGCAGTGCGATATTAAGAAAGCAAATCTATTTGCGAGCGTGCATGGTACCTAAAATGCACCCCTAAAAATACTTTTAATTTTTTTTAATATTTTAAGACACAAAAAGAAAAACTAAGAAAATTAACTAAGTGTCGAAATGGACATGAACTAAAGCTTATGTGCTTGAATCAACCTATCTTCCATATTTGCATAGTAACCTGGACGCTGAAATCACAAATAAAAAATATCCACGTCAACGTTAATGATGTCATGTAAAATTACCAGTATCCATGTCGATGTCGACCAGCCAATTTTGGTTAAATGGACTGAATTTGCACAAATATAAAAAAAAAATTATGAGTTAATTGGCCACATTGAATTGACAGAATTACAATAGGTTTAGGAATTTTTGGAGATTTTCCCAACCAAAAGCCGCCACCAATAATGGAGGATAGAAGAGGACCTTTATAATGAGAGGCCACCTAATGAAAATTCGCACTTCTTTGCTGGTAGTGTAAGAATTATACCAATAACACCACACGCCTCGGTTCTTCTTGATAAGGTACACGCAAGCACCTCCTTCCTCTCTTCGGTTTATACTATATCCTACTTCATTCCGTTTTCAACCATCTCGTTCTCCCGCTCGCATCATATAATCTTCTAGGTTTATGTGATCAAACTAGTGTTTCTTTTCTGATAAAGCACCCTCCTTTTAAACAACTACTTCTTTTCTTGTGTGAATTGATGCTTCAAAATATGTTAACTCATTGCTTGCATTTAACTACGCAGGACTTTCTTGATGGAGAACTATAACTGTCCACAAACTTGTTCAGGTTGCCCGTGCTTCCCCTCTTCATTTGTCCCGAATTCGGTCTCGTCCGACGACGAGAAGATTTCGTGGTGGGATACTCCGGGATGGGTCATCGTCGGCATAGTTGTCGTCGCGGTTGTAATCTGTGGTTTCCCTTTCTACTTTCGTCGTGGTCCTGTGGACGCAGAAATCACTCTCCCGGTAAACGTGGAAATCTCCCTTTGATAGGACACTGCGAGCATTTCGTTTCCGTTGTCGTTAGCGTTCTTCTCCTAGGACAATAAGATCAAGCTTCTGGGCATTTGTCTGTGTGAAACTCGAATAATTTATAGTGACAGGTCGTCTATTCTATTATCCAACATTGGAGATTTGATGCAACAAATAATTGTGTTGAAGGAAAAAAAAAAATTGTGACGAAGGGTTTGTTAAGTTGCGGTAGTTCTATGGTCTATCAAGAACTGGATCTTCGGATTTATTGCGACATTTTCAGGTGTGAACCATTACAACAAAAACAATGAATCACTAAGGAACATTTAGTTTAGACTATTACAAGGTCATACCAATGGCAACTTTAAGATTTCGATTTAATTAATTAAACATGCAATTTAATTCATTCAGGAGTTGCCACCATAAAAGGAGGTATGTAAAAATCTTGGGATTGATTTTTAACATCCATCTACACCCTCAATTCGAACATAAGGCTTTGTGGCCTCAACTTCTTATGCACAAAATCCTCATGAAGGCGAGTGCAGAGCATGCCATCAAGATAACGTGCTATCTTATTATTCTAAGATTTATAATATCTAATGGAAATTTGAAGAGAAAAACTGACTTTGCACGGTTTAAGCATACAAACACATGATTGCTTAAGGCTAGTCTGCCCTTTTATGCATAAGGGAAAGAAAAGACAAGCAAGATTGCATCATTGGTAACGCAAGCATATTAATGCCACTTTAGTCTTCAATAAGGGGCGGAGCTTGAAGAAGCAAAGCGAGCCTATGGTAGCAGCCTATTACGTTTTTCAGGCCTTTTGACTTG
Source organism: Eucalyptus brandiana (assembly GCA_014182725.1). Taxonomy (NCBI): domain Eukaryota; kingdom Viridiplantae; phylum Streptophyta; class Magnoliopsida; order Myrtales; family Myrtaceae; genus Eucalyptus; species Eucalyptus brandiana. The sequence continues at coordinate 30,344,666 of CM024669.1, forward strand.
ACATTCTATTAGTCAAGTGCTAGCGCTCCCATAGAGTCGGGCTCTTCTATTATCAATGAAATTGAAAGATAGACAAAAACCAGTGCATTTTGTAAACAAGCGATTCACGCCTATGACTTACAATTAATACAACACAAGGACTCTAACACTTATTACAACATCATGACCCATATTAAAACATTTATTACAACATGGTTCATCTTCGTGATTTATCACAATATGACTTCTTTTTATTTTAATTCAAAAGAAAATTGTATTCATTACTCAAAATGATACATAAGTACATAGTATTCATGACCAAACAAATCGAAACAAAGCAAGAATAGTCAAATGGAGCACTAGCAAAGTTAACCACACACTTGTTCCAAGAGAACATATTTGTCGAGCAAAAGAGAAGATCGTGTATCAAATGGCAACCTTTGGCCTTAGTTTGATAGACTCACATGTGAGAGCAGTATATTTAGTGCACATGTGAGGCGAGACATAAAGAAAGCCTCACATTGGGTATTTGGAGTGAAAAGGAACGGAGCAATTGTAATACCCCAATTTCCAAAAGGAGGTCATGGTCAATCAAAAAGAGTAGATTGTGTGCACCAATCAAAATCGGATGGCATGATGACATGCTAAATAATCAGGAGTTATCAACCACCACTCCTCATAATTATGTCATAAAATTTCCATAAATGTATCACATTAATTAGCTAATTCAAGATTTCACTAACAGTTGTGTTAAGAGAAATGGACATATATATTTTTTAGTCGTAAGAGTTAACGGAAGCCAAAGGCTTTAGACCGCGCACAATTACCTTCTCCTGGAGTCTCTTGGTCCATCAGCTTTTACGTCTGCAAGGAAACCTCCCGATAAGAGATACCATTGACATTTCTTCTTTCTCAAATTGGATAGATAAAAGGCAATTGTAAACCCAAGTAATCTGAACGAACTAGTATATACTTCCCCAATAAGCCTGATTGCAAGGGTAATTGCAAGTCATGATTACTATGTTGGAGGTAATAGGTTTGAGAGAGAAGAAGTAATTGCTTGAAGTATTACACCAAGAGACGTCAAGTTTGGAACACTCAACAGTGTTACCTCCAGCGTAGGGAAACCCTAGAGTTTTTATATGCACGTTATTGGGCTTCGGCCCATATGGACCCAAATAACCATGCTTTTACTATTGGGCTTGTATGTGAACATATTATTTTGGACTATATTAATAATATATCCAACAATCTCCTCCTATGTTCACCATACAAAGCACAATCCAATAAGTTGGTCAGTGTAATGTTCAAACAAACATGAATCATCCACATTCAGTCCAAGATAATCAACTCGGATCAGTCAAAGAGTATTCCAGCAGTAAAATATTAAACTAAATCATCATGTGCAAACTAAATAAGTGAATCATTCTTATCATTAATCTGTTCTGAGATTAAAATTCAAATCCCAAAATAATTCTCAGATTCAGTTCACAACCAATATATGCATATTAATCAAGTATAAGTAGGCCAGTCAAAATAGTCTAAGGCTTTACAAATATAAGAAACAAGCATAATAATGTCCACAAAATAGAAATAGCAAAATGCAAGTCTCAAGTAAATGGACTTCATCAAAATAGGCAATATCAGGTAAACTATCAAGTCCCCACACGCTCTAAGTGATATATATTCATTCATCAAGTAGGTCATCCTGGTCAGGATTCCACTCATTAAGCTCTCCTCCAACTCTACCATCCTTTGTAGAATGTCAAATATGAATTTCATATTATCATGAATTCAATCAATTGAATAAAAACTTAGCACCATTCCATCAGGCGGAGAAGAACATATATTGATGTCATAAAGCATCATAATATCATGTCATAAGCATCAAGCCGTTTCATAAATTATGAACAAGACCTAAACAATGTGATTTACAAAGAGCCATCAACTTAAGTTCATTTGTAGGAGAATAACTATTGTCTAGTTTCAAAGAACAAGACCAATAGTCAAGTCACTTACAACAACCTAGTCATGTAATATCAAGTTTCAATTAAGAACAAGACAAATAGGCTTCTTATGTAAACAATTGTTTCTATGTTTCAATTTGGAATGTCACAATTACGATTCCTTAAAGTCAAATAATCTAGCATCAAATTTGGAATGAGATCATTTAACCAAAAAGGATAGTCCAATCTAGTTGAATTGTATCATCAAGTTTGGAATGACACAATTTTTCCAGATAGAACATTTGAATTAGGTTAAAGTCATCTTCATCAAATTTGGAATGAGACAACTCACCCTCTTCAATTAGTCAGCAATTGTGAACATCGATGAAACATAAAACTGTGCTTATCATTGTAGCCAATAAAGAAAAATTTGATAATTCAAAACACACAATTAGAAGGTAAGTAAATGGTAGTTAAGACTTGCCTATATAGTCTTTAACCCCAATTCCCCCACTATTTTGAATAATCGATCTTTAGGCATACCTTTGGTGAGAGTATCGGCTATGTTATCCTTCGATCTCACATCGATCAAGGTGATAACCCTTTGTTCTCTCAGATAATTCAACAACGCATGTCTCAATCTCACATGTCTTCTCTTTGAATTAAAGAGAGTATTCTTAACGACTTGGACAGTTGCTCGATTATCACAAAATAGGCTTAAAGAATTAATCTTTAGCCGAGTCAAAGGAATATCCATAATCAGATTCTTTATCCACTCTGCCTCTTCACCGGCTGAGGCTAAGGCAAAAAGTTCCGATTCCATAGACGACAAAGCAATACAAGTCTGTCGTTTGGATTTCCAAGTAATAGCAGCTCCACCCAAAGTGAATACATACCCACTAGTGGACTTACTATTTCCAATATCTGAGCACCATGAGGCATCAGAATATCTATCCACAATTGGAGGATAACCAGAATAATAAAGCGCATAATCTTTACTACCTTTAAGGTATCTCATTAGCCTATTAAGGGCATCCCAATGCTCTTTACTAGGATTACTAGTAAAACGACTCAGCATACTAACTGTAAAGGTTATGTCGGGTCTAGTGCAACTCATAGCATACATGAGACTACCAATCAGTTTCGAGTAATTTAACTGATCCACGCTGGTCCCTTCATTAGGACTCAGTCTATTATTATAATCACATGGTGTCTCACTCGGTTTACACTTCTCGTATCCCCAAGTAGAAAGTAGCTGCTCAATATAATGAGTCTGGCTAAGGGAGATGACTTGCCGTTCAAAGCTTACTTTCATACCAAGAATGGTATTAGCAATACCAAGATCTTTCATGTCAAATTCTTTAGCTAAAGTAGCTTTCACGTCACTCACTACTGAGAATGATCGGAACCAAGAATTAACATGTCATCAACATACAAACAAATGATGACTATCCTATTTGACATAGAACGATGGTAAAGGCATTTATCTGAATAACTAGACTGAAAGCCATAACTCTTTACCACTTCATCAAATTTAAGATGCCACATCTTAGGTGCTTGTTTAAGACCATATAAAGATTTATTTAATTTACAAACTTTGTCCTCAAGACCTTTCATAACATATCCTTCCGGTTGTTCCATGTAAATTTCTTCATTTAAATCCCCATTTAAAAAAGCTGTTTTTACATCCATTTGATGAACTACAAAGTGTTCAATAGATGCCAAAGCAAGAAGAATTCTTATAGTTGATAGATGACACACAGGTGAATAGACATCAAAATAGTCTATTCCACTCGTTGTTTATAGCCTTTAGCTACTAAGCGTGCTTTGTATCCGGCTATTGATCCATCACTATTCAGTTTCTTCTTCAACACCCATTTACAGACCTATAGTATTAGCCCCTTTTGGCAAATTTACTAGCGCCAAGTGTGATTCTCGCCAGAGCTCATTTCATCATCTATGGCTTCCGCCCACGTAGAGATTCCCTAGATCTCATTGCTTCCCGATAGGAGAATGGATCATCCTCAAGATGGTAAGCAACAAAGTCTTCACCAAAACTTTTGGGAATTCTCTCTCTTGTAGATACTCTAACGGAATTGGTTCAATAGCCAACCGTGTGGAATTAGTGTCGAAGGGCTGCTTGATTTCTACGAAGATTCTCGCAATCATATTTGTAGATCCAGAAACATTCAAGTCTTGATCTCTGATAAACTTGTTTTCAAAGAACACTGCATCTCTAGATTCTATCACTGTGTTAGTAGATAGATCTAAAAACCTATTTGCAACGCTATCTTCTGCACTACCTAGATATACACAAGTAATAGTTCTAGATCCCACCTTAGGTTTTTTAGGATCGGTATACTTACATAAGCAATACAGCCCCAAGTCTTAAGAGTATCATATCTACAAGAGCCCTTATGCCATATCTCATAAGGTGTCATGGACAACTTAGAGTGCGGCAACCTGTTCAAGATGTGATTAGCAGTTAGAACTGCTTCTCCCCAGTAAGAGGAAGGCATGCCAGCTGTAAGTAACATAGAGTTTAACATTTCAATTAACGTTCTATTCTTACGCTCTGCAACACCATTTGATTGGGGTGAATAAGGAGCAGTGGTTTCAAGTATTATACCTTCTGAAGCACAAAATTCCTTGAACCTTGACATAGTATATTCTCCTCCTCTATCACTCCTAAACCTCTTAATTTTCAAGTTGAGTTGATTTTCTACTCTAGACTTGAAAATCTTAAATTTTTCAAAAGCCTCATCTTTCGATTTCAACAAATAGACATGACAATATCTAGAAAAATCGTCTATGAATATTATTAGATACTTCCGACCACCTTTAGTAATGTAATTTCTAAAATCACAAATGTCAGAATGTATTAACTCAAGAAGTTGTGTGCTTTTAGAAATCAATTTAAAGGGTTTTCTAGTGATTTTAGCCTGTGCACACACTTCACGCTTATCAAATCGAATAGAAGTATCTAATGGAATGTTATGAGTTTTAGCTAAATGTTGCATTTTCCTGTAATTCACATGTCCAAGTCTATTGTGTAGCAACTTTGGATCAATCAAAGTAGAATTCACATGGTTTATGCTATCAACATTTAAACTCAACCTATACATACCATTAACCATGAATGCACAACCAAAATAATATGAGTTAATAGATAAAGTTACTCTACCATTCAGTTGGCAGTTTGCTCAACACAAGACCGACAAAGAGATTATCGGACATATCAGAATTATCATCTTTCAGCTTGTTCCTCATGTTCTCAAACTCAACTAGCTGAGAGGTGATGCTTGAATTTATAGTGAATTTAAAGTCAAAGAATTTCTCCGCTAGGAGGGTTTAAGATAACCCCTCTTGTTTTTGGAACTGAGCATTCAAGTGATCTCATATCTCTTTCGCCGTCTTATACTCATATAAGTCATAGCCAAATTAGGATTTAGAGAGTTCAACAAGTAATCTCTACAAAAATCCTCATCTTTGTTCCATTGATATTCATTCACATCTTGGTGGTAGATGTAAAATCGCTCAATACAAGTATAGAATATGTCACGTTCTTTCATGCCAAATTGAACATGTAATTTCCAGCCATGAAATTCAGTAACATCAAAAAATTGCAACTTTATAATATCATAGGAACTACGCTTTGCCATTTTAATCAAAGCAAAGTGTTAGAAAGAGTGCACCTTGAAGTCCTCAGAGCAACAAAGTTGAATGACTCCCCTAACCTTGATCAAACCGCTCTGTAGAGATGGAATTTGCCAAAACAAACCCCAAAAACGGATCTGGAGCGCCCAAAAACCTTAAGATGGACTGCCCTTGTTGCTGAAACTTGCTGAAAAATTTCGCCCCCCGAAATTCGCTAGAAATTTCGTCCCCAAAATTCACTAGAAATTCATATGGAAACTTCCGGGTGCCATAACTTCTTCATCCGACCTCCGATTGACGCGAGTGACCACTCAAAACGTTCGCAGCGACGAGTAGATCAAAGCCCAAGTGGTTTCACCCTCTAAAATTGGCTATAATTTTTGGGTTTTTGAATCAAAGATTTCGGTCACCCGAATCTTCAAACTCAGATCCCGGCCAATATCACCGTCGAAATCGAAAGTAAATTACAGCCGCGAATTCGTCTTGACGAAATCTTCAAGAACACACTTTACTCGCTCAAATCCGACACACGAACCTAATACTTCAAGATTATTGGAGGTAATAGGTTTGAGAGAGAAGAAGTAATTGCTTGAAGTATTACACCAAGAGACGTCAAGTTTGGAACGCTCAACAATGTTACCTCCAGCATAGGGAAACCCTAGAGTTTTTATATGCACGTTATTGGGCTTCGGCCCATATGGACCCAAATAACCATGCTTTTACCTATTGGGCTTGTATGTGAACATATTATTTTGGACTATATTAATAATATATCCAACATACTAAACATAAGATCGTCCAACATCAAAGGTAAGAAAAGAGATGAGCCTCTATTGTTATATATATATTCCATCTTCAAGAAATAACAAAAAATTAAGTCGATCTATAACCATAGTAAAAGTATGTAGCATATAAGTTCTTTTCAATCCATAACCAAAAGCCAAACAGTCAAACTGTCGAGCTAAATGCATCTTTTCAATCCACAGGGGATCCAACCTACTCAATATAACTTCTGATCCTCCCAAGTTCTTGAAGCATCCCATCTCTTTTCCTCAAGAACACAACTGCCATTGGATCACTTTACAAGAATCCATTAATCAAAGTTAATTAACCTTTAAGTAAGCTTAAATTTGGGGAGAAGAATATAGAGGAAATGCAAAAAAAAAAAAAAAAAAAAAAAAAGCAAAAATCTCTTAGAATTGACTGTACATTTTGAAAGTTTTATGACTTAACTGCACTTTCGCGACAAGTTTTAAAGCTTTTGGTGCAGTTATTCTTTCAATTGTTAGATTTGTAACTATAAACATATTACATCTAATTCAGCTCTTAATCATCAAATTCAAATTATTGCACTATTCCATTTACATTGCCAAAAGACATAATCTAAATTTAGAGAGATATTTTCCTTTAAAATATGATCTCCCTTTTCACATAGACATATAGATATAGATTTTAACAATTTTTGTTCCTACTAATGCAGGTTTGTAGACTAAGCTGCGAGGACTCAACGGATTGGCTTTATTCCACAAAATTGACTTCTATTCCTCGGCAAGCCCTTTTAGATTCCCCTTGCCTGGGACTCTTTAGTCCACGTTCATAATTTCAATAAAATTTTCTTTGACCCAAAAAGGAAGAACTTCACCTTTTCTCTTGCCCTCATAGGATAATCCACATGAGTCAATTATTTCTTTTCTTTCTTGGGTCCGTCCAACTTGTCTAGATCAATAATTGCAAGCGAGCATCGGATGAAGAAGATTAGACAAAAAAAAAAAATGGCAACAATTATGGGTGGTGTATCCTGGAAACTAAGGCATTGTCTAGTAACCATCCAAACAGTGCATGATTCTGATTTTTTGTTCCCAAAATCAGTTTGGGAACAGAATCACGTTTGGTAAAATTTTTATTCCTGGGAACAATTTTGGACAAGAATTGAGAATAAAAAAAAATGTGATTCTCGGTCTAGGAATCAAAAAAAGAATCAAAATAGTGAAAGTTTTCTTCTTCCCTTCCGCCATCCCACGACCGTCGTCCACCACCGCCCGCCGCCGTTCACCGCTGCCTTCCACCGATTGCCGTCTGTTGATCCGGCGAGCTCACCGGAGGCTCACCAAGCCAAGGCGATGTCCGACGAGCTCGCCGAAGGCAAGCCCAGCCACCAGTGAGGCTCACCTGTCCACCAGTGAGGTCGAGCCTTGCCAGGGCTGGGCAAGCCTCGTGACGCCCAGTCCCACCGGTGGCTAGGCAGGCCTCGCCCAGCCCCGGCGAGGCACACCTAGCCACCACCAAGGCTCGCCCAGCCCTGGCGGAGCCGGCTTGGCCACCAGCGAGACTTGGCCGACGAGGGCTGGCCTCGCCGAGAGCCAACAATGCTCCGGTGAGGTCGCTGGCCCTTGTCTGGCCAATCGCCAGTCCGACAATTGGCAAAGTAAAAAATTTATTTAAAAATTAAAAGAAATTGATTTAGAACAGAATCAATGAACATGGTACTAAACGCAATTCTATTCCAGAATCAGAAATTTTAGACAATTACCAAACTCGTTCTTATTTAGAATCAGTTCCCGGGAACAGAATAAAAAATAATCATTTCTAGTCGGAATCTATTCCCAGGAATAGAATCGTTACCAAACGTGCTCTAAGATGTTATTTTCAATCCCTTCCCATCTGAAAAGCACAAGCTTTGATTGATAAGCAACTCTTCACATGCGCCTGCCATAGGATTCCCTTTTTTCCCTCACATAATGCGTGGAAGGTGACTAGTGTTTCTTTTTTTAAATTACGGTTCCTACAAAGACAAAGCATAATCGAAAGGGCCTATGTAATAATTTCCTCATTGCCAATGTCCATTTATTCATACTTGTGTGCACGACTCAATAAATTTATTTATTAATTACACCGTATTTGAAAAATACTACGATAATAGATGATTCGTGGTTAGGAACTTCAACAATCCTTGTCAACAGTTGAAGAATTTAGAGGCCCTTGCCAGTGTTGGGTGAAGGCGGCCCTTGCTTGGGTGTTGCCCTCGCCAACCCAAGCGAGGGCGACCTTCACCTACATCAAGCGAGGACAGCTCGAGGGCCGCCCTTGCCAAATCCGGCAAGGACCGCCCTTGCCAGACACCGCATGGCTTGGATCTGGCAACCTCGCCCGACACCGACAAGGGCGGCCCTAGCCCGAGTCCGGCTTCCCTTCGCCATGGCTAGCAAAGGGAAGAGAGAAGAAGAAGAAAAAAGAAAGAAAAAAGAAAAAGAAAAACATTTTAAGAAGTAATAGACAAAAATGCCCTATACTTTGAGATAAATGTGTCACGCGAATATAAGTTTAGGGTTTTTTTATGTCACGAAAAAAAGTTGCGGATAAATGTGTCATAATTAGTAAAGTTTGGGGTTTTTGGCTATACTTATATTGAAAATCATCGGGAAAAGTACCCAAAAAATCATAAACTTATTACATTGGTAATAATTTTGTCCTTGACCTTTTAATTGGACCAATTTAATTCTAAACATTCTCACATTAGTATCAATTTACTTCATCCGGCCAATTTAGGGCGAAAAATGTTGACATGGATGTAGGCCGTTTTACATGGCACCCAGTGATGCCGACGTTGACATTTTTAATAATTTTTTAATAATTTTTTAATTTTTAAAATAATTTGTTTCCTTTTTTTTCCCCTCCCTCTTCTTTGCTTTTCGTTTTGTCAGTGGCCATCGCTAGCCACTAGCCACAGCCATGCTCGACGAGAGCTGGCCTCACCTGGGTCGCCCTCGTTGGCCACAAGCAATGATTGGCCTCATCGGGCCACCCCTAGCAAGGGCGAATGTTGACAATCCAAATGCAACCACACAAGGGCCCCTTGCTAGATCTAGTGAGGCCGACCATTGCCTAGGCCAAGGCAGCCTTGCTATGCTTAATTGAGTGAGGGTTGGCCTCGCCCAAGTGTGCCTAGGTGAGGGCAAGGCTCAGTGAGCCTCGCCTAGGCCACGGTCGGTTGCCAAATCTGGGAAGGGAGCCTCAACTAGCCATGCTTGGACGGCCAATGCTCACCCTCGCTAGGGGCGGCCCGACAACAGGAACCCAAGCAAGGCCAACCCTCGTTGGCCATGGCTATGGCTAGTGGCTAGCGATGGGCACCAAGAAAAAGAAAAAGCAAAGAAGAGGGGGGAAAAAGAAAAAAATCATTTTTAAAAATTAAATTATTAAAATATTATTAAAATGTCCACATTAGCGCCGGCCATGCCACATAGGACGGTCTGCGTCCAAGTTAGCAATTTATGTTCTAAATTAGTCGGATGACTAAATTGGTATTAATATGAAAAGATTTAGGACTAAATTGATCCAATTAAAAAATTTAGTATTGAATTGATACTAATGTAATAAATTTAAAACTTTTTTAATACTTTCCCTGTCGTCCGACCTCGGTTAAACCTGAAATTTTGGAAAAAGTTGTCTCTTCTTCTGGTTCGTTTATGACCATTACTGTTTTCAAAATTTCCTTGAAGCTTTTCAGGAAGGGGGAAAAACTCAATTTTGCTTCCTGTCCTCGACCTAGGGGGTAGCATGGGGCCCATCTAACGGGCATGAAACAGAAAGTAGCGGTGACTGAGATTTGCCTCGCCCTGGGAGAGCATGTTCGCGCGCACTTCATAGGAGTAAGAATCTTTATCCATTCATTAATATATACATACATATATATAAAGAAAAGGCCTCTATAAATCTTAAATTATACTCACTATAATAGTAATATCTTAAACTTTCTTTATGTCATTAATAAACCTCAAAGTTGTATGTGTAATAAACATACCTTCCTTCATAGTTCTGTTCAAGATCTATGTTAAAAATCCAACATGGATCCAAAATGACATTACTAATATTTTTCGAGGAAAAGCGGTGCTGTGCAAACACTCCATAAGAAAAAGGTTAAAAGGAAAATGAGGAACTAAAAAAGTCAATAAAAAAAAATTGAACACAAGGAAAGAAAGAGAGAGATTGCATATGATCTGGGGTGTTTAAGGGGTGCCCTAACCGTTCTCGCTCTGCTAGAGCGAGCCATCAACCCTTGCGGGGCATCATTAAGGGTTGGTCAATGCTCACGTGGATACTCTTAACACGCAATTGCAAATACATTGTCTAGATCAAATAGCGCCATTATACTCTCTCTTTTAATTCCATGTAGAATATATGTCACATTAATATAAGTCTGAGGATTTTCATAACATAAAAAAAAAAAAATTAGGATATTCGTGTGACAATAGATAAGTTTAGGATTTTTAATCACATAAAAAAAAGTTCAAAGCATTTATGTTACTGTAACTATAGTTTATAATTTTTTGGGATGTTCATCATTTTTTTATATACGCAAACATGACTGTTTGGTGCATGATATGAAATTTCCCCCTCTTTGTCATGTTTTTCAATCGTCCCTTCCTACGTACATCCTCACTTTAATAAAGCAAAAATTATTGACGATAGGACCAAAGCACGCTGTAGATAGCCATTGTAACGAGAGGCCACCCCCCAGTGGAATTCACATTTCTTCGCAAGCTGTGTAAGATTGAAGGGATAAGATCAGTCCCTGGTTTGCTCAGTTCTTCTTGCTAGGGCACGGGCAAGCACCTTCTTCGACTCTTCGGCTTATTACATTACATCTCGCTAAATTCCATCCTCGATTATCTTAATTTCGCACTCGAGTCATATAATCTTTCCAATCTATTATATATATATATATAGTGTTTTTTTCTAATAAGGTACCGTCTTTTTAAAAAAATGACCACCTTTTTTTTTTTTGGAGGGGAGGGGGGTATCAACCATGCTTCGAAAAATGTTTGCAGACTTGCCGCTTGTGTTGAAAATCAAAACTACAAGGGGTATTCCTTATGGCGAACAATAACTGTCCACAAGATTGTCCGGGTTTCCCGGACTTCCCTCCTCCATCAGCATGGGACGTTCCGGTTTCTGTATCTTTGGAAAGCGACCTCGCCGCCAGCCGGGACACTTCGAGGTGGATCACCGTCAGTGTAGTCATCGTCGTCGTCGTCGTTGCCGCTGGTGTTATTATTAAAAATCATCCTGGTCCTAGGGACAGAACCGCCACTTCATCGAAATTGATATTGAAGCTTAAGATTCCAGAAATAATGATGGCACCACCGAAGCCGAAGCTGGAGCCAGAGCCGGTGTCGGTGCCGGTGCCAGTGCTGGAGCCGATGTCATGCCGTTGCGGAAGCCAGTGCCATGGTGCAAACTGCTGCCACTGAAATTGTCGCAATCGCAGCCGTTGTCGTTGCCATCACTGTCGCAGTCGTCGCCGTCCCAGTCGCTGCCGCATTCGCTGCCACCTTCGCCGCCACCTTCACCATCACGCCTCGCCACTGCCGGATCTGTCGCCACTACAGCTACTGTCACACTGTCCGTGTCGTCCGAGTTGTCATCAGATGATAGAGTTAATGTGGATGGTAATTGAATGATGTATAATGACAGATCGTCTACTCTATTGTATAACATTTCAGATTCGATGCAATAGATAATTTTTGTTGTTGGAGGAAATAACGTTTGTGTTGGAGGGTTTATTGAATTCAGCAGTTTTATGGTCCATCGAGAAATCTCGTATCACAACAAATTTTGCCTTTCTGAATTTTTTTCGTAACTCACTATAAAAAAAGCTGTAGTACACAAAATCTTGAAGGTTTTACAATCAACGGACGAGATTTATTTTTCCTCTATCCAACGGTCATAAAGGGATTACGTATCCGTTCTTAAGGGTTATTCGTAATACCTCTTATAAAAAAGTGACAAAAGAAAAAAAAAAAAAAAAGAAGAAAAGCCTATAACAACATTACATCTCCACCTTGTGCCGGAAAACCTCAGCAATTGTTATCGTGACCTCCGAAGGGCAAATTAGATTCGGAGGGAAGTTAATGAATTACTAAGCGATTCCCCTTGAAGGAGGTGTCTACACTTAGTATGGTCCTTTCAAGTCCTATCAATTGCAATTTGATTTTTCAATTATGCCTACACTTAGCACATAAAACGATCGATGTCAATGTCAGCATCGACCAATCAATTTTGGCTAGATTGACTGGATTTGCACAAATACAAAAAGGTTTAAGTTCCAATTGACCCAAAAAAAAATGGGTTTATAATTCAATAGGCACGATTATAATAAGTCTGAGACTTTTTTAGTAATTTTCCTGATCAAAAGCCACCACCAATAATGGAGGGTCGAAGAAAGCCATTATAATGAGGGGCTACCTAATGGAAATTCGCACTCCATATCAATAACACAGCTCACCTCAGTTCTTCTTCATAAGGTACATGCAAGCACCTCCTTCAACTCTTCGGTCTATGCTATATCCTACTTCATTCCGTTTTCAATCATCTGCTTCTCACACTCGGGCCATGTAATCTTCTTGGTTTATGTGATCAAAAAAGTGTTTCTTTTCTGATAAAGTACCCTCCTTCTGAAGAACTACCTCTGTTCTTCTGTGAATTGATGCTTCAAAATATGTTTGAAAAATCGTCGCTTGCATTTAACCACGCAGGGTTTTCTTGATGGAGAAGAATAACTGTCCACAGACTTGTCCGTGTTGTCCGTGTTGCCCGTACTTCCCCCCTTCGTCCAACGACAACATTTCGTGGTGGGATACTCCGCAATGGGTCATCGTCGGCATCGTGGTTGTCGGCGTCGTAATTTGTGGTTTGCTTTTATACTTTCGTGGCGGTCCTAAGGACACAGAGGGCAATCTCTCGGCAAAACCACAAATCTCCTTCGGTACAGACGGTGTGAGCATTTCGATTCCGTTGTCGTGAGGGTCCTTCTCCAAAGGATAGTAATCTGCAAGCTTCTGGACATGTTTCTGTGTGAAACTCAAATGATGTATAGTGACAGATTGTCTAATCTACTATCCAACATGGGAGATTTCATGCAATAAATAATTGTGTTGGAGGAAAAAAAAAATGAGATGAAGGGTTTATTAAAATTTTAGCAGTTCTATGGTTTATCAAGAAATGGATCTTCAGATTTATTGCAACATTTTCGGATGTGAACCATTATAAGAAAACTAATGAATCACGAAGAAACATTTAGTGTAGACTCTCACAAGGTCATACCAATGGCAACTTTAAGATTTTGATTTAATCAATTAAACATCCAATTTAATTCATTCAAGAGTTGTCACCATGAAAGAGGGTATGTTAAAAATGTCGGGATCAACTTTTAGTGTTCAGCTAAACCCTCTTTCCGAAAAAAAAAAAAAAAGGCTTTCTGGCCTCAGTTTCTAATACACAAAATCCTCATGAAGGTAAGTGCAGAGCATATCATAAGGATAAGGTGCTATCTTACTATTCTAAAATTTATAACACGGAACAGAAATTTGAAGATAAAAAGGAAAAAATAGCTTTACATGATTTAAGCACACAAGCATGCGATTGCTTAAGGCTAGTCCGCCTCTACGCATTACAAACCAAGCCTTTTTTATGCATAAGGGAAAGAAAGATAAGCAAGATTACATAGCTAGTGCGGCAGGCATATTAATGCCAAATAACAACATGTGATTCACACCTATGACTTATAATTGATACAGTACAATGACTCATTCTAAAACACTTATTACAACATCATGACTCATCTAATGACTCATTCTAAAACACTTATTACAACATCATGACTCATCTTATAACATTTATTACAACATGACTCATCTTCGTGATTTATCACAGCATGACTATTTTTTTTCTCGAAAGAAAATTGTATTCATTACTTAAAAGGATAGAGAAGTACATAATGTTTATGATAAAGTAAATCGAAGCAAAGCAAGAATATTGAAAAAGCAAAACCAAACCCATAAAACAATGAGGATTAACGGAGCACCAACAAAGTTAACCACACACTCATTCCACGAGAACATATCTGTTGAGCAAAATAATTAGCAGTCGATCACTAGATCCCGTGTCTTTGTCAGTGATCAGCACACGCTAGAAATTCCTTCTCCAACAACTATGACTTTACCGATTGGTGGTGTGTGTTTAGTTTCAACCTCTACACAATCATTGTACAAAGATAGCCAAAATAGGTTGAGCAAACACAAATATAACGTGTGGAAGAGCAAAATTTTGCGATTCAACGAGACATCAAAACTCTTGCGATCATCATTAAAGCTGGAGGCAGAGAACCTACACACAAATAAAGCAGAGAAGCATTGAATTCCTAAAAACATATTTATTAAACTTCTAAATCTAGATTGGGCGAGGATATCACCCAAATCTATAACTAAATCGGGAGAGTTCAAACTCTCAAATTGAGAACTAGACCGGAAGAAGATAGCTCTCAAATCTAAACCAAGAGAGAACAAAAAAGGCAACAAAAGAACAATAAAACGCAAAACAAAAGAGTGAGGGAAGGATGAGACTAGCTCAAACTCTTCCTCATGGCTGAAGGTTGGAGAAACTGATGGAGAGAAAAAAGTGAGAGGATAGAGAAAAGACTTTCTATCCCATCACAACGTAAGTTATTAATGTGACATATTTCACAATGTAATTCGTCAACGTAACATTTATCATAATGTAACTCGGGATTCATCCTAAACACTATTATGAAACATTATTAATACACTTTCTAGAAAGGGAATGAGCATTTTGTCTTCATCGCCTTTTTTAATGGCAACGTCCTAGTCCCAGCTTCTTTCTCTTTCTTTTGCAAACACAAAATCCAAATGGGAGGATCACAAATGCTGATTCTTGTTCTTACTTTTTAGGAGGAGACTAACTCTCAGATTGAGAACTAGACCTGAAGAAGATAGATTCGAAATCTAAATCAAAAAAGGAAAAAAAGGTAATAAAAGAACAATAAAATGCAAACAAAATCAAAAAAAGAGTAAGGGGAGGGTGAGACTAGCTCAAACCCTTCCTCATGGCTAAAGGTTGAAGAAACCGATTGAGAGAAAAGAGTGAGAGGATAGAGAAAAGACTTTCCGTCCTACCACAACATAAATTATCAACATGAAATTTACCATAATGTGACTCATGACTCATCCCAAACACTAGTATGACACATTATTAATATACTTTTTACGAAGGAAATGAGCGTCTTGTCTTGGTCGCCTTTTTCGAGAGGCATATGGCAGCTTCCTAGTCTCACCTTCTTTCTCTTTCTTCTATGTATCGCAAGATCCAAATGGAAGGATCTCGAATGCTGATTCTTGTTCTTACTTTTTAGGAGGAGACTAACTTGATGGGACATCACTATATCCTAAAGAGATATCACTTGGATCTAGTGTAATATTACCGAGAGATGAATTTGTTCCTAACATGAAAGGCTACTGAGGCTAGGGCCAACCGTCCACATTCATTATTGATGAGGAGTCTCCAAGAATCAATGACAATCCGCAAGCAAAGGGATCTTGAGAAGTGGTTCACCCCATGGGTCTTGTGATGATGATGATGATTGATTTAGATTGTCTTCCATTATCATGATCGGCTAGAAAGTGTTGTGTAACATGTTTTTTACTCTTCTATTCTTTGAATTGAACCTTATTGTCTTAATCAAATAGGATTTTGAATTGAATAAGGACTAGGGTGCTCTCGTAATACGAAGAGATGGGATTCGATTGGCGGGCATATTCGAGTTCAGCAAAAGTACAGTATTTTTTGTGCACTTCTACTGGACTCCGCCTGCTTTTGTAGTCGATGACTCCGAGTTTTATAAGTGATTAATTTTTCTTTTTTGGCTTGCACAATTTAAAATTCGTAAGTAGCTGATTAAAGTAGCAAGACTTTTAGGAAAACAATAATCTAAAAAGTCATAAATCTACTATATGGTAACCAATATTTTTTTTTAATTTTATCAATTTAGTCTTAAAAATTTTGACGATTTACCAAGTGAGTCCTAAACATTTAGATTAATTACCAGTGTATCATTCTAGCTAATTTTGATTGGAAATCACTGACATAATAACCGTCCTCAATCGTGCTACGTATGATGAATAGTGTCCATGCCAATGGTTTTTAGTCAAAATTGATAAAAAGAATTATATTGATTAATTGTCAAAAGGTTTAGGATTAAATTGACAAAATAAAAATGTTTAAAATTGAACTGACAGCAATACAACAAGTTTATGACTTTTTGAACAACTTTTCCGATTTTTAGATTGCAATTAATTCAAGATCTCTAACCAGACATCAACTTAATCACCTAAAATAGCATTAAAATCAATGGCGACACGTTGTAAACTAGGATTAAATGATGGCATAGAAACTTTGCTGGTACGGCAGAGAGCGAAAGTGAAGTCAAAACTCAAAGCCGCTGGATTTTAAAGCCTTTAGGCCATATTCAGAAGTATCATGGTTAGCCAAGCAGCCTCCTTATCCCCTGCTTTTACATGATACTTCCATATATGTAACTCCTAGAAAAATTGTCGATATTTCCTCGCTTGATTTAAACGACGCATGTGCTTATATAGGACTTTGTGTCTTGCTAGTTTTATCGATAGAACGAAAAAAATCATTATACTGTGAATATGCCGCAACACCTCTGGCGAAAATATTTTATTCTAAAAGTGGACCGAGAATTTAGATGGTGAAAAAACGAACCATTAATCCAAAAGTCAAGGTAATTAAATAGATGTTAACCCTTCTTTGAAATTCCGGAGGGTGGGCGGCGCCGCCTAGATACACCAAATTCTGGCAACCGTGAGAGGCTTTACGCGACAAACATTGATTTTCATGGAATATCTCGGAAGCAATGGGGAACGAAAGGAAAGGGGGTTCAGTCCAAGCTGGCGACAAACTAAGTGCATGGGCTCATGGACCAAACTAGAAAATGAAAAAAAGTTTTATGGGCTTTTTGTGAAGTAAACGAAAAAACATGTTTGTGGACTATGAAGCCCGTTTCAAAGAAGGCCCAAAATGCAGCAGAGACAAGGGGGCTAACGTCTTGGGTTTAAAAGGGTGAAATGCTTTCTCTGACAACCATTCCATTACACGGTCCATCCGTGGGCCTTAAAAGACACTCATCTGAATAACTCGGCCCACTTATATTGCCCTAGAATTGAGAAAATTATCAAAAAAAGTATAAACCTATTATAATTTTTCAAATTCAATTCTAAGCTTTTTTTTGTCACTTCAGTCTATTTAGCCAATTTTTGCCTACCAACACTGGTGTAGACATCCGTTGGCACCATTCTTCTAACTGACACTAACATAGACAATATTTTAATAAAGTTTTTTTTTTTTTTAATTTTTTATTAATTTTTTTCTTTTTTATTCCTTTCCCTTTCTTTTTCTTCACTTCCACCTCCTTCCTCCAGACAGTCGGCGACAGCAACCAATCCCTCACCGGCCTCAAGGAAGCCTTGTTGTGGCCCAGCAATCTCACCCACGCTGCTTGTTGGGCTAGCAAGGGTTGAGCCTTGCTGGCCAAGGGTGAGAAATGTTTTGGTAATTTCCCTTCTAGAATCAATCTTGCCATAATTCTCTCATTCCCTATTGATATAATTTGGTAGCTGCTATTTCCACTCCATTTAATGCTAAAACGATCCCTTTATAAATATTTCGCCAGAATACCCTTCAAATTAAAATTTAACTTATTAACCATTGTCTCATTATTTGCTCACGGCGGGATCTCATCCTCCCTCCTTCGTTAAGTTGATGTTTTTGCTTCGACTTAAAGTATTGCTTTTTTACTCCACAGCAAAAAGGTGCATAAGAGAAAATTTCGTTGATTTTACTGTTTCATAAAATAATTATCAGACTCTCTTAATGCCTCAAAACCTCAAATGACCTCGCCCCTAGTCCTACCCTCATGCCAAGCCCGCCACAAAATACCACTACCATCCCTGACTTTCATACGTGGTCGCCATGCGCTCGTCACTCATTACTCACCTCTACTGTCACAATATGAACATTATTCTTCTCCCCTAGATCCCCTCTACTGCATCTGCATCTTTCTCTCCATTGTTGCATCGCCACCTTAGCCCTCAACCACGGCTCCTTTTTGCCTCTAGCGCTAGGCCCGTGCCATTCCAACCCTCACTCGATAGCTCATGAATAGTAGGGGTGATCGATTCCTGATTTTATTCGATCTTATTCCACTTAGAAATCAGGAACTAGACCGGTTCCCATTTTTGGGAATGGAGATCGAAGCAACCTGTCCTAGGATTAGGAACTAGACCATCTAGTCCAATCCAATGGAATCGGCCACTTAGCCAAAAAAAAAAATTTTAAAAAAAATAAAAATACTAGAGTTATAACAATTTTAGGATTTATTGCTATTTTTAAGATTTTTAAAAAAAAAAATCTAAAAAAAAGAGTCAATCCAATCCTATTCGATTCCCTCCTAGAACTAGGCACTAGACTAAAAATCACCGGTTGCATTTTTATGAAACTAGAAACTAGACCAATGCACTCAAGAACTGGACCAACGCCCCTAGGAACCAAACCAAAACAGCTGGTCCAATCCGATCCAAGCAATCCGATATGCTCACCCTTAATTAGTAGGGCTAAGAGGGAAAGTGAGAGAGAGAAATTATGACACAAGGAAATAAATGGAAAAAGGAGTATCTTAGTAAAAAAAAGGAAAAATAGTATCTTAATTAAAAGTGGTGGAAATAGCATCCTTTTCTGATTTAACTGAATGAATGAGTATCTTAATCAAAATAGCGATGAAAATAGTGCGGTCATTAAAAAAAACTGGAATTTTTAGTTTGAAGGGTATTGTGGTTAATTATTTTAAAAGTTGTGATTTATTAATAAATGGAGTGGAAATAGTGGCTTTTCCATGATTATGCACATCTTTGTCTAATAAAGCTTTCCCCGTATGAAACATACACCGATAATAAAAGGTACATTAATTTGTCACTTGTGGACATAATTAATGATGAGCACTCTCCTCCCTGTTCTTTTTTTTTTTTTTTTTTTTTTTTCCCTTCTGTAGGTGGAGCGGAAAAGATTGATTTGTTATAATACATCAAAGACGAAAACGACTTTAAATAGCTCGTATTTTGGCTATTCTTATATCGGAACATTGGCCGAACCCGGGTAAGCTCGAAACTTTACAAAGAGCAGTATCTTTTCTTGTTTTGTTTATGAATATTACTTTATTGATCCCATGTTTTGTCTGTTCTGTAAGCGACATTTTTTATGTGCTCAACCACTTTATATTCGCCCGACCACCACATAAAACAAATAAAAGCAACATGTGCATTTTCCCTTCTTGATAATTGCCTCGAAGCTTATGTGGAAGGAAATGGCTTGAGGACCACTTAACAGCGCATGACTCAGAAAGCATTCGTTGAAGACGACATTTGCTTCATAGTGAGAGATCGGTTTCGCATGAGGTCCAAAGGAATAGGAATCTTTTGTTGTGCCATTGGTCGTAGGTCAACGACGTCGGCTTGATTAACAAGAATCTTTAAATAAATAAAAAAAGATAGCACATGCTTCCAGTTAAGCATTTGGCTACTGGTTTTAGCTTTGTCCCTGCGCTGCATTTGCCACGACGAAGGACCCGCTAAGAGTGTCCTGTTTTGGAGTCACTGCATTATTATTTTGCTGGCAATGTGAGTCATTGGGGTTTCTAACTTTGGAATGGGGTAGGGGAAAACCATTTGTTCTGCGACATGGAAATACCGCCTCAGTTCAATCGCGATTGAATGTCCAAGTGCCTAGTCGCCGCCCGATCAACAAGACATGGTCGAACATTTTCTCTAGCCGGCTGATCACCTCCCATGCCAAGGAAATTCGTTTCCTGACATGAGTGTTATGTCACTTCCTCGTACATGCATCGCATTGGCGATAATTGGGAACCAAATAGCGCCCGCCTAACAAAATGGTAAAATGTAGGTGTTGTAGGGATTATCATCTTGTTACCGCTATAATTATTTGCTAAAGAAACTAGTGGAAGAGTTGAGTGAAGAGATTCGACATTTTGGACGAAGGGAGAACTTACATCCCATCTGGAAATGATAGCTTCATGACGACTGACATCTTGTCAATACTCGATACCCGCAACTCGGTACAACAAATCTACGTTGAATCTCTTGCTATGTCATCTGGTAATGGATGAGTTGAACCATTAACAAGCAACAACGAAATGCATTTGCCAGTTTCCGTAAAACGTTCTGCTATGATCACCATGCACGCATATGCTTTCTGATGCTGAAACGTCGTCGCTGTTAATCATTGGGGAAGATACCTAGCTGGCTAATAGGATTCTCTTAACGTGGACTCGTTGACCCGCGGAAGGAACTCTAAATTAGAATGCCTTTTCTACTAGAAACCATTTAATTTTGAGTCCTAGATCCCCAGAAATTAATAAACATCCTACTGTCTTAAATTCATCATTCTCGTCAAATGTATGAACATGTAAATGCTGCGGGAGCTCAGAGAACTCCACGAGTTGACTTGTCTTCAGTGTCTCTCTCTTTTGCACTGCTCTCTGTAAGTTCTGCTCCAACATCTCTCTCTCTCTCTCTCTCTCTCTCTCTCTCTCTCTCTCTCTCTCTCTCTCTCTCTCTCAAGTACCCATGCGCATTTGCATTTACTGACTGTATTTGAGAACGGTTTTTCAACTTCCTCTAGTAGAACTGATCAGTAGACAGACTTTGGAAATATTGAATATATAATGTTTTATTGCGAAAACAGGGTTTTGCAAGAAATGACGACGTGCACATTTGACATCAAATTCATGAATCCATGTTACTTTGAAAACTAAGGGGACTATCGGAGTGTGGCTTTCTATACACGTTTTTTTTTTTTTTTTTTTTTTTTTGGTTGAAAGTGCTTTCTATACACGTTTTATGTGCATTATCCATCAAGAAATGAATTTTCCGTCCATTTTATGTAGCATTAGATGATGTTTCGCTTCCGAAACAAATACAAATCAATTTGGAAAAGAAAATGAAATCTTCCTTTCAATCTTCAGGTGGCTAAGCTCGTATGGAGAACACTTGTTGCCAACCTGAAACTCCCAGTTTCCAAAATTACCCACCACCAACACCAGCATGGCTCAATCCCTCATCAGCGTCGTCGTCGTCGTCGTCGCAAATGCCCATGTTGGTCAAAGTGGCCATAGGAATCGCCGTTCTCTTGTTCTGCTGCATCCTCTACATATTTTTAAGACGGCGCGAAAAAGAGACAACCCCGTCTCCAACATCCAATGTGAAGCCAGGCCCAGAAACGTCACCATCAGAAGGACCACCAAAGAAGTTAGCTCCAAAGACGACGCAACCACAGGCTCTGACAATTAAGACCCCCGGTCCTTGTTATGGCGCAGGGCCAATGCTGCCAGTTGCTTGCCCATCATGTCCATACATTGGAGGGCTGTATCATGAGAAGTTCAGATGCCCATCTTGTAGCTACAGGGAAGAAGTTGGGGTCCACATACAATACCCTAAATAGAAATAAACTGGGCACAACTAGAACAATGCGATGTACACAATACTTCTCAGTTTTCCTCATTTCTCTCTTCTTGTGCTGTAAAATTGTCAACTCTTTGCCGGTTCATGCAATTGGGGGAAAAAAAGAAACGCATGAATCGGAAGAGAGCACGAGTTTTCATCGTATATTTGGTAAATGAGTTCCGTTCTTCCAAAATCAAAACAATTAATCCTACGGTGGTCAAGTTCGGCCCTACTATCAGCACTTCTTCAACGTCATCTTCAATAGTCACAGACTTGTGTGACTGTGATTAGACGATATGGTCGAGGTGTGGGAACTACCACATTCGGGGGATTAGTGCATCGCCACCTAGCACCGGGCACTGACAGCAGCATAAAAAAACAAAGGAAGCGAGTCATCCCAGGCGTAAATTCTCACAACACTATTCCTTCCACGAGTCTTCTCCAAAAGCCATTATTGGAGTAACATCACGTATACAAAAGTCAATACTGACTATATTCTATACCCTTTCATCATTGAATGGAGGATAGTCAAGAGGGAACCTACGCCTAAAACCCACAGTTTAAGCACTTGGTTTTGGACTCGATCCCGTCCAAAAGCGGCAGTGTCATTGAATCATGAGTTGATTGCGTACTTAACCATTTTATGCTATGTAAACTCACCTATCAATTATCTAAAGACAAACTTCTACTTCACTAGCACCATCTGCCGTTCACTCAAAGAAGAACTTCTCTGCAAGGTCTACATGTCAAAGAGCAAGGATTCCCTGCCTCAACATCTCCAAAATATTTCTCCTTAGCATCATCGCGTATATTACGATTCTCTACCTTATTCCTACCATATGCTACGTGACAAAAGATGATTGATGTCACTTAAATAAAGAGCTCTTGGAGTTTAGCGTTCCTGGTCAGGACTCAAGAAGCGTCCAACCCTAAAACGTTTGTGGTCCTTCGTCGAAGCACCGTCCGGGGATTGATGTCTTCATCGTCTGTTTGTATCTACAAACAATTTCACTATTATCCGCTCATGGCTGTTCGGTACGTGATATAAAAAATTTGCCAAGTCTTTTCTCCTGTCGTCTTCAATCATTACGTTTTTGCGTAATTTTTTTTGAACAGACGTTTTTGCGTAATTACTCACCACAAAAGTAGTGATGACGAGCTCACCGAAACGCACCCACCCATTATAACGAGAGCCCACCTAACGAAAATTCGCATATCTTTGCAGGTCGTGGACGAATCATCGCAACGACATCTCTCACCGGTTTCCTCGGCTCTTCTTGTTAAGGTACGTGCAATCTCGTCGTTCAGACTCATATTAAATCTTGCTGAAGTCCGTTATCAATCATCTCCATTTCGTGCTCCGGTCGTATAATCTTCTCAGTTCGTCACGATGGAAAAGGGTTTCTTTACTTTTGAAAGTACCATCTTTCTGAAGAATTGTTACCTTTTCTTGTATGAATTGATGTTTCAAGATATGTCTGTAAACTCACGCTTGCATTGAACTACCGCAGGATTTTATTGATGGAGAAGAATAACTATCCACCAAATTATCAGGGTTTCCCGTACTTCCCTCCTCCATCGGCATGGATCGATCCGAATCCGGTATCATCCGACGATTGTGACTACAACACTCCCACGTGGGTCATCGTCTGCATAGTGCTTGTCGTGGTCATACTCTTCGGTTTCCTTTTCTACTACTTCCTGAGGCGAGAGAAGAAATTCCGGCAAAACGCACCTGCTCCGGGTGCAAAGCCAGCGACACCTGCGCCAACTGCAAAGCCAGCTTGATGCGGCTCCACCGGCCAAGCCGCCGCCAGCGGGCATCCCGATTTCATTCCCTGCCCTCTGTGCAAGTAAAAGATAGAATATAATGCAGTGCATCCAAACAACAAATCAGACAGAAAATACAATATTTTATTAGTTTGGAAGCTTCTGTGGATGTTTGTGTGTTGAAACTTGAATGGTGCACGGTGACAAATCGTCTGTATTACTGTGCAACATTAGAGATTTGATCCAATAAATAGTTTTTGTGTTGGAGGGTCTGTCGAATTACTTCTAATAATACATGTTCGGAGCAGAACAAATTATACTCTTTACATTTTTTTTAACTCCTATACAAAATGTCGTAAATCGATTGAGTAATCTACAAAGATGATAAAACAGTGTTCCTGCTCGTGATGGAACACTCTCGACAGATATGCTCTATTATTGCCTCCTATTCCTGAGGGAGTGATCGGGATTAAGCAGCGTGGCGATACCCGCGAAAAAGAAAGGATTGTTTATTCTCTTTTTTTTCATGTGAGCCTTTCGTATTACCATCTGTACGGAGAGAATTATTAATCCTTTTTCTTTTAAATGAAGTGCAAGGGAAAGACATATCTATCAAGAAAGTATTCCTGGAACAGAGGATCGTAAAGTGTGAATCTACGCCAAAAGCCCACATTAATAGACGCTTGGATTGGGACTCAATCACATCTAAAAGTTATAATCTTTTTGAACTATGAGTTGATTAGACATCAACCGGTACATAATTTAGATATATATACCAACTATCTAACAAACTTCTATTTTACTAACACCATCTACCGTTCACTTCAACAGAACACTTTCTCCATGATCTACGCGTCAAAGGGCAAGGCTCCTCTGCCGCAACATCTCCAAAGTATCTCCTTAGTTAGACTTCCTCTATGCATATGTTACTCAAGCTCAAATACACTAAATTTGAAATATATCATCACATTATAATTTGAATATTAGCGCCTATTCCTACCATATGCTACACGAGAAAAGATGATTGCAAGCATGTATGGATCAAATTCGATGGAAAAATCGTGATCATGTCACTTCATTAAGAACTTGGGAGTTCACCAGATTCTTCATTGTTTGTTTGTATCCGCAAATCATTTCATTAATATCGAATCATGGCTGTTTGGTACATAATATGAAATTTCGCAACACTTTGTCCTGTCGTCTTCAATCATTCATCTTACGTCCATCCTCACTATAAGAAAGAGACAAGTTGACCAAAACTGTTGGAAATATGAAGATACCGATTCCGAGTATCAATCCAAGCATCAGTGATTTATTCCGTTTATTGGTGATTAGCTTGGTAAAATAGGACATAGAATCATTATGTAATCAGTGTATATTTCCTTTCCCATCTCACTTCCTCTCACTAAGATTATAAGTGGAGGATCATACATGTACAAGAAATATACTGAGAATACGTAAATTATTTTTCCTCTCAACTCCACCTCAGTTTCTGTCAAAAACACAACCACACATGGGGGAGGGCATAGAGAGCCATTATAAGGAGTCGTCCACCTAAGGAAAATTCTCACTTTTATGCAGGTCGCGTTAGAATTGGAGCACCGACACCATTGACTGGTTTGCTCGGTTCATCTTGCGAAGGTAAGTGCAAGCACCTACTTCCGCTTATATCATATCTCGCTGAATTCCAAGCCGGATCATCTCGATCTCGTGCTCGAATCATATGATCTTCTCAATTCATCATGATCATAGCATGATCAAAAGGTCATCACCTCTAGAATATGTCCGTAAACTCATTGCTTGCGTTGAACTGCAGAGAGCTTTCCTAAAGGAGAACGGTAATTATCCACAAACTTATCCGGGTTCCAGTACTTCCCTCCTCCATCTGCACGGATCGATCCGAATTCTGTATCGCCCGACGACAATAACAACCCAACGTGGGTCATCGTTGTTGCAGTCATTGTTGTCGTCGTACTCTGTGGTTTCCTTTTCTACTACATCCGAAGGCGAGAGAAGAAAATCCAGAAAAAAGCAACGCCACCTTCTCCAGCCAAGAAGGAAAATCCGACTCCACCCCCCAAGGCAGATGCCAAGAAGGTGGAAAGTCCGGCTCCACCCGCCAAGCTGCCGCCAATTGGCATCCCGATATCATGCCTAGGTCCTTGCCCGTCATGTGGGCATGGAGGAGGACTATACTCTTTCTCATATACTTTCCCTCAGTGTAAGTATAAGATAGACTGTAATGTAGCATATCCACCCAAAAAATGAAACAGAAGCTACAGTAATTTTTCTCATCTTATTGTTTGCTTATGAATTTGGAAGCTTCTACGCATGTTCGAGTGTGAAACTTAAATAATGCATAGTGACAGATTGTCTACTTTACTGTACCACGTTAGAGATTTGATGCAATAAATTTTATTTGGAGGATTTAACGAATTTCTTCCCACAATACATGAGCAGTTCTATAGTCATTGAGAGATAGATTCTCAACGGATTACAATTCTTTGCATTTTTTTTGTAACTTCTGTATAAAATGTGTAAATCGACCAAGTAATCAACATAAATGATTTTTTTGTAACTTCTGTATAAAATGTGTAAATCGACCAAGTAATCAACATAAATGATAAAAGAGCATTCCCGCTCTTGGTGGAGAACCCTTTGACGGATTCGCTCTATTATTATCTCATATTTTGAAGAGTGATTGGGACTAATCCTAGCGGCAATACTCGCAGAAAAAAAAAACGAATGGACTATTTTATTCTATTTATTGGGTGGATCTTTCGTACTTCAAACAAAACAGGGTGAACTATTAACCCCTATCCGAAATGAAGTGCTAAGGAAGGACATATCTAAAAAGTGTTCCATGATTGAATGAAAGCGCGGTTGTAACACGAATTTTTAAAAGTCCGACGATCAATGGATGAGATTTTTTCTTTTTTTTCTTATCCGACAGTCACGAGGGATAAAGGATTAGTTCTCAAGAATCCTTAGATACACCCATCATAACAGATAGGGGTGTGCATGGTCCGGGCGGGCGGTTCCCGACCTAGAACCGGGAACTGCCCGCTAAGGATCGGTTCCGAAAAATTGGAACCGGGATCCACCCGTTTGTTGCATGGATCCACCCGGGAACCGGACCGCCGGTCCGGTCCGGTTCCGGGTGGATCCATGGAACCGATCTTGACGCGAAAATTTTTACTTTTCAACGTAAAACGGTTGCGAAACAATTTTGGTTTCTCGGACCACCGGTCCGGTCCGGTTCCCAAGTTTTGAGCTCTAAAATTCCAAGTTCCAATCTCCAAAAACTAAAACAATAATTAATAGACGAATGCTCAACATTAAATAACAGTCAACTACACGTGAATGAGGAAGAGGAGGAGGAGCGGTGGCGGCGGAGGAGGAGCAGCGGCGGCGGCGTGGATGCTCGGGGAGGAATTGAAGACGAAGAGAAGAGCGAGGAAGAAATAGAGAGAGAATCAAAGACTGAGGAAAAACCGGAAGAGATGAGACACGAATTAGGGCTTCGCGAATTAGGGCTTCGTCACTTTCATTTAGTTTTTTTTTTATTATAAATAGGTACCGGTCCGGTCCGGGTGGGCGGGCGGGCGGTTCCACCCACGGAACCGGGAACCGGACCGGTTCCCACCGGTTCTCAATAATTGGAACCGGGAACCGGACCGGTTCCCTCAAGAACCGCCGGTTCCGGGCGGTTCCGGTCCGGTTCCGGGCGGTCCGGGCGGTTCCCGGGTATTTTGCACACCCCTAATAACAGAGTAAGAAAAAAACTTGTCGAGATTCATAATTCCTTGTTTTCATTTCAGAAAAATTTTGAATCGAGTGATTCCCATGTTTGAATGTACTTTGGCATGATACAAGTACGTACGTACGTGTTATTGCACATGTATGTGTGCATCTTAATCTAGTTCATTGTTGCGAGTTGATGGAAGAAATAATTTAATTTAATAATTTCTAGTTAATGACTATTTCATTTTTTGATTGATGAATCGATCAAAGTATACTTTATTAATAGGACATATTGAACGTATAGTTGTTCAAATTGACAAGAACCAGCAGCATGATGTTCAAAATAATTTGGATCGACTTTCAGAAAAATTACCCAATCAGTCCTAAACTTACTATACAAATTTCCACATATTTCTAAACTTTTTAATTTTGTCAATGCTTCCCTAAATTATTTTCGTGAAATTTCAATTAATTTTCGCTTGAGAATGCTGATGTGACAGTCCAGTAATACATGGCACAACTAAAATCTGATGTGGAAGAACTTAAGCAAAACTAAGTTTTTTTTTTTTGGTAAGTAAAAAAAAAAAACTAAGTTGTTGTATATCTTTATTCTAAATTTTTTTCTTTGTTTTGTCTTATATAATTCCTACTTATTTTCTCTAGCAATTACATGGTGTCAAGCCCAAAGAGCCGGTGTAGCTGAGATTCGTAACTAAATGAAAGAGAAAAATGTAATTATTGTACATTATTAAATGAAAAGAACATAAGTCTATTTACAATTTATTTACAATTTTACTGGATGACTATTTTAAAGAGGCATAATATCAATTACAATCAATTGTAATATAAGAAATATCTCTAACATTGCTATTAAACTCTAAGACTGTATTTGGTGGACTAGATATAACTCTGGATAAGATAAATATATCATATTTGATGTTAGGGAGAACACTGAATTTGGATATGTTTGGATTAAAAAATTCTATTTAGAGGGCAGAGCAAAACCATATAGGATATCTAATATGGAAAAACTAAGGAAAAAAAAAGGGTAAAAAAGGAGAAAAACATGATGGACATACTTCACTCTCATTGCTCCACGTCACGCCCGATGGGTCTGCACCTTTCAGTCGATCTCTCTTCTCACCGTTGACTCACCACCACTGCCTCGACCCCGAATGCCATCATCTGCTTCCAGCTCCGTCACACGCAGCCATTCAAAGCGTTGATTTCCTCCAACAAGTTTTAGTGTTCTTTTTTTTTTCCAGCAAAAGGCCCCATTCTATCTGTGAAAAATTTTAGCGGGTGTCATCGAGAGTTTCAATGAATATTCTCTTATTTTCAATCATGCTTTGTTTTTGCTTCGATCTGAATAAAAGGATGGCGGAAGGAGGGTTTGTCTTCACGACCTATTTAATTTGGTGATGACAAGTCATCGAAACGGAATTGTCAACCCAAATCTAACTATGTTTGCTGGGACTTTTTGGGTCTACGTCTCGTCCCCATCTATTACACTGTTCTACATCATCAACAAGTTCACAAGGTAACAAAATTGTGATTTCTATATTTTCCTTCGATTTTCAATTTTAGGCGATGGTCTGTTGAAATCTGTTTCAAAGAATAATTTCATAGAGGAAACATAGCATTTGAGTTCAACTGTGGCGGACTCAAATATTGATGTGAGAGTGTTGATCCAAAAGGCGAATTGCAAAGAAGCTTGGATGATCAACTTGATTTAAAAGACCAGCATCAATGTTTTTCATTTTTTCTTTGAATTCAGCACTTATTGCCACGGTAACACCATCCTTTGTCATCTTTGACATGCCAAAGCTTTATTCAATAATCATTTTACAACCCTTTGAGCCCATACTAGCATTCATAGCATCTGCAAGGTCTTGAACACCCTTAAGCGTCACGGCACAAGCCTCAACCCCAAAAAGAGACATACATCCTAGTACCTAACAAAAGACTAACGCATTATAAACTAACATAAAAGAACACAACTTCTCGTGAAATCTACACCCTAATATCAAACCTAAACTTAGATGCCACAAGATATCACATCTCAAATCCTACAAGAATAGGATTAATGACACAACCATCTTTCCACCCAAAGGACGTAGTTTCAAATCACCCAAAATGTAACTCCCAAATTTCCCAGCAATAACGCTTTCGCTCTAACGGCCACTAACTGAGGAACCTGAAAAACATGAAAAATTAATGGAATGAGCAACCACATCCCAATGAGTATTGCATCTTTTCTAAACAAATTGAGGACCATTTACAAAATAATATTGAAACTCATTCATTTCAATTCCAATGTATAAAACATATATAAGATAAAAATGAGTTATATTATTTTAACATACAAAATCATTAGTAAAACAAATAATATTACAACAAGCATCAATGGTTTAGTCCATTGATCAAACTTGTATCACACATCAACCAATCTCAAATCACATATCAATGGTCCATCTATTGGCTAAACTTCTGCTTAAATATCTAATTATGGTCGCACATAACTTCTCGTGATAAGGTGGCCAAGCTCCCCCCTTAGCAAGGTTTCCACTTATATTGCTAGCAACTAGCCAACAAGGATATCTTAAACTAATATACGCATACTCACAAGCTCATCATTAGGCTCACAACAATATTGAGCACAACACAAATTCACAATAGCATCATTTACAATCCACAGAACCAAATCCAAAAACCGGTTCATAAATCACAATACATTTCACAGGCCATTTTCAAATCAATTTCATAAACTAGGGCACAAATTAAAATATAACCTTTCACAATAGATTTCTTAAAACAATTCTCAAACCATTCACAAATACAAAATCATAATAAATGTCTGATCTAGATTTTATGCAACAAACATACTTATTCATAACTCATAATATACCAATTATACATCGTCTTCAAGACATGAGTTTAGAAATTCATAGAAGATGGTGCTACTCACTTGGAAATAGGGCTGTCAATGGGTTGGATCGGGTCGCGTCGAGTTTTGATGTTATCCGACCCGAAAAGCATAATATCCGAAGCAATAATTTGGGTTGGGTCCGAGTCCTATTTCAGGTTTTTTTTTTTTTTCACCCAATGAAATTCCCATTGGGTTCATGTTGCCTTAAACTATCGATTACTATCTTGTATGTGAAGGAATTGATCCTACAGGCTTTCTCTTCAACAATTATACTTGGATTGTTATGCATCCATGCAATTATACTATGATTGTTGTTTGCCTTAATCTAGTCAAAGATAACCTTTAAAATCTCTCATTGCAATTAGGGTCTAAAATATGAATAGGAAATAAGTTTATGAGATTTATCACGATGCACATATGAATGAAGTGTTTCCATAACAAGAAATAGATACTATATTTTTTTTGTCTGCTAGTTTTAAGAGATCAACTCAACCAAATTTTGCAACATCGTAGTATATTGTCACTACTAACTTCAATAAAAGTGAAAGCTATGGTAACATCTCATGGAAATTAGAATAGGAGATTCTCAAAATCAAGTAATCACCATGAGACAAAATTTGAATATTCTCACTGGCCCCATAATTGCCTTTCAAGCCAATGGGGTTCCTTCTTCATTCACACCCAACTCTTCTTCCACTTCATTACCATTAAGTATGGCACTATCAATAGAATCAGCTTCCGCCACTATTGGTGCATTTAGGAATGGCTTTCCCAAGCCACTTTGAGCATCCAAAGCCACATGGGCTAAAAATGGATGTTTAGGAAAAAGTTTTGTAAATATATTTAAGGGAAAGCAAGCATTTGGAAGGCTGAAAACCCAAGGTAGGTAGAGTCTACCTTGGGCATTTCAACATTCTCAACATGTTGATAGCTCTCATTAATGAATATTTTTGTAGTTGCCTTTGTTGCCCTCACAACTTATTGAAATTCCAAGTTTAACCCTTTTCTAGCTAAAATCCCTAGATGAAAGCCATCTTCTCATTACACTCCTTTGAAATTTGCCTCTAGTTTCGCTACTCTTCATCGCTCGCCTATCTGGTTGCCGCTTTATGGCCATCTACTGTTATCACTCATTAGTCACCAGCTTCTCTTGTGCTCGCCTCTCTCTTGGTGTCCTCTCTCTTCGTTGAATCGAGTCGCTCGGCTCACTCGCGCTCACCTCCCTCTTCACTAAGAATCTAGTTGCTCGTCTCACCCTAAATCCAAGTTCTTTCGATTCAATTCCTTTTTAGCATGCCTTTTCTAGTTGTGATTGTTAAGCATGTGGTGATTTCATGAACGATACTTTTGATGCCGTGCTTGATGAGTATATATTGTTGCTCGAGTAATTGAAACTTTCTGAGAGAGTGAGAGAGGACTTGGGGGATAAAAATGGAGCGAAATTTCATGAAAATCAAAATTTTTGCATTTTGCTCCAAAAAGGAAGAAATTTTAAGCTGCGATTCTTCCAATCAAGAAAATACGGTGTACACATATAAGAGATTGTACATCTGACAAGAGGGTGGGGGAGGGGGGAATTTGAGAGAATGTTCTAAAATGGCGCAACCATAAAAAGTGGCATGAAAGGCACTAGAAGTTCATGCAGAAACATAAATGTTATGCCTTTCAAATAGAACATGGAGATGGAAAATAGAATCTGAAGAGAAATCGTGTCTTTTGTTGCCATATACATACAAAAACCAAAACTTGGGAACTCATTCCCCTCTCTCTATAAGTGTTTTGATGATCGAATTAAGTCGAGTGACTTGTTCATCGGTTTTGCTACAGTTGGTTTCTAGCAAGATGTCGATATTTCTTGTTTAGCATAGAAATATGTTGACAAGTTCCTCATTGATGGTTTCCCTCGGCATAAGGAAAATCAGGCTAATTTGAAGCTGTTGTAAGTTTGGCTATATGTGTTTTTGTTTGAATTGCGCTACTATAATCTTATAATTGATATAATATCATCCCACACATTTCAAATGTGAGCTTATTAGCTTTTGCATGTTGATCTTCCTTCCTAGAGGGATAACACATGAGATTTCTAAAGACTAAAGTTGAGCTGGAATTCATGTTGTTTTTTTATTGTTTTGAGGGAGAGATGTAAAAGCACTTGTTGAATAGGAATTAGGTCAAACAATTATTTCTTCACCACATTTACCATACAAGCACACATTCCTACTTTTGTCAACTTTCCAGCTCATGTAGTCATTTTAGAAATCTGTTGTTTTTCCACTATTTGCAACTAGTTTTGAAGAGAAGGGAAGATGACAACATAGAAATAATAAGGAAAAAGTCTAAGGTGTTCTTGGAGTCTAGCCTCCCAGTTATTGAGTATCACAATTCCAAGGGAAAGGTCTGAAAGGTGAGGAAATTTCCAAATGCATTGAAATCTTCGGTAGGTGTATTTTCATGATCTTATTTCATTTAATTGCTTATCTATATTGTCTTTCATTCAAATCGATGCTGGAAAGCCTATTAAAGAGGTCTTTGAGGCCATTAAAGTAACTTTTCACCTCAAACTCTGAGAAGGTAAAGCGCCAAAGTTGTGTTATCTTAACTCAAAGGAACAAATTAATGGCTATTAGTTGGGATGTATCATCTTAACAAGTCGATACAATGTTATATATTTATTAAATGTGGTTGTTGCTTATAACTCATCCTTGTAGTGCCTTTTAAAGAATCAATACTTGAAAATATTATCTAATAAGAACATTTAGCATAATGATGTAGCTTGTAACTACTTTACATGTGTACATTGGTCTAATTATGTGACATCCTCAAATTCGACCCCGTTTCGATAAAGTGAAATGGGCATTTTGTCGACGTGCCTATGGTCCTTTTTTCTCTGAGCTGATCACTCATGAGTTAACTAACCTATTGGGTGAAGCCGTTAAGGGATGTATCTGCGATAAAATCCCTAAAAGTTACCTAATTGGTTGGATTGGACTAAAATCGCATCTGATCAATTATAACTAAGGAATTGAATTCAATTTCGAGAATCAAATATTCAAGCGTGTCACAATTCATTTTTAGGATCTAGTCTCATCGTCCGTCAAATTATTGACGAGTCCGAAATTTCGGGAAAGAAATTATCGGAGGAAAAATTGAAGACCGGAAGAAATTAAAAAGAGAAAGTGGAAATAATATAAGTAATTTGAATAGTAGGATTTTTACTATTTGATTACTTTTTTATTTTCTTTTTCTCTCCCTCTCTCCTTCTCCTTGTTCGTGCGACACTCCAGCAAAAAGAGAAGCAAAAGTAGAAGCAACAACCAGCGACGACGAAGGAGCCATAGCCATGCCAGACCGCCATCTCCGCCACCCGCACGTCGCCCGTGTGCTCCGTCGCTCGCCATTCACCTTCGCTTCTCCCCCACTCCCATGGACCAATTTCTTCTTCTTCTCCTTTCTGGTTTGTGCGAAGACAGAAGCGAACCGAAGCAGAAGCAGCAACCAGCCACCCGACGTCACCACACCGGAGCTGTACCTCCGTCCGCGTGACGCCCGCCCGCGTGGCCATCGCTCGCCACCGTCCCCTTCGTGCCTCGCCGTCCCTGCCGTGCACCGTCTAGGCCATTCGGCCTCTGCCCAACCCTATTCTGCCCTTGTCCGGCCACCTCCGGCCGCCGTTTGACGCCGCCGAACCTCCACTGGCTCTCCCCCGTGCCTTGCCGCCCTTGTGGAAGTGGTTTGTGGCTGTTTTGTGTTCTTTTTCAGCCCACACAGCCACCCCACCAAGTGGGTATCTAGCTGATTCGGGCTCGCTTTTGGGCCGTTTTCGGGCCCCGAACCCGAGCCGTGCTTTGGGAGGAATCGATCCTCGCGCCATCCCCATTGGATTGATCCGAGTTGCACGTGATTTCGGTAAGTAATCTCACTAATCCTTGCTTAGTAGACTAATGATGCTTAATGGTTTATTAGTTTTAATAATTAGGTTTAGGTGGTTAGATTAGTATGGATTAGTGTTTAGTAGTCAACTGTGATGCGAATTAGACGAATTGAGTGTGCATTTAGCAAGTAGACGTGGTCTACTATTTATTGAAGGTAGCTCGGGATTTTTCCCGACCCTTATTGGAATATAATTTGGCAATTCTTGCATAATTGGAATTTTTAGTAATTAAATATTATTTTTTGAAATTAATTTAATTATTTATTTATTTTTGGAAATTCAACCGAGATGGCCGGTAGCCGAAATTTTATGCTGATGATCATGGTGAAGTTCGTTTATTTAATTGAGCTCCAATTTGAGCTAAATTGGATTTATTGTAATTAATTATTAATTTTTGAAATTAATTAATTAATTAATTAGATTTCGTAAATTAAGGTTGAGATGGCCGACGACCGAAATTTTGTGGTGATTGTCGTGGCGCAATCCATTTATTTAATTGAGCTTTATATTGTGCTGAATTAAATTAATTGTGAAATTGAGAATTATCCTTTAATTGGATAATCGTTGGTTATTAATTGAAAAATAACCGGGTATCGATTGATAATGCCAAAAATTTATTAATGAACTACAGAAAATGTGAGAGTTATGGAAAGGAAAATATTATATTTTGGCTAAGGTCAGCCGTGTGCCCACGCACGACATTTTATCGGATATAATAAAAGATGAGAAGAAATACTGTATGACGTGGTTCAGCAATTATTACATCGCTTTGGCGTGTAGGATGCCTTAGAGAATGCACGTAAATTATCGAATATTGATCATGCCTGTGTGGCGATAATTGATCATGCCTATGTGACGATAATTAGTTGTGCCTGTGTGGCATAGATCGTGCTTGCGTGGCCGTATTTCCATGTGTCAAGTATCTTGCCCATGTGGCTGAAGGTAATTGGAATGCCTAAGAGCATGCACATAAAGTGTTTATTGTACATCACCTTGGCAAATAAACGCCCGAGAGCATTACTATAGCTCTGTGACTGAGTGTACTATTGGAGATTATATAGTGTGGAGTGAGATGACCTAGAAATAGTCCAACTGACATGTAATCGACTAGGTCGATTGATCATTGCTTTGGTCTGATGTCGTAATCTGATTGATTGAACTGAAATGACCGATGAATTGTCAGATTGACATGAAATCAACTAGGTCAATTGATTGAGATATCGATCTGTGATGTGATTGCTTGGGTGCCTATTGAACTGTGCTAATATGCAGGTGGAATCTGAGGCCAAGGTAAGTCCTCTGACCCGTTGTTGACACCTAAATTTTTGGGGTTAATTTTTGCTAAATAAAAAATAAAAAAAAATCATAATCACATGGCATATGGTTTGGGAAAATTTTATTTTTTGTTATATTTTGTTAAGATTTTTCATATTTAGGTAATATACACTAGGGGATGCTTTTTTGCGCAAAAGGGGAATTTTTTTGATCGGATATGCAAAAAATATTGCGCAGGGTGAAATAATATATTCGATGGAATTTTACACGAACAAAATTGGCAATGAAATATGCCGCAAAGATACATTCTTTTGGGTGTATAAAAGCGTTGCGCACGTACGGACAAGGGGGGAGGAATTTCGAGAAATTTGAAGCAAAAAGGGGTTCCTTTCCGTTGGTAAAAAAAGAGAGCAAAAGGTGAAAAAGTGAGTGGAGAGAAAAAAAAAAAGGAGAAAAAGAAAAGAAAAGCCCTCCCCTCGTGCGACTGTTCATCTTCCTCGCAGGGGAGGGCCTTCGCCGGCCCTGTCACCGTCGAACGACGCCGTCGCCATCGCCGATCTCCGTCCGCGAGCCTCGACGACCTGCGCGCTATCCCGACGCGCCACCGCGTCGCCCCGTCGCCTCTGCGACCTCGCGACCCGAAGCCGACGCCTCCTGTCGGTCACGCCCGTGCCCCGACGCCCAGCTGCCTTCCCCTCGTGAAGCCGCGACCCAGCGCCGGTCCACGACGCCGCTGCCCTTCCCCGACGCTACCGCCGCTCCCTCTGGTCTCGCTGCGTTCCGCCTCAGCCGAAGACCACCGCGCTGCAGATCCGAGGTCCCCGCAGCAGCCACGATCCGATTCCCCGAGTCGCCGTGCCGCCCCGTCACTGATTCGCTTGACCCGAGTCATCACCGCCGGCGTCGAGCCCCTCGCCGCACGATTCGCCATCCGCGAGACCGCGCGCCAGATCCGGCGTCCGTCAGAGCCCTCGCGAACCGGAAGCTCGAGCTTCGCCCGTGACGCCTCGCCTCCGCCGAATCCACCGCTGCGACGCTCGCACCCGGCTCCGTGCCGATCCCGAAGCCCGGTGCCGCGCCGCCGACGTGCCGCCCCCGCCCCCTCGCCGGATCCCTAGCCGGCGATCTCCCCTCGCCGGACCGACTATCAACTTTATTTTTCTTTTTCTTTTTCAGAAAAAAAAAAAAAAAAAAAAAAAAAGAAAATCAAGAGAAAGTTTAGGCATTTTCTTTATCTTATTTTTGTTTTATTATTTTTGCTATTTTATTAGTGTAATTATTCCTTTAATGTGAAATTGAAATTCCATGATATGAAATTGCTGGAAATTAGTGATTGTCGGTCCGATTTTCAAGCTCGAAATCCGACTCGCAATTACTTAAAAAAATTGCCAATCCAATCTCCCGCTCGAGATCCGATTCGTGATTTATGTGAAATTGGCCAACCCGATCTCATGCTCGAGATATGGTTCGTCGATTTGGATATCAATATGGCTTGATTTCTTTGTGGTGCTACTTAAATTAGCTTTCTTTAAAAAAAAATCAAAAAATGTAGTTTTAGGGTTTGCATGTTCACAATAGGTATTTTATTTCGAATTTTCAAAAATAAAAAAAAAAGTCAAATCAATTAATTTAGGTTGCTAGTTTTCTTTAAAACTTGGATTGCATGTTTAATTATTTGGCAATTATTAATTTCACAATTTAAAAAAAAAAAAAAAAAAAGGGAAAAACAAAAAAATCATCATGCATAATTCATGTAGAATTAGGGTATATTTTGCACGTCATTGCATATTAGGATAGAAATTGCACTTAAGTTAATTTAGATAATTTCTTAATTTACTATAAGTTTAGGTATTTTATTAAATAGATTACATTTTAGGATTATCTAGGTTAAGATAATGTTTTAGTTTAAATTAGGATGTGGCTCAACCTAATTCCTAATATAAATTAAATAGGATCTTAATCTAATTAGGTAATTTTCATATTTCATCTAATTTCGAATTTCAAGAGAAAATACCAAAAATGCCTTAGAATAAATTGATTTCATTTTTTAGATGGATTGCATCTAGGGTTAGAATTTATTAAGTTAAGATAATATTTTAGTTTAAATTAGGATTTGGTTTAACCTAATTCCTAATATAAATTGAATAGAATCTTAACTTAGTTAGATAATCTCCATATTTTTCTGATTTTGAATTTCTTGAAAAATACAAAAATGTCTTAGGATAAATTAGTTGCAATTTCTAGGATAGATTGCATTTTTAAAATAAAAAACATCATTTGCATGTCGTTAAGATTAGGTCATTTAGATTGCATTTAATCATTGCATTTCTTCATGTCATATAGTTTATGTCATGCTGCCATGTTATATTAGATTATTAACATGCATCGCATGATTTTCATTAAGAAAAGCGAAAAACAAAAATTAAAATTGCATGTTAATTAGAAACCATATCTAGGGTTGTTGATGTGGATTTTAATTTAACATTGCAGATGCTTTCGTTGTTTCGAGGTAAGTCCTGCAATTTATTTTTGCTTTACTTGAGTGTTAAATTGGTGGTTTTTGCGCACTGCATGAACATCTCACATGTTAGGGAATTAGTTTAAAATCAATCCAAACTGCTTGCCAAACATTTTTCAAAATAAAAAGAAAGGTACCGAAAGGGCGTTAGAGAATTCTAGCGTAACCAAGTCCCCGTACCCATAGTCTCTGGTTCGTAGGAGTAAAATAATTCTCCCGTTATTTTACTTGGGTTTTTAATCGACCCACCAAAAATAGATTAGTGGCGACTCCTAATTGAAAATCAATTGCATGTTAAGAACTTAAACCTAAGTCGCGAATTGGTATGGGCTTGGGAGAGCCCGAGTTAAGTCTAGGCTTAACAATCCATTAGCCAAACCTTAGGTGGTCCACACCCGAAAAATTGGTCGCGACAGCTTGGCGACTCCGCTGGGGATATGAGTTCTAGTTAAAACTCTTAGTGGACTTAGGCCAATTTTTCTTTTCTTTTGAAAAATGTTTTGTTTGGCAGCGAGGATTCCAGGTACGCCCCTAACATTTAAGGTGTTAAATGTTTTTGCAGGATGGGAGGTATATGGGGAAGTGTTTGTTAACCTTTGTTTTGCAGGGAGGTGTAGGAATGTATGGTTTATTTTTATGAACGAAGTGTTGCTTGATATAAACTGCCGTGCATGCCTTGCATCTAGCACTACATTATTGCACACACAACCCGCCGCCGGACCTGGGCCGCATTAGGATCATCTAGGATGGTATTGAGATGTTTGCCACTCCGACCGCATGCTCGCGGTGCGAGTCGCCCATCTCAATCCCGAAGTTTCTTTCATGGTGTCAAGAGTACCCACCTCGGTCCGCATGCTCGCGACCCGGGTCGGCTCTTTGACCAAGCCGGAGTCATAAGGACCCGACATAGTCCACAAGCTCGTGGCTAGTCCGATCATCCTTATGGCTCCACTTTGATAAACTTTATAGAGTAGAAATCGAACCACTTACCATGCGCATGTCTATGTGATTGCCCATCATTGGTAAAGTAAGTTCTCTAAATTTTTGGCCTTTGCAATTTACTTACTTTATCACATTATTTTGTCGGTCCATGGCATTAGGATTGTCCTGAGTCTTAATCAATATACAATGGGGACATCGGACATTCGAATTATTTTCCCTCCAAGGGAGGAGCTTAGCACCTGGTGGGACAAGCTAGATCAAGATGGCCGTCAGTTTGTAGAGTCACATATTGGTCGACTACTTCCATTGCTGCGTATCAACATCCATGTCGGCCTCGTCCAAGCACTCGCTCACTGTTGGTGCCCCGAGACTTCTACCTTTATCTTCGGCGGTAAGCATGAGCTCACTCCCACCTTGGAAGAGTATAGCATTGCCATAGGAAAATCCTTGAAAGCCGAATTGATTAGTCCGCCTATCGGAATAGATCCTGTTATAACCTTATCTGATTTTCTGAGAATTAAAGAAGATGACATAAGAAAGGTTTTAAAGGCCCGCCGTAATGCATGTCCTTTATCTTTTTTGAAAGAATGTTTTGAAAAAGGCACCTCATTTCAAATGCGTAGGATTTTCCTCTTAGCTTTCTTTGGGTTTATAGTATTTCCTTACTGCAAAAATGCTATTAACCCTTTGATTGCTCAATTAGTTAGGCAAGTGTTGGAAGGAAAAAATTTTGTAAACACTTGTCTTGATTGAAACTTTTCTTTCTCTCACTCGTTTCAAAAGAGGTGGCGATAAGACTCTCCATTCCTCTCCTGAACTTTTACAAATTTGGTTCCTTTCTCATATAAAAGGATTTGGTGGTTCAATGACTATACATGATGTTAGTAATTCTAATCACCCTATTATGAGATTTGAGAACAATCAAAAACATGCACCAGATTACCATTATTCTAGGTGGCTAGCTTTCATGAAAAAACCAAATCCCAAGGGTTTCCTATGGCATGCTAAATGGTTCCAAGTTCGGGTAGCGAGACTCTCATGTGGAGGAGTTGGCCCAATCCCTCTATTGGGATTCACCGGAGCATTGGAATACTATCCGACTAGGGTGACTCGTCAATATCAAGTCGTGCAAGAGCTTCCCCCGGCGTTACAAGTAGAGCCACTCCAAGTCAGTTTTGTCAATGGAAGCCGAGGCCATGAAGATTCCATTCTCACTATCAAATCGATGTGGGACATGTGCCATCCACGAAAGCTCAAATGGCCCGAGGAGGAGTTGAAAGGCAAGGAAAGGAAGTACTATGCCTCGATTAAGTATATCCAACAACACAAGATTCCCGAGGAGCTGCTTCCAAAGATACCGGAGGCGCCGTTGAAGATCACCAATCAAGCTGAGAATAAACGCCTCAAAAGAGTTGCTGAAAAAGCTCAAGAGGAGAATAAACGATTGCGCCGAATGGTGTCCCGAATGTATATTGATCAAGCCAAATGAAGTGCTTGAATCAATCTTGCTATCTTCATTAATGTTTAGGGAGTTGGGGGTCATTTACTTTCCTAGATCGTTTGTTTAGGACATATCGAATTTCTAGGCTTGTCAAAAGCTCCATTGATGAATAAAATTTCTAGAGTATTGTCATGGATCGGCGTATTTTCATATGAGATACTTATTTGTGTTCATTTCTTAAATTTAGGTGATAACGGACCCTCCACGCTCTCCCATTATCACGCGATTAAGAGCAAGAATGGCCGAACAAACCGAAGTGCGTGATCGTGTCTCCGCTATGGAGGGCCAACTCCAACAGTTAGCTGCCTCTATGGAGCTTATAACAGCTCAACTCCAATCCCTCCAAGTGAATCCGGCTCCCGTGCCCACTCCCCGAGATAGTCGTCCCGAAGCCGGCAAACAAGACACAAACTGGTGAGGATGACATGCCCGGGCTGGAAGATGATCCATTCCCGATCAATGTGGAAAAGGCTAAGACGGAGCAGGATGAACGCTTTACGAAAATGGAAGAAAAGTTGAAACAACTGCAGGAGTCACAGAGTTCACTCCCGTTCGACTTGTCCGTGTACGAGAAAGTCAAGATGCCAAAGAAATTCAAAATGCCGGATTTTGAGAAATACGATGGTACTTCCTGCCCAAAAGCTCATTTGCAGATGTACCACGTGCGCATGGCCCAATATGTCAAGAACGAGCCTCTCATGATCCAATCATTCCATGCAAGTTTGACTGGGCCTGCACTGAATTGGTATGTCATGAAAAATGTGAATCTTCTCGACACCTGGAATGAAGTGGCTGACGCATTTCTCAAGCAATACAAGTTCAACATGGATATTGCACCTTCCCGAGAGGATCTTGAGAGTATGGAGAAAAAGAAGAGCGAGTCGTTCAAAGGGTATGCCGTGAGATGGCGAAATACGCGGCTCAAATCACCCCGAGCCTACCGACAAGGAGCTGATGAAGTTATTTATCAAAACTCTCCCATCGAATTCCGTATCCGGATGGCCAGCACGTACGTTGAAAGCTTCAATCAGCTTAT
The DNA here is from genome assembly GCA_014182725.1 of Eucalyptus brandiana. Lineage (NCBI taxonomy): Eukaryota > Viridiplantae > Streptophyta > Magnoliopsida > Myrtales > Myrtaceae > Eucalyptus > Eucalyptus brandiana. The sequence goes on from CM024669.1 coordinate 30,386,282, forward strand.
TTCTGTGGGGGAACAAATCGAGATGGGGATAAGGGAAGGATGGTTTACTGAACCATCAAGTAGAAGATTCTCTACCAAGAAAGAGAAGGAGGCTGCTGTAGACGTGAATGTGGCTTATGGCCAAGAAAGTGCCAATCGCACCCCGGCTATCCAGATGAATCCAAGGCAACAGCAAGCTACCGGCCGTCAATCATTTGCCCAAGCAAGAAGGCAATTCTCTCCTCTCCCTGGATCTCCATCCCAAGTGTTGGCAATTCTAAGAAAGAAAGGATTGCTTACTAGCGAACCGAAGCGCCCTAACCGCGAAAGCATTCGTAGTTACGACTCGACGAAGAAATGCGACTATCATAGCGGTGAACTGGGACATTCAACTGATGAATGCTTCACCCTGAAACACAAGATCCAAAACCTTTTGGACACAAAGGCCTTTTCATTTCAGACTGCTCAGCCAAACGTCCAGAAAAATCCGTTACCGGGGCATGAAGGTACGGTCAATGCTATCCTAGAGCCTGAAGTTGGTCGAATCAAGAACTCGAAGGTACATGTGGCAGATGCTTACAACGGCTTGGTAAGAGCTGGATATTATCCAGATCAGGAGGATGTTCCTCTATCATTGATGAAGGAAAGAGTCGCCAGGATGGTGGATGACGGAATCATCGTTTATGCTGACCATAACTCTATAGTTTCCACTATTTCCCCCATCATTATTGATTGGGAGGAGGAGCAAGCGGCGCTCAATGCTGATAAGGAGGAAGTTGATCCTTCACTTGTGGACATGCCCCCACTTGAAGATGCATCCGACGATGAGATAGTGATTGAAATGCCTCAACCGTATGAATATGTCAACAATAAGGCGGTCCATTGGTCTTATGATCTAGATGTTGACCTCGTTACAAGGTCAGTCGGACTTATTCTCGGGCCAATGTTCAACCCGCAAAACCCGTCACCGATGAAGAGGCTAAAGAGTTTTTGGCTGTGATCAAAGCAAGCGAGTACAAGGTGGTCGAACAGTTACGAAAGATGCCCGCCCAGATTTCTTTGCTTGAACTCCTGCTTACATCCCCTATGCATCAAAAGTCGCTAATGAAGGTGTTAAGTGAAATTCGTGTACCTGAAACGGTCGAGGCAGACAAGCTGGAAGACTTTGTGGGATCGATCCTTCTTAAGGACATGATTGCCTTTTCTGATGAGGAATTCCCTCTCGAGGGTAGGGGGCATAACAAGGCACTCTACGTATCGTCAAGCATAAGGCTTCTCATGTGTCTCGAGTACTCATTGATAATGGGTCCGCCCTAAACATATGTCCATTAGCCACTCTTCATCGCCTTAAGGTGGACCCGTCCAAGATACATGCCGCAAAGACTTCTGTTCGAGCTTTTGATGGTACTAAGAAGGAAGTGCTTGGGGAGATTCACCTTGATGTGCAAATAGGGCCGGTGGTCTTCAATGTTCCCTTCCAGGTAATGGATATCCCTACGCTTTTAATTTTCTTTGGGTCGTCCCCGGATTCATGCTCGGGGCGGTACCATCAAGTCTACATCAAGCTGTGAAATTCGTAATCAAAGGGAAGTTGGTCACTGTCTATGGCGAAGAAGATCATCGGATTTATCATGAGACAGCTATCCCCTATGTAGAGCCAGACTTTGAGTTCGAATCAAGTTACCACTCGTTTGAGTTGGTATCCACTATTCACGCTTCTCGAGACTCACCACCACCAACCCCGAAGTTTCAAATGCTGCTATCATGGTGGGAAGGATGATGGTTGAGAATGGTTTTATTCTGGTAGTGGCCTTGGAAGAAATGGTCGGGGATTCGAAACCCCATTGAAGCCCCTCGGAGGTCCCGTCCGCTTTGGATTAGGGTACCATGGAAGAGGTGGGGAAAGTTCGAGGAGGACGAAGACAGGAAAGGCGAAACCCGCCACCTGACCACGGGCGAGGAAGGCAAAACCCATTACCCCCAAACATTCACGAGACATTCCCTAGTCCTCCGATAATGATGCAGGATGAAGCAGAAATAATGGACACCCTGGGGCAGCCAAGCGGAAAATTCGACTATCTGGTGAAGTATTCGGCTCCTCCCAGTTTCTATATTGATCCCCGCGACATTGTCCCAGATGGATGGGGCGGCATGGATGATCCGACACCCCTGGAGACCGAAAACCCCGAAGATGCATTGGAAGGAATCTCTAGTCTCTTCGATGATGTCTTCATAGGGACCATTGACGAAGGACCTCGGGAGAAGATGGGCTCTAGCCCACAAGAGTAACTCATTTTTGCTTTCTTACATTCCCCTGCGCGGGAATTTTTATCGCTTTCTAGGGCTTGTTTTTGATTTCTTCCTTTTCGTTTTCTTTTTAGGGCTTGAAAATTGCATTTCCATTCAATAAATGTAATTGATTGATGAATATCAATAAAATTACAAGTTTTATTTTGAGGGCATGATGAGGTACACCAAACCAGCCCGGTGATGATATCCGGCCGATAAAGAAAAAAAATCCAAGGAGAATTTCGAGGCCGGGCTCCATCATGCTTTCTCATGTCAAAATGTTTTAAAAAATGTTTTTGCCAAAATTTCAAAAAAAAAACAACAAAAACAACAACAAAAACAAAAAAACAAAAAGATAGATTATTTTGTTTGTCTCTCTGATTTATTTACTTCATGTCTCAGGAGCAATCTTACGGCATACAAAAGTATGGAAATGGTCCAGCCCAGTGCAACAAATGCTGACATTGACGACCTCGATGACTTGAATGAAGATTCCATTGAGGTGCAGCGAAGCTGGGAGCAGCATGAAAAAGCCAAGGCTCTCACATCCGAGCAGACTGTCACTATTAATTTAGGTGACACCGAAGAAGTCAAAGAAATTAAAATTAGGGCAAATCTTCCCGAAGACGAGGCTGAGCGCCTAACTCAGCTACTAAATGAATACCAGGATGTCTTTGCATGGACCTATGCTGACATGCCTGGTTTAGACCCATCGATCGTCGAGCATTGCTTGCCTACTAATCTGGATGTACCACCAAAGAAGCAAAGGCTCCGGAGAACTAAGCCCGAGCTCTCGAAGAAGATAGAGGAAGAGGTGATGAAGCTTCTGAAGGTGGGATTCATTGAAGTCTCACAATACCCTGAATGGGTGGCTAATATCGTGCCGGTGATGAAAAAGATGGTCGAGTTCGAGTTTGCGTCGACTATCGAGATCCGAACAAGGCTAGCCCAAAAACGATTTCCCTTTGCCTCACATAGATGTCCTCGTGGATAGTACTGCCGGATTTGAACTATTCTCGTTTATGGATGGGTTTTCCGGGTACAATCAGATAAGGATGAAGGAGGAAGACAAGGAGAAGACAGCATTTATTACCCCGTGGGGGACCTTTCATTACAAGGTCATGCCCTTTGGACTCAAGAACGCAGGGGCAACTTACCAGCGAGCCATGGTAACACTATTCCATGATATGATACATCAGGAGATTGAAGTCTATGTTGATGATATGATCACAAAGACTCGGCTTGGAAGAAGCCATGTGGAAACCCTGAAGAAGTTGTTTGATCGACTCCGTGAATTCAAGCTTCGGCTAAATCCCACTAAATGCGTGTTCGGGGCAACATCCGGTAAATTACTCGGATTCATTGTAAGCGATAAGGGGATTGAGATTGACCCATCTAAGGCTAAGGCCATATGCGAAGTGCAACCTCCATCAACAGTGAAAGAAGTTCGGAGCCTCCGGGAAGAGGCGAATTACATAGCCCGGTTCATTTCCCAACTCTCTGAAACTGCCAAGCCATTCTTCAAGCTCCTAAAGAAGAATGCACGAATCAACTGGGATGATGAGTGTCGAGAAGCTTTCAACAAGTTAAAGCAGTATCTGATGAACCCACCAGTTCTTGTCCTACCATCACCGGGGCATCCCTTGATTCTCTACCTCACCGTTCATAGTGAGTCATTGGGTGCAATGTTGGCTCAGGAGAGTCCTGTGGATAAAAAAAAACGAGCCATTTATTATCTGAGTAAGAAGTTCACTGTATCAGAGCTGAAATATTCTGATGTTGAAAAGACTTGTGTGGCATTGGTGTGGGTATTGCATAGATTGCGACAATACACACTACATTATCGACATTTCTCGAATCGAGAACGACCCCATCAAGTATTTACTTGATCGGCCGGCTTTGGTGGGTAAGTTGGCCAAATGGCAAATTTTGATCTCCGAATTTGATGTGCAATACCTGCCACAAAAGTCGGTTAAGGGTCGAGTGATCGCCGATCTATTGGCCGAAAATTCAGAAGTTTCTAATGACGATGGTTTCCTTGATGACCGTGTCTTGAGTGTAAATGAAGACTCATGGAAGATGTTCTTTGATGGAGCTGTAAATTTGTGCAGTTGCGCACCTTTGGGGCGGTTTTGATATCCCAGTTGACAAAGCACTATCCGGTAGCTGCAAAATTGATATTCCCATGCACTAACAATGTGGCCGAGTATGAGGCTTGCATTCTCGGACTTCAAGCCGCAATCGAGATGGGTGTGGCCAAGTTAATGGTATTTGGAGATTCGGCACTCGATCATATTACTGATCGTAGGTGAGTGGAAGACCAAGGATGCCAAGTTGCTCCGTACCACAAGCACTTAGAAGATCTCGGTAAAGGAGTTTGACGAAATTTCATTTGAATACTTACCAAGGTCTCATAATCAATTTGCGGATGCACTCGCAACTTTGTCGTCTATGTTACAAGTCACTGACGGGTTAGAGGTCGAGCCTTTGAAAATAGAGGTTTTGCCAAAGCCGGCTTATTGTATGATCGTGACTGAAGAACCCGATGGAAAACCATGGTATTCCGATATCATGAACTACATTAAAAGGCAGGAATTTCCCGAAGGAAGCACTCCCGCTGATAGGAAGTACATCATGAAGATGGCCTCAAAATTCTTCGTCAGTGGCAAGAATTTGTACAAGAGATCTTATGATTCAGTCTTGTTACGGTGTGTGGATACAACCGAAGCCACTCAAATCATGCAAGAAGTGCACGAAGGAATATGTGGCCCTCATATGAATGGGCACATGATGGCTAAGAAGATTATGAGATTAGGCTACTATTGGCTCACACTAGAAAGTGACTGCATCAAGCACGTGCGGAGTTGTCATCGTTGCCAGATCCATGGTGATAAGATAAATGTTCCTCCAACCGAGCTACATCGGTTTTCCGAGCCATGGCCCTTCTCAATGTGGGGCATTGATGTGATCGGCCCAATAAACCCGAAGGCTTCCAATGGGCACCGATTCATTTTAGTGGCCATAGACTATTTCTCCAAATGGATCGAAGCTACGTCGTTTGCAAGTGTCACTTTGCTCGCAATGTTGCAAAGTTCATCAAACGTGACATAATTGCTCGCTATGGTGTCCCCTGAAACAATCATCACTGACAACGGAACAAATTTGAACAACAAGCTTGTTGATGAGTTGTTTAGCGAGTTCAAGATCAAGCATCTGAATTCGTCCCCTTATCGCCCTCAAATGAACGGAGCTGTTGAAGCGGCCAATAAGAATATTAAGAAGATTTTGGCTAAGACAGCCGAGAATTATCGAGATTGGCATGACAGGTTACCCTTCGCATTAATGGCGTATCGTACATCGATCCGCGCTTCCACTGGGGCAACCCGGTTTGCTTTGGTGTACGGCATGGAAGCAATTCTACCTGTAGAAGTGGAGATTCCTTCTCTGAGAGTTTTATCCCAAGTGGAGTTGTCTGAAGATGAATGGTCGCAACAAAGACTTGAACAGTTAAACTTGATTGATGAGAAGAGACTGAAGGCTCTTTGTCATGGCCAAGCTTATCAGCAAAGAGTTGCCAGATCCTTCAACCAAAAGGTGCGGCCAAGGCGTTTCGAGGTAAATGACCTAGTTCTAAGGAAGCTATTGCCGTTATTTCCAGATCCTGGAGGCAAGTTTGCTCCAAACTACGGTGGTCCATATGTGGTAAAGAAGGTACTTCCTGGAGGTGCCTTGATCTTGGCAGAAATGGATGGTCGCGTGTTTTCCACTCCAGTTAATTCCGATACTGTCAAGAAGTATTATCCATGATAGAATTTGCCATGTCTTGTCTTGAATTGCAAGTATTTTATGATGAATAAGATGCCTCGATCAGTTGAATTGTTCAAGTTTGTCATAAATTTTGCATTCTTCTTCCTTAATGAATCGTATGAGATAAATTGAATGTGTCAAATGAGATACCTTGGAATGATGAAAGGCAAGCCTTGTTCCATACACTAATCCTAGGTGAGTTGTGAAAGAGTTCCATGCCCACAAGGAAGAGGGTGATCTCGCAAAAGGTACACTAACCAAGGTGACAAGAGGCAATTTCTTCTTCTACCCGAAACACTACATGTATATCCATTGTTTAGCCCTTTAAGCCCACGCACATGAAGAATTTTTTAAATCATCCCTGTTAAGGATCATCCCACATTGGGACAAAGTTTGAAATGAATGAAAGGAATTTTCTTACTCACACTTGCATCAATCTTTGAGTGTTGCTTTCGCATTGTAACTCGTATGATAATTTAAAGTGCCTTAGGATAATGAAGAGCGAGTCATTTCTCTATCTTATACACTTTCATCCATTGCATAGCCCACTTGAGCTTATGAATTCATTTCATATTAAACCCAGTTGGTGATCATCCCCCACCTTTGGGGCAAGACAAAAACATTTAAGTAGCATGAATTAGAATACCGACAAAAATGGAGATTTTGTTAAAAAAAATGCAAAAAAAGGGCATGAAAAAGCAGTGTGCCGGTAAAAGCAAGGCCGATGCTCAAAAAAAAAAAAACTCAAATGTTGTTGCAATCAATGAGCAAAAAAAAAAAAAAAAAAAAAATCTCTGACAATGGAGAAGGAAAGTGGTAGGAATGTCAAGATGATCACCAACTTTGACCCTCTAAACACTTTTTGAGCCTAATGATCCTTTCATTTCACAACCCATGAACCAAGCCTACGTTACGTCCCTTGCAAAGTCTCTTCAGATTATGGCACTTGAATTAACGTAAGAGTTCATATGCTTGAAAGCATCGCTTGAAGAAGTGCGAGTAAGATAATTACTTCTTCATTTCATATGTTTCTTGACTTGAAAATCCCAAGACAGTTATGAAATGTCGTTTTTCAAATAGCCTCGACTCGAAGAGTCCCCTTTGTTAAGCCGTTGACCAAACCCACATTACGGTCCCTCTTAAAGACCTCTCAGATTGGTGAGATCATACCACTTGCGAGATTGCTCGGACCCTTGTTTGGCACGATGATGGTGAGATAGAGTGATTGACAAAATCCTGCATCAAAGGTCGGGATGAAATTGCCATTTTAATGAAGATGAGAGAAAAGTCCTTTCGGACCAAAGGATCCCTCATTTGACACATTCATGACACTCATGTGTTCGGAATGGAAATTAGGTGATGCAAGATTAATGAAAATCATCATGAACCTCCATTAAATTGATGCATGTTTATGATTACCAATGCATGTTGTCTCTCCTATGACCATGTTTTGCAGGAGACGTATCCCCGAAGATCGGAGATGTTACCAGGTAAGTATATCTCTATCCATATCTTGAATATTTGTCATTGCACAGGTATTCCCTTTTTAAGCATACCGACACTCAATTGAGTTGTCCCCCAAAGATTTTTCCTCGATTCAATCGATTAAGGCGACCGAAGAATGGTTCGAGTCTGGTCGGATGATTTGTCGCAAGGTTGGGCGACCGAAGAATGGTTCGGGTCCTAGCCAAGCAAAACCTCGTCTAGGTGACCGTAGAATGGTACGGGTCCTAGACAACATTTATTGCTCTAACAGGCGACCGTAGAATGGTACGGGTCCTGGAAAAGCAATTTCCCCATTCAGGCGACCGTAGAATGGTACGGGTCCTTGACAACACTTATTCCTTATTCAGGCGACCGTAGAATGGTACGGGTTCTGGAAAATGAATCCCCGTTTAGGCGACCGTAGAATGGTATAGGTCCTAGACAAAACCTTTCGCCGTCTTGGGCGACCGTAGAATGGTACGGGTCCTAGGAAAGCGAGTTCCTTACAAAAAAATTCTGCCGTATTGGGCGGACCGTAGAATGGTACGGGTCGAGAAAGCAGCTCCTTTTCGCCATACTGCGGGCGACCGTAGAATGGTACGGGTCCTAGGAAAGCAGCATCTTCACAAAGTCATGTTACTATTCTAGGCGACCGTAGAATGGTACGAGTCCTAGACAGGTAACACTCACTACCTCGAATTACTTTATCCTCCTCGAAGGTAAGTTATCCCAGGTAGGTTTATCTATCATTTGCATTAGCATTTCCATGCATCATACAAATTGCATTAAAAAATGGAATTCATATTCTGACAAAAAAAATCATTCATTGCATGAGCATGACCAAAATTTAGGTCTCAATTCGTCTTTGAAGGCAACCTCTGTGAGCTCACCTTCAAAGAGGGGCAGCTATTGACACCTAAATTTTTGGGGTTAATTTTTGCTAAATAAAAAATAAAAAAAAAATCATAATCACATGGCATATGGTTTGGGAAAATTTTATTTTTTGTTATATTTTGTTAAGATTTTTCATATTTAGGTAATATACACTAGGGGATGCTTTTTTGCGCAAAAGGGGAATTTTTTTGATCGGATATGCAAAAAATATTGCGCAGGGTGAAATAATATATTCGATGGAATTTTACAGGAACAAAATTGGCAATGAAATATGCCGCAAAGATACATTCTTTTGGGTGTATAAAAGCGTTGCGCACGTACGGACAAGGGGGGAGGAATTTCGAGAAATTTGAAGCAAAAAGGGGTTCCTTTCCGTTGGTAAAAAAAGAGAGCAAAAGGTGAAAAAGTGAGTGGAGAGAAAAAAAAAAAGGAGAAAAAGAAAAGAAAAGCCCTCCCCTCGTGCGACTGTTCATCTTCCTCGCAGGGGAGGGCCTTCGCCGGCCCTGTCACCGTCGAACGACGCCGTCACCATCGCCGATCTCCGTCCGCGAGCCCCGACGACCTGCGCGCTGTCCCGACGCGCCACCGCGTCGCCCCGTCGCCTCTGCGACCTCGCGACCCGAAGCCGACGCCTCTTGTCGGTCACGCCCGTGCCCCGACGCCCAGCTGCCTTCCCCTCGTGAAGCCGCGACCCAGCGCCGGTCCACAACGCCGCTGCCCTTCCCCGACGCTACCGCCGCTCCCTCCGGGTCTCGATGCGTTCCGCCTCGGCCCGAAGACCACCGCGCCGCAGATCCGAGGTCCCCGCGGCGGCCACGATCCGATTCCCGAGTTGCCGTGCCGCCCCGTCAGCGATTCGCTTGACCCGAGTCATCACCGCCAGCGTCGAGCCCCTCGCCGCACGATTCGCCATCCGCGAGACCCGCGCCAGATCCGGCGTCCGCAGGAGCCCTCGCCAGAACCCGGAAGCTCGAGCTTCGCCCGTGACGCCTCGCCTCCGCCGAATCCACCGCTGCGACGCTCGCACCCGGCTCCGTGCCGATCCCGAAGCCCGGTGCCGCGCCGCCGACGTGCCGCCCCGCCTCCCTCGCCGGATCCCTAGCCGGCGATCTCCCCTCGCCGGACCGACTATCAACTTTATTTTTCTTTTTCTTTTTCAGAAAAAAAGAAAACAAAAAAAGAGAAAATCAAGAGAAAGTTTAGGTATTTTCTTTACCTTATTTTTGTTTTATTATTTTTGCTATTTTATTAGTGTAATTATTCCTTTAATGTGAAATTGAAATTCCATGATATGAAATTGCCTGGAAATTAGTGATTGTCGGTCCGATTTTCAAGCTCGAAATCCGACTCGCAATTACTTAAAAAATTGCCAATCCAATCTCCCGCTCGAGATCCGATTCGTGATTTATGTGAAATTGGCCAACCCGATCTCATGCTCGAGATATGGTTCGTCGATTTGGATATCAATATGGCTTGATTTCTGTGGTGCTACTTAAATTAGCTTTCTTTAAAAAAATCAAAAAATGTAGTTTTAGGGTTTGCATGTTCACAATAGGTATTTTATTTCGAATTTTCAAAAATAAAAAAAAAAAGTCAAAACAATTAATTTAGGTTGCTAGTTTTCTTTAAAACTTGGATTGCATGTTTAATTATTTGGCAATTATTAATTTCACAATTTAAAAAAGTAAAAAAAAGGGAAAAACAAAAAAATCATCATGCATAATTCATGTAGAATTAGGGTATATTTTGCACGTCATTGCATATTAGGATAGAAATTGCACTTAAGTTAATTTAGATAATTTCTTAATTTACTATAAGTTTAGGTATTTTATTAAATAGATTGCATTTTAGGATTATCTAGGTTAAGATAATGTTTTAGTTTAAATTAGGATGTGGCTCAACCTAATTCCTAATATAAATTAAATAGGATCTTAATCTAATTAGGTAATTTTCATATTTCATCTAATTTCGAATTTCAAGAGAAAATACCAAAAATGCCTTAGAATAAATTGATTTCATTTTTTAGATGGATTGCATCTAGGGTTAGAATTTATTAAGTTAAGATAATATTTTAGTTTAAATTAGGATTTGGTTTAACCTAATTCCTAATATAAATTGAATAGAATCTTAACTTAGTTAGATAATCTCCATATTTTTCTGATTTTGAATTTCTTGAAAAATACAAAAATGTCTTAGGATAAATTAGTTGCAATTTCTAGGATAGATTGCATTTTTAAAATAAAAAACATCATTTGCATGTCGTTAAGATTAGGTCATTTAGATTGCATTTAATCATTGCATTTCTTCATGTCATATAGTTTATGTCATGCTGCCATGTTATATTAGATTATTAACATGCATCGCATGATTTTCATTAAGAAAAGCGAAAAACAAAAATTAAAATTGCATGTTAATTAGAAACCATATCTAGGGTTGTTGATGTGGATTTTAATTTAACATTGCGAGATCTTTCGTTGTTTCGAGGTAAGTCCTGCAATTTATTTTTGCTTTACTTGAGTGTTAAATTGGTGGTTTGCGCACTGCATGAACATCTCACATGTTAGGGAATTAGTTTAAAATCAATCCAAAGCGCTTGCCAAACATTTTTCAAAATAAAAAGAAATGTACCGAAAGGGCGTTAGAGAATTCTAGCGTAACCAAGTCCCCGTACCCATAGTCTCTGGTTCGTAGGAGTAAAATAATTCTCCCGTTATTTTACTTGGGTTTCTAATCGACCCACAAAAAATAGATTAGTGGCGACTCTAATTGAAAATCAATTGCATGTTAAGAACTTAAACCTAAGTCGCGAATTGGTATGGGCTTGGGAGAGCCCGAGTTAAGTCTAGGCTTAACAATCCATTAGCCAAACCTTAGGTGGTCCACACCCGAAAAATTGGTCGCGACACCCGTTTGTGCATAGGCAGCCCGGTTAACGTATTGGTTTCCTAATCGAGTCTTGGTAGGGTAGAACTTGCTGAGACGTAGTCTCATCTCGGTTGTGGGACAACATTTCAGGCCCGTAGATGAGCCTATGGAGGAAGAATTAGAAGAGGACGATGAGCCGGAAAATGATGAAGAGTTTGAAGGATGTGAGCTGAGTGAAAAGGAGTCAGAGAAGGATCAATGTGACATCCTGAAATCCAGATTCTGATTTCGATCGAAATAATTGGGCATTTCATCGACGCATTTATAATTCTTTTCCCTGAACTGATTACTCATGAGATAACTAGTCTATCAAGTGAAGCCGTTAAGGAATTTTAATGCATTAGACTTGAGAATTCAACCAGGAAACAACTGCTCGACCGTGCAAATCTGCAAGAGATTATTACGACACAGTAAGATCAATTAGAAATCAGAGATAGGTTGACTCGACAAAGGTATGTGATTAAGTGTGGGTGATTCCACCTAATTGCACAATTCTTGTCAATCGGCACTAGACTAATTCTTCTGTCGTTTTGTTACCCCGTGTCTATATTTGAAACCTTGAGATTTCCACGACAATCGAGAGTCGTCAATGTGTTGAAGATGTACTTTATGGCTTGAGAATAATCAACCACAGATCAAATGCATGAAAATTCGCAAAAGCTACCCGGTAGATTAGGACGCACTAAATTCGCGCCGAATTGAAATTAACCGTGAAATCAAACCCGAATTCAGAAATTGAGAATTCTGTCAAGTCACAATTCATTTTAGGAACGTCGACTCATCCTCAGAAGATTTTTTTCTACAACCGAGATTTTTAGCGGAAAAGCAAAGTAAGGCCATTTTTGTTTGAGATTGTCAGAGAGACGTTTTTTTTATCGAATATTTGGGAAGCAAGTTGGATCCTTTGATGGGAAAAAGTCATAAGAAGGTTGAGGACACATTAGTTAATTTAATTGAACTTCAATTAGATAGAATTAATTGAGAATTGATTGAATTAAGTGTACAAAATTTCATGCCATGGCGGAAAAAGAAATTTGACCCATCGAACTAAGGTTGTGGGAGATTGGAGATAGTGGAACATGACATCATCAAGTGATGTCATGATGGGCCATTTTATTAGATTAAAGAAAAAGAAAAAGAAAAGAAGTGGTCCCCCTTCCTTCTCTCTCCTTCCTCTCTCTCCCTATCGTGCAACCGCTCCTCCATCTCCATCTTCTTCTTCTTCTTCGAATGCCATCAGCAGTAGCAGAGATCGACCAGCACCGCCATCTCCGTCCTCCATCGCACACCTCACGCTGAAATGCCCGCAAACCACCGGAGCTGTTCGCGCGCACCCGAGCCTGTCGCCATGTGTTCTCGTTGTTCCACGGTCCCAGCTCCCTATTCCAAGCTGCTCGAGACGCATCCAACCCCGTCGAGCTCCTTCCGTCTCTGTCCAATCGTCCCTCGACCCTGCTTGGACTGCCGTCGCCGCTCGTCATCCCGTGCTCCGCCCGTCTCCACCTGCTTCTCGCCAGCTTCTCTGTTCCAGCGGCCATTTCAAATCTGGTGGAGCTCCGCTGGAGTCGTTCAACCCACCTCCGGCCACCGTACACCCTCGCCTCAACCCGCCGAGACTCCCTCAACCCCTCTCAGCCCTTGCATGCCTCAACTAACGTCGGATCCACCCTCAACTAGCAGCGAGCAGAGAGGAGAAAAATAGGTATGGCAACAGCTTCGTGGCTCATTTTGGCTGACTTCCCGACCCTGAAAGCTAGGCCCGCCTTGGAGTGATTCGATCCCCTCGGTGTCCTCGTTGATTTGACCCGCTCGGATCGCTAATCGAGTGAGTTTAACTCACTAATCCCCGCTTAGTAGGTTAATCACGTTTAAGGGGTGTTTAGATTAGACTAAGTAGGTTTAGGTGATTAGATTAATTTATTTAAATATTAAGTGGATTAAGGGATGTGATTAGTTTAGTAGATAATTAATTAAGGCTAAGTAAATGTTTGTATTAAAGTAATCTTGTTTAAGCCTTAATTAATTCATTTAGATTCAATAATTATTTCGAATTTATATTATTATTTATTATATTATATTATTATAATATAATATTATTTAATTTAATTTTCGGAATAAATTTAATTATTTATTATTTTCTGGAAATTTTGACCGGGATAGTCGGTGACTAGTATTTTATGCTGATTATCGTGGTGCAATCTGTTTATTTATTTGAGCGTTAATTTGTACTAAATTGAATTAATTGTGAATTTAGGATTTATTCCTAAATTATTTGATTTTGGTTATTAATGGAAAAATAACCGGGAGTCGGTTTACAGCACCAAAAATATGTAATGGGCTGTTGAAATTGGTGGGATATTTGTAAATGAAATTATTGTATTTTGGCTAAGGCTAACCGTGTACCCACACGCGGCTATTTATCGAAAATGATAAAAGATGGAATTGATTGTATGAGAGAGTAGTATACTATATCGACCTACGGGCGATATGTCAGCTTTGGGTGAGCAGTATACCGGTATACTATATCAACCTACGGGCGATATATCAGCTTTGGGTGAGCAATATACCTTATCATCAGCTTTGGGCGAGCACATATATATAGTATACTAAATTGGCCTATGGGCCCTAATCTATCAGTTTTGGGCGAGCATATACATAGTATACTATATCTATCAACTTTGGGCGAACTATGCTATCGATATGTCAGTTTTGGGTGAGCAGTCCTAGACTATGGTCGGACTTTATAGATAGTATTAAATGTACTGATCAGGGAAAAGTCGTGGTGACATGTAATCGATTAAGTCGATTGATCACTGAGTCGATCTGATTGGTGGAATGTGATTGATTGTTGTAGCTATCAATATTATTAATTAAACTAATGTGCAGGAAGAAACTAATGCCAAGGTAAGCCTTTTGACCTGTGTTGTGCTTAGGCAGCCCTTATCGCGTATTGGCTTCCTAATCAGGTCTTAGTGGGGTAGAACTTGCTGAGACATAGTCTCATCCCGGTTTAGGGAAAATATTTCAAGTCCCTAGATGACGATCGTGGAGGACCGGGAGTCCTGGAGTTCGGAAGGTAGAGGCTAAAGAATCGGCAAATGGGTCTAACTAGTGGATGTTAAGACAGTTCCCTTTTTTGATAAGCCATCAATTTTATAAACAGCCTAAGTTTGTAATTAACCAGTTTGTCTATAAAGACTCGTCTTGATTCGAAAAATATGATCTTACTTTTCTATCCCATTATTTGATTGTTTGGGGATTTTATTAAGCTTCCGCATGCGTATATAAATGAATGGGTCGGCGACCTTCCTGGGACGTTGCAAATAAATCGACCAAGAGGGATGGGTGCGCGCCCGAGGATCGGGGCGTGACAATTAGGATGATCCTGAGTATGACCCAGATGAGGATTGAAATCCCATCTCTTGGTGAACCCTTTGTATATGTGTAGATAAAGTGAGACTTTGAAGTTGTGAATAGTTTTGTGAAGTGCTCTGTCTAATGTCATGTATAAAGGTTTGGTTGTAGATTTCGATATGAAAAATATGGCCTGCTTTTCTATCCCATTGTTTTATTATCTGGGGATTTATAATTGCTTCCGCATGTGCTTAATAAATGAAAGAGTCGGCGATACACAGTCCTGGGATATCGCATTCTAAAATCGACCAAGTAGAAGGATGTGTGCGTGCCTGAGGATCGAGGCGTGACATCCCCTTTTTGTGGTATCAGAGCGAAGTTCAAGATTGGAGTGATAATGAGCGATGAGTCTTGGGATAGTAGTAAGAAATGCCTTTAAATTCATGCTGGTGCATTTCTGTATTAACTGAATGCTAGAATTGTTTGTTGTGTGTGGATCGATCACCTTCTAATCTAGTGCAAATTTGGAAGACGGGTTTCAATGTAAAGACTGAACCATGAGCGAGCAGGAGTTGAGAACTCCTAGTAAGAGGACAATGTCCTCTGTGACTCGGGATAATGCACTGACAAAGGTCGGTACCCAAGGTGGTTGTGGCAGAGTGTCGGCTCTGGCCAGCTCGAGCGTAGGAGTACCACTACAGGTTGGTACTAGTATAGCAGCGTCGAATGATCCTCAGTTCGATAGGATCATTTTGATGCTAGTGTTCCTTGGGAACTGAATGAGCCAAGAAGCTCTGGATCGAACCGCCGTCAGTGTTGCAACCGCCTTTGTTGCCACACCTGCTGAGATCCAGAGTGGAGATGTGATCCGGAAGCGAGTCATTGCATTTGAGCCGAGGTATAGATCCAGTTCAGGCAGAAATGGAAATCGGTTAGGGAAAAGACCGAAATTGAGAAAAAAGTATTCTATTCCACTCACGAGGAAGGGTGGGGTAGTCAAGTCAACACCGAGTCAAATAGATCAGGTTGTTTCCGGACGTGATGATGGAGATCGGTCTTATGTCCTTCCTAGGACGCAAAATTGTTTGGAGTATAGCCAACAGGGATATTTAGTCGGGAGTGGTCCTAGCAGACTGATGGGGCAACCAAAAAGAGTGTGTGCTGTCACTTGGCAGGAGATAGAAGACTCACCTTATAGGTGTCGGAATTGTAGAAGGAAGCATGGATAAATCCAATGTCCGAGTATGACTATAACATGTTGTGATGATGACCAGCATGACCATCAGGTGAAGGATTGTCAGTGGAAGCCTAAGGTAGCATAGACATTGCTACTACGGCCAGAACGCCACTAGGATGGCGAAAGGAATGGAAGTAAAATTGACCTTGCACCGATCAGAGAAAGAATGTATTTGAGGTGATTTTATCAGAGCAACGCAGCAAAGTTTTGTGCTGAGTTCGTAGAACTTAAATTGTTGAAGTAAAAGTGACAGAGAGAGGAAATCACTAGTAATATTTGCGCTTAACTAGTTGCTGAGGTGTGAGTTAAACGCCACGTGAATAGTGTGGGTTCATGGAGCATCTTGTGATAATGAATCATGGTCTTGGAGTAATCCAGTTTAGTCTATTAGCATGTGAAAGTGTCGAGGTTATTGGGAGTCGAAAAGAATCTTCGATTTCATTAATCTCGTTGGCTAGAGGCAACTTGTTTGTTAGACGGAGGTTGCCAAGGTTGCTTGGCAATTGTCTTGGGTAGGACAGATTGGAGAACTAGAGATGGAGGACATCTCAGTGGTCTAAGAATTTCTAGATGTGTTGTCATAAGAACTGTCAGACTATCATCAGAGAAAGAGATAGAAATTGCGATCGAACTAGCACCAGGATAGAGCTACTCTCGAAGGCTTCTTACCAGCTGTTGTTGTCTGAATTGGTAGAACTGAAGATGCAAATGTGAAGATTGATGAATGAGGAATTCATGCATATCAGTGCATCACTTTGGAGAAACATCAGTTTTGTTAGTGAGAAAAAGAAAGATGGTTTGTTGCGAGTATGCATCGACCATCGTCAACTCAATTAGGTGACAATCAAGGACAAGCGTCCATTGTAAAAGATCGATGAATTGGGTGACCAAACATCAAGAGTGTCAATGTCTTCAAGGATTAACTTGAGAATAAGATGTTGTCAGTTACAAACCAGGAATGAGGTTATACGAAAGACAGCTGTTAGTACTTGATATGGTCTTTACGAGAGTGTTTGGCCTAGTAAACACTCCAGCTACTATCATGGATTTGGCAAACTGAGTGTGCAAAGAATATCTAGGTCAATTGTGATCGTGTCGTGTAATGATATTTCGAGGTATTCAAGGAATGCTAAGGAGCACAAGAGATGTCTAAGAATGGTGAAGGAATTTCCATGAACCCGGTCAAGACCGAATCAGTTATCAGTAGACCAAGACCGACAGCAGTATCAGAGATCAGAAGTTTTCTGGGTTTGGCAGGTTATTATAAACGGTTTGTGGAAAGGTTCTCATCATTAGCATCACCTCTGACAAGACTACTGAAGAAAGAAGAAAAATTTGTATGGTCAGATAAGTGCGAGCGTAGTTTCCAAGAGCTAAAGGAAAAGCTAACTACCACACCTGTGCTGACGATTCCATCTGGTCCTAGAGGATTCGAGATCTATAGTGATGCGTCACTCAAGGGATTGGGTTGTGTGCTGATGCAACATGGCAGAGTTGTTGCGTATGCGTCCCGCCAATTGAGATCTTGTGAGTTGAATTGCCAACCAGGACTTGGAGCTCACAGCATTAATTTTCGCTCTAAGGATTTAAAGTCATCATTGGTATGGAGAAAGATTTCAGATTTTCATCGACTATTAAAGTCTCAAGTATATATATTTTCTCAAAAGAAGTTGAACATGAGACAGCGCTGATGGATGGAATTGCTGGAGGATTACGACTTGATATTCTATATCACCCAGGAAAAGCGAATAAGGTCCCTGATGCTTTGAGTCGAAAGTCTTCAGTGACTTATATATTATTGATTAAGGAGTGGAATTTAATCAAAAGAGTGCGAGATTCGGTGTTCAAATTTGAGGTAAGCCACCTCTTGAGTCTTCTGGCCACTCTCAAAATTGAACCGGATGTCCAGGTTAGAATCAAACTACTCCAATCGACAGATTCAGACGTACAGAAAATCCTTCAAGAGGATACCAATAAAAGAAAGGCTGATTTTCAAGTTTCTAATGATGGGGTACTGAGACTCCGTGGACGTTTGGTTGTACCTGATAGTGTAGAGCTTAGAGAAGAAATTTTATCTGAAATACATCGTAGCAGTTATAGCATTCATCCTGGAAGCACTAAGATGTATCAGAATCTGCGTCAACACTATTGGTGGTCAAGTATAAAGGCGGACATTGCCAAACATGTCACCAAGTGTTTGACTTGTCAGCAAGTAAAGGCCCAGCGTTGCAAGTTGGGAGGACTTCTGCAACCTCTTGCAATCCCAAAGTGAAAATGGGAACATATCACGATGGACTTTATGACTGGACTACCAAGGAGTCAGAGAGGGAATGATTCGATTTGGGTAGTAGTCGACGGGTTGACAAAGTTGGCTCACTTCATCGCAGTTCGAAAGGACCTCAGTCTTAATAGGCATGCAGACTTATACGTGCATCAAGTAGTTCAAATGCATGGAGTGCCGACTACGATAACTTCAGATAGAGACCCGAGGTTTACTACTGCTTTTTGGAAGAGCTTGCAGAGTACTTTAGGTACAAAGCTTCAGTATAGTACAGCATATCATCCTCAAATGGATGGTCAGTCCGAAAAGACGATTCAAACCCTCGAGGATATGCTGAGAGCGTGTGTAATAGACTTCAAAGGAAGTTGGAAAGATCAGCTTCATTTGATGGAATTTGCCTACAACAATAGTTATCAACAGAGTATGGATTAGTGTTTATTAGTAAATTATTATGCGAATTAGACGAATTGAGTATGCATTTAGCAAGTAGACGTGGTCTACTATTTATTGAAGGTAGCTCGGGATTTTTCCCGACCCTTATAGGGCTATAATTTGGCAATTCGGGCATAATTGGAATTTTTAGTAAGTAAATATTATTTTTCGAAATTAATTTAATTATTTATTTATTTTCTGGAAATTCAACCGGGATGGCCAAAGTGGCCGAAATTTTATGCTGATGATCGTGATGAAGTTCGTTTATTTAATTGAGCTCCAATTTGAGCTAAATTGGATTTATTGTAATTAATTATTAATTTTTTAAAGTAATTAATTAATTAATTAGATTTTGGAAATTAAGGTTGAGATGGCGATTTGGAATTTTGTGCTGATTGTCGTGATGCAATAAATTTATTTAATTGAGCTTTATATTGTGCTGAATTGAATTAATTGTGAAATTGAGAATTATCCTTTAATTAGATAATCGTTGGTTATTAATTGAAAAATAACCAGATATCGGTTGATAATACCAAAAATATATGAATGGACTACAGAAAATGTGGGAGTTATGGAAAGGAAAATATTATATTTTGGCTAAGGCCAGCCGTGTGCCCACGCACGACATTTGATCGGATATGATAAAAGATGAAAGGAAATACTGTGTGACGTGGTTCGGCGATTATTACATCACTTTGGCATGTAGGATGCCTTAGAGAATGCACGTAAATTGTTGAATATTGATCATGCATGTGTGGCGTAACACATGCCTGTGTGGCGTAAATCGTGCCTGCGTGGCCGTATTTCCGTGTGTCAAGTATCGTGCCTGTGTGGCTGAAGGTAATTGGAATGCCTAAGAGCATGCACATAAAGTGTTTATTGTACATCACCTTAGCGAATAGACATCCGAAAGCATTACTCTGTGACTGAGTGTACTATTGGAGATTATATAGTGTGGAGTGAGATGACCTAGAAATGGTCCAACTAACATGTAATCGACTAAGTCGATTGATCATTACTTTGGTCTGATGTCGTAATCTGATTGATTGAACTGAAATGACCGATGAATGGTCAAATTGACATGAAATCGACTAGGTCGATTGATAACAGATATCGATCTGTGATGTGATTGCTTGGGTGCCTATTGAATTGTGATAATATGCAGGTGGAATCTGAGACTAAGGTAAGTCCTCTGACCCGTGTGTGCATAAGCAGCCCGGTTAGCATATTGGTTTCCTAATCGAGTATTGGTGGGGTAGAAATTGCTAAGACGTAGTCTCATCCCGATTGTGGGATAACATTTCAGGCCCATAGATGAGCCTATGGAGGAAGAACCAGAAGAGGACGATGAGCCGGAAAATGATGAAGAGTTTGAAGGATGTGAGCTGAGTGAAGAGGAGTTAGAGGAAGATCAGGATGATCCTGAGTATGACCCAGATGAGGATTGAAATCCCATATCTTGGTGAACCCTTTGTATATGTGTAGATAAAGTGAGACTTTGAAGTTGTGAATAGTTTTGTGAAGTGCTCTATCTAACGTCATGTATAAAGGTTTGGTTGTAGATTTCGATATGAAAAATATGGCATGTTTTTCTATCTCATTGTTTTATTGTCTGGGGATTTATAATTGCTTCCACATGTGCTTAATAAATGAAAGGGTCGGCGATATATAGTCCTAGGATATCGCATTCTAAAATCGACCGAGTAGAAGGATGTGTGCGTGCCCGAGGATCGGAGCGTGACAAATTATGCAATGCTTCTATTTTCATGCCCAAAGTGGCTCTATTTATCTTTTACGGCTATCATATCCTCATTTAACATCAGGAGTAAAATTGTAGTTGCTCTCTACCCATGGGCCATCATTCCCCTCTTCATGTTTCTGGTCCCTTGGCCAAACTCTCTCTCTCTCTCTCTCTCTCTCTCTAAAGCTTTTCCAGCTCCATTGTTGTTTTGAAAAGAAGTAATTCTTCATGCATTAATAGAGAATTTCCAAAAAATTTACGTTATATTGTGTGTTACCTTTTTAGTTGAAATTGATGCAATGTAAAATATATGGCATTTTTTGGTGCCTAGTATGAATAAAAGATCAAGCAACATTTAATTGGTTAATTAATCAAGTGCTGGTTTTTCATTCTTTGTAGGAGACACCAATCAGTTATATTGTAGATTCTTGATAGAAGCTATTTTCCTCTCATGAAGGTGCAGCTCTAGTTTTTTTAGGTTTATAGCGGAATGAAAAAAAGTAAAAGATTAAACATAATAAATACTCATCATAACCCAATAACAAGGTTTCTAAAAGACTTTCGTGGGGGGGTTCAATTTGCTAGAAAAAGAGAGGATTTTACAAGGGAGGAAGCTGAATCATTTAGCCATATATCATGAATTTCTTCATTAGACTCTTTGAAACGATGATGATATGTCCTTTGATTTCTTTGTGTCTTCAAACCATTTGGTGGGACTCCAAGTGTAATTCTCTTCACTGATTACCTTAGCTTCTCCACTAGAACTACATCATTTGTTGATGTTGCATTAGCAATATGAATTCTAAGTTGAAGATCTTGTGCTTCTTCAACATTTGGTCATGTTCTTTTTCTTGATGTTGTTGAGATGGAGATGAGGTTGGTGTTTCGGTGACGGGCTATCCTCTCGATCTTCAAATGACTCGAGATCTCCTTAATTGATTCTGTCTAACGAGTAGATTGAAAGAATTCTTTTGAAAAGTGCCAACGATGATGAAGGCATGAAGGAGTATTTAAGGCAGACCCTCAAGTTGTTCGATAGAAAGCGTGAAAGAAAAATTTCAAAGTCTGAAGCTTTCTAATTTCTTGGTATTTCATTTGTCGAGCTCAATTTGTACTCAAAAGAGAGATAAAACACTTGTGAGACTTTGGAAGAGTGTAGTAGAGTTTCTACACTGTAAAGTCAAGGACGTGAGACTGTAAAATCTCTTTTAGTTCATAGTGAAATTTAGCCAGTGGGTTATCACTGCAAGAGAGTGGACGTAGGCTTGATATAAGCCGAACCACTATAAACTTTATGTTTCTATTCTCTTCCCTAAACTCTTTTATTCATTCATAAATTTATTGTTGAACTTAAATTTATTGTTGAACTTGCTTTAATTCGTTACTTTGTAGATTACTGTCCGAAAAATATATATATTTATTTATTTATTTATTTATTTATTTATTTATTTATAAACGTTTCCGCAAAAATTTCTTTTAACACATATTCACCCCCCTCTAGGTGTTCGTACTAACCCTTTTAGATTCAACCCTTTGAGCGAAATGTGGCAAAAGGAAAGAAAATCCATGGACCAACCCCATCGTAGGTATCCACCATAAGCCTTTCCTCGTTTGAACCTCGCCTTTCACTTTAAGGCTATGCCATCATAAGCCATCGTATGTCTTGATTGCACTAGATCAATCATTCTTTAACTCATGCCCCGTGATGGCACCCATTGGATCTCCTAATTTCTCTACTGAATCTCCTTATTCTTCCTTTGCAATAAATAAATCACCCATTTCAGCATCTCAGCAAAACAATAATGGGTTTCAATCATCACCGTAGCAACAACACATTGAACCTCCATCACTAACTACCGAACAAACATCGGTTCATGTGCCCACATAATCAAGATGACAAGTCCATCTCCAACATGGACAAAGGACTATATTTATCCCACTTTGGAGACTCCAAGTACGCAATATCCGATGTCCTCTCATGTTTCCTTCAATAGATTATCACCGGAACACATGTGCTGCATCAGTAGAATATCTAAAAAAAATTAACCATCTTCCTTGAGGAAGCAACGTGTGATTTTCGATGGCAAAAAGCCATGAAAGAAGAATTAGTTGCTCTTACAAAGAATAATACTTGGGATGTCGTTCCCTTGCCTTCTCATAGAAAGCCCATTGGCTGTAAATGGGTTTACAAAATAAAATATAAGGCAAATGGTTCAATTGAGTGGTGCAAGGCTTGACTTGTCGCTAAAGGATTTACACAATGTGAAGGCTTTGATTATGACGAGACTGTCTTTCCTATTACTAAAGAAGTGATTGTTCGCTATTTATGTCTGTTGCTGCATTATGTAATTGGGACTTACACCAAATGGATGTGAACAATGCCTTTATTCATGGTGATCTCAATGAAGAAATTTACATGAAACTTCCGCCGAGATTACGTAGACAAGGGGGAGTCTCGAGTATGTTGTCTTCACAATTCCCTGTATGGATTCAAACAAGCTTCTCAACAATGGTATGTGAAGTTTACCACGACACTCACAAATGCGGGTTTCGCACATTCCAAGTATGATTATGCATTGTTCACGTGGACCAAAGGTACTTCATCAATCTACTTGTTGATTTATGTCGATGATATACTAATTATGGGGAATGATGACGTCACTATTCAAAAGCTCAAGAGATATTTGCATATGACCTTTCATATTAAGGATTTGGGACCTCAAAAATATTTTCTTGGTATTGAAATAGCTCATTCCAACGAGGGAATTTGTCTCAGTCAACGAAAATCCATTCTAGAAAATAAGATGCAAGATTATCAGGATGCAAACCAGCTGCTATACCTATTCAAGAGAATATCAAATTGACAACATATGAATATGATGCAAGCCTTCTTCTCCAAATGAGGATCCACTGCTCAAGGATCCATCTGGATATCAGCAATTTGTTGGGAAACTAAAGCAATCACATATGAACACGGCACTGAAGGTTATGAAGTATTCGAAAGGATGTCCAGGACTTGGAATTTTGTTAATCCGTGACTGCAACATGAAAATAACAGCCTATTATGATACAAATTATGCCATTTGTCCAATGAAAAGAAGATCCATTATTGATTTTTGCATCAAGGTAGGAAAGTCTTCGATTTCATGGAAGACGATGCAGCAATCAACAGTTTCATTGTTATCAGCCGAATCAGAATATAGAGCTATGGCGAAAACTGTTTGCGAAATAGTTTGAATACGGGGATTACTTTCAAATCTAAGTGTGCAAATCAACGGCACAAGTGAATTATTTTGTGATAATAATGCTATGCTTAAATTGGGAGCAAATCCAGTCTTTCATGAGAGAAAAAAGCATATTGAGGCTAATTGCCATTTTACTCGAGAGAAAATTTGGGAAGGAATTATTGCTACTCAAGGAGTTAAACTTGTGAAATAGCCTGCAAATATTTTCACTAAGCCGTTATGCTAGAAACAGCACAGATGTCTATTGAGCAAGCTTGGCGCCTTCAACATTTATAAGCTGCTAGCTTGAGGTGGAGTGTTGGAGAAATGATATGATGATTGATTCTCGATCCATATTCCAATCTTGTGATTGAGTCTACAAATCGTAGATGTGAAACTTTTTAGGATAGATAATATTGTGTATATTCTTTCTAATTCATTTATTGTACTACAAATACAGCCATATACTTGTACATTGAACATAATGAGAAATACATAATAGATTTTTCTTCATACTTCTTACGTTTCTTGTCAACCACTTCCATAGTGAGAACAAGCCCAAAAAAAAAACTCCTCCACATGCACAAATCCACCATAGACATGATTGACTTACGATAAATCCTCATCACACTCTTGCTAGGAACCACAAGAAACCTCCCCCTGCAACTTCTACAAAGAACCTAGACTTCATCATCACAACACAAACTCTGGAAGAGAAACAAACAACTAGGTAGTCACCCAAAACATGACTGATCACTTAGAGACTGAAGGAGTCGTGGAAGGCTCGCGAGACCTCGAGCTCACAAAGGATGTCACGCCCCAATCCTTGGGCACGCACACATCCTTCTACTTGGTCGATTTTAGAATGCGATATCTCAGGACTATGTATCGCCGACCCTTTCTTTTATTAAGCACATGCGGAAGCAGTTATAAATCCCCAAACAATAAATACAATGGGATAGAAAAGCAATGCCATATTTTTCATATTGAAACTTATAACCAAACTTTTATACAAAACATAAACCAGAGTACTTCATAACTATTCACATCAAAATGGAATTCTCAAAAGAAGATGGAATCTCGGTCCATCCAGATCGTACTCAAGATCCCTCTTGGGATTATCTTCTTCTTCCAAAATTCTTTTCCTCAAGTTTCACCTTAGAGTTCTCCTTCTCAGATTCCTCCTCCTCAGCTCCTCATCGGGGTCCTGAAATGTTTTCCCCAAACCGGGATGAGACTATGTCTTAGTGAGTTCTACTCCACTAAGGCTCAATTAGGGAACCAATACACTACTCGATTGCCTAAGCACAGCACGAGTCAGAGGACTTACCTTGGCCTCAGTCTCAACCTGCAATTCAAGGTTATATACGAACGCTTCACAAATCATAACGAACAATCAATCAAATCACGACAAACTAATCAAATCATTGATCAATTGAACTAGTCGATTACATGTCAGACAAATCGTTCTAGGTCATTAATTCCACACCATATAACCTCCCATCGGGCACTTGGTCATAGAGCCACATCAATGCTCTCGGGCGTCAAGTTCGCCAAGGTGACGTATCCACTAGACAATTGCATGCGTTTTTTAAGGCGCCGTTTTAACCAGTGATATCCCAAATCACCGAACCACACATGCCTATAGTCATGCATTCAATAGACAACTATGTGCGTTCTTTAAGGCGCCGTTTTCGCCAGTGATATCCCAAATCACCGAACTACGTATGTCCATGATGGGATATGTAATAGACCGATACGTGCGTTCTTTAAGGTGCCATTTTCGCCAGTGACGTCCTTGGTCACCGAACCACGTAGGCCCATACACCATACCTGATCGGTTATAGCCTAGAGTATTTCCAATCCACTCTCATGATTCCATCAACTTTACAACTCATCAAAGCATTATAAATGCTAAATAAACCTACTCGGCCATCTACCAATCAATCATTCAATTTCAAACAATTTAGGGTAAATCCCTAAAATATCACAACTTATTTAATTCCATGCAACGTAGAGCTCAAATAAATAAATGGACTGCGCCACGACAATCAACACGAGATTTCAGTCGTCAGCCATCTCAATCTTAATTTCAGAAAAATAACTAATTAATTAATTAATTTCGAAAATTAATTAATAAATATTAAAAATTTAATTTAGCTCAAATTAAAGCCCGATTAAATAAACGAACGTCACCACAATCATCAGCATAATATTCCAATCACTGGTCACCCCAGTTGAATTTTTGAAAAATAATTAATTAATTAATTTAATTCCGAAAAATAATATTTAAATGCCAAAAATTCCACTTAGGCCCAAATTATCAAATTGAAGCCCGATAAAGGGTCAAAAAAATCCCGAGCTACCCTCAATAAATAGTAGACCATGTCTACTTGCTAAATACGCATTCAATTTGTCTAATTCACATCACAATTGACTAATAAACACTAATCCATATTAATCTAACCACCTAAATCTAATTAATTAAAACTAAATAACCCTTAAGTGTAATTAGTCCACTAAGCAAGGATTAGTGATATTACTCACCGAAATCACGCGCAAATCGGATCAATCCGACGGGGGCAACGCGAGGAACAATGCTTCCCAAAGCACAGCTCAGGTTGGGGGCCCGGAAACGGCCCAAAAGCGGGCCCGAAGTCGCTGGAAACCCACTCCATGGGTTGCAGACTTGGGCTGGCCGAAGCTGGTTCGGCAGCTAGGGCAGCGAGGGGAGGCCAGCGGAGGGTGAGGGGGACGCCGGGGAGGTCGAGCGGTGGCCGAACGGAGCTAGGCGGTGGCCGGACGCAGTCGAGCCGAGCTAGACAGGGGCAAAACAGGGTTGGGTCACGCGGGGGAGGACGCCTGGGCGGAGGAGAGGGCAGGCGGCGCACGGCGGTGAGCGGTGGACGCGCGGGCGTGCGCGAGCGTGTTAGACGAGCAGCGAGCGGGCAGCGGTCTTCGGCGAGCTGCTGCCGTCTGCTCTTCTTCAGCTTCTGGTTCTGTTCGCACGGGCAAAGAGAGTCGAGAGAGAGAGAGAGAGAGAAAGAGAGAGAGGAGGGGTTTGACTAGTCAAAGAAATAAATAAATAAATAAATAAATAAGAGAGAGAGGAAGACAACTAAGGCTACGTTTGTTAAAATGTGTTTCTGTTCCCAAGAACACAAATTTTTTTTTTTTGTTCCTAAAAAAAAAAAAAAGGAACAAAAATGCGTTTGTTTGCATTTTTGTTCCAAAATTATTTTTTTGTTCCAAAATTATTTTTTTTTGTTAAACACATCGGAACAAAAACGAGAAACAAAAAAAAAGTTGTTTCTTATTTTCGGAACAAAATTTAGGAACACTTTTTCTCTCTCTTCCATTTTCTTCTCTCTTTTTGCTTCTTCTTTTCTTTTTTTTTTCTTTCTTTTCCTTTGGCCGGTCGCCGGCCTCGGCCATGGCCGGCGACCGACCGTCGAGGGCCGACGACCTCGCCGGAGCGTCGCCAGCCCCCGGCGAGGCTCGGCCTCACCGGGGCCGGCGAGCCTCGCCGTGGCTAGGCGAGGCCGCCGGCCCTCGTTGGCCGGTCGCCGGCCATGGCCGAGGCCGGCGACCGGCCAAAAGAAGAAAAAAGGAAAAATAAAATAAAAATATTAAAAAATTAAAAGAAATTATACAAATTATACAAATTTACCAAACATGTTTCTATTCTTTTTATATTTCGGAATAGATTTACCAAACGCGTTTTTTGTTCAAAAATTGTTCCCGAAACAGATTTACTTCTTTTCTATTTTCGTTCCCAAAAACAATTTTAAAACATAAATATTACCAAACACACCCTAAAAGGAGAGGGCGGGCGGTGGGGTGCTCGCACAAAGGGGGGAAGGGGAGAGGAGAGAGAAGAGAGAGAGGAAAAGAAAAGAGAATGGAGAGAGAGAGAAAAATAAAAATAAATAATAATACTTTTATTATTTTCTTTTCTTTTCTCTTTCCCTTTCTATTTTCTTCGGCCTTCGATTTTTCCTCCGATAATTTCTTTATTGAAATTTCGGACTCATCAATAAATTGACAGACGATGAGACGGTCCTAAAAATGAATTGTGATACGCTCGAATATTCAATTCCCGAAACCAATTTAAATTTCATGGTTAAAATCGACCGGACGCGATTTTAGTCCAATCCAACCAATTAGGTAGCTTTTAGGGATTTTACCGCGGATATATCCCTTAACGGCTTCATCCAATAGGTTAGTTAACTCTTGAGTGATTAGTTCAGAGAAAAAGGACCATAGGCGCGTCAACGATATGCACATTTCATTTTATTGAAACAGGGTCGAATTTTAGGATGTCACACAAAGGAGAGAAGCTTCGAACTCGAGGACATAGGTGAGGGGGCCAATGAAACTGGGAATGGAGAGGGGCCCGCCTCGAGGGACGGAGATGCTACAGTACTCTTCTTGAGTGGTGAAATGCTAAACGAGAACCATTGACCTTTTCAACTAAAATTTCCGACAAAACAAGAACAGCCAAACTCGATCAACATATAAACACGAGACAATGAAAGCATCGTAAGAAGGAATCTTATGCTTTGCTATTATGGTAGAAGGAGAACTGTTGAGTTCTGGCAATAGATGAACTGCGAGAAATTGACACAAAAGGTGCAGTCGTCGACAGCGAAGATCCTACCGCAAAGTGAAACCCTAGAATGCAAGGAGCAAAGAAGAGGACTGGATTAAGGAGAAGGCGCAATTGTCGACGACGGCAGAGTCGATGAGAGGAGAAGGCACGATCGTTAGGAAAAGAAGGCAGAGTCGTCGACAAGGTCTAATGTGTTTGCGTGAGAAGTGTTTGGGTGAGAGAACGTGTTTGGAGTCAATAATGTGTTCAAGGGCCGAACAATGTTCTGACCCTAAACCAACCCGAAACGTGTTTGTTTGCTTGTTTTATAATCATTACCCGAACGATATTAAGACCCCAAACATGTAGTCAATTTGTTTCATGTTTAACTCGTGGTTGGGTCATGTTTGGTTGTGCTCGGGTCAGGTTAGGTTGGGTCTTTGGACACCCCTACAAATGCCCAAACTAAACAACGTGTAGCTAAATGAGTCAACGATCTCGTAATCCTAACATTCAAATGATGATCGACATTAAAATCAAATAACTCTACCTTACTATGAAACAACTATATTAAGCTTAATTGATAGTGAAACAATTCTCACGCGCTAACAAAACTCTCAATCAAAGCGAATATTCGAAGCTATCTGTAACGCGGAGCTTGAACGCAAAACTTTATAATTTCTCTCCAACTAAAGCGTTGCTCTAAACTGACTCTCAACAAATCCAATGGCTCCACAACTTCATAATCCACAATTTCCATAAAGTTTTTTTTTTTTTTTTTTTTTTTTGGTCTTTGGAGAAACCGCTACTAGGCCGGGCGGCGCGAGACCGTAAACCCCCGGGCGACGCCGGCGGGAAACCACCACCCCGACGTCACGCTTAAGTCACTAGGAAACAAAGACTGCCCTCGCTTCGCGGGGTTTCGAACTTGGTCCTCCTTCGTGGAGGTCCAAGGCCTATCCAGCCATGCCACCGCGGTCGGTGGTAATTTCCATAAAGTTCCATAGCTTGACAACTCAAAAATTAGACTTTTGCAGCTCAATTTCCCAAATTCTGAATTTAAGCCTTAAATTCGAAAACTCGAATTGAAATAATGAGGGACGCAAGCACTTACCGAGTTTTGTGAATCGAAAGTATCCCGTGGCATTTACGCCTCTCTTTTTCCCCTTTTCTGTTCTTTCTTTCCTTCCTTATTTTATTCCCTCATATTTTCTTTTGGGCTTTTTTTTTTTTTTTTTTTTTGGTCTATCTTTTGAGCTTTGTTAGCATAATAGTTTTTAGGCTTCTATGAAAATAAAAATTTATTATGAGTTACAAATTCTTCAAGAAATGGGTCATAATAATTTATAATTATTTGAAAGAATAAATGAAACAAGCAGTTACTCGACAAGTTTGCCGTGGCGACGTGGCGTATACGCCGCTCTCTTTCGCCTCTCCTCTTCTTTGTTTCCTTTTTCTCTTTCCTCATCTTTTCTTTTCTCCTCTGCGTGCATCCTCCGTCCCGAATGGCCCTTTTTTTTCTCTTTATTGACCTAATCAATTTCTTTTTTTTTAATGGGGCCCATGAGTTAACCAAGTCAAAAAGCAACTCTTACATCCCAAGTAATCAAAAAGTAACTCTTACATCCCAAGTATGAATTCCTTCCGCAACTCTGGTCCAAATGCCATTATTGAAGGAGCAACAGCACGGATACAAAAATCGATATTGACCATCTTCTATATCCTTTGATCATTGAAGGGAGGATTATCAAGAGGGAACCTATGCCTAAAACCCACATTTAAGACACTTCGTTTTTTACTCAATCCCATTCAAAAGTGATTGTGTTACTAAATCATGAGTTGATTACGTATTTAACCGTTTTATCTAACACCAAACTTCTACTTCACTAACACCATTTGTTGTTCAGTCTAACAAAAAAAATTTGTGCACGGTCTACATGTCAAAGAGCAAGGATCTTCTGCCTCAACATCTCCAAAATATTTCTCCTTACTCCTTGGTTATTGAACATAAATTCGGAATATATCATCACATACATTATGATTATCTCCTTATTCCTACCATATGCTATGTGAAGAAAGATGATTATGAGTATGTGTAGAAACTCAAATTCAATGACAAATTGCAATACTGTCACTTAACTAAAGAGCTTGTGGAGTCTTAGCGTTCCTTGTCAAGACTCAGAAGCGTCAAACCTTACACATTTCGGGTCCTTCGGGGAAGCATCGTCCGGGACTTGATGTCTTCGTTGTCTGTTTGTATCTGCAAATAATGTCAATAACGTCAACCCATGACTGTCCGGTACGTGATATAAAAAATTTCCCAAAATCTTTCTCCAGTCTTCACTTACCCCGTTTTGCGCAAATCCTCAACGTAAAAAAAGGTGCTGCCCAGCCTACCGAAACACACCCACCCATTATAATGAGAGCCCACCTAACGAAAATTCACATTTCTCTGCAGGTTGTGGAAGAATCATCGCAACAACACCTCTCCCTGGTTTCCTCAGTTCTTCCTGTTAAGGTATGTACAAACGCCCCCTTCATACTGGTATTCTATCTTGCTGAAGTCCATCATCGATCATCGATCATCTCCATCTCGATCGTGTTGTCTCCTCAATTTGTCCCGATCAAAAAGGGTTTCTTTGCAAGTAAAGTACCATCTTTTTGAAGAATTATTACCTTTTTCTTGTATGAATTGATGTTTCGAAGCATGTTTTTTAAACTTACCGCTTGCATTCAACTACGCAGAGTTTTCTTGATGGCGACGAATAACTATCCACCAAATAATCCGGGTTTTGTGTACTTCCCTCCTCCATCGGCATGGATCGATCCGAATTCAGTATCGTCCAACGATTGCAACAACAGTACTCCGACGTGGGTTATTGTCTGCATAGTGCTTGTTGTGGCCATACTCTTCGTTTTCCTTTTCTACTACTTCTGGAAGCGAGAGAAGAAAATCTGGAAAATAGCGGCCTCGGCATCTGCTCCGGCCGCAAAGTGAGACCATCACCTGCGTCAACTACAAGGCTGGCTTGATCCGAATTCACTAGCCAAGCCGCCGCCAGTGGATGTCCAGATTTCATTTCCAGGCGATTGTCAGGAGGACTATATTCTTTCTCATATTTTTGCCCTCTGTGCAATTATAAGATGGAATATAATGTAGTGTATCCAGAAAATAAGACAGACAGACTATTATATATTATTAATTTGGAAGCTAATATGCATTTTGTGTGTTGAAACTTGATCGATGCATAGTGATAAATCGTCTACTCTCCTATACAACATTAGAGATTCGATGCAATAAATCATTTTTATGCTAGAGTGTTTATCGAATTACTTCGAATAATACATTACGAGTTTTATAATTTAATCGAAACATGAGTTTTCAAATCATAACGATTTATACTCTTTGCATTGTTTCATAACTCCTATATAGAATGTAGTAAATCGATCGAGTAATCCGCATACATGATAAAAGAGTGTTTCCGCTCGCGGTAGAGTAATCTCTGACATTCGCTTGATCATTGCCTCCTATTCCTAAGACAACGGTTGGGATTAAGCCGCATGGCGATACCCAAAGAAAAAAAAAGACTATTTATTTTGTTTTCTTTTTTTTATGTGGGCCTTTCATACTCCAGTCCATACGGATGAATTATTAATCCTTATTTGAAAATGAAGCGCAAAGGGAAAGACATATATATGTCTAGAATGTATTTCTCAAATAGAAGATACAGAGTATCGTTAAGGGGGAATCTGCATCTAAAATCCACGATAAAGACGCTAAGATTTGCCCTCAATCCCATAAAAGCTATACTCTTTTTGAATTATCAGTTGATTAAACATCGACGGTTTCATAATATAGAAATATATATCAACAATCTAACGCCAAACTTCTATTTCACTAGCACCGTCTACCATTCATTTCAACAAAACATTTTCTCCACGGACTTTGCATCAAAGGGAGAGGATCTGCCGCAACATTTCCAAAATATTTCTCCTTAGTTATGCTTCCTCTATACTTATGTTACTCAAGCTCAAATACACTAAACTTGGGAATATATCATCACATTATAATTTGAGTAGAACGCCTATTCCTACCGCATTCTATACGGAGAAAGATGACTACGAGCACGCATAGACTCTCGAATTCAATGGAATAATCGTAATCATGTCGCTTAATAAAGAACTTGAGAGTTATCATGGTTCCTCTTTGTTTGTATCCGCAAATCATTTCATTAATATCGAATCATGTCCGTTTGGTACGTAATATTAAATTTTCCCAACTCTTTGTCCCGCCGGCTTCAATCATTCATCTTTCGTCCATTTTCATTATAAAGAAAGTGATGAGTTGACCGAAACCCACCCACCCCATGTGGGGGCAGGACATCGAAAGCCATTATAAACGAGATGCTACCTAATGACATTTCTCACTTCTTTGCAGGTTGCGTAAGAATTGGAGCACCGACCGACCAAAAAAAAAAAAAAAGAATTGGAGCATCAACGTCATTCACTGGTGTTGCTCGGTTCTTCCTGCGAAGGTATGCGCAAGCACTTACGGCTACTTCCACTCATATCATATCTCGCTGTGTTCCGTGTTGAATCATCTCAGTTTCGCGCTCGGATGATATGGTCTTCTCAATTAATCACGATCAAAAAGTTACTGCCTGAGAATCTGTTTGTAAACTCACCGCAACTGTAGAGAGTTTTCTTGATGGAGAACAGTAACTATCCGCAAACTTATCCGGGTTTCGAGTACTTCCCTCCTCCATCTGCATGGATTGATCCGAATTCTGTATCATCCGACAACAATAACGCTCCAACATGGGTCATTGTCGGTGTAGTCATCGTTGTCGTCATGCTCTGTGGTTTTCTGTTCTACTATATCCAGAGGCGAGAGAAGAAAATCCGGGAAAAAGCGGCCTCAATAACGATCAAGCCACCTCCTCCAACTACGCCAGAGGAGAAGAAGGATCCGCCTCCAACTAAGAAGAAACCTGATGCTACGCCGAAAAATCCAGCTACACCCGCCAACCCGCCGCCAATGGGCATCCCGATTTCATACCCAGGTCATTGTCCAGCATGCGGACACGGAGGAGGACTACATACTTTCTCATATACTTGCCCTCTGTGTAAGCATAAGACAGAATGCAATGTAGCGTATCCACCCAAAAAATAAGACAGAAACTAGAGTAGTTTTTCTCATCTTAGTGTATGATTATGGATTTAGAAGCTTCTACGAATGTTCGTGTGTTAAACTTTAATGATGCATGGAGATAGATCGTCCATTCTACCGTAGACATTGGAGATTTTATGTAATGAATAACTTTTGTGTTTAGAGGGTTTATCGGATTTCTTCCCTTAATACTTGGGCAGTTCTGTGGCCATTGAGAGACAAATTCTCAAATCATAACGAATTATAACTCTTTACATTTATTTGTAATTTCTATATAAAATGTCGTAAATCAATCTAGTAATTTACATACATAACAAAAGAGCTTTCTACTCTCGGTGGAGAACCTTTTCACGGATCCACTCTATTATTACCTTATAATCCTGAGAGAGGACAGGGCTACATGGGGATACTAACAAAAACTAATGGACTATTTTATTCGCTTTTTTGGGTGGGCCTTTCGTACTCCAATCCGTACAGGGGAACTATTGATCCCTATCCAAAATGAAGTGCTGAGGAAGGACATACATAGAAAGTGTTCTGCTAGTGAATGGGATTGCGGTTGTGACACGAAACCTTGAAAGCCTAAGGATCAATGGATGGGATTTTTTTTATCCGATGGTCACGAGGGATTGAGGATCAGTACTCGAGAATCCTTAGATGCACCCCCATAACAGAGTAGAAAAGAAACTTCTCATGTCCACGTGGTGTTGGAAAACGACGTCAATTGTTTCTCGCGAAATCCGGCTAGCATAACGGTTCCTTGATTTGCAACGGTGTTGTTGTGGCCACGG
This sequence comes from Eucalyptus brandiana, assembly GCA_014182725.1. Taxonomy (NCBI): domain Eukaryota; kingdom Viridiplantae; phylum Streptophyta; class Magnoliopsida; order Myrtales; family Myrtaceae; genus Eucalyptus; species Eucalyptus brandiana. The sequence goes on from CM024669.1 coordinate 30,420,482, forward strand.
TTTTCCATTGCCAAAAGATGGGATCCACAGCTTTCCCAAGGAATCCATTTTACTTGAGAAAAACTTATGGTGGGGGCAGCACAGTTACTCTCCGAGGAGTGACGATGCCGTCACGCTCAAGTTTTCCTTTTCAGAAACGTCTGGTGTTCACCAAACCTTGCTTTCAACCCACTTATCTGGAAGCATCTATGTGATATAGGGTCTAGCAATCAAGGCAACCAACGACGACCGCAGCAACTAATGGAAAGCAACAAGAAAGGGATTCACAGACTACAACAGCACAAGCTCCCTCTTCCACACGCCACCACACCACACCACAAACTCCAAACTACATAGCGTGTGCTATCACTTTCTAAGAGCAAGCATAGCTTTCCTTGAAGCTACGACCTTGTAGATCGACAATGACTTGCAACAAGCTCTTGAATCTTGAATTTGAATAGAATACAACCTTGGACGTGCAGAAAAGTCAAGCCCTCTTTCTCTCTTTTCTATCCTGTGTGCGCTCTCTCCTCTCTCTCTCTCTCTCTCGCGGGCAAGAGCACCACCAGCAACAAACTCTTCTAGCAATGAAAAATCAATTTTTCGTGAAAGTACCGATTTCAAGATATTTCTAATTTCAGTAATAGAAGAGATCACGTCGCTTTAGTCTTCGCAAAACTTTACCACTATTTCATATTTTTCGAGTACGCTTTTTAATCAAGAAAATCATTTAAAAAATAAACTGCATGACGAAACCACTCTCCGTGTTTCAAAGTCTTTCGAGCAAGTAAAGTTCTAAAATTTAGGTCGACGGGCCCCTCTGGTGTCTTTGATGCTATGCCCATGCGATACATCGTGCTAGGCTACGTTTAGCTACCACGTTGCTAAAGGCTTTTGGGCCTTCAAAGGCCCTTGGCCATATGTTAAAGCATTTGGCAAGTTTTTTTAGAGAGCTTAGGTCTTTTAACCAAAATCAAGTCCGTAAGAGCTTTGGGCCCTAACATTTCAAGAATGCTAGTACAATTTTTCTTTCAATTTTGTCCTTACTAAATTTTTGAAATTTCAAATATCCTCTCACTAATTTCAACCTGCACAATGTCACTGGCAATGCCTAATATGCCAACTAGCAAGCAAATTAGGCGCTGGCAACCTCTCACCAAGGTTGCACAATTCCAAGCAGCTTAATCTAGCTCATCGCTGTCTAGCATTAGTGTACTTTTTTCAAACACCATTTAAATCACTACAAACAGCTTAATTAGGCAATGCCTAATATGACAACTAGCAAGCAAATTCTAAGGTTGCCACCTATGCCCAATCTAGCTCATCGCTGTCTAGCATTAGTGTACTTTTTTCAAACACCATTTAAATCACTACAAACAGCTTAATTAGGCAATGCCTAATATGACAACTAGCAAGCAAATTCTAAGGTTGCCACCTATGCCCAATCTAGCTCATCGCTGTCTAGCATTAGTGTACTTTTTTTCAAACACCATTTAAATCAAAATTATTTGTCAATGTACTTTTAAATCACACTTTACCAAACATTATTTGCCTATTAGAAAACTTGTATTTCTACAAACTCATTTAACCAGGCTTTTGTCCATTTCCTCAAAATTTTCCCCAAAATTCTTGATCAAGAAAACATTGGATATTAGTGATGGAAACATAGCCCTTGCATAAGTCCACTAAATGCTCGACACATGTCATCTGTCGGCCCACATTGCAGAAAATTTCAGACTCTCTCTCTCCTCTCTCTCCGTTACTTTTTTTCCGTTCCTTTTTCTCTCAAGTCTCTTGCTCCATCTCCAAGCACAGAACTCAAACTCACCACAAAAATTTTCAGATTTTTGTCTCCTCACTCTCTCCGTTACTTTTTCTCTCTGTGTGTTTAGTAGTTCCCCTTTTTTCCCCTCTTTCCTCTTGTGTCCTCCTAGGCTTGGGCTGTAGCCCAAGCTGGCTGCTTTGGCCATGAAGCTCAACCTCGAACCCGAAGCTTGAACAGTCTTGGCCGCTCGAGTTTCGAGCTTGACCTCAATCTCGTGGCAATGGCCACTTGGGCTTCAAGCTTGTGGCCATGGTGGCCTAAAATCATAAGCAAAGACGTCGATCGCTGCAGCAAGAGCAAGGGTCGTCGAAGGCCTCAAAATTCAGAATCAAGGAGGTGAAGCTTCCGGGACTCTCGACCGACCGATCCACTACTTCCCAAGAGCTCGGCGAGCCCTTAAGGCGATCGTCGAGGGTGTCGTGGACTAGATTGAGAGAGGAGATGGAATCACGATCGGCGTTGGAGGTTATTCTTCAGTGTCTAGGACAGTGGAAGAGAGAGAGAGTGAGGTTGTTACGGAGGAGAGAGAATGTTTGTAGTGAGTTAGCGAAGGACTTGAGAGAAAAAGTAACGGAAAAAAAGGAGAAAAAGTAACGTAGAGAAGGGAGAGCTAGGCTGCCTTCGCATTCAGCCTTCTCGAAATGCTGAGGGGCTAATAAATGACAAATTTTCTTCCATAAATATCCTCATTAACATTTTGTTTTTTTAATTTTGCTCTCGTAACTGTTCACCTTCTTCTTCATTGAGATTGGCAAGTGAGATTGTGAGGGGCCGACGACGGGCTTGACGACAGGCTGGACGGAAGTCGGCGTGAGGCTGGTGTGGTCGTGGCAACCATCGTCGACCAATGGCATGACCTCAGCAACCCCCCGAGTCGCATTGCCGCAACCTCCGGCAACTTAGATCTAGGTCAACGGAGGTCGCGCGACCTAGATCTGGGTTGCGATGACTCAGGCGACCCAGATCTCGGTCGTGGTGAGGTCGCATGACCTCCGACTCTGGGTCGCCTGAGCCGCCGAGACCCAAATCTGGGTCACGCGACCTCCGACGACCTAGATCTGGGTCACTCGACCTCTAGCGAACCAAATTTGAGTCACCGTGAGGCCACGCATGATCTTCGACTACTGGGTCACCTGAGTTGCTGCGACCCAGCAACTCGGTAGCGGTGAAGAAAGGGACTTGGAGAGGTCGAGGGAGCAGACGGCCTTCTCGCAAGTGACGATGACGACGTGAGGGTGGCGTCAGTGAGGCGAGGGCAGAGGGAGCGGTCGAGGACGACGGCGTTGGGGTGAGACTTAACGGCAACGGATGGAGTGGAAGATGAAGGAGAAGGACTTGTGGTCTTCGGCGGCCGCGTGAGGTCTAGCAACTTGAGACGTCGATCTCGGCAACCAATTTTGATCACCGGCAGCCGGCCTTTTGCTAGCCAACCATTTATTTTTATTTTTTTTTAATTACAAAAGTTCTTTGTAAATGTAAATTTTTCCAAACACCATTCTCTTTGAAAGGTACCTGAACAATTGACTTTTAGATTATAATTTACCAAACGCAATTTGCATTTTAAAAAGCTCTTTTAATTCAAAGACCTTTGCATTTTCCCAAATGTTTTCCTCAAATATCCAACCAAATGCACCCAAAATCTGAAACTTTCTGCAATGTGAGACCGCTAATAACACGTGTCGAGCATTCAGTGCATTTATGCAAATTTGATGTGTTACCCAATATTTTCTCGGGTTAGAAACCCATAAATTTCCTACTCTTGGCAACTAATCCAAAAGCCCGGCTCAGCTCGAAGGCAGACGCCCCAAATTGGTTGCGGATTGGGCTTCACTGTCTTAGCAGACGGGCCGGACAAAGAGATGCCATCTTCAGTAAAGCACTCCACGCGCTGACCTTAAGATTTGAGTTTTACGTTACTCGTAATTAATTCCGGATCGCGCTTATTTCAATATAAGCGGATCGACACGACCGTTGAACTTGGGAATTGGCGAGGTTGGAGCAATAAAGTCTGATCCGATCTTGGATTTTCATTTACAAGTCCAAAGCCGCCCCCCCTCGTCACAACCCCAGCATTATAAAATTCCAGAAAAGATCAGACAGAGATCGCATCGAGGCCTCTGGGCAGCTTCACAGAACCTTCGTCCGCATTGAGCCTCGTGCAACTGTGACGCACCGGCTGGCAAGCACAGCGAGGTTTTTGGGAATCTGGAGTTTGACTCTGTCCCTCCATACACTTGCAATTACAAAACAGCGATCTGAGCACGATCGCCAATAACGAGGGCGATGGTTTCCCGCTGACCCAGCAGAGATGCCACGCGGCGCCTGGTTCCTCAGACAGCGTGACGAGCCGTGGAACTTGCTCTGGACTGTACGGCCTTCGGCGGTCGGAAGATGATGCGTGGAAGAAAGCTCGGTGGGGACTTTCTTGAACCATAGGGAGTTATGGGTGTGTTCAAGTTAACACGTTTGCCCATACCAAATTCATAAATACCGTACGAGAAGATGTGAAAGGTCATCCAGTCTTTCGACACTTATTTCTCTTGCCCGTGCCGTGCTCGTGCTCGTGCTCGTCCTCGTGCCCGGGCCCGTGATCTTTTTATTATTTTTCCAATGAGTTGCCGTGGACGTGCTTGACCATTTAGCTTTTGAATTTATTGGTGAAAATCGAGTCGATTGCGCGCGAGAATTTGAATTGGGTCTCACTTAGCTAAACAAGATGGGACTTTCTGATTGAAAGAAGTTCATTCATGAATTGGTACGGCAAATTTCAATCGGATGTACCGATATATAGGTGCATGGCACAATTGAGTGACCCCTTCAATAAATGTTTCTTCAACTAATTTGCTTAGGGGCTGCATGTTTTCATTTCTTTTTTCTGTTTAAGAATAAAAATTTTGTTTTTTTGTTCCCTAAAATAAAAAATAACAAAAACGCATTTGTTTGCGTTTTTATTCGAAATCGATTTTTATTCCCGAAATACAAAAAAAGAACGAAATGAGAAGAAAAAAAAATTGTTTCTTATTTCGTAAAACACTTTTAAAGAAACACTTATTCTCTCTCTCTTTTTTTTTTTCTTCTTATTTTCTTCTTTTTTTTTCTTTGGACGGTCGCCGGCCTCGGCCATGGCCGGCGATCGGCCGTCAAGGGCCGACGACCTCGCCAGAGCATCACCGGATCTGGGCAAGGCCAAGCTCGCCCAGATCCGGTGAGGTCGAGCGTCGCCATGGTTGGGCGAGGTTGCCAGCCGAAAGAAGAAAAAAAGATAAAAAGTAAAGGAAAAAATTAAAATATTAAAAAATTAAAAGAAAAAAAAAGAATATAAATTTACCAAACGTGTTTCTATTCATTTTTTATTTCCGAAACAAGTTTACCAAACGCATATTTCTGGTCAAAAATTGTTTAAGAACGAAACATTTTTTTCTATTTCATTCTCGAAACGATTTTGAACGAGAGGTTCTCCACAAAAAAAAAAAATAATAATAATTTTTGAACAAAAACGTTACCAAACGCGCCATTAGTACATTTATTCACTCGTGCATAAAGGTAGTTGGGTCATTCATTTTTCGGAATTGGTACTTGGTTCGATGGTCCTCCATTCGTACCAATATAAAAAAAAGGGGACCGATATGACAAACAAAAGAAAAGGAAACAAAAGGCCAAATGCAGTGGCGCCGCTCGTCTGACTTGCTGCGAACGGACCGGACAAGCAAAGGCATCTACCAGACCATTACGCCTCGAGATTCACAATTCCCTGTTGTCATTTCGGAAAAATTTCGAATCGAAGAGTGATTCCCATATTTGAATGTATTTTGGCATAATACATGTGCATACGTACGTGTTATTGCACATGTAGGTGCGTGTGTGCGTCTTAATCTAGTGCCTTGTTACGAGTTGATGGAAGAAATAACTTAATCTAATAATTCGTGGTTAATGACTATTTGATTTTGATTGATGAATCGATCAAAGTGAACTTCACTAATGGGATGTATTGCATGTATAGTTGTTCAAATCGACAAGAATTAGCAACATAATGTGTAAATCAATTTGGATCAACTTTTGAGAAAATTATCCAATTAATCATAAACTTATTATATAGATTCCGACTTAATTATAAAGTTTTCAGTTTTGCCAATGTTGCACTAAATATATTCATGAGATTCCAATATGATTTTTACAATCAATTTTCGTTTGAAAATACTGATGTGACAGTCCAATTATTCCCGCTATTTTACTTGACATAGCTACTTTCTAACGTGGAAAAAAGCAGAGCTAGGTTGTGTTGTACTTTTTTTCCTCAACTTTTTTTCTTTATTATGTCTTATATAATTCCTATTTATATTCTCCAGCAATTACATGCTATTGAGCCTAGAGAAAACCTGTGTAGTTGAGATTTGTGACTAAAAGAAAGGGATGAATGTAAATATCGTACATTGTTAAATGAAGAGAATGTGAGCCTATTTATAACTTTATAGGATAACTATTTTAAAGTGATGTGATATTAATTACAATCTATCATAATATAAAAAATATCTCTACCGCTCCCCTCAAATTCAAAGACTACAGTTTGTGGACCATATATAACTTTGGATTTGATATATATCATGTCCTATATTTTTGCAAAATATCAAATTTGAATATGATCTAGATATTAACCCGGATAAAAAAAAAAATCATCTAGAATGTGAGATAAAGCTAAATATGATATCTAATATGGAAAAACTAAGGAAAAAAAAAAGGAGAAAAAACCCAATTGACTCACTTCCCTGCTTATCATTCCACATCGTCCCCACTGGGTCTGCGCCTCTTGGTTGATCAACTCTTATTTGAATAATAATTATTCGAACCCATGTTATATCTAGACATTATCAAACGCTATATAGGGCATTTTAAATCTTATCATATCCTTATTTTATCAAATAAAAATGTTAGGACAACCAAATACGGCCAAAGTGACATTAAAGAGGTTAATTTGAGTTTAAAAAAAAAAAAGTCCATAGAACACCTAAGTAGATGTGCCTTGATCATGACATTGACTATTTGTTCGGAGAATGAAGTAGAGACAAATTGAACACCATCACAACAGACGTGATGTTAGATGAAATAAGAATTTTTTTTAACGTTCTTGATGTCTTCATTAAAAACATAATGACTTGTCATTTGATCTTAGTGAATCTATTTCTCATGATTCATTTTGATCTAATTTACTTTCATACCATGTGTTTGGAATGCGTAATAGAAGTCCGTTATTTTCATTAGAAGAGATCGTCAAGAGGGAGCTAAAATCTAATGGTGCGCATGACAAAATTTATGGAACAGAAATTGATTTCTACCATAAATTAATTGATTTCTCCATTTTTATTTTAAAAATCGAGAAGTTAAAAGTTTTAACTTCTGATTTATTCTTCAAATCTATTTCTTGAATAAAAATCTGTTCCATAAATAGAAAAATCAAATTGCGTTATCAAACGGATTTCTATTACAAACCCGGTTTAAGGAATAGAGAAACAGATAAATAAAGAAGTATAAATTATATAATGTGCGCTCTAAGTCAATTAATATATCTAGTTGAACTCAAATTCGTTCAACTTTTGGTTTGGAATTTCTAACATAATATCAAAGCCAAGTTTTACTCCTTTTGCGTAAGCCTCCACCCCATTAGTCAAATTTCCATGTCATTCCTAGTTCGGCTTGCACGCAAGTGGTGGTGAGTTTATATAAATTCTCATGCCGAAGCTTCTCCTTCGTATGGTGATCTCTTCTGCATTTGACTATTGTCGACCCCTTTTTTTTCATTTTTGGCGGACTCCATGATGGTCGAGTTGGTGGTGGCGCTGTTGGAGCTCCTCTGTGGACAGCAGAGACGCATCATGGTTCGACAAAACGAAAAATCAACTTCGAAAAAAAGAACCAAAAAAAAAGTTCATTTTAATGAGTTCGATTCGTTCATTTGGTTACTGCAAAATTAAAGACGGAAGAGAACGAACATAGAAAACACCGATTTAGTTGCTTCGTCAAGGTTTTGCCTTTTTGTTTGCATAATCAACCACAAAAATTGTGTCCTACACGGCTCAAATTCACGGTCTGGATCTCACTCGACCATTGGTCTTCAATTGAGAACAGCAGGTCTTTAACTTCAAAGAATGATGATCCACTCAGAACCTCCACTTTCAAACCCTCGGGAATAGGTTGAACCCGATTCGAGAGCTCCCTACCGCAACGGAGCTTGAGCCACAAGATCCCAGGGCTCAAGCTAGACGCTATTGCAAAGGTCGACTCTTTCAAATATATGATTATGTCATATAAAATGATCAGCACTAATTATATTTCTATATCAAAATTTCCCGACCTAAATCTGACAAAAAGACTACACGAAATATCATAAAAAAAGTGTAAAACTAAACTGGGTCAAATTAAAAAGTTTAAAACTCAATACTAAAAATAAGTTTAAAATTAAATCGGCAGCCAAATAACAAGTTCATAATCAAATCGGGTAATTTTCTCTTTATCTTTACTAATGGGCAATTGAGATTAGAAATTCTATTTAGTATCATAGACAGAATATCTACAAATACTATGTGCGCAAAACAAGTAAGATCACTTGAAATCACGTGAAATAAGTTTCCTTACTTTTCAAAACGAATGCAGCATGCTTGACTTCTGTTCGTTCATCGATCTTGACCGGAGACGAAGGGGATGGTTTCTCTCCTTCGGGGAAGCTTCTCGTCCTCAGTGACTTTTTCTGGAGAAGTAGGGGTTGCGCGGTCTACCGCCGCCACAGAGAAGCGGACGAAAGCAAACAGACTAAACAACGGGCAAGTGGCCCCCCCTCGTACGCCCCAGATTACTTGCTCTTTCGATGACAATTCAACGGTTCGAGATGCTAAACCCACGACACGACCAAGGATCGGCATGAATTCTTTGCGTGCTCGTCAACCGCTTTGGGGTCACGTCGAAGGACGACGCCTCAAGAGGCTTTTGGCAAAAAGTCATGACATGACATGACATGATTTAAAGATGTTTTACTTTATCGACCAAATTTTACGTGTTGAACGAGTTTTACCCCACGCTTGACTTTACCACGACTCATGGAATTGGTTCGAGGTACTAGCCCGGTGGAGACTTTCGGGGCTTGCGTGGGGTCCTTCGCCATTTTAAGCAAAAATAGAGATAACTAGCTAAACATTGATATTAATATCACAAATAAAAAATCTCAAATTGATATAATTATGATAAATTTATCACAGATTATTTTTTTTATCAATAAAAACTCCAAATAGGTATATACATAACAAATTTATCATCTATAATTTCTATTAAATATTATTTTCAAATTATTGAGTTGAATGCGTAACAATTGATAGGTACTAACTTGAAATTTATCTTTCGTCTGTTACAAGTACACTATTAATCCAATTTATCTTTCATTTACGACAAATGTGGGTTTTGAGTCGTCAAAAATTAATCCATTAGTTTGTGATTAATTAATTTTGGATAAATTTATCATAAATATATTAAATTTGGGTTTTTTTGTGATATTAACCTTATAAATTCTAAATTGAGAAGTAGTTTCGCTCGGAAGAATATAATTGAGGGCCTACGTATGCAATGCTAATTGAGGCACGCCAAGCAAAGAAAGAATTCACGGACTCTTGAAAGTTTGTGTGGCTCGAGGAATTGAATCTTCTACTTCGCATGGTATTTCCTTTGATAACTCAATAAATCCGACCTTTGGTTAATGAACATGAAATTCTTGCCCACGATTGAGACTTGCTAAGAGGATCGCCTATGTGCATAAATGGATATGATTTTTACCAAGTGGAATGTTATCAATTTCCAACAAGAAAGACAATTACCATTGATTCAAGAGCACCATCACTAGACGCTGGTCAAAACAAGTGGGTCGTAGCAGATAAAAAATGATCCAATTCAAATTAAGCAATTTAACTTATTTTGAATCATATAATTTAAATCTAATGACCCATATCCATATTTAAAACGTATTTAATTCGAATTATTGCTAAGACAGTTTAATATTAAATCAATTTAAAAAAAATATATATCCAAACTAAAGTGAGAGCGTAAGTAAGTGAGTGCAAGATTAAGTAAAAACGAAAGAAGATAAGGAGAGAGTTACCGTAATTAATTGGGTCTAAATAAGTTATGAATTCATTTAACATCTATTCTATCATTTTGAGTTTTATTATTTTAAAATTCATGTACTGAACATGACTAATTCATACAAAAACACAGTTGATCGGCACATGAAACAAAGAATGGTTGCGTGATCTGGACAGCTTCAGTCCTATTCCGATGGAGCCTAACGCTTTGTTTGGGAATCCGAGGAAAATGAGGGAATTGTTCTTTTTCTGGAGAGAGGGAGAGAATTTTAGGGGAATTCTCGAAATTCAAACGGATGGTGGTGGTGGTGGTGGGTTCCCCACTCAGCAATTCTTCTCTTCCCCCCTCCCCACGATTCCAAGCGTAGCATAAAGGTCATTCCCCACTGAAAAGGAAAAGTCCAGCGGATCCACTCATCAGCGATCCCCTAAACTTTTGAGACCCGTCCGTCAAAAATAAAATTAGGCAAAGTCCAATGTGAATAGTGATATAAAATGAAAAATGAAAAATAAAAATAAAACGCACCGAGCATAAAGTAGAGGGAATATGCCGAGAGTCCACGGTGGGGATGCCCGCAGCCGTAAAAAGCCGCCCCCCTGGCCGTTCTCCATCAAGCCTGGGGGAAGAGAGGGGGGGCTTCCACGAACCTTCCGCAAAGCGTGAAAGTCTAACCAATTAATTAAATCCCCAATTAAGAACAATTAATTATCCCCTAATCGCGTATTTAATTATATTCGATGCCCCCTCTCTCTAAACATTTCCTGCGCCCCACAAGCGAATCCGTGGTACGCCGCCGCACGCACCCGCAACCCGCACCAGAACTCCCCGTAACCCAAAACAGAGCCGTGAAAGGAAAAGGAGCTTCGCGTCACCCGTACCCACGTGGCGCCCCCCCATTGGCCGGCCCACGCGAGGGATCCAGACGCTTCCACAGGAAGTACCTGAGCGGTGCGGGAGAGAGAGAGAGAGGAGAGAGAGGGAAGCAATTATATAGAGCACTGAAAAGAAGCCAAAGGGAATCCATCGTTCGCCCCTTCAGAGAGCGATCGTCTGTGGTGCGCAGCAGGAGTGAGCCTGTTTTTTTTTTTGGTCCCTACGAGAGGAGCGGCGGCGTCGTCTTCCAGATCCGCTCGCGACTGTGCTGCTCTGTCGGTTCCGCGGAGGGGAGTGAATTTATTGCAGCCGTATCGGCGGTTTCCGCGTGAGTTCTCCTCTTTCCCCATTTCTCTGGTGGGGTCGTCCGATCGGTAATCTCTCGCTCTCGCTCTCGTTTTCGGGGGGTCGTTTTCGGCGGTCGATTGTTTCTACCTGCGGGCCGATTTCCCTTATCCGTTCGCTTCGATTTGGAGCAGATCTCGGAACCCTAAGGTGAAATCCGGTCGATTCGCTCTCTTCGAAGGTCCGCTTTTCTGGGTGGAAGCCGGGCGGGGGAGATCTCCCTCGATTCGGGTCTCATTCTCGGGTTCTTCGTCGTCGTTTTTTGTGGCGAGTGCATTGTCCGGTCGGGTTTTGCTCTCGAGTTGTGTGCTGTTGCCTGAGAGTGGCTATTATCTATCTACGTGCCGATGTGTTCCGCTTCTAGTCGGAGCATTAGTGTGATTTCTTGAATCCGCTAGTGCATTTCATCGTTATTCATAATCAGCAGTTCCTTTTGACGACTTCTTTTTTTTTTCTCTGCACTATGAAAGAAAGTGTCCCTAGGTGCTGGAGAAGTGCTCCGGATCTGTCATACGATAGGCTGGCCTGGCCTTTTTTTTCTTTTGGGTTCTTATGTTTCCGTTTCCTCAGATTGCTAGATGTTTCCAGCAATTGCCGATTCTGATCCTGATTTTTTGTGGACAGGTAATGATTGTCGCCATGGATAACATTGGTTCCTTGTGAAATTTCCATATCGGATTGGACATAATCGGTTTGCTTAAGTTTCTTCAAGAAATCGATAAAAACTGATCAGCAATGGGGAAGGGAGGTGAAAACTACGGGAAGGGAGAAAGTTCCCATGTTCCGTCCTCCGACCAAGAAGTTTTTCCAGCATGGTCTAAAGACCCGCAAGAGTGTGAAGAGAAATACAAAGTTAATCGTCGTGACGGATTGTCGTCTGAAGAAGTAGAAAAGAGGCGACAGACTTATGGGTACAATGAGTTGGAGAAGCATGAGGGTGTCTCGATTTTTAAACTGATTTTGGATCAATTCAATGACACCTTAGTTAGGATTTTATTGGCTGCTGCTGTGGTCTCGTTCGTTTTGGCTTGGTTGGATGGTGAGGAAGGTGGAGAGATGCAAATAACTGCATTTGTGGAGCCCCTTGTGATTTTCTTGATCTTGATTGTGAATGCCATTGTTGGAATTTGGCAAGAGAGCAATGCGGAGAAAGCACTAGAGGCATTGAAAGAGATCCAATCGGAGCAGGCAACCGTTATTCGGGATGGAAAGAAGATGCCAAACTTGCCCGCGAAGGAACTCGTGCCAGGCGACATTGTGGAGTTGAGGGTTGGTGATAAAGTTCCTGCTGATATGCGGGTGTTGACTCTTATAAGCTCAACCTTTAGGGTTGAACAAGGATCCCTCACCGGAGAGAGCGAGGCAATTAGCAAGACTGCTAGAGCAGTTCCGGAGAATTCAGATATTCAGGGAAAGAAGTGTATGGTTTTTGCTGGGACAACTGTTGTGAATGGGAATTGTATTTGCTTGGTTACGCAGACAGGAATGACCACAGAGTTAGGTAAGGTGCACTCGCAAATCCACGAAGCCTCACAAAGTGAGGAGGATACCCCTTTAAAGAAAAAGCTGAATGAGTTTGGAGAGGCTTTGACATCAATAATTGGAGTGATTTGTGCACTCGTGTGGCTTATTAATGTGAAATACTTTCTTACGTGGGAATATGTGGATGGGTGGCCTAAAAATTTCAAGTTCTCCTTCGAGAAGTGCACGTATTACTTTGAGATAGCAGTTGCCTTGGCAGTGGCTGCAATTCCTGAAGGTTTGCCCGCTGTTATTACGACATGCTTGGCTCTTGGCACGCGGAAAATGGCACAAAAGAATGCTCTTGTCAGAAAATTGCCTAGTGTCGAGACTCTTGGTTGTACGACTGTCATATGCTCTGATAAAACAGGTACTCTGACCACCAATCAGATGTCAGTGACAAAGCTTGTTGCTATGGGTACTCAGCCGGGTAATCTGCGGTCATTCACTGTGGAGGGGACAACCTATGATCCTTTTGATGGAAAAATTCAGGACTGGCCCATGGGACAGATGGATGCCAATCTCCAAATGATTGCAAAGATTGCTGCTGTTTGCAATGATGCTGGTGTAGAAAAAGCTGGAAATCATTTTGTGGCCAGTGGAATGCCCACCGAGGCAGCACTAAAGGTGAAATTTTAGAAGAATCCATTATTGTTACAAGCTTTCTTTCTCTTGCTTCAAATCTGTTCTAGCAGAATTGGATTAAGTACAGGGCAATTTTTTTCTATCTTTAAACTTGCAAAATTTCTGAATTCATTATAATTTGGGGATTCATCTTTAATTGGAAAATGATTGGGAAACTCTATTTTCTTTTCCACTATAAAAAAAATATAAACAAGGCATCGCTGTTGGATATTCCACCTTCATGTAACTAGTGGTTTGCTGGGGAACATGCTTTGCTTGAATTGGCTAATACAGTTTCTGGAGATTGTATAGTTGTCTTTTAGGTTCTTACTGGCATGTTTCTATCTCAAAACAGGTTTTGGTTGAGAAAATGGGACTTCCTGGAGGCAATGAGGATGGTGAATCTTCTGGTCATGGTGATAAACTACGTATGTTTTCTCATCATTTTATTGATGGTGTCTTGATCTATTTTTGGGCACTAAGACATTCTTTGTTCTTACTATAATTTCAATAAAATGTCCTTTATAAGGTTGTTGCCAACTTTGGAATGAACTTGAACAACGGATTGCTACTCTTGAGTTTGATCGTGACCGAAAATCCATGGGGGTTATTGCCAATTCAAGCTCTGCAAAAAAGACGCTGCTTGTGAAGGTATTGCAATCTTTCTGTGTTTTCGAGATCACCGTCTCCCCCAAGGAGACAATGATAAAAGAATAGTGCTCCTTCATGAAATCATATAATTAGATTGTGCTCAAGCCCTCGAATGCCCCTCTCTTGGAAATATGTGGAGGATGATGAATTTATTCTACAAGTGTCAGTATTATTATCTGGCTAGATGCTAAGTCTTATATGCTTTCCATGTGTCTAGTATGGTGTAAAAATCTATGCTGCCACTTCTCTATTCAGTAACTTGAGAAAGACGATCTTGTTTTAAAAGTAAAATGAGAAAGCATGTGAAGTTCTGCTGTTAAAGGAAAATACGCAATGAATGAAAGCATCGTTGCACATCAAGGATCTGCCAAATGGATTTCACAGGAGAGCATTTGGTTAGGTTGAATACTTTCGTGTCAAGGAGAATATTGGTTTTGCTGCATCCATATTCTTGCAACCGTTACTTAGTTTTCCCTGTAGACTAACAATTGTAGGTTTTAGCTGGTGTGACATGTTCTGTGTTAATTTTGTGACGAAGTTGTTGGGGAGAATAGAGAGAAAAAGGGAGGGGGAGGCTTATCTCATGTACCCACCCTCTCTGTTGGGAATGCTGTCATATACTACTGTTGCATAGAAAATTATGGGGACAATATAAACACTCATCTTTGTCGTTTTCTGTGTGGTTCGCTTATTTTATTGAGATTTGACAGGGTGCAGTGGAATATGTTCTTGAAAGAAGCTCCTTTGTTCAGCTCCTCGATGGTTCTGTGGTAGAGTTGGATCAATATGGCAAGGATCAAATTCTAAAACGCCTCAATGAAATGTCAACCGGCGCACTGCGTTGTCTAGGCTTTGCATACAAGGATGACCTCCCTGAGTTTGCTACTTACAATGGTGATGAAGATCACCCGGCTCATAAGCTTTTACTTAATCCAAACAACTATTCTTCAATTGAGAGTAATCTCATTTTTGTTGGCTTGGTTGGGCTAAGGGTAAGGTGGCCTTCTTACTACACATTCATGCTTTGGTTCCTTAGTTGCTCTAGGGTGAATATTTTTCAAATTTTCTGTTTACATAAATTCACAAGCTTGACACTTTAATTGTTTACTTGTTATCGAAGGATCCTCCTCGGAGGGAAGTCCGTCAAGCAATTGAGGACTGCAAAGCAGCAGGAATACGTGTCATGGTAATTACTGGAGACAACAAGGAGACAGCTGAAGCTATTTGTGGTGAAATTGGTGTGTTTGGATCTGATGAAGACATTAGCTCTAGGAGTCTAACAGGAAAAGATTTTATGGTTCATCCTCATAAGAAAAAACATCTAAGACAAAGTGGAGGGCTATTGTTTTCAAGGGCCGAACCACGGCATAAGCAAGAAATAGTGAGGTTGCTCAAGGAAGATGGTGAAGTAGTTGCGATGACTGGTGATGGTGTCAATGATGCACCTGCCTTGAAATTGGCTGACATTGGTATTGCAATGGGCATATCTGGAACAGAGGTACTACTTTCGTATTTTTGCCATCATAAAATGTAATTTGATAAAAATTATTCCAGGGTTGACAACGTTCAAATCGTGACGACGGTTAATACAGTTTACTGAGTAGCAGAAGTGTCAAATGGTGTGTGATGTGCAGTGGCTCAGTAAATGTGCAACATAGAATGAGTGATCAACTTTGTGAACGGTATTCGACCAGGAAAAAGAGAGGGAAAAAAAAAAAAAAAAAAAAACAACACTTTGGGATGGTAGGCATATGCTAGCTAAGAATTGTTCAGTCTGTTCCATCCATGACGTTAATATGGAGACTGCAGCCTTTTGGTGGGGAGCTTCTCCTTTCTTGTCTCATATTAACCTTGAACTGGACCATAATAATGCCTGATCTGCAGTGTCTAGTTTAGTTTTTGTTGCCCTGCAAACTTGGCTTGATGCTTTACACTGTGCTAATCAGTTAGCTGGAATTATTAACAGCTAGCTGATGATCTTTTGGTCTTTTATTTTTTCATTTTTCTAAGTTCTTATTACATTACTTTGTGTGGAATCACTCCAGGTGGCAAAAGAAGCCTCTGATATGGTTCTGGCAGATGATAACTTTAGCACTATTGTAGCTGCCGTTGGTGAAGGCAGGTCGATCTACAATAACATGAAGGCTTTCATCAGGTTTATTCCCACTTTAGTTTTGCACGAGTTGTGAACTTACATTCCACTTTTGTCTTAAAGACACATACTTGGGTGCGCGCACACACATTTGTGCAGTAAGGATGTTAGATCTACAATTAGCTTAGCAGCATTGATGCCGCTTTTTTACGTGAGTCCCTGCTTAAAGAATTGAGCTGGTAGTCAGTCATATAAACAGGAGGCTTGAAAAATACTCAGGCACATGTTAGGCAAAAAAATGGGCAGTAAGCCTTCAACTTTGCTAGTAAAGAACCAACAAAAGAGGGCTAGAATATTGCATTGATACTTCCTTTCTCTTCTCGTAATTCTTTTCAAATTACCTTTAACAGTACCTTAAAACCTTAGGAAATAAGTAGAAGTGGCTGTTGGTCATATGGAATATCTACACTTAGATAATTAATCTTGTTGCTAATTTATGGGAAAGCTGTCAAGAGACAGCTGAGGTTTGTGGGGGCATGGACCTTTCTTGTCTATGTAAATCCACATAATCAGTTCCTGCTATAACTCCATTATGTATAAGCTGAAAATTAATTAATCCTTAGATGAAAGTATGACTTTATCATTCTTGCTTAAATGAAAATGTCAGGTACATGATATCGTCAAATATTGGAGAGGTGGCCTCTATTTTCCTTACTGCAGCACTGGGCATACCTGAAGGCATGATCCCTGTTCAACTTCTCTGGGTTAATCTTGTTACGGATGGACCGCCAGCTACAGCCCTGGGATTTAACCCTCCAGATAAAGATATTATGAAGAAGCCTCCAAGAAGAAGTGACGACTCATTGATCGATGCTTGGATATTGTTCCGCTATCTGGTATGAGCTCTTTTTCTGAATTATGTGCCCTTGAATTTTATGTATATTATAGTGCAGCTTCATATACGAATTCCATCATGTTCCTTGCAATTGGTTTGCCACAGGTGATTGGGTTCTATGTTGGGATTGCAACAGTAGGCGTATTCATCATCTGGTATACTCACGACACATTCCTGGGCATTGATTTGAGTGGAGATGGCCATAGCCTTGTGACTTACTCACAGCTTGCTAATTGGGGCCAGTGCCATTCTTGGGAAGGCTTTTCGGTCAGACCTTTCACTGCTGGGTCTAGCGTATTTGACTATCAGTCAGATCCATGTGAATATTTCCATGCTGGAAAAATCAAAGCCTCGACTCTCTCCCTCTCTGTCTTGGTTGCCATTGAGATGTTCAATTCCCTTAATGCCCTCTCTGAGGATGGGAGCCTTCTGAGCATGCCTCCGTGGGTCAACCCCTGGCTTCTTCTGGCTATGTCTGTTTCATTTGGCCTGCACTTCTTGATATTATACGTGCCGGTCCTTGCTCAAGTATTTGGCATCGTTCCTCTCAGCCTGAATGAGTGGCTTCTGGTGTTGGCTGTTGCTTTGCCTGTGATTTTAATTGATGAAGTTCTCAAGTTTGTGGGAAGGTGCACAAGTGGATGGCGGTATTCAGGTGCACAAAGATCTTCAAAACATAAAGCAGAGTAAGATTCGTGGGAAAGAAGAATGTATAAATGGGATTAGTGGAATTTTGGCCCAGCCATAGGTTAAGAATGACTTTTCCCTGGCTGAAGGTTCCATTCCTGTTTAAGATGGCAATGGGAGCTCAAATTGCATGATGAGTGCATTATTGTCAATGATAACATTGTCATATGTTTTTTTTTTTATTGGGACATTAACATTGCCATATGTTTAAACAGTAGCATTTTCTTAGAACACATCTAGATGCCCCAATCTCATCTTTCAAGGTTTTTAAGATATGTGGATTGGATTTTTTTTTTCCTCCTCAAAGCTGAAGAAAGTTGTTTCAATGCGCTGTTTCGAGTTATTTTGCGGTAGGTCAATTTGGCAGTCTCTTGAAGCTTGATTGATGCTTCGCTATATATAGATACACACATACACAACTATTTGTGGTTCAGTTTGGTTCAATTTGATTGAGCCTTAAATGTTGAATCTAAGCCTTGGAGTTGGAGCTAAACCATTCATTCGTCTCCATTGGCCAGTTGGGTAGGCTCCCGAAGTACCAGGCGCCGGCACGATGTGGTTTCAACGTATCCATCGTCGCTGAGTCCCATCTAAAGGATATAGACTTTTTAGATTAATCTTTTTCCATTACTAAAGGAAGGACTTGAATCTAGGACTTAGCATCGAAGCATTTGAATGTAAAAATGACATTCGCCTTTTTTGGCTTCGCGTTGTTTATGCCTAAATATTTTCGAACTGATTTGGCTGGATGAATCTTCCATTTTCATTTGGGATCCATCAATTTCTTTTTGGGGGCCAAGCTCCTATTATCTTTGGTTACATGCGGTTCGAGTCTTGTTTTCTCATTGTTTTTCCTTTAGAAGCCGCGACTTCATGCCTTAATCTGTCTGTTGCCAAACTTGGGTCTATTTTCCAAAATGATCTGTTATGCAGGGGGTAATCTTCTCCTTTTCAGGTTTTGTAATGAAATAGTTACCAGTGTCTCGAATAGGAAGGGGAGATTTATTTCATTCCTGATCATACTTAGGCTGTCACTTTACATGAATATCAAGCTGGTCAAAATAGGCGGTCACTGTCAGCATGCAGCTTAAGCACAGCTGATAACAGGTGGTTTCGTGTTTCTCAAAAAATTAGAGTTTTTTCTTGCCTAGACTTGGCGCTTGCGATAATTATTTTCTTTCTTGCCTAGACTCAGATGCACACCCGGAGTGTGTCCTGTGAACCGGCCTCGAACGGGCAGTACGAGGAAAGCGAATGAAAAATAGAAAAAGAACCTCCGGGGTCACGCAGCCAACAGTTGCTGTGATTGCTTCTCAAATTGGAAGTGGTTGCCTATCGAATCATCAGCACACCATGTGAAAAAATGCCTCCAAGCTTTTCTTGGCTCTTCATCTCATTGCAGGCTTGGAAAAACCCTCCATTAGGTTGCAGTCCTCCTCCCCCTTTGCTCATGAGACTGGCGAGGACTTGTCCTCCTTCAAAATTAGAAGCTTGTTGTTTGTAGTAAACCAGGAACTCCGAAACACCTATGTGGTCGTACGCGTAAAATTGGAAGTTGATGTAGTCGATGGAACTCCCGTATTTCTTCCACAGAGCCAGGTAATAGGTTTGGATTTCTTCATACAGAGCTATTGATGCAAATGAGATTACCCTGCTTTTCTTGAGCCTTGTTACGAGCTGCGCCGATGCAATCTGCAAAAACGCTAGGACTTTCTTTGAAGTGTTCATAGTCGATGTCGATTCTGTCGAGGTGGTATTCCTTTATCATCCCTGTCAACGAAGATATGGCATTCTGAACCCAGGAGTTTGTGTATTTCGGGTCGAAAAGGCCTTGCTGCATCCGATGCTGTCTCCGCCCAAGCTCACGGCAAACTTGACCTTCGGATGTTTCTGCTTGAAAGAAGCGATGGCTGAGGGAATCAGATGGTTGGTTTCCCAGAAGACGTTGAACTTTCCATTGGTTGGAGAAGGGTTGTCTTCTCTCACATAGTCGATTGCAAAGGTAAGGATGAAGTGGAATTCGACTTCCGGGTTTATGGGGATGTCAGATAGTTGAATAGTATCTGACTCTGCTCCGATGTACTCACGGAAGAGCTTGGTATTGGCGGCTGCAAATCACCACTTTAATGAGAAATGAAGCATTCGAAAAGAGATGGCGGAAACCATTAAAGTAACTATGCAAATTCAGTTGCTCGAGTTTTAAAAGTCTGTAGACCTCAGTCACATCACTTGGCAGATCATTCTTTCATTGCGCTAATCACGCGAATAATCATCGTTAGTTGCCGTAAGTGCCCACTTATAGTAGGGATTGGCAAAATCAAACCCGGTTGAACTCATTCAACCTGGCCATAACAAAAGACATAGAAAGCATGAACTAAAACCCAATCTAATAACTCGAACTCCTCTCATCTTATGTCCCAATGATGTAGAGCTTGCTCACCATTGGTAGTGTATATAAAGAGCAAGAAAAGAGTGCGCGAGAGGGCACTGCGGAACTCCATATTTGCTCCGTGTACACTCTCTGAACTCACGACCAGTTCATCATCCGCAATGCTTTATATAGTCAGGGGGACTTGAACGTATCGGCTGATTCCATCCTTGGGAACGTTTAGCTGCTTTTAGTAGCAGCCGCCCAGCGATATCCAAAAGCAGCACCTTTCTTGGCCACTAGCTGTCTAGAAACCAAGTCTCGACACAGATTCCTTCGTGACTTTCTAGCTTTTATCTGTCAATAGTGGAAAGCATCTTGAATCTTGACGCCGAATTCAGCGGCATATTCTGGCCATTTAATCATCATTCATCGATGACTCAAGAATCTGGTTACGATGACGGGATGCAAAGAAGACAGAAAGCTCGCGGTTTGCTTCTGATGTTTCGAGAAGGCTGTCATCTACCAAAACACCAAGAAAAGCTCAGTCCATTTGTTATCCTGGCAGCACAGAAAATGACAAAGCTAAGGGTGGCCACTGTCCAGGACATTTTTTGGACCGGACGGCCGAACATCTTCCTGAAAGAGAATAATTCGTTCGGGATGGGGTCGTACTGAGTCAGGTCAAAGGTCCCTTGGTGAGACCGAGCAAAACCAAAACCAACTGTTCTTGCACATGCCTTTTGCTGACAGACCATGAAGAGATGTGCTTCACACATTTGGATGCAAAAGTTTTATGATGTAAGTTACACTAATTGAAATTGAATTTATTGTATTATGGGATTAGACTAATAAGGTGAGATAGAAATATTCTTAATTAGTTTAATATAAGACTGGCTTATATGGGCCGACTAAATCCGGCTTTTGATGAGAGAGAGCATAGGGCTTAAAACAATATAAATAACATTCAAGTCTCTCTTCTAACTTTGATACAAAAATAACCTCACATAAAAGATTTACTGAATCTTAGCCAGTGATACAAAAGATAATAGAAGACAAATATTTGAGTTTTAGATTATCATCATTCTACATCAAGGATAATGGATTCCAAATCAGGTGTGCAAATATCTTTTTCTTTGTTATTATATTTTAAATTTTAACTATGAAGATTTTGGGGTGCCATTTTCATGGCTTATACATGATACTTGTGTACTACACTTCGCAAGTTTTCAAAGTCTAAGGGGTGTGCCTATTTTGCAAAGAGATAGCGAGATGTTCGGTTGGTGCATCATAAGAAAATTAGTCATAGACGATTATCGTCATCATGCCACTCATCATTTTGAAAGGAAGGTACTTTCATAAAATTTGGGAAGGACTTGCTCGCTCTTGAATAGATAGAAGTGTGAGGTCGTTACACCTAAGCTCACACTCATTTGCTCTGTTAATTGTTAAGGCATTCAATGCTCTCAAGTTACCTCGTTTTGATTTTGTCAGTTTCATTCTCAATACCATATCAATGTCTATTACAATCCAATTCAATAGAAAAACCTCAGTAGTATAGGGAACTCAACGTCAGCAGCCATTGGATCGATTTTCGATCTTGTCGGATCTCTTGGAAGAGATTGAATCATTGGTAAGACAGTAAAAAGAAAAATTGCTCATTTCTTCTTCTTCTTCCATTTTCTTATGTTGAAGATTTTTCCCATGCTTTTCTCTACATACAGTAAGTGTTGGCCCATCATCTAGTTAGGTCCTCCTAAGAGCCCACATCTAACACTCCGGGTGGACCAGCTCTGGCCCATGTCCAATAAATACAACCGCCTCGTCACGTTCCAAAGTGGCTAATCATCATTAATCACACGTTACTCGCATAATTACATTGTGACTCACTGCTTTGGATACTTTTATAGTTCATTAATTGATTCGCCATTCCCTTTTTTCCCCCTTTCTCTTGCTACAAGTTGGATTAATCAACGTGAGTTCTCGCCAATCCAATCTTCATCAATCGCTTAGTTCAAATGTTAACATGTATCTTACTCATGTGGGTCATTGGATGATGTGATTCTTGCCAAACCTAACGACTCGGTCGTATTGGTTTCACATGCGCGGTCGAGTGAACATTGTATTACTTCTGCTTTCTTTTTATTTCAATTTTTTTTTTCCTCCCTAAAGGAGACTTGAAAGGAGTTTGACGAAGCGGCAATGAACTTTGGGAGGAAAGAATCGATTCCCCTTTCGAGGGAATCGTCAGTGAAAGTGCCTCTTCGGGTGAGTTGTGAGTTCGCGATGCGAAGTTGAAAAGGAGCGAAGTGAAGCATACGCTGCATGATACATGGAGTACGGCTCAAGCGAATCCCCATGTGGTTAGCCACAGAAAGTGCTTCATGTCCTTGCCCCACTCGAGACTGATGCTGACCAGGTGACCTCTTCTTGAGCCCAAGACTGGAGTATACATGAGGAAAGAATGATGGGTAAGAAATTTCCCAATTGTCATGTGCATGCCTTACAAACGTCTATCCAGGACACAAAAATCGCCATACTCGGTTCGAGCGAGAGACACGGAAATTTCGTAGATTGTTTGTGACATTGATTAGGTAAAAATTGCACCAAACACCAATCTGTCAAAAGGGTCAATGTCCCTCACCATTTTTCCTCTATCCGTCATTGATATTCATGGAATCTGGCGGGCCTCGAGTGGTTTGATCGGTGCATATATTCAGTACTTGCGAACCACTTTCTGCTGACATGCTTTGATTATTTTTTAATCGAGAGGAAAAGTAAGCAAATTGGTCACTTTTTGCTGTTAAGCCTGAGCTAACCGAGAGCCCCGGAGGGACTTGTGCACACACATTGCCAGTTTCGCAATCATGCCAGAAGCAACTGCTCGTTAGGTAGCCGATGCTTGTCTCTGCCATTAAAATGAAAAAGAACTGTCAAAAGACAGTGCGGCTTTGTTTTGGCTGTGAAGCTACTAGAAGATGAGGCAGTGACAGTTGAATTCCAGAGGAAAGTGAGGGCAGCCAAAGAAGTTTTGGCACACTTACTATGTAAGCAAATTATATAAATGCCAAAGGGAAACTCCAGAAAATAGAAAAAAAAATGTAAAAGAAATGGAAAGAAAGGCATCGAGCAGGCTCCGAGATCATGTGCTCACTCACCATCACTCTTTATCACGTGGGGCAACTTTGCCACCACACCCCCAATCCCCACCCGTACCTCCTTTTCACCCAATCACCCAATTCCTCACCGCTTTACACTTGCTTTTGTTTTGGACTATTCCACTGAAAAAATTGCTTCTTCACCCACTGCCTTACAATCTACTCTTAACAGAGAAACAGAGCCATTATAAAAATAATAATAGTAAAAAAAAATCAGATATTTTTTTGACAAGGGTTACGCCTGTGGACCTCAAGCTGGGCTGGCCGTGGGCTTCGCCTCCTCTCAATCGTCAAGTTTCAATGTAATCGTTAGGTTTATGAATTTTCGAATGATCTCGAAATTTTTTGAGAAATCCGAGACTTCACCCCTGTTACAACATTAGTCACTCGGTCTGTCATTGCAGATTTCCGTGTCTCAAGTTTCGACAGCGGAGTGTCGAAAGACGCTGCGATCCGTGCATTATTCGCAATCAATTCTCTTGGTACACAATCTATGCACATGAGAAAGTGGGTCCAAGCTGCATTTTTTCTGTTCCCCTGTCCAGCCGGAAAGCTACTAGCCCAGCAGATACATTATATAAATTATGTGGTCAAAGCATTGCTAACAGATGATCCGTAGCCTCGAGAGCTTTCAATGAAATGCATAGCATTCATGTTGTTTCTTGTGAGCACCCTCTCTTGGATCCGGTATAAATGCCATGCTTGAGCTTCAAATGATTTTTCTCACTGATTCTAGTACATGCTATGGGCCTACAAAAGATGAATTCTTCCTCTTATTTTTATTTTTATTTTTGGTCAGGGAATTCGTCCTCCCATTCAGCATTAGCCAGTTTTGGAAGACACTCCAGACCCCTTTAACTTGTCTTCAAGACATGGTCAATCGTCTTACGGATTTTCGAAGACAAAAATTATCGAAAAGAGAACTCTTCCAAACCAAAACAGGGTTGTCCCTGTCCTGTCCATACATAACGACGATCTCAATACTGCCGGTGGACCCACTCATCCACTAGGGCCCACATTTCCTTATTCATAGGAAAGGCTCGGACTCATACTACATATAAACAAACATTATTAAAGGATTAGTTTTGGGGATATAAAAAATCTATTTACCTTTCATTGGCATCCGTAAAATTGTCGAACTGCGAATTCAGATAAATTGGGAGCAAATTTATCACATATATATTAATTATAGATTTTTAACAATAAAAAAATTAATTTAGGATAAATTCATCAATGGTGTATTAATTTAGTTTTGGTAACTCCAAAATTAGTTAAGAATAACCCCAAAGCTAAAGAAAGCATGATGTAAATTTAACAGTGAAGAGGGGTTAAAAATTTGAAATGCGAAGGAAAACACGAGGGGGCATTTATCCAGTCGAGTTGGGTTTCAAAAATTTTCAAAATTGATTAAAAAGCTCCCCTTTCTCTCTCTCTCTCTCTCTGTCTCTATCGTCCAAGGCCCTTCAACGGTCGGATACGAAAATAACAATCGCGCCTAACGCCGTCAACACCGGCCGTCAAATGCCGTCCGCTCCTCTCTCCTCCTCTCTCTCTCTCTCTCTCTCTTCATCATTTCATATATTGCATTACGCACGATCACAACGCCATTGCCTCTCTCTCTCTCTCTCTCTCTCTCTCTCTCTCTATACACTATCGCCATTTGCGTACACCTCACTGTCTCATACTCTTCGTCTCTTCCTCTCTCCATCTTCTTCTTCTTCTTCCTCTGCAACATCGAATCGGGAGCTCAGCAGCTGCTCGCCGTCCGGCCATTGCTATAATCAGTAAGTTCTTTTATCTTCCTCGTCTTCGGATTGCTGACTTTTCGTTCGCCTCCGCTTTTTCTTAGATTCCGATCGCGCGAGAATCCGGTCGTGCGATGGCAAATCGCGCCTAGCTCCGATACGCGAATCCTCCCGCTCTGTCCGCTGAGATGTAGATCGATGCTTCGGCTTCCGGTCGGCATCGTCCTTTTCGCCGTCCGAGAGCAATGGCGGCGTTTGCGGATGGAGATTTGCGTAGATTAGAGAGCTTGATCGACTCCTCGAGCTGGTGCTCATCGCTTTGGATTGTTTGAGCTTGAGATTCTAACTTGGAATCGCTTCGGACCTCAGATTAAGCACTTAGATTACGCGCATTGCGCTGATTCGCGGCCTTCTTCATTGAAGTGCTCATTTTTTTTTTTTTTTTTTTTTTCAAATTCATCTTCGTGCTATTTGCTATGTAAGTTGTTTGACTTGATTGGTGCTTTTAGGAGGAGGATTTTCCGGTCCATTTGAGCTGACTCGGTGGGAACCAGGTTGTGATTCGTGCCTCGGACGACATTGTAGGTATGGACTCTGCTCAGAGAAGGGGAGGTCTGGTCTCGCTGTCCCCAGCACAGACTCCGAGGTCCACTGATAAGTCGTCGCGGGATCTGCGCTCGGCCGACTCCAATTCGAGCAGTAAGAATGATAGGGAGAAGGGTGTCAACGTGCAGGTTATAGTGCGCTGCAGGTCAGTTCATTCGAGCTCGTGGGTTTTTAGATTTGATTTTGTTCTCTCTTGCCTCAGCAATAGCTGACAAAGTGGACAATTCAGTGATCGGTCCTGCGGATTCTTGTGTCTGCTTTTGTAGGCCAATGAATGATGATGAGTTAAGATTACACACGCCAGTGGTGGTCTCATGTAATGAGGGCAGGAGAGAGGTTTCTGCCGTCCAGAATATAGCCAATAAGCAGATTGATAGAGCCTTCATGTTTGACAAGGTTTGCAAAAACAGAGATATGCTAATGGTTCCGCTTCTCTGACTATGCGTGGGTTCACACTCTAGTCGTGGACAACCGTGTATGCATGCATGCGATTTCCATTAGCTTTTTCGTTCGGTTACTTGAAATTTGTGGAAAAATAATTACATATCCGGAGGATTTACCTTTGCTTCAATATTGCATGATCTATTCTTCCCCTTGACCTCTAATGTTCTGACCTGCAGCTGAACACTGTGGCAGGATACAGTGAATATGTACATTGTCCTAGTGTTGAGGTTGACTAATTCCTTTCACAGGTATTTGGTCCCACGTCCCAGCAAAAGGACTTGTATGATCAATCTGTGTCGCCAATTGTGTTTGAAGTGCTTGAGGGTTACAACTGCACCATTTTTGCCTATGGTCAGACAGGAACGGGGAAAACATACACAATGGAAGGAGGTGCCAGAAAAAAGGTTCAGCCTTGAGCACGACCGGTGAAAGTACAAATATGCGGATTTTTTTTTCAACTTCTTTCTGATTTTTTCTCTCATGTTTTGTAGAATGGAGACTTCCCAGTTGATGCGGGGGTTATTCCTAGAGCAGTCAGGCAAATCTTTAATATACTGGAATTACAAAATGCAGAATACAGCATGAAAGTTACGTTCCTAGAGCTGTACAATGAGGAGATTACAGATCTGTTAGCTCCTGAAGAATGTTCCAAGTTCACCGACGACAAGTCTAAGAAACCCATAGCTCTTATGGA
Organism: Eucalyptus brandiana; assembly: GCA_014182725.1. Taxonomy (NCBI): domain Eukaryota; kingdom Viridiplantae; phylum Streptophyta; class Magnoliopsida; order Myrtales; family Myrtaceae; genus Eucalyptus; species Eucalyptus brandiana. The sequence goes on from CM024669.1 coordinate 30,447,107, forward strand.
AGATGGGAAGGGAGGTGTATTTGTTAGAGGCTTAGAAGAAGAGATAGTGTATTCAGCAAATGAGATCTACAAGATACTGGAGAAAGGCTCTGCCAAGCGGCGCACAGCTGAGACTCTTCTCAACAAGCAAAGCAGTCGTTCACACTCCATATTTTCAATTACAATCCATATGAAAGAGTGTACTCCAGAGGGAGAGGAGATGATTAAGTGCGGGAAGTTAAATCTAGTTGATCTAGCTGGTTCTGAGAACATTTCGCGTTCTGGGGCCAGAGAGGTATGTATAGATAACACTTTTACCATAAAGCAAAATGAAAGATTCTACTTGAAGATATAAATATTTTCCACGATTTATGATATAAATTGCCAAGCTTTGCTGAGCAGTACAGCAATCTATACTCTGTATGCAATGCAAGATTATACAAACCTATCCGGCATGGTAAAGGGGCTTACTCTTGCAGGGCAGAGCAAGGGAAGCTGGGGAAATCAACAAAAGCTTGCTAACACTCGGACGAGTTATTAATGCACTGGTTGAGCACTCTGGTCACATCCCATATAGGTGAGTGTGAGGCATATGATGCATGACAGGAGCTTCTGTTTTTTTGAAAGTTAGCAGCCCAAGTCACTGAAGACATTGATTGATGTATCAGGGATAGTAAACTCACAAGATTGTTGAGGGATTCCCTTGGAGGAAAAACAAAGACATGCATCATCGCTACGATATCACCATCCATCCACTGCTTGGAAGAGACACTCAGCACTTTAGATTATGCACATCGTGCGAAAAATATCAAGAATAAGCCTGAGGTTCGTAATTTAAAATGGTCAATTGTAATTATCTTCATTCTTCGATTTTTATAATAAAATGCTTTAGTTTTTTTATTTTATAATTTCCACTTGCATAATTGTTTGGATGGGCTCAATTTCAGATTAATCAGAAGATGATGAAATCTGCAGTGATCAAGGACCTATACTCTGAAATTGATCGTCTTAAGCAAGGTAGGCTACTTTAATGCTCTTCCAGAAACGATCCTTTATATTGCTGAAGGCATACTATTATAAATGATTGACTTGCTGAATAATATGTTTGACTAAACATATGTTTTCATATGTTCATTTAGAGGTATATGCTGCAAGAGAGAAAAATGGAATCTACATACCACGAGACCGCTATCTTCTTGAAGAGGCTGAAAAGAAGGTCTGTGCTTCTCATCATAAAACTGCACCACTATTCTGTAAAGCGTGCTTTACATTACAAAGATATGCGTTTCTAAAAATTCTATGGTGATTAACTTGGTCCTCTGTATCTCTCAGGCTATGGCTGAAAAGATAGAACGGATGGAACTCAAAACAGAATCTAAAGAGAAGGTTAGTATTCAATCAAAGGTGTGTTGCAGCATCATTAAATGCAGTCTGATGGCACTAAACAGATACATGGGTCTTGATATCTGTGCAGCAACTTATGGAGGTTCAGGAGCTCTACAATTCTCAGCTACTTTTGGCTGCAGAGATGAGCAATAAACTTGAAAGAACTGAGGTATCATGCATTTATCTTTTATTCCATAGAATCAATATATGCCTTATTGCTTTGACCCATTCAAGACTTGATTTTCTGGTCCAACTACAGAAAAAGCTCGAGGAAACTGAACATTCACTTTTTGACCTTGAGGAGAAGCACAGACAAGCAAATGCAACAATAAAAGAGAAGGAATTTCTTATATCAAATCTCCTTAAATCTGGTAAGAAAAAGCATTCTCTTTTATTTAGTTATCTGGACATAGTAAACTTTACGACTGAAAATCTGTATTGAGATGGGTCATTTGTCTGAATGAGCGATCTGTTATCCATTCTTTGCTTCCTATTATGTATCATCTCCCTGCATTTGATGAATGCACTCGTCTAGATGATTATGTATGATTGAGCATCCACTTTCTAGTTCAGTTAAGTTTCAATCCTTTAAGCTAAAATAAACCTAGAATGGTTTATTTGTCAATCTTATTTTATTAGGAAAATCTGCAATAGAAAAATTGTTAGTCTGCTAAAGTTACTTTACCAAGGTACGTCAAGACAACAGTCAAAATTTATTGAAGGGAAATCCTCTCCTCTTCATACGTGCTTTAGAAAACCTGTCTTTGTTCTATTAGAGCAGTTGTGTCTATTTCATTTGAAGGCTTTCTAGCTCTGATAATGTGCCGTCAATTTTTATGTGCTAGCATTCAAATACTATTCGTTGTCTGTTTTCAGAAAGAGTACTTGTAGATCGTGCATTTGAGATACGAGCAGAGTTGGAGAATGCCGCATCAGATGTTTCCGGTTTATTTGCCAAAATCGGTTGGTGTCAAAGTTAACTTCATTGCTCTCTGTAGTCTTGTAACATAGACTGTGCTTACTGGGGACATTGGTTACAGAACGCAAGGACAAAATTGAAGATGAAAACAGAATACTCATCCAGAATTTTCAATCCCAGCTCAGTCAACAGCTTGAAGCATTGCATAAGGCTGTGGCCGCTTCTGTGACACATCAAGAGGATCAACTGAAGAACATGGAAGAAGATATGCAGTCCTTCGTGTCAACAAAATCAGAGGTTAGATCTAACTGGGCGAACACATAATTTCTTCATCATTGTAAATGAGCTAAGTGAGTAACATTGCATTTGATCATTTGTAGGTCACTGAACAACTTCAAAAACGACTAGGACGACTCAGAGACGTGTATGATTCTGGTGTAAAAGCATTGGATAATATAGATGGGGAGCTTGATGAAAATTCTCGATCCACTTTTTCAAGTCTCAATTCTGAGGTTTCTAAGCACTCATGTCGACTTGAAGAAGTAATTATCTACTCCGTAATTGCCTTCTTGGATTACACCTTCCTATTGTCTACTGTGATCTGATTAACCTTCATTTGCATGGTGCAGCTCTTCAAAGGAATTGCTTCAGAGGCTGATACACTACTAAATGATCTTCATGATAGTCTTCTCAAACAAGAGGAGATGGTGATATCATATGCACAGCAGCAACGCGAGGTTTTTACTTTGTTGCTTATGCTTCAATTCTCAATTACCTTTAATATTTCAAATTTGTAATCCTAAATTATCTTTCTTTCTAATTTCTATGGAACAGGCACACGCCAGAGCAGTGGAAACTGCAAGATCAGTTTCTAAAATCACAGTCAACTTCTTTAAGACTCTAGACATGCATGCAACTAAGCTAAACCAGATCGTGGAAGATGCACAAACCGTAAATGATCAAAAGCTGTCTGAACTTGAGAAGAAATTTGAGGTGGTTAATGTACTACGTTCAAGGTTCCATCGATATTAAAGAAACAGAAAACCACCTGAATACCACTAATATTACTTCCATTGTGGTGCTTATAGGAATGTGCTGCCAACGAAGAAAGGCAAATGCTAGAAAAAGTGGCAGAGCTGTTTGCAAGTTCAAATGCAAGGAAGAAAAGACTGGTACTATTCATGGAAGGACCTTGTTTTCTTCAAGCATGCTCTTACTTGTCAACAAGTATCAAACATGTGATTCTCTATTGACAGGTTCAAATGGCTGTGCAAAATCTTCGGGAGAGTGCAACTAGCAGAGCCGCCAAACTGCAAGAAGAAATGTCAACTATGGTAGATTCCACTTCGACTGTGAAGGCAGAATGGACCGTGCACATGGGAAAGACAGAGTCACAATATATTGAGGACAACTCTGCTGTGGAAGTTGGGAAAAAGGCTCTGGAGGAGGTGCTCCAGAACTGGTATGGCTCAATGAAGCTAAAACTACTTTACATTCGGTGGCTTTGGCTTTTGTGTCTTTTTAAGTATCTCTAACGGGCAACTGGCCATGCAGCTTTACAAAGACAAAAATGGGTGCAGAACAATGGAAGAATGCCCAAGAATCTTTGATCAGTCTAGAGAAGAGAAATGTTGCTTCCGTTGATTCCATTGTTAGGTAAACCTACTCCTGGAAACAATGTCATTCTAAATCATTTACAAACTCCTGATTCGTTATTTGGCATTTTTGTGCTTTTCTCATCAGGAAAGCTGTCGAAGTCAATCAAAACCTACGTGCTCAATTTTCTTCTACCTTGTCTGCGACACTTGGTGGTGTTGATGTTGCAAACAGTGACATACTTTCGTCAACCAATGGTCAGTCTTCATTTTCTTGAATGCACCATCTCCTATCACTGAGGCCATTTCTGCCCTCTAGATAATTAATCATTCATAGTGAGTGTTCGTCTTTGCAGATTCGCTACAACTTGACCTAGATGCATGTGCAAACCTCAAATCTGTAATTGCCCCTTGCTATGGGCATATGAGGGAATTGAAGGGTGGCCACTATGACAAAATTTTGGGGATCACGGAAGATTCAGGGAAATGTCTTCTCGAGGAATATGAGGTAGGGTTTCATTGTTTACTCTCTCTCTGCATGCGCACGCCCGCGCAAGCCGCCTGTGCACCTCGTGCAGGCAAGCACGTGGGAGTCCATCCCAATTTTTGTTCTGTGGATGTTTTTTTTTTTTTTTTGTTTAATTGGTGCAAGTTCTGTGCATGTTTACACACTGCATTTGTAACACACGAGGTATGTTTGGCCATCTTTTTACTAATTCACCGGCTAAACACTCGCTGTGAGCAGGTGGATGAACCGACTTGCTCAACACCAAGAAGTAGACAGTTTAACTTACCCACCATCGCGTCCATTGAAGAACTGCGAACTCCTGCTTTTGAGGAATTGCTCAGATTATTCTGGGATATGAAATCTTCAAAGCAAGCAAACGGAGACATAAAGCACGTCCAGGGGTTCAATGAGTCGGCACAATCAGTAAGAGACTCCAGACTCCCACTTACGGCAATCAACTGAGGAGCTTGGGAAGAGGATGTTGATGATTGGGGGTGTGTGTATATAGTATATAAAATTTTCATTTTTTCCCTTCGATTTACAGACCAAGTTCATTTGTTATTTAGTCCTATAATTTTTTTCTCCTTGTTGGAAAAGGAGTATGTACCCAGCATGTTCTTTTTCAATTTTGATGCACAAGGAAATACCAGTTCCTGTGCATATGTAGTATCTAGAGCTAGTAGGTGATTCCAAGCAAGGATTTCTTGCATACGCGGCGTTTTTAGTGGATTATTCACACTACTCTTTTCAATTTGCTTGCACGGCTTCTCTTAAGCGTTACATTCACATGGAACCAATTTGCTGGGTTCGTCCGTTGTTTGACAAGGGAAAATAACAAAGCGAAAATCCATGCGATTGCGCAGCAACGTCAAGACTTTTCTCAAAGGCAATCAATTCTATATTCCCAATGGAGAGGGACCACCCCACATGATCGACCGTTATGAAGGCACGAAATTTCTTTTTTTTTTAACAAAATGAGTTGGTATTTGGGACACTTGAGTGTCTCGACTAACAAGTAATGAACGTAAAATTCCTGCCCTCCCCACCAGACAACAAATTTCCAGCCAGTGCGACAAGAGATTCCACTCAAAAAGGAACGAGCAAATCTCCAGAGTGGCAGTCCCTCCAATCTGATCACATTATCACGCCAACTGAAATGGTAAAGAAAGACCTCAAAAAGACAAATAATATGTTCACTGTTGTCTCGTTAACCTTTTGACAAACAGCTATTCGTAATCAATGTAGAATAAATCAGCATTGCCTGGTTAAAATTTGCAGGCAAGCTATATTTGCAACTCATGGCAGTGGACATCTGAGGATGTGAACTGAGTGCAGGAAGAAATGCAGAGGCGCCAAACAAGGCGTCTAAACATTCATCTTTACCATAACTACAAATGGCATATACTAAACAGTTATCTTCCTTTACCAAGACGAGGTTTCTCCGTCCTTCAAATTGCTGTGCATAATGGAGACTCTCCTAACAAACTACACATGCAAATCTGGGAGCTTCAAAGTTTCTGTATAACCCTAGTCACCTCATGTTAACAACAGCAGCGATAATAAACTACGCCTTGTCCCCCTAATGATCTCATGTTAAGAATGACAAAAATATTTACATGGTTAAACCCTCTCCGCAAGTGGTCGAATACCATGAGCTTCTCATCATGAATGTAACATGTCAACCTTTTGTCGACTTGGAAGTGGGCTGGAAGTAATCATATAAACAAGTCAGAGAGAAGCAAAATTATCGATAAGATCAGGTGTATAAGGACAGCTGTAAGCTTGAACAACTTATTCTGGTACTCCAGAAACTAATATAGATCAACATGCAAGTTTTGCACCATCACTGAACAACCAACCTCAATGGCAAAGACCATGCTTCTCAGCAACGGAGAAACTGAAGGCTGCAAAAGCATCAGAGACTGCCTTATTACGTAAACCCCAAAGCAACAGCAAGTACACTAACTGCACAAAGGCACCACGCAAGACTGCATATGAAGAAAGGATGGTAAATCACTTGCTTCTAGACAACATGCCAAAAAACTTCACCATGCCTCACGATGCTAAATCTAAAATGATGGGTTTGAAATGCAAGAAAGGCCTCACAGGTTACACTACCAGCAATATAGCAAAAATACAACTTTTTCCAATTGACATCATTCAGTTAACACACACATACATACTCATAACCTAGACGGTAAACATGAGGCCAATTTGGCTCCTTCATAGGACAAATTTGAGAAACGTTGTAACATCAATCACTCCAAGCGAGAGAGAGAGAGAGAGAGAGAGAGAGAGAGAAGCAACAGAACGGGGAATGGGAATTCTTAATCAATATACATGTAGACCAATTGGTTACAGTAACGTTGAGTTAAACTACATAATATAATCTGATATTGCATTGTTCGATGATAAAGGCACTCTGACAACAAAAAGTACCTGACATATTCCTCAAAACAAGCCAGAACTTAAGAGTCCAACTGACCTATCTGGCCCAAAACTATCATCATCAAAATCTTCATTTGTGGAATTTTCTTGACACAGCAATTTATTTTCTTGTGTCGGATTGAAGTCCAGACTTTCCCATCCCATTGATGGACCATGATGGATATTTGCTTGCTCAGTAGCATTGCATATGTCATCATCTACATCCTGTCTCATGTCATCGCACACAGGCTCAATTGCTCTGTCATCCTCAGCACAAGATGGCTCAGCATTAAGATCTGAACACAAATCAAATCCCATTTGATCCTCAGGTACATGGTAAGCAACAGTCACTGTTTCTTGGTCAAATTGCTCTGGAGCATCTTTTCTTGGCCTTTTCCATTTCTTAGTAGATGATGTACCGTCATCCTCAAAATCTTCTTCTTCCCTTTCCCTATGCAAGTACTTCCACAGTTTCCTTTCGCCATCAAACTGTACACAAGGATCACGTTCGTAATGCAAACGATCCAGTGCTCCACTAACAACCTGATTAACCTGCGCATCAGAAACATCCTCAACGATAAACTGGGAGTCTCTGATCAAAGTACAAACATCAGCACGGGTGCCAATACTTCCAGGCAATCTGGCAGCAGCATCTCTTACAAGGCATAAAATAGTAACATGCGGAGGACGATCACGTTTCAGCATGAAATGGTCACGGGCTTTTGATGTTGGCTTACCACCACACCTTCTCAAAGGAGCAACAATAGACTTTTTACCATCAGCAGCCGTGTAACAGAATGCTCTGTCAGGAATTGAGTACCTCAAGATTTCTTCTTTACGAAAATAAGCTCTCACTTCCTCCGAACTTGGATTAATAGTGTTGAGACTCTTCTGGGCTCTAAGGTCGCGGAACCTATCCTTCTCATCCAAATTAAACTGCACCAAGGCCAAAGGTGGAGGAGGAAGACTACCTATTTGTTGTAAGGTTTCTTGACCACTTTTAAGCCAATTTGCGAATGAATCAACAAGCTTGACAAGCATTTTGTGTGGCAGGCCCCAAGCCTCAGGAGAAGTTACTTCCTCAATGGTATCATGATCCGATGGACTAAAGGACACTGGGCCAATCCAGGACCAACTTTTTGTGGATTTCTCGTACACTACTAGTGCCTTCCAGCCCTTGGCCCCTAAAGGTGCTGTTCTCGATGAGAAGATCTTCAAAACACCTCTTACCAAATCCTGAAGTGGTTCCTGTGTCTCAAGAATACAAGGGTCGCCAGGGTTTGATCTCACGCGATTCACAATCTCCTGGATGGTAAGAGAAGGAACATTACCATCTGCAGCATGCTCTGAGTTACTGGTAGCCATGCTCTTCTGAGAGTGTGGCTCATTGTCCCCACCTTCATGTTCTCCGTTCTGATCTTCCATAGGTTTGACAATGGCTATGGAGTCTTCCGGAAGCAATGTAATCATCACCATTCGAACTGCTGAAAGAAGATGTATTATGGAGAATGAGAAGCCGGTATGTACCGTCGGCGTGATCAAAGTAAATGTCTTTTTCTTTGGTTTGCTCTCAAACTCTACATCTGTAACTACTGTCTCCATGATGGGCATTTCCACAATTTCATTTTCTGAAGGACCGTTATCAGCATCTGGCTTCTTTCTTATTCGTTTCTTTACAGAACTGGTATTGTCATTTTGCTGCTGAACGTCAGTTTGCAAGCCACCATTCTCATTTCGATCGTCCCTGTACACAACATCCTCCTTTATTTTCCGCTTCTTATTCAATGAGTTGGACCCAGGGAAAGTGCCCGGTAATCTTTCATGATGATCATTCAAATATGCTTCAGCTTTCTTACCTTTATTCCCAGATTGATACAAGTCATTATCTGGTGAAAAACATTGCCCCATTGCTACTTCATCTTCTCTTTCAACAATGTAATCACCGTGGCTCACATCAGCTCTTTGCTTCCCCCCTGATGGGTATGCCTTCAATGATGATAAGTTGTACCTCTCACCAGGTTCGCCCTGCATTCGTCCATTCTTGGCATGGAATTTTCTCCTATCATCGTCAACAGAACCGTAGAAATATCCACTATCCATGACTCTAGCAGAATTCTGTACAGACATGTTATCTTGCATCTTACCCTTCTGCTTTGCTTTCAGAGAGTAGCTTTCTTCCTCTGGGATATAAATCTCTTCACCCCGATCGCCAAAGTTATTATATGTGTGCATGTTGCCCTCAAATGGCTGTGGATTTTCTTCCACGTCATCCTTAAAAAGGTTCTCCCTTTTACCATACATCACAGACTTCACCCCAGCAGAATGGGAAACATCCATGAAACCACCTGGATAAGCAAACTCACTTCCCACCAAAGGATCACTGTCTTCATCATCAGAGAGATCTGATGAGTCTGACTCGGTGACTTCACCATTGACTCCCATGTTATTGCCTCTCAACACTGCCATATCCAGTCCCTTATTCTTTCTAGTACTCCCTCTGCCCTTTCCCTGAGAAAACTTTCCTTTGACATCAGATGGTAAGAACCGATGGTTCAAACTTGGTGAATAATCTGTTGGAGGTTTCAAACTAATGTCAGGGGATTCCCTCACTGCACTCCACTTCTTGCTCTTAGCATTACCCTCATCAAACTGCAAATCCGTAGGCAAAGCTTCTCCCTTAGTCCTGCGACCAGAAAAGTCCACTCGATTTCTTTTAAATGGCGGTTGTCGACCACGGCCTTTTACAGACTTGTTCTGATCTTCAGCAGCGAAACTCTCAATATTTTCAAGGTAGATGGATTTTTTGGCATAGTCTCGGGAAACTTTCAGATTAGGCGACTTTACAGCTAATGTCTTCATTACTGGAGATTGACCAATAGGTTTACTCCTCCGATAGATATGCAAATCACCCTTGGAGGACAGAGGCAAACCCACAAAACCGTCAGCAGTAAAATCATCACTTTTAAGAAAATCGCGCTTCTTTCCAACTTTCACAAATGGAGGCTTGTCTATCAACATACTCCTAGAGATGCTTGGATCTCTTCGAGGACCTGCACCAAATATAGGATCCTCAGCTTCATCATCGCCTCTTATCTGGTCTCTTTTTCTGAGGCCGGCCCCTTTACCAAACCCTGCTGCCTTAGTCAGACGAGAAGGAACTACTGAACCATATGGACCAGCCCTATAATCAGGACTGTGGTCACTAGAAGGAAAGCCGCCTGCTAGTTCTTTTGCTGAAGTTGTCTTTGAACGTCCCAACTTCAGTGTCCCCTTAGGATTTTTTGTTCGTTGAGGAGCCACCACCTGCTCTTGCAAGGGATATTCAAAAGTCGGAGCTGCCATATATGGAGAATTACGACCCAGTTTCTGTGAGATCTTTCTATCCTTGCCCTTCTTACTCCACATTGCTTCACCCAAGTCATCTCTTCCCGAAGGTTCACTATTCATGTCTTCTTTCTCAGACATCAAGCTCTTCTGAGTCTTCATTATGTTTAGGACTCGCAACTTCTCCTCGATACTATAACCCCTGCAGTTTTTCCATGCATCCCTTATCTGACATAAATTACTTACCATGCAGTTCTGATGTTTCCTTACAAGATGGTAGTGCTGCCGCTTCTGAAAAGAATGCAATCCTTCCCGATAAAGGGCAACCCTTGGCTCACACAAACCTCCCTTCAACATGTCAAACACCTTTTTTAGTGGGCTACCAAAATGAATGTTGCAGCCCGTGAAGAGTTCTTTCAAGGTAAGCATGTACGTCTCTTGGTCCATGTCGGGCAAATACTTTGTAAGGCCTAACCTTTCGTCCTCAGTGAGCAGCTCGTTCCACGCATCGACAGATAGAATATCCTCCAATCCGGGAAGATCATACAGCTCGAAGGGAATGCTGCACGTCTGACTCCCGACTTGGCAAAACTCCGCCCCAGTCTCGCCCAATTCTAACAAATCAAAATCATCGGACCCTGCCCCGGAATCGGCATCATCAAACTCATCATCCTCATCGGACTCGGCAGCTGAGCTCCTATGCTGAATCTCATCCTCATCGCTTGACATACTCTCCCTACTGACAGGCGAAAAATCCGAATCGAACCGCGATACCTTGAAACTATTCTTCTCAATTGCCATGACCCATCACACCCAATAACCGCCCGAGCCAAAGATTAACCCCACCCACCATCCACAAATTCCCAAAAAGCACTTCAGCTCTGCCAATCTGGAGCCAAAACCATCCCCCGGCTGCGGCAAGAAAACGCAAAACCAACGTTCAAAAATCGCAACTCCCCAGGGACTAAAGACCAACAAATCGAACCCGAGAGTCGATCAAGGACGCACAAACTGACTATTGCACAGAAACGTAAAAAAAAACACCGAATTACGACCGGCAACGAAAACCCAAAAGGAAAAAGAAAAAAGGGAAAAAGCTTTCAAAAAAACTCGATTAAAAGAAGTACCTGATCGGAGACGATGCCGAATTCACGGCGGAGGATACCGGAAGTTTGAAGCTTGCGGCGTCGAACCCGGAATGCGAGCAAACCCTAGACGAGGGGCGGTCAATTGAAATAAAACGCGTGGGGCTGCGGCGCCTACAGAAGGATATACAGAAGGAAAGAGAGAGAGAAAGAGAGAGAGAGAGAGATGATGAGAACGATGGTGAAGTCCGATGAGGAGGAGATGAAGACGGCGATGGGACGTGGAGGGGCGAGGGCCGTCCGATTGGGGGGGCTGCGAAAAGACTGAAAAGGGTCGGCGACAGAGAGAGAGAGAGAGAGAGAGAGGAAGTGGAAAGAGAAGGCGTGTGCTCAGAGGTGGAGAGCGAGAGGGTTCGGTGAGAGAGAAGGAAGAGACGAGTCACCGAGTCAACTCGGCCAGACAGCCGAGTCAGGTTTCGCAGTCGGGGACGATCCTCTCTTGCAGTCAAGCGTAGCCTACTACGTCGTTTTGCCGCTCTCGTGTGCTATCTCTATTAATATGAAAATTCTATTTTCATTAGATAGGGAAATGGAAAAGATAAATAAGATATATAGTCTGGCATTTGGCAAATTATTTTCTAGATATTTTTAAAAAAAAGTTAATCTTTGGAAATTAACTTCTTTAGTGTATACTGAACTAAAAATTCAGTCTGTGTTAAAAAAAAATTAACTTAAGTTGTGCATGATCGGGAAAATTCTATCTAACTTGAGCTGTTATTCAATCTATTCCTTAATGAGTGGGATTATATTTTATCTCAATAGTACATAAAAAGATTGAACAAACATTTTCAGGAGAATTTGAAGAAATTTCCATTCGAGTTGGTTTTTTTGTGGAGCACAAAGTTCTTATTATGATTTTTTTTTAACTTTTCCTATGATCTTTCTTGTATGTTTAAAAATATATGAGAACGCTCCTGCACAGAAAAGACGATGATTTTTTAAGAAAAAAAAAATCAGTTAGTGCATAATATAAGTTTATTTACATACATTTTGTTGAATGTACCCAAACAAATATATGAAGAACCACAAATTTAATGAGAAACTAATAGTTCTAGTGAATTAAGAAAATGATTGAAGGGATGAAGACATCAAATGGCTATCAAACAAATTTGAAAATTATCTTTTTTTAATGTCTAAATAACTTTTAAAGATACACATGATGAAGTATGGTTACATGTCTTAAAAGTAATAATGAAATTATATGAGGGAAACTGTCATTAAAAAAACCGCTGGCAAAGGTAAGTGAATGGAATTTTGGTATATTGCATCTTTTAAAAGAGACCATCATGGAGGGGACAACTTTGGATGAAGCCCAACATGGGAAAATTGTCCAAAAATCCTAAACATATTGCACTTTTTCCAATTCAATCCTAAATCTTTTAACTTTGCCAATTGAGTCATAAACCCTTTCACTTCTTACCGATTCAGTCCATCCAGTTAATTTTGGCAGGAAAATGTTGACGTGGATGCCAGTGGTGCCATGTAGGATCGCCAAGCACCGATTTGGACAATTTTAATAATATTTTAATATTTTTTTGAATTTTTTGAATTTTTTTATTATTCTTTTTCTTTTTGGCTTTTTCCTTGGCCTTTTTGGTGGCCGGCCACTAGCCACAGCCCTGAGGCCACCAGCCACGTGCGACGGGCCGGGCCTCGCTTGCCATAGGCAAGGGGAGCCCTTGCCCAGGCACGGCCTGGCAAGGGTCGCTTGGGTGAGGCCAACCCTCCCAAGGCGGCCTCGCCGAGGCTCGCCCTTGCCCGGGCGAGCGTCGCCCTCGCCTGCACCAAATTTGGCGAGGCCGACCCTTGCCCCTAGTCGGGCGGGCATTGGCTTGTGGTCGGTGGCCAGCCGTCGCTCGCCCGGCCAAGGGTGTGGCCGACACTCGTGCGGGTGAGGGCGAGCCTCGGCGAGGGCTCCCCTTGCCAGATTTGGCAAGGCTGGCCCCGCCGGGGCGGGCGGCCTTGCTTGGCCGACGCCGGCGAGGCCACCCGGCTCCGGGGGAGGGTCGGCCTTGCTTAGGCGACCCTTGCTAAGCCGCGCTTGGGTGAGGGCTCCTCTCACCGGTGCTCCTCCTCACCGCTGGGCCTCGCTTGTGGTAAGCGAGGCTAGCCGACCGGTTGTGGGCCGGTGGTCGCCGTCACCCGTGGCCGGTGGCCGGCCACCGGAAAGGCCAAGGAAAAAGCCAAAAAAAAAAAAAAATTAAAAAGGGAAAAAAATATTTAAAAATATTATTAAAAATTGTCTACGTCGGCGCCAGTAATTTACGTGGCATCGCGGTGTCAACGTCAGCATTTTCCGGCCAAAATTGGCCGGATGGACTGAATTGGCAAGAAGTGAAAAGGTTTAGGACTCAATTAGCAAAGTTAAAATGTTTAGAACTGAATTAGCAAAAATGCAATAAGTTTAGGACTTTTTGGACAATTTTCCCGCCCAACATAAACTCCATTCCAAGTCTCTAAGTCGAGTAGTATTTCGTGTACAGTTTACCAATCTCGATATTGTAATTTCTGATCATAAAAGCTTTCTTTTTTGTCAATGAAACCAAACACAAGCCCATGAAACCGAAACATAGAGTTCTTTTTTCATTTTGCTGCCAATAAAAATAAGAGAATATACAACAAAAAAATCCTGAACTTTACTCGCGGTAAACAGAGAGACAAAGAGAAGAGATTCTTAGTGGTAAACAGATAGAGGGCGTGTGCTCAGAGGTGAAGAGAGTTTGGAAAAAGGTTTAGTGAGAGAGAAGGAAGAGACGACTCACCGAAATTCGACGAAATAGTCTAGTCACGTTTCTCGGTTGGGGTGATCTATGCTTTGCAATCAATAGTAGACTACATTGTGTTGCTGCTGTTGTGCACTATCTATATAAAAAGAAAACTCTTATTTAATGAAATAGGAAAACAAAAATAAAATAAAATAGTTTGACATTTGGCAAACTATTTTCAAATGTCAAACTATTTTCAAGACGTTGTTTTTTAAAATCATTTTTGGAAATAAGCTTCTTTAACGAATATAGAGCTGAAAATTCAGTCTATGTTAGAAAAGAATTGACTTAGGTTGTGCATAATTGGAAAAATTCTATCTAATTTGAGTTGTCATTAGTCCCTTCCTTAATAATATGTGACTATATTTCATCTAGATAGTACATGAGAAGATTTTACAAAAAATTTCTGAAGAATTGGAAGAAATTTCTATTTGAGTTGACTTTTTGTATAACACAAAATTCTTATTGTGATGTTTTTTACTTTTCCCATGATTTTTTTCTTTACAAATATATGAGAAAACTCATGCACAGGAAAGACAAGAAGATTTTAAGGGAAAAAATCAGTTGATACATAATGCAAGTTTATTTACATACATTCTGTTGAATGTATCCAAACAAAGATGTGAACAACCAAGAATTTAATGAGAAACTACCGGTTTTGATTAATTAAGAAACAAATAAAAGGGATGAAGACATCAAATGTCTATCAAACAAATTTGAAGATTGTCTACTTCTTTATGCCTAAATAATTTTTAAGATTACAAAGGATGAGGTATGCTTACATGTCTTGTGCATGATAAGGAAAATTCTAATTAATTCAAACTGTCATTTAGCCGCTTCTTTAATCACATGAGACTATATTTCATGTAAAAATGCATAAAATATTTTTTTAAAATTTTTTAGGAGAATCGGGAGGTGAAATTTCCATTAAAGTTGGCTTTTGTGGAGCACAAAGTTCTTATTACGATGTTCTTTACTTTTCCTTTGATCTTACTCATATGTTTACAGATATATAAAAAAGAATCATGTTGTAGAAAATGAGAGAAGATTTAAAAGAAAAATAATTAATTCATAATACACGTTCGGTTGATTGTTTCAAAGCAAAAATATGAAATTAAGAATTTAATGAGAAACTATCAGTTTTGATAAATTAAGAAGCAAATAAGAGGAATGAAGGCATCAAATGGCTACTAACAAAATTTGAACATCGTCTATTTCTTTTTGTCTAAATAATTTTTTTAATTACAAAGGATAGGATATCTTTACATGTCTTAAAATTGATCATAAAATTATATTCGTTAACTATCACTAGAAAAACATTGGTAAGGCAAGTGAATGGAATTTTGAAATATTGTATGCAAAAGTTTTATAAGGTATCCTTACATGTCTTGTGCATGTTAAGAAAAATTATAACTAATTTGAGCTGTCATTCAGCCACTTCACGTGGGACCATATTTCATATAAATAGTATATAAAACATTTTTATGAAATTTTTTTGGAGAATCGAGATGTGATATTTCCATTCAAGTTGGCTTTTTGTGGAGCTCTTATAATGTTATTTACTTTTCATATGATCTTACTCATATGTTTACAAATTTATGAGAAAACTCGTGCATAGAAAAGATGAGAAGATTTTAAGGGGAAAAATCAGTTAATTCATAATGTGAGTTTATTTGCATACATTCGGTTGAATGTTCAAAACAAAAATATGAAATTAAGAATTAAATGAGAAATTACTGGTTTTGACAAATTAAGAAGCAGATATGGCTATCGAAGAAGTTTGAAGATTGTCTAGTTCTTTATGTTTAAATAATTTTTAAAATTACAAAGGATAAGGTATCTTCATATGTCTTAAAATTGATAATGGTTCAAAAGAGAAACATTCATGAGGCAAGTGAACGGAATTTCGAAATACTGCATTGTTTAGAAGTGACCATTTTTAGGGTTGTGTAAAAAAACCGGGAGCCACCTAGACCACTCAAAATTGGACCGAACTGGATCGAAACCAACGGTTCACATAAGGGCCAGTCTAGTTCCTAGTTCCAATTTAGTG
This sequence comes from Eucalyptus brandiana, assembly GCA_014182725.1. Classification (NCBI taxonomy): domain Eukaryota; kingdom Viridiplantae; phylum Streptophyta; class Magnoliopsida; order Myrtales; family Myrtaceae; genus Eucalyptus; species Eucalyptus brandiana. Next base: position 30,463,208 of record CM024669.1, read on the forward strand.
AAATTGGTGAGTATCAGTCTGATTCCCGATTCTAATAATAAAATTGCCCGCCTGCCCACCCACTTGGATCGAACTGGTAAATATAAACTTAACGTACAAATATATATATTTGTAGTTATTAGACATTATTGACTACTTTTGTCTCTTGGGTGTGTAATAGGATTAATATCTTACTTCTTTCTTCTTCTTTTTCTTTTCATTCTAATAATATATTTACTTGCTTTCTCAACCAAAAAAATAAAATAAACAAACATAGAGAAATGAGAGAACTGATTGGAGATGTCCATAATGCAAAGCTTTGTCATCATGATACGAAATAAGAGTCAACAACTCGTTTTAAGAGTATAATTAAGTCTCTTCTTAGTCATTCTCATGATTAAATTAAGTTGACATTGAAAAAAAAAAGGATCAAATGATTAAGGTTTCAACTCCTATGAAGTTTAGGACTTTTAATGTGGAGTCTAATCTCCACATGTTTCCGGTGTCAGGAAACCTTAAGAGGACAACGGCATAACCTTTGAAGAAATTTAGTTTTTAGCTAGTATTGTCTATTCGTTCCACCTTATAGTTTTCAATCCTTAAGCAAAATCAATGGCCCGCAATTCAATTAGAATATAAGGCCTAATTAGATTTGGTGCTCTAAATAGAACTAGATTCATCATAATATTAATTGATAAATGCAATTTTGTAGGGATTGTGGGCTAGTTTCACGAACCCACTAGGAAACTAGACTAGACTAGTGGTCTAGTTCCCAAGTAGATTCATGGAATCAATGGACAAGTCTCGAACTCAATTTTTTGAAATCAGTTATTAGTGAGCTGTTTTTGGTTCCAAGATGGGAACCGTCCACCTAGACCATACTTATCCCCAACCATCATGGAGATATCGGACGAAGCTCGACCCAAACTCCATTCCAAGTCTGTAAGCCCAGTGGTATTTTGTATATGTTTGACCAACATTGAGTTGGTAATTTTCAACCACCAGAATTTTTTTTTTTTGGTTAATGGGCCCAAGCATAAGCCCATGAACCCAAACATAAATTCTTCTTTTGCTCATTTTTCTACCAATGAAAAGAAGGAAAAATGGCACCAAAAATACTAAACTATACCCACTATGACACTAATAGACAAAGTTTAGAATTTTTTGCAATAGATGAAAGGCAATTTTTATCATGCTTATACAAGTTTAATGTTTTTATGACATAAAAATTTAGGTTTTGATGTCACGGTAGGCATAATTTATAGTATTTTACGATAGAAAAAAAGTATTGAGTAGTGATACTGCAATGGGCATACTTTAAAGTTTTTTGTGTAATTGAAATATTGGTGTCATAGTAGGCATAATTTAGGGTATTTTATGACAAAAAAAAAAAACATATTGAGTAGTGATGTTACAATGGGCATACTTTAAATTTTTTTGTGTACATATTCCAATGGTATTTTATGATAAAGTTGAGGATTTTTTGTAGTAAATGAAGGTAATTTTTGTCCTGCTAATATAAGTTTAAGATTTCTTGTGACATAATAATTTATGGTATTTAACGACAAAAAAAAAGTGTATCAAGTAGTGATGTTGCAATTCGCATACTTTAAAGTTTTTTGTGTAAATGAAATATTGGTGTTACAGTAGGCATATTGTATGGTATTTTATGATGAAAGAAAGTATTGAGTAGTGATGTTGCAATGGACACACTCTAAAATTTTTGGTGTAAATGTGTATTTTCTATCGGGTTGAGTTCTAAAATTTGTTGTAAAAGTATAATTAAGCTTTAAAAATTTCAAAAAAGTGGAATAAAGTCTAATGCTTGTTAAATTAATACAATTCAAATCCTTCTGTTAACTTATGATAAATAAAAAAAAGTTCCGTTAACTTCATTAATTTGGTTAATGGAAAATATTGAATTGACATGTTTTATTAATTTGAATTGTCACTAATTAGCTTCTTTAATCATATGGGACGGCATTTCGTGTAAATAGTACATAATTTTTTTTTTTAATGAAATTCTTCAGGGGAATCGGAAGGTGAAATTTCCCTGCAAGTTGGCTATTTTGTGGAGCATAAAAATCTTATTACAATGTTATTTACTTTTCCTATACTACATAGAAAAGATGAGGAGATTTTAAAGAAAAGTGAGTAACATACATTTTTTGTTTTAATATTTCAAAGCAAAGTTATGAACACAAGAATTTAATAAGAAACTCAGAGTTTCGATATATATATATATATATATATATATATATATATATATATATATATATGTGGAATAAAGACATCAAATGGCTTTGATGGCTATCAATCAGGTTTTGAGTTAAACTATTTCCCTATGTCTTCGAATGATGTATCTTTACATGTCTTAAATTGATAAGATATTATATTAGGTTGATTGACACTAGACAAACATTGGCAAGACAAGTGAATGGAATTTTGAAAAATGGCATCATTTATAAGCGATCATTGTGGAGTGGACACTAGACGGAACTCGATTCAACTCCATTCCAAGTTCTTAAGCCTAATGGTGTCTTCTATACAACCGACCGACTTTGAGATTGTAATTTTCGACCACCAAAACATTTTTTTATCAATGAGCCCGAGCACGGGCTCATGAACCCACAAATAGAGTTTTTTTTCCCATTTTTTTTACCAATAAGGAAAAGGGGAAACTTCCACTAAAAATCCTAAATCTTGCTCACTATAACATTAATAGGGGGAGAATTACCAAAAAAGTCATAAACCTATTGCAATTATGCCAATTCAGTCATAAACTTTTTTTTTTAGCCAATTTAGTCCTAAACCTTTTACAATTATGCCAATACAGTCCATCCAACGAAAATTGACCCGCCGGCGCTGATGTGAAATTGTTTAGCGAACGTTGACGCGGCATTTTTAAATTTTTTTTCTTTTTTTTTCCCCATCTTCTCCTACCCCTGGCCGGTGAGGCTCGCCCCCACTGGCCGGAGGCGAGGGCTGGTGAGGTCAACCTTGTCGGCCATTGGCAAGGGCGAGGCCCTGCTAGATTCGGCGAGCTCGGCCCTCGCCATATCCAACAGGGCCTCACCAAATCTAGCGGGGCCTCACCTAGCCAAAGCGAGGGTCGACCTTGCCAGTGGTTGGCGAGACTACCGTTGCTAGATCTAGGGAGGAGCCTCACCGGCCACGGGCGAGGTCTCGCCTAGCCAAGGCGAGGGTCGACCTCGCTGGTGGCTGGCATGGCTCCTTGCCCGGGGACAGCGAGGCTCGACCTCGCCATGGTTGATCAAGGCACGCCTTCGCTAGTGGCTGGCGGGGGTGAGCCTCACCGGCCCTCATCTTTGGCTAGCGCCGGTTGGCCAGAGGAAGGAGAAGGTTTGGAAAAAGAAAAAAGGAAAAAAAATTCAAAAAAAAATTAAAAAATTGCCACATCAGTGTTCGCCGGCCGGCCGTTCCCGACCGGCATTCATGTCAGTGTCGGCCGACCAATTTTGGCTAGATGGACTGAATTGACACAATTATAAAAGGTTTAGGACTAAATTGGCCAAAAAAAAGTTTATGACTGAATTAACACAATTGCAATAGGTTTATGACTTTTTTGGTAATTCTCCCCATCAATAGGCATAGTTTATGATTTTTTTTTTTTGCGGTAGATTGAGAGTAATGTTTGTCACACCGGTATAAATTTAGGAGTTGTGGTAACACAAAATTTATAGTATCAATATCACAATAGGTATGGTTTTTGATTTTTTATGAAATTTTTTTTTGAGTATTGATATTGCCATTGGCATGCTTAAGGGTTTTTGTGGTATTAACACGAAAGAAAATTTAATACTTAAATCACCCATCTTTAATTGTACAATTACACCTGCATTTCAGAATTGGGTAGATAATCGTCGTATTCATCCCAGTGTATATGTTGATGCATTTCGACTCTAGTGGCTTAAAAACATTTTCCTTATCAAACCTTTTATAAACGGTGAATATTCACAATAGGTGGAAAGACCATTTAGGAATTAATTTGATTGGTCTCAGGAACATCTGGAGGTGATCCTTTTAGACCAACTATCTACTAAACTCAACATTTACATCTCTTTGACTATCACCATCTAGATAGAGCGCCATCTAAAGGAGAAATTGAGAATCGCCTTCATCTATACTTATCAACAAGTAAGCAACAAACCCATGCACAATCAGGAAAATACTAAACTTACTAAGACCAAATCTACAAAATCAGTATATTAGATGATGTATTGGGCTGTCTCATTGATTTCTGAATATAGTTCACTTGTTTAAAGGGCCATTTACAATCTAATACATCACTTAATAAATCAATTTTTGTCAAACTAATTTACTAAGTCTAGCATTGCTTACTTGACTAGCACACATTGTCACTCATATGGAGGGGGAGACACAAGGTGAGATAGTCATTTCTCATCGCCCTATCCTATTATTGATTTTTCTTTGGGACAAAAATGTTGTAGTGACGTATGATATCTTTCTCATCCGATGATAATCACTTATTGGGGCCCATAATCACGCAGATGCTACATCTGCATAACCAAACTTTGCTCTGGGATGTTGATTCATCGATTCCTCCTCTAAAGACTTCTCGCCGAGTTATTTTATCGACCTGCCAATATACCACAATGCAAAATACGATCCTTATAAATTTAAACCTCAAAGTATGGATGAATCGCCATGTGTAGTCCCGAGTACTACAATAGTACCGAGTCTTCTACTTTTGACAGCAGCTTTTAACGAGTGGATGGTGACAAAACCTTCAATGATAGATACAAAGAAGCAGAGCATGCATGCAGGGGTAAAACTAAGACAGAAATAGAGGAGTGAGTGAGTGATTGGTTAGTGGTTAAGCAGTGGGACAGAAAAGACTCTGCACTACTTATTCATTACTCATTAGACAATTGAGATGTTTCTCATTCTAGAGTTCACAGAATACATCGCAGAAACCAAAAAACCAACAGAAAAGTCACATTACGCATGGAAACCCTACCCTATCTAGAGACAGAGAGAGGAAGGGAGGTACAGCTAATATTTGAGATTTTTTTTTTCTTTTTTTTATAGATCGGCGTGATCCATCACGCCATTGAACACAGTTGTTAAATCTAATCAGACGCATCAAATTCAACAGTTAAGATGGTGGATGCCGATTGTTTTTTTTTTTTGAATGAAAACTATGGTTGGGAATTAGATGCTCAGCTCTAGATTGTTCCGCTCTTCTTTGAGATTGGTCGCCCTGGTTGGGAAGAGGTCTAGAGTTTTGAGGGCTGGTCTCGAGAGACTGACGGGGAGGGTTGAAACCACTTCTGCCCCTATCGTCATTGGTTTGAGGTCGCCGTACATTTTCTTTGACAGTTTCTCCATCTCGACCGTCGTCTTCTCCGACATTTCTGCCGTCCATTTGTCAATATTCATCACCTGCGCTGTTGCATCCCCAAAGCCTCCCTAATGACAAGAGAATTGTTTATCGTTTTGACCAGTGGACCCCAAAAGCCGACAAAACTACAAGATAACCCTTTGTGGTGAAAAGAGGCACACCAATGCCCAGCCGCAAACTGAACAACAAAATCACATCACAATCTAGTGCTTATACACCTCAAACATGTTTCAGCATGAGCTTTCGATGCAGAAAATTGAAACCCTAGCTAGCTAGGAGTATCAGTTAGTAGGTAGAAAGCAGTTCTCTCTCTCTACTTTTTCTATGCTATTAGACACCCTTCTTTCATCTATGCCTAAAGTGCAACTAATAATTAGTTAGCAAGAAACACTAGAAGCTTAAAATCTGCATAGTAAGTTTTTGAACAATCGAACTGTTGAAACCAAGAGGGTATTTACCTGGGTAATCAAGGTAGAAGTAGGGTTATAATAAGCAAGTTGCAGGTCAGTAGAAGTAGCTGGAGGAGGAGGAGGAGGGGACTGAGGATGAAGGAAGCTCAGGAAGTGATAATTGTGGTGGTTATTCATAATCATGTGTTGGTGATCATAATGAGGATGATGGTGATGATTATAAAGAAGACTGTTGTTAAGTTGGCAGTGGGGGTTGTTGTGGAGTTGCTTGGAGAGCTTTCTCCTGAGCTTCTGTCTGTCCCTGGCCTTGTGGTTCTGGAACCAGTAGAACACATTCTTGCCCTCTATCTTGCCATACAAGGAGAGGTGGGCTGTGATCTGCTGTATATGAGCTGCATTTGGCGTCCTCACCCCGCTCCGGTACATCTCCTCCAAGATCATCAGTTGCTCTGGTGTTGGGCACCACCTCGTTGAAGCTGAAGGAGACATGTTATTGTCTGCAAAATTCTAGGTTTTTTCGGGTTTTGGGTATTGAGAGTAATTATGGTGGTAATTCAGGCGGGGGACAAGTAGGATTGAAGAGAAAGAGAGGGCCTCTAAAGAGAGGTTAAAAAGAGGGCGTTATAAGTTTGTCTTCTCAGAGCGGCCTTCACTGTGGAGATTCAATTTCCATGCACAGAGAGAGAGAGAGAGAGAGAGAGAGAGAGGTGTAATTGAATGATGATAGTATCATCATAACCCTATTATTAACTTTCTCAGCAGAATGAAGCAGACAAAGAGTAAGTTGGGGGATCAGAGGCTTGTATCAAATTAAATGAAAAGGAAAGCAAAAAGTAGAGTTTGCTATTTTGCTTTGAACAAAGTGTCCCTCTCTCTCTTCTCCCAATTCTCATTGTCTCCCTGTTTTTTCCTTTTTCCTCACCCTTCACCCTTTCTTTTGAGGGACTATCAGCTCATATATGATCAATTCTCGTATGTAGTTTAATCATGTGAACTCGACGCATTTGAGCATATCGATCTTATGAATCTCGCATGGGCCTGCTAAACCAAGTAGTTCACACACACTAAGCTTACATGTGCTGAGGGCACACAACTATTCTTCTTTTCTCGCTGATGCATGAGACGAAGATGAAACATGCGGTAGAGGACATCTGCAAATCCCAAATTTGAAACCACTTAAGCTAGCACTTGACGCTAGATTCATATCAGCATCTTGTATATGTGTTTGATCTTCATGCATAGAACAAGCCTATTCAAGATTGAACTAGATATTACCTAACGTTAGGAATATATCACTATAAAAAATTTAATCAACGATAATGCTACTTTTTTTTTTTTTTATAAAAACGTTAATGAGCATATGTTTTGAGTATTGATGTCTTGATTTGAGGGGACTCCCATTAGTGTATTAAGGAGCCTCACAGCATTATCTCATTGAATTAACTTAAATGCAAACTCAAAACCTGCCCGGGGAATAAGAAAAGGCTGTGTATACACATTCATGGTAAAAGATTTTTTATGTGATATGAAGTTACAATGAAAGATGACGATCTCTAATTCTTTGTCTCTAATATTTATGATTGATATGTGGTTTGATCTCATTTCCTGTTTTCATTACGGCTTCCAAACTGTTTAACCGGTCCATTTTTCCATTTACTCTCTCTCTCTCTCTCTCTCTCTCTCTCTCTATATGAGACATGCATGGGTCCAAGTTTTGACTACTGTATTATGTAGTCCTGACGTTAACAATTCAAGGTCTGTCTGACTCTTACCGGATTCACCGCTGCAGGAGGTCCCGCTCATGCACGTTGATGGGGGGCCGCTAAAAGTCTCTCTCTCTCTCTCTCTCTCTCTCTCTCTCTCCACTGCATGTTGAACTTCTTGAAGGATAATTAGTTGTTGCAATTTAAATATCACTTCAAGCATATACAAAGTAGTTGTCAATCTCTACAGCCACATCATAAACTCAGCAGCATATACAACCAAATTGAGATAACATAAGTTTCTCCTTTGGTTTCATACAAACAAATACACGAGAGCTGGGTAGAGGATGTTATGCAGCACATCAAGAGCCCTTAAATTATCATAGCACGTCTGCTTTTCCTCATGAAACACGTGGTCAACTTTAAGCAAGCGACCGAGTGGCAAAATGAGAGAAACTTTGCGCTCTAAGATGTTCTGAAATATCTATTTGGTTTCCACAGCTCAGTACAAGTGCATCCATCTTAAGTGGCGTGGCAACTTTCAACTCGCACAATCCCTCGCAAGTGCTTTGGTATGGCCCTGAACCGGATGATAGCTTGTACTAGATCGAGGAGGGTGAATTAATTCTGGTCTAACATGTAGAGATTATGTTAGGACTCGAGACTGACAAAGAAAAGGAAGTGCATGTTGGACGTCAATTGCCTATCATATATGTTGGCTTTTCAAAGGCCAAGTGTCTGCTCATCCAACAACTAGAATTCTACCTTATTTATAGTGATCTACTTAACGTGTTCTTCGAAAACATAACACAGCCAAAATCTTCTCATGTCACTTTGAATATGTACTTCACAATTCTGTCATTTCTAGACCATTAAAAAGAAAGATAGTGACACCCGATAATATATATCGTTAAGTATAGAAAGAAATAGAAAACCTGATTCTAAAGTTAAGGAAATAATAAGAAAAGAGTCATGTACAAAATAAAGATAAGGGTACGATATTCTATATTTTTTTTATCCCAAGTTCCGATAGGTCTCAATATGTATGACTTACTCACAAATTTTCAAATTAATCACATTCTTCCCTAAATAGATGAGCCAGGGACTGAGATAACTGGAGACACCATAGGACAATACGTGATGGAAGATACGAAATCTAATAGGGATAAGAACACACGAGAAGACTTTTAATTGCCATTTTCTGTATGTAGTGTACAACTTCTGACTGTTTGCTTAAACTGTCTAGTCCCTCTTCATATTAATGGCCATTTTGGAAGGAGAGCGGCGCGGGAAAAATAAAGAGAAAAATGAACAGAAACAAAACCCCAAAAATGATTGGATAGTCTTATCAGGACTAGATCTTTCTTTGTTCTTTCCTAATTTGAAATTATTATAATCTTCTCCAAGTCACCTGTTTTCCCATCAACGTGATGGATAAGGTGTGGTCTAATCTAAATCCTATCTCGCTGCCCTTGTAGGCTTGTAGCATCAAATCATCATTTGGCTCTCTCTCTCTCTCTCTCTCTCTTCCTCAGTGTACGTTTATGTAGCTCAGTCATACTTGTACGTCGTACCTACCCCCCCAAAGGTGACGTCATTTCGCGAGCATATAAAAGGCGGAATGAAATGCACTGTTTTCAAGGTTTTTCGAAGAAACAAAAGTAGAAGTCCAAGAGCAGGTCAAAGAACATGCATGCAGAGAGCGATGGGAGCAAGCGAGATACGTTCGCAGGTGGGTAATGCGAGAGTGATTTGACTTGAGAGAGTAAGTAAGTCCAAGCGCGCAACAGTCGTGCCTAGACTGAGGTTTATGCTACCCTAAACTCTAGGGAGGAAGATGGTTCCACTCGCGACAAAATTTTGATTCCCAACGTAATGACAACGAGAAATGAGCTGCAAATATTTTGGGTTTCGGTTTGTGCTTTCAGGAGATCCCTGGGAACAATTAACAACAAATCTCACGGTTCAGGAAACCAGAAGAAGAAAACGGAAGAATAGAGCGTTCCCTTTCAACAGATAATAAATTCTGTACCTGTACCTACAGAATTGGAGGGATTATGAAAGATAAATACTCAGATTAAAAATTGCTTGTATTCCCGTCACTGAGTATAACTGATGGATGAATAGGAAAATTATACATGGTCATCCTGTGTTTTTATTTTATTTTTTTATATGTCGATAAGCATCCGGGACAAGTCTTGACAATCCACAGAATCAGGATGGCAGATCTATAAACCCAGAAAGTAGACTTCCTGAATCCTGACTCAATTTCAATGGACAAAAGGCAGGTAAAAGCAACTCAAGTGCACATGCTCTTTAGGTTCATGGCTCGACCCGACTTTCCTTGATCAAGAGTAATACAGCCACAATGACAGGAGTCGATATGATGCCTAGAGCTTCAACGATGTTGGGTCTCGTGATCTCGGGGAAAAGGATGCTGCCGTACTTTATTATAGCAGCACCAGCAATAGAACCAGCTCCTAATTTCCAAAGGTAGTTCAAATCCTCCTGCTAACACCGCAAAAAGAAAATTATAATTAGAATCAAATGCAGCTTAACAGATGAATATCAAATGCTTATATGAATTCTAAAAATTGTCTGTTGTTCGCTACCTTATCTTTCCTAGAACTAACGATACCCCACAGACTCGCATTTCGCCCACCACACTTAATGGAAGACTAGTTCAAACTTTATTGTCATATGACCATATCTCAAATGTAGAAGCTGAGCCACCTTACCAACAAAAAAATGATTCTCTGGTTTTCTATATTATGCTCGAACTTGAATGTAACAGCATAAAGAACTTCACTACTTTCCAAGTCCTTCCCTTCAAAGAAAGCCCAAGCACCTTATGCTGTCAAGCGATGTCGAGCTCTGGGAAAACAGTACACCCAGGCCGGCAAGAAACTATGCAGAGCCTCGGACAAACCTCTAACTGACCGTTCTCAGTCACTCTTTAGCTAACAATAGTTAATGTAAATGTACAGCAGGAACTCTCATCTCTAATCTTCCCGTTGTCCTATGAGACTGCTTCCTTCGCCATTACCGCCTCCCCTTTCTCCTCCACATAATCAGTTTATGGCACTACCTCTTTGTATAGTAGCATCGCATAGATATCTTCGGTTATTAAAATAAAAACTAACAGTAACCCAACTTGCCTAGATAAGTTTTTCAAATGTGATAATGGCTTCTGTCTGATCCGTACCTAAGCGCAAGAGTTATCAAGTCGTGGAGTCAGGGGGAAAGGGCGAAATTTGGAATGAACAAATGGCCATGAGCATTCTTTTAGGGCTGTAGACTGCACGCATAGAAATTCGAACCCGGGTTTCTCAAAAACAATGCCATAACAGGGAGGATCTCGCCAAGATGGCCTCTTTCTCACAGTGAAAGTAGTGATGGAGGTTTAAAATTCCTACCTCTTTCGGACACTGAACCGAAAAAACCGTAGCTACTTTTCAATCAAGAACATGACATATAGCGATCAGTTTTTTTCCTGCTCTCTCTCTCTCTCTCTCTCTCTCTCTCTCTCTCTCTCTCTGTGTGTTTCAGCTAACAAAACTAACTCCCACCTCACAGAACTGCAATTCCAAATTAAGAAATTACAACTTTAAATTCAAATCGCCAGAATTCCCAATTGGCCTCAAATTTCTTATACTGAGATAATTTCGACCTTAGCCGGCCACTACAGCCCACCCCCCAAAAGAAAAATGAAAAAACAACCCACTTCAGACAACATAAATTCTAGAGTTTTCAGAAACTATGCGCAATTGCAAAGTCCGGTGGCAAATATAGTTCAGAGGGAGGGAGGGAGAGAGTAACCTGGGAGATGTAAGAGTCCCCAAAGCTTGAACCTTTATCGTCACTCTTGGGACTATTAGCAGCGAAAACACGACATGACCTCCTTATCCTCGTCGTCGTCGGAATGATGGGGTTTTGTCTGAAACCCTTGACCGTACTTGTGGGTCGTTGGCTGTGGATGACGACGGAATTACGCCGGGGGCATCCGCAGAAATTGGTGTAGACCGCAGCTTCCATAGCCATTGCCTTCTCTCTGCAACGACAGCACTCCGATAACGTTTAGAGCCCAGTGAACAGGATGACGAAGGCCCATTAAGGTGACTTGTCCGGTCGGACCGGGAGAACCGGTTTTTCGTTCCAACCCGGTGTTGATCCTTGATATTTTTTCACTGTAGTTCCTTTTCAAGAGCTCAATTTGTATATGAACTTCTGTACACAATGAACCTTTTAATAAAGTTTACAGAAATATTAAAACTAAATAAAACTTCTTCCATAGTTTCGCATGGTTATTCCTATTACTCCACTTTTAGTTTTGAAGATGTATCAAACACCATATTTGTCCAAAAATGTTAGAATAATTAATTTTATAATCATGGAAATAGATTTTGCAAAAACACCCATGGAATCAATTAAAATCGCACCGATCATGTGAACTTGTGCAATTGAGCTGCTACGTCAAAGTCAAGCTCATGAATATTTTAACCAGATTTTCAAATCTAATATGCATAATCACATCGGTTATTTATGTTATTCTGTGTCTTATTAATAATATTTCAACATGATAAAAATGTAACTTTCACACACAAAAATAAGAAGAAAAACTCATTAACTCGTAATCAGTTTTGAGTAATATAGTATTTGAGCTCGACTTTTCCTCGATAAATCCATATAATGTTAAAATTACGTTCTCGTGTCATGTCATGAATCGTCACTTCTAATGCAAAATGGAAATACCAATGAATCCAAGCATGGAAACTGGAGAACAGTCTATCGGGCGAGATCCAATTTTCAAATATCTATGACTAATCATCTAATGTATCAAGGCTCTGCCTCTTTCTACTATAGCTCGAGATGAATGGGTAGAAACGAATCGTATAAATCCACGGGGCGACACAAAGAATCTTCGTTGCCCGAGACGACACTAATGGTGATGGAACAGATCGAAGTTATGAGCATTCACGTGCTCCGACACGCACGTGAATCCATGTTTCCCAGTTTCCTGATTTGCTTATGAACCGCCCATCACAGTGTGCCGAGAATGAATGCATCCGGACAGTGTCGTCTGCAGTCAGACATGCGTCTTCTCTCCGGGACAGTCTCTATTGATGAGCACAGTTCACTGTCCCAGAGACAAAAGTGGTTCCCGACATTACTTGGACTGCCTGGAAAGATGAGGTGATCTCTACCTCGATGGCCCCCCAAAACCAGAAGAGGTGATCTCTCTTATTCACGGGAGCAAACCGCTTATGTTTTGAGTATTTTGGTAGTTCATCTTTCCCATATAAATGATTTTATCTGGCTCATAAAGTTAGTAGAGTATTTCGTGATTTTGGGGATTCATTACTTTTTGAAGCGAGCTTTCTAATCCTCAAGAAAAATATCTCATAATTTGGCTCTGGATCCGCAAGTTTTTCCTTTTAGGATCCAAAATGACATCACGGGCTTACATTAACCAAGGACTTTGGACATCAACGAATGAGACAGGGGCTACACTTCTTAAGTTATTGTCGAATCTTCATTCATAGAAATAGGACAAGAACCAAATAGGATGATACAATAATGCATGGTAATCATTAAAAGACCAACCGTAAAATTATACTTGGCATGAGATTTGGTATAAGCACAATTTTTTTGCCATTGAACAAACTTTGGCAGGGTTAGTTATTTAACTAAAGCTTATTACGTTGAACATTACAATTTTATTTTTGCTCTAACAAGTTGATAAAAGAAACATAGAAGCTGCAGATAATTTACAAACAAGAATTATCAATGGTGTACAACTCCTTTCTTTCAAACGACAACTCTCTTCGTTGCCAAGCCCTTCCTTTTGCTCTTAGTTCCAAAAGGAGTGACCTCCTTCTGGCAGGAATCCGAGCCGTGCCAAACTCGTCGCGGCAAATATCGACGGAAGTAAAAGTACTCGGAGCTCAAATGGGGTCCCTCGAGGACTTGGACCTTGGCGAACCCCGGTCGCCAGTCGTCGCTGCCGGCGAGCTTCAAGTAGAGGTAACAGACCGGCGACTCGACGCATTCGCCGACGACGCGGAACTCGTCCACCGTGCAGGCTCGGAACGCCTTCTGGGGCACGTCGTCCAGGGGACCATCGGGCTGAAGGGGATCGAGGGTGCGGAAAGGCTTGGCATTGAGGCGACGGACGACGATGTCAGTGGAGTTGGTGTCGCCGAACCGGACCGCCACGTGGTTGGAGGTCTCGGCCCCGTCGGCGCACGTGGTTTCTATGGTTATGGCGTAGGTGCAGTTGTTCTGCAATCAAGAAGACGTGACGTAAAACCGAACTCCTCGGATTTAGATTTACCCATGCTGCAGTGGGCTTTCGCATTTGACGTCACACACGCAGTGAACCAATTTTACCTTGTATTGGGAGGCGCGGGTTTCGTTTCCTGCAGCTGCTAAAGCGAACAGGAGGACGCAGCCGGTGAAGAACCATGACTTGCAGAACCTTCTTAATCCTTCCATGGCCATGTTCGCGAGTCCAAAACATGAGCACCGCCTGCTCGACTTATGTACAGCCTGAAAAGAGAACACCCAGATTCTTTCCTTCTCGAACGTACAAAGGCGCAATGTTCCCTTTGGGCACTTTAATCTTTAGAACTGCCTAATTCCTTCACCATCACTTATGCTTCATTAGATCTCTTCTGGTTTAGTTCTCCCTTGATCAGAGACTAAAGTATCTTTCGCTATTTTTTATTCACATTCATCGGATCGTCTTAAAGTTTAAAGCCCTTCTTTTAATTGAAAAATCACTTTACTCATGAAAATGAATATTAACATCACCTTGGAAAACCTGTCGATTCTGGTTTCCCAGAAACTCAATATGTTCTTAGTCACGAAACTAGCTGAGACTTCGTGAAAAAGTCAGTTGGCAAACTCCATTTCTGGTCAGATTGAATTCGAAAGCTTTAAACCACGATCGACATGTATAGCAACGTCACTTTTCTTAGTAAACAAACTCTTGGTTGAATCAAAGCTGTGGCAAAACTCCTATGTTCATAATTCGCACTCATGACAAGAACTAGCTCAACTTTTTTTCCTGCCAAAGCAAACAATTGAAATATATGGTAAATATTTTAAAGATAAATTGTTCAGAATTTATTGCATAGATATCAATTCAATTCTCAACCTTTTAATTTTATCAATTTAGTTCTAAATATTTATGGAAATTCCAATATATTCCATTCGGACAATTTTCCCTTGAAATTACTAACGTGGTGGTATGCCAGATAGAACGATTGGCAGTGACTAGACCGATATGTTAACGATTTCGGGCAAAAATTGACTAAAAAGACTTTATTGAAATTTCACATAAAGGTTTAAAATTAAATTTGACAAAATTAAATATTTAGAACTTAATTGACACTTATACAATAAACTTATGACCAATTAGATAAGTTTCCCCATAATTTGACAATCCTCAAGCTAATTGACTACTCATTTGTAAATTGACCCCCTAACTCGCTAATTTTTTTTTATCTGTGACTTGATTATACTCACAACCAATCCTCTTGCGAGAGTATACTAGAGCTGTCCAACATGACATCTCTATGCAAACTAAAATCTGCGAAATTACTAGGACGCAAATTTGGGTCATAACGAAGAAGTTAAGGATCTTTGCATCGATTGATACATCAAACCATGCGAGACAGTATTTTAATATTGGGAACATGCAAGGATACTGTAGAAGAGCCTGGATTTGGGGAAAGGGAAATTGTACCAGAAGGGGGGTAGGTGATAGGGTTTAGATCAGTAACAGCGAGACCAGTTGGTCCAATTAGATTGTCCATTTCACATATATCGTGGCGATCCATGAAAGCAAAGTGAGACCTCCTTCTTCTACATGCCAGACAATACTTTTCAGCAGATTTTTCAATGCAATGCGTGAACATGTGAGATGGCATATGATACCCTTGGCATGGAAGCTACAGCAGTTTGCTCCTTTGCTTGAGCCAAAATCGTGTCCGCTTAGGTTGTCCCACTATTCATCCATGACCTGTTACCCTATGAAAACGAAAATAGACTGTCCACAAAACCCCCCATCTAACTATTAAAACGACAGCTTTGATGGCTGCACCCTGTTGTTTCTTTATGACCACGTTAAGCCGGCCTTGCACAGCAAAAATGTTAGTATACGTCCCAATCCGAGGACCTGCCATGCATGCTTCAATCTTGATCTACTGAGTTTACATTCAGTAAACAGCCTGGATTATCCACAGCCTAAAACCATAATGACGGCGGTCAAAAGAAAATCTAACCGTAATTATGTCGACGTAAGGTCAATTTTCACCTCTCATGCGCAGGTTATATCCATTCTTGATGTTCGATCTGTGCAGTTATGTCAAATTCTTTCTTGATGTTGATCTTCACCATCATCCCCCCTTAAGATTTTTATCTCAGTGATTCTCTTGTGGTTCAATATAGCAAGTTGCTTTGCTCTCAAGAAATAGCTAATTAGTAAACATTGTATAATACTATATATGTAACGAAGAAAACGTTCTCAAGATCGACTTTCAGATTTCCACCAAGAAATAAACTTCTGGCTACTAACTTCTGACTGATCAACTAAAGATATTCTCTCGAGGGTGAGAGTTTACTACTGCAAAATATGGACTTTGGAAGGAGATGTGACAACAATCAGAACCTTCCACAGATAGCAAAGCAGCAACCTCAAATTTACTAGTTAGATTCAATATTTGGTCACTGGTTCTTGCTAAATATGAGACAAGAATATATTACTTTTGCCCAACATGGGAAGTTTGACTTGAAGGGGAAGGAGGTCAAAAGTGGATTGTCTTTGACATCACTCTAAAGTTGTTCTAACAACCGATGATATGGAGCTGTGCCAGCTTCTCTTTGTAATAAACTATGCATTTTCACTACCAGATTAGCTAGGAACACTTGCGTATATATACTCTAGGAGATTGATCATGCTGAATCCACAAGCAGTTCAGACTACATCGACAAGTTTTCTCGACTTTTACACCCAACTGTTTGCTCTGTTTTGCTAAAAGACAAGTGCGGTTGAGCAGAGAGAAAATGGGTGCTTCTTTCCTCCAGTCATGTCCCCTTGCCGGTTTCTTTCTCGTCGCATTATTTGCCTCATGCTTCTTTCCTGATCCTGCTCTTGTCGCTGGTGAAGGCATGACCAGACATTACAAGTTCAATGTATGCACATGCCGCATGCCTGAAATCATTTTTCATGAACCGTGTATACAATCTATACATGGACTTGTATGTTGACGATTCCTATTGAGATTGTTTCTTTATAACCATGTTAATTTGTGTTCGGCAGGTCGTGTTGCACAATGTGACGCGTTTGTGCCACACCAAAAGTATTGTAACTGTAAATGGGAAATGGCCAGGCCCTCGAGTCGTTGCCAGGGAAGGCGATCGACTTCTAATTGAAGTGGTTAATCATGTCCCAAACAACATCTCAATTCACTGGTATGACAGATTACACCGAGTTGATAGCCTACAAGTCATTGTTAATTAATGTGGTCAATAGAGAGGCACTTTCATAGCCTAGTCCTAGGTTCTACTTTTTCTCTTGTTTTGAGGCTTCTTTGCCAATAGGTTACTCCGACCAGGAGATGACACGGGATCAAGCCAAGCCCTTGGCCTTGATGTAGTCAACAGAGGCACTGTCATAGTCTTGTCGTAGGCTGTTGTAGAGGATTGATTTCCTTCCTTTCTTTTTCACACAAAACAGGCATGGCATTCGACAACTTCGATCAGGATGGGCAGATGGTCCTGCATATGTGACTCAATGCCCGATACAAACTGGCCAGAGTTATGTGTACAACTACACCGTTGTAGGCCAAAGAGGCACTCTTTGGTGGCATGCGCATATATCATGGCTACGGTCA
This sequence comes from Eucalyptus brandiana, assembly GCA_014182725.1. Taxonomy (NCBI): domain Eukaryota; kingdom Viridiplantae; phylum Streptophyta; class Magnoliopsida; order Myrtales; family Myrtaceae; genus Eucalyptus; species Eucalyptus brandiana. The sequence goes on from CM024669.1 coordinate 30,480,585, forward strand.
ACTCTCTACGGTCCTCTAATCATCCTTCCCAAGCATAATGCTTCTTACCCATTTGTCAAGCCTCACAAAGAAATCCCCATCATCTTTGGTAATGCATTAGAGATGAGATTGATCCAAGCTCGACATTACTTTCATATTACTTTTCTATGTACCGAGAATCTAACTAAGGCTACAAAATTTCAGGTGAATGGTTTAATTCAGATACCGAGGTAATCATTAATCAGGCACTAAAAACTGGTGGAGGACCTAATGTTTCCGATGCCTATACCATCAATGGACTTCCGGGACCATTGTATAACTGCTCTGCCAAAGGTATCACATCTTGCATTGTGAATTATGTGAAAATCTCATTTCCATAGAAATTTGAGAAACATACAATTGAAAACTAATGGAGCAAATATTTCACCAAATGAAATATTGCAGATACATACCGACTCAAAGTGAAGCCTGGAAAGACTTACCTTCTTCGCTTAATCAATGCTGCACTTAATGATGAGCTCTTCTTTAGCATTGCAAACCACACACTCACCGTAGTCGAAGCAGATGCTGTTTATTCGAAACCCTTTGAGACCGAGACACTCCTTATAACCCCTGGACAGACCACAAATGTCCTTCTTAAGACAAAGCCCCACTACCCAAAAGCCACTTTCCTTATGACTGCAAGGCCTTATGTGACTGGTCTTGGTACATTCGACAACTCTACAGTCGCCGGCATTTTAGAATACGAACCGCCACTTAAGGAACCTCATCAATCCTTTTCAATTAAGCAACTTCCGCTCTTTAAACCAACTCTCCCACCTTTGAACGACACAGCCTTTGCGACAAATTTTACAAATAAGCTCCGGAGTCTAGCAACCGCACAATTTCCCGCCAATGTACCTCAAAAGGTTGACCAGAGGTTCTTCTTCACGGTTGGTCTCGGAACTATTCCATGTCAAGGCAACCAAACTTGCCAAGGACCAAATGGGACAATGTTTACTGCTGCCGTTAACAATATAACTTTCACACTGCCGACCACTGCCCTTCTTCAAGCCCATTACACTGGTCAATCGAACGGAGTCTACAGCCCGGACTTCCCGAACTACCCGAAGTCCATATTCAACTTTACTGGGACCCCACCCAACAACACAAACGCGGGCAATGGAACAAAACTGATGGTCTTGCCTTTTAACACCAGTGTTGAGCTTATTATGCAGGACACGAGCATTCTTGGTGCTGAGAGCCATCCCCTTCACTTGCACGGGTTCAACTTCTTTGTCGTGGGACAAGGATTTGGCAATTTTGACCCAAATAAGGATCCTGCAAAATTCAATCTTGTTGATCCAGTTGAGAGGAACACTGTGGGTGTGCCTTCTGGGGGTTGGGTTGCCATAAGGTTTTTAGCTGATAACCCAGGTGAGAGAATCATCTTAAGAAAAACATACATAATGCAATTGCAATTGCTCTGTCATTTTTTTGTTTCTGAAGAACACGGTAGAATCATATGGGGTCTGTTATCGGGCCTAACTTTACACTTTCTTTTTTAATGATGGATGCTAATGAAAGCGATCATCATACAGGGGTGTGGTTCATGCACTGCCATTTGGAAGTTCACACCAGTTGGGGCTTGAAGATGGCCTGGCTTGTCTTAGATGGAAAGCTACCCAATCAGAAGTTGCTCCCTCCACCTGCAGATCTTCCCAAGTGTTGAGAGACGTCTCATTCTATCTTTTGGATTGACTTTAGCTCAATGCTTTTCCTTCTTCTCTGTTTTCGGTTTTGCTGATTCTATTTTGTGACATATATTTGGCCTTCTTAACTGGCTAGGTAATTGGGATAGGCCAATCCTTCAATAACTTTGGGTTTTCTTGTGCGATAAGGGCTAAGCAAAGAGGTGAATAGAGGGGGAATAATTTTTGTAATCACTGCATGTTGAAGTTGCATTGCAAAGAGGCTCAATAATATTTTCAGATTATGAAAGATTCCTGCTGTTCTCTTATTCACAGTGAATTTCGACTATATAATGGCCCATTGGGTCAGAAAATCACAGCTAAACTTGAATAAAGTTTTCAGAATTAAACCCTAAACCGCAGTATCCTTTAAATAATGGAAGGCCATCAATACATCAAGCCAGCACCTGACAGAGCTTCATCCGAATTGGAACAGTGTTTTTTCAAGCCTCAGTTCAAAATTTCCATTAATAGCCAATGAAATTTAAAATTATCTGTAGCTCATTTTTCAGATCTCTTTGCCCAATAATGTCCATTCGATCCACCTTTTAGTTCTCTCCCCCATCTTTTTCATGGAAAACTCCTTGAGTATGCTCCATCTTGAACACAGATGTATGAGATAACACTTTTGAAGCGAGTGAAGCTCTTGGTGAAAGCATCTTTTAGCCTATAATCAATCAATAAACAAACATTTGATACGTCAGATTTCCTACGCATGTTACTGTACAATCTTTTGCTGCTTCCTTTTGAAGGATTTTAGACTTGGAATAATATTTCTTGTTGCATTAGGTGGGCGGTCTTGTTTACTCCCAGAGATTGCATAATCCTGTGCCTTTTTGAATGGTCCCAAATAGTTGGCGTTTTGTTTGTTGAGAGTATTGTCTTTCCGAAAGCTGGCCTGCAGATTCTTGGGACAACACAGCAAGACAAAATCTTGAACTATAGATCTTCGGGAATTTATAAAAGCCCCCTAAAGAAAACTTTGAATCATGCATAAATATTGCGGGGATAAAAAAGAAAATCGTTTCAAACTGTCAACACATTGCATACTTCTTTTGATTAAAATGACTTGATGCACCTTTGCTAAGAATCGGACAGCCGTGGCAAAAGTAGACAGGGCGAGAGAAATGAAACAAGGCCTTCACATCTTTTAGCAGAATCAATTGAACCAAGACAAAAGTATTACCCATGGTTATACCAAAAGATCTAGGCATTCTAGCCTCAGAGCTACATTAACAAGCTGTAAATAATAATTGTTAAAAAAGGCATCATTATCCTTATGTTCAATCCGTCTTTGCCCGTCATTACGCCGAAAAGCACAAGGTTTGGATCACATACGTATTACTCGCCGTCCTATAAACAAGGCCCAGGGCAAACACTATATTACTTTGTTGTTTCTTCATCTTTCACAAAAATAAAATGAAATGCAGTTTCTATGAAAACAAGCGCACCTCCGAAACTGGGCCGACCTGACTATACAAGACACCGCATGATTTTGGAAACGGGTGGTCCAGTCCGGCACCTCCAAAAAACAAGGGGTCCAATACAAAATGCCAGAGTAGATAAAACAGAGACGAGATACAGACATGCATTTCTCATCGCAATCAAACATAGGAAAGAGACCCAAACAGCGAGGAACAATTCCCTATGCCCGAAATCAATGTTAAAGGGCACAGGTGAACTTCTCCAAAAGTATCTGGCTGTCAAAGGGAATCTTGAATCTAGTCATCCTATAGGCATCAAAAGACACGAGCGTGAAGACAAATCCTCCACCATTTTGATCGGATCAAAATTCAAGCACGTCAGACAATGTTGAATGCACTGAGAGACAAAAATGGATTCTTGAGATAACATTGTGACACCACAACAAAGCCAAGAATGCATTGTTAACAGATAATTGTTCTACCCTTGCTTGTTTCTCTATATATATGCCCATCAGAAAACAGAATAACCCCATCCAACATCCATGGAAATGAAAAAAACCCTTCTACTACCTCTCATTTTTCCAGTTTTTCTCTTCGCAGTCCCAATAATCCATGCTGCCCCAGGAAACTCAAAGCTCTTTAGGGAATACATAGGAGCAGAAGGAAAGAATGTCAAGTTTTCCGACGTTCCGATTAATTCTGACGTCGAATTCCACTTCATTCTCTCTTTTGCCATAGATTACTCAACCTCGCTATCCCCTTCAAATGGTAATTTCAGTGTCCAATGGGATCAGCGTAATCTCGGCCCTTCTGCCATCGCCTCCATCAAGGCTTGTAAACCAAATGTCAAGGTAGCTATGAGTCTTGGAGGGGACACCATAGGCAAGAACACATACGTTCACTTTGCTCCAAAGTCGATCAATTCGTGGGTCAGCAATGCCGTTGCTTCACTCACAAGAATCGCAAAGGAGTATGATCTGGATGGCATTGATATTGACTACGAACACTTCAGTTCAGATCCAGACACATTTGCAGAGTGTATCGGTCAACTTTTAACCCACCTAAAACAGAACAAGATTGTGTCGTTCGCCTCGATAGCACCTTATGACGATGCCACTGTTCAGTCAAACTATCTCGCTCTGTGGAAGAAGTATGGACATCTCATAGACTACGTCAATTTTCAATTCTATGCCTATGATAAAGGAACTACAGTTTCTCAGTTTATGAAGTATTTCGAGGATCAGAGCTGCAACTACAGAGATGGAAAGGTGTTGGTGAGCTTCGGTACTGATGGTAGTGGGGGTCTATCCCCAGCAAAAGGTTTCTTTGAGGCATGTGGCCGACTCAAACGCCTTCGGAAACTTCATGGAATTTTTATATGGTCTGCAGATGACTCCAAGAAGGCTGGTTTCCGTTTAGAACAACAATCGCAGAATTTTTTGGCCAGCATACAGTGAGATGGAGGAAAAGGCAAAGGGGAAAATAATCCTTTCTAGCTAGTAGAATAATTAATTTATGGAAATGTAGGCTTGTATTCGATGGAGAAGCTATAATGACAGGCTATGATGTAACACGTAGGTGAAGGATAAGCCTTTGTTTCTTACCCTTTTTTCATTTCGGCCACAAGGATGAGTCTCGCCTTACTTTGGAGACGAGACGAACAAGAAATATAAATCAGGTCCAGATGCGTGGACACAACATATTTGTAATGAATTTGTGGCCCTATGGGGGCACGAAGTTCGAATCAGATGATTAATGCCCCTTTTAGTCCTGAACAACTGCGTCAATTTGACAGTTGACCAAGCAGCTTGGTCAACTTGATTAATAGTGTCAAGAAGGGCCCCCAAAGAATGATGACAGCAATTTAAGGACTAACTGATAGAATTTAGATAAGTGGACTAAATAAACGTTGTTTGAAATCCAAATCAAGGTTGCTTCTGACCCAGATTGAGAATTATGGAACTTCTGATAAACCTGACAAGCCTCCTTATCTGTTCTTGCTTCTAAAAGATATCCGCGAATTCAACTCCCGACGTGGCATTAATGTAAAATTATCCTCAGCATCCTACGAATCTCAACTAAATCAAATAATAGGCAAAACAGACATGGACTGAAAAAATTGCATGTACAATTGATTATTTGTGGCTTTATTCAGTTTGGGTATCCACATACAGTTATTTGCAAATGAGAATTATTCAGTTCAGAACCATGCTGCCTTATGAAAGCTCTTCTCCACCAAATCTCAAATGCCTTCTGAATATCAGGGCAATCGTCACCCTTGTTTAAGTATCTATCAAACCAATTGAGAAAAATAGCTTGCTGTTGTGGCAAGGGAAGGGTCAGAATCGTTTGTCCAAGACCATCTTCAAGTAGCTTCTTATCCATTGATCTCGAAGCCCTCCTCATCCATCCAAAATCTTCATAGAGGGCTTCAAGCCAGGTAGAGAGCAAAGAAAGCCGAGTGTCTTTTGGCACCAAGATAAGTCCTTTCCCCATTGCAACACAAAGTTGTGCAGTTACTCGGCTAATTTCATGTCGATAAACAGTAGGTATTTTTGAATGAAGAATGGCAAGTTCCTTCTGATCTGCCCATAACTTCACAAACTCATCTCCCATATTTTTGTCAATTAGAATTTCAACAATCCAGTGGATATTGTCAGCCTCCCGGGCTATCTCTGCCATCAAAGTCCCTCGATCTCGCTTTTTTTCATCAGGCCCTGCAGCTTCAGATAGGCATAGAATAAGTGAACTAAGACATCGGTGGCAAAGATGATAAAGACTGTCTCGAGAGACATCGATATCACTACTGCAATCAGATGCTTCTTCCCTCAGCAACCGTGAAATTAAGCTCTTCATTTCTCGGCGAGCTTTATCATCCTTAGCCTGTAAAACCCCACTCAGCAGTCTTAAGAAGATATCATCTGTTCTTGAAGATGTGGATGGCTCAGCTGACACTCTGTGCAGAACTTCAGCCGCTGAGTCATGAAGCTGAAGTTGCCTAAGATGAGACACAACTTTCTCTTCTTCATCATTGGACCATGGAGCAGCTTCCAAATACTCCAAGCATGCACTTATCCCGATATCAAACATAATAGCAGAAGATACCTGCAAGAGAGCAGAATATCAGAGGCAGGTTTTAAGAAGAAAGAAAGAAGTGGTTCTTCGTGCTCTGCTCTAAGCATTCTTAAAAGAATGACCTGTTGAATTTACTCTCCTGTATTTTCATTTCTTAAGACAAGCCTTTTGCAACTATTTTCTTCCGATATATTTCTTAATATGAACAACTGCCAACTAAAGTCTGGTTAGGATGGCATCAATCGAATAGCAGATCTTGGGATTCCCTTCACAATATTATAGTCGTACATAACATAGGTATTCTTCTTCAACACCAGACTGGACAGAATAGTGACCTATGTTGTCTTGTAATACAGAAACCTGGGGATAGTCAGAACAGTCATGGAAGAGGTAATGAAAACAACTAATGGAACTTCTTGCCTTCGAAGATGATCTCAAGGATGCATTCTTCAGTAGAAACAAAATAATACCATTCAAGCAACGGAACACAAAGAGAATGATACAAGAAAATGCGAAAAAAAGAAATACTATTATGAACAATACGACACCAAAAGAACAGAGAGGCGTTCCACTAGTAGTGTCATTCTAGAATAGCAATTAGAAGAGTATATAAAACTAGGCATTCCACTTCTGGCAACAACACATGAAAGCACCATCATGCCCTGACCTCGCTGAGGCTTCAAAGTGGTGATAACCCAACACGCACTCGACTGAGCCTAACACAACCAAGTGGTTCGCACCATCTCAATGAAAAATCAAACCAAAGAAGCCTAATTCAAAACCACTCCACCGCATAAAATATACTCAAGAGTATTCTGCACCAAACCAACATCCAATATATTGCTAAGTGATTGAGTACGAAAGATCTCACCTTGAGCAAACCCAAAACTTTATCAACGCCCTCTCCAATCAATCTCTTCTTCAGATCCTCCGAGTACATCAGAACCACCGTCTCCACATACACCTCGAGATCGTCACATTCGCTAATCTCAATGTCCACGGAATGCGAAACCCCCCGGTCCCGCCTCAACTTCTCGGCGAAGTACCGGCTCTTCTCCGACAAAACCCGCTCGTGCACGTCCATGGAAACGCTAAACCCGTCCCGCGAGACCACCGTGAGCCTCACATCACCCGATCCAAAACCCAAATCGCCATCACTTTCGACGCTGTTCGCCACAATGCTGTTGACGAACGGCGCGTTGGACAGGATCTTCCACAGCCTGGACTTGAGGGCATTGGAGGACTCGAGGCGTTGCTGTTCCTGGGACATCATTTCGAAGAGAGTCGGGCGAGTCAGGACCTGCTGAGCCGGCTCGGCGGAGGAGGTGGAGGCGGAGAAGTGGGGTGGGGAAAGAGACGAGAGAGTCTTGGAAGGAGAAGAGGAGGGGGAGTGAAAGGGTCCTCTCGCCAGAGAAGAAGCATTGGTGGTGACGGGTCTTGAAGGGGAGAACGAGAGAGCCTGGCTGGGGATGAAGCCTTGCTTTATCATTGCAGAGACCTCTCTTGATCTGAGCCCATCCTCCGCGGCCATTGAAAGCGAGAGCGAGAGAAAGAGGAAAGGGGTGTTGAGACTTTCTTGGACCGATCCAACAAGAATTGACCGAGCCGAGCAGAGGACGAAGAATTCAAGAAAGCCGCTGCATTGTTTCGCAAAAAGCAAGAAACTTGGTGATGGGCAGACAGACCACTTTAGTTATTGTTTACCTTTTTCTTGGTGGGCAGTGGAGAGAGAAAGCGGTACTGAAAATTGAAATGCGCTCCCAGCAATGGCGCAGAGAGATGGAGAGAGAGAGGGAGAGGGAGAATCCAAGAAGGAAGGGAAGGGAAGGGAAGGGAAGGGAAGTAAAGAAAAGGGTTCTTGGATCTGAAATGAAGCAGGAGCAGATGGGAGCGTGATGGGATGGTGGGGAGGAGCGCGAGATGGAGATTATCTTTTTGTTATTGGTTAAAGAGAGACGGGGGAACAAGGAGACGATTTGATTATTTGCCACCTTCTGAAAAGCGATCCTTCTTTTTCCTCATTTCTTCGGTGAGGTGAGTTGAGTGTGGAAAGGAGGGAGGGAGCCATGATTGCTGACACGTGCGGTGCTCGTGGGTTTCGGACTTCGGACAAGGCTCGTGAGATCGAGCTAAATTGAACCAAACCCTTGTTCGTGATTAGATGAAATCTCAAAGTCCGGAAATCGACTCGCTAAACCATATAATATCCAGGGTTATCATGACTTCTTTATTTTTGCCGTTAAGACATGAAGTTGTCTGTACATATTGCGATACCTTAAAATTAATCGCGATCAATCTCTACTTGAAAATCTGTTCGGTTCGCAAAGAGTAAAATTTTCCATCTACCGGACCAAATCATGTCATTATTCAAAATGCTTAGGATGCTTCCCGCGATATTGGCTCGGTTTGATTCCCTGAATCTTTGCCCCCCACTAAGAAAGCAGTTCTCAACTTTGTTACAGACAAGCCTCTGCTTTTTATCCTGAAACGCAAGAGAAGATTCTCCGTCCGTGTTAAAGGAAATGATGTCTGAATGTAACTGTGTCCTCCTAATGCTGGAAAAGAGAAAAGGGTATTTCAATTTCAAGTGGAATTTGCGATGACATGGAGCAATCTATAGACAAAAAAATAACCCCAGCATCCCTATTGGCGTAAAAGGTTCGGGCCGGTCCCGCCCATTCGGTCCAAAGCCAATTAACCATTTCATCATGCACAGACTTCATTTCCAAACCCAAATGGGCCCTTCTGCAAAAGCTTCAGGCCCAAGTCAAACCTACCCCTCTCTCTCTCTCTCTCTGAGATCCGAACAATTCTCTGACTCAGTCCAACCTCCATTCCCGCCAACTACTCTCTTTTCCCCACCACCGAAACCTTGGCAAGCGAACAACGCCATCTTCATCTGGCAGGCTTTCATCATGAAGAAACGAATGCCAAAGATTGATACTTTATTCATGAACAAATGAATACCGACACCGGCCGACAACAGCATGAGACCTCTAATAGGCTTCAAGACCCTCCTCACCACCTTCTTCCTCATGATCTCCATGCTCTACATCCTCTACTCCTCCAATCTCCTCCTCTCCAACGACCACCATGGATGCTCTCTCTCCCTCGACCTCTCCTCTGAAGAAAATCTCGCCGCTGTCAACAATTTCTCTTCCACTCTTCGCCTACACGAGGAAGAGAAGGGAGAAAAAGGAGGAGGAGAATCCTCGAAAGCCGTTGTTAGTCTCCCCGAGGGGTCGCCGCGATTCGACACTGAGATCAAACACATCGTCTTTGGCATCGCCGCATCATCAAATCTGTGGGAAAAGAGGAAAGAATACATAAAGCTATGGTGGAGGCCTAAGGAGACCAGAGGTGTGGTTTGGCTGGACAAGAGGGTCAGGACTTGGAGGAATGAGCCACTTCCCGAGATTAGGATCTCCGGGGACACGTCTAAATTCAAGTACACGAACCGGCAGGGGCAGAGAGCGGCACTGAGGATCTCAAGGGTAATTTCAGAGACGCTGAGGCTAGGGATGAAGGACGTGAGGTGGTTCGTGATGGGGGACGATGACACGGTTTTTATAGTGGACAATGTGGTGAGGATTCTTTCAAAGTATGATCACAGGCAGTTTTATTATGTTGGGAGCTCGTCAGAGAGTCATGTTCAGAACATATATTTCTCCTATGCAATGGCCTATGGAGGGGGCGGTTTCGCAATAAGCTATCCGTTGGCAGTGGAATTGGCCAAGATGCAGGACAAGTGCATTCAGCGGTATCCTGGGTTGTATGGTAGTGATGATAGAATGCAGGCTTGTATGGCCGAATTAGGAGTACCGCTCACCAAAGAACCCGGATTTCATCAGGTACTTTAATTTTATTGTAGTTCCACTTTATGTAGACAAGTATCAATATGCCTAGTGGTTGGATCTCGGGGCCTTAAGAACCGTCTTCTCTGATGAGCTAGCCATCAAAAAATGAAACAATGTTTGTACGATGCTGAAACGAACCTCAAGGAAAGAGAGCAAAGTGACATTTCACCATCTCTGCAGATTTGCTAATGCTGTTGTCTGTGTAAGATAGATTCAAGAAAAAAATGTGCATTTCTAGGAAGAGTGATCTAGTGGTCTGGTAATTTTTTTTGCAGTATGATGTGTATGGAGATCTTCTAGGCCTTCTGGGAGCACATCCAGTAACACCACTCGTGTCGATCCACCATCTCGATGTTGTAGAACCGGTATTCCCACACATGACCCGAGTCAGAGCTCTTCGGCACCTATTTGAATCTGTCAAGCATGACTCAGCCAGCATTATGCAACAGTCTATTTGCTATGATAAGAGACGATCATGGTCCATCTCGGTTTCGTGGGGCTATGTGGTTCAAATTATAAGGGGAGTAATTTCTCCAAGAGAGCTAGAGATGCCCACGAGGACATTCCTCAACTGGTACCGAAGAGCAGATTACACCGCATACGCTTTCAACACAAGGCCAGTGATGAAGCATCCGTGTCAGAAGCCGTTCATCTATTACATGAACAGCGTTAAGTACGACAGAGCTAAGAAGCAAACTCTTGGGATTTATTCTCGAAAAAGATCCCAGAATCCAAGTTGTAGGTGGAAGATGGATTCGCCGGAAAATATCAATTCTATTGTAGTCCTAAAACGGCCAGATAGTAATCGTTGGCAGAAAGTAAGTCAGAATTTGTTTTTCTGCTATCTAGAGAGAAGCATGAACTGTTGCACTTTGCTTATGAACCCTATCAATGTAAAGTATATGAGTGTCTATATATACATCTCTAGCACTTTTATCATTTTGAGTTCATATGTTAATTGAGTTTTATCTTTTTGTGCAGTCACCTAGGCGGGACTGTTGTAGGATTCTGCCATCACGGAAGAGCTCAATTTTGTACATATGGGTCGGCAACTGCCGGAATGGCGAGATCAGCAGTACGTAGCAGCTATAAGAGAAGAAATTGCAAACTTATTACCTCCGCGTTCACTTTCAATCTGTACAAGATCTATCGAGGTATTTGGCAATAAGATTATAAGATCACAGAAGACATCCCACGAAAGCAACACCATAGTAATCATTGAATAGTCAACACAGGTCACTGCAATTTGTGTGTTGATCAGAATTCAGAAAGATCGAAAGAGTGACATGTATTCAAAAACGCTTGGTCATTTTTTTCCTAGATGCAAAGTGAAGACTGCTATTTCCTTTAACATGGATGAGGAAAAAAAAAAAAGAGCAGGTATTTTTTTGTGATACAAGCCGGAAGCAACATGTAAACATTTTTAGATCCTCGGATATTTGTTTGGGGAACCAGCTCGAAGAATCACATATTGCAGGTACATTTTGGGAGAGGGCAGTCTGATGTATTTTCCTTCGGTAGGCACAATAGCTATAGTAAGTACCGTTGGCTGGCCTTTGGAGCTTCAGTCTCGTTAGCCCTGGTAAAATTCTGAAAATTCGATGCTCTAGGCAAAGCAGCCAATGCCAGTAGTGCAGGATCTACGAGAGTGTCATTGAATCTCCTTGAAATCTTGACTTGATGCGTCAAGCCACGGCTCTTCCGTTGTTGATCACCAAATCCACTGTTGATGAGAAACAAATCAGTGGAGAACAGAAAACCATGAAAAGCAAAGGGATTATTCCCACTGAGTTATCAAGAAAATGATCCTCACCAATGAGAACAGATTCTGATTGAGCCACTTGGTACCTAATTTGACCATTTGATGTAATTAAAAGAAGTACCTGTGGTTGGTATTTGGAGCTTCTGTCACATCAGTCCTGGTAAATTTCTGAAAACTCCATGCTCCAGGTGAACTGGCTGATGCGAGTAGTGCAAGATCGGCACGAGTCTCATTGAATTCCCGTGAAATCTCAATTCGATGTATTGCCACGAGTCTTCCATCTTTGATCACCACATGCACTGTCAATGGGAGACATTAGTACAGAAACTGCTCCTAAAAAAAAAAGGAATCTAAGGCCTCTTGTTCTCATCAAAAGGAAAAAAATCAAGCAAATTTTCCTTATCATGAAAACATAGCAGACTGAGCCATATTGTACCTAATTTTGACTGAATGCCAATGGACACTACATTGCACATTAAGATTCTTCATATATCAGTATCCTTAACAGAGTTAATTTCGGCTTCTGTTCAGTTGCATATCAATCGAGGAAGAAGAAACCTGCCCCAAAGTCTCGCGAGAAACTTGGAGAACAAAATGAAATCATTTGAGGCAACTTGATTTGGGAAAATTCTGGGAAATAGAATCAAAGGCATGTTCCCTCGGAAAGCCAAACAAAGCAATTTTTGTATCACAAGAAATGTGACATAGCAGCACAAGAAACTGACGAAATTGACGCCTAACCAGATCAAGAAAATCTCCAGATGTAAAATGCCAAGGTAAAAGAGCACAACATTACGAAGATCCAAAGAGATTAGAATACTAGACCAGTACTTGAACTACGCGGCGAGATTTGAAGGCTCACCAGGGTAACTGAACCACCAGAGAATGAACACGCAGAGCAACACGATCAGAGGAATCACGTGGATCCACTTCCCCGCAAACCAGGATTGGACGGTCTCTCTCTTGCCGATGTCGTGAGGGTCGCGATTGGAAATGGGAAGTTGGTGCTGGTCTATGTCTTCCATTCTTCTTCTCCAAGAAGACTGCCGTTGCTTCACTTCCAGCTGTGCCTCGACATCGACGAAGTTGTCGTCCCGATCAGGTCCTCTGGATGAGCCCATCGTTCTCTGCTGCATTTTCTATAGAGAGAGAGAGAGAGAGAGAGAGAGAGAGAGAGAGAGAGAATCGTAACCGGTGGGTATGGAATGTGGATTCTGGTGTTGGCCTCACTCCTATGAGAAGAGAACTGGGGTCAGGTAGGTAAGTTGGTTTCAGTTCGTTGCGCTCATAGAGCGTTCCTCAGGCGGGAAAGTTCTTGAGCGTGCCGTGCACGTGATTTCGAATGGCATTTGACGTTACTGTTCTTTCTGTTTTTCCTTCATTGATTGGAATGAGAGATTATATGCAACGTAGTCTACATATTCATTGGCTTTTTTTTTCCCGGATAAGTTTCGATCGAATCAGTGGGATCATGAACTGATTCTTTTCGGTAAACAAGATAAAAACTCGACATCTAGTGGAAATCTTTTTAGTTTTGTCTCAAAAGAATATTTCAATTTTCGCATTTAGTAATAGATGGAATCACTAGATGCGAGTTGAAACGTGAAAAACATTTGCTTAGAAACAGCGCAACTCCAAAAGACATGCTTGTGAACTCATTAGCTTGAATTAGCTCTGAATTTCTTGTCCACTTCAATTTAACCAGTAGCAATGTCTACACCGCTCTAGTTGACCTAATGATATAAGAATTTACTCTCGCCCGATTATGGTTCGAATCCTCCGGTTGCTTCTCGAATTCAAGAACCCTTGATTTGATTAGAACTTACGTTTGCCCGTGTCATGGCGGAGGATAATTTTGGCTCTACTCCCACCAACACTATAATGTAGACTTGCTCAAAATGAGTAGTGACCATAATTTAAATCAAATATTACGTGACGAATGTGAAACTTTGTGGTACCATCCAAGGATTTGCCCACACTGATCGCCCCTTCAATCTCTTTTTTGGATAGAAAATGAACAATGTCGGCCTAGAATTCTTATGGGCTTGAACCCTCTATATTTTTTAAAACATAAACAAAGGGGCACGGAGGTCTCACTCTCACATGATTTCGTCGGCACTGCAACTCTTACTTACGCTAACTTCTAAAGAGTTAATACCCTAAAAAATCCTAAATCAGTACAAATATGATAAATTTACCAAAAAGTAATTTTTTGACCACCGAAAATCCTAAATTGATACACCATTGATAAATTTACCAAAACCGGTACACTTGTAATAAATTTACTCTTTATTAGTTTATGTTAAATTTTACTATCAAATTGTTGAGTTGGATAATACGTAATAGTTGATTGGTGTACCAAATTTGGGATTTTACTCTTTGTATGTAATTTTTGTACCATTTTTTGGTTTTTTGTGATATTAATTCAATTAACGAAAATTATATTTGTCACAAATTTATCAATTTGAAATTTTTTATAGTTGAATAAATTAGTTTTTGGTAAATTTGTCACAAGTGTTCCATTTGAATGGTTTGAAGTAAATTTAGAATTTTTCGTGGCCAAAAAATTAGTCTTGGATAAATTTAGGATTTTTTGTGGTGAAAAAATTGGTACTAATTTTGGGTTTTTAAGGGTATTAATCCACTTCCAAAAGCTATACTATGTGATTTTTCTTTTTTCTTTTTTATGGTTTACTTGGAATGGTTAATCTAAACTATGGTTTGCCTCACCATTGGCTTTTAATATCTGAAATTCTAAATAAAAATTTTTGTTCATAGTTTGCCTCATCATCGGCTGTCAATATTTGAAATTCTGATCATATATAATTTTAGTTCATTCCACCAATTGACCTGAATGAAATTGCTTTTAAGTTTGTCTTAGATGTACCGATTTTGGGTTTTTTTAGGGTATTAATCCACTTCCAAAAGCTATATTATGTGATTTTTCTTTTTTCTTTTTTATGGTTTACTTGGAATGGTTAATTTTAACTATGGTTTGCCTCACCATTGGCTTTTAATATCTGAAATTCTGAATAAAAATTTTTGTTCATAGTTTGCCTCATCATCGATTGTCAATATTTGAAATTATGATCATATATAATTTTAGTTCATTCCACCAATTGACCTGAATGAAATTGCTTTTAAGATGAGCCAAAGTGGCTCCAATGTTGTGGAGAAGATGTTCTAAATACCTAGGGACACGAGATAACTCTCTCTAAAAAAAGCTCGGTAAAATAGTCCCATAACTTTGGAAGACTGTGAAGCAAGGACCAAATGTTGACTTCTTTAGGTACATAACCATTTTGGCCAGAAATTGATTTCTGGAAGTTCTATTGCTCTTCCTAAATGAATTTCTAAGTAATAATATCCGTTTGATAATGACACAAAATTTATGCTCCAAAAATATAATTTATTTTATAACAACATAAAATTTCTCCCTTTTGGACAGCGGTGACCGGTAGTGGTCGGCGGCGACCGATGACCAACAACCGATGGCGGTGGCAATGGCGGTTGGCGACTGACGACTAGGGCGGCAATGATCGGGGCGACGGCAGCCGGTGGCAAATGACGGATGGTGGTCGACAACAATGGATGGACAACCTGGTTCATAACAAAGAACGAACGATGAGAATAATTTTTATTTCTCTTTTTATTATTATTTTTTTAGTAAAGCCATTTCTCATTTCTATTTTAGAAATAGAAAAAAAAAAAATTTTACTTTTGATTTCTATTCTAAACCTATTTCTAGAACAAAAATATATTTTACAAATAGAAAAATAAAATAATTTTGTCAACATTGGAACAGAAATTTTGGTTTGTCATACACCCCTAAGTTGCTAATCCCCACAGTATAAAGCATCCCGCATCTGCAAGCAGCAAGTTTCTCCTGATCAGATTGCAGAGCAGCCACAGATAACGCAAACACATGCCGAGGCACTTGAAAGGCCTCACTGCCTTAGCAAATCGAAGTACCAAAAAGATAGAAATGAATTCACAGTGAATTAAGATTTGAACGTGTTATTACACTGAGGCATCCATCTTTAGACAAAACACCAAAAAGATAGAAATGAATTCACAATGAATTAAGATATCGACCTGTCATTACACTGAGGCATCCATCTTCAGACAAAGTTGAACTCAACTCAATCTACATTGGATGAGAAGCCGAAGGGAAAAAAATTCCCTTGAACCTACACAACATCTACTATGATATAGTTACCACCTGCTATCTGCACAATTGAAAAATCGATAACTGGGTAGTTTTTTCATATGGACATCGCCAAAGTTTAAGCACTTCTTTTTTAACTTCCACCAACTTCTTCATCCTTCTTGGGCCATCTGTGACCTGTGCTTATGTCCTCGCTGCTCTTCATCGTTGTGTTTGAAGGAGGAAGATTTTTGTCGGTGTTGTGGATGTTGCGGTTACTAGGTTCATATTTCTGGGATGAAAGGTAGCTTAAGGCAGTGACGACATCAGCTATGGCAGGTCGCATGTTAGGCTGTTCTTGGACACACATTGCAGCAATAGCTAGGGCTTGGTACAATCCTCTCAAGGGATACCTGCCTTCAAGCATTGGGTCAGCCATCAGTGAAAACTTCTTCCTGTCTCTGAACAAGGGGCGCACCTGCAAAAATTCGCAAACATAGCGTATTAGTATTCTTGCCTTATGCGTCTTCATTGAATATACTTATGTCGATGAAATTGAAAAAAGTCATGATTGTTCCATAAGGATGCAGATATCTCCAATAGCACAAGTCTCTTGCCAGCACCATGATGCGTCCTTCTTCCAATAAGAATCAGATTTAGTGAACTTAGGCAAACATCTTCTCTGCTGGATTCTTTTTCACAAATCGAACATACAAATAGAAGGGAAAATAACATTCCATGTTTTCTTATTTGACTAGCATAATGGTGGCCTGGTGCACATCCAGAGGAAAAAGGGTAAGGTGAAGATGGAATTATGGAAATGATGCATGGCTAGCTGATTAATGAAAATAAAAGAAGAAATCCGCAGGCATACATTTCCAGACTGGGGCTACTAAGAAGAGGGGACTGCAGTAACTGAAGTGCCTAGAAGATGCTCTAAGTATAGACAAGAGGTACTGTGGGAATTCCAGAAGTGTGAAGGTTCAAAGTTGGCTACTGACGGCAAAAGCTTAGCTCTATTTAGACAAGGTAAGTAAATTAATAGAAAAGGCACGTTATCGACACAATGAGCAAAGGAGATATCCTTGTTCGACAAGGAAGTCAAGTCGTAAGAAGTAAGTTGTTTGTGCTAATAGGGATGGAATAATTCTTTCAATATTGCCCCAGCAGAAAGCAAAGTTTTTCACGCAGTTAAAAGTAAAAAAACAATAATGACAGTGTTATCTCACCCATGCAACAAGGTTTTGCTCCTTGGGACCTTTAGTTGGATCAAATGCTTTCCTCCCCGTGATGATCTCCAAAAGAACAACCCCAAAGCTGTAGATATCTGACTTGAATGTCAATTGGCCAGTCATGGCATAGTCCGGTGCACAGTATCCATATGTCCCCATAACCCTTGTAGAAACATGGGTTTTGTCCCCACTTGGACCCACTTTAGCTAAGCCAAAATCTGACAACTTGGGATGATAGTCCTCACCCAGTAAGATATTCGAGCATTTTAAATCACGGTAGATAATAGGAGTTTTCAACTTGTCATGCAAATACTCAAGACCCCTTGCAGCACCAGCTGCAATTTTCATCCTCGTACTCCAATCAAGTCCCTTTCTACTGGGTGGAAGGTCTGTAAAACATTAATTGAAATTGGATTAAAAAAAAAGGTTATTCATAAAATACTAAGATAGCTTGTTAGATAGACAGCACGGGTTACCCATCATGGAAAATTTAGGAAAGCAGACAGGTGATGTGCAAGCTCTTACCATGCAAATGTTTGTCCAATGATCCTAGTGGCATGTATTCATAAACCAATAGCCTCTGATCCCTCTCGGCACAAAAGCCAATCAATTTAACAAGATTAGGGTGGTCAACTAGAGTTAACATTGCCACTTCCACAACAAATTCCTTGGTGCCTTGAAGTCCATTTCGGTCAAGTTGTTTGATGGCTACAACCTGCATAAACAGATTAAGTTAACCAAATTCTCATTTTGCAGAATACACTCATAAAGCTCCAGCTTAGTCAAAGGGGTAATACACTTCAAAATCTTTGTCAAACAACATACTGCACATGATGGTTGATAAACATGAAATCAGTGACCCTATCAAATGTGACAAAAAAATGGCACGGACATCATCCTTTGTCCAGATATGAATAATGATAAAATCTCAGAACTGACCTGATTAATTTTCTCCAAATGCCCTTTGTATACTTTGCCAAAGCCTCCTTCCCCGATAAAGAAGTCTGAACTAAAATCGCCAGTTGCAGCAGCAAGCTCATTGAAAGTAAATGTTTGAGCACGTGAGCCGCTGGTTCTCCCATCATTAGTGGTATCACTTGAATCCAATCCATCCATCTCCGAATTTAACTGTTTGCTCTTGGGGAGGTTAGAGAGGTCCTCATTTTTGACATCCAAAACCTTTCTGCTTCCACGAGGACTGCTGCTGGTTTTTTCTGCCAACCCAATAGACAAGCATAAATCAGAGAAAGGGAGAAGACAAACCAAAAAGAAGACAGAGAAGCAAATTTCAGGGTACTAGATGAAAAGCTTATGGACTGTTTATCAGCAAAACTCAAGCTTATAGATATTCAAGTATTGAGGAGGGGCAAGCAATTAAAGGACAAAATGCAGCACGACAAAAGATCAATTACGATTTCTAAATGAAGGGGATCGCTACGGGATTGCTTTGTAAACACAATGAACAGCAATCACTAAGTGAAGAAACAAGGAAATGGGGAATTCCAACAAACAGAATTCAGCCGAATTCGTGTATGAATGTACCATTCTACGACTTTAGGTTGAGCAGAACGATCAATCCCTTTCTGGACCCGGAAAAAGACCATTTCTTGATCCAATAACAACAACATAGCTCGATAACAACCAAAACAAAAACATCGGATTACTGATCGAGACAATGCCGAACCCAAGAAACAGGAATTCATAATGAGAAAGATCGAAACGAAAGCTTCGAAAACTCAAACAGCGGCTGTCCTGGAGCAGAAGGATCGCCGGAAAAACGACAATGCCGACGAAACTCAACATCCAGATCGTCGCCGGAAACACAAGAACCGTACCTGAACGAGCTTGATCGCTCGCTTTCTTGCAATCGTAGTCAGTGTCTTCCCCAAGAACCGATGCCCCATTGCAGCGAAAACAACCCATCAGCGGAAAACGGAACAGAACGAAAGACCCACAAGGCAAATCAGGCACAAGCAAGAGGAGAGAGAGAGAGACAGAGAGACAAAGAGAGAGACAAAGAGAGGGGAGAGACAAAGAGTTAAGAAGAATTCGGGCCAGCTCGCTGCTTTTATGTTCATGCGTGCGTTGCCGATTTCCCATTTGGGGTTTTCTCAGGGTGCTGCACGGGAACAGGATCGCCTCGCCAAGGAACCACTGAGACCGCGCCACGTCTCACGCGTGTCCCCCGAGCGACGCGCCCGATGACGTGGCTCCAGATGATTGCCTCGTCATTGTCTGCCCGCGAGATAGTCGGCACCAGATCTTTGTCCCTCCGAAGCTTCCGTGCTCCCCGGTTTCGCCCCCCCGGCCAGTGACGAACGTACTGGAGATCACTCGCCCGCCGTCCGATTTCGAAACACGTAGCTCATCGCTGACGTCCGCTTGCGGGCCGCGTTTCGCTTAATGAATAGATTAGGCAGCATCCACGAAGGCGACGGGATGTTTGCGAGCCTTTGGATGGACCTGCGAAGCAGGTGATCGAGTCCCGAGAAAGTTACGGTTTCCGTTTTTCTTATTTATTTTTGCTTTTCTGTTAAAAATTTTACCGTTCGGTTCTTTGACCAGACGCGCTTGCGGGGCAAGTTTTAATTTTAACAACGGAAATGCACTTTCGGGGTGAACTCTTTCCGGTTGTTATCTCTTTAAATCAGCTTCTTTGCATTGAGCACCA
Source organism: Eucalyptus brandiana (assembly GCA_014182725.1). Lineage (NCBI taxonomy): Eukaryota > Viridiplantae > Streptophyta > Magnoliopsida > Myrtales > Myrtaceae > Eucalyptus > Eucalyptus brandiana. Next base: position 30,500,462 of record CM024669.1, read on the forward strand.
AAGATTTGAAAAAAGCAAATATCTGATTTCACTTCAAAAATGATCCGAGCTTGAATTTGGTTGCTTTTCATGATGTCGGATGTCTCGTAGGTTAACCATTTCCGTGTTTACAATAATTTTTCAAGCTAAACACTACGAGAACAAATAAATGGTGAGTTAGAATTTCCCCAAAAAAAAAAAGTATTGAGAATTGAACCGACAAATACTAACTTTTTTCAAGATTTTTCCAACTCCTTAATATCACTCGCAAGAGAAAGATAAATTATCTTATGCTATATCAACTTGAATGCTCTAGTCAATTTTTAGAAAATAAGTATTACTAAGTTTATATTCTAGGGATGTAGAGTCTATTTGTTTCACAAATAATTAATAACTTAAAAAAATATGTTCTTAAAAATGATCACTTATATTACTTGAAATAATTAATCAACAAAAATATTTTCATGATCAACAACAATTTATATCCAAATATATTTGTGAATGGTGAAAATATTTTTCATTCATTGATTTTTGTTAATGATACAAATAATTATTTTCAAGAAAATATTTTCTAAATCATTTATTTTTCATATAATAATGCTCTGTTTGTTTTGCGAACATATTCGATAAAATCATCTTCCTTATTTTCTGACATGTGGATTGTTTCAGAAAATAAGTCAACGGATGATGTTTTCATGGTCAACAAAAAATCTATGCTTGAATTCAAAAAATAATAATTTTTTTAAATCGAAAATCAATTTTCAAAATATAATTATATCAATATTTGGACCAGAAACCATGCGCTCATTCTTGAGTCCCTAACATCTAGAATCGAGTCTTCAACACCTGGTTTGGGAATTCGATGCCAGTGCCTAGGTCTCCAACACTGATGCATGAGTCCATTGTAACTAGGGCTAGGACATCAGTGCTCATGCTCAAATACTTCAACGGGGCCAAGCCCTAAGACTTCAATGCCCATGCTTGGGTCCACAAAGGCTAGCCCCAAGATCCCTATGCTTGTGTTTGAACCCCCCACGCCCAAGCTCGAGTTCATCAAGACCAAGCTCAGGGACCTCATGCTTGTGTTCGAGGTCCCGCAGTTGACCTCATGTACTCGAGCATCGTGTTCTTGATTTGGGCTTCTATGGATGCAAGATCAATGCCAATGCTCTTCCTAAGGTCGAGTCCATCAAGGCTTGACTCAGGATTCTAGTACTCATGCTTAGTCTTCAACTCGTGTGTTAATCACTAATACCTGAATAGTATGTACCTCTAGAAATATCAGATCAAATTTTCCTTTCAAAATGGTGAAATATATTTTTTAATTCTTCTTTAGATCTCAATTAAATATAAAAAAACATTTTTATTTTCTAGGAAATGACATCGTGGACAATATTTTTTCAAGAATGTATTATTTTTTTATGAAATAAACGATGCCTAGAGCTTGAGACGAGAAATGAATTTTCTAGATTAGATATAAGGAAAAGACTTGGATTTAACGTCTTGCTAAAGGGGGTGAACTTATTACATTTGTGGTCTCGATTTTTCGCAATTACTCATCATCTTTTCCTAATCTGTACACTTAAAAGGTTCCGATTCTTCGAGAGTCACATAAGTCATCTTTTTACCTATGTCACTATTCCAATGACAAATCAAATTATGGAATTACATTTCAGTGCAATCAACATTGTTTTGTTATACTAATTAATGAGTCCAAAGAGGTATTTTGCTGCATTCTTTTTTTTTTTTTTTTTTTTATTCCATATTTTGCTGCATTCAGAGTTGATTGCACTATAATCGACACGTGGTGTCTATTATTATCATTATTAGTTCCTTCCCGACCTCGCCAACTGTTGGAAGGTGGCGATCGATTTTCGTTTTCCTTTTCTCTTTTTGGTCAACGCTGGCGATCGATTTCGCACTGCACGTGGGATATTCCAACACGCGTCGTCTGCTGTCTCTCTACCTCCTTCGGATCGACCGTGGGCCGGGCCGGGTTCACGGGCCGAAAGGAGGCCTTGGGCTCCCCCAAGAATGCTGACCCACGCGGTCGTTGACTTTGTTTTTATTTTTTCTCTTTTTTATTCCGTCTAACAGCAAATGATAAAGAGTTCCGTAAAATAGAATACTAGTATTAGGCAGGTAGGGGTTAGTTGGTTTGCTGAGCTGGGTCTACAGGGACTCGCTCGTCCAGGCTCATTTGACTTTGATACAAGTTTTCCCACCGTGGCGTGTTTTATATGTCGCATAACCTAAGACGTCTCCATGTGGCCAGGAGCTACTAAGCATCAGGAAGGGGACACTGGCTAATATCCTAATCACGTTAACGACCGGCGACCGAGCTTTTTGTTTGGGTTAAAAAAAAATTCTACGTTTATTATAATCAAACACGAGAGAAACATAAAAAGCTTCCAAGTAAGATAAATTCTAAAAGGGCTGCAAAACCAAACAAAACCGTCAAAAACAAAAGAGTAAGGCTTGTAATTCTAAGTATGCTCCCATCTCAAAAGATCAAATCCATTATAGCATCCAAAAACAATCAGCACTGATCACCAAAACAATTAGTGATGGACATATGTCGAGATCTTTTCTTCCAAAAACTATGGCTTGTACTATGCACCTAGATTCGACGTTCTTAATACAATCGTCATATGGAAACAACAACAATAACGCACCACAAGTTGAATTCTTTTAAAAAACTCCAAGAATTAGATTTAGACCAAAAGAGAGATGCTCTCAAATTTAGATCTACACCTAAGTCAAGAGAGAAAAGTTTTCACCGAATCTTGGAGGAGTCATAGAACCACATCTTAGACATCCTATTGACTTGACTGGTGACAATGTTCTCCCAAAATTTGTAGCTACAAGTAAATTTATTCACTACGACGAACAAAGGAAATCAACAATAGGGAGCAAAAATGCCTTAGATTAGATTGGGAGAGAAAGAGAAGTTTCCTTGAGGGAAGGTTTTAACTCCAACAAACATTGGCTAGTTCTATGGACGTGTCGGGTAACATTAAAAGGAGGGGAAGTTCGATGTGGGAGCAAGAATGATATTTTTCCGATGTACGACCATGACATGTTTACTAGGAGAAATCTTTACTGAAAAAACATAAAAAGAAGCCCCCTTAAGCAAGAATCCTCCTCGAATCTCATGTAGAGTGATTTGGAAGAGCATCATGTTAATGTGGCATTGACGGGCATTAGAAATACATTTGGAGCAATCGCCATGAGCAATTTAAGTTATGTCAAGAGGATGGCAATAAGGAACTTCAAGAAATTGAAAGGTGAACTTAGTAATGTACCTAAATGAATTCAAACTATCAAATCCGATGAGATTCTGGTGAAATTCAACTGCACATGTACCGACCAAAAAAAAAAAAAAAAAACTGCACATGCTATTTTTGAATATCTAAATTTAATTTAACAGGAGGCCAAAAAAAAAAAAAAGCTACACCCATTCAAGTCATTATTTATATCTTCCAACGCCCGGGGCATGGATAGCGTCCTACCCGGTTCCGACCGAAACCCCGCACCAAATGGATCGCTCTGGAGTTCTTAATCTTTTCGGTCAAATGCCGTTCTGGAAATTTGATAAGGACATTATAACTTCATAATTACATATCCCCCCCCTCCTCCTCCTCCTCCTCTGTACTGTTTAAAATGCTCGTCGATGGTGCGAGAACTGGTGCAGACGCCGAGCGAGTCGATCCATAACATCGATCGATCGATCGATCGAGAGAGAGTTGATCGGTGATAGCGAGCAGGAGAGAGATGGCGGCGGTGGCGAGAGCAACAGCGTCTTCGAGAGCACTGACGAAATCCCTGCCCCTGCTCGGTCGCCTCCCGAAGCTCTCCACCGCTCCGACTCACTCGGCCCGAGCCCTAGGCATTGTCAGGGCCTTCTCCGCCCTCGTGTCGCCGCCGTCCAGGGCGGTGGTGTACGAGCAGCAAGGTCCCCCGGACGCCGTCACCAGGTCAGAAGAGAGCTCAGCCAATCCACCGATTGATCGTGCGGGATTCTGATTGCGTGTGCTCGTGCATTGTGTGCTCTTGGCGATACGAAGGAGCTTCGTTTTTTTTTGGTTTTTTTGGTTTTCTGTTGCAGAGTGGTGGAGGTTCCGCCAGTTTTGGTGAAGGAGAATGACGTGTGCGTCAGAATGCTCGCCGCGCCTATCAATCGTTCCGACATCAACAGCATCGAAGGTTAGCGTTTCTCCTGCGTTACTGCTGTTTCGCTCGAGGTTGACCTGTCTTGAGCTTCTGTTTGATGGTGGACTGAGCATATCGCGGAGGAGTTCGATGTTTCGGGGACTTCGAGGCTACTGACGTATCTGTGATGGCTTCTGTGTCCTATAGATTTGATTTTAGGCTTCGCTTCATCCTTAGAAAGTAACCTGAATTCACAATAAAAACTAAAATGATTTGCGATAATGTCCTATTTATGCCTCATGCGCGATCGGCGCCTTCTTACTCATTATTCACCCATGGACTTGATCTACGAGTGGATTATATGTCAGGATGAGTTTCTCTTCAGTTGCTGACATATTGGAAGAGAATAAAAGTCTAACTGCGAGATTCTGAGGCAGCTTACGCATCTTTTATGACTTTGACAATTGTTGCTCCATTTCCTGAGGAACATTGATATGTAGTTACAAAGTTAGATCATAATTCATCCATGTACTATTTATTACTTTGCGTGAGGTTTATTTGATAATTCATGCATAAACTTTGATCTAGGTGTGTATCCGGTGAGGCCACAACTGCCTGCAGTTGGAGGACGTGAAGGAGTTGGCGAAGTACACTTAGTTGGCTCTGCCGTGAAGGATCTTTCTCCTGGCGATTTGGTCATTCCATCTCCACTCTCTTTTGGTAAAACATTCTTTCAGTATTACCTAAGTTTTAAAATGATATCAGATTAACTGTGCATCAGCCGTGCTCATCTAGTTGATCACTTCTGAACAATTTCTTACTCGGCCAAAGGATATAATCTTCTATATTTGATGCAGCATGTTTAACGTTTAATTTGATTAGATGCAGAACAGAAACGAGTGAAATATCAACCAAAAGAAAGATTGAAACTGTTATACACATCTTAGTGATTGTCATCTTAAATAAAAGATACTTTCGCATTCCATTAGTACTGACTTTTTTTGTTATGCAGAACATCTGTGCCTAGCACTTAGCCCATTGTAAATTTGAGTGTGTTGAAAGGTGAAATAGTTTTTGTGCTCAGGGACATGGCAGACTTACATTGTGAAAGACCAGAGTGTATGGCAAAAAATTGATAAGAATTCTCCCAATGAATATGCTGCGACAATTTCAATTAATCCTCCGACCGCTTTGAGAATGCTTGAAGACTTCACCTCTTTGGAACCAGGTATATAGACAGTACAGGAGTCTCTTAGCTGCCCCCAACTTTCATCGTAAGCAATTTATCCTAAGTTGTCCTAATCAGCTGTGATCATTAGGGGATTCGATTGTGCAAAATGGGGCTACAAGCATGGTGGGTCGATGCCTCATCCAAATTGCGAAATCCCGTTTCATCCATAGCATCAACATAATCAGGGACAGGTGCTCTCTTGAAAGCTTTCAGTAACCTTGATACACATAACTTTTGTCAAACTACTGTTGTTTAAAACTTTTGCGTAGACTTTAGATGGCAAGGGTATGTGTGGGTTTGCTTTTATTTCTCTTTTCTGTGATACCAGAATGCTAAATATTTTGGCACATTTTCAATTTGTAAATTGATATATCGCCGCCACAACCGAACATAATCAACATATTTGTGCATCTGGCAATTGTTCATAACTTTCAGTCCACCACATTCATAATTAGAACAGGAAAAGACAGAGTTGCCACAAGTAATTCAGTCACCAAAGAGTTCCAACTTGTCATCACAGAGGTTGAATTTCAGATATAATTCAGGCTGTGTAACCATCAAAAGCTACTTCAGAAGCTGAGTAGACAAGAGCTCAATGCGTTCCAGGAAAAGAGATTTAGCTAAAATGTTTATTGCATTTTCCCTTGTAAGTTTAAGTCTACTTATTTCAGTTAAAAAGCTTATACCTTGATAGGTTTGAAATTTTGGCATAATAATTTTAGGAGAGATTGTGCAATTATCTCGGAAATATGACAATTCGGTTTGCTCAATCTCGTGCTCGCACTCAACTCAATACAGTACATATGCTTGCATCAGACTCGATTCAACTCTAATATTAAAAATTAAATTATAGTATAAAGCTTCGAATTCCATCTCGAGTTCTCATAAAAATTTCAAAAATAATGATTTTTTTTCATTGTCCTTAGTAAAATCCTTTAAATTATTAACAAGGCTCGCAAGTCACGTTACTGTAGTATTACAAAATTTGACACCTCCGACATGGCAATCCATATTGTTAGGTCCAAATACATAAAAGAAGGGGTGGAGTGTCTTTTTATACATATAAAAATATTTATCTTTCTAGAACCAACACCTTATTTAAAAATGTTTTTTTATATGCAATTAAATTGTTAATTTGCAATAAGAAACTTATAGAATTTAGGGAAAAAGAAATCACAAAAGCTATTTATAGAGTTTCAATTAGGATATGCTTTCTCTTCTAGCTCTAGCAGCCCCATTAGATTGAAATTCACTACTTCAGCCAATAGTGCAATTGCCAAGAACTTTGTATCGCGTGGACTCGACTCCTCCTACAGCTATCTCACTATAGACTAAATAATTATTAGATCTCTTTCAATAGCTGTTCTCACACCTTGTGCACACAACACGGTAGACATATTCTCCCCCAAAATTATTTAACCACACTTCTAAGTGTTTACAAATAATAATTCGCATATTTCGTCTCTTACCTAACAATTGCTGTGGCACCCCCCAACGGCCCCCGATCCGTTAGAGTTGCCACACATCACTACCTTTTTCTTGACCTGAAAGTCAATTTCTCTGATACCATAAGATTTCAATAAGTTTTTGAGTTCGGGGGGTCTATATCTTTTCCATTGGTCCCAGCGCAAAACATGGCGGAAGTGTATCTAACAACTCCCTTTCCTATATTCAAGAACGATGCACACCAACTAAACACTTTTCTAGATAAAAGTCATACACTTTTATTTACGTAACTAGATGGACATCGTTTGATGATACATCCAAAAAGTGCCATGGTTTCCTACACCCGGCTATACTTCAAAAGTGGTTTGACAACCTTAGCAAACACTTACTAAATGTCCATCTTTTCGTGCCGGCATTCCAAAAGTTTCCTCCCTCTATTGTCCTCCTCCTCGCGGTCACACCCAACCAGTCGGTCTGTTTGTTGGTGGCCGTGGCAGCAGAGGCATATTTTCTAGTCTGAAATGTTAGTCCCCACAGAGGGGTGTGTACAACCACCCAGCAGTAAAAGATCCACTAAACTATATTGTGCAAAACCATCATTATCTAATTTCATGCAAGATAGACAAAACATGAAATCAAAGGAATGAGTATGCACCAAACCCATAAAGCTCTTTAATGCAATAGAAAGTGCAGTTTCGAAACCAAGATGCACCATTTTCCGTCACACAGGTCCCGATTATAGAATCAAATTGTTATGGCACGTCCCATTTCATGTCATACAATTTAGTCCTATAACCAGACCACACACATACTTAGTAGAGCCATCAGTTTTAATATTCAAAAGGTTTCACCTCCAGAGGACCAATGTTTGCGTCCCTCCAGGCATTCGCACCCAACCTGGCATTGCGAAAGCCTCCGGCATTCAATCACTAGGGCCATTGGGCATCCAAAGAGTGTTCTGTTACACCTCTGGCATCTCGCACCCCATCTGGCATCACGAGGAATCTTCGGGGCTCGCCATGAATATGGTTACCCCTACCCTACGGATTTACGTACCGACAAGCATACAACCGAGCATCCCGATGCTCCCGGGGAAAACCTCTGGGGCACTACGGACCCGGGCATCTAAAGGACATCAACTCATTCGAGGCTTTGGGCCTCCCAACTCCCGGGACATCGTTGACCAAAGGGTCCAACGTCAACATTAACATCTTAATTTATTTCAATACCAAAAACATTTTCAATGCAATGACATTGGATGTCCCATGAGTTCTCATCAAATCTCAATGTTGAATGATATGCTAAATGCCAACACCATTTTTAAAACAACAACCACATTTGAAATCCTTTTGGGTTCTCGAAAATCCCCTTGTATAGTATCAAGTAATGTGAAATGAGGTTTTTAATGATGCATCAATACAACCACCATAGTCTTTGAAAATAGATCAATCTCATATCGATGAAATCAATTCATAAAATCGAAAGCAAGATACCAAATCCATAAAATCCATTTTCACGTTTAAATTTCAAATGCTTTTTGAAATCCACATAAATAGCCTCGAGTCGCGCTTGTATCACGGCTCGAAATAAAATAATTTATCAAAACCATAAGTAATTTGAAATCGGCACTTTGACAAATCCAAATCTCAATCCCAACTCCAATGGTTTTGGGATGTTTTCTATAAAAAGTTCAAAAATCTTTAAAATATAAAACATTTCTTAAAACATTTGGGTACAGCGTCACAATACCCATAAATTTTGATGCATTTCAAGAGATTTTCTAAAACGATTTGCGAACAAAGCCTCAAGGTGCTACCACCTCAACATTTGGTGTAAAAATCGAAGGCTTAAATCGAGGTACTCACAAAAACTCCTCAATTATCTAGTCTCAAATCGATTCAGTCATTTCGAAGTCACTATCCAACAACCAAACTCAAGTATTTCCAATCTAACTGCACTACATCAGACAACAACAGCAATGCATTACATAGGTTAGTAGACTTTCACTTGCCTTAAAGTCGGCAACGTCGAAGGCGAGGTGAATCCGAGAGCTCACGGACTCGGTTGAGGCGAGTTGCGGAGCGACGCAATGGCATGCGGTGAGGCGCAAGCCGAGATCTCTCGGGTCCTACTACGGCAGAGAGGTGGCGACATAATTCGAGCTATGGTTGAGGTGAGATGGTGCGCTTCCCGTGCTGGCGGCGAAGGAGGTTGATGGCTAACGGTGAGGAGCGAGCAAGATGGTGAGAGGATTCTTAACTAAATCTACCGAGGACTTCGCTGGACAAGGGAAACCTAAGGTAGCGCATGCAAACGTTTCGTTTCTCATGGCTGTTCTTTTGTTCCCTAGAACAAAAAAAAAATGTAAAACCCTGTTTTGCTAACGCCACTTTATTTTTGTTTAGGGAATAAAAACTTAGCCCGGAATGGTTTGGGAACGAAACAAGAAGCAAAAAAGTTGCTTCTTGTTAGGAACAATTTCTAGAAATGAACCGATTTTCTTTTTAAATTTTCTTTTATTTCCTTTTCTTGCCGCGACCACCGTCAACCGCCCGGAGCCATTGCCCACCGCCGCCGCCGGCCGCCGCCGCGCCGCCGCCGTCCGCCGCCGCCGCCGCCGCCGCCGCCGTCCGCCGTCGGCTCGCGCTGCTGCCGATCGCCGGCCGCCGCCGCTGCGCCGGTCGCGGTCGCCGCCGCCCTCTCGGCCGCCGCCGTCGCCGTCGCCGGCGCGTCCTCTCTCCGCCGCCGGTCGCCGCCCGACGGTCGCCGCCGCCACCCGCGGTGCCTCCGGCCGCCGATCGCCGCCGCCGGCCCGCCAGCCGCCGCCGCCGCACCACCGCCGGCCGCCGACCGTCACCGCCGGGCGCCGCCGGAAGCCCATCGGCCGCCGACGACCGCCGGCTGCCGGCCGCCGGAGGCGGCCGGGCGGCCGCGGGAGGGGGCGGCCGATGGGCTTCGGCGGCGCCCGGCGGTGACGGTCGGCGGCGGGCGGTGCGGCGGCGGCGGCTGGCAGGCCGGCGGCGGCGATCGGCGGCCGGAGGCGACGGCAATCCGTCAGCAAGATTAAAAAATGAGTAAATACAAAAAAGAAATTGTTGCGTTATCAAACGCATTTCTATTCTTTTTCTATTCCAAGAGTAGAAATTTTGTGTCGTTATCAAACGGGTTCTTTTACTCGAAATTGTTTAGGAGCGAAATAGAAAAAAGAACCATTTTGAAAAAAACTCTTCCCGGAACAGAAGCGTTTGCATGCGCAGCCTAAGCTGCCGAGAGAGAAAAAGAACACCGAGAAAGAGAGAAAGATGGGCGTCGAGAGAGATAGAACGGAAGGAAATAGTTTTCTTCAGCATTCGTGGATTCCGCCCGTTGAAAATTGAGTCGACAATCCTAAGGAGTTTGTGGCAGCTGGAATGGAAGGCACGTGGGAGGTAAACGTGGCTGAATTCTTGGCGTGAGAATCCCTTGTGCATGACACCTTGGTCTTCATGCATGAACGTGGCCTTTGCATGGTCAAAGGGGCGCACGCACGTTGACAGCTGGAGGAGGACATGGTCTTCACGGCTTCGGTGACCGCCAGCTTCTCTCGCTCATGCAAGGGCGTGGGCTTGTTTAGTTGACTCTTGAGTCAACTAAATGGAAATCACGCTGGCAGCAATTGAAGAGGACAACATCGGCGTGCACGTTGTAGCTGCTGAGATGGTCAAAAGTCTCCCTTCTTGCATGCATGGCTATGGACGTAGCCCTTTGGTCAACATCTTGAGATTTGTTGACCATCGAAGGGGGCGTGGGCGTGGGCTGCATGGTGGCCAAATCTCTTCTATTATTGCATGGACGTGAGCTATGAACCATGGGCTTATTTGCTGCGTGAAGAGAAGTAGCTCTACGTAGTTGCAAAGCAAAAATTTGTGACCGATGGTGAGGCCGTTCGTATGGCCGTCTATGGAGAAAAATCGTGCATGAAGCTGGGTTGGTCCGCGGTCCTTTGCGGGATAAACGATTGGGAGGTCTTCGACAATTTTCATCATAAACTTTCACGTATGCATGGCTGTTGCGTGCGACGGGCCTGCAGCTCGGTCAATTGGTGAGGCCGCTCGGGGTTAACGTGTCTTCATAGCCGACCGTGTTAAGCACAAGGAGCTATCACGAGAATGTGACGAAACGTGACATTTTGTTACAGTGAGTGTGGTGATGAAACGGTGACCGAAAGCGGTGCCTACAACATAGTTCGACGACAAATTCGTCGACCCATCATGGATCGTTACTTATTCACGGTCTGACAAAAATCCGGATGCCACAATTGCATTCTCTCTAAGCACAACCACTTCTTCTGTGTGTATACAAATGATTTTGGCACCTTTGCTAACTTTTAGGATCAAAACTAAATAGATTATAATGAAGCAACAAAGAGATAGATCTCAAGAACACTCAATGTGTTTCAATTTTTCTTGTTGCAAACACTCAATCACAAGTTACGTTTTACTCATAGTTTGTCCTTATAGGCCTCCAAAAACAACCCTCCTGTTTCAACCATCTGATTCAAGTCGATCATAGAATGAGTTTCATTTCATCACACGGAAAAGAGACATTTGGAGGGGACACTTAGAGATCATCAACAAATGAAAAAATCAAAATGATAAGGAGAGTGATCAGAAGTTGGTAAGTTTATAAATTGACTTATTATAGTGTTTGCAATTTATTTACGATGCTTGTAAAATTTCCAAAGAGTTGGCTATTCTTTAATTCATTTCAAAGTTGGTAAATTTCTAACGGTATCGATAAGTTATTGATAGGTTATTTGGCAATCAAATTGACGATCATGCTTTTCTTTTATCGATTGTACTAGATGTTAATGTTGGCTAGGTCTGCCTATGTGGGGCCCGGTTAACGTTAATAAATAAAAGAAAAAGTCAAAAAGTCAAAAATGCAATAAAGGCAAAGAAAGGCAGGCTGCTCGTTCGGAGAAGACAGGAAATGGGCTGCCAAATATTGTCGGAGTTGACTCAAATTTCAATATGTTGTTATAAGACCGAGACAGATGAGTTGAGACAGGCGAGTCCATCAGTTTCATTTGTCAATCCGTTTTGTTCATTGAACACTTTTTCTAAATTATCTCAAATTTCTCCGATCACGATTAGGATTTCTTATTTCATATATATTAATTTACAGTGATGAAATGTCATTATATTATTGATATTGAATCTCTAATATATTACTAAAGAATAACCTTTGTGCATCTTACTATTTTATGTGATTGGTAAAAGGTTTTGAATAGTTCATGATTTTTTTCACATTGAATTTTTCACGTAAATTTGTTGTGTTTGCTTTTGTCTGTTTTTATCATTTTGGCATTATTTTTATTCATTACAAGATTATATTGCGGGAATATATTGCCTGTTATTATAGGGTTGAGTTGATTTGGTCCATTTAATCTTGGGAAGAAATTGATTCTACATTAGGTTAATTTTTGATGAATTGTTGCCGGTTCTCTCGAATTTTTGTATCAATAATTTTGGAAATCCATCGAGTAAGGGAAATTTTCCGCACTTTCCTTTGACTGACCCTGCACTCAGTCCCGAAAGCTTGCGTCAGCCACATCTTTGATTTTTTGTGTCATCGACCAATAGCATTTGATTTTATGGTCTTCGTCAAAAACGATGATTTCTGTCCCGATCGCGTCCTCATCGGCATCTTTGATTTTTTTGTCTCATCGACCAATAGCATTTGATTTGATGGTCTTCGTCGTCGTTGATTTTATGGTCTTCGATTTGATGGTCTTCGTCGTCGTTGATTTTATGGTCTTCGCCATCGTGAAAAGGCATGATTTCTGTCCCGACCGCGTCCTCATCAGCATCTTTGATTTTTTTGTCTCATCGACCAATGGCATATGATTTCATGGTCTCCGTCGTCCAGAAAAATATGATACCTGCCCCAGTCGTGTCCTCATCGGCCCAAAGCATTTTACTTGCTTTTCCCATAACTGCCCAAGTCAATAAGAGATGCTCCAATATTCATTTTTTCATACTTTCTTGCAAGATCGATTGCAGTTTTATTTTTCAGGAGTCGTGCTTTGATTGGATATGTTCATGTTTTGGAGGAGAGTTGTGAAATTTTGAAGACGACTCGCATCATACTTGTCAGTATGTAGGGATGGAACTATCATATATTTTTAGTGGGGTCAATGCCCTAAAGACTGTAAGATAATGTATTTTATTTAACAAAAAAATTATAAAGATGCGATCAAACTATTTATTGATTTGAAGTAGTTTTTCTATGCAAAGTTTGACTTGAAATCAACGCTTTGACATTGAATTATAGATGTGAACAAAATTCGGTTTCAAATCCCTATGCTCGAGCTCAACTCAATAAAGTATATAGTGCTCGAAATTGAACTTGATTCAACTCCATTATTAAAAGCTTGATTCTACTCATTTGACTTGTTACGTAGGATGTTTCTTTCTATTTTTCCTAATCATATACTGTAGCTTCTGCATAGCCTGGTCGTGCCATTTGATTGCTTTATCTTCCGACTCTATCAAGCCTCGTGTTTGATTGGTGGTGTGTTTGTCTAGTAGTGCAATGTCTAAGCGCGATAATTTTTTGATAATTGTTTATCTTTTTACTTTTCTGTTTTTTGCATCATAAAGAAGTTTATAGTACATGGAAAGACAAGATACTGGTTTTGATTTCTTGCAAGTTAGCGCATGGTCCCTAGAGGGCGACGAGGCTAAGCCTAATTACATCGATGAACAATGGAAGTTACTAAAAAGGCAATGTGGGGTTTCATTAGGCATCATCAGTTGGGTTTTATTTCTTTAGATAAACTATAAGGATCCCATCACACTGCTCCTTTTGCTCTTCTGATTTCCATCTTTTGGCAATGAAAACCGTAGCCACAACAACACCAATTTAAATTAAGGAATCGTTATGCTAGCTGGATCCTATGAGAAACAATTTATGTTGTCTCATCCATTGATCGTCAGACTTTCAGGATTATATGTCACAAGCGCACTTCCATTCACTCACGGAACACTTCTTGGATATGTCATTCCTCAGCACTTCATTTCGAGTAGGGATTAATAGTTCCCCCCATACAGATTAGAGTACGAAGCCCACCCAAAAAATCGAATAAAATAGTCCGTTCTATTTTGCCGGTATCACCAGCTGACTTAGTTCCGATGACTCTCTTCGGAATGTGAGGCAATAATAGAGCAAATCTGTCAAACGGTTCTCCACCAAGAGCAGGAACTCTTTTATTATGTATGTTGGATTGATTGGTCGATTTACGACATTTTGTATAGAAATTATGAAAAAATGCAAATAGTTATAATTTGTTATATTCAAAAATTTATTTATCGATGACCATAAAATTGCTCATGTATTATAAGAAGAAATTCGAAAAACCATCCAACACAAAAATTATTCATCGCATCGAATCTCCAACATTGTATAGTAGAGTAGACGATCTATCACCGTGCATCATTCAAGTTTCACACACAAACATAAATAGAAGCTTCTAAATTCATAAGCATACAATAAGATAAGAAAGACTATTGTAATTTCTATCTCATTTATTGTCTAGATTAGACAGGCCGCTCCAGCCAGTGCCCACAATCGAGGCATTTGTATTTGAAAAAAGCTAGTACTCTTCCATGCTTGCACTTCTCACAAATAAATGGGCCATCCGTACTGGCTAATTGCGCCGCCATGGCAACAGCAACTGTTGCGCCGCCGCCACGGCCACCGCTTCCATGGCCGTCGCCAGTGGTGCTGGCTGCTGCAACTGCTGCTTTTGCGGCGGCGGCTAACGCAGCCTCGGCGGCTGCCGTAGCTGCTCCCGTGGCTGCTCTCGTCGTTGCTCCCGCGGCTGCTCCTGCCGTTGCTCTCGCGGCTGCTCCCGCCGCTGCTCCTGCGGCTGCTCCCGCCGTTGCTCTCGTCGCTGCTCCTGCGGGTGCTCCTGCCGTTGCTCCCGCAGCTGCTCCCGCCGTTGCTCCCGCGGTTGCTCCCGCGGTCGCTCCCGCCGTTGCTCCCGTCGCTGCTCCCGCGGTTGCTCCCGTCGCTGCTCTTGCGGCTGCTCCCGCCGTTGCTCCCGTCGCTGCTCCCGCGGTTGCTCTCGCCGCTGCTCTCGTGGTTGCTCCTGCAGCTGCTCCCGCGGCTGCTCTCGCCGTTGCTCCCGTGGCTGCTCCCGCCGTTGCTCCCGTCGCTGCTCTTGCGGTTGCTCCCGCCGCTGCTCCCACGGTTGCTCTCGCCGCTGCTCCTGCGGCTGCCGCAGTTGGTCCTGTCGTTGCTCCCACGGCTGCTCCCGTGGTTGCAGATTTGGTTGCTCTCGTGACAGCTGTTGCAACTGCTGCGAGTGCTGCGGCGGCTGCAGCCGGGTTGGCGGTTTCTTCTGGATGCAGATGCAGTAGAAAAGGAAACCACAAAGCATGACGGCAACAATGACTACACCAACAATAACCCACGTTGGAGTGTTATTGTCATCGGATGATACAGAATTCGGATCGATCCATGCTGATGGAGGAGGAAAGTACTGGAAACTCGGATAAGTTTGTGGATAGTTATTGTTCTCCATCAAGAAGACTTTGTGGAGGTAGTTCAATGCGAGCGGTGAGTCTACAAACATATCATGAAGCATCAATCCAAGAGCCAATTTACCTTTTTATCATGATGAATTGATTATATGATCTGAGCGCGAGATTGAAATGATTCAACACGGAATTCAGCGATATATAATATGAGTGGAAGTAGGTGCTTGCACATATACCTTCACAAGAAGAACCGGTTAATCGGCGAATGATGTTGTGCCAATGCTTACGCGACCTGCAAAGAAGTGAGAATTTTTGCCTGGTGGAGCATAGCCCTATAAATGCCCCGCGCCACTCCCTCCCTCCCTCACGGGGTGGGTTTTTCTTCTTCTTTTTTAAGAGAAAGAGGAGAACTAGAAGTCCAATTGTGGGAAAGTGAGATGGCTCGGTAGGTTAGGTAAGCGTTTTAACAGATGCATCACCATTCTTTTTGAGGATGTACTGTACTGATTGAAGCAACTGGTCAAAAAGTTGGGAGATTTTATTCACGTGTCAAAATAGGAAAAATTATTAAAAAATTATAAATCTATTACAATTTGCATTCAATTCAATTATAAATATTCTTTTAATCAATTGAGTATTAAATCTTTTATATTTATATCAATTCAATTCGTCCAATCAAAATTGGCCGCTCGGCACTAAAATGAACACAAGGAGTTTTATGAGAGATTCAAGACGACGTGGATAATTTTTAATAATATTTGAATAATTTTTCAATTTTTATTCTTATTTTCTTTTTATATTTTCTTTTCTTTCTTTTTTTCCTTTTCTCTTTCTTTCTTTTTTATTTTATTTTATTTTTCTTTCACTCGCTTCTTCCTCCGGTTGTCGCCAGCGACCACTGGAAATGAAGTTCTAGGAAGAACAGGGCGAGCTTCAACTACTGTCCAGGCTCGATCACGTCTTCATGTGTGATGTTCAGGAGCCAAGAATTAGGCCTATCGAAATGATACACGTGTTTGACTAAAATAGTCTAAGGGAATAAGATTTTGGGGAAGAGCCAAGAAAAACAATCATGAAATGAGAAATTATTATATGCTCTACAAACTGTGTGATTCAATACCATCTCGATCATTAATTAAGTAGATCTTGCTATGTGCCCACGGGATCAATTGTTGAACTGCGTTTCAACATGAGATTTATAGACCATATAGTAACATTTCATGTAAAATGGGGTTATAGACATTACCTGAAAAATAAAATTCATTCTACGATTCAAAATTATGTCCACAAAAACTTATTTTAGAGCTGACCTACTAAGGATATAAGAAACCTACTGTCAATTCGTTTCTATTTCGAGTATTCTAAAAACGTAGGAAAATGTTCTAAGATCCTCCTGAACTTAAACTGTCTTAGATGGACTTTGGACACATCAAAAAGCCACTAATCTCAGTCCTCGTGTCGGTCTATTCTTGTCCACATCTCTCTTATGATAACGGGACTCCTGTCCGTAATGAAACGTGGGAGAAAACGACGTAACGGCAGAATTCGTCGTGTCATAACTGTCGGCCACGATCATGGGTGTTTAGAATCTTATCCTTCTGACTTGACTCGCCATCACATCGTTTTTCCCCCCAACTTTTGGACTCTCCGGTCTGTTGCTACCCTTGCATCGCAATAATAATGATTCCAATGCCACAAGAAAAGACCGCTGGATAGATCCGACAAATGCCTAAATTGATTCTAATGAAAAATGATCCAATTCAAATTGACATATTTTTCATTTTGACTCATTTTTATGTAATATAAATCAAGTGACTTATACTCGACCTCACTCATATCTGACTTGACTTATAAATATAAAACACTTTCATATTTAACTTAATTTTAAAAAACTCATACCCAAATAGAAGTAAGAGTAAATTATGAACTTATTAATATCCATATTATTTTGAGTTTAAGTCATTCATATAATTAAAAAATAGGCTTATAACCCATTTTAATAGATCTATCATCGGATAAACATGAAATCCCGACATTTATGGAAATTTGTCCCAATTAAGTCACATTGCATATACATGTAAGAAGGAAGATTGGGACATCTCCCAAAGATCAATTATGTAATGACATTGCATTGGTTGAGAAAAGAGCAAGAAGAACCATAAATTATTCGTTCAATTCTGCTTGATTCAAATGGGATGCTGACTGCCTTTGGGGAAGGACATATGTGAAACGCAATAAGCAAAATACACAGAAGACTAGCAACTAATAGTCACTAATTAAGATATGGAAAAACACTGAATGGAAAGATTGTGTTGAATTCCGAAAAATTGATAATGTTCAGATACCGCAGAAAGAAAAAGGCATCTTTTGTGTCAAGAACAGATCTCCTTTCTCAAGATAAAGTCGACAGCGTCCTCCACAGTGTCTACGACCTACATAGGTAAAAATAAAAGAGTTCAATTGGGGTGAGCGATTTCCATATGCACTTTTGACCTTGGAAAATTTGGAGAGAAGACAAATTCCCCATAAAAGTCGCTTTCAATTGGGCATATTTTGGAAATATTGACATTTTGCTAGGCTGAAGAGGGAAAAGGTTTAGTCATGTTTCATCCAACCAATTTAGAATTGACCGATCACCCAAAGTATAGCAAATCAAGGAATGTAAATATGGGAGGATTATCCACGCTGACAGCTCAAAACCACTCGAGGCCATGTTTGGTTCATTGCCCTGGAATCATGAAAAGGAATCTCAATCTAAGCAATCAAATTCCTAGATGTGGGGTTCATTCTCTATTGTTTGGTTTCAATTTACAAATGAAGGGAGAAATGTCTGATGTGAGATGCAAAGTGAGGTAAAAACATGTCAGAAATGGAATGTGTAAAATATTTTTCCATTCCATATATCCAAAAGTGGCTTATGAAAAACTAGGGATAGAAACAGAATGAAGAACCACATACGATCCCCCAACAGTTTCCCGATTATTGTCATCTAGAATGGTCATACAGTTCACACAATCATTTCACAAACACATTACATACAGCTCCTCAAAATCTCTTGAGTAAAGCATTTCACACATAATCTGCAACAATGAAGATAAAGCCATTCCCGCATAACTTCAAACTACTTCACAGCTGTTACCTCAAGCCATTGTGATATTCTTGTCCTTATTGTGTTTTGAGTCAAAGACCCAATCACGAGAACAAATGGAGTGACAGCAACTCAGCCAAGTGTGTAAATGGAACTTTATATCCCTACCCAAGCCAATGTGATGCTCGTAGTTGGCGTCTCCATTAACAGACCAGACAAGTTTCATAATAGCGAGAAAGAGAGATAATCTCACCTTGTGGAGGAATGTGAGGGCCATGGAATCAAGAGGCACGCGAAACTCCCATGAAGGATTTGAAGATGATGAGAGAGAGAGAGAGAGAGAGAGAGAGAGAGAGAGAGAGAGAGAGAGAGAGAGTGTTCTGGCTTTCTAGGATTTGAAGATTTATGAAGCTGAGGAGTACTGAGCGTGTTGGGTTCGAGAATGTTTTTTCCTCCTAGGAATCCCAGTCCTACCTCTACCTGAGCAATCCAGTTCTGCATTAGGAGTATCCGTTAACTAGGCACTTTGATTCTATGATCATAAATCCATCCAAAGATGAGCTGCAATGGCATTCCATTTCCTGTTTATTACTCCAAGGTGAGCCAAACAAGGCCTAAGTGATTACACGATGTACAATGATCTGCAGTCTCAACCATGACTTTCCATAGGATCACGTATCTAAAATCTCTAAACCAAAGAAGTGAACATGCTGGAATGCACACGATTCACTTACTTAGGAACCTACCATCAACTCACCCCAACGTACATGCAAGGAGAGATGGGAGAGACAGATAGAGAAATATCTGGATTTTGTTAAGAGTACGAATACCTACCACGTCCATGGGAAGTTCTGAATGATTATCTTTTCCCTTGAATACCCCAGTCCTTGTTAATATAGAAAACCAAGGATCTCCTGCCTGAAGGAGTTGTTATCAGTACTGGTGATTGTGTTCGGAAATAAAATTACTGATATGATAAAATACAATTCTCAATATGAAATATACCCGTTGTGCGCCTCTAATGTTGATTTTGGATTATCTCCTATCATGTATAATGTTCTGAAACAACGAATTCCAGAGTATGCATTATTCTCCACATCTAGGTTGCTTAACAAAGATGGCATAAGATTCCTTAACACAGTCTCAGCATTTCCATAGACAAATGGATTTGGCCTCCCATGCGATGTATACACCAGCAGAATGGGATGTATTCTGCAGAACAGGGACAAGTAAACACTGCATAACACGAGATTGAAGATTAATGCATGTTGCTTTGCTGAATTGAGGTAAACTAGGCCCACACAAGGATCTTATAGGCCTTTCTTTAATTTTTTGTGGAGAATATTTGATCAAACTCCATGCAGAACTAAACATTGAGGAGCTGAAACCTCACTATCTTACCTGTTATAGATTGCTTCTAATGCAATCCTGAGAGCTCCCATACCCAGGCGTTCAGCAGGAAAAGTAGCCTGCCTTTACACTTTGTCAGCTAGTCATCAGCCAGTCTTTAGTTCCACTAAGGCTTCAAAAACTCAAGATTGCAGCTGGCGTACAAATGGCATAGCATACCTGGTATTCTAGGTCATCATTTGCAAAAAACAGGTGCGGTTGCTTTCCAGTCTCCTTTCCAGGAAGCCCTCCAGTTCTCAATATGTCATAGAGCACCTAAACCCAAACTTGAGTATCACAGAATTATTTTAAAGTACACAGACAGATAGACAGATGATAACACTCCATTTTATCACTTCTTTCAAACTATATTTCAGCGCCCACTAGACTTCTAAAAAGATGACAACTAAAGTTGCAGAGTAGTTACTGAACAAACAAAACAAAGCCTAGTGTCTTTTGATAATCAGTTCAAAGATTTAGAACTCGCGTGACTAAAAGACCAGTATGGACTCAACAGCTGAATTAGATAATCTAAGAAAGGACAAGATCCATTAGAGTGGTCACAACCTGAATATCTCTGCTCCAATCAACAGAATCACTGAATACAAACGCTGCCTGAACTCTCTGTGTTTGTACAGCAATTTTTCTCTTCGCCATCTCATTGGAAGTGCTATTCTGGTCAATGTCTGGCTTAGTTGTCCATCTCTTGTATGGTGCCAGTGGATTAATAGCATCAAAGTAGCTAGTGTACTCATCAATTGACAGGACATTTCTGCATAGAAAAGGTACAACCAGAAAGAGGGTCAACCGGAGAGAAATAAAAGAGAATCAAGTTGTTGGAATTCGTGTTCCAGGTGAAACAGTATTGAACACAGACAACTAAAATGAATTAAGGAGAGGACTCCTCTGAGATTACTCAAGTCCCTGAGAACTTGAGTGCTTTTTATTAACTTTGCTTGCTCCTATGTGCCTAGACATTAAAGTAATAACCATCAATATCAGTTTTATTAAATACATATCTTTATCCCTATTGCCAAGCTATATCTCTCTTCCCCTCCCCCCACCCACACACCTGCATGCACAAGCAAGTAATTGAGACATTGCTGGGTACATTTGCAAACCTAGAGAAGTTGTAAAGATATTTACTTGTATCCATATTCGGACATCACAGCAGCAGGTTCTCCTCTGCCAACAGCAACGACAAGTTCGTTCTCGAATCTGTGCAAAAACCTCAATTGGGAAACAGATGAATAAAATAGAGAAGCATATTCATTAGTAAAACAGAAAAGCCTATTCAGAATTCTCTTAGAATAGTTAGTACATGCATGCGCAC
Organism: Eucalyptus brandiana; assembly: GCA_014182725.1. Taxonomy (NCBI): domain Eukaryota; kingdom Viridiplantae; phylum Streptophyta; class Magnoliopsida; order Myrtales; family Myrtaceae; genus Eucalyptus; species Eucalyptus brandiana. The sequence continues at coordinate 30,521,605 of CM024669.1, forward strand.
TCTTCTATGTCTTTTCAATTCATATAATATAATATAGGTAGTGCATTTCCCTGGTTTCCAAGAAGAAAGCACATGAGATGAAAATATTAGATGTGTTCTTTGATAGCCACGTACACATACAAGATGTGTACATTCAATGAAGTCCAATTTTGCAGTTTTGAAACTACTAAATTGTGTACTTATAAATAATTCTTGTACAGGAGAATTCTTATTAAAGCTAATAATACATGTGCACAATATTTTATTTCGCGATCCCAGATTTTAATAATCATGAGTGAGATAGATGAAAAAAGCAAATGTTATTGAAAATTCTCAGTCCTGATTTACATTTAGCATGCCACATTTCTCATTGGACATTGGTCATGGAGATAATCCAACAAATCCTTACCTATTTACCGGTTGTTTAAAAGGTGTGTGGCCCTGTATGACCTGCAAATTATCTTGGTCAAAATATGAGAGAAAAACGAAACAAAGTAGGTCTGGACCTGATAACAAGCAAAACCGTGAGGGCAAGCAGATTTTGTAACGCGAGAGACGAACTACCTGTGAAGGTAAAATGTTGACTCCTAGTAGTTGACCTAAGTCCTGGGCTCTTTTGGATTCAGAAAAGCCACCTCCTGCATCAGCCATTGCTATTAGCAGTGTGCAGTAAAAATTAATTATCGCTTCTTCAGGAATTAACAAGCGAAATTTCTATAATACTACTTACCTTTTACCAACAAGCGAAATTTCTTGTTTCAAGGGAGTAACATACTGAACGTATATAGGTAAGGGCATCTCAAAAGGCGTCACAGATTCAAATTGCTTGAATGACTTAAACATAAGATAGCGGCAATCTAAAAATCATCAAGACCATCACTATTAGATCTTACAAGTACCAATACTTGCCGATAAGTGAATAATCAACCACAATAAGCATAGATGTCCAGCATGCAACTTGAAAACTTTAGTTTGACCATTATATCACGGCATTCACCAGTGATGATTCTATTGAACGGTCACATTCGGTAACACATATCGAAAGTCAGAAATGTAATAGTAAAAATTACTAACACATTAAAGCAATTACTAGGACCTATTGAAGTCTACCAATCAGGAACACTCACCATTTGTTAAGAACACGAAAGGTATCTTCAACTTTCCTGAAAAGATGGAGAACATAAAGTAAGTGATAGCAGGCTATCTAATAGCAGATACGAATCTCGATATCCCCCGCCCTTTCAGTCCATCAGAAAACTCGGTATCGATCAGCGAAAAAAGACATGCATTCGCAACGTAGAACATACGCGAAACGGCAAGATCACCAGCACGACATAAGCCTCGCAGGTATATCAGCAAGCGATGGCGAAAGCTTTACCATAATCGTCGTACAATCTCCTGAGCGCGCGCGGAGAACCGCCGACGGGAGTGTGACCGAGGAGGACCACGCCGTCGATGTCGAAGGCGATGCCGAACGAAGGCCTGCACAGCGAAACCACGATCATCGATTCAATCACGGACGAAAAAGAAGAAGAAGAAGAGAAAAAGAGAACATCGGAGAAAATCACGAGCGTAGTCGAAGCATGACCGGAACGCACCGATCCGATTGCGAGCTAAGCAGCGAAAACGAGCGCGAGGGGAGCGGGGACGGCTGCTTTCTGCCGTGACTCCGCGACGCGATGGTGAAAAGCCGGTGCCTCATTTTCCTGTTCGCGGCGAATCGCTTCGGGAGATCGAGGAGCTCGAATCGCCGGAGATGAAGCTCCAAGAAGAACGGAGCGAGCTTCAACAGTCCATAGAGAGAGAGAGAGAGAGAGAGAGAGAGAGTGGCCCAATCGCGCGGCGTCTTCTAGTTCGATGTTCAGGAGCCGTGAATTGGGCCCGGTGAAATGATGGGCGGGCCTCGAAACGGATCGGCCTTTCCTTCGGATCCGAGCTCAACGGTTAAGCTTGATTTTGGTGAACGTTTTTGGGCTCTTTTCTTTAGTTCTTTCATTTTTTTTGTGTATTTTTCTCTTCAGGCCTAGTAATTCGGGCTCCTTGTCTCGGATCCTCTCGAGAGAATCACTAACTGCATCTTTGGTGCACCTGGTGCATGTACACCTAGGAATTCTCAATTGGCTAGTCGTAAATTGCCCCAGTCTAGGACTATGAAACCAATGGTTATCCCGAACCTACACCGGGATGTAGACGGTGATTCTCAAATATTGAGAAACAGGGTATGATACGATGAAATAGGATGCAATGGAGATAGAGACAGAAACTGAATGGATTGCTTCTTTTTATTTTCTCTTTTTCTTGTAGCGTAGGGATTAATTGTGCAAATACTTGTACGGTATGAGACACACCCTGATTATAGAACAAAGTCACTTTGTCTAGCTTTTCCCTTTTCATGCTTTGCCCTCTGAATAATTTAAAGATGTTGCCAAAAATCTTGTAAAAATGTGAAGTTCTGCTCTTTTCATGGCTATATTTGATGTGAAGAACTAACATATCGAGCACCCACGACACCACTATTCTAGCATGTCTATTTTTTTTTTAATGAAAATATTATGGCATGTGTTTGACGACTCAAAGTCTAAGGGGATAAACTTCTGGTGGAGGGCCGAGAAACGATCAGGTGCGCTTCACAAACTATACGAACCAATATCATCTCAATCATTAATCGGATAGATCTTATGAGTTTTGATGTGTGAATTATTGAACAAAATTTCGACATGTGACTTATAGGCCATACGATACATTTTCATACGAAATAGAGTTACAGCCTTGACCGGGCAACGGAAATTCACACTATCGTCCACAATCAAGTCCACAAAAATTTATTTCAGAGCCGACCCAGCTAAGGTAAAAGAGATTCACAACCAATTCATTTCTCTTTTTGAATATTCTAAAACATTAGAAAAATAACTTTAAAGTAATCGTTTGTCTTGGATGCACAAATAAAAAAACTACTTTTCTTAATCCTCATGCGGGTCTATCTTTATCTATATCTCTCTTATGGTCCTATGACTCGTGTCTGAAAAACGTAAAAAACAACTCGTCCCGAAACCGAGAAGTAGAATGCACCCGTAATGACGAAAACCAAGTTTTGTGAACATATTCTAATAAAAACATTTTCCTCATTTTTCAACATGTGAATCATTTAGGAAAATGAGTCAACGAATGACGTTTTCATGGTCAACAAAAAATTTGTTCTTGAATTCAAAAAATAATAATTTTCTTTGTAAAAAATCAAAAATTATTTTTCACAATATAACTATATCAATATTTGGACTAGAAACCATGAGTTTAAGCATGCAAAGCCAACGCTCATTCTTAGGTCTTAGGTCCCTAACATCCAGAATCAAGTCTTCAGCACCTAGTTTGGGACCCCAATGTTGGTGTCTAGGGCTGCGCATGATAAAATTTCTATTTTTGATTTTCTCCGTTTTTCTCTGTTTAGGAACGGGTTTGGAGCAAACCGTTTGAGAACGCAATGATTTGATTTTCTATTTAAAAATGATTTCTATTCCGAAATAGATTTGAAGAAGAAATCAGAAGCTAAAATTTTTAGCTTCTCAGTTTCTGAAATAGAAATTGAGAAATCAATTTCTGGCCAGAAATCAATTTCTATTTCAGAAATTTTGTCATGCGCACCCTAAGTCTCCAGCGCCAATGCATGAGTCCATCGAAACCAGGGCTAGGACATCAGCGCCCATGCTCAAATACTTCAACGGGGCCTCATGCTTGTATTCGAGGTACCGCACTTGACCTCACATACCCAAGCACTGTGTTCTTGATTTGGGCTTCTATGGATGCAAGATTGATGCCAATGCTCTTCCTCAGGTCGAGTCCATCAAGACTTGACTCAGGATTCTAATACTTGTGCTTAGTTTTCAACTTGTGTACAAATTACTAACACCAAAATAGTATGTATCTCTATAAATATTAGATCAAATTTTCCTTTCAAAATGGTGAAATATATTTCTCAATTCTTCTTCAGATATTAATTAAATATCATTGTTATTTTCTAGGAAATGACATCGTGGGCACTATTTTTTTTCAAAAATGTATTATTTTTCATGAAATAAACTATGCCTAGAGCTTGAGACGAGAAATGAATTTTCTAGATGTAGATATAAAGAAAAGACTTGGATTTGATGTCTTGCTGAAGGGGGTGAACTTATTACATTTGTGGTCTTGATTTTTCGCAATCACTCATCATCTTTTCCTAATTTGTACACTTGAAAGGTTCCGATTCTTCGAGAGTCACATAAGTCATCTTTTTATCTATATCACTATTCCAATGACAAATCAAATTATGGAATTACTTTTCAGTGCAATCAACATTGTTTTGTTATACTAATTAATGAGTCCAAAGAAGTATTATGCTGCATTCGAGCTTTTTTTTTTTTTTCTTTTTCCTATTCCATATTTTGCTGCATTCAGAGTTGATTGCACTATAATCGACACGTTGTGTCTATTATTATCATTATTAGTTCCCGGCCTCGCCAACTGTTGGAAGGTGGCGATCGATTTTCGTTTTCCTTTTTTTTCTTTTTGGTCAACGCTGGCGATCGATTTCGCACCGCACGTGGGATATTCCAACACGCGTCGTCTGCCGTCTCTCTACCTCCTTCGGATCGACCGTGGGCCGGGCCGGGTTCACGGGCCGAAAGGAGGCCTTGGGCTCCCCCAAGAATGCTGACCCACGCGGTCGTTGACTTTGTTTTTCTTTTTTCTCTTTTTTATTCCGTCTAACAGCATATGATAAAGATTTCCGTAAAATAGAATACTAGTATTAGGTAGGTAAGGGTAGTTGGTTTGCTGAGCTGGGTCTACAGGGACTCGCTCCTCCAGGCTCATTTGACTTTGATACGAGTTTTCCCACCATGGCGTGTTTTATATGTCGCATGACCTTAAGACGTCTCCATGTGGCCAGGAGCTACTACGCATTAGGAAGGGGACACCGGCTAATATCCTAATCACGTAAGTTATCGACCGGTGACCGAACTTTTTTATTGGGTTAAAAAAAAAAATTCTTCATTTATTATAATCAAACACGAGAGAAACATAGAAAGTTCTTCCAAGCAAAATAAATCCTAAAAGAGCTGCAAAACCAAACAAAATCCTCAAAAAACAAAAGAGTACGGCTTGTAATTCTAAGCATGCTCTCTTCTCAAAAGATCAAATCTATTATAGCATCCAAAAATAATCGAAGGCCGATCACCGAAACCATCAATGATGGGTATATGCTGAAATCTTTTCTTCCAAAAATAATGGCCTGTACTATGTACCTAGATTCGACATTCTCAATACTATCATCATATGGAAACAACAGCAACAATAACGCACAACAAATTGAATTCTTTTAAAAAACTCCAAGAACTAGATTTAGACTAAAAGAGAAATGCTCTCAAATTTAGATCTATGCCTAAATAAAGAGAGGAAAGTTTTCACCGAATCTTGGAAAAGTCATAGAACCACGTCTTGCACATCCTGTTGGCTTGATTGATGACGATGTTCTCCCAAAATTTGTAGTTACAAGTAAATTTATTCACTACGATGAACAAAGGAAAGCAACAATAGTGAGAGAAAATCCCTTAGATTAGATTGGGAGAGAGAAGTTTCCTGGAGGGAAGGTTTTAACTCCAATAAACATTGGCTAGTTCTATGGATGTGTCGGGTTATTACTAATGTTCAGAGGAAGGGAAGTTCGATGTGGGAGAAAGAATGATATTTTTCGAGTGTACGATCATGACATATTTACTAGGAGAAATCTTTACTGAAGAAACGTAAAAAGAAGCCCCCTTAATCCTCCTCACGACCAAAAAAAAAAGTAAGAATCCTCCTCTAATCTCAGTGATTTGGAAGAGCATCATGTTAATGTGGCATTGACGGGCATTAGAAATATATTTGGAGCAATCGCCACGAGTAAATTAAGTTATGTCGAGGGGATGAAAATAAAGAATTAAAAGGTGAACTTAGTAATGTATCTAAATGAATTCGAATTATCAAATCCAATGAGATTCTCATGAAATTCAACTGCACATGCTATTTTTTAATATCTAAATTTAATTTGAAAGGAGGCAAAAAAAAAAGAGGCCACACCCACTCGAGTGATTATTTATTTCTTCTAACTCCCAGGGCATGGATAGCGTCCTACCCGGTTCCGACCCGGTTCCGACCGAAACCTCGCACCGAATGGAGCGCTCTGGAATTCTTAATTTTTCGGGTCAAATGCCGTTCTGGAAATTTGATAAGCACACTCTAACTTCCTAATTTCATATCCTCCTCCCCCTCCTCCTCCTCCTCCTCTTTAGTTCTGTTTAAAATGCTCGTCGATGGTGCGAGAACTGGTGCAGCCACCCAGCGAGTCGATCCGTGACACCGATCGATCGAGAGAGAGAGAGAGTTGATCGGTGATAGGGAGCAGGAGAGAGATGGCGGCGGTGGCGAGAGCAACAGCGTCTTCGAGAGCACTGACGAAATCCCTATCCCTGCTCAGTCGCCTCCCGAAGCTCCCCACTGCTCCGACTCACTCGGCCCGAGCCCTAGGCATCGTCAGGGCCTTCTCCGCCCTCGTGTCGCCGCCGTCCAGGGCGGTGGTGTACGAGCAGCAAGGTCCCCCGGACGCCGTCACCAGGTCAGAAGAGAGAGCTCTGCTAATCCACCGATTGAGCGTGCGTGATTCCGATGCGTGTGCTCGTGCATCGTGTGCTCTTGGCGATACTAAGGAGCTTCTTCTTCTTTTTATTTATTTTTTTTTTTTTGGTTTTTTTTGGTTTTTTTGGTTTTCTGTTGCAGAGTGGTGGAGGTTCCGCCAGTTTTGGTGAAGGAGAATGACGTGTGCGTCAGAATGCTCGCCGCGCCTATCAATCCTTCCGACATCAACAGCATCGAAGGTTAGCGTTTCTTCTGCGTTACTGCTGTTTCGCTCGAGTTTGACCTGTCTTGAGCTTCTGTTTGATGGTGGACTGAGCATCTCGCGGAGGAGTTTGATGTTTCGGGGACTTCGAGGCTACTGACATATCTGTTATGGCTTCTGTGTCCTATAAATTTGATTTTAGGCTTCGCTTCATCCTTAGAACGTAACCTGAATTCACGACAAAAACTAAAATGATTTGCGATAATGTCCTATTTATGCCTCATGTGCGATCGGCGCCTTCTTACTCATTATTCACCCATGGACTTGATCCACGAGTGGATTATATGCCAGGATGAGTTTCTCTTCAGTTGCTGAGATATTGGAAGAGAATAAAAGTCTAACTGTGAGATTCTGAGGCGGCTAATGCATCTTTTATGACTTCACTGTTTGACTTTGACAATTGTTGCTCCAGTTCCTGAGGAATATTGATATGTAGTTACAAAGTCAGATCATAATTCATCCATGTAGTATTTATTAGTTCGCATGAGGTTTATTTGATAATTTATGCATAAATTTTGATCTAGGTGTGTATCCGGTGAGGCCACAACTGCCCGCAGTCGGAGGACGTGAAGGAGTTGGCGAAGTGCACTTAGTTGGCTCTGCCGTGAAGGATCTTTCTCCCGGCGATTTGGTCATTCCATCTCCACTCTCTTTTGGTAAAACATTCTTTCAGTATTACCTAAGTTTTAAAATGATATCAGATTAACTGTGCATCAGCCATGCTCATCTAGTTGATCACTTCTGAACAATTTCTTTCTCAGCCAAAGGATATAATCTTCTATATTTGATGCAGCATGTTTAACGTTTAATTTGATTAGATGCAGAACAGAAACGAGTGAAATATCAACCAAAAGAAAGATTGAAACTGTTATACACATCTTAGTGATTGTCATCTTAAATAAAAGATACTTTTGCATTCCCTTAGTACTGACTTGTTTTGTTATGCAGAACATCTGTGCCTAGCACTTAGCGCATTGTAAATTTGAGTGTGTCGAAAGGTGAAATAGTTTTTGTGCTCAGGGACATGGCAGACTTACATTGTGAAAGACCAGAGTGTATGGCAAAAAATTGATAAGAATTCTCCTATTGAATATGCTGCGACAATTTCAATTAATCCTCCGACCGCTTTGAGAATGCTTGAAGACTTCACCTCTTTGGAACCAGGTATATAGACAGTACAGGAGTCTCTTAGCTGTCCCCCAACTTTCACCGTAAGCAATTTATCCTAAGTTGTCCTAATCAGCTGTGATCATTAGGGGATTCGATTGTGCAAAATGGGGCTACAAGCATGGTGGGTCGATGCCTCATCCAAATTGCGAAATCCCGTGGCATCCATAGCGTCAACATAATCAGGGACAGGTGCTCTCTTGAAAGCTTTCAGTAACCTTGATACCACATAACTTTTGTCAAACTACTGTTGTTTAAAACTTTTGTGTAGACTTTAGATAGCAAGGGTATGTGTGGGTTTGCTTTTATTTCTCTTTTCTGTGATCTGCCTTAACCATTGCTAGGAAGCCTTTTTTTTTTTTTCTGGAACGCATTGAGCTCTTGTCTACTCAGCTTCTGAAGTAGCTTTTGATGGTTACACAGCCTGAATTATATCTGAAATTCAACCTCTGTGATGACAAGTTGGAACTCTTTGGGTACTGAATTACTTGTGGCAACTCTGTCTTTTCCTGTTCTAATTATGAATGTTGCTGGTGGACTAAAAGTTATGAACAATTGCCAGATGCACAAATATGTTGATTATGTTCGATTGTGGCGGTGATATATCAATTTACAAATTGAAAATGTGCCAAAATATTTAGCATTCTGGTATCTCTGGTTTGTTTTTTGGAAGCTGGTGTGATTGATTGAGATCTCTTGCATCGAATAACAGGGAGAAGTGGAAATTATAATCTTTGGCTAGGTGCTACAATGGGCAGGAATTTATGTGGTTGACTGAGCATTAGTACATGCATTGGCATGCAAGAATGGTTCTGTTATGAGGGCATTTTGAGGAACTGATTATGTTGAACTTATCAAAGAAAATAAGAAGGTACTTTAGGTTCGTGTAGGTACATCAACTAACATCCTTTAATCTCCCAATATAAAGATGAGGTTTCGTGATGAGGTAACATGTATTTGGAAAGAGTAGAAGGACTTGTTTTTTGAATCTATCGAAGGCGAAGGCAGTTAACTGTAGTGTGAATTGAACAGAGATCTTTCTGCATTGCTTCTCAGAAGTGACTTGTTACTGTTGATGCTTCTTCTACTATTTTTGCAGTCATCATGTGTTCTAGACGTTGATTGCTGGTATGTTTAGATCATCATGCTGCTGGGCATTGGTAATTCCATCTTTTTCGGTTGCTGGTGGAAACTTCCTTTTAGTATATCTAAGACCTCTCTCTGCTTTGCAACTTCTTTTGGAGTGAAATTTTCCTCCTTTTCTTTTAATTCTGTGATGAGACACAAAAAGAGGTCAGAAAACACTTTGTGGTGCTTGACGCATTAATTTAGTAGGGCTCTCTCAGCCAGCTTATTAGTTCATGCTATGACATCTGAGCACAAATTTGGTAGAATTCTTTATTTGTTCTCCAACTTAGCAGTTAGCACTGCATATCAGTAACTAAATTTGAATTTTACTGTGCTTTCATGGCCGTCCTTTTCCTGTGATAGAGCTGGCTCTGATGAAGCAAAAGAGGCGTTGAAGAAACTTGGTGCTGAAGAAGTGTTCACTGAGAGCCAACTAGAAATAAAGAATGTCAAGAGTCTACTGGTATCATCCATCCATTAATCCATTCTACCATATTCTCTTGCATGAAACACATCCATGTTTGGCCATTGGCACTTGAGTTCTTTATTTACATCTTATTGACTTGCTACTAGGGTGATCTAAAAGAACCTGCCCTTGGATTAAACTGCGTTGGTGGCAATGCTGCTTCCTTGGTGATGAAATTTTTGAGGTGTGACAAGTGTTAAATTCGTGTTTAGTGCTTCCCTTATCTTTCTGTAGAGAGCTGATTTAGTTTTGTTCTCAGGCGGGGAGGAACCATGGTGACATATGGTGGGATGTCTAAGAAACCAATTACAGTGTCAACTTCATCTTTTATCTTCAAGGTAAATTAAGAAGCGGTGTACTAAATTTTCCACCGATGGTTGGGAGGTTATTTCAGTCAAGCCATACAATTTGATTTGTCTCGGTCTCGGTCTCGGTCTCGGTCAATGCCCTATAGTTTTATTTTTTTTGTCTAAATTTGGCCCAAAATCTCAATTTCAGTATTTGACGCAACCAAATTTGAGCGAAAAAAATTATCCCTGGAGTCAAGACTAAGAGGAGTACATAAATCAATGAGACAATGGTTCTTATGGTTTGCAGGATCTTTCTTTGAGGGGATTTTGGCTGCATAATTGGATGAGTTCAAATGATGTAATAGGGTGCAGAAGAATGATAGATCACTTGCTCGAGCTAGTGCAAGATGGGAAGTTAAAATACGAGTATGTCTTCGGTAACCACCACTCAAATTGCTGTACTTAGGTCTCCATATCTTTATAGTGTCTCTAATAGTATTTATCTTCAAGATAGTGTGCTTGGACTGTGGATGCATATGAATTTCTCCAAAACTGCAGGACGGAGCTGGTTCCTTTTAGTGATTTCCACATTGCAGTCGATAAATCATTGGGGAAACTTGGAAGCCATCCTAAGCAAGTCCTGAAGTTCTAGGGCTACTGAATATTTAAGGGCAGTGAGAAGATCAAAAAATCCTGCGTCATATCCTTCAGACGATCAGCTGTTCTGAAGTTGAGGCACTGGATCAATCGGGCACGATAACTATGTATCTTTTCCGTTATTATTATTCTCTTTTCATAAGTTATGCATCTTTTCTGTTGAGGTAATTTCGTTGCTGCTTATTTTCAGCATTTTCCATTCTGAATTTGTTTTGCATCATGCCTTCCAATCTAAAACTAATCTCATGCTCTGCCAAAACATGATGGCTGAATTTGGAGATCCAAACATCGGCCCGCTTGGTATGGGAAGGGTCCAGAAAGGTTTCAGATTTGCACGATTCTCATATACACGTAATAAGGAACATTGGGATATACTTCCCAAAAATCATGTAATCAACATGGCATGCATTGAGAAAAAGAGCAAGAAGAACCATAAATTATTCATTTGATCTAACCTAATTCAAATGGGATGCAGAGGGAAAACACAGAATGGAAAGATCGTGTTAGCTTCCAAAGAATTGACGATTGTTCAGATACCACGGAAAGATGCATTAAAGAAAATGCATCTTTCGTGTCGACAATGTCAAGGACCGCACTCCTTTCTCAAGATAAAGGAGTTGGACTAGGATGAGCGATTTTCAAATTCATTTTTAGTCTTGGAAAATTTAGAGAGAAAACAAATTCCCCACAAAAGTGGCTTCCTATCATGCACGATTTTTCTAGGCCGAAGAGATGGGCCTTGCAAAATGGAAGATTATAAGTAATTGAAAGATTATCCACGCTAACACCTCAAAACACTTAATGTAATGTTTGGTTAATGGTCATGGAATCATGAAAGGAATCCCAAACCGTAAAATCAAATAGAGGACAATAATCAGGAAAATGTTCAGGGATCTTATGTGGTTCTTCATCCTGTTTTTATCCCTAGTTTTCCATTATTCGCTTGTATACGTTGATTGGAGATGCATTCCCTTTCTTACACGTACAACATATTTGTTATTTTAAGAGATGGGCTTCATTTGGTGAGCATAATTCAACATGGAATTCCACTCTGACCCCAACCTAAGAAAAGAATTTCTGAATCAAATTAGTAATTTAGACTTTTTTTGTTTCTCAAAAAATAAATAATTTGATAAATATTTTCCTAGAAATGATCATTCATATCACTCGAAATAATTATTTAATAAGAAATATTATTATTATTCATAATAATTTATGTCTAGATATTTTTTGTGGAAGGTAAACAAATTTTTAGTTCGTTTATTTTTATAAGCAATATAAATAATCATTTTCATGAAATGTATTTTAAATCATTCTCTTAATCAAAGATACACTCCCTTTACATCTATGATGTAGTTCCATCTTCACTCTCAATTGTATTAATTAATCATCCGAGCCAAAAGTAAAGCAAAATATCTTTGTGCTCTAGATAGGCAATTATATTCTAAACAGCTTTTCATCAGCCAACATTTAGTTTTTCTCATGGACCAATGGCATCTGTTTTTATGGTCGTCGTAGTCAAAAACTAGATTGGAAATTAGAAGACCTTTTGAATAGAGGAGATTATGTAAAGCCGAAAGAAGCAACATGGACGGACCACCTTTCTTAGCCGTCGCATCAACAAACAAACGGAGAAAATAATGGAGATGCAATTTTATTTTGATGACAGCTTAGCAGTGTACTATTGCCGGCCAACGGAAGCATGTGATGATCGTCTTTTACCGAGACAAAGAATGATTAGATAGCCTCGTTGATGACATGGAAGTGACAAGCGGTACCTCCATAAGTGCATCTACTTTCGGAAAAGGATGGATTCCCACTATATTCTTTCGTGCCTTGGCCTACAATAAGGCGCAAGGAAGAGCATTAAATTCCAAAAATAAGCCTATTGACATTTCTCATCATGTCATGCTGTCGTCGTTACACTTAAATAGTAAAAAATAATTGAAACACCATGTTAGATGAATTCAAAGAGTTTTAGCTGAAATGTTTTATTGAATTTTCTCTTGTAAGTTTAAGACTACGTTATTTCAGTTAAAAATTTTATACCTTGATAGGTTTGAAATTTCGGTATAATAATTTTAAGAAAGATTGTGCAATTATCTCGGAAATATGACAATTCGGTTTTCTCAATCTCATGCTCGCGCTCAACTCAATATAATATATATACTTGCATTAGACTCGATCCAACTCTAATATTAAAAACTAAATTATAGTGTAAAGCTTCGAACTCCATCTCAAGTTCTCGTAAAAAATTTCAAAACTAATGATTTTCTTTCATTGTCCTTAGTAAAATTCTTTAAATTATTAACAAGGCTCGCAAGTCACATTACTGTAGTATTACAAAATTTGACACCTCCGACATGGCAATCCATATTGTTAGGTCCAAATACATAAAAGAAGGGGTGAAGTGTTTTTTTATACATATAAAAATATTTATCTTTCTAGAAGCAGCACCTTATTTAATTTATTTTTATATGCAATTAAACTGTTAATTTGCAATAAGAAATTTATAGAGTTTAGGGAAAAAGAAATTACAAAAGCTATTTATAGAGTTTCAATTAGGACATGCTTTCTATTCTAGCTCTAGCAGCCCCATTAGATTGAAATTCACTACTTTAGCCAATAGTGCAATTGCCGAACTTTGTATTGCGCGGACTCGACTCCTCCTACGGCTATCTCACTATAGACTAAATAATTATTAGATCTCTTTCAATAGCCATTCTCACACCTTTTGCACACATCACGGTAGACATATTCTCCCCCAAAATTATTTAACCACACTTCTAAGTGTTTACAAATAATCATTCGCATATTTCGTCTCTTACCTAAACAATTGCATTCTCTCTAAGCACGACCACTTCTTCTGTGTGTATACAAATGATTTCGGCACCCTTGCTAACTTTTAGGATCAAAACTAAATAGGTTATAATGAAGCAGCAAAGAGATAGATCAAGGACACTCAATGTGTTTCGATTTTTCTTGTTGCAAACATTCGATCACAAGTTATGTTTTACTCGTAGTTTGTCCTTATAGGCTTCCAAAAACAACCCTCCTGTTTCAACCATCTGTGAGTTTCATTTCATCACACGGAAAAGAGACATTTGGAGGGGCTATTTAGAGATCATCAACAAATGAAAAAAAAAATCAAAATGATAAGGAGAGTGAGCAGAAGTTGGTAAGTTTATAAATTGACTTATTATAGTGTTTGCAATTTATTTATGATGCTTGTAAAATTTTCAAAGAGTTGGTTATTCTTTAATTCATTTCAAAGTTGGTAAATTTCTAACGGCATTGATAAGTTATTAATAGGTTATTTGGCAATCAAATTGATGGTCATGCTTTTCTTTTATTGACTATACTAGATGTTAATGTTGGCTGGGTCTGCGTGTGTGGGGCCCGGTTAATGTTAATAAATAAAAGAAAAGGTCAAAAAGTCAAAAATGCAATAAAGGAAAAGAAAGGTGGGCTGCTCATTTAGAGGAGACAGGAAATGGGCTGCGACATCCGGTCTAGAATCGAAGGCCAAATATCGTCGGAGTTGACTCAAATTTCAATATGTTGTCATAAGACTGAGACAGATGAGTTCAGACAGGCGAGTCCATCAGTTTCATTTGTCAATCCGTTTTGTTCATTGAGCACTTTTTCTAAATTATCTCAAATTTCTCCAATCGCAATTAGGGTTTCTTAGTTCATATATATTAATCCGCTTTTACAATGACGAAATCTCATTATATTATTGATATTGAATCTCTAATATATTACTAAAGAAGAAACTCTGTGCATCTTACTATTTTTTGTGATTAGTGAAAGTTTTTGAATCGTCCATAATTTTTTTCGCATTGAATTTTCCGCGTAAACTTGTTGTGTTTGCTTTTGTCTGTTTTTATCATTTTGGCATTATTTTTATTCCTTACGAGATTATATTGCGGGCATATATTGCCTGTTATTATAGGGATTGAGTCGATTTTGGTCCATTTAATCTTGGGAAGAAATTGATTCTACATTAGGTTTTTTTTTTTTTTTTTTTTTTTTTTTTTTTTTTGTCAAGGATTCTACATTAGGTTAATATTTGATGAATTGTTGCCAGTTCTCTCGAACTTTGTATCAATAATTTTGGAAATCCATCAAGTAAGGGAAATTTTCCGCACTTTCCTTTGACTACCCTGCACTCAGTCCCGAAAGCTTGCGTCAGCCACATCTTTGATTTTTTGTATCACCGACCAATAGCATTTGATTTTATGGTCTTCGTCATCGTGAAAAAGGATGATTTCTGTCCCAACCGCACTTCCATTCACTCACGGAACACTTCTTGGATATGTCATTCCTCAGCACTTCATTTCGAGTAGGGATTAATAGTTCCCCCGTACAGATTGGAGTGCGAAGCCCACCTAAAAGAGTAAAATAGTCCGTTCTATTTTGCCGGTATCACCAGTTGAAATTCCAATGACTCTCTTCGGAATATGAGGCAATAATAGAGCAAATCTGTCAAACGGTTCTCCACCAAGAGGAGGAACTCTTTTATTATGTATGTTGGATTGATTGGTCGATTTACGACATTTTGTATAGAAATTACGAAAAAAATCCAAATAGTTATAATTCGTTATAATTCAAAAATTTATATATCGATGACCATAAAACTGCTCATGTATTATAAGAAGAAATTTGAAAAACCCTCAAACACAAAAGTTATTCATCGCATCAAATCTCCTACATTGTATAGTATAGTAGACGATCTATCACCGTGCATCATTCGAGTTTCATACACAAACATAAACAGAAGCTTCTAAATTCATAAGCATACAATAAGATAAGAAAGACTATTGTAATTTCTATCTCATTTATTGTCTAGATTAGACAGGCTGCTCCGTTTAGTGCCCGTCAGGGCATTTCTACTTGAGAAAAGCTAGTACTCTTCCATGCTTGCACTTCTCACAAATAAATGGGCCATCCGTGCCGGCTAATTGCCCCACCGTAGCCATTGCCACCCCTACTCTGCTGCCGTTGTCACCACCGCCTCCACCACCCTCACCACCGCCGCCGCCCTCACGGCCATCAGCACTCCCCTGGTAGCCACCGGCACGCCCCTCGGCACTCCCCAAACGGGCACCGACACACCCCCGGCAGCCCCTGTGGCCCTTGCGGCCCCTTCTCCCCCTGCGGCCCCGGCGGCCCCTGCAACCCCGGTGGCCCCGGCGGCCCTGGTGGCCCCGATGGCCCCTGCTTCCCCGGCAGCCCTGGTGGCCCCGGCAGCCCCTGCGGCCCCTGCGGCCCCTGCTTCCCCGGTGGCCCCGGTGGCCCCGGTGGTGGTGGTTTTTTCTTTAGCCTGCAGATGCAGTAGAAAAGGAAACCACAAAGCATGACGGCAACAATGACTAAACAAACAATAACCCATGTCGGAGTGTTATTGTCGTCGGACGATACGGAATTTGGATCTATCCATGCTGATGGAGGAGGAAAGTACTGGAAACTCGGATAAGTTTGTGGATAGTTATTGTTCTCCATCAAGAAAACCCTGTGGAGGTAGTTCAATTCAAGCGATGAACTTACAAACATATTGTAAAGCATCAATTCAAGAGGCAATTTACTTTCCTAGGGAATAGACCATCAAAACCTCAAACTTTGCTCAAAGTGACAAATTTACTCATAACTTTTTTTTTGTAACCTGAAAAACCCCAAACTTTTCAAACTGTGACACATTTACCCAATTAAAGGCGTTTTTGTTTTTTTTTTTTTTTTTCCGTTTTTCCTTTTTTCTTTTTTTCTTCTTCTTGGGTCGACGACTATGGTCACCCTTGCTCGATGCTTGCGAGGGCCTGGCAAGGGGTGCCCTCATTGGACTTAGGCAAGGGCGCGAGGGAGGCCCTCGCTTGACCTAGCCAAGGGTCGCCCTCTCCCGATACCGGTGAGGGCGGCCCTGGCCAGCCCGAGCGAGGGTGACCCTCACTTGATGCCGGCGAGGGTAGCCCTCGTTGGACGCGAGCTTCCCTCCATTAGCCCCGCCATGGCTGGCGGAGGGAAGAGAGAAGAAGGAAAAAAAAAAGAAAAAAAATTCAAAAAGTAAAAAGACCAAAATGCCTTATAGTTTAGGGTAAATGTGTCACACGACAGAAATTCAGGATTTTTTGTGTTACAAAAAAAAGTTTGGGGTAAATGTATCATGGTTGGCAAAGTTCAGAATTTTTCACGTGACAAAAAAAAGTTTGGGGTAAATTTGTCACTTTGAGCAAAGTTTGGAGTTTTTCATGATTTTTTCCCACTTTTTTATCGTGATGAATTGATCATATGATCCAAGCATGAGATCGAAATGATTCAACACGAAATTCAGTGAGATGTAATATAAGCGGAAGTAGGTGCTTGCACATATACCTTCACAGAAAGGACCGAGCAGACCAGTGAATGATGTTGCTCCAATACTTAGGCGACCTGCAAAGAAGTGAGGATTTTCATATGGTGGTCTCCTCGTCCTGATAACTCTCTATTGCCGCCCCAAACCCCCTTCTCTCCCTCTTCTTATGGGGTGGGTTCGGTAAAGTGTTAAAATCAATGCATCACTCGTCGAGAGTGACTCTCGATTGTTGCTTCAAACCCACAACACCCCACCCCCGTCTCTCCCTCTTCTTATGGGGTGGGTTAGGTAAATTGTTTTCATCAATGCATCACTCGTCCTGATAACTCTCGATTGTTGCCCCAAACCCACGCCCCCCTCTCTCCCTCTTCTTACGAGGTGGGTTAGGTAGAGTGTTTTAATCAACTCATCGCTCGTCCTTATAACTCTCGATTGTTTTCCCAAACCCACCCCCCTCTCTCCCTCTTCTTCTGGGGTGGGTTAGGCAAAGTGTTTTAATCAATGCATCACCTCTCTTCTTTGAGGATGTACTATAATGATTGAAGACATCTGAACAAAAAGCTAGGAAATTTCATTCATGTGCCAAGGACCCAAAAAATTATCAAAATAATTATAAATCTATTAAAATTGTGTCAATTTAATTTTTTACATTTTTTTTTGACCAATTGAGTATTAAACCTTTTATATTTATGTACATTCAGTTTGTCCGATCAAAATTGACCGGCTAGCACTAACATGAACACGAGGTGTTTTACATGGCACCATTGACGCTGCCATGGATAATTTTTAGTAATATTGTAATATTTTTGATTTTTATTCTTATTTTTCTTTTTACATTTTCTTTTCTTTTTTTTTTTTTTCTTTCTTTCGTTTTTGTTTTTTTCTTCACTCCCTTCTTTCATCGGCTAGTCCCCGGCGACCACTGGAAATGAAGCTTCAGGAAGAATGGAGCGCTTCAACTACTGTCCAGACTCGATCATGTCTTCATGCGTGATGTTCAAGAGCTGGGAATTAGGCCCATTGAAATGATACATGTGTTTGACCATTCACGGTCTAAGGTGGTAAGATTTTGGTGAAGGGCCAAGAAAAACAATCAGGTCCGAAATGATAAATTATTATATGCTCTACAAAATGTGTGACCCGATATCATCTCGATTATTAATCAAGTAGATCTTGCTATGAGCCCCCATGATCAATTGTTGAATTAGGTTTCGACATAAGATTTATAGAATATGCAGTAACATTTCGTGCAAAACAGGGTTATAGACGTGACTTGAAAAATGAAATTCACTCTACTATCCAAAATCAAGTCCACAAAAACTTATTTTAGAGCTGAAATGTCCGAATGATACTAAAAGACAGCCATGTCGCCAGCTAATTAGAATGATAGAATTAAAGATGAAACGTGGGAAAAACAACTTGAAGGCAAAGTCCATCATCTCGTCACCGT
This sequence comes from Eucalyptus brandiana, assembly GCA_014182725.1. Lineage (NCBI taxonomy): Eukaryota > Viridiplantae > Streptophyta > Magnoliopsida > Myrtales > Myrtaceae > Eucalyptus > Eucalyptus brandiana. Next base: position 30,540,001 of record CM024669.1, read on the forward strand.
CGGCCATGATCGTGTGTGCTTAGAATCTTATCCCTCCAACTTTATTCGCCGTCACATCGTTTTCTCCCCCCAACTTTTGCACTCTTAGGTCGCAATAATGATTCCAATGCCATAACAAAAGACGCTGGATAGACCCGACAAATGCATAAATTCAATCTAGTCAAAAATGGCCAAATTAACATGTTTTATCCATTTTGACTTATTTTCATACCATACAAATCACGTTACTCACACTCAATTTAATTAATATCTGACTTGACTCATATTTCTAAAAACACTTTCATATTTAAACTAATTTAAGAAAACTTATATCCAAAATGAGGTGAGAGTAAATAGTGAACTTATTTTATATCCATATTATTTTTAATTTAAGTCATTCATATAATCAAAAAATAGTCTTATAACTCATTTTAATAAGTCTACCATCAGATAAACATGATAACCCGATATTTATGAAAAATTGTCCCAATTATGTCACATCGCATATACATGTAAGAAGGAAGATTGGGACATCTCCCAAAAATCAAGAGGCAGGTGAAAGATAATCGAGAGAACAAATGGAGTGACAGCAACTCAGCCAAGTGTGTTAATGGAACTTTATATCCCCTCCCAAGCCAACGTGATGCACACAGTTGGCGTCTCCATTAACAGACTAGACAAGTTTCATAATAGCGAGAAAGAGAAATAATCTCACATTGTAGAGGAATGTGAGGGCCATGGAACCAAGAGGTAGGCGAAACTCCCATGGAAGGACCATGGAAGGATTTGAAGATGACGAATAGCGAGAGAGAGAGAGAGAGAGAGAGAGAGAGAGAGAGAGAGAGAGAGAGAGAGAGAGAGAGAGAGAGAGAGAGAGAGAGAGAGAGAGAGTTCTGGCTTTCTAGGATTTGAAGATTTATGAAGCTCAGGAGTACTGAGCGTATTAGGTTCGTGAATGTTTTTTCCTCCCTAGGAATCCCAGTACCACCTCTACCTAAGCAATCCAGTTCTGCATTAGGAGTATTTGTTAACTAGGCACTTTGATTCTATGATCATAATCCATCCAAAGATGAGCTGCAATGGCATTCCATTTCCTGTTTATTACTCCAAGGTGAACCAAACAAGGCCTAAGTGATTACATGATGCACTATACTCCTGAATGCTTTCATGGTGGAATCAATGATCTGCAGTCTCAACCATGACTTTCCATAGGATCACGTATCTAAAATCTCTAAACCAAAGAAGTGAACATGTTGGAATGCACACGATTCGCTTACTTAGGAACCTACCATCAACTCACCCCAACGTACATGCAAGGAGAGATGGGAGAGACAGATAGAGAAATGTCTGGATTTTGTTAAGAGTACGAATACCTACTATGTCCACGGGAAGTTCTGAATGATTATTTTTTCCCTTGAATACCCCAGTCCTTGTTAATATAGAAAACCAAGGATCTCCTGCCTGAAGGAATTGTCATCAGTAGTGGTGATTGTGTTCTGAAATAAAATTACTGACATGATAAAATACAATTCTCAGTATGAAATATACCCATCTTGCGCCTCTAATGTCGATTTTGGATTATCTCCTATTATGTATAGTGTTCTGAAACAACGAAATCCAGAGTATGTATTATTCTCCACATCTAGGTTGCTTAACAAAGATGGCATAAGATTCCTGAACACGGTCTCAGCATTTCCGTAGACAAATGGATTTGGCCTCCCATACGATGTATAAGCCAGCGGAATGGGATGTATTCTGCAGAACAGGGACAGGTAAACAATGCATAACACAAGATTGAAGATCAATGCATGTCACTTTGTTGCATTGAGGTAAACTAGGCCCACACAAGGATCTTATAGGCCTTACTTTAATTTTTTTTGTGGAGAATATTAGATCAAACTCCATGCAGAACTAAACATTAAGAAGCTGAAACCTCACTATCTTATCTGTTATAGATTGCTTCTAACGCAATCCTGAAAGCTCCCTTACCCAGACGTTCAACAGGAAAAGTAGCCTACCTTTGCACTTTGTCAGCTAGTCATCAGCCAATCGTTAGTTCCACCAAGGCTTCAAAAACTCAAGATTGCAGCTGGCATCACAAATGGCATAGCTTACTTGGTATTCGAGGTCATTATTTGCAAAAAACAGGTGCAGTTGCTTTCCAGCCTCTCTTCGAGGAAGCCCCCCAGTTCTTAATATGTCGGAGAGCACCTAAACCCAAACTTGAGTATCACAGAATTTTTTTTAATATACATAGACAAACAGATAGATGATAACACTCCATTTTATCACTTTTTCCAAACTAGATGTCAGCACCCACTAGACTTTTAAAAAGATGATGACTAAAGTTGCAAAGCAGTTACTGAACAATCAAACAAAGTGTCGTGTCTTTTAATAATCAGTTCAAAGATTTAGAACTAGTGTGACGAAAAGCCCAATATGGACTCGACAGCCGAATTAGATAATCTAAGAAAGGACAAGATCCTTTAGAGTGGTCACAACCTAGATATCTCTACTCCAGTCAACAGAATCACTGACTACAAATGCTGCCTAAACTCTCTGCATTTGCACAGCAATTTTATTCTTTCCTATCATATTAGAAGTGCTATTCTGGTCAATGTCTGGCTTAGTTGTCCATCTCTTGTATAGTGCCGGTGGATCAATGGCATCAAAGTAGCTAGTGTACTCATCAATTGACAGAACGTTTCTGCATAGAAAAGACATGAGCAGAAAGAGGGCCAACTTGAGGAGAGAGAGAGAGAGAGAGAGAGAGAGAGAGAGAGAGAGAGAGAGAGAGAGAGAGAGAGAGAGAGAGAGAGTCAAGTTGTTGGAGTTCTCATTCTGGATGAAACAGTGTTGCACATAGACAACTAAGAAGATTTATGGAGAGGACTGCTCTACGATTACTCGAGTCTTTGAGAACTTGAGTGATTTTTATTCACTTTGCTTGCTCCTATGTATTACCTAGACATCTTCAATAGCAATTTCATTAGATACATAACTTTACCCTTATAACTTTTAAAAGCTTTCAGTAAACTTGACACCATATACTTTCGAAAACTTTCAGTAACCTTGACACCATATAACTTTTGTCGAACTATTGTTGTTTAAAACTTTGTGTAGACTTTAGATGGCAAGGGTATGCGTGGGCTTGCTTTTATTTCTCTTTTCAGCGATCTGCCTTAACCATTGCTAGCAAGCCTTTTTTTTTGGGAATGCATTGAGCTCATTGTCTACTAAGCTTCTAAAGTAGTTTTGGATGGTTGTGCAGCCCGAATTATACTTGTGACAACTCTGTCTTTTCCTGTTCTAATTATGAGGGTTGCTGATGGACTAGAAGTTATGAACAATTGCCAAATGCACAAATTTATTGATTATGTTTGGTTGTGGCGGTGTTATATCGATTTACAAATTGAAAATGCCCCACAATATGTAGCATTTTGGTATCTCAGGTTTGTTTTTTGGAAGGTGGTGTGATTGATTGATCTCTTGCATCGAATAATAGGGAGAAGTGGATCTAGCTTGTAATACTCTAGCTGACCATTTAAGCTTGAAGTAACACATAGTGTGATCACTGATTCGAGGAAATTTTAACTTTGGCTAGGTGCTACAATGGGCAGGAATTTATGTGGCTAACTGAGCATTAGTACATGCATTGGCATGCCAGAATGGTTTTGTTATGAGGGCATTTTGAGCAACTGACGATGTTGAATTTATCAAAGAAAATAAGACAATACTTTAGGTTGGTTTAGGTAAATCAACTAACACCCTTCAATCTCCCAATATAAAGATGAGGTTTTGTGAGAGGTAAAATGTGTAGAAAGACTAGAAGGAGTTGTTTTTTGAATCTATTGAAGACAGAGGCAGTTAATTGTAGTGTGAAGTGAAAAGATATGTTTCTACATTGCTTATAAGAAGTGACTTGTTATTGTTGATTCTGCTTCTACTATTTTTACAGTCATCATGTGTTCTAGATGTTGATTGCTTGTATATTTAGATCATCATATTGAAGGGGCATTGGTAATTCCATGTTTTTTGGTTGTTGGTGGAACTTCCTTTTAGTAGATCTAAGACCTCTCTGTGTTTTGGAACTTCCTTGGAGTGAAATTTTCCTTTGTTTTTCTTAATTCCATGATGAGACACAAAAGTGGTCAGAAAACACTTCATGGTGCTTGACACATTAATTTAGCAGGGCTCTCATCAGCCAGCTCTTTAGTTCCTGCTATGACATCTGAGGACGAATTTGGTAGAATTCTTGATTTCTTTTCCAACTTAGCAGTTAGTACTGCATATCAGTAACTAAATTTGGCTTTTACTGTGTTTTGATGACTGTCTTTTTCCTGTGATAGAGTTGGCTCTGATGAAGCAAAAGAGGCATTGAAGAAACTTGGTGCTGAAGAAGTGTTCACCGAGAGCCAATTAGAAGTAAAGAATGTCAAGAGTCTACTGGAACTGTCCATCCATTAACCCATTCTACCATATTTTTATGCATGGACACATCCATTTTTGGCCATTGGCACTTGAGTTCTTTATTTACATCTTATTGACTTTGTACTAGGGTGATCTAAAAGAACCTGCCCTTGGATTAAACTGCGTTGGTGGCAATGCTGCTTCCTCGGTGATGAAATTTTTGAGGTGCAACGAGTGTTACATTTGTGTCGAGTGCTTCCCTTATCTTTCCGAAGAGAGCTGATTTAGTTTTGTTCTCTGGCGGGGAGAAACCATGGTGACATATGGTGGGATGTCTAAGAAACCAATTATAGTGTCAACTTCATCTTTTATCTTCAAGGTAAATTAAGAAGTAGCGAACTAAAATTTCTGCCTATGGTTATGAGGTTATTTTAGTCAAGCCTTACAATTTGACTTGTCTATGTTTCGGTCTCAATCTTGGCAATGCCCGATAGTTTTATTTTTTTGTTTAAATTTGGCCCAAAATTTCAATTTTAGTTGAGCGAAAAAAATTATCCCTGGAATTGAGACTAAGAGGAATGTATAAACCAATGCAATAATGGTTCTTATGGTTTGTAGGACCTTTCTTTGAGGGGATTTTGGCTGCATAATTGGATCAGTTCAAATGATGTAACATAGTGCAGAAGAACGATAGATCACTTGCTGGAACTAGTGCGTGATGGGAAGTTAAAATACGAGTTCGTCTTTGGTAACAACTACTCGAATTGCTGTATTTAGATCTCCATATCTTTATAGTAATTTTCAATAGTATTCATCCTCAAGATAGCGTGTTTGGATTGTGGTGCATATGAATTTCTCCAAAACTATAGGACTGAGCTTGTTCCTTTTAGTGATTTCCACGTTGCACTGGATAAATCACTGGGGAAACATGGGAGCCATCCTAAGCAAGTCCCAAAGTTCTAAGGCTACTGAATGTATAAGGGCGGTAAGAAGATGGAAAAATTCTGCGTCATATCCTTCAAACGATCAGCCTGTTCTGAAGTTATGAGGCGCTGGATCAACCGGGCACGAAAACTATGTATCTTTTCCCTTCTTATTATTTTCTCTTTTCATGAGTGATGCATCTTTTCCGTTGAGGTAATTTCGTTGCTGCTTATTTTCACCAATTTCCATTCTGAATTTGTTTTGCATCATGCCATCCAATCTCAAACTAATCTCATGCAACATGAGGTCCATCTACTCCGGCTGAATTTGGAGATCCAAACTTCGCCCTGTTTGGTAAGGGTCCATAAAGGTTTCAGATTTGCCAATTACAATTCTCATATACATGTAACAAAGAACATTGGGATACTTTCCCAAAAATCATGTAATCGACATCGCATGCATTAAGAAAAGAGTAAGAAGAACCATAAATTATTCATTTGATCTAACCTAATTCAAATGGGATGTGGATTGCCTTCAAGGAACGTCATACATACACGATGAGCAAAATCAATAGAAGACTAACTAATGGTAGTTACTTTTTATGATAGGGAAAACACAGAATGGAAAGATCGTACTAGCTTCCATAGAAGTGGCAATTGTTCAGATACCACAGAAAGACAAGGTATCTTTTGTCTAAGTGATGTCAAAAACCGCACTCTTTTCTCAAGATAAAGTTGACAGCATCCTCGACAGTATCCACGACCTGCATAGGTAAATAAAAAAGAGTTCGATCAGGATGAGTGATTTCGAATTCATTTTTAACCTTGGAAAATTTAGGGAGAAGACAAATTCTCCACAAAAAATGTGCACGGTTTTGAAATACTGACATTTCGCTAGGCTGAATAGGAAAAGGGTTCGCTCAATCATGTTTCATCCAACCAAGTTAGAATTCACAGATCACCCAGAGCATAACAAATCAAGGTATGTCAGTATGGGACACCTCAAACACTTGAGGCCATGTTTCATGGCCATGCAATTATGAAAAAGAATCCCGTTCTAAGCAATTAAATTCCTAGGAGTGGGTTTTCTTTTTCCTTTTTTTTTTGTTGTTTGGTCTCAAATTACCAGTGAAGAGAGAAATGTCCAACGTGAGTTGCCAAATGAGGTTAAAACATGTAAGAAATGGAATGTGTCTCCAATCAACATGTACAAAGCAGAGGATAGAAACAGAGCGAAGAACCACATAAGATCCCTCAACAATTTCCCAATCACTGTCCTCCAAATGATTTTACAGTTCACACAAGCATTTTTACGAAACGATTATATAAAACTCATCAAAATCTTGCAAGTCAAGCATTTTTCGCACAAAATCCACAGCGCTGAAGATGAAGCCATTTTTATGAACTTCAAACTACTGCACAGAAGTTACTTTAAGCCTTTATTCTTATTTCTTATCCTCTCTGTGTTTTGAGTCAAAGACCAATCACAAGAACTGCAAATGGGGTGACAGCAACTCAGCCGAGTTGGTAAATGGAACTTTATTGCGCCCCGCAAAAAAAAAAAAAGAAGGCCAACATGATGCTTGTCGCTGATGTCTCCATAAAGAATCCAAACAAGTTTCACAATGGCAAGAGAGAGAAAGGATTTCGCCTAGTAGAGGAGGGAGGGAGAGAGAGAGAAAGTTCTGGTTTTGTAGGATTTAAAGAGGATGAAGCTCAGACTACTGAGTGGGTAGAGTTCGCAAATGTTTTTCTCTTCTAGGAATTCCAGTACCACCTCTACCTGAGCGATCCAATTCTGCATTTTAAAGAGAATCCATAACCTAGGTAATTTGATTCTGCAATCATAAAACCATCCGAAGATGAGTTGCAATGGGATCTCATTTCCTTTTCTTACTCCAAAGTGAACCAAACAAGGCCTAAGTGATTGCACAATGTACTATACTTCTTAATGTTTTCCTGGTGGAATCTAAGATCTGCATTCTCAACCATGACTTTCCACTAGGAACACATATATAAAATCACTAAACCAAAGAAGTGAACATGCTGGAGTGAACACGACTCCGTAGGAACCTACCATCAACATACATACGAGGAAGAGTGAGAGAGACAGAGATGTACACATTTTGTTAAGAGTACAAATACTTACCAAGTCTGCAGGGAACTCTGAATGATTATCTTTTCCCTTGAATACCCCAGTCCTTGTTAATATAGAAAACCAAGGATCTCCTGCCTGAAGGAGTTGTTAGCAGTATTGGTGATTACGTTTGGAAATAAATTCACCGATATAATAAACTATGATTTTTGGTATGAAATATACCTGCCGTGCACCTCTAATGTCGATTTTTCGATTATCTCCTATCATGTATAGGGTCTTGAAACAATGAATTCCAGAGTTTGTAGTATTCTCAACATCTAGGTTGCTTAACAAAGATGGCATAAGATTCCTTAAAACTGTCTCAGCATTTCCATAGACAAATGGATTTGGCTTCCCGTATGATGTATATGCCAGCGGAATGGGATGTATTCTGCAGAACAGGGACAAGTAAACAATGTTCAACATAAGATTGAAGATTAATGCATGTGCTATGCTGCATTGAGGCAAATTAGGCCTACACTGCATTGAGGCAAATTAGGCCTACACAAGGATCTTATAGGCGAATCTTTAATTTTTTGTGGAGAATATTATATTAAACTCCATGCAGAACTAACCATTGAGAAGCGGAAACCTCACTATTACCTGTTATAGATTGCTTCTAATGCAATCCTGAAAGCTCCCATACCCAGACGTTCAGTAGGAAAAGTAGCCTGCCTTTACACTTTGTCAGCTAGTCATCAGCCAGTCTTTAGTTCCACTAAGCTTTCAAAAACTCAAGATTGCAGCTCACATCACAAATGGCATAGCATACCTGGTATTCTAGGTCATCATTTGCAAAAAACAGGTGCGGTTGCTTTCCAGTCTCCTTTCCAGGAAGCCCTCCAGTTCTCAATATGTCACAGAGCACCTAAACCCAAACTTGAGTAACACAGAATTATTTTAATGTACACAGACAGATAGATAGATGATAACACTCCATTTTATCACTTCTTTCAAACTATATTTTAGCGTCCACTAGACTTCTAAAAAGATGATGACTAAAGTTGCAGAGTAGTTACCGAACAAACAAACAAAGGCCTAGTGTCTTTTGATAATCAGTTCAAAGATTTAGAACCCGCATGACTAAAAGCCCAGTAAGGACTCAACAGCCGAATTAGATAATCTAGGAAAGGACAAGATCCATCAGAGTGGTCACAACCTAAATATCTCTGCTCCAGTCAACAGAATCACTGACTACAAATGCTGCCCGAACTCTCTCTGTTTGCACAGCAATTTTTCTCTTCGCCATCTCATTGGGAGTGATATTCTGGTCAATGTCTGGCTTAGTTGTCCATCTCTTGTACGGTGCCAGTGGATCAATGGCATCAAAGTAGCTAGTGTACTCATCAATTGACAGAACATTTCTGCATAGAAAAGATACAACCAGAAAGAGGGTCAACCAGAGAGAAATTGAAGAGAATCAAGTTATTGCAATTTGCATTCTGGGTGAAACAGTATTGAAAACACCGACAACTACAATGATTGAAAGAGAGGACTCCTCTGCGATTACTCTAGTCCCTGAGAACTTGAGTGCTTTTTACTAACATTGCTTGCTCCTATGTATTACCTAGACATTAAAGTAATATCCATCAATATCAGTTTTATTAAATACATATCTTTATCCCTATTGCCAACCTCTCTCTCTCTTCACCCCCCCCACCCACATGCCTGCATGCACAAGCAAGTAATTGAGACATTGCTGGGTACATTTGCAAACCTAGAGAAGGGGTCCAAATATTTACTTGTATCCATATTCGGACATCACAGCAGCAGGTTCTCCTTTGCCAACAGCAACCACGAGTTTGTTCTCGAATCTGTGCAAAAACCTCAATTAGGAAACAGATGAATAAAATAGAGAAGCATATTCGTTAGTAAAACAGAAAAGCCTATTCAGAATTCTCTTAGAATAGTTAGTACATGCATGCGCACTCCTCTATGTCTTTTCAATTTATATAATATAATATAGGTAGTGCATTTCCCTAGTTTCCAAGAAGAAAGCACATGAGATGAACATATTAGATGTGTTCTTTGATATCCACGTACACATACAATATATGTGCATTAAATAAAGTCCAATTTCACAGTTTTGAACCAACTAAATTGTGTACCTATAAATAATTCTTGTACAGGAGAATTCTTATTAAGCTAATAATACACATGCACAATATTTTATTTCGCGAACACAGATTTTAATAATCATGAGTGAGGTAGATGAAAAAAGAAAATGTTATCGAAAATGCTCAGTCCTGATTTACATTAGCATGCCACATTTCTCATTGGACATTGGTCATGCAGATAATACAATAAATCCTTACCTATTTACCAGTTGTTTAAAAGGTGTGTAGCCCTGTATGACCTGCAAATTATCTTGGTCAAAATATGAGAGAAAAACGAAACAAAGTAGTTCTGGACCTGATAACAAGCAAAATCGTGAGGGCAAGCAGATTTTGTAACACAAGAGATGAACTACCTGTGAAGGTAGAATGTTGACTCCTAGTAGTTGACCTAAGTCCTGGGCTCTTTTGGATTTAGAAAAGCCACCTCCTGCATCAGCCATTGCTATTAGCAGCGTGCAGTAAAAACTAATTGTCGCTTCTTGAGAAATTAACAAGCGAAATTTCTTATTTCAAGGGAGTAACATATTGAACGATTATAGGTAAGGACATCTCAAAAGGCATCACAGATTCAAATTTCTTGAATGACTTAAACATAAGATAGCAGCAATCTCAAAATCATCAAGATGATTACTATTAGATCTTAAAAGTACCAATACTTGCTGATAACTGAATAATCAACCACAATAACCGTGTGATGCCCAGCATGCAACTTGAAAACTTCAGTTTGACCATCATATCACGGCACTCACCGGTGATGATTCTATAGGAACGGTCACATTTGCTAACACACATCGAAAGTGAGAATTGTAATAGTAAAAGTTAGTAACACATTTAAGCAATCACGAACACTCACCATTTGTTAAGAACACGAAAGGTATCTTCAAATTTCCTGAAAAGATGTAGAACATAAAGTAAGTGATAGCAGGTTACAAATAGCAGATACGAATCTCGATATCCGCCGCCCTTTACTGTCCATCAGAAATTTCGGTAGCAATCAGTTCGCAACGTAGAAAATTGGAAGACAGGTGAGCCAGCATGAGATAAGCCTCGCAGGTATATCAGCAAGCGATGGGGAAAGCTTTACCAAAAATCGTCGTACAATCTCCTGAGCGCGCGCGGAGAACCCACGGGTGCGTGACCGAGGAGGAACACGCCGTCGATGTCGAAGGCGATGCCAAACGAAGGCCTGCACAAGGAAACCACGATCGTCGATTCGATCACGGACGAAAAAGAAGAAGAAGAGAACAAGAGAACATCGGAGAAAGTCACGAGCGTAGTCGAAGCATGACCGGAACGCACCGATCCGATTGCGAGCTAAGCCGCGAAAACGAGCGCGAGGCGAGCGGGGAATGCTGCTTTCTGCCGCGACTCCGCGAGGCGATGGTGAAAAGCTGGCGCCTCATTGTCCTGTTCGCGGCCAATCGCTTCGGGAGATCGAGGAGCTCGAGTCGCTGGAGATGAAGCTCCAAGAAGAGCGGAGCGAGCTTCAACAGTCCACAGAGACAGAGAGAGAATGGCCCAATCGCGCAGCGTCTTCTCGTTCGATGTTCAGGAGCCGTGAATTGGGCCCGTTGAAATGATGGGAGGGCCTCGATAACGGATCGGCCTTTCCTTCGGATCCGAGCTCAACGGTTAAGCTTGATTTTGGTGAACGTTTTTGGGCTGTTTTTTTTTTATGGTGGACTGAGCACATCGCGGAGGAGTTCGATGTTTCGGGGACTTCGAGGCTACTGACATATCTGTGATGGCTTCTGTGTCCTATAGATTTGATTTTAGGCTTCGCTTCATCCTCAGAAAGTAACCTGAATTCACGATAAAAACTAAAATGATTTGTGATAATGTCCTATTTATGCCTCATTTGCGATCGGCGCCTTCTTACTCATTATTCACCCATGGACTTGATCTACGAGTGGATTATATGTCAGGATGAGTTTCTCTTCAGTTGCTGAGATATTGGAAGAGAATAAAAGTCTAACTGCGAGATTCTGAGGCGGCTAATGCATCTTTTATGACTTCACTGTTTGACTTTGACAATTGTTGCTCCATTTCCTGAGGAACATTGATATGTAGTTACAAAGTCAGATCATAATCCATCCATGGACTATTTATTACTTTGCGTGAGGTTTATTTGATAATTCATGCATAAACTTTGATCTAGGTGTGTATCCGGTGAGGCCACAACTGCTTGCAGTCAGAGGACGTGAAGGAGTTGGCGAAGTACACTTAGTTGGCTCTGCCGTGAAGGATATTTCTCCTGGTGATTTGGTCATTCCTATCAGAAACCGAAGGCAAGCAAGGAACGGACGAGAAGAAGAAGAGAAGGATGAAGTTTAGGGAGAAGGTTTTTTTGTATTCTGACTTGTAATCAACGTACATGGCTTTTGCTGTTTATATTACAAGATGTATATATAGAAAAAAGGCAATGTAATATTTTACAAATCAATCTAATATTTGGATTGATTCTCTATAATCGGAAATCGGATCAATCAATTCCTGGTATATTTCCAAGATCTTCTGCATATCTTCCAACACTCTCTATCAAGCTGGTGGCTTGTAAATGTCCAAGACACCTAGCTTGCTCAGTAAATATGCATGTTGTCTTTGACATAGGGCTTTGGTAAACAAATCTGCAAGTTGTTCAGCACTCCCAATCCCTTTTGTCTCGATTGTCCCTTCTTGAATCTTCTCCCGAGTGAAATGATAATCCACTTCTATGTACTTGGTCCTTTCGTGCATTACATGATTCGTCGCAAGTTTCAGAGTCGATTCGTTGTCACAGAATAACTTCGTCGGACCTTTCAGCTGTATTTCGAGATCACCAAGTAAACCTCGTATCCACACAATCTCACATGTGGTCTTTGCCATGGCCCGATATTCTGCTTTAGCTGAGGATAGAGAAAATGTTGCTTGCTTCTTGGTTTACCATGAAAGAAGAGAATCTCACAGCTTAATGCAAAACCCAGTTATGGATCTTCGACTCATAGGACACGTTGCATAATTTGCATCGCAATATGCTGTCATTTCCATGTCGCATCTTCTAGATAGAAGTATCCCGAGTCCTGGACATCCCTTCAAATACTTCACGACTTTTAGAGCGGCATTTATGTGAGATTCCTTCGGTTTGTGCATAAACTGACTAAAGTTCTGCACTGTATATGATATATTAGGTCTGGTTATAGTCAGGTAAATAAGTTTTCCAACGAGCTTCTGATAACTCGTCGGATCCTGTAATATAGGATCATCCTGAGATGTTCCTCTAGTGTGGTCTGTTGTAGTCAATCCGGTATTCTGCTCAATTGGAATGACAGCTGGCCTGCATCTTGATAAACCGGCCTCTGATATCCAACACAAACTTCCTCTGACCGAGAGAAATTCCTTGTTGAGATCGAGTGATCTCAATCCCAAGAAAATATTTTGGTGCTCCTAGATCTTCTATATGAAATGTGGTATGCAAATATTTTTTAAGGCTCTTTATTGCAGCTTCATCATTTCCCATGATAAGAATGTCATCTACATAAATCATCATGTAAATAGATGACGCACCTTTGGTCCATGTAAATAAGGCATAATCATACTTGGATTGTTTGAAGTTTGCACTGATGAGAGCGTTGGCAAATTTAGCATACCATTGTCTAGAAGCTTATTTCAGCCCATAAAGGGATTTGCGGAGACGACATACTTTATTCTCCCCCTGTCTCCGTAAGCCATGAGGAATATCCATGTAAATTTTTTCATCCAGATCACTATGAAGAAAAGTGTTGTGAACGTCCATTTGGTGTAACGGCCAATCATGGATGGCTGCAATTGATAAGAATGAGCGGACGGTGACATCTTTAGCAACTGAGGAAAAAGTTTAATGATAGTTGAAACCTTCTCGTTGTGTATATCCCTTCACCACCAATCGAGTTTTGTATCGTTCAATGGATCCATCAGCTCTATACTTTACTTTATAGACCCATTTGCATCCTATGGATTTCCTATTTGGGGGCAAATGAACTATCTCCCATGTGTGATTATCAGTTAAGGCCTGTAATTCTACTTCCATGGCCTTTTGCCATCGTGGGTCTTTGGATGCCTCATCATAACTAGACGGTTCTTTCTCATTTGATATACGACTAATGCAACATCTATGCTCCGACGAAAGCTTTTCAAAGGAGACATAAGAAAATATTGGATAGTGAATACCTGGTCCGTTAAGTGAGGCACAGACATAGTCTTTGGTCCACGTTGGTGGTTTCGTAGCTCGCCTCGAATGTCGTGGATGATCCATTGGCGGTGGAGGAGGAGATATTTCCGCAGCATTGTTTTCTGTTTGTTCGCCAGAATCATTCTCAATGTTTAATGGAAGAGCAGGTACACTTTCCAATGTTGCCGTCTGAGGTGATTGATCAAATGAGGAAGGTGGAATGACTTGTCTGGTGATGCTTTGCGAGAAAATATTCAGGAGATATATTTTCCTCAATTGAGGAGCGATGAGAATTGGTTGAGATATCCAAATCCTCTGTAGACTCACGAAATGGAAAGATAGTTTCGTGAAAAATGACATCCCTGCTCACGAAAAATTCTCCCTTTGATGGATCGAGAACATAATAGCCCTTCTGTAGGTTAGGGTAACCCATGAAAATGCACCTCCTGGCACGTGGACTCATTTTGTCTCGAGACCCCATAGTTGCAGTATAATAAAGACAACCGAAAACTCGTAGATGATCTACTGCTGGTTTTTTTCCATAAAGTAATTCAAAGGGTGTTTTACCAGCTAATATTTGAGTAGGCATACGGTTGATGAGATAGGCTGCAATGAGGACATAATCTCCCCAATATATTGTTGGAATGGATCCCTGAAACTTCAAAGTTCGTGCGACCTCCAACAAGTGACGATGTTTACGTTCCACCACTTCATTTTGTTGTGGAGTATAAATACAGGAGCTTTCATGTAGAGTGCCATGAGACAAGAAAAGTGATATGCAATCATGACTAAAAAATTCATTCCCATTATCAGTCCATATTCACTAGATTGATTTCCCAAACTGATTTTTAGTCAGGGTGATGAACGTTTTCAAATGAGATGGAACTTGAGCTTTTGACTGCATCAGGAATACCCATGTGGCCCGAGAGTGATCATCCACAATTGTGAGAAAATATCGTGAACCATCACGATGTGCTGTGTGATAGGATCCCCAGACATCCACATGAATTAAAGAAAGGATAGCAGTGGAACGTTTTGCATTCGAAGGGAAAGATGTGCGAGACTGTTTTGCAAGAGGACAAATGAGACATTTAGAGTATGGGAAAAAAACACTATGCCCCATTCTTGAATATAAAAGAAAGTCTTTATCATTGGCAATGACATTACACAATGACAACTTATTGAAAGGAATTGAATTCAAATCAAGATGACTTGGAATACTGGTCTAGAAATATAAACCTTCAGAAAGACTACCCAAGCCAATTAGTTTCCCAGTCGAAAGGGCCTGAAAAAAACATGTGTCAGCATCGAAGAGTATTTTACAGGAATTTTCCTTGTAAACTTTGGATACAGAAATGAGATTGAACTGAAATTGTGAGACATAAAAGGACATTTTGCAGGACAATTTGAGAGCTTAGTTGAACAGTTCCTGTCAATGTGACATGAGTAATGTTTCCATTTGGAAGTTGTACAGAAATAGGCGTATCCAATTTCCTATGCATTTTTGAGAAAAAATTTATATCACAAATGATATGATCACTTGCTCCTGAGTCAACTATCCATGCCCTTTTTGAAATTGAATTAATCAGGTAGTGGGATATACCTGAGAAACTTCCTCCTTTATTTCCAATGTCTGCTTTCTGTAGTGCCCGCATCAATTGCTGATATTGCCCATAAGTAATCAGTCGGTCACTACTTGGTCTAGTAGGTCCAGTCACCTGGTAAGCTACAAAATACTCTTTCTTTTTCCCTTTTTCTCCTAGCTTTCCATGTAATTTCCAGCAATTATCTATGGTATGAAGTGGACGTTTGCAATGCTCACAGTATAATTTACCTCGCGATTTTCTCTCTCTTGGGCTAGGGTTTTCGCGCCCAATTCTCTCCCACGGTGTTCTCCACGAAAAGCAAGAGCGACAGCCTCGCCTCCTCGTGTCTGCTTCGGTGTTGTGAGCCACTGGCTCTCTTCTTGGACAGCCAGCTGGAAAATCCGGCCGAGGGGCGGCACGAGATCTATCGCTAGGATCTGCGAACGAAATGTTAGGTATGTTTCGTTCAATATTAAAAGAAATCGAGTGGATTTCTCCCTCTCTTTCATGGATCTGTACTGCCCGAAAGTTTCTGGAGGTCCCTCGAGTTTTTCTTCTGCAGCCTCGAGCTCGTTCCAGAGCGATGAGAGTTTGTTATAAACCGCTGTGACAGACATATTCCCCTACTTGAGATCTGTGAATTCCTGCATGAGACAAAAGATTTTTGCTCGGTCTAATTTCTCGTACAATTCTTTGATGTTATCCCACATGGTTTTCGAATCTTTCGTCGGTGGGAGGCCTGCTGCGATGTCTAGAGAGACACAATTGCCGATCCAGGTGCGGATCAGGTGATTGCACTTTCTCTAGTGCCTCGCCAGCCTTTTGTCTGACGGAATTGGTACGGTTCTGTCGAGGAAATCGTCTTTATCTTTTGTCACGAGAGCCCGCCGGAAGTCTTGTAACCATTTGTTGTAGTTTTCCAGCCCGGTCAGCTGCAGACTAATTAGTCACAACTTTGGACTGTCGGCGGTTGACACGTGCAAGGGATCGCCTGGCTCTGGTCGGCCAGTGATAGCTGCAATCGGAAACGGTAAAAATCCGGGTGAAAAGTTCGGGAGGGATTCGTCCATGTACCCGACCCATTGATCCCAGTTCCATGACTCGCATTGAAGAGTCCCGGGTGAGGGTTTGTTCCCGAACTCGCTTCTCCAGACCCGTTTACTCGTTCTGTCTCGGCGGCTGAGTTTGCCCCGCTTGCGGCTGGTAGATTCCCGTCGGGCTGAACGTTACCGTGACATCCAGATTTTCAGGTTCTGATTTCGATTAGATTAATTGGGCATTTCATCGACGCGACTATAGTGTTTTTCTTTGAGTTGGCCATTCACGAGATAACTAGACTAGTTGGGTAAGTTATTAAGGACTTTAAGGCAAATAGACTTGAGAATTCGACTAGGAATCGATTTCTCGACCGTGCTCATCTTTAGAGGTCATTACGGCACAGTTAAAAATTGAATTAAGATCAGAGATAGGTCGGTTCGACCGAGATGAATGACTGATCGTGGGTGACTCCACTAAATTGGAAAGTTCTCATCGACCGGTACTAATTTGATTTTACTTTAATTTTGGCACCTTGTGTCCGTATTTGAATCCTCAAAATTTTCGCGACAATCGAAAGTTGCCAATGTGTCGAGTGGGTTCATCGTGGCTCGAAGAAAATCGACCATGAGTCATTTGTCCTAAAAGTTCGAAAACTACGCAGTAGCCTGCAGGTCATGCTAAAAACACATCGAATGGAAATTAACTGTGAATTCAAGTTTGATTTCAGAAATTGAAGATTCTGTCATGTCATAATAAATTCTAAGAGTGTCGATTCCGTCTCAGAAGATTTTTCAGAGATTCTGAGATTTTTATGAAAAATCATTCGGACGTCGCGAAAAAAATTAACGGAAATTCGGATGGACTCAATTGAAGGAGATTTGGACTTCCAAGCCGAGCCTTCGAGTGTCAGGGACTTGCAAAAAATTGTATGGGCTTTTTCCTTGGCAAAATTGGACCTTGACTTAGAGAATTGGTGAAGAAATTTAGGATTGATAGAGTGAATTCGGAGCTGGATTTTGAGGCAGAAAAATGGGCTTCAAAATTTGATTAATTGAGGATTATAATTCAAGAAAGAAATAGGGGACAAGAAGTTAATGCAATGGCTAAGGGTTGAAGATATTGGGTCCCTCCTTGGCTTCCTTAGCAAGATTTCTTCCATCTTCTTTGCGTGAGACACTTCTTCATCCGAAGCTAGCTGGGTTGCCTTTCTTTCGTCTCCTTCAAAGCCCCCATCTCCATCGATTTCTTCTCCAGCAATGAAGACCGCCTGCTGCAGCTCTCTTCATCCATCACTTTACTTGTTCGGTCAACTTCAACAACTCACGAAGCCTTGTTTGACCGCCCACACACGGATCCACGAGCTGCCGTCTGCTCCACCACCCATCTTCTACGCCACACGTCTGCACAGCCCACGACCCATCAAGTGAAGCCCTTTTGTTGACCAGCAGTGCCACCTGCCGCCTCCTGTTGTCACGAAGATTGAAGCTGCCCCATTACGAAGCCATAATCCACCGAGACTCCTCCAAGTTGCCAGCACGTTCACAAGATTTCCCTAGGCGGTGACCGAAGCTGCTCTCCCACAATCTTTGGTCTTCTCTGCAGCGAACCGGTCAACAAAATTGTCCAACAAGCCCCACTCGAAGCTGCCCATCTCCACGTCAACGCTGCAGCTCCACTTCGGTTTGTCTTCACGGTCAACAAACCGGTGAAACTCTCCACCAAATTTGACCGCAAGCTCCACGCGTCCAAGCCAGCATCTTCGTCTCACCCTTGTTTTCCCCCAGCTCAAGCATTGCCAGTGGTTTGTGCTGCTTCATTGACCGGCGTCAGCCCACGCCTCTCCAAGTAGTAGCCCAACTTCCATTCCTGCAAAGCCCATTTCCGCAAGCCTTAGCGCAGTGAATTTCAACAGCCCATTTGAAGCCATGGGCTTCAGCTTCAGCAGCCCATTTATGTGAAAGCTCAGCACAGTTCAGTTACAATTCGGCCCAAAGATCTAGTAACTTAGGCCCAGTTTTGAAGCCCAAGAAGTTTCAGTAGCTCAGCCCGCGAAGTTAATTGACCCAAGTTCGGTCTAAGCCCAGAATTTCTGTGGGCCTGCTTAGCTTTTGGGCCCGGCCTGGGAGTTCGCTGACACCACCAAAAATTTAGGTTTCGGCCGCCGTCGCGTCGCCGTCGCGGTGATCCGGTCTCCGTTTTTAATCAAGTAAGTTTTGCTCACTAATGCCTTCTTAGTTTACTAATTATACTTAAAGGTTGATTAGATTTAATTAAGTGCAATTAAGTTGTTAGATTAGTTTAGAGTAATTTAATTAGTGACTTAATGATGCATGTTAGGTGATTGATTAGTGTAATTAGTAAGTAGAGAAGTACTTCTAATTATTGAATGCATCTCGGGATTTTTTCCGATCTGTTTTGGCATTCAATCAAGCATTATGGGCCTAAATTGGATTTATTGCTATTTATTTATTAATTTTCGAAATTAATTTAATTATTTATTTATTTTTCAGAAATTAGACTAGGATGGCCAATGATTGAAATTTCGTGCTGATTGTTGTGGTGCAGTCCGTTTATTTATTTGAACTCCACACAGTGCTGAATTGAATTGATGGTGCAATTTGAAGAATTGCTTCTTAATTGATTGAAATTGAGTGGGATTGAATGATTGATCGGTAGATGGCCGAGTTTGGTTATTTAACCTTTATACTGCTTTGATGAGTTGTAAATCGGAAAGAATCGTGAGAGTGAACTGGGAATTCTCTTGATTGAGACTGATTGGGTACGGAGTATAGACAAGTGTGATTCGGTGATTAAGAATATCACTGTGCGAAAACGGCGCCTTAAAGAACGCACGTAAACTATCTATGACTTGTGGCAGGCGTGGTTCGGTGATTAAGAATATCACTGTGCGAAAATGACGCCTTAAAGAATGCATGTAGACTGCTTATGATTTGTGACAAGCGTGGTTCGATGATGAAGGATATCATTGTACAAAAACGGCGCCTTAAAGAATACACATAGACTGTCTGTGATCTATGACGGGCGTGGTTCGGTGATGAGGAATATCACTGTGCGAAAACGGCACCTTAAAGAACGCACGTAGACCGTCTGTTACTTATGTCACCTTGGCAAAAACGACGCCCGAGAATATTAATGGACCTCTGTGACTAAGTATACTATTGGAGGTTATATGGGATGAGTGAATGACCTAGAAATGATCCAACTAACATGTAATCGACTAGATCAATTGATCGATGATTCGATTTGAGTGTGATTTGATGTGATTCATTGCTTTGATCTGATGTTGTGAATTGATTGATTGAATGGAAATAACCGTAAGTGGTCTTGTTGGCATGTAATCGACTAGGTCGTTTTATCGATGCTTTGATAAGTGATGTGATTGCTTGGATGCCTATTTGATTTGTGCTAATATGTAGGTGGAATCTGAGGCTAAAGTAAGTCCTCTGATTCATGTTATGCATAGCTAGCCCTAAGGTGTATTAGTTTACTAATCGGGTCTTAGGGGGTAGAACTTGCTGAGACGTGGTCTCAATGGTTATTGAATAACCATTTCAGGACCTTGATGAGGAGCCTGAGGAGGAGGAAGATTTTGGAGAAGAAAATGACCATGAGGAGGATCCTGAGTACGACCTGGATGAGGATTGAGATCCCATCCTGTTTTGTCAGACCTTGATTACATGTGGATAAGTATTAGATCAGACCCTCATGAATAGTATTGCATTATATACTATGAGGTGCTTGTATAAAAGAGTGATTGTGAATTTCAGTATGAAAATTATGGCCCTACCTTTCTATCCCATTGTTTTATTATCTGGTGATTTATAACTGCTTCCGCATGTGCTATTGAAAATAAAAGGGTCGGCGATACGTAGTCCTGGGATATCACATTTTAAAATTGACCAAAGGTAAGGGATGTGCGTGTGCCTGAGGATCGGAGCGTGATGGTTACTTTGGTAACTCATTACCCCCGGCAATGATGGATTTGGGCCTTGCCCGACGTACCATGGATAGGGTACCCATTGGTAAGGATGGCCCGGAATGGGCTGCCCCATATTCGCCTAAGCTGGGAATATCTGCCATTGAGTTTGGATTTGTAGCTGGGTTGTGGGAATTGTAGGTATTATGCTATGGCCTTGTGTCTCTCTCGTCGGTGTGACGTCGCCTATGGAAGGAATGCTAGTAGTGGCAGGGAGCAGATTCTCTAGATTCATGGTAAGAAAAAAATTTTGGTTTCTTCTTCCTTCTTACAAAATTTGATTCTTTCGTAATCAAGACGTTGATTAGTCTTGTAGCTTCGAAAGTAATCAGTTGCGGAAGATGGAGCTTAAAGCCAAAGCTTTGATACCATGTCAGAAACTGAAGGCAAGCAAGGAATGGACGAGAAGAAGAAGAGAAGGATGAAGTTTAGGGAGAAGGTTCTTTTGTATTCTGACTTGTAATCAATGTACATGGCTTTTGCTGTTTATATTACAAGATGTATACATAGAAAAAGGCAATGTAATATTTTACAAATCAATCTAATATTTGGATTGATTCTCTATAATTAGAAATCAGATCAATCAATTCTCGATATATTTCCAGGATCTTCTGCATATCTTCCAACAATTCCATCTTCACTCTCTTTTGGTAAAACATTCTTTCAGTATTACCTAAGTTTTAAAATGATATCAAATTAACTGTGCATCAGCCATGCTCATCTAGTTGATCACTTCTGAACAATTTCTTACTCGACCAAAGGATATAATCTTCTATATTTGATGTAGCATGTTTAACGTTTAATTTGATTAGATGCATAATAGAAACGAATGAAATATCAACCAAAAGAAAGATTGAAACTGTTATACACATCTTAGTGATTGTCATCTTAAATAAAAGGTACTTTTGCATTCCATTAGTATTGACTTGTTTTGTTTCGGTTGTGCAAAATGGGGCTACGAGTATGGTGGGTCGATGCCTCATCCAAATTGCAAAATCCCGTGGCATCCATAGCATCAACACAATCAAGGATAGGTGCTCTCTTGAAAGCTTTCAGTAACCTTGATGCCGCGTAACTTTTGTCAAACTTCTGTTGTTTAAAACTTTTGTATAGACTTTAGATAGCAAAGGTATGTGTGGGTTTGCTTTTATTTCTCTTTTTTGTGATCTGCCTTAACCATTGCTAGGAAGCCCTCTTTTTTTTTTTTCTTTTCTGGAATGCATTGAGCTCTTGTCTACTCAGCTTCTGAAGTAGCTTTTGATGGTTACACAGCCTGAATTATATCTAAAATTCAACCTCTGTGATGACAAGTTGGAACTCTTTGGGGACTGAATTACTTGTGGCAACTCAGTCTTTTCCTGTTCTAATTATGAATGTTGCTAGTGGACTAAAAGTTATGAACAATTGCCAGATGCACAAATATGTTGATTATGTTCGGTTGTGGTGGTGATATATCAATTTACAAATTGAAAATGTGCCAAAATATTTAGCATTTTGGTATCTTTGGTTTGTTTTTTGGAAGCTGGTGTGATTGATTGAGATCTCTTGCATCGAATAACAGGGAGAAGTGGACCTTGAGCTTGTGTTACTGTAGCTGACCCTTTTAAGCTTGAAGTAACATTGAGTATGATCACTGATTTGAGGAAATTATAATCTTTGGCTAGGTGCTACAATGGGCAGGAATTTATGTGGTTGACTAAGCATTAGTACATGCATTGGCATGCAAGAATGGTTCTGTTATGAGGGCATTTGAGGAATTGATTATGTTGACCTTATCAAAAAAAAAAATAAGAAAGTACTTTAGGTTCGTGTAGGTACATCAACTAACATCCTTTAATCTCCTAATATAAAGATGAGGTTTTGTGATGTGGTAACATGTATTTGGAAAGAGTAGAAGGACTTGTTTTTTGAATCTATCGAAGGCGAGGGCAGTTTACTGTAGTGTGAATTGAACAGAGATCTTTCTGCATTGCTTATCAGAAGTGACTTTTTACTATTGATGGTTCTTCTACTATTTTTGCAATCATCATGTGTTCTAGACATTGATTGCTGGTATGTTTAGATCATCATGCCGCTGGGCATTGGTAATTCCATCTTTTTTGGTTACTGATGGAAACTTCCTTTTAGTATATCTAAGACCTCTCTCTGCTTTGCAACTTCTTTTGGAGTGAAATTTTCCTCCTTTTCTTTTAATTCTGTGATGAGACACAAAAAGAGGTCAAAAAACACTTTGTGGTGCTTGACACATTAATTTAGTAGGGCTTTCTCAGCCAGCTTATTAGTTCATGCTATGACATCTGAGCACAAATTTGGTAGAATTCTTTATTTGTTCTCCAACTTAGCAATTAGCACTACATATCAGTAACAAAATTTGAATTTTACTGTGCTTTCATGGTCATCCTTTTCCTATGACAGAGCTGGCTCTAATGAAGCAAAAGAGGCGTTGAAGAAACTTGGTGCTGAAGAAGTGTTCACTGAGAGCCAATTAGAAATAAAGAATGTCAAGAGTCTACTGGTATCATCCATCCATTAATCCATTCTACCATATTTTCATGCATGAAACACATCCATGTTTGGCCACCGGCACTTGAGTTCTTTATTTTCATCTTATTGACTTGCTACTAGGGTGATCTAAAAGAACTTGCCCTTGGATTAAACTGCGTTGGTGGCAATGCTGCTTCCTTGGTGATGAAATTTTTGAGGTGCGACGAGTGTTAAATTTGTGTTTAGTGCTTCCCTTATCTTTATGAAGAGTGCTGATTTAGTTTTGTTCTCAGGCGGGGAGGAACCATGGTGACATATGGTGAGATGTCTAAGAAACCAATTACAGTGTGAACTTCATCTTTTATCTTCAAGGTAAATTAAGAAGCAGCGAACTAAATTTTCTGCCTATGGTTAGGAGGTTATTTTAGTCAAGCTTGACAATTCGATTTGTCTACGTTTCGGTCTCGGTCTTGGTCAATGCCCTATAGTTTTTTTATTTTTGTTTTTGTCTAAATTTGGCCCAAAACCTCAATTTCAGTATTTGACGTAACCAAATTTGAGCGAAAAAAATTATCCCTGGAGTCGAGACTAAGAGGAGTATTTAAATCAATGAGACAATGGTTCTTATGGTTTGCAGGATCTTTCTTTGAAGGGATTTTGGCTGCATAATTGGGTGAGTTCAAATGATGGGTGCAGAAGAATGATAGATCACTTGCTCGAGCTAGTGCGGGATGGGAAGTTAAAATACGAGTATGTCTTCGGTAACCACCACTCAAATTGCTGTATTTAGGTCTCCATATCTTTAGTGTCTCTAATAGTATTTATCTTCAAGATAGTGTGCTTGGACTATGCATGCATATGAATTTCTCCGAAACTGCAGGACGGAGCTGGTTCCTTTTAGTGATTTCCACATTGCCTTTGGATAAATCATTGGGGAAACTTGGAAGCCATCCTAAGCAAATCCTAAAGTTCTAGGGCTACTCAATATTTAAGGGCGGTGAGAAGATCAAAAAATTCTGCGTCATATCCTTCAGACGATCAGCTGTTTCGAAGTTGAGGCACTGGATCAACGGAGCACAATAACTATGTATCTTTTCCGTTATTATTATTCTCTTTCCATAAGTTATGCATCTTTTTTGTTGAGGTAATTTTGTTGCTGCTTATTTTCAGTAATTTCCATTCTGAATTTGTTTTGCATCATGCCTTCCAATCTAAAACTATTCTCATGCTTTGCCAAAACATGATGGCTGAATTTGGAGATCCAAACATCGGCCCGCTCGGTATCAAAAGGGTCTAGAAAGGTTTCAAATTTGCACGATTCTCATATACACGTAATAAGGGACATTGGGATATACTTCCCAAAAATCATGTAATCAACATGGCATGCATTGAGAAAAAGAGCAAGAAGAACCATAAATTATTCATTTGATCTAACCTAATTCAAATGGGATGCAGAGGGAAAACACAGAATGTAAAGATCGTGTTAGCTTCCAAAGAATTGATGATTGTTCAGATACCACGGAAAGAAAATGCATCTTTTGTCTAGACAATGTCAAGGACCGCACTCCTTCCTCAAGATAAAGGAGTTGGAACAGGATGAGCGATTTTCAAATTCATTTTTAGCCTTGGAAAATTTAGAGAGAAAACAAATTCCCCACAAAAGTGGCTTCCTATCATGCACGATTTTGCTAGGCCAAAGAGATGGGCCTAGCAAAATGGAAGATTATAAGTAATTGGAAGATTATCCACGCCGACACCTCAAAACACTTAATGTAATGCTTGGTTAATGGTCATGGAATCATGAAAGGAATCCCAAACTGTAAAAGCAAATAGAGGACAATAATCGGGAAAATGTTCAAGGATCTTATGTGGTTCTTCATCCTGTTTCTGTCCCTAGTTTTCCGTTATTCGCTTTGTATACATTGATTGAGGACTCATTCTCTTTCTTACACATACAACATATTTGTTATTTTAAGAGATGGGCTTCATTCGGTGAGCATAATTCAACATGGAATTCCACTCTGACCCCAACCTAAGAAAAGAATTTCTAAATCAATTTAGTAATTTAGACTTTTTTTGTTTCTCAAAAAATAAATAATTTGATAAAATTTTTCCTAAAAATGATCGTTTATATCACTCGAAATAATTATTTAATAAGAAATAAAGTTTTAGTTCGTTTATTTTTATAAGCAATATAAATAATTATTTTTATGAAATGTATTTTAAATCATTCTCTTATTCAAAGATACACTCCCTTTACATCTGTGTTGTAGTTCCATCTTCACTCTCGATTGTATTAATTAATCATCAGAGCCAAAAGTAAAGCAAAATATCTTTGTGCTCTAAATAGGCAATTATATTCTAAACAGCTTTTCATCAGCCAATATTTAGTTTTTCTCATGGACCTATGGCATCTGTTTTTATGGTCGTGGTAGTCAAAAATTAGATTGGAAATTAGAACACCTTTTAAATAGAGGAGATTATGTAAAGCCCAAAGAAGCAACATGGACAGACTACTTTTCTTAACCGTCGCATCAACAAACAAACAGAGAAAATGATGGAGATGCAATCCTAATTTTGATGACAGCTTAGCAGTGTACTATTGCCGGCCAACGGAAGCATGTGATCATCGTCTTTTACCAAGACAATGAATGATTAGATAGCCTCATTGATGACATGGAAGTGACAAGCGGTACCTCCATTAGTGCACCTTTTGAATGGAAGAGAATATGTAAAGCCAAAAGAAGCAACATGTACGGACGATTTTTCTTAGCCATTGCATCAACAAACAGAGAAAATGATGGAGATGCAATCCTAATTTTGATGACAACTTAGCAGTGTGCTAATTGCCGGCCAACGGAAGCATGTGATCATTGTCTTTTACCGAGACAATGAATGATTAGATAGTGCATCTAACTTTCGGACAAGGATGGATTCCCATTATATTATTTCGTACCGTGGCCTACAATCAGGTGCAAGGGAGAGCATTAAATTCCACAAATAAGCCTATTGACATTTCTCTATCGGGTGATTAAATCAAAAGAAAAACAGTGTCATCTTATCATGTCATGCTGTCATTGTTACACTTAAGTAGTCGAAAATAATTGAAACACCACGTTAGATGATTTCAATGAGATTTAGCTAAAATGTTTTATTGCATTTTCCCTTGTAAGTTTAAGACTGCGTTATTTCAGTTAAAAAGTTTATACCTTGATAGGTTTGAAATTTCGGTATAACAATTTTAGGAGAGATTGTGCAATTATCTCGGAAATATGACAATTCGGTTTTCTCAATCTCGTGCTCGCACTCAACTCAATACAACATATATACTTGCATTAGACTCGATCCAACTCTAATATTAAAAACTAAATTATAGTGTAAAGCTTCGAACTCCATCTCAAGTTCTCATAAAAAATTTCAAAACTAATGATTTTTTTTTTCATTGTCTCTAGTAAAATCCTTTAAATTATTGACAAGGCTCGAAAGTCACATTACTATATTATCACAAAATTTGACACCTCCGACATGGCAATCCATATCATTAGGTCCAAATACATAAAAGAAGGGGTGAAGTGTTTTTTTTTTTTTTTATACATATAAAAATATTTATCTTTCTAGAACCAACACCTTATTTAAAAATGCTTTTGATATGCAATTAAACTGTTAATTTGCAATAAGAAACTTATAGAGTTTAGGGAAAAAGAAATTACAAAAGCTATTTATCGAGTTTCAATTAGGATATGCTTTCTCTTCTAGCTCTAGCAGCCCCATTAGATTGAAATTCACTACTTCAGCCAATAGTGCAATTGCCAAGAACTTTGTATCGTGCGGACTCGACTCCTCCTATGGCTATCTCACTTTAGACTAAATAACTATTAGATCTCTTTCAATAGCTATTCTCACACCTTGTGCACACAACACGGTAAACATATTCTCCCCCAAAATTATTTAATCACACTTCTAAGTATTTACAAATAATCGTTCGCATATTTCGTCTCTTACCTAAACAATTGCATTCTCTCTAAGCACGACCACTTCTTCTGTGTGTATACAAATGATTTTGGTACCATTGCTAACTTTTAGGATCAAAAGTAAATAGATTATAATGAAGCAGCAAAGAGATAGATCTCAAGAACACTCAATGTGTTTCGATTTTTCTTGTTGCAAGCACTCAATCACTAGCTATGTTTTACTCATAGTTTGTCCTTATAGGCCTCCAAAAACAACCCTCTTGTTTCAACCATCTGATTCAAGTCGATCACAGAATGAGTTTCATTTCATCACATGGAAAAGAGACATTTGGAGGGGCTACTTAGAGATCATCAACAAATGAAAAAATCAAAATGATAAGGAGAGTGAGCAGAAGTTGGTAAGTTTATAAATTGACTTATTATAGTGTTTGCAATTTATTTATGATGCTTGTAAAATTTCCAAAGAGTCAGTTATTCTTTAATTCATTTCAAAGTTGGTAAATTTCTAATGGCATCGATAAGTTATTGATGGGTTATTTGGCAATCAAATTGACGGTCATGCTTTTCTTTTATCGACTGTACTAGATGTTAATGTTGGCTGGGTTTGGCTATGTGGGGTCCGATTAACATTAATAAATAAAAGAAAAGGCCAAAAAGTCAAAAATGCAATAAAGGAAAAGAAAGGCGGGCTGCTCGTTTGGAGAAGACAGGAAATGGGCTGCCAAAGATCGTCGGAGTCAACTCAAATTTTAATATGTTGTTATAAGACCAAGACAGATGAGTCGAGATAGGCAAGTCCATCAGTTTCGTTTGTCAATCCGTTTTGTTCATTGAACACTTTTTCTAAATTATCTCAAATTTCTCCAATTATGATTAGGATTTCTTACTTCATATATATTAATCCGCTTTTACAGTGACGAAATGTCATTATATTGTTGATATTGATCTCTAATATATTACTAAAGAAGAACCTTTGTGCATCTTACTATTTTTTGTGATTAGTGAAAGTTTTTGAATTGTCAATAATTTTTTTTTCGCATTGAATTTTCCACATAAACTTGTCGTCGTGTTTGCTTTCGTCTGTTTTTATCATTTTGGCATTATTTTTATTCATTACGAGATTATTTTGCGGGAATATATTGCCTGTTATTATAGGGGTTGAGTCGATTTTGGTCCAGTTAATCTTGGGAAGAAATTGATTTTACATTAGGTTAATTTTTGATGAATTGTTGCCGGTTCTCTCGAACTTTGTATCAAGAATTTTGGAAATCCATCAAGTAAGGGAAATTTTCCGCATTTTCCTTTGACTACCGTGCACTCAGTCCCGAAAGCTTGCGTCAGCCACATCTTTGATTTTTTGTATCATCGACCAATAGCGTTTGATTTTATGGTCTTCGTCGTCGTGAAAAAGTATGATTTCTGTACCGATCGCGTCCTCATCGGCATCTTTGATTTTTTTGTCTCATCGACCAATAGCATGTGATTTCATGGTCTCCGTCGTCGTGAAAAATATGATTTCTGCCCCAGTCGTGTCCTTATCGGCCCAAAGCATTTTACTTGCTTTTCCCAGAACTGCCCCAGTCAATAACACTTCAATTCGTGTTATATTATGATCTGAGAAATGGATGTTTACTGCGGGGTTCGTCCAAATCGGTTTCGTCCAGGGGGCACGCTAAGAAGAGATGCTCCAATATTCCTTTTTTCGAACTTTCTTGCAAGATTGATTGCAGTTTTATTTTGTAGGAGTCGTGCTTTGATTGGATATGTTCATGTTTTGGAGGAGGCTTGTGGAATTTTGAAGACGACTCGCATCATACTTGTCAGCATGCAGGGATGGAACTATCATATATTTTTAGTGAGGTCAATGCCCTAAAGACGGTAAGATAAGGTATTTCATTTAACAAAAAAATTATAAAGATGCGATCAAGCTATTTATTGATTTGAAGTAGTTTTTCCTCGCAAAGTTTGACTTGAAATCAACGCTTTGACATTGAATCATGAATGTGAACAAAATTCGGTTTCAAATCCCTGTGCTGGAGCTTGACTCAATATAGTATATAGGGCTCGAAATTAAACTTGATTCAACTCCATTATTAAAAGCTCGATTCTACTCATTTGACTTGTTACATAGGATGTTTCTTTCTATTTTTCCTAATCATATACTGTACCTTCTGCATAGCCTGGTCATGCCATTCGATTGCTTTATCTTCCGACTCTATCAAGATTTGTGTTTGATTGGTGGTGTGGTTGTCTAGTAGTGCAATGTCTAAGCTTGATAATTTTTTGATAATTGTTTATCTTTTTACCTTTCTGTTTTTTGCGTCACCATGAAGTTTATAGTACATGGAAAGACAAGATACCGGTTTTGATTTCTTGCAAGTTAGCGCATGGTCCCTTTGAGAGCGACGAGGCTAAGCCTAATTACATCAATGAACAATGGAAGTTACTAAAAAGGCAAAGTGGGAGTTTCATTAGGCATTCATCAGTTGAATTTTATTTCTTTAGATAAACTATAAGGATCCCATCCCACTACTCCTTTTGCTCTTCCAATTTCCATCTTTGGCAATGGAAAATCGTAGGCACAAAAACTCTGATATAAATTAAGGAATCGTTATGCTAGCTGGATCCTATGAGAAACAATTGATGTCGTCTCATCCATTGATCGTCAGACTTTTAGGATTATATGTCACAATCGCACTTTCCTTCACTCACGGAACACTTCCTGGATATGTCCTTCCTTAGCACTTCATTTCGAGTTGGAATTAATAGTTCCCCCCGTACAGATTGGAGTACAAAGCCCACCCAAAAAATCGGATAAAATAGTCCGTTCTATATTGCCGGTATCACTAGTTGACTTAGTTCCGATGACTCTCTTCGGAATATGAGGCAATAATAGAGCAAATCTATCAATCAATTCTCCACCAAGAGCAGGAACTCTTTTATTATGTATGTTGGATTGATTGGTCAATTTACAACATTTTGTATAGAAATTACGAAAAAATGTAAATAGTTATAATTCGTCATAATTCAAAAATTTATTTATTGATGACCATAAAACTGCTCAGAAGAAATTCTAAAAACCCTACAACACAAAAGTTATTCATCACATCGAATCTCCAACATTGTATAGTAGAGTAGACGATCTACCGCCGTGCATCATTCAAGTTTCACACACAAACATAAATAGAAACTTCTAAATTCATAAGCATACAATAAGATAAGAACAACTATTGTAATTTCTATCTCATTTATTGTTTAGATTAGACAGACCGCTCTGTCCAGTGCCCATAGTTAGGGCATTTCTACTTTAAAAAAGCTAGTACTCTTCATGCTTGCACTTCTCACAAATAAATGGGCCATCCGTGCCGGCTAATTGCCCCACCGCAGCCGTTGCCACCCCCACTTTGTCGTCACCCTTGCCATCACCGCTGCCTCTGCCGCCCTCACTGCTGCCGCCACCCTCATGGCCACTGGCACTGCCCTATCGGCCACCGGCACTGGCACTGCCCCGTTGGCCACCGGCATTGGCATTGGCACTTTCCCTTCAGCCACCAGCACTCCCCCGGCGGCCCTTGCGGCCCTCGCTCGCCTGGCGGCCCCTTTGGCCCTGGCGGCCCTTGTGGCCCCGGCGGCCCCTTTGGCCTCGGCGGCCCCTTCTCCCCCTGTGGCCCCGGGGGCCCCTGCAGCCCCTTCTCCCCCTGCGGCCCCTGCGGCCCCTTCGGCCCCCGCCATCGGATGCAAGAGAAAAGGAAACCACAAAGCATGACGGTAACAATGACTAAACCAACAATAACCACAATAACCCACGTTGGGGTGTTATTGTCATCGGATGATATGGGATTCGGATCGATCCATGTCGATGGATGAGGAAAGTATCGGAAACACGGATGAGTTGGTGGACAGTTATTGTTCTCCATCAAGAAAACTCTGTGGAGGTAGTTCAATGCGAGCAGTGAGTCTACAAACATATTATGAAGCATCAATCCAAAAGCCAATTTACCTTTTCATCATGATGAATTGATCATATGATCCAAGCGCGAGATTGAAATGATTCAACACGGAATTCAACGATATATACCCTCACAAGAAGAATCGAGCAAATCGGTGAATGATGTTGTGCCAATGCTTACGGGACCTGCAAAGAAGTGAGAATTTTCATCTGATGGCCTCCTCGTCCTGATAACTCTATTGCTGCCCCAAACCACACCCCCCCAAGGTGTTTTAATCAATGCATCACTCGTCCCCCCCCTCCTTAGGTAAAGTGTTTTAATCAAAGCATCACCTCTCTTTTTTGAGGATGTACTATCATGATTGAAGACATATGGACAAAAAGCTAGGAAATTTCATTCAGGTGTCAAAGATCCAAAAAAATTATCAAAATAATTATAAATTTATTATAATTGTGTCAATTCAATTTTAAACATTTTTTTTTTACCAATTGAGTATTAAACCTTTTATATTTATGTCCATTTAGTTCGTCGATCAAAATTGACCGGCCAAAGACTAACGTGAACACGAGGCATCTTACATGGCGCCATCGACCCTGACATGGATAATTTTTAGCAATATTGTAACATTTTTTTTCGATTTTTATTCCTATTTTTCTTTTTATATTTTCTTTTCTTTTTTTTTCTTTTTTCTTTCTTTCGTTTTTATTTTTTTCTTCACTCCCTTCTTTCTCCGGCTAGTTGCCAGTGACCACTGGAAATGAAGCTTCAGGAAGAATGGAGCGAGCTTCAAATACTGTCCAGACTCGATCATGTCTTCTAAGGTGGTAAGATTTCGGTGAAGGGCCAAGAAAAACAATTAGGTTCGAAATGATAAATTATTATATGCTCTACAAAACGTGTGACCCAATATCATCTCGATCATTAATTAAGTAGATCTCGCTATGAGCCCCCAGGATCAATTGTTGAACTGGGTTTCGACATAAGATTTATTGAACCTATAGTAACATTTCATGCAAAACAGGGCTGCAGACGTGACTTGAAAAATAAAATTCACTCTACTATCCAAAGTCAAGTCCACCAAAACTTATTTTAGAGCCGAATTGTTAAGGATATAAGCGACCCACTATCAATTCGTTTCTATTTCGAGTATTCTAAAAACGTAGGAAAATGTTCTAAGATCCTCTTGAACTTAAACTGTCTTAGATGGACACATAAAAAAACCACTAATCTCAGTCCTCGCGTTGGTCTATTCTTGTCCCCATCTCTCTTATGGTCACGGAACTCCTGTCCGAACGATATTAAAAGACAGCCATGTGGCCAACTAATTAGAACGGTGGAATTAAAGAAGAAACGTGGGAAAAACGACGTAAAGGCAAAGTCCATCGTCTCGTCATCGTCGGCCACGATCGTGCATTTTTAGAATCTTGTCCCTCCGACTTTATTCGCCATCACATCGTTTTCTTCCCCCAACTGCAGGACTCTCGAGTCTGTCGCTACCCTTTCGTCGCAATGATGGTTCCATTGCCATAACAAAAGACGATGGATAGACCCAACAAATGCACAAATTAAATCTAGTCGAAAATGATCAAATTCAAATTAACATACTTCATTCATTTTGATTTATTTTCATGGAATACAAATTATGTTACTCAGACCCGACCTAATTCATATATGATTTGACTCATATTTCTAAAACTCTTCCATATTTAAACTAATTTAAGAAAATCCAAAATGAAGTGAGAGTAAATTGTGAACTTATTTAATACCCATATTATTTTGAATTTAAGTCATTCATATAATAAAAAAAATAGTCTTATAACCCATTTTAACAAGTCTACCATCAGATAAACATGATATCCCGACATTTATGAAAAATTGTCCTGTCACATCGCATATACATGTAAGAAGGAAGATTGGGACATCTCCCAAAAATCAAGTACGTAATTGACATTGCATAGGTTGAGAAAAGAGCAAGAACTATAAATTATTCCTTTAATTCTACTTGATTCAAATGGGATGCTGACTGCCTTTGGGGAACGACATATGTGAAACGCAATAAGCGAAATACACAAAAGACTAGCGACTAATAGTCACTAATTAAGATATGGAAAAACACATAATGGAAATATTGTGTCGGATTCCAAGGAATTGATAATGTTCAGAAACCACAGAAAGAAAAATGCGCCTTTTGTGTCGAGAACTGCACTCCTTTCTCAATATAAGTCGACAGTGTCCTCCGGAGTGTCCGCAACCTGCATAGGTAAGCATAAAAGAGTTCAACCGGGGTAAGCGATTTTTGGATACACTTTTAACCTTGGAAAATTTGGAGAGAAGTCAAATTCCCCATAAAAGTTAGCTTTCAGTTGGGCATATTTTGGAAATACTGACATTTTGCTAGGCTGAAGAAGGAAAAGATTCAATCATGTTTCATCCAACCGATTTAGAATTGACCCATCACCCAGAGCATAGCAAATCAAGGTATGTAAGTATGGGAGGGTTTTCTACGCTGACAGCTTAAAACCACTTGAGGCCATGTCTGGTTCATGGCCATGGAATCATGAAAAGGAATCTCAATCTAAGCAATCAAATTCCTAAATGTGGGGTTCATTCTCTATTGTTTGGTTTCAATTTAAATATGAAGGGAGAAATGTCCGATGTGAGATGCAATTTGAGGTAAAAACATGTCAGAAATGGAATGTGTAAAATATTTCTTCCATCCACATATCTAAAGTGGCTAATGAAAAAGTAGGGATAGAAACAGAATGAAGAACCAAAAACGATGCCCTGACAATTTCCTGATTATTGTCATCTAAAATGATCATACAGTTCACACAATCATTCACACAATCATTTCACAAACACATTACATATAGTTCCTCAAAATTGAGTAAAGCATTTCACACAGAATCTGCAACAATGAAGATAAAGTCATTCCTGCATAACTTCAAACTACTTCACAGCTGTTACCTCAAGCCATTGTGATATTCTTGTCCTTATTGTGTTTAGAGTCAGACCCACGCACGAGAACAAATGGAGTGACAGCAACTCAGCCAAGTGTGTTAATGGAACTTTATATCCCCACCCAAGCCAACGTGATGCTCGTAGTTGGCGTCTCCATTAACAGACCAGACAAGTTTGATAATAGCGAGAAAGAGAAATAATCTCACCTTGTAGAGGTATGTGAGGGCCATGGAATCAAGAGGTAGGCGAAACTCCCATGGAAGGATTTGAAGATGATGAAAGAGAGAGAGAGAGAGAGAGAGAGAGAGAGAGGGAGAGTTATGGCTTTGTAGGATTTGAAGATGATGAAGCTCAAGAGTACTGAGCGTGTTGGGCTCCCGAATGTTTTTTCCTCCTAGAAATCCCAGTACCACCTCTACCTGAGCAATCCAGTTCTGCATTAGGAGTATCCGTTAACTAGGCACTTTGATTCTATGATCATAAATCCATCCAAAGATGAGCTGCAATGGCATTCCATTTCCTCTTTATTACTCCAAGGTGAACCAAACAAGGCCTAAGTGATTACACGATGCGCTATACTTCTGAATGTTTTCATGGTGGAATCAATGATCTGCAGTCTCAACCATGACTTTCCATAGGATCACGTATCTAAAATCTCTAAACCAAAGAAGCGAACATGCTGGAATGCACACAATTCGCTTACTTAGGAACCTACCATCAACTCACCCCAATGTACATGCAAGGAGAGATGGGAGAGACAGATAGAGAAATGTCTGGATTTTGTTAAGAGTACGAATACCTACCACGTCCATGAGAAGTTCTGAATGATTATCTTTTCCCTTGAATACCCCAGTCCTTGTTAATATAGAAAACCAAGGATCTCCTCCTGAAGGAATTGTTATCAGTACTAGTGATTGTGTTCAGAAATAAAATTACTGATAATACAATTCTCAGCATGAAATATACCTGTCGTGCACCTCTAATGTCGATTTTGGATTATCCCCTATCATGTATAGTGTTCTGAAACAACGAATTCCAGAGTATGTATAATTCTCCACATCTAGGTTGCTTAACAAAGATGGCATAAGATTCCTTAACACGGTCTCAGCATTTCCATAGACAAATGGATTTGGCCTCCCATACGATGTATACACCAGTGGAATGGGATGTATTCTGCAGGACAAGGACAAGTAAACAATGCATAACACAAGATTGAAGATTAATGCATGTCACTTTGCTGCATTGAGGTAAACTAGGCCCACACAAGGATCTTATGGGCCAACTAACATTGAGAAGCTGAAACCTCACTATCTTACCTGTTATAGATTGCTTTTAACGCAATCTTGAACACTCCCATACCCAGACGTTCAGCAGGAAAAGTAGCCTGCCTTTGACTTTGTCAGCTAGTCATCAGCCAGTCTTTAGTTCCATCAAGGCTTCAAAAACTCAAGATTGCAGCTGGCGTCACAAATGGCATAGCTTACCTGGTATTCGAGGTCATTATTTGCAAAAACTAGGTGCGGTTGCTTTCCAGCCTCCCTTCCAGGAAGCCCCCCAGTTCTTAATATGTCACAGAGCACCTAAACCCAAACTTGAGTATCACAGAATTGTTTTTAATATACACAGACAGACAGATAGAGGATTACACTCCATTTTATCACTTTTTCCAAACTAGATGTCAACACCCACTAGACTTTTAAAAAGATGATGACTAAAGTTGCAGAGCAGTTACCGAACAACCAAACAAAGCGTCGTGTCTTTTGATAATCAGTTCAAAGATTTAGAACTAGCGTGATGAAAAGCCCAGTATGGACTCGACAGCTGAATTAGATAATCTAAGAAAGGACAAGATCCTTTAGAGTGGTTACAACCTAGATATCTCTGCTCTGGTCAACAGAATCACTGACTACAAATGCTGCCTGAACTCTCTGTGTTTGCACAGCAATTTAATTCTTTCCTATCATATTAGAAGTGCTATTCTGGTCAATGTCTGGCTCAGTTGTCCATCTCTTGTGCATCAAACTAGCTAGCATACTCATCAATTGACAGAACCTTTCTGCATAGAAAAGACAAGACCAGAAAGAGGGTCAACTGGAGGAAAAAGAGAGAGAGAGAGAGAGAGAGAGAATCAAGTTGTTGGAGTTCTCATTCGGGATGAAACAGTGTTGAACACAGACAACTAAGAAGATTTATAGAGAGGACTTCTCTACAATTACTCGAGTCCCTGAGAACTTGAGTGATTTTTATTCACTTTACTTGCTCCTATGTTTTATCTAGATATCTTCAATAGCAATTTTATTAGATACATAACTTTATCCTTATAACTTTTGAAAGCTTTCAATAAACTTGACACCATATACTTTTGAAAGCTTTCGGTAACTTTGACACCATATAACTTTTGTCGAACTATTGTTGTTTAAAACTTTTGTGTAGACTTTAGATAGCAAGGGTATGTGTGGGCTTGCTTTTATTTCTCTTTTCAGTGATCTGCCTTAACCATTGGTAGCAATCATTTTTTTTTTTTTTTTTTTTTTCGGAATGCATTGAGCTCCTTGTCTACTTATACTTATACTTAGCCTCTAAAGTAGTTTTGGATGGTTGTGCAGCCCGAATTATACTTGTGGCAACTC
The DNA here is from genome assembly GCA_014182725.1 of Eucalyptus brandiana. Classification (NCBI taxonomy): domain Eukaryota; kingdom Viridiplantae; phylum Streptophyta; class Magnoliopsida; order Myrtales; family Myrtaceae; genus Eucalyptus; species Eucalyptus brandiana. Next base: position 30,576,370 of record CM024669.1, read on the forward strand.
TGTCTTTTCCTGTTCTAATTATGAGGGTTGCTGATGGACTAGAAGTTATGACCAATTGCCAGATGCAAAAATTTATTGATTATGTTTCGTTGTGGCAGTATCATATCAATTTACAAAATGAAAATGCCCCAGAATATGTAGCATTTTGGTATCTCAGGTTTGTTTTTTGGAAGGTGGTGTGATTGATTGATCTCTTGCATCGAATAACAGGGAGAAGTGGATCTAGCTTGTAATACTCTAGCTGACCATTTAGGCTTGAAGTAACGCGGAGTGTGATCACTGATTCGAGGAAATTTTAACTCTGGCTAGGTGCTACAATGGGTGGGAATTTATGTGGCTAACTGAGCATTAGTACATGCATTGGCATGCCAGAATGGTTTTGTTATGAGGGCATTTTGAGCAACTGATGATGTTGACTTTATCAAAGAAAATAAGACAGTACTTTAGGTTCATTTAGTTTAACCAAAAAAGATGGAATTACCAATGCCCCTGCAGTATCATGATCTAAATATACAAGCAATCAAGCTAATAATACAAATGCACAATATTTTATTTCACGATCACAGATTTTAATAATCATGAGTGAGATAGATGGAAAAAGCAAATGTTATTGAAAATGCTCAGTCCTGATTTACATTAGCATGCCACATTTCTCATTGGACTTTGGTCATGGAGATAATCCAACAAATCCTTACCTATTTACCAGTTGTTTAAAAGGTGTGTGGCCCTGTATGACCTGCAAATTATCTTGGTCAAAATATGAGAGAGAAACGAAACAAAGTAGTTCTGGACCTGATAACAAGCAAAGTCGTGAGGGCGAGCGGATTTTGTAACACAAGAGATGAACTACCTGTGAAGGTAGAATGTTGACTCCTAGTAGTTGACCTAATTCCTGGGCTCTTTTGGATTCAGAAAAGCCACCTCCTGCATCAGCCATTGCTATTAGCAGCGTGTAGTAAAAAATAATCATCGCTTCTTCAAGAATTAACAAGCGAAATTTCTTATTTCAAGGGAGTAACATATTGAACGATTATAGGTAATGGCATCTCAAAAAGCGTCACAGATTCAAATTGCTTGAATGACTTAAACATAAGATAGCAACAATCTCAAAATCATCAAGACGATTACTATTAGATCTTAAAATTACCAATACTTGCCGATAAGTGAATAATCAACCACAATAAGAATATGATGTCCAACTCGCAACTTGAAAACTTTAGTTTGACCATTATATCACAGCACTCACCGGTGATAATTCTATTGAAGGGTCACATTTGGTAACACATCGAAAGTGAGAAATGTAATAGCAAAAATTACTAACACGTTAAAGCAATTACTAGGACCTATCGAAGTCTACCAATCACGAACACTCACCATTTGTTAAGAACACGAAAGGTATCTTCAACTTTCCTGAAAAGATGGGGAACGTAAAGTAAGTGACAGCTGGCTATCAAATAGCACAATACGAATCTCGATATCCCCCGCCCTTACAGTCCATCAGAAAACTCGGTATCGATCAGCGAAAAAAGACATGCATTCGCAACGTAGAACATACGGGAAACGGCAAGATCACCAGCACGACATAAGCCTCGCAGGTATATCAGCAAGCGATGGCGAAAGCTTTACCAGAATCGTCGTACAATCTCCTGAGCGCGCGCGGAGAACCGCCGATGGGAGTGTGACCGAGAAGGACCACGCCGTCGATGTCGAAGGCGATGCCGAACGAAGGCCTGCACGATGAAACCACGATCATCGATTCGATCACGGCCGAAAAAGAAGAAGAAGAAGAGAAAAAGAGAACATCGGAGAAAATCACGAGCGTAGTCGAAGCATGACCGGAACGCACCGATTCGATTGCGAGCTAAGCCGCGAAAACGAGCACGAGGCGAGCGGGGACGGCTGCTTTCTGCCGCGACTCCGCGAGGCTATGGTGAAAAGCCGGTGCCTCATTTTCTTGTTCGCGGCGAATCGCTTCGGGAGATCGAGGAGTTCGAATCGCCGGAGGCGAAGCTTCAAGAAGAACGGAACGAGCTTCAACAGTCCATAGAGAGAGAGAGAGAGAGAGAGAGAGAGAGAGAGAATGGCCCAATCGCGCAGCGTCTTCTCGTTCGATGTTCAGGGGCCGTGAATTGGGCCCGTTGAAATGATGGGCGGGCCTCGATAACGGATCGGCCTTTCCTTTGGATCCGAGCTCAACGGTTAAGCTTGATTTTGGTGAACGTTTTTGGGCTGTTTTCTTTAGTTCTTTTATTTTTGTTGTATTTCTCTCTTCAGGCCTAGTAAATTCGGGCTCCTTGTCTCGGATCCTCTCGAGAGAATCGCTACCTGCATCTTTGGTGCACCTGGTACATGTACATCTAGGAATTCTCAATGGGCTAGTCGTAAATGGCCCCACCCTAGGACCATGAGACCAATGGTTATCCCGAACCTACACCGAGACGTAGACGGTGATTCTCAAATATTTAAAAACAGGGTATGATATGATGAAATAAGATGCAATGGAGACATACACAAAAAATGAATGGATTGCTTTTTTTTTTTTTTTTTTTTTCTATTTCCTCGTAGCGTAGTTTGGATTAGTTGCACAAATACTTGTACTATATGAGACATACCCTGATTATAGAACAAAGTCACTTTGTCTGGTTTTTCCCTTTTCATGCTTTGCGCTCTAACTAATTTAAAGATGTTGCCAAAAGTCTTGTAAAACTGTGAAGTTCTGCTCTTTTCATGGCTATATTTGATGTGAAGAACTAACATATCGAGCACCTATGACGCCACTATCCTAGCATGTCTTTTTCCTTCTTCTTTTTTATGAAAATATTAGAGCATGTGTTTGACGACTCAAAGTCTAAGGGGATAAACTTTTGGTGGGGGACCGAGAAAAACAATCGGGTGGAGAAATTATTGCACGCTTCACGAACTATACAAACCAATATCATATCAGTCATTAATCGAATAGATCTCACTATGAGTTTTGATGTGTGAATTATTGAACAAAATTTCGACATGTGACTTATAGGCCATACGATACATTTTCATACGAAATGGAGTTACAGCCTTGACCAGCCAACGAAAATTCACACTATCATCCACAATCGAGTCCACAAAAAATTATTTCAGAGCCGACCTAGCTAAGGTAAAAGAGATTCGCAGCCAATTCATTTCTCTTTTTGAGTATTCTAAAACGTCGAAAAAATAACTTTAAAGTAATCGTCTATCTTGGATGCGCAAATCAAAAAACTACTCGTCTTAATCCTTGTGCGGGTCTATCTTTATCTATATCTCTCTTATGGTCCCATGACTTGTGTTTGAAAAACATAAAATATAGCCTGTCCCCAACTAATCAGGACGATGGAACCGAGAAGTAGAATCGCACCCGTAATGAAAAAAACCAAGTTTTGTGAACATATTCTAATAAAAACATTTTCCTCATTTTTCAACATGTGAATCATTTAAGAAAATGAGTCAACGGATGACGTTTTCATGGTCAACAAAAAATCTATGCTTGAATTCAAAAAATAATAATTTTCTTTTTAAAAAATCGAAAATCATTTTTCACGATATAACTATATTAATATTTGGACTAGAAACCATGAGTTTAAGCATGCAAAGCCTAATGCTTATTCTCAGGTCCCTAACATCCAAAATCAAGTCTTCAGCACCTAGTTTGGGACCCCCATGTTGGTGCCTAAGTCTCCAGCGCCAATGCATGAGTCCATTGAAATCAGGGCTAGGACATTAGCACCCATGCTCAAATACTTCAACGGGGCCTCATGCTTGCATTCAAGGTACCGCACTTGAACTCATGTACCCAAGCACTGTGTTCTTGATTAGGGCTTCTATGGATGCAAGATCGATGCCAATGCTCTTCCTCAGGTTGAGTCCATCAAGGCTTGACTCAGGATTCTAGTACTTGTGCTTAGTCTTCAACTTGTGTATAAATTACTAACACCTGAATAGTATGTATCTCTAGAAACATTAGATCAAATTTTCCTTTCAAAATGATGAAATATATTTTTCAATTCTTCTTCAGATCTTAATTAAATATCAGAAATATTGTTATTTTCTTGGAAATGACATCGTGGAGAATATTTTTTCAAAAATGTATTATTTTTTATGAAATAAACTATGCTTAGAGCTTGAGATGAGAAATGAATTCTTTAGATGTAGATATAAAGAAAAGACTTGGATTTGACGTCTTGCCGAAGGGGTTGAACTTATTACATTCGTGGTCTTGATTTTTCGCAATCACTCATCATCTTTTCCTAATCTGTACATTTGAAAGGTTCTGATTTTTCGAGAGTCATATCAAATTATGGTATTACTTTTCAGTTTAATCAATACTGTTTTGTTATACTAATTAATGAGTCGCCAACTGTTGGAAGGTGGCGATCGATTTTCGTTTTCCTGTTTTTCTTTTTGGTCAACGCTGGCGATCGATTTCGCACTGCACGTGGGATATTCCAACACGCGTCGTCTGCTGTCTCTCTACCTCCTTCGGATCGACCGTGGGCCGGGCCGGGTTCATGGGCCGAAAGGAGGCCTTGGGCTCCCCCAAGAATGCGTACCCCACGCGGTCGTTGACTTTGTTTTTTTTTTTTTTTTTTTCTCTTTTTTATTCCGTCTAACAGCATATGATAAAGATTTCCGTAAAATAGAATACTAGTATTAGGCAGCTACGGGTAGTTGGTTCGCTGAGCTGGGTCTACAGGGACTCGCTCGTCCAGGCTCATTTGACTTTCATACAATTTTTCCCACCATGGTGTTTTTTATATGTCGCATAACCTTAAGACGTCTCCATGTGGCCAGGAGCTACTACGCATTAGGAAGGGGACACTGGCTAATATCCTAATCACGTAAGTTATCGACCGGCGACCGAGCTTTTTTATTGGGTTAAAAAAAAATTCTTCCTTTATTATAATCAAATACAAGAGGAACATAGAAAGCTTCCAAGTAAGATAAATCCTAAATGGGCTGCAAAACCAAACAAAATCCTTAAAAAACAAAAGAGTATGGCTTGTAATTCTAAGCATGCTCTCATCTCAAAAAACCAAATCCATTATAGCATCCAAAAACAATTAGTAACCGATCACCAAAACAATCAGTGAAGGACATATGTCGAGATCTTTTCTTCCAAAAACTATGGCTTGTACTATGCACCTAGATTCGACGTTCTCAATATAATCGTGTGGCACCCCCTAACGGCCTCCAATCCAATAGGGTTGCCACTTTACTTCTTCGTCCTGGATGTCCTTTTATTTTAATCAATGGACTTCAGGGAATCCATGTGGGGGTTCTATCATATACTTTATTGGTCCTTGCGCAATGTATATGGCGGAAGCGTTCCAACAATTTTCTTTCCTACACACAGAAATGATGCACACACTAAACACGTTTATAGATAATAGCCGAACACTTTTATTTACAAATATCTACTAGATGGACATTGTTTGTCGGTACATCCAAAAGGCTGTAGTTTCCTATACTCGGCGATACTTCAAAAGTTAACCGACAACTTCAACAGTCCTTCAGTGCCAGTATCCAAAATTCTTTCTCTGCTATCCTCCCTCTCACGGTCACTCCCAGCCACTCGATCCCCCGTTGTCATCTTTTGGTGGTGGTGGTAGCAGCCCTAGAACTCGCCTGTTCCTACGGACAAATAAGACGACATATTCCTAGAGTACAAGACCTGTGGGAAGACCGGTGTCAAACATCACGATCACTCTCACCCATATGAACGTCAGTCCCCGCATGTCAGGATCCTGATATTCCGACTACTCCTATTGCAAGTCGATTGGGATCCCGTAGAATGTACTAGGAGGTGCGGGTAGCAGATGCATCGTTCTTAATCTGAAATATGTTAGTCCCACAAGGGGTGAGTACAACCACTCAGTAGCTAAAGATCTATTAAACTATATTATGTAGAGTCATCATCATCTGATTTCATGCAAAATACACAAAACACATCACTAGGAGAATAGGTACGCATTAAATCAATAGAGTTTTCCAACGAAATGACGAGTGTAGTTTAAAAATCGGAACACATCATTTCAATCACATGGGTCCCGATTATAAGGCTAAACCGTTATGACACGTCTCATACCGCGTCACACAAGTTTGTCCCATAATCAGGCGCAGCTATCAAAATTGCGTAGCTCAGCAGAACAATCAACTTTAAAACTTAATAGATTTTTGATTCTCTATCACTGACTCGTAGGACTAGGGTTTGTGTCCCTCCACGCATTCACATCCAACTTGGCATCACGAAAGCCTCTGATTCCATATTTCAGTCACCGGGCATCCAGAGCGTGTTACGTCACACCTCCAGGCATATCGCACCCTCACCTAGCATCATGAGGAATCGCCAGGGCTTGCCATATCAATGACTGCCCCTACCCTTCGGAACGCGTATCGTCATACATCCGGACATCCCGACTCTCTCGGGGAACCTCTGGGGCTCACCGGTCCCCAGGCATCTAGAGGCATCTCCACTACGATCTTCCAAGCAAACCAACTCTCGGGGCATCGTTGACCTGAGGGTCCAACAGGAGCAATGGCACATCAACCATGATATAGTAATCAAATCATTTCAATACCGAAACATTTTCAAATCATCGACATCTAAAATCCCTTGGATTCTTTTCGAAATTCCATGTTCACAACTCACCCTTCAGCATTTTCAAAATCCACGAAAAGTTACCCGAGAATAGTACCCACACTCTTGGCTTACGACAAATCATTTCTCAAAACGATAAGTAAACTTGAAAACTCGCAAAGTAAGTCCGAAATTCAACCCGATTTTCAATGATTTAGAAAAATTTATATAGAATTCGAAATTTGAAAGCACCGCCCGTTTTCTTAAAATATTTGAGGTCAGTGCCATGGTAAATAGAGTTCTTCATACAATTCGGTAGGTTTTTCTAATCAATTAATGGAAAATTTTCAAGATTTCGTAGCCTCCAAAATCTATGTTCAATTTAAATCCAAAGAAGTTGAAATCACAGATAGGAAACCTGAACATTTCCTCAGTTCCCTAACCCCAAATTTGCTAGGTCATCACCTATTCCGCATCCAATACCAAAGTTCAAATCATTTCAATCTAACAACACTTCCTCAAGCAACAACAACACTACACTATATAGGTTAGTAGACTCTAACTTGCCTTAAATCCAATGGTGTTGACGGCAAGCGAACCGGAAGTTGCGACCACGAGCAAAGCTGAGACAGCTACGGAATGTTGCAACAACGAACAAAGACGAGGCTGGTGACGACCTACAAAATGGCGTGAAGGCCGGTGATGAAGTGTGATGCGGCGTGTGGTGGGGGTGGTCACCGGTGAGCGGCGGTGACCGGGCAGAATGACACCAGTTTTTGGAGCAGAATTCCTACGGAGGCGTTGCTGAATTGAGAGGGCGGTGTTCGAGAAATGAGGGTAGCTCTCTCTCTCTCTCTCTCGATCGTTTTCTTTCTTCGGCCAGCACGCTAGTTGACTAATCTAGTCAACAAAGAAATCTGGTGGCAGCAGGAAACGGCGACACCCCACGCAGCCGTGTCTTCATGTGGGGAGCCTTCCTTCCGTTGGTGCCACCTGCTGGAGCTCACGCACATACGTGGCCGCACTTCCCTCCAAGGAGTCCCTCTGCATGCCACCGAGAGGAGGAAACGTTGCTTTTGGTCAACATCTTCTTCTATAGTTGACCGGCTTCGACGGGGGAGGGAAAACATGGCCGCATGGCCGTGCATGGCAGGTCAATGGACGTGGAGGAAATTCTTACGTAAATGCATGGCCGTGCATGGTCGTGCATGGTCGTCAAGACAATGTGCACGAGAGTTTTGGTTAGTAGGGTACATGTGCGGGTGAAAAAAAGTCTCAATCGTGGCGTTACGCAAAGAAACTTTCGACAAAACGATAGGTTATGCAATGATCGAATTGTCCCGATGCGACCAAGGCGCGACTATGAAGTTATATCCTAAAATCATTGCATAACGTGACGTTTAGGTCCAACAATGACGATGATGAAATTGCGTCCGTAAATTGTGCCAATGATATGGTCCGACAACACTTCCATCAATCCGTGATGCTTTGTTACTTATTTGAGGTCTAACGAAAATTCGGATGTCACAATTCTCCCCTCCTTAGAGAATTTTGTCCTTGAAATTGGATATCTCTTACATGTCATGGAAAAGATGAAAATACCTTTGCTTCATTTCTCTTTCACTTTCCCATGTGGCCTCTTCCATGTCGTGATGTCGTCATAAGACCTTAACCAGTGGAATTTTCTTTGTCCGAAGGACTTGCTCTTTTCAATCTAGTACCTGGATTGGTTCTTCCAAGTATCTCACTTTCTCATCCACTTTGATGGCTTCATGATCGAGTATGTGTCTAGGGTCAGACTGATACTTCCTCAGCATCGACAAATGGAACACATCATGTAAATTTTCTAGCTGACCGATAAGCTACGTCTCCTATCCTTTCAAGGATCTCAAAGGGTCCAACGAATTTTGGGTTCAACTTACCATTTATTCCGAATTGTGATATTCCTTTCATCGGGGATACCTTAAGAAACACGTGATCTCCCATGTTAAATTCCAAGGGTCTCCTACACTTATCCGCGTAGCTTTTCTGTCAACTTTGGGTTGTCTTAAGTCTTTTCTTGATAATCTTGACAGCTTCGGTAGTAATTTGTATTAGTTCTGGTCTTGTCAGTTTTCATTCACCTACCTCATTCCAGCAGACATGAGTCCTACATTTTCTCCCATACAATGCTTCATAGGGAGCCATGGCTATACTTTTCTAAAAACTGTTATTATATGCAAATTCTACCAGGTGTAACTTTTCATCCCAACTTCCTCTAAAGTCAAGGATGCGAGCTCTTAACATGTCCTATAGTGTCTGGATCACTCTTTCCATTTGTCTGTCCGTTTGCGAGTGAAAAGCAGTACTAAACTGGAGCTTAGTCCCTAAGGCGGTTTGAAGACTTCGCCAAAGGTTTGAAGTAAATCTCGAATCTCAATCTGACGTAATAGTTACAGGAACACCATGTAAGCGTACCACTTGGCTTACATATATATATCAGCATATTTATCCATTGAATAGTCTACGCGGACTGCTAGGAAATGGGCAGACTTAGTAAGGCGATCTACTATCACCCAGATGGAGTCGTGGCCACTTGACGTCCTTGGTAATCCTTGCACGAAATCCATCGTCATGTGATCCCATTTCCACTTTGGTATATCCAATGGTCTCAACAATCCTGTAGGTTTGCGGTTTTTCGCTTTCACTTGTTGGCATGTTAAACACTGAGAGACATGTTTGGCAATATCCGTTTTCATACCATTCCACCAATACTGTTGGTTCAAATTCCTATTCAAATTCCTATACATCTTTATACTACCCGGATGAATACTATAGTTACTCCTATGTGCCTCCGATAGAATTTCCCTCCTTAATTCTTCTTGGTTAGGGACACATAGTCGTCCCTGGCATCTTACAATTCCATCCTCAAAGACTTGGAATTCTAGTCTTTTTCCTAAATACATTTCGTTTTGTAATTTCGAAATTTCCGGGTCGGATTCTTGTAGAATTCTAATTTTCTGGATAATTTCTGATTCAATCCTTAACACAGTAAGCATACCGATGAGGTAGTCTATTTCTAGCTTAAATTTTGAATCTGCCATTGTCTCCAACATATTCCATTATGTTACTCTTACACTAGCCATCTCTATAGCCGATACGACTAAGAGCACCCGCCACTTTATTTGCCTTTCCTGGATGGTACCTTATTTCACAATCATAATCCTTTAACAATTCCATCCATTTTCTCTATCTCATGTTCAGTTCCTTTTGCGAAAGCAATTATTTCAAACTCTTATGTCTGAATAGATTTCAAATTTCTCTCCATACATATAATGCCTCCATATCTTCAAAGCAAAGATTATAGCTATCAATTCTAAATCCTGAGTTGGGTAGTTCACTTCATAGGGTTTCAACTATCTCGATGCATAGGCTATGACCTTGCTGTGCTACATCAGAACGCATCCCAGTCCTTTGTGAGACGCATCACTATATACCGTAAATCCATCAGATTCAGATGGTATAGTTAGGATTGGAGCCGTGATCAATCTCTTTTTGAGTTCCTGAAAGCTCCTTTCACACTCTCCATTCCATTCGAACTTTACATTCTTCCAAGTCAATTTTGTCAATGGACCTGCAAGTCGTGAGGATCCTTCAATAAATCTTCTATAGTGTCGCGACCTTCCCAAATTTTTTTGATGGATTACCTAAAAAAGGCTAATGGATTACTAAGTCCGAAGACTTGGCACGGACCCTCCCAAGTCCTACCAATCACGACTTGATGTTAAGAAATTAATATATTTTAACATGCAATTATATTCAGTTTGGAGCCACTAACCAATTAGGGCCGGTTAGAAACCCAAGTAAAGTATGGGAGAATACTTTACTATTGCGAACTAGAGATTCAATAGGTCCGGGGACATGATTACGCTAGATTAGTCTAACGCCCTTTCGGTACCTTTTATTTTAATTTTAAAAATATTTTGCAGGCAATGTTGATTAATTTTAACCTAAGCTACTAACATGGAAATGATGGTCATGCGAGTGCACAATCAATAAAATAAAAAATGCTAATAAAAATGCATGCCCTAAACATGATTTCTAAATGACATGACACCTAATTTTTCTTTTTCTTTTTGAAAATGTTAATTATATGCAATCTTAATTTAAATTTGATATGCATGAGTTTTACTTTAATGACATATGTGAGATGCAATTCATATGGTATGACTTAAACTTATCATTATATGTATGCAATCTAATTTATATAATCCTAAATATGCATGTGCTACGTGATATGAAATGAATGATATGGTATTTCTACATGCATGCTCTTTTATAATTTTTATTTATTTATGATTGATTCATTTTTTAATGCATATATGCAACCTATGCTAAATAAAGATGATATGAAATGAGGTTAATTATGAATTAACCTATTAACTAACCAAGGAAATGATCTTTAGTTTTTCTTTCTTTTTTAATATGACTTAATAATTCTTATTTAAAAAATAACATAATGACGGAATACTAATCTTTGGCTTTTTTTATTTTATTAAAAAACTACATGATGGGAATTTTAAAACATTAATCTATGACCCACTAACTAGAGTGCAACATGTGGTGTGGTTTATATGACCTAAATAACATTTCGTTTGTTCTCTTTTTTTGTTTTATTAAAGGAAATTTAACCTAATCCTATATGAATCTAAAAAATCAAAATGCGTTGCTTTAAACATGAGATATGTATGGACTTAAATACCTAAGTTCCATAATCCATGATATATGATAAACAAATAACGATGACATGCCAAAAAAGAAAATTCATCCATGTAAATCAATGGCATATTATTTTAATGTGAATCAATGATGCAAAGCAATTCATGAATTTACCATGAAAAGTCAAAACAATCAAACATCTAAGCCGACGTCTCGCGGCTCAATATTTTTGATTATTATGACTTAATATGACAAATTTCATAATTGGATAATGATAAAAACAAATCAAGTCAATTCCACAAGCTAAAAAAATCCAAACAATAGCTTAATTTAACCTAAAATTTTACCTAGCTTGGAAAATTATCTTCAAGATGGAAACCAGCAAGGAACCATTCCAAATTCACCCTTCTCAAACCTCAAGTGACCTGCACAAGGAAAATGTACTAACGGTACTAAAGTTGCTGGACAACTTCGGATGAAGGATGGTCAGCGTCGGAGCGGGCGAGGGAGACAACCGGCGTCGGAGCTCCGGTGAGGACTAGGCGGCAACAGCAGCAGGGAGGCGTGGCGTCGATGACCGGCGAACAGCAGGGTCGCGGGTCGCAGCAATGGTGGCTCAGGCTGAGGCGCAATGGTGGAGGCGGTAGCTGCAGCAGCAAATGGGCTGTACAGACGTTGAGCGCCGGGTGAAAGATGGCAACGGGGGGCGTTGCCGGTGTCGGCACCGACCACCGGCGAAGGGAGTCGCGGGCCGGGAAACTCCAGGTGCAGGTGCTGATCGAAAGCGGAGCCGTTGTGGGATCTGTAGAGGCGTCGGAGCAGAAGTGGGTCTTCGTGATGGCGTGGAGTCCGGCGGCTTGATCGGTGAGGAGGGCGTCGGACGGGGGAGGCGCAAGATCGGGCACGGCAGCAGCAATCATCGGAGGAACAAAGAACTGCTAGCGCGTCTCGGTGGCTCGGCAAAGCACGAGCACGCGGACAAGGCGGGGGTGCGGCTTCGGCGAGGCGTCGAGTCGGGCGGCGCACGATGGTGGCAGACTGGTGTCGTGAGGTTGACCGAAGCGCGAGGACTGGTGACTCGCGGGTTGCTGGCGCGGTGGCCGGCGCGGGTTCTCAGGCTGGTGCAGCATCGCGGGGAGCGGGCTGCTGCGATGGAGGTCCGCCGGTGTTGAGTGACACTGGAGCAGCGGTGGAGGCGCAGCGGGCTGGCTTAGAATTGGCTGGGTCGCGGGTTGCAGAGGTGCGGCGGGGCACGAAGCGGTGGCCGAGCAGTAGGTGTTGCCTCGCAATGGTCGGCGCAATGAGGAAGATGAACAGCTCTCTGCTCTGCTTTTCTTTTTGCTTTTTGTTTCTTCTTTTCCATTGCTGCACGTCCTCTTTCTCTCACGTCATTTTCATGTCTCCTCCTTCTATCTCTCTCTGCATTTTCTGCAGCTTCTTTTCTTTTGACTTTTCTTCTTCTTCCTCTCCCACAAATCGAAGCCCTCTTTTCTCTTTTTCTTCCTTTCACTTTTCACTTTTTTTTGGACGAAGAGAAACCGCCCCCCTCTTTTTCTTTCTCTTTCAATTTTCTATTTTTTTCTCCCCCCGATTCAAGGCTTCGTACTCTTTATTTATAGAGAAAGACTTGAGTTTGTTTCCACAGGTGGAGATTTTCGCTCAACCTCTCAACAACAAAGTGGCTCCAAAATCACACGGTTGAGTTTTTGAATTCAAAAATTATTTTAAAAAATTTCCCTCTAATTAAAGCTTATCTTTAATTTCTAAAAGATGAGTTTAACGGATAAGCTTGATCCTAAACTAGGTGTCAACAGCTGTCCCTCTTTGAAGGGAAGCTCGTAGAAGTTTCCTTCAAAGATAAATGACACCTAAATTTTAACCATGCAAAATGAATATGCAATATGCAAATGTCAATGAATCTTTTTTTTTAAAATATAAATGATGTAACGTAAATGCAATGATTTGGTCAAGAACATATATTTCTATGTGTCCATGCTTAATGAAATGCAAATGCAAAGAAGAACACATATCTGACATACTTATCTGGAGATTCAGAAAAGTATTATTAGGTGTGAAATGATTCCTATGAGACCCGACAAACATCTGAAAATCTCTTCAGATAATTGAAAGGTTCAAAGTCTTTAGAGATCTGGAACTCTTATCAGATCCCAAGCACCTGGAATAACCTACCTTCAAGAAGGATAGAGTAATTCTAGGCAGTAGATGTTACATGTCTAGGACCCGTACCATTCTACGGTCGCCAAAAATAGTAACATAACTTTACAAAGAGACTGCTTTCCCAGGACCTGTACCATTCTACGGTCGCCCAGTATGACAGTGTTTGGTTGTGTCTAGGACCCGTACCATTCTACGGTCGCCTAAACGGGGATTTACCTTTCAGGACCCGTACCATTCTACGATCGCCTGAATAGGGAAATAGGTTTTGTCTAGGACCCGTACCATTCTACGGTCGCCTAAACGGGATTCACTTTCTAGGACCCGTACCATTCTACGGTCGCCTAAATAGGGAATAGGTGTTGTCGAGGACTCGTACCATTCTACGGTCACCTTGACGGAAAATTGATTTTTCAAGACCCGTACTATTCTACGGTCACCTGAATGGGGAAACTGCTTTTCCAGAACCCGTACCATTCTACGTTCGCCTGTTAGAGCAATAAATGTCGTTTAGGACCCGTACCATTCTACGGTCGCCTAAATCAAACTAAATTTGAAGAAAAATCTTTGGGGGATTTGGGACTCTCATCAAATCCCAAGCACCTGGAAATTGCATCAAGTACTTAAAAATTCTAAACATCCGGAAATCACATCGACGCTCGAAAAGACAAATACTTGGAAGTCACATCAAGCATTTAAGGGTTCAAATATCTCGAGTTCACACTAGACATTTGAAAATATTTTACTAAACATGGAAATCACATCAGATGTTTGGAAAGACAAACACTTGGAAGTCACATCAAGCATTTAAGGGTTCAAATATCTGGAATTCAAACTAGATATTTGAAAACATTTTATAAATAGGTATTTGGAATTCTCATCAAGCACCAAGATAACTGGACAAACTCAAGGCTTCGAAGACAAATCCTTTGGTCTTTGAGAAAAAATTCATTTCATTTTTTTTTAATTCAATGAAGGTCCATACATGATGGCTTTTCAAAACTTCCACAAGGAAAAATTATCAAGACAATTTTCACCGAGCCGTGAATCTCTTGAACATGCTAAATGAGACACTTTTGGTGTGAAAGACTTTTTCACTCACTCTCATTTAGGAGGGGTTATTTGTCCCGACCATTGATGCGGGAATATATCACTCAATCTTATCATCATCTTGTCGACAAGAGTTCGAATTTTCTTGCAAGCAGTATGACCTTACCAATCTAAGAGGTCTTTAACAGGTACTGTAATGTGGGCTTGGTCAATGGCTTAACAAAGGGATTCTTTGAGTCAAAGCAATTGAAAAACAATTTCGTAATCATCTCGGGTTTAAAAGTCAAGAACCCCGCAAAATGAGAAAGAAATAATCTTACTCGCACTTCTTCGAGCAATGCTCAAAACATAAGAATTCCTATGTTAATTCAAGTGCCATAATCTGAAGAGACTTTGTAAGGGACGTAACATAGGCTTGGTTCTTGCGTTTGAGAAATGAAAGGATCGTTAGGCTCAAAGATGCGTGTAATGGGTAAGAGTTGGTGATCATCTTGACATTACCACCAGTTTTCTTTGCCACGGATTGTCTTCTTGACAAATTTTTTTATCGGCTCAAGAGTTTATCACGGATGCCAATGATTATTCAACTGGAAATCTTTTCTCAACATTTTTTCTTTTAAAATCATTTTCTTTGATGATGGGCATTGATCAGGCACACCGCTTTTTTTATGCCCCCCAATTCATCAGTCATTTCTCTCTTCTTTTCATGGGCATTGACCTTGCTTTTACTAGGCACACTGCTTTTTCATGCCCCTTAGTTCTATTTTGATTTCAGTTCTTGCGCACAATGCGTGTGTCAAGTATACTTTAAATGACACTCGAACCTTCAAGGGTCTTCATCTATCTCTTGCCTTGCCCCAGTGTGGGGGATGATCACCAACTGGGTTTAAAGAAATGAAATTGCAGGCTCAAGTGGGCTATGCAAATGATATAAGTGTGTAGGATAGTGAAAGAAACGCTCTTCGTCATCCTAAGGCACTTAAATTACCACATGAATTCAATGTAATAACATAACTTGAAGATTGATGCAAGTGAGAACAAGAAAATTTCTATCCATTTCACTCTCCTTCAATGTCAACTTACCTCTATTTGCCCCAATGTGGGGGTGGTTCTTGACAGGGGTAGTATGAAAGAAGTTCTTCAAGTATTTAGGCTCAAAGAAGGGTTAAACAAGGGTTCACTGTAGAGAAATGAATTGCCCCTCATCATTTTAGTTGTCGTACTTCATGCAAGAAAACTCTTCACCTTGAAACACAAAATGTTTCCATACTCACCTCACAATGTATAGACAAGGGACTGTGTATGGGATAAGGCTTGCCTTTCACGCTTCATTTAGCATCATTTAGCATGTTTAAGTAACTCAACATTCTTCACTGAATTATCCATTTTGATAAATTTCAAGTGGAATTGACGAATTGCATATCATGTGAAAACATTCTGAAATGATAAAAGGGCCATATTCTATCAAATCATAAAGTCAACGCTGTTAAGTGTCTATGTCTTGCCCCTCTTTGCAAGGGAGCTCATAGAGGTTCCTTAAATGCGCTCAGGGCTGCACCTGAAACATAAAGCAGATAATTAAAAGAAACAAACGGGGTAAATTAGATGCATGCTGGAAAATTATTTTATTTTGAAAAAAATTTCAAGGGAACATGAAGAAGCCCAGCCTTCAGAATTAGCTCCTTGCCGTTTTCTTTTTGGTAGGATTTCATCACAGGGCTAGTTTGGTGTACTTCAACATGCCTTTAAAACAATGAAAATCTCCATGTATTTTATTGGATGAAAAGCAAATTACATTATTGAAATGAAGGAAATCCTAGAATTAAAAATGCAAATATGCACATATGGAAAGCAATAAAGACTCCTGCGCAGAGGAGTGTGCACATAATTAAAATTTTCCTACTCTCGAGCTTTGTCGATAGCAAACACTAAATTCTCTTCGAATAATTCAGTTATTCCTTCGGGTGCATCATCAAAGCTCTCAATTTTTGGAGGTGCGGGATCATCTATGCCACCCCATCCATCTGGGATGATATCCCGTGGGTCGAAGTAGGAGCTGGGAGGAGCCGAATACTTTACATAGTAATCGAATTTGCCACTTGGTTGCCCCAGGGTGTCCATCACTTCTGCTTCCTCATGCATCATCTGAAACATGGTCGGCTCAGCATCAAAACTGAAAATGGCATTCACAGCTTCTGGGTGGTCAAGAAGTGGGTTATTCTGGATGTTCGGTTGTGCATCGCAGAATGAGACCACCTTAGCATCCAAAAGATTTTGGATTTTATGTTGCAGCGTATAGCAATCGTCAACAGAATGCCCTACCTCCCCCATATGGTAAGCACATGTCTTGGAAGAATCATAGTTGGGGAAACGCTCGGGATTAGGTCGCTTAGGCTCCTTAGCGAGTAATCATTTCTTCTGAAGGGTTGGCAAGATCTTGGACAATGGCTTAGGAAGTGGCGTAAATTGACGCCTAGAAGAATTTTTCTGCTGGCCAAAGAAGGGTCGTGCTCCTCCCTGTTGGGTGTTTGGGGTAGGGCGAGGTGGTTGAATATAAGTTGCATTAACCTCCACTATAGGTTCCTTATCCTTCTTGGTTGAGACTCTCCCATATGAGCTGGTTTGATCAGACGCCCATCCATCACGCAATGCTACTTCAATTCGCTCGCCAACAGGGATTAGCTGATTGAATGACTCAGCAGTTGAACCCAGCATTCGATTTCGATATTCAGGCGGGAGTGTCTTCATGAACAAATCCATCAGCTCCTTTTCTGTCGGCTCCGGAGTTATTTGAGCGGCTACAGTCCTCCATCTCGTGACATATGCTTTGAAAGATTCCATCCTCTTCTTCTCAGTGCGAAGTAAATCTTCTTGAGATGGGGTGACATCAATATTATACTTATATTGCTTGAAGAAGACATCGGTCAAATCCTCCCAAGTCTCCAGAAGATTAATTTTTTTCATAATGTACCACTGTAGTGCCGGTCCTGTCAGGCTTGCCTGAAATTGTTGAATCATCAAGGGGATGTTATCAACATATTGGGTTATCCTGACCACATATGTCTGCAAATGGATCTTCGGGCAAGAGGTGCCATCATACTTTTCAAAGTCCGGCATTTTGAACTTCTTCGGCATCTTGACCTTTGCATAGTGGGACAAATCAGTTGGGCCTTGGACAAACGAACCCTGTAGCTGCTTGAGTTTCTCCTCGATTTTTGCCATGCGTTTTTCTTGTTCTGTCTTCGGTACAACCGAGTGTATCACTTGTACCTCCTCATCAACAACAATTTGAGGCACGTCAGTAATTTTCTCCTTGGAAGCACCATCAGAGGTTGATGTCCCAATTGCGCATGTATTCTTGCCTTTATCTTTCGGATCAGCTAGAGGAGCATGTTGTGGTAATACCACTTCAACTTACGGAGCTGGTGGGGCAGTATTTGCTTGGAGAGAGTCGATTTGCTTAGAGATCTGCTCAAGAACATTTAGGACTTGCTTCATCTCCGATTCGAGGACAGCGATGCGAGTTTGTTCAGCAACACGTGTTTGTTCGGTGTTATCAGCCATTGTTGCTCTGGAATGAGTATGGATTGGTGATCTTAGGTGAGCCGTGTTGTTACCTAAGGGAGAAAAGAGATAATGTAAGAAACGATGACAAGATAGGAAAATGGCCCATGACAATGGTCTAATCGCCTCATTTTATTTGAAATTTGAATCAAACTTTCTAACTAAGGATTGAAATTCAAGTCCCTACACATTAGACTAAGAATTAAAAACACTGAATTAAAAATTGAAATCAAGGTCCCTAGACATTGAACTAAGAAACAAAAACCAAAACATTTTATTTTATATGCTTTCGGGAACCCAATGTCTTGCGAAGCTTTTTATTTTCAACTTCAATCATTTCCACTTTCCGCTTAAGATGCTCAATTTGTGCTTGCTGAGTGGGCTTCTTAGTCACGTCAGGGATGATATAGCTAGTACGATTACCTAGAGGGGGGTGAATAGGTATAAAGGATTTTTCTTTTGATAATTACACACTATTTAGATAAATAAACGATTTGCAGCAATTAAGAAAAACAATCGTAAGGCGAGTAAGGGAAAGAGAGAATTAGACACGAGGTTTATAGTGGTTCGGCTTGTGTCAAGCCTACGTCCACTCTTTCGCACCGATGACCAATTGGCTGGATTCCACTATGAACAAAGAGATGTTACGGTGATGATCTTCCTTGACTTCTTGGTGTAGACGATCTTCCACACTCTCAAGGTGTCACTAGAAATGAACACTCGTGTGTATACAATTTCGCTCAAAATGGTCTCGACTAATAATCAAGGATCTTCGACTACGGAATTTTTCTATCAATCACACACTCTAAAACAACTGGAATGTCTTCAATTTATACTTCTTTATGCCATCATAGCCGTTGGCACTTACCAAAGGAATTCCTCCAATCTACCCGTTGGACGGAATCAATTACGAAGATCGTTCGAGTTATTTAAGGAGTCTGGCGATAGCCCATCAATCCTGTTCGCCCATACAATCAGGATCTTGGTTTCCAAGAATAGAACATTCCAAGAATACTTCGACAACCATCGGATCTTTAATCGATCTAGATAAGAACAAACAAAGACTCCGAGATGTTTATCCAACCAAGGGATCTTTTCCGAGAGGATAGGATCGAATCCTCAACCATAAGCTTCGGCTCTGGATTTCCTTTGCTACTGGAATAGAAAGACTGTCAGTGAGAATAGTCTTGAGTCTAGAGTCTTGAGTCTTGAGTCTTGAGTCTTGAGTCTTGAGATAATAAAGTCTTGAGACTTTAATCTTCGGTCTCCGAATATCCAGACTTGGGACGATAGAAACGTTTTGTCGCCTTCAAAAGACTCGGAAAGATTTCTCCAACAATCTCCCCCTTTTTGATGGTGACAAAACTTCCTTGTAGATTTGAACAACTTTGACCCGCAAAAACATTTCTCAAGCAATATGGCTAACTCACAAATATTAATAAAACAACCACATTCTGCATCCACAGCAAATTGGTTAGTCTTTCATGAGTAATACCATAAAACAACACTTGATATGAACGCAACTAGTCAAGCATTTAAATCCACAGTCAAGAGTACTCAAGTCAAACTCAAAAAAAAAATGACTACAAATAACCACAAATTCAAAGATTAAAAGATAAAATGATGTTTGAAGGATGATGGTGTTGATTGTTCAAATTGATTCTCCCCCTTTTTGTCATCATGAAAAAGTGAGAAAGGGATCAAGTCTGCTTGGGAATGCGAACGATTTGGAAATCTCCCATAGACTGGACTAAGCCTTCTAGCCTCTTCAAGTCTTCCCTTAACCGAGCTACCTCCTCTCCTTTTGCATTTGCTTGAAGTTGTAGAGCAAGGTCTTTCATTCTCGTCCTCCGGGGTAATCAAGATGCTTGGCCAGCATTCTTGATGGATTGAATCTCATAGTCTAGAGCAAAAATCTGTCCCCGCATATCCATAAGGATATCAACAATACGACGAAAATCTCTTGAGTTATCCGTCCGTGTACTTGCATCGGCTTTTCGGATGGAGTGAATGCAGACGTTGTAGCTTCCGTGAAATCATGCAGATTTGGGTTCGAAGTATCGTGTCCTTCTTCAGGCAATTTAGAAACCTGAACTTCTTTTGTGTCTGCTGGAGATGGTTTAGGACCTTCACTATTGGCAGCATGTGGTGAAGACCTTTCTTGCTCGCCAACTCCCCCTGTCTCTAGGACATCACAAGGAGAGTAGTGATGATCATGTTCTTGATCTCCCTTGTCTCCAAAGTCCGATGCATCTTTCTTTCTCTCCTCCTCTCTCCTTTTCTCCTTCTTTCTCCTTCTCTCCCTCTTTCTCCTTTTGCCGATCTTCTTCTCGATCTTTGCTTGCTCCTCTTCCTCTCTCTCGTTCTCGTTGAAGTTACGTTGATCGAGGCACGTAACGTCCGGTTCTTGTTAAAGCAAAGATTGTGGGATCCTCATCTTCTTCATCTTCATCCTCTAAGATGAGAGTCCTTTTCTTCTTCCTCGATGAGGTTCCAACGATTTCTTTTCCTTTCCTTTTTGAAGCGAGATGGGACAGGAGTCTTCACTCGAATTTCTCCATTGCCTTGGAAAGCTCTTGTAGACGCATCTTCGTCGGCATCTTCAAACCTACCACCATCTTATCGCACGGTCGAACACAAAGTGAATGGGGCGGTTCAATATTCATGTGTCTAAAGATCTTGGTCACTGGACCAGGATAAGGCAATTGTCCCTTGTCTTTTGACACCGCTCCGTACATATGGAAAAGAATCGTATGCGGGAGAGAGAACTTCCTTCCGAGTTGATTGCATACATCAACTTTGCTTGAGAATAAGACACGAAGTCTTTGATGTAGACTTTGGTCCGAGACAGTTGATTACGATCTTATGAAGCACAATGTTGATTGCATTCATCCCTGGAATAGGTAACTCTCTTGTCGCGTCCCTATCCTTGACAAGATCCGAGTAGTACGTGCGGGTGAGACTTTGATTGGCGAGATAACGCCCTCGTTCAACTCCAACAATGTCTCGCCAACATATTCACATCTACCACGTAGACTTTGTCTCGAACACTGAACGAAATTCTATTCGTATCCAAAAAGCTCAGATTTGAATAGAAATAAGCGGTTAAATGTGCGTACCCGTCCGTAGAGTCAGAGCAAAATTTCTCAAGTTGAAGCAAGTTCAACTTCTCTCTCAAGTTCATGTTGATGGCGTCTAGAAAGTCAAAATCAACACTTCGAGGGTTTATCACCCCTCTTTTCAACGGTTTGCCATATACTTTCTCCTGTTCCTCGGATTTAAACAAATCCAATCGATTTCCTTTCGTCTTCGCTGCCACACCCATTCTTGGTTGAAACTCAAGGAACATTTTATCATCATCGTTCCCTTCAATTAAATTTTGTCCGGGCACACGAGGATCACTTGGAATATTTGCAAGTGCATCCCTCGCTTTTCCTCTCGGAGCAATTTCTAACTCCTCCATTTTCCGCGAGAAAAGATATTCATTTCCATAGTTCTTATCCTTAAGGAAATCGTCTATGTAATTCAATGGTGTACCGGTGATTTTCAACGCACGATAAAGCTTGTAGATATAGGAGGGTTTTTGGACTCTTACAGGGTCGGCGTCCTCGATTATCTCTTCTTCAAGATGATGACTTTCACCATGTGGGGTAGGAGGCGATGAATGACGTGGATGAGAACGAATCGGACTTTTTGTTGCCGACTTGAAAAGTTTTCCTCCTCGTAAGATCGAAGTGTATTGGTCCCTTCTCCATTCTTTGTGGTCCCCGCTTGCTATTCTCGATGATTTCCTCGAAGAAGACATTCTTCTTTGTCGATTTGAGAGATTCCTTCGATTGCTTCCCAAAGAAAAATGACCACTTTCTCGACGATGAACAAGAGATTGAAACAGTTCGGGAGAAGAGTACTTTTTAGGGTTTTGACGATTGTGGAAAAAGCTGTATATTTATATTTAACTCACTTTTTGAAAAAGGAAGTTCAATCGTCGCGGGGAAAGAGTACGATCAGTTCTTTTCAAAATCAATAATGTCAAAGTTAATCTTTTTGAAAAGACAAGTTTTTTAATTTTCACATGAGATAATAATCGAACAACAAAATCGTACCTTTTCGAGTTCGAATAAAATAGCCACTTACGTCTATAGCCATGAATGTCCGAGTCCGAAGATCTCGAGGGCGAGAGATTAGAGTCTAAGGATTGTTGAGTCTTTAGACTTTAACTTCTTCAAGCTTCAAAATGTTGAGTCTTGAACGGATAGCGTCAAATTGATTTTTCTCCAAAGGCTTTGTGAAAATATCCGCTAGTTGACTTTTTGAATCAACAAATTGAAACGAGATTTCTCCGTTTTGAATATGATCTCTAATGAAGTGGTGTCGAATCTCAATATGCTTTGCTCTTGAATGAAGAATTGGATTTTTGGTAAGATTGATCGCGCGGTGTTGTCACATCGATTTCGTGCATGAGTCTTCAATGCCAAAGTCTTGTAGCTGTTGTTTGATCCATAGAATTTGCGAACAAAGCAACTTCCAAGGGCTACATACTACGCTTCGTTGTTGAAAGAGCCACGGTACTTTGTTTCCTTGAAAACCAAGATACTTTTGTTTTATTTCCAAGTAACCGACAAGTTCCGTAAGTGCTCTTTCTATCGACTCGCAACCGCCGGATCTCGCATCCGAGTACCCTAGAAGATCAAAGTCTCCCTTCTTTGGATACCAAAGACCGATGCTTGAGGATGAGGCAATGTATTTGATAATTCGTTTCAAGGCATTGAGATGTGATTCTCTAGGATCTGATTGAAACCTAGCACAGACACAAACACTTAACAAAATATCGTGTCTAGAAGCGAGTTAGATAAAGAAGTGAACCAATCATGCTCCTATATAGCTTTTGATCTACTTTCTTCCCTTCTTCATCCTTATCTATCTTCTGAGAACATGACATTGGTATGTCGGTCTTTTTGCATTTTTCCAATCCAAATCTTTTGACAAGATCATTTGCATACTTTTCTTGATGAATAAAAGTTCCTTCCTTCATTTGCTTTACTTGGAGTCCAAGAAAGAATGTCAATTCTCCCATCATACTCATTTCAAACTCATCCCGCATAGACTTAGAAAATTTCTTGCATAGGCTTTCATTAGGAGATCCAAATATAATATCGTCTACATATATTTGAACAAGTAAAAAGCTTTTGTTTTCCTTTTTGATAAATAAGGTAGTATCTACTTTACCTTTGACAAAACCGTTCGTATTAGGAACTTACTTAGCCTATCATACCAAGCTCGAGGTGCTTGCTTTAAACCATACAAGGCCTTTTCGTCTAAAGACCGAATCGCTTCTTTGGGTCTTCAAATCCGGTGGTTGTTCCACATAAACTTCCTCATGGATGAATCCATTTAGAAATGCACTCTTGACGTCCATTTGGAATAACCTGAAATTTTTATAGCAAGCAAACGCAAGTAATAGACGAATAGCTTCTAACCTTGCTACCGGTGCGTAGGTCTCATCATAGTCTATTCCTTCCTCTTGCGTGTATCCTTTGGCCACGAGTCTGGCTTTGTTTCGTACGACTTTTCCATCCTTGTTCATCTTGTTCCTGAATACTCATTTGGTTCCAATAACAGTTTTACCTTTTGGTTTAGATGTCAGATCCCAGACATCATTGATGTTAAACTGGTTCGAGTTCTTCTTGCATAGCTTCAATCCAGCTTTCATCGATAAAGCTTCTTCTATGCTTTTTGGTTCAATTTCGAGATTAGAGCCACAAAGCACTAGATTCTTCACGTCTTTTTGATCTCGGTGCGGATTCCTTCATTGATTTCACCGATAATGAGATCTTCGGGATGACTGGATTTGTGCTTCCGCCATTCTTGGTTGATTTTCCCTGGTTGATGATCTCTTTCTTTATTTGAATCTTCAAGAACATTTTGATGATGGACTTCCGAGACCGAGATGCTTCTTGAGTTGTAAGACTTGAAAGATTCGGAGATGATTCGGACTCTTCATATTGAGTCGACTAGATTCAACTTGCGTTGAGTCTTGAAATTTGACATTCATAGATTCCTCCACCGATTGGCTTTTGTTGTTAAAGACTCTGTAAGCCTTGCTTGTCATAGAATATCCAAGGAAAATGCCTTCATCTGATCTTTCTTCAAACTTACCAATTTGATCATTTGCATTTTTCAAAATAAAGCATTTGCAACCGAACACATGAAAATATGAAACAAAAGAGGCTTCTTACCTTTGAATAATTCATAGGGGATTTTCTCTAAAATGGGTCTTAGAAAGACTCTATTGATAATGTAACATCTTTGTTGAAAGCTTCAGCCCAAAATCGAGAAGAAATTTTACTTTCAATTAAAAGTGTTCTAGCCATTTCTTGAAGAGATCTATTCTTTCTTTCCACAACTCCATTTTGTTGGAGTATATGGAGATGAAAATACATGATTAAAACCAGATTTATCACAAAACTTTGTAAAGTTTTGGTTTTCGAATTCACTTCCATGATCCGTTCTAATACTTGAAATAGCACATCCTTTTTCATTTTGAACCTTTTTAGCAAACTTTTCAAAGTACGAAAAGGTTTCGACTTACTTGCAAGAAAATATACCTGTGTAAAACGAGAGTAATCATCTACAATTACTAGACAATATTTCTTACCTCCAATGCTCGGGTTCTTGTTGGTCCAAAGAGATCCATATGCAAAGAACTGGAGAACATGATTAGTAGAGATATGTTTTATAGGCTTAAATGAATTTCTTACCTGTTTTCCCGTAATACATGGTGTGCATGAGTCGACTTTTGATAAGGCGGTTTTGGTAGTCCTTGAACAAGCTTCTTTGATGATATCTTGGCTAATTGCTTCATGTTGACATGGCCAAGCTTTCTATGCCACAAGACCGCTTCATCTTGAATTGAGATGAGACATTGCGTTTCATTTGGTCTTACATCAAGAAGATAGATATTTCCATGCCTTCGACCCATGAAAGGCGAGTTGAGTCTTTACTTATTCCAGAACATATGCCTTCATGAAAAGAGATCTTGAACCCAAGTATCACACGTTGGCTAATGCCGAGAAGATTATAGTTGAGTCCTTCCACTAAAGAAACATTGCTTATTGTGAGATTTCCAATTTTAACAGTTCCAAATCCCACAATGCTTCCTTTCTTTGTTTCCACCAAATGAAACTTTTCCACCGTTTACTTGAACAATCTTTATAAAGCAATTTGAGTCTCCTGTCATGTGTCTTGAGCATCCATTTGTCAAGATACCATTTTACCTTCTTTTTGACAGACCCGTAATCAAAAGAGAGTCTCAAGCTTTCTTTGGTACCCAAATTTTCTTGGGTCCTTTGGTGTTAGTAGGAAAAACATTATTAGGCCATACCCTTTTAAAGGCTTCCGGATCATAGGACATTCTTTTTCAAAGTGATCTTGATGTTACACACTTTGAACACCTTAGAGCATTTCGACCTACGAGACTTTACAAAAACCCTTTTGAAATGATTTTTGTACGCTTCTCTCGATGGTCTTTTCTTGATTCTTTCTTTTACTTTTGGAAAATCAATCAAAGGGATTGTTTCTGCTGTCATACCTAAACCAGACTTGTTGAAGTAAGGTCTTTGGACTGAAAGAACTTTCTCAAGTTTTTCAGACCCTATTGAAAATTTCTTTGAAATATTTGATAAGTCGGTTTTCAAGAAAGCATTTTCTTTTGAAAGTTTATCTTCATTCTCTTTAAGAGTAGAAACATTCAAGTCTAGACTTTTCACTTTTTCTTCTAAAATATTTTCCTTTCGTTTTAAAGCGAGTTTTCCTTTTCGGTTCGGAAATCTTTTGAGAGAAGTCTTAAGACTCGAAACATAATTCATCAATATATTTAGAGACTTTGACAGAATTTTAAAATCACTTACCTCAAATTCACTTTGTCCGAATCCGATCCAGTCCGAGTCCGATTGTGCCATTAGACATAGATTGGCATATTCCTCATCACTTTCTTCACACTCGTATCGCTCCAGGTTTCGGCTTTGAGAGCTTTTCGAGATTTTTCGGTTTTTCCTCTCTTCTTCTTCGAAGAGGACGGTTTGGTCCGATGTGTCCCTTTTTCTTACATTCGAAGCAGATTACATCTTTGTTTGGTTCCTCATCAACAAACTTGGTTTCTTTGTTTCGAAAACTTTGTTTTCTTAAGTTGAACCTTCTTCATTTTCTATTCAGCTTTCGAATCTTCTTATCATAAGAGCAAGCTCCTCATCATCCAGATCTTCTTCGAATCAGTATCATCGAGTCATCATTAGATCTTAATGCAATGGATTTCTTACCTCTTGGATCTTCGTCTTCATTAATTCGCTCCACTTCGTAAGACTGAAGAGTTCCAATCAGCTCATCTACAGATAATGGCATAATTCTTTGAGTCTCTCGGATTGAAGTCTTTATATGATTCCAATCCTTGGAGAGTCCTCTCAAAGAACTTGTTCACCTTCATAGGATCGGTAATTTTCTGTCCTTGATTATCAAGTCCATTGACAATATCGTAAAACGGCTAAACATGTCGGTTATAGATTCTCCCTGGTTTCATTTTGAAGGCTTCGTATTGACCAAGAAGAATATTAATTCTGGTTTCCTTCACTCGGTCCGTCCCTTCATAGGTGATATGTAATCTATCCCAGACTTCTTTTCTTTGTGAGACAAGAAGATATTCTGTTATATTCAGTTGGTGACAAAGCACAATATAAAGAATAAATTGCTTTTGCATCGAGTGCTTGTCTCTTGTTTATCTCATCTTGAGACATTCCGCTGGTCTCAACAGTTTCTTTCCCTCTTCAGATACTGATGCGATAATAGGAGTGATTCCTCTCTCCACAACATCCCATTCCGAGGATCCTTAGATCGTAGGAAAGCTTTCATCTTGTTCTTCCGAGATGTTATAATCCTTTCCATCGAAGTAGGGTGGTGCTGGTATTGCTTTGACCTTCCACCAGCCCGATGCTAGCATACTAGCCATGGATCTTTTACTCGAAGTAAAACACTTCAAATAAAGTAAGAACACATGTGCTCGATACCAATTGATATAGCTAGTACGATTACCTAGAGGGGGGTGAATAGGTATAAAGGATTTTTCTTTTGATAATTACACACTATTTAGATAAATAAACGATTTGTAGCAATTAAGAAAAACAATCGTAAGACTCGAGTAAGGGAAAGAGAGAATTAGACACGAGGTTTATAGTGGTTCGGCTTGTGTCAAGCCTACGTCCACTCTTCGCACCGATGCACCAATTGGCTGGATTCCACTATGAACAAAGAGATGTTACGGTGATGATCTTCCTTGACTTCTTGGTGTAGACGATCTTCCACACTCTCAAGGTGTCACTAGAAATGAACACTCTCTGTGTATACAATTTCGCTCAAAATGGTCTCGACTAATAATCAAGGATCTTCGACTGGAATTTTCTATCAATCACACACTCTAAAACAACCGGAATGTCTTCAATTTATACTCCTTTATGCCATCATAGCCGTTGGCACTTACCAAAGGAATTCCTCCAATCTACCCGTTGGACGGAATCAATTACGAAGATCATTCGAGCTATTTAAGGAGTCTCGGCGATAGCCCATCAATCCCGTTCGCCCATACAATCGGGATCTTGGTTTCCAAGAATAGAACATTCCAAGAATACTTCGACAACCATCGGATCTTTAATCGATCTAGATAAGAACAAACAAAGACTCCGAGATGTTTATCCAACCAAGGGATCTTTTCCGGAGGATAGGATCGAATCCTCAACCATAAGCTTCGGCTCGGATTTCGTTTGCTCTTTGGAATAGAAAGCATCGGTGAGAATAGTCTTGAGTCTAGAGTCTTGAGTCTTGAGTCTTGAGATAATAAAGTCTTGAGACTTTAATCTTCGGTCTCCGAATATCCAGACTTAGACTGATAGAAACGTTTTGTCAGCTTCAAAAGACTCTGGAAAGATTTCTCCAACAAGGGACCACTGGACGTAAGGCCTGGTCGCCTTGATCTAATTGGTCCAATCATATTTTGAGCTCTTTTTGGGAGAGGAAATGAATTGTACGTCGATTTTCCCCATTGCATATAAAATAAGACCAACAACGAAACCTAATGTCATGGACCAACGAAATTGCAAGTAAGTAAATTGCAGTAGTGAGAATTTAAACAACTTACTTTCACTGGTAATGGATGACAATTACATAGACACACGCATGAAATGTGAGGCTCGATTTCTATCTAGATGGCTTAACAAAATGGAGCTAAGAGGATGATCTGACCGTTGCAGTCTCGCATTAACGTGTCAGGTCCTCCTAACCCCGGCTCAGTCAAATGGAATACCCAATAATCACGCAGTCTCGCGGATATGGACAAACACATTCGACACCATGAAGAACTTTCGGGGAAGAGAAGGTCAACCTCTATATAGCAGTCTCGCTTTAGAGGAAGTATCATTCTCAACACCATCCTAAGAATCCTATCGCAGCCCGGAGTCCCAAGGGTTGTGTGTGCACTAGTGTAGTGCTAAAAACAATAAAACATGCACAACAGTTTAATTACAAACAACACTTCTATAGTTTAAATTCAACCATTCATCCTTAACTCCAACCTGCAAAACAAGGGTTAGCAAAGACTACTTCCCTTATACCTTCCATCTGCAAAAAACATTTAACACTTTATGTTAGGAGCGTACCTTGTTTCCATGCTGCCAAACAAAATATTTTAAAAAAGAAACAAGCCTATGTCCACTTATGAGTTTTAACTCTGTCCCCAGTGGAGTCACCAAGCTGCCGCGACCTTCCCAAATTTTTTTGATGGATTACCTAAAAAAGGCTAATGGATTACTAAGTCCGAAGACTTGGCACGAACTCTCCCAAGTCCTACCAATCGCGACTTGATGTTAAGAAATTAATATATTTTAACATGCAATTATATTCAGTTTGGAGCCGCCACTAACCAATTTGGGCCGGTTAGAAACCCAAGTAAAGTATGTGAGAATACTTTACTATTGCGAACCAGAGATTCAATAGGTCCGGGGACATGGTTACGCTAGATTAGTCTAACGCCCTTTCAGTACCTTTTATTTTAATTTTAAAAATATTTTGCAGGCAATGTTGATTAATTTTAACCTAAGCTACTAACATGGAGATGATGGTCATGCGGGTGCACAATCAATAAAATACAAAATGCTAATAAAAATGCATGCCCTAAACATGATTTCTAAATGACATGACACCTAATTTTTCTTTTTCTTTTTGAAAATGTTAATTATATGCAATCTTAATTTAAATTTGATATGCATGAGTTTTACTTTATTGACATATGTGAGATGCAATTCATATGGTATGACTTAAACTTATCATTATATGTATGCAATCTAATTTATATAATCCTAAATATGCATGTGCTACGTGATATGAAATGAATGATATGGTATTTCTACATGCATGCTCTTTTATGATTTTTTTTTATTTTTATGATTGATTCATTTTTTAATGCATATATGCAACCTATGCTAAATAAT
Organism: Eucalyptus brandiana; assembly: GCA_014182725.1. Lineage (NCBI taxonomy): Eukaryota > Viridiplantae > Streptophyta > Magnoliopsida > Myrtales > Myrtaceae > Eucalyptus > Eucalyptus brandiana. The sequence goes on from CM024669.1 coordinate 30,605,980, forward strand.
GATGATATGAAATGAGGTTAATTATGAATTAACCTATTAACTAACCAAGGAAATGATCTTTAGTTTTTCTTTCTTTTTTAATATGACTTAATAATTCTTATTTAAAAAATAACATAATGACGGAATACTAATCTTTGGCTTTTTTTTTTTTTATTAAAAAACTACATGATGGGAATTTTAAAACATTAATCTATGACCCACTAACTAGAGTGCAACATGTGGTGTGGTTTATATGACCTAAATAACATTTCTTTTGTTCTCTTTTTTTGTTTTATTAAAGGAAAATTAACCTAATCCTATATGAATCTAAAAAATCAAAATGCGTTGCTTTAAACATGAGATATGTATGGACTTAAATACCTAAGTTCCATAATGCGTGATATATGATAAACAAATAACGATGACATGCCAAAAAAGAAAATTCATCCATGTAAATCAATGGCATATTCTTTTAATGTGAATCAATGATGCAAAGCAATTCATGAATTTACCATGAAAAGTCAAAACAATCAAACATCTAGGCCGACATCTCGCGGCTCAATATTTTTGATTATTATGACTTAATATGACAAATTTCATAATTGGATAATGATAAAAACAAATCAAGTCAATTCCACAAGCTAAAAAAATCCAAATAATAGCTTAATTTAACCTAAAATTTTACCTAGCTTGGAAAATTATCTTCAATATGGAAACCAAAGAAGGAACCATTCCAAATTCACCCTTCTCAAACCTCAAGTGACCTGCACAAGGAAAATGTACCAACGGTACTAAAGTTGCTGGACAACTTCGGATGAAGGATGGTCAGCGTCGGAGCGGGCGAGGGAGACAACCGGCGTCGGAGCTCCGGTGAGGACTAGGCGGTAGCAGCAGCAGGGAGGCGCGGGTCGATGACCGGCGAACAGCAGGGTCGCGGGTCGCAGCAATGGTGGCTCGGGCTGAGGCGCAATGGCGGAGGCGGTAGCTGCAGCAACAAATGGGCTGTACAGACGTCAAGCGCCGGGCGAAAGATGGCAACGGGGGGCGTCGCAGGTGTTGGCGCCGACCACCGGCGAAGGGAGTCGCGGGCCGGGAAACTCCAGGTGCAGGTGCTGATTGGAAGCGGAGCCGTCGTGGGATCTGTAGAGGCGTCGGAGCAGAAGCGGGTCTTCGTGACGGCGTGGAGTCCGGCGGCTTGATCGGTGAGGAGGGGGTCGGACGGGGGAGGCGCGAGATCGGGCACGACAGCAGCAATCATCGGAGGAACAAAGAACTGCCAGCGTCTCTGGTGGCTCGAAGCAGCACGAGCACGTGGACAAGGCAGGGGTGCGGCTTCAGCAGGCGTCGGGTCAGGGCAGCGCACGATGGTGGCAGACTGGTGTCGCGAGGCTGACCGAAGCGTGAGGACTGGTGACTCGCGGGTTGCTGGCGCGGTGGCCGGCACGGGTTCTCAGGCTGGTGCAGCATCGCGGGGAGCGGGCTGCTGCGATGGAGGTCCGCCGGTGTTGAGTGACACTAGAGCAGCGGTGGAGGCGCAGCGGGCTGGCTTAGAATTGGCTGGGCTGCGGGTTGCAGAGGTGCGGCGGGGCACGAAGCGGTGGCCGAGCAGCAGGCGGTGCCTCGCAATGGTCGGCGCAATGAGGAAGATGAACAGCTCTCTACTCTGCTTTTCTTTTTGCTTTTTGTTTCTTCTTTTCCACTGCTGCACGTCCTCTTTCTCTCACGTCATTTTCATGTCTCCTCCTTCTGTCGCTCTCTGCATTTTCTGCAACTTCTTTTCTTTTGACTTTTCTTCTTTTTCCTCTCCCACAAATCGAAGCCCTCTTTTCTCTTTTTCTTCCTTTCACTTTTCACTTTTTTTCGACGAAGAGAAACCGCCCCCCTCTTTTTCTTTCTCTTTCAATTTTCTATTTTTTTCTCCCCCCGATTCAAGGCTTCGTACTCTTTATTTATAGAGAAAGACTTGAGTTTGTTTCCGCAGTGGAGATTTTCGCTCAACCTCTCAACAACAAAGTGGCTCCAAAATCACACGGTTGAGTTTTTGAATTCAAAAATTATTTTAAAAATTTCCCTCTAATTAAAGCTTATCTTTAATTTCTAAAAGATGAGTTTAACGAATAAGCTTGATCCTAAACTAGGTGTCAACATATAGTAACCTGCTAATGCCAAGAAACTTCGAATCTCAGTCGATGTTGTCGATCTTGGCCAATTTACTACTATCTCAACTTTCGTTGGGTCTACCGAAATTCCTTCTCCTTACACCACATGTCCTAGGAATATTATCCTATCCAGCCAAAATTCACACGTACTGAATTTGGCATATAATTTATAGTCTTTAAGGGTTTGTAACACTACACTTAAATGTTGCGCATGCTCTTCAGGTCCTTTAGAATATATCAGGATATCATCGATGGAGACAATCACAAATTGATCCAGATTGGGCTTAAATATCCTATTCATCAGATCCATGAATGCGGCCGGGGCATTCGTTAGTCTAAAAGGCATTACTAGGAATTCATAGTGTCCATAGCGAGTCCTAAATGCGATCTTAGGAATTTCTTCTTTCTTGATTCTTAACTGATGGTACCTTGACCTCAAGTCAATTTTAGAAAAGACCGAACTTCCTTGCAGCTGGTCAAATAGGTCATCAATTCTAGGCAATGGGTACTTATTCTTAATGGTTACTTGATTCAATTGCCTGTAGTCAATGCACAAATGCATCGACCCGTCCTTCTTTTTCACAAATAGGACCGGTGCACCCCAAGGCGATGCACTTGGCCTAATAAATCCTTTATCGAGCAACTCTTGTAGTTGCACCTTCAATTCTTTCAGTTCCATTAAGGCCATACCATATGGGGCTTTCGATATCGGTTCTGTTCTAGGCATTAGTTCGATCTCATACTCAATCTCTCATTCTGGTGGTAACCCAGACAGTTCGTCAGGGAACACATCCTGAAATTCCCTAACAACTCAAATTTCGTTGAGTTTAGCCTATTCCTTCGTATAATCCTTTACTACTGCCAGGTATCCTTGACATCCTTCGTCAAGAAGTGTACAAGCTTCCATTACCGAAATAAGAACTATGGAGGGGTTTGTTTGACCTCCGAAAAATTCAAAAGTAGGTCGATCAGACGAATTAAATTGAATCACCTTTCTATAATAGTCCATCTTAGCCTATTGCCTATAAAGCCAATCCATCTCTATGATGACGTCAAAGTCATACATAACCATGACAACTAAGTCTATTTACATATCTTGTCCCCCTATGGTTATTTTACATTTTTCGCACACCAACGTAAACAACACCATATTCTTTAGTGGTGTAGAAATACAAAGAGGCGTCCAAAGAGATGTAGTTTTTATCTTATTCAACTGTCTATACTTTTCAGACACAAAAGAATGAGTAGAACCCGTATTCAACAACGCATATGCTTTCTTGCCATCAATAGAAATCGTACCTGAAATGACGTTTTTGGAAGCTTCTGCTTCCTCTTGGGTGACGATGTACACCCATCCTAGTGCTGGTGGTCTTGGTGGATTTCTTTGTGGGGGTGGTCTGTTTACACTTTGTTGCTCCTGTTGCACCGAGTTGATATTCGGCTGCGATCTTTCTTGTGGACATTTTCTCCTGAAGTGTCCCCTTTGTCCACAACCAAAACCTCTCAATTGGTTATTACAGGGTCCTAGTCCATGTTGTCCACCACATCTTTGACAAGTATTATTTTGGTAGGGCACCTTCCCTAAAGTCTGGCCACTCCTGGCCTTTCCAAAATTCCCAAAGTTACTCTTTTTCTTAGACTCCCAAGGTTGACCTCGATCTGGATAGGGTCTCTTGCCTCATCGGGCATCACTAAAGGTCATCTGCCTCCTAAAGTCTCCTTGTTCCCTTATTAATTCATGTTCCACCAGCTGTGCCCTTTCATAAATTTCAGTATAATCCTTAATGTTCAGGGACACTAGTTGTTTCCTAATGTCAGTTCTTAGTCCCTTCAAGAATCTCTTAGCTTTCTCCTCATGATCCTCTATCAATCTAGGAGCATACCTTGACAGTTTAGCGAATTTTGCTTCATACTAATCTACTGTTAGTTCCTTTTGTTCCAGTTGAACAAACTCAGTAATTTTCTTATCTCTGGCACAATTAGAGAAATGCTTCCTATTAAAAGCCCTAACAAATTCGTCCCAGCTTATAGCAGTACCGGGTGGAAAGATCGTGTCTCTTGAAGCTCTCCACCAAAATTTGGCATTTTCTTCCAGTTGGTATTTTGCCAAAGTTATTCTTTCAACAGCATTGCAGTTCAAAAACTGGAAAATCTGTTCTATTCCATCTATCATTGTTCCGCCTCCTCAGGACTTCCCATTCACGTAAACTTAGGTGGTTCAACTTCAGGAATTGTTCCACTAGTCCTTGAGGGCGACGTTCTGCTTCGAGTTGTTGCTGGGCTTGTCTTTCAATCAAATTTCCTATATTGGCCAATGCCTGCAGGATATCTTCCATACGGGATTCTGCCCTTGAAGCAGAGGCTTCACCCCTCGATGGATGAGAACTCCCAGTATGTACCATGGTTTTCCTGCAGTTTACCAAGCATTTGCCTTAGGAATATTTAGTGAATTATTGTCACTTGTCAAGAAATAAAATAAAAGCATTACTAAAGTCACATAAGTAACATAAAATGTTACTTGCACACAAAGGTAACTTACAATCGTTACCAGTGTTTTATGAGTGAACTCAATCACCCATTGTTCATAGTTAGTCAACTATCCCTAAAAATGCCCTATAGTGTGCATCATCATATCCTCCTTTATCACTAAGACACCTTATCACTCCAGATAAAACCTATGCTCTAATACCACTTGCTGTGGCGCCCCCTAACAGCCCCCAATCCAATAGGGTCGCCACTTTACTTCTTCGTCTTGGATGTCCTTTTATTTTAATCAATGGACTTCAGGGAATCCATGTGGGGGTTCTATCATATATTTTATTGGTTCCTACACAATGTATATGGCAGAAGCGTATCCAACAACTCCCTTTCCTACACACAGAAATGATGCACACACTAAACACGTTTATAGATAATAGCTGGACACTTTTATTTACACATATCTACTAAATGAACATTGTTTGTCGGTACATCCAAAAGGCCGTAGTTTCCTATACTCGACGATACTTCAAAAGTTAATCGACAACTTCAACAATCATTTACATAGAGTCCATCCTTCAGTGCCGGCATCCAAAATTCTTTCTCTACTGTCCTCCCTCTCACAGTCACTCCCAGCCACTCAATCCCCCGTTGTCGTCTTTTGGTGGCGGTGGTAGCAGCCCTATAACTCGCCCGTTCCTACGGACAAATAAGACGACATATTCTTGGAGTACAGGACCTGTGGAAAGACCAGTGTCGAACATCACGATCACTCTCACCCATATGAACGTCAGTCCCCGCATGTCAAGATCCTAATATTCCGACTACTCCCACTACAAGTCGATTGGGATCCCGTAGAATGTACCGGGAGGTGCGGGCAGCAGAGGCATCATTCTTAATCTGAAATATGTTAGTCCCACAAGGGGTGAGTACAACCACTCAACAACTAAAAATCTACTAAACTATATTATGTAGAATCATCATCATCTGATTTCATGCACAATACACAAAACACATCACTAGAAGAATAGGTACGCATTAAATCAATAGAGTTTTCCAACGAAATGGCAAGCTTAGTTTAAAAACTGGAACACATCATTTCAATCACATGGGTCACGATTATAAGGTCAAACCGTTATGACATGTCCCATACCGTACCACACAAGTTTGTCCCATAATTAGGCGCAACTATCAAATTGGCATAACTTAGCAGAGCAATCAACTTTAAAACTCAATAGATTTTTGATTCTCTATCACTAACTCCCGGAGGACCAGTGTTTGTGTCCCTCCAGGCATTTGCACCCAACCTGGCATCACGAAAGCCTCTGGTTCCATATTTCAGTCACCGGGCATCCAGAGCGTGTTACGTCACACCTCCAAGCATCTCGCACCCTCACCTAGCATCACGAGGGATCGCCAAGGCTCGCCATATCAATGACTGCCCCTACCCTCCAGAACGTGTATCGTCATAAATCCGGACATCCCGACTCTCCTGGGGAACCTCTGGGGCTCACCGGTCCCCAGGCATCCGGAGGCATCGCCACTACGATCCTCCAAGCAACCCGACTCCTAGGGCATCGTTCACCCGAGGGTCCAATGGGAGCAATGACACATCAACCATGATATAGTAATTAAATCATTTCAATACCGAAACATTTTCAAATCATCGACAATGAAATCCCTTGGATTCTTTTCCACCAAAAGTAACCCGAGAATAGTACCCACACTCTTGGCTTACGACAAATCATTTATCAAAATGATAAGTAAACTTGAAAACTCGCAAAGTAAGTCCGAAATTCAACCCGATTTTCAATGGTTTAGAAAAATTGATATAGAATTCGAAATTTGAAAGCACCGCCCGTTTTCTTAAAATATTTGAGGTCAGTGCCATGGTAAATAGAGTTTTTCATACAATTCGGGAGGTTTCTCTAATCAATTTACGGCAAATTTTCAAGATTTCGTAGTCTCCAAAATCTAAGTTCAATTTAAATCCAAAGAAGTTGAAATCACAGATAGGAAACCTGAACATTTCCTCAGTTCCCTAATCCCAAATTTTCTCGGTCATCGCCTATCCCGCATCCAATACCAAAGTTCAAATCATTTCAATCTAACAGCACTTTCTCAAGCAAGTAGACTCTAACTTGCCTTAAATCCAATGGTGTTGATGGCAAGCGAACCGGAAGTTGCGACCGCAAGCAAAGTTGAGATGGCTACAGAATGATGGAACGACGGACAAAGACGAGGATGGTGACGACCTACAAAACGGCATGAAGGCCGGTGATGAAGTGTGATGCGGCGTGTGGTGGGGGTGGCCGCCGGTGAGCGGCAGTGACCGGGCAGAATGACACCAGTTTTTGGAGTAGAATTCCTACGGAGGCGTTGCTGAATTGAGAGGTCGGTGTTCGAGAAATGAGGGTAGCTCTCTCTCTCTCTCTCTCTCTCTCGATCGTTTTCTTTCTTCGGCCAGCACGCTAGTTGACTAATCTGGTCAACAAAGAAATCTGGTGGCAGCAGGAAACGGCGACACCCCACGCAGCCGTGTCTTCATGTGGGGAGCCTTCCTTCCGTTGGTGCCACCTGCTGGAGCTCACGCACATACGTGGCCGCACTTCCCTCCAAGGAGTCCCTCTGCATGCCACCGAGAGGAGGAAACGTTGCTTTTGGTCAACATCTTCTTCTATAGTTGACCGGCTTCGACGGGGGAGGGAAAACATGGCCGCATGGCCGTGCATGGCAGGTCAATGGACGTGGAGGAAATTCTTACGTAAATGCATGGCCGTGCATGTTCGTGCATGGTCGTCAAGACAATGTGCATGGGAGTTTTGGTTAGTAGGGTATACGTGCGGGTGAAAAAAAAGAGTCTCAATCGTGGCGTTACGCAAAGAAACTTTCGACGAAACGATAGGTTATGCGATGATCGAATTGTCCTGACGCGACCAAGGCGCGACTACGAAGTTATATCCTAAGATCATCGCATAACGTGACCTCTGGGTCCAACGATGACGATGATGAAATAGCGTCCGTAAATTGTGCCGATGATACGGTCCGATGACACTACCGTCGATCCATGTCGCTCTATTACTTATTCGAGGTCTGACGAAAATCCGGATGTCACAAATCGTCATATGGAAACAACAATAGTAACACACCACAAATTGAATTCTTTAAAAAAAAAAACTCCAAGATCTAGATTGAGACCAAAGGAGAGATGCTCTCAAATTTAGATCTACACCTAAGTTAAGAGAGAAAAGTTTTCACCGAATCCTGGAGAAGTCATAGAACCACGTCTGGACATCTTGCTGGCTTGACTGGTGACGATGTTCTCCCAAAATTTGTAGCTACAAGTAAATTTGTTCACTACAACGAACAAAGGAAAGCAACAATAGTGAGCAAAAATCCCTTAGATTAGATCAAGAGAGAAAGAGAAGTTTCCTTGAGGGAAGGTTTTAACTCCGACAAACATTGGCTAGTTCTACGGACGTGTCGGGTAACATTAAAAGGAGGGGAAGTTCGATGTGGGAGCAAGAATGATACTTTTCGGGTGTACTACCATGACATGTTTACTAGGAGAAATCTTTACTGAAGAAACATGAAAAGAAGCCCCCTTAAGCAAGAATCCTCCGTGAATCTCACGTAGGGTGATTTGGAAGAACAACATGTTAATGTGGCATTGATAGGCATTAGAAATATATTTGGAGCAATCGCCACAAGCAAATTAAGTTATGTCGAGGAGATGAGAATAAGGAACTTCAAGAAATTGAATGGTGAATTTAGTTATTTACCTAAATGAATTCGAACTATTAATCCAATGAGATTCTCATGAAATTCAACTGCACATGCTCTTTTTGAATATCTAAATTTAATTTATAGGAGGCAAAAAAAAAAAAAAAAAAAAAAAAAGCTACACCCACTCGAGTGATTATTTATTTCTTCCATCTCCCAGGGCATGGATAGCCTTCTACCCGGTTCCGACCGAAACCTCGCACCAAATGGACCGCTCGGGAGTTCTTAATTTTTTTCGGTCAAATGCCGTTCTGGAAATTTGATAAGGACATTATAACTTCATAATTTCATATCCTCCTCCCCCTCCTCCTCTGTAGTTCTGTTTAAAATGCTCGTCGATGGTGCGAGAACTGGTGCAGCCACCCAGCGAGTCGATCCGTGACACTGATCGATCGAGAGAGAGAGAGTTGATCGGTGATAGCGATCAGGAGAGAGATGGCGGCGGTGGCGAGAGCAACAGCGTCTTCGAGAGCACTGACGAAATCCCTATCCCTGCTCAGTCGCCTCCCGAAGCTCTCCACTGCTCCGACTCACTCGGGCCGAGCCCTAGGCATCGTCAGGGCCTTTCCCCGACCTCATGTCGCCGCCGTTCAGGGCGGCGGTGTATGAGCAGCAAGGTCCCCTGGACGCCATCACCAGGTCAGAAGAGAGCCCAGCTAGTCCACCGATTGAGCGTGCGTGATTCCGATTGCGTGTGCTCGTGCATTGTGCTGTCGGCGTTACTGAGGAGCTTTCGGTTTTTTTGGTTTTCTGTTGCAGAGTGGTGGAGGTTCCGCCAGTTTTGGTGAAGGAGAATGACGTGTGCGTCAGAATGCTCGCCGCGCCTATCAATCCTTACGACATTAACAGCATCGAAGGTTAGCGTTTCTTCTGCGTTACTGCTGTTTCGCTCGAGGTTGACCTGCCTTGAGCTTCTGTTTGATGGTGGACTGAGCATATCGCGGAGGAGTTCGATGTTCCGGGGACTTCGAGGCTACTGACATATCTGTGATGGCTTCTGTGTACTACAAATTTGATTTTAGGCTTCGCTTCATCCTTAGAAAGTAACCTGAATTCACGACAAAAACTAAAATGATTTGCGATAATGTCCTATTTATGCCTCATGCGCGATCGGCGCCTTCTTATTCATTATTCACCCATGGACTTGATCTACGAGTGGATTATATGTCAGGATGAGTTTCTCTTTGGTTGCTGAGATATTGGAAGAGAATAAAAGTCTAACTGCGAGATTCTGAGGCGGCTAATGCATCTTTTATGACTTCACTTTTTGACTTTGACAATTGTTGCTCCATTTCCTGAGGGACATTGATATGTACTTACAAAGTCAGATCATAATTCATCCATGTACTATTTATTACTTTGCGTGAGGTTTATTTGATAATTCATGCATAAACTTTGATCTAGGTGTGTATCCGGTGAGGCCCCAACTGCCCGCAGTTGGAGGACGTGAAGGAGTTGGCGAAGTACACTTAGTTGGCCCTGCCGTGAAGGATCTTTCTCCTGGCGATTTGGTCATTCCATCTCCACTGTCTTTTTGTAAAACATTCATTCAGTATTACCTAAGTTTTAAAATGATATCAGATTAACTGTGCATCAGCCATGCTCATCTAGTTGATCACTTCTGAACAATTTCTTACTCAGCCAAAGGATATAATCTTCTATATTTGATGCAGCATGTTTAACGTTTAATTTGATTAGATGCAGAAATGAAACGAGTGAAATATCAACCAAAAGAAAGATTGAAACTATTATACACATCTTAGTGATTGTCATCTTAAATAAAAGATACTTTTGCATTCCCTTAGTACTGACTTGTTTTGTTATGCAGAACATCTGTGCCTAGCACTTAGCCTATTGTAAATTTGAGTGTGTTGAAAGGTGAAATAGTTTTTGTGCTCAGGGACATGGCAGACTTACATTGTGAAAGACTAGATTGTATGGCAAAAAATTGATAAGAATTCTCCTATTGAATATGCCGCAACAATTTCAATTAATCCTCCGACCGCTTTGAGAATGCTTGAAGACTTCACCTCTTTGGAACCGGGTATATAGACAGTACAGGAGTCTCTTAGCTGTCCCCCAACTTTCACCGTAAGCAATTTATCCTAAGTTATCCTAATCAACTGTGATCATTAGGGGATTTGATTGTGCAAAATGGGGCTACGAGTATGGTGGGTTGATGCCTCATCCAAATTGCGAAATCCCGTGGCATCCATAGCATCAACATAATCAGGGACAGGTGCTTTCTTGAAAACTTTCAGTAACCTTGATACCCATAACTTTTGTCAAACTACCATTGTTTAAAACTTTTGTGTAGACTTTAGATGGCAAGGGTATGTGTGGGTTTGCTTTTATTCCTCTTTTCTGTGATCTACCTTAACCATTGCTAGCAGGCCCTTTTTTTTTTCTTTTCTTTCTGGAACACATTGAGCTTTTGTCTACTCAGCTTCTGAAGTAGCCTTTGATGGTTACACAACCTTAATTATATCTGAAATTCACCTCTATGATGACAAGTCGGAACTCTTTGGGGACTGAATTACTTATGGCTACTGTCTTTTCCTGTTCTAATTATAAATGTTGCCGGTGGACTAAAAGTTATGAACAATTGCCAGATGCATAAATATGTTGATTATGTTCGGTTGTGACGGTGATATATCAATTTATTGAAAATGTGCCAAAATATTTAGCATTATGATATCTCTAGTTTGTTTTTTGGAAGCTGGTGTGATTGATTGAGATCTCTTGCATCGGATAACAGGGAGAAGTGGACCTTGAGCTTGTGTTACTGTAGCTGACCCTTTTAAGCTTGAAGTAACACTGAGTGCGATCACTGATTTGAGGAAATTATAATCTTTGGCTAGGTGCTACAATGGGCAGGAATTTATGTGGCTGACTGAGCATTAGTGCATGCATTGGCATGTAAGAATGGTTTTGTTATGAGGGCATTTTGAGGAACTGATTATGTTGAACTTATCAAAGAAAATAAGAAGGTACTTTAGGTTCGTGTAGGTACATCAATTAACATCCTTTAATCTCCCAATATAAAGATGAGGTTTTGTGATGAGGTAACATGTATTTGGAAAGACTAGAAGGACTTGTTTTTTGAATCTATTGAAGGCGAAGTTAATTGTAGTGTGAATTGAGCATAGATCTTTCTGCATTGCTTATCAGAAGTGACTTGTTACTGTTGATGCTTCTTCTACTATTTTTGCAGTTATCATGTGTTCTAGACGTTGATTGCTGGTATGTTTAGATCATCATATTGCTGGGCATTGGTAATTCCATCTTTTTCGATTGCTAGTGGAAACTTCCTTTTAGTATATCTAAGACCTCTCTCTACTTTGCAACTTCTTTTGGAGTGAAATTTTCCTCCTTTTCTTTTAATTTTTTGATGAGACACAAAAAGAGGTCAGGAAACACTTTGTGGTGCTTGATGCATTAATTTAGTAAGGCTCTCTCAGCCAGCTTATTAGTTCATGCTATGACATCTGAGCACAAATTTGGTAGAATCCTTTATTTGTTTTCCAACTTAGCAGTTAGCACTGCACATCAGTAACTAAATTTGAATTTTACTATGCTTTCATAGCCGTCCTTTTCCTGTGACAGAGCTGGCTCTGATGAAGCAAAAGAGGCGTTGAAGAAACTTGGTGCTGAAGAAGTGTTCACTGAGAGCCAATTAGAAATAAAGAATGTCAAGAGTCTACTGGTATCATCCATCCATTAATCCATTCTACCATATTCTCATGCATGAAACACATCCATGTTTGGCCATCGGCACTTGAGTTCTTTGTTTACATCTTATTGACTTGCTACTAGGGTGATCTAAAAGAACCTGCCTTTGGATTAAACTGCGTTGGTGGCAATGCTGCTTCCTTGGTGATGAAATTTTTGAGGTGTGACAAGTGTTAAATTCGTGTTTAATGCTTCCCTTATCTTTCTGTAGAGAGCTGATTTAGTTTTGTTCTCAGGTGGGGAGGAACCATGGTGACATATGGTGGGATGTCTAAAAAACCAATTACAGTGTCAACTTCATCTTTTATCTTGAAGGTAAATTAAGAAGCGGCGAACTAAATTTTCCACCGATGGTTAGGAGGTTATTTCAGTCAAGCCATAAAATTTGATTTGTCTACGTTTCAGTCTCGGTCTTGGTCAATGCCCTATAATTTTATTTTATTTTGTCTAAATTTGGCCCAAAATCTCAATTTTAGTATCTGACGCAACCAAATTTAAGCGAAAAAAATTATCCCTGGAGTCAAGACTAAGGGGAGTACATAAATCAATGTGACAATGGTTCTAATGGTTTGCATGATCTTTCTTTGAGGAGATTTTGGCTGCATAATTGGATGAGTTCAAATGATGTAACAGGGTGCAGAAGAATGATAGATCACTTCCTCGAGCTAGTCTAGGATGGGAATTTAAAATACGAGTATGTCTTCGATAACCACCACTCAAATTGCTGTATTTAGGTCTCCATATCTTTATAGTGTCTCTAATAGTATTTATCTTCAATATAGTTTAGGTCTCCATATCTTTATAGTGTCTCTAATAGTACTTATCTTCACGATAGTGTGCTTGGATTGTGGATGCATATGAATTTCCCCAAAACTGCAGGACGGAGCTGGTTCCTTTTAGTGATTTCCACATTGCACTGGATAAATCATTGGGGAAACTTGGAAGCCATCCTAAGCAATTCTTGAAGTTCTAGGGCTACTGAATATTTAAGGGTAGTGAGAAGATCAAAAATTTTTGTGTCATATCCTTCAGACGATTAGCTGTTCTGAAGTTGAGGCACTGGATCAACCGGGCACGATAACTATGTATCTTTTCCGTTATTATTATTATTCTCTTTTCATAAGTTATGCATCTTTTCTGTTGAGGTAATTTCGTTGCTGCTTATTTTCAGCAATTTCCATTCGGAATTTGTTTTGCATCATGCCTTGCAATCTAAAACTAATCTCATACTTTGCCAAAACATGATTGCTGTATTTGGAGATCCAAACATTGGCCCGCTTGGTATTGGAAGGGCCCATAAAGGTTTTAGATTTGCCAATTACGATTCTCATATACACGTAATAAGGAACATTGGGATACTTCCCAAAAATCATGTAATCAACATGGCATGGATTGAGAAAAAGAGCAAGAAGAACCATAAATTCTTCATTTGATCTAACCTAATTCAAATGGGATGCAAAGGGAAAACACAGAATTGAAAGATCGTGTCAGCTTCCAAAGAATTGACGATTGTTCAGATACCATGGAAAGAAAAGGCATCTTTCATCTAGACAATGTCAAGGACCGCACTCCTTTCTCAAGATAAAGGAATTGGACTAGGATGAGCGATTTTGAAATTCATTTTAAGCCATGGAAAATTTAGAGAGAAAACAAATTCTCCACAAGAGAGGATTCCTATCATGCACAATTTTGAAATATTGACATTTTGCTAGGCTGAAGAGATGGGCCTCGCAAAATGGAAGATTATAAGTGATTGGAAGATTATCCACACTGACACCTCAAAACACTTAATGTAATGTTTGGTTAATGGTCATGGAATCATGAAAGAAATCCCAAACCGTAAAATCAAATAGAGGATAATAATTGGAAAAATGGTCAGGGATCTTATGTGGTTCTTTGTCCTGTTTCTATCCCTTGTTTTCCGTTATTCGCTTTGTATGCATTTATTGGAGACGCATTCCCTTTGTTGCACGTACAGCATATATGTTATTTTAAGAGATGGGCTTCATTCGGTGAGCATAATTCAACATGGAATTCCACTTTGACCCCAATCTAAGAAAAGAATTTCTGAATCAATTTAGTAATTTAGACTTTTTTTGTTTCTCAAAAATAAATAATTCAATAAATATTTTCCTAAAAATGATCGTTTATATCACTCGAAATAATTATTTAATAAGAAATATTTTTATTATTCATAATAATTTATGTCTAGATATTTTTCGTGGAAGGTAAACAAATTTTTAGTTCGTTTATTTTTATAAGCAATATAAATAATTATTTTTATGAAATGTATTTTAAATCATTCTCTTAATCAAAGATACACTCCCTTTACATCTGTGTTGTAGTTCCATCTTCACTCTCGATTGTATTAATTAATCATATGAGCCAAAAGTAAAGAAAAATATATTTGTGCTCTATAGGCAATTTTATTCTAAACAGCTTTTCATCAGCCAACATTTAGTTTTTCTCATGGACCAATGGCATCTGTTTTTATGGTCGTGGTAGTAAAAAAATTAGATTGGAAATTAGAACACCTTTTGAATAGAGGAGATTATGTAAAGCCAAAAGAAGCAACATGGATGGACCACCTTTCTTAGCCGTCGCATCAACAAACAAACAGAGAAAATGATGGAGGTGCAATCCTATTTTGATGACAGCTTAGCAGTGTACTATTGCGGGCCAATGGAAGCATGTGATCATCGTCTTTTACTGAGACAATGAATGATTTGATAGCCCAACGGAAGCATGTGATCATCGTCTTTTACCGAGACAATGAATGATCAGGTAGCTTCGTTGATGACATGGAAGTGACAAGCGGTCCTTCCACTAGTGCATCTACTTTCGGACAAGGATGGATTCCCATTATATTATTTCGTGCCTTGGCCTGCAATCAGGCACAAGGGAGAGCATTAAATTCCAAAAATAAGCCTATTGACATTCTCTACCGAGTGCTTAAATCAGAAGAAAAACAGCGTCGTCTTATCATGTCATGCTGTCGTCGTTACACTTAAGTAGTTGAAAATAATTGAAACGCCACGTTAGATGATTTCAATGAGATTTAGCTAAAATGTTTTATTGCATTTTCCCTTCTAAGTTGAAGACTACGTTATTTTAGTTAAAAAAATTTATTTTTTTATATGACCAAGGAACCGTCGGAGATCACTCTATCATACGATCCTCTAGGCACTGTTAGGCCTTGTCGAGAACCCCAACACCAGGACCTCCCGCTTACAACACTTTAGCAACGAGAGAGTTTGAACCCTCGACCTCTGCGATGAGGGAGAGAACTCATATCAATTGCGCTGCTCGTGATTGGGTTATTTCAGTTAAAAAGTTTATACCTTGATAGGTTTGAAATTTCGTTATAATAATTTTAGGAGAGATTGTACAATTATCTCGGAAATATGACAATTCAATTTTCTTATCTCGTGCTCGCGCTCAACTCAATACAATATATATACTTGCATTAGACTCGATCCAACTCTAATATTAAAAACTAAATTATAGAGTAAAGCTTCAAACTCCATCTCAAGTTCTCATAAAAAATTTCAAAAATAATGATTTTTTTTCATTGTCCTTAGTAAAATCCTTTTAATTGTTAACAAGGCTTGCAAGTTACATTACCGTAGTATTACAAAATTTGACACCTCCGACATGGCAATCCATATTGTTGGTCCAAATACATAAAAGAAGGGGTGAAGTGTTTTTTTATACATATAAAAATATTTATCTTTCTAGAACCAGCACCTTATTTAAAAAAAAGAATTATATGCAATTAAACTGTTAATTTGCAATAAGAAACTTATAGAGTTTAGGGAAAAATGAATTACAAAAGCTATTTATAGAGTTTCAATTAGGATATGCTTTCTCTTCTAGCTTTAGCAGCCCCATTAGATTGAAATTCACTACTTTGGCCAATAGTGCAATTTACAAGAACTTTGTATCACGCGGACTCGACTCCTCCTATGGCTATCTCACTATAGACTAAATAATTATTAGATCTCTTTCAATAGTTGTTCTCACACCTTGTGCACACAACATGGTAGACATATTCTCCCCCGAAATTATTTAACCTCATTTCTGAGTGTTTACAAATAATCATTTGCATATTTCGTCTCTTACCTAAACAATTGCATTCTCTCTAAGCACGACCACTTCTTCCGTGTGCATACAAATGATTTTGGCACCCTTGCTAACTTTTAGGATCAAAACTAAATAGATTATAATGAAACAGCAAAGAGATGGATCTCAAGAACACTCAATGTGTTTCGATTTTTCTTGTTGCAAGCACTCAATCACAAGTTACGTTTTACTCGTAGTTTGTCCTTATAGGCCTCCAAAAACAACCCTCCTATTCCAACCATTTGATTCAAGTCGATCACATAATGAGTTTCATTTCATCACATAGAAAAGAGACATTTGGAGGGGGTACTTAGAGATCATCGACAAATGAAAAAATCAAAATGATAAGGAGAGTGAGCAGAAGTTGGTAAGTTTATAAATTGACTTATTATAGTGTTTGCAATTTATTGATGATGCTTGTAAAATTTCCAAAGAGTTGGTTATTCTTTAATTTATTTCAAAGTTGGTAAATTTCTAACGGCATTGATAAGTTATTGATAGGTCATTGGGCAATCAAATTGACGGTCATGCTTTTCTTTTATCGACCGTACTAGATGTTAATGTTGGCTAGGTCTACCTGTGTGGGGCCCAGTTAATGTTAATAAATAAAAGAAAAGGTCAAAAAGTCAAAAATGCAATAAAGGAAAAGAAAGGCGGGCTGCTTATTCGGAGAAGATAGGAAATAGGCTGCCAAATATCGTCGGAGTTGACTCAAATTTCGATATGTTGTTATAAGACTGAGACAAATGAGTCGAGACAGGCGAGTCCATAAGTTTCATTTGTCAATCCGTTTTGTTCACTGAACACTTTTTCTAAATTATCTCAAATTTCTCCAATCGCGATTAGGGTTTCTTACTTCATATATATTAATTCGCTTTTACAGTGACGAAATGTCATTATATTGTTGATATTGAATCTCTAATATATTACTAAAGAAGAACCTCTGTGCATCTTACTATTTTTTGTGATTAGTAAAAGTTTTTGAATCGTCCATATTTTTTTTCACATTGAATTTTCCACGTAAACTTGTCGTGTTTGCTTTTGTCTGTTTTTATCATTTCGGCATTATTTTTATTCATTATGAGATTATATTGTGGGAATATATTGCCTGTTATTATAGGGGTTGAGTCGATTTTGGTCCATTTAATCTTGGGAAGAAATTGATTCTACATTAGGTTAATTTTTGATGAATTGTTGCCGGTTCTCTCGAACTTTGTATCAATAATTTTGGAAATCCATCAAGTAAGGGAAATTTTCCGCATTTTCCTTTGACTGCCCTGCACTCAGTCCCGAAAGCTTGGGTCAGCCACATCTTTGATTTTTTGTCTCATCGACCAATAGCATTTGATTTTATGGTCTTCGTGGTCGTGAAAAAGTATGATTTCTGTCCCAATCGCGTCCTCATCGGCATCTTTGATTTTTTTGTCTGATCGACCAATAGCATTTGATTTTGTGGTCTCCGTCGTCGTGAAAAATATGATTTCTGCCCCAGTCGTGTCCTCATCAGCCCAAAGCATTTTACTTGATTTTCCCAGAACTGCCCCAGTCAATAACACTTCAATTCGTGTTATATTATGATCTGAGAAATGGATGTTTACTGCGGGGTTCGTCCAAATCGGTTTCGTCCAGGGGCACGATAAGAAGAGATGCTCCAATATTCCTTTTTTCAAACTTTCTTGCAAGATTGATTGCAGTTTTATTTTTTAGGAGCGTGCTGGGATTGGATATGTTCATGTTTCGGAGGAGGCTCATGAAATTTTGAAGACGACTCGCATCATACTTGTCAGCATGTAGGGATGGAACTATCATATATTTTTAGTGGGGTCAATGCCCTAAAGACTGTAAAATAAGGTATTTCATTTAACAAAAAAATTATAAAGATGCGATCGAGCTATTTATTGATTTGAAGTAGTTTTTCTACGCAAAGTCTGACTTGAAATCAAAGCTTTGACATTGAATCGTGAATGTGAACAAAATTCGGTCTCAAATCCTTGTGCTCGAGTTCGATTCAATATATTATATAGGGCTCGAAATTGAACTCGATTCAACTCCATTATTAAAAGCTCGATTGTACTCATTTGACTTGTTACGTAGGATGTTTCTTTATATTTTTCCTAATCATATATTGTACCTTCTGCATAGCCTGGTCATGCCATTCAATTGCTTTATCTTCCGACTCTATCAAGCCTTGTGTTTGATTGGTGGTGTGGTTGTCTAGTAGTGCAATGTCTAAGCCCGATAATTTTTTGATAATTGTTTATCTTTTTACTTTTCTGTTTTTTACGTCATAAAGAAGTTTATAGTACATGGAAAGACAAGATACTGGTTTTGATTTCTTGCAAGTTAGCGCATGGTCCCTTAGAAGGCGACAAGGCTAAGCCTAATTACATCGATGAACAATGGAAATTACTAAAAAGGCAATGTGGGGTTTCATTAGGCATCATCAGTTGGATTTTATTTCTTTAGATAAACTATAAGGATCCCATCCCACTGCTCCTTTTGCTCTTCCGATTTCCATCTTTTGGCAATGGAAAACTGTAGCCACAACAACACCGATATAAATTAAGGAATCGTTATGCTAGCTGGATCCTATGAGAAACAATCGATGTCATCTCATCCATTGATCGTCAGACTATCATGATTATATGTCACAACTGCACTTCCATTTGTTGTAGAAAACTTCCTTATTTGTTTTGAAGCTGACAAAACGTTTCCATCATTCTAGTCTGAAGACTTATAGACTCTTTCGTCAAAGTCTAAAGACTGTCATACCACCAAACTCAAGATTTAAAGTCTGCCATTATTGACAATTTCTAGACCGACGAAGAAGACTTATCCAGAATTGAGTATTTCTTTAAGGATTTGATTTGAGCGGCTAAAGAAGTTCTCATGGCTGGAGATAGCATCTCAAGATTTATTATTCGTTTTGAATTTAATTCGAGTAATTTGGATCCGTTAATTGGCAAAGTATATTTGGAAAGTTCTACTTATGGAAGCCTACATTCTGATTGTATGGGCGAGCAGAATTGGTGGGATATCATCACATTCCTTAAGTAACTCGAGATCTCCCTAATTGATTCTGTTCTACGGGTAGATTGGAAGAACTCCTTTGGAAGGTGCCAACGGTTATGAAGGCATGGAGAAGTATATAAGGAAGACGCTCTAGTTATTTGAGTGTGCATGTGATAGAAAAATTCCAAAATCTAAAGTTCATTGTTCTTTGCCGATTCAATTGTTGAGCGTAAATATGTAATCAAAAGAGAGTTTTAATACTTGTGAAACCTTGAGGAAGTGTAGCAGAGTCTCTACACTGTGGAGTCAATGATGTGATACTGTAACGACTCTTTTGATTCATAGTGAAATCCAGCCAGTGGGTTGTCAGTGCGGGAGAGTGGACGTAGGCTTAGATTAAGCCGAACCACTATAAACTTTGTGTTCTTATTTCCTTTCCTAAACTCTTTTATCTTGCTCGTAACTCTATTTAATTGTTAGAATCTGATTTCCTCTACAAAGTCTGTTGCCAACCAGATTCATGTTAAAAGTTTTATACTATATTTTGCAAAAGTTGCTTTCGCACCTATTTACCCCCTCTAGGTGCTCGTATTAGTATTATCAATTGGTATCAAAGCATGTGTACTCATTTAATTGAAGTGTTTTTACTTTAGAGTTAAAGATCCATGGCTAGTATGTTGGCTCCAAGTTTGGTTGAAGGGCAAAGTAATACCAGACCGCCCTATTTTGATGGAAGGGAATACAACATATGGAAAAACAAGATGAAGGCATTGCTAAGATCGAAAGACCCTCTAGAATGGGATGTGGTAGAAAAAGGAATCATTCCTAAAGCTACATCAGTCTCAGAAAGGGGAAAAGAAGTTGCAGTGGCTAGTGAGATGGCTCAAGAAGAGATAACCAAGAGACAAGCTCTTGATGCAAAAGCAATTTATTTCTTATATTGTGTATTATCTCATACTGAATATAATAGAATATTTTCTTGTGAAACAGCTAAAGAAGTCTGGGATAGGCTGCACATCACCTATGAAGGAACTGATTGTGTGAAAGAAACCAGAATCAATATTCTGCTCGGTCAATATGAAGCCTTCAAGATGAAGCGAGGAGAATCTATCACTGACATGTTTAGTCGCTTTACAGAAATCGTGAATGGTCTTGAGTATCAATGTTAACCAGTCTAAAGACCCATGAAGGTTAATAAACTGCTGCGTGGACTTTCCAAAGATTGGAATCACGTAAAGACACAAAGGATCATGCCACTCTCCGTTGATGAATTGGTTGGCACACTTTAATCCTATGAAGTGGAGCAAATCAATGAAGATGAAGATCCCAAAGGTAAAAAATCTACTGCTTTAAAATCTAATGATGATTCTAATGTTACAGATTCTGAAGACGATATGGACGATGAAGAGCTTGCTCTCATTATAAGAAGGTTCAGAAAACTAAACAAAAAGGGAAGAAGATTCAATTGGAAGAAACAAAGTTATCAAAAGTTTCAAAATAAATCAGCTAAGGACAATGAATCCAATAAAGATATGATTTGTTTTGAATGCAAGAAAAAGGAACACATCAGACCCAACTGTCCCTTGCTGAAGAAAAAGAAAGGAAAAGTTGAGAAATACAGAAAGTCATTCAAAGCAGAAACTTGGAATGATACCGAATGCGAAAAGAGTGATGATGATTATACTAATATTTGTTTAATTACAAAATCGAAATCAGATTCAGACTCTGAGATGGATATAGACTCAGACTCAGACAGTGAATTCGAGGTAAGTAATTTAAAAATTCCTACTAAAGTTTCAAAATATATTAATGAACTATGTCTTAGTCTCAAAACCTCTCCCAAGAAGATTTCCAAGTTAAAAAGGGAAAATTCTACACTAAAGCAACTGGAGATTGTTTGGAAAGAAAAGTTCGAAAATTTAAATAAAAATTTTATTACTTTGAAAGAAAATGCAGACTCTCTTTCAAAAGAAAATACATTTTTGAAAAATGATATTTCAAGTATTTCAAAAAGGTTTTCTATAGGATCTGAGAAATTGGAAAAGATTCTTTCAGCAAAAAGACCTTACTTTAACAAATCAAGCTTGGGAATGACTTAAAACCATTCCTCTAATTGATTTTCTAAAAGTAAAGGAAAGAATCAAACAAAGACCTACAAAAGCATTCTATAGAAATCATTTTCAAAAAGTCTTTGTAAAACCTATTGGCCGTAGTACTCTTAAATATTCTAAGTGTAATAGCTTAGAACACTTTGAGAAAGAATGTCCCATGATTTGGAAACTTGTTAAGAAGGATTGGGCAAAGACCGTATATTGCACTAACTCCATTAGACCCAAGAAAGTGTAGGTACCAAAGAAAGTTTGAGTTTTTTTTTTTTTAAATGTAGGTCACTATCAAGAAAAATGTCAAATAGTACTTGGATAGTGGATGCTCAAGACATATGACAGGGGATTCAAGTTGTTTCATAAAGCTTATGCAAGTTAATGGTGGAAAAGTTTCTTTTAGTGGAAACAACAAAGGAAAAATTGTTGGATGTGGAACAGTAAAGATTGGAAGTCTCACAATCAATGTCTCCTTAGTAGAAGGACTTAATTACAACTTGCTGAGTATCAGCCAACTATGCGACACATGTTTCAAAATCAATTTTTAAGAAGGAATATGTTCGAGAACCGGTAAAGACTTCTCTCAGACTTTCACGGGGCGAAGACATGGGAACATTTATCTTTTCGATATCAAACCAGAAAAATCTCATTGTTTAATTCTAATTCAAGAGGAAGCTAATCTTTGGCATCGAAAACTTGGCCATATTAATATGAAGCAAATAGCCAAGATCTCTACAAAGAAGCTTGTTTGTGGACTACCCAATCTAACATTCCAAAAATTTGAATTATGCATACCATGTGTGTTGGGAAAACAGGTTAGAAGTTCCTTTAAACCAATAAATCAAGTTTCCACTAATCGTGTGCTGCGGCTCCTACATATGGATCTCTTTGGACCAACTAGGACTCAGAGCATTGGTGAAAAGAAATATTGCCTAGTAATAGTGGATGATTATTCACGATTTACTTGGGTATACTTTTTGGCAAGTAAGTCTGAAACCTTTTCTTATTTTATAAAGTTTGCTAAGAAATTACAGAATGAGAAATGGTATGTTATTTCGAGTATACGGACAGACCATGGAGGTGAGTTTGAAAATCAAAATTTTACTAAATTCTATGATGAATCTAGTTTTCAGCATATGTTCTCCTCTCCATACACTCCCGAACAAAATGGAGTTGTAGAAAAGAAGAACAAATCATTGCAAGATATGGCCAAAACACTTCCAATTGAAAGTAACATTTCTTCTCGTTTTTGGGCTGAAGCAATTTCTACAGCATGTTATATTATTAATAGAATCTTCTTAAGGCCAATTGTTTCCTATTTTCATGTGTTTGGCTGCAAATGTTTTATAATGCAAATGATCGAATTGGTAAGTTTGAAGAAAAATCAGACGAAGGCATTTTCCTTGGATATTCAACCACCAGCAAAGCTTACAGAGTATATAACAAAAAGACTCAATCTGTGGAAGAATTGATGAATGTCAAATTTCAAGACCTTATACAAAATCAATTAATCTAGACTCAACTTGAAGAATCTGAACCTGCTCTAAACTCTATAAAGTCTAAATCCCCAGAAGCAGCTCAGACTTCAGAAGGTCAACAATGAATGATCATTGAAGAATCATATGAAGAAAAAGATCAGTAGTCTGTCAGACCAACCAGCAACTGGAAGCACAAGTTCAGTCATTCTAAAGAACTTATTATTAGTGACATTGATGAAGAGATTCGTACAAGATCCAAAAAGCATGATGAGTCTAATGCTGTGGCTCTTATTTTTGAAATAGAACCCAAAAGCATAGAAGAAACTTTAACTGATGAAAGCTGAATTGAAGCTATGCAAGAAGAACTCAGGTAGTTCAGTATTAATGATGTCTGGGAACTGAATCCTAAACCAAAAGGTAAATCTATTATTGGAGCTAAATGGGTTTTCAGGAACAAGATGGATGAGAAAGGAAAAGTTATAAGGAACAAAGCAAGACTCGTAGCCAAAGGATATACGCAAGAAGAAGGGATAGATTATTATGAGACTTACGCACCAGTAGAAAGATTAGAAGCAATTAGATTATTACTTGCTTTTACTTGTTGTAAAAATTTCAGATTATTCCAAATGGACGTCAAAAGTGCATTCCCGAATGGATTTATCTAAGAGGAAGTTTATGTGGAACAACCTCCCTGTTTCGTAGACCCAAGGAAACCAGACTCTGTATTTAGACTGAAAAAGGCGTTATACGGTTTAAAGCAAGCATCTCGAGCTTGGTACGACAGGTTAAGTAAGTTTTTAATTCAAAATGGCTTTATTAAAGGTAAAGTAGACACTATTTTGTTTATTAAAAGAGAAAGTAAAAACTTTATACTTGTCAAATCTATGTTGATGATATTATTTTTGGATCAACTAATGAAAATCTATGCAAGAAATTCTCTAAGTCTATGCAGGATGAATTCGAGATGAGCATGATGGGTGAACTATCCTTCTTTCTCGGACTACAAGTGAAACAATTGAATGAAGGAATTTTCATTCACCAAGAAAAATATGCTAAAGAACTTGTTAAAAAGTTCGGTTTGGAGAATTACAAAAAGACTGATATACCAATGTCAAGTTCTTCAAAGTTGGACAAAGATGAAGGAGGAAAGCAAGTTGACTAGAAGTTGTACATGAGTATCATCGGTTCACTTCTTTATCTTACTGCTTCTAGACTTGACATTTTGTTTAGTGTTTGCATTTGTGCTAGATTTTAATCAAATCCCAAAGAATCTCATCTAAGTGTTGCGAAACGCATCATCAAATACGTTGCTACAACCTCTAAGTTAGGTCTCTGGTATCCTAAAGAAGAAGACTTTACTCTCCTTGGATATTCAGATGTAGATCTAGCAGGATGCAGAGTTGATAGAGAGCACCTCGGGCACTTGTCAATTGCTTGGTAATAGGACAGTATCTTGGTTTTCAAGGAAGCAAAGTATTGTAGCTCTTTCAACAGCAGAAGTAGAGTATGTGGCTCTTAGAAGTTGTTCTCAAATCTTATGGATAAAACAACAACTGAGAGATTTTGGAATCAAAGATTCATGCACTGGGATCAAATGTGACAACACCAGTGCAATTAATCTCACCAAGAATCCAGTTCTTCATTCAAGAGCAAAGCATATAGAGATTCGACATCATTTTATTAGAGATCATGTTCAAAATGGAGAAGTATTGATTCAATTCATTGACTCAAAGAATCGGTTGGCGGACATATTTACAAAACCTCTGGAGAAAAGTCAATTTGAGTGTATTCGATCCAGTCTTAATATCTTAAAGTCTGAAGAAGTTCAAACTCAGGGATAAAAGTCTAAAGATGCTCAGACTCAGAAGATCAAGAATCACGACTGTAAGTTATTTCGGTTTTAGAAACTTATCTTTCGGATAAAAACTCAAAAATGTATGATTGTCTATTAATCGCAATTGATTGATGTTATCTTCCCAAGTTTTTGTAATTATAGCATTCATTCCTTTTCGAAAAAGAAGTTATCTTTTTGAAATGACAGTTATCTATTTTAAAAAAGACAGTTATTTTTTGAAAATGCATTTTCTATTTTTCCTTTTACGATGATCTGTATACCCCGTTTCAATTGCCTTTTCGATTGCCTTATATACTGATCATCTTCTTCACGAATCCTAGAACCAAAGAACTTCACTTTCTTACTTTTTCTCTCTAGTTTAATCCTTAAAGTTTTCATCTTTCTCGCGAATCGAGTTTAGAAACTCTCTCAAAGACTGTGATAATGTATTCTCAAAGAAAGTCCTCAAGGATTGCAAGCAGGGGACCACAGCATATGCATGAGGATCCTATGCATTTTAACCTGACCGAGGAAGAAGAATCTCCAAGGCATCAGTAGAGTCCACAACATTCTCAACCACGCCATTCTCCTCAGGCTAGACCACAGGATGTTCAGTAACAACAAGCGGAGGAAGAAATTATTGAGGATGCCAAACCTGTAAGAACTCTAAGGCCGGCTTTTACCTTCAAACTCTACTTTGCCTTAAAGGATGGAGGTTCTCCATTAAACTTTATTGATGAATTTTTGAAAGAAAATGGGTACCGAAATGAAACCCATTTCTTATGAATGATGGAACGTTTGGGAATTGCTTATGTGGGCTCTACAGAAAGAGCTTTTGCGAATATCCCAAGTGATCCACATGTTGGAGGACTTAGTCAACTTGATGGAAATGATGATGAAAAGATGTTCACTCATTTTAAGCCTAGAATGGGTGTTGCTGCGAATATTCGAGGAAAAAAAGAAGATCTGTTTCGTTCTGAGGAACATAAGCGATTTTACTCTAAGTTGCCGATGCAAGGGGTGATGAACCCAAGGAATGTGGATTTTGATTTTCTCGACTCTCTGAACGTGAAGTTGCGAGATAAATTTACTTTACTTCAACTTGAACGATTTTGCTCTGAGACAACAGTGGCTCATCCAGAACTTACTGCTTATTTCTATTCCAATCTAAGCTTTTTGGATGCGAATAGATTTTCTTTCAGTGTTAGAGACCAGGATTATGTAGTTGATATGGACACTCTGGCTAATGTGATTGAAGTAGAGAGAAGGATGTTCCAATCAATTAGTGTGTCTATTGGTCGTGCGACTGTGGAGCTTGTTCGGGATGGAATGGCAGAAGGCCGGATTTCGTACTTGAGGATGAATGCCTCAAATGTCTTGCTTCACAAGATTGTGATTAACTATCTTAGGCCCAAATGTACATCAAAGACTAACGTCTCCAATTCAGAAGCAAAGCTGATGTATGCTATCAATGCCGGTAAAAAGTTCTCTTTGACACACACTTCCTTATTCAGCACTTGTTACTCAGCTATTTAGACATTTTAATATTCAACCTCCCAAAATTTTGTATGTTCGAACCTGTAATCAAATGGTGGTGGGACTGAAGATGGTTTCAAAAATGCATTTGAAGGAGCTAAACAAGGCTTTAGAGCGCTTTAAGGAGAAGACCCCTATCAAGACTCATCAAGACTCTGTGGCTGCAAAACCCAAAGGCAAGGAGCCCATGACAGCTCCATCCAAGAAAAGGAGAGCACTCATCTTGCAAGATGAAGAAGATGAGGAAGATATCACCATTTCCGCTCTTGCCTTAAGGAACTTACAGCATTTTGTTCCAGAGACAGAGGATAGAGAGGATCAAGATAGAGAAGAAACAGAGCAGAGGAGTGAAGAGAGGGAAATGATGTTGAAAACAGCAGAGGAAGAAAGAACTGCAGAAGAAGAGGAAATAGGAGAACAAGGTCATCATGTCACTGAAGAAGAGACAGAGCATGAAGAGTACTTCTCTCCACCTGAAGGCATTAAAACAGGGGGAGCTGCTGAGAAAAGATGTATTTCTTCACTTGCTTTTACTAGTGATGATGTTAGTCGTTCTCCTGCCGATCCAGAAGATATATATGCCTCTCAATTTCCTAAAGAAGGTAATGAGGTTTCATCTTCGAGTCTGGGTGCTCATGCTGAAATGCCATCATTTGCCAATACTCCACAAATTGATCATGCTGAAGCAAGCACTTAAACTGACAACTCAGCAGACTTTAGAAGATTTCTTGGTGTTCTTATGGAGAAGAGAGGTCAGATTTATGCCTTGGGATGCGAATTTCAGAATATGTAGAATGTCAATCAAGCCTCTTCAGTTTCTTTGCACAATCAAGTTCAAGCCCTTAATCTTCAAGTTCAAGCAATTGCCAATGGTGAGGAAGTAGCGCAACTGAAGGAGGATTTGAGAAAGCTGGAGGAGACTATCAAGTCGATGGGAGATTTCCAGCTTGTTCGTGTTCCAAAACAATCTTAATTTTTTTTCCAAATCTTTATTTCGTCTCTACCTTTTTAATGCTGACAAAAAAGGGGGAGAAGTTGGTGCAGATTTGACTTTATTTGACTTTACTTTTGTTTGGTTGTGATTGGTTTGGACTATGCTTTGATAGGTTTAGACTGTGTTTTGATCATTTAATGCTTGCAGTATCTTAAGCATTGGTATTCATGGTTGGATTGTGTTTTGATCGTTTAATGCTTGTAATATTTTAAGTATTGGTATTCATGGTAAAGATAGTTGTTTTTACATAGTTGTTTTTACAGGACTAACTCATTTCCTATGGATGCAAATTCGATACTATATTTATTCTAATCCATTTATTTTTCATGAGGTATCCTTGTTTGCTTGAGTATTGTCTTGCAGGTCAAAAGTATCCAAATCTGCAGAAAAGTTTTGTCATCATAAAAAAGGGAGAGATTGTTGGAGAAAACTTCCTTATTTGTTTCGAAGCTGACAAAACGTTTCCATCAGTCTAGTCTGAAGACTTGCAGACTCTTTCGTCAAAGTTTGAAGATTGCTAGATCGCCAGACTCAAGATTTAAAGTCTGCAATCATTGACAGTTTCTAAACCGACGAAGAATACTTATCCAGAATTAAGTATTTCTTTAAGGATTTGATTCGAGCAGCTAAAGAAGTTCTCACGGCTAGAGATAGCATCTCAATATCTATTATTCATTTTGAATTTAATTCGAGTAATTTGGATTCGTTGATTGACGAAGTATACTTGGAAAGTTCTATTTATGGAAACCTAGATCCTGATTGTATGGGCGACATGATTGGTGGGCTATCATCATATTTCTTAAGTAACTCGAGATCTCCCTAATTGATTCTGTCTAACGGGTAAATTGGAAGAACTCGGAAGGTGCCAAGGGTTATGAAGGCATGGAGGAGTATATAAGGAAGACGCTCTAGTTATTCGAGTGTGCGGTGATAGAAAAATTCCAAAGTCTGAAGTTCCTTGTTCTTTGCCGATTCAATCGTTGAGCATAATTTGTACTCAAAAGAGAGTTTTGATACTTGTGAAACCTTGAGGAAGTGTAGCAGAATCTCTACACTGTGGAATTAAGGATGTGATATTGTAACGACTCTTTTGATTCATAGTGAAATCCAGCCGGTGGGTTGTCAGTGTGGGAGAGTGGACGTAGGCTTGGATTAAGCCGAACTACTATAAACTTTGTGTTCTTATTCTCTTCCCTAAGCTCTTTTATTTTTCTTGTAACTCTATTTAATTGTTAGAATCTGATTTCCTCTACAAAGTCTGTCGTCAACTAGATTCAGGTTAAAAGTTTTATACTATATTTTGCAAAAGTTGCTTTCGCACCTATTCACCCTTCTCTAGATGCTCATACTAGCATTATCACCATTCACTCGCGGAACACTTCTTGGATATGTCCTTCCTCGGCACTTCATTTCGAGTAGGGATTAATAGTCCCCTCGTACAGATTGGAGTATGAAGCCCACCCAAAAAATCAAATAAAATGTCCATTCTATTTTGCCGGTATCACCAACTAACTTAGTTCCGATGACTCTCTTCGGAATATGAGGCAATAATAGAGCAAATCTGTCAAATGGTTCTCCACCAAGAGCAAGAACTCTTTTATTATGTATATTGGATTCATTGGTCAATTTATGACATTTTGTATAGAAATTACGAAAAAATGCAAATAGTTATAATTCGTTATAATTGAAAAATTTATTTATCGATGACCATAAAACTGCTCATGTATTATAAGAAGAAATTCGAAAAACTCTCCAACACAAAAGTTATTCATCACATCAAATCTCCAACATTTTATAGTAGAGTAGACAATGTATCACCGTGCATCATTCAAGTTTCACACACAAACATAAATAGAAGCTTCTAAATTCATAAGCATACAATAAGATAAGAAAAACTATTGTAATTTATGTCTCATTTATTGTCTAGATTAGACAGGCCACTCCGTCCAGTGCCCACAGTTAGGGCATTTTTAATTGAAAAAAGCTAGTACTCTTCCATGCTTGCACTTCTCACAAATAAATGGGCCACCCATGCTGGCTAATTGTCCCACTGCAGCCGTTGCCACCCCCACTTTGCCGCCGCCGCCTCCACCACCCTCGCCACCGCCGCCCTCATTCCTATGGATACCACTCCCACGAATGCTGCCCCTGCTCGCACTTGTTGCACTTGTCGCACTTGTCGCACTTGTTGCACTTGTCGCACTTGTGGCACTTGTTGCACTTGTCGCACTTGTTGCACTTGTCGCACTTGTCGCACTTGTCGCACTTGTCGCCCTTGTCGCCCTTGTCCCCCTTGTCGCCCTTGTCGCCCTTCTCCCCCTTGTTGCCCTTCTCCCCCTTCTCCCCCTTGTCACCCTTCTCCCCCTTCTCCCCCTTGTCGCCCTTCTTCCCCGGCCGCCGAATGCAATAGAAAAGGAAACCACAAAGCATGACGGCAACAATGACTAAACCAACAATAACCCACGTTGGGGGTGTTATAGTCATCGGATGATACGGAATTCAGATCGATCCATGCCGATGGAGGAGGAAAGTACTGGAAACACGGATAAGTTTGTGGACAGTTACTGTTCTCCATCAAGAAAACTTTGTGGAGGTAGTTCAATGCGAGCGGTGAGTCTACAAACATATTATGAAGCATCAATCCAAGAGCCAATTTACACTTTTATCATGGTGAATTGATCATATGATCTTAGCACGAGATCGAAATGATTCAAAACAGAATTCAACGAGATATAATATGAGTGGAAGTAGGTACTTGCACATAAACCTTCACGAGAAGGACCAAGCAAACTAGTGAATGATGTTGCTCCAATGCTTAGGCGACCCGCAAAGAAGTGAGAATTTTCATCCGGTGGCCTCCTCGTCCTGATAACTCTCTATTGCTGCCCCAAACCCCCCCTCCCTCTCCCTCTTCTTATGGGGTGGGTTAGGTAAAGTGTTTTAATCAATGCATCACTCATCCTAATAACTCTCGATTGTTGCCCCAAACCTACCCCCCTCTCCCTCTTCTTGTGGGGGTGGGTTAGGTAATGTGTTTTAATCAATGCATCACCTCTCTTCTTTGAGGATGTACTATAATGATTGAAGACATTTGGACAAAAAGCTAGGAAATTTCATTCATATGCCAAAGACCCAAAAAGTTATCAAAATAATTATAAATCTATTATAATTGTGTCAATTTAATTTTAAACATTTTTTTATCAATTGAGTATTAAACCTTTTATATTTATGTCCATTCAATTCGTCCGATCAAAATTGACCGGCTAGCACTAACATGAACACGAGGCATCTTACATGGTGCCATCGACGCTGACATGGATAATTTTTAGTAATATTGTAATATTTTTTTCGAATTTTATTCCTATTTTTCTTTTTATATTTTCTTGTCATTTTTCCTTTTTTCTTTCTTTCGTTTTTATTTTTTTCTTCACTCCCTTCTTTCTCCGACTAGTTGCTAGCGACCATTGGAAATGAAGCTTTAGGAAGAATGGAGCGAGCTTCAACTACTGTCCAAACTCAATCATGTCTTCATGCGCGATGTTCAGGAGCTGGGAATTAGGCCCATTGAAATGATACATGTGTTTGAGTATTCACGGTCTAAGGTGGTAAGATTTTGGTGAAGGGCCAAGAAAAACAATCAATTCCGAAATGAGAAATTATTATATGCTCTACAAAACGTGTGACCCGATATCATCTCGATCATTAATCAAGTAGATCTCGCTATGAGCCCACGGGATCAATTGTTGAATTGGGTTTTGACGTAAGATTTATAGAACATACAGTAACATTTCATGCAAAAAGGGTTACAGACGTGACTTGAAAAATAAAATTCACTCTACTATCCAAAATCAAGTCCACAAAAACTTATTTTAGAGCCGAACTGTTAAGGATATAAGCGACCCACTGTCAATTCGTTTCTATTTTGAGTATTCTAAAAACGTAGGAAAATGTTCTAAGATCCTCCTAAACTTAAACTGTCTTAGATGGACACATAAAAAAATCACTAATCTCAGTCCTCGAGTTGGTCTATTCTTGTCCACATCCCTCTTATGGTCCCGGGACTCCTGTCCGAACAATATAAAAAGGCAGCCATGTGGCCAGCTAATTAGAACGATGGAATTAAGGAAGAAACATGGGAAAAAGGCAAAGTCCATCGTCTCGTCACCGTTGACCACGATCGTGTGTTTTTAGAATCTTGTCCCTCCGACTTTATTCGCCATCACATCGTTTTCTCCTCCCAACTGCAGGACTCTCGAGTCTGTCGCTACCCTTACGTCGCAATGATGGTTCCAATGCCATAACAAAAGACGCTGGATGGTGGATAGACCTGACAAATGCATAAATTGAATCTAGTTGAAAATGGTCAAATTCAAATTAACATATTTCATTCATTTTGACTTATTCTCATGCAATACAAATCATGTTACTCATACTTGACCTAATTCATATCTGATTTGACTCATATTTCTAAAACATTTCCATATTTAAACTAATTTAAGAAAATCCCAAATGAAGTGAGAGTAAATTGTAAACTTATTTAATACCTATATTATTTGAATTTAAGTCATTCTTAAAATAAAAAAAAATAGTCTTATAACCCATTTAACCAATCTACCATAAGATAAACATGATATCCCGACATTTAGGAAAAATTGTCCCAATTATGTCACATCGCATATACATGTAAGAAGGAACATTGGGACATCTCCCAAAAATCAAGTATGTAATCGACATTGCATAGGTTGAGAAAAGAGCAAGAAGAACCATAAATTATTCCTTTAATTCTACTTGATTCAAATGGGATGTTGACTGCCTTTGGGGAACGGCATATGTGAAACGCAATAAGCGAAATACATAGAAGACTAGCGACTAATAGTCACTAATTAAGATATGGAAAAACACGGAATGGAAAGATTGTGTCGGATTCCAAAGAATTGATAATGTTCGGAAACCACAAAAAGAAAGAGGCGTCTTTTGTGTCGAGAACCGCACTCCTTTCTCAAGATAAAGTCGACAACGTCTTCCATAGTGTCCGTGACCTGCATAGGTAAGCATAAAAGAATTCAACCGAGGTAAGTGATTTTTGGATACATTTTTAACCTTGGAAAATTCGGAGAGAAGACCAATTCCCCATAAAAGTTGCTTTCAATTGGGCATATTTTGCAAATATTGACATTTTGCTAGGCTGAAGAAGAAAAAGATTCAGTCATGTCTCATCCAACCAATTTAGAATTGACCGATCACCCAGAGTATAGCAAATCAAGGTATGTGAGTATGGGAGGGATTTTTACGCTAATAGCTCAAACCCACTTGAGGCCATGTTTGGTTCATGGCCATGGAATCATGAAAAGGAATCTCAATCTAAGCAATCAAATTCCTAGATGTGGGGTTCATTCTCTATTGCTTGGTTTCAATTTACAAATGAAGGGAGAAATGTCCGATGTGAGATGCAATTTGAGGTAAAAACATGTCAGAAATGGAATGTGTAAACATCAATCCACATATCCAAAGTGGCTAATGAAAAACTAAGGATAGAAACATAATGAAGAACCACATACGATCCCCCAACAGTTTCTCGATTATTGTCATCTAAAATGATCATATAGTTCACACAAGCATTTCACAAACACATTACACACAGCTCCTCAAAATCTCGCGAGTCAATCATTTTACACATAATTTGCAACAATGAAGACAAAGTCATTCCCACATAACTTCAAACTACTCCATAGCTGTTACCTCAAGCCATTGTGATATTCTTATCCTTATTGTGTTTTGAGCCAAAGACCCAATCACGAGAACAAATGGAGTGACAGCAACTCAACCAAGTGTGTTAATGGAACTTTATATCCCCACCCAAGCCAACGTGATGCACGCAGTTGGCGTCTCCATTAACAGACCAGACAAGTTTCACAATAGCGAGAGAGAGAAATAATTTCACCTTGTAGAGGAATGTGAGGGCCATGGAATCAAGAGGCAGGCGAAACTCCCATGGAAGGATTTGAAGATGATGAATGGAGGGAGGGAGAGAGAGAGAGAGAGAGAGAGAGAGAGAGAGAGAGAGAGAGAGAGAGAGAGAGAGAGAGAGAGAGAGAGAGAGAGTGTTCTGGCTTTCTAGGATTTTAAGATTTATGAAGCTCAGGAGTACTGAGCCCGTTGGGTTCGTGAATGTTTTTTCCTCCTAGGAATCCCAGTACCACCTCTACCTGAGCAATCCAGTTCTGCATTAGGAGTATCCGTTAACTAGGCACTTTGATTCTACGATCATAAATCCATCCAAACATGAGCTGCAATGGCATTCCATTTCTTGTTTATTACTCCAAGGTGAACCAAACAAGGCCTTAGTGATTACACGATGTACTATACTCCTGAATGCTTTCATGTTGAAATCAAGGATTTGCAGTCTCAACCATGACTTTCCATAGTGATGGTTTTATTAATTATTGTGATGGGCCTAAGTTGTCCTGTCCCCCCATGTTGGGCCTAAAAGCCCGGCCCACAAGATTATGGCCCATAAATGAAGGGATATGATGAAGGGACATGTTTCTTTTTGGAGGTGACGTATATAAAGGGAAATAAAGAGGGAGGAACGCACCTTTTGGCATAACATATGTTCCTCCCCCTTCTCTCCCTCAAAAACGCTCCAAAAGAAAGAACAGTGCACAAGAGGCGACGCCCATCTTCCCTTCAAGGCGAATTGGCGTCATTGGATCAAACAAGGCCAAATTCTCTTCCTCATATCGGCGTCGGTGTTTAATCTGTGGTTAACAAGGTACGTTCAATTCTGTGATGTGCCATAGGATCGATGATGCATGTGTTTTTTCTCGGGCTTGTCTTCCGCACAAGTTTAGGGGTTTGATTTAGTGTCGAATCCGGTTTTTGGGAATCCGACAATCCCTACATTGGTATCAGAGCCAGGTTCTTGTTTCCCGATCATTTTCCATGTTTTTCCCAACCCCTTTCATGTTTATGGATGATTTCTTATCAATTTTCGTGAAATTAATTGGCCGACACCGATCGGGGCCAAAAAAATCCCGACACCGAGCACTGTTCATCCATTTTTTTGAGTTTTTGTAAGTCGAAATCGATTTTTAATGGCGTTGGATGGAAGGTCTCGTCGAGATGATCGCGATGAGTGGTGGAACGCCGCCAAAGGCCGCCGGATGCGCCCCCATGCGCAGTCGGAACGAACCGGCGTTGCACGCGCCGATTCGCAAGGGCAGGCACGTGCATCGCATGCGCGTGTGAAGGCGTGTGCGACGCATGCGCCGGATCGGCTTATCCGACTGAGCCGAACGGTCCGATCGGCCCGACCGGTCCGTCTGGTTCGACTGGTCCGACCCGGCTCGTCCGGCCCGACCCAATTGGCGGCCCGACCCGGCGACCCGACCCATTGACCGTTGACCGTTGACGACCGTTGACGACCGTTGACGGTTGATCGTTGACGACCGTTGACGGTTGATCGTTGACCGTTGACAAAAAAAAATAAAAAAATAAAATAAAGGAGGAAAAGAATGTGTTTCTTTTTTCAATTAAGTCTATGTGGATTATGTGTGATCCCTTATTTGTTCTGCATTTGTTCCAGGAACAATGCCTCCCCTGAAGTTGCGCACATCTATTCACGCAATTACCGATGAACAAAAGGAAATGCTTTCTAAGTTAATAGCTGAGTTGACTGATCATCGATGAGAGAGTGGTGACTTAATTGATCGCGTCCTTGAAGTCAACAGGAAAATTCAAAAGGTCATATGGAATGGTCGTCCTATGCCACAATCTGAGATAGTGCGATTTTTCATGAAGACTCTTCCACCAAAATAGCAAGGAGTGTTAAATCGCATATGGGATGTCAACAAAGCCGCTTCATATAGGAAAATTGTAATGGATTTTATAGATGATTATTACTGGATTGTTACAAGGGAAAAGATCAAGAAATTGAACAAAAGAGGATCTTTTCCAGTTCGTGTACTGACTTGGTGTTAGATGTATTGGCTGGTCTTTGTTAAGTGTGCTTTGTGGACATCTTATGTAATGCTTTTCTACCTAGTTATTGTTGGTATGTCAACTGATATGTTAATTGTATTATGTGAAAGCATTATTATTCTATTGGATGTCAAATATTATTTGCTTTCTGTTATTGTTGATTGCTGTGGGTAGTTCATAAAAGTTTTTGTAGCTTTATAGAATTTATTTTGCATAAGACAATTATATTAATGATAGTTTTAAGTTAGGATTTTTAGAGGATGATTGGAAATATAGTGACCTTTTGATTCTGAAACCTTACTTGAAATTGTTCATTAATATGATGGGTCTGTGCGAAATGGATGCATAAATGATAGGCATTAATAATTCGTGCATATATGTCTGATGTGTTCAGATCAATGGCTTCAGCCACAAAGGGCATAGTTGCCGAGCTTAAAAAAGGTGAAAAGCTCGATGGCGATAACTATGAAATATGGCACGTGAAAATCCAATATGTGCTGGAAGAGCAAGAGGCACTAGAAGCTCTTAACCCGACCATGGTAGAACCTAAAAAAGGAAACACTGCACAGCACAAGAGAGATAAGGAAGCATTTGTTGCATGGAAAAGAAAAAACTCTCTTGCTCGCATTACGTTGCTGAGCAGCATGGAAAATGACGTCATGTGAGAGTTTAGGCGTTTTGAGAATGCCAATGAAATATGAGAAGCATTGGCAGCAAGATTTGGTCATACTTTGGTGACTAGACTGAGGCAGCTCACTATTAGGTTTGACTCTTATAAGAAGCCTTATGGTCAGACCATGAAGCAACATCTTAGAAAGATGTCAAATATGATTAATGAGCTAAAAGATGCTAGCCATGTCCTCACTGATGAGTAGCAAGTGCAAGCAGTGATTCATTCCTTGCCTCAAAGTTGGGAGCATATGAAGGTGCACCTGACTCATAATGAAAATATCAAAACCTTTGAGGATGCAGTGCGTCATCTTGAGTTGGAAGAGGACCGCCTCTTGGTGGCTAAGCCGGAAGCTGTAATCTATCATGCTGGTTCTAGCTCACATGGAGCTTCGAGCTCCAAGCGTAAACGTCCTAACTGGTTTGATAAAGGGAAAGGCAAGGAAGCAGGTCCTTCAGGGAAGAAACCTAAGCTTAACCAACATGAAAGAGGAAAGCGTCATCGGATGAAGAAGCTTATAAGGGTGAAGTGTTACAATTGTGACAAGAAGGGTCACTATGCTCGCAACTGTCGTGAGCCAAAGAAGGTATATACCCGTTGTACTTTTCAGAACTTTGCTTTTGTGTCGAGTTTTGTATTCTTAACTGAGTCTAATCCTTTGTGGACTGTAGATTCAGGAGCGACAGAACATGTAGTGAAGGATAGAGAATCCTTCGTGGAATTTCGACGAGTACCAATTGGAACTAAGTGGATTTATGTGGGAAACAACTCCAAAGCTGAAGTGAAAGGAATTGGCACCTGCCAACTGAACATGCGTGGTGGATGCACTTTGTTCCTACATGACGTATTGTATGCTCCGGAGATTCGTCGGAATTTAGTGTCTGTTTTAGTGTTGGTTAAACTAGGTTTTAATATGAACTTCCATAATAGAGGTGTGGATTTGTTTTTGGATACAAATTACTATGGTTGTGGTTATTTTTTGGATAGTTTCATTGTATTAGATATTGACTATGTTAATGCAAATGTTTGTTATTCCCTTCTCACGTCTCGTAATTCATATGATAATGATGTGAATGTGTGGCATACTAGACTTGGTCATATTGGCCAACAACATATGAATAGACTAGCCAAAGAGGGCTTGTTGGGTAACATTGAAAAAGTCGATTTACTCATATGTGAGCATTGCCTAGTAGGGAAAACGACAAGGAAACCATTTGGAAAAGGTAAAAGAGCTGAATTTCCTCCGCATTTAATCCATTTTGATGTCTGTGGTCCAATGAATGTGAGAAGAAGGTATGTGGCTGTTTATTTCATCACTTTTATAGATGATTATACTCGATTCGGATATATTTATTTGATTTATCATAAATCTGAAGCATTAAGTTGTTTCAAAATGTTTATGAACTTGGTAGAAAATCAATTAGACAAGAAAATAAAAGCATTGAGATCCGATCGAGGTCGAGAACATTTATCTGATGAGTTCAGAAAATTATGTGATGAAAAATAGAATGACAATTGTCTATTCCACATACTCCTCAACAAAATGGTGTTGTAGAGAGAAGAAACAGAACCCTATTGAAAATAGTTAGGTCTATGATGACGCATGCTAACTTACCTATCACTTTTTGGAGTGATGCGTTGTTAACTGCTGCCTATATACTTAACCGGGTGCTTTCCAAATCAGTTACTTCCACTCCATATGAGTTATGGACATGTAGAAAACTGGACTTAAGTTTTCTTAAGCCATGGGATTGTGCTGCCTATACTCATGAGTCCTCTCACAAGTTTGGGAAATTAGATCCCAGAGGAAAGAAGAGTATTTTCATAAGGTACTCCGAACACTCGAAAGGGTATGTGTTCATAGGTGAGTAGGAAAGTGGGAGTATAACTAAATTTGAATCACGGGATGTCACATTCTTAGAGGATGAATTTCCTAAGAAGGGCGAAATAGGGGAAGATTACTCCCTATTTGAAACCTTGGATCAAGATAATGATATTAGTGGAGTTCGTCCAAGTAGGAGTAATATGAGAAGTGATGAATTGAATTCAACTCATTCTCAATTACAACCACATGATGAGACGACATCATCATTATCTAATCCTAGTGGGAGCATAATGGGGAATGATGTGCAAAGTGTACAATCTCCCATACGGCGAACAAGTCACCAAAGTATTCCCCGTTGACGTTTTGACATTGAAGGGGAAACTTTTATGATTGCTCCACAAGATAAGGATGAGTTAAGAAATATTAATGAGGCTCTAAATTGCCCTAGTAAGGAAAAATGGATTCATGTAATGGAAGAGGAAATTGAGTCAATGAAGTCAAACTAAGTTTGAGAACTGGTTGATATTCTAAAAGGAAGCAAAGTTATTGGGAGCAAGTGGGTTTTCAAAATAAAGCGAAAAGCTGATGGCTCGATAGAAAGGCATAAGGTTCGCCTTGTGCTGAAGGGGTATAATCAACCAGAATGAATTGATTATGAAGATACATTTTCTCCTGTAGTGAGATTTACCTCGATTCGCATTATTCTGGTAATAGTGGTTAGTATGGATCTTGAGTTACATCAAATGGATGTAAAGATTGCTTTCCTCAATGGAGAATTAGAGGAAGAAATATATATGAAACAACCTGCTAGTTTCATTATAGAAGGCTAAGAAGGAAAGGTATGTCTACTTTTGAAATCGATATATGGCCTTAAGCAGTCATCGAGACAGTGGTATATACGCTTTCATAATACCATAATGGCATATGACTTTACAATGATAGATGAGGATCATTGTATATATATCAAAAGATCCAAAGATAAATTTGTGACCATATTATTATATGTTGATGATATACTAATTGCCGGAAGCAATATGGAGTTCATTAATACTGTCAAAAGTTGGTTGTCTTCCAACTTTGAGATGAAGGATATGGGTGAGGCTGCATACATTCTTGGAGTTAAGATTTCAAGAGATCGTTATGAGATAGCTAGTATAAGCACCTAGAGGGGGGTGAATAGGTGTAAAAACAATTTCTCGAGATACGGAAGCAATACTAGGTAGACGATAGAAAGTGAGTTCTCTTTTGATTAACAAAATGAAATACGATCAAAGTAAAATAAAGAGTAGGGAAGAGAAAATTGAACACAAGGTTTATAGTGGTTCGGCTTATTCCAAGCCTACGTCCACTCTTCCGCACCGATGCCCCACCCACCGGCTGGATTTCACTATGAACAAAAGAGATGTTACAAAGACAGTTTTTCCTTGATTCCACAGTGTAGATATTCTACCACACTTCCTCAAGGATTCTCATGAATATAGACTCTCTTTTGTGTATAAGATTTTGCTCAACAAATGAATTGACTAAGAACAAGGAGCTTCCGACTTTGGAATTCTTCTATCGTGCACGCTTTTGAACAACTAGAACGTCTTCCTTATATACTCCTTTATGCCATCATACCCGTTGGCACTTACCAAAGGAATTCCTCCAATCTACCCGTTTGACGGAATCAATTAGGAAAATCATTCGAGCTATTAAAGGAACATGTTGATAGCCCATCAATCCTGTTCGCCCATACAATCAGGATCTTGGTTTCCATAAGTAGAACCTTCCAAGTATACTTTGTCAATCATCGGATTCTTAATCTTCGAATCAATCATGATCAAATAAATGATTCCGTTATGTCATATCCAGCCAAGTGATCTTCTCCAGTTGATAAGGTCACATCCTTAATGAAACATCCAGTTCTGGATAGCCTTTCTTCAATGGATTAGAAACTGTCAATGAGGATAGACTTTGAGTCTTGAGTCTGGCTGTCCAAAGGTCTTCAAACTTTAAATAGTAGAGTCTGCAAATCTTCAGACTAGACTGATGGAAACGTTTTGTGAGTTTCAAAACACTTCACGAAGATTTCTCCAACAATCTCCCCCTTTTTTATGGTGACAAAACTTTCCTGCAGATTTGGATAACTTTGACCTGCAAAATATTACTCAAACAAATATGGATATCTTATAAAGATAAATGGCTTAATGAATGATAACGCTAGAATCTGCAACCACAGAAATTAGGTTAGTCTTGCATGTGATAAAGCCATCCATAAGATATCAATAGTAGTTAATATAAGCAGTCAAGTCCAAATCCAAATTCAGTCCACATCCAGACACAAAAGTAAAATCAAACATCAAAACAATCGTCAAACATCAAAACAATCCAAAAGTTCAAAAGTTAAAGATTCAAAGTTTTCAAATCTCACATCTCTCCCCCTTTTTGTCAGCATAAAAAAGGTTGAGATGAAAATGGAGTAGAGTCAAGAATACTTGGGAACACGAACAAGCTGGAAATCTCTCATTGACTGAACGATGCCTTCCAGCCTTTCCAAGTCTTCCTTTAGTTGTGCAACATCCTCACCCTTAGCATTAGCCTGAATCTGAAGAGAAAGGGCTTGGATCTGATCATTCAAGGAACCCGAAGAAGCTTGACCTGCATTCTGCGAATTGTGAACTTCGCATCCCAGAGCATATATCTAACCTCGCATTTCCAAGAGAACATTCAGAATTCTACGAAAATCTGCTGAATTATTGGTTTGCGTACTAGCTTCGGCACGATCTGATGGAGTAAAGGCAGATGATGGTAAATCAGCATAATCACGTAAATTTGGCGATGAAACATCATGTCCTTCCTTAGGAAATTGAGAGGCATAAATGTCCTCTGGATCTGCTGGAGATCGACTGACTCCCTCACTAGTAGCAGGATATGAGGACATTCCTCTTTTCTCTTGGTCTCCCCCTGTTTCCATGCCTTCAGGTGGATAAGAGTGTTCCTCATGTTCTCCTTCCTCTTGATCTATTTTCTCTTCTTCTTCTTTTTCAACTTTTTCCTTCTCAGCATCTCTTTCTTCTTCTTCTCTCTCCTCTGCTTCTTTTTCCTCTGCTTCTTTCTCTTCTCTTTCTCTAGTCCTTTGTTCTGAGTCTTTCTTTGGAACAGAACGACTCAAATTCTTCAATGCCATTGCGGAAATGGTGATGTTTTCCTCTTCATCTTCATCTTTAACGATGAGAGCTCTTCTTTTCTTTGATGGAGCAACCATGAGCTCATTCCCTTTTCTTTTTGCTGCAGAAGAGATTTGATGAGTTTTGACTGGAGTCTTCTCTTTGAATTTCTCCAACGCCTTGCTTAGTTCCTTCAGACGCATTTTAGTCACCATTTTCAGTCCTACCACCATATGATCACACGATCGAGCACAAAGAATTTGCGGAGGCTGTATATTCAGATGTCTGAATAACTTCGTCACAAGACCTGGATAAGGAAGTTGACCCCCGTCCTTCACCACTGCTCTATACATGTGGAACATAACAGTGTGAGGAAGAGAAAACTTTTTCCCAGTGATGATGGCATACATCAGCTTTGCCTCTGAACTTGAAACATTAGTCTTGGAAGTTGATTTCGGTCTGATGCAATTGATCACAATCTTGTGAAGCAGAATGTTAAACACACTCGTCCTCAAGTAGGAAATCTTTTCCTCTATTCTTCTATCCTTGACAAGTTCCAATGTAACACGAGCAATAGAAATATTGATAGGTTGATATCTTCCTCTCTCAACCCCAATGACATCCGCCAACATATCCATATCCACCACAAAGTCCTGATCTCAGACACTAAAAGAGAATCTATTTGCATCCAAGAAGCTAAGATTTGAATAGAAATATGCAGTCAACTCAGCATGGGCTTCTGTGGTGTCAGAACAGAACTGTTCAAGTTGAAGAAAACTAAACTTTTCTCTCAAATTGACATTTACAACATCATGGAAATCAAAATCCACACTCCTAGGGTTTATCACCCCACGCTTTAACAATTTTGAGTATAGAACCTTATGTTCCTTCGATCTAAATAACTCTGTCCTTTTTCCTCGAATTTTCGCTGCAACACCCATTCTCGGTTGAAATTGGCTGTACAATTTGTCATCATCATTCCCATCTATAGGATTAAATCCCCCAACACGCAGATCACTTGGGACATTTGCAAGGTTTCTTCAGCCAACCCTTTAGGAGCAATTCCCCAACTCTCCATTTTTCGCAAAAAGATATATTCATTCTCATATCCTTTGTCCTTAAGAAATTCATCGATGTAGTTCAATGGAGTACCAGTCCTCTTTAAAGCACGATAAAGCTTATAAATAAAAGAGGGCCTTTGAACTCTTACAGGATCTGTGTCTTCAATGATTTCTTCCTCTTGTTGATGACCAACAGCCTGTGGACTAGTTGGTGGAGAATGACGCCGCGAGAATGTTGTGGGCTCGCCGCCGATTTGGAGACTCTTCTTCCTCGGTGAGATCGAAGTGCGTAGGCCCCTCACTCATTCGCCGTGGTCCCCTGCTTGCGATCCTCGAAGACATTCTTGAAGACGACATCTTTCTCAGTCTTTGAAAGATTCCTTGCTTGACTTTCCTAAGAAAGATGACAACTTTTTCGAAGATTAAACAAGAGAAGAAAACATGAATCGTAGATTGGTGCTTTTTAGGGTTTTGAAGTTAAGCGAAGAGAAACCGACTGTATATAACTCAGTCGAAAGGAGGGAATACTAAGCATCGTAAAGGAAAGTGAAAAGATGCCTTTTAAAAAAAAATAACTGCCTTTTTCGGGAAAATGGTCATTTCAAAATAACTCCTTTTTCTAAAAAGAAAACGTTGCAATAGTCATGTCAATTAAAGATAGCAATAATCAAACACGGTTGACGATCGTACCTTTTCAAGATGAGATTCGAGAGAGAGAATAACTTACAGTCAAAGTCTTGTATATTTACAGTCAAAGTCTTGTATGTCTAAGTCTGAGAGTCTCTAGACTTTAACTTCTTCAAACCTCAAAATGTTGAGTCTGGAACGGATGATTTCAAATTGATTTTTCTCCAAAGGCTTTGTAAATATATCCGCCAGTTGGTTCTTTGAGTCAACAAACTGAATCGAAATTTCTCCATTTTGAACATGATCTCTAATGAAGTAATGTCGAATCTCTATATGCTTTGCTCTTTAGTGAAGAATTGGATTTATGGTGAGATTGATTGCATTGGTGTTGTCGCAGTTAATCTTCGTGCATGAATCTTTAATTCCAAAGTCTCTTAGCTGTTGTTTTATCCACAGAATTTGTGAACAACAACTTCCAAGAGCTACATACTCTGCTTCTGCTGTAGAAAGAGCTACTGTACTTTGCTTCCTTGAAAACCAAGACACCATCCTGCCTCCAAATAGTTGACAGGTACCCGAGGTGCTCTTTCTATCAACTCTGCATCCGGCTAGATCTGCGTCTGAGTATCCAAGAAGAGTAAAGTCTCCCCTTTTAGGATACTAGAGACAAAAACTTGAAGTTGATGAAATATATTTGATAATACGCTTTGCCGCATTTAAATGAGATTCTGTAGGATCTGCTTGAAATCTGGCACAAATGCAAACACTAAAAAAAATGTAAGGTCTAGAAGCTGTAAGATAAAGAAATGAGCCAATGATACTCCTGTATAACTTCTGATCGACTTTCTTTCCTCCTTCATCTTTGTCTATCTTTAAGGAACTTGACATTAGTATATCAGCCTTTTTGCAATTGTCCAATCCAAACTTTTTGACAAGATCTTTAGCATACTTTTCTTGATGAATAAAAGTTCATTCCTTCAGTTGTTTCACTTGAAGCCCGAGAAAGAAGGTTAACTCACCCATCATGCTCATTTCAAGTTCATCCTGCATAGTCATAGAGAATTTCTTGCATAGACTTTCATTAGGGGATCCAAAAATAATATCATCGACATATATTTGAACAAGCAGAAAACTTTTGTTTTCTCTTTTAATAAACAGAGAAGTGTCTACTTTACCTTTTATAAAGCCTTTTTGAATTAAAAACTTACTTAGCCTGTCGTACCAAGCTCGAGGTGTTTGCTTTAAACCATACAAGGCATTTTTCAGTCTGAATACTGAGTCTGGCTTTCTTGGGTCTTCAAACCCAAGTGGTTGCTCCACATAGACTTCCTCATGGATAAATCCATTCAGGAAAGCACTTTTGACGTCCGTTTGGAATAATCTGAAATTCTTATCACAAGCAAATGCAAGTAATAATCGAATTGCTTCTAACCTTACTACTGGTGCGTAAGTCTCGTCATAGTCTATCCCTTCTTCTTGCGTATATCCCTTGGCCATGAGTCTTGCTTTGTTTCTTATGACTTTTCCTTTCTCGTCCATCTTGTTCCTGAAAACCCATTTAGCTCCAATAATAGTTTTACCTTTTGGTTTAGGAGTCAACTCCCAGACATCATTAATTCTGAATTGTCTGAGTTCTTCTTGCATAGCTTCAATCCATCTTTCATCAGATAAAGCTTCATCTATGCTTTTGGGTTCTATTTCTTTAATAAGAGCCACAGCACTAGACTCTTCGCGCCTTTTGGATCTTGTGCGAATTCCTTC
Organism: Eucalyptus brandiana; assembly: GCA_014182725.1. Classification (NCBI taxonomy): domain Eukaryota; kingdom Viridiplantae; phylum Streptophyta; class Magnoliopsida; order Myrtales; family Myrtaceae; genus Eucalyptus; species Eucalyptus brandiana. The sequence continues at coordinate 30,650,262 of CM024669.1, forward strand.
ATTAATGTCGCAAATAATAAGATCTTTAGGATGACTGGACTTATGCTTCCAGTTGCTGGTTGATTTGTCAGGTTGATGATCACTTCCTTCATTTGAATCTTCAATAACTATTTGTTCTTTGGTCTTTCGTAGTCCGAGCGCTTCTTGAGATTTAGATTTTGTAGAGTCCGGAGCGAGGTTCAGATTCTTCAAGATGAGTCTGAATGGATTCATTTTGCATAGAATCTTGGAATTTAACATTCAATGATTCTTCCATAGATTGAGTCTTCTTGTTGTAGACTCTGTACACTTTGCTTGAGGTTGAATATCCAAGGAAGATGCTTTCATCTGACTTTTCTTCAAACTTACCAACTCGATCATTTGCATTTTTCAATATAAAACATTTTCATCCAAACACATGAAAATATGAAACAATAGGCTTCTTTCCTTTGAATAACTCATAGGGGTTTTTTTCTAGAATATGCCTTAGAAAAACTCTATTAATAATATAACATGCTGTTGAAACTGCTTCAGCCCAAAATCGTGAAGAGATATTGCTTTCAATTAAAAGAGTTCTAGCCATTTCTTGAAGCGACCTATTCTTTCTTTCTACAACTCCGTTTTGCTCTGGAGTATATGGAGAGGAGAACAAGCGTTGAAAACCAGATTCATCACAAAATTTTGTAAAATCTTGATTTTCAAATTCACCTCCATGGTCTGTTTTTATACTTGAAATAACATACCCTTTTTCATTTTGAACCTTCTTAGCAAATTTTTCAAAGTAAGAGAAAGTTTCAGACTTACTTGCCAAGAAATACACCCAAGTAAATCGTGAGTAGTCATCCACAATTACTAGGCAGTATTTCTTACCTCCAATGCTCTGTGTTCTGGTTGGTCCAAAAAGATCCATATGCAGAAGTTGCAATACACGGTTAGTGGAAACTTGATTTATTGGTTTAAAGGAATTTCTTACCTATTTTCCCAATATGCATGGTGTACATAGATCAGACTTTTGGTATGATAAATTGGGTAGACCACGAACAAGCTTCTTTGATGAAATTTTGGCTATCTGCTTCATATTGATGTGCCCAAGCTTTCTGTGCCATAAGCTTGCTTCGTCTTGGATTAAGATTAGACATTGGGATTCATCTGGTTTCACATCCAAGAGGTAGATATTTCCATGTCTTCGACCCATGAATGATTGAGTAGAATCTTTACTAATTCCTGAACAGATCCCTTCTTGAAAGTTGATTTTGAAACCAGTATCACACAGCTGACTGACACTAAGCAGATTGTAGTTGAGTCTTTATACTAAAGAAACATTGCTTATTGTGAGATTTCCAATCTTTACAGTTCCAAATCCCACAATTTTTCCTTTGCTGTTTCCTCCAAATGAGACTTTTCCACCATTTACTCGAACAAGCTTTATGAAGCAATTTGAGTCTCATGTCATGTGTCTTGAGCATCCACTATCCAGATACCATTTTACCTTTTTCTTGATAGTGACCTGCATTTAAAAAGAAACTCAAACTTTCTTTGGTACCCATATTTTCTTGGGTCCATTGGTGTTAGTCTGATATGCGGTTTTTGCCCATACCTTTTTAACAGGTTTCCAAACCATAGGACATTCTTTTTCAAAATGATCTGCACTATTGCACTTTGAACATCTGAGAGCATTGCGACCTACTAGTTTTACAAAGGTCCTTTTAAAATGATTTTTGTAAGCATCTCTTGTGGGTCTTTGTTTGATTCTTTCCTTCACTCTAGGAAAATCAATTAAAGGAATGGTTTCAAAAAGTCATTCCCAAACCAGATTTATTGAAATAAGGTCTTTGAATAGAAAGTATTTTTTCCAGTTTCTCAGATCCTATAGAAAATCTTTTGGAAATTTTTGAGATATCATTATTCAAGAATGCATTTTCTTTTAAAAGATTATCTTCACTTTCTTTAAGAGAAGATACATTCTTGTCTAAACATTTCACTTTTTCTTTCAAAACATTTTCTTGTTATTTTAGAGCAGAATTTTCCTTTTTGAGTTCAGAAATTCTTTTAAGAGAGGTCTTAAGACTAAAACACAATTCATCAATGTATTTTGAAACTTTAATAGGGATTTTGAAGTTATTAACCTCAAATTCGCTTTCTGAATCTGAATCTGTCTCGGAGTTCAAATCTGAATCCGATTGTGCCATTAGACATACATTGACATAATCATCATCACTTTCTTCACACTCGTATCACCAGGTGTTTTCGCTTTAAGAGCCTTTCGATACTTTTCAGCTTTTCCTTTCTTCTTCCTCAGAAGAGGACAGTTGGGTCTGATGTATCACTTTTTCTTGAATTCAAAGCAGACTACATCTTTGTTTGATTCATCATCTTCAACAAACTTGGTCTGTTGCTTTTGAAAACTTTGTTTCTTTGGATTGAATCTTCTTCCTTTTCTATTCAGCTTTCTGAATCTTTTTATCATGAGAGCAAGCTCCTCATCATCCATATCGTCTTCAGAATCTGTAACATCAGAATCATCATTAGATTTTAAGGCAATGGATTTCTTACCTTTAGGGTCTTCGTCTTCATTGATTCGTTCCACTTCATAAGACTGAAGAGTCCCAACCAATTCATCAACAGATAGTGGCATGATTCTTTGGGTCTCTCTGATTGAGGCCTTTATGTGATTCCAATCCTTGGAGAGTCCACACAGTAGCTTGTTTACTTTCATGGGATCAGAAATTAGTTGACCTTGATTTTCAAGACCATTCACGATTTCTGTAAAACGACTAAACATATCAGTTATAGATTCTCCTGATTTCATTTTGAAGGCTTCGTATTGACCGAGGAGAATGTTGATTCTAGTCTCTTTCACTCGATCGGTTCCTTCATAAGTAATATGTAATCTATCCCAGACTTCTTTAGCTATAACACAAGAAGATATTATGTTATATTCAGTAGGTGATAAAACACAATATAAAGAATAAATTGCTTTTGCATCAAGAGCTTGTCTCTTGATTATCTCTTCCTGAGTCATTTCACTAGGCTCAACAGTATCTTTTCCTATCTCTAAGACAAGTGCAGCTTTAGGAATGATTCCTTTTTCTACAACGTCCCATTCCAGAGGATCCTTTGATCTTAGGAACGCCTTCATCTTGTTTTTTCATATGTTGTAATCCTTTCCATCAAAGTAAGGTAGTCTGGAATTGCTTTGCCCTTCTACCAGCCCTGGAGCCAACATACTAGCCATGGATCTTTAACTCTGAAGTAAAACACTTCAAACAAAGTGAGTACACGAGCTCTGATACCAATTGAGATAGCTAGTATAAGCACCTAAGGGGGGTTGAATAGGTGTAAAAACAATTTCTTGAGATACGAAAGCGATACTAGGCAGACAATAGAAAGGGAGTTCTCTTTTGATTAACAAAATGAAATACGATCAAAGTAAAGTAAAGAGTAGCGGAGAGAAAATTGAACACAAGGTTTATAGTGGTTCGGCTTATTCCAAGCCTATGTCCACTCTTCTGCACTAACAGCCCACTGGCTGGATTTCACTATGAACAAAAGAGATGTTACAGCATAGCTTTTCCTTGATTCCACAGTGTAGATATTCCACCACACTTCCTCAAGGATTCTCACGAATATAAACTCTCTTTTGTGTACAAGATTTCGCTCAACAAATGAATTGACTAAGAACAATGAGCTTTAGACTTTGGAATTCTTCTATCGTGCACGCTTTCGAACAACTGGAACGTCTTCCTTATATACTCTTTTATGCCATCATACCCGTTGGCACTTACCAAAGGAATTCCTCCAATCTACCCGTTGGACGGAATCAATTAGGAAGATCATTCGAGCTATTAAAGGAACATGTCGATAGCCCATCAATCCTGTTTGCCAATACAATCAGGATCTCGGTTTCCATAAGTAGAACCTTCCAAGTATACTTTGTCAATCATCGAATCCTTAATCTTCGAATCAATCATGATCAAATAAAGGATTCTGTTATGTCATATCCAGCCAAGTGATCTTCTTCAGTTGATAAGGTCACATCCTTAATGAAACATCCATTCGGATAGCCTTTCTTCAATGGATTAGAAATCTGTCAATGAGGATAGACTTTGAGTCTTGAGTCTGGCTGTCCGAAGGTCTTCAGACTTTAAATAGCAGAGTCTGCAAATCTTCAGACTAGACTGATGGAAACGTTTTGTCAGCTTCAAAACACTTCACGAAGATTTCTCCAACATATACATGTGGAACATAATAGTGTGAGGAAGAGAAAACTTTTTCCCAGTGATGATGGGATACATCAGCTTTGCCTCTGAACTTGAAACATCAGTCTTGGAAGTTGATTTTGGTTTGAGGCAATTGATCACAATCTTGTGAAGCAGAATGTTAAACGCACTCATCCTCAAGTAGGAAATCTTTTCCTCTGTTCTTCTATCCTTAACAAGTTCCAATGTAGCACGAGCAATAGAAACATTGATCGCTTGATATCTTCCTCTCTCAACCCCTATCACATCCGCCAGCATATCCATATCCACCACAAAGTCCTAATCTCAGACACTAAAAGAGATTCTATTCACATCCAAGAAGCTAAGATTCGAATAGAAATATGTAGTTAATTCAGCATGGGCTTTTGTGGTGTCAGAACAGAACTTCTTAAGTTGAAGAAAACTGAAATTTTCCCTCAAATTGACATTTACAGCATCAAGGAAATCAAAATTCACACTCCTAGGGTTTATCACCCCACGCTTCAACAATTTTGAGTATAGAACCTTCCGTTCTTTTGATCTAAACAACTCTCCCCTTTTTCCTCGAATTTTCGCTGCAACACCAATTCTCAGTTGAAATTAGCTGTACAATTTGTCATCATCATTCCCATCTATCGGGTTAAATCCCCCAACACGCGGATCACTTGGGATATTTGCAAGAGTTTCTTCTGCAACCCCTTTAGGAGCAATTCCCAAACTTTCCATTTTTCGCAAGAAGATGTACTCATTCCCGTATCCTTTGTCCTTAAGAAACTCATCGACGTAGTTCAATGGAGTACCAGTCTTCTTTAAAGCACGGTAAAGCTTATAAATAAAGGAGGGCCTTTGAATTCTTACAGGATCTGCGTCTTCAACGATTTCTTCCTCTTGCTGATGACCAACACCCTATGGACTAGTTGGTGGAGAATGACGCTGCTGAGAATGTTGTGGACTCTGTTGCTGATTTGGAGACTCTTCTTCCTCAGTGAGATCGAAGTGCGTAGGCCCCTCACTCATTCGCCGTGGTTCCCTGCTTGCGATCGTCAAAGACTTTCTTGAAGACGACATCTTTCTCAGTCTTTGAAAGATTCCTTGCTTGACTTTCCCAAGAAAGGTGACAACTTTTTCGAAGATTAAACAAGGGAAGAAAACAGGAATGGAAGATCGGTGCTTTCTTAGGGTTTTTGGAGAGTAAAGCGAAGAAGAAACGACAGTGCATAAACTGTTAAAAAGAGGCATACGGAACGTCATAAAAGAAAGTAAAAAGATGCCTTTTCAAAAAATAACTACCTTTTTCGAGAAAATAGTCATTTAAAAAATAACTTCTTTTTCAAAAAGGAAACGTTGCAATAATCATGTCAATTAAAGATAGCAATAATCAAACACAGTTGATAATCGTACCTTTTCAAGATGAGATTCGAGAGAGAGAATAACTTACAGTCAAAGTCTTGTTTGTTTGAGTCGGAGAGTCTCTAGACTTTAATTTCTTCAAACCTAAAAATGTTGAGTCTGGAACGGATAATTTCAAATTGATTTTTCTCCAAAGGCTTTGTGAGTATATCCGCCAGTTGGTTCTTTGAGTCAACAAACTGAATCGAAACTTCTCCATTTTGAACATGATCTCTAATGAAGTGATGTCGAATCTCTATATGCTTTGCTCTTAAGTGAAGAATTGGATTTTTAGTAAGATTGATTGCACTGGTGTTGTCGTAGTTACTCTCCGTGCATGAATCTTCAATTCCAAAGTCTCTTAGCTGTTGTTTTATCCACAGAATTTGTGAACAACAACTTCCGAGAGCTACATACTCTGCTTCTGCTGTAGAAAGAGCTACTGTACTTTGCTTTCTTGAAAACCAAGACACTTTCCTGCCTCCAAGTAGTTGACAGGTACCCGAGGTGCTCTTTCTATCAACTCTGCATCCGGCTAGATCTGCGTCTGAGTATCCAAGAAGAGTAAAGTCTACCTTTTTAGGATACCAAAGGCCGATGCTTGAAGTTGAAGCAATGTATTTGATAATACGCTTTGCAGCACTTAAATGAGATTCTTTAGGGTCTGCTTGAAATCTGGCACAAATGCAAACACTAAACAAAATGTCAAGTCTAGAAGCTGTATGATAAAGAAGTGAGCCAATGATACTTATATATAGCTTCTGGTCGACTTTCTTTCCTCCTTCATCTTTGTCTATCTTCAAGGAACTTGACATTAGTATATTAGCCTTTTTGCAATTGTCCAGTCCAAACTTTTTGACAAGATCATTAGCATATTTTCCTTGATGAATAAAAGTTCATTCCTTCAGTTGTTTCACTTGAAACCCTAGAAAGAAGGTTAACTCACCCATCATGCTCATTTCAAATTCATCCTGCATAGTCTTAGAGAATTTCTTGCACAGACTTTCATTAGGAGATCCGAATATAATATCATCGACATATATTTGAACTAGCACAAAACTTTTGCTTTCTCTTTTGATAAACAAAGTATTGTCTACTTTACATTTTACAAAGCCTTTTTGAATCAAAAACTTACTCAGCCTATCGTACCAAGCTCGAGGTGCTTGTTTTAAATCATATAAGGCATTTTTGAGTCTGAATACTGAGTCTGGTTTCATTGGGTCTTCAAACCTAGGTGGTTGTTCCACATAGACTTCCTCATGGATGAATCCATTTAGGAAAGCACTTTTGACGTCCATTTGGAATAACCTAAAATTTTTATGACAAGCACATGCAAGTAATAAACGAATTGCTTCTAACCTTGCTACTGGTGCGTAAGTCTCGTCATAGTCTATCCCTTCTTCTTGCGTATATCCCTTGGCAACGAGTCTTGCTTTGTTTCTTATGACTTTTCCTTTCTCGTCCATCTTGTTCCTGAAAACCCATTTAGTACCAATAATAGATTTACCTTTTGGTTTAGGAGTTAACTCCCAAACATCATTAATGCTGAATTGCCTGAGTTCTTCTTGCATAGCTTCAATCCAGCTTTCATCAGTCAAAGCTTCTTCTATGCTTTTGGGTTCTATTTCAGAAATAAGAGCCACAGCACTAGACTCTTCGCACCTTTTGGATCTTGTACGAATTCCTTCATTGATGTCGCCAATAATAAGATCTTTGGGATGACTGAACTTATGCTTCCAGTTACTGGTTAATTTGTCATATTGATGGTCACTTCCTTCACTTGAATCTTCAACGGTCATTTGTTGCTGGTCCTTCAAAGTCTGAGCTGCTTCATGAGATTTAGACTTTGTAGAGTCTGGAGCAGGTTCAAGCTCTTCAAGATGAGTCTGAATAGATTCATTTTGCATAGAATCTTGGAATTTGACATTTATTGATTCCTCCACAGATTGACTCTTCTTGTTATAGACTCTGTAGGCTTTGCTTGAGGTTGAATATCCAAGGAAGATTCCTTCATCTGATTTTTCTTCAAACTTGCCAACTCGATCATTTGCATTTTTCAATATAAAACATTTGCATCCGAACACATGAAAATATGAAACAATAGGCTTCTTTTCTTTGAATAATTCATAGGGGTTTTTTCTAGAATAGGCCTTAGAAAAACTCTATTGATAATATAACAAGTTGTAGAAACTGCTTCAGCCCAAAATCGTGAAGAGATGTTGCTTTCAATTAAAAAAGTTCTAGCCATTTCTTGAAGCGATCTATTCTTTCTTTTCACAACTCCATTTTGCTCTGGAGTATATGGAGAGGAGAACACATGCTGAAAACTAGATTCATCACAAAATTTTGTAAAATCTTGATTTTCAAATTCACCTCCATGGTCTGTTCTTATACTTGAAATAACATACCCTTTTTCATTTTGAACATTTTTAGCAAATTTTTCAAAATAAGAGAAGGTTTCAGACTTACTTGCCAGGAAATATACCTAAGTAAATCGAGAGTAGTCATCCACAATTACTAGCCAATATTTCTTACCTCCAATGCTCTGTGTTCTGGTTGGTCCAAAGAGATCCAAATGCAGAAGCTGCAGTACACGGTTAGTGGAAACTTGATTTATTGGTTTAAATGAATTTCTTACTTGTTTTCCCAATATGCATGGTGTACATAGATCTGACTTTTGGTATGATAAATTGGGTAGGCCATGAACAAGCTTATTTGCCGAGATTTTGGCTATCTGCTTCATATTAATGTGCCCAAGCTTTCTGTGCCATAAGCTTGCTTAGTCTTAGATTGAGATTAGACATTGCGATTCATCTGGTTTCACATCCAAGAGGTAGATATTTCCATGTCTTCGACCCATGAATGACTGAGTAGAGTCTTTACTGGTTCCTGAACATATTCCCTCTTGAAAGTAGATTTTGAAATTGGTATCACACAGCTGACTGACACTGAGCAGATTGTAGTTGAGTCCTTCAACTAAAGAAACATTGCTTATTGTGAGGTTTCCAATCTTTATAGTTCCAAATCCCACTATTCTTCCTTTGCTATTTCCTCCAAATAAGACTTTTCCACCATTCACTTGAACAAGGTTTATGAAGCAATTTGAATCTCCTGTCATATGTCTTGAGCATCCACTATACAGATACCATTTTACCTTTTTCTTGATAGTGACCTGCATTTAAAAAGAAACTCAAACTTTCTTTGGTACCCATATTTTCTTGGGTCCATTGGAGTTAGAATGATATGCGGTTTTTGCCCATACTTTCTTAACAGGTTTCCAAACCATAGGACATTCTTTTTCAAAATGATATGTACTATTGCACTTTGAACATCTGAGAGCATTGCGATCTACTGGTTTTACAAAGATCATTTTAAAATGATTTTTGTAGCATCTCTTGTGGGTCTTTGCTTAATTCTTTCTTTCACTTTTGGAAAATCAATTAAAGGAATAGTTTCAGCAGTCATTCCCAAACCAGATTTGTTGAAATAAGATCTTTGAACAGAAAGAATTTTTTCCAGTTTCTCAAATCCTATAGAAAATCTTTTAGAAATGTTTAAGATATCATTTTTCAAGAATGCATTTTCTTTTGAAAGATTATCTTTACTTTCTCTAAGGGAAGAAACATTCATGTCTAAACATTTCACCTTTTCTTTCAAAACATTTTCCTGTTGTTTTAGAGCAGAATTTTCTCTTTTGAGTTCGGAAATCTTTTTAAGAGAAGTTTTAAGACTAAAACACAACTCATCAATGTATTTAGAAACTTTAATAGGGATTTTGAAGTTACTCACCTCAAATTCACCGTCCGAATCGATTCTGTCTCGGAGTTTGAATCTGAATCCGATTGTGCCATTAGACATATGTTGGCATAATCATCATCACTTTCTTCACACTCTGTATCGGTTCCTGTCTGAATCCGATTCTGTCTAGTTTCTTTCACTCGATTGGTTCCTTCATAGGTAATATGTAATCTATCCCAGACTTCTTTAGCTGTAACACAAGAAGATATTCTGTTATATTCAGTAGGAGATAAAGCACAATATAAAGAATAAATTGCTTTTGCATCAAGAGCTTGTCTCTTGATTATCTCTTCCTGAGTCATTTCACTAGACTCAACAGTATCTTTTCCTCTCTCTGAGACATGTGCAGCTTTAGGAATGATTCCTTTTTCTACAACGTCCCATTACAGAGGATCCTTTGATCTTAGGAACGTGTTCATCTTGTTTTTCCATATGTTGTAATCATTTCCATCAAAGTAAGGTGGTCTGGTATTGCTTTGCCCTTCTACCAGCCCTAGAGCCAACATACTAGCCATGGATCTTTAACTCTGAAGTAAAACACTTCAAACAAAGTGAGTACACAGGCTCTGATACCAATTGAGATAGCTAGTATAAACACCTAGAGGGGGATGAATAGGTGTAAAAACAATTTCTCGAGATACGACAGCGATACTAGGCAAACGATAGAAAGGAAGTTCTCTTTTGATTAACAAAATGAATTGCGATCAAAGTAAAGTAAAGAGTAGGGAAGAGAAAATTAAACACAAGGTTTATAGTGGTTCGGCTTATTCCAAGCCTACGTCCACTCTTTCGCACTGACAGCCCACCGGCTGGATTTCACTATGAACAAAAGAGATCTTACATCAAAGTTCTCCCTTGATTCCACAGTGTAGATATTCTACTACACTTCCTCAAGGTTTCTCACGAATATAGACACTCTTTTGGTTACAAGATTTCGCTCAAATGAATTGACTAAAAACAAGGAGCTTCAGTCTTTGGAATTCTTCTATCGTGCACTTCCTCAAGCAACTAGAACATCTTCCTTATATACTCCTTTATGCCATCATACCCGTTGGTACTTACCAAAGGAATTCCTCCAATCTACCCGTTGGACGGAATCAATTAGGAAGATCATTCAAGCTATTAAAGGAACATGTCGATAGCCCATCAATCCTATTCGCCCATACAATCAGGATCTCGGTTTCCATAAGTAGAACCTTCCAAGAATATTTCGCCAATCATCGGATCCTTAATCTCCGAATCAATCATGATCAAATAAAGGATTTCGTTATGTCATATCCAGCCAAGAGATCTTCTCCAGTCGATAAGGTCACATCCTTAATGAAACATCCAGTTCTGGATAGCCTTTCTTCAATGGATTAGAAACTGTAAATGAGAATAGACTTTGAATCTTGAGTCTGGCTGTTCGGAGGTCTTCAGACCTTAAATAGCAGAGTCTGCAAATCTTCAGACTAGACTGATGGAAACGTTTTGTCAGCTTCAAAACACTCCAGGAAGATTTCTCCAACAGCTTGCTTCTTGGTTTCCATGAAAGAAGAGAATCTCCCAGCTTAATGCAAAACCCAGTTATGGATCTTCGACTCATAGGACACGTTGCATAATCTGCATCGCAATATGCTGTCATTTCCATGTCGCATTTTCTAGATAGAAGTATCCCGAGTCCTGGACATCCCTTCAAATACTTCACGACTTTTAGAGTGGCATTTTATGTGAGATTCCTTTGGTTTGTACATAAACCGATTGAGGTTCTGCACTGTATATGATAAATCAGGTCTGGTCATTGTCAGGTAAATAAATTTTCCAACGAGCTTCTGATAACTCATCAGATTGTGTAATATAGGATCATCCTGAGATGTTCCTCGAGTGTGGTTTGCTGTAGTCAATCCGATATTCTACTCGATTGGAATGACAGCTGGCTTGCATCCTGATAAACCGACCTCTGATATCCAACACAAACTTCCTTTGACTAAGAGAAATTCCTTGTTGAGATCGAGCGATCTCAATCCCAAGAAAAATATTTTGGTGCTCCCAGATCTTTTATATGAAATGTGGTATGCAAATATTTTTTAAGGCTCTTTATTGCAGCTTCATCATTACCCATGATAAGAATGTCATCTACATAAATCATCATGTAAATAGATGACGTACCTTTGGTCCATGTACATAAGGCATAATCATAATTGGATTGTTTGAAGTTTGCACTGATGAGAGCGTTAGCAAATTTAGCATACCATTGTCTGGAAGCTTGTTTCAGCCCATAAAGGGATTTGCGGAGACTACATACTTTATTCTCCCTCTGTCTCCGTAAGCCCTGAGGAATATCCATGTAAATTTCTTCATCCAGATCACTATGAAGAAAAGCGTTGTGAACATCCATTTGGTGTAACAGCCAATCATGGATGGCTGCAACTGATAAGAATGAGCAGACGGTGACATCTTTAGCAACTAGGGAAAAAGTTTCATGATAGTTGAAACCTTCTCGTTGTGTATATCCCTTCGCCACCAATCGAGCTTTGTATTGTTCAATGGATCCATCAGCTCTATACTTTACTTTATAGACCCATTTGCATCCTATGGATTTCCTATTTAGGGGCAAATGAACTATCTCCCATGTGTGATTATCGGTTAAGGCTGTAATTCTACTTCCATGGCCTTTTGCCATCGTGGGTCTTTGGATGCCTCATCATAACTAGACGGTTCTTTCTCATCGATATACGACTAATGCAACATCTATGCTCCGACGAAAGCTTTTCAAAGGAGACATAAGAAAATATTGGATAGTGAATACCGGTCCGTTAAGTGAGGCACGAGACATAGTCTTTGGTCCACGTTGGTGGTTTCGTAGCTCGCCCCGAATGTCGTGGATGATCCATTGGCGGTGGAGGAGGAGATATTTCCGCAGCATTGTTTTATGTTTGTTCGCCAGAATCATTCTCAATGTTTAATGGAAGAGCAGGTACACTTTCCAATGTTGCCGTCTAAGGTGATTGATCAAATGAGGAAGGTGGAATGACCTGTCCTGGTGATGCTGCGAGAAAATATTCAGGAGATATATTTTCCTCAATTGAGGAGCGATGAGAATTGGTTGAGATATCCAAATCCTCTGTAGACTCACGAAATGGAAAGATAGTTTCGTGAAAAATGACATCCCTGCTCACGAAAAATTCTCCTATTGATGGATCGAGAACATAATAGCCCTTCTGTAGGTTAGGGTAACCCATGAAAATGCACCTCCTGGCACGTGGACTCATTGTCTCGAGGCCCCATAGTTGCAGTATAACAAAGACAATCGAAAACTCGTAGATGATCTACTACTGGTTTTTTTCCATAAAGTAATTCAAAGGGTGTTTTACCAGCTAATATCCGAGTAGGCATACGGTTGATGAGATAGGCTGCAATGAGGACACAATCTCCTCAATATATTGCTGGAACAGATCCCTGAAACTTCAAAACTCGTGCGACCTCCAACAAGTGACAATGTTTACGTTCCACCACTCCATTTTGTTGTGGAGTATAAATACAGGAGCTTTCATGTAGAATGCCATGAGACAAGAAAAGTGATCTGTAATAATGACTAAAAAATTTCTTCCCATTGTCAGTCCGTATTCGCTAGATTGATTTCCCAAACTGATTTTTAGTCAGGGTGATGAACGTTTTCAAATGAGATGGAACGTGAGCTTTTGACTGCATCAGGAATACCCATGTGACCCGAGAATGATCATCCACAATTGTGAGAAAATATCGTGAACCATCACGATGTGCTGTGTGATAGGGTCCCCAGACATCCACATGAATTAAAGAAAGGATAGTAGCGGAACGTTTTGCATTCGAAGGGAAAGATGTGTGAGACTGTTTTGCAAGAGACAAATGGGACATTTAGAGTATGGGAAAAAAAAATACTATGGCCCATTCTTGAATGTAAAAGAAAGTCTTTATCATTGGCAATGACATTACACAATGACAACTTATTGAAAGGAATTGAATTCAAATCAAGATGACTTGGAATACTGGACCAGAAATATAAACCTTCAGAAAGACTACCCAAGCCCATCAGTTTCCCAGTCGAAAGGGCCTGAAAAAAACATATGTCAGCATCGAAGAGTATTTTACAGGAATTTTCCTTGCAGACTTTGGATACGGAAATGAGATTGAACTGAAATTGTGAGACATAAAGGACATTTTGCAGAACAATTTGAGAGCTTAGTTGAATAGTCCCTGTCAATGTGACATGAGTAATGTTTCCATTTGGAAGTTGCACAGAAATAGGCGTATCCAATTTCCTATGCATTTTTGAGAAAAAATTTATATCACAAATGATATGATCACTTGCTCCCGAGTCAACTATCCATGCCCTTTTTGAAATTGAATTAATCAGGCAGTGGGATATACCTGAGAAACTTCCTCCTTTATTTCCAATGTCTGCTTTCTGTAGTGCTCGCATCAATTGCTGATATTGTCTATAAGTAATCGGTCGGTCACTACTTGGTCCAGTAGGTCCAGTCACCTGGTAAACTTTCCATGTAATTTTCAGCAATTATCTATGGTATGAAGTGGACGTTTGCAATTCTCACAGTATAATTTACCTCTGCCCCTTGAATTTTGGCCGAAATTCCTTATTGATGCGGAAAAAATCTGGTCGTCGGATGCTTTAATTGTGGAATTATCTCCACCATCCAATGCAGCAGACACATCGACCCCTTGCAGACCATCAGATCTTCGGGGGAAATCAAGGCCATCAGATCTCCGCAAGAAATCCGAGCCGTCAGATCGCCGAATTGAATCTGGGCCGTAGCTTCCTTCCCTTTTAAGGGCTCTATCTTCGGTTGCGAACCCTAGCCCCTCGCGATTTTCTCTCTCCCGGGCTAGGGTTTTCACCCCTGATTATCTCCCGCGGTGTTCTCCACGAAGAGCGAGAGCGATAGCCTCGCCTCCTCACGTCTGCTCCGGTGTTGTGAGTCGCTGGCTCTCTTCTTGGACGGCCAGTTGGAAAATCTAGCTGAGGGGCGGCACGGGATCCATCGCCAAGATCTGCAAACAAAATGTTAGGTATGTTTCGTTCAATATTAAAAGAAATCGAGTGGATTTCTCCCTCTCCTTCATGGATCTGTACTGCCCGAGAGTTTCTGGAGGTCCCTTGAGTTTTTCTTCTGCGGCCTCGAGCTCGTTCCAGAGCGATGATAGTTTGTTATAAACCGCTCTGACAGACATATTCCCCTGTTTGAGATCTGTGAGTTCTTGCATGAGACAAAAGATTTTTGCTCGGTCTAATTTCCCGTACATTTCTTTGATGTTATCCCACATGGTTTACGAATCTTCCGTCGATGGGAGGCCAACTGCGACGTCTGGAGAGACGCAATTGCCGATCCAAGTGTGGATCAGGTGATTGCACTTTCTCCAGTGCCTCGCCAGCCTTTCGTCTGACGGAATTGGTATGGTTCTGTTGAGGAAACCGTCTTTATCTTTTGTCACAAGAGCCCGCCGGAAGTCTTGTGACCATTTGTTGTAGTTTTCCAGCCCGGTCAGTTGCAAACTAATTAGTCACAACTCTGGACCATCGGCGGTTGACACATGCAAGGGATCGCCTTGCTCTGGTCTGCCGGTGATAGCCACAATCGGAAACGGTAAAAATTCGGGTGGAAAGTTCGGGTAGGGATTCGTCCTTGTACCCGACCCATTGATCCCGGTTCCATGACCCGCATCGAAGAGTCCCGGGTGAGGGTTTGTTCCCGAACCTGCTTCTCCAGACCCGTTTACTCGTTCTGTCTCGGCGGCTGAGTTTGCCCCGCTTGCGGCTGGTAGACTCCCATCGGGCTGAACGTTACTATGACATCCAGATTTTCAAGTTTTGATTTCGATTAGATAAATTAAGCATTTTATCGATGTGACTACAATGTTTTTCTCTGAGTTAGCCACTTACGAGATAACTAGACTAGCTGGGTAAGCTATTAAGGACTTTAAGGCAGATAGACTTGAGAATTCGACCAGAAATCGATTTCTCAACCGTGCTCATCTTTAGAGGTCATTATGGCACAGTTAAAAATCGAATTAAGATCGGAGATAGGTCGGTTCGACCGAGATGAATGATCGATCGTGGGTAACTCCACTAAATTGGAAAATTCTCATCGACCCGCACTAATTTGATTTTACTATCGTTTTGGTACCCTGTGTTCGTATTTGAATCGTCAAGATTTTCACGACAATCGAGAGTCGCCAATGTGTCGAGTGGGTTCATCGTGGCTCGAAGAAAATCGACCACGGGTCATTTGTCCTAAAAAGTTCTGAAAACTACATGGTAGCCTAGGTCACACTAAAAACACGTCGAATGGAAATTAACTGTGAATTTAAGTCTGATTTCAAAAATTGAAGATTTTGTCATATCACAATAAATTCTAGCAGCGTCGACTCAGTCTCAGAAAATTTTTCAGAGATTTCGAGATTTTTACGGAAAATCGTTCAGACGTTGCGGAAAAAATTAATGGAAATTCGGATGGATTCAATTGAAGGAGATTTGGACTTTCAAGCTCGAGCGCCGAGTGTCAAGGACTTGCAGAAAATTGTATGGGCTTTTTCCTTGGCAAATTGGACCTTGACTTAGAGAATTTGTGAAGAAATTTAGGATTGATAGAGTGAATTCGGAGCTGGATTTTGAGGCAGAAAAATGGGCTTCAAAATTTGATTAATTGAGGATTATAATTCAAGAAAGAAATAGGGGACAAGAAGTTAATGCAATGGCTAAGGGTTGAAGATATTGGGTCCCTCCTTGGCTTCCTTAGCAAGATTTCTTCCATCTTCTTTGCATGAGACACTTCTTCATCCGAAGCCAGCTGGGTTGCCTTTCTTTCGTCTCCTTCGAAGCCCCCAACTCCAGCGATTTCTTCTCTAGCAACGAAGACCGCCTGCTGCAACTCTCTTCGTCCATCACTTTACTTGTTCGGTCAACTTCAACAACTCACGAAGCCTTGTTTGACTGCCCACACATGGATCCACGAGCTGCCATCTGCTCCACCACCCATCTTCTACGCCACATGTCCGCATAGCCCACGACCCATCGAGTGAAGCCCTTTTGTTGACCAGCAGTGCCACCTGCCGCCTCCTGTTGTCACGAAGACCGAAGCTGCCCCATTACGAAGCCACGATCCACCGAGACTCCTCCAAGCTGCTAGCACATTTGCAAGATTTCCCCAAGCGGTGACCGAAGTTGCTCTCCCACAATCTTTGGTCTTCTCTGCAGCGAACCGGTCAACAAAATTGTCCAACAAGCCCCACTCGAAGCCGCCCATCTCCACGTCAACGCTGTAGTTCCACTTCAGTTTGTCTTCATGGTCAACAAACTGGTGAAACTCTCCACCAAATTTGATCGCAAGCTCCATGCGTCCAAGCCAGCGTCTTCGTCTCGCCCTTGTTTTCCCCCAGCTCGGGCATCGCCTGCAGTCTATGCTGCTTCATTGACCGGCGTTAGCCCACGCCTCTCCAAGCAGCAGCCCAACTTCCATTCCTGCAAAGCCCGTTTCCGTAAGCCTTAGCCCAGTGAATTTCAACAGCCCATTTGAAGCTATGGGCTTCAGCTTCAGTAGTCCATTTCTGTGAAAGCTCAGCCCAGTTTAGTTACAATTCGGCCCAAAGATCTAGTAACTCAGGCCCAGTTTTGAAGCCCAAGAAGTTTCAGCAACCCAGCCCGCGAAGTTAATCTACCCAAGTTCGGTCTAAGCCTAGAATTTCTGTGGGCTGCTTAGCTTTTGGGCCTTGCCTGGCCCGGGAGTCCGCCGACGCCGCCGAAAATTTAGGTTTCGGCCGCCGTCGTGGTGATCCGGTCTCCACTTTTAACCAATTGAGTTTTGCTCACTAATGCCTTCTTAGTTTGCTAATTATACTTAAAGGTTGATTAGATTTAATTAAGTGCAATTAAGTGGTTAGATTAGTTTAGAGTAATTTAATTAGTGACTTAATGATGCATGTTAGGTGATTGATTAGTGTAATTAGCAAGTAGAGACGTACGTCTAATTATTGAATGCATCTCGGGATTTTTCCCGATCCATTCTGGCGTCCAATCAGGCATTACAGGCCTAAATTGGATTTATTGCTATTTATGTATTAATTTTCAAAATTAATTTAATTATTTATTTATTTTTCGGAAATTAGACTAGGATGGCCAATGATCGGAATTTTGTGCTGATTGTCATGGTGCAGTCCGTTTATTTATTTGAGCTCCACACTGTGCTGAATTGAATTGATGGTGCAATTTGAAGAATTGTTCCTTAATTGATTGAAATTGAGTGGGATTGAATGATTGAATGGTAGATGGCCGAGTTTGGTCATTTAACATTTATACTGCTTTGATGAGTTGTAAATCGGAAAGAATCGTGAGAGTGAACTGGGAATTCTCTTGATTGAGACTGATCGGGTACGAAGTATAGATAGGCATGGTTCGGTGATTAATCATTGTGCGAAAACGGCGCCTTAAAGAACGCACGTAAACTGTCTATGACTTGTGGCAGGCATAGTTCGGTGATTAAGAATATCACTGTGCGAAAACAACGCCTTAAAGAACGCATGTAGACTGCTTATGATTTGTGACAAGCGTGGTTCGGTGATGAAGGACATCACTGTATGAAAACGGCACCTTAAATAACGCATGTAGACTATCTGTGATCTATGATGGGCGTGGTTCGATGATGAGGAATATCACTGTGCGAAAAAACGACACCTTAAAGAACGCACGTAGACTGTCTGTTACTTATGTCACCTTGGCGAAAATGACGCTTGAGAATATTAATGGAGCTCTATGACTAAGTATACTATTGGAGGTTATATGGGATGGAGTGAATGACCTAGAAATAATCCGACTAACATGTAATCGACTAGGTCAATTGATCGATGATTCGATCTAAGTGTGGTTTGATGTGATTCATTGCTTTAATCTGATGCTGAGAATTGATTGATTGAAAATGACTGTGAGTGGTCTTGTTGGCATGTAATCGACTAGGTCGTTTCATCGATGCTTTGATAAGTGATGTGATTGCTTGGATGCCTATTTGATCTGTGCTAATATGCAGGTGGAATCTGAAGTCAAGGTAAGTCCTTTGACTCATGTTGTGCATAGCCAGCCTTAAGGTGTATTAGTTTACTAATTGGGTCTTAGGGGGTAGAACTTGCTGAGACATGGTCTCAATGGTTATTGAATAACCATTTCAGGACCTTGATGAGGAGCCTGAGGAGGAGGAATCTGAAGAGGAGAACCCTAGTGTGAAACCAGATGAGGAGGAATATTTTGGAGAAGAAGATGACCATGAGGAGGATTTTGAGTACGACCCGGATGAGGATTGAGATCTCATCTTGTTTTGTCATACCTTGATTATATGTGGATAAGTATTAGTTAGACCCTCGTGAATAGTATTGCACTAAATACTATGAGGTGCTTGTATAAAAGAGTGGTTGTGAATTTTAGTATGAAAATTATGACCCTGCTTTTCTATCTCATTGTTTTATTGTATGGGAATTTATAACTGCTTCCGCATGTGCTATTGAAAATGAAAAGGTCGGCGATACGTAGTCCTGGGATATCGCATTTTAAAATTGACCAAAGGTAAGGGATGTGCGCGTGCCTGAGGATCGGGCCGTGACAGTTACTCTGGTAACTCATTACCCCCGGCAATGATGGATTCAGGCCTTGCTCGACATACCATGGATAGGGTACCTATTGGTAAGGATGGCCCGGAATGGGCTGCCCCATATTCGCCTGAGCCGGGAATATCTACCATTGAGTCCGGATTTATTGCTAGGTTGTGGGAATTGCAGGTATTGTGCTATGGCCTTGTGTCTCTCCCATCGGTGTGACGTCGCCTGTGGAAGGAACGCCAGTAGTGGCAGGGAGCAGATTCTCTGGATTCATGGTAAGAAAAAAATTTTCGTTTCTTCTTCCTTCTTACAGAATTTGATTCTTTCATAATCAAGACGTTGATCTGTCTTGCAGCTTCAAAAGTAATCAGTTGCGGAAGATGGAGCTTAAAGGAAAAGCTTTGATACCATGTTAGAAACCGAAGGCAAGCAAGGAACGGACGAGAAGAAGAAGAGAAGGACGAAGTTTAGGGAGAAGGTTTTTTTTTGTATTCTGACTTGTAATCAATGTACAAGGCTTTTGTTGTTTATATTACAAGATGTATACATAGAAAAAGGCAATGTAATATTTTACAAATCAATCTAATAGTTGGATTGATTCTCTATAATCAGAAATCGGATCAATCAATTCTCGGTATATTTCTAGGATCTTCTGCATATCTTCCAACAATTCCATCTTCACTCTCTTTTGGTAAAACATTCTTTCAGTATTACCTAAGTTTTAAAATGATATCAGATTAACTATGCATCAGCCATGCTCATCTAGTTGATCACTTCTGAACAATTTCTTACTCAGCCAAAGGATATAATCTTCTATATTTGATGCAGCATGTTTAACATTTAATTTGATTAGATGCAGAACAGAAACGAATGTAATATCAACCAAAAGAAAGATTGAAACTATTATACACATCTTAGTGATTGTCATCTTAAATAAAAGATACTTTTGCATTCCATTAGTACTAACTTGTTTTGTTTCAGTTGTGCAAAATGGGGCTAGGAGTATGGTGGGTCGATGCCTCATCCAAATTGCAAAATCCCGTGGCATCCATAGCATCAACATAATCAGGGACAGGTGCTCTCTCGAAAGCTTTCAGTAACCTTGATGCCACGTAACTTTTGTCAAACTACTGTTGTTTAAAACTTTTGTGTAGACTTTAGATAGCAAAGGTATGTGTGGGTTTGCTTTTATTTCTCTTTTCTGTGATCTGCCTTAACCATTGCTAGGAAGCCCTTTTTTTTTTTTTTTTTTCTGTAATGCATTGGGCTCTTGTCTACTCAGCTTCTAAAGTAGCTTTTGATGGTTACACAGCCTGAATTATATCTAAAATTCAACCTCTATGATGACAAGTTGGAACTCTTTGGGGACAAAATTACTTGTGGCAACTTTGTCTTTTCCTGTTCTAATTATGAATGTTGCTAGTGGACTAAAAGTTATGAACAATTGCTAGATGCACAAATATGTTGATTATGTTCGGTTGTGGTGGTGATATATCAATTTACAAATTGAAAATGTGCCAAAATATTTAGCATTCTGGTATCTCTGGTTTGCTTTTTGGAAGCTGGTGTGATTGATTGAGATCTCTTGCATCAAATAACAGGGAGAAGTGGACCTTGAGCTTGTATTACTGTACCTGACCCTTTTAAGCTTGAAGTAACATTGAGTGTGATCACTGATTTGAGGAAATTATAATATTTGGCTAGGTGCTACAATGGGCAGGAATTTTTGTGGCTGACTGAGCATTAGTACATGCATTGGCATGCAAGAATGGTTCTGTTATGAGGGCATTTTGAGGAACTGATTATGTTGAACTTATCAAAAAAAGAAGAAGGTACTTTAGGTTCGTGTAGGTACATCAACTAACATCCTTTAATCTCCCAATATAAAGATGAGGTTTTGTGATGTGGTAACATGTATTTGGAAAGAGTAGAAGGACTTGTTTTTTGAATCTATCGAAGGCGAAGGCAGTTTATTGTAGTGTGAATTAAACAGAGATCTTTCTGCATTGCTTAACAGAAGTGACTTGTTACTATTGATGGTTCTTCTAATATTTTTGCAATCATCATGTGTTCTAGATATTGATTGCTGGTATGTTTAGATCATCATGCTGCTGGGCATTGGTAATTCCATCTTTTTCGGTTATTGGTGGAAACTTCCTTTTAGTATATCTAAGACCTCTCTCTGCTTTGCAACTTCTTTTGGAGTGAAATTTTCCTCCTTTTCTTTTAATTTTGTGATGAGACCCAAAAAGAGGTCAAAAAACACTTTGTGATGCTTGACGCATTAATTTAGTAGGGCTCTCTCAGCCAGCTTATTAGTTAATGCTATGAAATATGAGCACAAATTTGGTAGAAATTTTATTTGTTCTCCAACTTAGTAGTTAGCACTGCATATCAGTAACTAAATTTGAATTTTACTGTGCTTTCATGGTCGTCCTTTTCCTATGACAGAGCTGGCTCTGATGAAGCAAAAGAGACGTTGAAGAAACTTGGTGTTGAAGAAGTGTTCACCGAGAGCCAATTAGAAATAAAGAATGTCAAGAGTCTACTAGTATCATCCATCCATTAATCCATTCTACCATATTCTCATGCATGAAACACATCCATGTTTCCATGTTTGGCCATCGGCACTTGAGTTCTTTATTTTCATCTTATTGACTTGCTACTAGGGTGATCTAAAAGAACCTGCCCTTGGATTAAACAGCATTGGTGGCAATGTTGCTTCCTTGGTGATGAAATTTTTGAGGTGCAACAAGTGTTAAATTTGTGTTTAATGCTTCCCTTATCTTTATGAAGAGTGCTGATTTAGTTTTGTTCTCAGGCGGGGAGGAACCATGGTGACATATGGTGAGATTTCTAAGAAACCAATTACAGTGTCAACTTCATCTTTTATCTTCAAGGTAAATTAAGAAGCGGCAAACTAAATTTTCCGCCTACGGTTAGGAGGTTATTTTAGTCAAGCTTTACAATTTGATTTGTCTATGTTTCGGTCTCGGTCTTGGTCAATGCCCTATAGTTTTATTATTTTTGTTTTTGTCTAAATTTGGCCCAAAACCTCAATTTTAGTATTTGACGCAACCAAATTTGAGTGAAAAAAAATCCCTGGAGTCGAGACTAAGAGGAGTATTTAAATCAATGAGACAATGGTTCTTATGGTTTGCAGGATCTTTCTTTGAAGGGATTTTGGCTGCATAATTGGATGAGTTCAAATGATGTAAAAAGGGTGCAGAAGAATGATAGATCACTTGCTCGAGCTAGTGCGGGATGGGAAGTTAAAATACGAGTATGTCTTTGGTAACCACCACTCAAATTGCTGTATTTAGGTCTCCATATCTTTATAGTGTCTCTAATAGTATTTATCTTCAAGATAGTGTGCTTGGACTATGCATGCATATGAATTTCTCCGAAACTGCAAGACGGAGTTGGTTCCTTTTAGTGATTTCCACATTGCACTGGATAAATCATTGGGGAAACTTGGAAGCCATCCTAAGCAAATCCTAAAGTTCTAGGTTTACTAAATATTTAAGGGCAGTGAGAAGATCAAAAAATTCTGCGTCATATCCTTCAGACGATCAGCTATTCTGAAGTTGAGGCACTGGATCAACCGAGCACGATAACTATGTATCTTTTCCGTTATTATTATTCTCTTTTCATAAGTTATGCATCTTTTTTGTTGAGGTAACTTCATTGCTACTTATTTTCAGAAATTTCCATTCTGAATTTGTTTTGCATCATGCCTTCCAATCTAAAACTATTCTCATGCTCTGCCAAAACATGATGGCTGAATTTGGAGATCCAAACATCGGCCCGCTCGGTATCAGAAGGGTCTAGAAAGGTTTCAAATTTGCACGATTCTCATATACACGTAATAAGGAACATTGGGATATACTTCCCAAAAATCATGTAATCAACATGGCATGCATTGAGAAAAAGAGCAAGAAGAACCATAAATTATTCATTTGATCTAACCTAATTCAAATGGGATGCAGAGGGAAAACACATAATGGAAAGATTGTGTTAGCTTCCAAAGAATTGACGATTGTTCAGATACCACGGAAAGAAAATGCATCTTTTGTCTAGACAATGTCAAGGACCACACTTCTTTCTCAAGATAAAGGAGTTGGACCAGGATGAGCGATTTTCAAATTCATTTTTAGCCTTGGAAAATTTAGAGAGAAAACAAATTCCCCACAAAAGTGGCTTCCTATCATGCACGATTTTGCTAGGCCGAAGAGATGGGCCTAGCAAAATGGCGGCCTAGCAAAATGGAAGATTATAAGTAATTGGAATATTATCCACGCTGACACCTCAGAACACTTAATGTAATGCTTGGTTAATGGTCATGGAATCATGAAAGGAATGCCAAACTGTAAAAGCAAATAGAGGAGAATAATCGGGAAAATGTTCAAGGATCTTATGTGGTTCTTCATCCTGTTTCTATCCCTAGTTTTCCGTTATTCGCTTTGTATACATTGATTGAAGACGCATTCCCTTTCTTACACATACAACATATTTGTCATTTTAAGAGATGGGCTTCATTCCGTGAGCATAATTCAACACGGAATTCCACTCTGACCCCACCTAAGAAAAGAATTTCTGAATCAATTTAGTAATTTAGACTTTTTTTATCAAAAAATAAATAATACGATAAATTTTTTCCTAAAATGATCATTTATATCACTCGAAATAATTATTTAATAAGAAATATTTTTATTATTCGTAATAATTTATGTCTAGATATTTTTCGTGGAAGGTAAAGAAAGTTTTAGTTCGTTTATTTTTATAAGCAATATAAATAATTATTTTTATGAAATGTATTTTAAATCATTCTCTTAATCAAAGATACACTCCCGTTACATCCATGTTGTAGTTCCATCTTCACTCTCGATTGTATTAATTAATCATCAGAGCCAAAAGTAAAGCAAAATATTTTTGTGCTCTAAATAGGCAATTATATTCTAAACAACTTTTCATCAGCCAACATTTAGTTTTTCTCATGGGCCAATGGCATCTGTTTTTATGGTTGTGGTAGTCAAAAATTAGATTGGAAATTAGAACACCTTTTAAATAGAGGAGATTATGTAAAGCCAAAAGAAGCAACATGGACAGACCACTTTTCTTAGCCGTCGCATCAACAAACAAACAGAGAAAATGATGGAGATGCAATCCTAATTTTGATGACAGCTTAGCAGTGTACTATTGCCGGCCAATGGAAGCATGTGATCATTGTCTTTTACCAAGACAATGAATGATTAGATAGCCTCATTGATGACATGGAAGTGACAAGCGGTACCTCCATTAGTGCACCTTTTGAATGGAAGAGAATATGTAAAGCCAATAGAAGCAACATGTACGGACGATTTTTCTTAGCCATTGCATCAACAAACAAACAAAGAAAATGATGGAGATGCAATCCTAATTTTGATGACAGCTTAGCAGTGTGCTAATTGCCAGCCAACGGAAGCATGTGATCATTGTCTTTTACCGAGACAATGAATGATTAGATAGTGCATCTACTTTCGGACAAGGATGGATTCCCATTATATTATTTCGTACCGTGGCCTACAATCAGGCGCAAGGGAGAGCATTAAATTCCACAAATAAGCCTATTGACATTTCTCTATCGGGTGCTTAAATCAAAAGAAAAACAGTGTCGTCTTATCATGTCATGCTGTCATCGTTACACTTAAGTAGTCGAAAATAATTGAAACACCACGTTAGATGATTTCAATGAGATTTAGCTAAAAAAATTTATTGCATTTTCCCTTGTAAGTTTAAGACTACGTTATTTCAGTTAAAAAGTTTATACCTTGATAGGTTTGAAATTTCGGTATAACAATTTTAGGAGAGATTGTGCAATTATCTCGGAAATACGACGGTCGGTTTTTTCAATCTCATGCTCGCACTCAACTCAATACAATATATATACTCGCATCAAACTCGATCCAACTCTAATATTAAAAACTAAATTATAGTGTAAAGCTTCGAACTCCGTCTCAAGTTCTCATAAAAAATTTCAAAAATAATGATTTTTTTTTTCATTGTCCCTAGTAAAATCCTTTAAATTATTGACAAGGCTCGAAAGTCACATTACTATAGTATTACAAAATTTGACACCTCCGACATGGCAATCCATATCATTAGGTCCAAATACATAAAAGAAGGGGTGAAGTGTTTTTTTATACATATAAAAATATTTATCTTTCTAGAACCAGCACCTTATTTAAAAACGTTTTTGATATGCAATTAAACTGTTAATTTGCAATAAGAAACTTATAGAGTTTAGGGAAAAAGAAATTACAAAAGCTATTTATAATGTTTCAATTAGGATATGCTTTCTCTTCTTGCTCTAGCAGCCCCATTAGATTGAAATTCACTACTTCAGCCAATAGTGCAATTGCCAAGAACTTTGTATCGCGCGGACTCGACTCCTCCTATGGCTATCTCACTTTAGACTAAATAATTATTAGATCTCTTTCAATAGCTATTCTCACACCTTGTGCACACAACACGGTAGACATATTCTCCCCAAAAATTATTTAATCACACTTCTAAGTGTTTATATATAATCGTTCGCATATTTCATCTCTTACCTAAACAATTGCATTCTCTCTAAGCACGACCACTTCTTCCGTGTGTATACAAATGATTTTGGTACCCTTGCTAACTTTTAGGATCAAAACTAAATAGATTATAATGAAGCAACAAAGAGATAGATCTCAAGAACACTCAATGTGTTTCGATTTTTCTTGTTGCAAGCACTCAATCACAAGCTATGTTTTACTCATAGTTTGTCCTTATAGGACTCCAAAAACAACCCTCTTGTTTCAACCATCTTATTCAAGTTGATCACAGAATGAGTTTCATTTCATCACACGGAAAAGAGACATTTGGAGGGGCTACTTAGAGATCATCAACAAATGAAAAAAATCAAAATGATAAGGAGAGTGAGCATAAGTTGGTAAGTTTATAAATTGACTTATTATAGTGTTTGCAATTTATTTATGATGGTTGTAAAATTTCCAAAGAGTTGGTTATTCTTTAATTCATTTCAAAGTTGGTAAATTTCTAACGGCATTGATAAGTTATTGATAGGTTATTTGGCAATCAAATTGACGGTCATGCTTTTCTTTTATCGACTATACTAGATGTTAATGTTGGCTGGGTTTGGCTATGTGGGGTCTGATTAACATTAATAAATAAAAGAAAAGGCCAAAAAGTCAAAAATGCGATAAAGGAAAAGAAAGGCGGGCTGCTCGTTCGGAGAAGACAGGAAATGGGCTGCCAAATATCGTCGGAGTCGACTCAAATTTCAATATGTTGTTATAAGACCAAGACAGATGAGTCGAGATAGGCGAGTCCATCAATTTCGTTTGTCAATCCATTTTGTTCATTGAACACTTTTTCTAAATTATCTCAAATTTCTCCAATTGTGATTAGGATTTCTTACTTCATTTATATTAATCTGCTTTTACAGTGAGAAATGTCATTATATTGTTGATATTGATCTCTAATATATTACTAAAGAAGAACCTCTGTGCATCTTACTATTTTTTGTGATTAGTGAAAGTTTTTGAATTGTCCATAATTTTTTTCGCATTGAATTTTCCACATAAACTTGTCGTCGTGTTTGCTTTCGTCTATTTTTATCATTTTGGCATTATTTTTATTCATTACGAGATTATATTGCGGGAATATATTGCCTGTTATTATAGGGGTTGAGTCGATTTTGGTCCAGTTAATCTTGGGAAGAAATTGATTTTACATTAGGTTAATTTTTGATGAATTGTTGCCGGTTCTCTCGAACTTTGTGTCAATAATTTTGGAAATCCATCAAGTAAGGGAAATTTTCCGCATTTTCCTTTGACTACCCTGTACTCAGTCCCGAAAGCTTGCGTCAGCCATCTTTGATTTTTTGTATCATCGACCAATAGCATTTGATTTTATGGTCTTCGTCGTCGTGAAAAAGTATGATTTCTGTACCGATCGCGTCCTCATCGGCATCTTTGATTTTTTTTTTGTCTCGTCGACCAATAGCATGTGATTTCATGGTCTCCGTCGTCGTGAAAAATATGATTTCTGCCCCAGTCGTGTCCTTATCGGCCCAAAGCATTTTACTTGCTTTTCCCAGAACTGCCCCAGTCAATAACGCTTCAATTCGTGTTATATTATGATCTGAGAAATGGATGTTTACTGCGGGGTTCGTCCAAATCGGTTTCGTCCAGGGAGCACGCTAAGAAGAGATGCTCCAATATTCCTTTTTTGGAACTTTCTTGCAAGATTGATTGCAGTTTTATTTTTCAGGAGTCGTGCTTTGATTGGACATGTTCATGTTTCGGAGGAGGCTTGTGGAATTTTGAAGACGACTCGCATCATACTTGTCAGCATGCAGGGATGGAACTATCATATATTTTTAGTGAGGTCAATGCCCTAAAGACGGTAAGATAAGGTATTTCATTTAACAAAAAAATTATAAAGATGCGATCGAGCTATTTATTGATCTGAAGTAGTTTTTCCTCGCAAAGTTTGACTTGAAATCAACACTTTGACATTGAATCATGAATGTGAACAAAATTCGGTTTCAAATCCCTGTGCTGGAGCTTGACTCAATATAGTATATAGGGCTCGAAATTAAACTCAATTCAACTCCATTATTAAAAGCTCGATTCTACTCATTTGACTTGTTACATAGGATGTTTCTTTCTATTTTTCCTAATCATATATTGTACCTTCTGCATAGCCTGGTCATGCCATTCGATTGCTTTATCTTCCGACTCTATCAAGATTTGTGTTTGATTGGTGGTGTGGTTGTCTAGTAGTGCAATGTCTAAGCTCGATAATTTTTTGATAATTGTTTATCTTTTTACCTTTCTGTTTTTTGCGTCACCATGAAGTTTATAGTACATGGAAAGACAAGATACCGGTTTTGATTTCTTGCAAGTTAGCGCATGGTGCCTTAGAGAGCGATGAGGCTAAGCCTAATTACATCAATGAACAATGGAAGTTACTAAAAAGGCAAAGTGGGGTTTCATTAGGCATTCATCAGTTGGATTTTATTTCTTTAGATAAACTATAAGGATCCCATCCCACTGCTCCTTTTGTTCTTCCGATTTCCATCTTTGGCAATGGAAAACCGTAACCACAACAACTCCGATATAAATTAAGGAATCGTTATGCTAGCTGGATCCTATGAGAAACAATTGATATCGTCTCATCCATTGATTGTCAGACTTTCAAGATTATATGTCACAATCGCGCTTTCCTTCACTCACGGAACACTTCCTGGATATGTCCTTCCTCAGCACTTCATTTCGAGTTGGGATTAATAGTTCCCCCCGTACAGATTGGAGTACAAAGCCCACCCAAAAAATCGAATAAAATAGTCCGTTCTATATTGCCGGTATCACCAGCTAACTTAGTTCCGATGACTCTCTTTGGAATATGAGGCAATAATAGAGCAAATCTGTCAAACAGTTCTCCACCAAGAGCAGGAACTCTTTTATTATGTATGTTGGATTGATTGGTTGATTTACAACATTTTGTATAGAAATTACGAAAAAATGTAAATATTTATAATTCGTCATAATTCGTCATAATTCAAAAATTTATTTATCGATGACCATAAAACTGCTCATGTATTATAAGAAGAAATTCGAAAAACCCTACAACACAAAAGTTATTCATCACATCGAATCTCCAACATTGTTAAGTAGAGTAGACGATCTACCACCATGCATCATTCAAGTTTCACACACAAACATAAATAGAAACTTCTAAATTCATAAGCATACAATAAGATAATAACGACTATTGTAATTTCTGCCTCATTTATTGTTTAGATTAGACAGGCCACTCTGTCTAGTGCCCACAGTTAGGGCATTTCTACTTGAAAAAAGCCGGTACTCTTCCATGCTTGCACTTCTCACAAATAAATGGGCCATCCATGCCGGCTAATTGCCCCACCGCAACCGTTGCCACCGCCACTCTGCCATCACCCTTGCCATCGCCGTTGCCTCTGCCGCCCTCACTGCCATTGCCACCCTCACGGCCACTGGCACTGCCCTATCGGCCACCGACACTGGCACTGCCCTGTTGGCCACTGGCACTGGCACTGGCACTTCCCTATTAGCCACCAGCACTCCCCTGGCGGCCCTTGCTTGCCTGGCGGCCCTTGTGGCCCTGGCGGCCCCTTCGGCCCCGGCGGCCCCTTCTCCCCCTGCGGCCCTGGTGGCCCCTTCTCCCCCGGTGGCCCCTTCTCCCCCGGCGGCCCCTTTCCCCCTTCTCCCCCTGCGGCCCCTGCCACCCCCGCGATCGGATGCAATAGAAAAGGAAACCACAAAGCATGATGGTAACAATGACTAAACCAACAATAACCACAATAACCCACGTTGGGATGTTATTGTCATCGGATGATATGGGATTCGGATCGATCCATGCTGATGGATGAGGAAAGTATTGGAAACACGGATGAGTTTGTGGACAGTTATTGTTCTCCATCAAGAAAACTCTGTGGAGGTAGTTCAATGCAAGCGGTGAGTCTACAAACATATTATGAAGCATCAATCCAAGAGCCAATTTACCTTTTCATCATGATGAATTGATCATATGATCCGAGTGCGAGATCGAAATGATTCAACACGGAATTCAACGATATATAATGTGAGTGGAAGTAGGTGCTTGCACATATACCCTCACAAGAAGAATTGAGCAAATCAGTGAATGATGTTGCGCCAGTGCTTACGCGACCTGCAAAGAAGTGAAAATTTTCATCTGGTGGCCTCCTCGTCTTGATAACTCTCTATTGTTGCCCCAAACCCACACCCCCCCCTTTTTGCCTCCTCTTATTGGGTGGGTTAGGTAAAGTGTTTTAATCAATGCATCATTCGTCCTGATAACTCTCTATTGCTGCCCCAAACCCAGCCCCACCATTTCCCTCTCCTCCTCTTATGGGGTGGGTTAGGTAAAGTGTTTTAATCAATGCATCACTCGTCCTGATAACTCTCTATTGCTGCCCCAAACCCCCCTCCCCCTCCCTCCTATAGGTAAAGTGTTCTAATCGATGCATCACCTCTCTTTTTGAGGATGTACTATAATGATTGAAGACATATGGACAAAAAGCTAGGAAATTTCATTCATGTGCCAAAGACCCAAAAAATTATCAAAATAATTATAAATTTATTATAATTATGTCAATTTAATTTTAAACATTTTTTTTTTTACCAATTGAGTATTAAACCTTTTATATTTATGTCATTTTTGTTTGTCCGATCAAAATTGACCGCCAACACTAACATGAACGCGAGGCATCTTACATGACGCCATCAACCCCGACATGGATAATTTTAGGTAATATTGTAACATTTTTTTTCAATTTTTATTCCTATTTTTCTTTTTATATTTTCTTTTCTTTTTTCCTTTTTTCTTTCTTTCGTTTTTATTTTTTTTCTTCACTTCCTTCTTTCTCCGGCTAGTAGCCAGCGACCACTGGAAATGAAGCTTCAGGAAGAATGGAGCGAGCTTCAACTACCGTCCAAACTCGATCATGTCTTCATGCGTGATGTTCAAGAGCTGGGAATTAGGCCCATTGAAATGATACACGTGTTTGACTATTCCTGGTCTAAGGTGGTAAGATTTTGGTGAAGGGCCAAGAAAAACAATCAAATCCGAAATAAGAAATTATTATATGCTCTACAAAACGTGTGACCCGATATCATCTCGATCATTAATCAAGTAGATCTCACTATGAGCCCCCGGGATCAATTGTTGAACTGGGTTTCGTTATAAGATTTATAGAACATTACAGTAACATTTCATGCAAAACAGGGTTGCAGACGTGACTTGAAAAATAAAATTCACTCTACTATCCAAAGTCAAGTCCACAAAAACTTATTTTAGAGCCAAACTGTTAAGGATATAAGCAACCCACTGTCAATTCGTTTCTATTTCGAGTATTTTAAAAATGTAAGAAAATGTTCTAAGATCCTC
The DNA here is from genome assembly GCA_014182725.1 of Eucalyptus brandiana. Lineage (NCBI taxonomy): Eukaryota > Viridiplantae > Streptophyta > Magnoliopsida > Myrtales > Myrtaceae > Eucalyptus > Eucalyptus brandiana. The sequence continues at coordinate 30,681,266 of CM024669.1, forward strand.
CTGAACTTAAACTGTCTTAGATGGACACATAAAAAAACCACTAATCTTAGTCCTCCCGTTGGTCTATTCCTGTCCACATCTCTCTTATGGTCACGGGACTCCTGTCCGAACGATATTAAAAGACAGCCATGTGGCCAGCTAATTAGAACGGTGGAATTAAAGAAGAAACGTGGGAAAAATGACGTAAAGGCAAAGTCCGTCGACTCGTCACCGTCGGCCATGATAGCGTGTTCTTAGAATCTTGTCCCACAAACTTTATTCGCCATCACATCGTTTTCTTCCCCCAACTGCGGGACTCTTGAGTTTATCGCTACCCTTTCGTCACAATGATGGTTCCAATACCATAACAAAAGACGATGGATAGACCCCACAAATGCATAAATTGAATCTAGTCGAAAATGGTCAAATTCAAATTAACATATTTCATTCATTTTGATTTATTTTCATGCAATACAAATTACGTTACTCATACCTGACTTAATTCATATCTGATTTGACTCATATTTCTAAAATACTTCCATATTTAAACTAATTTAAGAAAATCCAAAATGAAGTGAGAGTAAATTGTAAAATCATTTAGTACCCATATTATTTTGAATTTAAGTCTATTTTGAATTTAAGTCATTCATAAAATCAAAAAAATAGTCTTATAACCCATTTTAACTAGTCTACCATCAGATAAACATGATATCCCAACATTTATGAAAAATTGTCCCAATTATGTCACATCGCATATACATGTAAGAAGGAAGATTGGGACATCTCCCAAAAATCAAGTATGTAATCGACATTGCATAGGTTGAAGAAGAACCGTAAATTATTCCTTTAATTCTACTTGATTCAAATGGGATGCTGACTGCCTTTGGGGAACGACATATGTGAAACGCAATAAGCAAAATACACAGAAGACTAGCGACTAATAGTCACTAATTAAGATATGGAAAAACATAGAATGGAAAGATTGTGTCGGATTCCAAAGAATTGACAATGTTCAGAAATCACAAAAAGAAAAAGGCATCTTTTGGGTCGAGAACCACACTCCTTTCTCAAGATAAAGTCGACAGCGTCCTTCATAGTGTTTGCGACCTGCATAGTAAGCATAAAGGAGTTCAACCGGGGTAAACGATTTTTGGATACACTTTTAATCTTGGAAATTTTGGAGAGAAGTCAAATTCCCCATAAAAGTTGCTTTCAATTGGGCATATTTTGGAAATACTGACATTTTGCTAGGCTGAAGAAGGAAGATATTCAATCATGTTTCATCCAACCAATTTAGAATTGACTGATCACCTAGAGCATAGCAAATCAAGGTATGTAAGTATGGGAGGGTTTTTTAAGCTGACAGCTCAAAACCACTTGAGGCCATGTCTGGTCCATGGCCATGGAATCATGAAAAGGAATCTCAATCTAAGCAATCAATTTCCTAGATGTGGGGTTCATTCTCTATTGTTTGGTTTCAATTTACAAATGAAGGGAGAATGTCTTATGTGAGATGCAAATTGAGGTAAAAACATGTCAGAAATGGAATGTGTAAAATATTTCTCCAATCCACATATCCAAAGTGGCTAATGAAAAACTAGGGATAGAAACAGAATGAAGAACCAAATACGATCCCCCAACAATTTCCCGATTATTGTCATCTAAAATGATCATTTCATTTCACAAACACATTACATACAGATCCTCAAAATCTCTTGAGTAAAGCATTTCACATATAATCTGCAACAATGAAGATAAAGCCATTCCCGCGTAACTTCAAACTACTTCACAACTGTTACCTCAAGCCATTGTGATATTCTTATCCTTATTGTGTTTTGAGTCAAAGACCTAATCACGAGAACAAATGGAGTGACAGCAACTCAGCCAAGTGTGTTAATGGAACTTTATATCCCCACTCAAGCCAACGTGATGCTCGTAGTTGGCGTCTCCATTAATAGACCAGACAAGCTTTACAATAGAGAGAGAGAGAGAGAGAGAGAAATAATCTCACCTAGTAGAAGAATGTGAGGGCCATGGAATCAAGAGGCAGGCGAAACTCCCATGGAAGGATTTGAAGTGAAAAGATATGTTTCTGCATTGCTTATTAGAAGGGACTTGTTACTTTTGATTCTGCTTCTACTTTTTTTTGCAGTCATCATGTGTTCTAGATGTTGATTGCTTGTATATTTAGATCATCATATTGCAGGGATTGGTAATTCCATCTTTTTTGGTTGCTGGTGGAACTTCCTTTTAGTAGATCTAAGACCTCTCTCTATTTTGCAACTTCCTTGGAAGGAAATTTTCCTCCGTTTTTCTCAATTCTGTGATAAGACACAAATTAGGTCAGAAAACACTTCGTGGTGCTTGACACATTAATTTAGTAGGCTCTCATCAGCCAGCTCTTTAGTTCCTACTATGACATCTGAGGACGAATTTGGAAGATTTCTTGATTTCTTTTCCAACTTAGCAGTTAGCACTGCATATCAATAACTAAATTTGGTTTTTACTGTGCTTTGATGACCGTCTTTTTCCTATGACAGAGCTGGCTCTGATGAAGCAAAAGAGGCATTGAAGAAACTTGATGCTGAAGAAGTGTTCACTGAGAGCCAATTAGAAGTAAAGAATGTCAAGATTCTACTGGAACCGTCCGTCCATTAACCCATTCTACCATATTCTTATGCATGGACACATCCATTTTTGGCCATTGGCACTTGAGTTCTTTATTTACATCTTATTGACTTTGTACTAGCGTGATCTAAAAGAACCTGCCCTTGGATTAAACTGCGTTGGTGGCAATGCGACTTCCTCGGTGATGAAATTTTTGAGGTGCATTAAATTTGTGTCGAGTGCTTCCCTTATCTTTCTGAAGAGAGCTAATTTAGTTTTGTTCTCTGGTGGGGAGGAATGATGTAGACATGTGGTGGAATGTTTAAGAAACCAATTACAGTGTCAACTTCATCTTTTATCTTCAAGGTAAATTAAGAAGCAGTGAACTAAAATTTTTGCTTATGGTTATGAGGTTGTTCAGTCAAGCCTTACAATTTGACTTGTCTACGTTTCGGTCTCAGTCTTGGTAATGCCCTATAGTTTTATTTTTTGTTTAAATTTGGCCCAAAATCTCGATTTCAGTATTTGATGCAACCAAATTTGAGCGAAAAAAATTATCCCTGAAATTGAGACTAAGAGGGATGTATAAACCAATGCAATAATGGTTCTTGTGGTTTGCGGGATCTTTCTGTGAGGCGATTTTGGCTACATAATTGGATCAGTTCAAATGATGTAATAGAGTGCAAAAGAATGATAGATCACTTGCTAGAACTAGTGCGTGATGGGAAGTTAGAATACGAGTTCGTCTTTTGTAACAACTACTCAAATTGCTGCATTTAGGTCTCCATATCTTTCTAGTAATTTTCAATAGTATTTATCCTCAAGATAGTGTGTTTGGATTGTGGATGCATATGAATTTCTCCAAAACTGCAGGACCGAGCTTGTTCCATTTAGTGATTTCCACGTTGCACTAGATAAATCACTGGGGAAACTTGGTAGCCATCCTAGGCAAGTCCTAAAGTTCTATGGCTACTAAATATATAAGGGCAGTGAGAAGAAGGAAAAATTCTGCATCATATCCTCCTGACGATCAGCTTGTTCTGAAGTTCTGAGGCGCTGGATCAACCGAGCACGATAACTATGTATCTTTTCCCTTATTATTATTTTCTCTTTTCATAAGTTATGCATCTTTTCCATTAAGGTAATGTCGTTGCTGCTTATTTTCTCCAATTTTCATTCTGAATTTGTTTTGCATCATGCCACACAATCTATAATTAATCTCATGCAACATGGGCTCCGTCTACCATGGCTGAATTTGGAGATCCAAACATCGCGCCGTTTGGTGAGGGTCCATAAAGGTTTCAGATTTGCCAATTACAATTCTCATATACACGTAACAAAGGACATTGGTATACTTTCCCAAAAATCATGTAATCGACATCGCATGCATCAAGAAAAGAGTAAGAAGAACCATAAATTATTCATTTGATCTAACCTAATTCAAATGGGATGTGGACTGCCTTCAAGGAACGTCATACATACACAACGAGCAAAACCAACAGAAGACTAGCTAATGGTAGTTACTTTTTATGGTAGGGAAAACACAGAATGGAAGATCGTATCGCCTTCCAAAGAATTGACGATTGTTCAGATACCAAAGAAAGAAAATGCATCTTTCATCTAGGTGATGTCAAGAACCGCACTCTTTTCTCAAGATAAAGTCGACAGCATCCTCAACAGTATCCACAACCTGCATAGGTAAACATAAAAGAGTTCGATCAGGATGAGTAATTTTCGAATTCATTTTTAACCTAGGAAAATTTAGAGAGAAGACAAATTCCCCACAAAAAAATATGCTCGATTTTGAAATACGGACATTTTGCTAGGCTGAATAGGGAAAGGGTTCGTTCGGTCATGTTTCATCCAACCAAGTTGGAATTCACAGATCACCTAGAGCATAGCAAATCAAGGTATATAAGTATGGGACACCTCAAACACTTAAGGCCATGTTTCATGGCCATGCAATTATGAAAAGGAATCCCGATCCAAGCAATCAAATTCCTAGGAGTGGCTTTTTTTCCCCCTTTATTGTTTGGTTTCAAATTACCAATGAAGAGAGAAATGTCCAATGTGAGTTGCCAAATGAGGTTAAAAACATGTCAGAAATGGAATGTGTCTCCAAATCAACATGTAAAAGTAGAGGATAGAAACAGAATGAAGAACCACATAAGATCCCTCAACAATTTCCCGATTATTGTCCTCCAAATGATTTTACAGTTCACAAAAGCATTTTTACGAACTGATTATACAAAACTCATCAAAATCTTGCTAGTCAAGCATTTTTCGCACAAAATCCACAGCAATGAAGACGAAGCCATTTTTATGAACTTCAAACTACTGCACAGAAGTTACCTTAAGCTATTATTCTTATTTCTTATCCTCTTTGTGTTTTGAGTCAAAGACCAATCGCGAGAACTGCAAATGGGGTGACAGCAACTCAGCCGAGTTGGTAAATGGAACTTTATGTCCCCGCCCAAGCCAACATGATGCTTGTTGCTGATGTCTCCATAAAGAATCCAAACAAGTTTCACAATGACAAGAGAGAGAGAGAAAGGATTTCACCTAGTAGAGGGATGTGAGGGCTATGGAACCAAGAGGCAGGCGAAACTCACGTGGGAAGGATTTGAAGATGATGAATGGAGGAAGGGGGGGGGGAGGGGAGAGAGAGAGTTCTGGTTTTGTAGGATTTAAAGATGATGAAGCTCAGACTACTGAGTGGGTAGAGTTCGCAAATGTTTTTCTTTTCTAGGAATTCTGGTACCACCTTTACTGAGCAATCCAATTCTGCATATTAAAGAGAATCCATTACCTAGGTAATTTGATTCCACAATCATAAAACCATCCGAAGATGAGTTGCAATGGGATTTCATTTCCTTTTCTTACTCCAAGGTGAACCAAACAATGCCTAAGTGATCACCTAGTGTATTAAACTTCTGAATGTTTTCCTGGTGGAATCTAAGATCTGCATTCTCAACCATGACTTTCCACTAGGAACATGGATATAAAATCTCTAAACCAAGGCAGTGAAAATGCTGGAATGCACACGATTTCCCATACATGGGAACCTACCATCAACTCGCCCCAACATACATACGAGGAAAGAGTGAGAGAGAAAGAGAGATGTCTGAATTTTGTTATGAGTACAAAAACCTACCAAGTCCGCAGGGGAACTCTGAATGATTATCTTTTCCCTCGAATATCCCAGTCCTTCTTAATATAGAAAACCAAGGATCTCCTGCCTGAAGGAGTTGTTAGCCCTATTGGTGATTATGTTTGGAAAAAAATTTACTGGTATAATAAACTACGATATTTGGTATGAAAGATACCTGTCATGCGCCTCTAATGTCGATTTTTGGATTATCTCCTATCATGTATAGGGTTTTGAAACAACGAATTCCAGAGTTTGTAGTATTCTCCACATCTAGGTTGCTTAACAAAGATGGCATAAGATTCCTTAACACTGTCTCAGCATTTCCATAGACAAATGGATTTGGGTTCCCGTATGATGTATACGCCAGCGGAATGGGATGTATTCTGCAGAATAGGGACAAGTAAACAATGCACAACATAAGATTGAAGATTAATGCATGCTGCTATGCTGCATCAAGGAAAGTTAGGCCTACACAAGGATCTTATAGGCCAATCTTTAATTTTTTGCGGAGAATACTATATCAAACTCCATGCAGAACTATACATTGAGAAACTGGAACCTCACTATTACCTGTTATAGATTGCTTCTAACGCAATTCTGAAAGCTCCCATACCCAGACGTTCAGCAGGAAAAGTAGCCCGCCTTTACACTTTGTCAGCTAGTTATCAGCCAGTCTTTAGTTCCCCTAAGGTTTCAAAAACTCAAGATTGCAGCTTCAAATCACAAATGGCATAGCTTACCTGGTATTCTAGGTCATCATTTGCAAAAAACAGGTGTGGTTGCTTATTAGTCTCCTTTCCAGGAAGCCCTCCAGTTCTCAATACGTCACAGAGCACCTAAACCCAAACTTGAGTATCATAGAATTATTTTATTGTATGCGGACAGATAGATAGATGATAACACTCCTTTTTATCACTTCTTTCAAACATATTTCAGCGCCCACTAGACTTCTAAAAGGATGATGACTAAAGTTGCACAGTAGTTACTGAACAAACAAACAAAAGCCTGGTGTCTTTTGATAATCAGTTCAAAGATTTAGAACTCATGTGACAAAAAGCCTAGCATGGACTCAACAGCCGAGTTAGATAATCTAAGAAAGGATCACTGACTACAAATGCTGCCTGAACTCACTGTGTTTGCACAGCAATTTTTCTCTTCGCCATCTCATTGGAAGTGATATTCTGGTCAATGCCTGGCTTAGTTGTCCATCTCTTGTACGGTGCCAGTGGATCAATGGCATCAAAAGTAGCTAGTGTACTCATCAATTGACAGAACATTTCTGCACAGAAAAGATCAACCAGAAAGAGGATCAACCGGAGAGAAATCAAAGAGAATCAAGTTGTGGCGATTCGTTCTCGGTGAAACAGTATTGAAAACACAGACAACTTAAATGAATTAAGGAGAGGACCCCTCTGCGATTACTCAAGTCCCTGAGAACGTGAGTGCTTTTTATTAACTTCGCTAGCTTCTAGGTATTACCTAGACATTAAAGTAATATCCATCAATATCAATTTGTTAAATACATATCTTTATCCCTATTGGCAACCTATCTCTCTCTTCCCCTCCCCCCGCCCACACACCTGCATGCACAAGCAAGTAATTGAGACATTGCTGGGTACATTTGCAAACCTAGAGAAGTGGTCAAAATATTTACTTGTATCCATATTCGGACATCACAGTAGCAGGTTCTCCTTTGCCAACAGCAACAAGAAGTTCGTTCTCGAATCTGTGCAAAAACCTCAATTAGGAAACAAATTAATAAAATAGAGAAGCATATTCGTTAGTAAAACAGAAAAGCCTATTCAGAATTCTTTTAGAATAGTTAGCACATGCATTCACACTCTCCTATGTCTTTTCAATTCATATAATATAATATAGGTAGTGCATTTCCCTAGTATCCAAGAACAAAGCACATGAGATGAAGATATGAGATATGTTCTTTGATATCCACGTACATATCCAAGATAGGGTACATTCAATAAAGTCCAATTTCACAGTTTTGAACCTACTAAATCGTGTACTTATAAATAATTCTTTTACAGGAGAATTCTTATCAATCTAATAATACACATGCACAATATTTTATTTTGCGATCATAGATTTTAATAATCGTGAGTGAGATAAATGAAAAAGCAAATGTTATCAAAAATGCTCAGTCCTGATTTACATTAGCATGCCACATTTCTCATTGGACATTGGTCATGGAGATAATCCAACAAATCCTTTCCGATTTACCGGTTGTTTAAAAGGTGTGTGGCCCTGTATGACCTGCAAATTATCTTGGTCAAAATATGAGAGAAAAACGAAACAAAGTAGTTCTGGACCTGATAACAAGCAAAACCGTGAGGGCAAGCAGATTATGTAACGCAAGAAACGAACTACCTGTGAAGGTAAAATGTTGACTCCTAGTAGTTGACCTAAGTCCTGGGCTCTTTTGGATTCAGAAAAGCCACCTCCTGCATCAGCCATTGCTATTAGCAGCGTGCAGTAAAAACTAATTATCGCTTCTTCAAGAATTAACAAGCGAAATTTCTAATTTCAAGGGACTAACATATTGAGTGATTATAGGTAAGGGCATCTCAAAAGGCGTCACAGATTCAAATTGCTTGAATGACTTAAACATAAGATAGCGGCAATCTCAAAATCATCAAGACGATTACTATTAGATCTTAAAAGTACCAATACTTGCCGATAACTGAATAATCAACCACAATAAGCGTATGATGTCCAGCATGCAACTTGAAAACTTTAGTTTGACCATCATATCACGGCACTCACCGGTGATGACTCTATAGAATGGTCACGTTCGCTAACACACGTCGAAAGTGAGAAATGTAATAGTAAAGGTTACTAACACATTTAAGCAATCACGAACACTCACCATTTGTTAAGAACACGAAAGGTATCTTCAACTCTCCTGAAAAGATGTAGAACATAAAGTAAGTGATAGAAGGTTACAAATAGCAGATACGAATCTCGATATCCGCCGCCCTTTACTGTCCATCAGAAATTTCGGTAGCAATCAGTTCGCAACGTAGAACATTGGAAAGCACGTGAAACAGCACGATCGCCAGCATGAGATAAGTCTTGCAGGTATATCAGCAAGCGATGGCGAAAGCTTTACCAGAATCGTCGAAGTACAATCTCCTGAGCGCGCGAGGAGAACCGCCGATGGGAGTGTGACCGAGGAGGACCACGCCGTCGATGTCGAAGGCGATGCCGAACGAAGGCCTGCACAGCGAAACCACGATCGTCGATTCGATCACGGACGAAAGAGAAGAAGAAGAAGAAGAAGAAGAAGAAGAGAAAAAGAGAACATCGGAGAAAATCACGAGCGTAGTCGAAGCATGACCGGAACGCACCGATCCGATTGCGAGCTAAGCCGCGAAAACGAGCGCGAGGCGAGCGGGGAAGGCTGCTTTCTGCCGCGACTCCGCGACGCGATGGCGAAAAGCCGGTGCCTCATTTTCCTGTTCGCGGCCAATCGCTACGGGAGATCGACGAGCTCGAATCGCCGGAGATGAAGCTCCAAGAAGAACGGAGCGAGCTTCAACAGCACACAGAGACAGAGAGAGAATGGCTTAATCGCGCAGCGTCTTCTCGTTCGAATTTCAGGGGCCGTGAATTGGGCCCGTTGAAATGATGGGAGGGCCTCGATAACGGATCGGCCTTTCCTTCGGATCCGAGCTCAACGGTTAAGCTTGATTTTGGTGAACGTTTTTGGGCTGTTTTTGATGGTGGACTGAGCATATCGCGGAGGAGTTCGATGTTTCGGGGACTTCCAGGCTACTGACATATCTGTGATGGCTTCTGTGTACTATAAATTTAATTTTAGGCTTCGCTTCATCCTTAGAAAGTAACCTGAATTTTCACGATAAAAACTAAAATTGTTTGCGATAATGTCCTATTTATGCCTCATGTGCGATCGGCGCCTTCTTACTCATTATTCACCCATGGACTTGATCGACGAGTGGATTATATGTCATGGTGAGTTTATCTTTGGTTGCTCACATATTGGAAGAGAATAAAAGTCTAACTACGAGATTCTGAGGCGGCTAATGCATCTTTTATGACTTCACTGTTTGACTTCACGTGAGGTTTATTTGATAATTCATGCATAAACTTTGATCTAAGTGTGTATCCGGTGAGGCCACAACTGCCCGCAGTCGGAGGACGTGAAGGAGTTGGTGAAGTGCACTTAGTTGGCTCTGCCGTGAAGGATCTTTCTCCCGGCGATTTGGTCATTCCATCTCCACTCTCTTTTGGTAAAACATTCTTTCAGTATTACCTAAGTTTTAAAATGATATCAGATTAACTGTGCATCAGCCATGCTCATCTAGTTGATCACTTCTGAACAATTTCTTTCTCAGCCAAAGGATATAATCTTCTATATTTGATGCAGCATGTTTAACGTTTAATTTGATTAGATGCAGAACAGAAACGAGTGAAATATCAACCAAAAGAAAGATTGAAACTGTTATACACATCTTAGTGATTGTCATCTTAAATAAAAGATACTTTTGCATTCCCTTAGTACTGACTTGTTTTGTTTCGATTGTGCAAAATGGGGCTAGGAGTATGGTGGGTCGATGCCTCATCCAAATTGCAAAATCCTGTGGCATCCATAGCATCAACATAATTAGGGATAGGTGCTCTCTTGAAAGCTTTCAGTAACCTTGATGCCACATAACTTTTGTCAAACTACTGTTGTTTAAAACTTTTGTGTAGACTTTAGATAGCAAGGGTATGTGTGGGTTTTCTTTTATTTCTATTTTCTGTGATTTGCCTTAACCATTGCTAGGAAGCCCTTTTTTTTTCTTTTGGAACGCATTGAGCTCTTGTCTACTCAGCTTCTAAAGTAGCTTTTGATGGTTACACAGCCTAAATTATATATGAAATTCAACCTCTGTGATGACAAGTTGGAACTCTTTAGGGACTGAATTACTTGTGGCAACTTTGTCTTTTCCTATTCTAATTATGAATGTTGCTGGTGGACTAAAAGTTATGAACAATTGCCAGATGCACAAATATGTTGATTATGTTCGGTTGTGGTGGTGATATATCAATTTACAAATGGAAAATGTGCCAAAATATTAAGCATTATGGTATCTCTGGTTTGTTTTTTGGAAGCTGGTGTGATTGATTGAGATCTCTTGCATCGAATAATAGGGAGAAGTGGACCTCGAGCTTGTGTTACTGTAGCTAACCCTTTTAAGCTTGAAGTAACACTGAGTGTGATCACTGATTTGAGGAAATTATAATCTTTGGCTAGGTGCTACAATGGGCACGAATTTATGTGGTTGACTGAGCATTAGTACATGCATTGGCATGCAAGAATGCTTCTGTTATGAGAGCATTTTGAGGAACTGATTATGTTGAACTTATCAAAAAAAATAAGAAGGTACTTTACGTTCATGTAGGTACATCAACTAACATCCTTTAATCTCCCAATATAAAGATAAGGTTTTGTGATGAGGTAACATGTATTTGGAAAGAGTAGAAGGACTTGTTTTTTGAATCTATCAAAGGCGAAGGCAATTAACTATAGTGTGAATTGAACAGAGATCTTTCTGCATTGCTTATCAGAAGTGACTTGTTACTATCGATGCTTCTTCTACTATTTTTGCAATCATCAAGTGTTCTAGACATTGATTGCTGGTATGTTTAGATCATCATGCTGCTGGGCATTGGTAATTCCATCTTTTTTGGTTGCTAGTGGAAACTTCCTTTTAGTATATCTAAGACCTCTCTCTACTTTGCAACTTCTTTTGAAGTGAAATTTTCCTCCTTTTCTTTTAATTCTGTGATGAGACACAAAAAGAGGTCAGAAAACACTTTGTGGTGCTTGACGCATTAATTTGGTAGGGCTCTCTCAGCCAGCTTATTAGTTCATGCTATGACATCTGAGCACAAATTTGATAGAATTCTTTATTTGTTCTCCAACTTAACAGTTAGCATTGCATATCAGTAACTAAGTTTGAATTTTACTGTGCTTTCATGGCTGTCCTTTTCCTATGACAGAGCTGGCTCTAATGAAGCAAAAGAGGCGTTGAAGAAACTTGGTGCTGAAGAAGTGTTCATTGAGAGCCAATTAGAAATAAAGAATGTCAAGAGTCTACTGGTATCATCCATCCATTAATCCATTCCACCATATTCTCATGCATGAAACACATCCATGTTTGGCCATCGGCACTTGAGTTCTTTATTTTCATCTTATTAACTTGCTACTAGGGTGATCTAAAAGAACCTGCCCTTGGATTAAACTGCGTTGGTGGCGATGCTGCTTTCTTGGTGATGACATTTTTGAGGTGCGACAAGTGTTAAATTTGTGTTTAGTGCTTCCCTTATCTTTCTGAAGAGTGCTGATTTAGTTTTGTTCTCAGGCGGGGAGGAACCATGGTGACATATGGTGAGATGTCTAAGAAACCAATTACAGTGTGAACTTCATCTTTTATCTTCAAGGTAAATTAAGAAGCAGCGAACTAAATTTTCCGCCTATGGTTCGGAGGTTATTTGTGACATCCAGAATTTTCAACCCTGTCTTCTACTGAATAAATCGGGCATTTCATTAACGCGTCTATAGGGTTATTCTCGTAACCGATCGCTCTCGAGATAACTAGACTATCCTGGGGAAATGATTAAGGAATTTTAAAGAATAGACTTGAGAACTCGATCGGGAATCGAACTGGCTTCGACCGTGTCCATCTTTAGAGGTCACTACGGCACGATTAAAAATCGATTTGAAATCGAAATAGACTGGATCGATAGAGATATATGGCTAATCGTGGGTGACACCACTAAATTAGAAAATTCGTCGTCGGCCGACACTGGGATCGATTTTCTTATTGTTTTGGTACTCGTGTCCGTAATTGAATTCTTGAGATTTTGACGACAATCAAGAGTCGCCATTGAGTCGAGTGGGTTGATAGTGGCTCGAAGAAAATCGACCACGGGTCATTTAACTTAAAAAGTTCCGAAAACTACCCGATAGTCCAGGTCACGCTAAAAACGCGCCGAATGAAAATTAACCGCCATTCGAATCCGATTTCGAAATTGAAGTTTTGGCCATGTCACAATAAATTTTAGGAGCGATCGACTCGTCTCGAAGATTTTTCGGAGATTCGGGAAATTTCGGAAAACCGTTTCGGACGTCGCGGAAATTTGACGGAAGTTCGGATTGGCTAAATTAAGGGAAATTGACTCTCTGCTGCTTGGGTTGTGTGTCGGGGATTTATAGAAAATCATTTGGGATTTTTTCTACGTCGAAATGGACCTCAAGTGGGAAGTTATTGGAGAAATTGAAGTTTAAATGGTAAAATTCGTAACCCCACTAAGCTGCTGCAAAGGACCATTTGAAATGTCGTTGGGGGTGTTGGTGTGGCGCATTGTGATCAAAGGATGATACTTGGCCAAGATTGAGTCTAAAGGGATAGGCTTGTGGAAAATATCAAGGCAAGGCCCCCACCTCTCCCTCATCCTCTCTCTTTAGTTACCGTGTGGATTGTTTCTCCTCCATCCATCCCATTTCGTGCGACGCCTGAAGCTGAAGAAGACCGAGCGAAATTCCATCGCCAGCAGTCACAACTCCTTTCATCCGCACGTCCCTCAGCTCCACGCCAGCACGCCCTCATCTCGTTCAACCATTCAGCAATGGAGACCGTGTGCAACTCCCACCGAACGAGATCTCCACTACCGCTTGCCCCCACTTCCCTTTGTCTCCTGGCGGTGTCGCTTCTCCAGCTACTCGGTCAACAACGGCAAGCCACGAAGCCTTCGGTTGACTGAGCAGCCTTCCCTTGCTGCCACTTGGCCGCATCTGCCTCTTCTTCGGTCAACAAGCGGACACTGAAGACCACCGAGGAAGCCTGCATCCGTCCGCTCAATCTTCAGCCGAGCGTACTCCTCCAGCTTGCCCACCTCCACGAATCAGGACACCGAAGCTGCTCCATCGTTCTCCACCGCCAGCAGCGAAGACCGCAACTCCTTCACGCGTGTCTTCAAGTTCCAGCAACCCCACGTTGATGCTGCCGCCCACTTCGGCTTGTCTTCAACGAAGTCAACGGAACCAGCAACTTCTTCTCTTGGTTGACCGCTTGAAGACCACCTCCACGCGTCCAGTAGCTGCGGAATTTCATTCCACCGAGTTGAAGCTCACCGAAGTCCAGCGTTGTGGGCCCATCTTCATCAACAATTCGGGCCTTTTGTTGTAGCCCAGTCCAGTCCAATTTAGCCACTCCTGTTCAACGTGCAGCCCGTAGTTTGACATTTTCAGCCCATCAAGAGCAGCCCATCTTCAGCTTTCAAGTCCAGCAAGTTGCAAGCCCAAGTAAGTTCAGCCTAGTCTAAAGGAAGCCCAGTCCGGTGCAAGAATAAATCTCAGTTTGGTGAAGGTTTGTTGGGCCAAAGTCAAGGCCCGGTCCAAGCCCGTGGGAGTCGTCACGAGTCCAATTTCGGCCGCCGTCGCGTCGCCGTTGCGGTGATTCGATCTCATTTTTGCCAGTGAGTTTTACTCACTAACGCTTTTATTAGTTTTAATTATGTCTTAAGGTTGGTTAGATTTAATTTACATGCACTTAGGTGGTTAGATTAGGTTAGAGTAATTAAATTAGTGACTTAATAACATGTTAGGTGGTTAGACCTAGCTATTAGCAAAGTACAAATGTTTGGCTATTTATTGATTGCATCTCGGGATTTTTCCCGACCGTTTCGGGGCTCCAATAAGGCAATATGGGCCTAAATTGGATTTTTAATGTTTATTTATTTATTTTTCGAAATTAATTATTTAATTAATTACTTTTCCGGAAATTCAACCGGGATGGCCGGTGGACCGGAATTTCGTGCCGATTGTCGTGGTGCATACCGTTTATTTATTTGAGCTCTACGTTGTGTGGAATTGAATTAATTGTGGAATTTTAGGAATTGTCCTAAATTGTTTGTTATTGAATATTTGATTGGTGCTTGGCCGAGCATGGGTATATAGCGCCAATACGTTGATGGGCTATATAGTAGAGAGAATGATGAGAGATAACGAGAATGTTATTGGCAATGAGCCGTCGTGCGATGTTATTGGACATACGTGGTTCGGTGATTGGAAGTATCATTTGGCGAAAACGGCGCCTTAAAGAACGCACGTAAATGACTTATAGACAAACGTGGTTCGGTGATTAAGGAAATATCATTTTGGTGAAAACGACACCTTAAAGAACTCACGGTGTTGTCTATAGCCGATGTCACCTTGGCGAAAACGGCGCCCTAGAAAGGACACGTGGTTCGGTGATCGAGGATATCACTAGTGAAAAACGGCGCTTAAAGAACACACGGTGTCGGTGATCGGTATGTCATTGGCGAAAACGACGCCCGAGAAACACATGTGATTTGGTGAATGAGTACACCACTGGGAAATCGTGGTATGAGTGGGAATGACCTGCAGAGGGGTCCGACGACATGTAATCGATTTAGTCGATTGACCGTCTTGATCGATCTTTGTGAATTGTTTGAATATATGTGTTTAACCTTGAATTGCAGTGGGAACCGAGGCCAAGGTAAGTCCCTCGACTCGTGTTGTCTTAGGCAACCGTATGGCGTATTGGTTTCTAATCGGGTCTTAGTGGGTGGGACTTGCCGAGAGACGTGGTCTCATTGGTTATTGAATAACCATTTCGGGACCCCTGAGGAAAAGCGAGGAGGAAGAGCTTGAAGGGGAGAAAGTATTTTGAAGTAGAAGATGATCCAGAGAGGGATCTTGAATATAACCCGGATGTGGTGAGATCCCATCCCTTTTGTGAACCCCTGTCTTAGTGTAGATAGGTGTGAGACTTTTATGCTGTAAATAGTATTGTAAATATACTATGAGTTGCGCTGTTAATGAAAGTGTGGTTGTGAATTTCAATATGAAAAATATGGCCTGTTTTCCTATCCCGTTGTTTTATTGTTCAGGGATTTATAATCTGCTTCCGCATGCGTAATTAAAAAGAAAGGGTCGGCGATAAGTAGTCTTGGGATATCGCACTTTAATAATCGACCAAGGAGAAGGATGGGCGCATCCCCGAGGATCGGGGCGTGACATTATTTTAGTCAAGCCTTACAATTTGATTTGTCTACGTTTCGGTCTCGCTCTTGGTCAATGCCCTATAGTTTTATTTTTATTTTTATTTTGTCTAAATTTGGCCCAAAACCTCAATTTCAGTATTTGACGCAACCAAATTTGAGCGAAAAAAATTATCCTTGGAGTCGAGACTAAGAGGAGTATTTAAATCAATGAGACAATGGTTCTTATGATTTGCAGGATCTTTCTTTGAAGGGATTTTGGCTGCATAATTGGATGAGTTTTCAAATGATGTAAAAAGGGTGCAGAACAATGATAGATCACTTGCTCGAGCTAGTGCGAGATGGGAAGTTAAAATACGAGTATGTCTTCGGTAACCACCACTCAAATTGCTGTATTTAGGTCTCCATATCTTTATAGTGTCTCTAATAGTATTTATCTTCAAGATAGTGTGCTTGGACTATGCATGCATATGAATTTCTCCGAAACTGCAAGACGGAGCTAGTTCCTTTTAGTGATTTCCACATTGCACTGGATAAATCATTGGGGAAACTTGGAAGCCATCCTAAGCAAGTCCTAAAGTTCTAGGGCTACTAAATATTTAAGGGCAGTGAGAAGATCAAAAAATTCTGCGTCATATCCTTCAGACGATCAGCTGTTCTGAAGTTGAGGCACTGGATCAACCGGGCACGATAATTATGTTCTTTTCCTTTATTATTATTCTCTTTTCATAAGTTACGCATCTTTTTTGTTGAGGTAATTTCGTTGCTGCTTATTTTTAGCAATTTCCATTCTGAATTTGTTTTGCATCATGCCTTCCAATCTAAAACTATTCTCATGCTCTGCCAAAACATGATGGCTGAATTTGGAGATCCAAACATCGGCCCACTCGGTATCAGAAGGGTCCAGAAAGGTTTCAGATTTGCACGATTCACATATACACATAGTAAGGAACATTGGGATATACTTCCCAAAAATCATGTACTCAACATGGCATGCATTGAGAAAAAGAGCAAGAAGAACCATAAATTATTCATTTGATCTAACCTAATTCAAATGGGATGCAGAGGAAAAACACATAATGGAAAGATCGTGTTAGCTTCCAAAGAATTGACAATTTTTGTTCAGATACCACGGAAAGAAAATGCATCTTTTGTCTAGACAATGTCAAGGACTGCACTCCTTTCTCAAGATAAAGGAGTTGGACCAGGATGAGCAATTTTCAAATTCATTTTTAGCCTTGGAAAATTTAGAGAGAAAACAAATTCCCCACAAAAGTGGCTTCCTATCATGCATGATTTTGCTAGGCCGAAGAGATGGGCCTAGCAAAATGGAAGATTATAAGTAATTGGAAGATTATCCATGCTGACACCTCAAAACACTTAATGTAATGCTTGGTTAATGGTCATGGAATCATGAAAGGAAACCCAAACCGTAAAATCAAATAGAGGACAATAATCTGGAAAATGTTCAAGGATCTTATGTGGTTCTTCATCCTGTTTCTATCCCTAATTTTCCGTTATTCGCTTTGTATACGTTGATTGGAGACGCATTCCCTTTCTTACACATACAACATATTTGTTATTTTAAGAGATGGGCTTCATTCGGTGAGCATAATTCAACATGGAATTCCACTCTGACCCCAACCTAAGAAAAGAATTTCTAAATCAATTTAGTAATTTAGACTTTTTTTGTTTCTCAAAAAATAAATAATTCGATAACAATTTTCCTAAAAATGATCGTTTATATCACTCGAAATAATTATTTAATAAGAAATATTTTTATTATTCATAATAATTTATGTCTAGATATTTTTCGTGGAAGGTAAAAAAAGTTTTAGTTCATTTATTTTTATAAGCAATATAAATAATTATTTTTATGAAATGTATTTTAAATCATTCTCTTAATCAAAGATACACTCCCTTTACATCCGTGTTGTTGTTCCATCTTCACTCTCGATTGTATTAATTAATCATCGGAGCCAAAAATAAAGCAAAATATCTTTGTGCTCTAAATAGGCAATTATATTCTAAACAGCTTTTCATCAGCCAACATTTAGTTTTTCTCATGGACCAATGGCATCTATTTTTGTGGTCGTGGTAGTCAAAAATTAGATTGGAAATTAGAACACCTTTTAAATAGAGGAGATTATGTAAAGCCAAAAGAAGCAACATGAACAGACCACTTTTCTTAGTTGTCGCATCAATAAACAAACGAAGAAAATGATGGAGATGCAATCCTAATTTTGATGACAGCTTAGCAGTGTATTATTGCTGGCCAACGGAAGCATGTGATCATCGTCTTTTACCGAGACAATGAATGATTAGATAGCCTCATTGATGACATGAAAGTGACAAGCGGTACCTCCATTTGTGCACCTTTTGAATGGAGGAGAATATGTAAAGCCAAAAGAAGCAACATGTACGGACGATTTTTCTTAGCCATCGCATCAACAAACAAACGGATAAAATTATGGAGAGGCAATCCTATTTTAATGACAGCTTAGGAGTGTGCTAATTGCCGGCCAACAGAAGCATGTGATCATTGTCTTTTACCGAGACAATGAATGATTAGATAGTGCATCTACTTTTGGACAAGGATGGATTCCCATTATATTATTTCGTGCCGTGGCCTACAATCAGGCGCAAGGGAGAGCATTAAATTCCAAAAATAAGCCTATTGACATTTCTCTATCGGGTGCTTAAATCAGATGAAAAACAACGTCGTCTTATCATGTCATGCTGTCGTCATTACACTTAAGTAGTGGAAGATAATTAAAACATCACGTTAGATGATTTCAATGAGATTTAGCTAAAATGTTTTATTGCATTTTCCCTTGTAAGTTTAAGACTACATTATTTCAGTTAAAAAGTTTATACCTTGATAGATTTGAAATTTCGGTATAATAATTTGAGGAGTGATTGTGCAATTATCTCGAAAATATGACAATTCGGTTTTCTCAATCTCATGATCACACTCAACTCAATACAATATATATACTCGCATCAGACTCGATCCAACTCTAATATTAAAAACTAAATTATAGTGTAAAGCTTCGAACTCCATCTCAAGTTCTCATAAAAAATTTCAAAAATAATGATTTTTTTTTTCATTGTCCTTAGTAAAATCATTTAAATTATTAACAAGGCTCGCAACTTACATTACTGTAGTAGTATTACAAAATTTGACACCTCCGACATGGCAATCCATATTGTTAGGTCCAAATACATAAAAGAATGGGTGAAGTGTTTTTTTATACGTATAAAAATATTTATCTTTCTAGAACCAACACCTTATTTACAAATGTTTTTTATATGCAATTAAACTGTTAATTTGCAATAAGAAACTTATAGAGTTTGGGGAAAAAGAAATTACAAAAGCTATTTATAGAGTTGCAATTAGGATATGCTTTCTCTTCTAGCCCTAGCAGCCCCATTAGATTGAAATTCACTACTTCGGAGGAGGCTTGTGAAATTTTGAAGATGACTCGCATCATACTTCAGCATGTAGGGATGGAACTATCATATATTTTTAGTGGGTCAATGCCCTAAAGACCGTAAGTTAAGGTACTTCATTTAACAAAAAAATTATAAAGATGCGATCGAGCTATTTATTGATTAGAAGTAGTTTTTCTATGCAAAGTCAGACTCGAAATCAACGCTTTGACATTGAATCATGAATGTGAACAAAATTCTGTTTCAAATCCCTGTGCTCGAGCTCGACTCAATATAGTATATAGGGCTCGAAATTGAACTCGATTCAACTCCATTATTAAAAGCTCGATTCTACTCATTTGACTTGTTGCGTAGGATGTTTCTATCTATTTTTCCTAATCATATACTGTACTTTCTGCATAGCCTGGTCATGCCATTCGATTGCTTTATCTTCCGACTCTATCAAGCCTCGTGTTTGATTCGTGGTGTGGTTGTCTAGTAGTGCAATGTCTAAGCCCAATAATTTTTTGATAATTGTTTATCTTTTTACTTTTCTGTTTTTTGCGTCATAAAGAAGTTTATAGTACATCAAAAGACAAGATACTGGTTTTGATTTCTTGCAAGTTAGCGCATGGTCCCTTAGAGGGCGACGAGGCTAAGCCTAATTACATTGATGAACAATGGAAGTTACTAAAAAGGCAATTCGGTGTTTCATTAGGCATCATCAGTTGGATTTTATTTCTTTAGATAAACTATAAGGATCCCATCCCACTGCTCATTTTGCCCTTCTGATTTCCATCTTTTGGCAATGGAAAACCATAGCCATAACAACACCGATATAAATTAAGGAATCGTTATGCTAGCTGGATCCTATGAGAAACAATTGATGTCGTCTCATCCATTGATCGTCAGACTTTCAGGATTATATGTCACAACCGCACTTCCATTCACTCACAGGACACTTCTTGGATATGTCCTTCCTCAGCACTTCATTTCGAGTAGGGATTAATAGTTCCCCCCCGTACAGATTGGAGTACGAAGCCCACCCAAAAAATCGAATAAAATAATCCGTTCTATTTCACCGGTATCACTAGCTGACTTAGTTCCGATGACTCTCTTTGGAATATGGGGCAATAATAGAGCAAATCTGTCAACCGGTTCTCCACCAAGAGCAGGAACTCTTTTATTATGTATGTGGGTTCATTGGTCGATTTACGACATTTTGTATAGAAATTACGAGAAAATGCAAATAGTTATAATTCATTATAGTTCAAAAATTTATTTATCGATGACCATAAAACCGTTCATGTATTATAAGAAGAAATTTTAAAAACCCTTCAACACAAAAGTTATTCATTACATCGAATCTCCAACATTTTATAGTAGAGTAGACGATCTATCACCATGCATCATTCAAGTTTCACACACAAACATAAATAGAAGCTTTTAAATTCATAAGCATACAATAAGATAAGAAAGACGATCTATCACCATGCATCATTCAAGTTCCAACAACCCATGCCCCTGCTGGCACCCCCCGCCGCCATGGCCCCCTGGTGGCCCCCACGGCCACCCCGGCGGCCCCGTGGCCCTTGCGGCCCCCGCCGCCCCGGTGGCCCCTGGCGGCCCCGACGGCCCCCGCTCCCCTTGTAGCCCCCGTGGCCCCCGCAGCCCCGCCGCCCCCGGTCCCCCGCAACCCCTTCTCTCCCCTGCGGCCCCTTCTCCCCCGATCCCCCTTCGCCCCCTGGTCCCCCTTCGGCCCCCGCCGCCGGATGTAGTAGAAAAGGAAACCACAAAGCATGATGGCAACAATGACTAAACCAACAATAACCCACGTTGGGGTGTTATTGTCATTAGATGATACGGAATTCGGATCGATCCATGCCGATGGAGGAGGAAAGTACTGGAAACTCGGATGAGTTTGTGGATAGTTATTGTTCTCCATCAAGAAAACTCTGTGGAGGTAGTTCAATGCGAGTGGTGAGTCTACAAACATATTATGAAGCATCAATCCAAGAGCCAATTACCTTTTTATCATGATGAATTGATCGTATGATCCGAGCGCGGGATTGAAATGATTCAACACGGAATTCAACGATATATAATGTGAGTGGAAGTAGTTGCTTGCACATATACCCTCACAAGAAGAACCGAGCAAATCGGTGAATGATGTTGTACCAATGCTTATGCGACCTGCAAAGAAGTGAGAATTTTCACTGGGGGAGGTAGCGCTATATATGCCCCGCGACACAACCTCTCTCCCTCACGGGGTGGGTTTTTGTTTTTTTTGTTTTTGGCTAAAAGCTAATAATTTTCATTACTAACCAACTAACGGGGCACCATTAGTTGAAGAATCCAAACTTAGAATTAAATATAGAGAACGACGAGAATTATAAGTCCAATTGCTGGAAAGTGAGCTGGCTCAGTAGGTTAGGTAAGCGTTTTAACAAATGCATCATAGCAGGTTAGGTAAGCGTTTTAACAAATGCGTCACCATTCTTTTTTGAGGATGTAGTGTAATGATTGAAGCATCTGGTCAAAAAGTTCGGGAAATTTTATTCACGTGCCACAATAGGAAAAATTATCAAAAAAATTATAAATATATTATAATTATACCAATTCAATTATAAATACTTTGTAATCAAATGAGTACTAAATCTTTTATATTTATATCAATTCAATTCGTTCGATCAAAATTTGCCACTCAGCACTAAAATGAATACAAGGCGTTTTACGGGGCATTGTCGGCACTAACGTGAATAATTTTTAATAATATTTGAATATTTTTTTGATTTTATTCCTATTTTTCTTGTTATGTTTTCTTTTCTTTCTTTTTTTCCTTTTCTCTTTCTTTCTTTTTTTATTTTTTTTTCTTTCACTCGGTTCTTCCTTCGGCTAGTCGCCAGCAACCACTGGAAATGAAGGTCTAGGAAGAACGGGGCAAGCTTCAACTACTGTCTCTAACCAAAAAAAAAAAAAAAAAAAAAAAGCTTCAACTACTGTCCAAGCTCGATCACCTCTTCATGTGTGATGTTCAGGAGCTGGGAATTAGGCCCATTGAAATGATACACGTGTTTGACTAATACGGTATAAGAGAATAAGATTTTGGTGAAAGGCCAAAAAAAAAAACAATCAGGTTTGAAATGAGAACTTATTATATGCTCTACAAAATGTGTGATCGAATATCATCTCAATCATTAATTAGGTAGATCTAAGCCCACAGGATCAATTGTTGAACTGAGTTTCCACATGAGATTTATAGACCATATAGTAAAATTTCATACAAAATGGGGTTATAGACGTGACCTGAAAAATAAAATTCACTCTACTATCCAAAATCAAGTCCACAAAAACTTATTTTGGAGCTGACCTGCCAAGGATATAAGAGAGCCATTGTCAATTCGTTTCTATTTCGAGTATTCTATAAACGTAGGAAAATGTTTTAAGATCCTCCTGAACTTAAACTGTCTTAGATGGACACATCAAAAGGCCACTAATCTCAGTCCTCGTGTTGGCCTATTCTTGTCTACATCTCTCTCATGGTCACGGGACTCCTGTCCGAACAATACTAAAAAACGGCCACGTCGCCAGCAAATTAGAACGATGGAATTAAACGCATGAGGCAAATAATGCGACGAGAAAGAAACCGGCGAGGGGACATGACTGGAGGAAAGAAGCACCCATTTTCTCTCCGCTCAACCTCACTTCTCTTTCTCTTTTTTCGACCAAAAAAAAAAAAAAACCTCACTTCTCTTTTAGCAGAACAGAGGAAACAGATGGGTGTAAAAGTGGAGAAAACTTGTGGATGTAGTCTGAGCTGCTTGTGGATATAGCATGACCAATCTCTTAAGAGTATATATAAACAAGTGTTCCTAGCTAACTTGGTAGTAAAAATGCATAGTTTATTGCATAAAGAAGCTGGAACAGCTCCATATCATCGGTTGTTTAAACAAGTTTAGAGTGACGTCAAAGTCCACTTTTGACCTCCTTACCCTTCTAGCCAAACTTGTCATGCTGGGCAAAGTGACATTACTTTAATCTCAAGCTCAATCACATTGTGACAATAATAAAAAAGTATTGGAAACAAGGCATAGCATTACTCTTGATAATTACACAAAGCGAGAGAATGATTTAAGATCACGAGACATTTCGAATAAGAGCAATCCTTTTTATTATTACATTCTAATTATCAAGATATTATATTAGAGATTCTTAAGATTTTCTATAGAATATTATCCTATGTTAGGGACAACTATGATATTATTGTTGATTATTTATATCAATTAAGATTTTTTTTTATAGAATATCATTCTTTGATTGTACATATCTTAATTGATAAATATCACCTTCAATAGTCTCTACAAAGCCTATAAATGGCTGATGTAATCTTCATTATGATATATCAAAATATACACTATTCCCTTTTTCCACATTCTTATATTTAACTATTTGCACCTGGTGCACTCTGGTTTTTACATGATTGAAGACTCCGATACCAAGTTGAGAAATAAGAAAGATATGTAGAAGAAGGTAATTGTCACATGTGTTACTTTGTTATTTTCATGCTATCAACTCTTATTTGGAATTATGGTAGAATTTGGATCCCATTGGTCATGAACCATGAATCTTCTGATGGAACCGGGAAATTTTTGCCTTTAACATCCATCACTGCTGCCTCGACTCCATTGACCCAAAGGCAACCCCGATGATACTCGTCTCTCCCTCTTGGTTCTTTGTTTTCTATATCTCTACAACTTGTTTATTTGTTCTCTATTCTCCACGGCCGTTGAGCTCAAGGACCATGACTCCATTGACATCATGGCTTCAAGGTCAATCTTGGATTTAGATATTAGATGAAAACATGATTTATTATGAAATATTCTAACGTTGCGTGTCGTGCTACGCTCGTGGCAAGGAGCTCAAACTTAAATCTAGGGGATGAGCTTTGCCGCACATTGAGCCCGACCTCAGATTTGCGATCAAGCTCCGCCACGCTGTCGAGCTCAAAGAGTGCAAAGAGGTCCGGACGAAGGGAAGATGAAGACGCGGGGTGCCGGGGACTAGCTGTGGAGGCTGTTATCTGATTTGGGCACGTCCAAAACTGGACAAGGTGTCTACAATCGGGTAACGATAATCATGTGAGAGTCGGCCAACCCTCGTTGAGGGTCCATGGGGTCCGACAGCCCTTGCCAGCAAAGCCGAAACGGGCGGCGACGTCCTTTAAACAACCCCGACCATCTGTAATCTCTCTTTGTCCTCTGGTTCGAATTTTCATTTTTTTCTTCGGATAGCTTTCTTTGTTTTCTTTCTCTTTTCAATCTTCTTCTGATGTGGCGCTGACATTGCGCCATACCAGCGCCATTAGTCCTCAACAAAAACTTAATAATAGGACGTCAAATTTTTAAAAGGCAATCTTAGGACAGAATTGTGATGAAGGATATAAGCATTATATGGGTAGAGGTTTGATGTTTTTAGAGACAGGATAAAAAAAAAAAATTTAAAAAAGCTTGGCAGCTTGTAGTGAGTTATAAATTTTTAAGGGAGTAGATTCTATGACAATTATAATTATTTGTTATTTGATTTTTGTGGTCAAAAATATACTATTGCATTGAGTTCTTTTACTTGGGAATAGGGAATGGGAAAAAGACTTGTTGCACGATAAATTGTTATGTTATTATCATATTTCCAATTCTCTCGTTTCTCAATCAGCCCTTCTTAGGTAAATCCTCACTTAACAAAAAATGTTGACAAGTTGAGGGGTGGGGATAGAAGACAGCCATTATAATAAGAGGCCACCTAATGGCAAAGTTTGTCGTCTCATCACCGTCGGCCACGATCGTGTGTGTTTAGAATCTTATCCTTCCGTCTTGATTCGCCATCACATCATTTTGCCCCCCAACTTTTGGACTCTTGAGTCTATCGCTACCCTTGCGTTGCAATATAGATTCCAATGCCACAAGAAAAGACCGCTAGATAGATCCGACAAATGTATAAATTGAAACTTGTAAAAACTTATCCAATTCAAATTGACATATTTTATTCATTTTGACTCAGTTTTATGCAATACAAATCAAGTCACTCATACTCGACCTCACTCATATCTGACTTGACCTATAAATGTAAAATGCTTCCATATTTAACCTAATTTAAGAAAACTCATACCCAAACTAAAGTGAGAGTAAATTATGAACTTATTTAACACCCATATTATTTTGAATTTAAGTCATTCATATAATTAAAAAATAGGCTTATTAACTCATTTTAATAGGTCTATCATTGGATAAACATGATATCCTGACATTCATGGAAAATTGTCCCACTTATATCACGTTGCATATACATGTAGGAAGGAAGATTGGGACATCTCCCAAAAATCAAGTATGTAATTGCCATCGCATCAGTTGAGAAAAGAGCAAGAAGAACCATAAATTATTCATTCAATTTTGCTTGATTCAAATGGGATGTTGACAACCTTTGGGGAAGGACGTACGCGAAACGCAATAAGCAAAATACACAGAAGACTGGCGACTTATAGTCACCAATTAAGATATAGAAAAACACAGAATGGAAAGATTGAGTTGGATTCCAAAGAACTAATAATGTTCAGATATAGTAGGAAGAAGAAGGGATCTTTTGTGTCAAGAACCGCTCTCCTTTCTCAAGATAAAGTCGACAGCGTCCACCTAAGTGTCTACGACCTGCATAGGTAAACATAAAAGAGTTCAATTGGGGTGAGCGATTTTCGGATGCCCTTTTAACCTTGGAAAATTTGGAGAGAAGACAAATTCCCCATAAAAGTTGCTTTCAATTGGGCATATTTTGGAAATATTTATATTTTGCTAGGCTGAAGAAGGAAAATGTTCAATCATGTTTCATCCAACCAATTTAGAATTGACCGATCACCCAGAGTATAGCAAAATTTTGCCTTTAACATCCATCACCGCTGCCTCGACTCCATTGACCCAAAGGCACGTCCAGTTTTCTATAAAATTCGCTATGTACTTGTCCGATTGATGAGATTTTTTCATTTTTGTGGGACGTTCTTATTTTTCTAGGTGTAAATTAATTCTGTGTAGACTCAATTTACAAAGACGGGGGGATCTATGGTCTCTAGTCTCTCCGTAGTGGGATAGGGATATAAATTATTCGAACCAATAGAGATATCAAATTATCGAATCACTTTTGCCTTTTCTCACCTTGCGGAACGGTGCTTTAAATTTCTTTTTCCGATCAATAAGCAAAAGTGGTACCACCCTCTTCCCGTGTTCTCCAAAATGACCCTGGTGACGTCACTTGCCTCAGCACCGCTTCGTCATGCGCCAAGGTCATTGATGTCCATCTACCTTGCGTAAAGGTGTTAGCGAATATTCTCAATTTTGCTCCTTGTCCTCGACCAAGAGAGCAGCTCCAGGCCCACTTGACAGCGCATGAAACAGAAAGCAGTGAACCGACCAAAAAAAAGAAACAGAAAGCAGTGGAGACGACGATGGGTTCGTCGGAAGAGAAAAGTTTCGCATGCAGTCCAAAGGAGTAGGAGGAATCTTTCGGATGCAATGGATCATACGCGTGCGACGCGAGCTTGATTATCGAGAATCTCACAAATAAAAAGAAGAAGGAAATATACTAATAGAAATCTCGAATCATGCTCCTCATGATGCTAATGCCTCAAATTTTTTCATTTGTGTGGTAAAAAATCCTAAAATTTTATTTGTGTAGCACACATACCATTTATTACAATTTCACCCAAGATCACCACTAAAAATTTGCATTGATCCGATGTAACATCATCGATATTTATCGAGAAAAAGTGGCACCGATGTGAGCACCGCATCAAAATAAAGATTAATAAGAAAATGGAGAACTAAAAAACCAACCAAAACAAAAATAGAAAATTCGAACTGGAGGAGAGAGAGAGAAATTGTTGACGGTCAGGGGTGTTGAAGGGGCTCCACCACCATTCCAACTTCGCTGGTGAGAGCTGCCGACCTCTTCGAGCCATCGGTGAGGGTCAGCCAGTGCTTGCATGGATACCTTGACACTTGTTGGGAATAACTGATCCCCGAAAACCGGATTCGACACTAAATCGAACCCCTAAATCAATACGGAAGACGGCTCGGGAAAACACGCATCACCGATCGTAAAGACACCGATTCGAGCGTACCTGTTAGCCAGATTAAACACCAATCTTTGAAGAAGATGAAGAATTTCGATCCGATGAAGCCTTGAAGGGGAGAAATTGGAAGCCGTATGCTCTCTTGTTCTTCGGGAGAGAAAACGCGCGGGAGAGAAGCGTACGTTGAATTGCCAAGCGTTATGTTCTCTCTCTCTCTCCTCCCTTTTATACCTCTCCCCTTCCACGGGCCCTTTCCCGTGGGCCGGGCCTTTGGGCCGGCAAAGATGGGCGGACGGGCCGTAAGCCCAATTCCAATAAATCCATCATCTCCCACTCGCACATGGTGGTACAAAACCAACATGGGCGGATGCGCCTTTCTCGGCCCCATCGAGAAAATCCATCATAGACTCTCACTTATCATGGTGGGGAAGAGTAATCCTCTTTTCCTCTCTTCAACATTCATACCAGGTGAATAATCCGTGCGACCAAAGATACTTTGAGAGCTCGTTGCCATACATCTGTTAGGAATATATAGCAGCTCATAATGGGCTTCACATCCCGAGTAGATTTAGTATGCGTCTGCTAGATCGATCGATCACATTTATATCTCTCTTGATCTCTTTTAAACAATGATATATATTGTATTCACAATTATGATTATCACAAAGACAGTCATAATTGGTTAACCGGTGAATACAAAACCACAATGTGATTCTCCAAAATCGATCTTCCTC
Organism: Eucalyptus brandiana; assembly: GCA_014182725.1. Lineage (NCBI taxonomy): Eukaryota > Viridiplantae > Streptophyta > Magnoliopsida > Myrtales > Myrtaceae > Eucalyptus > Eucalyptus brandiana. Next base: position 30,709,329 of record CM024669.1, read on the forward strand.
TTTCCTTCAAACTCGCAATTTCAGTTCAACTTGCTTTTCTAGAAATGCCCCATTAGATCGAATCACTCATGACCATTGGCAACATCCTAAGATAGCAAACACTAAATAGAAATCTCGAGAATAAGTAAGAGTCATGAGGGGACTAAAAAATTGAGGAACTCTCTTGTCCTCAAGAGTCTCACACGACATAAAAGTTGAGATCAAACTTTTGTCACTCTTATTGGTCGTCTCATGCATACGTAGTATGAAATACGTATTACGGTATTAACTCCTTTCCCATGGAGCGTATGTCTACACCTTTCAATACCGTACGGATGATAGTTCGGACATACCCAATGTCTAACTTGAGTTCACGTATCTACTCATACACAAAATTCATCGAACTCACATCCGGCATCTTAGATGAGATAAGGTAAAATATGTGGGGTATTTTACTTTCGGACATAGTAAGTATTATGTCCTCATCTTAACACTCAGTTAAGGCGACATACATGTTTTAAGCTTGAGCTCTCGATTATCACCTAGATAATAAGCTTAAAAACAGTCTCATCTCTATTTATCACACAAGTAAATAGAGGCGATTACCCGTGTGAGTGGGCTAATCTTATATCCGTCCGACATACTTCTCAACTTAAAATAATGCACCGAGCATTAAGATGCATAAAGATCAAACAAAGATTCATAGGCATTAATGATGAAAACACAAATTCATCAAATTGTGAACACTTAGGGAAATTACAATATTCGACATACATCGCCTTCTACGCAACCCTAGAGATTTCATATGGCCACAAAACACATCTCTCGGGTATTGGTTTTGTCATAGGATCTCGCTACCATTCTATGCGTAGTATGTACTCTAAGTTCACGTCCTTTCGTGCAACCATATCCTTTACAAAATTATACTTGATATCTATATGTTTGGTCTTGCCATGATATTTTGGATCTTTGGTGTACTCTTTTTCGCCGCTCGGCTATCACGGTTAACAAATAACAAATGCAAAGACATCCAATAACACCTAAACAATCCAAAAAATCTCTAAAGCCAAACATCTTCTTATACTACTGCTGATAATCCACGAACTCAATTTCTATCGTGGACAAGGCTATGCATGTTTGTTTCTTACAGCTCCAACATATGGTGCCATTATTCGGTAAGAAAACAAAGCCAGAGGTAGATTTCATTTCATTTAAATCTCCTTCCCAATCAGAATCAGGATAGCCTTAGAGTCGCAGATCCTTTCCTTAATAACTCATCGTCTAATCAGCAGTTCCCTTTAGATACCTCGGTATTCTCTTAACGGCTTTCCATTGTCTTTGGACTGGATTGGATTGGTATCTCGCTCACCATTCCAATTACAAAACATATGCCGGGTCTTGTACACATCATAGTGTATATCAAGCTTCCAACAAAGACTAGCATAAGGAACATGTTTCCTTTATTCCTTCTCTTGTGGAGTCCCCGGACACGCCTATGGCTCAATCCTTCACCTTTTGCAATAGGAGTGTCTATGGGTTTACGGTCTTGCATACGAAATCGTTCAAGAACCTTATTTATATAGGTTTCTTGCGAAAGAGACAACGATCTCTTCAAACGATCTCTTGAAATCTTAACTTCAAGAATGTATGCAGCCTCACCCATATCCTTCATAATCAATTTCTTCCTGTTGATTATATCCCTTCGCCACAAGGCGGGCCTTATGCCTTTCTATCGAGCCATCGCCCTTTCGCTTTATTTTGAGAACCCGGTTGTTCCCAATAGCTCTGCGTCCTTTTGGAAGATCAACCAGTTCCTAAACATGGTTTGACTTCACTGACTCCATTTCCTCTTTCATTGCATGAATCCATTTTTCCTTATTAGGGCAATTTAGAGCCTTATTTAATATTTCTTGGCTCATACTCATCTTGTGGAGCAACCATAAAAGCTTCCCTTTCAATGTCAAAACATTGACGGGGAATACTTTGGCGACTTGTTCACCTTATGGGAGATTGTACACTTAGCACATCATTCCCCATCATGCTCCCACTTGGATTAGGTGATGATGATGTTGTCACATCGTGGTTGTAATTGAGAATGAGTTGAATTCAATTCATCACATCTCATATTACTCCCACTTGGACGAACTCCACTAACATCATTATCTTGATCCAAGGTTTCAAATAAGGAACAAACTTCCCTTATTTCGCCCTTCTTAGGAAATTCATCCACTAAGGATGTGACATCCCGTGATTCAAATTCAGTTATACTCCCACTTTCCTACTCACCTATGAACACATACCCTTTCGAGTGTTCGTAGTATCTCATGAAAATACTCTTATTTCCTTTGGGACCCAATTTCCCAAACTTGTGAGAGGACTCATGAATATAGGCAAAGACAACCCCATGGCTTAAGAAAACTTAAGTCTGGTTTTCTAACTGTCCATAACTCATATGGAGTGGAAGCAATCGATTTGGAAGGCATCCGGTTAAGTATATAGGTAGCGAGTTAACAACGCATCACTCCGAAAAGTGATAGGTAAGTTAGCATGCACCATCATGGACCTAACCATTTCCAAGTAGGGTTCATTTTTTCTTCTTTCCACAACACCATTTTGTTGAGGAGTATATGGAATAGACAACTATCTTTATATTCCCTTTTCATCACATAATTTTCTGAACACATCGATAAATATTCTCAATCTCGATCGGATCTCAATACTTTTATTTTCTTGTCTAATTGATTTTACGCGGGTTCATAAACCTTCAAACAATTTATGCTTCGATTCATGAGAAATCAAATAGACATGTCCGACTCGAGTATGATCATATATAAAAGTGATGAAATAAATGCCCCTTGCCTTCCTCTCATATTCATTGAACCACAGACGTCCAAATAGATTAAATGCAGAGGAAATCCAGCTCTTTTATCTTTTCTAAATGGTTTCATTGTTATTTTCCCTACTAGGCAATGCTCACTTATGGACAAATCGACTTTTTCAATATTGCCCAACAAGCCCTCTTTGGCTAGTCTATTCATATGTTGTCGGCCCATATGACCAAGTCTAGCATGCCACCATATTCACATCATTATCATATTGGGTAGAAGACGTGAAACAAGAAAATAACATATTGACATCACCATAGTCAACATTTAGTACAATAAAACCATTCAGTAAGAGACCACAACCATAGTAGTTTGTATCTAAAAACAAATCTACACCTTTATTTTGGAAGTTCATACTAAAACCAAGTTTAACCAACATTAAAACAGACACAAAATTTCGACGAATCTCCAGAGCATATAGAACATCAAAGGTGCGTCCACCACTCATGTTCAATTGGCCGGTGCCAATTCCTTTACATCAGCTCTAGAGTTGTTTCCCATATGGATCCACTTAGTTCCAGTTGGTACTTGTCGGAATTCCACGAAGGATTCTTTATCCTTCGCTACATGGTCTGTCGCTTCTGAATCTACAGTCCACAAAGGATTGGATTCAGCCAATAATATTGAACTTGACACATAAGCAAAGTTCTCAAATGTACAAGAGGTGTTGACCTTTTTAGGCTCACAACAGTTGCAAGCATAGTGACATTTCTTGTCATAATTGTAACATCTCACCCTTGACATTTTCTTCACTTGAGGACGTTTTCCTCTCTTGTGTTGGTTAACTCTTGATTTCTTGCAGTAAGGACTTGATCCTTTGTATGCCCACATATTGAACGAATCAATACGCTTGCGCTTAGAGCACAAAGCCCTTTCTAAGCTAGAACCAAGCATTGCAAATATCTTTGTTCGGCTCAAATACCGTTAGGCGGTCCTCTACTAGCTCAAGGTGGCGCATGGCATCCTTAAGATCTTCCATAACATGGTCAAGAGCTTCTAGTGCTTCTTGCTTTTCCAAAGACATATTGAATCTTCTTATTCAATATTTCACAATTGTTACCGTTCATATCAAGCAATCACGTTCTTAGTTGCCGAACCATCGTTCGAACACATCGACATCCATGCACGAATAATTAATGCCTATCATTTATGCATCCCTATTTGCATAGACCCATCATATTAATAAATAATTTCAAGTAAGGCTTGAGAATCAAAAGGTCACTATGTTTCCAATCATCCTCCAAAATCCTAACTCAAAACTATCATTAATATGATTGTCATATACAAAATCAATTCTATGAAGCTACAAAAGCTTCTAAAACTACCCACGCCTAATTACCCACAAAGAACCAAAGAATAATGAAAGCAAATAAAATCTAATATCCAATAAAATATCAATGCTTTCACATAATACAACTAACATATCAGTTGTTACATCAACAACAATCAGGTAGTAAACATTACATAATTAATCCAAGGGATAAATAGGGAATGACCCTTCTAGTTTATCATTCAAAACATCTGAGAAAACTGAAGGCACATTTGACAACCATGGAAAAACTTTTGGAGAGCTTTCATGTCGCCACCAAGGCGCATTCACTCGGCGCCATGTGTGGCGCAATCTAAGGGTTGAAGTTTTGGCCAACTCAATCCTATAAGTATTCTCTTACAAAAGCTTCCACTAGCTTCCTATAATCCGGACCACGTTGACCTCCCATAGCCGATCCAACACTGCTTGCCATTCGGGTGGAAGAGTGTTTATCAAAGCCGCACCTTCGAAAATCCTAAGATAAGATAACCATTCCAGGATGATTTCCGTATCATCCGATTGACTCGATCACATGTGATACTAAATCACCGTCATGCCACCGATAATTAGCTAGAGATCGACATCAGCCTTTTTAAGTCTTGCATTTCCTCGTCCCTTCTCGGGCTTGCGGGTATCCGCGCATAACTCATTATAGCCCTCGCAACAAATGCAGAATAATCCATAATTTTCATAAGGGAAAATACATAATTTTCCAAAATTCATGCAACAAATGCAGAATTAAAAAAATGGATCACTTATAATACACATAGGCATGACCGAAAAAGAAACAAATTCCTTTTTTTTTTTTTTTTTTTTTTTTCCGGGTCAACGGTCAACGGTCAAAGTCAACGGTCAAAGTCAACGGTCGGTCAACGGTCAACGGTCGGTCAACGGGTCAACGGGTCGGTCAACGGGTCAACGGGTCGGGTCAACGGGCGCGCGGGTCGGACTGGTCGGATCGGACGGACCGGGTCGGGCTGGTCGGGCCGGCCGCGCCCGGTCGGACGAACCGACCGCACGTGCGCGCGCGTGCGGTGGGGCGTCACGCGAGCGTCGGCCGGCACGTGCCTCGCGCGTGAGCGTGCGACGTCACGCGGGGACGTCGGCCCGCACGTGCGCGGCACGCGGGCCGATCGGGTCGGGTCGGGTCGGTCGCCGTCGGGTCGGGTCGCCGTCGGGTCGGGTCGCCGTGACCGGTGGCCGGCCTGCATCGTCGTCGGCGGCGCGTCATCAATGACGTCATCTCCGACCGTTATCGACGGTTGGTGACGTCATGATGACGTCATCGAGTGGCGTCATCACGCGTCGGTCCGCGGACCGGCGCGTGCGGTTCGCCGCCGCCGGCCGCCGGCGCGCACGTGCCGGTTCGCCACCGGCGTGTGGCGCACGCTTGGGCCGGGCCGGCGGCTTCCGGGCGCGTGCGGTGGCTCCCGGCGGCGGTCGACACATCGTCGGACTCGTCTCGACGTCGCGTTCACCCAGTGCCTTCAGAATTCGTTTTTGACTTACGAAAACTCAGAAAAATGGCCGAAGAAGTCTCGGGTGTCGGGATTTGTCGCCCGATCCGTACGGCCGAACTTCCTTTGCGAAAAATCAATCAAAAACATCAAATTGATCGGGAAAACGTGAACTAGGGCTCGATACCAATGTTGGGAATAATCGATCTCGAAAACCGGATTCGACACTAAATCGAACCCCTAAATCAATGCGGAAGACGAAGCCCGGGAAAACACGCATCACCGATCGTAAAGACACCACGATTCGAGCGTACCTTGTTAGCCACAGATTAAACACCAATCTTTGAAGAAGATGAAGAAATTCTGATCCGATGAAGCCTTGAAGGGGAGAAATTGGAAGCCGTATGCCTACTGTTCTTCGGGAGAGAAAACGCGCGGGAGAGAAGCGTACGTTGAATTGCCAAGCGTTATGTTCTCTCTCTCTCTCCTCCCTTTTATACCTCTCCCCTTCCTCGGGCCCTTTTTCCCGTGGGCCGGGCCTTTTGGGCCCAGCATGGGCGGACGGGCCGTAAGCCCAATTCCAATAAATCCATCAACACTCGTTGTCTATGGTTGAAGTAGATGAAAAAGTTGGCACAGGACAGGGGAGAGCAATATGTGTTATTGCAAATATAATCAAATAAAAACAAAAACTTCTCTATTACACTGAGAGAGAATGAATGAAGCAGAACATTGAACTTCATACACCGTTAATAAAAAATCTATCAAGTACAAGCTAAATAAGAACCTCGTTTCAAATCGTACACAAATGTGCAAAACATAATCGCACACGACGTGCAAAACATAACCGCACACAAACGTCTTGTTCCACTTCCTAGAAAATAGCTAACAAACCAACTACATAATAAATAAACTTGACTGAATAATAATAAATAAAAAAACAAAGAAAATGAGAACATCGGCAAAGACGAGACACATCTCCAACAAACTCCTCCTTGGATCGCATTACCGCAAACTCCTATTTTCTCTCTTAACAGCTCAAATCTTCCAGCCTAAAGTGGCTTTGTGAACATGTCTCGCAAGCTAATTTTTAGATGTGCAATAGACCAACTTAACTTACCACTTTGTTGCACCTCACGTAGAAAGAAAAATTTGACTTTGAAATGCTTGGTTTTGCCATGGAAAACTGGATTTTGTGATATTGCTAAAGCAGCCTAACTGTCCACATTAACTTCAATGCAATCACTAGAATTCAACCACGAATCCTTCATTATCTTCTTCAGCCATAAAGCTTGATTTGCAGCTGCAAAGAGTTGCTATAAACTCGTTTCGCGGTGGATCGAGCTACAATCTCCCCGCTTCTTAGAACACCAGGAGAAACAAGTAGAACCAAGAGTGAAATAGTACCCAAATGTACTTTTCATGTCATCCATTGAGCCAGCCCACTATCCACTATCGAAAAGCCCCGCAACTTAAACTTCGACATTTCCTAAATTTCACACCAAAGAATAATCTTCCTTTGAGGTATCTCAAGATCTTTTTTGCAGTAGCCAAATATAATTGACTAGGACTCCTCATGAATCTGGATAGAACACTTATAGCAAATATAATATCTGGTTTGGTTGCTGTAAGATACATGAGACATCCAATTAAACTTCTATACATAGAAGCATCTACTGCATTTGTTCTATCATTCTTCCGCAGCCTTCTCCTTAGCTACCATAGGAGTGCTTACACTTCAACAATCTTCCATCTGAAACTTCTTTAGAATTTCTTCCATGTATTTTTTTTGGTAGATAAAGATCTCATGTGAAGCTTGTTTGACTTCTAGACCCAAAAAATAAGCCATCTTTCCCAAGTCTGACATCTCAAAACCTGCAAACAAACTTTGCTTCACCCTCTCTATCAGTTCCACATCATTCCCTGTCACCAATAAATCATCTACTTAGAGTGACAGAATTACAACACTGTGATTCACCCTCTTGACATAAAGAGTGAACTCACTCAAGCTTCTTACAAAGCCAAAATCCTGCAAATATCGATCTATATTTCCATACCAAGCTCTTGGAGCCTGTTTTAGTCCATATAGAGTTTTCCTCAATCTGTATACCTTCTCTTCTTGCCCTTTGATACTGAAGCCTTCAGGTTATTCAACAAAAATCTCCTCCTCAAGCTCTTCATTTAAAAATGCAGACTTGACATCTAATTGAAATATAGGCCACCCCTTCTTTGCTGCAACAGCTAATAGTAGCCTGATTGTATCAAGCCTAGCAACAGGAGCAAATGTTTCAAAATAGTCTACTACCCATATTTGAGCATAGCCTTTCACAACCAATCTGGCTTTGTGTTTATTGACAGTACCATCAGGATTAAGTTTTGTTCTAAAAACCCACTTAACTCCGATCACATTCTTATCAGATGGTCTATCAACAAGCTCCCATGTGTGGTTTTTCTGAATCATTGCAAACTCCTCCTGCATTGCTGCAATCCACCTCTAATCCTCCTTAGCTTCCACAAAGTTAGATGGTTCAAGCACTGCCACATTGCTTCTTTCATAGATTTTAGCAAGTGACATTGTGCCTCTTACTGGCAGATCATCCATACTATCTTCCAATCCATCCACAACTTCATCAACCTCTACAATTGTTGTAGGTTGTTGTTTTGTAGATTCTTTGTTGTCTTGCATTCTTTTCTTTCATCCAATTCCACTCATCTTCCTCTAGAAAAACAACATCCTTGCTCACGAAACCTTCCCCTGTCATAGGGTGAAAAATCATATAAGCCTTTGATTGGAGACTGTACCCAACGAAGATTCCAAGCTCAGCTCTTTTATCTAGCTTGTCCCTTGACCTAAGGAACATGAGTATAACACAAACACCCAAAAACCTTCAAAATCTTCACAGAAGGTTTAACACCGTACCAGACTTCAAAAGGTGTTGACCTCTCTAAGGCCTTTATGGGCAATTTGTTCAACAGGAACACTATAGTATTAGCTGCCTTAGCCCAGAACCTCTTAGGTAACATCTTCTCATGCATCATACATCTAGCCATCTCCATAATGCTTATGTTTTTCCTCTCACCGACCCCATTCTATTGAGGTGAATAGGGAGCAGTGAACTGCTACATAATGCCTGCTTGTTCATAGTTTAACTTAAACTTGTGAGCAGTATACTCAAAATCATTGTCAAACCTGAGCATTGTAATTTTCTCCCCACTTTGATTCTCAACTAAGGTTTTGAACTTCATAGACACATCAGCAACTTTAGATTTGGCTTGCAGAAAATAAATCCAACTCATCCTAATCATGTTATCAATGAAAGTAATGAAATACCTGCTACCATTGAAAGATGTCTCAGACATAGGTCCACATAAATTTGTGTAGACTAATTGCAGCTTCTCACATGCTCTCCAGCCTCCTCCTTTGAAAGGAAATCTGGCTTGCTTGCCAATAAGGCAAGTTCTGCACTATGGAAATTCCTCCTCCAAACTTGGTAGGTCATCTGCCAAGCTATTCCTCTGCATAAACAACATGTTCTTTCTGTGAACATGCCCAAGTTTTTTATGCCATAACTCTGCATTTTCTTCTTTGCACTTTAAAGCCATTTGTTGCATCTCTTGTGACTTGAACATGAAGCTCTTGTCCCTCATTGGCATTCTCAACACTTCTTTGCTATTTACATTATCAATAAGACATTCCTTCCCTTCAAACTTCACCTTATAGCCATTTTCAACTAATTGACCAACACTTAACAGATTCTAGTCAACTTTTGACACAAAGAGAACATCATTGATTAGCTTCACCTCTTGATTTCCTTCAATAGCCACTGTACTCTTCCCTTGCACTTCAATATACTGTCCATTGCCAATTTTGACTCTGGACCTGATTAACCTATCTAGACTCCTAAACAGCTTCAAATTGCCAGTCATATGATTGGTACAGCCACTATCCACCAGCCATGCATCATTCTCAACTGAAGAGCCAGAATAGGAAGCTACAAAGAAGTGTTCTTCCTTAGTCTCATTCACTACTACCTGTGCTTCTCCTGCTTGCTAGTAATTTTTCTCTTTGCAGATCGCTTTCATGTGACCAAACTTGTGACATCTTCTCGCACTTAGCATCGGGCTTCCTCCAACATCTAAAGGAGTGATGATTAGTTCCACCACGTATTGACAAGGCTTCTTGTTCTTCTTCCATTTGCCAGACCCACTAGAATTTCCTTCTTTTGCTACAAACTTGGAGTCACCAGCATTTCCTTTGAAATGATTCCATTGCTTCCCTTTGCCTCCATCATTGGACTTTACTCTAACTTGCAGCGCACCCTCTACAAGCTCTTCTCTTCTCATCAGTCTTCTATGCTCCCGTGCCTGCAGGGCATTTAATAATTCTGCAAGCTTTATATCAGCTAAATCTCTTGTATTTTCCAGAGAAGCTATGGTGGCTTCAAATTTCTTTGGAAGAGACATCAGGATCTTCTGAACCAGCCTTTCATCCTTCAAGTCAGTCCCTAAGACTCTGATTTTTTCAGCCATCTCAATCGTTTATCGAATATTCCTTTGTTGAATCGAATCCTTCATCTACTATCTCTCAAACTCCCTCAAGAGATTCAGCACCTTCATGCTCCTTATCTTCTCATCTCCCTCGTATTCATCCTTCAAGAAATCTCATATTGCCTTTGCGAGATCACATCTCTTGATCCTTGTGAAAATAGGGGTGAGATACAAAGATACGTGCAAGACTTTGCCTTGGCCTTCCTTGTCATTCTCTCTTTATGGTACTTTATCCGATTCAAGGTCGGATTGTTTGGAAGTGGAGCAACCTCATAATCATTCTCCACAGCCTCCCATAGATCATGACCCTCCAAGAATGCTGTCATCTTGACAGCCTAAGCTTGATAATTTTCCCCAGTAAAGATTGGAGTAGCTATTGCAGAGAATCCACTTGATCCTACCTCCATCAGCCTTTTTCTTTGCAGATTGGAAGCAGTCTTCACTCACTTACCCTCACTTCACAGTCCCTTAAGATCCCATAGAGGCTCTGATACCACTGTTATTGCAGATATAATCAAATAAAAACATAAACTTCTCTGTTACACTGAGAGAGAAGGAATGAAGCAGAACATTGAACTGCATACATCGTTAATAAAAAAAAACTGTCAAATACAAGCTAAATAAGAACTTGGTTGGAAACTGCACACAAACGTGCAAAACATAACTGCACACAAATGTGCAAAACATAACCACACACAAACTTCTTGTTCCACTTCCTAGAAAATAGCTAACAAACCAACTGCATAATAAATAAACTTAACTGAATAATAAAAAATAAAAAAAAAAAAACAAAGAAAAATGACAGAAAGCAGCATTGAGACACATCTCCAACAATATGTGCTGGTGTCAAACAGAAAAACCGGTTTCTTACAACTCGAACATGCTTTCAATTTGTGAAGAACGTAGTATTTCTCTTTAGAACGAGTAGATACAACTCCACTGCAAGGGCATGTAGCATCATTCGATACAACGCCCTCAGATGCCACACCCCACAACTCCCGCCTCCATTGCCCTTGCCGTCCTACCGCCCCCCTCATCGTTCCGTCGCCCGCCCACCCCCTCTTTGGTCGAAGGCAACCCCGATGATACTCGTCTCTCCCTCTTGGTTCTTTGTTTTCTATATATCTACAACTTGTTTCTTTGTTCTCTATTCTCCACGGCCGTTGAGCTCAAGGACCATGAACTCTGCTGTAGTGTCGTGCTCGAGCAGCATCTTAGGCAAGCTTTGACATGCCACTCGAATTCAATGACATCACGGCTTCAAGGTCAATCTTGAATTTAGATATTAGATGAAAAAATGATTTATTATTGAAATATTCCAACATTGCGTGTTAAGCTACGCTCGTGGCAAGGAGCTCAAACTTAAATCTAGGGGATCAGCTTTGTCGCACATTGAGCCCAACCTCAGATTTGCAATCAAGCTCCGCCACGCTGTCGAGCTCAAAGAGTGCAAAGAGGCCCGGACGAAGGGAAGATGAAGACGCGGGGTGCCGGGGACTAGCTGTGGAGGCTGTTATCTGATTTGGGCACGTCCAAAACTGGGCAAGGTGTCTACAATCGGGTAATGATAATCATGTGAGAGTCGGCCAACCCTCGTTGAGGGCCCATGGGGTCCGACAGCCCTTGCCAGCAAAGCCGAAACGGGCGGCGATGTCCTTTAAACAACCCCAACCATCTGTAATCTCTCTTTGTCCTCTGGTTCGAATTTTCTTTTTTTCTTCGGATAGCTTTCTTTGTTTTTCTTTCTCTTTTCAATCTTCTTCTGATGTGGCGCTGACATTGCGCCACACCAGCGCCATTAGTCCTCAACAAAAACTTAATAATAGGACGTCAATTTTTTAAAAGGCAATCTTAGGACAAAATCGTGATGAAGGATATAAGCATTATATGGGTAGAGGTTTGATGTTTTTAGAGACAGGATAAAAAAAAAAAAATTGACTACTGTGAAAATAACAGCTTGTAGTGAGTTATAAATTTTATAGAGAGTGATTCTACGACAATTATAATTATTTGTTATTTGATTTTTGTGGTCCAAAACATACTATCGCATTGAGTTCTTTTACTTGGGAATAAGGAATGGGAAAAAGACTTGTTGCATGATAAATTGTTATGTTATTATCATGTTTTCAATTCTCTTGTTTCTCAATCATCCCTTGTTAGGTAAATCCTCACTTAAAAAAAATGTTGACAAGTTGAGGGGGGATAGAAGACAGCCATTATAATAAGAGGCCACCTAATGAAAATTCATACTTCTTTGCTGGTTGTGTGAGAATTATACTAATAACACCACTCACTGGTTTGCTCAATTCTTCTTGATAAGGTACACACAAGCACCGCCTTTGACCCTTTGATTTATACTATATCCTACTAAATTCCATTTTCAATCATCTCGCTCTCACACTCTGGTCATATAATCTGCTCGATCTATGTGATCAAATAAGTGTTTCTTTTCTAATAAAGTACTGCCCTCTTTTTGAAGAACTACTTCTTTTCTAGTGGGAATTGATGTTTCAAAATATGTTTGTAAACTCATCACTTGCATAAAACTACAGAGAGTTTTCTTGACGAAGAAAAATAAAGGTGCACATGACAATTATTTTATTTTTGTTTCAAAACTATTTTTCTATTTCAAACTTGTTTTTGGAACAAAAATCTGTTTGGTGACGCAATTTCATCTTTCTATTTCTGGAACAAATTTTTAGTTCAGAAATAGGTTTTGAATAGAAAAGAAAAGTATTTTTTTTTTTTTTAGTTTTCCATTTATGGGATAGAAATAAGAAATAAAAACTCTTCTTATCGCTCGTCCTCTTTACAAGTTAATTAGCCACTCACTGTCTGCCACTCGCCATTGCCGTAGCCATCTGCGGTCACCACTCGAGATAGAGAAATATTGTGTTATTATCAAACAAAATTCTACTCCAAGAATAAAAATTTTGGTCGTTATCAAACAAGTATTTTTGCTCAAAAACTCATTCAAAAATAGAAATAGAAAAATCTATTATTATTCCGAATTCAATTTCTGCTCAAAATTATTATCATTTGTGTCCTAATCATCTACAAAATTGCCCGGGCTACTATTACTTCCCCCCTTCATTTATCCTAAATTTGGCATCGTCCAACAACAACATTATTTCGTGGTGGGATACTCCAAGATGAGTCATCATCGGCATAGTAGTCCTTTTCTACAATTGTCGTGGTCCTAAGGGCACAAACAACACTTTGTTGATAAAACCACGAATCTCCTTTGGTACAGACAAGTAAGGGCATGTTTGGTAACCAGCCAAATGGGGCAGATTCTATTCTTTTGTTCAGGGAGTAGTTTTGGAACGTAATCGTGTTTGGTAAAATTTTTATTACTGCGAACAAATTTCTATTTTTTTGTTCCCGGAAGTAGATTTGGAACATAATCAAGAATAAAAAAAAATGATTCCTGTTCCCGAGAACAAATCTAAGAATCAAGCCCATATTTTCTCTTCTTCTTCCATTTTCTTCTTCTTCATCTACCGCCACCGCCATGGTTGTAGTCTGCTGCCGTCCACCACCCACCTCCACCAATCGCTAGCAACCGGTCTGGCGAGCTCGTCAAGCTAGGGTGAGGTCCAATGAGCTCGTCGGAGGCAAGCCTTGCCTGTGGCTAGGTGAGCCTCGCCCAGCCCCAGTGAGGCTTGGCTGACGAGGGCCGGCCTTGCGGAGGATCGATGACGCTCCGGTGAGGTCGCCGGCCCTCGTCTAGCCGGTTGCCGATCGTCCCAAGGCCGGTGACCAGTCACCTTGAAGAAGTAGAAGAAGAAGAAGAAGAAGAAGAAGGGGAGGAAGAAAGGAAAAATTAATAAAATTATTTAAAAATAAAAAATTGATTTGAAGTATGAATTAAAATTTTGCTATATATGGAATATATATTTAATTTTGTATTTTAATTTATTATTTAGTATTTATATTTATAGTTTATACTATAGTTTATTATTTACTATTTAATACAAATTTGATTAGTTAATATGTTTATTACTTAGTATAAATATAATTAATCAATAGAATTTTTATGATTTGAAAAAAATTTAGAATTGGAGTAGAAATTTTATGTAGTTACCAAACGCATTTCTATTCTTTTTTTATTCCGTAATCGAAATTTTGTGCGATTTACCAAACACGTTCTTTTCGCTTCGTAAATTATTTTTTTAACAAAATGGTTCTACCAAACGCGCATTGCTTGTCCTTGTCGCAACGGATCTTTTCCGAAGGACAGTAGTGTGGAAGCTTCCGTGCATTTTCTTGTAGTTATCTATTATTTCATAGTATACAAGTTTCCTGGTTCCACAAGAAATTTTGTGGTGGTGAGGGCGCCATTAATCTTGAAGTAGTTTCGGTGCTGTCAGATAATCATTTTCCGTCCTCGTATCATGCTGTTTCCAAAATTGTGGCCAAGAAACGAAAATTTGTAAAATAGACGTGCAATCATGTCCATCGAAATATCAACCTAAATTTGTCTTTATTCTAAATCGGTACACATGTATCACATCAATCGCAAACTAACTTTTGTGTTATTTAAATTCTCAAACTCGTACATTTATCTCAAACTAGTACAACCACGTCTTTTGGAACTTTGTCGATTCCGTTTGCCGAAAGTGCGAAGCATCGCGTTGGCCGAGCCAATCAGGGATTCCGGGCTTGTTCATTGACGTGGAAATACGAAATTGTGTCAGAAGATCAAAGAAGAGCATGCGGAAGGAAAAAGAAATAGGAGAAAGGTTGTATTCTCTCTATTGAATGTAATCTCTGCACTGTACATTGTATTTAATTACAAAGAAAGAATTAATAAAGGAATATTCCCCTATCTTTCTAAACCTAAGATAGACAATATAACATATCAATTTACAATTTGATATGATTTACTAAATCATATCTTCCAACAAATTGTTCCTCACCTTCCAAATAAACCGAAGGATAACAGCTACCAGTTCAAAGGTGAGACCTTTCCTTGTCTGTAATGGAAGATTCTGAAGCCACACTTCAATTCGTGTTATATTATGATCTGAGAAATGGATGTTTACTGCCGGGTTCGTCCAAATCGGTTTCTTCCAGGGGCATGATAAGAAGAGATGCTCCAATGATTCCACCTCCTGAGTGTGCAAAGGGCAGGCTGGGCTAGGTGAGATTCTCCATTTGTATAGGTTCTCCGTTGTGGGAATGATATTTCGGCATATGCCATATAGGAACATTCGAACTCTTGGGGGAGTTTGCATCTGCCAAATTTGGCTCCATACAGTGCGGGGTGGCTGAAAAGAGGATGTAGCTAGTAAAATGTTTTTTCTCTGTCTCTGATTTGATGGGATGCACCCTTTACCGAATAAATGCCTTCCTTAGTAGTTGTCCATATTGTTTTATGTGTGTGGCCTGAGGATTTAGTGGCACAGCTAAAACTTCACTCACCATCTGTTCATCAAATAAGATTCTGAGTTTTGCATCATTCCATCTTTTCTGCCCCAGTATTATCAATTCCAAGACATTCTTTGGTTTTTTTGTCTCATTGACTGATAGCATTTGATTTTGTGGCCTTCGTCGCCAAAAAATATGATTTCTGTCCCAAACATTTCCTCATCGGTCCATAGCATTTTGCTTGTTTTTCCTACAACTACTCTATTATTGCCTCGAAATGGGTTGATGCAGCGACATTCTACGACTTTTAGCCATTTCATATTCACCTGTCAAAGGGATGATCTAGTCAGAAATGTTATCTAGCAAATTCCTTATTGTCCCCATTTTTTAAGTTATGAATTTTAAGTTCAAATGAAAATCCTACTTAGCTACTCCTGATCAAATATTGCTATTTCTCTCTCCTGTTTCAATATTCCAATTTTAGTCGATAGCAAAAGAGAAAAGAGGGGTTGTCTTGACAACAATGATAGAGCATTTCTGTGCGTACCATGTTTAGAGATCATCCACAAATGAAAAATCAACATAATAAGAAGAGTGAGTAGATTGGTATCAACTTCAATTGAATACTGCAATTTGGAACTATTGTGTGCAAATTTGAGGTCAGAAAAGGTCCACTCAGAACAGTTCAACTTGCATTGGTTGGAGGTCTTTTTCTTTCTTTATTTATTTAAGTTAAACAGAACAAGCCAGCTACGTTGTGCTTGAAATACACATTTCGCAAATATCTATTCCACCATTCCCTCTCCCTCAACAAACATTTTTTTTTCAATCGCATCTACAAATTCAACAGAAATACACTCATATTATGGTCAGTCAATTTCATCTTCTATATAAATATTTTCAGAATATTTTAAGAATTCGAATGGCATGTTCACCCAGCAATTTTGGTCTTTTGTTTACCTCGGTCCTCATCAACCAATAGCAATTTGATTTTATGGTCTTCGTAGTAAAAAATACTATAAATTTCTGCTTCATCCATGTTCTCACAGACCCTAAGCATTTAAATTGGTTTTCTTATAACTACTCCATTACTTTGTAAAGAATATTGAGTCAGAGGGAGAGAGAGAGAGAGATCTGCTAAGCGGAGCAAGCTACTGCTATGGCAAGCTCAGATGCAGGAACGTCATGGGGGAGCAAATATCAAGTGTTTCTAAGCTTCAGAGGACCCGACACTTGCGATTTATTCACTAACTTCCTCTACCATAGCTTGACTGATTGGAATCTGCGTCTTTTGAGATGATGAAGAACTACGTGTTGGTGAATGGATTGATAAATCGCTTCAGCGAGCGATCGACGACTCCAAGGTCTACATACCCATCTTGTCTCGAACTTATGCTTCGAGCCAATGGTGTCTCCATGAGCTTGAGTGGATTGTGGACAACACCTCCAAATCGAAAGGTGATAAAGTGATCCTACCTATTTTCTATGACGTGGAACCTAATGATGTTAAGTTGAGAACTTCGCTCTATCACGATGCCATACTCAATTTGGAACGCGAGAAGAAGTTGAGCGATAAGCAAGAAAATGCATGGAGAGAAGCTCTCAAGGTGGTTGATGCAATAAAGGGGTGGGAAGCCAAGAAGTTCAAAGGGTAAGCTAACTGTTTTCGAGATGGTTGTTTCTCCAATATTCCCGAACCTTAATTATAAGCATAAAAACTCCAATATGATTGAGGTGAGAATAAATGATGAACCTATGCTATGTTTGTCAATAAATGTGAAACTGCTCAACGAGGTCATCTTCTATTATGGGCGAATTATAATATTAATAGCTAGGTAGCTAAATTAACATTTGATTGTGGGCATTGGGAGTAAAAAGAATGGGATAATAATTAAATGCCACGCATGGTTCTATCTAATAATAAATTTTTCAATACGTTAAACATTTCTTCTCATGAACACGTTCAGCTTCTATGGCGGTCACTCGAACATAAATGATAATATGAAATTTCCAAATACTTATATATTTATACGTCTATTTTGTGTGAATGTTGTTGCTAAACTCACGTTGGAATCAAGTCCAAATTTCGGTTCACGACATGGCACATACGTTGCACTAAGTATGTTTCGGAGTGATGTTAATGTCCAATATGGGCTCTTAGAAGATCACTTCTGAATTGTTTTTGTTTTCTGGACGGTACTTCTAGATCGTTAAGGGCCCATTATTTGGCCAATTATTGTGTAGTTTATTCAGTGCTTGAATAATATCACTTCTAGCTAGGTAATCGTGATTTAGCATTGTACCCCAATTAAAATGGTTGTCCATTGTGCCAACTATGGTGAACTGATCAAATTTGTAGTTGAGGAGGTCTTGGAAAAGTTGAAGACAAAAGATAGACTGTTGACTGAATATCTAGTCGGAATTGAAAATCAAGTTGTAGCGGTTAAGGAATTGTTAGATGTCAACTCTGATGATGTGCACCTCATTCAAATTCATGG
Source organism: Eucalyptus brandiana (assembly GCA_014182725.1). Taxonomy (NCBI): domain Eukaryota; kingdom Viridiplantae; phylum Streptophyta; class Magnoliopsida; order Myrtales; family Myrtaceae; genus Eucalyptus; species Eucalyptus brandiana. The sequence continues at coordinate 30,727,378 of CM024669.1, forward strand.
CATGGGGGTATTGGTAAAACGACTCTTGCCAAGGTTGTCTTCAACCAACTCTCTTCTCAATTTGGAAAGCATTGCTGTTTTCTTGAAATCGACTAGGTCGATGGATCATTGCTTGATCTAATATTGTGAATTGATCGATTGATTGGAAATGACCATGAGATGGTCTGATTGACTTGTAATCGACTAGGTCGATTGATCGATGATTCAATCTGAGTGTAACTTGATATGATTCATTGCCCGGGTTGGATGTTGTGAATTGATTGACTCGATGGGAATGACCGTGAGTGGTCTTGTTGGCTTGTGATCGACTAGGATGGTTTGATCGATGTTTCGATCTGTGATATGATTGCTTGGGTGCCTATTATGAATTGTACTGATTTGCAGGTGGGATCTGATGCTAAGGTACGTCTTCTGCCCTATGCGTGTATAGGCAGCCTATAGTATAATGGTTTACTAATTAGGCTTAGTGGGGTAGAACTCGCTGAGACATAGTCTCATCCCAGTTTGGGGAAAAACATTTCAGGACCCGATGAGGAGCTGATGAGGAGGAGTCTGAGAAGGAGAACTCGGAGGTGAAACTTAAAGAGAAGGATTTTTGAAAGAAGAAGACAATCCTGAGAGGGGCCTTGAGTGCGGCCCAGTTCGTCTAAGTTTCTGTCTTCTTTTGAGATCTCTATGTTGATGTGAATAGTTATGAAGTGGTTTGTGTGTTGTATAAAAGTTTGGTTATAAATTTCAATATGAAAAATATGGCCTTGCTTTTCTATCCCATCGATATATTGTCTGGGGATTTTAATTGCTTCCGCATGTGCTTAATAAATGAAAGGGTCGGCGATATATTGTCCTGGGATATCGCATTATAAAATCGACAAAGTGAGACGGATGTGTGCGTACCTGAGGATCGGGGCGTGACATCCAGTTTAAGTGGTATCAGAGCTATGGTTAGGCATTGGAGTGATAAGGTGCGATGACCTATGGGATAGTAGTAGGAATTGCCTTTAAATTCATAACTGGTGCATGTCTTTGATAGCGGATTGATAGAATTGTTTGTCGGGTGTGAATTGCTTGCTTTTAATTATTGTGGATTCGGAAGGCAGAGTGTTGACTCTGGCCAGTTTGAGCGTAAGAGTGCCACCGTGGGTTGGTACTAGTGTAGCAGCATTGATTGATCTTAAGCTCGATAAGATTGATTTGATGCAAGTGTTTCTGGGATCCGGATGAGCCGGTAAGATCGGGATCAAATTGTTGTTGTTGCTACCTTTATTGAGGTCCAACCTGGAAGGATGATCAGGGAACAGATTTCGATATTTGAGTCAAGATTCAGCACAGGCAGACTTGGAATTTGGTCAGGGAAAAGACTGATGTTGAGAGAAGGGTATTCTGTGTCACTCAATAGGAAGGGCGGAATAATAAGGTCAGTATTCAGGCAAATGGAACATGTTGTTCCATGGAAGAAAGGCATGGATTAATCATGTGTTTGGGGAATGGCTAAAACGTACTATGATGGTAGTCAATATGGCTGTTAGGTGAAAAACTACCAGTGTGAGTCCAAGGGAGCATTGATACCGATATTGCAGATAAGATGCCACTAAGATGGCAAAGAAACAGGAATGGAATTGACTATGCTTTATCCAATGAATTGATGTCTTGAAATAATTTTAGTAGAATGGTGACTCAGAGTTTCAGAGATTAAGTTGTGGAATTTCAATATGTGTGTTAAGGTGGTAGGAGAAGAACCACTGGCTAGAGTTGCACTCGATGGCTATTGGTCTAAAACTCTATAGTCAAGTGTGGAAAGAATTGACTCTAGAGCATCTTGTGTTGATGAATTGTTATATTTGAGTAAACGAGTTTATTCCGGGAGCATGTAGAAGTACCGAGTTTTACTGAGAGTTGAGAAGGGTCCTTGACTTCTTTAATCTCGCCACTTGAGGCAATCTGTTTGTTAGACGGAGGTTGCCTAGGTTACTTGACAATTGTAAAAAATAAGACAGATTGAAAAATTGAAAATTGAGGACTCCTCAGTAGTCCAAGAATTTCTGGAAGTGTTGCTAGAAGGATTGTCAGGCCTATCGTCAGTAAATGAGATAGAATTTTACGATCGAGTTAATATCTGGAACAGAACCATTCTCTAAAAAATTCTTACCGGTTGTTGTTGTTTGAATTGATGAAACCAATGGTGCAGATGTGAGGATTGATGAATGATGAATTCATGCATATCAGTGCATCACTTTAGGGATCATCAGTTTTGTGAAAAGAGAAATGAAGATGGTTCATTGCAATCATGCATCAACCATTGTCAACTTAATTGGGTGACTTTTTATAAAGAGTGTGGACGTCTTCAAGGATCGACTTGAGGACAGTTATTGTCGATTGAGAACCAGGAAGGAGGTTATACTGAAGACGGCATTTCGCACTTGATTTTGTCCTTGTGAGAATAATGTAAAGCCATTTGATTTGACGAACGTTTCAGCCGCTGTCATAAATTTGACAAACCGAGTGTTCAAAGAATACCTAGATCAATGGTGATCATGTGGTGTAGCGACATTATAGGGTGTTCATTAAGTGTTGAGAATCATGAGATGCCCCTAAGAATGGTCATGTGATTACAAGTTAAGGAATCTTCATGGAACCAGCCAAGATTGAATCAGTTGTTTATGGACCAAGACCGGCATCAATATCAGAGGTCAGAAGTTGTGGGGATTTGGCAGATTACTATAGAAGGGTTGTGAAAGAATTTTTAGCATCAGCATCATTGTGAGGTTGACCTCTTGAGAAAGAAGAGAAATTCATTGGCATAGACAAGTACGAGGATAATTTCCAAAGCTTAAGTAAGATCTGGCTACCGCACTTATGCTAAACTTTTCATTTGGCTCTGGAAAGCATGAAATCTTTAGTGATGTGTCTTGCCAACGACTGGGTATGTATTGATACAACATAAGAAGATTGTTGTATAACCGTCCCACCAGTTGAGACCCAACAAGTTGAACTGAAACAGTGTCGTGAATCAGAATTTTGGCAGAACAATAATGATGTTATCTGGTGTTATCTTGGGAGAATGAAAGAAGTAATTTATGTGTTGAGCCGAGAGTCTTCGATTATGCATAGGCTGGCTAAAGTATAAACTTTACTTAAAAAGGGTTCGAAATTTGGTTTTCAAATTTGAGGCGGGCTACCTTTTAAATTTTATAGCCGCCCTCAAAATTGAACCAAATGTTCAAGTTGGAATCAGCGCCTAGTTGACAGACAGAGATGTTCAGAAGATCTTATAAGATGATACTGGCAAGAAAGAATATGACTTTAAGACTTTTGAGGATGGAACGTTCGGGTTCCATGAGGAATTGAGTGCACCTGACAGTGTAGCACTTAGGGAAAAGATATTGTCAGAAGTTCACTATAGTATCACAGTTTTGACCAGATGGGGCAAGTAATCAGAATCGATGGGGCAAGTAATCAGAATCGACGTCAGCTAAATTGGTAGACCGATATGAAGATAGATATCGCCAAGCAGGTTGCAAGTGTCAAAGGTGTTAGTAAGTGGAAGTTCAGTAATGCAAATCCAGAAGATTTTAGCATCACTCGAGAGTCCCAAGTGGAAATGGAAATATATGGCTTACTAAGGATTCAAGGGATTACTGATACCATTTGAGAATAGTGGTTGATCGATAGATGGAGTTGGTCCACTTTGGTACAATACGGATATATCTTGTTCTGAGTGTGTGATCCATATTTCGGCTCTGATTTCGATTAGATAAATTGGGCATTTCATCGATGCGATTACAGTGTTTTTCTATGAGTTGGCCACTCATGAGATAACTAGACTAGCTGGGTGAGTTATTAAGGGCCTTAAGGCAAATAGACTTGAGAATTCGACCAGGGATTGACTTCTCGACCGTGCTCATCTTTAGAGATCATTGCGGCACAGTATAAAATCGATTTGAAATCAGAAATAGATCGGCTCGACTGAGATGAATGACCGATCGTGGGTGACTCCACTAAATTGGAAATTTTTCATCGACCGATACTAATTTGATGTTTCTATCGTTTTGGTACCCTGTGTCCATATTTGAACCTTTGAGATTTTCACGATAATTGAGAGTCGTCAATGTGTCGAGTGGGTTCATTGTGGCTCGAAGAAAATCGACCACGGGTCATTTGTCCTAAAAAGCTCTGAACACTACCCGGTAGCCTAGGTCACACTAAAAGCGTGTCGAAGTGAAATTAACCGCCAATCTAAATTCGATTTCAGAAATTGAAGATCCTACCTTGCCACAAATTAGGTATATCGAAGTGTGTTGTCTCGGATAGTTCACCGACATGGAGTGTCGATGCTGAATTATATTTCGAATCTAGATCAGAGATTATAAATTTGGCAAAGTTTGAGAGGATTCTTTATTAAACAGTGTATAGCAGAGGGTATAGAATTTCAGTGGTAAAAAGAAAGTGAATAAAGATTACAGGCCAAAGTCAGTACAGTAGTCAGTGATTGCAGTTACCAAGATCAGTGCCCGAGTTATACCAGATATTGACCAGAGATTCCCAGTTTCAGCAGATCAGTCAGATAGTTTCTTTTTTTTTATCAGTGCAAAGCAGAGTGTACAGGATTTCAATCAGTTGAGATGAGGTCAGAAATCAGATGTGGATGACAGAGTGTCTTATGTGAGAAGCTCAGTTCAGTTGTCGGTTCAGAAAGAGCAGAGTTTGTGTACCAAGATGATCTCTTTAGTCAAAGTGATTAGGCAACGTCACGAGACCGAATGATCAGCGTGGAAAAGTGAGGCTCGATGAGACAACAATGCCCCCACCTTTCGTTTATGGATTGGTAAAGGTTTAAATTTCGAGGACGAAATTTTTATAAGAGGGGAAGAGTTGTGACATCCAGAATTTTCGGTCTTAATTTCAATTGAATTAATCAAGTCATTTCTATGCAATTGGAGCCGGGGATTAAGATGGAATACAAAATTGAGATGCAAGACGAGCTATTGGATGAGGAGAATATTCAATTGAAGCATTGAATAAATTAATGGGGGTCAATTTGATTCAATTCAAGAGGAATTAGGACTCAATTGGAATGAAAACTTGGCAAAATTCGTATGCCACACTTACCCCCACATTTTGGCCTATGTAAAGGCTTCTAGAAGGGGCAATGTTGTCTAGAAAAGGTGGGTGGTGGACAGCTAATGGTGGGCCATGAGAGAGAGTGAGAGAACCGGTTCCTTCTTCCCTTCTCTTCTCCTCTCTCGTGACCGACTCTCTCTCCCCCATCTCTCCTTGCTGTGCGAAGAACCAGCAAACCGAAGAAGACCTCAACAGCCGCTGAAGATCTGCTGAAGTCGGAATCGTCGCCGCCGTCGTAGCGAGCAGCCGGAGTCGGAGTCGTCGCCGCTGCACGCCGCCGTTGCTCCGCCTCCCTCTTCCCCTTCTGCTGCCGGTCGATTAGCCCCTTTCTCCTTCTTGTTTATGCTCTTCAAACCCAGAAACCGCAGAGGAGAAATGGCACGTCTCCTGGAGCCGTCGCACGCCGCCATTCACCGCCGAGCCGTCGTCCTCCCGCGCCGTTGCTGGCCGTGTGCCGTTGGCCTCCACTCGTGCGCCCAGGGAGCTGTTCGACCAGCTCAGGCCGCGGATCGGCCACCTACGGCCGCCGCCTGACCTCCTCCGGCCACCGCCTAGCCTCCGCCGAGCCTCCCCCTCGTCCCCCTTTGCCCTCCGCCGGCCTCCCCTCGCCGTTTGGCCGCCGGATCTGCTCCAACCAGCCAAGGGCGAAACCCACGAAATGGGTTTCCACTGGTTTGGGCCCGTTTTGGGCCGTTTCCGGCCCCGAACCCGAGGCCCGCTTTAGGAAGAATCGTTCCTCGCGTCGCCGCCGTCGGATTGATCCGATTTGCGCGCAATTTGGTGAGTAATCTCACTAATCTCGGATTAGTTGATTAATTATGCTTTAGGTTGGTTTAGTTTTAATTAATTATGTTTAGGTTGTTATATTAGAATTAATTAGCAATTATTAGTTAATTGTGATGTGATTTAGATAAATTGATTGTGCAATTAGCAAGTAGACGTGGTCTACTATTTATTGGAAGTGTCTCGGGAATTTTCCGACCCCGAATCGGGCTTCAATTTGGCGATTCGGGCCTAAGTGAGATTTTTGGCATTTAAATATTAATTTTCGGAATTAAATTAAATAATTATTTATTTTCCGAAAAAACAAGGAGATGGTCTGGAACCGGAATATTATGCTGATGACTGTGGTGAAGTCCGTTTATTTAATCGGGCTTTAATTTGAGCTAAATCGAATTTTTAATATTAATCAATTTTCGAAATTAATTAAATAATTATCTATTTCTTGAAAATTTAACTGGGATGGCCAGTAACCGGAAATTTATGTTGATGATCGTGGTGAAGTTCGTTTATTCAATTGGGCCTTATTTTGAGCTAAATGGAATTTTTAACATTTAATAATTAATTTTCGAAATTAATTAATTAATTAATTATTTTTCGGAAATTAAGTTTGAAATGGCCGACGACCGAAATTTCGTGCCGATTGTCATGGCGCAATTCGTTTATTTAATCGAGCTTTAGTTTGTGCTGAATTGAATTATTTGTGAAATTGAGAATTGTCCTTTAATGGAATAATCTTTGGTTATTAATTAGAAAATAACCAGGTGTCGGTTGACAGCACCAAAAGTGTTTTGGTTGACTACAGAAAATGTGGGAGTTATGGAAAGGAAAATATTATATTTTGGCTAAGGCCGACCGTGTCCTCACACGCGGCTATTTTATCGAGAAGGATGTCGATGGAATGGATTGAATGGTTGGAGAGTATACTATATCATCCTACGGGCTCGATATGTCGCCTTAGTGAGAGCAAAGATATCTTTGGTGTACTATATCGGCCTACGGGCGATATGTCGGCTTAGTGTGAGCAAAGACACTTTATCGGCCCTTAATGGGAGCATCGGGGGTATACTATATCAGCCTGCGGGTGATATGTCAGCTTAGCGAGAGCAGTATACCGGTATACTATATTAGCCTACGGGCGAAATATCAGCTTAGCGAGAGCAGTATACCTTAACCCTATCAGCTTAGTGCGAGCTATACTATCTATATATCAGCTTAGAGTGAGCAGTCCTGGACTATGGTCGGACTTATAGATAGTATTGAATGTACCGACCAAGCATGGGTCGTGATGACGTGTAATCGACTAGGTCGATGGATCATTGCTTGATCTAATATTGTGAATTGATCGATTGATTGGAAATGACCATGAGATGGTCTGATTGACTTGTAATCGACTAGGTCGATTGATCGATGATTCAATCTGAGTGTAACTTGATGTGATTCATTGCCTGGGTTGGATGTTGTGAATTGATTGACTGATGGGAATGACCGTGAGTGGTCTTGTTGGCTTGTGATCGACTAGGATGGTTTGATCGATGTTTCGATCCGTGATATGATTGCTTGGGTGCCTATTATGAATTGTACTGACTTGCAGGTGGGATCTGATGCTAAGGTACGTCTTCTGCCCTATGCGTGTATAGGCAGCCTATAGTATAATGGTTTACTAATTAGGCTTAGTGGGGTAGAACTCGCTGAGACATAGTCTCATCCCAGTTTGGGGAAAAACATTTCAGGACCCGATGAGGAGCTGATGAGGAGGAGTCTGAGAAGGAGAACTCGGAGGTGAAACTTAAAGAGAAGGATTTTTGAAAGAAGAAGACAATCCGAGAGGGGCCTGAGTGCGGCCCGCCGTCTAAGTTTCGTCTTCTTTTGAGATCTCTATGTTGATGTGAATAGTTATGAAGTGGTTTGTGTGTTGTATAAAAGTTTGGTTATAAATTTCAATATGAAAAATATGGCCTTACTTTTCTATCCCATCGATATATTGTCTGGGGATTTTAATTGCTTCCGCATGTGCTTAATAAATGAAAGGGTCGGCGATATATTGTCCTGGGATATCGCATTATAAAATCGATAAAGTGAGACGGATGTGTGCGTACCTGAGGATCGGGGCGTGACAATAACTGCGCTAGATTAAAAAAGGGGAAAAAAAGAGAGAAGTTGGACCTACATATTTGACTTTCATCAGTATCTTTCGAGGAATTTAAAAGAGCCTCTCTCTATGTTCTTGCATATATTATACATTGACAAAGAGATTAAACATGATAGACATTAGTTGATATGTATTACCGGTTGATTTGACTGCAAAATTTTATCATCTTAATCCTTTTTTGAAACTTTCTTGCAAGATTGATTGTGATTTTATATTTCAGGAGTCGTGCTTTGATTGGATATGCGCATGTTTCGGAGGAGGCTTATGAAGTTTTGGAGACAACTTGCATCATACTTGCTAGCATGCTGAGATGGAACTACCACATATTTTTATTTGGGTCAATGCCCGAAGGCCCGTAAGATAAGGCATTTCATTTAACAAAAAAAGAAGGTCCGTAAGATGCAATTGGGCTATTAATTGATTTGGGGGAAAATTTCCAATAAGCACTCGAAGTGGGGCCGTTTTCTCAAAAGAAGGTCCAAAGTGAATAATGTCTCAAATAAAGGCCTCAAGTGGTGTATTTAGTCTCGAATAAGTGTCTGGCTTTACCAAATAACCAAACCTTGTCCACGTATAGGGGCATCCTCGTCCAATTACAATTTTTCTTTCTCGTTTCATGTTTTTGCTTTCTTTTCTTTCTTTTTCTTTCTGCATCTTTCACGCCTCTTTCACTCTGCCTCACATCCTTCTTCAACGCCATAGTCAGCCCCCCTCTCTTTGCCATCTCGTTGTATGATCAGCACCAGCTTTTCTTCGAAGCAAGTCATTACAGCAGAACCGAGCTTATTGGAGATTCTCAGTTTCACTCCTCAATTTGGTTTGTCGAAGATTCCACGAAACAAAAGCAGGTGAACTTACAAAATTGATTCCTTTATTTCAAGATTCATTGCAAATTACGGTCTGATTTGAGCCTCTTCCTTTGAGGCACCACACACGCCCCTACAGATGTTTGAAATGCCTGAATGGGTCTATTATGTTTTAGCAATGCATGATTTCAAATTTCTAATGTGATTATACCATTGTCGAGGGCTTCAGTATATCAAATTGTCTGATGCCAATAAGTTGTTGAGCATAATGGGGATTGCAGTTGCTGGGTTTGCTGAAGACTTAGGATACATCGAGTTTGATGCACATTGAAGGTGAGAGAAGAGATGTCGCTGAAGGGAGAAGTTGCGTTGCCAGAGAGTTGGACAAAGAGGTGGTTGCGGAGTCTTAGCAGGGAAGATGTTGCAAGGAAGATGAATCAATTGGTAATGATATTAGCTTTATGCTTAAAAGGAGTTGTAGTGTTATTGCTAGGAACAAGAGTGCACGATAATCATATAGGCATAACATTTACAACAGCTTGTGACCGACTTCTAGAAGCAAATCAGAAAGGATGTAGGCTGTCCGTTGAAAAGCGTTCTGTGAAACTGTCTCGCCAACTCTTTACTCGTTGAAGTTAATGTAAAGCTTGAGTCTATTATATTCAGTGCATTGTCTCTATTCTCTGCAATTCATCGTCCTGGGAAAGAAAATCAATGCCAAGTACAATTCTCAAAGTTCGAATGGTGCTGAATATCGTGTTTGCCACTAGTTATTGAAAATTATTACCGGGTCAAGATAACTGTCTGGTTCAATAGTGTGGTTTGCTCCATGGTACGAGCTTTTCTGGCCTCTAAGGCACTTGACATGAATGCTTTCTAATACGTTGCCTTTGGTTTTGGTATACCGGAAAAATGTCATATTGGCTCACTCCTTGCTGAAGCAATATTCTCCGGACAAGAACTTTTGTAAAACAATATTCTAATACTAGTTGATAGTGACCCAAATCATTTGGTTAGTTTAATCTTACAAAAACCTCCTCAACTCAATTGGCGAGGCTACAGCCAAATAAATCAGGATCCAGATGACATCAACGAAGTTTTATTAACAGAACGAAGATGCGAAAAGGTAAATAAGAGGCCGACCACAGAGTGCTCAAACATAATAAGCAAATTCAACGCCACCAATTTGCTCATAGTACTTTTTCCTTCATAACATGTTCTCCACGCTCCTAATTCACTCGATATAATGCCCTTTTTCTTGGAGCTCCACAGTGACTTCATTCCTCATCCTAAATCACGGCTTCTGAGCTTCTTCCTCAAACTTCTTGTTCTCTAGTTACAAGCATCTTCATCAGCTTCAACAAATCCCTTGAGCCCAATGGTCATTTTGATCATATGTGCTTATTAATGAATTCTTCCATGGCTTATTATCGCCTAGATAAATTGTTTCCACACGTGTCTTTCTTTTCCTTCGGCTAAGGCTTTAGCGTGCACCACCTAGGGGTGATGTTTCGTTGTTGAGCCATACGACGCCAGTGAGCATTTATCTGCCTAGTAACGCCTTGCATAGCTGCTTCCGAAAGTAGCAGTCTTCTGTGCCCATTCCGATTCTGATCAGCACCTTCTCGTTGAGCGAATTAATATATGGAAGCCCTGGACAATGGCATTATGACATGAGAAAATTATCCATTGTTAAAGCAAAATAGACCCATTCAGGTATTTCATCGAACATCTTTGGGGCCCTTGGGTTGCCTCAAAGGAAGCGGCTCAAATCGGATAAAAATTTGCATTGAATCTTGGGATAAAGGAATCGTATTTTTGTAAGCTCGCCTGCTTTGGCTTTGTTGAATCTTCTTCGAACTATTTCGAGGAGTGAAACTTAGAATCATTAACGACCTCGGTTCTACTGTAATGGCTTGCTCCGAAGAAAAGCTGGTCTTGATCATAACGACAAATGGCAGAGAGAGAGAGAAAGAGAGAGCGAGGTGGCTGACGATGGCGGCAAAGGCGGATGCGAGGCAGAGCGAGAGTGGGGTGAAGAAGAAGAAGATTCAAAACACAAACATGAAACAAAGAGAGAGAAAAATAAAAATATAAAAAGTACTTGGACAAGAATACCCCTGGATGTAGACAAGGTTTAACCATATCAGATGCGTCAGATGAACGTCAAGTGGTTGATATTATTCCACCAAGGCCAGAACTTCTTGTTTCCGAAGGCGAATCTATCAAACTTGATCAGCCATTAACGAGTAATCCTAAATAGATCCTTATTTGATATATTGTCTACTTCGGATACTTTTTCAACAAAATAGTAACTTCGGGTTATTATTTAAAATTTTCCCTTTTGATGCAAAATATGAATTGAAAACGATACTTTGATATTGAATCGTGAATAAACAAAATTCAGTTTCAAATCCCCAAACTCGAGCTCGACTCAATATTAAGGTTCAAAATTGAACTCGATTCAACTTGATTATTAAAAATTCTATTCTACTCATTTAACTTGTTACGTAGGGTGTCTCTTTCTTTTTGTCCTAATCATATGCTGTACCTTCTGCAAAGCCCGGTCATGCTATTCGATTGCTTTATCTTTCAATTCTATCAAAAGTTTGGCATTTGATTGCTCGCGTGATTGTCTAGTTTAGCATTGTCTAGGCCCGATAATTTTTTGATAATTGTTTATCTTATATCTTTTCCGTTTTTGGCGTCATAAAGAAGTTTTGATTTATTGCAAGGAAGTGCATGGTCCCATGGGGGGCGACGAGGCTAAGCTAAGCCTAATTACATCGATGAACAATGGAAGTTACTAAAAAGGCAATGTGGTGTTTCACTCGGCACCATCACTTGAATTTTATTTCTTTTAATATACTGGAAGGATCCCATCCCATGGCTCCTTTTGCTCTTTCAATTTCTACCTTTTGGCAATGAAAAACCGTGGCCACACAACACCGTTACACTAGCCGGATCCTACGAGAAACAACTGACGTCGTCTCATCTATCAATCGTCGGACTTCCAAGATTTTGTGTTACAACCACACTTCCGTTCACTCACGAAACACTTCTTAGATGTCCTTCCTCTGCAACTCATTTCAGACGGGGATTAATAGTTCCCCCAGTATGGACTGGAGTACGAAGCCCACTCAAAAATGCGAACAAAATAGTCCATTTTATTTTGCGAGTATCGCCAGGTGGCTTAGTCCCAATGACTCCCCTAGGAATATGAGACAATAATAGAGCAAATCTGTCAAACGGTACTCCACCAAGAGCAGGCACTCTTTTATCACATATGTGGATTGAGTGGTCGATTTACGACATTTTGTACAGAAGTTATGAAAAAATGCAAATAATTATAACTCGTTATGATTCGAGAATCTATCAATGATCATAGAACTGCTCATGTACTACAAAAAGAAATTCGATAAACCATCCAACACTAAAGTTTTTCATTGCATAGAATCTCCAACATTATACAGTAGAGTAAATAATTTATTACCGTGCATCATTCAAGTTTCGCACACAAACATAAATAGAAGCTTCGAAATTCATAAGCATAGAATAAGATAAGAAAAACTATTGCAATTTCTGTCTCATTTTTAGCTTGAATGCCCTACATTTTGCCTTGACGTATACCTACACCAAGGGCAAACTAGTGAGACAATAAATCTTGCTTCTCTATACCTGCATTCCGGACAATAAACTGAGCTCGGGATTGTTATCGTGGATTGATCCTGCTTCTTCGGCGGCTCGGGCGGCTCGGGCTGCGGCCTCTTGGGGGCTAGAGCCAGGGTCATTGTTTTCCGGATTTTCTCCTCTCGCCTCCGACTGTAGTAGAAAAAGAAATTGCAAAGCATGACAACGACAATGACTACACCAATAATAACCCACGTCGGAGTTTTATTGTCATCAGACAATACAGAATTCGGATCGATCCATGCCAACGGAGTAGGAGGAGGAAAGTATTGGAAACTCAGATAAGTTTGTGTATAGGATTTGTTCTCCAGCAAGAAAACTCTGTTGAGGTAGTTCAATGCAAGCGGTGAGTTTACAAAAATATTCCAAAGCATCAATTCAAGAGGCAATTTAACTTTTAATCATGATGAATTGAGAAGATCATATGATCCGAGCACGAGATTGAGATGATTCAACATGAAATTTGGCAAGATATAATATGAGTGGAAGTAGTTGCTTGCACATATACCTTTACAAGAAGAACCGAGTAAACAGTGAATGATGTTGTTGCTCCAATACTTACGCGACCTACAAAGCGAGAACTTTCATCAGGTGGCCTCGACGTTGTGATAGCTCTCTGTATTATGCCCTCCGCCATATGGGTGGGCTAGGTGCGTGTTTTAGTGGATGCGTCACCATTCGTCATCGTGAGGGTGTAGATGTAATGATTGAAGACAGCTGGACAGAGAGTTGGGAAATTTCATTCACGGCCCAAACAGTGAGAAAATTATAAAAAAAAATCATAAATAATATTTATGTCAATTCAATTCATCTGATTAAAATTGACCGATCAATACTAATGTAGACGTTGGCCACCATCGATATTAACATAGATAATTTTTAATAATATTTTTTTTCGATTTTTTACTTATATTTTTTTATCTTCTTCTTTACTTCCTTTTCTTTATCTAGCCAGTCACTGGCGATCACTGAAAATGAAGATATAAAAAGAATAGAGAGAGCTTGAGCTACTGTCCAAACTTGATCGCATCTTCATGTTCAATGTTTGGGACCAATGATACATGTTTGACGATTCCCAATCTAAGGGAATAAGATTTTGGTGGAGGGCTAAGAAAAACAATTAGGTGTGAAATGAGAAATTATTATATGCTCTATAAAACATGTGACTTAATATCATCTCAATCATTGATCAAGTAGATCTAGCTATGAGCCCACGTGATCAATTGTTGAATTGGGTTTTGATTCTGACCAAAAAAAAAAAAAAGAACCGGGTTTTGACATTCTTTTCAGGCAAAATGGGATTACAAACGTGACCTGACAAACAAAATTCACGCTACTATCCAAAATCAATTCCAAAAAGACTTATTCTAGAGCTGACTGCTAGAGATGAAAGAGACCCACGGCCATTTCGTTTCTCTTTCGAGTGTTCTAAAAACGATGGAAAATGTTCTAAGATCCTCTGGAACTTAAACTGTCTTGGACGGACTGATCAAAACTACTAATCTCAGTCCTCGTGTTGGTCGAATCTTGTCTATCCCTCTCTTATAGGGGTGAGCAGCGGTCTAGGGTCGACCCGGGACCGACCCCTGGACCGGCCCAACCCCGCGGTGGCCGGTCTGGTCCGGTTCCCAAGGGGACGGGTCGGTCCTTGGTCCCGAAATTCCAGGACCAACACCGGCATGCGGGTTGGTCCCTGCCCAAGAGTTTTGGGTCGGCCCAACCCCGGACCAACCCCGTATATTATATTATATTATTTATAATTCTTTTATATATTCAAACCTAAGTAAAATGTCTGTTATATTATATTATATTGAGATGTTTTATCAATAGCACTAATAGTAATTTCAATTTAAAAATTTTGTTGAGTATTAATTATGTGTCGTTTGTTTTGTTTTCAGGTGTTTAGAAGTTCAAGTGAATTAACAAGATGTGAAGTTATATATTCATGGTTTATATTAAATATTTTGAACTTTTTATGGTTTAATTGTATTTTACTAATAAATTTCAACTACACTTTGCTTTTCAATTTGTGTCAAATGGTAGAAGTTTTTGAAGAGTAGAGTAGTACTGCAATTGCTATGGTGATTTGTTAGTAAAGTGGTGTGAAACTCATTTTTTGGTTGAGTGGACTCTACATAATCAAATGTAGGAAAACGCTTTTGCATATGGTGTTATGAATATTAAAGATAGATAATTACAAGAACTTTCCATCTGTCCCCTATATCTCGATAAGCGGTTTAGCAGTACAAAATTTCATTATTATGTCATCTTAAATTTGCTAAATATGTATTGGTATTTATAGTTTAGTTGCATAATGTCGCATTGTCGATGAATGTGTAATTTAAATTTGTAGGTTTCTTTTTTAGGGAGTATAAAAAATAAGACGAAAAAAAATTATCAATTTCCCGGGTAACCAAACCCATCGTTGGGTTGGCCCGGCCCTTTGGCCCCGCCAATAGGGTCGGTCCCTGGCCCTAAAATTGGGACCGACACCATGCAGACGGCTTAGGGTTAGGGGGTGGCCCGGACCAACCCGGACCATGCTCACCCCTACGAGTCTCTTATGGTGACGCGACTCCTGTCCAAACAACACAAAAAGACAGCCTGTCACCAACTAATTAGAACGATGGAATTAATGAAAACAGGAGGGACAAAAGTAAAACCACAGCACAGTGAGCTAGGGCCTCAAATTCATAGACAACGTGGGAAACACGACGTGATTAGGACTGTCGGTCACGATCGTTTCTCTTTAAAATCTTAATCCCTCCGGCCTCATTCGCCATCACATCGTTTTCCTTATCCCATCTTTTGGACTCTCGAGTTAGTCGCTGAACCTTGCGGGGCCACGATGACTTTAGCGCCATAAAAGAAGACCCTTCCATCCAAATTGATATATTTTACCCATTTTGATGAATGTCCAGAAAATATAAACTTAATAATTCATACTCAATTCAATCCGATTCTTATCTGATGCGATTCATATTTTTAAAATGCTTTTATATTGAGCCTAATTTAAGAACTCATACTAAAATTAAAGTGAGAATACGAAATTGAGTGAGAATGAAAAATTAAAAAGAGAGTTATATAGATGGGGTAAGTTGTGAAATCATTTACCCCTATATTATTTTGGGTTTAACCATTCCAAACCCATTTATAACCTATTTACAAAATAACAAATTCATATAATAACTCAACTTATAACATATGGGTTAAAAAAATAGACTTATAATTCATTTTGATAGGTCTACCATCAAATAAACATGATCTCTTCACATTTATGGAAAATTGTCCCAATTTTGTCACGGGAAACGAGATTGCATATACATGTAAGAAGGAAGATTGGGATATTTCCCAAAATCAAGTATGTAATCGAGATCGCATTGGTTGAGAAAAGAGCAAGAACAATAAATTGTTCGTTTAATGCTACTTGATTCAAATGGGATGCTGACCGCTTCTTGGGAATACGTGAAATGCGATATGCAAAATACACAAAAGACTAGCGACTAATACTTACTAATTAAGATATGGAAAACATTGAATGGAAATATTGTGTCAGATTCCAAAGAATTGAGGATGTTCAGATAATACATAAAGAAAAAAGCATCTTTTGTGTCAAGAACCGCACTCCTTTCTCAAGATAAAGTTGACAACGTCCTCTACAGTATCCACGACCTGCATAGGTAAACATTAAAGAGTTCAATTGAGAGCGAGCGATTTTCGGATGCACTTTTAACCTTGGAAAATTTGGAGAGAAGACAAATTCCCCATAAAAGTGGCTTTCAAATGGGCATATTTTGGAAAAACTAACATTTTGCTAGGCTAAAGAAGGAAAAGGTTCAGACATGTTTCATCCAACGAATTAGAATTCACAGATCACCCAGAGCATAGCAAATCAACCTATATGAGTAAGGGAGGATTGTCCACGCTGACAACTCAAAACCACGTAAGGCCATTTTTGGTTCATGGCCATGGAATCATGAAAAGGAATCCCAATCTAAGCAATCAAATTCCTAGATGTGGGGTTCATTCTCTATCGTTTAGTTTCAATTTATGAATGAAGGGAGAAATGTCCGATGTGAAATGCAAAGTGAGGTAAAAACATGTCAGAAATGGAATGTGTTAAATATTTCTCCAATCAACAAATCCAAAGTGGATAATGAAAAACTAGGGATAGAAACAGAATGAAGAACCACACAGTATCCCCCGACAATTTCCCACTTATTGTCATCTAAAAGGATCATACAGTTCACATAAGCATTTCACAAACACATTAGATATAGCTCCTCAAAATCTCGAGAGTCAAGCATTTCACACAAAATCTGCAGCAACGAAGATAAAGCCATTCCCATGTAACTTCAAACTACTTCACAGCTGTTACCTCAAGCCATTGTGATATTCTTATTTTTATTGTGTTTTGAGTCAAAGACCCAATCACGAGAATAAATGGAGTGACAGCAACTCAGCCAAGTGTGTAAATGGAACTTTATGTCCGCACCCAAGCCAATGTGATCTTCATGGTTGACATCTCCATAAACAGACCAAACAAGTTTCACAATGGCGAGAGAAATAATTTTACCTAGTAGAGTAATGTGAGGGCTAAGAGGCAGGCAAAACTCACATGAAAGGATTTGAAGATGATGAATGGAGAAAGACAGAGAGAGAGTTCTAACTTTGTAGGATTTGAAGATGATGAAGCTCAAGACTACTGAGTGGGTTGGGTTCCTGGATGTTTTTGCTTTCTCGGAATCCCAGTACCACCCCTACTTGAGCAATCCAATTCTACATTTTTAGGAGTATCTGTTAACTGGGCTCTTTGATTCTATGATCATAAATCCATCCAAAGATGAGCTGCAATGGGATTCCATTTCCCTTTTTTTACTCCAAAGTGAACCAAACAAGGCCTAAGTGATAACACAATGTACTTACATCTGAATGTTTTCATGGTGGCATCAATGATCTGCAGTCTCAACCATGACTTTCCACTAGGATCACATATCTAAAATCTCTAAACCAAAGAGGTGAACATGCTGGAATGCATGCGATCTGCTTACTAAGGAACCTATCATCAACTCACACCAACGTACATATGAGGAGAAATGTGAGAGACAAAGAGAGAAATGTCTGAATTTTGTTAAGATTACAAATACCTACCAAGTCCGCAGGGAACTCTGAATGATTATCTTTTCCCTTGAATACCCCAGTCCTTGTTAATATAGAAAACCAAGGATCTCCTGCCTGAAGGAGTTGTTATCGGCACTAGTGATTATGTTTGGAAATAAAATTACTGATATGATAAAATACAATTCTCAGTATGAAATATACCTGTCGTGCGCCTCTAATGTTGATTTTTGGATTATCTCCTATCATGTATAGGCTTTTGAAACAATGAATTCCAGAGTTTATTGTATTCTCCACATCTAGGTTGCTTAACAAAGATGGCATGAGATTCCTTAACACGGTCTCAGCATTTGCATAGACAAATGGATTTGGCTTCCCATATGATGTATATGCCAGCAGAATGGGATGTGTTCTGCAGAACAGGGACAAGTAAACAATGTGCAACATAAGATCGAAGATTAATGCATGTCACTATGCTGCACTGAGGCAAATTAGGCCTACACAAGGATCTTATAGGCCATTCTTTAATTTTTTTGTGGAGATTATTAGATCAAACTCCATGCAGAAACTGTACATTGAGAAGTGAAACCTCATTAGTACTTGTTATAGATTGCTTCTAACGCAATCCTGAAAGCTCCCATACCTAGACGTTCAGCAGGAAAAGTAGCCTGCCTTTACACTTTGTCAGCTAGGCATCAGCCAGCTTTAGTTCCACTAAGGTTTCAAAAACTCAAGATCGCAGCTCGCATCACAAATGCCATAGCTTACCTGGTATTCTAGGTCATCATTTGCAAAAAAACACGTGCGGTTGCTTTGCAGTCTCCCTTCCAGAAAGCCCTCCAGTTCTCAATATGTCACATAGCACCTAAACCCGAACTTGAGTATCACCGAATTAGTTTAACGTACACAGACAAATAGATAGATGATAACACTCCATTTTATCACTTCCTTCAAACTTTATTTCAGCGCCCACCAGACTTCTAAAAAGATGATGACTAAAGTTGCAGAGTATTTACTGAACAAAAAAACAAAGCCTAGTGTCTTTTGATAATCAGTTCAAAGATTTAGAAATTACGTGACTAAAATCCCAGTATGGACTCAAAAGCTGAATCATATAATCTAAGAAAGGACAAGATCCATTAAGAGTGGTCACAACCTGAATATCTCTGCTCCAGTCAACAGAATCACTGACTACAAATGCTGCCTGAACTCTCTGTGTTTGCACAGCAATTTTTCTCTTCGCCATCTCATTAGAACTGCTATTCTGGTCAATGTCTGCCTTTGTTGTCCATCTCTTGTATGGTGCCAGTGGATCAATGGCATCAAAGTAGCTAGTGTATTCATCAACTGACAGAACATTTCTGCGTAGAAAAGATATAAGCAGAAAGAGGGTCAACCGGAGAGGAAAAAAAGGAGAATCAAGTTGTCGGAGTTCTTGTTCCAGGAGTATTGAACACAGACAACTAAGATGATTTATGGAGAGGACTCCTCTCCGATTACTCAAGTCCCTGAGAACTTGAGTGCTTTCTATTAACTTTGCTTGCTCCTACGTATTACCTAGATTAAAGTAATATCCGTCGATATCAGTTTTATTAAATACATATCTTTATCCCTATTGCCTCTCTCTCTTCCCCTCCCACCACCCACACCTGCATGCATGAGCAAGTAATTGAGACATTGCTGGGTACATTTGCAAACCTAGAGAAGTGGTCAAAATATTTACTTGTATCCATATTCGGACATCACAGCAGCAGGCTCTCCTTTGCCAACAGCAACGACAAGTTCATTCTCAAATCTGTGCAAAAAACTCATTAAGGAAACAGATGAATAAAATAGAGAAGCATATTCTTAAGTAAAATAGAAAAGCCTACACAGAATTCTTTTAGAATAGCTAGTACATGCATTGGCACTCTTCTCAGTCTTTTCAACTCATATAATATAATATAGGTAGTGCATTCCCCAAGTTTCCAAGAACAAAGCACAGGAGAATTCTTATCAAGCTAATAATACGCATGCACTATATTTTATTTCGCAATTTTCATAATCACGAGCGAGATAGATGAAAAAAAAGCAAATGTTATGGAAAATGCTCAGTTCTGATTTACATTAGCATGCCGCATTTCTCGTTGGACATTGGTCATGGAGAGAATCCAACAAATCCATACCTATTTACCAGTTGTTTAAAAGGTGTGTGGCCCTGTATGACCTGCAAATTATCTTGGTCAAAATATGAGAGAAAAACGAAACAAAGTAGTTCTGGACCTGATAACAAGCAAAATCGTGAGGGCAAGCAGATTTGTAACACAAGAAACGAACTTCCTGTGAAGGTAAAATGTTGACTCCTAGTAGTTGACCTAAGTCCTGGGCTCTTTTGGATTCAGAAAAGCCACCTCCTGCATCAGCCATTGCTATTAGCATCGTGCAGTAAAAACTAATTATCGCTTCTTCAAGAATTAACAAGCGAAATTTCTAATTTCAAGGGACTAACATATTGAGCGATTATAGGTAAGGCCATCTCAAAAGGCGTCACAGATAAGATAGCAGCAATCTCAAAATCATCAAGATGATTTCTATTAGATATTAAAAGTACCAATACTTGCCGATAACTGAATAATCAACCACAATAAGCGTATGATGCCCAGCATGCAACTTGAAAACTTTAGTTTGACCATCATATCACGGCACTCACCGGTGATGACTCTATAGAATGGTAATAGTAAAGGTTACTAACACATTTAAGCAATCACGAACACTCACCATTTGTTAAGAACACGAAAGGTATCTTCAAATTTCCTGAAAAGATGTAGAACATAAAGTAAGTGACAGCAGGTTACAAATAGCAGATATCGAGATTCAGATACGAATCTCGATATCCGCCGCCCTTTACAGTCCATCAGAAATTTCGGTAGCAATCAGTTCGCAACGTAGAACATTCGAAGACAGGTGAAACAGCACGATCGCCAGCATGAGATAAGCCTCGCAGGTATATCAGCAAGCGATGGCGAAAGCTTTCGCAGAATCGTCGTACAATCTCCTGAGCGCGCGCGGAGAACCACCGACGGGAGCGTGACGAGGAGGACCACGCCGTCGATGTCGAAGGCGATGCCGAACGAAGGCCTGCACAGCGAAACCACGATCGTCGATTCGATCACGGACGAAAAAGAAGAAGAAGAGAAAAAGAGAACATCGGAGAAAATCACGAGCGTAGTCGAAGCGTGACCGGCACGCACCGATCCGATTGCGAGCTAAGCCGCGAAAACAAGCGCGAGGCGAGCGGGGACGGCTGCTTTCTGCCGCGACTCCGCGAGGCGATGGTGAAAAGCCGGTGCCTCAATTTCCTGTTCGCGGCCAATCGCTTCGGGAGATCGAGGAGCTCGAGTCGCTGGAGATGAAGCTCCAAGAAGAACGGAGCGAGCTTCAACAGTCCACAGAGACAGAAGAGAATGGCCCAATCGCGCAGCGTCTTCTCGTTCGATATTCAGGAGCCGTGAATTGGGCCCGTTGAAATGATGGGAGGGCCTCGATAACGGATCGGCCTTTCCTTCGGATCCGAGCCCAACGGTTAAGCTTGATTTTGGTGAATGTTTTTGGGCTGTTTTTGATGGTGGACTGAGCAAATCGCGGAGGAGTTCGATGTTCCGGGGACTTCGAGGCTACTGACATATCTGTGATGGCTTCTGTGTACTATAAATTTAATTTTAGGCTTCGCTTCATCCTTAGAAAGTAACCTGAATTTTCACGATGCGATCGGCGCCTTCTTACTCATTATTCACCCATGGACTTGATCGACGAGTGGATTATATGTCATGGTGAGTTTATCTTTGGTTGCTGACATATTGGAAGAGAATAAAAGTCTAACTGCGAGATTCTGAGGCGGCTAATGCATCTTTTATGACTTCACTGTTTGACTTTGACAATTGTTGCTCCATTTCCTGAGGAACATTGATATGTAGTTACAAAGTCAGATCATAATTCATCCATGGACTATTTATTACTTTGCGTGAGGTTTATTTGATAATTCATGCATCAACTTTGATCTTGGTGTGTATCCGGTGAGGCCACAACTGCCCGCAGTTGGAGGACGTGAAGGAGTTGGCGAAGTACACTTAGTTGGCTCTGCCGTGAAGGATATTTCTCTTGGTGATTTGGTCATTCCTATCAGAAACCGAAGGCAAGCAAGGAACGGACGAGAAGAAGAAGAGAAGGACGAAGTTTAGGGAGAAGGTTTTTTTGTATTCTAACTTGTAATCAATGTACAGGGCTTTTGCTGTTTATATTACAAGATGTATACATAGAAAAAGGCAATGTAATATTTTATAAATCAATCTAATATTTGGATTGATTCTCTATAATCAGAAATCGGATCAATCAATTCTCGGTATATTTCCAAGATCTTCTACATATCTTCCAACACTCCCCATCAAGCTGGTGGCTTGTAAATGTCCAAGACACCTAGCTTGCTCAGTAGATATGCATGTTGTCTTTGACATAGGGCTTTGGTAAACACATCTGCAAGTTGTTCAGCAGTTCCAATCCCTCTTGTCTCGATTATCCCTTCTTGAATCTTCTCCCGAGTGAAATGACAATCCACTTCTATGTGCTTGGTCCTTTCGTGCATTACAAGATTCATCGCAAGTTTCAGAGCCGATTCGTTGTCATGGAATAACTTCGTCGGACCTTTCACCTATATTCCAAGATCACCAAGTAAACCTCGTATCCACACAATCTCACATGTGGTCTTTGCCATGGCCCGATATTCTGCTTCAGTTGAGGATAGAGAAAATGTTGCTTGCTTCTTGGTTTTCCATGAAAGAAGAGAATCTCTCAGCTTAATGCAAAACCCAGTTATGGATCTTCGACTCATAGGACACGTTGCATAATCTGCATTGCAATATGCTGTCATTTCCATGTCGCATCTTCTGGATAGAAGTATCCCGAGTCCTGGACATCCCTTCAAATACTTCACGACTTTTAAAGCAGCATTTATGTGAGATTCCTTTGGTTTGTGCATAAACTGACTAAGGTTCTACACTGTATATGATATATTAGGTCTGGTCATAGTCAGGTAAATAAGTTTTCCAACGAGCTTCTGATAACTCGCCGGATGCTGTAATATAGGATCATCTTGAGATGTTCCTCCAATGTGGTCTACTGTAGTCAATCCGATATTTTGCTCGATTGGAATGACAGCTAGCCTGCATCCTAATAAACCGGCCTTTGATATCCAACACAAACTTCCTCTGACTGAGAGAAATTCCTTGTTGAGATCGAGCAATCTCAATCCCAAGAAAATATTTTGGTGCTCCCAGATCTTTTGTATGAAATGTGGTATGCAAATATTTTTTAAGGCTCTTTATTGCAGCTTCATCATTTCTCATGATAAGAATGTCATCTACATAAATCATCAAGTAAATAGATGACGTACCTTTGGTCCATGTAAATAAGGCATAATCATACTTGGATTGTTTGAAGTTTGCACTGATGAGAGCATTAGCAAATTTAGCATACAATTGTCTGGAAGCTTGTTTCAGCCCATAAAAGGATTTGCAGAGATGACATACTTTATTCTCCTCCTGTCTCCGTAAGCCCTGAGGAATATCCATGTAAATTTCTTCATCCAGATCACTATGAAGAAAAGTGTTGTGAATGTCCATTTGGTGTAACGGCCAATCATGGATGGCTGCAACTGATAAGAATGAGCAGATGGTGACATCTTTAGCAACTGGGGAAAAAGTTTCATGATAGTCGAAACCTTCTCGTTGTGTATATCCCTTTGCCATCAATCGAGCTTTGTATCGTTCAATGGATCCATCAGCTCTATACTTTACTTTATAGACCCATTTGCATCCTATGGATTTCCTATTTGGGAGCAAATGAACTATCTCCCATGTGTGATTATCAGTTAAGGCCTATAATTTTGCTTCCCCATGGCCTTTTGCCATCGTGGGTCTTTGGATGCCTCATCATAACTAGACGGTTCTTTCTCATCTGATATGCGACTAATGCAACATCTATGCTCCAACAAAAGCTTTTCAAAGGAGACATAAGAAGATATTGGATAGTGAATACCTGGTTCGTTAAGTGAGGCACATACATAGTCTTTGGTCCACGTTGGTGGTTTCATAGCTCGCCCCGAACGTCGTGGATGATCCGTTGGTGGTGGAGGAGGAGATATTTCCGTAGCATTGTCTTTTGTTTGTTCGCCAAAATCATTCTCAATGTTTAATGGAAGAGCAAGTACACTTTCCAATGTTGCCGTCTGAGGTGATTGATCAAATGAGGAAGGTGGAATGACCTGTCCTAGTGATGCTGCGAGAAAATATTCAGGAGATATATTTTCCTCAATTGAGGAGCAATGAGAATTGGTTGAGATATCCAAATCCTCTGTAGACTCACGAAATGGAAAGATAGTTTCGTGAAAAATGACATCCCTGCTCACGAAAACTTCTCCTGTTGATGGATCGAGAACATAATAGCCCTTCTGTAGGTTAGGGTAACCCATGAAAATGAACCTTCTGGCACGTGGACTCATTTTGTCTCGAGGCCCCATAGTTGCAGTATAACAAAGACAACTAAAAACTCGTAGATGATTTACTGCTGGTTTTTTTCCATAAAGTAATTCAAATGGTGTTTTACCAGCTAATATCCGAGTAGGCATACGGTTGATGAGATAGGTTGCAGTGAGGACACAATCTCCCCAATATATTGCTGGAACGGATCCCTGAAACTTCAAAGCTCATGCGACCTCCAGCAAGTGACGATGTTTATGTTCCACCACTCTATTTTGTTGTGGAGTATAAATACAGGAGCTTTCATGTAGAATACCATGAGACAAGAAAAGTGATATGCAATAAAATTCCTTCCCATTGTCAGTCCGTATTCGCTGGATTGATTTTCCAAACTGATTTTTAGTCAGGGTGATGAACGTTTTCAAATGAGATGGAACTTGAGCTTTTGACTGCATCAGGAATACCCATGTGGCCCGAGAGTGATCATCCACAATTGTGAGAAAATATCATGAACCATCACGATATGCTGTGTGGTAGGGTCCCCAGACATCCACATGAATTAAAGAAAGGATAGCAACGGAACATTTTGCATTCGAAGGGAAAGATGTGCGGGACTGTTTTGCAAGAGGACAAATGGGACATTTAGAGTATGGGAAAAAAATACTATGCCCCATTCTTGAATGTAAAAGAAAGTCTTTATCATTGGCAATGACATTACACAATGACAACTTATTGAAAGGAATTGAATTCAAATCAAGATGACTTGGAATATTGGTCTAGAAATATAAACCTTCAGAAAGACTACCCAAGCCCATCAGTTTCCCAGTCGAAAGGGCCTAAAAAAAACATGTGTCAGCATCGAAGAGTATTTTACAGGAATTTTCCTTGCAGACTTTGGATACGGAAATGAGATTGAACTGAAATTGTGAGAGAGATAAAGGACATTTTGCAAGACAATTTGAGAGCTTAGTTGAACAGTCTCTATCAATGTGACATGAGTAATGTTTCCATTTGGAAGTTGCACAGAAATAGGCGTATCCAATTTCCTATGCATTTTTGAGAAAAAAATTATATCACAAATGATATGATTACTTATTCCTGAGTCAACTATCCATGCTCTTTTTGAAATTGAATTAATCAGGCAGTGGGATATACCTGAGAAACTTCCTCCTTTATTTTCAATGTCTTCTTTCTGTAGTGCTTGCATCAATTGTTGATATTGCCCATAAATAATCGGTCGGTCACTACTCGGTCCAGTAGGTCCAGTCATCTGGTAAATTGCATAATACTCTTTCTTTTTCCCTTTTTTCTCCTAGCTTTCCATGTAATTTCCAGCAATTATCTATGGTATGAAGTGGACGTTTGCAATGCTCACAGTATAATTTACCTCTCCCCCTTGAATTTTGGCTAAAATTCCTTATTGATGCGGAAAAAATCTGGTCGTCGGATGCTTTAATCGTGGAATTATCTCCACCGTCCGATGCAGCTGACACATCGACCCCTTGCAGACCGTCAAATCTCCGAGGGAAATCAAGGCTGTCAGATCTCCGCAAGAAATCCGAGCCATCAAATCGCCGGATTGAATCTGGGCCGTAGCTTCCTTCCCTTTTAAGGGCTCTATCTCCGGTTGCGAACCCTAGCCTCTCGCGATTTTCTCTCTCCCGGGCTAGGATTTTCGCCCCCGATTCTCTCCTGCGGTGTTCTCCGCGAAGAGCAAGAGCAACAGCCTCGCCTCCTCGTGTTTGCTCCAATGTTGTGAGTTGCTGGCTCTCTTCTTGGATAGCCAACTAGAAAATCCGGCCGAGGGGCGGCACAGGATCCATCGCCAGGATCTGTGAACAAAATGTTAGGTATGTTTCATTCAATATTAAAAGAAATCGAGTGGATTTCTCCCTCTCTTTCATGGAACTGTACTACCCGAGAGTTTCTAGAGGTCCCTCGAGTTTTTCTTCTGCGGCCTCGAGCTTGTTCTAGAGCGATGAGAGTTTGTTATAAACCACTGTGACAGACATATTCCCCTGCTTGAGATCTGTGAGTTCCTGCATGAGACAAAAGATTTTTGCTCGGTCTAATTTCCCGTACATTTCTTTG
Organism: Eucalyptus brandiana; assembly: GCA_014182725.1. Taxonomy (NCBI): domain Eukaryota; kingdom Viridiplantae; phylum Streptophyta; class Magnoliopsida; order Myrtales; family Myrtaceae; genus Eucalyptus; species Eucalyptus brandiana. The sequence goes on from CM024669.1 coordinate 30,753,642, forward strand.
ATGTTATCCCACATGATTTTCGAATCTTTCGTCGGTGGGAGGCCTGCTGCGACGTTTGGAGAGACGCAATTGCCAATCATGGTGTGAATCAGGTGATTGCACTTTCTCTAGTGCCTCGCTAGCCTTTCGTCTGACGGAATTGGTACGGTTCCGTCGAGGAAACCGTCTTTATCTTTTGTCATGAGAGCCCGCCGGAAGTCTTGTGACCATTTGTTGTAGTTTTCCAGCCCAGTCAGTTGTAGACTAATTAGTCACAACTCTGGACCATCGACAGTTGACATGTGCAAGGGATCACTTGGCTCTGGTCGCCGGTGATAGCCGCAATCAGAAACGGTAAAAATCCGGGTGAAAAGTTCGGGTAGGGATTCGTCCCTGTACCCGACCCATTGATCCCGGTTCCATGACTCGCATTGAAGAGTCCCGGGTGAGGGTTTGTTCCTGAACCCGCTTCGCCAGACCCGTTTACTCGTTTTGTCTCGGCGGCCGAGTTTGCCCCGCTTGCGGCTGGTAGACTCCCGTCGAGCTGAACGTTACTCTGGTAACTCATTACCCCCAGCAATGATGGATTCGGGCCTTGCTCGACGTACTATGGATAGGGTACCCATTGGTAAGGATGGCCTGGAATGGGCTGCCCCATATTTGCCTGAGCCGGGAATATCTACCATTGAGTCTAGATTTGTTGCTAGGTTGTGGGAATTGCAGGTATTGTGCTATGGCCTTGTGTCTCTCTTGTCGGTGTGATGTCGCCTGTGGAAGGAACACCAGTAGTGGCAGGGAGCAGATTCTCTAGATTCATGGTAAGAAAAAAATTTCCGTTTCTTCTTCCTTCTTACAGAATTTGATTCTTTCGTAGTCAAGATGTGACATCCAGAATTTTCAACCCTGTCTTCTACTGAATAAATCGGGCATTTCATTGACGCATCTATAGGGTTATTCTCAGAACCGATCACTCTCGAGATAACTAGACTATCTGGGGAAATGATTAAGGAATTTTAAAGCAATAGACTTGAGAACTCGATCAGGAATCGACTTCTTGACCGTGTCCATCTTTAGAGGTCACTACGGCACGATTAAAAATCGATTTGAAATCGAGATAGACTGGATCGATAGAGATATGTGACTAATCGTGGGTGACACCACCGAATTAGAAAATTCTCGTCGGCCAACACTAGACCGGTTTTCTTATTGTTTTGGTACCCGTGTCCGTAATTGAATCCTCGAGATTTTCACGACAATCAAGAGTTGCCATTGAGTCGAGTGGGTTCATAGTGGCTCGAAGAAAATCGACCACGGGTCATTTGCTTTAAAAAGTTCTGAAAACTACCACGATAGTCTAGGTCACGCTAAAAACGCGCCGAATGAAAATTAACCGCCAATTCGAGTCCGATTTTAGAAATTGAAGTTTTGGCCATGTCACAATAAATTTTAGGAGCATCGACTCAGTCTCAGGAGATTTTTCAGAGATTCGGGAAATTTTACGGAAATTGAGTTCGGACGTCGTGGAAATTCGACGGAAATTCAGATTGGCTAAATTGATGGAAAATTGGGCTTTCGGGTTGAGCCTTTGTGTGTCGGGGATTTATAGAAAATTTCTCGGGATTTTTCTACGTCGAAATCGGACCTCAAATTTGCGGATTTGAGTGAGGAATTGAAGCTATGTGAGTAAATTCGGAATTAAGAAAATAGGTATATTTTGGAGCACCAAAAATGGAATTAATTGTGAGGAGAAGACAAGAAGATATTTGGGAGACCAAAATGGATAAACATGAGGCCTATGGGGGACAATGCATTCAATGAAATGGGTTGGCTTTGTTGACTTTAGGCCTCATTGTTCCAAGCTTGCCGTGCACGCCTCCTCCGTCCCCATCTTCCTCGCACGAGCTATCTCCACCGAATCCCCATCTCACCGCCTCAAAACTCTCTCCCTCTCTCCGTGTATTTTTCTCACGCCCTCAGCCCACAAATTCCTTTCCACGAAGCTGCTCATCCAGCGAGTTTGTCGGCCACGTCCAACGATCCACCAAGCGGAGCCGCATCTCCGTCAACTGAAGCAAATAGAAATCCGGCGAGCTTCACGTCTCTGTCGCAGCAAGCTAGTTCGGTATTTCAGCGGCCCAACAAGCTTGAGCCCACCTCCATCAGCTCGCCCTCGCCACAGTCAGCAGTTCGACTTCTCCACCAGCTTCAGTTGCTCGGTCAAATCTTCCTCTAGCAAGCTTGGTTTGTTGTTCAAGCTTTCACCGCCCTCGAAATCCAGTCACGGAAACAAACGAGCAGCTGTCAGCGAAGCTTGGAACCACCGAAGTAGCTGCCTTCGTCCACACCTCCGCCAGCGAAGCCACAATCGGCGCCATGCAGCGGTCAACCTCGGTGGATCTCTCCCCAACAAGCTTCAAACGTTGACTCAGCCCATCTCTCTCTCTCTCTACCGTCCATCTCCTCGGTTCTGCTCCACCACCGAAGACGCACGCCCCTGCTCCACTTTCATTTGTCTCTGGCCACGCGTCCCCCACTACCCGGCGTCTTCACTCGCAGCACCGAAGCATTTTCTAAGCTCCTGCAGATGCCCTCATGCAGCGACATCCCATGGATGGATTCGTGCAACTCCATCCAGCGAATTTCGTGAGCCCATCTCCATCAAACACGGCCCAGCATCCAGCCCACGCGAGTTCAGTTTCAGTTAGTTTTTTTGGAGGCCCATCTTCACAGCAATTTCGGCCCAACTCTCCATCAAGCCCAGATCAGCCCACAAGCTCAGTAGTTGAGCCCATTCGAAGCCAAGCTGTGGCCCGCGATCTCATTTTCAGCCCAGCAGCCCATCTCAATTGAAGCCCAAAGTCCTGCAGTTTAGCCCATTGGAGTTCGGCCCAAGCCCAACTTTTGTTGTGGGCTTGTGAGGCTTTTGAGCCCGGCCCAAGTGTCCGTCGACGCTGCCGAAAGTTCGGATTTCGGCCGTCGTTGCGTTGTCGCGTCGCCGTTGCGGTGATTCGGTCTCCGCTTTTACCAAGTGAATTTTACTCACTAATGCTTTATTAATTTGCTAATTATGCCTTAGGGTTGGTTAGATTTAATTACATGTACTTAGGTGGTTAGATTAGGTTAGAGTAATTAAATTAGTGACTTGAGGATGCATGTTAGGTGGTTAGCTATAGCCATTAGGGAGTAGAAATGCTCTATTATTTATTAAATGTATCTCGGGATTTTTCCTGACCCGTTTCGGGCTCCAATCAGGCAATATGGGCCTAAATTGGATTTTTAATGTTTATTTATTTATTTTTCGAAATTGATTATTTAATTAATTATTTTTCCGGAAATTCAACCGGGATGGCCGGTGACCGGAATTTCGTGCCGATTGTCGTGGTGCGGACCGTTTATTTATTTGAGTCTCTACGTTGTGTGGAATTGAATTAATTGTGGAATCTTAGGAATTGTCCTAAATTGTTTGTTATTGAATATTTGATTGGTGCTTGGCCGAGCATGGGTATATAGCGCCAGTACGTTGATGGGCTATATAGTAGAGAGAATGATGAGAGATAACTGAGAATGTTATTGTCTGAGACCAATCAGGTACGATGTTATTGGACATACGTGGTTCGGTGATTGGAAATATCATTGGCGAAAACGGCGCCTTAAAGAACGCACGTAAATGACTTATAGACAAACGTGGTTCGGTGATTAAGGAAATATCACTGGTGAAAACGACGCCTTAAAGAACTCACGGTGTTGTCTATAGCCGATGTCACCTTGGCGAAAACGGCGCCCTAGAAAGGACACGTGGTTCGGTGATCGAGGATATCATTGGTGAAAACGGCGCCTTAAAGAACGCACGGTGTCGGTGATCGGTATGTCATTGGCGAAAACGACGCCCGAGAAACACATGTGATTTGGTGAATGAGTACACCATTGAGAAGTCGTGGTACGAGTGGGAATGACCTAGAGATGGTTAGATTGACATGTAATCGACTAAGTCGATGGATCAATGCTTGATCGTATGTCGTGAATTGTTTGAATATATGTGTCTAACCTTGAATTGCAGGTTGAACCGAGGCCAAGGTAAGTCCTCGACTCGTGTTGTGCTTAGACAACCGTATGGTGTATTAGTTTATTAATCGGGTCTTAGTGGGTAGGACTCGGCGAGACGTGGTCTCATTGGTTATTGAATAACCATTTCGGGACCCCGAGGAAAAGCTGAGGAGGAAGAGCTTGAAGGGGAGAAAGTATTTTGAAGTAGAAGATGATCCAGAGAGGGATCTTGAATATAACCCGGATGTGGACTGAGATCCCATCCCTTTTGTAAACCCTGTCTTAGCGTAGATAGGTGTGAGACAAGTATGTTGTGAATAGTATTGTAAATATACTATAAGTTATGTTGTTAATGAAAGTGTGGTTGTGAATTTCAATATGAAAAATATGGCCTGCTTTCCTATCCCATTGTTTTATTGTCTGGGGATTTATAACTGCTTCCACATGTGCTTAATAAATTAAAAGGGTCGGCGATACATAGTCCTGGGATATCGCATTCTAAAATCGACCAAGTAGAAGGATGTGCGCGCGTCCGAGGATCGGGGCGTGACACAAGACGTTGATCTATCTTGCAGCTTCGAAAGTAATCAGTTGCGGAAGATGGAGCTTAAAGCCAAAGCTTTGATACCATGTCAGAAACCTAAGGCAAGCAAGGAACAGACAAGAAGAAGAAGAGAAGGACAAAGTTTAGGGAGAAGGTTTTTTTGTATTCTGACTTGTAATCAATATACAGGGCTTTTGCTGTTTATATTACAAGATGTATACATAGAAAAAGGCAATGTAATATTTTACAAATCAATCTAATATTTGGATTGATTCTCTATAATCAGAAATCGGATCAATCAATTCCCGATATATTTCCAGGATCTTCTGCATATCTTCCAACAATTCCATCTTCACTCTCTTTTGGTAAAACATTCTTTCAGTATTACCTAAGTTTTAAAATGATATCAAATTAACTGTGCATCAGCCATGCTCATCTAGTTGATCACTTTTGAACAATTTCTTACTCAGCCAAAGGATATAATCTTCTATATTTGATGCAGCATGTTTAACGTTTAATTTGATTAGATGCAGAACAGAAACGAGTGAAATATCAACCAAAAGAAAGATTGAAACTGTTATACACATCTTAGTGATTGTCATCTTAAATAAAAGATACTTTTGCATTCCATTAGTACTGACTTGTTTTGTTTCAGTTGTGCAAAATGGGGCTACGAGTATGGTGGGTTGATGCCTCATCCAAATTGCAAAATCCCATGGCATCCATAGCATCAACATAGTCAGGGACATGTGCTCTCTTGAAAGCTTTTAGTAACCTTGATGCCACGTAACTTTTGTCAAACTACTATTGTTTAAAACTTTTGTGTAGACTTTAGATAGCAAAGGTATGTGTGGGTTTGCTTTTATTTCTCTTTTCTGTGATTTGCCTTAACCATTGCTAGGAAGCCCTTTTATTTTTATTTTTATTTTTATTTTTATTTTTTTCTGGATTGCATTGAGCTCTTGTCTACTCAGCTTTTGAAGTAGCTTTTGATGGTTACACAGCTTGAATTATATCTAAAATTCAACCTTTGTGATGACAACTTGGAACTCTTTGGGGACTGAATTACTTGTGGCAACTCTGTCTTTTCCTGTTCTAATTATGAATGTTGCTAGTGGACTAAAAGTTATGAACAATTGCCGGATGCACAAATATGTTGATTATGTTCGGTTGTGGTGGTGATATATCAATTTACAAATTGAAAATGTGCCAAAATATTTAGCATTCTGGTATCTCTAGTTTGTTTTTTGGAAGCTGGTGTGATTGATTGAGATCTCTTGCATCGAATAACAGGGAGAAGTGGACCTTGAGCTTGTGATACTGTAGCTGACCCTTTTAAGTGTGAAGTAACATTGAGTGTGATCACTGATTTGAGGAAATTATAATCTTTGGCTAGGTGCTACAATGGGCAGGAATTTATGTGGCTGACTAAGCATTAGTACATGCATTGGCATGCAAGAATGGTTCTGTTATGAGGGCATTTTGAGGAACTGATTATGTTGAACTTATCAAAAAAAATAAGAAGGTACTTTAGGTTCGTGTAGGTACATCAACTAACATCCTTTAATCTCCCAATATAAAGATGAGGTTTTGTGATGTGGTAAAATGTATTTGGAAAGAGTAGAAGGATTTGTTTTTTGAATCTATCAAAGGCGAAGGCAGTTTACTGTAGTGTGAATTGAATAGAGATCTTTCTGCATTGCTTATCAGAAGTGACTTGTTACTATTGATGGTTCTTCTACTATTTTTGCAATCATCATGCGTTCTAGACATTGATTGTTGGTATGTTTAGATCATCATGCCGCTGGGCATTGGTAATTCCATCTTTTTTGGTTACTGGTGGAAACTTCCTTTTAGTATATCTAAGACCTCTCTTTGCTTTGCAACTTCTTTTGGAGTGAATTTTTCCTCCTTTTCTTTTAATTTTGTGATAATACACAAAAAGAGGTCAGAAAACACTTTGTGGTGCTTGACACATTAATTTAGTAGGGCTCTCTCAACCAGCTTATTAGTTCATGCTATGACATCTAAGCACAAATTTGGTAGAATTCTTTATTTGTTCTCCAACTTAGCAATTAGCACTGCATATCAGTAACTAAATTTGAATTTTACTGTGCTTTCATGGTTGTCCTTTTCCTATGATAGAGCTGGCTTTGATGAAGCAAAAGAGGCATTGAAGAAACTTGGTGCTGAAGAAGTGTTCACTGAGAGCCAATTAGAAATAAAGAATGTCAAGAGTCTGTTGGTATCATCCATCCATTAATCCATTCTACCATATTCTCATGCATGAAACACATCCATGTTTGGCCATCGACACTTGAGTTCTTTATTTTCATCTTATTGACTTGCTACTAGAGTGATCTAAAAGAACCTGCCCTTGGATTAAATTGCGTTGGTGGCAATGCTGCTTCCTTGGTGATGAAATTTTTGAGGTGCGACAAGTGTTAAATTTGTGTTTAGTGCTTCCCTTATCTTTATGAAGAGTGCTGATTTAGTTTTGTTCTCAGGTGGGGAGGAACCATGGTGACATATGGTGAGATGTCTAAGAAACCAATTACAGTGTCAACTTCATCTTTTATCTTCAAGGTAAATTAAGAAGCGGCGAACTAAATTTTCTGCCTATGGTTAGGAGGTTATTTTAGCCAAGCTTTACAATTTGATTTGTCTACATTTCAGTCTCGGTCTTGGTCAATGCCCTATATTTTTATTGTTTTTGTTTTTGTCTAAATTTGGCCCAAAACCTCAATTTCAGTATTTGACGCAACCAAATTTGAGCGAAAAAAATTATCCCTGGAGTCGAGACTAAGAGGAGTATTTAAATCAATGAGACAATGGTTCTTATGGTTTGTAGGATCTTTCTTTGAAGGGATTTTGGCTGCATAATTGGATGAGTTGAAATGATGTAAAAAGGGTGCAGAAGAATGATAGATCACTTGCTCGAGCTAGTGCGGGATGGGAAGTTAAAATACGAGTATGTCTTCGGTAACCACCACTCAAATTGCTGTATTTAGGTCTCCATATCTTTATAGTGTCTCTAATAGTATTTATCTTCAAGATAGTGTGCTTGGACTATGCATGCATATGAATTTCTCCGAAACTGCAGGACGGAGCTGGTTCCATTTAGTGATTTCCACATTGCACTGGATAAATCATTGGGGAAACTTGGAAGCCATCCTAAGCAAATCCTAAAGTTCTAGGGCTACTAAATATTTAAGGGCGGTGAGAAGATCAAAAAATTCTGCGTCATATCCTTCAGACGATCAGCTGTTCTGAAGTTAAGGCATTGGATCAACCGAGCAAGATAACTATGTATCTTTTCCGTTATTATTATCCTCTTTTCATAAGTTATGCATCTTTTTTGTTGAGGTAATTTCATTGCTGCTTATTTTCAGCAATTTCCATTCTGAATTTGTTTTGCATCCTGCCTTCCAATCTAAAACTATTCTCATGCTCTGCCAAAACATGATGGCTGAATTTGGAGATCCAAACATTGACCCGCTCGGTATCAGAAGGGTCTAGAAAGGTTTCAAATTTGCACGATTCTCATATACACGTAATAAGGACATTGGGATATACTTCCCAAAAGTCATGTAATCAACATGGCATGCATTGAGAAAAAGAGCAAGAAGAACCATAAATTATTCATTTGATCTAACCTAATTCAAATGGGATGCAGAGGGAAAACACAGAATGGAAAGATCGTGTTAGCTTCCAAAGAATTGACGATTGTTCAGATACCACGGAAAGAAAATGCATCTTTTGTCTAGACAATGTCAAGGACCGCACTCCTTTCTCAAGATAAAGGAGTTGGACCAGGATGAGCGATTTTCAAATTCATTTTTAGCCTTGGAAAATTTAGAGAGAAAACAAATTCCCCACAAAAGTGGCTTCCTATCATGCACGATTTTGCTAGGCCGAAGAGATGGGCCTAGCAAAATGGAAGATTATAAGTAATTGGAAGATTATCCACGATGACACCTCAAAATACTTAATGTAATGCTTGGTTAATGGTCATGGGATCATGAAAGGAATCCCAAACTGTAAAAGCAAATAGAGGACAATATGTCGGGAAAATGTTCAAGGATCTTATGTGGTTCTTCATCCTGTTTCTATCCCTAGTTTTCCGTTATTCGCTTTGTATACATTGATTGAAGACGCATTCCCTTTCTTACACATACAACATATTTGTTATTTTAAGAGATGGGCTTCATTCGGTGAGCATAATTCAACATGGAATTCCACTTTGACCCCAACCTAAGAAAAGAATTTCTGAATCAATTTAGTAATTTAGACTTTTTTGTTTCTCAAAAAATAAATAATTCGATAAATTTTTTTTTAAAAATGATCGTTTATATCACTCGAAATAATTATTTAATAAGAAATATTTTTATTATTCATAATAATTTATGTCTAGATATTTTTGTGGAAGGTAAATAAAGTTTTAGTTCGTTTATTTTTATAAGCAATATAAATAATTATTTTTATGAAATGTATTTTAAATCATTCTCTTAATCAAAGATTCACTCCCTTTACATCCGCGTTGTAGTTCCATCTTCACTCTCGATTGTATTAATTAATCATCAGAGCCAAAAGTAAAGCAAAATATCTTTGTGCTCTACATAGGCAATTATATTCTAAACAGCTTTTCATCAGCCAACATTTAGTTTTTCTCATGGACCAATGGCATCTGTTTTTATGGTCGTGTTAGTCAAAATTTAGATTGGAAATTAGAACACCTTTTAAATAGAGGAGATTATGTAAAGCCAAAAAAAGCAACATGGACAGACCACTTTTCTTAGCCGTCGCATCAACAAACAAACAGAGAAAATGATGGAGATGCAATCCTAATTTTGATGACAGCTTAGCAGTGTACTATTGCCCACCAATGGAAGCATGTGATCATCGTCTTTAACCGAGACAATGAATGATTAGATAGCCTCATTGATGACATGGAAGTGACAAGCGGTACCTCCATTAGTGCACCTTTTAAATGGAAGAGAATATGTAAAGCCAAAAGAAGCAACATGTATAGACGATTTTTCTTAGCCATCACATCAACAAATGAACAGTGAAAATGATGGAGATGCAATCCTAATTTTGACGACAACTTAGCAGTGTGCTAATTGCCGGCCAACGGAAGCATGTGATCATTGTCTTTTACCGAGACAATGAATGATTAGATAGTGCATCTACTTTCGGACAAGGATGGATTCCCATTAGATTATTTCGTACCATGGCCTACAATCAGGCGCAAGGGAGAGCATTAAATTCCACAAATAAGCCTATTGACATTTCTCTATTGGGTGCTTAAATAAAAAGAAAAACAGCGTCGTCTTATCACGTCATGCTGTCATTGTTACACTTAAGTAGTCGAAAATAATCGAAACACCACGTTAGATGATTTCAATGAGATTTAGCTAAAATGTTTTATTGCATTTTCCCTTGTAAGTTTAAGACTATGTTATTTCAGTTAAAAATTTTATACCTTGATAGGTTTGAAATTTCGGTATAACAATTTTAGGAGAGATTGTGCAATTATCTCGGAAATATGACAATTCGGTTTTCTCAATCTCGTGCTCGCACTCAACTCAATACAATATATATACTCACATCAGACTCGATCCAACTCTAATATTAAAAACTAAATTATAGTGTAAAGCTTCGAACTCCATCTCAAGTTCTCATAAAAAATTTCAAAAATAATGATTTTTTTGTCATTGTCCCTAGTAAAAAATCCTTTAAATTATTGACAAGGCTCGAAAGTCACATTACTATAGTATTACAAAATTTGACACCTCCGACATGGCAATCCATATCATTAGGTCCAAATACATAAAAGAAGGGGTGAAGTGTTTTTTTATACATATAAAAATATTTATCATTCTAGAACCAGCACCTTATTTAAAAATGTTTTTGATATGCAATTAAACTGTTAATTTGCAATAAGAAACTTATAGAGTTTAGGGAAAAATAAATTACAAAAGCTGTTTATAGAGTTTCAATTAGGATATGCTTTCTCTTCTAGCTCTAACAGCCCCATTAGATTGAAATTCACTACTTCAGCCAATAGTGCAATTGCCAAGAACTTTGTATCACGCGGACTCGACTCCTCCTATGGCTATCTCCCTTTAGACTAAATAATTATTAGATCTCTTTCAATAGCTATTCTCACACCTTCTGCACACAACACGGTAGACATATTCTGCCCCAAAATTATTTAATCACACTTCTAAGTGTTTACAAATAATCGTTCGCATATTTCGTCTCTTACCTAAACAATTGCATTCTCTCTAAGCACGACCACTTCTTCCGTGTGTGTACAAATGATTTTGGTACCCTTGCTAACTTTTAGGATCAAAACTAAATAGATTATAATGAAGCAGCAAAGAGATAGATCTCAAGAACACTCAATGTGTTTCGATTTTTCTTGTTGCAAGCACTCAATCACAAGCTACGTTTTACTCATAGTTTGTCCTTATAGGCCTCCAAAAACAACCCTCTTGTTTCAACCATCTGATTCAAGTCGGTCACAGAATGAGTTTCATTTCATCACACGGAAAAGAGACATTTGGAGGGGCTACTTAGAGATCATCAACAAATGAAAAAATCAAAATGATATAAAAGAGAGTGCGCAGAAGTTGGTAAGTTTATAAATTGACTTATTATAGTGTTTGCAATTTATTTATGATGCTTGTAAAATTTCCAAAGAGTTGGTTATTCTTTAATTCATTTCAAAGTTGGTAAATTTCTAACGGCATTGATAAGTTATTGATAGGTTATTTGGCAATCGAATTGACGGTCATGCTTTTCTTTTATCGACTGTACTAGATGTTAATGTTGGCTGGGTTTGGCTATGTGGGGTCCGATTAACATTAATAAATAAACGAAAAGGCCAAAAAGTCAAAAATGCAATAAAGGAAAAGAAAGGCGAGCTGCTCGTTCGGAGAAGACAGGAAATGTGCTGCCAAATATCGTCGGAGTCGACTCAAATTTCAATATGTTGTTATAAGACCAAGACAGATGAGTCGAGATAGGCGAGTCCATCAGTTTCATTTGTCAATCCATTTTGTTCATTGAACACTTTTTCTAAATTATCTCAAATTTCTCCAATTGTGATTAGGGTTTCTTACTTTATAGATATTAATCCGCTTTTACAGTGACGAAATGTCATTATATTGTTGATATTGATCTCTAATATATTACTAAAGAAGAACCTCTGTGCATCTTACTATTTTTTGTGATTAGTGAAAGTTTTTGAATTGTCCATAGTTCTTTTCACATTGAATTTTCCACATAAACTTGTCGTTGTGTTTGCTTTCCTATGTTTTTATCATTTTTGCGTTATTTTTATTCATTACGAGATTATATTGCGGGAATATATTGCTTGTTATTATAGGGGTTGAGTCGATTTTGGTCCAGTTAATCTTGGGAAGAAATTGATTTTACATTAGGTTAATTTTTTATGAATTGTTGCCGGTTCTCTCGAACTTTGTATCAATAATTTTGGAAATCCATCAAGTAAGGGAAATTTTCCGCATTTTCCTTTGACTACCCTGCACTCAGTCCCGAAAGCTTGCGTCAGCCACATCTTTGATTTTTTGTATCATCGACCAATAGCATTTGATTTTATGGTCTTCGTCGTCGTGAAAAAGTATGATTTCTGTACCGATCGCGTCCTCATCGGCATCTTTGATTTTTTTGTCTCATCGACCAATAGCATGTGATTTCATGGTCTCCGTCGTCGTGAAAAATATGATTTCTGCCCCAGTCGTGTCCTTATCGGCCCAAAGCATTTTACTTGCTTTTCCCAGAACTGCCCCAGTCAACAACACTTCAATTCGTGTTATATTATGATCTGAGAAATGGATGTTTACTGCGGGGTTCGTCCAAATCGGTTTCGTCCAGGGGGCACGCTAAGAAGAGATGCTCCAATATTCCTTTTTTCGAACTTTCTTGCAAGATTGATTGCAGTTTTATTTTTCAGGAGTCGTGCTTTGATTGGATATGTTCATGTTTTGGAGGAGGCTTGTGGAATTTTGAAGACGACTCGCATCATACTTGTCAGCATGCAGGGATGGAACTATCATATATTTTTAGTGGGGTCAATGCCCTTAAGACTGTAAGATAAGGTATTTCATTTAACAAAAAAATTATAAAGATGCGATCGAGCTATTTATTGATTTGAAATAGTTTTTACACGCAAAGTTTGACTTGAAATCAATGCTTTGACATTGAATCATGATTGTGAACAAAATTCGGTTTCAAATCCCTGTGCTGGAGCTTGACTCAATATAGTATATGGGGCTCGAAATTAAACTTGATTCAACTCCATTATTAAAAGCTTGATTCTACTCATTTGACTCGTTACATAGGATGTTTCTTTCTATTTTTCCTAATCATATACTGTACCTTCTGCATAGCCTGGTCATGCCATTCGATTGCTTTATCTTCCAACTCTATCAAGATTTGTGATTGATTGGTGGTGTGGTTGTCTAGTAGTGCAATGTCTAAGCTCAATAATTTTTTGATAATTGTTTATCTTTTTACCTTTCTGTTTTTTGCGTCACCATGAAGTTTATAGTACATGGAAAGACAAGATACTGGTTTTGATTTCTTGCAAGTTAGCGCATGGTCCCTTAGAGCGACGGGGCTAAGCCTAATTACATCGATGAACAATGGAAGTTACTAAAAAGGCAAAGTGGGGTTTCATTAGGCATTCATCAGTTAGATTTTATTTCTTTAGATAAACTATAAGGATCCCATCCCACTGCTCCTTTTGCTCTTCCGATTTCCATCTTTGGCAATGGAAAACAGTAGCCACAACAACTCCGATATAAATTAAGGAATCGTTATGCTAGCTGGATCGTATGAGAAACAATTGATGTCGTCTCATCCATTGATCGTCAGACTTTCAGGATTATATGTCACAATCGCACTTCCCTTCACTCATGGAACACTTCCTGGATATTTCCTTCCTTAGCACTTCATTTCGAGTTGGGATTAATAGTTCCCCCCGTACAGATTGGAGTACAAAGCCCACCCAAAAAATCGAATAAAATAGTGCATTCTATATTGCCGGTATCACTAGTTGACTTAGTTCCGATAACTCTCTTCGGAATATGAGGCAATAATATAGCAAATCTATCAAACAATTCTCCACCAAGAGCAGGAACTCTTTTATTATGTATGTTGGATTGATTGGTCAATTTACAACATGTTGTATAGAAATTACGAAAACATGTAAATAGGTATAATTCGTCATAATTCAAAAATTTATTTATCGATGACCATAAAACTGCTCATGTATTATAAGAAGAAATTTGAAAAACCCTACAACACAAAATTTATTTATCACATTGAATCTCCAACATTGTATAGAAGAGTAGACGATCTACCACCTTGCATCATTCAAGTTTCATACACAAACATAAATAGAAACTTCTAAATTCATAAGCATACAATAAGATAAGAACGACTATTGTAATTTCTATCTCATTTATTGTTTAGATTAGACAGGCCGCTCTGTCCAATGCCCACAGTTAGGGCATTTCTACTTGGAAAAAGCTGGTACTCTTCCATGCTTGCACTTCTCACAAATAAATGGGCCATCCATGTCGGCTAATTGCCCCACCATAGCCGTTGCCACCCCCACTCTGCCATCACCCTCGCCATCACCGCTGCCTTTACCGCCCTCACTACTGCTGCCACCCTCACGGCCACTGGCATTGCCCTATCGGCCACCGGCACTGGCACTGGCACTTCCCTATCAGCAACAAGCACTCCCCCGGTGGCCCTTGTGGCCCTCGCTCGCCTGGCGGCCCCTGTGGCCCTGGCAGCCCCTTTGGCCCTGGTGGCCCCGGCTGCCCCGGCAGCCCCTGCAGCCCTTGCAGCCCCTTCTCCCCCTACGGCCCCGGTGGCCCCCGCGGCCCCTGCAGCACCTTTAGCCCCCGCCATTGGATGCAATAGAAAAGGAAACCACAAAGCATGACGGTAACAATGACTAAACCAACAATAACCACAATAACCCACGTTGGGGGGTTGTTGTCATCGGATGATATGGGATTTGGATCGATCCATGCCGATGGATGAGGAAAGTATTGGAAACACGGATGAGTTTGTGGACAGTTATTGTTCTCCATCAAGAAAACTCTGTGGAGGTAGTTCAATGCGAGCGGTGAGTCTACAAACATATTATGAAGCATCAATCCAAGAGTCAATTTACCTTTTCATCATGATGAATTGATCATATGATCCGAGTGCGAGATCGAAATGATTCAACACGGAATTCAACGATATATAATGTGAGTGGAAGTAGGTGCTTGCACATATACCCTCACAAGAAGAACCGAGCAAATCAGTGAATGATGTTGCGCTAGTGCTTACGCGACTTGCAAAGAAGTGAAAATTCCAAACCCCCCTCCCCCTCCCCCTCTTTCTGTCTCCTCTTATCGGGTGAGTTAGGTAAAGTGTTTTAATCAATGCATCATTCGTCCTGGAACTCTCTATTGCTGCCCCAAACCCAGCCCCACCACCCCCTCTCCCTCTTCTTACGGGGTGGGTTAGGTAAAGTGTTTTAATCAATGCATCACTCATCCTGATAACTCTCTATTGCTGCCCCAAACCCCCTCCCCCCACCCTCCCTCCCTCCCTCCCTCCTATAGGTAAAGTGTTTTAATCAATGCATCACCTCTCTTTTTGAGGATGTACTATAATGATTGAAGACATATGGACAAAAAGCTAGGAAATTTCATTCACGTGCCAAATACCCAAAAAATTATCAAAATAATTATAAATTTATTATAATTATGTCAATTTAATTTTAAACATTTTTTTTTACTAGTTGAGTATTAAACCTTTTATATTTATGTCCATTTAGTTCGTCCGATCAAAATCGTGGCCAACACTAACATGAACATGGGGCGTCTTATATGGCGCCATCAACCCCATCAACCCCGATGGATAATTTTTAGTAATATTGTAACATTTTTTTTCGATTTTTATTCATATTTTTCTTTTTATATTTTTTTTTTTTTTTCCTTTTTTCTTTCTTTCGTTTTTATTTTTTTCTTCACTTCCTTCTTTCTCCGGCTAGTAGCCAGCGACCACTGGAAATGAAGCTTCAGGAAGAATGGAGCGAGCTTCAACTACTGTCCAGACTCGATCATGTCTTCATGCGTGATATTCAAGAGCTGGGAATTAGGCCCATTGAAATGATACACGTGTTTGACTATTCATGGTCTAAGGTGGTAAGATTTTAGTGAAGGGCCAAGAAAAACAATCAAATCCGAAATGAGAAATTATTATATCCTCTACAAAACGTGTGATCCGATATCATCTCAATCATTAATCAAGTAGATCTTGCTATGAGCCCCCGGGATCAATTGTTGAACTTGGTTTCGACATAAGATTTATAGAACATACAGTAACATTTCATGCAAAATAGGGTTGCAGACGTGACTTGAAAAATAAAATTCACTCTACTATTCAAAGTCAAGTCCACAAAAACTTATTTTAGAGCCGAACTGTTAAGGATATAAGCGACCCACTGTCAATTCGTTTCTATTTTGAGTATTCAAAAAACGTAGGAAAATGTTCTAAGATCCTCCTGAACTTAAACTGTCTTAGATGGACACATAAAAAAACCACTAATCTCAATCCTAGCGTTGGTCTATTCCTGTCCACATCTCTCTTATGGTCACGGGATTCCTGTCCGAATGATATTAAAAGACAGCCATGTGGCCAACTAATTAGAACGGTGGAATTAAAGAAGAAACGTTGGAAAAACGACGTATAGGCAAAGTCCGTCGACTCGTCACCGTCGGCCACGATAGTGTGTTTTTAGAATCTTGTCCCTCCGACTTTATTCGCCATCACATCGTTTTCTTCCCCCAACTGCGGGACTCTTGAGTCTGTCGCTACCCTTTCGTCGCAATGATGGTTCCAATGCCATAACAAAAGACGATGGATAGACCCCACAAATACATAAATTGAATCTAGTCGAAAATGGTCAAATTCAAATTAACATATTTCATTCATTTTGATTTATTTTCATGCAATACAAATTAAGTTACTCATACCTGACTTAATTCATATCTGATTTGACTCATATTTTTAAAATACTTCCATATTTAAACTAATTTAAGAAAATCCAAAATGAAGTGAGAGTAAATTGTAAAATTATTCAGCACCCATATTATTTTGAATTTAAGTCTATTTTGAATTTAAGTCATTCATAAAATCAAAAAAATAGTCTTATAACCCATTTTAACTAGTCTACCATCAGATAAACATGATATCCCAACATTTATGAAAAATTGTCCCAATTATGTCATATGTAAGAAGGAAGATTGGGACATCTCTCAAAAATCAAGTATGTAATCAACATTGCATAGGTTGAGAAAAGAGCAAGAAGAACCATAAATTATTCCTTTAATTCTACTTGATTCAAATGGGATGCTGACTGCCTTTGGGGAACGACATATGTGAAATGCAATAAGCGAAATACACAGAAGACTAGCGACTAATAGTCACTAATTAAGATATGGAAAAACACAGAATGGAAAGATTGTGTCGGATTCCGAAGAATTGACAATGTTCAGAAATCACAAAAAGAAAAAGGCATCTTTTGTGTCGAGAACCGCACTCCTTTCTCAAGATAAAGTTGACAGCATCCTTCATAGTGTCTACGACCTGCATAGTAAGCATAAAAGAGTTCAACCGGGGTAAGCGATTTTTGGATACACTTTTAATCTTGGAAATTTTGGAGAGAAGTCAAATTCCCCATAAAAGTTGCTTTCAATTGGGCATATTTTGGAAATACTGACATTTTGCTAGGCTGAAGAAGGAAGAGATTCAATCATGTTTCATCCAACCGATTTAGAATTGACCGATCACCTAGAGCATAGCAAATCAAGGTATGTAAGTATGGGAGGGTTTTTTAAGCTGACAGCTCAAAACCACTTGAGGCCATGTCTGGTTCATGGCCATGGAATCATGAGAAGGAATCTCAATCTAAGCAATCAAATTCCTAGACGTGGGGTTCATTCTCTATTGTTTGGTTTCAATTTACAAATGAAGGGAGAATGTCTTATGTGAGATGCAAAGTGAGGTAAAAACATGTCAGAAATGGAATGTGTAAAATATTTCTCCAATCCACATATCCAAAGTGGCTAATGAAAAACTAGGGATAGAAACAGAATGAAGAACCAAATACGATCCCCCAACAATTTCCCGATTTTTGTCATCTAAAATGATCATTTCATTTCACAAACACATTACATACAGCTCCTCAAAATCTCTTGAGTAAAGCATTTTACATATAATTTGCAACAATGAAGATAAAGCCATTCCCACGTAACTTCAAACTACTTCACAGTTGTTATCTCAAGCCATTGTGATATTCTTATCCTTATTGTGTTTTGAGTCAAAGACCCAATCACGAGAACACTCACGAGAACAAATGGAGTGACAGCAACTCAGCCAAGTGTGTTAATGGAACCTTATATCCCCACTCAAGCCAACGTGATGCTCATAGTTGGCATCTCCATTAATAGACCAGACAAGTTTTACAATAGAGAGAGAGAGAGAGAGAGAGAGAGAGAGAGAGAGAGAGAGAGAGAGAGAGAGAGAGAGAGAGAGAGAGAGAGAGAGAGAGAGAGAGAGAGAGAGAGAGAGAGAGAGAGAGAGAGAGAGAGAGAGAGAGAGAGAGAGAGAGAGAAATAATCTCACCAAGTAGAAGAATGTGAGGGCCATGGAATCAAGAGGCTGGCGAAACTCCCATGGAAGGATTTGAAGTGAAAAGATATGTTTATGCATTGCTTATCATAATGGACTTGTTACTTTTGATTCTGCTTCTACTTTTTTTTGCAGTCATCGTGTGTTCTAGATGTTGATTGCTTGTATATTTAGATCATCATATTGCAGGGGATTGGTAATTCCATCTTTTTTGGTTGCTGGTGGAACTTTCTTTTAGTAGATCTAAGACCTCTCTCTGTTTTGCAACTTCCTTGGAATGAAATTTTCCTCCGTTTTTCTCAATTCTGTGATGAGACACAAACGAGGTCAGAAAACACTTCGTGGTGCTTGACACATTAATTTAGCAGGCTCTCAACAGCCAGCTCTTTAGTTCCTGCTATGACATCTGAGGACGAATTTGGTAGATTTCTTGATTTCTTTTCCAACTTAGCAGTTAGTACTGCATATCAATAACTAAATTTGGTTTTTACTGTGCTTTGATGACCGTTTTTTTCCTGTGACAGAGCTGGCTCTGATGAAGCAAAAGAGGCGTTGAAGAAACTTGATGCTGAAGAAGTGTTCACTGAGAGCCAATTAGAAGTAAAGAATGTCAAGATTCTATTGGAACCGCCCGTCCATTAACCCAGTCTACCATATTCCTATGCATGGACACATCCATTTTTGGCCATTGGCACTTGAGTTCTTTATTTACATCTTATTGACTTTATACTAGCGTGATCTAAAAGAACCTGCCCTTGGATTAAACTGCGTTGGTGGCAATGCTACTTCCTTGGTGATGAAATTTTTGAGGTGCATTAAATTTGTGTCGAGTGCTTCCCTTATCTTTCTGAAGAGAGCTGATTTAGTTTTGTTCTCTGGTGGGAAGGAACCATGTAGACATGTGGTGGGATGTTTAAAAAACCAATTACAATGTCAACTTCATCTATTATCTTCAAGGTAAATTAAGAAGCAGTGAACTAAAATTTTTGCTTATGGTTATGAGGTTGTTTCAGTCAAGCCTTACAATTTGACTTGTCTACGTTTCGGTCTCAGTCTTGGTAATGCCCTATAGTTTTATTTTTTGTTTAAATTTGGCCCAAAATATCGATTTCAGTATTTGATGCAACCAAATTTGAGCGAAAAAAATTATCCCTGAAATTGAGACTAAGAGGGATGTATAAACCAATGCAATAATGGTTCTTATGGTTTGCAGGATCTTTCTGTGAGGCAAGTTTGGCTGCATAATTGGATCAGTTCAAATGATGTAACAAAGTGCAAAAAGAATGATAGATCACTTGCTAGAACTAGTGCGTAATGGGAAGTTAGAATACGAGTTCGTCTTTTGTAACAACTACTCAAATTGCTGTATTTAGGTCTCCATATCTTTCTAGTAATTTTCAATAGCATTTATCCTCAAGATAGTGTGTTTGGATTGTGGATGCATATGAATTTCTCCAAAACTGCAGGACCGAGGTTGTTCCGTTTAGTGGTTTCCACGTTGCACTAGATAAATCACTGGGGAAACTTGGTAGCCATCCTAGGCAAGTCCTAAAGTTCTATGGCTACTTAATATATAAGGGTAGTGAGAAGAAGGAAAAATTCTGTGTCATATCCTCCTGACGATCAGCTTGTTCTTAAGTTCTGAGGCGCTGGATCAACTGAGCACGATAACTATGTATCTTTTCCCTTATTATTATTTTCTCTTTTCATAAGTTATGCATCTTTTCCATTGAGGTAATTTCGTTGCTGCTTATTTTCTCCAATTTTCATTCTGAATTTGTTTTGCATCATGCCACCCAATCTATAATTAATCTCATGCAACATGGGATCCGTCTACCATGGCTGAATTTGGAGATCCAAACATCGCCCCGTTTGGTGAGGGTCCATAAAGGTTTCAGATTAGCCAATTACAATTCTCATATACACGTAACAAAGGACATTGGTATACTTTCCCAAAAATCATGTAATCGACATCGCATGCATCGAGAAAAGAGTAAGAAGAACCATAAATTATTCATTTGATCTAACCTAATTCAAATGGGATGTGGACTGCCTTCAAGGAACGTCATAATACACGACGAGCAAAACCAATAGAAGACTAGCTAATGGTAGTTACTTTTTATGGTAGGGAAAACACAGAATGGAAGATCGTATCGCCTCCAAAGAATTGACGATTGTTCAGATACCAAAGAAAGAAAAGGCATCTTTCATCTAGGTGATGTCAAGAACCGCACTCTTTTCTCAAGATAAAGTCGACAGCATCCTCAACAGTATCCACAACCTGCATAGGTAAACATAAAAGAGTTCGATCAGGATGAGTGATTTTCAAATTCATTTTTAACCTAGGAAAATTTAGAGAGAAGACAAATTCCCCACAAAAAAATATGCTCGATTTAAAATACGGACATTTTGCTAGGCTGAATAGGGAAAGGGTTCGTTCGGTCATGTTTCATCCAACCAAGTTGGAATTCACAGATCACCTAGAGCATAGCAAATCAAGGTATATAAGTATGGGACACCTCAAACACTTAAAGGCCATGTTTCATGGCCATGCAATTATGAAAAGGAATCCCGATCCAAGCAATCAAATTCCTAGGAGTGGCTTTTTTTCCCCCTTATTGTTTGGTTTCAAATTACCAATGAAGAGAGAAATGTCCAGTTTGAGTTGCCAAATGAGGTTAAAAACATGTCAGAAATGGAATGTGTCTCCAATCAACATGTAAAAGTAGAGGATAGAAACAGAATGAAGAACCACATAAGATCCCTCAACAATTTCCCGATTATTGTCCTCCAAATGATTTTACAGTTCACACAAGCATTTTACGAACCAATTATACAAAACTCATCAAAATCTTGCGAGTCAAGCATTTTTCGCACAAAATCCACAGCGATGAAGACGAAGCTATTTTTTTGAACTTCAAACTACTGCAAAGAAGTTACCTTAAGCTATTATTCTTATTTCTTATCCTCTGTGTTTTGAGTCAAAGACCAATCGCGAGAACTGCAAATGGGGTGACAGCAACTCAGCCGAGTTGGTAAATGGAACTTTATGTCCCCGTCCAAGCCAACATGATGCTTGTTGCTGATGTCTCCATAAAGAATCCAAACAAGTTTCACAATGATAAGAGAGAGAGAAAGGATTTCACCTAGTAGAGGGATGTGAGGGCTATGGAACCAAGAGGCAGGCGAAACTCACGTGGGAAGGATTTGAAGATGATGAATGGAGGAAGGGGGGGGGAGAGAGAGAGTTCTGGTTTTGTAGGATTTAAAGATGATGAAGCTCAGACTACTGAGTGGGTAGAGTTCGCAAATGTTTTTCTTTTCTAGGAATTCTGGTACCACCTCTACTGAGCAATCCAATTCTGCATATTAAAGAGAATCCATTACCTAGGTAATTTGATTCCACTATCATAAAACCATCCGAAGATGAGTTGCAATGGGATTTCATTTCCTTTTCTTACTCCAAGGTGAACCAAACAACGCCTAAGTGATCACCTAGTGTATTAGACTTCCGAATGTTTTCCTGGTGGAATCTAAGATCTGCATTCTCAACCATGACTTTCCACTAGGAACATGGATATAAAATCTCTAAACCAAGGCAGTGAAAATGCTGGAATGCACACGATTCCCATACATGGGAACCTACCATCAACTCACCCCAACATACATACGAGGGAAGAGAGAGAGAGAAAGAGAGATGTCTGAATTTTGTTATGAGTACAAAAACCTACCAAGTCCGCAGGGAACTCTGAATGATTATCTTTTCCCTCGAATACCCCAGTCCTTGTTAATATAGAAAACCAAGGATCTCCTGCCTGAAGGAGTTGTTAGCCCTATTGGTGATTATGTTTGGAAAAAAATTTACTGGTATAATAAACTACGATATTTGGTATGAAAGATACCTGTCATGCGCCTCTAATGTCGATTTTTGGATTATCTCCTATCATGTATAGGGTTTTGAAACAACGAATTCCAGAGTTTGTAGTATTCTCCACATCTAGGTTGCTTAACAAAGATGGCATAAGATTCCTTAACACTGTCTCAGCATTTCCATAGACAAATGGATTTGGCTTCCCGTATGATGTATACGCCAGCGGAATGGGATGTATTCTGCAGAATAGGGACAAGTAAACAATGCACAACATAAGATTGAAGATTAATGCATGCTGCTATGCTGCATCGAGGAAAGTTAGGCCTACACAAGGATCTTATTAGGCCAATCTTTAATTTTTTGCGGAGAATACTATATCAAACTCCATGCAGAACTATACATTGAGAAACTGGAACCTCACTATTACCTGTTATAGATTGCTTCTAACGCAATTCTGAAAGCTCCCATACCCAGACGTTGAGCAGGAAAAGTAGCCCGCCTTTACACTTTGTCAGCTAGTCATCAGCCAGTCTTTAGTTCCCCTAAGGTTTCAAAAACTCAAGATTGCAGCTTCAAATCACAAATGGCATAGCATACCTGGTATTCTAGGTCATCATTTGCAAAAAACAGGTGTGGTTGCTTATTAGTCTCCTTTCCAGGAAGCCCTCCAGTTCTCAATACGTCACAGAGCACCTAAACCCAAACTTGAGTATCATAGAATTATTTTATTGTATGCGGACAGATAGATAGATGATAACACTCCTTTTTATCACTTCTTTCAAACATATTTCAGCGCCCACTAGACTTCTAAAAGGATGATGACTAAAGTTGCACAGTAGTTACTGAACAAACAAACAAAAGCCTGGTGTCTTTTGATAATCAGTTCAAAGATTTAGAACTCATGTGACAAAAAGCCTAGCATGGACTCAACAGCCGAGTTAGATAATCTAAGAAAGGATCACTGACTACAAATGCTGCCTGAACTCACTGTGTTTGCACAGCAATTTTCTCTTCGCCATCTCATTGGAAGTGATATTCTGGTCAATGCCTGGCTTAGTTGTCCATCTCTTGTACGGTGCCAGTGGATCAATGGCATCAAAAGTAGCTAGTGTACTCATCAATTGACAGAACATTTCTGCACAGAAAAGATCAACCAGAAAGAGGATCAACCGGAGAGAAATCAAAGAGAATCAAGTTGTTGCGATTCGCATTCTCGGTGAAACAGTATTGAAAACACAGACAACTTAAATGAATTAAGGAGAGGACTCCTCTGCGATTACTCAAGTCCCTGAGAACTTGAGTGCTTTTTATTAACTTCGCTAGCTTCTAGGTATTACCTAGACATTAAAGTAATATCCATCAATATCAATTTTATTAAATACATATCTTTATCCCTATTGGCAACCTATCTCTCTCTTCCCCTCCCCCGCCCACACACCTGCATGCACAAGCAAGTAATTGAGACATTGCTGGGTACATTTGCAAACCTAGAGAAGTGGTCAAAATATTTACTTGTATCCATATTCGGACATCACAGTAGCAGGTTCTCCTTTGCCAACAGCAACGACAAGTTCGTTCTCGAATCTGTGCAAAAACCTCAATTAGGAAACAAATGAATAAAATAGAGAAGCATATTCGTTAGTAAAACAGAAAAGCCTATTCAGAATTCTTTTAGAATAGTTAGCACATGCATTCACACTCTTCTATGTCTTTTCAATTCATATAATATAATGTAGGTAGTGCATTTCCCTAGTATCCAAGAACAAAGCACATGAGATGAAGATATGAGATATGTTCTTTGATATCCACGTACATATTCAATAAAGTCCAATTTCACAGTTTTGAACCTACTAAATCGTGTACTTATAAATAATTCTTTTACAGGAGAATTCTTATCAATCTAATAATACACATGCACAATATTTTATTTTGCGATCATAGATTTTAATAATCGTGAGTGAGATAAATGAAAAAAGCAAATGTTATCAAAAATGCTCAGTCCTGATTTACATTAGCATGCCACATTTCTCATTGGACATTGGTCATGGAGATAATCCAACAAATCCTTACCGATTTACCAGTTGTTTAAAAGGTGTGTGGCCCTGTATGACCTGCAAATTATCTTGGTCAAAATATGAGAGAAAAACGAAACAAAGTAGTTCTGGACCTGATAACAAGCAAAACCGTGAGGGCAAGCAGATTATGTAACGCAAGAAACGAACTACCTGTGAAGGTAAAATGTTGACTCCTAGTAGTTGACCTAAGTCCTGGGCTCTTTTGGATTCAGAAAAGCCACCTCCTGCATCAGCCATTGCTATTAGCAGCGTGCAGTAAAAACTAATTATCGCTTCTTCAAGAATTAACAAGCGAAATTTCTAATTTCAAGGGACTAACATATTGAGTGATTATAGGTAAGGGCATCTCAAAAGGCGTCACAGATTCAAATTGCTTGAATGACTTAAACATAAGATAGCGGCAATCTCAAAATCATCAAGACGATTACTATTAGATCTTAAAAGTACCAATACTTGCCGATAAGTGAATAATCAACCACAATAAGCATACGTACGACGTCCAGCATGCAACTTGAAAACTTTAGTTTGACCATCATATCACGGCACTCACCGGTGATGACTCTATAGAACGGTCACATTCGCTAAAACACATCGAAAGTGAGAAATGTAATAGTAAAGGTTACTAACACATTAAAGCAATCACGAACACTCACCATTTGTTAAGAACACGAAAGGTATCTTCAACTCTCCTGAAAAGATGTAGAACATAAAGTAGGTGATAGAAGGTTACACATAGCAGATACGAATCTCGATATCCGCCGCCCTTTACTGTCCATCAGAAATTTCGGTAGCAATCAGTTCGCAACGTAGAACATTGGAAAGCACGTGAAACAGCACGATCGCCAGCATGAGATAAGTCTCGCAGGTATATCAGCAAGCGATGGCGAAAGCTTTACCAGAATCGTCGAAGTACAATCTCCTGAGCGCGCGAGGAGAACCGCCGATGGGAGTGTGACCGAGGAGGACCACGCCGTCGATGTCGAAGGCGATGCCGAACGAAGGCCTGCACAGCGAAACCACGATCGTCGATTCGATCACGGACGAAAGAGAAGAAGAAGAAGAAGAAGAGAAAAAGAGAACATCGGAGAAAATCACGAGCGTAGTCGAAGCATGACCGGAACGCACCGATCCGATTGCGAGCTAAGCCGCGAAAACGAGCGCGAGGCGAGCGGGGAAGGCTGCTTTCTGCCGCGACTCCGCGACGCGATGGTGAAAAGCCGGTACCTCATTTTCCTGTTCGCGGCCAATCGCTACGGGAGATCGACGAGCTCGAATCGCCGGAGATGAAGCTCCAAGAAGAACGGAGCGAGCTTCAACAGCCCACAGAGACAGAGAGAGAATGGCTTAATCGCGCAGCGTCTTCTCGTTCGATGTTCAGGGGCCGTGAATTGGGCCCGTTGAAATGATGGGAGGGCCTCGATAACGGATCGGCCTTTCCTTCGGATCCGAGCTCAACGGTTAAGCTTGATTTTGGTGAACGTTTTTGGGCTGTTTCGATTGTGCAAAATGGGGCTAGGAGTATGGTGGGTCGATGCCTCATCCAAATTGCAAAATCCCGTGGCATCCATAGCATCAACATAATTAGGGATAGGTGCTCTCTTGAAAGCTTTCAGTAACCTTGATGCCACATAACTTTTGTCAAACTACTGTTGTTTAAAACTTTTGTGTAGACTTTAGATAGCAAGGGTATGTGTGGGTTTTCTTTTATTTCTCTTTTCTGTGATTTGCCTTAACCATTGCTAGGAAGCCCTTTTTTTTTTCTTTTGGAACGCATTGAGCTCTTGTCTACTCAGCTTCTAAAGTAGCTTTTGATGGTTACACAGCCTAAATTATATATGAAATTCAACCTCTGTGATGACAAGTTGGAACTCTTTAGGGACTGAATTACTTGTGGCAACTTTGTCTTTTCCTATTCTAATTATGAATGTTGCTGGTGGACTAAAAGTTATGAACAATTTCCAGATGCAGAAATATGTTGATTATGTTTGGTTGTGGTGGTGATATATCAATTTACAAATGGAAAATGTGCCAAAATATTTAGCATTCTGGTATCTCTAGTTTGTTTTTTGGAAGTTGGTGTGATTGATTGAGATCTCTTGCATCGAATAATAGGGAGAAGTGGACCTCGAGCTTGTGTTACTGTAGCTAACCCTTTTAAGCTTGAAGTAACACTGAGTGTGATCAGTGTGATCACTGATTTGAGGAAATTATAATCTTTGGCTAGGTGCTACAATGGGCACGAATTTATGTGGCTGACTGAGCATTAGTACATGCATTGGCATGCAAGAATGCTTCTGTTATGAGAGCATTTCGAGGAACTGATTATGTTGAACTTATAAAAAAAAATAAGAAGGTACTTTAGGTTCATGTAGGTACATCAACTAACATCCTTTAATCTCCCAATATAAAGATAAGGTTTTGTGATGAGGTAACATGTATTTGGAAAGAGTAGAAGGACTTGTTTTTTGAATCTATCAAAGGCGAAGGTAGTTAACTATAGTGTGAATTGAACAGAGATCTTTCTGCATTGCTTATCAGAAGTGACTTGTTACTTCTACTATTTTTGCAATCATCATGTGTTCTAGACATTGATTGCTGGTATGTTTAGATCATCATGCTGCTGGGCATTGGTAATTCCATCTTTTTTGGTTGCTAGTGGAAACTTCCTTTTAGTATATCTAAGACCTCTCTCTACTTTGCAACTTCTTTTGGAGTGAAATTTTCCTCCTTTTCTTTTAATTTTGTGATGAGACACAAAAAGAGGTCAGAAAACACTTTGTGGTGCTTGACGCATTAATTTGGTAGGGCTCTCTCAGCCAGCTTATTAGTTCATGCTATGACATCGAGCACAAATTTGATAGAATTCTTTATTTGTTCTCCAACTTAACAGTTAGCATTGCATATCAGTAACTAAGTTTGAATTTTACTGTGCTTTCATGGCTGTCCTTTTCCTATGACAGAGCTGGCTCTAATGAAGCAAAAGAGGCGTTGAAGAAACTTGGTGCTGAAGAAGTGTTCATTGAGAGCCAATTAGAAATAAAGAATGTCAAGAGTCTACTAGTATCATCCATCCATTAATCCATTCCACCATATTCTCATGCATGAAACACATCCATGTTTGGCCATCGGCACTTGAGTTCTTTATTTTCATCTTATTAACTTGCTACTAGGGTGATCTAAAAGAACCTGCCCTTGGATTAAACTGCATTGGTGGCAATGCTGCTTCCTTGGTGATGACATTTTTGAGGTGCGACAAGTGTTAAATTTGTGTTTAGTGCTTCCCTTATCTTTCTGAAGAGTGCTGATTTAGTTTTGTTCTCAGGCGGGGAGGAACCATGGTGACATATGGTGAGATGTCTAAGAAACCAATTACAGTGTGAACTTCATCTTTTATCTTCAAGGTAAATTAAGAAGCGGTGAACTAAATTTTCCGCCTATGGTTCGGAGGTTATTTTAGTCAAGCCTTACAATTTGATTTGTCTACATTTCGGTCTCGCTCTTGGTCAATGCCCTATAGTTTTATTTTTATTTTTATTTTGTCTAAATTTGGCCCAAAACCTCAATTTCAGTATTTGACGCAACCAAATTTGAGCGAAAAAAATTATCCTTGGAGTCGAGACTAAGAGGAGTATTTAAATCAATGAGACAATGGTTCTTATGATTTGCAGGATCTTTCTTTGAAGGGATTTTGGCTGCATAATTGGATGAGTTTTCAAATAATGTAAAAAGGGTGAAGAAGAATGATAGATCACTTGCTCGAGCTAGTGCGAGATGGGAAGTTAAAATACGAGTATGTCTTCGGTAACCACCACTCAAATTGCTGTATTTAGGTCTCCATATCTTTATAGTGTCTCTAATAGTATTTATCTTCAAGATAGTGTGCTTGGACTATGCATGCATATGAAATTCTCCGAAACTGCAAGACGGAGCTAGTTCCTTTTAGTGATTTCCACATTGCACTTTGGATAAATCATTGGGGAAACTTGGAAGCCATCCTAAGCAAGTCCTAAAGTTCTAGGGCTACTAAATATTTAAGGGCAGTGAGAAGATCAAAGAATTCTGCGTCATATCCTTCGGACGATCACTGCATTCGAAGTTGAGGCACTTTGGATCAACCGGGCACGATAATTATGTTCTTTTCCTTTATTATTATTCTCTTTTCATAAGTTATGCATCTTTTTTGTTGAGGTAATTTCGATGCTGCTTATTTTTAGCAATTTCCATTCTGAATTTGTTTTGCATCATGCCTTCCAATCTAAAACTATTCTCATGCTCTGCCAAAACAGGATGGCTGAATTTGGAGATCCAAACATCGGCCCACTCGGTATCAGAAGGGTCCAGAAAGGTTTCAGATTTGCACGATTCACATATACACATAATAAGGAACATTGGGATATACTTCCCAAAAATCATGTAATCAACATGGCATGCATTGAGAAAAAGAGCAAGAAGAACCATAAATTATTCATTTGATCTAACCTAATTCAAATGGGAAGCAGAGGAAAAACACAGAATGGAAAGATCGTGTTAGCTTCCAAAGAATTGACAATTTTGTTCAGATACCACGGAAAGAAAATGCATCTTTTGTCTAGACAATGTCAAGGACCGCACTCCTTTCTCAAGATAAAGGAGTTGGACCAGGATGAGCGATTTTCAAATTCATTTTTAGCCTTGGAAAATTTAGAGAGAAAACAAATTCCCCACAAAAGTGGCTTCCTATCATGCATGATTTTGCTAGGCCGAAGAGATGGGCCTAGCAAAATGGAAGATTATAAGTAATTGGAAGATTATCCATGCTGACACCTCAAAACACTTAACGTAATGCTTGGTTAATGGTCATGGAATCATGAAAGGAAACCCAAACCGTAAAATCAAATAGAGGACAATAATCTGGAAAATGTTCAAGGATCTTATGTGGTTCTTCATCCCTGTTTCTATCCCTAATTTTCCGTTATTCGCTTTGTATACGTTGATTGGAGACGCATTCCCTTTCTTACACATACAACATATTTGTTATTTTAAGAGATGGGCTTCATTCGATGAGCATAATTCAACATGGAATTCCACTCGACCCCAACCTAAGAAAAGAATTTCTGAATCAATTTAGTAATTTAGACTTTTTTTGTTTCTCAAAAAATAAATAATTCGATAACAATTTTCCTAAAAATGATCGTTTATATCACTCGAAATAATTATTTAAGAAATATTTTTATTATTCATAATAATTTATGTCTAGATATTTTTTGTGGAAGGTAAAAAAAGTTTTAGTTCATTTATTTTTATAAGCAATATAAATAATTATTTTTATGAAATGTATTTTAAATCATTCTCTTAATCAAAGATACACTCCCTTTACATCCGTGTTGTAGTTCCATCTTCACTCTCGATTGTATTAATTAATCATCGGAGCCAAAAATAAAGCAAAATATCTTTGTGCTCTAAATAGGCAATTATATTCTAAACAGCTTTTCATCAGCCAACATTTAGTTTTTCTCATGGACCAATGGCATCTATTTTTATGGTCGTGGTAGTCAAAAATTAGATTGGAAATTAGAACACCTTTTAAATAGATGAGATTATGTAAAGCCAAAAGAAGCAACATGAACAGACCACTTTTCTTAGCTGTCGCATCAATAAACAAATGAAGAAAATGATGGAGATGCAATCCTAATTTTGATGACAGCTTAGCAGTGTACTATTGCTGGCCAACGGAAGCATGTGATCGTCTTTTACCGAGACAATGAATGATTAGATAGCCTCATTAATGACATGAAAGGGACAAGCAGTACCTCCATTTGTGCACCTTTTGAATGGAGGGGATATGTAAAGCCAAAAGAAGCAACATGTACGGACGATTTTTCTTAGCCATTGCATCAACAAACAAACGGATAAAATTATGGAGAGGCAATCCTATTTTAATGACAGCTTAGGAGTGTGCTAATTGCCGGCCAACTGAAGCATGTGATCATTGTCTTTACCGAGACAATGAATGATTAGATAGTGCATCTACTTTTGGACAAGGATGGATTCCCATTATATTATTTCGTGCCGTGGCCTACAATCAGGCGCAAGGGAGAGCATTAAATTCCAAAAATAAGCCTATTGACATTTCTCTATCGGGTGCTTAAATCAGATGAAAAACAACGTCATCTTATCATGTCATGCTGTCGTCATTACACTTAAGTAGTGGAAGATAATTAAAACATCACGTTAGATGATTTCAATGAGATTTAGCTAAAATGTTTTATTGCATTTTCCCTTGTAAGTTTAAGACTACATTATTTCAGTTAAAAAGTTTATACCTTGATAGATTTGAAATTTTGGTATAATAATTTGAGGAGAGATTGTGCAATTATCTCGAAAATATGACAATTCGGTTTTCTCAATCTCATGCTCACACTCAACTCAATACAATATATATACTCGCATCAGACTCGATCCAACTCTAATATTAAAAACTAAATTATAGTGTAAAGCTTCGAACTCCATCTCAAGTTCTCATAAAAAATTTCAAAAATAATGATTTTTTTTTTTCATTGTCCTTAGTAAAATCCTTTAAATTATTAACAAGGCTCGCAACTTACATTACTGTAGTATTACAAAATTTGACACCTCCGACATGACAATCCATATTGTTAGGTCCAAATACATAAAAGAAGGGGTGAAGTGTTTTTTTATACGTATAAAAATATTTATCTTTCTAGAACCAGCACCTTATTTACAAATATTTTTTATATGCAATTAAACTGTTAATTTGCAATAAGAAACTTATAGAGTTTGGGGAAAAAGAAATTACAAAAGCTATTTATAGAGTTACAATTAGGATATGCTTTCTCTTCTAGCCCTAGCAGCCCCATTAGATTGAAATTCACTACTTCGGAGGAGGCTTGTGAAATTTTGAAGATGACTCGCATCATACTTCAGCATGCAGGGATGGAACTATCATATATTTTTAGTGGGTCAATGCCCTAAAGACCGTAAGTTAAGGTACTTCATTTAACAAAAAAATTATAAAGATGCGATTGAGCTATTTATTGATTAGAAGTAGTTTTTCTATGCGAAGTCTGACTCGAAATCAACGCTTTGACATTGAATCATGAATGTGAACAAAATTCAGTTTCAAATCCCTGTGCTCGAGCTCAACTCAATATAGTATATAGGGCTCGAAATTGAACTCGATTCAACTCCATTATTAAAAGCTCGATTCTACTCATTTGACTTGTTGCGTAGGATGTTTCTATCTATTTTTCCTAATCATATACTGTACTTTCTGCATAGCCTGGTCATGCCATTCGATTGCTTTATCTTCCGACTCTATCAAGCCTCGTGTTTGATTGGTGGTGTGGTTGTCTAGAAGTGCAATGTCTAAGCCCAATAATTTTTTGATAATTGTTTATCTTTTTACTTTTCTGTTTTTTGCGTCATAAAGAAGTTTATAGTACATCAAAAGACAAGATACTGGTTTTGATTTCTTGCAAGTTAGGGCATGGTCCCTTAGAGGGCGACGAGGCTAAGCCTAATTACATTGATGAACTATGGAAGTTACTAAAAAGGCAATTTGGTGTTTCATTAGGCATCATCAGTTGGATTTTATTTCTTTAGATAAACTATAAGGATCCCATCCCACTGCTCATTTTGCCCTTCTGATTTCCATCTTTTGGCAATGGAAAACCATAGCCACAACAACACCGATATAAATTAAGGAATCATTATGCTAGCTGGATCCTATGAGAAACAATTGATGTTGTCTCATCCATTGATTGTCAGACTTTCAGGATTATATGTCCGTACTTCCATTCACTCACAGAACACTTCTTGGATATGTCCTTCCTCAGCACTTCATTTCGAGTAGGGATTAATAGTTCCTCCCGTACAGATTGGAGTACGAAGCCCACCCAAAAAATCTAATAAAATAATCCATTCTATTTCACCGGTATCACCAGCTGACTTAGTTCCAATGACTCTCTTTGGAATATGGGGCAATAATAGAGCAAATCTGTCAACCGGTTCTCCACCAAGAGCAGGAACTCTTTTATTATGTATGTGGATTGATTGGTCGATTTACGACATTTTGTATAGAAATTACGAGAAAATGCAAATAGTTATAATTCATTATAGTTCAAAAATTTATTTATCGATGACCATAAAACCGTTCATGTATTATAAGAAGAAATTTTAAAAACCCTTCAACACAAAAGTTATTCATTACATCGAATCTCCAACATTTTATAGTAGAGTAGACGATCTATCACCGTGCATCATTCAAGTTTCACACACAAACATAAATAGAAGCTTTTAAATTCATAAGCATACAATAAGATAAGAAAGACGATCTATCACCGTGCATCATTCAAATTCCAACAACCCATGCCCCTGCTGGCACCCCTGCCGCCATGGCCCCCATGGTGGCCCCCACGGCCACCCCGGTGGCCCCTGTGGCCCTTGCGGCCCCTGCCGCCCCGGTGGCCCTGGCGGCCCCGGCGGCCCCCGCTCCCCTTGTAGCCCCCGTGGCCCCTGCAGCCCCGCCAGCCCCGGTCCCCCCGCAACCCCTTCTCCCCCTGCGGCCCCTTCTCCCCCGGTCCCCCTTCTCGCCCCCTGGTCCCCCTTCAGCCCCCGCCGCCGGATGTAGAAAAGGAAACCACAAAGCATGATGGCAACAATGACTAAACCAACAATAACCCACGTTGGGGTGTTATTGTCATCAGATGATACGGAATTCGGATCGATCCATGCCGATGGAGAAGGAAAGTTCTGGAAACTCAGATGAGTTTGTGGATAGTTATTGTTCTCCATCAAGAAAACTCTGTGGAGGTAGTTCAATGCGAGTGGTGAGTCTACAAACATATTATGAAGCATCAATCCAGGAGCCAATTACCTTTTTATCATGATGAATTGATCGTATGATCCGAGTGCGGGATTGAAATGATTCAACACGGAATTCAACGATATATAATGTGAGTGGAAGTAGTTGCTTGCACATATACCCTCACAAGAAGAACCGAGCAAATCGGTGAATGATGTTGTACCAATGCTTATGCGACCTGCAAAGGAGTGAGAATTTTCACTGGGGGAGGTAGCGCTATATATGCCCCGCGACACTCCCTCTCTCCCTCACGGGGTGGGTTTTTGTTTTTTTTGTTTTTGGCTAAAAGCTAATAATTTTCATTACTAACCAACTAATGGGGCACCATTAGTTGAAGAGTCCAAACTTAGAATTAAATATAGAGAACGACGAGAATTATAAGTCCAATTGCTGGAAAGTGAGCTGGCTCGGTAGGTTAGGTAAGCGTTTTAACAAATGCATCATAGCAGGTTAGGTAAGCGTTTTAACAAGTGCGTCACCATTTTTTGAGGATGTAGTGTAATGATTGAAGCATCTGGTCAAAAAGTTCGGGAAATTTTATTCACGTGCCACAATAGGAAAAATTATCAAAAAAATTATAAATATATTATAATTATACCAATTCAATTATAAATACTTTGTAATCAAATGAGTACTAAATCTTTTATATTTATATCAATTCAATTCGTCCGATCAAAATTGGCCGCTCAGCACTAAAATGAACACAAGGCGTTTTACGGGGCATTGTCGGCGACCGCGTGAATAATTTTTAATAATATTTGAATATTTTTTTGATTTTATTCCTATTTTTCTTTTTATGTTTTCTTTTCTTTCTTTTTTTCCTTTTCTCTTTCTTTCTTTTTTTATTTTTTATTTCTTTCACTCGGTTCTTCCTTCGGCTAGTCGCCAGCAACCACTGGAAATGAAGGTCTAGGAAGAACGGGGCAAGCTTCAACTACTGTCTCTGACCAAAAAAAAAAAAAAAAAGCTTCAACTACTGTCCAAGCTCGATCACCTCTTCATGTGTGATGTTCAGGAGCTGGGAATTAGGCCCATTGAAATGATACACGTGTTTGACTAATACGGTATAAGAGAATAAGATTTTGGTGAAAGGCCAAAAAAAAAAAAACAATCAGGTTTGAAATGAGAACTTATTATATGCTCTACAAAATGTGTGATCGAATATCATCTCAATCATTAATTAGGTAGATCTAAGCCCACAGGATCAATTGTTGAACTGAGTTTCCACATGAGATTTATAGACCATACAGTAAAATTTCATACAAAATGGGTTTATAGACGTGACCTGAAAAATAAAATTCACTCTACTATCCAAAATCAAGTCCACAAAAACTTATTTTAGAGCCAACCTGCCAAGGATATAAGAGAGCCATTGTCAATTCGTTTCTATTTCGAGTATTCTATAAACGTAGGAAAATGTTTTAAGATCCTCCTGAACTTAAACTGTCTTAGGTGGACACATCAAAAGGCCACTAATCTCAGTCCTCGTGTTGGCCTATTCTTGTCTACATCTCTCTCAGGGTCACGGGACTCCTGTCCGAACAATACTAAAAAACGGCCACGTCGCCAGCAAATTAGAACGATGGAATTAAACGCATGAGGCAAATAATGCGACGAGAAAGAAACCGGCTGTTGACACCTAAATTTTGGCGACCCGCTTAATCATTTATTACATTAAAAAATTAGGGGTTAATTTTATTTCTGAAAAATAGTTAATTGCATAGCATATAGTTTTAGGTGCATTTATTTCTTAATTTGCATTTACATTGGGCCAGTGACAAATGGGTTCAAATTGGTGGTTCAGAATATTAATTTGGTGAATTGGACTAAGCCCACGAAGGGAGTAAATTGGCCAAGCCCGTATCCTCGGAAAGATTTTACGGATTGATTTGTGTGAGATTTGAAACTTTGGAAGAATCCTTTTGCAATCCTAAATCGTATCAAAAGCAAATATTGCATTTGGAAAAAGGAATTTTTGTGGATATGGATTTGGAAAAATTAAAACCCTAACCGTGGCTTATAAATAGATTAAATGCGTAGGGTTTGAGAGGGGGAGCCACACATTGAAAAAACGGCCGCACAAAGAGAGATGAGAAGCTTGGGCTTCTCCGTTCGTTCCCTTTGAGAAAAAAACAGAGAAAAAACACGTTGAGAAGAGAGAGAGGAGCCTCATGGCCGAATACCCTCGGCTGTGCGACCCTTGCGTTCGAGACTTACCCGATGTTGGTGCTGCCTCCCAGCCTTGACCAGCTTGCTGTCTTGACCAAGCCGCCTGATGCTCATCCGTGAGCCACCTACACTGACGATCAACGCTGCCGCTTCCTCCGCCGGCAACAATTTAGCACCTGTACCACGAGGCGACAAAGCATTCAGTTACCTCAACAACGATGAGTTGATGAAGATACTACATTGCGACGAGGTCACATGCACCGAGCCGTGATGCAACTCTACGGCCCAGTTGTGTCACCGATCCACCTGTTGCTCAGAGACTGCACCACGATGACAATATTACCGCCATCGCTATTCTTTACCAAGCTGCAGAATTGTATTTTTTTTCTTTTCTTTTGCAGGTGAGTGACGCCGAGCACACCCACGGGCGGGAATCACCAAGCCAGTCCCACCAAACCTAGAGTCCACGGTTAAAAGGGCTGTTGAAATTTTGGTGAAATAAGTAAAAGAGGGGAATTTGTCTTCTTTTGATTGTTGTCCAGAAGTTATAATACGAAAGATAGTCAAAGCTTCCTCACTGCCGAATTGCCCCGACGTCTTCGAGCCGAGCCTAAAGTTCACGGTCAAAAGAATTATTGGATTGAATAATTCTAAGTGTTGGATCTATCTTCTTTTGCATGTTGTTCAGATTGGACAATAACACGTGGTTTTTGTGATTTTATTTCATGCATGCAAAAGGATCTTCCTTGGCCAGATGAACGTGAGAAGCTCGGCATCGCTGTGTTCTGTTTCGCAGGTCCTCAGAAGCTCGTCTTCGATCATTAATCCAAGCTAAAGCCAACGTGGATCCACGAGTCTCGCTGAGAAGCACCTTGGGTCAAACTCTTCCATGGCCCCCACGTTTGGTTGTGACAATCGCGAAGGTCACGAGTGCGATCCACCGCTGAACACAACATGGTCTTCCAGTCCCAAGCATCAGCTAACGAGTATCCAACATCCTCGGCGAGTCTCCCTGAAGGTTACGGGCGTTGGTTCTAACTTGGAAGCATTATCCGCGTGATATTGTGAATCGGGTAAGAATTTTGATTAAGTCGTTATTGTTGCCCAATCCGTAGAATTGTGATGTTGTTTGAATATTTGATTGATATTGCCATATCCAAGAGATCTCTTGATCACTCATGAATTGTGAAATTTTCCTAATTTCACAACGTGCGTACGATTGACAGTCCGATTTCACGCTCGAAATATGACTCGCAATCGCACGGAAAAATTGCCAACCCGATCTCACGCTCGAGATACGGTTCGCGATTTATGTAAAATTGGCCAACCCGATCTCATGCGCGAGATATGGTTCGTCAATTTAGATATCAATCTTATCTTGCTTGATTTGCTGTCATGGTATTTGAATCAATTTTATTTTCGTAAAAGAAAAAATCCAAAAAGAAATTGAATTAGGATTAGGTTCGTTTTAGAATATTCATAGTCTTAGGGTTATCTTGCATGTTTAGAATTGCAATCTTATTTCGAATTTTTAAATAAAAAATCCAAAAAAAATGCGTTCATTTAGGATGTTAGTTTTCTTTAATTTAAATGGCACGCTTAATTGGCAATTTTAAATTTCGAATTTACAAAGAAAAATACAAAAAAAAAAGAGTCATCATGCATATTTCATGTAGAATTAGGGCATTATTTGTACGTCATTGCATATTGGATAATATTGCATGTCCCATTTTAAATTGATTTTTAGATAAATTGCATCTTAGGTTAGAGATTGCTAGGTTAAGATAATATCATGGTTTAAATTAGGATTTAGTCGACCGATCCTTACTATAAGCTGGATAGAGTCTTAATCTAGATAGGTATTTTTGCATTTTTCTTAATTTCGAATTTCATGAAAAATACAAAAAATGTCATAGGTTAAATTAGTCTTATTATTTAGGATAAAATGCATTCTTTTAGGAAAAAGAAAAATTGTCATATGCACGTCATTAGGATTCGATTCATTGAGATGCATGTCATTTAGTATTATTGATAGGTTCATTTAATTAGAAGTTGCCCGTCATTATAATTAGGTCATTTGGTTAATTTAGATTGCACATTTAACTATTGCATCACTTTACGCATGTCATATAGTTTAGGTCATGTTGCCATGTCATATCATTTCATGTTAAATTAGTGGCATGCATTGCATAAAGCATGATTCTCATTAATTAAGTGAAAACAAAAAAGAAATTGCTTGTTAATTAGAAACCATATCTAGGGTTGTTGATGTGGATTTTAATTTAACATTGCATATGCTTTCATTGCTTTGAGGTAAGTTTTTGCAATTTATTTATCGTTTATCTGGGTGTTAAATTGGTGGATTGTGCACCCGCATGAACACCTCACATGTTAGGGAATTAATTTAAAATCAATCCAAACTGCTTGCCAAACATTTTTCAAAATAAAAAGAAAGGTACCGAAAGGGCGTTAGAGAATTCTAGCGTAACCAAGTCCCCGTACCCATAGTCTCTGGTTTGTAGGAGTAAAATAATTCTCCCGTTATTTTACTTGGGTTTCTAATCGACCCACCAAAAATAGATTAGTGGCGACTCCTAATTGAAAATCAATTGTATGTTAAGAACTTAAACCTAAGTCGCGAATTGGTATGGGCTTGGGAGAGCCCGAGTTAAGTCTAGGCTTAACAATCCATTAGCCAAACCTTAGGTGGTCCACACCCGAAAAATGGGTCGCGACACCGGCGAGGGGACATGACTGGAGGAAAGAAGCACCCATTTTCTCTCCGCTCAACCTCACTTCTCTTTCTCTTTTTTCGACCAAAAAAAAAAAAAAAAACCTCACTTCTCTTTTAGCAGAACAGAGGAAACAGATGGGTGTAAAAGTGGAGAAAACTTGTGGATGTAGTCTGAGCTGCTTGTGGATATAGCATGACCAATCTCTTAAGAGTATATATAAACAAGTGTTCCTAGCTAACTTGGTAGTAAAAATGCATAGTTTATTGCATAAAGAAGCTGGAACAGCTCCATATCATCGGTTGTTTAAACAAGTTTAGAGTGACGTCAAAGTCCACTTTTGACCTCCTTACCCTTCTAGCCAAACTTGTCATGCTGGGCAAAGTGACATTACTTTAATCTCAAGCTCAATCACATTGTGACAATAATAAAAAAGTATTGGAAACAAGGCATAGCATTACTCTTGATAATTACACAAAGCGAGAGAATGATTTAAGATCACGAGACATTTCGAATAAGAGCAATCTTTTTTATTATTACATTCTAATTATCAAGATATTATATTAGAGATTCTTAAGATTTTCTATAGAATATTATCCTATGTTAGGGACAACTATGATATTATTGTTGATTATTTATATCAATTAAGATTTTTTTATAGAATATCATTCTTTGATTGTACATATCTTAATTGATAAATATCACCTTCAATAGTCTCTACAAAGCCTATAAATGGCTGATGTAATCTTCATTATGATATATCAAAATATACACTATTCCCTTTTTCCACATTCTTATATTTAACTATTTGCACCTGGTGCACTCTGGTTTTTACATGATTGAAGACTCCAATACCAAGTTGAGAAATAAGAAAGATATGTAGAAGAAGGTAATTGTCACGTGTTACTTTGTTATTTTCATGCTATCAACTCTTATTTGGAATTATGGTAGAATTTGGATCCCATTGGTCATGAACCATGAATCTTCTGATGGAACCGGGAAATTTTTGCCTTTAACATCCATCACTGCTGCCTCGACTCCATTGACCCAAAGGCAACCCCGATGATACTCGTCTCTCCCTCTTGGTTCTTTGTTTTCTATATCTCTACAACTTGTTTATTTGTTCTCTATTCTCCACGGCCGTTGAGCTCAAGGACCATGAACTCTGCTGTAGTGTCGTGCTCAAGCAGCATCTCAGGCAAGCTCTGACATGCCACTCGAATTCGCTGACATCATGGCTTCAAGGTCAATATTGGATTTAGATATTAGATGAAAATATGATTTATTATTGAAATATTCTAACATTGCGTGTCAAGCTACGCTCGTGGCAAGGAGCTCAAACTTAAATCTAGTGGATGAGCTTTGCCGCACATTGAGCCCAACCTCAGATTTGCGATCAAGCTCCGCCACGCTGTCGAGCTCAAAGAGTGCAAAGAGGCCCGGACGAAGGGAAGATGAAGACGCGGGGTGCCGGGGGCTAGCTGTGGAGGCTGTTATCTGATTTGGGCACGTCCAAAACTGGGCAAGGTGTCTACAATCGGGTAACGATAATCATGTGAGAGTCGGCCGACCCTCGTTGAGGGCCCATGGGGTCCGACAGCCCTTGCCAGCAAAGCCGAAACGGGCGGCGACGTCCTTTAAACAACCCCGACCATCTGTAATCTCTCTTTGTCCTCTGGTTCGAATTTTCATTTTTTCTTCGGATAGCTTTCTTTGTTTCTCTCTCTTTTCAATCTTCTTCTGATGTGGCGCTGACATTGCGCCACACCAGTGCCATTATTCCTCAACAAAAACTTAATAATAGGACGTCAAATTTTTAAAAGGCAATCTTAGGACAAAATTGTGATGAAGGATATAAGCATTATATGGATAGAGGTTTGATGTTTTTAGAGACAAGATAAAAAAAAAAAAAAAAAAAAAAAAAAAGCTTGGACTACTGTGAAAATAATAACTTGTAGTGAGTTATAAATTTTTAAGAGAGTAAATTCTATGACAATTATAATTATTTGTTATTTGATTTTTATGGTCCAAAACATACTATTGCATTGAGTTCTTTTACTTGGGAATAGGGAATGGGAAAAAGACTTGTTGCATGATAAATCATTATGTTATTATCATGTTTCCAATTCTCTTGTTTCTCAATCATCCCTTCTTAGGTAAATCCTCACTCAATTGGGGTGAGCGATTTTCGGATGCACTTTTAACCTTGGAAAATTTGGAGAGAAGACAAATTCCCCATAAAAGTTGCTTTCAATTGGGCATATTTTGGAGATACTGACATTTTGCTAGGCTGAAGAAGGAAAAGGTTCAGTCATGTTTCATCCAACCAATTTGGAATTGACCGATCACCCAGAGTATAGCAAATCAAGGCATGTACGTATGGGAGGATTATCCACGCTGACAACTCAAAACCACTTGAGGCCATGTTTGGTTCATTGCCCTGGAATCATGAAAAGGAATCTCAATCTAAGCAATCAACTTCCTAGATGTGGGGTTCATTCTCTATTGTTTGGTTTCAATTTACAAATGAAGGGAGAAATGTCTGATGTGAGATGCAAATTGAGGTAAAAACATGTCAGAAATGGAATGTGTAAAATATTTCTCCAATCCACATATCCAAAGTGGCTAATGAAAAACCAAGGATAGAAACAGAATGAAGAACCACATACGATCCCCCAACAATTTCCCGATTATTGTCATCTAAAATGATCATTTCATTTCACAAACACATTACATTACAGCTCCTCAAAATCTCTTGAGTAAAGCATTTCACACATAATCTGCAACAATGAAGATAGAGCCATTCCCGCGTAACTTCAAACTACTTCACAGCTGTTACCTCAAGCCATTGTGATATTCTTGTCCTTATTGTGTTTTGAGTCAAAGACCCAATCACGAGAACAAATGGAGTGACAGCAACTCAGCCAAGTGTGTTAATGGAACTTTATATCCCCACTCAAGCCAACATGATGCTCGTAGTTGGCGTCTCCATTAACAAACCAGACAAGTTTCACAGTAGAGAGGGAGAAATAATCTCACCCGGTAGAGGAATGTGAGGGCCATGGAATCAAGAGGCGGGTGAAACTCCCATGGAAGGATTTGAAGATGATGAATGGAGAGAGAGAGAGAT
Organism: Eucalyptus brandiana; assembly: GCA_014182725.1. Lineage (NCBI taxonomy): Eukaryota > Viridiplantae > Streptophyta > Magnoliopsida > Myrtales > Myrtaceae > Eucalyptus > Eucalyptus brandiana. The sequence continues at coordinate 30,794,783 of CM024669.1, forward strand.
AGAGACAGAGAGAGACGAAGAGAGAGAGAGACAGAGAGTTCTGGCTTTCTAGGATTTGAAGATTTATGAAGCTCAAGAGTACCGAGCGTGTTGGGTTCGTGAATGTTTTTTCCTCCTAGGAATCCAAGTACCGCCTCTACCCGAGCAATCGAGTTCTGCATTAAGAGTATTTGTTAACTAGGCACTTTGATTCTATGATCATAAATCCATCCAAAGATGAGCTGCAATGGCATTCAATTTCCTGTTTATTACTCCAAGGTGAACCAAACAAGGCCTAAGTGATTACACGATGTACTATACTTTTCATGGTGGAATTAATGATCTGCGTCTCAACCATGACTTTCCATAGGATCATGTATCTAAAATCCCTAAACCAAAGAAGTGAACATGCACAGAATTCGCTTACTTAAGAACCTACCATCAACTCACCCCAACGTACATGCAAGGAAAGATGAGAGAGACAGATAGAGAAATGTCTGGATTTTATTAAGAGTACAAATACCAACCAAGTCCGCAGGAAGTTCTGAATGATTATCTTTTCCCTTGAATACCCTAGTCCTTGTTAATGTAGAAAACCAAGGATCTCCTACCTGAAGGAGTTGTTATCAGTACTGGTGATTATGTCCAGAAATAAAATTACTGTTGAAAATCATAATCGAATTTTCTGGTTATTTTGTTTCCAGATTTTCCAGATGTTTAAGATCTTTTAGATTTAGATTTTCCAGATCTTCCAGATCTTCTAGATTTTCCAGATTTTATTTTTTCCAGATTTTATTTGTTAGTTTTTAGGAATTTGTTTACTACCCTTTTATGGTGTTGTAGCAACTATAAAAATGTTAGATGTCTCATGTAAATGTTCATTCTCTGGAGAATAAAAAACTCAGAGTAATTTCTCCTAAAATTCTTCATGGTATCAGAGCACGATCTGGACCATTCTCTTCTACCATATTTCTAAGAGTTTCCACCATGACAAAATACCCTAGAGTTGCCATGGCAAGCGAGGTTGAGAGTGAAACCTCAGACCTTAGAGCTCAGAACTCTCCTCACATTATCCAACTTATCAATGTATCTGAAGGTGGAACTCTTCTCATCACCGGTCATAAACTTACCGCTCACAACTTCAATCAATGGTCCCATTCTATCATGATTTTCGTTTGTGGATAAGGTAAAGAAGATCACCTAACTGGAACTGTCGTACAACCTGAGGAGACGAGCCCAAATTATCGAACATGGAAGGCGGAAAATAGCATGGTGATGTGCTGATTGCTGAATTCAATGACAAATGAAACAGGGGAGAATTTCATGTACTACAAGACATCAAAGGAGATTTGGGATGCTGTTCATGAAACTTATTCAAACAAGGATAACACCTCAGCCATTTTTGAGATCAAGGGCATTCTCCATGACCTAAGGCAAGGGGAATCTTCTGTCACTGATTATTTTAACCAACTTATACGTGTTGACACCTAAATTTTGGTGACCCTTTTAATTATTAATCGCATTAGTTAATTAATTGCATAGCATATAGTTTTAGGTGCATTTATTTTAAATTGCATTTACATTGGGCCGGTGACAAATGGGTTCAAATTGATGGTTAAGAACTTTAACTTGATGAGTCGGGCTAAGCCCACGAAGAAAGCAAATCGGCCCAAGCCCATATCCTCGGAGAGATTTTATGGATTTATCTTTGTAAGATTTCAATTGAAAAAGCAAATATTACGTTTGGAAAAAACAAATATTGCGTTTCGAAAAGAAATCTTCGTGGAGATGAATTTGGAAAATTTTAAAACCCTAATCCGTGCCCTATAAATACGTAAAAAATACCTAGGGTTGGGGGAGGCCACATAATTGCGAACACACGGCCGCAAAAAAAAGAGAACTCACGTTCTCCACGGAGACAGAGGCAATACCGAGGGGAAGACTCCTTTTTCAGGAAGGTCGCGATAGAGCGAAGTCAAAATACCGTTCCAGCCGTCTTTTTGGCGTTGTGCAGCCTCAGTTCTTCATCCGCAACGCCTTCTTAATGAGTGCTACCCTTTTGAGCTGTTGCCGACACCATGGTTTGACGTGCCTGAGTTGTGTCGAGTTCCCCGATGTGCTGCCCTCATCACGTTTAAAGCTCTTGGTTTGTGGAATCTCCAGAGAATTGCTCCGACAGATTTTAATCCCAACCCTAAGCTCACCACCAGGAGTTGTTTCATCACGCTGAGAAGCATCACCGCAAAAAAGCCTTGTTGCGATCCGTCACCGACTTTTGCCCCGTGATCTCTCCGGGCTGAGCACCAGCGAAGACCTGCCGTCCAGAAGAGCCGGACCACCAGTGGCTACCCTCATCGATGACCCCGGCCTCGACAACTCGCTACTCGGATTGTGCCGTTGAATTTCTTTGTTTTGCAGGCTGACTTGTGCGCCGGTGACCAGGTGGCCATGTCCCTATGATTCTCGAGTATATCGTCCGTGAAGAAATTCACTCGTGTTCACACTTCGGCGTCCATCAAGTCACGACGCTACCGGTTGAAATCAAAGAAGAAAAATACGAGAATTCTCAATGGAATATTTGAATTCACGGCCACTCATGAAGTTCCCGAAAAGTTATAGCCAAAGGACAAACACGTGGGAAAGAATTGGCCTTTATGTAGCCTGAGGCGGTGGAAATTTTGGTTTTCGGTGGGAGAGGGGGGTTAGATAAAAAAATAGAATTATAGGGGTGCATGGCAGCAGGGGAAACGCCGAGGGTTTGGGGTTTAATTCTTTAATCTTTTATATTGCATTAGTGGTTGCCGCACACTTGTTTTGATTTTGCAGTCAATCGAGCACCACACCGTGAATTACCAGCTCGAGCATCCCAAGCTGAGATGCCTTGCCGGCTTGCTCTGAAGCATAGTTGGTCATCACGAACCGGCCGCCGTTCGAAGACCAAATTTGGAAGCAATATTTGGGATAGGTAAAAATTGTCTATTCTAATTTCCGAAAATTTTGTTTCCTTATTTGATATATTCATTGGTGCACATGATGGAAATTCCCGATATGCCATGATGATATTCGCAACTCGAGTAGCCTCCTAAATTAGGAAATCTTCCTAATTTCGCAACGTGCATATGATTGACAGTCCGATTTCACGCTCGAAATACGACTCCCAATCGCACGGAAAAATCGCCAATCCGATCTCACGCTCGAGATATGATTCGCGATTTTATTTTAAAATTGCCCAACCCGATCTCATGCGTGAGATATGGTTCGTCAATTTGGATATCAATCTTGCTCTGATTTGCTGTCATGCCATTTAAGTTAATTTTGTTTTCGTAAAAAAAAAAATCCAAAAAGTGTAGGTTTAGGGTTTGCATATTTAGAATAGGGATTTAAAAAAGCAAAGAAATAAAAAATCAAATCAATCAATTTAGATTGTTAGATTTTTAACTCGGATTGCATGTTTAATTATTTGACAATTATTAGTTTCGAAATTAATAAAACAAAAACACAAAAAAGGTCATCATGCATATGTCATGTAGAATTAGGATATTCTTTACACATCATTGCATATTAGAATAAATTGCATGCTTATTTAGAATAAAAACCATGTGCACGTCATATAGAATTATGTTCATACAATGCACGTCATTTAGTGATTTTTGTTAGGTCCATTTAATTAGAAATTGTCAGTCATTAGATTAATTTAGATTGCATATTTAAATGTTGCATTTCTTTAATTTTGAATCCCATAGAAAATACAAAAAAATTATTTAGAATAAATCATCTCATGCTTAGGATAGACTACATGCTTAGTTATGTCATATTGCTTAGGTCATATAGCTAAGTCATATTGCCATGTCATATCATCTTAGATTAGTAGCATGCATTGCATGATTATCATTAAATAAGTGAAAACAAAAAGAGAAATTGCGTGTTAATTAGAAATCATATTTAGGATTGTTGATGTGAATTCTAAACTAACAATGCAGATGCTTTCGTTGCTACGAGGTAAGTCCTGCAATTTATTCATTGCTTTCTTGGATGTTAAATTGGTGGTTTGCGCACCCGCATGATCGCCTCACATTTTAGGGAAATAATTTTAAAATCAATTCAAGCTGCCTGCCAAACATTTTTCGAAATAAAAGAGAAAGGTACTGAAAGGGCGTTAGAGAAATCTAGCGTAACCAAGTCCCCGAACTCATAAATCTCTGGTTCGTAGGAGTAAAGTAAATCTCCCGTTACTTTGCTTGGGTTTCTAATCGACCCACCAAAAATAGATTAGTGGCGACTCCTAATTGAAAATCAATTGCATGTTAAAAACTTGAATCTAAGTCGCGAATTGGTATGGGCTTGGGAGAGCCCGCGTTAAGTCTAGGCTTAACAATCCATTAGCCAAACCCTAGGAGGTCCAAACCCCGAAAAAATTGGGTCGCGACAATACGTCATTAGTAGCAACTTGACATGCTGGAAGATGTGATGTGGAGTTGTCCTGAAGATAGCAAGCGGTACAAGCAGATTCAAGATTGAGAACGCATTTACAAATTTTTGTTAGGCTTGAATCAAGAGCTTGATGAGGTATGTGGATGAATTCTGAGCATAAAGCCCCTACCTAGTGTACATGAAGTTTTTGCTGAGGTCAGGAGAGAAGAGACTTGACGAAAGGTGATGCTTGGTTCCTCAAACAACCAGACCAATCTAGCAAATTCTGCTCTAATAGCTCGAGGATCTCAACCATCCTATAGTCGAGGCACTCAATCAAACAACAACAACTGGCGAAGGGGTGGTCGTCCATGGTGTGATCATTGCAAACGAACGGGTCACACAAAAGACACATGCTGGAAAATTCATGGTCGGCCAGATGATTGGAAGCCATCAGCCTCACATCCTACTCTAAATTGAGAGAGCAGAAGCAACGTAGTACAAACCGAAACAATCGCTTCGGTAGATTCAAGTCCCTTCAACAAAGAGCAGTTGAAGATGCTTAAAAAGCTGCTACAAGAATCAGTTTAGAAGGCAACCCATCCAGAAGGGGTTAGTACAGCAACGATAGCTCAACGAGGTAACTCTCTAAATGCCTTTAGTGCTAAACAGGAGAAGATCACCTCTTGGGTTGTAGACTCAGGAGCATCCGACCACATGACCGGAGATATCACGGTGTTCAACGAGTATAATCCATGTCAAAATGGCACTAGTGTTTGAAATGCTGATGGTTCTTGCTCAAAGGTGGTTGGTGTTGGATCAGTGGTTATTTCAAAAGATATAACACTAAATTCAGTATTATTTATTCCCAAACTCAGCTATAATCTTCTCTCCATCAGCAAGTTAACCAAAGATTTAGGCTGCATTACTAAAATTTTTCCCACACTCATGTGAATTTCAAGTTTTGGATTCGGGGATGATGATTGGCAGTGCTGAGATGGATGTGGGTCTCTACCCTCTGCGAGTTAATGCCTCAGAATGGAAAAACAAGATGTCATGTGTAGCATCTCGTGCTAAAGAAGAGAGTGATGTAAGATTATGGCACTATAGGTTAGGTCATCCAAATTTCTCGTACTTAAAAAGGTTGCTACCTTCTCTGTTCAATAAAGATTCAATAAAACTTCAATGTGAGGTGTGTCAATTATCAAAACATACTCGTAGTTCATATCCTTTGCAAGTTTATAAGTCTTCTCATCCAATTCACATGATTCATAGCGATATTTGGGGACCTTCTCGTGTCAATAACATTTCTGGTTTTAGGTGGTTTATTACTTTCATTGATGATCATACAAGACTCACTTGGCTGTTCCTAATGAAAGAAAAATCAGATATTGGCCAAATCTTTCAAACCTTCAACCTAATGATCCAAACCCAATTCAGCACAAAAATCCAAGTTTTCAAAACGTATAATGGGAGAGAATACTTTCACTCACAACTCGGGTCATATCTAAATAGCCATGGTATCATACATATTAGCTCTTGTGTAGAGACTCCACAACATAATGGAGTAGCGGAGAGGAAAAATAGGCATCTTTTGGAAGTCGGTCGTTCTCTTATGTTAACCACCCATGTTCCTAAACATTTTTGGGGAGAAGCAGTGTTAATAGCCACATATCTCATTAATCGTATGCCTTCCCGTGTCCTAGATTTCCAAATACCATTTTAGAGTCTACTTTGTATTTACCCACATATTCGTTTTGCCTCACATATCCCACTCAAAGTATTCAGTTGCATAGCTTTTGTTCATATAAATCAACAACATCGTAGCAAGCTAGATCCTAAGTCTCTCAAATGTGTGTTTCTAGGATACGCTCCAAATCAAAGTGGATATAGGTGTTATTGCCCACAAATAAAGCGTTTTTATACCACCATAGATGTTACATTCTTTGAGCACCAGCCCTTCCACTCCAAAAATACCATTCAGGGGGAGAGTTGTGAAGAATATTATTTTTGGGACACTTTTCATTCACTCGGGTCACAACAGACAAATACCAACTCTGCTTGTCTTCCGAGTCTACCCATTCAAGATGCTACACAAGACAAAAATAAAGAGGTAATTGTCTACTCTAGGCGAAAAACTCAAAAGGAGTTGGAGGACCGTACTACATCAAAGCTGGGCCAAGAGACAGACCTGAGTTCAAGACCCACAATGGATGAAGGTAATGCTCCTATAAGCTCAGAAAATTTTACTGTACTTAATGATCTTTGTGACATCCCAAATTTTCAACCCTGTCTTCTACTGAATAAATCGGGCATTTCACTGACGCGTCTATAGGGTTATTCTCAGAGCCGATCACTCTCGAGATAACTAGACTAGCTGGGGAAATTATTAAGGAATTTTAAGGCAATAGACTTGAGAACTCGATCATGAATCGACTCCTTGACCGTGTCCATCTTTAGAGGTCAATACGGCACAGTTAAAAATCGATTTGAAATCAGAGATAGACTGGATCGATAGAGATATGTGACTAATCGTGGGTGACACCACTGAATTAGAAAATTCTCGTCGGCCAACACTAGACTGATTTTCTTATTGTTTTGGTACCCTGTGTCCGTAATTGAATCCTCGAGATTTTCACGACAATCAAGAATCGCCAATGAGTCGAGTGGGTTCATAGTGGTTCGAAGAAAATCGACCACGGGTCACTTGCCTTAAAAAGTTCTAAAAACTACCCGATAGTCTAGGTCACACTAAAAACGCGCCGAATGAAAATTAACCGCCAATTCGAGTCCGATTTCAGAAATTGAAGTTTTGGCCATGTCACAATAAATTTTAGGAGCATCGACTCAGTCTCAGAAGATTTTCGGAGATTCAGGAAATTTTACGGAAATTGGGTTCGGACGTCGCAGAAATTTGGCAGAAGTTCAGATTGGCTAAATTAATGGGAAATTTGACTTTCGAGTGGAGCATGTGTGTGTCGAAGATTTATAGAAGCCAAATGAGGATGAATTGAAATTATTCAAGTGTCCAATTGAGAGGAGATGATGCCAATTTCGTAATCCCCCTCATGCCTAGCCAAAATGCACCATTTGAAGTGTTGTGAGAAGTGTTGGTGTGGCCCATTGGAGGCCAAGGGATTATACATGGCCAAAACCAAGTCTTGGAGATATTTGTGAAAAAAATCAAGCCCAAGGGGCCCTCCATCCTTTTTCATCTCTATCTCCTTGCACTCTCTCACCCACCGTCCACCTCCATCCTCTCTTTCCCTTCTCATTTTCTTCGTGCGATTTCCTCTCCATCTTCCTCTCTTTCACTCGAGAAAACCGAAGCCCCTTTCTCTCTTCCGTGGACCTCCTTGTCTCACGCTGCAGCTGGCCATGCATCAAGCGGCAATTGATGCTGCTTCTTGTCTCCATATGCAGTCAACAAACCAGCTTTTGTTGACCTCTGAAGTAGTGCCCATCTCCACTACTTCGTGTCTCCTCCAGCAACATTGAAGACTTACCGAAGTTGCTCCCCACTTCCCTTTGTCTCCTGGCGGTCTCGCTTCTCCATTTACTCGGTCAACAACGAAGCCGCCAAGACTCCTAATTTGATCGAGTGGCCGTGCCTTGTTGCCACTTGGCAGCACTTGCGAGTGGTTCGGTCAATAAACGACATTGAAGACCACCGAAAGGAGACCACGCCATCCCACCGAAACCCATTCGAACTTGCAGCGACGTCCACGTAGCCTTCAGCCGCGCCCATCATCGCTCGTGGATCAGCTCGCCAGCAAGCCGCAGCAAATCACGGAGCAAGCCGTGAATTCACGAGTCTCTGGCTCATTAGTCTTCGGCCCAAATCTGCAGACCAGCGAAGCCAGAAGCCTCGGCCCATTTGCAATCTTCAAGCCCAATTGAAATTTCACCAGCAGTAGGCCCATCCAGTTCAGCCCTTATTCAATTGAATTGAAGCCCAATTTTTCCAGCACTTGAAGCCCATCTTCAGCAGGCCCAATCCAACTTGGGTCTGGCCTTAAAGCAAGAACAAATCTCAGTTGGGCTGAGATTTGTTGGGCCTAATTCAAGGCCCGGTCCAAGTCCGTGGGAGTTGTCGTGAGCCCGTTTTCGGCCGTCGTCGCGTCGCCGTCGCGGTGATTCGGTCGCCGCTTTTGTCAAGTGAGTTTTACTCACTAAAGCTTTCTTAGTTTGCTAATTATACTTAAGGTTGGTTAGATTTAATTAAATGCAATTAGGTGGTTAGATTAGTTTAGGTCAATTAAATTAGAGACTTAATGATGAATGTTAGGTGGTTAGAAATAGACATTAGCAAGTAGACATGCCATGTTATTTATGGAACGAGTCTCGGTAATTTTCCGGGCTCGTCTTGGTGTCCAATTCGGCATTACGAGCCTAAATTGGATTTTTCATAATTATTTATTTAATTTTCGAAATTAATTATTTAATTATTTATTTTTCCGAAAATTCAACCGGGATGGCCGGTGATCGGAATTTCGTGCTGATTGTCGTGGTGCAGTCCATTTATTTATTTGAGCTTTATTTGGTGCTAAAGTAATTTAGAAGTGAATTTAAGATTTATTCCTAAATCGAATCTAGAGAGGGTCGGGTGGGACCGTAAAGCCACTAGATCTTGAAAGAATTGGGTGAGACCGTAAAGGCACTAGATCTTGAAAGGGTCGGGTGGGACCGTAAAGCCACTAGATCTTTTGAGGGTCGGGTGGGACCGTAAAGCCACTAAATCTAAGGAATTGCTTGGTGTCAGATGAATGACCTAGAAATGGTCCGATTGACATGAAATCGACTAGGTCGATTTGATCGATGCTTAGATCGGTGATGTGATTGTTTGTGTACCTATTGAACTGTACTAATATACAGATGGAATTTGAGGCCAAGGTAAGTCCTTTAACTCGTGCTGTGCTTAGGCAACTGATTAGTGTATTGGCTTACTAATCGAGTCTTAGGGGGTAGGACTCGCTGAGACGTGGTCTCATTAGTTATTGAATAATCATTTCAGGACCCTGAGAAGAAGCTGAGGAGGAGGAACCTGAAGGGAGGAAAGACTTTTGAAGAAGAAGAGGATCCAGAGAGGGATCTTGAGTATAACCCGGATGTGGACTGAGATCCCATCCCTTTTTATAAACCCTGTCTTAGCATAGATAGGTGTGAGACAAGTATGTTGTCAATAGTATTGTAAATATACTATGAGTTGTGCTGTTAATGAAAGTGTGGTTATGAATTTCAATATGAAAAATATGGCCTACTTTCCTATCCCATTGTTTTATTGTACGGGGATTTATAAGCTTTCCGCATGTGCTTAAAAAAGAAAGGGTCGGCGATACATAGTCCTGGGATATCGCATTCTAAAATCGACCAAGTAGAAGGATGTGCGTGCGTCCGAGGATCGGGGCGTGACAATCTTGATCAGCCCATTGCTCTTAGGAAAGGGAAGAGACAATGCACTCAACATTCCATTAACAATTTTGTGTCTTATGAAAAGTTGTCTCTTAAATATAAGGCATTTGTTTCAACGTTGAGCAACATTCAAATTCCCAAGAATATCTAGGAGGCACTTGCTCAATCCGAGTAGAAAAAAGTGGTTCTTGAGGAAATTCATGCACTTGAGAAGAATAATACTTGGGAATATACAGAATTGCCAGCTGGGAAGAAATTGGCGAGATGTAAGTGGGTCTTTACAATTAAGCACAATGCCGATGGTAGTGTTGATCGTTTCAAGGCAAGGCTGGTTTCTAAGGGATTCACGCAATCATATGGTATAGACTACGAAGAAACCTTCGCTCCGGTGGCCAAACTAAATTCCATTCAGGTGTTGCTCTCCCTTGCAGCTAACATGGACTGGCCCTTACATCAATTAGACATAAAGAATGCCTTCTTGAATGGGGAATTGGAGGAAGAAGTCTTTATGGAGGCTCCACCGAGAATTGACACTAAAGAGAGCTTCAACAAGATATGCAAACTTAAGAAATCCCTATACGGCCTAAAGCAATCACCCTGTGCTTGGTTCGAGAGGTTAACAAGGGTTAAAGACCTAGGTCAACTCAAATGTCAAACAGATCATACAATGTTTGTCAAGAAGTCAGCTGAAGGTAAAAGAGCAGTAATGATTGTATACGTCGATGATATAATCCTAACTGGTGACAATTTGCAGGAGATTGAAAAACTGAAGAATATCCTAGCAGAAGAATTCGAGGTTAAAGACCTAGGTCAACTCAAATACTTCCTAGGTATGGAGGTAGCTCAGTCACGGAAAGGAATTGTAATTTCCCAACGCAAATATACTCTTGATCTTTTGAAGGAAACCGGTATGCTTGGGTGTAAACTAGCTGACACACCCATGGATTCTACAAATAAAACCGAGATGGAAGAAGAAGGACCATTAACGGACAAAGGGAGATATGAAGATTAGTTGGCAAAATGATCTATCTCTCGCATACTCAGCCGGACATTGGTTTCGCAGTAAGTATGGTTAGTAGATACATGAACCAACCAATAGAGAAACACATGCAAGCAGTTTTTTGAATCTTACAATACTTGAAGAAAAATCCTGGAAGAGGGCTCTACTTTAAGAAAACGGAGGAGAGAAACATAGAGATATTCACTGATGCAGATTGGGCTAGATCTCTCATGGACCGAAGGTTGACAACAGGGTATTGTACCTTCATGTGGGGCAACATGGTTACTTGGAGAAGTAAGAAGCAACCTGTTGTTGCTAGGAGCAGCGCTGAAGCAGAGTTTAGAACCATGTGTCAAGGAATATGTGAAGGCATATGGCTGAGAAGAATATTAAATGAACTAGGATTCACTAATACCAATCCTATATCATTATTATGTGACAACAAAGCTACTATTGAGATTGCCAAGAACCCAGTTCATCATGATAGAACAAAGCATGTGGAGATCGATTGACATTTCATCAAAGAAAAACTCGAGGAAGGAATCTTGAAGCTCTCGTATGTTCCAACCCATTATCAAACAGCGGACATACTGACCAAGGTTTTATCCAGAAATAATTTCGAGACTCTAAGGTGCAAGCTGGGTATCATAGACATTCATAACCCAGCTTGAGGGGGAGTGTTGAAAATCAGAATCGAATTTTTTGGTTATTTTGTTTCCAGATTTTCTAGATGTTTCAGATCTTTTAGATTTAGATTTTCCAGATCTTCCAGATCTCCTAGATTTTTCAGATTTTATTTTTTCTAGATTTTATTTGTTAGTTTTTAGGAATTTGTTTAATACCTTTTTAGGGTGCTGTAGCAACTATAAAAATGTTAGATGTCTCATGTAAATATTCATTCTCTGGAGAATAAAAAACTCAGAGTAATTTCTCCTAAAATTCTTCAATTACTGATATGATAATATACAATTCTCAGTATGAAATATGCCCGTCGTGCGCCTCTAATGTTGATTTTTGGGTTATCCCCTATCATGTATAGTGTTCTGAAACAACGAATTCTGAGTATGTATTAGTCTCCACATCTAGGTTGCTTAAAAAGATGGCATAAGATTCCTTAATAGGGTCTCAGCATTTCCATAGACAAATGGATTTGGCCTCCCATATGATGTATATGCCAGCGGAATGGGATGTATATGCCAGCGGAATGGGATGTATTCTCCAGCCTCCCTTTCAGGAGGCCATCCTGTTCTCAATATGTCACAGAGTACCTAAACCCAAACTTGAGTATCATGGAATTTTTTTAATGTACACATGCAGATAGATAGATGATAACACTCCATTTTATCACTTTTTCCAAACTAGATGTCAGCACCCACTAGACTTTTAAAAAGAGATGACTAAAGTTGCAGAGTAGTTACTGAACAACCAAACAAAGCCTAGTGTCTTTTGATGGTCAGTTCAAAGATTTAAAACTCGCATGACAAAAAGCCCAATATGGACTCGACAGCCGAATTAGATAATCAAAGAAAAGGACAAGATCCTCTAGAGTGGTCACAACCTGAGTATCTCTGCTCTTGTCAACAGAATCATTGGCCACAAATACTGCCTAAACTCTCTATGTTTGCCTAGCAATTTTTCTCTTTCCTATCATATTAGAAGTGCTATTCTGGTCATTGTCTGCTTAGTTGTCCATCTCTTGTATGGTGCCAGTGGATCAATGGCATCAAAGTAGCTAGTGTACTCATCAATTCACGGAACGTTTCTGCATAGAAAAGACAAAGGCAGAAAGAGGGTCAACTAGAGGGAAAAGAGAGAGAGAGAGAGAGAGAGAGAGAGAATCAAGTTGTTGGAGTTCTCGTTCCGGGTGAAACAGTGTTGAACACAGACGACTAAGAAGATTTATGGAGAGGACTTCTTTGCAATTACTCAAGTCCCTGAGAACTTGAGTGACTTTTATTAACTTTGCTTGCTCCTAATTATTATCTAGACATCTTCAATATCAATTTTATTAGATACATAACTTTATCATCATAACTTTTGAAAGCTTTCAGTAACCTTGACACCATATACTTTCAAAAGCTTTTAGTAACCTTGACACCATATACTTTCGAAAGCTTTCAGTAACCTTGACACGATATAACTTTTGTGGAGCTATTGTTGTTTAAAACTTTTGTGTAGACTTTAGATAGCAAGGGTATGCGTGGTCTTGCTTTCATTTCTCTTTTCAGTGATCTGCCTTAACCATTTCTAGCAAGCCTATTTTTTTTCTGGAACACATTGAGCTCCTTGTCTACTTAGCTTCTAAAGTAGCTTTGGATGGTTATGTAGCCTGAATTATATCTGAAATTCAAGCTCTGTGATAACAAGTTGGAACTCTTTGGGTACTGAATTACTTGTGGCAACTGTCTTTTCCTGTTCTGATTATGAGGGTTGCTGATGGACTAGAAGTTATGAACAATTGCCATATGCACAAATTTATTGATTATGTTTGGTTGTGGCAGTGTTATATCAATTTACAAATCGAAAATGTGCCACAATATTTAGCATTTTGGTATCTCAGGTTTGTTTTTTGGAAGGTGGTGTGATTGATTGATCTCTTGCATCAAATAACAAGGAGAAGAGGATCTAGCTTGTGTTACTATAGTTGACCATTTAAGCTTGAAGTAACACTAGAGTGTGATCACTGATTCGAGGAAATTTTAACTCTGGCTAGGTGCTACAATGGGCAGGATTTTATGTGGCTAACTAAGCATTAGTACATGCATTGGCATGCTAGAATGGTTTTGTTATGAGGGCATATTGAGAAACTGATGATGTTGAATTTACCAAAGAAAATAAGACAGTACTTTAGGTTGGTTTAGGTAAATCAACTAACACCCTTCAATCGCCCAATATAAAGATGAGGTTTTGTGATGAGGTAAAATGTGCAGAAAGACTAGAAGGAGTTGCTTTTTCAATCTACTGAAGACAAAGGCAATTAATTGTAGTGTGAAGTGAAAAGATATGTTTTTGCATTGCTTATCAGAAGTGACTTGTTACTGTTGATTCTACTTCTACTTGTTTTGCAGTCATCATGTGTTCTAGATGTTGATTGCTTGTATATTTAGATGATCATATTGCAGGGGATTGGTAATGACATCTTTTTTGGTTGCTGGTGGAACTTCCCTTTAGTAGATCTAAGACCTCTCTCTATTTTGCAACTTCCTTGGAATGAAATTTTCCTTCATTTTTCGCAATTCTGTGATGAGACACAAACAAGGTCAGAAAACACTTCGTGGTGCTTGACATTTGAGGACAAATTCTTGATTTCTTTTCCAACTTAGCAGTTAGCACTACATATCAGTAACTAGATTTGGTTTTTACTGTGTTTTGATGACCGTCTTTATCCTGTGACAGAGTTGGCCCTGATGAAGCAAAAGAGACGTTGAAGAAAATTGGTGCTGAAGAAGTGTTCACTGAGAGCCGATTAGAAGTAAAGAATGTCAAGGGTCTACTAATACCGTCCATCCACTAGCCCATTCTACCATATTCTTATGCATGGACACATCCATTTTTGGCCATTGGCACTTGAGTTCTTTATTTACATCTTATTGACTTTGTACTAGGGTGATCTAAAAGAACTTGCCCTTGGGTTAAACTGCATTGGTGGCAATGCTGCTTCCTCGGTGATGAAATTTTTGAGGTGCAACAGGTGTTAAATTTGTGTCGAGTGATTCCCTTATCTTTCTGAAGAGAGCTGATCTAGTTTTGTTCTCAGGCGGGGAGGAATCATGGTGACATATGGTGGGATGTCTAAGAAACCAATTACAGTGTCAACTTCATTTTTTATCTTCAAGGTAAATTAAGAAGCAGCGAACTAAAATTTCTGCCTATGGTTGAGGTTATTTCAGTCAAGCTTTACAATTTGACTTGTCTATGTTTCAGTCTCAGTCTTGGCAATGACCTATAGTTTGATTTTTGTTTAAAAGTTTTATTTGTTGTTTAAATTTGGCCCAAAATCTCAATTTCAGTATTTGATGCAACCAAATTTGAGCGAAAAAATTATCCCTAGAGTTGAGACTAAGAGGAATGTATAAACCAATGCAGTAGTGGTTCTTATGGTTTGCGGGATCTTTCTTTGAGGGGATTTTGGCTGCATAATTGGATCAGTTCAAATGATGTAAGAGAGTGCAGAAGAATGATAGATCACTTGCTGGTCACTTGCTGGAACTAGCGTGTGATGGGAAGTTAAAATACGAGTTTGTCTTTTGTAACAACTACTCAAATTGCTGCATTTAGGTCTCCATAAGTAATTTTCTCTAGTATTTATCCTCAAGAGTGTGTTTGGATTGTGGATGCATATTAAGTTCTCCAAAACTGCAGGACCGAGCTTGTTCCTTTTAGTGATGAGTTCATTTGGAATTAGGCGTATTACACTATTTTTTGTTATTTCTCTTTTTATTTTATTTTTTCGTTGGGTCAAAGTCTTTGTCCAGGTCATCGACATAAATTTGGCATCCCCTATAGTAACTTTGTTAATAATATAATGTTATTTCTGAAAGTACTGGAAAGTGACCAGTCAAAAGACACTCGCTCGAGAAAATATTGTTATCAAAAGTTTGGACAGCTGGTAAAGAATTTCTAAATTTTACTGGTACAGAAAGCGTACTGGCTTTTCTCCCTAGCAGACCTGCAGAATCGTGGGACCGGTTCATCTGGTCGCACTCGTGGTCATGAAGAAACAGAGAGATGCAAGGCTAATAATTTCATGCTGCTGCATTTACATGGGCTGATTATTCAACACATGTGGTCAAGAACCAATCTGAACTTTCGATTGCATAACACCCAACAGAGTCCGCAAGATTTGCAGCTCAAATTTCAATTGCAAGATGCAATACAAACTTCATCTACTGTATCAACAGAAACTAGTGACTCTGCTGGGGGCAAGAAATAGCTTAAGAATGAGCAGGATTCGCCACTCGAAAGACTTGACAGCATCTACTCCCCAAACCAGCTTTTCGGAGGACGTGAAGGAGTTGGCGAAGTACACTTAGTTGGCTCTGCCGTGAAGGATCTTTCTCCTGGCGATTTGGTCATTCCATCTCCACTCTCTTTTGGTAAAACATTCTTTCAGTATTACCTAAGTTTTAAAATGATATCAGATTTACTGTGCATCAACCATGCTCATCTAGTTGATCACTTCTGAAAAATTTCTTACTCAGCCAAAGGATATAATCTTCTATATTTGATGCAGCATGTTTAATGTTTAATTTGATTAGATGCAGAACAGAGACGAGTGAAATATCAACCAAAAGAAAGATTGAAACTGTTATACACATCTTAGTGATTGTCATCTTAAATAAAAGATACTTCTGCATTCCATTAGTACTGACTTGTTTTGTTATGCAGAACATCTGTGCCTAGCACTTAGCCCATTGTAAATTTGAGTGTGTTGAAAGGTGAAATAGTTTTTGTGCTCAGGGACATGGCAGACTTACATTGTCAAAGACCAGAGTGTATGGCAAAAAATTGATAAGAATTCTCCTATTGAATATGCTGCGACAATTTCCATTAATCCTCCAACCGCTTTGAGAATGCCTGAAGACTTCACCTCTTTGGAACCAGGTATATAGACAAGACAAGAGTCTCTTAGCTGTCCCCCAACTTTCACCGTAAGCAATTTATCCTAAGTTGTCCTAATCAGCTATGATCATTAGGGGATTCGATTGTGCAAAATGGGGCAACGAGTATGGTGGGTAGATGCCTCATCCAAATTGCGAAATCCCGTGGCATCCAAGCATCAACAAAATCAGGGACAGGTGCTCTCTTGAAAGCTTTCAGTAACCTTGATACCACATAACTTTTGTCAAACTACTGTCGTTTAAATCTTTTGTGTAGACTTTAAATAGCAAGGGTATGTGTGGGTTTGCTTTTATTTCTCTTTTCAGTGATCTTCTTTAACCATTGCTGGGAAGCCTTTTTTTTTTTTTTTCTGGAATGCCATGAGCTCTTGTCTACTCAACTTCTGAAGTAGCTTTTGATGGTTACACAGCCTGAATTATATCTGAAATTCAACCTCCGTGATGACAAGTTGGAACTCTTTGGGGACTAAATTACTTGTGGCAACAGTGTCTTTTCCTGTTCTAATTATGAATGCTGCTGGTAGACTAAAAGTTATGAACAATTGCTAGATGCACAAATATGTTGATTATGTTCGGTTGTGGCAGTGATATATCAATATGCAATTTGATAATGTGCCAAAATATTTAGCATTCTGGTATCTCTGGTTTGTTTTTTGGAAGCTGTTGTGATTGATTGAGATCTCTTGCATCGAATAACAGGGAGAAGTGGACCTTGAGCTTGTGTTACTGTAGCTAACCCTTTTAAGCTTGAAGTAACACTGAGTGTGATTACTAATTTGAGGAAATTATAATCTTTGGCTAGGTGCTACAATGGGCAGGAATTTATGTGGCTGACTGAGCATTAGTACATGCATTGGCATGCAAGAATGGTTCTGTTATGAGGGCATTTTGGGGATAAGTACACTAATGGTGCCATAAGTTGTGTACGGCGCTCACTTTGGTGCCAAAAGTTTCCATCGGATCACTTAAGTGCCAAAAAATTTGAAAAACGCTCACTTTGGTGCCAACGCCGATCTGAACCGCCGGAAATCCAACGTGGCCTTTTTTTATTAATTTTTTACACTGATGTGGCTCGCTGGAGAGTCCAGTCAGCAAGTAAACCACCAAACGACGTCATTTGGCGTCTTAAACCCCAAGTCGAAACCCTAAATCCCCAAATTGAGAGAGAGAGAGAGAGAGAGAGAGAGAGAGAGAGAGAGAGAGAGAGGCCATGGCAGCGGCATTGTCTTCTTCCCCGAAGAACAACACCAACGCAGAGAGAGAGAAGCCATGGCAGCATCATCTTCTTCTCCGAAGAACAACACCAACAGAGAGAGAGAAGCCATGGCGATGTCGTCTTCTTCCCCGAAGAACAACATCAACAGAGAGAGAGAAGCCATGGCGGCGGCGTCTTCTTCCTCGAAGAACAACACCAGCACCGGCCACTCTTTGAACAGAGCCCAATCTACCATCTCCATCCGCGCCCTCCTTGATTCCCTCGCACTCCTCGTCTTCTCTCTCTCTCTGCACCTTCAATCCCCCTTCTTCCTCCTCCTCCGCTGCCCTCGCCTCCTATTTTCCCATCACTTCTTCGCCGAGCGATGGTGGCCGAGCATGGTGGCCGAGCGACGGTGGCCGAGCACAGTGGCCTAGCAACGGTGGCCGAGCACGGTAGCCAAGCGATAGTGGTTGAGCAAGCTTGGTCGGCGAGGATGAACAAAAAAAAAACCCTAATTTCAATCACAAATAAGGAATACGGCGTCGTTTTTCCTAAGCCATCCACATAGGATGGCAAAACGACGTCGTTTTCTTAAGTAGGACAGAAAACGACGTCATTTAAAGGGTTTATCGAATTTTTTTTTAAAATATAAAGCCACGTAATCATTTTGGCCGGAATTTCTCGCCGGTGGCACCAAAGTGATCGTTTTTTCTCCGATTTGGCACTTAAGTGATCCAACGGAAACTTTTGGCACCAAAGTGAGCGTCGTACACAACTTATGGTACGTTAGTGTACTTATCCCGGGCATTTTGAGGAATTGATTATTTGAACTTATCAAAGAAAATAAGAAGGTACTTTAGGTTCGTGTAGGTACATCAACTAACATCCTCTAATCTCTCAATATAAAGATGAGGTTTTGTGATGAGGTAACATGTATTTGGAAAGACTAGAAGGACTTGTTTTGTGAATCTATCGAAGGCGAAGGCAGTTAATTGTAGTGTGAATTGAACAGAGATCTTTCTGCATTGCTTATCATAATTGACTTGTTACTGTTCATGATTCTTCTACTATTTTTGCAGTCATCATGTGTTCTAGACAATGATTGCTAGTATGTTTAGATCATCATATTGCTGGGCATTGGTAATTCCATCTTTTTTAGTTGCAGGTGGAAACTTCCTTTTAGTATATCGAAGACGTCTCTTTGCTTTGCAACTTCTTTTGGAGTGAAATTTTCCTCCTTTTCTTTTAATTCTGTGATGAGACAAAAAAAGAGGTTAGAAAACACTTTGTGGTGCTTGACACATTAATTTAGTAGGGCTCTCTCAGCCAGCTTATTAGTTCATGCTATGACCTCTGAGCACAAATTTGGTAGAATTCTTTATTTGTTTTCCAACTTAGCAGTTAGCACTGCATATCAGTAACAAAATTTGAATTTTACTATGCTTTCATGGCCGTCCTTTTCCTGTGATAGAGCTAGCTCTGATGAAGCAAAAGAGGCGTTGAAGAAACTTGGTGCTGAAGAAGTGTTCACTGAGAGCCAATTAGAAATAAAGAATGTCAAGAGTTTGTTGGTATCATCCATCCATTAATCCATTCTACCATATTCTCATGCATGAAACACATCCATGTTTGGCCATCGGCACTTGAGTTCTTTATTTACATCTTATTGACTTGCTACTAGGTTGATCTAAAAGAACCTGCCCTTGGATTAAACTACGTTGGTGGCAATGTTGCTTCCTTGGTGATGAAATTTTTGAGGTGTGACAAGTGTTAAATTCGTGTTTAGTGCTTCCCTTATCTTTCTGTAGAGAGATGATTTAGTTTTGTTCTCAGGCAGGGAGGAACCATGGTGACATATGGTGGGATGTCTAAGAAACCAATTACAGTGTCAACTTTATCTTTTATCTTCAAGGTAAATTAAGAAGCGGCGAACTAAATTTTCCACCGATGGGTAGGAGGTTATTTTAGTCAAGCGATACAATTTGATTTGTCTACATTTCGGTCTCGGTCTCGATCTCGGTCAATGCCCTATAGTTTTATTTTTTTGTCTAAATTTGGCCCAAAATCTCAATTTCAGTATTTGACGCAACCAAATTTGAGCGAAAAAAATTATCCCTAGAGTCGAGACTAAGGGGAGTACATAAATCAATGAGACAATGGTTCTTATGGTTTGCAGGATCTTTCTTTGAGGGGATGTTGGCTGCATAATTGGATGAGTTCAAATGATGTGACTGGGTGCAGAAGAATGATAGATCACTTGCTCGAGCTAGTGCAGGATGGGAAGTTAAAATACGAATATGTCTTCGATAACCACCACTCAAATTGCTGTATTTAGGTCTCCATATCTTTATAGTATCTCTTATAGTATTTATCTTCAAGATAGTGTGCCTGGACTGTGGATGCGTAAGAATTTCTCCAAAACTGCAAGACGGAGCGGGTTCCTTTTAGTGATTTCCACATTGCACTGGATAAATCATTGGGGAAACTTGGAAGCCATCCTAAGCAAGTCCTGAAGTTCTAGGGCTACTAAATATTTAAGGGCAGTGAGAAGATCAAAAAATTCTGCGTCATATCCTTCAAACGATCAGCTGTTCTAAAGTTGAGGCACTAGATGGACCGGGCACG
Organism: Eucalyptus brandiana; assembly: GCA_014182725.1. Classification (NCBI taxonomy): domain Eukaryota; kingdom Viridiplantae; phylum Streptophyta; class Magnoliopsida; order Myrtales; family Myrtaceae; genus Eucalyptus; species Eucalyptus brandiana. The sequence continues at coordinate 30,815,028 of CM024669.1, forward strand.
AAAACTATGTATCTTTTCCGCTATTATTATTCTCTTTTCATAAGTTATGCATCTTTTTTGTTGAGGTAATTTCGTTGCTGCTTATTTTCAGCAATTTCCATTCTGAATTTGTTTTGCATCATGCCTTCCAATCTAAAACTAATCTCATGCTCTACCAAAACATGATGGCTGAATTTGGAGATCCAAACATCGGCCCGCTTGGTATTGGAAGGGTCCAGAAAGGTTTTAGATTTGCCAATTACGATTCTCATATACACGTAATAAGGAACATTGGGATATACTTCCCAAAAATCATGTAATCAGCATGGCATGCATTGAGAAAAAGAGCAAGAAGAACCATAAATTATTTATTTGATCTAACCTAATTCAAATGGGATGCAGAGGGAAAACACATAATGGAAAGATCGTGTCAGCTTCCAAAGAATTGACGATTGTTCAGATACCACGAAAAGAAAAGGCATCTTTCTTTTAGACAATGTCAAGGACCGCACTCCTTTCTCAAGATAAAGGAGTTGGACCGGGATGAGTGATTTTCAAATTCATTTTTAGCCTTGGAAAATTTAGAGAGAAAACAAATTCCCCACAAAATGGCTTCCTGTCATGCACAATTTTGCAAGGCCGAAGAGCTGGGCCTAGCAAAATGGAAGATTATAAGTAATTGAAAGATTATCCACGCTGAGACCTCAAACACTTAATGTAATGTTTGGTTAATGGTCATGGAATCATGAAAGGAATCCCAAACCGTAAAATCAAATAGAGGACAATAATCGGGAAAATGTTCAGGATCTTATGTGGTTCTTCATCCTGTTCTATCCCTAGTTTTCCATTATTCACTTGTATACGTTGATTGGAGACACATTCCCTTTCTTACACGTACAACATATTTGTTATTTTAAGAGATGGGCTTCATTCAGTGAGCATAATTCAACATCGAATTCCACTCTGATCCCAACCTAAGAAAAGAATTTCTGAATCAATTTAGTAATTTAGACATTTTCTGTTTCTCAAAAAATAAATAATTCGATAAATATTTTCTTAAAAATGATCGTTTATATCACTCAAAATAATTATTTAATAAGAAATATTTTTATTATTCATAATAATTTATGTCTAGATATTTTTCGTGGAAGGTAAACAAATTTTTAGTTGGTTTATTTTTATAAGCAATATAAATAATTATTTTTATGAAATGTTTTAAATCATTCTCTTAATCAAAGATACACTCCCTTTACATTTGTGCTGTAGTTCCATCTTCACTCTCAATTGTATTAATTAATCATCCGAGCCAAAAGTAAAGCAAAATATCTTTGTGCTCTAAATAGGCAATTATATTCTAAACAGCTTTTCATCAGCCAACATTTAGTTTTTCTCATGAACCAATGGCATCTGTTTTTATGGTCGTCGTAGTCAAAAATTAGATTGGAAATTGGAACACCTTTTGAATAGAGGAGATTATGCAAAGCCAAAAGAAGCAACATGGACGGACCACTTTTCTTAGCCGTTGCATCAACAAACAAATGGAGAAAATGATGGAGATGCACTCCTATTTTGATGACAGCTTAGCAGTGTACTATTGCCGGCCAACAGAAGCATGTGATCACCGTCTTTTACTGAGACAATGAATGATTAGATAGCCTCGTTGATGACATGGAAGTGACAAGCGGTACCTCCACTAGTGCACCTTTTGAATGGAGGAGATCATGTAAAACCAAAAGATAGCAACATGTATGGACCATTTTTCTTAGCCATCGCATCAACAAACAAATGGATAAAATTATGGAGATGCGATCCTATTTTGATGATAGCTTAGCAGTGTACTAATTGCCGGCCAACAGAAGCATGTGATCATCGTCTTTTACTGAGACAATGAATGATTAGATAGCCTCGTTGATAACATGGAAGTGACAAGCAGTACCTCCACAAGTGCATCTACTTTCGGAAAAGGATGGATTCCCATTATATTCTTTCGTGCCTTAGCCTACAATAAGGCACAAGGGAGAGCATTAAATTCCAAAAATAAGCCTCTTGACATTTCTCTATTGGGTGCTTAAATCAGAAGAAAAACAGCGTCGTCTTATCATGTTATGCTGTCATCATTACACTTAAATAGTCGAAAATAATTGAAACGCCACGTTAGACGAATTCAATGAGATTTAGCTAAAATGTTTTATTGCATTTTCCCTTGTAAGTTTAAGACTACATTATTTCAGTTAAAAAGTTTATACCTTTATAGGTTTGAAATTTCAGTATAATAATTTTAGAAGAGATTGTGCAATCATCTCGGAAATATGACAATTCGGTTTTCTCAATCTCATGCTCGCACTCAACTCACTACAAAATATATGCTTGCATCAAACTCAATCCAACTCTAATATTAAAAACTAAATTATACTGTAAAGCTTCGAACTCCATCTCAAGTTCTCATAAAAAATTTCAAAAATAATGATTTTTTCCATTGTCCTTAGTAAAATCCTTTAAATTATTAACAAGGCTCGCAAGTTACATTACTGTAGTATTACAAAATTTGACACCTATCCATACTGTTAGGTCCAAATACATAAAAGAAGGGGTGAAGTGTTTTTTTTGTACAGTATAAAAATATTTATCTTTCTAGAACCAGCACCTTATTTTTTTTAAAAAAAATTATATGCAATTAAACTGTTAATTTGCAATAAACTTATAGAGTTTAGGGAAAAAGAAATTACAAAAGCTATTTATAGAGTTTCAATTAGGATATGATTTCTCTTCTATCTCTAGCAGCCCCATTAGATTGAAATTCACTACTTCGGCCAATAGTGCAATTGCCAAGAACTTTGTATCGCGCGGACTCGACTCCTCCTACGGCTATCTCACTATAGACTAAATAATTATTAAATCTCTTTCAATAGCTGTTCTCACACCTTGTGCACACAACACGGTAGACATATTCTCCCCCAAAATTATTTAACCACATTTCTAAGTGTTTACAAATAATCATTTGCATATTTTGTCTCTTACCTAAAAAATTGCATTCTCTCTAAGCATGACCACTTCTTCCGTGTGTATACAAATGATTTTGGCACGCTTGCTAACTTTTAGGATCAAAACTAAATAGATTATAATGAAACAGCTAAGAGATAGATCTCAAGAACACTCAATGTGTTTCAATTTTTCTTGTTGCAAGCATTCAATCACAAGTTACGTTTTACTCATAGTTTGTCCTTATAGGCCTCCAAAAACAACCCTCTTGTTTCAACCATCTGATTCAAGTCGATCACAGAATGAGTTTCATTTCATCACACGAAAAAGAGACATTTGGAGGGGGTACTTAGAGATCATCAACAAATGAAAAAATCAAAATGATAAGGAGAGTGAGCAGCAGTTGGTAAGTTTATAAATTGACTTATTATAGTGTTTGCAATTTATTTACAATGCTTGTGAAATTTCCAAAGAGTTGGTTATTCTTTAGTTCATTTCAAAGTTGGTAAATTTCTAATGGCATTGATAAGTTATTGGTAGGTTATTTGGCAATCAAATTGATGGTCATGCTTTTCTTTTATCGACTGTACTAGATGTTAATGTTGGCTGGGTCTGCCTGTGTGGGGCCTAGTTAACATTAATAAATAAAAGAAAAGGTCAAAAAGTCAAAATGCAATAAAGGGAAAGAAAGGCGGGCTGCTCATTCGGAGTAGACAGGAAATGGGCTGTGACATCTGGTCTAGAATCGAAGGCCAAATATCGTCGGAGTTGACTAAAATTTCAATATGTTGTTATAAGACCGAGATAGATGAGTCGAGATAGGCGAGTCCATCAGTTTCATTTGTCAATCCGTTTCATTCATTGAACACTTTTTCTAAATTATCTCAAATTTCTCTAATCACGATTAGGGTTTCTTACTTCATATATATTAATCCGCTTTTACAGTGACGAAATGTCATTATATTAAATCTCTAAATATTACTAAAGAAGAACCTCTATGCATCTTACTATTTTTTGTGATCAGTGAAAGTTTTTGAATTGTCCATAATTTTTTTCGCATTGAATTTTCCACGTAAACTTGTCGTGTTTGCTTTTGTCTGTTTTTATTATTTTGGCATTATTTTTATTCATTTCGAGATTATATTGCGGGAATATATTGCCTGTTATTATAGGGGTTGAGTCGATTTTGGTCCATTTAATCTTGGGAGGAGATTGATTCTACATTAGGTTAATTTTTTATGAATTGTTGCCGGTTCTCTCGAACTTTGTATCAATAATTTTGGAAATCCATCAAGTAAGGGAAATTTTCCGCACTTTCCTTTCACTACCCTGCCCTCAGTCCCGAAAGATTGCGTCAGCCACATCTTTGATTTTGTGTATCATCGACCAATAGCATCTGATTTTGTGTATCATCGACCAATAGCATCTGATTTTATGGTCCTCGTCGTCGTGAAAAAGGATGATTTCTGTCCCAATCGCGTCCTCATCGGCATCTTCGATTTTTTTGTCTCATCGACCAATAGCATTTGATTTTATGGTCTTCGTCGTCGTGAAAAAGTATGATTTCTGTCCCGTCCGCGTCCTCATCGGCAGCCTTGATTTTTTTGTCTCATCGACCAATAGCATTTGATTTTATGGTCTTCGTCGTCGTGAAAAAGTATGATTTCTGTCCCGTCCGCGTCCTCATCGGCAGCCTTGATTTTTTTGTCTCATCGACCAATAGCATTTGATTTTATGGTCTTCGTCGTCGTGAAAAAGTATGATTTCTGTCCCGTCCGCGTCCTCATCGGCAGCCTTGATTTTTTTGTCTCATCGACCAATAGCATTTGATTTTATGGTCTTCGTCGTCGTGAAAAAGTATGATTTCTGCCCCAGTCGTGTCCTCATCGGCCCAAAGCATTTTACTTGCTTTTCCCAGAACTGCCCCAGTCAATAACACTTCAATTCGTGTTATATTATGATCTGAGAAATGGATGTTTACTGCGGGGTTCGTCCGAATCGGTTTCGTCTAGGGGGACGATAAGAAGAGATGCTCCAATATTCCTTTTTTCAAACTTTCTTGCATGATTGCAATTTTATTTTTCAGGAGTCGTGCTTTGATAGGATATGTTCATGTTTTGGAGGAGGCTTGTGAAATTTTAAAGACGACTCGCATCATACTTGTCAGCATGCAGGGATGGACTATTATATATTTTTAGTGGGGTCAATGCCCTAAAGACTGTACGATAAGGAATTTCATTTAACAAAAAAATTATAAAGATGCGATCGAGATATTTATTGATTTGAAGTAGTTTTTCTACGCAAAGTCTGACTTGAAATCAATGCTTTGACATTGAATCATGAATGTGAACAAATTCGGTTTCAAATCCCTGTGCTCGAGCTTGACTCAATATAGTATATAGGGCTCGAAATTGAACTCAATTCAACTCCATTATTAAAAGATTGATTCTACGCATTTAACTTGTTACGTAGCATGTTTCTTTCTATTTTTCCTAATCATATATTGTACCTTCTGCATAGCCTGGTCATGCCATTCGATTGCTTTATCTTCCGACTCTATCAAGCCTCGTGTTTCATTGGTGGTGTGGTTGTCTAGTAGTGCAATGTCTAAGCCCGATAATTTTTTGATAATTGTTTATCTTTTTACTTTTCTGTTTTCTGCGTCATAAAGAAGTTTATAGTACATGGAAAGACAAGATACTGGTTTTGATTTCTTGCAAGTTAGCGCATGTTCCCTTAGAGGGCGACGAGGCTAAGCCTAATTACATCGATGAACAATGGAAGTTACTAAAAAGGCAATGCGGTGTTTCATTACGCATCATCAGTTGGATTTTATTTCTTTAGATAAACTATAAGGATCCCATCCCACTGCTCCTTTTGCCCTTTCGATTTCCATCTTTTGGCAATGGAAAACCGTAGCCACAACAACACCGATATAAATTAACTAGCTAGATCCTATGAGAAACAATTGATGTCATCTCATCCATTGATCGTCAGACTTTCTAGATTATATGTCACAACCGCACTTTCATTCACTCATGGAACACTTCTTGGATATGTCCTTCCTCAGCACTTCATTTCGAGTAGGGATTAATAGTTCCCCCCATACAGATTGGAGTACGAAGCCCACCCAAAAAATCTAATAAAATAGTCCGTTCTATTTTGCTGGTATCACCAGCCGACTTAGTTCCAATGACTCTCTTTGGAATACGAGGCAATAATAAAGCAAATCTGTCAAACAGTTCTCCACCAAGAGCAAGAACTCTTTTATTATGTATGTTGGATTGATTGGTCGATTTACAACAATTTGTATAGAAATTATGAAAAAAAAAATGCAAATAGTTATAATTCATTATAATTCAAAAATTTATTATCGATGACCATAAAACTGCTCATGTATTATAAGAGGAAATTCGAAAAACCCTCCGACACAAAAGTTATTCATCACATCGAATCTCCAACATTGTATAGTAGAGTAGACGATCTATCACCGTGCATCATTCAAGTTTCACACACAAACATAAATAGAAGCTTCTAAATTCATAAGCATACAATAAGATAAGAGAGACTATTGTAATTTCTGTCTCATTTATTGTCTAGGTACTCTTCCATGCTTGCACTTCTCACAAATAAATGGGCCATCCGTGCCAGCTAATTGCCCCACCACAGCCATTGCCACCCCCACTCTGCCGCCGCTGCTGCCGCCGCCTCTGCCACCCTTGCCACCACCGCCGCCCTCATTCCCACTAATACCGCTCACATCAATTCCTCCCCCGGCGGCCCCGGTGGCCCCTGCGGCCCCTACGACTCTAGCAACCCCTGCCGCCCCCACCACCCTGGATACCCCCGCGGCCCTCGCTCCCCCGATCCCCCTTATCTCCCTTTGGCCCCTGATCCCCCTTATCCCCCTTCGGCCCCTTATCCCCCTTATCCCCCTTCGGCCCCTGATCCCCCTTATCCCCCTTATCCCCCTTCGGCCCCTTCGGCCCCTGATCCCCCTTATCCCCCTTCAGCCACCGTCGGATGCAGTAGAAAAGGAAACCACAAAGCATGACGGCAACAATGACTAAACCAACAATAACCCATGTTGGGGTGTTATTGTCATCGGATGATACGAAATCCGGATCGATCCATGCCGATGGAGGAGGAAAGTACTGGAAACTCGGATAACTTTGTGGATAGTTATTGTTCTCCATCAAGAAAACTCTGTGGAGGTTGTTCAATTCAAGGGGTGAAATTACAAACATATTGTAAAGCATAATTCAAGAGGCAATTTACTTTTTTATCGTGATGAATTGATCATATGATCCAAGCACGAGATCGAAAATATTCAACACGGAATTTAGCGAGATATAATATGAGTGGAAGTAGGTGCTTGCACACATACCTTCACAAGAAGGACCGAGCAGACCAGTGAATGATGTTGCTCCAATACTTAGGCGACCTGCAAAGAAGTGAGAATTTTCATCCGATGGCCTCCTCGTGTTGATAACTCCCTATTGCTGCCCCAAACCCACCCTCACCTCCTTCTGCCCCGCCTTTTCTCTCTCCCTCTTCTTATGGGGAGGGTTAGGTAAAGTGTTTTAATCAATGCATCACCTCTCTTTTTTGAGGATGTACTGTAATGATTGAAGACATCTGGACAAAAAGCTAGGAAATTTCATTCATGTGCCAAAGACCAAAAAATTATCAAAACAATTACAAATTTATTATAATTGTGTCATTTTAATTTTAAATATTTTTTACCAATTAAGTATTAAACCTTTTATATTTATGTCCATTCAGTTCGTCCAATCAAAATTGATCGGCCAGCCTTAACACGAACATGAGGCATCTTACATGGCACCATCGACACTAATATGGACAATTTTTAGTAATATTGTAATATTCTTTTCGATTTTTACTCCTTTTTTCTTTTTATATTTTCTTTTCTTTTTTTCCTTTTTTCTTTCTTTGGTTTTTTTTTTCTTCACTCCCTTCTTTCTTCGACTAGTCGCCAGCGACCACTAGAAATGAAGCTTCAAGAAGAACGGAGTGAGCTTCAACTACTGTCCAAACTCGACCACATCTTCATGCGTGATGTTCAGGAGCTGGGAATTAGGCTCATTGAAATGATACATGTGTTTGACTATTCACGGTCTAAGGTGATGAGATTTAGTGAAGGGCCAACAAAAACAATCATATCCGAAATGAGAAATTATTATATGCTTTACAAAAAGTGTGACCTAATATCATCTCAATCATTAATTAGGTAGATCTCGCTATGGGCCTCCGAGATCAATTGTTGAATTGGGTTTTGACATAAGATTTATAGACCAAACAATAACATTTCATGAAAAATGGGGTTATAGACATGACCTGACAAATAAAATTCACTCTTTTATCAAAAATTAAAGAGAAAAGAACACCTCAAGTGTCAAAACTTGGCACAAAGGGACACTTAAGTGCCAAAACTTATGAAAGTGACACTTAAGTGCCAAAATCGGAGCAAAATAGACCACTTAAATGTCAATCCAGCCAAAACGCTAATGTGGCAATTTTCTAGCAAGCTTAGTGCAAAACAACGTCGTTTTGCACGCTAATGTGACTAAACAATGCTAAAATGATGTTATTTTTGTGCTAACGTGATAAATAATTAATATAATAATTAATTAAATTAAATGTAAAGCAAATAAATAATAATTATCTATATTATATATGTAAAGGAGGAGAAAAGGAGGAGGAGGAGGGAGGCAACCGGCAACCCCTGCCACTGTTGCTGGAACAGTGGGGGAGGGTCGGCCGGGGCCGCCGACCCCTAGCAGGGGGCCGGTGACCTCAGTCGTCGGCTGGGGGGTCGCCCCAATGGGCGGTGGCCCTTGGCTCGGCCGAGCGAGGGCCGGCAACCCTTGCCGGATCTGGGGGAAGGCCACGACCCTTGCCCCGGATCTTAGTGAGGGCACACAGGCCCTCGTCGTCGATCGGCTAGGGTCACCAATCGACCCTCCCCCACCTTTCTGACAACAACGAGGGTTGAGCCCTCAGTCGCCGGCTACCTCCCTCCTCCTCCTCCCTACCTTTTTTTTATTAATTAATTTTTTTAAATTAAATTTAATTAATTATTATATGTTAATTATTTATCACGTCAACACCAACGACGTTGTTTTGGCACTGTTTAGCCACATCAGCGTGCAAAACGATGTCATTTTATACTAAGCTTGCCGGAAAATTGTCACGTCAGCGTTTTGGCCGAATTGGCACTTAAGTGATTCATTTTGCTCTCATTTTGGCACTTAAGTGTCATTTTCATAAGTTTTGACTTAAGTCATTCTTTGTGCAAAGTATTGGTACTCCTAGTGTCCTTGTGTCCAAAATCAAGTACACAAAAACTTATTTTAGAGCCGACCTACTAAGGATATAAGATACCAGTGTCAATTCGTTTCTATTTCGAGTATTTTGAAAACGTTGGAAAATGTTCTAAGATCCTCCTGAACTTAAACTGTCTTAGATGGACACATCAAAAAACCACTAAGCTCAGTCCCCGTGTTGGTCTATTCTTGTCTACATCTGTCATGTGGTCACACGACTCCTATCCGAACAATATTAAAAAACAGCCAGGTCGCCACTAATTAACGATGGAATTAACGATGAAACGTGGGAAAACGACGTAATGGCAAAGTCCGTCGTCTTGTCACTGTCGGCCACGATCATGTGTGTTTAGAATCTTATCCTTCCAACTTGATTCGCCATCACATCGTTTTTTCCCCCCAACTTTTGGACTCTCGGGTCTGTCGCTACCCTTGCGTTGCAATATAGATTCCAATGCCACAAGAAAAGACCGTTGGATAGATCCGACAAATGTATAAATTTGAATCTAATAAAAGATAATCCAATTAAAATTGACATATTTTATTTATTTTACTCATTTTCATGCAATACAAATCAAGAGACTCATACTCGACTTCACTCATATCTAACTTGACTTATAAATATAAAACACTTCCATATTTAACCTAATTTAAGAAAACTAATACCCAAACTAAAGTGAGAGTAAATTATGAACTTATTTAACACCCATATTGTTTTGAGTTTAAGTCATTCATATAATTAAAAAAATAGGCTTATAACTCATTTTAATAGGTCTATCATCGGATAAACATGATATCTTGACATTTATGGAAAATTGTCCCAATTATATCACATTGCATATACATGTAGGAAGGAAAATTGGGACATCTCCCAAAAATCAAGTATGTAATTGACATCGCATCGGTTGAGAAAAGAGCAAGAAGAACCATAAATTATTCGTTCAATTCTGCTTGATTCAAATGGGATGCTGACAGCCTTTGGGGAAGGACATACGAGAAACGCAATAAGCAAAATACACAAAAGACTAGCGACTAATAGTCACTAATTAAGATATGGAAAAACACAGAATGGAAAGATTGTGTTGGATTCCAAAGAATTGATAATGTTGAGATACCACAAGAAGAAAAATGCATCTTTTGTGTCAAGAACCGCTCTCCTTTCTCAAGATAAGTTGACAGTGTCCTCCACAGTGTCTATGACCTGCATAGGTAAACATAAAAGAGTTCAATTGGGGTGAGCGATTTTCGGATGCACTTTTAACCTTGGAAAATTTGGATAGAAGACAAATTCCCCATAAAAGTTGCTTTCAATTGGGCATATTTTGGAAATACTGACATTTTGCTAGGCTGAAAAAGGAAAAGGTTCGGTCATATTTCATCCAACCAATTTAGAATTGACCGATCACCCAAAGTATGGCAAATCAAGGTATGTAAGTATGGGAGGATTATCCACGCTAACGGCTCAAAACCACTTGAGGCCATGTTTGGTTCATTGCCCTGGAATCATGAAAAGGAAACTAAATCTAAGCAATCAAATTCCTAGATGTGGGGTTCATTCTCTATTGTTTGGTTTCAATTAACAAAAGAAGGGAGAAATGTCTAATGTGAGATGCAAAGTGAGGAAAACACATGTCAGAAATGGAATGTGTAAAATATGTCTCCAATCCACATATCCAAAGTGGCTAATGAAAAACTAGGGATAGAAACAGAATGAAGAACCACATACAATCCCCCAACAATTTCCCGATTATTGTCATCTAAAATGATCATACAGTTCACACAATCATTTCACAAACACATTACATACAGCTCCTCAAAATCTCGAGTAAAGCATTTCACACATAATCTGCAACAATGAAGATAAAGTCATTCCCGCGTAACTTCAAACTACTTCACAACTGTTACCTCAAGCCATCGTGATATTCTTGTCCGTATTGTGTTTTGAGTCAAAGACCCCATGATGGTTTTATATGAGATGGGCTTAAGGCCCGTCCGCCCATGTTAGGCCTAGAAGCCCGGCCCATGGGAATAGGGCCCGTGGATGGGGGAAGGTATAAAAGGGAGGAGAGAGAGAGAGATGACACCTCTTGGATAATTCAACGCACGTACGTTCTTTTTCCCGCGCTCTCTCTCTCTCAAAAACAAAAAGAAGAAACAGTAAGCATAAGGCATCGTTCTTCTTCCCTTCAAGGCGCCATCGGATCGAACAGGGCCAAATCTCTTCCTCCTATCGATGTCGGTGTTTAATCTGTGGCTAACAAGGTACGCTCGACTCCATGGTGTGCTTTAGGATCGGTGATACGTGATTTTCCCAGGCTTCGCTTCCGCATTCGTTTTAAAGGTTCGATTTAGTGTCGAATTTGGTTTTTCGAGGATCCGTTATTCCCAACATTGGTATCAGAGCCCTAATTCACGTTTTCCCGACCTGTTTTGATGTTTTTGATTGATTTTTCACGAAAGTGATTCGGCCGTACGGATCGGGGCGAGAAATCCCGACACCCGAGCGCTGTTCGACCAATTTTCTGAGTTTTCATAAGTCGAAATCGAATTCTGAAGGCACTGGGTGAAAGAGGTCATCGAGACGAGTCTGGCGACATGTCGTGCGCCGCTGGATGACGCCGCACGCGCCCACACGCGTGGCCGGAAGCCGCTGCGCGTGGGCGCGACGCGCCCGGAAGTGCTGGCTCGCCCAGCGCGTGCGGCACACACGCCGGTCGCCGAACCGGCATGTGCGCGCCGCCGGCCGGCGAACCGGCACGCGCCGGTCGACGGGCCGGCGCTTGCCGCGTCAACATGGCGTCACCCAACGGTCGGTAACGGCCAGGATGAGCGTCATCGATGACGTCGGCGCCCGGACGACGGTTGGCCGGTCGGTCACCGGCCGGCGACCCGACCCGACCCGATCAGCCTGGCGCATGCCGCGCACGTGCCGGATGACGTCTGCGTGATGTCAGCACGCTCATGCGCGAGGCACGTCCCGGCTGACGTCTGCGTGACGTCAGCCCGCGCACGCGCGCGGCACGTGCGGTCGGTCCATCCGACCCGGCCCGACCGGTCCGTCCAGTCCGACCGGTCCGCCGACCCGCGCGCCAGTTGACCGTTGACCGTTGACTGACCGTTGACCGTTGACCGACCGTTGACCGTGGACTCGAAAAAAAAAAAAAAAAAAAAAAAAGAAAAAAAATTTGTTTCTTTTTCAGTCATGCCTATGTGGGTTATAAGTGATCCATTTTTAATTCTGCATTTGTTGTATGAATCATGGAAAATTATGTATTTTCCCTTATGTTTATTATGAATTATAAGTGATCCATTTTTAGTTCTGCATTTGTTGCAGGAACTATGATGCGCAATACAAGGATACCTGCAATCCCGAGAACGGACGAGGGAAATGCAAGACTTAAAAGGCTGATGTCAGATTTAGCTAATTATCGGTGGCATGATGGTGATTTAGTATCACATGTGGTCAGGGTCAATAAGATGATACAGGAAATCATCTGGAATGGTTATCTTATGCCGGATTTTGAGAAGGTGCCGGCTTTGATAAACACTCTTCCACCTGAATGGCAAGCAGTGTTTGATCGGCTATGGGAGGTCAATGTGGTCCCGGGTTATAGAAGGCTAGTGGAAGCTTTTGTAAGAGAAACTTATAGGATTGAGTTAACCAAAACTTCAACCCTTAGATTGAGCGCCACATGGCGCCGAGTGAATGCGCCTTGGAGCGACATGAAAGCTCTCCAAAAGTTTTTCCATGGTTGGCAAATGTGCCTTCAAATTTCTCAGATATTTTGACTGATAGATTAGAAGGGACATTCCCTAATTATTTCTTAGATTAGTTTAAGATGTTTTTTGAATGTGAATATCTCTTTCTATATTGATATTTTTTCTCTCTGTATATATTGCTGAGTGTAATATATAGTTGTATTATGTGAAAGCATTGTTATTCTATTGGATGTTAGATTTTATTTGCTTTCTATTATTGTTGGCTTTTGTGGGTAGTTCATAGAAGTTTTGTAACTTCATAGAATTGATTTTGCATATGACAATCATATTAATGATAGTTTTAAGTTAGGATTTTTGGAGGATGATTGGAAACATAGTGACATTTTGATTCTGAAACCTTACTTGAAATTGTTCATTGATATGATGGGTCTATGCAAAGTGGATGCATAAATGATAGGCATTAATTATTCGTGCATGTATGTCGATGTGTTCGGATCGATGGTTTCGGCAACTAAGAACGTAACTGCTGATATGAACGGCAACAATTGTGAAATATTGAATATGAAGATTCAATATGTGTTGGAAAAGCAAGAAGCACTAAAAGCTCTTGACCATGTTATGGAAGATCTTGAGGATGCCATGCGCCACCTTGAGCTAGTAGAGGACCGCCTAATGGCATTTGAGTCAAAAATAGACATTGACAATGCTGGTTCTAGCTCAGAAAGGGCTTTGAGCTCTAAGCGCAAGCGTATTGATTCGTTCAATATGTGGGATTGCAAAGGATCAAGTCCTTGTTGTAAGAAATTAAGAGTTAACCAACACAAGAGAGGAAAACATCCTCAAGTGAAGAAAATGTTAAGGGTGAGGTGTTACAATTGTGACAAGAAGGGTCACTATGCTCGCAATTGTTGTGAGCCGAAAAAGGTAAACACCTCTTATACATTTGAGAACTTTGCTTATGTGTCAAGTTCTGTATTTTTGACTGAGTCTAATCCTTTGTGGACTGTAGATTCATGAGCGACAGACCATGTAGCGAAGGATAGAGGATCCTTCGTGGAATTCCGACGAATACCAACTGGAACTAAGTGGGTCTACGTGGGAAACAACTCCAGAGCTGAAGTGAAAGGAATTGGCACATGCCAACTGAATATGCATGGTGGACGCACTTTATTCCTACATGATGTATTATATGCTCCGGTGATTCGTCGGAATTTAGTGTCTGTTTTAGTGTTGGTTAAACTAGGTTTTAATATGAACTTCCATAATAGAGGTGTGGATTTGTATTTGGATACAAATTACTATGGTTGTGGTTATTTTCTGGATGGTTTCATTGTATTGGATATTGAGTATGTTAATGCAAATGTTTGTTGTTCCCTTATCACATCTCCTAATACCTATGATAATGATGTGAATGTGTGGCATGCTAGACTTGGTCACATTGGCCAACAACGTATGAATAGACTAGCCAAAGAGGGCTTGTTGGGCAACATTGAAAAAGTCGATTTGCCCATATGTAAGCATTGCCTAGAAGGGAAAACGATAAGGAAACCATTTAGGAAAGGTAAAAGAGCTGAATTTCCTCTGCATTTAATCCATTTTGATGTCTGTGGTCCAATGAATGTGAGAGGAAGGCATGTGGCTGTTTATTTCATCACCTTTATTGATGATAATACTCGATTTGGATATGTCTATTTGATTTCTCATAAGTCTGAAGTAATAAGTTGTTTCAAAAGGTTTATGAACCTGGTAGAAAATCAATTAGACAAGAAAATAAAAGCATTGAGATCCGATCGAGGTTGAGAATATTTATCTGATAAGTTCAGAAAATTGTGTGATGAAAAAGGAATAGAAAGACAGTTGTCTATTCCATATACTCCTCAACAAAATGGTGTTGCGGAGAGAAGAAACAGAACCCTACTAGAAATGGTTAGGTTTATGATGGCGCATGCTAACTTACCTATCACCTTTTGGAGTGATGCGTTGTTAACTGCTGCATATATACTTAATCAGGTGCCTTCCAAATCAGTTATTTCCACTCCATATAAGTTATAGACAGGTAGAAAACCGGACTTAAGTTTTCTTAAGGCATAGGGTTGTGCTACCTATACACATGAGTCCTCTCACAAGTTTGGGAAATTGGGTCCCAAAGGAAATAAGAGTATTTTCATGAGATACTCCGAACACTCGAAAGGGTATATGTTCATAGGTGAGCAGGAAAGTGGGAGTATAACTGAATTTGAATCACGAGATGTCACATTCTTAGATGATGAATTTCCTAAGAAGAGCGAAATAGGGGAAGATTACTCCCTATTTGAAATCTTGGATTAAGATAATGATATTAGTGGAATTCGTACAAGTGGGAGTAATATGAGAAGTGATGAATCTAATTCAACTTATTCTCAATTGCAACCACATGATGAAATGA
Organism: Eucalyptus brandiana; assembly: GCA_014182725.1. Taxonomy (NCBI): domain Eukaryota; kingdom Viridiplantae; phylum Streptophyta; class Magnoliopsida; order Myrtales; family Myrtaceae; genus Eucalyptus; species Eucalyptus brandiana. Next base: position 30,830,478 of record CM024669.1, read on the forward strand.
CGTCATTATTATCTAATCCTAGTGGGAGCATAATGGGGAATAATGTGTTAAGTGTACAATTTCCCATACGGTGAACAAGTCGCCAAAGTATTCCCCGTCGAAGTTTTAACATTGAAGGGGAAACTTTTATGGTCGCTCCATAAGATGAGGATGAGCCAAGAAATATTAATGAGGCTCTGAATTGCCCTAGTAAGGAAAAATGGATTCATGCAATGGAAGAGGAAATGGAGTCAATGAAGTCAAACCATGTTTGGGAACTGGTTGATCTTCCAAAAGAACACAAAGCTATTGGGAACAAGTGGGTTCTCAAAATAAAGCGAAAGGCTGATGGCTCGATAGAAAGGCATAAGGCTCGCCTTGTGGCGAAGGGGTATAATCAACAGGAATGAATTGATTATGAAGATAAATTTTCTCCTGTAGTGAGATTTACCTCGATTCGCATTATTCTGGCAATAGTAGCTAGTATGGATCTTGAGTTACATCGGATGGATGTAAAGACTGCTTTCCTCAATGGAGAATTAGAGGAAGAAATATATATAGAACAACCTGCTGGTTTCATAGTGAAAGGCCAAGAAGAAAATGTATGTCGACTTTTGAGGTTGATATATGGCCTTAAGCAGTCATCAAGACAATGGTATATACGTTTTTCATAATGCCAAAAGGGCATGTGAGTTTACAATGATAGATGAGGATCATTGTGTATATATCAAAAGATCCAATGATCAATTTGTGATCATATCATTATATGTTGATGATATACTAATTGCTGGAAACAATATGGAGATTGTTAATACTGTCAAGAGTTAGTTGTCGTCCAACTTTGAGATGAAGGATATGGGTGAAGCTGCATACATTCTTGGAGTTAAGATTTCAAGAGATCGTTCGAAGAGATCATTGTCTATTTCGCAAGAAACATATATAAATAAAGTTCTTGAACGATTTCGTATGCAAGACTGTAAACCCATAGACACTCATATTGCAAAAGGTGAAGGATTGAGCCATAGACTGTGTCCAAGGACTCCACAAGAGAAGGAACAAATGAAACATGTTCCTTATGCTAGTGCTGTTGGGAGCTTGATGTACACTATGATGTGTACAAGACCTAGCATATGTTTTGCAGTTGGAATGGTGAGTAGATACCAATCCAATCCAGGTCCAGCACAATGGAAAGCCATTAAGAGAATACTGAGGTATTTAAAGGGGACTGCTGATTATACGCTGAGTTATTAAGAAAAGGATTTGCGACTCTAAGGCTATTCTGATGCTGTTTGGGGAGGAGATTTAGATGAAAGAAAATCTACCTCTAGGTTTGTTTTCTTACCAAATAATGGCGCCATATGTTGGAGCAGTAAGAAACAGACGAATATAGCCTTGTCCACGATGGAAGTTGAGTTCGTGGCATTATCAGCAGTAGTATAAGAAGATGTTTGGCTTTAGAGATTTTTGGATCATTTAGGTGTTATTGGAAGTGCTGCAGATTCATTGTTGGTTTACTATGATAGCCAAGCAGCAAAAGCGTACACTAAAGATCTAAAATATCATGGCAAGACCAAACATATAAATACCAAGTATAATTTTGTCAAGGATATGATTGCACGAAAAGATGTGAACTAAGAGTACATACTACGCATAGAATGGTAGCAGATCCTATGACAAAGCTAATACCTAGAAATGTGCTTTGTGGCCATATGAAATCTCTAGGATTGCGTAGAGGCTGATATACTGAATATTGTAATTTCCCTAAGTGTTCACAATTTGATGAATTTGTGTTTTCATCATTAATGCCTATGAATCTTTGTTTGATCTTTATGTATCTTAATGCTCAGTGCATTATTTTAAGTTGAGAAAGTATGTCAAACAGATATAAGATTAGCCCACTCACACGGGTAATCGCCTCTGTTTACTGTGTGATAAATAGAGATGAGACTGTTTTTAAGCTTATTATCTAGGTGATAATCGAGAGCTCAAGCTTAAAACACGTATGTCGCCTTAACTGGGTGTTAAGATGATGACATAATACTTACTATGTCCGAAAGTAAAAATACCCTACATATTTTACTTTATCTGTCTATGAAGCCAGATGTGAGTTCTGATGAATTTTGTGAATGAGTAGATACGTGAACTCAAGTTAGACATTGGGTATGTCTGAACTGTCATCTGTACGGTATTGAAAGTGTAGACATACGCTCCATGGGAAATGAGTTAATACCGTAATACGTATTTCATACTACGTATGCATGAGACGACCAATAAGAGTGGCGAAAGTTTGATCTCAACTTTTATGCTGTGTGAGACTCTTGAGGAAAAGAGTTCTTCAATTTTAGTCCCCTCATGACTCTTGCTTATTCTCAAGATTTCTATTTAGTGTTTGCTATCTTAGGATGTTGCCAATGGTCATGAGTTTGATTCGATCTAATGGGGCATTTCTAGAAAAGCAAGCTAAACTGAAATTGAGAGTTTGAAGGAAAGAGGAAGATCGATTTTGGAGAATCACATTGTAGTTTTGTATTCACCGGTTAACCAATTATGATTGTCTTCGGGATAATCATAATTGTGAATACAATATATATATATCATTGTTTAAAAGAGATCAAGAGAGATATAAATGTGATCGATCGATCTAGGGTACTGCATACTAAATCTACTCAGGATGTGATGCCCATTATGAGCTGCTATATATTCCTAACAGATGTATAGCAATGAGCTCTCAAAGTATGCTGGTCGCATGGATTATTCACCGATATGAATGTTGAAGAGAGGTAAAGAGAATTATGTTCAGCCCACCATGTGCGAGTGGGAGATGATGGTTTTATATGAGATGAGCTTAAGGCACGTCCGCCCATGTTGGGCCTAGAAGCCCAGCCCACGGGAATAGGGCCCGTGGATGGGGGAAGGTATAAAAGGGAGGAGAGAGAGAGATGACACATCTTGGATAATTCAACGCACGTACGTTCTTTTTCCCGCGCTCTCTCTCTCTCAAAAACAAAAAGAAGAAACAGTAAGCATAAGGCATCGTTCTTCTTCCCTTCAAGGCGCCATCGGATCGAACATGGCCAAATCTCTTCCTCCTATCGACGTCGGTGTTTAATCTGTGGCTAACAAGATACGCTCGACTCCGTGGTGTGCTTTAGGATCGGTGATACGTGATTTTCCCGGGCTTCGCTTCCACATTCGTTTTAGGGGTTCGATTTCGTGTCGAATTTGGTTTTTCGGGGATCCGTTATTCCCAACACCCCATCACGAGAACAAATGGAGCGACAGCAACTCAGCCAAGTGTGTTAATGGAACTTTCTATCCCCACCCAAGCCAACGTGATGCTCGTAGTTGGCGTCTCCATTATCAGACCAGACAAGTTTCGTAATAGCGAGAAAGAGAAATAATCTCACCTTGCAGAGGAATGTGAGGGCCATGGAATCAAGAGGTAGGCAAAACTCCCATGGAAGGATTTGAAGATGATGAATATGGAGAGAGAGAGAGAGAGAGAGAGAGAGAGAGAGAGAGAGAGTTCGGGCTTTCTAGGATTTGAAGATCTATGAAGCTCAGGAGTACTGAGCGTGTTGGGCTCGTGAATGTTTTTTCCTCCTAGGAATCCCAGTACCACCTCTACCTGAGCAATCCAGTTCTGCATTAGGAGTATCCGTTAACTAGGCACTTTGATTCTATGATCACAAATCCATCCAAAGATGAGCTGCAATGGCATTCCATTTCCTGTTTATTACTCCAAGGTGAACCAAACAAGACCTAAGTGATTACATGATGTACTATACTTCTGAATGCTTTCATAGTGGAATCAATGATCTGTAGTCTCAACCATTCATAGGATCACATATCTAAAATCTCTAAACCAAAGAAGTGAACATGCTGGAATGCACACGATTCGCTTACTTAGGAACCTACCATCAACTCACCCCAATGTACATGCAAGGAGAGATGGGAGAGACAGATAGGGAAATGTCTGGATTTTGTTAAGAGTACGAATACCTACCACGTCCATGGGAAGTTCTGAATGATTATCTTTTCCCTTGAATACCCCAGTCCTTGTTAATATAGAAAACCAAGGATCTCCTGCCTGAAGGAGTTGTTATCAGTACTAGTGATTGTGTTCGGAAATAAAATTACTGATATGATAAAATACAATTCTCAATATGAAATATACCCGTTGTGCGCCTCTAATGTCGATTTTGGATTATCTCCTATCATGTATAGTGTTCTGAAACAACGAATTCCAGAGTATGTATTATTCTCCACATCTAGGTTGCTTAACAAAGATGGCATAAGATTCCTTAACACGGTCTCAGCATTTCCATAGACAAATGGATTTGGCCTCCCATACGATGTATACGCTAGCGGAATGGGATGTATTCTGCAGAACAGGGATAAGTAAACACTGCATAACACAAGATTGAAGATTAATGCATGTCGCTTTGCTGCATTGAAGTCAACTAGGCCCGCACAAGGATCTTATAGGCCTTTCTTTAATTTTTTGTGGAGAATATTAGATCAAACTCCATGTAGAACTAAACATTGAGAAGCTGAAACCTCACTATCTTACCTGTTATAGATTGCTTCTAACGCAATCCTGAAAGCTCCCATACCCAGACGTTCAGCAGGAAAAGTAGCCTGCCTTTGCACTTTGTCAGCTAGTCATCAGCCAGTCTTTAGTTCCACCAAGGCTTCAAAAACTCAAGTTGCAGCTGGCGTCACAAATGGCATAGCTTACCTGGTATTCGAGGTCATTATTTGCAAAAAAAACAGGTGTGGTTGCTTTCCAGCCTTCCTTCTAGGGAGCCCCCCAGTTCTTAATATGTTGCAGAGCACCTAAACCCAAACTTGAGTATCACAGAATTTTTTTTAATATACACAGACAGACAAATAGATGATAACACTCCATTTTATCACATTTTCCAAACTAGATGTCAGCACCCACTAGACCTTTAAAAAGATGATGACTAAAGTTGCAGAGCATTACTGAACAACCAAACAAAGCGTCGTGTCTTTTGATAATCAGTTCAAAGATTTAGAACTAGCATGACGAAAATCCCAGTATGGACTCAACAGCCGAATTACATAATTTAAGAATGGACAAGATCCTTTAGGGTGGTCACAACCTAGATATCTCTGCTCCAATCAACAGAATCACTGACTACAAATGCTGCCTGAACTCTCTGTGTTTGCACAGCAATTTTATTCTTTCCTATCATATTAGAAGTGCTATTCTGGTCAATGTCTGGCTTAGTTGTCTATCTCTTGTACGGTGCCGGTAGATCAATGGCATCAAAGTAGCTAGTGTACTCATCAATTGACAGAACGTTTCCGCATAGAAAAGACCCGAGCAGAAAGAGGGTCAACTGGAGGAAAGAGAGAGAGAGAGAGAGAGAGAGAGAGAGAGAGAGAGAGAGAGAGAGAGAGAATCAAGTTGTTGGAGTTCTCATTCTGGACGAAACAGTGTTGAACACAGACAACTAAGAAGATATATGGAGAGGACTTCTATGCGATTACTCGAGTCCCTGATAACTTGAGTGATTTTTATTCACTTTGCTTGCTCCTATGTATTACCTAGACATCTTCAATAGCAATTTTATTAGATACATAACTTTGTCCTTATAACTTTTGAAAGCTTTCAGTAAACTTGACACCATATACTTTCAAAAGCTTTCAGTAACCTTGACACCATATAACTTTTGTCGAACTATTGTTGTTCAAAACTTTTGTGTAGACTTTAGATAGCAAGGGTATGAGTGGGCTTGCTTTTATTTCTCTTTTCAATGATCTGTCTTCACCATTGCTAGCAAGCCTTTTTTTTTTTTCCGAGAACGCATTGAGCTCCTTGTCTACTAAGCTTCTAAAGTAGTTTTGGATGGTTGTGCAGCCCGAATTATACTTGTGGCAACTCTATCTTTTCCTGTTCTTATTATGAGGGTTGCTTATGGACTGGAAGTTATGAACAATTGCCAGATGCACAAATTTATTGATTATGTTTGGTTGTGGCAGTGTTATATCGATTTACAAATTGAAAATGCTCCACAATACGTAGCATTTTGGTATCTCAGGTTTGTTTTTTGGAAGGTGGTGTGATTGATTGATCTCTTGCATCAAATAATAGGGAGAAGTGGATCTAGCTTGTAATACTCTAGCTGACCATTTAAGCTTGAAGTAACACAGAGTGTGATCATTGATTCGAGGAAATTTTAACTCTGGCTAGGTGCTACAATGGGCAGGAATTTATGTGGCTAAGTGAGCATTAGTACATGCATTGGCATGCCATAATGGTTTTGTTATGAGGGCATTTTGAGCAACTAATGATGTTGAATTTATCAAAGAAAATAAGACACTACTTTAGGTTCGTTTAGGTAAATCAACTAATACCCATCAATCTCCCAATATAAAGATGAGGTTTTGTGATGAGGTAAAATATCTAGAAAGACTAGAAGGAGTTGTTTTTTGAATATATTGAAGAGAGAGGCAGTTAATTGTAGTGTGAAGTGAAAAGATATGTTTCTACATTGCTTATCAGAAGTGACTTGTTACTGTTGATTCTGCTTCTACTATTTTTGCAGTCATCATGTGTTCTAGATGTTGATTGCTTGTATATGTAGATCATCATACTGCAGGGGCATTGGTAATTCCATCTTTTTTGGTTGCTGGTGGAACTTCCTTTTAGTAGATCTAAGACCTCTCTCTGTTTGGCAACTTCCTTGGAGTGGAATTTTCCTCTGTTTTTCTTAATTCCATGATGAGACACAAAAGTGGTCAGAAAACACTTCGTGGTGCTTGACACATTAATTTAGCAGGGCTCTCATCAGCCAGCTCTTAGTTCCTGCTATGAAATCTAAGGATGAATTTGGTAGAATTTTTGATTTATTTTCCAACTTAGCAGTTAGCACTGCATATCAGTAACTAAATTTGGTTTTTACTGTGTTTTGATGATAGTCTTTTTTTTTGTGATAGAGTTGGCTCTGATGAAGCAAAATAGGCATTGAAGAAATTTGGTGCTGAAGAAGTGTTCACTGAGAGCCAATTAGAAGTAAAGAATGTCAAGAGTCTACTGGAACTATCCATCCATTAACCCTTTCTACCATATTCTTATGCATGGACACATCCATTTTTGGCCATTGGCACTTGAGTTCTTTATTTACATCTTATCGACTTTGTACTAGGGTGATCTAAAAGAATTTGCCCTTGGATTAAACTGCGTTGGTGGCAATGCTGCTTCCTCGGTGATGAAATTTTTGAGGTGCAACGAGTGTTAAATTTGTGTCGAGTGCTTACCTTATCTTTTTGAAGAGAGCTGATTTAGTTTTGTGTCAACTTCATATTTTATCTTTAAGGTAAATTAAGAAGCAGCTAAAATTTCTACCTATGCTTATGAGGTTATTCCATCAAGCCTTACAATTTGACTTGTCTATGTTCCGGTCTCAGTCTTGGCAATGCCCTATAGTTTTATTTTTTGTTTAAATTTGGCCCAAAATCTCAATTTCAATATTTGACGCAACCAAATTTGAGTGAAAAAAAAATTATCCCTAGAATTGAGACTAAGAGGAATGTATAAACTAGTGCAATAATGGTTCTTATGGTTTGCAAGATCTTTCTTTGAGGGAATTTTGGCTGCATAATTGGATCAGTTCAAATGATGTAACAGAGTGCAGAAGAACGATAGATCACTTGCTGGAATTAGTGCGTGATGGAAAGTTAAAATATGAGTTCGTCTTTTGTAACAACTACTCAAATTGCTGTATTTAGGTCTCCATATCTTTATAGTAATTTTCAATACTATTCATCCTCAAGAAAGTGAGTTGGGATTGTGGTGCATATGAATTTCTCCAAAACTGCAGGACCGAGCTTGTTCCTTTTAGTGATTTCCATGTTGCACTGGATAAATCACTGGGGAAACATGGGAGCCATCCTTAGCAAGTCCCAAAGTTCTAAGGCTACTGAATATATAAGGGTGGTAAGAAGATGGAAAAATTCTGCGTCATATCCTTCAGACGATCAGCTTGTTCTGAAGTTCTGAGGCGCTGGATCAACCGGGCACAATAACTATGTATCTTTCCCCTTCTTATTATTTTCTCTTTTCATAAGTGATGCATCTTCTGCGTTGAAGTAATTTTGTTGCTGCTTATTTTCACCAATTTCCATTCTAAATTTTTTTTGCATCATACCCTCCAATCTCAAACTAATCTCATGCAACGTGAGGTCCATCAACTACGGCTGAATTTGGAGAGTAATACATCACCTGTTTGGTAAGGGTCCATAAAGGTTTCAGATTTGCCAATTACAATTCTCATATACACGTGACAAAGAACATTGGGATACTTTCCCAAAAATCATGTAATTGACATCGCATGCATTGAGAAAAGAGTAAGAACCATAAATTATTCATTTGATCTAACCTAATTCAAATGGGATGTGGACCGCCTTCAAGGAACGTCATACATACATGATGAGCAAAATCAACAGAAGACTAGCTAATGGTAGTTACTTTTTATGATAGGGAAGACACAGAATGGAAGATCGTATCGGCTTCCAAAGAAGTGACAATTGTTCAGATACCACAAAAAGAAAAGGCATCTTTTGTCTAAGTGATGTCAAGAACCGCACTCTTTTCTCAAGATAAAGTCGACAGCATCCTCAACAGTATCCACGACCTGCATAGGTAAACATAAAAGAGTTCGATCAGGATGAGTGATTTTCGAATTTATTTTTAACCTTGGTTAATTTAGGGAGAAGACAAATTCCCCAAAAAAAATGTGCACGGTTTTGAAATACTGACATTTCGCTAGGCTGAATAGGGAAAGGGTTCGCTCAGTCATGTTTCATCCAACCAAGTTAGAATTTCCAGATCACCCAGAGCATAGCAAATCAAGGTATGTAAGTATGGGACACCTCAAACACTTAACGCCATGCAATTATGAAAAGGAATCCCATTCTATGCAATCAAATTCCTAGGAGTGGGTTTTTTTTTTTTTTTATCTTTTTCTTTTCCTTGTTGTTCAGTCTCAAATTACTAGTGAAGAGAGAAATGTCCAACGTGAGTTGCCAAATGAGGTTAAAACATGTCAGAAATGGAATGTGTCTCCAATCAACATGTACAAAGTGAGGATAGAAATAGAGCGAAGAACCACATAAGATCCCTCAACAATTTCCCGATCATTGTCCTCCAAATGATTTTACAGTTCACACAAGCATTTTTACGAACCGATTATATAAAACTCATCAAAATCTTGCAAGTCAAGCATTTTTCGCACAAAATCCACAGCGCTGAAGATGAAGCCATTTTTATGAACTTCAAACTACTGCACAGAAGTTACTTTAAGCTATTATTCTTATTTCTTATCCTCTCTGTGTTTTGAGTCAAAGACCAATCCCAAGAACTGCAAATGGGGTGACAGCAACTCAGCCGAGTTGGTAAATGAAACTTTATTGCCCTGCCCCCCCCCCCCCCCAAAAAAAAAAAAAAGAAGCCCACACCATGCTTGTCGCTGATCTCTACATAAAGAATCCAAACAAGTTTCACAATGGCAAGAGAGAGAAAGGATTTTGCCTAGTAGAGGGATGTGAGGGCTATAGAATCAAGAGGCAGGCAAAACTCACGTGGGAAGGATTTGAAGATGATGAATGGAGGGAGGGAGGGAGGGAGGGAGGGGAGTTCTGATTTTGTAGGATTTAAAGAGGATGAAGCTCAGACTACTGAGTGGGTAGAGTTTGCAAATGTTTTTCTCTTCTAGGAATTCCAGTACCACCTCTACCTGAGCATACCAATTCTGCATTTTAAAGAGAATCCATAACCTAGGTAATTTGATTCCGCAATCATAAAACCATCCAAAGATGAGTTGCAATGGGATCTCATTTCCTTTTCTTACTCCAAAGTGAACCAAACAAGGCCTAAGTGATTGCACATTGTACTATACTTCTTAATGTTTTCCTAGTGGAATCTAAGATCTGCATTCTCAACCATGACTTTCCACTAGGAACAGAGATATAAAATCTCTAAACCAAAGAAGTGAACATGCTGGAATGAACACGACTTGCATACAGGAACCTACCATCAACTCACCCCAACATACATACGAGGAAGAGTGAGAGAGACAGAGATGTGTAAATTTTGTTAAGAGTACAAATACTCACCAAGTCAGCAGGGAACTCTGAATGATTATCTTTTCCCTTGAATACCCTAGTCCTTGTTAATATAGAAAACCAAGGATCTCCTGCCTAAGGGAGTTGTTGGCAGTATTGGTGATTATGTTTCAAAATAAATTCACTTATATAATGAACTACAATTTTTGGTATGAAATATACCTGCCGTGCACCTCTAATGTCGATTTTTGGATTATCTCCTATCATGTATAGGGTTTTAAAATAACGAATTCCAGAGTTTGTACTATTCTCCACATCTAGGTTGCTTAACAAAGATGGCATAAGATTCCTTAACATTGTCTCAGCATTTCCATAGACAAATGGATTTGGCTTCCCGTATGATGTATATGCCAGAGGAATGGGATGTATTCTGCAGAACAGGGACAAGTAAACAATGCGCAACATAAGATTGAAGATTAATGCATGTCACTATGCTGCATTGAGGCAAATTAGGCCTACACAAGGATCTTATGGGCCAATCTTTAATTTTTTGTGGAGAATATTATATCAAACTCCATGCATAACTAACCATTGAGAAGCAGAAACCTCACTATTACCTGTTATAGATTGCTTCTAATGCAATCCTGAAAGCTTTCATACCCAGACGTTCAGCAGGAAAAGTAGCCTGCCTTTACACTTTGTCAACTAGTCATCAGCCAGTCTTTAGTTCCACTAAGGTTTCAAAAACTCAAGATTGCAACTCACATCACAAATGGCATGGCAAACCTGGTATTCTAGGTCATCATTTGCAAAAAACAGGTGCGGTTGCTTTCTAGTCTCTTTTCCAGGAAGCCCTCCAGTTCTCAATGTCACAGAGAACCTAAACCCAAACTTGAGTATCACAGAATTACTTTAAAGTACACTGACAGATAGACAGATGATAACACTCCATTTTATCACTTCTTTCAAACTATATTTCAGCGCCCACTAGACTTCTAAAAAGATGACAACTAAAGTTGCAGAGTAGTTACTGAACAAACAAAACAAAGCCTAGTGTCTTTTGATAATCAGTTCAAAGATTTAGAACTCACGTGACTAACAGACCAGTATGGACTCAACAGCTGAATTAGATAATCTACGAAAGGACAAGATCCATTAGAGTGGTCACAACCAGAATATCTCTGCTCCAATCAACAGAATCACTGACTACAAATGCTGCCTGAACTCTGTGTGTTTGTACAGCAATTTTTCTCTTCGCCATCTCATTGGAAGTGCCATTCTGGTCGATGTCTGGCTTAGTTGTCCATCTCTTGTACGGTGCCAGTGGATCAATAGCACCAAAGTAGCTAGTGTACTCATCAATTGACAGGACATTTCTGCATAGAAAAGGTACAACCAAAAAGAGGATCAACCGGAGAGAAATAAAAGAGAATCAACTTGTTGGAATTCGTGTTCCAGGTGAAACAGTATTGAACACAGACAACTAAAATGAATTAAGGAGAGGACTCCTCTGCGATTACTCAAGTCCCTGAGAACTTGAGTGCTTTTTATTAACTTTGCTTGCTCCTATGTATAACCTAGACATTAAAGTAATAACCATCAGTATCAGTTTTATTAAATACATATCTTTATCCATATTGCCAAGCTATATCTCTCTTCCCCTACCCCCACCCACACACCTGCATGCACAAGCAAGTAATTGAGACATTGCTGGGTACATTTGCAAACCTAGAGAAGTTATAAAAATATTTACTTGTATCCATATTCGGACATCACAGCAGCAGGTTCTCCTTTGCCAACAGCAACGACAAGTTCGTTCTTGAATCTGTACAAAAACCTCAATTAAGAAACAGATAAATAAAATAGAGAAGCATATTCATTAGTAAAACAGAAAAGCCTATTCAGAATTCTCTTAGAATAGTTAGTACATGCATGCGCACTATTCTATGTCTTTTCAATTCATATGATATAATATATGTAATGCATTTCCCTGGTTTCCAAGAAGAAAGCACATGAGATGAAAATTTTAGATGTGTTCTTTGATATCCACGTACACATACAATATGTGTACATTCAATAAAGTCCAATTTCACAGTTTTGAACCTACTAAATTGTGTACTTATAAATAATTCTTGCACAGGAGAATTCTTACTAAGCTAATAATACACATGCACAATATTTTATTTCGCGATCCCAGATTTTAATAATCATGAGTGAGATAGATGAAAAAAGCAAATGTTATCGAAAATTCTCAGTCCTGATTTACATTAGCATGCCACATTTCTCATTGGACATTGGTCATGGAGATAATCCAACAAATCCTTACCTATTTACCAGTTGTTTAAAAGGTGTGTGGCCCCGTATGACCTGCAAATTATCTTGGTCAAAATATGAGAGAAAAACGAAACAAAGTAGTTCTGACCTGATAACAAGCAAAATCGTGAGGGCGAGCAGATTTTGTAACACAAGAGACGAACTACCTGTAAAGGTAAAATGTTGACTCCTAGTAGTTGACCTAAGTCCTGGGCTCTTTTGGATTCAGAAAAGCCACCTCCTGCATCAGCCATTGCTATTAGCAGCTTGCAGTAAAAATTAATTATCGCTTCTTCAGGAATTAACAAGCGAAATTTCTTATTTCAAGGGAGTAACATATTGAACGATTATAGGTAAGGGCATCTCAAAAGGTGTCACAGATTCAAATTGCTGCAATCTCAAAATCATCAAGACGATTACTATTAGATCTTAAAAGTACCAATACTTGCCGATAAGTGAATAATCAACCACAATAAGCATATGATGTCCAGCACGCAACTTCAAAACTTTAGTTTGACCATTATATCACCGCACTCACCGGTGATTATTCTATTGAACGGTCACATTTGGTAAAACATATTGAAAGTGAGAAATGCAATAGCAAAAATTACTAATACATTAAAGCAATGACTAGGACCTATAGAAGTCTACCAATCACGAACACTCACCATTTGTTAAGAACACGAAAGGTATCTTCAGCTTTCCTGAAAAGATGTAGAACGTAAAGTAAGCGATAGCTAGCTATCAAATAGCAGATACGAATCTCGATATCCCCCGCCCTCACAGTCCATCAGAAAACTCGGTATCAATCAGCGAAAAAAGACATACATTCGCAACGTAGAACATACGCGAAACGGCAAGATCACCAGCACGACATAAGCCTCGCAGGTATATCAGCAAGCGATGGCTAAAGCTTTACCAGAATCGTCGTACAATCTCCTGAGCGCGCGCGGAGAACCGCCGATGGGAGTGTGACCGAGGAGGACCACGCCGTCGATGTTGAAGGCGATGCCGAACGAAGGCCTGCACGACGAAACCACGATCGTCGATTTGATCACGGACGAAAAAGAAAAAGAAGAAGAGAAAAAGAGAACATCGGAGAAAATCACGAGCGTAGTCGAAGCATGACCGGAACGCACCAATCCGATTGCGAGCTAAGCCGAGAAAACGAGCGCAAAGCGAGCGGGGACGGCTGCTTTCTGCCGCGACTCCGTGAGGCGATGGTGAAAAGCCGGTGCCTCATTTTCCTGTTCGCGGCGAATCGCTTCGGTAGATCGAGGAGCTCGAATCGCCGGAGATGAAGCTCCAAGAAGAACGGAGCGAGCTTCAACAGTCCATATAGAGAGAGAGAGAGAGAGAGAGAGAGAGAGAGAGAGAATGGCCCAATCGCGCAGCGTCTTCTCGTTCGATGTTCAGGGGCCGTGAATTGGGCCCGTTGAAATGATGGGAGGGCCTCGATAACGGATCGGCCTTTCCTTCGGATCCGAGCTCAACGGTTAAGCTTGATTTTGGTGAACGTTTTTGGGCTGTTTTTGATGGTGGACTGAGCATATCGCGGAGGAGTTCGATGTTTCGGGGACTTCCAGGCTACTGACATATCTGTGATGGCTTCTGTGTACTATAAATTTAATTTTAGGCTTCGCTTCATCCTTAGAAAGTAACCTGAATTTTCACGATAAAAACTAAAATTGTTTGCGATAATGTCCTATTTATGCCTCATGTGCGATCGGCGCCTTCTTACTCATTATTCACCCATGGACTTGATCGACGAGTGGATTATATGTCATGGTGAGTTTATCTTTGGTTGCTAACATATTGGAAGAGAATAAAAGTCTAACTACGAGATTCTGAGGCGGCTAATGCATCTTTTATGACTTCACTGTTTGACTTTGACAATTGTTGCTCCAGTTCTTGAGGAATATTGATATGTAGTTACAAAGTCAGATCATAATTCATCCATGTACTATTTATTACTTCACGTGAGGTTTATTTGATAATTCATGCATAAACTTTGATCTAGGTGTGTATCCGGTGAGGCCACAACTGCCCGCAGTCGGAGGACGTGAAGGAGTTGGTGAAGTGCACTTAGTTGGCTCTGCCGTGAAGGATCTTTCTCCCGGCGATTTGGTCATTCCATCTCCACTCTCTTTTGGTAAAACATTCTTTCAGTATTACCTAAGTTTTAAAATGATATCAGATTAACTGTGCATCAGCCATGCTCATCTAGTTGATCACTTCTGAACAATTTCTTTCTCAGCCAAAGGATATAATCTTCTATATTTGATGCAGCATGTTTAACGTTTAATTTGATTAGATGCAGAACAGAAACGAGTGAAATATCAACCAAAAGAAAGATTGAAACTGTTATACACATATTAGTGATTGTCATCTTAAATAAAAGATACTTTTGCATTCCCTTAGTACTGACTTGTTTTGTTTCGATTGTGCAAAATGGGGCTATGAGTATGGTGGGTCGATGCCTCATCCAAATTGCAAAATCCCGTGGCATCCATAGCATCAACATAATCAGGGATAGGTGCTCTCTTGAAAGCTTTCAGTAACCTTGATGCCACATAACTTTTGTCAAACTACTGTTGTTCAAAACTTTTGTGTAGACTTTAGATAGCAAGGGTATGTGTGGGTTTGCTTTTATTTCTCTTTTCTGTGATTTGCCTTAACCATTGCTAGGAAGCCCTTTTTTTTTTATTTTTTGGAATGCATTGAGCTCTTGTCTACTCAGCTTCTGAAGTAGCTTTTGATGGTTACACAGCCTAAATTATATCTGAAATTCAACCTCTGTGATGACAAGTTGGAACTCTTTGGGGACTGAATTACTTGTGGCAACTCTGTCTTTTCCTGTTCTAATTATGAATGTTGCTGGTGGACTAAAAGTTATGAACAATTGCCAGATGCACAAATATGTTGATTATGTTCGGTTGTGGTGGTGATATATCAATTTACAAATGGAAAATGTGCCAAAATATTTAGCATTATGGTATCTCTGGTTTGTTTTTTGGAAGCTGGGGTGATTGATTGAGATCTCTTGCATCGAATAATAGGGAGAAGTGGACCTCGAGCTCGTGTTACTGTAGCTGACCCTTTTAAGCTTGAAGTAACACTGAGTGTGATCACTGATTTGAGGAAATTATAATCTTTGGCTAGGTGCTACAATGGGTAGGAATTTATGTGGCTGATTGAGCATCAGTACATGCATTGGCATGCAAGAATGGTTCTGTTATGAGGGCATTTTGAGGAACTGATTATGTCGAACTTATCAGAAAAAATAAGAAGGTACTTTAGGTTTGTGTAGGTACATCAACTAACATCCTTTAATCTCCCAATATAAAAATGAGGTTTTGTGATGAGGTAACATGTATTTGGAAAGAGTAGAAGGACTTGTTTTTTGAATCTATCGAAGGCGAAGGCAATTAACTGTAGTGTGAATTGAACAGAGATCTTTCTGCATTGCTTATCAGAAGTGACTTTTTACTATTGATGCTTCTTCTACTATTTTTGCAATCATCAAGTGTTCTTGACATTGATTGCTGGTATGTTTAGATCATCATGCTGTTGGGCATTGGTAATTCCATCTTTTTTGGTTGCTAGTGGAAACTTCCTTTTAGTATATCTAAGACCTCTCTCTACCTTGCAACTTCTTTTGGAGTGAAATTTTCCTCCTTTTCTTTTAATTCTGTGTTGAGACGCAAAAAGAGGTCAGAAAACACTTTGTGGTGCTTGACGCATTAATTTGGTAGGGCTCTCTTAGCCAGCTTATTAGTTCATGCTATGACATCTGAGCACAAATTTGGTAGAATTCTTTATTTGTTCTCCAACTTAGCAGTTAGCATTGCATATCAGTAACTAAATTTGAATTTTACTGTGCTTTCATGACCGTCCTTTTCCTATGACAGAGCTGGCTCTGATGAAGCAAAAGAGGCGTTGAAGAAACTTGGTGCTAAAGAAGTGTTCACTGAGAGCCAATTAGAAATAAAGAATGTCAAGAGTCTATTGGTGTCATCCATCCATTAATCCATTCTACCATATTCTCATGCATGAAACACATGCATGTTTGGCCATCGGCACTTGAGTTCTTTATTTTCATCTTATTAACTTGCTACTAGGGTGATCTAAAAGAACCTGCCCTTGGATTAAACTACGTTGGTGGCAATGCTGCTTCCTTTGGTGATGAAATTTTTGAGGTGCGACAAGTGTTAAATTTGTGTTTAGTGCTTCCCTTATCTTTCTGAAGAGTGCTGATTTAGTTTTGTTCTCAGGCGGGGAGGAACCATGGTGACATATGGTGAGATGTCTAAGAAACCATTTACAATGTGAACTTCATCTTTTATCTTCAAGGTAAATTAAGAAGTGGCGAACTAAATTTTCCGCCTATGGTTCGGAGGTTATTTTAGTCAAGCCTTACAATTTGATTTGTCTACGTTTCAGTCTTGGTCTTGGTCAATGCCCTATAGTTGTGTTTTTATTTTTATTTTGTCTAAATTTGGCCCAAAACCTCAATTTCAGTATTTGACGCAACCAAATTTGAGCGAAAAAAATTATCCTTGGAGTCGAGACTAAGAGGAGTATTTAAATCAATGAGACAATGGTTCTTATGGTTTACAGGATCTTTCTTTGAAGGGATTTTGGCTGCATAATTGGATGACTTCAAATGATGTAAAAAGGGTACAGAAGAATGATAGATCACTTGCTCGAGCTAGTGCGGGATGGGAAGTTAAAATACGAGTATGTCTTCGGTAACCACCACTCAAATTGCTATATTTAGGTCTCCATATCTTTATAGTGTCTCTAATAGTATTTATCTTCAAGATAGTGTGCTTGGACTATGCATGCATATGAATTTCTCCGAAACTGCAGGACGGAGCTGGTTCCTTTTAGTGATTTCCACATTGCACTGGATAAATCATTGGGGAAACTTGGAAGCCATCCTAAGAAAGTCCTAAAGTTCTAGGGCTACTAAATATTTAAGGGCAGTGAGAAGATCAAAAAATTCCGCGTCGTATCCTTCAGACGATCAGCTGTTCTGAAGTTGAGGCACTGGATCAACCGGGCACGATAACCATGTTCTTTTCCGTTATTATTATTCTCTTTTCATAAGTTATGCATCTTTTTTGTTGACGTAATTTCGTTGCTGCTTATTTTCAGCAATTTCCATTTTGAATTTGTTTTGCATCATGCCTTCCAATCTAAAACTATTCTCATGCTCTGCCAAAACATGATGGCTGAATTTGGAGACCCAAACATCGGCCTGCTCGGTATCAGAAGGGTCCAGAAAGGTTTCAGATTTGCACGATTCACATATACACATAATAAGGAACATTGGGATATACTTCCCAAAAATCATGTAATCAACATGGCATGCATTGAGAAAAAGAGCAAGAAGAACCACAAATTATTCATTTGATCTAACCTAATTCAAATGGGAAGCAGAGGAAAAACACAGAATGGAAAGATCGTGTTAGCTTCCAAAGAATTGACAATTTTTGTTCAGATACCACGGAAAGAAAATGCATCTTTTGTCTAGACAATGTCAAGGACCGCACTCCTTTCTCAAGATAAAGGAGTTGGACCAGGATGAGCGATTTTCAAATTCATTTTTAGCCTTGGAAAACTTAGAGAGAACAAATTCCCCACAAAAGTGGCTTCCTATCATGCATGATTTTGCTAGGCCGAAGAGATGGGCCTAGCAAAATGGAAGATTATAAGTAATTGGAAGATTATCCATGCTGACACCTCAAAACACTTAATGTAATGCTTGGTTAATGGTCATGGAATCATGAAAGGAAACCCAAACCGTAAAATCAAATAGAGGACAATAATCTAGAAAATGTTCAAGGATCTTATGTGGTTCTTCATCCTGTTTCTATCCCTAATTTTATTCGCTTTGTATACGTTGATTGGAGATGCATTCCCTTTCTTACACATACAACATATTTGTTATTTTAAGAGATGGGCTTCATTCGGTGAGCATAATTCAACATGGAATTCCACTCTGACCCCAACCTAAGAAAAGAATTTCTGAATCAATTTAGTAATTTAGACTTTTTTTGTTTCTCAAAAAATAAATAATTCGATAACAATTTTCCTAAAAATGATCGTTTATATCACTCGAAATAATTATTTAATAAGAAATATTTTTATTATTCATAATAATATATATGTCTAGATATTTTTCGTGGAAGGTAAAAAAAGTTTTAGTTCATTTATTTTTATAAGCAATATAAATAATTATTTTTATGAAATGTATTTTAAATCATTCTCTTAGTCAAAGATACACTCCCTTTACATCCATGTTGTAGTTCCATCTTCACTCTCGATTGTATTAATTAATCATCGGAGCCAAAAGTAAAGCAAAATATCTTTGTGCTCTAAATAGGCAATTATATTCTAAACAGCTTTTCATCAGCCAACATTTAGTTTTTCTCATGGACCAATGGCATCTATTTTTATGGTCGTGGTAGTAAAAAATTAGATTGGAAATTAGAACACCTTTTAAATAGAGGAGATTATGTAAAGCCAAAAGAAGCAACATGGACAGACCACTTTTCTTAGCTACCGCATCAATAAACAAATGGAGAAAATGATGGAGATGCAATCCTAATTTTGATGACAGCTTAGCAGTGTACTATTGCTGGCCAACGGAAGCATGTGATCATCGTCTTTTACTGAGACAATGAATGATCAGATAGCCTAATTGATGACATGAAAGTGACAAGCAGTACCTCCATTAGTGCACCTTTTGAATGGAGGAGAATATGTAAAGCCAAAAGAAGCAACATGTACGGATGATTTTTCTTAGCCATCGCATCAACAAACAAACGGATAAAATTATGGAGAGGCAATCCTATTTTAATGACAGCTTGGGAGTGTGCTAATTGCCGGCC
Organism: Eucalyptus brandiana; assembly: GCA_014182725.1. Classification (NCBI taxonomy): domain Eukaryota; kingdom Viridiplantae; phylum Streptophyta; class Magnoliopsida; order Myrtales; family Myrtaceae; genus Eucalyptus; species Eucalyptus brandiana. The sequence goes on from CM024669.1 coordinate 30,849,764, forward strand.
AACGGAAGCATGTGATCATTGTCTTTTACTGAGACAATGAATGATTAGATAGTGCATCTACTTTTGGACAAGGATGGATTCTCATTATATTATTTCGTGCCGTGGCCTACAATCAGGCGCAAGGGACAGCATTAAATTCCAAAAATAAGCCTATTGACATTTCTCTATCGGGTGCTTAAATCAGATGAAAAACAACGTCGTCTTATCATGTCATGCTGTCGTCATTACACTTAAGTAGTGGAAGATAATTAAAACATCACGTTAGATGATTTCAATGAGATTTAGCTAAAATGTTTTATTGCATTTTCCCTTGTAAGTTTAAGACTACATTATTTCAGTTAAAAAGTTTATACCTTGATAGATTTGAAATTTCGGTATAATAATTTGAGGAGAGATTGTGCAATTATCTCGAAAATATGACAATTCGGTTTTTTCAATCTCATGCTCACACTCAACTCAATACAATATATACTCGCATCAGACTCGATCCAACTCTAATATTAAAAACTAAATTATAGTGTAAAGCTTCGAACTCCATCTCAAGTTCTCATAAAAAATTTCAAAAATAATGATTTTTTTTTCAATGTCCTTAGTAAAATCCTTTAAATTATTAACAAGGCTCGCAACTTACATTACTGTAGTATTACAAAATTTGACACCTCCGACATGGCAATCCATATTGTTAGGTCCAAATACATAAAAGAAGGGGTGAAGTGTTTTTTATACGTATAAAAATATTTATCTTTCTAGAACCAGCACCTTATTTACAAATGGTTTTTTATATGCAATTAAACTGTTAATTTGCAATAAGAAACTTATAGAGTTTGGGGAAAAAGAAATTACGAAAGCTTTTTATAGAGTTACAATTAGGATATGCTTTCTCTTCTAGCTCTAGCAGCCCCATTAGATTGAAATTCACTACTTCGGAGGAGGCTTGTGAAATTTTGAAAATGACTCGCATCATACTTCAGCATGTAGGGATGGAACTATCATATATTTTTAGTGGGTCAATGCCCTAAAGACCGTAAGTTAAGGTACTTCATTTAACAAAAAAATTATAAAGATGCGATCGAGCTATTTATTGATTAGAAGTAGTTTTTCTATGCAAAGTCTTACTCGAAATCAACGCTTTGACATTGAATCATGAATGTGAACAAAATTCAGTTTCAAATCCCCGTGCTCGAGCTTGACTCAATATAGTATATAGGGCTCGAAATTGAACTCGATTCAACTCCATTATTAAAAGCTCGATTCTACTCATTTGACTTGTTACGTAGGATGTTTCTATCTATTTTTCCTAATCATATATTGTACTTTCTGCATAGCCCGGTCATGCCATTCGATTGCTTTATCTTCCGACTCTATCATGCCTCGTGTTTGATTGGTGGTGTGGTTGTCTAGTAGTGCAATGTCTAAGCCCAATAATTTTTTGATAATTGTTTATCTTTTTACTTTTCTGTTTTTTGCGTCATAAAGAAGTTTATAATACATGGAAAGACAAGATACTGGTTTTGATTTCTTGCAAGTTAGTGCATGGTCCCTTAGAGGGCGACGAGGCTAAGCCTAATTACATTGATGAACAATGGAAGTTACTAAAAAGGCAATTTGGTGTTTCATTAGGCATCATCAATTGGATTTTATTTCTTTAGATAAACTATAAGGATCCCATCCCACTGCTCCTTTTGCCCTTCTGATTTCCATCTTTTGGCAATGGAAAACCATAGCCACAACAACACCGATATAAATTAAGGAATCGTTATGCTAGCCGGATCCTATGAGAAACAATTGATGTCATCTCATCCATTGATCGTCAGACTTTCAGGATTATATGTCACAACCGCACTTCCATTCACTCACGGAACACTTCTTGGATATGTCCTTCCTCAGCACTTCATTTCGAGTAGGGATTAATAGTTCCCTCCGTACAGATTGGAGTACAAAGCCCACCCAAAAAATCGAATAAAATAATCCGTTCTATTTCACCGGTATCACCAGCTGACTTAGTTCCGATGACTCTCTTTGGAATATGGGGCAATAATAGAGCAAATCTATCAACTGATTCTCCACCAAGAGTAGGAACTCTTTTATTATGTATGTGGATTGATTGGTCGATTTACGACATTTTGTATAGAAATTACGAGAAAATGCAAATAGTTATAATTCATTATAGTTCAAAAATTTATTTATCGATGACCATAAAACCGTTCATGTATTATAAGAAGAAATTTTAAAAACCCTTCAACACAAAAGTTATTCATTACATTGAATCTCCAACATTTTATAGTAGAGTAGACAATCTATCACCGTGCGTCATTCAAGTTTCACACACAAACATAAATAGAAGCTTTTAAATTCATAAGCATACAATAAGATAAGAAAGACGATCTATCACCGTGCATCATTCAAGTTCCAACAACCCATTCCCCTACTGCCACCCCTGCCGCCATGGCCCCCATGGTGGCCCCCACGGCCACCCCGGCGGCCCCCGTGGCCCCCGCCGCCCCGCCGCCCCGGTGGCCCTAGCGGCCCCGGCGGCCCCCGGCTCCCCTTGTAGCCCCCGCGGCCCCCGCAGCCCCGCTAGCCCCGGTCCCCTTGCAACCCCTTTCCCCCTGCGGCCCCTTCTCCCCCGGTCCCCCTTCTCCCCCGGTCCCCCTTCGACCCTCGCCGCCGAATGTAGTAGAAAAGGAAACCACAAAGCATGACGGCAACAATGACTAAACCAACAATAACCCACGTTGGGGTGTTATTGTCATCAGATGATACGGAATTCGGATCGATCCATGCCGATGGAGGAGGAAAGTATTGGAAACTCGGATGAGTTTGTGGATAGTTATTGTTCTCCATCAAGAAAACTCTGTGGAGGTAGTTCAATGTGAGTGGTGAGTCTACAAACATATTATGAAGCATCAATCCAAGAGCCAATTACCTTTTTATCATGATGAATTGATCATATGATCGGAGCGCGGGATTGAAATGATTCAACACGGAATTCAACGATATATAATGTGAGTGGAAGTAGTTGCTTGCACATATACCCTCACAAGAAGAACCGAGCAAATCGGTGAATGATGTTGTACCAATGCTTATGCGACCTGCAAAGAAGTGAGAATTTTCAGTGGGGGAGGTAGCGCTATATATGCCCCGCGACACTCCCTCTCTCCCTCACGCGGTGGGTTTTTGTTTTTTTTGTTTTTGGCTAAAAGCTAATAATTTTCATTACTAACCAACTAACGGGGCACCATTAGTTGAAGAGTCCAAACTTAGAATTAAATATAGAGAATGACGAGAATTATAAGTCCAATTGCTTGGAAAGTGAGCTGGCTCGGTAGGTTAGGTAAGCGTTTTAACAAATGCGTCACCATTCTTTTTTGAGGATGTAGTGTAATGATTGAAGCATCTGGTCAAAAAGTTCGGGAAATTTTATTCACGTGCCACAATAGGAAAAATTATCAAAAAAATTATAAATATATTATAATTATACCAATTCAATTATAAATACTTTGTAATCAAATGAGTACTAAATCTTTTCTATTTATATCAATTCAATTCCTCCGATCAAAATTGGCCGCTCAGCACTAAAATGAACACAAGGCATTTTACGGGGCATTGTCGGCACTTATGTGAATAATTTTTAATAATATTTGAATATTTTTTTGATTTTATTCCTATTTTTCTTTTTATGTTTTCTTTTCTTTCTTTTTTTCCTTTTCTCTTTCTTTCTTTTTTATTTTTTTTTTCTTTCACTCGGTTCTTCCTTCGGCTAGTCGCCAGCAACCACTGGAAATGAAGGTCTATGAAGAACGGGGCAAGCTTCAAGTACTGTCTCTGACCAAAAAAAAAAAAAAGCTTCAACTACTGTCCAAGCTCGATCACGTCTTCATGTGTGATGTTCAGGAGCTGGGAATTAGGCCCATTGAAATGATACACGTGTCTGACTAATATGGTATAAGGGAATAAGATTTTGGTGAAAGGCAAAAAAAAAAACAATCAGGCTTGAAATGAGAACTTATTATATGCTCTACAAAATGTGTGATTGAATATCATCTCAATCATTAATTAGGTAGATCTAAGCCCCCAGGATCAATTGTTGAACTGAGTTTCCACATGAGATTTATAGACCATACAGTAAAATTTCATACAAAATGGGGTTATAGACATAACCTGAAAAATAAAATTCACTCTACTATCTAAAATCAAGTCCACAAAAACTTATTTTAGAGCCGACCTGCCAAGGATATAAGAGAAACATTGTCAATTCGTTTCTCTTTCGAGTATTCTATAAACGTAGGAAAATGTTTTAAGATCCTCCTGAACTTAAACTGTCTTAGATGGACACATCAAAAGGCCACTAATCTCAGTCCTCGTGTTGGCCTATTCTTGTCTACATCTCTCTCAGGGTCACGGGACTCCTGTCCGAACAATACTAAAAAACGGCCACGTCGCCAGCAAATTAGAACGATGGAATTAAACGTGATGGATTTATTGGAATTGGGCTTACGGCCCATCCGCTCAAGTTGGGCCCAAAAGGGCCCGGCCCACGGGAATAGGGCCCGTGGAAGGGGAGAGGTATAAAAGGGAGGAGAGAGAGAGAGAAGACAACCGTTGGAATCAACGTACGTACGTCCTCTTCTCTCCCACGCTCTCTCCCTCCAAAAGGAACAGTAAGTTGAAGGCACCTGTTTTCTCCCCTTCAAGGCGTCATCGGATCAGAATTTCTTCATCTTCTTCAAAGATTGGTGTCTAATCTCGTGGCTAACAAGCGTACGCTCGAATCCGTGGTATGCTTTACGATCGGTGATGCGTGTTTTCCGGGCTTCGTCTTCCGCATTGATTTAAGGGTTCGATTTAGTGTCGAATCCGGTTTTCGGGGATCAGTTATTCCCAACATTGGTATCAGAGCCCTAGTTCACGTTTTCCCGATCAATTTGATGTTTTTTGATTGATTTTTCGCAAAAGGAAGTTCGGCCGTACGGATCGGGCGACAAATCCCAACACCCGAGACTTCTTCGGCCATTTTTCCGAGTTTTCGTAAGTCAAAAACGAATTCTGAAGGCACTTTGGGTGAAGCGCGACGTCGAGACGAGTCCGACGATGTGTCGACCGACCGCCGGCCGGGAGCCACCGCACGCGCCCACACGCGCGGCCGGAAGGCGCTGCGCGTGGGCGCGACGCGCCTGGAAGCGCTGGCTTCGCCAGCGCGTGCGCCACACGCGCCGGTGGCGAACCGGCACGTGCGCGCCGGCGGCCGGCGAACCGGCACGCGCCGGTCCGCGGACCGACGCGTGATGACGTCACTCGATGACGTCATCATGACGTCACCAACCGTCGATAACGGTCGGAGATGACGTCATTGATGACGTCAGCGCCGACGACGATGCCGGCCGGTCACCGGCCGGCGACTCCGACCCGACGGCGACCGACCCGACCCGATCAGCGGGCGCGTGCCGCGCACGTGCGGCCGACGCCCGCATGACGTCGCACGCTCACGCGCGAGGCACGTGTCGGCCGACGCTCGCGTGACGTCGCCCACCGCACGCGCGCGGCACGTGCGGTCGTTTCGTCCGACCGGCGCGGCCGGTCCGACCGGCCCGACCGGTCCGTCCGACCCGCGCGCCCGTTGACCCGTTGACCCGTTGACCGACCGTTGACCGTTGACCGACCGTTGACTTTGACCGTTGACCGTTGACTTTGACCGTTGACCGTTGACCCGAAAAAAAAAAAAAAAAAAAAAAAAAAAAAAAAAAAAAAAAAAAAAAAAAAGGAATTTGTTTCTTTTTCGGTCATGCCTATGTGTATTATAAGTGATCCATTTTTTTTTAATTCTGCATTTGTTGCATGAATTTTGGAAAATTATGTATTTTCCCTTATGAAAATTATGGATTATTCTGCATTTGTTGCAGGGACTATAATGAGTTATGCACAGATACCTGCAAGCCCGAGAAGGGACGAGGGAAATGCAAGACTTAAAAGGCTGATGTCAGATCTAGCTAATTATCGGTGGCATGACGGTGATTTAGTATCACATGTGATCAAGGTCAATCAGATGATACAGGAAATCATCTGGAATGGTTATCTTATGCCGGATTTTTAGAAGGTGCCGGCTTTGATGAACACTCTTCCACCTGAATGGCAAGCAGTGTTGGATCGGCTATGGGAGGTCAACGTGGTCCCAGATTATAGGAAGCTAGTGGAAGCTTTTTAAAGAAAGTACTTATAGGATTGAGTTGGCCAAAACTTCAACCCTAGATTGAGCGCCACATGGCGCCGAGTGAATGCGCCTTGGTGGCGACATGAAAGCTCTCCAAAAGTTTTTCCTTGGTTGGCAAATGTGCCTTCGTTTTCTCGAGATGTTTTGAATGATAGATTAGAAGGGACTTTCCCTATTTATCCCTTGGATTAATTTAAGATGTTTTTGATGTGAATATCTCTTTCCATGTTGATATTTTTTTTTTCCCTGTATATATATTGCTTAGTGTAATGTATAGTCGTATCATGTGAAAGCATTTTTATTTTATTGGATATTAGATTTTATTTGCTTTCTGTTATTGCTGGTTGCTGTGGGTAATTAGCTGTGGGTAGTTTTAGAAGTTTTTGTAGCTTCATAGGGCGATTTTGCATATGACAATCATATTAATGATAGTTTTGAGTTAGGATTTTTGGAGGATGATTGGAAACGTAGTGACCTTTTGATTCTGAAGCCTTACTTGAAATTATTTATTAATATGATGGGTCTATGCAAATAGGGATGCATAAATGATAAGCATTAATTATTCGTGCACGGATGTCTGATGTGTTCAGAACGATGGTTCAGCAACTAAGAACATGATTGCTGATATGAACGGTAACAATTGTGAAATATTGAATAAGAAGATTCAATATGTCTTTGGAAAAGCAAGAAGCACTAGAAGCTCTTGACCATGTTATGGAAGATCTTAAGGATGCCATGCGCCACCTTGAGCTAGTAGAGGACCGCCTAACGGTATTTGAGCCGAACAAAGATATTTGCTTTGGTGGTTCTAGCTTAGAAAGGGCTTTGTGCTCTAAGCGCAAGCGTATTGATTCGTTCAATATGTGGGCATACAAAGGATCAAGTCCTTACTGCAAGAAATCAAGAGTTAACCAACACAAGAGAGGAAAACGTCCTCAAGTGAAGAAAATGTCAAAGGCGAGGTGTTACAATTGTGACAAGAAATGTCACTATGCTTGCAACTGTTGTGAGTCAAAAAAAAAAAGTAAACACCTCTTGTACATTTGAGAACTTTGCTTATGTGTCAAGTTCAATATTATTGGCTGAATCCAATCCTTTGTGGACTGTAGATTCAGAAGTGACAGACCATGTAGAGAAGGATAGAGAATCCTTCATGGAATTCCGACAAGTACCAACCGGAACTAAGTGGATCCATATGGGGAAACAACTCTAGAGTCAAGTAAAGGGATTGGCACCGCCAATTGAACATGAGTGGTGGACGCACCTTAATGTTCTATATGCTCCGGAGATTCGTCGAAATTTTAGTGTCTGTTTTAATGTTGGTTAAACTTGGTTTTAGTATGAACTTCCATAATAAAGGTGTAGATTTGTTTTTAGATACAAACTACTATGGTTGTGATTATTTTCTGGATGGTTTTATTGTACTAGATGTTGACTATGGTCTTTGTCAATATGTTATTCCCTTGTTTCACGTCTTCGCCTTATATGATAATGATGTGAATATGGTGGTATGCTAGACTTGGTCATATGGGCCAACAACATATGAATAGACTAGCCAAAGAGGGCTTGTTGGGCAATATTGAAAAAGTCGATTTGTCCATAAGTGAGCATTGCCTAGTAGGGAAAATAACAATGAAACCATTTAGAAAAAGATAAAAGAGCTGGATTTCCTCTCGCATTTAATCTATTTGGACGTCGTGGTTCAATGAATATGAGAGGAAGGCAAGGGTACATTTATTTCATCACTTTTATATTTGATTATACTGAGTCGGACATGTCTATTTGATTTCTCATGAATCGAAGCATAAGTTGTTTCGAAGGTTTATGAACCTGGCAGAAAATCAATTAGACAAGAAAATAAAAGCATTGAGATCCGATCGAGGTTGAGAATATTTATCTGATGTGTTCAGAAAATTATGTGATGAAAAAGGAATATAAAGATAGTTGTCTATTCCATATACTCCTCAACAAAATGGTGTTGTGGAAAGAAGAAACAGTAACCCTACCTGGAAATGGTTAGGTCCATGATGGTGCATGCTAACTTACCTATCACTTTTCGGAGTGATGCGTTGTTAATCGCTACCTATATACTTAACCGGATGCCTTCCAAATCGCTTGCTTCCACTCCATATGAGTTATGGACAGTTAGAAAACCGGACTTAAGTTTTCTTAAGCCATGGGGTTGTGCTGCCTATATTCATGAGTCCTCTCACAAGTTTGGGAAATTGGGTCCCAAAGGAAATAAGAGTATTTTCATGAGATACCTGCGAACACTCGAAAGGGTATGTGTTCATAGGTGAGCGAGGAAAGTGGGAGTATAACTGAAATTGAATCACGAGATGTCACATCCTTAGTGGATGAATTTCCTAAGAAGGGCAAAATAAGGGAAGATTGTTCCCTATTTGAAACCTTGGATCAAGATAATGATGTCGGTGGAGTTCGTCCAAGTGGGAGTAATATGAGATGTGATGAATTGAATTCAACTCATTCTCAATTGCAACCACCGATGTGACAACATCATCATTACCTAATCCAAGTGGGAGCATGATGGGGAATGATGTGCTAAGTGTACAATCTCCCATACGGTGAACAAGTTGCCAAAGTATTCCCGTCAATGTTTTGACATTGAAAGGGAAGCTTTTATGGTTGCTCCACAAGATGAGGTTGAGCAAGAAATATTAATAAGGCTCTAAATTGCCCTATTAAGGAAAAATGGATTCATGCAATGAAAGAGGAAATGGAGTCAATGAAGTCAAACCATGTTTAGGAATTGGTTGATCTTCCAAAAGGACGCAGAGCTATTGGGAACAACTGGGTTCTCAAAATAAAGCGAAAGGCTGATGGCTCGATAGAAAGGCATAAGGCTCGCCTTGTGGCGAAGGGGTATAATCAACAAAAAGAAATTGATTATGAAGGACATGGGTGATGTTGCATATATTCTTGGAGTTAAGATTTCAAGATTGTAAACCCATAGACACTCCTATTGCAAAAGGTGAAGGATTGAGCCATAGACTCGTGTCCGGGGACTCCACAAGAGAAGGAATAAAGGAAACATGTTCCTTATGCTAGTGCTTTGTTGGAAGCTTGATATACACTATGATGTGTACATAACCTCGGCATATGTTTTGTAATTGGAATGGTGAGCGAGATACCAATCCAATCCAGGTTCAAGACAATGAAAAGCCGTTAAGAGAATACCGAGGTATCTAAAGGGGACTCGCCGCCGATTATACGATGAGTTATAAAGGAAAGGATATGCGACTCTAAGGCTATCCCGATTCGATTGGGGAGGAGATTTAAATGAAATGAAATCTACCTCTGGGTTTGTTTCTCTTACCGAATGATGGCACCATATGTTGGATCTGTAAGAAACAAACATGCATAGCCTTGTCCATGATAGAAATTGAGTTCGTGGATTATCAGCAGTAGTGTAAGAAGATGTTTGGCTTTAGAGATTTTTTGGATCATTTAGGTGCTATTGGAAGTGCTGCAGATTTGTTATTTGTTAACTGTGATAGCCAAGCAAAAGCGAAAAGAGTACACCAAAGATCCAAAATATCATGGCAAGACCAAACATATAGATACCAAGTATAATTTTGTAAAGGATATGGTTGCACGAAAGGACGTGAACTTAGAGTACATACTATGCATAGAATGGTAGCAGATCCTATGACAAAGCCAATACCCAGAGATGTGTTTTGTGGCCATATGAAATCTCTAGGGTTGCGTAGAAGCGATGTACCGAATATTGTAATTTCCCTAAGTGTTCACAATTTGATGAATTTGTGTTTTCATCATTAATGCCTATGAATCTTTGTTTGATCTTTATGCATCTTAATGCTCGGTGCATTATTTTAAGTTGAGAAGTATGTCGGACAGATATAAGATTAGCCCACTCACACGGGTAATCGCCTCTATTTCTTGTGTGATAAATAGAGATGAGACTGCTTTTAAGCTTATTATCCGGGTGATAATCGAGAGCTCAAGCTTAAAACACGTATGTCGCCTTAATCGAGTGTTAAGATGAGGACATAATACTTACTATGTCCGAAAGTAAAATACCCCACATATTTTACCTTATCGTCTAAGATGCCGGATGTGAGTTCTCGATGAATTTTGTGAATGAGTAGATACGTGAACTCAAGTTAGACATTGGGTATGTCCGAACTATCATCCGTACGGTATTGAAAGTGTAGACATACGCTCCATGGGAAAGGAGTTAATACCGTAATACGTATTTCATACTACGTATGCATGAGACGACCAATAAGAGTGACAAAAGTTTGATCTCAACTTTTATGTCGTGTAAGACTCTTGAGGAAGAGAGTTCCTCAATTTTTTTTTAGTCCCCTCATGACTCTTACTTATTCTCGAGATTTCTATTTAGTGTTTGCTATCTTAGGATGTTGCCAATGGTCATGAGTGATTCGATCTAATGGGGCATTTCTAGAAAAGCAAGTTGAACTGAAATTGCGAGTTTGAAGGAAAGAGGAAGATCGATTTTGGAAAATCACATTGTGGTTTTGTATTCACCGGTTAACCAATTATGACTGTCTTTGTGATAATCATAATTGTGAATACAATATATATATCATTGTTTAAAAGAGATCAAGAGAGATATAAATGTGATCGATCGATCTAGGGTACGCATACTAAGTCTACTCGGAGTGTGATGCCCATTATGAGCTGCTATATATTCCTAACAGGATGATGTATGGCAACGAGCTCTCAAAGTATGCTTTGGTCGCACGGATTATTCACCGGTATGAATGTTGAAGAGAGGAAAAGAGGATTCTGTTCGGCCCACCATGATAAGTGAGAGTCTATGATGGATTTTCTCTGATGGGGCTGAGTAAGGCCTGTCCGCCCATGTTGGTTTTGTACCACCATGTGCGAGTGGGAGATGATGGATTTATTGGAATTGGGCTTACGGCCCATCCGCTCAAGTTGGGCCCAAAGGGCCCGGCCCACGGGAATAAGGCCCGTGGAAGGGGAGAGGTATAAAAGGGAGGAGAGAGAGAGAGAAGACAACCGTTGGAATCAACGTACGTACGTCCTCTTCTCTCCCACGCTCTCTCTCCCTCCAAAAGGAACAAAGTAAGTTGAAGGCACTTTGTTTTCTCCCCTTCAAGGCGTCATCGGATCGAATTTCTTCATCTTCTTCAGCATTGGTGTCTAATCTGTGGCTAACAAGGTACGCTCGAATCCGTGGTGTGCTTTACGATCGGTGATGCGTGTTTTCCCGGGCTTCGTCTTCCGCATTGATTTAGGGGTTCGATTTAGTGTCGAATCCGGTTTTCGGGGATCAGTTATTCCCAACAAAACGCATGAGGCAAATAATGCGACAAGAAAGAAACCGGCGAGGGGACATGACTGGAGGAAAGAAGCACCCATTTTCTCTCCGCTCAACCTCACTTCTCTTTCTCTTTTTTCGACCAAAAAAAAAATACCTCACTTCTCTTTTAGCAGAACAGAGGAAACAGATGGGTGTAAAAGTGGAGAAAACTTGTGGATGTAGTCTGAGCTGCTTGTGGATATAGCATGACCAATCTCTTAAGAGTATATATAAACAAGTGTTCCTAGCTAACTTGGTAGTAAAAATGCATAGTTTATTGCATAAAGAAGCTGGAACAGCTCCATATCATCGGTTGTTTAAACAAGTTTAGAGTGACGTCAAAGTCCACTTTTGACCTCCTTACCCTTCTAGCCAAACTTGTCATGCTGGGCAAAGTGACATTACTTTAATCTCAAGCTCAATCACATTGTGACAATAATAAAAAAGTATTGGAAACAAGGCATAGCATTACTCTTGATAATTACACAAAGCGAGAGAATGATTTAAGATCACGAGACATTTCGAATAAGAGCAATCCTTTTTATTATTACATTCTAATTATCAAGATATTATATTAGAGATTCTTAAGATTTTCTATAGAATATTATCCTATGTTAGGGACAACTATGATATTATTGTTGATTATTTATATCAATTAAGATTTTTTTTTATAGAATATCATTCTTTGATTGTACATATCTTAATTGATAAATATCACCTTCAATAGTCTCTACAAAGCCTATAAATGGCTGATGTAATCTTCATTATGATATATCAAAATATACACTATTCCCTTTTTCCACATTCTTATATTTAACTATTTGCACCTGGTGCACTCTGGTTTTTACATGATTGAAGACTCCGATACCAAGTTGAGAAATAAGAAAGATATGTAGAAGAAGGTAATTGTCACATGTGTTACTTTGTTATTTTCATGCTATCAACTCTTATTTGGAATTATGGTAGAATTTGGATCCCATTGGTCATGAACCATGAATCTTCTGATGGAACCGGGAAATTTTTGCCTTTAACATCCATCACTGCTGCCTCGACTCCATTGACCCAAAGGCAACCCCGATGATACTCGTCTCTCCCTCTTGGTTCTTTGTTTTCTATATCTCTACAACTTGTTTATTTGTTCTCTATTCTCCACGGCCGTTGAGCTCAAGGACCATGACTCCATTGACATCATGGCTTCAAGGTCAATCTTGGATTTAGATATTAGATGAAAACATGATTTATTATTGAAATATTCTAACATTGCGTGTCAAGCTACGCTCGTGGCAAGGAGCTCAAACTTAAATCTAGGGGATGAGCTTTGCCGCACATTGAGCCCGACCTCAGATTTGCGATCAAGCTCCGCCACGCTGTCGAGCTCAAAGAGTGCAAAGAGGTCCGGACGAAGGGAAGATGAAGACGCGGGGTGCCGGGGACTAGCTGTGGAGGCTGTTATCTGATTTGGGCACGTCCAAAACTGGACAAGGTGTCTACAATCGGGTAACGATAATCATGTGAGAGTCGGCCAACCCTCGTTGAGGGTCCATGGGGTCCGACAGCCCTTGCCAGCAAAGCCGAAACGGGCGGCGACGTCCTTTAAACAACCCCGACCATCTGTAATCTCTCTTTGTCCTCTGGTTCGAATTTTCATTTTTTCTTCGGATAGCTTTCTTTGTTTTCTTTCTCTTTTCAATCTTCTTCTGATGTGGCGCTGACATTGCGCCATACCAGCGCCATTAGTCCTCAACAAAAACTTAATAATAGGACGTCAAATTTTTAAAAGGCAATCTTAGGACAGAATTGTGATGAAGGATATAAGCATTATATGGGTAGAGGTTTGATGTTTTTAGAGACAGGATAAAAAAAAATTTAAAAAAAGCTTGGCAGCTTGTAGTGAGTTATAAATTTTTAAGGGAGTAGATTCTATGACAATTATAATTATTTGTTATTTGATTTTTGTGGTCAAAAATATACTATTGCATTGAGTTCTTTTACTTGGGAATAGGGAATGGGAAAAAGACTTGTTGCACGATAAATTGTTATGTTATTATCATATTTCCAATTCTCTCGTTTCTCAATCAGCCCTTCTTAGGTAAATCCTCACTTAACAAAAAATGTTGACAAGTTGAGGGGTGGGGATAGAAGACAGCCATTATAATAAGAGGCCACCTAATGGCAAAGTTTGTCGTCTCATCACCGTCGGCCACGATCGTGTGTGTTTAGAATCTTATCCTTCCGTCTTGATTCGCCATCACATCATTTTGCCCCCCAACTTTTGGACTCTTGAGTCTATCGCTACCCTTGCGTTGCAATATAGATTCCAATGCCACAAGAAAAGACCGCTAGATAGATCCGACAAATGTATAAATTGAAACTTGTAAAAACTTATCCAATTCAAATTGACATATTTTATTCATTTTGACTCGTTTTATGCAATACAAATCAAGTCACTCATACTCGACCACTCATATCCGATTTGACCTATAAATGTAAAATGCTTCCATATTTAACCTAATTTAAGAAAACTCATACCCAAACTAAAGTGAGAGTAAATTATGAACTTATTTAACACCCATATTATTTTGAATTTAAGTCATTCATATAATTAAAAAATAGGCTTATTAACTCATTTTAATAGGTCTATCATTGGATAAACATGATATCCTGACATTCATGGAAAATTGTCCCACTTATATCACGTTGCATATACATGTAGGAAGGAAGATTGGGACATCTCCCAAAAATCAAGTATGTAATTGCCATCGCATCAGTTGAGAAAAGAGCAAGAAGAACCATAAATTATTCATTCAATTTTGCTTGATTCAAATGGGATGTTGACAACCTTTGGGGAAGGAGGTACGCGAAACGCAATAAGCAAAATACACAGAAGACTGGCGACTTATAGTCACCAATTAAGATATAGAAAAACACAGAATGGAAAGATTGAGTTGGATTCCAAAGAACTAATAATGTTCAGATATAGTAGGAAGAAGAAGGGATCTTTTGTGTCAAGAACCGCTCTCCTTTCTCAAGATAAAGTCGACAGCGTCCACCACAGTGTCTACGACCTGCATAGGTAAACATAAAAGAGTTCAATTGGGGTGAGCGATTTTCGGATGCCCTTTTAACCTTGGAAAATTTGGAGAGAAGACAAATTCCCCATAAAAGTTGCTTTCAATTGGGCATATTTTGGAAATATTTATATTTTGCTAGGCTGAAGAAGGAAAAGGTTCAATCATGTTTCATCCAACCAATTTAGAATTGACCGATCACCCAGAGTATAGCAAAATTTTGCCTTTAACATCCATCACCGCTGCCTCGACTCCATTGACCCAAAGGCACGTCCAGTTTTCTATAAAATTCGCTATGTACTTGTCCGATTGATGAGATTTTTTCATTTTTGTGGGACGTTCTTATTTTTCTAGGTGTAAATTAATTCTGTGTAGACTCAATTTACAAAGACGGGGATCTATGGTCTCTAGTCTCTCCGTAGTGGGATAGGGATATAAATTATTCGAACCAATAGAGATATCAAATTATCGAATCACTTTTGCCTTTTCTCACCTTGCGGAACGGTGCTTTAAATTTCTTTTTCCGATCAATAAGCAAAAGTGGTACCACCCTCTTCCCGTGTTCTCCAAAATGACCCTGGTGACGTCACTTGCCTCAGCACCGCTTCGTCATGCGCCAAGGTCATTGATGTCCATCTACCTTGCGTAAAGGTGTTAGCGAATATTCTCAATTTTGCTCCTTGTCCTCGACCAAGAGAGCAGCTCCAGGCCCACTTGACAGCGCATGAAACAGAAAGCAGTGAACCGACCAAAAAAAAGAAACAGAAAGCAGTGGAGACGACGATTGGTTCGTCGGAAGAGAAAAGTTTCGCATGCAGTCCAAAGGAGTAGGAGGAATCTTTCGGATGCAATGGATCATACGCGTGCGACGCGAGCTTGATTATCGAGAATCTCACAAATAAAAAAGAAGAAGGAAATATACTAATAGAAATCTCGAATCATGCTCCTCATGATGCTAATGCCTCAAATTTTTTTCATTTGTGTGGTAAAAAATCCTAAAATTTTATTTGTGTAGCACACATACCATTTATTACAATTTCACCCAAGATCACCACTAAAAATTTGCATTGATCCGATGTAACATCATCGATATTTATCGAGAAAAAGTGGCACCGATGTGAGCACCGCATCAAAATAAAGATTAAAAAGAAAATGGAGAACTAAAAAACCAACCAAAACAAAAATAGAAAATTCGAACTGGAGGAGAGAGAGAGAAATTGTTGACGGTCAGGGGTGTTGAAGGGGCTCCACCACCATTCCAACTTCGCTGGTGAGAGCTGCCGACCTCTTCGAGCCATCGGTGAGGGTCAGCCAGTGCTTGCATGGATACCTTGACACTCGTTGTCTATGGTTGAAGTAGATGAAAAAGTAGGCACAGGACAGGGGAGAGCAATATGTGTTATTGCAGATATAATCAAATAAAAACAAAAACTTCTCTGTTACACTGAGAGAGAATGAATGAAGCAGAACATTGAACTTCATACACCGTTAATAAAAAATCTATCAAGTACAAGCTAAATAAGAACCTGTTCTGAAACTGTACACAAATGTGCAAAACATAACTGCACACAGACGTGCAAAACATAACCGCACACAAACGTCTTGTTCCACTTCCTAGAAAATAGTTAACAAACCAACTACATAATAAATAAACTTGACTGAATAATAATAAATAAAAAAACAAAGAAAAATGACAGAACATCAGCAGCACTGAGACACATCTCCAACAAACTCCTCCTTGGATCAGTTACTACTGCAAACTCCTATTTTCTCTCTTAACAGCTCAAATCTTCCAGCCTAAAGTGGCTTTGTGAACATGTCTGC
Source organism: Eucalyptus brandiana (assembly GCA_014182725.1). Classification (NCBI taxonomy): domain Eukaryota; kingdom Viridiplantae; phylum Streptophyta; class Magnoliopsida; order Myrtales; family Myrtaceae; genus Eucalyptus; species Eucalyptus brandiana. The sequence continues at coordinate 30,866,199 of CM024669.1, forward strand.
AAGCTAATTTTTAGATGTGCAATAGACCAACTTAACTTACCACTTTGTTGCACCTCACGTAGAAAGAAAAATTTGACTTTGAAATGCTTGGTTTTGCCATGGAAAACTGGATTTTGTGATATTGCTAAAGCAGCCTAACTGTCCACATTAACTTCAATGCAATCACTAGAATTCAACCACGAATCCTTCATTATCTTCTTCAGCCATAAAGCTTGATTTGCAGCTGCAGTAGTTGCTATAAACTCAGTTTCTGCAGTGGACTGAGCTACAATCTCCTGCTTCTTAGAACACCAGGAGAAACAAGTAGAACCAAGAGTGGAATAGTACCCAAATGTACTTTTCATGTCATCCATTGAGCCAGCCCAGTCACTATCAGAAAAGCCCTGCAACTTAAACTTCTGACATTTCCTAAATTTCACACCAAAGAATAATCTTCCTTTGAGGTATCTCAAGATCTTTTTTGCAGTAGCCAAATATAATTGACTAGGACTACTCATGAATCTGGATAGAACACTTATAGCAAATATAATATCTGGTTTGGTTGCTGTAAGATACATGAGACATCCAATTAAACTTCTATACATAGAAGCATCTACTGCATTTGTTCTATCATTCTTCTGCAGCTTCTCCTTAGCTACCATAGGAGTGCTTACACTTCAACAATCTTCCATCTGAAACTTCTTTAGAATTTCTTCCATGTATTTTTTTTTGGTAGATAAAGATCTCATGTGAAGCTTGTTTGACTTCTAGACCCAAAAAATAAGCCATCTTTCCCAAGTCTGACATCTCAAAACCTGCAAACAAACTTTGCTTCACCCTCTCTATCAGTTCCACATCATTCCCTGTCACCAATAAATCATCTACTTAGAGTGACAAAATTACAACACTGTGATTCACCCTCTTGACATAAAGAGTGAACTCACTCAAGCTTCTTACAAAGCCAAAATCCTGCAAATATCGATCTATATTTCCATACCAAGCTCTTGGAGCCTGTTTTAGTCCATATAGAGTTTTCCTCAATCTCGTATACCTTCTCTTCTTGCCCTTTGATACCGAAGCCTTCGGGTTATTCAACAAAAATCTCCTCCTCAAGCTCTTCATTTAGAAATGCAGACTTGACATCTAATTGAAATATAGGCCACCCCTTCTTTCTTTGCCGCAATTACTAATAGTAGCCTCGATTGTATCAAGCCTAGCAACAGGAGCAAATGTTTCAAAATAGTCTACTACCCATATTTGAGCATAGCCTTTCACAACCAATCGGCTTTGTGTTTATTGACAAGTACCATCGGGATTAAGTTTTGTTCGAAAACCCACTTAACTCCGATCACATTCTTATCAGATGGTCTATCAACAAGCTCCCATGTGTGGTTTTTCTGAATCATTGCAAACTCCTCCTGCATTGCTGCAATCCACCTCTAATCCTCCTTAGCTTCCACAAAGTTAGATGGTTCAAGCACGCCACATTGCTTCTTTCATAGATTTTAGCAAGTGACATTGTGCCTCTTACTGGCAGATCATCCATACTATCTTCCAATCCATCCACAACTTCATCAACCTCTACAATTGTTGTAGGTTGTTGTTTTGTAGATTGCTGTTGTCTTGCATTCTTTTCTTTCATCCAATTCCACTCATCTTCCTCTAGAAAAACAACATCCTTGCTCACAGAAACCTTCCCTGTCATAGGGTGAAAAATCATATAAGCCTTTGATTGGAGACTGTACCCAACGAAGATTCCAAGCTCAGCTCTTTTATCTAGCTTGTCCCTTGACCTAAGGAACATGAGTATAACACAAACACCCAAAAACCTTCAAAATCTTCACAGAAGGTTTAACACCGTACCAGACTTCAAAAGGTGTTGACCTCTCTAAGGCCTTTATGGGCAATTTGTTCAACAGAACACTATAGTATTAGCCGCCTTAGCCTTAACCTCTTAGGTAACATCTTCTCATGCATCATACATCCGGCCATCTCCATAATGCTTATGTTTTTCCTCTCACCGACCCCATTCTATTGAGGTGAATAGGGAGCGATGAACTGCTACATAATGCCTGCTTGTTCATAGTTTAACTTAAACTTGTGAGCAGTATACTCAAAATCATTGTCAAACCTGAGCATTGTAATTTTCTCCCCACTTTGATTCTCAACTAAGGTTTTGAACTTCATAGACACATCAGCAACTTTAGATTTGGCTTGCAGAAAATAAATCCAACTCATCCTAATCATGTTATCAATGAAAGTAATGAAATACTGCTACCATTGAAAGATGTCTCGGACATAGGTCCACATAAATTTGTGTAGACTAATTGCAGCTTCTCACATGCTCTCCGGCCTCCTCCTTTGAAAGGAAATCGGCTTGCTTGCCAATAAGGCAAGTTCGCACTATGGAAATTCCTCCTCCAAACTTGGTAGGTCATCGCCAAGCTATTCCTCTCCGCATAAACAACATGTTCTTTTCGTGAACATGCCCAAGTTTTTTATGCCATAACTCGCATTTTTTCTTCTTTGCACTTTAAAGCCATTTGTTGCATCTCTTGTGACTTGAACATGAAGCTCTTGTCCCTCATTGGCATTCTCAACACTTCTTTGCTATTTACATTATCAATAAGACATTCCTTCCCTTCAAACTTCACCTTATAGCCATTTTCAACTAATTGACCAACACTTAACAGATTCTAGTCAACTTTTGACACAAAGAGAACATCATTGATTAGCTTCACCTCTTGATTTCCTTCAATAGCCACTGTACTCTTCCCTTGCACTTCAATATACTGTCCATTGCCAATTTTGACTCTGGACCTGATTAACCTATCTAGACTCCTAAACAGCTTCAAATTGCCAGTCATATGATTGGTACAGCCACTATCCACCAGCCATGCATCATTCTCAACAGAAGAGCCAGAATAGGAAGCTACAAAGAAGTGTTCTTCCTTAGTCTCATTCACTACTACCTGTGCTTCTCCTACTTGCTAGTAATTTTTCTCTTTGCAGATCGCTTTCATGTGACCAAACTTGTGACATCTTCTGCACTTAGCATCGGGCTTCCTCCAACATCTAAAGGAGTGATGATTAGTTCCACCACAGTATTGACAAGGCTTCTTGTTCTTCTTCCATTTGCCAGACCCACTAGAATTTCCTTCTTTTGCTACAAACTTGGAGTCACCAGCATTTCCTTTGAAATGATTCCATTGCTTCCCTTTGCCTCCATCATTGGACTTTACTCTAACTTGCGGCGCACCCTCTACAAGCTCTTCTCTTCTCATCAGTCTTCTATGCTCCCGTGCCTGCAGGGCATTTAATAATTCTGCAAGCTTTATATCAGCTAAATCTCTTGTATTTGCCAGAGAAGCTATGGTGGCTTCAAATTTCTTTGGAAGAGACATCAGGATCTTCTGAACCAGCCTTTCATCCTTCAAGTCAGTCCCTAAGACTCTGATTTTTTCAGCCATCTCAATCAGTTTATCAGAATATTCCTTTGTTGAATCTGAATCCTTCATCTACTATCTCTCAAACTCCCTCAAGAGATTCAGCACCTTCATGCTCCTTATCTTCTCATCTCCCTCGTATTCATCCTTCAAGAAATCTCATATTGCCTTTGCAGATCACATCTCTTGATCCTTGTGAAAATAGGGGGTGAGACAGCAGCATACAGGCAAGACTTTGCCTTGGCCTTCCTTGTGATTCTCTCTTTATGGTACTTTATCCGATTCAAGGTCGGATTGTTTGGAAGTGGAGCAACCTCATAATCATTCTCCACAGCCTCCCATAGATCATGACCCTCCAAGAATGCTGTCATCTTGACAGCCTAAGCTTGATAATTTTCCCCAGTAAAGATTGGAGCAGCTATTGCAGAGAATCCACTTGATCCTACCTCCATCAGCCTTTTTCTTTGCAGATTGGAAGCAGTCTTCACTCACTTACCCTCACTTCACAGTCCCTTAAGATCCCATAGAGGCTCTGATACCACTGTTATTGCAGATATAATCAAATAAAAACATAAACTTCTCTATTACACTAAGAGAGAAGGAATGAAGCAGAACATTGAACTGCATACATCGTTAATAAAAAAAACTATCAAATACAAGCTAAATAAGAACTTGGTTGGAAACTGCACACAAACGTGCAAAACATAACTGCACACAAATGTGCAAAACATAACCACACACAAACTTCTTGTTCCACTTCCTAGAAAATAGCTAACAAACCAACTGCATAATAAATAAACTTAACTGAATAATAAAAAATAAAAAATAAAAAAACAAAGAAAAATGACAGAAAGCAGCATTGAGACACATCTCCAACAATATGTGCTGGTGTCAAACAGAAAAACCGGTTTCTTACAACTCGAACATGCTTTCAATTTGTGAAGAACGTAGTATTTCTCTTTAGAACGAGTAGATACAACTCCCTTTGCAAGGGCATGTAGCATCATTCGATACAACGCCCTCGGATGCCACACCCCACAACTCCCGCCTCCATTGCCCTTGCCGTCCTACCGCCCCCCTCATCGTTCCGTCGCCCGCCCACCCCCTCTTTGGTCGAAGGCAACCCCGATGATACTCGTCTCTCCCTCTTGGTTCTTTGTTTTCTATATATCTACAACTTGTTTCTTTGTTCTCTATTCTCCATGGCCGTTGAGCTCAAGGACCATGAACTCTGCTGTAGTGTCGTGCTCGAGCAGCATCTTAGGCAAGCTTTGACATGCCACTCGAATTCAATGACATCACGGCTTCAAGGTCAATCTTGAATTTAGATATTAGATGAAAAAATGATTTATTATTGAAATATTCCAACATTGCGTGTTAAGCTACGCTCGTGGCAAGGAGCTCAAACTTAAATCTAGGGGATCAGCTTTGTCGCACATTGAGCCCAACCTCAGATTTGCAATCAAGCTCCGCCACGCTGTCGAGCTCAAAGAGTGCAAAGAGGCCCGGACGAAGGGAAGATGAAGACGCGGGGTGCCGGGGACTAGCTGTGGAGGCTGTTATCTGATTTGGGCACGTCCAAAACTGGGCAAGGTGTCTACAATCGGGTAATGATAATCATGTGAGAGTCGGCCAACCCTCGTTGAGGGCCCATGGGGTCCGACAGCCCTTGCCAGCAAAGCCGAAACGGGCGGCGATGTCCTTTAAACAACCCCAACCATCTGTAATCTCTCTTTGTCCTCTGGTTCGAATTTTCTTTTTTTCTTCGGATAGCTTTCTTTGTTTTTCTTTCTCTTTTCAATCTTCTTCTGATGTGGCGCTGACATTGCGCCACACCAGCGCCATTAGTCCTCAACAAAAACTTAATAATAGGACGTCAATTTTTTAAAAGGCAATCTTAGGACAAAATTGTGATGAAGGATATAAGCATTATATGGGTAGAGGTTTGATGTTTTTAGAGACAGGATAAAAAAAATAAAAAAATTGACTACTGTGAAAATAACAGCTTGTAGTGAGTTATAAATTTTAGAGAGAGTGATTCTACGACAATTATAATTATTTGTTATTTGATTTTTGTGGTCCAAAACATACTATCGCATTGAGTTCTTTTACTTGGGAATAAGGAATGGGAAAAAGACTTGTTGCATGATAAATTGTTATGTTATTATCATGTTTTCAGTTCTCTTGTTTCTCAATCATCCCTTGTTAGGTAAATCCTCACTTAAAAAAAATGTTGACAAGTTGAGGGGGGATAGAAGACAGCCATTATAATAAGAGGCCACCTAATGAAAATTCATACTTCTTTGCTGGTTGTGTGAGAATTATACTAATAACATCACTCACTGGTTTGCTCAATTCTTCTTGATAAGGTACACACAAGCACCGCCTTTGACCCTTTGATTTATACTATATCCTACTAAATTCCATTTTCAATCATCTCGCTCTCACACTCTGGTCATATAATCTGCTCGATCTATGTGATCAAATAAGTGTTTCTTTTCTAATAAAGTACTGCCCTCTTTTGAAGAACTACTTCTTTTCTAGTGGGAATTGATGTTTCAAAATATGTTTGTAAACTCATCACTTGCATAAAACTACAGAGAGTTTTCTTGATGAAGAAAAATAAAGGTGCACATGACAATTATTTTATTTTTGTTTCAAAACTATTTTTCTATTTCAAACTTGTTTTTGGAACAAAAATCTGTTTGGTGACGCAATTTCATCTTTCTATTTCTGGAACAAATTTTTAGTTCAGAAATAGGTTTTGAATAGAAAAGAAAAGTATTTTTTTTTTTTTTTTTTAGTTTTCCATTTATGGGATAGAAATAAGAAATAAAAACTCTTCTTATCGCTCGTCCTCTTTACAAGTTAATTAGCCACTCACTGTCTGCCACTCGCCATTGCCGTAGCCATCTGCGGTCGCCACTCGAGATAGAGAAATATTGTGTTATTATCAAACAAAATTCTACTCCAAGAATAAAAATTTTGCGTCGTTATCAAACAAGTATTTTTGCTCAAAAACTCATTCAAAAATAGAAATAGAAAAATCTATTATTATTCCAGAATTCAATTTCTGCTCAAAATTATTATCATTTGTGTCCTAATCATCTACAAAATTGCCCGGGCTACTATTACTTCCCCCCTTCATTTATCCTAAATTTGGCATCGTCCATCAACAACATTATTTCGTGGTGGGATACTCCAAGATGAGTCATCATCGGCATAGTAGTCCTTTTCTACAATTGTCGTGGTCCTAAGGGCACAAACAACACTTTGTTGATAAAACCACGAATCTCCTTTGGTACAGACAAGTAAGGGCATGTTTGGTAACCAGCCAAATGGGGCTAGATTCTATTCTTTTGTTCCTGGGAGTAGTTTTGGAACAGAATCGTGTTTGGTAAAATTTTTATTACCAGGAACAAATTTCTATTTTTTGTTCCTGGAAGTAGATTTGGAACATAATCAAGAATAAAAAAAAAATGATTCTTGTTCCCGAGAACAAATCTAAGAATCAAGCCCATATTTTCTCTTCTTCTTCCATTTTCTTCTTCTTCATCTACCGCCACCGCCATGGTTGTAGTCTGCTGCCGTCCACCACCCACCTCCACCAATCGCTAGCAACCGGTCTGGCGAGCTCGTCAGGCTAGGGTGAGGTCCAATGAGCTCGTCGGAGGCAAGCCTTGCCTGTGGCTAGGTGAGCCTCACCCAGCCCCAGTGAGGCTTGGCTGACGAGGGCCGGCCTTGCCGAGGATCGGTGACGCTCCGGTGAGGTCGCTGGCCCTCGTCTAGCCGGTTGCCGATCGTCCCAAGGCCGGTGACCAGTCACCTTGAAGAAGTAGAAGAAGAAGAAGAAGAAGGGGAGGAAGAAAGGAAAAAATTAATAAAATTATTTAAAAAATAAAAAATTGATTTGAAGTATGAATTAAAATTTTGCTATATATGGAATATATATTTAATTTTGTATTTTAATTTATTATTTAGTATTTATATTTATAGTTTATACTATAGTTTATTATTTACTATTTAATACAAATTTGATTAGTTAATATGTTTATTACTTAGTATAAATATAATTAATCAATAGAATTTTTATGATTTGAAAAAAATTTAGAATTGGAGTAGAAATTTTATGTAGTTACCAAATGCATTTATATTCTTTTTTTATTCCAGAATCAGAAATTTTGTGCAGTTACCAAACACGTTCTTTTGCTCAGAAATTATTTTTGGGAACAGAATGGTTACCAAACGCGCATTAAGCTTGTCCTTGTCGCAACGGATCTTTTCCGAAGGACAGTAGTGTGGAAGCTTCCGTGCATTTTCTTGTAGTTATCTATTATTTCATAGTATACAAGTTTCCTGGTTCCACAAGAAATTTTGTGGTGGTGAGGGCGCCATTAATCTTGAAGTAGTTTCGGTGCTGTCAGATAATCATTTTCCGTCCTCGTATCATGCTGTTTCCAAAATTGTGGCCAAGAAACGAAAATTTGTAAAATAGACGTGCAATCATGTCCATCGAAATATCAACCTAAATTTGTCTTTATTCTAAATCGGTACACATGTATCACATCAATCGCAAACTAACTTTTGTGTTATTTAAATTCTCAAACTCGTACATTTATCTCAAACTAGTACAACCACGTCTTTTGGAACTTTGTCGATTCCGTTTGCCGAAAGTGCGAAGCATCGCGTTGGCCGAGCCAATCAGGGATTCCGGGCTTGTTCATTGACGTGGAAATACGAAATTGTGTCAGAAGATCAAAGAAGAGCATGCGGAAGGAAAAAGAAATAGGAGAAAGGTTGTATTCTCTCTATTGAATGTAATCTCTGCACTGTACATTGTATTTAATTACAAAGAAAGAATTAATAAAGGAATATTCCCTATCTTTCTAAACCTAAGATAGACAATATAACATATCAATTTACAATTTGATATGATTTACTAAATCATATCTTCCAACAAATTGTTCCTCACCTTCCAAATAAACCGAAGGATAACAGCTACCAGTTCAAAGGTGAGACCTTTCCTTGTCTGTAATGGAAGATTCTGAAGCCACACTTCAATTCGTGTTATATTATGATCTGAGAAATGGATGTTTACTGCCGGGTTCGTCCACATCGGTTTCGTCCAGTGGCATGATAAGAAGAGATGCTCCAATGATTTCACCTCCTGAGTGTGGAAAGGGCAGGCTGGGCTAGGTGAGATTCTCCATTTGTATAGGTTCTCCGTTGTGGGAATGATATTTCGGCATATGCCATATAGGAACATTCGAACTCTTGGGGGAGTTTGCATCTGCCAAATTTGGCTCCATACAGTGCGGGGTGGCTGAAAAGAGGATGTAGCTAGTAAAATGTTTTTCTCTGTCTCTGATTTGATGGGATGCACCCTTTACCGAATAAATGCCTTCCTTAGTAGTTGTCCATATTGTTTTATGTGTGTGGCCTGAGGATTTAGTGGCACAGCTAAAACTTCACTCACCATCTGTTCATCAAATAAGATTCTGAGTTTTGCATCATTCCATCTTTTCTGCCCCAGTATTATCAATTCCAAGACATTCTTTGGTTTTTTTGTCTCATTGACTGATAGCATTTGATTTTGTGGCCGTCGTCGACAAAAAATATGATTTCTGTCCCAAACATTTCCTCATCGGTCCATAGCATTTTGCTTGTTTTTCCTACAACTACTCTATTATTGCCTCGAAATGTGTTGATGCAGCGACATTCTACGACTTTTAGCCATTTCATATTCACCTATCAAAGGGATGATCTAGTCAGAAATGTTATCTAGCAAATTCCTTATTGTCCCCATTTTTTAAGTTATGAATTTTAAGTTCAAATGAAAATCCTACTTAGCTACTCCTGATCAAATATTGCTATTTCTCTCTCCTGTTTCAATAGTCCAATTTTAGTCGATAGCAAAAGAGAAAAGAGGGGTTGTCTTGACAACAATGATAGAGCATTTCTGTGCGTACCATGTTTAGAGATCATCCGCAAATGAAAAATCAACATAATAAGAAGAGTGAGTAGATTGGTATCAACTTCAATTGAATACTGCAATTTGGAACTATTGTGTGCAAATTTGAGGTCAGAAAAGGTCCACTCAGAACAGTTCAACTTGCATTGGTTGGAGGTCTTTTTCTTTATTTATTTATTTAAGTTAAACAGAACAAGCCAGCTACGTTGTGCTTGAAATACACATTTCGCAAATATCTATTCCACCATTCCCTCTCCCTCAACAAACATTTTTTTTTTCAATCGCATCTACAAATTCAACAGAAATACACTCCTCATATTATGGTCAGTCAATTTCATCTTCTATATAAATATTTTCAGAATATTTTAAGAATTCGAATGGTATGTTCACCCAGCAATTTTGGTCTTTTGTTTACCTCGGTCCTCGTCAACCAATAGCAATTTGATTTTATGGTCTTCGTAGTAAAATACTATAAATTTCTGCTTCATCCATGTTCTCACAGACCCTAAGCATTTAAATTGGTTTTCTTATAACTACTCCATTACTTTGTAAAGAATATTGAGTCAGAGGGAGAGAGAGAGAGATCTGCTAAGCGGAGCAAGCTACTGCTATGGCAAGCTCAGATGCAGGAACGTCATGGGGGAGCAAATATCAAGTGTTTCTAAGCTTCAGAGGACCCGAAACTCGCGATTTATTCACTGACTTCCTCTACCATAGCTTGACTGATTGGAATATGTGTCTTTCGAGATGATGAAGAGCTACGTGTTGGTCAATGGATTGATAAATTGCTTCAGCGAGCGATCGATGACTCCAAGGTCTACATACCCATCTTGTCTCGAACTTATGCTTCAAGCCAATGGTGTCTCCGTGAGCTTGAGTGGATTGTGGACTGTTGGGAATGTTGGATTCCCAAAAACGGGATTCGACACTAAATCGAACCTCTAAAACGAATGCAAAAGATAATCCTGGGAAAATCACGTATTACCGATCCTAAAGCACACCACGGATTCGAGTGTACCTTGTTAGCCACAAATTAAACACCAATGCTGAAGATCGAGGAAGAAATTCTGATCCCGTTCGATCCGATGACGTCGATTAGCTTTGAGGGGAAGATGGCGTCGCCGTTTGCGCTCGTTTTTCTTTTGGAGGGAGAGAGGGAGAGAAAACGTACGTTCTTATGCCAAAAGGTACGTTCTCCCTCTCTCTTCTCCCTTATATATGTTCCCTCCAAACAGGAATCGTGCCCCTTCATCCATGGGCCCTAATCTTATGGGCCGGGCTTTTAGGCCTAACATGGGCGAACGGGCCTTAAGCCCATTACATAAAACCATCATCTCCCACTCGCACATGGTGAGCCGAACAGGATTCTCTTTACCTCTTTTCAACATTCATACCGGTGAATAATCCGTGCGACCAGCATACTTTGAGAGCTCGTTGCCATACATCTGTTAGGAATATATAGCAGCTCATAATGGGTATCACATCTTGAGTAGATTTAGTATGCAGTACCCTAGATCAATTGATCACATTTATATCTCTCTTGATCTCTTTTAAACAATGATACATATATTGTATTCACAATTATGATTACCCAAAAAACAGTCATAATTGATTAACCGGTGAATACAAAACTACAATGTGATTTTCCAAAATCGATCTTCCTCTTTCCTTCAAACTCTCAATTTCAGTTTAGCTTACTTTTCTAGAAATGTCCCATTAGATCGAATCAAACTCATGACCATTGGCAACATCCTAAGGTAACAAACACTAAATAGAAATCTTGAGAATAAGTAAGAGTCATGAGGGGACTAAAAAATTGAGGAACTCTTTTCCTCAAGAGTTTCACACGACATAAAAGTTGAGATCAAACTTTTGCCACTCTTATTGGTCGACTGATGCATACTTAGTATGAAATACGTATTACGCTATTAACTCATTTCCCATGGAGCGTATGTCTACACCTTCAATAACGTGCATATGATAGTTCAGACATACCCAATGTCTAACTTGAGTTCACGTATCTACTCATTCACAAAATTCATTAGAACTCACATCTGGCATCATAGACAGATAAAATATGTGGGGTATTTTACTTTCGGACATAGTAAGTATTATGTCTTCATCTTAGCACTCAGTTAAGGCGACATACGTATTTTAAGCTTGAGCTCTCGATTATCACCTAGATAATAAGCTTAAAAACAGTATCATCTCTATTTATCACACAGTAAATAGAGGCGATTACCCGTGTGAGTGGGCTAATCTTATATCTGTCCGACATACTTTCTCAACTTAAAATAATGCACTGAGCATTAAGATGCATAAAGATCAAACAAAGATTCATAGACATTAATGATGAAAACACAAATTCATCAAATGTGAACACTTAGGGAAATTACAATATTCAGTACATCAGCCTCTACGCAACCCTAGAGATTTCATATGGCCACAAAACACATCTCTAGGTATTGGCTTTGTCATAGGATCTGCTACCATTCTATGCGTAGATATGTACTGTAAGTTCACGTCCTTTCGTGCAACCATATCTTTGATAAAGTTATACTTGGTATCTATATGTTTGGTCTTGTCATAATATTTTGGATCTTTGGTGTACGCTTTTGCTGCTTGGCTATCACAGTTAACCAACAATGAATCTGCAGCACTTCCAATAACACCTAAATGATCCAAAAATCTCATAAGCCAAACACCTTCTTATACTGCTGCTGATATTGCCACGAACTCAACTTTCATCGTGGACAAGGTTATACACGTTTGTTTCTTACTGCTCCAACATATACTAACCCCAAGTTTGTTATTCTCTTCATTGTACCATAGTTTACATATCCTAATCTACCATGCCATAAATAAGGAGACACACCAGTGTAAACTGAAGACTTTTCTTTATTAATAGTCTTTGGGTACACATAATTCGAGTTTACATCAATGACAGCCACATTGGCTTTAAACAGGTCATTACACAAGTATCCTTTACCCCACATATATCCCTCCTTTCGAAAGTACAAATTTGTCAGATTCAAATACAACTTTGAAACCCTTATTGACAAGTATAGGGCCAGAGATTAGGTTTTTCTGAATCTCTGGTACATGCAGCACATTCATTAGGGCAACCTCCTTGCCAGATGTAAACTTCAGGATCACCTTTCCTCTCCCGGCAATCTTTGCTAATGCAGAGTTAGCCATATAAAGCTTTTCATCTTCTTCAGCCTTCTCATAAGATGAGAACATGTGTTTATCCGCACAGATGTGATTTATGGCACCTGTATCTAGCCACCAACCATTAGTGTTTGACACCAGAGATGCTTAGGGCATTACCACAGCAGACAGTCTCTCAATATTGTCATGTTCTGTCAAATTTAGTTGCTGAGCTGCACCATCATTCTTGCCTTTTTTTAGGCACTTCTTGCAATCCTTAGCACGATGGCCAGGCTTGTTGCATATAAAACACGTCCCTTGGAATTTCTGGAACTGTTCCTTCTGCTTGCCTTTTCCTTGAAAAGACATCTTCCGTTTTCCTATCTTGCTTAGATTTGGAAGATTCCACAATGTTGGCCTTTGGCTCAGAAGAAGGGTTCGCACTCCTTCTATTGTCCTCCTCGATTTTGAGGCTTCAAGGTTCATCTCCTTCCGTTTGTGCTTCAAGTAATTTTTGAAGTCTGACCAGCCCGGAGGCAGGTTCTCAATCATGGCTGCCACTTGGAATGATTCACTAAGTATCATTCCCTTAGCAGAGATGTCCTCAGAATTAATTGTAATTCTTGAACCTTACTCATGACAGATTTAGAATCCACCATCTTGTAATCCAAGAATTTGGCAACCACAAATTTCTTGGTGCCAGCATCCTCAGTCTTGTATTTCTTCTCTAAGGACTCCCATAACTATTTAGCAGATTCAATATTACAATAAACGTTATATAGAGAATTCACTAAACAATTAAGAATATAATTTCGGCATAAGAAGTCCCCATGCTTCCAAGCCTCCAACACACCGAGCGTCGTGACATCTTGCTCATTTGAACTAATTATCGGGACACCTCCAATAAATATTTCATCAGATTAAGCATGGTCAGATAGGAAAACATCTTCTGCTGCCACTGTTCAAAGCCCACTTCGGTGAATTTCTCTGGTTTCTCATTAGCTGTAACTGGAGGTGTTGCCATCACAGTAGGCAAGGTTCGGTGAACCGTCCCTCCAGAAACAGAGCCAAAAGCCATTGTTATGAAAAACAGTCCCGAGCATACCAGTCGTATGACTTGTACCTGCACCACCAAAATTGGTGATGGCCTAAGGGCCCGTAGCATTGGCTACTACAAATTCAAACCCTGAGGGTTGAACATCTCCCATAACAATGGTCGAATCGACCATAGGAACATCTCCTAAAACATTCGGGACATTGAAGGGCATTTGATTGTTTTCAGCCATCTCAATAATCTGACAAGAACAACAAATAGTGAGTGAGCTAATCGCCTTAATATTGTTGGAAATCATATCCAGAGAAAACACAAATTGTTTGTTGTAACCAGAACATAAAATTGGAGATGAGGTACGGATATCTGAATCTCCTTAAGGTGATTAGTTCCTATCAATGGTGCTCCGCAGATTCACGAACTATGCCTCACAAGATACAACACATCGAACCTATTTGGATTAGTACTATGCAAACAAGACTCAGTCGAGCCTTTCATTTGAACCAGCACACCCAGAAAAAATAGAAGAGTAGAAATGTATATCAAAGTTCTTTTGGAGTCTAGTCGGAAAAACCCAAAAAACCTTTTTGAAGCTTTATGCTCCTATCTACTTAAAGAGTTTTTTAGTTCATGTACAGAAGAGATACTTGAATTAAATAGACGCATGTATCCACGAAATTCATGAATCAAGAGATACGTGAATTCAAGAGATTCATGAATCCAAAGATACGCGAATTCAAAAAATTCGTGTACTCAATAAATACATGAACTAAAAGATACATGAATCTAGGAAATTCATGAATTCAATAGATACGTGAACAGAAAAGTTTAGGAAATTCATAAATCCAAAAGAGATATGCAAACAGAAAAGATGTATCTTAATTTATTGGCTTTTGTTGATCCATTAACCATAATTATAACCATAATTATAACAAGCGTTGGTAAGACGGCCGACATCCACATCAGCGTCGACCAATCACAATTGAGCAGATAGACTGAATTAGTATCAATGTAAAAGAATTTATAATTAAATTAATCCAATTAAAATGTTTATAATTGAATTAGCATTAATATTATAAATATAGGATTTTTTTAATCATTTTTCATAGCTATCGCATCAACAAACAAACAAACAAACAAACAAAATTATGGAGATGCACGTGCCCTGAGCGCCGGCCAACAGAAGCACATGATCATCATCTTTTAACAAGACAATGAATGATTGGATAGCCTCGTTGATGACACGGAAGCGACAAGCGGTGATTCCACTAGGGCTTCTACTTCCGGAAAAGGATGGATTCCCCCTTTTTTTTTCTTTTGTACATTGGCTTACGGTAAAGCGCAAGTGAGACCATTAAATTCCACAAAAAAAAAAAAAAGGCCTATTGACTTATGTCTTTGTTCGGTGCTTATATCACGTCACGGTGTTGTTGTTATACTTAGACAGCCAAAAATGACTGAAGTGCCATGTTAGATAAATTCGACGGGACTTAGCTGAAATCTTTTATTGTATTTTTTCTGATAAGTTTAAGATTACGTTGATTCAATTAAAGATTTTATACCTTCATAATTTTGAATTTCGTTATAACAATTTTAGAATAGATCGTGTAATTATCTTGAAGACATGACAATGTAGATTTTTCAATCCCATGCTCACGCTCAACTCAATACAATATATATGCTTGCATTAGACTTGATTCAACTCTAATGGCAAAAACTAAATTACAGTGTAAAGCTTTACAATCCATCTCTAGTTCAAATAAAAAAATTCAAAAATAATGATTTATTTCTTTGTCCTTAGTAAAATCCTTTAAATTATTGACAAGGCTTGCAAGTCGCATGACTATGGTATTACAAAATCTGACACCTTTGACATGCAATCCATATCGCTAGGTCCAAATATATAGAAGAGGCAATGAAGTGCTTTTTGATGTATGTAAAAATATCGATCTTTCTAGAACCAGCCCTTTATTTAAAATTTGTTTTTCATATACAATTAAAAAACCGATATTTGTAACAAGAAACTTATAGAGCTTAAAGTTTTCATATAGGATATGCCTTCTCTTTTAGCTCCAGCAGCCCAATCAGGTTGAAATCCACTACTTGAGCCAACATTGCAAATGCCAAGAACTTTGTATAGCGTGGACTGGATTCTTTCTATGATTATCTCACTATAGACTAAATAATTATTAGATCTCTTCCGATAGCCATTCTCACACCTTGTGCACATAGCGCAGTAGACACATGCTCCCCAAAATTATTAACCACACTTCCAAGTGTTTACAAATAATCATTCGCATAGTTTATCTCTCACCTAGACAATTGCATTCTCTCTTAGTACAATCACTTCTTCCATGTGTATACAAATATTTTTGGCACCATTGCTAGCTTTTAGGATCAATACTTAGTAAAGAGATAGATCTCAAGAATGCTCGATGTGCTTCAATTTTTTCTTGTTGCAGGCACTTGATGGCAAGCTACGTTTAACTTGTGGTTTGTCCTTATAGGCCTCCATAAACAACTCTGTGATTCAACTATTTCCTCACCGTCCCATATTATTTGATTGTTTTACTCGTATAACCACTACCTTTTTTTTTTTTCATGACGTGTTGTCGCGGCCACCTTCTACAACGCTCAACCATTTCATATTCACATATCAAAACCTGCTCAGAAACTTTATTTAGAAAAAATCCTAACTATTAAACCGCATCACTGACCCCCCTCCTCTTTTTCTTTAAGGTAGCAATTTTACGTTCATATGAAATATCCTAATTTACTACTCCTGGTCAAACATTCCTATTTGGCTCCCTTGTTTCAACCATCCGATTTGAGTTGAAACGCAGAATGAGTTTCATTTTCATCACATGAAAAAGGAACTTTGAGAACGAGTATTTAGAGATCATCAGCAAATGAAAAAAATCGAAATGATAAGGAGAGGGAGCAGAAATTGGAGCTTACAAATTTAGTACAATGCTGCGAGACCTACTATAGCGTTGGCAATTTATTTGCCATACTTGTAAAACTTCAGAGAAGGTGATTATTCACTAATTCATTTCAAAGTCGGTAAATTTCCAATGAGGTCGTTAAGTTTGATAAGTCATCTGACAATCAAATTGACGGTCATGCTTTCTTTTAGGGACTGTACTGGATATTTTGGTTGGCCGGGTCCGCCTCTGTGGGGACCAGCTAACATTAATAAATAAAAGAGAAAAAAAGTCAAAAAGTCAAAAAAGCAAAAAAGAAGAAAAGAAAGATGGGCGGCTCGTGCGAGGAGTAGAGGACAGAGAGAGGGCACGCGGAGAAGATAGAAATCATGTAGTTAACATTTGATTAACTGAAAAGAGAGATTTGGTGTTTCAGTTTACTTACTGTTATCGGACCAATAAAGATGTCATTGACAGATAAAGATGCATTCAGCTTGATCTCTTTTATTTTGGCACACCTGCAAGTTTTATTACCCAATTGTGTTTTCTCGTTTTTCTTTTCTTATTTTCTACTCCTTTTTCCACTTTTTCTTTCCTTTCCTTCCATGAGAAAGTTCCAAAATTTTGGATAAGCTAGGGGACAAGGTCAGTTGATATCAAAATAAGTGGAAGAACATCAGTAATCCGGAAGAAATCTCATCGTTCAGTTTGTTATTATTTAAAAAAGTTCTTTTCAATGTTTCATGCGTCGCAAACAATTTGCTCATGATATGTAAAGGATGCAGTCTTAGAGCATAGGTCACGTGGTCCACCAAGTTAACTTGGGCAGAGTAGAGTTATTTTCTTCTACTCATTTAACTTGTTACACAGGATTTCTCTCTCTCTCTCTCTCTCTCTCTCTCTCTCTCTCTCTCTCTCTCTCTCTCTCTCTCTCTCTCTCTCTCATAACTCATACCATACTTTTACTCAATCATCTATGATATACATGAAAACTTACTAGTTGAATCAATAAGTGCCAATATAGAAGGTTTTGAGGTTGTGATCTATAAAATTTGACCTGATGAGATGTTTGTAGGCTTGTACAATTTTGAATAGAAGAGAAACAGCAGGTCAATAAACAACAAAAAGGAAAAGAGGAGAGGGAAGGCTTTGTCTACTTGATTTCACTAGAAAATTTTAATTGGATGATTTGTAGTTAATAGGACGAGGTTTTGTGAACCTGAAATGTGTTTGCATGGGTAATTTATTAAAATACCATACCTTCTGCAAAGCATGGCCATCCAACCTAGTGTTTGATGGGTGGGGTGGTTATTCAGTTTAGCATTGTCTAGGCCTAGTACTTTTTCGATACTATGACATTGTTTCTCATTTTCTTTTCCTTTTTTTCTTTTATTGTGTCACGAGGATGATTATATTTTAAATGGCTGTCAAACCCATGAAATATCCTATTAACCTCATGTACCTAGTGAGGTTTGAGCTAAAACTCGGTTTGTTGGTACCAACATGAATTGTTTGCAGTGGTTAGTGAGGAAAACCGAACTTATGTTGTGCATATTACCCCCCACACATTTTGCTATTCCTTAAGATTTTCTATTCTAAAAAAAGCAATGGAAATCTAATTGGTGTATTTCTACATCCTCCCTATTTTTGGGCAGTTTGAAAGTCACTTAAAATAGGAATTAAAGTAGTCCATCACTCAAGAATTTATTTTTCAATCGTGAAGATTTTATTTCAGGTAGAGTGTAAAGTCAATTTCTGCCACTCTTTTGACTTTTGATTCGTAGGTTGACTCTTGGCTTTAACTTCCACAATAATTTAGCCGATTGTATGCTTGAAAAGTTCTTAATTTAGCTGGATTGGGAACAAATTAGTTTTCATCAAAATTGTGAAATACCTATGAAACATATTGTTTCATTATCCTTCTTGTATAACTATGCTAAATAGAAAGGGGAAAAAGGAAGAGGGAAGGCTTATCTATTGATTTATAACTAGCCTTGGTCGATTTCTGGTAATAACATGTTTATCTATCTTGGAAGCTTTTATCTAAGGCAGATTAGGCACCAAGCACGTAGAATATCTTATTTATCTCAAGCACGTAGAATATCTTATTTATCTCATGTAGCAGGTATGGTATGAGTTAATGACCAGGGGGATGTTGCTTCGATGTGAAAATGTTTGCATTTGGTGACGTGAGAAATTCCCATGAGATTTATATTTTTATATGATACTGGTTCCTTTTATATATAGATCATTTATCGTATTTCAATCTCAACAAACGCAGTTGGACCTATATAATTGACTTTCATAAGTATCTTTCAAGAAATTTAGAAGAGCCTCTATATGTGTTCTTGCATATAGTATTCATTGACAGAGATTAAACACAACCGGTTGGTTTGATTGCATAATTTTATCATATTATTCCTTTTTCAAACTTTCTTGCAAGATTGATTGCTGTTTTATTTTTCAGGAGTCATGCTTTGATTGGATATGTTCATGTTTCGGAGGAGGCTTGTGGAATTGTGAAGACGACTCGCATGATACTTGTCAACATGCAGGGATGGAACTATCATATATTTTTAGTGGGGTCAATGCCCTAAAACTGTAAGATAAGGTATTTCATTTAACAAAAAAAATTATAAAGATGCGATTGAGCTATTTATTGATTTGAAGTAATTTTTCTACACAAAGTCTGACTTGAAACCAACGCTTTGACATTGAATCGTGAATGTGAACAAAATTCAGTTTAAAATCCCTATGCTCGAGCTCAACTCAATAAAGTATATAGGGCTCGCAATTGGACTCAAGTAAACTCCATTATTAAAAGCTTGATTCTACTCATTTGACTTGTTACGTAGGATGTTTCTTTCTATTTTTCCTAATCATATATTGTAGCTTCTGCATAGCCTGGTCATGCCATTCGATTGCTTTATCTTCCGACTCTATCAAGCCTCGTGTTTGATTGGTGGTGTGGTTGTCTAGTAGTGCAATGTCTAAGCCCGATAATTTTTTCATAATTGTTTATCTTTTTACTTTTCTGTTTTTTGCGTCATAAAAAAGTTTATATTACATGGAAAGACAAGATACTGGTTTTGATTTCTTGCAAGTTAGCGCATGGTCCCTAGAGGGCGACGAGGCTAAGCCTAATTACATCGATGAACAATGGAAGTTACTAAAAACGCAATGTGGGGTTTCATTAGGCATCATTAGTTGGATTTTATTTCTTTAGATAAACTATAAGGATCCCATCCCACTGCTCCTTTTGCTCTTCCGATTTCCATCTTTTGGCAATGGAAAACCGTAGCCACAACAACACTGATTTAAATTAAGGAATCGTTATGCCAGTTGGATCCTATGAGAAACAATTTATGTCGTCTCATCCATTGATCATCAGACTTTCAGGATTATATGTCACAAGCGCACTTCCATTCACTCACGGAACACTTCTTGGATATGTCCTTCCTCAGCACTTCATTTCGAGTAGGGATTAATAGTTCCCCCCATACAGATTGGAGTACGAAGCCCACCCAAAAAATCGAATAAAATAGTCTGTTCTATTTTGCCGGTAGCACCAGCTGACTTAGTTCCGATGACTCTCTTCGGAATATGAGGCAATAATAGAGCAAATCTATCAAACAGTTCTCCACCAAGAGCAGGAACTCTTTTAGTATGTATGTTGGATTGATTGGTCGATTTACGACATTTTGTATAGAAATTACGAAAAAATGCAAATAGTTATAATTCGTTATAGTTCAAAACTTTATTTATCGATGACCATAAAACTGCTCATGTATTATAAGAAGAAATTCGAAAAACCCTCCAACACAAAGGTTATTCATCACATCGAATCTCCAACATTTTATAGTAGAGTAGACAATCTATCTATCACCGTGCATCATTCAAGTTTCACACACAAATATTGATAGAAGCTTCTAAATTCATAAGCATACAATAAGATAAGAAAGATGATCTATCACTGTGCATCATTCAAGTTCCAACAACCCTTGCCCCTGCTGCCACGGCGGCCCCCAGGGGCCCCACAGCCACCCCGGTGGCCCCCGGGGCCCCGGCGGCCCCGGTGGCCCCGGCAGCCCCCGTGGCCCCTGTGGCCCTACCGGCCCCCACTCCCCCTACAAACCTCGCGGCCTCTGCGACCCTGCCGGCCCCCGCTCCCCCTGCGGCCCCTTCTCCCCCTGCGGCCCCGGCGGCCCTCGCCGTCGGATGCAATAGAAAAGGAAACCACAAAGCATGACGGCAACAATGACTAAACCAACAATAACCCATGTTGGGGTGTTATTGTCATCGAATGATACGGAATTCAGAACGATCCATGCCGATGGAGGAGGAAAGTACTGGAAACTCAGATAACTTTGTGGATAGTTATTATTCTCCATCAAGAAAACTCTGTAGAGGTAGTTCAATGTGAGCGGTGAGTCTACGAACATATTATGAAGCATCAATCCAAGAGCCAATTTACCTTTTTATCATGATGAATTGATCGTATGATCCGAGCGCGAGATCGAAATGATTCAACACGGAATTCGGCGAGACATAATGTGAGTGGAAGTAGTTGCTTGCACATATACCCTCACAAGAAGAACCAAGCAAATCGGTGAATGATGTTACGCCAATGCTTACGCGACCTGCAAAGAAGTGAGAATTTTTGCCTCCGCTATATATGCCCCTCGACACTCCCTCCCTCCTTCCCTCCCTCCTTCACGGGGTGGGTTTTTTCCTTTGCCCGAAAGATGATAATTTTCATTACTAACCCACTGAAGGGGGCACCATTAATTTTTTTTTTTTTTTATCGATAGGTTTACCATTAGTTGAAACGTCTAAACATAGAATTAAAAATAGAGAACGAGGAGAATTAGAAGTCCAATTGCTGGAAAGTGAGCTGGCTCGGTAGCTTAGGTAAGCGTTTTAACAAATGCATCACCACAGCAGGTTAGGTAAGCGTTTTAAATGCATCACCATTCTTTTTTTGAGGATGTAGCGTAATGATTGAAGCATCTGGTCAAAAAGTTGAGAAATTTTATTCACGTGCCAAAATAAAAAAAATTTAAAAATTATAAATCTATTATAATTGTGCCAATTCAATTATAAATATTTTATAAATCAATTGAGTACTAAATCTTTTATATTTATATCAATTCAATTCGTCCGATCAAAATTGGCCACTTAGAACTAAAATGAACACCGGGCATTTTACAGGGCACTTTGGCAGCCTTCTTTGTGGATAATTTTTAATAATATTTGAATATTTTTTCAATTTTTATTCGTATTTTTCTTTTTATATTTTCTTTTCTTCCTTTTTTTTCCTTTTCTCTTTCTTTCTTTTCTTT
The DNA here is from genome assembly GCA_014182725.1 of Eucalyptus brandiana. Classification (NCBI taxonomy): domain Eukaryota; kingdom Viridiplantae; phylum Streptophyta; class Magnoliopsida; order Myrtales; family Myrtaceae; genus Eucalyptus; species Eucalyptus brandiana. Next base: position 30,888,062 of record CM024669.1, read on the forward strand.
TTTTTTTTCACTTGCTTCTTCCTGCGGCTACTCGCCAACGACCACTGGAAATGAAGGTCTAGGAAGAACGGGGCGAGCTTCAACTACTATCCAGGCTCAATCACGTCTTCATGTGTGATGTTCAGGAGCCAGGAATTAGGCCCATTGAAATGATACACATGTTTGGCTAATACGGTCTAAGGGAATAAGATTTTGGTGTAAGGTCAAGAAAAACAATCGGGTCTAAAATGAGAAATTACTATATGCTCTACAAAATGTGTGATTGAATATCATCTCAATCATTAATTAGGTAGATCTAAGCCCACAGGATCAATTGTTGAACTGAGTTTCCACATGAGATTTATAGACCATATAGTAAAATTTCATGCAAAATGGGGTTATAGATGTGACCTGAAAAATAAAATTCACTCTACTATCCAAAATCAAGTCCACAAAAATTTATTTTAGAGCCGACCTGCCAAGGATATAAGAGAGCCACTATCAAAATGTTCGAAGATCCTCCTGAACTTAAACTGTCTTAGATGGACACATCAAAAGGTCACTAATCTCAGTCCTCGTGTTGGCCTATTCTTGTCTACATCTCTCTCGTGGTCACTGGACTCCTGTCCGAACAATACTAAAAACAGCCACGTCGCCAGCAAATTAGAACGATGGAATTAAACGCATGAGGCAAATAATGCGACGAGAAAGAAACCGGCGAGGGGACATGACTGGAGGAAAGAAGCACCCATTTTCTCTCTGCTCAACCTCACTTCTCTTTTAGCAGAACAGAGGAAACAGATGGGTGTAAAAGTGGAGAAAACTTGTGGATGTAGTCTGAGCTGCTTGTGGATAAAGCATGACCAATCTCTTAAGAGTATATATAAACAAGTGTTCCTAGCTAACTTGGTAGTAAAAATGCATAGTTTATTGCATAAAGAAGCTGGAACGGCTCCATATCATCGGTTGTTTAAACAAGTTTAGAGTGACGCCATAGTCCACTTTTGACCTCCTTACCCTTCTAGCCAAACTTGTCATGCTGGGCAAAGTGACATTACTCTGATCTCAAGCTCAATCACATTGTGACAATAATAAAAAGTATCGGAAACAAGGCATAGCGTTACTCCTGATAATTACGCAAAGCGCAAGAATGATTTAAAATCACGAGACATTTCGAATAAGAGCAATCTTTTTTATTATTACATTCTAGATTAGATAGGCCGCTCCGTCTAGTGCCCACAGTCAGGGCATTTGTACTTGAAAAAAGCTGGTACTCTTCCATCATTGCACTTCTCACAAATAAATGGGCCATCCGTGTCGGCTAAAAGCCATCGCCACGCCCCCCATGGCACCACCCACGCCCACGCTGCCGCCACCGCCACCGCCGCTGCCTCCGCTGTCGCCGCCGCTGATGCCGCCGCCTTCGCCGTCGCCGTCGCTGTCGCCGCTGCCTCTGCCGCCGCCTCCGCCATTGCCTTCGCCACCGCCGTCGCCTCCGCCGATGCCGTTGCCGTTGCCGTCGCCGTTGCAGTCACCGACGCTGAGATTTTCTTCTCTTGCCTCCATATGCAATTGAAAAGGAAACCACAAAGCATCACGACAACAATGACTACACCAACAATAACCCACGTTGGAATGTTATCATCATCGGATGATACGGGATTCGGATCGATCCATGCCAATGGAGGAGGAAAGTACTGGCAACTCGGATGAGTTTGTGGACAGTTATTGTTCTCCATCAAGAAAACTCTGTGGAGGTAATTCAATGCGAGTGGTGAGTCTACAAACATATTATGAAGCATCAATCCAAGAGCCAATTTACCTTTTCATCATGATGAATTGATCATATGCTCCGAGCACGAGATCGAGATGATTCAACACGGAATTCCGCGAGATATAATGTGAGTGGAAGTAGTTGCTTGCACATATACCCTCACAAGAAGAACCGAGCAAATCGGTGAATGATGTTGCGCCAATGCTTATGCGAAGTGAGAATTTTCGCCTGGTGGAGGTAGAGCTATATATGCCCCGCAATGCTCCCGCCCTCCCTCATGAGGTGGGTTTTTTTTTTTTTTTTTTTTTGGCCGAAAGATAATAATTTTCATTACTAACCAACTAAAGGAGCACCATTAGTTGAAGACTCTAAACATAGAATTAAATATAGAGAACGAGCAGAATTAGAAGTCCAATTGCTGGAAAGTGACCTGGCTCGGTGGGTTAGGTAAGCGTTTTAACAAATGCATCACCATTCTTTTTTGAGGATGTAGTGTAATGATTGAAGCATCTTGTCAAAAAGTTGGGAAATTTTATTCACGTGCCAAAATAGGAAGAATTATTTTTAAAAAAAATCATAAATCTATTACAATTGTACCAATTCAATTATAAATATTTTTTAAATCAATTGAATACTAAATCTTTTATATTTGTATCAATTCAATTTGTCCGATCAAAATTGGCTGCTTAGCACTAAAATGAACACCAAGCGTTTTACGAGAATCGTCAACACTGACGTGGATAACTTTTAATAATATATGAATATTTTTCGAATTTTATTCCTATATTTCTTTTTATATTTTCTTTTCTTTTTTTTTTTATTTTTTTTTTTTCCTTTCACTCGCTTCTTCCTTCAGCTAGTCGCCAGCGACCACTAGAAATGAAGGTCCAGGAAGAACGGGGCGAGCTTCAACTACTATCTAGGCTCGATCACGTCTTCATGCGTGATGTTCAGGAGCCAAGAATTAGGCCCATTGAAATGATACGCATGTTTGACTAATACGGTCTAAGGGAATAAGATTTTGGTGAAAGGCCAAGAAAAACAATCAGGTTTGAAATGAGAAATTATTACATGCTCTACAAAATGTGTGATCAAATATCATATCAATCATTAATCAGGTAGATCTAAGCCCTCGGGATCGATTGTTGAATTGAGTTTCCACATGAGATTTATAGACCATACAGTTAAATTTTTATGCAAAATGGGGTTATAGACGTGACCTGAAAAATAAAATTCACTCTACTATCCAAAATCAAGTCCACAAAAACCTATTTTAGAGCCGACCTGCCAAGGATATAAGAGAGCCATTGTCAATTAGTTTCTATTTCGAGTATTCTAAAAACGTAGGAAAATGTTTTAAGATCCTCCCGAACTTAAACTGTCTTAGATGGACACATCAAAAGGCCACTAATCTCAGTCCTCGTGTTGGCCTATTCTTGTCTACATCTCTCTCATGTTCACGGGACTTCTGTCCGAACAATACTAAAAAACAGCCACGTCGCCAGCAAATTAGAACGATGGAATTAAACGCATGAGGCAAATAATGCGACGAGAAAGAAACCGGTGAGGGGACATGACTGGAGGAAAGAAGCACCCATTTTCTCTCTGCTCAACCTCACTTCTCTTTTAGCAGAACAGAGGAAACAGATGGGTGTAAAAGTGGAGAAAACTTGTGGATGTAGTCTGAGCTGCTTGTGGATATAGCATGACCAATCTCTTAAGAGTATATATAAACAAGTGTTCCTAGCTAACTTGGTAGTAAAAATGCATAGTTTATTGCATAAAGAAGCTGGAACAGCTCCATATCATCGGTTGTTTAAACAAGTTTAGAGTGACGCCATAGTCCACTTTTGACCTCCTTACCCTTCTAGCCAAACTTGTCATGCTGGGCAAAGTGACATTACTCTGATCTCAAGCTCAATCACATCGTGACAATAATAAAAAAGTATTGGAAACAAGGCATAGTGTTACTCCTTATAATTAGGCAAAGCGTGAGAATGATTTAAGATCACGAGACATTTCGAATAGGAGCAATCTTTTGTATTATTACATTCTAATTATCAACGATATTATATTAGAGATTCTTAAGGTTCTTAAGATTTTCTATAGAATATTATCCTATGTTAGGGACAACTATGATATTATTGTTGATTATTTATATCAATTAAGATTTTTTTTTATAGATTATCATTCTTTGATTGTACATATCTTAATTGATAAATATCACCTTCAATAGTCTCTACAAAGCCTATAAATGGTTGATGTAATCTTCATTTTGATATATCAAAATATACACTATTCCCTTTTTCCACATTCTTATATTTAACTATTTGCACCTGGTGCACTCCGATTTTTACAGGATTGAAGACTCCGATACCAAGTTGAGAAATAAGAAAGATATGTAGAAGAAGGTAATTGTCACGTGTGTTACTTTATTATTTTCGTGGTATCAACTCTTATTTGGGATTATGATAGAATTTGGATCCAATTGGTCATGAACCATGAATCTTATGATGGAACCGGGAAATTTTTGCCTTTAACATCCATCACCGCTGCCTCGACTCCATTGACCCAAAGGCAAGTCCACTTTTCTATAAAATTCGCTATGTAATATGAGAATCTTTCTTTGTGGGACATTCTTATTTTTCTAGATGTAAATTAATTTTGTGTAGACTTTAATTTATAAAGACGGGGAATCTATGGTCTCTAATCTCTCTGTAGTGGGATAGGGATCTAAAGTATTCGAATCGATAGGGATCTTAAATTATGCGAACCACTTTTGCCCCGTCTTACTTTGCGGAACGGTGCTTTAAATTTCTTTTTCCGAGCAACAAGCAAAAGTGGCAACGCCCTCTTCCCGTGTTCTCCAAAATGACCCTGGTGACGTCACGTAGCCTCAGCACCGCTTCGTCATGCGCCAAGGTCATTGATGTCCATCTACCTCGCGGAATGGTGTTAGCGAATATTCTCAATTTTGCTCCTTGTCCTCGACCAAGAGGGCAGCTCCAGGCCCACTAGACAGCGCATGAAACAGAAAGCAGCAGAGACGACGATTGCTTCGTAGGAAGAGAGAAGTTTCGCGTGCAGTCCATAGGAATAGGAGGAATCTTTTGCATGCGATGAATCATACGTCAGCGACACGAGCTTGATTATCAAGAATCTCGCAATAATAGAAATCTCAAATTATGCTCCCGGTGATGCTAATACCTCATTTTTTTTTTCCTTTTATGTGGTGAAAAATCCCAAAATTTCATTTGTATAGCACATGTATCCTTTGTCATAATTTCACCTAAGATCACTGTTAAAATTTTGCATGGATCCGGTGCAATATTTTTCGAGAAAAAAGTGGCACCGAGGTGGCACCATGTGAACAACGCATCAGAAAAAAGATTAAAATGAAAATGAAGAACTAAAAAAACCAACCAAAACAAAAATAGAAAATTCGAACCGGAGGAGAGATTAAATGCTGACGGTCAAGGGTGTTGAAGGGGCTCCACCACCATTCCAACTTCGCTGGCGAGAGCCGTCGGCCTCTTCGGGCCATCAGTGAGGGTCAGCCAGCGCTTGCATGGATACCTTGACACTTGTTGTCCATGGTTGAAGCAAAGCAGATGAAAAAGTTGGCACAGGACAGGGGAGAGCAATATGGGCTGATGTCGAACAGAAAAACCGGTTTCTTACAACTCGAACATGCTTTCAATTCGTGAAGAACGTAGTATTTCTCTTTAGAAAGAGTAGATACGACTCCACTGCAAGGGCATGTAGCATCACATTCGATACAGTGCCCTCAGACGCCACACCCCACAACTCTCGCCTCCACTGCCCTTGCCGTCCTACCGGCCCCCCTCATCGTTCCGTCGCCCGCCCACCCCTGCTTTGGTCGAAGGCAACCCCGATGATACTCGTCTCTCCCTCTTGGTTCTTTGTTTTCTATATCTCTACAACTTGTTTCTTTGTTCTCTATTCTCCTAGGCCGTTTAGCTCAAGGACCATGAACTCTGCTGTAGGGTCGTGCTCAAGCAGCATCTCAGGCAAGCTCTGACATGCCACTCGAATTCGATGACATCATGGCTTCAAGGTCAATCTTGAATTTAGATATTAGATGAAAACGTGATTTATTATTGAAATATTCCAACATTGCATGTCAAGCTACGCTCGTGGCAAGGAGCTCAAACTTAGGGATGAGCTTTGCCTTACATTGAGCCCGACCTCAGATTTGCGATCAAGCTCCGCCACGCTGTCGAGCTCAAAGAGTGCAAAGAGGCCCGGACGAAGGGAAGATGAAGACGCGGGGTGCCGGGGACTAGCTGTGGAGGCTGTTATCTGATTTGGGCACGTCCAAAACTGGGCAAGGTGTCTACAATCGGGTAACGATAATCATGTGAGAGTCGGCCAACCCTCGTTGAGGGCCCATGGGGTCCGACAGCCCTTGCCAGCAAAGCCGAAACGGGCGGCGACGTCCTTTAAACAACCCCGACCATCTGTAATCTCTCTTTGTCCTCTGGTTCGAATTTTCATTTTTTCTTCGGATAGCTTTCTTTGTTTCTCTCTCTTTTCAATCTTCTTCTGATGTGGCGCTCAAATTGCGCCACACCAGTGCCATTATTCCTCAACAAAAACTTAATAATAGGACGTCAAATTTTTAAAAGGCAATCTTAGGACAAAATTGTGTTGAAGGATATAAGCATTATATGGATAGAGGTTTGATGTTTTTAGAGACAGGATAAAATAAAAATAAAAAGCTTGGACTACTGTGAAAATAACAGCTTGTAGTGAATTATAAATTTTTAAGGGAGTAGATTCTATGACAATTATAATTATTTGTTATTTGATTTTTGTGGTCCAAAACATACTATTGCATTGAGTTCTTTTACTAGGGAATAGGGAATGGGAAAAAGACTTGTTGCATGATAAATTGTTATTGTTATTATCATGTTTTCAATTCTCTTGTTTCTCAATAATCCCTTCTTAGGTAAATCCTCACTCAATTGTGGTGACTGATTTTCGGATGCACTTTTAACCTTGGAAAATTTGGAGAGAAGACAAATTCCCCATAAAAGTTGCTTTCAATTGGGCATATTTTGGAGATACTGACATTTTGCTAGGCTGAAGAAGGAAAAGGTTCGGTCATGTTTCATCCAACCAATTTAGAATTGACCGATCACCCAAAGTATAGCAAATCAAGGTATGTAAGTATGGGAGGATTACCCATGCTGACAGCTCAAAACCACTTGAGGCCATGTTTGGTCCATTGCCCTGGAATCATGAAAAGGAATCTCAATCTAAGCAATCAAATTCCTAGATGTGGGGTTCATTCTCTATTGTTTGGTTTCAATTTACAAATGAAGGGAGAAATGTCTGACGTGAGATGCAAATTGAGGTAAAAACATGTCAGAAATGGAATGTGTAAAATACTTCTCCAATCCACATACCCAAAGTGGCTAATGAAAAACTAGGGATAGAAACAGAATGAAGAACCACATATGATCCCCCAAAAATTTTCCGATTATTGTCATCTAAAATGATCATTTCATTTCACAAACACATTTCATTACAGCTCCTCAAAATCTCTTGAGTAAAGCATTTCACACATAATATGCAACAATGAAGATAAAACTATTCCCGCGTAACTTCAAACTACTTCACAACTGTTACCTCAAGCCATTGTGATATTCTTGTCCTTACTGTGTTTTGGGTCAAAGACCCAATCACGAGAACAAATGGAGTGACAGCTGTTGCGAAAAACGAGTGATCGAACAATAATATAGATAAAAGAAGAAAATAAATTAGACACCAGATTTACGTGGTTCGGTCGTAAAGACCTATGTCCACGGGGAGAGCAGCAGCGAATTTCACTATAGATCAAGTAATACAATGAGATTACACACTCGAGTCACTCAAGCACTCTCTTAGTGTTTCACAAGCCCCAATTACACCCAATAACACACGCAGTGTTTAGCCCCAAAATTCCTCAAGAAATAATCTCTCAATCTCACGAAGGAATTACACGCAAATCTTACCATAAGATTTAATTGGCTTGAACACTAAATCTTCTTCGATGTAATTCACGACAAAGAAAATCCCTCCCAAGCACTCGACAACGAGACAGTGCTTCAAGAACACTTCTTCACGATCAACCCTCTTTCCATCCACGGCTACAATTCTAGATATATATATATAAGTGAAACCTTTATTCTTTTGCCAACTTCTCATAGGATTCTCTTTCCTATCTTGCCTATTTTAACCAAAATATATCTCTATATATTTTAAACAAAATCCAAGTCCAAGTCAAAGTTGAACTTTCCTATTTCAGCAGCAAAATTCTCCAATGTAGATTCGAACTTTGAGAAGTTGATCTTCGGATCCTCTTTGCTTGATTTCAAATGTCCGCAACATATCTTATTCGGATTATTCGAAATTCCACATTGGACTCAAACTCAAGACATATTTTAACAATCTCCACATTGGCTCGACATTTGAGCCAAGTCACAATCGCTTCACAAAAATTCAAACTCTACTACTACTCTCTCATAGCCCCCGATGGGCTCAACTGCCACAAATATTATCCAAGTCCAAGCTTTGCTTGACTTCGCCATAACGAGGATCTCATCAAAATATCAACTCCACATGTACCTTTAACTGCTTCACAAAGATTTTCCGACGCAACCTCCTTAACCGCAGATAAAACAAAACCATTGTTGCATCTATATCTGTCAGCAAATCGAATACGTACCTTATTAATTTCAGCAGTTACAGCAACCATTGGCTCTATAGGTTCCATCTCCCTATAAGCACCATCTGTGTCGATTACTTTGCTAGTACTTGTATACACTACCTCAGGAGTTTCTGATCGCAATTCCACCTCAAGCTAAACATCGTCCAGATCCATATTAACACTACCACAAACACTCCTAGCCAGAAATATCGGAGACTTGTCAAGGGTAATTTCTCTGCTGTTAACAGGTGAATTTATATCTGGACACCACAATCGATCGCTCCACTCACCTTGTGCATAACCATGGAATATGCACCTTGCCCTCTAATCAAGCTTACTATTACTTACTTGAAAATAACACGGGCAACCAAACATTCTAATAATAGAATAACCAACAACATTACTTGACCACACTTCTTCAGGAGTCCGCCATTCAATAGCAATTGATGGGGATCTATTCACCATGCAGCTTATCGTACTAAGCACATCAGTTAGGCTTCTCCTAGCAATACCAGCACTAGAGATAATTTTTTGGGTCGTCTCTAGCAATGTTTTGCTCATCAATTATGCAAATTGTTGTGATTTACCGGCACTAGTGTAGTGTTTCACTATGCCCTCTTTCATGCAGAATTTATTTGCCAGCTCCGAGCAAAACTCCATGCTATTGTCAGTCTGCATATGCTTGATCGACTTACCAATCTCCATCTCAATGAAAACTCTCGACCGCGTGATCTTGACACCGGCATCAAACTTGTGCATCAGCACAAACACCTAGGTCTTCCTCAAGCAGTCAATAGACTCTCAAATAGATGCATTCAACGTCTCCGCAGCAAAATTTGTCACTGTCTCACCTTGAAGTTTATACAAGCCTCCATGCTTGATTCCTTTCATTATCACCAAGGCACCTCAAACAATCTTCAGAACTCCACTTTTTGAAATATGCCTGCAACCAGCTGAATCTAGGGCACCCAAGGAAATTAAGTTCTTTTTTAATTCTGGAACGTGTCTTACTCCAGTCAATGTCATCACAATGCCATTATGCATTCTGATTTTAACATCACCAACACCCACAACATCGCACTTAGCGTTGTTCCCTAACTGGACTTGTGTATCGGCACAAACACCCAAGTCTTCCTCGAGCAGTCAATAGACTCTCGAACAGATGCATTCGACGTCTCCGCAGTGAAATTTGTCACTGTCTCACCTTGAAGTTTATACAGGCCTCCATGCTTGATTCTTTTCATTATCACCAAGGCACCTCGAACAACTTTTAGAACTCCACTTTTTAAAGAATGCCTGCAACCAGCTAAATCTAGGGCACCCAAAGAAATTAAGTTCTTTTTCAATTTTGGAACATGTCTTACTCTAGTCAATGTCCTCACAATGCCATTATGCATTCTGATTTTAACATCACCAACGCCCACAACATCACACTTAGCGTTGTTCCCTAACTGGACTTTATCACTACCCGTACATTGATAAGTGATAAACCAGTTTCTATTTGGTGTGACATGAAAAGAACAACCAGAATCCATAATCCATTCATCAAAAGATGAATAATCAATGACAGACAAGACGTAATAGGTATTATCTGCTACAGCTGCAACATTATCTACAGAATCAACTATAATTTCTTTATCCTTCTTATTCTTCAGCTTAAGGCAATCCCTTCTGAGATGCCCCTTCTTACCACAGCTCCAACAGACAACATTACCAATACTAGACTGATTACGCCTGTTTATATTAGTACTACTATTACCCACATGTGTTCTAGATCTTCATCTATTTTCACCTACTAAAACAACAGATACAAGTTCACCAGATTCTCTTCTACGAATGTCCTCGCTCAGAATCAAATCTCGAACCCCATCAAACGTCAAACTTGTTGACCTAGAGGAATTACTAACAGCAGTAACAGTAGTATTCCAACTATTAGGCAATGAGGATAATAGAATCAAAGCACGTACCTCATCTTCAATATCAATTTTATTAGATACATAACTTTATCCTCATAACTTTTGAAAGCTTTCAGTAACCTTGACACTATATACTTTCGAAAGATTTCAGTAACCTTGACACAATATAATTTTTGTCGAGCTATTGTTGTTTAAAACCTTTGTGTAGACTTTAGATAGCAAGGGTATGTGTGGGCTTGCTTTCATTTCTCTTTCCAGTGATCTGCCTTAACCATTTCTAGCAAGCCTTTTTTTTTTTTTTCTGGTACACATTGAGCCCCTTGTCTACTTAGCTTCTAAAGTAGCTTTGGATGGTTGTGCAACCCGAATTATATCTGAAATTCAAGCTCAGTGATGACAAGTTGGAACTCTTTGGGTACCGAATTACTTGTGGCAACTCTGTCTTTTCCTGTTTTAACTATGAGGATTGTTGATGGACTAGAAGTTATGAACAATTGCCAGATGCACAAATTTATTGATTATGTTTGGTTGTGGTAGTGTTATAACAATTTACAAATCGAAAATGTGCCACAATATTTAGCATTTTGGTATCTCAGTTTTGTTTTTTGGAAGGTGGTGTGATTGATTGATCTCTTGCATCGAATGACAGGGAGAAGTGGATCTAGCTTGTGTTACTGTAGCTGACCATTTAAGCTTGAAGTAACACTAGAGTGTGATCACTGATTCGAGGAAATTTTAACTCTGGGTAGGTGCTACAATGGGCAGGATTTTATGTGGCTAACTGAGCATTAGTACATGCATTGGCATGCCATAATGGTTTTGTTATGAGGGAATTTTGAGAAACTTATGATGTTGAATTTACCAAAGAAAATAAGACAGTACTTTAGGTTGGTTTAGGTAAATCAACTAAAACCCTTCAATCTCCCAATATAAAGATGAGGTTTTCTGATGAGGTAAAATGTGCAGAAAGACTAGAAGGAGTTGCTTTTTGAATCTACTAAAGATAGAGGCAGTTAATTGTAGTGTGAAGTGAAAAGATATGTTTCTGCGTTGCTTATCAGAAGTGACTTGTTATTGTTGATTATACTTCTACTTTTTTTGCAGTCATCATGTATTCTAGATGTTGATTGCTTGTATATTTAGATCATCATATTGCAGGGGATTGGTAATGCCATCTTTTTTGGTTGCTGGTGGAACTTCCTTTTAGTAGATCTAAGACCTCTCTCTGTTTTGCAACTTCCTTGGAATGAAATTTTCCTTTGTTTTTTCTCAGTTGACCTAAGTCCTGGGCTCTTTTGGATTCAGAAAAGCCACCTCCTGCATCGGCCATTGCTATTAGCAGTGTGCAGTAAAAATTAATTATCGCTTCTTCAGGAATTAACAAGCGAAATTTCTTATTTCAAGGGAGTAACATATTGAACGATTACTAGGAGCTATTGAAGTCTACCAATCACGAGCACTTGCCATTTGTTAAGAACACGAAAGGTATCTTCAGCTTTCCTGAAAAGATGAAGAAAGTAAAGTAAGTGATAGCTGGCTATCAAATAGCAGATACGAATCTCAATATCCCCCGCCCTTACATCATCAGAAAATTCGGTAGCAATCAGCGAAAAAAGACATGCATTCGCAACGTAGAACATACGCAAAACGGCAAGATCACCAGCACGACATAAGCCTCGCAGGTATATCAGCAAGCGATGGCGAAAGCCTTACCAGAATTTTCGTACAATCTCCTGAGCGCGCGCGGAGAACCGCCGATGGGAGCGTCACCGAGGAGGACCATGCCGTCGATGTCGAAGGCGATGCCGAACGAAGGCCTGCACGACGAAACCACGATGGTCGATTCGATCACGGACAAAAAAGAAAGAAGAAGAGAAAAAGAGAACATCGGAGAAAATCACGAGCGTAGTCGAAGTATGACCGGCACGCACCGATCCGATTGCGAGCTAAGCCGCGAAAACGAGCGCGAGGTGAGCGGGGACGACTGCTTTCTGCCGCGACTCCACGAGGCGATGGTGAAAAGCCGGTGCCTCATTTTCCTGTTCGCGGCGAATCGCTTCGGGAGATCGAGGAGCTCGAATCGCCGGAGATGAAGCTCCAAGCAGAACGGAACGAGCTTCAACAGTCCACAGAGAGAGAGAGAGAGAGAGTGGCCCAACCGCGCACCGTCTTCTCGTTCGATGTTCAGGGGCCGTGAATTGGGCCCGTTGAAATGATGGGCGGGCCTCAATAACGGATCGGCCTTTCATTCGGATCCGAGCTCAACGGTTAAGCTTGATTTTGATGAACGTTTTTGGGCTCTTTTCTTTAGTTCTTTCATTTTTGTTGTATTTTTCTCTTTGGGCCTAGTAAATTCGGGCTCCTTCTCTCGGAACCTCTCGAGAGAATCGCTAACTGCATCTTTGGTGCACCTGGTGCATGTACGTATAGAAATTCTCAACTGGCTAGTCGTAAATGGCCCCACCCTAGGACTATGAGACCAATGGTTATCCCAAACCTACACGGACATGTAGACAGTGATTCTTAAATATTAAAAAACATGGTGTGAAACGATGAAATAGGATACAATGGAAACAGACACAAAAAATGAATGGATTGCTTCTTCTTCTTTTTTTTCTATTTCCTTGTAGCGTAGTTTGGATTAGTTGCACAAATACTTGTACAATATGAGACACACCCTGATTATAGAACAAAGTCACTTTGTCTGGTTTTTCCCTTTTCACGCTTTGCCCTCTAACTAATTAAAAGATGTTGCCAAAAGTCTGGTAAAAATGTGAAGTTTTACTCTTTTCATGGCTATATTTGATGTGAAGAACTAACATATCGAGCACCTACAACACCACTATTCTAGCATGTCTTTTTTTTTTTTTATGAAAATATCATAGCGCATGTTTGACGACTCAGAGTCTAAAGGGATAAACTTCTGGTGGGAGACCAAGAAAAACAATCAGGGGGAGAACTTATTGCACGCTTCACAAACTATACAAACCAGTATCATATCAGTCATTAATCGAATAGATCTCACTATGAGTTTTGATGTGTGAATTATTGAACAAAATTTCGACATGTGACTTATAGGCCATACGATACATTTTCATACGAAATGGAGTTATAGCCTTGATCGGGCAACAAACATTTACACTATCGTCCACAATCAAGTCCACAAAAATATATTTTAGAGCCGACCCAACTAAAGTAAAAGAGATCTGCAGCCAATTCATTTCTCTTTTTGAGTATTCTAAAACGTCAGAAAAATAACTTTAAAGTAATCGTTTGTCTTGGATGCGCAAATTAAAAACCTACTTGTCTTAATCCTCGTGCTGCTCTGTCTTTATCTATATCTCTCTTATGGTCTCATGACTCGTGTCGGAACAATGTAAAAAACAGCCTGTCCCCAACTAATCAGGACAATGAAATCGAGTAAGTAGAATCGTACCCGTAATGACGAAAACCAAGTTCTTGACCGGTGGAGTGAAGGAGCTTTTCTTAATGGCAAAGCAATAAATTTGAGACGAGGGACCCAAAAAGCAAGGAAGCGACGCGAGCATCTAGAACTAGAAGTAGAAGCGCAGCACGGTGAGCAAAGGCCTTAATATTCAAAAGACAACGTGGAAAAAACGACGTAATAGCAACTCCACTACCTCGTCGTTGTCGGCCATGATCGGGTCCGCGAGGAATTCTAAGCATTCCCCCCTGATTTGATCTACCATCACAATCGTTTTCTCTCTCTCTCTTTTAATTTTCTTTCGATCTCTGTGGACTCCCGAGTCTGTCGCGTGACCCTTGCTCGTGGCCACAATGATTCCAATGCCTTGAAAGAAGACCGCTTCTCATCGTATAAACATGACATCTTGGGCTTATAGAGATGGAAATGGAACGATAACGAAGCATTCTAAATGGGAGGGACGTTGCTTTCTTATCTTGTAAATTATCGGTCTGGATCTTCAGGGGAAGACGTCGCCGCTAGAAAATCTACACCGATGCTATAAGGTACAAAAACCAATGATTTTTACTTACTTATCTGAAGATAAAAAAAAAAAAAAAAAAAAAACGGTATTATAATCTCGACTAAGGAATTGATTATCGAAGACGACAATTTTATATTTTAAAGAGGGAATCAAGAAACAATAAAATAAAATAAAAAAGGTGATTTGATCTGGTTGGTATAGTTGACCATTAAAGAAAACAAAAGTTGATCAACGTCAAAAGGGAAGTAGACAAACAGGGCCTTCATCCCGTTCACTTTATTGGAAAATGCATGATATCAATGGTAAAAATCAAGCCTAGATTGTATTCATTTCATTTTCTCGAAAACTTGACTGAAAATGTTGTGTGAGTTCAATGTTATGCAATATATTATCGATGTTTAATTTGATCATTGAATTTTCATTTAGTTCAATTTAACGTAATTGCACCACTTGAATCGAACCAATTGAGTCATCCTAGTCAATTAGATTTGACTAGTATTTGATATGAGAATCTAACTCGGTCATGGAACCACATTTGCTTATGTGGGTATACACATTAGTAGCTACGTTGGCAAATTCTAGAATAAATGATGCCAACTAATTGGATGCACATAAAAGAATCAGTTGGATTGGTTGATGGCACAGTTGGAGTTAAAAGAGGTCAATGATTTCATTATTTTAATTAGCTTGTTCAGCACTTGCATAAATAAAGTAAGTTGGACTTGTTGGAAGTAAGGTTACATTCGATGCATCCGAAGGTTATTCAAGTGGACTACCCTATGGTTTATTAGGAGAAGATGTCATAGTAGACAAGGCTAAAGTGATAAAGTGAAAATGTTTCTCGTCAAAAATTTCATAACCAGAAATGACCATTTTTTCTCATCGTAGGAAAAAAAAAGAGCATCAATGCCCTTTATGCTCACAAGATTAACCATCAAATACACGTCTTTGCCTTTGGGTTAACTTTCTGCTCGCTCTTTTATTGACATGAATGTGAGATGTACATCCAAAGGATCTCGTGATGAAATAGTTAGGTGACTTGCTTGTACTTATCACCAGAATTTGCACTTGTTGGGAATATGTGATGACAAAGACTGTTGGAAAACATCAGTGAAAGTCCCAACTCTTTAATGTCTCCATGCTTCCATTTAACCACTCTGTTTTAAGATACAGCGTGAGGACATGATAATTGCTGCTCCACTTCAATAGCAGAGCAAGACGTTCATAATGATGCGGAGCAAGCTTCACTGCCATCCTCACTTTTGGAAACCTTAATCCGTAATTGATGGCGTAAGGTCATCAAAGTCTCAAAGGACTAAAACTAGTACAATGGAGTGGAAAGTCATCAACAAAGCTGGAGATTAACTAGAATCGGAAACAAAAGTTACTTCAGGAAATCCCCAATAATCAACCTAAACTCAAAGAAGCAATAACCATCAAGTACTCCCTATATATTCGGTTCTTCCCCAATTTGGCTAAAAATAGTAGTTGTGCCCCGGAAAATACGGAATGATTCAGCCATGCCAAAGGTTTGCTAAGTGGTCTAAGGAAAGGCCGAAGCAGCCTTTTCGGGCCGTTCTTGTCCGTGAATTCCGTAATCACTTTACTGTGTTCTTCTTATGGGGAACGAGGAATGTTTTTCCCCCATTAAAAGAACAAGCTTCGTCACCGTCTTCCGTTAAAACTTTTGACATTCTCTGAACTAAGTCGCCGGGATGGCGTGAAATGATAGATCAACCGGCAAAAACCTAGAAAGCGGTCAAGTCTCGACTGAAAGAAAAAGGGCAAAAGAAAAAGCTGCAAAAAGGCAACAAAGGTCGTAATCATCGTGACATCACTGCCCATTCACTTCGAGGTTCAGAAGCATACGGAGCGCTCAAAACTTAGTCAGGCCCGTCTAATCCAAAGCGATTTCGCTTCCGGTGACAGAAACAGAACCGAAAGTGCAAAACAAGAAAACAGGGCAAGTCATCGAGAAGAGGGGCACAGCGAAAGAAAAGGCATATTTCATCTGGACAATGTCAAGGACCGCACTCCTTTCTCAAGATAAAGGAGTTGGACCGGGATGAGCAATTTTCAAATTCATTTTTAGCCTTGAAAAATTAAGAGAGAAAACAAATTCCCCACAAAAGTGGCTTCCTATCATGCATGATTTTGAAATGCTGACATTTTGCTAGGCCGAAGAGATGGGCCTCGCAAAATGGAAGATTATAAGTGATTGGAAGATTATCCATGCTGACACCTCAAAACACTTAATGTAATATTTGGTTAAAGGTCATGGAATCATGAAAGGAATCCCAAACCGTAAAATCAAATAGAGGACAATAATCGGAAAAATGTTCAAGGATCTTATGTGGTTCTTTATCCTGTTTCTATCCCTAATTTTCCGTTATTCGCTCTATATACGTTGATTGGAGACGCATTCCCTTTCTTACACTTACAACATATATGTTAAAATACATATATGTTATTTTAAGAGATGGGCTTCATTCGGTGAGCATAATTGAACATGGAATTCCACTCTGACCCCAACCTAAGAAAAGAATTTCTAAATCAATTTGGTAATTTAGACTTTTTTTTTGTTTCGCAAAAAATAAATAATTCGATAAATTTTTTCCTAAAAACAATCGTTTATATCACTCGAAGTAATTATTTAATAAGAAAAAAATTTTATTATTCATAATAATTTATGTCTTAATACTTTTCGTAGAAGGTAAACAAATTTTTAATTCATTTATTTTTATAAGCAATATATTTAATTATTTTTATGAAATGTATTTTAAATCATTCTCTTAATCAAAGATACACTCCCTTTACATCTGTGCTATAGTTCCATCTCCATTCTCGATCGTATTATTTAATCATCCGAGCCAAAGTAAAGCAAAATATCTATGTGCTCTAAATAGGCAATAGTACTCCAGCTTTTCATCAGCCAACATTAGTTTTTCTCATGGACCAATGGCATCTGTTTTTTTGGTCATCGTAGTCAAAAGCTAAATTGGAAATTAGAACATCTTTTGAATGGAGGAGATTAGGTAAAGCCAAAAGAAGCAACATAGACGGACCATTTTTCTTAGCCATCGCATCAACAAACAAACAGATAAAATTATGGAGATGCAATCCTATTTTGATGACAGCTTATCAGTGTACTAATTGCCGGCTAATGGAAGCATGTGATCATCGTCTTTTACCAAGACAATGAATGATTAGATAGCCTCGTTGATGACATGGAAGTGACAAGCAGTACTTCCACTAGTGCATCTACTTTCGGACAAGGATAGATTCCTATTATATTATTTCGTGCCTTGGCCTACAATAAGGCACAAGGGAGAGCATTAAATTCCAAAAATAAGCTTATTGACATTTCTCTATCGGGCACTTAAATCGGAAGAAAAACAGCGTCGTCTTATCATGTCATGTTGTCGTTGTTACACTTAAATAGTCAAAAATAATTGAAACGCCACGTTAGATAAATTCAATGAGATTTAGCTTAAATGTTTTATTGCATTTTCCCTTGTAAGTTTAAGACTACGTTATTTCAAATAAAAAATTTATACCTTGATAGGTTTGAAATTCCGGTATAATAATTTTAGGACAGATTATGCAATTATCTCGGAAATATGACAATTCAATTTTCTCAATCTCGTGCTCGCACTTAACTCAATACAATATATATACTCGCATCAGACTCGATCCAATTCTAATATTAAAAATTAAATTATAGTGTAAAGCTTCAAACTCCATCTCAAGTTCTCATAAAAAAATTTCAAAAATAATGATTCTTTTTTCATTGTCCTTAGTAAAATCCTTTAAATTATTAACAAGGCTTGCAAGTCACATTACTGTAGTATTACAAAATTTGACACCTCCGACATGGCAATCCATATTGTTAGGCCCAAATACATAAAAGAAGGGGTGAAGTGTTTTTTATACATATAAAAATATTTATGTTTCTAGAACCAGCAACTTACTTTAAAAAAAAAAATTATATGCAATTAAACTGTTAATTTGCAATAAGAAACTCATAGGGTTTAGGGAAAAAAGAAATTACAAAAGCTATTTATAGAGTTACAATTAGGATATGCTTTCTCTTCTAGCTCTAGCAGCCCCATTAGATTGAAATTCACTACTTCAGCCAATAGTGCAATTGCCAAGAACTTTGTATTAAACGGACTCAACTCCTCCGACGGCTATCTCACTATAGACTAAATAATTATTAGATCTCTTTCAATAGCCGTTCTCACACCTTGTGCACACAACACGGTAGACATATTCTCCCCCAAAATTATTTAACCACACTTCTAAGTGTTTACAAATAATCATTCGCATATTTCGTCTCTTACCTAAACAATTGCATTCTCTCTAAGCACGACCACTTCTTCCGTGTGTATACAAATGATTTCGGCACCCTTGCTAACTTTTAGGATCAAAACTAAATAGGTTATAATGAAACAACAAAGAGATAGATCTCAAGAACCCTAAATGTGTTTCGATTTTTCTTGTTGCAAGCATTCAATCACAAGCTACGTTTTACTCATAGTTTGTCCTCATAGGCCTCCAAAAACAACCCTCCTATTTCAACCATCTGATTCAAGCCGATCACATAATGAGTTTCATTTCATCACACGGAAAAGAGACATTTGGAGGGCATACGTAGAGATCATCAACAAATGAAAAAATCAAAATGATAAGGAGAGTGAGTAGAAGTTTTTTTTTTTTTTTTTTTTTATGACCCAGGGAACCCACACACCGTACCAACACAAACAGCCCGACAGGCCCAGGGTAACAGGGAGTAAACCCTGGGGCAACGCTAGCGAAGGACCCACCACCCTGACGTCGCACTTAAGATCCCGTGCGGCCAGCGGGATTCAAACTCCTCTCCTCTGGCAAAGGATCATGGGAGCTCTTATCCAACTGAACCACCACGGGCAGTGGTAGGAGAGTGAGTAGAAGTTGGTAAGTTTATAAATTGACTTATTATAGTGTTTGCAATTTATTTACGATGCTTGTAAAATTTCCAAAGAGTTGGTTATTCTTTAATTCATTTCAAAGTTGGTAAATTTCTAACGGCATTGATAAGTTATTAATACGTTATTTGGCAATCAAATTGACAATCATGCTTTTCTTTTATCAACTGTACTAGATATTAATGTTGGCTGGGTCTACCTGTGTGGGGCCCGATTAACATTAATAAATAAAAGAAAAGGTCAAAAAGTCAAAAATGCAATAAAGGAAAAGAAAGGCGGGCTGCTAATTCGGAGAAGACGGGGAAAAGGGCTGCGACATCCAGTCTAGAATCGAAGGCCAAATATTGTCGAAATTGACCTAAATTTCAATATATTGTTATAAGACCGAGACAGATGAGTCGAGACAGGTGAGTCCATTAGTTTCATTTGTCGATCAGTTTAGTTCATTGAACACTTTTTCTAAATTATCTCAAATTTCTCCAATCATGATTAGGGCTTCTTACTTCATACATATTAATATGCTTCTATAGTGACGAAATGTTAGTGTATTGTTGATATTGAATCTCTAATATATTACTAAAGAAGAACCTCTATGTATCTTACTATTTTTTGTGATTAGTAAAAAATTTTGAATCGTCCATGATTTTTTTCGTATTGAATTTTCCACATAAACTTGTCACGTTTGCTTCTGTCTGTTTTTTTTTATCATTTTGGCATTATTTTTATTCATTACGAGGTTATATTGCGGGAATATATTGCCTGTTATTACAGGGGTTGAGTCGATTTTGGTCCATTTAATCTTGGGAAGATATTGATTCTACATTAGGTTGATGAATTGTTGCCGGTTCTCTCGAACTTTGTATCTATAATTTCGGAAATCCATCAAGTAAGGGAAATTTTCCGCACTTTCCTTTGACTGACCCTGCACTCAGTCCCGAAAGCTTGCGTCAGCCACATCTCTGATTTTTTGTCTCATCGACCAAGAGCATTTGATTTTATGGTCTTCGTCGTCGTGAAAAAATATGATTTCTGTCCCAATCGCGTCCTCATCGGCATCTTTGATTTTTTTGTCTTATCGACCAATAGCACATGATTTCATGGTCTCCGTCGTCGTGAGAAAATATCATTTTTGTCCCAGTCGTGTCCTCATCGGCCCAAAGCATTTTGCTTGCCTTTCCCAGAACTACTCCATTATTGCCTCGAAAGTGTTGACGCAGCCGCATTCTACGACTTTTAGCCATTTCGTCTTCACCTATCGGAGGGATGATCCAGTCAAAAAGTTGTCCAGCAAATTCCTTGTTCTCCCCCATTTTTTTAAGTTGATAATTTTATGCTCAAATGAAAATCCTAATCAGCTACTCCTGATCAAATATTGCTATTTCCCTCTCCTCTTTCCATATAGTCCGATTCGAGTCGATAGCAAAGAGAAAAGAGGGCATGTCTCGATAGCAATTATCGAGCGCTTCTGTGCGTACCATGTTTAGAGATCATCAACAAATGAAATATCTAACATAATAAGGAGAGCGAGTAGATTAGTATCAACTTCAATTGAACACTGCAACTTGGAACCGTCGTGCGTAGATTTGAGTTCAGAAAAGGTCTAATCAGAACAGTCCAAGTTAAAGTTAAAGAGATCTTTTTGAGATCTTTTTCTTTATTTGTTTATTTAAGTTAAACAGAACAAGCCGGCCATGTTGTGCGTGGAATACGCGTTTGTGGAATACGCATTTCCCACTTATCTATTCCACCCTTCCCTCTCCCTCAACAAACATTTTTTTCATCGCATCTACAAATTCCACAGTAACAGGCTCCTCATATTATCGTCAGTCAATTTCATCTATTTTCATAATATTTTAAGAATTCGAATGGTATGTTCACCCAGCAATTTGGTCTTTTGTTTACTTCGATTCTCATGGACTAATAGCATTTGATTTTATGGTCTTCGTAGTCGTAGTAAAATACTGTGACTTTCTGATTCAACCATGTTCTTGTAGACCCATGGCATTTAAATTGGTTTTCTTATAACCACTCCATCACTTTGTTAAGAACATCCAGTCAGAGAAAGAGAGAAAGAGAGAGATCCACCAAGCAGTGCCAGCTACTGCTATGGTGAGCTCAGACGCAAGGACGTCATGGGGGAGCGAATATCAAGTGTTTCTAAGCTTCAGAGGACCTAACACTTGCATTAGACTCAGTGACTACCTCTACCATAGCTTAACTTATGTTGGAATAAGTGTCTTTCAAGATTGAAGAGCTACATGTTGGTGAAAGGATTGACGCATTGCTTCAACGAGCAATCGACAACTCCAAGGTCTATAGACCCATCTTCTTTTGAACTTATGTTTCAAGCCCATTTGTTTTCGTGAGCTCACGCAGATTGTAGAAAAATCCAAATCAAAAGGCAATAGAGCAGTCCTTCGGCCGCGACAAGGCCAGGGTGAGGCTAGCCTCGCCCAAATCTGGGAGAAGCCATCCCTCGCCTAGGGTCGTGACCCTCGCCAACCACTACAAGGAATCCAATGAGGAAGAAGAGGAAAAAAAAAAGGAAAAATTAATGAAAAAAATAAAAATTATCATGTCAGCGTTGGTCGAACAGCTGACGTCCACATTAGTGCCAGTCGATCAAAATTAATCAGATGAACTGAATTGATATCAATGTAAAAAAGTTTATCATCAAATTAATCTAATTAAAATTTTTATAATTAAATTAGTATCAATAGGTTTGGAGCTTTTTTTTTTATCATTTTTCATTGCTATGGCATCAACAAACAAACAAAGGTAGAAAATTATGGAGATGCAAGTGCCCTGAGCGCCGGCCGACAGAAGCACGTGATCATTATCTTTTAACGAGACAATGAATGATTGGATAGTCTCGTTGATGACATGGAAGTGACAAGTGGTAATTCCACTAGGGCATCTACTTCCGGAAAAGGATGGATTCCCACTTTTTTCTTTTGTACATTGGCTTACAGTAAAGCGCAAGTGAGAGCATTAAATTCCAAAAAAACAAAAAAAAAAGGCCTATTGACTTATGTCTTTGTTCGGTGCTTAAATCATGTCACGGTATTGTCGTTATACTTAGACAGCCGAAAATGACTGAAGTGCCATGTTAGATAAATTCGACGGGACTTAGCTGAAATCTTTTATTGCATTTTTTCTGATAATTTTAAGATTACATTGATTCAATTAAAGAGTTTATACCTTCATAGTTTCGAATTTCATTATAACAATTTTAGGATAGATCGTGTAATTATCTTGAAGACATGACAATTTAGTTTTTTCAATCCCATACTCGCACTCAACTCAATACAATATATATGCTTGGTTGCATTAGACTCGATTCAACTCTAACGGTGAAAGAAAGCGAAAGGAAGCAAGAAGCGAACGAAGTTTAGGGAGAAATCTTTTGTATTTCTTCACATGTAATCAATGTACAGCATTTAGTAATTATAATACAAGATGTACATGAAGAAAAGGCAATGAAATGTTCTACAAGTCAATTTAATATTTCTATCTAATCCCTAATTGATTTTATAATCAAATCAGATCAAATCAAATTCCCGGCATATCTTTCGGATCTTCAAGCATATCTTCCAACACTCCCCCTCAAGCTGGTGGCTTGATATCCAAGATGCCTAGCTTGCTTAGTAGATATGCGTGTTGTCTTTGACATAGGGGTTTGGTGAAGATGTCTACAGGTTGTTCAGCGGTTCCAATCCCTCTTGTCTCGATTATCCCTTCTTGAATTTTCTCCTGAGTGAAGTGACAATCCACTTCTATATGCTTGGTTCTTTCATGCATTATGAGATTTGCTGCAAGCTTGAGGGCTGATTCGTTGTCACAAAATAGCTTTGTTGGCCCTTTCAGTTGTACTCCGAGGTCCCCAAGCAAACCTCGTATCCACACAATTTCACATGTAGTTTTTGTCATGGCCCGATATTCTGCTTCGGCTGAAGACAAAGAAACCGTTGCTTGCTTCTTGGTTTTCCATGAAAGAAGAAATTCTCCCAGTTTAATGCAAAACCTAGTGATGGATCTTCGACTCATAGGGCAAGTTGCATAATCTGCATCGCAATATGTCGTCATTTCCATGTTACATCTTCTAGATAGAAGTATTCCAAGTCCTGGACACTTCTTCAAATACTTCACAACTTTCAAAGCAGCATTCATATGAGATTCCTTCGAGTTGTGCATAAATTGACCGAGATTTTGCACTGTGTATGATATATCGAGTCTGGTTATAGTCGGGTATATGAGTTTTCCAATGAGCTTCTAATAACTCGTCGGATCTTTTAGTACAGGATCATTATTTTGAGATATTCCCCCAACATGATCCGTTGCAGTTAATCTGGTATTTTGCTCGATTGGAATAACTGCTGGCTTGCATCTTGACAAACCGGCTTCTGATATGATCTCCAATACAAGTTTCCGCTGACTGAGGGAAATTCCTTGGTGAGATCGAGAAATCTCAATCCCAAGAAAATAGTTTGGTGCTCCCAGGTCTTTTATATGAAATGTGGTATGCAAATATTTCTTAAGATTCTTTATTGCAACTTCATCATTTCCCATGATGAGGATGTCATCTACATATATCATTAAATAAATAGATAGCATACCTTTAGTCCATGTGAACAAGGCATAGTCATACTTGGATTGTTTGAAGTCTACAGTTGTGAGAGCATTAGCAAACTTGGTGTACCATTGCTTGGAGGCTTTTTTCAATCCATAAAGGGATTTGCGGAGATAACATACTTTATTCTCTCCCTGTCTCTATAAGCCCTAAGGAATATCCATGTAGATTTTTTCATCCAGGTCACCATGAAGAAAGGCGTTGTGGACGTCCATTTGGTATAACGACCAATCATGAATTGCTGCAACTGATAAGAATGAGCGAACTGTGACATCTTTAGTGATTGGAGAAAAGGTTTCGTGATAGTCAAAACCTTCTCATTGAGTATATCCCTTGGCCACCAACCGAGTTTTGTAACGCTCAATGGATCCATTTGCTCTATATTTGACTTTATAAACCCATTTGCATCCTATGGACTTTCTATTTGGAGGAAGATTGACTAATTCCCAAGTATGATTATTAGTCAATGCCTGTAATTCTGCTGCTATAGCTTGTTGCCACCGTGGATCTCTGGATGCCTCATCATAACTAGATGGTTCCCTTTCATCGAATATGCGACTAATGCAACATCTATGTTCCGGCGAAAGCTTATCAAAAGAGACATAAGAAGATATTGGATAGTTAATACCTAGCGAATTAAGGGAGGCACAAATATAATCTTTGGTCCATGTCAGTGGTCGTGTGGCTCGCCTCGAACGACGTGGATGATCCGTTGGTGGTGGAGGAGGAGATATTTCTTCAATATTGGTTTCTGACAAAACATCATAATCATTCTCCATATTGAGTTGAGCTACAGGCATACTTTCCATTGCTTCCTCCGGATGCAGCTGGTTAGGTGAAGTTGAAGTTGAATGAATAACTTGGTCCGGAGGTGCTATGAGAAAATATTTAGGAGATACACTTTCCTCGTTTAAGAAATGATGGGAATTGATTAGGACACGCAAATCCTCTGTGGTTTCATGAAATGGGAAGACAGTTTCATGAAAAATAACATCCCTGTTCACGAAAAAATCTCTTGTTGATGGATCGAGAACACGATATCCCTTCTATAGGTTGGGATAACCCATGAATATGCATCGCCTAGCACATGGACTCAATTTGTCCTGAGGTCCCATAGATTTGGCATAGCATAGACAACCGAAAATCCTTAGATGATCAAGTGTTGGTTTTTTTCCATAAAGTAATTCGAAAGGCGATTTACCAGCCAATATCCGAGCTGGCATGCGGTTGATGAGGTAAGCTGCAGTAAGAACACAATCTCCCCAATAATTCTCTAGAATAGACTTTGAAACTTTAGTACTCGTGCGACTACCAATAGATGACGATGTTTACATTCCACCACCCCATTTTGTTGTGGAGTATAAATGCAGGAGCTTTCATGTAAGATGCCATGGGACAAGAAAAGTGAACTGCAGTCATGGTTAAAAAAAACTCTTTCCCATTATCAATGCGGATTCGCTGAATCGACTTCCCAAACTGATTTTTGGTCAGAATGATAAACGTTTTTAGATGAAAGGGGACTTGAGCTTTGGACTGCATCAGAAACACCCATGTGGCACGAGAGTGACCATCCACAATTGTGAGAAAATAATGTGAACCATCATGATGTGGCATGTGATAAGGTCCCCAGATGTCCACATGAATTAATGAAAAGATATTACTGGAAGGAAAAAGTGTGCGAAACTGCTTTGCGAGGGGGCATATATGACATTTAGAGCAAGGAAAAAAAGCACTATGACCCATTCTCAATGTATAAGAAAATTCTTATCATTGGCAGTAACATTACACAATGACAATTTATTCAGGGGAATTGAAGTCAAATCAAAATGACCTGGAAAATAGGTCCAGAAATATAATCATTTGGAAAGACTACCCGAGCCTATCAGTTTCCCAATCGAAAAGGCCTGAAAAAAACAAGTGTCAAAATCGAAGAATATTCAACAGGAATTTTCCTTGCAAACTTTGGACACGGAGATAAGATTGAATTGAAATTGTGGGACATAAAGGACATTTTGAAGGGTAATTTGGGGACTCGGTTGAACAGTACCTATCAAAGTGACATGAGTGATATTCCCGTTTGGAAGTTGCACAAAAATAGGTGTATCTAATTTCTTATGCATATCGGAAAAAAATCCTGTATCACAAATGATATGATCACTTGCTCCTGAGTCAACTACCCATGTCTTTCTTGAAATAGAATTTATCAGGCGGTGAGATATACCTGAAAAACTTCCTCCTTTATTTGCGATGTCAACCTTTTGCAACGTCTGCATCAATTGTTGATATTGCCCATAAGTAATGGGTCGGTCACTATTTAGACCAGTAGGTCCAGTGACCTGGTAAGTTACAGAATATTCTTTCTTTTTTTCTTTTTTTCTCCTGGATTTCCATGTAGTTTCCAACAATTATGTTTGTATGATGCGGACGTTTGCAATGCTCGCAATATAATTTACCTCTCCCTTTTAAATTTTGGCCAAAATTCCTTGAAGATGCAAAAATAATTTGGTCGTCGAATGCCTTCATCATGGAATTATATCCACCGTCCGATTCAATTGAGAGATTAGGCCCTTGCAGACCGTCAGATCGCTGAGGAGGATCTGGACCGTTGATGCCGTCCTTTTTAAGGGATCTATCGTCGCTGGAGGAAAACCCTTGCCCCTCTCGATTCTCTCTCTCTCGGGCTAGGGTCTTGACACTCGAATCTCACCGCTCGCCGTGGAGTGCAAGAGCAATGCTATCGCTTCCTCGTGCATGCTCTGGAGTCGTGGGCCACTAGCTTTCTTCTTAGACAGCTAGCTGGAAAATCCATCCGAGGGGAGGCACCGGATCCATCGCCAAAATCTACGAACGAAAAGTTAGGTACGTCTCGTTCAGAATCAAAAGGGACTGAGTGGATTTTTCCCTCTCCTTCATAGATCTGTATTGTCTGAGGGTTTCCGCTGGTCCCTCGAGCTTTTCCTCCACGGCTTCGAGTTCATTCCAAAGTGATGAGAGCTTGTTGTAACAAGCCGTGACCGTCATATTTCCTTGCTTGAGTTCGCTGAGTTCCTACATGAGAGAAAAAATATTTGCTTGATCTAACTTCCCGTACATTTCTTTGATGTTGTCCCACATCTTTTTCAAATCCTCCGTCGGTGGAAGGCCGGCTATGACATCTAGAGAAACGCAGTTGCCGATCCATGTTCAAATGAGGTGGTTGCACTTTCTCCAGTGTCTGGCCAGTCGCTCGTCCAAGGAATTGGTACGGTCCCATTGAGGAAACCGTTTTTGTCCTTCGTTACGAGGGCTCGCCGGAAGTCCTGCAACCATTTGTTGTAGTTTTCTAGCCCGATCAATTGCAGACTAATTAGTCGTAATTCTGGGCCATCGGCGGTTGACACGTACAGAGGATCGCCGGGCTCTGGTCGGCCAGTGACGGCCGCAATCGGAAAAGGTAAAAACCCGGGTGAGAGACTCGAGTAGTTCCATGACCCACATTAAAAAAATCCCAAGTAGGGATTTGTTCCCAAACCCGGTTCACCTGACCCGCCAATCTGTTTTGGTTCGACGGATGGGCTTGCCCCACTTGTGGCTGGTGGGCTCCCGTCAGCCTGGACGTTACTCTAGTAGCTCGCTACCCCCAGCAATGATGGATTTGGGCCTGGCCCAATGTACCATGGATAAGGTGTCCATTGGTAAGGATGGCCCAGAATGGGCTACCCCATATTTGACTAAGCCAAGAAGAGTTGCCACTGTACGCCTTGGGCCTGGACTTGTTGTTGGGTTACAAGAATCGTGCCAGAGGTGTGGCCTTGTGTATCTCCCATAGGTGTGGTGTATCCCGTGGACGAAACACCAGTGGCAAGGGGCAAATTCTTTGGGTGAGTCATGGTAAGAATTTGCCTCTGCTTCTTCTTCCTTTTTACCGAAAAATGATTCCTTTGTAAGAAAGTACTAATCTGCCTTGCAGATCAAGGGATTTGGAAGGCAATCAGTGCGGAAGCGGAGTCAAGAGCCTAGTGCTCTAATACCATGAAAGAAAGCGAAAGGAAGCAAGAAGCGAACGAAGTTTAGGGAGAAATCTTTTGTATTTCTTCACATGTAATCAATGTACAGCATTTAGTAATTATAATACAAGATGTACATAAAGAAAAGGTAATGAAATATTCTACAAATCAATTTAATATTTCTATCTAATCCCTAATTGATTTTATAATCAAATCAGATCAAATTAAATTCCCGGCATATCTTTCGAATCTTCAGGCATATCTTCCAACAAATGGCAAAAACTAAATTACAGTGTTAAGCTTTACAATCCATCAATAATGATTTTTTTTCTTTGTCCTTAGTAAATCCTTTAAATTATTGACAAGGCTTGCAAGTCACATGACTGTGGTATTACAAAATTTGACACCTTTGACACGCAATCCATATTGCTAGGTCCAA
Organism: Eucalyptus brandiana; assembly: GCA_014182725.1. NCBI lineage: Eukaryota > Viridiplantae > Streptophyta > Magnoliopsida > Myrtales > Myrtaceae > Eucalyptus > Eucalyptus brandiana. The sequence continues at coordinate 30,916,436 of CM024669.1, forward strand.
ATATATAAAAGAGGCGGTGAAGTGCTTTTTTATGTATGTAAAAATATCGATCTTTCTAGAACCAGCCCTTTATTTAAAATTTTGTTTTTCATATATAATTAAACTGATATTTGTAACAAGAAACTTATAGAGCTTAGAGTTTTCAATTAGGATATGCCTTCTGTTTTAGCTCCAGTAGCCCAATCAGGTTGATATCCACCACTTGAGCCAACATTGCAAATGCCAAGGACTTTGTATAGCGTGGACTCGATTCTTTTTATGATTATCTCACTATAGACTAAATAATTATTAGATCTCTTCCAATAGCCATTCTCACACCTTGTGCACATAGCGCAGTAGACACATGCTCCCCAAAATTATTAACCACGCTTCCAAGTGTTTACACATAATCATTCGCATTGTTTGTCTCTCACCTAGACAATTGCATTCTCTCTTAGTCCAATCACTTCTTCCATGTGTATACAAATAATTTTGGCACCATTGCTAGCTTTTAGGATCAATACTTAGTTAAGAGATAGATCTCAAGAACGCTCGATGTGCTTCAATTTTTCTTGTTGTAGGCACTTGATGGCAAGCTACATTTAACTTGTGGTTTGTCCTTATAGGCCTCCATAAACAAATCTATGATTCAACTATTTCCTCACCGTCCCATATCATTTGATTCTGTTACTCGTATAACCACTGCCTATATTTTTTCATGACGTGTTGTCGCGGCCACCTTCTACAACTCTCAACCATTTCATATTCACATATCAAAGAAATGACCCGCTCAGAAACTTTATTTAGAAAAAATCCTAACTGTTAAACCGCATCACTGACCTCCCTCCTCTTTTTCTTTAAGGTAGCAATTTTACGTTCATATGAAATATCCTAATTAACTACTCCTGGTCAAACATTCCTATTTGGCTCCCTTGTTTCAACCAACCGATTTGAGTTGAAACGCAGAATGAGTTTTATTTTCATCACATGAAAAAGGAACTTTGAGAAAGAGTATTTAGAGATCATCAGCAAATGAAAAAAATCGAAATGATAAGGAGAGGGAGCAGAAATTGAAGCTTACAAATTTAGTACAATGCTGCGAGACCTACTATAGCGTTGGCAATTTATTTGCCATACTTGTAAAACTTCAGAGAAGGTGGTTATTCACTAATTTATTTCAAAGTCGGTAAATTTCCAATGGTGTCGTTAAGTTTGATAAGTCGTTTGACAATCAAATCGACGGCCATGCTTTCTTTTAGGGATTGTACTGGATATTTTGGTTGGCCGGGTCCGCCTCTGTGGGGACCAGCTAACATTAATAAATAAAAGAGAAAAAAGGTGAAAAAGTCAAAAAAGCAAAAAGAAGAAATGAAAGATGAGTGGCTCGTGCGTGGAGTAGAAAAGAGAGGGGAGAGAGAGAGAACGCGGAAAAGATAGAAAAAGGGCTGCCGGAGATTGAACCCGTCGTCGCTCCTTCCAGAATCGGTGTGTCGATGTTAATTTTCAGTCGCCGACCCGCCGGTGGGAGCCTGTCCACTCTAAGTGGGTTTTTTTTTTTTTTTTTTTTTTTTGGTCTGAAATAAGTCTTTCATTCATATAAAGCAAGGATTACAAGTAGATGATAGGTTAGCTTCAGAACATAAAATACTCACAAGAGGTTGGGGTGGTGCATTTACCCAATTTTTGGATAGGCATTTGAGGCGATGTGCTTTCGCAACCCAATCGGCAGCATGGTTTGCTTCTCTTGGACAATAGGAGAGCTTGACAAGAGGTAGATTTTGTAGAATATCTCTGCTTTCAATAAGTAAACTGGTCACAACCCATGGAACCTCAGCCCGGCCCAAAATTGCCTCCACAAGTGCATGGTTGTCACTCTGTACTTCCCCTTTACTTTCCCTGAATTGAACTTCCACGTGACTTCTTCTTCTCCGGTTCAGAAAGCGCAACTCGTGCAAGATCGCTAGGGCTTCGGCGTGCAGGGGAGACACGGCATAGATCTCAGCGGCGAATCCGTCGATCAACAGGCCGTTCAAGTCTCGGATGATTCCAGCGACGGAACTCTTTTCTTCTCCCTTCATCCAAGAACAGTCCACGTTGAGTTTGAAGCTGCTACTGTCCGACGCTGTCCAGATCTCGAATGAATCTGGCTTGCTGGTTTTCTGCTGTTTTTTGCTCGGAATCCATCTGGAGTAGGCCCGAACCTCTGCTTGGGCCAGATCGACTATGTATTCGGTTTTGGGAGGTCAGGATCTGAAGATGTAGTCGTTTCAAAGCTTCCAGATTAACTAGATCATGCTTGCCACCATATCTACTGAGAGCAAATTATTTTTTACTGCAACATAGGGGTGTGCAAAATACCCGGGATCCGCCCGGGACCGCCCGGACCGGGACCGGAACCGCCCGCGGCGGTTCTTGAGGGAACCGTTTCGGTTCCGGTTCTAGTTTTGGGAACCGGTCCGATTCCCGGTTCCATGGGCGAGATCCGCCCGCCCGCCCACCCGGCGGACCGATTCCCTTTTAATATTAAAAAAAATTACTAAAACAAACCTAGGTCTCACGCTTTCTTCCACTTCTCTTCGGTTTTTGCGGCTGCCTCTCTCTCTCTCTGTCTCTTCCACTTCTCTTCGGTTTCGCGCGCCGCCTCTCTCTCTCTCTGTCTCTTCCTCAGTTCCTCTTGCTATTTCGATTCCTCCTCAGTGACCTGTGCGTCCGCCTCACCGCACGAGCCACGAAGCCGCTGTAGACCAGTCGTCCGCCACCCTCCTGCCGGTGTCGCTCCAATCACATACCCGCGCGCTCCGACTCCGCAACACTCCGCTCCGCACCTCGCCTTTGTCGTCCCCCGGATCTGCGCTTCCCCGACATGCAAGACCGCAACCGCCGCTCGTTTCTTCACGCCGGTGGCCGCGACTCCAAAGAACCCACGAGACCCATCCGCAACCAACGCTCGGCATCCCCTGCTTCAGCCGCGCTGATCTCGCTCAACGACTATAGATCTGAGCTCATCTCAACCCTAACGCCATCGTCGTTCAGCCTCCCTGCCAGATCCGCCTTCCCCCCGATGTGTAGCACCACAACCGCCGCTCGTTTCTTCACGCCGGTGGCCGCGCCTCCAGCAACCCACGAGACCCATCCGCGACCAACACTCGACGTCCCCTACTTCAGCCGCGCTGATCTCACTCGACAACTACAGATCTGAGCTCATCTCAGCCCTGACGCCGTTGCCGTTCAACCTCCTAGCGACCCGCGATCCAGTTCAATGACTAGCGATCCAATTCAACGACCCGCGACCCAGCTTCGCCGCTGCCTCTCGCCCAAGCGACCCTTCTGCAGATCCCGAAGAACCAGCGTCGCCCGCATCAAGATCGATTCCATGGATCCACCCGGGAACCAGACCGGACCGGCGATCCGATTCCCGGGTGAATCCATGCAACAAACGAGTTGATCCCGATTCCAATTTTTCGGAACTGGTACTTAGCGGGCGGTTCCCGGTTCTAGGTCGGGAACCGCCCGCCCGGACCATGCACACTCCTACTACAACAAACTCTGCAAACCACTTATCCATCCGAGTAACTAAGATTGTTTTGTTATAGATTTTGAGGTGTGGTTCACTCTATATTTGTCGAGTCCTTTTACAGAGGAAGAACAGTTGTTCTACTGTTTCAGGATGCCGAAAACAGAGGGGACACAGGGGTTTAGGTAATATTCACCTTTTATAAAGATTATCCTTTGTTGGGATTGCATTTTGGCCTATGCTCCACAAGAAAAACTTTACTTTGGGGGGGATTGGAGTATTCCATAACCTAGTCCATAGGGATCTGGGTGGCTGATAGGAAGTTGTTGCTTTGTTTGGGTCAGGAAAATTAGTCAATGAACATACCCTATTGTAGCCACTTTTGACTGAGTAGGACCTGACTTGTTCCCCGTCCAGATCAGCCTATCTTGCTATGGGTGTGTGCTGATTGAAGTTGTAAGAATTTCATGAACGACTTGTTCGTCAAATAGATCTCGAAGTTTAGGCTCGTCCCATAATCTCCTTTCATTGTTCATTAATTCAGCAACTGTCTCAGGATCATTCTTATTCGCCGGACCATCTGTCTCACCGAATATTAATGCTTTTCCCATCTCCCACAATCCACCTTACCTCCGATTCAATAGTGTCTCGACCTATTAGGATGCTGCGCCTACCCCAAGATGGTCGTTGTCCTATTTTTGCCTTCCATAAGTCCCCATTTTGATAATAGACTCCTTTAAGGATCTTGCCTCATAAGGCTGATGGTCATTGAGAAAGTCTCCAGGCTTGTTTTCCTAACATTGCCTTGTTGAAATTAATTAGGTCTTTAAAGCTGAGACCCCCTTCATCTTTTCTACCTTTCAAAACTTCCCATTTCTTCCAACACATACCTCTTTTAGAATCATTTTGTTTCCACTAGAAAGCTACAATCCTTTGTTCGATGGCTTTACAAACTGAGATAGGAATTTTGAAGAATGACATAGCATACTGAGGAAGAGCCTATACCACGGCTTTTATCAATATTTCTTTGCCAGCTTTAGACAATAACTTTTATTTCCATCCTTCAAGCTTCATGTTCACTTTAGCAATAATTCAGAAAAACATCTTCTTTTTTGTTTGTCCCCTATCAGATGGAATTCCCAGGTATTTCCCTGTTTTGTCAATAATAGACACTCGTAACTCATTTGCCATATTTCTCTTTAAGCTCAAAGGGCAGCCCTTGCTAAAAAAAAACACTCCTGATTTGTTTAGATTGATAGCTTGACCAGTTGCATAACAATACTGATTCAGAAGATTTGCCAAATTTTGACATTCTCTGACTGTCCCATCCATAAAAATTATAGCATCATCAGTGAATAATAGGTGAGACAATGTGGGGCAATACCTGTTCAGTCTTATTCCTTTGATGCTCCCATCTTCTATCGCTTTGTGCATCATCCATGAAAACACATTAGCCATCAATATGAAAAGGTACAGGGACAATGGACCTTCTTGTCGTAGTCCCCGCATGGGTGTAAAATATCATGTTTGATCGCCATTGACTTTGACACTAAATGTCACTATGGAGACACATGTCATCACCAACTCAATCCATCTTACGTTAAACCCCATCTTTAACATACTCATTTTTAAGAAGTCCCATTCAACCCTATCATAAGCCTTTTTCATATCCAGTTTAAGGATTGCCTGTAATTTCTTTTCTCTTCCTCTGATTCTCAACTGATGCAACACCTCTTGAACAATAAAAATGTTATCTTGTATTTGTCGTCCTTTAACAAAGGCACTTTGTTCACATGCTATCATCTCAGCGAGCCATGGTTTCAATCTGTTTGCTAACACTTTGGAGATTATTTTATAGCTAAAGTTGCATAGACTAATAGGCCTGAATTGACAAATACTTTCTGGATTTTTTACTTTTGGAATGAGAGATATGTGAGTTTTGTTGAGTAGAGGGTCAAATTCACCTGATTCAAAGAAGTTTCTTATCAAATTTAGCACATCTAGCTTGATTTCTTCCCAGTAATGCTGATAAAATTGTCCATTAAGACCATCCGAGCCGGGGGCTTTAAGGGAGCCTAGCTGGAAAACCACTTCTTTTACCTCTTCCATACAAATAGGAACTATGAGGCTTTTGTTCATTTCCGTGGTCACTATAGTTGGGCACATGTCCAAAATAGGTTGAAAATCTCTTGGACCCGCTGATTCATATAGAGAACAATAGAAATCCTCTATGTGTTGTTTCAATATTTTGTGATCCCTGCACCAATTGTCTTCATTGAGGCACAATACATAAATTATGTTCCGTTGTCTTCGTTGAACCATAGTGGCATGGAAATATTTTGAATTCCTATCACCCCATTGTAGCCAATTTATCCGAGACCTCATACCCTAATACATCTCCTCCTACCACCAAAGCTGCTCAATATTCTCTTTAATTTCTTGACTATCCACTCTGCTGGAAAATTCAAAATCCCCATTTGTGATCTCAGTAAGTTTCTGTTTGAGACTTCTAATTTGGAGAGAGGCATTAGAAAACTTGTTTTTGCTCCATGCTGCCAATTCCTTAGTAACATGCTGTATTTTTTGAGAAAAGGTTTTGTAACAGTGCTGGTCTCCTCCCCAACAGCTTTTAATAATCTCCCCACACTCTTCTTCCTCCATCCAAAAGGCTTCAAACTTGAATTCCTTCCTTCTTCTCTCCCAAACAGGATGTAGAGACAACAAAAGTGGGCTATGGTCTGAACTTACCGCTAGAAGGGCCACCGCTTCAGCATTTGGAAAAGTAATTCTCCACTCCATTGTGCATAAGGCTCTATCCAGCCTCTTCTTCACTAAATTGTCACCATCTCTATTATTGGCCCAAGTAAAAACACATCATTTAGTATCAATATCCATCAAGGAGCAATCATTAAGCATGTCCCGAAAGGCCGTTATTCGATGTTGATCAGCTTCCCTCTTCCTAACCTTTTCCCAACTATATAGAATTTCATTAAAGTCCCCCATACAAAGCCATGGAAGTTGATTGATAGAGTGAATATCCCGAACCTTTTGCCATGATAGAAGTCTCTCCTTAAAGTTTGTGGAAGCATGCATGAATGTAACTCTCATAATGTGGCCACTAGAGGGATCCTTGCTTTCCACATCCATGTGCTCCTTAGAACTCGAATTTATCTTAACATCCACATCCTCATTCCACATAAGCACCAATCCCCCAGCAATTCTTATTGATTGCTCTATAAACATGTGTTGGAACTTCAGTCGTCTTCTGATTTTATCCACCATCATCTCCTTGTTTTTGGTCTCCATCAAAAAGACCAAGTTGCGCCGTTCTTGAGGCACTAAGGCTCTAAGCTCCTGGACTGTCAGGGAGTTGCCCAGCCCCTGACAGTTCCAACTTAGGATCTTCATGGTGTCTTTGGTGGCTTATTAGGGCTAGCCACCAAAGCCCAATCATTCCCCTCTTTTACCAGCTGCACGGGGGTCTCTAGTAACTCCATGTCATCAAGGAGAGAAGAATTAGTAACTTCTACTCTTTTCTATTTTTTTGCTTGTTGATACTTCATCATTTTCTTACCAGCATCGCCTATAATTTTTTATCCAGCTTCATTAGGGCCTTCTATATACATTATTTGTTTTCCACTCCCCTCTTTGGTTGCTATAATTTTCTCTCCTCCATCTCTGCCCTCCTTTGAAGAAGGGCTGTCTACTCTTTTTTTGTTCCGAGAAAGGTAGGTATTTGTCTCGGTTTCTATCCTAGCAACTATCTCCATATTGACTATCATTAAAGGAGTTTCAGGTACTGGCTCTTCTTCTTCATAATTTGGATCAACCTTTCCATAAAATGCTTCCCAATGTGGACTATGATCTCTTACTTCCGCTTTGAGCCAAGGACCGTACTTCCCAACCTTATTAGCTGCCCAATTTGTTGTTTCATATGGTATCTCCTCACAATATGATGCACAATGACCAATTCGACCACATGAGTAATAGAAATGAGGGAGATGTTTATATTTGAATTCCACTCATAGATTCTTGTTCCCGATCTTTACTAATGCCCCTATTTTAAGAGGGGCTGAAAGTTCCAGCTCCACTTTGACTTTACTAGTTTTATAGGGGCTATTTCCTCTAGATTCAAGTTGTATTTCCTTAACTATGCCAACCTTACTAGCAACATCAGAGAAAACCTCTTCTATGATCCATCCCAGGGGTAAACCAACAATATGAATTTAGAAATCATATCTAGAAAAGTCATAGCAGTGTTCTAGAATATCTGACTCACATTGTTTTAACACTAACAAGTTGCTAGCAAAGGACCATGGTCCTGATTTTAGAACTCTCTCATTTTCCTCCTCTGATTCAAATATAAAAGAGAACAGCCCCGATTCTTTCTGGGAACACACAATAGCCTCTAATTTCCACGCCTTCTTCATAGTATTGCAAAATGCTTGAAAGTTCACATTGGGTTTCGAATATAGCTTACCAAAGAGAGTATGACTGCATTCTATTCATTCGTTGGGTGGGATTTCCTACGGCACTTCGATCACATCACTGGCTGACCATAAATGGCCTAAACTCTTGCACAAGGCAGCAAGACGATGTTGATTCTCCTCCTCATGGTCCATGCCGGCAACAAATCAAGAGCTCTCGCTGAGATTGATAATGGGAATCGACATTTTCTGCTAAGGTTGAGGATTTTTGTCGAGACAGCTTTGTTGTGGTGTTGTGAAGGGGGAGATTGAAGGGAGCTCCGTGGATGTTGGGTTGGAATTTCTAGTCTGTATACTGCTGCTGCTTCACGATCTAGTTTCAGCGGAAGAAAAGAAGGTGCGTGTTCTGAAGGGTTAGTGGGTTTGGGTGCTGAGTCTCCATTACATTTGGCAAGAAAACGCTACATTCGAATGAATCGGATGGCAGGAGGCTTCAAAAGGGACTGGGTATTTAGGGTTTAGGGTTTAGGGTTGGATGCTCCCATGGAATTGGGAGAAGTAATCTCTACCAGCGAGAGAGAAAGCCTACGGCAGTCCTTACTGCAAGTGGGTTGATTTCTTGTGAAAGTTTCGAACTTTGTCGATTCCATTTGCCGAGAGTGCGAAGCATGCGTTGGCCGAGTCGACCAGGTTTTTCCGGGCTTGTGCGTTAACGTGGAAATACAAAATTGTTCCTCGCCTTCCAGTTAAACCGAAGGATAATAGCTACTAGCTCAAAGGTGAGATCTCTCCTTGTCTTACCACGGAAGATTCTGAAGCCACACTTCAATTCGTGTTATATTATGATCTGAGAAATGGATGTTTACTGCGGGGTTCGTCCAAATCGGTTTCGTCCTGGGGCACGATAAAAAGAAATGCTCCAATATTCCTTTTTTCAAACTTTCTTGCAAGATTGATTGCAGTTTTATTTTTCAGGAGTCGTGCTTTGATTGGATATGTTCATGTTTCAAAGGAGCCTTGTGAAATTTTGAAGACGACTGGTGTCATACTTGTCAGCATGCAAGGATGGAACTATCATATATTTTTAGTGGGGTCAATGCCCTAAAGACTGTAAGATAAGGTATTTCATTTAACAAAAGAATTATAAAGATGCGATCGAGCTATTTATTGATTTGAAGTAGTTTTTCTACACAAAGTCTGACTTGAAATCAACGCTTTGACATTGAATCATGATTATGAACAAAATTCGGTTTCAAATCCCTATGCTCGAGCTCAACTCAATATAGTATTTAGGGCTCGAAATTGAACTTGATTCAACTCCATTATTAAAAGCTCGATTCTACTCATTTGACTTGTTAAGTAGGAAGTTTCTTTCTATTTTTCCTATTCATGTATTGTACCTTCTGCATAGCCTGGTCATGCCATTCGATTGCTTTATCTTCCGACTCCATCAAGCCTTGTGTTTGATTGGTGGTGTGGTTGTCTAGTAGTGCAATGTCTAAGAGCGCTAATTTTTTGATAATTGTTTATCTTTTTACTTTTCTGTTTTTTGTGTCATAAAGAAGTTTATAGTACATGAAAAGACAAGATACTGGTTTTGATTTCTTGCAAGTTAGCGCATGGTCCCTTAGAGGCCACGAGGCTAAGCCTAATTACATCGATGAACAACGGAAGTTACTAAAAAGCAAATGTGAGGTTTCATTAGGTATCATTAGTTGGATTTTATTTCTTTAGATAAACTATAAGGATCCCATCCCACTGCTCCTTTTGCTCTTCCGATTTCCATCTTTTGGCAATGGAAAACCGTAGCCACAACAACACCGATATAAATTAAGGAATCGTTATGCTAGCTGGATCCTATGAGAAACAATTGACGTTGTCTCATCCATTGATCGTCAGACTTTTAGGATTATATGTCACAACCGCACTTCTATTCACTCACGGAACACTTCTTGGATATGTCCTTCCTCAGCACTTCATTTCGAGTAGGGATTAATAGTTCCCCCGTACAGATTGGAGTACAAAGCCCACCCAAAAAATCGAATAAAATAGTCCGTTCTATTTTGCCGGTATCACTAGCTGACTTCCAATGACTCTCTTCGAAATATGAGGCAATAATAGAGCAAATCTGTCAAACGGTTCTCCACCAAGAGCAGGAACTCTTTTATTATGTATGTTGGATTCATTGGTTGATTTATGACATTTCGTATAGAAATTACGAAAAAATTCAAATAGTTATAATTCGTTATAATTCAAAAATTTATTTATTGATGACCATAAAACTGCTCATGTATTATAAGAAGAAATTCGAAAAAACCTCCAACACAAAAGTTATTCATCACATCGAATCTCCAACATTTTATAGTAGAGTAGACAATGTATCACCGTGCATCATTCAAGTTTCACACACAAACATAAATAGAAGCTTCTAAATTCATAAGCATACAATAAAATAAGAAAGACTATTGTAATTTCTGTCTCATTTATTGTCTAGATTAGACAGGCCACTCCGTCCAGTGCCCACAGTTAGGGCATTTTTACTTGAAAAAAGTTAGTACTCTTCCATGCTTGCAGTTCTCACAAATAAATGGGCCATCCGTGCTGGCTAATTGCCCCACCGTAGCCGTTGCCACCCCCACTTTACCGCTACCACCGCTGCCTCCACCACCCTCACCACCGCTGCCCTCATTCCTATGGATACCGCTCACATGGATACCATGGATACCGCTCCCATGGATACCACCACGGCCCTGGCGGCCCCTGCGGCCCCGACGGCCCTCGCTCCCCTTGCGGCCCCTTGTCACCCTTGTCCCCCTTGTCCCCCTTGTCGCCCTTGTCGCCCTTCTCCCCCCGCCGCCAGAAAAGGAAACCACAAAACATGACGGCAACAATGACTAAACCAACAATAACAACAATAACAACAATAACCCACATTGGGATGTTATTGTCATCGGATGATACAAAATTCGGACCGATCCACGCCAATGGAGGAGGAAAGTACTGGAAACACGGATGAGTTCGTGGACAATTATTGTTCTCCATCAAGAAAACTCTGTGGAGGTAGTTCAATGCGAGCAGTGAGTCTACAAACATATTATGAAGCATCAATCCAAGAGCCAATTTACCATTTTATCATGATGAATTGATCATATGATTCGAGCATGAGATCGAAATGATTCAACATGGAATTCAGTGATATATAAAATGAGTAGAAGTAGGTGCTTGCACATATACCCTCACAAGAAGAACTGAGCAAATCGGTGAATGATGTTGCGCCAATGCTTACACGACCTGCAAAGAAGTGAGAATTTTCACTTGGTGGAGGATAGTGCTATATATGCCCCGCGCCGCTCCTTCCCTCCCTCCCTCGTGGGGTGGGTTTTTTGGGGGGGGTGCCAAAAGGTAGTAATTTTCATTACTAAGCCACTAAAGGGGCACCGTTAGTTGAAAAGTCTAAAAATAGAATTAAATATAGAGAACAAGGAGACTTAGAAATCCAAAATCTAAACATAGAATTAAATATAGAGAATGAGGAGACTCAGATCTAAACATAGAATTAAATATAGAGAACGAGGAGAAGTAGAAATCCAATTGCTGAGAAGTGAGCTGGCTCGGTAGGTTAGGTAAGTGTTTGAACGGATGCATCATCGTTCTTTTTTGAGGATGTAGTGTAGTGATTGAAGCATCTGGACAAAAAGTTGAGAAATTTTATTCACGTGCCAAAGATAGAAAAAATTATCAAAAAAAATCATAAATCCATTATAATTGTGCCAATTCAATTATAAATATTTTTTTAATCTATTGAGCACTAAATTTTTTATATTTATATCAATTCAGTTCGTCCGATCAAATTAACCGCTCAGCACTAAAATGAACACAAAGCATTCTACGGGGTACCGTCGATACTGATGTAAACAACTTTTAATAATATTTGAATATTTTTTCAATTTTTATTCCTATTTTTCTTTTTATATTTCCTTTTCTCTTTCTTTCTATTTTTTTTTTTTCACTCCCTTCTAAGAAGGGCCTTCTTCCTCCGGCTTGTCGCCAGCGTTTCTCTATCCGCAACCTAACCACACCACGGAAACAAAACTGCCAACCCCCAAGAAAAAATATTTCCCTCTTGCGTTTCTCTCTCCGCCACACCACCAAACCACCCCCCTTCCGCCTCCGATTTCTTTCCTCATTTCTTCCCCCAACCACCTCTCAAGGCTGTCATTTCCCTTGGAAAGCATAAGCCCAACCCTCCTTGCAACAATGAATCAGTTGGTCAAAAAATAAGTAAAAGAGGCCAAGGTAAAGGAGGAGGATAACCGCATGATCACCAAACCAACTCCGGCTTGGATAGATTCCGTGCCGTATACGCCAGGGTTCTCTCAGCCAGACTTCAAAATGTTCGACGGAAGGGGAGACCCGCACCAGCATCTAGCGCATTTCCTGGTAAGATGTGGGCCGCCACCCTCTCTACATCAAAATCCCCATTTTAAAATTTTACCCCCTCCCCCTCCCCAAAGAAAAATAATATTTCCCTCTTGCGTTTCTCTCTCCGCCACACCACCAAACCACCCCTCTTCCGCCCCCGGTTTCTTTCCTCATTTCTTCCCCCAATAATCTCTCAAGGCTGTCATTTCCCTTGGAAATTGAAGTCATCCCCACATGCTACCCCCTACATCAAAATCCCCATTTTAAAATTTTACCTACTCTTCTTGCTAAAAGTTAAAACCCTCGGTAAAAGTTAAAACCCTCCTCCGCAGCCACCTCTTCCACCTTCTCGCTCAATTCTCTTCATCTTGATCTCTTCTCTCTGGCGCCTCGTCGCAATCGCTCACTGCCTCGCCTCCAGACCTCTCTTCTTCGCAGCCACAGCCTCGCCTTTAGTCCTCCATCATGGCATCGCTGTCGTTTGCGGCCTCACCTCCACTCTCTCGCCCTTGCCTTGACCCTTCGTCACCTTTTTCAACAATTTTCTCTACCTTCACACTTGCAAACCTGCCTCAGAAACCACCGTGCCTCTCGCAATTCCAGACACATGTGTCAGAAAAAGTTGACCCCTGCCTCAGAAACCACCGTGCCTCTCGCAATTCCAGACACGTGTCTGAAAAAGTTGACCGCATCTCGGTGCATAACACGATACCAAAACTCCTAGAACGTGACCGTGTTTCATTGGTCCACACAATACCGAAAAACAGCCATGTCGCCAGCTAATTAGAACGATGGAATTAAACAATGAAACGTGGGAAAAACGACTTAATGGCAAAGTCCGTCATCTCATAGCTGTCGGCCACGATCTTGTGCGTTTAGAATCTTATCCTTCTGACTTGATTCGCCATCATATCGTTTCCTCCCCCCCAAACTTTTGGACTCTCGGATCTGTCACTACCCTTGCGTCGCAATAATGATTCAACGCCACAAGAAAAGGAGGAGAAAATGAAAAGACCGTTCGATAGATCCGACAAATGCATAAATTGAATCTAATAAAAAATATCCAATTCAAATTGACATATTTTGTTAATTTTGACTCATTTTCATGCAATATAAATTAAATATAAATTAAGTGAATTACACTTGACCTCACTCATATCTGACTTAACTTATAAATATAAAACACTTCCATATTTAACCTAATTTAAGAAAATTCATACCCAAACTAAAGTGAGAGTGAATTATGAACTTATTTACATCCATAATATTTTGAGTTTAAGTAATTCATACAATTAAAAAATAGGCTTATAACCCATTTTAATAGGTCTATCATCAAATAAACATGATATCCTGACATTTATGGAAAATTGCCCCAATTATATCACATTGCATATACATGTAAGGAGGAAGATTGGGACATCTCCCGAAAATCAAATATGTAATCGACATTGCATCAGTTGAGAAAAGAGCAAGAAGAACCATAAATTATTCATTCAATTCTGCTTGATTCAAATGGGATTCTGACTGCCTTAAGGACATACGTGAAATGCAATAAGCAAAATACACAGAAGATTAGCAACTAATAGTCACTAATTAAGATATGTAAAAACACATAATGGAAAGATTGTGTTAGATTCCAAAGAATTGATAATGTTCAGATACCGCAGAAAGAAAAATGCATCTTTTGTGTCAAGAACCGCTCTCCTTTCTCAAGATAAAGTCGATAGCGTCCTCCACAGTGTCTACGACCTGCATAGGTAAACATAAAAGAGTTTAATTGGGGTGAGCAATATTCGGATGCACTTTTAACCTTGGAAAATTTGGAGAGAAGACAAATTCCTCATAAAAGTTGCTTTCAATTGGGCATATTTTGGAAATACTGATATTTTGCTAGGCTGAAGAAGGAAAAGGTTCAGTCATGTTTCATCCAACGAATTTAAAACTGACCGATCACCCAGAGTATAGCAAATCAAGATATGTAAGTATGGGAGGATTATCCATGTTGACAACTCAAAACCACTTGAGGCCATGTTTGGTTCATTGCCCTAGAAACATGAAAAGGAATCTAAATCTAAGCAATCAAATTCCTAGATGTGGGGTCCATTCTCTATTGTTTGGTTTCAATTAACAAATGAAAGGAGAAATGTCTGATGTCAAATGCAAAGTGAGGTAAAACATGTCAGAAATGGAATGTGTAAAATATTTCTCCAATCCACATATCCAAAGTGGCTAATGAAAAACTAGGGATTGAAACAGAATGAAGAACCACATACGATCCCCCAACAATTTCCCGATTATTGTCATCTAAAATGATCATACGGTTCACACAATCATTTCACAAGCACGTTACTTACAGCTCCTCAAAAATCTCAAATAAAGCATTTCACACATAATCTGCAACAATGAAGATAAAGCCATTCCCGCGTAACTTCAAACTACTTCACAGCTGTTACCTCAAACCATTGTGATAGTCTTGTCCTTGATGTGTTTTGAGTCAGACCCAATCACGAGAACAAATGGAGTGACAGCAATTCAGCCAAGCGTGCTAAAGGAACTTTATATTCCCACCCAAGCCAACGTGATGCTCGTAGTTGGTGTCTCCATTAACAGACCAGACGAATTTCACAATAGAGAGAGAGAGAGAGAGAGAGAGAGAGAGAGAGAGAGAGAAATAATCTCACCTAGTAGAGGAATGTGAGGGCCATGGAATCAAGAGGCAGGCGAAACTCCCATGGAAGGATTTGAAGATGATGAATAGAGAGAGAGAGAGAGAGAGAGAGAGAGAGAGAGAGAGTTATGGCTTTCTAGGATTTGAAGATTTATGAAGCTCAAGAGCACTGAGCGTGTTGGGTTCGTGAATGTTTTTTCCTCCTAGGAATCCCAGTACCACCTCTACCTGAGCAATCCAGTTCTGCATTTGGAATATCCGTTAACTAGGCACTTTGATTCTATGATCATAAATCCATCCAAAGATGAGCTGCAATGGCATTCGATTTCCTGTTTATTACTCCAAGGTGAACCAAACAAGGCCTAAGTGATTAAACGATGTACTATACTTCTGAATGTTTTCATGGTGGAATCAATTATCTGCAGTCTCAACCATGACTTTCCATAGGATCACGTATCTAAAATCTCTAAACCAAAGAAGTGAACATGCTGGAATGCACACGATTTGCTTACTTAGGAACCTATCATCAACTCACCCCACCGTACATGCAAGGAGAGATAGGAGGAAGAGAGAGAGAAATGTCTGGATTTTGTTAAGAGTACGAATACCTTCCACGTCCACAGGAAGTTCTGAATGATTATCTTTTCCCTTGAATACCCCAGTCCTTGTTAATATAGAAAACCAAGGATCTCCCACCTGAAGGAGTCGTTATCAGTACTGGTGATTATGTTCGGAAATAAAATTACTGATATGATAAAATACAATTCTCAGTATGAAATATACCTGCCGTGCGCCTCTAATGTCGGTTTTGGATTATCTCCCATCATGTATAGTGTTCTGAAACAACGAATTCGAGACTATGTATTATTCGCCACATCTAGGTTGCTCAACAAAGATGGCATAAGATTCCTTAACACGGTCTCAGCATTTCCATAGACAAATGGATTTGGCCTCCCATACGATGTATATGCCAGCGGAATGGGATGTATTCTGCAGAACAGGGACAAGTAAACAATGTGCAACATAAGATTGAAGATTAATGCATGTCGCTATGCTGCATTGAGGCAAATTAGGCCTACACAAGGATCTTATGGGCCAATCTTTAATTTTTTGTGGAGAATATTATATCAAACTCCATGCAGAACTAACCATTGAGAAGCAGAAACCTCACTACTACCTCTTATAGATTGCTTCTAATGCAATCCTGAAAGCTCCCATACCCAGACGTTCAGCAGGAAAAGTAGCCTGCCTTTACACTTTGTCAGCTAGTCATCAGCCAGTCTTTAGTTCCACTAAGGTTTCAAAAACTCAAGATTGCAGCTCACATCACAAATGGCATAGCATACCTGGTATTCTAGGTCATCATTTGCAAAAAACAGGTGCGGTTGCTTTCCAGTCTCCTTTCCAGGAAGCCCTCCAGTTCTCAATATGTCACAGAGCACCTAAACCCAAACTTGAGTATCAGATAGATAGATGTTAACACTCCATTTTATCACTTCTTTCAAACTATATTTCAGCGCCCACTAGACTTCTAAAAAGATGATGACTAAAGTTGTAGAGTAGTTACCGAACAAACAAACAAATGCCTAGTGTCTTTTGATAATCAGTTCAAATATTTAGAACTCGTGTGACTAAAAGCCCAGTATGGACTTAACAGCCGAATTAGATAATCTAGGAAAGGACAAGATCCATTAGAGTGGTCACAACCTGAATATCTCTGCTCCAGTCAACAGAATCACTGACTACAAATGCTGCCTGAACTCTCTGTGTTTGCACAGCAATTTTTCTCTTCACCATCTCATTGGAAGTGACATTCTGGTAAACGTCTGGCTTAGTTGTCCATCTCTTGTACGGTGCTAGTGGATCAATGGCATCAAAGTAGCTAGTGTACTCATCAATTGACAGAACATTTCTGCATAGACAAGATACAACCAGAAAGAGGGTCAACCAGAGAGAAATCGAAGAGAATCAAGTTGTTGGAATTTGCGTTCTGGGTGAAACAGTATTGAAAACACAGACAACTACAATGATTTAAGGAGAGGACTCCTCTGCGATTACTCTAGTCCCTGAGAACTTGAGTGCTTTTTACTAACATTGCTTGCTCCTATGTATTACCTAGACACTGATGGATATTATATCCACCAATATCAGTTTTATTAAATACATATCTTTATCCCTATAGCCAAGCTCTCTCTCTCTTCACCTCCCCTCACCCACACACATGCATGCACAAGCAAGTAATTGAGACATTGCTGGGTACATTTGCAAACCTAAAGAAGTTGTAAAAATATTTACTTGTATCCATATTTGGACATCAAAGCAGCAGGTTCTCCTTTGCCAACAGCAACGACAAGTTCGTTCTCGAATCTGTGCAAAAACCTCAATTAGGAAACAGATGAATAAAATAGAGAAGCATATTCATTAGTAAAACAGAAAAGCCTATTCAGAATTCTCTTAGAATAGTTCGTACATGCATGCGCACTCTTCTATGTCTTTTCAATTCATATAATTTAATATAGGTAGTGCATTTCCCTAGTTTCCAAGAAGAAAGCACATGAGATGATATTAGATGTGTTCTTTGATATCCACGTACACATACAAGATGTGTGCATTCAATAAAGTCCAATTTCACAGTTTTCAACCTACTAAATTGTGTACTTATAAATAATTCTTGTACAGGAGAATTCTTACTAAGCTAATAACACACATGCACAATATTTTATTTTGCGATCACAGATTTTAATAATCATGAGTGAGATAGATGAAAAAAGCAAATGTTATCAAAAATGCTCATTCCTGATTTACATTAGCATGCCACATTTCTCATTGGACATTGGTCATGCAGATAATCCAACAAATCCTTACCTATTTACCAGTTGTTTAAAAGGTGTGTGGCCCTGTATGACCTGCAAATTATCTTGGTCAAAATATGAGAGAAAAACGAAACACAGTAGTTCTGGACCTGATAACAAGCAAAATCGTGAGGGCAAGCAGATTTTGTAACACAAGAGTCAAACTACCTGTGAAGGTAAAATGTTGACTCCTAGTAGTTGACCTAAGTCCTGGGCTCTTTTGGATTCAGAAAAGCCACCTCCTGCATCAGCCATTGCTATTAGCAGTGTGCAGTAAAAATTAATTATCGCTTCTTCAGGAATTAACAAGCGAAATTTCTTATTTCAAGGGAGTAACATATTGAACGATTATAGGTAAGGGCATCTCAAAAGGTGTCACAGATTCAAATTGCTTGAATGACTTAAACATAAGATAGTGGCAATCTCAAAATCATCAAGACGATTACTATTAGATCTTAAAAGTACCAATACTTGCCAATAAGTGAATAATCAACCACAATGAGCATATGATGTCCAGCATGCAACTTGAAAACTTAAATTTGACCATCATATCACGGCACTCACCGCTGATGATTCTATTGAACGGTCACATTCGGTAACACATATCGAAAGTGAGAAATGTAATGGCAAAAATTACTAACACATTAAAGCAATTACTAGGACCTATTGAAGTCTACCAATCAGGAACACTCACCATTTGTTAAGAACACGAAAGGTATCTTCAACTTTCCTGGAAAGATGGAGAACGTAAAGTAAGTGATAGCAGGCTATCAAATAGCAGATACGAATCTCGATATCCCCCGCCCTTACAGTCCATCGGAAAACTGTATCGATCAGCGAAAAAAGAAATGCATTCGCAACGTAGAACATTGTAAAACACGCGAAACGGCAAGATCACCAGCACGACATAGGCCTCGCGGGTATATCAGCAAGCGATGGCGAAAGCCCCACCAGAATCGTCGAACAATCTCCTGAGCGCGCGCGGAGAACCGCCGATGGGAGTGTGACCGAGGAGGACCACGCCGTCGATGTCGAAGGCGATGCCGAACGAAGGCCTTCACGACGAAACCACAATCGTCGATTCGATCACGGACAAAAATGAAGAAGAAGAAGAGAAAAAGAGAACATCGGAGAAAATCACGAGCGTAGTCGAAGCATGACCGGCACGCACCGATCCGATTGCGAGCGAAGCCGCGAAAACGAGCGCGAGGCGAGCGGGGACGGCTGCTTTCTACCGCGACTCCGCGAGGCGATGGTGAAAAGCTGGCGCCTCATTGTCCTGTTCGCGGCCAATCGCTTCGGGAGATCGAGGAGCTCGAGTCGCTGGAGATGAAGCTCCAAGAAGAACGGAGCGAGCTTCAACAGTCCACAGAGAGAGAGAGAGAGAGTGGCACAATCGCGCAGCGTCTTCTCGTTCGATGTTCAGGGGCCGTGAATTGGGCCCGTTGAAATGATGGGCGAGCCTCGATAACGGATCGGCCTTTCGTTCGGATCCGAGCTCAACGGTTAAGCTTGATTTTGGTGAACGTTTTTGGGCTCTTTTCTTTAGTTCTTTCATTTTTTGTTGTATTTCTCTCTTCAGGCCTAGTAATTCGGGCTCCTTGTCTCGGAACCTCTCGAGAGAATCGCTAACCGCATCTTTGGTGCACCTGGTGCATGTACATCTAGGAATTCTCAATGGGCTAGTCGTAAATGGCCCCACCCTAGGACTATGAGACCCATGGTTATACCAAACCAACGCTGAGATGTAGATGGTGATTCTCAAATATTGAAAAACAGGGTGTGATACAATGAAATAGGATGCAATGGAGACAGACACAAAAAATGAACGGATTGCTTTTTTTTTCTTTTTTCTTTTTTTTTGCTATTTCCTTATAGCATACTTTATCACTTCTGAATGATTTTTTATCCGGCCAAAGGATAATCTTCTATATTTGCTCCAGCATGTTTAACATTTTCAACCTGGCAAAAATTTGATTAGATGCAGAAGAGAAACGAGTGGAATATGAACCAAAAGAAAATCAAAATTGTTATACACACCTTAGTATTAGTCTTCATAAATAAAAGATACTTTTGCATTCCATAAGTACTTACTTGTTTTGTTATGCAGAACATCCATGTCTAGCACTTACCCATTGTAAATTTTAGTGTATTGAAAGGTGAAATAGTTTTTGTGCCCAGGGACATGGCAGACTTACATTGTGAAAGACCAGTGCGTGTGGCAAAAAATTGATAAGAATTCTCCTATTGAATATGCCGCAACAATTTCAATTAATCCTCCAACCCCTTTTAGAATGCTTGGAGACTTCACCTGTTTGGAACCAGGCATATAGACAGTACAGAAGTCCTCTTAGCCGTCCCCCAACTTTTACCATAAGCAATTTTTGTAAGTTATCCTAATCAGCTGTGATAATTCGGGGATTCTATTGTGCAAAATGGGGCTACAAGTATGATGGGTCAATGCCTCATCCAAATTGCAAAATCCCGCAGCATCCATAGCATCAACATAATCAGGGACAAGTGCTCTTTTGAAAGCTTTCAGTAACCTTGACACCGTATAACTTTTCTCAAACTATTGTTGTTTAAAACTTTTGTGTAGACTTTAGATAACAAGGGTATGTGTGGGTTTGCTTTTATTTCTCTTTTCAGTGATCTGCCTTAACCATTGCTAGCAAGTCTTTTTTTTTCTTTTTTGCCCCTTGCAGGAAAGCATTGAGCTCTTATCTACTTAGCTTCTAAAGTAACTTTGGATGGTTACACAGCTCGAATTCAATTTGAAATTCAAGCTCTGTGATGACAAGTTGGAACTCTTTGGGGATTGCATTACTTGTGGCAACTCTGTCTTTTCCTGTTCTAATTACGAACCTTGCTAGTGGACTAAAATTTATGAACAATTGCCAGATGCACAAATATGTTGATTATGTTTGGTTGTGGCAGTGGTATATCAATTTACAAATTGAAAATGTGCCAAAATATTCAGTATTCTCGTATCTCAAGTTTTTATGGAAGATGGTGTGATTGACAGAGATCTCTTGCATTGAATAACAGGGAGAAGTGGATCTTGAGCTTGTGTTACTGTAGCTAACCCTTTCAAACTTAAAGTAACACAGAGTGTGATCACTGATTCGAGGACATTATAATCTCTGGTTAGGTGCTACAATGGGTAGGAATCTATGAGGCTAACTGAGCATTAGTTCATGCATTGGCATGCAAGAATGGTTCTGTCATGAGGGCATTTTGAGAAACTGATTACGTTAAACTTATCAGAGAAAGTAAGATAGTACTTTAGGTTGGTTTTGGTACATCAACCAACATCCTTCAATCTACCAATATAAAGATGAGGTTTTGTGATGAGGTAACATGTATAGGAAAGATTAGAAGGACTTGTTTTTTGAATCTATTGAAGGCAAAGGCAGTTAATTGTAGTGTGAAGTGAAAAGATATGTTTCTGCATTGCTCATCAGAAGTGATTTGTTACTATTGATGTTGCTTCTACCATTTTTGCAGTCATCATGTGTTCTAGATGTTGATCGCTGGTATGTTTAGATCATCATACTACTAGGGCATTGGTAATTCCATCTTTTGTGGTTGCTGGTGGAAAATTACTTTTAGTATATCTAAGACCTCTCTTGCTTTGCAACTTCCTGTAGTGATTTTTAAAATTCTGTGATGAGACACAAAAAAGGTCAGAAAACATTTTGCGGTGCTTGACACATTAATTTAGTAGAGCTCTCGTTAGCCAACTCATTAGTTCATGTGTGACATCTAGGACGAATTTAGTAGAATTCGTAATTTCTTTTTCAACTTAGCAATTAGCACTACATTTCAGTAACTAAATTTGGTTTTTCCATCTATTGGGCTTTCATGACCCTTTTTTTCTGTGACAAAGCTAGCTCTAATGAAGCAAAAGAGGCATTGAAGAAACTCGGTGCTGGAGAAGTGTTCACTGAGAGCCAATTAGAAGTAAAGAATGTCAAGAGTCTACTGGTATCATGACCCATTAACCCATTCTACCATATTCTCATGCATGGACACACATCCATGTTTAGCCGTTGGCACTTGAGTTCTTTATTTACATCTACTTGACTTGAAACTAGGGTGATCTTAAAGAACCTGCCCTTGGATTAAACTGTGTTGGTGGCAATGCTGCTTCCTTGGTGATGAAATTTTTGATGTGCAACGAGTGTTAAAGTAGTGTTGAGTGCTTCCCATATCTTTCCAAAGAGAGCTGATTTCGTTTTGTTCTCAAGCAGGGAGGAACCATGGTGACATATGGTGGGATGTCTAAGAAACCAATTACGGTATCAACTTCATCTTTCATCTTTGAGGTAAATTAAGAAGTGGCGAACTAAATTTTCCGCCTACGGTTATGAGGTTATTTCAGTCAAGCCTTACAATTTGACTTGTCTATGTTTTGGTCTCGGTCTTGGTCAATGCCCTATGGTTTTATTTTTTGTCTAAACTTGGCCCAGAATCTCACTTTCAGTATTTGACGCAACCAAATTTGAGCAAAAACAATTATTCTTAGAGTCAAGACTAAGAGGAATGGTGTAAACCAATGCTTCCATATATTCAATCGCACAGAGAGTTTTTTCTTCTTCTTTTTTTTTGGGGGGGAGGCAATGTAATTACCTGTTAAGAAATGAAGCAAACTATGGATTGATGAGAAAATCATGCACGTGAGATCAAGAGATTATCCACAAGGATTTCTTAGGGCCAAAGAATCACTATCACTTGATCCCTTAATCGAAAGCAGTAATTGTGGCATAGCTCAGGCATCTTTAAGCCTGCAGTAGGTGCTGAACATCGGAAGAGAAACTTGTACGCATGGGAGGCGTTCTAATAAAGGATCTAGAGCAAAGAAGAAGGCATAGAAACAATGTTTCTACTATTGTCTCCTTCTTGATTTCATTGTGATATCTCATGCTAAAGTTCAATTGTACCCATAGGAGGCGTTTTAGTAAAAGATCTAGAGCAAAGGCATAGAAACAACGATTCTACTATTGTCTCCTTCTCGATTTCACTGTGATATCTCATGTTCAATTGTACAGTCAGTACTGCTGACTTCTGGAATTAATTCCTAAATCATAAAGCACATCTGGAGTGTACGATAATGGTTGTTATGGTTTGCAGGATCTTTCTTTTAGGGGATTTTGGCTGCATAATTGGATGAGTTCAAATGATGTGACAGTGCAGAAGAATGATAGATCACTTGCTGGAACTAGTGCGTGATGGGAAGATAAAATACGAGTATGTCTTTGGTAACCTCTACTCAAATTGCTGTATTTAAGTCTCCATATCTTTATAGTAATATCCAATAGTATATATCATCAAGATAGTGTGTTTCGATTGTGGATGCATATGAATTTCTGCAAAACTGCAGGACGGAGCCGGTTCCTTTTAGTGATCTCCACATTGCACTGGATATATCACCGGGGAAACTTGGAAGCCATCCTAAGCAAGTCTTAAAGTTCTAAGGCTACTGAATATTAAGGGTGATGAAAAGATGGAAAAATTCTGCGTCGTATTCTTCAGACGATCAGCTTGTTCTGAAGTTCCCATGCGCTAGATCAACCAGACACGATTACTATGTATTCTTTCCATTATTATAGTTATTATTTTATCTTTTCATAAGTTATGCATCTTTTTCTGTTGAGGTCCCTCTTGTTGCTGCTTATTTTCAGCAATTCCCATTCTGAATTTGTTTTGCATCAAGCCTTCCAATCTAAAACTAATCTTGTGCTCTGCTATAACATGAGGTCCATCTGCTCAATTTGGAGATCCAAACATCGGCCCTGTATGGTATTGGAAGGGTCCGGAAAGTTTTCAGATTTTGCCAATTACAATTCTCATATACATGTAAGAAGGAACATTGGGATACTTACAAAAAATCATGTAAGCAAGATCGCATGCGTTGAGAAAAGAGCAAGAAGAACCATAAATTGTTCATGTGATCCATCTAATTCAGATGGGATGCGGACTGCCTTATGGGAAAGTCATACATTAAACACAATGAGCAAAATCAAGTGAAGACTAGTGAATGGAAGTTGCTTTTTGAGATAAGGAAAACACACGATGGAAAGATCGTGTCAGCTTTCAAAGAATTGGCGATTGTTCAGTAATCACAGAAAGAAAAGGTATCTTTCTTCTAGACAATGTCAAGAACCGCACTCCATTCTCAATAAAAAGTCGACCGCGTCCCCAACAGTATCCACCACTTGCATGGGGTAAACATAAAAGAGTTCAACCAGGATGAGCGATTTTCAAATTCATTTTCAACCTTGGAAAATTTAGAGAGAAAACATATTCCCCGTAAAAGTGGCTTTCCATTATGCACAGCTTTGAAATACTGACATTTTGCTAGGCCGAAGAGGGAAAGGGTTCGTTCAATCATGTTTCATCCCACCAAGTTAGAATTTACAGATCACCTAGAGCATAGCAAATCAAGGTATATAAGTATTTGAAAGATAATCCGCGCTGACACCTCAAAACACTTAAAGTCATGTTTGGTTAATGGTTAGGGAATCATGAAAGGAATCCCAAACTATAAAATCAAAGAGGACAATAGTCTGGGAAAATGTCCAGGGATCTTATGTGGTCCTTCATTCTGTTTTTATCCCTAGTTTTCCATTATTCGCTTTGTATATGTTGACTGGAGACGCATTCCATTTCTCACATGTACAACATGGTTATTACGTCAAGAGATGGGCTTCATTCGGTGAGCAAAGGTCAACAGGGAATTCCATTGTGACTTGACTAAGAATAGAATTTCTGAATCAATCTGGTAATTTATTTTTTGTTTACTTCACGAAAAATAAATAATTTAATAAATATTTTTCTAAAAATAATTGTTTTATATCGCTCAAAATAATTATTTAATCATAAATATTTTTATTATCTATAATAATTTATATTTAAATAATTTTTCATAAAAAATGAAAATAATTTTAGTTTGTTTATTTTTATAAGCAATACAAATTATTATTTTTAGGAAGAATATTTTATTAATCATTCTCTTAATCAAAGATACACTCCTGTTATGTCTGTGCTATAGTCCCATCTTCTTTCTCGATTGAATTAATTAATCACCCAGGCCAAAAGTAAAGCAAAATCTTTCGGGCTCTAAATAGGCAATAATACTCTAACGGCTTTTTATCGGCCAACATTTAGTTATTCTCAAGGACCAATACCATCTGTTTTTATGGTCGTTGTAGTCAAAAAGGGGATTGGAAATTAGAACACCTTTTGATGGGAGGAGATTATGTAAAGCCAAAAGAAGCAACATGGATGGACCATTTTCTTAGCCCGAGTGTCAAAAAACGGAGAAAATTATGGAGATGCAATCCTCCTCAGATGACGGTTTAACAGTGTACTAAGCACCGGCCAACGGAAGCGTGTGATTAAGGGTGAGCGTGGTTCCCGGGTAGAACCGAGAACCAGAGAACCGAATCGCAAGGTCCGGTTCGGTTTCCGATTCTAAGGGGACCGGTTCCGGTTGCCAGTTCTATTTTTCTGGGAACCGGAGGAACCAGAACCGGCCAAGTTAAAAAAAAAAAAAAAAAAAAAAAAAAAAAAAAAAAAAAAAAAAAAACCCTAATCCCTCCCCCACATGATTTCATTTTCCTCCCTTCTGCCGATTCTTCCCCCCTTTCCCTTTCTTTTTCTCTCTCTCTCTCTCTTTCTTTTCTCCCCTTTTTCCTCCTCACGTCACTTCTTGCCTCCCCCAAACTTTTTTCTTTTCTTCTCTCTCTCTCTCTCTCTTCTCTTTCCCCTCTCTAGGCCGAAATCCCCCCCTTCTTCTTCTTCTTCTTCCATCCTCTCTTTTTGAGGGGTTCCTTTTTGGCCGAGGGAGAGAGGGACCAAGCAAGAGAGAGCGACAGAGAGAGGGAAAGCAAGGGGGTTCTGGTTTTTCCGTAGATTTTGGGCTAAGAGAGAGATGAGCTCGAGGGAGAGAGACCGAGAAGGAGAGTTCCGTGCGACTGAGGGAGAGCGGGAGAGGTTCAGCCATGCATGGGCTTGGTTAGAGAGTGAGACTGAGAGAGAGACCAAGGGAGTGAGAGAGAGAGTGAGTAGCCCGCTTCGTCTGTGTAAGAAAGAAGTAAGAGACTTGCGTCGCCGGAGGCCAGCCCATCGACCACCGCCCGCCACAGCACCGCCCCAGCCCAAGTAGGTCTTTCTTCATCCGTGCGTGCCTTGTTTTGGGTACGCGGGGTCTGAGTTCGCAGCCGTTCAGCTTATGTGAACTCCGGCCCTATTGGTTCTCCGTTGACGCTGATGTGCATTCTGGTACTCTTGTTGTGTGTGCTAAGCAGGGGTGAGCACCCAGGAACCGGAGAACCGAACCGGACCCTCCCGTTCTCTGCCTCTGCCCATCACCGATGCCGCTCACCCTGAACGCCACTGGACGCCGTTCACCCTCGACGTCGCCGCTAGACACCAGTCGCCCCGCACTCGTCTCACCCTTGCCTCCTGCTCCCTTGACGCCGTCACCCCTCGCTTGCCTCGCTGCTCAGCCGCTCGCCGCTGACACCACCAATGGACGCCACTCATCCCCTCGGTGGCACCTTCGTGCACATATAATCTTCTTAACGCAACAGTATACACCTTGATGAATGACAGAATAATGTAAGGTTAGATATCAGTATCTAACCCACTACACATTTTGGAATTCCCACTATCATATGTCACTCTTGTAGCCTTTCTTCTCTAATTGGCTTGTTAACAATTTTCCCATCGATTGATGAATAGGGTGCCCAACTTGCTGCTGATGAAGGGAAAAGTGCAGCAACTTTAGCGGCTTGCCGAACTTTGGCTGAAGAACTCACAGAATCACGATTTCCAGCTCCTAGAATATTGGCATTTAAGGTTTCTCCTCTTTCACTTTTAATGTTTAGTTTGTTTTATGTTATTCACGTGATGAGATGCTCATATTGGTTTTCATGTTCAACAGGAGGGAAGCTGTACATAGTGAATGAGAAGAATGATTCTGAATCAAGGGTGAGTATTTTTGGTGCTTTTGACTCTTTTACACACTCAAAATGTTTATTTTCTGCGTGTGTTATAGTAATTGAGTTTAGTGATCTACTGGCTAACTCATTGGTTGCTACTAGCTCATATTATCATCACTCATAGATGTCTTAGAAGTCATCGATGTGACAACTCGCTTACACGTATAAACATGTTGCATCAAATGTCCCTGAATGGCCAATAGAAAATGTCAATTATGGGACAGTAGATTGATTAATTTAAAGCTGTGTTCTTGTTGTCTAAATATCTACTATCACACCAGCAAAAAAAAAAATTGGCAAAAAAAGAATTAACCAGTGAAATTTTTGTTATACGTCAAATATGTACAGTAGATAGAGAACAGAGAGAGTCCTCACTGGTTCGGCAAAATCATCAGTGGAGAAGCCAACTGCCTACTCACAGTACATTTACTGTAATTTTTCATTGCAGTTCAGAGAAAATCTTGTACTTCAATCTCTCTTTAGCTTTCTCATATCCTAATCCGTCTGCTGCAATAATGCCTCGAGCTGTTCTTTTTGTGTGAAATCAGAAATGGCTGCAAATAGTTTATAGTTATGATGACAATTTAATATCTTTTACTTCAACAAGAGATCAGACTTCAAGGTTTAAGATGACATGTTTATGGTTTTGCTGTCTAATTTGGATTAAAAATGTTTTGATAGGGTTCAAAGTCTATATCTATATTGGACGGTCTAATTGCTGGTAACACACAGAAAATTCCTCCATCACCAGTTATCAAGCAACTGGCTATGGCTTGGCTGTAGAGTAAGTCTTTATTATCTACAAGATAGCCATTATAACTTTTAGCTGTATATATTTCTTCTATCACTTGGACATCTTTGGAAACTTTTCCCAGGAATGCGAAGAAATTTAGCTCAATGAAGATTTTCTAGCAACAAACAAAGGTTCTTCTCCTATCAAGGAAAGGGCAAGACTAAGTCTCTTTGTTGTGAGGTCGCTTGTGCTTTGTGAAAAGGAAGAAAACATATCCGAGTTTCCAGATGAAGTGAAGCTCTATTCTTTGATTAGTTTGCTGTTTGATGTAGGTAAATCAATAATCAGATTATCAAATTTACTAGTCCATGAAATACTACTCATCCATTATAAAAAAATTATCAATTTTTTAAAATTATCCTATGATGATCTTTCACTTCTATTGTAATATATGCAAGATATTTGTAGGGGGAAAGTTTCTCAAAAGAAAGATCAGTTCTAGTTCAGAAACCACTACTGCAACATTGCCGAGAGATGTTCATGCAGCTCCACTTGAAAGCTAAAGTTGCTGAAGTCATTGGAAACTGTAAAACAATGAGGGATATGGCTTTATTTTGGTGCAGGGTTGTTGCTGAGGTAAGGGACTTTGTGAAGTGAACCGCTGGACTTTGCAGAAGAGAAATAATTCACATTTTAGAATATTAAACGCTTATGAGTATTATTGATTGTGTTCGTGTTATATTTTCTTTGATGAATGACAAGTTTGTTTATTATTGCTTTGCATTCATTTCCATTTTTAAACTAAAAATGAAAAAAAAAAAAAAAAAAAAAGAACCTATTGGAAACTGGAACCGATCCCGGAACTTGTGACGGGGATAGGTTCAGGGTTCTCTTTTGATGAGAGGTTAGGTTCCAAAAATGAGGAACTTGTACCCAAAGGTAGGTTCCAGGTTCCAAGCGGAACCTGTAAGAAACCGGGAACCGCTCACCCCTACGTGTGATCATCATCTTTTAAGGAGACAATGAATGATTAGACAGCCGCATTGATGACATGAAAGTGACAAGCGGTACTTCTGTTACAGCATTTACATTTGGAAAAAGATGGGACTCCCATTATATTCTTTTCTACCTAAATTCCCTCCCCCTTCTCTAAAAAAAAAAAAAGTGCATATTGACTTATCTCTCCTATTGGGTGCTTAAATAAGAGGATTAATATCTTGAAAAAACTCAAATTGGTATACTTTAGATAAATTTACTCCAAACTAATTTTTTGACCATTAAAAAATCTAAATTGGTATACATTTAACAAATTTATCTCAAACATGTACACTTGTGACAAATTTACCCTATGTTAGCTTCCGTTAAATTTTACTGTCAAATTATTAAATTAAATGACATGTAACAGTTGACTGGTATACCAATTGGGAATTTTACTCTCCATTTGTCACAATTTATAATTTTTGTGATTTTTTGTGGTATTAATCCAATTTAACATGGGATATATTTGTTACAAATATATCAGTTTGAGATTTTTGGCAGTCAAATAAATTAGTTTGGAGTAAATTTATCATAAATATACTAGTTTAGGGTTTTTTTTTTTTGTCAATCGAGGTAAATTTGTGACAAATGTACCAGTTTATGATTTTTTTAGGGTATCAACCCTAAATCAAAAGAAAACCAGCATCATTTTATCATGTCACTATATCGTTGTTAGAGTTAAACAGTTAAAAATGAGTGGAGCACCATGTTAGAAAATTCTACAAGACTTAGCTGATATTTTATTGCATTTTCCCTCATAAGTTTACGACTATATTAATTTAGTCAAGAAATTTAAACATTGATAGGTTTAGGCTTCAGTATAATAATATTAGGACAGATTGTGCAATTATCCTTAAATATGACAATTCAATTTTTTCAACCCCATGCTCACACTCAACTCAATGCAATATATATACCCGCATCAAACTCGATTCAACTCTAACATGAAAAACTAAATTACAGTGTAAACCTTCTAACTCCATCTCAAGTTCTCAAAAAAAAATTCAAAAATAGTGATTTTTTTTCAAATGTCCTTAGTAAAAGTCTTTAAATTATTAACAGGATTGCAAGTCACGTGATTGTAGTATTACAAAATTTGACACCTCCAACAATGGCAACCCATACTGTTAGGTTCAAATCCATAAAAGAGGGGGCGAAGTGCTTTTATATATATTTAAAAATATTGATCTTTCTAGAACCAGCCCCTTATTTATTTTTTTATATGCAATTAAACTGGTAATTTGTAAAAAGGAACCTATAGAATTTAGGGAAAGAGAAATTGCAAAAGCTCTTTATAGAGTTTCAATTAGGATATGCCTTCTCTTCCTTCTAGCCATAGCAGCCCAGTCAGGTTGAAATCCACTACTTGAGCCAATAGTGCAAATGCCAAGAACTTTTGTACAGCGTGGACTCAACTCCTTCAATGGCTATGTCACTATAGACTAAATAACTATTAGATCTCTTTCAACAGCTATTCTCGCACCTTGTGCACACAGTACGGTAGACATATTTTCCCAAAATTATCAACCACACTTCTTAGTGTTTACAAGTAATTATTCACACACTTCGTCTCTTACCTAAACAATTGTATTCTCTCTAAGTACAACCACTTCTTCCATGTGTATACAAATGATTTTGGCACCCGCTAACTTTTAGGATCAAAACTCAATTGACTACAAACGCTCAATGTGCTTTGATTCTTCTTGTTGCAAGAGCACTCGATGACAAGCTATGTTTTACTTGTGGTTTGTCCTTCTAGGCCTCCAATAAAAACTCTCATGTTTCAAGTGTTCGATTCAAGTTGATTGCAGAATGAGTTTCACTTCATCACGCAAAAAAGAAACGTTAGAAGGGATATCTAGAAATAATTAGCAAATGGAAAAATTAGAATGATAAAGAGAGCGAGCAGAAGTTGGTAAGTTTACAAATTTACTACAATGTTGTGAGATCATTATGGCATTTGCAATTTATATACGAAGATTGTAAAATTTCTGAAGAGTTGGTTATTCACTAATTCATTTTGAAGCCGGCAACTTTCGAATGGTACTGTTAAGTTGTTGATAGGTTATTTGGCAATAAAATTGATGGTCATGTTTTTCTTTTATCGACTGCAATAAAATTGTGGGACCCAGCTAACATCAATAAATAGAAGAAAGAAAAGTCAAAAAAGCAAAAAGGAATAGAGAGATAGGCTCCTTTTTGGGGCGAAAGAGACGAGAGCAAGAGCACACGGAGAAGATAAAAAAGAGCTGCGGCTTCCGGTCCGGATCGGAAATCCAGGCATCATGAATTGGCTCAAATTCCAGTACGTTATTCGTAAGATCAAGAAAGACGAGTCGATCAACTTTATTTATTCAAAATCTTCTCTAAATTACCTCTTGTTTCTCCTATTACAATCAGGATTTCTTGCTTCACTTATGTTAATCTACTTTTATGGTGATAAAACCTTTGCGTATAGTGAAAGCTTTTGGGTTGTTCATGATTTTCTTAGCATAGAATTTTTTGTGTAAAAATTGCTTGTCTTTTTTTAATCATTTTGGCATTATATTAACTCATTAGGAGATTGTACTGTAGGAATATATTGCCAGTTATTATTGAAATTGAGTCGATTTTGGTCCATTTAATCTTGGGAGGAGAAATTAATTCTGAATTAGGTTAATTTTTAATGAATTGTTGCCGGTTCACTCCAACGATGTATCAATAATTTTGGAAATCCATCAAGAAAGGGAAAATTTCCGCACTTTCCTTTGACTGACCCTGCACTCAGTGCCGAAAGCTTGCGTCAGCCGCATCTTTCATTTTTGGTCTCATCGACCAATAGCATTTGATTTGATGGTCTTCGTCGTTGTGAAAAAAATATGATTACTGTCCCAATCGCGTCCTGATCGGCGTCTTTGATTTATGGTCTTCGTCGTCATGAAAAAATATGATTTCTATCCCAATCGCGTCCTCATCGGACTCTTCGATTTTTTTTTGTCTCACCGGCCAATAGCATTTGATTTTATGGTCTCCATCGCCGTGAAAAAAATATGATTTCTGTCCCAATCGCGTCCTCATCGGCATCTTTGATTCTTTTTATCTCATCGGCCAATAGTATTTGATTTTATGGTCTTCGTCGTCGTGAAAAAAAAAATATGATTTCTGTCCCACTCGTGTCATCATCGGCCCATGGCATTTTTTACTTGCTTTTCCCAGAACCACTCCGTTGTTGCCTCGAACGTGTTGACGCAGCTACGTTCCACGACTTTTAGCCATTTCGTATTGACATATCAAAGGGATGATCCAGTCAAAAATGTTGTCCAGCAAATTCCTTGTTCTCCCCCATTTTTTTAAGTTGATAATTTTATGCTCAAATGAAAATCCTAAGTAGCTACTCCTGATCAAATATTGCTATTTCCCTCTCCTCTTTCAATATAGTCCAATTCGAGTCGATAGCAAAGAGAAAAGAGGGCATGTCTCGATAACAATTATAGAGCGCTTCTGTCCGTACCATGTTTAGAGATCATTAGCAAATGAAATATCTAACATAATAAGGAGAGCGAGTAGATTGGTATCAACTTCAATTGAACACTGCAATTTGGTACCATCGTGTGCAAATTTGAGTTCAGAAAAGGTCCACTCAGAACAGTTCAAGTTAAAGAGATCTTTTTGAGATCTT
The DNA here is from genome assembly GCA_014182725.1 of Eucalyptus brandiana. Classification (NCBI taxonomy): domain Eukaryota; kingdom Viridiplantae; phylum Streptophyta; class Magnoliopsida; order Myrtales; family Myrtaceae; genus Eucalyptus; species Eucalyptus brandiana. The sequence goes on from CM024669.1 coordinate 30,948,735, forward strand.
TTTCTTTATTTGTTTATTAAAGTTAAACAGAACAAGCCGGCTATGTTGGGCGTGGACTACGCGTTTCCCAAATATCTATTCCTCCCTTCCCTCTCCCTCGACAGACATTTTTTTTTCATCGCATCTACAAATTCCACAGTAACACACTCCTCATATTATCGTCAGTCAATTTCATCTATTTTCATAAAATTTTAAGAATTCGAATGGTATGTTCACCAAGCAATTTTGGTCTTGTGTTTACTTCGATTCTCATGGACTAATAGCATTTGATTTTATGGTCTTCGTAGTAAAATACTATGACTTTCTGATTCAACCATGTTCTCGCAGACCCATGGCATTTAAAGTGGTTTTCTTATAACCACTCCATTAGTTTGTTAAGAACATCCAGTCAGAGAGAGAGAAAGAGAGAGATCCACCAAGCAGAGCAAGCTACTGCTATGGTGAGCTCAGATGCAAGAACGTCATGGGGAGCAAATACCAAGTGTTTCTAAGCTTTAGAGGACTCGACATTAGATTCAGTGACTTCCTCTACCATAGCTTAATTTATGTTGGGAATCTGTGTCTTTCAAGATCGAAGAGCTACGTGTTGGTGAAAGGATTGACGGATTGCTTCAACGAGTGATCAACGACTCCAAGATCTACATACCCATCTTCATTCGAACTTATGTTTCAAGCCCATGTGTTTTCGTGAGCTCGCGCAGATTGTAGAATAATCCAAATCAAAAGGCAATAAAGCGGTATTTCACCCGCAACAAGGCCCAAGTGAGGCTAGCCTCACCCAAATCTAGGAGAAGCCACCTTGCTCGTGACCCTAGGCGAGGGTCATGACCCTCGCCAGCCACTACAAGGAATCCAATGAGGAAGAAGAGGAAAAAGAAAAGAAAAAGGAAAGATTAATTAAAAAATTAGAAAAAATAAAAATTGTCATGCCAATGTTAGTCAAACGGTTGACGTCCACACCAGTCGATCAAAATTAATTGGATGAACTGAATTGATATCAATGTAAAAAAATTTATGATTGAATTAATTTAATTAAAATATTTATAATTGAATTAATATCAATACTATAGATTTAGGGCTTTATTGATCATTTTTCATAGCTATCCCATCAACAAACAAACAAACGGCGAAAATTATGGAGATGCAAGTGTCTTGAGCGCCAGCCGACAAAAGCACGTGATCATCATCTTTTAACAAGAAAATGAATGATTGGATAGCCTCGTTGATAACATGGAAGTGACAAGTGGTAATTCCACTAGGGCATCTACTTTCGGAAAAGGATGGATTCCCCCTTCTTCTTCTTTTTTTCTGATGGCCCAAGAACCTTGTATAGCCGACAGCCGGCCGAGCAAATCTGGTGTGACACTAGCGGAGGACCCACCACCCCGGTACCACACTTAAGACCCCAAAAGGCGTATGCTGGGTTTCGAATCCTTCCGTCATGGGCAGACTTCACGAAGGCTCTTATCCAGCGTAGCCACAACAGGCGGTGGTCCCCTTTTTTCTTTTGTACATTGGCTTACGGTAAAGCGCCAGTGAGAGCATTAAATTCCAAAGAAAAACAAAAGGCCTATTGACTTATGTCTTTGGTCGGTGCTTAAATCATGTCACGGTTGTCGTTATACTTAGACAGTCGAAAATGACTGAAGTGCCATATTAGATAAATTCGACGGGACTTAGCTGAAATCTATAATTGCATTTTTTCTTATAAGTTTAAGATTACATTGATTCAATTAAAGAGTTTATACCTTCATAGTTTCAAATTTTGCTATAACAATTTTAAACTTACCAACACTCCATTACTTTGTTAATGGAGCAAATACCAATTGTTTCTAAGCTTTAGAGGACCCGACACTTGCATTAGACTCAATGACTTCCTCTACCATAGCTTAACTTATGTTGGAATCTATGTCTTTCGAGATCGAAAAGCTACGTGTTGGTGAAAGGATTGATGGATTGCTTCAACGAGCAATCGACAACTCCAAGATCTACATACCTATCTTCTTTCGAACTTATGTTTCAAGCCCATGTGTTTTCGCGAGCTCGTGCAGATTGTAGAATAATCCAAATCAAAAGGCAATAAAGCGGTCCTTCACCCGCGACAAGGCCCAAGTGAGGCTAGCCTCGCCCAAATCTGGGAGAAGCCACCTTGCTCGTGACCCAGCCACTACAAGGAATCCAATGAGGAAGAAGAGGAAAAAGAAAAGAAAAAGGAAAGATTAATTAAAAAATTAGAAAAATAAAAATTTTCATGCCAACGTTAGTCAAACGGTCGACGTCCACATTAGTGCCAGCCGATCAAAATTAATCGGATGAATTGAATTGATATCAATGTAAAAAAAATTTATGATTGAATTAATTTAATTAAAATATTTATAATTGAATTAATATCAATACTATAGATTTAGGGCTTTATTGATCATTTTTCATAGCTATCACATCAACAAACAAACAAATGGAGAAAATTATGGAGATGCAGGTGCCCTGAGCGCCGGCCGATAGAAGCACGTGATCATCATCTTTTATTGAGAAAATGAATGATTGGACACCTCATTGATGACATGGAAGTGACAAGCGATAATTCCACTAGGGCATCTACTTTCGGAAAAGGATGGATTCCCCCCTTTTTCTTTTGTACATTGGCTTATGGTAAACGCCAGTGAGAGCATTAAATTCCAAAAAAAGAAAACAAAAGGCCTATTGACTTATGTCTTTGGTCGGTGCTTAAATCATGTCACGGTGTTGTCATTATACTTAGACAACCGAAAATGACTGAAGTGCCATATTAGATAAATTCGACGGGACTTAGCTGAAATCTTTTATTGCATTTTTTCTGATAAGTTTAAGATTACATTGATTCAATTAAAGAGTTTATACCTTCATAGTTTCAAATTTTGCGATAACAATTTTAAACTTACCAACACTCCATTACTTTGTTAATGGAGCAAATACTAATTGTTTCTAAGCTTTAGAGGACCCGACACTTGCATTAGACTCAGTGACTTCCTCTACCATAGCTTAACTTATGTTGGAATCTATGTCTTTTGAGATCGAAAAGCTACGTGTTGGTGAAAGGATTGATGGATTGCTTCAACGAGCAATCGACGACTCCAAGATCTACATACCTATCTTCTTTCGAACTTATGTTTCAAGCACATGTGTTTTCGCGAGCTCACGCAGATTGTAGAATAATCCAAATCAAAAGGCAATAAAGCGGTCCTTCACCCGCGACAAGGCCCAAGTGAAGCTAGCCTCGCCCAAATCTGGGAGAAGCCACCTTGCTCGTGACCCTCGCCAGCCACTACAAGGAATCCAATGAAGAAGAAGAGGAAAAAGAAAAGAAAAAGGAAAGATTAATTAAAAAATTAGAAAAATAAAAATTTTCATGCCAACGTTAGTCAAACGGTCGACGTCCACATTAGTGCTAGCCTATCAAAATTAATCGGATGAATTGAATTGATATCAATGTAAAAAAATTTATGATTGAATTAATTTAATTAAAATATTTATAATTGAATTAATATCAACACTATAGATTTAGGGCTTTATTGATCATTTTTCATAGCTATCGCATCAACAAACAAACAAATGGAGAAAATTATGAAGATGCAAGTGCCCTGAGCGCCGACCGACAGAAGCACATGATCATCATCTTTTATCGAGAAAATGAATGATTGGATAGCCTTGTTGATGACATGGAAGTGACAAGCGGTAATTCCACTAGGGCATCTACTTTCATAAAAGGATGGATTCCCCCTTTTTTTCTTTTGTACATTGGCTTACGGTAAAGCGCCAGTGAGAGCATTAAATTCCAAAAAAAGAAAAAAAAGGCCTATTGACTTATGTCTTTGGTCGGTGCTTAAATCATGTCACGGTGTTGTCGTTATACTTAGACAACCGAAAATGACTGAAGTGCCATATTAGATAAATTCGACGGGACTTAGCTGAAATCTTTTATTGCATTTTTTCTGATAAGTTTAAGATTACATTGATTCAATTAAAGAGTTTATACCTTCATAGTTTCAAATTTTGCTATAACAATTTTAAACTTACCAACACTCCATTACTTTGTTAATGGAGCAAATACCAATTGTTTCTAAGCTTTAGAGGACCCGACACTAGTGACTTCCTCTACCATAGCTTAACTTATGTTGGAATCTGTCTTTCGAGATCGAAGAGCTACGTGTTGGTGAAAGGATTGACGGATTGCTTCAACGAGCAATCGACGACTCCAAGATCTACATACCTATCTTCTTTCAAACTTATGTTTCAAGCCCATGTGCTTTTGCGAGCTCGTGCATATTGTAGAATAATCCAAATCAAAAGGCAATAAAGCGGTCCTTCACCCGCGACAAGGCCCAAGTGAGGCTAGCCTCGCCCAAATCTGGGAGAAGCCACCTTGCTCATGACTCTCGCCAGCCACTACAAGGAATCCAATGAGGAAGAAGAGGAAAAAGAAAAGAAAAAGGAAAGATTAATTAAAAAATTAGAAAAAATAAAAATAAAAATAAAAATTGTCGTGCCAACGTTAGTCAAACGGTCGACGTCCACATTAGTGCCAGCCGATCAAAATTAATTGGATGAATTGAATTGATATCAATGTAAAAAAAATTATGATTGAATTAATTTAATCAAAATATTTATAATTGAATTAATATCAATACTATAGATTTAGGGCTTTATTGATCATTTTTCATAGCTATTGCATCAACAAACAAACAAACGGAGAAAATTATGGAGATGCAAGTGCCCTGAGCGCTGGCCGACAGAAGCACGTGATCATCATCTTTTAACGAGAAAATGAATGATTGGATAGCCTCATTGATGACATGGAAGTGACAAGCGGTAATTCCACTGGGGCATCTACTTTCGGAAAAGGATGGATTCCCCCTTTTTTCTTTTGTACATTGGCTTACGGTAAAGCGCCAGTGAGAGCATTAAATTCCAAAAAAAAAAGGCCTATTGACTTATGTCTTTGGTCGGTGCTTAAATCATGTCATGGTGTTGTCGTTATAATTAGACAACCGAAAATGATTGAAGTGCCATATTAGATAAATTCGACGGGACTTAGCTGAAATCTTTTATTGTATTTTTTCTGATAAGTTTAAGATTACATTTATTCAATTAAGAGTTTATACCTTCATAGTTTCAAATTTTGTTATAACAATTTTAAACTTACCAACACTCCATTACTTTGTTAATGGAGCAAATACCAATTGTTTCTAAGCTTTAGAGGACCCGACACTCACATTTGACTCAATGACTTCTTCTACCATAGCTTAACTTATGTTGGAATCTATGTCTTTCGAGATTGAAAAGCTACGTGTTGATGAAAGGATTGACGGATTGCTTCAACGAGCGATCGACCACTCCAAGATCTACATACCTATCTTCTTTCAAACTTATGTTTCAAGCCCATGTGTTTTCGCAAGCTCGCGTAGATTGTAGAATAATCCAAATCAAAAGGCAATAAAGCAGTCCTTCACTCGCGACAAGGCCCAAGTGAGGCTAGCCTCGCCCAAATCTGGGAGAAGCCACCTTGCTCGTGACCCTCGCTAGCCCCTACAAGGAATCCAATGAGGAAGAAGAGGAAAAAGAAAAGAAAAAGGAAAGATTAATTAAAAAATTAGAAAAATTAAAAATAAAAATAAAAATTGTCATGCCAACGTTAGTCGAACGGTCGACGTCCACATTAGTGCCAGCTAATCAAAATTAATTGGATGAATTGAATTGATATCAATGTAAAAAAATTTATGATTGAATTAATCTAATTAAAATATTTACAATTGAATTAATATCAATACTATATATTTAGGGCTTTATTGATCATTTTTCATAGCTATTGCATCAACAAACAAACAAACGAAGAAAATTATGGAGATGCAAGTGCCCTGAGCGCCGGCCGACAGAAGCATGTGATCATCATCTTTTAACGAGAAAATGAATGATTGGATAGCCTCATTGATGACATGGAAGTGACAGGCAGTAATTCCACTAGGGCATCTACTTTCGGAAAAGGATGGATTCTCCCTTTTGTCTTTTGTACATTGGCTTACGGTAAAGCGCAAATGAGAGCATTAAATTCCAAAAAAAAGAGAAAAAAAAAAAGGCCTATCGACTTATGTCTTTGGTCGGTGCTTAAATCATGTTACTGTGTTGTCATTATACTTAGACAGCCGAAAATGACTTAAGTGCCATATTAGATAAATTCGACAAGACTTAGCTGAAATCTTTTATTGCATTTTTTCTGATAAGTTTAAGATTACATTGACTCAATTAAAGAGTTTATACCTTCATAGTTTCAATCGTTATAACAATTTTAGGATAGATTGTGTAATTATCTTGAAGACATGACAATTTAGGTTTTTCAATCCCATGCTCGTGCTCAACTCAATAGAATATATATGCTTGCATTAGACTTTTTTTTTTTTTTGAACAGGCATTAGACTTGATTCAACTCTAATGGCAAAAACTATTACAATGTAAAGCTTTACAATCCATCTCTAGTTCTGATAAAAAAAAATTCAAAAATAATGATTTTTTTCTTCTTTTTCTTTTTTGGTAAGTATGATTTTTTTCTTTGTCCTTAGTAAAATCCTTTAAATTATTGACAAGGCTTGCAAGTCACATGACTATGGTATTACAAAATTTGACACCTTTGACACGCACTCCATATCGCTAGGTCCAAATATATAAAAGAGGCAGTGAAGTGCTTTTTTATCTATGTAAAAATATCGATCTTTCTAGAACCGGCCCTTTATTTAAAATTTGTTTTTCATATACAATTAAACTGAACAAGAAACTTATAGAGCTTAAAGTTTTCAATTAGGATATGCCTTCTCTTTTAGCTCCAGCAGCCCAATCAGGTTGAAATCCACTACTTGAGCCAACATTGCAAATGCCAAGAACTTTGTATAGTGTGGACTCGATTCTTTCTATGATTATCTCACTATAGACTAAATAATTATTAGATCTCTTCCAATAGCCATTCTCACACCTTGTGCACATAGCGCAGTAGACACATGCTCCCCAAAATTATTAACCACGCTTCCAAGTGTTTACAAATAATCACTCGCATAATTTGTCTCTTACCTAGACAATTGCATTCTCTCTTTGTACAATCACTTCTTCCATGTGTATACAAATATTTTTGGCACCATTGCTAGCTTTTAGGATCAATACTTAGTAAAGAGATAGATCTCAAGAACGCTTGATGTGCTTCAATTTTTCTTGTTGCAGGCACTTGATGGCAAGCTACGTTTAACTTGTGGTTTGTCCTTATAGGCCTCCATAAACAACTCTGTGATTCAACTGTTTCCTCACCGTCCCATATCATTTGATTGTTTTACTCGTATAACCACTACTTTTTTTTTCGTGACGTGTTGTCGCGACCACCTTCTACAACTCTCAACCATTTCATATTCACATATCAAAGAAATGACCTGCTCAGAAACTTTATTTAGAAAAAATCCTAACTATTAAACCGCATCACTGACCTCCCTCCTCTTTTTCTTTAAGGTAGCAATTTTACGTTCATATGAAATATCCTAATTAACTACTCCTGGTCAAACATTCCTATTTGGCTCCTTTGTTTCAACCATCCGATTTGAGTTGAAACGCAGAATGAGTTTCATTTTCATCACATGAAAAAGGAACTTTAAGAAAGAGTAGTTAGAGATCATCAGCAAATGAAAAAAAAAAATCGAAATGATAAGGAGAGGTAGTAGAAATTGGAGCTTACAAATTCAGTACAATGCTGCGAGACCTAATATACTGTTGGCAATTTATTTACCATACTTGTAAAATTTCAGAGAATGTGGTTATTCACTATTTCATTTCAAAGTCGGTAAATTTCCAATGGTGTCGTTAAGTTTGATAAGTCATCTAACAATCAAATTGAGGGTCATGCTTTCTTTTAGGGACTGTACTGGATATTTTGGTTGGCCGGGTCCGCCTCTGTGGGGACCAGCTAACATTAATAAATAAAAGAGAAAAAAGGTGAAAAAGTCAAAGCAAAAAAGAAGAAAAGAAAGATGGGCGGCTCGTGCGCGGAGTAGAGGACAGAGGACAGAGAGAGGGCACGCGGAGAAGATAGAAATCATGTAGTTAACATTTGATTAACTGAAGAGAGACTTGGTGTTTCAGTTTACTTATTGTTATCGGACCAATGAAGATGTCATTGACAGATAAAGGTGCATTCAGCTTGATTTCTTTTATTTTATTACCCAATTGTGTTTTCTCGTTTTTCTTTTCTTTTTCTACTCCTTTTTCAACTTTTTCTTTCCTTTCCTTCCATGAGAAAGTTCCAAAATTTTGGATAAGCTAGGGGACAAGGTCAGTTGGTATCAAAATAAGTGGAAGAACCTCAGTAATCCAGAAGAAATGTCATCGTTCAGTTTGTTATTATTTAAAAAAGTTCTTTTCAATGTTTCATGCGTTGCAAACAATTTGCTCATCATATGTAAAGGATGTAGTCTTAGAGCATAGGTCACGTGGTCCACCAAGTTAACTTGGGTGGAGTAGAGTTATTTTCTTCTACTCATTTAACTCGTTACATAGGATATCTCTCTCTCTCTCTCTCTCTCTCTCTCTCTCTCTCTCTCTCTCTCTCTCTCTCTCTATTTTTATTTTTGATAACTCATACCATACTTTTACTCAATCATCTATGATATACATGAAAACTTACTAGTTGAATCTCGATAAGTACCAATATATAAGGTTTTGAGGTTGTGATCTATAAAATTTGACCTAATGAGACGTCTGTAGGCATGTACAATTTTGAATAGAAGAGAAATAGCAGGTCAATAAACAACAAAAAGGAAAAGAGGAGAGGGAAGGCTTTGTCTACTTGATTTCACTAGAAAATTTTAATTGGATGATTTGTAGTCAATAGGACGAGGGTGAACCTGAAACGTGTTTTCATGAGTAATTCATTGAAAAACCATGCCTTCTGCAAAGCATGGCCATCCAACCTAGTGTTTGATGGGTGGGGTGGTTATTTAGTTTAGCATTGTCTAGGCCTGGTACTTTTTCGATACTATGACATTGTTTCTCATTTTCTTTTCCTTTTTCTTTTATCGTGTCACGAGGAAGATTATATTTTAAATGGATGTCAGACCCATGAAATATCCTATTAACCTCATGTACCTAGTGAGGTTTGAGCTAAAACTCGGTTTGTTGGTACCAACATGAATTGTTTGCAGTGGTTAGTGAGGAAAACCGAACTTATGCTGTGCATGTTACCCCCACACATTTTTCTATTCCTTAAGATTTTCTATTCTAAAAAAAACAATGGAAATCTAATTGGTGGATGATCTATTTGTACATCCTCCCTACTTTTGGGCAGTTTGAAAGTCACTTAAAATAGGAATTAAAGTAGTCGATCACTCCAGAATTTATTTTTCAATTGTGAAGATTTTATTTCAGGTAGAGTGTAAAGTCAACTTCTGCCACTCTTTTGAATTTTGATTCGTAGGTTGACTCTTGGCTTTAACTTCCACAATAATTTAGCCGATTGTATGCTTGAAAAGTTCTTAATTTAGCTGGATTGGGAACAGATTAGTTTTCATCAAAATTGTGAAATACCTCTGAAACATATTGTTTCATTATCCTTCTTGTATAACTATGCTAAATAGAAAGGGGAAAAGGAAGAGGGAAGGCTTATCTATTGATTTATAACTAGCCTTGGTCAATTTCTGGTAATAACATGTTTATCGACGCGCGGACCCCTAGAGTGCCATAACTTTGGCCAAAGGGACACTTAAGTGCCATAACTTACGAAAGGTACACTTAAGTGCCACTTTCAAGAAAAACGGATCACTGAGTGCCAATCCCGGAGAGTCCGCCAAAATGTCGACGCGCACTTTTCCCGGCGAACCGAGCTCAAAACGACGCCGTTTTGCAGACGCCGACGTGGCCAAAACGACGTCGTTTTGGGCCGACGTGGTTAAAAAAAAATTAAAAAATTAATTAAATTAATTTCAAAATTAAATTTAGTTAAAATATTTTAAATTAATAATTTTAAATTAAATTTAGTTGAAATATTAAAGCATTAATAACTAAAAAATTTAAAAATTTAAAAAATTTAAAAATTTTAAAAAAATGTAAAAAATTTAAAAAAAAAATTAAAAATTTTAAAAAAATGTAAAAATTTTAAAAAAATTTAAAAATTTTAAAAATTTTTAAAAAATGTAAAAAATTTAAAAAATTTTAAAAAATTTAAAAAAATTTAAAAAATTTAAAAAATTTTAAAAAATTTTAAAAAATTTAAAAATTTTAAAAAATTTTAAAAAATTTTAAAAAATTTTAAGAAATTCTAAAAAATTCTAAAAAAATTCTAAAAAAATTCTAAAAAAATTTAAAAAATTTAAAAATTTTAAACAAAATTTTAAAAAAAAAAAAAAAAAAAAAAGGAAAGGGGGAGGTCCGCCGCCGGAAGGGCGGCGCGACGACGGGGAGGGTCGGCGGGGTCGCCAGGGCCTTGGCCAAGGGTCGGCGACCACGGCCGACCCGGGCGAGACCCTCCCCCGTCGTCGCGCCACCCTTCCGGCGGCGGGGGGCGGCGGCGAAGGTGGGCGAGGGAATCCCTCAGCCGCCTCCCCCTTTCCTTTTTTTTTTTTTTTTTTTTTTAAATTCTTTTTTAAAATTTTTTTAAAATTTTTTTTTAAAATTTTTTTAAATTTTTTTTAAAATTTTTTTAAAATTTTTTAATTTTTTTTTAGAATTTTTTAGAATTTTTTAGAATTTTTAGAATTTTTTAGAATTTTTTAAAATTTTTTAAATTTTTTTAATTTTTTTAAATTTTTAATTTTTTAGTTATTAATTCTTTAATATTTCAACTAAATTTAATTTTAAAATTAATTTAATTAATTTTTAATTTTTTTTAACCATATCGCCCAAAACGACGCCGTTTTGGCCACGTCGCGCGCAAAACGGCGTCGTTTTGAGCTCGTTCGCCCGCGAAAAGTCGCCACGTCAACATTTTGGCCGGATTCTCGCCGATTGGCACTCAAGTCCGATCCGTTTTTTGAAAGTGCACTTAAGTGTACCTTTCGTAAGTTATGGCACTTAAGTGTCATTCCCTTGGCCAAAGTTATGTGATTTCAAGCGTTCTTTTGCCCATGTTTATCTATCTTGTAAGCTTTTATCTAAGGCAGATTAGGCACCAAGCACGTAGAATATCTTATTTATCTCATGTAGTAGGTATGGTATGAGTTAATGACCAGGGGGATGTTGCTTCGATGTGAAAATGTTTGCATTTGGTGATGTGAGAAATTCCCACGAGATTTATATTTTTATATGATACTGGTTCCTTTTATATATAGATCATTTATCGTATTTCCATCTCAACAAACGCAGTTGGACCTATATATTTGACTTTCACAAGTATCTTTCGAGAAATTTAGAAGAGCCTCTATCTGTGTTCTTGCATATAGTATTCATTGACAGAGATTAAACACAACTGGTTGGTTTGATTGCATAATTTTATCATCTTATTCCTTTTTCAAACTTTCTTGCAAGATTGATTGCAGTTTTATTTTTCAGGAGTCGTGCTTCGATTAGATATGTTCATGATTCGGAGGAGGCTTGCGAAATTGTGAAGACGACTCGCATCATACTTGTCAGCATGCAGGGATGGAACTATCATATATTTTTAGTGGGGTCAATGCCCTAAAGACTGTAAGATAAGGTATTTCATTTAACAAAAAAATTATAAAGATGCGATCGAGCTATTTATTGATTTGAAATAGTTTTTCTACGCAAAGTCTGACTTGAAATCAACGCTTTGACATTGAATCGTGAATGTGAACAAAATTCGGTTTCAAATCCCTATGCTCAAGCTCAACTCAATATAGTATATACGGCTCGAAATCGAACTCGATTCAACTCCATTATTAAAAGCTCAATTCTACTCATTTAACTTGTTACGTAGGATGTTTCTTTCTATTTTTCCTAATCATATACTATACCTTCTGCATAGCCTGGTCATGCCATTTGATTGCTTTATCTTCCGACTCTATCAAGCCTCGTGTTTGATTGGTGGTGTGGTTGTCTAGTAGTGCAATGTCTAAGCCCGATAATTTTTTTTATAATTGTTTATCTTTTTACTTTTCTGTTTTTTGCGTCATAAAGAAGTTTATAGTACATGGAAAGACAAAATACTGATTTTGATTTCTTGCAAGTTAGCGCATGGTCCCTTAGAGGGCAACAAGGCTAAGCCTAATTACATCAATGAACAATGGAAGTTACTAAAAAGGCAATGTGGGGTTTCATTAGGCATCATCAGTTGGATTTTATTTATTTAGATAAACCATAAGGATCCCATCCCACTGCTCCTTTTGCTCTTCCGATTTCCATCTTTTGGCAATGGAAAACAGTAGCCACAACAACACCGATATAAATTAAGGAATCGTTAGCTAGATCCTATGAGAAACAATTGATGTCGTCTCATCCATTGATCGTCAAACTCTCAAGATTATATGTCACAACCGCACTTCCATTCACTCACAGAACACTTCCTGGATATGTCCTTCCTCAGCACTTCATTTCGAGTTGGGATTAATAGTTCCCCCGTATAGATTGGAGTACGAAGCCCACCCAAAAAATCGAATAAAATAATCCGTTCTATTTTGCCGGTATCACCAACTGACTTAGTTCCGATGACTCTCTTCAAAATATGAGGCAATAATAGAGCAAATATGTCAAACGGTTCTCCACCAAGAGCAAGGACTCTTTATTATGTATGTTGGATTGATTGGTCGATTTACGACATTTTGTATAGAAATTACGAAAAAATGCAAATAATTATAATTTGTTATAATTCAAAAATTTATTTATTGATGACCATAAAATTGCTCATGTATTATCGAAAAAGCCTCTAACACAAAAGTTATTCATTGCATCGAATCTCCAACATTGTATAGTAGATTAGACGATCTATCACCATGCATCATTCAAGTTTCACACACAAACATAAATACAAGCTTCTAAATTCATAAGCATACAATAAGATAAGAAAGACTATTGTAAGTTATGTCTCATTTATTGTCTAGATTAGACAAGCTGGTACTCTTCTATGCTTGCACTTCTCACCCCACTGTAGCCGTTGCCACCCCCACACTTCGCCGCCGCCACCGCCACTGCCTTTGCCTCCACTTCCGCCGCCTCCCTTGCCGCCTTTGCCTCCGCCGCCGCCTTTGCCGCTTCCTCCCCCGCCGCCTTTGCCTCCGCCGCCGCCTCCACCGCTTCCTTCCCCGCCGCCTTTGCCTCCGCCGCCGCCTCCCCGCCGCCTTTGCCCCCTCCCCCGCCTTTGCCTCCCCCGCTGCCTTTGTTGCCACCCCCGCCTCCGCCGCCGCCGCCGCCACCGCCACCTCCGCCGCCGCCGCCTTCTCTGCCGCCACCTCCGCCGCCGCCTTCACTCGCCTCCAAATGTAGTAGAAAAGGAAACCACAAAGCATGACGACAACAATGACTACACCAACAATAACCAACGTTGGAATGTTATTGTCATCGGATGATACGGAATTCGGATCGATCCATGCCAATGGAGGAGGAAAGTACTGGAAACTCGGTGGATAGTTACTGTTCTCCATCAAGAAAACTCTATGGAGGTAGTTCAATGCGAGCGGTGAGTCTACAAACATATTATAAAGCATCAATCCGAGAGCCAATTTACTCTTTTATCATGATGAATTGATCATATGGTCCGAGCGCGAGATCGAAATGATTCAAGATGGAATTCAACGAGATATAATATGAGTGGAAGTAGGTGCTTGCACATATACCTTCACAAGAAGAACCAAGCAAATCGGTGAATGATGTTGTGCCAATGCTTACACGACTTGCAAAGAAGTGAGAATTTTCGCCTGGTGGAGCATAGCCCTATATATGCCCCGCACCGCTACCTCCCTCACGGGGTGGGTTGGGTAAGTGTTTTAATCAATGCATCACCTGTCTTTTTTTGAGGGTGTAGTGTAATAATTGAAGCATCTGGACAAATAGTTGGGAAATTTTATTCACGTGCCAAAGATCGTAAAAATTATCAAAAGAATCATAAATCTATTATAAGTGTACTAATTAAATTATAAAAAAAATTTAATCAATTGAGTGCTAAATATTTTATATTTATATCAATTCAATTTGTCCGATCAAAATTGGCTACCCAACACTAAAATGAACACCGTCGGTCGACGTGGATAATTTTTAATAATATTTGAATATTTTTTCGATTTGTATTCCTATTTTTCTTTTTATATTTTCTTTTTTTCCTTTTCTCTTTCTTTCTTTTTTTTCTTCACTCCCTTCTTCCTTCGGCTAGTTGCCAGCGACCACTGGAAATGAAGCTCCAGGAAGAACGGGACGAACTTCAACTACTGTCCAGGCTCGATCAGGTCTTCATGCGTGATGGTCCGGAGCTGGGATTTAGGCCCATTGAAATGATACATGTGTTTGACTATTCTGACTATTCACAATCTAAGGTGGTAAGATTTTGGTGAAGGGCCAAGAAAAACCATCAGGTCCGAAATGAGAATTATTATATGCTCTAAAAAACGTGTGACCCAATATCATCTTGATCATTAATCCAATAGATCTCGCTATGGCCCCTGGGATCAATTGTTGAACTGGTTTTGACATGAGATTTATAGAACATACAGTAACATTTCATGCACAATGGGGTTACAGGCGTGACCTAAAAAATAAATTCACTCTACTATCCAAAATAAAGTCCAGAAAAACTTAATTTAGAGCCGACCTGCTAAGGATATAAGAGACCCACTGCCAATTCGTTTCTATTTCGAGTATTGTAAAAACGTAGGAAAACGTTCTAAAATCCTCCTAAACTTAAACTGTCTTAGATGGACACATCAAAAAGTCACTGATCTCACTCCTCGTGTTGGTCCATTCTTGCCTACATCTCTCTTATATGGTCATGGGACTCATGTCCGAACAATACTAAAAAACAGCCATGTCGCCAGCTAATTAGAACGATGGAATTAAACGATGAAACATTGGAAAAACGACGTAATGGCAAAGTCTGTCGTCTCGTCACAGTCGGCCACGATCGTGTGTGTTTAGAATCTTTATCCTTCCGACTTGATTCGCCATCACATCATTTTTAACCCCCAACTTTCGGACTCTTGGGTCTGTCGCTACCCCTGTGTCACAATAATGATCCAATGCCACGAGAAAAGACCACTGGATAGATCCGACAAATGCATAAATTGAATCTAATAAAAAAATCAATTCAAATTGACATATTTTATTCATTTTGACTCATTTTCATACAATAAAAATCAACTTACTCATACACGACCTCACTCATATTTGACTTGACCTATAGATATAAAACACTTCCATATTTAACCTAATTTAAGAAAATTCATACTCAAACTAGAGTGAGAGTAAATTATGAATTTAATTAACACCCATATTATTTTAAGTTTAAATCATTCATATAATTAAAAAAAATAGACTTATAGCCCATTTTAATAGGTCTCTCATCAAATAAACATGATATCCCGACATTTATGGAAAATTGTCCCAATTATGTCACATTGCATATACATGTAAGAAGGAAGATCGGGACATCTCCCAAAAATCAAGTACGTAATCGACATTGCATCGATTGAGAAAAGAGCAAGAAGAGCCATAAATTATATGTTCAATTCTACTTGATTCAAATGGGATGCTGTCTGCCTTTGGGGAAGGACATACGTGAAACGCAATAACCAAAATGCACAGAAGACTAGCGACTAATAGTCACTAATAAAGATATGGAAAAACACATAATGGAAAGATTGTGTTGGATTCCAAAGAATTGATAATGTTCAAATACCACCGAAAGAAAAAGGCATCTTTTGTGTCAAGAACCGCTCTCCTTTCTCAAGATAAAGTTGACAGCGTCCTCCACAATGTCTAGGACCTGCATAGGTAAACATAAAAGAGTTCAATTGGGGTAAGCAATTTTCGGATGCACTTTTAATCTTGGAAAATTTGGAGAGAAGACATATTCCCCATCAAAGTTGCTTTCAATTGGGCATATTTTGGAAATACTGACATTTTGCTAGGCTGAAGAAGGAAAAGGTTCAGTCATGTTTCATCCAACCAATTTAGAATTGACCAATCACCCAGAGTATAGCAAATCAAGGTACATGAGTATGGGAGCATTATCCACGCTGACAGCTCAAAACCACTTGAGGCCATGTTTGGTTCATTGCTTTGGAATCATGAAAAGGAATCTCAATCTAAGCAATCGAATTCCTAGATGTGGGGTTCATTCTCTATTGTCCGGTTTCAATATACAAATGGAGGGAGAAACGTCTAATGTGAGATGCAAAGTGAGGTAAAAACATGTCAGAAATGGAATGTGAAATATTTCTCCAATCCACATATCCAAAGTGGCTAATGAAAAACTAGGGATAGAAACAGAATGAAGAACCACATACGATCCCCAACAATTTCCCAATTATTGTCATCTAAAATGATCATACAATTCACACAAGCATTTCACAAACACATTACATATAGCTCCTCAAGATATCGTGAGTCAAGCATTTCACACATAATTTGCAACAATGAAGATAAAGCCATTCCCATGTAACTTCTGTTAAATCAATGTCTCAAATTTGAATTGGTATAACGATTTGTTGAATCGAATTTATTGATAAAGATTTCTCAAGTAGATTTTAAATTGGATGAAGAAGCCCTTTTTTTTTTTTGGATTCCTTATATTTGCACAAAGGAGTAAATAAAATAAAGAAAAAAAAAGTAAGGGTTATCTACTCTCTTTTTTTTTTTTTTTGTACGTGCAGAAGAAGGCAGAAGAAGAATTGATATTGGAGAAAAGAATCCAAGGTGGGGCCAAAGTCAAAGTTATGATTTTGGCACACACAATATAAAAGGCATGTTTTTAGCGGAAAAGGAAAGTGAAGCCCTACAAAAAAAAAAAAAAAAAAAGGCCGCACATCCACACGTATAGACGCCATACAACCCTTGAAGAGGTAGAGAACGCGAAGCTATACATACGTGGATTGGCGTACATAGAGCATTTTATTTTGACCTTGAATGCGCAGTACTTTGAGCTTGAATGCACGGAAATTTTGTGCAGTAAATTTATGTCCAAGTGAATTGTTTATTTACAAACATTTTTAGTTTGGACTTAAATCTAGGTGTGGGAAACACTCAAGCGTGTGAAAGATTGTAAACTCTAATTCTCCAATTATAGTGGATTATTTGCTACTAATTCTCCCCGTGGACGTAGATACTAATACTCGGACCAAACCACATAAATTTCCGATGTCCTTATTATTTCTCGTTTATTTCTCTAATGATTTTGCGTTAACATAAATTGCAAGATTCTATCGTTTTCGAGTATTATATTCCTACAACTTCAAACTACTTCACAGCTGTGATATTCTTATCCTTATTGTTTTTTGAGTCAAAGACCCAATCACAAGAACAAATGGAGTGACAGCAACTCAGCCAAGTGTGTTAATGGAACTTTATATCCCCACCCAAGCCAATGTGATGTACGTAGCGGCGTCTCCATTAACAGACCACACAAGTTTCACAATAGCGAGAGAGAGAAATAATTTCACCTAGTAGAGGAATGTGAGGGCCATGGAATCAAGAGGCAGGCGAAACTCCCATGGAAGGATTTGAAGATGATGAATGGAGAGAGAGAGAGAGAGAGAGTTCTGGCTTTCTAGGATTTGAAGATTTATGAAGCTCAAGAGTACTAAGCGTGTTGGGTTCATGAATGTTTTTTCCTCCTAGGAATCCCAGTACCACCTCTACCCGAGCAATCCAGTTTTGCATTAGGAGTATCCATTAACTAGGCACTTTGATTATATGATCATAAATCCATCTATAGATGAGCTGCAATGGCATTCCATTTCATGTTTATTACTCCAAGGTGAACCGAACAAGGCCTAAGTGATTACACGATGTACTATACTTCTAAATGTTTTCATGGTGGAATCAATGATCTGCAGTCTCAACCATGACTTTCCAGAGGATCATGTATCTAAAATCTCTAAACCAAAGAAGTGAACATGCACATGATTCGCTTACTTAAGAACCTACCATCAACTCACCCCAACGTACATGCAAGGAGAGATGAGAGAGACAGATAGTACATGCATGCGCACTCTTCCATGTCTTTTCAATTCATATAATATAATATAGGTAGTGCATTTCCCTAGTTTCCAAGAAGAAAGCACATGAGATGAAAGATATTAGATGTGTTCTTTGATATCCACGTACACGTACAAGATGTGTGCATTCAATAAAGTCCAATTTCACAGTTTTGAACCTACTAAATTGTGTACCTATAAATAATTCTTGTACAGAAGAATTCTTATTAAGCAAATAATACACATGCACAATATTTTATTTCATGATCCCAGATTTTAATAATCATGAGTGAGATAGATGAAAAAAGCAAATGTTATCGAAAATGCTCAGTCCCGATTTACATTAGCGTGCCACATTTCTCATTGGACATTGGTCATGGAGATAATCCAACAAATCCTTACCTATTTACCAGTTATTTAAAAGGTGTGTGGCCCTGTATGACCTTCAAATTATCTTGGTCAAAATATGAGAGAAAAACGAAACAAAGTAGTTCTGGACTTTTCACCCAAAAAAAAAAAGTAGTTCTGGACCTGATAACAAGCAAAATCGTGACGGCAAGCAGATTTTGTAACACAAGAGATGAACTACCTGTGAACGTAGAATGTTGACTCCTAGTAGTTGACCTAAGCCCTGGGCTCTTTTGGATTCAGAAAAGCCACCTCCTGCATAACCGGTGATGACTCTATAGGAACGGTCACATTCGCTAACACACATCGAAAGTGAGAAATGTAATAGTAAAGGTTAGTAACACATTTAAGCAATCACGAACACTCACCATTTGTTAAGAACACGAAAGGTATCTTCAAATTTCCTGAAAAGATGTAGAACATAAAGTAAGTGATAGCAGTTTACAAATACCAGATACGAATCTCGATATCCGCCGCCCTTTACTGTCCATCAGAAATTTCGGTAGCAATCAGTTCGCAACGTAGAACATTGGAAGACAGAGGAAACAGCACGATCGCCAGCATGAGACAAGCCTCGCAGGTATATCAGCAAGCGATGGCGAAAGCTTTAGCAGAATCGTCGTACAATCTCCTCAGCGCGCGCGGAGAACCGCCGACGGGAGTGTGACCGAGGAGGACCACGCCGTCGATGTTGAAGGCGATGCCGAACGAAGGCCTGCACGACGAAACCATGTTCGTCGATTCGATCACGGACGAAAAAGAAGAAGAAGAGAAAAAGAGAACATCGGAGAATATCACGAGCGTAGTTGAAGCATGACCGGAACGCACCGATCCGATTGAGAGCTAAGCCGCGAAAACAAGCGTGAGGCGAGCAGGGACAGCTGCTTTCTGCCGCGACTCCGCGAGGCGATGGTGAAAAGCCGGTGCCTCATTTTCCTGTTCTCGGCGAATCGCTTCGGGAGATCGAGGAGCTCGTATCGCCGGAGATGAAGCTCCAAGAAGAGAGAATAGCTCAATCGCGCGGCGTCTTGTCGTTCGATGTTCAGGAGCCGTGAATTGGGCCGGTTGAAATGATGGGAGGGCCTCGATAACGGATCGGCCTTTCATTCGGATCCGAGCTCAACGGTTAAGCTTGATTTTGGTGAACGTTTTTGGGCTGTTTTCTTTAGTTCTTTCATTTTTTGTTGGATTTTTCTCTTCGGGCCTAGTAATTTGGGCTCCTTGTGTCGGAACCTCTCGAGAGAATCGTCAACTGCATCTTTGGTGCACCTGGTGCATGTACATCTAGGAATTCTCAATGGGCTAGTCGTAAATGGCCCCACCCTAGGACTATGAGACCAATGGTTATCCCAAACCCACACCGAGATGTAGATGGTGATTCTAAAATATTGAAAAACAGGGTGTGATACAACGAAATAGGATGCAATGGAGACAAATACAAAAAATGAACGGATTGCTTTCTTCTTTTTTTCTTTCTATTTCCTCGTAGCGTAGTTTGGATTAGTTGCGCAAAATACTTGTACTCTATGAGACACACCCTGATTATAGAACAAAGTCACTTTGTCTGGTTTTTCCCTTTTCATGCTTTGCCCTCTGGCTAATTTAAAGATTTTGCCAAAAGTCTGATAAAACTGTGAAGTTCTACTCTTTTCATGGCTATATTTGATGTGAAGAACTAACATATCGAACACCTACGACACCACTATTCTAGCATGTCTTTTTTTTTTTATGAAAATATTATAGCATGTGTTTGACGACTCAAAGTCTAAGGGGACAAACTTCTGGTGGGGGACCAAGAAAAACAATCAGGTGGAGAAATTATTGCATGCTTCACAAACTATACAAACCAATATCATCTCGGTCATTAATCGGATAGATCTCACTATGAGTTTCGATGTGTGAATTATTGAACAAAATTTCGACATGTGACTTATAGGCCATACGATACATTTTCATACGAAATGGAGTTGGTCAATGAAAATTCACCCTATCGTCCATGATCGAGTCCACAAAAAATTATTTCAGAGCCGACCAAGCTAAGGTAAAAGAGATCTACAGCCAATTCATTTCTCTTTTTGAGTATTCTAAAACGTCGGAAAAATAACTTTAAAGCAATCATCTACCTTGGATGTGCAAATCAAAAAACTACTTGTCTTAAGCCCCGTTTGATTCAGCTTATCCAATGGGCTTTGGGCCCCTAAAGGCCCTTGGGGAAAATATTTTGTGTTTGGCATGTATTTTTGAAAGCTCATTTGCCCAATGTCAACATTCCCAATGCTGAAAGCTCAATGCTCGGGAGAGGCTACTTTGAGCATTGGCATTTTGGAGATGCGATTTCGCTGTTCACTGAGTCACTGTTCATATTCTTCTTCCCCGCCCATCTTCTTCGCCATTCGTCTTCTTCTTCCCCCGCCCGAGAGTCGACTGAGCTTCGCGGTGGGCGACCAGGGCCAGATCTGGCCGTCGAGAAGCCTTGCCTGAGGTTGCGCAACCTCAGGCGTCGCCTAGGTCATGCGACCCAAGCGCCGCCGCCTAAGGTCAAGCGACCCAAGCAACGCCACCTGAGGCCGCGCAACCACAAGCTACATTTTACTCGTAGTTTGTCCTTATAGGCCTCCAAAAACAACCCTCCTGTTCAACCATCTGATTCAAGTCGATCACAAAATGAGTTTCATTTCATCATACGGAAAAGAGACATTTGGAGGGGCTACATAGAGATCATCAACAAATGAAAAAATCAAAATGATAAGGAGAGTGAACAGAAGTTGGTAAGTTTATAAATTGACTTATTATAGTGTTTACAATTTATTTACGATGCTTGTAAAATTTCTAAGGAGTTGATTATTCTTTAATTCATTTCAAAGTTGGTAAATTTCTAACGGCATTAATAAGTTATTGATAGGTTATTTGGCAATCAAATTGACGGTCATGCTTTTCTTTTATCGACTGTACTAGATGTTAATGTTGGCTAGGTCTGCCTGTGTGGGGCCCGGTTAACGTTAATGAATAAAAGAAAAGGTCAAAAGTAAAAAATGCAATAAAGGAAAAGAAAGGCGTGTTTCGGTCGGAGAAGACAGGAAATGGGCTGCAACATCCGGTCTAGAATCGAAGGCCAAATATCATCAAAGTTGACTCAAATTTCCATATGTTGTTATAAGACCAAGACAGATGAGTCGAGACAGGCGACTCCATCAGTTTCATTTGTCAATCCGTTTTGTTCATTGAACACTTTTTTCTAAATTATCTCAAATTTCTCCAATCGCAATTAGGGTTTCTTACTTCATATATATTAATCCGTTTTTACAGTGACGAAATGTCATTATATTGTTGATATTGACTCTCTAATACATTACTAAAGAACCTTTGTGCATCTTACTTTTTTTTGTGATTAATGAAAGTTTTTGAATCGTTCATAATTTTTTTCACATTGAATTTTTCATGTAAACTTGTCGTGTTTGCTTTTGTCTGTTTTTATCATTTTTGCATTATTTTTATTCATTATGAGATTATATTGCGGGAATATATTGCCTGTTATTATGGGAGTTGAGTCGATTTTGGTCCATTTAATCTTGGGAAGAAATTGATTCTACATTAGGTTAATTTTTGATGAATCGTTGCCGGTTCTCTCGAACTTTGTATCAATAATTTTGGAAATTCATCAGGTAAGGGAAATTTTCCACACTTTCCTTTGACTACCCTGCGCTCAGTCCCGAAAGCTTAAGTCAGCCGCACCTTTGATTTTTTTTCTCATCGACCAATAGCATTTCATTTTAGGGTCTTCGTCGTCGCG
This sequence comes from Eucalyptus brandiana, assembly GCA_014182725.1. Taxonomy (NCBI): domain Eukaryota; kingdom Viridiplantae; phylum Streptophyta; class Magnoliopsida; order Myrtales; family Myrtaceae; genus Eucalyptus; species Eucalyptus brandiana. Next base: position 30,971,067 of record CM024669.1, read on the forward strand.
GAAAAGGATGATTTCTATCCCACTCGCGTCCTCATCGGCATCTTTGATTTTATGGTCTTCGTCGTGAAAGAGTACGATTTCTGTCCCCATCGCGTCCCCATCGGCATCTTTGATTTTTTTGTCTCATCGACCAATAGCATTTAATTTTATGGTCTTCGTCGTCGTGAAATCATACACGTGAAAAGTATGATTTCTGCCCCTGTCGTGTCCTCATCGGCCCAAAGCATTTTACTTGCTTTTCCCAGAACTACTCCATAATTGCCTCGAACGCGTTGACGCAGCCGCATTCTACGACTTTTAGCCATTTCGTCTTCACCTATCGAAGGGATGATCCAGTCAAAAATGTTGTCCAGCAAATTTCTTGTTCTCCCCCTTTTTTTGAAGTTAATAATTTTATGCTCAAATGAAAGTTGATAATTTTATGCTCAAATGAAAATCCTAATTAGCTACTCCTGATCAAACATTGCTATTTCTCTCTCCTCTTTCAATATAGTCCGATTCGAGTCGATAGCAAGGAGAAAAGAGGGCATGTCTCAACGAGGCTTGAGCCTCGGCGATAGTTGGCAAGACCTCCAGCTCACCAGATCGGTAGGCTTGAGCACGCCTGATGCCAACAAGTTCAAGGCTCACTAGATTGGCAAGGCTCAAGCCTCACTTGACCAGTCATTGGCCGTCGCCATGCTGGTAGCCAACTAAGAAAGGAGGAAGAAGAAATGGGAAAAAAATAAAAAGAAAATTAAAATATAAAAAATAAATATAATTTCGATTTTTATATTTAAAAAAAAAGTTAAAAAGGGAAGAGAGAGATTATGAGGCTTTAGTTGAAAATGGGTTCTAAATCCAACTCATTTAAAACCCATTTATCTTAAACCTTCATTTTTAAAACCCATTTAACTAGTTTCTTTAAAAAATAAGCGACTCATATATAATACATTTATATATTTAAATATGTCATATATGGGTCTAAAATCCATTTTGTCACTTCTAGCTGTAAGTGGGTTGATTTATTGTGAAAGTTTCGAACTTTGTTGATTCCATTTGCCGAGAGTGCGAAGCATCGCGTTGGCCGAGTCGACCAGGGTTTTTCCGCGCTTGTGCGTTAATGTGGAAATAAGAAATTGTTCCTCGCCTTCCAGATAAACCGAAGGATAATAGCTACCAGTTCAAAGGTCAGATCTTTCCTTGTCTTGCCATGGAAGATTCTGAAGCCACACTTCAATTCGTGTTATATTATGATCTGAGAAATAGATGTTTACTGCGGGGTTCGTCCAAATCAGTTTCGTCCAGGGGCACGATAAGAAGAGATGCTCCAGTGTTCCTTTTTTCAAACTTTCTTGCAAGATTGATTGCAGTTTTATTTTTCAGGAGTCGTGCTTTGATTGGATATGTTCATGTTTCGGAGGAGGCTTGTGAAATTGTGAAGACAATTCGCATCATACTTGTCAGCATGCTGGGATGGAACTCTCACATATTTTTAGTGGGGTCAATGTCCTAAAGACAGTAAGATAAGGTATTTCATTTAACAAAAAAAATTATAAAGATGCGATTGAGCTATTTATTGATTTGAATTAGTTTTTCCACGCAAAGTTTGACTTGAAATCAATGCTTTGACATTGAATCATGAATGTGAACAAAATTCAGTTTCAAATCCTTGTGCTCAAGCTCGACTCAATATAGTATATAGGGCTCGAAATTGAACTCGATTCAACTCCATTATTAAAAGCTTGATTCTACTCATTTGACTTGTTACATAGGATGTTTCTTTCTATTTTTCCTAATCATATACTATACCTTCTGCATAGCCTGATCATGCTATTCGATTGCTTTATCTTCTGACTCTATCAAGCCTTGTGTTTGATTGGTGGTGTGGTTGTCTAGTAGTGCAATGTCTAAGCCCGATAATTTTCTAATAATTGTTTATCTTTTTACTTTTCCGTTTTTTACGTCATAAAGAAGTTTATAGTACATGGAAAGACAAGATACTGGTTTTGATTTCTTGCAAGTTAGTGCATGGTCCCTTAGAGGGCGACGAGGCTAAGCCTAATTACATCGATTGAACAATGGAATTTACTAAAAAGGCAATGTGGGGTTTCATTAGGCATCATCAGTTGGATTTTATTTCTTTAAATAAACTATAAGGATCCCATCCCACTGCTCCTTTTGCTCTTCCGATTTCCATCTTTTGGCAATGGAAAACCATAGCCACAACAACACCGATATAAATTAAGGAATCGTTATACTAGCCGGATCCCATGAGAAACAATTGATGTCGTCTCATCCATTGATCGTCAGACTTTCAAGATTATATGTCACAACCGCACTTCCATTCACTCACGGAACACTTCTTGGATATGTCCTTCCTCAGCACTTCATTTCGAGTAGGGATTAATAGTTCCCCCTGTACAGATTAGAGTACGAAGCCCACCCAAAAAATCGAATAAAATAGTCCGTTCTATTTTGCCGGTATCACCAGCTGACTTAGTTCCGATGACTCTCTTCAGAATGTGAGGCAATAATAGAGCAAATATGTCAAACGGTTCTCCACCAAAAGCAGGAACTCTTTTATTATGTATGTGGATTGATTGGTCGACTTACGACATTTTGTATAGAAATTACGAAAAAATGCAAGTAGTTATAATTCATTATAATTCAAAAATTTATTTATCGATGACCATAAAACTGCTCATGTATTATAAGAAGAAATTTAAAAAACCCTTCAACACAAAAGTTATTCATCACATCGAATCTCCAACATTTTATAGTAGAGTAGACGATCTATCACCGTGCATCACTCAAGTTTCACACACAAACATAAATAGAAGCTTCTAAATTCATAAGCATACAATAAGATAAGAAAGATGATCTATCACCATGCATCATTCAAGTTCCAACAACCCATGCCCTTGCTGCCACCCTTGCGGGCATGGCCCCCATTGCAGCCCCCACCGCCACACCGGCGGCCCTGGCGGCCCCGGCGGCCCCGGCGGCCCCCGGCGGCCCCGGCGGCCCCGGCGGCCATGGCGGCCCCGGCCCCGGCGGCCCCCGCTCCCCCTGTAGCCCCCGCGGCCCCTGCGGCCCCACCGGCCCCCGATCCCCCTGCAACCCCTTCTCCCCCTGCGGCCCCTTCTCCCCCGGTCCCCCTTCTCCCCTTGGTCCCCCTTCGGCCCCCGCCGCCGGATGTAGTAGAAAAGGAAACCACAAAGCATGACGGCAACAATGACTAAACAAACAATAACCCACATTGGGATGTTATTGTCATCAGATGATACGGAATTCGGATCGATCCATGGCGATGGAGGAGGAAAGTACTGGAAACTCGGATAAGTTTGTGGATAGTTATTGTTCTCCATTAAGAAAACCCTGTGGACATAGTTCAATGCGAGCGGTGAGTCTACAAACATATTATGAAGCATCAATCCAAGAGCCAATTTACCTTTTTATCATGATGAATCGATCGTATGATTTGAGCGTGAGATCAAAATGATTCAACACGGAATTCAATGATATATAATGTGAGTGGAAGTAGGTGCTTGCACATATACCCTCACAAGAAGAACCGAGCAAATCGGTGAATGATGTTGCACCAATGCTTACACGACCTGCAAAGAAGTGAGAATTTTCGCTTGGTGGAGGTAGCGTTATATATGCCCCGCGACACTCCCTCCCTCCCTCATGAGGTGGGTTTTTTTTTTTTTTTTTTCATTACTAACCAACTAAGGGGACACCACTAGTTGAAAAGTCTAAACGTACAATTCAACATAGAGAACGAGGAGAATTTGAACTCCAATTGCTGGAAAGTAGGCTGGCTTGGTAGGTTAGGTAAGGGTTTTAAGTAATACATCATTTTTTTTTGGGATGTAGTGTAATGATTGAAGCATCTAGACAAAAAGTTGGGAGATTTTATTCACATTCCAAAGATAGGAAAAAATATCAAATAAAAATCATAAATCTATTATAAATGTACCAATTCTATTATAAATATATGTTTAATCAATTAAGTACTAAATCTTTTATATTTATATCAATTCGGTTCGTTCAATCAAAATTGGCTGCTCAAGACTAAAATGAACACAATGCATTCTATGAGGTACTGTCGACATTAAAGTGGATAATTTTTAATAATTTTTAATATTTTTTCGATTTTTATTCCTATTTTTTATATTGTCTTTTCTTTCTTTTTTTCCTTTTCTCTTTCTTTCTTTTTCTATTTTTTTTTCTTTCACTTGCTTCTTCCTTCGGCCGGTCGCCAACGACCACTGGAAATGAAGCTCCACAAAGAATGGGGCGAGCTTCAACTACTGTCCAAGCTCGATCACATCTTCATGTGTGATGTTCAGGAGCTGGGAATTAGGCCCATTGAAATGATACACGTGTTTGACTAATACGGTCCAAGGGAATAAGATTTTGGTGAGGGCCAAGAAAAACAACCAAGTCTGAAATGAGAAATTATTATATACTCTACAAAATGTGTGATCCAATATCATCTCAATCATTAATTAGGGTAGATCTCGTTATGAGCCCACGGGGTCAATTGTTGAACTGGGTTTCAACATGAGATATATAGACCACATAATAACATTTCATGCAAAATGGGGTTATAGACGTGACCTGCAAAATAAAATTCACTCTACTATCCAAAATCAAGTCCACAAAAACTTATTTTAGAGCTGACCTACTAAGGATATAAGAGACCCATTGTCAATTCATTTCTATCTCGAGTATTCTAAAAATGTAGGAAAATGTTCAAGGATCATCCTGAACTTAAACTGTTTTAGATGGATACATCAAAAAATCACTAATCTCAGTCCTCGTGTTAGTCTATACTTGTCTACATCTCTCTTATGGTCCCGGGACTCCTGTCCGTGTGAAACGTGGGAGAAAACGACGTAACGGCTAAGTCCATATCGTCGCTGTCGGCCACGATCATCTGTATTTAGAATCTTATCGTTCTAACTTGACTCGCAATCACATCGTTTTTTCCCCCAATTTTTGGACTGTTGGGTCTATTTCTCCTGTTGAGAAAATATTAGGTACGTGAGACGCTCGAGCGTGGCAAACAAGAAGGCGGGTGGGAGCGCCACACGTGTCTCGTGGGACCCACAATTTCAGGCGCCCAATTTGAAAATTTTCCTGTACTGTAGCTTCTGGAGAGGGGGTTTTCTGTCGCGCGGGTTCTTCTTTGCGCCTCTCTCTCTCCCCGACGAACTCCCTCTCTCTCTGCCCTCGCTTTTTCCGACCGGCGAACCACCGCGAGCAACCGACGAACCAGGAGGATACCGGCGAGACGACCGCGAGCAACCGACCGGCGTGCGACCTCCCTCTCTCTCTGCCCTCCCTCTTTTCGACCGGCGAACAACCGCGCCGCCCCTCTGGCTCCGCTTCCGGCCCCGACTCGTCCGTCCCTTACTCTTTGTCTCTCCTCGCATCTCTGTCTGCCCTCCCTCTCTTCGACAGCGAACCACCGTGCCCCTCCCTGCGGCTCCAGATCCGGCACCGGCTTGTCCAGGTAATTTCTCGCTTCCTCTTTTCTCTCTTTCTCTGTCTGACGGGGTGATGGAAGGGATTTTATAGGAGTTCAGCGATGCCTGAAAAGTCATTAGTAGTATGCTTTTCGCCTGTAGTTTTTCTTTACTATTGGATCTGGCTATTCATTATGCCAGTAGGACATACTCCGAAAAGGCTCTAAAATGAGTGCTATTGTTGCAAATCATGGATAGTCCTTGAAAATCCAGATCTATTATTCTTCCATATTGATGTTTATACGTATATTCCCCAATAACTTTGCTGAGATGCACTGCAAATGCATCCAGTCTCAATTGATTATCGTCATGCAGCGTAGATTTTTCTTGCTTCTGAGATCATTTGGTCGTATTTGTTTACGTGTGTTTACGATGCTTATGGTAATACTGTACTCTCTTAGTGTTCATTCTGCTATTTAGTCTGCCGTTCCTCCTCTCTCAGGTTCTTGTGGAACTGTCTATCACGCTCTGTGGTACGGATCAGTGTGTTCTTCTACTCCCCTTAAATTTAGTTTAACAGAGTGATGCATGCTGTCATGATGGAAAATGCATGTACCTCACTTCATGGTATACGTACTACTTATCTCACTCCTCTAATAGCGTTTGGCTATCTCTTATGCTATTCACTTACGGACTTCAAGTTCTCTTTATAATATGTAATGCATTGTGGTGGAGTGAATTTTACTCATGTTGCCGACATGAAACGCAGGAGAAATGTGTCATCTGTCTGGACAGTAGGTATTATTCTGTGTTTTGCTATAAGTGGCACGATAAATGTGGCACAAATACCTGTTGTGGAGAAGTGGAAAGAAAGGAGATTAGTGTTGTAAATGGCTTTGTGATATCGTGTTGTTCCCATATATAACTAAATGATGTGGGTAACTTTAGTTGGTGCGTTCTGCTGTTTTACTTATTTTGCTAAATGGAAGAGGAGATTTAGTGCAATGCATTTGGCTTCTTACTTTATCTCACTGTTTGGTATAGACCTATGCGATCTCCTGATGATGATTTTTTTTCTTTTTTTTGGATTTTAACTTTCTCTGCATTTAACTTGGTCCCAAAGATGTCCCGCCTAGAAAACAAAACATAATTGCAAAGAAGGAAATAGAAAAAGGAAATAAGGAAGAGTTACAGATAGTCATTGAAGAATGCGAAACAGATATCCCCTGAGATCAGAAATGGCCATCCTTCATGAGCTTACTTAAATATTATCTGGTGACAAACTAATGTGAAGTTATAAAAAAATAAAAAATAATAAGAGTTGGAATTTTGGGTTGAATAAGCATCAAGAACTGTCACCGGTTAAAGATTGGTCACGTCAAAATGGGAAGCGAAGACTAACTAAACATTCTGGCTTTATTTAAATTTGTTGTAGCAAGCAAATAGAAGTCTAAAGTTTGTGAACTCCATTTTGGGAAACGGATGCAGCCATTTAATGCATTCTTACGTGTGTAATCTTTATTACAACATGTTTGTAGGCCACGAATTCATACTATTGGATGAAAGGAAGGTGCAACCGAATACCTGATTTGATGGCAATCACAGAAACTAAAATTGGTTTTGAGGAAAGTAGCACTAAATCCCATGATGCAAATGAAAATACGCAATGTCAACCACGCAAAAGATGCAAGAGTGAAAGCTTGGCTAACATTGAGATCAAGCACTTCACTGCACTTCACTTCTTCAGTCACCAAAAGTCACTCACAGCAGAAAAAACAATTGATACATTCTCTCAGTGAACTTCACTCATGTGGGATTCACACGTATTGTTACTTGTGTTTATTTTGCAAGCTCTTGCTAGTGTTTACTTTATCAAAAGTTAAGTGCAAAGTACCCTATTCATGCTAGTTTCATACTGCAATAGTTGGATAATATGAGGCCGTATAGTCACATAAGATTTTGAGAAAAATGAGGTCTTTGCATTCATGAAAGGCCATTCTCAAGAGGAGGTTAAAGGCCCATTATAGAATAATTTTTTCACATGATATAAAGCTAAAAAAATTTCAATAAACTTGCAAGTTAAAGTTGCAAGTACGTTGATGTAGAATTTTATGAAACCTCATTAGCTAGTTGTGGAATTAATCTTAAACCTGCAGGGAACTTTAGAGTGTGGTAATTTTTTTTTAACCAAAAAGTAGTGAAATCCAAAAGTTTGACAGAGGTTGTGATGCTAACAATGTAGGATTTTTGCACTTGTCTATCAACCAATCGTTAAGTATTTAATTTGGGTTCTGGGCAATTTTTTTGGTATAGTAGCCTAGTGGGAGACAATCATTTGTATCCTTATCAACTTATGAGGCAGAGTATAAAATGGTAATGATAGTGACACACAAAGTCTGAGAGATTTTCCTTACCAAAAAAAGTTTATGAGAGATTTAGACCCAAGTTGTTGGTTACTTCATACACTCCTTTGATTGGCTTTATGTCTCATGGAAATTGCTTGCTTTCATATTCAAGGAAACCATGTCAAGTTTGACTGCCATTTTATTAGAGAGAGTACTTGAAGGTAAAATAGAGGTGAAGTTGTCGAAACAGAAGCGAGTTCTTTCCCTCTGCAAAGTTGGCAACATTCAGAGAATACTTGGCTTGATAGCAAAACTGAATTAGGTTGGAAGGAGTGTTAATAATAACAACCAACTTGCTGGCTTCTTGAAGAGTTTAATCTCTCCCCATGAGGAAGGATTTTGTGGAGTTGGTCTTTCGGCTTTAATCTTCTTTAAATTTGGCCTTTCACTTACGTGGCTATGTGGTCTCTCCTGTCCGAGTATTTAGTTATGCAACTGATATCAAAGGGGTCGTTTGCTTTTAGCTTTTCAGCAAGCAAACACAATCAAGAAACTAGCAAGCATTTTTGGAATAAACAGTGTGTATGCAAGCAATTCTGGCACATATAGGCTTTGCAGGAGAGAAGTTACTTGAAAGAGAAATAGAAATGAAAGTGGCTTTGAGTGTCCGCTACGCAATGGAGTGTGTAATTGGAGTACTGTGTGCACATATGCTTCATGTTTCTTTATAAAAAAATTTCAGCTTATGGTTTCATTGCGCACCTTCATTTCAAGTAGAACATGCCCTGTGACAAATGGAAATTCCCATGGCACCACAATCATATAGTTTGGTTGACACCACATTACCACATTTGAGCTGTGGAGGATGTAAGATCTTCTGTGTGTTGAGGTTGGTACTCGTTACAACTATTAGGCTCAAAGGTTGTCCATAGCGAAAATGCATCCATGCATTATCATCCCTTTTTCAGGGAACCGTTTCATCTAGTTTCTGGCTTGTGTTAACTTGTGCATCTCTGGTGCTGTTTCACAGGTAGTCAATGCATAAATTTCTTTTTGGTTATTCGTCATCTCATTTGACTTACAATTCGCTTGTGGCCCATTGTTCCCTAGGGAGAAAGAATTGGTTGCTGTGAAAGATCAATGCAGCTGAAGTTGATATAATCGCTAATGAACTTGAGGTCAGTCAGCTTATGCCATGTGCTTGAACGCATTTATTCTCACTGGCCTGAGCTTTCTAATATTGTATGGTAAATTCTGAAAACAGCTGGACCGGAAGGTGGCTGAAAGGACCTTACGTGAGCATAAGGTGATGCTGTTGCTGCAATTCGTTCCTTGCTTCGATAAAGAATTGGTGGCACGAAAAATGGGATTTGTGATTTTTCTGAGGACATACCGACTTGCCCATAACATTGTCCAAGTAGGATCAAAAAGCTGTATGAGTCGTGCTTCTTTTGGTGATACATGACTTGCTTTCTGGGAGATTGTTTGTACTCTCGCCGATTTTGGTTGCTAATGTTCAGCCCTGCATTTTTGCCCTTCCATGTAGTTCATGCCGGGAATTTTGGACGGTACGAAAATCATGTACAATTTCAACGAACAAAAAATCACAAATCCACAAGCCTTTGCTCAATAATGTGAGGTCGATTTCTGATACAAAGCTTGGAAGAGTTGTTGGGTTGATGCCTGGTTGGATGGCGACCCTAAGTCCAAGTTCATTAGACTGAATTTAATTCGAGAAACTAAAGCATCAAACTTTCTGGAAAACCGAAGACTTTTGCTTGCATGTAAGATTTTGTTGAAGTAGCCCCTGGCACAATCGGCTAACTAACAACTGTAGAAAAGGCATGGATATCTTCATTGATGGAATTCCATGGGGCGAACTTGGGCTAACGGCGATTTAGAAGCAGAATCTGCCTTGAGCTTTAGTAGTGCGCAACCCCTGTTACCATTGCAAATCTCTCTGTTTCACCACTAAGAGCCGTCAAAGTCAATTTGATTTGTACAGCTTTATGATGAGAATCTAATGTTCCCCTATAAATGTATCACAAACAAATGGATTGCAATGCCTAATGTGCTCAGCCTCCGATCTCCACAACACTTTGCAACATATCTACAAGATCATCTGACTTTTCCGGTAAATGCACAAAAGCGACATACAATCGTCCTAGATCCACCCGCAATTGAATTGCTCAAACGAAGGACAAACATTCTATCCTCTCGAAATGGTCCCAAAAATCTGGTCGCCAAATTTCATGGTCCAGAAGCAGCAAAGCGAGTCGAGATTGGTTGGCAACATCAACTTCCTGACGAATAGCCAGGTTTGCTTGGACTGTTCACCAATGTAATGAATAGACAAATCCTCTTGATGCACCGAATGGTTCACGTTTCCCTTGGAGTGCTGTCGCCACCAGCAGAGCGGGAAGCCTGAAATTGAACTGCGTTCTGTCTCTGCAAATCTTTGAATCTTTCCAGTATTTCCTGGAGCGTCGGTCGGCACTTTGGATCACTGGTTAGGAGAAAATGCAGTTCCCACATCAGTATCAAATTGTAACAAATTGACAATTTTTGTCCTCACAAAAAGGGAAAAAAAAAAAGCTCCTGAATGACATCAACTTATGCCAGAAGAAAAAAAGGTCATGAAACTGCCTAAGAGATTCGAGGACTTCAAATCACGATGAATGATAGGTAAATTGTAATGATGCAGATAATTCATGCCCCTAGCCTGAAAAGTACCCAATTCAATAATTACATGTTAAAAGCAGCAAGATAACATACAAGAGATGGTAGAATTCAAATAACTGACAAACTCTGGAGGCCAAAAGTTCACGGGCCAAGCAGTCTCAGGAAGTTAGGAATGCTAAGGTTCAAGACACCCGTCTCAAATTTTTATCATCATGGAAGTAAAATGTACATTTAAAAAATATCAACAAGAACAAAAAGAGGGCAATATAAAAAGGAGCAAAACAAACGCTGACAGGGAAACAGATGAAAAAAAAAACATTCAGGTGACCAAAATGTAAAACATTGCACCTACAAGAGGATGGATTTGGTTACGTGCTGAATGTACATGTAAAATATATCAACAGGAACAAAATGAGGGCAGTATAAAAAGGAGCAAAACAAATGCTCACTGGGAAACAGATGAAAAAAAAAAAAAAAAACATTCAGGTGACCAAAATGTAAAATACTGCACTTAGATGGATTAAGTTACACGAATAAGAAGCAGATACTTACCACATCCAAAGCCATATGAACACAACGTCTCCAATCCAACTTGGCTGTGTTCCTCGGCAGTAAGCGAAACAAACTTCCACTGCATCAACACACGTAACTGTTAGTTCCATAGAGACGGGATATCGACAGAAATTACAATCACTGAAAACCAACAAACCAGACATCACAACAAACTTTAACATGATGCACCATATAATCAAAAAGCCTGCTTTTCAAAAGCATTGAGAAAGTACCGTGGAAGAAACTCTGTGACTATGCAGTGGCGCTGAGGTGAAGTTACTTCTCCCATGAAAAGCAAAACATTGGGGTGCCGAAGTCTTTTCATAAGAGACGCCTGCAAGGACAAAAAAAACTGTCATATTAATGGTACTTTATGAGAAGTGAGAAAAAATTGTGGCAACATCAAAAGAGGTTCTCAGAAAATGCATGGTACTACGCATGCTGAGGGGGAGAGCATGGACATATAACAATCGCAAAGTCCTATGAGAAAGTTCCTCATTTTGAGTAAAACGAGAAGGTATAATCCTTTCATAGACCCACATGCTATTACATCTATCCAACACAACACAATTAATCATAATGCAATGGATCAAGGCATGGAAAATATAAGGAAAAATATCCATAATCCTTTGGCAAAAAAAAAAAAAAAAAAAGATCAAAACCTGCTATCACCACATGTACTGGAAATGTTGCGTTGCTGTATTAGTGGAACAACACTTGAATTAAAATTGCCAAGGCCATCACTAATAGAGCTGACACCAATAAACTATATCCGTGCTTTGGGGAAAAAATCCCAGTTGCTACAGAATAAGCACCAAAAATTCTATTCATTAAAAGGCTTCAGAATTTTATAAAATAATAAAATATGGGCTAGTCATACAAGTGCAGAGAGATAGAGATAAATGCATGCAGTTCGAACATATTGGTCAATCTTACTTCATCTCTTTATCACACTGGTTTTCAGAATGTTCTTCCTAAACCATCTGACTATGTAGTTCTTATCAGGAAAAGGAAAAAGAAAAAAAAGAACAATCAGAAGATGTAGGGGCAAGTGACACCATAGATGGAGTCATTTGGCACCTCGATGTTGACTCATCACATCCTGGGATAATATAGATCACTTTTTGGGCTCATTATCAACTAAAAGGCCAACCCATTATCCCTCACTGCCTCAGTCTGACTCTAGATTATCAACTGCAATTACAACCTGTCAAGGAAGCCCTTATCAAAATTAAACCAGCCAGGTCGCATCCAGCAATCACTAAACACTATCATAACAATGTTTTCATGATTTCAATTAACAAGTCAAGGACAGGGCCAACAGGCTTAGAGCAAGACATAGCCTGCATATCATGTCCTACGAGAGATGCCTTATTCAAATTAAAAAGTCTAAGCGACCCTCAGCATGTCCTGGCTGAATAATATTAGAAACAAAGAGAACTCATGAGACATAGTAAAACAAAAAAGAAAACAAACCTCTTGTCTAAAGGAATTTATCAATTCTTCTTAATATTCTTGCATCGAGAATACCTTCACCGCCACATCCTGCAATTGGATTAAATGCAGAGAAAGTTAAAATCCAAAAAAAAGAAAAAAAATCATCATCAGGAGATCGCATAGGTCTATACCAAACAGTGAGATAAAGTAAGAAGCCAAATGAAGCACTAAATCTCCTCTTTCATTTAGCAAAATAAGTAAAACATAGCAGAACGCACCAACTAAAGTTACCCACATCATTTAGTTATATATGGGAACAACACGATATCACAAAGCCATTTACAACACTAATCTCCTTTCTTTCCACTTCTCCGCAACAGGTATTTGTGCCACATTTATCGTGCCACTTATAGCAAAACACAGAATAATACCTACTGTCCGGACAGATGACACATTTCTCCTGCGTTTCATGTCGGCAACATGAGTAAAATTCACTCCACCACCATGCATTACATATTATAAAGAGAACTTGAAGTCCGTAAGTGAATAGCATAAGAGATAGCCAAACGCTATTAGAGGAGTGAGATAAGTAGTACGTATACCATGAAGTGAGGTACATGCATTTTCCATCATGACAGCATGCATCACTCTGTTAAACTAAATTTAAGGGGAGTAGAAGAACACACTGATCCGTACCACAGAGCGTGATAGACAGTTCCACAAGAACCTGAGAGAGGAGGAACGGCAGACTAAATATCAGAATGAACACTAAGAGAGTACAGTATTACCATAAGCATCGTAAACACACGGAAACAAATACGACCAAATGATCTCAGAAGCAAGAAAAATCTACGCTGCATGACGATAATCAATTGAGACTGGATGCATTTGCAGTGCATCTCAGCAAATTTATTGGGGAATATACGTATAAACATCAATATGGAAGAATAATAGATCTGGCTTTTCAAGGACTATCCATGATTTGCAACAATAGCACTCATTTTAGAGCCTTTTCGGAGTATGTCCTACTGGCATAATGAATAGCCAGACCCAAGATTAAAGAAAAACTACAGGCGAAAAGCATGCTACTAATGGCTTTTCAGGCATCGCTGAACTCCTATAAAATCCCTTCCGTCACCCCGTCAAACAGAGAAAGAGAGAAAAGAGAAAGCGAGAAATTACCTGGACAAGCCGGTGCCGGATCTGGAGCCGGAAAGGGGGGGGGGGGCCGCGGTGGTTCGCCGGTCACGCGGTGGGTCGCTGTCGAAGAGAGGGAGGGCAGACAGAGATGCGAGGAGAGACAAAGAGTAAGGGACGGACGAGTCGGGGCCGGAAGCGGAGCCAGAGGGGCGGCGCGGTTGTTCGCCGGTCGGAAAGAGGGAGGGCAGAGAGAGAGGGAGGTCGCACGCCGGTCGGTTGCTCGCGGTTGTCTCGCCGGTATCCTCCTGGTTCGTCGGTTGCTCGCGGTGGTTCGCCGGTCGGAAAAAGCGAGGGCAGAGAGAGAGGGAGTTCGTCGGGGAGAGAGGGTAGAGAGAGGCGCGCAAAAAAGAACCCGCGCGACAGAAAACCCCCTCTCCAGAAGCTACAGTACAGGAAAATTTTCAAAATGGGCGCCTGAAATTGTGGGTCCCACGACACACGTGTCGCGCTCCCACCGCCTTCTTGTTTGCCACGCTGGAGCGTCTCATCTGTCGCGCGAGATACCCTTGCATCGCAATAATAATGATTCCAACGCCCCAAGAAAAGACCGCTGGATAGATCCGACAAATGCCTAAATTGAATCTAATGAAACATAATCCAATGTAAATTGACATTTTTTATTTTGACTCATTTTCATGTAATATAAATCAAGTGACTCATACTTGACCTCACTCATATCTGACTTGACTTATAAATATAAAACACTTTCATATTTAACTTAATTTAAATATATAAAAAAAACTCATAGATAAATTTCAAAAAAGAACCCAAAATGTCATTATTTTCTCAAATATGAGCTCAAAGTGGACTTTATTTCAAATAAGAACCTGAAGTGGCTTTAATTGTTTCAAATAAGGCTGAAGTGGTTTTGGTTGTTTCAAAATAAGGACCCAATCTCGTCGGTTGCCAACTAGCTAAACTTTTCGACTGGTCGAGGGTATTTTCATCATTTGGTATTTTCCCTTTTTTTTCCTTTTCTTTTTATGGTTCTTCTTCTTCCTCTTTGTCGATGGCTGCTGGCCATTGGCGATGCCCACAAAGGGTTGGGTGAGGGTCGCCTTCGCCGGTGAGGGCCATCCATTCTAGCCACAGGCGAGGAATGGCGTCGCTTGGGCATGGCAACCCTCACCCAAGGGCCATCTACGAGGTCAGCTCTAGCTAGCTACTAGTAAGGACCGGCGTGGGTGGCCCTCACCCAGCCCTCTGTGGGCATCGCCAATAGTCGGCTGGCCACTAGCGAAGAGGAAGAAGAAGAATAAAAGAAAAAAAAAAAGACGGAAAATGGCAAAAGACGAAAATACCTTTGATCGCCGAAAAGTTAGGTCTTTATTTGAAACAAACATAACCACTTTAGGTCTTCATTTGAAATAACATCTACTTCAGGCCTTTATTTGAGAAAGTTATGGCACTTTGAGTCCCTATTTGAAACAATGTTCACTTCGCACTCTTATTTGAGAAAAAGATGGCACTTCAAATCTCATTTTGGAATTTTCCCAAAACTCATAACCAAACAGAAGTGAGAAAAATTTACCAAAAAAACAGAAGTGAGAATAAATTATGAACTTATTTAATATCCA
Source organism: Eucalyptus brandiana (assembly GCA_014182725.1). Lineage (NCBI taxonomy): Eukaryota > Viridiplantae > Streptophyta > Magnoliopsida > Myrtales > Myrtaceae > Eucalyptus > Eucalyptus brandiana. The sequence goes on from CM024669.1 coordinate 30,986,319, forward strand.
TATTATTTTGAGATAATTAAAAAATAGGCTTATAACCCATTTTAATAGATCTATCATCGGACAAACATGATATCTCGACATTTATTGAAATTTGTCCCAATTAACATTGCATATACATGTAAGAAGGAAGATTGGGACATCTCCCAAAAATCATGTAATCGACATTGCATTGGTTGAGAAAAGAGCAAGAAGAACCATAAATTATTCGTTCAATCCTTGATTCAAACGGGATGCGATCCGACGCCTTTGGGGAAGGACATACGTGAAACGCAATAAGCAAAATACACAGAAGATTAGTGGTAAGGGTGCGTTTGGTAACGTTTCTGTTTAAAAATTATTTTAAGAAAAGAAATAGAAAAAAGTGTTTGTTATAGGGAGAACAATTTTTGAACAAAAGAATGCGTTGGTAAATCTGTTCCATAAATATAAAAAGAATAAAAACATGTTTGGTAAATTTGTATAATTTTTTTTATTTCTTTTAAGTTTTTTAATATTTTTATTTTATTTTTTCTATTTTCTTTCTTATTTTCTTATTTATTTTTCCTTTTTTTCTTTTTTCTTTTTCTTTCTTCTTTTTTTTCTTCTTTTGGCCGGTTGCCGGTCTCGGCCATGGCGATCGGCCGACGAGGGCGGGCCGGCCTCGCCCAACCACGGCGAGGCTCGTCGGCCCCCGGTGAGGCCAAATCCAAATCCTATTTAACTAGATTAAGATTCTATTTAATTTGCATTAGGAATTAGTTTAAGCCAAATCCTAATTTAAACTAAAATATTATCTTAATCCAAATAATCCTAAAATGCAAAATATCTAAACTCATAATAAATTAAGAAAGATATTATCTAGAATTAAATTAATTGCAATTTAATCCTAATATGCAATGACGTGCAAAATATGCTTTTAACACTACATGACATGTATGAGATGATTTTTTTACCTTTGTTTAATTTCGAAATTAATAATTGCCAAATAATTAAACATGCAATCCAAATTAAAAATCTAGCAACCTAAATTGATTGATTTGATTTTTTTTTTTAAATTCGAAATAAGGTTCCTATTCTAAATATGTAAACCCTAAAACATGCAATATTATAACCCAAACATTTCAAGATAAACAAAATGATCATGACAAGCCAAACCAAAGATATCACACATCATTCAGATCAAGGGATAATATTTCGCTGGTAAAATCGATAAATTGAGCCTTAAAGATCAAAGTATCAATTTTATTCCCGCTTAATTAATTATTTTATCTAAAATCTTATAGATGAAATAAAAAATTCATGTGCGGTTGCGAATCGAGTGATATGTTGAAATTCCCAATCATATATTAAAGACTAATTATACTAAAAAAAAAAACAAGATAAAGTAAAATAAAATAAAATAAACTAAAAAGAAAAAACTACTAATGTGTTTTCTTTTTTTCCGAGCAAAGATGATAGTTGCTCCGGTAAGGGGATTTGCCGGCAATGGACTCCGACGAGAGCAGCAAGGGTAGCTAGATCAGGGAAAGGTTGTTGCTGGAGGTGCCGGAGGACAAGTTGTTGGGAATAACTGATCCCCGAAAACCCGGATTCGACACTAAATCGAACCCCTAAACTCAAGCGGAAGCGAAGCCCAAGAAAACGACACGTATCACCGATCGTAAAGCACACCACGGATTCGAGCGTACCTTGTTAGCCACAGATTAGACACCGACGCCGATGGAGGAAGAAAATCCGGTCGAATTCGATCCGATGAAGCCTTGAAAGGAAGAATTGGAAGCCGTATGCCTACTGTTCTTCTTTTGAGAGAGAAAACGCGAGGGAGAGAAAAGACGTACGTGAATTATGATTCCAACCAACGTCTTTTCTCTCTCTCTCTCTCTTCCTTTTATACCTTACCCCTTCCACGGGCCTTATTCCCGTGGGCCGGGCTTTCTGGGCCCAGCTTGGGCGGATAGGGCCTTAAGCCCAAATCTAATAAAGCTTTCATCTCCCACTCGCACAAGGTGGGCCGAACAGGATTCTCTTTACCTCTCTTCAACATTCATATCGATGAATAATCCGTGCGACCAAAGATACTTTGAGAGCTCGTTGCTATACATCCGTTAGGAATATATAGCAGCTCATAATGGGCGTCACACTCCGAGTAGATTTAGTATGCGTCACCCTAGATCGATTGATCACATTTATATCTCTCTTGATCTCTTTCAAACATGATATATATATTGTATTCACAATTATAATTATTACAAAGACAGTCATAATTGGTCGACCAGTAAATACAAAACCACAATGTGATTCTCCAAAATCGATCTTCCTCTTTCCTTCAAACTCTTAATTTCAGTCTAGCTTGCTTTTCTAGAAATGCCCCATTAGATCGAATCATCTCATGACCATTGGCAACACCCTAAGATAGCAAACACTAAATAGAAACCTTGAGAATAAGTAAGAGTCCTGAGGGGACTAAAAAATTGAGGAACTCTTTTCCTCAAGAGTCTCACACGTCATAAAAGTTGAGATCAAACTTTTTGCCACTCTTATTGGTCGTCTCATGCATACGTAGTATGAAATACGTATTACGGTATTAACTCCTTTCCCATGGAGCGTATGTCTACACTTTTCAATACCATACGGATGATAGTTCGGACATACCCAATGTCTAACTTGAGTTCACGTATCTACTCATTCACAAAATTCATCGAACTCACATCCGGCATCTTAGACAGATAAAGTAAAATATGTGGGGTATTTTACTTTCGGACATCTTCAGTATTATGTCCTCATCTTAACACCCAGTTAAGGCGACATACGTGTTTTAAGCTTGAGCTCTCAATTATCACATAGATAATAAGCTTAAAAACAGTCTCATCTCTATTTATCACATAGTAAATAGAGGCGATTACCCATGTGAGTGGGCTAATCTTATATCTGTCCGACATACTACTCAACTTAAAACAATGCACTAAGCATTAAGATGCATAAAGATCACACATAGATTCATAGGCATTAATGATGAAAACACAAATTCATCAAATTGTGAACACTTAGGGAATTACAATATTCAGTACATTAGCCTCTACGCAATCCTAGAGACTTCATATGGCCACAAAACACATCTCTAGGTATTGGCTTTATCATAGGATCTGCTACCATTCTATGCGTAGTATGTACTCTAAGTTCACATCTTTTCGTGCAACCATATCTTTGACAAAATTATACTTGGTATCTATATGTTTGGTCTTGCCATGATATTTTGGATCTTTGGTGTACGCTTTCACTGCTTTGCTATCACAGTTAACCAATAACAATGAATCTGCAGCACCTCCAATAACACCTAAATGATCCAAAAAATCTCTAAAGTCAAACATCTTCTTATACTACTGCTGATAATGCCACGAACTCAATTTCTATCGTGGACAAGGCTATGCATGTTTGTTTCTTACAGCTCCAACATATGGTGCCATTATTCGATAAGAAAACAAATCCAGAGGTAGATTTCCTTTCATTTAAATCTCCTCCCCAATCAGCATCAGGATAACCTTAGAGTCGCAGATCCTTTCCTTAATAACTCATCGTATAATCAGCAGTCCCATTTAGATACCTCAGTATTCTCTTAACGGCTTTCCATTGTGCTTGACCTAGGTTGGATTGGTATCTACTCACCATTCCAACTGCAAAAACATATGTCAGGTCTTATACACATCATAGCGTACATCAAGCTTCCAACAGCACTAGAATAAGGAACATGTTTTATTTGTTCATTCTCTTGTGGAGTCCTTGGACATAGTCTATGGCTCAATCCTTCACCTTTTGCAATAGGAGTGTCTATGGGTTTACAATCTTGAAATCTTAACTCCAAGAATATATGCAACATCACCCATGTCCTTTCATCTCAAAATTGGAAGACAACCAACTTTTGACAGTATTGACAAACTCCATATTACTTCTGGCAATTAGTATATCATCAACATATAATGATATGATCACAAATTGATCATTGGATCTTTTGATATATACACAATGATCATCATCTATCATTGTAAAGTTATATGCCATTATGGCATTAGGAAAACGTATATATCATTATCTTAACGACTGCTTAAGGCTATATATCGACCCCCAAAGTCGACATACCTTTTCTTCTTGACCTTTCACTATAAAACCAGTAAGTTGTTCCATATATGTTTCTTCCTCTAATTCTCCATTGAGGAAAGCAGTCTTTACATCCATTTGATGTAACTCAAGATCCATACTTGCCATTATTGCCAGAATAATGCGAATCGAGGTAAATCTCACTACAGGAGAAAATATATCTTCATAATTAATTTCTTCCTGTTGATTATACCCCTTTCGCCACAAGGCGAGCCTTATGCCTTTCTATCGAGCCATCAGCCTTTCGCTTTATTTTGAGAATCCAGTTGTTCCCAATAGCTCTGCGTCCTTTTGGAAAATCAACCATTTCCCAAACATGGTTTGACTTCACTGACTCCATTTCCTCTTTCATTGCATGAATCCATTTTTTCCTTATTAGGGCAATTTAGAGCCTTATTAATATTTCTTGGCTCTTCCTCATTTTGTGGAGCAACCATAAAAGTTTCCCTTTCAATGTCAAAACATTGATGGGGAATACTTTGCCGACTTGTTCACCATATGGGAGATTGTACACTTAGCACATCATTCCCCATCATGCTCCCACTTGGATTAGGTAATGATGATGTTGTCACATCAGGTGGTTGCAATTGAGAATGAGTTGAATTCAATTCATCACATCTCATATTACTCCCACTTGGACGAACTCCACTAACATCATTATCTTGATCCAAGGTTTCAAATAGGGAACAATTTTCCCTTATTTCGCCCTTCTTAGGATATTCATCCACTAAGGATGTGACATCCCGTGATTCAAATTCAGTTATACTCCCACTTTCCTGCTCACCTATGAACACATACTCTTTCGAGTGTTCGCAGTATCTCATGAAAATACTCTTATTTCCTTTGGGACCCAAATTCCCAAACTTGTGAGAGGACTCATGTGTATAGGTAGCATAACCCCATGCCTTAAGAAAACTTAAGTCCGATTTTCTACCTGTCCATAACTCATATGGGGTGGAAATAATTGATTTGGAAGGCATCCGGTTAAGTATATTGGCAAAGAAGATTAACAACGCATCACTCCAAAGAGTGATAGGTAAGTTAGCATACGCCATCTTGGACCTAACCATTCCAATAGGGTTCTGTTTATTCTCTCTACAACACCATTTTGTTGAGGAGTATATGGAATAGACAACTATCTTTATATTCCTTTTTCATCACATAATTTTCTGAACTTATCATATAAATATTCTCAACATCGATCGAATCTAAATACTTTATTTTCTTGTCTAATTGATTCTCTGCAAGGTTCATAAACCTTCTGAAACAACTTATGCTTCAGATTCATGAGAAATCAAATAGACATATCCGACTCGAGTATAATCATTTATAAAAGTGATGAAATAAACAGCCCCTTGCCTTCCTCTCACATTCATTGAACCACAGACGTCATAATGGATTAAATGCAGAGGAAATTCAGCTCTTTTACCCTTTCCAAATGGTTTCCTTGTTATTTTCCCTACTAGGCAATGCTCACTTATGGACAAATCGACTTTTTCAATATTGCCCAACAAGCCCTCTTTGGCTAGTCTATTCATATGTTGTTGGCCCATATGATCAAGTCTAGCATGCCACCATATTCACATCATTATCATATAAGGTAGAAGACGTGAAACAAGGGAATAACATATTGACATCATCACAGTCAACATCTAGTACAATAAAACCATCCAGAAAATATCACAACCATAGTAGTTTGTATCCAAATACAAATCTACACTTCTATTATGGAAGTTCATACCAAAACCAAGCTTAACCAACGCTAAGACATGACACTAAATTTCGACGAATCTCCGGAGCATATAGAACATCAAAGGTGCGTCCACCACTCATGTTCAATTGGCCGGTGCCAATTCCTTTACATCAGCTCTAGAGTTGTTTCCCATATGGATCCACCCAGTTCCAGTTGGTATCGTCGGAATTCCACGAAGGATCCTCTATCCTTTGTTATATAGTCTGTCGCTCTTGAATCTGATCCACAAAAGATTGGATTGACCAATAATACAGAACTTGACATATAAGCAAAGTTCTCAAATGTACAAGAGGTGTTGACTTTTTTTTTTTGACTCACAACAGTTGCAAGCATAGTGACATTTGTTGTCACAATTGTAACACCTCACCCTTGACATTTTCTTCACTTGAGGACGTTTTCCTCTCTTGTGTTGGTTAACTCTTGATTTCTTGCAATAAGGACTTGATCCTTTGCATTCCCACATATTGAACGAATCAATACGTTTGCGCTTAGAGCACAAAGCCCTTTCTGAGCTAGAACCAGCATAGCAAATGTCCATTTTCGGCTCAAATACCGTTAGGCGGTCCTCTTCTAGCTCAAGGTGGCGCATGGCATCCTTAAGATCTTCCATAACATGGTCAAGAGCTTCTAGTGCTTCTTGCTTTTCCAGCACATATTGAATCTTCTTATTCAATATTTCACAATTGTTACCGTCCATATCAGCAATCACGTTCTTAGTTGCTGAACCATCGTTTTGAACACATCAGATATCCATGCACGAATAATTAATGCCTATCATTTATGCATCCCTATTTTGCATAGACCTATCATATTAATAAATAATTTCAAGTAAGGCTTCAGAATCAAAAGGTCACTATGTTTCCAATCATCCTCCAAAAATCCTAACTTAAAACCATCATTAATATGATTTTCTTATGCAAAATCAATTCTATGAAGCTACAAAAGCTTCTAAAACTACCCTCGCCTAATTACCCACAAAGAACCAAAGAATAATGAAAGCAAATAAAATCTAATATCCAATAAAATAACAATGCTTTCACATGATACGACTAACATATCAGTTGTTACATCAACAACAATCAAGTAGTAAACATTACATAATTAATCAAAGAAATAAATAGGGAATGTCTCTTCTAATCTATCAGTCAAAACATCTGAGAAAATGAAGGCACATTTGCCAACCATGGAAAAACTTTTGGAGAGCTTTCATGTCGCCACCAAGGCGCATTCACTCGGCGCCATATGGCGCTCAATCTAAGGGTTGGAGTTTTGGCCAACTCAATCCTATAAGTCTTTCTCTTACAAAAGCTTCCACCAGCCTCCTATAACCCGGACCACGTTGACCTCCCATAGCCGATCCAACACTCGCTTGCCATTCGGGTGGAAGAGTGTTCATCAAAGCCGGCACCTTCTCAAAATCCGGCAAAAGATAACCATTCCAGGATGATTTCCGTATCATCCGATTGACTCTGACCACATGTGATACTAAATCACCATCATGCCACCGATAATTAGCTAATTCTGACATCAGCCTTTTAAGTCTTGCATTTCCCTCGTCCATTCTCGGGATTGCAAGTATCCTTGTATAACGCATCATAGTTCGCAACAAATGCGGAACTAAAAATGGATTACTCATAATCCATAATTTACATAAGGAAAATACATAATTTTCCATTGATTAAATGCAACAAATGCGAGAATAAAAAATGGATTCTTATAACCCACATGGCATGACTGAAAAAGAAAACAGATTCCTTTATTTTTTTTTTTTTTTTTTTTTTTTTCTTTTTTTTCGGGTCAAGGGTCAACGGTCAACGGCAGGTCAACGGTCAACGGTCAACTACCGGTCAACGGTCAACGGCAGGTCAACGGTCAACGGTCAACTGCCATCCAACGGTCGGTCAACGGGTCAACGGTCAGCTGGTCAACGGGTCAACGGGCGCGCGGGTCGGCAGACCGGTCGGACCGGACGGACCGGTCGGGCCGGTCGGGCGGGTCGGGCGGATGGACGGACCACACGTGCCGCGCGCGTGCGCGTGCTGACGTCAGCCGGCACGTGCCTCGCGCGTGCCAGGCATCCGCGGGTCGGGTCGTCGATCGGGTCGGGTCGGTCGCCGGCCGGTGACCGACCGGCTAACCGTCGTCGGCGCTAACGTCATCGATGACGTCATCCCGGCCGGTTACCGACCGTTGGGTGACGTCATCACAGTCGGTTCGCCGAGCCGGGCGCGTGCGGTTCGCCGGCGGCGCGCGCACGTGCCGGTTCGCCACCGGCGCGTGTGGCGCACGCGCTGCCGAAGCCATCGCTTCCTGGCGCGTCGCGCCCACGCGCAGCGGCTTCGGCGCGCGTGTGGGCGCGTGCGGCGTCTTCTACGGCGGCGTGCGACATGTCGTCGCCCGGCCTCGTCTCGCCGTCTCCCAGTGCGCCTTCGGAATTTGATTTCGACTTACGAAAACTCGGAAAAATGGCCGAACAACGCTCGGGTGTCGGGATTTTTGCCCCGATCCGTACGGCCGAGAATTTCTTCGCGAAAATTCAATCAATAAACATCAAATTGATCGGGAAAACGTGAACTAGGGCACGATACCAATGTTGGGAATAAGCGATCCCCGAAAACCCGGATTCGACACTAAATCGAACCCCTAAACTCAAGCGGAAGCGAAGCCCAAGAAAACGACACGTATCACCGATCGTAAAGCACACCACGGATTCGAGCGTACCTTGTTAGCCACAGATTAGACACCGACGCCGATGGAGGAAGAAAATCCGGTCGGGTCGATCCGATGAAGCCTTAAAAGGAAGAATTGGAAGTCGTATGCCTACTGTTCTTCTTTTGAGAGAGAAAACGCGAGGGAGAGAAAAGACGTACGTGAATTATGATTCCATCCAACGTCTTCTCTCTCTCTCTCTTCCTTTTATACCTTACCCCTTCCACGGGCCTTATTCCCGTGGGCCGGGCTTTCTGGGCCCAGCTTGGGCGGATAGGGCCTTAAGCCCAAATCTAATAAAGCTTTCACGAGTATTGTTCAGAGATTCGCTGGGATTACCGGGGCGGTGACTGGATTCGGTCAAGGAAGATCTGCACTAATAAAAATTCAAACGAAAGCAAAATAACTGGATCGGTGGAGGTCTCGGGCACGTCAAGGACGCCTGAAAAATCTGCAGGAAAGTCGTCAAGCGTGGCCATTGAACTTTGATTTTGCCGATGAGTCACCAAATCAGGTGAGAACTCTCGGATATACAAATCTCTTCGTGAGTCTGAGCCTCCAATGAAGACTTTGACCAAACTCTTAGCCCACTTCTTTGTCTCAAAAGTAACAAAAAATATGACGTCTTCTGTGCATGCAATGAGCGATGAAACCGTGGGATAACACGCCAAAAAGCCTATAGGAACAATAAAAATCAGGACTTCTCAGGATCGGTCTCCATCGTATGGAACCAAACACGTTGCCGCAACTTGATGTGACCCGACCAAAATTGCTTGTTGCAGGAAACTCGCTGGAAAGATCCGCAAAAGACACCTTCACACAAATCTGAAATTTTAGATGGCTTGCTGGTGTCGTCAGCGACGTGATGGACAGCGGCGGCACACCGGAGCGGCAAGCTCAGTTGTCGTCGGCTCGGGCTGTGGATCACAAACAGCAGCAACTTGGGCTTGCGGCAGCATTGCGAGTGGTAAATCGGCAACAAGATCCCACAGCGTTACGTTGGCGTGAAGCTTATGGCAAAAAAAAAATCGTCGAGTCACGGAGATGTAGGGGATCGGTAGCAGTCGTCTAAGGAAGAAGACGACCCACACCCTGTCTCTCCATCTCGTGTATTCTCTCTGAAATTATCAATTTCCCAGCCACCACGATTTCTCCTTTTGACTTTTTCTCTCTAAAACTCTCTCTGTGCTATCCCCTTTCTGCAGATGTAGCTTTTCACCTAAAAAAGAAAAGAATTTTCCCTTGCTTTCTTTTGTATTTTTTTTAGAACTCTCTCACGCACGAATTTTTTTGCTCAACGGATTCGCTCTCCATTTTTTCGAAAAATCCCCACCCAAGTTACGAAAAATGAAGCTCTCTTTTATACTAATTCCGAACGGCCGCTTTGTATGGCATTTTTCGAGTTTCCATCTTCTGTTGTATTAAATCAAGGCTGCAAATCAAAGCATGATTTTTCGCAATCGCCCTCGATCCCGCTTTCGATTTCTTCCATTTTGCAAAATTCTTGCCTCTTATTCACTTGATTTTTAAATTGCTTTCGCATTTAACAAAATCCGAATGCTTTCATCGAATTTCAAATTTCCATGCATAATCAATCAAATAAATTTCCCCATTTTTTTTTTTTCATTTTTTCCTTTTATTTGTTCCAATGCAATTTTTATTTTCCTTATTTTCCTAGATTTGCCAAAAATAGGTGTCAACAACATATCAGTAACTAAATTTGGTTTTTACTATGTTTTGATGACAATCTTTTTCCTGCGACAAAGTTGGCTCCGATGAAGCAAAAGAGGCGTTGAAGAAACTTGGTGCTAAAGAAGTGTTCACTGAAAGCCAATTAGGAGTAAAGAATGTCAAGAGTCTACTAGATCCGTCCATCCATTAACCCATTCTACCATATTTTTATGCATGGACACATCCATTTTTGGCCATTGGCACTTGAGTTCTTTATTTACATATTATTGACTTTGTATTAGGGTGATCTAAAAGAACCTACCCTTGGATTAAACTGCGTTGGTGGCAATGCTGCTTCTTCGATGATGAAATTTTTGAGGCGCAACGAGTGTTAAATTTGTGTCGAGTGCTTCCTTTATCTTTCTGAAGAGAGCTGATTTAGTTTTGTTCTCCGGCGGGGAGGAACCATGGTGACATGGTGGGATGTCTAAGAAACCAATTACAGTATCAACTTCATCTTTTATCTTCAAGGTAAATTAAGAAGCAGCGAACTAAAATTTCTGCCTATGGTTATGAGGTTATTTCAGTCCAGCCTTACAATTTGACTTGTCTATGTTTCGGTCTCAATCTTGCCAATGCCCTATAGTTCTATTTTTTCGTTTAAGTTTGGCCTAAAATCTCAATTTCAATATATGACGCAACCAAATTTGAGCGAAAAAAAAAAATTATCCCTCGAACTGAGACTAAGAGGAATGTATAAACCAATGCAATAATGGTTCTTATGGTTTGCAAGAACTTTCTTTGAGGAGATTTTGGCTGCATAATTAGATCAGTTCAAATGATATAACAGAGTGCAAAAGAACGATAGATCACTTACTGGAACTAGTGCATGATGGTAAGTTAAAATACAAGTTCGTCTTTTGTAACAACTACTCGACTGCTGTATTTAGGTCTCCATATCTTTATAGTAATTTTCAATAGTATTCATCCTCAAGATAGTGTGTTTGGATTTTGGTGCATACGAATTCCTCCAAAACTGCAGGACCGAGCTTGTTCCTTTTAGTGATTTCCATGTTGCACTGGATAAATCACCGGGGAAACATGGGAGGCATCCTAAGCAAGTCCCGAAGTTCTCAGGCTACTGAATATTTAAGGGTGGTAAGAAGATGGAAAAATTCTGCGTCATATCCTTCAGACGATCAGCCTATTCTGAAGTTCTGAGGCGCTGGATCAACCGGGCACAAAAACTATGTATATTTTCCCTTCTTATTATTTTCTCTTTTTATAAGTGATGCATCTTTTCCGTTGAGGTAATTTCATTGCTGCTTATTTTCACCAATTTCCATTCTGAATTTCTTTTGCATCATGCCATCCAATCTCAAACTAATCTCATGCGACATGAGGTCCATCTACTACGGCTGAATTTGGAGATCCAAACATCGCCCCGTTTGGTAAGGGTCCATAAAGGTTTCAGATTTGCCAATTACAATTCTCATATACATGTAACAAAGAACATCGGGATACTTTCCCAAAAATCATGTAATCGACATCGCATGCATTGAGAAAAAAGTAAGAAGAACCATAAATTATTCATTTGATCTAAACTAATTCAAATGGGATGTGGACTGCCTTCGAGGAACGTCATTCATACACGATGAGCAAAATCAATAGAAAACTAGCTAATGGTAGTTACTTTTTATGATAGGGAAAACACAGAATGGAAGATCGTACCGGCTTCCAAAGAAGTGACAATTGTTCAGATATCACAGAAAGAAAAGGCATCTTTTGTCTAAGTGATGTCAAGAACCGCACTCCTTTCTCAAGATAAAGTCGACAGCATCCTCAACAGTATCCACGACCTGCATAGGTAAACAAAAAAGAGTTTGATCAGGATGAGTGATTTTCAAATTCATTTTTAACCTTGGAAAATTTAGGGAGAAGACAAATTCCCCACAAAAAATGTGCACGGTTTTGAAATACTGACATTTCACTAGGCTGAATAGGGAAAGGGATCACTCAGTCATGTTTCATCCAACCAAGTTAGAATTCACAGATCACCCAGAGCATAGCAAATCAAGGTATGTAAGTATGGGACACCTCAAACAATTATGAAAAGGAATCCCGTTCTAAGCAACCAAATTCCTAGGAGTGGGTTTTTTTTTTCCTTTGTTGTCCGGTCTCAAATTATTAGTGGAGAGAGAAATGTCCAACGTGAGTTGCCAAATGAGGTTAAAACATGTCAGAAATGGAATGTGTCTCCAATCAACATGTACAAAGCGGAGGATAGAAACAAAGCGAAGAACCACATAAGATCCCTCAACAATTTCCCGATCATTGTCCTTCAAATGATTTTACATTTCACACAAGCATTTTTACGAACCGATTATATAAAACTCATCAAAATGTTGCAAGTCGAGCATTTTTCACACAAAATCCACAGCGATGAAGATGAAGCCATTTTTATTAACTTCAAACTACTACACAGAAGTTACCTTAAGCCATTATTCATATTTCTTATCCTCTTTGTGTTTTGAGTCAGAGACCAATCACAAGAACTGCAAATGGGGTGACAGCAACTCAGCCGAGTTGGTAAATGGAACTTTATTGCCCCCTCTCCCCAAAAAAAAAAAAAAAAAAAAAAAGCCAACATGATGCTTGTCGCTGATGTCTCCATAAAGAATCCAAACAAGTTTCACAATGGCAAGAGAGAGAAAGGATTTCACCTAGTAGAGGGATGTGAGGGTTATAGAATCAAGAGGCAGGCGAAACTCACGTGGGAAGGATTTGAAGATGATGAATGGAGGGCGGGAGAGAGAAAGAGAAAGTTCTGATTTTGTAGGATTTAAAGAGGATGAAGCTCAGACTACTGAGTGGGTAGAGTTCGCAAATGTTTTTCTCTTCTAGGAATTCCAGTACCACCTCTACCTGAGCAATCCAATTCTGCATTTTAAAGAGAATCCATAACCTAGGTAATTTGAATCCGCAATCATAAAACCATCCGAAGATGAGTTGCAATGGGATCTCATTTCCTTTTCTTACACCAAAGTGAACCAAACAAGGCCTAAGTGATTGCGCAATGTACTATACTTCTTAATGTTTTCCAGGTGGAATCTAAGATCTGCATTCTCAACCATGACTTTCCACTAGGAACACAGATATAAAATCTCTAAACCAAAGAAGTGAACATGCTGTAATGAACACAACTTGCACATGTAGGAACCTACCATCAACTCACCCCAACATACATACAAGGAAGAGTGAGAGAGACAGAGATGTGTAAATTTTGTTAAGAGTACAAATACTCACCAGGTCAGCAAGGAACTCTGAATGATTATCTTTTCCCTTGAATACCCCAGTCCTTGTTAATATAGAAAACCAAGGATCTCCTGCCTAAAGGAGTTGTTGGCAGTATTGGTGATTACGTTTCGAAATAAATTCACTGATATAATAAACTATAATTTTTGGTATGAAATATACCTGCTGTGCACCTCTAATGTCGATTTTTGGATTATCTCCTATCATGTATAGGGTTTTGAAACAACGAATTCCAGAGTTTGTAGTATTCTCCACATCTAGGTTGCTTAACAAAGATGGCATAAGATTCCTTAACATTGTCTCAGCATTTCCATAGACAAATGGATTTGGCTTCCCGTATGATGTATACGCCAGAGGAATGGGATGTATTCTGCAGAACAGGGACAAGTAAACAATGCGCAACATAAGATTGAAGATTAATGCATGTCGCTATGCTGCATTAAGGCAAATTAGGCCTACACAAGGATCTTATGGGCCAATCTTTAATTTTTTGCAGAGATTATTATATCAAACTCCATGCAGAACTAACCACTGAGAAGCGGAAACCTCACTATTACCTGTTATAGATTGCTTCTAATGCAATCCTGAAAGCTCCCATACCCAGACGTTCAGCAGGAAAAGTAGCCTGCCTTTACACTTTGTCAGCTAGTCATCAGCCAGTCTTTAGTTCCACTAAGGTTTCAAAAACTCAAGATTGCAACTCACATCACAAATGGCATAGCATACCTGGTATTCTAGGTCATCATTTGCAAAAAAAAGGTGCGGTTGCTTTCTAGTCTCCTCTCCAGGAAGCCCTCCAGTTCTCAATATGTCACAGAGCACCTAAACCCAAACTTGAGTATCACAGAATTATTTTAAAGTACACAGACAGATAGACAGATGATAACACTCCATTTTATCACTTCTTTCAAACTATATTTCAGCGCCCACTAGACTTCTAAAAAGATGACAACTAAAGTTGCAGAGTAGTTACTGAACAAACAAAACAAAGCCTAGTGTCTTTTGATAATCAGTTCAAAGATTTAGAACTCACGTGACTAAAAGACCAGTATGGACTCAACAGCAGAATTAGATAATCTAAGAAAGGACAAGATCCATTAGAGTGGTCACAACCTGAATATCTCTGCTCCAATCAACAGAATCACTGACTACAAATGCTGCCTGAACTCTCTGTGTTTGTACAGCAATTTTTCTCTTCGCCATCTCATTGGAAGTGCTATTCTGGTCAATGTCTGGCTTAGTTGTCCATCTCTTGTACGGTGCCAGTGGATCAATAGCATCAAAGTAGCTAGTGTACTCATCAATTGACAGGACATTTCTGCATAGAAAAGGTACAACCAGAAAGAGGGTCAACCGGAGAGAAATAAAAGAGAATCAAGTTGTTGGAATTCGCGTTCCAGGTGAAACAGTATTGAACACGGACAACTAAAATGAATTAAGGAGAGGACTCCTCTGCGATTACTCAAGTCCCTGAGAACTTGAGTGCTTTTTATTAACTTTGCTTGCTCCTATGTATTACCTAGACATCAAAGTAATAACCATCAATATCAGTTTTATTAAATACATATCTTTATCCCTATTGCCAAGCTATATCTCTCTTCCCCTCCCCCCACCCACACACCTGCATGCACAACCAAGTAATTGAGACATTGCTGGGTACATTTGTAAACCTAGAGAAGTTGTAAAAATATTTACTTGTATCCATATTCGGACATCACAGCAGCAGGTTCTCCTTTGCCAACAGCAACGACAAGTTCATTCTCGAATCTGTGCAAAAACCTCAATTAGGAAACAGATTAATAAAATAGAGAAGCATATTCATTAGTAAAACAGAAAAGCCTATTCAGAATTCCCTTAGAATAGTTAGTACATGCATGCGCACTCTTCTATGTCTTTTCAATTCATATGATATAATATATGTAGTGTATTTCCCTGGTTTCCAAGAAGAAAGCACATGAGATGAAGATATTAGATGTGTTCTTTGATATCCACGTACACATACAAGATGTGTACATTCAATAAAGTCCAATTTTGCAGTTTTGAACCTACTAAATTGTGTACTTATAAATAATTCTTGTACAGGAGAATTCTTACTAAGCTAATAATACACATGCACAATATTTTATTTCACGCTCCCAGATTTTAATAATCATGAGTGAGATAGATGAAAAAAGCAAATGTTATCAAAAATGCTCAGTCCTGATTTACATTAGCATGCCACATTTCTCATTGGACATTGGTCATGGAGATAATCCAACAAATCCTTACCTATTTACCAGTTGTTTAAAAGGTGTGTGGCCCTGTATGACCTGCAAATTATCTTGGTCAAAATATGAGAGAAAAATTAAACAAAGTAGTTCTGGACCTGATAACAAGCAAAATCGTGAGGGCAAGCAGATTTCGTAACACAAGAGACAAACTACCTGTGAAGGTAAAATGTTGACTCCTAGTACTTGACCTAAGTTCTGGGCTCTTTTGGATTCAGAAAAGCCACCTCCTGCATCGGCCATTGCTATTAGCAGTGTGCAGTAAAAATTAATTATTGCTTCTTCATCAGGAATTAACAGGTAAAATTTCTTATTTCAAGGGAGTAACATATTGAACGATCATAGGTAAGGGCATCTCAAAAGGCGTCACGGATTCAAATTGCTTGAATGACTTAAACATAAGATAGCAGCAATCTCAAAATCATCAAGACGATTAGTATTAGATCTTAAAAGTACCAATACTTGCCGATAAGTGAATAATCAACCACAATAAGCATATGATGTCCAGCACGCAACTTGAAAACTTTAGTTTGACCATTATATCATGGCACTCACCAATGATGATTCTATTGAACGGTCACATTTGGTAACACATATCGAAAGTGAGAAATGTGATAGCAAAATTACTAACATATTAAAGCGATGACTAGGACCTATTGAAGTCTACCAATCACGAACACTCACCATTTGTTAAGAACACGAAAGGTATCTTCAGCTTTCCTGAAAAGATGTAGAACGTAAAGTAAGTGATAGCAGGCTATCAAATAGCAGATACGAATCTCAATATCCCCCGCCCTTACATCATCAGAAAATTCGGTAGCAATCAGCGAAAAAAGACATGCATTCGCAACGTAGAACATACGCAAAACGGCAAGATCACCGGCACGACATAAGCCTCGCAGGTATATCAGCAAGCGATGGCGAAAGCCTTACCAGAATCGTCGTACAATCTCCTGAGCGCGCGCGGAGAACCGCCGATGGGAGCGTGACCCAGGAGGATCACGCCGTCGATGTCGAAGGCGATGCCGAACGAAGGCCTGCACGACGAAACCACGATGGTCGATTCGACCACGGACGAAAAAGAAGAAGAAGAGAAAAAGAGAACATCGGAGAAAATCACGAGCGTAGTCGAAGCATGACCGGCACGCACCGATCCGATTGCGAGCTAAGCCGCGAAAACGAGCGCGAGGCGAGCGGGGACGACTGCTTTCTGCCGCGACTCCGCGAGGCGATGGTGAAAAGCCGGTGCCTCATTTTCCTGTTCGCGGCGAATCGCTTCGGGAGATCGAGGAGCTCGAATCGCCGGAGATGAAGCTCCAAGCAGAACGGAGCGAGCTTCAACAGTCCACACAGAGAGAGAGAGAGAGAGTGGCCCAATCGCGCAGCGTCTTCTCGTTCGATGTTCAGGGACCGTGAATTGGGCTCGGTGAAATGATGGGCGGGCCTCGATAACGGATCGGCCTTCATTCGGATCCGAGCTCAACGGTTAAGCTTGATTTTGGTGAACGTTTTTGGGCTGTTTTCTTTAGTTCTTTCATTTTTGTTGTATTTCTCTCTTCAGGCATAGTAATTCGGGCTCCTTGTCTCGGATCCTCTCGAGAGAATCGCCAACTGCATCTTTGGTGCACCTGGTGCATGTACATCTAGGAATTCTCAATGGGCTAGTCGTAAGTGGCCCGACCCTAGGACTATGAGACCAATGGTTATCCCAAACCTACACCAAGATGTAGACGGTGATTTTCTAAAAACAGGGTGCGATACGATGAAATAGGATGCAATGGAGACAGACACAAAAAAATGAACGGATTGCTTTTTTTTTTTTTTTTCCTATTTCCTTGTAGCGTAATTTGGATTAGTTGCGCAAATACTTGTACGATATGAGACACACCCTGATTATAGAACAAAGTCACTTTGTCTGGTTTTTCCCTTTTCATGCTTTGCCCTCTGACTAATTTAAAGATGTGCCAAAAGTCTTGTAAAACTGTGAAGTTCCGCTCTTTTCATGGCTATATTTGATGTGAAGAACTAACATATCGAGCACCTACGACACCACTATCCTAGCATGTCTTTTTCCCTTCTTATTTTTTATGAAAAATATTAGAGTGTGTGTTTGACGACTCAAAGTCTAAGGGGATAAACTTTTGGTGGGGGACCGAGAAAAACAATCAGGTGGAGAAATTATTGCACGCTTCACGAACTATACAAACCAATATCATATCAATCGTTAATCGGATAGATCTCATTATGAGTTTCGATGTGTGAATTATTGAACAAAATTTCGACACGTGACTTATAGGCCATTTGATACCTTTTCATAAGAAATGGAGTTACAGCCTTGACCGGGCAACGAAAATTTACACTATCGTCCACAATAGAGTCCACAAAAATTTATTTCAGAGCCGACCCAGCTAAGGTAAAAGAGATCCACAGCCAATTTATTTCTCTTTTTGAGAATTCTAAAACGTCGGAAAAATAACTTTAAAGTAATCGTTAGTCTTGGATGCGCAAATCAAAAAACTACTTGTCTTAATCCTCATGCTGGTCCGTCTTTATCTATATCTCTCTTATGGTCCCATGACTCGTGTCCGAACAATGTAAAAAACAGCCTGTCCCCAACTAATCAGGACGATGAAATCGAGTAAGTAGAATCGTACCCGTAATGACGAAAACCAAGTTCTTGACCGGTGGAGTGAAGGAGCTTTTCTTAGTGGCAAAGCAATAAATTCGAGACGAGGGACCCAAAAAGCAAGGAAGCGACGCGAGCATCTAGAAGTAGAAGCGCAGCACGGTGAGCAAAGGCCTTAATATTCAAAAGACAACGTGGAAAAAACGACGTAATAGCAACTCCACTACCTCGTCGTTGTCGGCCATGATCGGGTCCGCGAGGAATTCTAAGCATTCCCCCCTGATTTGATCTACCATCACAATCGTTTTCTCTCTCTCTCTTTTAATTTTCTTTCGATCTCTGTGGACTCCCGAGTCTGTCGCGTGACCCTTGCTCGTGGCCACAATGATTCCAATGCCTTGAAAGAAGACCGCTTCTCATCGGATAAACATGACATTTCGGGCTTATAGAGATGGAAATGGAACGATAACGAAGCATTCTAAATGGGAGGGACCTTGCTTTCTTATCTTGTAAAATATCAGTTTGGATCTTCAGGGGAAGACGTCGCCGCTAGAAAATTTACACCGATGCTATAAGGTACAAAAACCAATGATTTTTACTTACTTATCTGAAGATAAAAGAAGAAGAAAAAACGGTATTGTAATCTCAACTAAGGAATTGATTATCGAAGACGACAATTTTATATTTTAAGGAGGGAATCGAGAAACAATAAATAAAAAAAGGGTGATTTGATATGGTTGGTATAGTTGACCATTAAAGAAAACAAAAGTTGATCAACGTCAAAGGAAGTAGACAAACAGGGCCTTCATCCCGTTCACTTTATTGGAAAATATATGACATCAATGGTAAAAATCAAGCCTAATTTGTATTCATTTCATTTTCTCGAAAACTTGACTGAAAATGTTCTATGAGCGCAATGTTATGCTGTATTTATTGATGTTTAATTTGATCATTGAATTTTCATTTAGTTCAATTTAACGTAGTTGCACCACTTGAATCAAACCAATCGAGTCATCCTAGTCAATTAGATTTTACTAGTATTTGATATGAGAATCTAACTCGGTCATGGAACCACATTTGCTTATGTGGGTATACACATTAGTAGCTACATTGGCAAATTCTAGAATAAATGATGCCAACTAATTGGATGCACATAGAAGAATCAGTTGGATTGGTTGATGGCACAGTTGGAGTTAAAAGAGGTCAATGATTTCATTATTTTAATTAGCTTGTTCAGCACTTGCACAAATAAAGTAAGTTGGACTTGTCGGAAGTAAGGTTATATTCGACGCATCGGAAGGTTCTTCAAGTGGACTACTCTATAATTTATTAGGAGAATATGCCATAGTAGACAAGGCTAAAGTAGTAAAGTGAAAATGTTTCTCGTCAAAAATTTCATAATCAGAAATGACCATTTTTTCCTGTCGTAGGAAAAAAAAAAAGCATCAATACCCTTTATGCTCACAAGATTAACCATCAAATACACGTCTTTGCCTTTGGGTTAACTTTCTGCTCGCTCTTTCATTGACACGAATGTGAGATGTACATCCAAAGGATCTCATGATGAAATAGTTAGGTGACTTCCTTGTACTTATCACCAGAATTTGCACTTGTTTGGAATATGTGATGACAAAGACTGTTGGGAAACATCAGTGAAAGTCCAAACTCTTTAATGTCTCCATGCTTCCATTTAACCACTCTGTTTTAAGATACAGTGTGAGGACATGAGAATCGCTGGCTCCACTTCAATAGCAGAGCAAGACGTTCACAATGATGTGGAGCAAGATTCACTGCCATCATCACTTTTGGGAACCTTAATCCGTAATTGATGGGGTAAGGTCATCAAAGTCTCAAAGGACTAAAACTAGTACATCGGAGTGGAAAGTCATCAACAAAGCTGGAGATCAACTAGAATCGGAGAGAAAAATAATTTCAGGAAATCCCCAATAATCAACCTAAACTCAAAGAGGCCAGAACCATAAAGTACTCCCTATATTTTCGGTTCTTCCCCACTTTGGCTAAAAATAGTAGTTGTGCCCCGGAGAATACGGAATGATTCAGCCATGCCAATTGCCAAAGGTTTGCTAAGTGGTCCAAGCCGAAGCAGCCTTTTCGGGCCGTTCCTGTCCGTGAATTCCGTAATCACTTTACTGCGTTCTTCTTCTGGGGAACGAGGAATGTTTTTCCCCCATTAAAAGAACAAGCTTCGTCACCGTTTTCGTTAAAACTTTGACATTCTCTGAACTAAGTCGCCGGGATGGCGTGAAATGGTAGATCAACCAGCAAAAACCTAGAAAGCGGTCAAGTCTCGACTGAAAGAAACAGGGCAAAAGAAAAAGCTGCAAAAAGGCAACAAAGATGGTAATCATCGTGACATCACTGCCCATTCACTTTGAGGTTCAGAAGCATTCGGAGCGCTCAAAACTTAGTCAGGCCCGTCTAATCCGAAGCGATTTCGCTTCCGGTGCCAGAAACAGAACCGAAAGTGCAAAACAAGAAAACAGGGCAAGTCATCAAGAAGAGGAACACCGCGAAAGACGATGCAATTATGGGGTAGTCGTAAAATATCACACACTATATTCATCCGAATCCGAATGCTGTACAAAGTGGAACTAGTAAGGTACACCGCCGATCCGTGTTATTTCTACAGTATACATCCCCTGAAGTCCCTCAACCCACAAGAACCAATTCGAATCGAATCCCCTAAATGGTAACCAAGTCCGATAAGAATAGCAATCAATAAACTAATTAGTCACATATAGATACCCCATGAAAGCACAACAAGTTCTCGGAATCTGCGTCCGGATCTTTACCCCCCCCAATATGTACATCTACATCAGCAGCTCAGTTTGGAGAGGCGAAATCTCCCCCGCTACGAGCAAGAACTGTACCCGCTCTGGAGCGGGGTCCCGGAGCTCGTGCTCACGAACCCGCCATCCTCCCTCTGTCCCTCTCCGGCCGAGCCGGCCGTCGACCCGTTCGCCCTCGACGACCCGAAGATGGTCTTCAATATCCTGATCATGATCTGCCCTCGCTTCGGCGGGAGGCGCTGGTTCGATGGCCTGGGGGATTCCAGGATCTGGCCGTCCATGGCTTTGGAGGATTTGGGGCGATGGAAAAGCAGAGGAACGCGAGGGGGAAGAAAGAGAGCAGAAACAGAGCACGAAAGAGAAGGAGGGAGTGTTTGAGATGATGTGGCTGCAATGAGCGTCGGGTCCCTAGCCGAAGGGAGGAGGGCTTTACACTTATAGAGGCGGCTCCAGTGCAAAACTTGCTCCTCACGATTAATCGAGCTCTGCCCCCCGATCAGGTGGTGCCCCGACCACCGTAAGAGTGTGGTCTTGCCCTATGAGGTACGAACGCGCCGTCTCAAGAATGGTATGAATGATACAGGTGTCCTCTTCTTGTGTCTTCGCTGCATCTGAGTCGTTGGATTTCTTTGCTCTTTTAGTCTTAGAAGATGCGAATATACCGTACTCCTTTGGGATGACATGTAACTATAAGTCGTGCGATTCGTGCACTTGGATTTTAATAAATTCTAAATTCCTGAAATTTTCACGGCATTCAAATATTGGCCTGTGAAATTTCATGATTTATTTAAATTTCAGTGACGCCTTAAATTTTGAAGAGGCGAGAAAAGAGAAAGTACCTGCTCTTTTTATGTGCAGTCCAATCAATTTCGGACGAGACGGATGAAAGCCGTAAAGCAAAGAGTCTTTCCCACCTTTTTCTTTGTGCGCCACATTACTGTCTACTCATCTTTAACCAATCACTCGAAAAAAGATGTAAAAATCTTATCGAAGCAATTTTCGGAAATGCCACTGAAAAAATCCCCACGCGCGCCCCACGCGCGTCGGGCTTCTTGTCCATTTCCAGTGCGTTCCGTACGTCGGCACGGCACTGACATTCTACCGCCACGTGTGAACGCGAATTATGACTGACGGGAAAGGAAAGGAGGCCGGCACCTGCCACGTCAGCAGAAATTAATTATTATGGGAGTGGAAGATTGCCGTCGTTCGTTATAATTTTTCGGAGCTTCTAATGGCACGTGCTCTTTTACCCTTCGGTTTTCTTTTGCTTGATTTTTTTCTTTGGCGCACGCTTTAATATAGAGATGCGTATAAAGCTTTTCCACGTTCAAAGCAATTATTTGGCAATTCCGAGGACCACGCACATGTATACGCATATACGTGCATATGTGCTCTTAACATTAAGTGGTTGAGTTTTCGAAAAATTGGGCTAATTCCATACAACTTATGGTAACTAGTCATATTACCTCTACGCACAAATAATCTACCCCCAACTTATCTCTACTATTAAAAGATTTTCAAATCAAATGAATGATTCAACTCCTAACTTTTAATTTTTAGAAGTGGTATTGACAAACAATTTGTTCTCTATTATATGAAACTCGTGTTTTAAATCCTAAAGATAGAAATATAAAAATCAATTTGTATGTACGTTTGGAATACACACACACACACAGACACACAGACACATATATATGTATGTATATATAAGTCATAGAAAGAAGGGAATTGGAAATAGAACATATATTGTGGCCCTCTACACAATTAATCTCTATGTAAGGTTCGCGGAAATGGTGCATTACCCACGAGAGGAAAGTTCTCCACAATGTCCAACTACATAGATTGCGAGCTCAAAATTCAAATTTTCATTTCCTTTTAATTTGACGTTAATTTGATCACATCATAAGATCACTATACATGGCAATAATGTAAAAATAATTGTGGTCCACGTAATATCAATTATTATTAGTTTAATTGATATTTAAGTGCTAAAACGTATTTGCTATAAAAAGCTACGATTCTTATGAAAATGATGAAAATGTACAATTCTATTGAGAAGTCATAGCTATTCTAAAGAGATGACTCTTGTGAAGTAAAAATATGTTTTGATAGAATACATCTATTGATAGCCCGTGTAAATAGATTTTGATCATCTCTCCACCAAGCGAGAAAAAATGTTATTTTTTATCTTCTACCAAAAAAAAAAAATTCATGTTTCTTCAATTTTCCACAACAAATATTTTTAATGGTACTACTATGAATAGATATATGTCACCATCCCTCTTATTATGAAAAATCATGAAAATCAAAAATCATCTATCTTGAATGTCGACATTAAAATATTATATTGTTGCTTATCGTTAGTATCAAAGTGTCGTTTATAATTATTGAAATATTATGATTTATAGATGAAGATTCATCGAATGACATTGACTTTTTTTTCGTTATTTGCTTCTTGTCCAAAATGTTTTTGGAGGTGGTTGTCAAGGAAATCCGTATGGTGGAAGGTGTGATGGAAAACGGGACAAAAAACGGGGAATAGACGCGAAGGGGAAGAAGGCGTGCAGTCCACGCGCGCTCTTATCGTCATGCGCGTGGAATCTACGAGCCCCGCCCACGCCCGTACGGGTAAGGCGGGTGGGACCCACGCGCTCCCGGAGGCTGCCGGCTGTGCGCACGGCGCGGGCGTGAAGGCACGCGCCTCCTGCCCTCCACGAGCGATTACGTTTCTGCCCCCATCAGCCCTTTATTTACGATTGTGTTCCTGTCTGCACTGGTAATTTACGATTCCACCCGTTCATCCGAATTCGAACAAAGAAAGAAGGTGAACACATTTCCTCTTCGATGGGGGCAAAGGCGTACGAGCAAATTACCTGGAACGGACCGATATATTACCGTCATGAAAACAAAACCGACCGAATCGATCTTTTCGTGCCCGTCGCCGGCTATTATGAACCATTTCAATGTTACTTTTACGGCCAAACGGGAGCAACTACATACGTCACAATAGGAAAATCATCGAGAAATCCTTTCGAGAAAAGAACAAATGGGTTGGGGTTCGTTTCGAGAAAGTCGGATCTCTCGGATCGCGTAAATAGTAAGGAAGCTCCGTCGCGTTTAAAAGAGGAAAACCAGACAGCGGATACGACGGGGTGGGCCCAAGGATGATTCGACATCCATTTTTTTATTCTTTTGTTTGCCTCGATATTTGGTTTGGTGCTGAACTTGAAGCGGGAATTCCGGGTCAAGTCAACCGGGTCGCGGGAGCCCCTAGTTTTAGCCAAAACCGCCCTCTTGCCTTTGCCTTTTAGCCCCTGGTCCATTGACCCTGACCTCATTAGTCAAGCTCACCGTCCTCTTCGAAGTTGCTTTTGGTATTCTTTTCTTGTTTTTTATTTTATTTTATTTTATTTTTGTCTTTTGAGCTTTTATGTGCGATTGACCTTACCTTACGTTGCCCAAAGCGGGACGAAATAACTCCAGGAGGAGCAGCAATTCACACCATCGCTCTCTCCATAGCAGACGGCCATCGTGTACCCACCTAACAATTCGATTCATGGCCTATTTCGGTGCGTCGAATTGAACTTTCCTAATTGCTCGTGCCCAGCACTCGCGTGGACTTGAGGCACCTATTTTTGTAGGTGTTAAGCTCGCGCGGGCGCACGAGATATGTAAAAAGATCTTTGGCTGGAAAGACATGTGGTGAACGGCTGCAACTTACGCTTTCGTGGATCCAAATTTAGCAAAGCGATGATTGTAAAGAGGAAGGAGAGGGGACCCAATAGGGATTTAGCGCGTGGAAAGACTTCTAGAAGATCTGCGCAAGTTGTCCCGAATTATTTTTTGTTTTCCTTTTTTAAATAATTATCTTCGACCACGTAGGGCTAGAACCCTACAAAACTCATTTGTCCTGCTCCTGCTTTCAATGAAAAGCAGAAAGTCACTCTCTCCGCGAGAAAAATTGGCCCATGCTTGTCGTTATCGGGAAATCCTTATTGAAATCGAGGAGAGAATGTGGCCGGGATGTTAGCCTCCGTGAAAAACGCGTATCTTGATAACATGTGCCCGAACCCTAAAAAAGAATCTCTCGCCTTCAACGACTAAGAAGTGACAAAAGCAAGAAATTTTGTACAATACTAATGTCACGAAGCGTCCGTACAGTTTTTTTTTTTTTTTTTTTGTCAGTCTCTCTATTCCTACTACTCACTCTCTCGCACTTTTTCTACCTCTCCTCTTTGCGGAGCGTGGGAGTCGAAACCCACTCCCGAAACTTACGCGCGTCACCCCATCCCCCCTGAGAAGGTGGGAATTTGAACCCCTCACCTCCCACTTCCATATTGGAAGGGTGGCCACTGGGGCGAATCTCAGTGGTTTTGTTAACGAATTAGATATATGAATTGGTATTGAAAGGACAATTATTTATAGGTCCCACGCGAGAGCCATAAGTCAAAGTTGAATGTGAGCCGAATGCGGCCAAGATTTGCCTACCGATAAAACTTAGATTCAGAGAAAGAGATAAGAGTTCATAGATCGTAATCAGCTACTTGAAGATTTCTGAAATGAGTCGTCTTAAGGGTGCGGGCTAATCATACATCATAATCGAATATTTCCAGTTCAATGTAGATCACATATACACGAGAAAGACAGCACAACAAGTGACAATTTTTTTTTTCTAGGCATCGACCATTTTGTTAACAAAATTCTTATATTAAATTTTATGACGCAGAGGATGGAAGACCTCTACGTAAATAAGGCGGAGCCGTGCAATTCGGGGCCAAAAAGGGGGGAAACGCGTTCTCTGCGGGGAGAGCTGGAGTCGATTTTTGCGGCTAGATGAATCGAATTGCCACCCGTAAGTAAAAGAGATTTTGTGCAAGAATTCACGGGTGCGTGCATTCATGTCCTTAGAGAAAACTCTATACACAGCGAACTTTGCGGACTCTAATTCTCTCTTTGATGTGCGTGCTTATTAATTGCTTAAAAATGCAATGGTGGGTATATATGTTTGGATTTTTCATACGTCATTTTAATAAAAAAATTTATTTAAAAAATTGGCAAAACGTTGATTTTTGTTTAGTAGAAGAGCAAGTTTGGCAACTGGCCAAATAATATTTAATTTTGTTCTTTTATTCTCGAGAGTATATTTAGAATAGAAATCCATCTAGTAAATTTTTTGTTCTCAATAATAGATTTGAAGTAGAATAAAAAAAAAATTAGTTCTTTGTTCCCGGGAACATTTCCAAAATCAAGCCAATCGAATTTTTTTTTTTATTTTCTTTTCTCTTCTTCTTTCCTTCTTGTTTTCCTTCATTTTCTCTTCTTCTTCTACCGTCACCGCCATTAGCCACCACTGTCTTCGCCACCGTGCATCCCCACCAATCATCAGCGACCGATTGGACGAGCCTCTAGGGAGAGCTCATCAGAGGCTTGCTAGGCTAGGGCGAGGTCCGACGAGCCCTGCCCGGGCCTCCCTTGTCCACCAACGAGGCTCGCTTGGCTGGGCAAGACTCTCCCGGCCATTGGCGAGCCTCACCTAGTTGGGCAAGGCTCGGCCAAGCTCGCCCAGCCATCAATGGAGCTCGACCTCGCCGAGCCACTACAAGGACAGTGTTGCTCGACCAAGGTGAGGCCCCACCTCGCAGTGGCCTGACAAGGCTTGGCCAACGAGGCGAGGTCATTGGCCCTTGTCTGGCCGGTCGCTGGTCACCGGTCATCCCAAGGATGGATTAGTTGAGTTGAGGAAGAAGATTAAATTAAAGAAAATAAGAAGAAATTATTAAAAAATTATAAGAAAATGAGTTGGATTAGATATTTTGAAGACTGTGCCAAACACAATTCTATCACGAAAATAAAAATTTTAGATAGTTAGGATATGCTTTCAAATGCTTAGAATTTATTTTCAAGAACAAAATAAAAAAAAATAGAAATTATTTTTGAGAAACGCGTCCTAAATATTTGTATATTTGGCTTAAAGGACCGCCAAAGAGTTTTGTGTAGAGGCATCTTTAGGGACATTGTGTCCCGTTATTCCCGATGAAGGAAGGGAGAAAGGGACGGTTTTCTCGAGAGGCTGGCGAAGCCGCTAGTCTGCTCTTCCTATCATGGAATCTTACTATTAGTCGGTAAGTTTAATAAACAATGACGACTTTGCGACTCGAGTGATTAAAAAGCCACAAAATTAGCGTTTGTCATCCGACCGAAGTTTAATTATACGGTCATGATGATGATGATGATGATGATGATATGTTGACTTTTGAAAGACTTGAACCAATCCGTGCATGGTGATATGTAGCCGTGAAACCACTGGGGGTTCGCCCCAGTGGCCACCCTTCCAACATGGAAGGGGAGGTGAGGTTCAAATCCCCACCTTCTCGGGGAGGATGGGGGGTAGGGACGCGTAAGTTTGAGAGTGGGTTGCGACTCCACGCCCGCAAGAGCGGGGCACAAGTCTGCAAGTGAGTGTAGAGTAGGAATAGAGTAGTGACAAAAAAAAAAAAAAAAAAAAAAAAAAAATATGTAGCCGTGATAACATGCATATATCTAAGGACGCCCTCTTGATTGCTTGTCAAAAAAGCGAAAGACTCCAGCGTCCTGGAGTTGGTAGAGAACGAAACAATAAATTTTGAGTCCGTTAATTTAAAAAAAAAAAAAGCATATTTTAAAAACTTTATTTTCGACTTTTCGATATTTGAGTAATAGAAAATTGATCAATTTTAAAAGAAAAATCAATGGATTAAAAACAAGTTTGGCTTTGGGAAAAACAATTTCTCCTTATAATAAGAAGAAAATCATTTTTCTTAAATAATCAAATAAATAAAAATTTATGAACAAATACTTTTCTTTATCACAAGCTTTTCAGTTAAACAAATGCATTTTTTTATTATATTTCATTCGCTTAAATTTGGTTGAAGGATACAAACGCAGAAAAAAACAATTTGTAAAGAAGCCAATCTATGGGAAGGAACTTCTATTGGAAATATTACTTTTTCCTTTTGTTTGCACATAATGTTGTTTTATGATAGTAAAGTCCTACTTTCTCGTGACAATCAAATAAATTTTGGTACTCCTAGCAAATTTCTTTTTTGCACTTCATATTTTCCACAACTCGTTTTTGTGTAATTTATCTTTTAGACACTAGAATTCACGTAATTTCATTACTCCATCTAAACCCCATTCACACACTTTGTGCTCGAGTGTGAAACCGATGAGCGATTTTGATCAGTCTGCAATTTTCTAAATCTCAAAACATCCTTTACTACGTTGATTTTTGTCAACATCCCTAAGGCATGCCCACAAATCAATTTCACCCAATTATATGCGAGCGCGCTTCTTAAAGATAGTCATCCTAATTTAGTATATTCACTGAATGTAGATTCGGCTTTCACGATATCCATCCTCATTCCACAGAAACGTCAGCAAAAGTAAACGCAGCCGAGATTCATGTCGTGAAGTCAAAATCGCACCCAGCAAGATGCAGAGCAATCTCTTTTCCTAGAAACCTCCGAAACAAGGAACCACTTTTGCCAGCACGACACCTCATAGCGGCCTCCGCTTTAAGTCAACCTCGTGCGTCGGCTCGTTCTGTCTGCGGGACCATATTCGTTTCCCATTCATGTTTCATGTAAAGCTTCTGTCCCGGTCATCGCCGTTGATCTTTTTGCAAGAGATATCGTCCTACACAGGATCTTCCGATGGATGCCGTGGATCTAGCAAAATCTGATCAGAGATGTCGTCCCCAACCCCATTTTCAATAGTCATTCGAGGAAACGCCCCGTAACGCGACGGTCCACTCCTTTGGAGGCGGGGATCGGGACGAAGTGAAGAAATTTCCGGCCTTTAGACTAATGATCGCGATTCATCTATTCCAATTTTCGAAAGGCTAGAAACCCGCACTTTTATCACGACCGTGCGATGGGATTGGTCGAGCCGCTGGCTCGGTTTGATCACCCTTCTGTCCGGATCGCCCCCTGTCAAGACGCGCTTCTAAAATATTAATTGAGCTCGAGGGGACGAGTGGGCGACAAAAGCGGTCGAGTATAGCCGCCACATCTCAGCTTTTTCCCCGGAAATTCAAGATTTGCTCGCACTCTCACGTCTCTCCTTCCCCTCTCTCTCTCTCTCTCTCTCTCTCTCCCCCCCACTTTGGTTAAGTCAAGAAGAAAACCGACCCCTCCATTTCCTCACCTCTTCCGGTAGTCGCCTCAATAATGTGAATATGTTCAGAAAGTTGACTCGTCCTAATTGGCCGAGCCTTCCCAAGCACCCCATATGTCATGCATTGCGTCGTCGAGCAGGATGACGCTGACGATTCACGGCTTCCATGGCGGATACGGACGACGTATTAAAAAAATTCACAAACCCAAGCCCCCTCCATAAAAGAAAAGGAAAGAAAAGAAAAATCGAGTGATGACGACGGCGAGGGCAACTGGAGAGCAAAACACGCAATTGGAATTTGATGAGGGACTAAATTAAGACGCGTTAAAGCAAGCCACATCCATGTCCTCCATTATCGGACGGAGGGAGAACGTTGCCCCATTTATGTTTGTCTAATTCGTAAGCCGTGAGAAAGGTGCTCTTGTCCGTTTAAATTACAAGCGGTGTGGTACATATTTGTTAATTAGTGCTTGTCCGCTTATGATTAATCTAATTCGTAAGCCATAAGAGAGGCGCTTTTGTCCATTTAAATTTAATGCGGTGCAGTACATGATTGATTATAAGTGCTTGTCCACTTTTGATCCCCTCCTGCTCTCAACACCCCCTCCCTCTTTCGAGAAAAAGTACACTTCTGCATATTGTACTCCATAATGTGAATCCGGCCTAATCTATCCTCTTTCGTGCAGACATAAAAATACTATTAATAAAGCTAATTCGCCAAAGGACATAATTATCATCAATCAAATCTGGACTTTATCTGTAAAGAGTGACTCGGTTAACATAATTTCGACCAACCACCTATGTGGAGATCGAAATATGATGGCATGAAGACGTATAGGAGGGAGGGAGGGTGGAATGGCACCCATGAAGAAAGGTAATCTAGATAGGCAACATAGGCCATTAGGAGAAGCCGGAAGTGGGCTGGGCACGGTGATGGACCTCGAGAAAACATGCGCACAACACCGATGGCATGAAGCTGTGAAGAGTCCCTATCGAGGAGGAGTTCGACTAGTGGCCCGGGGCCACGGTGGCTGAGGGGGAAGAATTCTTTTTTTTTTGGTCTGATGGGGGAGGGAGAAGAATTCAAGAACGTCAAG
Organism: Eucalyptus brandiana; assembly: GCA_014182725.1. Lineage (NCBI taxonomy): Eukaryota > Viridiplantae > Streptophyta > Magnoliopsida > Myrtales > Myrtaceae > Eucalyptus > Eucalyptus brandiana. The sequence goes on from CM024669.1 coordinate 31,016,852, forward strand.
AAAAGCAAATCGGAGCGGCTCCATGCGCTGAACCTTCTCGATGGATTGACCCCAGGCCACCAGCGCAGCACAGGGGCAGTTGTCGTTAGAGCCACAATAAAGCCGCCATGGGACTTCAGCTCGGGGTCGTGGATGGCGACAAAAGTGCATCAATAACGTTGTTGCTGCCGGCCAAAATGGGGATTCGGGTCCCACCCGTGGGGACTGATTGGGACCGAAGCATCGAAAAGTCTTCCCAAACCCAAGCATCGAAAAGCACGACCTTTCTCGCTTTTTCACGGATGGTGAGCACCATCCTAGAAACCATATGGCTCCTCACCGGGAGGCTTCTTACGGAATTCTTATTCACACTTTATAAGCCTAAATAGATCCACCGAGAACTATTTTATCAATCGGTTCATTACATTGACCCTGTATAGAAATCGATACCTAGTTCGAATTCATCGGCATATAACAGGGGAGCTGCACCCTTTCTTTTGGTGGTGGTCAAAAATAACAAATATGCTTATCCACCAACATTTAGGACATCAAAGAAAATTTATTCGGGCCACCCTTATTGTCATGATTACAAGCCATAAAGGTCCACCGTGCAGTTATTCTCTTTTTTGTTCTTTTTGGCAAGAAAGAAAGCAAGACAGCTTTTTGACAAGTCCACAAATCCTACTTGCGTGGGCCAAATTATATCTTACCAACTTACATAAAATAAGGGAATAAAGTATGATCTAGGAGCAATTATATAAATATCGGGACGGTTTTAAGATTTACCAACGATGAAAATATCAAAAGGCAAGCAAATCGCGAATAAACAACTAAAAGGCCGTGAAGGGGTATATCATATTTTCCACAGCTCATTTTCGTGCAATTTATCTTTTAGACACTAAAATTCATGTAATTTTGTCACTCCATCTAAACCCCATTCACATACTTTGTGCTCAGGTGTGAAGCCGATGAGAGGTCTCGGTCACTTTGTAGTTGTCTAAATTTCAAAACATCCCACGGCACATTGATTTTTGTCAACATCTTTTAGGCATGCTCGCAAATCAATTTCACCCAGTCATATGTGAATGCACTCCTTAAAATCGTCATCCTAATTGAGTATATACATTAAATGGAGATTCTGCTTTCGGAATATCCATCCTCATTTCACAGAAACGTCAGCGAAAGTAAACGCAGCCGCGATTCATGTCTTGAAATCTTAGTCGGGCTGGCAAAATCGATAGCAACCTCTTTTCCTAGAAACCTCCAAAGTAAGGAACCACTTCCACCGGCACGACAGCGCATATTGACCTCCGCTTTAAGTCAACCTCGTGCTTCCGCTCGTTCTGTCTGCGGGACCATATTCGTTTCCCATTCACATTTCATGTGAAGTCTTCTGCTCTGGTCATTGCCGTCGATATTTTTGCAAGAGATTCCTACAAAGGACCTTCCGATAGATGCCGTGGATCTAGCAAAATCTTGTCAGAGATGCTGTCCCCAACCCCATCCTTAATAGTCATTCGAGAAACGCCCCGTTTCGTGACGGTCCATTTGTTCGGAGGCGAGGATCGGGATGAAGTGAAGAATTGTCCGGTCTTTAGACTAATGATTCGTGCTTTGTCTATTCTAATTTTTCGAAAGGCTAGAGACCTTCACTTTATCACGACCCGTACGATAGGACGGTCTAGCCGCTGGCTCGCTTTTGATTTCCCTTTTGTCCGAATCGCCCCCGTCAAGCCGAGCATTTAAAAAGTTGAACTCGAGGGAGAAGTGGGCTACAAAAGCGGTCGGGTATAGCCGCCACATCTCAGCTTTTTCCCCGGAAAATCAAGATTTGCTCGCACTCGCACGTCTCCCTCTCTCTCTCTCCCTCTTCGGTGGAGTCAAGAAGAAAATCCTCCGCCCCCTCCCCCTATCCCCGCTCCATTTTCTTCCCTCGTGCCGTAGTCGCCTTCGACAATGTGAATAAAATATTCAGAAATTTGTCCCGTCCCGATTGGCCGAACCTTCCTCCCCAAGCTCCCCATGCGTCATGCATTGCGTCTTCGAGCAGAATGATGCTGACGATTCATCGCTCCTTATGGCGGACACAGATGACGACGTATTGAGAAAATCCAAAAACCAAAAACTCCCCGTAATAAAAAGAAAAATCAAGTGAGGTCAACGACGATTATTGAGCAAACACGTAATAGGAATCTGATAAAGGACTAGATGAAGACGCGTTAAAGCGAGCCACATCCACGTCGTCCATTTTTGGACGGAGGGAGAACGTCGCCCCGTTTGTCTAGTTCGTAAGCCATAAGAAAGGTGCTCTTGTCCGTTTAAATTACACGCTGTGTGGTTCATACTTGAGTGCTCGTCCGCTTATGATTTATCTAATTCGTGAGCCACAAGAAAGGTGCTTTTGTCCATTTAAATTAAATGCGGTGCAGTACATGATTGTTTGCAAGTGCTTGTCCTGATCCCCTTCAGTTCTCAACAAACCCCCCCGCCCCTCTTTCGAGGAAAAGTACACTCTTGCACATTGTATATCATAATGTGAATCCGGCTTAATCAATCCACTTTCGTGTAGACATAAAAACATCATTAATAAAGCTAATCTATCTAAGGACATAATTATCATCAATCAAATCTAGACGTTATAGTTTTCTAAAGAGTGAATCAACTAACATAATTTCGATCAATCATCCCCATGGAGATCCAAATATGATGGCATGAATATGTATAAGAGGGGAGAGAGGGTGGAATGGCACCCATGAAGAAGGGTAATCTAGATAGGCGACATAAGCCATTAGGAGAAGCTGGAAGTGGACCGGGCATGGCGATGGACCACGAGAAAATAGGCACACAACACTGATGGCATGAAGCCATGAAGAGTCCCTACGGCAGAAGTCCACCACAGTAGCCATAAGCTTGGCGTAGGACACTTAAGTCATAAGCTTTAAAACAAGACACTTAAGTGCCACTTTTTTTTTTTCGAGTGGGACACTTAAGTCGGCACCTCCGCGACCCGCTCTTTGGAAATCCTACGTGTGATATTTTATTATTATTTTTTTTCTACGTGGCTCACGGGGAGCTCCAAATCGCAAAAAAAAAAAAAAAATTAAAAGTTTTAATTTTAAAAAATTTTAAAAATTTTTTTAAAAAGAAAATTTTAAAATTTTTAATTTTAAAAAATTAAAAAAATTTAAAAAATAAGAAAATTTTAAAAATTTTAATTTTAAAAAATTTAAAAAATTTTAATTTTAAAAAATTCTAAAAATTTTAATTTTAAAAATTTTAAAAAATAAGAAAATTTAAAAAACTTTAATTTTAAAAAATTTAAAAAATTTTAATTTTAAAAATTATAAAAATTTTAATTTTAAAAATTTTAAAAATTTAAAAAAAAAGAAAATTTAAAAATTTTAATTTTAAAAAATTTAAAAAAATTTATAAAATAAGAAAATTTTAAAAATTTTAATTTTAAAAAATTTAAAAAATTTAAAAAAAATAAGAAAATTTAAGAAAATTTAAAAATTTAAAAAAAGGGGGAGGCGGCGGCGGCGGAGGTGGCGGCGGTGAGGGGAGCCGGCGACGGCGGCAAGGGAGCCGCCCCGTTCGGCCTCCCACCCCCTTTTTTATAATTTTAATTTTTTAAAAATTTTTCTTAATTTTTAAAAAATTTTAAAATTTTCTTAATTTTTTAAAATTTTTTAAAATTTTCTTAATTTTTAAAATTTTCTTAATTTTTAAAATTTTTAAAATTTTTTAAAATTTTTAATTTTTTTTTTTTTTAAATTTTCTTAATTTTTAAATTTTTTTAAATTTTTCTTAATTTTTAAAATTTTTAAATTTTTTAAATTTTTCTTAATTTTTAAAATTTTTAAAATTTTTAAAATTTTCTTAATTTTTAAAATTTTCTTAATTTTGAAAATTTTGAAAATTTTCTTAATTTTTAAAATTTTTCTTAATTTTTCTTAATTTTTTTAAATTTTTCTTAATTTTTTTAAATTTTTGAATATTTTAAATCTAATTTAATTAATTTATATACTATTATTTACGCGTAGACGCGAAACGGCGTCGTTTTGCGCATTTTCTCCGCCACGTCGGCGTCTGCTTGGCGCCGTTTTGGGCCCGAGCTTCCAGGAAAGTCGCCGCGTCGTCGTTTGGCGGATTTTCGCGGAGTGGCTTAACTTAAGTGTCCCATTTTTCTTTCAGATGATGGCGACTTAAGTGTACCATTTTAAAGTTATGGCGACTTAAGTGTCGTCTTGAGGATTTGGCATTTCAGGGTGTCCCGCACTCGAGTCCCTACCGAGGACGAGTTTTGACTAGTGGCCCGGGGCCACGGCGGCTTAGGAGGAAGAATTCGAGAACGTCAAGAAAAGCAAATCGGAGCGGCTCCATGCGCTGAACCTTCTCGATCGATTGACCCCAGGCCACTAGCACAGCACGGGGGCAGTTGTCGTTAGAGACACAATAAAGCCGCCATGGGACTCCAGGTCTGAGTAATGGGTGGCGAGAAAAGTGCATCAATAAGGTTGTTGCTGCCGGCCAAAACGGGGATTCGGTCCCACCCGTGGCGACCGATTGGGACTGAAGAGCGATCCACCTTAATAATTCCATCCTCAGCGCGAAAAGTCTTCTCGAACCCAAGCATGGAAAAGCACGTCCTTTCTCGCTTTTTCATGGATGGTGAGCACCATCCTAGAAACCGTACGGCTCCTCGCCAGGAGGCTTCTTACGGAATTCTTATTCACACCTTTTACAAGCCTAAATAGATCCACCCAAAACTATTTTATCAATCCATTAATTACGATAACCCAGTAAAGAAATCAATACCTAGTTCGAATTCATCGGCACATACCAGGTGAGCCGCACCCTTTGTTTTGGCTGTAGTCGAAAATAACACATAAGCTTATCCACCAACGTTTAGGACATCAAAGAAAATTTATTCGGGCCACCCTTATTGTCATAATTACTGGCCACAAAGGTCACGGTGCAGTTATTCTCTTTTATGTTCTTTTTGGCAAAAAAGAAAGAAAGACAACTTCTTGACAAGTCCACAAGTCCTACTTGCGTGGGCCGAATTACATCTTACCAACTTACATAAAATAAGTGAATAAAGCATGATCTAGGAGCAATTATATAAACGTCGGGACGGTTTTAAGATTTACAACGATGAAAATATCAAAAGGCAAGCAAATCGCGAATAAACAACCAAAAGGCCGTGAAGGGGTACATGTAATACGGAATAATCGCTGCACTTTTTATTATAATATCCAAGGATTACATTACATTACACAAGCAACAGGGAGAAGTAAAGGCGAAAGGAAAACGACTAAAGAAAATAATGACAGAACCGCCGCCACCTCCGACTGCCGTTTCCGCTCTTCTAAAACTCACAGGAACGACGACCGGAGAGACGTTGGTCTGACGACCAACAATCACACTCAAAATCCAAGACAAAGCAAACATATACACGCAAACACACCAGAGCCGGTGGTGAGTCGTTTCACCGCGAAGACCGTCGAAAAAGTAGGGTCAACGCGGCCCAAACCCATCTTCAAATAAACTTGAGATAGAACACCACCAGAGCCGTGATCTGCACCTAAAACCGCAGCAGATCGCAGCTTGACGCATACCCAGATTCAAATAGTAGCTGTGCAGCGACATGATAACTGCCACGAAACCCGCCGTAACGATTTACGAAGGGTTGTTGGCGTTCCCCTCGGAGTTGTATCCGCTGGGCGGGGGGGATCCGGTGCCGGAGGAGGCGCCGGTGCTTCCGAGGCCGATGGCGTTGCCAGCCTTGGCAGCAGCGGAGGACAACGTCTTGACGAAGCCCTCGAAGATTTGGGCCTTGATCTGTCCTCGCTTCGGAGGCAGCCTGCCGTTGCCGTTGCCGTTGCCGTTGCCGTTGCCGTTGCCGCGAGGAGGAGAAGGAGCAGTTGCCATCTCAGGAAAGAGAGCAGGGAAGAAAGAACAGAGCAGAGCAGATCAGAGTCTCTGTTTTAACCAGGAAGATGGAGGAAGGAGAGAGAGGTCTCAGGTGAAAAAATCACAGAGAGAGAGAGAGAGAGAGAGAGAGAGCTTTTGAGTCGAAGTCTCGCGGTGGAGGAGAGAATGAAAGTCGTTTCTGCAGGCGTTGGAGAGAGAGAGAGAGAGAGAGAGAGAGACGAGGAAGGTGGTGAAGATCGGCTGCCTCCCGCCGATAGGGGAGGCTATTGGTAAGAAGACGGAAGGGGGTCGAGGGCCTTTATAAAGGAAACGAAATCGATAAGTTCATTTCACTCAGGAGCGCATCGAGTCAATGTGAACAAGGACCACGTGAAACGGAGGGCCAGATTTTGATCATGGCAAAGTGGGGTTAACCAAATTGGGAGTGGCTTCAACATTACCTTTTTTTTTTTTTATGAATGATGTTATAATTAGAGATAAATGATATAAATAATCCTATATGCAAGATAATTCTTAACTTTTAATTATTCAATATGACTTTAACTCAACATAAACATGATCAAGGAATTTTGGCATATTCTCAAATTAATTCATAACTATATAAAGATGTTAAATATTATTCTTTCATATACGAATGATAAATATTATAAATAAAATTAGTTCATGTTACGGGACATCGCAGATTTTAGGTAGATTTTCAAGTAAAATTATACAATAGTAAATCCTTCTTATTTTTTTAATTTACTAAATTCGTGAATAATTTAGTCGCCCGTACCCCTAATGGAAGGTGAAGAGACGGAATGCAAAAATCGTACTTGCGGGGGGGCGGGTGTGGATAAGATTCGCCAACGAGCTTGAGCCCCAAGATTCTGACAGAGTCAGACTTTCTGCAGTTTTGCTAGGCTGTCGCCTAAGGGAATGATTTTCGATTCTCGCCCATTTTTCCGGGGCGATGACGACATTAAACTTTTTTTTTTTCTAAATTGGAAATTTATTTTACTTATAACCTGAAAAAAAACTCTCAGAAATTTTAAATAGATAATATACGGGTCTTTCGAGAACTTCAGCATTCCGATGTTAAGTAAGGGGGGAAAAAATTCAAGCGTAGCACATTCGAGAAGAGTTAGGGCCTGTTTGGCAACTTGCCCAACAGTGCAAAGTCGATTTTTGTTAGGAATCGGTTTGAGACGAGAATCGCGTTTGGTAAACTTTTTGTTCAGGAAACGATTTTGGACAAGATTTGAGAATAAAAAAAAATTTGATTCTACGTCCGAGAATCAGAAAAAGAATCAAAACAGTAAAACCCTTGTTCTTCTCTTTTAACATCTCGGTCGCCGTTCGCCATCGCCCGCCGCCGTCTGCCGCCGCCCGCCGGTTGCTTGTCCGGCGAGGTCGCCGGAGGCTCGCCGGGCCGGGCGAGGTCCGGCGAGGCTTGGCGAGCCTCCGGCGACCTCGCGGAGGCAAGCCCGCCCACCGGCGAGGCTCGGCCTCGCCGAGCCTCGCCAGTGCCCGGTGAGGCTCGGGCGACGAAGGGCGACCTCGCGAGGGCGGCGACGCTCCGGTGGCGTCGCCGGCCCCCTCTGGCCCGTCGCCGGTCCGGCGGCTGGCCAAATGAAGAAGAAGAAGAATAGGAAAAAGGGAAAAAAGAAAAAAAAAAAAAAAAAAAAGAGGAAAAATGGAAAAAAAAAAAAAAAGTAAAAAAGTAAAGAAATTATTTAAAATTTATTTAAAAATCAAAAGAAATTAATTTGGAACATAATCAATTAATACGGTACCAAACGCTTGATTCTATTCAGAATCAAAAATTTTGAACGATTCAAACGCATTTTTTCTCGAGAATCGGTTAGAACGAGAATCAAAATAATCATTTCTAGTCGAATCGCCCTCCAAGGGAATAGAAATTGTTACCAAACGCGCCCTTATAGGCCAGGCAAAATTTATTTATTTTCCTTAAATTGGCCATGTGCAGTCAAGCCAAGTTATGGACCAGCGAAATTTACTTATTTTTCTTAAATGGTAATGACCAATTGATCCTGTATGTTATTGGGATTGAAAAAATAGCCTTAATAAACACTAGCATTATCTAAACACAACCTTTGATTTTAGGTGAGGTAAGAAGCATAACAAGGGTTACATTTTTTCTTTGTCAGAATTTACGTTTTTGTTGGTGAAGTAGAAAAGGGCAACATAAACTCTTTTTTGTTTTTTGGTTAATAAGAATAAAGAGTCTTACTCTATTCGAATTATAATGCTTACTATTTGATGGATGTAGTTTTAAATGACCAGCATAGACCATATATCATCAAGTTTTTCAAACAATCTGGCTTCACGTGCTAATTAAAATAAAAAGGACAAGATAATACTAAAAGTTATGCTAAATATGCAGATTTTCAAACTGCTCGAGTCTAGAGTGTATTTAAATATGGGGCAACACACATTCTTTCATCGGATTTTGAACATAGGCGACATTAAAATAAGCAAGTAGGTTTACATCTTCAGATGTCACGTCACTAAGCACGCATATTATGTGTGATGTAGGGCTATTTGTATGCGTTGTACATTATGAGAGCTATTTATTATGAACATGATATACAAAATAATGGGGAAGAGAAAAGGACATAATTTATGCACATTCCGATGTTACTTAATAAAGAATACACTATAGTAAGTGGCAATCTAAATAATTAAATTAAGAACGATCGATTGAGGATGTGGACAATTTGGAATATGGGGAATCTCTCATGCACATGCACAGGAAAAGTAAAAAAAAACACGTCTTAAATATCTCAAAAAAGTACCTTATCTATTGGTGACGATATAGGAGGGCACGGCCATGTATATTTGTTACTTCGTGCTCTTTCCCAAATTGTACCTATTCGAGCTACTCATTAGTCATTACGCGGTCTTAAATTCTTAACGCTCTGCTTTGCGGTGGTGGTGGTCCCCGGTGGGTGCACAACCACCTGCCACCGCCCTGATCCGGCCGTTCCCCGGTGGGCCCCAACCCTGTCCCCCCTTATCCGCCATTGGCCACACAGCTCCCGGGCTGCATTTAGTTTTTTAGTCATACTTTTAGTACGCTGGACCAACCCCTCTTTGATACTCTATATTTAAATCTAAAATCATCATTAAATCTCACTTTCATAAACATTGTTTATCTTTTCGTAAGCTTGAGTCTTGTTCTGTCTTTCCTCGACTTCTTCTCAGCCTTTCAGATTTCGTCCTTAGATTTTATTTTATTTTTCCCCCGAGACTATCGCTCTTAAACCTCTCAATTTCTAGATTTTATGAACTCAACCCATGTTTATATTATTAAACTTTCGATGAAACTTACCAAAAACTGGTACATTTGTAATAAATTTACTAAAAACTATTTTTTTTATCACAAAAAACCCAAAATTGGTATGGTTTTGACAAATTTATTAAAAACTGGTACACTTGTGACAAATTTATCATTTATTATTTTTCGTTAAATTTTATTATTAAATTATTAAGTTAAATGATATGCAATGTTCATTTTATATCCGATTTGAGATTTTATCTTTCCGTTTGTCATGAGTTTACAATTTTGTGATTTTTTTGTGGTATTAATCCAATTTAATTGATGATATATTTGTTACAAATTTATTAGTTTGGGGGGTTTTTTTGCGATTGAATAAATTAATTTTGGGTAAATTTATCATAAATGTATCAATTTAGGATTTTTGATAGTTAATTAGGATAAATTTTGTCACAAGTGTACCAATTTTGATTTTTTTATGGTAAAAAAATAGTTGGGAGTAAATTTGTCGCAGATGTATTAGTTTTGAATTTTTTGAAGTATTAGCCCAAAAGTAATAACTTTTTTTTTTTTTTGGGTAAGCGTAATAACTCTTTTTTTTTTTTTTTTTTTTTTTTTAATAAGCAGTGTTTTTGTTTCCTCCTCCATGATGAACGGCCAAGGAGCCACGTCAGCGAAAAAAAGCTGATAGCCCATCACTTCGATGCTTGCAGCAGCGGCCACACCGACTTGACTTTCCGGTCCAGCACCAGACCGGACGAGCCCCAGCGCCGTTACTTTCCGGCGACCGAGGGAAGTAAACGAAAGCACGTGAGGTGGAAAAAAATGACACTCATTCGACGGGGAGCTATTGCCTTAATAGACGATAAGCGATCGGGCCAGTTGTGAAATGAAAACAACGTCGGAACTTGTAAACCACGACGACATTTAGGATAAGTTCATAACTAAAGAAATGACATGGATAATATCAGAATTTTAATTTGATGTGTAATGTACTCCTTAAATTTTGATTTGATATATAACATCATGCATGACCTTTTAATAGGTTACAACACACGTTTAATTTAGTCATTGGACTATATGAAGATATCAAATAATTTTCTAAACTTGAATGAATAGAAAAGTTCAACGATCATATTAAATAACATAAATAATTAATGAATTACATTACATATTGAGTTATTAGCCGTAGACTACGTTGAATAAATGAAAAGTTTAGGGATGATACTGAGCGTTAGGCTAAAGTTCAAGAAACATTTGGATAATTATCCCATCCATAACATTAATCTGGCCAAGTCTCGACCCCTTTTCTTTTTTTTGCCTGATCCCCAATTTTCAAATTTCAACAGCAATCATAGAGGTGTGACGACATTGCAGCGCATCACGCAAGCTCACCAGGCTGAGTTCATATCTCCCCCTCCTCCTCCTAAAGCTACTTTATCCAACCCGATATGAGCTGTAGGCTTTCGAATTTCTAGAAGGAAAGCCTCAGAACTGTTCCTAGAAGAGAGATTACTTAACATGGTACGGTTTGAACGGTAGGAGAAGTTTTTCTCTTCAGTCCGACATGGCCATTATAGACATGGGCTCAATGTTTACGATCTTTGAAGCTAATGGGCTTTTTGCGCGCGGATTTTTGTTCCGGCCCTCGTCGATCTGGGCCTCGCAGCAGAAATGGGTTTCCGAGGTGGGCTCGGGTCGCATCTCCGGTTCTCTGCAAATCCGGCGCGAGGGAGGTTTAGGGCATTTCCGATTTGGCGGGAAAGGGCGGGGGGAACGCCGGACGTGCGCGAGGATGGCGAGCCGGCCGATCAGCGAGATGGGACTGCCTAAATCGATCGCCAACGTCTTCGCTGCTCGCAGCATCGGGACCGCCAAGGTCAGATTCCGGCTCCGAACGCTTTTCATCCTCTGCGTTTCGTTTCCCGACCGCTGCGTTGGAGTTTCGAGTCGGAGATCGAAGCGTGTGGGGAAAGCTAAATTTTAACTCGATCCGCTCGCCGATGTCGTGTTTTGGATAGTGCCGAGGATTGCCGATATCGTGTTTTGGATATTGCCGAGGATTATACCGTTCGTGTAGCTGTTGGTTTAGTACCAAATGGCTTCGATTTTGGCGTCGCGTGCCATCGAGCATCTGCATTATAGAAATCACGAGAGATTAGTTGGTGTGTTTTTCAGGATGCATTGTCTTTAACGGAATTCGATCTGATGGAGTTGGCGGACATGGGGTTGGCGGAAGTGACATCGGCACTGGCGCACATTAGCGAGAGGGTGTCTCCCCCTTGTCAAACTGTATGGCTACAAGCATTTAGCTCTGTTAAATGATGAAGTATCGTGTCCCGGCTTCATGGCGTTGCCACACTTTTCATTTTGGTTACCGTATGAGTGTCGCTCCTGTGATTGCAGGCGCTGTCGCTTTTAGAACAACGTATTCAAAATGAGCAATTGGCAGGTCATCTTCCAACAGGACTCAAAGGTTTGGATGAAGCCTTATTTGGTGGGATTCCCTTTGGAGTTATAACGGAGTTGGTCGGTCCTGCTGGAATCGGCAAAACTCAAGTACGGTAGCCTGAATGGATGTGGAACTTCATTCATCTTTTCTCTTCTTTTTTTTCTTTTCAGTCACTCCTTTCGGGGGAACTAAGAAGGTGAAAAACAATTTCGAAGCTGTGGTATATCCCGTCTACATGTGAATGCTAAACCAGCTATCTAGTCAGAACTTGCTATCTTCTCTTCGGAGCAGAAGTACTTTCATCCAACGAGGATGTTTTTATAGTTCACGTTGATATTATCTGCTATTTTAACATGTAGAGAATCTTGTACCTTTTCACAATTAATGGGAAACCTGCTAAACTTGTGTTCTAAATTGACTTATAAATGTTGGTAGGGAGAATAGGAAGAGTCTAGCTAGTGCCTATTGGTATGACTTGCTTAAGTTGACTTCCCCTTTTGTCTATTTTTCTCTCTTAGTTTTGCCTGAAGCTCTCATTATTGGCATCTCTGCCAACGCGTCATGGAGGTTTAGATGCCCAAGTTATATACATTGACGTGGAGTCCAAATTTAGTTCAAAAAGGTAATTTAGTGATTTCTTTGTTTGACTTAGGGATTTATATGACCTGTGTCTTTTCCAGACTACGAGATATGATCAGGTTGTGAAACTCATGTATCTCAGGTTGATAGAAATTGGTGCACAAAGTTTTCCTGAGATTTTTTATACGAGAGGAATGGCACAGGAGGTATGTCTCATCCTGCATTCAATTTCTCTTCCCCTTTTTGATTAGTTGCTTAATGTAACTATTATAGGTGTTCGGAACGTAATGTTCTTAAAAAAATTTAGCAGATGGCTGGTCGGATTCTTGTCTTGCGGCCAGCATCCCTTGCCGAATTTACTGAAAGGTGTGAACTTAAGCAGCATGGGAATGAGATGGAAGAGTAGTTGTTTTTCTTGCGATAGCTATAAAGTGTATCACAACACAGTGGGTGGTAATATGCAGCGAATCAGAGACAGATGAAAATATGCACGTACAAATGTAAAAACATGAAAGATATCTCATATCATGAGCTGTTAGCGAATGATGTTCCTGCAGATCTTATCATTAAAAAAATGGCCAAAGAATTTCTGATTTTTCATAACTTGAGTACTCTCTTTTACATGGAAATGAGTTATTTGGATGTTCCTGGATATTGGACTACTTCCCTGTGGGAATCTCCGTAATGATTCTCAATTTTGTCCGCCAATTTTGAAAAATTCCTGTATAGTCACTGTGAGAATTCACATTTGATCGAGTATCTAGCTTCTCATATTTCTTCAACCAATATCTTTTTCTTTTCATTCCATTTCTTTTGTGCCCCTTTCTTTTTCAAGGAATGAGCTATTTTGAATGTCGTCATTATGTTTTCATTTGCTTTTCTCTTAAAATCTCTGAAGAGACTCCTAATAATCAATATTATGTTTTCCATTGCCAGTCTTCAGCAAATTAAACTTTTGCTGCTGGAGCGCCGTGTGAAGCTGCTAGTTATTGACAGCATGGCAGCTCTCACTTCAGGGTAATTGTTTATCCCTTTGGCCAGATTGGCTATGGAAGTTCATCCAAGGCAATTGTCTTTCTTTTGTCATGCATCCCCAAATTTTGGGTTTCAATATCATATGAAGTTTCTGAGTTTCAATGCTCAGGTGTCCTGAACTTGTTGCAGCCCTTTGCTTTAAGAAATATTCTAAGTTGGTGCAAATTTGTTAAGCCTTCAGAAACGAGTTGTCAGGGATAGTGAAGAGGATGGAAGAAGATTTTAGTCTCTGATTCATATTTCCAAAATGTGATTTTAGAGGTGAAGAACTTTGTGGAGCTTAATGTTGATTAAGTACTATAGCTGTCTCAGAATCGCCAAAATGCAGAATAACTAAGCGTTAATGACTTGATGTTAATTGTCCAGCATTATTAGGGCGCCTCTCTGTCACTTTATAGTTTCTTATTTATTGGTGTTCAATTAAGGCAAGCGCTGTTAATTCATTCAGGGAATTCGAGCATGGAGCTTCCAAGATAAACCCATTGGGATGGCATATATCTTTTCTTAAGTGAGTTTTTCTGCCTCAGTTTCATTTCATAAATTCTGGTCAAAATTCTGCTTGGTTTCTAGCTGTCCTTCATGTGATCTTTATAGGTCAGTCGGTGAATTGTCAAGAATTCCAATTGTAGTTACAAACCAAGTCAGATCTCAAAGCAGTGATGACACATGGCGCTATAATTTCCAAGGTATAATGATAATTTAGTACATGAAAATACCACGTCTTCTTTTTATAACTAAACCTGCAGGTTGTATTATGTGCAGTGGGGACAAGACACCAAGATTTAGAGGACACTTCTAAGTATGATTCCCAATTAATTGCTGCTTTGGGTATTCATTGGGCACATGCTGTGACTATACGTCTCATACTTGAAACAATATCAGGTTTGCCCAACACTTGATATACTAGTGCTAGCCTAGGGTGTCAGGAGTCCCTGGTCCCACTCTTTTGCTGCAGTAAAAGTTGCTGCAGTAGCTGCATTTCCTGGAGGACTATGTTGATATGCTAATAATGTGAGAATTAGGTTTGAAAACCTTGTTGTCTTAAGCTGATAAATTTTTTGTGTGGACAATAACTTTGTTGAGGTCCTTCTACCAACTGTGAGGAGCAGACACCTCTTGGGTGTTTAAATTGCTTAAAAGTCAGTTGGTTCCACCCATCTATTGCTAAAATTTTTATCCTTGTTTTTTCATGGAGGTGAAAGGTTTATAAAGGTGGCTAAATCTCCTATGTCCCCAGCGTTGGCTTTCCCTTTTAGCATAACTTCATCTGGGATCTCATTGCTGAATGATGATGGAATAGAAGTGGTGGGGCAAGAGATAAGCACAATACATTGCGATGGTGAGTCACCATGACTTATTTCTACCTTTCAAAACCATCCTCTGTAAGAGGCTCTATGTTCATGGCTTTGAGCTTGGGCAGCTCTGATCCCACAGTGTCTATCATTCATCTTTATTTTTTTCAATTATTAAAACTTAGGATGCATTTGGTTTGACTTGAAAAAGTAACTTTTCTCTCTCCTCGTGAAATTAACTCCATTCAATTTCAAAAACCTTGTGAAAAAATGATTCCATATAAAGGTGTTTATTTTTTAAGAACTTGAAGTTACTTGATAATAAAACTTGATCCTCAAATGTTACAAGAACATGTTAAAGCAAAATGTAAAATAGAAGTTGTCATCTTCTTGACAGTTGAATGGGCATTTGAACCATTCTGCAGGCCACCTAATATGACTGTATGAAAACTTCTGCAGGCCACAGTGAGATTATCCATTCCGATACTCTGCAGTTTCACGGACAGTGATGAATGTACAATTGGAAGCTGATGATCAGTCTGCAGTCTGCAGGCATGTCTAACAAAAAGATGTCTGTACTCTCTGCCATAGTGTTGGCATGATTTGCCATCCATGTAGACTTAACGGCTGTATAAAACCAATTATATCTGCAAGCAGCATTTTTTCCCATCTCCTTACTACCCCTATTTACCTGAATCTAAGTTTAAGGGAACAGCATGACAAAGAAAATCACCTCTCATGCAGAGGCATATTTGCTAACTCTGGTAAATTGTGTTCCCGACAAACAAGCTATAGATTAGCTTGGAAAGGACTCTGGTTTTCCTAGCTATGAAGCATTATCATGTTTCGATTTATAATATGTAGGTCTTCGGTAGTAACTGGAAACTTGTTATCCTTAACTTCCATCCTTTGCAGTCTCACTCCTACTCATATTTGATCATTTGTGACACCATGCTCTAGGAGCATGTCTATTGAAGTGTTTGGAGATTTATGGCATGTCATGTCAGTCTGCAGTTCACCATCCATAATGGATGTGGCAGTGCAGACAGAAATGCATATGCCTGATGGTGCAGAAGAATCTTATCATTCTTCATCAATATGTGGTTGTCTGTTGGACAACAATCCTACAGATTTATTGCTTTCTCGAGATCTGAATGCTACATAATTCATCAGATATCACTTTGTTATTGTGTATTTGTTCTGTTGCTGTAATGGTAGACCTAACATTGGTTGCAAGACACAGTTGTCTGTTTGTCATGTTCATCTGGGCAAAGATTGAGGACTTTTATGCCCATTGTTGTCGTCATGCTGTTTCGGGGCAAGGACAGAATTTGGTCTTTTTTAGTTCCGTTTTAGCTTGAAATTTGAGATCTGTTGTGCAAATAAAAACAATTAGACGGTTTTTGTTCTATGTGAGAGTTGGGAAACCTAGGTTCCATTTTATCCTGTTCAGCATCGACCGTTTGGCACTTCATAGTGTTGTATCCGGGTGCTGTTATCTCCTATTTGTCTCGTTTACCAGCCAAGCATTGCGGACATGGAAGCATCGAGGCCGAGTCCATCGACCCTTTAGCAGTTCTCGGCTTCAGCCTGTTGATGTGTTGTGGCCCCAAGGACAGCAATTAAACTGCTGACAAAACCGAGGCCTGTTGTGCGTCCCAAGCGTTTGAATTTTTTTTAAGGCTGTACACCTCTTGATCAATTAGCAACGCTACCTTGGCATGTTCTCCACCTAGAGATGAGCCAGCCAGCTCTCTAATATTATTGTTTGTGGACACCGAGGAATGTGAGCTTCACATCGTATTGCTTGTTTCCTACTGAAGAAGCGAGGGAAATAGTCAACCTTATCTTATGGTTTCTATAAACGAGCTAGGATGCAAAGAGAATCAGCCAGCAATGACCGGTTTTTTGAGGTTTTTTAGTCAGCATTTGTGTACGTGAATCACCGGGTTCTCTCCACATTAAGTAACTTGGAACCGTGTATTGTCTTCGCAGAGCCATCAACTTGTCGATGCGTCTGACGTGTCCTTAGATACGGTCAAGACGTTTTTGGATTAAAGTAATTGAACCACGAGCAGATCGGCTTCGTTCTGTTCATCATCTAGTGTCGGCATCTCAATCTCCTCGAACTACCCGTGCTTTTTTATATACTAAAAGATAAAAAAAGTTGGGCACTTGCGCCACTTGTGCCATCTGTACAATATCAACTTGTGTGCTCTGCACCTCGTCAAGTCGCATGATACGATGTTTTTTATAGACCCTTTTCGTGGTAAACCACGACATTATTATGTTGTTGCCTTTTTCCCTTAATGCGACTTTGTTGCGATGGCAAGCAGAATCAATGTTTCATCGATTTTTACACCCTCTTTTCCTCCGGATCCCCATTCTTCCAATTGATTTTAGTGGTGCAGATCCGATTTTGCACATGAGAATCGCATCAAAATGATGGAGAAACGAACATACGCTACATACGATCATGTAAAAGTTGTAAAAAAATCTCATACAGAATTCCTTATTTCCCTTAGTCGTTGCGAAAATTAATACCAAGCTGTAAGATCAATCTAAAGACAACTCGAAGTCATGGCCACGCAATGAGACGCAATGATTTACCGTTCTAGTAGCCTCTATTGCCAACGGTTGATAAACAAAGTGCTCGGGACCCAGCCTGCCATTATTCTTTTCCATGCCATTGGACAAGTCTCTTTCTTTTATTTTTTTGGCCCCCTCCCACTTCTTTTTGGCCCATTTCTTTTTCCACTTTAATTACTCCAATTATTTTAGTTCTTTCGAGAGCATGTCTTTCTCCCAAGCAACGTCACTCCTTTGGTCAGTGGTTTTGATGTAACGTGTTCGGAGTGATCTTCGTGAATTCCGACTTTACAAAGGTTTCTTGAAGCGCATTCCTAGGTAGGGTATACGAGGACAGTGAAAAAAGAGAGAGGAGATCTTGTTTGGTTTCAATTGGAAACGCATCGCACAAGACAACGGCTAAAAATCTCCTTTGTTTTCTTTCAACAAAGTGTCTAATTTAACTTCTAGCGAGACAGCAATGCCCGATATAACATATTTTAATGTTCTTATTCATTTCACCTCTTACAATATAATTAGTCTTGTTTAAAACGGGCATTTTCGAGACAGTATGAAGCCTCAAGTTTGAGAACCACACTTTTCATGTGAACTTTCGAATGCATTAATTCAAATGGATTGGTTGAAATAAAAAATATCGATGAAAAAATTTTTGCATCTCAAGAAGTGTGAGGTCTCTCTGGCTTTCGAGACCAACTAGATGCAACCATTCAAGTCTGTAAGGAAGTGATCTCTTGCAAGTTTATAATCCTAGATTGGACCGAAGAAATGGAATTCGTTTGCGTGAAAACTGGTTCCAAAGAAAAGTTCGCAACAATGTTTTTGTGCGAGAAAATCCTGTGACGAGGATATAAAATTTTGTATATTTCCTAAAGCAAAGAATCAGCAGATTTTTAAGGGCGATAGAATATAATATCTTCTTTTTTAAAAAAAAAAATGTATAATAGGTGTCGAGTGCAGTGGAGTACAACCGATCAAATGGACCGCTCCGTAAACCGTCTTCGCACGGCATTACTCCAAAAAGGCAATAATTGCGGTTGAAGGAAGGGGCAAATCCCCTTCAAAAAGAAACTCCAACTACCTTAATAATGACAAATATAATATGGTCCTAAAAATGGAGAATTGGACGAAAAGACAGCGATAAGTTTATTAAGGTGAAGACTTTCTATGAATGGAGGTGGATCGTCCACGTCCCCCTAGGCAATGGAAAAACCTCGTACACAGTTGCCGACAGTGGATGCACCAGACAATGGTAGAAAGAAAAATGGGCTTTTCCTTTTAATAATTTAATGAACAAAAAAAATGGCCCGTTTTTTAATTATACCAACTTGCATGGGATTTATCCAACTATAATAATACGCCTCGTGGGATCCACGTAGGAACACGAATCATGATTTGGTATGATTTGAGGAAGAGATTAATCATGTCGCATGTTGAATGAGTTGAATCATAGGACAAGGTGGTCGTGCCCCTTCCTTGGTTTGACTTGCCAGCCCAAAAGCACCCGCATTTGGACACCAAACCTCGCCCATTGGTTCCTCTCGCCTTTGCTTTCTTCCCCTTTGATATCTTTGTCTGTCAAAAGGGATATTGAGTGAATTTGACATGATGTGAGGACTTCCACTCGGAGATTTTCCGATCATTTATCTGCGAGTTCTCTTTAACAAAATTATCTTTCGATACTCGAATCATGACTTTTAGGTGACGTCGTATGGTACTGTTACGAATGAAATTCATGTCGCGTAACCATATATTCATTATTTTTTTCATTCGTCTTTGAAGTGTTAATACAATATGGAACTTCAATTTTTATTGGGTAAGCATCTTTGATCTCGATTTGATCTTTTTGATTTTTTACTGCCAGTATTTTTTGACATGAAAACCTCTAAAAATCGTATGAATCAACACCAGATGAAAGAAATACACAACTTTTTTTCAAAATGGACATGTAGTTGTTATTCAATCAAGTATAACTTTGGTAAATGTAGTTCACGTAAATTGCATCAATGCATATTTTGAGAAAAATGGCACGAAAAGATGTATAAGACCATTGCTAAAAACTCTCAAACCTTATGAAAATTCAAAATAAGAAAAATGAGTAAAATAACATACAGAAATGTCTTGCTTCATTCACGTATTGATTATGTGTATGTAATTTGTTTCTAGACAACTCAATTTTAAAAAAGGACGAATTTCGTCCATTTCTTGATGCGCGCTGAGATTTTAGTTTTTTTACTGGTTTTGCAAGCAAAAAGGTCGTCGCTTTATTCGAAAAATTGTCTGTGTGGTGCGAGGCCATATGCCAACGAGGATCATTATACTTTGTTTTACCACGATGGTAAAAAACAAAAGCAAATCAGATCCTATTGTTTTGCGAACTTGACTCATTACATATGGTCACCTTAGATGTCTGGGAAGCCAAAAATTCAAAAGGCAATAATCTCGTGTACCGACTGCTCAAAGAACAGATGAAAGAAGGCCAAAAAGTGAAGGGATTGACAATTTGCAAAGAGAAAAAAATACTAGTGTGATTTTCTCACATAGAATGCCTGCTATTATGGCCTCCAAGTGGTTAGCATTATACTCATCAATCATGTCCTCTCTCCATATACTTAGTCAAGGCTATATTTATTAATTACGATAATCACAATCCCATGATTCATTTTTTCTTGCTTAATTCCGCTTTCAATCATTTTCAATCAAAACATGTTTAATGGTCGGGTTTCACATGGTTGAATTTTTATGTGAGCAAGATAGTGACTCTTCATTAATAAAATTTTCACTCTCGCGTATGATTCGGTTGGATGAACTTTATACATGTGAATTATCAAACATATTAATCAACGACGCTCTTGTCGGCTTTCCTCATATTGTCTTTGATTCTTATCGTCTATAGTTTCTAGTGAAAAATAATGTCCATGAATATTAGTAGGCATTTGGGATGTGAAACATGGGTTCGATCAATCTATTTATAAAATCATTATATGCATCTCTAGTTTTAATTGTACAAAATCTTTTTTGCATTTAATAGGACCTGACAACACCGTACTCATGAGATAAGAGCACGGCATGGTAGATAAACTCCTTTGATTATAGACTTTTTGGACGAATATATCGAGATACGCTCTAAGCAATAAGGATATATTAAGTTTCCACTTCTCGACACGTTACATGTTATACATGGAATCAAATGCTTCTAAAATACGAATACTAATTATTAATAAAATATGCCTAGCGAGTGCCACATGATATTGGTCGATTGATCGTTTCTTTTCCCCATTTGATAAAATGATTTTTCTATTCGCGGTGGACGGGACTCCTGCTTCGGGAAAGTAGTCCGAAATAGAATATGGTTAGCGTTTCTTCTCGGGATAGCCCGAAGCAACGACAAGCGTCGGATCAGAATAACGACATCAGTGACGTTGACCGTGGGGGAGTAGGTGGACGGTCCGGATGGGGAGTTCGCAGAAAGTGGACGAAGCAAAGCACGTGGCAGGTGGGAATTTGGCAGGAAAAAATTGATTAACTGGGAGGAAGCGCCTTGGAGGAGTGGGGTAGCTGGTGCGACCGGCTACAGCCGGTTGCCCGGGCGTCCCGACCTTAAATCATGGGATTGGTGGTGGGGCTAAGGGAGAGAAGTGGTTTAGTCTGATGTTACCAGAAGCGGAAATATTATGGGTTTCGTGATAGCTTTTTAAGGTTAGGAGGTTTACCTAAATAGGAATGTACTAAATCAATTCAAATCTTTCTCTCTCTCAACTTTTTCTTAGTAGCCAATGACTTACAGGTAATTCCTTCTATTTCTATTACGGTACGATATATAACGCAAATTCCCGTTATTGTGGATTGGACGCTAGTAACTATATAGGTTTAAAACTACTGACTGTATTAACATCTCTCTCAATCTCACTCTCCATGCACTTTATTGTTTTATGCAAAATATAGCCAATGGCTTGTTAGGTAATATGTCGAGGCAAGACTAGTCTTCACCAATAAAATCGTGTGTTTTTGTGCTTGGATCATGCAAAGCTAATTCTCCTCATTTCTCTTTAAATTTCTATTAAGTATTAGAGATCTTAGAATGGTAAAATAGCATATCATCCTAGTAGTATACTTTGCATTTTCCTTCATATAGATCTTGTGCATTAGAAACTGATGCAAAAAAATATTGTATTAGGTACCGCAAAGGGCCTGAAAATCTGTATTTGCTAAAATTCTTGTTCTAAACATAGCCCCTTTCATGGTATCGGATTCTTGTGTATTGTGGATGGGATGCTAGTCAACCGTATGTGCTCAAGATATCTCAACAATCAATAGATCTAGCGTTGAACACGACACGTGATATAAATATGTACAGCGCGCTTTCGGCATCAGACGGTATTTAGTTTTATATTCTCATTGGTTGACAAAAAGATAAAGCATGCTTAGGAAAACAAAAGGGAAAGAATGGAGAGCGAGAGAAGCAAAAAGCCAGTTGGGTTTGGAACCTGGCAATGGTGGGATGTTGTGCCCTCTTTTTCACATGCTTCCCATTACTCCACCCACAACGATGAGAAGATGCATGCACATATAAGATGATGAAACCATTCATTAGTAGAAGCGTTATAATTAAGGAACGTATACGAGAGAGAGGGAGATGATGATGATGATGATGATGATGATGATGATGTCTGAGCAAGATCGAATTCCGTCATTTGTATAATCCAACTTTGGAAACTCATAATAATCATGCCATAGAAGTATTGGAGCTTCCTTGCCACTTTTGGCCGAGCAGTTCGAGGCTAATGCGATTCGAAAGGAATAACAAATTGCTCGACACAAAGCTGCGAATAAGCAACGAAGGGCATCTTTATCTTTATCGAGTCATATTATATCGAAGTCGGCAACGGAATGATCACCTTTTGTTGCATGATTTTCTGGTCGGCAGGACCGTGAATATCATGGTATGTTGGTTGTGCATGGGGCCAGCGTTGTTCTTCACATGTTTAATAAAACAGTGAAAAGATTTGTCTAACACTGTCATTTTCCTAATCATTTTCTTCGTTCATTTAAAACATGCAAATCATCACAGACACGTATCACCGTACCAAACGCTAATCAAAACATGCGAGTCGTTTTTCGCCCAATTATTATTTTTTATTTCTAAATAGTGAAATGTAATTACTTACTGATCAACGATTGATCGGGCTTTTTAGATGAGACTTTCTATGTAGGAGCGAAGGTAAAGAGGGTTTTCCCATCCAAGTGAATTCTTTGCTTGGCATTCGGGGTTTACACACGACCGAGGAAATGAAATGAACTCTCTGGAATGGCTGATTGCGATCGCTTGTTCTTTCGCAAGATGCTGCGTTTCACGAGAATCTCCTGTTTTCACAGGCACGACATTTGATGAGACAGTTCCAAATCTCGGACAAGGCCGAAAGGGGAAGAAGCAGGAATCTCTCAGTTATGGCAGCCAACTAATTAAAGGATTTATCCGAGGAATTATCTTCATTAAATAATTAAGAATTTCGACCTCGGGTCAAAAAAGAATAAACCCACCGCCTTTTTTTCTGAAAAGGTGGTTGCAAAATGTCCCCCTTAGATAGATTCTACCGGTCGAGAAAATCCCACGATGGTCAACATTTGCGACGACTATGTTCCCAAAGCAACGTGTTGCGACTCCGTCCATCCTAGGACAGCCCCAGTGTTTTCTACGGTGCCACGTTCGCCCTTGTTTAGCTCGTGGTTAATTCGGTACCGGCCATGGATAGCAACGTTGTCTCCACCTAATTTGTCTGTACAAGGTTTGGTTTTTAAGTATTTGCTTCTCCCTCAGCTTTTTTGTTGTTTCTGTTGGACCGTCCGAGAAAATAATTCATAAATAGATTAGTTTCAGGGCACGTGAAAAACGTTCTGGATGTAATGCCAGCGCCAATTTGAGGGAAGAAATACATAAAGGGCAGCAAAGCTTGATTATGGCTTCAATGATAGAACCATATGAACTCAGGTTTGATGATGTAATTTATTGGCAGTGACCTAGTAATGAAATTTAGGCTCCATTTTTAGAAAAATACTTTTCAAATAATTCATTTTTCATGAAAAAAAATCACATACTTTTTTTAACGAGGAAGATAGAACTAAGGGGTGCGATATTGACGCTATCTCATTATAAATCTCCCTTGTCGTGTTGAATGTTGGGAGTCTATTTCTTTTGTAGCTATTTGTGGGACACAATCAAGCCAAAGAGTGAGTTTGAAGTTGCTTAAAGGTGTTATATACTCAAATTGCTTTAAGTGTTCTACACTTTGCTTACGGATTGGCATCATCAGTCGGGATGGAGATTCCTTAATGTCTCAATCCATGTAATTTATAAAAGATATTTATTCAGGATGATGACATGTGCCACTGATTTTTCGAAAGACATTTGTAAGAAACTATATAAGGAAGTGTTATAATTTTCAATACAGCCGATAATCCCGTGACTCGCACAATCATTACCTTAGAAACTTAAGGCACTCTTTAGCAAGATCTTTTCCTTTAGGAAAAAAAAAATCATTGTGAAACTGAATAAGTCTTGAGATGCAATAAGAAGATAGAAGATCTCAAGGGTGTTACCGAATTAAAATATAATGAAATTTGTTCTACATAGAAGGATAGGTTTTTCCAAAAGAAAGTGGTTCACCTTACTTGAGGTGCCATTGAAATTAAAGCAGTTGGGGTCTATGCATTCACATAATCTATCCATAAGGTGGTGCATCTGGTCAAACAAATAGGGCTAGCAAATAGTAGGTGGCCATGAAAACTTTGGACTTTACAATCCTTTTTCTCTGTTTTTCTAGCAAACTTAGGACCGCCCTACTTTGAAAGTCTCAATGGTGGGACAAGAAATAAAGAACATGAAACTTACTTTCTTTCATTGTTCTCACGCCAACGACACCCAACCAAAAAAAGTTCAAAAAAAAAAAAAAAATCATCCGTTCCACTCTCTTCTAAAAGTTGACATTTGACTTCTCCCAAGGATAACTCATTTGCTTGGGTTTAACCTCCGCACCAATGGGGTTTCTCTTTTGCTTTTTCCTTAGCCAAGTTGCTTGACTTGGATACGTGTTTTGGCCTCCAATTCTTATTTATTTTCTTAGAAAAAGCCCAATTGAAAAGTGTAAGCCAATAGATAGAAAATCATCACATATATATAAAAAGCATAGAAATCTCATAAATAAGTGATGCAAGCTACTTTTGATGCTCTCTCTCATATAAAAGTCAAGTTAGGAATAATAAATGAAATTTGACAAATGAGGAACTATGCACTTAGAAAAATTTGGGCAAAACCCAACTCCAAGACCGTACCAGAAAATCCTACCCACCCAACAAACAAGGTGTGGGATACTTTAATATATTATTACGACCCAAAAAAAAAAAAAAAAAAAAAAGGCTAGCTAGTAGAATCTAGTTCTAGACAGCAGTAATATAGGGAGGGGGTGACTCACTAAGCACCATAGAAAAATTAAAAGAAGGGACGTTACATTGCAATTCTGCTTTTTATACGGGGCAAAAAGATAAATATTTTTGGGCCAATCGGCTGCTAATTGGACCCCTTAAAATGAAAAGAACATCAACAACAATGATCGCTCCACCAAAAAAAAAGAAAAGAAAAAAAAAAGGAGGTTGAGAAGGCTGAAAACATGCAAAACATGATGCCTCCTGTGTTGGTGGGGACCAATCCATGGATCAACAGTGGGCATTTTAACCTTTTCCTTTTTTTGTTTCGTTCTCTGTCTGCACTCGCCTCCCTACGTAGTACATAAATATCAGCAGCAAATCTGTGGTACGGTACTGTTTTCTTTCCTTTTTTCATCTTATTTTGTCGGCTATTTGCATTTCCGTTTGAGTAATTAGGGTTAGTTCGAAGAAAATGAAATTTTTACATCAAATTATGACCAGATCAATTCCCTAGTTTAAGCATTGTATTATCATATAGCATCGAATGATGAGGAACCAATATTCTCTCACAATGAAATTATATACCTCAATGCATTTTGGTTATGAAAATTACACGTCCAACCTAAAAAGAGAGGGAAATAACTAAATGGCAACTCTATCTATGGGCAGCATTTGTTAAATTTGTGGCTACGTGAGAAAAGTGTGCTTGTCAAAGAATTAGGTTCATTAATTTGTGCACCCTCACGGCTCTTTGCAACATATATCATGCTTTCTCTATCTGACTAGCAGATATTTATGTATTAATTTGGATTTCAATTTTTCAAAAGAATATTAGAGAACTCTAAATTGCAACTTCAGAACTTACTTACCTTAAACCGATCACTCCCATCATTCACTCATGTATAATCACAGTTTACTTTGCCTCTTGTTCTATTGAATAGTAATGCGCAAAACTAAACCTAAAAGACATGAGAAATTAAAAAAAATCAACAACTAGAAATAAATTAATGATCGAATTCTTTAAAGAAAATTGATAAACATGAAGAATTTACAAGTTTGTTGCGTTGAGTATAAAAGCCCAAATAGTCATTGAAACACACATAATAATTAAAGGGAAAATAAGATAAATGATTCTTGAATTTTAACTTAATATGCAATGTGGTATTTGAACTTTTAATTTACTCAATATATTCACCGAACTTTGGCCTAATTTATAATGCCGTCCATAAATTTTAATTTTATTCAATATAATTCCTAAAATATCGGTACACATTTTAAATGAAAATGTTCATGTTATCCTTCAATATTATTTTTTATTAATTTAAATTCAGGGATAATACTAAATATTATCATACGATTGCGGGGAGTATTTAAATATAAACTAAAAGTTTAAGAATTGTGTCAAATAAATTAAATATTTAAGAATCATATTACACAAATTAAAAATTCAACGATTATAGTGCAGGTTCACTTTAAGTGTAGAAGCCATACGTGTCATTACCCCGTAATTGAACTCCAAGCGGATCGCAATTGGGGAACTTTCCTCTTCGAAGAGTCGTCCCAAAATACCCGGGACGTACGATTCCGAACTCACAAAACCAACGTGAAAGCTCGCCATGATTGGCATTGACCGGGGGTTTGCCCTTTTGGAATATCGTACGCCCGCCGCGCGTTAGCCCTCCGATTTCCCGCGATCGGACGGCCCGTATTTCCCCCCCCCCTCCGGAATTCGGTACGCGGGGGCTGTCAGCGGGAAGCCACTAGTGCTTGTACAAAAGTGGAAACAAACCATGGCACGGTGCGGGGGCCGTTGGGATCGCGAAGGGAGGCGACCGGCCACCGCCCGAGCCGGTTCCGCGCGCGAGAGAGATAGAGAGAGAAAATGCTTATATATTCCTTCAACTCCTCCCTCTCTCTCCCCTTCTCTGTAAAATCAGAGTCCGAGCTGTTCCTTCATCACGTCGCGTCCATCCCTCTCTCTCTCTCTTCTCTCTCTCTCTCTCGCCGGCGATCATTGCCGTCGCGGAGTGATCGGGGAATGCGATTGGTCGGAAGTCGTCGATTCTTCTTCCGCAGCGATTCGCCCTGTCCTCCGGCAGCCGCCGGATAGTATCTCCGGCTGCTCGACTGACCGGAAGAAGCGGCGACGGAATCGGCGACTCTCCTCCTTTCTCCGGTCACCTCCTCTCTCTCTCTCTCTCTCTCTCTCTTTCTCTCGGTGAGTTTTCTTTTTGGAGCTCCGGTGTATTTAGGTGGAGGTGATCCTTACTCGTTCGCCACTGAATCGATCGACTGTCGGATGATGAGCGCGAGCTGTTGAAGCAAAAGCCAGGTCGGGGAGCGCACGGGAGGAGACTGCCTCTGCCGGTTGCGGACGATCGATTTGGAGCGGCGATGCTGGATCTCAACCTCAATGTCCTCTCCGCGGAGAGCTCTTATCAGGAGGAGAAGCTTTCCGACGTCTCGGGGAATCAAATGGACGAATCGGGGACATCGAACTCGTCGATCGTCAATGCCGACGCCGGCGACGACGAGTCGTCCTCCGCACGCGCCGCCGGCGACGTGCACACCTTCCAGTTCGGCATCGTGAAGGCCGACGGCGGGCGGAACGACGCCGTGGAGACGAAGGAGCTGTTCCCTCTGAAAGAAGAGGAGTGTTCCCCTGGAGAGATGCCGATGGAGCTTTCCTTCGGGAATGGCGGCAGCGTACGCGGAGGAGGGAGTCACGCGCGTGTAATGCCGCAACAGCAATCGCAGCAAGCGAAGAAGAGCAGGAGAGGTCCGAAGTCGAAGAGCTCGGAGTTCAGAGGAGTCACGTTTTACCGGAGGACTGGACGATGGGAATCGCATATTTGGTCGGTCGATTAACTCGTATTCTGTTTCAGTAAATTGATGCTGCTAATTTTGAATTTAATCAACGTTGAATCCGGAAAACCATGGGCTTCTGTAACTGGAACCTCCTAATTGTTCTTAAATCACCGAAGGGATGGATGGATTTTCTAATTGGGGGAATTCTCTGTGCTACGTGGCTTTCGTGTGTGACGGGTTGGAGAGAGGCCTTTGATGCATTTATTACTTATTACCCTTCCTGAACTCTCGGAAGTTTCCCTACATTTCGTTGTCCTGAAATTTTTCTTCCCCGGAATTTATGAAAAAGAACGAATATGGCCTTTTAGTTGCTTCATTATGAAATCTTCGGTTTGATTTTAGTGTTGACAATGGGTTTTTGCCTGTTTCTTTCGGTGCAGGGACTGTGGAAAACAGGTATATTTAGGTGAGTACATTACATATTATCAGATATGTATGTGTTTGACTTTTTTCCTGTTATCGATGTACTTTGCGTCTACTTTACGCTGTCGTCGAATGATTTAGTGATCCGAGATGGTTTTTCTTTAGGTGGATTTGACACGGCTCAGGCTGCAGCTAGGTATTTAGTGTGTTGTGTAATGAAGGTACTGCCCTTTCAATTTGTTTATTCAACTCAAATTGATGATTCTCTTTATCTGGATTTCATGCATTCAGAGCCTATGATCGGGCTGCCATTAAATTCAGAGGAGTAGATGCAGACATCAACTTCCATATGAGTGACTATGAGGAGGATCTGAATCAGGTATTCATAGTTTTATCCGTTCCATTTGACAATTCTCTTTATTCTTGTTCTCTGTTTGCCTTCTTCCTTTCTTCAAAGATATTATGTGTTTGCTTAGGGTCTTTCCTTGATTGTTGTACCGGCACAGATGAAGAGTCTATCCAAGGAAGACTTTGTCCACATTCTTCGTAGACAGAGCACTGGCTTTTCAAGAGGGAGTTCCAAATATCGAGGAGTGACATTGCACAAGTGCGGTCGGTGGGAGGCTAGAATGGGACAATTTCTTGGCAAGAAGTAAGATGCTGGCTCATGCTGTTTTACCTTGCCCTTACTTTCGTCTAAGCTTCTGCTCGCACTATTATCTTCTTGCTGCTAGTTCTCAGAGGGCTTTTGCTTGTCCCTCTACTTGAGAAATAGTCGAAAATCCTATATCAAAGAAAAATGATTGGATGGGGTTCTTTTTATGCTTATCTAGAAAAAAGACATGGCATTTTCATTTTGGAGATTGCAATGCTTGCATGCAGGTATATATACCTTGGGCTCTTCGACAGTGAAGTAGAAGCTGCAAGGTCTTAAAGATCATGAATTACCTGATCCAAAATTTGTTAATAGAAAACTCTCAACCTCATTTCGATTCCTAATTCTATCCAACATGTCTGTGGTCTAATATTTTGGATGTCAGGGCTTATGACAAGGCAGCAATCAGATATAATGGAAGAGAAGCTGTCACCAACTTTGAACCAAGTTCTTATGAAGGGCAGATGATTCCTGTGGCTATGAATGAAGGTATTATGTGATACTATCATTTCCTTTATAGCTTGCTTTGAATAGAAAGTATCTGAGATCCTGTCTTTCCAAGTGATGGACTGTTATATCTTAAAACATTTAATGCAGGTAGCGACCACAATCTGGAACTGAACTTGGGCATGTCAGCCCCTTCCTTTGGAAGTTCAATGAAGGATACTGATGAGCACCTACCATGCCATGCTGAGACATTTTCAGGGGTAATCTTATAAGCAACATGATTTTTATTCCTTTTTGCACTTTGCCATAATCGATCCTTGTGTCCCTATTGAAAATTAATCCCTCAGCTCTGCAAGCCATGGTGGATGTAGACAGAGGGATTATCTTGTGGCGTGACAGCTTTTATGTAGCGTGCAAACTTGTTTGCCATGCTTCTGCTGGACGGTGGAAATTATACAGTTGCCAGTATTAATAGCTGCTCATATTCTTTGTATACTATTTTGCAGATACCTAATTTTGCTTCGGCAGTACTAGGTGACTCAGCACTCAGAGGTTTATCAATGACATCCCACCATCATTCTTCACAGAACTGTGTATACCCTCGTTTCTTCTCAAATGAGGTAAAGACTGTTTGATTTCTCTAGAGAATATATAAGAATTGACTCTCTGAAAAGATCCAATTGCATGTTTCATTCTCCGAAATACCAACACAATTGTCATGAACAAAGTTGTGCAGATAGCTATAGGACCTTGCAATACTTGTCGGGTTGGAAATTTCAGGTTTTTTACATTTGGCCATTGATTTAATTGAACTGCGTACAAGAGACTATTTCCCAATGCTTGTCGATCTGCATGACTGGCCATTAGCTCAGATCTTCTGGTGGTAAATGTGGATATCTGAATACCTGGAATGATGGCATTAGATAACTAATTGCAGAGTCAAAGACAATGATGATAAAAAGGCTTCTCGAAATCTCTTGAGTCCTAATCATGATGGAATCTGCACTGGTTATGCAGGAAAAAGATACTGAGCGGAGAAATGAAGTCCCTTCCTCGCAAGGATTGCACTGGGTCTGGCCAATGCGTGACCAAGTCAGTACCAGTGCTGCTTCAGTGCCACCGTCCTCGACTGCAGCATCATCAGGATTCCCATATTCAGTCCCTCCTTACTCCGCTGCCATGGTTGCATCGCCACTGTCTCGCTTCCCTCCTCCCGATACTGTTGCCTCCAATTCCTCTCGATGCAACAATCAGATGACATCTCCATGACCGCCGATATAAGTTATCTTCTCTATGATGAACCAACGGCAAAAACAACTAATAGCCTGGTCTTCATAGTTTCCTGTATCGTTTGGGCCGACATCGCACTCATAGAATTTTTATTCTGACTCCTTAACATGCAATTGTTTTGTGCAGATAGCGACACGAAAGGCAAAGGTCGTTTTGATTCCCTTCGTAATATCATTCGTACTTTAGACGTACTTACTTGCTCTCGATGTTGACCAATTTAATTTCGCTCTGATGGTCCCTATCACGATACGATTTGATCCTAGGAGTGGACGCCTACAAAACCAGAGTGCAAGTTTCATTCTGGCAATTCTATTGGTCCTCATTACTAGGACATACTTATTAGGCGGGATCGAAAAAGAATGCGTACTCGTACCTACCCTCTTAAAGAGTTTTGTTGTCGAAGGCCAATAGGCCAGCCGGATTTGATTGATAATCGGGTCTAACAAAAGAGGTGGTGTGTATGTAAAAATCAGCAAGGTCACTCTCGGTTCAGAACAACATTTGAGACGGTTGTCTGGACAGGGGCCATGCCATAACCCGACCATCCCAACTATTTGTGGTTTAGAATTAGTTTAGTAACTTTTCAAGCATAAATTCTGCTCACAAATAATTTTTTCTAATTCTATTTCATAAATGAGCTTCTAAGCATTTAAAGACGTTTGATAACTACCCAAAATTCATATTTATTTCCTGAATAAAAATACGCATTTGGTATTACTCATAAATTCTTTTGCGACTCAAATTTTCCTTTAATTTTTAAAATAATTTTATTACATTTTTCTTTTTCCTTCCTTTTTTTTTTTTTTTTTTTTTTTTTTTTCTTCTTCCTTTCCTAGTCTAGTCGCCAATCTCGCTGGAGCGTCAGCGGCCCTTGGCAAGACCGAACTCGCGAAGCCATCGACGAAGCCATCGAAGAGACTCATCCTCACTTGGCCAACAATTGAGAGGCTTAACCTCGCTCGGCCACCACGAGATGGGCCTCGCCATGGCTAGGTGACACTGACCTCACTGGGGTTTGGTGAGGCTCAGCCTCGCCGGTGGTTGGGCGAGTTTGAGCCTGCCAATGGCAAGGCGAGCTCAGCCTTACTGGGAGCTGGCCACACTTTACCAAATAGATATTTATTCTTTTTTTGTTCTAAAGAATAAAATAATAGAATTAGATACTGTTCAGCCTGTTACTAAACAGGCCTCTGCAGATGATAACTGATAAGTAGCGGCGAGCTACTGTAGATGGGCCCAACAAATTGTAGAAAATGGCCCCAAAGGGCATGAAATGAAATGCGCCTGCCCATCAAAGCCCCTCAACAAAACGGGTCGTTCCAGGCACGGACCTGGGGCAGGCCGGGCCGGCTTGTTTGACATCGCTAGTCCAGATGCACGACTCAAAGCACAACCGTTCATCCTAAAACAAAAGCTAATACAGGTCTGACACCACTAGGTTTAAGATCATAAACTCCAGGCCTCCGAAGCCTCGGCTGTAGAACCCATTGGGAGGTGAACTCTCACAAGAAACTCTTACTCTCACCCCTCTGCAATTTTTGCTTTTACTAAAATACGAATTTCCAACTGCCACGGAAAAAGATCGTCTTAAACATGATTCCATGATATATTGCAGCAAAGAAAACGTCTTAACGATGTGATGCCAGCAACATGACAAAGTGAACTCAACTGGTACTGAATCGGTCTTGCACCATTTCAGGGTAATCAATTTAACATAAACATGGACAAACTGACAAGAATTTCCATCCGTTCCACTAGTATAACAAGGAGCTAATGCAAA
The DNA here is from genome assembly GCA_014182725.1 of Eucalyptus brandiana. Classification (NCBI taxonomy): domain Eukaryota; kingdom Viridiplantae; phylum Streptophyta; class Magnoliopsida; order Myrtales; family Myrtaceae; genus Eucalyptus; species Eucalyptus brandiana. Next base: position 31,048,817 of record CM024669.1, read on the forward strand.
TAAGTGAAAAGCAACGCATCGCTCCCTAGGACTGCAGACAGAAACCGTAGCTTGGGCATGAGCTACCATCAGAAATCCAGACTACCTCCTGATGTTGGTGATAAGGCGGCCAAGGGGGAAGTGCTCAAGAGGCTGATCAAAGCAACAATCCAACACCAAAGAGAACATTCATTCTCAGTCCATTTCCTACTCGATATCTCCTGCTGCATTGTTGCCCCACATAAATTGTTACCCGGGACAAGAGGGTTGAGATCAATGTCTGCATATATCAACGGCAATCAGCAAAGGGCACACGTGAACTAACCAGCCGGGTTTGATTACACAGCGCACTGCACTGCTAATCTTTCGTGTTTGGCACATAAACTATGGCAAAAATCACCTGCAATCACACCCCAAAATTAAAAAGAAAGAAGAGGTTATTGGGGTTGGAAGAAACAACATACCAATAGAAAATGCATTTGGACTTGAGGAAGAAGATATATGCACATGTTCATAACAAGGAAGAAGAGATTACATATATGCTAACAAAAAATACATTTGGATGCAAGGAAAAACTTCTTTTGCAACTTACGAGTCCTCAGAAGCCCACATGCTTTAAGTCCCAACACTCCAACAGTATTGGGTTCAAAGAATAATTCTGATGCAAATGCCGTACATTTACCTGCCGAGCATGAAGTCCGCCAAATGTCTAAAGTTCTATCCCTCAATAGGCCCAGTGAGAGCTGTCAAGATTCCGTCCCATCTCAAGTAAGGTAATATCTTGCACAAAATGGATAAACAACAGCCCTCACAAACAATCAGCAAACATTGCACTTGATGGAAATCACATCCCAAATGATCTGTTACACAGATCCCCTGAACTAGGCATGCAATACTTCTGATTCTCAAGACTGTCGCAGATCTTATTAATTCCAAGCCTCTCATTTCTAAGCAACTCAGCCATAACCAGACCATCTCCACCAGGAATGGTGTTCTGACCACTCCAGCGGCCATTGGACATACTCCTTTGGAGAGAAAGCTGTGTGTAAGATGATACATTTCCCATTTGTGACTGATCAAAAATCCTCGAAGCAATGTCAAAGGAATTATTAAGAGAAGTATAACCTGCACTCGTCTCATATCTTATATTCGAATGTGCAGGAAAAGATCTTTTCATTAATAAATTATGTCCAGCATCACTGTCCAAAGTATTCAGTTGTTGAGATAATGACCCAAGATCAAATGATGGGCTATTGAAACCACCTTGAATCGTCCCTCTGCCAACAGCTAAAATAGCAGGATCCATGAATTCAATGTCTCCTGTACTGTTGACACTCGCATTTGGTTGTGTCTGATATGAATTTCTCAACAAGTTGATGTCAGGTAAATGGTTCCCTGAGATAGAAAATTATAGCAATTATTTCAAGCACAAAAGTACTAAAAAGAACTCGCTGAATCACATAATATCTCACCCAAATAAGTGTCAAAATTCCTATCAGTTCTCTCGTGAGAAGAAAACCCTGGTGGAGGTGCTTTATTGGGAACAGAGAAACCAGGCGGAGCAGAAATTTGAGATCTTGAACCTACCAGTAGTTAAACGAGAAAGTCAGGAAGCTACTAGGCACCCAAAAAGCACTACAGCAACAAAACATATTTATAGCAGAAGACATAAATAAGTGGAGCCTTTTGAATTCAGGAAATGAATAGTCAAAATAAAATTGAGATGCATAGTTCTACTAAAGTTGCAAGCTCAACACCAGCCAAAGTGCTATGTTTATAAAGGCATTTTATGCATAGTGTAGCACATAAAATTACCAAATTTATCTTTCTTAAGCATCATCAACCAGATAACAACAGAAATCACAGTAAGATTAGGACTCATATAATCCAAGTAAACCGACAATCAGGGAAACTGGCCATAACTCTTCAGTGGTTGACAGAAAGTAATTGTACAATTCAAGCCATCTTCAAAAATTTCTAAATAAAGGTTTTTGTACAACAATAAACCTTAGCTTGCATGTAGCAAAAATTTGTCCAGGGAAATGACGGCAGTAGATATAATCAGAGAGCTAAGACCATATATCATGCAGCATGGAAAATGTCTGACACATGATGAACTTAAAGTCAAAAGCATGAAATTCAAGAAGTGAGAATTGACCTGATTGGTAACTATATGAAAACCTAATAACAGGTAACAGACAACTTGATATTTTTACAGCCATGCACATGCAAGGGAACACAAACAGATTAAAGCCATGGAGCAACGGAAGCAATGATTAGTGCATGCTTTAAGCAATTAAACTTGAGTCTTGGACCACAACTCGTGATTTTGCTGTCACAATGCAATAAAATTATTGCTTTCGTGACCACAGAGAGCCAACATAAAATAAGGAGAAACTAACAGTGCATTTGGTAACTATTCTCTTCTTGAGAACAATTTATGCTTAGAAATAATTCTTTTTTATTTTGTTCCCCGGATGAGTTTCTAAGCATTTGAAGGCGTTTGGTAATTGTCCAAAATTTCTATTCCCAAGATAAAAATGCGTTTAGTAAAATCTCAAATTCTTTTATGAATTAGAATTTCTTTTAATTTTTCAAAACTTTTATTATATTTTTCTCTTTTTTGTTTTCTTCTCTATTTTTTTTTCTTTATCTTTTTCTATTCCTCTTCTTCTTCTCTAGCCAGTCACTGGCCACAGTCTTGCGGCAGCTAGCAGCAAGGCCTGGCAAGGCGAAGCCTCGCCGATGGCTGGTCAAGCCTCCCTATTGGCCAAGCGAGCTCGCCCAGCCACCAGTAAGGCTCAGCCTCACCCACCCACATCAAGGCTCAGCCTCACCCACCCACATCTAGAGAGGCTCCAGTGCACTTGCCGGACCTTGCCCAGCCAGTTGCTGGCCATCGCCGTGGCTGGCAACCAACAATGAGGAAGAAGAGAAATGGAAAGAACAGGAAAAGAAGAAAAGAAAAAAAAAAAAAAAAAATATTGTCTTGATTTTAGAATTATTCCAACAACAAAGAAATAATTCTATCCCAAATTTATTCCCGAGAGTAAAAAAGTTATTCTATTCTTTTTTCGTTCCAGAGAACAAAAGAATATAATCAGTTATTATTTGGCCAGTTAACCAACAGACCCTAAGCAAGCATGTGCAATGAATTTAGATAGAAAGAGGACCTGCCTGACAGGAAAAAAAGGAGGACCAACCTAAGCAGTGAAAGTGACAGTGACATGAACAGGACCAAACCAAACAGGAAAAATAAAATCTGACCACTTTTTATGAATAAAGAAATATGTTTCTAAAAAAATAATGCTTACAAAAGTACCCTTTAATGCAAAGGAGAATCAATTAAGTACCCCCATGGAAAGGAACCCAACCAAAGCCTCTCTGGAAAAACCACCAAATTAATCTGACTCCCAAACAATCCCAGAATTTAGCATCTTATTCATTTCTCCATATTCATGTTTTCCAGCTATATCCTCCCTAGGACATTCGAGATCATAAGCTATCTGCATCTATAGAATGTGAACATCTACCACTGCGGGAACAATCTTGAAATGACATGGTAGTTTCATGTATCACAATAGGTCTTTCCAGTTGGGGATACTATTTGAAGTGGGAAAATCATAAGTACAAGATATAAGAAGCGCAAACAAGCTCCAAGAAAAATTTCATGATTAATGGACTATCAGCATATAATGACGACAAAAACGACAACAATGACATATGCAAGCCCACTAAATGGGCTTGGCTATGAATCCTATTACACCACTGTTCGCAATTCTATAAATTGGATCCTCATAAGCTCTAAATACTCCACATCTTTCATTATCATCTCCTCACATTAATTTACATTCTATCATCATGTCACAGAAAAATATGCATCCAAATAAGGGGTGACGATGGACCCATCAAGACAGACAATAAACTCCAAACTTCAGGCAAGATCACAAGTATTGTGCAAACAGATCAGTAAATACACATAGCAACTAGATATGGCAACTTTCATGATATAGAAATGAAATTTACTGAAAAAGACTAAACTTTTAAATAGAACAGAAGCAATCAGAACTCACCAGGGGTCTTACCAGATGAGAGAACTGATTGAGAGGCAGCACGATTGCCTACCTCCTCAAATCTCAAAAGAGACCCATTAACAACCGCAGGATTATGTGAGTATGACCGACAATTTTTACCAAAATCTTCATCAAGAGATCTGTTTCTAGGCATCTGCTCAGTGATAGTAAAAGGTGGGTTGACATCAAATGCATGAGTAATTGACTCTTCTTGTCTGGCAAAAGAGAACCTGGACTGGTTGCTGTTTTGAACTTTTCGGTAACTCGAAGATCTAACAGAACCTTCGTGCTTGTCTGATTCACCCAAAAGATTAGCCAAATGCTGAGGCGAGGACAATGAGTCACTCCACAAATCAAGATCCAGAGACAAGATATTGGAGATCATACTGCTTTCACCTGCTTTTAAAGAATTGTGCATCTCAACTTTAGATCCATTGCCTTGCAACATTCCAAATTGCCTCTCTCTAACTTCAGAAGTTCTATCCAAATCCGCACAATCATTTACCATCTTTTCAAGGTATCGACTAGATATTGCTGAACTTCTTCCTTCCATATTACTATCTACAGGTATTAAACTGGCACTTAAATTATTGATATCAACCACCTCACTATGCTGTGAAGAATGAGATGTGGAACAATTTGACACATGAGACAGATTTCCAGAAGTAGAGAAAGAAGTTGAATAATCAAAGGCTTCTGGATCTTCAAGTCTTCGATTATTGAAACATAATACATCTTCTTCAACTTGAGAATGCATAGTTGGCAATCGATCAGTCGGAAAAAAGACCTCCCTGTCCCTGTTGGATGGAACATTGCTGACCACTGCCAAAGGCAAAGACTCTTTATAGTTATCCACGCATGATTGTTGCAGTATACTCTGATTCCCCATTGATACAATCCATCCTGGATCAGAGATGCAAAAGGTAGGCACTGGACTGCCTGATGATTCGCCCTGGAGTTTTCCATGCACACTTAATGATGATACGTCAGAGCACAATTTCTTATTCTTACCATTAATTTGAGCATGTTCTTCTTTCTCTGCATAAGCACTAGCTGATTCACAAGTGCTCCCGGCAGATTTTACAGTGTTCTGGGGCATGCTACTAATGTTTCTACCTTCCTTGCTACTTATTAAATCGGATAACCTGCCACCTGTAATATCAGTAGCTGTAGTCCCATCTGCTGCAGCAGGTTTAACTGACAAAGAGAGGTCAGACTCTATACAATTGTGCTGCTTTGAACAACTTGATGAGCCCAACATAATTTTAGCTGCTATACAATTTTGATCATTCAAGGGTGGCTTTTTCACCCCATCACCATGCGGTGGAGAATGTTGAGCTGTATCTGCACCTACTACAGTTATGGATACTCCACTAGCCATTGCAGACTTCTCTTTGTATGGTCTATCAGAACATTCTGAAGTTGCAGCTTCAGCACGCTGTCCCCTAATTTACATGTCAAAGAGAGTTGCAAATAAAAGGTAGCACAACTAAATAGCAGTAAATAGTTATCAATGCATAATATTCCCTTCAGCCCCTGTACCAAGCATTTCAAAGAACTAATGGCGCTGTTTATTTTGATTATCTCAAAAATAGAAGGCTGATAGGAAACTGTGACATCTTAGGTGATTAACCAGTCAAGATAAGTTCCATTGAGAAACAGACAACGTTTTTCTGGTTTTTTAAACTTATAATGACCACGTTACCATGAAGCTGCAGCAGGAAGAGTAGCCGACCTAGTAGTGGTTCCATTTGGTAGAGAAACTTTAACCACGTTTGCCGCATTCTACCAAAAAAAATAATAATAATAATAAATATATATAAATTAATAAGGGAAATCAAGAAACATCTATAAAAGTCAAGCATACTGAACAACATCCACGTAAAGACAATGTGATTGACCAAGATTAAAATGCACAAGCAAATTAATCAATTAAACATAAATAATAGAACACGCATTCAATGAAATGCCTCTGGAATGTTTACCATGGTATAATTGAAAGGAAGCCATAACTAATCCTCAACAGTGAGAAGCTCAACATACAACCGGCATACTAAAATCTTACATTTGAAGCATTATTGATATTTGGTTTTGTGGCAGAAGGCGAGGTGCTGTTACAGTTATAATCAAATGGAGGTGGCAATACACTTCCAGTGCGCCTTTGCATACAGTAGCCATTGCCTGTCATTTGCTGGACCCTAGTCCTTTAAAGCAACAAGATAGTTTAGCACAATAATATGTCATCACATTCTATTAAATCAGCTAAACATTAGCAGAAAGGGACCGAAATGCATCAATTTCTGAACTCTATCTCACAAAATGCTAAATCCTATAAATACACGTAAATGTGCTTGTATAGATACATGTAGTTTATTGCCGTAAGTAAACCACAACTATGCTTCCATACCTACACACGACAAATGTTTACAAATATATAGACAAAATAAAGATATTACCAGTAGAAAAAAATCAAAAGATTGACAATACATCTAAGAGATAGCAGAACGGCAAATCAACAACTTGGAGGTGTTTCAAACTAGTTCAGCAAGTGCTGATCAACACTATAATTTGTAGACCAGTAAAATATGAGTTCATGCATGTATAATAATTCCTATTGCCCGTTTTACATGATTATAGAACTGATCCTAGTAACTAGAAAGAAAGGAGGTAGTACGAAATAAGATAATCATCTTCTTCTGACATAAGAAGAGGCCGGCTCCACAAAAGAAACTTTGATCTCAGCACCTTTGTATTTTTCCCCTCAAAAGAAGAACAAATAAAAAGGGTAAGACAATGCTGGCACTAAAAAAAAAACCGGACCTTGTGTATGCTGAAATTATTTCATCCTTGGTGAAGCTATCCTCCTGAGACCCAGTCTCATGCAGATAGAGACAATCTGGGTTGGTGCAGGGCTGGATTAGAAAAAACTCGTTAGCTTAATTAAGTGCAAAGAACATTAATAAAGCTATCTTTCCCATAACATAAAATGGAACAGACTGATGATATCTTATTTGTGGTTCATACCGCATTTCTAAGCCATGCATGACAGTACTTAGTGGTTCCAAAACATGCCCTGAATGCGCCATCCAAAATCATCAAATTGATCTGCCTTATGCAGCAAACATAGGGAGAAAATACATATCCGGAAATGAGAAATACCTTAATGGTCTACCATCCAACACATACCCATGAACAGACTGAATACAACGGACTGCTTCCTCCTCTTTTGAGAAAGTAATATATCTAAGGGAAAGCATACAGTACACTTGTAAGCAACTATCTACTTAAGACCATATGTTTTTGTGAGGAAATATAAAGTGCAAAAGAAATCACAGACCTGAAAGAAATTCCAGGCAATGAGTCTAAAAATTGGAAGACGGAAGAGGCCAATCAGCCACATAACCAAAAGCTGAAGGTGCATGACCAAACAGCTATCTAGGGGGAAAAAAACTCTCCCCTTAAAACTCATGCGAATCAGGAAAGAACAATTCAGGAAAGAACAATTTAAAGACAGCACAGTTCCAAGAACAACACTCTGTTCAGCTAAAAACAGATTAAGAATGATGACATTTCTTCAGACCAGACTCTTGGAAATTTGTCAACTCACACACTGCAGGTGTTGTTTGGAAACTGCTGAATGGCACCAGTAGCTGTCTGGGACATAGATACTTTAAGAACCTTCCCATACTGACTGAAGTATTCTCTCCGCTGAAGAATCTGCATATATATCATACAGATAATATCACCGGTCTGAATCAGCAAAAATCAATAGCTGGACCAGTAAGTCGGTATATGTGAGTGAACAAATGCCCGACTATACTTAGGGTAAGCATGAGTAGGAAATAGTTTCCATGTTGCATGAGAGAGGGAAGGAGAACAGAGAGAGAGACACACACATCTTCATCTGCTAAGTTAAGAGGCAAGCCGACTATGTACACAAGGTTCCGTTGTATCACCCGAACACTACCCAATTGCTTTCTCCCCTCTGAAGATTTTGTCTTTGCCCTTTGACACTTCATTTTTTTCTCTGTATTAATTTCAGCCACCAATCTGATAGAAAAGATACAATCACCAAAAGAAAGCTGATATGGAAGTCAAATCAGAATCGCGCACATCAGAATAACACCTCTCACAGTTTGCAGCTGTCCCTACAATCTTCTCCTTGTCATAAGGGGCTCGACATGCTGGGCAACGCCCCTCTGTTTCATCCTTCTCTGCCATGTCCATTATGTGATGCCAACACCAAACACATATCTAAGATAGACACAGAAATTGAATGAGAGACAGAGGCATACATAATAGGCAATAGTTGGCGAGCATGATCCAAATATCAGGCGCAAGCTTGATATTCTAAGGACCAAGTTTCTTGATTTTGTAACAATCTTGCTAAACATGGGTATTAAAACGATGATAATTTCAAAGGATACCATGAGCTTCGTATATCTAAATTCACTGCTTTGCACAGAACAAAGAACATGAATGAATAGTAAGAAATGAAATGAGAAACTGAGACTCCCCACGGCACAACCAACGCAGAATGAAAGTGAGGAACTAAGAGAAGATTATATTTAACTTTCAGACCTCATATCCACATTTGCAAGGTTTCAATTGCTGATCCGTCAAATCCATCTCCTCAGCACAAAGAGGACAGGTCTTTTCTCCCTCGTCACACATGGTATCCCTGAATTTAAAGGGAATGAATTCATGAAGCAGGATGAGCCGGCAGAAATTTCAGAGAAACAATTGAGTCCAATCTCACTGTTATTAACTCATCGAGGTTGCATGGGAATAATTGAAACAAAAACAAACAAGGTGTTAACACATCAAACTCAGCCTAATAATTGGAAAACGTCCACTTTCGAAACAATTTCACAATTTCAGCTTCCTCCGTCTTTTGCCTTGACTAGACCGATTAAAGACAAAGCCAAACCAAGAATGGCTCAGGCTCGGGGTCAGAAGGAAAAACATGTCAAATCCCTGTCCAGGAGTACATTCAGTCAAATGATGCATCGATTCCAGTATCGTCCTTCCTTTAAATATTCTACGTCCATAATTTTGCGACTGTCATCACTTGATAATCCAGCTTTCGATAAACAGACATCCACAGTTACGAGTTAACCCAAAAAATCCCAATAAAGTCGATATCATCAAATGCACAGTCCAGCCTCCCTCCATACATCGCAAACCAAACCCTCGACCCTACTCGATCGACGCAAATAACATAGGTCGATCTCAATCCGCCCCGCGGAATCAAAAAACAGCGTCGCCCGACCGTGACCTCGCGGATCAGATAAATCACGAGAGCGCCGCCATCGCCAGCGACCTCGACACGGCACGAGCAATGGACGGACGGACCGGACCGGACCGCACGCCTCCCGACTCAGTCAAGTGAAATCTCACGGAAAGCGCGGATCGAGCTGGACCGTCGCCGGCGCGCCGCGGGAGATGCGACATCGCGACGGCTCCGACGAGAAACGACGAGAAACGACGATACGACGAGAGAGGGAAGGCTAGGGTTCGAGATGAGGGCCTGAGGAACTTACGGATTCGGGAAGGAGATGGCGGGGAGAGGATTCGGCGAAGGATGGGATGGCGGAGAAGACGCAAGACGCGCGACCCGGCGAGAACGAGAACGAGAGCGAGAGCGAGCGAGCGAGCGAAACCACGAAGCGAAAGCCTCTTGTTGTGCGTGCATGTGATGATGGTGGATTTGGCCGCCGGTCTTTTCCTATGCGCGTCGCTGTCGCTAGAAAATAATTGGGGTGGACCGGTTGACTTCGGTGTCGTGCCCCTCCAATTAGCTTTATTTTTCCTGATTAATTTAAACCGCGGCCGGATTGCCTGGACTCCAATCCCACCAATCCGGCCGGTCCTGTCTGATTCCAGATCTGCCAAATGCCGCTCCCACTTTGCCATGTGTGGATTCGCTCGTCGTGTGGCACTGAACACTGCCGCTATGATTGTCGTGTGATAAGACATATGGCACGATCGAATTATATTGGACCGATTAGCATTTGATTAATGATTTGTCGTTGTCAAACTTCTGCCGGTCGTCAGATTAGATTATGAAAATGATAAAAAGAAAGTACTTTTAAATGTAACGTTAAATTATTATAGGATAATAATCTGTACAAGATGCATGATGACTTGAAATCATTTTCACTTTCGTTCCACTTATTAGTGGCGGATTATTGAGAATTTCAAAGTTAAGAGTCGTTGTAGGATTTAATCGAATACCTTATGACATAAATTGACCACAGCTAAGGATAAGTGGTTCCATTAGTCAATTATACTTCATTTGTTTCTAATGCATATTCTCCCTTTGTTAAACAGTGTTAAAAATGTCATGTGGTTGTCTACATAGACAATGGAAGTCAAGTGGTACAACGTATTAGTCACGTACCAAAAACATATCAATTTATTGTAATGTTTTTTTTTTCTCTTTTCTTTTTTTCCTATCCCCTTTGTCTTCTTCCTTAGTTTGTACTTGATGAGGTATGTGCCGTTGCCACCCCGTTGCCATCGCTAGTGAGTTTGCCACATGGAAAAAAAAAAAGAAAAAGAGAAAAGAATTAAGAAAATAAAAGCATACAACGAGTTGGCATGTTTTTGTTGCGTGAGTGCCACTTTAGCACAATTTGCCTTTCCCCATCCACGTAAGCAATAATATAAGATTTTTAATAATGCCCATTGATAAAATCTTTACGGAGGTAAAAGTGTTTTATAGATATAAGTTTTGGACTTTTTGTTTAATAAAAAAATTTGTAAATATATATCACATGAGTGCAAGTTTGAGGTATCTTTTTGTCATTAAAAATTTGGAGGAGATGTATCACACATAGACAATTTTAAAGTTTTGGGTTTTGCATAAAGATTTGGAGTAAAAGCATTACAGTGAGTATAATTTATGATTTTTTTGTTACTTTTTCCATTAAAGAAATACAAGAATTCGTTGAGATGAGTGAGTTTTGGCTTTTCTTTGGCATGTTGGTGCCAATTAAATTATTTCTCTTGAAATTATTGTTGAATAAGGGTATCGACTTCATGAAATTGTGAACTGCCTTATCGGGACTGCTTGGAACTTTTTTCACTTCGAAAAAGCTTACTCGCGGCTCACACGGGTCATGACTCGGGGGCGACTTGCGAGAATGCGAGCCAATTCACTTGGGCCGGGCCTAACTTGCTTATTGACCGGTTTCAACAAATACTTAGCCCAAGAACGAGGCCCAAAATAAACTTCAGGGCCGTACAGGAAAACCCGGTCGTCACGTCGATGGCCCGATCCGACGAGAATGTAGTGTTTTGCATTGAGTGGGAAAATTAGAACAAGTTTAAGTGAAATACGACAGGGAATTAATATCGATTCTATGCATCGAGGGTTTGACTTTCACCATTAAAAAAAAAAAAAAAACACTTCAATTATGTAAAGTGAGTAAGACACTTGCATGAATAAATTCTTATTGAATATGAATTGTTGAACATCTGTCTTGCAATTAACGTCAACCCAATGAACATTACTCTTTAAACAACACAAAATTTTGATTGAGGAATATTTCGACTTTATGATTTTGCATGCAAGTGGCCTTGTGCTAAAGTGTCCTCATCAAAAGCAATAAGCATTTGGCAATTAATATTCTAAAACTTTGTGCAAAGCAACTTTTACTTGGTTATTATTTAGTAAGATTACAATTACCCTGCCACTTTTGTTGGTAACTTAATAAATACTGTGAAGACTTTACTATTTTAAAACATCTATGGCCATGTCTACCTATCTAAATATGCAAGCTAAAATCACCATTAGTTTGGCGTTTGTTTATGAAATTATCATTGCCATATATGATACCATTCGCCAAGTAATCGTTCGCTTTCTTTCGATGCATACATAACCATCAGCCACCCTTCACTTTATTGTTTACAATTATTTGAAAACATTGTCACTAGCGATAACTCATCACTATATAAGTTTTTAATAAATCATTTTACCTATATGGCGGTTCTCTTTAATCCTAGAATTATAAGGCTAAATATGTTTTAACAAAAAAAAATCCATAATGCATCAAAACTCTCAATTGCCTTGCTTCTAGATTTTACAAATTACCCTTCCAAATCCAATAGATCTCCCATGACCACTCAATTATGCCAGAAAAAACATTTTTAGTTCACTTTTACATTTGTTAAACCACCATTCCACTCCTTAATAGACATCAATTAGAACTCATGTAATTATTTAATATCTTTTATTAATTGAAGGTCTGTTGATAGAAAAGAAAAATTAAAAAAGAAGAAGAAGAAGCAGGTTTGCAAACTAATACCATTTCAAGCCGGAAATTTCGACCAAAAAAAAAAAAAGAAAAAGCCGGAACGTTTATAATTAAATGGATTTATAGAGGGAAGGGAATCTCCGGAGAGAGAACCGCGTTCACACTACGTGCGGATCGTCAGAGACTCCGCACGTATTGTCTCGCTCAGACCAAAAGTTGTGCAGGCGCTTTTTCAGCCACCTAAATGACGCAAATGCCCTCGCAGGGTGGAGATATTCACAATTGCGAGTATAAAGATCACCAGTATTACTCATATCATATTTCGTCAGAAGAAACTATCTGAAATTTAGATTAAATGTGGGAAATTTAGATGAGGGAAGTTTAAATTCACGGCCTTATTGTAACTATAAGAGAAAGTAATAAAATCTTAATATTCGGAGTCTCTGAAATTTAGACTCAATGTGAAAAGTTTTGATGAGAGAAATATTGTAAATGGATAATAACCATTGTGATAATATATTAAGATAGGCAACTAACAACGCTTATTATACAAAATAAGCTGTACTTTTTCAGATTTTTTGAAATTTGGACTAAATGATTTTTTTGTTAAAAAAGTAGCTGAATGAATTATAATATTAATACTAACGAAAAACTTCCAAGAAATGATGCTCAACAAGAATAGTAGAGAAAATGGTAAAGTTTCTTGTTATTGGCACGTTAATTTACAGCATTAAAACCAATGGAAACTGCACGAGGTAACTACCTAAAAGGGGGGATCCCAATTGGAAACAAATATGAGAGTAGAGTGTAAAAAGTAATATTATAAAACATATAATCAACACATTGGAAAGAAAATTCAAGCGATTCTCATTAAATGCATTAATAGAAAGTATTACAAAATACGATATTTCGAATTCCAGCAATATACATAGGATGCGATTTGTATTCTAAAACTTAACTCAGTTCAAAATTTATTTTATTTATCTTATTGAGACAACAAATGATTTTAAATGTCTGCAATAATGACCTTTTAAAGAAAGATTTGGAAAGTAAAAATCAGCCTACATGGGGCCGCAACGGCTCACAAAAATCATCCGCATGACTTCCAATTTGATTCCCATTCGTTTCAGTTTCATTCTATTTTCTATGACTATAATTCCCCCCACGTCTCTTCTCCTGCAAATTCCAGATAAAACCAAACAAGGGCAATTCAGTCAATCGCTTATTAGACACCCATTTTTTTAATTCCAGGTCCACGTCATCATTATTAAAGTCCTTTCGGGGGTGTGTGTCGGGCATCTTTTCTTTCTCCACACTGGGCGAAGCGCAACGACAAATTTCAAAGCAGTTTTCTCCAACCAAAAATAGACACGCAGTCGCTCCCATTTTTCCTCCGCCTCCTTCCTATTTTTCTCGTCATTTACTCCCCGCCAACAACCCAACCAAGAGAAGAGAGACCTACTCCCACACTCGCCGCCCCCCCCCCCACCCTCAAAGGAAAAATCTCGGCCGTCCATCCGTCCATCAGGAAGATCAACGGTCCCAAGGCGGTCGCGAGGGGCCAATGCCGTCGTCCGACCGGGGATAATAATAATCTCTAGAATCTTCCGTTTCCCACCCCTCGCAGGCCCGCCTATATCTCCTCCTCGACGACGCGTCTCTGAGAACGAAAAAGCTCGTGCTCGCCTCGCGCCGCTCGCTCCCTCACTTTTCAGCTTCTCTTCTTCCTCTTTTCCTGGTACGTCCGGAGCGAGAGATATCGAAGCTCGCTCGCTCTCTCTCGCGCCCTGCTTTTGCAGTCCGATCGTTCGTCGAGCTCCGTGGCCGGCGGCTCGTGCTCGCGCGCGTGCTCGCTCTGTTTCGCCGTGCTTTCGAGTTTCTACGTGCGACTGTCAGCGCGATCGTGAGTTGGTCGAGCTAGTAGCAGTAGCTCGACGCGCGCGATCTCCGGGCGGTTTTGGATCGTGCGCTCGAATCGAGTCCGTATTGCGTGATTTTTCCGATGGATCGTTTGATTGACTGACGAGTCTTTGTGTTTCGATGCAGTCGCGGAACGCCTGATCTCATGGGGAAGTGTTATCCGACCGTGAGCGAGGAGTACAGCAAGGCCGTCGAGAAATGCAAGAAGAAGCTCCGAGGCCTCATCGCCGAGAAGAACTGCGCTCCGCTCATGCTTCGTCTCGCGTACCTCTCTCTCTCTCTCTCTCTCTCTCTCTCTCTCTCTTAGACCCAAAGTTCATTTGCGATCGACTGAAGTTTCGGTCATGTGAATCGACTTTTCTGTGTTTTGTCGCTGCAGATGGCACTCTGCCGGTACCTACGACGTGAAGACGAAGACAGGGGGTCCGTTTGGGACCATGAAGCATGCCGCTGAGCTCGCTCATGGCGCCAATAACGGTCTCGACATAGCCGTGAGGCTGTTGGAGCCCATCAAGGAGCAGTTTCCTATCCTCTCTTACGCCGACTTCTATCAGGTGAGACTACTTGCGGCCCGCAGCTGAAGGCGCTGCCTAGATCTGGACATGATACTTCCGTCTTGGGTTTTTCAAAGTCCGATGCTGTGCCGGCTCGGAATCATGTATGTACTAATGATTGTTTTGGTTAGACTGATTATGTCCTGATGCGTCGCAGTTGGCTGGTGTTGTAGCCGTGGAAGTCACCGGCGGACCTGAAATTCCGTTCCACCCTGGAAGAGAGGTCAGTGGATTTTATTTTTTTGGTCCTGTCTTGATTAGCTTGATGTCCTGGGGATGCTGGCGCTGTGAAGTTCTTGATTCCAATTGACTGTCTTTTTACAATTAAATTGTTAGGCGGCTTGGAGGCTTACTCGGGTTTTAGAAGTCTAAGATTAAGTCTTCTTTTTGAGGGCTTGCTTGTTTTCTAAGAACAAATTATGTCTGTGTGGACTGATGTATCGAAGATAGGTTAATATAAGCTTTCGAGTTTGAATGTCATGCACTTTTCCTTGTGATGCTAGGCAATGTCGTGACACATTATCTTGTTCCCTATCCCACCTGCCTCCCCTGTGCCTTTTCTGTGTCAAAACCCTTGTGCTCTGCCTTTTATCCCACCAGTTTTCCCTGTAAAATGTTTTGCCAATGATTGATGATTGAATCCTAGTTCATGTTGAGTGATGGTGTTGTCATCTTAAACCACAGGATAAGCCAGAACCGCCTCCTGAGGGTCGTCTTCCCGATGCCACCAAGGGTTAGTTTGTCTTCCCTGCTTTAAAGAGCAAATCTCCGCGTGAGTGTTGCATTTTGCATGACAAATGCCTGATCTCCGCAGGCTCTGATCATTTGAGGGATGTGTTTGGTCACATGGGTTTGAGCGATCAGGATATTGTTGCTCTCTCTGGTGGCCATACCCTGGTTTGTATTTCAATTCTCTGGAACTTGGACTTCCGGTGCTTTCCACAAATTAAAGCAGCGTAGTGAATTCTGACTTCATCTACTCATTTTTCCTTTCGCTTCCATCCAGGGAAGATGCCACAAAGAAAGATCTGGATTTGAGGGACCTTGGACTACCAATCCTCTCATTTTTGATAACACCTATTTCACGTGAGTTTCCTGGATTTATTTGTGCCGCGAATGGATTTGTATGCCTGCTGTGGAAGTATTTTATTGTACTACGACACGGTAGGACCTGGATAGCACTCGGAGTAAAAAATGGCTTCTTTTTTTTCTTAGGGAGCTATTGACCGGTGATAAGGAAGATCTCCTTCAGCTGCCATCCGACAAGGCTCTTCTCACTGATCCTGTTTTCCGTCCACTTGTTGAAAAATATGCTGCGGTGCGTACTCTCTCTTTTTGGCTGCTTTGACACAGTTCCTTTCAATCGGCAACTGCATCTACATATGCACTCTGTTTGAACACTGTTTTGCTCTTCCAGGATGAAGATGCCTTCTTCGCTGACTATGCGGAAGCTCACCTAAAACTCTCTGAACTTGGGTAACAATTATATCTCTATTCAGTCCCTTGCGACATGATACAAAAACTGTGCTTTTGACAATATTACTGCATGTTTTTGACCCCAAAAATATATACATGCGCTGCGTGTTGAAGTAAGAGAGCAAATTCATTTACCGAGTTCTGGTTTGCTGAACTTTCTCGCAGATTTGCGGATGCCTAAGCCCCTGGTGTTGGATCGCGGTATGAAGGTTGATGGTGCTTAATTCATCCGCTGTGTTTGTCAGATGTAATAGTCGGGATGCGGATGGAAAATAGATGTATTTGTTCCTTGGTGTGATCTTTCTTTTGAGGTGTCTGTTAATGGAAGAACAAAGGTGAAATGATGTAAGCGTGCTTTTGATTTGCATAACTCAAGCTTTCCACATCTGGATCTTTTGCTTATTCCCCCCTTTCCTCGATGTTCTGTCGCTCATGTGTCTTCCGTCCCATGCAATTATGGAGAACCGAAAACAGGCATGCTGTGTTTGGTGAAATGTACCTCGATTTGAGGTTAAAGTGCATTGGCCCAATGAACCTGTCGGGATGAGTGGAGAGAGCATGGAAGAGCAATTAGTAAAATCGTCCTGCCCCTCTCTGGTTAGAACGAGAAAACTCAGAGCACGCGCAATTTCGGGGCCAATCCCTTTGGCTATGAGTGGTTGTAAGCGAAAAGGCTGCAGTACGAAAAAAACATTTCCTTTCTTAGGCCGCGGAATATTACACAGTTAATGCACTACTTCACATCGGATGTGTATCATGGATTTTTTTGGAAAATTTTCTATAAGAATTTGAAATCCCTTCATTTTTTTTATATAAGAATTTAAAATGAACATTATTTAAATAAATATTTTTTCAAATAAGAGTTTAACATGTTCATATCAATCTCCAAAAATAGCCTTCATTGACTGGGCAATTTTATCTTTTAATTTATTTCTTTTTTCTATCTTTTCTTTTTAAATAAGAAAAAAAAATTAAAATAAAGGAAAACACGGGCGGTGCATGAGTGAAGGCCCACAGGGTTGCCAGTGCGAGTGGTAGCAGGCCCTCGTCAGAGCTCTCCCTTACTGTACCATTTCTACTTCCCCATAAGTTTACCATGATTTTGCGATTAAGTCAATGCCAAATCATTGAAAAAAATAAGGGGCACTAAAATGTACTCATGGGAAAAATCATTAGCAAATAAGACATCATAATCGAAAAATTAGAAATATAATTACTTACACGCTTAAATGTTTTTCGCACTTAAATTATATCCAAATGTAAAGGGTTTGTACCCACGGCACAAACTATCGGGTATCTAACCTCTGCGATCAAGCAAAAGAAACTCAGCTCACGGTTTCGAGGAGTTCACTGTGCCGCATCCTCGAAATCCTCCCTTGCTGTGCAGCTTACACTCTCGCTAAAGGAGCCCACTCTCCCTTCGCCGTGCGGCCATAGATTCAAGGAAAGGGCAACCTAGGCCTAAGCAAAAGAGAACCCTATAATTTTCAACTATTAAATCACATGGAACCCACGGAGCCTCCACTATTTGACCACGTAAAGTAAGTGAATTTACATTTTTCTGGTGTATATATGATATGAGTACTCTATTGAGACAATAAATCTAATATATCTTTAGGAAGGGCAAGACATAAATAAAAAGATTGTTGACAATTCACAATGACACAACATGGATGATCTCAACTAATATTATTTCTCTACTGTATATAGTTTTGTAACATTCTCAAGTTATCTCTGACGGACTGAAACCGTGTGCATGTATATCTAACTCGGTTCAGCAAATAACCATTGAGATTCATGCCGCTTCTATCAATTTCAGTGGAGAGAATGTTTTATAGGCTGTGATTTGGTCAAATTAAAATTGCAACGACATATCCTTGTATTCTCCTCCTGGCTGCAAGAAGCAGAACAATTTCTCATTGAGAACACGAGTACATGAACTACAAGCAATTATTCCTCATTACAGGTAGAGATGAACAAGAAGATAGAAAATGAATGAATTAGTAGATGTATTTTTCCTCCCTCACGTGGTAGGAAATGGCAATGGTTAGAGACAGAAGAATGACTAGAGGAGTTATGGGTTGACTATTCAGAACTGGATTCAGGAATGCTGTTGCAGATATTACTGAACTTTGTACAGTCAAATGGTCCAATTGCCTGATTATTTTTTCGCTTCACCTGCACAAACAAGAAAACTTCAATAATGGTAAAAAGAGTGGACTTTTTATAAAATCATCCTAATGACATGCTTCAACTTGCACTTGAAACAGTCAACAAGTCTTGCATCAGCAGCAGCACGAAAGCGCACACAGAGAAACGTCATTGCCAGTGGAAATAAGCAACAATATTGCAGCTCAGCTAGATGCAATCGGCAAAATATCAGCCACTGAGATTTCACATAACAGGAACTAAACTAAGTGGAAGTCTGAATATCTCTTAGTCCTGGAAATCGTACTTATCCTTCTTTAGATTAGTTACTAATCACTTGCTTAACTGACTGCTTGATGTTTATCAGCTATGAAATTCCAAAGGTACTTTATTCAATTCTATGCTTAGACAACAACATTCATTTGTCACTCAGACTGTCCCCGTCTATATAAACAACTGAAAACTGATTGGGCTTGAAAATTGGACAGCTATCTTTTCCTTCTTTATCTTTCATAGTTATCTAAGGGATAAAAATTACTAAATGTAAGTGTCAAAAGTAATTTCATTCACAACTAATTCTATAGTCTCTCTTGCATTGAACACAACTTGATATTAATCAGCTAAGAAAATCCAAATGGACTTCATTCACTTCTATGAGAAGACAACGCACGAATCGTTTTCCACTGAAGTCAGACTTAGTTATATATATAAACCAGTTAGGCTTGGATTTTGGATAACTAACTTTTCCTTCTTTATTTTTCACAGTAATCTAAGGCTTAAATATTCTAGATTTAAATGTCAAAATAATTTCACTCACCAACTGACTCTGTAGTCTCTCTCACATGAGCAACAACCTTTACACAAGTCGTATCCCCAAAAAAAAAAGAAAAAGAAAAAGAAAAGAAAAAATCAAACTTTTGCTCAAGTAAGAAAAGATCATACCGGTGACCATGGACTGGGTTCAGGTAGAGTCTTGTCAGGAGGGGAATGTTGGACAGCACCGTGTTTCATTGTAAGAATGTCCTTAAGTCATGATGAATCAAATGTCAAAATTTAAAGCTTAAAGAATCAGTTTACATATAACAGATACTGTATCAACTATCAAGCCTTGACTTGTGAACCGCAAAATCATCGTTGAGCATTAAAATTGAGCAAAGTGGAAGACAGTGTGTGAGATTCTTCTATTTTTCTATAACATCCGCAAATGGTCTTCAGGCAAGTACATGACTGGAGTTATCATGGCATAAAACTTGGGTTCAGATGTTTAGATTGCAGATGTGGATTCATTACATAGCGTTGTCTATTTTCTACACAAGAGGTTTATGTTTAGCCTGTTAAATTACCTCCCCAGCAGCTTCGAATGCTGCTAACCATTCCTCAGAGAACGGAGCAGCATCTGGTGGAGGTTTCACTATGGCAGATTCTTGTTTCCCATCTTTCTTGCAGATTTCCCTGCACCAAATTACTTCCCTAGTAAAGATTCTGAATGTGAATGAGGAGGCTTCTAAAACTGGAATCAAATATAGGAAAGTTTAAGTGCAAACTATAAGCACATATATCAATTGAGATTGTGATTCTAACCCTTGGACTGATGTGGTCGTATCCTTGCTGGAATTTAAGGTACTACCAAGTTGGTGCTGCCTCTGGACATCACAAGTAAAACTTTCCGTTGGAATACTAGAATCAGCCTTTTCAGGCAAAATGCTACTTTTCAACTGACTAGCTTCTATGCATTGGTTTTTTACAGGCAGTTCTGCTCGATCATTTTTGACATCCAAACCCACTTCTTCACTTGACTGCTGAGATGAAACCATAACATCAACTCTTTCTGCATTAGAAAATTCATCTCTGTTGACATCCACAGCACCATCATCTTCCAGTGATGCATTGTAAATATTTGACTGATGTTTTTCAACTGAGACTGACAACACACCCTCCACATTAGCGTCTTCAGAACTTATTCCTACATTGCCAAAATTATCTTTCTGGACAGGTTCTACTTGGGAACAAACATCAGCCTTTAAACATTCGCTTCTAGAGACATCATCTTCGTACAGACTACCACTGCTCACAAAACATCTCTTTGGTTCTTTAAGACAGTTGTCTACAGTGGATATCTCAATATTTGAAGACAATACTTGATGAGCCTGTGAATCAGGTTCCAATATGAAGCAGGGATTGTGAAGCTCAGGCTGATAACCAGACTGCGCATTTTGATTAGAAGCCAAGGATAAGTTATCATCCCCAGCCAACCCCTTCATCTTGATTGAGCAATCAATGGATGAATTGCCATCCAACAGCTGCTGTTGTCCAACCACAGCGGAAGAATTCTTCATAGCATTATCAAAACTATGAAATTCTTCATTTGTTTGATCTACATCATCTTGCCAAGATGGATCTTCAACATGTACAGAGACATCAGGCAGGTTACAGTCCTTCAATTTCTGGTGTTGTCCAAAGGAACCACTATGGCTATCTTCATGAGATGAGGTATCCACTTCCCTTGACGATAACTCTATTCCTGTCAGTGTATCAGGAAGTGGCCTTCCTGTCATTAAACTGACAGAAGCATTCTTCACCGACAAAAGTATTTGATTTTCTTCCTCATCATCACACTCCATCTCCATTAGCGTATCATCATCTCCATCTTGAACCGCAGATACTAGTGGAATTGAGACATATCTATCTTCCTCTTTGATCCCACTGCAAGGATCATTTCCTAGACCAACAAAGGAAGCAGAAGTAACATCAGTTGCTGCAAGCAGTTTTTGATCTCTGTTCACAATCAAAGAAGATCCCAGATTAAAACCGTCAACTTGACCAGGGAGGTACATGTTGTCAGTTGACTGTTGATCACTAAAGAAGGCAGAATTTTCAACTATTGGCTCACTCTCTTGTTGTGCCGATTGATTTTCCTCTGCATATAGAACTTCTACTCTTTTAGCTTTGACAGATTGGTGAACATTCTCTGATGGAAGTACAGGGCAAAGAACAGTGGAGCTGTTCAACTGGACTCCACAAGCATGCTGGCATATGAGAGGAGAATATTTAATCATCAGAGCATTATCCTGGTGTTCACCTCCAGAACTGCAAAGTTCAGTTAGCAGTAAGTCATCATTTTCAATTGCTCCTTCCTTTTCATGAGCAACTTGCTCTACAGCATGAACTTTTGGCTGTTCATTAATACTCATCGTGTGCTCAGCACCCACCAATAACTCATCATTTTCAATTGCTCCTTTTCTTTCGCAAGAATCTTCCTCTGCAGCATGATCACCCGCCAGAGAAGTGCCACCATGACTAGCTGTGAGACTACCATAGAAAACTAAATTCTCTGGATCTTCAATAGATGATTCTGTGCTGCTGTCATGCAGTCCATGAAAGCCATTATCAACCTGCTCTGCAAGTTTCAAGGGAAGTACACAAGATCCTTCTTCTTCATTCGCATTATCATTTTGATCATTTGAACTGTCCACGTTCTCTTCACAATTTTTCTGGAATTCTTCAGACAATCCAACCCCCATAAACCTGGCTTGACTCTCTAAGTTTGTGACAGAAGTTTGACTATTATCGTAGATATGAGATTCCACTACTTTGACTTTTTCTGAAGATTCAGAGACACCTTCAGCACAGGGTAGCTGATGATCTGGCGGTCCAAAACTACTCTGGATTCTGCAGGCACTGGAATCAGCACAAGGGGAATGGGAGAAAACAGTGGCATCACCAGCTAAAACTTTTGATAATCCTTCAATGCATTGGCTACCAATCATATCATTCTTCTCAAAATTACTTTCTTCCTCTTTCCCACAAGGTCCTGTATGTAAGAATGGTGTATCATCATCAACTGGCACATTTCCATCATCTACTAGAGGTTTTATCTCGATTTTTTGCAGTTCCATATGCCTATGAAGTCCTTCACTACCATCCTTGAGAAACCCATGTATCCTTTGATGGTTTTCCAAAATTTCGTGTTGCATTTTCACTTTCATATTTGATTGAACTTGAGATTCTGGATCTGCATTTTGCTTTTGATGTTCCTGGCCGAGAGATTTAGCAGAGACTTCCGTGCTTAACCCCATGTTCAGCTTTGTGTCATCAATGGTCATCTTTTGTACTTTTTCATGCACATGTGGGGGCTTCAGCTTACTCAGAGGGTTTAATGCTGTATGGCTCTTTGAACTACCTATAGCAGACTGAGGATCATAACTTGGTTGAGTATAACTGTTTAACAGTCCCTTGGTAGAAGCTTTTGGCTGCTGAGCAATACCATTAGGCATTAAAAGAGAAGATGATAATGTCAGACTTTTTAAAATGCTTCCTTTTAGTTGGATCTAATTAACCTCTGAAAACTAACTGAAGGCATTATACCTGACGAAAAAATCCCAGAGATGGTGAAGGCGTACGCAAGCCAGTTGGTTTTGCTCCCTTGAGTTGCACATGCTGAGTGGACCCTCCTTTAAGAAGAGCATTTACAGGATAGGCGGCTTCTATCTTGATAGAACCAGCACCATTATCTCGTGCTGGAGGGTTTTTTTGACCTTCTATCTCCTCCAAACTATCATTCCTGCGAGTTAATGGAGTTGGCCTGGAAGTTGATTTTCCCTGCTCATATTCCAAAGAAAATTAAGTAGATTACTAAGTTCTCTTGGTCTAGCTGATTAAGGTCGTCATCCACGAAAAGGAAAGATGACATTTGCAAAAGGAATACTTATGAAATTTGCTATTGGTTCTTTACTTGGTTGACCTACTAGAGATACACCGCAAATAGCATTGGATTCTCACCAAATTTCTTTTGGCTTGGGGAGCAATGTATTTAGCTGTTGGAGGCTTGCTGCAAGGACCAGCTAGAGTACTAGGTCGAGAATGCATTTTATTGCTTGAAGAGACTTTCGGTCCAGCATTATTTTTGTCACTAGTCCCTGAAGAAGAGTGAAAATTTTGAACAAAGAATATGCTTCAAAATAAACCCATGTAAGTTTTTCATATGCAAAATAAGTGGTTAGGCAACAGTTTATCAAAGTGCAAACTTTTAATAATATGGGAAATCTCTACAGTGCCCCAAAGTGTACAGATGTTACCTGATCGAGCAAGTTGACTATGCTTAGGTTGACCGACTTGCAAAGCAGTCCTAGCTGTCGGAGTGCGCAAAGTGGAATCTGGCTTGGTAGCTGGCTTTTTAGAAACCTTAGCTTCTTTACTGGCCATCTTTGTCGAATTCCCATTCACAGGCCTTATCAGTGTTCTTGGAAGTTAAGCTAAACTAAAGTTTCCATTTGTATCATGGAGGTGAAATCAGAAAAAACAAGATTTTAACATTTGTTTGTTACGCTAAAAGCTCAATCAAAAGGATATGAAGACAGGGCAGTGGATTGTGAGCCGCCACTGCGCTTGGACTTGTTACCATTGACATCATAGTTCGACAGCACCTTCCGCTTGGTCTGTCAAAAATTTTGCCTAACAGATTAATGAAGATGACCCATTTTTGACTGACCTGGCAGTTAAATTTAGCAGTACATACACTGGCAAAGAAACACCTAAGACTACTTTTGTCGTCACAGTTTCTTGAATTGCCCCAATTGACAATGTTATTTGTTTCCAGGAGAAAAAGGAAATCAATCTGCTTATTATGGAAACTAACCGAAGAAACCAGGGGCCTGTCACGTCTAGTTAATGCATTTCGCTGATGTGGTGAACTGCTATGTTTTGTTCGGCGCTCATTTGTAGATGGTTTCTCCTTGGGTGCAAGCAAATCTCCCGAATCGCTTTGGGAGTTTGAAAACTCAGACAATGATTCCCCCCCTTCTTCGCAGATCATGGGCAACTTCTCCCCAGCGGAACTGCCAATGTTTCCGCTTATCATGGATAATTCGGCGGGATCCAAGATACCTAAATAACAGTTCAAAAAGGAGTCATCCCAAGACATCATCTCTAAAATATCTACTCACAATTACATTAGTCTAATATAAACAAGTGAAAACAAGTGCACCTTCTTCAGTAAAGAAGGCCCTGTCCCACGCTAAGCTTTTCCGCAAATTGTAGCCTCCACCTTTCTTCTTCCTCTTCATCTGCTGTGGCTCCAGGCTGAGTTTCACCATCTCGTACTTGTTCAAATTCACATTCTCTTTGTTCACGCTCTCTGTAGGCGACGGGAGGAAAGCTAGTCTCAGCATGCGAGCGGCGTTAAGGACAAGAATCAGTCGAAGGGGAAGAGGAGAAAAAAAACCCTAACCAGCAGGAGGGAGGCGGGGCCTGGATCCGTGGATTTGAAGAGGCGAGCAAGAGAAGAAGTTCCTGGCGGGAGTCGCGGCCGGGGCGGCGGCGTCATCGGTCGGAATCTGCTGCAGCAGCAACGAATCGTCCTCCCCGGAGATCTCGATCAAAGAGGGATCGGACGCCATTTTCGATCTCCCTCGCTCGCTCTCGGTCGCAGCTTCGTCAGATGTTGGCTCGTTACCGTTACGCGATCGGGTATTCTGTCACTGTTCTGTCTGTGGGCTCAATTTTGAAAAGCGCACGAGCGGGAAACGGTCGAGCTCGGAGATGGGTTATCACGTGGCTTCGTATTCTGTTTTCGGAGTCTGCGCGGAACCAAATTCAAATGGGCCGTGGGCCGTGGGCCCACTATTTAGGGGGTTCGTAGCGTGCGAGAGAAGCAATAACAAAGCCAGTTTACATGGAAAAAATTCTTCCTTTTCCACCCGTCTGGTTTTCATTTTTTTATTCTTATATATATCCTGCAACTATTCTCTTTTTTGGTTTAATGAATCGGGCACTTTGTCATGCTAAATCTGGAGAAGCTACGGCTCTGTTTCAGCATTTAGAAGGGTTCTAAGGCGTTGAAGGATTTTGCCCAAATGCCAAAAGCATTTCGTTCATTTTTTGGAGGGTTTTTTGGGGAGATGCGATACATCTCCAAAACTCATCAAAGGTCCTTAAGAGAATAGAGGGTTGAAGAATCTATGTTAAGCCTTGCTAAGCTTTGCTACATTCGGTAAAATCATAGATAAAATAGCCCGATTTTGCCCTCCAACTTCTTCCAAGAAGGTCTCTAAAGCGTGAGGATCCATTCCCATGCAAACACACAAACTGAAATGCACCTCCACTCGTCCAACCAGAGCATTATGAAATTCAAGAGCACGAAGAATACCGAGACCAACACAACCAAACCGCGCATGGCTTAGAAAGCATTTCTTGTTTGGAGATGTAGGCAAAAGGTTCTTTCGACTAGAATTCCCTATCAATATGAGTATTACAAAATTTATTTTGACAGAAAGAATCTATACACACTCTATCCTTACCCCAAAAAGAGAAAAAAATCGGAACATACAGACAGGGTGGCCTGACATTCTGCAAAATCCCTCTCTGGATGTGGTATTATTTTACAACTCTGATAACCCCAAAAGTTACATGTACAATGATTACCCACCTCATTTTTTTTTTATCTGTTTGCTTCACAAAAAAATCTGAACTTCATGGGAGAAAATGTGAAAAGTTATCTCAAGCTGAACTGCCAAGTAGAGGCATCCTCGCACGACAAGTTCAGAGAATCTGAGAGAGAGCCTCCCATCAGATGTGGATCACCGGAGGGAAAAGAGGAAAATCATGTCATCCGCCCGCAGAAGTGGAGTCTGTCGGTGTTCAACCTTGCTTCGATGGTTAGAGATGTCGGACCTTTCTTTGTACAACGTATCTTTTGGAACCAAACTCTCAGATTGATGAATTATAAAACTCTCAGATTGATGAATTATAACTAATCTTCCTCCTCCGTTAACAAGGAAAAAGAAAATGGTCTGAATTTGTAGCCATCGCCATGGTAGAATTTATTTTGAAACTCTACCCAGTGAAGACGCAAGGCGTGAAGGAAAGCACTGAGGGTCTCCATCATCAGCAATATGAACGCAGTTGCAAAAGCAAAAACTGCTAGTCCCACTAAACGGATAATAAGGTTGTCGTACCTGTAACCAATTAACAGACAGTGATTGATTTAAAAAGAAAAAAAGAAAAAAAGCACAGCGTCGAGCAAATGCAAACTGAAAAGATAGACAGAGAAGTAGCTTGTGCATCTCACAAAGTGTTGGAATATTGATGGCCAATTTAATTCGATTTGATGGAATTATTGAAAGTCTATTAGATGAATAGGTTTTTTACTTAGGAATTGCTGGGAAAAAGAATATGATTGAACCAAACTACCTGTGTATACGAGCCAGCATGAGTAACTACAAGATATCAGACTTTGGTAAGACGAGCAAAGTGATTGATGAAGAAAAAAAGATCATGTCCCAGTTTACTTGATATAAAAATGGAAGCATGCAGAGGTCGTGCTGGTGAAGAATGAGATGAAAAATTAGAACTAGCAACACAGTCAATGAATAAGAACTTACCCCCAGGCAAGTAATAGAACTTTCTCATAAAAAACAGTTGACAACTCCGAATGCGCCAAGCTGTAAAAGCACATTCATCACTAGGGAATGGTGGCATATAATGAAGAATGCTGAATGATAAAGGTCAAGGCTGTACCTCAGTGCCCAAAGACGAAGATACGAAGCTGTATTTGAAACTGCACCAAGGACAAACTCTATGGAATGTATCATTTGGTGCACAAATACCTCACTAAAATTAAACTCCTCATGACGCTGCCGTGCAGAATCAGGTTCTGTGTCTCCATCAATATCCATCTCAGAGGTGCCAAGCATCTGATAGGTACGGCCTTGAAATCTCTACAATGAATTAGGAAAAAATAACTGAAATAGAACGTCTAACAATCTTCATGTTCACCATTTATAAAGAATTAAGATGCTGAATTTACAAAGAAAATGAATACATATGCATTGTTCTTTGAGTGGAGTGGAGTGGCGTGGGGTGGGGATGGGATGGGAGCAAAATGTATCGCGCTTAGCTGTGTTTCATAGTTTGTACAAACATCATCATCACATGGGGATGGGATGGGAGCAAAATGTATCACGCTTAGCTGTGTTTCATAGTTTGTACAAACATCATCATCACATGGTCCAGATGGCAATACTTCTACGCACTTCAGGGTATCTAATGCCACTTCATATGCAGTCTACATCACAATTTTCATCCACCTTTCTCTGGATTCTCTATATTTCCATCATATAACTGCTACATCACTCGTCCTATCAATGCATTTCCTGATTATCTTAGCAAATAGTTAAAAACATTCTTATCATTTTGGTGTACCATTGTCTTTACAAGCTTTTTGTGCACCAATACAGGGTCTTTCAAATCCTGATCGCTCAAACATGACTTCAAAATTGGTGTTCCCAAGCTGCTCAATAGCTGAGACAGCAATGTGACTAATTGATTCGTGAGAATATGGTCGTCCATTTGTCATTTCTGTATCTACAGACATCACCCCTCGACATTTTGAATCCAACGTCAACCTGTATTTCATGCAGAACAGTTGATTCACTAATTTCCTCTCTGCACAGTCGATCTAAGTTAGCTATTTGAGAGATTCAGGTATCTAACTCCTATTCAGCACTTCCTACAAGGCCCTTTTCTTCTTCTCAAACTAAATTTCGATCCACTTTGTCCTGTTCCTACTTAATCTAAATCCTTCATATTGATTCAGCTGCCTCCCTTTCTAGATAAAAATTATGTAGTGATTAAATTTCACTAAAGGGGTTTGCCAACTAGGTAAAACAGCTAAGACATTGTGCCTCACGAAGTGAGCCAGAACACAGGGATTTTATTCCTTAGGAATGAAATGGACGGTCTGCCTTTGACCTGACCACTGAGGTGGATTTACTCCAGTCTGGGCCCCCAAAGTTAGTCAGGGATACCACCTGACCGGTACACAAGAAAATAGGACATTAATGTAGATGAATCTTACATGTGACAACATGAGTTAGATAAGACTCTATATTCCTCAAGGGAGAGATGTTGCAAACCGATATAAACTTACACTAGAAAAGAACGAAGAAAACAGGAAAACCATAATGGAAGCATCCAACAAAGTTAATAGATTATGCGCCTCGGGTGGGTTAAAAATTCTAGGTTTGGACAAACCTCAGAGTGAAGCTTCTTCAAAATAAAAGGTTTTGGGAAGAGCATCCATGGAACAGCAATCAAAGCCAAAAGCAGTAAAATGATCTGCAATGACAATCAGTTGCGGTGAAAGTGAGATTTAAATTCAATGTATACAACTTCTCAATTGAGAACATTTAAAACAATCACCTGAAGTGGTTTCTGACCCCAGAACAGTTGGTTTTCACCAAGATCATCGGTGGGACTCAAAAACATGTAAATCATCACATGGTAAAGGTCTGCTTGAGAACCAGTGCACCATTTGATGATAATGAGAAGTGAAAGATACCCAAACAGGCTGTTAAGAAAGATCACTTGTGGCACAAACTGGAACCTAACATATGAAAAAGGTTTAAGTTGATACTTCTCTCACATTATACCAAATAAATATAGAATAGCAGTCACTCTATTCATTGTGAGAGAGAAAACCTGATGTCCAAAGTGCTCTTGAAAAAGCGTGCATTGAAGTAACTTAGTATGATACCCAGATTCATCTGCACCACACCCAATAGAATCGACATCTTCATTTTGAGAGAATTCAAGAAAGGAAGCTCTGAACGACTTCCTCGCCAACTAGGATCTACCCCAAATGGGTAAGGATCCTGGTATTTGATCAGACCAACTGAACGGGCATCACTAACAAAAAAAAAAAAATTAAATAAAAAAATTGCATGAATAAACAATTTCAAGCATAATAAAGGCACAATAATGTAGGATGGAATTACTCAATGAAACTTAAATAACAGAATTTTAAGTGAAGTAATTGCAAATTAATCACGAAAGGGCTAAAGTACAACAAATAGTAAATTTTCAGATCCAATCTGAACAGTAAAGTTGAGAAAAGTAGAGAAACTATAAACGTCAGGTTTCCACGGGACCATACCAATAATTGCAACCTGAGTTTAGGCCAAAATAAAAATGCAACCTAACTTGAAAGTGGAAACTAGCTATTAAACAACAGCCTATCTCTACTAGCAAAAGCTATTTAAGACAATGATAATCCTAACCACATATCCTACTCAAACATTTACTGGAGACTCTCACCTGATAATCCGAAATGGACTAAGGGCTTCTTTGTGAATATTGAATCTAGTGATTGATTTTCATGAGTCGGAGAGATTGATTATGTGGAAGTAAAGTTAACATCACAAGAAGTCAAAGAGTAACGTTTTACATAGCCTTGACATCAGTTACTTTAAGTACAAATTTTGTCAGATTAGGCTCTCCTAATCACTTTAGTGATTTTTGCAGTGACATGTGAACACCAGATTATGTCGACGATGAGGGCAACATCATACAGGCTCAAGTGACTTCTAAGTGATTCCATGAATAAATTTAATGAACTTCCTTTTTACTAGAGATTAGTTTCAATATAAGTGGAAGGAGATGATGATCTCAGGTAGTGCTTCCTTTCACTAAAGCCTCCTTTTATTCTCAACTAAAAGGGATGGTGGGTAGGAAAACGGAAAAGGATTTGATAGTAGACTCATTGAAAAAGTCATGGAGATATCATGGAGATATAAATATTTACCGGAACTTTTGGATAAAGTTACTACACCAATTTAGCTTCTCAAAGAAGCTAGGAAGTATAGAATTTTCCTTTTAAACTCCCCAAGAAGTTAACCTCTCAATGAAGATGGCCTTTCTTGAAATGTTAAAATCATTTTCAGCCATTCCTTTTAACCTCCCTAAGAAGTTAGCTTCTTAAGATGATTTGCAGCCACAAATTTGCAAATTCTCGTGTACTCCTTATATTAATGTATTGTTATATGGCGATTAGTATAAATAGGCATGTTCACTCTTGTTTTGTTTCAGCACACAAGAAGAATGGCACCTGGAGAGTGCGGTGCTCTTTCTGAGCTGTGTGAAGCATGAGTTAAGTGGGCTGTGTGTGCAAGAGAGATGTGAGCTTGATATCATGTATTTGTGGGTGACATGAGAAGTGTTATGTTATTTACGTGTACTTCGTTTCGTTGAGAAATTAAGTTAAGTTGTTTGCTTGAGTGCCCATCAATCTTCATACTCAACAAGTAGTGTCAGAGCTTTCTCGACCCAACATATTGGTATCACAGCCAACTTCCGTAACTAACACTTCTCTCCAGAAAAAAAGCTTAGCACCACGTTCAGATAAGAATATTTTGAAATTAAGAGTAAAACATTGATATATTAATCAGCTCAGAAGCTTTGGATGCTACCAAAAAAGGGGAAACAAAAGGACAAACCTGCAAGAAGTGTCTCGGCATTTGTAAGCCGACTCACCAAATATATTGAACGGAACAGAGAAGAATTCATTGTATATCAGTCCACAGTAAATTGAAAAGAGAGACATCAAAAGGAGTACATAACGCCCTCCAAAGAGCATCTCCATAAAGCTCCCAAGTTTCTGGCAACAGTAAATATGCTCATTAAATATAGAAACGCATGTCAAAGCATATAACGTTGACATAAAGGAAAACTTTGAAAGATAAACTCTAGACTATGCTGCTTCAATCAGTTGCAAAAGTGCTTCATATAAATCAATTGCTCAATGAACAACGAACCTGACCAGTGAGCTTCCTTTCCTGCGCAATAAGGACTAAAGCTCCCAGCAGTAAGCATATTCCATGGCCCCAATCTCCAAACATAACAGCAAAAAGGAAAGGAAATGTAACGACGGTGTAGACTGCAGGATTTGCTTCTTGATACCTAGCAACACTGGTCAAATGCATTATCACATCAGAATATGACGATCAACTGAAGTATCAAAAACATCCACTCTTTTGTTGATGATGTTCCAGAATCATGTAAATTCAAACACGTCCACTCTTTGACAGACAAACTCTTGTACATAAAAACAAAAGGCAAATGCACTCATAGAATGAAAAAAACAATTGCACTGTGAAAAGTCACAATGCCTAAGAATCAATAGTTAAAATATTTTGTAGAAACATGCAAAAAATTATGCCTACTGATCGTACAGTTCAAGGAGCAAAAGAACTGTATCCAATAAAATAAGCATCCTAAAGTATTTGCTGGCAATATCCTTCAATTGGAGTGGCCTCAGAACTACTGCTGATTTTGGAGTTTCCATGACTGCATAGAGCAGAATAAGTTAAAAATTTAAAGAAGCAGCTATCTTCATACTGAACACATTTCCAGAAACTATCATCGTATGGGGTGTTATTCAAAGAATAAAGACAATGAAAGATTGTTTAAGAATAACATAAGTCCAACTGTTCATTTTTATTTGCATCACATAGGGAAGCATTACGTTATGTACATCCAGACCACAAAAAGAAAAACTCATTTCCAAAGCCCTCACAAGTTACTGTCAATAGGAGTCTATCATAACCAAAGCTAAATACTAACTTCTGCAAGATCAGCTTCCCCTAGAAGAAACAAAGAAGGATGACACGCAAGTTGCAATAAGAATCACATATAGCAGCAATTTGAGCTCACCCATAAGCATCGACAATTTCCTGAAATGCACTAGTAAAACGATTTGTTCTGAAAAATGTGGGAGGGGATTCTGGAGCATCCATCTCATGAAATATTATTCCAACTTGCGAGTTGCTATCGTATGTTGCACGTTGCAGAGCCTCCTGAATCTGTAAAAGGGAAAATATTTGATTTTAGAAAGCAGAATAAGACTAAACTTGAAATACAATGATGAATTGATGAACTGGGGTCACCAGATAAGACCAAAATGAAGAGACTTAAAGAGAACTGCATAGCAATTAACCTTAGCCTTCGCAAATATTGGACACCAACCCTCTCCAACAAGACATTTTTTTGTGACGTCAAAGTTCAGCATATTCAATGTGTCATAGATAGCTTTCTCCCTCCTTACCTGAAAAGAATGGGAAACATAGTCATTTCTTTCACCAGAAAGTTTAATGAAACAGAAAATATTTGAGCCATACTCTCAAGTCTGTTCCACTGGCAAATATAGAGACGCAATACCAATGTTTATCTCTTAGCACTACTAAATTGCAACTTACCATGCTCATCCATTTGTTTAAGTGAAACTGAATGGAACTAAGAGCTCTGTTTCGGTGATTGTAACCAGCATCCAAGGTTGTTCCTATTTCAGAAAGCCGAGACAGAACCTGAAACCAAGAAAACCACTTCATCCAACTACTCTCTTCAATTGAATGAGGATATAAGTTTGCCAAGTTTCCTGAAATCCACCTACTTCTTGACTTATTTGTCTTTGCTTGGTTATGTCTTCAGGAACAGGATAGCAGTTAGCACTAAATGCCTCACAGATTTTTAAAATCTTCATTCTAGCCTGCTCCCCAGAGAAAAAAACCACAAACACTATCTTCTCAACCTGCAAGAGTAAATACAAAAGAAGTGGTCAAGAGACTGTTGAAGAACAAGCTTCCAGAAAACTACAAAACAGTAGATGAATTTTGACGACAAATTTCGATATAAACTTTTATCAGAAGAGTTTTAGCAGTAGATTTGATTTTGATGAAAAAAGTAGGTACCATTTCAGATGTTACAGGATCAACTATATCTTCATCAGCCGGCCCCTGATTAAAAAGCATGTTTCCTCTTGTGGCACGGAAAAGCATCCTCTCAAATATTTGCACTTTTGACTTACATATAATGCCACTGATAAATCTTACACGAGACTGCTCCATTGTTTCAGGTCTCATTTCCTGAAAGCCAATGGTACTCCACATAAGAAAATTTAAGTTAAGAAAAAAACGCTAGTATCATCCACAATAAGACAACAGTAGTGTCAATTAAGCGCACATAAAGTTCAAGAAGACAATGCATAGAATACCTTCTCAAGTAAGGATGCCGTCTCAACATAGTCACCATTTGAGTGAATATTTTCATCCAACTCTCTATCCTCCACAGCCACAGGACTCTTTCCTGAGACAAGAAAACCACCTGCCTGGCAGTGGCCCCACAGGACAAAATAAAACAATGAATATCCCTTCAAGGAGATTAAAACAGTGACAACCAAAACTAAGCCTTTTTTCCTACAATGTTGTTAAGCTAGAATCATTCCAGCACTGTGCTATATTAACTGCAGAAGATTCTTAAGCTCAAGGTCCACTGGATCTGGACTTGGGTCATCTACCACCTCTCTTCGTCCCTTCATTTTCATTATGATTTTAGAAAGCAAAATTTTTCAATGCCTATCCAATAGTAACCAGCAGACTCCGAAACATAGTCTAATCGGAGAGAGGTTTAAACCTTTCACCCAAAGTGTTGAAATCTCGTCCTACATCACTTGACAACAGGTCCTAAATGCTCTTTATATTCATGTGGTCTCCCTCCACCTATCAGCTTAAAAATTTTGGCCAGGACTTTCTAACATAGTATCAGAGCAGTGTCATCCATTTCACGAATGTGCACGGTTAAAATTCCACATGAATGTGTGTAGTCAAAATTCTACATGCCGCTTATAATCTGGCTTGCACGTGAGAGAAGGTGTTGAAATATTGTCCCACCACACTTGACAAGGGTGCTAAATGCTCTTTATATCCATGCTAAAACTCTAACCTACTCGTGAAATTGGCCAGTAAAGCAACAATCACGAGGCAAAAATAGCTTGACAATCAACTGGAAGAGCCTGTGGCCCCTGTCCATCAAAAGAAACAATACACTCCATTGAAGCTAGAAATACAGCATCCATACGAGAAATCCAGAAGAGAAGATTCCAGCACTTAACTCCAGCCTACACAACTTGGCAAGCAAGAAATGTACCAAGGAGGACATTCCATCATCATAGTTAATATCATTATCCATTTACCATCTCAAGCCCACACTTCATCAAAGAAGCTAGGTTTAGAAGATTAACTTAGATTTTTAATCAATTCTACAATGCAAAAGGAAGAAAGTTAATATGGAAATGATGGTAGCTAGTTGGTCCTTGAAACAAAGCCAGGGTGAGGAAGGAGAAAGGAAAATACCTTTTGCAAAACCATTTTGAACTCCAGAAGCTCATTATAGGCCTGTCGAAGTTTCTCGCTATTTGCATTCATCTCATTTAGCTCATGTTCATGTTCAGCGAGTTGGATCTATGGCCAAACATTACATGTAGCGTATCAATCGAATTATCCAAATTGTGAATGCAAAATCTCAAGGCAACAGTACAAAAAACGAACCTCTAGTTCCTCCAACTCAACATCTGGTTGTGTTGCCGAGTGCAGGGAAGATATTAGACCAGCCTTACTGATCTGATCTTTGAAAAAACGCAATTTTCTTGACATCTCTCCACATCGCTTCACCTGCCAAAGGCATTCCAAAAGGAAGAAGAATCAGAGACGTGTTCTCTGGATGGCAATGATATATTTTGGCAAAATCTGAAGCCCTTTCTGCATTACAAAAAGTACATCAACTACAGCTGAGAAGGTACCTGATTAACAAACGTTCTTTGGAAAGGACTTCTATCTGCATTAAGCTGCAACAGGGAAACATCATTGGGCAGTAGCAGGTACATATTGCTTACCAGTATAATTATCTTAACTCCTATATAGCCACAAAACTTTGAATTCTATTTCTTTTTCTTCATCAGTCTGTTATGGTATATATAAAATCAAAATCAATATGTGGGGAGAAAAGGCACAATTAGATCGATAGTTTGATTTGACAATACTCTGTGGAAGAATGATATATCATAGCATCGCCTCACATCAATCTGCTTCTTACATGAAAAGATTCTATATCATGGCAAGAAAACATATATTTGACATCAAACAACACAACACTCTACAGAAATGAGCTAAGGAAGGAACATAACTGCAGTTCAATCAGTGACTTCACTTTTGCCCGGAGATCTTCACCGAGCAAAAGTTTTCTCAAGCTACAGAGCCCCCATTTCACCATTTCCCTCTTAGTCTCTCATTTTCTTTCCCACGGAAGCTATTGCCTAAAATGCGAGTGATCTCATGGTCTTCTGTTCCTTCTCAATTTAATGTCAAGTCCATGGTTTCTTCCAAATGTCCATGCACCTACGTGACCAAGAGCGAGCGACTGCATCCTCAACAAATAACATAAGAAGTTCAATGCCGCTTGAGAGTCCCTAACTCCCCCTATCCTATTTCCTAGCTTGTGCTTGGTGAGACCTCCCAATGCATTGTACTAAAACAAGGGCATCTCCCATTCAGGATATCTCGAATCCTGCCAATGAGATTCTTCATGCATTATCCCAAGCCCTTCTAGGTTATCGACCTCCTCAATTTAATCTGAACAGCTCTCACTCACCTCCGCCTAACAGAATTTCCCTTTTTGCACCATACCATGGCTCGAAGAGCGAAATCAATAACCACGCGATCCAATGGCAAAAGCCAATCCTACCACGACGCTTTGCAACTTCACGCGAATAAAACAGTCATTCCACCCTGACCGGATCGCTGATCAGTAACTCCTATTCCACTCGAAAGCAAATTCATCGAATCGCGATTCGATCTATAGGACTCGAGATCAAGGGACGACGGAGTCGGAATGCTTACGTCGCGGAATTGGAGGAGGCCGAGCTCGCCGAGATAAGTGGTGGCCCGGTGGGCGGACTCGAAGGGGATGATGAGCTGCACGAAGGTCATCCTCTCGGAACGCATCAGATCCATGGCGGGCAAGTTGTCGAAGAACTCCATTGTTCCTCCCCTCCTCCTCGCTCCGCCGCGCTGGCTCGAATCCGGCGATGGGCGTCGAAGCTCGCCGCGCTACTTTTCAGATCTGACGGAACGGAACCGTCGACATCGCCATTCGCGACACGGGAATGAGAATGTGAAATGCGCTTTGACGTAGGACGAAAGCTCTGTGGCCCGCGTTTTAGTGGGGCTAATTAGGTTGTTTCTTTTTTTCCGAGACGACGATTTGTTTTACTCGTTCAATTTTGGATTTATTTTGCTTTGCCGTTTTGACAGATTTGCTTCCACTTACTTTCCTTCCCAGAGATCGGATATTATTAATAAATCACTGGGATTATTTATTGCCAACGTCGCCTTTTCCTGAACCTGACGAAGGCAATATTTTAATTTTTTTCTCATTTACTTGCACGGTCTATGTATACATTGTCAGCTAAATTGAAGTGAAGATATTAGCCTGGAAATTGCTAAAATTACCTTTTCAGTCTCGGGGTCTTTAAATTTGCACGGACGCGATGATGAAATAACAATGTTGACAAATATATATTGAAACCATCGAATCAATTTGTAAAACACGTGCTTAGGAGACAAGACAATTCGGTAAAGATTTATGAGGTATTTCATCGAAGATAATACCACGGAGTCCCAAACTATTACACCATGATGTATTTATTTTGAACTAATTTCGTGTCACCAAAGGCCCAAGACTCATACACCTATGGCGCATAATCCCAAGGTTAATTTCCGTGTTGCAAAAAATTTTAAACTAGATACCTGTGACACTACCATTCATTCTATTCATTCCAATATACCTGTCAATTTGGTGATGTGGGATGACATGCGATGAATAACTAGTCCGACGTGGACCCAATATGAAAACTTCGCATGAATGGCTCTTTAAACGCTGTTGTTGTGGGGAAGCCGTCCCAAAGAAAATGAACTGAGATTATTCGGGCAAAATTGAACTTAGAGTAAAATTAGGGATTCAATAGATTTTGAAATTCGAGGGGAGCCACTTGTCTTGAAGGGGAACAGCCAAAGATGGCGAGAATAGAGAGTTGTTATCTAGGGCCATCAAGAAATGGTTGATGGAGATAAGATGAAGGAGAATTTGCAAGACTTCATAATTTAAAATAGATTTGTCGCCGGTCATTAAGTTTACGATTATTATAAAAGAACATTAGTTTGAATTTTTTGTGTCGCAAACATATATTTTGAGCAAATGTACGGCGAGGATCTTAATTTGGGATTTTAAATGGCATCAGCCCTTTTAAACAGCATGGCTTTCTTGCCTTTATTTTGGTGAAGGAAACAACTGTTTATATGAAAAAGAAGCGACTTAAAGTGATTTCATTTAGGTAAACATTTCTTCATCGAGAAACTCGTTATTAAAAATGGGAAAAAAGGGAAAAAGTACTGTTAAATGAAAGCACATAGTAATGAAGTTGTGAACGTGCAAATTGTGATACGACCACCCCCCCCAAAAAAAAAAGGTGCAAATTGTGATTCCAGAAAAAAAAAAAAAAAAAGATGAGTGTAAATTTAATCCTCTAACTTGAAATATTTTTGCAATCCAAGTTTTGATCTTGTCTATCCATATCAAATAAAATTAAATTCTCTTACTCAATATTTCTAATCAAATCCTCTTATGTTAATGTGACCGTTTGATATGTCTATTTAAGAATAATACCGCTATAATTCCAACGTTTTAGTCTCGTCAAGGAAAAATGGATAAAAAAGAACTTTTTATGAGCACATCAAAGTCAAGCAACCATGTTAACATAATTGAATGTGATCACTGAGAAAAATGACAAATGAAAAGATCGAGCAAGTTAGAGGACTCAATTTGCATCAAAAGGAAGTTTGAGGACTTGATTCTTAAGAAAGCGCGTTTGGTAACGTTTTTATTCAAAATTGTTTGCGAATGAAATAGAAAAAACTATTTTTGCTTTCGGGGAACAATTTTTGAACATAAAAAGACGTTTGATAAACATGTTCGGGAATAAAAATGAACAGAAAAACACGTTTGGTAAATTTGTATTATTTTTTTGTTTCTTTTAATTTTTTAATATTTTATTTTATTTTTCTTATTTTTCTTTCTTTTTTTCTTTTTTTCTTCTTTTGGCCGGCAACCTCGCCCGGCCACGGCGAGGCTCACCGACGGCCTCGCCTTGGCCGGGCGAGCTCGGGCTCGCCAGGGCCACCACCAAGCCGGCAAGCCTTGCCGATGGCCGGGCGAGCTCGGGCTCGTTGGATCCGGGCGAGCCCGAGCGGCCCGGCCAAGGCGAGGCCAAGCCTCGCCGGGGGGCCGGTGACACTCGGCCTTGCCGGGGGCCGGCGACGCTCCGGCGAGGTCGCCGGTCATGGCTGAGGCCGGCGACCGGCCAAAGAAAAAAAGAAAAAGAAAAGAAGAAAAAAAAGACAAGAAAAAAAAGAGGAGAGAGAAAATTTGTTCTTAAAAATTATTCCGAAACAAGAAAAATATTTTTTTCTTGTTTTCGTTTTTGTTCCAAATGTGTTCCTGGAACAAAAAAATATATTTGGAACAAAAATGTAAAAAACGCGTTTATGTTCTTTTTTTGTTCCCTAGAACAAAAAAACAGAAATTTTGTTCAAAAACAGAAAAAAAGAATAAAAACAAACAGGCCCTAAGGCTACATAAATTAGAGGACTAAATTGCCACTTCCCCGGAGAAGAGGCTAGAGCTCATCTAGTGAACGGTAGTGACGACCCAAACCAAATTCCTAACAACGTAATTTGTTCATTATGGGCCAAAACTGAAAAGAGTAATTACAAATAACTTGGATTAGATGGCTAATCTGGGCCATCCGCCTTGAAGTAAAAAAAAAACAAACCAATACTCCAACGATCGAGTGTGGAAATATGCCTAGGAAACATGTAACACCAGTCAAAAGACATATCACGAAGATAGATATACCTTGTTTGCCACAAATTAAGTACTGTTGCAGGTTGAGAAGAATTAATCAAGGCCCTGAGATTCCGTTCGTCAAGAGAGAAAACACTATTATCTAAGGAGATAAAAAAATATGTTCTATTTTTTCTTCACAGTCTCTAATTCAACGTTCTCCTTTTTCATATTTACATAATAATAACTGCACTCTCTCTTATGAGCCCTTCATTTACGGGTTGGGTTTTGGCCTAACATAGATGGACGGGCTTAACTTGGCCCATTAAATAAAGAACCCATCATCTCTCACTTACACATGGTGAGTTGAACAGAACTCTTTCTTCACCTCTTTGCAACATTCATACTAGTAAATAATCCATGCGACCAGTATACTTTAAGAGCTCGTTGCCATACATATATTAAGAATATATAGCAGCTCATAATGGGCATCACATTTTTGGAGTAGATATGTATGCAGTACTCTAGATCGATCAATCACATTTATATCTCTATTGATCTCTTTTTAATAACGATATATTGTATTTACAATTATGATTATCTCAAAACAATTATAATTGATTGACCAGTGAATACAAAACTAGAATGTAATTTCCCAAATTCGATCTTCCTCTTTCCTTGAAACTCTCAATTTCAGTTAAACTTGCATTTCTAGAAATGTCTCATTAGGTCGAATCAATTTATAATCATTAGCAATATTAGCTACTATTGCTAGAATAATACAAATTGAGATGAATTTCATTATAGGAGAAAATGTTTCCTCATAATCAATTCATTCATGTTGATTATACCCATTCACCATAAGAGGAGCCTTATGTCTCTCTAATGTGCCATCAGCTTTACGCTTTATTTTGAGAACCCACTTGTTCTCAACGGCTTTACGTCCTTTTGAAAGATCAACTAGTTCCCAAACATTATTAAATTTCATTGCCTCAATTTTCTCTTTCATTGCATACATCAATTTTTCCTTATTAGGGTAATTTAGAGCCTTATTTACATTTTTTGGCTCATCTTCGTGCTCCATAAATGTTTCCCTTCAATGTCAAAACGTTGACGGAGAATGTACACTTTGCACATTAGGAGGTTGTACACTTTGCACGTTATTCTTAATTATGCTTCCACTCGGATTAAATAATGACGATTCGTCTCATCAGATGATTGTAATTGAAAATGAATCAAATTTAATTTCTCACTTCTTATGCTATCCTTACTTGGACAAACTCTATTAAGGACCCATTTGGTTCAGTTTTGGGGAAATGCCTTGGGAGAATGCAAATACTTTTGAGGTAAAGGGGTTTTCCGAAATACTAGATTGTTTGGTAAACTAAAACTGAAAAGTGCTTTAGGGAAATACAAAACTGTTTGGTAAACATGTATTTGAAAAGCCATTTGGTGTGACCAAATTAAGTTTTTAGTTTTAGTATTTTTAAAATTGCAAAAAAGAAACAATGAGTAGATAACATTTTACATTTCATATTGAGAGTAATGTAAAAAGATACATATTAGTAAATTTATTTAAAAATTATATTAAAAGAATTTGATTATAGATTAAATGCAAAGCTCAACTTTTAGCCTAGGGTTCTTTTAGGTTTGTTTTCAACTTTGAATTTTTTTTTTTAATTATTGTAGTATTAATCATATTCGTTAATTAATGATCATTCTAATGTATTGATAAAAAGTTGAGTTATTGATTGTCAAAAGATAAAAATGATATAAAAAAAAAGTGAACTTATTCGGTGGATGGTGAATCGACCGATTATAGATGCTAATTTTTTTTGAGTAAGCACCGCATATAAAAAGGGATGTCCTAATTAAGAAAAATAAAATCAAGTTCCTCTCATACAAATTTGACTAGAAAGAGTCATTTCATGATAGTAAACATGGTCATATATATTCGGAAAAAAGAAATACGTTATACTTAGTATTACAAACCTCAACGACTTTGTAAACTTATGACTATTTCATCACGTAAACGTGACATGTCCGGAGATACATACGAATTTGAAGCACCCACCTCTTCATTTGCATCATCATGGTCAATTGAATATCCATAATCGGGATCCAATTATGCTTGTTCAAAATTCGTATCAGTCACGTTATTTCTCCGTATATAATTGTGTAAAGTCATTACCGCTACCACAATTTGCACTTGTTTTTCATATTGATAACTTGTTATATGAGTTAAAATCCCTCACTTCTGTTTTAATACACCAAAGGCTCGCTCAATTGTTGAGCGTAGCGAGGAATGGGCACGGTTGAATGCTTCTCGATATCCCGTAGATGAAGGACCTTCTTGAAACTCTGGTAACTGATATCTAACTTTTTTAGATGGCCCCAAATAACCAGTAGAATTTGGATATCCAGTATCTACTAAGTAATATTTACCTACATAAATATATTGTAAATTTAATCAACATATGCCAATTAGATATATGGATGTATTTAAACTGTTGACTAACATACCTAGAGGAGGATGGGGAAAATGTGCATCATGTCTTCTAATAGCTTCATAAAAGATATGAGTATCATGAGCTTGTCCCTCCCAACCGGCCCAAACATAAACAAATTCCATATTAAAATTACATATGGCTAACACGTTTTGAGTTGTTGTTCATTTTTTACCAATAAAACGAATTTGATCATACTTAGGTACAACCGCTGGAATATGTGTGCCGTCAATAACTCCAATGCAATCTTTAAAATATGGATAAAATCGTTGATCTTTCTTGATCAATCTTTAAAATATGGATAAAATCGTTGATCTTTCTTGATCTTCTTTGGAACTTTTCTATATTGTGGATCAGTTGGTTGTATTAAATCTTTTCCCATATCACATACTTTCTCTAAAACTAAGTTGAGGTGCCTACTTATGGTTTCCCTGGAGCGTTAAAAACGCTCTTGTGCTAATCTATTACCTATACCGTGTCCTAGAATATAAAGAAACATACCAACAATTTCTCTAACATCAGTATTCCTAGATCTTTGAAGGCCATAACGTGTTACTAAATCATGCGTTAAATTATTAAATACAATCTTATGTATTCTAAACATATTGTAACACCTTATTGGATTAATATCTTCGCCAATCAACTCTTTTAACCATACATAACTTGTATATGTTGAGGTCATGCAAGGTTATTTGCAAAGGTTGGTCGCTTGATAAAGAATTGCAGCTTGAGTGAATGAGATAAGATCCCATAATTCATTTTCCTTTTGCTCATGATTTTTCCTTGTATGTGAATCATCCATAACTGCTTAAAGTAACAAAATATAAAGAGAAACAATGTATTGACCATCGCATAAATCATCAATAACTGCTTCAAGTAAAAGAATATAAAGAGAAACAATATATTAACCATCGCATATATGTAAACTATCACATTAAGAGAACACCAAATGAAAACAATTCTAACATCAAACATTAATTGAAATTAGGTTCACAAAGGCTGCAAATAAAGATCCATATATAGAAACAAAGTGGAATGACTAAGCTTCAAACATTAAAACAATAAGATGCTAACATCCTCCTATCTACGAAGACTTGATTCTTTTCTCATATCATATTTGACATACTTTACTTTCTTTGCATCATCATTTAAGCTCATGAAAACTTGCCTATTGTCTATCTTTTCATTTAAATGAGAAATTGAAAAAAAAAAAAGTACAAGTTTTCGTCTTTCACAATCTTAGGTATGTAATCCAATATCTCTATAAGGTCCTCATAATGACCGACTATACTGGTTGCGTTGGATGCAGCACTGATAGTGCTCCTACTCTCAACAACTATAAGCAACATGTTAATTTGTGTTCCGAGTTCTTCTCTTATACTCAATTTCTTATTTTTCTTTCCTCGAGCTTGCATCTTTGAAGTCTGTGTGGCTCTCTTACGAGTTTGAGTTCCAGTTGGTTCATCCACATGATCCTCCAAGTTTTCATCAGTAGACCCTACAACATCATTGATACCAGGTTGTGTGGTCTCTACATCATTATCAACACATAAACCTTGTCCAGGATTTCATGTGATTCCTCTAGTAGCAACTATATCTCTGAACATCATATCTAACTTTACTTCAAGATTAAGATGTATGCATTTCATCCTAAAAGCCTTAAATTTTGGATTAGGCTGTTATAATGAAGCATTTGCATAAGTTGTATCATTAAAGGTGAGCTTAACATGAAAGTAAAAAAAGAAGTGAGGAAAACTTGAATTTTACGCTCCCACCATTCGTCACTCGTATCAATAGTTTTCTTTCTTGAATCCCATCCTAATACAGTTTCCTTATAAAGCAATGACCTCTATCTTTTCCATTCTTCCTTGAAGTTATCCCACTTACTCTTCATTTTTTGTTTATCATACTTTTTGCCTACCAGCTCCTCAAATTTACTAATTATGACTGTTTATCTATCTCTTTTGTTGTTTGTAGGATGATTGCATTTTTCAATTTGTTCGATGCACAAATTACAAAAGATTTCTACATCTTCCGAGCTTCAAAATACATTTTCCTTTGACGAACTCATCTACTAGTAAAGTGACATGAACAAATTTAAGAGACACAAACAAATAAGATCAACCACTCCGGCCCTCTCTTATTAAAAAACTAGAAGATATTTACTTAAAAAAAAGGAAACTAAGATTGAGAAAAAATAAAGACACGCAAAAATATTATACTTGCATAAAAAATCCTTGATTATACTAGGTCATCCAAAACCTAGAACAACAGTGAATGTGCAAACTAAACATATCTATCATTGTGCAAAGATAGGCTTAAACTCCGCATGAGACAATTACATGATGAACATGACTCATCATTAAAAAGGTAAACTTATGCCACATTGGCAATAATGAGTATTTCTTAATAACCAAAATCACACAACATAAATTCACCATCTAAGTAACTCATTTGTTTGTCCATCTTGCCTAGTCATTCGATACATTATCACAAAAACAAATATGAAGACCCCTATACATTATGCAAAAGTTTATTCTACTTTATCTTCCAGACAATAGTTTATATATAAGACATTAACAGCCACAATGAAGAACCTCGAAAAAGTTAAGACCAACTTATAATCACTCTCATGCTTGCAGCTGCTTCAATAATAAAGTGTAGAAGAGCAAAAAAAAACATAAAAGTTGTGCGTGCAGGACACTGGAGTGACCAAATCATAAGGAATAATAAATACAATTAACGTAGTAGGCGAACATGATGGAAGAAAAGTCAAATTATTACAACAGCAGGATAATCAATTTCAAAAGCCATAAGTGCTGATCATGCATGAAAAAAGAAAGGCAGAAACTTGAAAGGTTCCCATTATTAATCTAAGAATGTGCAAAGTGCAGTCTCTGTAATCTCAGGAGGCCATATAGCTTATGGTTTATCAATTTTCACTTCTACGCACTGTTAATATTTTCTCCAGTTCCTAGCAGCACATATTTCCATCTAAAACCGCTGGGAGTCAAG
Organism: Eucalyptus brandiana; assembly: GCA_014182725.1. Taxonomy (NCBI): domain Eukaryota; kingdom Viridiplantae; phylum Streptophyta; class Magnoliopsida; order Myrtales; family Myrtaceae; genus Eucalyptus; species Eucalyptus brandiana. Next base: position 31,093,252 of record CM024669.1, read on the forward strand.
GGTAAGATCGAATCATTTGATCCTCTATAAAACCCCAACAAGCACACATTTGATCTACCAAATTCACTGTATGACTTTGCACCGCATGAACAAGAAAGGCAAAAAGAAGCAAGTTCAATTAATCTAACAATGGAACGTTGAGATAGATCTTCTCAGAAGAATATAATAATTTTACCTATTAAATATTAAATGTTATAGCGCAACTATCTCAATCCAATGACAACTTAAAGCAGGTGAACTAAAGGAAATGTGCACATAGAAAGGACTCTTACTTAAAAACAAAAAATAAACCCATCGGAGCAAAGCATAAATAAAAGACAAATCACTGCCATATCATCCCTCCCAATAACATTTGTCTTACAACATCCACCTTCTTACTATCATCAAACCATTTAGCACGCACATTAGAAAAAACTGCAATCGAACCTGATCACTTTACCAGTTACTTATGCTATCTCCAAAGTAACCATTTTAAATTTTATTGCTTCTGTAGCTACTCCCACTAGGTTGAACTCAGAAAAGACACGCACTCTCAAACCCAAGGACCAAAACCTTCCCTTCAAAGAAGAAAACTGGAACCGATTGAATCACTTGAGCTTACGCCTCAAAATGAAATCCCATGGTCCAGTTGAATCAAGAATTAAAATTTCCCCCAGAAACTCCAAAACAGGAATTAAGACCAAATAAACCCGTGAGCCAACATCACACAGTAATAGATTGTTAATCAAGCCCCTCCATCCGAACCAGCACTTTCCCAGCACAAACGTCGCAACCAATTTACAGGAAGCAATCCACCGAGCAAGAAAGCTGAAAGCTACCAATTTAAGCAAGAACCTCGAAGCTCAAACGGATGCTAATTGCCTCATACTCAACAAGCCAAGAAAGCACAAATCCCGCAACTTGAAGTTCCAACTCAAATTACTAACAAAGCTTTTCTACCATATCCAAGCACGAATCTCTAAAGCAAACCCAGGCCCAAAAAAGAGAGAACGAAACGAAATAGAGCAAATTATCGAGTGGGGTCAACTCTACCACATGGTTCTCAATCTCAGCCACATGACTAGGACAATTTTCTTGAAACCCAAGTTGGTTTTCAAGAAAGAGGCAACCGAGGAGGCCCGGGATAGAAAAACCGGTGGGGGGAGATGCGGTAAAACAGAGGAGGAGCTTTGTTGGCTGATGCAGAGCGACTTAACTTTTTTTTAACTTCGAGAAGTCACGCCCTCCTCCCACCGTCCCTCCGTCTGGAAGGAAAAGCACATGGAACATAACAAATCTCACAGCAAATCCGCAACAAAGGCATGCGGAACATAACAACAGACTAATGACCATTCAAACAAACGATGAATCAACACCAACCAACTTGAAATAGAAGCAAACGATCAAAGAGAAACAAAACTAACCTCATATCTCGGATTCGCTCGCTCGTCAAGAGGGTAGAAGATCCAGATCTCGAATTCGCTCGCTCATCGTGTGATAGTGGTGCGAGTTGCACGGAGAGAGAGACGAAGATGAGAGCCGTCGCATGATGGAGTGGTGCGAGTTGCAGGGAGAGAGAGAGACGAAGAAGAAAGCCGTCGAGTTGCAGGGAGAGAGAGACAAGGAAGAGAGCGTCGCGTGAGAACATAGGAATGCCTTGAAAGAGTTAGGGTTTTGTTTTGTATTATGTAAAATTGGACTTTTAATAAAATTTTGAGGGTAAAATAGGTAATTAGCAAAAATTCATTAATCCCTTGACTAGCATGCCGAAAATGCTGAAATGCCCAAAGCAGGTGGAGACCTGCTTTGGGCTTTTAATATTTCAAAGGCAAGCATTTTGCTAATGAGCCTTCAAATGCTTAACCAAACACCCTTAAATTTTTCCCAAGGGGCTTTGGGGGCTCAAAGCCCCTTGGAAAGCTGAACCAAATGCCCCCTAAGCACGTAACATCATGTGATTCGAATTCAATTATACTCCAATTTTCTTACCCATCTATGAACACAAACCCTTTTAAGTATTATGAATATCTTATGAAAATACTATTTTTACTTAGGGCCCAATTTCACATATTTATAAGAGGGCTCATAGGTATAGGCAACATAGCTCCACAATTTGAAAAAACTTAAGGCGGGTTTTTTACTTATCCATAACTCATATGGAGTGAAAATAACTGATTTGGAATGCATAAGGTTAAGTATATAGGCAGTAGTTAATAAACCATCACCCCAAAAAGTGATAGTTAAATTAGCATGCGCTATCATGGATCTAACCATTTTCAGTAGAGTTCTGTTTTTCCTTTTCGCAATGCCATTTTATTGAGGAATATAGCGAATAGACAAATGTCTTTTTATTCCTTTTTTATAACATAAATTTTTAAACTCATCTAATAGATATTCTCAACTTCGATCGGATCTTAATGTTTTTGTTTTCTTATTTAGTTGATTTTCTACCAAACTTTTAAACTTTGAAACAACTTAATGTTTCGGATTTAAGAGAAATCAAATAAACATGTCCGAATCGAGTATAATCATCATTAAATGTGATGAAATAAATAGTCCCATGCATTCCTATCACATTCATTGAATCACAGATGTTAGAATGGATTAATTGTAACGGAAATTTGGGACAAAGTACATTTTAAGTGCCAAAACTTGACACGAAGGGACACTTAAGTACCAAAAGTTAGGAAAGTAACACTTAAGTGTAAAAATCGGAGCAAAATGGATCACTTAAGTGCCACTTCAGCCAAATTGTTGACATGGCAATTTTCCAACAAGATGAGTGCAAAACAACGTCGTTTTGCACGTTAATGTGGCTAGAAAATGTAAAAACGATGTCGTTTTGTCTTGATGTGGTAAATAATTAATATAAAAATTAATTAAATTTAATTTTACTAAAATTATTTATTAAAAAAGGGGGTGGGGGCCGAAGGGTGGCGGTTGAGGGTTGAGCCCTCGCCGCCGCCACCTCCCCGCCGACGACGGAGGAGGGAGGGTCGGTTGGGGTCGCCGACCCCGGGTCGACCAGTCGGCTGGCGAGGGCCCGCAAGTCCTCACCGCTCCCCCCACCGTCGTCGGGAAGGGCCGGCGACAATTGGGGGAGCATCAACTAGTGGCGAGGGACTGCGAGCCCTCGCCTAGATCCGACGAGGGCTCGCGAGCCCTTGCCGTTAGTCGGCTAGGGGCCAACAACCCCGGTCGACCCTCCCCCTATGTCGCCGACCCTTCCCGACGGTGGCGGGGAAGCGGCGGCTCGCGGCAAGGGCTCAACCTCAGCCACATCCCTCACCCCCATTTTTTTTAAAATTTTAAATTTTTTAAAAATATTTTGAATAAATTTAGTTTTAAATTAAATTTAATTAATTTTTATATTAATTATTTACCACGTAGAGATACAATGACGTCATTTTTGCATTTTTTAGCCATGTCGGCATGCAAAACGACGATGTTTTGCACTCACCTCGCCGGAAAATTGCCACCTAAGCAATTTGGCCGAATTTTGGCTGGAGTAGTACTTAAATGATTCATTTTGCTTTGATTTTGATATTTATGTGTCGCTTTCCTAACTTTTGGCATTTAAGTGTCCCTTCATGCCAAGTTTTGACCATTGGAGTGTACTTTGTCTGAAATTCAGCTATTTTACATTTTTCAAATGTTTCTTTGTTGTTTTTTCTACTAGACAATGCCCACATATGGGCAAATCAACTGTTTCAATATTATCCAACAAACCTTCTTTGACTAGTCTATTTATACATTGTTGACCAATATAACTAAGTCTAACATGCCACACATTCACATCATTATCATATGAATTAAAAGACGTGAAGAGGGAATAACAAATATTAACATCACCATAGTCAACATTTAATACAATAAAGCTATCTAGAAAATAACCAAATACTAATCCACACAATTATTATAGAAGTTCAATCTAAAATCAAGTTTTATCAATACTAACACAAATACTAAATTTCAATGAATCTCCGAAGCATATGTTTAATTGGCAGGTAGGAACAAAGTACGTCAACCGCGCATGTTTAATTAGCAGGTGTCAATCCTTTTACTTCAACTTTAAAGTTGTTTCCTATATAGATCCATTTCGTTTTAGTTGGTACTCGTCAGAATTTCACGAAAGATTTTCTATCATTCACTGCATGGTATGTTACTCTTGAATTTACAGTCCATAAAGGATTAGATTCGGTTAAAAATACATAACTTGATACATAAGCAAAATTTTCAAGAATACAATGGGTGTTTACCTTATTCGGCTCGCGACAATCGCGAGCATAATGACTTTTCCTGTCACAGTTTTAACACTTCACCATTGACAACTTCTTCATTCGATGATGATTTCCTCTTTCATGTTGGTCAACATTTGGTTTCTTTCCTGAAGAACTCGCTCTCTTACCTCTCCACCTTTTGAACGAATCAAAATGTTTGCGCTTGGAGCTTAAAACCCCTTATGAATTAGAACCATCATAATAAATGTCAATTTCCGACTTAGCCACCAGGAGGCAGTCCTCTTCTAGCTCAAGATGGCGTACTGTATCCTCAAAGGTTTAAATGTTCTCTTTGTGTGTCAAGTGCATGTACATATGCTCCCAACTTTGAGGCAATGAATGAATCATCACTTACACTTGCTGCTTGTCAGTCAGACCATGGCCAGCATCCTTCAGCTTATTAATCATATTTGATATCTTTATCAGGTGTTATTTGATGGTTTGACCATAAAACTTTTTGTAATAGTCAAACCTTATAGTAAGTTGACTCAGTTTAGTTATTGATGTATAACTAAGTCTTACTGTCAATGCTTCTCACATTTCTTTGGCATTCTCGAAAAGCCTGAACTCTCACATGACATCATTCTCCATGTTACTTAGCAATATTATTATGCGAGCAACGGAGTTCTTTCTTTTCCATGCAACAAATGCATCATTATCTCTTTTATGTTGTGCAATGGTCCTATATTTAGCTTCTTCCATAATTAGGTTAAGAGCTTCTAGTACCTCTTAATTATCGTCGTTCAACTTCTCACATTTGTTCAATTCAGCGACTATACTCTTAGTTGCTGAAGTCATTCGATCTGAACATATCAGACATATATACATGAATTATTAATGCATATCATTTATGTATCCACTTTGCATAAACTCATCATATTAATGAATAATTTTAAATAATGTTTCATAATCAAAAGCCGCTATGTTTTCAATCATAATCCAAAAATCCTAACTTGAAATTAGCATTAATATAATCATTTATGAAAAAAATCACCAAAGTCACTAAAACTTTCTTAAACTTCCCATAAATAATTGTGAATTAACATAATAATTTACAACAGTAGATAATATTAAACTTTCATCGAGTAAACATGACATTTACACAAAGTAATATATTCAGAAGAAACATATCAACACAGAAAGAAATATTTACACTTAAAAATATCCCAAACCAATCTAAGAAAAATAATAAATAAACTCAAAGATATTCATGTATCTCATAAACTAGGAAAATCTCTTTTAATCTCTTAGTAAATTCTTCTGAAAATTCTAAAGGCATATTGGTCAATCACGGAAAGACCTTCAGAGAGCCCTTATAGCTCTTCCAAGACACATTCATTATGTGCCATGTAATGCTCAATTCGAGGGTTGAAGTATTGGTTACCTCAATTCTATAGTATTCTCTTACAAAAGCTACTGCAAGCTTTCTATAATCCGGGATCACGTTAACCTCCGATAAGCGATTTAACACTGCTTGCTATTCTGATGGAAGAGTGTTCATTAGAACCAACACATTCTGAAAATCCGACATAAAATAACCATTCCAAATAATTTCTTGTATTATTTTATTGACCCTGACCATATGCGACACTATATCACCATTACTCCACCGATAATTAGCTAATTCTATTTTTAACCCTTCAAGTTTCGCCTTTTATTCATCCTTTCTCAGAAATATAGGCACGCATAAGCGCATCATTGTTTCTGCAACAAATGCAGAACAAAAGAGATTATATATAATCCACAACAAACAAAATTGAAAAACATATTTTCTTTTTCTTTTTCTTTTTCATGGGTCAACACTAGTCAACTATGTTCAACTCCAATCAATGGTCAACAACAGTTAACGGATGACTAGGTCAGGTCAACTAGTCAACTAGTCAACTAGTTAGCTAGGGGCAAAACTATAATAACATCAAATAATAAAGGCAAAATCGTAAAAAAAATAGTCAAGGGCAAAATTGTAATAATGCAAAGAAAAACAAGGGCAAAAGTGTAAAAACACGAAAGCACGTGCCACGCACACACCAACAGTTGCCGCATGCATGCAACGCACGCACCTGTGGTTTACTGCCTGCATGTGCCGCACACGTGCCTAGAAACCGCCTCGACGCTTGCATTGCACGCACCGACGATGCTACTCCTTCCAACCGCATGGCGGTGTGTCTGTGGGCCTCTAGCGACGAGCCACTAGTCGTTTTTCTCATCTCGACGAGATTTACGACCCTATGCTATCAAAAATGCATTTTGATGCACGAAAAATCAAAAAGGAGAGGCGAATAGTAGCGTGTGTTGGGATTTCGGTCCCCGAGTGTCCGACGGCAATATTTCTCAAAATTTCGGCCAAAAACAAACTATAGATGTCAATAATGATCGAGAAACATGAATAACATCGCTATGATATAACACCGATCGAAAAATATATCATGGAGACGGACATACCTTATTTGCCACATATTAAGTATTGTTGTAGTCTAAGAAAAATTAATTAAGGCCTTAAGATTCCACTTGTCAAGAGAGAAAACATTGTTGTCCAATGAGAGAAAAAAATACATTTTGTTTTTTCTTCATAGTTTCTAATTCAATGTTCTCATTTTTCATATTTATACAATAGTAACTACACTCTCTCTTATAGGCCCTTCATTTATGGGCCAGATTTTAGTCCAACATAGACGGACAGGCATAACTTGGCCCATTAAATAAAATACCCATCACGGCCTAATGACATCAAAGCGCGAGGTTGCGGTTTCTGAGAAGTTTGGCAACTTCCCCGGCCATGCATTTCCACAAGCCTTTCTCTATATGTTTGATATAACGACCAAAGAAAAATGAAGGAAAGGACAACAACACATCAAATGAGAGAAAAATGTCCAATCAATACCAAACTTATCAGAGTCAATTCCCAACTTTTGGAATTAGGAAACGAACTGATTGATCTTGTAATCGGTCTAGAACCAAATTGGCCAGTTTTGGGGTCGAACCTTCGTATCTTTCATTTCATGTTTCAAGGTATTGCTGAACTAGTTTATACTAGCAAATCTGATCTAAGACCAAAATTTTACATAAAGAGTTGGCAGAAGATAGACAAATTACAAGACCGCGAAGTAAAGCATGTTTTGAAAGTACCGAACGAATTCGATGACAATTGCAACGCTGTTGAGCATTGCCCAAAAGGGTTGTCCCCAGCACACAAGGCTAATCGCCATGAGAGGGTTGGGGGATATTCCTGCATCTTAATGTAAATTCATGTAACTGCTTTTGCTCTTTCAGCAAAGCACATAGCTGAACATTGCCCACCCTTAACGAGTTTACCGACACCGAAGAACAAAAGCATCAAATTTCTACAGAAAATGCAAGGGCAAAAGGAAAGCCAAAAGTAGTCTGCAAAACTGATCCTTGGAAAGAGTTCAGCGTCAACTTATTGCATAAATGCAATTGCAGTAGCATCAAGGCTGGTTCTCAATTTGTTTAATTGTAAAATCGTTCTAATAAACCAGTTCGGTTTAATTCCCACATTGAACCGACTTGTTTGTTTATCCGTAATAATTCCACTATTTGGGAGTATAGGTACTTTTAAGATATCTTCAATATATCATAAGATGATTAATTATAATTAAATATAACCACATCATAATGCGCCATAAAATTTATATACGACTTCACAACAAATCATCGTAATTTGTTATAAAAGAGTTAGTAAAAACAAGTGGGTACCGTTAACAATTAAATGGCAACGTACTTGATATATGCCAGGGGAAACTCATGTGGAAGTGGTACGATTGAGAGCGAAATTGCGAGGAACTAAATTTTAAGGGCCCCGCGGAAATTGTTCTTCGCGGTTTGGCGAGAAACCTATGGATCGGGTTCCCTGTCGATCTCAATTTTACCATTTTACCCCTCCATTCTGCTTTCAAAATCGACGCAATGGGTGGTCAATTCAAAGGTTGAAGGGGCAATTTTATTAAAAAATACTATTATTTTCTCTCTAACTTTTCTCCTTCCCTTCCAAACAACTCCCGAGGAGAAGAATTATCTCCTACCTTCGGGAATTCAAAATTCCGCCCCCCCGCATTTCCACGCTTAGGATTCTATTCCTTCCTCTACAATCTTCTTCTCGCTCCGAGACATCGATAAGCGCCTCGTCTCCTCCTTTTCAATCTTTTCTGAACCGGCCCCAGTCGCGGCTGGTGCGAGAAAAGACGGGGAGGCGTGGGGAGGGGGACCAGGGACAGCGATGCGGGTAGGGAGAGGATCTGTGCTTTTCTTCCGGGGCGGGATGAAGCGTTTGGGGGCCCCGCCCCGTGGAATCAGGGCGAGACTTTGAACCGGGCCAATCGCCGGCCGCCCGCCTCCGCGACGTTGACGGCAGCGGACCTCTCGAGTTATCCAAAATTCCCTTTTATCCTCCATCCCCCTCCTTCATTCTAATCCGCAAACTTGGCCTCCGTCTCTTGAAGCCACACGTCGCCGCTCACCCGTGCCGCATCTTCTTTGCTGCCGGCCCCCCCACCACCACCGACCCAATCTCATCATGTCATCCCGCCCTTCACATTTGAAAGGAACTTCACGGGATGATGCCATTAAGTTGATGTATTAAGGAGTACGATCGAGTTTAAATATTATATAATGTTCACTATAGCCTTTTCATTAAAAAATTCATTTGATTGATTTTCATGTTTTCAAGTTTTCATGTTTTAATTGGTAAATTAGCGATAGTTTGTTTAGCATTAATTTAATATAATTACGTGATGTGTACATCACTCGACGGAGTGATGTAACAACGTTTGTCTTGAAGAGATGAGAAAAGTATATATATTTCCATGTCTTAATATTTTAATTAGTAAATTAGTGCAAGTGTGTTTAGCATCAATTTAATATAAAACGGCAGTGCATATTGAGTGATGTAACAACGTCTGTCAATCAGTCAATGCTGGCATTGGACCTAAAAAGACGAGAAAAGTATATATATATATATATATATATATATATATATATATATATATAATGATTTTATGTCAACATGACGTGCTAAATTGTCTTTATTAGGATTTTTTTTTTCTCCCATACTATTTTTAGTTTTTAGATTTTTTATTCGTCGAACATTTCAAGAGCTCATGTTGCGACCACGTTTTGAGTAAATGCTTCCTTACACCTTCGACCTAAAAAAAAAAAGGCTTCCTTACACCATCGCACCATTCAGTCTTGGAAGAGAAATATATTTTTCTCTATAGAATGGATATAGTCATCAAAATTCTGACCAAAAAAAAAAAAGAAGAAGAAGAATACAGTCGTCGAAATTACAAAGGAAAAATGTGCTGTTTTCCTAATCTTACTTGTAGAACTTTACAGCAACTGTGAAATTCGTCTTTTTCTCCCCTAAGCTTAATATTAGTGATGACCATTATACTATCTATACAAGCTCATTGATGCTAACACGTTCATGTCAAACGTCCTAAACGACCCTTTCGCTCAAAAAGCCAGGCTTTGAATCGAGTCGGAGAGTGCCGTCGTTTCTTTCGGTAAATAATGGACGTGTATGCATTTGTATATTCAAGCCAAAATTGGACTTGTCTCACCTTTGCGTTTTCCATGAAAACCCATTACAAATTTATTTTTCCAAAGGTAAATCAAAGGGGAAATAAAGTCAAATCAACCCGAGAAAAAAGATAAGATAGAGCAAAGAAATAAACAAACCCACTTTCTATTAAGAAAGGGCGTATGGTAAAATTTGTTTAATTAATCTTATAGTGCAATCAACTTCATCCTCCCACCAGAGAAATTTATGAAACTTCTCTCATTTTCTTATATATCCTGTACTCTAAAAGATATGTTTATTTTCAATTATTGAAAGGATAACAAATTGGTCATCGATGCTTTATTTTCTTATAAAAAAAACTTCTATAACATCATTAAATGAAAATATTGTCAAGTTTCTTTCCTGAAGTTTTACCCGCAATTAAGGATGTGAATTTTATCGTTGGCTTATAATGTTGAATGAGGAATGAATATAATCGTGCACGTGCATAATGTGAGTATAAAAACCAGTACCGATTACTAACGAATATTACCATTGTGAATACTAAGAAATTAACCATCATGGCAATTGCCATTGGCGATAGCACCTTCATCCTACACTCGCTTGTTCAATATCAACCAACATTAGCAAACTATAACAAGGGAAAATGGATAAAACACGGGAAAATTATCATAAAAGTCATCAACCTATTGTATTCATGCTAATTTGGTTATAAACATTTCAACTACGTTAATTTAGTTCTAGGCCTTTTTGCATTTTGTCAATTGAATCAATATCGCTAATTTATGCCGAAAATTACTGATATTGTTATTGAGCATCTTATGTGCCACAATGGTATTGACGCGAGCATTTTTTTTAATAATTTTGGGATTTTTCATTTTCTCTTCTTTACTTTTTCTAGCCAAGGTCAGTAGCTAGCCCTTGTTGCCTAGATCTAAAAAGGGTCGCAACACTCTCGTCAGCCTCAGTTTGAACCCCCCCAAAAAAGGTAAAGAAAATAAAATAAAAGAAGAAAACCAAAAAAATTATAAAAATCCTATACTAGCATTGAGCATCGTTGATGTCCACATCAAGGAATTTTTTATCTAAATTAGTTAAATAGACTTATTGGCAAAAAGCAAAATGATCTAAAGTTAAACTATGCTCAATGTGACACATTTCCCTAACTTGTACTTATGTAATGCGTTTATCCTAAACTTATATTAGTGTAACATGTTTATCTCAAATTTTTTCTAATGACACAAAAAACCCTAAACTTGTACACACGTTATACATTTGTCTCAAAATTCGAGATATATATGTCAAATTAGTATAAATTTAGAGTTTCTTTGTGTCATAAAAAAATTTATGACAAATATGTTGCGGTGTGTATAATTTAGAGTTTATGGAGCCTCTTTTTTTTCCTTTCCTTTTTTTATAGTTCTTTTATCAAACCGCCGAATATAATGTGAACCGACAACACGATGGTCCAACTTCGCATTGTGAACGCAGCAGCCTTACATCGATCGGATGACGAAGAAATCTTGCTTTAGTAATCATTAACTAAGACCAGCCCCTCCTTTGCAAGTTACAATTTAGATTTGTCGTGGGTGGGGGGGAAGTGAGATTCCTTTCTTAACAGCCGATGCAACCGAATCATGTGCCGGGCACGGTTCCCTATTCCACTTTGCCTGGCCCCTCCCTCCTTTGACGGGCAACTTTGACCAGTCAACTCGCTGGGCCCCGCGTACCAACGGGGGCGGGACCCCCCGCCATCAATTCTGCACTTTGTGGGTTATTACCATTGGCTCTCCTTTGATTTCGCGATTTATTAAATCCCCCACTATGACTAATACACGTTATTTGTAATTAACGGGAGTGGTGTTAGTCTGATTAGGACAGTATTTTTATCGAGGAATCGATGTTTTAATCTTTTTCTCGATGAATTTTAATATTTTAAAGAGGTGGGCCCAGGTCCATAGGATCCGAGAGATCTCCGTTTGGTGCTGTGGGAGTGGGATCAATCATTGCGGCCTTATTGTTTTCCCGCTCCAAGACAGACGACGACGACAGGTCAACATTCTTGTTGGTGTCGTTGGATTTCCCTCCAATCCAAGAATCTTGGCCTCGAAATGGTGAGATACTCGCCGTTTAGATGACAAACGTGGCCAAATCTGAGCCGCCCGATCCTGATTGATTGGCCTATCATCATGTCGAGTGGAGACCGCGGAGGAACTGCTTTTCGTGCGTCCTCCTTTGGATTTGGAGTTCGCAAACCATTCGAGCGAGCTTCTGCTTGGGACTCCTTCGTGAAATATCCGATGTTGAGAAAATGATCACTAGTTTGACAGAGAATTAAGTAGTAGATGACCGAATTTTCGCATGATTCGCTCATTCCATCTATGTCTTCACATTTAAAAACAATCATGAATTAAGTAGTAGACGACTGAATTTTCGCATAATTCGCTCGTTCCATCTATGTCTTCACATTTAAAAATAATCATGAATTAAGTAGTAGACGACCGAATTTTCGCATAATTCACTTGTTCCATCTATATCTTCACATTTAAAAATAATCATAAATTAAGTAGTAGACGACTAAATTTTCGCATAATTCGCTCGTTCCATCTATATCTTCACATTTAAAAACAATTATTCAAATCTACATAATTTGTCGGTTGGTCAATTGATCCAAAAATAAAATATATGAGATGTTACAGGAACTTATATCGTATGTGCTGATATCATCCGACTATTTATTTCCATCTATTATCATCATTTCGTTTTGACAATTACCACGGTAGTTTGGTAGAACAAAGTGACTTCTCTTCTTAAGTTTTATATATTAGGGCTGCATGACCCTAAACATGCCTATTTAGAAAATAGCGGTGTCTCATCCAACCATTCCCTTTCACCATTTCTTAAGTTCTATTTCATCCAATTATCTCCTATCATCATTTCGATTTGACAATTACCACTGTAGTTTGGTAGAACAAAATGACTTCTCTTCATAATTTCTATGAAGCAGGACTGCACAATCCTAACACATGCCTAATTAGAAAATTGCACCTGGATCCTTCTCAAGGGACCACAAGAGCACCGAAGCAAGCAAATTCCATGGTGGGCTTGAAGACGTGAATGGGGGAGGGAGGGGAGGCGGGGTGCAGATCATGAATGGAGAGAGTTCAAGATCCTTTACCTCTGTCACTACTGTCCCCTCGCATCATCATCAGTCAACATCACCAGAAGCCTCCGCCAATGAAATGATCAAGCTCTTTATTCTGTACCCACCAAAGAAGGAAAAATATATTTACTTTTGCTTGTTGCTTATTTTTCAAAATACACTAGAAATAAAAAATGATACGATATTGATTTTTATTGGGATGTTAGCCATCTGCAATGAAAGATTTCCTTTTTTCCAATCATGTAACAAGATGCAGCAGCACTTTGTACAAGCAAGGACAGAAACAGACGCACCTACTGGCCTTACTTCAGAGACCCAAATCTTCACGCGCATGTTTCTTTGTTTCCATTTTCTTAGTGGCGATCTGATCCTCTGTTTCTTTAATTTCCTTCTCTTTTTTGGCGCTTATCTTATGTTTTCCGGAACACGAGGTTCGTGATGGGGGCCTCCAGCACCTTTGGCGATCGAACAGGGAATGTCACTGGTGCCTAGGGGTGGGGTCAATGGGGTCCACAAATAGTTGAATCCTCGCGACCGAGAGAGAGAGAGAGAGAGGGGGGGACAGTAATCATCACATACAGTGATTGGATCACAGATGATTCATGTGTTAAAGCTTGCTCTCGGAGAAAGCATTGCAAAATTCCAACACCGATCTTCTTTCTTGCAAACAGCGGCGGGAGAGACTCTCTCTCTCTCTCTCTCTCTCTCTCCCCGTCGCTTTATATATCAGACCAATCTGCTCAAGGATATCCTACACAACATTTAATTTCTCCGCTCAAATCTCTCTCTCTCTCTCTCTCTCTCTCTCTCTCTCTCGTGTCCAAATCATAAGTTCGGGTTTGCCTTGTTCAGTGCATGCATGGATCCTTCAAGTGGAACAAACCAGGTATTCTAGGAAGCAAGAAACATTTCTGAGCTGCTCTTGTTTAGCTCATCTCAAGTCAATCTTTCTTTGTTTCTTTCTTCTTCTCTTTTCTTTTCAGATGGGTTGTGAGATCTAAGCTTTTTAAGTAAAGAGAGAGTAGTGTGATCAAGAAAAATTGGACAGGTTAAAGTACTTTTTTGTCTGCCACCACATAGTTCAGTCATAAATCCATGTTTTCTCAAGACTGTTTTTTGTCACCTTAAAATAACAGAGTTGTGTGCAAAAATCACCTCCTTTGAATCTGATATTGATCAAGATGCTTCATTTGGATGAAAAGTGAGGAAGCAAGACAAAGGCAAAGATGAAGACTCCAACTTTAAAAATTTGGACAGCTGAGAAAAAAATGGACTAGAGAGTTGCTCACCACCGTGAGAAAAGTATCCAGCCCATTTCTTCTCTACGTTTTAAATATTATAAGCAAGAAAATTATAGAAGGGTGTTTTTATCCTTTTCACGCACAACTGAGAAAATCCTTGATTTCATCCATCTGATTTGTTGTGTTTTGCGGTCATGCAGGAAATGGGAGCTCATTCATTGGAAAGCATGTTGATATGCCCTAAACCACAGCAAGATCAAAGGAAGCCAAGGCCTCAGCCAGAAGAGGCTCTCCACTGCCCGAGGTGCGAGTCCACCAACACCAAGTTCTGTTACTACAACAACTACAGTCTCTCGCAGCCTAGGTACTTCTGCAAGTCCTGTCGAAGGTACTGGACCAAAGGAGGGACCCTGAGGAATGTTCCTGTGGGTGGAGGGTGCAGGAAGAACCGTAGGTCCTCGTCCTCATCATCATCCAGAAGAGCCCAAGACCAGGGAGGACCAATCTCAACGTTGATCAACAACAATGATTACGACACCCCAAACCCATTTACTACCTTGCACTCTCTAACTTATGATCAGTCCAGTGATCACATGTCCCTTCCATTCCTTGGGCTCCACAAGTTCCCATACCAGCTTGGGCCTCATGAGCTGAGCCATGATATCCTCTCCTATGCCAACAGATCAAAGAACGGCCATGGTGACATGAACGGAGGCTTTCTTGATTCACTGAAGAACGAGTTTGGCTTGCTTGAGAACACCCAGAATAATGTTAATGACAGTCATCATCGTCAGAATCTGTATTATGGGTATGGATCAGATGGGATGAACAATAACATGGGAGATCCAGTGGACAGTGGTGGTGCTCCATCATCATGTGATCATGAAATGATGAGCCCTGCTGGTTCTGCAAATGAAGCTCTTGGAGCGACATCAATGAAGCAAGAGCTGTTGTGTTCTGATAGAGACGGCGAAAATAGGGTTTTGTGGGGTTGTCCGTGGCAGACGAATGGAGATCAATATCGCGGGAATGGTGTAATGGGTGATGTTAATTCAGGGAGGGGAAGTTGGAATGGTCTTGGTTCATCTTGGTATGGGCTTCTTAATAGCCCTCTCATGTAGTGTCGTGTCCTACAGTTTCAAATGTTCAAACCTGGAAAAGAATGGCAGTAGATTAGAATGTTTTGTTCTTGCTGTGCATGATCAGGCCCAACTGAATCATCTCGGGAGTTCTTCTTCAGTTTTATCTTTTCTTACATCTTTTGATTTCTCCTTAAAATGTGCTACTGAAGTGGTGAGTTAGTCTGAAATCGGTCTGGAAGGAGCATGTCCTGTCATTCTTCAGTGAAGAAAAGAGAATTGAGTAGTCTTCAGAATGATTTTACACGGTCTGTTGTGCAGTCTTAGTACTCTGAGACTTCCATTGATTAGCAGAGTCTGTAGCACTGACTTCAGATGATTAGCAGAGTTTTTAGCACTTCTTCTACATAATGGTTGCAGGTTTCAGAATTGAAGCGGGATGGCAAATAAATCATTTTTTTAATCTATTAATCGATTATTAGCACCATTTTTCATGTGACGGTGGATAAGTTTAAAATTTTTTATCGTGCACCAAGCAACAGATTCTCTCGGACTATTAGCAAATTGTCACTACTTACATTTTATCACAAATCCTATATAAAATGCCATATCATATTAAAACTTAAAAGCTTTACAATCAACGAGCGAGATTTACTCTTTTTTAGATTTGACATTTGTTGAGAGGTGGAGAGTTCGTTTTCTCGTGTTCTTTGGAAATATCCTTCATTTTCTTTGTGGTGGGGATTTTTTGAAGGTCGAGCTAACACCAATATCAATGTGGATTTTGCTTCTAATACGACACATAATCTGGAAACAACTGTCAGTGATTTTCTCTGGCACTATTTTGGATTCTTTTTAAGTTCACATTTGATGTGAAAGTAGTTAATTCATAATTTTGAATTTTATTTGACCACTTCACAAGAGAGAGAAAGGAGCATAGAATATGATATAATTATTCCGTAACTATTATGTCGGATGAATTAATTTACAGGTTAGAAGTCATGTGACACTTGGATTCGACCACATATGTTCATGGACTTGTCCTTTATAGTTTTTTAAGGCAATCTTCTGTATATGGATCTTACAGCGCATCGCCCAATTGAATTATTGAGAGTGGATATTTCTAATCAAATGAACTAGGCCATAGGTAAGAAGAGATCTGAAATTTCTCGAGAAAGGAACGAACGATCTTGTCGGTCTAGTTTTGTGTATCTCACGGCACCAGTACCGTGAGTTACAAAATCCCAGAATCCAGATGGGACAATCGTCTGGGACTCCCTTGTCCATTTTCTTTCATCATATATGTTAAACGAATAATTCCCACGTCCCTTCAATTTCCATGTGATCCAGTTCTTCCAGGCTTTGCTGTTTTCAAATGTACCCCACAGAGTCGACCCGGACCGTCCGACCAGCAGTCACATCTAAAAATATAGGTGCCAGAGAAAACGATGGGTGCTCCTTCTTGGTTTCGATGCAAAGAACCTGGTAAATATCTACCCGTAAACGATGGCATCGCAAGTCCAAGGTGTCGGCAACAAGCACTCTGCGCGCATTAATGACATGGAATGCGACTTCTCCTGCGCTTAGCTGAGCGGAGATTGGACGCCTCGCCTCCCTGGTCGAAGAAAAGATGTCAGCGCCACCGTAATGCCACCGACCCCGTCTTCATTATTTTCATTTGGTTTGAATTTTGGGTTCACCTGCCTAGACTTTAGGAGCTCAGCGAGCGGTATTCTTAGAGACACGAGGAGAATTTCATGGTCACGGCCAGATGGAATGATGGGCACTCAGCGCTATCAGGGGTGATCAATTCTTGGTCAAACTCCAGAATCGGGATCCAGGAATCGGACCAGATTAGTGCAGTAGTCGAGTTTAAAGGAGAAAATGCCTTAAATTTCAAGAGAGGTGAAGGAGATCCGGTAAAAGGGAAAAAGCGAAAGAGAAGAGTAGACGCGAGCATTGTGAGACGACAGGGAAAGATCGAAAGATGAGATGAGGTGTATGTGAGACATTTAAAAAATAATAAAAATAAATACAAGACAATGTTTGGTCCACTTTCCCTCTTTGAACCGGAAATTAAATCACTCAAACACTAGTTCCACTTTAGGAACTAGAAACAAATCTAATCGATCGATTCAGTCTAGTCCAAACAGTTCCCAGTTTAGTCGGTCCATCTTACTCATCCCTACGTGCTTTAGTTTCTTCCGGCCTGCCCTTTTTAGCATACGAAAGAGCATTGTGCATATAGCCACTCGCTTGTGTATAAACCTCTTTGCAAGAAGCTACTCAGCGACATCTAATAAGCTTGATGGTGCGGTTATCGTTTACATGACAAGGGATTTAAAACTTGATGCAAAAGTAGGATTAGCTTAATTCATGATTGTGGTTAACTGATAAGGAACTTGCATCGATCTACGTTACTTCTTGATAAGGCAGTAAACCATTTCTCCGATGTGCGACTGATAATGCGTTGTGTGTTGGAGCCACGCAATGTTTTTGTTCATAATGAAATGACCACTAAAGTCAGCGATTTTGCTTTGGCAAGGCTAGTGTCGAGGTTGGTAAAGATCACGCGAATCCATTTAGCTCACTCGGTATCAAGGGAACCATAGGAAATGCAGCTCCAGATACTAGTTATCATGATTTTGCTTCTAATGAAATTATGATATTGACCATACAGACGGTGAGATTACTAGTCAATCGTTCACTTTTTTTCTGAATCGCAGAGCTGGCGTGGGAGCTGAGGTATTGAATTTCGGGGATGTGCACAGCTTGAGGAGTACTCTTGCTCGAATTGTTCGCTGGGAGAAGGCTGACCGGCGAATTATTCTGAGATGAAGTGAACCTGGACGAGTATGCTAAGATGGCGTTGCCTAATTGTATCCTAGAGT
Source organism: Eucalyptus brandiana (assembly GCA_014182725.1). Lineage (NCBI taxonomy): Eukaryota > Viridiplantae > Streptophyta > Magnoliopsida > Myrtales > Myrtaceae > Eucalyptus > Eucalyptus brandiana. The sequence goes on from CM024669.1 coordinate 31,111,421, forward strand.
TTGTGGACCAAATGATCCTGCAAGAGGTCTTGGAAAAGTTTGGAGCGGCATGGTCAGAAGAATCTCCTCGACAAAGAACGAACAAGAGAGCCGTTTTTAGTGGATTTGCTTTCGATCCAAGATGGCAAGACACAAGATCATCTGCAAAAATTATGCATTAATCAGAGGATTTTACTCGAGACACTGGGCTTGTTCCTGTCGATATCGTTGGTGTGACATGCTACAAATGGATTGTGGAAGGCTTCTTCTTTCTCCAGCGTCTCCATCAAGCTGGCCAGCCGCCAGCATATGTCAAGGGTCCTTCCTTTCGATCATATCGATGTGGAAAAATCAACAAAAAATGAACACTGGCCATGAGAATTATCGGCGAAAACGAGCGGACCGATACCAAATAAATGGAATTGATAAAAGTAATTAAGATTTTACGTGTGATTCGATTGATGTGATATACTTAATAAAGAGAGTAACACCAATTCAATTACAATTACAATTACAATGGAGCCACTCAAACCCGCAAAATAATCACTCAATCTTAATAGAATAAATAAGTTTCAAAGCAAAATTCTTATCCAAAATTTTCTCAAAATGATCATGCGTCAATTTGATGTGGGAGCCAAAATTCTTCAACAACTCGAGGCGTTTATATTCAAAAAAAGACGCCATTCAGTCAAAGCGACGTGGCCGAATCTTGGTCCGACACGGAATCCGTGTCGAGACTTTCCAATTTGAGGCCGAACACTCCAACACGCACCCGGAAATTGCCGGTTTCACATCCACTGTCCGCCCGTACGTGACATGGAAATCAGAGGTCCGATTTTCGACGGACTACAAGCAATCCACGCACTCCGGTCTCTGGTTTTCCATACACACTACATTCGGGTTCGATTAAGTTTTGACAGGTTTGAATTCAAGACATAAATTTTATCAAAGTTCATTAATCCACATCTCATAAAGAACGATACAAGGATGAATGTGAATTTAATTGCGCTAAAGCTAATTTCTTTAACTATATACGCAACAGAGTTATACTCATCACCACCTGAGTATGGCATTTTCAGATACTTCTTCAGATCATAGTATAGGCATAAAATTCTTTCTTTAGTAAATATCCCTGGAGAATGAAGAACTTCGTAGTTGTCAATCGCGTAAAACAACTAGAGAAAATCAGAAGCTATTTTCACATAGTGAAGAAAACATCATAGGGTATCAAGTTTTCCTCGGAAGGCAGACAACAACAAGAGCCTGCACTTGCAGCTTCTAGTTCTAGGACAGACATTGTATACGCAGAAAGAAACAGCATAGAGTTCAGCATTCCAGAAGCATGGGAGGAACGGGTCTGAGTATCCAAAAGAAATACAAACACCTGGGTCACCGATGGAACCGAGTGTAATTGAACGTCTCAAATCCATGGTTTTCGCCGAGAAAACGGTTAGGCAGAATGATAAAGTCTCTCTCCCTAACCGATATCCTTCTATCCTAAGGCATAAAGTCATAACTGTATGCAACCTTGCATACCATATCCCGAAATGGCCACCGCCAAGACATATGTACTCAACGGGGAGGCCGTACTAAGTAACCTGTGCAGTACTTCTGCCGTTGCAATCCTACTACAAACTTTGGAGAAGATCCAAGCAATGACTCCAAAGCCAAAACAATCGCTCCTCTTCAACTTGCTGGAGAAGGGAAAAAAACATTCAGCGAGTAAATATGCAAATGCACTAGTGTTTATTGCAGCAAAAACTAGCAAGCAAGCATCACCTGACTCATGCTCTCCTATTTTTGTGGTTTTTTCCAGAGTACTCCTATCTTCTTCAGCATGTTCCCATTCTTCTTTTTCAGCATATCGTCATCCATGTCTTCAGCGTAAGGTGAGCTCATCCTGCCTGTTACAGGATCGTAACTGCTGTCCAGAGAACCAGTTCTGTCCATAAACTTCCCGTTGTTCCCACTTGAAAGCATCGCCGCAGCTGCCTCTGCAGCTTTCCTCCACTGATCAGACTGCACCTTTAACCTTCTTAACTCACCCTCCATTTCAGTACTTGTCACCTGTGCTGCCTCAAGCTGCTCCGTTACTCTTGCTGCTCTCCGGTTGCTCTTTTCTGCCTCCTCCATCATAAAGCTAAGCTTCGTGAGGGCCTCTCTTTCTGCAGCTCTCGCTGCTTCTACTTGTGCAACCACGTCATCATTCATCTTAGCCTTGTCAGTTTCCCTCTTCTTGAGCTCCAGCTTCATCGTTTTGTTCTCCTCTGATATATGCTGCAGTTCCGTCTCCTTATCCATCAGATTTGCTTTCACTTCTGATAACTCCTCCCGCAGTTTCTTCAGCTCCCTTTCCAGTGTGGATTCTTTCTGGAGGGACAGGGTATTCTCAAGCTTTGAACTTAGCCCCTCATTCTCTTCTAGAACGCCCTGCAGTTCAGTTTCTTTATCCATTAGATGTGCCTTCAAATCTTCAATATCAGCTCTTGCCTTGTTCAACTCTGCCTCCAACGCAGCCTCTCTGGCACCTGATGCAGATTTCATCTGCTCCATCAGTTCATAAGCACTCTTTATTTGCACAGTGCTCTCAGCATGGTCTTCACAGTGTTTGCTTTCAGCAGCTTCAAGTGCAGACCTCAGATGTCCAATCTCATATCTAAGGGTAGAAAGCTCTTCTTCCAGCTGGTTGGCTTCTTTGGTCTTCTGATGTGGGCCAGTTTCCAGCTCTAGATCCTTATCATCTGAAGGATTCGGAATCTTGTTCCCGCCAGCATGTGCAAGGTCTGTTTCAAGTTTGCTAACCAACCCTTCAAGTAAGTTCACACGTTCCTTTGACTGATGCAGCTCAGAAGTAATTGAACTGTAAACTTCCACGGCTTTCATCCCATCCAACCTGAGTGCTTCCACAGTTGCTTTGGCGGTACCCAGCTGCAACAGGGTTTCATTAACGAGTGCTTGGGCCTGTGCTTCTGATTCCTTGCAATCTTTAAGCTGGGTTTTCATGTTCTCTACCAGTGACAGAGTGTCGGCCAGATTCCCTTTCAAGCTCTGGAGCTCCATATTTGCTGATTCTGCATTCTGTGTTTGTGCAGCCTCAGATTGTGCAACCATTTCCAGCTCAGTTTTAAGCCTCTGAATCTCATCCAAAGCTGATGCTAGTGCAGCCGAGTCAACTGATCGCTGCTTCTGGATAACCTCAAGCTCAGACTGCAATGCTTGTTCCCGTTCTTCTGACACTCTTCGAAATACGGTTACATGAGATTCCTCAGATGCAGAGAGCTCCAGAATTTGCTCCTGTGAGTCATCAAGCTTTGAAGATATGTCACATAACTGCTTCTTGGATTCCTCCGCATCTTGCAAGGCTTTATCCTTGCAAGATTCAGAAAAATTTAGCTGGTCCTTGGTTTTCTTCAGCTCCTCCTTAAGTTGCGAAATCTGAGATTCCAACTCCGATATTCGAGATGGACGTTTTTTCTGGATCAAAACAAGGAGAAAGTACGCAGATGATTAATTCAAAACCTTCATCTAAATATGCTAGGCAACAGCATCTATTCCGCTTCTTCAGTATTTATAATGTGACACCGTGTCGGAAGAGAAAACACTAAAGCCTTGATCACCATGGAGGCCAGCACTAGCCAAGTAAAGATCAATGAAAATAGATTGTGAACAGAAAGTGAAGCACCGGCAAGCTGCATTAATTTATCTAGATTCACAGTAACTTGCCACATAGAACAGGAGAGGGAAATTGGGTTGAATCAATCTGAGAAAGTACCTCGGACAGCGGGCTTCTAGGTGACCTGCGCTCAACCACCTTGGGACTTCTTTCTTTTGGCGTTCTAGTGGCTTGATTTGAAGAAGTTGCAGAATCAGCTTCCAATGTGGTTGTCTTCAGCTGGCGTACAGCACGGGGAGAGACTCTCTGAGGGACTTCTAAACCAGTTCTGCCATCAGAAGATATAAAGGCGCACACCCAAGAAAAGCATGTCAATGGTCGCAGACATAAGCAAAGGAAGAAACAGTCTCTCCAAGCAGGGAACATGCACATTCAAAACATTATGTGAAAAACGGATTCAGGTAAAGCAGGCTGCTTGTAAGTGCCTTGACACAAGTTCATATTAGAAGCCAGCATATCCATAGATTTAGCTTCACAACTAGGATCAGGAACCTAGAGTGACATATGAGCTAATTGAGTCATCACAAAGTTTAAGCCCAGTAAATGGACAAACCCAGAAGAAACCCGAATTTAGAGGTTTTGGCCTGCACTGCATGGGTTCAGAAAATCAGTGTTATACTGGTTTTAAATCACACATATCGGCGCCCCACCTGTCCCCCCAAAAAAAAATTCTGAAGAAGTCAATAAGCATACGGCAATTTCTCTTCATAAAAGCAATATCAATAACGTCATGAAAGTCATAAAAAACTGAGTGTATTCATAATGCTTGCCATCAACATTTGAGGAACCAAACAATTAAGCAAAGCAACGAGAAAGCTTGTATCCATGTGCTTAGGGAAAATTCTAGTGCTCTACTTATCACTGCATGAGCTCTAAACGTCTTGACTACAGCACCTGTGGACTTTGGATGGCCTCGCACGACATCAACTTAAGGCAAGATATGAGACAAGCCTTTTCTTGATGCTGAATAGGCTTAAAGACAAGGAATTTTCACCAGCTTGAAAGGGTTGTTCTAGGAGCAAGTACTCAGCGAAATGGATGGTAAATCTTTAAAGAAATAAGAAAGACAAAGCCGATTCTCCAAAGGCCAGAATCCCGAACATATATGAAGCACAGTTCACATCCAGCTCAGAGTTTCAGAAATGGTAAGAAAGATCAGCACTGATAAGTCAGTTACCATACAGGCATTTCGAGTTTAAGCAACCAGCAAATATGATGAAAGAGAAGAAATTAAAGGAGGGTCCAAAGTTACCTCGCTTTTGGGGTCTGCATGGTTTGACCTCACCCACAAGTCACAGAGGCTAAAATGGCAAAAACCGGAGGATGTAACGCCTTCACAGAGCCAATACTGGCCTGGCCCACAAAAAGATTTTTACCATTTCAACCACAAAAAGAAAAATATCACAGGAGAATCCAATGTGATGCCATGAATGGTACGTGATCAAGAAATTAATAGGGACATGGGGGGCATGTGCATGTGCTCTCCATCCATCCATGAATTCATAGAGCCAAAAGGATGTAACAACCAAGAAACAACTCAATGCCCTCAAAAGGCATGCCATAATTAATACCTCCCACAGACAGTCCAAGAAACAATCCATAAATTAACCAAGCAGCGCTGCGTAATGTCATCTCTGCCCCTCCCATGCTTTTTCCGATCCAACCATGGAGAGAGACCAGAGACAAACACCCATTATTGCAGTAACCAACCACAGGGGACCTACCGCGCAGAGACAAACGGCGACCAAAATTACGCAAAGACCCTCGATCCTTCCTTGTCTCACGCGTCAGTGGGAAGAGGCAGTTTCGTGAACTGCGCGACGACGGAGCAAAAGTTTTAAGTTTTCACCTCCATCTCTGCCGCGATAGCAGGGTAATGCGATGTGATGTGGTGTGGGGTTCGCTAGAAATCTTGAAGCGAGTCAAAAAGAACTCCGCTTTTTAAACACGCCGCTAATAACACCTGATTATGTCCGAGGGAAATAGAAAATGTTTTCCGGGAAAAGAAAATCAGAGGGAGCATACGATTTTCCCGCATACGGATCTGAAAGGAAAAGCGCGGAGAAAAGGCAGAACCTTAGCCCGACCAGAGAAAAAGGGGGGAAGAAAATGCAGATAATTTTTGGCAAGTACCACTCTACTCAATGGCTTTTCGGTCGAGTTTTGGACCAAAGAAAAAAGGCACGAAAAGGCGAAAACGCAAGCAATGTAGGCAAAATGCTTTCGAAATTTAGCTAGCGGATGTTCGAGCTCGACCTCTGCAACCCAAAAAACGCGAAGCTTGCACAGTGAAAAGGGAGCTCGAAAGGAACATCATGGGCAACGGGGGACAAAAGTGAAACCAGAAGTCCACGTACAAACCGAAACTCTCGACCCTTTGCTCACTCGAAACCAAAGAAGACAAACCCATTATGCTTCTCCTGAAGAAACCGCAAACAAGAACGCAAGTTTCCATTTTTACTTCTGGGTTCTCTGACCGCGGGGGGGTGAAAATGGAGAGAGAAAGAGCCGGCGAAGCGAGTAGAGTCGAGTCGAAAGCACCGCACTTTTAGCAAGACAGTAGATGGTTACCGGAGCGAGAGGGGGGAGCGGGCCACGCTGTTCAAAGGCGAGGAAAACCGGCCATGGAAAGGGAAATGGCGAGCTTCTCTGCTTCTGCTTCTGCTTCTGCCTCGTCTGGCTCTCTGCTTCTTGCTGCTGCTTCTTCTGCTTGTTGCTTCTTCTTCTTCCTAGCGCGGTTCCCGAGGCGCTATCGCTTTCTGCTATTTTGAATTTTTTTCGTTTTCGTTTTCTTTATTTATTTATTATTTTTTTTTAATATGGAGCGTAGTGGGTGAGAGTGCAGGAGGGGGGGACTGGTGAATGGTGAGATAGACGCAGGGGAATCTACCTTTGTACTCTCAGAAATTTCGCTGCACGACAAATCATACGCTGCTGGGATCTTTCCTGTGCATCGCTGTCTATTTTAGATTTATGAGATTGTTTCTATTGAGGAGGGGGTCAGCGATTCTAGACTAAATAACAACGACAACGACAAACGACCCATCGATCCATCGTTTCTGAAAAAGTAGGGAACGAATGGTAACGTTTCTTTTTTTTTTTGTTAGGAGAACGAGAAACAAAAAAAGTGTTTTGTTAGGGAAACAATTTTTGAACAAAAGAACACGCGTTTGGTAATGTTTGTTAGGAAATAAAAAATGAATAAAACGCGTTTGGTAAATTTTATTCTTTTTCTATTTCTTTTAATTTTTTAAACATTTTTATTTTATTTTCTATTTTTTCCTTTCTTTTTTATTTTTTCTTTTTTTTCATTTGGTCACCGGCCTCCGGCGGACGGCCGACGACGGGGCGGCGAGCCTCGCCCAACCATGGCAAGGCTCGCCGGCCCCGGCCGAGGCCGAGCCTCACCGTGGTTGGGCGAGGCTCGGCCTCACCTTGGTTGGGCGAGCTCGTCCTCGCCCGGATCCGGCGACGCTCGGCCTCGCCGGATCGGGCGAGGCCGAGCTCGCCTAGCCAAGGCGAGGCTTGGCCTCGCGCTGCGCGCGGCGACGCTCCGGCGAGGTCGCCGACCCTCGAGGGCGTCACAGGCCAAAGAAAAAGAAAAAAAAAAAAAAAAAGAGAAGAGATGCGTTTTGTTCCTTTCGGGCGTCCAAGAAGTGTTTCTCAAGGCCAGAAACAAGAATTTGTTGTTTTTTTTTTTGTTCCTATTTTGTTTCTAACAAAATCCGACAGAAGTGTTAGGAAACACTTCCTTGGAGTGTTTCCATGCACACCCGTAAAAAATTCCAACATGTTATAGCACGTCGTATATCAAATTTATTTTCTTATCATTTTTATGATTATTTTTAATTAAATTAATTTGATTCAAATTCATAAATAAATAATAAAATAAATCTAAAATAAATTTGTACTAAAAATATTAATACTCCATTTGTTGTCATTGTTAATTGTTTCAATTTGACAAATTTAGCTATATTCCAATAATTCATGAAACTTTGGGAAGAGATTCCGACACTTATTGGCCAAGTGTTGGAGAGTAATCAGACATGTGCCGAGGTATTTGACACAACATGAAAATTTTAGCAGAATGTCGCTACTTCATAGGTTCTAAATTCTATATGAGATTCACTTGAAACCTATAACATGTCTCTTGATTTTTTGAACCTAAAACTTACTATACATATCTCGAAACTCAAAACCTACCCCACATATATAGGATCGATTTTAGGATCCATCAAGCTCCACTCTTATTATTAATTGAGTAATTACAATAAATCATCACGTTTAATTACTACCACTCACTAGTAATCCACTTATAAAAACTTATATTTAAACATACGAAAAATATAAAAATATTAACAAAATAAAAGCCTCAATCATAAAATGAAAATTCAAATTAGTGTTTCAAAATTACACACTCATCATCAAATATCATGAAATGCCGCAAAATCGCATTAAGATATCACAGGGAAAAATATAAAAAAAATAAATTGTTGCAAATTTTACTTGCCTATAAATAAGGACCAACCCATTGGAAACATATTATAATTTTTTGAAATTAGAACCTACCAATTGAAACAAATTATAATTTATTGAAGTTGAAATCCACCTTACATATCTTAGATATTGAAATTCCTATCAGCTTGGCTTTTTGATTCAAAGTTCTACCCTATAACTATATTTACCCCTGCTAATGAATGGCTCGTCTAAATAAAAAATAACATATTGATGTCTAGTACATAATTGGTGCTGATTTTTTTTTCACACCTCAATTTTTCTAGACATTAATATAAGATAATTATAATCTCTGTAATTAATTAAAACAATAGTGATAAAATGACGAGTATGAAACTAAGTTATACAAAGTCCATTAACTATAAAAAAGAAGAAGTCATTGCGTAATTATTCGAGAGATATATTCAATATTGCACTGCATAATAATAAAAACTTCTCTTGGCATGAGAGTAGAAATATCGAGGAAAAAGTTCAATACAACGAGAGCCTCATACTTTAAATATCTAAATATCCCAATGGCAAATAAGATCTCGAGAAGATTTAAATTCAAGGTTTTCTGTTTTTATATCATGTGAAATTTTACAGGATTATAATTAATTATTCTGAAAACTTAAAATGTTGGATGAAAATGAAGTTTTATATTTACCTATTCTAATAATAATGAAGAGAAGCATAAGAAGTGAAATCCTAAGACAAATAGAATATCATTTGTAATATAAGATGCGTGATCGTTTATTATTATAATAATAATAAGGTCCATTCGAGGATTTTCAAATTAAAGCGATGAACATAGAAAGTACTCCACAAATTAGCGGGCACAGCGTGGGAAATAGCTTTTCTTTTTTTTTTCTCACTTTCACAGTGGATTTTTTCTTTTTTCTTTTTGGTCGTTCACAGTGGAGATTGAAAAGTGAAAAGTGGCTTTTCATTCGCAGGATATTTTTCTGTTTAAAAAGGAAAATTCAAGCATAGCAGTTGGAGAAAAATCTGACGGGTCGCTCTAATGTCTTGTCGAAAGTGACAAGAGGAGCCTTGCCAGGGGGGATTTTGAAACGCAGTATGGCCCAATCTAGACACAGTTCTTTTGGTTTCCACGGTAATCCGTTTGGTTCCGACGTATAAGCGCACTTTTTGTCGTAAGGCCCGTGTCGCTCGTGCTGTGAGTAACGAGCCTTCCACGTCACGTTGGGCTTGACAAGTCGTACGTACAATTCATCGTTTTACCTTGCAGCCTCATTTGATATGTCACGAGCTTTCTCGATCGCTCTGGCCTTAGAAAGCTAAAAGCTTCTATATTGATGATAGGATCAGAGCAACAGGTGAAGGCCATCGTCATGGATATTTCAATTTCTCCAATCCAAGGTCTCAAAAATGAGTAAAATCTAAAGTTGTGGGTACTGCCTCATAATAGAATGTCAAAAGAACTAGAACCGAGCACATATTGGACACTGCGACTCGAAAACATCACATGCTCTAAATTTGATAAACGCTAGCATAATCCTTCACTAACAGAAAGGTTACCTCTCATTTCCCCAATGGCGATACTGCATCGAGACCACGCCTTAGATAAGCCATCAGCAACATTTTCTGAACAAACAGTAATAAGTTCTCCACAAACATCATTAACCGACCTATATGTATGATTACGGCTAATGAAGTGCATGAGCACTACTGTATCACATGTATATGGTACATGATTAATGAATTACAGGCTTAAGGGGATGAGCTCTCAGCTTGGACAAATCCAGACTGGAATCAAGCTCCTCATCTAGTTCTCCAACAACGCTTCTGCAAACACAGGACATGGAAAAGAACTATGAAAATATGTACATCAACAGAGCCAACTCTGAAGTAATCACAGCACTCGAGTTAAGTAGAAGGCAGAAATGACATGAAAGAAGGCAAAAATCTGTCTTCTTCTTTCTGCTTGTTACTTTGAGAAAGAAAAGGTAAAGAAGAAAAGAGGTGGAACTGAGATGGAGTTTGTCATTACATGTTATCACCCCTTATTATGTAAAGACCGAGCACAAGTTGCTGCATGCCTTCCTGCAGTAAACCGGAATGTTATTCAAAAGAAGGGCTAAGCTTTCCAAAATATCAAAACCTGAAAGAGGGGAAATAGAGAATGTAGAACGACCTTTGTGGAGTAAACACGTTCATGAGATTCATCAAGAATGATATTTGTTGCCTGGTCATAGCCCTTTAAGACCCCCTAAAGAGATTCAAAATATTGTAATCATTCTCAGCTCTATAATGACAAAAATAGAAGTGGTAGCTGTGAAACGTACCACAATGTTACGCCCATCATTTGTAATGACCGATATTGTTTCTGCATACAAAAAATATCCGATATAAAAGCAAAGCAAGGAGCAAACCTTGAGAAATTGAGTGGAGTATTTTTAAGGAGAGCAGAGAGCAGATATTCCCGAGTCACTTTTAGGCATTTAGCTTTCTCATTTCAACAGGGCACGAGTCGACATTCTCTGAACTCATCTAACGAGCAAAGACAAGTGTGATTAATGCAAGTTCAATGCTGGAAATGAACAGAAAAGCGACACATGTACCTGTATGATCATATACTAGACAGTTGATATTCAACACGATTATTACTTGCATAGCCTTTACGCATCCAATAGATACATCACTATAAGCTGCAAAACTGTTCATATGACCATATGAGAATACGAGTGGAAGCCTCCTTTCATTTGTTGATTGAAAACTGAGACCAAGCTCAAGGCTCATTTTCCTAAGCCCGATCCCACTGTCCCTTTTAGACTCCTATTCATATGTTTTAAGTTTCTTATTCTCCCAGTTGACAAGGTTAAAGCAAATCAAGCGAGAAACTGAGAAGGTAAGTCGATAGACATACGGTCTACGAGAGAATCGAGTCCGGGGCCAGTTGACATTTCACAACTCCCAAAACTAGTAAACGCCTTCTTGCAGGTCTGGTTCTGTACACTTGCTTCTGCAGAAAAATAAATGAAAAGAAATTAGTCTCTTAGAGGCTGAAAACTTGTCCAGTCACAGTTTCAAGATAGCATATCCTCTTAATATACAAAGCATGCGACACATCCTCAACGACACTTTTAGGAATTAGAGAAGAGAGTAAACAGGAAGTCCAATTGGCTGAACAAACTCAAGAGGCTGTGAAAACATAAGTTATTCATTGTTTGCCATTAAGGTACTCATTTTCATTTCCTCTCACTGATTCACAAGTCTCGTGAATGATTTGCACCCAGATATTTTGTAATTGGCAGAGTGATTTTCATTTTAGCGAGTAAAGTGTTGTTGCATAAGACTGTTACTTTCCGAAAGGAATCAAAAATATTCATGGACGCACGAGTGCATGTGTCTGTCTGAGAGCGAGAAAGAGATTCACTTTTCGAATAATGTTTGATTATGATAAAAAAAACTTTCTATAGCCAATTTTTGGCAAGACAGTACCACAATTTGGTGCAGAGATCTAATATCATTCTCATTTGTGAAAGACAATATGATGCCTGAAGAGGACTGGGACAGTGGGAGTACTTATATATCTGCACTTTTTAAACAACCTTTTGCTCATAAGGGTTGTCAAAAACAAAATGATAACCAACATTTCTGTAGACCCAGGACTCTTAAGCTAAAAAAAGAAAAGAAGTAGCATAAAGGAATATCTTCTCCATTCAAGGCATAAATTCAACCATAGACTACAGAGTTCAGCTATAAAAAAAGAGAATTCGAACCACCCTTGTCTTCCAAGTTTATCGGGATAAAGAACAAGGGATAAATGTTCTCGCCAGAAACAAATGCATGATCACAATGGGGAGCTTGGCAAAGACGAGGGAAGCATCTTTTAATCAGTGCGAATGATAGATTCGTAGAACTAACAATCAATCTATCCCACTCTTCTTGCAGCCTATGCAAAAGGCTTCAATTAGAAGTTAGAACCTCTTTCTTTTTCACCACTAGCATCATTATTCGATACACGAAAATATCTCTGAACACGCCAAAAAAAAAAAATGCAGCCTCTGGCTATGACACTTAATTTCTCGCCGACATTTCGCCGAGCATCGATCGACATTCGAAGGACAGTGAGTCTAGCTACTAGTAATTTCACGCTGCCACTAAAATGCAACACGCCGCCCCGAGCAACAGAGCTGCGGTCCCCCGACCACAGCCAGAACCCACTCTCGACAACCCACCCACGCTCCGCGTTAGCGAAGCGCAGTGCCGATTCGCCAGCTCGCGAGACCAAACAACACGATCAAATGTCGCCGAGCAACCACTACGGTTCGCCGACAAATTCGTCGAAGAAGGGATAATCCAGCGCGAACCGAACCGGCGAGCTCGAGTTACAGCAGGAGCTAGAGAGAGACAGAGAGAGAGGGAGAGAGCTCACCTTCCTGTGAAGCCGCTTAGCAGAGCTTGGCTAGGGCGTGATCGTACGCTCCACCGGCGAGCAAGAGAGAGAGGGGCTGACGAAGACGAAGATGGACAGGCTGAGACCTAGAGAGTGAAGATGAAATCGGCGCTGCGCAACAGAAAGACGCCGCTTTTCGCTTTTTGCAATTAAGCTCTGCGCGGCCCAAATGATCCGCTAGTCTCTTTGGGCTCCGTACGGCCCAAATGATCTGCTGGGTCTCTTTTACGGCCCGTGGATCGCGATCCTCAAATTTCAGATATTGGGCTCGCGACACCGACTACGTCGGAGGAAAGTGTGAAAGTACTTCTAAACATATTATAATTGTGTCAGATTTAGTCTATTTGAACAGTTTTGATTGGAAATCACTAATGGCTGATTATGAATGTAGATATACATACAAATAATGCATATATAAATTCGTATTCACAATTATATTTCATTAATTTTTCCAATTACAATTTTAGAAAAAAAAACCAATTTGGCAATAGTCAACCTTTTTTCTAATGCCAGTTCATATATTTGCCCCCCACTCTCTCTCCCTCTCGCACATGAGTACCTTTCCTTCATGCATAAGTGTTTCGAATAAATCATACACAATCCAATTTTTCCTGCATTATTTAAATTGAAAGAAGACACCAATCGAAAAGATTCAAAATATTCAAGTTGTTCAAAATATTCAAGTTGATTTGGGGCAGTTTGAGCTATTTTTGACACTCTATCACGCGTGTGAACAGAATACTTAAAATCAACCAGAATTTTAGGGACAATTTCCTGCACTAGTCTTCCATAGGTGATTATTATTGGTTTGTTAATTTTTATAGCCATCACTCTTTATTTTGTATGAAAATGCGATAACGATTTATCCATGCATTCTTTGGAAATAGAGGCGGATCAATGAGATATATAATGAGACTTGAAATTGATAGACACACGATAATCATTTTGCACTAAATAATATAACTTTAATAGGATTTTGTTGAAATATGCTCCTAAGATCTTGACGAAGAAAATGCCTCATTTCCAATCCACTATATTTTTTGTACCCTATGCGATCAATGCATTGAGAATGAACAAACATTTTATTACGGATTTGTTTGTTTAATATAAATCAATGAACTAGAAAAAAGGATCCAGAAATTGTTTGTTAATACGTTTTCATCTTCACTGTAATTCATGCCTAAACATTGCCGTGGACGAAAGGAATGCTTTTTGTTTATGCAAGTGATCCGACCAATCATCCGGGGAAGATATTATTTTATTAATGATTTAACGTAAAACGAAGCCGACTTACTACGGTTAACATCACCGTGGAAAAGGGCCAAGCGGAAGGCAAGCACGTTCCCTTCCTATCATTCTCCAAAGTAGCCGACCAAAGCCGCCTTATCTGCATCGCAAACACGATCCTTTCTCTCAAAGAAGCATCCTCGAATTCGGTGTAGAAAAAGAAAACCCTCCTCAAGCCAAATCTCATCATCATTTCGACCCATAAAAAGGAGCAAAAACCTCATCTCGCCAGAATTGAAAAAATGGCCCCCCTTCAAATCCTCCGCGAACGAGGGCGAGGCGTCCACGTGCGCGGCGAAATCCCGTCTGACCAATCACACGGGTTGTTGCTTTTCTCGCAACCCCCCGTTCGCGGATTGAAAGGAGATCGTCGACCGTCTCAAGGAAACGGAAGGAAAAAGCCAAAAGAAAGTCCCCATCGCGTCGCGTCGTGTTGCGATGCGTCCTTGTTCTTGATTGAACTGTGGATCGAGTCTTGTCCTAACAATAATTCGAGATTTTAGTTCATCTCCCCTTTTTCAGATAAGAATATCGTGCGATTTCAAAAACATGTCGGCACATCTTTCTTAATTATTATTTTCACGAGCGCAATCCATCTTTCTGAACCAGTAATTTTATTTTTGGTAATTCTAACTTCCAAAAAGTCTTTAAATCCTTGCTTACAAGGTCGGTCGGGTGCTTACAATTTCCCCTTGAAAGAAAAGAGGCAGTGGCACGATTTCTTTTTGCGATGACGATTGGACGCTTTCTTGGAAAGATTTAATATTGCACATTTTTCATGGGGAGAGATTCAATATCGACTTTCCTAGAAAGATCTAATACAATCAACAGGCGCTATCATCGCCGAGCTTTCGTCTCCATTTATCTTTCTCTCCATTCTCTCTTTCTTGCTATTCAAAACCGTCTTTTTCAACAATATTTCAAAACATATCTTCCTTACAATTCATAAATTCCGATTTTTGAATTGATTGTTTTTCTTTTTTCATGTTCCGCACGTATACATTTTTGTGGCAGATTTTCCTTGCAAAATTAGCCCCGGAATCGGAGATCCAAGCTTGGTCGAAGCCAACGTCATCGGGTCAAATTGCAACCAAAGAAAAAAAAAATGACAATGGGCAAATTGCAAGACGTGAAATTTAGGGTTAACTTCCCAAAGATTTCAAACATTTGAGAGGCATAAGCAAAATAAAAAGTAGTTGCTTGCGGCTGTGAGCAATGACAGTGCCATCTCGGAGGAGTCAAAGGACTGATGATTAAAGCAGAAGTTGCGTTCAAATTCTTATGAATGCACTCCATGAATGCAATCCCAGATCTGCCATGCCGCTGCAGCTTTTCCTTAATAGAAATTTCACCTTTCGCACCATCCTTCCCTACTTTTTCCGGATTAAATCTCGATACCATTAGTCACTTAACCCTTAAACTTTTACAAATTTTCTAATTAAATCCCCTTAAAAAAAAATTCAAATTCAGTTGACGCGATTGTCGGATGACAGTCGTAATATGACGTGATTTGAATTTTTACACCGTGGGCATCTAATGTTGCCTATATTGATTATATAATGTTCACATGGGTATTCATTTGTCTTATTTGTGTCGAGATCTGATGTAGCGGCGGTTGAATGTGATCGGATTTAATGGAGAGAACATGCCATATTAAATACATAATAACATTATTTGTACCACCTGGCACCTGCGATTTCCACCAGGCGCCGTGTTCCCCGGTCCACCCGGTGATGAACGATTTCGTACCATGAGCTTCACTGCCACACCACCGCGACTTCGGAGTCAAGAAGACGAGCCAGCAAGTTTACTTAAAAAAAAAAAAGAGAAAAGAAAAGCCAAAGAAATAAATAAAAATGAAGATAATTATCGGAAATTACGTTCGCACCCTTTCCATGACAACGCCGTCCAAGTTGAGGGCGATCCTGTCATGTGAAGACGTTTTTCGCGACACGTGTCAGCAAAGTAGGGAACAAGAGCGCTCTCTTACTTTCCGTTTTTTATCCGTTGAGAAGAAAAAAATATGTTCCGCGTAATTCCATTTTCGGAAGCAATAAATATCAGTACAAATCCGAATTTATTCGGGTGACTATTCTTTTTCAACAAGAATTAAATCGGACTCGGGCAACGTGCTATTCTTATGATTATGTTCGAAATTCCTACTACTCTATTCATTCCGTAACAAGTTGAAAAAGACATGAACTCACATGTAACGAAATAATTTATAAATATCAATCGATTATCGAGACCTTAGATAAAAGATACGAATTTAATTCCCGAGGAAAGAAATTTCATCTTAGCCCGATTGAAAAAGAGATCATCCACGTCAAATCAATAAAGCAAAGTAGATATCCTCCGCTCGATGGTTTTATCGTTAGGTCGACAGATATTTGGTTAAAGCTAATAAAAAACAAAACGAAAGCATGATATATCATATTATGTCGACCGCGTCATGAACATGACCCGGAAAAGATCCCATCCCAAACGCCCTGTCTCCCATTATATACTAGACCACCCCGCCAGCAACCTACGCCTCACGTTTCTCTCATAGCGCAGCGTGAAAAACCACACCTTCCTGCACTACTGACCCGTCGCAAGCTTTCGATCCATCCAAGCCAGAACCAACCACTCAAATCATCAAAACCTTCGGAAAAGAGGTTGAAGAGACCGACGAGAACCGACCACCATGAGGGCCAGCAACCACCTGATCGGCCTCCTCAACTTCCTGACCTTCCTGCTGTCGATCCCGATCCTCGGCGGCGGGATATGGCTGAGCAGCCGCGCCAGCTCGACCGACTGCATGAAGTTCCTGCAGTGGCCCCTCATCATCATCGGCGTGGCCATCATGGTGGTCTCCCTCGCCGGGTTCGCCGGCGCCTGCTACCGCAACACCTTCCTCATGGGGCTCTACCTCTTCTGCATGTTCTTCGTCATCGCCGCCCTCATCGGCTTCATCATCTTCGCCTACGCCGTCACCGACAAGGGCTCCGGCCGGCCCGTCGCCGGCCGGGCCTACCAGGACTACTACCTGCAGAGCTACTCCGGGTGGCTTAAGGAGCGGGTGGCCAGCGCCTCCTACTGGAACAAGATCGGCTCCTGCATAAGGGACTCCAAGGCGTGCAAGAAGATCGCCGACACCGTCAACGGCGTCCCCGAGACCGAGAGCATGTTCTACTCCCGCAAGCTCAACCCTATCCAGGTAAAAAAACTCAAAACCCTTCTCTCGTTCTTCATTCTTTTCTTTAGGTTTTGCCTGGATTTGGTTGTACGAGCACGGCACCCTGTCAACCCATTTCACGACACGAGTAAAGGAAAAAATAAATAAAATTCGTCGTTTTTACGATAAGTATAGTTTAACAGTAAAGTCAATTTTCTTTTACCAAAAAAAAAACAGTAAAGTCAATTTTCGCAAAACAAGACAAGATAAGGTGCTCTAATCAAAGGGATGAAGGTGGGTTTCGTTGTCGAAGGGAGCCTCCTCCCTTTTTCTTTTTCCGCAATAATTGGCCAGATATGATAACACCTGTCCTTTTTTTTATTTCCACGAGTTAGTTAAATGCTCTTATCTGACATTTGTCCTGATATTTATTGAACAGTTGGTCCTCCATTTTTATTTTTTTATTTCCTCTTGCTGTTTGTCCGTTGAAGTGGAGTACAAGCTGGACGGTGGATCCCGTTTAAGAAAACTGGAGGTTTCTTGTGCGTTAGTGCTGGCTTTGGCACCAACAATCGGTCAAAGCTGAACTAGTAGCATCTATTCAATCAATTTTTTTTTATATGACCCAAAGAAAATGTTCAATTTTTTGGTAATTGGGGGAAGGGGACACTCTACTAAAAGCTTTTTTTTTTTTTTTTTTTTTTTGGGGTAAATTCAATGCTTTGTCTTTTTGATGAATACTTTAAGGGGTGTATTCAATTGGGCCACATGGGGCGGTGCGGCTCGTGGCATCGGGGGAAGGTGGGGTAACGTGGGCAGATCGATGATGATGTCTCCTCCTAGAAATGGGCAGAGCTCGGTTTTGTCTGCCATTCGATCCGAAAGCAATTAAACCGGCTCGTTCAATCGAAAACATATCAGTGTTTCTCCATTTATCGCCAGTGTGTAAGAAGAATTACGGGAAAACAAGAAGAATTATCCCTAGTTTTTGTTTTTTGGTCGAAAGTTTTTTCTTAGTTTAAACCATATAATTTTGTCGGAATTTCGTCGTTCACTGAGAGTAATGCTAAGTGTCGTTTATGGTAGGAGGGGGCCGGCAGCTGCATCTCGTAGCCTTTATCTTTTACCACTTTTACGAATATTCAAAGCACGATAATATCTTGTCATAGGAAAGAGGGTGCCAGAATATCTTTTTGAAAATCTTTTTTGTCTTTGGTGCCTTTTTCTTGTGGGTGAATAGTTCCATCCATTTTCCCTTTTTCCATGGCGGATACGTAGGTTTCTTGTTTAAGTAAAACCCCTTTCTCTGCAAGCCTTTACTCCCATCGTTTACGTTTTGTCGCTGGCAATAGCTTTTCCCGGAGTGTTAACAAAAGCGGGATTTTGGGTACGTCATAAGGGATCCTTACGTACCCAAAACGCATGTAAAAAACAAAACTCTTAGCCAAAATTGACGGTTCATTTGACCGCGTCACATGATTTTTTGCAGTCTCTTTTCGGGACCACTCGCTCCTAGTCCCAGATATTTTACGTTGGGAATCCCTTTCTTCATCTAAAAAGTTAGTAGAAATCGTCCAAGAATTTGTCAAGCATCTGTCTATCTTTGCCATATTCTTCTGGTGTCTAGCACGCTGGACGTCGCCATCGTACGCCTCGTAAAGACACCTCGATTATTGATCACCTTTTGCTTCATAGGGTCAGCGATGTTAATCATGCGTTTGGTTTGTCTCACTTTATGTCATTTTCTTTTCCTCCACGAGGGCGGCCTCTATAATTGCATGTTTTATGCGTTCAGGAACCCATTTAGCTTCAAGATCTCATGATGAGTAAATTGTCCGACTTGTAATGTCAGCAGAAATATGGTTCTGGATCGCTCTAATAATGTATCGATTTTCGGCGGCTTTCTTGCGTTTGATTGTAGTTTCCGTGTTAATTTGTGGAAGAATATGATGGAATTTCTTCTAATTGATTTGGACAGTCTGGATGCTGCAAACCGCCGAGCGACTGTGGCTACACCTATGTGAACGAGACCTACTGGACCGGAGGGAGTGGGCTAGTTGGGACCAACACGGACTGCTCCTTGTGGAACAATGACCAGGATCAGCTGTGTTATTCGTGCGGCTCTTGCAAAGCCGGGGTGCTAGCCAGCCTCCGGCACAGCTGGAGGAAGGTGTCAGTCATAAACATCGTCATACTGATCCTCCTGGTGATTGCCTATGTGATCGCCTGTGCCGCGTTCAGGAACGACAAACGCATCGACAACGACGAGCCCTACGGCGAAGCCCGGATGACCAAGTCACAGCCTAGTAGGCTCCAGTTCTAGGACTTTGTCATTTTGATAAATGTAATTGACTGGTTTGTTTGGTATTTTGTTTAATAGCTTTGAAGGTTTGGTTGTAAATAATGTGCCAGTGGCAAATCCTCTTTTCCTTGATTGCTCTTCAAGTTTTCTTTTGGGAAATTGAAGCGAAGGACATTGTCGATGGGAAGGAGGTGTAGTTGCAGGAAAATTGAAGTCGTAAGATGGATGTGTAGGAGTATTGTCGAGACTTATCACTGTGATGAGTATGATTTATGACATATGTAATACAATGAAGATTAGATTTCTGTGCACGAGCGGGTCCTGCGGCAACTTTGTCGCTGGGATATCTATGTTGTACTTCGAGATGAGCTGGGAACGAATTGGCTTCGTCTGAAACTAACCAGGTTTTCCACGAAGAAAATGTCCAAACCATTGGGCGGTCAGCACTTGACGAATGTCAAAGTTCTCCATCTGTAGAACTTCAATCAGGGCGAGAAATGGGTTCTGAGAAGAACATATCATGGACCAGACAGAGACCCATGCATCATGGGAAAGACCCATATCGTCTCGGGAGGATGATTCACCGTCCACAGGAGGCAGGGCCAACGGATCCATGCGCGTGAATGGCTTAATGCTTAAGTTCACACGTTCTTATTGAATATTCCAGGACAGGTCGCATCGCTTTGCGGATGTTTCCATTAAGTTTCGTTCAAATGGATAGGCAAACGAGACCGATTTCCTAAACACATTCCGGGTTTTGATTCACCTGATCAACAATTCTATTCTTCCACCTCTTACATCTCCACAAATATGTATGCGCACAAGCGCGAGTCTATAAATGTTATATGCGTGCTTTCAGAAAACAACTAGAGGGGTTTCTATTGAACCCTCTAAACAATTTTCCTATAAAGTTTTACATAGAGGGGGTTTCGCACATACAAGGAATTTAATCTGGACAATGGCCGTATGAACCATGCTCCTTCCTCACATCTGCAGGGCTGAATACATCACTATCAGATCTAATGACAGGCTAACACACTCGACAGCTTAAGATCCTTGCTCAACAGGAATGGGCTGCCGATCTGATTCTAGCTGACACCTCTCGCTATGATTTTCGTCGGTGTTGATTGGAAATCTCATTTCATTCTCCTTGGCGCTCTTCAATGTATTTGGCTCAGCATTTCTTTTCTCTGTTTCATAAAACGAGCAAGAATCATTAGTTTTTGCTTCATCATTGGTCCAAAAAAAAGATAAAATACAAAAGGAAAGACTTTCTCCTGGGTGTGAACTAGGAACACGTTAGAATCAATCTAATACAAGGATTCTCTGTTCTGCGCCAAGAGACCCAGTAAATGCAAACATTACAGTAAAATTCTACAAGTAACAGTTTCAGGACATCCATACCTCCTGTAGCAAACGGCGTTCAATTTCACGTACTTGTGGAACAGTCATTCCAAACCAATCGTCGATCCAGCTAAAACAGTTACGATGACTTGCGATAAAAAGTGCTCTTTCACCCTATGCAAAGAATGGCAAAGGATCAGTTTCGAGGAAATTAAGATTTAAGTAAAAAAAAAATTGGAAAAAAGATGAGCTAATTTACCGAGAGCATAGCTTGTTCAAGTCGGTAACCAAAACCCCAGTACGGTGCATCTACAGTAAGCAACTTATATGCTGTCATAACTGGGTTGCACTTACTCTGCAGACATTATCAGAATTTTACAACTATGATCAGTATAGCATACATGTTACTGTATGTAAAGAAACACCAAGTCAGCACCCACACAACACGTTATCCACTTCCGTGCTCCCATCATTCAACTGTTTACAGATGCCACTTTGAGAAAAGAACAGAAGGGCAAAAGCAGCTGAGAGAAGGAATATGAGGAAAAAAAAGGAACAAGCTCCTGTCAATAAGGAGCTTCATGGACCGCAAAGATACTTAGCTATGCTGGTAGGCTGCAATTGATGAAGTCCGTGGTGTCTGGCATAGTGAATTACCAGTATCAGATTTTTATCTTTCCTAAAAAGTGTGATAAAGGATGTTGAAAGGAGATGCTCTGCTTTTTTATGGAAGGGCAGCAATGGGAAATTAACAGAATCAAAAGTAGCTTGGTCTCAGCTTTGTTCTCTCAAGTATGAAGGTGGTTGGGGTCTCAAGAACTTACCCCTTTGGCATTCTGCCTGTATACTAAGAAGACTGGCATTTACTGCGTTAATCACACTCATTATGGGTTGATTACTTGGCTAAATAATAACCTGCTGAACGGCTCCTGTTTATTGCAAGTTTCAGCAAAGTCAGATAGCACACATGCAAGGAGGAAGTTGCTCGACTTAAGAAATTTCTTGAAGCCTCACGTGAAGCATATTGCTGGTAATGGCAAAACTATCTCCTTGTGATATGATAATTGGCGCCCTTATGAAGCATCCCCAAAAAATCATTGTGATTCAGCTTTAGGAGACAAAGCCTGAGTTACTGATGTGATTATTGTGGAAATTCAATCAGCTTTGTGTAGTACCTTACAACCAAATGTGAACACCCCTGATAGGGTGGGTATATACAGGTTCTTCTAATGGCTTTTTGGGCTTTGTAGAGGCTTGGAAACTTTTGAGTAAAAGTGGCAGGAAAGTTATACAGTATTGGTTGGTTTGGTTCAAACCAAATGTGCCAAAGTTCACCTTCATTTCATGACTGATCATGCAAAACAGGCTGTCTACATTTGATAGAATCAAAATCTGGAGTGCTATTGATGATACTTCTATTTTGTGTAATCAGCATGTAGAATCCAAGCTGCATCTATTCTTCAGCTGTTCCTTCTCAAAACAGATTTGGAAGCATGTCTTGCTTTTACTCTATGGATGGGAATTTTGAATTTAATTCGACGCTTCAGAATAACAAATGGAAGAGTTTGAAGGTTGTTCTCATGAGTTTGGAATGCTACTCTTTACCACCTTTGAAAGGAGAGGAATATGGTGTCTCATGAAAAAATCGCTCTTAAGCTCACAGAGACACTGCTGTTGTCATGCTTCCTGTTAAGGTTGCATTTAAAGGTTTCATCTCTACTGGGGGGAAATTGGTTTCTGATGAGGTTAAACCATTGTGGAGGAATTGGACCATCAATGTTGGGTAGTTTCTCTGAGCGAATGTTGAGTAATTCTCCAGGAATGGTGGTTGTTTCTGCTGGTGCTTTACTGATGTCCGGAAGAGCAAAAATTATACTGATTCTAGTTCATTGTCTTTGGGTTCGAGTAGATGGGAGTACTCATTCACTTATGTTTATAATTGGGACTTTGGGTTTAGTGTCAGGTTCGGATAATGGGCCTGTTGGCCTGGTCTGTGGGATATTGGGCTTAGTTTGACTATGTTTGACTTTGTGCCTACTGGCGCTTGGGTTTTGTGGACTGGGATGGGTTGTATAGGGCAGTGCCCTTTTTTCTAGTAAAATTTTTCAATTATCAAAAAGAAGAAGAAGAAGAAGAAGAAGAGACATGTTTGCTCATATGAGAAGGGAGTGCATACAACCCTGCTTCTTTTCCACATGATAGATACTAGATAGCACAAACAAGCTGCCCAAAGAGTTTCCATATGCTCAAATATAAGCTAAAAATGGAGATATAAGTGGTATGAGAATCCAGACCTGCCAACCTTCTAAAAGAGGACCACGTCCAGTTCTGACTGACTTGAATTTCGATAAGTCCACATCACTGCTTCCAATTGCATAACTCCAATAATCTGTCGTAGCTGAAGCTATATCAATGGTTTCCACCTGCCGGATTGCTAGTTGTTCTTCACTTAGGCCATGAACCTAGTTTTTACAAGCTTCAATGTTAGTACATGCGAGAGAGATTAAGAGGGAGAGAGAAGAGACAAGACTTCATTCTACTTCTAAAAAGAAAATGACAAAAGAGGAGACTCAAATGGAATGACCCAGAATAAAAAGACTTACATTTTCCGATTGCCCATTGTCAGCCTCGTGGATGGTTTCAATGGTTAGACTGAACTTTGTAAAGTATGGACACTGTAAGATGTGGACAGAAATATACCCAATTTACTGCATAATATATTAAAAGCATGCAGCTCTAGGAATACATTTTGGACCAAAGAAGCTACAAACTACTAGGACAAAACTATTACCTTGAGTACTGAGGGAGATCACATCCAATTGCAACGAGCACACCAAAAATTATCAGTGGTTGTTCAAGAAACAGATTTCAAAGAAAAGGACGATATTGCAAAGATGTGGCAAACCTGTTTTACATCTTGGGTAAGCATTCCAAGCTTCCTCCTGGAGGATTAGAGCATCTGCTGGTGCAAAAGCAGTTAACCAAGTAGGAACTTTGCTGCACAAACAAGTGTAAGGGAAGGAAACTGTTACTGCGGTAGAACACAATAAGCTTGAGATGTCGATGAGATCAACAAAATCAGAGAGAGAGAAGGCACCAAGCACTGAACATCAAAGTCAAGATAGAGCGTAATAAGGAAAAGAAATGCAATTAAGTACTCCTATCCAAAAGAAGAAGTTTTAATACTCTATAACCATGAACTAAACTATGGTACTTATCCAGGGTTCCATTGCACCAGATAAATTCCAAATAACAAGAAGTGGGGAGGGTGGATTCTCAGATTACCATATTCATGACAGTGTGAAAGACTAAAGACAAAGGGAATGACTAAATTGAAACATAAAAATTCATAGGTACCTGTCAACCTTATAAAGGATTTATAAGTAGATACAACAATCACAACCTCTCTCTACCCGGAAAGAGTAATCATACCTATTTTAAGAAAGAGGAATAGCAATACCAAAACATCGATACAAAGCTAATTGAATGTTAAGGTACTACGACCACAGTTAGAAGGTACTGTTAGATTATGTAAATCAAGAGTCAAAATATGGGGATGCCACAATTCTCCAGTCATTCACCATTCTGTCCAAGCAGCGGCATTGTTAACTAATGGAGAAATCATATATCGAGTGAGAAAACAGAAGCAATAGTAAGGACCAGTGCAGCAACTCAAACCAATGATTTGATTGAGCAACACAGTATAGATCAAGAATTTAAGAACAGTGATATCAGCAATTCTTACCTCTGCAAGCGATAGACTTTAGAAGTGTAATGACCCTTTCCGAATTCATCCTCAAAGGGTCTGCTTTCCAAAATATCCACCCCCTCGGTATCGGTTCTGCTTTGATGTTGCATCTTCGTGACCGAGTACATCTGAGCTACCTGATACTGCAATCAAGCGACACATCGCAACGTATTACATCGGGCAGCCACAAAGCAAGAGTAGCATTAAAAGAGCAACAGATTCGAGGAGAACTTACTTCTTCCAGTGACATTGGCATGACAATTCGGCTTCATCGCGGAAAGGCGAGAAGTCAAGGAGTAACGTCAAAAGGGAATAACCCTATAAAGGATCGCGATCTCGTCAACAAATGGGTAGTTGAAAAAACTAAACCGCCCTAGGCATTGGGTCAATTGAGGGACGTAAAGGGCACAGCAAAACAGGAACACAAGCTACGACAGTAATTTGACCGAAAGCCTCTTATTTTCCAGTTCTATGGGGGATTCAATTGAACGCCATACAAGCAACATCAGCAGCCGGGAAAACTCGTAAGAGAAACAGGATATCGGCACGAGAATGGTCAAATAAATTCAAATCTCATCGGAAGAAAAAACAGAGAGAAGGATACAATTCCTTGAGCTGAACCATCTTGCAAGGCCCTCCCGAGACTGAACCCCCCCACTAAAGCAAGCTCTCGAAATGCAGTTCGCTACCCAGAAGGATGTCCGTGACGATGATGGCGATGGCGATGGAAGCGTACGAAGCTTTCTTGAAGAAGGAGAAGGAGGAGGAGGAGAAGAAGAAAAGGGGTAATAAAAAAGAGAAGGGAAAAAGGCGAGATGCCGTGTGGGGGAGCTGTAAAGCTAGCGCACGTTCAAACTTCAAATTCGAGCCAAGCCCAAGGCTGACCGAAGAACGGTCCAAGTTGGGAGGAGCTTTGGACGACTCCTCTTTTGACTCCGACCAAGTCCACGCCTCCCTTCTTCCCTTCTTCTTCTTCTCCTTCTGGAGAAGAAATCTCGATGGGCATATTCCATTACGTAAAAGAAAGGCGAAAGAGAGAAAGGACAGGCGGACGCGTGGGCCAGGGACAACGCGTGCAGACGGCGCCGACACGGCGTCGTTGCTTCCAATGCGGGGGAATACGGACAGCCGTTGGTCGGACTCCGACCGGCCGTGGGTTTCCACGAAGTGGAGGATCCATCCGAAACATCCGCCCGCCTTCCGAATTATTGTAATGCATTATTATTCGCTTCATCTCCATGCTCGACATGATAAAAAATGGAAATCGCTAGCCCGAACATCTTCAACCGACGGTCAGACTTTACTAGCGATCCTCGTCTTCTTTAGCATTTGGCCGAGAGAGAGTGGCTATGCTGACCATGGTTAACCTAAAAAGATCAAACACAACGGGAGCCAAAGAAGAAAAAGAAGAAATATCAAAGAAAGAGAGGTACGAGGAAGAGAAATCCTAATTTGTCACGGTACCAAGTCTGCGTGTTGATACGAATCTAACTTAATTTTCCTCATCTATCATTACTCATTTTCTAAGCCCTTTAACTTGGTGGAGTGATCGAGAATGGTTTGACCCATATTGATTAATTAAATCTGTTTTAACCGATTCTTTTACACAATACAAATTCGACGACCTATGTCTAAACCCACTCGAGATCCATATTTATTAATTTTTCTCCATAAATTATCACCTTGGAAGAATGGATGGCTTTTTGACCAAAAAAGGAAAGAAAGAAGGAAAGGTATGAATAAGAGAAATCCTAATATCTCGTGTACCACGTTCGTACATTGATACCAATCTAACATTAATTTCCCTCGTCATTACTTATTTATAAGGCTCGTTAAATGAATGTATTAGATAAGAAATGGTTCAACCCAAATTGATATGTTTAACTTGTTTTCACCCATTTTATATATAATACAAATTCAGTGATTCACACAGGACCGAGATTCATATTTAATAATTTTTTTACTTAAATTATCGCTTTTGAGTGATGGGTGGCTTGTTGACCTAAAAATAAAAAAGGGCAGGCGGCTCCATGGATGGGTTCATATTTAATTCGACTTAAAGGTAGACTTCTAACTAACCCACCAACACCCATCTTTTTGGGGCTTTGCTTTTCAAAGCCTATTTATGACTCATATTTTGAGTATGG
Organism: Eucalyptus brandiana; assembly: GCA_014182725.1. Lineage (NCBI taxonomy): Eukaryota > Viridiplantae > Streptophyta > Magnoliopsida > Myrtales > Myrtaceae > Eucalyptus > Eucalyptus brandiana. Next base: position 31,137,975 of record CM024669.1, read on the forward strand.
CCCATTTAAATTAATGTGGTTAACATACGGGTTTGTGACCTCAGATCCATCCTTCGATAACGGCAAACTACGCATGATTTGTTGCGGTTGTGCTGTCGATCTGGCCCTCTGGGCATGTCTTGGCGAAACGAAACCGGTCCAGGCCTAAGCCCGGTCCATTTACCTCACTCGGTTTTTCATGTTGACATCATATCAAGCCCTGAAAGGAGATATTGGCCCTTGTGGATGTGGATGTTACATCAGCCTAATCATTCTTCTTTTCCATATGAGAAAAGAGCCGAGCCCGGCCCTGAATTCCCCCATCCGAATCAAATCCAATCTCCACAACGTGGAATGTAGCCCATCTATTCTTGCAACATGGGTCTGGAATTTGAGCCAGTTCTAGGAATTGCTTGTCGACTTGGGTTCAAGAACTTCACATCTCATTTATTCAAAGAAAGTCCTGAGATCACGTTTCTCTTTGACTTATACTTATGTGATTTGTCTTTAATTCACTATGAGAATAACGACTTGTTTTGAGCCACAAAAATAAATAACAAATAATTGACTATTATGGGGTCCGCTCCCTTAAAAATTTGTGGCTTACAATATGTTATTATTCTAATAGTAGTTCAAAGACTGTGGGCTCATTTGGTTCGACTTTTGGGGAATGATTTGCAAGAATGCAAATACCTTTAGGTAAAGGAGGTTTTCCGAAATATAAATATCATTTGGTAAAATTTACACTTGTAAATGACTTTTATTAAATTAAAAAAACAAAAAAATATTTGGATTTGTTTTTTGAAGTCCGGCCATCGGATTCTTTGGATCGGCGACCGGACCGCTGAATCTAGCTCTCGGTCGGTCGCTGAGGTCGAGCAACCCCAGGCAATGGCCTCTTGGCGATCTCAGGCAACCGTCGCCGGGGGTCACTCGACCCCGGCGACCATTGCCTGAGGTCGCTCGACCTCCAGAGGTTGCTTGGGTTGTGCAATTCAGGCCATATGTTGCCTGGGTCGCGCGACCTAAGCGTCGCCTGAGGTTCGACGACGGTCGTTAGGGTCGGGCGACCGTCAGGCGGCGGTCACCGACGCGCACAACCCCTTGGCCGGCGGTTGTCAGCCTCTGTGCGTGGTTTTCCTCATAGATGAATAGTAACTGGAACTTGCATTCCGGAAATGCAAGTTCCCAAAAGACCTCCAGACCTACTTTGAACTAAGGGCCTTTAGGGTCCTTTGGAGATGCAATTGCAACTTGCCAAAGTCGCCAAAAAAATCAAACCAAACGCGTTTATTTTTGGCCAAGAGACTTTAGAGTCCCAAAGCTCATTTTCAAAGCTGAACCAAACAAAGCCTGTTTTCTTTTATTGTAATAATCGAATGAGTTTTATTCTATAGATATTTTCTTATGACCAAAGGGTACGAGCACAAAGACCCAATTATTCAAATGCTCTTTTAGTTTAATCATTCAAAGTTATGATGACAGCTTAATAACTTATCTTGGGTACATGATGTGGTGTTTGAGATTAAGCGTATACACGACAAAAGAAATAATCCATTCGTTTCTAGGATCTCGGGCGTAACTTTCGATCTTACATTGGATAAAGAAAAGAACTTGTGACTCAATCAATAAGTAGAGACAAGCTTTTCAGAATTGACTGTTCGAATGCTCTAATTACGGGTTCGACCCATATGAGAAGCGGTTGGTTCATTATATCTATAAGTTACAGCAACGACAACGGTTGCAATCCACTATCGTTTGACAACTTCAAACATTGTTTGTCTAGTGGCCCGATGGGTTAAAACTCATTCAAACCCGCACCAAACTTGTGCTGAATTTTGATGCACATGACAATCATTCGGCGTTGGACCCCTCGCCACGCTTACCCTCCTACAGAAGTAGACAAACGTCGGTAACGAGAATTCCTGCGCCATCATGGAAAATGGGCAGTATTCAATTTCCAGTAAGGAGGCATGCCATTGAACGCGATGACATGCTGCTCCTTCTGGAGCTTTGATGGTAACACGGGGGAGGGAGGGGGGCTTGACCACGTGGGGTTTTGTATTCTCTCGGGCACTCATGACACCGTGTACGCTAAGCCTCATCCTAGTCATCGGCAAAGAAAATTCTGGGCGGCATTTTTTTTTTCAAGTCGTTCGATTTCCAATCGTTCATCCTTAGCTGTAGTCCTCGCTGCTACTGTTGCAAGAGGTCTTTAGTGGGAAACTACGAGAGAGAGAGAGAGAGAGAGAGAGAGAGAGAGAGAGATGAGATGCCTTTGGCTAAAACCGTGTGGGGTTTTAGAGACGAAAATGAAATAGTGGGAATCTGGTAAACAGAAGCTATCGTGAGATAGAGAGAGAGAGAGAGAGAGAGAGAGAGAGAGATCTAGAAAGAGGTGATGACAACTTGAGGCCATTCATGGAAGGAAGCTGTTCATCAAATGATTTTATAATTCTTAGGTCTTTTCAGGTTTATGCTTATCTGCAGAAAACATTGGTCATACGTTGTTCAACTGGCCGGTTCGGATTGAATTCCACAAGATTGATGTGGCATTACATTCCGGCAGACTTTGCTTTAATTAAGGAACAAACTGAAAATTCCAAGACATCGCACTATGAATGTCTACTCACATGGTCTTCACAGCAAGTACATGGTGGAAAATTCTTCCTCCATTTTTCTTCCTTTCCATTATTTTATAAAGGGAAAAGTTAGGGTTACCATCATGTTATGCCCAATCTACCGGCCTTCGTTTTCGTTGCTCGAATTTTTTATTCTAGCATAGCAAGTCTTGTCTTATCGTACGATTGCTTATTGATTCTTATTGTCTTCTCCATAGACTTCCTCTTTTTCTTCCATGTCGTGCATCTTGCCCGCTCTATCTAAACCTATGATTACGATTGAAAAATGAGCATTAGCTGATTCACTACGTTATTCCAATTGCAACAACATTTCTTAAGACAACATTGATCTGGTATGCTCAGTAACTTGTCAAATGTATCTCTAACCTTGAATAAAACTCATCGAATGGATGGAATGATACAATGAACTTCGGCAATGGCAATGCCCTTTACGTGAGAAACATGTCTTTTCCATGTATGGGCAGGAAGAGAAGCCAAGCGATTCCCGTGTTTACATTGCGAATCGGTTCTCTCCATACAGAGAACATGAACCGAGTCTTTGGATGATCGGATTTCACGAGCATAAGGAGTAAAAGATCGAGTAAAAGTGTCATTGGCTCACCATTGTGGATTCTTTCAAAAGAGAGAGGGGTCCACGCGCAAAATGCCATACGAGGAAGAGAGAGAGAGAGAGAGAGAGAGAGAGAGAGAGAGAGAGAGAGAGATTATGATAGTCGGAGAAAGAGTACAAGTTTAACTACTTCCACCGCAAAGTTGGAGTTTGGGAGAATTTTTCTAAGAGGTGGGAATGGGGAAATTGTTCACTTTGGATCGGAAGTTTCAATGCAGTGGACAAAAAAAGATGAAATTGGACCTTTTGCATTTGGATGGACTCGGTATGTTGCATTTTTGTCGGAAGGTGGAATAGGAAAGGGTTTGTCACTATCCGACCGGAAAAAATTATCTCTCGTGTTGTCACCGTAGATCACATTTTGTGTTCACATGATACAATATATTCCATCAAGATTTTTATTACTTTTGTACCCGTAATTTTGTTTGAAAGCAAGCAAGTTAAAATTTCCACCAATCACGCGTTTATCAAGTTAAAAGAAAATTAGGCGTTCGTTCAAAGTGACTTGAATTATATATGTATAGAACACATAATGTGTTACACTTGAGTAATAATGTTTCAAATTTGAACTAATCGCAATCATTCTTAATTCATATGCAGTGAAATAAATACATATTATCCTTGTGATTGCCCATTATAGAACATGTGTTAGAAACAAAATTTAGCAATTAGACGGTTTTTATAGGATCTTGTGATTTAGCTAGTCCTCTTAAATTTTTTCTTGTATTGCAGTTAATATAAACTCATCATAACTCTGTGACAGTATATTATGGTGGCGGAACATTACTAAAGAGATCGGGTAATTGCTTTTAAGTGTGAATCTACTTTTTTTGGATAATAGGAGATTTTGGAACATTTATCTTAACTGACGTTTAACCGCAAATTATTTCATCCACACATCATTTTTTTTTAATATTTTATTTCTGTGGATGCTGTTGCAAAAGAGGTTCCTTTGGCTACATGTGCGCAACGAGTTACCAGCTCTCAACCAACCTTAACCCCACCTTCGCCCTTAAACCCTCATAATCTCTCTCTCTCTCTCTCTCTCTCTCTCTCTCTTAGTGCTTACTTAGCTAAAGAAAATAACTAATCTTATTTTATTAATGGACTGAAAGATCACAGTGAAGGAATCAATAAGCGCGTTCGGGTCGCTCGTTAAGTTCCTGACAAGACATCGAGGCCATCTGAATGTCGAATATCCCAACCTCTCGCCCATGATTAGATCAGTGTCCAAGGGTGAATCGGGTGGAGGTTTAGTTTTTGATTGAAACTGCTGCTGGCTACGAAGTCAAACGAAATGTGTCCAATTTAGCATTTTCGTTTTTCTCGAGTGGTTGGGACATGATGGACACAGGTGGTTGTTAGCGTAAAGACAATCGAGTGTCTCGTACGAGCAAGCAAGAATTTATGATACTCGTTCTCATCGTGCGATGGATGACTTCCCCCTTGCTCGGGATCGTGGGTGAATCATCTTAACGTGCCTAGCTTTTGAGTGTGTCGTGCCTGAAGAATTATGGTGCAGATTTGCTTCTTCCATGTGGTCATGCATGAAACTGTGAATGTCAATGGTTGGGACGATGCAGCAGGAGTCCTTTTGCTGTGATTTTCATTAGGATTAGCTGGCGATGTAGCTGTGTGTACTCCCATTTGGAAGAAGAAAAAGGAAACCATTCACACTGCTGCTATCTTCCCTAGTGTAGACACAGTAATTGACTATATGTGAAAAGTTAAGGTTAAAATGTCCAATTCAAAAATTTAAGTTGATAGGTGAAAGGACATCGTGTTAAAATGTCCAATTAAAAGATGTAGCTGTGTGTACTCCCATTTGGAAGAAGAAAAAGGAAACCATTTAGGGTGCGAATGGTAACGTTTACATTTTTTTTTTTTCTTTAACAAAAACAAAAAAAAAGTGTTTGTTCGCTCCTAACAATTTTTGAACAAAAGAACGCGTTTGGTAACGTTTGGTCCAGGGAATAAAAAATGAACGAAACACGTTTGGTAAATTTTATTCTTTTTTTTGTTTCTTTTAATTTTTTAAACATTTTTATTTTATTTTTCATTTTTTTCTTTTCTTTTTTATTTTTACTTTTTTCGGCCGGTCCCCGGCCTCCGCGACTCGGCCGACGGGGCCGGGGCAGCCTCGCCCGGCCACGGTGAGCCTCGTCGGATCCGGGCGAGGTCGAGTCTCGACGGCCGGTCGCCGGCCATGGCCGAGGCCGGCGACCGGCGAAAGAAAAAAAGAAGAAAAAAAGAAGAAAAGAAGAAGAGAAGAAGAGGAGAGAGAAGAGAAATGTTTCTTCAAGAAATGTTTCGGAGCAAGAAATAACAAATTGTTGTTTTTTTTTTCTCGTTCCTATTTCGTTCAGGAAACAAAAAAAAAAAAAGGAACAGTAAACGCAACCAAACGCGTTTTTGTTCTTTTTGTTCCCTGAACACTTTCCGTACAGAAGTGTGCCGGAAACACTTTTTTGGAGTGTTTCCATGCACACCCTTACACTGCTGCTATCTTCCCTAGTGTTGACACAATGATTGACTACATGTGAAAAGTTAAGGTCAAAATGTCCAATTCAAAAATTTAAATTGATAGGTGAAAGGAGATCACGTGAAAATTAAAAGCATATAAGACCCGTTATCAAGTGATATGAGGCGATGCTTCAGCATCCACCTCATGTGCAAACCATTGAAATATTATTGCATATCGCTTGACAAAAAGAATTATATGCTTTTTATATTCATGTGGTCCTTCTCCGTTTTTGAATTGGACTTTTGAATATGTTTAAATCTTTTTAGGTCTTTATTTGCCTCTTCGATGAAATATATTCACGTGTAGGACTGGATAAAAGGACTTAACCACAGATTAAGCCTAGGGTGATAGAATATTTAAATATTAACTAATATCTTCATCTAACGGTTAAGATGAATAATGTTAATTTTTTTAATGGTAAATATCGATTCATTATTTTGAAAGGTGATTTGGCACACCTCTCAAATGATACGAGAGATCTATATTTCTATTACTTTCACAATCTTCACAAATCTCTTCGCTGGAGGCAACCGCCCCAAGACCAAAGAGTGGAGTTTATTGAGGTCAAGGTAGTTCTTGGCCTGTGCTCAATAGCCCTATCTTTTTCTGATTGAGAAGGGTCACGATATTGCCCATCACAACACGTGCTTAGCTTCGATTGCGCAGGAAAAGTTGGTTTAATTGCCCATAGGAGATGATCACACTTCACCAAGATTGGAGTATCTAAGCTCCAAACATTTTGTGCGTTGGATTGCATTTCAATTCAACCACGAACCGTCCGATATCGATAGTCTTTGGAGACGCGAGTCTGAATTTAGGTCGACACGTCGACATGACTTAGTCCATACGAATACCCATGACTAGGACTGGTCGCAACAAAGGATGACTTGAATGAATGGAAGATAGGTAATCGATCTCCAAGAATGCATCGGACGAGACCGCTACTCGAAACTCTCTTCCAGTATCAAGTCCTCCATGATGCCAATTTGTCAACACCGAAGACATTCACTTTCTCTCCTTCCTCCTTTTTCCTATTAGGGGTTCCCTCATTTTCTTCGAGATCTTTTGTCGCATTTGTCAGTTGTAATCCAAGAAAATTGGGGGAGTGTTGATAAGTTTAGGAGAGGGTTTTTTGGGTCATCATTCTCCAAGACTTTCATTTCCTGTAAGAAAGTTCTCGATCGGACTGGTCGCAATGGGCGGTTTATCAATTGGCGATCGCACAAGGACCGATTACGATGTTGGAAAATGGAAGAAGTACGAAAAACAGGACGTGCGGAAGAAAAGTAAATGGAGCTGGCCCAAGCAACAGTAGTTGTCCAGCAAAGAAAAACTTGGATTCGATAGTTACATGTGACTAAATATAATGAGATATGAGATATAATGACATCGTAATTAGACAATACATTTAAGCCCACATATATAGAATGTGAACGATTGTCTTGTGCATGGATTCCGCTTGTTTACATATCAATTGTAGTATTGTCAATTATTTGGGATAAAAAGTTAAGCCGTAGCATCTTTGATATAATTAAATCACGAAAAATTGTTGAGAGTAAATCTCCTACCTATATGTTAAGTAATTATATAGTAAAACTTAATACTAAAATGAACTTGTATCTCTCGTATAGGTTTCACATAAGTATTGTCACGATTCGTATATATTCATTTTACATTTTATGTTTATTAAATAATTTCTTTCGGCGCAAAAAAAAATCATGCGTGGTTAGACCTGAAGCCTCGGTCTTTCTCTTTTCTAGGTTTGTTTTCTTGAGACTTGCGACGGGGGCAAATTAAATTGAAGGAAAGGTAAAAAAAAAGGAAAGAAAAGGGAAAAGTCCGCACCCGTGTCATTCCCTATTTTACCAACACACATTTTCCTCATTACTTTTTGCAACTCTTGCCTCTTTTCCAGAAAGTACATAATTTTCCAAAAATCCCTTGGCTTGTTCAAACCTAGCGGTCTACATAGTCTAACCAAATGTCTAAACTCTTCAAGTATACCTTAGAAAAACACAAAATAAAAATGAAAATTTTCATATGGCCGCTCCCATTCGTCACCGTCCATTAGATATTTGTGCCATCAAAAATTGATCAATTTATCTAAAATAACATTGATTTTTTATGTGTATTTAAATTCATTACATAAAATAAACCCATAATAAGGACTTTCAAGCGAAACGGGATTGGGATATAATTGCAGCAGCCACGTGGTTGGATCCTAATAGCCATATACTTTTCCTGACCGAAAAAAGAGAGTAAAATAAAGAAATTGATCTCTTCCTCTTGCTCAGCTGGAACAATGACTTGAACGTGACGTCGTCCCGTTAAGCGGCCAAGGCCATCTTCGCTCCCCTATATATGCACACGCTCTCTCATCTGCTCAAGAACTAAACCAACCCCACTTGCGATCTCCCTCCCTCCCTCCCTCCCTCCCCCTCCTCTCTCTCTCTCTCTCTCTCTCTCTCTCTGTGAGCCTTTCCTACGTTGTTGTGTCTGTTTGTGTTTGGAACCAACCGATGGCTGTGCAAGATATGGAGGTTTCGGACGCGAGTGTCACGAACGGAAACGCCCACACGAGCTCCACGACCACCTCTTCTCCGCAGTCTGTCTCGCCTACTTCGTCGTCTTCTCCTCCTCCCCCTCTTCCTCCGCCGACGCCGGTCATCATAAGCCCTTGCGCGGCCTGCAAGATTCTGAGGCGAAGGTGCGCCGTCGAGAAGTGCGTGCTGGCGCCCTATTTTCCTCCCACCGAGCCCGCCAAGTTCACTATTGCCCATCGCGTCTTCGGCGCGAGCAACATCATCAAGCTCTTGCAGGTACGGTACCGATATCTTCCTCGATCTTGTGGAAGTAACGACATTTTTCTTTTGCTTTATTGGTTGTGTATGCCAAACGAAGAAATGGGATCGCATGATGATGAGGATCTTAGACATCAATAGGTTAAGATATTCACCCTTTCGTCACATTATTGACCAAGACTCCCTTTGTTTTAATATAATCAAATCGTTTTTTTTTTTTTTCGCGATAAACCCTAATCGATCTCTGTGTGCGGGATAATCTTCATATAAATAACGACAGGCGAGTTAGATAGGTAGATTTAGCTTCCATGAGGCAATGGGAAAGCAAAAGAACTTGACAAGTCGATGCGCATGTGGGTGGGGACTTGCGTCATTCGCAGTGCCTCCTTCAAAAGATTGTTTTTTCTCAAGTGTCCAACATGAGAACGGCATTCGAGCCATTACTAGTATATATCAGCGCGAAATTTCTGCACTGCCCCTCGGGTTATCATACCGGTTGGTCAACCTCCCGACAAGGCCATGATGATGCGCTATTTCCACTCTTTTCTTTTACGGGGAAAACGTCCAAGAAAGTGGGCAAGGTTCCGGTGGCTACAAAAGAAGGAAATTTTGTCGTCCGAAAACTTAACCTCACCTGCGCGTGAGATGGTAGTTAGGATGCGTGATTTGGGAAGATCCGTATGCCACCCAACCTGGGGGGGGGTGGCCTCCGAATTCAACCACGTTTTAGTAGACATTGGAAAATGTACCGAGTCATACAGCAACTTTATTTATGCATGTAAACAAAGGAGATAAAGGCCATGCGATGACTTTTGTAAATTTGGCTGTCTAATTTCGCTATATTGACCGTGTTAGAGAATCTTACATGACATTGGACGAATATCAAATATCGATTTATAAGGATATTTTACATACTTTATCTCAAGCATAAGAATCACCAATGGTATTACGTCATAAAACTATTTCTTGTGTATTATTCATGCTAAGACTGATCAATCTTGATCTTTTTTCAGGACCTTCCAGAATCACAGCGAGCCGATGCGGTGAGTAGCATGGTGTATGAGGCTGGGGCGAGGATCAGGGACCCTGTCTATGGCTGCGCAGGCGCGATCTGCCAACTCCAGAAGCAAGTGAGCGAGCTCCAGGGTCAGCTGGCCAAGGCCCAAGCCGAGATCCTCACCATGCAACACCAGCAAACCAACCTGGTGGCCTTGCTGTGCATGGAAATGGCTCAGTCGGCTTCTCAACCGCCAGCGCAACAATTCGTCGACAATCTAATCGACACCAGTCCAACCATCTACCAGAACAACAATAACAACAACATAAGCCCGTTCCTGGACGAGACCAACGTCATGGGGTCCATGTGGGAGCCGCTTTGGACATGATTGGATCGACCCCTTTCAGGGTTTTGCAATAGTTATGCGACGTGGCTAGTCCTTTTAGCTCCTAGAACTTTGAGGATGTTTTTCTATGAAACTCTCCTAACTCATGGGGCTAAAATATAGCTCAGGAAGAGAAGGAGAGGTCAAATAAAGCTAATTTGGAGCTATTCGTAGTTAGGTATAGGGCTGTACTAAGTGTACTAGACAATAGTCTATAGGTAAAGGTATGAACAGAGGAATTGAGAGGGAGAGGAGGAAGTTAGTTAGGATCGTATGGTCACTTTGTTAAAAAAGCTTGACAAAGCAGATAGGGTCCCTTTCCTTCTGATTTAGATGTGTCGATGTAATATGGGAGAGGGGAAATTCTAATTATTGAATCTGGAGCCACTTTCGGGTGACCTACCACTATGATGATTACTTAAAGTTAAATTTGATGTATTATCATGGCAAATTCCCTTGTCTAATCAGCTTTTGACCATATCATTACTAGCCAGTATAGTCAACATATTTTGCTATCAAGATCCAAAGTGAAATCCTTCCTTCTCCCTCTCTCTCTCTCTCTCTCTCTCTTTCTGGGTGTAATTCCATATGCTCTTGCCATTAACACTTTTGCAATAAAGCACTTCGGCGGAATTGAGAGAAGGCACACAAGGACATAAAATGTATGAACAAATTTATATGTTATTTTGGTCTTCCAAATTTTATTAACACTTTTATTTCTAGTCATACTTTCGTAGATATGAACATATCTTCTACAGTACATAAAATATCGCTAAATTAAGTAAAACGAAGCATAATTGCTCACGAATAGTGCCCTAGACAACGAACAGTGCGATTCCCCCAAACGCGTAATCTATCTCCAAAACCTAGATATTGGTGAAAAATAATGAACTATATCTATATAGTTAGTGTTCTGAGGACGAAAGTCTTGTTGTCTAGGGGAAAACAACAGCTGCCGTTTTAAAATTATTGCTGTTGTTGTCCGCCTCGGACTGTCGTTTCGGTACTCGATTTTCCCAACACAACGCGTTTTTACTGTCGCTGTCGTAGGAAAGTTGCGACCCTCCCGGTTGAATTACGGTCGCGAAAAGAAGAAGTTCAGCAACATTCGGATGGAGAAACGGGCTTCCTTTTTTTCCTCGATGGCGATGAAGAGGGGCAGCGTTTTCTGTTGGGCAATCGTCAAACGAAGAACCCCACCACCCATGATGGCCATTCTCGCACATGTCACGTGCAGTGATGAAGTGCTCCCCCCTCTTAAAGCGACGCAACCAAATGATGGATGACGCTTCCAATCGGGCTGTTCTCTCAAACGCGTTTTGGAGGAGCAGGAGGCTCCGATACCATGCTAGAATGTTTGACGAAAAGTTATTATGCTAATGGGTAGAGGGAGGCCGGTATATCAAAAGTACAATTCTAAAATTGAGCGATTTCTTTTAAAAACAGAAAAGAACAATAGTATCTTTCCATTCCATTATTGATGCATGTGCATCTCACGCAAGGTGCTTGATTGTTCTGTTGGGAGAGGGTGACAAGTCAAGGGCAAATTGTCCACTGTCGGTAAACCGGTTTTATTCCCTTAAGTGAGAAGAATCTCTCATAATCTCACACCCAGCAACGCCCAAACATGCTATTATATGTCCTTGCTCGGAAGGGAACACATTGATTCCCTTTGACCCGTTTTTTTTCTCTCTCTGTACGTCCGAAAGCTGCTCCTCCTCCATCGAACCCTCTTTTCTAAATATCCCCCAAAAAGTCAACCGTTATCATCCACTACTCCCACTACGGACACACGGTGCACAACCTCTTTTCATATCTTTACTTTAATCTCGAGTTTCGTTTCTTTTGTTAAATCTTAGCAGTCTTACCCTGAACTCGCTGATGCCATGTTCACATGACTCTCAAAGAGTGCATCGGAGACTTGAGTTATATATCGTATTCTTGTGTGGAAATGTAAGGTAAACAGGCCGTTCGAGAACATAGGCACGCGCATCTAACATTGGTTATCAATCGGTGGAGCATTTGTTCTCGATGGTATTCCACAATAGCACATTTTAATTGTGTGATCAATTGCTCTGTGAATTAAGTGCCCAAAAGAAATAACGGCACTAACATATCTATATTTATGCCATGGATGTGACAATCGGGTATATTGAAGTATTTATATACGTTGATATTGACATTATTTAAATTATGTTGCTTAGTGAGGAGGTCTTCCTTCGGTTTTCTGTAGAGACATCATCGGGCTTTGGACAAGACAACGGATGGGTTTGCTGGTGAACAACCAGCAACTAAATTATTGCTTTGCTTCAGATGAGGTTAGGTTTATTAGTTGAGTGTATGCCCCATGAATGCGGTTTCTCCTATGCTACTCTTGTGGATCCTATGCTAAGACTAGAGTAATGCGTCCTGTCTCTGTTATAATGGTAAAAGGGATTAAATTTGACTTCGCCGCCTTTAATTTATTACGGCCGGAATAATTGTTCGCTACGCTCTTTAGGACATGTGACTCTCGTATGGGTCTGTAACCGTTCATGTGCAACATACATCGACCGCATTCTTGCAAAAATTACCCTTTTCCATAAGAAAGTAAATTTAAACACGACATTTGTACTCGACACATTAAATTGTAGATATTATTATGAACGATGTCAGCTCACTATTGAAGAAGATCCAGGCATACTTCTAGTTAGCCCTAGAAAAGGTGGTAAGTACGTTGCATAAATGTGAAAACTTATCGTTCATGTTAGAATTTTAAACATCGTGTGATCTTTGTGACAATAATTTTTAGGATTATCAGGAAGTGAAACTAAATTTAACGCTTCTTTTCGAGGGTTTCCTAAAATTATACCCGTCGATCCAAGCAATCTCAAGCCATGAATTATTTTGCTGATTTTTAATCTATGTCTCTATGGCTGCCACAAAAGCAGCCAAACAAGGCCATGTGCAATGCCTCCTGATTGAGAAGTTACTGTGTAGAATATGCTTTGAAGAAGAGGATGCTGCCCATGTATATCCTCTTTTAGTTGCTATTGAATCCTTAAAGTATGGTTTTGCTTTATTTGGGCGATATCAACATTTGTTCGATGAGAAGCTGCTGTCCAACGTTATCCGCGTTGCCACTGTACGAACCTAAGACCTGGAGTCCCCAAAATTCGAAAGATTATGTAACCAACCTTGTCCCTTTGACCTCATTGTCCGTGCCGAATTTTTCCAAGCATCGGTTGGTGATTAGACCGCAGGGGGGGCACTCGGTAGTCACTAGGGTCGATAGCAACATTTACCCTAGTGGAGAAATATCGTACCTACGCTAGATATCTTTATAGCATAGCTGCTGATACATTACAAACGTGGCAGTGAGGTATCGGAGACGAAGATACAATCCGAAAAAAAAAAAAAAGGCTCTTTAATTTGAATATTCAGTCGAACCTATGATCAATCACGTAAATGGAAGTTGCAGAGGACAAGTCAATACAGACCACGTGCCGGTAGTGGGTAGAGAACGACTGGTTCGCACTCTGGCCTCAGTGGTATTAGTTCGACCATCTGAAGCCCTTTAAGCCTTTAAGATGGTGCAGGCAGATGAACGCCACGAAAAAATGGTATCTACGTATGAAACGAATTCCTGAGATTCTGACAACGGAGAGGACATGTCGTGATGGGAACAGCGACAAGGTCCATTTTAAAGTTGCGGGTCGTGCAGAAAGGCGATCTATTTAGATTTCTGTCCTGATGCAATGGCTTCTTCACGAGTTACGAAAGGGAGATTATGTTCGCATCGTCCCGCACGCTTGGGGCAGCACAATCACCTGATCTTTTCTCGTTTCGTGGGGGGTGAGTTTGAACTGGGAAAGCAGCTGAAACAGCGAGAAAGTAAACCGTTTTGACTTGCTAGGTTTTGGGGAGTGCCCGCTGGTTCGTAAGGCGCAGTGTCGGATTTTACACGCCGAAAAAAGTCCATTTTAAGTGCGTGGACCGATTCTGAGCTTAAACCAGATAAGACGCGAGTCGAAGTTTTCTTGGGTTTTAGTCTCTCTCTAATTCAAACCTTGCGCACCATAAATCTGTTTGAATGAAATAAGATGAGAGTGTCTATGTTATAAAAGTATCTAAAGCAATTATGTTGAACTTTTGACCTCAGTGTATCGAATAAAAGACTAGGATAACCATAGCGTGTTTTTTCTTCTAAATATTTAAATTATTAGAGAACGACTCAAATTTAATCTGGACGGAATTAAATTCAAAATACAATTTTACCTAGGCACTCAAAACTCAAGCTCTAGACACATCAAATCAGATCCGCCGCATTCCAAAGTTGATCATAGTCAGGAACAATCATGTACGCAGTTTGATTTTCATAAGATGAAAGTCTTTAGCATCAAGAAGTGATCACACTTAAAATATTAGCAAGTATGAAACGGCAAGTCGTTGTTGTGGACTCTTAGATGATCGACTTTTCGTCTTTGTCCACAGACTACGATGTTCCCTAGCTAGGTTTATTTAGTACTTCAGCTTAACCACCTAGGAATCCTGCTTTAAAGACGTAAAATTTTAATATTGCTATATACATAGGGAATATCTACCCATTTTCTTACATCACATAGCTTGATGATCGCGACATGTGTGCACTTATTTAGTTACTCATAAAAGAAAATAACTTGCGATAGAGCGATTTCTTGATACATGATTCTGACGCGAAGAATGCCGTCTTTGAGAAGAAAGTATTGTTGATGCGTACGTGCGAGGGTGTTAGGTAAAACAAGTATCATATCGAAGATGTGAAATAAGGTGAAAGTGGATTCCACTAGATATCTTGATGGATTTAGTCCTAAACTTACTCTTACCTGTCTCCCAGATGAAAATATTAATACATTTTCAAAATAGAAAAAAAAAATCAACGATAAACGGAGAAAAGTTTCTACTGATATGGTGAAAAAGCATGATACGATTTGATGAAGACGAAAGGTCGTTTTTCAAATGTTGTTATCGGCAGCGGCGTCTTCGCCATCGTGATTGAAGGATTGTTATTGTCAACGAATTTCTCAGGGCATTTTCAAAGTGAAGATGCAATCAATATTAAAAGGACCTAAAGGAGACTATCGATGTGGAAAGAGAGGGACTGGTACACCATTAAAATAAACGCAAAACCAGTATGCATCCCTATCGTCCTTATCTTTAGGAATCAACGATTGTTTTCAATACTTGGATGCCACGAATCATTCCTATGTAAGTTTAACGTACATTGCACAAAATACGTGCACAGAAAAAACTCCTACTCCTATCTCTTTCAGGGTCCGTCGCGACCCGCGTGATGTGTCCCGACCACTGATCTCGGGTCTCGACCTCTAATCGGAGGGTCATCAGCCTCGGACAACATTAGATCGAAGATCGATTGAGGTCAATCACAGGGTTTGTGACCTTTAGTTGCAATTGAGAAGTGTCGGCAGGGAGGTGTGAAAAATTGCTAATTGGTGAAAAATTGCTAATTGATAGTGGTCGCGGCCAACAATAGAGGTTTAAGGTCGCAGTTGTGCGGTCAGTAGATGCTGTGTATACGTGATAGAGTAGATTTTAAGGTTTTCTGGGTTCGTTTTTCTTTTCTTTTCCGTGTATCTGTTTATGTGTGAATTTCAGTTCATAGCACACCCATCAAAGAATCATTTTGGAAGTAATCATAGCTAAAATGCAATAACGTGATGGACATAAACATTAGAAAATTCTATTAGTCGCCTTAAGTGTATCGAAATAAAGAAAATTTTACTCAAGCGCCATTGTCAAATACGCACACAATTGCGTATCTAACCAAACTTGATAAAGATAGTGGGAGCTAGCCTAGAAGGGACATCAAAAAATTACATTTAAGAAATATCGTTTATTTTAGCATAAAAAAATAACATGAAGTGTTTCCATGTTGGACAAAATTTTTCTATTGATTATATGCATTTCAGAGATGGCACGAGTTAACGGTATATCATAATTTATATTATGCTGTAACGTAAGCAATTTAGGTCTATGCATACGTTTTACAGTCGGCATTACATCTATATAATTTTATATTGCTACCAAAATACTTCATGTTCCATTTCAATTATGTTTATGTATGACATGCGTGTATTAATATCTAATTCATCTTGTCACGGTGAATTGAAAAGATATATGTTGAATTGACGATTGACAAGACACGCCGAAATTTTCGTATGCTAAAATTTCCATACGTAAACATCGTGAATGCACGCGGACGATAGGGACGTAACTCATTGCGTACCAAGAGTGGCTGCCACGGCACAGCCAAAAGATTCTATCTTTTTTCCTTCATTTCATTCATCGCAATCTCATTGCGGAAAAGATGACGTAGCTCCATTTATATGAACAGTCGATTTTCTGCTTGTCTTAGCTCTCTCGTTCGAATGGGGATCTAGATCTACATCACGCCATTAACATTCTTGCATTCGATTACGACCAATATTTCCTCTAAAATCACTTTAAGCTGGATACACCATAATTTACATATACGACGTGCTAGAATAATTAAATATTTAACCACGATTTCATCTAAAAATTTAAATTTTTAGAATAATTCTCTTATCACCCCTTCATACTTAGTGTGATCATTTTAGGCATTAAAGTAAACTTTCAACAGTTAGTGGTGGTGTATCAGAATAAAAGAACTTGAATTCGAATGTTTTAGACACTTATTTGTCTCCCTCTATTGCATATTTTCATGTTTGAAGATACTGTCAAAATTCAGCTTACATGTGAAGCGATGTTAGAATAATAATTTTAAAAGTTTAAACTTTTAGAATAATCAGCACTGCTCCCACAGAATTTCTCATGGGACGTGCGTGGCCCATAGATTAAACATTTGTATTGTCAATTCGCCGATTAATAATTAATTTAAACAGGAAAATACGGTGGGAAAAAGAAAGGAGCCAACTTTGATAGGCATCCATAGTTTTGTACTTCTTTGGGCCAAACCATGTTGCATTGAACATTCTGTCTAGACTTTTTCATATACTTTGGTCCGTCCATCTAGAAAGCTCCCCCACTCACTTCAACCGAGTCAGCTTTGGGGAAAGAGATTGAACTTCGGTGGAAGAAATCGCCTCCCCCGATTTCTCCATTTTCTTGACGGTCCATCTCAAATCCTTA
This sequence comes from Eucalyptus brandiana, assembly GCA_014182725.1. Lineage (NCBI taxonomy): Eukaryota > Viridiplantae > Streptophyta > Magnoliopsida > Myrtales > Myrtaceae > Eucalyptus > Eucalyptus brandiana. Next base: position 31,155,062 of record CM024669.1, read on the forward strand.
AACTAGGGAAAAAAAAAAAAGAATTTAACATTTTTCCTCCCCATCGACTTTTTACGCGACAAGATACGAAAGTTCGGTGCGATTTCTGGTCGGGTCGAGCCGAACCCCCTTCCGCCATCGCAGTTTTCAATCACGCCATCGGCGAGTTTGTAATCATTATTAATTTAGATTTAGCAGGCCGATGCGAAGAATTCGTAGTCGCTGAACAAGACAAAAAAATACGCCCCTCGAATTCCACCCGTAGCTACCTAACAGTATGAGAATAGTCAAGAGCGGTCAATAAGCCTAATCAAGAAAACGTAGCTTGGGCTAGGACCGTTAGAGAGATAAGACACTTGGATACGAAATTGAACTTGACCCTATTCGATTCAATTTGACCATATTAAAAAAATTTAACTTTCTCCGCGACATGAAAGATGAGAAGACATGTCTAGACATAATTGTCTCCAAGGTCAAAAGCATGGGAAGAACATTCCTCGCCACGGACAAGAGTTTTACGTAAGATCATCGTGGTTTTTCTTAACTCTTCTAGCAAATGGTCCTAGAGTTAGCGCCGGATATGTAATTTCCGAGCAGTTTCCGTTTTGCGACTCGCTTCGAAAAGTCGGGTGGGTGGAAAAAAACGTGCGGTTACGCAGTAGATTCCGTGCTCGATTGGACGAGACGAATGTTTAGTAACTATCTAATCGTGACCATAGGGAGGAGGGCTTTGTCGTTGCCGACTATAGGGGGGGTTGCACATGGGCGCAGGCTTGAATTTTGCCTAATAAATCCAAGGCAAAGTTGGTCTGCCGGGATGGCAGCGGAGAGCGGGATTTTGCATGTGCACGACTAAATGCCACCCCGTTTTTGTCACGACCGCCACCGGTGTTGCGGTGGCAATTCCAATAGTGACACACATCGTCTTGAATTTGAAGTCCCTACCTTAATCAGATGAAAATTACTTTTCCGGCCGACATTATCTGGGAAAGAAAAATCCGAAACGATAACTTAGAGTTCTAATACGTCCGAAATTGACAAATTCAAGCACATAAACAGTGAGCACTTTTGTTTTTCAGCGATTACTCTGTCTTTAGTAATGAAATGAAACGAATCTGTCTATAAAGATCATTCTCAAGATAATGGGAGACTTAAAACTTGCTTCTCATGATAAACATGAGGTTAACATAATTTGATTGGAACACATTTTTAGTCGTGGTTGGTGAGTCATAAATGTTTTATTTTAATCAATTAAGGAATATATATAATTTTGAAAGAAGGGTAATTGATGATGTTGATGTTTAAATCTCCCGAGCCTTTTGTCGTTTTTTTTTTTTTTTTTTTTTTTTGGTAAAATGATCTTATTGCCTTTCTACGTGCCTTGAGATTTAAGAACAGTGTAATTATTTGATGATTTGATATCTGATATATGGGCCCTTGCTAGCCCAGTGGATTTGGATGCTGCTCGCAGCAGAACCCGTTCAATGGTCGGCCCAAAGTAGACTTGAAAAGAAAAGAAGAAAATTGAGTATTGGTAATATTGGACCGGAAACAAATTTCACGAAAATACCCAATATATTATCGACAGGGGGAAACCATCAAAGCCAAGCAACATTCAACCTTAGCTATTAAACCAAATGCTAATCATGCACGATGTAATACCGAGAGACGCGTTAGCAAATCAAATCACTTTATAAAAAGAGTGTTTAGCATTTATCACGGTGAATAATCTTTGTCGAAGTTGTTCAATAGTCAAATTCAAGTTATAGGCTCATCGTATTGCCCTATTCGCATTTAGAAAACAACATAATCTAGTGGTGAAGGAAAACTAAACTTCGTCCTTCTCTAAACGACGACCGAGCGTGAGTCCCAATGAACCTTCGAAGAATAGAATGATGCTGCTTGATCCGCCTCTAAGGCACAAACATCGGCATGGACTCGCAATCGACGAAGAAGTAAACTTCATGGACTTTGATTTAGGGTTCAAACTTCAATTTGGGGAAGACGGGATGACGCTGTTTTGGGATCAATAAAAGTTCCAAACGGGTATCATTTTGATAATGTGGACCTAGTCACTTAAGGTATCTATTACATAGGAGAGAGAAAGTATTAAAATAAGCCACGCCAGCATTTTTCCCTGTTAACTAAAGTGGATGGAGCTAATGGGGGATCTAATTACACTAATTTAATAAGTTTTAAGACTTGATTGTATTTTTTGTAAATTTAGAATTCGATTGCACTTTCGTAGTAAATTTTAGAATTTCCCATGCATATATCTCAATTGACATTATTTGGAAATGACATGCATCTTTTTACACCGAAGAGGATTATCTGATTCGATCATATTCTCCTGGTGAGAGTTATTGCTCCTTTCGTGTTTTGTTTGGGATGTCTTGGCACTTTGTGCCTTGTCATGTCCATCCGACGGACCCTTACTCCATTTCCAATATTCTTGCAAATGGGAAAGGTGATATCATTCCTATATTGAGACGAATTAAAGCGACAAACGAGATGCGCTTTTTTTCACGATAGAGTGATTTTAGCTCTACGGGAAAAGTATAAAAAAGTTCTAAATCTTTTGTATTGGTACTAATTCAGTTTTAAACTTTTCAATTGAACCAATTTAATCCTAAACATTTTTACATTGGTATCAATTCAGTTGGAAATTGCTAATGTGGCCGCCGGCGATTTTATGTGGCGCCACGTGAACAAATTTTATAATTTTTATATTTTTTTCTGATTTTTTAATTTTTCTTTTCTTTTTTTTTTTTTTTTTTTTTTTCTTTTCTCCTTATCCTTGGTCGGCAAGGTCGCCGGTCGGTCGACCATTGCCGACCACCGGTGAGGGTACGGGGCCCCTCGCCCCGACCAACTTGTGGCCGGCGATGGTCAATCAGCTGGCGACCTCATCGGCCAAGGGGTAAGGAAAAAAAAAAAAAAAAAGAAAAAAAAAGAGAAAAATAATTTAAAAATCTGAAGAAATATAAAAAATTATTAAATTTGTCCACATGGTGCGACATAAGACCGCCGGTGGCCACGTCAGCAATTTCCGGCTTAAATTAGCCAGATGGACTAAATTTGTACCAATGTGAAAATGTTTAGGACTAAATTGATCAAATTAAAAAGTTTAAGACTAAATTGGTACCAATACAAAAGGTTTATGACTATTTTGGTACTTTTCCCAGCTCTATGTCCTCTTGTTATGTTTGCACCGCATCGTCTCTTTTGTTTATGTTGTTTCTCGTAATCTTTTCGCTCGAATGTGGGTATGATCGCCTATTCGCGACCGTCGTCTTTTGCCATGTCCATCCTGAAGCGTCATCTCGCGGGTCATCTTGAAGATATTTCCCATGCTGGTTCTAGAAACGCGTTTATTCCTTCGTGTGGCCAGATGGGGGTAAGTGACCATCGTGTACAAAGTATACAAATGACAAAAAAGAAGAAGAAGAAAAAGATCTCTCATTGAGACCGTCTCTTATGATGAAAGCAAGACCATGACACTGTCCCGATATCCCTATTTGCGAGGATTATGTGTATTGCCACGATTCCACTTCTAAGAAAAGATGCCCTTCAGTTATTAATACAAAATAATCGACCGAATGGCTATCTCAAATTGAATTTCCACAATTTATTCAAGTGATGAAACCTTTAGAAGTTTCATATACAAAAATGAAATCTCATCCATGAATGATCTATATTTCAAAGATGTCTCTTTAATTCTGAATAATTTATCTACAAAAAGTGTGAGTTTACTTTCAAAAGATTTATACAAGGTGATGTGACATTAATTTTAAAAGGTCTACACAAAAAAATGCGATTTGCAATTCATCATTTTTTTCCCAAAATATAATCTTGACTTTGTGAAATTTATGTGCAAAACATGATTTTAAGCTCTTATTTGAAAATTCAGACAAAATCATTTGTTCAATAAGGTCAGATCAGAGGCAACACTTACGTCTTTTCTCTTGCTTTTGTTTACACGACTTAATTTATTTGAGGATTCACTGCCAAGAGTGATTGCCAACCTTTCCAATTATAGGCATAGATCACCTAAGACGTTCGATTGATTTCCTTGACTTTCCAAAATTTAGAATTTTAATTAAAAGTGAACAAGTAAAGAGAGAAATTATACTCATAATGGGTAACAAGGAAGTCTTTTTTTTTCCAATCACGTAAACAAGTAGATGTACTTGTGAGGTTCGATGTCTGAAAATGGGATATACTATAGGTTCAAGGTCTCCATTCTAACAAAATAGCAAGCTTTTCCCGATGTCACTAACTGTGGATGGGTTCAAATTTTCTCTTGTGATATGAGCAAGGTTGCAAATGACTATTTCATCATCGCTAACTGCAAATGGTCCAATCTATTCTCAACACCATCTTAGGTGGCTTCCTAAGGATGCAGCTCGGGATTTTGGGCTTTGAGATGTGTACGCAAAAGTATAGTGCAAAAGTGTAGTGTTAAAGCAAATAAAGACATGCATGAAAATTTATATCAAAACAATGCTTTAATATACACCCACATATCCATATAACCCTACTTCACCCTAAAACACACGAGTCAACGAACACTTCATTCTTTATAACTCCAAACATGCATTGACATTTAACACATTATTAACAGGTTAACCTAATTTTATACACAAGTTTGACACGCACTACCATGAAAATACATTAATTAACAAACAATTGAATTATTTTCTGGGCCCAAAATTTTTTATATATATTTTTATACATTTTACAGTTGAGTTTTCATACTTGACAAAAAAAGTCAACCTTACAATATCTAATTACTAAGGGAATGCTCCTAATTTCTATATGTAATTGAGAATTTATGAGTACTTATTTGATAATTCTTTTTGTTGAGGAACAAATCCTATCACGATCAGGGATCTCGATCTCGAACTTGTTTCGAGTTTGATCTATCGGAAATATTCAAGTATCAACACCGAATCAAAAGAGTATACTCATGGCTTGGGCAATTCTTATTGGACCTCCGACTGCTAATGCCCAAATGGTTGAGCCGCCCAAACCTGCCTAGTTAACTTTGTTTTCTTTCTATTTCAGCCTTTGAAAAAAAAGGTTGAGGAGAAAAATATTTTTGTTTAGCTAAAGGAGATGAACAAAATCGATATCTCATTCAAAGGAAAATATAAATATTTATCAACATACACGAAAAAAATTGGACTTAGACATGTAGGTGGAGGGTCAGATCTTAGGGTCCATTCATTTTGTGGAAAATGGCCATTTCCGGAAAATATTTTCCTGGAAGTCATTTTCTAGGAAAATGACAATATTTTTCGGTATTGGGCTAAAACCTGAAAATGTTTCGGAAAATATTTTCTAAGACTTCACCACTTAAGCATGCATCACTTACCGACCTATATATCTATCAAATATGAACTTGTCTTTATTAGGCAAACTTACTTCATATCATTATTCGTTTATTGTCGCCAAACACTCATCTATTCTAAAAAATATTCGTATGGATTTTAAAAAGAAGTAAAAGAGAAAAGAAGCAAAGCACGTACATCTCTCATGAGAATCTTCCAGTTGAGTGGCATGTTCTCCCCTACATCTTTTGTGTTCTAATAAACAAAAGAAAAAAAGAAGCAAAGCATGTAGATTCATTTGCTTGAGTAATCTACAATTGCAGGGTAGAATAAATAAAGAAAAGAATAAGCAAGAGTACAGAGCGCGAGCTTGAGATCGACGAGCTCTAGGTTCGCCTAGTAATGGCCAACGACTAGCCAAGAAAGAAGAAGATGGGAAACAAAGAAAAGAAAAAGAGAGAAAATAAATAGAAAAGAAAAAGGACATTAAAAATAATTCGAATTCAAAAAGAAAAAGAAAATTAAAAATAATTCGAGCAAAAAATGAAAAGAAGAAAAAGAAAGGGGAGGAGGAAATGAGATTATAAATGTATGAGATAAGAGAGATCAAGTGAGGAAAATGTTTTTCACTTTTCAAAAATGGAAAAACATTTTCCCTTAATTTAGAAGACTCTTTTCCTTTCATGGAAAACATTTTCCCCAAAAAATTCATTTTCGGTGAAACGAACGCCAGAAAATCCGAAAATTATTTTCTCGAAAATTATTTTCCGCGAAATGAACGAAGCCTTAGAGTCCGTTCGTTTCGCAAAAAACAACTTTCAAGAAATTATTTTCCGAAATTTCCAGTTTTCGGATAGCGGAAAATAAATGGTCAAAGAAAATGTTTTCCAATTTATGGAAAATCTCCTCATAAGATTGTGGAAAATGTTTTCCTCTTTTCAAAAGAGGAAAACATTTTCTTGTCCGTCCTTATGCACGCACTGCTTCTTTCCTTACTCCTGCCCCTCTTTCTCATGAAACCTAGGGTTTCTGATCTCATCTCCTCCTCCTTCGACACCGACGATTAGCAGCGACGGAGCATCCCTCATCCGGTGGTGCTGGATCTTCGCCCTCACGAAACCCTGGTTTCTGATCTTGTCCTCCTCCTTCAACGTCGATGATTAGTAGCAGCGGAGCGTCCCCTCGTCCGCAAGCCAGCTTGAGCCTCGCCCTAGGCTAGCGAGGCTTCGCTTAGCCCGATCTAGCGAAACCGAGCTCGGGCCTCGCCAGCTTGGGGCGAAGCTCGCGGCTCGCCAAACCGGTGAGCTGGGCGAGGCTCGGGCGAGATCGGCCGAGTCTCGAGCTCGCCGGATTTGGCGACCGGGTCTTGGTTAGCCGTCGGGCGGTGGCCATTGTCAAGCATGTGGCGGCGGAGGAAGGTGGAGGAAGGAGGAGGAGGAAGGAGGCGACGGCGGAGGAAGGAAAAGAAAAAGAAAAAGAAAGAAAAAAAATAAAAAATAATAATAATTTCGATTTTTTAAAAATACATATAATTAAAAATTCATTTTTTAAAAAAGTATAAAAAATAAAACTAATTTTTTGGTAAAATAAAAATATTAAAATTCAAATTTTGATAATTTTTTCCAAACAATTAAATTAGTTAACGAACAATCAAAGTTTAGGTTTCGATTTTCCTAGAAAATGACTTCTAAGAAAATGTTTTCTGGAAACATGATATTTTCCGCGGAATGAACGGATCTTGTAACACTTTAGGTGGGTCCACTGTACACATATTGTCTGCTTTGGTAGGCCATGTCCGCTTTGGAGGCATGGCCTACCAGCCCACCCTTCCTCACGGCTTTGTTTTCAGCGCAGCGAAAATGTATGTGAAATGCGTTACACAGATTAAAGGGACTCAAGTTTTTATAAATTAACCCAAGACTCCCTCCTAAGCAATGTGGGACTAGAGAGGACACCTTCCCCTTCCCTGCGCACGTCCGAGGATCAAGGCGCGGACGCACCGCCATCCCTCCTCCCCGTGCACTGTCGCTTGGGCTGTTAGACTCTCCGCTTCTTAAAAGCACAGTGTCCTCGCTGTGGCCTCACACACAATTGAGAGTTGATTTTAATACCACTTGTGACTTTTTCCAAGTCTACTAAAATCATCCTCCATCTTGAAACATGATGGAATGGCATTTGACGGATAGGAATTTTTCACCTAAGCCCATTCTAGTATTTTTTTTTTTGGTGACCCGGGAACCGCTGTACAGGCGGCAGCCGGTGACGTAAACCCAGAGCAGTGCTAATGCAAGACCCACCACCACGACACTGCACTTAAGACCACTAGTGACCACGCTGAGATTTGAACTCCTCCCCTTTCGTGAGAGGGAGGGAGCTTGAGCCAACACAGCCACTACATGGGGTGGTTAAGCCCATTCTGGTATTTTGGTTGTATTGAATAAGCCGAAAGTAACACAAACATGTTTTAGGATTAGAGTAAATTCTAGATTTGGATGGAAAGTACAAGCTTTCCATAATTTTTCAAACAGGTACTACCTTTTTGCTAAAACACTTGAAAAATTATGGAAAGCTTTTTCGAGATCATAATGTTCAATATTATTGAATTTTGATAACTACACTGTAAGTAGAAAGAATGTTTCTTCTACGCAACATTCACATCTTGACATCTGTATATTTAACTAATTTCTTACTATGAAGATGCACACTCCCTAACCACCCGCCTGGGTGGCGTTGCTGGTAGGGGTGAGCATGGTCCGGGTTGGTCCGGGCTACCCCCTAACCCTAGGACCAACCCGTACAGTGTCGGTCCTCAATTTTTAGGACCGAGGACCGAGGACCGACCCTATTGAGCCTGGGACCAAAGACTGGACCGACCCAATGGGTTCGGTCCGGTTCCAGGGTCAACCTGGGACCGATCGATAATTTTTTCGTCTTGTTTTTTATACTCCCTAAAAAAGCAAACCTACAAATTCAAATTACGCATCCATCCACAATGCGGCATTGTGCAACTAAACTATAAATACTAATACATATTCAGCAAATTTAAGATGACACAATAATAGAAATTTCGTACCTATTAACACTCATCGAGATATGGGACAAGATATGGTCCACAAGGCGGCGAGCGGGATGTTGCTACTTTTGATTTTGGCAAATTGAAGAACAAAGAAGACAGAATGGAAGAGAACGTACTTTGGGGAAGGAAGCCGTGAGGAGATTTACGGCGTAAACTTCGCGCCATTTTGGATGTCGCGAGTCCGTGACTGTGAGGAGTCCTTGGTCCTCATGGTGAAGAACGTACTACTGGACTGTGGAGGAGGAGGCCGTGAAGACCTTTACAACGTAAACTTCATGCCTTTTGGAATTGGATGCCGTCTGTCCATGACTTTGTGAGCCCGAGGAGCCAACGGCTTCAACATCATTTTACTTGGGTTTTTTTTTTTTCTTTGAACAGACATTTTACTTAGATTTGAATATATAAAAGAATTATAATATAATATAATATAATATAATATAATATAATATAATAGAAATTTTACTTAAGTTTGAATATATAAAAAAATTATAAATAATATAATATCGTAATATACAGGGTTGGTCCAGGGTTGGACCGACCCAAAACTCTCAGGACCGATGACCAACCCGCACAGTATTGGTCCTGGAATTTCAGGACCAAGGACCGACCCGGTCCCCTTGGGAACCGGACCAAGACCGACAGGGTTGGGCCGGTCCAAGGTCAACCCTAGACCGCTGCTCACCCCTAGTTGCTGGCGACGAACTTCTCCCCCTAACGCAAAGGGAGGAGTTCGATTCCCGGGCATCGCAAAGGTGACTTACTCGAGGCACGAGGGATGATGGTGACTCACGTGCCTCCCCAGGGTTTACTCCACCATGCTGTCGGCGTACGAGGCTTCCCTAAATCACAAAAAAAAAAAGAAAAAAAAAGATGCACACTCCCTATGACCATTATTCTATTTTTGAGAAAAAAAATAGTTCTTAGATTGTATAAGCGTCATAAAAGTCATCATATTTGTGTGTGTTTTTTTTTTTCTATTTTTAAATGTTTATTTCAAAAGCTACAACATAAGAAATAATAAATAGGAGAAAAAGGCACTTGAGGTATTTGAATTTTTTTAATTTGTTCAATTAGGTCTCTATTCCCAGAGATAAAATGTTGCCGTATGCGATCTGCACGTTGCCTAACAAAAGTGTTGCTACCTAAGTAAGGGTGTCAATTGTTCGTTTCGGTTCAATTTTCCATGAAAACCGAACCGAACCGAACCAAACCTAACAAACCGCTAGAGAAAACTGCCGAAAAAAACCAAATGCTACTCCAACTGAATATGAATTTGGTTCAGTTTGGTTCGGGATTTCAGTTTTCGGTTTTGCTTTTATTTTTTTTCATTTTTTTCTTTTGTATATTTAACCCAAAAAGAAAGGGGAAAAAGAGAGGAAAAAGACAAGAACCTAGGATCTAAAACAACAAATTTAACCCCAAAATGACGAAAGAGAGAGACAAGAACAGAGGGGGGGAGACATATTCAACAGTGGACACCCAGCATGAATCTATCGTTCACAGCAATGGCCACCTGGCAATTGGCTCTCGCCTCTACTTGGTGCGTGAAGTAATGCAAAACCTTTAACTCTCTCTTGTCTAAATGATTCCCTTGACCCTTCTCTCTCTCATCTCTCTCTCGAAACTCCCTTGTTCTCCCAGCGATGACAGCCACTAACACCTACCAGTTCCATTGACACCTAAGCCGAAATCGAGCTCAACCCTCAACATCACAACAGGAAATTGAACAGCATAGTAAAAATCAAAGAAGGCCAAGCGCACCTCGAGCCGACCCAGGCGATGTCGGGAGGGGAATTTGCCAAAAATGTAGGGCTATGGCGATGGATGGTGAAAAATCGTCGCTTCCTCCAAGATTTGTTCAATTGTGAGGCAGAGAGTGTAGAAGGAGAGAGACATTTCACTCTTTTTTAGGGTTAGTGGGTTGCACTTGAGGAGACGAGATTTACTTTTTAGGGTTTCGATCTCGGATGGTTCAATTTGGTTAACCGAATTGAACTGATAAAAACAAATTTGATTTTTTTTCCATTATCAGAATAAAAACTAAAACAAATTGAAATTACATGAGATTTCAATTCAGTTCGATTCATATTTCAGTTTGATTCGACATCTCTGATCCCAGGCCAAACACCACTACAGTTGCATGACTTTGGTGATGGTCTAACCTCGAGATTGGATCCATGTGACTAGAGCAGCCCATTCTTCTTTACTAAAACTTGCTTATTTTAATTTTATTAACTAATTATCTTGTGCGTTGATCAAAAAAATTAATTATCTTGCCTTATTTTAATTTTTATTTTGTTTTAAAGTGTTTTTAGTACAAGGATGCCATGCTACTTGTTCCCCCAACCCAAGTTGCAAGCCTGATAACATCCTGCGCATGCTCGTGGCCCTTACCGCCTACGCTGTCTCTTCTTTCATCTTCTTCTTAGGAAAATTACTAAAAAAATCCTAAACTTATTATAATTATATCAATGCAATCCTAAACTTTTTTTTGGTAATTTAGTTCTAAACCTTTTACAATTGTGTCAATTCAGTCAATCTGGCCAAATTTAGTCGGCCAAGGTTGATGTGAACGCCGACTGACAACATTCGTCCAGTAAACATTGATGTTGCAATTATTTAATAGTATTTTATATTTTTTCAAATTTTTATTAATTTTTCATTCTTCTTTTTTTACCCTTTTTCTTTTTCTTTTTCTTTTTCCTTTTTTATCCTCTTCTTTCTCTTTGGCTTCCTTGCCCGCAGTGGCTAGCAAGGCTCATCGTCCATGTCAGTGCCAATCGGCCAAATTTGGCCAAATGGACTAAATTGACATGATTGCAAAAAGGTTTAGGACTAAATTGATTCAAAAAATTGTTTATGACTAAATTGGCATAATCACAATATATTTAAGAATTTTTTTGGTAATTCTCCCTCTCTCTCTTTCTTAGTTTTTGTTTTTTTTTTTCAATTTTCTAATATTTAATCAAATCATCATAAAATTACCGATTAATGTGAGTGTGGACACGTGGTGTTGATGGGTCAATTGATGTTAGTATTTTCGTTTCTTTTATAACAAAAGAACTAATTCACATAAATAAATATATAATTTAAAGATTCAATTGCACATAATGAAAGTTTAGGAATATAATTGAACAATTTACGATTATATAGAATTCTAACTGGCAGGAAGTAAGCTTCCAATAGGGGCTTCCAGCGATAGTCCGATAATCCGATGCCCGGTCTGGATGTGTTCTTTATTTTAACGTGTCGGTGCTGGTACGCTCTGTCACGATCCCAACTCTATCTTCAGGGTTTTGAGCAGCAAGGGTTATATTCTCGACGTTCCAAGCACTTTGCCATCCTCATTTTTTTTATTTTTATCTTTTCATTAAGCACATGTGGAAGTATACATTCAACACCCAAACGACAACAAACAATTAGGAAAACAATCACTTACAAACACAATTATATCAGTTATATTTACAAGCCATTTTATCATGGGCCATTGTATTTACAACCACTACACACTCTATGCTCAAAAAGGCCGGGGTAAACCTTAGCTTCTCCATCGTGACTGCAACTCTTTCATACCTACAATTATGAAAAATAACGGGCTAAGTCATCGACTCAGTAAGTAAAACCTCTAATTCTCTACTAGAACGACATCTCATCATCAAAATCCACCAAGTACAACATTCGCAATACAATGTCAATAACAAAGTTATTATTATCCTCAACTATATGCAGTTGTCCATCACAATATGCTTCAATGCATACTTACCTTTGGCTTATCAAGAAACATATCGACCTATCATACTTATGCATAACCGGCACTCATGCAAATTCATTTACCGTCATCCTAACTCAATCAGGCCCTCCCAGCTCGATCGGAGCTTCCAACTTCTTGCTGAGTTTCCTAGCTCAACCAGGGCATCATGTTCAATAACAAGGTGTCGCCGCCAATGCTATGTGGTGAGATCAATCCACAACTGAACCTCATGGTCGAAGGGCCAATTCAAGTTCAATGCATAAATCCGACATTCGCGCATCAGTAAATAAGTTATCTTGATACAAGCCGAGTTAGGACTTAACGACCCTCGTACTTTATTCTCATGGCCTAGAATTGAGGATGTTATATATAGGTTCAATTATGAGAAGAAATGTAAATGACTTATTGTCGCAACCTACCTATCAAGGGAGGGAATAGATTTAGGGATATTGCCTAAAAGACAAGCCTATGGCCCATGATTATTCAAATTAAAAGTATAAGATTTTTTTTAATAAGAACTCGCCACTAGCCTATTGGGGTTGGCTAGAAACCAATGGAAGTATGGGAGTATACCTCACTTTCTATGCAACTAGAGAATCTAATATTGGGGACTTGATTATACTAATCAACCAATTAGTATCCTTGCGGTATCTATTATTGTTTATTTAAAAAAAAAAATTGCCAAGTAGTTTGGAATGATTTTAGGCCTATCTACTAACACGTAAAGTGATCATGTAGATACACAGTTATCAACATAATGTCGACAATCAATGAAAGCATTAAATGTAGCAAAGATTTAACACTAGGGAAAAGATAAATATTAATCCTAACTAGACTAAAGGGAAGCTGAAATCAATATACCAATACTACACAATCAAAGGCATTTGTCCCTAAGGACAATTGAAATCCTAAAGTAAAGCCTTAAAGCTTAGTCAAACTTAGGCATAATTTTGAATTAGAATACTTCCATTTTTAGAAAATAGCACAAGAGATTAATTTTAACCTTTCTTGAAGATTTTGTTTATTTTTTTAGAGTTTTTTTTCTGATTTTTTTGGTTTTTTATGGAAAAAAAAAGAATTTCCGAATTTTCCCAGAAAAAAAAAAAAAACTACATTTTACAATTTTTTTGAAACTTTTCTTTTAAAAAAAAAATCGGAGAGTTTTTGAATTTTTATTATTTTTTGTATTTTTAAAATTTTGATTTTTTTTATTTTTAATGTTATAATATTCGAGGGGGCGGGTTCGGACCGATAAACCTGATCGACCCATTGACACGGCCCGAACCCCGATCCAACCCAGTCGGATAAAAAAAGACATTTCTTCTAAATTTTTTATGTTTTTTTTTTTTTTTTTAAATTTAATGTTTTTCTTTCTTTTTCTCCACCCCTTTTGTCTTCTTCTACTACAATCTCTTCTCTGCTATTCCTCCTTCCCGAAGCTTTCTTTTTCTCTCTCTCTTTTTTTCTCTTTTTTGCACCCTTTTTTTTTTTTTTACTTTTTTTTTTCTTCTCCCGATCTTCTTCTTGCCCCAACTCACCCAAACAACAGCCAAACCCAAAGTAGCTCCACCACCACAACAGACCCTCACAGGCGCTTAAGGGCCACCGTCCAACATCGATCATTCAATCCGACCAACACAAGCCACCACCGACCATTAGCTGGCTGGAGGTTTCTAATGTTGTTGAGCCTCTTTTCGACGAGAGGCAAACACACCTTGACCAACTCGAATGACGCGAGATAAGCCGTCTTTATGACGAAAATACTAAAGGGGAAATCGGGACAACAATATTATCACAAGTTACGCTAAAAACGAAAGGTCAAGCTTCGATTCAAGGATTCGCTTCAGGCCCTTCATGAGGCATTTCTTCGAACATGTGGTGTGCACCTGCAACAAGAGGAGTCTAGACTCATTCTGGGTTCGTGTTAGGGCCAACGTCAACATACAACGTACAAGAAATATTCTGGACCACAGAAGCCCATCACTTGCATTTAACATGAATATGAACAACAACACCAACAGAACTCGACCATAACGAGTCAAAAGTATTAGATATTTCAATAATATTTTGAAATATTTACAATAATAGCTTCGATAAAAGTTATGACCACATTGAAAACCATCATTATTTTTAACGGTTTCTTAACGGTCATATAACGGCTTTTCAATCGTTTGTAACGTTTAATTTATTTCTCAAATAAATCCTTCATTATTTTACAACGGCTCTTTTAATTGCTCTATTTTGTCTCGAATATAAAATCTCATAAGACAATATTAAAAAATACACGAGGCCCCTGTTTGGCAACGTGCCAAAACAGTGGATCGATTCTCGATTTTTTGTTCCCAAAATCGTTTGGGACGAGAATCGCGTTTGGTAAAATTTTTGTTCCGGAAATAATTTTGTTTAGAATCGAGTTTTGGAGAAGATTTGAGAATCTAAAAAATTGATTCTCGCGTCCGAGAATCGAAAAAAAGAATCAACACAATAAAACCCTTCTTCTTTCCTTCCGCCATCTCGCGACCGCCGCCCGCCGCCGTCGCCGCCGCCCACCACGCCGCCGCCGACCGCTGTCGGTCACCGGCCGCCGGTCCGGCGAGCTCGCCGGAGGATCGCCCGGCCGGGCGAGGTCCGGCAAGCTCGCCGGAGGCTCGCCCGGCCCGGTGAGGCCCGCCCGTCCACCGGCGAGGCCCGCCCGGCCACCGGCCGAGCTCACCTAGCCCGACCGGTGGCCGGGTGGGCCTCGCCCGGCCTCGCCTAGCCCGGCGAGGCCCGCTGTCCACCGGCGAGGCTCGGCCGACGAGGACTAGCCTCGCCGAGGGCCGGCGACGCTCGGTGAGGTCGCCGACCCTCGTCCGGCCGGTCGCCGGTCCGGCCACCGGCCATAAGAAGAAGAAGAAAAATAGGAGAAAAAGGAAAAAAAGAAAAGAAAAAAATGAAAAAGAAAAGGAAAAAAAGTAAAAAAGTAGAAAAAATTATTTAAAAATTAAAAAAATAATTTGGAAAGAATCAATAAACACGTTATTAAACGCAATTCTATTCCGAATCGAAATTTTAGACAGATACCAAACACGTGTTTTTACTCGGAATCGGTTCAGGGAAGAAGAATCAAAAATAATCATTTCTTGTCGAATCGGTTAAGGAATGAATCGTTACCAAACGCGCCCTGAATGAAACAGAGAATATTCTTTCTTTAAAAAATCTTTCTTTTCCTTTTCTTTGCTGGGATATACACAACGTTGTTTCTGTTCCTTTTAATATCCAGTGCGAAATATAGAAAAAGATCTACTGTATATTGGGAGGATAGCCATCAGAAGCCTATCACATCGAGTTTCGCACTCCGAAGGGTGGAATTATCTTTAAGGACAGTGCCTACGCTTACAGGACTCAGACAAATTTATTTATTCTCATAAGCTTTTTTCCTATAATTTTAAGGATAATTCCCATGGAACATCAAGTTGATGCTGCTACTAATGCCTTGATCTCCACCGGTCCAGTTGCACTACCACCACTACCACATATGTCCTATGCCAAACCATTCCCTAACATATCGAAGATCGAAGTTTTCAATGGCAACAATTTCAGAAGGCAGCAAGAAAGGGTTTTCTCTATCCTAGATGTGCATGGCATGACTTTCGCACTTACGAAAGCTGAACCAACTGATAACAAGCTTCGAGATCAATGGATACACACTAATAAGGTATGTATGCACACAATTATTAGTACTCTTTCTAATAAATTGTTCGATGTCTACTGTCCGTACAAGGAAGTGAAACAAATATGGGACTCCATGACTGCAAAGTACACCGTCGAAGATATGGGCAGACAAAAATTTGTAATCGAAAATTATTATCGATGGGAAATGTTCGATGATAAGGAGATTAAGACACAAATCAATGAATATCATAAGCTAGTGGAGGACTTGAAGGCAAAAAACATCAATTTACAAGAAGAATTTCTTACAGGCCTACTGATTGAAAAGTTGCCTGAGTCTTGGAATAACTACAAGCAACAACTCAAGCACAAGGACGAGCAATTGTCACTAGCCGATCTGACCGTGCATATTATCATTGAGGATACAACTCGTAAGGAGATCAAAGCTGCCAAAGCTAAGGAAATTGCTACTAGGGCAAATTTGGTATAAGGCAAATTTCAACATCGCCAAAACAGGTATTATAACAAAAAACCTGATTACAAACCCAAGGTTGCTCACCCCACCTTCAAAAAGAAAGGCTCTTGCTTTATTTGTGGAAAACCAAGTCATCATGCAGTGCATTGCAGAAAAAAAATAATTTGAAATGACAATCCTGCTAAACCAAAAGTCAATTTGGTTAAAGCAGATGACTCTAATGATATAATTGTTGTGGTTATTTCCCAAGCCAACATTGTGGCCAGTGTGAAAGAGTGGGTGGTAGACTTAGGTGTTACCAGGCATATATGTGCAAACAAAAATGTCTTTTCCTCCTACACGCCAGTAGGTGAAGGAGAAGAAATTAATTATCTTGGTGATTCAACAACAGCTCAAGTTCTTGGGAATGGAAACATTCTTCTCAAGCTCACATATGGCAAGACTTTGGCCCTGAATGATGTATTACATGTCCCTAATATAAGGGCAAACCTAATCTCAGTAGCACTTTTAAGAAAGATTGGGGGGAAAGTGTCATTCGAATTTGATAAGATTGTAATGACAAAAAATAACATCTTTGTGGGAAATGGTTATTGTAATCAATGACTTTTTATTCTTAACGTTTCCAATATTATCAATGAAAATGTTACTGCTTTCGCTTACTTGGCTGAATCTGTTGATTTATGGCATGGTAAATTAGGTCATGTTAGTATTTCTTATATTAAGAAAATGCAAAAACAAGGTTTAATTTCTGGAATTAAAAACCCATGTTTTAATAAATGTATAATATGTGCTGAAACAAAATTAACAAAAAAGCCTTGTATTTCTATAAATAGAGAATCTGATTTGTTGAGTTTAATTTATACCGATCTAGGAAATTTAAAACAAACTATGACTAGAGAAGGTAAAAAATATTACGTGACCTTCATTGATAATTATTCTAGATTTACTAAAGTTTATTTGCTTAGACATGAAGATGAAGCTTTTGATATGTTCCTTTTGTATAAAGCTGAGGTAGAAAACCAATTGAATAAAAGGATAAAAAGAATTAGATCGGATAGAGGTGGAGAATATGTATTGCTTAACGAATTTTGTGAAAATAAAGATATAATTCATGAAACTACACCTCCTTATTCCCTTGAATCTAATGGAAAGGAAAAATAGGACTTTGAAAGAGATGATGAATTCTATGCTTATTAGTTCTAATGCTCCAAATAATTTATTGGGTGGAGCTATTTTATCTGCTTGTCACATCCAAAATAAAATACCTCATAAGAAAACAGGTAAAACACCCTATAAATTTTGGAAATGTTATCGTTGTAATTTAAAATATTTGAAAGTGTGGGAGTGTCTTGCTAAGGTTATACTTCCTAATTCTAAGAAAAGGAAAATAGGCTCTAAATCATCTGACTGCATATTTATTGGTTATGCTGAACATAGTGCTGCATATAAATTTCTTGTATTAAAAAGTGACATGCTTGATAATAATACCATAGTCGAAACAAAAAATGCAGAGTTTTTTTAGCATATTTTTCCGTTAAGTGTTGATACTATTTCTCCTACACCTCTTCATAAAAATGTTTTCAAAAATTCAAATGATGAATTGAGAAGGAGTAAAAGAATAAGGAAAGAAACTTCTTTTGGGAATGATTTTTATACTTATCTTATTGATAATGACCATTTAACTTATTCTGAAGTAATATCTTCCTCATAAAGCAATTTTTGGAAATAAGCTATAAAAACCGAGATTGATTCTATTTTACAAAATCAAACTTGGAAATTAGTTGATTTACCACTCAGTGTAAAACCAATCAGTTGTAAATGGATTTTTAAAAGAAAATATAATCCTGATGGTTCTATTGATAAATATAAAGTAGGATTAGTAGCAAAAGGTTTTACTCAAAAACAAAATATTGATTATTTTGACACTTTTGCTCCAGTTATAAGAATTTCATCAATTTGTGTTTTAATTGCTTTGGCTTCTATTTACAAACTTATTATTCACCAAATAGATATTAAAACAGCTTTTTTAAATGGTGATTTGGAAGAGAAAATTTACATGGTGTAACCTGAGGGCTGTATTTTTCCTAGTCAAGAAAACAAAGTTTGTAAACTTGTTAAATTATTATACGGCTTAAAGCAAGCACCAAAGCAATGGTATGAAAAATTTGATGATGTTCTAGTTAATAATGGTTTTTTTTCTATTGAAGTAGATAAATGTGTATACACAAAAACTGTTGATAGTGAATCTATAATTATTAGCTTATATGTTGATGACATGCTTATTTTTGGTACGTGTATTGATATAGTGAATGAAACAAAATGTTTTTTTACTTCTAAATTCGATATGAAGGACATGGGGGAAGCTAATATTATTTTGGGTATTAGAATCATAAAGAGTCATAGTGACCTATTGCTTACTCAAGCGCATTATGTGGAGAGGCTACTTAAAAAATATGATCGCTTTGATGTCAAAACTGTGAATACTCCTTATGATTATAATATTCAATTAGTGAAAAATAAAGGAGATGGCGTGGCTTAGTCTAAGTATGCTAAAATTATTGGGAGTTTGATGCATTTGATGAATTTTACTCGACCTGATATAGCTTAAGTTATATGTGGACTGAGCAGATATACACAAAATCCCAATGATGATCATTGGACTGTTTTGAGCAGATTAATGAAATATTTGAGAGGAACCATGAATTATGGTATTTTATATAGTGGATTTCCCGCTGTATTAAAATGATACAATGATACTAATTGGATTTCGAATTCAGATGAGACAAAATCCACTAGTGGATATGTGTTCACCCTTGGTGGAGGTGCTGTAATTTAGAAGTCAGCCAAACAAACAATAATTGCTAAATCCACCATGGAAGTCAGAGTTTGTGGCTCTAGAATTAGCTGGCAATGAGGCTGAGTGGTTAAAGAACCTTTTAGCGGATATTCCTTTGGGAATGAAACCGACACCGATTGCCAAGCGGCAATAGCCATTGCAAAGAATATAATTTTCAATGCTAAAAATGGACACATTTGATTGAGACATGATGTAATAAAGCAGTTGCTTAAAGATGGAATTATATCCATCGATTTTGTAAAGTCAGAAGTGAATTTGGCCGATCATTTGACTAAACCTGTGGGAAGAAAATTAATTTATGACACATTGAGGGGAATGGGACTTAAACCAATTGAGGAAAAGCAATGGTGATGGTAACCCAACCTATGTGATTGGCGATCCCATGAATTAGGTTCATATGAGTAATAACAAGTCACTTGTTGTTCTAGTGATGCACTATTAAAAATTATTGTCCATCCTAAGATGAGAATGGTGCAAAACTGCAAGGAAAAAAGAGATTGAACTAAGCTCTTAATAAAATTTCATAACCATTATTAGTGATGTATTAAGCTGTAGAATACACTTGATGGAATCACCTATATAAGTGTGGAGTGGGGCCGCTCCTATGAGAATTTTTGGAAAATCTCTAAAGCACTTATGAATAAACCAAGCACACGCATGGCCTATTAGCGCAAAACCGCGTTAAACAACAAAGTTTGTGGGAGTGTAATGTGATTGATGAAAATTATAATTCACAAAAGAAATTTTTAGTTCATAGAAGTTTCAAACTTCACCAATAATTTCGTGAATTATATTTCATTTTTTCTAGGGCTGGTTCATAGCCTAACAAGCACTAGTTCCGATGCACTATACTCCAATAACCTAGCATCTTATTAATTTTTTTTTTTCAAAATCTTTTGAAATATGTGGGAGATTGTTAGATATTTCAATAATATTTTGAAATATTTACAATAATAGCTTCGATAAAAGTTATGATTGCATTGAAAACCATCATTATTTTTAACGGTCACATTAACGGTTTCTTAACGGTCATATAACGGCTTTTCAATCGTTTTGTAACGCTTAATTTATTTCTCAAAGAAATCCTTCATTATTTTACAACGGCTCTTTTAACGGCTCTATTTTGTCTGAATATAAAATCTCTTAAGACAATCTTAAAAAATACACTGAATGAAACAGAGAATATTCTTTCTTTAAAAAATCTTTCATTTCCTTTTCTTTGCTGGGATATACACAATGTTGTTTCTGTTCCTTCTAATATTCAGTGCGGAATATAAAATAAAGTTTGTTGTATCTTGGGAGGATAGCCGTCGGAAACTTATTGCATCGAGTTTCGCACTCCGAGAGATGGAATTATCCTTAAGGATAGTGCTTACGCTTGCAGGGCTCAGACAAATTTATTTATTCTCATCGGCTTTTTTCCTACAAAAAGACCAAGGTTTCACTTTGGCATTTTATCAAACACAGCCTAAGCTGGAACTCGAACCCACGCTGGCGACCTCGACGTATAGCATACATGAACCTTTAGGGCGCGCATGACAACCATTCTATTTCAGAAATAGTTTACATAATGAAATAAATTTTTCTATTTCTATTTCTAGAAGAGTTTATAAGTAAAAATAACTTAGTTTGATAACGACATAAAATTTCTACTCTAAAAATAGAAATTCGTTTGATAACGACACAAAATTTCTTCATTTCGGATGGCGGCGACGATGATTGACGACCTTTAATATAAAAAATAAAAATAAAAATGATTTAGTAACAAAAAAATAAAGAATAAAATCATAAAAAAAATAAAATAAAAATATCATTTTATTTTAAAATTAAAATATCCTTAAAAATAAATTTATTTTATTTATTCTATTTTACGAATAAATTTATTTTAAAATGAATAAAAATAAATTTATTTGGCAAAACACTCAAGGCAAATAAAAATAAATTTATTAAATTTATTTTTATTTATCATAAAAAATTATTTTTAATAAATTTAATAAATTTATTTTTAATAAACTAAAAAAATGATAAATAAAAATAATTTATTTATTTTTAATAAAATTTTAGTAAATTTATTTTTATTTTTAAATGAATAAAATGAATATATTTATTTTTATTTTTAATAAAATGAGGAGAGGCGGATGAGGAGGAGGAGGCAAAGACATAGAGGAGATGAATGAGAACTCACCGAAATTAGGGTTTAGTGGGAGAAATTATTTCGATTTATTTTCCGTAAATCGAAGTAGAAAATTTCTATTTCGATTTCTCTTCAAAATCAATTTGTGGAATAGAAATCTATTACGAAATAGAAAAAGCGAGTAAGTTTATCAAACGGGTTTTATTCGAGTAAAGCAGTGCGGAATAGAAAAATTATTTCTGAAGAGTAAATTTTGGTTATCATGCACCCCTTAAAGACTAGGACAGGGGTGTCGTGGGCTGAAGCTTGTTCGAGCCAAACGGCCGCAAGCTCTAGCCGGTCACGCTAAAAAACAGAGTAGAGGGAGAGGCTGAACCTACCTGTTTCAACCTAAGGACGTCGTCGGTAGAGTCGTTAGGCAGATGGACGTGTAGCCGGGGCTCCCTTTCTCTCCGACTCATACTCTTGCTCTCTCAAGCTCACTCACTACCACTCGCTCACTCGAATCTCTCTCCCTCTCCATCTCTAGCTCTCTCCCAAAATCCTCCCTCAAAAACCAAAACCTCCCTCAATCGCCCTCCGAAAAAAAAAAAAAAAAAAAAAAAAAAAAAAAACCCTTCCAATGAGTGAGCCCCTCTCTTTTAAGGCGACCCCGATTAGCGCGCATGGTCCTTGCCACCTCCAGCTTGCCAGCCGAATTGATCTGACCAGCGGATCACGCCGCCATCTACTCCACAGCAATCCTCTATATCCTTTGCTCGTACTCTGCTTCTTTCTTCCTTCTTTTTGTAGAAGCGTGGTTGGCATGAGGGGAGAAAAAGAGAAGGGGCCGGGCTCAAGGAAAAAAAAAGAGAGGCTGGGCTTGGGCCCATGCAAAAAAAGATCTAGAGAAGGGCAAACAGAAAATGATCGGGCCTCGCCCGGTCCACTTTAAAAAAAATCGATTTTTTTAAAAATATTAATTAATTTTTAAAAAATATTAATTAATTTTTTAAAAAATTAGATTTAAAAATTAATGATAGTTTTGTGAATGCTCCTAATGTCTAAGTGTAATGGATTTTAATGAAAATATACATGATACATTTTTAATGAAAGTTATTTACCTTACTCTTTACTTTTTTTTTTCTTTTCTTTTTTTAGCGACTAATTCCTAATTTTGTATACGATTAAATGTTAAATAAAATTGTACAATATAGGTGTCAACAGTTATAACAATGTTGTGAGGTGGATAACATAATCATCTACTTTTACAATTTTGGAAAGCATAGTGCTTGGTAAAACTTTAACATGAACCATAGAACTACAAAGAAGAATGAGTTTCGACTCTTTTCTTGCTTTCGTGGACTTTTGACGTAAATCAAAAACTTAGAAGGGTGTCAAATCTCTCTTAATTTTTATGGGATTTTTATGTAAACCAAAAAACTTTCATAGATTTTTAAGAAATCTCATTGCCCGTCGATCTTCGAGAATTAGAAAAATCTTCCAAGTTTGAATATGCTGATTTAAAATCTGGGATCTTCTACCTCATTTTCATTTGCTTACTTTTTATTATTTTCCTCTCCTTTTATATATTTTATTCACTCCCGTCATTCTTTAATGAAAGATTTATTAAATAATAAACCATGTTAATATATCTGAAATATGTAATATATATACACACACACGTAATATATTAAAAAACTAAAAATAAATTCAAAAATATATAAATAAAAATGAAAATAAAAACGAAAATTGTTGTTATTTTTTTGTTATTTTGTTTTTTATATTATAATTTAAAGATTATTTAAATTTAATTCTAATTCTAATTCTAATAGTTTCTTCTCAATAATTTTAATAATTTAAGAAGTTTGCTATTTAAGAAAAAAATTATAGCATATATGTAAGAAACCATATCCTTTTTTTTTTTTTTATCTTACTTCTCTACAATATATTTTTATTTCGATTAGATATCTTTTATGAATATGACAAGTGTTATCTTATTTTGACTCTTATCTTAATTGCCAGGAGACATAATGGCAAGAGGGTCTTTGCAAGGGCAAAAGAGACAAATCACATCACAATCCGATGCCCTCGGTGAATAAAATCGGGTAGAGGTGATTGGTTTCAATCCACTTCTCATAATTCAAAATCAAGGACTATATTAACCACCGGCCATTGCGGCGTGGATGGTAGATTCTTTATCCTCCACCGAGGAGGCCAAGGTTCAAAGCCCCTACAAGGGAGGCTGAAGCGCTGTCTGGCGACTTAAGCGTGGCGTCGGGGTGGTAGTTTTGCCGCGGCTAAAGCGGTTCCTCCAGCAACCAAAAAATAAAAATAAAAAATCAAGGACTATATCCAAAATTGGTTATTTATTTTTTTCACTACTTTCCATTATTTTTTTCTAACTACTTAAAATCGGATCGAAATAATATTTAATTCACATTTTATTAATTCTTTGAAAAAATAATAAAATAAAAAATATATATTCAGGATCTAGAACCAGACCGTCCGAACACCACTTTTACTTTCAAAAATCGGAAATCGAACCAGGTGATTTTTAATTGGCACAATATATATCCTTAAAATTAGATACCGTTTGATACGTCACCAGACATCCCTTAGAATCACGCCTCTGTCCCGCCCTTAAAGACCACGCCCGTGACAGTCCGAGATCACTTTCACTTTCACTTCCCCTTGTGCACAGCATGGGCTCCCGCCCCTCCGTCGACGACTACGATCACCGCACCCTCGTCGCCGAGCAGCACCGCGAGCTGATGGCCGCCCAAGCCCTAGAGTCCGACCACGACCTCGCCTTCCGCCTCCAGCTCGAGGAAGCCATGGCCGCTTCCCTCTCCCTCCTCCCCTCCTCCTCCTCGCCCCTGCCCTCGCCCCCGCCCCAAACCCTAGCCCCGCCCGCCGACGCCGCCTCCCCCTCCCCCTCCTTCGCCTTCCTCCAGTCCGACGAGCTCTCCAGGTTCCAGCGAGAGCTCAAGGACCGCGAGCTGAGCGAGGCCGAGGCGAGGCGCGGCCGGGAGGATCTCCACCGCCGGATCCACGATCAGAAGGTCGCCACCGAGATCATGACCATCCCCGACGACGACTGGGAAGACTGGGGGATGAGTTCGAGCGGCCTTTCGGCGAGGGCCCTTCCAAGGATCCCGCCGGCGGCCGCGGCGGCGACGCCTTGGACGTGTTTAGTTTGTATTGCAAGGGTTTGGTCAGTGACGAGAGGGCCGAGGGGCAGAAGAGCAATTCCGTCTTTGCGGGGATCGGAGTCGCGGTTTGTGATTTTAAGGGGAATTTGATATTCAAAGTGACGAAGCCATTGATCGGGCCCGGGACGAGCAAGAGCAAGGCCGGCGTCGAGGCCGCGGCGTTGGTTGAAGGCCTTAATGCTGCTTTGGAGTTGGAGTTGAAGAGGATTGTGTTTTACTGCGATTACTTCCCGCTTTACCAGTTTGTGAGTTTCTGCGTTTCTTACTTGAATTTCACTTTTTGGCCCCCATTCAATCTGCACATTGTGTGAGGGAGGTGTCTGTTTCAGTTTTCTTTATAGAGAATTACCAATGTTGAATTATTCACTTCTTATCGTGCTGCATTGGTCTAGCTTCTCTTGTTTCTTGATGAGGTTACGGGTATGTTTCTAGGGCAATTTGTCTATCTGGCTTATAATCGTATTGTGTCTTCGGGAAATCTTTCCACCCGACTTCCTTTAATATGATGGAGATGGATAAACCTTTACTTGTGAGTTATTTCTATAGCCATGTAGCGAATGGCCAAGATGGTACATTGTCGTGACTCCTGACCCTAACTTCAAATTGTTGGAGTCTTTGTTTTGCAATTACTGAAGGTTCAAATCATATGGCTTTACCCAAATATTCATGGACATGAATGTTCTGATTGACACTTTGGCTGTTTGCATTGTTTATGATATCTCTTTTGATGTTTAGTGTTTCTTTTTCTGTCTCCGTGCTTTATAATTCACTCTCTATTCATTTATTTATCAAAGACTGAATGTGCCTCCATGAACCTAAGCAGAAATAATTATGTAACCTCCTACATCAGTATCTGGTTTGATTCATCGTAAGCATACAGCCTAGTCACTAATATTTTCGACGTTATGATGTAGATTACTCGTAGATGGACACCGAAGCAGCGCAAGGTCATTGCGTTAGTTGAACAAGTGACTCTTCTTAGAAGAGAATTTGATCGGTGCAATTTCTTGTTGGTAGCACGAAATGAGTTTAAGTTTGCCTTTAAACTTGCAAGAGACGCCATAACTTCCCAGATTGTGAAGCATGCAGACGGTGTTGCCAGCAAGAATCCAAAGGAGACCTGTGTAATCTGTTTAGAAGATACTGACGTGAGTCAGATATTTGCAGTTGATGGATGCTTGCACCGCTATTGCTTTTCTTGCATGAGACAGCATGTAGAGGTGAAGTTGCTCCATGGTATGGTGCCAAGATGTCCTCATGAGGGATGTAAATCTGATCTTAATGTCAGCAGCTGCAGTAAATTTTTGACACCTAAACTAATTGAGATGATGACCCAGCGGTTAAAGGAAGCCTCAATCCCTGTTACAGAGAAAATATATTGCCCCTATCCCGCGTGCTCTGCATTGATGTCAAAAGCTGAAGCTTCAGAATGCTCAACCACTTCTGGTGTTGCGAGATCCGGAGCAAGGAAATGCATAAAATGTCATAGACTCTTCTGTATCAATTGCAAGGTTCCCTGGCATAGTGGTTTGACATGCTTGGCCTATAAAGTATTGCATCCTCTTCCTCCTGCTGAAGATGCAAAGCTGAAGTCTCTTGCTTCCCAGAATTTATGGCGTCAGTGTGTCAAATGCAATCATATGATCGAACTTTCTGAAGGCTGTTACCACATGACTTGCAGGTACTTAATTCCCACAATTGACCTGCCCGGTTGAGCTGATCTTTACCTGGGGTATCTTTTACTCAATAAGCATAATGACAAGCTCTGCTGCTTGATAGTTTAATGCCTTGGGTTTATAGTCTAATGGTGAAGTCTGTTGTCTGCTAATCTATGTGATTGCTCCGGTGGTTGTATACATGCTTTTGTTATTACAAGTAAGTAGTAGAAGTAGGGACTGTGGATATTAAAGATAATGCTTACAAAACTGGACCACATGGACTGGTTCAACTTGTTGAATGAAGAGTCGGACTATGTCTGGTGACTGGAATGGTCAAGAGATCAGCCTTATTTTGACACAGTTTGACTGGATCTTTGACCTTCTAGAATATGAGGGAGATGTTGCAGTGGCAATATTGAACTGGTGACCTTGAAGGAGCCCTATCATTAATCACTTAACTAATGATACTGGTGTCTTTTATTACAAATTTAAGAAACTTATTTATTCCATTATCCGACCCCCCCCACTTATCTCTCTCTGTGAATTAGAATTTCATATTGAGAACAAGAATCCCATGATCAAGGTCTTTACTTGAGTTGGAATGAAACTGCTATTGAAAGAGTGCTTATGGTCATTTTGGGGGGAGATATTCGTCATTAGATTATTCTAAGCCTGCAGCAGTCTGTTGCTAGATTATGCTGGAGAAGGTAGATAGAGGCAGAAGGCTTTACATGCCAGTACCTACAGCTTTTAAAAAGGCCATTGTGGAAGCGCTAATTAATCCTTTTCTTTCTGCTAGCAACCAGTAAATGCTTACGCAATTTCCGTAGTGCTTGAAATTGGCAAAACTTTTGACTTGGCTGATTGAAAATGGTCAGGCTGCTTTATTCAAACTTTCTTTTTGCCCCCTGTTGATATATATCAACCTCTTTGTGATTTATTGCTCGAAGATTTGTGTTGGAGTCGGATGGTTTAACTATTAATTGCCACTGAAATTTTGAGTGTCCAAGCTGTTTGGGCAATGCTCAAAAAAGATAATTTAAGGTTGTGGTTTGCTTTGTATCTTCTATATCTTTTGTCAGTCCTCTTTTACAAACTACAAAAATCTTACTTAGCATTGCATCCTTGCAGATGTGGCTATGAGTTTTGCTACAATTGTGGTGCGGAGTGGAAGAATAAAAAAGCTACATGTTCTTGTCCGCTGTGGGAGGAAGACAATATTTTGTATGATGATGACGGGATTTCTGATAGTGAAGGCAGTGAAGATGAGGAAAATGAAGAATGGTATGGTGACTCGGATGAGGAGTATGTGTCCGTAACAGCATAGTAATAATATTTATTCTCTCAGTACTTGCCTTTTCCCTGACGGGATATCATCTGTTCATAATGGCAAACCTTGACATGTATAGGTATAGTTAGGTCGGACTTTTTCTGTTTTTTCATCTCTTTTGGTGGAAATACATTGAAATAATGATCGGGCATATCAATTTGCAAGCATACAGATTGTAAAGAATGAATGAGTAAAGCAGATGCTTCTTGCATTACTTTGAGATAAAGCTGGCTTTGAAATGAATTCTGAGACGCGAGAGCATCCCGGTGAGAAAATCAGCAGGGAAGATAAAAAGCTTGTGGAGCATGGAGAGAGAAGGATAAAAACGGAGAAGAGATTGATGATTTCTGAGATCTTGGAAACTTGCTGGTTCATGGATAAGAACGGAAGACGGTTTCTTTTTGCTGGGCAAATGATGGCGGTGAAAGTCATTCTATATGAGAAGTTACAGAAAATCTATTTATTTTACTTGCTTTCATATGAAAATCTAGTAAATTAGATAGGTCGAAAAAAAAATACAGTAAGTTACCGTAGAAATATCAGTTAATGAAAAGAGAAAGTTAGTTACTATAATAAGTAATTGATAGATCATTGTAAAAAAGGCTCTGAATAATTTTGAAATTTTTTTTTAAGTATAATCATTTGTATCGCTACAAAAAATAAATAAATGAAAAATATTTTCATTATTTATAAAATTGTTTAGATATGAATTATTGTTGATACTGTAAATACTAATTATTTCAAGTTATATAGATGTTTTTAGAAAAATGTTATTTAAATAATTCATTTTGCGTGAAAAAAAGTATGGCTAAATATGTAAGTATTTAAAGTTTTACTACCACTCTCATGTTCCCGGACTGAACCAGAGCCCAAATGATAAAACACTTCTTCTTTTTTTTTTTTTTTCTTTTTTTTTTTCGGTGTGTAGTTTTGGTCTTTTCATGTACAAGATCTCTATAGACCTCGTATCTCATAGCCCGTTTTGGTTGTATTATAAATTGAAATTATAATCTCACGATCAGAGATTTTCCATATAGTTTAAACCTTAATGAATAAATAATTTAACTTCATTTTAACCCCCAAATAAATAACTAATATATTGTTAATTATACAAATAATTTAACATTGATATACACTAAAATATTCTGTGTAGAATAGTTCATCAAAAGTGCAAATCTAAATGCCCTTGAACTTTGAACTTGATCAATCTGTAAGGTATTTTAGAGTAAGCTTAAACTTAATAATGATAGCTCTAGATTTAAAGTAGGAAATCTACTCACCACTCAACTCCAAAGCACAACATCATAGTAACAATTAACCTATAATATCATCTATCATTTCGAGTTGTTATAATTCGAAACTACCAATCACTCACTTTTTCGAGGCATTTCTTAGTTATTTGCATATCAATGATAGAATAGTTTGATCACTCAAGGAACACTATATATATTCTACGTAATAACTAATTCACATACTATAAGCATGCATCATGATGTAGATTCACAAGCATATCAAGAATCCACATACTCGCAAAGGCACTTACAAACTCTAACTAGCCATGTCAATTTTCCTTCAACACTTACCCACTACAGTAGTAAGGAGATCAACATGTTCAAAACAATGATTATTCACATGCACTTTCAAAACATATTATTTTAGTTCGTTCAAAGCAAGGCGATACATAAGTTGTGACAATAATCACATGTGCAATGAATAAAAATACATACCATGAGTTAACAATCGGTTTACACTCAAATGCATATAAATGAGCATATTGATCTTAGGATGTGCAAACACCAAATATTAGTTCACACATATACACAGGTAGGTATCTATTTTCTACTTATCACTTTGCGGGATTCATCTCGACTCATTAGCCATCTCAACTAATAAGGCATCATCAACATCAACTAATGGGGGATGGAAACATAAACACCTCTTTGTCATGCCTCTCAACTCATCCATTACGAGTGTGCTTACATCTGCATGTTGATGATATTTCATGATATTCACATGCTACTCAACATTTCGTATATAAATCACAATTTCTTATTCTCTCAACCTTGTAGAAAACCGTCCCAAATGGTAGAATATCGGCTTAACTCCATAGTCTTACATACATACTCATACAAGGGAATTCACTCTTTAGCAAATAAGTTGCGGCAAAGGTTTTCATCACATGGCATCATGCACATGCAAATCACTGTAACATAATAATTATCGTGTATATTTCAATAACCACATCTACAAATAACAAAGGAAAGTATTAAATAAATGTTTTAAACCTATTACATTAGTATTCGGTTATAAAACTTTCAATTAGACAAATTTAGTTTAGATATTTTCACATTTGTACCAATTGAGTTTATCTAACCAATTTAAGCTAAAAATTGCAGACGTGAATGTTGGTAATTTTGTATAGCATAACTGGCGCTAACGTAGACATTATTTAATATCTTTATGAAATTTCTAAATTGTTTATTTTTTTTCTTTTTTTTTACAAGGGGCGTCAAAGTTTGCTAGTTGTAGCAAAGGTGATTTCGCCCACGGCTCAAGAGACCATGGCCACTTTCACCTGCGTTCGACGAGGCTTTGGTGAGGTTGCCTCGCTATTGCCTTGCTCGGTTGTCCGCGGCCACATGTGTAAGAGCTGCTCTGGAGACGGAGAGAGGTCCAAGTGAGGAGCAAGAAGGTGAAGAGGAGAAAGGGGAAGGTGTCACGGGCCGAGAGTTCCCTTGGCCTCGGAAACGACCCGCGGGCGCCTAGCGAGCGGAATTCGCCTGGCCAGCCCTTTCTTTAGCTGTTCCACGAACGATACGGTGAATGATTCTTCGTGCGAGATCCTACCACGCCCGGCTTCGCTCGGGCGTCTAGTCCATCGAGTAAGGCGGCGGTTCTCTTTAGGCACAACAAGCGGTTTCGGCTGCCATGGCCTCGTCGGGAGAGCGGCATCGGCTCCCGGCCGGTTTGTGCACGGGAGGCCTACCCCGTCTTGAGCTCCTAAGTGATGTAATCCTTCTATCCTAGAACTCCCAGCACCAACCGTCCCGACGCCACTCCCACGGACCGGTTGTGTTCTACCCTTCCTCGCCTCACACTCTTCACCGAGATAACCCCAAGCGCCACTCACAAGTGTCACGAGTACGGGAGGATTCACGGACCGTGACATTCTCCCCCACTCACCCGCAACGCCCTCGTTGCGATCTCGCTCCGTCGCTTCCTTGCGTAAATTAACCATTGATGTGCCACTTTTGGGTCACATCGAACGGTCACGCTCGCCCAACAAAGCGGGTTTTGCTCCATTGGTGGCCTCTTTTGATCTCGGCCGCTCGGCCCTTGATCCCCGCACTTTTGGCAAGTGTGGCATTTTTCACCAACCTGCATCTTTTGGCAAAGCACCCTTTCACCTAATCGGCATCTTGACCCCGAGCCGGACCAATGGAGGTTCTTTTCTTGTTGAAAACGCGGCAGGACCTCTTCTTCGTATTCACCGACCGATCCAGGAACGTTATCCCCATTCAGCAAGGGTTCGGTTCTTCTCGAACTCCCTATCGGCTCGACGAGGAACTGACTCGTCCTAGTACCATTGCCATCCAAGGAATAGAGAGCGCGGCTTCGTTCGAGCATCTTTTGCCCCGGCCATTCACTTTCCCGCGCGAGGACCGGACCGGGCGCTCATCAGTTCGACCCACTAGAGCGAGAAGCTCGATTCTCCGACTTGCTCACTTGCTTACTGGAGGGATTCCTGCTCTGATACCACTAATGTCACGGTCCGTGAATCCTCCCGTACTCGTGACACTTGTGAGTGGCGCTTGGGGTTATCTGGTGAAGAGTGTGAGGCGAAGGGTAGAACACAACGGTCCGTGGGAGTGGCGTCGGGACGGTTGGTGCTAGGAGTTCTAGGATAGAAGGATTACATCACTTAGGAGCTCAAGACGGGGTAGGCCTCCCGTGCACAAACCGGTCGGGAGCCGATGCCGCTCTCCCGACGAGGCCATGGCAGCCGAAACCGGTTGTTGTGCCTAAAGAGAACCGCCGCCTTACTCGATGGACTAGACGCCCGAGCGAAGCCGGGCGTGGTAGGATCTCGCACGAAGAATCATTCACCGTATCGTTCGTGGAACAGCCTAAAGAAAGGGCGGCCGGGCGAATTCCGCTCGCTAGGCGCCCGCGGGTCGTTTCCGAGGCCAAGGGAACTCTCGGCCCGTGACAAGTGGTATCGGAGCGGGAATCCCTCCAAGTAAGCAAGTGAGCAAGTCGGAGAATCGAGCTTCTCGCTCTAGTGGGTCGAACCGATGAGCGCCCGGTCCCGGTCCTCGCGCGGCGAAAGTGAATGGCCGGGGCAAAAGATGCTCGAACGAAGCCGCGCTCTGTTCCTTGGATGGCAATGGTACTAGGACGAGTCGGTTCCTCGTCGAGCCGATAGGGAGTTCGAGAAGAACCGAACCCTTGCCGAATGGGGATAACGTTCGGATCGGTCGGTGAATACGAAGAAGAGGTCTCCGCCGCGTTTTCAACAAGAAAAGAACCTCCATTGGTCTCTGGGGTCAAGATGCCGATTAGGGTGAAAGGGTGCCGCCAAAAGATGCGGTTGGTGAAAAATGCCACACTTGCCAAAAGTGCGGGTGGATGAAGGGCCGAGCGGCCGAGATCAAAAGAGGCCACCAATGGAGCAAAACTCGCTTTGTTGGGCGGCGTGACCGTTCGATGTGACCCAAAAGTGGCACATCAATGGTTAATTTACGCAAGGAAGCGACAGAGCAGAGATCGCAACGAGGGCGTTGCGAATTGAGTGGGGGAAAATATCACGGTCCGTGAATCCTCCCGTACTCGTGACACTTGTGAGTGGCGCTTGGGGTTATCGGTGAAGAGTGTGAGGCGAAGGGTAGAACACAACCGGTCCGTGGGAGTGGCGTCGGGACGGTTGGTGCTAGGAGTTCTAGGATAGAAGGATTACATCACTTAGGAGCTCAAGACGGGGTAGGCCTCCCGTGCACAAACCGGTCGGGAGCTAATGCCGCTCTCCCGACGAGGCCATGGCGGGCCGAAAC
Organism: Eucalyptus brandiana; assembly: GCA_014182725.1. Lineage (NCBI taxonomy): Eukaryota > Viridiplantae > Streptophyta > Magnoliopsida > Myrtales > Myrtaceae > Eucalyptus > Eucalyptus brandiana. Next base: position 31,187,551 of record CM024669.1, read on the forward strand.
CGGTTGTTGTGCCTAAAGAGAAGCTATTTTGCCGCCTTACTCGATGGACTAGACGCCCGAGCGAAGCCGGGCGTGGTAGGATCTCGCACGAAGAATCATTCACCGTATCGTTCGTGGAATGACTAAAGAAAGGGGCCGGGGCGAATTCCGCTCGCTAGGCGCCCGCGGGTCGTTTCCGAGGCCAAGGGAACTCTCGGCCCGTGACAAAGGCATGGGACATCTTAAATAGACGAGGGACTTGGGTGAGAGGGCGCTACTCTAGGCCTATGCAGCGAGGGATGCTTGCGCACTTTCCAGGCTGATGGCTGGGCCAGCTATCGCGGAGTACGAAGTCTCTTCGGATTCGCCATCGACGGCCCCTAGACCGCCTTCAATCTCGCGGTGATGTGGACATGCTTTGTTTTTTGTTAGCGTGATTGAGACGACGTTTGATAGCGTTTTTGTTCTTGAAAATAATTTTCTTTTGAAGACATCTTTTTTTATTTATATTCAACAGAATAATTTCTAAGCATTTTAAAACGTTTTGTAATTATATAAAAATTTTGCTCCCAAAATAGAAATACGTTTAGGAGATCCCAAATATTTTTGTGACTTAAAATTTCTTTTGATTTATTAATAATTTTATTATATTTTTTTCTTTTTCTTCTTTTCCATCTTAGTCGGCCGCTGACCTTGGCCATTGCTAACTAGCGACCAGCCAAACGACAGCCGGCAAGGTCGCCAGCCTCAAGGGAGCCTCACTATGGCTGGGCCAGGCCAAGCCAAGCCTTGCTCAGCCACCGTGAGATTGGCCTCACCCATCAAGGCGACGCCAACCACTTTGCTCAACCACTGCGGGGTCAACCTCACCTAGGCAACACTGACCCAAGCGACACCGACCTTGCGGTGGCTAGGTGAGGCTCAGGGGCCCCCACTTAGCCACAGCAAGACTCTCCCAAGCCTCCCCAGTGGCTAGCGAGGTCACTAGACGAGACCGGCGAGGAGAGAAGAGAGGAAGAGAAAAAAAAACTTTTTCTTGTTTTATGAGTTGTTCAGGAGTAAGAAATAATTTTGTTTTTATTTTTTAATTATATTCCAAATCTATTCTCATGAATAATTTGTTTTTAAGAACAAAAAAAATTACCAAACGTGTTTCTATTCTATTTCTATTTCGGGAAAAAAAAAAACATAAACACGTGTTCTGAAAAGCATTACTAAATGCTCCCTTAGTAATTGGTGCGAGGTTGCAAGTAGAGGAAGAGGAAGAAGGTTCAGCATTTACAAGGGGCTTTGAGTTCAATGCAAATGTTGAAAGCCCAAAGCTACTTGGGGAAATGCAATTGTGTTTGTTAAATAATTTTAGCATTCAGTGAAATGTTGAAAGCCCAAAGCTAGTCCCTACTAGCTTTGGGCTTTCAAAGATTTTGAAGACAAGTTGAAAGGCGAAAGAACTGGCTTCAAAGTCGAACCAAAGCGGTCAAAGATTTCCCAGAGGGCTTTCGGGCCTGAAAGCTCCTTAGAAATGCTGAGCCGAAGAAGAATAAGAAGTGGCATTTTTTGGAGGAGGAGAAGCTCTTTACATCTCCAATCGCCCAACTCATACAGGTGGTCAGCTACGCCTCACTCAAATCGAGGTGAGTCCATGGAGGATTGCCGGAACTCTCGGAAAAAACAAAATAAATAAAATAAAAAAACTAATAAAAATTCATAAATTCAAAAATAAATAAATTTAAAAAAATATTCATATCAGCTCCAACCATATCATGTACTGTTCATACGTGATTTTGTCAACTAGTGAGTTGTTGAAAATAGAAATAGCAAGAGTAAATAGTTAGGTAGACTAGCAAATAGCAATAGAATTTATTTAAAAGAATAAAAAAATATATATTATTAAAAAGGAGAGAAACGAAACCGAGCCAGGCCCGGGAAGACTCGGTGACTTGGCTCAAGTTTGAAGCTCTTTCGCCGGAGCCGTCTTCACCGCCAGTGCACCGAGGCCGAGAGCCGTGGAGCTTACGCCGGCCGATGTCTATCAACAATCCGTGGAACTGAAGGAAATTATTTTTTTCGCGATTAAGAAGCGTGAAGAAGATCTCGATTCTCGTTCAAAGTGATTCCATCAAATCTGATTCTAACCAAGGACGGATAGTAAAAAGCTTCCCTCGTCGACTCAATCGGTACTCGGGGTTTCGATCCGCTTTGCTGACCAGGTAATGTTCCTCCCCTGTCTTGCGCTGCCTTGAACGAACTACAATGCTGAGTTGCTTAACACTGCTCGTGCGTAAGAAACCGGGGAGCCAAGGTCTTTCTTGGATGATTTGTAGTGATATTGTCATTCTAGTGTCGACTCTGGACCCAAAAGAATATTTTCGATTCCGGAGCTAGGTTCAACACTCGTGGTGCTCACTGCCTGTTCGACAGAGTGACTGAGCCACGTCCGTATACATTTACCTCCTTTTTTTCTTTTTCTTTTTTTTATCTTTTGATGTCCCCGTGGCTGCGTACATTGTTCTCCTTTTTTGTGCTTTCTTCAGTGCCCTTGTGATGTTTTGCCATGGCTAATATGGGCGAGGGAATGGACTGAAGACTCTTTGATAATGCTGAATTCTTGCGATGCTTGACCGGATTTTTGTTGGCATGTTCCATTCGACATGTTACGCATCATTGTGGAGTCATAGGTAAGAATTTATGGCAGTCGGAGGCGATGGTCCGGCGTGGCCGAGGATAGAGTTCGTCGGAGACAGCCAGCGGCCGGCGATGATGGACGATGCCATGGAGGTCCGGTTCGAGAGCTTGGGTTGGTTCGGCTTGAATAGAATCTGGGCCTAGGCTTTAGGTTAATACTTAGGGGTTCGGGCTAGGTGAAAGAAGAAGAACCGATTGGGCTTGGGAAGGTTGAGCTCGGTCTTGACCGTAGCCCACCCCGGGGCGAAGCCCGGGTCCAGCCCTGTTCGGACTTGGTGCAAGGGCCCGACCCGGGTCCGGTATCCTTTTCTTTTTTCTTTTTTAAATAATAAAATGTTCTCATTAATACAAACAATATTTTTATTAAAAATTAAAAAATGCAGATAATATTAAAAATTAGGAAAAATTTTAGAAAGGAGGTTTTGATTAATTTTTATTATATTTTTAGTGTTAATATTAGTTTAGAATTAGTGTCAAATTTTCCTAGATTAGAATGCACATGGTTTGGGGATTTTGATAATTTAGGATTAGTGTAATCTTAGAAAATATAATAAAGAAAGGTGACACTTTGGATAAAAATTAAACTTCCAAACTAAACAAGCTCATAAAGTTTTTACCAGAGGGCATTATTTGTTCTTAGAGACAAATGTCAAGTTGTTGTGTATATATTATTTCAGTTATATTCTTTAGGGTTGCTTTCAATACATTGATTGTTGTTTTCCTTTTAGCATGACTAGCATAAATCATAAGATCATGATAAAACCCAAAAACATTGCATGAACACTTGGTGGATGAGAACTTTATGACTCATAATATTAGTAAGAGACTACTTAGACACTTTAGTGGTTAAATGATCAAACTGAATACCGAAATGGCATTAGTTAAATAACTAGTATAATCAAGGTTATGATCCTAGATCTCTAGTTGCATAGGAAATGAGATATACTTTCATAACTCTCAAAAAGGTCAATGATGAATGCCCTAACATCGCGAGAGGGTAAGATTTTGGGAGAATTCATGACAATTGAGGATCATTGGTCCACCATTGGCATTACCTCTAACCTTATTCGATAAAGGTGGCCCCTTAAGGGTAAGTCTTGGTAATTTTTTGCCTAAATTAGCGAGATTGACTCAATTATTACTAATATGAAAATGTTCAAAACCAAATTTGTCTAATTAAAATGTTTATCACTGAATTGGTATTGATGTAATATGTTAAGAACTTTATTGGTACTTTTTTTTCCAAATAACATATGGCAAGTTTGTATTAGCAATAGAAACCAAATATCCATTTATCTTCATTTGCAAACTCCACGAACTTTAATTCATGACACTTATAATTTAGTAAATAGTATCATCACATGCAAATCATTACTATGTAACAACTGCCAATCATTACTATGTAACAACTGCCACGTGATTATAATGCAAATAACATTACCCTAATATGTTGTCATTTCTCATATTAACAGTAGCAACCAAACATCAATCTATTATCACTATCAATGTGTCAACTTTTATTCATAAAGTAATTCAACCAAGAGTCCGGAGCATCTTCACATCACATGAAGTTATGATTACTCTATCAAGTTGCCAGTAAACAACTATGACTACCTAGCTGTAATGTCTATAAAGTATGGAGGGTCACCATGCAATGGAAGTGACGCTGTAATGGGTACTACTTGTAAGCAAAAATTATAATATTTAGTCAACGCATGATAAACCAAAGATGGATGGGCACCGGTGCAATAAAATACGCTCTTGTTAGTTTTCTTTGTCTCCGCCCCAATGGCATATTTGTAATTTCAGCAGGAATCATGGCAATTTTGCGAAAACTCCGTGCATTGTCCAGGCCCCAGAACTAGAAATTTAAACTAGAATGGGCTAAAACGAGAGAAAGAGAGAGAGAAGGATGAGCGGTGGCCGCTCAATGGCGGCACGAAGCGAGATCGCGGTCGTGCCGCGGTGTCCCGGTCGGACGGTGAGTCGGAGACCGAGAACGATAGACGGCGAGGCTGACTGAGGGTGTTGCGTCCGTGGATTGGACGGAAGGAGGGGCGGCCCACGAGAAGAAGTCGGGGCCGGTCGGGCCTTCTCGGGCCCGTCGAAAGGCCCGAAAGGTCGGGCCGGGTCTGTGCTTCCGGGCATTTTCTTTTTTTCTCCTCGGCACATCCCTAAGCTGGAGCTCAGAAGCTGTCGCCGGTGCAGGAGAACGTGCCCGACGCGACGATCCGGAGGCCACTTGCACGTATCGCCATGTGTGAGATGACGACGACACCCTAGCGCGCGCGCTCTCTCTCTCTCTCTCTCTACACTTGTACGGTTGTTTCTAGACGCGCCATTTGGATGTCGGCGACGCAGAGGATACTCAGCTTTCTCAACCCGACGCTCCTCTGCCGCTCTCCTCCGCCGGCGGCGCTGCTGTCCAGAACCTTCCCCTCGCATCGCTCCCTCGCCTTCGTCCCTTCCTCCTCCTCCTCCTCCTCCGCCCGTCATCGCCGCTCCGTCATGCCTCGCCATCAGGTTCGTCTCCTGCCCTGCCGCCGCCGGCGTCGTTGCGCGCGGATGAACTTATGCTTCGGGTGATCGACGAGCGCTTCCTTTCGCGTTCTTTTGAGTCCCTTCTTCTAGCGTTCGCGCGATACTCGTCCGTCCATTTTGGATTCGCGATTATCGGCTTCCTTTGCTCTTTCTCTTTTGCGAGAAAATGAAAAATGGAGTGATTCGTTTGTTGCCGGCATTACGGATTCAGAGAAATGTTTTTGTTTGGACGTGTTCGTGCAGAAAAAGGGGGGGCGTGGAGAGCAGAAGTGGAAAGAGAAGAGCCCTTCCATGACAGCTGCTCCAGAAAGGAATATCGCATCGACAGTCGAGGCTGTTGCCAGCAGACTCGGAGAGTTAGATGTTGCTGCGGAGTCGGGTGGCGATGTTCATCCTTCCCAATCGGGCGGCGTCCTTCAATCGGCGAGCCATCGTGCTCCTTTCCAGGGCGAGAAAGCAATCTGGAAGCCCAGAGCCTATGGAACGGCTACTGGACCCTTGGAGATCGACGCCCAAAGTAAGACTGCGGATAAAGGAGCGGCGGAGGCGCAAGGGAATAGCTCCGGCTCGAGTGTGGCACAAGAAATCTCCCCTGGTTTGAGTAAGTTATTCAGGACAAATTATTTGGAAGGCTTCTCCGTGGATAACTCTACGTATACAAGCGCCCAAATTAGAGCTACCTTCTATCCCAAGTTCGAAAATGAGAAGTCCGATCAGCAGGTATTCTTTTCTCACATCAGTCCCTTGTTATTTTGCTTTATCGGGATGTATGCTCCGTTCAGTTGTTAAGGGTACTACTAACTTGTGATAAGTTATCTAGCACACAAGAACGTCTATGACAGTTTCCTGCTCCTTTAGGTGCATAACCTTTATTAATGGAAACCCAGTTTTGACTTGTTCTTATCTATTCACGTGTTTTCATTTTTTCAGATTAGGACAAGGATGATTGAGATGGTGTCAAAAGGCCTGGCAACAGTAGAGGTACACTGCCTTCCCAGCTCCATGCTTTCTCCTAGTAGGAATACATGTTTGCATTCGGCAAAGAGCGTTAACTTATATGTCCCAGATATTTGATGAAGCTCATAGCTTGTCGATGTTTCCCTATTGCATAAGCTGAAATAAGTAATTTTTTTTAGATAACTGCCAAGCGAGGCAGATGATGTTGTTTTTTGACCCGGATTAAGTTACACCCATGCAGGTTTCCCTCAAGCATTCAGGTTCTCTCTTCATGTATGCCGGTCATGAGGGTGGAGCATATGCCAAGAACAGCTTTGGAAATATGTAAGCTGAAAAGCTTTCGGTATCTGTGGCACATTAAATTGAGTACTTAATAGATGTTCCTGTTGTAGATACACTGCTGTGGGAGTTTTTGTCCTTGGCCGCATGTTTCGGGAGTCTTGGGGTGTGGAAGCAGGAAAAAAACAAGCTGAGTTCAATGCCTTTCTGGAGGTGCGTGGGTATTTCACTCTAATGTTAGATGTCAATATCATTTCATTTCTCCTCGATGTTCAACCAATATTTAGAACAATATGTGGAATTCCAAATTTTAAGTCTCTTCCCATGTAATATCCATGGAAACATGAAAATCAGTTTACATCTTTATTACCATGTTTTTGGGATATAATTCATTGACTGGTTTGAAGTCTTTTTCCCCTCATGGATTCTTTTTTCGGGTATTTTCAATCCAATTGGGCTGCTTGGAACTTAATCTTCAGGTCAAGCTTTTGTAGTGGCTAGTCCCTAGACCTTAAACTTGCTTAAGTGAGAGAAAGGAGTGTTAGAGATTCAAGTGGGGGGGTCTTTTATTTTTAATTTGGTGCTTATACTTTTAAGTTTTTATAATTTGACTTTCCTTTATTTTATAATGAAAATTTCAAATCTTCAAGAACTTAATTCATTTTTGTGAATATTATATAGTTTTTAAATTCACAATAATATTTTCATTTTGGTGGAACGTCATTAGTAGTTGAGAAGTTGAAACAAATGGACCCTAATATGGAAATTATTCAACTCTTTCTCTCTGTCTCAAGCGCGCGCGCGCACTACTGCATACACCACAGATGCAGTCATGTGCATATGGACATATGTAAAATGAAATACTTTGCTAGTGTAAACAAGCTATCACTCAAGTTCGCGAGTATCCTGTAATATGGAAATTAGGATTCCGACCATGCAGGAAATTTCCAGTTAGCAATGTTCATTGCTGTTCACATCATCGGCACATGATGTTTGTAGTTTAAACTTTTTTATAGTATGCTTTACCTTTTCCAACAGCTTTATCTTTGATAATTCCAGGAAAACAGGATGTGTATTTCTATGGAGCTGGTAACAGCTGTTTTGGGTGACCACGGGCAGCGACCCCGAGAAGATTACGGTATCATTTTCTCTTTTCTACTTTGAGGTTCTTTGTTTGGAAGTATCCATTCTGTATTTGAATCTTTAAAAATTAGTTACTGAATACATGGTTGATTGATTGTATGTGTGTTTTCTTATTTCTACTATGAGCGTCCTTCTGTTCTTGGAGTCATACAATGAGTTGGGGCTGGAAAACTTTTACATTTTTCTTGTGGTTATGGTTGATGTTTAGAGATTGACTGCCCATGGGTCATACTTTCCATCATCCGCTGTTGCTATAGTCTCAAATCTTATCGAAAAGTTCAATTTCATGTTTTTCCATTACATCATGCCTCCATAAATATATTGATCATTGTATGAAAGTAGCGTTCGCAAGGATAGCTCTTTTAGATAGAATATTAAGTATACACATCCATTTCTACTGATAGAATTCTCCAAAAGAAATGGTTAAGCAAGAGTTAGTTTTTCTTACCGTTTAATTGTTAAGAACTTGACTTTGCATTGGCTAGTTTGCTTGATCTGTACCTTATATCACTTGCTAATAAGGCCCCTTCCTGATAATGTTAGTCTCTCATTACTGTTTCTTACACAGATGAAGAAGTTTGTTTTGGTCATTATGTCTATTCTCAACATTTATCGATGTAGAAAAGTATGAAAAGTTGATTATTTTGTCAAACCATTCTTGTTACTTCAACAGTTGTAGTTACTGCGGTCACTGAATTGGGAAGTGGCAAGCCTAAATTCTACTCCACTCCTGAAATTATTGCTTTTTGTCGAAAATGGCGTCTCCCTACCAACCATATATGGTTGTTCTCAACAAGGTATGTTCACGTAACTAATTTGCACGAGCCATCCCTTTTGATTAATTATTAGACAGTATGGATTTATCGATTGAACAAATTATCTTACCTTCTACAGGTACTATCTTCTTGCCTGTTTGATTTTAGTAATAATTTGCGCTCAGTAAAAGTTTTTTAGGAAAAACTACATCATCTTGTATGGAGTGAAATGACTGTTTTGCGCCATAGTTTAAACTATTTGAAAATGGGATAACAACGAATGTTGGCATATTCTTTAACACTTCCCTTTGCTTGTAAGATGGACCCTATGCAGGAGAGAGAGGATATGCCACTAGATAGCTATAGACTAGAACACACGGACTAACAGTAGGAGGGAGTGCGAGATTCAAACTCTTGATGTGAGCTTCATCTCATGTGAAATGTCCTTTTCTTCCTAAAAGTTTAACCTGTATGGAGATAAGTTCACAATGTATATCTGGAATATTTCTTTATGTATCGCATCATTTTATGCATGTTAAAAGATTTGCACATGCTAACAGTTGTTACACAATTTTGTTGTTGTTATAAATAAATAGACATTATATCATCGTAGCAGTGGTGTTTGACTTGGACTAAGACAACTATCTAATTAATATGCAAGCCATACTAAAGTGGTTATGCTTAATGGATTTTCTTTGGCTATACTCAATATACAGTACAAAAGGCTTTTGGGGGTGAATTTGGAGTTTTTTATGTGGTACTTAAACTGAATATCAGTTTGTGTACTGATGAGGTAAAAGTTATACGGATAACTGTGGGCGAGTATTCTGACAGCAGACTCTTCAAAGAAGAGTGTTCACCTTGTAGATAGATGCAGTGTAAGTGGACACCTGAGGTAGTCGACCCTATGTGAAGTCATTGTCCTGGGCTGAGACAAGTTCAGGTTTTTAGGTATTCATTGGTCTGAAGCTTCTCCTGTTAGGGAAGAGCTTTGCTCTTAAAGGAGTTTGTTTTGTAAAGAACAAAGAGAGAAAATCTATTCTTTTTCTCTTAACAATTTTTTGGCTTATTTGAAGGGGGAAGTCCTTGAAGGCTTTTGAAAGTGTGATTCTTTCAATATGAAAAGTAATTACGGGCTGTCATTTTGGGTTCTTATGGCTACTGAACAAACCACTGGATAACTTTTGGGACTTTCAACATTCATTTTCTCCCTAATTTTTTTTTTAAAGCAGTGGTACCCCTTGAATCTTATAAATTTTTCCTATTTAGTTTTTGAAAAATCAACATCATGGATAATTTGAAGCATGTTAAGACTGAAGTTAAGGCCTACTCCCTAGGGTAAGTGTACTACTTTTGAACAAAAGTGTCTTGATAATATTAGGGGGAATTGCTTCTTATAGTGGAGAATTTGTAATGCTGGACCATTTGTTGGCTAACATGCATCTTATGGCTTATAGGATTCATTTGATTAAACTTTACTTCAGGCAGAATGAATTATTGACCGACTCTGCATACAATTAGGTGCAAGTAGATCTTTAGTTCAAGGGAAAAAAATGATTAGTGAATTTATTATTCGATTGGATTAGTGAACTGGTGATATAAGGAAAAGAAAATGATGCAGAAGAAATTAATTAGAAGTTAAGAAATAAATTTAGATTGGAACTACGCAAAAAATACATACATAGATAAACACAAATAATCTTCAATTGGATTTACTGTTCAAATATTATTGAGCTAATGTAAAGAAAAAATTTAGAACCCCCCAAAAAAATGATGTGTAAAAATGGATGTGGGAAAGATTCAGAGGTTGTATAATATTGGAATTAGTCAAAAAAAAAAAAAAAAAAAAAAAAAAAACCACACACTCAGAAAAGGAATCTTGAATTCTTTAATCAAACTTATCATTCAATGGAATTAGTGGACTAATAAAATAGGAAAATAGTTTTTGTCTTTATGAGAAATTAAAATAATAAATAAGAAAAAAATGATTTGTGAACTTACTATTTGATTGGATTAGTGAACTTATGAAACAAGGAAAAGAAAATGACGTGGAAGAAATCAGCTAGAAAAATCAAAAATACATTTAAGTTGAAATTAGACAAAAAGTACATAGTTAAAGAAATCGAGTTCCAAATTTTTCAATCAACAACTTTTGTAGGTAGACTAGACTAATTTGTGATTCTTCAGCTTCTTCTCTCTTCTGATTTTGATTGCTTGTCCAAAGCTATAAATTCAAGCATCCCTTCTCACAAGTGCTTGTGTACTAATTTGGGTTGCCAACAAATTTTATTTCTATTTTAGGAAAGCAGTGACATCCTTTTTCGCTGCCTATGATGCGTTATGTGAAGAAGGAACAGCAACACCTGTATGTAAGGCTCTTGATGAAATTGCAGATATTTCTGTACCAGGTAAATTGCTGAAGAGCAGGTTGATGTTGCTATTGTAAATGATTTAAGCTTCACCACTCTTGGTACAGCAAAGCTTTTATCACCTACATTTTTTTTTTGGGGGGTGATTGCAGAAGAAATTATGTATCTTAGACTTCTTATGTTATAATTGCACTTTTATCATAGAACATTCATTGGCATCCTAAAATTCTGTCACTCTGGTTGATGTCTTTCTCGTTGGGGAACTGTTGGTGACTTGGAATATCTTTGCAGGATCAAAAGATCATATCAATGTGCAAGGTGAAATCTTAGAGGGTCTTGTGGCTCGAATTGTAAGCCCCGATAGTTCAAAACATCTGGAACAAGTCTTGAAGGACTTCCCTCCTCCACCTAATGAAGGAGGTACTCAATCTTGTTCTCTTGACATATTTTTGTAAGTTGCGGTCACATTAGTTCGAATTATATCCAAATACAGTCCTTTTCAGTTGTTGAAGTCAACAGAATACTGCCTAATTTCAATAACATTCTCAGTTTATTTTTATTTTGCTTCTCAGATCATCTTGATCTGGGACCCAGCCTTAGAGAAATTTGTGCGGCAAATAGGACAGATGAGAAACAGGTGAGATTGAATTTGTCCAAGTAGTAGTATACTCTAAGCCTAATGTTCCTGAGATACTGTTGCTTAGGCGACATTGATGATATGAACGGCTTGATGATTTTTTATTTATTTTACTGTCCAAATTTAATTGCAGCAAATGAAAGCACTCCTTAAGGGTGTGGGTACCTCCTTTTGTCCTGACCATTCAGACTGGCTTGGGAATGAAACAGGCGATAACCATTCAAGAAATGCAGACCGATCTGTTGTGGCAAAATTTTTGCAATCACAGCCTGCTGACTACTCTACCACCAAGCTGCAGGTGAAATTCTGCAGTCGGATGAGATGTCTCTGCAGCAAAATTCTGCTTGCAATGTAGGATTTTGCTTTCTTGTTTGATGACACTTAATTCTGCTGTCAAACCAGGAAATGATTCGTTTAATGAAAGAAAGACGCTATCCAGCTGCATTTAAATGCTATCACAATTTCCACAAAGTCAACTCTATATCAAGTGAAAATCTTTTCTACAAGATGGTTATTCATGTTCACAGCGATTCAGTTTTCCGCAGATACCAAAAAGAGATGAGGTCAAGTTCAAGCCTACCTTCCTTCTCTCGGTTAATGGATTTCATTTGTAATTTGTCTGTGTAATAGTGTGAATAAATGATCTTCAGGTCCAAGCCTGGATTGTGGCCACTATATAGAGGTAAGAACATGCTATTTCAATACACGCATTACCTTTCTTGTTTTACCATACATCCTAACTCATGAATATTATGCCCTAGAAAGATCTGTCGGCAAGAGGTTAATCTTGAATTCTGCAATATCTTGCAGGGTTTTTTGTCGACATCAATTTATTCAAGGCAAATAAAGAACGAGCTGCTGAAATTGCAAATAGCAATCTGGATGTTGTAGAAAATACTAATGGTACTGCTGCGTCCCCAAAGGACAGTTTGGCGGATGATGATGCAAACTTAATGATAAAACTGAAATTTCTAACCTATAAGGTACGCATTGTCCTTGCAAAAGTCTATTGAAAATTGTCTTTACCTTTAGTTGTAGCTGGTTACAAATCAAAATGGTTAGTTATGTTAAGGTAGCTTTCAAGAGTTGTCGAGGAAAGTGTGTTGGCTTTGATTTTTTCCCCTAGTTTGTATTTCTTTCCATATTGGAAACATATAAAAAAATGGTAATGTGCAAGTCCCCTATGTGCAAGGTTAGGGGAGCATATAAACTTATGATATGCCAGCAGATAGCCTATAATCCTAGTCGAAGTTTTCTAGTAGTTGTCCCCTAGCTTCAATGGGGCAATGATCTTTATTCTGACTCACCAATATGCCTCCAAGTTTCATCTCTATACCATAGTGGTACCCTCTATCAATTTACTTCTACAACTTAGTCTGTTGCTGAAGCAATCGATGTTTAGTTGCATTCTGTACCTTCACATTTAGAAAGCTGCTCTGAGTTGCGGGGGTGGCAAGATTGAGCTGTATCAGGTGAATTTGGTCTACTTTAGCACTTCTCAAACTCAGAATTGGCTCGATGGTCAGGACTTGTTACTCAGTTGAGTTATATGGGGCTTGACTCAACAAGTTTCTGTACATGCTCAAGCTCAACTAAACTCAGATGCATTATCCAAAAGTAAATTATACTCTATCCCCAAGTTAACCAGAAACAGTGAACTTGAACTTGGATATCAATGTATGCAGAATAAAAATAAGATTATGCCTATATGCTTGGTTATTATGAAACACTAATATTTTTTAAACTCAACTAGGAGTGCAATGAGGCTTGAATTCGATTAAGTTCAACGCTCTACTGACTCCAACTTGATGTTTAGACCAACTTCTACGCTGCAATAGAGGATATAGTTGACATTGCTGAATTCGCCAATTTTATGAGATTGTGAAGTCCAATGCTCTCATATTTTTTCTCTGGTTCCGAGTTGAGTTTCTGCTTTGATAAAAACAAAAACATTTTATACACCATTATGTGGACAAGCTATAAATTTTCAGAGTCAATTGTGTATTGAATTCAAAATTCTTAGGTGGTTTGGAACTTATACTAGGGCCATAATTTCAATTTTGCCTTCCTATCAAAATTAGTTTTGGCTCATTTATGGAAACAAAGATTGATGATTATCTGTTGCCTATGCACAGTGATGGAGATGCAATCTGATATGCAAATAGCTGAAATACAATCTCACACATCATTCCGAATTTTTCCTGCAGCTCCGGACGTTTTTGATTCGCAATGGTTTGTCCATACTTTTTAAGCAGGGTCCAGCTGCATATAAGACCTACTACCAAAGGTAAGTGCAGCATTCTTGAATAATGGTGTCTTGAAGCTTGGGACATGGCTAGATAGCTAATACACATTTGACAAATTGCATTCACTTGATTACAATATTATTGTGGATGTTGATATATCGAGTGATTATTTATCAGTATGATGAGCACCGCGTAATAGGGTGCAATTCTATTAAAGTGTCGTCCCAGTGAGCTGGAGTATTGCTGGTTTCAAGCACATAGTTCTGTTATGATCAAATCATTGAGTAAGAGACTTAAACAATTGATTTTCGTTCAAGCATGTTTACCAAAAAATGTCCTATTTTGACACTACAGACAGATGACGATATGGGGTACTTCACCTGGAAAACAGAGACAACTCAGCAAGATGTTAGATGAATGGTAACTTTCTCAGCAACTCTTTTTAGGATCTCTTTGATTTGGATTTCTCACATGTAGTGATCTTCAGGGCCGTTTATATCCGAAGGAAGTGTGGAAATAAACAGTTATCATCATCGACATACCTCAGTGAGGCTGAACTGTTTCTAGAGCAGTATGCAAAGCGCAGTCCGGAGAATCAAGCTTTAATAGGATCTGCTGGAAATTTAGTGAGGGCCGAAGATTTTCTTGCCATTATTGAAGGAGGCAGGGATGAAGAAGGTGATCTGGAAACTGATCGAGAAGTAGCACCACCAAGTTCCAGTCCCTCTGCCAGAGACTCCATTTTGAAGGATCATGGTCTAATTGTATTTTTTCCAGGTGTGTTTGTCTTTGCTGCTTTTGTGTGTGTGTGGGTGTGGGTTGTTTTTTTTTTTTTTTTTTTTTTTTGGGGGGTTGGAAGAGAGAGAATTCCTCATGATATTGTTCAAATTCTTAAATAATCTGCCAATAAAGGTTCAATGGCTTCTTTCAACTGAAGATAACTCTGCTCTCTACAATTGTCATGGTCTTTGGGCTGCATGAAGTGCCTTTTGAGCTAGAACTGTCTTTTCTTGTTGATGTGTGTGTAGTCACTTGAGCAGCATTTTGCTCCCGTTGGTAATCATATCCTCTATTTTGAAAGATTCTCGCAGAGTCTTTCGAAGAATCCTACACAACAAGAATTTTAGGTACTTTGGTCACACAACAGCTGAAATGAGTCAGCAGCCAGTTATACATCTATTCTGTGTTCATTTGAGAATGGGTTTGCAGAACTATTTTGTGTTTATCTTAATAACAATACCTTATTCTTCTTTGTTAAGGCATAGTATCATGGCAAAAGCACGCTGCTTTAGGACCAATTTTTTTAAATGTTAGCTTCTTTAACAATCAGATTCTATCTACTTCAGACTGTGAGTTCTCACAAGTTTCTTATATGTCCAGTTTTTGCAAGATCTTTTTTGATCTTAGTTGCAGCACTGACTTTGTTATTTCTTTCCTTTTGAATAACTAATTGATATCAGTTAGTTATTGGTTGTAGTAATAATAAATTGGTCTCCAAAAATTCTCTTCTTATGCTTCTTGTGGATAATTTGTGACTTCAGATGTGGTCATTATGTTTTGATTCTCATATCTCAGGAATACCTGGTTGTGCTAAGTCGGCCCTGTGCAAGGAACTATTGAGTGCCCCAGGTGGTCTTGGGGATGATCGGCCAGTCCATAGTCTGATGGGTGACCTTGTTAAAGGTATCGAACATTGTTGAGATGTCATCAAACTTATGCTTCTGAAGCAATTAGGCTTTTGGCCAAAAAAGAAAAAACGCAATTAGGCCGTACCTCATTTGGATTTCAATACTTTTCATCGGTTTAATTTTGGCTGTTTACTATTCGCAATGTGTTTGTTGCCTTGAGGTAAAATAAAGAATGGCCTCTCCATATCTGTGCCTGTCTGCCCCTGTAAAAATTACGAAGGACTAGGCCTGTTCACTGAAGCCTGGCAAATTAGGATAACCTCTCTTTTCTGTAAGTCTTGAGTGACAAAGAAAGCATGATCATCGGCATAGTATGATTAAAACTGGAAGACATTTGGATCTTTAGCTGTTGGCACCAGATGATGAAGCAATAGAAATTTACTGATAAAAAAGATTAATAAGTGAGGCATCACAAGAGAGGATTTTTCAAGTGGAAAGGAGTACATGTCCCATCACATTAACTCAGCTGAAAGAAGATTGTCTGCCCAGATTGTAGTAGTCGGCTTGGTCCTCATTTCGCTCCACTATTTACGGTGTCACTTTGGTTGAAAGTTTTTTTTATATGACAGAAATCTATTGCCATGTATAGGCTTACTGTATTTAATTCAAATGATCATCAATTTTTTATCCTCCTTGTACACTGTACTTCCCCTTAAAATGTTCACGTGTCTTGTCAGAACAATTAATGATGAAAGAATCTTACTACAAGCCAGTATTATGGATGCAGACACTTTATTTTTTTCTCCTTATACATTTTTTGAGAGTTTGTTTCTCTGTATTGGCATATGTGCAGGGAAGTATTGGCAGAAAGTTGCTGACGAACGCAGGAGAAAACCCCATTCTATAATGCTAGCAGACAAGAATGCTCCAAACGAAGAAGTTTGGAGACAGGTGATTTTCTTTCTGTTTTCCCTTTAGATTATGATTCTTTAGTCTAAAGTTTGAATTTTCTTTTTCATTTTCTACTGAGTCAGCATATAGAAGATTGCTAGCTCCTACAGACGCTAAACAATAGACTTCCTTGCCATTGACAATGGCAAGCTCTGCAATTACGGGTACCATACGAATATATGCTACAAAACTGAGTCAGTACGTCCTGCTTCAATGATCACTCCAGATTGACTCATTTGATTTTAGTTGAACTCAAGCTCGCCAGAAACTCAGTTAAAACAAGCTTGCTAACCTAGTCAAGCTTTTATTATTTGACTCCTAAATCCTTCAAATGATAGTATATCCACTCATATGTTTAAGGGAAAATACTTTGGTGTGCTCGATCTCTTTTATAATTTTATTAAAATAAAATCGAATTTGAATATCTCAATTTTTTATTTATGTGAAATTTTAGATGGAGATAAATTGTTATTCTCATTCATATCTTCTAGTGCTTTACAATGTTGTATTTATAGGCTAATATACAGATAAATCCTAGCAAACAAAAGTAAAGGAAAGAAAGCCTAAAAAAGGAGAAAAGCTGAAATCCCACGATTTGTGGGTTAACAGCTATAATCCCATGATTTGTGGGATCAAATCAGAATCAAAAACCTCCTAAAAATTCCTATGTATTTACAGCCATATAATCTGTCTATTTACAGCTCAACACTCCCCCTCAAGCTGGTGAATAGATATCTTCCATTCCCAGCTTGGAAATTAGCTCATGAAAATTTCTAACATTAAGCCCTTTGGTCAAGACATTCGCCACTTGCTGTCCTAAAGGAACATAAGACCAACAAATCAATCCTTCTTCAAGTTTCTCCTTGATGAAGTGCCTATCAATCTCAATATGTTTCGTTCTGTCGTGCTGCACAGGATTATGAGCAATATTAATTGCAGACTTATTGTCACAAAATAGCTTCATAGGAATCTGCCACTCAACCTTCAAGTCATCAAGAATGATCTTCATTCATATAACTCACATATTCCTTGAGCCGCTGCCCTAAACCTAGATTCTGCACTTGATCTTGCCACCGCATTCTGTTTTTTACTCCTCCAAGTTACCAAATTACCTCCAAGGAAGGTACAATTAACTAGTTGTAGACCTCCTGTCAACCATTGAGCTTGCATAATCCGCATCTATATAAGCCTTGGGGCTCCTCTTGAAAAGTATTCCCTTTCTTGGACTACCTTTTAAGTAGTGTAGGACTCGATGAACAGCCTGTAGATGTGATTTCTTTGGATTATGCATGAATTAACTAATCAAGCTGACGGCATAGGAGATATTTGATCGAGTATGAGTAGGGTAAATTAATTTTTCCATCAATCGCTGATACATTTCTCGATCCACTGCTGCCTCCTCTTTTGCTTCTATTAGCCTCTGGTTCTACTCAATTGGAGTAGCTACTGGTTTGCAACCAAGCTTCCCAGTTTCTTTCAAAAGATTTGTCACATACTTTCGTTGTGAAATAAAGACCCTTGCCTGCTTGGAGTACGAAACCTCAATTCCCAGAAAATACCGTAACTTCCCTAACTCCTTTATTTCAAATTCCTTAATCAAGCACTATTTCAGCCACTGTTTCTCCCTTTCATCATTGCTTGTGACTATTATGTCATCAACATATACCAACAATGCTGTAACTCCCCAATGTCTGAGCGTTTTGTGAACATTGTATGATCTCCCTAGCTTTGTTTATACCGAGATGCCTTCATGACTCTAGCAAACCGTCCAAACCAAGCTCTAGGTGATTGCTTAAGCCCGTATGATGCTTTTTTAAGTCTACAAACCTTTTCTGTTGTTTCATTTCCTTCAAAACCAGGTGGGATGCTCATGTAGATTTCCTCTTCCAAATCTCCATGTAAAAACACATTCTTTACATCTACTGTTGAAGTTCCCAATCAAAATGAGCAGCTAAAGACAATAAAATTCTTACGGTATTCATTTTAGCCATTGGTGCAAATGTCTCTTGGTAATTCACTCCATATGTTTGAGTATAACTCTTCGCAACCAATCTTGCCTTGTATTTCTCCAGAGAGCCATCTGCCTTGTACTTTATAATGAATACCCACTTGCAACCTAACTAAATTTTTCCCCCTTGGCCTATCAACAATTTCCCATGTTTTATTTTTTTCAAGTACTTCCATCTCTTCTTTCATGACATTCCTTCATTCCTCTTTTGATAGTGCTTCAGGCAAGGTGTTAGGGACAGCAATTGTGTTTAAACTCACAATAAAGTTTTTGCATGATGATGACAACCTATTAAGGGACACATAATTTGATAGTGGATATATCGGTTTTTTGGTGCACTCTCTAGTCCATTTTCTAATAGCAATAGGTAAATCAAGATCACTCTCAGGTGTATCATAAAGCTGTTCATCCAAAGAAGATTCTTAACTTACCGTGCTTTCATTGACAGTACCTAGAGTAGTATTTTGGACCTGCTCTTGTGTTGGAACGACTGTCCTCCTTGAATACACCTGAGAAAATCTCTTAGAATCATGAATATGAGTTGGACTAGTGGGAATAGGAACAGAGACAGGTCGCTGTGTGAGAGATTGTGGTGGACAAGAGACAGGATTTGGGATAGGTTCATAAGCAACAGTGGACGAGTTTTGGTTGATAGGGACATTGGACGATAAATCTAAGTTATCAATGACATAAAGGTCCTTTTCTTCCACGACTGAAAAATCCCCTAAAGATAAGATTGTGAAAAATAAGGTTTATTTCAACAAAAGCGACATCTACAGAGAGGTTGATTTTTTTAGAAGGAGGATGGTAACATTTATAGCCTTTTTGTGTTTGTGAGTAACCAAGAAACACACATTTGATTACACGAGGATCTAGATCTAACTTTCCTCGTTGTTGATGATGAATGTGGACATAGGAAGTGCAACCAAAGACTCGAGGTGTAAGACCATTAGATGTACGAAGGTGAGGATAGAACTGAGAAAGAACTTCCATAGGAGTCTTGTGGTCTAATGTATGTGAGGGTAGTCTATTGATCATGTATGCAGCTATAAGAACAGCTTCCCCCTAATATGCTTTAGGAACTTGTCTGTGAAACAACAAGACACGAGTTGTGTTAAGGAGATGGCTATTTTTCCTTTCAACAATCCCGTTTTGTTGTAGTGTATTCACACAAAATGATTCATGGATAATGCCTTACTTTTAAAAATAAGAGGACAATACTTGATTGAAGTATTCTTTAGCATTATCCAACAGAAAGACCTTGATCTTGACCCTAAATTGAGTTTGAATCATGGAATGAAACGAAGGAATAATGCTACTCACATCAGATTTATGTTTGAGTAAGAAAGTCCACGTGACCCTAGAGCAATTATCAATTAGAGTGACAAACCAACGAGCTCCAGAGATGTTTGGAATTGTGGAAGGTCTCCAAATGTCACTGTGGATTAAGTCAAAAGGATTAGAAATACGGTGATTGTTAATTAGAAATGGTACACGATTATGCTTGGCTAATTCACAAACATCGCAATGGAAGTCTTTAATATTCAAATCTTTAAACAAAGATGGAAACATAATACTCAAGACTTGAAAGGACAGATGACCAAAACGAAAATGATGAAGCCAAATGGCTTCTTTATTTGAAGTACCAAGAAACGACAAAGACAGATTATTCATGATGCTTCTTGTAGTGAGAGGTGTCTCAAGGTAGTACAGCCCATTTCATTCCTTAGCAAGTCCAATCCTCCTCTTCGAGTCCCGATCTTGAAAAACACAATAAGATGGTCAAAAACAGCTTGACAATGAAGATCTTTTGTGAGTTTCTGTATTGAGATAGGACTTACGGATAGTTTAGGGACATGAAGAACATCTTTAAGGACAAGATTAGAACAAGATTAGGTGTGATACGAACATTTCCAACCCCTGCAACAGTAGCAAGAGACCCATTTGCCACAATAATCTTCTTATTGCTAAGACAAGGTGTATAAGTGTTGAAATGGGATGAGGTGTGAGTCATGTGGTTGGTAGACCCTGAATCAATAACCCAATAATTACCTGAGAGTACTAGTGAGCATGCACCAGAGGGTTTATTAAGAGACCCTAACAAACCTCTTAATTTCTCAATTTCTTCACTGCTGAAGGTTGCTTTCTCCTAAACTTCTTCTTGACCAACTTTCTTAGTTAGGTGGACACAAGGCCTTGCCTGTGTTGCCCGATTCACCCACTCTCAGCCTGAAATAGTTGGTCTGCCATTCAATTTCCAGCATTGTTCTTTTGTGTGTCTGGGCTTCTTGCAGTAGGCATACCACAAGCTGTCCCGATTATCTTTCCTTGGCAGGTCAGCCTTTTCATCAACCTTTCTAGTTGTCAAGGCTGACCCTTCTACAGCTTGCAGTTCTAGCATGACGGATCGACGGCTTTCTTCCACCCGAATCAAGGAAACTGTTTCCTCTAATGATGGCACTTCCTCCTTGCCAAGTATTTGAATTCTAACTTAGTCAAATTCAGAATTAAGCCCGGCTGAGAAATCGTAGTCCTGATCCTTTTCAATAAAACTCTTTAGAATGGCCGCATCATTTGGACACCGCATTTGAAATACTCGATAATGATCAAGTTCTTGTCATAAGTTCTTCAAAGAATTAGCATACTCAGTAACAGTTTTACCTCATTGCTTTGTCCCACTGGTTTTCACCTTAATTTCATACACTCGGGCTGCATCATGAGCCTTTGAGTACATCTGTCGAACAGAATCCCAGATCTCCTTTGCGGTTGGTAAACATACAAATGTCACTTATGGCTGGTTCCATGGAATTCCATAGCCATGACATGATCATGGAATCAGCCTCATCCCACGCATCAAAATCAGGATCTCCTTTCTTGGGTCTCGTCCCAAGTAAATGGCTGAGTTTTCCTTTCCCCTTCAGATACATCTTGACAAATTGTGACCACTTGAGGTAGTTCTTCTCATTCAATCTATAGATTGGCCTGACATTCTGAAGATCACCTGTCATGTGTGTTGAGGCGACCTCCTCAGATGGTTCATGGTAGAATCTGTGGCTTTGGGTGTGATTTCAGATGTGGCCATTTTGGAGAGTGGATGCTAAGAAGAGAACAAGGGCAATAGTGCAGCTATGAAGACTATGTAAAGAAGAAGGAATTTTTGGAAAATAATAGACAGCAAAGAAAACAGAAAAACTGCAGCAATGAAGGCTGCAATTGAAATCCAGAAATCTATTTCTGGAGAATAATAGACAGCAACGAAGGCTAAAAATTGCAACAATGAAGACTGCAATTTTAAATTCAGGAATCTAGCCTAGAGCTCTGATACCATGTGAAATATTAGATAGAGAGAAATTGTTATTCTCATTCATATCTTCTGGTGCTTTACAATGTTGTATTTGTAGGCTAATACACAAATAAATCCTAGCAAACAAAAATAAAGGAGAGAAAGCCTAAAAAGGGAGAAAAGCTAAAATCCCCCGATTTGTGGGATTTAATCAGAATCAAATCAGAATCAACCACCCGTGGTGGTGGCGTAGGTGGTTGAGCAAGGGAACTTTTCACGAGAGGTCCCAAGTTCGATCTACGGCGTCGTCGTTGCTTAAGTGCTAGCCGCGTCTTAAGTGGGTTGTCGGGGTGGTGGGTCCTCACGCTTACGCAGCCCCCCAGGTTTACCTCTCCGGTTGTCGGCCGTGCGGGGGGTTACTGGGTTACCAAAAAAAAAAATCAGAATCAAAAACCTCCTAAAAAATCCTATGTATTTACAGCTATATAATCTATCTATTTACAACTCAACAATTTAGAGATGAGCTTTAGCTGGAAATTTAATACTCGATTTAGCTCGAGTCAAGTTTTGAGCATCAAAATCTAAGGCAAGTCCAATATTACCTAGATCGTGAATTGCTATGGTATGTAGTGTGGATTCGGGCATGTAGAGTGCTAGTTTCTTAGGTTTGTGGTTGTTGGGGGGGGCGTGGGGGTAGGCTTAGTTGGTTCAACTAGCTAAAAGATATAATTCAGGTGTCTTCTCTTTAATTTGAGCAACCCCATGTCTTACGCAATAATTGGGCCATATGGATTTGATCCTTCGGGCTTAGAATTTATTTATAGGAGCTTATATTGAGTAAGGGGGTCAAAAAGTCAACCTTGGGAATTGTCAGATGCATAGCTTGAGGAGAGAAATTTTTTCTTCATCTTCTTCTTAATCAGAAAAGACCAAATGAGTAAGCCATAGCTAAGCCGAGAAGCATTCTAACTTCTAGCAGCTCTGTAGGGTATTGGGATCCAAAACTGGCAACCCAAGTGGCATACGGACTGTGATCAGGGTCAAACAACCCAGATGACATATAGTGGGTGTTCCCACAAATATGGAACAATTTCTGAAGTAACTTATCTGTGCTAATTTAGGTTGCAGTAGCTAGCAAAAGTGAATAAAAATGGCTCAATCTCATCAAAAAATTGCTGTGGTTTCTTTTAAACGAAACTTCAGGGTAATTACCTTGCTATATAGCTAATTCTGCATTTTATTTGGTGGCAATATGAGTCAGTCAACTGATTGAGCAATGAAACTCTTTGGCCAGATTATTGAATAAAGTTAAGGGTAGTTACAGTGATGGTCCCTGAACTTTTCTCTCAATATTCGATGTTGTCGCAGAACTTATTCAATCTAGTTCGTGAACTTTTGGAAATTGATTTTTAACAACTAAAGCAACTACTATCAAAAGATGATGCTGCACATCTGATGGCACATGCTTCAAATTTCTTTCCTTGTAAAACCCCAATAACAATGGAAAAATACATGTCTCAATTTGGTCCTCTTCTTTTGCTGTTTCAGATTGAGGATATGTGCAGGAGCACCAAAGCATTGGCTGTTCCAGTTGTACCTGATTCTGAAGGTCGTGCTTTCTCACTAGATAAGCACTCCACTATATATAGAGCTGTTTGAAATTTCTGGACATTACCTGGCAGTATCCGCTTCTCTGAACTGTTGTGGTTGGTTCTTCAGATCGACAGTACAAATGTCCTAACAAGGAGTCAGCAATATACACTTTTTGTTATTACCAAATCCATAAATATAGTGTAGCTTCTAAAATACCTCCTCCTGGCTAAAGTAAAGCTCCTTGTGACTCCTTTTTGCTCCTCACAATTTCCCTACCACAAGTAGCCTGCTAAAAAGAAATTTTTGCCTTCTCCCCCTCATTTTAGCGCTTGAAGCACAGTGACTTTCTTGGGGTTGCCTGTATATGAAAGACCAGTTTTTTGGACTAGTCTACTACTTATTCTCTGTTTGCTTTGCAGAAAATGAAAGATTCGGAAAACATTCACCTAAAAATGATCGCTTATATCACTTACAAAAATTAATTAATGAAAAATATTTTTATCATCCACAAAAATGTTTAGACATAAATTGTTGCGGATAATGAAAATATATTTTGGCTAATTATTTCAAGCAATACAAACGATCATTTTTAGGAAAAAATTTTCCAAATCATTCATTTTTCACAAAACAAATGGAGCCTTAATGGAAGATAATTTTGTTATTGATAAACTTTTTATTTTCCTAAAAAATGGCCTAGAAAATGCATGTTGTCATCATGGTTCTTCAGGAATCAGGAGTACTCTTCAAATCCATTTGCACAAGTAATGTGCCTGTATTTTTCTGGGTTGATTGTACCTCATAAGAGAATCTGAAGCTTTCTACTTGAGACATATGCTCTTTTGGTTACTTTGTAGTTTCCATTAAGTAATTGACAGTTATGTGATTCTTCCCCATAGTTCCATGGTTATGTTACAAGGAAGAATTAGAGCATCATTGGAACATTTTCCCCACAGCCTTAAATGTCCTTTTTGCACTCCATTTCCTTCATTAGATTGACTGGTGAATTATGTGGGGCTTCAATAACTTCTACTGCTTTGTTCTTGTCGTCTACTCATTTATTTCTTCATGTACACTCTAATTAGCTGTTATGATTGCCGGTGTAGATTATGCTACATGTAACTCTTGCAATCTTGCGAGTTAGGTTGTTGATGCCATGCACAATGCAAATGACTTGTTTTCAAACTTGCCTTTGAGTTCTTTTTTTCAAGTGTATTAGGCAATATGAATCATTTGCCTGTTCCCAGAAGAATTAATCATGGTTTCTTGCAGGTACGGATTCCAATCCATTTTCTCTTGATGCATTAGCTGTGTTCATGTTCCGTGTGCTTCAGCGGGTTAATCATCCGGTAAGAATTTGTAAAGCGTTTCGAAGATCAGTTACTCATTATCATCTTTTACTGATGCATTATCTAATGCTTTTCAATTTGGAAGGGTAATCTTGACAAGGCATCTCGAAATGCTGGTTATGTGCTTCTAATGTTTTATCACCTTTATGAGGGCAAGGTATGAACCTGCTTTTCTTCCAAGATAAACTTCATGGCATTTCTCTTAGTGCAATGTCAATGAGACTGTTTGCGGTATTAGCTGATCGGTGTTGATATGCTTCAGAGTCGTGGAGAGTTTGAGAGTGAACTAGTTGAACGATTTGGCTCAATTGTGAAGATGCCCTTGCTGAAATCTGATAGGTAAAGTGACTCCTTGGTTCATTTTAAGCTTGATGTCTGTAAATGTGATCATGCAGTAAGCCAAATGCAGGTAACAGTACACAAGGGATGAAATCTCCCTACAACTATGACACATATTTTTCTTGCCTTATTAGAAGATCATTTTTGTTGCCGACACTTAAAAATAAGTGCTGTTGAATGCACAAGTAAGGTTACACGACATTGTCAAGAGTTGCATTTGTTATAAACCATCAGTTACATAAGATTCATGTGGGATAATATTATTATGCAAGAACATTTGAGGGTCGATTACCACAGCATGGTTTTGTTGCATGTTCAGATTCTTTTTTCTTCAGTAGTGAGAGGGGGAGAGAGAGAGAGAGAGAGAGAGAGAGAGAGAGAGAGAGAGAGAGAGAGAGAGAGAGAGAGAGAGAGAGAGAGAGGGAGAGATGGGGGAGTTGGTTGATGAAGATGTGAAAGTAGGGGGTAGACAGTCTGGGAACTTATGTTGTTTGCACCTCGAAAATGTTTGCTGTGTCAAGTTAGCTAACATTCTCTAGCTCTTACCTGAAAGTTAAATCATTGCTGCATTTTGCTTTGCTTATGCAGGAGTCCTCTACCTGGTCCAGTCAAATCAGTTTTGGAGGAGGGACTTAATTTATACAAGCTTCATACAATGAGGCACGGGAGGTTAGACCTTTCTATGGCTCAGCTTAACCAATAGATGGCTATATTTGTTTCATATTGTGCTCCTCTGCAGTCACTTTGTGGTCATTGAAGTTGCAGTCCACTAGATCAAAATAGTGTAATTCTTCCTTTTAACAAGCAAGCTCACTTCTCTGATGTTCATTTCTGAGCACTGGTGGACTAAATTGTATAAAGAACTAGTGGAGCCTTGTTACTAGCATTTCTATAACTGCATGAACATTCTCAGTGTTTGTTCCAAGAGATAAGTCGGTTCTTGTCTTTTGGTGTACTGACTGATTATGCATTCCTCTTTGATTTGGTGAATTACATGATCTGTATTTATAGATTGGAGTCCAACAAAGGGTCCTATGCAAAGGAATGGTCTAACTGGGAAAAGCAATTGCGCGAGACATTACTCAGCAATGCTGATTATCTCAACTCTATTCAGGTCCGTATACTCTCTTTTGTCCTGTCACATCCTTTCTCCATTCCACTTCTCAACAGTGAGAAACATGTTTTTCCTACGATGTCACTTCTCCAGATGCCATTTGACTTTGCCGTTAAGCAAGTATTGGAACAACTGAAGAAAATTGCCAAAGGTGATTACACGGCGCCTAGTACTGAGAAGAGGAAGCTAGGAACAATTGTTTTCGCTGCTGTCAGCTTACCCGTGACACACATACAAAATCTTCTTAATGATGTAAGTGGGACAAAGCATTTGCCAAGTACCCTTGCCAATGCCTCGTCTTTGTTAAACCTTATGCGAATCTTGTCTATTAAATTTGTACTTCTTTTGTTACTGACAATTTTGCTGTCATCTCCATGATTACTCCAAGCAGTTGGCTGAGAAGTACCCAAACGTAGGAACCTTCCTGCGAGACAAACACTTGGACAGCAGCCTCCAAAAGGCCCATGTCACTCTTGCTCACAAGAGAAGTCATGGCGTTACAGCTGTAGCTAGCTACGGCCTCTACCTCGATCGAGATGTCCCTGTGGATCTTACAGCTTTTCTCTTCAACGACAAAATGGCTGCGTTCGAAACTCGCCTCGGTTCTGTCGATGGGGAAGTCATAACCTCCAAGAACGAGTGGCCGCATATTACCATATGGACAGCGGATGGTGTTCCGCCCAAGGAGGCCAACACCTTACCCTCCTTGCTTTCAGAGGGTAAGGCTACGCAAGTAGAAATTGATCCTCCGGTCACCATCTCTGGTCCGCTCCAATTCTTTTAGGCGAGCTAATTTTGCCTCATTTTTGCCCGTGTTGGAGGGGAAATTCCCACAAAAATTTTATCGCCCCTGAGAGACTTTGTATAGGTCGGCTGTTACGTATATTTACTCGTTTCGTATGATTTGACCAAATAGATACGAATTTTGCAGATTCGTAGAATGTATCGTTGTATCTATTAACTTAATGCGAGTCTCCTTTCTGGAATTTAATGAAATAAAATTGCTTCTCCGCACGGCTTCAGATTGTTCAGAACCCTGTTTAATACAGTATCGATCTCGTGCCATCAAACATAGGTCCTATTTGGTAACCATCCCAATAGTAACTGATTCTGATTTTTTATTCTCGGGAGCCAGTTTGTGAACATAATCGCTTTTGGTAAAATTTGTGTTCCTGGGAACAGATTTGGAATAGAATCGAGAATAAAAAAAATTTGATTCTTGTTCCGAGAACAAATCTAAAAATCAAGTTTTCTTTCATTTTCTTTTCTTCTTCTTCTCCTTTCTTCTTTTTCATTTACCATCATTCCATGGTTGCTGTCCGCCGTCAACGATGACCACCGTCATCGGCAAAAGGTTTAACAAGCTCGTAGGAGGCTCACCAGACCATGACGAGGTCTAGTGAGCTTGCCAATGGCTAGGCAAGCCTCACTGGGGCGAGGCGAGGCCCACCTAGCCTCAGCGAGGGTTGCCTAGCTCCACTGGTGGCCAAGTGGGCCTCGCCCAGCCCCGATGAGGCTGACCTGGCCACCGGCGAGGCTCAGCCGATGAGGGCCAGCGACGCTCTGGTGAGGTCGCCAGCCCTCGTTTGGCGGTCATTGGATCAACGACTGGCTAAGAAGAACAGGAGAAAAAAAGTAAAAAAAAAAAAAAAACATTTAAAATTTTTTTTTAAAAATGATTTGAAATGGAATCAATGAGCGTGATACCAAACACAATTTTATTGAGAATAAAAAATTTCGACGAATACCAAACGCTTAAAATGCTTAGAAATTATTTTCGGAAATAGAATAAAAAAGAATCATTTCTGATCGGAATCCATTCCCTGAAACGCGCCCATAATAGCCTAAATTCAATTCTGGCTACAGTTACAAGCGTACGCATATCTTGATCTCTGTGAGAAGTTCTTTTTCGTAAATTGAGAGTTATGCATTTCTCATACTAAATATATTAGGCATCATAGGATGGACAATGTAAATGCGTGGCCCACTCCCTAGCAGGGCCGATTCCCATACAAGCAAACTACAAATGTCTCTCTGACCAAAAAAAAAAACTACAAATGTCTCGACTGGAAAGTGGACATGCAAAAAGAAAAAAAAATGGGGGAGTTCACTCGATCTTTCTCAGTGCGAGCCTGACTTGTTCGACATTGCAAGATCAACCACCAGGCACATAATATTAACGGACAACACCAAGAGAAAAGCCTCCACAGGTCATCACGGTGCATAAAGGAGTTGCATCATCGGACTGATTGCTCATGTCCCCGGTCAATACCATTCAGCTAGCATCTCATAGCAGCCAGAATGAAGAGGTTTTAATCCAAGGTAAGTGAAGGCAAAATCGCTAGGGCCTCCCCATCGATGACTAGAGGCTCACCACTTTTGAAACATTTTGTCGAGAACTTTACCCTGCATGACATAATCTTTTTTGAATTACCCCTGGCCTCACAAGATTAGAGCAATTTAATAAAGTACCTTGACGTACATATATTTTTTCTTGCTCTCTCTGATGTTAACCGCCTGTACTTCACCCCTGACCTCATCTCCAACGTAAACAGGGCACTTGAATTGCAAGCTTTGGGACACATAGATGGCTCCAGGCTATTGATCAGCGATACATGAAAGGAAAAATAGGTACCTCAGATAAAAGCACATAAACCTTAACTCAAAATCAGATGTCCTTGTGCTCAACGCAAAAGTGTTGAAGCGAATCTTTTGGGCTATATTACTTTGAAAGAGTCATCTTGCAAAGCAACTATGAAAAGCTTTGGAGTGCCGCATTCAACCATTGGCTTTTCTAAAAACAAGGCACATCCAACAACTGAGATGCACCTGAAGCATTACTTGAGTAGAATCTAGTAAAAATGTCAACTCCAAAGCCACAATGACCACCTGTCACCACATTTTCTCCATCAACATATGAGCATACATGGGTCCGCCTCGGCTTTTTAGTGTTAAAAAAGTAAGTTACTACTCTGCCACTATCTATGCTTACCATACCATGAATAAAGATTCCTCTAGCATCCAACAACAAGTATCACAAATAATCAAAAGAAGAAAGTAGAGGTAAAAAGGGTATTGAAATAGACTTACAAAGTGAGAGGCAATAATTCGTGGGAACAATGCAGCAACAAGCATCCCATGGACAAGTCGATCTTCAAAGCCTGAATTCCGAGCTACTCCAGCATCAAAATGAAGAGGATTTGAATCATGGCTCACTTTTGAATAATCAATAATGTCTTCATCAGAGAATATTCTACTTTGCCTTAAGATATCTCCGGTCCTCAGTATTTGGGCTCCAGATGATGAGAAGCACCTCAAAGAACCAAGAATATTCACATGCCTAAGAATTGACATGTTGGTCGTAGAGGCACACTTTGCTCTTTCCCTGGATAATGGAAGTGAATTGCAGCTTGATCTTCTAACAAATGAGGAGAGAAGGAAGAGAGTGGGATATATGATTTAACTCCTGTAGACATCAATACATACACAGATAAGCACATACAGAAGGAGAGCGATACTCTGATTTAAAGATAATTGCCCGACCAATTACTGTCACCATGTGCTACATAAAGGAGCTCACAAAAACCATAAGTAGTGTTCTCATTTTTTTTCTTCATCGTATCTGTGCTTTACAAGACAAAATAATTGAATCAATGGAAAAGTGCAAACGGATTTATCAGTCTTTGAAGGGTTAACCAGGTCTAATACTTTAAAGGCAAATTCTGCACTTAATCATGTTAGCATCTCAATCTAGTTATCCTTGTGCTATCTTTGGTTATTTAACCAAAAACAGAAGGATCAGGTGCAAAAGTAAATGTGCAGCCGTGCAGTATATGCTATTCATTTGAATGGTCCAGAAACAGTACACAAAATGGTAATAAAGACCAAAAGAAATTGAGATCTTCTCATCGTAGGACTACAGAGTGGTTTAAGGAACTAAACAGCCATCAACCTTCAAAAGAAAGACAAGGTATTGCTCCCCAGTAATATGACAGAGGTGCCAAAAATATCATGAAATGAAATAGATGGATGGAAGAGCTAATGAGATCCCTACCTGAATATATTTCTATGATCTGAATGTCCAAGATCATCTTCAAACACACATTGAAGCTTCCTATAAGTATCTACACCAAGAACGTCCTTCTCTTGCAGGTCCTTCAGCAACATTATAGCCTCTTCTACCCTTCTTCGTCGGCATATCTCATCAAGGATTGTCCTATAGGTGATAAAATCGACTGATATCTGCTTTTCAATCATCTCCCACAAATAACTCACTGCATCCTCGATTTCACCACCCAAAGCTAAAGCATTCACTAGTGCATTATATGACTTACTGCTAGGGGTATACCCTTTTTCCTTCATTTCATTACACATTTCGATTGCATTTATTGTCCTGCCTTGGGCACATAACCCATGAATTAAATAATTGTATGAGAAGGAGTTCGGCTGACACTTGTAAACCACACCCATCTGATGGAATATTCTTAAAGCATCATTCACGTGGAGGGAAAGCACGTAACCTTTTATCATGCAATTCAAAGTAAAGATGTCTGGTTCAATCCCATCACTGACTATTTGTTTAAAGAGGCCTCTTATAGTCTCCATATACACATGATTAACATAAGAATTCCTTCCCCTGCTCAAAAATGCTGCAAATAGAAGATTGTAAGTTCTAATTGAAGGCCTACAATCCAACTTCATGCAGTTCTTCATATGCTTAAATATATTGACTGCTCTAGTCAGCTTCCTGGCTTCAGTGAAAAAGTATATGATAGAGTTGTAAAGAGGCTCGGTCATTATATGAGGAACAGCTAATATTTGATTAACAACATCATCCATTTCCTCGTACATTTTTGCCACACCAAGCTTCTTTATCGTGATATGATAAGTGGAAGTGTCGTGTCTGAACCTAGGCTGTTGAGAAGCCCAGTTGAAGAGCTCCAAGCAAATTAGAGGATCCTCCTGGAGAGTGATGACATTGCAAAGTTCTTCAGATGAAAATCTGGGTGGGAGTTGGGAAAGAACCCGTCTAAATTGGGCTTCATCAAGCGTTGGTGTGCTCTTGGCTTTTAATCTTTTACTAGCTCTCCTTCTGAAGGACCTTGACGGGGGTTTAGATGAATAGAAGGAGTACAAGGAAAATTGGGCATAGATGTGATGTGAACCATTTAGACAATTTCTCCAACAAAGTTTGACATGGGTTTGCATCAAATTGGACATACACTTTGATGAATTAAAGAGAGTGGATAGATGATGGGGAGCATTATAATGTTGGGTAGCTGATGACAAAACAGGATGCATATAGTAAGTCAAGGTTTTAGGGAAATTCGACCGAGAGAGCTTTTCAACAGCAATCATATTGAAGTGTTGAGAGAATTAAGGAAAATTCTGCAGATGTCAAAGAAAGGAGGGCTCAGATATCTAACCTCAGTGTCTCACACAGTAATGCCTATGAATTAAAAATGGAAAAGAGCGAAACTGAGTGTAAATTTCAGGAACCAGCAAGCATAAGCAATGGGAATCAGCTTCCTTCTCAACCGAATGATCTTTGTTATATATGGATGACCCTACCCTTCATCAATGCCGAAGGGCCGTTCACACCAAAACAATCTGCGAAGGGTTCGAACCACCAATCAGACCGCACACCAAGAAAAGAGAATACCAAAGAGCGTCTTCCCCACTTCCTATACCCAAGGAAGCCTCGGCTGCTCGTTCACACGCCAGACACGAATTCAATCACAGATTGGATTTCTGTAAGAAGCACAATCTAAAAGTTACACACAGACCGCTCGCATCCGAACATCAGTTCACGCACAACGCGCGCATAACTGCATAAGCCACCGGGCACTCTTGCACGCGGAATCCGAGGACGAGTTCAGCACAAGCTAAGGAACATCGCGGTGCATTTCTACGGCTTAAAGTCGAAGCAGCCGGAATGGAGAAAGAGCGAAGCTAATCGACTTCGATTGAACAGAACTCGCGGCAAAAAATGCAGATGCGAAGCTGAAGAATCAGAGACCGAGACTCCCGATCGGGGCAAGTGAAGCGAGAACCGGATCTCACCCTGATAACTGGAGGAGCTTCGCCGGAACCCTAGTCGGCGTGCGCGGGGAGGATTCGAGGACCGGCGATTCCGACCGTTGCGATTGCTGCTAACGGAGGAGCAGCGTCGCCGTACTGGGCATTGCGATAGTGATGGACGGCCTCCTTCGCCGGTTCTCAAGTGAACTTTATAAATATTATTGTGACAATTATGGCTATTGTTATTATTTAGGGGCGTGCACATCAACCGACCGAACCGAATCGAATCGACTGATTCTGGGCGATCCTTGATTTCAAATTTTTGGGATCCGGTTTCTAATTACAAGTGCAGAACCAAATCATTGGGACCGATCGAATTGGACCGGTTGATATATACTTTTTTCGATTTTTCCTTTTTCTTTAAAGATTAAATAAAAGGAGATAGCCAAAACTCTAAATCAAACAATTCAAACCAAATTGGTCTAGTCCAATTCTCAGTTCTAGGGTGGAATCGGCCCAACTCGAGAACCAATAATCATAATTATCATTAGTTTCATTATTATTAATATTAATTGGTGGTTGATATAGATTTACTTCTTTATTGGAAAAGTTACTGACCTTTTTGAAATTATTACTTCTGATAGTTAGCAATTTCAAAAAAAATTCAGTGTATGGAAGTTCGAACATTTGTGAACGTGTATTTTTCTATGCTAATATTATTATTTATTGCAGAATTAAAATTTTATCAAGCGTTTCCAAAATCACTACATTTACTAAATCTATGACTACTTGGCGTGTACTTCGGCTGGACATGTGTATGTCCATAGGTTTGAATCAATAAAATTTGACGAAAGAGACGCGATATAAGGAGCTGAAAATTATTGCATTAATATATTCATAACTTTAAGTATAATAATTTTATGATGGCAAAGATTGACGGAGGGGAAAAAAGGACATCATAATGTTATGTTTCATAAATCATGAGAAAATAGTAAAAAATACATTCCATATATCAACCTAAGAATGCAAGGAACATAACAATATAATAAATGCAGTAAATTAAATTCTAGAAACGTTTTTCTACCATGTCTCAAGTTATGCAAATAGTGTATCAAAGAAAGGAGGATGAATATAAAATGTCTTTCATTTTCGCTTTTATACACTAAAGGGATATTAATATACACTAAAAAAGTTTCATCTTTAAGCATTAAAGTTTGATTGAAGAATCATATAAAGATCATAACTCGTTGCCAATAATTCAAAACTTACTTGAATTTTGAGATGAAACGAAGAAGTTGTAGAGCAAAAAGCTAAAGTAATAAATAAATATAAGCACTATGTTCTAAAATAATATTCAACTTTCGATACTTTATTTTAGATATATATCGCAAATTTAGATAAATTTTACTTTTCTTGTAACTTGGAGGTAGCATTATTTATGTAGTTAAAAGCAAAAGGTATAGTATCATGTGTAAGTTATACTGTAAATAAGTAATAACGTAATATTATATATCTCATTATAAGTCTGCCTAGATTTAAGTTAAGTGTCGTGTGGTGAATATAAAAATAAACATTTTCTCAATTTCGATTCTAACCATACACATTGGACCGATAAAGGGCAATAAATAACCTCAGTATCTCGAAAAAAAACTACTAATCAATAAACGAATTAAAAAAAAAAAATGAACAACAACAATTAACTGATCATTACACGATAAATACAAGTAACTGCTAAATAAACAAAGCCCGGAAGGCAACTTCATGACTGAATCCAGCAAGCAGGCATGGAACAAAGAAGCTCGAAAAAGGCAGCTTCTCTGTAGGGGACATGGCACAACAGAACTATATTCCTCTTCAACTGTATGTACTGTCCTGATGGAAATCTGCAGATCCAGAAGTCGCTGCATCGATGGCCCTTGCGGGACACACCGAAGCAAATTCACAGAAGCTGCATTTCCACCGCTCCTGCTTGGGAGTGTATGTTGCTTCCCGTTCACCACGCAAGAACTCGAGATGAGTCCTGATTTCATCCACAGACCAGTCTGGATCAAATGTGAACCAATCTTCGCCAAGCACTGAATGATCCTTTTGTAATTCATACCTGCTTCGTATAAGTCACATAAGAGTCTTTGCCATGTGTGGGAAAAAAATGATAATGCCGATTAAGGGAACTCCAGTTGCATCGAGAGCTGACTTAATAAAGTCAGCAAAGCATTTCTCGGGGAGAAGTACTATAGAGGCTTCAGCATGAGGTGAAGTTATCCATCCAAAACTCGGAGGCCTCTATAAGGCGGAAAAAAAATCTGAATGGGCATGCTTGGGCACGAGCGTGTGAAAACTCATATAAAAAAAGAATATTCAGAGGTGAAAACTCAATTAGGTTCTGCAATTATATATCCAATGTAATGACAGCACTAACTTCAGAGAAACACTCGAATCAGATTAAACAAAGCATATGGTTGGCCAAATTTTCTATCAGTCCTGAAAGCTATCTTTTATGCACTTCGAACAATGCAGTTTAACCTAAAGCATTAACTTCAAAACGCATGCATCATCAAGCATGTGAAGACAAAAATGCCAATCACGAACCAACATACCTAAGTATCAGCTGATCATTAGCCTCGGGTAGCATTGAACATGTGTTCGTGTAGTATCTCAGTATCTCATTAAGGTTCTGCAGAAAACCAAACAGAAAAACAAATATGATCCATGAAGGGGAAAAGTGAGCAAACCAAAGTTCCTAACACGTTGTGCAGAAAGTGTTCCTTATATGAATAAGTCCTTTCTGTTTTCATCCTACTGATTATTGTCCCAGTAATACAAATCAATAGACAAACCCCAAAGGATGCTGCATGCACGTCTTTTCAGATAAAGGCGCATCATTGCAAGGCCATAGAATCCCCTAACAACCTAAGGAGCCTCTTACCATCTTAACATGCATTTAATCTTAACATATTAAACAAAGCATTAACAAATGCACATCATGCGTCAGTCAGAAGGATCAAGACAACTTTCTGCAAATTGAAAGTAACTAATCGAGGTAAAAGGACTCTTTACCTCTGCAGGAAGACCTGCATTAGCAGCAATATCCCTGATATCTTCAGATAAAGTGCGATGAGGATTCAAATTATAATAATCAAAGAATTGTTTAGTGGGGAAGTTTTCGCCCACTGATTTATCCCACATATGCTTGTAGCACATCAACTGAAACCTGCAAATATCAGTAGAAAGAAATGTGTTTGATGACTTCAACTTAAGACATCAAGGCAAGGGAGTTTTCCTCACTTGCATAGAGATTCAAATGGATTCACTCATAATTCCTCAAGTTACACCTTCCATTTCTTCTTTGCGGTTCAGATGGAAGTGAATTTCGGACGCGAGTTTTGACGTCCACCAGTATTGGGTTTCTCTCAGTTCCATTGACAGGCATTCGAACCTCATCAATTACTCCCTTTATCCAAGCATCTTCTAAAAAGCATGTTCTGAAAATGTAAGCAAAAACAACCCATTAGCGAGGAGCAGACAAACATACACAAACTCATAATTTAAAGACCCATCACAGAATTCTTAGTTAATTTTAGCATATAAAACTAAGTCAAAGCCATTTAAGTTCTCCCTAAGACAGTAACATTGTTTTTCGATGCAAAAAGATGTACTACACAGCTGCAGATTAGTTCAAGCATGAATATTGGACGTCCTAGCAGTTAATGATGCAATTACATAGTCGTCACTACCATTACAACATCGGTGAATTGCGATCTGGGAAAACCCAATTTGGGTACTCTTAACATTCGGTATTGTCAAAATTGTTAATCAGAGCGATGCACTGCCTACTCGCTTAATTAAAAGTCAACAAAATGTATCCGATGTTCATAGTTTACCCTATTACAGATATTGCACATTCTTTGACCTCGTTTAGGCTTTTCTATTTACAAAACCTAAGTAGAATAAGCAAATAAACTGATTGTGCTTACCTCTTCTAATGAACCCTTTTCTTGACATATATTATAAAAGAGGCCAATGTTCTCAGTGCAACTAAGTTCGTTAGAGATGCAGCAGCAATATGCTTGCCAAAACTACCAAAAAAGAGGACCCCAAGAGGAAAATGGATATGCAGGCACATGGACTCACATTGGCAATTCACGAGTAAACCCCTCGAACAACAACTGATGAGCACCTGTTATAAAGTTCAGGAATCTTGTAGCCCAACCATCTTCTTTTGATTTTATGCGTACCTTAACTTTTTGAACAACCTGAAATAGACAATAAGTTCAATATTGGATACGTTTATCAAGTAAAAGTCGGACAACTCGACGTGATGTTGCGTCTGCTTGCAACTGTCCAAGCATCTTTTTCCACATGCATAAAGAAGAAGCAGCCTGAGAAGCACACCTCTTGTTCAAGCTTCTCATGACGAGCACTACCTGCTTTCATAGCTTTTGTAGTTTTCCTCTTCCCCGAAAGGAGAACAAACTCCATCTGCTTTTCACACCATTCCTGCCATTTATGCAAGTGAAATCAATGAAAGCAACATAATTAGACATCCATAATTAGGAGGGTCATGCTTTTAGCTTGAGTAGATCTAACGACGATCTATCCATTCACTACAATATACAAAGCATAAATGAAAGCAACTCAGCCTTTCGAGGCAACAATGCAGGGCAGGGTATTCAGACAACTAATTAGCAGATGATTGCAACTGCCATCTTCAGTTAAGAGTGGATAACCTCCTATCCAAATTCATCTCCCCACCACCTATAAACCGACTCATCGCCGTATTAACTATGCGCCGACATTTGAATTTGCAGGCAGTCATGACCTTAAATACATCGAAACAATAGCAGCGACAAAGACTACGCAAACATGTCGAAACAGTGGCTCAAACTATACGCAGTAAAAACCAGAGGCATTTTGACCATTGCGCAAATTAGCCACGAGAACGCCAACATGACAAGACAAGTCAGATTTTACTTTATGATCCTCGTATTGCATGCTCTAGCGAGATGCCACCTCTGAATCGGGAAAAATGGGGAGGTTTCGAAGAGTACCGCGCCGGTAATATCCGTGACGGACAAGCCCTTCTTCCTCCTGAACCGGTCCAAGAACGCCGGCGCCGCTGCGTCCCCATCCTTCGCCGCCGGAGCTCCGTCGCGGTTCCCGAAGTCCTCGAGGTCGGGTTCGGAGCAACCCGGCGGCCTCCTCTTGGAGAGGGCCGAGGCGGACCCGATGGACCTGGCGCTTCTCTGAAACACGGGAGGGAGCAGGGCTTTTCCGGCGAGGGAAACGCGGGCGGCGGCGGCGGTCAAGGCCGTCTCGAGGAGCGCCATCTCGTCGTCGCTCACGATCTCGATCTCCATCGGGATCTCGCGGCCTTTATAGGGCGCGGGCTCGGATGGCGAATCGGTCATTTCCGAGCGGGCGAGCTCGGGCGTCGTGGAGGGAGTGACCGTTGGAATCGCCGGGGAGTTGGGCGGTTCGTGGGGGGAACCGGTTGCGTTCGTGGCTCTTCCTCCGGAGGAGGAGAAGTGGATTTGAAGTCTGATGGCGAAATCCCCGTTGTACCCCCGCGGTAACCCGCTTGTTTGGGGCCACCTTATGGGGGCCCTTTCGACTTTTCGTACAGAGCTGACCGCTCGAACACGCTTCAGTGGCTCTTTTCCTTCTCTCACACGACACGACAACCGTTTTACGAAAAATTAAAATATAAAAGAAAAAAAAAATTGCATATTCAAAGGTTTTAACTTCCACGTGACGAAAATCTTTGGTATGAATTTTTCGACCGTGCGACCTTATCCATTGTTCATTCGCCGGTTAGTAGCCCGCTAAATAAGCTATGAAGTGAGATAAAATTATAATTTGTTATTCAATTGCTAACCAATCGGAATTTAGTTGATACAAAAATAATTCTCAAAAATGAGTACACCCTAATCCACAACTATTTGTTTATGTCAAATTTGGGTAAAGTGAGATGCACCAACAAAATGGTGTCACTTGCCTCGAGCACCATGAAAAGTATTTGCCTCGTTCCTAGAGAGACTACTGAGTGTTGACGTGCTTCACATTATTTAATGATCTAGAGGAGAGGTATTAATCATTGCATTAGTATATGTTATCTCTTTGCAAATAAAAAGGTAGGAAGATGCGATAATTTTAAATACGTAAAGACTTCCAAACATCCTTTTTAGTTTGTTGTTTTTCTTTTTCTTTTAGGTTTAAGGGTGTGTGCTCTTCATGACACTGCACTCAACTTAAAAGACGTCGGTGCAATTAGAAAATTACAACGATAGAAGCTAAATCCTGTATTTCTTCCGGAGAATCTCTTAATTTTTCCGGAGCATAAGTGTGTAGGGTGGGTGGAATCGATGATGGGCCTAGTGTTTTGACAGGGCAGCTCAGGCCCATCTTCACGCATCAAGAGCTCAATAAATTTTTCTGAATTATAAACGGATTCGTAGGCCCAATTCTCTGAGGCCCGCCGTCCACTGATAAGCCGAGCGGCGAAGAAGGGAGAAGGGAGCAGCGGCGCGAAGTATGGAGGAGGAAACTGACGCCGCGCGTGCATGGAGAGCGAAGACTTCGTCCATGTCAGAAACCGATCATCGCATATTTCTCGCCAGACGACCGACGTGTCTCCTCCGGAAGCCGTCCAGCAAATCAACAAACTCCCACGTCGCCGAACCCTCGATCCTCTCGCTTCCCCACCACACCCCCAATCATATATACGCGCTCCCAGCTCGCTACACAGCAAGAAAACCGCAGAGCGAACTGGTGCGGGAGCGAGCGATCTAGACTGATCGGAGTGCGTGCACAGAGCGACTCGGCAATGGGAACTAAAGCGACCCTTTTGCTCCTGCTCGCCGTGCTGTGCTACGGCCTGGCGAGCACGGCTGCTCACCACCACCACCACCACCATGGCGAGGAGGAGGAAGGAGGAGGAGGAGACTGGAGGGGAGAGGGGGAAGAGATGGAAGGTAGGCACCACAGAGGAGAGAAGCAGTTCCTGCTGCGGGGCTGGAAGCGGGTGGTGCACACGGACGCCGGCGAGATGAGGG
The DNA here is from genome assembly GCA_014182725.1 of Eucalyptus brandiana. NCBI lineage: Eukaryota > Viridiplantae > Streptophyta > Magnoliopsida > Myrtales > Myrtaceae > Eucalyptus > Eucalyptus brandiana. The sequence goes on from CM024669.1 coordinate 31,226,477, forward strand.
TCCTGAGGAGCTTCCGAAGCCAGAGGAGCGCCGAGAGGTCGTTGCGCATCGGCTTCATCAACATGGAACCCAGCACTCTCTTCATCCCTCAGTATACTGATTCCGGCTTAGTCCTCTTCGTCCGGAAAGGTAAGTCTCGAGTGCATTATCGGCTCTTGCTTTGGACTGCAACGGGCATGACTCGAAAAACTTGATTTGATTGCTTGCAGGAGAAGCAAGGCTCGGGACAATATACAGAAACGAACCCGTCGAGAGAAGCCTGCGAAAGGGGGACGTGTACAGGATTCCCGCCGGTTCCGCCTTCTACCTGGTGAACACCGGAGAGAGCCGGAAGCTCCGCGTCATTTGCAGCATCGAGATCGACACGTCCGAGGAGGACTTGCCGACGAGGAATTTCCAGGTAATCTGTCCAAAAGTCGTTCCCAGAGATCGAAACAATGTGGTTTGGCTAGCGTTTTCTAACATGTTGTCGCGACTCGACAGTCTTTCTTCCTCGGCGGAGGGCCGAACCCTGCATCAATACTCACTGGATTCGATCCGGAGACGCTGGCCACCGCGTTTAATGTGAGCAGACAATTACGCAAATCCTGTTAAAGAAAATGCTCGAACTTTTCTGACGTTTTTCTGCGATACGATGCAACATCTATTGCGAATATGGTGGCCGTTTCAGGTTTCTAGGGGAGAAGTGCAGGAGATTTTGTCCCGGGAAATAGAAGGTCCGATCGTGCACATGAGCGATTCGCGCCGGCCGAGCGCATGGTCCAAGTTCATGGAGTTGGATGAGCAAGATAGGCTGAAGCATCTCCGGAAAGCGGTCCGGGAGTACGGGGACGAGGACGAGGACGAGGACGAGGACGAGCAGATCGAGTGGTCGTGGAGGAAGTTGCTGGAGTCGGTGTTGGGACGCAGGAGGAGGCCAGTGAGCGGGGACAAATGGGGACATCGCCACGCGCCGGACTCGTGCAATCTCTACGACCGGAGCCCCGATTTCAGGAACGATTACGGATGGAGCGTTGCGCTCGACGAGTACGATTACAAGCCTCTCCGGCACTCCGGAATCGGCATCTATCTCGTTAATTTATCCCCAGTAAGTACATGAACATGAGAGAAGGTCTAAATGAAGTTTGATATTGAATGAATTGTATCCGGATTCGTCCAAGTTTTTCATTAATCTTCGAATTTCCGCAGGGCTCCATGATGGCGCCGCACGTGAATCCGACCGCGACCGAGTACGGCATCGTCCTGAGCGGCTCCGGCACGATCCAGATCGGGTACCCGAACGGGTCGTCGGCGATGAACGCGCGGGTGAGAGAAGGCGACGTGTTCTGGATCCCGAGGTACTTCCCCTTCTGCCAAATCTCCTCCGAGAGCGGGCCCCTCGAGTTCTTCGGCTTCACGACCTCGGCCCGCAGGAACAGGCCGCAGTTCCTGGCTGGCCGGAACTCGGTGCTCCGGGCCATGGGCGGGCCCGAGCTCGCCAGGTCGTTCGGCGTGAGCGACAAGAGGTTGGAGGAGCTGCTCCGCGCGCAGAGGGAGTCCGTGATACTGCCCTCGCCGGAGGCGGCGGGTGGTCCCGATCAGGGCTTCGACGACGGCGATCTGGTTGCGGACTTCTGAATTTTTGCTTGAGGTTTTATCTCCGGTGAATAAGAAGGGATTGGCGGAAGAGACCAAATCGGCGGGCGGGGGAGGGGATTGTCCGGTGAAGTTTCAATTTTTGTTTTGTTGATGTTGCAGAGCTTTTTGAATGAATTCGAGCAGTTATTTTCCTTTGATGTTCCTTTTTCCATTTTGGTCAAATTGACTTTTTTTTTGGAAGTATTTATAACTATATATTCCGTCTTTTATACCATCGAGCTAAAAGTAGCATTTATCTCATCTTTGAATTTTTTTAAATAATCGCCTAATAAATTATACTAATTATTTTTTCATTGAGTAACCACGTACTTTCTTTATATGCATGATTCTCCGAATAATCCTCGTCTCATTTCCCTCTTCCAAAATTTGATTGGATTTTGCTTTTAGTTTTCGAAAGAATAGCAAAACATCCGTTCATGGGTTGTTTTCTACATAATAAATTTTGTAAAATGGTAAAAAAAAAAAAAAAAGCATATAGTTTTAAAATATTTTATTTCTCCATCGAGTTAAAGTTACTAGTTTTATGATTAATTAATTATGATGTTGCACGAAAAATGAAAAATAATTGAGCATGCGCGTGGAAACTGATGCTGAATACGGACCAGCTATGGGTAATTAGTTGCATGCCTGTTATTTTGGCAAAGAAAACTATGTAAATACTCAACTTCTTCAGCAAAACGTGGTTTGATATTAAAAAAAATTTACAGTGATCAATCTTAAGCACACTTTTTTTTTGTCAATTATAATTTATTTTCACTCTAATTATCACCCTCGGACTTTTGCCCCGCCTTATTACAAAACGTAAGAGTTGTATTCCACGTCTGAAATTAAATCGTCTCCATCTCAATTTTAAGAATGTAAGGATTCGAATCTCTATTTTCCCTTTCACATGTAAAAAGGGTTTGTGATCACCTCGAACACATTTGAACTGGTAATAAGTTGTACAATAATAAAAGTGTCACGTGATAGATTTTGGCTTAGAATATTAGGGACCATCGTCAATTACGTTAAATGATTTTAACACTTTGTGAGAATAGGTAGCGTGCCTTTATAAATGATGTATCGTTTTTCAAAAGAATGTACGGAAATTTTGACTTTTAGTACTATGTAAAGTTATGCCATTACAAAATCCCCATTACTTCGATTACGCCATTTTGTTAACTAAACCGATTTAAAGCAAACTAAAATCTTCCGTGGGATCTCTAACAATTTTTTCATTTCCACATGGCTCTGTTTAAGTATTTTTTAAAAGAAAAGTCACAAAAAATCCCAAATTCCACCTATCGTGATATAATTATTTTAAAAAAAAATTTGTGATACCAAAAAAAGTTTAAGGTTTTCGATTTCATGAAAAAATGTTCGAGATAAATGTATTATAATTGGTGTAATTTGAGATTTTTGGTAACTTTTACTATTTTTTAAAATTATTGGACAAGATATCACGTTGTTGCATGACGCGATGTCAAGGAATTTAAAAAAAAAAAAAAAACTAATAATAATCAAATTAAAGGGATGGAGAATTTAAAAAAAAAAAAAAAAGTTTGAAAATTCAAAGAGGGAGAGATCAAAGGCAGGGGTCCACAGGGGCAGTGTCCCGACCCCTCGTCTGCTGGGCTCACATTGAGGGCGATCGGGGTCCGTCGGTTCCGCCGCTTTCGAGCAAAAGCCCGCATTTGCGAGGCGCGCGCCCCCGCTTCTTCTATAAAACACGAGGAAGCTCCCCGGCGGTGGGGCAGAAACCCTAAACCCTTCCTCCCCAGCAGCGTCGTCTCCCGTCGCGGCCTCGGCGATTCCCGAGGGCCCTCTCGTTCTTTGAGGCGAGTCCCGTCCTCGATCAGCTCTTTCGCTCTGTTTTCATTGCCGCGCGGCTTCGTTGTTGATCATTTATACTTTGCAGTTCCATTTTCGTTCGATTCTTTTTAGTGCGTGATTGTCTGGCGTGTCTTGTTTGTGATTGCTTTGGAGTGTAATTGCTGACGAGTATAGTGAATGGATGTGTAGAGTCCAATGGGGGTAGTCATATTTCGTAGTTGAGTGCCGGAATTCTGGGTCAGCTTGTCTGCTGAATCGGATGGGGTTGCTATGTGCGTGAGTATTGCCGGTGCATAGTCATTTTCAAGTTCGTATGCTTGATCTAGTGTTCCCCAATTTGCTTTCGCTTGGTGATGGAGAGAACTATTGTTTTGCCGATGCTCGTCCAGCTAGTGTTGATCGAAGAGCAGCTATATTGCCTTGTGAATGAATGGGCGTGCTTGTTTGTGTCTGCTTGCCATGAATTTTATCTGTTGCAAGCTTGATTTTGTTAATTTTTATCCGGTATAAGACTGCGCCCCATTCTTTCTCTTCGAACCTGGAGTAGATATTCATATCCATTTTGTTGGGTTGGCCTGGCATATCTTGACCTTGGTTTTGATCTTGTTCCTTCCTCCCTTTTTGAGGAAATGAATAGTTGACTTGTGTATCTGTGGAAAAATAGTTTGGCCTTGTCAGAATTTGTCAGGCTTCGTTTCAATGGATTTATTCTTGGTAATGGAATGTTTTGGTCATTTTGGCATGGTAAGTTCCAATGCTGATGCTTCTCATGACACTAAGATCGTGTTTTGAGACTGTCCGTCTATTCTCATCCCATCGCACACTTAATCAATCATGATCTCTGTTTTCCTTTTACCACGTTAAATGATTTTTTATGGTTGATGGCTGGTGTGTGTTATTCCTTCTCGTTAACAAGTGGCTCTCTCCTTTTCCCAGCTGTTAGTTCGTTAAAGTTTCACTATGGGTAAGGAGAAGGTTCACATCAACATTGTGGTCATTGGCCATGTTGACTCTGGGAAGTCGACCACCACTGGACACTTGATCTATAAGCTTGGAGGAATTGACAAGCGTGTTATTGAGAGGTTCGAGAAGGAAGCTGCAGAGATGAACAAGAGGTCTTTCAAGTATGCTTGGGTGTTGGACAAGCTCAAGGCAGAACGTGAACGTGGTATTACTATTGACATTGCCTTGTGGAAGTTTGAAACCACCAAGTACTACTGTACTGTCATTGACGCTCCTGGTCACCGTGACTTCATCAAGAATATGATCACTGGTACCTCACAGGCTGACTGTGCTGTTCTGATCATTGACTCTACAACTGGTGGTTTTGAAGCTGGTATCTCTAAGGATGGGCAGACTAGGGAGCATGCTTTGCTCGCTTTCACTCTTGGTGTCAAGCAGATGATCTGTTGCTGCAACAAGGTAAATCTCCGGCAATCTACGGCTAGTTAAGCATGAAAGTTTTTGTTGTTCAATGACGGTAACCTCTGTTTCTTCTTTAATTATTGTCTAGATGGATGCCACTACCCCTAAGTATTCCAAGGCAAGGTACGATGAAATCGTTAAGGAAGTTTCTTCCTACCTGAAGAAGGTGGGTTATAACCCTGATAAGATTCCATTTGTCCCCATTTCGGGCTTTGAGGGTGACAACATGATTGAGAGGTCCACAAACCTCGACTGGTATAAGGGCCCTACACTCCTCGAGGCCCTTGACCTGATCCTAGAGCCCAAGAGGCCCACAGACAAGCCACTCCGCCTTCCCTTACAAGACGTCTACAAGATTGGTGGTATTGGAACCGTCCCCGTGGGACGTGTTGAGACTGGGATCCTCAAGCCTGGTATGGTTGTCACATTTGGCCCTTCTGGATTGACAACTGAAGTTAAGTCTGTAGAGATGCACCATGAAGCCCTCCAGGAGGCTTTGCCTGGTGACAATGTTGGTTTCAATGTCAAGAATGTTGCTGTGAAGGATCTGAAGCGTGGTTATGTCGCTTCTAACTCGAAGGATGATCCTGCCAAGGAGGCTGCTACTTTCACCTCTCAGGTCATCGTCATGAATCATCCAGGTCAAATTGGTAATGGATATGCCCCCGTCCTCGACTGCCACACTTCTCACATTGCCGTCAAATTTTCTGAGATCTTGACTAAGATAGACAGGCGTTCTGGTAAGGAGCTTGAGAAGGAACCCAAGTTCTTGAAGAACGGTGATGCAGGTTTTGTGAAGATGATTCCCACTAAGCCTATGGTTGTGGAGACTTTCTCTGAGTACCCTCCACTGGGCCGTTTTGCTGTTAGGGACATGCGTCAGACCGTGGCTGTTGGAGTCATCAAGAGTGTTGAGAAGAAGGACCCAAGTGGAGCCAAGGTGACCAAGTCTGCTGCCAAGAAGGGTGGAAAATGAACTGCGCAGGCTCATATTGGTTCTATAGCAGATGGAACTTTCATTCCTAAAGGCAGTTTTTTTAAAAAATTTGCGTTCTTGTTGGGTCATTGCTTGCTTTATACCGTGTCTTATAGTGTTCTCTACAAACATTCAAGCCACAGAAGTTCGCAGCACTGGGTGCTCGACAGGCGGTGGTGGAGACTGTTGATAATCTGAGTAATTAGCATGTGAATCGATTGGCCGGTCGAGGTGCTTTGGATTTCCAAGGCGGCTTAAAAGTTTTGAGGCCTTGTCCTTGTATTGAACTCCCTTCGTTGTACGTCACTTTGTTGTTAATGTCGCATACTTTATACGTGTCCATTATCTACAACTTTACCCATCGGTTGAATTGCTTAGGTGATTTGATAGCTTTTAGTAGCTGGAACATGCTGTGAGCCAAGCAAGCGAAAAGTGATACCTAATAGAAGCTGTATTTCACCAAGAGACGTTCTTTTCAGATGGTCTCTGGGCGAGAGTTAAAGCCGTGAGATCATTGGAGCAGGCATCTCTAGAAAGTGGTCAAACCAGCTAAATCTCCACCATCAGTCCTGTGCCGATGGCCGCGTGGCTTATTTTATTTGGGTTTGGTCACCCGAGAAGATCACAGAAGGTCTTATGCATCCATTGTTCAGCCTCGTACATTGCCATCTATTGTTCATACTTCAATACTCACAGCACGGTTGCAAGCTTTGGAAACTGGTCCAGATCAACACCAAAAGAAACGATGGACGACAATTGCAATCTATACCTACTTAATTCTGAATTAGTGTGAGCAAATGGTGTTGCACCATATCCTTATGTCACGGGCCAATAGTTCCCTTGGCCGTGGAACAACCCATGCAGTGCCTGACGAGCAGAATTCGTTAGGCCGGCCTTCCTTCTATAAATGTTTCTAGCGAACAATACGATGAATGTCTTCTTTGTACGAGATTGTATCACGCCTAGCTTTGCTCGAACGTCTAGTCCATCGAGTGAGATAGCAAATCTCTTTCTTAATAACTGGTTTCGGCCTACCCTGGCCTTATCAGGAAAGTGACATTAGCTTCCGACTAGTTTGTGCTAGGGGTGTGCAAAAGAATCGGGATCCACCCGGACCGCTTGGAATCGGACCGGAACCGCCCGGAACCGGTGGTTCTTGGAGGAATCGGTCTAGTTCCCGGTTCCAATTTATAGGAACTGGTGGGTATCAGTCCGGTTCCCGGTTATATGAGCGGATCCGTCCACCCGCCTACTCAGACCGGACCAATTAATTTTTAACATTAAAAAAAATTGAAATTACTAATTAACAAACCCCGTATTTTCTCTCTCTCTCCATCACCACCATTTTCCAGCTTTAGCTTCATGCCCATTAGTCGACCCACCGCCGAAAACCTTACCAAGTCCCGAGAGCCTGCAGCTCTCCACGCTCCCTTCCTTCCCCAAAAACTCGAAAGATCTCAACTTTGAGGTTCCCCAGCTCACCATCCTCCATCGATGCTGCGAAGCTCCATCGCTTCCCGGTGAAACGGTACGGAAGGGAGCTGCAAAACAGTAGCGAAGAAACCCTAAAACACTGCCTCCGCCCCTCCAAATCCAAGTACCAGAACCCTCCCAAGTACCCATCTTGCTCAAAAGCCTTCTCTTTCCACTGCAAAGTCCCGTCTTTTTGGGTCTTTGACATTGCCCCTTCCATTGCTCATTCTTGCTTTCACGTAAAGAATGTTCTTTCTTTTTCTTTCTTACTTTCACCAAAATCACCGTTCATCCCTTTCTCTATTTAGCACCTCGGAAAATTGTTGTCGCTCTCGACAACAGCAAATCCGTCCCTTTTTCTATTGGTGAGACCAGTTCTATGGATCTACCCGGAAACCGGACCGGATCGGCGGTCCGGTTAGGATGGATCTCGATCTTGCCCAATTTTTCGAACCGTCCAATGGGCGGTTTAGTTAAGTCGGAAATAGCCGCCTGGATCATGCACACCTCTAGTTTGTGCATGAGAGGTCAAGCCCGCCTTCAGAGCTCGTAAGTGATATAATCCTTCTATCTCATTGGGTATATAGCATAATTAGAAACTTAACCAAGAGTTTGCATCCATGGGGTAGACCTTGTTGGGGAAAGCTCGGGTACAACAATTCACCACGGCCAAATGCAATCCATGATCAATTTCTCCCCCGAAGCTAAATCAACTAAAATTTTCTTAAATAAGTTTGGAGCAAGAAAATTTTAATCGCAACTGGAGAATTTGAAAACAGTTCTCAATGAACAAAAAACCATCAACTCGTAGCCTTCGGCCTCACGAACAACATATTGAAATTTGAGCCGATTCCGTCAATATTTGGCCTTCGAATCAAAACCGCAAAGTTGCAGCCATCTTCTTTTCTTCTCTCCTCCCTTGCAGTTTTCTGTTTCTCTCTCCTCCTCTTTTCGGACGCCCCAATCTCACGCACGACACTCCACTTCCTTTTTGTTATTTTTCTTTTCTTTTTGTTTTTTTTTTTTAATTTAATGCTGGACATGAAAGTGGACCCAGCCAAGAGACGTCTCGGGTCCCCTGCCGACGATGTTCATATGCACAGGTGCCGGGTGACGTAGACATGCACGGAAAAAGTGAAAACATCGATACTCAAACTCGTGGATATTGAAATTTCTCCCTCGGGAGTCTTTTCTGACAGCCATCTTTGTAATTTCCCATTCTTCCGGGTTGTGCCTTAGCAGGCATGTGCTCAATCATGCACTTTTGTGAGGTACAGATAAGAAAAGCCGAGCTGCGCTCCCTCCGGTCACTTTGTCACGACATGGTTTTTGGAACCCTAGCAACATCTAAATCAATGGCCGACTGCACTGACGCATTCAAGGTAGGGATGAGCTGGGAGCATAGCATCAGGTCCCGCGATAAGGACCCGACAAATGGCCTCATCTGTTAAAGGGAAGTTCCCAGGTTCAATGCTTCGATGCTATCAGGCGCACAGCTGTTCTATGTGCTTTCGCTGTCGGGAAGGTCATTAGAATGCGCAAGAAACGCCGGCAACTTATTCGCGTGCTCCTTCCATTTGAATTTTCCCAGTCTTTGCTACACATACTGCGCGGTGCTGCTTCCTCTGATGAGAAAAATTGATAGGGAGAGAAGGGTCTAATCAGATTCTGATGTGAATTAAATGTTTTCTTTGAAATGTCGTCGATTCTATGCATATGAAAAGTCAACGCGTTGAAGCGTTCCAACATGTCGAGCTTCCTTTAATCATTCACGCCAGAAAGAGGCGGTGTACGTGGGTGGGGCATGCGTTTTCGACATTAAATAATCGGTCGAGCATCGCTATTCCACGAAGCTGTATGTCCAAGACAAGGAAAGCATCACTTACGTGCGGATTATGCCGAGAACGTGCCCCCCTGCCCCTGATCATTCCCCAGATTTTTCCTCGTTTAAGGTTTTCTGGTAAGGGGTTCCACCGAGGAGCGGTGGTGCGCCTTGTCGTCTTCCACTTTTGACTGTTCTGGGTGCAAACGACACAGTAGACTTGTAGTCTACACGAGACCAATTTGAAGACCCTCCATCAATTTCTCGAAGCATCGATCATGTCAAGGGCATGCTAATCCTTTCAAGCTAAAACGCCTCGTTTCTCTCGTTCGAAATCGGCCCGCCACTTGTGGGTCCAGCTTACAGTAGAGCAAGGAGGAAAAAAATAAAACAAACGAAGAAAAGTCAAAAAGGCATTATGAAAGGAGGAGGGGGCGGCTTGGTGCGTGCCCATAGACCGACAGAGCAGAGGAGAGAGAGTGCGCCGAGAGAGGGCACCGAGAGTGAGCGAAGGAGAAGAAGGGATGGGGAAATCTTTGCGGTATCCATTTTGGAAAGCTAAATATGGACGGGATTGGCTCAAATTTAAATATGTTATTAATCGATTTCGTTTATTGAGGGCCTTTTCTAACTTCTCTAATCGTAATTAAAGTTTTCTCGCTTTGTATATTTTTTTTTTTTTTTTTGATGATCCAAGGACCTGCTCACCATACCAACACGGACAGCCCGACAAGCCCGGGGTAACGAGGGTAAATACTGGGGCGATGCTAATGGAGGACTCACCACCTCGACGTTGCACTTAAGATCTCGTGCGGCCAGCGGGATTCGAACTCCTTTCCTTTTGCAAAGGATCATGGGAGCACTTATCCAATTGGGCCACCGTAGGCCGTTCTTGCTTTGTATATGTTAATCCATCTTTATGACGTGGAAATACAGTTGTATTGTTAATGCTTTTGGTGTCTGATTAGAGAATGCTATATCGTATATTTTACTATTCTTAGTAATTAGTGAAAAATTTTGGACAGCCTTTGATTTTTCCCTCATTAGGTATTTGTGTTAAACCTTGTGTTGTTAGTTTTTTTTTTTTCTCATTATTTTGGCATTATATATTGATGGTTGTTACTAGGGTTGAGTTGATTTTCGGTTGGTTTAATTTTGGGAGAGATATTGATCCTAAATTAGTTTAGTTCTTGGTGAATTGTTATCCCGGTTCTCCTCATAGAAAGTACCCTCCTTTGAGTTTGATTTTAGTCGGTGCTTTTAAATTAGGACTCATATTTATTAAAATCCTCAGTACTCATGAAAAACAATCCAACATAACTTTTAGCTTTTGCTTTAATCATCTCTTTTGTTCATAAATGTCTAGTGCCAAGCGCTGAAGACAGCTATTAGATCATGCAAGATTAACCAAAAGCACTTGAACACTAGAGCCGATCAAAATTGTCAAACCTGCCAAAGATGAACTGGGTTCAATCAAGTACTTAACTCGAGCAACGAAGTACTCTAAGTCAAATCCAAAGTGCCTGACCAAACTGTTGCCATACTCATGGGACGGCTTAACTTAACGGTAGATAAGTTCTCGCAACCTAAAGTAGTATATATTACATTATTTTTCTTTCTAGGAAAATGATACCATCCTACGTGTAGGGCGAACTACACAAGATATGTGGACATGCCGGCCGCGTGCATGTGGATAAACATTGCTAATGAAGATGCCCATGAAGCTCCATAGCATAAACATCCACATCAAAGCTCCTTGTCTATTTCATTAAGCTAAAGTCGGCTGACGCAAAGGCCGTGACATCAGCGACGGGAAGCAGATTAAGGTATGAGGAAATCCCAGCCACATGTAAATCCACCCAGCAAGAAATCAAAACCAGCATAAATCAATCCGGAGACATGGGTTCCCTCTATATAAGCGAACGATCCCAGAGTTGCAGGAGAGTCAGGCCCAAAGCTCCACCTCTCTCTCTCTCTCTCTCTCTCTCTCTCTCTCTCTCTAACGATCCCAGAGTTGCAGGAGAGTCATTTCCAAAGCTCCACCCTCTCTCTCTCTCTCTCTCTAACGATCCCAGAGTTGCAGGAGAGTCATGTCCAAAGCTCCACCCTCTCTCTCTCTCTCTCTCTCTCTCTCTCTCTCTCTCTCTCCTGAGTCAAGCTGCCTTCTACCTCGAAGAAGCATGGCCGAGGTTCGCTACGCAGGAGTGATGACGCCGTCGGCCTTGGTCGTCCTCTGCATTTTGTTGAGTAGGTATTACATGGAGTTCCTTCCGGTGTTCGTTTCAGAACAAACCGTGGGGAGTTGTCGGTTTTACAAACTGTAGATACCCTTGGCAGATCTCCTAGGGTTTGACTATAGCAAATCCTGCGTTCGAAAATGCCATAGCTTCTCTCCCTTGCAGTTGCCCTATGAGTCAGGTCTGCCAACCCACCCGGTTAACTGTAACCTTAATTATACGATGTACGTGTGCGTCCGGATCGGACAGATGTGTCGTGTTTACAAAGGAGAGTTTTTCTATCAGAACGGGTTTCTCTCGAAAACTCAACGTGGGTTTGTTCTGTCGACGGAGTTGCTCCATGTAGTCCTCTCGCGCCAACGAGATCAGGCCGCCGGCACCATTTCTCCCGTGTGGCAAACCTTCGTTTTGCATGTCTTGTCCGGAATACGCAGCGACGAGCTCGGTTTCAAGGCAAATGGCAACGCAGAGACACGACAGCTAGTCGAAGGTCAGTGGTGTTGATTAATCTTTCGTTTCTCGGTTTCAGGTGAACAGTGGTCGGCTTTCAAAAGCTGGCCTTCTGCCTCGAGTTGTGAGGAAATGCTGCCCAGATTCGTGATGATTTTCTCTTTCTGTCGAGAGCTCTTTTGGGCATTCCATGCAGCGGCGGATCCGCCAGGAGGGTCGACGAGGAGATGATTTCTGCAAATTTTGGGCATAACGGCATCCCGAAGGAAGCCGTCGCGAAAGGCCAAGGCGCGCCGGCGAAGCATGCAGGATGTCCATTTGGAGTCGTTCTCGGGTGGATCGGGTCATCTGAGCCCAGCACATTTCCTTTCCTTAGTTCGTGCGACTCCCACCGGGACCGATCGACACGAAAGATCCAGATGCTCCGAGCTTACATGCCACCGGATCGGTTAAGAAATTTTTCTTCGTTTGTCGGATATTATCCGGTTAAGTTCCTTACGCCGGCTAACGTGTGCGACCCGCTCTCCACCTGTTTCATGTGGTCTTTAAAAAATTCGGTTATTAGTTGTGCTCGAGGTCGACAGGTTCATCAACTTGCAAGAACTGGCTCCAGCCATTGGTAGTGTACTATGTCTCTCCTTTGTTAATTTGTATGGATTCTCTCTTTTTGTTTGTCTTAGTCGTTGGATGGCTTCGGGTTGGCTTTCGCATGCCTCAATTGGTCCGCTTTTTCGAGTGATTTTAAGCATGACTTCTCAATATTGACCTAATGCATTCAGATTTGCAAGTTTGAATTTAAGATATTGAGAGTAGAGAATTCCAGCACCCACTGATATAAAAAAAAAAAAAGAAAGGAAATAAGAAAAGTATTTAGTCAATAATTCGATGACATCTAGTTCATGACATCGATATGGATAATGACTTGCGACCTAGAAAAGCCAGTGAAAAAAGAAAGGGAAAAGAGACGAGATATGACTTGGTCGTCTTTGAGCACTTCAACAAGCAACAACTTTCCGCATGGTTAACATCTTCGCCTTTGGTTGACCGTAGATTGAGAATGTTTCTATACAGCAAGTTGCATTTTCATCCACGTAGTAATAACACTCTTGTTTGTAATAAATTACGAAAGAATTGGAGCAATAGCTGTTCAATCGAAGTACAAAACTTAATCCAGAATGTCAATTTCATAAATTGAGAATCATGAATTAAATTGAATCTCAACATATGTTACAATAAATGGAACTAGCTTTTTTTTTTTAACATAGAAACGTCTAAAGCATCTAAAGCAAATGCAATGGATGTAAAATGGTGAGTTTTAGCAAAATTAATATCGATTACAACGATACCTTAGTATTGAGCACATGTTAAACATAACATAAGATATTGTGACACATCATTCTTCCTAAATACTCTATCACATTATTCATGATGGGTATGTAATTTTCAAATTTTGTTAAACGTTTAATTAATAAAGTTTGGAGGTGGAAATAGGTTGAAACATACTTGATGCGATATGTAAAATATAACAGCAGGTGCGTGTTGTTAGAGTTTCGCATGTTTGGCTACTATTCACCCACTTCAGAGTCTTCGCTTTTGGATAACAATTGGTGTCCGTCCCTCAAGTTGCCAAACTACAACGAGAGTTTCGCCTTTTAAAGCGTTGATTGCATGGGGGCAACCGAGCCAAGCTGAGTCTGAAAGGCTTTGATGGTTCAAGGTTCATCTTAGGAGAAGGAACATTGGAATTCTTTACTCATGAGATCGTCCGAAACTACTCATAACATTTCACTGGAAAGCTGAAGCCTAGACAGTGGACAATTGCAGGGAACATCACGGCTAGCAGCTCCATTCTATTCACTGATGAAAAAATTCACCCTAAAGAGCAAGGCCTAGTCTCTCAATCCTCCATATTCTAGTACGAACTAATAATGGCGATAAATAGATATTAAATTGGTAGATTCGGTGGTAACAAATAGATTCGCATACAATACAACATGTTATAAATCCGCCCAATAGATGCGCTTACAATGCAATATTTGTATTCCACGAATTAAAATAAAATTGAAAGTGGAAAACTAACAGAAAAAAAAATATTAACCCATCGAGCTTTTGCATTTTGGGGTTGGGGGAGGACGAGATGCATTGAACTTGCCTTGCCGGGCTTATAATATCAAAGTCCAGCCCACCTCTGTTTAAATCCTCCTCCTTTGCAAACCAATGGCCCAAAATGAGCCCAAGGAGCTTAACAAGTCAGGAGACTTGAATTACTCATAATCACAGGAGTTCTGGAAGCACAAACATTACAAAAAAGAAAAAAAAAGGATTTTGAAAATTTTGAAATAACCCAACAATGGAAAAAAAGTTGACCACTCTTGTTTCGGGGGATTTAGGGCACCTTTGATAATGATTATGTTCCCAAGAGTAGATTCTGATCAGAAATGATTCTTTTTATTCGTTACTTAAAAAGCATTCTAAACATTTTTTTTTGTTTAGAATCGTCCAAAATTTCTGATTCTAGAATAGAATTGCGTTTGGTACCGCGCTCGTTGATTTCTGTTCCAAATTAATTTATTTTAATTTTTAAATATTTTTTTTACTTTTTACTTTTTCTTTTCTTTTTTTCCTTTTTCTCCTATTTTTCTTCTTCTTCTTGTGGCTGGTTACCTCACCGGAGCGTTGCCAACCCTCGTCGGTCAAGCCTCGCCGGTGGCCAAGCCGACCTCATCGAGGCTGGGCGAGGCCTACTTGGCCACTGGCGGGGTTGGGTGTCATGAGGCTTGCCCAGCCCCAACGAGGTTTGCCTGGCTATCGGTGGGGCTAGGAGAGCCTCGCCGATGGCGGGGCTTGCTTCCGGCGAGCTTGCCGGACCTCGCCCGGCCTGGTGAGCCTCCATTGAGCTAGCCGTATTGGCGGACAATGGCGGGCGATGGTGGATGGCGGTCGCGGGATGGCGGAAGGGAAGAAGAAGAAGAGTTGGTTTTGATTCTCAAATTTGTTCCCGGAACAAGATTTAACCTTTTTTTTTTTTTTAATATTCTTGATTCCATTCCAAATCTGTTCCCGGGAACAAAAAATTTACCAAACGCAATTCTGTTCCAAAACTACTCCCAGGAACAAAAAATCAAAATTAAGTACTGTTTGGCACGTTACCAAACAGCCCCTTAATATATAGAACTGAATGATGCTTCCATCATAGTCATATCAACATCCCTATGTGTATTTATTCGTCTTTCTGGAATATAAAAAGAATGTTTAGTCAAAAGCAAATTGATTTTTGTCAAGGGGTGATTTGCATAGGTGAATGTAAGGCCTACATGTATTGCGTATTAACACTAGGCCATGTTCTATAAATACATCCATTATAGTTCGCTTGTCCTATTACCAATATAATTATTGGTTATGGAAACATGACTCGATATGAAACCAGACTTTTTGTCACGCCTTGAACCTCGAGTGCGCCAACATCCCACCATGGTCATTCAAATGCGACGTTCCCAGGTTAAGTCGCCGACCCAATCAATTCTTTAATGCACATGCGGAAGCATATTATAAAACCCCTAACAATAAAATACATGATAGAAAAGCAGGAAGTAAAATCACAACATAACACTTTCATAATTCAACAGAATTACAAACAGAGGTCTACGGCCAAAAGTCTACAAAAGACCGACTCTTAAAAATGAACTGTCCTACGATTTACAAGTCGGACACATTCTCCAATCCTCATGACTTCACCTCTGCAACTCCTTAAGGTCAACCAAAGCTATCTAGTCGCTCCGTCCACCAGGGACCTGAAATTGTAATCCCCAAACCGGGATGAGACGTTGTCTCAGCAAGTTCAACCCCCTAAACCCCTATTAGAAAGAAAATACGCCAAAGGGTGGCCTAGCCACATCACACAGAAAGCTTACCTCACCTCGGTCTTCATCTGCAGGTTAGCACAGTTTATATAATTCAACCACGTGCAATTATGATAACCAAACAACTATGGCACAATCACATTATCAGAACAATTCAACAACTTGGATCGTTTCAGCGATTAATCGACTCGGCCGATTACATGTCATTCTAGCAAATCACTGCTTCCAATCACGACCCTATAGGAAGGTTTAACAATCAGTGGCAATCACGGCCCCACTTGGCACGACCTTTAATTAGGTGGTAGATCTCGGCCCGATGAGCACGACCTCTGATAGGTGGTCAATCACGGCCCCACTAGGCACAACCTTTAATAGGTGGTTAATCACGGCCCTACTAGGCACAACCTTTAATAGATGGTTAATTACGACTCCACTAGGCACAACCTTTAATAGGTGGTAGATCCCGGCCCGATAGGCACAACCTCTAATAGGTGGTAAATCACGGCCCCACTAGGCACAACTATACTTCGGCGACTTTCTAAGTTTACTCATAACCACTTCACGGTTATTTTTCCATTAAATTCCGACACTTGGGATTTTGTAAAAAGAATCTCCATTTATTGCAATCACACTCAATTTACCACAACTAATCATCAATTTCAGATTCTAAATGCACAGCAGCGATCGGCACGAAATTCTGAGCAATCGGGGTCAAAAATAATTTTTTCGTTTTTTTATATAAATAATAATATTTTAATAATTTCAGAATATAATATAATATTATAAATTCCAGAATTTCGAAACAATTAAATAATTCAAAAATAAAACCATATTATGTCCCATCAAGGCTTATTATTAAATAACTCTATTAGTCTTAATTAAACACACTTTAAATTAAACAAATTTCTTAATCCAAATCACAATTAAATGAACTAAACTATCCACCTAAACTTGTTTAACTTAGACTAAGCACACTTAGGGCATTATTAACCGTATAATCAAGATTTAGTGAGCTAAACTCACCTAAATGACGAGCCGAGTGGACCAAAACGACAAGGACGACAAGGGGATCGACTTTCTCTAAAGCGGGCCAAGCATCCGGGGTCGAGAGACGGCTAAAACCGAGCTGCCATACCCATTTTTCTTGGCTGCTGGTTGAGGCTGAAGAAGGGCTGCACGGCGGCGGTTCGGGCGCGAAACCGGCGGGGATGGGCGACAGCAGCTTCGGCGGTGGTTGGCGACGACGAACGGCGGCGATGGAGGCTCCGGCGGACGGCGACAAGCAGCGAACGAAGGTGTGGGAGGCTCGGGGTCGCACGAGCAGGGCAGGGCTGCACGCCAGCTGGTCGGTCGTGCAGGCGAAGGGGGAGCGGCACCCGCGGACGGGTGGCGCCGACGACGGCGACGGGCTGCGGCGTCAAGCGATTGGCGAAGGGGCGTGCGGCTGCTGGTTCCGTTCGAAGCTTTCTCTCTCCTTCAAAATCCAAGAAGAAAATCCAAATGAAGAAGATGAAGTGGATAGGTGGAAGTGAAATCTCCACTTTATGAGAGCAAATCGCCACCCTCCACTTGTTAATATTCTAGCCACTCTTGCCCCATCTCATGACATCACTTGTGATGTCACAATCCACTAACTCCAACCTCCCATAATCTTATTCCAATAGGTTCAATTTCATTTTCCGCCGAGGCATAAAATCTTGTACAACAATTTCTTTAATTCTAATCAATTCTCTCCCAATTGAATCAAATTGAAGTCCATAAAATTAATATTGGACTTAAAGTCCATTGCAAATGCTAAACCAAACGCGAATTTGACCAGTTTTGATCGGAAATCACTAATGGCTGATTATGAATGTAGATAATACATATGCATAAATTCGTATTCACAATTATATTTCATTAGTTTTTCCAATTACAATTAAAAAAAAAATCCGATTTGATAGTAGTCAACATTTTTCTAATGCCAGTTCATACATATGCCCCCCCTCTCTCTCTCACTCACATGAGTACCTTTCCTTCATGCATAAGTGTTTTGAATGAATCATACACAATCCAATTTTTCTCGCGTTATCTAAATTGAAAGGAGACACCAATCGAAAAGATTCAAAACATTCAAATTGATTTGAGGCAGTTTGAGCTATTTTTGACGCTCTACCGCATGTGTAAACATAATACATAAAATCAACCAGAATTTTAGGGACAATTTCCTGCGCTAGTCTTCCATAGGTGATTATTATTGGTTTGTTAATTTTTACAGCCATTACTATTTTATTCGTATGAAAAATGTGATAACAATTTTTCCATACATTCCTTGGAAATAGAGGCGGATCGATGAGATAGTAATGAGACTTGAAATCAAGAGACACGCGATAATCATTCCGCACTAAATAATATAATTTTAATAGGATTTTGTTGAAATGTGCTCCTATGATCTCGATGAAGAAAATGCCTCGTTTCCAATCCACTATCTTTTCTGTACTCTGTTCAATCAATGCATAAGAAATGAACAAACATTTTACTATGGATTTGTTTGTTTCAGATAAGTCAATGAACTAGAAAAAAGGATCCAGAAATTGTTTGTTAATATGTTTTCATCTTCATTGTAATTCATGCCTAAACACTTAATTTCTCGCTGACATTTCGCCAAGCATCGATCGACATTTGAAGGAAAATGAGTCTAGCTACTAGTAATTTCACGACCCATCGATCCATCGTTTTTGAGAAAAGTAAAAAATTCCAACATGTTATAGCACGTCGTATATTAAATTTATTTTCTTATTATGTTTATGATTATTTTTCATCAAATTAATTTAATTCAAATTCATAAATAAATAATGAAATAAATCTAAAATAAATTTTTACTAAAAATATTAATCCTCCATTTGTTGTTATTGTTAATTGTTTCAATTTGACAAATTTAGCTATATTCCAATAATTCATGAAACTTTGAGAAAAAGATAAATAATTCACATTTTAAACTCACATGTCGGAGCGTATCGGAATATAAAATAATATTAAGTTTTCTTCTTTTTCTTTATTATTATTATTATTATTATTATTATTATTATTATTATTATTATTATTATTATTATTATTATTATTATTATTATCGTTGTTGTTATTATTATTATTATTATTTTACATATTTATATCTTGACCCTTCTTTTTATCAAAGTTCTTTGAAATTAACCATGTGTATATCATAATTTCGAATTTGCATATCGGAATTCTAGAGTCGCTTATTAGAGAGTGTGGGAAGAGATTCCAACACTTATTGGCCAAGTGTTGGAGAGTAATCAAATATGTGCTGAGGTATTCGACACAACATGAAAATTTCAGGAGAATGTCGCTACTTCATAGGTTCTAAATTCTATATGAGATTCACTTGAAACCTATAACATGTCTCTTGATTTTTTAAACCTGAAATTTACTATACATATCTTGAAATTCAAAACCTACCCCACATATTTAGGATCGGTTTTAGGATCCATCAAGCTCCACTTGTATTATTAATTGAATAATTATAATAAATCATCACGTTTAATTACTACCACTCACTAGTAATACACTTATAAAAACTTATATTTAAACATACGAAAAATATAAAATATTAACAAAGTAAAAGCATCAATCATAAAATAAAAATTCAAATTAGTGTTTCAAAATTACACACTCATCATCGAATATCATGAATGCCGCAGAATCGCATTAAGATAACATAGGGAAAAATATAAAAAATTGTTGCAAATTTTACTTACCTATAAATAAGGACCAACCCATTGAAAACATATTATAATTTTTTGAAATTAGAACCTACCAATTGAAACAAATTATAATTTATTGAACTTGAAATCCACCTTACATATCTTAAATATTGAAATTCCTATCAGCTTGGCTTTTTGTTTCCAAGTTCTACCCTATAACTATATTTACCCCTGCTAATGAATGGCTCGTCTAAATAAAAAATAACATATCAATGTCTAGTACATAACCGGTGCTGTTTTTTTTTTTTTCACACCTCAATTTTTCTAGACATTAATATAAGATAATTATAATCTCTGTAATTAATTCAAACAATAGTGGTAAAATGACGAGTATGAAACTAAGTTATACAAAGTCCGTTAACTATAAAAAAAAGAAGAAGAAGTCATTGTGTAATTATTTGAGAGATATATTCAATATTGCACTTCATAATAATAAAAACTTCTTTTGGCACGAGAGCAGAAATATCGAGGAAAAAGTTCAATACTACGAGAGCCTCCTACTTTAAATATCTAAATATCCCAATGGCAAATAAGATCTCAAGAAGATTTAAATTCAAGGTTTTCTGTTTTTATATAATGTGAAATTTTACAGGATTATAATTAATTATTCTGAAAACTTAAAACTAGCAAAGATTTAAATTCAAGGGCCAGTAGACATTTCACAACTCCCAAAACTAGCAAAGATCCTCTCGCAGGTCTAGTTCTGCACACTGGCTTCTGTAGAAAAATGAATGAATAGAAATAAGTCTCTCGGAACTGAAATATGTCCACTCACAGCTTCAAGATAGCATATCTTCTTAGTATAAAAAGTATGCAACACATCCTCCACAACACTTTGAGAAATTAGAGAAGAGAGTAAATAGGAAGTCCATTTGGTTGAACGAACTCAAAAGGCTGTGAAAACATAAATTATTCATCGTTTGCCATTATGGTACTCATTTTCTGTTCGTTTTGCAGATTCAAAAGTCTCGTGAGTGATGAGCACCCAGATGTTTTGTGATTACCAAAATGATTTTCATTTTAGTGAGTAAAATGTTGCCTTATAAACCATTACTTTCCAAAAAGACTTAAAGATATATGTGGATGCGTGTACGCATGTGTCTGTGTGAGATTGAGGGGGAGAGATTCTCTATACGAATAATGTTTGATTATGAGAAAGAACTTCCTATAGCCAGTTCTTTACAAGATAATATCACAATTCAATACAGAGATCTAATATCATTCTTATCCCTGAAAAACAATACGATGCCTGAAGAGGATTGGGACATTGGAAATACTTCTTACATATCTGCATTATCTAAACAAACAACTTTTACTTGTAAGGGTTGTCAAGAATAGAATGATAACCGACATTTCCGCAGACCTTGGATTCTCAAGCTAAAAAAAAGAAAGAAATAGCAAAAAGGAATATCTTCTCCCTTCGAGGCATAAATTCAACCATAGACTGTAGAGTTCGACTATGAATAAAGAAAATTCAGACCATCTGCGTCTTCCAAGTTCATTGGGATAAAGAACAAGGAATGAGAGTTCTCGCTAGAGACAAATGCGTGATGAAAATGGGGAGCTCGGCATGAACGGGGGAAGCAACTTGTACTTGGGGTAAATGATAGATTCGTAGAACAAACAAACAATCTATACTACTCTTCAAGCAGCCTATGCAAAAGGCTTCAATTAGAAATTCGAACTTCTTTCTTTTTTGCCGCTAGCATCATTATTCAATACACGATTATATCTCTAAACACACCCAAAAAAATGCAGCCTCTGTCTATGATACTTAATTTCTCGCCAACATTTCGTCGATCTGCATTTGAAGGACAATGAGTCTAGCTACTAGTAATTTCCACTGCCATTAAAATGCAACACACCACCCCAAGTAACAGAGCCGTGCTCCCACGACCATGGCCAGAACCACTTTCCACTCGACCTCACAACTGCCTACCGAGAGCCTCGACAACCCACCCACGCACCGCGTTAGCGAAGCGCAGTGTCGATTCGCCAGCTCACGCGACCAAACAACACGATCAAATGTCGCCAAGCGACTACTACTGTTCGCCGACAAATTCGTTGAAGGAGGGACTCCAGTTTTTCCAACCGCACGGCGCATCGATTTCGTTCGCTCGCGAGCGTGCATGAGTCGAATCAACTAACGCGAAATTCTCGTGCAGCCGCCGAACAGAATATCGCAAAATGAGATGCTATCGATGCTGGGATAACCCATCCCGAACCGGCGAGCTCGAGTTACAGCAGGAGCTAGAAAGAGAGAGAGAGAGCTCACCTTCCTGTGAAGCCGCTTAGCAGAGCTTGGCTCGGGCGTGACCGTACGCTCCACCGGCGAGCGAGAGAGAGAGAGAGAGAGAGAGAGGGGCTGACGAAGATGGACAGGCTGAGACCTAGAGAGTGAACATGAAATCGGTGCTGCGCAACAGAAAGGCACCGTTTTTCGCTTTTTGCAATTAAGCTCTACGCGGCCCAAATGATCTGGAAGTCTCCTTGGGCTCCGTACGGCCCAAATGATCTGCTGAGTCTCTTTTACGGCCCGTGGATCGCGATCCTCAATTTTCAAATATTGGGCTCGCGACACCAATTACGTCGGAGGAAAGTGTGAAAGTACTTCTAAACATATTATAATTGTGTCGATTTAGTCTATTTGACCAATTTTGATCAGAAATCACTAATGACTGATTATGAATGTAGATAATACATACAATTAATGCATATATAAATTCATATTCACAATTATATTTCATTAATTTTTCCAATTATAACTTACCAAAAAAAAAATCCGATTTGGCAATAGTCAACCTTTTTCTAATGCCAGTTCATACATTTCCCTCTCTCTCTCTCTGTGTGGATATTTCTCATGTGTAAACAGAATGCTAAAAATCAATCAGAATTTTAGGGACAATTTCCTTTGCTAGTCTTCCATAGGCAATTATTATTGATTTGTTAATTTTTACAGCTATTACTCTTTAATTAGTATGAAAAATATGATAACAATTTATCTGCATATTCCTTGGAAATAGAGGCGGATCGATGAGATACATAATGAGACTTGAAATCAATAGACACGCGATAATCATTCCGCACTAAATAATATAATTTTAATAGGATTTTGTTGAAATATGCTCCTATGATCTCAACGAAGAAAATGCCTCGTTTCCAATCCACTATCTTTTCTGTATTTTGTTCAATCAATGCATAAAAAATGAACAAATATTTTACTATGGATTTGTTTGTTTCGGATAAATCAATGAACTAGAAAAAAGGATCCATAAATTGTTTGTTAATATGTTTTCATCTTCATTGTAATTTATGCCTAAACATTGCCGTGGACGAAAGGAATGCTCGTTGTCTATGCAAGTGATCCGATCAATCATCTGGGGAAGATATTATTTTATTAATGATTTAACGTAACACGAAGCCGACTTACCACGGTTAACATCACCGAGGAAAAGGGCCAAGTGGAAAGCAAGCGCGTTCCCTTCCTATCATTCTCCAAAGCAGCCGACCAAAGCCGCCTTATCTGCATCGCAAACACGATCCTTTCTCTCAAAGAAGCATCCTCGAATTTGGTGTAGAAAAAGAAAACCCTCCTCAAACCAAATCTCATCATCATTTCGACCCGTAAAAAGGAATAAAACCTCATGGCCAGAATTGAAAAAATGGCCCCCTTCAAATCCTCCGCGAACGAGGGCGAGGCGTCCACGTGCGCGGCGAAATCCCGTCTGACCAATTACACGGGTTGCTTTTCTCGCAGCCCCCGTTCGCGGATTGAAAGGAGATCGTCGACCGACTCAAGGAAACGGAAGGAAAAAGCCAAAAGAAAGTCCCCATCGCGTCGCGTCGCGTCGCGATGCGTCCTTGTTCTTGATTGAACTGTGGATCAAGTCTTAGTCTTAATAATAATTCGAGATTTTAGTTCATCTCCCTTAAGTGCGATTTCGAAAACATGTCGGCACATCTTTCTTAATCATTATGCTGACGAGGCACAATCCATCTTTCTGAACCAATAATTTTATTTCTGGTAATTCTAACTTCCAAAAAGTCTTTAAATCCTTGCTTACAAGGTCGGTTGGGTGCTTGCAATTTCCCCTCGAAAGAAAAGAGGCAGTTGCACGATTTCTTTTTGCGATGACGATTGGATGCTTTCTTGGAAAGATCTAATATTGCATATTTTTCATGGGGAGAGATTCAATATCGACTTTCCTAGAAAGATCTAATACAATCAATAGGCGCTATTTTCGCTGAGCTTTCATCCCCATTTATCTTTCTCTCCTTTCTCTCTTTCTTGATATTCAAAACCGTCCTTTTCAATAATATTTCAAAACAATCTTCTTTACGATTCATAAATTCCGATTTTTCAAATTGATTGTTTCTTTCTTTTTCTTTTTCTTTTCATTTTCCGCACGTATACGTTTTTGTGGCAGATTTTCCCTGCAAAATTAGCCCCGGAATCGGAGATCCAAGCTTGGTCGAAGCCAACGTCATCGGGTCAAATTGCAAGACGTGAAATTTAGGGTTAACTTCCCAAAGATTTCAAAAATTTGAGAGGCAAAAGCAAAATAAAAAGTAGTGGCTTGCGTCTGTGAGCAATGACAGTGCCATCTCGGAGGAGTCAAAGAACTGATGATGAAAGCAGAAGTTGCGTTCAAATTCCCATGAATGCAACCCCAGATGCAACCCCAGATCTGCCATGCCGCTGCAGCTTTTCCTTAATAGAAATTTCACCTTTCGTACCATCCTTCCCTACTTTTTCCGGATTAAATCTCGATACCATTAGTTACTGTTGGGAATAACGGATCCCCGAAAAGCGGATTCGACACTAAATCGAACCCCTAAACTCAAGCGGAAGACGAAGCAAGAAAACGACACGTATCACCGATCGTAAAGACACCACGGATTCGAGCGTACGCTTGTTAGCGCGCAGATTAAACACCGACGTTGATGGAGGAAGAGAAAGCGAGCAATCCGATCCGATGAAGCCTTGAAGGGGAAGGAAAAAGCGCCGTATCTTCTTGTTTTTCCTTTAGAGAGAAAACGCGCGGGAGAGGGAAACGTACGTGAGTTATGATTCAACAGACGTCTTCTCTCTCTCTCTCTCTTCCTTTTATACTTTGCCCCTTCCACGGGCCTTATTCCCGTGGGCCGGGCTTTCTGGGCCCAGCTTGGGCGGATAGGGCCTTAAGCCCAAATCTAATAAAACTTTCATCTCCCACTCGCACAAGGTGGGCCGAATAGGATTCTCTTTACCTCTCTTCAACATTCATGCGGTGAATAATCCGTGCGACCAAAGCATACTTTGAGAGCTCGTTCTTGCTATACATACGTTAGGAATATATAGCAGCTCATAATGGGCGTCTCACTTTGAGTAGATTTAGTATGCGTGCACTAGATCGATCGATCATATTTATATCTCTCTTGATCTCTTTTAAACATGATATATATATTGTATTCACAATTATAATTATCACAAAGACAGTCATAATTGGTCGACCGGTGAATACAAAACCACAATGTGATTTTCCAAAATCGATCTTCCTCTTTCCTTCAAACTCTCAATTTCGGTCAGAACTTGCTTTTCTAGAAATGCCCCATTAGATCGAATCATCTCATGACCATTGGCAACACCCTAAGATAGCAAATACTAAATAGAAACCTTGAGAATAAGTAAGAGTCCTGATGGGACTAAAAAATTGAGGAACTCTTTTCCTCAAGGGTCTCACACGTCATAAAAGTTGAGATCAAACTTTTTGCCACTCTTATTGGTCGTCTCATGCATACGTAGTATGAAATACGTATTACGGTATTAACTCCTTTCCCATGGAGCGTATGTCTACATTTTTCAATACCGTACGGATGATAGTTCGGACATATCTAATGTCTAACTTGAGTTCACGTATCTACTCAATCACAAAATTCATCGAACTCACATCGGCATCTTAGACGGATAGAGTAAAATATGTGGGGTATTTTACTTTTGGACATCGTAAGAATTATGTCCTCATCTTAACACTTAGTTAAGGCAACATATATATTTTAAGCTTGAGCTCTCGATTATCACCTAGATAATAAGCTTAAAATCAGTCTCATCTCTATTTATCACACAGTAAACAGAGGCGATTACCCGTGTGAGTGGGCTAATCTTATATCGTCCGACATACTTCTCAACTTAAAATAATGCGCGAGCATTAAGATGCATAAAGATCACACATAGATTCATAGGCATTAATCAATGAAAAACAAAATCTCATAAATGTGAACAACTCAGGGAAATAACAATTCAGTACATCAGACTCTACGCAATCCTAGAGATTTTACATGACCACAAAACACATCTTTAGGTATCGGCTTTGTCATAGGATCGCTACCATTCTATGCGTAGATATGTACCGTAAGTTCACATCCTTTCGTGCAACCATATCTTTTACAAAGTTATACTTGGTATCTATATGTTTGGTCTTGCCATCATACTTTGGATCTTTGGTGTACGCTATAGCTGCTTGGCTATCACAATTAACCAATAATTGATTTGCGGCTTTCTCAATAACACCTAAATGATCCAAGAATCTCTTAAGCCAAACTCCTTCTTGTACCGCGCGATAATGCCACGAACTCGGCTTCCATCGTGGATAAGGCTATACACGTTTGCTTCTTACTTGCTCCATGATATGGCGCAATTGTTCGATAAGAAAGCAAATCCGAGAGGTAGATTTCCTTTCATCTAAATCTCCTCCCCAATCGCATCCGAATAGCCTTCAAGTCGCGAGATCCTTTCCTTGGTAATTCAACTTGAAATCGGCAGTTCCCTTCGATACCTCGGTATTCTCTTCACGGCTTTCCAATGTCTTTGGACCCGGGTTGGATTGGTATCAACTCACCATTCCAATCGCAAAACATATGTCGGGTCTTGTACACATCATAGCGTACATCAAGCTCCCAACAAAGCACTAGCATAAGGAACATGTTTCATTTGTTCCTTCTCTTGTGGAGTCCCCGGACACGATCTATGGCTCAATCCTTCACCTTTTGCAATAGGAGTGTCTATGGGTTTACGAGTCTTGCATACGAAATCGTTCAAGAACCTTATTTATGTAGGTTTCTTGCGAAAGAGACAACGATCTCTTCGAACGATCTCTTGAAATCTTAACTCCAAGAATGTATGCGGCCTCACCCATATCCTTCATCTCAAAGTTAGAAGACAACCATCTCTTGACGGTACTAACCAACTCCATATTGCTTAGGCAATTAGTATATCATCAACATATAATGATATGATCACAAATTGATCCTTGGATCTTTTGATATATACACAATGATCCTCATCAATCATTGTAAAATCATATGCCATTATGGCATTATGAAAACGTATATACCATTGTCTTGATGACTGTTTAAGGCCATATATCGACCTCAAAAGTCGACATACCTTTTCTTCTTGGCCTTTCACTATGAAACCAGCAGGTTATTCCATATATATCTCTTCCTCTAATTCTCCATTGAGGAAAACAGTCTTTACATCCATTTGATGTAACTCAAGATCCAGACTAGCCACTATTGCCAGAATAATGCGAATCGAGGTAAATCTCACTACAGGAGAAAACGTATCTTCATAATCAATTCCTTCCTATTGATTATACCCCTTCGCCACAAGGCGAGCCTTATGCCTTTCTATCGAACCATCAGCCTTTCGCTTTATTTTGAGAACTCACTTGTTCCCAATAGCTGCGTCCTTTTGGAAGATCAACCAGGTTCCCAGACTTGGTTTGATTCCATTGACTCCATTTCCTCTTCCATTGCATTAATCCATTTTTCCTTACTAGGGCACTTGAGCCTCATTGATATTTCTTGGCTCATCCTCATCTTGTGGAGCAACCATAAAAGTTTCCCCTTCAATGTCAAAACGTCGACGGGGAATACTTTGGCGACTTGTTCGCCGTATGGGAGATTGTACACTTTGCACATCATTCCCTATTGTGCTCCCACTTGGATGAACTCCACTAATATCTTTATCTTGATCCAAGATTTCAAATAGGGAGTTATCTTCCCTATTTCGCCCTTCTTAGGAAACTCATCCTCTAAGAATGTTACATCTCGAGATTCATATTCGGTTATACTCCCACTTTCCCGCTCACCAATGAACACATACCCTTTCGAGTGTTCCGAGTATCTTATGAAAATACTCTTCTTTCCTCTCGGGACCTAATTTCCCAAACTTGTGAGAGGACTCATGTGTATAGGCAAAGCACAACCCCATGGCTTAAGAAAACTTAAGTCCGGTTTTCTACCCGTCCATAACTCATATGGAGTGGAAGTAAGCGATTTGGAAGGCACCCGGTTAAGTATATAGGCAAAGATTAATAACGCATCACTCCAAAAGGTGATAGGTAAATTAGCATGCGCCATCATGGACCTAACCATTTCCGGTAGGGTTCGTTTCTTCTCTCCGCAACACCATTTTGTTGAGGAGTATACGGAATAGACAACTGTCTTTCTATTCCTTTTTCATCACATAATTTTCGAACTCATCGATAAATATTCTCGACCTCGATCGGATCTCAATGCTTTTATTTTCTTGTCTAATTGATTCTCTACCAGGTTCATGAACCTTTTAAAACAACTTATTGCTTCAGATTTATGAGAAATCAAATAGACATATCCGAATCGAGTATAATCATCAATAAAGGTGATGAAATAAACAGCCCCATGCCTTCCTTTCACATTCATTGGACCACAGACATCAGAATGGATTAAATGCAGAGGAAATTCAGCTCTTTTTCCTTTTCCAAAAGGTTTTCATGTTGCTTTCCCTTCTAGGCAATGCTTACATACAGGCAAATCGACTTTTTCAATATTGCCCAACAAGCCCTTTTTGGCTAGTCTATTCATACGCTGTTGGCCAATGTGACCAAGTCTAGCATGCCACATATTCACATCATTATCATATTTATTAGGAGATGTGATAAGGGAATAACAAACATTAGCATTAACATAATCAACATCTAATACAATAAAACCATCTAGAAAATAGCCACAACCATAGTAATTTGTATTCAAAAACAAATTCACACCTCTACTACGAAGTTCATATTAAAACCTAATCTAACCAACACTAATACGAGACACTAAATTCCGACGAATCTCCGGAGCAAACAAAGCACATCATGAAGGAACAAAGTGCGTCCACCACGCATATTCGGTTGGCATGTGCCAATTCCTTTCACTTGACTCTGGAGTTGTTTCCCACATAGATCCACTTAGTTCCAAAGTAGGTACTCGTCGGAATTCCACGAAGGATCCTCTATCCTTCGCTACATGGTCCGTCGCCCCGAATCCACAGTCCACAAAGGATTAGACTCGTTAAGAATACAGAACTTGACACATAAGCAAAGTTCTGAAAAGTACAAGGGGTGCATACCTTCTTTGGCTCACGACAGTCGCGAGCATAGTGACCCTTTATGTTGGGAATAACGGATCCCCGAAAAGCGGATTCGACACTAAATCGAACCCCTAAACTCAAGCGGAAGACGAAGCCCAAGAAAACGACACGTATCACCGATCGTAAAGCACACCACGGATTCGAGCGTACCTTGTTAGCCACAGATTAAACACCGACGTTGATGGAGGAAGAGAAACTGAGCAATCTGATCCGATGAAGCCTTGAAGGGAAGAAAAAAGCACCGTATGCTTACTGTTTTTCCTTTAGAGAGAAAACGCGCGGGAGAGGGAAACGTACGTGAGTTATGATTCAACAGACCTCTTCTCTCTCTCTCTCTCTTCCTTTTATACCTTGCCCCTTCCACGGGCCTTATTCCCGTGGGCCGGGCTTTCGGGGGCCCGGCTTGGGCGGATAGGGCCTTAAGCCCAAATCTAATAAAGCTTTCATCTCCCACTCGCACAAGGTGGGCCGAATAGGATTCTCTTTACCTCTCTTCAACATTCATGCGGTGAATAATCCGTGCGACCAAAGATACTTTGAGAGCTCGTTGCTATACATCGTTAGGAATATATAGCAGCTCATAATGGGCGTCTCACTTTGAGTAGATTTAGTATGCGCACCCTAGATCGATCGATCACATTTATATCTCTCTTGATCTCTTTTAAACATGATATATATATTGTATTCACAATTATAATTATCACAAAGACAGTCATAATCGGTCGACCAGTGAATACAAAACCACAATGTGATTCTCCAAAATCGATCTTCCTCTTTCCTTCAAACTCTCAATTTCAGTCCAGCTTGCTTTTCTAGAAATGCCCCATTAGATCGAATCATCTCATGACCATTGGCAACACCCTAAGATAGCAAACACTAAATAGAAACCTTGAGAATAAGTAAGAGTCCCGAGGGGACTAAAAAATTGAGGAACTCTTTTCCTCAAGAGTCTCACACGTCATAAAAGTTGAGATCAAACTTTTTGCCACTCTTATTGGTCGTCTCATGCATACGTAGTATGAAATACGTATTACGGTATTGTCGCGACCCGATCTCGCCGCCCCTCGAAAATGTATCCAAGGTGGGGAAAGGTCGGGTTTAGGGGTACTTGATCTCAAGATCACGAGCTCTCCCAAGCTCGTACCCCGCGTGACAACGGATTTATTTATATGATCTAGGTATTTAACAACCTAAAAAAATAGACAGGAGTCGCCACTAGCCTCATTTTTGGGGGTCGGCTAGAAACCCAATCGAGGGTCGGGAGTGTTCCCTCGATTCCTACGCAACCAGATATCTAGGTTCGGGGACTTGGGTTACGCTAATATTGCTATTAGTGCCCTTTCGGTACCTAAACAAGTATGTTGTGTTTTTCCTAACATGTCAATGCGTTTCTTTTTACATTTTCAGGATCGTCAATTCTATACTAAATGATCATGCGTGGTGGATTACTTTCATTCTATTCTATTTCTAAAAAAATGAAAAGAAAACAATCAATGAAATTGAAATTGCAAGACATGAAGTAAACAATCAAGAAAAGCAATTGAACCTATCAGGCAGTCCTAAAAAAAAACAAAAGAGAAAACAATTAAAAAGGAAAGAAAGAAAACCCGCAACTCGTCGGGTTTTATACAATGCATGGAACCCGAGACATATGTCGGGAAAATGGGTATTACATGAAAATGGTCGGAATGGACATCGACCTCCACCATCTTCATGCCTTCTCCATCTTCAAGGTCCTAATCTAAACCTTATCTAAGAAATTTATGACTAGGTGCATACAAGTGAAAGAAACAATCATCACAACTAAAAAGCAATTGGAGTAGCACCCATGCATGATTGGCTCTAAGAAAACAAGCACAAAAATCAAGCACTTTATAAAGAGCAACTTTCATGAATGGAATTTCCTGAGGCGCATCAAGTTCAAGTAAAGTCAAATTCATGGCCGAAAAGCAACAATCACTAAAGCATGCAAATCAATCATAAGCACATCAAAGAATGATGCATGACAACCGATTTATTAAGTCACCTAATCAATGCATGAAAAATCATGAAATTTGAACATGACGTAGGGTTAAATGTGAAGAAAAGTTTGATTTAAACATTTAACCCTAACTCCATGTGCAAAAGGCCACACAAATCCACTAACATTGATATGTGACTTGTCATTAGGAGCAAAATGCATGACAATTTAAATTGTTGCATGTCAACTTGAATTCTAAAATTACTTGACCTTAAAAATTCTCAAATTTTAGCATGGGATGGATATGGATATTATGGACAGCTTTCATTGAGAATTTATCCTCAAGATCATTATGTATAAGATCACACAAAATTGGTAGACAGTCAGATTCATAGAGACAAGACAGCACTGCAGGTCAAGACAAATTCAGACTTCAAAACTTGATCTAAAAAAGAAGAAAAGTAGGGCAAATGATGGGCAAATTGGACAAACTAGGCATCGTTAGAAAGCTCAAGGTGTCCTTTACGAATTCCTATTAGGTGACAATTGCAATTTAGGCCTTTTTCTAGCTCAAACAAAGCCATTTGTATAAGTGGTCAGATCAGATCATAACAAGCAGAACACATTAGCAGAGCTCTTCGCAAGAAGCCTCAGGTAGGGCAAATGATGGCCAAATCCCACATATAATATGTCAATGGAAAGCTTGAGAAGTCTATTACAAATCTCTAGAAGACATTAAACCCTAATAACATCATCTACCAGCTCATTTCAAGTGATTTACATGGAAGGTCATCCGAAACAGAGAGCAAGTCAGAACACCAAAATTTTCCAGAAAACTGGTACTAAATGCCGAGCTATTTTTAGGTAGTAAACGACATCGGATCAGAACGTTCCATGAGTCGATGGAAAGATAATCAAACTATCTTCAACCTTCATGAAGATTCCGAACACAGAAAACCACAACAAACAGCTCATAACAGTTAAAACAGAAAAGGTCAGCACAGTAAATCAACCTTAAAACTACTGCAGAATTGACAAACTTTGTAGGTCTTTTTTCAGTGGCCAAATGACGTCCGTTCAGGGCATGCAACATATCCAATCAAAGCTTGAGAAGTCTATTTGCTATGTCTAAAAGGGCTCAAGACCAGAAAGCCTCATCTATCACCTCATTTATGCCAAAACAGAAAGTGACATATCAAGGCAAATCAAGTTCAATCAACTTCAAGCTCATGATCATTGATCATCAATCCACAGAAATTCATTAACCTTAGCAGATTATATCAGTATATTCAAGACAACGTATGATTAGAGAACAAACACAGATCATGCCAGAAACTATCATTGAAGAATTGAAGTCAAAATTCCCAGATTCAGCTCCTAGATTTAATGGCTTGTTTCTCACAGCAAATGAACTTCAATTTTAACAGGCACCCTACTGATTCGAAGCTTTAAGAAATCAGAATTATTTTTCCAGCTGATTTCTTCCATTAATTTTTGCGTTTAATTGTCCAAATCAATCTATTAATCACATTGATTCATTAACCTCCAAAATCCTAGAACAGATTAACATTGGACGATCAATCACCAGTCAACTCCTACTCGGCAGACTCAACATCCACCTCCCCAAAAATCTTTCTTAAGGGCAGCGAGATTTTCACAGGCCTCAGAGAACTCTTCCTCCTATATACCCTCACTGACATATCAGTGCACAAATACACGCTTAGCAATACATGAGATCAAACTTGTGGTCAATCTGAGAGAAAACCTTAGCCATGGAAAAACTTATTTCATCAATGGTTTAGTTTCAGACATGAATTGATTACATTTACCAATCAACAGTTGAAAGAGACACTCGATAGCCAACTCTGATCTAGCTTAAGCATTTCATCGAGCAGAAAGTAGGTATCTCAGCCTCGAGTACAAAATGCCACAGCCAGATAGGAAAGCGCAACCAAACTTATCACGACAAAGTGAACTTCAATAGTAGGCAATTGATAGGGGAAAACGAGAGAGGAAAAGCAAGCGACAGGCTGAGCGCGAGATAGAGCGATCGAGAGAGAGATGGCGAACCTGATTGAGCAAGCGAGCGTCAAATCTCTGGGAAAGAGTCGGAGAACACCTGATCCAAAGCTTCCGAAGGCGGATCCAGCGAGAGAAACATCCGATTGAGAGACCTCGAGCTGAGAGAAAAAAAAAATTCGGACCGCTCGAACGAGAGAGAGCGAGAACTCGAACGAGAGAAAGAACAGATTTCCCTAGCGATCCCCAACTGCCGGCGCTCGATCTTCGATCGCCTGCTAATGGAAGAAAGCCTTCGACCCAAGCTTCGACGGAGAAGGAGCCTCCGAAAGAACGATTGAACCCTCACGAATCCAGAGAGAGATCCCTTTGAGAGCGTCCATCGATCCGGCCGAGCCACGCGAGGCGGTGAGATCCGAGAGCCTCCAATCGGCGGTGGCGGCAGCGACGCTCTTCTTCGACGGCGTCCGGCGCGATTTGCAACGACAGGGAATCGAACAGAGCTCTTTCGCCGATTCACGATTGGATTCAGAGATCCAATCCAGGGTTTCGAACGCACCAGATGATCAACCGATCAGAGAGAGAGAGAGAGTCCGAGAGACCGTTCGGCCGTTTTTTCTTTGAGAGAGGGATCCTCTCTCTCCGCAGAGAGAGATCGTCCGAGAGAAAAAAGAGAGCGTGCGGGAGCCCAGAGAGAGAGAGAGAGAGCTCCTGTAAGGGGAGAGAGAAACCGTGAGGAGAGAGAGTCCGTGTGAGGTGTGGAGAGCGAGAGCGTCCGTGTGAGGAGAGAGGCCCCCTTTTGCCGTCCGCGATTCCCCCTCTTTTATACTCTTTTTTTTTTTATTATAATTTTTCTTTTGCTTTTCATTTCATTTCATTTTTTCTTTTTGTTTTGTTTTGTTTTCTCTCTTTTTTTCTTTTTGTTTTCTTTTCTTTGTTTTCTTTTCTTTGTTTTCTTTTTGGCTCTTTATTTATTTTTCTCTCTCTTTCTTTTTCTTTTTTTTTTTTTCGTTTTTCCTTATTTCTAATTAAAATTTTTTTTATCTTTTCATTTCAAACAATTTTTTAACTTTGCGAATTGAATGTTTAAATCGTCGACAAAAATTTCGGGTGTCAACAGGTATTAACTCCTTTCCCATGGAGCGTATGTCTACACTTTTCAATACCGTACGAGATGATAGTTCGACATACCTAATGTCTAACTTGAGTTCACGTATCTACTCATTCACAAAATTCATCGAACTCACATCGGCATCTTAGACGGATAAAGTAAAATATGTGGGTTATTTTACTTTCGAACATCTTTAGTATTATGTCCTCATCTTAACACTTAGTTAAGGCAACATATATATTTTAAGCTTGAGCTCTCGATTATCACCTAGATAATAAGCTTAAAATCAGTCTCATCTCTATTTATCACACAAGAAATGAGGCGATTACCCGTGTGAGTGGGCTAATCTTATATCTGTCCGACATACTTCTCAACTTAAAATAATGCACTGAGCATTAAGATACATAAAGATCACACATAGATTCATAGGCATTAATCAATGAAAAACAAAATCTCATAAATGTGAACAACTCGGGAAATAACAATTCAAGACATCGACTCTACGCAATCCTAGAGATTTTACATGACCACAAAACACATCTCTAGGTATCGGCTTTGTCATAGGATCTCGCTACCATTCTATGCGTAGATATGTATCGTAAGTTCACATCCTTTCGTGCAACCATATCTTTTACAAAGTTATACTTGGTATCTATATGTTTGGTCTTGCCATCATACTTTGGATCTTTGGTGTACGCTATAGCTGCTTGGCTATCACAATTAACTAATAATTGATTTGCAGCTTTCTCAATAACACCTAAATGATCCAAGAATCTCTTAAGCCAAACTCCTTCTTGTACCGGCCGCCGATAATGCCACGAACTCGCCTTCCATCGTGGATAAGGCTATACACGTTTGCTTCTTACTTGCTCCATGATATGGCGCCATTGTTCGAAGAAAGCAAATCCAGAGGTAGATTTCCTTTCATCTAAATCTCCTCCCCAATCGCATCCGAATAGCCTTCAAGTCGCAGATCCTTTCCTTGGTAATTCAACTTGAAATCGTAGTTCCCTTCGAGATACCTCGGTATTCTCTTCACGGCTTTCCAATGTCTTTGGACCGGGTTGGATTGGTATCTACTCACCATTCCAACCGCAAAACATATGTCGGGTCTTGTACACATCATAGCGTACATCAAGCTCCCAACAAGACTAGCATAAGGAACATGTTTCATTTGTTCCTTCTCTTGTGGAATCCCCTGGACACGATCTATGGCTCAAACCTTCACCTTTTGCAATAGGAGTGTCTATGGGTTTACGAGTCTTGCATACGAAATCGTTCAAGAACCTTATTTATGTAGGTTTCTTGCGAAAGAGACAACGATCTCTTCGAACGATCTCTTGAAATCTTAACTCCAAGAATGTATGCAGCCTCACCCATATCCTTCATCTCAAAGTTAGAAGACAACCATCTCTTGACGGTACTAACCAACTCCATATTGCTTAGGCAATTAGTATATCATCAACATATAATGATATGATCACAAATTGATCCTTGGATCTTTTGATATATACACAATGATCCTCATCAATCATTGTAAAATCATATGCCATTATGGCATTATGAAAACGTATATACCATTGTCTTGATGATCGCTTAAGGCCATATATCGACCTCAAAAGTCGACATACCTTTTCTTCTTGGCCTTTCACTATGAAACCAGCGGGTTGTTCCATATATATTTCTTCCTCCAATTCTCCATTGAGGAAAGCGGTCTTTACATCCATTTGATGTAACTCAAGATCCAGACTAGTCACTATTGCCGAATAATGCGAATCGAGGTAAATCTCACTACGGAGAAAACGTATCTTCATATTCAATTCCTTCCCGTTGATTATACCCCTTCGCCACAAGGCGAGCCTTATGCCTTTCTATCGAACCATCGCATTTCGCTTTATTTTGAGAACCCACTTGTTCCCAATAGCTCTGCGTCCTTTTGGAAGATCAACCGGTTCCCGGACTTGGTTTGATTCCATTGACTCAATTTCCTCTTCCATTGCATTAATCCATTTTTCCTTACTAGGGCACTTGAGCCTCATTGATATTTCTTGGCTCATCCTCATCTTGTGGAGCAACCATAAAAGTTTCCCCTTCAATGTCAAAACTTCGACGGGGGAATACTTTGGCGACTTGTTCGCCGTATGGGAGATTGTACACTTTGCACATCATTCCCTATTGTGCTCCCACTTGGATGAACTCCACTAATATCTTTATCTTGATCCAAGGTTTCAAATAGGGAGTTATCTTCCCTATTTCGCCCTTCTTAGGAAACTCATCCTCTAAGAATGTTACATCTCGAGATTCATATTCGGTTATACTCCCACTTTCCCGCTCACCAATGAACACATACCCTTTCGAGTGTTCCGAGTATCTTATGAAAATACTCTTCTTTCCTCGGGACCTAATTTCCCAAACTTGTGAGAGGACTCATGTGTATAGGCAAAGCACAACCCCATGGCTTAAGAAAACTTAAGTCCGGTTTTCTACCCGTCCATAACTCATATGGAGTGGAAGTAATCGATTTGGAAGGCACCCGGTTAAGTATATAGGCGGTAGATTAATAACGCATCACTCCAAAAGGTGATAGGTAAATTAGCATGCGCCATCATGGACCTAACCATTTCCGGTAGGGTTCTCGTTTCTTCTCTCCGCAACACCATTTTGTTGAGGAGTATACGGAATAGACAATGTCTTTCTATTCCTTTTTCATCACATAATTTTTCGAACTCATCGATAAATATTCTCGACCTCGATCGGATCTCAATGCTTTTATTTTCTTGTCTAATTGATTCTCTACCAGGTTCATGAACCTTTTAAAACAACTTATTGCTTGATTTATGAGAAATCAAATAGACATATCCGAATCGAGTATAATCATCAATAAAGGTGATGAAATAAATGCCCCATGCCTTCCTCTCACATTCATTGGACCACGTACATCGGAATGGATTAAATGCAGAGGAAATTCAGCTCTTTTTCCTTTTCCAAATGGTTTCCTTGTTGCTTTCCCTTCTAGGCAATGCTTACATACAGGCAAATCGACTTTTTCAATATTGCCCAACAAGCCCTCTTTGGCTAGTCTATTCATATTTGTTGGCCAATGTGACCAAGTCTAGCATGCCACACATTCACATCATTATCATATTTATTAGGAGATGTGATAAGGGAATAACAAACATTAGCATTAACATAATCAACATCTAATACAATAAAACCATCTAGAAAATAGCCACAACCATAGTAATTTATATTCAAAAACAAATTCACACCTCTACTACAGAAGTTCATATTAAAACCTAATCTAACCAACACTAATACAGACACTAAATTCCGACGAATCTTCGGAGCAAACAAAGACATCATGAAGGAACAAAGTGCGTCCACCACGCATATTCGGTTGGCATGTGCCAATTCCTTTCACTTGACTCGGAGTTGTTTCCCACATAGATCCACTTAGTTCCGGTAGGTACTCGTCGGAATTCCACGAAGGATCCTCTATCCTTCGCTACATGGTCCGTCGCCCCGAATCCACAGTCCACAAAGGATTAGACTCGAGTTAAGAATACGAACTTGACACATAAGCAAAGTTCGAAAAGTACAAGGGGTGCATACCTTCTTTGGCTCACGACAGTCGCGAGCATAGTGACCCTTCTTGTCACAGTTGTAGCATTTCACCCTTGCTAGCTTTTTCATGTGAGGACGTTTTCCTCTATCATGTTGGTTAAATTTGGGTTTCTTCCCTGAAGGACCAGCTTCTTCATTGCCTTTACCCTTATCAAACCAGTTAGGGTGCTTGCGCTTGGAGCTCGAAGCTCCATTTGAGCTAGAACCAAAGCATAATAAAGCTCGGCATTCGGCTTAGCCGCCAACAAAGGCGGTCCTCTTCCACTCAAGATGACGCGTTGCATCCTCAAAGGTTTTGATATTCTCATTATGAGTCGTGCACCTTCATATGCTCCCAACTCGAGGCAAGGAACGAATCACCGCTTGCACTGCTTTGTTCATCTCGTGAGGACATGGCCGGCGTCTCTCGGCTCGGTTATCATATTTGACATCTTTCTAAGATGTTGCTTCATGGTCGACCATGAGGCTTCTTATAAGAGTCAAATCGATAGTGAGTCGCTCGCCTAGTCACCGAAGTATGACCAAACCTAGCTTCCAAAGTGCCTCCCACATTTCTTTGGCATTGTCAAAACGCCGAAACTCTCGCATGACATCATTTTCCATGCCGCTCAAAGCAACGTGATGCGAGCTAGAGAGTTCATTCTTTTCCACACAGAAAAAGCTTCTTTGTCCTTTTTGTCTTTGTTCGGTGGGTCCCTCTTCGGGTTCTACCATGGTCATGACAAGAGCCTCAAGTGATTCTTGCTCTTCCAAAGACATCTTTGGATTTTCATTTGTCAAATTTCATAGTTGTCTCCAGTGAGCTTTTCACCTTTGTTCGGCTCAAGAACTATGCTCTTTTGTGGTTGAAGCCATTGATCCGAACACATCGAGACAAATATGCACGAATTATTAATGCCTATCATTTATGCATCCCTATTTACATAGACCCATCATATTAATGAATAATTTCAAGTAAGGCTTGGAATCAAAAGGTCACTACGTTTCCAATCATCCTCCAAAAAATCCTAACTTAAAATTATCATTAATATGATTGTCATATGCAAAATCGGTTCTATGAAGCTACAAAAACTTCTAAAACTACCCGCATGACTAATTACCCACAAAGCAAAGAATAAGAAAGCAAAGATAATTGAATTCCAATAAAACAATAATGCTTTCAATTAACACAATTAGGTAGTAATCATTACATAATATGTCCACAAATCACACTTAACATATATCAGTCAATACAACTAACACCAAGTCAGCACACGAACTGGGAAAGATCCTATTTTCTTCAATTTCTTGATCTTTTCCCTTGTAACAATACAGTAATATTCATTTACAAAATCCATCACAATTTTCTTATAGGAAGTAGCTCCGTTGACATCCCATATGCGATTCAACACATCTTGCCATTCAGGTGGAAGAGTGTTTATGAAAAATCGCACCATCTCTGACTGTGACATAGGACGACCATTCCATATGACTGTTGAATTTTCACGTTGACTTCAAGGACGTGATCAATTAAGTCACCGCTCTTCCATCGATGATCGATCGGCTCAATTTATCGCTTAGACTACGGAGCTTTCCTTTTGTTCATCCCAGAATCGCGCGAATAGGTGTGCGCAACCTCAAGGGAGGCATTGTTCCTGCAACAAATGCAGAACAAATAAGGGATTACATATAATCCACATAGACTTAATTGAAAAAGAAACACATTATTTTCCTTTTTTTTTTTGGTCAACGGTTAACGGTCAAAGTCAACGGTCAACGGTCGTCGGTCAACGGTCAACGGTCGTCGGTCGCCGGACCGGTCGGACCGTTCGGGCGGACCGCTCGCACGTGCCGTGCGCGTGACCAAGATGACGTCACGCAGACGTCAGCGGCACGTGCCGCGTGCGTGCCATCGTCAGCGGGTCGGGTCGCGGGTCGGGTCGCCGCCGCCAACCGCGTCATCGCTGACGTCATCGATGACGTACCCCGGCGGTTTCGCGGCCGTTGGGTGACGTCATCTTGGCAAGACGCTGCGTCGGGTCCGCGGACCGGCGCGTGCCGTTCGCGGCGGCGGCGGCGACGCACGCGCGCCAGGTCGCCGGCCGGCGCGTGTGCCGCACGCGCTGGCGATCGAGCGCTTCCGGGCGCGTCGTCGATGACAATGTTGGGAATAACTGATCCCCAAAAATCGGATTCGACACTAAATCGAACCCCTAAATCAATGCGGAAGACGAAGCCCGGAATAACACGTATCACCGATCGTAAAGCACACCACGGATTCGAGCGTACCTTGTTAGCCACAGATTAGACACCGACGCCGATAAGAGGAAGAAAATCTCGGCCCCTGTTCGATCCGATGGCGCCTTGAAGGGAAGAAGAACGATGCCGTTTGCCTTACTGTTCTTTTTCAAAGAGAGAGTGCGCGGGAGAAGGGAAGCGTACGTTCGTTTCCAACTAGTTGCCATCTCTCTCTCTCTCCTCCCTTTTATACCTTCCCCCATCCACGGGCCCTATTCCCGTGGGCCGGGCCTTTTAGGCCCAGCATGGGCGGACGGGCCTTAAGCCCATCAACAATTAAATCCATCATCTCCCACTCGCACATGGTGGGCCGAACAGTATTCTCTTTACCTCTCTTAAACATTCATATCGGTGAATAATCCGTGCGACCAAAGATACTTTGAGAGCTCGTTGCTATACATCTCGTTAGGAATATATAGCGGCTCATAATGGGCGTCACACTCCGAGTAGATTTAGTATGCGGTTCCTAGATCGATCGATCACATTTATATCTCTCTTGATCTCTTTTAAACAATGATATATATATTGTATTCACAATTATGATTATCACAAAGACAGTCATAATTGGTTAACCGGTGAATACAAAACTACAATGTGATTCTCCAAAATCGATCTTCCTCTTTCCTTCAAACTCGCAATTTCGGTTCAACTTGCTTTTCTAGAAATGCCCCATTAGATCGAATCACTCATGACCATTGGCAACATCCTAAGATAGCAAACACTAAATAGAAATCTCGAGAATAAGTAAGAGTCATGAGGGGACTAAAAAATTGAGGAACTCTTTTCCTCAAGAGTCTCACACGACATAAAAGTTGAGATCAAACTTTTGCCACTCTTATTGGTCGTCTCATGCATACGTAGTATGAAATACGTATTACGGTATTAACTCCTTTCCCATGGAGCGTATGTCTACACCTTTCAATACCGTACGGATGATAGTTCGGACATACCCAATGTCTAACTTGAGTTCACGTATCTACTCATTCACAAAATTCATCGAACTCACATCGGCATCTTAGACGGATAAGGTAAAATATGTGGGGTATTTTACTTTCGGACATAGTAAGTATTATATCCTCATCTTAACACCTAGTTAAGGCGACATACATGTTTTAAGCTTGAGCTCTCGATTATCACCTAGATAATAAGCTTAAAGACAGTCTCATCTCTATTTATCACACAAGAAATGAGGCGATTACCCGTGTGAGTGGGCTAATCTTATATCTGTCCGACATACTTCTCAACTTTAAAGTAATGCACTAAGCATTAAGATGCATAAAGATCAAACAAAGATTCATAGGCATTAATGATGAAAACACAAATTCATCAAATTGTGAACACTTAGGGAAATTACAATATTCAATACATCAGCCTCTACGCAATCCTAGAGATTTCATATGGCCACAAAACACATCTCTAGGTATTGGCTTTATCATAGGATCTCGCTACCATTCTATGCGTAGTATGTACTCTAAGTTCACATCTTTTCGTGCAACCATATCTTTGACAAAATTATACTTGGTATCTTTATGTTTGGTCTTGCCATGATATTTTAGATCTTTGGTGTACACTTTTGCTACTTGGCTATCATAGTTAACCAACAATGAATCTGCAGCACTTCCAATAACACCTAAACAATCCAAAAATCTCTAAAGCCAAACATTTTCTTATACTACTGCTGATAATGCCACGAACTCAATTTCTATCGTGGACAAGGCTATGCATGTTTGTTTCTTACTGGCTCCAACATATGGTGCCATCATTCAAGAAGAGAAACAAACCCAGAGGTAGATTTCCTTTCATTTAAATCTCCTCCCCAATCGCATCGAGGATAGCCTTAGAGTCGCGAGATCCTTTCCTTAATAACTCGGCGTATAATCGCGAGTCCCTCTTAGATACCTCAGTATTCTCTTAACGGCTTTCCATTGTGCTAGACCTGGATTAGATTGGTATCTACTCACCATTCCAACTGCAAAACATACGTCGGGTGTTGTACACATCATCGCATACATCAAGCTCCCAACAGCACTAGCATAAGGAACATGTTTCCTTTATTCCTTCTCTTGTGGAGTCCTTGGACACAGACTATGGCTCAATCCTTCACCTTTTGCAATAGGAGTGTCTATGGGTTTACAATCTTGAAATCTTAACTCCAAGAATATATGCAACCTCACCCATATCCTTCATCTCAAAATTGGAAGATAACCAACTCTTGAAAGTATTAACAAACTCCATATTGTTTCCAAAGAATTAGTATATCATCAACATATAATGATATGATCACAAATTGATCATTGGATCTTTTGATATATACACAATGATCATCATCTATCATTGTAAAGTCATATGCCATTATGGCATTATGAAAACGTATATATCATTATCTTGACGACTGCTTAAGGCCATATATCGACCCCCAAAGTCGACATACCTTTTCTTCTTGGCCTTTCACTATGAAACCAAAGCGGGTTGTTCCATATATAGTTTTTCCTCTAGTTCTCCATTGAGTAAAGCGAGTCTTTACATCCATTTGATGTAACTCAAGATCCATACTTGCCATTATTGCTAGAATAATGCGAATCGAGGTAAATCTCACTACGGGAGAAAATATATCTTCATAATCAATTTCTTCCCGTTGATTATACCCCTTCGCCACAAGGCGAGCCTTATGCCTTTCTATCGAGCCATCAGCATTTCGCTTTATTTTGATAACCCAGTTGTTCCCAATAGCTCTGCGTCCTTTTGGAAAATCAACCAGTTCCCAAACATGATTTGACTTCACTGACTCCATTTCCTCTTTCATTGCATGAATCCATTTTTCCTTATTAGGGCAATTTAGAGCCTTATTAATATTTCTTGGCTCATCCTCATCTTGTGGAGCAACCATAAAAGTTTCCCTTTCAATGTCAAAACATTGACGGGGAATACTTTGGCGACTTGTTCACCGTATGGGAGATTGTACACTTAGTACATTATTCCCCATCATGCTTTCACTTGGATTAGGTAATGATGATGTTGTCACATCAGGTGGTTGCAATTGAGAATGAGTTGAATTCAATTCATCACATCTCATATTACTCCCACTTGGACGAACTCCACTGACATCATTATCTTGATCCAAGGTTTCAAATAGGGAACAATCTTCCCTTATTTCACCCTTCTTAGGAAATTCATCCACTAAGGATGTGACATCCCGTGATTCAAATTCAGTTATACTCCCACTTTCCTGCTCACCTATGAACACATACTCTTTCAAGTGTTCGGAGTATCTCATGAAAATACTCTTATTTCCTTTGGGACCCAATTTCCCAAACTTGTGAGAGGACTCATGAATATAGGCAGCACAACCCCATGGCTTAAGAAAACTTAAGTCCGGTTTTCTAACTGTCCATAACTCATATGAAGTGGAAATAATTGATTTGGAAAGCGCCCGGTTAAGTATATAGGCAGCAATTAACAATGCATCGCTCCAAAGAGTGATAGGTAAGTTAG
Source organism: Eucalyptus brandiana (assembly GCA_014182725.1). NCBI lineage: Eukaryota > Viridiplantae > Streptophyta > Magnoliopsida > Myrtales > Myrtaceae > Eucalyptus > Eucalyptus brandiana. Next base: position 31,269,853 of record CM024669.1, read on the forward strand.
CATGCGCCATCTTGGACCTAACCATTCCAGTAGGGTTCTGTTTATTCTCTTTACAACACCATTTTGTTGAGGAGTATTTGGAATAGACAACTATCTTTCTATTCCTTTTTCATCACATAATTTTCTGAACTCATTAGATAAATATTCTCGACCTCGATCGGATCTAAATACTTTTATTTTCTTGTCTAATTGATTTTCTACTAGGTTCATAAACCTTCTGAAACAACTTATGCTTCAGATTCATGAGAAATCAAATAGACATATCCGACTCAGTATAATCATCTATAAAAAAGTGATGAAATAAATGCCCCTTGCCTTCCTCTCACATTCATTGAACCACGACGTCCAAATGGATTAAATGCGAGAGGAAATTCAGCTCTTTTATCTTTTTCTAAATGGTTTCATTATTATTTTCCCTACTAGGCAATGCTCACTTATGGACAAATCGATTTTTTCAATATTGCCCAACAAGCCCTCTTTGGCTAGTCTATTCATATGTTGTTGGCCCATATGACCAAGTCTAGCATGCCACCATATTCACATCATTATCATATTAGGTAGAAGACGTGAAACAAGAAAATAACATATTGACATCACCATAGTCAATATTTAGTACAATAAAACCATTCAGTAAGTGACCACAACCATAGTAGTTTGTATCTAAACACAAATCTACACATTTATTATGGAAGTTCATACCAAAACCAAGCTTAACCAACGCTAAGACAGACACTAAATTTCGACGAATCTCAGAGCATATAGAACATCAAAGGTGCGTCCACCACTCATGTTCAATTGGCCGGTGCCAATTCCTTTACATCAGCTCTAGAGTTGTTTCCCATATGGATCCACACAGTTCCAGTTGGTACTCGTCGGAATTCCACGAAGGATCCTCTATCCTTTGCTACATGGTCTGTCGCTCCTGAATCTACAATCCACAAAGGATTGGATTCAGCCAATAATATTGAACTTGACACATAAGCAAAGTTATCAAATGTACAAGAGGTGTTTACTTTTTTTGACTCACAACAGTTGCAAGCATAGTGACATTTCTTGTCACAATTGTAACATCTCACCCTTGACATTTTCTTCCCTTGAGGACGTTTTCCTCTCTTGTGTTAGTTAACTCTTGATTTCTTGCAATAAGGACTTGATCCTTTGCATTCCCACATATTGGACGAATCAATACGTTTGCGCTTAGAGCACAAAGCCCTTTCTGAGCTAGAACCAGCATTGCAAATGTCCGTTTTCGGCTCAAATGCCGTTAGGCGGTCCTCTACTAGCTCAAGGTGGCGCATGGCATCCTTAAGATCTTCCATAACATGGTCAAGAGCTTCTAGTGCTTCTTGTTTTTCCAAAGACATATTGAATCTTCTTATTCAATATTTCACAATTGTTACCGTTCATATCGGCAATCACGTTCTTAGTTCTTTGAACCATCGTTCGAACACATCGACATCCATGCACGAATAATTAATGCCTATCATTTATGCATCCCTATTTGCATAGACCCATCATATTAATAAATAATTTCAAGTAAGGCTTGAGAATCAAAAGGTCACTATGTTTCCAATCATCCTCCAAAAATCCTAACTCAAAACTATCATTAATATGATTGTCATATGCAAAATTAATTCTATGAAGTTACAAAAGCTTCTATTACTACCCACATCTAATTACCCACAGCAACCAGCAATAATAGAAAGCAAATAAAATCTAATATTCAATAAAATAACAATGCTTTCACATGATACGACTAACATATCAGTTGTTACATCAACAACAATCAGGTAGTAAACATTACATATTCAATCATAGAAATAAATAGGGAATGTCCCTTCTAATCTATCAGTCAAAACATCTGAGAAATTTGAAGGCACATTTGCCAACCAAGGAAAAACTTTTGGAGAGCTTTCATGTCGCCACCAAGGCGCATTCACTCGGCGCCATGTGGCGCTCCATCTAAGGGTTGAAGTTTTGGCCAACTCAATCCTATAGTACTCTCTTACAAAAGCTTCCACTAGCTTCCTATAATCCGGGACCACGTTGACCTCCCATAGCCGATCAAACACTGCTTGCCATTCAGGTGGTACAGTCTTGCATACGAAATCGTTCAAGAACCTTATTTATATAGGTTTCTTGCGAAAGAGACAACGATCTCTTCGAACGATCTCTTGAAATCTTAACTCCAAGAATGTATGCAGCCTCACCCATATCCTTCATCTCAAAGTTAGAAGAAAACCGGATTCGACACTAAATCGAACCCCTAAATCAATGCGGAAGACGAAGCCCAGGAAAACAACACGTATCACCGATCCTAAAGCACACTACAGAGTCGAGCGTACCTTGTTAGCCACAGATTAAACACCAATGCTGAAGAGGAAGAAAATCTGGCCCTGTTCGATTCGATGGCGCCTTGAAGGGGAGAAAACAGTGCCTTGAACTTACTGTTCTTTTTGGAGAAAGAGAGCGCGCGGGAGAGGGGAGGACGTACGTACGTTGATTCCAACCGGTGCCATCTCTCTCTCTCTCCTCCCTTTTATACCTTCCCCCATCCACGGGCCCTATTCCCGTGGGCCGGGCCTTTTGGGCCCAAAGATGGGCGGACGGGCCTTAAGCCCATCAACAATTAAATCCATCATCTCCCACTTGCACATGGTGGGCCGAACAGAATTCTCTTTACCTCTCTTCAACATTCATACTGGTGAATAATCCGTGCGACCAACATACTTTGAGAGCTCGTTGCCATACATCTGTTAGGAATATATAGCAGCTCATAATGGGCATCACATCTCTTTCGCAAGAATCATATATAAATAAAATTCTTGAACGATTTCGTATGCCAGATTGTAAACCCATAGACACTCCTATTGCAAAAAGGTGAAGGATTGAGCCATAGTCTGTGTCCAAGGACTCCACAAGAGAAGGAACAAACGAAATATGTTCCTTATACTAGTGCTGTTGGAAGCTTTGATATACACTATGATGTGTACAAGACTGGCATATGTTTTGTAATTGGAATGGTGAGCGAGATACCAATCCAATCCCAGTCAAAGACAATGGAAAGCCCTTAAGAGAATACCGAGGTATCTAAAGAGAGGCTAGCGATTATACGTTGAGTTATCAAGGAAAGGATCTGCGACTCTAAGGCTATCCGATCTTTGATTGGGGAGGAGATTTAAAAGAAATGAAATCTACCTCTGGGTTTGTTTCTCTTACTGAATGATGGCACCATATGTTGGAGCTGTAAGAAATAAACATGCATAGCCTTGTCCACGATAGAAATTGAGTTCGTGGTATTATCAGCGGTAGTATAAGAAGATGTTTGGCTTTAGAGATTTTTGGATCATTTAGGTGTTATTGAAAGTGCTGCGGATTCATTGTTGATTAAGCGTGATTGCCAAGCGGCAAAAGTGTACACCAAAGATCCAAAATATCATGGCAAGACCAAACCCATAGATACCAAGTATAATTTTGTCAAGGATATGATTGTACGAAAAGATGTGAACTAAGAGTACATACTATGCATAGAATGGTAGCAGATCCTATGACAAAGCCAATACCTAGATATGTGTTTTGTGGCCATATGAAATCTAGGATTGCGTAGAGGCTGATGTACTGAATATTGTAATTTCCCTAAGTGTTCACAATTTGATGAATTCGTGTTTTCATCATTAATGCTTATGAATCTTTGTTTGATCTTTATGCATCTTAATGCTTAGTGCATTACTTTAAGTTGAGAAGTATGTCGGACATATATAAGATTAGCCCACTCACACGGGTAATCGCCTCTATTTACTGTGTGATAAATAGAGATGAGACTGTCTTTAAGCTTATTATCTAGGTGATAATCGAGAGCTCAAGCTTAAAACATGTATGTCGCCTTAACTAGGTGTTAAGATGAGGATATAATACTTACTATGTCCGAAAGTAAAATACTCCACATATTTTACCTTATCTGTCTAAGATGCCAGCTGTGAGTTCTGATGAATTTTGTGAATGAGTAGATACGTGAACTCAAGTTAGACATTGGGTATGTCTGAACTATCATTTGTACGGTATTGAAAGGTGTAGACATACGCTCCATGGGAAAGGAGTTAATACCGTAATACGTATTTCATACTACGTATGCATGAGACGACCAATAAGAGTGGCAAAAGTTTGATCTCAACTTCTATGTCGTGTGAGACTCTTGAGGACAAGAGAGTTCCTCAATTTTTTTGTCCCCTCATGACTCTTACTTATTCTCAAGATTTCTATTTAGTGTTTGCTATCTTAGGATGTTGCCAATGGTCATGAGTGATTCGATCTAATGGGGCATTTCTAGAAAAGCAATTTGGACTGAAATTGAGAGTTTGAAGGAAAGAGGAAGATCGATTTTGGAGAATCACATTGTGGTTTTGTATTCACCTAGGTTAACCAATTATGATTTGTCTTTGTGATAATTATAATTGTGAATACAATATATATATATATATATATCATTGTTTAAAAGAGATCAAGAGAGATATAAATGTGATCGATCGATCTAGTGCGCATACTAAAACTACTCGGGATGTGATGCCCATTATGAGCTGCTATATATTCCTAAGATGTATGGCAACGAGCTCTCAAAGTATCTTTGGTCGCACGGATTATTCACCAAGTATGAATGTTGAAGAGAGGTAAAGAGAATTTACATTCGGCCCACCATGTGCGAGTGGGAGATGATGGATTTAATTGTTGATGGGCTTAAGGCCCGTCCGCCCATCCGGGCTCAAAGGTGGCCCACGGGAATAGGGCCCGTGGATGGGGGAAGGTATAAAAGGGAGGAGAGAGAGAGAGATGGCACCGGCGACCTAGAGAGTTCATTCTTTTCCACACAGAAAAAGCTTCTTTGTCCTTTTTGTGCTGTTCAGTGGGTCCCTCTTCAGGTTCTACCATGGTCATGACAAGAGCCTCAAGTGATTCTTGCTCTTCCAAAGACATACTTTTGGATTTTCATTTGCCAAATTTCATAGTTGTCTCCAAAGTGAGCTTTTCACCTTTGTTATTTCAAGAACTATGCTCTTTTGTGGTGAAGCCATTGATCGAACACATCGACAAATATGCATGAATTATTAATGCCTATCATTTATGCATCCCTATTTACATAGACCCATCATATTAATGAATAATTTCAAGTAAGGCTTGAGAATCAAAAGGTCACTACGTTTCCAATCATCCTCCAAAATCCTAACTTAAAATTATCATTAATATGATTGTCATATGCAAAATCGGTTCTATGAAGCTACAAAAACTTCTAAAACTACCCGCAGCCTAATTACCCACAAAGAACCAAAGAATAAAGAAAGCAAAATGATAATTGAATTCCAATAAAACAAGAATGCTTTCAATTAACACAATTAGGTAGTAATCATTACATAATATGTCCACAAATCACACTTAACATATATCAGTCAATACAACTAACACCAAGTCAGCACACGAACTGGGAAAGATCCTATTTTCTTCAATTTCTTGATCTTTTCCCTTGTAACAATACAATAATATTCATTTACAAAATCCATCACAATTTTCTTATAGGAAGCGCTCCGTTGACATCCCATATGCGATTCAACACATCTTGCCATTCGGGTGGAAGAGTGTTTATGAAAAATCGCACCATCTCTCATTTGTGACATAGGACGACCATTCCATATGACCTGTTGAATTTTCACGTTGACTTCAAGGACGTGATCAATTAAGTCACCGCTCTCCCATCGATGATCGATCCTCCATTTATCGCCTAGACGGCGCTCTTTCCTTTTGTTCATCCCAGAATCGCGCGAATAGGTGTGCGCAACCTCAAGGGAGGCATTGTTCCTGCAACAAATGCAGAACAAATAAGGGATTACATATAATCCACATAGACTTAATTGAAAAAGAAACACATTCTTTTCCTTTTTTTTTTTTGGTCAACGGTCAACGGTCAAAGTCAACGGTCAACGGTCGTCGGTCAACGATCAACGGTCGTCGGTCGCTGGACCGGTCGGACCGGTCGGACCGGACGAACCGGACGGACCGGTCAGACCGTTCGGGCGGACCGCTCGCACGTGTCGCGCGCGTGACCGGGATGACGTCACGCGGAGACGTCGGCCCGGCACATGCGCGCGCGCGTGCCATCGTCGGCGGGTCGGGTCGCGAGTCGGGTCGCCGCCCGCCAACCGGCGTCATCGGCGCGTCATCGATGACGTCACCCGGCGGTTCTTGGCCGTTGGGTGACGTCATCTTGGCGTCGGCACTCGTTGGTCCGCGGGCCGGCGCGTGCCGATTCGCCGGCCGGGCGCGTGTGCCGCACGCGCGCGGCGATCGAGCGCTTCCGGGCGCGTCGCGCCCACGCGCGGCGCCTTCCGGCCGCGCGGGTGGGCGCGTGCGGCGTCTCCCGGCGGCGCTCGAGGCATCTCCAAACTCGTCTCGACGTCGCCTTTCTTCCAGTCCTTTCAGAATTTGTTTTGACATTCGAAAACTCATGAAAATGGCCGAAGAAGTCTCGGGTGTCGGGATTGCTCGGCCCGATCCGTACGGCCGAAGTTCCTTTTGCGAAAAATCAATCAAAAAAGCATCAAATTGATCGGGAAAACGTGAACTTGGGCTCGATATCAATGTTGGGAATAACGGATCGAAAAGTGGATTCGACACTAAATCGAACCCCTAAACTCAAGCGGAAGACGAAGCCCAAGAAAACGACACGTATCACCAATCGTAAAGCACACCACGGATTCGAGCGTACCTTGTTAGCCACAGATTAAACACCGACGTTGATGGAGGAAAAGAAATTGAGCAATCCGATCCGATGAAGCCTTGAAGGGAAGGAAAAAGCGCCGTATGCTTACTATTTTTCCTTTAGAGAGAAAACGCGCGGGAGAGGGAAACGTACGTGAGTTATGATTCAACAGACGTCTCTCTCTCTCTCTCTCTTCCTTTTATACTCGCCCCTTCCACGCCTTATTCCCGTGGGCCGGGCTTTCTGGGCCCAGCTTGGGCAGATAGGGCCTTAAGCCCAAATCTAATAAAACTTTCAGTTACTTAACCCTAAAGCTTTTACAAATTTTCTAATTAAATCCCTTCAGGAAAAAACCAAATCAAATTCAGTCGACGTGATTGTCGGATGACGTCGTAATATGATGTGATTTGAATTTTTACACGGTGGGAATCCAATGTTGCCAATATTGATTATATATCCCGTTCACATGGGTATTCATTTGTCTTATTTGTGTCGAGATCTGATGTAGCGGTCGTTGAATGTGATCGGATTTAATGGAGAGTACGTGTCATATTAAATACATAATAACATTATTTGTACCACCTGGCACCTGCATTTTCCACCAGGCGCCGTGTTCCCCGGTCCACCCGGTGATGAACGATTTCGTACCATGAACTTCACTGCCACACCACCGCGACTTCGGAGTCAAGAAGACGAGCCAGCAAGTTTACTCAAAAAAAAAAAGAGAAAAGAAAAGCCAAAGAAATAAATAAAAATGAAGATAATTATCGGAAATTACGTTCGCAGCTTTCCCTGACAACGCCGTCCAAGTTGAGGGCGATCCTGTCATGTGAAGACGTTTTTCGCGACACGTGTCAGCAAAGTAGCGAACAAGAGCGCTATCTTCCTTTCCATTTTTTATCCGTTGGGAAGAAAAAAACATGTTCCGCGTAATTCCATTTTCGGAAGCAATACATATCAGTACAAATCCGATTTTATTCGGGTGACTATTCTTTTTTCAACAAGAATTAAATCGTACTCGGGCAACGTGCTATTCTTATGATTATGTTCGAAATTCCTACTACCCTATTCATTCCGTAACAAGTTGAAAAAGACATGAACTCACATGTAACGAAATAATTTATAAATATCAATCGATTATCGAGACCTTAGATGAAAGATACGAATTTAATTCCCGAAGAAAGAAATTTCATGCTAGCCCGATTGAAAAGAGATCACCCACGTCAAATCAATAAAGCAAAGTAGATATCCTCCGCTCGATGGTTTTATCGTTCGTTAGGTCGACCGATATTTGGTTAAAGCTAATAAAATAAAACGAAAGCATAATATCATATTATGTCGACCCCGTCATGAACAATTGAACATGACCCGGAAAAGATCCCATCCAAAACGCCCTGTCTCCCATTATATACCAGACCACCCCGCGAGCCAACTCCACCTCACGTTTCTTGAGAAAATATTGGGTACCCTAACAGTGCCACGCAATCCGTGCTCTGAACCATTCATTGCGTGACACCTGTCCATTTGTCAGTCCACGTCGGCTCCCTCTTCTCTCCGACGTCGTTCCAGGTTAAACCAACGCGCGGATTGAAAAAAGTGAAAAGGACATTCTCTCTCCTCTTTGCTCTCGCTTCCTCCTCCGGCTCACGTCTTCGTAAATCGAGTTCTCTCCCGACGGCCGATTTCGCTCGCCGCCCATCGCCGCTCCGCCGGTGACCCGCGAGTCCGCTCCATTCCACCACAGCCGCGCCGCGTCCGACGCCGTTGCATCGCAACCGCAGCCGAGCCAAAATCCAGCCGTCGGAGTCCCTCCGCCTGCAAATCCGAGGTCCTCGCAGCATCTGTGACCCAATCCCCTGCGCTGCCACGCCGCCCTGCTGCCGATCTGCAGCACTCCAAGTCGCGCCGCCCCACGGAGGACACCGATCTTGCTGCACGATCCGCCGCACCGGAGTTGCCCCGACGGCGTCGCTCCAGATCTGCCACCGTCCGCGAGCCCCGACGACCCGCGCTCTGTCCCGACACGTCGCCGAGCCGCCTGTTGCCGTCCCCCAACTCGCAACTGAGAAGCAATCGTTCCGCCCTGCTCGAAGTAGTCGCTCCGCCCTGCTCGAAGCAGTCGCTCCGCCCTGCTCGAAGCAGTCGCTCGAGAAACCCTAAATCTGCGAGTCAGGTTCGATTTTATTTCCCGAGGTTTTATGTTCGCATCTTTGTTTTGGGGAGAAAGCTTGACCTAAATCTGCCATCAGAAGTTAACTGGTTTATTGCTTCTGATTCTAAGCGCAGCAACGCGAGAAGTGAAACTGCGACTGTCTCGGCAAAAAAGAAAAGAGGTTCTAATTTCTAATTGAAGCCTTTTGCATAGGCTGCTTGAAGAGTAGTATAGATTGTTTGTTTGTTCTACGAATCTATCATTTACCCCAAGTACAAGTTGCTTCCCTCGTTCATGCCAAGCTCCCCATTTTCATCATGCATTTGTCTCTAGCGAGAACTCTCATTCCTTGTTCTTTATCCCAATGAACTTGGAAGACGCAGGTGGTCTGAATTTTCTTTATTCATAGTCGAACTCTGCAGTCTATGGTTGAATTTGTGCCTCGAAGGGAGAAGATATTCCTTTTTGCTATTTCTTTCTTTTTTTTAGCTTGAGAATCCAAGGTCTGCGGAAATGTCGGTTATCATTCTATTCTTGACAACCCTTACAAGTAAAAGTTGTTTAGATAATGCAGATATGTAAGAAGTATTTCCAATGTCCCAATCCTCTTCAGGCATCGTATTGTTTTTCAGGGATAAGAATGATATTAGATCTCTGTATTGAATTGTGATATTATCTTGTAAAGAACTGGCTATAGGAAGTTCTTTCTCATAATCAAACATTATTCGTATAGAGAATCTCTCCCCCTCAATCTCACACAGACACATGCGTACACGCATCCACATATATCTTTAAGTCTTTTTGGAAAGTAATGGTTTATAAGGCAACATTTTACTCACTAAAATGAAAATCATTTTGGTAATCACAAAACATCTGGGTGCTCATCACTCACGAGACTTTTGAATCTGCAAAACGAACAGAAAATGAGTACCATAATGGCAAACGATGAATAATTTATGTTTTCACAGCCTTTTGAGTTCGTTCAACCAAATGGACTTCCTATTTACTCTCTTCTCTAATTTCTCAAAGTGTTGTGGAGGATGTGTTGCATACTTTTTATACTAAGAAGATATGCTATCTTGAAGCTGTGAGTGGACATATTTCAGTTCCGAGAGACTTATTTCTATTCATTCATTTTTCTACAGAAGCCAGTGTGCAGAACTAGACCTGCGAGAGGATCTTTGCTAGTTTTGGGAGTTGTGAAATGTCTACTGGCCCTGGACTTGATTCTCTCGTAGACCGTATGTCTCTTGACTTACTTTCTCAGTTTCTCGCTTGATTTTCTTTAACCTTGTCAATTAGTAGGAGAAGAAACCTAAAACATGTGAGTAGGAATCTAAAAGGGACATCGAGGCTGGGCTTAGGATAAGGAGCCTGGAGCTTGGGCTCACTTTTCGATCAACAAAAAATAGGAGGCTTCCACTTTCATTCTCTTATGGTCATATATACAGTTTCGTGGCATATAGTGATGTATCTATTATGTGCATAAAGGCTATGTAAGAAAAGTAATAATTGTGTTGAATATCAACTGTCTAGTAAATAATCGTACAGGTCTGTGAGGCACTTTTCTGACTTAAGAGGATTTTGACTTGTGCCCTGTTGAAACAAGAAAACTAAATCCTAAAAGTGACTCAGAATACCTTCACTACTTACGAATACTCCACTCAATTGCTCAAGGTTTGGTCCTTGCTTCGCTCTTATGAGTTATTTGTTGTATGCAGAAACAATATCGGTCATTACAAATGATGGGCGTAACATTGTGGTATGTTTCACAGTTACAACATTTTTTTTTGTCATTATAGAGTAGAGAATAATTACAATATTTTGAATTTAGGGGGTCTTAAAGGGCTATGACCAAGCAACAAATATCATTCTTGATGAATCTCATGAACGTGTTTACTCCACAAAGGTCTTTCTACATTCCCTATTTCCCCTCTTTCAGGTTTTGATATTTTGGAAAACTTAGCTCTTCTTTTGAATAACATTCCGGTTTACTGCAGGAAGGCGTGCAGCAACTTGTGCTCGGTCTTTACATAATAAGGGGTGATAACATGTAATGACAAACTCCATCTCAGTTCAACCTCTTTCTTCTTTACGTTTTGTTTCTTAAAGTGACAAGCAGAAAGAAGAAGACAGATTTTTGCCTTCTTTTATGTCATTTCTGCCTTCTACTTTACTTGAGTGCTGTGATTACTGCAGAGTAAACTCTGTTGATGTACATATTTTCATAGTTCTTTTCCATGTCCTGTGCTTGCAGAAGCGTTGTTGGAGAACTAGATGAGGAGCTTGATTCCAATCTGGATTTGTCCAAGCTGAGAGCTCATCCCCTTAAGCCTGTAATTCATTAATCATGTACCATATACACATGATACGGTAGTTTTCATGCACTTCATTAGCTGTAATCATACATATAGGTCGGTTAATGATGTTTGTGGAGAACTTATTACTGTTTGTTCAGAAAATGTTGCTGATGGCTTATCTAAGGCGTGGTCTCGATGCAGTATCGCCATTGGGGAAATGAGAGGTGACCTTTCTGTTAGTGAAGGATTATGCTATCGTTTATCAAATTTAGAGCACGTGATGTTTCGAGTCACGATGTCCAATATGTGCTCGGTTCTAGTTCTTTTGACATTCTATTATGAGGCAGTACACACAACTTTAGATTTTACTCATTTTTGAGACGTTGGATTGTAGAAATTGAAATATCCATGACGATGGCCTTCACTTGTTGCTCTGATCCTATCATCAATATAGAAGCTTTTAGCTTTCTAAGGCCAAGAGCGATTGAGAAGCTCGTGACATGTCAAATGAGGCTGCAAGGTAAACGATGAATTGTACGTACGACTTGTCAAGCCCGACGTGACGTGGAAGGTTCATTACTCACAGCACGAGAAAATATTGGGTGGGTTTAACCCTCTACGTCGTGACATGTCAAATGAGGCTGCAAGGTAAACGATGAATTGTACGTACGACTTGTCAAGCCCGACGTGACGTGGAAGGTTCATTACTCACAGCACGAGAAAATATTGGGTGGGTTTAACCCTCTACGTAGGCGGTGGGTTAAATCACTCAGCGGTCGACATGTGGCGCCACGTTGGCGAGGGCGTCAGGCGTTCAAAATTCGCGCGGGCCGCGTGTGGGGCCCACCGCTCTGACGCTCCCTCTGCTTTGCTCTCCTCTGCGACGCCTGCGCCTGTCGAAATCGTCCTCTCTCTCCTCTCTCTCTCTCTCCCCCGTTCTCCGTTCCGTTCCGTTGCGGGGGAGAACAAAATTCGCACAGTTGCTTCTCTCCCTGTCCTCTGCTCTCTCTCTCCATTCTCGCCGACGAGCTCTTTCTCCATTCTCGACTTCGACGCCCTGCCGACGACGCCGCCTCCGCCTCTGCCCCCAACGCCCTCTCGCGACTCCGACGCCCCGACTCAAGCCGGTTGCCTCCGACGCCGACGACTCCGCCTTCGCCTCCGCCTCCACAGGTTGCCAGCGACGCCCCCGACTCCGACGCCCTTTCCAGTGAACCGCGACCCCGATGCCCTCCGGCGCTTGCCTCTCCGTCGCCCCCGACTCCGATGCCGACGCTGACGCCGACGCAACCTCCGCCTCCGCCGCTGACGCTTCTGCCTCCGCCTCCGCCCCTTCGCCTCCCTCTCGCGACCTCCGCCTTCGTCCGTGTCTGTTCTAACAGTATTATTACTTACTGATGTGGAGGGAGGAGCATTGTGGGGTGAAATTTTGAAGATTTTGTTGCTTTCTTTTCATTTTGAGAAGAATATAGTTTTTACAACTACATGAGAGGTACCGTTCATACTATTTCAAGTGTTGCAGATTCATTATGCATCTTGATTGCTTTTTCACACTTTTTAATGGATTGGATGTTCACTAGCAAATGGTTGTCAACTACTACTTTGTTCCATCGATGCAGAGTGATTAAGGCTGCAAAGAATGTCTCGGGACCAACATTATCTAACCTCCAGCTTGCTGAAGAAGAGATTATTCTTGATATAGATGGCACTGTTCCTCTGCAACCTGTATTGCAGCACATTGGTATCTCAGCTTGGCCTGGTGAGTTCTATCCTGACAATCGAGTTGTGGGAATTTATCTTAGGTTGGGTTCCCTGGTTGATTGTGTGGATCATCATCTGTTAGCTGGTGGGAAATCAATTCCTGGAATGATGATTTGACTGTATCGTAGCTGCTGGAGTTTGATAATCATGGACCTTTTATGTGCAAGATTACTTCTGACTGCAGATTGAATTCTTCAGCCTTGGAAACTTTTGCTTCTCATCCGTAGCTTCCATTTGTTATGGGCAGAGCAAATTGAATTTGAATTTGCCAAATGAAATATATGTCCCACACACACTTCAGCTTTAAGATGATTTCATCCAAATATCTTCTAATTTGCAGCAAAGTTAGGATCTAGGAAATGACAGAGGTAATAAGTGGGCAATTTTTATTTATTTATTTAATTTGGTGATTTTGTTCCCATATAGTAGTTATGGATTTTGAAACATAGGTTAAGGTGCAGCTCTACTGGCAATGTTGCTTCAAACTTCATATGGTGAATTCAAGGTGGGGTCCTAGATTTTAGGGCTGGTTTGCCTTAACTACCACAAACTCTGGCTAAACATCTCATGCATTGTTAGGACAGACACTAGCTTGTCAGTTTTAGAGACATGTCCAAGATTACTGCTCTTAAAAGAATATAATAAAATTCTGATGATAGTTTCGCTTGTTAACATTCAATTTTCAAAGCCATATGTGGATTGCCAATATTTGTGTTGTGTGATTATCCAGGCTGCTTCAAGACTTCTCCACCATGAGTATCAGTTGCTGCATGACCAGCCTGCAAGATGCCATACCCCCTGGACGGATTGCCCAAACTCACTATCTTGATGTCCCGGTGGATGGGCCAACTACCAGAGTGTCATCTATTCATGGAAGTGAGAAGCTGCCTAGTGTTGATGGTGTTCGAGGTCACCGACTGCAAGTATGCCGTGTCTTGCAAGAAGATAGAGAGCGAAACAGTTTTTTATCCCCTCTGAGAGATGATCATTCCCTTCAGCCGAGAGAGTCTTTGTTAACATTCAAATGGATGCTCACCAAGGAACCCATCCATTTATCGGTCAAGAAGATTCTTCTACGCTGCCTGACAGGACAATTTTGCATAATACTTCTGACCTGCGTGTCAAGAGAAAACGCAAGGTAATTCTGATGCTTCTGAGAGCAGAGTATTGTCATCACTTTTTGATATAGCTTTATGGTGACCAAAATGTCATTTTGTTGCAGATTGAAGAAGCCCAGATCGCTAGGGAAGTTGAAGCTAATGAAAACCGAATTCTTAAAGCACTAGAGAAAGAAAATATTTTAGGAGAAAGGTTTTCATTTATCACTTAAGGATTGTGAGCTTTGTGGAGAAAACTTTGGCATGTACTGATATCCTGTATTTTTGTATTGCAGGCTGAGGAACGAATGAGGAAAGAGATGGAAAGATTTGATCGTGAAAGAAGGAAGGAAGAAGAAAGGTTGATGCGTGAACAGCAGAGAGAGGATGAGAGATTGCTACGTGAGCGAAGGCGAGAATCAGAGCGACGGGAGAAGTATTTACAGAAAGAATCTATTAAGGTAAGTATTTGAGCTTGATATTGCATTTTCACTAGTTAGTTTCTTTTGCTTTATTTGATTGGTTAAGCAGCATCTCTTCTTTTCTCTTTTCTTTACCAACTTCCCTGGTTTTTTGTTTGGAAGGTGGAGAAAAAGAGACAAAAAGAAGAGCTTCGTTGAGAAAAAGAAGCAGAGAGACGAAAAGCTGCAGTGGAGAAGGCCACTGCTCGCAGAATTGCCAAGGAATCCATGGAGCTTATGGAGGATGAACAGCTGGAGCTGATGGAATTGGCCGCTGCAAGAAAGGGGTTGCCTCCAATTGTTAATCTCGATCATGCCACTATGCAGAACCTTGAGTTGTTCCGAGGTAGCTTTTTTATAGCGATTACTGTTAAGACCAGTTTCACTCCATTGATTCATTGATTGTGTGATATTGTTGTTTTAACTAGGATTCTATGGTAGCTAAGACAAGCTTTTAAATTCTTATGCTCTGTTTTTATCGTGTACCTTAAATTCAGTAGAAAGGAAATAGGGGCCGATCCTTTCTAGAAAATTTACTGGTGTTCCATTGTTGTCAAGAATAATTCTAGATATACTAAAATTATACAATTACCATCATACTAAATGATGTTAACATTGGATATATGAATAAGTCACCATCTTGTGATTTGAATCTACTCCTGTCATGACCAATTTAATTCATGTCACATAATTTAGTGTACCCATTTTGACACATTCTTGGTATACCTACATCAGTCATCTACCAATTTATGTGAAAGTAAGCTTTGCTTTAACTTGTGCATATATCTTGTGGGATCACTTTAGCTTGCTTATACTGAGTCATTGGTTTAGATGCAATGAAGATTTGGACTTGATATTATGCCTAGATGTTTATCACAAGTTTGCTAGTATCATTGTACAGTTATCATACAGTACTTTAACATCAATACATTTCTTCTCATCTTTATGCAATGTCATGTTTTCTTTAGGCTGAGTTGAAAGAGGACATCACTGCAGAAGAGTCATTTGAAACTAAGAAGTGTAAACTTGTGGAACTGGGAATTGCTCTGCTTGCTGACCCAGAGTCTAATATTAAACTGTTAAAAGAAATGCTGCAGATGTGCAATGATCACAATCATGCTATCGTTAAGCTTGGGCTTCTATCTTTGTTAGCTGTGTTCAAAGACATCATTCCTGGGTATGTTGCCGAGTTTATTTTGATGTGATCTTTACAGTTACGTCTACTCTCCATGTGTTACCTTGGCACTGTTGTGATGTTTTCCTTTGTTGTGATATTATAGCTACCGCATTAGACTTCCTACTGAGAAGGAGCTGGTGATGAAAGTTTCAAAGGATGTCAAGAAGATGCGGTATTATGAATCGACACTTCTGTCTGCATACAAGGTTTTACTTGATTTTCTTGTGATTGTTGAATGAAGTGCACTCACCAGAAATGGGACAAAAAACACTACAAATCTTGGTTTACACATTCCTGTTTTAGTTAGTTTAATGTTGATTAAGAATTTGTTTCAATCCAATTTTATCTACTCTGAGCTATTTCAAAATTTATTTAACAGGCCTACCTGCAGAAGTTGATGGTTTTAGAAAAAGTCTCCTTGTATCAACATGTGGTGGTTCGCTGCATCTGTACTTTGCTAGATGCTGTTCCTCATTTCAATTATTGCGAGAGCTTGGTTGAAGTTGTTGTCAGAAACATAAGTTCCTCGGATAAAGTCATAAGGTTTAGCCATATATTTTTAACTTCTCATTATTCTTCTTAGAGTTTGCAATAAAAATAAGACTTTTGGTTGACTAGATGAGGAGAATGGTTGAATAATTGAGAACTTCGAAGAATAGTCTTTTGCTAATGTGGTCATTTGGGTGCAGAATTCTATTCTCATTTTGTGAATGGCTTGGGTGTTTCTGTGGCAGATGAACTCATAAGATCACCAATGTTGTTTTATCTATGAATATAAGTTGTTGCTTGCTTTTGGTTGAAGTTCCCTGCCCAAACAAAAGGGAAATAGATGAAGCATCGCTTAGCAATCATTTAGAGATGCAATGGCTTATGTTTGTGGTTATGTAAATCTGTGAGCATGTGTGCATGTGCCCTTGTATGAAGTCACGCATGCAATGTAGTATGATCTTTTTTATGTTAAAGTCTGAAAAATAGTAGATAACATTCTATTTATTGTACCTTTTTACTTTTTGGTACGGACTACAAGAAAAGGAGCTAGTCCTTGAAGAGTCAAGTGCTATGATGACACGTGATAGACAATTCTACTTCTAGTTTTCTGGTCATATTCCTTGAGCATTTCTTCGCATGTATATTTTTCCCTTTTCCTCTCTACTCTTCTCTTGAATAAAAGATGTGAATGTATATCATCAGGAAACTTTGTTGTGACACGATTAAGTCACTCTTTACAAATGAGGGTAAACACAGTGGTGAAGTGACTGGAGCAGCTGCTCGATTGATTGCAAATTATGTGAAAGCTCATAATTGTCAGATGCATCCTGACTCGATTCAAGCATGTTCTCTTTTTGGTCAAATATCCACGTATGTTTAATAGGTCACTATTTTGAACTTTTGCGTTTCAATTACTTTGTTATTTTGTTTAACCCCTCCCATCCTCTCTCTCTCTCTCTCTCTCTCTCTCTCTCTCTCTCTCTGTTGTAACTATCAAAATGCTTTTTCAGGTACTTATATCTCTGTCATTTGACGAGGACCTTCATAGATCTGAAGCACCAGATAAGGATAAAAAAGTTAAAAAGAAGAATTATAAGAAAGGAAACCGACTAGAGGAATCAAGCCATCCACAACTGAATGATAGAAAGAAATCTAGGCAAGAAAATTTTCTCACCTGATTGACTTGGATTATATTGGAGATCTCATGAATTACCTTAAAAAGCTTGCATGTTCTGATGGAAAATCGGACAGTTCAGGAAAATGCATGACCATCTCGGAAAGACTTCGTTGTTGCATCATTGCTTTTAAAGTAATGAGGAACAATCTCGATGCTTTGAACGTTGATTTGCAAGATTTTTTTGTTCAGCTATACAACCTCATACTTGAATACAGGCCTGGAAGGTTAGCACTTCTATGTTGGGTGCTCAGTACCTTGCTGTCAAGTTTGTTTTTTGAGGTCATGTGCTCATGCACTTTCACTTACCTGATTTTATTATAAACCATAGCTCTAAATGCAGATGACTTTGTTCGGAGATGAAATAGTGATCTATTTCTCATGACCACAACACTTTTAACTGTAATTAATATCTGATGTCTGAAGCAGAGATCATATCCTTGCTGTCAACCTGGTTTTATGGACTCATCTGCTCATGCACTTTCATTCACATGATTTTCTTTATAACCGCAGTCCTAGATGTTTGGCAATGACAGAGAAAGTCATGCAAGCACTGGTGACTTTGTTATAATGAACAAACCAGATTGGCAATAGTGTCTTCCTCCCTTTGTATGGTTACTCATTGATATCTGATGTCTCAAGCAGAGATTGGGGTGAGGGCGGGTTTGGGTCGACCAGGTGTGATGCCCATGTGCTAGGCTTCGGTTGCAACTTTGTTCTCTGTAAGTTTGTTTTCATTGGGGAGATGTTGTGCCTGGGATGCACGCCAGTCTGGTAGGAGCATTTTCTTGGTGAGAAATTTTGTCAAACAATTGGTGGGTAAATATTTGCTAATTGCTATGTGTTCAGGCACGCTTTTGAAGTATCTCCTTGTGCTCAGCCTGTCTCTTTATACTTATGATGGGAATATGGCGAAAGCAGTTCAAGGCCATAGGCGGTTCGAGAATTTCAAGAAGACAATTAATCCAGACAAGTAACTATTATCCTGTTCCTACTCTTTTCAGTTTGTCTGATTTGTTTTATTTTTCTCCCCATTTTGATATTTGGTTTTGTTTCTGTCCTGATATGGATCATCGACAGGCATCTCATCTTCATCTCCTCTTTGTGCATGCAGGATGAATTTTGTTAAACTGGTTGATGAACTAGATGAGGGGAAGATTTCTTGGAAGAAATTCAGTTCCAAAGTGAAGAAACTTCACAAGGATCGAACAGGAGCTCCGTATTTGAGGGAGTCCGGGGAATTCCCAAAACTAGAGGAAAGTTTTTATGCAAATCCGCTCCCTGGGTGCATTTGCGAATCAACAAAGAGAAGGAAGTAAGGCTAAAAGGAGAAGTGTCTCCTTTCTCCGTGATGCAATTTTGGGTGCATAAGAGATGAATGCATGCTGTCAAGGTTCAAGAAATCTTGTCAGCCGAAGATGCCACGGCTAAATCAGAAAGTTCCTTGGCCTAGTGCTCAGGTTGGCCGGTATTACATTAGTGTCACTGAGCTGCTGAATTTAAGGCCGCTCAAGGGATTCTGGTGGATAATTTATTCAGAAGAAAATTTACAGAATACCATTGAAAGAAAGATTATGACCCCATGGTGGCAAAAAAAAGAAACAAAATGTATGAGACTTTTCTGCTTAGGGGATTGGAGAAATCCCATGAAGTGAAATTATAGTGAATTCGATTGTGTGGCACAGAAGACCTTGTAATACTTAAAATTACACAAAATGAAAGATCTCCCTTCTTTATCTTTATCTGTAATTTTTCACTTTGGGTAGTCAAAATCTGGTTTAGTTACATCCTATATTCGAATGCAAGGCTGTTATTTCACTCATAGTTCTTGTACCACGCGTATCAACAATATTAGGTTTCAGGTTATATATATATGAAGTTGGCACGGAACAGGCGAATGCCATGCATACTTTGAAGCATAGATACAGGACACGAGAAATGACTTGAATAGCTGGAGTAGTTTCTTGCTAGACTAACAGTTTTATATCTCTGCTACGGTCTCAATGACCACTAGCATCAACTCCTGGAGAATTCTGGTGTTAGAACGAGATTGCGGTCAGCAAATACTTTTCGTATTCAATGCCAACTCGTGATTATGTTACTGAACATTACAAGTTTTGAGAGGGAAGATTTTCAAAGTACGGGAGTACCCGAAAAAGGAGGAACTTGAACCTCTGTAGAAATCATTCTTACTATGCTGCCAGAGAATTCCCTCAAACCTTCGTACACAAGCAAGGGCTTCTCTTGCAAGTCCCTCAAACGTCATGAATGGACAAACTTCTTTCTACATAAGGATCACAAAATTCACTGCATGCTCTAAAACTGCACTAAATGACATTGGGAGACCAAGATTTTTCTTGTTTGATGTACAGAATTTACACCAAATCAACATAGATAAACACACTGAAGACAAGGCGATGAACTGAATCGAGATATCTCATTCACAAACAACGAAAAGAAGGTCGCCAACAAATCTCAATCTAGATATCCAAAAGAAAGGGGGGAAAGGGAAACAAGAAAACAATGCCTAAACACTTAATTTCTCGCTGACATTTCGCCAAGCATCGATCGACATTTGAAGGAAAATGAGTCTAGCTACTAGTAATTTCACGCTGCCACTAAAATGCGACACGCCGCCCCGAGCAACAGAGCTGCGGTCCCCCCCGACCACAGCCAGAACCCACTCTCGACAACCCACCCACGCGCCGCGTTAGCGAAGCGCAGTGACGATTCGCCAGCTCACGCGACCAAACAACACGATCAAATGTCGCCGAGCGACCACTACCGTTCGCCGACAAATTCGTCGAAGAAGGGATAATCCAGCGCCGAACCGAACCGGCGAGCTCGAGTTACAGCAGGAGCTAGAGAGAGAGAGAGAGAGAGAGAGAGAGAGAGAGAGAGAGAGAGAGAGGGAGAGCTCACCTTCCTGTGAAGCCGCTTAGCAGAGCTTGGCTAGGGCGTGACCGTACGCTCCACCGGCGAGCGAGCGAGGGAGGGAGAGAGAGAGGGGCTGACGAAGACGAAGATGGACAGGCTGAGACCTAGAGAGTGAAGATGAAATCGGCGCTGCGCAACAGAAACGCGCCGTTTTTTCGCTTTTTGCAGATAAGCTCTGCGTGGCCCAAATGATCCGCTAGTCTCCTTGGGCTCCGTACGGCCCGAATGATCTTCTGGGTCTCTTTTACGGCCCGTGGATCGCGATTCCCAATTTTTAAGATATTGGGCTCGCGACACCAACGACGTCGGAGGAAAGTGTGAAAGTACTTCTAAACATATTATAATTGTGGGCTGCGTTTGGTTCAGCATTTCCAATGGGCCCCTTAAGAAATGCTGGACCGTCTGGTTCAACTTTGAAGCCGGCTTTCAGCTTTCAACTTGCCTTCAAATGTCTAAGAGCTAGTAGGGACTAGCTTTGGGCTTTCAGCATTCCGCCGAATGCTGAAATTATTTTTTCCCTTCCAAAACTAACCCCATTAATTCTTTATATTTTCGATTTTGCCCCTGATTTTTTTTTAATTGAAAAAGGAGGCAACCCTTTGCCGGTCCGGCGAAGGGTTTAGTTCAATTTTCAATATATATACATATATTATACCCATCAACGTCCATTGTGAATTTTTTTTACTAAACGCACATTCAATTCAAAGTTCATTTGCAAAATTTTTTTACCAAACACAATTGCATTTCCCCAAGTAACTTTTTTGAGCTTTTAGCATTTGCTTCCAATGTCACTGCACTTAAATTCACATCTTCACTTGTCAATAGAACCAACTTAAGTCTCAAAAGCACGACCAAGGGCGGCCTACTAATTTCTCGAGTCAAATTAGCCATTCTCTAATTTAATTGCTGAAAATTCTGATTACATGAAAAAATCTTCTGAAGATGAGTCAATGGTCCTAAAATGATTTGTGACACACCCAGACTTCCAATTTCTGAATTTGATCTCAATTTCACGGTTGATTTCAATCTGGTGCGATTCCAGCGCGTCCTAACCTACCGGGTAACTTTCAAGGAAATTTTATTGCATCCGACCTGAGGGTGATCAGTCCCCAAGTCTAACGCGTTAAAATCCCTTAATTGTTTCGTCCAATAGGCTAGTCCTCTCATGAGTGGCCAACTCAGAGAGACGAACTATATGCACAGATGAAATGCCCGACTCAATTAGCTGAAAATAGAATTAGAAAAATTGGGATGTCACAACTCTTCCCCTTTTATAAAAATTTCGTCATCGAAATTTAAACCTTTACTAATCCTTAAACCAAAATGTGGCGTACGGTCATTTCATCTAATTTTCTCTTCTCTGGTTGCTCTCTCGTACTACGGTATTGCCAGATGACTTCCAGATCTTGCCCAAAACATTCTATTTCGAAAGACTAAGCACTTGTCCATCTTCGCAAAACAAAAGTTGCAAAAACTTTTGGTTCTTTTTTCTTTTTATTTCTATTTTTCCACAAAGCAACTAACTGCCGCGCCAGGGATTCGAAACCCCGACTTCGGATCATTCGCTTCCTTCCCGGGTACCACTCGGCTAAAGGTGCCGGCGGTGTCTCAACTTGCTTCCTTTACTCATTTAAAGCCAAAATCCTCATTTGAACCCAAATTTCGATGGATTCTGATTTAAATGCCGATTCATCTTCCCTTCCTTAACAGGTCGAGACGTTCTTATCAAGGGCAACACCTAAAGAAATTGTACTTTCCCACTTAAAATTCCAAAGGTCTTCGACACAATTCTGCGCAACTTTTCTGTCGCCTCTGAGCAGTTTTTAAACCCGTTCTTGATAACTACGACTAAATCACTGATTTCTAAACCAACTCTGTACCTGCGATTTTCTGGTCTCTGATCTCATCTCACCCAACTGAAGTTCTGTACACTCTGCTCTACCCTGCTTTAAAAGGAACCATCTGACTGATCTGCTGAAACTAGGAACCTCTGGTTAAGATCTGATATAACTTTGACACTGATCACGGCAACTGCAATCACCGACTACTGTACTGACCCATGCTTATGATCTTTCTTTCCCTAACTTCGTCTCAGCAATTGAAATTCTACACTCTCTGCTATGCACTGCTTAAGAAAAAACCATCTGAAAGCTCTACCAACTTGGAACATCTGATCTAAATTTGAAATACAATTCATCCTAGGCACCCCCATGCAAATGATTTATATGATATACATACACTTCGGTATACTTATTCTAATTGAGATCTTTTCGTGCTGTACTAAGGTAAGTTGACTCTGATCATCTGTCGACCACAACCCCATAAGGAATCGATACTCTTCTCGACTCCTTAATAAGCCTGTCATAACATTCCATCATGCTATACTTCCATTCCCACACAGGACTCTCTCAAGTACTTGAAAAAGCTTTCATGGCTTACATTACCAAATTCTCACTTACTGGTACATCCAACACTTACAACTTGTTCGGCGATATCTATTTTCATACTGATTTACTAATTCCGATGATGTAGATTCCGACTCATCTCTATACTGTCTAGACAACGCTAAAGTTGCTATGATGAGCTTTCCATAAGATCTCTTCTTTAATCTCTGTATCGTTAATTATACACAATCGTCCTCGGAACCTTAACGTTCTGCCTTCGGAAATCTGAAGATCAATCTCTCTCTCATCTACATTCTCTTATAGAATCTTCTGAATTTCTAAATCTGTCCACTGAAGCGTTTTGATTCTGATTTGTACTTTCGGCTTAATTCTGAGGGTGGTCATAAGATTCAAAAGGTGGCCTACCTTAGATTTGAAAATCGAATTTTAGACTTCCTCAAGTAAGATCCAATCTTTGAGTACCAACTGTGTAACTAAGGACTCTCAACTCAGTGCATCTGTAACTTTGCTCACCTTTCCAGAGTGATACGAAATATCATAGTCATAATCCTTAAGGAATTACATCCAGCGACACTGTCTCATATTCAACTCCTTGTGAGAGAATAAATACTTTGAGACTTTAACGGTCAATGAAGATATGAAATCTTTCTCTATACCGATAGTGCCTCTAAATTTCCAGAACGAACATAACTACTACAAGTTCTACAACATGCGTTGGCTAATTCAGCTCATGAGATCTCAACTGACAGACAGATATGCAATAACCCTATCATGCTGCATCAACAAGCAACCCAATCATTTAAACGACACATCACTGCAGATCTCATAACCTCTAGGACCAGATGGAATGGTCAGCACATGTGTGGTAGTTAGCTTCTGCTTAAACTGTTGGAAATTACTCTCGCACTTATCTAACCACACAAACTTTTCTTCTTTCTTTGGTAGTCTAGTCAACAACAATGCTAACACTGAAAACCCCTCTACAAACTGTCTACAATACCCTGATAAAATCTAAAAAACTTCTGATTCTTGTCACTGTAGTCAATCTCGGCCAACTGCTAACTGCTTCAATCTTGGACGGGGTCTACGGAGATTTCTTCGCCTAAAATCACGTGACCTAGGAGCGCAACACGAGTCATCCAAAACTCACACTTGTTAAACTTAGCATAAAATTGAAGAGTCCTCAAGGTCTGAAGTATCATCTTCAATGTCTCTCGTGCTCCTCAGTACTCTTTGAACACACTAGGATAATTTCAATGAACACGACCACGACTGATTCAAGTACCCTTAAACATTCTGTTCATTGGACCCAAACAAATAGCTATAGTGTCCATCAAACCATACGGTATTACAGTGAACTCATAACTGTCGTATCAAGTGCGAGATGCTAACTTCGGTATGTCTTTCTTCCTAATCCTCAACTGATGATAGCCTAACCTCCAGTCGACTTTGAGGAACATCAATGTACAAACACAACGAACCAACTTTCTTCTTCACGAATAGAATAGGTGCTCCCCAAGGTGATGCACTGGATCGTATGAATCCCCTATCCAATAACTCATGCATTTGCACCTTCAGTCCTTTTAACCCCGGCAACACCATCCGGTAAGGAGCCTTAAGGACTGGCTCTGTTCCGAGTGCTAATTCAATCACGAACTTTATTTCTCTTTCTAACAACAAACCTGGCAATTCTCCATAAAATACTTTAGAAAACTTTTGTACCACGATTATGTTCTCCATATTCGGCTTATCAACTAATGCATCCATTATAGTTGTCATGAAGATTCGATAACCAACAACCTGAACCAGGTCATCTTCAGTGATGAATAACAAGGATTGAAGTTCCTCTTTGAATCTCAGTGATGCTAAACTTTTGCACGCTAGTTGAACAAACTGAATTACATCACTAACACGATTCAAAACAACGTAAAACTCCTTAAGCCAAACCTTTTTATAATTGACTTCCAAGTCATACTTAAGCAAACCCTTCAAGTACAACTATAGTTAGAGATTCATCTTTCCATCACTTTATTACCACAACGAAGATCCTACAACCTTCACTAACAATTATGCTACACTACTCTGATAAAAACATCCCAAAAACGTTCTTCTTTTGTTTGATGCATGGTCAATCCCTTCATGCTCCTCTAGCCATCCTAGTGGCGTCCTATCTGCAGTAACAGTGCTTACGCTCTATTGAACTTACACGGACAATTCCTAACTTGACAGTCGTGCTGGCCATATTCAAATCATGCTCCCTTTTTACTCTGACACTGGGCTGACTCATACCTCCTTTCCACAAACTCGGCACACAATCAATGAGTCATCTACCTCTCATCAAGTGACATCATGCACTTTTCCTTGCACTGGGGTTCATTCCAAGTACCCCATTGAACATCCCGAAGCATGCTTCCTCTGTTCTTTTCTATCGACGGCGGTGATAGAAACAACTATGACTCCATCTATTTATACGGAAAATCTTTGATCAAATGACTGTACTGGCAACCCTTGTAACAAATCCTTTCTTTCTTACAGCACGGAACAGATCCCTTTCTTTTCTTACAGACACAACACACATCGATCGAGTTGAACACTGACTTTCCAACTCTACTCTTCCGGTTGGGTGAAATAGGGCACATTTCTTCTAACATCGGCCTTTCTCCCCAATCGATTTCCATCTCTGTCTAAACTGAACCTTGACTCAGATACGGTGGTTTGATCCTCGATCACAACTCTAGATTGGGCCTCAATAGGTGCGGCAACAACAATGGTCACAACACTGGCAGCAATAGAAACAACGGCAACAACGGTGGCTTAGTCTTGAGCTTACTGACCCAAAATACTTCCCAAAGACTCTAGCGCCTGAACAATCCCGACGAACCTAGGATCGTTCGGTGTTGCTACACTCTCAGTACCGATGTACTCTCATACTTGCGTTGGTCTAAACTTGCGCTTTACTTGGGGCACTATGGGCACCGACTCTCAATGGCGGCCCACCCCAAAACACAGGGCCTACTACCCTCTTCCTAGCGGCCCTCGACACCCGGTTACTCATCTTACAGGCTCTTCATAGATACCCACTTTCGATTCCAATACCACATTAGAACCTGAGTGACCATACAAGCAAGCTACCAAACAGCTATCAATCACATGCATCGGAGTAATAAAAGCATTTTCTACTAACTATCCTGTGACTCATCACACCTTATCACTCCATACGTAGACTATGCTTTGATATCACTTAAACAGGGATGTCACGCCTCGAACCTCGAGCGCGCCAACATCTCACCATGGTCATTCAAATACGACGTTCCTAGGTTAAGTCGCCGACCCAATCAATTCTTTAATGCACATGCGGAAGCATATTATAAAACCCCTAACAATAAAATACGGGATAGAAAAACAAGAAGCAAAATCACAACATAACACTTTCATAATTCAACAGAATTATAAACAGAGGTCTACGGCCAAAAGTCTACAAAAGATCGGCTCTTAAAAATGAACTGTCCTACGATCTACAAGTCGGACACATTCTCCAATCCTCATGACTTCACCTCTGCAACTCCTCAAGGTCAACCAAAGCTATCTAGCCGCTCCATCCACCAAGGACCTGAAATTGTAATCCCCAAACAGGGATGAGACGTTGTCTCAGCAAGTTCAACCCCCTAAACCCCTATTAGAAAGAAAATACGCCAAAGGGTGGCCTAGCCACATCACACAGAGAGCTTACCTCACCTCGGTCTTCATCTGCAAGTTAGCACAGTTTATATAATTCAACCACGTGCAATTATGATAACCAAACAATTGTAGCACAATCACATTATCAGAATAATTCAACCACTTGGATCGTCTCAACGATCAATCGACTCGGCCGATTACATGTCATTCTAGCAAATCAATCACTACTTCCAATCATGACCTTATAGGAAGGTTTAACAACTAGTGGCAATCATAGCCCCACTCGGCACGACCTTTAATTAGGTGGTAGATCTCGGCTCGATGGGCACGACCTCTAATAGGTGGTCAATCACGGCCCCACTGGGCACAACCTTTAATAAGTGGTCAATTACGGCCCCATTGAGCACAATCTTTAATAGGTGGTTAATCACGGCCCCACTAGGCACAATCTTTAATAGGTGGTTAATCACGGCCCCACTAGGCACAACCTTTAATAGGTGGTCAATCACGGCCCCACTGAGCACAACATTTAATAGGTGGTAGATCCCGGTCCAATGGGCACGACCTCTAATAGGTGGTAAATCACGGCCCCATTGGACACAACCATACTTCGGCGACTTTCTAAGTTCACTCATAACCACTTCACGGTTATTTTTCCATTAAATTCCGACACTTGGGATTTTGTAAAAAGAATCCCTATTTATCACAATCACACTCAATTTGCCACAACCAATCATCAATTTCAGATTCTAAATGCACAGCAGCGATCGGCACGAAATTCGAGCAAATAGGGGTCAAAAATAAATTTTCCGTTTTTTTTAAATAAATAATAACATTTTAATAATTCGGAATATAATATAATATTATAAATTCCAGAATTTCGAAACAATTAAATAATTCAAAAATAAAATCATATTATGTCCCATCAAGGCTTATTATTAAATAACTCTATTAGCCTTAATTAAACACACTTTAAATTAAACAAACTTCTTAATCCACATCACAATTAAATAAACTAAACTATCCACCTAAACTTGCTTAACTTAGACTAAGCACACTTAGGGCATCATTAACCGTCTAATCAAGATTTAGTGAGCTAAACTCACCAAAATAACGAGCCGAGCGAACCAAAACGATGAGGACGACGAGGGGATTGACTTTCTCCAAAGCGGGCCAAGCATTCGGGGTCGAAAAGACGGCCAAAACTGGCCAAAATCGAGCTGCCATACCCATTTTTCTTGGCTGCTGGTTGAGGCCGAAGGAGGGCTGCACGACGGCAGTTCGAGCGCGAAACTGGCGAGGATGGGTGACAGCAGCTCCGGCGGTGGTTGGCGACGACGAATGGCGGCAATGGAGGCTCCGGCGGACGGCGATAAGCAGCGGACGAAGGTGCGGGAGGCTCGGGGTCGCACGAGCAGGGCGGAGCTGCACGCGGGCTGGTCGGCCATGAGGGCGAAGGGGGAGCGGCACGCGCGGACGGGTGGCGCCGGCGACGGCGACGCGCGACGACGTCGAGCGACCAAGCGAGCGGCGAAGGGGCGTGCGGCTGCTGGTTCCGTTCGAAGCTTTCTCTCTCCTTCAAAATCCAAGAAGAAAATCCAAATGAAGAAGATGATGTGGATAGGTGGAAGTGAAATCTCCACTTTATGAGAACAAAATCCCCACCCTTCACTTGTCAACATCCTAGCCACTCTTGCCCCACCTCATGACATCACTTGTGATGTCACAATCCACTAACTCCAACCTCCCACAACCTTATTCCAATAGGTTCAATTTCATTTTCCGCCAGGGTATACAATTTTGTACAACAATTTCTTTCAATTCCAATCAATTCTCTCCCAATTGAATCAAATTGAAGTCCATAAAATTAATCAAATGTCACCGCACTTAAATTCACATCTTCACTTGTTCATAGAATCAACTAAGTCTCAAAAGCACGACCAAGGGCGGCCTACTAATTTTTCGAATCAAATTAGCCATTTTTTCGATT
The DNA here is from genome assembly GCA_014182725.1 of Eucalyptus brandiana. NCBI lineage: Eukaryota > Viridiplantae > Streptophyta > Magnoliopsida > Myrtales > Myrtaceae > Eucalyptus > Eucalyptus brandiana. Next base: position 31,298,219 of record CM024669.1, read on the forward strand.
TAATTCTTTGAAAATTCGATTACATGAAAAAAATCTTCCGAAGATGAGTCAATGGTTCTAAAATGATTTGTGACACACCCAGACTTCCAATTTCTGAATTCGATCTCAATTTCACGGTTGATTTCAATCTAGTGCGATTCCAGCGCATTCTAACCTACTGGGTAACTTTCAGGGAAATTTTTTTGCATTCGACCTGAGGGTGATCAGTCTCCAAGTCTAATGCGTTAAAATCCCTTAATTGCTTCGTCCAATAGGCTAGTCCTCTCATGAGTGGCTAACTCAGAGAGATGAACTATATGCACAGATGAAATGCCCGACTCAATCAGCTGAAAATAGAATTAGAAAAATCGAGATGTCACACTTTTAGGATAAGGAAACAATAAGAAGTGGCATAGCAAAAGCAAATGATTTAATCTTGTTTTGCCTAAGGAGGAAAACTAAAATCAATTTAGTCGATAGTCTACTTCGTGCTAGAAAATAAACGAATCACTTGATCTTCTAAATTTTCTAGCATTTGCCGAAAGTTCGAAATTTTCTATCTTTTGACGATAATAAAAAAGGAAGAAGAAACTATCGCCCGCGATGGCGCGATGGTTGGAGGCTTTTCTCCCATTGAGGGAGGAGGGTTTTGAAATCCCGTGTCCCATTGCGCGATTCACTTGCGGCCAGGTCTGTGATGGCGGCTCAGTTCGCCCCGACTTTACCCCGCCGACTGTCAGTTATACGGGTTCCCAGATCATAAAAAAAAAAAAAAGAAGAAGAAAAAGAAAAACAGACAAAAAAGGAGAAATTTCGTCCGTGCCCATTTTCGATTTCAAAGCCGCTGCAAGCATATGCGACCGGAGGTCCCCGACCCCGCAGTACTAAAATAATCGCTAAAAATTTCCACGCGAACGAGAAAAAAACAAAAGAGCGGTACACCCCGGCCGCCCCCACCACCAGCGTTTTTGACCCCGATTGATCTCATCAGTGACGTGGCGAGATCTGGGCCGCGAATCCCCCTGATGCCGTGATCCCCTTCGCCTCCCGTCGCACGGCAGGAGAGAGAGGGAGAGGGGTCTTTCCCCGTGCGTGCCGCGATGGAGGGACGGGGGCGAGTGGCGAGAGACCAAAACCCTGCACGTGGATGCAGCGAAACTAAACCCGGATTTGTTCCCCGGTCGATAAGCTGGATTTGATAAACCGCCGATACGTCCGAAGCATTTTGTGGAACTTTAGGGAAGGGAAGGGATTCCGAGTTTTTTGGTTTTTGGTTTCTTCGGTCAAAAGGAGGAGGATCCGCACGGTGGAAGGCGGGCATCAGCGCTGCCATAGCCGCACCAAGCCCAAGCGCAAGCGCACGACCTGAAGGAGGAGGAGGAGGCCGGAGGATTCGCCTCTCCCCGTGCGCCATCGACCTCGATCCATCGCGCGTAAGTCTCGCTTCTTCCTCCGCTGGCGGCGGCGGCGGCGGCTCGCTCCGGCGATGCTTTGATTAGGGAGACCATCTCGGTCGTCGCCATTATTTATTTATTTATTTATTTATTTTGGTTTTGTGTTTTTTGTGGGGTCCAGTAATTTTGGTTCATTACCTGTGTTTGGTGAGCTCGTCGTTGATGTGTTTTCGCAGTTTTTGATCGGATCACCTGGAATTCGCGGTCGCCTAGTCCGGACTTTGCGGGTGCTCTCCCTTGCTTCTGCTGACGGAGGTGGAAATGGATTTGGTCTCTAGTTGCAAGGTACTGTCATTTAAGTGCCGGTGAACCGGCGGCGTTGGTGTTTGCAGTCCTTGAGAGTCTTGCGTTGTGATAGCCGAGACTGATTAGGCATCGGACTTGTTCATCTCGGTCTTTGTATGCTGATTAATGCTCTTGCATCGATGGATGTCTGTTGTCGTGTCGCGAGTGGTATCGAGGAGCGATGGTTGGTCGGTGTTTCTGGAGGACGTGCTATTCTTAATAACATGAGGGACCTGAGCTTTCATTGCAGTTCTGGAGGACGTGCTATTCTTAATAACATGAGGGACCTGAGCTTTCATTGCAGTTCCATTGCATCGTGAATTCGCGTTTGCATTCATTGCATGTATTCCGTTTTAATAGCTTTGACTCGTGTGGCAATGGTCGAATTTGGTAATGCTTTTTGTCTATAAGAAAGGGATGTGGCTTGTGATCAAGCTTCAGCCAATTTCTGTTTACTGAGACCTCATCAGTCCTCTCATTCTTGCTGCTTCTGCAATTGAGCGATCCTTTGGATTTTTGCATGTCAGTTCGAGATGGGCCGACTATTGTGCTGTATGTGCACCTGCATCGTCATACATTTCTAATGACTAATTGGGAAATTAGGAATGGCAGGTTATACTGTTTGACTTAATTGTGCTTGTAGTAAGTGACCATCTTCTTGATTGGATATCATTCAATTTTGAGACTTGATTTCATGAATCCTTTTGGCGTATCACTCGAAGGTCACGGGGGAAGGATGAGCAGATTACTTCAGGAAATGACCTGAAGTTGTCCTAGTCCTTCTCCATTGCCTCTCCCCAATTCTATTTGCATTTAGCATCGTGCTTTGCTATGAAAAATGATTTGGTCTTTCGCATTGCTTAAACAATCTTTGTGTCTTTCATTGGTACAAGAAAGAGTGCATAGAATAATCGAATCCGTAAGTTCCATCCATGCTAGTTGCTGCACAGATAGTCTTGCATATTGACGCTTTTCTTGCATGATTGATATTCTGGTGGTTCTTTCTCCTTGTCGTCTGCTTGCACCAATATATTATTTAAAAAAAAAAAAACAGAAAAGAAAAGACTTATTTGCATGAGTATGATATTTTACTCTTGTGGGAAGACATAATAACTTTTTCTGTAATTGTTCCTCTGTGAAATTCCTTGACTCCCTTATGCAAGGAACAGAAAGTTGTATGTGGAGGCCTGTCTAACTTTTGCTATTGTTGTATCAACCAATGTTCCATTTGAGGTTAAGCTTGGCTGTCCCGTTGCTGTAACTGATAGATCCTGTCATGTACAGGACAAATTAGCGTACTTTCGAATAAAGGAACTGAAGGATGTCTTGACGCAGTTAGGACTTTCAAAGCAAGGGAGGAAGCAGGTTAGATCTTAAGTTGATACTAATGTTGCTGTTTGCATGCATCTCATTTATGAGCTTTTAGAGCTGTTGCAGTTCGTGATGCACTCATACTGTGCAGATTGGGTAACAACTGTTTTTCTTCACATGGAACTTTATCTTCTACTCGAAAGTTGTTCTGCAAATGGTTTTTTGAATCACTTGGTCCTGCGGAAGATGGCTGTTTCTTTTTCTGTCACACATTGGGATCCATGTTGTTCGACTATTTTCATTGCTGTTCTTGGCTTGGCTACTTCACTAGCTTGACATTTTCTTTAAGTAAATTCTAATGGGGAAACTGTTGGATTTCATTTTTTTTTTCTTGGTTCATGTAGGATCTTGTAGAACGGATATTAGCAGCTCTTTCAGATGAACAAGGTATGTGATGAATTTCTTTGCCAGTTGTACATTGTTTCTAGTTCTTTCAATTGACAAATATGATTGTTTGGGCTTTATTCACCCCTTTGAGTTTTGATGCAATCTTGTGTGTTGTAATATATGAATTCATGGGAATTTACACTAAAGTGTTATTTTATTTGTCATTTACTGATTTTCTGTGACAGTGCATTCTTTTACCTGTTTTTAAAGAAATGTCCACCGAAGTCAAATTAACATATAGCTTAGACTCTGTGCCTCTTATCAAAGATATTTTTTTATGTTCATATATGCCGCTTCTGACAGAGGTATGAAGTTGTCGGAATCTTTGTTTGCCTCGGTGCTTCTCTTACCATAAGCTGATTTTGGAGTTCTTCTCTCCTCCCTGTCAGTTGTCTTTCAAAGAGAGTGGACAATATTAGTGGATAACATGATTACTGAAGGCTCATCTCTCATAGTTGGGCTTATTGTGCTTTAATTGGTCAGAATGGGTCACATCTATTAATGCGTGATTTTCATGCAGCGTGGACTAAAATGTTAATTCTTGGTTTTTTTATAGTGTCCAAGATGTGGGCAAAGAAGAACGTGGGGAAGGAAGATGCCGCGAAACTAGTTGATGACATTTACAGGTATCTTCTTGTTTATTTCTCTGTATCTGTATCATTTGTCATGATTTGCACTCTGCCTTCTATCTGACATATGTTTCTGGGTTGAGCTTACAGAAAAATGCAGGTTTCTGGGGCCACTGATTTAGCTTCAAATGGTCAGGGAGCCTCAGATTGCAGTAATGTCAAAGTTAAAGGAGAGTCGATTGACCCATATCGGTCAGATGCAAAGGTCAGATGTCCTTGTGGAAGTTCTTTGGAAACAGAGACAATGATCATGGTATGGATTGTACGAAGTGTTTGCATTTGGATACATCCTCATTTTGTCCTAGTTGTTGGCAAAAAGAAAAAAGTGCTTTTAGTTTTTACTCGGTTTTCATGCATCCTAAAGTGAGCCAATCTTGGTTTGTCACAATTGTTGAAATTGTTACTTTTACCATACAGTTAAATTGGTTTTTGAGAAACCTTGAAGCCAGCACTTGCACCTTGGCATGTTCACCCTTAATCCACCCTCTTGTGTTTTGATTTTCCTTTAAGAGTTTCTTCTGTTATGTTGAAGTTGTTACTCATGTTTGTTTTAGTGTCCAATCTCCCTTCTTTTGTGGTACGATATTTGGGTGAAAAATTACCTATGCTTTGAATGTGACTAGAAAGTGATGTGAGTTGTCACTCATCATTAGTAGTCCACGGACTTGGTAGAACCGGCAAGTGTACCTTTTGAAATTAATGGATTTCATTCTTGAAAAATAAAGGAACTGTTAGTTTCATGTCATACCATCATTTCTGCTTTTGTTGACATATTTTTTATTTTACGTGCTTACCTATTTTCTTTATTCTTTTTTTAAATTATGTTTTGTTCTTTTATCTTTTGGTTGGCAGTGTGAGGACCCAAGATGCCATGTCTGGCAACACATGAGTTGTGTCGTCTTTCCTGAAAAACCTGGGGAGGCTCCTGAAAATTTTTATTGTGAGCTGTGCCGTCTTAGTCGTGCTGATCCGTACGTATCTCATAGTAGCAAACCTTCGCATTTCATCAATATATCAACTGGGAAACGTGACGTTCGGTCTTCATAGACATGGCTTTTTGTATGGAATGATGATATTGACATCCCTCTTGAGAAATTTTATTTATTATTCCTTGCGAAACGATGACCTAACTTCTCAGTTGTTTTAGTTAGTTTCATCTGATCTTTAAATTATCACTGGAAGTGCTATAGAGAAGGTGTTCTTATAAATTGGATTGATACTGGATAATTAGAAGCAAAATTTCATTAGGTCAAATGACAAGCGTTACCTGCTTTGATATGATTCTGCTTGTTACTGACATAATTGGCTTCGTCTTCATATTTTGAAAAGGAAGAAGCTGAACTTAGTGCCTTTGTTTTTGTCCTTGGGACACAATGTCTTATGGTAGAAGCACATCTCTTGGCCTCCCAAAATGGAGGTTTAAGAAGTAGATCCTATGGATGTAGAAAAAGCTTCTGATTTGGATGAATTGGAAACATCTCTTTTCCATTTCTATTTACTGAACCTCAAAAGTACGTCGTCATGTTAAATATGGCTGGAGGCAGTTTAGTGTTAGGCCCATATACATACATGCACGTGTGTAGTGAATGTTGAAGGAAAATTTCATTGGGTCAAATGATTACCTGCTTTGATATTATTCTGCTTGCGACTGACATAATTGGGTTTGCCTTCATATTTTGAAAAGGAAGAAGCTGAACTTAGCGCCGTTGTTTTGTTCTTGGGACACAATGTCTTATGGCAGAAGCACATCTTTTGGCCTCCTAAAATGGAGGTTTAAGAACCTGAAAAGTTCTTCGTGTTAAATATGGATGGAGGCAGTTTAGTGTTAGGCCCATATACATACATGCATGCGTGAGGTGCATGTCGATGCAGGAGCACATGGATTCTTTAATGGCACACAATTAAGAAAGAAGTCCTAGTTTTAGATATTTCAACTTTAATAAAGCAAGGATGGCACTTAAAGAGAATAGAGCATCCGCGTTGTCCATTCTTGAATCTTTTAATATCTTTGAGAGAGAAGGCACTATTTCTTTTCTATACCATGACCCCTAGAGCAGGTTGGGTGTCTTATACTTTGTTTAGATTCCTTGTGTTTATTCTATGCAAGATTTTCTCCCTCCTTTTTTGTATGCTAAGTTGTAGCTTGTGCCCTTACTTTGTGTTACAGTATCATGCATGAAGAGCTGTGGGGAAAAAGTTCTACTTAACGAAAAGTTGGTTATTCATATAAAGTAGACGTTTTGTCCGGCTAATACTGTATTGTTAGTCCTTCAATTGGAATGAGATTTGCTTCCCCCCTTTTTATTTAAAGAAAATGATGCAGCTAAGCAGAAATGCACTTTTAACTGCTGGCGTCAGCCCTGTGCTTCTTAGCTTTTTTGTATGAGTTTGCTTTCAATGTGAGCATTGCAGCTCTCATGAATTTTTTTTTTTTTTTGGGGGGGGTGGGCAATTATCTTGTTTAATTTATTATTAACTTGCCATTGGTTTCTTTTGGTTTCCTTATTTGAATTTTTGAATTGGATTCAATTCTTTGTATACTTTTCAGAAAGGAAAAAGTAAAAGCTCTTTTCTTCACTAAGTTCTGATCCTATCTTTTTTCATAGGTTTTGGGTTTCAGTGGGACATCCTCTGCAGCCTGTGAAGATGGTTACTACAAATATTCCAGCTGATGGGTGAGTTCTTATGGCTTTGCATAAGTTTACTTGATGGTTATTCTTTTTCTATGTTGCATTGTTATTAGCTCTTCTGGGTTTACTCGGAATGGTTTATTTTCCCCGGTGCATTAGTGATGTTTATTTTTCCGGTTAAAAGACTTGTTATCTAACTGCTTTTATCTCTGTGAAATATGCAAGTATCTCGTTTGTACAATTTCATTTCTATGCTAACAAGCGATGATGCTTTCCTGTTTGTGGTGATGGTGGTTCCAACCCCCTCCCCCCCTTCCCCCCTTTCTTTTTCCCCTTGTATAAGGTGATTTGGACTTATTCCGGGCATTGATGAATTTCCAATATTTTATAATCTATTGGCATTTGTCATATGCTTTGCAATGAGCAAAGAAATTTTTGAGGATGATTTTTTTACTTGCCATTCTTATCACGTCCTAATGAATGTGTGCATGCACAGTACTAATCCTGTACAGAGTGTTGAGAAAACTTTTCAACTGACAAGGGCAGACAGAGACCTTTTAACGAAGCAAGAGTTTGATCTTCAGGTTAGTTTAAGTACTTTCAGGCTTATGTGCAAGAAGTAGGATTTGGGTTTAATTTGATTACTCAAGCTTGATGATTTGTGTGGGATAATATCTTCGTGAAGGCGTGGTGCATGCTTCTCAGTGACAAGGTTTCATATAGGATGCATTGGCCTCAATATGCAGACCTACAGGTCAATGGTAAGTTGTGAAGGTATTTCTACTTTAATACTGGTAGGGAGACACTTTGTGGGCCACATTTTTTGTGAAATAATCACAAGCACTTAGCCTGAAGCAGAGATAATTTTTTCCTCTTAAGGCCCCCGTCCAAATTTTGCTTTTTTGGGAACTGAAGCACTTAATGTTCTTTGTTTCTTGTTTGCATTAATCATCGAAACGCTGTTTCCCAGTTAGGGTTTTGAAATTGTTATTTTTTAGGGTCAGTTATGCTCATGTCATGCCCAGGCCATGGACCTATGGTTTTGGAAACGGTCTTTTGTTAATTTCTTTTTTGTTGTTCCACAGCTATGGCTGTTCGTGCTATTAATAGGCCTGGCTCACAGCTGCTGGGGGCTAATGGTCGTGATGATGGTCCCATTGTGAGTTAAACCTTCAAAAATTTTCAATTGTCTCCTTTATGATGAATGCGTTTTCTGTGCTTAGCAGTACTTACATATTTATTGCTTGTCTGTATGACTCTTTAAGCGCCTGATGCGTATATCACTTAAATTGTTTTCCTTTTGTGAGCTTGGGTGTCTGGTATATTTTCTTAGGTTTTTGGTTTTCTGTGGCAGATAACACTTTGCGTGAAAGATGGCATCAATAAGATCAGCTTAACGGGGTGTGATGCTCGCATTTTCTGTTTGGGAGTCAGAATCGTGAAAAGGCGCAGTGTTCAACAGGTAGCTATGAAAATTATTGGTAGCTGTTATTAGAATTTCTTTAGCAACTCTGGTGCTGTCCCGAAGTTTAATTATTCATCCTGTTTCTTATTTTCCTAAATGAAAGCTGGAGGACATGCTTGTGTTAAAATATACTTCTATTTGATGTCTATGTGACTGCCCAGCTCGTCTTATCATCGTTGTCCAGGATTTCATGAGATACTTGGAACAGTTTTAACTGTTGCTCAATTTGCTTTTAGCTGCAACAGAGTTACCACTGTATTTTTTATAGTTGTGAAACCTGAGCCTTTTTCTTTTTTGTGTGTACTAAGAGAATGTGGACTTCGCTGCTTTGCTATGACTTTTGTAGTTAAAATTTACAGGGGTAACACCCACTGAAATGGAGGAAAAGATGCATAGCAGAAATCAGAGTTTTGTTGTACTAATGCTCCTTTACTCTGTTGTATAGATTCTCAATCTGATTCCAAAAGAATCTGATGGTGAACGTTTTGAAGATGCTCTTGCTCGTGTTTGTCGCTGCGTCGGGGGTGGAGCAACCGAAGCTGATAGCGACAGTGATCTGGAAGTGGTAGCAGATTCCTTTGTTGTTAATCTACGATGCCCTGTAAGTTGCATCATGGAATTTTTGAAATCCAAGCCGTCTTGTATCTCCTCTCTATCTTTTGAACCAAATTCTGTGTAATCGTGAGGAAAAGTCTGGTAAAGATATATTCTATGATGACTTCTCTTTGATTAGTTAATAATTCTGTGAAGTGGTTACCATTAGCCAGCTGGTTGCGTCCACCTTTGGTCCTTTAACTAACCAGTATTCCACTTCCTTCTTCTTACTTATTTTGAAAGTAAGTTATTTAACTTGTCCGATCTGGGGAATGGAATCCTTCTGCCACTGACTGCAACTCTCTGTTAAATTGCTGACGTGAAATATGTCATGATGATCGACACATTCTACAAGGCATGTCAACAATTTAATGGAGTCAGCAATGGGAGGTGACTAAAGGCCTTAGATTGCACAAATTGAGCAAATGAAAGGACTTGATTTTTCAAAAAAAGAAGTGACTGGTTAGAGGGTCTAATCTCAAGTTAACCCTGTCAGTGATTAAACTGATAAATACTACTATTACCTCATTTGGTCTTCCATGGAGGAGCCATTTTTCTTTTTCCCTTTTTATCATAGGCTGGTTTAAACAAAAGGCTTTGGATGGCAGAAAATTATTTCCTTGTTTGTAATTGAAACTGCAGGTACTCATTTCTGGTATTAATTTGTTTTCACCTTTCTAATTATGGACTGCAGATGAGTGGTTCGAGAATGAAGGTTGCTGGTAGATTTAAACCTTGTCTTCACATGGGATGTTTTGATCTGGAGGTATATGTGGAAATGAATCAGAGATCCAGGAAGGTAATGAACTGTGGAGGAAATTTCCCTTTTGGCTTTAACTATTTTCTGTCAGTAAACTTGAGCTATTGTCATTGCAGTGGCAGTGTCCTATATGTATGAAAAATTACTCGCTGGAGAATATCATTATTGACCCTTACTTTAATCGCGTGACATCTCTGGTATTTCCTCTGCCTTGTAAATTGTATTGTTCATTAGTTGTCAGATTTATTTCTGTATATTTAACATATTTTGTTTATGTGATTCAGATGAGGAATTGTGGAGAAGACGTGACAGAAATTGAGGTCAAACCTGATGGTTCTTGGCGTGTTAAGACCAAAACCGAAAGTGAACGGAGAGATCTGGGCAATCTTTCTCAATGGCACCTTCCTGATAGTACACTTTGTCTCTCGACAGAAGAGAATACTCCACCTAATGCAGAGTATTTGAAGCAGATTAAGCAAGAAGGTGTTTCGGACAGCCATACTGGTTTGAAACTTGGAATTAGGAAAAACCGCGATGGAATTTGGGAAGTCAGCAAACCTGATGAGTTGAATAACTCTTCCAGTAACAGATTGCTTGATAATTTTGGAGAGCATGAACTGAAAGCCATTCCAATGAGCAGCAGTGCCACTGGAAGTGGTAGGGATGGGGAAGATCCTAGTGTTAATCAGGAAGGTGGGGGGAATTTCGATTTCTCTACCCACAATGGAATTGAACTTGATTCAATTACTTTGAATGTAGACCCCTCTTTTGGATACACTGATCAAATTCCTTCTGCTCCAATGGGTGATGCAGAAATTATTGTTCTTAGTGACTCGGATGAAGAGAATGACATTTTAGTATCTCCTAGAAGTATCTACAAGAATGATCAGTCTGAGCCTAGTGGGATTAACTTTTCCATGCCTCATGCTGGGATTACTGATTCATTTGAAGATCCTGCTCTTGTTACTGGGGCAAATTCGTGTTTGGGGCTTTTTAATAGCAATACTGATGATTTTGAAAATATGCACCTCTGGTCATTACCACCAGGAACTCAAGGTGGTCCTGCCTTTCAGTTATTTGGTTCAGATGGTGATGTTTCCGATGCTCTGGCTGATTTGCAGCATGGTTCAATGAATTGTACCTCTTCGACAAATGGCTACACTTTGGCACCAGTGACTATGACAGAAGCCCCTGCTCTAGTTCCAGATCCTTCAGTTGGTCATGCTGATGATAGTTTAAATGATAATTTAGTTGATAATCCCTTGGCACTCGGCCGGGTTGACCCTTCTCTTCAGCTATTCCCCTCTGCTGCGTCATTGCAGCCTAACATAAGAGATCAATCTGACATGTCAAATGCCCCACGTACAGAGGATTGGATATCTCTGAGACTTGGGGATGGTGCCACTGGTGGTCATTGTGAACCTCCTACTGCCAATGGATTCACCCCAGGACAGCAAATTCCTTCTGGAGAAGGGTCCATGGAGACTTTGGCCGACACAGGTTTGTACTCCTACTCGTGTAAATTAATGTTTGGCTTTTAGTCCAAATGAAAAATTAGATCATATTATTGCTAGTTAGATAGATTGTAATGTATCAGTCATTGTCTTCAAAGAGAACGATTTTCTGTTTCTTGTAAAAATAGTGGGAAGTTTTTCCTTTCCTTGAGGATACTCAATTAATCCTTCTATTGAGTTTGATTTCCGGTCGTTTTTCTCTGGCCTTGAAAATTATAGTTTGTTCCAGATCATATTTTTTTCTTTGTTACAACTAGTGATGAATCTTTCCTTGGTCTAACTTCCAAGATGTTCTTCCATCTCATGTAGCTTCTTTGCTTCTGGGAATGAATGATGGTAGATCCGAGAAGGCAAGTAGGCAGAGATCAGGTAGCCCCTTATCATTTCCTCGACAAAAACGTTCTGTGAGACCAAGACCAAGATTGTACCTTTCTATTGAATCAGATTCCGAATAGAAGGATTCTCGCTCCTCTTGGACGGTTTCGGCCATACAAAATTTGCTGAAGAATTGTGTTGAAGGATATCTCTAGTGATCCAATTTAGTCCTCAATAACTTGAATAGTGCTAGCACTTTCATATTTGTATTTTGCTGGTTTGGGCTGAGGCATACGGCAGAGCTAGGCAATGCTGAAGCCGTTCTGACTAAATTTTTGCTCGCAACTGACAAGTACCTTTAAATTGGTGAGTTGTGGGACCTTTCTGTTATTCTTGAAGTCCTTCTTATTCTAGCCTTTAGTGATAAAATTTGTTTGTGGCACAGGTTTCCTGCATATACCAACGAGATCTGCAGTTCATATTCGGGTAAACTGTACAGTGGACACTCATTTGAATCCGATACTTTCTGGAACCATCCATTGAGATTATAGGATGTAGCCCGCAACATAAATGTTTTGCCTTTTATTTAGTGATGAAAGCCGGTTAGCTTTGTAAATGTTTCTCCAGTCGGTTAGTAATAGAAAAAGATAAAGAACGACTTATCCTGCCTGTACTGCCCGTTCGTTTTTGGCCATGTGTTGTCCTTTATGAATTGGATGCGATTGCTAAGTTTTTGTTTTGCTCTAGAAAAGTGGTGTCGGTGCACAAGAGGAGTGTTGCTGTTCAATGGCTCCGTGGCTAGTTGATCATAGTAGTCATACCAGACCAAGAGTTCAGCAATGAAGGTCTTGATGAAAGTTGATGGCAACGAGAGGAATCTTTTTTTGTCCTCTCTCTCTCTCTCTCTCTCTCTCTCTCTCTCTCTCACATATGCGAGTACATGTGTGTGTATAGGGAGCGTTGGTTCACATTTTATGAGAACATTAGTAAGGATGTATGTAAATCAGCACATTATTTATCGCATTTGATGTTCAATGCCAGAGTTACGGGTGACCCCTCTTTCTTTGCTGCGTCGATGGCTTCTTACACCAGGTAATGAACAGTTGCGGTAGCAGAAACTGAGTTCATCGACGTAAATTCTTGTCAGAAGAGCATTTAACTTCCTCGAAATGGATCCTGCTCGTACCTTGCTTGCCAAAGTCAAAATAGCCAGGGCACAGTTGTTTCGTAATATTTTATACCTTCGCTTCTAACCAACGATTCCGTTGCATGTCCACATATGCTTAAGAAGAGAAAATTCATTCAATATTCGTGCGCTCCTGCATTGAACCGTTAGCGCATTGACTGCGGGAATTGAAGTTGGAGAATTGCATCAGTGATCTTGCTTGCTGGATTAAACGTGCGTCATTTGAATAAATGTCCAGTACACCGAAAGAGATAAAAAGAAAAGAAGAATAAGAAGCTATTTTACACCTTCGGACTGAGAATGATGGAATGAAAAGATGAGGATGTTCGGATTTGTAAGGGTGACTAAGGTCCGAAAAGGTCTACCCCCATAGCGCTTAAAAAGTCAAGATCGCCCACCGTGGGGCTCGAACCCACGACCACAAGGTTAAGAGCCTTGCGCTCTACCAACTGAGCTAGACGGGCTCGTTGAGTAGGCATCTCGACATGATAAATCTAATCGTTTTCCCCAAGAAACAAAATGCTTTCAATTTTGCTTACATTCTGTTTTCTTCCTCTTGTTCAGTCGAAAATGGAGTCTTAAATATTGAAAATCAGTTCCATAATGTTCACACATTTAGCCACGTAGCGATTGTAATGGATCCTCTTAAATATTCATCAATAACTTGATCTAAAGTAGTCATGTCACACGTATGCAACAAGCAAAGCTTCTTTGTTACTTTCTCTTGCATATATGTATGTATTTTGTGTATATATATGGGGGAATGAGAGACTTCAAAGTTAATAATGTGATACCTATATAGTTATTTTTTTTTTTTTATTGTATTTTGCATATAAGGTTTGAATAGTAGATCCCTTCCCTTCACAAATTAGGTTGGCGTTTATTGTATTCGCAAGTATAATGTTCAGTTTAAGACATCAACAAAATGTCAATTACTTAATGGACGAGTCTAATATCGTAATTTCATTTAGTATGAATGTCGAAACTCAAAATTGATAGTATATTTATGTTTGTACCCTTCTTTTATAGTTATATAAAAGTTTATTGAGATGGAGAATATTTTGTGAAATCAAAATTGCGAGGCTCGGATTGCAAATCGGGTCTTCCGCCATTGGACTAAATGATTGATGGGTGAAAAGACATGTTGCTTCTTTCCCAGAGAGACGTGTGGAATAATTGTAACTTGCGCGGATCATAGAGGACATGATCACCCACGTGGGAACCCTATCGCGAGCTCTTCAAACTGGGTGAGGATGCTGACTCCTCAAGTCATTTTGACTTATCCTTGCCCAAGTTCCCGAACTGAAGACTCAAACATTGGATTTTCCCCACCTTCAAATCACGATTGATTTTCTTCGAATGGTCACGCTTGTTGAATTTTTCAAATGTTAATTGCCACTCTTGCGGGAACTACATTCAATAAAGTTTCTTCTTGATTATTAGTACTAGACATGCTAACTATTTTTATATTCATCAAAATCTACTTAGGATCGGCATCTATTATTCTTCAAATAAGTTAGAGGCTCGATTTACATTACATGAAATGTTTGAGTGAAAATGTCCTAATCATTAATTAAACATGAGATTCATGCCACATAAAATTTTTGAAGTATGAAAAAAGATCAGTTAAGTCATTATAGCTATTGAGAGAGAATCTTGCAATGTTAGGAGATAATGGTGAAAAATGCTATAAGATGACTAAAATTTTCCATTGGCCATTCAAGCCATTAATTAAACGCTTAGAAACGTGGACTCTTGTCATCATCTTTCTATGAGCAACTTCCATGTGAAGTTGTATAAACGAAAGCTTAGCTCACACCAAATAGTCTTGATAAAATATGCAATTATTCATAAAATTTTAATTTATTTAATATAATTCTTTTACTTTAGCCTAATTTGTTAAATATGATCTTTAAATTTCGCTATATATTCAAAGTAGTCTTTAAACTTATACGAAAATATTCAAATGTTTTTTATTAGACATATTCTTATATAATTTAAGAATTATATTGAATATTTATCAAAATCTCATGAATTATATTAACAAATTTAAAAATTCAGGGATCACAAAGTCAAAATTCAATTACTATTTGTATAATTATCCCAATGGTCTTTTATCCATAGTGGCTCCGAATGAAGAACAGCAATTACTAGCTCCCCGGCATTTATAGGGAGGAACGGAACTCCGACTCGGCGGCATGCACTTGAATCGCAGCTTCATTCCCTCCCCGTTCCCCTCTTCTTCTCCTTCTTCTCCTTCTCCTTCTCCTTCTCCTTCCGCGCTAAAGCATGCAAAGGCTGTTCGGAGCGACGTCCCTCTCTTCTTCCTCTCCGTTCAGAGGACAGAGCCGGCGAGCTCGCTTCTTCTCATCCCTCCTCTTCGACGACACCCAGCTCCAGGTTTCCCGCTCCCCTCCCTTTTCCTTATTTTCCTCGACGAATCCGCGGCTCGCTGCCTCTCTTGTGCGGATGGTGTTGGAGTGTCTGTCGGCTGTCCGGTGCGGCGTCCTGTGGCGACGATTTTCTCGTGGCGTTGACCTCGTTTGCTTTGAAGCGTTGGACGGAGCTCGATTGCGAGGGATGGGGAAACGAGTGGAAATCGAGTGGAAATCGAGTGGAAATTTCGCTCCTTTAGCCCCCCGTTCGCCGATTTCGATTGCTCCTTTTCTTTTTTTTTTTGGTTTTTTGGGCGATTCAGTACTTGAATGATTAGTACCGTTTTGTTCTTCGCTGACGACGGCTCCGTGCTTCGAATGTTCGACAGTTCAAGGAGAGTGTATCGCAATTCGCAAGCGAACATATCGCCCCTCATGCTGCAAAGATTGACCACTCAAATTCTTTCCCGAAGGTGGTGATCAATCACTGCTCTCTCTCTCTCTCTCTCTATCCTCGGTAATATTGTGTTGGTGCAGCGGTGATGATTGCTTTTCGCTTTCTCGTTGCAGGAGGTGAACTTGTGGAAGCTCATGGGAGACTTTAACCTCCATGGGATTACAGCGCCAGGTAAATTTCAAATGTAGATTTTGTTTTTTTTTTTAACAGAACGGATATTTGTATGGATCGAAAGGCTGAATTTATTGGATCCTTTTCGTGAAGCTTTTGCACTTAAACTCTTCGTGTTCTATAGTACAGTCCCTCTATTGTTGGAGTGATATGTTTCTAGTCCCTTGCTCTCTTTCAAATTCGCTGTAGATTCTTGCTCATTACCTAAGTTAATCTCACGCTGTCCCAAACATTGGCTTTGGATTGTTTCTAGAGGAGTACGGGGGACTTGGTCTCGGGTATTTGTATCACTGTATAGCCATGGAAGAAATTAGCCGTGCTTCGGGGTCGGTTGGCCTCTCCTATGGAGCTCATTCTAACTTGTGCATTAATCAATTGGTAAGAATAGAACCAAGCGATTGTCATAACACATCATAATCTGCTCTCTGTTTACCCATCAGTTATGGTTTTGTAGGCGAGGAATGGAAGTCCTGCTCAGAAACAGAAGTACCTGCCGAAGGTCCAAGCTTCTTTTACCTGTCACCGTGAAATGGAAAATGATCATTTTCATAAGGATTGTGTTAAAAAATTGCCCCCAGGCCACTTGTTAAGAAGCCTTTTAATGGAAGTGTGGAATTTTTTACTGCATTATTTTTCTCGTATTTTGTGAAACCAACGCTCCGTGAATCGAAACATTCCCCATTACGTATAAAATGCTCTGGGTTATTCATTAACAAGACCCTTCTTATAATTGTTTTTTGTTAATTAGAAAACAATCCTTTCCTCTGGCTTCTGTATTCTTCTGTTGGGTTTGGCTTATAGCTATCTCAAAATGATGCTTCCTTGAGTTCCATTTAGAGGTCAGAGGATTTTTTTTTTTTTTTTTTTTTTTTTTTGGTGGTAATGTCCGCTGATTAAGTTTTTCTTTTTGTGAAGCTTATCAGCGGTGAACATGTTGGAGCTCTTGCAATGAGTGAACCCAATGGTATCTTCTCATATGTCTCTCTTGACATGTGCATTAGTATTTAAGCTCGTCAAGGATGATGTTTCTTGAGATTAGTTGTGATCTTGTTAGTATGATTTTTGCAGCTGGCTCAGATGTTGTCAGTATCAAATGCAAAGCTGATCGTGTGGATGGAGGCTATATTATCAATGGAAATAAGATGTGGTGCACAAATGGTCCTGTTGCTCAGACGCTGGTATACCTGTACATTGTTGATTCTCTTCTTCTTTTTTTTCCCTTTTCTTTTCCTTCCGTTTTGAACCATTTTTCTGTTGTATCTCCGTTGAATGCCACTTTTGGCCTGGTTATTCCCGACCGTGCTTGTATGATCTTGTGTGAATTAGGTTTCTTTCATATCTTATTAACTGATATGTCAACCTTTGGTCAGGTTGTGTATGCCAAAACAGACATTGCAGCTGGATCAAAAGGCATTACTGCTTTTATCATCGAGAAGGGGATGCCCGGGTACTTTTGTTGAAGCATATTGGTTGAATCATATTTTAAGAAGTGCCAAAGCCACAAAATTATAATGTGGAAGTTCTTAGGGAATCTGGAAATGAAAAGAGAAAAATGTCATCATTCAACATAATATGGTTTTTCATGTGGAACTTTGCTAATTGATCAATTTATTGTCTGAGAATTCCAGTTTGCACAACATTTCTTGCAGATGCCATTAGGAGTAATGACAAAACAATATGCATTAGTACTTCACCTTTGGATGCATGCATCATAGAACATTAAGCGCATTGTCCAATTGCATGATGGTTTGGTTTGGCTGCTTGCGTATGATAGGAAGGATGTTTAATGCGACTAAGCCAGTGAAAAATCAATCAGTTTGTTATATAGCATTCTTTTAAACAGAAAAAGGTACCTAAATTAGCTGTTCACTTTGAGGAATGGGTTTGAGGAATGGGAGGTGCTGGAGAAATAGATTCAGAAGACCTGTGATCATCATTCTTTAAGAAGCTTTTATCTAATGCTGCAGGTTTAGCACAGCCCAGAAATTGGACAAGCTTGGGATGCGTGGAAGTGACACGTAAGCATGCATTCTTAAAGTGGAATTTCTCTTTAATTGTACCTTTTTCTCCTATTCTGTGCTTCTTCTGATGACACAGATGCTTTGAACAGGTGTGAACTTGTATTTGAGAATTGCTTTGTTCCAGAAGAAAACATTCTTGGGCAGGAAGGAAAAGGTGTTGCTAAACTTGGTTATAAACAATTGTTATTTGATAGGAAATGGCAGGATTTAGTTTGTGGATTTCTAGTTGGATTGAACACAGATGCTTCGTGTGAGAGATCTTTAGTTATTGATGGCAGAATTAAGCAATCTGAATCTGAAGAACAATTAGTTGAAATCATCATCTGAAGCTGATCAAATTGTCAATGAGTTGCACGAGGTGATTTTGCTTAAAGAATTAGAATGGTATAAATTTAGGCTGTGTGTCATGAGAATGGCTTCTAAAGACCTTGAAACATCAGATGAACTTGTAGTTTCACCTTGACATGTTCTTTTTTCCTTTACCTTCATCAGAACCTTGTGCTTCTAGATAGACTAAAAATACTTGAACTTGTAATTTTAGATTGATTTATAAGTCTATTGCTATAATGACAGCTAAACTATCCAGCTTAAGTATTGAGATGATCAAGAATAGCAGTAGGTTCTCCTTTTTGGTCTATTCTGGACATCAGTTTCAAATTGCTATATAATGTTTGGATCTTGGTTCATATGTTCAGGAGAAATAATTTCTTCATCTTGCACGTCCCTGATGTTGCATTATTTTGGCAATTTCCTCGATATTTTCAGGTGTATACGTTATGATGTCTGGTCTAGATCTGGAGAGGCTTGTTTTGGCAGCAGGACCTCTAGGCATAATGCAGGCATGTCTTGATGTTGTTCTTCCTTATGTCAGACAGCGAGAGCAGTTTGGCCGTCCAATCGGGGAATTTCAGTTTATACAGGTCTGGTTTTGTTTCATTCCTTTTCTGAATGATTTGCAGAATTTGATTCTCCTATGCTGAATTGCATATGGAATTACAGGGAAAAATGGCTGATATGTATACTTCTTTGCAATCTTCAAGGTAATTATTCTGGTTCATTTGTCCACTTTGGTAAATTTCAGTGGCAAAGCGCTATGAATTTCATGTTCTCTTGGCCCAATTTTTTTTTAATTTTTTTCTCAGATCTTATGTATATTCTGTGGCGACAAGCTGTGACAGTGGAAAAATTGATCCCAAGGTGCATCATTTCCTTTATGTTTGTCATACTTTGTGACCTTTATCATGCCCAATCACTGGTATTCTTTGAATAATAACTCTTTCAGCTGTGCTGGGGATCGATTGGTCTTTCTTTGCCAAATCCCGTTAAATGCAAGATCTTCAAGCTAGCATCATGTAATGCTCTCACTTTATAAGAATTGTAAAGTATGTTCAAAAAAACTTTCAGGATTGTGCTGGAGTTATACTTTGCGCTGCCGAAAGAGCCACACAAGTTGCTTTGCAGGTGAAGTGATCCCGCTGAATTTGTCATTCACGTCAATCCCTTTTTGGTTGAATAGATGGGGGAACAAAGAAGCCTATGATAGAGATTGCTGTCTTTTGCAGGCAATACAATGTCTAGGTGGTAATGGGTATGTAAATGAGTACACGACTGGCCGTCTACTTCGAGATGCCAAATTGTATGAGATTGGCGCAGGGACTAGCGAGATTAGAAGAATTATCATTGGCCGCGAACTCTTCAAGGAGCATTGAGGAAAATGTTATGTTCCGCTTTTTTTTCCCTGGGTTGGTGGAGGCTGAGGGAACGTTCTCCCCTCCCATTTGAAGTTACATCTCTCTCTCAAAGGAAAAGCTTGCCTTGATGTTTATCATCGTTGTGGACGGGCTTATCGATTGTTAATAAATGGTATTTTTCAAGAATAACAGTTGATTCACCAATGCCAATGCTTACATTATACTAGAAGTCCTGATACAGCGGGCTGAGAAATCTTTGCCCGGGGGTTTTGTACTATATGAGATCACAAACAAACAAACAAACAAATCTCGGTCATTAATATAAGATTTTTAAGTTTTTAAGTTCATAAAGAAATTAGTGCAAAATGCAGCACATCAATCAAACCCAAAGTTTAAGGCAAGGCTCTCAGGGTCGGGACCGACTTGTTCATTAAAAATCATGTCCAAGAATGTCTCGGCAGAAATTGACGTTCTTCGAGCTAAATCAGTAATCATGTCCAAGAATGTCTCGGCAGAAATTGACGTTCTTCGAGCTAAATCAGTGTGCATTACTTGTCGCGCATTGTGCATGTTGGCTGGATTTGATAGGGCAATAGTCGATAAGAGCTGCTTTTACATAAGATACACACACACAAACAGCGAGCCTAAATGGCTCCAAGTACCTCAACATATTCAGGAGGCTGAATCGAGTTTTTGGTCCAGAACTCGACATGTTGTATTGTGCAGATGCCGCCACAGGGTCAGCATCTCAAGCTTATTCTACTTAAGGGATACGTAGGAAGACAGCAAACCTTGGACATTAAAGCCTAACGACAGTAGGAGAACCATCTGGCTGGCTCACGGAAGATGACTTGGATGCTTCCATCATCAGCGGCGCCTGATCCAGACAGCTCTGAGTATCGTCGCTGATCATCCCTGTGGTCATCTTTTCCACTTCTTCCTGGGTGTAGATGTGTATTTTCGTCACCACATCGCAAAACTCACTGCACAGAAATGAACGCTATTTACAAGACTGACAGATTTAGAGGACAGGAGACTGTTATCATTTCATATTTGTCGATTTCCTCAGCACGTCATTATTATTGTCTATCACCTTCTTTTGTAAGTGATTTCTTTTGAATCAAATCCACATCCTCTCGTCATACATGTGCAGTGGATTTGTCTTGAAGCATCCTAAGAGTTCTAGAAACTTTTGACAACAATCAGGGCAGGAAAATTCTCAGGTGTGAAATTTCTAATGCTGAATCAGGCAGGTAATGGGGGCAAATAATGCATCTCAATAACATTATGACACAAAGTGACATTTAACAGGAGTGAGTGTCCTTACTGCCATGGGATATCCCCGAGAACCATCACATCATTCTCGCTGTCGGTGTACAAGATTCGCCAACCTTTGTCAGGATCTCTCAGGAGCCCCTCCATGCTGAACAGTCGCTCCAGGTCGTTTAGCAGGTCTTGGTAACTATTCAGCCTCGAGAGATCAATGGCTCGTCCCACCAAATTTCCTTGCTTGTGAACCTTTAAAAATTAATTCATGTCATTAGCAAGAGAATTCAATTGAAAGCCACATTACAAAACCAATGTTGAAAAACATCTTACCTTGGTACAACTCCTCTTACCAGAATTTTGCAGAGTAGAAGTAGGCGCTTCTGCAGTCAAGGGATAACCGAATAATTTGCAACCACTTAAGAGGCTGTCAATACTCCCATTTGCCTGAGCTCTTTGACTGTCCCCGAAATTGGGAGAAGTGCATATGCTCTCCATATTCCTGACGTCAACTTTGGTTCTTTCAATCGCTTCATTCTGAACCCTCAATGACCTAACGGAGGCAACCTCTCGGAGGAAGTTGGTTGAATCGGAACACCTTGTGCGATCTTGGCTGGATTTAAGAACGTCATTATATGGAAAGTACACTTTCTGAAGGCTTTCGGACGATTTCACTTGGTCGAAATGGTACTTGGGCGCCTGATGCACACCGAAAGAACTGCACGAAAGACTGGATTTCCCCCAGGTCCCTAGGTTGTACTCGGGTTTGGTCGTCAAAGACTTCAGTGTGCATATTTCTTGACCTTGCAAGACCCTTGGAAATCTATCGGATTCCACAAAGCCTGCATAACTAGGGGCATTAGCCCTCATGTACTCATTGATATTGTTGGCCTTTTCTACTCCAACAGATGCTAGACCCTGATGTGCAGGGGATTGTTCAAAATCGACCTGACAGTTTAGGGTGTCACGTCCATAGACAGGTGACACCAAATGCAACTTTTCTTGACCTTGCAAGACCTTAGAGGATCGTAAAGATTCCTCAAAGTCCAAAAGCCCGACCCCTCCACCTAGAAGCACAAAGATTATGAAGAGAGGTAAGGAAAAAACAAATATAGATCATTTTTGTTATCTCAAATTTTATTTTTTTTTACCGGGGACAGGCGGCATTGTTGGCAGACTAGTCCGCGGCCTTTTAAGCCTTGGGGAGGACTGAATGCTCAAAGGTGAGTGAGAAACAGATGGATCAATTTCCCAGGGTGAGACCCGATCTTGATGACCATTCATGATATCATCATCCCATCGAACCTGTTGAATCATTAAACATTATCATCTCATGAGACTACAAGTTCAGCAGATTTTTCATATCCTAGTGCGAGCACATAATGTTTGGACCTGGTTTCCAGGAAAGTCAACCCCTTGGATACAAGAACACATACCGAATGCTCTAGCAATTCAAATTCCACGTAGAGCAGAAGCTTGCCACGTTATAAAACAAGAGAAACTGAAGTTTGTTAATAAAAAAATTGGCCTCAAAGCTACTGATGAAAAGGTTAGAGTGGATCGAACTATAATGTTCGAGGCGAATTACTTTTCACAGTGATTGTAGGCAAGTTTATGAGTTGTGACATATTAGGCGTGCCACCGGCGTGCAGCCAATGGAAAACCCTTTTAGCCCAAAGGCCTTTGCATTTTCCCAAAGACATTTCCCAAAATCGAACCATACACACCCTATTTAGAGATATTTTAGCAGATATCATCCGTGTTCTTCAACTAATAAAGCAGCAGAAGTAGCTATATAACAAAAGGAAAAATGAAACAGTGGGACTTGAAGAGGAGCCAGAAGTAAAAAAGTTGAGATAACTTAAAAATGGCAATATCACATCACCAAAAAGAACAACTGACATGGCAATCCGTACAAAGGAAGCAAACTTTGATGTTTCAGCTAACCATATCTCTGGCAGCAAATGCTTACCATTAGGCATCTCCATTTTGAGTTGGGCCACCTATAAGGATCCAAGTCGCCTATCCTAGTCACTACACCAGTACACCTAAAAAACAACCAAACAGGATATGCATTCAGATAGACAAGGTTGGCATGAAAAGGAAGAACAGAGATTATTTCCGCCATGTGATATAGCCATAAACAAACCTCTTTTCTGGTGCATCATCTACGTCAACTCTCATTTTGAACCTTGTCCCAATGCATATCACGCTGTTGATGCTTTTGAGATACTTCTGATAGGGAACGACAAACTCTGCATGGCTTGCCCTGCATTTTGCCATTTTATCAGAAAGCAAATATAGCTGCCTGGAAAGGAAGTATACCATTCAAGTTTTGTGCCTATTTACAAGTCAAGTGTTCTCTAAGGTCAATGCATTTAGTCGAGTGTAAATGAAGAGAGAATTGATTTCGAGGACAGGTTCCCGTTTGATAATTCTGGAACATGAAACCCTTGTACAGTCAATGGCAGAGTTATAGGCCTACAGCCAAGTAAGGCGTGTCACTAGAATGATAAGACATGGAAATCATGTCAAGTAATACTTCTAATTTATCGGTTCAACTACACTGAAAGATCAACCAGAGTCTCCGATCCATGTCCATGAGACCACAAAGGAACTTATGTGACGAACTATTCCAGGCACAGACTTCAGGCATTGACCACATGCCGTGAGATCTCTCACCCTCAGGATTCTCAGTTGAAAGTGGAACACCCAGCCATGGTTGATGCTGTAAATTCATCGACTGCTACTATTTCTCCCAAAAAAATTATAATCAGCCACTGCCATATTGGCAACACTATGAAGTTCTTGCAATGGTCAAAAGTTAATATAACACATAAAATCTTAGCAGTTTCATTTAACTGCTGAGTGACTCTCAACCTGAAACACACTGTACTGTTGTGAAAAGTACTATCCCTATAATCTTGAATAGTACATAACTCCATAATCTTCCTTTACTTTTTATTGCTTGATCTTTTTCTTTGGCTGAGGTTGGAGTAGACTCATGGGATCAAACCCTAACCCATTGTTCAACCATCATTTCAAAAAGAGCAACATCCCATAATACGATTCTCACACAGTCGACAATGAAACCCTTTTGATATTTTTCCTATTGTACTCACTTTTAGCATCACAACAACATTTTAGACTGCATATGCATGTGATTAATTTCGTTCTCTATTTCTTGATAAGAAGCTGGTCTTATATGTGAGTTAAATCTTGTACAGTTTCGATTGAAGAGCTGATACAAACAGGTCCAGGGTCATGACTACAAAATTAACAAATCCATCATTTCTAAATTACAATTACCTTGGACTGTAGAATACATGAAAAACGCTTTTGGTGGATACAGCACTAGCGACAGCTGAAAGAACGGCAGGGCACATATTCTGGTCACCGACGGTTGAACCAGGAAGAACATTTCTTGGTCGAAGCGCTCTTCTTATCCCTAATCTCAGTTCACCATCTTCTCCCCTAAAATGATTCAGTGGACATATAGTCAAAAGACAGGACCTCGATTATTTTTATAAGCTAACTATTCGGAAATTTTTTACTGGACATTTCATTTATTCTACAAGTGATGGTAACATGACTATTGCTCAGTATTCTGTCCAAAAAATTCAGTAATACAAGAGAATTAGCACATGCACCTCAAGAAAAGCACTGCATCCCCAGAAACAAGATTCTTTTGGCTCACAAAAACACTCCATCCTGTGGTAAGCAGATGCCTTCTTGGCTGACCTGAGGAATAGCAAACACCCATCTTTAACAACTTGGATATCAAATCGATTTTACACCTTGCGATTTGAGACATTACCTCTATAAATATGGCGAAACCTCCATTCAACTCCATGCAAATCCTTGGCGACAAGTTCCTGAGAAGGCCTTTGCTGCTTATAGTCCTGCAACCTAAAGACTTTAGCTTCTGTACAAGGAGCTCCTACTAAAAGACAGAGGAACCTAGTAACAAAGAAGGTAAGGCAGAACATCATGTAATACCAGAGGGGGAAAGCAATCTTCAGCTGCTCGACGTGGGACAGAAAACCCTCCGTGGGTGCTAGTATCAGAAGCTGTGAGTGTCTTACAGAACATGTGAGGAGTTGATCTTGGAGGAGATCCTCCGATATCATTCTCATCTACCCCCAGCTCCTCAAGAGCTCTGCCTTCAGAATCCAAACCTACCAGCTACAAAGTAAATGAAAGTGTCATCATCTACATTAGAAACAAAATTTGTGCCGTACCCAAGAGAGCAATACATTTGTTCTTAATCCCTGAAACAAAAATTCTTCCCTGAAAGCCAACTATAGAGCCAACTATAGTGTACCCATACATCGTATACCCTACCTTCAAGCATATGAAAAGTAAATGACACACGATAATCGAATGGGTCGCTTAAGAAACACATACCTCTAGTTGAGGAAGCAGTGTGACTTTTGTGTATACCTCATCATTGTCCTTATTAGCCTGTGTAACATAAAGCGCAATTGGCAAGAGGCACATGAAGAAGCAAAGTTTAGCAGCTGCCAGAGAACTTCAGAAACAGGAGCACTCACCAGTAGCTGAACATTCACAACTCTGCAAAAGATTTGTGGCTGAAGATCAAAGGTGGGCATCTCCATGGGCGAATAAGGAGAAGCTGAGGCAACTTGTTCCAAGTGGCCCTGTGGGAAGTACAGGACCACATTTCCTTTCTTGGGCAGTGAGGTGAGTCGTCCAGCACAAGCATGCCAAAGTTCAGAGTAGATTGAGCAAGGCACAGCGGATGAGGAGGATGATGATGAAGAGTTGGAAGAAGTGGAAGACAAACAGTGGAAACAACCATTGCCCTTCTCACAATGCCCATCACAACATGCATTGCCGGCGTTCTCTACATCACTCACTGCATGATTTAGATCAATTTCCATGAACACCCACTTTCCTTCCAATTGATGTTCCACACAAGCTCAACTAAAAATCCAGCTTTTTTGCCGAGAGGAGAGTGGAACATCAAGAAATATGAAACCTTTGAGCAATCAGGAGGGCGTGAAACTGGGAAATGAGTTCAAATCATGATTAAGAGGGATGAAGTGTTTGGACAAAAATGAGTAAGTGGAAGATGAGAAGGGAAAAAAGGAGGCGAAGCAAATAATAACGAGGAACTCATATAGTGATTCCTCCTCCATTTGCAGGTACTGTTATGAGGGAGCAGAAGTAGCAGCAGACAGACATATCTATGGGAAGCACCAAACAAAAGCCAAAAGAATTTCTTTAATTTTATATATAAAAAGCCCAATTTGTGTGTGTGTGTGTGTGTGTGTGAGAGAGAGAGAGAGAGAGAGAGAGAGAGAGAGACTGTGTTCAGTGGGGGGACAAGCCAAGACAGTACAGAACCCACACTACTTTGCTTTGTTGCCTTAGCTTTAACTTTTTCTTTTTCATGCTCAATAACAACTTTTTTCTTTTGTTTTTTTTCCCACCCTTTCGATTGTTTCCTGTGACTATACTCATTGAGCTTTCCACAAAGACAAAACAAAAGGTTGGTTTTCGTTCAATGCAATAAAAGTGAGTATTTTTTTTTCTTTCCATAAGTTATTCCCAGCATGAAGAAAGTCACAAATAACCAATTCTACTGGGGGAATTTATGGAACTGAAAGTATACTCTCATTTAAATAACGACCGCATCTGCATTAGAACCAACCAAACACAGCTAAAACTCCATTCTTTAGAGCCCAAAAGAAGGCATCATAGAAGTATCCACTTAAATGACCACAAAAAGAAACTGGTCCAAGAAACGGACCATTTTGAATAAAGTCAATTGTGTGTTTTTTTCTTCTGGCCAGGCTTCAAGATATCAGAACAGAGAGAGAGAGAGAGAGAGAGAGAGAGTTAAATGTTAATACTGAGTACAAAAGAAAAGGTGGGGTCAAGAGGGGTTTTGGCAGCAACTAAGGTGGGGCGAGTGGGGTGGTGTTGTTAGTTGTTGGGACTCAGTGACTGAGAGCGCAAGCAGTCCATTCTCTTGCATCTCTTGTCTCATCACTCTTTGTTCCTTCTGTATATCCACAGATACCCATCTCACTCTCCCCTCCTGGCGCGTTGCTGTAAGCACTCTCTCTCTCTCTCTCTCTCTCTCTCTCTCTCTCCTTCCATTTTCATTATTCTCTTTTCATTCTTAATTGGTAGTCACTAATCCAGCGTGTTTCCATAATTATCAAGGATTCGAGGCCAGAGACCTGATGCAGCTGAAGCCCTGAGAGCTTCTAAGTTAGGACAGGACCAAGAATGGGAAGATAATGGAAGGAATGAGATGCCTCTGTTTTTCCTTGTCCCATGACACTTTTGAAGCAATTAACAATTGGAAATAGCTGTAAACTATCATGGTTAGATGACCAAATGGAAATAATCTAATGGACGAAGATGCATCAGCAATATTTTATACGTGGAAATATGATTAGCTGCATTAACTGGAGTGAGAGAGCTGTCGGACATTAAGAAGAGCCAATAGATGAAGTCGGAAGTTGGATGATATAGTAGTGGAAAAGACAATTCCCGTAATTATTTACTTGGAATCTAAAAAGAAAATACTTTATTTTTCAAATAAAGCTAACAAGATGCGTTAAGGGTAGGTTTGGTTCGATTTTAGGGATGTCTCTCGAAAAATGCAAAGGCCATTAGATTAAATGAATTTTTTGAAATGCAAATAATGTTTGGTAAAATATATTTTAAAAACATATTGCAAAGCAACTTTGAAAAAATACAAAGTAATTTAGCCTAAAGACTTTTGAGGAAATACAAGGACTATTTGGTAAAATTCTGCTTTAAGAAGCAACTTTAATAGAGTAGCTGTTTAGTAGAAGCGAGTCCATTTGGGTGATCGATTTAAGCTTTTTAATGTTTGATTTGTTTATAATTGAAAAAAATAATGTCTGTAACTTTTTTTTTTAAATTTAAATATTGATGAGAATATTAAAGATGAGTTATAACAAAGTTATATAAAAAAAATTGCACAAAAAAATTCAAATGAAAAAATTCACATCAAAGTGAACTTTTTCTCATTAAAAAAATAGTGCTTTTATTACAATAAACGTGGTTACATATGTCCTAAGGTAAGAAATTCATTATCTTTAAAAATTACAAATATCCTTAAACATTTCCTAAACTTCAAATTGTAGTGAAGATGAGTATAGTTAAATTCCTTTTTATAAGTGCAAGATCTTGTTAAAATTCGGGCAAATGATATCTAATGATTGCAAACAACCCGTGAGTAAGATTTGGATATCCAACATCTACTAAGTAGTATTTATCCACACAGAAATAATATAAATTTAATCAACATTTAACACAATAGAAACCTAATTACTGGTTAAAGGAGTCCTATGAAGCTCTTTTTTTCTCGTATTCCTCTTTATTGATCAAACCTTGAAGGATTATCTCCAACAAAAACAACGCCCATGAAAAATCTTTGTTTGATTTAGATTAATGAGCACATCTAAATTTGAACATCCTCCAAATGGATCGAGCTTCGTATAAGACTTAAATTCATGATTTAACATAATGGTCTAATTGCAAATACGTGATTATGCTAAATGGAGAAAACGAATGGTGACGATGCTTTGACAGGCTTTTCACGCAAAAGCCTTGTAAAGTTCCTCACTTTTTAGCATTTTTTGGTCGTTTTATAGTCTTCTATTCAAAATCTCTCTCACTCGTGCATGTAAATGTTTTCCGTAAGAATATACTTTTACGATCATGGTTTATTAGAACTAAATCACTTTGATGCATTAGCAGTGGGTGCATTTGTTTCGCATAAAATACAAGATTTGTTCAAAAAATGATTTTTTATTATCGCTAAGAAAAATTAGTCAGCTAAAAATATTTTTATTGTCATTATAAGTGATATAAGAGATCTTTTTTTATTTTTTATTTTTTTAAATCTGGAGGTTTTATGAAAGAACATAGTAGCTTTTTTAAAAGGAAAAAAAAGATCTAAATGAGGCATGCCGCTAGTATAAGAGATTTTTTTGCCCAAACTTCTTTTTAACGTACATATCGAGACTAAAAAACTGTACACGTGTCGATTTGTGCAATGACTTTTTACATTGTTAGCCTATCAATGAAAGCCAAAAAAAAAAAAAAAAAAAAAGAGAGAGAGAGAGAATAAAGGAGTAACAAGGGGAATTATTAATAAAGGGCAAATATCACAAAAATCTCCCAACTACGTTTACCGTGACATAAATATTTAAACTTTTTTTTGTGTCACCAAAAGCATGACACAAATAACCTCAATTTTTCTTGTGTTATTTAAAAATCCGAACTTACACATGTGTAACATACAAACTATTTATTTCAGTTTTTATTTGGTGTATATTTGTCATAATGATATAAATTTGAGGTATTTGTATCATAATAAGTAAATTTAGGATTTCGAGGGACACAAGAAAAATCGCAGGATGACTATAGTTTTGAATTTTTTGTGGTATCAATTCCAAGTAAAAAGAAGAGGAGGGGGGTAAGAAAGAAAAGAAGAAAGCGACGAATGAATGAAGTGCACGCGATGGAGAAGGGGGGGGGAAGGGAGGAGGGAGTGACGTGGGCGAGCGGTCGTATCAATTCGCCTGCGCCTTTGGCGCTGCATCTTAAGCCCCACCCCCTTCATTCCTCTCTCTCTCTTTCTGTCCTTTCTTTTTCTATTATTTTTTTTTTTTTGCTTCCGCCCTTATAATTTTTTAGTTTTTCCAATCGACCCCCACCTCCCTTCATTCATTTCATGCGCCCCCGTTCCCTTTCTCAAGCCTCCTCCGCTTCACCCCCATTAATCGATTCAGTAACTCGCACTACTTAGGTCCAAAAGTTTCACATTCGTTCTTTATTCTGAACTCGACGTTAAGTAGCCCATGGGACTAAAGTTGGGCGACAAAGACCGTCAACACGGGCATCGGGTAGTTATCTTAAGCAGCAAAGTTTGTGGCTGATAAGGAGGCATGTACAAATTTTAGAAAAATTTCCTAGTGCGAGTTCACTTGTGACCGGTCCCAGTCATTGGTCGAAGAGGGAAAATCGTGAAGTAAGGTCACGATGGTCAAAGAATTACATCATTCGAGAGATGAAGGTGCCTTATTAAAAAACATTAGGAGAGCGAGAAGATAACATAATACTGAAGATTTAGTTTGTCATTATCCAAGTGTATATGGAAAAATCAGTTTGGTTTTCATAGCACGAGGTCACGAGGGGGGGAGGAGGACAGGGGGTTTCAAATTATCATGGAGCTTCGGCTTGGCGGCATGGCCGTGCCGATTACTGAAACGTCACATTGACTGAAGCGTTCGCGTCACAGAAGATAACAGCAGTTGCAGAGCACAGCACACAGCACCCCAGCGTGTGGAGTATCTTTGAAGCGCGCAGAGAGAGGGGGAGAGAGAGAGAGAGAGAGAGTCAAAAAGGAGGTGATGTCAATGCGCGAAAACGAAACGAGAGAAAGGGGGAAAAAACAACAGGCAAAAGGATAAAAAAGGAGCTCGTGGGCCGTCGCTATTGCTCCCCAGCGTCCCTCGAGACTCATGCTGATGCTGCTGCTGCTGCTGCTTGCTGCTGCTGCTCTCTCTTCTCCCTCTCGTGACAAGCACCACACGAGGCTCTCGGCACATGAACACATCCACTACGACTCCGACACGTTCGGGGCTTAAAAAAGAAGAAAAAACAAAGCAAAAGAGAGAGCGCCAAACATGCATTCACTCATCATTTCACTGACAATTGCACTGATAACATAAATCGAAATTCACATGTTTTGTTCTTCTTCTTCTTATTATTATTATTTTTTTGCTTTTTTGTGTCGTAACGCACGGAAAATGCGAGGGCGTGGGTAAAAGTGAAAAGTGAAAGTTTCTTTCTTTCTTGTTTTTTTCTTTTCCCTCTTTTCCCTGAACCAAAAGGGCAAAACAGTAGCGGATTCGGATCGCCCGCGTTTGTCGTACCCTTTATTGAGCGACCGAAATATCCAAATCGAGCCCCAATCCCCGATGCGCTCTCGTGCAGTAGCGCCAAGGACAGCGCTGGCCGATGCAACGCTGTACGAGCCCATGCTGGGCCTTTCGGCTTTGCCGTACGTCTTCCTTCGCATCCCCAGGACCCCAGCGTCACGTTTCTACTTCCCTTGTTCTTTGGTATTTGTATTTAGCATGCGTTTATCAAGTCCAGCGCCTGTGTCTTGAGTTTGAGCTACAAGAGACTAGAGAGATCATTTCGTGGCTTAAGCTAGGATTTCGCTCTCACATCGAGGGATTACGGTATGGCCATAATCAAGATTAGAGGTCGAGTCCTAGCTAGCTCCATCTTCGGACTAGGGCGGATGGAACTTCAAGGGGTCATGATCGAATCTCTACGTGGGATAGAATGTTATAGGAAATCAATTGACTCCTCATTGATATTTCAAAGCACTTTCTTGCCTTTAAGTTAAACTTGATTACGTTCATCAATCTTCACTCACTAGGTCATATGCTAATGAATCGGAGTGAATTTACTGTCCTTAAGTCCATCTTATTTAGTTTCTGAGCACGTGTTTTACTCTTATGAAAAAATCAATTATCATATTTATAGCAAAGAGGAGCTTTGATGAAACATCAATATGAAATGTTTCGCGAGACATATTACACGAGGGGCTAGCAAGGAATGCCCTAGAAAGAAAAAGGTTGGTATGCAATGGCTTAATTCCCAAGACTCCAACTTTAGGTCCAATCTCACTTTACCCCTGATTTTTTTCTCTAAAAAAGAAAAAGAAAATCATAGATTTTACTATAGCACCAAATCAAACTGAGTTCAAAAATGACTGCTAGTATCTTTAAAAATGTCAACTTTAAGGCCAATTAGAAGTTTATTATTAAAATTTGCGTTTTTGCTAGTATCTTTATTTTTGCATGAAACAATAGTAACCTCCTGATGTTGAAAATCTTGAAGAAATTGGCAGCGATTTTCGAATGTGGGGGGCAGATTTGGAATTAGAGCGAAAGTTGGTAATTTTTGTTAGACAAAAGAAAGTCCGGGGGCAGAATTGAAGTTGGACATAAAGTCGGAGATTTTTCAAAGAAATTAGGTCGCTTGAAATTGAAAACTCGGCAAACTTCCAGTGAGAGAAACATAGAAAGAGAGAGAGAGAGAGAAAGGGAGGAACAAGGTGGGTCCGAGACGAGGAGACATATGGCATCAGCATGATTGCGAACTTACAATTTGGTTGTTCGCATCTCTGCCATTCGCCCCAACACTTGCTTTATACAAAAGTCGCCCCCCTTCCCCTCATGGACGGTCTCCAAAAGCTGGGAGATGTCACATTCCTTTCCTTTCTTTCGTCGTTTTCAGTAGGATTACGCCCACCTTCGTATGCACGTCCGCGCTTAGGTCCCGTTACTACGAATTCGGAAAAAGCCCCACGACACGATTAAGGGAAGGAGGAGGGGGGAGGTCTAATGATTTCGCCAGTCGGTTCTACCTCCTCTTTGATCCTTGATTTTCTCGATTTCCTTCGCTTGAGGAAAGGCGTGCAAGCCAAGATTTGCAGACCACAAAGGTTCCCTTTTTCCAAATAAGAGGAGTTTTCAAAAGGCATAAAGTAGGCATAAAGCTTTTTCGATTCAAGGCAGTCGTCGTCCCCATCAAACTCGTCAAGGATGCAATTCGTCTTGCCTGGCCCATGAGACATCGAGGACGGCAGACCACCGGCGCAACTTTCTGGGTCTTGCGATCCCGATACCGAGCAGGAACCCGAATTTCTTGTCATATCGATGTTTCGTCCTAAAAATTAGAAATGGACTCGTGTTTCGACTCTTTCTAAGCCGGATGAGTTCCGGTATTGAACCAAATCGCTGATGGAACTGAGGGCGAGGGGCCGGTGGATGGTCGCGATCGGTCTGAAGCTCTGGCAACTTTCGGTCTCTCATGTCGCGCGGGCAACAGATCGAGCCGGAATTAACCTTAATTAATGTCGATGTTTCATGCGGGTGTCTTTCATGCGGGTGTCGCCCAACTCCCACATGAAACAATGCACGGTTTTGTGTTCTGTCCCCTCGCGACCAAAAGGAAGTGGGGGAAGAGAACAACAGGGCAGGGAAAATCTTGTCACCGGCAAAATGTGATGTGACCACTGTCTTGGGCCATGCGCGGGCGAGAGAACGATGAGACGTCGGCGGTGTTATTACGCTCGAATAATTGAGCAGCTAATTGGGCGGATCACGGTTGGAACATCTTAATCAAAGCGCTTAATGGGGTCGTGGGAAACGTCTCGCGGGATTCGACGACACGAATCGATTAGCCCCTAATCGAGGTCTCGTCCACCGTCGGAACGGGATCGCCCGACTCGTGGGGCAGCCGCGATGGGCCGGGGGAGCCATGTCGTCCTCCTCGTGCTCTCGTCCAAGTTGGGTATTTGATGGATCCGAGAGGGGAGGAGGGCCGACATGTTTCGATAACTTTGAGAAGGCGACGTCCAATCGCTTACGGACGTTTTTGTCGGGCGTGTTCGTTTTTTTTTTTGCGCGAACTGATTAATAGCAAGAAAAGAGAGAAAAAAAAGCAAAAGGGGGGAATCGCAAAATCAGAAAATGTTAACTGAATTCACGAAACGACAGAGAAAACGAAAGCAATTTAACTTTTGCAATGGGCCGGATCCGAGGATTTCTAGGCCTGTCGAGGTTCTGTTCGTACGGGTCCATTTGGTGTTGTTGGCTTTTATATAGACTATGCTAATTAATTGCTATGTCCTAGCTTTACCACACAATAGTAATTACCAGGAGGGGTCATGTAGCAAAAAATCACGCAAAAATCATTATTTCTTTCGAATTAGTGGTAATTCAGTTTCTAGCTAGAATTTGGATGTGCCTTCTGCTCTAGTTACGAGCTTTTTGGTTTGGTTTGGACTCAAGATGGTTCAAGTTAAATTGAAATGCACTTCTCCGGCGTTTTTGCACAAAAAATATTATTAAGTCTATCCCAACTTTCGGTTACTGTACCTTTATCTTTTGTGTGTAAGATCTTCCATTAGAATGCGCAATAGTAAAACTATAATAGATTGAAAATGGAAGGTTTGTTTCCACGGCGATGTATAAAAACAATTCAATGGAAACCGTCCTTTTTCTTTTAAGAATTCGAAAAAAAAAAATAAAAATTGTTTGTGCTTCATCAAAATTGGTGCACGTATACTTAATTCTATGCTCTATACCTGTGCATGGTCCTTGTTCACTTGTTGTGACAATTCTATTCGCACAAAATCAGATGGACCCTCAACCTGGCCAAGTTCACGATCGGAGCCACTTTCTTGAAATTCCTCGGTGATTTCGGCGGTGCCGGAAATCTCAGCAAACGTGGGCGTTCGATGATGGGAAGAAGACACATCCGAGTTCGTCCTCTCACTATACCGAATGGTCGATGAATAGTCCTCTCGACTGTGATTACTTGCATCTTTCTTCTGTTTCTTTCTCTTCTCTCTAACTCCCGCGTGCCATTGCTTTATCACGCTCGCTGTTTGCTCCTCCAAAACTGCACTTTTGAATTGCGATCCCATCTGGAGATCAAAAATGAAGGCGCCGGGGATGTCAAGATTGCTTCATAAATTAGTTTTACTAAATCATGGAAAACAAACTATAACGGGGTTTTCAAATAAGTGGATCTTATATTAGCTTTCAATACGAGCTTGTCACTTAACTTGGTAAACTAATTCTGCAGCTCGCGAAAATATATACGTCTAAGAGATTGTTCATTTCGTTTGTCCATTTAGGGTATTCTTATGTTGAGATTAGGCGAAATGGTACCTGGGTTACGAGAGCATAGAGGGGAAGCGTGATGTAACTGCAAAGGACTTGGACAGTAATCCTGGAACATATTGCACAGGCTAGTTAGTTTAGACAAAAAAATCAGTACTTCACATGTATGCAGTCATGGAAAATGGAGAGGAATTGTGGGCACTTACGCTAACACCACCCTAACAATGATTATCTCTATATGTTCATGGTAGCAAGATTTTATCCCAAATTGCAGCTGAAAGATGTAGAACTTCAGATTATCAGGCATTAGTTTTTTTACGACAAACGAATGAAGAATAACTTTACAATGTGATTAGTAGAAAGAAGAGAGTCATGTACCGTGACCCAAATGAAGAAAGCAAGCTCAAATGCATTCTGAGAAAAAAAGAAATGAAAAATAGGGTTTCGGTCAGCGAAATGCTATTAGTATAGAATAGTCCTTCATTGAAGCCGAAATGATGGGAGTGTCTTTACCATGAACAATGTGTAGTGCAAGAGTGTCAAGACATATTTTGGATGGCTGAACCAGAAGAGCTTGTCATTTGGTTGCACCAGCGGCGTTCCTTTGATAACAGTGTTCTGGTCTTGGAGCTGAAGCGCCATCCTTGCTACAATCACCTCCAGTTTGGTCCCAAGTACCAGCACTAACTGCAACATTCAAGATTTTAGTGGTTACAGCAAAGTTTTTAGGACAAGGAATTATGAGAAGTTGAAAAGTATTAGGAGAGAAATCATAGACTAATTACCATTAGAGGCATAAATGACACCCAAAGGTACACGTACCACCCTGTAGTTTTCATTGACAGTCATCAGCAACATATAAAGGTGTCGAATATTTCGAAAAAAATGAACAAAGAAAGATTTTTTTGGACATTGATCATACCATGCACGTCGACGAGCATAAAGATGACCACAATGAGCCACATGAAAGGGCTGTTCATGGATTTACATCAAAGGAGGGGAAAAAACATGTTAGATTGGTTTCCATGGCAAATACAAGATCAGCAAAAATTTTCTATGTCACAAATATGGCAACTGCTCAACCTGATGCCAACGACTGCTCTGAAGTCATCCTCCAGGGATCGCTGTATATACTTTTGGAAATCGAATGATTTATTTGTAGACAGATGGGCCTATCAAAAGAACAGCGAGAGACAATATGATGGTATTCAGCAAACGGCAGCACTACGCTTTAAATTTCCAGCTTCACATTGACCTCTCCATTCTGTGTAATTTTTAATGAAACAATAAGAGGAAGTTAAGACAAAATTGTGGGTGTGCGCACCGAAATGAATCCATGGCGCAAGGTGAGATAATCGACTTTGGCGACGGAGTGGAAGAACTGCCGGAAGAAGCATTTCTGTTCCAACAATTTCCAAACAAGTCAATAGAAGAAAAATCAAACGGCGGTCGTTTTAGGAGGAGACCATAGGGCTCTGTATGCTCACCGTCCACAAGTGAAGGGATGTCTCTGTGAAAGCTCCCATGTGCCTACGCCCGAACGTGGTCTGCCTTGTAAATCTGAACCGATTCGGATCTACTCATAAAAACAGAAACGAACCATTGCAACTTCATCAGCATAAGAACCTAACATTAAAATGTGGCGCTCGTTACTTACTAAACAAATTAAATCTCGTTTTCATATCAAATAATGCTGTTTTTAACACTTTGGTTTTAGTCCCCCCTTGTGAGATCATTCGTGGACAAGGTCAGTATGAGTGCAAGTTCTGCGAACTGATCTAAGGACTCCCAACATTGTTGACCTCATGAAAAATCTAAAAGGGACATCGATGTATCTATCAATCTGCGTTGTCAATTTACTATTTCTGTCAATTAGCATGCGCTAGGAAAGTGACATTTCTTTGCATTACCACTTTGCCGGCGAGGCACCACAGCATTGATACTAGACATTGGCAAACAGAATAGAAGGAAAAAAGACTGTGATCCACAGTGACGAGATTAGGCAGCACCGTTCATTTTGAGATATAGAGGGATGGCAAAACTATGAATTCGAGCGAATATCAAGTCGAAATTTTACAGTTGTTTATTAGTATGTTGATATTCCATCGTTGTCACACATGACAAATGACATCAGAAAATTTGGTAACGTTGCTAGTTTAATATATAGATTAAGGACTTTAATGTCAAAATAGAAGGGTATAAAGAATCGGCTAGCAGAGACAAGATGTCATTCCATTCCTATAATAAACAATGTCCATGTGATCAGCAAGCAAAAAGCAGGAGAAGGTTGGTCCAAAAAGCAATGCGATTTTGACTTCTGAGCAGAGACAAATTTAGATTAAAAGAGAGTTCATCTGACATATTACCATTAGCTGCTTGATACTCCACCGTTTCAGTCTCTTTCTCCCAGCCTTTCCATCGCCTCATCTGCCAAGACAGTACGCAGAAACAGTTTCATTTGATCAGTGATAAAATCTGACTTTCCTTATCGAAAAAACAGAAGTTTCCTTGACAACAAAATCACAAGCGCAGCAGATGCGTGCGGTCAAGAATGCCGTGATCAAGCGAAGCAAGTGGGTATGGCGATGGCCCTACGTTCCCCAACTGTATGGACTCTGACCGATTTAATTCTCTCGACCCTCCTCTGTTTTTGAAGCGGAAATTTCAGTAACTTGCACTTGAAAAATGACAAACGCGCACAACGAATCGGACAATGGATTGATGAGGGTGTTGTGGAGTGGGGACCAGGTCTGAATGTGGTCGCAATTCTTGCCAAGAGGTCAACATATGTTTGCTTATTAAATACCAAAATTAAGTGCAAGCGAATAACGAAAGACCGCGCATATTTGGTCTCTGTATCTCCATCCACTTTTTGCACACTTTTTGACTCATGAAAAAAGAACGCTCTGCGGTCCTTGATAAAATAGATATAGATGCTTCTCAAAATCTTGATGTAAATAGTAAAAAAAACAGGGGAAAGGTATTATGGAATCGTGACTGTGATACCTTAGCTCTTCCCAAAGCCATGGTGAGAACACTGTAGACAATCTGCATGACAGCTAAAACGAAGATGAAGATGCTGAGCTGGTTGAGGCCTTCTTGTGATATAAGCGAGGTCATTCCCTGCAACATTCCAGCATAGCTAATTTGAGAAGGGTCTAGTATCCCTGAAGTGCTTACCCATTTGCCGAAAAATTGTAATGGAAATGCGGTCATAATAATAGTAAATTTCCACGGTTAAACAAATTCAATCAAATAGGGCATGAAGTACGTGATCAGACACGCGCATGTACCTTAGCACCACAATAATCGGAGCCCTCGCCGTTCTCGGCCAATCTCCGCTCCATTTGCCATGGAACATCATCGTTCAGGACACCTTTGGCTATCCAATCTAGGGACGAATCGGCCACCAGAGTCCGGCCAAACGCAAGCTTTAATGTGGTGGTTTTGGTGGGAGCACTTCTGCGGCATGGAAGCATCTTGTCGGCAACTCTAGTTGGTACGCAGATCTTGGAGATATATCTTTGGGTTACGGCCAGGATGAGAGACATGAAGCCCAGAAGCATGAGCACTGTGGCAGATTAAACAACCCCAAGCCAGGAAATGGTCAAGAAGGCGATGAACTTATGGTCAGGGTTAACGTAGTAAAATGGAGTTGGTAGCATATATAGCCGAACATTATTCAATGCAGGGGGTCCAAAAGTTTTGTGGGAAACTGGCCAAAGCACACAAGAAAATCTTCCAGGGGAAAAATGATATCTTTCTATTTGTCTGGGATTCTTGCCATGGATGCGGGTTGAAATTGAGAAATCACTTAAGCGTTCACAGATTGGATTTAAACTACACTCGCCTTCCATGGAATCTCATGACTTCGCGAAAATTTTATTTGCACCGAACTCTTTCAAATTCAGACATACATAGCCAATTCGAGTAAATCAATATTTCCTTCTCGGCGTAGGTAATGTCGGATATACAACTATTGCCCCGACACGAGTGAGAGGACGCCTTACCTGATTTGAGCTTTTGGACGGCCTCGAACAGCGCAGTCTTCCGGTGCCGTTTGAGCCACTGGAAGAACAACAGAACCAAAAAAAAGACAAAATGTCAATCATCACGAAGCTTTTTAAGTCCTCTGCGAAACTAGCTAACTCCAAATGCTTTCTCCGTTCTCATCTTCCCTCTCTTCTTTCTTCCCTGGTGTCCAGGATATGTGGACTTACATGGCAGAGAAGGTGGATCAAGTGCTCGATGAAAATGGAGAAAGAGATGAAGAGGAAGCAGACAGCGGCCAGAGCCCATGTGGGTGTATCCTGCAGAGAGCGAGTGGCTGCTGCTGCTGCTCCTTCTGCTCCTCCAGCCATGACTATCTGATTCTGATGATGAAGCTCCTCTGTTATTTGGAGACTTTTGAGGTATCTCTTTATAGTGAAGGGGGTCCGTATCTATATTTTTGTCGAGGACTTGGTCTGAAGAAACAGTGATATATTCCCGTGATCGAGAAGCGTTCAATCTTGGGAGGAACCGAACAGCAACGAGACTCGGCCATGGCCAGAGAAGTCCACGCCAGTAGCACCCGCCACCAAGGTGCAGGTCTCTTCCATTAATCTGTGCGCTTTGACACGTTTCTGTCTAGTCCGCATCTGGGTCCTTTCCCGCCTCCCGCATTAAAAGATAGATAGTTCCGTTTATTAGACGCCCTAAAAATTCAAACCCTATAGGTTGATTATCGATATATGACATAAGGCATGAACTCACCATGCGTGGCGTAAGTTCGATTTTCTGCACCATCAGTACAGATGATTCCTTGTTAAGGCCACGGCTCGAGTTTTAACTCGCATCGTACAATGGACTATTTCGTTAGTCTAAAGTTCATTTAGAAAAAAATGAATACCTTACTTGATGGAAAGGTAACTGACTTCACACGTGACTCGGAAAATAAAAACACAGGTCCAACTAGGTCTCAACGTGTGCAGGTAGGTTCTAGAATTTGTGGAATTTTGAAAAGCTTGTTATCTATGCATTTCTCTTCTTGACTCGAGCAGAGGGAAATATGCTAACTCTCGTATTGGTCGAATCAAGGTAAATGCTCATCGCAAAAGGAAAAAGGTATGTTGGCGAAAATTCCCTTTGTCCCATAATGTTTCTGTTAATTGAGCAAATCTACTCTTGCGACATCTTTAAGCATCATAGATTTAAGCTTATCGAATGCTTTTGCACTACCCTTAATGATCAGAAAAGGATACGAGGAAAGATTAAAGTATATGACAAGGAACTGTTGGCGGGGTCAAGGGTGGATAACTACTACGATTTCGGCAAGTATAAGGAATTGGAGAATCAAGACAATGGATTATTAGACACGTTTTGAGTTTGCTAGCAAACGTAAGGAGCTATTAAACCTCGAAATTCTGATCTAGAAAGGTCTAGAGGGGGAAACCGAAGACGTAGTAAAATGTTCAAAACCATGGTGCTCATCCAACATCGGAGCATCGTCACATGACGGCAGGATAGATAGCTGGTGAGGCCGGCTGCGAACTCGTCATTATTATTATGTCCAACCGCTTAGAAATTCTCGTTCGGTGCTTTTCACTTTTGGAAGTACAAGAAAAGATTATCATTGTGCATTCGCTCGGTCAAAAAATACCTTGGAAAAATAAATATAAATCATTTTCCCTCGTCTATCTTTCCCTTAGACCCAGCATGTTCTCCTCCCGTGCACTCCTTTTATTATTTTATTATTTTCTTTCATTTTCTTTTTACTTCTTTCTAGGTCAAACCTTGATAGATGACTTTGGCGAGGCGAGGCTTGAGCTCATTGATCTGGCAAGGCCTCGAGCCTCGTTGACCTGTGGCGAGGTTTGACCTTATTTGTGACTGTTGAGTGGCTAAGGAAGAAAAAAAAAAAGATAAAAAAAGAAAAAAGAAATAAAATTTTGATTTTTTGATAATTATCTCTAGGATTAGATATTATGAATCAAACGGCGAAAAATATTTTTTATTTCATTTTTAGATTACAGGTAAATATCATAAAATATTATCATTTTTTATGGAAAATGATTTTCCAAAAAATATTTTTTAGAAATGATAAATTTTTCGCAAAACAAAAAGGATCAATAACTTTTGAATTTTCATGAATGAGAAAAGGTGATGATTGTATAGCTTCTTTTTTTGAATTCTCCTAATGATACGCATCTTGAACTGCAAATTTCTTACATAAGTAATCGCTGCTACTTATGGGAAGCAGCTAATCCGGCATCATTTGAAAAATATATAATTTTTGATTGAAAAGGGACGAATTCCAGCATCATATAATTTACCTCGCCGGCTGTTAGTTGTACAGGATTCCCGGGTTACAAAAATAAAATAAAAATTCCAGCATCATGACAAGCCGGAAAAGGCGGGGGAGTTATTGATTGGGGAGCTCTCCTCGGGCCCCTGTCAAGTCTATCAATCAAGATCTCACTTTCGCTCTTCTTTTATTATATAATTTTCGAGGGAACGACTAGCCATCCTATTTTGAACATGTCAACTGGCGTTGGATTGGATGCAAAATTGCAGATGGCTTGTATCTTTCGGTATGTCGCATCTGGGGTAAGCTTTAACTAAAGGAGAAAGTATATTTTCTGACTATTTTTCAGACCGTTGAAATTAGAGTTTATTAAGCTGATTATTCAAAAACCTTAGTTTAATTCCCTTCCAACCGTGTTGGCACTTTAACTAACCACAAAAGCTGGCACAAGGGTTAATTTTATATGACTTGCCTGACCAGTTATTGCTTCCCCACCAGCAAAACTATACAGTTCGTTGACTAGCTCAATTCAACTAATTTGATGGTTTAGGAAACGTTGAAGAGTCATTGATTTTTGAGTTTTACCATCATAACATTCTTTGAGAGTTTGTTATAAGTTATAAATTTTCAAAAAAGTGGATTCCATAGTAATTAAAAATTATTTATTATTTGATTTTTTTGTGATCTGTTATTTTCACAATGGACTAAAGAATGTCACCTAATTGTTTCTCTTGATTTTTCAACATTAAGGGCTGGAGGCTGAAGTATATAGAACACACAAAGGGTGCATTGCGCCATCCTCATGTCTGTTCTCCAGCCTTTCCATGGCCTTGCAAATGTCATTTTCCAATAATAGAAAGTTCTAATGTGCGGGACTTGCATAAGAGGAGAGAGAGAGAGAGAGAGAGAGAGAGAGGCTCTATTATATATACTTGAGCGAATTCAGATCAGAAACTGTAGCGATGCGGCATTGGCTATGTCAAAAAAGTCAACAGCTTATTGGCTTTGATGAAGAATGGCGTTCTGCAGAGATTTCTCCAAGTCAACTGTAACCCGTGAGCGAAGCATGCTGGTTTCCAACTCAACTCCAATGATGTTACTCAACACCATTTGTCTTCTCGATGAGATTAATCATTGGATAGCTAATTCGAGGCCGGACACGCTTATCTGATCAATGACAATTCGCAGATGTTCTACTGGAAGAAGGGCATGATCGTATTACCGTATCTTATGACGTATATTGTATCCGTTCAACTAAGATCCCGAATTGTATGCATATACTACATTCACGGGACATGCGGCGGTCAATTCCATGTCATAAACTAATATCAGCTTCCCGCGCAATAGGATATTACTATGTTAGAGTGCAGCGTATATAAAGAGAGCCGGTCGATGATTATGCGATAGGTAGATACACCTTGATAGAATTCGGGGTGATAGTCTATCACGTGATCTTGAAATCGTTAAACACTAATACGGGGTATCCAAAATGGAGATATTCCTGAATGTTTCATCTAGATGCAAGAGAGAACAATACCGGTTGGACGAATCTTTCAGTTTCCACAGCCGGCTATACTTTCCCTGGCCAAATTTCCATTGACTTTGCGTTTCAGTTCGAGCAGCATTTTCTTGACAAATCTGCTTCGTTCTGCAGTTCCAGTCATTTAGGGTCGTCAAACCGAACCCAAATGACAAGCTTTAGGCCGGCCCCAACAATACAATATTCCAATCCAGGACAATTATGGAGTCTTCAGTCAAGTGATGAGCAAAGTCTTTACAACGTGCTCTAAATTTAAAAGGCGCGCCATCTAGAAACAGGGTTGATTTCCAATTCCACTGCTTCTCTTTTGGGTTTGATTGAACGAAGAGAGAGACGCCCCTATTAGAAAATCTGCAGATGAATCAATAGTTAAAAGAACCTGTGGGGGCGACTTTGAAAATATTGCACCAAATGATATGTGGCGATTGTAATTTGCAATCAATGCACCGTGCTAGTCGTTGTGATTTGGACCCATTTAACGTCTTCTTACGCTGCCTATTATAGGCCATCGCTCTTATTTTCCCATCTTACCATCGACCGGTCGTGGATAAGACCAATGTCATTTTATCGGTCGATTCTTTCCGCCATATGAACTCAAGGATAGGAACAGAAAATGTCGAAAATTATGAGCGATCGGCAACTCTCTATTATCTCAGTCACTATCTTTTGCAATAATTACCAAAAGAAAAAGTCTCAATAGTGTGAGACGCTAATTTTGACTGGACGTTGGAAATATATGCAAAGATTCCGATATCGATTATGTTCAAAGATTCTGAAATCAATTACGGATAAATTGATTTGGTTAATCTGTGATAAATCGAAAGAATTGGAAATTGTATTTCTTGTGTATTTTTTCCTTTTTTTCTCTTCTGTTCCTTTGCATAATAAAGGAACGTTGTAAACAATACAGAGTAATATAATGAATACAATTTTTCCCATTTCTTTCTCAATTTTTGTCGTGGTATCAGAGTTCGCTTTCCTGACTTAGCTTTCGCATATCTAGAATTGCCGTCGGTTCCATGTTTGAATGTTGTTGCATCTTGCAAAACGATTCAACAAACCGAATAGGAATTCAGAAATTTTTTGATACCATCGTAGGGAATTCATTAGCGAAGGAAACACCTATCTCATCTTTAGCGCAAATCAATCCATTTGCCTCGCAGGAACACGAACAGGTTCCCGTTCTACCTTATGGTAATAACTTTCGACATTTTCCTCTGGCAGTACCTCGGGAGAAAGTGGGAGAGGAGGTTCTGGAAGCATCATGGCTACGGCTACAAAGAAAGGGGGTCCTTACCCTAGATCTGATGGTTGGGGACGTGCGGACCCCTCAAGTGCCTTAACTTTGCTCAAAGGGACACTTAAGTGCCAAAATCGGAGCAAAATGGATCACTTGAGTGCCAATCCGGCCAAAATCCGGCCAAATTGCATACGTGGCATTTTCTGGCGATTTTCGGCGACTTCTTTTACTGATGTGGTAAATGTTTTTTTTTTTTAAAAAAAAAGTCGATGCGGACGACAAAAACGACGTTGTCCATCCACATTGAGTGCGCTGAACTAAACGACGTTGTTTAGGTCATTGTGCGATGACCTAAACGCCGTTCCTCCCCGTCCGCATTGACAGTCGATCTCAGGCCCTTCTCTCCGTTGCCGTTCACGCCCAGAGCTGGTCATCGGTCGCCGTCGTCAGTCGCTGCTGTTGGTTGCTGTCGCCAATCACCGCTCACCATCGTTGGTCGTCGTCACCGCTCACCATCGTCGCTTGTCCAGGTTCGACCCCTTCTCCCCCTCTCATGTGATGAAATTAGGGCTTGATTATTTAATTAGGGCTCGCTCGATTATTTAATTAGGG
Organism: Eucalyptus brandiana; assembly: GCA_014182725.1. NCBI lineage: Eukaryota > Viridiplantae > Streptophyta > Magnoliopsida > Myrtales > Myrtaceae > Eucalyptus > Eucalyptus brandiana. The sequence goes on from CM024669.1 coordinate 31,342,171, forward strand.
TTGGCTGACCTAAACGCCGTTCCTCACTGTCCGCGTTCACAGTAGATCACAGGCCCCTCTCTCCGTCGTCGTTCACGCCTAGAGTTGGTCATCGGTTGCTGTCGTCAGTCGCCATTGTTGGTCGCCGTCGCCGCTCACCGCTCACCATCCTTGGTTGTCATCACCGCTCACCATTGTTGGTCGTCCAGGTTTGGCCCCTTCTCCCCCTCCCATGTGATGAAATTAGGGCTCGATTATTCAATTAGGGCTGGCTCGATTATTTAATTAGGGCTCGCTCGATTATTTAATTAGGGCTCAATTATTTTATTACAGCTTCGATGGAATTTGTGTTGATACACTTTAACTGAAACTTGCTGACATTACACAAAGAGACCAGATTTCTCATTATTTTGGTGAATTTGTCTTTCAAGCCAATGTCAGAGTATGTGATTGTTAGATCACTGTCTATGCATCTCCTTAAGAGCATTCTAGTAAAGCAGGTGACTAATGCCATTCTGAGAAAAAAACTAAGTTCTTGAACCACCCTGCTTGTGAGAGTATATAGGATATGTCCTTCAATCACCCTGTTTGTGAGGCTGCATAGGGTATGTCCTTGAACCACCCTGCTGTGATTGCTGTATAGGGTATGTTTATCAATCCAAAACCCTGCTATGATTGCTGTATAGGGTATGTTTATCAATCCAAAATCCTGAATAAGAACATAATCCTGCTGTGATTTGATTAAGTTGTTGTCAGAGTATGTTATGCTTTGATTTGCTTAAGTTAATGTACATTCTCTCACATCGCACGTTTAGTGCAGTAGACATGCTTGGGCTGTGATTGCTGTGGGGACCTCTGTTTTTTGTTAATATTTTAAGGGAAATGAAGGCAAATAATTAAAGTGCCGACATCTTTTTTGGCTTTTTTGGCTGTCGTGTAGGGGCATATTGTCAGTGTGGAGACCTCTATTTACTAAAGTCCATGAGAGTGGGGGAACTCCAATGTGCAATTGTCTAGTGGTCCCAAAAACTAATTATTCTTTTTCTTATTCTTAGTACAGTAATGGCGCATGACAAGGATTATGTCGCTGTTATAGTTTGCTACAATAGGGAATTTGTGATTGGGGAGCATGAGTGGGAGTATGAGGGTGGAAATGAGGGCACCATCTTTGTGGATATAAAGAAGGCATCTTATATAGAATTTCTTAGGGATATAAATACTTATTTGTCTTGTAAAGTTCAGAAGCTGCTGTATTGTATTCCTGGGAAAGACTTAAGAGATGATTTGAGATGCTTAGAAGATGATAATGGTCTTAGGGATGTTCTATACCATTATCTTCATGGTGAAGAGGTAAAAATATTTGTTGAGTACAATAGTGAAAGTGAGGATGAAGATGATGATGGAGAGAGTGCCGAAATAGGACAAGAAGGAGATGGTATTCAAGGTAGTACTGACGTTAGGGTTAAAGGAGGGTAGGATAGATATGATGGACATGAGAGAAGTGCAGATGCAGTTCACCAAAGTGATGATGACATAAGTGATGTCACAATCTCTGGATTAGATTGGGAAATAGCTGAATCAACTGATGATGATGATGGAGAGTTGCCTACTGAAAATTTTATAAGTGATGACGATGACAAGGAGCTTGTACAGTCAAGAATACAGCGAAAGGATTTTTTGACAGCTAAGTTTGCAGCTTTGCAAGTAGCCGAGGAAGTTCCAAACAGACTCGAAGGCCCTACAGATGCTGGTGCTGCTGGCGAGGAGACTGACTATGAAGAAAGCGTCGAGAATGCTACTTCCCAGGATGAGCTTGAAGAAGATGAAGGACCTGTGCATAGAAGGAAAAGGAAAAGTAAGTTTCCTTCTTATGATCCATCGTTGCCTCTCCCACTTTGTCGGTAGGCATGAAATTTCATGATGCTAAACAATTTAGGGAAGCTATACTTGAAGATCTCCATTGCTGCACAAAGGAACATTGACTTCATTAGAAACACTAAGATCTTTGTAAGAGCTAGGTGTTCGCAGCAAAATTGTCCATGGAAGATCTATGGCGCATTTGTTAGGAGAACTGGATCTTTCAGCATTAGAGCCTACCAAGAGGAACATACTTGTTCCATTAATTTTGAGAATAAAAGGGTAACAAGTGCATGGTTATCGAAGCACTTCTTTGAATTGATTAAGTTGATGCTTCAGATGAATACTACTCAATTCAAGATGCTGGTGAAGGAGCAGGTAGGCATCAATATATCTAGGAATCAATGTAAAAGATCGAAGCAAAAGATGATGAAGATACTCATTGGTCAGTACAGTGGTGAATATGGACAGTTGCGGGACTATGCTTGGGAGTGTAGGCTGCAAAATCTTGGAAGTAAAGTGTATCTGGAGGTCGTGGAGAGACCACTTCCTGATATTGGGACGAAATTCGATAAATTCTATGTTTGTTTTGATGCATGAAAACGAGGTTTTTTATCTGGTTGTAGACGGATTATAGGATTGGACGGGTGTTTTTTGAAGGGCTTGTGTAAGGGAGAATTGCTGGCCGTAATTGGAAGAGATGCAAACAACCAAATGTTTCCCTTGGCTTGGGCTGTTGTGAAGGTAGAGAACAAGGACAATTGGTCCTGGTTTCTAAAAAATTTGATGACTGATTTGGAGATAACAAATGGGGCAGGGTGAGCGTTCATGAGCGACCAACAAAAGGTAATGTTTGCTTTTTAAAAAATTTTGTCACTTGTTTGCTTTTTGATATCAACATGTCATTTGCTTACATTTTTTTTATATTTTCAATTATTGCGGGGACTTGTTCCAAAGAATAGCCGAGCTGTTGCCTTATGCTGAACATCGAATGTATGCGCGACACATATAGGCAAATTGGGCAAAGACCTATAAAAGGGACAAGTTGCAGTTGCAATTTTGGCAGCTAGCAAAGAGCACAAATATGGCTGACTTTAGGATGGCCAAAGAAGAGATGCTTCAATTGACAAAGGATGGTTATAATGCACTGTTCCAAACAAACCCGAAGCATTGGTGTAGGGCGTTCTTCAGCGAGGAATTCAAGTGCGATAACATTGATAACAACATCTGCGAAGCATTCAATGGGAGGATAATAGATGCTAAATGTAAACCAATTATCTCGATGCTTGAAGACATACGGGTTTTGGTCATGACTCGGCTGCACAGACAAAGAGATGACACTGCAAAGTGGACTAAGCAATATGGTCCTAGGATTGCTAAGAAATTGGATGATAACTTGACTGCAAGTAGGTATTGTCATCCCATTTGGAATGTGGAAGAAGGATATGAGATAATGAAAGGTTTCGATAAGTATGTTGTCCATTTAGGTACAATGAAGTGTTCATGTAGAGCATGGCAACTCAGTGGAATTCCTTGTGCACATGCCATATGTGCAATTCAATTAAAGGGCCACAACACAGAAGACTACATTGATGATTGGTACAAGAAACCAAAATATCTTGCTTCGTATCAATTCATGTTGCAACCAATTAGAAGTAGCAAGTTCTGGGAGCCAACAGATCGCGAAGCACCTCAATCTTTGCCACTAAAGAAGAGAATGTGAAGACCAAAGAAAAAAAGAAAAATGACGGAGGGAGAGGACTCATGTCACCGTAGGATGAATAAGATGGGTGTACTGATAAAGTGCTTTTTTTGCCACATAGCAGGGCACAATATTAAGGGTTGTCAATTAAAGAAGCAGTAGGAACAATTGAGGCCAGCCGAAGGGCCTAGTGAAGGGACAGTTGGAGAAGAAGAAACAGAAATGCGAAGTGAGTCAACTGTTCTTCAGTCGACGACAATAAACCCAGTAAGTCATGACAATTGTGTTTATGTTGCTTTATGGTTTGTTATGAATATGTACATAGATATAAGTGACATGTATGTAATGTTTTTGTCTTTGTCGGAGTCACGGTGACACGTGAAGAATTGGCCGAAGCCCCGCTATACCCGAAAATGAAGGGCCTGTTCAAAGAACCAAAGGTGGAAGACAGCCAGCTGCAGGATTGGCTAAAACAACTGGAGGGCCAGTTAAATCGACTGTTCTTCAGCAGCAACAAAGAAAAAAATACCCGGTCAGTTAAATGATTTGAGTTTACTTTTCATTTACGTTCTAATATGGCCTGATGTTATATTTATGATGTCCTTTGCCTTTTTCTCAAGTTCGAAGAAGACAAGCTAGAGCTCAGCTGCTAATAGAGGGCCCAACTGAAGGGCCACCACAAGATCCATCATCAAGGTCATCACAAAGGCCACTAGAAGGGTCATCACAAGGGCCACCACCAAAGCCCACCGAAGGTGTCACTGAAGCTGAAAGCGTAACTAGAAAAACAACCAGAAGAAAGCCAAAGCCAAATCAAGAGCCACCTATAAGAAGGCCATCTACAAGACGCCTAGTGAAGAATTGGCCGAAGAAGCCCCTTCGTAGCGAACACCACAAGAGCCGAAGAAATCACATGCGAGAAAAAGAGGCAACCAATCACAAGTACCTGAAAGTGACGCTCCCCTTCGAACAAGAGGGGCTCTTGGGAAGAGGCTTAAACAATATGGTTATGGCCTTTATACAGATGATCGTTTTGGAACAGTTATTCTTAATGTAAGTTTTATAGGCTGCATTTAATTTAATTTATAGTGTAAACTTTTATTGATAATTGAGTTTTCTTTTTGAAGCCTAGGAGAAGTTCAGAGGTTCTTATCTCTCAAGGCCGAACTCAAGAATCAACGGCTGCGCCAATAAAGAAGAAGACATTACCTGCGCCAACAAGAAAGAAGAGTAAGAAGAACCTAGTTGTAGGTCCATCCGAATTAGTTCAGCTTACAACAGTTGCAGCTCGTTCTCAATCAGTTCAACCTAAGACAATTGCAGCTCCATCAAACTTAACGCATCCCAAGACAACTGAAGAAGAAGTCTCACGTCCAGTTAGAAAAAGTGCAAGGATTATAAATCAAGTGCGAAGTCCATCAAAACGAGCACGAATAGGAGGCATTGTGCATATTGATTGATGAAATGGGATGTGATATGATTTGTGGGGCTGATGAGTCAGTTGTAAACATCTGTGGATGTTTGTTTTTTATTTTTATTTTTTATAATAGTTTGTCATTGAGTTAGTTGAGTTTGTGAGACTTTATTTGTCATTGAGTTTGTGAGACAGATGTTCAAAATAATAGAACAATCGTTGTTGCTTATCATTTTTTGGCATGTCTTTTTTTTTTCTTTTACTTATTGCTACTTCTGGTGGTGGATATGTGGTGGTGACTGGAGTGCTCGTGTGGCTGGTGGTGGCGGCTGATGAAGCCTGGTGGTGGATATGTGGTGATGACTGGGGTGCTCGTGTGGCTGGTGGTAGCGGCTGGTGAAGCCTGGTGGTGGATATGTGGTGGTGACTGGGGTGCTCATGTGGCTAATGGTGGCTGCTGGTGAAAAGCCTGGTGGTGGTGAGTTGGGTTAGAGGTTTTTTCTGCACCTGGTGCAAGATGTATGTGCAATATGCACAGCTTGCACTAGGTAGTGCTGGTGTAAGCTGGTGTAAGACACCTTACACTTGCAACTTATGCAGCAATATACCACCAGCATAGTGGTGGCTGGTGGTGGCTCAAGTGGATGTTTGGGATGCCTGGTGGTGATGATGGCTGGAGATGGTGGCCAGTGGTGGGCGGTGGTGGTGGCTGGTAGTAGTCGATATGTACAAAAAAAAATCCCACTTAACTGATCACATTCTAAAAAACCTAGCACTTAAGTGTTCACTTTTAACAACAAGTGGCACTTAAGTGATCCTTTTAATAATAACTTGACACTTAAATGACTCTTTGTCTATCACGACTGGCACTTAAGTGATCACTAAATACAACTTATAGTACTCGAGTAATCACTCGTGTCTGTTCTATGTATATGGTGATTTGTAGCAAGACAGAGAAGTTGCTGGTTTACACATTTGCTGCTGGTTTACATTCAATTCAAGTAAAATAGTCACCACAACACATCGACCTAATATACATTCCATCATCACTGATTTATATTTGAGAATAAGCAAAAACTGTCGAATCATTCATTCATTCATTCAAAACAAGTACATTTCCCCACACATTTACAATTATGGCAGTTGGAGAAACTTCTTCTCATCTTCCAGTCCTTTACATTTCATCATAAAGTAGGATAGACAAAGAAACAACAACACAATAAACGCTTGGTAACACTTCCGTTCAATTTTCATTTTTGAAACTTCGTTCTTCAAATGGTTAACAGAAGATGCTTGAGCTTGAGCTTGAGCTTGCATTGAGTAAACATCGTCCAAGTTATCCACAAGCGTAGATGGAGGTTGATGACATCCATCAAGTAGGTCCAATATCATCTCTGTGGCTTGGTGAGAAAATTTCGCATCGACCCATTTGAAGTATTTGCACTTCGAGCCTTTTCTATATCGGGCACATCCATAGAATCTTCTCCCGGGATTCGTTCGAGTCCACGATGTTCTTCTTGGACTTGGTAACCCACAGAAACAGAAATGCTCGCCTTCTCCTTCGCTTCGGCGAGAGAAATTTGAGCCACTGCTAAAAGTCTTGCTCTCCATTTCCAATATTCGGCGGTAGAATTTGGTGCAAATCGAATTAGGGTGCGGGATTAGGGCTCCAGCGCTTCAATAGCATTTTGCCTGATTTAGGGTTTTAGATTTAAGCAAATGGGGAAGACAACAGCGTTTTCGCTGATTTAAGGGGTCTATTTTGGGCAAACACCCGGAACGACATCGTTTGGGGTTAATTCGAGCTAACTCAGCTCTCCAGCGAGACACATCGGCGAAAGATATTAATATTTTAATGTCACGTATGATTTCCGGCTAGCTTTGCCGGAGATGGCACTCAGGTGTCCCACTTTTCTTAAAATGTGGCACTTAAGTGTACCTTTCGTAAGTTATGGCACTTAAGTGTCCCTTTGGGCAAAGTTATGGTACTTGAAGCGTTCTTTTGCCGATGGTTGGGAGTTATGTGGATAATTGGATGGCTGGAATTTGTGGACAGGCACGGATGGCTAGGATTTGCGCGGGCAATCGGATGGATGGGACTCGTGCAGCCGATGGGATGGCTAGGATTCACGAACAGTGTCAGACGGCTACCAATCCCCCATATTTTCAGCTAAATCGAACGCCCCATATCAAGCCACGTTTGCCCCAGCATACAAAGGTTTCTATGGCTCCAAAATTTCCACATCATCAAGGAAGGTTAGTAGACCAATTCAAAACTCAAAAATAAATATTGGTGAATATTGTAAGCATTCGCACCATACCATAGACACATTTCAGAAACTACAAGAAAGCCTAATGAAAAGGCCAAAAGGGAGAAATAATCAAATATTTATTAGGTCTCAACACAAAAAATCAATGGGCCTCATCAGGCAATTACTTAGGACCAATATGACAATATTGTACAAATTTTAGACCCATTGAAGATAGAGGATAACAATGCTAGATTCTCAGGTATCTCTCTATACCAAGAGAATTCAATTTCAATTGATACATGGATAATTGAAACAGGGGCTAGTGACCACATAATATATGATAAGGAACTCTTTTCTTATATTTACAAAGGAACGCAATCTTTTGTACCGATTCGACTCCCAAATGGTAATATCACCTATGTTACCAAAAGTGGCACTATTAAACTTGGTCCAAATCTCATCATCAGGAAGGTTTTATATACTCTTGATTTTGAATTCAACGTTCTCTTTGTCTTTAGAGTTTGCAAGGACTGTCGTTACATATTTAATTTTGAAAATTGTCTATTTCAGGACCTTTCACTGGTAAGCTGATGGGCTTGGATAGAGTTGCGCAAGGACTATACTTTTCGATTAATTCCCCAGAAGATTTAAATTTTTTGAATAAGAGCATTTATTGTAATACAATCAACAAGAATAAAAATCTTCTTTTTCATTAGCGATTGGGCCACAATGCAAGCTATCTTCACCCAAAATGTCCGATATGCCCCTTGGCTAAATAGTCTTGAAAATCCTTTCCATCCAGTGCATCTTGAGTTAATAGAATTTATTCCTTGCTCCTTATGGACATTTGGGGTCTTTATCATACCCCTCATTGTGATGGATCTCGTCTTTTTTCACTATTGTTGATGATTATTTGCGTGCTACTTGGGCATATCTTAGGCAGTCAAAAAGTCAAACTTTTAGTCACCTATCATGATTTCTTTCCTTGATTATGAATCAATTCGATAAATCTGTGCAAAAAATTCGTATAGATAATGGTCATGAATTTTTCACTTATGATCGCAAAGAATTCCTATCTTCCTATGGAATAATCCACCAAAGTACTTGCACTTACACTTCACAATAAAATGGAGTTGGTGAGCGCAAGCACAGACATTTGTTGGAAGTAGCTTGCGCATTGAAATATCAAGCTTCTATTTTCGAGTCCTTTTGAGGAGATTCTGTCGTCACGACTACCTATTTAATTAACTGCATGCTAATTCAGATTCCCAATGGGAAGACTCCTTTTGAAATGTTGTACAATAGAAGACTAGCCAATGATCATCTTTGGGTTTTTGGATGTTTATGTTATGCAACCAATGTGGACCCTAGAAACAAAATGGACCCTCGAGCAACTTAACGTGTGTTCATGGGATACCCCTCCTTTCAAAAAGGATATCAAGTTATGGATATTTCTACACGTTAATTCTTTATTACAGGGATGTTACATTCCATGAAGACATGTTCCCTTTCAAGGAAATAATATCTTCACCAGACTCGACCTCACCATCTTCATAAAGACAATGACCATTTTTATCTGAAGAAGATCTATCCATACCTTTGCCTTATTATCTTGTTGCACCAGAGCCATCCACAACAAAAGCTGTGCTAGCATTAGAAGAACATCAAAGTGTTATGGAGGAATTGCAAGAAGTGGATATTTCTCCTTTCTCATTAGGAACTTTGAAAACTTCTTCTTATTTCTCACCGGTACCTAAACAAACATCACCTCAGCAACTTCGGCATTCCTAGAGGCACATTTGTCCACCCACATGGACTAAAGATTATACATGTTCTATAATGAGTTCTCGAGGTACACATTATCACGTATCATCATATGTCTCTTTTACACAGCTAACCCCCAAGCACATGAATTGCATTAGCCGAATATCGGAAGAATGGGAACCATCTTTTTTCATTGAAGTGGCATGTGATCCTTGGTGGCAACGTGCAATGGAATTGGAACTTAATGCTCTCATGGAGAACTACACATGGGATATTGTTCCATTGCCTCCCTATCGGAAATCAATTCGTTGCAAAAGTGTATAAAATCAAGTTCAAGGTAGATGACTCTGTTGAAAGATACAAGGCTCGTTTGGTTGCGGACGGATTTACCCAAAGAGAAGGTTTCGATTATCATGAAACTTTTTCACCCGTTGCAAAGGAAGTAACGGTTCGCTCCTTCTCATCTATTGCCGCCATTCAAAATTGGTTCCTGCATCAAATGGATGTCCACAATGCATTTCTTCATGGTGATTTAGATGAATCTTCCTCCAGGTTTACGTAGACAAGGAGAGTCTTGAGTATGTAGCTTGCGTAAATCCCTATATAGGCTGAAGCAAGCGTTTAGATAATGGTATGCCAAGTTCTCTGCTGCACTAACTAATGCAAGATTTCAACATTCCAAGCATGATTATGCTTTGTTCACACGAATCACAAGGAATTCATCAATTTATTTATTGATTTGTGTTGATGATATACTCCTCATGGAAAATAATGAATATTGTGTTGTAAAATTCAAGGAGTATTTGCATTCCACCTTTCATATCAAAGACTTGGGCCTCTCCCAAGTACTTTCTCGGCATTGAGATTGCTCGAAATGACAAAAGGAATTAGCCTCAATCAAATAAAATTTATCTTGGAGATTGTTTCAAAAGTAGGATTATCAGGATGCAAGCCTGCAGTTTTCCCGATCGAGCAAAATACCAAACTTACAACACATGAGTATGATTAGGGATCTTCTTCATCTACTAAGGATGCATTACTCAAGGATCCATCAGGATGTCAATGACTCATAATTAATATATCTCACCATGATGAGACCTAACATATGCTATGTGGTACAAATCCTCAACCAGTTTATGCATAATCCAAAGCAATCCCATATGAATGCAGCTCTGAATGTTGTAAAATATTTAAAGGGGTGTCTCAGAATTGGCATATTCTTATCTCGTGATTGTGATATGAAGATGGCAGCTTTTTGTGATACGGACTATGTTACTTGCCCAATAACCAAGAGGTCTATTATTGGTTTTTGCATCAAATTGGCAAATTCATTGATATCATGGAAAACGAAGAAGCAATCGACCGTATCATTATCATCAGCCGAATTAGAGTATCGAGCCATGGCGAAGACCATGTGTGAGATTATTTGGATACGATCATATCTTGTAATATGGATCAATAGACCTAGAGAATTATTTTGCGATAACGACACTACACTTAAATCAGCACCAAATTTAGTTTTTCGAAGGACAAAACACATAGAGGTTGATTGTTATTTCACTCGAGACAAAATCAAAGAAGGAGTCCTCGTGACAAAGGGCATTGGAACCGTGAAACAATCTATAGACATTTTCACTAAGCCCTTATGTCAGAGATAACGCACATACATTTTAAGCAAGTTAGGTGTCCTCAATATATATAGGCCACCAGCTTAAGAGGAAGTGTTGGAAATATATTCAGAGATTCCGATATTGATTATGTTCAAAGATTGTGGTATCAATTACGGACAAATTGATTTGGTTAATCTGTGATTAGTCCAAAGAATTGGATATTGTATTCTTGCATATTTTTCCTTTTTTCCTCTTCTTTTCCTTTGTATAAAGGAATTTTGTACACAATATAGAGTAATATTTTTTTTTTGTCATAATACAGAGTAATATACTAAATACAAATTTTCATATTTCTCTCTCAACTTCTATCATTGGAAATCGCTAACGTTGACAATTTTTGAAATATTTTTTCTCCTTTTCCAATCTTTTTTTTTTTTTTTTTTGTACTTCCCTCTATTGGTCACTGGTCATAGGCAAGGATCATCCTCGCTAGCGATCACTTGTTGCTAATGACCAGTGGAAGGAAATAGAAAAAACAAAAAAGTACGAAGGAAAACAAGGTTTCAATTCTTCAATTCAATTAAATCCTATTGCTCAACACAACTTTCCATTATCTTTCTTTGGCTGAGTGGCATTTTTAATTGGATTCGATTGTCTAAGAAGAACATCGTCGACTGAACTCAATTAGAGAGTAAATCTGATTGAAGCTCGAGCTCAAATATTAAGACTACTATAAAATTGAGAAATCACATTATTTATCTGCTCCTAATGTCATGTCGGCATGTCATGTCGTGTCATGTTGCGAGTCACGTGTCGGTACTACTTAGACAATAGTATTATCTATTTTTCTCCGATGCATTTCATATTTCTAACAAGAAGTTTGTTGGAAGAGGTAGATCCCAACTATGTAGGCAAGTTTGTGTAAGACGAACAAGGTTTGATGAAGGAGATCCTGTCACATGCTCTCCCTAATGCTTTGGCTGGTGACCTTGACAACATTGTAGTTGTTCTCTTTGAGGATGCTGACAGCCCCTTTGATCTCGGCAAGCAGGAGTGTAGCCTCATCCTCGAAGTCGAATGTTGCTTAAGCGGCCCTTCATGATGAGCTATCAAGGGAATTTCGGCATGGTGAGGACCCCAAAAGCGAGTAGGACTAAGGGGATTTCTCCCACAAAGAGTAGGACGTGTCACTCGAGGTTGAAGTGGAACATGGAAAAGACAAAATGGGAGATTTAGCCAAGGAGGGTGCCCACGTTGATGAACACCCAAACCACCAAAACAAGCATAAAAAAGCCATCACCTTCCTTTAACTTTAATTTTCTAACCTTAAATTTTCCTGGACAAAAATTGATGATAAATTAAAAATAAAAATATGCTACAAAATTAGGCACAAAAAGGAAAAGACATGAGTACCTCAAGGAAGTAGGTGAGTAAACTACGGTAGAAGGCAAGAGAGATCTCAGCAGTGTAGATGAGAGTGATAGTGACAAGATAGCCAATTCCAATATTGATGATGAGGCGGCCAAACATGAGGAAGAAGAAGTTGGGCATAATGTCCATAAAGAGGGTCTCAACAAAGAAGGTTACTGCCAACACAATCTTGTAGCGATTTCCAATCCGGTTGAAGGTCCACCATGCCGTGCTTACTTGAGAATGGAGGATGATTTAGAAATCCCCACCACTATTAATGAGTGGTGACTCATAGGTAGCATGCTAGCCGCACGCCAATGGCACACTAGTCGCACGTTGATGGCACGCTAGTTGCTAGCTGATTTGTTTCTTGTAGGCAGTTGCCTAGGGTGACCACCCCATATAAAATCACAAACTTCATAAATATCAATGCACTTGCCAACTGGCTGACATCGACATTGATTGTGCACCCTTGCGCATGCAACCTTAGAGGGAAAACTTTCGAGCCATATACTAATACGATTTGCCTCATCCTAATGGAGAAGAAGGCCATGTAGCATAGCAATGAGAGGTGCATATGGCCATTGCCCACTTGACCTCTTTGTCGTTGTGGTGGATGATGATGAGGCACACACCAAGGGAGGCAAGCAACAAAATCATCCCGTCGATACTAGTCAACAACAACGGTTGTCGCCTAAGCCGATCAAGGAGGAAGGTGGTGACGAGGGTGAATAATGTCTTTGTCAGATCGACTACCATGGCCATGAGGAGCTTGCTAAGGCAGGAGATAATGCCATCCTTCTCAAAAATGCGAGGATTGTAGAGGAGAATGGTGTCAACCTTAGAAGTGTAGTAATTATGGTGGGTTAATGGAACGGTCTGGGCTCGCGAAGCCTAGGTGAGACTTGTCTTTGAAAATAAAAACATTACCAAAAAAAAAAATCATTTCTATATAATAAAAAAATAAGAAATAGGTCTTGATTAGGTGCTTAGATTATTAACATCAATTTTAGTTTAGTTGGTATTTATTGTTTAGACATTTTAGCATATGCCTGTGACATAGCTTAGTTTTCAATAGGTTGATCTTTTGGGCAAGAAATGAACTCAATTTGAACATAGCTCATAGGGGTTGCTTTCTTGAGACTTAATAACATGATCATGTATAGTTTCGTTTGATGCTTCACTAAATTTACTTCCATATGCGTTATTTTTATCGTATTGATCGTGATTGTTTATTTTTCTTTAATTGTGCACTAATGCATGAACATCGTCTAGTGGTATAGGTTCATAAAATAGATAAGGACCGCACGAATGCAACAATTTAATCAAGTCAAGGTACCAAAAGAGCATTAATTAGAGAATTAGTCTAATCAAGTAGGCGTTTCTTAGATCTTGGTTGTGTAAAAGTGAGATACCTCACATACTTCACTTGGCTCCTAGCCAGTCTTAACAGGCTAGTGGCAAATCCTAATTAGGTTGGCTGTCATCAAAAGACTTTTGGTAAATTTTCATTTAATCCAAGTCAATAAATCTATTGGATTCTTTGAGAAGTTCATTGGACCTAGATCTTAGTTCATTTCTTTAAATATTTTGTAAAAGAACATGAGGCTACAACACGAATTTTCATTTAACTAGTAACATAATGTAGTCTTTCTCTAGAGGCACGCCAGCCACACGCTAGTTACATGCCATTTGCTCGCCGATTTGCTTCCAGAAGGCTTTTAGTGTTCATGGTTCGGGCTCGTGGAGCACAAGTAAGACCTGTATTCGAAAATAATAAACTTCCTATGATTGAAAAATAATTAAAAAAAGAAGAAGAAATGAGTACCTCAAGGAAGAAGGTGAGTAAGTCACAGTAGAGGATAGGAGAGTTCTCGACGATGTAGATGAGAGCGATAGTGACGATAGAGTCGACACCAATATTGATGATGATGCGGCCAAACATGAGGAAGAAGGAGTTGGGCATAATGCCCATAAGGAGGGTCCTGACAAAGAAGAAGGTCGTTGCCTACACAATCTTGTAGCGGCTGCCAATTCAATTAGAGATCCACTTTATTAGTGCCAACCTGAGAATGGAAAACAATTTAGAAATCCCCATTAGTCACTGACAATGGCTCACCAATGGATGCCTACACGCTAGCCGCACGTTGACGGCATGCCAGTTACTTGCTAATTTGCTTCTAGTAGGCTTTTAGGCTGCGTTTGGTTTAGTTTTGGAAATGGACCTTAAGGAAGTGCAAATATCTTTGGCTTGAAGGGTTTTAGGGAAATACAAATTGCGTTTGGTAAAAAATTCTTTGCAAAGCTATTTTGGCATAAAGAGTATTTTGGCAAATCTTTTTTTTTTATTTAATGAAAGGGCTTTTGGATTTCATTTTTCTTTTTTATTAAAAAAATATTAAACTCTTTATTGACTCTAATGAAGAGAAGGGTAGTATTGGAATAATAAGAGGTAAAATTGAACACCTAAAAGATTTATGATAGTAGCTTTGCACAAAAAATAAAGGTAGTTTCGGCATTTGGTTAGATGCTAAAGCCCAAAGTTGGTCATTATTAGCATTGGGCTTTCGGCTTTCCCAAGGCCAACATTTGATTTAAATCCCTTTGGACAAGCTTGCCAAACACCCCAACATTTCTCTAATGGGCTTTGGAGGCTAAAAATCCCTTAGGAAAACTAAACCAAATGCACCCTTAGTGTTTACGGTTTAGGCTTGCAAAGCCCAATTGAGACCTTTATTTGAAAATTAAAAAATTCCCACAAAAATCATTCTTATATAATCAAAAAATTATTTAAAAAAGAAATAGGTCTTGATTAGGTGCTTCGATTATTAGCATTGGTTTTAGTTTAGTTTCATTTAATAGGTATATATTGTTTATATTTTAGCATATGCCTATGACATAGTTTAGTTTTTGGTGGGTTGATTTTTTTAGGCAAGAAATGTACTCAATTCAAACATAACTCATGGGGGTTGCTCTCTCCGGGTTTAATAACACGACCATGTATAGTTTCATTCAATACTTGATTGAATTTACTTTCATATGCTTTATTTTTATCGTATTGATTGTGGTCGTTTATTTTCCCTTGATGGTGAGCATGAACATTGTTTAGTGGCATAGGTTCATAAAATGAATAAGGACCGTGTGAATCACTTAGGTGACAATTCAATCAAGTTAGTGTAACGAAAGAGCACTAGTTAGAGAATTAGTCTAATCAAGCCCACATTTCTTAGATTTTCATTGTGTAAAAGTGAGGTACCTCACCACCGCTTGTAGTGGCACAGCTGGCTTCGAGCTCTCTCCCCCTCACAAAAAGGGAAGGAGTTCGAATCCCAGAGGCATCGCATTTGTGCGACTCACCCGCGACTAGGTCTGTGGTGGTGGCTCAGTCTGCGCCGAGTTTACACCGCTGGCTGCCAACTGTACAGTGATTCTCGGGTCACAAAAAAAAAAAAAAAAAAAAAAAAAAGTGAGGTACCTTGCATACTTTGCTCCTAGCCAACCTTAGTCGGATAGTAGGGAATCTTATTAGGTTGGATGTCATAATACACTTTTGGTAATTTTTTATTTACGTAAATTTTCCAATTAAAATGTGCGACCCAAATCAATAAATATCTCCACTGGATTCTTTGAGAAGTCCATTAGAGCTAGATCTTGGTCCATTTCTTTACATATTTTGTAAACATGAGGCTACGTGATGAATTTCTCATGCAACCGATAACATAATGCAGCCTTTTTCCAAAGGAACGCTAGTCGTACGCTGATGGCACATCAATTGCTTGCTGATTTATAGCATCTTTATATTTTTTTATCATTAATTTTTGTAATAAGAAACATTAAAGTTACAAAGGCGATGGCTTTTTATACGTGTTTTGGTGATTTGGGTGTTCATTAATGCTAACACCCTCCTTGCCTTCTCCAAGTTCAACCAAGACCTCAGGTGGCGAGTCATGCTTTTTGTGGTAGCGATTCCCTTGTTCCTACTCACCTTTAGGATCAGAATTCACCATAGTGGCTCATCATACGGGGTCGCTTGGTGACACGAAGCGCTTCCTCGCCAGGATCTCTGACTCTGAGGAGGAGGCTAGGCTCCCGTTCATGGAAATTAAGAGCCCGTTTGGTTTGGCTTTTGGAGAATGCATTTGCAGAAATGCAAATATTTTTGGGTGAAGGGGGTTTTGCAAAATGCAAATATCGTTTGGTAAAATTTACATTGAAAAACAACTTTGGCCAAAATACCGTTTGGTAAAATTTGCATTTATAATTGACTTTTATTAAATTAAAAAAACAAAAATACACTTATATATTTTTTTTGAAGTCCGGCCACCGGACCGCCAGATGGCCGGATCTGGCCCTCGGACGGTCGCCGGGGTCGCGCGAACCCAGGTGTCACCTAAGGTCCGGCGACCCTCAGGTGGCGATCGCCGGCGCGCATGACCCCCTTGGCCGATGGTTGTCGGCTTCCGTGCGGTGGTTTTCCTCGCGGATGAACAAGAACCGTGAAGTGAAGAATCTGGAACTTGCATTCTAGAAATGCAAGTTCCCAAATGATCTCTGGATTTGCTTTGGACTAAAGGCCCTTAGAGTCCTTTGGAGATGCAATTGCATTTTGCCAAAGTTGTCCAAAAAATCGAACCAAACGCGTTTACATTTTGCCAAGGGACTTTAGAGTCCCAAAGCCCATTTGCAAAGCAGACCCATTTGATTCGGCTTTTGAGGAATGCATTTGCAAAATACCTTTGGGTGAAAAGAGTTTTTCGAAATGCAAATATCGTTTGGTAAAATTTGCATTTGTAAATGAATTTTACTAAATTAAAAAAACAAAAAAATATTTGTATTTTTTTTTTTTAAGTCCAGACCATTGGACCGCCGGATCTGGCGGTCGGATGGCTAGATTTGGCCCCCGGACGGTTGCCGGGGTTGCGCGACCCAGGTGGCCATCACTTGGGATCGCACAACCTCAGGTGACCATCGCCTGGGGTCCTCAGGCGGCCGTCACCTGGGGTCGCTCAACCCCGATGACCGTCGCCTGAGGTTGCCTGACCTTTGACGGCTACCTAGGTCGCGCGATTTAGGCCATCAATCACTTGGGTCGTGCGACCTAAGTGTCACCTGAGGTCCGACGACGATTGTCGGGGTTAGGCGACCCTCAGGCGACGGTCACCGACGACGCACGCGCGACCCCTTGGCTAGCGGTTGTTGGCCTCCATACGGTGGTTTTCCTCAAAGATGAACAGTAACCAAAACTTGCATTCCGAAAATGCAAGTTCCCAAAGGACCTCTAGACCTGCTTTGGACTAAGGGCTCTTAAAGTCATTTGGAGATGCAATTTTATCTTGCCAAAGTCGCCCGAAAAATCGAACTAAACACATTTGCATTTGGCCAAAGGACTTTAGAGTCCCAAAGCCTATTTCCAAAGTTAAACCAAACGGGGCCTAAGTAGGCTATCAACATCCCTAAGGAGTGGTATGATGACGTTGTCGAGGTGCAGAGCACCAGGGAGGGGTGGCAAGAACTCCTCCACCCATCCATCTACCATATGCTTGTTTGCGTGGTTATGCTTCACTTCTTCCAACATGCTTTTGGCATTGACACAATTATCCTCTAGGGCACTCGCATTTTTTAGAAGACCGGCAACGCCT
This sequence comes from Eucalyptus brandiana, assembly GCA_014182725.1. Taxonomy (NCBI): domain Eukaryota; kingdom Viridiplantae; phylum Streptophyta; class Magnoliopsida; order Myrtales; family Myrtaceae; genus Eucalyptus; species Eucalyptus brandiana. The sequence goes on from CM024669.1 coordinate 31,359,798, forward strand.
CCTAAAACGTAAAGCTCCTCGTGACCATTGCAGTTGACTATGAGATGAAAAATTCTAATCCTCGTTGCCAGCTTCGTCCTTGACTGGGTAGGGCAGCAACTCGCCTCCCTTGGAACCTGTCTCAAAATCGTCAACCATAGCCACACGAAGGTCAAGTGGGCGATGACTATGTGTGTCGTCTTGGGGCTGTCCTATGTTGGCTTCTTTTCCATCGAGATGGAGCCGATCACACTAGTGTATCGCTCAGAGATCTTCCTGCTGCGGCTGCATGTGCAGGAGGTGCAATGGGCGTCGCCATGAACTAATTGACGAGTGGATTATTATCAATGAAAGTAGGAAGATCACCTCTCGCAGGGCTGCCTTCTTGTTCATGGCGATTGTGAGCTTGGCATGGAATATCTTCTATACAATAATGTCAGAGACCAAGGGACGCACTCTAGAGGAGATGGGGCATTCGTTCGGCAAATTCATTATATGGAGATCTACGGCGAAAGAGGTGGAGATACAGGGGAGCAACAACGTGACGAATGCATGACGTCCAATTAATACTAGATGGGGTGTTGTAACCATGCATAGAACCATACCTTGAGTGAAGTCGTAACCATGTATAGGACCATACCTTGAGCTTATGTTTTTGATGCATCTACTGGGGAAAATTTCATTTTGATGATGCCTTTCACTGATGCTCTCAATCATGTGCTGGTGATGCGGTGAATGTGTCTTTTAAGGCCAAGATTCTGTCATATTTTACATTTTATGTGAAAGGTCTGAGATTCACCACTCCACGAGTTAGTACGGTGATCCTAAGGGACTAGTTAATTTTTCGAAATTGCCTTGCACATACGTGGTGGTGATCATACTTCAATGTGCAACAGAAGTGAGTAGAGTGGTTTGTGTTTCAAACATTGTATAAAGGAACTTATAATTCCACATGGAGATGTTTGAAGGAGACATTTCTGGAATTGAATGCTTGAAGTGATTTCATGAGAATATGCTTCTTCCCTTGCCTACATGAATAGTATCTGTCTAGTCCACAAAGAAATCGTAAGAAGTTTGATACTGTCTTTCTATGCCCTAAGTTCATCTATTTCCCATAATAAATTCGATGCTTGGATAGCATAAAATGAGTAAAGGGATGTATAAATTATTCTCGTCAACACCTAATGCTGTGAAATGATATGACTTCCCGCTCATGTGCAAAACATAATGTCAAACACTAAATACCTCAAGTGATGAAATCTAAAGTTTCATAAACATTTTCAATCGTTGGATTTCCTAATTTTCAAGTGGAAATGACGACGCACCAAAAATCTAAACATTATAGTCTTCCAATTCTCGATTGAATTGGGTATCCGAATATAACATTATTGTTAACGAGGGATATCTGAATTATCGATGTCGGTTGTTGAAGGCCAATCACAAGAGCCTTCTTTTTATGTGACCTTGAATCAATCCCAGCTCTCTCTCCCGACGTGCAGTTCCGCCGAGCCATCTTTAGCCACCCGTTCTGCCACGTGTCATCTCATCCTTTCCCAACCAAAAGTCAAAAATTTAAAAAGTAACTCTTGGAAGAGCGTACCCAAGAAAAAGGGGAAAAAAAATCCATATGGGCCGCGTAAATAATTCTGTCAACGATTCTAATTTACGATAACTAAAAAACACCCATAAAATTTCGTTACTGAATGTTCCCTATACTCTAGTTAAAGTTGATTTCAGAAATATTTTACCAAGCCATTTTCACTCTTCTAAAATCGCTTAAGTGAAAATTATGGCGTTTAACAAAAAAACATTTGGACCATAATAAGTTAAGAATTTTTTTTTTTTTTTTTTTTTTGGTAAGATAAGTTAAGAAAATTGATTTCCCTCAAATACTAAAAACTATTTTATTACCAGCATATTATGAAAAGATATTCATGATTCAAAATTACCATCGTCATCTCTTTTAAGTTGGAGTTACTTATTATAGAAAGAGACATGAATGTTCATTAACATCTAAATTTTGACGACCTGATTATTCATCTATTACATAGAAAATTATGGATTAATTTTTAACCCCTTAACAAAAATATTGGAATTAAATTGTATAGCATGTAGTTTGTAGAAGCATTTATTATTTATTTTATATTTTTCAATTGATTGCTTTAGCATTTGATCGGCGGTAAACGGTTTTGAGCTTCAAATTTGATAAATTGAGCCTGCGAAAGGAGAGGAAATTCAGCTTAGCCTACGGGAGGTAGTGGCCAAAATTCATAGGCTTGGAGGGCATTAATCGGCCTACTTTAAACTTAATTCAGCTCACTGAGCGTTTAATTAGGGACAAGCCTTAGATTATTAGAGCCCATCACATTGAAAAGGCTAAAGTTAAGCCCATGATATTAAAGTTAGTCTAAACTATTTGTGAGCCGAGCATACGTGCTCATGATCTTCAACTCTATTTGTACTGATTTTTCTTTTCCGTCACCTGCAAGTGCACCCAATTTCAACAAATCATCAGAGTTTTTTTTTTTTTGGTCAGTCCTACTCTATTCCTACTCTACACTCACTCGCAGACTTGTCGCATCTCTTTGCGGGCGTGGGAGTCGCAACCCACTTTCGAAACTTACGCGTCCTTACCCCCATCCCCCTCTGAGAAGGTGGGGATTTGAACCCCTCACCTCCCCCTTCCATGTTGGAAACCATCAGAGTTTACTTTTTCAATTTGTGTATCGAAGAAACAATCTGAGTTAATCTAACCTATCCGACCTTGACTCTCGCTCGGCTAAATAATAAATCCAAATCCAATTGGACATCAAGGGCATTTAGTCTAGTGGTATGATTCTCGCTTAGGGTGCGAGAGGTCCCGAGTTCAATTCTCGGAATGCCCCCTATCTCCCAATTTGCTTTTTAGCGGTACCTTTGTTGTCGCGTTGTCGGACCGGACCGACCATGGGCTTTTTCATTTTCCTGATAGTTTCATTCAGCCCGACTTTCTAGTGGACCGAAGGGCTTTTCTTTCTTTCGAGGTCAATTTCCAAGAAATTAGGCTAGGGATTTGATTAATTTAAACGCAAAATCATTACTTGGGTCACTTTGAACAATCGCAACCCAAAGAGCTTCTCGAAGCATAAGGACGGGAGTTTCCGAACATGAAGGCGCCCATTCCACACCGATCCTCTATTCCTACATTCGCAGTGCGGCAATTAAGCTTATCTCCATCTTTGGATGTCCCTTTTTCTTAATCGTTATGTTCAAGAATGTAATTGAGTGTGAACTCTTTTAGTTAAGATAATCAAGTCATAAAATTTGAAGTGGGACTTAATTGTTGTCTCTCTCGAAAGTTGAAACTAAATGCATTGTTGTGGACATGATTTGATTGAAAATTCATGTACACATTAGTATTTCAAAGCTCGAAATTAAAAAAGTTAAAAGTTCATCCACAGATCCAACCTCGAATGTTTAGAGTGCAAAGAGCGTAATGCTCAAAGTCAAACTAGCCGACTAAATTGCTTATGTCATCAGTTAGAGAGAAAATGGAAGAATATTTTGTCAACTTTTCCACGAACCAAACATTTCTCATTTTATTTTCCGGATCAAAACGACTGCAATGTCCTTGTTGACCCGGACATCTTGTTACTTCCGAAGCAAGAAAAGTTACACGCTTGATGAGAAAAGTTACATGCCTGACGAAGTGCCAATGTGCCATCCCAATCAATGCACATCCGATTCCTGGACCACCAAGGCGTACTCATAAATAGAGCGAGATACTGGCAAAGTCAAGAAAGAAAGACCTACGCAAAGGATGGACCATGCATCATCTTCGTACCATGTGGGCTATGGCACCATCATCACGTCGCGTAGTAACTCGGGCGAAGCTGTGTGAACATATTGTTGGACACGAGTTCTTGAAAGCTTTGACTTTTTGGGGATGTGGATCGATTACCAATCGATCTTCCTTTTCTCATGAGATAGTCCATATAAGAAATTAGGGAAAAGTACTAAAAAAATCTCAAGCCTATTGTATTTATACCAATTTAGACTTAAACTTTTTAATTACACCAATTCAATCCTAAACCTTTTTACATTAATATCAATTCAGTCTATCCAGTAAATTTTGATCGGCCGGCATTGATATGGACGTCAACTAGTGGCTGGATGCTAACGTGGCAATTTTTTTAATTTTTCTTTTGAATTTTTTCCTTTTTCTTTTCTTTTCTCCTTCTTCCTCCCTGGACTGTTCCGACAGTGGCCAGCGAGCCTTCAGTGAGGCTTGCTGGCCACTAGGCGAGGGCCGCAAAGCCCTCGCCTGCCACCGGCAAGGGTCGCGGCCCTTGCCCGACCTCTCCCAGGGTTGCCGGCGAGGCGGCTTTGCCCAAATCTAGGCGAGGCCAGCCTTGCCTTGGCCTTACCGTTGGCGAAGGTGGCCTCGCCCGCGGCCATCACCAAGTCGGAGGCTTGCTAACCATTGTGTGAGGGCCGTTAAGCCCTTGCTAGCCATTGGCGAGGGTCGCAACCCTCGCTCGGCCTCACCTAGGGCCGTGGGCAAGGCCTGGTGAGGGCCACGTTGGCCTCGCTAGCCATGGGCGAAGCTGCCTTTGCCCACGGCAAGGCCAAGGCAAGGTTGGCCTCGCTTAGATTAGGGCAAAGCCGCCTCGCCCGCGACCCTGGGGAAGGCTGGGCGAGAGCCGCAACCCTCACTAGCCGCCGCAAGGACGGTCCAAGGAGGAAGGAGAGATAAAAGAAAAGGAAAAATAAATAATAAAAAGAATCGAAAATGGACTTCTTTTGGAAATGGAACGCACATCAATCGGTCGTCAGAGATGGTCCCGTTGGCGTCCTTTAGGTGGAAAAGGTGGAAAAGTTACACCGCTTTCTCTCCAGTTATTTTCAGTATAGTTTTTCGCACCTGCCATCGTGGGAATGCTTTATAACCTCGCGACCACCTTCTGTCAACATGAGGCGATCCTCTAGGGGGTCGACAGACGATCCGAGGACTCGGATCCAGCTTGCTCGTTCTTATTTGATCAACTCATGGAAGAAGAGAGGCACGCCGTTACTGACCGATGGCAGGCCTCAGTTCGTCCTTTTTTTGCGCAATTTACGGAAGCTCGTTTTCATTTTTGGACATGTGTACTCCTTATTTATATGAACCGAATTTATACGAACCTTCATATCATGAGAGTCTTCAGTGGAGTCCGCCTCATCCCATGATTCATATGAGTTAGACTCTGAGTTAAATGCGTAACAGTAGATCAAAAGTCTCTTCCACTCCTCATCGGCCTGGATCGAATTTTTCTGGTTGGATAGGCTTAGACTCCGTCATATGATCGTCGATTTTAGGAGATAGAGCAATGGGAGCATTTACTTGCGCTGAAAACCAAAATTTCTTTAATTATGGTGGGTTTTAGCGTAAAGATCCCCTTATACATGGCTAGAGGGCATAAGACGATAATGTTACATCCATAACATTTCGATAGCGAATACTCAGATCATTAAAAGATGAAGATGGTTATTGTGCATATTACATTTTAGCCTTAAACACAACCTCTCCAGTGGGAAAGGGAGGAGAGGAGAGAAACTCATCAGTATAGACCTCATTTTCTCATGTCCACAAGTAGAATTTTTCTTTTAAGATTCGTTTATTTTGTGGAAATAGTAACATTTTCTTAAAAATTAAAGGATTTTTAAGGAAAAAGACAATATTTTTCTAGTATTTGACGGAAACATGAAAACAATTTAGAAATTATTTTACCGCTATTTAGTATGGAAAATTACCAAAATAATCAAATATTTAATTATTATTTATTATTTATTATTTTTCCTTCTTCCTCGATCGACCATCATTGAAGACAAAATTGCACAAGGTCAGCAAGGCTTCACAACGCCAGATCTGGTGAGGTTGAGCTTGCTCGATGCCGTCAAGTTCAAGCCTTAGCTTGAGCCTCGCCTAGCTCCCAGTGAGGCTCGAGCTCACCGGAGTCGAGCAAGTTCGACCTTGTTGGATGTGGCAAGGTGGAGCCTCACTTGAGGTTAGTGAGGCTCAAGCTCGCCTACGGCGATGGTCGGCAATAGGCTATAAAAGAAGTAAAAAGAAAAATAAAAAGAATAAAATAAAATAAAATAATTAAAAATTCAAATTTAAAAAAGAAAAGAAAAAATTAAAAATAATTAAAAGGAGTGCTCATGAGGAGAACATGCTTTGTTTTGGTAAAAGAAAGAAGAGGGAAAATGATTCTCTTTTGAGAAGAGGAAATCATTTTTCCCACTTTCAAAAGTTTTTTTCTATTAACAAAAAAATACTATTCTTAACTAGTTTATTTTCTGAGAATCAAATGTTGGAATTTTTTTTTCTAAAATTTGTTTTCCATAAAACAAATGGAGCCTTAGGTTATTTTTATTTCGTGAAAATGAATAATTTCAAAAATATTTTCCTAAAAACAATCATTTGTATTATTTACAAAAATGAATAAATGAAAAATATTTTCTTTATCTATGAAAATGTTTAGACATGAATGACTATTGATAATGAAAAAAAAATCATTGACTAATTATTACAAGTGATATAAGCAATTATTTTTAGGAAATTGTACTCCAAACCATTCATTTTCTGTAAAACAATGGAGCCCTAATATAATTTAGGGCGTGTTTGTTTTGAGGAAAAATTTATAACGAAGGAAAATACTTTTCTGAAAATCATTTTTGAGAAAAATGTTTTCTTCTTGTAGGTTATGGAGTTCATTTTCTTAAGTATAAGCACACATGTCATATTTGACCATAAATGGTTTTCTAACTGACCAATTATTTTCAGCAAACTAATTGTATGAAAGTTTGGAAAATTAATTTGCGAAAATTTCTTTCATTCAAACAAACATACTTTTAAATATCAAACGCTATTAGTAGTGACAAAGACAGAGAAAAAACAAGGGAAATCCAGAAAAAATCATTTCTAAGTTTCTCTACGTGATAAAAATTGAAGAGGATTGCAATCATAGAAGTTGACAAATTTATCCCAAAAATTTTTTTGTGATATAAAAAACTCCAAATTTTGCTAAATGTGACACATTTACCATACAAAAAAGCATTTTCATCTTTTTTTTTTTTCTTTTTTTTCCCCTTTTTTCTTCTTCTCTCTTCCTTCCGCTTTCCATGGCGGAGGGAAGTCGGACTCAAGCAAGGGTGGCCCTTGCCCAACGCCAACGAGGGCTGCCCCAACCAGCCCAAGCCAGCCCAAGCGAGGGCAACCCTCACCCAACGCTGGCGAGGGCAGCCCTCGCCTGGGTCCGGCTTCCCTCCGCCATGGTCGGTGGAGGGAAGAGAGAAGAAGAAGAAAAAAGAGAAAAAAAGAAAAAAAATTTAAAAAGTAAAAGACGAAAATGCCCTATAGTTTAGGGTAAATATGTCACATAAATATAAGTTTAAAATTTTTCATGTTACAAAAAAAAGTTTTAGGTAAATGTGTCACGGTTAGCAAAGTTTAGAGTTTTTCATGTCACAAGAAAAAGTTTTGGGTAAATTTGTTACTTTGGGTAAAATTTAGGGTTTTTTGTGGCTTTTTTTCAATTGCTTAAATCATCTGTTAAAAAGAAAATGGAAGAACATTTTGGTAACTTTTCTGTCGTATGAACGAAACATCTCTCATTTTACTTTTTGGATCAAAATAACCGTGATGTCCTTGTTGACACGGACATCTTGTTGCTTCCGAAGCAAGAAAAGTTACACGCTTGATGAGAAAAATTACACGCTTGACGAAGTGCCAACGTGCCATCCCAATCAATGCACATCCGATTCCTGGACCGACAAAGCTTACTCATAAAAGAGAGAGAGAAGAGAGAGCTACTCGCAAAGTCAAGAAAGAAAGACCTACGCGAAGGATGGACCGTGCATCATCTCTTGTACCATATGGGCTATGGCACCATCATCGCGTTGCGTAGTAACTCCGGCGAAGCTATGTGAACATATATCCTCGGACACGAGTTCTTGAAAGCTTTGACTTTTCGGGGATGTGGATCGAGTTACCGATCGATCTTCCTTTTTCTCACGATACGGTCCATATACGAAATTATTAAAATGGACTTCTTTGGAAATGGAACGTACAACGATCGGTCGTCAGAGACAGCCCAGCAGTTGTCCTTTAGGTGGAAAAGTTACTCCCACTTCGCTTTCTCTCCGGTTATTTTCAGTATAGTTTTCACACCCGCCGTCGTGGGAATGCTTTAGAACCTCGCGACCACCTCTTGTCAACATAAGGCGATCCTCTAGGGGGTCGACAGACGATATCCGAGGATTCGGATCCAGCTTGCTCGTTCCTATTTGATCAGCTCATGGAAGAAGAGAGGCATGCCGTTACTGACCGATGGCAGGCCTCAGTTTGTCCTTTTTTTGCGCAATTTACGGAAGCTCGTTTACATTTTTGGACATGTGTACGCCTGATTTATATGAACCAAATTTATACGAACCTTCATATCATGAGTCTTAAGGTGGGGTCCGCCTTATCCCATGATTCATATGAGTTAGACTCTGAGTTAAATGTGTAACGGTAGATCAAAAGTCTCTTCCACTCCTCATCGGCCTGGATCGAATTTTTTCGGTTGGATAGGCTTAGACTATGTCATATGATCGTCAATTATAGGAGATAGAGCAATAGGAGCAATTACTTGATTTGAAAACCAAAAATTCTTAAATTACAATGGGTTTTAGTGTAAAGGTCTCCTTATACATGGCTAGAGGGCATAAAATGATAATGTTACATCCATAACCTTTCGATAGTGAAAACTCAGATCATTAGAAGATGAAGATGATTATTGTGCATATTATATTTTAGCCTTAAACACAACCTCTCCAGTGGAAAAGGGAGGAGAGGAGAGAAACTCATCGGTGTAGACCTCATTTTCTCATGTCCACAAGTAGAATTTTTCTTTTAAGATTAGTTTATTTTGTGGAAAAAGTAACATTTTCTTAAAAATGTAACTTTTAAAGGATTTTAAGGAAAACGACAATATTTTTCTAGTATTTGACTAAAACATGAAAACAATTTAGAAAATATTTACCGCTATTTAGTATGGAAAATTACCAAAATAATCAAATATTTAATTATTATTTATTATTTATTAAATTTCCTTCTTCCTCGGTTGACCGTCGGTGAGGACAAGCTTGCACAAGGTCAGCAAGGCTTCACAATGCCGGATCTAGTGAGGTTGAGCTTGCATGATGCCATCGAGTTCAAGCCTTAGCTTGAGCCTCGCCTAGCTCTCAGTGAGGCTTGAGCTCACCAGAGTCGGGCAAGTTCGACCTTGTTGGATGTGGCAAGGTGCAGCCTCACCTGAGGTTAGCAAGGCTCAAGCTTGCCTATGGCAATGGTCGGCAATAGGCTATAGAAGAAGTAAAAAGAAAAGGAAAGAAAATAAAATAAAAAATTTCAAATTTCAAATTTAAAAACGAAAATAAAAATAAAAATAATTAGCAGGAGTGCTCATGAGGATAACATGCTTTGTTTTGGTAAAAGAAAGAGGAGGGAAAATGATTCTCTTTTGAGAAGATGAAATCACTTTTCCCACTTTCCTTAACTAGTTTATTTTCTAAGAATCAAACGTTGGAAATTTTTTTTTTTTTGAAATTTGTTTTCCATAAAACAAATGGAGCCTTAGGATATGTTTATTTCTTGAAAATGAATAATTTCAAAAATATTTTCCTAAAAACAATCGTTTGTATTATTTACGAAAGTGAATAAACGAAAAATAATTTCATTGTCTATGAAAACATTTAGACATGAATGAGTATTGATATAAGCAATTGTAACCACCGGGGTTCGCCCCAGGTGGCCACCCTTCCAACATGGAAGGGGGAGGTGAGGGTTCAAATCCTCACCTTCTCGGGGAGGATGGGGGTAGGGACGCGTAAGTTTGAGAGTGGGTTGCGACTCCCACGCCCGCAGAGAGCGGGGCACAAGTCTGCAAGTGAGTGTAGAGTAGGAATAGAGTAGGACTGACCAAAAAAAAAAAAATATATAAGCAATTGTTTTTAGGAAATTGTACTCAAAACCATTCATTTTCTGTAAAACAATGGAGCCCTAATATAATTTAGGGTGTGTTTGTTTTGAGGAAAACTTGATAACGGAGGAAAATACTTTTTTGAAAATCATTTTTGAGAAAAAAATGTTTTCTTCTTTTAGGTTATGGAGTTCATTTCCTTAAGTATAAGCACACATGTCATATTTGACCATAAATGGTTTTCTAACCGACTAATTATTTTCAGCAAACTAATTGTGTGAAAGTCTGGAAAATTAATTTGCGAAAATTTCTTTCACTTGAACAAACATACTTTTAAATATCTTACGCTATTAGTAGTGACAAAGACAGAGAAAAAACAAGGGAAATCTCAGCAAATTTGCAACCAGAAAATCATTTCTAAGTTTCTCTACATGATGAAGATTGAAGAGGGACTGCAATCATAGAAGTTAACAAATTTACCCAAAACTTTATAACTGATTATTTAAACAACTAGAAAAAAAGCTACCGAAAATCCCAAAATTTGCCAAAAATGATAAATTTACCCCAAATTTTTTTTTATGATATGAAAAACCCCTAACTTTACTAACCGTAACACATTTATCCCACAAATGGCATTTTCATCTTTTTTTTTTTTTTTTCTGTTTTTCCTTTTTCTTTTCCTTTTTTCTTCTTCTCTCTTCTCTCCATTGGCCATGGCAGAGGGAAGCCGGACTCAAGCAAGGGTGGCCCTTGCCCGATGTCGGCGAGGGCCACCCCAACCAGCCCAAGCGAGGGTGACCCTCACCCGACGTCGACGAGGGCAGCCCTCACCTGAGTCTAGCTTCCCTCCGCCATGGTCAACAGAGGGAAGAGAGAAGAAGAAGAAAAAAAGAAAAAGAAAAAAATTTAAAAAGTAAAAGACGAAAATGCTCTATAGATTAGGACAAATGTGTCACACGAATACAAAATTAGGATTTTTCATGTTACGAAAGAAAAAATTGAGATAAATATTTCACGGTTAGCAAAGTTTAGGGTTTTCATGTCACAAAAAAAAACTGGGGTAAATTTGTCATTTTGGAGAAAACGTGGGGTTTTTGGTAACTTTTTTCCAATTGCTTGAATCATCAGTTAAAGAGAAAATGGAAGAACATTTTGGTAAGTTTTCCGTTGAATGAACAAAACATCTTTCATCTTACTTTCCGGATCAAAATAACCACGATGTCCTTGTTGACACGGATATCTTGTTGCTTCCGAAGCAAGAAAAGTTACACGCTTGGTGAGAAAAATTACACGCTTGACGAAGTGCCAATGTGCCATCCCAATAAATGCACATCCGATTCCTGGACCGCCAATGCCGACTCATAAAAGAGAGAGAGAGAGAGCTACTCGCAAAGTCAAGAAAGAAAGACCTACGCGAAGGATGGACCATGCATCATCTCTTGTATCATATGGGCTATGGCACCGTCATCACGTCGCGTAGTAACTCGGGCGAAGCTATGTGAACATATATCCTCGGACACGAGTTCTTGAAAGCTTTGACTTTTTGGGGATGTGGATCGAGTTACTGATCGATCTTCCTTTTCTCACGAGACAGTCCATATACGAAATCATTAAAATGGACTTCTTTGGAAATAAAACGTACATCGATCTGTCGTCACTCGTCAGAGATAGCCCCAGTTGGCGTCCTTTAGGTGGAAAAGTTACTCCCACTTCGCTTTTTCTCCAGTTATTTTCAGTATAGTTTTCACACCCGCCATTGTGGGAATGCTCTAGAACCTCACGACCACCTTCTGTCAACATAAGGCGATCCTCTAGGGGGTCGACAGACGATCCGAGGACTCGGATTCAGCTTGCTCGTTCTTATTTGATCAGCTCATGGAAGAAGAGAGGCATGCCGTTACTGACCGATGGCAGGCCTCAGTTTGTCCTTTTTTTGCACAATTTACGGAAGCTCGTTTACATTTTTGGACGTGTGCACACCTGATTTATATGAACCTTCATATCATGAGAGTCTTAAGTGGAGTCCGCCTCATCCCATGATTCATATGAGTTAGACTCTGAGTTAAATGTGTAACAGTAGATCAAAAGTCTCTTCCACTCCTCATCGGCTTGGATCGAATTTTTCCGGTTGGATAGGCTTAGACTGCGTCATATGATCGTCGATTATAGGAGATAGAGCAAGAGGAGCAATTACTTGATCTGAAAACCAAAAATTCTTAAATTACAATGGGTTTTAGTGTAAATGTCTCCTTATACATGGCTAGAGGGCATAAGATGATAATGTTACATCCATAACCTTTTGATAGTGAAAACTCAGATCATTAGAAGATGAAGATGGTTATTGTGCATATTATATTTTAGCTTCAAACACAACCTCTCCGGTGGGAAAGGGAGGAGAGGAGAGAATATTATCGATGTAGACCTCATTTTCTCATGTCCACAAGTAGAAATTTTCTTTTAAGTTTCGTTTATTTCACATAAAAGTAATATTTACTTTAAAATGTTACTTTTAAAGGATTTTTAAGGAAAATGACAATATTTTTATAGTATTTGACTGAAACCTAAAAACAAATTAGAAAATATTTTCCTCTATTTAGTGTGGAAAATTACCAAAATAATCAAATATTTAATTATTTTTTTTTCCTTATTCCTAGGTCGACCATCAGCGAGGACAAGCTTGCACAAGGTTAGCAAGGCTTCACAGCCAGATTTGATGAGGTTGAGCTTGCCCAACACCATCAAGTTCAAGCCTTAGCATGAGCCTCGCCTAGCTCCTAGTGAGGCTCGAGCTCACTGGAGTCGAGCAAGTTTGACCTTGTTGGATGTGGCAAGGTGGAGCCTCACCTAAGGTTAGCGAGGCTCAAGCTCGCCTGTGGCGATGATTAGCAATAGGCTATAGAAGAAGTAAAAAGAAAAATAAAGAAAAGAAAAGAAAATAATTAAAAATTCAAATTTAAAAAGAAAAGAAAAAATTAAAAATAATTAAAAGGAGTGCTCATGAGGAGAACATGCTTTGTTTTGATAAAACAAAGAGGAGGGAAAATGATTCTTTTTTGAGAAGAGGAAATCTTTTTTCCCACTTTTGAAAGTTTTTTTTCTATTAACAGAAATAACTTTCCTTAACTAGTTTATTTTCTGAGAATCAAACGTTGGAAATTTTTTTTTCCTGAAATTTTTTTCCATAAAACAAATGAAGCCTTAGTATATGTTTATTTCATGAAAATGAATGATTTCAAAAATATTTTCATAAAAACAATTGTTTGTATTATTTACAAAAATGAATAAACGAAAAATATTTTCATTATTCATGAAAACGTTTAGACATGAATGAGTATTGCTAATGAAAACATTTTTATTGACTAATTATTACAAGTTATATAAGCAATTGTTTTTAGAAAATTGTACTCCAAACCATTCATTTTCTGTAAAACAATGGAGCCCAAATATAATTTAGGGGGTGCTTGTTTTGAGGAAAAATTTATAACGAAGGAAAATACATTTCTGAAAATCATTTGTGAGAAAAAATGTTTTCTTCTTTTAGGTTATGGAGTTCATTTTCGTATAAGCTCATATTTGACCATAAATGGTTTTCTAACCGACTAATTTTTTTCAGCAAACTAATTGTGTGAAAGTCTGAAAAATTAATTTGCGAAAATTTCTTTCACTCGAACAAACATACTTTTAAATATCGAAAGCTATTAGTAGTGACAAAGACAGAGAAAAAACAAGGGAAATCTCAGCAAATTCGCAACCAGAAAATCATTTCTAAGTTTCTCTACGTGATGAAGATTGAAGAGGACCGCAATCATAGAAGTTGTCCATCCGTCATAGATCTCACGCGTCATCTTTGGCTGCGATTTTGGCACGTCCTTTAAATTTGACTAACCTGAAACTTAGTTTAGATCGTGAATGTGTGTGCACACTAGAGCTAAAACTTATTTTCATTGTGCATATCTCCTCAATCTTTGGATGTCATCCGCAACACACGTTCTTGAGAATTTTCATTGCTGATTTTAAGCTTGACCATCCTTTCGGTTTGGAAATCGTCAGTGGTGCAAATGCCTTTTGCACATAGGGTGAAGGTGATGAAATCTCCATATGACATACAATTTTCTTTGGCATTTCTTCGAAGGAATAGAAATGGGCCGTGATGATTTCTGCCAGTTCTTAAGCGGTGGCAGCGAAACTTTTCTTCGTCGTTGCCTCTGAAGATTTCATAGGAATTTTCTCCAATAAATTCACATCAAAACTAAGATGAAAGCATGGAGTGAGCGAGCAAAGGGCTGAGGTGAGGTTGGGTTCAAATAAGTTGTGAAGCTATTGAATACTCATTTATGAACCATTTATAACCCATAGAGTTGACTCTAAACTCATTTATAACTTATTTACATAATATAATCAACTCATATAACAACTTAACTCATTAAATATGAATTAAGAAATGGGTTAATCCTATTTTGACAGCCTAGTGCACACATGGCATGACTAGCATGTCTTTTTAAACTTAGTAAGGTTTTGGATATAACCACTGGGATTCGCCCCAGTGGCCACCCTTCCAACATGGAAGGGGGAGGTGAGGGGTTCAAATCCCCACATTCTTAGGGGAGGATGGGGTGGGGATGCGTAAGTTTCAGGAGTGAGTTTCGACTCTCACGCCCTGCACGAGGCAGGACAAAAGTCTGAGAGTGAGTGTAGAGTAGAAATAGAGTAGACCGAAAAAAAAAAAAAAAAAAAAAAAAGGCTTTGGATATTTTCATCTTGCATCTTAACGCCTGCCAATGAACTTATTCGCCATAACTGCTTTGTTAATTTCACGAAAAAAATGATTTGAAAAATATTTTTCAAAATATAACTACTCATATAACTTGTAACAATTGATAATTTTTAGTGATATAAGTGATTATTTTTTAATTTTTTTAAATTATTCATTTTTCATAAAATAAGCATGCCCCACATTCAATCCATAAAACAATATCACACAAATTAATGGGTTACGTTTCAACACGACATAGCAAAGGAAGACGTACGAGAACACTAAGCATATCTCGTGCCATATAATTTCCACCCGTTTACCTTTTCAAACTCTTTGAACCATTCCCAAACGGGCAAATTCCAGCACGTGCATTTTTCTAAATGACACTGACGGCTTCCATACGAACAGAAGTCGAAGCGAACGGATTCGGCGTCTTTGGTCCAAAATGGTAAGCCGTATGTCCCCAAGTTTTAGACTCTCGCACGTAGGAAATTCCAAAATCTTGTTTGTTCCTCAAAATTCGGGAAAATTAATTGTTTAGTTGTGGAAGATCTAGAGAATTATTAAAAAAAAAAAAAAAAATTGTGTACACAAATCGCTGGGTCGATGTTTCTAGACTTTGAAAGTCCAATAAACAACATTTTAAACATCAAAGAAATTTTAATTAAGTGACTTCTTGCTTAAAAATGTCAGAAATCGACGGACCAACTCTAAAACATCACAACATTTGTGAAAACTCGAGAGAGGGAGTTGATATTTTCTAAATTTTTTGATCTTTTGAAATCACGGCTTGTGATTGCATCTCGACGACCATTCGTTTTCTAGCGTGATATGCTATAACATTGAAGGCATGAACTGAGTCAAGTACTCAAGAGCATAAAATAAAGATAAGCAGCGAATGTCGCTAACGCGTAAATAATCAGTTTTGTCGTCCCACATTCAAAGCCAACCTCGTTTGTCTTCGGTTACTGAAGTTGTCGTTCCACGACATCGAGAAGCTTTCGGCAATGAACCCCTTTCGTCGAGCATTTTGATTTTATTTTTCGTTTGGTCCGGTCCGACTTTTCGTTTCTCTTTTTCACCCCTCGTGAAGTCCTCTGTTCACAGTCTTGGATGTCGGAAAAGACATGTTATGCTATCAATACCTCATCGCAATCGTCAAAGTCCTGCGGAAACTGATATTTGCCGAGCCAATTTGAACATCAAGCGATGGATCATTGACCCGGAACTGGGCCCAAACTTAAAAAAAGAAAAGAAAAAGTCAACGATCCAAATCAAATAACGACAATACACCAAACCCATGAAAACCCATTCGATAGAATGCCTAACAAGCTCTCTAATAACGGATGTCATTACAATACACGATTGACCAAGTGCCCATCGGTTAAATATTTGAAGAGCTAGTTGCTCATGAATTTCCAATGGATCAGATTTTTAAGTAGAGTTCATGACATGTGGCAACAATCGAATAATTCGAAACAAGGAAGGAAGTTTGAATCCGAGTCAAGAAGATTTATTGACCTATGGAACTGTAGCTAAAGGATCGGCAGGAGCAGTTACAAATCATCTTTACAGAAGCATGCAATTTAAGAGGCAAATTGAGATTTTTGTGGAGTAAGATCTAAGATACACAGAAGGAGTGACCCATTAAAGATACAGAAGCGATCAAAGTAAAAGGGAACGCAATACTTGACACGTAAGGGACGTCGAATGCAATACTTGGCACATTGAACACAGACAATACACCACAGCATCAATCAAAGCATCAGAAATCGCGAGGGGTTCACCAAATTTTGAAGAAGATCAACTGGATTAAATTTTCCTTGGGTTTCAATTTCAAATTCGTATTGGATTAGCTTTCCTAATTCTAGCACTTGTCTTTGACTATAAAAGCCTTCCATTTGTGTCTTGTAAGTTTTTACTTTTTCTACACACTTCATCAATTTCCTTTAAGAAGTTCACATCCAAACTTAGCTATCCAGTAAGCATGGTTTTCAAGAACATAAACCTTTCGTTCCGATTCAATAAATTTTCTCGCAACTTGAAATCCATTTGCTTTTAATCTGAAGTCAAATTTGATACTCTGATCGGCCATTGCTAACCCTCCATTCGGATTTAGTAATTGAAACTACTGATTTTTTTTGGGCGATCTTGATCGGTGGTTTGTCCTCACTTGACCAGCTTGTTTGAGTTAAATTCCCGGGGTAAAGTGATTCAACGCGTAACGCCCGATGTCCGAGGTTCCAGCTGCTCGGAGGTGAAAATTCTCCCTTCGTCGGTATGAAACCGGGTGGGTCCCGACAACGACCTCCTCCAATTCCGGACGGGGACGAGTGTCATGGAAAGGACCCCCGATTCCAATCATGAGTCAGTCTCTCAACCCCGCGCTTGACCAAATTGGATTTCGTGATTCAGCGATTACGTATGACCCGCGGTACTGTGCAAGTGTGCATGCATCGTTCATCCTATCGCGTGGAAGTCGGAAACGCATTCTATCTTTGCCAAAGGAGCACCGTTTTTGGTCCTCCAACTCGTGCATGTTTGACTTTCTTTCGACCTGAAAGAGAGATGAAGAAAGGCGGAAGAAACGTAACTCGACCGGATCTCCATCTTCTAACTTAAGAGGGGTCGATTTCAAAATAGTAGGTTTGGCTTTTGAAATGTGAAATCTACTTCATTAGAACCACTTCTTAATTTTCGAAATTCGAAACCTATCCTATTTGCTCTTGAACTGACCTTGAAATTTACCATATTTTTATGATCCGATTTGTAAGTCTACCCAAGAATCTATTTTTATATTCTTTTTCTTATTTCATTTTTTATAGCAAAGTAATATGAGTAACAAAACTGTTCAAAGTAAATAATGAATGTGGGTGAGTGAGCAAATGCGAGTCAAGAACAAGCTAGGGTTGCGAGGCTTGAACAAGCATGGGCAAGCTACAAGCGAGCAAGGGGGAGGGTGAGAGAGAGAGAGATGCTAAGAAAAAAATTAGGATTTTTAGGCTTTATGAAACCAGCTCCAAATTCGATGTTGATTCCCAGGTTATTCTTCAATTTGAATTGGGAACTGGATCGGTTCCAAAAAGAACTTAAAATCAAATTTGTTTCTTGGACGGCTAGTCCAGTTTTCGAATAGAACCAATTCGATTGCACAACCCTAGCCTCACTTGCCCTAGACTTCACGTAGTCTATTATCATTGTAACATGCCTTGATATTTCATATCCATAAGTACTCGCCATGGCAGGCTCGATTAATTACTAATTATCCAACTCTTTTGAAGGCTTCTCGATTAAGCGAGTTGCTTAATAACTAAATTAGGTAACTGATCTAACGTGGAAGAATAAAATTTAGGGTTTTGCTCGTTCCACTTGCACCTCTTCTGATCTCACTCGGTGCCAAGAGACGCGTAACCTTAGCATGAGAACTCGAATAATTAAGCGAAGCTCCTCGAGAGAAAAAAGAAGAAGAAGATGCTTTTGAAAAAAAGTTATCTACTAATTTTGGATCGTGGACTCCATATAATTAAATTTCTTTCTGAATTTTCAATAATATCCATCCATCAATTATATACTAATTTTGGATCGTGGACTCCATATAATTAAATTTCTTTCTGAATTTTCAACAATATCCACCCATCAATCTTCGTCATATATCGAGAGATAGATTACCCTTCAATCAACCTGAATAAGTTGACTCTGCATCGTTTCTACATATTCTATATGGATCAGCCAATCAATTTCGACCAAGCAAATTTATAAAAGAAGGAACCCATGAACGTGGACATTATATATTTGAGCCACGAATATATAAATACCAGCTGGAAATTCTGAGCCGCTGGGAGAATGATGCGTCCACAAGTTGTCAGATATTATACTTCTAGTGTCCACTCAATTAAAAGATTAGGGGAAAATAGTTGTTGGAAGGGACCGCAAAATACGGCGCGTCAAAGCAAAAGTGCATACATATGCACTTGTGCAGTTAAATGATGCATGGAGACAAAAATAAAAGCATTAGCGAAGGCATGATTTAATATATATTTATTTTAATATTAGCCATTAATTAAATAGCGCGTACAATTTGGACGCACTTAACGTCAAGCTCATACTCACGAAGGACGGACAGCGAAATTTAGAACATAAAATTTACATAGGATTTTTTTTTTAACCTTCCTTAGGCAAGTTAATTTTTTTTTTCAATCGCTGGCCTAAAATTAGAATTTATTTATGTGCAGTCACTGCACACGCCATTGATCCTTGAGGCAACCATCAGCTACTTTGTTTTCTCGAACATTGTCTAATTAAAAAAGAATAGTCTACTAACTATTAAAAAAGAAAATTATTTCTTTATAATTAGTTGCTATCGCTCGAGTAATCAAATTTGAACCGGGTGCCTTCCTTAAATAGGAAATTTGTTCTTCCATCGCTATGTCAAAGTCTATGAGAACTTGCCGTGCTTGGATTTGCAATGAAAAGAGTTCGAGCTATTTCCTCGGATTAGGCTCCAAATTCACAGGGCTACGCATGTTGCTGATATTTTTGAACATCGTGCATGGAAGTTATTGCCATCGCTGCTCCTATCATCATCATCATCATCATCATCCATCAGTTAGCTCGCCATTATCATCGGACGAAATGAAGTTTCGGAGCAAGCAAGAGACGTCACTGAGCTCGGGGCGTCGTCGCAAACGTGGAGGGAAAGGTAAGAGTTGACTCGGGAGAGGAACAGTGCCGCAGCTGTTGAGATCAATGGCTATTATTTTAACAGTCTGAATAGGACTCTCTCTCTCTCTCTCTCTCTCTCTCTCACCACGGTTGCTGTGTTTTCGGTTTGTACGACTTTGTGTCGCAGCTTCGTTTACACGGTCGCATTCCTCGCATCCGGCTCACGCGTCTAAAAAAGTCAAAAAGTCAGACCTCTCGTGTCTTCCCGTTCATCGATTCACCTTTCCTCCCCATGTTCATATAAAGGCGCTCGGCCCCTTCATCCCTTTGTCCCTCGCTTTGTCCCATGCACTGCTTCGCACCACTTTCCGTCGCGATCCCTCTTTAGACCCGCGTAAAAATCTGGTCCCGTATTCAGGTCGAGTCTCGAGAAAAAAGGGCTCTCTTAAAAATCACTTCTTTCTCGAGAGGGAGCTGAGTGATAGACAAATTAGAGTTGAGTTCGTTATTGGTCAACTGAAAACCCAGGTAGAATTAGTTCAGAGTTTGCTCGCGGAGCCACCGTTGAGAGACTGATTCCATGGCGGGTGCCGCGGGAGGGAGATCGCTGGAGCAGACGCCGACGTGGGCCGTCGCCGTCGTGTGCTTCGTTCTGGTTCTGGTCTCCATCTTCATCGAGTACATCATCCATCTCATCGGACAGGTTAGCCGGCAACGGTCTTGTTTAGCGATTTTCAGCACGAACTCGCATCACTACGTATAACTCGAGCAACAACACCATCTCATATTTGCTTCTTTCTCTAATCTCTACAGTGGCTGAAGAAGAAACACAAGCGTGCACTTTACGAAGCGCTCGAGAAGATCAAATCCGGTAGGCAATCTGTTGAATTAAAAGATTACGACTTTAGCAGTTCCAAAAAATTATTGGCCCATTATTTCTGCGATCCAAGTCTTTGCGAAGAAACGGTTGATTAACTTGATATTCAAGTTCGTCAGGAGTTCGTTTCCGTTCTAAATTATGCAGTCGATGCTATGAAACTCGCTCGAGCGAAAACGGCTCGTTTGTCGTTTCGTTTCGTTTTTTATTTTTATTTATTTTTTTCTTTTTTAATGGGTGGTGCAGAGCTTATGCTTTTGGGATTCATATCGTTGCTCCTCACGGTGGGACAAGGCCCGATCACCAAAATCTGCATACCGCAGAAGGTGGGGGCCACATGGCACCCGTGCAACAAGAAGGAAGAGGAGGATATGGCGGAGGAAGAATCCGACGCCGGCCGGCGGAGGCTGCTCGGCATGATGGGCCCCGGGGGAAGCTTCCGCCGTGCTCTGGCCACCGCTGCCACCACCAACCAGTGCGCGGAGGTGTGTACAAACGTTTTCACATTCATTCCACACTTTTGTCGTGTTTGTCCTGGGAGTGTGCCGACTGCAGAGAGAGACATGCACGTCAATGATTGACTTAGGCAATAACCAAGTAGGGACCTAGCAAAACATGATGAATTAGAGGGGCTATTGACATGGAACCGATGGATCGGACGAAAGAAATTAAATTGCCATGTTCATTCTCATACGAGTAAATTGGAAGGACTAAATTGATTTGGATTTTGGTGGTTTTGTGATTTGGTGGTGGGCGTGGATTATATCTTTGCAGGGTAAAGTTCCGTTTATTTCTGCAGATGGCATCCACCAGCTCCACATATTCATCTTCGTCCTCGCTGTTTTTCATGTCCTGTACTGTATCCTCACCATGGCTTTGGGCCAAGCCAAGGTCTCTCTCTCTCTCTCTCTCTCTCTCTCTCTCTCTCTCTTCACAGCAACAATTAATATCTAAGAAATGATGTGATTGCGCAGATGAGAAGCTGGAAAGCATGGGAGACGGAAACAAGAACAGCTGAGTACCAGTTCTCCCATGGTTAGTGACCAAATCTTCCCTCAATATATCCGTTTTATCAGTTCAGTTCACTCCATTATCTGGGTTTGATCTTGCATATGCGTGTATGGGAAATAATAGTAGCTGTTTTATCATTGTGCATGACAGATCCACATAGGTTCAGATTCACCAGAGAAACATCGTTCGGAAAGAGACACTTGAACTTCTGGACCAAGACACCCGTCCTCATCTGGATCGTAAGTCTTCAAATTCTCACCTTCTGTTTTTCTTCCCCACCTTTATTCATTGATTTCTTGATCGTTCCATTGTTGCATTTTCCCTTCCAATTAGGCGACTTTTTTTTTTCTGGTCATTAATTAGGCGACTGAAATCGCCCTAGTACTTCATGAGTACCTCTTTTGACTCTGTCGGGCTGTAGAAAACGTGGAGGTTTTGGTTTCCACATGCTATGACGGATTTGCTTGCGAGAAGCATGTGCTTTTCTCAATTCAGGAAAATTTCAATCATAGAATCGGGACCTAGAAAAGATTGAACAAATCCCTTTAGGGCATTAGCGCAATCTTTTCTTTTCGCCCCCTTCATCGCTCGACCTCTCGATGAGGTCGGCACATCGCCAATAACTGGATCATTACCGAAAAGCATGTCGATTGAGATGACATAGCCAATTGTCGAAGCGACCATATGAAGTTTTATAGGAATAAAGTCATAGAGATGCAATAAGTACGTGCACTAATAGTCGCTCACCTCCTATGCCAAACCTCCCCAACCCCACCTAGATTTGCAAAGCTTAAACATGGAAGTCAATAAGTCAGCTATGCTCTGCAACTTAGCAGTAAAATGAAACGATTGACTTAGGCACTTTGCTTTTTAGTCGATCGCTTGCGAATGGGGTTTGTCCAGATTTAGTGGCGTTTTTCTAATTTTGGAGTTTAGAGATCTTAATTAATTGCTATTAAGTCAAGGTTGGGGTGACGGTCTTGGCATGGCTCTGGATCACCTAGATAACGATGGTTGCTGTCCAATGCATCTCTCTTGTTTGACCATTTATTAGTGCGGCGTATTTGACTTCTTCAAACCTGGCGGTAGAAATAGGTAAAAAGGAGAGAGAGACGCCATAAAGGGCAATGTACAAAGTAGGTCTTGGTTGACTTCTCGCCAATCTTCCACGAGCAAATTCGGTTCCAGAAGGGACTTCGTCGCACGATCGACTGGTTCTCCACGTTCTTCAGTTTCGCTGTTTTTTACGACCTTTGAACCGAAAGATTGAACGGGTTATCCGAAGAGGGCTTTTTGTTTCCAGTCCATGAAAGTTTCTACTCATGTTGAGAAAATCAGAATTGCACTGAGATAATTATCATTGCGGATGAATGGCGTCATTTATCGCATGGTGTTTAAACGGAACTTCAAGATATAAGGAATATATATTAAAGTAATTTACGTAACGTACACTGCAGGTGTAACGTAAAATAATTTGTATATGAGCGATTGACCCTTTCCCTTGTTGGATTTCAAGGTCTGCTTTTTCAGGCAATTCGTGAGGTCGGTCCCTAAAGTTGATTACTTGACCTTGAGGCATGGGTTTATCATGGTAAGTTTCCATTGTTTATTAACCATTTCCTTCTTTTACGTTTGGCTCTTTTCATTTTTGTTTTATGTTTTGAAGATCATTTGGAGTGAATAATCTGTCCTTTTTCCTGACGAGAGTTTTGCCTTTCGCTCTTGCGTTTGACTCCTTTGTTCAGGCACACTTGGCACCTCAGAGCCAGACCAAATTCGATTTCCAGAAGTACATCAACAGATCCCTTGAAGAAGATTTCAAGGTTGTGGTAGGGATTAGTCCACCCATCTGGTTTTTAGCTGTGTTGTTCTTGCTCTTCAACACTCATGGTAGGTAGTCAACAAATTTCGCTTTCTGAATGGTCGCACTTGCAATATAGAATTTTTGGCCGAAATTTGATTGAATTCCGATACTTGATGTGTGCAGGGTGGTACAGTTATCTGTGGTTACCGTTTGTCCCTCTGATTGTAAGCACAGTCTCGACATCTCATCACTTGGAAACAATGTTCCTGCTCTGGTTTTTGTACTTTGTTAGGATCTGATGCAGTTAAATTCAATGGCTTGCAGATCATCCTTTTGGTGGGAACAAAGCTGCAGGTGATCATCACGAAAATGGGTCTCAGGATTCACGAGAGGGGTGAAGTCGTTAAGGGCGTGCCTCTTGTTCATCCGGGGGATGACCTTTTCTGGTTCAACCGTCCTCACCTCATCCTCTACCTCATCAACTTTGTTCTGTTTCAGGTACTGCAATCTACATTACTGTCGCATTTGCTTCTTGTGGCCTAGAAATCAAACCACATGCTTACCTTTTTGTGATATGTTGCTCTCCTGCAGAACGCCTTTCAGCTCGCTTTCTTTGTTTGGACTGTGGTGAGTTGATTCGCTCTCGAACTTCAATTGAAGGGCATCATTTGATTCCTAGATATCGGTATATTCATATGAACGAGACATGAACTCTTGTTTTTTCATTTTTCAGTATGAGTTCGGGTTCAAATCTTGTTTCCATGCGCATACAGAGGATGTGGTGATCAGAATCACCATGGGGTGAGTTGTCCTGATTCGATATTTTTCTTTTAGTTTTGTTGAAGAGCATGTTAGGTATAAGCAAGTAGAGATTTTATACAAAAGCATTTCTGTCTATTGGAAAGAGGAACGCCTTTGCTCATCGGAATTCATCTCGACAGGGTCCTGATTCAGATCCTATGCAGCTACGTCACTCTCCCTCTTTATGCCCTCGTCACTCAGGTAAAATCTCTCTCTCTCTCTGTCTCTCTCTCCAAAACCAGCATAGTTACCTGAGGATCCAACTATCCCGAAACTGATTATTTTGCCGCGCCAGATGGGGTCGACCATGAAACCAACTATATTCAACGAGAGAGTCGCGACGGCGCTGCGCAACTGGCACCAATCCGCTAAGAAGCACATCAAGCAGAACAAAAGCTCCTCCGTGACCCCCATGTCGAGCAGGCCGATGACCCCTTCACACCACATGTCGCCGGTGCATCTCCTGCGCCACTACAGGAGCGACAGGGATAGCTTCCACACATCGCCCCGGAGATCGAACGTCGACGCCGAGCACTGGGAATCCGAGACTCCATCCCCCTCCCATCACCATCACCACCAAGGCGATGGCTCGTCGTCTCACCGTCACCACGGGACGGAACACGGTCACGTCGGGCCCGAGCTGGGTTCGTCGCAAGCGGTGCCGGCTCCTCAGCCAGCCCAGACTCAACATGAAATCAATATCGGGCCGCAGGATTTTTCATTCGACAAGAGAACGAGTTCCGCGTGAGCATCGCGATCCCGCCCGGCATCGTCGCTCGCTTGACCATGGCGCGATTCATCAGGACAAAAAAGGAGAGATGAGCCACTGGCTTTGCATCCCCTCGTATATATATAGAGTCATTTCTAACTTGTGATGGAAGATTACCAGCTTTTATATTCTTTCCATTTCTTCCCATTTATTGTACTTGTTAGTTGTTACTTCAAGAATTTGTATAATTTGCAGTTGTATATCGCTGGGTCGCCAGAACATGAATGTGATAGTTTTGATCCCCATATTCAATTCCAGTCTTTTTCCTTTTATTTACTCTCAATTGACATTTTTTTTCTTCGATAGAGAACACTAATGTCGTTTTGAAACTTTTATTGGACAAGGTCATATTCTTATTATTATAAGTATATTTTTGAAAGGTCATAATCTTATTATTATAAGTATTTTTTTTTTTTGGTGACTGAGGGAACTTCCGTGCGCCGCTTCGTGGCGGAGTAAACCCTGGGGAGAACTGGGTCCCCATCACTAACCCAACCAAGTATTTTTTTGCTTCTCTTTATCGACTAATGTCTTGAGTTCTAACTTTTTATAACAAAGCTCTCTCTTTTTTTTTTTTTGTTAAATTTACTGAATTAATAAAATCATTGAGTTATGTGTATTTTATCGCTACTGTGAATATTGAAGTAGGAAAATTTGAACTTTCAACGCAATATCTCCTTTTCTTACTTTTCGTTACGTGTAATTGATTGTTACTTTTGAAATTGAAATATTTTCCATTTGGAGGTTTCTCTTTAACTAAGGATCATCAAATAAATACAATGATGATTTTGTGAATGTATTTCTTTTCATTAACAAGTTAAGGCTTGTTTGTTAAAAAGTGTTTCTATTCTTGAAAAAATTTCTGGAAATAAAAATACTTATTTGGTAAAACGTATTTGGTAAAATTCTTATTTTCGGAAATAAAAAAACCTATTTTTCATTCCCTCAAATAGATTTGAAACCGATACAAAAAATAGAAAAAAGTAATTAATGTTTCCGGAAATAACTTCTAAGAAACAAAATGACAAAAACTCAAAACCCTTCTTTTGTTTATTTCTGCTTCAGCCCGTGCCCTTTGTATCAGCCAATCCACCCGCGCCCTCTCTGTCTCAAGTCCCTCCTTTCTCCGGCGTCTCTCAGCTTCTCCAACGTCATCCTCTCCGGCGCCTCCCAACTCGTCATCCTCTCCGGCGCCGACAGCTGCTGCTCCTTCACCGGCTGAAACTTCTGATTCGAGGTAAGTTTCATTTGCTGACCTGCGACCATGGGATGGACGCCTTCGGCGAGGGCTTGGCTGAGCCGATTGACGAGGGCTTCGGCGAGAGCGACCCCTCGCAGATCTGGGCGACGGCTGCTTGGGGCTCGAGCGCGACGGCTCGCTCGAGCCAGCGCTCGCCCAGATCTGCGAGACGGTCGCTCGAGCGAGCCCTCGCGCTCGAGCGGGCCTTCGCGCTCGAGCCAGCGTGGCGAGGTGACGGCTCGAGCGAGCCTTCGCGCTCGAGCCAGCGTGGCGAGGTGACGGCTCGAGCGAGCCCTTGCGCTCAAGGCCCGAGCCAACGCTGCTTGCTGGAGCCAGCGCGGCTCCAGCGAGCAGTGCTGTAATTCAGACCTCCCGTTGGGGATTAGAGATTGTCTTCGATGATTGCAACATGTTTGGCTTGCCTGAAATGCAGAAGTCACCGTTCTATTTCTTTGCTGGTTTGAATCGAAGGTAATAGGAAGGGAGGTCAGATCTTCACTTTGGCCTTTGAACTCTGAAGCATTTGGTTAGCATCCTAAACGAGCTGTGGGAACGGATTGGATTTTTAATCTTGTGTGCTTTGGGAGAAAACTGAAAGGACTGCTTGAAGAACTGCTTTAGGGGCTGTTCTTTTCGTCATCGATTTTGTTTGGTATAATGTTGACATTTAGCTTCCAACTAGGCTTTTTCTACGATTCAGTTGGCTTGAAAACAGAATCGTGTCTATTGTGGATCGTTTGATATTGAACCTTATCACGGATCGTTTGATATTGAACCTTATCACGTTTACATTGTTGGAAGTTATTTCTCATGGAAATTGTTGAAACACAGAAATTAGTTTCTTTCTTTGAAAGGTTTTTGTAATCTATGATGCATGATGTGGCTGTCATGGATGCAATTTTTTCCTATTTGTGTACTTGAGCTTGGTTTGGTTTTTGGTTATTTCTTGTCACGTTTTTCATTCTCACTCGACCGGTTTCTACTTGCTCACTTGACATATTCTTTTTGCTACTTGCGCAGTTCCATTGACATCAGTGTTTCCAAAATCTTGCATATCTCCAAAATTTGGTAGGTTTCTCACAATGCTCTTTATTTCATTTTGAGCATTCTATTTTATTGATCATTGATAGTCATAGTACTATGTAATGCTTGTAGCTCAAAATGCAACTTATGCAACTTATGTTCTGTTCTATACAAGCTAGTTCAAGAATTGTCAATGTTGTCATTATAGTCTTCTCCGCTTGCATCTCTTGAGAATGATTTTGTATATGGCCTGTAGTTCCTATAGTATTATATTATTGATTTAACTCATAACTCATATGATGCTGAACCGGTCAAGGTTAAATGGCATCTGAGAAACAAACATTCAGTGCAAAGTGGAGTGCAAAGTGGACCGAGTCTGTAACCAACATATTAGTAAATTTGTTGGTGGATGAGGTCAAAAAGGGAAATCGCACATCTTCTACTTACAACAAAGCGGGGTGGAAGAATATACAGACTGAATTTATCAGACAGACGGGATTTCAATATAGCATGGTACAGCTGAAGAACAAGGTAAACAAACTAAGAAAACAGTATGGCAGTTTTAAGAAACTTATTTCTCAATCCGGATTTGGTTGGGATAATGTGAATAAAACAGTTACTGTCGACGATCCAAGTATATGGGAATCTCACATCAAGGTATCTTTTTAACTTTTTGGTCATTTTGATATCATTATAGATGTAAATTTTAAAATGTATGATTATGTTGCTGAAATGTCATTATTGTGAAAATTGTAGGATAATATTGATTGGGCAAAATTTAAGAAGCATGGATTTCCTCAGTATCCCAAGTTATGTATTGTATTTGATGGTGCATATGCTAGTGGGGATTGCACCAATGTTGAAGATTTGACGGTGTCGGAGGAAAATAACAATGGTGGTGGTAATGCAGATGGTGACAATGGTGGTGGCAATACAGATGACTTCAGTGAATATCGCATTGATGAGAGAGTCTTTACATCTGACAGTGCTCCAACTAAGAGGAGAAGGAGTAACCAATCTGAGAGGATTAGTAACCAATCCGCTATTGCTGACACTTGCAAAGCCATACAAGATTTTTTAAAAGCTAGGGCAAGTCAATTTGTTCGTGGCTCAGTGGTTACACCACCACCTATAGACCCTTTCTCCATATCTGCCATGATTGATGTCCTAGTTAGTATGGATGGGCTAGAACAAGATCTTTATAATAAAGCAGTGGAACGAGCATGCGATAGTGCCCCATGGAGGGAGGCTTTCATTAAATCCCCGCCTGAAAGGAGAATTGGACTTCTTCAATGAAAGGGTCCATGTAGAGATCTATAAGATACTCTTCTTTTTGCTAAACTCTTATTGTACGAAGTTTACTTACAAAATTTTCTTCCAAGTATGTACATATGTCCATGTTCAGAATGTTTTTCTTCACTCACCATGAACAAGATTAAATTGGTGAGTATTCTATGAGGATTATATCATCTCACCTGCCTCTCATTTCGTGGATCATTACTGATGGCCATGATAATATCAATTTCATGGCCTTTCCTAATCACACTATTTTATTTATCTAAACAAGCACCTAGATTTTTTTTTCCCCTAAAAAATAGGAACTTTCGATTATAGGTAAGGACCTTATGGTTATAGACAGAATAATAGACAGAATAATAGGAGATCTATCTGTCTTGCATCTGTCAGAAGTTGTGCATCTTTTCGGTGAGATTGCAAGATGGCACTAAACGTGTCCCAGTTTAAAAGGTTATGCACCTTTGTTATTGTCTTAAATTGTGTTGTTACATCAATAAATAAATAAAAAGTTTGTACCGATTAGGGAAATCGATACAACTAATCCGCGAAACTTTTACTTGATGTGTAATATATTTCTTGAATTTTAAATTTGTTCAATGTGGATTATGAATTTTTGCCCTATATGCAATGTTGTCTTTAAATGTTTATTTTGTTTAAGGTGATATATGAAAATATTCAATGTAATTACTGAAGTTGAATTAATAAAAAGATAACATTATATGTTTTTATACAATTAATGAAGCAGTCGAACATTTATAAAAAAATTAGAAATAATATTGAATAAATTAAAAGTTCATGGACGATATTTTATATAAAGCAAAAATTCAGTTATCATATTGAATAAATTAGATTGACTATATTGCAAATTGAATCAAAATTTTAAGAGCTCATCTAAATATCCCTATTAATCAATTTGGCCCCAAAGATTATAGGCCTGGTTTCAGAGACCGCCAAAGGCATTTGCATGGCCGGGTTAATCTCCCAAATGCACTCGTGTACCGAAGCGAACGAGCTCTCATCCCTTTCAGGATCAACGCCGTTCGCAGAGAGCCATCGATTTCAGCATCCATGGAGACGGTGCTTTCGAGCTTCGGCTGCTGTATGAACTCAGGTCGATTTCAGGTCCTCGAACTAAAATCACGCTCCTCGGATGATGCTCTACTGCTGATCCCCAGTCTGCAAAGTTCGCTCAGGTTTTCTGAAAAATTCCGGCTCGGACTCCCGTTAGCTTTATGCTCTATCGAGTTTTATGTCACCGCTTAATGCTTCCGCACGTTTCGACGTTAGTCCTGGAGGCGATGCTTTTGAAGCTGGTTATTTAGGTGATAGCAAGCTTTCTTTCGACGCCCAAGGGGGCCTGGGGAACGAAAGTGTCCTAGGATAACGCGTCACTATCAATTCTATCCATTTATCTTTGTACGTTAGATTATGTTCATTGAAGCCGTGAGCAAGAGACATAGTTCTGATGTTATGTTTCTCATGTGCTACGTTGTTGAGCTTGCTGTCATATTCCCCATGTTTCAGCTGTCAAGATGTATCTTAGAGGAACTTCATTCTTGAGTGTGTTGATGAATATTATCAGGTTAAATTTTGTGAGATTTTGTGGGATTATTGCCAACTGTTTTAAAAAAGTTAAGCTGTTGGATGAAGGTATAGTTTAATTTTTAGATAAATATATGATTGGGGAGGCACATTAGCATGGTTTAATATTTATATTTTATCAACTTCTACACTCTTCACTGTTCAGAGATTGGCTATATATACATAGTTTTAATTTTCTGGTTTTTCCAAGAACTCTTCACTTCAGAATTGATTTTTATAGAAGTTTGCTTGTCATTTTGTCTACATGATTTGGAAAGAATGGATGGCATTCACGAGGACGAGATTGCAAGAACGCTGCCTTAGATGAGACAAAATTTGCCTGGATAAGAAGAGGATTGAGAAGAATCTAGAAGAAAACTAGTTGAATAGCCACATAACTGGTTAAATCACAAGAGCACGAGGAATCTTAGGATCAAATGGCCGGAAGAAGGCAAGTCTATTTCCCCACGTCATACTTTTTTTTTTGGAAGGGACAACTAATAAGTCCATATCTGTTAAGGTCTTTAGATTTCTTATCGTTGTGTATAATCAATGTCCTATGCAAGTTATCTGTTAGCAGAACTTAGCTGAACTACTTCATTGATAAAAAGTTCTTAGTCTCTCTTTTTTCAATTGACTCCACTTTGTTGCTTCATTGAGGAGATGTTGCGATTTGTAGACACCACCCAGCTGCTCTGCTTCACCGTGATGTATTCTATCCAATCAAGGTCAGCTGCTGCTCACGATTCACTGTTGCTTCTCTTGGTCAGTCATTGCTTGACATTGTCTGAAATGTAACTTCTAATGTTCTCTCATCATGATCAAGCCTAATTCATTTTCCAGCATGATAAGTTACAAATATCAAGAAATTCAAAACCACCTGAGAAGGAAATCCTCTCTTTCTTCACACTAACTTTGAACTCTTCAGTTCATTACTGGGGAACTTTCTGTTGACCATTCTTTGAGCTGTAATAAGGGGTAAATGAGCTTCACCTGTAAGATAAAGGATTGAAGAAGGAAGAAGGTAAGGACGCAAACTACGTCCTCTACCTACACTGCCAAAAGAAGGTTTATGGAAATGTGGAGTCGTAATTGATCCTAGGCAGCCCTGCCTTGTGAAAGGTAGCTACACTGCATGCAGAAGTCTTCAGTCTTGAAGAATATAAGATCGAGTGCAGATTAGTCACGTTTATGGCCAATCCTATAATGAAATTGGCTTTCATTCCAAGTTCAATACTCCGTCATCATAATTCCTGTGAAGAAGTTCCTCAGTTTATGAGATCCATGTTCACTGATCTTATATAGTGTTTACTGGTAACACCCACACTCTGATTTTCCTGTGCTGTTTGCATATCGATAAATTTATGCAATAGAATGGGCTAAGAGCATCATCAGTTCAAATATTGAAAGGAGATAGGAACACTGGACTGAACCATGAATAACTTTTCTAATTAGGAAATAAACAGATTAATGCAATCACTGAAGAATGAGAGACTTTTTCTATGATTGTCATCCTATTGGTATGTTCATGTGTGTTAAGGGACCGAACTTGTGGCTTGGTTAACATTGCCAGAAGTTCAGTGCTAGACTTCAGTCCTCATTTCTGAGTTCTTGGTAATTCTGACTTCCTTTTAAGATAAAATTGTTTCTGAACCTATAACCCCATTCACTACGCGGAAAGCTTATCTGATGAGAAGTAGCTGATCAGTACCTGGCACAACATGATGCAGAGCAGAAGAGTTTGGCACAATTGTCACCTCGCAGAAATATCTTAACTTCTTGGACAATGCAACAAGCATTGCTCATTCTGAGATGCAGTTGGTGATAGCATTTGTCGCCTTTTCAAATATGGACATTAGTGAGATGTCAACAAATGTCTTTCTTTTTCAAGTACTGAAATCAAATCAATCAAGCATCAATCTGAAGTGTGGAAGATGAATCAGGGCACATAAGCATCTTGAATTTTTCTTGTTAGTTGTTTTGTCTGTCTTTCTCTTCGGCAATGACCGGTTAGTTCAATCGTAGGTATTTTCCTATAATGGTGCACTAGTGATTTATTTTGTGAAATGAACCCACAGGATCAAGGTCTTAATGCCATATTGGGAGGATTGGATGCATAGTTAAATGTGGCTTGTCAATGAATTTAACCATTGTTTCAATTAATCATATATTTTGTTTGGAAAAATATGATTAATTGAAACA
This sequence comes from Eucalyptus brandiana, assembly GCA_014182725.1. Lineage (NCBI taxonomy): Eukaryota > Viridiplantae > Streptophyta > Magnoliopsida > Myrtales > Myrtaceae > Eucalyptus > Eucalyptus brandiana. The sequence goes on from CM024669.1 coordinate 31,391,779, forward strand.
ATGGTTAAACTCATTGACAAGCCACATTTAATCATATTTCACTGCTGAACAATTTGCTCCTTGCAATTTGTTTCAAAGTTGGATTGTCAACTTCATTAACTGTATGCAAATTTGCCAATTTCAAACTATCAAGATGGAACAGGTGACCTTATGACTTGTGTACTCTTGTGCAGAAAAGCTATGACTGACTTTGAAACAGAAGATGAGCTAGTTACTTCTGCATTCATGTGTAGAAAAGCTATATCTGATTTTCAAAAGAATATTATCAGGCTCATAAACCTAGGTCTTTTACCCTAATCTTTAGAATAATGTTGTATTAATCATTATTTTGGAACTTTGGGTTCCCAGATGGGATTAGCAGAATTCTTCATCTTGAAATAATTAATCTGTTGCCTTCCTTAGTACCATTTCCTATACTTACTCATAAAGTTCAGCTGAAAATGATATTCTTGCCATAAAATTTAGTCCCCGGAGAATAAGAAGGTCAGGCTCTTAGTCGTTTGCGACTCTCTCTTGTTCTAATTTCACTCTTCTCAAATTGAAGAAACTACTGGATTTCTCAACAATTAAAACTTGGTTCATTCTGCTTTGTCCAAGTTTCTATGAACTCATGGCAGGGACACAGAGATTGAATTTTTCCCTTACATATGGTATTTTACTCCCGTCCTTTGAGACCTTAACCAGATTTGCTGGTGTTTATAATGAAATAATCTAATAATTTGAGTCACTGATCCCTCGGTTACTTTGTGTCTTGCTGTTTTCATGCTTGTAAGTAGGCATAGGTCTGAGAGAAATTAGACTTATGATTCTTAATTTACTCATTTCTCATTAAAGACGACTGCTTTATGGACCAGTGACTTGGTCCATATCGTGTGATCCAAGACCTTGCTGTCATTAAGATATTGACCAAAAGTTTTGCATGCATAATACATGCAACTGTGCTTTCTTCCTTCCCCTTACTATCTGGTAAATCTCATCTTGGACAGCTCACATCAATTTATGATTTCTCTGATCAGTTCACAGAAATCAAAATGACCGTCTGAAAGTGGAAGTGATCTTAGGAGCAAAATTCATTAAGGGAAATGTGAATTACAGTTTCACTACTTATTTACAGCCAGTATATGTTTGACATAATTATTTGAGAACTGCTTTAAATATATCATATCTAGAGAGTATAAGTTGAAAAGGGTGATAATTATTGTTCTTATGTTTCTACAAAAAGGGTGAGGTTAAAAGCAACTCGCCCTTCTCTGCTCTGAAGATACAGAATGGCATGTGTTTCTTGACTGTTGACACCAGAGGAAGAAAGAAAGAAAAAAGTACCAGTAAAATGATATGAATATAATGATCTACTTAAAGTGATTACAGAATCCCTGAAATAATTGCACCTGAGGAAAAAAGAAGTGAAGTAATTTTTTGCACAAGTCTATTAGTTCCTTGTCCTCAAGTTCATCCCTGCAAGTACTTCATTATCTTATTGTAGAAAATTTACAATTGGTTGAAACTATAGAATTATAATGTAGCCAGAAGCTTAATGATTTTCAAGAAATGAAGTAGACTTAGAATCTTCTCATAAATCACTTGTATGCTTCAGGCTCTACACAAAAGGCTGTCCTGGAAATTTTCTGATTCTCAATCCTGTTTTCTCTAACAGACAGACATTGGTTTCTCCTAAGTCCTTAGAATAATTGATGTGGGCAATGATATATTCCCTAGATAGCCAGATACCAAATTTGGATTCTGACTATAATGTAAGAGATCTTCTGCATCTACCAACAAATTGCCGGCGTCCTTTTTGCTAATCTATTTCATTTTTCTCTTCAAACATGCTAGCAGGAGCTGTTTACTTGCAATCATCACATTACCATTTTATTGGGTAACATACATAGTGAGCTTACATGGCACATATATCCACTTCCAGTTTCACAATACAATTTTAATAATCACAGATATATATATCACATGCAAATGTAGAACTGCTAATATTGTTTCTGCATGCTTTGTCTACAATTTATGCTGTACACCCTGAATTTGCCCCTAAATGACCACCTTCAGGAAAGTCATGCCCTCCTGCCCATTATGTGCTTCATTCTTGCAAGTGTCTAATATATGCCAAATCATTAAGTTCCTGGAAGTCAATCATGGAATTTGGTGGAATCATGTTGAAGATGTTCTCCTGATACTGGATGTGGCTGTACCCATTTGCATCATCACCAGCTCCAGCGTTGCCAATCAAATCCTTGTTGCTTCCATTTTTGTTTTGCTTCCTGCTGTCCTTAGTGCAAATGTTATGCTCATTCTCCTCAAGAGCTTTTCTTTTTAATGTGTTGACACAATTGCTTGTTGGATACACAGTACTTGGAGAATCTATATTATCAGAACTTTCATAATAAACTGAGTTTATACTGTTACCATTCCTACTGCCTTCAACACTTATATTAGAGATGGCTTCCATGGCGGGTGGAGCTTTCCCAGCCAGCAGGTATGCTATAAGTTGGCAATCTTTGAACAGATAATCCATGCTCATATGAGGATTGAAGTATGTGCATGTAGGTTGTGCTGCCTCAGTCTTTAGTGAGTACCTTGGTGCTTCAGGTGATTGTCTATCTTGGTTTTGAACGTTCTTTTTAGGTACCTTTGTTTTTTGTCGCACTCTGCATAGCACCCAATCATCCAGCTGCACCAACAAAAGGCAATATTTGTTTCACTCTTCTAATGATACGTGATAGAAAATATAGTTGGACATTAACTTCTTTGTTGGCCGAGCCATAGAGTGTATATATATATATAAATGTTTACAAACTATATTTCTACAAGATATCATGCTACTCTATGGTTTGTAAACATTTATATATATATATATATATATAGAGAGAGAGAGAGAGAGAGAGAGAGAGAGATTGTGTTGTCATAGGTGCGATATACCCACTTACTCTCATGGACCCTTTTAACCTTGATGGCCTGATTACTGTGTCGAGCAACCTGTATTCATTCATGATCCAATCTGTCTTGGCCGACTTGGTTGGGCGACCAGTATAGAAGACAAGAGCTTTCTTGACTCCTATGCTCCTTGATTCCCCAGAAGCAAGTATAGGCTTGTCGGTTCCTGTTGCTTTCCAATAACCGGAAGCTGCTGCCCTGTTTGGTCTTCCACCATTTGGATATTTTCTATCTCTTGGACTGAAGAAATACCACTCATCTTCCCCAAATAAAGCCTTCTCTGCTGGGACGAAAAGAAAACCAAAAGCCATGAAACAAGGAAAACAGGATCTGCAGTCTTAAGTTTCAAGGAGTAAAATGAAACAAGTACACAAGAAAATGGTGTAGAACAGACTGGGTAGCTCCCATGGATTATACTTGTACAGGTCTATATCTGCAATCACTGGTGCTGGAAGCGGAAGTGAAGTGACCTTGTTCTGCAGGTAATGAATTATGAGTTCTTCATCTGATGGGCGGAACCTAAAACCTGGAGGAAATTGAAAGGTTGAACTGGATTCTTTCTCCATTTGCAGAAGGTTTTTTCTTCTGTCTTAGAAGAGTATGGAGAGAATAATGGAATCAGGGAACTCTGATAATATCAACCAATTTAGGAGTACCTTATGAGAGCACAGCGCCAGTGTTATATGGCAGAAATTCATGCAGATTTGGACGTGATTTAAGATAATAGACAGGAAAGAGCCAAATCAATTAGAGAGTGACCCATTTTGTTTTACTTGTTGGAGCTGACCTTAGTCTGCAAACCTCTTGGAAGTGTCAATAACTGCATCATACATGAGGAAACCATTTGTTAATGCATATTTATGAGATCAACTTCAGGTTTATCCCTATTTTCCTATTTTCTTTTTCCCTATTTTTACTCGGTCAGGGCTCAGAGTTTTGTCGTTCTGGTAGCTTAGCCATAATATGGAGGGGGCTCTGAGCCTTCACCTTGTCATCATCCCAATTCCCGCCATAGATTGGAAGACAAAAAGATGCAATCGAGGGAATTACTTTATCAATATATTGAAGATAAAGTATGCAATTACTTGTTCACGTACCTCCATTTCATGGTTTATGGCTTGTTATTCTGACAATTAAGTTCAATCGTCTCAGCTGGTCATCATAGTTGAGAAGGGCATAGTGATACAGTTTTCTCCAAATGCAAAATCACATTTGCTTTTTAACAGGTAAGGCCTGAGAGTAACCCAAGCAATGGAAGTAGGCACTTGTTATGTTAAGCTATTGTACATACCAAGTAACTAAGAATTTTAGTGTACAGGTTCAGAAACAAAACTCCACTAATTCGATGGTTGTAAGTTGAAAGAAACTACTACATAAACAACTTCGAGCTTGAAGTTGTTAGCTATTAGTATCAAATTACCAAGATGAAGAACCTATCCCAGATGTTTGACGTATATTGATTATTGATCAACGTATTTGAAAGCTCTCCATGAATCACATGCCTTATTTCCATTGAGAAAAGCAGAAAACAACGAGAACTATACGCATTGCTGGTGTGAACAGGTGAAGACATTGGCGCATTTCCTAATTACATTGAATTGTTTGTCCTAATAAATGCATGAGAGATTTTCCTAAAATGTTATCGATTATTTTAAACCTGGATAGACGTCTAGATTATGACATGAAAAGTAAAAGATTCAAGCCATCCCTTTTGGTTTGGATATGATCGATGTATTTTGCAAGTAGGAGCTTTGCGCCGAAACTCTGTAGAGATGCTTTTTTTGGCTATATTCATCCTAGGACATTGTTCTCACCGAGACAAGATATGGGGAGAATGCCACGCCGCTGGTTCATGAACATAGTAACAACGAACAAACTTGACAGCTGATCCTTGGCTGCATAGGTTACTTTCCTTATTTGGAGTCTTGTAAGAATGACTTATGTGTCTTTTCCTCTGGCTTTTGTTCTGGACATATCTAAATGTGCATGGAGTTCATTGGTGTATGTTAACATGTCATTACAGTACCTCCGTATCCGCGGTCTCTGGAAAGAATGAGAAATGTGAGCTGCGTTGGAGATTTCTCAGGTTATTGACCATCTTAACTTACTTCTTTCTTTCGTTTGCAGGCTAGGTTTCTTCCGACCAACCTTATTGGTTAGCAATGGGAAACTGAAGCTCAATGAGAAGTGAGAACATTTGCAGGTTCGGCCTTGATAACTCAGTAGGATCAAACAGATCAATCCTTGAAGTAAGATGGAAATATGGGTGTAAGGAAGAGGAACAAACTATTACCACTCGGTCCATCACGCATAGAATCCCTCACACAAAAAAAGTTGTGATAACACGACCAATGGACCGGGAAATGTTTGTAACCTGGATAAACCACATAATGTGATTTTATTGAGATGAGAAACCGTATCACGAGTCGGACCGATGACATGGTATAATGATCACAGGATCTAGAATACGCTGTTCTTTTCTCAGGGTGCAGAAACCGACTTTGGCATATTTTAGATAGAAACTAGAGATCTTTAGCTTGGAGGCGTTTGGAAGAAAGTTCCTCGTGCAAGTTCCTCTAAATAAAAACAAAAAGTGGACGATGGTACCCAGGTCCTATGTCTTCCTTATTGGAGATAACAGGATACGATCCAAAAGAAAAAAAAATTCAAAAATTGACACATTCGCGTTTTGAACCTTGTTAAAATCGAGGGAACCTTGTTTTCTTCCTGAAGAAATTGATGTTAGAATCCTCAAAGTTGGTGCTCCTGTCTTTTATGCATTGACTAACATGTGGGGGACCATTTTATCTCCTGTCTCTTATGCATTGACGAACCTGTGGTAGATGTTAGCTGAGCTCATATGAATCGAGTGCATGTTATAATCTTCCCACAAATGAATGAAAAGGTCTGGCCAGAAAATAGGGGGAGGATGTTAAGAGATCACGGCGGCTCAATAGTCAATCCCTAGCGATTCATGCTTCGTTTTTATGATTTGGGCCGTGTTCGGCCCAAGTAGGCCCAATCTCTGGCCAAGATACACACGGGCATTGGGTGTTCTAAAAGAGAAACAATATGCAATGCAAGGGAAGGGAACTAGTTGCCTGTCGCGGATCAGCACTCGAACTCAGCTGATCCAAAGTTAGCTCACATAGGATGTGCCTATCAGTTCATGCTGAGATTATTTATCAAGACATGTCATATCGAGCCATCGAACTGGGTAAAATGAGGTGCAGGTCGTTTCATCCATATTTTTCTCACAATGAAATATCTTTTACTAGAAAGTTGTTTCATTAAAGAGGACCAGAGTTTTGCGCTAACTCTGGATAGAGGATATCTCATGTGAGAAGGAATCAAACCTCTTTAATTCAAACAATACTATACAATCCCAAATCGAGTCGAAATTTAATCAATGACGAGACTCAAAAGTTATAAAATCAATATCGAACTATGCCGAAATCCAATCAACAACACAGCTTGAAGATTTTAAGATACAATATTGGAATTTAATTAAGGGCAATGTATCGAAATAAAGACATATGCCGCAATCTAATCAACAATGCGAATATGAGAACTATAGCCAATGAAATTTAAAGTAAAGTGGAGGAAAAGTAAAGATAATTGAAAGATAACATTTTGCTTGATTTGTGTGGGCTCTTATGTTTGATTATTGGTGGTATTTTATAATGAAGGTGTCAAAACCACTCTTCAACTATGCTAAGGGTGTGCATGGTAACACTTCTTAATCGGGGAACAGTTTCTTTTCAGAAATAGTTCTTTTTCATTTTTACTCCGGGGAACAATTTCTAAGTAAAATAAGGTGTTTTGTAACTACACAAAATTTCTATTCTTGAAATAGAAAAAAAAATAGAAATATGTTTGGTACGATTTTTTATTTTTTGTATTTATTTATTTTTTATTCTTACTCATGGACCGCCGCCTGCCGTCGCCCGTTGCTCGTCGCTGCTGCCTGCTGCTCGTCTCCACTGACCACCAACGCAGGACCATTGGCTGCCAACCGTCGCAACTGACCGCCGATACATGATTGCCGCCCACAGCCCATCAGCCGCTGGAGGTGGACGAGTGACTGCAGGAGGCGACGGCCGGTGGGCTATGGGCGACAATCATGTAGCGATGATTAGTGGCAACGATCGGCGGCCGGCGGTCTGGTAGCAACGGTGGTCGATGGTGATCATCGACGGTCGGGGGTGGTCAATGGGCTATGGGTGGCAGCAACGATGATCAGACGGTGACGGCAACGATGGTTGCCACCGGTCGAGCAGCAATCAATGACAACCGGTAGTCAGTCGACGATGGCCGCAGCCGACCGGAGGTGGCCGGCGGTTGGTAGGCGGCCACCCAAGGCCGCAACAAGCAAGAAAAAGAAAAGAAAAAATTGACTTATTTCTAGAAATTGTTCCCGAGAACAATAAGCTACTTTTTTTTTTTGTTTCTTATTTTTATTTCAAATCTATTCCCCTGGTTACTTTTCTATCCCGAGAAATAGAAAAATAAGTTGGCGTTACCAAACAGATTCTTGTTCTTTTTTTGTTCCGGGAAATAAAAAAATAAAATTGGAAGAAATAGAAATGTTACCATACAGGCCCTAAGCAGTTGTGTTCCTCCATGTAACTTTCATTGGTCTCACCTATACTCCTTTATTCCCACAAGCTTCACTTGCCCACATTCTTGAATAATTGTCTCATTGTGTGTTGATGGTTTTATAGTTACCAATGATTGTTCTATGGCTGGGTCTTTGAATGGCAATTGCTCCCTCTACAATGTGCACTCTTGATGCCAAATCGTCTTGATTTGAAATCCTTTCAATGAAAACTTGCCGCTAGTGCCCATATAGGTGGCCACCAACCGTCCATTATCACATTTCAACAACTGGACAGGTAGTAGTAAAGAACATTATAATTGATCACCATGCTTCAAATGTCAACAGCTCAATATGTACAAGATAATTGTCATGTGTCATGCACGTGACTTCTTCTTATCACTACTCATATGCCACATGTTTCTCACTCCCATGCAAAGCATGTGCGTATCAATAACCAAATCAATTTTTGGTGGCAACACGGGTTTTAAGAGAAGAGGAAAAATATGGAGTTTGACACCTATGGTTCACACCCAAGTCTCATTTGGTATCATGAGTTGAGCAAACAATGAAAAATTTGGATGGATGGACAACCACTCTTGATTGACAACTAGACTCGTCAAAGAGATTGAAAGCATGAGGCAATGGTAAGATATTGTCTGAGAAAGTACTGTTGAAATTCAACACCTTTATAATGAGGAAATTTGAGAGAATGTCCATAATTTGGACCTGTTGACATTTCTAGTTAGATCTACATTCATTCAAAAACTCAAGTCATTGAGTAATGGACCAACCTAGACATTGTCCGTCGGTTCTTTTAGCATTAGACATCCCATTTGAGGCCTTTTTTTTTTTTTTTTTTTTTTACTTTTGCACCTTGCAATGGATGTTATGGTAGAAATTCCACACGCTTTTTGCACTTTTATGATGTTTTACATCCATGTCCTACTTTTCAAAACCTCCTTCCGACCCACCAATCAAATGTCGTGCGACTATCAACCCTTTCACATTAATAGATACTTTTCTTCGCATTAACTAGTGTTAAGGTCTGGGGCATCTTTAACACCCGAGAAAGGTGTTGACCCTGTCAGAGGACTGAACCTTTTCTCTTGTATAATGTGACTAAAACCATAGTGCTTAACACCCATTTCCCTGATGTAGAAGTAGCCCATTCAATACGATTTGGTCATTACTCATCGTGCTTCGGCTCTCGTCCATTGGAATGGAACCAAAGTCAAAAGGACTGGGCCCATCCAAGAAACTCCCAAGTAGGAACCTTCCCACCTAGGACCCTCTCCCTCTCTCTCTCTCTCTCTCTCCCTGCGTCCATGGGACGTTACAATCCTTTGATTGGCCAGATTTCAGATGGACCCACCAATCCCATCCTGTCTTCGCGAATCTGGTGAATCTCATGGGGTTGTATGATGATACTTGACAAGTATCAAGTCCTCCTGCTGTGTGGTTCATCAAATGCGACTCGCCTTATGAGCATCGATGAGCTCATGTCAAAACATCGGAACCGGGCTTTGCGCTTGTCATCAAATCCGTCAAGCACGCTTTAAGACTCATGCCCATCATCCTAATCTCGCACATTCCCTCGGAAAAACTCAGCAAGGGACAAGCAGGACGACATCGGCCGTTTCTAGAATTCTAGACCGCGCGAAATGCATGAAACCGAAAGACAGCGGGACAGAATTCGACGAACGGGTGCGATATTTCTCCAGTGGAGGGCCTCCCTGATGCTCTGTTCCATAAGCGTGTTCATTGACTGGTGGCGACTGCAGGCGAGCGGGACCCTCGGCGTCCCCACGCTGTCGGACCTAATCTCCCAGTTTAGCGAGCCAGGTCTCACGGACGGCACTCGAGTCGCGGTGGGAATCTGTGGATCCTTGATGATGTGCAATTATTTGACACGGACTCCTGATCGAATATTGCCCCTTTTCTTTTAGAAATTTCCCATTTAACCATGATGAGTGACTGTAAAGGATGACAGCTTTTGTTCATCGCCCTTGTCACCATCTATCCTCCCACTCTCGCTCGGCCTTTTAGGAATCCCACGTCCCGAACCCCTGATTCGACCCTTTTCAGACTTTTTTCAGATTTCGCGGGGAACTTTCCCCTGCCTTTGATGCGTGTCGTTATTGCCCCCTAGCAAAATCCCGTTCCCAGGAAAAAAAATAAAATTTCCCCCTTGCGACGTACGATGATGATGATGATGATCTTGATGAAAAAGAGAGCGAAAGTTCGTAGACGGACGTATCGCGGAGGTGGAGACCGGCTTGGGCATCTCTGCTTTTGCCACGATGGACTGATGTTGCTAGACGTGGCAGTGGAACTTGCCTTTCGGGGCAAGTTCTCTTCATGTGAAGAGCAGCAGGGGTAAAAGATAGGCGGTGAATTGTGCAGTCTACATGTCTGATCTTTATCACCCAAAAACAACGTATCAATCAGACCATGTTTTGCACGTCCCTTTCATCGTTTCTTCTTACTTCTCACATGGGAAAGAAAGAGAAGGAGAGAGAAAGAGAGGGGTCCAGCTAAGTCTACGGCTGACCGACTTTGACAAGAGCCGTGCAAGATAAGGAGAGCATGAGAGAGAGAGAGGCAGAGGGAGAGAGAACCAAACTCCATGGTTGCTAGCTTTTACACACTTCTCTTATAATAAGAGTGATGACTCAGATGTGAAATCTGCAGCGAGAGCCTGATTGAACTGGTAGAGTAGGAACCTAACGGGTTCATTGATTTCAGGGACCAGAAATCGGTCTGTCTCCCTCACTCCACTCTTTTCAAGTTCTCTTAGATTAGCATTTTTGTAGATTTTGAGGTTCGTTTTTCCCTTCTACAAAAGACCACCCAGTTACGAATATCAGTGCAGAAGATGTCTGGAAATGGGCTTTTTTCAGCCAGAGATCCTGTTCAAGAACCCAAGTCTAATCCAATCAATAGAAGGAGAAACTTGCCAGGAACACCAGGCAAGTTTGAACTTTCTTCGCAGACAGCTTTTCGAGTTTCGAATGAAGCTCCCTTTTTTTTATCTTACCGTGGACTTATCTTTCTAACGTTTGAGCAGATCCAGATGCTGAAGTGGTTGCTCTATCCCCAAAGTCTCTGATGGCCACCCACCGCTTCGTGTGCGACATATGCAAGAAAGGTTTTCAAAGGGACCAGAACCTGCAGCTTCACAGGAGAGGACACAACCTTCCATGGAAGCTGAAGCGAAGGACCAAAGACAGAGAGCAGCCGAGAAAGAGAGTTTACATATGCCCGGAGACAACCTGCGTCCACCATGACCCATCAAGAGCTCTTGGGGACCTCACGGGGGTGAAGAAGCACTACAGCAGAAAGCACGGTGAGAAGAAGTGGAAGTGCGAGAGGTGCACCAAGAAATATGCAGTCAAGTCAGATTGGAAGGCTCACAGCAAGATTTGTGGGACTAGAGAGTATAAATGCGATTGTGGCACCGTCTTCTCCAGGTAAATTTTTCGCTTTGTCTTATTCCATTCACTTGTTTTGGACTCGCACACGTATAATTCAGCTTTCTATATAGCACTGAAGTGATTAGGTTGGTTGAGGGAAATAAATGACCACACTAGGCGCTTTCATTGTTTTCATTTGATTGCAACAGGGGCTCTGTTATTCCTATTAGTACTGAATATAATTGAGACGATTTTGATTGTTAAGATCGTGCATCATCATGACACAGGAAAGACAGCTTCATCACCCACAGAGCCTTCTGTGATGCTCTAGCTGAAGAGAGCACAAAATTCAATCCCTCAAACTTCAGGAATGAGTCGACACTGGCTCCTCCTCCATCAGCTGCGACAATCCCTGATAATTTCAGAATGCTCGGCCCGGAATTTGCTAATCCCCATCTTAACAGCTGTGGATTTTCCGGTTCATCTTCCAGTGCATTCTTAGCTTCAGTTTTCGGCAGCGACCGACCAGAATTTGTTCCTACCGTACCGATGAGTATTTTCGGGTCGCCGAGCGCGTCCTTCCTTGGGTCCGGTGCATCCGTCTTGGAGTTGCCTCAGTGTGTGAAGGAGGAAGAAGAGAGCAAGAGTTCGATATCTGATGCAGTGAGTTCTTTGTATGGTTCAAGCGATCAGAATCATCGGCAACAACAAAGCCAAGGTCTCATGTCAGCCACTGCACTCTTGCAGAAAGCAGCCACGTTGGGAGCTACCATGGCCAATCCACCACTCCTCAATGACATGGGTCTCGGACTAATGAACTCATCGTCATCTTATTTTCCCAACACTACAAATTTCTGCTCCCTTTCTCAGAACTTGAATGAGTCACTACTGAGTTCATTGTCCTCTACAGTCACTTGCTCTCCTGGAGGAGATCATGTGCTGGTGTTTGGCGATTCGGACTCGAACTCACCGACAGCCGACACTGAGAACACGCTGAGTAACATGGTGATGCAAGCCAATGGGAATGTGAGCCGACCGAGAGTCGTTCAAGGGAAGCTGAATCATGCATTGGTTGAAGGCAATTTGACAAGGGATTTTCTTGGTGTTGGAGGCAAACCAAGAGCGCACGTCAACCAGCAGGGGCTAGCAGATTTTGCCTCACTGGGTTCGTTGTCCGCGGATTTGAGCCCAGTACAGTTCACTTAGCTATGCTAATATAAATTATATCTCGTTCTAGAAATCTTTCATGTACTAATAGAATTCATGAAAGAAGCTATTTCATGCTTAAGCATATCATGGGAAGGTAGAACGGTGAAAGCTTAAAGCTTCAACCAAGCCTGTCTTTAGCTAGTTCGCGGAAGTGGCAGCCCGAGTATATTGAAACGACTCGTCACTGAGCATTAGGTTTAACAATCAAGAGGACGAAGGCGCAAATGGGAGATGCTTCGATTTCTCTCTGTAATCAAAGCTAAAGCAAGTTTATATTTGAGTCACCCACTTGAATTTTTTGACTCGTGTCTTATAAATGCACGAGGTTAATGAGATATTTTGTGAGTACATTTATCTATTTAAACGAGCTATTGCGTTGTCGAGATAGGAGTAAAAAAATATGTTAAAACTTTCCATCCAGGGAATTAGAACGAAAACACGAAGGGACTTTAAAGACCGGAGTCATCTCTCTATGCATGAACAAGTGTGAAATGTTCTACTTTTTTTGCATTGAATGTCGACATCTTTTCGCACATTAACATCACTCCACTAGCAAAATTGTCAAGTGGTGCCGTGACTAATTGGAATGGGATCTTCACATGCTTCCGACACGCTTCTTCCCCAATTCTCACTTACTAGATTGTCCTTCGATCACACGTAATTTCCAGAAAGACCGCAGCCTTAATTGACTAAAGTCTCCCCATAGAGTAAACTCTTGATTAGATGGATGGATGGATACGGCGGACCTCGCAAGCTATTCTGTACCAATCATTGGGGCAAGCCACACCACGGTTTCTAGGAACTCGATGTAGTCATATTGTATTATCGATGTCTTTGATTCCTTAAATAGACCGGCAAGCAATCTATCACGCCAACAAATCTGAGGCCGTAGTGGATGGAGCAGGATAAGGGTGCATTTGGTAACGATTTTGTTCCAGAGAACAACTTCTAAGCATTTTAAGTCGTTTGGTAACTATCCAAAATTTCTGATTCTTATATAAAATTGTATTTGGTACCATACTTATTGATTTTTTCCAAATCAATTTCTTTTAATTTTTAAATAATTTTTTACTTTTTTTCTTTTCTTTTTTTCCTTTCTCTCCTGTTTGTCTTCTTCAAGTGGACGAGGGCCGGCGACCTCACCGGAGCGTCGCCGGCCCTCGGCGAGGCTAGCCCTCTTCGGCCGAGTCTCGCCGGGCGGCTAGGCTAGGCTCGCCTAGCCACCGGCGGGGCTGGGCAAGGCCTGCCTGGCCACCAGCGAGCTCGTCGGATCTCGCCCTAGCCTGGCGAGCATCCGGCGAGCTCGCCGGATCTCGCCCTAGCCTGGCGAGCATCCGGCAAGCTTGCCGAACCAGTTGCCGGCAACCGATGGTAGTGGGCGGCGGACGGCGGCGGTAGATGAAAAAGAAGAAAAGGGAAGAAGAAGAAGAAGGGAGAGAACGTATGAGCAGAGGAGGAGTTTCACTTTTTTTTATTCTTTTTTTTTGTTCCAGGAATAAGAATCAAGTTTTTTTTTTATTCTTGATTCTACTCCAAATCCGTTCTCGATAACAAAAAATCAGAATCAGTTACTATTCGGATGGTTATCAAATAGGGCCTAAGTATGTCGTTTGGAAGGAGATGGCGCTATGTACTTCGTTTTTGAAATACTACTGTACACGACACGAGCTATCCCGTTGGTCAACCATCAAATTGACAAACTATTCCTACTTCTCATAAGCTTTTGCACTCTTGTGAGTGTATTTTGGACTTCGTAAGGAAGAGGCCTAATTCAAACTCTCCATTTTTTAAGGATGGTATAGATCAGATAATTAGAGAGAAATGAACGTGGGATTGGTGTCATGATGGGCTTGTAGAGTCTCAAGGCTTATGATGTCGAAACAGAGAGTTCCAAACGGAGCTATTAAACTCTTCTCGTGTGTACGTGGATCACTGATTTTCGTCATAATTTGGAGGAGAATGCATGGCCAAAGTTAAAGGCCCAGGCAAGGTAGAGGCCCAAACAAATTCACAAGCTCAGTGCACCCGGACTTCTTCTTTTCTGATGGCTTGATCGTTGCGTACTCGTCCTCGTTGGAATGATATTGTGATCTCTATGACCCCTTCTTTGTAGCCAGTCATCAGACAATTTAAGCATCTCATCGACGGATGTTATGTGTTTTTCTCACTTCCTGATAGATAGAACTTCTAAAAATCCATCCTTTAGCAGACATAATACTGTATGAAAGAGCTTTTGCTAAGTATTTTCTCATGAGAATGCTTGCGCTGAATTTGTATGGTCCTACATAGATGCAGAAGAGAGGTTGATGTGGTCTCTTCTCCCCTGAATTTTGAGTTACCCATGAAGATCTAATGTGTCTTGAAGAGACTTGAATCCTTACGGTTTTTGAGAGAAAGTTGTGTTCATTCTTGTCCGAATGGTTCCTATGCTGCTGCTGGTTAGCCGCCTATTTTGATGCTTACCAAAGCGAATACATTGTTTTCTCAGTCATGTGCAAGGGCAACGGATGGCATTATGCAGTAACGAGTCATTGCTCCTTGCAGTTAACATAATGGCTGTTAGGTGCGTTAATGCTTTCATATCATGGTGATGGAGGAAGAAAACTGAAGAAGAAGAAGATCAATTTCACAATCCAGGAACATACAGCACTTCCTCAGCAATAATACAACAGATAAGTACATGAAAACTGAAAGCAATGAACACGGGGAAGGGAAGGAAAAGGAAAGGAAAATGAACAGACTCTGGACTCTTTTTTCTCTTTTTCTCGCATCACTGGCGTGTTCTACCATCGGGACTCGAATTTATTTCAAATCACTGACCACATCTCTCACTGCCCTCTAACCAAATTCACCAAATAATAGCTCATAGGAGAACCCAAAAGTGACCCCCACCTCGGTGTTTCAAGCTGATCATTCTCGTGATGTCGCAAATGTTCCTCGTCACAAGTAGAATGTCCCAACAACACTCAATCCAATGAACACCATCATTCCAGGGACCATCAATTTCCCTTCACCAGATGTGTCCACCGGGACGTTGTCGTCTGCCGGGCTCGATCCCAAGGCCGGCTTCTTCTTTGGCTTTGCTGGGGCAGGCGCCGGCGCAGGTGGCTTCGGGCCGAATATGCCCATTGGAAGCAGAACCTTGTCGACACTATACACAGCCAACTGGCCGTCGTTATGTACTGTTTGGGACACTGTTGCATTGTTGACACCAGTCGATATGTTCACATTGCTACCGGATGTAGTCAAAGTCAGTGGGAACTCGAACTTCCCGCTCCCGCCTGCTTGTGTCCTCAGCGGATTGCTGACTGTTTGGAATTGGGGCACAGACAAGTATGTCGGGACTACATGGAACTGCACGAGCTCAACCTGCTCCTCAGACGAGAGCTGGTTCAAAGTCCCAGACTTGAGGCTCGAGAAGGCACTGTCGGTCGGGGCGAAGATGGTTAGGCCATTGTTCGAGTTGTTAAGTTGCGCATTGATCTGTTTGTCGACTGAGGTGGCCCTCATGAGCTTGAGCAGCACCGTAAATTGGCTCGCCTTCGCGAGGACCTTCGTGATGTCGGTTGGGCCTGCAGGAGCTGGGCCTAAGACAGGAGGAGCCGGGCCTAAGGCAGGCGTAGCAGGTGCAGCCGGGGCTACCGCAGGCGGAGTTGGGGCGGCCGCAGGCTGAGCCAAGGTGGTAGAGCATTGGAAGAGCAGGACCAGTAGGAGCAGAAACGACAGTCTCTTCATCATGTTTTTTGCTTTGCTCTTGGTAAGAGGGGGATTGTGAAGAGAGGACAGTGAAGAAGTGGTACTTGAAGAAGGCTTTTGGTTGTGTGAGGGAAGAGGAGGGAGAGAGTGGCAATTTATTTGAAATCTGGGAAAGAGAGTGGTGATCATCAAAGTGGGAGAAAATGAAATTAGGTGAGAGGTTCCAATTTTTAGTTAGGGGAATTCAGTAGTTAGCACCTCAATGATAAGTGTTGTGCGAAAAGCAAAAACATGGATGAAATAAATGGGGAGAGAGAGAGAGAGAGAGAGAGAGAGAGAGAGAGAGAGAGAGAGAGAGAGAGAGAGAGAGAGCTGGGGGATCATTCACTGTTACAGCAACTAGTTTGCTTGAGAAAGCAGGAAAAATAGTAGAGGGAGATCAAATGGACATGGCACAAATCAGGCCATGCTTGATTGCTTGGGTTTCACTTTGTATTTATTTCTGGTACAAAATCAATTTGCTTGCCAACAAACTTAGGAGGGAAGCCTTTGCAGCTTCCTTCTCTTTTGCGACGGAGATGAATCGAGATTCATGTTTGCTGCAGAAAATAGGGCCCAACACTCTCATCAACTTGATTAGGATTGAGTTGACTTCTGCATAGCAACTTTGGTTGTGCGAATTTCCCTTTCCTTTTTTTCCCGAGTAGCTTGTTATTCATTATTGAAAGGTGAAACATAAAAGTGGGGTAATCCATACTTGCAAGCACCAAACATCCAATGGTTTTAGATATTTGCATTTGTCAGCTGTGATTGAAAAGAAAGAAAAGGCATCTGTTACCAATCAAACATTCGAGCTAAGGATTAAGACTAGCCAGTGCCATCCATCCGCTCTGTAAGGCATCGCTGGATCCATATTAAAGAGGAAACAGACATTTCACCTCACCCCCATCAATCCTTGTTAGGTTCTCTAGATGTCTAGTTACAAACAAGGTGATTGCCTCTGCGGAACATACATGAGAAATATCATCCACTTGAAAAACTGACATCTTCACCACTTTAGTTCGAATGGACTAACTAAAATCTCAACCATATAGGATTTGTTATAATCTTCTCCTCAATGATTGAAATGTTAGTTCTTTTTTTCATGTTTGCAGCAGAAAGCAGACTCTTTTATGCTATTGAAAATGATCTTTCTCGCGCGAACTGTTCACTACACTCGAGCCCCCTTCATGTTGTGCTGTACATTAAAAGAATGCATTAGAAGACTTGTTACAGCAGTTCTCTACAGTTCTGTGTCACTGCCGATGGCTTGTATAAGACACCTTTCGCCACGGTGGCCCAACAGCTAATCTTCAACACCTGTCGTCTGGTTCATTTGATATTACTCGTTACACACAACCGCACACACAGAGTGCGATAACATAAATGACAGTCATCAGTAAGATTCATAATCAATCATCCCAGCATGATCTGTCCATCACTATAACGACATTCGCCTTTCCATTTCTGATGGCTGGCAAACACGCGATGGTTTAATCATGTTTGATCATAAACTGCTTCCTAAGCTAAAAAAAAAAACCAGAGCTTACAGCAGTGACTGCGTGAATCAGTTCGTAGGGATCTGGATATCCATTCTTAAAAACTATATTGCCAATATGCAACTCTCCTCATTAGACTCTCCAGGTTTTCGTGAATAGATTGACATAGATTGATCTGAATATCTTTAGTATAACACAAAACAGATATAACATAGGCCGAGAATCAGATTAACTACAAAGTACTTGTCCATGACAGATTAATTACAAAACACCTAACTCCCCAGAAGAAGCTACCCCACCATCCATGTTAGCGGGGCATGAGATATTTGCTGAAAAAATTACCAGAAGTATAAGCATTTCTCTTCTCCAATGTAACATGCGAAAAAATTTGCCCATACAGACATCATCTGCAGCTAAATGTAAGTGCCCATTTTGCTGCCTCTATTCTGCTATAGCAGGAAAAGAACCAAATCACAGTATAAGATGCTCATACAAATTGAAGCCCCTCAATCGACAAAAGTTACAGCTTCTTGACCTAAGATTAGTATCATATTCATGTCTCTTCTGGTTTCCTCTCTGCCAATGCATCTTCTGCTTTCATTTTCTCTGGAACGAAATCTAGCACACAACCAAATGTCATTGAATAGGTCATACTGTCATTGGACATACAAACAATCAATACAAAAATTTCATGATTTAACCAGATGTATTAATATGGGTATGAAAACAAGTACCTGAAAGAAAGTCATATCTCTTCCACTTGCAAATAAGTGATGCTGAAGGAGGGGAAAAAAAAGACAACAAGAAATAATCAGCATAACTAAGAAAGGTTAATGCCTAATCTCCATGTGTCAAACAGCCAAATTCACCCTACAGCAACTTTCATCATTTAAGTGTCATAAGTACAGTAGCACTCAAATATGTTAAATCACAACAAAGATGATCAAAATAAAACTTCAGTAAGGCATCAAGTTCATCCAAGCAAGTGCACCAAATGATAACTTCGCATAGTTATTCCACACTGGCATGTATTTTAAAGTTTTCCATGTTCAGGTTGGAAATCCCCATTCAATCTCTCCGCAAGCAAGGAAAATCTACACAAATCTAAGTTGGAAGAATTCCACAAGGACTGAACAAGAACAACTGTATCTCTAGAGGAGGGTAAACAAAATGCGGACGAGGCAATTCAGAGTGGCGGACAATTAAGCTACGACATTTTCCAGTTTCAACCAGAAAATCAGATGACACAGCTCCTTTTCCAGGGAAGAAATAGGTTTCATGAGCCAAATAATGAGTCAATAATTTACTCATAGCACTTTGTCAAACCAAAGCCAAGAGCTTCCCCACCCTCAATCCTCATAAGTTTTTGCAAAGAAACTTCCAAGTGTAATTATTTCAGAAATCACTTCTAAAACAACAGAAAACCATCATTGAAATTCAAAAAGCCAGAGACTCCACAACATTTTACAGCTTCACTAAGTAAATGAAGGTGGAATGGAAGATAACTCAATGTTGAACCTTACGATGTGAAACTCGGTATACAATAACATCAAGCATTCAATTTTTTTTTTTTTTTTTTTTTTTTTTGCAGGAGCTGCAGTTCGAATGAAAACGAGAGAGAAACTTACACAGGTGGTTATACTTGAAAGATTTCCTACTATCGCGAGCAGCAGCTAAGGCATACGCGTCTTCACAAAGCTGCTCAATAAACTTTTCCTGTAACAGTCCCAAGAGCTGGATGAGAATCAGAAGCAGGACACATGATTCGTCACTCACAAAACAAGTATGTATACATCAAACCATCGATGTACTAAAGCTAGGATTGGAGTGATTAGTGATTCCCAGGGTTTAGCAAGACTATGGAAAATGCTGCAACAACAGGACTGGGATTCCCAACAAAGTCAGAGCTCACGCAAGCATACCGTGGCTTTGTTGATGACGAAATAAGCCTCGTGATTGATGCGCAAGTCGGATTCTTCGCTCTTCGCGATCGTCCTGATCCTGTTCATCGGAAAAATGCAGAGCTTCGAATCGTCCCTGCTCTCGTCCCCGTCCTCTCGCTCCTGGCGCTTCCGCTTCTTCTGAACCGCCGCCGAGCCCGCGGCGACTTCTTCGAGCACCTTCGCGCTCCGATCTCCCTTCGGCTCCCGCTCCCCTCCTCCTCCTCCTCCTCCTCCTCCTTGCGACTCGGCGCTCGAGGACGGGACGACCAGCGCCTCGGGTTCCCGCGCCGCGGCGGCGCCATTGCTCTTGCTCGATCCACGCCCCTCCCCGCTCGCCCCGCCTTCCTCCCGCTTCCGACGCCTCCGCTTCTTCGCGCCCGCCGGATCACCGCCGCGCTCGCGCGCCTTCGGGCTCCGGCTTCGCTTCGATTCAGGCTCCCGCGCTTGCGATTCGGTGCTGGAGGACGGGACGACTAGGACCTCGGTTCCGGGAGGAGGCGGCGCGACGCCGTTGCTCTTGCCGGCTTTAGGCGGCGGCGGCGGCTGCTTGTTCTTGACGGCAGCGGCGGCGTCGGCGCCGCTCTTCTTGCTCGGCGTCTTGGAGCTTCCCGCTCTCTCCCGCGATTTGTCCTCTGTCATCGTCCGACGTTGCATGAATTTGGCGCCGATTCCATTTTTTCGCAGAGCGATCGGTTGACTTGGGGGAGATTAGGGCACAACTGTAATTTGGGGATTCAATTGATTGTGGGCCGTTTCGGCCCGCCTCATCGAGACTACTTTGGTTATGGGCCGTTTCGGCCCGCCTGGCTTAGGTGAGGCTTTTGAGACTACTTCTTGTCTGGCTTTTTCTGGCACTCGCGTTGTTTGATCGGTACATGAAATCAATTTTTTAGAGTTAATACCACGAAAATTTTCAAATCGATACACCTTCCACAAGCGTACCTCAATCTAATTTTTTAACCATAAAAAATTCCCGAACTGATATATCTGTAATAAATTTACCTTCCATTAGTTTTTCAAAAAGTTTACTACTAAATTATTTAATAGGGTGACACGTGACAAATAAAAAATATATCAGATTGAGATTTACATTCAATTTGTCAACTTGTGATTTTCTTGGCATTAATTCAATTTAACAGAAAATAATGAAGGATAAATTTGTCAGTCATGAATCAGTTTAAAGTTTTTTTGTGGTTAAAAAATTAATTTTGAATAAATTTGTCACATGTATCCTAATGAAATGATTTTTTCTTTTTGTATTAATCTCTGCTCACGTTTGAGTAAGAAATGCTGCAAGGCTGTTTTCACAGTAGGCAGGACTTCCACAACTTCGTTCAAGGCGCAAAGAACGTCCGCCTCTTTTTCTCTTTTACAGTAGCAAGACTATTTCAACGAAACGGTTGTTACGGATGCAGATCAGGCAATCCTCGGTTGGCTACTTGCTGTCGGCATCCTTGGTCTCACGAAGGAAATTTCTTGGCGGTCCGAGAGACGCTGCAATCTTGAGGTATCTAGAGCATCCTTGAACATCGCACAACATTGATGCATAGGTTCGCTATTGTGCAGTCTAATGTGTCCGTCTTTCTGTTTCATTTGTCATGTGTATTGTCGATTCAAGCAAATGTATCTCTTGCTTGCTTGCCGTTCGTGGGCATGAAACCGAACTCGCAAAAGGTAGTTCTCTTCCTCTGTAACAGTATCATCACGAGATTGCATATTTAGTTATATGTCCTAAACATAGCTTTGATAAACACCATGTTCAGTTTGATTAAGTTTTATCGACCTTCACGACTATTAAGCAAAATTAAGAGGAAAAAATATTTCATCTATTCAACTTGCAGAACAGACCAATTGATGATGCTTCGTCTTCCGTACAGACACATAAAGGCTCAGGTACTTTCTTCCTGAGAAATTGCTGATACCAAATGAAAATAAGATTTAGTGGAACACGACAACATGGGCCAATTTGTCCCTTATTTTGTACACACGTGAATCATTCAAGTACAAAGCAGAAGACTCCCCCAAAACAAGATGCAAACACAGACGTCTTCTTTGATTAAAATGAGAAAAAAGGAACGGACTTTCTTTTTGTTATCGGCATAATTAGTACTGAGCAACACCCTCAACACTAGCATGCCCAGTTGGCCCCTTGAACCTGCAAACTTTGCAGACAGGTGACAATAGAGATGTTGTTTGGTACTTGTCTTCGCCGCCCGTCATCGGCATGGGAACGCCGACCTTCACGGGGCTCACGTAGTTTGGCCTGTAAGTCTTGCCCAGAACTCCTTCAACCAGGTCCGACAGACTAGAGAACCGGAACTGTGTCTCCAAGTGAGCGAACGCATCGTCGTTCGGTATTTGATAGTTGTGAACCCGGTTCTCTTCTTCACCAATCGGCCTTACCCCTACGTCCATTTCGAGCAATCCACTCACCGTCACCCTCACAGAGTTAGTATCATCGGTCCTTTCGACTATCACGGTCCTGTCCTCGCCTTCATGCCTCCACTCGGCCTCTCCGTCGGTGGGGACTTGGACCGCCTGGTTGTCCCAAATGACGTTGAGAGCATCTACATTGTCGTCCCAGTGCGAGACTCTCTTCGCTTGGATGACAAGGGTGTGCTTGTCAAAAATGACCGCGAGGGCTTGGACCCACGTGAAGTCACGCGCCCGTCCCACAGGGCGAGTCCCGATGAAGTGGGCATTGATCTGGAGGTTGTCATCAGAGACGAGCGCAAAGTTCCCTCCAGTTGCCCCGTGGAAGTAGAACATTACGCCGTCGCCGCCGACGAACCGAGGGTCGTAACAGAGAGAGCCATATCCCTGGCAGTTGGCTCTTCTATCTGCAAGAGCAAGAAGAAGTGAATATCAATACGTGAGCCTGTTCCCCGATGGTTCGAACTTTTAGAGAAGAACGGTTGTGTCAAAATCGATGTCCAGGATTCATTGATCATGTCTGCATAAATCTCGCCAAGACGAGAAAGACAACTATCGTGCTTGTGTTTTTCGAAGTAGCAATCAGAAAACAGCTTAAGACGTAGGACTGTTGTATCGGGAGAGTGTGAGAGGCTTGCTTACATTTGCAAATGGCTTCGCACTTGCTGCTGCTGCAGTCGATGAAGCAACCCTTTTGCTTCTTGTTCTTCTTGGGCTTCCTCTCCGGGCACTCGGAAGGGCAAGTGAGCCTCTTGAAGAGACACTTGCCGGACGCCAGACAAAAGGCTCGTTCATGGCCAGAAGACGTTTTATTTAGCATCACGTACTTTGTCGAATTGGGGTCAGGTTTTTCGGTCGCCCCTCGGACCGTGGATGCCCCCAGCAAGACCAGAACCACAAGGCTAGCCATCAAGATCAATGGCTTTCCTCCCTCCATTGTCTTCGAGATGCAATCGCAGCCCGAAGATGCTTCTCTCAACCTGTTTTCCTCTGTTGATTATCAGATGCTTACAGCAGAAAATGATGGATATTCTTGGACGGATTAGAATGTTGAGAGAGGCCTATTTATATGGAAACGTGAAAATGCCTAACTTAAACAAGGCCTTGGAGTTCGGCTTAATCCTTGTATTTCTTGCTTCCTAAACAAAATGGAGGTTTTGACTAAGAATCGTAGGCCATTCTTAACATATTTAATGAGTATTATTATACATTTTGAAAGGGCTTAAAGCTTCTATTTGCTTGAATATGTAAGAGTTGACTATGTGCCAGTTGTAAAACTATTTGCAATACTTGAGCCTGCAGCAAGCTTATCCACCTCGCCAACATATGCTCCACTTAATTGGTGTAATTATGGTAATTATCATAAGATTTACTGTGAGCTCATTATCCACGTTTTCCGAAGCAAAACCCATAATTTTTTTTTTTTTAATCAAGGAGTTATTGCAAGCTGACAAGTTATAACTCAGCTTAGGACTCTAGTATTCAAGAAAATCCAAGTATTGAGTTCAATTTAACATTGTTCTCATGGCAATAATTCACTGAGAGGTAAACTTTTGCAAATCCTCTAATCCTAGCAAGGGTTACCGTAATTTACATTGATTCTTCTTGCTTAGGCTCATTCATAGTGAACTCCTCCATATATGAAATAAGCCTTAAGGAACTCTCGTGACTAGCTATGGTAGTTAGGACAAAGCATCAAGCTCGAGTTTTCAGACAAATTTTCATCCTCGAGACCATGTATCAAAAACCCGCCCGGACTTGCAGAATGTGACATGTCATGATGCTGAGGGTCGGGTCCATGTGGCTATTGAATTCGCGAAAGAGTAGCTCAACCTGATGTAGGAACCTAAACACTACTCAAGGTAAAGAGTTTTCCCTTTTCTAGGCGTAGCCACGTTTTCAGCTTGAAAGATGGCTTTCCCTGAGGAGATATGAACAAGATCCAGCTTATCATATCCGAATAAAATAAGCGAAGAAGAAGAAGAAAAGATAAGGGAGTTTGTGCTCTTCGGGAAACTTAAACTCCACTTATATATTACTCAGCAAACCCTCCGTTTCGTTTCTGCTACGCACAGGCCATGTGGCTTGAACTTCGAGCCCCCTTAAATTTGCCTTGGATCCTCTGGTCTCACAAACTGATGATTCACGTAATTCTGAGCTGCTAAATTTGATGTTAATGGAAATCTCAAGTCGTTACTAAGGCACTTGCTTCGTTTTTTATACTTCACTTACGATGGATTCAACAGAAGGAATGCCTCGTGTGAACCAAGGTAAAGTCGAACGCATGCGTGTTGTGATCACATTTTGATTGCAATTGTTATCGTCATCGTACAAAATGGGACACTATGCCCATTTCAAAAGCTTCCGAGTTCAACTTCTATTCTTTGATAGCCGGAAAATAGTAAATGGTTTTTTATTTCTGCGGGAGGCAACTCCCGCCTAGCATTGACCAAGCAATCTTGGAAGAACCGACGCACCTTAATTGATGGAGCAGAAAGCCATGTACGTTAACGGGAAAAGGTCAAGTCCTGCTATTACAGAATTTAATAATGGTCATCAGGCTTAAATGAACTTCTGCATACGGCAACGAACAACGAAAGCCATAGCTATGATGTAAAATGTACGTGGAACAAACGCGTTTTAGGGGTTGCTTACATCGGCCGCAAAGGTTGCTCAGTGCACAGGCCAAAAAATGCCCCAACATTTTACCCAAGGAACAGACCTTAACTAGCCAAGTTGATCAACAGAACTACAATGGACGCCACTCCAATAAAGCTTAAGTGCTTTAAAAATGGATACCCACACAGTTAACCCGCAGAATTAGTAAAGCTTCATCAACTTATTCTTTTACAACCGGGACATCAACGTAACCAAATTTTGAAGCAACATTATATACACGTTCAGCATGCAGGAGGAAACATTAAAGCTGGACCGAAAAACTAAGACCTGAGGAGAGGTCGAGCATCATAAAGTCACCTATAAGTGAAACCAATTTGACTGTGAAAAGAATGTTCCCGGGTCAACGAGATGAAAGTGAAATACTATTGGAATATGGGAAGATCATTCTTTGGCTGTTGGTCAAAAGTCAAGTCACCCCCTTCGACCGCCACAATGCTGTTTGAGGCTCCTCCTTCGATTTCGCTTGCCATTTTAAGGAAATACGTATGCCTGCACAAGCACGTTTAATTAAAGAGATGCAAGGAGAAAAGACATTCATGTAGATAAATAAGTTACCATCGTGAGTCCGCTGTCAACTCTGGATGGAAGGCAGTCCCAAGCAAGTTCCCTTGCCTGAGAGCTACAATTACTTTCTTTTCAGATCCTTTGTTCTCCTAAATGTCACAGCAACAAAGAAAGGTTCAGAAGGAGATAAATTATAGGAATGATATATGGAACCTATTCTAGCAATATCCACTTTCCTGGGGGGAGAGAGAGAGAGAGAGACATTGGCATCTTGATACCCCCAGTAACGGGAAAAATAAATTCTAAGGAATCAAAAGAATTGAAAACTTGGACCTATGTCCAATGGATCACCTACTAAGGAAAAGTATTTCATTGAACAATGCAAAAATCTGGTGTATCAACCAATTGAAGAGCAAGATTCAGGCAATTAGTATTCAGACTAACTTCCATAAATGTATACTCCAAACAGGAAAACAAGAACAAAAGAGCTTGAATAATTCATCTCCAAAAAAAAACAATGATGGTGCAACATTAACTTCCACATCAAGAGGAACAAACAACATTAAATAAAGGTCATAGAAGAAAACTTCCACAATAATAACTAAATTGCTTGCAGGAAATGTATGATGAGCAATCCACAGCAGTTGGCATCTCCACTTACGTTGGGAAAGAATATGTATTAAACATGATAAAAGCATATTCAATTCAATGCAACTTTTTAAAGGCCCCTTCGCCGTCACTTCCCTGAGCCTCAACATTGTTGAACCAGGATACAGCAAGCTCATAGTACAAGTTTATTAGCACTCTGACGATCTTGTAATCTTTACTTGACGAGCTGCTTATCCTAGAAGCCAACAAGATGAAGCTGCCTTGTGCCTCCCTTATGCCCTTATGACAGGGCCTGGAGGGAGACAAGGATGCATGGCCAAAACTGAGTATGGCAACTCTGTAATTTGATCTAATGGCTACCAGATCATATCAAAGCAACTTTCTCTTGCATCAAGGTCACTCCCTCAAAACCTCAAGATGACAATGAGCAAAAGAAAAGTACATGCTTGAGGTCGATATAATGCATAGTATCACAATGTTACTTCTAATCCAACTGAGATAAAGTGGGGGCAGTCACATAGATCAGCAAGCCCAAAGGCCGAACTCAATTCACTAGAAACGGTAGCTAAGGGTGCGTTTGGTAACGTTTCTGTTCAAAAATTGTTCCCCGGAACAGAAATAGTTTCTATTTTTGTTCCGGGAACAATTTTTGAAACAAAAGAACGCGTTTGGTAAACTTGTATAATTTTTGTTCTTGGAATAGAAAAAGAACACAAACACGTTTTGTAAACTTATATAATTTTTTTGTTTTTTTTAATTTTTTAATATTTTTATTTTATTTTTCCTTTTTTCTTTTTTTCTTCCTTTTGGCCGGTCGCCAGCCTCAACCATGGCCGACGAGGGCCAGCAGCCTCGCCCAGCCACGGCAAGGCTTAGCCTCACCGAATCTAGGCTAGCTCGCCCGGCTAAGGCGAGGCCGAGCCTCGCTGGGGACCGGCAACGCTCCGGCGAGCTTGCCAGCCCTCAACGGCCGGTCACCGGCGTCGCCGGCCATGGTCGAGGCCGGCGACCGGCCAAAGAAAAAGGAAAAAGAAAAGAAAGAGAAGGAAAGAATAGGAGAGAGAAATTATTTCTTAAAAGTGTTCCCAGTTCTTGTTTCTTGTTTCTGTTCCCGGGAACATTTTTTGTTCCTGAAAACAAAAACATAAACAAACGCATTTTTGTTCCCCAGAACAAAAGAACAGAAATTGTGTTCCGGGAAACAAAAAAAAAACACAAACAAACAGGCCCTAAGCATCCACAAGGAAAAACTGAAGACTAAACAGAATGTGCAATTTGATTGTTGTCCTCAGAGACGATAGTTAATATCTAATACTTCATTTTAATTCAATGCCACAAAGTTATTATCGCTTTTTAACATTTGTGCCTTACTCGATCAATTTAATTGTTCTAGAGCATTAGAAATGTAAAAGTCAACCAAATTATTGATACAAAAAGTGAAAAAACTACCTTAAACATATACTTATTGTAACTCCTTATATAGGAGACCTTTTGACAGCGACTGCCATTGACAACTTTTAGGTAAAACTATTCCATATCATACCCACTTTCCTGAGTATGGCCTAAAAAGTGTTGAACTTAGTACTAATCTAGAAAGTCAAATAAAAGAATCAAAATCAGTATTACTCTTGCTCCTCAATGTGAAACTGAATTCACACTTAATGAGGTTCTCACTGCAAATTATCCAATCCACTCACTGGAAAATTCACATGGCAACAAATTTCAGCCATTCGAATGAATAGAGCTGGTATGAGTAATGCAAGAGGACTGACAGGGAAATGACAACTCCAGTTGAATTAAACCCACATTTCTGTAATGGCAGCTACAAATTAAAATATGCAACTATAACACCACATCATTGCACTCAAAAGATGCAATATGGAGCAAACATACTCTTTATAGAAAAACCTAACAGATACTAATCATGTTTACGATTCAAAACCTTCAAAGAATTTGGAACCACTATCAAGTCAGAAGCATACCCATGCAAACCTAACCATGAGGGTTTGACATATTCAAAAAACTAAATCTCACTATAAAACTTGTTGTATAAGTGCAAGACATAGCAAATTATACCCATTGAACTTTCTTGAATAAAACAAATATCGTATGCCATACCTCTTGAGCTTCATCCATCAGTTTGTCAGACGGAACTGGATAGTCAGCAAGCACTTCAACTTCTGGCCCTACTTCAAGTACAGCAGGAGCTCGGATAAAAACTCCACGGAATGTATCAGGACCTCCTTCCTTTGATGCGAGCTCTGGAACTGAAAGATCTGCTTCAAAGCTCTGAATCTAAATAGCAGGGGAGAAAAAAGAAGTGAGTCAATTCATACTTCATTGTGTATAAGCAACAACATGCTCACTCTTATGCAGGTTCAGATTTTGTGATATCATAAAAATCACTGTGGCATAAAAGTTACATAACTGGACACGAAGATAAAGTCGAGGTTCACGCTCGCAATCTCGCATGTGTCAGAAAACAGCTACAATGTGTCAGAAATAAAGTAGAGCAATATATTCAGAATCATGAGGGTATGCAGACCTGACTGCCAAAAAAGTTCCTGTGGACAGTGCAATGTAGGCCTCCAATAAGATCTTGTCCTCCTGCCTTTTGTCCTGTGAAAAACAAGTATCTTTCTTCAACCATCTGAACTTCATCACCAGCATTCCTCACATTGCATACAGATAAAACAATGAATTTCATAGCAGTGCAATCTTCAGGCCTACTATGAAGCTACAAGAGAAGACCCACCAGTTACTTTGTCAGCCAGGAATATCAGACCGGCGCATGTTCCCCAGACAGGATTTCCCATCTTAACAAACTCTCGAAGAGCCGGGAACTGCAGAATTGAAGGACTTAGTTAGAAATGACTGGACTAACGGTACCTTGCTGATAGCATAACTGTGGAAAAGTAAATTAACTCAGCAAAAGTCCATGAAATTGTACAGGGCACGCTGAAATGCTACCGAACATGCATGCAGCAAAGAAATCAGAGACAAGAATCATGGACTCTTCTTTCCTTGAAAAACCAAATGAACCGATACTCTTGTCAATTCTCAGAAAACATTTCAGGAAAAGAGAAGAATCATTGCATCCTACTCCACACAAAAAGTTGCTTCAACAGAACTGGTCGTGAATTCGCAAAGGTGGAGCACTTAAGACTTGCTCCACCACCACTAAATTCAACGCAGCAACGACAGCTTACGACAAAGGAACACGTCTACATGGGGCGAGTCCTTCCAGGTTGTGGAATTCTCAGAAAGCACTGTCCAAAACAGACCGACCTCATCTCATCCTACTCCACAAAAAAAAAAAAAAAAAAAAAAAACCGACACTAGAAGACAGGAATCGGTCGCCAACTCGCAAAGGCAACGTCACTACACTCGCGCCGCCCATCCTGAACCGACAACAGCACGGGAGCGTCTCTCATTGCCCAATCCCAATTCGACAACCACCGCGACGAACGGTTCATCGGAAAGGCGGGCGAGAGCACAAACCAGGTTATGGAAGTCGGCGAGCTTGGCCATGGTGGTGCTCTCCCCGCCGGGGATGATCAGCGAGCTGACGCCCTGCAGTTGCTCCGGCTTCCTTATCTCCACTCCCTTCACCCCGAGCCTCCGAAGCACTGGCGAACAAAAACAACAGACGGACGGGACGGACGGATTCCGTCCGGTTACGAGCTTATTTATGCAAAAAAAAAAAAACACAGGCGACGGCCGGCAGGGAATGAGGCGGGGGGAGAAAAGACGTGCCTGCGATGTGTTCGTTGAAAGATCCCTGGAGAGCGAGGACGCCGACCGCCATCTTCCGCTTCGAGGGGGCGAGAGGGTGGGAGGACGAGCGGCCCCGTGAATTGTGCGCCAATGAAAGAGGAGGTGCGTGCGAGCGAGCGAGCGAGCGAGAGAGCGAGAGAGAGAGAGACGTGGAGCGATTGAAATGTGGAGGCCTTTCGTTTCGTTTCGTTTCGAAAAGCAGCCGCCCTTTTCTTTTTTTGTGCGCTTCGCTCTCTGTGGGTATTGGCCTCAATTGGCAAAATCTATGTGGACTAATTATATATTTAGATTATAGGCGAGTCTATACTAGCCATGTTTATGTGCCTACATTATGCATTTTCTTGTGTGTCTATACATGCGTGTTATCAGCTAATTGAATCGCGTGGACATTTGGCTGTTTACGCGTGCTACCATGACATGGTATTGAAGCATGAGATTTTGTTTTCGAATTGGGCAATACTACAAAAGACCCCCCTAAACTTTGATCCCATATACAATATCATCATTCTTGAACTTTAATTTATGCAATGCGGTCCCTGAACTTTGGTCTAATGTATGACGTCGTCCCTAGACCTAGATTAGGTTACGTCATAAATGGTCCTATTCAAATTGATCCATTTAATTCGTTTATGACACATTTATTTCTTAATCAAATCCATATCCGAAGGGACTCATTTAAGCAAATCTAGAAAAGCTTATTTCTTATGATTTTTGAAAAATGATATTGTTAAAATGCTCTCATGTGATACATATCTAGTGAAAAAATTTGATAATATTTTTTAAAAATTGAGGTTTCATTTGTATTTTCTAGAAAAATAACAATATTTGCTAGTGTTTACTTGAAATCTAAAAATAAATTAAAAAATATTTCCAGTCATCCTTTTAATATTCTTTATTTTTCTTTTTTAAACGTTGAATTTTAATTATTTTTAATTTTCCTTTTTTTTTTTTTCTTGCGGTGACAACTGATAACTAGCCATAAGTTAGCTCAAGCCTGGCCACAGGTTGGCAACACTCAAGCTTGCTTGATTTGAGCTCAAGCTGAGCCAAGCCAACTTCAAGTCAGGCTTCACCTCACTTGTCGAGCACTAGTCATTGCCATGGTCGACCACCAGCTAAGGAAGCTGGGAGAAGGAAGAAGAAAGAAAAGAGAAAAATAATTATGTTTTTGATTTTTTTAAAAATATTTTCATAAGGTTGTAGAGGGAGAGAGAATGTGTGAGAGTTTTTTTTTTTTTTTTTTTTTGTCGGTCCTACTCTATTCATACTCTACACTCACTTTCAGATTTTTGCCCTACCTCTTGCAGGGCGTGGGAGTCGAAACCCACTCCTGAAATTTACGCGTCCCCACCCCATCCCCCCGAGAAGGTGGGGATTTGAACCTCTCACCTCCCCCTTCCATGTTGGAAGGGTGGCCGCTGGAACGAATCCCAGTGATTGAATGTGTGAGAGTTTAGTGGGTTGGCAATGGGATTTAAACTCAACACATTTAAGCCTAATTATTTCTAGCCTTTAAATTTAAGATCATTTAAGGTAAGCTCTTCTTGAAGTAATCCATATATGATCAATTTATGGATTTAAGACCCATTTTGACAGGTCTATAAGTCTCTGAACTTTTCAGTCGTTTAATATGATCACGGAATTATTTTTTGAGAAAATCCCCTATAATGTTTTGAAGATAACTACTAATCAAAAGCTACAAATGTATTTATTAATTGAGTAAACTAGGTGAAAGACTCACAAGCTATTATGCATATGCCACATGGTGACCTAACATGATGGTATGAAGACAATGAGTGCACTACTCTATCAATGGTGAACAAGGCATTGAGAATAGAAATGTCTATAAAGTGGTATCTACGTAGAAGGTAAACAAGCCTAGAATGGGGTTCTATAAAAGCTTGGAGGCAGCCATAATTGCCAATATACTTGGCAGAACCAAAAGATAGAAGCTCAAGTAAAGTTGGTAACTTTGACAATGTCGGAGGTATTCGAAGTATGAAGTAAAAGACTGAGGAGAACTAGATGGACCTTTATGGAGGTGAACAACTCGTGAAAAATGGGACACTAGACAAGGTGGACAATTATTTTGGATCATCGAGATGCTGAGGAAGATCAATGAATGGAAGCTCATGAATTGAATAAAAGCGGGCTTCTTGGATATATTCATGGATTGTTGGCGGAAGTAGTTGCTTATATAATCTGCGAAGAACATATTTATAGAGTGTTTGTGTGATCCAGATAAGACGACCTCAATATTTCTTCGACTTAACTTGCAAGTTAAAAGATTTAATAGCTAGTTATCAAGGAAGAATTTAATCAATCATCAATCTTTTGGTGACAATGATAATTTCCTAATATAAACAATCCTATTCGTGGAAGCAACAATATCACTGGCAATTTTGATTGTATAAGTGACCAAATCTCCGGTGATTTAATTGCTCATCTTCAACAGTAAATTGATCCTCTTGAAAATTGCGTAATAACTAATTTAGAAATTGAATACTATGAAAGAAGACCAAACTACACTGGAGAAATCATAACTACGAAATTGAGAAAGCTTTATGCATGAATCCTATTGTGTAGGGGTGATCGGGTCCAGGGTGGGTATGGTATAAACCTACACCCTGTACCCGACTCTATTATAATCTGTCCCTTTTTTTGGACCATATACCCGACCATATTTATATTGGACTCTAAACCTAACCCACCCTATTTTTTCGGTTTAGTTCCAGGGTCAACCCTGTTTCCATTGAAATCTGTTTTACAATCTCTAAATATCCTATATAACTTCGAATTCTAAAATAATGTAATCCTCCTAATATGCATCGAAACATTAAGTACTTGTAATAAATAAATACATGAACTTTTTGACTAAACAAAAAATTAAGGACAAATATGGGTCTAATATTAGTCTTATTCCTACAAATACTTATGCAAGCATAACTCCTCTTACAAAAGAGAAATTAGACGAGCCAATCCATGTGGTACACAAAAATTTGGTGGGGACGAACACCGTATGTCCATCAGACGGTGCAAGAGGGAGCCGATGAGAGAGGGAAGCAAGTGAGGAAGAGGAATGATGAAGGAGGAGTGCTGTACGTGTTTGAGAGAGCTAAGAGGAAAAACGTCATATGATTGCGGGAGTAAAAATAGAAATAAAGGGAAAAAAATAGGGTTTTAGACCTATATTTACAAAATCGGTTTCCAAATCGGTTCCAAAACCGATCTAGGAACTGATTCCTGGGTGAGTAATCAATTGAACCCGATTCCCGGACTGGTTTTAACGAGAACCGATTCCCAACCCTATTTTCCGGGTGGGCCAGTTTGGTTCCCGAGTATACTCGGTCCAATTGCACACCCCTACTCTTGTGGAATTGTTGAGCAAGTTTGTATTTACAAAGAGCATTTAACATTGATTGTAATCTCTTTTAAAGTGTATGAGTGTTATAATGGTGCTTTAAATTAGGTAGTGTGATCTATCAACTTCAGGTATAAGCAACATAGCTACGCTTGGATCTACTTAAGGATTATTAGTGGATTCCAGCCTTATTGGTTGCTATTAGAATGGGAGAGTGGAGATAGACTTTGTTTAAACGGAGTTATTATAAAAATTTACGTGCATCTTATTCCATCTCTATATTAATTTCTATATTTGTTTGATAGATGCAACGCACTTGGTATAACCAATTTGTTTTTGCATATATTAGATTGTTCCTATGTATATCGACTTGATCATTTTTATTTCGAGAAAATATATCATATTACCTATTCAACTACTTTAGGTGATATCATCAGTTATAACGAATTATTGGTAAATATTCAATGCAATCTTACGTTTGTGTCATTTTCATTAATCTAAGAATTAAATCAAATATTTACTAAAAATTTAGATACTATATTAAACAAATTAAAAGTTTAAAAACAACATTACACTTTGAGCTAAATTTTAGAGATCACATAATACAAATTAAAAATTTAAGGAGGATATTTGAATCATTTGTCCCATTTTCCTATTTTAAATCTTTCCGAGCCTTATATTTCCACGGTCAAATCTTAGGCTAGCTTAGACTTCCAGTAATATTTAAATATTAAAATCACGCAGCCATACAACTTAAAGTTTATAAAATAGTCATAAGTGATCTCACAAGATCTTCGGGACCACCTATAATTTATCTCTCCTTTTTTTGGGGCAACCTACGATTAACTCTCGTCTATTTCGAGCGGGTGCTAAAAACAGTTACTGCATGTTCGAGAGGGCTGACGCTAAGCCCTCATTGGCTCCCCAAATGATTCCACCTCGAACCCTTAAAAAATTCGAGAGCCAAAAACAACGCGAAAGCATAATTAGGTGGAATCTTCGGAGCCTTTTTGCAAAGCGAATGTCGAATCAATGGACTGGGGTACCTCCAAAACCCCAATAATCAAATCCGTCAGACGTCGTCTTCATGTGTGCCCGCACGGACAAGATGCTCCTACGTTAATAATTCTCTAACTTAATCCCACGAATCTTAGCATTATACGACGGTTGGCCAGATCATTCGAATTGAATAGTCTATTGCGAACATGATTTTGTCGCAACCAGATGGGCCGATGTTTTTCCAGTGAGACCGATCACCTAACGCGATGGATCGTTAGCATGCACGCGCCCCGGTCCCTTGCATAATCCCTAGCTATAAGTCAATTCACGCGAACTTTTGTAATTCTTTAAGGTCAAGGTAAAAAGAGGGTGTTGAGGTGCTGAAGTTGCACGCCACCGCTCGAAAGAGATTGGGGGCGCAAAGTCAAAAATTAATAATATTTTCTGACCCGAAAAGAGAATTAATGATGATTTAACTTCGTTGCCAGGCGTAGAATTTGAAGGGGGGGAAGAAAGGA
The DNA here is from genome assembly GCA_014182725.1 of Eucalyptus brandiana. Classification (NCBI taxonomy): domain Eukaryota; kingdom Viridiplantae; phylum Streptophyta; class Magnoliopsida; order Myrtales; family Myrtaceae; genus Eucalyptus; species Eucalyptus brandiana. Next base: position 31,425,998 of record CM024669.1, read on the forward strand.
AAAGTAATAATCAGGGGGCGAAAAGGAAATTTGGATTATGTTGGGGGGTAACGATCGGAGGAAGCTTCTCGGTCGGACAACGCCAAGGGGGAGAGTACTCGCACGGCTTTGCCCCCGTGAGATCGTATTCAAGCCGGTCGGGACGTGCGAAGGTGTCTCCATGTAACGGTTACTTCGTTGCTAAGCTTTACCCCCTGGCGCAAGACGGAGACCTTTTCCGACCCGGGCCATGTGATGTCACCATCTAACTGTTGCGTGCTGGGTTAATTCATATTGTAGGTATCAGTCAACAAAACATCAACACCAGGAGATTGACAGATATTAATTTCGAGGAATTGCATTGGATGGGAATAAATCTTAAAGTTTCATGTAATTTATAATTAATTATTTTCATGAATGATGAACTTTTTTTTTTTAAAAGTATTTTAATTGATATAAATGATTAATACTTAAATTATTAATTTTTTACGAATCAAATGGATTTTTAAAACCCACCGGTAGGTAACTGTGATAGATCAGAGCTTGCTCTTCATCGCCAATATTGTAAGCTTCGAATCTCCAGGTGCTAGCGTCGTAAGTGGGAGTCATGCTAGTGAGGTCCTGTGCTAGTCTCTCCTGAGATATAGGAACTTGATCCTTCGATACTGTCCAGGCACGAGAGTCCATGGTGGAGTCCGAGGTATAGGGTCCCGCTGATTAGACATGGCAAAAGCACGTATGGTCCGCCCAAGTGGAGCCCACTCGAGCCATATATACCCTCAACAAAATGGCAATTAGGGCGTTTTTTTTTTTCCAACGACGTGGCGCGGCCCGATCGAAATCAACGTCCGATCATAACGAAGAAAGCCTCTGCCCATCGCTATTTATACATTCGTCCCTTCCACCCCACCCTTTCTTCTCCCCACTTCCCTCCTTCCCCGGACGCGCTTTCGGTTATCTTCCAAATTTGGCCCCCCGGGATTTCCCTAATTTCTCATCCCGCCCCCTTCGCAAAAACCTTCCTATTTCAGTCCAATCGCGCAGGCGGGACCTCCTTCGGAGGACTCCCCCGGTCTCGCGGCGAATCTCCCTTCCCGATTCCCGTCGCTCCCTCCCGCCCCGGGCCGTATTTATTCATCGCGGCTTCGTGCCCGATTAGGGTTTCTGGATCTCCAGCCGATTCGCCTTCCGGAGGTGCCGCCGATTTCGCATCCCTTTCCGGAGGCCTCGCGCCTTCGTGCGCCGAATCGCCCGGTGCCGCCGTCGGGCTGTTCGTCTCGCCGAGCGCGTCGTAATGCTCGTTTCCGGATAAGTTCCGGCGCCGGCGCATCGTCTCCTTCGGCAGATTATACGCAAAGGTGAGGTTTTTATTTTTTTGGGATTTCCGAAGCGTGGCTAGGGGACCGCGTGTCGGACTTGTTTCGGTTCGATTGCCCCGGAGGGTATTGTCTGGGAGTTCTATGCGAGCGTGTCGCTTTCGCATTTCCTGTTTATGAATTTCGTCAACTGGGCAGGTTGTTTCTGCGTTATCTTGTGTTATTTATAATTGCATTATTATTGTTTTTCTTTTCTTGTCGGGAAGGGGTCAGGAAATTCCATTGCTTTTGCGAGGTGGTGGATTCAGCTCTCTCTCTTTGTCTCTCTCGACAAGGTCTTATAAACTGGAGCTGTCGCTATGTTGGTTCTCGGTAGAAACAGCTGCTGCAGCAACGTAATCAGCTGTTTCGTTCATTTGTCTGAATGGCATCCGTTGGAATAGCAGAGCTGCTTGGGGCTTGAAAGCCCTGTCCTCTCCTGTGTACACCAGGTGTGTGTGTGAAAGTCGATTTTTTGTTCACTTGTGGAACGTCGACACACCTCGGGCGATTGATTTTGTGAATATTTCGTGAGGAAGCTTCAGAACTACAGTGTTAATTTTGTTCTGGAGTAAGGATTTCGCTACCGAGTGCACTTCGTGGCGACAATCAAGCCAAGAGTTTTGTTTCTGTGCGCGTTATCGTTAGGCATCCCTTTCTTTTGGCTTAGGAGAGGATATCAAGGGTGTGCATTTTTTGCAGGTTTTTGGACTATTTGATTATCTTGAAGCTCAAAGTTGTGGTGTATAACTATAGTTTCCAAATTTCTCATGTTCAACAAAGGGTATCCCATTGCAAGATTCATGGGCTGCTGTAGTTGCTTTGGATTCTCCCGGAAGCCCAAAAGAACCGCGAGGCCCGTTTCTGGATTGAATAATCATCCTTCTCAGGAGTGTCTGTTGGATGAAGACATGGAAGATGATCATGAGGATGATCGTTCATACAATGGTGAGGTCACGGATAGTGCTCATGAAGATGATGACAGAGAATTGCGGAGACGTGCCCAACGTTCGGAAGATATACTGAGGTTTAGAGAAGAAAATGGCATGATTTGCAGGCAATATCCTGTAAAAGAAACCCACAAAGTGTTCCGTACAGAGGTAAATATCGAGGAATTGTGAAACTCTTCCTTGGCCACATTCATGGGAGCATGCTGCAGTTGTTTCTTGAGAGATCATAAATGGATATCTTGCTGTCAGGGAAATTATTGTTGCGTGTGCTCTCAATTTGCGTGATCTTTTACCCGAAGTAGTTTTTCTATCCAAACGTTGTCTTAAGAGTTGAGCATCTATCTGGCTCGCTTGTTATGATGCCTTCATATAAGCTGCTGATTATACGTATACGACACACTAGCCTGCACAGCTTCCTTGAGTGAATCGCTTTTAGTCTTACCTCAGTAGGGGTACCTGTGATATTGAGCAAAGCTATGTGAGTCTATCTGAATCACTTGTTCTGAGTGTTTGTAAGTGATCTTGGTTGTGTAATTTATCATCTTTTTTCTACTTTAAGCTTACAGGTGGTCTTTTTCTGATGAGGCACATGCGTCTCTCTCTGATCATGCATTCATGATCGATTTTCTTATCAGGATGAAAATGGGAATAAGATGGTCAATGAATATGTTCGTGAGTATAAGATTGGCTCTGGTAGCTATGGCAAAGTGGTATGTGGTTGTATCATAATCTATCTTGTTACATTCTTAAGGAAATGAATTACTTATTCTTTCATGTGTGACAGGTTCTCTACCGAAGTCAAGTCGATGGAAAGCATTATGCAATTAAGGTAAGTTATATACTTTCTGGCTGCTAATAAGTTTGCTAAAAACTCTTAACTAAGAGATAAAAATTCTCTCTCTCCTCTCACCCCCACCCCCCGGAAAAAAAAAAAAAAAAAAAAAAAAAAAAAAAACACGCACACTCCCAGTCTGTCATCCTTACTTTTGTTGCAATATCTTGCATGCATGATATATATTTTTTGCGAGCAAGATATAATGATGAGACAGCAGCTTAGAATTTTGGAGTAGTTAACTTAATGAATCCTTTATCTTTGTCTGATCCTCATTTCTTGAAAAAATGATAGATACTTCAAAGATGGTGCACTAGGTGGCTGTACATCTATTGGTGTGTCAGACCTTTGTTTAGATGAATCTCATCTGATGAATCCCATCTCATACTATTTCTCTGGATTAATTATATCTCATTGTCCTTTAGAAGCATGTATTTTTTCTGTATTTGCATAATGTAGGGGCTTGTTTTCAATAACTAGAAAAGTATAATCTGTATGAATTTTAATCATTCGATTGCAGGCCTTTCATAAGTCACATTTGCTAAGGCTGCGTGTGGCACCTTCAGAAACTGCCATGACCGATGTTCTTCGAGAAGTATGTTTTTAGTCTGAATCACCTTTGTACGCTTATCTCAATTTGCTAGGAATTTGAATTCTCTGAGCAAATTGTGTTGAAGATGACAGAGAAAAACATGCATCATAAAACTTAACTCTTAACTTCTTATGTCGCCCGATCCATGAATTCTATTTATGTGGTGCAGCCATTTAATGTCATTCATATGCTATTTCTTGCTCAACTATGACATAATAAACACCTTGAGCAACATTTATTCCTTGACATAACCTATTAGAGGATTAGAGCAACAACATTTTGCATGAAGTTGCACTTTCAGTTCATTTATGTTCCTCCATTCTCTGTAGGTTTTGATCATGAAAATGTTGGAGCACCCTAATATAGTGAACCTCGTAGAGGTGATTGATGACCCAGAAACAGATCACTTCTACATGGGTATGCTCATCAGATTACTTCCCATTGGCTTTTTCTGATGAATTTTCTGTGTGCTTGATTTTTTTTTTTTTGGTCAGTTTCTGTGTGCTTGATTATGCCTTAATTTTCTGTTGAAATTGTCTCAAGTATCATAACATTGACAAATGGTTTGTTTTTTGTGTTAGTCCTTGAATATGTGGATGGCAAATGGTCTTATGAAGGATCTGGTCCCCAAGGGATTGGAGAAAAGACTGCCAGAAAGTATCTGCGTAATGTTGTTTCTGGGCTGATGTATCTCCACACTCATGTATGCTACTACTACCTGAGTTGAAATATATGTGTGCAGTACTTTATATTTTTTCCTTCATGCTGTGATGATGATAATCTGTCAACACTAGAATAAGTGCATGTTCTTTTCTTTAATGCGAGGGAACCAGAATATAGTGCATGGAGATATCAAGCCTGATAATTTGTTGGTGACCAGTTCTGGCATTGTGAAGATAGGAGATTTCAGTGTTAGCCAGGTCTTTGAGGTAATGATTGCTGCTCCCAAGGCTTTTGTAAATCGTCAATGACAGAGAAATTACCAAAAATGCTTTTGCTTGATAACTGAAGTTGTAAATTTGAACTTCATATTACAGTTTGTATTTTCTGGAGGAAAAGTCAAATCTGTAACTAGCATGAAAGATATTTGAACTTCATATTACAGTTTGTATTTTCTGGAGGAAAAGTCAAATCTTTAACTAGCATGAAAGATATTTGAACTTCATATTACAGTTTGTATTTTCTGGATGAAAAGTCAAATCTTTAACTAGCATAAAAGATATACTTACTCTTTCACCCCCCGCAGGGAGAGGTGTTTAATGTTGATGTTCTCCTATATCAGGCAATCTGTATAAGTATGTGATAGAAAAGTTTATGCTAGCTCATGTTTGTGGATCTAAACAGGATATTCTGATGCTACGTTTGGAACACTTGGAGGGTAGGAGAATAGATGGAAAAATTAAAATTTCCCTCCTTTCTTCCTCACGGAGATTTTAAAGTTTATTACATTTTCTACACCCACATGTCCTTTTTTTTTCCTGTTCCCCTCCTTTCCAATCAAACCAGAAATGTACCAAGTGTTTGGATTTAAATACAATAAATCCTGTGGTCACTTTTTTTGTTAAATGATGGGATTTTGAATGTTTGTCACTGATATCTGCAGGATGATAATGATGAACTTCGGCGATCCCCTGGGACTCCTGTTTTCACAGCACCTGAGTGCTGTCTAGGTCCAGTCCCTTATCCTTTTTGGGCAATGACAGAACAAAATCTTGACATGAAATGATTTTTAACTTATCCTCTGTAATATGATTTTCTTCCTGGTAAATAGGTCTCACTTATCACGGGAAGGCTGCTGATACTTGGGCTATGGGAGTCACTCTTTACTGTATGGTCTTGGGACATTATCCTTTCCTTGGAGAAACACTGCAAGACACGTATGACAAGGTGCATATGCCTCAGTCAGAACTTTACCCCTTCTTTCTCACCATTTCATCCCATTAGTTGAGTTGAGTTTATGCTTTTTGAAATTTGTTGTGGCAGATAGTTAATAACCCTTTGATACTCCCGGATGGTCTCAATCCACAACTTAAGAACTTGCTGGAGGGGCTTCTTTGCAAAGGTTAGTATCAGTAGTGTTGGTGGGCTCCATCACATACCTTATACCAACTGCAAGCTGTGCACAATGACTGTTTTTCCCCCTTCTTCTTTTAGTTGGATTGCTCAAATGCCAATCTATCGTATGCAGATCCAGAACACAGGTTGACATTGGATGCTGTTGCAGCTCATGCCTGGGTTGTTGGAGAAGATGGACCGATCCCTCAGTATTTATGCTGGTGCAAGCGCAAAAGCTTGGAGGCGCAAGAACGTGATGGGAGCAAAAATGATACTGACATGAGTTTGGCTAACTGAGTTTCGTTGACTTTTGAAATTACCTATCTGTATAGTAAAGCCCAAGAACTTCTCCTTTCCTTTTCCTTATTGGTTCATGAGCTGGCAAATCTGGAGACGGGAATCAGAGATGCTGCTGGGAGGAATTATCCGTTGAAACAGGGATGAAAGACCTGTGCTCAGAGTGGAAATAGAGATGGATAGATATGTCTGGATGGCTCTAGAATGCAGATATGAATTTTAGTAGGTTTAAGGCTTTTGGGATTTTGTTCATGATCTCTTGCCGGAAGATTAGCTTGTCTTGCCATTTACATTGGGCTCATAGGTTTTGAAACTGAGAGAGAGATTGTACTGACATTAGTCAATTCCTTAACGATTTGCTTGATGCTTGATTTTCTACCGTCTTTGGTTATAGTATGAATGAGTAATAGTCTCACTGCACTTCACCGATATTCCTCACTAGTTGGATGGACGTGGTACCTTATACCGTATTGCGACGAGCAATCATAACAAATTTTCCGGCGTGAAATCTTCATTCATGCTTACATCCTCTCTATGTGATGAGGCTGGAGATATCATTGACAGGTGCAGAAAGCAACAAGTGGCAAGTGGTCCTCTAATGGTTCTCCGAGTCATGCTGTGTATAGACATGGTTTTGAGTTATACATCGTTCTTTAGAAAAAAAAAAAAAAAAACAGGAAGCACTCGCGTGCGCATAATCAAAAGTTCAGTATACACAGTAGAGAAGCCTCTCATTACCACGTCTTATTCGAAAGAGTCATGCTTGCAAACACGGATGTTCTTATCATCACTTGCTCTATAATTGTTTAATCGAGAGAAGAAGAGTAATGGGTTAGGTGGGTCTGTCAGAGATTATCTTCATCTTTATGTGTCATCATCTTCAATGGGGACAAAAGTAACATAAGCCGGATTTGGTCCACTTTGGCCTTTCCATGTAGTCTAGCAATCATGAATAGCGCATATTGTCGAAAAATACTCTGTAGGTGGGTTGTTTTCGAAGTGAAGTCAAGAACTAGCGAATCCCTCTTTATGCCATAGATGGATTGTATTTGGGCCGTCGGATCGGATGGATTTCATACCGTCCATTACGGTTAGCTCGACGTAGGAAAGTTTTCCACCTTGAAGGCTGGGAGGAGTCGGCAAACTTGAAAAGTAAGTCGTGTCGTTGGTGATGAAGATTAGACAGATGGCTAGTTGCGATTTTAGCTTCTTTTGGTGGGATGAATATCGACCTTTCAGGCCAGACTTGTAGAGCCGAAAGAGGGGGGAAGAGTCGATGAGCACCGCAAAGCATTGAACATTCAAAACCTACTTCAACTCACAATAATGAAGTTCTGCGGACGGGCAATGATCAAGACCGGAACCAACGAATGAGTTCAACTTCAAAGCACGTGTCGGTCGGCATGACCCCCTTTCGCTCGCCGAAGTCAAAGCTCTACATCAAATTTGCCACGCATCGCGGTTATAGGGAAGATTTAATGAGGGCAATACCTTAAAAAGATCATCTCAACAACACACTTTTACCTCCTCATATAGAAATACACTCCGTATTTTTTGTTTCAAATGGTATCATGAGCAATCTTTCTCGCATTAACATTTATATCATCATTTTTCATCGCAAACAATTTGATGTCGAAATTATGATTTGATAGTCGCTGCTCCTCATCCGCTTGTATTTCTTCTTCTTCATTCGCTTTTGCGTTTTCATTTTTTCTCCATGGAAAAAAGTAAGAAGGCCTCATTCGGTTTCTTCAGAGACGTGGAATGCTAAAATTCAAGGTAGGGAGCTGGGGAAGAAGAAACGTGCCTTGAACAATTCAAACTTTGATAAAGCGAAGCCTTTGACGACAGAAGATGCGGCTCAAACCCACCCGTGATTAGATCCCCAATATGCATGCGCTCTTGCAGACTTTATTCATCTTTCTATTTGTTTATTCTACCTTTTTATTTTCTTTTAAGGCGGCTGCCAACTAAAAAATTGCTCTAACCTCACCTCAATCTATATATGTATCTGATGCGTGCGAGCTCACTCCATTTCAACCATTAGATCATGTAAATCTTGCATGTAACGTATATTATTTAATAACCGAGATGGAGTAGATTACATACTTTTAGTACAATTAAATTTCTTTCTTTTTTTCTTTTTTTTCCAAATTTCCTTGCTCATTTGGACAAGTGCTCCAGAAGCTGGATGCCGGTTCCTTTCTCCTTTCTTGCTTTGGCGATAACCTGCGCGTTCGTTTGGGATTTCCTTCTTTATGGTCACTACATCTTTAGCATTGCCGAAAGCTGATATAAGATTCTTGAACGCATAGGACATTACCAAGAAATCATAACGCTTTTAACGACCTCCAACTTCCATCGCCCCGGGGCTTTTGCACTCTTTGTTGACTCCGGCTAGTCACCCGTTCCTTATTTTCTCTTTAATTAAAGACCAAGTAGTATCCGACTCACCTTCACGCACTTTGTCCGATACATCTCTTAGATAATCCAAAAAGACGCGACTAATCATCGTTGAGCGCGATGTTAAGTAGTTGTTTTATTTTCGTGTCTCGATGTGACCAAAATATCTTTCGAATAACGATGGACTACCAACTTAAGTATATACATTGGTGCTGTTATTACTTGCCATTGTTCGCATGATTAATCACAATTCAAAAGAAGATTGTACTCATGTTCTTTCCCTAAAGTTTCACGTTATTTCTACAAAAAGCGCTCAAACTTTAGATCAAATCCCAATTTTGTCCCGATCTTTTTTCTTCTTTTTTTTTGTCTAAAGAAGTCCACAACTTTCGCCCTAATCCAAATTTGCCCATCCGTCCATAAATTAGCGCTAGTTTCTTCAAAATTATCAATATCATGAGGTTGTTGTTGTTCATCCATACGAAGATGAGAGTGGTGGTGAATACATAAGTATCTATAATGAACGTCTAACTACCCCTAATGTTGATAATTTTAAAGAGGTAGCATGATTTTTTTATGTGTGAAAGTTGAGAATTTTTTTTTAAAAAAAAAGTTTGGGTTAGAATTGAGATTGGACTTAAAATAGAGGGATTTTTTTAGAGAATTAGGCCGTGAACTTTTGACGAAGATAGTCAATTTTTTTGTTCCACAAAATTGACTTGGTGAATTCAAATGAATCTAATATGGTTTTTCGCCTACTTACATTGCATTGAAACGTGTCGCGAATGCCATGTCACAAGGCCAAAAGAACAAAAGCAATCATGTCACCAAATTGACCCAAAATGAAAAAGCTGGGGGCTAAAACAGAATTAATAAGGAAGTGAGGGGGCGAAAATAGAAGCACCGCGAACATCTTTTGTTATTTAACGCGATTCTCTCTCTCTTTCTCTCTCTCTCTCAAGCTGTGCCAGCTCAGTTTCTATGTGCTAAAGTAGCTCCCATCTTATTCTCTCTCTCTCCGGCGCCGGAATCCGGCGACATGGCCGGCGGCGACGACCGCACCGCGAATGCCGAGCGCTGAGATCGAGGGCCGCGATTCCGAATTCCCCGGTACGCACGCGCTCGCCCGCCTTCTGCCCGGCCGTTGGGGAGGCTCGCTCTGATCTTCATGGCGCCCCCCCCACGCTAGCGGTAAATCGCATGCGGATCCGAGCCCGGTTGTCGCAAATTGATTCGCTCCGAATCCGGATTGATTCGCGCAACATTTCATTCGATGTTCGATTTTTTTTTTTCTCTTTCGATTCCCGTTCGTTCGTAGTAGCGGGAACGGAAGCCGGATGATGTTGTGGCGCGGGTGCTCATGTCGAGTTTCTTGCTGATTTTTTTCAGATTCGTAAACCCGGTTCGATTGCTTGTATGGAGGAGACGCGCGCGATGCTATCGGTGACGGGGAGGCTCTGCTCGATCGTTCGTGGGAATTATGAGCTTTTGCCCAAATTAGAGGCTTTGGTTCGTTAGAAGCGTTTTAAATTCGGGCATGATCTGAAGAACGCGGTTTCGGGTTCGTCGTTCCCAGTCGGATGAATTTATCTGAAGAATGAAAAGGAGATGGAAGTTGATTGCGTGCAAAGGCCAAGACTTATTTCCTGGATATGGCGTCATAGAACTTTACTTTAGCGTTTTCTAGAAGTCTTTCTGCGTGGGAAATTTCGGGCATTTTGCGTGGAGGGTCGGTATAGTATAGACAGATACGGTTGAAAAGGATTGTTCAGACATGGAGGAGGTACAGGAAGAAGTGGATACTGCTTTTAGCTTAAGTTTGATGGGAGAAGTGGATGATGGTCATTCACCATCTAGGCTGAGACCAAGTGATTCACTCCTTCCGGGTCTTATAGATGATGTTGCTTTAAACTGTCTTGCTTGGGTTTGTCGATCTGATTATGCTTCGTTATCGTGTACCAACACGAGGTTTAGAAAATTAATCAGGAGTGGGCTTTTGTATGAGCTGAGGAGGCGGATGGGTATCATTGAACATTGGGTGTATTTTGTTTGTGATCCGAGGGGATGGGAGGCATTTGACCCTGTTAGAAAGAAGTGGATGTCCTTGCCTAAGATGCCTTGTGATGAATGCTTCAACCATGCAGATAAGGAATCGTTGGCTGTCGGCACTGAATTGTTGGTTTTTGGCCGTGAGCTGTTGGATTTTGCCATTTGGAAGTATAACTTGGTTCATCTAAGTTGGGTAAAGTGCGAGGGGATGGAATACAGACGCTGCTTGTTTGCCTCTGGTTGCCTTGGCTCTATTGCTATCGTGGCAGGTGGAAGTGATAAGAAGGGGAATATACTGAAATCGGCTGAGTTGTATGATTCTTCCACCGGTAAATGGGAGTTGTTACCTAGTATGCACACACCACGTAGATTGTGTTCTGGTTTTTTTATGGACGGCAAATTCTACGTGATTGGTGGGATGTCGAGCCCTACTGATTCATTAACATGTGGAGAAGAGTATGACCTAGAGACAAAGAAGTGGAGGAAAATAGAGGGAATGTACCCAAATGTCAATAAGGCTGCTCAGGCACCTCCACTTGTGGCTGTTGTGGATAATGAGCTCTACTCTGTAGAGCCCTTGACCAACATGGTGAAGAATTACAACAAAGTGAAGAACACCTGGGATGTGCTGGGGAGGCTTCCGGTCAAGGCTGATTCTTCGAATGGTTGGGGCCTTGCTTTCAAGGCTTGTGGCAAAGAACTTTTGGTTGTCGGAGGGCAGAGAGGTCCAGAAGGTGAAGCTATTGTGCTGAACTCTTGGAATCCAAAATCGGGGGTCAAGAATGGCACTTTGGATTGGAAGGTGCTTGGTGTCAAGGAGAATGTTGGGGTGTTTGTATACAATTGCGCTGTGATGGGTTGCTGACTGGTAAATCAGAATTGACTTGAAGAAGGTACAGTACCTGCTATCTGACCTGGCCGTTTAGGATGCTATCTTGCACATTTGTTTCAGCAACCAGACTAAGTCTTTACAATAGGATTTGAACCTTGAACTTGGTTTTCTTTCTCAATGCTTGTATTTGGTTATGTTTATCCCTCCCCTTATTTGATGTTTATTGCATAAGAGGAATAGAGAAATCATTTCAGCCTTGTCTCATCTCTCTGTCTGATGCACAGGGAGGTCATCTCTGCAAATGAAGTGGAAAGTTTTAGTGTGTACAATAATGACATTCATCTTTTGATTCTTAATTGGGCTTCTTTTCTATTGTCTTTTTCACCGAAAAAGTTTTCAAGGAAAATTTGGATTTTGTTCCTTGGATTTGAAGTTCCGTGTTCCAATTTAAACATCATTCTAGTTGTGGTCTCGTGTAAAGAAAATGCTTAGCAGCTTGCTTCAGAAATCTTTGCTCAAAGCACGGTGTTGAAAAGATGGCATGGTTGAATTAGACATGTCATCATTGTCATGCAAAAGCACTCTGATTTCCACAGAAATCAATACGGATAATAGACCATGACATAATGAAGTTGGCATCATTTCAAAACAAGATGTGAGCATTTGGAAATGTTGTGAGCATGGGCAGTGAGGATGTTTCTTGCTTGACCATGGTGTAACCTGGTCTGCACTTTTACAATGAAAATTTTTTGCATAGTGGGAGAAAATTGACATACTTGCTTTGCACGTCATAGCTTTTGGTCACTTTAGTATATTTCAAATGCACGGTTAATCGTCTTCCTCCGCTGCTCATCTCACATAGTTTTCTCTGATTTATTAGGCTTTTTTGCCAGATCTTCTGTTGCTCCTTGGGTCAAGAATTTGCACTATATAAGATTTGTCAAGTTAAATTTCGTTTTCATCACACTGTCTGTCTGGATTGTTGCAGCAGTTCAGTTTCATCTGATTAGTTTTTTTGGCAATCTTAGATGAGTTTCTTCCAGCTCGTCTAGGGTCTTGAAAGATTTGCCAAGTGAGAGCGACCATAAGTCGCAAAGGGTTCGACTTATTGTTATGGTCAGTAGCCTTGTCGAACTCTTTACAATGCCTGCCAGAATGAATGTTTCGCATGGTTATTAAAAGTAAAAAGAAGGCATCCCCGTGCACAAGGCCCTCCACACAGCAGGGGCCGGGGAGGGAATATTCGGCATTGTCATGATAAATAATCATCGGACTTGTTTCTTCCCTGTCTGTATATTCAACATGAATGACACGAGGGAAGAAAAACCAGGCTTGGTTCATAACATTCGACGCCATTTTGACAGGTCTGGTTTCCATTCTGCGCTTTCATATTAGGAATTATTTCGCCCTTTTACCACATCCTTAGCAACTCTATGGTTCTGCTGGTTTCTTTTCTGGTACTATTGATGACCAAAGTACACTGGTCTGCGTTGTTGGGTACGGACTAAAAGGAGGAGGAAGTACGTTTGCCATTCGTGCAAGCAGCAACGGGACTAGCCAGCGGGCCAAGACCCTAGGCCCTTTCATTATTGTACTTCGGATCTCTGCGTCATTGCAGGCAGGCCCATATGAACAGAACTTGGTTCATAGTATTTCTTGTTCCCCAACGTTTGAGGTGATGGAGGACGCAGTATGGGGTTGGGTTAGGGTGGGGCAGGCAAACTGGTCCTTAATATCTTGTCTCGATTTTCTCTCCCAATTCTCCGTAGTTGTCACAAAATCCTTCGTAAGAAGGGATCATCGACAGCAGGGGAGTAAGCCTGGACTGGGCAACCACAGCAATACCTGAATCCGAACCAGGAAAAAAAAAAGATTATGGAATTATTTCGAGGCATGGTTAGACATATTAAGGGTGCACTTATTTGAGTACTTGTTTTCCCAAAATTAGTTTTCTCGACTTTCATCAAAAATATCTAGTCGACCAAAAAAAATTTTCGTTCAATGAGAAATTCATGTATAAAATTAGAAAAGTGAATTCCTAAATCTAAAGACTTTGAGGAATTGCTCATCTTTATATTTTAATATTTTATGTTTTTCTTTTTTCATTTTTTTTTTTCATTTTCCTTCTCCCTGCCAATTGTTAGGTCTTGGTGACAATTGGTGACCACCAAAGGCATAGGCTGACGAGGATCAAGCTCGAGCCCAACTTGTGGCTTGATACTAGCTATCGTCGAGGCCCACAAGCCGACAAAGGAAGAAAGAAAAAAGAAAATAATTATTTAAGAAATTTTTTTCCTTAGATAAAATTAGGAGATTGAAATTATTTTTCAAATGAGTTACAAATACTCGAACATGTTTTTGGTCCCATATCACTAAATAAAGAAAAAATATACATTTTTATTCTAAGACCGAGCTCGAACTCTAACTCGATGTGACATTCACATGCTCAAGCATAGTTCTAACCTAACCCAATCAAAACATGGATCTTTAGTGGAGTTGAAGCTGGACTACACGGGTTACTAGAACTACAACAGTCGACATCGAGGCGGGTCTTAGTCGATTGGGTTAGGTATTGTCTATAATATTCAAATTTGGACTGCTCCTCCAGCCATAGAATCGAATCGAACTCAATGACTAGACGGCACGATTGACTAGCTATTGCGAGCTTGACCACGGGTCGACCGCTTGTAGAGGCAAAAGCGGTGCACGATGGAGTCAGAATAGGATGATGATCTTCTTTTGATTTTTTGCCGTGATGAGTTTGTGCCTACCTTTGCTTTTTGGATCAGCCTGAAGAACAAAGAGAAGCCTCAAAGTTCATTTTCCCCCTCCCTTTCTCTTCTTTTCTTCTGGGTTTTTTCCAGCTTTTTTTTCCTCCTCGTCCAACACAAATCCTTTTCATCCACCGGCTTTCTCTTCTTTTCAATTCGCAGCCCGACCCTTGCAGGCGATGGACCCTTCTGGACCTAATGGCGAAGTCATGGTCCATTTCGCCATGTCCCAAGAATAATACTTAGATTCTCTTTTCTTTTTCACCCAAAATTTTCAAAAGAAGGGAAAAAGAAAAGATACTTTGTACGGAGATAGAGCTTTCTATGAGCACTTTCTTGGGCTTATATAGCTTTGCCCTTTTCGTTTTGTCCCAAAAAAGGTTCGTTGTCATCGTTGAGCTTAAGACCTGTCAAACAAGTTAGTTAAGTTGACTTGAAAGTAATCTGACCCAAGTTAACCAATTTAGTCCGTTTTGATAAATTTATATGCAATACAAATCTAGTGACTCATACTAAACTTAACATGCACCCGACTCACACTAGATTTAACATGCACCCGACTCTATTTATATTGTTAAAACACTGTAATATTTAACTCAATTTAAAAAACTCAAACATAAACTAAAGTAAAAGAATGGAGCGAGTGAGCGTGAGATCGGGTGAGAGCAAGCGAGAGGAAAAGAGAGACGTAGAGATGAGTTGCATTTAAATAAATCATAAACCTATTTAACATCTATATTAAACCCATTTATGACCCATTTACCGAATATAACTTACTCATATAACAATCCTATGAGTTAAGAAATGGGTTTATGATCACTTTTAATAGGTTTAGTTGAACTATCGCCCAAGTTAAATTCCACTAATTATGTATTCATCTTATTGAGGAAACCGATTTCCTCCCAAGTTCTCTCTAATGGAGACGTAATCGACAAAATCATTCGGTACTCTTTCAGTTTGCATATCTCCAATATGTATTTTGGTTGTGGGTAAGTGTCAAAATCATTTGCACTAACTACCAGAAGCAGCCTCTTTTCTTTAGGTAGGCATTGGCAAGCAAAGGGACCTAACTTTTGTCATTTTGTTTGAAAATTTGTGTGAAAACAGATGGCTCCCTTTTTCAAATGAACCTAAACCCTAACTTTGTGCCTAAAAGTAGGTCGTACTTACATTATCCATCGGAAGTCGAGGCCCCAGGAGACTTTGCAAAATTTGATGAACTTAGCTTACCCTAGATCCTTATTTTCGTAAAATCAAAAAGAAGTTTGATTTCAAAGTTTGGTTCCATAAGTCCTTCTATTCAGTTGGCGTGCCATTTTTTTATACAGGACAAGTAGAATCATCCAGGGATTAGAATAATCTGAATTTAATCCCCATTTCTTTTCTGTTTTTTTTTTTTTCCAATGATTGGACGATCCAAAAGGAGAATTGTATTCCCACCATTCAGTTAAATAACTCCAAAAATATATGGACCGTCAAATTCTTTCGTTCACGAATCCATCCTGCTCTTTTCCAGCCGCATAATAAAACAATAATAACAATAAAATACAGAAAGAATGTTCGTTCACTAATAATTGATTTGTTCCGGTAAAATGTTTCCTATGGGCTCGAATAATTTTGAGATTGAGTAAAAAAAATATTTTGCACCTTGAAGGCATATTTAGAAGAAGCTTTTCAAGATACTTGCTGACTTTTGGCTAAATCGCAGAAAATAATGTTAGAATACGAAGGAACTCGAATAGTTCATATAGAAATCGTACGATTCATATCTATATAGGTGCTTTTTGAAAGCTGTCGGGCGTTCAGCGTTTGATAAAACTGAAATCCCAAAGATTAAAAAGAAATAAATTTAAACGGGCTCTAAAGTTATGCAATGTAAATCAACTAACTAAACAGATGAAAGCGGGGGGAAAAAAAGAACTTCAAGATCCGGATTGTTCCTCGTCTGCCCTGCTCTCGCACGTTGTGCCTCGTCAATTGGATGATGATGGTGCACGATGAAACCGGTTCTTTCTTTTTTGTATTTCAGTGCATGATGTGATATCGGTCCATCGGTGAATCATCATCCATCCATTGCCTGCTCCATGCTGGTGCGCAGCAGCTTTGCCAACCCTTGGCCTTTTCCTTGGCCGAATGATAACGTGGGCGAGCGAACAAGGTTCGCTACGGTCGAGAGATGGCACGCACGCATGCGGTTAACGTCCAAAATCAAATTCTAAGATGCGTCGTCCGCGGTTCTCTGTTCAGGGGAACAGTGTTCTGGTCACCCGCAGAGCACACATTTAAAGCAGAGCATTAAACATCAAGTGATGCTCTGTTGTTCATTTATCGACGACATCATGAACCAATTATCACACGCAAAAGGTGGCGAGAAGTCCTCGCGCACTGGACGGAATTTAAGTGGGGGTGCTAGTGTGTCGTGCGTGCCTGCGCGTACGTTTTGGGAGGGCCCTCCATGATAATGAAAATCTTCGCACCACCATTAAATGAAGTTAACGCTTACGCTTCATCTCCCCCAGGATCCCATTTATCTCCAACACTCAATTCCATTCCTCTTTCTATTTTAAACTTCCTCACACACACCCTTCTTCTTCTACTTCTTCTTCTTCTTCTTCTTCTTCTTCTTCTCTCTCTCTCCCTCTCTCTCTCTCTCTCCCCTTCTTTTCTTCCTTTTCCAAGTTGGAAGCGTTATGGTGTGACTTTTTGTATGGTCTCGTGCTGATTTCTGTGTTCTGTTCCGAAGGTTGCTCTGTTTGTTGAATCCTCTGTATACCCTTTCGGGTTTTTTTAGTAAAAATGGAAACTGAAGACAAGGTCTCAGAGAGGGTGCAGGGAGACGTTATTACTGGTGAAGCAACTGTAGTCATTCCCATTCATAAGGTAGTTCTGTGGCATCTATGTTTCTTTCTTTCTTTCTTTCTTTCCTTTTTTTATTTGAGTTCTTTTAATGCACTGTGATTTAGTTTTGGTGAGAGATGTTTTCTGGAGCTCAAGGACTTTGAATTGAGTGAATTGAAAACTCCAATGGCAGTGCATGTTTTCAGGGACTATTAATCTGCACCCCGAAGTTGCAGCAGTTTAACTAGTACTGCTCTTTGCTATCTTTGTAGTTAGTACTTACTCTAGCAGTTCTTTGTCTAGTTTACTATTTCTTTATATTTTCTTCGAGATCGTTGATCCGATATGTTTCTTGAGTACTGACGTTCAGCTTGCCTGCATTTCTGGCACCTGGCTAGTGCACTCGGCATCTGAACGAGGTTCATCATCTCGATCCGTTGCTTTCTGGTTAGGCCAATGATTTGTAGTAAATTCTGCCATAATAACTTGGATTTTGTTGTTTATCTTGTATCATAAAAAGGGATTGAGTAGCTTTACTGCATGAATAAGGTTGGCAGATTAAATTTGAAAGCGTATATGAGGTATGGTTTCTGATCAGCGGTCGATCCTTGTTTCTTATTTCTAGGTCGAAGATTTGATGGGAACAGAGCAAGAAGCTCCACAGGCTCATCATTGGAAAAAACAGAATCTTTTCCTAGACATACCTTCGAGGAAGATGGGAACGTGGACTCAAGACAATGTCATCATCAAAATGCCGCCGACACCGGGTGCCACCCCTAAGAGAGTAAATTTTCTCTTGACGCCTAGCTCAAACGAAGCGAGAAATAATACTGCGTCTCCAGGTCCCTCTTCTTCTAGGGGCAAATCATCCATAAAAAACTTACTACCTAAGATGAGCTTCATAAACCGAAATTCAGCAGCAGACACTGAGAAAGCCACCAATCCAGATCCAGATGCTTCGATCACAGGACTAAGAGAAAAGCCTTCCATAGCTAGGTCGCTGTCATTTACGAAGCTATTCACTCCTAGATCGAGGAGAGCATCTTCGCTACCGGCAACTCCAATTGGGAACTCCAGTAAAGAATCCTCGCACAGCGAAAGAGTGTGTAGTACTCCACAGCCCACTGTAAGACATTTACAATACCGTCTTGAGAGCGTCTAGTACCACCAATTTTAATGGACTTATCTTGAATTTATTTTTTTAACGAACTTATGACACCTAACTAGACAGTCAGTGTTGTGGGAATGGAATATGAAATCACTTTTTGAGGGTTCTCGATTTGCAGTTCTTGGTTGATAACTTTTCTGTGGATTTTGCAGTCAACAGGACTTCAAAGAACAATTCCGCGGTCACGTTCAGTTCCTGTCAATGACAAAGAGGATAGCATTAGGAGAATGGACTCCTTCTTCCGCATAATACCTTCCACACCCTGTCGAAAGGAAGGAGATGTGATGCCTAACATATCTCAGACAGCTGATCACGGTATATTCTCACTGATTAGCTAACGGATGAATTCTATAGCTTCCTTTTTTTTTTGGTGAAAGGTAATAAATATAATGAGCAAAGACCAACTGTACAAAAGATCACGGCATCTAAACTTACACTCAAAACAACAGATCATAATGAGTGGAAGGATGCAGGGATGTAAAAGCCACAGTCGTGGCAACCCAAAAACAAACACAAATAGCTGCCTTCTTTGAACTCTTTTACTAAATTTCTTGTGCACGCCATTTTTCGAAGAAATTTCTGCTTTGGGATGTTTTCAAATAGCTGCTAGATGTGTAGCTGCAATCATGTTACTAGTTTAGCCTTTAGAGGAGCTCCCTGACTATTTTAATCCATGAACTATTCGCCTTTTTTCAATGTCTTCGACTTGTCCAATATCTCACAGCTCTTTCTCTGTCTCTCTCCATCAGAGGGACAATAGTTTTGCGGTATTCACAGGCGCACTTCTTTGCCTGCTCTTGTAGCTCAAGTTTATCTAAACATACATGCTTGGTGTTCTGGTAATATCCCATACTTAACCTTTCGATTGAAAAGCAGATGATGCTGATGGTGAAGACATACCTGAAGAAGAGGCGGTCTGTAGAATTTGTCTGGTTGCTTTGTCTGAGGGCGGGGAAACTCTCAAGATGGAATGCAGCTGCAAAGGCGAATTGGCTCTGGCCCATAAAGAATGCGCTGTGAAGTGGTTTAGCGTCAAAGGTAACAGGACTTGCGATGTGTGCAAACAAGAGGTTCAGAATCTGCCTGTGACTCTTTTGAGAATACAAAGCATCCACAATGGAACCGTGGGAGGCACTCGATTTGAGATGGAAGATCTTGGTCGATACAGGTAAGTGAATGGCCACTTTTATTTACACGTCCGTTTTGTATCTTTTAAATTTGTGTTTCCTCTCGATTCATCGTCAGATGTTCAACATTTTTCTGGGTTCTGATCAAGGCTTACCAGCACTAAAAGTTGACATGTGATGAACATGCCATCTACTCTGCAATATCAAAGTACTTTCGATCAAAGTTGACAGAAAAGAGTGCTATTAATAGATGATTGATGAGGGCCAATTTCCTGAACTTACTACTTCGAATCTTTACAGGCTGTGGCAGGAAGTGCCAGTCCTCGTCGTCGTGAGCACGCTGGCCTACTTTTGTTTTCTTGAGCAGCTTTTGGTGAGACACAAGCGATTTAAACCTTTGGAAATAAAAGTGACTCAAATCTGTCGTTATGTCATCCTCTGTGTTTCTGAGCGACATGTCTCTGATGTGCAGGTTGAGAAGATGGGTACAGGCGCAATTGCCATATCTCTTCCATTTTCTTGTGTTTTAGGTCTCCTAGCATCCATTACTTCATCAACCATGGGTAGGTCGCGAAAGATGCTCGGCAAACATAACTAGGATGTATATATGGCAAAAGAAAAACATGGATTTATCGAAATGGGGTCTATTTTTTGTGGATCGGAACAATGTTTTCTAACTTGACCTCTTTGATGTGTCCGTGCAGTGAAGAGCAGACATGTCTGGGTTTATGCATCTTTCCAGTTTGGCTTGGTGGTTCTCTTCGCTCATCTATTTTACTCTTTGGTAAGAATGCAGGGCCCGTGTCAAAATCACAATCAGTTTTCAAACAGCTTCTTTTCCGTTTTCGATGGGCGAGTCTGCTCAGAACTTTGTGATGCATGTCGTAGGTTCATCTGAAAGCCGTCCTATCGGTTCTATTCGCATCTTTTGCCGGATTCGGCGTCGCAATGAGCGGGAGTTCGATCCTCGTTGAGTTCTTCAGATGGAAGAGAAGACGGCATGCCCAGTCGGTACAATCTCGCCGTGCTCAGGTGGCCATGCGTCCCAGCCAGGCTCCTCGGGGATCTCTGGAGTCACCGTGGGAAGGATCCTCTCTGACTTATCCAACCCATGTGAGCAACCCGGAAACTTTTAGCGGGAATTGAACCGGTCGGTACTCTGTAGCAGATCCCGCAAAATTCGATGCGGCCGACTATGAACAGTTTCGGGGCCAAATTTTCTGTAGTTTGTGTGGAAAGATGCTGCAATGTATGTGCTAGATAGGCGGTTTCCCTTCGGAACTATTACTAATCATCATGGTACTGCGACTTGTGGCTGGTTTCAGAGGTGCAGATAGTCAGATTTTGTTCCGGTCCTAATGTCTTAGACATTCACTTTTCGGATTAAGCTAAGAGCGCACGTGATAAAATTTCTAGAATATAAATCAATTAACAACCTCGGGGGCATCTAGCATTCGACGGCAGGCATTTGACGACGAAAGTTCGACAACCAACAAGCGATCGGTGACCAATGCCCCATAGGTGGCAAGTGGCAACGGGCGATTTTTGTTCCAAAAATAAAAAGCTACAAAATTTAACCTCTGATTTTTACTCCAAATCTATTTCTTGCATAAAAATTTGTTTTCGAAATAGAAAAATGAAATTGCGTTACTAAACAAATTTCTATTCTAAATCTGTTTCGAAAAATAGAAAAATAAAGAAATAAGCTCAGCGGGCCCAACGGATTCTGGCATTAAAAAAAATAAAAAAATAAATAAACAGAAATTTTGTCATATACATCGTAAGAATCCTATAACAAACAAGGTCACTCTATCTGGATTTCACATCGAATGAATGAAACAAGACCTGTCATTGCACAAACCGGCTATCGGCATCTAACTTCATCATCGAAAATCAATCTTCATATAAATCGATTACCATCCCCTCCCCCTCTCAATTTGCAGGGAGCTCCGGGGCGTTTCCAAAGGGGAGACTGACTAATGTAGCTCTTCAGTCCAATCCCCGGTCCACCCGGGGGAGTTTCACCCCCGGAACCTTCATCGCCTGAACCTGCCCCCCATGTTTCAGGGGGGATTGGCTTCACGGGCTCCAGTTGGGACAGCCCAAGACCCCCCAAGAGGGGTCTTTGTAGACCAGGTGTCCCTTGGGGAGTTTTAACTTTTTCGAGGGGAACCCCACCCTCTACCAGGACTTTCCCTGTGGTCAAAGCCTTTTAAGGTCTTGCTTAGGACCTAATACCTGGTTCTCATGTATACGAGCTTGGGGCCAGGACTTTGCCCCAAGGGGTTTACTGTTTTCCTTCAGGATTTTACGGTTATCTCCCTGCCGGGCGATGAGCCCGGGAGCCTTGTTTCTTTAACATGGGAGTGCTAGCCCATGAAGCAGTTTATAGTCCTGCTTAGGACTATCGTTTCCAAAGGGGAGACTGACTAATGTAGCTCTTCAGTCCAATCAGCACTCGCCGTCGGACCCAGTTCGGAAAGAATAAGGAAAAAGTAAAAGAGAATAAATCTACATCAAGGGAAAAAAGAAGGGAGTAAAGAACGCGTCGAGCTCCAAGAATTTAGGGCAATCCGTTGACAAACGGTCATGACACGAGTTGACCCCAGAAACGAAGCGCCCCCAAGATCTTCCGCAGCCTCACCTCTCCGACTAAATGAATGTTCCCACCAAAATAGCTCATACCCTCCCGCCTCTCCTCCTCCACGCTCGCTTCCCTCTCTCAGGTCCATCCCTCCGAGCGTGAGCGTGCTCGTTCGTTCATGGGTTTGCGGTTTTCCGGCGAAAGTTTCGGTCTTGGTTGCGTTCGGCTTCTGACGTGCCGTTTCGGTTGGCGTTTCAGGTGTGCCCAGAAACGGGTTCGTGCGAATTCCGGAGCGGAGCGGGCGACTCGGGAGTAAAATGGCGCGGAGCCTGGACAAGTGCGAGGGCAAGTTGGATGTGGTTCGCGAGGCGACCGAGGCTCACGCCCCGGAGGCAGTCGAAGCTCTCAAGTCGGGGAAGGTGATTGCTGTGCCGACCGATACGCTCTACGGCTTCGCTTGTGATGCTTGGTAAATGCCGCTTCTCTATTAGACCTTGCCGTTGCCTTTCTTAATCTGTAGGCGTGGTGTTCGGAAGAATGCCCACTTATAAAAGTGGTCAAATGTTGAATCTTGTGAGGTGCAGTGTTATATCTGTTAGTAGATGGAATTCGAGCCAAATGGGGTTCACTCAATTTGTTCAGCTGATCTTGATAGTTGCTGGAGGTCTGTCTATCAATTCGAATTGGAAGTGCTTGTAGTAGTATGCGAGACAGAATGGGGAAAGATGACAAAATAATTGAGCTCTCCAGTAATTGATCATTTTGTGTGTGTGGGTCACTAGAGTACTGTGCAGGCGTTGTGCCTCTGATTATAGATTACTGATGACATCCATGGTTTGCTGATCTGCAGTTCTGCAGAAGCTGTTAACCGGATATACGAGATCAAAGGACGAAAGCATACAAGTCCTCTCGCCATTTGTGTTGGGGATGTTTCTGACATAGAACGTTTTGCGGTGACCAACCATTTGCCCCATGGTTTGCTCGATTCTCTCCTTCCGGGACCAGTAACTGTCATATTGAGGCGAGGTACTTAATTTATCTTAACCATCTTGAAGCATGAGTGAGAAACGAGAATCAGTGAACCGAGGAAATTGTTATGCCAATAAAGCAACTCCTGAGTCTCAACCACCTGTGCAAAGGTTTCCACGCTACCTCTAGGAAGAGCATTATGCCAATACGTTTCTCTCTCTTCATGGAATAATACCACTTTATGTTTCACATTCTGTTTTGTTTAATCGTCGTGCAGAAGTGTTATAAGGGCAGTAATTTAAATGCTTTTCAGGGGAATCAAGTATTCTGGATAAGTCTCTTAATCCTGGATTAGATAGTATAGGAGTCCGAGTGCCAGACTGCAACTTCATCAGGGTAATTGCCCGTGGAGCTGGGAGTGCTCTTGCCTTAACAAGCGCTAACTCAAGTGGCCAGCCAAGTAGTGTCTGCATCAAGGATTTCGAGAACCTCTGGGAACACTGTGCATATGTTTATGATGGTGGTGTGCTTCCTTCAGGCCGTGCTGGGTCAACAATTGTGGACCTTACAAAGCTTGGCTTTTACAAGATTCTCAGACCTGGAAGGTACTCCACTTTGCTATTGACTCTAACCATCCCGTGCCTATGTGATAGCCTGTATTACAATTTGTACAAACATCATACTCCTTTAAATTACTTGCACACAACAAGTTCTGTGACCAAGACAGAAGAGAGCCTATATTTCTCTAGTTTGAGTTAGTAATTTTGAAAAGCAATGGGTTTTGGTTATGCCCATAAGGATATAGCCAGTGATTCCTTAGTCATTATTGTCAAAATTACCATGTGGGATTCTACTATTAGAAGATGCATTGATCTGTGTGTGTGTGTGTGTGTGTGTGTTTCTGTGTGTGTGTGTGTGTGTGTGTGTGTGTGTTTCTGTGTGTGTGTGTGTGTGTGTGTGTGTGTGAGGATGTGTGCCCTTGTTATGTCATTTCTTTCCTGATTGGGCTAGGAAATGGCTCAAGCTGGAGACAATTGGTGTTTAAACTGACATGGTTAGGCAAAGGCTTGCATCATATATCGCTGAAATTTGCCACATGGTTTATTGGTATTATCTCTTCTAAAACTCATCTGAACTAAATGCCAGCGCTGAGGAAGAGACTGTTGCGATCCTCCAAAGGCACTCTCTTATCGAAGAGAAGTCCGAAGCATAGAGGAGCTCTTGCAAAGCTATTAATTCCCCAGTGAAGAGGCATACTGAGATGTGGGTCTAATTCTAAATATAGACAGGTCCAGGTTTTTGTCCAGAAGATGGAAGAACTGGTAGTGTCTCTGTGATTTTACTTGTATCACTCGGAGCTTATGTTTATTTTTCTATATGAGGAGGGTCCCTCAGAGTCTTCAGTATATGAAGAAAACATCTGGGCATTTTGGTGATTGTACACAATATGTGTTGCCATTGACTCTAACCATCCTGTGCCTGCACGATTACCTCTATTACAATTTGTACAGACATCATATTCCATCAAAATACTTGCGCACAACAACGTCTTTGACCAAGACAGAAGTAAGGGAGCCCATATTTCTCTAGCTTGAGTTAGTAATTATGAAAAGCGATAGGTTTTGTTTATGCTCATAAGGATACAGCCAGCGATTCCTTAGTCGTTATTGTCACCATATGGGATTATACTATTAGAAGAGGCAGTTATATTTATGTATATGTATTTATACATGTGAATAATGAGGATGCGTGCCCTTATTATGTCATTTCTTTCCTGATAAAGCTAGGAAATGGCTCAAATCAGAGTCAATATTGGTGTTTAAACTAACGTGGTTAGGCAAAGGCATGCATCATATATAGCTGAAATTTGCCACATGGTTATTGGTATTAACTCTTCTAAAACTCGTCTGAACTAAATGCCAGTGCTGAGGAAGAGAGTGTTGCGATCCTTGAAAGGCACTCTCTAATCGAAGAGAAGTCCGAAGCATAGCTGAGCTCTCGCAAGCTATTCATACCACAGTGAAGAGGCATACTGATGCGGGTCTGATTCTAAATATAGATAAGTGCTGGTTTTTGTCCAGAAGATGGAGGACTGCCCATTTGGTTTGGCATTTGGAATGGGCTTTTGGGCTCTAAAGGGGTTTGGCCAAATGCAAACGTATTTGGTTCAATTTTTTGGACAACTTTGGCAAGTTGCAATTGCATATCCAAATGGCTCTAAGAGCTTTTACTCCAAAACAGCTCCGAAGGTATTTTGCGAAGCTGCATCTTCGGAATGCAAGTCACAAGTACTATTTATCTTCTTCGGAGAAAGAACGGAGGCCAACGACCACCGGCGAAGGAGTTGCCTATGTCGGCGACCGCCGCCTAAGGGGTCACCCAACCTCAGCAACCACTGCTTGGGGGTCGTGGCCACCTGCCGACCGCCATTTGAGGTAGCGTGACCCAGGCATTGCCTGAGATTCAAGCGGTGGTCACCTAGGTTCCCGTGACCTCAAGCATTGATCGCCTGAGTTCGCGCAACCTAACTTCATGCGTTGCCTGAGATTCAACAACCTCAGGCGATCGTTGCCTGGGTTCGTGCGACCCAAACGGCCGCTTGGGTCACAAGGCCGTCCGATAGCCAGATTTGGCCACCGGTGGCTAAATTAAAAAGAAAAATTAAGACTTTTTCTTATAAAAAATTTAGC
This sequence comes from Eucalyptus brandiana, assembly GCA_014182725.1. Taxonomy (NCBI): domain Eukaryota; kingdom Viridiplantae; phylum Streptophyta; class Magnoliopsida; order Myrtales; family Myrtaceae; genus Eucalyptus; species Eucalyptus brandiana. The sequence goes on from CM024669.1 coordinate 31,451,489, forward strand.
AAAAACCCTTTGCAAAATGAAATTTTTATCAAACAGCATTTTAGTCAAAGTTATTTCCCAATTTACTAAACACTATTTACATTTCCAAAAACCCCTTTAACCCAAAGATATTTGCATTTTCTCAAGAACATTTGCCCAAAGCCGAACCATGGCCTCATAGAGTCTCTGTGATTGTACTTGTATCACTTGAGCTCGATTTTTATTTTCCTGTCAGTTGAGTAGTCCTCAAGACATGAAGAAAACATGTGGGCATTGGAGTGAATATACAATATCTGTTGCTCTGCTTAGTCGCGTGTAACGGGTTGACACAGGATATTCCACTTATCCTTAAATCAGATCTCTTGATTGCTCCAGACAAATTGCAGTGACGCCTCTTCGCTCTCGAGTGAAGGTGCAAAACGTGTTTGGTGCTGGCGTTGAATCGATATGCTGTTCACCTCAATATCTCTATAGAACCTGAGACCATGTGAATCATGGATCCATGTGAATCTCGCGGTCCGTCATGCACGATTGCTTGGGAACTTGGTCTACGAAGTGGCATCCAATCCAGACTTTGCCCAAGTCAGTACTCATTCACGACGTGAAAAACATGCTGTAACTGTAAGGCCTTGTTTTGGTGACGTTGCGCGATGGATACAGGTGAAAGCGATTACGGCCTAAAAAGTCAATTCGATTTTGAATAAGATGAGTTTCAGACACTCTTCTCATCCCTTGAACAAAGGAAGGGAAAAAGAGGCGAATTGGACACGGGGGTAATGAAGCGAAAATGCATCCTTTGCATTGGATATGTATCTTGATCGTATGTCTAATTTGAATACGAAAACTTTCAATTTTTCTTCTCTTGTCCAATTTTTCCACAAGCTATCATACCACGATACAACTCCCACAAAATCACCGAGGATCGTTTGATTACAAAAGAACAAATCTCGATTGTTTGGCGAAAACTTTTTAAGTGTTTGTGAGGCATGGCAAGATTCATGTAACACTTGATTTTAAGGACGGCGAATTGATCGCACGATAACAGAAACCTTAAATCACCCACCAAACCTCGGTCGTCTTGTCCATTTCTATGCAACGGCGCTAGAGAATCAGTGTAGGAGCTAATTGGCATGCTATGACGACGGTTAAGACGTGAAGCTAGATGCCCAACGGGGTTCGATTAAAGATTCTTCCTAGTAAAAGTCGATACCTCTCCCCAACTCTTGTGGCCGCTAGCTTGTTTGGCTGGGGAAGCCCCTGCAAAATCCCATAATCGCACTTCTTCCCACGTCCATGACAAAATTGGGCCAACCTCAATTGTTCCAAAAACAACATAGTAAATTCCGCTCGGAGCTTTTTAATTTACTCCGGAACGCTCCATCCCAATCAAACGAACAGGCACTTGCCCATGAAGAACTGAGTTCTCGACTTGAATGTTCGATTCAGCGAAGGTTGCATTTCCGAGACTCATTAAGTCCAAAATTTAGCTAGAAAGAGAAAAAAAAAACTAGCATCCGTTTGGCCAAGCTTTAAGTATCGTCCGAGTTCTTGGGTTTGCTTATTCCTTTTGAAATGGCATCTTCGCAGAAGAGAGCATCGCGAGGTAAAATTAACATCACCGGTGGTAGAACTGTTGAACAGGTAGGTCGGGTTGGGTTTAGGTCGACCCAGTGGGAAGCAGAAATGAGTCTTGACAAGAATCGGGGGGGCCTGCCACAAATAAGCGAAAAGGAAGGGACCGTCCCATAAAATAATTAAATTTCCCCCACTCCGATCGCTGCTAGTGTTCGTATGGCCACCACCAACCACAACCATCAGGAAGGACAAGCCGATGAGCCAACGAGAAAAATGTTATTGTCGGGTTGCTTAACGTGTTCTCGTCTCTGGCTCGTTTTCGGCATATGCCCACCCCTACTCCGGCTCCTGGTTAAATACCCACCTCCTAATTTCCGTGAAAACGATGGGGAAAGATTAAAGAAGAAAATTCCTGCAACACGAGCCTCAAATAATCCTCTCTCCCTCCTCTCTGGATCCTTCGTCTTCACTTTCAATCGCTCTCACTTATGCACTGCGAGTCCCGTCCTTGGATTTGAGGAGCTAGCGGGTGTGTTGCGTTCTCCAGGTAGAACCGCGAGGCCTCAGCTCTTTTTCCTGGTCAGCTTGTGTTGCCAGCACTTCTTCTTTGTTGGGTCCTTGCTTTTGAATTCCTTGGTCTGAGAAAATTGACGGGTTCTCTGCTTTGACTGTCAAGTATTGAGCTTTCGCTTGAGTTGTGAGGTGGGCACTCTCTGATTTCTTGTGGGATTACTGCTTCTTTGCTGAGGAAATTGATGGTGGTCACCTGTTGTCTTAAAGAGCTCACCGAACTTTGTGCTGCACTTACCGTATCAATCAATAGATAAAAAGAAGTATATTTGAGACGTGTTGTGCTGAGGATTTAAGTGTTATTGTGTTTTGACTGATCAGTGTGATCTCTTTGTTGTGTTTTTGGCCGAAGGTGACGGTACTACTTCATGGCAATGGCGAGCGGAGCAGTGCCAGCTTCCTTCTCGGGGCTGAAGAGCCGAGATAGCGGGTTGGGATTCGTAAAGAGTATGGATTTTGTTAGGATTTCTGATCAGCAAAGAGTCAGGTCTCACCGAAAGAAGATCACCGTGATCAGGAATTGCAAACCTGCTTCCGAGATAGAGCTCAAGCCTGCATTGGAGGGGAGCCCGTTATTAGGTAAGATACCTTTTGAATTGGGTTGCTAGTTCTTGGAGGCACGATGACACAAATTCACGGCTTTCTAATTCTTTTCCAAAGTTCCAAAATCATTAAAAAAGGAGAAAAGGTTACATGACTTTGGACGTACTTCTCTTTGGTTGGCTCAAGTTAAAATGGAAAAGGTAGAGAATCCTAATTCTGGAAATGAACGTTGTAATTATATTTGCTTGACACATAGATGGTCCTACCACATGGTTTTTCTCCTGGAGCAAGGAGAAGTTACTGGTCACCATCTTTATATTGCTTGTTTATGCCTCAGTATATGCAACTAAACATGCTTAAAGGAAAGACAGATATGTACTTTATCCTTTGAAGTGGGAAATATTGAACAATATTATACACTTTTTATCTGATGACCATGAATATAAACAGTTCCCAGGCAGAAGTACTGTGAGTCTTTGCACAAAACAGTCAGGAGGAAGACGCGGACAGTGATGGTGGGAAACGTGGCTCTTGGGAGTGAGCATCCCATAAGAATACAGACGATGACTACAAGTGATACTAAGGACGTTGCTGGAACAGTTGAACAGGTTCTTTACTTAAACCTGCATGTTTAAGTTAGTTCCATTACAAAGTGCTATTTCATTCTGTTGATTCAATAATATGCATTTATGGCAGATCCTATCCTTTAATTTGGTAACTCTGCCAGCCAATCATTCATTTATTTGATCTATTGAGCTGCCATTATGATACCCTATCCTTCCGTTAGTAATATCATCAAAGCATCTGCATGTTGAAGAGGACCAAGAGAGACTGAGGTGAATGCAGATACTTCTGGTGATAGTTAAAAGGCTAGAAAGAAACTGAGTAACTGAAACATTTTCATGGCATAAAAATATTGCTTTTATGGAAATGTGATGTGGTGGACTAGTTAAATCATGCGGCCAGCATTGGTACTATCACACATTTGTGAAGATGTGTGAAGAATCTTCCTTTATTAATTTTCTGTTCTGGTTGTAGGTGATGAGAATTGCTGACAAGGGAGCTGATATTGTCCGGATAACAGTTCAAGGAAAGAGAGAAGCAGATGCATGCTTTGAGATAAAGAACTCTCTTGTGCAGAAAAAGTAGGTCTTTATCTACTGCTATTGAAAGTTATGGAATGATTCGTGTAGAGTGATATATATCTGTTGATTTTGGCAGTTACAATATCCCACTGGTAGCAGATATTCATTTCGCACCTTCAGTTGCACTGCGGGTGGCTGAATGCTTTGACAAGATTCGTGTTAATCCAGGAAATTTTGGTATGTAGAAGTCCTTCTTGGTTGTTAATTGTGTATGATGTACACTTCCTCAACAAGGTTATATATTGTAGCTGATAGAAGGGCTCAGTTTGAGCAGATAGAATACACAGAGGAGGAGTACCAGAAAGAACTTGAGCATATTGAGCAGGTTATATTACTGATCCATCAATTGCTCAACCTCTTGTGGCCTGTTTGACTTGAACCCCTTCCTTGTAGCTGTAGAAGTGGGTGCGTAACTTGCATATATTCTATCTATAGTGATGAGATTTTACAGAAAAATAAATTTACAAGATAGAGGGTAAATGCCATAACAATTTATCTTTAGGCATGAATTGTATGATTTTAGATTCCCAGCCTGCACCACAAGAAAGAAGTGTCAATGTGGCGGCAGTCTTTCTTTTATCTGTCAGTAAAATGAAAGAAGGGTCATTCGACAATGACTAGCTCTTTTTATGTGTGTGGGCTTGAATTTGGTGAAAAGAGGGCTTTGGACTAAATTGTGGAGTTGTCTCAGTAGAAGCAATCTGAATTCACAAGTACCTAGTTTCTTATTTTTGATACAGTTGTTCTGCTCTACTAGGTATTCACTCCGTTGGTTGAGAAGTGCAAAAAGCATGGAAGGGCGATGCGTATTGGCACAAATCATGGTAGCCTTTCAGATCGTATCATGAGCTACCATGGGGATTCTCCTAGGGGAATGGTGAACAATTATTCTCTCTAAATCTATTAAAAGTTCTTTTACCTTTTCTTTTTTTTTTTTCATTTTTGGCTTTTCAGTTTTTTTATGATCTGAACTCTGAAACTGAAAGGTATTCATTCAAACAGGTCGAATCTGCATTTGAGTTTGCAAGAATATGCCGGAAGTTAGATTTCCACAATTTTGTCTTCTCAATGAAAGCAAGCAATCCTGTTGTCATGGTTCAGGCATACCGTCTTCTCGTAGCTGAAATGAATGTTCAGGGATGGGATTACCCATTACACTTGGGAGTGACTGAAGCTGGAGAAGGTGAAGATGGACGCATGAAGTCTGCAATTGGCATTGGAACCCTTCTTCAGGTCTCCTTTACACCTACTGGCTTGGTGCAACTGTTCTGAACATGATTAGAACCCCTGTTGATCTAGATGTATCACACTGCAATTCAGTGATTGGGTGGTTTAAAATGCTTTGCAAAATTCTGTTTTCATTTATATTTTTGGATGATTGGAGTCATTTTGTTTTTGGTGGACTGCGCATAACGGGCCATTGCTGGTGATATTTGAAATGCTCCTTATACCCTAATTAGACCTTGAAGTTCATGGAACATTTTAATGCAGGATGGTTTAGGTGATACAATCAGAGTCTCTCTTACTGAACCACCTGAAGAAGAGATAGATCCCTGTAGAAGGCTGGCAAATCTTGGTACGAGAGCAGCAGAGCTTCAGAAGGGGGTGGTAGGTTTTTAATTTAGTTTATTGTATCATTCTGCATTAGTCAACCATTTTGGGATTCTTATTCGCCCCATCTTTATTTCTAATTACCATCAGGCACCATTTGAGGAAAAGCACAGACATTATTTTGACTTCCAGCGACGATCGGGTCAATTGCCAATGCAAAAGGAGGTTGGTCATCAACTTGAAAATGACATTGGCCATAAAATTTTAGATAGTTCCATTTTCTAATAACCATACTTAACATGGGAGTAGGGCGAGGAGGTGGATTACAGAGGTGTCCTCCACCGTGATGGTTCCGTTCTCATGTCTGTCTCCTTGAATCAGTTGAAGGTATCGTTTCAACTTTCACAAAACAGAAAATATTTGAGAACCTTTTCACTTGGGTGTACTTTTCTTCTCTCTCTCTCTCTCTCTCTCTCTCTCTCTCTCTCCCTCTCTCTTTTTGGGTTGGGGGAGGGTGCAAGTATGTTGTAAGTTTTGGTGAAGTGGTCTTCATCAAGAATTTGTTAGTGCAGGCCCCAGAAAATTTCTACCGTTCTCTTGCTACAAAGCTTGTTCTTGGAATGCCATTTAAGGTCTATCCCTTTCTCAGATTTATCCAGTCATTTACTCTTTTGCTAAAAGAAGTATATAATGGTATATGGATTTTGATCATAAATTCAGTGCCTTTCTCTCTTAATTTTAGGATCTGGCAACAGTAGACTCAATTTTACTGAGAGAGCTTCCACCAGTTGATGATGCTGATGCTGTAAGAACCAGATTTCTCTTGCTTATTTTTCTATCATGACATTTATCCCACTGCACATTCCCTGGATGCACTCACATACCTGCAAAATATTCTGACAGTCACTAATCAGTTTGAGTAATGTGATTAAGATGATTTTCAATCTTTTCGTGAGCAGCGACTAGCCCTCAAAAGATTGATAGATGTAAGCATGGGCGTCATAACTCCTTTATCAGAACAGCTGACAAAGCCATTGCCCAATGCCATGGTTTTGGTCAATCTCAAGGAATTGTCATCTGGCGCTCACATGCTCTTGCCAGAAGGTAGAACTGCTGATGTCCATGCGTATTTAATTGGGAGTTGCTAAATTGAGCTTAATGTCAGTTGCTTTTGGGGCAATTTTTCTGACGGCCTATTAATGTACTGGTTGTCAGGCACACGCTTGGTTGTGTCCTTGCGTGGAGATGAGCCATACAAAGACCTGGAAATACTTAAGAGCGTGGATGCCACAATGCTTCTTCATAATCTCCCACTTAATGAAGAAAAAACCAGCAGAGTGCATGCAGCAAGGAGGTAAACTTTTGGCAGGTCATTGTTGTCTGGTTGAATGGCTATTGGAAGGCAAATTCCTTAATAGTGATTAAAGTACTTGGGAACGACAAATTCAAGGCAGTAGACACATTTTACCTGATGAAACCTCATGAATTTGTTTAGCTTCTTGAGGAACAGCCCTATTAACCCTATAATTCCAATTCAATGCTTGGCATGCATTATATAATCTCAAAGCTAAGCACAACACTATTGTTCACCTTGATCATTGGCACATCAGGGGAGCATATGCGGTATGCCTCAATACTGCTCAACTCCCACAATCCTCTCTCCAGCCCGTTACAAATCTTCTCCACCTCAGAAAATAATGCTATATGTCTTTTTGCAGGCTCTTTGAGTATCTACAAGAAAATGCTCTTAATTTCCCTGTTATTCACCATCTTCAATTTCCAGATGGGACTCACCGGTAATTACAATGTCCTTGAATGTAGTGAATGGACTTTTATACATTGACAAATAAGCTGACGATGGTTATTCTGATGATAGGGATGACCTGGTAATTGGTGCCGGAACAAATGCAGGAGCCCTTCTGGTAGATGGACTTGGTGATGGAGTCCTCATAGAAGCGCCGGACCAAGATTTGGAGTTTCTGAGGGATACTTCTTTCAATCTACTGCAAGGCTGCAGAATGCGAAACACGAAGACGGTAGGAAAGTTGATTGGAAAATAATGAGACTGACAAATAGTTTTAAAAATTTTCATTCGAGTGATCCTCTGAGCACGTAAAATCTTCTTTCAGGAATATGTGTCGTGCCCTTCCTGTGGCAGGACATTGTTCGACCTTCAAGAAATAAGTGCAGAAATACGAGAGAAGACATCTCATTTACCTGGTGTTTCGGTAATCAGATACTCCCATTTGTGTATGATAAAGTTCCTACTACACTCTACTAGGCCAGAATTTCACAGCATCTTTGTTTTCCATCGTCTCAGATTGCAATTATGGGTTGCATCGTAAATGGACCGGGAGAGATGGCTGATGCAGATTTTGGTTATGTTGGCGGTGCTCCTGGAAAAATAGATCTTTACGTTGGGAAGGTGATACATATATTCCTATCTTTTCGTGCACGTTATTCATTGAGCAGCCCATCTAATTTGCTTTTGTGGTTAAGATCAAGTACCTGCCCCCTATGGCGTTGAGATAAGAATGTGATGACACCGTGCTTGGTTCACCAGTGTGACAAATTACCATGACAAATGATTACTACACTGATACGGTCTTTTAAGTCCTTAAATTCGTTATGCGGATAGTATTCAAACTTCACCATTATTTCTCTGTTTCAGACCGTGGTCAAGAGAGCAATTGCGATGGAGCAGGCGACCGATGCCTTGATTCAGCTGATAAAGGATCACGGTCGGTGGGTAGACCCTCCTGCTGAGGAATAAGATCTAGCACAATCCCCATTTCAAGAAAGCATGTGGCAGCATTTTGACGGTAAGCCACTTATGTCTATTCGACAGACCCCATAAGTTGTCACACCAGTTACACTATTGTACAACATAGGAAGAGAATAATGAGAATAATCACCTAATGGTTGAGCTGCAGTGTTTGTACCACTTGTACTATTGTTCTGGGGGAAAATGGCATTGCGATGATATTAGTGCTGAAAATTGATGTCCGAGCTGTTCGTGCTCTTCTGTTCCTTTTTTTCGCGCAATGTGTACTTTTTTCCTTCGGGCCGAGACAGATAAAAAGGACGTTGATATGTAACAGAGCTTGCTCCTGTGAACTTAATCTGCATTTTTTAAGGCCTTACATTTAAGCGCAGCGTAAGAACTGAATTGCTTAATTGATGAGGTATCCTTGACTTTGGGGTTAATAAATAAGCATACGGCGTCTATTATCTGCCGAGAGATGGATCCTCGATTAATAAGGGTCGCCTTTATATTCTTTTTTGTAACTATAATACAAAATATTGAGGAAAATTATCAACAAAGTCCTAAACTTATGGTAATTGTACCAATTCAATTCCAAACCCCCTTTTTTTTTTTTTATCAATTCAGTTGAAAATCTTTTGCATTTGTGCCGATTCATCTATCTGGTCAATTTTGGCCAATCGACGCTAATATTGACAATTTAAATTTTTTTTTATTGTTGAATTTTATTATCAATTTTTATTTCTTTTTGTTTTTTATCCTTGCTTCCTTCTTCCTCTGGCAAGCCGCCAGCTAGAGGCTAGGGCTAGTGAGGTCAACCTCATCGGCCAATGGCGACGCTAACCTCATTGTCACTAGGCAAGGCGTTGGGTGAGGCACCACCACATCTGACTAGGCTCGGCCTCGCCTATGGCTAGGCAAGGCCACCATTGGTCAGTAGCAACTTGCTAGAGGAAGGAGGGGAAAAAAAAAAAAAAAGAAAAGATAAAAAGTCAATAGAAAATTTCGAAAAAAAATATTAACATGAGAAGCTAGGCAACCAAAATTGGCCAAATGGACACAAAAACAAAATGAACTGAATTGATAAAAATAAAATAAAATGTTTAGAAAGAGTGAGATTGACTATTTTGCTTGATCTCACATATGACATCATGAGATTGGAATCCATTCTATTCTCCAAGAATCCTTAAAAACACGCTTATAAGCGAAACACCGGTGAAGATCAAAAGAAAAAGAGAGTAAATTATCAGACACTCGGAAATAGTACTTGTATGGCAACTCATCTCCCTCTTACTTACCTTGTTAGTTGATGTCACTCGGCGACATTTTTGAGCAGATCTTGATTGGTTTATCCGCACTATAAGCATTACTTAGAAGAAATCGAATTATTGTCGCGAACTATAAACGGACATTCAATTTAGTAAGTATTCATGCCTAAAGAAATGGATTTCCCTAGTATTATTAGTCAAATTTAAGAGAACAAATTCTGTTTCGAAGTCCGGGTCACAGAAAAATTACATATTACATACAAAAGAAAATAATAATAATAGTAACAATAATAAGAAGAAGGAGAAGAAGCAACATGATGGTACCTCCAAAATGATTTATACATGTCAACAGAAGCTGAAGACGACGATCGACAATCAACAATGGCGAATCGCTGACTAAATATGGACGGTGCATTATTCAGTATATATATAACTAGAGCGAAAATCAATCAAAATGGCAGAACCTCTCTCTCTTTCTCTATCTTCCCTTCACTTCTCCATGCACTGATCAGCGACAGCGTCACGACAAAAACTGATCTCCCAACGACGGACAGCTCGGTACATTACAAAGGAACCCGTTCGAGCCTTCTTTACAGAATCTCTCTCCTCGCCGCGAAACGCAACTGCGAGCGCCGCATGTTCTCCTGCCTCTTCTTGTACACCATTCCTCCGAGCACGGCGAGCGCGACCGCGGCGACCACGCCGATGGCGATCCCCGCCTTCTTGCCGCCGCTCATCCCGCCGGGAGATCCTCCTCCGTCGTTGAACTCCTCGTCGGAAGGGATGGACCCGGTCGCGGAGCCGCTCTCGTCCGTGGCATTGCTCGGGGCGGGGGCGGGCGTCTCACCAGGCAGTGGAGAAGGCGACGTCTGCGGGGGAGGGGCGGGGGAGGGGGCGGGAGAGAGATCCGCCGGGGGCGGCGCGGGCGGGGAGGTGGGGAGTGGAGGGGAAGAAGGAGCCGGGGAAAGGAGGCCGGAGGAGGGCTGAGGAGCGGGAGACGGGGGGAGAGGAGAGGGGGTCGGAGGAGAGCGCGAGCGGGAGGAGGAGGGAAAGAGAGAGAGCGAAAGCGAGAATGCGGAGCCTGGCCATGAAGACGAAGGTAGTTCTTGTTTTTTTTTTAAGCGAAAAGAGGAGGGAGGGAAGAAGGAGGAGACCTCGAGGGAGCCAGATTGAATGGGAGTGGACAGTTTCCGACTGCTGAGGAAAACTTGACAAATATAAGAATGGGGAAACGACGCGTCGTTTCTTGTGGATGAAGGATTTTGCTTTATGATCAGCGAGGGGATCGATGACGAGAGGCAGGCCTGCGATACAAGGAAAGCGATGGACGCGTGAAGTACGGGAAGCCGTCGGCTGTTCTTCTTCTTCTTCTTATTCTTCTCCCCCGGGGGAGGTGGTCAGCATTCCATCTCTGACATTTTGCTGTGGAGAGACTTGAGTTTGAAGCATGAAGAAGAGGAGGGAGGACGTGGGTGCATGCACGTTGCGATCGTGGAACCCGGTCTTTCCGGGCCTGCTTCTCAAAGGCTCTGCTGTCGTGTAGTGTTGCGAAAGCTACTTTAAGAACACTGCACCGGTACCAGTTGGCAGTTGCCCAAAAAGCTTAGTCAAACCCATGATGATTCCGGATGATTTTTCCTATGATTTTGATCGATTCTTTTCTGGATCTGGCGCGCGTGAGGAGGAGATCTTGGGATCCTTGCCCAGATTGAACCGTGTCCTGATCCCATGATCTCAAGTAATGTCATTGCACGGATCGGGCCGGCACGGTTTAAGTCCGTTCCATCTTTCTGTTAACTGGAGATATATGGTATAAAGATGCACGGTTTTAGTCCGTTCCATCTTTCTGTTAACTGGAGATATATGGTATAAAGATGCATGTGTCATGGCCCGAAAGTTAGCATGTCCAAGAGGTTTCCATGGCGATCGGCCCGTGACACATGCATATAATCCGTCGTCATAATCGAAGAACAGATGGAGCCTTGGACCGTGTTATGATAGCCACCTGATATCAAATCCCTCTAAGATCACGTTTAGTAACTGACCTAAAGATTTCTCGCCTTGCTGTCTACTGATATAGTTCACAGCGCCCACTACGCATTCATACTGATGGGCAGAGCAGGAATTTACCGATGCAAGTGTTCATTCGCAATCTTTGCTTTGGAGCTAATGAGAAATGACTAAGCCTCACAGGCGTTGGCTGGAGGCATCGAACAATAGATCAACCAGATCTTGAAAGGAAAAATGCACTTTATTACTGATGATACAGAGTCAAAACTAGAAGGCCAATACAACTTTTAAGAGAAACGACCCTCACAGTCCTCACCCAAGTAAAAACAAAAGCTTTAAATTACTGTGGATGTTTACCTTCTCTCTCTGATCACTCTACACTCGTCTAGCTTCTATTTGCTTCTGTTCTTCTCTTTCTTTCCTATCACCCAATGAAAGAGAAAGATACCCATTGCCCTCATAATTCATCCTTCAGATCAGTAGTGACAGTTTCTTCGCTCTCTTTGGTGTCTGTAGTAGCAGGTTTAGGAGTAGAGGCTGCTGATTTTTGAAGCTTGAAAGGGATTGATGCGTTTTTCTTCAGGAATTTGTACAGAGCCACCACAGTCCGGTCAGAGTCTACAGTGATCTGTCCCAAGTAAGATGATTTCGTTAGGCAGTTGCTGACTAGAGAGAGAGGAAAATTTTCTATCCCAGCATTTCTAATACGAGAGAAGGGAATTGATCAACACATATGAATCGATGCTCTTTCATTTCCAAGCAACATTCGGTTATCGGTTTTACCAAAACTGGAAATCACTAAAGCCTTAGAGGACAGTAAACTTATTTCAGGTTTTCAAAAATTCATGAAGACCGGGCATACATAGTTCGATTTTATACAAGACTAAAACAGGCAACTAGTTCGATTTCATACAAGACTAAAACAGGCAAAAGCTGAAGTATATGAGCATACAACCACAATGATAATAAACTTCAAAAGCCACTTACAGGATCAAAGCTTTTGTTTCCAGCTGGGAAGAAAAGAAGTGTGGGAAATCCATCAGCCTGCATGAAGTAGAAAAATTTTAGCCCCACCACTCCTACAACAATCCATCAGAGACATTTCATAGCAAAACCTCTCAAACACAGATAGATCAGAAAAGGTGAATCCCTAAGGATTTTGACAAAATAATAGAAAATGTGGACAACTTAATCAAGAAAAGATCCCTAAGGTTGCAATTAATGACCCAGACCAAGAAAAACATGTATTTGAAGAACAAAGCTGAAATGCTGAAAACCACTCTTACAAAATCTCTTTTCTTTTCTATTGCTGTATCATAAGCCAACTGACCTTTGCCCTGGGATGTTCGTTGGTCGTTCCATCCATCTTGGCAATAACAAGACTGTCAATGTCACGCAAATGTTTGGCAAGTTTGTCGTATGTAGGCTCCAGTGCTTGACAATGCCCGCACCAAGGCGCATGTATCTGGTGACAGACCTTGCATTAGATTTGTTCCATACAGACAGAAAAGAGATGAATCACACTCTCGTCTAAAAAGGAAATGGTACCTCGAGCAGGACGTCCTTTGACTCATCCAACACAATTTCATCAAAGTTGTTCCCAACAACGACTTTCACATCACCATCATTCTACAAGAGTCACAGCTACCAAATTATCGAAAGTACAACCAAATGACAATCAAAGTTCCACAGAATTGAAACCAATCACTCACGGTTTCAGGAATTGGGTCTGATTTATAGAAAGGTTTTAGCTTCTCCTCCAAGAAGTCCGAAGCGAAAGCCTGCGAGTGATAAACGCAAAATGTTATGTCTAGCTCACTAAATGCAGTACAAAGTGTTCTAACTTTACAGAATGCTTCATGACCTTAATATTATCCAAAGTCACTTCTCCATCAAGGAAAAACTTCCTACTGTCATCATTTCCAGTGTATCCAAGGACCTGTTGAAGACAAGTACCAAGAAGTTATTCAAGAAATGAAAGCCAATCAATCCACATTCATCCTCATAAAACAAAAATTACCTTGGGACCACTCCCAGAGACACCAAAATAATCTGACACAGGCTTTCCAACATCTTCATTATCCATTTCCACATATACGAAGATCAACTGGAGTTGAGAGAAAAAGAAAGTCATAAATGCATCAACCATCCTATTACTTTTGTGAAATGCATTTGACTGCTACAACTTAGTTTAGTTTCGGGCAAAATAGACCATGAGATATCACCAGCAGCCACTGGCTGGCTAAACTTGTCATTTGGGGAAGACAAACCCAACACTTGCATGCTTACAAGAAGATAATAGTCTGTCAACTTAGTACAATGCATCATTAAAGTTATGAAGTTGTGGAAATGAACTCCGCCACTACAACTCGAACTAGTTCATACACTAATTATTCCAGGCTCTGTAAGCAGCAGCATCTTCCGTTGCTCATCAAGTTTCATGTAGCCAGTAATTCATGAAATACTGACTAACACTACTGAGGAAGTTCCTCAATTGAAAAACCACTACTTAGAAGGATGTAACACCAATGGAAAGCTTTCATCCTTATGGTCTCAACTTACCTTTCCCTTGAAAAGCTTTGCAGCTTCCTCAAATACCGGGAAAAATTTCTCCGAATCTTTTGATGTGGCAAACAGCAACACCTGAAAAGAATTCGCAAAACTCAATCATTGTCATCAAGGAATTCTGACACTTGCTCATGTACCAAGGAATTAGACTTACCTGCTTCTTAACTGGGCTTTCAAAAATTAAAGGTGCGCTTTCCCTGGTAAAAGTGGTAACCAGAGGAAGCTTGTTCGCAAAAACGAACTCAGCTATTGCAGACTTCTCAAATTTACCATCTGCAGAAAAAGGAAAACATCATAAGACACAGGTGCCTTGGCATATATGCAGCTTTGGTTTCATTCACCATAAAGAGCAAATTAAAATTACCGAAAAGGCTTAATTTTTCTGCCTCCTTCTTAAGGATGACCAAAGCAGGACGCTTGACTTCAGGGTCTATGTGGAAAAGCTTTGCAACGTCAGGATTAACAGTTTGGTAGAAGTTGACATCATCTTCAATTCTTGAAGCAGCAGCAAGCTCCTCACTCTCGGGGCCCTACCATCAATTACAAAATGCAAAATTAACTTACCTGGAATACCTTTCTTCCTTCTCCATTTATCTTTTGGTATTGGAAAGCGTGCACAAACCAAATGAATGGCTAGGAAACGGGCAATTTTTTTTTTTCTTTAAACTGGGGGTATAAGAACAGAGAACAGTCGCTCCATACTTAAAAGGAGACAAGTCAAAGCAATTCTCATTCATTCCTACTGAGAACAATTATCTCGGACTCAAGCACCACATAAATGGCATGCAGTGTGAAATAATGCATATAATTCCAACATGCTTCAGTTAATGGCAGAAGCCCATCAATTTTGATTGCATTTTGCTCCAAAAGTAGTCGCTTCATCCCATTACAATCAGATACCAGAAAAAATGTAGGAAAATTTCATGCAAATGTTAATTCTTCACTACCACGTACCTTCAAATGGTTAAGATAGCCCAAAACAACTTTGTTTTCGGAAGTCAACACCCGTTCGGCTTCGTCCGCTGTGGTTAAGTTATTCACGCCAGGCCCCGTTTTCTTCTTGATCCAAGTCACAATAGCATCCCTGGAGCGAAATCAGATATACCGCTAAGCCCAACTCACATGCACATAGCATTCAATCAGAACGGTCTCAAGGATGAACTGAACCAAAGACCGCAAAATCACATCTTGACGTTCAGTTCTGGAAAAATAAAATAAAAAATAAAACGGATCTTGGGAATGGACGAAAGCAGAAAAAAAAACAATCGGAACGTTACTTGGTCCTTTGGCCGGAATACGGCTTGTGAACGCCATCGACGAAGAAATAAACAGTGGGGAACCCTTGCACCTCATACTTCTGAGCCAACTCCTCCTCCTCCGTCGCGTCCACCTTCGCCAGGACCACCTCCTCTCCCTTCAGCTCCGTCGCCGCCGCGGCGTACTCGGGCGCCAGGGCCTGGCAGTGCCCGCACCACGGCGCGTAGAACTCCACCATCACGAACCGGTTCTTCTCGACGAAATCGGAGAAGTTCCCCTCCTTCAGGACCACGACGTCCTTGTCGTCCACCTCGGGCTCCTTGTACGCGTCCGCATCGGCCTCCGACTCGTCGAGATCGGAGTAATTCTCGAAGTCCTCGTCGTCCTCGAAGTGGTCGGAGTCGGGGAACTCGGAGTGAGCCTCCGCCGCGGCGCCAGCGTGGCCCTCGTCGGGCTCCTCGAGAAAGCCGAGATCCTCGTCGTCGTCGTCGGCGGCGGCGGCGGCGGCGGCGGAGAGGGAGCGAGGGAAGGAGGCGACGAGCAAGAGCGCCGCGAGGGAGAGGAGGAGGAGGAGGACGCGAGTCGACATTGCGATCGGCAGAGAGGAGGGAGTGAGATCTGGCCGTGCGCTGCGTTCTGCTCTGCGCGCTGCGCTTTTATAGTGCCGACGACTGCGAAGGAGGAGCAGAAAGACCGTTGACTGGCGATCGTGCGACGTCGTTCTTGGGCTGACCGGCAATTAAATTAATGACGTGACATAAATCTAACCGGTTGGGTTCATTTAGGCGAGTGATAATTATAGTTTTTATTTTATTTCCGTTTTTTTTTGTTAATTTGCTTTGATCTCCTTATTTAATAACGAATTATGTCGAGGAAAATACGTTGTTTTTTTTTTTTTTTTTTTGCCGGTGACTGGTCACACAAAACTTGGATCTGCTCGATCTCGATTAGAAAAAAAGGGCAAATTGTCATGATTGTTGCGAGGTCGAGAGGTTGGTCTCGGTTTTTTGCTAACCCCTGTCACGTTTAAGGAGTGAACAGTTGATTGTTTGAAAGTCAATTTCATGATTTTAGAGAGAAAAAGAATATAGCATAGAAAATCTTGCTAAGTTAATCCACCAAAATTCCAAAATTAATACATCTATAATAAACTTACCTACAATTAAATTTTTTTACCACTAAAAAACCAAAATCAATATATTTTATAATAAATTTATCTTAAATTAATTTTTTTTACCATAAAAAACTAACCCAATACATTCATAACAAATGTATCCTTTATTAATTGTCAATTTAATCACAAAATCTGTGACAAAAGAAATGTAAAACCCAAAATGATGTACTTATCAACTATTTGTGTCTTCCAATTTGGCAATTTAATAGAACTAGTAAAAGATAAATTTGTCACGAAATATACCAATTTAATTAATTTATAGTTAATCTGTCAAAGTGGTAGTGATATCAATATCCATGTTTTTTTTCCTTTTTGGATCAGTTTGTATGACATTTTTTTTTTTCAGTCAGAAGTTTGTGTGACATTAGTTCCACAAGAATTGGTCCGATTCCTCCCTAGGAATCGTGAACCAAACCAAACCAAATTGGACTATATTGTTGTTTCTTTTTTTATTCGACAAGGGTAAAAGTACAAATTATTTGTGGAAGTAACTTTCTTATAATTAATAATTTCATCCTACATTAAAATAACTTTAAATGTATTTAGGAATTTTTGAGAAATAAAATAAAATACTTAAAAAATAACATTGTTGTTCCAACTCGAGTGTATTGCCTAGATGGTTGCAAAATTGTTCTTCTCCGAGAACACTACAGAACACTAGAGATTGAAGACTATCCTGTCCTCTTTACCGATGGCATTCGCCTCAAGCCAACATTGACAAAGCTGCAGATATTTGATTGTAGGGAATTGAGCAATTGTGCAAAAGAAGATGATTAAAATTGAAATTGAGCAATTGTAGAGAAGAAGATGATTAAAATTAATTGATCGATGTAAGCAAACTCCCTAGGAATTCCTCTCCCGCGCTTACTTTTTTACACAAAGTGGAAAATAGAACGACGAAGAATTTTATATTGTATATCTAATTATATATTTTCAATGTATAGTCCTCAATATATAGTACAAAAATGTAAGTAATAAAGGAAATGATGTTTCTAGCAAAATCAAGAAGAATCAAGAAGAATCAAGATTGACAAATAAATCAATTGCAATCTCATTTTGACTCAAGGAATCAAGCATATCTTCCAACACTCCCCCTCAAGCTGGTAGCTTGTATATGTCTAAGACGCCTAACTAGCTTAATAGATATGCATGTTATCTGTGACATATGGCTCAGTAAAGATATTCATAGGTTACTCCGTGGTTCCGATTTCTCTTGTCTCGATTATTCTTTCTTAAATATTATCATGAGTGAAGTGATAATTAACCTCTACTTGTTTCGTTCTCTCATGTACTATGGGATTTGCCACAAGTTTAAGAGCTACATCGTTGTCACAAAATAGCAAGGTTGGTCTTTCAGCTTTACCCAAGGTCCAGAAGTGGCCCTCATATCCACATTATTTCCCAAGTAGTTTTAACCATGGCTTAATACTCAGCTTTGGACAATGACAAAGAGACAGTGAATTGTTTCTTTGTTTTCCACGAAAGCAACGATCCTCCAAGTTTAGTGTAGGAGTCAGTGATGAACCTTCGACTCATAAAACAAGTCGTATAATCTGTGTCACAACAGGTTGTCATTTCTATGTCGCAACATTGAGAAAAAAGTATCTCAAGTCCTGGGTATTTCTTCAAGTACTTCACAACCTTAAGAGTGGCATTCATATGGGACTCTTTTGGGCTATGCATGAATTGACAAAGACTGATTCACAACTGTTCATAACGTATTCTTCTTCAAAACTCTCTATTATTTTCTTTTCATATATGCAACTTTAACACATTCAAACTGAAATTTCAATAGAATAATTGAGTAATTGCTGAACTCATTTATCTATAGTTTTGATGTATATCTTGGAGGTATATTTGTTTTAAGCCCTACAGAAACAATAGTGGAGGTAAATAATGCCTTAAAGAATATTGATCATCATTATGCATCAAAGTAATAAGGATCTACTACTACTTCTTTATCTTCTTCACCAAACAAATTTCCCCAACAATATTCGTTATAAAAATGCACAAATGAAAATTATTTTCATAATTTACAAAAATGTTTAAATATAAATTTTGTTGATAATAAAAATTTATTTTATTGATACTTTAAGCTATGCAAGTGATTATTTTTAAGAAAACATTTTCCGAATCATTTATCTTTCACGAAACAAACGTAACCTAAGTAGAAAACTAATATTAACTCTCATTAACTTTCCTAGAGTATATTGAGATTTATTTATTTATTTTATTTACTCGTTGCACGGTTATTTGAGTATTCAAACGTACAAGTGCATTAGTTTTTAGAAAAAAATGAGTGATATGAGAAACATTTTTCAATAAATAATCACTTGATACGCTTACAAATATATTAAAAGAAAATTTTTTTCATCGCCCATGAAATTAGTTAGGCATAAATTGTTATGGATGAGGAAAACAAGTTCCGCTGAATAATTTTTCTAAGTGGTATGAGAAATTGTTTTTCGAATTTTTTTTTAAATCATTCATTTTTCCGTGGAAGAACGCACCAGTAGAGTCGTATGTAAATTTTTCATAATTTTTACAATCGAATGGTATTTTATTTGGAATCTATCGCGAGGAAAATCACAGCCCACGGGCCGCGGGGGGTTCATACACGAACGGGCTTTACTACAAAAAGCCTTTGGGCCTCTTACGGCGGAAGAACATCGCAATTCAGGCCCGACCGCTAACCTCCCGATTCATCCCGGTCTCTCTCTCTCCCCCCCTCCCTGCCTCTTCCTCGTCCTCCGCTCTGCAATTCCGCAGATCCCGAACCGAAGCAAGGAAGCGAGCGAGCGAATCCAGCATGATTAGCATTCTAGCTCGGGTAATTTCACCGAACGATTCGCCGAACCACCGTCGAGATTCCCTCTTTCTTTTTTTTCTTTTTTGGGCAGTCGAATCCGTCGATTGTCTCGAGCTTCTGTAGACGGTTGATTGCTTGATTGATTGATTTATTGATTTTGCGGTGATCCGATTTCGCAGGAGCGCCTGCTTGGGGCTGCTCTGGGCGGCGCGCTCGCCGGAGCGGTGGTGCTCGAGGAACGGAAGAGGATATACCGGTCCATTTCCGATGATCGGTCTCGCCTCGCCGCTCAAGCTCAGGTGAAAACTTCGGCGTTCGATTCTGCTTGGTATTCTTGACTGGCATTTGGTTGTCCCGATTCTCAACCCTAGACCGCGCCTCTTCGATTGGGATTTTCCTCAGTAGCTGCGGATTCCCTTTTGCGTCGCTGTGTAAAACGGTGAATATGCGTTTGAGAAACGGAATAACTCTCGGTAATCCCAAATCGAACGAGCATACTTCTTCGGGGTCAGATGATTGAATGAGTGCTGCGTGAATTACCAGGAAGAGCATATCGCGATGTCGGTGCTCTATACGGTTTTGTTCTATTCGATTGCACTTAGGAATTTGGACGTTTGGTCTCTTGACCACCGGAACTGGTCGGAGCTGGTGGAAGTCGTTTTTCCGAAAATGGAGTCTTGAGATGATGGAGATTGAGGTTTGGTCTGTTGCATCCATCATTATGGCTGTCCACTTGAACCGAAGGAGCATGGAGCCATTGCATAAACCTGCGGGATATGTTGATACCTTAGTTGGAGCACTTTGTTAGTACATGAAATAGACTTGCACAAACACATGCCAGAAACTGGTTTGAATTTTTTTTCTTTTTCCCAATTTGCGATAGTTAATAGAGTTGAGGGGAAATAGGATGTCGTCCTTATCACAATCCTGTGAGGCTCTCTTTCCAATTTTTCTTCTCACAGTGCTCGAGCAGTTAGTTTGAATATGATTAGGCACCTTGCCTCTTCTCCTCGTACTAAATTGAGAGGGTTTACCACTAGGTTCTGTGGCACTGTCTTGAAAGAACTTCTAATCCCTGTCAGTCTTGGGTAAGAGTAAGAACCTAACTGTGCCAGATCCATCCAGGGTGTTGTTCTTGCCTGCATCTCAAGATGCAAGTGAGAACAGTGTCTCTAGCAGTTTATGAACACTGTGAAGGATGTGAGGTTTCACTTATTTTGATTCAGGCTATTCGATTTGTTAGTGACTTGGCTTCTGTCGTTATGCGAATTTGCCCATTGCTACTTTGGTTACTTAAGTTCCACTTGCTTTGATTTCTGATTTGTGGAGTTAATGGATGCAGTTATTTGATTTGTTAGTGACTTTGCTTCTGTCGTTATGTAAATTTGCCCATTGCCAAGCAACTGGTGTGCTATGGTTAATTAAGTTCCGCTTGCTTTAATTTCTGATCTGTGGACTTAATGGATGCAGTTATTTACATATCTTTTTGGCGTTGCATGCTGCAGTATTTTAAATCTCATTGCTTCAACATTCTGCAGAAAAGTGAGCCGATATTTGGAAAAGAATTTCGCTCAGAATTGGCACACCTGTGGAACAAGTCAGTGGATAGGACGTTGGGACCTGTAATAGAGTATCTTAGCTCTCGTGGGTGGTAGAAAAATCTGAGTTCCTCGCAATACATGGAACTTCGTAATTTTTTTGAAATAACTTCTGTAATGTCCTTCCTATATTTGTATCTCTCCATTTCCTCTTTAATGGACCTGCTTCTTCAGTTAGGCCCATTGGATATGAACCCTGGTTATAGTTTTCCCTGTGCCAATATCACTTCAATGCTGTTGTCCTTTCGTTTGACTCATTGTATCATTTACGAGATTGAAACTGAATCCTTTTGGACCTTCCATTTTGATTCACCGAATTGGCCTGTGAATCTATTTTGATGTTACTGTTGATTTAAATAGAGCAATCGAATGGCAAAGATTTATCAAAATCAAACAGGGACATCTAAGACTAGTCATTCTTACTGGACTTGTGGATATATGATCTAGAGCTTGGTTAAGAGCAGATCGAGCTTTCCACTCACCTTTCTCTGGAGCAAGACTTAGAACTCCTAGAGAAGAGTGTGGAATGGAGGTGATAGATAAATTATCCTCAATGAGCGTGGGGATGCTGACATAACTTTCCTTAATGTATTAGGTGAGGCTTAGCTTTCCTGTATATCTTGGTGGAGGTCTAGTTGAATAAATTTTCATTCTTCAAGATGTTGTGAGGAGGGCACATACTGTGACTCATATCATGAAGAAAATGTTAAATAGTGTTAAAGGCACTTGTTAATGGTCATTAATCGTGCTCTTGTTTCTATTTAAAGCATGCCATTTTTTTTAATATATTCTTTTCGCATTTTCAAAATGTACTGATATGCATTTTTTTACCGACTCTAGTAGTCTTAACTAGTGCCCTTGGGTCACCTTTAACAAGACTCCATTAGAAATACATCAACATGAATTTTGTTTTGAGTGGACTAGAGTGTGAGGAATATGCTGATATAGATGATTTTACCAGCTGAAGGCGACTTGTCTGTTCTCATTGGTGTGATTGGTATGAATCCTTAACTTCAGGTGTCGCTAGAGTTGTCTTTTCCACCAAAGTTCGTTTTGTAAGCATGTGAAGAGACTTTATTTGTTTGAAAGTTGGATGTTCCTGCAGGTTGGTATGTGAATTCTTGTTGGACATTGATTGCATGTTGGCAAATACTCGTAATAGTATGAATTAAAATGTTTATACAGCTGGTGAACTCTCCCAATTGTGTTCCTTGTTTTCTGAGTGCATTAGTGAAATTACATACCTCTGGACGTCCTAACACTATCTTGTCAATCTGAGGTCTACATGTCTGACAAATTTTCATCTGGATTTACATTTTCAGATATGCCATTGCGGTTATATCTCTCTGGATTATCCTATCATCTCGTATTATTCCTGGGAGACCTTTTTTACAGGATGTCCTTGTATCTGGCCATTTCTTAGTTCTCATGCAGTAAACTGAGCCAGGACAGTGCATCAAAGGGTAAAGTCATCGATGTTGGAGGCAACATATGCACTAAATCTAAATATATTCGCTAGATTCAGCAATACATACATCAGTTAGAAAACTCCCTGACAATAAGTCCTATAGAAAAGGAACAATAGCAGTAGTAAGGACGGAGATAGGGGGATAGGGAGATAGGGAGAGGCTTCTTGGCATGATGGAACACCCTATACTGACTGTGCACATCCGGTGTCTGGTTGAATGGCTTTGGCTTTGCTTGCATTAGCCCGGCGAGCGACCACAACATAGTATACGCCCATTGCCAAGAGCACGGCAAATGCAAGAGCGAACACAATGCCAACAATGCCACCAGCTCCCATCTGGCTTTTACCATCACGGGTTGCAGAGAGCTTGCCTTCCTGTCCTTGAGCAGCCTCAACCACTTGAGCCGCCTCAGGCAATGGGGAGCAACTAGATTTGGCACATGGGTTCTTTACAGTGGTCTGTTGCGTGTTTGGGTGGAAGAAATCGTACGCCGAAGGTGAGAAGACCGTGGGGTTTTCATTGGCTAGGCCATGGGGGGCTCTGTCTTGTGCTCCAGCCAGGCACAGAAAAGTGGGAGTCAACAGGATGAGCAAGAAAGAAGACATGGGCGTCATGTTTCTTGGTCTCTCGGGAGTAAAGCTGAAAGTGAAAGTGGTCTAGTTCTTGGAGTTGAATGGGTTACGATGCTTTGGGCAGGTTTTTATAGGGGCCGTGAAGGGGCCTGTTACTTTTGAGTTGAATTTTTGACGAAGTATAATTGGAGGGCGGTTGTGATTAGAGAGGGGGGAACAAAATGATGGGTAGGTATATAAGCATAAAGAATAAGAAAGCAAGTTCTCCCCAAAGTGGCTTCTTCCAACCCTAAGTCTGAGAAAGGAAATTGTCTCCTCTTCTTTATTTCCAAAAACTCCTCGGATAAGATCATTGCTTAATATTTCTCATGGATCTTAACTTGAGTGCTTAATTTTTGCGAGAACGGTACCCAAGTAAAGGGGGAATCTTGGACACCGAGGCTCCCTCCTCGTGATCTTATTCATTCTACATCTAGGCCTTGCGGCATTCAAGTGGTTCCGTGACATGTCATCTCCGCTTTTGAGTGCCTTCTAATGCACATCTAAGTGCAGACGTGAGAACAACATTTGTGACCCTCGAACAAATGTGCTATTTCTCACTCCGAGTCAAATCTTTTTCTTCTTGCTTCTTCTTTTTTTTTCTATTTGGTTGGTGGTAATGATGGGAGGGAGCAAGATTAGAATCATAAGGGGTCGACGTTGGCTCCGCTTTATAGCGTGGTGGAAACGGGGGAGTGATGGCACATCATGTGGATTTTCATTTCTTAGCTTGGGAGTTCAGCAAGGGTATATACATCTTGCATACATAGCAATGAACCCCTTTGGTGGGTGTAATTATAAGGGTGGGGGTGTGGCTACTTCCACATTACACCTGCCCGCGAATTATTATAGCGAAGGCGGCACCAGAAACGCATGCAAAGAGGGGGCAAGAAAAAAAAGCTGAAATCAATTGCTCATTCCCTCGACTAATATTATAAAAAGCCACCTTGGCCACCTTCACGCTCTTTCCCCTCATCCTGTTCCTCTTTCGCAACTGCGAAAGCGACTCTCACTCATGTAGTCACATGACATGCTATGCGCACCGCGAAGGCGTGAGCTCAAAATTTGCACGGGACTCTCGTTTAGCACAGTGAAGTGGGGTTCCCAATTGCTCAATGGGAGGTTCACCGGTCTTTGTATGGTCGTCCCCACATGAATCGGCTCTTCGAGTAACGGTTGCATTGAGGGCGATCACGAGTGTACTACCTTGACTCGATGGGAGTTCGATTTACAAGTCGCTGATTAAACGGTATAAGACAATTCGAGTGTACCGAATTGATTTCTGCAAATAAATCGATTTGAGATTTTGATGAAGTTTTATGTGGACTTGACACGGTCCTAATGCATTTATTGCTACTCATGACTTGGTCATTGAAGAGAGTCAAGAGACTTAGCCATGGAAGATAGGAGTTGATCATGGCCCTTATCAGTATACAGGCTTTGGCCACTTGGGATTTGGATTAGGATGAGCATACCGTAGCTTATCTATTCACCTAGGATCATAAGTGACTGCTAGTGGTGATTATGATTCCAAAGTAGAACCGGAAATTGAGAATCAAGAATCAAACCGAAAATCAGGAATTGAGAATCGAAAACTAGACCAGAAACCTATGAAACTCCAAAATAGAAAATTGAGGCTTAGCAGCTTGAGCGGACAAAAGAGAATTTCTTCATATTTTGTGAAGTTAGACGCACGCGCATCATCCCCTTCTTTGCTCTTTTGCTTATTTTCCTGACATTAGAGAGAAGACTATATATCATTTATTTAACTGTGGTCCTAGCTAACTAAATGTTGTTTTTTATTTTGTATTATTAAGGTGTCGTTATTTAAGTAACTTGAAATATAACATTGAACAACGAGGCACTCATGTCTTCCTCTTTTTCTGTCCCGTGACCTTATAATCTAAATAAAAGGTCTGTTATATCTATATATTCAATTAAATGAACTAGGACCTTTCTTCATGATCATTATCTTATTTACAGGAAACCCTACAATTTTATTTTTGGTCATGAAAATGATGTTGCTTGAACAGGATTATTATTATGATAGTTTGAATGAAAATTGATCGGTTCCCAAATGGACCCTTGAACTAGTGACATGATAAGTTCCAAATTCCAGGATATTCAAGATAGATTCAAGGTTCCAAAAAATGAAAAATCGGTTTTGATAAGTAGGTTCAAGATTTCGCATAGAACCTAAATAAAATTTGCGAAATCTGAAACCATTCACTCCTGGTAGTGATTGTTGCTCCATGCTAGTATCTAAATCCCACTTCTACATATATCACAACACAGAATCCCAAGAACTTCCATCACAGTTACATTTGGTGATTAAAACCATGATGAAAATCATAGGGCAGATTCCAAATCAGCTATTGATCATTACATTATCAGATCTTAGTTACTTGGTGATAATTAATTTGCGGTATAATGGATGCGTTTTATAGCCTCTCTACCTTAGTTTCTGTGGAGTGAACTCTCGGAAAGTTCGGGATTCTCAAGTGAGAGTTGATAATGCTTGTAGGATTTTAGTCTTTTTTCTCCTTTTCCCCCACTTCTCGTTGGCGCTCAGTCCTGTTATCTTGGTCAAGTAAGTACATAGCTTATACATAGCACGATGCGAAGAGAGAAGATGCTAGAAAGTTGACATATGTGCATTGCTGCAATCCATTACGCCACTTACAAAGTTAAAGAGATCAGAAAACAGCAAATAACCACAACAACCAGCACTCGAGAACACAGCTAAAAGATCAGAGAGTTGGAAAAAAGAAAATTCAACAGACAAGACGCAAGACACAATCGCAAATTCTTTATCCACATTTTGCTTTGACCCTCCCTTGATCCAGCTCCGTCCCTTGAAACGGAGAATTGAAGAACTTATAGTGAGTTTCAAGCGTTGCTCCTGAAGGATCCCAAGGCCTTGACGGCTCCAGCTCTCAAGATATACTGGTGATAGAATGCAGCAATCGCAGCCCCAATGAATGGTCCAACCCAGAACATCCACTGCGTACGTACACAAAATCAAAGAATCGTGTCAGCTTATCCCTTACATTACTCTCAATTATGCCCAATAGTCAATGCACACCTACACATGTTAAAAAAGGGAAATTTGATGATATAATCTGAGGTACGATAGCTAGCAACGCAATACCTGGTCGTCCCAAGCCTTGTCCTTGTTGTAGATCACGGCAGCTCCGAAGCTCCTTGCTGGGTTTATGCCTGTTCCCGTTATGGGGATCGTGGCCAGATGCACCATGAAGACTGCAAACCCTATGGGCAAGGGTGCCAACACAGGAACGTGGGAGTCCCTGGCGTTTCGCTTCGGATCGGTGGCCGAGAACACGGTGTACACCAGGACGAAGGTGCCGACGATCTCCGCCCCCAGCCCCACGCCCTTGCTGTACCCATCGGCCAGCTCGTTCGCACCGCCACCGTATCGGGTGTAGTACGCCCTCTGGAACGCCTTCACCAACCCGCACCCGCAGATGGCGCCGAGGCACTGCGCTACCATGTACATCACGGCCCGGACGAGCGACACCTTGCGCGCCAAGAAGAGACCGAAGGTCACCGCGGGGTTTATGTGCCCACCTGTTCATGTTGGAAAAAACCGAGTTAGGGTATGTACATGAGAGATGATGTTACATTTTTCCGACAGTTTAAGCTTTTACAATGACGTTATAATGAATGTTGTGATGTAATCTCGTTACTAATGTAATATTAACAATTCACAATCTATATGAACAAATATATTTGGTCTAATGAATTTAAAAGTGTTCGAGAAACAAGCTAAGATCGGTTAAAAAAAAAGAGAAACTTACCAGAGATACCAGCAGTGCAATAAACAAGGACAAAGATCATGCCCCCGAAGGCCCAAGCGATGCCAAGAATACCGACGCCGCCACAGTCGCCGCCGTTCATGGCGGGGTCGGTTTGGCTCTTGTAACCGATCACGGTCAAGACCGTGATGTAGAGGAACAACATCGTGGCAATGAACTCGGCGATGAGGGCACGGTAGAAAGACCACTTGCCCAGCTCCTCGGGGTCGACCAGAGGGGCGGGCGGCGGGTCCTGGTAGTCCCTGGCGCCCAACGGGGGCTGGGCACCTTCCAAGTCCTTCCCCATTTGCTTGGGCTCTCCCTCTTCCGAGCTTCTATGTCGAATGCAGGACTTTAGAAGGTGAGGTGGTATGAATGTGATTTGACTTGTTAGTTTTTGTGCGTGTTGTGGGAATGTGCATGAATTGAGTGGTATTTATTGTGTCAATAATTTGCATATGGCTTCAATTGATGACATAATTAGAGCATTTCTTTTTGGCCGCCCCATTAGGCTTGATTTCGATTTCTTGGCTCGCAGGGTCCCACTTTGTCCTTCATCGACTCTCTTTTCTCTTTTTTCCTATAATTTTTAATCCGAAAAATTATCCAACTAGTGAATTTATTATACAAATACTAATTCAGTGTCAAATTTTTCAATTTTGTCAATTGGCTCATAAACATTTGCGGGAAATTTTAATACAATCGTTCCGACTAGTGATAAATAGACCGACATGTCAGCGATTTCTAATAAAAATTGACTGAATTGAAATTTCGAACAAAAGTTTATAGCTAAATTGACAACATTAAAAAAATTTAAGGCTGAATTAACATTCCTAAAATAAATTTAAGATCGATAGGATAATTTTTTTTATTTTTTACTTATAAATATAATATAACGGATATAACCAACGGTTTTGTGATATTATTAACTAACTGTTGGGTTGTCCTTGGCATTATCTTCTAATCATGTTTCCGCCCAAATCGTGCTTCGGAACAATCTGACGGAGTGGCCAATAATGCAATGCCAGATGGATGTGATCTGGACGATTACCTTCTTATCCCATTGTCGTCGAAGCAATTATAAGGCTCCTCCTGCTGCATATTATGTATATAATTGTGTCCTATTCCCTTCCTTTTTCCTTCATTATAGTTCCTAACTTCTTTTCCTATTTATTCTAACTTAGCCAAACAAAAAAATAAGAAAGAAAGGTGGTTATTCCATACATGGCAAATAGACAAGTATTGCTTAAAGTTCAATGACGATATTACATATTGAGTTAAAATTTATGGATTACATTGAACGAATAAAAAATTCAGAAACCATATTGCATATTAAATCAAAATTCATTGATCATTTATGTCGTTATATCTTCATTATATTGAACTAAGCCAACGTTGATATGAAGGATCGAGTTAATGTATTTCCCTCATTTTGTCGGATCAGTTTGCATTAAGTATCGTTCTTCTCTTTCTATTTCCAACTCTTTAATGCTCTTCTGATTTCCATCGCACTCTATTCCCTATCCCTTTGCCTGAACAAAAGATCATATTTATATATTTCAAATTTCAAAAGCGCCCTAAGCTTAGTTCTTCTAAATTGCAATTAATTATATAAAACGCGGCGATCGCATGCACATATCGGATTTGACTAATAATGAGGGGGGGAATACATATTTGCAATAGCCGACCACACATAATAATTTTATGCACTCTAATCCACCGCTGCCAACCCATTTTTGTTTGATCAAATCTTAAATTGCATACTTAAAGCATTTTCTTCGCTGAACTGAAAATGGAGGATAAAGTTGTGGCCTTGAGGCAGCCACGTGTCCAACCGCCAAACACACAGACGCCCAAGTCTCCTCCCATTATCTCCCAATTGGCCGGTGGATGTTATGCTTACGACGACGGTCGTATTCTTTTATTTATATGCAATGACCTTTTTTCTATATATATAAAAAAAAAAAAAGGAAAATTAAGCCCTCAAAGAGTGGTGGCAGTTGAGTGGGGAAGATTGTCCAAAGAGTTCTGTATCATACGTGGACTATTTTAATTCCAAAAATTTTCAATCATGTTAATTTAATTATAAACATTTCAATTATATCAATTTAATTTTAAAATTTTTGACAATTTATCAATTTAATCTATATAGTCAATTTTAATCGAAAATTGTTGATATAGACACTAATTGTCTTATGCAACACAACCCACACTAACTAACGTTAAATTTCTTCTTTTACATTTTTAAAATTTTATTGAATTTTTTATAAACTTTTTCTTTTCTCTCTTTCTTTTCTTTTTCCCCGGAAAAAAAGGAAAATTAAAAAATATATATAAAAATATAGAAAAACTAAAAAAAAGCAAAAAATTGTTCATATTAGCAATTCGACCAAAACTAGTTAAAATGACTAAATTAGTAAATCATCAAAAGATTTAGGATTAAATTAGCATAATTTGAAGGTTTAAAACTGAATTGGTAGAAGCATAAAGTAGATTTATAATTTTTAGATAATTGTCTCGAGTTAAGTGTGTGGGCATCAATTTATTTTTTTAATGGAAAAAACCTCATTTCATTTCAATTCAAGTCGGTAATGTAAAAGAGCAACCCAAACGAGTTTTACAGCAAAGGACATCCAACAACGATTGGGGGGGAGGCGGCCTTGGGATCCAGTTCAAAGGGAGGGGGACTAATGACGGAGTTAGGCTCTAATGACACAGTTGGCGATCTTCTTTTGGTCTCTGTAATAATGGGTTAAACTTAAACGAGGCAAAGAAGAAAGTGTGGCCCGACCTTTGTTGATAAGCATCATATCTTCCCGTTGCACGCGATACGATCCTAGAAGTGCATGAACTAAAGTAAGGCAGCCCGACTCGACAGTTACAACTCTTTTGCCATGTTCCTTCTCACACACGGTGGCGAGCTCCATTCCTTCGATTAGTACTAGGGTTTCAGCATGCAGTGCAGATTGCACCTTCACCTCATGGGCGAACCCACCGATTATTAACACTCCAACAGCGTCTCTGCACACTCCAGTGGATGTTCTAGCAATGAAGGCTCCATCGACGTTAATTTTAAGGGAATTCTAGGCAGGCCGAACCCATTTCAAAGTTGAGGTCCAATCTCTTGTTGAGTTAGGCTGCGTTTGTTTGTGTTCTTTTTTTTTGTTTTTAAACACTTTTTCTTTTTTTTTTTTTTAACAAAAAAAATGTAAACGCTAAGACAACGCGTTTGGGTGCGTTTCGTTTTTTTTTTTTGTTCCCGAACAAAAAAAAAAAAGAAACAAGAAACACTTTTTTATTTTTTATTTTTCTCTTATTTTCTTGTTCTTTTTTTTTTTTGGCGGTCGCCGGCCTCGGCCATCGGGCCGGCGACGGCCGACGAGGGGGCGGCCTCGCCCGGCCCACGGCGAGGCTCGCCGCCCCGGCGAGGCCGACGCTCGCCGTAGCCGGGCGAGGGTCGGCCTCGCCATGGCCGGGCGAGCTCGAGCTCGCCGGATCCGGCGAGGCCGACCTCGCCCGCCGGCCGGCGAGCCTCGGCCTCGCCGAGCCACCGCCAAGCGACGCCGAGGCTCGCCGGGCCGGGCGAGGTCGGCCTCGCCGGATCGGGCGAGATCGACGCCCAGCCCATGGCGAGGCCGACCTCACACCGGCCCGGGCGAGCTCGATCTCGCCCAGATCCGGCGAGGCCGAGCCGCCTGGGGGCCGGCGAGCCTCGGCCCGCCCGGGCGGTGGCCCGGCGAGGCCGCGCCTCGCCCGCCGGCCGGGCGAGCTCGGCCTCGCCGGATCAAGGCGAGGCCGACCTCGCGCCGGCCCGGGCGAGCTTGATCTCGCCCAGATCCGGCGAGGCCGAGCTCGCCCGGGCGGCGGCGAGCCTCGGCCTCGCAGCGGTGGCCGGCGAGCTCGGCCTCGCCGCCGGCGACCGGCCAAAAGAAGAAAAAAAAATGAAAAAGAAAAAAGAAAAAAAGGAAAAATAAGAAAAAAATAGAAAAAAAATAAAAGACATAAAAAAATTATCCAAATTTACCAAACATGTTTCGTTTATTTTTTATTAGAACAAATTTACCAAACGCTTTTTTTTGTTCAAAAATTGTTAAGTAAAACACTTTTTTCTATTTCGTTCCCTGGAACAATTTTTAAACAGAAACACAAACAAACGCGCCCTTACTCTCCAAATTACTCTCCAAATTGTAGCACCGGGTTTTAAAATTTTCATGCTGTCAACAATCCATCATGAATCGCTTCATGTGCAGCCCAATGTTGGCCTGACCATTTCTTAAATTAGAGGTTCAAGCGCTTGATACTTTGGGCCCATATGGGCCAATGATGTAAAAGCCCAGACTTTCCTACTTTCAATTTCAACCGTGGCCAATGGACCAAATCATGGAGACCCAGTTTAGGTCATCGGCCATTCTATTCGCACCCATGTGGATATTCTCATTTAAACTATTCGAGTATCTATTTCTTTCTTCTTCTTCTTCTTTTTAAGGGGAAGCCCACATTTATATTTTTCCTTATCATGGATTAGGGTGATATTACCAAGTCAATTGAAACATGTGTCACGAAAGAAGAGATGAAGCGAGAAATGGGCACTGACACTTAGATAAGTGGGCGAGACATAAAGACTTTGCATAAGATACCATAAACTTAAACCGTATGTTCACGAAAACTTCCATTAAGAGCATGGCTTATATATAGCACGATGCAAAGAGAGAAGTTACTAGAAAATTAACATATTTGCATTGCTGCAACCCATCACACCACTTGCAAAGTCGAAAAGAGAAGAGAACAGCAAATGACCACAACAACCAGCACTCGGGAATACAGCTAAAAGAGCAGAGAGTTGGGAAAAAAAAAAAGAAAAATCAAAAGACAAGAAGCAAGACACACTCCAAAAGGGCAAATTTTTTTATCCACATTTTGCTGTGACCCTCCCCTTGATCCAGCTCTGACCCTTGAAACGGAGGAATTAAAAAACTTATCCTGAGTTTCAAGTGTTGCTCCTGGAGGAACCCAAGGCCTTGCCGGCTCCTGCTCTCAAGATGTACTGGTAATAGAATGCAGCGATCGCAGCCCCAATGAATGGCCCAACCCAGAACATCCACTGTACACATTCACGAAATCGAATGACTTAGATTATCGTGTCAGCTTATGCCTCGCGTTATACATATTAAGACAGGAATATATGATGAGGTAATCTGTGGCATGATAGCTAAGCAATACGATACCTGGTCGTCCCAAGCCTTGTCCTTGTTGTACATCACAGCAGCTCCTAAGCTCCTTGCTGGATTTATACCAGTGCCCGTTACGGGGATTGTTGCCAGATGAACCATGAAGACTGCAAACCCTATGGGCAACGGTGCCAACACAGGGACGTGAGAATCCCTGGCGTTTCGCTTTGGATCAGTGGCCGAGAACACGGTGTACACCAGGACGAAGGTGCCGATGATCTCCGCCCCTAGCCCCACGCCCTTGCTGTACCCATCAGACAGCTCGTTCGCGCCGCCACCGTACCGGGTGTAGCGCGCCTTCTGGAACGCCTTCACCAATCCACACCCGCAGATGGCGCCAAGGCACTGCGCTACCATGTACATCACCGCCCGGACGAGCGACACCTTGCGCGCCAGGAAGAGACCGAAGGTCACCGCCGGGTTTATGTGCCCACCTGTTCATGTCAAGAAAACCGAGGTATGTACATGAGAGATGACGTCATAATTTTCTGATAAGGTTACAATGAACTTTGTGACGTAATCTCGCTGCTAACGTAACATTAACAATTATGCACCTATATAATCAAATATATATTTGGCCTAGTGAATTTAGAAGTGTTCGAGAAATAAGCTGAAATCGATTAAAGAAAGAGAAACCTACCAGAAATACCAGCGGTACAGTAAACGAGGACAAAGATCATGCCTCCGAAGGCCCATGCGATGCCAAGAATACCGACACCATCACACCCGGTGCCGTTCAAGGCCGGGTCGACCTGGCTCTTGTAACCTATCACGGTCAAGACGGTGATGTAGAGGAACAACATCGTGGCGATGAACTCCGCGATGAGGGCACGGTAGAACGACCACTTGCCGAGCTCCTCCGGGTCGACCAGAGGGGCGGGGGGCGGGTCCTGGTAGTCCCTGGCGCCGAACGGCGGCTCCCCAGATTCCATGTCCTTCCCCATTTTGCTTGGCTTCTCTCTCGTCCGAGCTTCTACTTCGAGTGCTTTTAGCTTATTGGTTTTTTGTGCGCATGCTGTGGGATTGTGCGTGAGTCGAGTGGTTTTTATACGAGAGAGGGAAGTGGACATTTGGGTGCGTAATTTGCATTTGGTGTCGATTGATGACATAATTAGAGCATTTCTTTTCGGCCGCCCCACTAGGCTTGATTTCGATTTCTTGGCTTGCGTTGTCCCACTTTGTCCGTCAGCTACTCTGTTTTTTCCTCTTACGTCCTACAATTTTCGATAGGGGAAATTATTTAGTCTAACTCTACACTTATCGTACGAACGCTACTTCAATCCTAAATTTTCCAATTTTACTGATTGACTCATAAATCTTTAGACGAAATTTTAATACAATACTTCGGACTGTCACGTTAGCGATTTCTAACGAAAATCGATCAAAATGATTATATTGGAATTTCGCATGAAAATTTAAAATGAAAATAACAAAAATGGAAATTTTATAACCGAATTGGCACCCGCAAAATAAATTTTAAGATCAATTGAGTAATTTTTTCCATTTTCTAATTATTAAATATAATAAAATGGATATAATCAACGGATGTGTGAAATTATTAACTAACTCTCGGGCTGTTCCTTTCATTATCTTCTAATCATGCTTTGGCCTAGGTCAAGCGTCACGACAAATTGATGGACTAGCCAATTATGCATTGCCAGATGGATGTGATCTGGACGATTACCTTCTTATCCCATTGTTTTCGGAGCAGTTATAAAGCTCCCCTGCTCGTCATGTGTATAATTATGTTTTATTCCCTTCCTTAGTCCTTGATTATAGTTTCTAACTTCTTTCCTTTCTATTCTAACTTAGCCAAAAAAAAAAAAAAAAAATTAAATAAACAAAAGAAGCAAGAAAGATAGATTCTTGTTCCATACATGACAACCGAGCAAGTATTGCCTAAAGTTCAGGTGTGACGTCATACATTAAACTAAAATTCAATGATCATATTGAACAACTTAAAATTCAGAAATCGCATTACATATTAAATTAAAGTTCAAAAATTATTTATGTCATTATCCCTTAGTTATATTGAACTAAGCCAATGCCGGACTTTTTGATATGGAGTTCTCTTCGCATTGGATCAGTTCGTCGGTAGTATTGGTACTCCTCTTTTTATCCCCACTTCAATTCTCTTCTAACTTCGTTCACGCTCTATTCCCTTTGCCCAGACAAAAAGATCCTGTTCATGAATTTCACGTACCAAAAGCCCCCTAAGCCCAGTTCCTCTAACTTAGAACTTCTAAGTTGCAATTAACAATTTAAATTGCATTGGTCGCATTTACATGTCGTATTTGACTAATAATGAGGGGAAAAGAATACATATTTGCAAGAACCGACCACGCATAATATAAGTCGAAGCCAGCCACCTCCGCCGCCCCATTTTTGTTTAATAAAATCGTAAATTACGTAATTGAAGCACTTTCTTTGCTGTACTGAAAGTGAAGGGCATAGTTGCGGCCGCTAGGTAGCCACGTGTCCGACCGCCAAACCCACAAACGCCCAAGTCTGCTCGCATGATCTCCAAATTGGCCGGTGGATGTTATGGTGATGACCGATGACCGCGATGGTTATATTCTTTTATTCATATGCACTGACCCTTTTCCTCCAAAAGAATAGGAGAATTAAGCCTTCGATGAGTGGTGAGAGTTAAGTGGTAAAATTATCCAAAAAATCTCAAATTTATTATATGCCGGCTAATTTAGTCTCGAATTTTTCAATTATGCTAATTTTATCTTAAACCTTTCGACAATTTATTTATTTATTTAACTCTCAATTTTTCAATTGTGTCAATTTAGTTTTTAAACATTTTTACGATTTGCCAATTAAGTATAAAACATTTCGAAAATTGATAATTTAGTTATTTCGGCTAATGTTAACTATAAATCGCAACATGAAGGTTTGTCGTTCGACATGAAATGGTAAGTATTGATATGGATAATCTTTAATTTTATTAACTTTTTTATTTTCTTTCTTTTTCCCCTTCCTTTGACCCCTTTCCTTTGCCAATTGTCAGGCAAGGAAGAAGGGATAAAAGAAAAAAAAAATTCAAAAAAAAAAAATTATAAAAATTAAGAAAATATAAAAAAAAAAAAAAATTATCCACATTAGAATCGGCTATGCTTTATATAAGACAGTCGGCGATGACTAAAACATAGTGATTTGCCACCAAAAGTAACTAGAGTGATTAAATTAGCAAATTGTAAAAAAGTTTATAACTAAATTAGTAAATTGTCAAAAGGTTAATGATTACATTAGTAATATTAAAAAGTTTATGACTAAATTGATAAATCATCAAAGAGTTAAGAATTAAATTGGTATAATTAAAATATTTATGCCTGAATTGGTCATCGTATAATAAGTTTACGACATTTCAGATAATTTTTTGAGTTAAGTGTGATGGGCATCAAGGTTGACTATCCACAATCCATTGTGAATCAATTAATGTGCAAATAATGTTGGCCCAACCATTTTATTTTAAATTGGAAGTTCGAGCACTTGATACTTTGGGCCTTTATGGGCCGACGAAGGTAAAGCATCTGAATGAATCCATCTCTTTTTCCTTCTTGCCGTTCAAAAACAGATAAGTTGTATTCATGTTTCTTAGAATCACCACCTCACATAATCTAAGCAAACCTTGTTAGGATGACGAGTCTATCCGACACTGGCTTTCGATCTTCTGTAACTAAGATCTCCATCTCAACCGGCAACAAGAATTAAAACTGCTGCAGTTTCTAAACACGACTTTGTCTAGCGCATTCACAATCAAGCATCTTTTCAGTGATGACATTAGACACAGAGGCTTATTGCACGAGGAGATTCATTGCTCGATCCATTATTGCTCGGGAATAATGTTGGAAATTCGAAACGGCTTTAGCTAACTTCTTCTTGTAAACCTATGGAGGCTAAACTAACATGCATCTAGATGACCACACGATCGAAACAGAAGCCCCCTCTACTGAAAAAATTCTATAAAACATTACTTATCAATAAAAGCAGTGTATAGTTGGGGTGAAAAAGAGATCCCCATTAAACAAAGTGTCACAACCTCCCTAGGAGTTCGACTAATGTATTATTAAGCTCGGACTTAAATCGGCTCTCCTAAGCCCATATCAATTTGCAACCTAGTTCGTATACAAGTAAATGACTTTCAATCACCACTAATTTATTGTTGCTTTTTTTTTTATATAAAAAACCTTAAACTATCCAATGGCACACTAGTTACTCCCCGATTGCTCAGTTACTCAACAGTAGCTAAGGCAAAGTTAGGGTTTTCAAAGACATTTTCGGAACTGTAAAATTGAGCGAGGACGAAGTTTGAAGAACGAAAAAATCTATTTGCATTCCGAAATGTGGCATTCCAAGATATCTCTAGGCATATCTTGTGCTAAAGGCATTTAGAGAGTTTTGGAGATGCTAGTCACCACCGGTCATCAAACATTTCTTGTCTAATGACCAGGTTACATAAGACAATTGAATTTGATATTTCTCATCATTTACGTCGGTCATTAGACATTCATTCTTCACCTTGTTCAATATATGTTCTACCAGACATAACCACACAGAAAGGAGGCACATGCCGATAATGACGACTTACAAGAGCCAGGACACAAGATTCTACACCATGAAGAGTCTTGGCAAACCAAATAAACTATATACTGAGAAAATACATTGGAAATCAAGAGAAAGATGTCTTTATACCTTTATAAGTATCACTCTGAAACCAAGAATTCACAAGCCACTGTCAAATTGATCTATAAAGGCATTGATGCACACTTGCAACCGAACATCGTATGGTGATGAACTACTGCAGAGGATGAAATCTGATTTGAATTGCGGGCGTTTGATAAGGAGATGAACTGGGCAGTGGATATATGCTGGGGACAACTCGAAAGTGTAGTGCTTGAGGATCATCAAAAGGGCGACTTTCGCTTCGGTCGTCACGAAGCTCATCCCAACTCAAGATCGAGGTTAGAAGCCGAAGGTGATGAACACGACCGCATTGTTGTTGGTAGCTTTACCTACTTTCTGAGAATCACTCTGGTTTGAATTGTTGCACATCTTCTCCCCATATATCAGGGTCACCGTGAAGCTTAAGAATTGGTACAGAGATGTGAATATCAGCAGGAAGAACAAGCCTCCCTAACCTCTGTTTCTTGCCAACTTTTCGAGTCAAACCGACCATGGGGGGTACAACCGCAAAGTTTCATTTATGTTCATTCTAATCTGCACATGAAAAGGGAATGATGATTAGTTAGGCACTATGTCTAAACATAAAATTCAAGTGAACCGAAAAAGGTCGACCGAGACCATGACTCGAGTCGTTTTCTACACCTTCAGTAGTTTTCCAACTGCATCAAAAGTCAAGGTCTTCATTCCCAAATACATTAAGAACCTCCATTCTTGCTTCCTCTGGCCACTCTGGATGAATCGTAAGGAGGAATAACGACCATGTCGTGGTTAAGTTGGTGGTCTCTTGTTTGGAAACGTAGAATGTCTTGCATCCACCAGATTATAAACCGCTGTTCTCTTGCTCTTGTCCGCGTCACGCAAAGCCTTCCCAAGTTGTCCTATGATATCATCCCCAAAGCCATCTACTTCACAGGCCATCACACTTTTCTCTCTTCTCTTGATCATATGGACGATAAAATCGCATTTCTCAAGCTTCTCCACTTCGACTCCATCCACCATCCTTCAAAAGGGTTTTTCAAAAGAATTTTGCTAGCATAACAGTTTTTGAGTAACTGTGAAAATAACATTTTGTTGTGAGTAACAAATTCTGAAATGGGTGAGCCCACGATAATTTATAATTATGGGTCTCCTAAGCTAACAGCACCGTTATTATGAAGGAATGACCAAGGATTTTCCACCGCTTGTTTTTCTACCTTGCAATAGGCAACTGGAACTGGGGGGTGTACTCATTAGCAATTAAAATTCACCAATATTACTTCAACACTTTTGTGATTTAATGAAAGACAAAAAAACGAATTATTCCTCACTACGGATATAGATCCTCGGGGGAAAAGAAGCTAATCAAATATTGGTGCATATTTGAATTTGCATTTAAACAGGCGTTTGTTGAAATGGTATTATAGTCATAGCTTAAATGACATATTGACAGGAAAATTAGTACGACAAAAGTACATTTTTTTTTTCATTGGAATGGGACTAGCACAAGTACCTTCTAAGGAAGTCTCTCACATCGGTAATGTTTGATTGGAGTGGTAAATATCATTTATTAGAATTACGATGGTTCAAGGTTGATAAGGCTATAATGGCAACTTGAAGAATAGAAAAATAAACTCCTAGTGAAATACTTATTGAAGTAGCATATTTTCAATTGAAAAGATATTAAGGTTATGGGTGTGAGGTAGATCCTAACTCCGAAATTTTTAAACTTTGATAAATTTCTAAAATTACAATAGGCAAGAAACAATTGGGAGATACCCACCAGCCTCCCTTGGATCCATTGTACCTTAAACTGTTAAATTATTTGTTCTTTTAAAGAACTTTTTAAGCATTTTATGCTTCATATTTGATGAAGTGGCATGCCACATAATGCTCAAGCATATATAAATCACTCTACCTTTCACCCACCCTTAAGACCTACCTTAATATTTTTCCTTTCATGTAGATTTCTATAGAATTATGATTCTTGAAATATATAGAGAATGTCTAGCAAATTACTATCATTTCCAGCAACTAAAAAACCATTTTGCATTTCTGAAAATTAAGTTACAACTTTAGCTGAAGAAATCTTTTTTTTTTTTTTTTTTGGGGGGTCCTTTTAGGAAGCCTCAGCCTCCTCTCTAAATAGACTCGTGAAGTGGAAAAACTGGACCCGACCCCCAAAGAAAAAAAAAATGGAAAAACTGGCTACTCAAGTTTGCGGGTTACTCGATTTAAATTGTGCGGTGGAGGACAACACGTCCTTTGATTACAGATGACGGTGCCGTTATGCTCGCTTTTCTCTATAATTATTTATTATTTGATCTTTTGTTATCCAAAATAAACTGTTATTATCATAATAAATTAAAGATTATCGTCTAATAATTTCTCTCTTCAAAATGCAAGTAGTGTTTTGTAAAGTAAATTCTAAAAATATTAAAAAGCAACTTTAATGTAAATGCCATTCAGCAAAAATTATATTTTGTAAAGGTTTTTTGCTAATTTTTTTTTTTTATAAAAAATCTTAAATGATTTCTAGTGGAACTCAATCGCTGTCGACAATCCAAATTGGCCAACCTTGCTAGTTTTATGTCGAACGCACACTGGACACACCCCGGCTACTTGCCAATTGCTCGATAGTAGCTAAGGCAAAATTAGGGTTATCAAAGACATTTTCGAAATTGTGAAGGTGAGCAAGGGCAAAGTTGGAACAAAGAAAAAGTCTATTTGCATTCTAGAAATGCAGCATTCCAAAATATCTCAGAATCAGTCTTGTGCTAAAGGTCTTTAAAGAGTTTTAGAGATACCAATTGTCAATCATTTGACATTTCCAACTAAAATTAGTTAGATGGAATAAATTAACCAATTATCAAATTGTCAAAAAGTTAAGGATTAAATTGGTAACATTCAATCACGAAAAAAAAAAAAGGTAATATCAAAAGGTTTATGACTATATTAACAAGTCATTAAAAATTTCATAACTAAATTGTATGATTAAAATGTTTAAACCTGAATTGGTCACTGTACACTAGGTTTAGGATTTTTTAGTTGACTGTAGACAATTTATCGAGAATCGTGTTATGTGCGGTCCAGTGTTGGCCCAACCATTTGATCTTAAATTGGAGGTTCGAGCGCTTGATACTTTGGGCCTATATAGGCCCATGAAGTAAAAGCCCAGACTTGCCTACTTGTAATTTGAACAGTGCCCGATGGGCCAGATCATGGAGACCCAGTTTAGGTCATTGGCCATTCTCTTCGTACACGCATGGATATTCTCATTTAAACTATTTGAGTATCTTTTTTTTTCTTTTTTAATATATTTTCTAAGAGAAGCCCATATTTATACTTTTCCTTATCATAGATTAGCGTGATATTACCAAGTTAATTGAAATATGAGTCTAAAAAGAAGAGACAGAAGGGAGAAATGGACACGCACGAGACCGGCGCAATATTCTAATTCAAAGGTAGTAAGATATAAAGACTTTGCACAAGATATCATACTTAAAGCATATGTTCACAAAAACTTTCATTAGCTTACCCTCCATTGGACTCGTCATTGCTCAAGTTTGTACCGCCGCTCGCTCCATAAATCTCACGCGAGTACAATTACAATTATGTAAAAAGAAATTACCTAAAATGGATATTGATATTTTAGGTGGGGCCGGATAGAACTTGCTCCTTTTTTCCCGCGCATCTTTTATTTTTCCCGATTAGTGCCATTTTAAAGTCTAAATTACCATAAAAACTAGGAAAGAGATCGCTCATGGAGCGAATGTGGATCATGTTCTACGAGCTATCCACGACGGCACAGGACTCACCAGACCTCGATTGCAAAAAGGGCCTGAAAGCAAGTGCAAAAGCTTAGTGGTAAACAGGCATTCGGGGGTCAAATCAGAAGCCCCCCCAGTTCACTTTCGGATCATGCACGACGCAACAATAATGCTCTCTCCTCTCTCTCTCTCTCTCTCTCTCTCTCTCTCTCTCTCTCTCTCTAGAGAGAGAACAGAGCCTCAAGCTCGCAAGTTACAACCACTTTCGCCTTTATCCTCAGTCCATCGGTCCAATCTCCACCCTTTTATGGTCACTGTCTATGGGAGCATCTGCTGAACATTTGGGGCATA
The DNA here is from genome assembly GCA_014182725.1 of Eucalyptus brandiana. Classification (NCBI taxonomy): domain Eukaryota; kingdom Viridiplantae; phylum Streptophyta; class Magnoliopsida; order Myrtales; family Myrtaceae; genus Eucalyptus; species Eucalyptus brandiana. The sequence continues at coordinate 31,492,212 of CM024669.1, forward strand.
ATGCGCGTCGCTTTCGCCCCTCCCCCCGCTCACGTCCTTTTCCCCTCTTGCGCAAATGGCCACGATTCCTCCAGGCAGGCGCACTGTCCATTCTCCGCCCGAGACCGAGAGCGAAATGAGACTACAATGGAAGCTGTTCTCTGCCCCTCATTTTCTATGGTTCACATTCAATCGTTCAAAGATGCTTGCCGGGCAAGTAACTCATTGATGCGTTTGGTTCGACATCGACAAAACCCTTTAGGGCCTCAAAACTCTTTAGGACGAGCCACTGTCGCTCTAGCTAACCGTAGTTGAGTTCCACTAACAAATAGTTTGAGATTTTTCATAATTAAAAAAAAAAAAAACATTAGCAAAAATTCTTCCCGAGATATAATCTTTATTGGTTGTTTTTCAACGATTTTCTAAAATACATTTTACCGAACACTACTTATATTTTGAAAAATCCATATAACCTTTACATTTTTCCAAAGACATTCCCCAAAATCGAATCAAACGCACCATAATTCAACTATGGGGTGCATATGTTGATTGGACTAGATTTGAGAATCCCTAAAGTGTCACTAATATCTTTCACTTTTTGATTATTCTCTATATGCTTGCGCGGCTCCTTTTGAAACTTTGCCAATCGTCACAAAGTTCGTTTGAAAACGAGAAAACTTTAATGAGGAGAAGACGAAAAGGATTGGCCCGTGTTTAGTATGCTATGCACGCTACGTCGAGTAACAGCTCCATGATTAAGATGGGTAAGTTTACAATTTGGATAATTACACACATGGGCGACTACCTTTTAGTGCTACTTTTACTTTCACCTACTCTCGTTTTCTATTCTCACTTTGGAATTTTCACTTTATAAATAAGTATAACGGAAATCCTAAAATTTATCATGATAGTGCAATTAAATTCTAAAACTTTTAAAAAATACAATGGCATTCTTAAACTTGTTAAATTGATGCAACAATCTAGTCATTATATTGATTTTGCCAAACTTGGCTACCATAAAATGCCGACATGGCTTTGATCATCATTATCATCATCTCTCTTCCAAGTAGCGTTAGGTTTAACTGAAGTACTAACACGTCATCATTTTAGTCCAAATTTTAATTAAATTATGTTTAAAAAAAGTCAAAAAATTTTCAAAAAGAAAAAAGACCAAATAAAAAACAACAAAGTAAACAGGTTAAAAGACTCAAAAAAAAAAAGAAAAAAAAAACACAGAAAAAGCAAAAGAAAGAAAACACCGGTGGAATGAGAGCTAGGCCCTCCACCTATGGCCATCGCCCCATTCCCAATGGAGCATCAATTTTAGCTAATGGAGGTCACCGGGCCTAAGCAAGGGCAATGATCCTCGCCGAATCCAAGAAAAGGTCGTAGCCCTCGGCCAAATCTCCCGGATCTTGCGAGGGTTGCCGGCCCTCCTCAAGGACACTTACATGCAGAGGGCCTAGCCCTCTCGCCTGTAGTTTATTTTTTTAAAAGAAAATATTTGCTTTTTTTATTTTTTTAAATATAATTTAACTAAATTTTAGGTTTTTTTTTTTTTTTTTTGGTCAATCCTACTCTATTCCTACTCTACACTCACTCGCAGACTTGTGCCCCCTCTGCGGGCGTGGGGTGAGTCGCAACCCACTCGAAACTTACACGTCCCTACTCCCATTCCCCCCTGAGGAGGTGGGGATTTGAACCCCTCACCTCCCCCTTCCATGTTGGAAGGGTGGCCACTAGGGCGAACCCCCAGTGGTTACTAAATTTTAGGTTGAAAATTGAGTTTTGAATCATAACATCATTTTAATGCTTTATTTAACATCAACGCCGCGTAGGAGAGATAAAATAACATAAAAAAGTCACATCAACTTTTTTCGAAAAATCAAAACTGATAAAGTTAAATAAATGAATTGATTATTACATTAATTTGATAAATTTTAATACTCTATTGCATTTTTTAAAAGTACAAAAATTCAAATCTACTTCAGCAAAAAAGTTTTAGTACTTCCAGTGCATTTACTATCTCTCTTTTTTTTTTTTGCCCTAACCTTCAAGTGTTTGCTTTGGCGAGGACTAGGAGCAAGGTGGCGGATGAAAAAGAAACATGCTCCCATGTTTTTAACGAGCCAAAGTTGGTGGAATCTCAAAGTGACTTAAAGGGACGAGATTAGTTAGTTTATGCATTATGCATTATACATACTTATCTTTTTTCGTGACGAGCGACTTTAACATATTCTCTTTTTTTTTTTTATCTTACTCATCTTTTATCAACCCATAAACAAGGCTTAAACCTGGATCTCGATTTCCACGGCGAAGTCGGTTCCTGTCCTTTTGTAGTCGTAAAACGAAACACGAAACCCAGTGCCCACTTGAATCGGAGGGACTTTTTTCTAATGCGAGATGGCGCCTTTCTCTTTTGCAGGCTTAAAGCTATATCTCTTAACTCTAAGTCGCATCGGATGCTTCGTTTGATTAGCTTAATTCTTTTGCGTTTCTTTGTTTATTCAGAAACCGAGTGCTCTCCACGGATTGGAAGAGGCTAATTGGTTTAATAGTAAAGAAGTTAATTTATTAATAAGTGCTATCGAGACATTGATTGCGTATACACTTGGCTAATAAGCAGAACGGCGATTATTAACCGTGTCCTTTTCTTTCTTCCTTTTTAATTCGGTATGTGGATTTATGCTCCGAGAGCACCCGCCGGTAATATCCTAAGGATAAAGTATTCTCCATCGTATCTAGTCCCGAATTTATTGTTTAACAAAGTATTGCCTCGCGAGCATCATTAGGAGATGATAATGTTGATTAGCACAACTGGGGTTAGAGATCCAAAGGGACTTTTGTGTAATGAGGTCGTCATGGAGTGCCTTTTGGTTTAGGGTTCGAGACATTGGCGATCTCGATAGAGCTGTGCATTGATCTTGTTAAAAAATATATCGAACCGAAACTATTGTATGGATTACTAGCAAGAGGGCACGCAATTCAGTGAAAATTGAGAAAAAAGATAGAAAAGGAATTGGTAAACGTCGTTGTACCAAGAAAAAAAGAAGATGAATTTTGAATTATTTTAGGGAATTGATAGATAAAGCAACAATAGGATGGAGGATTCAATTCAAATTTATATAATATAGAGAAAAATAATACAAATGGTCCTTGGACTATGACTCAATATACAATATAGTTCACGAACTTTCAATTTGTTTAGTGCGATTCATATAATTTAGCCCAATATGCAATGTTATCTCCAAGGATCTCTAGACGTTTGTTATGTGTTCTAACTATTTTTGAGCTATATGAAAACATTAATTGTTGTCTCTAAACTTCAACTAATAGAATGACGACATTAGTTATTTTCATATAATATGGGAAATAATTTTAACATCCATCAAAAGTTTAAGGATCATATTGAAAAAATTAAAAATTTAAGGACGACATTACACATTAGACTAAAATACAGAGACTGTTTTAAACAAATTAAAAATTCAATAATCGCATTGCATATTAAGCTAAAATTTGTAAACCCTTTATGTCGTTACCTCTATAATATACGAGTTTTTTATGAAAGGAAGAAAGAAGAGGTATAAATAATTTATTTGTTAGGTCGAATAGGTATAAATAGTTGGACAATGTCGACATCGATGCAAGGAATAAACCATTCGTAGTCCATTTACGCTGGCATTATCTTGGAATCCTAATCAACCACCCTTTTTTCAATTTTGCCCCTAATTTTTTTTTGACAAACGGAACAGACCCGCTTTTCTCGAAAAGTACACAATCACAGGTCCGGGGCCAAAAGGAAAACGCGGTTAAAGAGGGAATAGATATCGCTTTCACGTGAAAAGCATGGAAAACCATATCCTATTCCCGGCCCATTTCAACGTTCAACAACTCACCTCGATGAATCTGAGACTTTGCGTAATGCACCCGAAACTTTCACGTATTCCCGAATTTGTACATTATCGCCAATTATATTAATGATCACGCATGTAATATTCCACCGATTTCATTTACTTTTTTCCCAAGAATTTTCAGAACACGCCTCCGAAAAGCAAGTAAAGGTCGCTTTGGCCATTGGGTGGTCATCTCGTCCCGCGTTGGGAAGATGTTACTGAGCAATGTTATTGATCTATGTTAGCAATGACCCCTGGACATTTTCTGTATCGTCAAGAGAGACGATCTAAATTTTGGAGAGCTAGCGGAATTGCGAGGACAAGCATGTCCGCGGATTTTTGATAACTAGGTGAACCAAGTAGTTATGATTCATTTAGAGTAATTCAAAATGGGCGAAAATCACTATTAATGCCTAGAAGTAATTGGTTATATTTGTCTATTCCCTTGATATAATGATACAATAATTTGCATTTATCATAAGTTGAGATCTCAAAAGATTATCTTCTCAGAAATCAATGATTCGGTCACTTGTTCAAATTTTAGTCATTGGGTTCAAAGCGCTTTAATCGAGAATTATTTGCACGATCTTCATGAAAATTAATTAGTCAATTATCATATGTCATCAAAAGATAAAGAGAATGATTACAATAGAGAGCGCCCGTGCCACTTGTTAATTCACCGGTTTGGGATTTCCAAGGCGTTGTTTTCCTCGTGTCATTGCGTGTAGTTATAGCTCGTTGAAAGTTCGATGAAGTTTTCACGGCAACACTTAAATAACATTTTCCGGCGAACTCGTCGCCGTAAAAACGGCCTTGTCTCGTCGATATGCGACAGCGAGGCGACGCGGGGCGAGCCCGGTGGCCCTGGGCCCGGTCCAGCTGGAGGGGCGACGCGAGCCAGGACCGCGGGGGGAGGGGGGGCCCACTTCACGTGCCATCAAGGCCGAGAAAATATTGGGTGGTCCGGGACCGCCACGTCAGCGTGGTCCCGGACCACTCAAATGGCGCCACATATGAGGGGAGGGGACAAAAGAGAGAGAGAGGAGAGAGAGCGTCAGAGAAGTGGGCCCCGGTTTTCGTCCTTTGTCCGGCTTCCCCATACACGTGGCGCCGTGTGAGTGGTCCGGGACCACGCTGACGTGGCGGTCCCGGACCACCCAATATTTTTTCCATCAAGGCCACGATAGGGAGACGCCGCGTGGGGGGGTGTCGTCCGTACGCGAGTGCCACGCACGTGTCGCGATCGTCGGACGTCTGGAACACGAGAGGGGGACCCACCCTCCGCCGCCTTTTGGTCCCGGTTTCCAGGATCGGGGGAGGGAGCCAGGCAAAACGACTGTTGATGGGCAGGTCCAGCGCGGGACGATGAGAAGGGAGGAGCTCGCTCCCCCAGCCTCCTTCTTCGTCGCCTCTTTTGGACTTTACCGCGACGCGTGGCGCGAGCAGACGGGCTGGGGGAAAGGGGAAGCAGTCGGGGGGGTGGAGTCTTCTTTTTGTTCTTTTTCGTACTTTGCATGTGAAAAACGGGCCCGGTTCTCCTTTTAAGAAACCGACCTGCTTTAGTGAATCGTGCTGTGTACGGTTAAAACCTTCAAAATCGAACTTCTTTTCATCGTGGATGTTTCACGATGCACTCGGATGATCGGACCGAACGGATTGGACCGGGACCGGGACTGGACCGGCTATACATGAACAGATTTGTGTAAAGCAAATGATTGGGAAATTTCAATCGTCGAATTATCGGGACTCCCCTTACCTCTGGCTTGCTGGCTGCCGCTTGAACCATGCATCTTCCTCGCTGCTAATTAGAGGAAGCCTGCACTCTCAGCCTCCAAGCCTAGAAATTTCAGCACTACGACCTAATGGAAACCAACACTTCTTGCCACGTAATCTCTTGCTTCGTGCAAAGTCTAACAGTAAATATCACCTTGAGGGAGATGACGAGTTGCTCCAGCCCTAAATTTTATTATAGGACAGTCGGGTTCGTTGATTCAATTCTGTTAAGGAAACTAGGAATCACATTTGTTTTAAAATTTGAGAATCGGCGCTCACTTCTATTGACGAGCACTATTTTATAGTATTCACATTTCAAAGTGTATCTAGAGACGTGAAATGCCGAGTTACCCATCGGTGCATAGTCAGCTTGATCGAGCCTAACTTATTATTCCATCCCAACAAATTACGAACTAAATTCTCGACCAAGCCACCACATATCCAATCAGGTCGGGCGACTTTTTTAACTAAGTTGCTTTGCTCAAGCTTGTCCGGAAGTGTTCCCTAGATCCATGTGGCTTGGGAAAATTCATTAGCCGCTAAACTTATGATCCGATTTACTTGTAATGATCATTATTATATTTCCAAGAAAGTACTCATGTTTACAAATATTCCGGAAATACCTAAAAGCATAATTTTCTTTTGTCCAAATAGTAGTGCAGTCTAAAAGAATTCTTTTGTATCTTTGAAACATCATTGTTACTTTCAATGTTACAAACTAATTTTGTTTTGGTTGCTTTGACAAGTGCCTTAATATATGAACACCCGGTCTCATGCAAAAGACCGATCTGATGACAAAGGTCTATGACATGCAAACTCGATATGTGTCGGTGAAAGAATTTTTCAAGCCCGTTGAGCATGTAAATTAGACTTTATATTTTAACTAAGTTCGTGATGTTATGAATTTGTACGGCACATTAATCAAACGTGTGGTGAAATGCAAGCCAAAACCCTTGTGAATGGTCAAAATATGCAAATTTCTCAGTTGATGCAATTGGGGAATAAAACAATATCTTGCATATATAGTTTAAACTTATATCTCAGTCTCCATCTATTGGACTATATATAGCATATTTTAAAGAAATTCGCATGTTTTAAAAATTGGCGATTTAAAAGAGTTTTAGGGAGCATTTGGATAAATGAACTTTGGACAGAGGATTCTATTCTATCTAATTGGTTTCCAATTATATGGAGATATTGGTTTGTATAATTTTTTTTTGTCCAACTACTACTAGTTTCAGCAGATATTTTAGATAGGAGAGGCTGTTATTTCACTTTGAATATATTGGTTTTTAATTTTTTAAAAGGAGGGCGATTGGATTCAATAATTTGATTGGCGTCTAATCCCCTTTCGAAATGTTTGTCAAGGGCCTGGATTTCTCTTTGTTCAAAAAAATATTCTTCTAGCCAGTCAGAGAAAAATATCTGAATTCTATGTTCATACATGTGACTGTAATATTTTATTTTATTTCAATTTATCGGGCTTGATTGGAAAAAAGATATAAAAAATTATTGTCTGGTTTTTGTATTTTCTTCTGAATTAGATTATTGGTTTAAGAACATTCTGTTTGGTCCAAACTTTTTTTTTTTTTTTTTTTTTTTTTTTTTTTTAGGATAAGAAGTTCAGAATTGGTATATTGATTTTCAACCATGGAGGAATAATTCGAAGAATCTAATATCTCTGAATTCTGATTAGTTTTATTCTTGTTGATAAACAAGTCCAAAAATTCAGATATGTTATCAAGAGCACTAATACTAGCGATAATTTATGGGTTGTTAGGTGAAGTGGAATTCCTAGATTGGAGGAGCTACTACTACTGATTGGAAGGGTGATTATAGGAGGAATGTGAGGATGGAGATCATCTGATGATTTGAGGTCAAATGATTTTCTAGGAAACTGGTTGCATATTGGGTGATAATTGCGGGATCTTCATTTTGAAAATTTTGTTGGGGATCATCGGTTTTTAATTCCCATTGATATGGGAGAATCACTTAGCTCCAATTGATGACCTAGAAATATCTGTGTTGGCTCTAGAAATATCTTTTCGAAGGAGAAGAGTTTATCCTTTTGGATCATGTCTAAAAGCTTTGCTGCCGAAAGTAAAGAGCCTAGCTTTGTAATGGATTTTGTGAACAATCGCTAAAGGAATGGATCCATGGGTTATTTTGTAATAATGTGTTTTAAGCTGAAGAGTTAATGCTCGGATAATGGTTTTATTTTTAGGGAGACCGAAAAATTGGGATATTAATAAAATGGATCGATCCATTAGTTCCAATGATAGATTCCTCATAATTCAATAGGCGTGAATCTCTTAAATTAAGAGGATTGAAAGAGGAACATCCCTTTCTTCTGTTTGGATAATGTAATCCGATTAAGAGAAGAATTTGCATCTTGATTGCCAATAAATTTGGTTGAGTTGAGCTTTAGGAATTCCCCATTTTTCAAGTTGATTTTGTTGAAATCTTCAATAAATTTTATTTCTCCGCCACGAATAGCTCCTTGATCTAAAGGCACTCATGATATAGAGTTAGAATAAGATGTTGACAGTCTCAACCACTAAGCCAATCTCATAATGTCAATCAACTATGGTCAGACTGGGTTAGGTGCTAGACCGGCCTAACTTAGACTATGGTCATTTTTGTCTTTTGCCTTTTGTCAACCTCGTTTGTTTACACTTGAATGTTTTTTTAGTTCAAGAGAAAGGAAATAAGAGTTAGATCGCACATGGTTATGAACATAGTTAATTAAACGATTCAGAATTTGCCTTCCCCCCAAAAAAAAAAAGTCCAGGGCACGACCTCAATGACTTCAAAAAGGGCATCAAGCTCGAGCCGGAGTGATTGGGTAGATGAATGCGGTGCACCAGTCAAGCTCCCGTGGAAACTACCTCGTTCTGATGAACCGCTCTTGAACAATTTAATTTAATCGGGGGTTCAGATTATTAAATAGGGCCTAACCCTGCTCTGGAAAACTGACTCGATGCTCATTAAACGAGTCCATGGAGCCTACTCGACGATTATCTCGTTCGCCGCCCTTCTCTCTTTCGATAAGAAAGAACGCCGACTCATTCGCTTCGGCTCCAAGTATCTTTTTTTTTTTTTATCCAGCAGGTTTTTAGTTTATTGACGAGCGAGCCATCTGTCCGGCTACGAGGATTCCACTAGCTTTCTCTCGTTTCGTGACTATTTACGAAAACCGTGGATCGCAACGTGGTTTCCTTTTTTACTCGCGAGTACAAGTATTATGATATGCTCGTTGAAGTACGAATCTCTATGTCTAAATCGCTCTGTTCATAATATCGAATAAAATATTCATCAATGGAGCAAATATACGTCATTTCGAGGTTATCCCAAATAAAAAAATATCGTGCTCCGTGGCTCTCTATCGTAACTGCGGCGACGATCCAAATTTAATCTTCGTCAGCAAGGTATGCGCGTGCCACTATAATTTTTTCCTTTTTAATTCAATCCGCGTTTATCATGTTCGATTTGTATAATGATCAATTGTTAAAAGTATGACTAGCTAAATGGACCACGGCGGAGATAACTAGACTACAAGTTTGCAGAGCTTTACGTAGTAAAAGATAATTTTATTTCTCTCATCGATCGAGTGCAATCAATAACGCCTACGTATTTTAATGCACTTCTCGCCTAATATTCGTAATCATCCGTATTATATAATCAATAATTAGCTTGGGACAAACGGGTCCCCCCCCCCCTCCCCCGGGGCCCCACTCCAGCGCACCGCGGGTCACCCCCTCTGTTTTCTCGGGTCTCGGGGCGGGGCCCGGCCCAACGAGACCGCGGGTCTCCGGGGATCCGACGTGGCGCGACCGCAGGGGGCCCAGGCGGGGGGGTAATTCGGTAATTTTGGGAGCGCGGGGAAGAGAGAGAGAGAAAGGGGAACCTCCCTTATCCACACACAACACAAAACGCACACTCTCTCTCCAACTTCTACCCGAACCCAACCCTTTATTAAAGCACGCCCACCCCCCTTTTTCAAACCCAAAAAAACCACGGGCTCTCGTCTCTTTCTCTCCTCCATCTCTCGCCCAAAATCAAATCGTATCGAAGCGCAGAGAGAGAAGGAAGAGAGTGGAAATTTTGACAGAGCGAGCGAGAGATCTCGAGACCGGTTCAAATGGCCGCGAGCAAGAGCTACTTCGCCAACCGGGCGAACTACCGCTTCTTCTCCAACGAGCCGGCCGCCTCCGCCGCCGCCGCCGCCCACGACACCGGCGCATTCGAGCTCGACGAGTCCGACGTCATCTACAGCTCCCCGCCGGAGGTCCGCAGGCCCGCCTGGGCCTCCTCCGACTCATCCTCCCGCGCCTCCGCCAAGAAGTCGTCCGCGTCCTCCGCCGCGGCCAGGCGGGCCGACGGCGGCGACCGGCGCGGCTCGACGCCGTCGTCGCTGCCGGTCAACATCCCGGACTGGTCGAAGATCCTGAGGGGGGAGTACCGGGAGAACCGCCGGCGGGACAGCCTCGGGGACACCTGCTACTCCGACGACGAGGAGGACGCGTGCGGGGGAGGGGAGGACGGGGGCCGGGTGCCGCCGCACGAGTTCCTGGCGAGGCAGATGGCGAGGACGAGGATCGCGTCGTCGGTGCACGAGGGGGTCGGGAGGACCCTGAAGGGGAGGGATCTGAGCAGGGTCCGGAACGCAATTTGGGAAAAGACGGGGTTCGAGGACTGAGCAGAGGAGGCGGAGGAGGAAGGCGCGAGCTCCAAGTTTTCGCTGTTTTCTGAGTAACTGCGGAGGAATTTATTACAGAATATTCGTTTTAGGTAAAATGAAGAAATTTATGATCATCGGATGGCGCCACATTTTTTTTTTTTTTTTTTTTTTTGGTCTTTCTTGATAACTTCTTCGAGGGGGTTTCCTACTTTTAACCCCAAATTTTGGTTTTTTTTTTTTTTTTTTTTGGCTTCTCTTTTTTCTGTGGTCTTGACTCTTGAGGTGGCTTTTCTTTTTGGTATTGGAATGATATTTCTATGTTATAAAATGTCCTTCTTTTTCCAAGCGATTCTTGACCGACTGCGAACTCCATTTCCAACTTTCTACGTGGGAACACGACAGAGGCGGATGCTAAAGAGTGATCGAGACACCCTCTGAAATCGATGGCTTTAGCGTGTGTTTAAAGTGCCGTGGGAACCCGCGGTGGCATCTCCGATTGACCTTCAATTTAAACCCTTTTCTCCTCTCACTTTTTGAACGAGCTTTTATGGAGGTTTCTACGAATCCGCCGACCGCCCGCTAACGTGGTTCCGCTTCGGCTTTGTCAGTGGAAAAGCCAGCCTTCCTCGCCCTCGGATCTTAGCCGTCATTAACTAAATCGATTCTCGATCGAGGTTTTCTCATCCATCAGAAAACGGGCTGAGGTTCCTCGGACCCTGCAACCGAAATCATTATCCCGATTGACGTTTCTTACCCAAACGGCTTTGGCGAATCCTTTCAGTTTGATCGGAGCTCCGTTGGACGAAATCGTGACTTTGTCGTACAGCATTCGGCATGCGTTTTCAAAGACGTACGGAGATGGATATCAGATTCGGACGGAACAAATCGCTCGAAACGCTAATCTCGCTCCGACGCACTCCTCGTCAAACGCGGAGCTCACCGCCATTGACCGACGAGGGCTTCGTTTCCCTTTTCGGGGGTTCACGAGCTTCGTGCCGTGAGCGGGAGGGCAACATGGTCATTAACCGGAATCGCTTTTCGGGGAAAATGACCAGACGGTGGCGGAGGAGGAAAGCAGGAGCTACCCCGCTTCTGAGGGAAGACCACCGCGATCATGGAGCACGGAAAGCAGCTGCTGCCGCAGCGGAGACCGGGGGAGGAAGGAGGACCGTCGGATCTCGGCGGAGGGTGGGGCCGGAGACGGGTGCGGGTTAGCTGACCGCATTATATGCGATCTCGCTTTTCATTGGTCGGGCGACCTGGGTGGGGCGTGGGGGTTGGGGGGGGGGGGGGTTCGTGTCGTTTTGCGGAGCGCTGGAGTGTCGTTTTGCGGCTTCTTGTCGCGCCCGGAGGATTTTATTGCGCTGCGCAGTACTATGTACTTGTCTGACGGGGGGTCGGGTGGGGGGAGGGAAGTTTGAGACCGCAAGTCGGGGTGTCGTCACGCGCAACCACGCGATCGCCCGAGATTTTTTTTTTTTACAGGCGGGGCAGATTTCGGTACCAATAGGAGATCGCGAAGGTACGCACCGTCCCGTCGTCGGGGGGCCAGGTCTTCGACGTCCCATCATTGGTCGTTGCCAGTTGGTCGCATCGCTTGATGCGGATGCTCCGTATGACGAGAAAATGTATAAAATAAAAGCTGGAGAGAATATATTCATCTTCGCTTCGGCCCGGTTACGGAAGGTTTTGTTGCGTGCATCTCGAAAGTCCGCCGTGGGATGAGGAATCGAAATCGGACACCGTATTTGGGTTTTTTGATTATGTTGCCAGTTTTGTCTATTGTGCGTGCGAGGGAAGCGTGTGATGGCGAAAAGCCGGTCCGAGGACGATGTATCTGGCTAATCTATCGCGAGTCGATCGATGGGGTCGCTTCTTTTATAACCCCAAATCAGGACCGACGATGAAAAGAGGCCGAGACTTAGGGCGGAGTAGCGAGCAATGATGAACGGAGTACTATCTTTAGTCACGACTAGGACAGGAGCGACCGATGATGGACGAGTACTGTGCTCGTCGTGACTCCATCATCAAAGCTGAAGGACATTTTTCTGTACTGTTCACATTGTCGACGGAAAATCTCCATCGATGAAGGTAAAAAGTGCTCGAATTCTTGAGGCCACGTTGCGAGGGTGGACCAGGCGTGGGGTCTGATGTGACTAGGCTGGGCCTCACCGAGCGGGCAGGTGTTTATGGTGGTACTCTACTCACCACTTGCCCGTGACGAATTCAATGGTCTCCCTTAGCATTGTCACAAAAGATAATCTCTCGTTTAGCCTGGAAGAGAGATTGACATTATCGGCATATCCATCTCTTCGTTCCATGTCGTCATCGAAAGGGTCTTTAATTTGACACTTACGACACAAAATGTTGCCGTGCATTAAGGGCATACGTCAGTTTAATCCCAACCGAGAAATCGGACCAAATTGAACTGGTCGATTCCGAGTGGTTTCTAGATTCACATAAGGAATTGGACCAACAAATTGGCACATTTTACTTGTTTTTATTTTTATTTTGAAGCAAATCCTAAATTAATAAATTACATCTCAATTTAGATTGAAATGGAATAATGACTTCCACATATATAGAAGGAAACCCTAAGCATTTCTCTATAATTTTGTCCGTCCATTGATATACATTCTTTTATTATTTAAGACATATCAATAATGACGCCATGCGATAGAGTAAAGACTACAAAATTCAGTGAAAAGCTAGTTGATTGTCAATTAGCATCGCACCCCCGATCATGTAAACATTTATTTAAAGAAAGAACCGAAAATAACGCTCTTATTTTTCTTTCAATGTTGGAAATTTCCACTTGCAAGGAATAGAAGAAACCGGAAAAAAAAAAAAAAGGAAAAGAAGAAATCACTATTTCGTGGATCGACCTTGGGAGCAGCCCAAACCGATCAGTCCAGTTTCACATAACCAACCGTACCTGAGCCAGTCCTAGGTTTCAAGTTGCTTCTCGTCCTCCATGTTTTCCCGGCAGGTCCTTGTCTCGCTCCCTTCACTTTTGTCGACAATCCCTTAAGCTTCGACCCTACTTCACGCCCGAGTCGCGGGTCGACATAGGACGCCCGCCGGCATGTGTTTAGCCCGATGACGCGACGCATGACGTTCCGGTCGAACAACTTTCTTGTAAAGGGCAAGCTGCTTTTCTCTCCGGGCCCACCGCAAGTTGATGATAGGACCCAATTAAGAAACCGCAATTAACACCTCCTCGCGTGACTCCAAAATAGAGGAAAAGCATTGGCCAACCGGTTGGGCCCAGAATCCCCCGGTCCGATCTATTTTGGACTTCTCCGTTTGGGCTCTTCCCCTCGTCCCCGCTCCCGCTACACAAGATCCGACCTGGAAAACGGGGCCCGAACCCGAACCCGGATCCGGTCATCGGATCCTCTCCCCACCGACTGGTCTTCGCTTCGGGTTGCCAGGTATCAGCTGCGGAGGAGAACGAGCCAAAAAACGGGAGAGGAGAGGAGAGGAGACTGGTAGGAGGGAGGGAGGGAGGGAGGGTGGAAGGAGGACCCCTCGCAAAAGGCCGCGAATCCTCGTCAGATGACCTCGAAACCCTACGATCTCTCCCCCTCCGCGCGATCGACTACATCAGGGATCGAAATCGGAGGCCGGGATTCAGATATTCCTCGAAATATCTGCTGAAGCGAGGGGAAAAAGGGGCGAGAGCATCACTCCACTCCCCGCCCCCCATGTCCTCCTCCGACGGCGGCGACGACGGTTCCGCTTCCTCCGGTGCGGGTTCGGGGCCGATGGTCCTCGGTTCGAAGCCGATCGAGGACGGATTCTCGCAGCTCCGCGTGAGCGACCTCGCCAATGGCGGCGCGGCGAACGACGGCGGTGGAGGCGAGGCGGCGGCGGCGGCCGAGGGTTCCGGCGGCAGGGAGGGGATTGCTGCGGAGGTCGGTGAAGTCGAGGACGGAGGTGCGGCGAGCGCTAGAGCGGGAGGGCGGACGGAGATTGAGGAGATCGGGGAGGCGCGGGTGATATGGAGGAGCAATTCGGAGGGGGAAGGGGAAGCGCAGGGGAGCCCCAGCAGCAGCGGTTACGCGGGGGAGAGAGGGAGCAGCAGCGGCGGGAGCGGGAGCGGGATTGGGGAAGAGGAGGATGAGATTGAGGAAGTGAGGAGTGACGCGGTCTCGGATTCGCAGGCCGCTTGGATGCCTGGAAAACGGCACGTTGATGAGGTATTGTAAGTGTGGAAACCTTAGGCTTCATTTCTCATTCTCTTTCCATTTAAGTCCTGCATTGCTGAATTTGAGGAAATCACGAGATCAAAGATCCTGTTAGTAGCTCTTGAACATTATCCATTATGGCAGTAAATTTGCTCATTAGGATTTCGAGATATGGCATTGATCTAGAACCTGTAAACTACTGGTGTGGTTGTAGTTCGATTGATGCTTTGGTTTGGGAGGTGTAGATAATTACATTGATTGGCTTTCACTAGTCTCAGTTAAGAAAATAATCATTTGTTATAAGGCATTGACAGAGTAAACGAGATTACTAAATTGGACGATTTTGAGCGCTGCCAGTGGACATTCCTGTTCCATGTTCTCAGAACGGGCAACACTTTGATTATGCTTCTATACTGATGCACTTGCTCTTGCGTGCTTACTTAATAAGACATTTTAATGGTAAAAATTTAAGATGAGCCAATGTTATACATCGAGACCAAAGAAAAAGGAGGTGGATGAGAGAAAAGTTTAGTTTCTCTTTTGTTTAACATACCTACAGCCCATAAGTCAGCTTTAGAGGAAATGAGAATGCCCAAATGAGCAGTAATTCAGCCTCATGCTCTTTCCCAATATTAACCAGCATAAAATATGCTGATTGTCGAAAATGTTTAGACTATTAAAAGATGAAATTTAGGCATAGACTTGTAGCATTCCTTACAAGATATGCACTATGAAGAGGTGCTGTGTGGGGGCTTTTACTTTTATCCCCACCGTTTGATAATTGATTTTACGAGATGAACAGTACAACAAAGGGTAACCTATATTGATGTTTACTGAAATTTAGTGGATTCTCCAATAAGATTGTTTTACAGATCACTCAAGGCATTAAGTTTTTATATCTCAGAGAGCCTTGAATAAGTCAAATTCTATTGATGGTTTTTGTTCGTTTCCTACTTGGAAGACAGCAAATTAAAATGGGATGAGTTTTCTCCCTTATGTGCAATTTCATAAAAACAGAATTCGGCGCACTTTGACCACGCCAGCTTTCTGACTAAAAATGCTACCATGGTGGACACCTGGGCAATTTTCTGAACACTAGCATTGTCCCCACATGGCCACCTGGGCACTGCTACATGGCTTAGACTTTAGCATTTCACCAGAAATGGCCTGATTTTGGTCAAAATGTATCAATTACGAGAAAAATGGAAGATTAGTGAATTGGGTAGTGAAATTAGATTTTTGAATTGAAAAATCTATTACAAAAAGTGACTACTGGTGAAATTTACTTGGCAATCATAAGTCAAATCAGAAAGAGTCAGTTCCCTAGTTTCTAAATAGTTAAGTTATTTTGAAATGATGACTGTTAACATTTATAAGTGTGAATATTGGACTACCAAAAGGAGGGTAAAGATCAAGGGAGGTTTTGTTCATGCCTAATAAATAAGGAAAAGAGCAATAAGGGCATTTAAGGGATTGCCTATAGGCTGTGAGTCATGCTACTTGAATAAAGACAGCAAAATTGACATTTTCTGTCAAAAAGAAAAAAAATGACATTGAAATTGCCATTTTCTATTTGAATAGCTTGATTGCTCTATTACTTATTAACTCGCCTGCTGTCAAAAACCCTGATTGATTCATGAATGAAGTGCAGGATGATGCTTCAATTTCATGGAGAAAAAGAAAGAAGCACTTTTTCATTTTGAGTCACTCTGGCAAACCAATATATTCCAGGTTTCACTTTTGGCTCTCTTATGGTTGGTCATTCTTTGTTCACCAACAGAAGAAGAGTATAAACTTATCTCAACGTTTTTTGCAGATATGGAGATGAACACAAGCTTGCTGGGTTTTCTGCAACATTACAAGCCATCATTTCTTTTGTCGAAAATGGGTCAGCTAACAACCAAACATGTTTATTAATTCAATATTGGCGTTTTTTTGCTTCGTTGTTGTTCGACACTATAGAGGATATTGAGTATATCTCTTCATGAATGTCTTTTCAGCGGAGACCGTGTCAAATTGGTCAGAGCAGGAAAACACCAGGTGATTTAACTGGTGCTTATTCATTAATAGTCTTCTCTTTCTTCTCTGAAATTTCCCCAGCCATCAAATATTGGATTCAGCTAGAACTTCTCTATCTCACCTTGGATGGTGTTGTCATACCTTTCATCTTAGAAGAATCACGGAAGAGCTTCTATGGAAATTCCATGATGTCTGCTTATATTTGCAGTTTACTGTCCATGTGAATGTGATTACTGAACTTTGTGCTGCTTGTGTTAACTGAAAAGTTCTTTGTGCTGTATCTTATGTGGTGGAGGCAAATACACTCCCTTTTCTGCATCCACCCAAAAAGGGACAGAAGAAGAAGAAAAGGAAAATAAAACCCAAATAGAAGACTTTTTTTTTAATGTACTCATAATATTTTAAGTCGATTTTTCTTAATTTCAATGATGCTACAACCCAAGAAGGGACAAAGAAGAAGAAAAGGAAAATAGAACCCAAATAGAAGACTTTTTTTTTTTTTAAATTTATTAATAATATTTTAAGTCGAGTAATTTTGATGATGCTATAAAAGTAGTAGCCTCGTAGTGTTCTCTAGTGGTCCTGTTTGTAGGGTCATGAACTTGTACACGACATGGGATTTTTGTATGAATGAAGTTATGGATACTTTGCTGGCAATATCTTAAAGGGTCACTCTCTGGTTAGTTAAAGTTAGCTTCCTTCATATTTCAGGTAGTTTTTCTTGTTAAAGGACCAATTTACTTGGTCTGCATCAGCTGCACTGAAGAACCTTATGAGTCATTAAGAGGACAGTTGGAACTTATCTATGGTCAGGTAGTAAAGCTGATTCCTCTCGTTTTTTAACATTTCTAGTATTCTGAACTTGTGTTTTCTCCATTCCTTAATAATCTCTCGGATTTGGTGTTAGAATTCAGTACTGATAGTCAGTGTCTTAGGAAGGTTCTGTACTAATTGTTTAGATGCTTGTAATTTGATACAGATGATACTGATATTAACCAAATCAGTTAATAGATGCTTTGAGAAGAATCCAAAGTTTGATATGACACCTTTGCTGGGAGGAACAGATGTTGTCTTCTCTTCCCTCATCCATTCTTTCAGTTGGTTCGTTTTCTTCACCCTTCTCGATTTTCTCTTATTCTTCACAAAGTTGCATGCTTTCCCTATTAGCTGTTCCTGGCGGTTTCTGATTTTGGTTTCATTATATTATCATGTTTACTAAATGATAAGCAATCTAGTCTATTTAGACGGTTGATGTAAATCATCCAAAAGAGAAGAGGAAAGAAATGGATTATGCACTTTAGAGAAAGAATGTTTAGCTCGCAAAGGAAGAATTCTACAATGCCATATGGAGAAATGTCTTTTGTCAAGTTTAATCTTCTTTCAGACATGTTTAGCTTTAGTTTATTTTAGGCCACCTTCAATATCTATTAAGCGGTCAAATGTCATATGCTGGATATTGTTACAGAATTTGACAATTTTCAACATTTTCTCTAGGAACCCTGCTACATTTCTTCATGCATACACTTGCCTTCCACTTGCTTATGCAACTAGACAAGCTGCTGGGGCTGTACTGCAAGATGTTGCTGATTCAGGAGTCCTGTTTGCTATATTGATGTGTAAGCACAAGGTGGAGTCCTTTCCCTTTGGTGAATCTTCTGGTCATGCTTAACAGATTGGCTAGTTCACAGACAACTTGTCGGTTGATAATTAGATAGACAGATACACAAAGCTGATTGGAGGTCATTTGCAGGTTGTCAGTCTTGTTGGTGCACAAAAGGCGTCCCTTCATCCTGATGACATGTTGCTACTGGCAAATTTTGTTATGTCATCAGAATCATTCAGGCAAGTAGAGCTGGCTTTTTGCGAGGCCTGCAGTCCATCAAAACCAATCATCTGCATCCTTGGTCTTGTACTGCTCCCATTATATAAGGTTTTTGAGTAGGGTGTTATTGGTGTCTCCTTTGATTGTTGCTGGACTTCAAATGAAGTACTTTAAACCTGCTTTTTGAGGAAGATTTGCACAGCATATACGTATCATGCATGCTTGTGCATGAGGGTGCATTTTTTACTCTTATAGTGAATCGAGCCTGTTAAGCTAGTGACTCCTTAATGGCCAGGGGAGTTGTGCTCAGTCTTTCAACTCAAAATAAACTCAAGCGATAGAGTTAAACTGTTTTTGACCTTACTGGGTCTGTCTTGTCCTCTTTCTTTTTCTTTTTTTTGAAAACTTGCTCCCTATCTAGATATGATTGAGAGTTTCAGAATCCCTTATGTCATTCTTGATCTAATGATTTCAAGTAGCATCTTCATCCTGAGAGGTAGCACTACGCGAGTATGGTCCAATCCTTCCGTCACAGGGAGGAGCTGATTTACAAGTGAAATTTTCATCAACTTCCTGCAGCCTTTGTCCCTTTTTTCTTGTTTTGATCTGTTTTGTGGATATTATGGAGGTTGCTCTCTGACCTTTAGTTCTATTCTGTTTGCAGGACATCCGAAAATTTCTCACCAATTTGCTTGCCAAGATATAATCCTATGGCATTCTTGTATGCTTATGTTCATTATCTTGATGTGAGTGGTGCTTGGTACTTGTCCTTGCCCCTTTAATCTGGGCACCAGTAAATCACACAAGTTGTGGCATGACTATAATATTTTTCTTGGGCAGGTTGAGACATACTTGATGTTGCTGACTACTAGTTCAGATGCCTTCTACCACCTTAAAGATTGCCGGTACTACATTCTTTCATAAATTTGAACTTGAAGCATCATCCCATCATATTTAGTTAGATGGATCACATGCTTGATGCTAGTGGCTTGTGCCGTAAAACAAGTAACACCATCACGTATGGGTTTTCGTTTCTGCTCAATACATAATCTGTACTTATCTTACCCAGGAGCAGCTTCCGAATGTGGTCCTTGTTAAAAATGCAGTTGATTTTTGCAGGATGCGGATAGAGACGGTTCTGTTGAAATCAAATGTTCTTAGCGAAGTCCAGAGATCCATGCTAGATGGTGGGATGCGGGTTGAAGACCTGCCCATTGATCCATTACCGCGATCTGGATCTTTACTTCCCCGGTTAGGTCAAGGTAGGCCAGTGACAGATTCTCAAGAAAGTTTGAAGGAGGCTTATGCAGGCATTGGTGGTCCTGCTGGGCTTTGGCATTTCATATATCGCAGCATATACTTGGACCAATATGTAGCTTCAGAATTTTCACCACCATTCAACACTCTCCGACAACAGAAGAGGTAAAATAGGGAGTCATGAAACGACTTTTTAAGTACTTTTTTCCCTTTTGAATTTGTGCTCTTCATATTCTCATTATTGGAATTAAGGAGTATATGCTTATTTTCAGGTTATATAGGGCTTACCAGAAAATGTATGCCTCAATGCATGATAAAGGAATTGGAGCCCACAAAACTCAGTTCAGAAGAGATGAACACTACGGTAAGGGACCTTGTAATGCTAGTTCTTCACCTATCTATATGTAGGGATAAGCAGATGCTTCCAGTAGATGGTCATGAAATTGTTAAAGGAGCTGACTTCAGTTATTCCAAGGACTATTTAGATGAACCCTTTAGATATTATGCTTGATATGACCTTCCATTAGAATGCTTTTGTGGTGAATATGTCTGCATCCTTTTTCTTTGCAGTATTACTCTGCTGGGTCACACAGGATTTTGAACTTTATGCAGCATTTGATCCACTTGCGGACAAGGTTTGGTTTCGCTGTCATATTATTTCTTTTTCCAGATGTTTAGGGATTCCTGCCTCTTATTCACCAAACTTTAGGGTCATTATTTTGATCAAATCAACAGTGATCTCCTTTCTGGAAATTATATGGGCTTTCTCGACAAGATAAGACTTTAGTATGTCATCTCGTAGACTCTGTTTAGTATATCATCTTGTAGACTGTGTGCGCGCCCGTGCGCGCGCGTGTGACGTGTGCACATGCATATGAGCATGCTTAGTCGCATATATTTGCTTCTCTTCACGTAGGTATGCTCTCATTGAATTTGATTGATTTTCAAATTGTTAGGCGTCGGCGATAAAGATTTGCAATCGTGTATGTCAATGGGTGAAAGATGTGGAGAACGAGATCTTTTTGCTGGGAGCAAGCCCTTTCTCTTGGTGATGTATTGCCTGCTATATAACACTGGCTGTAGAGGTTTATTTGTCTTCTTTTTTTCCATTTTTTTCTCTTAGTTTTTACGTAATTTTAACGAGATCCCACAATTTTTTCCCCTCGGGGGAGCAATACTTCTTTGTACCCTCTTTCCTTTCCTCTTCCTCTTTTGGACATAGAGAATAATGTCTAGGGAAATAGGTCGATAGTGTCCAAAAGTTATCCCAATTTTTGTAAGGTTCGTTCTATAGCAGTGGACGTTTTGGTCCTACAGGGGTCAATACCGATAATGTTCTTGAAATTGCTACTTGTGAGTTTTCCACACCGAATACGTTGGCATCTACGATCGGCTCCTTCAATATGATTTAAGGGCTTATGATAACGTTCCTAACTTTATGGATACTGATTACTCATTCCTATTTATAGTGCGAAAACTATTCTGGGGCATATAGTCAGAAGGGGTCACATGTGGAGGGATGGGCGGTATCAACCTTCCCCTGCTTGCTCACCAAATGAAGTTTGGAAGTTACGCTTTTATGTTTTTTTATATTTTTTTTATAGTCATTTGCTCTTGGTCTTGAGAACTAATTTTGCAGCGAATGCAGGAGTTGTTGAATATTGGGGAAATTACCAAAAAAAATTTTAAATTTATCGCATTTCAGTTTTCTGGACCTTTTAGTTGGGTAAATTAAGTTATGAACATTTTCACGTTTTGTCAATTTAGTCAATTTGATTAATTTTAACCGAAAATCGTGGCATGGTTGACAGTGATGTTGACAATTTTCATAATTTTTTAAAAAAATTATGAATTTTCTTTCTTTTCTTTTTTTTTTCCCTCTCTTTTTGTTTCTATTCTGCTAAATTCCATGGCCTACCCTCGCTAGTCAAAGGCGAGGACCCTTGTCAATGACAGGTGAGGGCCTTGCATGGACCTGACAAGAGGAGTGAAGCCTTTGCCCAGTGGCAAACGAGGGCCATTGACCTTTGCCTGTGGTCGGTCGACAAGGGTTAGTTGGTCTATGTATTTTTGTGGTCGACAAGTGATTTGCTGAATCTAGTAGGAAGGGAAAAATTAAAAATTAAAAAAATAGAATTTGTTCGATGCAGCATTAACCTTGTATTATCAGCGTTTATATCAGCGATTTCTAATTAAAATTGATTAGATTAACTCAATTGATAAAACATAAAAACATTTAGAATTTAATTAGCACAATTTAAAGGTTTATGATGTAAATAAAATTCTTATTTCAACAAAAAAATTACACAATTGAATTGTTTATGATTGAATCGACACAAATATAATACATTTAAGATTTTTCTTGATAATTTTTTAGCCGGATATTCGAATGTAAAATCTCAAGCACGAAGTGGGGCTAATTTCGTTTCTATTTGATGGTCCGATTAATAATTTGAATGCTAACTGTATGATGAGAAAATAACATTGTCGATTACTGCGGTTTTTTTTTTTTTTTAAAATTCCGAAACCATTAATAACCAAAGGCTCGCATTTTCCTTTTGCTAAATGAATTTTTTCCCCCATCTTCTAATGGCCAGACAAGCTCAATTACTCCACTGGCCGCGCCGAGTGGGCTCGCTTTCATGACGGGTTCCAAATCATTTAATACGCATTGAATCGAACGAACCTCAATTTCTTTTGTGGCCCTTCTTCGTTTTATGTGCTTGAGAAAAAAAAATATATGAATAATAGCATAAATAGTCTCTAAACTTTAATCTAGTACTCAATGTCGTGTCTAAATTTTAACTCAATTTATAAGGTCGTTTCTAAATTTTTAAGTTGTTCAATACAGTGTATGAATTATCGATAAATGTTCAATTTAGTTTAAATAAATCTCATTGAACATTAGAATTCTTGTATATTAAATTAAAGTTCATGAATCACATTAAACCGATTAAAAAGTTTGGGGATAATATAGTATATTTGATCAAAATTCAGTGATTATTTGTATTGTTTTTCTAACAAAATATCAAGGAGTACTTTTAGGGTTCCAATCAAAGATCCCTACTTTTTCTCTGTTATAATTTAAAAAATTCGAGGCTCTAGATCTTGCACAAAAATCTCCATTTCGATTGCTTCAGTTTTGGGAAAAAAAAAAAAAAAAAAAAAGAAGAGAGAGAGAGAGAGAGAGAGAGCAAAATTCAAAAAGGAGATCGGAAATGCGAGGCGTCCCAGACGTGGAGATGACCTTTTGGAGTGGGGGAATTTCTATCAATTTTTTCAACCGGTCAAAGCTTTCACCAATTTCGGAGATTTCCAAAAGGAAAAAAGCTTTGTTTCCCACTTACCTTGTCCCCGGCATTAAAGTCCGCAGCAATTGACGATTGAGCCCTCGGCAAAATGACCGAGTTTTCCCCCCAACCAAGGCTAATGACCAGTGGTGTTTACGTAATTTGGCGTCCCCGTGGTGGAGAATCCGCGGTGCTTTGAGTTGGGGTATTATCATTAGGTGGGTTGGAAAAAAGAGTGCGCGTGGAGGCCACCACATTTTGCATTACCGCCGAGTCCACATCTTAATATCAAATTAATTTGCATTCTAAATCGGCGTGTCCACATGTATACATACATATATAGATATATAAGAGATATTATATACATTTGATATTACATAATTTGGTGTGGATTTTTCTATTTATTTGGTTTCTATCGATATCGCCGGAGAAAGTTAAAATATTTGGGTACAACTATGTTGAGATAAGAGAGGTTAGAAAAATCACCAGAGTACATTATAAATCCTCTCGGCGCATTCAACTCTTTCTATTGAGCCGGGACGATTCTTTTGTCCTGTTGCAATTAATACCGACACAGGACATCTATGAGAATTAATCCTTGTATAACTACCTTGGCGGGAAATTCAAACTCGTGTTGACGTTTTTCGGTACGGAATCTTGGTTGGTTCGATTCGGGGATAGGTCAGCTCATTTTACCTGTTTTGGAAACGCATTTCTCGTGAACAACCCGGCTTATTTGTGATTTTTCCATATGATTTGCTAAACTCGTGATAATAGCGAATTAGATCTACCATTATAATGATGATATGTACTGAGTTCTTTAATCCTTGGCTTCATCTGGACGGTGCAAACTTTTTTGTTTCCGTGGAACACTATAGCCCACGAGTTAGGTGATAAATTAATGAGAACGATGATGGAAGTCCTTATCGTTAGGTTGGCGCAGTGAATTTGACTTCTTTCGATTGTTGGACTAGCAATCACACTAGAGCTGGAGGACATAACTAAAATATACGTAAAATATAACTCAAATATACATTAAATACGTGAAGGATAAACAGATAAGTAGCGGGTTGACACTCTCGTTTGAAGACAATATTTGTTATTTTTACTCAATTTTATATTGCAATCGGAAAATGGGATTGAAAGAAAAAATGAATTAAAATGGAATTGGTTAGGTCACGCGGACAAATCTAACCTACTTACATCATTCTGCACTTGAAAAAGAAAAGGGTATAACTTAATTGTTCAAATTTTCTTGTTGAAATGTACTAATTTTTTTTTCTTTTTATCGGTGCTGGAGAATCTTGTAGTTAAATACCAACAACATATCATACATAAACAGGAGCCAGATTATCAAAAGATAGCCTTTTAACATATCGCTAAAGACCATGAAGAATTTCTGGAAAAGTCGGCATGTCAAAAGCATGAAAAACGTTGGAAAAGTGTGCAAGAATATTATTTAGGACCAATTAATTGGCAAAAGAAAATAATAAAACGCCCACGAATGCGCAATTAAAATAATAATGTACTCGAGCTGACTCTCTCTCCTTTTCCTACACTGACCCGTTGATTTTTATACTCGGACGTAGGAATATTTCACTTATTAACGTTGAAAATTTGAGCAAATTCGGGTCCGGTTCGATTTTTCTAAACTTTGAAGAACGCTGATTTCATTTTTTAAATCGATTAGGTTGACCAAAGCTCCCTTAGGATCTTAATCTTAACGTGAGGCCAACTAAGGAGCAATTAGTAATTAATTAGACGTGATAATTTAAGAAGAAAATGATACAAATGATTCATGAATTGTAGTTCAACATATAATATAGTTCATAAATTTTTAATTTATTTGACATCATTTTTTAACTTTAGCCTAATATGTGATTAATCCATGAACAATCTGAAAATGCTCAACATTTTGCTTTCACTAATTCAAATTAAGGGATAATGTTAACCAATTTCATATAATCTAGAGACTAGATTGAACGTGTAATAAAGGTTCATGAATTATATCAAACAGATTAAAAATTTAGGTATTACATTAAATATGTACCAAAAAATTTAGGGACGATATTGTGTATTGAACGATAAAACAAGTTTGGCTAAAACTTAAGAATTACATACTTAATATTATCCCCAATTGAAAAAAAAAAAAAAAAAACTGCGTCTCGCGACCCCAGTGGATACGGATATTCAACGCCAGCATTAAAGGAACGACAGGCTTTGCTCACAGAAAATTTAAAAAAAAAAAAATTTAAAGAAAATTATAATAATAAAATTGGGAGAATTAAATGAAGGAAAAAGAAAAATAGGAAAAGGGAGTGGGGGTGGGGGTGGGGGTGGGGAAATCTAGAGAAAGATCACGTCCATGCAAAAAAAAAAAAAAAAAAAAAAAAAAAAGAAAAAAAGGAAGAAAGAAAGAAGGGCCTTAACGTTCAGTTGACTCCCCCACCCAAAAAGCAACACAATTTACTCCCCTCCTTCTTTAATACCACCCCCACACCACCAAACCCCACTTTCTCCCTCTCTCTCTCTCTCTCTACCCACCCAGCCCTAACCCCCGGCGATCCCCCCCCTCCGGCCACCCCCGCCGCCCTCCGCCGCCCTCCGCCGCCCCCGATCCACCCCCTCCCTCCGCCGTCTCCGCCTCCGCTTCCCCTTCCCGCTCTTTAGCTACTACCATGCAGCTGCCGAGGCCGTAGCCTCGCCCTCCGTCGGCCAGCCAGAGAGAGAGAGAGAGAGTGGGGAGAGAAAGAGACGAGCCGGTGGTGGTGGTGTAGGGGGTGGTGAGAGATAATCGGAGTTGGCGGCGGCGGCGGCGGCTTCGGAAATGTATAAGAACCAGCTGCAGGAGCTGGCGCAGAGGAGCTGCTTCAACCTGCCTTCCTACACCTGCATCCGGGAAGGCCCCGACCACGCGCCGCGCTTCAAGGCGACCGTTAATTTCAACGGCGAGGTCTTCGAGAGCCCCAACTACTGCTCCACCCTCCGCCAGGCCGAGCACTCCGCCGCCGAGGTCGCCCTCAACTCCCTCTCCTCCCGCGGCCCTTCTCACTCCCTCGCCGCTCGTATCCTGGTGAGCTTCCCCCCCGACCACCGCTGCTTCTTTCTTTCTTTTTTTCTTATTTTCTTTTTTTTTTTGGCGAAAACGCCGGAGCTCGAGTTTCTATTTCTCGACTCCATCGCCTTGATCAGAGATTTCGAGGGATCGGGACTTGTGATCGGGTGGTCAATGCCGCGCATTTCGGCGGCTCGTTGCCGTTGCGTTTCGCTATCGAGAGTAGCCGTCGATCAGCTTATCTTTTGTTCCGTCCGATTGCTCTAGATTGCTGTTGCTGAAGTTCATTTCCTGTCGATTGCCGCGATTTTAGCTGTGCTTTGCACGCTAGCTTCGATTTCCCTGCTGGTTGGTTCAGGCGTGCGTACTGCATAGGTCAAAATAAGAGTTGAAATCCAGTGATGCGCGAGAGTTTTGGAGTTCGCGGTCACTTTGGCTGATTTCGGTAAAAAATGTAGTAACTTGTTAGCGGCGGGCTTCTGAAAGTGAGAAGGGATGTCTAGCTGTAGGCCTTTTTGTTAATGCGCGACATACGTTGTAGTGTTAACCTCGACGGTGCTGAAGCTCGTGTCTTCTCTTCTAACTGAAATTAGTAGGTTCTTCGAGGGATGCGAAGAGGCGGTCGCTTCCCATAATCAAACTAATTTTTCACGTGGTTCTTTGTGATGTGATCATGCGAAGTAATGTTTCGCCACAGGCAGGGGAACTTTGCAGTACCCAAATAGCCTTAATGTTCTGGTTCATGCTTTTCAGCCACGGTGTCTTCAACTTGTGCAATTAAAGCTGCAACAGTCTCCCTTCTCAGAATTTCTAATTCAATACTACTGATTGAAGGTTTACCAAAAAAAGAAAAAAAGATTGTTATAAGCTCGTGCTTGCTCTATGCGGCAATCCGCTTCAAGATCATGATACCGTTTTTCACAAAGGCCTCATTTGTGTTATAGTGCTGGTGGACATTAGAAGATGACCTACCTTTATGATTAATGGAAGCCTTTTTATTGTCGGTTCAGTATCTATGATATTGTATTGGATCATTCTGTTTTTTTTTTTTTTTTTTTTTTTTTTTTTTGGTATTTGCACGATTGCACATAGTATCGGCGTCCATAGTTATTAATCATGAAAGTTCACTACGGGCTTCACTTTTATGATCTGCTGCGTTCATCTTGCCTCTCCTCGACAAGATTCTTGATCATGGTCTATGCTTACTTCATGGTTTTGAAAGTGGCTATCATTTGAAATTTTATGCAAGACAATTTGCACAATAATCTATTCTGCTCTGCTGTAATTAATTGAGGAAATTAGTAGTGCCTTTTTGATGCAATAAGTTAATTTGTCTGTGAAGGTTCGCATCTTGCTTATGACAACTATTAAACTCTGTTGCTCAATTTTATTTTATTTTTTTAATTATTAGTGACAATGAACCATGAAGATTTTCTTTACACTGAAGCTGTGAAATCCTTTATTGGATGATTATGAACTTTGACTGGTATATGAATTAAAAGAAAATTTATGCCTTCATATTAACAGCAATTCTATGCCCTTTCTATGAGAATGAAGATGTTAATGGGTGCTCCTAGACGCTTTTTAACTACAATTAACATGCTAGGAAAATGTAGATGTAGTTTTTGTGTATTCATTTCTCTTCTAATCTTTATATTATTGACTTTGCACATTTGAAATGTCATGAACATATGATGTTTCTTCATGTAGTTGTGCTTGACAAGTGCATGGACATACCGTTGACAAACGCCTTTTGGTGATCTTTCTTAGCTATCCAAGGGATGGAAGGACAGATTTTTTTGGAGTCCCTCCAGTCAAGAATTGGGGTGTCATAGTCGCTAGTCATTACGCGTTGACCATCATGCCCGTTAGGAGATGATGGTTTCCTAGGTGTAAAGGAACCGCACAGATCCAAGCTTAGCTGGGTGGTTAAACTTTACTGGGTTGACAACACTATGGGGGAGGTCTTCTAGAAAAATCAGCTGGATGTGAGGATGATAGGAAGTTATAATAGTTTAATTGGAGTGGCCAGTTACTGTTGGTTACAGCAGAAGCGTCTTGTGTCCGGAAATGTTGATCGAACCTTCCCTTTTCTTACCATGTTCTTTCTCACTGGACAAGGTTTTTCATCTGCTGAATTTAGATTTGTTACTTAGTGTTCTTTGTTCTACTTATCATGTGACGACTTTTCTGGTGTCAGTAATAATTTCACTGCAATAAAGTTTCCGGGTTGCCCGTTTGCTTTTGTTGTTAAAGTATTTTTCACTTTGCCAACCATGTCAATTGTTGTTTGTTATTGCTGGTTCTGATGACATTAACTGCATTGAGTTGTCTAGAAATGTGATGTATAGGCTTTATGTTAAAATTGGGGATTGCAGACCTGTTGTATAGCGCTTGTAGTTCCTTTTGATACCATAGGAAAGTTTGGTTCTTTGCATTTGAATGCTTTTGTTGTGTCTCTTCCTGCACATCTGCTGTATTCTCAATAATTATAACTTGATTTTGAAGGGAAAATTGAATCATGCAATATTTGGTACTGAAAAAAATAGTTAACCCACGTATTTGTTGGTGTCATGCCACAATGCCTCCCGTGCATGCCTGAAAGCATTTATTATTTGGTTTAGCTTTTTGTTCTTTTCTAATCTTGCTCCACTGACTTCAGGATGAGACAGGAATATACAAGAACCTCTTGCAGGAGATCTCACAGAGAGTTGGAGCCCCATTGCCTCAATATACAACTTTCAGATCAGGGCTTGGTCACCAACCTGTTTTCACAGGGACAGTAGAATTAGCTGGGATCATTTTCACTGGCGAGCCTGCCAAGAATAAGAAACAGGCGGAAAAGAATGCTGCTATGGCAGCATGGTCATCTCTAAAACAATGTGAGTTTGTGTCTATTTGATCAAAATCAACCCAAAAGAAAATTTGAGGCGTGGCCTCTCCTCTAGGGGAAAAGGCTAGGACATTTATCTTCAGCGTCCCCTCCTTACTCCCCCTTCACCAATGTGAACTATATATGATAGATGATGAAAAGTAAAAAGAAATTGAGGACAATTGGTCCAGACAATTGAGTCTCTGACGACTCATTGGATTCTGTTTAGCATAAGTTTATATTAATTCATATCAGCCAAAGATATGCAAATGGAGAACTCATCAATGCATCTTCATATGATGTCATGGGGGACTAGATCTGTTTTTGTGTGGTGACACGTTCTTTTCTGACAGTGGCAAAGGAATCAGCAAGCTCGCCTGAAGCAGAGAGCAATGATGAGCTTGAACAGATAACTGTGGCACGAGCCTTACTAAATTACCGTTTGAAGGAGAAGATAGCATTGTGCAACTCTCCTGGTGGCTCAATACCATTTCCAAAGAAGTTCACTACTCAAAACGCTAGACCAACCAGCCCACAGCCACAACCAGCAAGCACATCAAAGATCCTACCTTTAATATGCCCAAAGACGATGGTTCCTCGTAGCAGACCGTCATCACCAGCAAAGGACAATCTTGTGCCGTCACGATATTCTCCATCTCTGGAATGCCATGGGAACCGACCTCAGAAGTTCCCTGGAGCAGGAGCGTCTCCTTATGTACCGATCAGCCAATTTAGGGCATCTTGCAGGGGCATTGCTCCGCCTGTGACGATAAGAAGTGCCATTCCTGTGTACTCTGCTCCGCCTCGTCCACCACCTGCCAGGATCTGCCCTTCCATAATGCAGGCCCCGGCAGTGCGGATTGCCCCTTCCGTGTCTATTAGGCAAGCTGTGCCGGTGTTTGCTGCTCCGCCAGCTAGGAAGGAAGATGTACGCCTGGTCCAAAAAGAGGAACCTCCGGCCTTTGTTCCTTCTACACCTCCAAGTCTGTCCGCCCCCAATGTAGGAGTCACGAATGCCGAGAAAAGCACCCTGCAAGACGAATCGACGGTAGTACAGAGGATAGATAAACTTAAAATATAATGGCGGTTTTGGAAAAGTGCGAGTGTAGGAAATAGCGTTATGGCTTTGGACAGTCTTAGGTTTGGTTTGTCTTCTGTTCTCTTCTCGTTATAAGAGTGCCCCTCCCTCCTCCCTCCTCTCTCTCTCTCTCTCTCTCTCTCTCTCTCTCTCTCTCTTTCTCGTATTTTTTCCTGCCTAGTCCCCTGTTAAGAGCTACAGTCAGTGAAAGTTATTAGCTTCGGTTTGTAATTGACTTTGGTCGGCACATCGTTGCTACTCGTGATGAGTTGATGAGATGTGCAATCCCGTCTTCCCCATGTTTCTCGAGCTAACAATGCATGGGCTATTGGCTGGCACACCGGGGAAGAGACGAGCCTCCCTTGGTTAGCATATTGTCAGGCACTGGTACACGAGAATTGCAATTTTGGTTCAATGTCGATCTCTTTTCGCACTGCGCCATGTTGTCCAGTCACGGTTGCGCTGTTTAATGCATGGAACTTGTCTAGAGAATGAAGTCTTTGCGCCATCGTCGGTCCTCATACCTCTAAAGTCTTAAAGATGAAACGTTCCTTTAAAATGGTAGTCATGAATTTTGTGAAAGCAACGGATTGGAGAACGTGTTTTGATCGTGGTATAACCAAAAGCTTAACCCATGTATATTGTCTAAATGAGAATCCTATTGTCCTAAGCTCCCCTCCCAGAGATCCACCACGGTCCATGGCAAATATTAAAAGATTAAACTAAGGAGACTTTCTCAGCGACATGCTTCAGTAACACTACACAGCTTACCTACATTCTCTTTTTGGCCTGTTAATTAGAATCTACTCTACGGTTTAAGCAATTCTCACTCTCCGAATCGGACTCTTTTTCTTTCTCTTTCTCTGGGTGATGTTTTCAGCTCCCCCTTTTCCTGGCCGATTTACCGGTTCCTCCTGTTGGGGCCGCTTGTTTTCTTCAATCAAATCCTCAAGGCACCTAATGAATGTTACCACACACACATTGAACATTGTTAGACACTGTCATTTCCAACTTCCCTATGGTTTAAAACGACAAAAACCTAACACGCCTTCGTCCTGCTTTCCAAGAATGTCCGGACCAAGAATTGAGAAGCTGTGACATCTACCAACTTGATGGATGAGAAATGTGCAAATTGTCCTTTCGATCAATTTATTTCGCTAAGTTTATCCACGTGCACATGCACATAATTTAATCCTTCATTTCTATCTTCATCTTTCTCCCTGAGCTGAATCGAAGCAACTCTTTTTGTCCTTACTTCTTTCTTCTTGGCCTGCTATATAAATACACAGCAGTCCACATCCAGAAGTCTGGCTTGAACCCAACACACAGAAGTAATGAGTTACCAAATTGTAGTCCTGCTTTTTCCATGAATGTTGGAACCAGCGAATCAAAACCATGGCATATTCCAGACTTGTTGAATGCTTAAAGTGTGAAAATGTTGTCCTTTCCGATGTATTAACTCTCTTCTTCCCTACATGATCATTCCCACTCACATTGCACATGATTTTTCCTGATCAGCCCCAGACCCACTTTTTGCTGGCACCTCAATTAGGATTACCCTATCATTAAACTGATTAATGTCACCATTGCAATTTTCAAATTTGTGCGTTCGATCCCTCATTTTTCATGGGTCAATTCTCTTTTTCCCCCCACCTACTGAGGGAGTGGTGAGGAGGCTGTGGCACGGGACAAAAGAGGGTGGCGAAATTATCATGATCATGCGGTTAAAAAAACCAAAAAGGAAGAGAGAGAGAGAGAGAGAGAACAGAAGAATGGCAAAAGTCAATGCGTTCCGTCATGCAGGTAGTATACAATCATTTTGCTTCATTTGTCCATGACACAATGATCGTCCCTGAGCCAACGTCATGGCACGTCCTTTCATTTGTCTTTTTTCTCCTTTTTTTACCTTTGCCATTTTCACTTTCTCTTTCCTTTTTTTTCCTTGGGAGGCTTTTGCAATTATCCTTCTCCAACTTACGATCGCCATCCATGCCAAAATGGGTCAACTTTCTGGTAGGTGTTGCTTCCATTTTAACTGGGGATAGCATGACTTGGTTGGTAATCAATCCATTATGTCCTCTCAGTGCATACTCAGCTGTTCTCAATCACTGCGTGGATCTATATCCACCAAGTTGTCACCCAAAGCCAATGTGTCTCACGCCCATTAGACCGACTTTTCTTAAACCAATGGATGAAAAGGCTCATCATGCGTGCTCTGGATCTTCACCTTAACGCCAGTAGACATTTTGTTCCGTAGACATGTCGCATGACATTAACTTGTAGAATACCAAACCGATGAAAAATGAGTTGGCGCTGACCGCGGCAGAGAGACCAGCTGCTCTTTAGGCAACCTCAGCGGATCCGAGACGGTGACTAGCAAAGGATGATGATGCTACTCTTGAAGATAATTGGTTGCGACTGCTCTCAAGGAATAGTGGTCTTTGTATCATAAGCTTTTTTAAAAAATT
The DNA here is from genome assembly GCA_014182725.1 of Eucalyptus brandiana. Classification (NCBI taxonomy): domain Eukaryota; kingdom Viridiplantae; phylum Streptophyta; class Magnoliopsida; order Myrtales; family Myrtaceae; genus Eucalyptus; species Eucalyptus brandiana. Next base: position 31,524,589 of record CM024669.1, read on the forward strand.
GATGTCAAGAAGAAAGATAAAGTTAGGATCTTTAGGAGAGAGGAAGAGAGAAAATATATTAAAAAAAAGCTATATATCTATACTCAGTAAATATAACGTAATCTAATGACAATAAGGAAATTAACCATCTTTATCTAATAAAAAAATAGAAATACTAGGAGATAACGAAATCTTTAACAATATTCTTAATATCTAAAAACGCCTCTAACGATATTTCTCTAATATCTGTAAATCCACAAATATACTTCAACCCGAAGAGTGATGTATGGACAATATAAATATTCTCACCATGAAGGCTAGTGTCACAGGTTGATGCTTGAGATCATGAATTGTGTGGCACTTAGGCGCCCTTTGGCTCTTTGCTTGGACACCTAAGCTCAAACTTCCTGAATGTATTGCTCACTCACTCACTAGCTCACTCAGATTGTTGAGAGAGAATGTTTTTAGAGAGTAAATTCGGGAGAGAATGTATTTTTATTGCTCATGTGTTAGAAAATACAAATGAGAGAAAGAGTACCCCTATTTATACAATAGATCTTTCAATTACTACTGTTAATAGGCCTTTCAATTACTACCGTTGATCATCCCTTGATCAAAAAGTAGAGATTTACTCTGCTCAACTATCATCTACTACATCTATCAAAATGGGTTATAAGCTCATTTCTTACCTCATACTCGATTTGCTAAATTATATATGTTAGTTATATTCAATAAATGAGTCTAAGTAAATAGGTTTAAACTCAACTCTATGATTCATAAATGGGTTTAATATGGGTGTTAAATAGATTTGCAATTTGTTTAGACCAAATCCACCTCTTTGACTCTCTCTCAATCTTGCACTTGCTCATTCCGTACTTTCACTTTGGTTTAGATATGAATTTCCCCAAATTTGTCAAATATAGAAATGTTTTAATAATATGGGTCAGGTTTGGTATGTATTAGGTCCTATAGGTCAATAGACTTGTATTGCATAGAAATATGTTAGTTTAGGTCGGACTATTTTTGCTCGATCCAAACCCAATCTGATTCACCCATTTGATAGATCTACCGTCTACCCTATTAAATATAAAACTATCATATATTTCATTAAATACAAGAAATATCTCAAGAAACCTTGAGTTTTTAATAGGGATGTGTAATAGAAACCGCCCGAACTAGGAGCCATCCAGATCGGTCGATTTGGTCCAATTCCTAGAGGGTCTCAATACTTAAAAATGTAATTAGTATCTGAGCGATCTGGTTCTCATTCCAAAAGAGGAATTAGACCGATTGCTTTTTATTTATATGTTTACTTCTTAAAAGTAAACCTAATAATTCTAACTTAAGCCAAGCTAGTAGTAAGCCTCATTCCTTAAGATTTTCAGAGGGAAGTAGCTGTATTGTCCCAACTCCACCTTAGGTGCCTCCAAAAGTTATAGCTTCACTCTTGACTTAGCTACGAGCTCCTCAACTCTTGGCTTAGCATCCACAAGTCATATCGTGGAAATGCTCTCGGTCTTTGTCAACCCAAGCATTATGGACATCATCGATGGGCATTTTGGGTTGGTGATAACAATTGACTTGGTTCTCTTATCGATCATGGCATTCGTGCTATCGAAGAATTCCAAATCCAAAATAAGATCAATATCTATTGAGTGAAATTACCTCAATTGAGAACTTGTCATTCCAATCACCAATGTGTAGTTCGATATTCTGAGCAATGTCAAAAGCCAATACATCATCTAAGTTGACCTACGTTGAATTGATGTCCAATTGGTTCCACTAGAAGTCCTAAAATCTTCACTGCTTCACTCGACAATAACCTATTTGATGCATCGTGTCGACCAAGGCATTACGTTTTGTATTATTAACCTTGACTTTCACGAATGACAATCTTGTACTTAAAGGCTTCTTTGGCGGTACTTGAGTCTTCACGGAGTTGAGAATCTTTACTGCTCCAAGCCTTGCTTCTCTCTTCTCTTACTTTGGTTTCTATTCTTCCTATTCACATTGAATCGCCGAAAGTTTGCCCCTATTTGGGCAATCTCGAGTAAGGTGAAAGCCTTCGCAAAAGAAGCACTCAATCGACTTTCCATACATTTTACCATGTGGCTTCATTCATTACCACTTATAGAGGCTTTCCTTGTTTTTCCCATCGACCATGGATAGCTTCTTCCTCTTCATCCTCGTTATGGTGGTGATTTGCTCCCCCACCTTTTTCCTTGGACTTGGGATCTTCGAACCAATGGAGCTCAACCAAGGACTTAGCTATGGCGAGAGCTTCCGATAGCTCTTTCACTTCTCAGCATTCCAATTCCAACTTTGCCCAAGGCTTGAGCCAATCCAAGAATGTAAAGAGTGCCTCAGACTCGGCCATCTCCGGAATCTCCAACAATATATTGAATAACTTCCACACGTGCTTGTGAATATCTCCTTTGTCTAAGAGACGGCGTAGATTGCTCCAAGCTTCATTCTCGGCACACTCTAGGAATAATTGTTTGTCGAAAGCGACGACGAACTCAGATCATCGAACGATCAGTTTGGCTCCTCGCCTTTCATCGTTACACCGACCCCTCGACTAAAACAAGACAACATTCATCAAATACATAGTCGTAGTTTGTACTTTAGTCCCATTGTCCTTAATTCCCATGGCGTCAAAGTATTCCATGCGCCATTTGAAGTTATCCACCTCTTTGGCAGGTCAATCTCCCTTAAACTCCTTTGGCTTAAAAGCTTTCACTCTTGGACTCAGCATCGTGGTGACCGCTCCTAGCATTGGTTGCCTTGCAATCCTTGAGTTCATCTTTGACTATTTAAACCCGATAACTGCATTCAAGGCATCCGAGAATTCTCCACGAAGTGACCCTTTGATGGCGTCAAATTGCTCCTTCACGTCCTTGCATAAATCGTCCATCATCGATTTCATCTTGGCGAGGTTCTTTCGAAGGAGGATAGGAGATCCTTGGGGAAGCTCTCTTAGCCCTCCTAGGGGTGTCTTTCTCTTGGTCAACCTTCTATTGAGCCTTCTCACCAACCATAGCAACCACGGTAGCCTAATTCTGACATTCTCTTGAGCACATGGCATTCACCACAAACTTCTCTCCTTCATGCTCTTTACAATGCGCTTATATCACTTGTCATGGGGCAATGCTTGAGATCACAAACCGCGTGGCACTTAACTCCCTTTGCCTCTTGCTTAGACGCCTAAGCTCACCCTTCCCGATATACGACTCACTATCTCACTAGCTCACTTAGATTGTAGAGAGAGAATGTTTAGAGAGAAGCTTTACAAAGAGAATGTACTTATGTTATTCAAGTGTTGGATGATACAAATGAGGAGGAGAACACCTTATATATACATAAGGCCTTCCAATTACTATCGTTGGTCATCCCTTCCTTGACTACTGCTCATTATATTAAATAACAGACCAAGATCTATTCCATATTAAGGATACATCCGTTTCGTCGAGAATGTGGTGTTTTCGGGAAATGTTTTTTAAGAAGCCATTCTTCAGGAAAATGTAATTACTTTTCGGTGTTTGACCAAAGCTTGAAAATGAAGTAGAAAATATTTTACGTTGTTTGATAAGGAAAATTTTTTCCACCACCCCTGGTGGTGATGTAGTGGTTTGGCACTGGTTCCTTTCGCGAGAGGTCCAATGTTCGAATCCTATGTCGTTTGCCTTATTGGAAAGGAAGTCATGACTTATTCGGGAAGTAAGGGTGGTGGTGACTCTACTCCTTCCAGGGTTTACTCTAACCGCAAAGCGGCGCATGGATGTTCCCTGGATTATCAAAAAAAAAAAAAAAAAAAAATTCCTCCTTGCACTTCTCTTCAATTTTTTTTAAAAATATTTTGATTTATTTTGATTTATCTTTATCTTTTCTTTGTTTTTATCTTCTCCTCCTTCTTCTTTAGTTAGTCATTGGCCAAAGGCGAGCTCAAGCTCGCTCGATGCTGTTGAGGTTGAGGCTTGCTTGTGACCAATCCCAACCATTGTGGCCGGCAACTAATCAAGACAGAAGTAAAAAGAAAAAAGAAAAAGAAAAAGAAAAATAATTAAGAATTTGATTTTTTCAAAAATGGAAAAAAAAAAAAGAAAAGAAAGAAAGGTTAACGTAGGTGCAAGATAAAAGAAATTGAGTGAGGAAAATATTTTTCTTGTATTGAAAAAAAAAAATACTTTCCCTTATTTTAGAAATTTTCTTTCTATCGATGGAAAATGTTTTCCCCAATCAATTCATTTTCTATGAAGCGAATGTTGGAGAATTAAGGAAATATTTTCCTGGAAATTATTTTCCGCGAAACGAATAGAATCCGAATACAAGAAGTATCTCAAACGCAAATATACAATTTCAACAAATCTAGTTCGAGGCTTACTCTGTTTCCTTGGATCATTTCTCATGCATTGAGCCTTGAAAAATCTCATGGCAGTGATAGAGAGTTCTTCAATAAATGAAAAAGGAAAGAAAAGGAGAAATAGGAAACGAGACAGAAAGGGGGTAATGTTTTTGCTTCGGCAACACCCCCTAACCACCAAAAGGGAGAAAACGGTGGTGGCATCTTTATCCATCTCCGTGAAAACAACAGACCCCCGATTTCAAATCATGTGGCAACAGTGGGGATCTCCCCCCATTTACTTAAGTGTGCCCTTCAAGCAAAGTTGAATCGGATAGAAAATTGGAGGCGCCCCAAGCCAAAAAAAGAAGAAAAAAAAAAAAGAAAAAGAAAAATCGATGAAGAATTTTTACCAAAAAGAAATTGAGGGAGAAGAAGGGGGAGAGGGGGCAGCAAACGACACGAAAATTTGTCGCTTCAAGATTTATTCTTTCCGCAAACGTTGTCCGAGAGCGGGGCCCGCCTCCACTTCAACCCGCACCAACCCACACAGCCCTGCCACGTGGGCAAGCCCATCGATTTACGCAACGATTTTTCTTTTTCGTTTTTCTTTTCTTTTTTTTTTTCTGCCTCTTTTCCCCCCCCCCCCACCACCCCCCACTGATTCTCGATCTGTGTGCATGGAGCCGGCCCAGACAGGGCGGGCCCACCGATCGGAGCTTTGATTGGACCGAGATGGGGCCCAAAAGGGCATTGCAACTGGCAAACATTCCTTCACTATGACAAAAGCCTCGTTGGCTTTCCCCCCACAAAAAAAAAAAAAAAAAAAGAATTAAAAAAATCGAAGACGAAAAAAGCATAAAGGAAAATTTCCCACTTCCCCACCCAAACCAAATTCATCCTGTGAATTCAATTCATGTGCATCAATCTCATCTTAACCGTCGATTCCGATCGATCTTTCCGTTTAACATAAATTCAGCAGGACTTTACAGCTCGAATTGAATATGAACCGACAACAAGCTTTCTCATTTACTTCGAATGACCATATATATATTTTCGTGAATACATGAGATGTCTTACAAAAGACGCGGAGCGAAACCCGAATGATCAAATTGGGGGAAGGAGGGGCCGACGATGGACAAGTGGAAAAGGGAAGGGGGGGCAAAGAGAACAAAAGAGCGAACAGGAGAAGGAGGAGGGGGACAAAGTGGAAGGATGTTGATCCCCATCAAGGCCCCTAAAGTTTCGAAAAGAGAAAAAATGGGGAGTGTACCCATTTTGACTTTTGCCCATTTGCCTCATCATGTCCCATTGATTGTCCAGTTTTTTGGACCTTTCAAAGGCCATGTTTCTTTTGCAATTAACCCTCCTCCTCATTCTCAATCACTGTCTTTTCTCTCCCCTTTTCTTTTTCAGATTTTCCTTTTTCCCCCCCACTTCCCCTTGTTTTTTCTTTTTTCTTTTTTTCGAAAAAATAAGTTGACCCACTCGAGGGAAAAAGTGAAAATTATGGTGAATCCTTTGAATCCATGCCGTGGCCTTATTTAAGTATTCATTTTACCTTAGTTGTTGGGGGTAGTTAGTTGCGAAAATAATCATTTCACCACATGGCGGAAAGGTTAAGGAGAGACCCTTATTCTACCCTTCGACCAATTAATTGACTTCCCGTTAATAATACGAAGAATTCGTTCGACGCCCTAGAAAATCATGAAACTTTTAGATTTTTTTTTTATGACCTGAGAATCACCGTACAGCTAACAGTCAGCGACGTAAAACCCGGGATGACCCGCGGAGACCCACTTTCCACGGACCGCAGTTTAGTCGCACAAGCGAACGCGATGATTTGAACTCACTTCCTTCCAATAGAGGGATTGAGCACATAAGGCTAGTGGAGTTTTAATAAAAATGAATTGATATACCATGTTATATATTTAAAATGGTCAAATTCATATGGGGATGTTGACCGGTGCCACTTCTCTTTACCTTTAGCTTTTCCACAAAAAGTTGCTCATCGGCTAAACATGAAACCACACAATTAAATTAATCTTCTTTTCTTTTCTTTTCTTTATTTTTTTTTTTGTGGATTAGTGGCGCCCGGTAATCCGGTGATGCGGAATCCATACAAGCCCGGCCTTTTTCGATTTCGGGGTTTTTAATATTGTCACGGTGTCGCATAAAAAATGCACAATCATTGGACCCCAAAAGATTAATTTTAACTTGATCGGCGAAAATAACATTATCTTATACGCCCCCCTCCCTTCTTTGTTGCTTGCGATGCAATGCAGAATCTCAGTGCCTGCTTCCCTTTTCCTCTTCTTTATTTCATTCGTATTAATTTTTTCTTATTTGTTTTTTCTGGGTTTGCTTCTGAAATGAATTAGCTTGGAGAATTCTTTAAATGGGGAAAAGAGAGAGAAAAAAGGATAAATGAGAATTAGAATTAAAGTAAAATTAAAATAAGGAGAAGGGGAGATGCTTTTTCTATGTAATTTGGGGGGCGAGTTTCGTGGGAGGCATGTGAGGCCTGCTTCGCTTTTAACGCATGCCAAAAAGCGCAGGCGAAGATGGCGAGCCGCTGCATCGGTCGATTTTATTATTTCACGACATTTCATTTTCGATTTTGGTGAATTTTTTGGGTGGGAGATTTCGTCACCGTTTTTGGCAGCTGACACGACATTCTTTGGGCGGCCGAATATGGACCAATCACGGTTGGAAGTGGAATAGAACTAAACCGTGCTTTGGGGGGGAGGGCGCGGCCGAATATGGACCAATCACGGTTGGAAGTGGAATAGAACTAAACCGTGCTTTGGGGGAGGGCTGATGAAAATTACCTACTCAATTCTCATTTATGGACTGACCAAAAAAAAAAAAAAAAAAAAAAAAAAAAAAAATTCTCATTTATGGACTTAGATGTTCTCGTTTTGTGAGGATCCTACTTGGCAAAATGATTTATCGTGGGTTTTGCGTAGTTTATATAATTGTTGATAAAAGAATCGCGACCGTTCAAAGTATTCCCTTCTAGACTCGAATTGTGTGGAACAAACTCGAGCCATTGCCACTGCTGGAAAGCATGAGAAGCGAGTGTTATGTGGGACGGTTAATGTGCTAATTGAAATACTCGTTTTTAAAACCGTTACGAGAGAATAATCTATCAAATTTAACAGGATTACTTGTAATTTTAGAATCCCGCATGCCTTGTATGATCCTCGGCACAAGATCCTAATACTCACGAGAATATCGGTGATTTAAACAGGGCAATTTGCATTGCCATCATACTTCGAGACACGAGACAAGATGTATTACTCGATCTATGGATATAAATGTAAAATTGAGTGGATAAGAGGGGAAGAAAGTCACGCCATGCACTAGCTAACAATATTTGATAAATGAATGGTTTGATTAATCATATCAATTACTACAAAATGTCGCTTTTCAATAATCTAAAAAAAAAAAAAAAAAAAAAAAAAAGAGGGCATTTCACCTATGCAAAAAGGAAAATTGATGAAATAACGAAGAAAAAAAAGGTATAAAGTAATGTGCACGTAGTCGATGACTCCATAGAAAGTGTCTGACCAAGGCGGTCATGCGCCGATGGACGGACGGCGCCGGAAGAGACTCGGGAGTATAATGTATGAATGTACTTTCGATTCATGCACATTCCCCTTTTTCCTTATTTCTTTTTTTATTTTATATTTCGGGGTTACACGCGAGTGGTAATAAATGAGATAATTGGTCCGGAATTAAGAAACCGCCCCGTAGGAAAGCCAAGGTCCAAGGACGATTGGTCCCCTCTCCCTTCTCATAGGGTTTTTATAAGCTCCTGTCCTTTGCTTGCGTTCGGAGAATCTCGATTCTCGAGACTCCCCCATCCCTTTCTCATTCTCATGTCTTTTTCTAATTTCCCCTCCCCCTCTTTTGAGAAGAATATTCTCCTCATTCCCCTGATTATTGGTATGCTTCATTCTCTCTTCTCCTGACCCCCCTCTCAAAAAAAAAAATTTATTTTCTTCTCTCTCTCTCTGTTTTTCTCCTTTTTCTTTTTTTCCCTTTTGCCACAGCTATTTTCCCCCAAAAACAAATGCCCTGAGAAAAGAAGAGAAGCGAACTTTAGCTGTGCAATGTTTTTGACTAAGTTGGCCCATCTCACTTTGATTTAGTACCTTATGTTGGAGCTAATCGAGTTAAATCGCTATCCCTAAGTATTTGGTCAAGCAGCAAAATGATCCTTTACCGCTATAATGCTTTAGGCGAAAGAAGCGGGAGAACATCATATGATATTTTAGATTCGCGAGTCATCAAGAGAATACATTTATGAGGAGAAATTATTAATTTACATTCAAAGATGAGTCTAAGTCTTTTTGTTTATTTGGTGAATAATAAATGAGTTGAAAAATATAATTTTTAAAAAGTTAATTAAAGAAAATCTTATGGGTTATTAATAAAAATCCTAAATACTGCTAGGGGGGGAGTGAGGGTGTAGGCTTAGGGGGTAGGATGAAGTAGAGTGATAGGAGACTGTGGGTGGGGGGAGGCAGTGGGGGGGCCTGAGATGTCATTTCAGCAAAAGCTGATGGCTTCAATTGTAAAATGTTATATTATAGTATGACCCCTCTCTTCCTTCCTTCCTTCCTCTCCTTCCCAAGCAATAAAGAGAAACCTCAGTGCCCTGACTTGACTCTCTTGTCGTTTTGCAAGGAAATGACCTTCTGTTTGTGTGTCTCTCTCTCCCCTCTTCTTTTCCCCCTTTTTTTTTCTTTTTTTTTTTAAGTCTCTTTCTCTTCTGTAATGACACAAACGCACACCCTCTCTCTCTCTCTCTCTCTATTCCAGACCCAACACTCACTGTTTCAGCTCAGTCTCACATTAACTTCCCTCTCTCTCTCTCTCTCTCTCTCTCTCTCTCTCTAGCTGTGTTCATCTGCTGGACATCTCATTCAAAATCCCTGAATTCTCGCACAAATCTCTCTCGTTCTCCCCCTGTCTTTCTTGACTCTCGAGTCATGATTAGGGTTCTCCGTTCTTCTGCTCCTTCTCCTCCTTCTCTTTTCTCGCCTTGCATGACATTACCCACCTCTCCATAGCTGCTCCGGATACTGGGCTCTTTCTTCCCAGCCAAGAGCCTCGCTTTCTTCTTCTTTCTGTCGTTTGGGAATTCAAAGGAGAGATCTTTGTAGATATAACCTGGCTAAGTTTCTTTCTTGTTTCTTTTCTTTTCGTTTTCCGTCATCCCTTCCTTTCTTCTTTTAGATGTGAGGCAGCTGGGGGCTCTGGGGGGCTTTTTAGCTGGTTATTTTCTTGGGGTTCAGTAGGGAAGAGGAGGAGCTGGTTTCGTTTGCTTGTCTTGGAAAAAAGAGGGGAGTTTCGCCAGCGAGTTCAGGAAGAAAAAGATAGAGAAGGGGAAAAGAACCGAAAAGTTCGCCTTCAAATCTTGGTAAAAAAGGGTCTTGGATCTTTTTGGCCATTTACAGCAAAAATTCTCTCGAGAGGGACGGTGTGTCTTCGTAGCTCCATCTGCCCGTAACGGCAGTCTACAGAGAAACGAAGGAAAAAAAAAAGAAATACGGCACAAGCGTTTGTGCTGTCTGAACGCAGCCAAAAACTGAGTCCTGCTCCAACCCATCTCTTGGTTCTCTTTTTAGAACCCTTCTTCCACAAGCCTTTGCGTAAGACCCCAAAAAGAAAAGGAAAAATTCTGAAGAAGAAGAGTCCAACAAGCTTTCTTTCACAAAGGGAGGGGCTTTCGGGAGACAAGCTGCGACGGAGAAGAGTCTTTAACTTAGCACCAATATAGAGAGCGTCTTCAAGCTCGGGTTTGGTCGAGGGAGGAAGAAATGGCGATGACGATGGTGCCTCACAGGGAGAGCAGCAGTGGAAGCATCAACAAGCACTTGACCGACTCGGGCAAGTACGTGAGGTACACAGCGGAGCAAGTGGAAGCTCTCGAGAGGGTCTATTCAGAATGCCCTAAGCCCAGCTCTCTGCGCAGACAACAGCTGATTCGGGAGTGCCCCATTTTGTCCAACATCGAGCCTAAGCAGATCAAAGTATGGTTTCAGAATCGCAGGTAAAGCACGGGTTTATGCGTGATGAAGAGGGTTCATTCAAACCAGTCTATTGGGTCGTGCAAAAAAATCGTCTTGTAAGCCCTGTGGTTTATGTCGACAGGTTTTCCTTGGTAATTTTGCGATAAAGGTTGTTGTTTGGCCTACGCAGGTGTCGAGAGAAGCAGAGAAAAGAGGCCTCGAGACTCCAGACGGTGAACAGGAAACTGACGGCCATGAACAAGCTCTTGATGGAGGAGAATGATCGGCTGCAGAAGCAGGTTTCGCAATTGGTATGCGAAAATGGCTACATGCGTCAGCAACTCCATACTGTATGTTCTTACTTCGTGTTTGCTGTGTACTTGGTCTTCTTTGTAGTTAGATCTCTTTCTTTGATCAAAGATCACGGTGAAGGTTAGAGAAACAGATCTTGAAAACTGAATAGCTTGCACTAGAGATGATTCCTCTGTATTATATGACATCTCTGGAAAATAAGACGCTGGAATTGGAATCAAATCTCGAGAGTTTTGCGTTTAGTTTTGCCTAGCCCGTGCTAGTTATCATATGATCGCTGAGAGTGTTTTTTTCCCCCTTTGAATTATAAATGTAGCTAGAGAAAGATGTTTTGGTCTCCAAACACCCATTTCGGTTTGATTTGCTTCTTTCCTTGCTGAATAGACTATTTTATATTTTCCTTTACACAATTTGACACTGTTATTGCGAATGTGTTGGGAATTATTTGCAGACATCGGCTACTACTACCGATGCAAGCTGCGACTCTGTGGTTACTACTCCTCAGCACTCTCTCAGAGATGCAAATAACCCTGCTGGGTAATCCCAACGAATAGTGGACATGGCTTGCTATTTTACCTCAGAATCTGCGATTGTGGACCTAAAATTTAACATTTTCTCGACAGGCTCCTCTCCATTGCGGAGGAGACATTGGCGGAGTTCCTCTCCAAGGCTACAGGAACTGCTGTCGATTGGGTTCAAATGCCTGGGATGAAGGTTGCCATTGCCTATCAGAAAGCTTGATTTCCTTTCACTTCTACTCTCTCTTGTTTCGTGTAGGGATGAAATGTTGTTCCCATAACTCTAAGCATATCTAATAAGATTCGTCAATTGTTGTTTCAGCCTGGTCCGGATTCGGTTGGAATCTTCGCCATTTCACAAAGTTGCAGTGGAGTGGCCGCTCGAGCCTGTGGTCTTGTTAGTTTAGAACCAACCAAGGTAAGTCATACATTGCATCCGGTGAACTTTTGGGCAGTTCTTTTTTGTTAGGTATGTTAAGAAAGATCAGAGTGGCTAATTTTTTATTAACTCGATCTCAAATCTTATTAAATTTCGGCAGATTGTCGAGATCCTCAAAGATCGTACTTCATGGTTCCGGGACTGTCGGAGCCTTGAAGTCTTCACCATGTTTCCTGCTGGAAATGGTGGAACAATCGAACTTGTTTACACGCAGGTGAAAAATCTGGCTTATGCATTTAGTTGATTATGGTGGGGTTTTCTGATTTTTCCTGGCTGTAGTGACCATTTGTTGTATGTTAAACTGCATCAGATTTATGCTCCAACTACTCTGGCTCCTGCACGAGATTTATGGACTCTCAGATATACCACGACTCTAGAAAATGGCAGTCTTGTGGTAACATTGCCTGCTTGCTACTTTGTTTTCTTTATTCTTGTTAGGTTTATTTCTTAATCTTCTTATTCCCTTGGTATTCTTGTTCCAAGGTATGTGAGAGATCTCTGTCCGGATCTGGTGCCGGCCCCAACCCAGCTTCAGCAGCTCAATTTGTGAGAGCTGAAATGCTTCCTAGTGGCTATTTGATTCGCCCATGCGAGGGTGGAGGATCAATCATTCACATTGTCGACCACCTCAATCTCGAGGTCTGTAGTTTCTCAAAGAGGACTTTTGCCATTCTACTCGAGAAACGAAATTTTTTATTTAGCATCTAATTGCAGGCCTGGAGTGTTCCTGAGGTTCTTCGACCACTTTATGAATCATCCAAAGTTGTGGCCCAGAGAATTACTATTGCGGTAAGTTCTGTTTGTTGCCAGATGTCACCAACTTAATTCTGAATGAAGGTTTATGGTTTTGGAATGATTTGGGAGAGGCATAGTGGAGAATTGTGGATTAAGAATGTTAGATGGCCATTGATACATTTTTAATTTCTGTCAAGGCTCTTCGATACATCCGGCAAATTGCTCAGGAGACGAGTGGGGAGGTGGTTTATGGTTTGGGAAGGCAACCGGCAGTTTTGAGAACTTTCAGCCAAAGATTGAGCAGGTAGTTATCTTGCGCAACTTAATTTCTTGGATCCTCAGGCTGGTAGCCTATATATTTTGTCTCATTATTCCTATCTTGAACACCCATCCACTACTAATAATATATATATATATATATATATATCTCGGTACTAACCATAATGCATGAGTCACTTTACTAATATGACCTTTCAATGGTCTACTTGTTTTAGAGGCTTTAATGATGCACTAAATGGATTCAATGACGGTGGGTGGTCATTGATGAATGGTGACGGTGCCGAAGATGTCATGATTGCTGTCACTTTCTCTAAAAAATTGAACGCTACATCAAATCCTGCTAATCCCCTTTCATTTGTGGGAGGAATTCTATGTGCCAAAGCTTCCATGTTACTACAAGTAAGTTCGATTCACTGACATCAGAGTATGTAGCATTCATATCGTGATCTATACTTTATTTTGATGCGCAACATAGGTTTGGACTCCATTGATTAAAAATTTGTCACCAAACATTCAGTTCATAAGATGGAAGGTTAAAACTTATGAATTAGATAGATTGACTAGGACGTTGTTTAGTTGTACTGATGGAGTAATTTCGTTTAGTTCTATTACTATCTTTGGTCTTCTTTTTCCCCTTGATGAGTTCACTAGGATGTCTGAACATTTTCTTCCCTTTCCTTTGGTCATTAGTTATGCACGAGAGTTGTCATTTTCAGTATAGGGCTTCTCTGTTCCCTTCGACTAGGCACAGCACTATATTGCCAGTGCATTTTAACCTCTGGAGTGTCATTAAGTATGATCCTCAGTTGGCTTTGCCCATCTCCCGATCCGGAGGATGAAAGTATCGAGGAACTCTTGTACTTTCTATGAGTCTATTGTATGTTTTGAACTTTTAACTTCACTATAAAGCATTTCACTGATGAAATGTTTTTGCCTGCCAGAATGTCCCTCCTGCTGTGTTGGTTCGGTTTCTGAGGGAGCACCGCTCAGAATGGGCTGATTTCAATGTGGATGCTTATTCTGCTGCATCATTAAAAGCTAGTCCATTTGGCTATCCTGGTATGAGGCCCACAAGATTCACCGGGAGTCAAATCATCATGCCCCTTGGTCACACAATTGAGCACGAAGAGGTACTTTTTAGGATGGATAGGAGGTTCAATATGCCAAACTACGAGACTGAAAAAGTACTTGTACAAGCTTCTTGTAGTTGAAAACTTCATCAAGCAACTTATATATACTTCAAGTGCTATTCCTGAATGTATCAAGTTCGAATGAAGCAATTGAGATACATAATATTGTTTCAGTTTAGAAGAGCACATAACGTAAGAGGAGCATGGTGAATTACTCAGACAACCTGAAAGAAGCATGGCGAAAACTCAATTTCTTGCTAATTATGGAATGGGATACTTCTAACTATCATTTTCTGATGCAGATGCTTGAAGTTATCCGTCTTGAAGGCCATTCTCTTGCTCAAGAAGATGCTTTTATATCAAGAGATATTCATCTTTTGCAGGTGCTCTTCTCAGTCCAATGTGGAGTATATATGGATGGAGATCATAGTTTTATCATTCCCGTTTGTTTTAGCTTCTATCTTATTCATGATATGTTAGTTAAAAGATACCTATAGGCCACAGAAGGCCTTAAACCCCAAAGAGAAATACATCAGATGTTAGTGTAATTTATCGTAAGTTATTTAACAACAGCCTTATTGTCCTCTTATCTTTACCTATTTTGGGCAGATCTGCAGCGGGATAGACGAGAATGCAGTAGGAGTCTGTTCCGAACTTATTTTTGCACCAATTGATGAAATGTTTCCTGATGATGCTCCACTGCTACCCTCTGGTTTCCGTATCATACCACTGGATTCAAAATCAGTTGAGTTGACCTGAGTTCTACTGAAGTTTTTCAGTTTTGCTCATCTCTAATGAAACCTCTAAACAGATGTTAATGCTAAATCAGCTATTAGTTATCCTAACAGGCACTAATGCTTTCATTGCTGTGCAGTCTGATGTACAGGATTCTCTAACGACAAATCGGACCCTTGATCTGACATCGAGTCTTGAGGTGGGGCCTGCATCAACAAATTGCGTTGGAGATGTTGCGCCAAGCCATGGTGCACGATCTGTTCTGACTATCGCCTTCCAGTTCCCATTTGATGCCAACACACAGGATAATGTGGCAGTCATGGCCAGGCAGTATGTCCGTAGCGTTATTTCGTCTGTGCAGCGGGTTGCGATGGTCATATCTCCATCAGGATTGGGCCCTTCCATTAATCCCAAGCTTTCACAGGGATCTCCAGAAGCTCTAACACTTGCTAACTGGATCTGCCAGAGCTACAGGCATGTTCTGATAATTTGATTGAATTGGTCTTCTTTTGGTGCATCTCACTCCGTGTTTGTTGTGATCTGCCACTCATCAAGCTGATGCTCGGCTGTTTCTCTCCCTCTTTCATGTGTGCACGTGCATTCAAGAGGAGGAAGAGAGATCAGTGGACCGCCTTACATAGCTAACATACCTTATGTAGAAACTGTAGATGCGACACTCAATTCTTCTCTGTCTCTAACTGATAGGATTTTGTTCTCTGGCAGCTTCTATCTAGGAACAGAATTGCTGGGATCTGATTTGCTTGGTGTTGATTCTATGTTGAAGACTCTTTGGAGTCATCAGGATGCCATATTGTGTTGTTCATTGAAGGTATCAAATATCTGTTATTTGTGTTACTAGGAAATTGTTAAAAGTAAGTCTAGCCATGCAATAGCAATGACTCATGAAAGTCTTCCTCTTGGTTTGGCAGTCTATTCCGGTTTTCATCTTTGCAAACCAGGCAGGACTTGACATGTTAGAGACCACTTTGGTGGCTTTACAAGATATCACTTTGGATAAGATATTTGACGAGTCAGTCCGCAAAGAATTGTCCCCCGAGTTTGCCAAGTTAATGCAAGAGGTATTTTTATCATTCTTTAAGCTACATGATGATAAGCATTTGGGATGTACGAAAATGTCTAATCTGCTCTGAATTTCATCTCAGGGGTTTGCATACTTGCCCTCTGGAATTTGCATGTCGACGATGGGGCGACATGTCTCGTATGAACAAGCGATCGCGTGGAAGGTCCTTTCTGCGGAGGAGAACACTGTCCACTGCCTCGCTTTCTCTTTCGTGAATTGGTCTTTCGTGTGAGCATAGCCTAATATATTCTTTTTTTGAACACCCTCTTGCTGCTGTTGAATAGATGTGAAAAAACTAAGAGGGGTTAGGAGTTTTGTCATACTGAAAAAAAAAAAAAAAAAGAACACATCCAATTCCCCAATTTTTTATTTAATGAAAATTTCCATGTGATGTGCATAATCTCTCTGCCTCTAAGAGGTCGGTCCTTTTGGCGTGGAGCTTCAGGGTGTTGTTTCTAAGGATCCTTGAGGAATGGATCCCCACTCCCTTGATGACCCATCTCAGAAAAAAAGAGCAAATATAGCTTTGTCGGTCTTGGTACCTTTTAAATATTTGTGCTACCATGTTTTGTATGATGGCGAAAGAATTCGAGGAGACCCGACCCGACCCGTCCTAAGATCGGTCCCTCGGGATCGTAGAACTGCGCACATCCATTCTTTGCTGTCCTTTTCTTGGTCACTGTAGCTAGCAGCACCTCGCTCTCTTTTCAAATGATACTCTTTAGTACAGTGTGAACTTGGTAAGTGATTAGAAAGAAGATAGCATGAAGCTTTCTTTGTTTTTTCTTCCGGTTCTGCGGCTTTATGTCCTTGTCGGTAGCCGGTGAGAGGCGTTGTATGTCAATGCGAGAATCTTTGTTCAGAAGCCTTTCTGATTCCGTTCTTTTGCAGATGTCGAGCAAAGCTGTCCACCATATTTTCCTGAATCTGTCTCTCACATGCTTTGCTTTATGCAGTCTCTGTCTCTTTTTGGTCCTTTTGAAACCTTTTTTGGCTGGAACGTGACAATGGTGGCCATGGCTGAGTAATTTATACTTCATCTGCTCCTCCTCCAGATTTCAGGCTGAGGCGATCTACATGCAGGCTTCACTCCTTAAACCCGAGCGCAGTCTTGCATTAAATACAAAGAAAATTATTATCCTTTACCCCTGTCCCTCCACCATTCATTGAACTCTTGTACCCTTTTTTTCTCCTTCTCGATGCGAAGTTCATCGATTTTCTTGGAAAATTAGATTAGATGGGACTTTACAGAAACACCTGTTTTAAACCGGTCGGACTGACTATACGTTTCTGGGTCTTATTGGTTTCTCATCACTAGCAGTTCGTTGGTTAGAAAAACGAGCAGTTTGAATGGGTTTTCGACCTGGTTGAATCGGCCGCGCAATCTGGAACTTTTTCAAAAGCTGGTCCCAGAATCATCATTTCCACAACTGGGACACCCGTACTATATATACCCCTAAACTACGAGCTAGTGGGCCGGCCGCTCATTGGCAATGGCTTGGTTAAGGCGGTCACCTTTTTTTATCATATCTAGATACTCCGCACTAGGCCGGCAAATATGCACTTTCTATCCAAGGGAGGAGGCTCAGCCCTACACAAAAAAAGTAACAGATGCTCACAAGACTCAAACGATCCATGGTGGTATCGATCTGCGCTTCTCCCATCCTTCTTATCACTCATAGGGGGAGCTTGCAGTAAACTCTACGAGTCCTAGGGGGCCGGTCGAACCTTATGGTACGAAGGATAACCGATATCTCAAGTCCAAGGTTGGATAGACAAGGAACTTTTTAATGATTACACCTTCCTCTACTCGTTTAATCATAAATTGTTCTTCCCTGTTTGGTAGGATACCTCCGATCTGCGGACGTGAAGTTTTGAAGTTTTGGCATTTTCCGACACCAACTTATATAAGGAAACCCTATTGTTTCATTCATTATTGAGTCGAATTCCATTCACACTAGGTGGCATTTTTCCATATGAATCGATTGGTGTTGGAAGATAAGTAGAGTACGCAAACCTAACTTTTGACGTGACGTTCGTTTTGTGGCATGCGAGTTATGATAAAAAAGTCAAAAAAGCAACCTTGATCGACGTCTCAACTACACTGTCGTTCCCACCATTTTCTGTGTCATAAATAGAAGGGAACCAACCTTCTCACTAATTCGATGAAAGCGTGAGTTGTGGCTTTTTTCAACCCTCATTAACTCTCAGATCAAGATATGTATATATCTCCATCTCCGCACCTGTCGAATTTTCAAATACTGAATCTACATTAAGATCTATTCGAATAATAATTTCTTTGCAATAAATTGATTAATGGGCTTTTTCTATGGTGCACTAGCGATGCAAAGAGAATCATTGGAAACCGAAGTTCGGGCGCTGGCAATGATATAGCTTTAGATTATGGCAACTGTATTCTTTTCAATAGTAAGTAAAAGTTCCTATTTCGTGACAGGTTGCATAAAATAGAGTGTGACTAAACTTGTCAAAATGGGTTCAAAATATCTTATCGGAATTAACAAAACTGGTCCATTTGTGTGGGATCTTGTTTTCTTTCTTTTTTTTTTTGTTAGCCCAACCCAACCTGCCCATTTGACACATCCTAGGCATGACTAGTGTAAATTCTTAGGGAAAATTCCAAATAAGTGCTTTCATTTTCTCAAATAAGGATCTTAAGTGGATTTTGTTTTAAATAAGGGCATGAAGTGCCATAATTTTTTCAAATAAGAGCCTAAAGTTGTTATATCTGTTTTAGATAAAGGTTTGACTTTTTAGCTAATCAAGGGCATTTTAGTCATTTATCTTTTTTTTTCTTTCTCTTTTCCTTTTTTTTTTCTAGCTTTGCTTCCTTCTTCACTAATGGCCGGCCAAGCACCACTGATTTTGGAAAGGGTTGGGTGAGGGCCACCCTCACCAACCCTTAACAGCCCCTCATCGGCCACGAGTGAGGCCTTCGTCACTAGATCTGGCAAGGGTTGACCTTCCTTGGGGACAACGAGGAGTTAGCGATCCTCACCCTAGGGGGAGGCCCCCCTCACGACCATTGGTAGGGCTGGGCCTCATTAGATCCGGGCAAGTGTCGCCTTGCCAGCAGTTGTCGAGCATCGTCGAGCCCTCGTTGGAGGGAAAAAAGAAAAAAGAAAAGTGAAAAAAGGAAAGAAAAGAAAAGAATAAAAAATAATTTGAGATCTAAGTAACCGTCGCCTCACCAGTGGCTGGCAAGGGTCGCTGTGTCTTTGTCAACGACTGCTAACCCTCGCCATAGAAAGAAAAAGAAGAAGAAAAAGAAAAGTGAAAAAATGAAAGAAAAGAAAAAATAATTTAAGATTAAAATTGTAATTGGACGAAAGTGCCCTTAATTTGTCATAATATGTAGCCGACCGGCAACCAGCGAGATCAGACTTTCATTTGAAACTACCATGGCCACTTTAGGTATTTATATGAAATAACGATATTCATTTCGGATCCTTACTTAAGAAAATGAGAGCAATTCAGATCATTATTTAGAATTTCCTCAAATCCTTATTTAACTGGGTAATCTCTTTTCTTTTCTTTTTTAAATCATAAGAGATATCTACTGTCATGGCCTCTCTCGTCACAATCACGTTGTCTATTGAAAGCCCTTCGTGTTTACGGCATCAAACGTGATGAGAGGGTTTATTCAGAGCAATCATGGTGTGGCTAAGAGGAGGTCGGGCCGTCTCCATCGTCACCATCATCTTCGATTACAAGCCTTTGAATTGACTTTTCTTTAATCGCCGAATGTAAGGATTGAAATCAATTCCAAAATAGACGAAGACGATACCCAGGAAAAAATAAAAATAAAATCTCATTGCAGCCTTCTTTGATTTGGCCCGTTTGTTCTCGACTTCTGGCAAGAGAGTTTTCGGACGGTTCGGTATCTAGTACCTCGGACCAACTGTTAGCCTGACCAACGACTGCCCAAAAAAAAAACATCTGATTATGCTTTTGATTTTTATTAAGTCGATTACTCACGTGTCGAGAATCGTAATTAGGGCCAACATCCATTTTTGGGACACGAAGAGAGATTGATCCGCGAGATGCTTTGGTCTTTTATTAGATACCGAGGACGAGGAATCCGTCCGCTTTTCCTATGGGCGAATCGAGGATTTGACGGTTATCTTTGCACGCGAAGGAAAGCAGAGAAAAGACCACCTATAGCTCCCTATCTTTATTCGTGCAATTTGACTTTTGTTGGGCGAAAAGTTTGAATGCCTTGAAAATTCTATAGATGGAAGGCAAGATTTGGGATCGCGTGCGATCTTAAAGCTGGAAATATTTAGTTCTGGATATTGGATGAAAAAGTAAGATTTTCTTGTCTAGACCACGAAAAAAATTCAAACAGATTCATTTGACTTGTGTGGTTGCGCCAAACACAGATAATTGTTAGAAATTATACAGTTTTTGTTTTTGTTTTGGATCCGATGGTAACTATACGATTTAGGTGCACATTTTTTTCAATTGTTCATAAACTTGCTGTACAATGCCATTTCAATCATAAAAATTTCAATAATTTAGTTCTAAGTTATTGCGCGTGATTCTAATATAATTATTTCAATCAAGTTGAAATCGCCGACATGAGGGTTTGATTACGATTATCGGACCATCATGTTAGTAATATTTGACGAAAATTAATTGGAATGACTACATTAGAATTGCACGCAACGGTTTATGACTAAACTGGCAAAAAGTTTAGGATTGAATCATACAATAAAATTAAGTAAAATTTCAAATAATAATTTAAAATGCCTTCATTTTTTGAAATAAGGGTTTAAAATGGACATTTTTCAAATGAGAGGCTAAAATGGCCAAATCGTTTCAAATAAGAATTTGAAGTGACCAAATCGTCTCAAATAAAAACTTTGGTTGGTTGGTAGCTATTCCGATCATTAAAGATTGACTATTTTAGTATATAAAAAAAGTATTTTGTTTATTGTTTGAGTTTTTCTTTCCTTTCCTTTTCTTTTATATTATCTTTTTATCTTTCCTCCCTCCCCTGAGTTCGGCGACCTCTGCCATGGCCGATGAAAGGAACAGCGAAAAAAAAAAAAAAAAAAAAAAAAAAGGAAAAGATTTTAAAAGTCAAAAGACGAATATGTCCTTTAGCTAGTAAGATTATGCCATTTTTTGAGACTAGATTGTTACTCCATGCCTTATTTGAAATAAATTTCATTTCAGATTTATTATTTGAAAAAATGATGGTACTTTAAATTATTATTTGAAATAAATTTTGTTTTAGACTTTTATTTGAGAAAATGATAGTATTTCAAGTTTTTAATCGGAATTTTTCCATGGGATAATAATTGATTGGGTAATTTTCTTTGAATAACATGTCTATTTCGAAAAGAAAGCCAACTTTTGGAATCGTGGAAAGAAAAGACCGAATTCTCTGACCATGTTTGATTTGTGTTTTAAACAAGTTTTGATGGATTCCATCTACGCGTTCAGTGCATCAATTATAATACAAAAATGAATAGTACGGGAAGATCGTGGGTTAATCAATTGTTAACCCCTATGATTTGACTAGCAGGGGAACATCAAATTGCACAATGCATGAGTCGTTTGACTATCCCTTGCCTCCATAGCTACATATGCCAAACATCCAAACCAAAGTAAGAGAATCCCTCATTGGGTGTTTCGCTCTCTTTGATTTAACATACGTGCATCGTCTATAGTAAAAGAAACCCTAATCTTGCTAAGCATTTAATTGCGCCAAAACAACCCTGGACTTTAAGGAGATTTACCCATTAAATTTGGATTCAAGATCAGTGAATTTTTGGCTACAACGATGTGATGAGACACCGGAATCATTGCTTTGTGATTACCACGTTAGTTATTGAGTCCGAGACAGAAAACAAGACAAAGAACTTGCGAGAGTCGTCACTAGCATTATAGACCAAACTGCTCTGGACGACTTGGATCTTCAAAATCTTGGACGCTTGTTTGATTGCTGTCGAGCGGGGATTAGTTCGCGAGGGTGTCAAGGAGACGAGATCCTCGAGACCCACGATTGATTCGTTGTGCCTCGAGCATAAGTACAACTTTTGTGCATTCTGTCCCAACGTTGCACTGTCTGAACCTGATTATTTAATGGAAATGACACGTCCGAGCGACAAGGGACAGGCAAAGACCCTATGGCTCACGCCTCGCGTGCTCTTAATGCGCTTAAATAGTGATAAATTCTTGGCCGCTTTTAGAGTTTATGCGGTTCAGCATCTCCGAGCGGCTTTGAGCCTCAAGGCGTAATTTTATGGGTCTTTGTTGCACCGTTCTGCTTTGTAATTGCTCAAAAAATCAAGACAATTCTCCTTTGCTGTGGCTTTGAGGCTTTTAAGGAAAGTAACTTTATGGGCTAAACAATTTTTTTTTTCCCAACTTGCCGTTGTCAAAATATCTAAATAACTACCGAGGCAAATCCTAGTGGTCACCATTCTGCATGGGAATAGTAGGGCAATGATTCAATTCCTCATCTTTTTAGGAGGCTAACATTTAGATGTTTAGTTTTAGGTATGAGATTCAACTACCGCACTATGCAAAAAAGTAGGGCAAAAAGATTTTAAAAGTGAGTTGAGAGCTAAAGTAAAACATACAAAACAAAAATGTATCTAAATGCTAATTTTACTATCACAAACATAGCAGATATCGATTGCACTATCCAGAGTTGCACAACATTATTGTCGCCTCGCCTAAGGTCATGTGACCTAAGCCGCTAATTGCCTAGGGCCACGTGATGTCCATAGCCTGTTGCCTGGAGTTAGGGGTGAGTATTAGTCCAGGGTTAATGTTGGATTGGCCGAACTTGGCTAGTCCCGGCTTAGTCCCCAAGGGGGATTGAGCCGGTCCTTGGTCCCTGGACCGGTGGACTCTATATTATGTGAGTTGGTCCTTAGTCCTAGGACTTATAATATATGATTAATATCACGAAAAATCTAAAATTAGTATATTTATGATAGTTTTACCATAAACTAATTTTCGACCATAAAAAAACCCCAAACTAGTATCTTTATGATAAATTTATCCTAAATGATCATAAAAAACCCAAATTATGATGAACTTACCCAGAACTAATTTTGTTGACTGCTAAAAATCTTAAATTAGTGCATTTGTGATAGATATATCTTTCATTGAATTAGATTAATACCACAAAAAATAATAAAATTGGTACAACTGCGACAAATGAAAAGTAAAATCACAAACTGATATACTAGTTAACTGTTATGTATCATTTAACTCGACAATTCGATAGTGAAATTAATAGAAATTAACACATGGCAAAGTATTACAAGTGTACCGATTTTGAGTAAATTTGTCAAAATATACCGATTTGGGGATTTCAATTGTCAAAAAATTAGTTTCAATAAATTTATTAAAAGTGTACTAGTTTGGAATTTTTAATGATATTAACCCTATAATGTATAATATATAAAATAATATATATTTATATATTTTTGTCTCCTATTATCTCTAACTCTTTTTTTTTTTTTTTTTTTTTGCCCTACTTATCTCTCATCTCTGGCCTCTCCTTACTTGTCTCACAAGCACAATCTAGCTGCTGAAACCGCCCTCTTCTCTTGGCCCACTTCGCAAATAGAGCTCAACAATCGCAAATGAAAATTTCTATTGTTATCTTATGTTAAATCGGCCCGTTTCTCGGTTTTAAGCTCAACAAGGTTGGTTTTTAGTTCGAAAAATTGAGGACTGGTACGTATAATGTTAGTCAATGGATTAAGCATTGGACTGGCCTAATGCTCACCCCTACTTGGAGCCCCTCAAGATGCTGGCATTGCCTGAGCTGTCACCATGGCATCGGCATTGTGTAGTATGAGCTTTCTTCCACTCTCCCTTTTTTCTCTATCTTATTGTATAAATTGCTTTAGCACCAAGTATTTCATTTCACAAACATGTGTACTAAATATCATGTGCTTTTCGTGGCATTCTTTTGAGCAACGTCCCGTCCTTTGCTTAATCGCAAAGCTCGAAAACTCTGACCGCACATGTGAGGTGGGCGGACATTATTCACCTATAACCGGAAGATCGGCTCTTAAAATATTGCTTTTGGGGTTGCTTTTTGCCTGGCTTTTTTTAGGGGGGCCATATGACACACACGTGTCTCTTAGGTCACACGTAAATAGCGAACTAGCCACGCCCCTACATCGTACGTTAAAACCAATACGTACCACATCATTTTTCTCTCTTTTTCTTTTGGCTTCAATCGATTTTCTTTTTCCTTTTTCTCCGACCTTTTTTTTTTTTTTTTTTTTTTTTAAATTTTTCCGAAAATGCGTGTGTGCTAAGTGGCGTGGCGTCCAATGGCATTTGTGAATTACGGAACGCCCTCTTTTGTACCAGCATTTTCGGCCTTGTGTGGTTCCCTTCCGGTCAATAATAACCCGAAAATTAAAGGAAAATGTTTTTTTTTACTTCTATCTTCTCATTAAAATTATAATTAATGTCATAAAAAACTTTAAATTTATACACTAAGGACAAATTTGCCCAAAACTAATATCTTGATAATCAAAAACTCAAAATTGATATAATTGCAACAAACTTATCTCGTTGTTAGTTTATGTTAAATTGAATTAATGTCATAAAAAAATTAATATATCTATGACAAACGGGAGGTAAAACATTAAATTTGTACATCCGTTGATGTTATGTATCGTCTAACTCAGTAATTTAACGGTAAAATTTAATGAAAACTAGCGAAAAGTAAATTTGCCACAGATATGCAAATCTAGAGTTTTTGGTGGTTAAATAATTAGTTTGTACAAATTTGTTACACGTATACGAATCTATGTATCAATTAGGATTAAAAAAGAAAAAGAAATCAAAGTGCTACAAGATGCAACAAAGTTTCGAACTAAATAAAATCAAAAATAGAAAAGCTGAATCCAAACGGATCTTTACTAAAATAATCCGTCCACCCCGAATTTAAATATTCACGATGAACATCTGGGGGGCGGAAGAATACAAATAAGTAGGGCAACGCAACGCCATGTCACGATTCACGAATTACATACCCAAATCAACAAAGAAATCACAAATCGAAGGAGAAAGTAGAGGGAAAAACAAAACAAAACAAAACAAAACAAAATAAAATTAAATAAAGAAAAACAAGAAAGAAAACTGGAGGAAAATACTTCCAGCTTCTCTCTCTCTTTTAGCTTCGATTTTTCCTCTCTTCGTCCCTTCTCGATCTTCACGGCTCGCTCTCCCAGCCTCCGACTTTCTCCTCCTCTCCCCCCATCTGAATCCCCCCGCCCCGGCCCCGCCGGAATAATTAGGGTTTTTCCCGAGCTCCTCCCGAGCAACTCGGCAGCCTGCTATTCGAGCCTCTCTCTCTCTCTCTTTGGAACTCGAATCTCGAGCTCGCTGCGCCGTCCGGCAGCCGCGCCTCGATTCGCGCTCCTCCTTCCTTCCTCCCGAGGGCGCTTCGGATGTGACCCGCCCCCGCCCTCCCGCGCCGCCCTTCCCTCGCCATTCGCCCGCTCCTGCCGAAGATGTTCTGGAAGCTCCCCGTCCTGTCCGCCTCCTCTCCCGTGAGTCCCCCGATTCTTATCCCTAATTTTCCCCCCTCCCCCTCCCGCTCCGGCTGGCATCCGGATGCCTTTTCCCGCCCGTCTCGGTCTCGCCATTTCGAGAATCCGGACGCTGTGAGCTCGCGGCGGATTCTTGTTTTCTTTTCTCTCGGCGCTGCTGCCTGATGTGGTTTTTCTTCCGCGGCAATTAGAGCCGCGTGCCTAGTTAGATGCGTCCCCCCCGAGTTGTTTTTTTTTTTTTTTTTTGTGCGTACCGGCAGTGGCGGCGTGGTAGTTTTGTTTTTTCTTCACGGTGCTGGATCGTGTTCGGTCTGGTGATTCCGGTCGAGAGAGCTGAAGTCGATACGCGGTGTTCTCGTCTTTAGTTATCTAGATTTAGTCAATGTGCCGGAGTGCGCTGTATTCGAGTGTGTTATGTACTGGCACTCTACTCAGGCGTCTCGCCGGTGTTGCGCGTATGCATTGCGAGAGTTCTCTTGCTGAATTGTTAGTTGAGATTTGAATTGCTTTCGAGGATTTATTTTTTTGCATTGTTGGGCCTGTCTGAGATAGTCTTCTAGGTGGACACCCTGTTAGTTTGATCGAACAGTGTTTGTTCGCCTCGGAAAACGAAGCATCGGTTACAATTGAACTTCACTGAATTTGGTTTCTCTTGCATCCTGCTTTAGTGTTGCAGTATGTGCTGTACCCTCTGTTGTTTTTCTTGAGGAAAAGTTTGAGAATGCGTCTGCATTTGATCACAGCTTCAGTCCTACCTCTGAACTTATCGTTGCTTTTACAGGTGGAGTCGCTACTTGACAAGGAAGATTACACATTAGAGGAGCTTTTGGATGAAGAAGAGATTATCCAAGAATGCAAAGCTTTAAACAGTCGTCTAATTCATTTGTAATTTCTTTTTGCTGTCACCGAGGACAATTCCTTGGATTTACTGTTATTTTGTTATCCTATTCATTTGAATGTTTTGACACAAGGTTTTCATACATTTGGATAATTACCCTCCACTGGATGTTGATGCCTGTAAAACCACACTGATTGTGGCGTGAAGTAGAGTTCCATTCATGCGTTAGATGCTTATGAGATATATATATTTTCAGCCTACGAGACAGAGCTCAAGTGGAGCAGTTGTTGCGGTACATCATTGAAGAACCTCCTGAAGATGCTGAAGGCAAACGTGCTTTCAAGTATGATCCCTTGCCATGACAGTAGGGAAATAATGCTCATTATGTACTGTATAGTTTTCTTCCTTGACAATTTGGAATCTGCCACATTTTCAGGTTCCCCTTTATTGCCTGTGAGATATTTACTTGCGAGATCGATGTTATTCTCAAGACTTTAGTGGAGGAAGAGGAGGTTTTGGTTTACGAGTTTTTGTGATAGTCCTTTTTTTTGTGTGTTAAGAGTGTATGCAACAGTGGCACTCTTTTTCTAATTCATTTATATTTTTTTAAATTGTTGCTCCAGCTAATGGACTTGCTTTTCTCATTCTTGGATCCAAACCGTCCTCATAGTGCATTGCTTGCTGGGTACTTTAGCAAGGTATACTTTTCAGCAATGCAAAAGTGGTGTTTGATAATTTGGTGAAGGGCATCCTGCTCATAGCCATTTGAGTTGTAAAATAGGGTTATTGATACTTCAGTGACATGAGGATTTTCAGTCCTCTGCTCTACCAGTAAAATGTTCTGTGCTTATGAATTTCGCCCCTCGAAACTACTGGTTCTTGCTTCGAACATCCAGTTAAAATGGTTTATTTTGCATTGCAGGTGGTTGTATGTCTCATGTTGCGGAAAACTGTTCCACTTATGAATTATGTTCAAGTGAGTTCTTGATAAGCTCTTTTCTGTAGCATTTCTTTCATGATTAAAAGAAAGTTTTAATTCCTCTTTCAATTTAATGTGTTGGTGATGTTGTTAAAGAGTCTAAATATCCCATTTATTACAAAATATTTGATCCACAAAATCCCACTTGCATAATGGGAAAGCTGGTTGGGGAACTAAAATGTGGTACCATAATCCAATATTTCGTTTTTGTTTGCTTAATGAGTAATGTCATTCAGTCAAATCAGCCAAACAGACGAATGAGCCAATATTTCATAAAACCGGTTGTGGCATGATATTGAGTTTTAGAGGTTCTATTGTGATCATCTATAGTTAAGAAGTTTTTCTGTTATGGTGATGTCAATCCTTAACTAGTGCGATTGCGGGTTGTCAGGATTGGATATGCTAGATGGTTATTGGTACCACATTCCTCCTTCCCTCCCTCCTCCCTCCCCCTCCGCTTCTCTCTCTATGATATTTTGGCTTGGAAAACATCTCATTCTGGGCTTATGAAAGATTTCTGATTCAGGAGGCTGGCTGGGGTGCATAAATAACCAAAGGGTGTTGTGTGCTCGTAGGTCACATCTTATACTTTATATGTACACGTGTCTTTCCCATGGCTGATGATAATGCCGTAACTCTGCATATTTTTGTCTGCACGACAAACATCTTTGTTAGGACTCAGCAAAACTGATTTAAAAAATTAGAGGTTTCTCTTCTGCGTCTCTTGATTTCTACTCTTGATGAGTTTTTTTAAGAGAAACGGAGTGCCGTTGATTGATAAATGCATGCTTGATTTTCAAAGTCATGGATCTCTTGTAGTGTTATCATTAAACTTACAATTTACGATTAATTGGTTGATTGATTTTTGCATCCAATGATACTTTTTTGAGTATTGGTAACATTTTCTTCTTATAGGCTCATGAGGATGTTTTCCGCAAGCTTGTTGATTTGATCGGAATTACATCAATCATGGAGGTAACTGATATTTCTCCCTTGTTGGACGTAATCATAAACTCACTTCATTATGGTTGCTATTATACTGTAACCATGTGAGGAGTTTGTTCATACTTTTTAATGAAACAACCTTTCTACACAGGTACTGGTGCGACTTGTAGGTGCTGATGACCATGTCTATCAAAATTATTTGGATGTGATGCAATGGTTAGCTGAGAGCAATCTGCTGGAAATGATTGTTGATAAACTGAGTCCAGCTGTAAGTGGCAATTGTTGCATTTTTATTTTTGGATGTATTCAGATGACTGTTGAGAAACTGAGTCCATACCCATTTTCAATCCCCATCGATCAATTTTTCTCCCTTCCCAGTTTTCAAACAGAGCCTAAGTAACATTCTAATGACTGATTTGTCTTTCTGTTGATCAGTGCCCTCCTGAAGTTCAAGCTAATGCTGCTGAAACCCTGTGTGCCATTACTCGAAATTCACCATCAGCTTTAGCCACAAAACTTTCGTCTTCAGGGTTTGCCTCATTGCTATTGACTTGTTTCCCGTATTTTGTGGTTTGTAATTTCTAGTCAGGATCCGTCACTGTGAGTACTTTGAAACGGCCTTTGATGTTTGTTGTGATCCATGCAGCTTTGTTGAAAGAGTCTTTAGTCATGCATTGGAAGAGTCAACTTCAATATCTGGCCTTGTCCACTCACTTTCAGTCTGCATCTCTTTGCTGGATCCAAAAAGATCGGCGGTTTCTTCCTCTTTGTTTCATTCTTTCCGCGGTCAACACATGTACGAGTGCCCGATAACTGTTAATGCAGAGACTATTAATGCGATGCTTCCAAGACTTGGTATGTCTGAATACTTTCTTCTTTGGTATCATTTGCAAAACATTTTGAAAGGCTGTTCTGTTCTCATCCCAAGCATGTTGTTTATGTGCTTCAGGTATGTGATACAAGCTTAAGCTTATGCACGTTTTGTTCCCTTCAATAGATAGTTGTATATGCTTTACTATGATAAGGCAATTTCTCTTTTGATTTAGAAATTCTTAAAGAGTCATTGGGAGGAATTTTTTCTGTGATTGCTTGCGTTTTGTATTAAATTGTCATGGTGCTTCAACATTGATGCCCGTGTAAAGTGAAGCCTTTGTCCGGTCATCTCTGTGTGTGGTGCAGATCATGTGATTTGACCTATTATAATAGAACTCTATGCGTTCTGTGGTAGTCTTCTTTCCTTGCTGTAAGCCTGTAAGGATTCTGTTGGTTGAGAGTGGTTTTTAGGGGATCAAGTGAAGGTCATTGTTCCACCTCTGATTTCCGTCGCATAAGCTGACATCACGTATTAAAAGCAACTCACCTTGTATAGTGATAATCGGTAATCTCTGAAATTGCTTAATTTGTGTTGAAGATGCTAGTCATATGAGTTTGACTCTAAGTGTGTGTAATTAGGAGCCTTCCGGGTAAAAGATTCTACATGTACCATAAAGTCTTGAGCTTTTAGAGGTGTCGAAATTCGTTTGGAGTGTGTTCCTATGACCACCTGCTAGCAGACTTTCTGTACATCAATTTACATTTGTTTCTACTTCAATAAATGATATAGTCAGGTCACTCCTCACATTGAGGCTCTGCGATTTTTTCTTACTTTTCAATTAATTGATCTGCAGGCGACTTGCTTGTGCTTTTGAACGTGTCATCAGACCAGAGGGTACTGCCCACTACATATGGGGAACTTAGGCCACCTCTTGGGAAGCATCGTCTAAAGGTTGGTGCAACTTCTTGCAGCATTTACTTTTTTTTTACCACTGAGTTTGACTTACCTTTCTTTTGATATTAATGTTGATGAAAGTTGGAGTAATTTGTTGTAGACCTTAATGATCTTATTTTCTGTAAGACGGTAAGTGATGGTTTTTCTTTCCATTCTCTTTTTGTAGATTGTGGAATTCATTGCAGTGTTGATGAAAACTGGCAATGAAGCTGCCGGAAAGGAATTGATTAGCTCAGGAACAATTCTGCGTGTTTTGAATCTTTTCTTTGAGTAAGATTCTTCTTTTTTGCAATTAGAGCCCAGGAAACTGCATTACTTATGACTGAGCCCTTCAGTTTTTGTGCTTTCGAGAGTTATCTTCTTAAAAAACTCAATACATTTATTTTTGCTTGCAGGTACCCTTACAACAATGCGTTGCATCATCACGTAGAGAGTATCATATCGTCATGCTTTGAAAGCAAGAGCACAGAATTGGCTGATCATCTATTTCGAGATTGCGATTTAATAAAGAAAATGTTAGAAACAGATAAACAGCCTGTCCTCTCTGGTGGTGATGATAAGGTAGACACGTGCTTCAGATGCAAGATTATGCCATATCAATTATTTTATCAAGGCCTTAGAGTCCTTATTTTTTTTACAAGTGATGCAACATCGTTGTAACACACTGGACTCACCTTAATTCTGAATTAAGTTTGATGAAAGGGGAAGGTTTATTGACACAGGCTCCAGGATTTTCCATAGAAAATCTAGTATGTTTATAAGTCTGCATTTTGGTGCTCCTTTTGCAGCCTACTATACCCACTGCTGGAAAACGAGCTCCTAAAGCTGGGAATCTTGGACACATTACTCGGATCTCTAATAAGCTCATCCAACTGGGTAGCATCAATAGTCATATTCAGAACTATCTTCAGGTGGGAAGGTTTTTTATGCTTCTTTTGCATTGGTTTCTAAAAGGTACTCGTTATTGTAGATCTCATATAATTGTTACTTAATCTTAGCTCTTCCACTATCTATTGACCTTGATTAGGGTGAATTGAATTTTAAGTACTCCCACACGTGTTAATTAGATTTTTTCTAATTAGTTTTACCAACATATATTTATTTCTGCATTTTATACTATTAATTTCCTAGGGAACATTGTACACTATATTTGTACTCCAAATTGATTTTTTTTTTTTTTTAAGTTCTGCAAAATTGTTTTTAATTATGTGAAATATTTCAAGTTTTGCTTTTATGTTTTGATGTGGACATTATTATTTGGAGAGGCGCATGTGCCCTAGTGTCCCATATAAAGGCACCATTTGTTAAGTTACTAAGAAATTGTCTTACTCCTATGCAGTTGATCTACAATGGGAAAGTCAGGGTTCTCGTTAGGTGTTATTCCATTGTTACTTGCTATCCTCATAATCAAATCATCTAGGAGGTCATTAGTATCCTTTTTATTTGGCCACGCAGTCGTATTTCTCTCATCTTAAGTTTTGTTTGGGTTGGGCAACTATTTCCTGATTCTTAATTATGAAGTTTGGCTTCTTATTTACCTAGCAAAATAGCTCCCATGTACGTGTGTGCAAAATATGAAAAAGAAGTTAATAGTGGAAGAAAAGGTGTGATTTGGGTTATATCTTAAGTGAAGAGATTTTTGGGTCAACATGATGGCTACAATGGCATTTTATCTGCTGTTTAAAAATGTATTTATTATTCAATAAATGCCTAGCCTGGGTGGGAGAATGTTTGGGGTTTAAGGTTGCCTTTGGGTTTACTTTACAGGAAAAAAGAGATGTTCAAGATATTAATCACTAAGGACTTCTTCAGATAGTCCTTTTGCATAGTTTTCACGATCTCTGCTGACATATCTTTGCTTACAATGTTTACTATAGGAAAATAGTGAATGGAGTGAGTGGCAAGCTAATGTTCTTCAGGAGCGTAATGCAGTCGAAAATGTCTTCCGTTGGGCATGTGGGTAAGTTCTCACATAAATTTCGGTCTGCATTATTAGAGAAATTGTCACTATATCAGTGGCTTGCCAATCACTTTGTTGGTTCTATTTTTTCTGAAAATTCATTTTTCCCTTTTAGTATCGGGTCATGACTTATTTACTACATTCATTTTTTCTATATTCCTAAGACAAATTAATTCTGGAATTCAAACACTTCTACACAAGTATTAAGTTATGCATTATCGAGGTTACATGAGCTTGTTCCTGTCGCCTGTTCAGGAGCAGGGCCATATTATTCTTTTTGCGTAACATCCTCCCTTCTTTTAAATTCTTAATATACATCTCATGGACGAAAATTCCATCAGCATTGTCTTTTCTCATTGAATTTTCGTGCACGTTTTCGCAATTGTTCTCTTGCTTTGGTTGTTGCTAATAAGGACTTCTCCTCAACACCTGCAGCCGCCCAACTGCATTACATGATAGGACAAAGGATAGTGATGAAGATGACCTACATGACAGAGATTATGATGTAGCAGCCCTAGCAAATAACTTAAGTCAGGCTTTGAGATACAAAATATACGGAAATGAGGATGCAGAGGTAATCTTGCACTTTTAACGTTTTTCTTTCTTATCTGAACTTACGTCATCTGCCCTGTAACCTTTTAGCTGAACTTACATCTTATTCTTTGCAGGATCATGGAGCTCTTGATCGAGATGATGAGGTAATGATAATTATTAAGAGCATTGATGTCAGACAGTTATAATTTGACTCAAGGTTAACCCTGGAAGTGTTGTTTAGCTATATTTGAATTGATGTTCATAATGCAGGATGTTTACTTTGATGATGAATCTGCTGAAGTTGTTATATCATCCCTCAGACTAGGTGATGATCATGGGAGGTAATTATTCACGTGATTGACAATAGTTGAGTTTCAGTGAGAATCTGAAAAGGAAGTCTGGACATAGGAATTAGTTCTCTAGGAAATTTGCAGTTAATATTACTCACTCCCTCTTACTTGTTCCAATACAGCTGTAAAAAAGGAAACACATCCAAAAGTAGACCATAACATTATTGAAAGGCAGCTTTTCATCTTCACTCATGCGGCTAAAGCAATTGTTGTTGTTTAATGTGTGAAAGGTTTCTCTTGATTTTCTATTTACTTGGTGCAGATCTCTCTTCTGGGCCTCCATTGCATTATGCTGCTTAATTAATGCAGCGATTTCCAATTGTTACCTGCTTTTGGTGAACTGCACATCTATAATGACAATGTTACATCCATTTGTTTATTTGGTGCAGCAGTTTGTTCACAAACTCCAATTGGTTCACATTCCAAGATGAAAGAATGGAAGATGCAAATGTTGGTGCTTCGTCTATGGAGGTGATGGATGAAATAAATCTGAATGGAGCTGCAAATGGCGGCAACAGCAGTAGTGACGACGAGGTGGTTGTAGGAGAGGATGAAGACTTAACTGGGGCTAAAGACTCCCCCAGTGTCACATCCACTTCAAATTCGAATTTACCAAATGGAAATGCTCCCTCGGCCCCAAATTTCTTCCGTTTTGAGATGCCTGATAGTGAGGATATATTTGGCAACAGACCTTTACCTGAGTGGGAGGGATGGGGTGAGTCAGCTGATTTGCAGATAGGTGGTTCAAGTGTGAATCCATTTGTTGATCATGATGACTCAGAAGACAAATTTTCCAGCCAAGTTGAGGTGTCGCCAGATGTCAGTCCCTCCTCAAGTGGAGAACCTGTACTATCTAATGGCTCAATGGCAAGTACTGGCTCCAGTGACAGTTCAGGGGGAAGTGACGCAGCTCAGAAATCTGCTGCTGTACCCTCATTGTTTGAGGAGGATGTGGAATTTGTGGGCGTGGAATTAGAAGGAACCGAGAAGGCGATGGAGCAGGCTTTGAAGGAGGGGATAGTTGGGGAGGCAGGCCCACTGAAAAGGAACATGAGTCCCAAGACACCTGAAAAAGATAAGTCTGATGAAGGCGAGGAGGGGATCAAGGAGTTTAATGACGCAAACTATTGGCGGGTCGACCAGGAGGTTGCAGTCTTGGAGTAATGTGAGGTTCATCTTGATCCTCTGTGCGATGCTTGAGTTATGGAAGGTCACATCTGCCATCTTCAACCCGCCCACATTTGCCTGGGAAAGGCTTAAGAAGAACACAAGCTATGTACAGTGTAATTTTGCTTTCCGAATAGGGGGTTGTCAATTTGTCTGTTGCTGGTTAATCTCTTATGTTATTGATGATTCCTGGGCTTTTTCCTCGTCGCTGATTTAGGGTTCCGCCTATTTTGTTCTCTTGATCTTGTTGTGGCTTAGAAGTTACCCCAACCCTCAAGTTGTGAAATTACATTTTAGACTGGAAGGACCAAAATGATTTCCTTACCAAGAACAATGTAGACTAAGTCGTCCGTGCCCATTGTTATCTGTGTGACTAGACAGACGTAGGTGATGCCCGTGAACTGCAATTCTTTCTCGGAGACAATTCGGGTTTTGGACATATTTCCCACCTTTGTGCCAAAGTACTAAATTTACCTTGTGGTTTGAGTTACTCAACGATGGCGTATTGATGGTCGACTGGCGTGATGACTTCCTAGAAGATAACTCTGGATATTGAGGTTGACTTGGTGGCAAATATTTTGGCATCATCATGGCATGGTAGACATGGATGGTCGGTGCCAAACCACCGTCCATATGATTATTCAAAGGTCCGTGTGGAGATGGTGACCCTTTTGTGGTGGTAATTGGATGGCTCTCGCTCAGGTGCGGGTGACGACTTGTGTGGTGGTTGCCGCCCTTTAACAACCACCACCAAGTGACCTTTGTATTCAGGTGCCCATTTTATGCGAATTTCTTCGTCAATTCTATCACGATACATTCAATAACAAAAAGCATGCATTTACCTTTTGGCTTAGGGAATTTGTTTTCGTAAGCTTTAAATATGCATTTTTTTTTATTGTAAATAATTTTTCATCGACTAATTATCTTTGTTAAAAAAAAAGTTCTAAATTTTTTATAATTGTGTCAATTTTGTTATAAACCTTTTAATTTGGTGTTAATTAAGTTATTTTAGTTAATTTTGGCCGAATTTTCCTAACTAGGCACTAGTTGGTTGACATGACACAGTCAATGGTAGGGGTGTGCATGGTCTTAACGGGCGGTTCTCAACCTAGAACCGAGAATCGCTCGCTAGGGACCGGTTCCGAAAAATTGAAATCGGGATTCACCCGTTAGTTGCATGGATTCACCCATGAACTGGATCACCGGTCCGATCCGGTTCCCGAGTGGATTAATGGAATTGGTCTCATGATATCATTTTCTCGAAAGCTCCGATCTTGACGGGAAACAACTTTGGTTTTCAACTAAAATTGTTGGTTCTTCGCCGCTTGACCTATTCTTCTCCTCCTCCTCCTGCAGCCTTCAGCCTTGCTTCTTCACGTGCTTGCTTTTTGCCCACCAATTGCTCAACGTTTTGTCAAGGTGCGTTTTGGATTTTTAGTTTTACGGCCTCTCCATTTGGTGTGCTTTGGACTTTTTCCCATTTTAATTAATTTTTTAATTATTTGATTTGGGTTTGTGAATTTATAATTTCATTTTTAATATTAAAAATTAATATATTATTTTAATATAATCGGTCCGATTCGGGTGGGTAGATGGATGGAACCGCCCATGTAAGGGAACTGCACCGATTCTCTCAAAAACCACTAATTCCAAGCGGTTTGGGTGGGTTTCGGTTCTTTTGCACACCCTTAGTTAATGGTGATATTGATAAATTTTAATAATATTTTAATAATATTTTATTTTTTGATTTGATTTTTCTTTTTCTTTTTTTCTTCTCCTCCTTAGGCCATTGGCAAGGCTTGAGCCCTCACTAGAGGTTGCAAGGCCTGCTTAGGCTCGACGAGGCTCGACCCTTGAGGGTGAGCCTCACCAACCCAGCGTGAGATTGTGAGATTACAGCTTTGCCAAAGGCTGGGTGAGGCTTAGCCCTTGCTAGATTTGACGAGGGTGAGCTTTGCCACCTAGCGTGAGTAGGCCTTGTGGTTTTTGGTGAGGGCTTGAGCCTTGCTAGTGGTCGGTGAGGTTGATCTCGCCGGCTGTCGCCTCTGGCTGGTCATTGAACCTTGGCGACCGGTTGGAGGAAGGAGGAGGAAAAATAAAGAAAAAGAAAAAAAAAAAAAAAAAAAGAAAGAAAAATTTTAAAAATAAAAATATTATTAAAAGTTATTAACGTCAGCACTAATCATGACACGTAAGCTGATTGGAGTTTAGTCAGCAAAATCCAGTTAAAATTAGTCGGAAAAAATTGAATTAGTATCAAGTGAAAATGTTTGTACAAAGTAAAAAAGTTTAGAATTAATTTTTTTTTTTTTTTTTTTTTTTGGTATCAGGAACCTCCATACGCAGCTTCACCTGGAGGAGGGTAGAGTAAGTTATGGGTCTCTTTTCGCAAGGCAGACGACGCAGCGGTTCGAACTCAAGACTTCTCCTGAAAAGAACCTGCGCTCAACCACTACGCCGCCACCACTGGTGGTAGTTTAGAATTAAATTGATATCAATAAAATGTTTAAAACTAAATTGGCACAAATATAAAATGTTTAGGATTTTTTTGACACTTTCTCAAATTATCTTCAATAAACCAAATGTGTGAAAATCCAAAAAACTTACTCGCAGAAATTTTTTACGCTCAAATAAACACACCCTAAATGATATTATTAAACAAATAAGGATCATCACAGCAAGTAGCCTCCAGTTTTTGAGGTTTTTGTTTTCCCTTTTGGCTGAAAGGTTCAAAGTATCGAATCGTACATATTATCAAGTCAAAGTATGCCCAAAGATGCTAAATTACCTTCTTACCTAATCTAAATTTGTACCGATGATTTTTGTCTTAGATGACACCAACATAAGGTTACATTCCAGAAAATTAAAATTTGACTATAATTAAAAAAACTAAATATCGTGCAGAAAAATAGAACTTCAGTAATTGTACAGTAAGTTTAGGAAATTAAATGTCCTACAAAAAGAAATTCTGAATAGCAAAGGTAAAAATCCCTTACAAAGCGTTTGAATCATGAGATGATCACCGAGGGTAAAGATTGAAGAACTAACGAAACAATGAATGCAGAGATTGAACTCTAACTCTAATAAAACAACAATAAATAAATAAATAAATAAATAAAATTACCCGCCCTCAATTTCTTTATAAAAAAACGAATCCTGGTTATAGAAAATAGAATTTTTTAGTACTTATTTTTCGCACAAAAATTTTATATAATAAATTTTAAGTACTTCAGTTGCTGGAGTTTTGGCGTTAATCAACCGTTTCTTTTTCCACAGGTTCAGCCGCCGCCATCTCTCGTCGGCGAATCCACGGCAATGAAATGAGAAAATGGCAGACCTTCTCTCCCCCGCAAGCCACCGCCCTCCTCCAGCTCTGCCGCGACGCCGGGTCGCTGGCCCAGTGCAAGCAGGTCCACC
The DNA here is from genome assembly GCA_014182725.1 of Eucalyptus brandiana. NCBI lineage: Eukaryota > Viridiplantae > Streptophyta > Magnoliopsida > Myrtales > Myrtaceae > Eucalyptus > Eucalyptus brandiana. The sequence goes on from CM024669.1 coordinate 31,561,677, forward strand.
AGCGGATCGTCCAGCACGGCCTGCAGGCCGACCAGTTCGTGGCCACCAAGCTGACCCAGACGTACGCCGACCTGGACGACGCCGCCTCCGCCGACGAGCTCTTCCGCCGCCTGCTCCGGCCCAACGTGTTCGCCTGGACCGCCGTCCTCGCCCACCGCTCGAGGAGCGGCGCGTTCGGTGCCTGCGTCGGCGCCTACCGCGACATGAAGCGCGCGGGCGTCGCCCCCGACGGCTACGTGTTCCCGAGCGTCCTGAGGGCGTGCGCTCAGTCGGGGCGCGCGGAGGCGGGCGCGGTCGTGCACAGTGACGTGATCGCTCGCGCGTGCGAATCGAACGTGCAGGTCTGTAATGCCCTGATCGACATGTACGGGAAATGCGGGGACGTGGAGAGCGCGAGGCGGGTGTTCGACGAAATGGGTGACCGGGATTTGCTGTCGTGGAACTCCGTGATGTCGGGGTATATTTGGAACGGGCTGCATGGTTCGGCCGTGGAGTTGCTTCCGGCCATGAGGTTGGAGGGGCTCGACCCCGATATGGTGACTTGGAATATGGTGATGGATGCTTATTGCCAGATGGGGCTTTTCCATGAGGCTAGGAACGTGTTGGAACAAATCGAAGAGCCTAACATCATTTCGTGGACCACTTTGATTTCGGGTTATTGCAGGATTGGTAAGCATAAGACCTCCCTGGAGGTTTTTGGGGATATGGTAAACGCGGGCAAGGTTTGGCCCGACATCAGGACTCTGTCGAGTGCTCTAACCTCGTGCCGTCATCTCGGGGCTCTTGTGATTGGTAAGGAAATTCACGCCCATGGGATCAAAACAGAATCGAGGAGTTCATTTCACAACTCAGCCGGCGCTGCCCTGTTGACAATGTATGCAAAATGCGGGAAAATCCAGGAGGCAACGAGTGTATTTGAACAGATGGACAAGTCCGATTTTGTCACTTGGAATGCAATGATTCTCGGTTTTGTTGACCTGGGATATGGAAACTCAGCAATTGAGTGTTTCATCGACATGTTAAACCTGGGAATTGCTTTCGATCAAATTACTATATCTACTCTTCTGCCAGTGTGTGACTTAACCTTGGGAAAGCAGATTCATGCCTACATCCAGAAAAACAGCTCTCTCTCTGGTGTAATCGCATGGAATGCACTTATACACATGTACTCCAAACAGGGGTGCATCCAATCCGCTCTTTCCATCTTTTCTAACATGGAGACGAAAGACATAATTTCTTGGAACTCAATTATTGGAGGTTTTGGTATGCACGGGCATGGTGAAGCTGCTCTCCAGCTGTTGCAAGAGATGAAAGTTTCTGGATTTCAGCCCAATTCTGTGACTCTTACTTCTGCGCTGTCTGCTTGCAGTCACTCGGGCCTCGTACACGAGGGGCTTCGACTTTTCAACAGCATGCCAAGCTTCAGCCTTACTCCAACAATGGAGCATTTTGCTTGTGTTGTTGATATGCTAGCGCGTGCTGGGCAGCTTGAGGAAGCTGTGGAGCTTATTAGGAAAATGCCTTCTCCTCCTGACAAACGAATTTGGGGGGCTTTACTTGCGGCTTGTCAAGCTTATCACAATGTTGATGTTGCTTGCCTGGCTGCAGAAGCATTGATCCACTTGGAACCTGACCATGCTGGACATTATGTTACATTGGCAAATGTATATGCAAAAGCAGGCAGATGGGATGATGCTGTAAGAGTGAGGAAGGTGATGGAAGGACAAAAATTGGTCAAGCCATTTGGATATAGTTGGGTTGAAGGTGAAGATCAACGTCATGATGGACGGAGTGACAGACAAAGAGACTTGTCTTATGCGTTATAATTTTCTTCCCCATTGAGGTGGTTGATGTATGTCTTCTGGGATCTAAATCAGCATGTACTCTGCCGCTCTTTTGGAGAAGGTTGGACAACATAGACATGGTTTTGCAACCTTACTGTTAGTCGGATACGTGTGGGAGTGACAATGGTTGAAAAGATTTATTTTTGAAGAAGGGAAAGCCATAAATGGCTTGAAGGGATTTCATTGGATACAATGTTAAGGTAAGATGTGCGATAATTATTTTTAAAAGTATATACCATTTGAGAATGGTGCCTGACATAGTTTGCACAGTAGATCTCAGAGTCTTAACTTAGCTTTGGACTATTTCATTTCGCTCATCGAGAAACTAAAATTCTGAAAAGGAAAGCAGGTGAATGTCCCATAACCATCTGATAATCAGTAAAGAATATGAACGATGCACTGTATGATCAACTGTCGATGCAATCATTGCACATGTATGGATTTAGGCATGCCTAAAGACAATATGTACCTGGAGAGAAGGAAAAAAACTATCTAGCAAGATTCATGACTCTATATTTCCTAACTGCAATGGCCTCTGAGTATTTGCTGCAACTTCTGTGTCCTCACCATTTGTGGCCTCCCTAATTCTAATTACCTTCTTGTGAAAATGGGAATGCAGAGAAGGGACATATGTTGGGCTTGCAATGGGACGGTACTCTGGAAAGAGGCGACCTGTCTTGTAACGGATACCACAAGCATTGCACAGAGTTTTGGGCCCCATGGGCCCCGCCCTCCACATTGGGGACTCAGTTGCTGCACAATGCACACATCTTCTGGGTTGATTCGGCTGCTGTGGAGACTGATCTTCCTCCTTTCTTCTCCTTTTGGCAGGGTTCTGCGGCTTCTCATGGAGAGAAGATTCTGAGCATGATTTGAGAGGGGAGTGTTAGAGTTGAAAGCAGTAGAGGATTGAAGCTGGTGAAGGGATAGTGACTCTAAGATTACAAATAGATCCTATTGCTTACTGTGAGGGCATTTCTCATGGTAAGAGAGGCTGGAGGTGTTGGGTGCCAAGATTTCGGAAGTGTTAAAGCTACTGTTGATCTCCAGGACTGAGACTGGACTTGGAGCCTCGATTAGCATGGCTTGTTGACCACCTGGAGTATTATCCTCAACTTGGCTTGGCAGAACTTGTTGTGTACTTCTTTGCTCGGCCTGAACACGAAATCAGAGTTCAAGAAAAGAAGGGCCGGAGCCTCCACCGGGGTATGATGATTAATTGAATGAGCATAGAGATCTCATGATGAACATAGAATGATAAAGTGACAGTCACCCTTCCAGGCAGTCCTTGGGTCCAAGGAGTGCAGGACATATTACCCTATGTGAAAAGCCACACAGCCAGTTCATCCATTTTCGAGTAATCCTCCTCCCCAACAACTACAATTTCTTTCCTAAAAGCAACTTCAGTCACAGACAGCTGAAGTGATCGTAAAAATCTTGCTTCCGTGGCAATTAAATCCTTGCAACGATGCACGCCATTGCCTATTGGAACAAATAGACACCATTGCCTATTGAAACAAATGCAGCTTGTTGAATGTATCGTTCTTTTCTTTTTCGATTGACTGTTGAATATCATGTTCACTTTGGCATTGCAGTGCTACTTTTTACTCCTATCTTTACCCAATCCACAAATTCATTGATTTTTCTCTTTTGGACTCCAAACTTAAGTTCACGAGTCTATTCCGCCCTGCCCTCCAGAACTCGACGTTTCCCTGATTCCACGGCCACAGTAATTTCCTCCACAGTAATCTTTTCCATGCAATACAAAGTGAAGATACTCTAGGACCCAAAAGAAATGCTAAAAATTTCATCTTTTTCATAGGAAAAATGCTCACCTGAAAGGGACTTAGTGATAGTTTGGAAGCGTGATCGCCCGAATTAGCCCCAAATTCATTTGTTCGAGTCCGGCTCACCGATGAGAAATCTGACGAATGTGTCGGAACTAATGCGGCATCCCTTTGTCCCGCTTTCCTTATATGGTCTTTAGTATCATCTTCATCAAGGAAGAAACGCAACCAGTCGAAGAATTCATCAGAGACATCAGTGAAGTTCGTCAAGAACCAAGAGCGAGAGATACCCACGAAGTGACCCGTGGAAGAAAGCATCATCCTTGACTAGAGGCACAACAAAATTACGTTTAGACCGCCTTTGCTTACACGCATATATATACACATACGAAAAAAAGGAAGTTCTTTTTCGAATTGTAGATTATATGGAAAAAAGATCCTACCTACTGACAGAAAAATTAATATTGAGATTGTGAATTATCGCCACGTTTACTTGCCTTATCCGATTAAAGATTAGAGTCAATGCCGCTAGGACTCCCAGCAATGACCGAATCTTTGTTCCGGATAAATACTAGGATTATTCCTGGAACGTTCCTTAATTACGAACAGATTGAGGATTCTTTTAGGATTGGCAAAAAATCAATGTGCTGTTTAATTCATCGCATTCGTTTCTCCTAAAGAAGGGTTGATGAAATTTGAAGCTTTTGGTAACTGTAGAATAATGTTAAGTATATAAATTGGATTAACAAATTAGATTTCTGTTTGGATTAAAAGTACTGAGTATAAAGGTAGATTTCTATTAGGCATTGAATACTTATCCATTTGCTTGAATTGAAGGCACACTTATAATTCGACATCTGAATGGTTTATTGATCTTATAAACAGGATGTTTTGTATTACACGGATCTTTATTTCCTTTTTTCTTTGACCGAATTTTGAGTTCCTGAAAAATCCGTAATTAATTGAATTTTTCCTCTACAATTTCCATGTGTGAATAAACTAATTTAAGATTTTTCATTCTTTTTTCAATCTTAAATTTCAATGCTTAAGTACAGATTGGATCTATCCGGGATATGTATGTCGAGCAAACACAACCAAACATCATACATGGCAATTCGACTGAGAGTACATGAATAGTGGGAGAAGCGAGTAAGGTCCACTTTGATGAAATGTGTATAAACACTTGAACATTATAAGAATAAGGAAGATGGGGAATATATGCTTGGCCTCCATTGACGTCAAAGCTTAGCTCGTATGGAGAAAAACCACCAGCTTTTGGTCCCATGATAAAGGCATTTCGACAGTATACCAAATTTAAGCAACGATTTCGATCTGAAAGTTGGTACGTGATTATCAGCGTCAATGAGAGCATGATACAGGATTTGAGGCTACAATTTCTCGTTCCAGCATTCTTCCTGAACACTTGACCATGGACGATGTTATGATCTCATCAACGAAACATATGGAGCACAATGGCGACACAGAGGTAAAACTAAAAAGAATTGGAATGATTATAAGCCTCTTAACTTGAGATTCAGTAGCTATCGATTCAACCCGAAATGGGGTTATAATCACATTGAGGAACAGAGTGGAGGCTAAATTGAGAAGCAAAGGTAAATAAATGACTACCTTCTCCTAGAATAGTAGAAAGAAGTATCATCTAAAGATTGATTTTTTTTCGCAGACCTGAACCAGGACTAACCTATCCCACGTAGGGGCTTGAATCTAATCTCTTCCTACCACCTAGAGAGACTTTAAGACTTTGCAGTCCATGAGATTTTTACGAAATGCACGTACATTCGTATCTTCACTTTTGATATTCTTCTGTTAAAGCTCATAAAACAACAATCAAAACAGAAAACATCTCTGTTGTTTGAGGGAGAGAAAGGATGAAAAAACAGAGCATAGAACTTCATATGTCTTATTCAAAGGAAAAACTGTCGAGTACCACAGCTAAATACAAAGTAGAAACTGCTCACATACGTGCAACACATAACTGCACATAAATGTACTATTAACTTCCTAGAAAATAGCAAAAACACTAACTGCATAACTAAATGAACTTGACTGTAAAATAAAAACAGAGGAAACACGACTGAGCATCAGCAGCACCGAGACAATTCCAACAAACTCCTCCTTGGATCAGTTGCCGCTGTAAACTCCTATTTTCTCTCTTAACAGTTCAAATCTTCCAGCCTGAAGTGGCTTTCTGAGCATGTTTGCAAGCTGATCTTCAGATCTGCAATAGACCAACTTAACTTCACCACTTTGTTGTATCTCACGTAAAAAGAAAAATTTGACTTTGAAATGCTTGGTTTTGCTATGGAAAACTGGATTCTTTGATATTGCTAGAGCAGCCTGATTGTCCACATTGACTTCAATACAATCACTGAAATTCAACCACAAATCCTTCATTATCTTCTTCAGCCACAAAGCTTGATTTGCAGCTGCAGTAGCTGCTATAAACTCAGCCTTTGCAGTAAACTGAGCTACAATCTCTTGTTTTTTAGAAAATCGGGAGAAACAAGCAAAACCAAGACTGAAACAATATCCAGATGTACTCTTCATGTCATCTACTGAACCAGCCCAGTCACTATCAGAAAATCCTTACAAATTAAACTTCTGACCTTTCTTAAACTTCACACCAAAGAACAATGTTCCTTTGAGATATTTCAAGACCCTTTTTGTTGCAACCAAATGTAATTGATTAGGACTACTCATAAACCTAGATAAAACACTCACAGCAAATAAAATATCTGGTCTGGTTGCTGTAAGATACATGAGACACCCAATCAGACTTCTATACATAGAAGCATCTACTGCATCTATTCCATTATTCTTTTGCAGCTTCTCTTTAGCAGCATAGGAGTGCTTACACTTCGACAATCTTCCATCTGAAACTTCTTTAGAATTTCCTTCATGTATTTTTTATGACAGATAAAGATCTCATATGAAGCTTGTTTGACTTCCAGATCCAAAAAATAAGCCATCTTTCCCAAGTCTATCATTTCAAAACTTGCAAATAGATCTTGCTTCACCTTCTCTATCAATTTCATATCATTCCCTGTTACTAATAGATCATCTACATAAAGTGACAGAATTACAACACTGTGATTCACCTTCTTGACATAAAGAGTGAACTCACTTAAGCTTTTTACAAAGCCAAAATCTTGCAAATATCGATCTATCTTCCCATATCAAGCTCTTGGAGCCTGCTTCAGTCCATATAGAGCTTTCCTCAACCTGTATACACTCTCTTCTCGCCCTTTGATACTGAAGTCTTTAGGTTGTTCAACAAAAATCTCTTCCTCAAGCTCTCAATTTAGGAATACAGACTTGACATCTAACTAAAATATAGGGCACCCCTTCTCTGCTGCAATAGTTAACAGTAGCCTTATTGTATCAAGTCGTGCAACAGGAGCAAATGTTTCAGAATAGTCTACTCCCCATATTTGTGCATAGCCTTTCACAACCAGTCTAGCTTTGTGTTTATTGACAGAACCATCGGAATTAAGTTTTGTTCTAAACACTCACTTAACCCCAATCACATTCTTATCAGATGGTATGTCAACAAGCTCCCATGTGTGGTTTTTCTAGATCATTGCAATCTCCTCATGCATTACTGCAATCCACCTCTAATCCTCCTTAGCTTCTACAAAGTTAGATAGTTCGAGCACTACTACATTGCTTCTCTCATAGATTTTAGCAAGTGACCTTGTGCCTCTTACTGGTAAATCATTCATACTGTCTTCCAATCTATCTATAACTTCATCAACCTCTACATCTGTTGCAGGTTGTTTTTCGAACTGCTGCTGTTCTGCACTTTTTCCTTCTATCCAATTCCAATCATCTTCCTCTAGAAAAACATCTCTGCTCACAGTCACCTTCCCTGTCATAGGGTGAAAAATCCTATAAGCTTTTGATTGGAGACTGTACCTAATGAAGATTCCAAGCTCAGCTCTTTTATCCAACTTGTCCCTCTTGACTTGAGGAACATGAGTATAACATAAACACCCAAAAACCTTCAAATTCTTCACAGAAGGTTTAACACCATACCCGACTTCAAAATGTGTTGACCTTTCTAAGGCCTTTGTGGGCAATGCAATCTGTTCAACAGGAACACTGCAGTATTAGCTGCTTCAGCCCAGAACCTCTTAGGTAACATCTTCTCCTGCATCATACATCTGACCATCTCCATAATGCTTTTGTTTTTCCTCTCACTGACCCTATTCTGTTGAGGTGAATAGGGAGCAGTGAACTGCTGCACAATTCTTGCTTGCTTACAATTCAACTTAAACTTGTGAGCAGTATACTCATAACTATTATCAGACCTGAGCATTTTAATTTTCTTCCCACTCTAATTATCAACTAAGGCTTTAAACTTCACAAATACATCAACAACTTTAGACTTGGCTCGCAGAAAATAAATCCAACTCATCCTAGTCATATCATCAGTGAAGGTAATGAAATACCTGCTACCATTGAGAGAAGACTCAGACATAGGTCCACATAGATCTGTGTGGACTAATTGCAGCTTTTCACATGCTCTCCAGCCTCCTCCTTTAAAAGGAAATCTGGCTTGCTTACCAAGAAGACAAGTTCTGCACTGTGGAAATTCTTCCTCTAAACTTGGCAAGTCATCTGTCAAGTTATTCCTCTGTATAAATAACATGCTTTTTCTGTGAACATGCTCAAGTCTTTTATGCCATAGCTCTGCATTTTCTTCTTTGTACTTTAAAGCCATTTGTTGCATCTCTTGTGGCTTGAACATGAAATTCTTGTCTTAGCATTTCTTTGCTATCTGCATTATTAATAAGACATTCATTCCCTTCGAACTTTACTTTATAGCCCTTCTCAACTAATTGACCAACACTTAACAGATTCTAGTCAATGTTTGGCACAAAAAGAACATCACTGATCAGCTTCACCTCCTGATTTCCTTCAATAGCAACTATACCATTCCCTTGCACTTCGACATACTGTCCATTGCCAATTTTGACTCTGGACCTGACTGACTTGTTTAGACTCCTAAACAGCTTCAAATTGCTAGTCATGTGATTGGTATAGCCACTATCCACCAGCCATGCATCATTCTCAATAGAAGATTCAGAAAAAGAAGCTACAAACAAGTGCTCTTCCTTGGTTTCATTCATTGCTACCTGTGCTTCTCCTGCTTGTTGGTAATTTTTCTCTTTGCAGATGGCTTCTATGTAACCCAACTTGTGACATTTTCTGCATCTAGCATCAGGCTTTCTCCAACATATAAAAAACTGATGATTAGTTTCACCACAGTATTGACAAGGCTTTTTGTTCTTCTTCCATTTGTTAGACCCACCAGAATTTCCTTCTTTTGCTTCAAACTTGGAGTCACCAGCATTTCCTCTTAACTGAATCCATTTATTCCCTTTGACTTCACTCTAGCTTGCAGCGCACCCTCTACAAACTCTTCTCTTCTCATCAGGCTTCTATGCTCCTGTGCTTGCAGGAAATTTAACAATTCTGCAAGCTTTATATCAGCTAAGTCTCTTGTATTTTCCAGAGAAGCTATGGTGGCTTCGAACTTCTATGGAAGAGACACCAGGATCTTCTGAACAAGTCTTTCATCCTTCAAGTCAGTCCCTAAAACTCTGATTTTTCAGCTATCTCAACCAGTCTATCAGAGTACTCCTTCACTAACTCTGAATCCTTCATTCGCTGTTTCTCAAACTCCCTCAAGAGATTTAGCACCTTCATGCCTCTTATCTTCTCATCTCCCTTGTATTCATCCTTCAAGAAATCCCATATTGCCTTTACAGAATCACATCTCATGATCCTTGTGAAGATAGTGGGCGAAACAGCAGCATACAGACAAGACTTTGCCTTAGCCTTCATTGTAATTCTCTCTTTATGGTACTTTATCTGATTTAAGGTCGGATTATTTGGAAGTGGAGCAACCTCATAATCATTCTCCACAGCCTCCCATAGATCGTGACCCTCCAAGAATGCTGTCATCTTGACAGCCCAAGCTTGATAATTTTCCCCAGTAAAGACTGGAGTAGCAATTGCAGAGAATCCACTCAATCCTGCCTCCATCAGCCTTTTTTTTTTACCCAGATTGAAAGCAAGCAGTCTTCACTCACTTACTCTTACTTCACAGTCCCTTAAGATCCTACAAAAGCTCTGATACCATTGTTAAATCTCATAAAATAACAATCAAAACAGAAAACATCTCTGTTGTTCGAGGGACAGAAAGGATGAAAAAACAAAGCATAGAACTTCATACGTCTTATTCAAAGGAAAAACTGTCGAGTACCACAACTAAATACAAAGCAGAAACTGCTCACATACGTGCAACACATAATTACACACAAACGTGCTATTAACTTCCTAAAAAATAGCAAAAACACTAACTGCATAACTAAATGAACTTGACTGTAAAATAAAAACAGAGGAAACACGACTGAGCATCAGTAGCACTGAGACAATTCCAACATCTTCTCCTTGCATTTACAGAAAGAATACAGGATATAAGGAACAATATAATGGGCAAGAATAGTAAAAGCGATTTTGCTGTGAAGTGCCATCTGCACTGCTTATCATGCTCACGAATGTCTCCTGCAGATAAAGTAACAAGGTGTTACTCATACAATCGTGCTTACTTTCACACTAGGAGGACTGGTTAATGAATATAACAGATTTTTTTCCCTTTTTATGGCAGTGTGGGTCTGAATACTTAGCTGTGAGAGGGGACTTCTCAGTTGTCCTTCCATGTTGCTGTGCGAAAATTTCCTTAGCATACTGATACAGCTCCAGTTCAAGGTTATTTAGTGATTTTATCTCCTGAAGAAGCGCTTCAGTGACCTGACGACATGATTGCAGATTCGAAGGGCCCTAAAATTTGGCAGAGAATATGCTGAAATGCATCCAACGCAATGTCAGAGGAACCTGGTTGGACTGAAGGAGCTCTTTGGCGCCAACTAACCAAGCATAGCAACAATGTCATATGCAGGGACAAGGCCAGCATTTAGCATTGTTCGAAAGTGAGCTGGAAGAGCTAGACCACTTACGGATATGTGTCCAACAGTTGAAATATTTTTCAGGTGCAGTTAGTTAAATTACAACAGATATCATGTATTCAGCACTGATAATAACAACCAGATCTAACACGAAAAGCTACAGCAAAAATGCTGAGTCAAACTAATCAAAAAGTCAATTCCAGACGACTATCAACTTAGTATGAGGTTGAGAGAAGCATGCAGATAAAATGTGAAGCTTCTGTCTCTCATTTCCTAGTGAATAGTAAAACCTCTTATATTATCTTGCTTTTGACAGAAGCAATACGGCAAACTTAAGATGTCTTGCATTGGGGGTAAAAGTACGTAAGCGCAAATGAAAGAACAATTAGTATCGCTTCTTTGCTGGCCCAAAAAAAATTAGCATTGCGATATAATTCTTATCCAAACTGGTCAGGAAAGGCAGGGGAACAGCTACTCGATTTCAAGTCAGCAAATGGATTTCCTTACTCAACGTCACGAATTCTGCAAAGCATTCCTATCATACTCACTTAAGAACAACTTCTAGCATCACAAGGAGAGAGAAACTGAAGAGGGTGAAAAATGAAGACGGGATTCAGAGAATGTGCTCACGCGTACCCAATCCAAGAGGAATCAGCAAAATAGCAAAGCTTGTGCTCTGAGTCGGAGCCATCAGCCTCAGCCTTTTCCAACCCTTGCTTCTACAAAATTTTGACAAGACATCAACAAACAAGTTTTTACAAGTCCAACAAAAACAGTCAAAAAAATTGGACTCTGTTCCTATGTTTCTGATCCCCGTGAGTATTAGATCAGTGCCAAAGTCCATTTCAAATTTAGAACCGTCTTTAATGTCACCCATCAGGTAATCCACGCAAAATTTTCAAAACAAATGTTTCCAATGCATTAGCCGATATGGGAAAAGCTCTGGACCCCAATTTCGTATATCTTGATGCTCCAACCAAAATGAAAGGCAAGAGGTTTCATATATGAATCGAACGGGCAAGAAAATCCCAAGCTTCCTCCCCTAGTTTAGTTCTTGTCAGTTGTCACCATATCTGTCTTGTAGGACAGCAGTCACAATGAAACGATAAACCAAATATACTATACGAGACCTAACTTATTTCCATTTTCAATTTCGTTCGGATTATTCTTCGTGCTTAGTAATGTTTCAAAAGAAAAGGAATTATGATGGTGTGAATCATCTTCCCTGAGGAGACAACCTGAGTAATAGGTCTTGTTAACCCGATGAGGAGCCTTGATTAGATGGACCAATTGCGTTTGTGTAGTGTTGCAGTCAAAAACTAGTTTAAAAAGTATAATTTACACAAGTAAAATGATACAATATCATTAGACCAAAATAAAAGTTAAGGACATAGTAAACAACAAAGTAAACAACATTTATAATCCTATAATAAAGGACAAGAAAGATTCTTACTTATTAATTTGATAAAAAAACATTCCTATATGGTGTTTATTTCTATAAATCTGACAATTGCATAGCCTCAGTCAATGAATATCTTAGGGAAAACGAACTAAACCAATGATCAAACATGTTTTCAACAGCGAAAGTTTATTTATAAACCAAGTAAATTCTGACAAACGCCCCATGCCTTCAAATCAACTGGGGGTTCATTTCGTTCGTGCAGAAATATGTCAGAAGGCTTGAATTTTTCTGATATGCGATCTAACCTTCTAGCGTTGTGCTCAACTATGACTCATGAACTAATTTCAGCTCCTTTCTTGGAAAACCCGGAACCTTAACACTATAATTCAAAGAGAGGGATGGACAATGAACCAAGGGAAACAGTTCAAATCTGGGAGCAACAAGAAGGGTGGAGAAAGATTTGAAGATATGGCGAGAGGGGAAACGTAGCTATGATTTACATTTATGACATTTATTAATTTTACTAATTAAAGTTGCAGTACACATTCAATACCAATTGAGGAATCAATTCTCTCCTTAAATATAATCTTTATACTAGGTGACATAGAACAATGAGAAAATTCCAAATAAGAATTTGAAGTGTTCTCATTTTCTCAAATAAAGGTCTGAAATGGATATTATTTTAAATAAGGAGTTGAAGTGTCATTATTTTCTTAAATAAGGGCTTGGAGTTGATTTTGTTTCAAATATCAATTTCAAAGAGGGATCCGAACTCATCAAATGTAAACGGTAATTTCGTCTTCTTTTTAATTTTTAATTTTTAATTTTTTCTTTTCAAAAAAAAAAAAAAGAAAAAGAAAAGGATAGTTGGGGGCCTATGGCCACCACCCCATTGCCGTTGGGGCAACAGCGAAGGTCAACAAGGTCATCGACCCTGGTTGACCAGAGGCGAGGGCTAGTAGGCCCTTGCTAGAGGCGAGAGAGGGCGACAACCCTCTCCCAGATTTGAGGGAGGGTCACCTATTATGCTGGCAGCCCTCATGACGACTAGTGACCCTCGCTCGGATTGGGCCAGGCTCGCCCTCGCCCAAATCTTACTGGCAATAGCGAAGGTCAACAAGGTTATCGACCCCGGTTGACCAAAGGCGAGGGCTAGCAGGCCCTTGCTAGAGGCGAGAGAGGGCGACAACCCTCTCCTAGATTTGAGGGAGGGTCACCTATTATGCTGGCGGCCCTCATGATGACTAGTGACCCTCGCTCAGATTGGGCCAGGCCCGCCCTCGCCCAAATCTGAGAGAGGGTTGTCGCCCTCTCTCGCCGGCCCTCGCCTTTAGTTGGCTAGGGTTGTTGGCCCTCCCTCAAGCGTCGACGACCTCGTAAGCTTTTGTTGTCACCCCACCAGCAATGGGGCGGTGGCCACAAGTGGAAGGAGCTCCCTCTTGCCCGTGTTTATCTTTTTTTAATAATTTTTTTAATTGATAATCTAATTTAATTTAGCTTGTGTTTGGACAAAAATGCCCCTGATTGGCCAGAATTTTTTGCCCGCTGACAAAGGTAAGCCTTATTTGAAACGGTCATAATCACTTCAAGCTCTTCTGCTGACAAAGGTAAGCCTTATTTGAAACGGTAATAATCACTTCAAGCTCTTATTTAAGAAACTAAACACTTGAGGTCTTTATTTGAAATTTTTCCTAGAACAATGGTAGGAAATTACCCTTTGTCGTATTCCCCTGTTGAGAGCAGATGTTAAACTCATCTCTCTATTAATTCCATAAAACTGCAAATTATTAAGGGAGGAACCTTGAAAAGTTACAAAACCAACGGCCCGATAAAGATGCAAACTGACTTGGAAGTCGGGACAATAACTGGAGTTTAACCAAATTGACTAATGCACATGAATTAGAATTCTACTGAGATTGAATTACAAGGCCTTCAAACAGATCAATAAAAATACGATGTAGCAGCCCTAGGAGCCTCTTGAATTTGCTTTCACATGGCTCAGGGAATGCTAATACATGCATTCGGTAGCTTCATATCATACTATAGTTCATGGGGCGTATTGGCAAGACAAAGGTAAAACTAAAATTTCAACCAAAGAAAAACACTGAATGGAGTTAAGCCTCTAACTTAAGATTCAGTGGCTATCAACTAAACCTTGCAGCGGGGTCAACAAACAAATTGAGAAACAGAGTGAAGGCTACATTTAGAAGCAAAGAGGAATAAAAGGACTCTTCTTTCAGAACAATAAAGCAAGTATCATCTGAAGAACCCTTTTTTTTTCCAAGACTGGGACATGTGAACATTTAGTGCATCGTGGCCGTATCAAAATTAATCTCTTTCTACCAACTAGAGAGACTTTAGACCTTGCGATCTGTAATGATTTTCAAGAAGCAATTACATTCATATCTTCACTTTTGATGTTCTTCTCCTCGCATTTACAAAAAGAATAAAGAATACAAGGAGCAATATGATAGGCAAGAATAAGAAAACGTGGTTCCACTGTGAACTGCCATACGAACTGGTTATCGTGTTCGTGAATCTCTCCTGCAAAATGAAATGACGGAACATTACTCACTCAGTTTGCTTATCAGTGGTAGGATTGGTTAACGAAATCTAATAATATTTTCCCCTTCTTATGGCTGCATGAAGCTGACCTTAACTGTGACAGCGGACTTCTGGGTGGTTCGTCTGTGTTGCTGAGCAAAAATATCCTTAGCATACTCATAGAGCTCCAAATCAAGATTATTCAGTGATTTTATCTCCTGAAGAACCGCTTCACCAACCTGATGACGTGACTGCAGATTTAAACTGTCCTAAATTAGCAGGAAATATACGGAAGTGTTTCCAAGGGAATAACAGAGCGCAACTGGCTTGGACTGGAGGAACTCTTTCGAATGAAGTAACCAAGCATAGTTAAAATGTCATGCAGGACAAAGCGAGCATTTAGCTTTATTCAGAAAAAGCGAGCTAGAAGAATTAGACTAATATATGCATGACACTTCAAATATCTTTTACGTACAGTGGTTCAAATTATGACAGATACACTGCATTCGACATTTATAATAACAACCAGATCTAACAGAAGAAGCTACACAGCAACAATCCTGAGTGAAAATTTTATCTACGTAATAGACAAGTCAATTTGAGACAACTTGGTATGTGAGTGATGGAAGCATGCAGATAAAATGTGAACCTCCTGTCTCTCGTTTCCATGTGAATTTATATCTCTTATATAATCTTTCTTTTGACAGACGAATTTCATTTTCAGCAAACCCAAAATATATTGTATCCGGGGTAAAAAGTACGTAAATTTAAGTCGAAATATTAGCATTGCTACTTTCAAGAAGCAAAAGCAAAAAGTTGCCCGCACCTCTTTTGTAAAATTCGCAGGGGAGATTCTCTTCAAGGAAGAGATGCGGCGTAGAGACTGGGTCTTCCTCAAAGTAGATATGCAGCTTTCGTAAGATTCCATAAGTTTTCCCACTGTCATCTGAAATATACAAGATCTACCATGAACTTACCTATCCGAGATGTAATTTTCTTACACAGTAGAAGATACAGCATGAAAAAAATCCCTTACATTTTCTTTACTTGCTTCACTGATTTCCTTCATAGAAACCTCAAATTCCAAAGTGGCATTCTGCAAAAAGGCAGTAGAAAACAATGAGGATACAAGGAAACTCAGTTATTAGTATTGGTTGAGGAAAGTTTACATTTAGCAAATTGCACACACTGTGCTGCTATCTACCTGACTGTGTTCGTCATCAGGCTCGCTGTCTGACAAGGAGCTCTGTTCTGCAACAGATGTACACAACTTCAGGCAAGGAAATGATGATAAACCCTCATATCTTGTCCTTATGGAACTCAAAGAGATTAGAAGACCATTGAAGCATGGCAAAGCAAACTGAAGGACAAGGAGTCCTCCTTTACCATAAACTTGTGGTTCAACGGAAAAACACAAGAATTCTGATAGAAAAGCTAGTTCTACGGTACCTGTTCAAGTTAAAACTACAATATTGCATAAAATACAGCAACGATGCATCTTAAGCATCTATGGTGGAATATTAGAGATCCCACTGGTGTGAATTAGCTAAGAAAGGAAGAAGGGTAGAAGAGAAGAACATAAATTGACCAGCAAATTTGATTCAAAAGCTCAACTTATTTATTCAACGATAATCAGCAAAACCTGTTCAAAAGAAAGAAGGGTAGAAGAGAAGAACATAAATTGACCAGCAAATTTGATCCAAAAGCTCAACTTATTTATTCAACCATAATCAGCAAAACCTGTTCAAAAGAAGCAACAAACCGTATGCGGAGACTAGAAAAAGTAATAATAGCACCGCATGTACCTGATTCATTTGTTGCCGCAGTCTGCACACCAGAGCTAGATCCTCTCAGTTGAGAAATTACTTGTGCACCAACCACATCTGCAAACATTGTTGCAGATTCCCTATGGTCCTCGGTGAGACCAACGTACAGCATATTGTCCAATCTCCTCTGCAAGATTTACAATCATCTACCATGATCACAACCGCAAAAGGGCGACACAATATTAGGAAAACAACATAAGAGCATTATTCACTAAAACCTCATAACCAATTTAACCGACCTTTGCAACTTCAAGGACAATTCCACCAAGTTCTTTGTGCTGCATAATACAGTGACGTACTTCATGTGACTCCGGAATATAGGAATTGTTAGTTAACCCTGCAATCTGTCAGCAAGAAAATTTAGCCTGAAATGGCTCTACATACTAGATTTAAGATGATATAGACTCTTGTTAGACAAGGCAGATTCACGACAGCAGAAACTTAGCACAAGTTTAGTTTTAAAACTTTTGTGGGGCAGTCAGAAAAATGAGAATGACTTACCAGTTGTCATAAGCAGAATGCAGAACACTTTCTCTTTACTCAGTAATCATCAAAAGCAAATTCTATATACATCACTTACCAGGCGTTCTGGTGGAGCTAATGATTCATCAGTGGCATACCAAAAAATCTAAACCACATGTATCTATAAACTAGAGAACTCCAAAGAATTGTGCAATAAACTCTTCCCTCATGATAGGGCATGCTTAACAACCAAATAACAAGCATCTTATCAACGCAAATACAAGGCCTCAAACACATCACACCAACACAAGAAAACCGAAATTCATTGACAGGTACCCCTGCAAGACTAACTGTGTGAATTAGCATGCGAATCCCACTTTCTCATCAAGCAAAGGAAATCCTCTGTTCGTAATGTCTTTCAAGAATTCGTTCCCCTTTCTTTGGAAAATTGATGCAAATTACTACACTGTGTGTTAAGTGCATGTAAGGCATCGAACAAACTTTACTCAAGACTAGATTTTATCCTCGAGGATTTAACATAAGAACCATCATCAAACCAATGGTTGCTTCTCTATCCCATCTAAACTTCCTTCCAGAGAATCTTAGGTACATGAATAAAAAGTACATATCGCATCTTGGATTAAGGCCTTTAACCCATGTTATACCTTACAATTTAACCAGAATATTTGATTTTAAAGAAAGCTAACAATATCAAGGAAGAAGGGTGAAACTCATGCTTCAACAGCCTGAGAACGAAAGACATGAAATTGACAAGTAACACAGATTTAGAAGATTGCAACTTACCTGAAACGTGGCACCATTATGTATTATTTCTTGAGCAACAGGGTCATTGATATACTTATGCAATGGCATTACAATGTCCTCCATATTGTATGGGTCGCTGCCATAGATATTCCTGGATCCACTAAGCCTTCTCACATCTCTCTGTAGAGAGAGAGAGGTTGATCATAAACACATATGGAACAGAAGCATATAACACGAAACAGATAATTTAATTACTGAACACAAAGACAGCATACAACACAGGGTTGTGGAGCATTGATTCATAGAACAAACCCCCCCCAAAAACACCCTTTTTCTTCCCCCTCTCTCACCCAGAAATTCCCAGCAGCTCTTTCCCAGGAGATCGATCTGTTTAAATTACTTCATCCAATAGACAAACAAGTGAATTGTCAACTATGTACTTTTCCTTTTCTCTATACATCAGATTGATTCTTTGCAGCATGCCTTAAAGTTAATAAAGGTCTCCAACAAAAATAGTAGGCTAGAAAAATTCGATGATCATCACTAGAGACAAAAAAAAGAAAAAAATGGTGAATATATCTAGCATCGTGCAATATAGCAACCGTACCCTTGCAAATAGGTCTTCTCTCATCCAAGGAACTAGATACTTCCATGGCCATATATCCAGTGTACTAACTCCAAATCCTTTAGTCTTGGAGCGCAAGCGCCCAGCCATTTTCGTGGCAGAAGTTAAATTAGGGTGCACCAAAAATCTAGCTGCTACCTCCACAGAGAATTCATATGTACTGAAAACACGATTGACTGGGTCTCTTAATATGGTCACCACCGAAGTTCTATCCTTAGGAAGTTTTGACATCATGCTATAGTCATCATGAGTGACCAACAACCTGCACTTTTGCTTGCTACACAGTAGCAAAGAATCGGGTTAAACATAAAAAATTAAGTACAACACAAATGTCAAAAAGGGGGAAAAAGGTCATACCTGGGATCAAACCTCAATTTATCATAAGAGCGAGGGCATTCCAGATCATTAGGATACAACTTCTTCAGGAGACTGCAAGTAAAGATTTAGCAAGAAGGAATCACACTGGCGGCTCATCTGATGAATGCAACAATAACTACAACTATGTGCTCTGCACCAAGAGCGATTTGAATTACCAATGGAAGTATGTACGTCCTCCTGTTCTTGGAACATGGAGAAAGAAGAGCAAATCTCGCAGGGTGTGTTTGTCTTCTTTAACTTCTAGACTAAGTGCAGAAGAAGCCCACTTCTTCACTACATTCTCACAATGCCCAAAATCCCTCTTGTGAGGAGAAGCATTAGCTGATAGAGAAACCAGGGAATGTTAAAAGCCTCAATCAGCTAAAAGTCAAGCTTAGATGTTAAATGTTCCTGACCGACCCTAATTTTTTCCCAAACAAACTGGTCACTCACACAAACTTCATCCTCATAGTACGATGTAATATATGACAAAGCACTGGTAGAATTATATCTCAACTGAGCAGAAAAGGAGGGAGGTTACAACTCAGTTTCTAGTCAGCAAATGAAATTCCATACTTAATTTTCATGACTTCAAGTATTGCACAAAGCATCCCTCCTTATCACTCTCTCTAAGACAACAATAATACAACATTTACCATCACAAGGTGGGAAAGAAGCTAAGGACGGTGAAAAAAACTGAAGATGGGATTCAGAATCTGCCCCCCACTTACCCAATCCAAGAAGAATCAGCAAAATAGCAAGCCTCAGGCTTAGAGTAGGATCCATCAGCCTCACCCTACTCCAAACACCGGCTGGAGAAAAATCTGACAAAACATGGACAAACAAGTTCTCATAAGTCTCTCCAGCTAAACCATAACAGTTCAAAAAAATCGAACTGACACGCCAGACATTATTCCTTTTCTCTTACTTCAAATATATCAGATCAATGTCACAGTTAATTACAAATTCGGGCACTGCCTAACTAGTACCTAGTAGCAACTCAAATAACACCTTTCTTTCCCCATCCCAAAAGAAAAAAGAAACCCATCGGACAATCCATGCAACCTTATCAAACACCAAAAGAAGAAGCTCTACCCAAAACGAAAGGCGCGAGCTTTCTTGAACAAATCAAACGGACCAAAAAAAAAAAATGAAAGAAAAAACCGCTCACTTCCTGTCGATTGAAGACCCGGAATCGACATACCGATAATGAGGGCCCTCTTTTCTAATTTGAAAGGAAACCCTGATCACAGAATTTCGAGACGAGCTTAAAAACCGAAGCTTGGCGATGACGTCGAAATGCGGAGCGGCACGGTAAAAAAAAAAAGAAAAAAAGAAGAAGAAGAAAAGAAGAAAACTTTAATAAGACTACACTCCAGAGAAGGAACAGAGAGCAACAAAGCGAAAGTGGACCACCTGCCCTACCCTGCACGTATTAGACGACGACTCTACCGAAGTCTCGTGCTCATAAATTCTCCTCGATCTCCGTCGCTGGCTCCGCCAGACAAGTCTCACGATAACCGGTGCCCCCACCCCCACCACCACCGCCACCACCACCACCACCTTTCGCGATTACCAGCGAATTTCTCGGCCCTCCGAACGAGGGATCGGCGCCGGAAAACCCACAGGGAGATGACCGGAGCCGCCCCCTCGCGACGGCGAGCGACCCCGGAAGACCTCCGAGCGAAGGAGAAGAAGGGAAGAACGAGAAAGAGAGAGAGGAGAGAGAGAGTCAGCGATTTCGGTGGAAGAGTGAAATGCTTTTGACGACGATCGCAACAGTGCGCGGTGCGTGGTGCGTGTCGCTGTCCCATTTTTTTAAATAAATAAAATAATTCCAATGTCGGAAGGAGGTGAGGGACGGATTGGGAATTATAAATTTGCAGATTTTGATTAGGATTTTGTGATCAAGAAAATACTGAGTATATTTGCCAAGTGATTTAAGACACTCGTTGCTGAGACCGTTTTTTAGATGCTTAACTTTTGTCGTCTCGCAATAATTGATATTTGAAAAGGTGAAATATTCCTTATTAGTTATATGATATGCAATTTGCAAGTAAATATTTTTGTGACTATCTTCTTTTTTTATGTGCGTCTGAAAAAATTTTCGATTTGAAATTAGATCGGAATTTGTATCGTTGAAATATTGTTAATTTCAATGAATGGCCTACAATCTTTAATTACAATTGGAAAAGAAAATTATGATTTTTCTTCTCACTAACACGTGATCATGACGAATGTAATAAGGGCCTTGATTGCATATCCCAAAAAATTTAGTTTCCATGTGTCGAAAAAGAATTAAAAAAAATCTCAGAGATTTCGAAGATAATTTTGGAATATGAAATCTTTTTGCTTTCATTTATTTTATTTTTTTGAATCCTTAGAACTAGGAAGTAGGAAATCTGATCTTATTTTTTGCTATATTCTAGCTGTCCTCGGCTTATTTATATGTTATGTTATTGGTAAGTATGATGTGTAATAAAAAAGCAGGAAAAAAATCATTTTTCTTCTTTGAAATCTGCACCGTGAAATAGCAATTCCGTTGTATGTCTTTGTTTGTGAGGATACTGAATGAGGGCTTTCTACAGAGAAGAGGAGAGAAGCCATGATCCTCATGCTCAAACCTAATTTGCTTATGCAAGATATTCTACATATTATTTTACATGTGAACAAAATATTCAATGTATTTCAAATTACTATGTTATTGACTAATTTTCAAACAATAAAGTAGTAAAGAAGAATTCATAAACTCATCTCTCATAATCTGATTTTTTTTTTTTGTAACGATATCTCGAATTTAAATCAAGTGGGTTTTGGAAAGAATTATTTTTATTTTCATTTTTTGCTAAAACAAATTTGTTTCAAATGATGTGAGCTACATTTAAAATAAGGAATTAAAAATAAATGAAATGTAACGTGCTTGTTTCAAATCGAATTGCAATTTTTATTCTTTTATTGTTATAGATATAGTAGATATTAATTGAAATTTATTCAAGCAATAAGATAAACCATGCTTTGAATAAAGTTGATTCAATTTTAAAATGAACGATAGGTAAAGCATTTATAAATGTAATTGACGAGAGCTATATGTCAAATTATTACTATTATCCTTGTTAATAAGATATATTTCTCCTCTTGACTTAATTTCAAACCAAGTGGATGAATTATAGATTTAAAGATACTTTATCTTCATTTTCTCTTTTCAAATTTACTATTCAACAAAATAAGTCAGAAAGAAATGAATATTTGGGAAGGACAAAAGAAACTAATTTCGAGATATTTTATCTTTACCTTTGACTATTTGACAACTCAATACGTTTGAACATGCTTTCTCTTTATAAATTTTTCAAATTATACATTTGCACACGCTTTTCTTTATCTGTTCTCAAATTCGAAATATAATGTGATGGAAGTTTGAGAATAACAAGTCACTAAGTTAATGCTAATGGGTAAAGTTGATGGTATGTGGCACATGCCATGTGGTAATCACAAAAATAAAGTTGAGTGCCGTGTGGTAAGCTTAAAAGTAAATATTCTCTCAATTTGGACTTCGACTATACATAATAAATAAGGAAACATTGTCAAAAACGTCATAAATCTATTGTATTTTTACATATTTAGTTCCAAATATTTCAATTTTGCCAATTGAAATCGCTAATATGGACATTGGTCTTCCTACATAAAGATAGCTATTGCTTTTTTATATTATTTTAATATTTTTCCTTTCTTCTTCCTTTTGACCGGTGGTTAGCCATAGCTGGGCGGGTTGGCCGACCCTTGTGTAGGTCAAGGTGGCCTCACTAAATTTGGCTTGGGCGAGGTTGACCCTCGTTGGGTCTTGCTTAGGAGAGGGCGAGCCTTGGCGAGGGTTGACGGTTGTTGGGCCACGCCTTGCCTGGCTTGTGGCGAGTGAGGGTGACCCTCACCAAGTGAGGCCAATTGGTCTGCCACCGGCAAAAGGAACAAAAAAAGAAAAGCAAAAGAAAAGGCAGAAAAAATAATAAAATATGAAAGACACCTATCACTATCGATGTCTATATTAGTTATTTTTAGCTAAAATTAGTAAGATTGATTGACTCGCTTTATAAAATTTAAAAATTGAGAATTGAATTGACGAAAGTATAAAAAGTTTAAGATTTCTTGAACAGTTTTTCTTAATAATTTAATGATTTTTTGAACAATTTTTTCTAATAGATAAAATATCCAAGGCAACCGTTGACAAATACTCTTTATATTGCCAATGAAAATTGGAGGTGCCCACTCATATTAGTGGTATAATCTGTTCAGATACAAATCCGGGGCACCACCACTCACACCGCCAGCTCCACTCAGTTCTCTGTGGGTTTGAAATCTGGAATAGAAGGAAAAGCAATATCGAGGGCATCGGGAACGGAAGAAGCTCATAGGGGGCGACCCAAGCGTCCGTGAACAAGACAGAGATCGAGGGGGCAATGTCCTTTTCGATGCTTTGCCCACTACGGAATGTTGGGCTTTTTTGACCTTTGCTATTTTTTCTGGGGTTCTGTCAACATGGGATGGACCCCCCCCAAGCAGCTACATTCATCTGTCCATCTGTCCACATGAACCGTGTTAGCCATAATCTATGTTTAGTGGCTTTGTGTGGTGGTTGTGGCCATTATCTTCGTATTTTGTATGATTAGAAAATGGGAAAAAAAAAGGGGGAAGAATCGCCATTCCCCTTTTCTTTTTTTTTCCCACTCATTTAAGATGATAAGGACATGTGGCATCATCACCGTGAATAGCGCTTCTTCGTTGGGAAAAAAGAATAAAAAAAACACTATGAAGTGAAGAATCCCAACATGCTTGTCGATTTTCTTTGTTGTTTTTCTGGGAGAATGCTAATTTGCACGTTCGAAGTGATTGAATCAACGAATGTCCATCTGTACTAAAAATCATAGACTCCAACACTCCCTTTTTTCTTCTGCAGCTCTAAGAAGCAAAGGCTTGTTATGCTGGTTGATTATATACAGATAACAGGAGATACCATGTCACTGTTTGAGTAGAACTGATCTTGCTGCATCCAGATGGTTAAGCCGGCAAGTGCCCAGAAGATACTCAGGCAGCTCGTCTTCTGTGTTAGCCTGATGAGAACAGGCAATCCGTGCATTAGTGTGGTTCAGAAATAAAATAAGATGGACCGAAACAAATATGAAGTAATAGTTGGCGGAACAATTGCATAGTGATTATTACCAAAAAAAAAAAAACAATTGCATAGTGAACATTAAGATGACCAAATAAAACTTCTGTAACAACTTAAACGACATGAACACTTTTACCTGCACCAAGAATGCCATTTCGATAACCAGGTTGTTAAGGTAACCGAGTACCAGACTAACCACTCCCCTGGCAACTGTTGATGACCCTATGTCAATCCCAAGCTGTAATGCGTATTTAGGGGTTAGCATGCTTTAGCGTGAAAATTTTCAACATGATATCTCGAATATGTGATTCATAATTTCAGTCTTTCAATGCAGTGAATGGGTTAATAACTGTCAAGCCCAATGACAAGCATTGTGATAATGTTACATGATCAATAAGGCAAATTGCACAAATGGGATGAATACAAGAAGAAATGACAAATGGCTAAGCATACTGCTCTTTGAACATCTGAATGCCCAGATGAAAATTCTTTTAAGGCTATCAATACCAATGCACCATTGTATTCCAATATTTATCTCATACTGCTGTGCCAAATTCAAGTAATAGAATCCCATGAAGCTGAAATGCATTGGAGTTACCTCCAAGTAGTTACTCCCATGAAAATAATTGATTTGCAGTGCTTGCCCAATAAGACAGGCTTTCTTTCCCACACTCTGCTTGACTATCCAGGAACCCTGAAAAATAAGGAAAAGAATTAACAAGGTTTATGGAACATACAAAAGAAGGTGGTCAGGCCACTAAACAAAATGTATACATCTAATTGAGCTAATCTGCATAGCATAGCACCCAATTGGAGCCAGATATTTTTCTGTCTAGTCATGTTCTAGGATGAAGTGAGATTGACCCTCGAGAAAACAAATCACGAGGTAAACTTGAGTAGAATAAGTGAATTGTTTATGGCTACCTGTGCAGTACATGGGGTAGACAAACCATCTTGTCAGGTGATTCAGTGAAAATCAGGAAAGTATGCTGCTAGGTTCTTAAATATTAAAACAACCATGAAGGATACTGACCTTTGAAATATAAGGTATTAGCTTGAACCTTGAATTTCTATATGCATCATCCCCCTTGACAAAGCTCTCCAGTAAGGGTGCATCTTTCAGGGGAGTGCTCATCATGTAGTATAGTGCTAGGCTGTAGGTTGTTGATCCAGGTACCTGCTTCACAGGACATGAATCTTTATAACCGATAATGGCAATGACACCCAGGTCGGTTAACATAGATAAGAGAAAATATTTGCCTGTATGTTCACAATAAAGAAGAACTCTGCTCCACCATGGGCTGCATATTTCTGCATAACAAAGTCAGTATGTTCAGAAAACTTATAAATGCCACCATATTGAGGCAAACGCATGTGAATTTAGCAAAGAGGTTATTTAAATTATTGGATTTAAGTTTGAACCTGAACAATACTCCCCGGCCTTCCTCCTAGGTCATCTTCCTTTTTGTCAGATCTTAGCCAATCTGCAGCAACCATTTGCATCAAGGTTCCTTTTGCTTTAACCTGGAGGACAGTTCAGAAGCAATAACATCAGAGAGAAATATGATGTATTTCTATCAAGAAATAACTCTACAAGAACAATTTGTCAGATGAAAAAAACTTCACCACTAGGTACTTTTACCAAAGAGTTAACTGTCAATTCATTCACGTTGTTTTATGTGGATCCATTGCATAAACAGAGTCCACAGAAGCCAACTAATCAAGGGTTCTCTGAGATAACAATGAAAGTGGTTTTGTTGGCCAAAAAAAAAAAAAAAAAAAATAATAATAATAAAATAAAAATAACAAAAGGAAAAGAAAAGTGCCTCGGTCAACTATAGGTACTACTATAGTTTCAAAATGAACAGTATACAATGATTTCACTCTTTGAGAATATTTTATCATGCAAAAACTACTCCTTTTGCATTTCTATAGCACATAAGTTACCCCTCGATATAGGCAATTTGTTAACAAAATCCCAAAAAAAATCATCTCTGCCAACGGGTAAAGTTGGAACCTTATTCAGTGGCTAGCGGAACTTCCTACAGAGGATCATCAGTTCAGAATGATAGAGAAGAAAATACAACAAAGCACAATCATTAATCAGGCATGGTTTTCAACTCAAATCCATAATATAAAATTAGAGTCATCTGCCAGGAGACACCATTTTGTTTCTGTTAACACTTCGAAGGGTCATATATATGAATATATCAGGCAATGTATGAGCAAGTGCCATCCTGAGCTAGTGCTCTGGCTAATCTGTGCACTGTACACACCTTTTGATGGTCCTTTAAATAATTCTTTCCACGGATTAAAAAAGTAGAAGGGTCTGCCTCAGTCCAGCTGGAAGTCAAGATGCAAGTCGGATCTTTAGGAAGAGTAGTTCCATAGCAACATGAGACAATGTCTTCTGTCACCATCTCCTGTAAGTCAACATAGCCCCTCTTCTGAACTACAACATACAAAAGTCTCAATTGTCAGCACGTCCAATAATATAGGTCCTGGTCCTCATGAGATGGCCTTTTAAGACAGAAAAGCATGCAGCAAATGGGTAGGACAATTAGATAAGCTTATAGGTGCTCCAATATAATTCTGTTCACCTGCAAGGTCATGTAATTTTCTCACAAAACCAGCAGCAGTTGATAATCTTGGATGACGTCCCTGCGATGTGATGGCGGGATAGGAATCACATGAGAAACTCCAAACATGGAGAGCAAGAGGCCATATACCTTGATCTAAAACTAATGAGAACTCCATCAACTATCGATTTAGGATTGAATCACCCGGTCATAACCATTCGATGTAAGCTGGTACCTGAGGGGAAATTTCTGGCGCAAAATCATGAGACCAACTGCTTTCTGATTGGTCATCTGATGGCTCGAGTACATCAAAGAACTCATCAGCAGCATCGTTTAGGCTGACAAGGCTAGCATGCTCTGAAGGCGCCTTAGCTGATCCATCACTCATCTCTTCCACTGCCCTACCATCCCTTAATGATTGCACAAGTCTATCGTCATGCAACATAACATTTCTTGACAGCTCTCCTGATGAAAAGTTAGAGGAAAAATTCCCCACTTTTGCTAGAAACAACTCTCTTAGTGCTGCAAAAACACAAAAGCTAGTTGCTTTCAGATAACATTGGCAGAGTCCATAGGGGAGCAATCTTATTAGATAAAACTAATTATGCACAGATCAGGTTCACCGGCAACTCTGCCAAGCATTTTGATTGTAATACTCCGGCCTGAAGAAGTTCGGATGTAAGACTTCCAATATTTCCAATCAATAGCAAGCATGTGTTTTACTACTGATTGTTCCCCTTTATTAACTGGAGTAATGACATATCCTCCACCTGCAGATAGAAAAATTCCACTGCCTCAGAAATTGTGTGCTTCGCAGGACACAAAGTATGATCATGCAGGCTCACCACCCAAACAAGTAATTAAAGTCATGTTCGTGAGCAGAGATTCAGATGAACACGTTAATTTTCGCCATTCTTTCCCTGAGATTTTTTGTCTAGGGGATGAAATATCGGGGCTGATATAGCAATGGAACTCAATAAGTTGCATACGTTAAATGCGATTCCAGCATACATTACTTTTTAGGCATGCTCGGAAAAAGCCTTTCTGTGGGAGACACTTCTTGTGGAAGACTGAATGATAGAGAATGACTGCAAAATAGTAGGTCAAAGATGTCACCTCATAGTTTACTGGATTCAGTAAAAGATGTAACCTGTAAGTAATATTCAATAGAGTGCATACCATATGTTCCATCATCTTCTCTTCTCCAATATCGACGCAACAACAGATCTCTACATTTCATTCCCCTGAATGCATGACATATAAGTGAGAGAGCCACAAATGAATCAAATTTTAAGATGCCTTCTAGAAAAATTGTGATTGCTAAACTTTTCAACTGACCAAGGTAGCCAATCGCTATACAGCTGCTTGTGAATGATATCAGTGTGACCATCGAGATGCTCAACCACCCTTCCCTTATAGAAACAGAAGTCCCATCTGTTGGATTGGAAATTTTATAGACAGGCAAAATTTAAAGCAATGTGTAAAATCGGAGGAAGACACGGCATTCTTCTGAATCTCCATATAAGTTCTTTTCAAAGATCATATTAAAAATAACATCAAAGCCTATAGGTCACTTGCAGATGGAAAATATCTGACAAAGAGGACCTACTCTGATCTTGAGGGACCGAGAGACATGAGTGTTTGAAAAATGGCTTCTGATGTGCCATCAACCACACCAACAGCCATTACTGCAGGATGGTCATCCCACTGTGGAGGAGAAAAGGTTGCAAGTTGCTTGCTCAGCAATCAATTAGTTCATTGAAACCAGCAAATGAGAGAAAGGAACAGCTAACTAACCTTCCCACAAGAATCCCGGTCTTTTGCTTCTTTAAAAAGCCTCAAACCTGCATAGATCTATGTCTTAGGAAATAGAGAAAGATAAATCAAGAGTATGCTAGGAAGTACATATTACCATTCTGGCAACCGAAGATTGTCCATGGTGAAGGGGCAACAACATCTGATGCCACTAGATCTGTATGGTTGGATGTACCACGAGTCCAGTCTACTGGAATAGCATGACTTACTCTGTTGGAACCACTTAATCTACAGACCCAAACAGATTATTAGCAGCCAAAATAAGAATAGGGGCTAATCTCAACATAAAACATCAGCTATAATTTGTCTTATCAACAGCATTTAGACAACAAACATGTCAATAATAAACCTAGTGCTTCAGTGCATATATTGTATAACTCTTCATACCTTAATGACTGCCAGCTCGTTGTTGAGCAGTCCAGAGCACTAGCACCAGGATCTGGACTACCCTAGAGAGAAAACAAAGCAATTAGCCTGTAGTCCAAATAAGGCATGTCTTGCCCACTAATGCTAAAAATTTGAACCTTAATAGCTGCTTCCTGGAAGGAATGAATCCATCTCGCTGCTTCTTCAGGACGATATGCTCCCAGCTATTTGGTATAGTACCTCAAGTTAAAAGATGAGAAATTCGACAAAATCTTTAAATGGTAGTCACATTTACTCTTGTACCTTGAGTTGGTCATTGTGATTTGACGTATTATAAAGTGTAAATATGTAGAACACCTGTTAGCATAAAAAGCTTTTTTCAAGTACATCAAGCTGCAGTTAATGGATAAAAACATTAGTTGATTGACTCCTGGTGGAAAGAATAAATAAATGACCATACTTTTCTATGAATGCTTTCTCTTCCATTGTCCACGACTCGGATACAGCAATCAATAATCGCACTTCTCACAGGATCCTGAGATAAAAATGAAGCACATGATTAAGTGTTCTCAGAACAAGTGAAATTTGCAGATACTTATCGTTACCATGTTCTAGGACCCAATTACAGAGGGATGAAATGCTTATTTTAAGACAGAATGTGAAGTTATAGTTAGAGCAGGTCCCACTAGAAAATGAAAGTGTACAAGATTTTCTTTGACACATCCTAGTACTGGGATTGAATCAAGTGGCCCAGAAAGGCTCCTCATATTAACCAGGTTCCTTCCTCAATTAGAGGCATTGACAATTATTGATTCCATGCCTAAATCAAATCAATCTCCTGAAATGTCCCTATACCGGATAGCTTTGCATACAATGTGACTAAGCCTTCATGCCCCTTTCACATTAACATACATTGCAATTGAAAAAACACTACCAGACTTTAAGAACTCGCGCTGTCTGACAGCAGCAATATTTAACCTTGTGAATCTGATTTCGAGCAAACCGAAGGCATCGCATCTTTATCAGACCAAACAGTCTCCAGGATAATGCGTTTATCCACTGCCAGCATCCAAAACTTAGATGTTCTTTTTAAAAAATAAAAAATAAAATAAAATTGGTAAACAGGATTTGAATATTCATCCAACATCAGAAGTAAGGTAACAACTAGAGACCAACTTCACATATTTCTCGGAGGATCTCCTGTGCAACACAGTAAAACTAGTAGGGCAATTTATCCAAACGATAGGCAAACAACTGAATTACCAAGATTGTTATCAATCTACCTAAAATATCACATCAACTCTTATTTATGGAGTGGAAAGAGTACAATACCAGCACATCACAATCAATTAAGATAGTGAGAGCCAAGAATGTGGCCCAAAAGTCAGGCACATGCAATGTGCGCCGCACTACCGAATCGACCATAAATGAATAAAGTACAAGCAGAGAGCGAGAACGACCAAATACAGCATCAAATCTCGAGAGACCAGTATAAATCGATGCAACTAAAGGATTCACTATTTGACGACACTAGCAATTTGAAAACCCATCCGATAAAAAAAATAAAAAAAATAAAAACCCACTCTAGCACCTCGATTGTGTGGTGGAATAAGATCTAGACAGAGCCATTAGACAACATTCTGCAACATTAAACAGATCAAAACCATCTCCATTCGTCAACATCAGCACGCGGGGAGGTTGATCTCAGATAGTAAAACTACCGCCAAATGATCCCATCAAAAAGTGCACGACGAGCTCGCTCAAATTGTTGTCAACTCGTGACTTCAAAAAAGAATCAATAGAAACAGAGCAGTCCATTCAGCCCGCTTGGCACGCAAGTTCCTCGACCGTAAAGCAGCACCTCCGTCTCAGCCAAACAAACCTTCGAAGAACTGAAGCACATGCAAACTAGACGGTACGAAGAAGAAGAAGAAGAAGAAGAAGAAGAAGAGGACGGGACCTCATCGGGAGAAGGAGGAGCAGATTTGAAGCACTTGAGACAGTGATCGTCGAGGACGAAGTAGCGCTTCCTGGAGAACTGAAGGCCGAGCCGGTTGGAGCGGATCAGATACAACCAGCCCTCCATCCGATCCGACCGAGGGAAAACCCGCTCGCACTCCTCCGACAAATCCGCCACCCAGAACCGGTCTCGAAACTCCCCACCCACTGCAACAGGTACGTGCGGAAACTCGGGAGGTCGGACAACCGGAAACCGCGTGCTCCCCTCCGCCGGAGCCGGCGGCTGGGGACGGCGACGGCGAACGGCGCCTCCGAGAATCGGAAGCGAAGAAGATGACAAAATCCGAAGCAAAGTTCCTCGCTTTCTTTCTGTTAAAGTTAACTGATTTTGCGTGCGATACGTCAGACCAAGATTGGAGGCAGATTGAAATGATCATTTTTAAATTATTTTAATTAAAGCGTTGCCTCGTCGTACGTACCACATCATAAATCAAGCCTAACAGATAACTGTTAACGGCCCCCGCCGCCGGGCCCACACGAGGAACGGCGGAGATGGGCTTAGCGTACATGCATCAGCCATCGGCCCACTTTTTTTTTTTTTTTAAATAATAGGTTGAATCGGCACCTTTCAATGACTTACCAATATAATTGAGATCTAAATGAAAATCATAGACTAAAAATATTAAAATATAAATGCATTGAAATTCCTAAAACTTGTCAAGTAAATATAATTTAGTTCTAAAAGTTTCAAAAAGTATAATTAAATTTTAAAACTTATTATAAAAATACAATGAAATTCTAAAATTTTCAAAAAGTACAATTAAATCATAAAATTTGTTAAATTGATCAAATCAAGTCTTTTTATTAATAACACTTTTTTGAAATTTTTAGGATTTCATTGCACTTTCATGGCAAGTTTAAGAGTTAATTGTATATTTTGAAAGTTTTTAACTCGATTGCATTTTTATGATAAGTTTTAAGATTTAATTGCACTTTTTGAAAGTTTTAGGATTCAATTGTACTTTTATAATAAATTTTAGGACTTCTAGTGTACCTGTTCCAAAAATTAAATTAGAATGAAAATTTTCCCGATGACGTGAAATTTATCTATACATTGAAAAATATTAATTTACCAAAGCATGCCCCTATTTATTAACTATGGATATTTATCTAACTCCTTCGAGTCTCATAAATACAACTTTCTAAGATTGAGAATTTATTATCTAAGTTAATATGCAAGATCGCAATCATTCAGCATTAAGATATCATTGCATGAACCCTGAAATGTGGGGAAAGAATATTATTGCACTTGATAAAATTCATTTACACTCGAAATTGAGTCTTAAGGAAATGGAGAGAGAGAGAGAGAGAGAGAGAGAGAGAGAGAGAGAGAGAGAGAGAGAGAGAGAGGGAACCCCGTCAAAAGCGAAAGAGAAAAAGAAAATGCCAGCTTTCTTGCTGAATATCAGACAAAGGAGTCTCTGCTTGATTTCTTGGCATCTTGATTTTCTTTATCTTGATAGCCCAGGCTCTTCCCATCGAGAAGCGGTTCAGTATCCTTCTCTTTAACCTGACAATATACAAGAAAGGGACGTGTGAACAAGCCTGCTCGCTGCATATTCTCAAGACTCGTACATGAACATGTGGGGGAGAGGGAGGGAGGGAGGGAGGGAGGGACCTGAGAATTGGAGAGATCTGTCGACTGCTTCTTCTTGCTCTCTTGGGTACAGAAGTAGGAGTACAAGCCCATCCCTAGCATGGCGACGAGGATGCCGATGATGTTCCTCTCGGTGAAAGGGTCGTGCAGCAATGTGTAGCCGAAGCCCAGGACCAGGCACGTCTTGAGGTGGCCCAGCACTTGGTAAGTCACTGGAGATGTCTTCCCGATCACCAAGAACGTGCTGAAGTTCACCGACACTGCTATCAGGCAGGAAAGGATGATGAAACCCTGCGACGTGTCCATTCGCGATGCGGTTACATGATGATTTTCGCTCGACTTGCGCCGGAATATAATTGATGATATCGATTCGAGTGGGTCTAAGGCTCAGGATCGCGTGATCATATAGTTTGAGTGAACCGTGAAAAACCAAGAAGAATCGATGACGAGTGGAATAGATTTGTTGCTTACCAAGACTATGGGAGAGTACTTATAAGCAAAGACATTTTGCTTGGTGAGGGATTGATCCACTAGAGGGCCTGAGACAAAGAGAATGGCTGCTTGGAAAGGTGCTGACTGGTACAACAGCTGTGTGGAGGAGACATTGAGCTTCTTCTGTATGGTGTTTGTCAACTGAAGAGAGGACAATTGTTAAGGGAAACACTTCATATCCATCTCCACAAGAGAAAAGGCCTTCCACAAAAATCAGAAGGTAATATGTAAAGAATGTGGAAGCTCAAAGTTCGCACTTATGTATGCTCCTTTGGAGTTTTCTCAAGAAGTGCATCCAACAAATGAATCCACATCGATTTAGTATAAGACATCGGTGACTATACTTCCATGAATTCAGGTACACCTTGTTAGAAAGATAAAAATTAGTAAAAGGAAGGATACAATTTGGCCGACGCAGGTTGTGACGATGGCCAGAGCGGAGAGCACTGTCCCCACAAAATTAAGTTGTAGATCGGTAATGGACGCGATGCCCACCCCCAAAATCAAGACAAATAGAGAGAATTTTATCTTCTGGCTGCAAGAACAGAAGAAGTTGTCTCAGAAAATGTATAGAAGAAAAAAGGAAGCCGTCTTCAAGCAACTGGATCAATGGGTCTGTTACCTGAACTGCTTTTTGAGGAAAAGAGTTTCCAGTAGAACGGTGAATGGTATAATAGCCAGTTTTGTCATCTGCGAAAATAAGAAATTAGAGGAACTGAATGAGGAAGAAATTTGAATACTAAACTAAGATTGTGCAAACGTTCTAAGTTGTAAATGCTTCTATTGGTAAACAGCCGGGTATAGGAACCTGGTAGAATCCGACGGAGTTGAAACCAAGGCTCAAGTTTAGAAAGCCAATCGAAATTCCATTCAAAATGCCAAACAGCATCACAGTCTTCAAGTCAATCGCCTTTGATTCGAAGAAGTTCAAACGTTGAGCCGCATGTAGTGTGCAAAATGTAACCATCAGGTGCCAACTGGTGAGAGTTGTGGCTGCATTCATCCAAAGAAAAAGAGAGAATTTTACCTCATGTTCATGCTTGAAAACTAAGAAAAAAATCGACCATCAGAATCTACTTGAACGAGTTCCGTTTACCGAAAGGGAAGCCGAGATTGCTCATTAAAGCCTTGTTGCAGATGACAATGGACACGGATGATGCCACTGAGAGAAAGAGAGCACCAATCACACCCAACTGGAAGCCTGTCATCTCCCCCATGCTGCAATATTTTCTGACAGACAAACCAAGGTTAACACGAAAATTTCTTTTAAAACGAAACTTGTCTCAGATGACAAATCACATGATGCATAGCTGGTGAGTCCTTTTTTATGTCTCTTGGGAGTTGGAATTAACACGACAATTTTCTGGTTTCTTGAAAGTAGGAAGTTTTCTATTGGCTGAAGACAAATAAAGATGAGAAGGTCAACTAGTCAAAATATCATTAAATAATGTTACGCTCGGGGTTCGTTCATTGCTTTAAAACTCTGCTAACAACCATTGATTAGCATAGCAGGATAATTTTATTGTTTTCTAGGTGGCCATTCGATCTCACGGATTTGTACTAGGCTAAGGTTTGAACAACTCTCATCTTGAATAGGTGGTTTGGCTGTAATGTCAAAAATGTCATGTCATTCCAACCAATCTTACCAGCCACAATGCATAGGTTCCTATAGTTTTACCAATCGACAATGAGCTCATAGCTGAAAAAAATCAAATTCCCGATAAACTGAAGAGCAATTCGATATTATTCCAGTACCCGACACAAAAAGGACACGAAAGTCATATACTGCTCGTTATATCAGAAAATTCACTGGACATGAAACAGCAAAAAGAAATGAATAGAGCGGAAAAATACCTTGGAGAAACTAAAGTGTTTCTGGAGGGCGTTGTGCGAAACCTGAGAGAATCAGACTTAAGACATCGATAAGTAGGAAGGTGGATGACTGAATCAGTACTAGAACAACCAAGCTCAGATGTCACAGAAATCGCTTGCTTAGTTCTTACCAAGGAAAACCAAAACCGAGAAGGCAAAAAACTAGGATGTTGAGGAGATAGCAGTAGCTCCAAGAACTTCGTCTTCGATCACCACTCAAGCACCAGATCAGGCCCTTCTTTGAAGCCAACCCTCAGAGAGAGAGAGAGAGAGAGAGAGAGAGAGATTGGCTTGTGAGAGGAGCATTGAAAGGCATGTATTTAAGTGGGGTGTACAAAGAGAGGTTGGTGATGATAGGAGAATGGTGTTAACGGTTAGGCAATGGCTCATCACTTTCACAAGTAAGAGTTGACGGCCAATTGAAGCAAGGACTACCCGTCATCCATGGTCGATGACTCTCTCTAGTAGGCTCTTTTGCGAATGAGGTTAAGAGTTCTTCTTCATACGGCATTGCCACTCTTCTCCATCATCGTGGCTTTACTCGTTTTCCTTCCAATTTGTCTCGGTTGGATTTTAATCCATGGAGTCAAGCTCACTCTCTCTCGGTCCGGACTGGTCAAAGTGGCAGATTCCACTAAGGAACAACAGCTTTCATTGCAGAAAAATGATGAAAAAGTTGAAAGTTAAATTGATGGTGCCGAATGAGACTCAGTGTACTTACATTCAGTTTAGTGATACGGGCTAAATCTCATGACAAATGTGTTATCGACAATCTAGAGTCTCTTTTTCCTTGAGCTCCCACGTGTGTACATACACACAAGTGTTCATTATGCTTTAATTTAAATTATGAGCTTGAGGGTAAAGGATCTTGGATCAATGTCGACATGAATTAAGTCCTTGGAATTTCTAAAATTAAAAGAGAAAACGGAGACAAGCCCTGTTCTTTTTTTTCTTTTTTCTTTTTTTGGCGCAACGTTTACGCTCAAATATCATGTCAGACAAAGCGGACGTATTTCTTGCAACCAACAAGTCTTTGGAAAGTGTAGGTGCACTCTTTTCGAAGAAATCAAACTGACCATGTTTCCTTCATGCAACAAAATATTGCAACCGGGGCTGTCCGGATCAGAATTAGGTGGGTTTGCGGTATGTGTGTCATTTTCCTGTGAAAGGGTATTCAAGATTAAGCTCGATTCAAATGGTTTTGGTTGACAAATGTCTTTTTTACAGCTGAGATGTCTTGAACTGGCCGTTGCTAAATATTGAACAAATCTTAGCAGACAAGACAGGAAGGTGAAATGCAGATGTCTCGATGAGTATCTGCAAAAGCAAGCAAAGGGGTCTCTCTCGCTCTCTCTCTCCAACCAGAATTGGCGTTGGGTGAAGAACCTTCTATTTCACTTCAACAGAATCATAAATCTTTCATTTATTTTTTCATTAATTAGACCTCCAGAAGCCACAATTACCAAACACAACAGGGACACACAGATTTCCAGTGATCCCTTCATCTATTACGAATTGACAGAAGAAACGTCATTGTCCGGAACAACGTTCGATAGCTTGACGCTAGGAATCTTCGCTTACAAAATTAAAGTACTTCTTTCTCCATCTTACTTGCTGCACAGGACCCAAAGCGGAGGAATGAATTTAAAATTATAGACAGTGGGATCATGTGTAGACGCGCTCCATATGCTTTGACCTCTCCTGATAAAGACATCCTACGTATCATTTGTTGAGATGTGCATTCTTACACCTATTAACTCCTAACAGCCGACTCGCCAAAAATAAAATACAAGAAAAGCAGAAACGAGGAGTGTATTTTTTTATCAAGTTAAGAAATGGATACTTAATTTGAATTTCGAGAGTGAAGGGAACTGTTCACCGGAAATGGGCAAGTGCGCCAAAGTCTGCAAGTAAAACGAGCTGTTGGCAAATTTCTGGCCATTTGGATTTGTTTGACTAGCCAAGACTCCACAAAAGTAACCTAGTGAATACTCAATACAGATAAAAATGATGCGAAAAATAGAAATATTAAATTTCTGTATATTTTAATATACAACATTAAAGAGTGGACAAGCCTATTTATAGGCTTTACTGAATGATTATATAAAGTAATAGAATAATATAATATTAATTACAATCAGTTGGGGCCAACTAAGGAAGATAATGCCCGTTCCGTGAGATATACAAAATTAAGGGAACATCTCTAACATCGCTTGCAAACTCAAGGTGATATAGGATATTTAGCTTAAAAGACTACTCTTGAATGCTACACCTACCCCTCTCGCACCTCTGCGAGCTCTTCCCTACCCTTATGGTAGCTCCCCCTTTTCACAAATCCTAAATCCTGAGCTGCTTAATGCAACTAAAATCCCTTTCTTGTTTTCTTTACATTTTGCAACCCAATATCGAAAAACCCCAAAAAAATCTCTTATCATGCTTCGACTCTGTGTAAATTTGTGTTGTTTCACCCAATAGAACAGTCATCATCGCATTTTCTTCCGAACTCAACTTAACCTGGTGATCTTGCGGATGGGGCCTTTACAAGGTGGGTTTTCGTCGCTTTGCACTTGACGCTCGGCTGGGTTTCTGATTTTCTGATGTCGGTGGAACTTCTGTCGCCTCCTTTGATTTTTCATTGGATTTCTGGCTTTCTATTGCTGTGGGAGTGGGAGGTATAGTGAGAACTCGGTTTGGCCCATAAACAATCAAAGCTAATGTTTCTATATATGGATCTTTACCTCTTATTTACTTGATCGGGAGGATGAACTTTGTCTGGCTGCAGTGGAATTCTTATGGTGCAAACCCTTACTCTTTCTCCAGTACCCCCGCACCTCTGGTTTCTGTGTTACCCATTACTGAGCTCCCCTCAATCTCTTACCCATACTCTGCCTGATCCAAATTGCTTTAAAGCCTCTCTCCATGAGCTTGTACATAGCTATCCTATGGACAAGATACTATGGAAGGGAAAGAAGAAAATGATTTGAGATTAGCTGCACTATGTAAAAGCCTGGGTGATTTGTGATCTGAGGACGATATAGTTGAAGTTTCCATAGACATCACCCCACAAAAGAGGGCAGAATGCAATCGTACTTTATTCGGGAAATTATTTTCTAAACCAAATGTCAACTTCCCTACTTTTCTTACTATCATGAAGAAAGCTTGGAAATCAGAATCTGTGGTTTGTTTCCAGAAAGAACCAGGTTTTTTCACTTTTATGTTTCAATCAGAGGAGGAAAAAGAGAGAGTTCTACAAGCTGCACCCTGGTCTTTTGCCAGTAATCTACTTGTTCTAAAACAATGTGTACCTGAAATTCCGAAGCATTGTTATGACTTTTCCAGAAATGCTTTCTGGGTACGTATTGGAGGAATTCCTCCTGGATGGCGAACAGAAGAAGTATCCATGACCTGGCAAAGAAAATAGGCCATGTATTAGAAGTCCAGGTCGATCCCAAGGGCAATGGACAATACAAAGGAGGTCGAGTTAGAGTGGATTTGGACTTAACAGTTCCATTAAAATTAGGGGCTATACTGGATATTGGCACTAAATGGCTATGGGTGGAATTTAAATACGAATGCTTGCCACATTACTGTTATTCGTGTGGAAGAATTGGCCATTACGCAACAAATTGTGAACTCATTCCCTATAATCAATCACCATGGGCAGTGAACAAGATTGGCAAATTTGGCCCCTGGTTGAAGGCGGAAGCTTGTGACCATAGCCCATATTGGGAAGCGTTTTATGGAAAAATAGATGAGGAGTATATAGTGGAGGAAACAGTACTAGAAAATCTTCCTCTAGCACAGGTAATGGAAATAGTAGCCAGAGATGAGGGCGACTTTAGAAAAGCCCCTAACTGTAGCAAGAAAAGAACAGACAGCTTTAATGAACAGGAGACGATAGTAGAACTAGTTGATTGCTCCTTGAAAAATCCAGAACATGGTAAACGGTTAATCTGCTATGAAGCTACTAAACCGATTCTTTCGAAAATGAGCAAATGCAACAAGAAGAGTATGAAGGTGCAGAGGGCAAAGAAACAAAAATGCATTGCAGAGCAAGTTCCCCTACTGATTGATGACACGAACCTTTTGGAGACCCCAATTCAGGTCGTTAAGGATGGTAACGAGTGGGCTTTGGTGGCTAGCCCTAATAAGCCACCATTGACGAAATGAAAATTATCAGTTGGAATTGTCAGGGTCTGGGCATCCCCCTGACATTCCATGAATTGAGAGCATTAGTTGCTCTTAAAAGGCCCAACTTGGTCTTTTTGATGGAAACGAAAAACAAAGCATCGATGGTGGAAGGAATTAGAAGGAGGCTCAAATTTTCAAATCTATTTACAGTTAATCCGAAAGGAATTGCGAGAGGCTTAGCAGTTCTGTGGCAAGAAGAGGTGGGGTTAAAACTCCATGAAAGCTCTCAAGAATTCATTAATCTGGAGTGCATTGACTCAGATAGTGGATATTCAATGAGGATTACCTTTATTCATGCATCAACAAATTTTGGAAAAAGGTTAAAGTTATGGCAACGATTGAAAGATTTTCAGTCAACCAATTCTCTCCCATGGATTTGCATGGGTGATTTCAATGAAATATTATATGTATGGGAAAAAGTGGGGAAAAGAGAAGCAGACAACTATAGAATCGCAGCTTTTAGAGATTTTTTAAATGAATGCTCTCTAATGGACATTGACAGCAAAGGGTGCACATACACGTGGGCAAATAACAGGGAATAGGAGGGTTTTGTCAAAAAAACGACTAGACCGAGTCCTTTCTAACATGGACTGGAGACTTACATTTCATGATGCTGAAGTACAAGCCCTCCCAGCAATTGGCTCAGATCACAGTCCTCTCCTCCTTGTATTGCACCCTGAAAGTCAGAAACGAAAGAGAATTTTCAGAATGGAAGCATACTGGATAGACCATGCAGAGTATGGAGAGATTATAAGGCAAACATGGAACAATACACCCTTGAGCCAGACTAGATTCTCAGCAAAGCTAAATGAAATATCAGCAGCTCTTGCTAAGTGGAGTAAAGCTACGTTTGCACATGCTCCATCTCGAATCAAGGCACTCAACAAGGAATTAACAGAAATCACCAATCAAACTTCCCATCTTTCCAGCAAGCAGGCAACCCACAAAATTGTAAAGTAGATTGAACAATTGTGGAACCAATAAGAGAAATTTTGGGGTATACGATATCGTATTAATTGGCTGCAATGGGGTGATCGCAATACCAATTTTTTTCATGCAACTACTGTGCAAAGAAGGCAAAGAAACAAGATTACTATGTTGCAACTGGAAGACCACAGCTGGTGCAGGGATGCTTCAGCTATTAAAAATCATATAGGGACCTTCTTTAGAAACCTGTTCACATCAACAGGTCCCAGGAATTATCAGCCAATTCTAGCTCAATGCCAAAGCCCTGTCAACGCGGAAATCAATGCACATCTAATGGCTACTTTTACCATGGAAGAAGTTAAGACATCAGTTTTTCAAATGGGGCCCCTCAAGCCCCTGGTCTCGATGGCTTTAATGGCCTGTTCTACCACCAATCCTAGGAGGACATTAAATCAGATGTGTTTTAGTTAGTGCAGAACTTTTTTGATACAGGTACCCTTGATCCCCATATCAACCAAACACACATTACTTTGATACCGAAGATAAAAAAAAAAACCCTGAAAATATAGGCCAATTCAGACCTATCAGCTTGTGCAATTTCAGCTATAAAATTATCTTAAAAGTTCTAGCCAATAGATTGAAGACTTACCTTCCAGAGATTATCGAGCCTGAACAGGGTGCCTTTGTCCAAGGACGCCAAATCCAGGATAATATCCTCATTGTTCAGGAAGTTCTTCATCACCTGCGAATCACCAAAAGAAAGAAGAAATCTCAGGCGATCTTGAAACTAGACATGCAAAAGGCTTATGACAGAATTGAATGAGATTTTCTTAGAGATTGCATGTTGAAAATGGGATTTTGTGAGAGATGGGTAACTCTAATTATGCAATGTGTTACAACGGTGTCCCTGAGTGTTAAAATTAATGGGGAACCATTTCAGTTTTTCACTCCCTCGAGAGGCCTTAGACAAGGAGACCCCCTCTCTCCATATTTATTTATCTTAACAGCAAATGTCCTGACATGGATGATGAAGAAAGCCACAACAGAAGGAAGTATTAAGGGGATAACACTTAACAGGTTCTGCCCTACACTGACACATTTACTTTTTGCTGATGATGCAATATTTTTTCTTGAGGGAACTATCATTGAATGCCAAAATCTAGCCAATAGCCTTCATCAATATTGTTATGCAACAGGGCAAGCCATTAATTTAAACAAATCAGGGGTTTTCTTTAGCAAAAACCGTCCTTCATCCTTGAAAAGAAACTTAGCTAATGAACTCAGAGTCCCAATTATAGAAAAAAAAAAAAACAGGCAAATACCTTGGTGTTCCAACAGAACGGGGGCATACTAAGAAAGAGATGTTTGCTTGGATATTGGCAAGAGTCAACTCGAAGTTAGAATGCTGGAAAGAACAGTTACTAACTAAAGCTGGCAAATAAGTTTTGATTAAGAGCATTGTACAAGCCATCCCAACTTATGCAATGTCAGTTTTTAGACTCCTTATTTCAATTTGTCAAGCTATAGAAAGAAGGATAGCAGCCTTTTGGTGACAGAAAGGTGATTCAAAAAGAGGCTTGCATTGGAAAAAATGGAAAGTTTTAAAAACCAAGAAAGATGAGGGAGGTTTGGGATTTAAAGATTTGATTAATTTTAACAGAGCAATGCTCGGAAAGCAAGCATGGCGACTATCTAACTCTCCTTCAGCTCTGTGGAGCATAATATTGAAAGGTATTTACTATCCAAATGGGGATCTATAGAAGGCAAACAAGGGTCCACGACCGTCTTGGGGATGGCAAAGTATTTTAATAGGTAGAGAAACTATTGAAGCAGAAGTCAAGTGGAAAGTGGGGGATGGAAAATCTATTAAAATCATAGAAGATCGATGGCTACAGTCGGGTGTAATAGGAGGCCCAGCAAATCAGCATGATCCTATTATGGTATCAAACTTGATCAATGAAGAACGGGGAATCTGGAATGAAGCTCTAATACTTAACATTTTTGAAGAACCTACGGCGAATGAGATTTTGGCGATCGATCTAAGCTCACACCCAGAGAATGATAGTCTCGTGTGGATAGGCAATCAGACAGGCCAATATACGGTGAAGAGTGGCTACAATCGAGCCACACCTCTCTCTACCAGAGCTGACCTAAACAAAGCATCCTGCTCCTTCACACCTCCACAATCTTTGTGGACTAGAATCTGGACTATCGCTATACCCTCAAAGCTGAGAATTTTCTTATGGAGTCTGTGTCAAAATGCCATACCTACACGGGAGAACTTGTACAGAAGGCAATTGCTTCCTGATCCTTTATGCCCATTCTGTTCCAAGCACATGGAAACCATAGAACACCTATTTTTGCTATATAAATGGACAACATCTATATGGATAGACCCACGCATTAATATTATTAGCTATCCCAACAACATCAAGTGGTTCGACCAGTGGCTCATGGAGGCTTTTGAAGGCAAGAAAGGCTTACTGGAGAAAGAACTCATCACGGCTGTGTTGTGGAATATCTGGAAGTCCCGTAATAACTTCATTTTTAGAGCCAAGCCCCCGCAAATAGCAGATCTCGTGG
This sequence comes from Eucalyptus brandiana, assembly GCA_014182725.1. Taxonomy (NCBI): domain Eukaryota; kingdom Viridiplantae; phylum Streptophyta; class Magnoliopsida; order Myrtales; family Myrtaceae; genus Eucalyptus; species Eucalyptus brandiana. Next base: position 31,603,886 of record CM024669.1, read on the forward strand.
ATCTTGCACAAGAGCAGCAATGAAGCTTCAGTCGATGGCAAAATCGAAAAAGGGAAATACCCAAAACTTGTGTCGAACCTGGTCGGTGGAAGCCGCCAGAAGGGGATGAGTGAAAATCAACGTCGATGCTTCGTGGTTTCCAGGCGAATTTCTCTGCTCAATCGTTGGAATCATCCGCGATTCTACAGGGATGGTTGTCGAGGGTTTTGCTTTCGAAGCTAGGGCTTCTTCATCTCAACAAGCCGAAGCCCTCTCTCTCCTGCACGGACTGTTGTACTTGAGGGAAAAAGTAACTTCGCACGTGGGGAGCTTCTCTGGTCAACCGGTTCGATGGGTGTGTGAGAGTGATAGTTTAAGTTTGGTGGAGATGGTAACGGGCCGGGCCAAACCCCCATGGAATTTGAAGGAAATTACGGGAAGATGCAAAGAAATGTTGATTCTTTGCAATTTAGTCCAGGTCCTCTATTGTCCACGTGAAGCAAATCGGGCGGCTGACTGGGTGGCCAGATCACACCGAGCTAGAAAACTTCCCGTAAATTGGGTGAGCTCTCCCCCTCTTCCTCTTTCGGAAATTCTCTGTTCGGAATTCTATCCATCGATGTCTTGTAAGACTCGTTTTTCTCATGAATGAATGCAGTATCTCCTTTTGTCCCAAAAAAAAACAAAAAGGTGATATAGGAAAAGTCAACAGGAGTTTGGTAGCATCCAAGTTTCGTTTGCGACGAAATGTTAGAATACGATTCGTCTAAATGTGCCAAGTCTAGTGGTAGTGTCCATTTTCTAAAATTAGCAGAAAAATCTCAAACAATAACCAAAGCTAAGGACTTGATGGCGAAATATGAGCAACTTGATCGGTGTGGATGGCATTGTACCGTGAAATGGAGTTTCTTCAAATAATAATGACTCTGATTTCAAGATAAGAACAATGCGAAAAATAGAAATGTGTAATTTTTGTTCGATATATCATTATAGAGTACATGAGCATTTTATAAGCTTTACTGGGTAACTATTTAAACTAGCATAATATTATAATATTAATTACAATCATCAATCAAGGAAGACAATATTCAATAACGAGAGATATACAAATTCAAGAGATCTCTAACAAATACAAAATTTGGAGACCGTCTCTATCGAGATGAGATTGGTGCCAAGGGACTCGGATGGTTGCTAATGAGGTTACTAGTTCAATACGAATCAACTCTCGAATGGGGCCATGTTATAGTTAGATGATCTCGAGACAAAAGTGACTTGGTCAAAGGGCTTGCTATTGCCTTCGCCAATATTCTGTTCCATTGTTTAAAGAATTTCAGCAATCTATGGTGATACTCTCCGAATGAGGGTGATTCCGTTATTCACAAGACACCACCTACTAGCCACTGCAGGAAACCTGCTTTTGAACTGCTGTCAACTGTTGTCTATCTATGGTATCATTATCATTTGCGATTAATGATGGACCTTTCTATTTCTCGAGAAATCGTTACATCTCTTCTTCATTTCCATTCGGGAGAGTGAAGTACTCTAGATACAAAATATTGAAATGCGTCTATGAAATCCCCGCCCGGATCTACCCCTTTCCTTTCTGCAGGAGATTGGAACTCAGATCAGAGAAAAATGCGGTTCATGGGTTCCTGCCCATTTTGCCCTAGGCGACACGTGCTTCAATTATCGGGACAAGGGGTCAGTGCTCTAGTTGGCTCAGGGGGAGATAGCTCAGTTGGCAAACAATTAATTGAGAACACTAGCTAGCCAGCCATAGATTAACCAGACATACGACACGAGATATACAGATAAAAAAATAAGGCTCCTCTCATTGATAAATAAGAGATATGACAACCCAAAAAAAGGCCGGTGCCTCGCTAATTCAGTATTGCTCCTCCTCCCCCCTTGTTGGCAACAAGAGAAGCGAAGTTCTGCTCTACTTAAAAACTGTCTGTACAAAATCATAATGCAGCTCTCAAATGTGCGACCACCTTAGCTCCACGAAAAGCCACATGGCTTTATGAACCTCTTCAACAGATCTGATGTGTGGTCGTAAGGCATGTACACAATTCCCGTCCGGAAGGACGGATATAGAGGAAAGCCAAAATTAGTTCTTCGCAGTCGGAGCTAAATATGCCTTGTCTGCCTCTGTGAGGCGATTCTGGAACATGGCCCACTCACTTCTGCATCTTGCTCTGACCTGAAAGAAATGAAGAAACGGCAACAAATGAGCAACCAGACATCGAAATTTGTTTATTTTAGCGCTCTTCAGGAGTGGTCGATAAGCAATTAAGATATTTAAACTGCAGGACATGAGTAGATAAAACAGCAATATTAAAAAATACATACTCCTTCCCACGGAGCTTTCCCTTTATCCGACTCTCCCTGCAATTTGACAAAGCGATGCATCAGCCTATCAGGGTTTTAGTGTTAAAGAAAAATGCGTGGACAAATTTAGAATAGATATTCTATAATATAGGGAATAGGAATAATGGATCAACGAGAGATGACAAGAAAAACAGTTAAAAGAAGAGCAAGCCCGAAGCCTCCCACCATATAGCTTCACACAAAATTCTTAGTAAAAGCAGCTACGAAGCAGATTGGTAGTCGTTTAGAGGGCCATTACATGACCAACCTGACAATAAAATTTACCCAACACATCCTGTTGATTTCTGAGGTACCATTGCCCAAAAGGCCATAAGAAAGACTTAAAATAATCAACAGTTCACCAAATCTGGAAGCCAAAATTGGAAATATACCACCTTTCGCGTTATGTCCATCATGTATGGAAGGAGAACAATATCCACAGTACCAATATGTAAGAACAGCATTGGGAAGTTGATAACAAAGTAGCATTAAGCCACAAATCATGTTAGTCTAATATTGATCATCGTGGTTCTAGATGTCATTTCTTACATCAAGAATCTGTATTTCAAGCAAGAACTTGCATGTACGTATTACTAGAGCCTCTTTCAAAATATTGGCTGAAAACAGACATTATGTAATGGTCGACTGGACTTAAATCTTTTTTCGGGTATCATGCAGAGAGTGAAATACATGAAACCACAGCCACACTACATTGATGGACTACTTACCTGACTGCCCAAGGAAGGGATTACTTGGTGAACAATCCATTGAGAATCAACAACACCAATCTTCTCATGAGCGGGCTGCAAAAACAAAACGGAAGTTTTTATGACTCACTATAAGCACGGGAGAGGACAAAAAAGATAAGTATGAATGGGAAAAAGCAGGTTAGCTTTCCATGGACCACATTACTCTCGATGGCCACATAGGGATATAGAGCACATTGGAAGAGGTTTGTCAAAATTCGCTGTACTCTCTCACAATTAAGAACCCTAAAACTATTTCATAACTTGTTTCGAGCCCTTCTTTCATTACTTTCTAATAACAAAACTCTTCCCAAGGCACCAGTACAATAATTGAAATTGTTTCAGATAGTTTCTCCTAACACCCCCCTTTTCTCTCTTCCTTTCACCAACAAAAGCCGTCAGCATTCAATAACAAGAGGCATAATCTATGAAAGCCAATGATTACAGACCTCAACGCATCGTCTGAGAGCAAAGTCCAATCCCCATCCATGCACCAGGTCATTCTAAAAGCATGTGTTAAAAATATTTGATCAGTATATGCTTAACCATATATGATAAATGCATATCCAATTATCCATGACAGTTGCCCATCATCTTATACAGAGCAGCAACCTGAATCATATGCCATACACAGCGCCAAGCTTCTCTCGAAAAGACTGGAGCCATAATTTCCACAAACCTATATCAGAAGTAATAAACATGAGGACTGAAAGTTTGAAAACTCGAACTGTTTCTATTCCCTCATCACTATGAAGAACTCATGAAATGAACGACGCATGCAATCCTAAGAAAATGATAGGGAATTACGCTGCACATGGAGGCAAATGTGGGTCACTACACCAGCCTGGTTTCTCTTCTGTATCCCTATTCATCAAGACAAACGAAAAATAGAAAAAATGTGAATGCACTTGGACTATTGAACAACCACGCAGATAGATACACAGACAAACATTGCCACACGGGGCGTAAGAGGGAGAGAGAGTACTTGTGCACTTCTCTGTCACCTCTCCTCTTTGTCATCTGCCATGTCAGTCCATTATTGGGCTCGAGACCTGGCTGAGATATATCCAAACCATGTTTTTTGACCAACTGAATATACCTGGTAGATTGAATGTAACATGCATATAAAAACCTATCACTTTATTCCCCATGATAATTCGAAATAGCTTGTAATAACTTTAAATTGCTTACTTTTCCCCATTAAAATGTTCAACTCCAAGATCTTCATCCCAGATGAAAATATATTCATAAGCTGCAACAACATCTGGATGCAAAAACCTTTTCGCGTACCACCTGAAGATATAGCTTAGGAATGTGAAAAAAAAAAAGTGATCGCAAGAATGCTAACATATAGTTAGCTAGATTTAGCAAAAAAGAAAAAAAAAAACATATAGTTAACTAGAACTTGCGGATAACTTATTTGTTAAAGTAGGAGACCATCTACTTTCTAGAACTAACTTAAGAGGTGATGCTGCGGAGAAATGAGAGCTATAAAAGGTGTTCTCAACATACCATTTGGTCTGCTTCTTCACACTGATATGAATTGCATCCTTTGACCACTCGAACTGGTCCCATTCACTTACCCGACCATCATAATGAAAGAGTAAAATTTGGAACTCCTTTGAAAACTACCAAACAGATGGAAAATATGCTATCTCAGAACTCTTTAAGAATTAGATGACTGTGCATGGAAGATCTATTGTTTAAAGTGCAGTCTTAGAACCTTTCTAATTGATGCTTCAATGTTACGCCTCTGATCAAAACCCACTGTAAATGTAACCAAGTATTTTGGTTTCTTCTTCAGGTCCTGCACATTTCACTACAAGGTTATTGCTCCACAACAGTAAAAACCTTCTATAAATTCCTCATATAAAAATAAAAAAAGAACATTTTAAGGGCATACCACACACAATGCAGATCCAAAATACATCCTCAATAATTAGGAATGTATATTACAAGTTTATTAGGTTGACAAGCTACCATAAACAAAGACCCCATATTTTCCAAAGACTTATTACCCATTTGTAAATATACGCAGAAATAACGAGCAAAACTTGGATGACAAAATAAAAGTCATACCTCATTAGGTTCACCCCATAATCTGCGCGAATAGAAATCAGTTTCTGATACAATAATATTTGGAGGCAAAGACTCTGCGCCACGGGGATTTGTTGGAACATATATCTGGAAACAGAAAATAATGATCAAAGTCCATGTCCATCACCATACATTCCAGCAAAAGATAAGCCGTTCATCATATGATTCAAATCAGGCATCCAGCTTTGCACTACATAGTGCGAAGCATGGATGCAACATAACAGTTAAATACAATGCAACTGATCACTGACAACTTTAAGCTCTAATGCATATTTCAAACTTTTATTCACAAATAGTTGTTCATGGGCATCGATTAAGTTAAGTTAGGTTTCTCACAAATTATTTTCGCCTCACATGCAAGATTAGAATCAATGGAAAACGAAGACCTAACTGAATTTACAAGTGTCATTAGCTAAATCCAGTATCTGTTCCCAAAATGTGTGTGCAAAGGCAGGGCTCACTTTGAAGCTATTAAGAGTCATTGGTTCTATAGTAGTCATGAATATACATTTGCAAAAGGAGTGAAAAAAGAAGCTACCTCAATACAACTGAATAGAAGCATGTTGAACGTGAAACATGAGGGTGAGAAAAACAAAACTAGCCCATTACAACTACTTCAGAGAATATGCACCGAAAAAGACTAGAATTTTCTGGTTATGAACTGACAACTACACTGTCTTAGCATTAACAGATGAGCAAAGACCAAACAAACTAATGAACCTCTTAAAAAAATAAGATATATTTGCACATAGGTGAAACGTCACTAATGACTCCTCTTCCAAGTATGAGATACACAGCAATCAGTGACAACTGGAGAAAGACAAAATCAGAAGCAAAAAGGCATCATACCTTGGGGATGCTGCCTATATTATCAGAGGATTTGCTGATGGATCTACTTTCATCACTGATCAGATCAAGAGATGAGATAATACTTGAATGGAAGTTAATCTGCAAGTTCAAATAACCAATGGTAAGCAGCAAGCAATGTGAACCTACTTATTTTAAACAGCATTAAATGAGCATATACCTTTGTCAGAGAAACAGATGGAAAAGAAATGCCTACGAAGAACCCAAATAGAACTCCCAAGATAGTTGCAATGATAATTCTGGCCCTGTCGTTTGATTTCTTTAGAACTCCACTGCAGACCGAACAAGGGCAGCTTAGGCAATTTCAAAGCTCAAGCATCATATCTAAACCAGAAAGGCTTAAAATATTCAAGGTTGATATGTTAGGAACATCAGCTAAGACATAGCATGTGGAACAAACCTACGGTGCATTGTCCCCATCCTGATGTATGCTCAACTCTCACATTACCAGGTCAAGGATAAAATGGAGACCTTAACTAGATCAATGAATTCTGAAGAGACTATCCACGCAAAAATACAACAGTTCTTCCAAGGTGTCCGCCTCTTGTAGAAAAGGTGCTTCCAGCTTCAAAAACCAATGACGAAATATGCAGTCCCTTCATTGTGAAGAAATGATCATTAACAATGGAAAAATGGTGAAACTAGATTAAAGAAAATCCCCATCATAGCACAATATACCAAGACACAACAAAACCAGGAATACTTTGACTTTAGATTGTACATCATGGCAGCAGTGGAAAAAAGCATGCTTCAATTTCATTCCTCGATTGCAAGGAACTCTGGCAAACGGCCAAAACCAATTCATTCAACAGCTAAATGAGCGGTAATCTTAACTTGGAAACAAGGCAATTTATCCACAAAAGAACAAATCGTAGTCCACGTATGTTTTCAACGTGCGGAAATGAGCTGCTACTAAATCTTACTGCTCTGGAACGGTCATAGAATGAAATGCTCAGGTACTAAATAGAGATCTTCCCAAATTCAAGCAGAAGGTTAGACTGAACTACTCCAAATTCAAGCTAATTCGTCCTCTCAATGTTTAAACCAAAAAGAGAAGAAGAAGACCATATCTATATCCTTTTACATTAAACGAGCCAAATGACAGCCCAGATCGCTCCATGTTCTCCGACTCAAACGTCCAACCAGAAAAGCTCGAGCTGAAGAGACAATACCCTACGCGCCATTCATTCCACTTCAGCGAGCTAACGCGATCGCAAACCGCCGATCCAAAACGCAAAAATCAAGCGACCTCCAAAACGTTGGGAGAACACGAGAAACGCCGCGATCGGGAAGGGGATCGTCATCAATAAAAACGGACTCAAAATCGCGAAAAAGGCGCCTTTCCGTTCCAAAAGATCCTCCGCCATTCTCGAAAAAGAGGAAAAAAGCAAAGGCACCGCGAGGCGGCAACCGCGTCGAGCCAACAACGCGCGCGCCGCGTTTCCGGCGAGGCGAGGCGATTCGCCGGCGACATCGATCAATCTCGAATCGCAGAAGCAGAGACGAACGCGGAAGAATCGACGCATACCTGGAACCTGCTGCTCCGAGATCTTCCGGAAGAGAGAGAGAGAGAGGGGATGGATGTTGTTCGCTGCCGTCTAATTCCGAAAACAGCAAAGAAAAAAAAGGGGGAGGAAAATGGCCTCGTAAACCTCGCGTGACCATTTTGCCCCGCTCGGCGTTTTTGAATTCCCAATCGGAGTCCCCATCGCGTGTTCCGCTAGAATTCGCCCCCCGTTGCGCGCGGGCCAACGGGAAGGCGCCACGCGTACGGGATGATTGTCGCGTCCCTTTTCGGCGTGCCGGCGTCGCCTTGTGACAACAAATTCAACCTGGAAAGCTGGTGTTACGCAGGGGATCACGTTGGCAATTGCGCCCTTGGGTCAATGACCAATCGTGAGAAGCCACGGCGGTCTAGAGTTGGGTGACCACCTTACGGGTACTTTTGGTTCGACTTTTGAACCAAACATACTGTATTTATGCGAAGGAATTTCATAAAAGGAATTTCATAAAAGGCATGTCATCTGTATTTATGGTTTCCCTTTTGTAAAGCATAGTTGTGTTGGGAAAATTTTAAATAAGGACACATGATAAAGCTATTTTGTTAAATATTGTGAGTTATTCACCTCCGTTATATTGATCTAGTTTTGCTCTAATCTTGTTGGTTACTACTCTTATCGTTGCCCCCAACTCCCTTGTCGTCGCTTCCCCATCGCCACGACTAGCTGCCATTTCAATCCTTGCCAGTGTCCATCGAGAGTGGTGAACATTTGGTTGGAAAAAATGTTACTTGCTCGGTGATTGAAGGATATCTGGCTAATACGCGAGCTAAGATCTTTATTTGAGATTGATTTAGCCACTTCGAATTCTTATTTGAAATTATGTCAACTTTAGATCTCATTTGCCAAAATGACTCCGCTTTACATTCTTATTTGAAATTTCCTCAATTTTTTTTTTTTAATGAAAAGGAGAATGAATGAGTTCGGCGATGAATCTAGAGTACCATGCAACCTTAGGAGAGCTAAATTTGGAGACCAGGTGACCTCATGAGACTTCAAGTGACCATAGGTAACTAGTTGCTCACATCACACCACCTTAGGCAAGACGACACTAAGGTATGCAACCTTAGGTGGGCTAGATGTGATAACTAAGCAAATCTCAACCAAGGTTGTGTGACCATAAGTGACAACTTATCCATGTCGTGCGACCCCAATGTTGAGTTAATGATAATTCCGCTAACCTCGCTAAAGTTAACAGTGTAAAACCAAATTCTTACATCTAACAAGAAAAAGGTGCGTTCAGTGATAATCGAACATAACCCATGCCCAAATCGCCATTATCTTGAGCAACCTTATTGAAGTGACTAGCCAACTTTTTCTTGGATTATGGTGCTAACTAGTTTGACGTACAAATCTTAATTTGAATGATTTACTACTTTTTTTTTTGGTAAATAACTAACATTTATCTTCTTGTCTGTAAATGGATTTATGTTAAAGTCTACCATCTGTATAAAAAAAGTACTTAAAGACTCATCATGAGATAATTGACAAATGGAAGAATTTGGCTACAAATTAATTGCAAATCCACATGTCTCCCATTCAACGGTGAATGTGCAATTTTTTTTTTTTTTACACTAGTAATGGTTGAAATAATAATCCTTTGTAAATTACGAACTTCTATAATAACTTACTAATTTTTATTTGTATAACTAATCAAAATTTAAAATCTACTGACTCCTATATAAAATTATCAACCTTAACTTGAAAGATTATTAACGGTTATATGGGTTATTTACATTTGTTTTACTTTTTTTTTCAAAGGGATAATCTCACAAAAAAATTGTAAATTTTTTCCGATGCCAAACTAATATTCCAAACTTCTTTTCATCTCGCTGATATCCCTAAGACCCGAAAACGCCTTATGTCATAGCTTCATCCATATTGGATTTAGAAAATGCGATGTCATTGCGGTATTCCGGTTTAAAAATTATCAACTTTTCTAATAATGCACTTATTTGATTGCCTAAATGGCAATTTTCAATCTTAATTTTAATAAGATATCATCTTTCATTCGATTAAGTCATTAATTAGTTTGACATAAATGACCTTACTTTAATTTATTTATCATTGTCCGTTTAGTTGTTTGTAAATGAACTTCTTATTAGGTCAATTGTTGCCTAGGAACATAAATCGGTTAGTGCTTCACTTACTAAAGAATCCGAATTCCCGATTTCATCAAAGGCAAATGAGTACAAGATCATCGAATAAATCATGCTCGACAGCTAGTAAGTCCAAATCTATTAATAACAAGCCGTTTGGCCGAAAATACATTGAAGGCAAAAACCGAGTTTTTCCAAAGCAATCATATTCTCGAGGAGCACCATTTCAAGAATAGAAACGTGAGCTTTGATAGACTCGTGAAAGCTTCATTATTTCGCTCATTGAAAACGGGAGGAACACTAGTTCCCATCATCGAATGAAAGCTGTGCAAGATTGTCAAATGCGCATTCGAGAAGATCCGCGGTTAATGGTTTCGCCTATCCAGATTTAGATAGGTGACCAAACCGCGGTGGGGATGTTCTAACTGGCATTGCGTGATACGATTTCTGCCGGTTTCAGCTACTCAATGCGGAGCCCAACGAAACTAGTCAATTCGCAATTTGGTATGGTTCACATTGACGCAGACAGATGACTGACATGCAGGAATCTCAATGGGCCTTCTCGGAGGCCCGAGGCTTGGCCCGTTTTGCATCTCGAAGTCAACCCAACTGAGGGTCCAAAACAGCCCAAATTCTTCGACCAAAACATCAAAAATAACGGGGGGAGAGAGAGAGAGAGAGAGAGAGGTTGCATTGAATCAGCAGGTTGCATTTATCGATTTTTCACTAAAATCAACAGTAATGCTTAATCCCCCAAGCGTTAGAAGGGGAGTCAGTTCACTGACCAAGCATTGTATTAGTCCCCCCCATGGATCCAGTATCCCACAAGAACCAACTGACGAGCAAAAACTTTCTAAAGTCCAGCCACCAGCCCGGATGAGATGAAGGAAGTGTTTTCTTTGGCTTCAAGATTTTACAGGAAATAAATCCGTTGAAAGAATAACAAATTTGATTGGTCCGCCCCATCAGAACTTGGCGCACCGGGCCGGCAGGCCCGTCCCATGATCGACGACCACGATCTCGGTCCTGTTGTCGCAGCGGAGCACGTCCTGCCCCAGCTTGGCGCCCGCCGCCTTCAGCCCTTTGAGCGAGAGCGGCTGGTTGAACAAGTTCAGCGGGGGGAGCCTCGACGCCGGTGGCAGCTTCCCGCCGGGCAAGAAGTTCCTGAAGTCCTCCTTCAGCAACGGCACCTCGAAGTCGCCCTTGTCGTGCCTCACGACGTTGTCCTTGGCGCTGATGTGGGCGCCGGGCTCCATGTGGTTGGTGGAGAAGCTGGCCTGGTTCGGGAAGTTGGGGTACAGGCTCACGTAGCCCCGGAGGTACATCATGTCGATCAGGAACTTCTTCCAGGAGGCCTGCCAGCCGTTGGTGCGGGACTTGGGGATCTGGACTGGGTTTTCCTTGGCGTTCACGGTGAACCTCATGTTCATGTACACGTAGAACTCCCTCCAATGCTTGGGGAAGAAGACCGCGCCCCAGCTGCACGGTAGCTGGTGGAGGTACGGCGTGTTCGGGTGGATGTGCTTGAAGAACTCCGTCGCGTTCCATTTCGGCCGCTCCTTCACGACCTCGACCAGCTTCGGGGTGTAGAGAGAGATCGACGAGAGCTCGGGGAGCGAGACCTGCGGGTCATAGTGATAGGCCAGGAGAGCGTACTTGATCCACAAGTAGTAGTAAGGGGAGACCTCGATGTCGTCCTCGAGGAGGAGGCCGAAGTCGTCGTCGGACGCCGGGTACCAGCTCTCGCTGACGGCTCGGATCAGGCCTCCCTGGATGATCCTCCGGCGGAGGGTCTTGGGGCCGTGCGGCCAGTCGAAGGAGTTCACCAGCTTTATGGTAGCCTCGTCGACCTTACTGTCCATGTTGAAGCTGATCGGGACCTCGTCGCTGAGGTAAAAGGCATTGCTGAGCGACGTGAGGAGCCTCCTCAGGGACGTCGCTCGGTTCTGCGTGATGATGTTGATGGAGATTCGCATACGGTTCCAATCTGCTCATCGCCAGAAGTTTGCGGGATTTCAGTCGAATAGTTAAAGACTAGAAACTAGCAGGTGAATAAGAGGTAGGAAGAAACCGAGCTGAGATCGATTTCGGAAGATAGCGTGTGAGAGGTCTTACTCGGCAGCGCCGTCGACCGGAGATCAGCCATCCAGAGCACCTTGGGCACGGAGGCCCGGGGCAAGAGCACCACCGCCGTCGTCCCATTCCCGTTGCTCTCCGCGGCCAACCTCAGCGCCTTCTTAACGTTCGCGTCCAGGTCGGCCACCGCAACCACCACGCTCGGGTTGTGGATCCGGATCAGCCCCTTCACGCTCGAGTAGACCACCTGGAGCACCGGGACCTCCGAGTTCGACACCCCCGACGTCGCCCCGACGGCCAGGTCGAACACCTTGAACCTCCTCTCCCTGCACACCGCCGGCGGCCACCGGAGCGCGGCGGCGGCTGCCTCGCAGGGGCAGAAGTCGCCGCCGGAGACGGCGAGGTAGGCCTTCTTGCCGACGGTGGAGCGGAACTTCTCGAGGAGCGGGGCGAGGGCCTTGACCTCGGCGACGGAGTGGGCGTAGAAGAGGGCGTCGATCCGCTGCGGGTACATCTGGGCCCACTGGGTGACGTAGCCGGAGGCGAGGGCCCTCCACCACTGATCGTCGCGGACCTGGACGATGTCCTTGAAGATCACCGTCGTTTCCGACACGTAGGCCAGCCGGTGCTCGCTGTCGCCCCACGTGTCCTTGTCGCTGGGGTCCGCCGGCAGCACGTAGGAGTAGGCGTTTCTGTACTTTTGGAGCTGGTAGCTGCCAAATACAACATCAAGAGCGTATTCAAAATTCATGTTCAAGGAATACGAAACTAACATCAGTAAATAAAGGAATCGGATATTAACTTGCAAAACTAGTGAAAATATATCATAGTACTTTAATGCCATATTAAATGTGAGTCACTTTCGTGATAACAATCAAATCGCCAAAACAAGTGAATGTAAGAATACATCTAAAAAAGTATCTCTAATAAATTCAATTCGAGCATCTTTTTTTTTTTTTTTTTTTTGAAATGTATGAAGATAAATGTTCCACAATTATTACCGAACGAAACAATTTAGCGACACATTCATCATCATATGTGACCATGTGGGATGTTATGCAAAGCTTGCTTTTCACCAATGATGAACTTAAGTAAGTTTCCAAAGTATGCGCGAGAGCAATAATCCGATTAATTAATTGGCGAGCCGTCCAATTTTCTAAAGTCAACAAGAACGAAAAATGAGGATTGCCTAGGGGATGCTGCTACAAATAGAAGGAGCGGTAGCTAGACATTAATGAATAATTAGGAAATTTAATGAATTTTATAACTAGGAAACCCTAATCTTTGACCCCGCCATTAATGAATGCATCTGCTAGGAAGATTCTCAGATAAAATAAAACCTCCATGCACTCTATTTTAACAACCCCTTTGGCTAGAAAATGCTTACTTTCAGTTCAATCTCTCGAGTTAAAAATTTCCAATCGATCGGAATTATTTGTTCATGATAACTTTTCTATTCTATTTTAGTCTTAGCTTCTAACTGATCTAGCTCAAATAATCAAACGAGTATGCAAATTATTGTGACTCGCCGCTATTGACTGAGCACAATTGGATATGGATGGATACCGTCACGCCAGAAATTAGTATAATTCAGTGTACATACTACGATGAACAGGTCACCTGCTCATTAAAATTCCTTTTTTTCTAGTATAGTTTAGCAGTTTTTGATGATCTCAAGCCCTATTTTAATGAGAAGTTCCATTCGTCACTATAATACACGCAGCCTAGAAAACTCTTTGTTTTGGGTTACTCAAAGTCAGCATTTGTTTGACTTTATCTAATGCATCAAATCCCACTAACCACTAGACGTTTCTCTGTTTATTATAAATTTCTAAGACCATTGAAAGAGATGATAAATCTCGTGATCCGATGGCAAGAGAGAAGATTCGCAATATTTTACTACGTACCTAAGGTGGAGATCTTCACCGGTCATGAATGTGAAGGGCGTCTCGATGAAGAGCGTCTTCACGAGCTCGGCCGACAAGAACCACGAGCTGGACAAGAAATCCACCTGAACGATCCGGTCCACCGTGATGTCGTAGGCCGGGTCGGGCAGATAGAGCCCCGCCTCCTTCGCCCGGAACTTCCGGTAGCTAGGGAACGTGAAGTCCTTCTGCCGGAACGGCAGGATCCGCCCGATGCTCCCGAGGACCGAGTTCTTGTACTTGTCGGTTCCGGCCACATGCGACAGGATCTGCAGCATCTTCTTCCCGGGGATCATGTCATCGTCAAGGACGTACACGAGGTCGGCCTCCGTCTGCAGGGCCATTTGGAACCTCCCGTAGTACTTGAAGTCGTAGCTCGAGCTGATGAAGCTGATTCTTGAGTCGTTGTAGCTCTCGACGATGCTCCTCAGCGAGAGCTCGTTGGGGCTGCCGAAGGAGAGGACCCAAACATGGTGAAACGGGAGGGTTTGGTGGAGCAACGAGTCTAGCTGTGCACAGAGCGTTTTTCTCTTGAAGTGGTTCAAGATCACGGTCACTTTAGGCCGGTTCGGGCCCTTCAAGTCCCACTTGGACTTCATTGCCATGAGCTGAGCCAGGGTCTCGGTCCCGAAGCTCTTGCTCTGGAATGACAAGACCTGGTCGTAGAGCTCTCTCTTCAGCTTGATCATCAACGCATCGTTGGACTTCTTCTGCTCGAACTCGATCTTCTCGTGCTCGCACACCTCCGTGGGGCCGACCAGCGGAGTTATATCGGACCCCAGGACGAAGTTGGCTGACTCTTGGTAGTGGCTCAGTACATGGGGCGGGATTATGAACTGCTTCCATTGTTGCGCGATGCGCGTGGCCCACGTGAAGTCCGGCTTGGACCGTAGATCGATCGCGGGGCTCATGTAGTACAGCAGGAAGGTCGCGTAGACCGCAAAGGCGAACTGCAGGAAGGTAAGGCACGTGACGAGGCGGCCTGAGCAGCTCCGCTGGGGCTTCATCTTGTTGGCCTTTTTGCCATTAACGTAGTCGGTCAAGACGCCTTCCAAGTAATCCCCGCTTCTCATGGTTGCGTTTCGGACTAAACCCATATCTTGGATTTAGCCCTGGTGCATACGCAAGACCCTGCGAGGAACTTAAAAAGAAAAAGAAAACAGAATCAACAGACCATCGATGCAGTCTATACTCCTTCAATGAGCGGAGGCATGAAATGTGCATAAAGATCAAATTTTGAGACCGACCCACAACTTCTATGATCCAAAGTAAGCGAATAACGGTTCGATATGTGCGGCTTTTGTGTGATTCCGGTGAAATGACCGATAGATATCTCAGTTCTGATTCAGAGAAGAGAAGGCGAAGGGTTAAGAGGTTTCTGAGGGATTTTGGAAAGTGGTAGACCACTGCATTTGAGGGTGCCATGGATCTTGTGCCTTTATAATAATTAAAAAGAGGGAGCGAAAAAAATGTAGAAATGAAGCAGCCCACCCCATGAGAAATGGCACCAAAGGTCACATGGGCTAAACTTGTTTGTGCTCGTTAAAGAACTTTTAAAATTAATCATTGATTAAATGAAAGAAAGAAGAAGGTGGGGACGCGTTATCTTCACTTCTTCTCATACATTCCCACCCTCAAGACACCATTTTAAAGCCGGTTTTGATGCCGGAGAATAGGGCTTCCCTTGCGTTTTTGGCACTTCGTTTCTTCTCTCTACTGCATAGAAATTTAACTCTCTCTCTCTCTCTCTCTCTCTAAATTGGTTTTGAGTTTGACATCTGGAGATGTTGAATTAAATTCCGCAGAATTCTAGGCCAATAGAAAAACAACGTAAGAATTCTGGACCTGAGAAGGCACTGCTGGAGACAATGCAAGGTGTATGCATTTGAATCTAAGTAGAAAAATGCATAATAAATTGCTTGTAGATTGTAGGTGTCATTTGCATTGATGGCAGTTGTCTGTATTACTAACACGGTTAGCAGTATTACGTAACACTGCTTTCATGTTCTAGTAATATATTATCTAATTTGCAGGTTCATTAGATTTTCTTCTTCATTAAACAAACTCAACGAGATCGGTGGAACCCAAATCCCAATTAAATTCCCCAATTCTCGTCAAACCCACTTTCCAAGAACAAGATTCGATGGGTATCTCAAGTTTGTAGCAGGAGAAGTTCATTACACGAAATGCAAGCGACAAACGGCCAAAATGTGAACTGAGGACAAGAGAAACTGGAACAGATATGAAGCAAATTAAAGGGAAACAACAAACGATATTAAGAAGTCAAAACCGAGTACCTTGATGAGGAAGAAAAATTGAACCGATTAGCTGGGACACGCGAAAAATGGGCTTGCTTGAGCTTGATTTCTTCTTCAGCAAATCAAGCTAAAGCTGAGCTAGGGACCTCCACCTCCCGCCACCGTCTAAGCAAGATGCATGAGAAGAGAGAAATGAAAAAGAAAACTATTGGGCAAGGTCAATTGAGTAATGGGGGAGATACATAAAGTACAGATATATATGCGATCTTCGTATGGCGAAAGGTTGACTATGCATGAAGATTTGTAGATGAAATTAGCAGAAATGTGGACTTTGTTAATGCCATCTCGCCAAACTTTATGGGCAAGTTGAATGCAAGAAAACAGATGACTGGATCGTTTGTATTTAGCTTGCGGGAGAGAAGAGTGCAAATGGGTTTGGCATGGATGGTTCAAGGAATTTGAATAAGAGTTCTGGAAAATTAGATTAAAAAAAAGAAAGAGACCACATATATTTTTTCCTTGTTGGTCAAGTCTTTTTGTTTATTTCTCTTTGGTCGGTAAGTTGGCAATAAAGTTGCAGAATATGAGGGAGAGAGAGGAACGGCAGAAAAATAGGATAAGTATAACGGACTAATCATAATAAACTAACCAGGGTGAAGAAACCGCTTAGATGACAAAAAGCCCTAGAAAATCATTAGGCAAAGATGAATATGATATGCTTCATTTGTTTCACCAAGTGTGTGACTCCCGCATAGATGATAAAAATAAGTAATTAGTAAGACTTCATATGTTTCGTGACAAATTTATAATTTGGAAAATATTTCCCTAAAAACAATTACTTATATTGCTTGAATTAGTCGATACAAAATGTTTCCATTAACATTTTCACGAATGATAAAAATATATTTTAT
The DNA here is from genome assembly GCA_014182725.1 of Eucalyptus brandiana. Taxonomy (NCBI): domain Eukaryota; kingdom Viridiplantae; phylum Streptophyta; class Magnoliopsida; order Myrtales; family Myrtaceae; genus Eucalyptus; species Eucalyptus brandiana. Next base: position 31,620,773 of record CM024669.1, read on the forward strand.
TTATCATTTTTATAAGTGATATAAATTATTTTTAAGAAAATATTTTCTAAATCATTTATTTTACATGAAAGAAACGTACCCTACATGACCTCTCTTAGGTGTGAAATTATGGAATATCATCAATATTCTCCCCAACACAAAATTAATTAGAAGAGTTCTTAAATGATGGGTGAACCTAAAAACGGGCGGTACGTTCTAGAACCATGTGAACTCATGTGGAGATTCATATGAACTCGCACTCATCAGCACCTTCTTATTTCATTAAAACTGTATGAGCCAGAAAATTTATATACCAACTCGTGTCTTTAATTGTTTTTCTCCAAATACTACGTGCTTCAATTCGACTGTCGATGTGTACGACTCTTAAATTGATTTCTTGCTTAATCACACTTCTCTTCAAAATTCAGCTTATTGACTTTATGGTCGATAGCCATGTGAGCATATTTATAATTCTTTTTTGATGAGTTGGAGTCGATATAGAAGTAAAATGTCAATGTGCATGTATATCTATCTCCACAGAAATGGCTATGGCCTAGCCTACGGTCTTTCTGTCAACGCCTTAAAGATAGACCTGTAATTCTATGTGCCCGCACATATGAAGAGAGATCTGCCTATAATGGCATGCACAATTGTCACGTTTTAGCGGGCATTAAATCTAAGCTTCGCAACTACTGAAGATATCATAGGTTTCATTTCACTTTCACATATTCAATTCCTTGGATACTTTTTGCGCCTTATATAGTAACATCATCAAATAAAGTGATTCCTTGAGTTAATTTTCTGGGTCCATTTCGAATCAATGAGAAGAAGCAATCAACTGATTTTCTTTATTCCATGTTGAGCTCGCTTTATACTTTTGTGCTCTCTCTCTCTCTCTCTCCTCAAATCAACTTAATTAGTAGTTGGAATGTGTTCGAGAAAGAAAAGACAATAAGCCCTCGCCTTTCGTTGACTTCGACCAAATGTTGGAAGTTTTACTAAGAAGCACTGTCGTTGAGAGAGGATAGTGCTTTGGCGTTGACTTATTTCATACGTTGCTTAATTAAAGAGTTTTGAACTTCTGTTGTGCATATGTTAGCATGTCGACTAAGACTTCGCTCATTCTCCTAATGATCATTGGTTAGTCACCGTTGTAATATGGCAAGATTTGCCCAAGTTTACAACGTATCAGGACAAATTAGAATCCAAGAGAAGTGTCAATTAATTCTTGGAAATTAAGAAAGTAAACGAGGCCCTTTACTCTAACTTAACAAGCTGTGAGGTGGAAAGTGTGGTTCCTCTCGTTTTATGCGAGTTTCTCTCTACCATCTGGTAGTGCTGTTTTCTCCCCAAAACCCTAGATTTGTCCTCGACAATCATTCTCGCTTTTCTCTGTTTCTTCCCATACAATGATGTTCAAAAAGGAAAACCCAAAAAAATTTCTCATTCGATCTAGTTTACACTGACAGCAGTGGCCTCCTCTTCACTCGAGAGAACAATTGTGTTGGTCGAGGCTGGGTCAGATGGAATCCACGCTCTTGGGGCTTGATTAAGGTAGGATTTCATCTTCATTGTCTAATGGAGAGAAGAAATTTCGACTGGGATATATGCAGCATTTGTTGTTGGAGTGATTTGATTCTGAGACTTGACGAGGAAACCTGATGCACGTAGTCATGAGTATATGTCAGTCAGATGTTTGATAAAAGAACCAGAAGACTTTGAGAGAAGACGGAAGTAATGAAAATTTATCTTGCCCCCAACAGTATGTGTTCATGCTGGAGTCTTTCCCTGCTCTTATAACCAGTCTTTTCTTTTATTAATCTAGTCAGATAGTATGGATAGTAAAGAAGAAAATGAGTTGCGGGTGGCAGCATTATGTAAACGACTCGGACATCTATGGTCTGAGGAAGATGTGGTTGAAGTAAGCCCAGAGATATCAGCACAAAAAAGAGATGAATGCAACAGAACAATTATGGGCAAACTATATTCTAGACCCAACGTCAACTTTCCTGCATTTTTCACTACTATGAAGAAAGCCTGGAAGACAGAAGCAGTAACGTGTGCACAAAAAGGACCAGGTCTCTTTACCTTCGTCTTTCAATCAGAGGAGGAAAAGGAGAGAATTATGCAATCTGCACCATGGTCCTACTCGAGTAATTTGCTCGTCCTTAAACAATGTGAGCCTGACATTCCAGAACATTGTTATGATTTTTCCAGAGCTGCTTTTTGGGTAAGACTTGTAGGTATACCCCCTGGTTGGAGGATTGAACCAGTTTACCATGATCTGGGAAATAAATTGGGCCAAGTAAAGGATATTTAGCTAGAATCTATGGGAACTATGCAGCAAAAAGGAGGAAGAGTAAGAGTAGAAATTGACTTATCTACTCCTCTGAAAGCAGGAGCCATTTTGGATATCGGAAATAAATGGTTGTGGGTCGAATTTAAATATGAGCGATTACCTCATTACTGCTACTCTTGTGGAAGAATTGGCCACTACGCCCAAGATTGTCTAGAAATTCCTTACTCAGAATCACCTTGGGCAGTCGACAAAATTGGCTCCTATGGACCCTGGCTGAAAGCAGAAGTAAGTGATCATAGTCCTTATTGGGAGGCTTTTTATGGAAACATTGATGAAGGACTTATAATAGAAGAAACTATACCTGCAGTATCATCTCCAGCTAGGGAGCAGGATATAATAGCACGAGAGAAAGGCTCAGAAATGAGACTAGAAGCTTGCAGCAAAAAGCGAGCAGAAAATTCCAGGGAGCAGGAGATAATGGAAGTCCCTATTTCAAATCAGCAGGTAATCAAAGATCATGGTAAACAGGTAATGTGTTCAGATGTTCCCATACAGACTTCTTTGAAAATAGGAAAAAGTAGCAAGAAGAACATGAAGGTGCAGAAATCAAAAAAGCAGAAATGCTTACCTGCACCATCTCCAATTCTCATAGATGATTCGAGTATGATGGAGACTCCTGTGAAGTTGCTTGCAGAAGGAACAAATTGGGCTCTGGTGGCTAGCCCTAATAAGCCACCACAGACGACATGAAAATTATCAGTTGGAATTGTCAGGGGCTGGGCAACCCCCTGACAATCCAGGAACTACGAGCTTTGAATGCTCTTGAAAGGCCCAGTATAGTTTTTCTTATGGAAACAAAAAACAAAGCAACGATGGTGGAAAATATTTGCAGAAAACTTCAGTTTCAGCACCTATTCCTAGAAAATCCTATAGGCATATCAGGGGGACTGGCGTTGATGTGGAATGGGGAAATAACACTGAAAGTGCAACATAGCTCCAAACAGTTCATTGATGTACATTGCATTGATCCGGCCAGAAAACAAGCTATGCAGATCACTTTTATTCATGCTTCAACAAATTTTGAAGAGAGGCAGAAACTATGGCAACAATTGAAAACAATGAAACCTCACAGCTCAATTCCATGGATATGCATGGGGGATTTTAATGAGATTCTATATGTATGGGAGAAGGTAGGGAAAAGAGAGGCAGACAACAAAAGACTTGCAGCTTTTAGAGATATGCTCAATGAGTTGTCTTTGATGGATATGGATAGCCAAGGATGTGCATACACATGGGCTAACAATCGAGAAGGGGGGGATTTGGTTAAAAAACGATTGGACAGGGTGTTATGTACTTTGGAATGGCGAATTACCTTTCATGATGCAGAAGTCCATGCCCTTCCAGCAATAGGTTCGGACCACAGTCCTCTTGTCCTTAAGCTATACCCTGAATGCAAGAAAAGAAGAAGAGAATTCAAAATGGAGGCTTTCTGGCTTGAACATGAAGAATATCCTGGAGTTATTCATAACACCTGGAGCCATACAGCTTATTCCCAGGCCACATTTTCAGAAAAACTCCAAGCGACCTCAAAAGAACTCATACAGTGGAGCAAGGAGAGGTTTGCTTATGCACCCAGCAGGATAAAGGAGCTCACTCAAACATTAACAGCCATAACAAACCAGTCACAAGAACATACAAGCAGAAAGGAAGTACAAAGCATTATACACCAGCTAGACATACTGAGGAAGCAGGAGGAACAAAAGATTGGGGATTGAGATCACGAATTAAATGGTTACAATGGGGAGATAAAAATACAAAATTTTTTCATGCCACAACAGTTCAACGGAGACACAGAAATCACATTACAATGCTGCAACTGGAAGATAATAGATGGTGTCGGGATCCAGGAGCAATCGAAACCATATTCAAACTTTTTACAGCAACTTATACGTAAGAACGGCGGGGCAAAGAAATTATCAGCCAATACTAAACCAATGCCTATCCCCTATTAATGACAGTATCAATGCATCATTAGTGGCAAAACCTACAATGGAGGAAGTGCGAGAAGCAGTTTTTCAATTGGGAGCATTGAAAGCGCCTGGTCCTGATGGTTTCAATGGGCTTTTCTATCAAAATGCTTGGGACATTATACAGACTGACCTGTTCCAGCTTGTACAGAATTTCTTCAATACAGGTACTCTGGACCCTCATTTGAATCAGACTTATATAACCTTGATCCCCAAAGTGAAAAATCCTGAGACAATCAGTCAGTTTAGGCCCATCAGCTTATGCAATTTCAGTTATAAAATTATCTCAAAGCTATTAGCAAACAGATTGAAAAAGTGGCTACCAGAGATAATCGAACCAGAACAGAGTGCATTCGTTCAGGGTAGACAGATACAAGATAACATCATAATTGTGCAGGAAGTGTTACATCAACTGCGCATTACAAAAAGAAAGAAAAAATATCAGGCAGTACTCAAATTAGATATGCAGAAAGCATATGACAGAATAGAATGGGATTTTGTTCGGGATTGCATGCTGAAAATGGGTTTTTTCTGAGAAATGGGTTACTCTAATCATGCAATGCATAACAACAGTGACATTCAGTGTCAAGATCAATGGCGAACCAACCCCTTTTTTCAGTCCATCCAGAGGGCTCAGGCAAGGAGATCCTTTGTCTCCTTATCTATTTATCATTATCACAAATGTGCTAACATGGCTGATGCAAAAGGCGATTGCGGATGGCAGCATAAAAGGTATACAGCTTAATAGATCCTGTCCTAAATTATCTCACCTTCTGTTCGCGGATGATGTCATTTTTTTCCTGGATGCTACTCTAATGGAATGTCAAAATTTAACTCTCACACTAAACCAAGATCTTGTTATGCAACGGGGCAAGCGGTAAATTTAAACAAGTCCGGAGTTTATTTCAGCAAGAATTGTCCCTTACCACTTAAAAGGAACATGGCACATGAGTTGAGAGTACCTGTTTTTGAAAAGACAGGCAAATACTTAGGCCTCCCTACAGAATGGGGACAATCCAGAAAAGAAGTTTTCGCATGGATATTAACAAGGGTCAACGCAAAGCTGGAGGGTTGGAAGGAAAAGTTACTTACTAAAGCAGGAAAGGAAATATTGATTAAGAGTGTGGTGCAGGCCATACCTACCTACGCCATGTCGATCTTTAAATTGCCAGTGTCGATCTGCAAAGCAATTGAAAGGCGAATAGCTTCATTCTGGTGGCAGAAAGGGGATAACACGAAGGGCATACACTGGAGGAACTGGGAAGTTCTGAAAAACAGAAAAGATGAAGGAGGGATGGGGTTTAAAGACTTAATTACCTTCAACTGTGCAATGCTTGGCAAACAAGCATGGCGGCTACATACTTCCCCGAATGCATTATGGAGTCAAGTGTTAAAAGGCATATATTTTCCTCGGGCGATCTATGGAGTGCATGAAGGGCCGGAAATCATCTTGGGGCCGGAATAATATCCTGTTGGGTCGAGACACCCTCAAAGCAGATGTTAAATGGTTAGTCGGGGACGGCAAATCCATCAAAATAAGGGAGGATAAATGGTTATCACAGGAATTCACAGGAGGGCAAGTCACTCAAACAGAACCTACCTGGGTGGAAAGTTTGATTAACGAAGAATCTCGAACTTGGAAGCAGTCTCTCATTCAACAGCTTTTTGAGGACAAAATAGCCAACGAGATCCAAGCCATTCCCTTGAGCAAGAGCCCCAAACCTGATACCAGAATCTGGACAGGAAACAGTACAGGGGAATTTACAGTCAAGAGCGGCTACAACAGGGCTCGTTTATCCAACAATCGACTAAATCAAAACAGAGCAACTTGTTCTTACCAGCCTCCACGCACTTTATGGACACATATCTGGCGCCTATCAGTTCCACCACAGATCCGAACCTTTCTCTGGAGCATATGTCAAAATGCTATTCCCACAAGGGAAAATCTATTCAAAAGAAAGATCAGTCCAGATCCATTATGTCAGCTGTGTTATACGCAAGTTGAAACAATCGAACATCTACTCCTCTACTGTAGATGGACGAAACAGATCTGGCAAGATAAACTTTTGCAAGGAATAAATATCACGAAACATCTTAAGAGAATCGACCAGTGGCTTTTGGCGGTTTTTGAACCAAGAAGAGATTTACCTAATCGGGAGTTCATCGCGGGGGTTCTATGGCAAATCCGGAAGGCGCGAAACTCCTGGATCTTCCGAGCAAAGGTTCCCAAACCGGCGGACATCCTTGAACTAGTACGAATCCAGAATACCGCCTTCAGCAAAGGGACGAAGAACCAGTCCGGCCAAAGAACGACCCAATACTTACCGGAGTCATGGACACCACCGAGAGGTCGGGAATTAAAATTGAACGTCGACGCATCATGGGTTCCCGGAGAGTTTCTTTGTTCCGTTGCTGGAATCGCTCGGGATGGAGATGGGCGTGTCGTTGGTGGCTTCACAGTAGAAGCTAGGGTTTCTTCGGCGTCTGAAGCGGAAGCGAAAGCTGTGTTACACGGGATATGCTATCTCAAGGAGTTAAAGCCAACACACGTGGGAAGCCAACCAGTTCAAGGGATCTGCGAAAGCGATAGTTTGGCTGTCGTGGACTTCATCATGGGCCGGGCCAGGACACCTTGGAATTTAAAAGATATCATTCAATGCTGTAGAGACGAGCTATCCAAGTGCAACAATGTATCCGTAACCTATTGCCCCCGAGACGCGAACAAAGCTGCAGATTGGCTGGTACGTACTCATCGAGCCAAGAAACTTCCGTTTAATTGGGTACATACACCCCCTTATTTTCTATGGGAAATTTTAGTTGCAGATTGTAAACCATCGTTGTCTTCTAAGACTACTTAAGCGAATATATATATTACTTTTGACCAAAAAAAAAAAAAAAAAAAACGAGGCCCTTTACTTCGTTGGTGGCAAAAGGAGAAAAGGGGAAAGTTACAACAAAATAAAAAAGTTTCAAATCTATTGCATTTTATCAATTTAGCTTTAAACAATTTGATAATTTGTCAATTTAGTTTATCTAGATAATTTTGGCTTGAAATCGCTAACGTGAGCTGGTTATTCTACACAACACAATTAGCACTGATGTAAATAATTTTTACCATTTCAATTTTTCTTGAATTTGTTATAATATTTTATTTTATTTTCTTTTTCCTTCGTCAGTCGCTAGGCCTCCACAATAGTCGGCGACCAACCATAGATGAGTGTAAGTGAGGGCCAACCTTGCCCATCAAGTTAGGCTCGCCCTCATAGGGGCGAGGTTGGCTAAGGCTAGCAGAGTCACCTTGTCGAGATTTGAAGGGGTGACCTCACTTGAAATTGGTGTAGGCAACCATCATCAATCTTTGGTGAGGTCACCCGAGGCGGGCAAGGGGCAACCACTTTCAAGCCTTACTTAAAGCTAGCAAGGTTAGCGTGGGCGAGCCTCTCTTGTGGTATTGCTAGCCATTGTAGAGGCCCAACAACTAGTAGAGGAAAAAGAAAATAAAGGAATGGAAAAAGAAAAAAAACTACAAAAATAAATAAAAATTTCAAAAATTGTCCATGTTAACATTGGCCTAGCGTCTACTATGCTATATAAGACGGTCAGCATTCACGTCAATGATTTTTTAGCAAAAATTAGTTAGATTAGCTAAATTAGCAAATTGTCAAAATGTTTATGTTTAAATTTGTCAAATTGAAAGGTTAATGACTGAATTGATATAAATATAATAGATTTATAATATTTTTTTGTAATTATCTTGGAAAAGACAACGAGGATAATAAACTATGCCCTACGTGTATAATACGGTGATGGGATGCATATGGCTTTGATAATGTTGCAATTGTTGAGTTCCTCACATCGATCAAATCAATTTTCCGCACTTAGAGAACTGAAATCGAGTAAGCATAAAAGAGGTCGATGTACCCTCAGAATCCGATTAGTCATTAGGCATTCATAATAGTTGGGTGCGGATCAGAAAGGCGACGCGCTTTCCAAATGGTTTCAAGCCTCAAGGCCTTTGACATTCAACCGGCAATAAGAATTACCCTTTAGGAATTAAGAAGGGGGCGTGAAATTTCTTTCACATAAATCACTAGCTAGGACGGTGAGTTATCTACTATTCTCTTAAAAAATATTATTAAAATTCATGTTTTCTTGAGAATAAAAAAGAGGAAGAAGAAGAAAAAACTACCTGTGTTCTGACCAATGTTTAATTCCATTCTAAAGTATCAATCCGAATCTCATCAATTTTTAACTTCGACATTCTAAAATATCGACCTCGATCCTCATCAATTTTTAACTTGTCGAGGTGCCATAACACTCAGCATTAAACGCCTCGGGAAGATGTCACGTGCCATGGATTCCGTGCGCACGTGCACGTGCCCGTGCCCGTCTCGTCTCAAGTGGGTCCCCCAGGCAGAATCGCCGAGATCTCCTCAATGTCGCCAGCGGCGGTTCCGGAGGAGCGCCTCTCTCCCAAGATGGGCTTTTCACTTTTTTTCAAATTTTTTTTTTTTTTCGCAACTTGATTTTCTATTTTTTTATTTTTATTTCTGTAACGAATAGAATCATCCGTAGGTCAAAACTCTACGCCCCAGAAGCAAAAGTCAACCCGTTTTCGTCCCCAAAGAAGAACCAAATTTTCAATTTCTAAATTGCCCAAAGCGCACCGCGTCGGCCCTCATTGACTTGAGCCAGATGGCAGAATTTGACTCGCTGCAGATCTCGTGGAACCCAGCAAGCCCGACCTAACAAGCAAAGAAGAAGATGAAGAAGTAGAAAGAAGAGGAATTGAATACAATGGATCGGTGTAGCACCACGGGCTTGATTAGCGCATTTCAAGAGCTGTAGTACAGCTCTTGATCAAAGAATACATTGCTTGGTGCAAAAATGACCTAATTTCGAAATATGCAAAATGTATCGTGTGATCTACGTAGCTCTTAACTTAAAATTTAGGAATTCGGGTAGGCTTTTGAAAGAGTTGCCCATATTATTTGGTGCTCTTTTCGGATACTACACATCACATGATTGAATTATGGTCTCTCCCTACTCAGAGTAACATCGAGGGCTACGTCTTCCATCCCGTGGCTCAAATCTTACTTGAGTACACTTGTACGAGATGGCTTGAATGTGGGCACTCCTAAAAAGCATCTAACTCAAAAAGTTTCGAATACCCCATTTTATAGAAAAAGAAAGAAAGCTGGCTATCCTCTAGCTAGAACAAATTAACGGTGACGTGATTTCTAGTTCAAAAGTCTCGAGCCCGATTCCTTGTATTTCTCCTTCTACATTTCTTTTTTTGTAACAGTCTCCTTTCGCCATTTTAAATATTTTTAAGGTAGAAGTAGTGTTTTCTTTCAACGAGCGCGAGAAAAACGCTGGATTCCACTATCATTTATCCATCCATGTTCATGTTCAAAACTTACACCTAGTCGTAAAAGACTCACTAGGTATAGCCTTGGATTATTATTGAACGTGGAGTTTCAAGTAGAAAAAGCCGAACCACCGTGACCAAGTATCGCAAGCAATCCAAAAACTGTCCGTTTCGATGTGGACTCCTCTTTGACTTTTGAACGATGATACAACGAACACGAGCCCACGAAAAGAAAGGATGATTGCATGGGAATTTCCTCATCGATGATGGCAGCAGGAGGTATCTTATCCGTGATGCAAAACGGGAGATTCGGTCCAAAAGCTTCTCTTGCGATATAGATGGTCGCCGCGAATGTGATGGCCCGGGAGCCTGGATCCGTCTAGCTAAGAACCCGTCTCGCCAAACTTCTGCCGGAGATGGGATTGAATGCGAATTCGAGCTACGGCATACAGTTTAAGGGAAACCATGAGATTTCTGTAGGTGATCAAAGGGACCCTCTTGCCATCTACGATTGTCCCTCCTGTAGGAACGAACTCATATTCGTTAGGCGCTGGACATCCTCCTTTTCCCTTTGCACCCAAAAGAACATCCAAAAGAATTTTCTAACATTAAGACTTAGACAATGTCAATGCAGATAAAAGAAGTCTAAAGGGAGAAGATCAGCATGTGGCCCCATTTAATCCGCACAGGACAACCTCCTTATTTTGAAATGCATTTGTATCCGAATTCTGAAGCCTCTCTGGAAATGGGTTGGATCTCATGTCTAGAAAACCCACAAGTGGAGTGATGCCTAATTATGCTCTGTCGAGGCATTTTCACATGGTTTCTCTATGACTTCGATTCTTATGTGCGTCGGAGTCTCTCGAGTTGATAACCTAGGATGTGCCGTACCGTGATCCACTTGTTTCGAGACAACTATTAAAAAAAAGGGTCAAATATAATCAAAGCGTTTTTTTTGGTCCTTGGTTCTTAGGGTTTGCCAAGCCTATGAAATTAACGGATCCGTCTTAATTGAGAAAATAAATCAAAGTACGAAATTATTGTTTTTATATAGACGAGGACGGTGCATCTAAAGTTCAAACGAATCCTTCTAATTCCAGGTCAACCCGTTCGATAGTAACATGAATTTTTTTACGTGAGATCGGGAATGTCCGATGTCGGTTGGTAACAAGTAATTCTCTAAAGACGACACACAATTGAGTTTACTTTTTGTTCCGATTTATCTTGGGATGACAACTTTTATTTCCAGCATCAGATTTTTTGGCCACGTGTGCGCCATTTGTCGTGCAAATTAGGTGGGCCAATACCGCACTACAATATCAAAGAAATCGTACACCAACTTGACGTTATGGAGATTCTAAGTTAACAAATATCACTTTAAGTACCACTTCATGTGGTGGCCGCGTTGGCTTGGGCTTTCATCCCTCTCACGAAAGGGACGGGTTCAAATCCCAAAGTGGTCGCTAGTGGTCTTAAGCGTGATGCCGTGGTAGTGGGTCCTACGCTAGCGTCACCGGGGGTTTACGGCGCAGCTGTCGGCTGCAAATTAGTTCTTCCTGTCCCAAAAAAAAAAAATAGCACTTTAAGTAAAGATGATGGTTTAAATTTGACTCGCGAAGGTTTACACGGGGAAGGTGCCGAGCCTATGAAAAATTGTGAATAATTTTGCTATAATTATCAGCATGGACATTATGTTTTTCTACCATTTTTTAATGCAGATTGTTAAGACATGTTGACAATTAAACTTTGCCACCCCATATATTACATAGAAATTTAGGGATTGGCCTCAACCCCTACCCCCGAACAAGAATAATATTAATAATTGCATTTAAATTAGATTGGCGTTAAATGAGTTTGAGTAGGGGAGGCTATGTGCTTAATTAAACTAAGCCCACAGGTTTGATCAAGCCCATTGAGTACCCCATATGACCAAAAATTGCATGTGCTTAGCACACGGGCATGCCAAAGTAGGAGAGATTGCATTATCTAATTCAATTTGGAGGAAATGAAGATATCGTCTTTGGCGATTTTAATTATATGGAGATAATTAGAAGGTGACATCTTAATTTCCTAAGGTGAGGGAGTAAATATATCTCTTTTGTCTAAAGTAGGAAAATGATGCATTGATTTGTTCCTTGAGAAAACCCTAATCCTAAGTCTAGAAAAGCATGAGGTTGGACATTAGAGGAGGTTGGCATACAATAGAGAAAGGTCCACGACATTAGAGACAGCATGTAAGAAAGAAAAGTTCAAAGTCGATGGCGCCTGATACTGACAACGTTGTTGTATCTACATCGTGCCAGGCCTTCACCGTCGCCAACCCTAGCCGATCGCAGTTGTGATCCTCCATGCTGCCAATCGTAATTGGAGTCAAAGTTCCTATCGAAGTAGTTTCCAAAACTATAATCGATTGAATATTAATTTCCTAGTTTGAAAAGATTTGATTCTAACTCGATTTGACACGATTTACTTAGATGTTATCGAATAAACAATTTCCTTGTTTGATTCATTATGTATAGGGTTAAACTACAAAAATTTCTAAACTGGTATACTCATAATAAATTTACCCTAAAGTAATTTTTTGACGACAAAAATTCCAGAACTGGTACACCTATAACAAATTTACATTTCGTTAGTTTCCGTTAAATTTTACTATCAAATTGATGAGTTTGATAACACGTGATGGTTAATGAGTGTATCGATTTAGGATTTTACCTTTCGTTTATCATAGGTGTATCAATTTGTGGTTTTTCATGATATTAATTAAGTTTAACGAAAATTAATAGAGGGTAAATTTTTTACAAATATATCAGCTTGGGGTTAATTACTTTAGTATAAATTCGTCATGGGTGTAATCAGTCTAAATATTTAATTTTGTAGTTAGAATTATTTGATTCTAACTCGATTTGACATGATTTACTTATTTGAGTCATAATTATTTTGTGTTATCATAAGCAGTTTCCTTATTTGAGTCATTATATATAGTGTTAATACTATGAAAAATTCCAAACTAATACACCCGTGACAAAATTATCATCTGTTAGTTTCAGTTAAATTTGAGTAATATCATGAAAAACTACAAATTGGTGGTCACATGTGTACTAGTCCATGATTCCTTGTGATATTAATCAAATTAATGGAAAATAATAGAGAGTAAATTTATTGCAAATGTATCAATTTAGGATTTCTGATGGTAAAAAAATTAGTTTGGGATAAATTTGTCATGTGTATACTAGTTTAGAGTTTTTCGTGATATTAATATATATAATTGGGGATATGGTCCTTTGGACTAAAGATTGACCCTCAATTAAGTTTGTTTCTTTATTTAAAAATAATAATATTTACTATAATCTATTATGTCGGGTGTTAGATTTTATACATCATTAGATTGGGCATGTGCATATTATAAAATTAATATAAAAAAGATTGCATCGCATTTAGTTTAGATTACATTCATGCATGTTTCCTAACTTAGAAATTCATACCTTAAGTGCATTAGGAGTCTTTTATTAATTTAGGAAAAACATAAGCTTCATTTAGTTCAGAATTAGGATTTAATATACATTATTTCCTTATTGGTCAAAGTCAATTCAGGGTGTTTCCCATTTCAAATCATAAAAAGAAAATACCAAATATAATTAGATTGCATTGTTAGGTCATGTTAGTGTCCTAGAGTTTAGTCTCTTGTTTCTATAAAAAAAAGGAAAATATAAAAATCTCCCACAGAGTTTAAATAATAGGGTTAATTTATGATTAATCCTAATTTATTATTATATTTAAGTTATTAATGGAGCTTGCATTTCATTTAAAATTATATACAGTCCATTAATGAATGGTAGATTAAACTCACATAGTCATAGTATTTAGAGAACATTCCAAATAAGAATATAAAGTGTTCTTATTTTCTTAAATAAGGGCCTAAAGTAGAAATTTTTTTAAATAAGGGCTTGAAGTTTTCTCATATTTTCAAATAATGATTTGAAGTACACCTTATTTCAAATAAGAGTTTGAAGTGACTATCTTCATCTCAAAGAAAGGTCTAAACTCACTTGCTAGTGAAGAGTAATTACTTCTTTCATTTTTTTTCCTTTTTTTTCTTTTTTTCCTTAAAAATAAACTTTAAAAAAAAACATAAAAGAAGAAACCCACAAAAGGGAGGGCTCCCTCCCACTTGTGGTTGCCGGCATCCGAACGGGGGTCGACAACCCTTACCAACCATCGCCGCAACCCCATTGCCGAGAGGGCTCTTGTATTTTTTTTTTTAATTATTTATAAATTATATTCTTTTTTAATTTTAATCTAATTTAATTAAAATTAAAAGTAAAATTTGTTTGGACAAAAATACCTCTAATAGATCGGAATATTTTCCTAGTTAGCGAGATTAGGTCCTTATTTGAAATAGCTATAACAACTCCATGCCTTTATTTGAGAAAATGATAATATTTTAAGCTTTTATTTGAAATAAGTTTCATTTCATGCTTATATTTGAGAAAGTGAGGGTACTCAGGCCCTTAATTGGAATTTTTCCTTATATTTAATTTAAGGGATGCCCATTTTCTAAACAAGAAAAACCCTAAAAAAGAATTAATAGGCATTGCATTTAGAAATCATGTTTAAGGTGTGCATATATTGTTTGGTTTTTAGTTACTAATTTGTAGAACACTTGATGAATTTGACATAATGGAGTTTTGCTTAGCATAACGCATTGATGTTCTTACCATTTTTCTAACAATTTATTTGTTGCTTTAATTATTGAGTGTTAAATTAATGTCTACAGACACAAATGATCACTATCGCATGTTAGTAGATTAGGATTAAATTTGACTATGACTGCTTGTAAAATATTTTTGTAAAAAAGAGAAAAGATACAAAAATGCGTTAAATATATCTAACGTAACCAAATTCCGTATCCATGAAATATCTACTTTACAAAAGTTTTCTCGCATTTTAATTGGGTTTTTAGTCAACTCATAATAGATTAGTGGTGGTTCCTAGATAAATTTAAAATTGCATGTTTACTTTGTCACGCCCCGATCCTCCGGACGGGTGCCCATCCCTCAGTGGTCGATTAAATTGCGACGTCCTAGGACGCGTTGCCGACCCATTTATTTTAATGCACATGTGGAAGCGAATAAATAAATCCCCAGACAACAGAAAGATGGGATAGAGAAGCAGGGCCACAAAATTTTCAAATCACAACACGCTTATATACATATCAGACTAAGTCATATACAATACTAACCGATATATATAAATAAGTCTACAAAAGGGGTAGAGGGCTATAGATTCTCTAAGCATTCGAGTCTTCAACTGAATACTCCGGGGACTCTGGATCCGAAAGATTCGGGTCTACCACTGAATCACCTGGAGGGTCAGCCGTACCCTCACCAAAAGCGATCTCTAACACCGATTTAGGGATCTCAGACTCTAGAATGGGGCCTTCTTTAAGTCCATCTCGCGCATAATGATACCACGATCTGAATTAATGAGGCACTTTCCGGGATAGACCTGCATCAACCTAGACAATGGATCTCACGAGTTTGTAGACTCAAAGCAGTGCTTTACCCCTAGATGTCTAGTCAACTGCTGTGCCTCAACACTTCCAAAAGTACCCTTTCGAAGTCCTGGAGAGGAAGATGCCTCTTGGGTTGACGTATAGTGCGACTTGTCAGATATATCGGGTCATATGGGATTTCTCTGTTCTCGTTCGGCAATAATAATATCCCCTAACATCCCCTCCTTGGCTCCTAGGGAGGGGAATCTGAGAGTGTTGTTTGGTGACATTCTTCGGCTGGCCAAAACGTTCAGGAGGTACAGCTATCTAAGGACTTGTAAATGTTATCTCACAACGTGGTGAGATGACATCTCAACAAGTTTACCCCCTAAACTTCGACTAGGAAGGAAATACGCATAAAAGTTACCTATGCACACAAGAGAAAGGTGACTTACATTTGCATTAGTTCCTTCTTGCAAATCAATACAATTCATATATTCAACGAATCACTTCAATTCAAATCAAATCAACAAATCCAATCGAGTCATCGATTAATCGATCCAATCGATCCCATACCACAAATACCATCTCTCTATCAACTCATTCAATACTATTCATAAAATTCGATCACATCAAGATCTACTTACCCTAAGCTGAAGATAGATAGTATAGTTCATCAAAAGCTTATAATAGATATAGCTCACAAAAACTGATAAAGTATACTGCTCACTCTATATTGATATATCAAGGCCAACAAGCTGATATAGTATACTAATAATGTTCACCAAAACTATGCGGTACTTAATATGCTCACCAAAACTGTGCAATACTTAATTTCTATTATACCCGATAAAATAATCGTGTGTGGGTACACGATCGGCCTTAACCAAAATACAAAAATTTCCCTTTTTAAAAAATTTCACCATTTAATATTGTTCACAAAAATATTTTTGGCATTGTAAACCAACACCCAGTAATCCGAAATTACCCAATTTTGGAATAAATTTCCAAAATTACAAACATCATTCAAATAGCACAAATTAGCATTCGGATGTATAAACTAAATACACCATTGTAATCAGCATGAAATTCATGTCCCCGGCTATCCCGGTATAATTTCTGGAAAATAATAAATAATTAAATAATTACCAAAATTAATTAGATAAATACAAATAAATGCCAAAAATACAAACTTAGGCTGGAAAAACCTAATTAAATACCGAAACGGGCTCGGAAAATTTCCAAACCTATCTAGATAAATAACACAACCTATCTAGTTGCTAATTAAGCCGATTTAACCACCTAACATGCATAAACGAATAATTAAATCACTAATCCATTCTAACTAACCACATAATCCCTAATTAGCCTAAAATAATCAATCCTTAAGCATAACTAACTCAATAAGCAAAGTTTAGTAAGTAAACTTACCGGTTTTGAAATCTGATGAGTCCACAAGGACAGCGAAGCGAAGATGAGTGACAAACTCCGAAGCGGCGGCACCAAGCAAGGCCTAGTAGCGGTCCAAAGCGAGCCTCGAAGCTCACGATTTCTCGAAGCCCACGATTTCTTGCTGGACTTCGATTCTGGTAGGTGGGCCGAGGGAGGCTGGACGAAGGTTAGCTAGGCTAGAAATGGCACGAGATAGGCGGACAGATTGTAGCAAGGCGGGCAGAGGCAGACGGCGACATACGGTGGCTCAAGTGGCGGGAACGGCTTGTGATGGTGGCTGGACAGGCTCGAGGGACGGGCTGGACGCAGAACGACGCACAGGACTGGCGCGGCACATGGGCGGCTTCAAGTGGTGATCGATGGTGAGGGGGGGTGTGCTACTCGGTTTTCTTGCAACTTTTAGAGCTTCTATGGTCTGGAAATGGGGGAAACAACCAGTCGAAGAAGAAGAAAGGGACAGCTGCCTTGGAGGATCTCTCCAAGCTTCAATCTCACCCATTTGTCCCCCTTGAAGAGGTTTCACCATCATGGATGTCTTCCTCAGCAATTTTGTAGCCACAAAGCTTTCTTAGGAAGTCTTGGAAGTGGTACAAAGGTTGCACACCATGGGGGCTACGAATTTGAGCAATCCTCCTTTAATTTCATCCAATTCCCCTCAAATGGACTCAATTTGATGGCCATAAATTCCACCAAGATGTCCACGATCAAATCAACATTTTTCCTCGCCAATAGAACCAACTTACGTCCCAAAAACGCGATAAAAAACGATCTCCTTCGGACAAAAACAACCCTATTTGAATTTCTACCAAAAATCTCGGTTTGCAGAAAAAATTTTGGCGGATGAGTTGACATTCATAAACTGACTCGTGACATGACGGGACTTTTAATTTCTGAAATCAGATTCAAATTCACGGTTAATTTCAATCTGGCGCGATTTTAGCGTAACCTAACCTACCGGGTAGCTTTTAGAAATTTTTGGTGTAATTGACCCTTGGTTGATTATTTTCAAGTCACAACATACATCTTAGATACATTTGCGACTCTCAGTTGTCATGAAAATCTCGATTTCAATTATAGACACAGGGTACCAAAACGACAAAAAAATTAGTCTGGTGCCGATCAACGAGAATTTTGCAATTTGGTGGAATCACCCATACTCAATCACAAATCTCAATTGAATCGACATGTCTTCAATCTCTGATCGATTTTTAACTATGTCGTAATGACCCTTGCAGATTAGCATAGTCAAGTAGTTGATTTCTAGTTAAATTCTCAAGTCTATTGCATTAAAATCCTTTAACGGCTTTCCTTGTTAGATTAGTTATCTCGTGAGTGATTCGCTCAAACAATAGCACTATAGGCACGTCGATGAAAGGCCCGATTCATTTAATTGAAAACATGACTGAAATTTCAGGATATCACATACTTAATTAAAACCCTAAAGTTATGATTGTTATAGGTGCAAGAGACGCACTACAAGTTTAATTAATAATCCATTGTCTTTCCTTTGATGGTTTGCCTTGGGAAGATGACAACAAGAGAAGGGTCAATGAATAAAGGAAGTTAAATTTTGAATGTGGAGGAATCAATAAATAAATCTTTTGAATGTGGAGGAATCGGTAAATAAATCTTGCTCATCCCTAATCATCAACGATAATAATTTAAATTATTGAAACAATTGACAGTTGTCCCGCAAAATGTTACATTCTTTCCCTATATCAACTTAGAGCAATTAGAAAAATTTACCGCTAAATAAATGCATGGTCTAGATTACAGCCTATTGTCTTGAGGCCAACTTTTAATTTACAAGAGAAATAATGAGGTTACAAAATTCCACAATTCTCGAGTCATCCTATTGATTTCCTTACTTCACAAGGATTTTTTTTGTTTTTTATAACAATTTTCTTCCTTTTTCTTTCTCATTCATCTGGAGATTTCGCACGCTGTAGAGTAGGCCAGTTGCTCCATCTCCCAACTTAGCTTCGGAGCCACCCTTTCATGGCGTGGATAATACTCCTGCAGAATTCATATCACAAATCTTTCGACGGATTACCATTCTCTTTCTCACTGATTTATTTTTCTTTTGCTGAATTAATATGAATCGAGCAAAATTTATTGGAAGTGAACTAAAAATGAAATAGCAAGTACTGCTAAAATCTAAGTGTTAATTTTAATGGGATTTCTTAATTACCTCCATCCTCTTGATTAAGTCCTTGGCGCTAGGGGCAGTTACAATGATGTGGCGTGCATTGGGCCTAATGAAACCTTCCTCCACTGCTTTGTCGATGAATTGCAGTAAGGGGTTGTAGTACCCATCTACGTTCAACATTCCCACCTGCAAAATTTATCTTTAGTATTATAGGAACGCAAGAAGATAAAATTTTCTCAGATCAAGATCAGCTTAGAAATCCAAAAGGGAGAATAAAAATTTACTGAAGTGAAGAGACGAATTACCGGTTTGTCGTGGATGCCGAGTTGGGCCCAGGTTATCACCTCCAGAAGCTCTTCGAGTGTCCCATAACCCCCTTGTGAAAAGTCATATACAATTTTATCGATGTCGCAAAAAATTAATTTGTTTTAGATTACTAATTCATGGAGATTTATATGCCTTAAAAAAATCTCGAGAAAAAAAAAAAAAAAAATATATATATATATATATATATATATATATATATATATATATATATATATATAATTTTATTTGCCCTTTTGGCTAGGTGAGTTTAGGGGTAAGTAAGATGGATTGATTGAACTTAGAACCACTCGGACTTCGAACTAGCCAGTTGGGTCCAATTCTCAAAGAAGCCGATCCCTTTCCTAGCTCAGGGGAGGAATCGGACCAAACCGGACCGCTTGGACTGATTATTCTTTTTTTTTTTTTTTTTTCATTCTTATTTTAAAAATGTCTCACACACACCTCCTCTCCTCTTTCAATCTTTCCCTTTCGCACCACGCTCACGCCTACTTCTCTTTTAGTCTTTTCCTTTCTCTAGGTCTCCTTCACCTCTTATAGAGTTCGAGGCATTATCTCCTTTGAAGTTGACTAATTCTACTGAACCGCCTGGGAACCGAACTGGACCAATCAATCCAGTTCCAAGGGACATTCAATCTGGTCCCTAGTTTTGGAAATTGGGAACCAGTCCCTCTAGTCCGGGCTCCAATTCTGGAGTGGGACTGGATTGGACCAGAAATCGAAGTGAATTGAGTGAATTACTATTATTTCCCTCCTATTTTACAGGACGAGGCTCAAAATTGAAGTCGTGGCCTGCGGGTCCGATTCAGACCAGACCACTTGGGTTCAACATGGGCCGAGGGCCGAAACTAAAGCCCGAATTAGTCAAGTCATTGGGACCGGATCTTGGTTCGAATGGAATGGAATTCATTACTGAACATGAACATCGTTCGAGGGGATCAAAGGGTGCACCAACCAGGTAAGGCGATGAAGGCGTCCGAACGTCGAGCCATCTCTGCCTTCCTCTCGTGCATGTCGGCGACCGCCTTCACTTCTCCCACCGTCTCTCCGGTTATCTGCCACACCACAAAAAAGCAGCTTTTCCACTATGCAGATTAAAGTCCCTCGATGCGTCGTGCGGAGCAAGTTTAGCATTCGCCCCCGATGCACGTAAAAAGCCGAGATGGATTCGGCTTTGCGTGCGCCGGGTACATGCAAGAATTTCGAGCCTCGAACTGAATACGAAACTCATGTGGGTGGGAGCCCAAGCCGAGACACTGACAAAAGCGATGAGGGGACATGCTCACACGGGTGAAATGCCGGTGCGAAGAAGATACAAGGGTGTGAGAGTACTTTGCCCTACGGAATCTAACCAGGGCATGTGAAAACCAGCAGAGACAGACAAATGCCGTGGACCAGTACAAGCGTACAAATTACGGGATGAGTGTTCTGCCATTCAGACCAACCTAGCCCACTCTAGGCTCCAGCAAGAAGAGAGAGAGAGAGGCTCTTTTTCTTCTTCCAGGCCCCCGTTTGGCCCCTAACTTGTGATTGGACTCGGCTTCCGTGTTTACCGGTTACGAGTTTGTCGGGATTCATGCAGTAATTGGCTCTGTTATTACTCGAAAGTTGGCGACACTAAAGGGGATGCATAAGGTACTTTCTCAAAGGTAAGCATACTAGAAATACGTACCTCTGGAGGCATGAGAGTTTTGGGAATGACGCTGCAAAAAAAGCACGTAATTGATTACCGCTGAACTTAACCCTCTTATCTTCATCATTTCGCTCTCTTTTTTAGCACTATTTCATCCGATGACCATGATGGAATCACTCACCCGATGACATGGCGGCCCCCGTTGTAGACGACTTGCGAGACAAGACCCATCAATCCGATGCTCCCTCCTCCATACACCAGATCAATATTCCTCGACACCTTCAATAGTGAAAAACAACTAGGCGTTACTCGTCGTTTTGATGGACCGAACTGCAATATCAATTTACTTTCTTGGGTAAAGGACTCGCCTGACCAAAACCAACGAAGAGAATTAGGGGTATATAGCTAAAGCGAAGAAGAAGAAGAAGAAGAAGAAGAACAAAGCAGACCAGTTCTTTGCCGAGCTCGATAGCAGCATCCTTGTAGCTGCTCTTCTTCCCTTGGCTGCTCCCACAGAAGACACATATGCTTTTGAACTTCGATGACTGCTTCGTCTCCATCTCTCTCTCTCTCTCTCTCTCTCTCTCTCTCTCTCTCTCTCTCTCTCTCTCTCTGTGGTGTTTATGAAAATATACAAGGCCTTTCTTTTTCTTGGGCTGAGACTGACACGAGAGGAGCTGAGTTTTTATATAAACCGAAGGACGAAGGATTCCTCTATGGCTCTTCTCGTTTTATGGCAATGTAAATCAACACAACCCTAGCGCTAGCAGCTTCAATCATAGTCCCAAAGCCATGCATGTAGGGTCCACCTTTTTGTTTTATCTCTTGCGGGCCCCACTGTTCCAAGGAGAATTCCTTGACACAGATTCTACTTCTAGGGCTGTCCTCTAATCAACTCTTGCCAGCCATGTCCGGACGTTGAAACAATGAAAGCACGGACTCCATTTATTTGATTTGGAGTTACGAGGAACAAATATCCGCGGGATAGAATATGCATGTCTAGCGTACCTATCGAAAATATTCGGTATATTCGTTCCGTGCTACACCAATTACGATCGAGAGAACGACATTGATTTGATAATATAAGATAGATGTTGTATTCTTTTCTGTTTTTGGAATAAGATTTATGATGTGATCAATCAAGTCATTAAGAAGGTATCTAACATTTCCAAATATGTTAGTCGTACAAACGATGAATGATCAGCTCCCTATTATCTATATTCTTGCCCCCTCAAAGCCTCAACCACCCACGCCATGGCCGGCCGAATCTTTGCATGCACAGGAGACTCCCCTCCATACTTTATTTCTCACTCTCGGTTGGACCAAACCACACCGCCATCTCCTCATGTGCTCTCTGTTTCCTCACTTTCGTTTCAGGGTATAAAATACTCCTTATTGAAATTCTCTTGACTGAGCAATGAGGTACACATATCTTCTAGAAATGCGCAATTTATACTATTTCTAAGACTAATTAGATCAAGAGCAAAGTACTCACACTTCAATCGTTTCGCAAATCAAAAGTAGGATCGAGCGACTAGTTTGAAATACCACCCAACCCCGACATTCGAGTCTTAAACGATTCCAGCACAACACCTCCAATCAAGAGCTATCGAAACCATTTCGGAAAGAGCTTCAAAGACACCTTTTGACAAAGGAGGATTTCCAGATACTCGTTTCGTTCTAAAGGCGAGACCACTTTTCTTTGGATAAGGAGGAGGCAGGCACTGCAGACTTATAATGCGGTCGCCCATCTTTGCTTATCCCCTTTTGACACCGGGATGACTCGATCCCCAATAGCCATGAAGTTCAGTTGGCGTAGAACGATGAGACTCTGCACTCCATAAATGTGGGCAGAGCATCTCTATTCACGCAAAGGTCTGCAGTGACCACCCGGAGATTTTTTTTTTCAATTCTTCTTTCTCCAACTTTTATGGCGATAGCACATTGGTCTGAAAGGTTGGCTTTATGGGAACGTTCTTTAGTGGGGCAGCAAGAACAGCTCGCCACTGCATTTTTCGCTGCTTTCTTGACGTCAGTCGAAAGCGATTTGTCGAAGGTTGTCAAGTGGGAATTTCCCCCCCAACAAGAATTCAGCTCTTTCCCTGCTGCGAGAAAAGTAGTGGAGGAATCTCTCTGTTGCTTTGTTTGACTCCGGATGAATCTCCTTCCAACCACGTTCCCACTTGCATCGCTTCCGCAACACGTTCATCATCCCAAGCCCCCACTAGATTTTTCACTTTCCATCGTATGTCTCAGCACAAAAATCAAATTCCGTCGCGATCAATATCGATCAAGATGATAAAGCATAGCCAAGAAAGCCATTCAATTTCAACCACGAGCACGAGATCGAGTGATTGCCGACTTTTGATTTGTCTATCGAGAATGTAGGCTTCTCTCCCGCTCAATCAAACCTCAATCATCAGGGCACAAGAGTGCTTAATTTCAGGGGAAGCAAACGTGTAAACGCAAATTGATATATTTAGTAAATTAGCTCGACCCCATGCATGTGAATCCATGTCATATGGGTCTAGGAATTAATGGTCAGATTCGAATTTTGGCTCGAATAATGCACGTAATTGAGACATTGCATGGAGTTTCGGGGGACCACTTCTTCACCTCGAGAGTCGCTGTCTTGGGAATTAATTGGTTTGAACTTAATGGACAGATCGTATCAAGCTGTTAATGGAGCAATTGAATGGTCAACGTAATCACCAAAATGCTCCAAAAGTTAACCTCGACGAAGACTCTCGATTCAAGATTAGCATATAATAATGTACAATAGGGAAGGGAATTATGAACCGCGACGACCTTTTTGATATTCCGTTCAACAAAGTGGAGGGAGCTTTACTTTTGAATGCGAGATGATGATGATTAAACTACATGCTTTCTTCTCAATAACCACTTGAGGGACTAAGGAAAAACAGGCCATTAGTCAAAAAACACCAAGAAAGGGACCCGCCCATCTTCAATAACTAACCAACTTACGTCCCCCACCTCAAAAGGAAGGGCCTACTTTTAAATTCCTAATGCTTTGCTCATAATCCCATGTGATTGGACTGAATGTACTTTTCTTTCAAAAGCAATTTACTTCCTTTTCTTATTTTTTATTTTTTCTGGGTTCTCTCTTTCACACACGCAAGCGCGCGCTTAGCACTTAGTCATGTGCTACTCGCAAATTTATTATGATTTAGTTCAGCTGTTGATTAAGTCATGTTTTACTTGTAACTCGCCGCTACTACTTCAAGTTCATGTAGGCTTGAACTCTAGATCAAGAGATTGATTATCGACTCACGAGGAGCGAAAAGTTTCATCATCGTTGCACCGCTCGTTGGTGTTCATAGTAGCTTGAATTTATCTCGACCTGTGATTGATTTAAAATGATAAAACAATTTGAGTGAAAATAATTTTCTATGCATGTTAGTGATTTTCCTACGCCCCTCCTATCTAAAACGGAGCACATTAGTTATGTGACAACTTCGATCTTCCCAGAATTAGCATTTACATTTCTTTACCATCGTCAACCATAAATAATAACTGCTGCAAATTTGGCCTCGGAAGCTCCTGCTTGTACTTTTAAAATGAAGGACAAGCTGTCTTCAATGTCTTAGCTACAATATGCATAGGCTACAATATGTATGTCTTAACATGTAACTATCTCCTCTCCTATATGTTCCTCCCAATCAATGAAAGAATCACCATATGTCATCCCTTTCTGTCAACTTCTTGTACATACATCATTGATTCGTTCTCTGCTCAATCGTCATCGACAGAGAAGTCCGGCTCCGCCGGCTTCTGCAGTGATGCAATGGCACTTGAGTCTGAGCCAGGATGGCTATGCCCACCGCCTATCCTCGTGCTGGCGGCCATCCTAGTCGCGTATGAAGCCAGTCCTGAGCTGGTCGGGACCTTTTCGGCAGCCTCAACATCCTGTGTGAGGCTCTCTTGAGCCTTAAGCTCAGCGACTTCTTTGCGCTTCTTGAACCGGCGCCATGCAGCTTGTATGAAGCAAGCGGCCCATGTCCGCCAATGATGCGAGTAGAACCTGAACTTGTGCCGCAGCTGCTTACTGTGCAGCCTCCGGAACTGTGATGCCACGAACTTCAAGTCTTCTGCGCTGAGGGCAAATGCCTCGACTTCGGACACAGATTTGGCTGTCCGGGTTGATGACGGGAGAATCACACTCGGGCGCGGGTCCAGGGCCCACGTGAGCAGTTCCTCTCCGCAGAAGTCGCCAGGTCCGATGCGGCATGAGTTGAAGAAACCGGTGCGTCCGCCATTGGTGGTGTAAGAGTCGAGATGGCCTCGGATGATGAAGAGCATCTCGTTGACGGGGTCACCTTCACGCACTAGGAATGTGCCTTCGGTGCACAAAGCGGGTTTCAGCCTCTCGCAGATCGCATCCAGCATTCTTTCGTCCATTTGATCAAATAACGGAACCTGTTTATTCAGCAAGAAACAAGCGAAATCATCAATTCAAACATGAGTATCAGCATTCCGCAGCCAAATCGATATCAGTTTCCCACACAGATTAAGTTGACTAACATCAGAATAGCCATTTCTTGTTGTCGGGGCATCTCGAAGCTCAAGTGGTCATGTCGACTTAATTAGGAACCATAGGACAACACATACAGATGATCAATGATGTTTCCTAGACGTGATAGTTTCAGACTTACACGTCGAACTAGATCGAGGCACAGATGACGCTTGATGTCTCTCCTGAGATCCACGGGAAGGCCTTTCAGAATAGTTTCCTCATCGACGCCTCTAGTGGCAATCCACCTGAACTGGTCATGTTTCCGAACGGATTCCTTCAACTCTGGAGGTAGTTGCCTGTGATGCATCCACTGTTCTGCATCTGTTCTCTTGATCCTCCACTCTTCCAGTCGGACCGTTGTAGATTGGAGATATGTCTGTTAGATGAGCACATTAGTTTCTAACATTACCTGTTTAGGTAAACCGAAGCATCACAAGCATCACGCATCGCTTTCAATTCTTGTTTGGTCGCTAAAATTTTTTTTGGACTGAAAAACACATATAGGAAATGAAAGAAGAAAAATAGCGAGTCATCCATTCTTACTTGCATATTTCCAATCAGCAATGCAAAGAGAACCAGCCCTAGAGTCGCAATGACTATGGCGAAAACAATTTCTCCGACATATGTGCTCGTTGAGAGATTTTGTCCCAAGGAACTGCAAGTGCGATCAAAAGATCATCATCTGAACTAGACAGTAGTTGAACGAGAATGATATTCAGCTCAACAAATGTGGAGATGGAAAGAGAAAGAGACGCATCTCTGCAAATCTATCTGTTGCTTCCAACCATAGTGTTTAAATTTCAGATATGATCAAGCATCTAGAGAAAAGTTTCAGATGTATCCAGTAAGGCAAGAATGTTAGAGAGCATGTTCATTGATCATAGTCAAACACGAAACCTTGTACCTACATAAAGAAGAAAATCGGTACGAACAACTAACTCCAGAAACAGAGTAATCTCCTTTTTATCTTACCTCAGATTCCTCAATCCCCACCAAAGGCAGTAAAAGTACTTGTTGAAGAATGGAGACACAGTCACTTCTGATGTCACCGCATCGCCATAAATGCCAAACTCATAAAAACCACTCGAGGGATCGCATAATCCGGTGAGGTTGCTTGACTGGTACCAGGCAATCCTGTTGAAATCATTTGCCCTGCGGCAATCGAAGAAACTGTACTTACAAGATGCCTTCTGATCGTCGCATGCTCGTCTCCAGCATGCCTCCTGTCGTTCTATTGCTAACAGGTACCAACAAGCTCCTAAAACCTGTTTATAAGAGGAAGAAGAGCACTAACAGAGTTAATATTAATCTTGATTGAAATGGGATACGTAAATGATGTCAGCGAGAGATCATGAATGATCAAATAAATACAAAACCGTCCACTTAGCTATCGATGGAATCACCTCTAGATTATATGGAAACACTGCTTAGAGATTCTCTGTTTTTCTGTACTTACATGGCTTGCCAACATGTAGAGCATAAGATTATATGCTGCTCCGGCCCATGCTGTCTCCGTGACGACGCCAGTGGCCTTGACGATTTGTGATGAAAGTGGGAATATAAGAAAGAGTCTCGGGATATATTGAAAAATTATGATAAAACGGAGGACGTTTTTGGTGTTAGTCATTGTTGAACCATCAAGATTCGGGATAACAAGCCATATCAGCACCTGAAACATTGATAAAAATGAAGGGGAAAAAAAGCCGTAAGCGATTGTGCGCAAGCAAGTTTTCAGCATGCCAGACGATGACTTGTACTAGAAATTCCGGATTTTTACCTGAGGAAGTGGTAGGGCAGCAATAAGATCAATCCAGAAGTCCTTGCGAAAGTACTTCAAGGCGATCTTTGATGAGTCAATAACAAGTTCACCTCTCCCAAAGACTCGGGAAGATGGTGCGACATAAGCCGTACGAAACCGAAGGAAAATCTGAATGATGTAAAACACATCGGCCACTGACCTTACTATAGTAAGGGCAACTTCAAGCGGTATCCCTATATCTATGCATTGTTCCTTCCAAACTACAGGCAAATAAAAGAAGAGGGGATCCACAAACAGAGAAACCAAACATGCCACCAAGAAAATCTTGTTCCACCGGTGAATGTTTTGCCCTCGAGGATCCAATATTTTTCGCTTCACTCTCTCATAATCCTCCGAAAACACCCTAAGCAGCACTTTAGCTTTCATGGACTTCCCTGTTTTCTCAGGCGTGGCTTTCGGTTCATATAGCTTATTCTCATTAATCTTGTAGTTCCGTTTAACGATTCCATCGCCTTTTACCATAGGGAGCCTTGCTAGATGATGATCCTCTTGAAATCTGGTTGGTTTAGAGTGAATGTCAGATATTGAAGATTGAACCTACTTGAGAAATGACCATGTACTAAAATGGCAAATCAATTGAATACGGTATTCAGAATCCGAAAAGAAGCAAGAATTTGGCATAGATTCAGGAACTAGGAAGAGACAAACCTGACAGATCTTGAATTATCATGTCCCATGGTGCTTGAGTACAGGTTCTGTCCCTTGGTGAAAGCCGCAATTGATCGCGCAAATCAATCGCACAAGAAAGACTGATTTATGTACCGATCAACGAACCATCCTTTTCTTTTCTACAAGTACCTATCGACTTGTGAAATCAGAAGAAAGTGGCTCGGGATGCCCTTGAAGCCACAAGAGTCAAAAGCCCTTGTATGGCTTTCTCTAGCCATGAATCATGTGAAGAAATAAAATAAAGATGTAGCAACTTGAAGAAGGCTGAACCTTTTGAGGCTCAGAACGCCTTTCTGTGAGAGAGTGCGAGTCAAAACGTGCGTCCTATATACCCTTTTAGAGTGGGAACTCCAACAAGTTGAGAACTTTTTGGTCTTTCTTGACCTTTGCAATGAGCAGAACCTTAAGCCTGAAATGAATCACGCGTTTACCATCACTCTAGCTGTCTCCCCACCCAGAAAAAAGAAAAAGAAAAAGAAACAGAGCAAATTGCAGAGACTGAAAACTAACCCAGATGCTTGGACAGCAACAACTTGCATAAGAAACTTCAGAAACCAATTTGCAGTAAGAAAAAGTTCGACAAGAAAAACACCGGGGCTATAAAAGAGGCAAGGCCAATCAATTCAAGACCCAGATTGACATCAAACTTCAAAATCCTCAGTCTGGTAGTCAAGCATGAGAGAGAGAGAGAGAGAGAGAGAGAGAGAGCTCACGAGTGTATTGCTTTTCTCAGAAGTTGACAGCCCGACACGATGAAAGTCACGAACTTGCAGAGCCGAATTTCACTGAGAAGGCATAGATCAGCTCAGAAAGAATTCGGAACGACATTTTTCCATCTCAACTCCGAGATTGGAGGAGCGAAGGAAGATGCCAAAAGTGGAAACTTTGGCAAAATGGGAAGCGAGCATCAGCTTTCATTGCTCACGGACAGTACAAAGCCGACCCCTCCTTGCGATCCTCGCTTGTTGCACACACTTAATGAACCTTGGGTTGTGCGGCCCCTTGGACATTTCAGGACTTCAAGAAGATGGCAATGCACCTGATTCATCCGCATTTAAAAGCTGGCGCCTTCTTTTCTTTATTTCACAATCACTAGACAAATCTGAAAGAGGACAAAGAAACAGTGACAACCGGAAAAAGAAATCGATGGGGTCGTGGATTTATTTCTTCTTTTGCAAAGATCTAAGTTGACTTAAGCTTGATACGGATACCTATGGAATCTTCACACGTTTTCTTCATCCTTGATTAGAGACAGAACTCGGTGCTTGCTCCGCTGGGTTATATCATCTCTCCCTTTGTTAATTACAGCACGTTTTAGCATTTAATTCGTAATTAAGACGGGCCACAAGAGATAGGCCATGGAGACAAGGGGCGTTCAAATTTATCTTCAACTCCCATGATCAACCGCACTAGGCCTGCCTATCTTTCTTATAAGATAAGTTAATCGCGAAACAGTATCTCCGACAACTTTTTCTTGACCATCTAGATATGATGCGGGAGAAGAACGCATTATAGTAATATCTAGTGAACAAACACGTTGGAAAATATGCACAAGAAATCAAAGTCCAAGCCGTTTGACATACGGTGTATTAAGTGGTGATGTCCGAAGGACAAATCTCTGCTGTTTCCGCGTCGAAATCCGCTCTAAGAAGAAGCGGGCCACCCCATTCGTCCTTGATGTCCATCGTCATTCTAATGATTCGCCATTGATGTCCCCACATAATACTCAGAGAGAGAGAGAGAGAGAAGGGACGGGGAGGGAATCCCAATGCAGAAGAATTTTGACTTTTTTTTTTTTTTTCTGGATTTATCGTTCGTACTGGGGAGACGTCCTTCACTTTCGTCCGGACAAATCTTGAATGAAGATTTCTAATTATCCCATCCTCCTGAGCTGACTCAAATTCATTGCGCATCGTATTTACTGAATAATGAAGCAATTGACAAAAGGGACAGATTAATTACTATCATTAAATCTGAAACCGAATAGGGTAGGATAAGTTCCTAGGTTATGGGATCGAGAACAGATCCACCAAATCCTGGAATCAATGATTTCTTTTTCCTTGTAAGTGTAAGTTTCTCAATATTAAAAGAAGAAAAAGCTAATCTAAGTTTGTTTCAAAATAAAATAATAAAAAATTTAAAATATTGATCGATCTAATTTAGACGGTCCAATTTCTTATGTGAAATTGAAAATTGGACCAGTCTCTCGGGAACCACCCCAAATCAGCCGATTCGAAATTAGCCGATTAGATTCGGTGCGATTTTGTTTTTGGATTGCACCCGGATGGCGACTCCTCATTAACATGGCACCCAGCTGGGAATGAGATCCGGGCACGGTGTGAAACTGTCGAAAGCATGGAATTCTTGCCTGAATTGAATGAAGTGGATGACAGATGCGACACTGATCGGTGGGATTGGTTGTCCAACCTGGCCGCAAATGGGTCCCCCTTCCAAATTCAATGTTCCTCGACCTTGTCCGATTGCCGGTGCGAAAGTCTTGGCAAATTGCACGCAAAAAAAACTCTTCTTGGTCGGAGGCTCGACTCCTCTTTCATCAGTCCCTCAATTTACAGATTAGTGAAATGGTCGCCCGATTGCAATCGCAGAGCGCCTGAAATTATGCAATTTTCTGGGGGGGACTGATACGTTATTTTGTATATTCACATCTTGGGAACGATGGAAAATTTCGATTAAAAAGCAGACAAGCCGACGAGATCTCGGCCGGAACCAGCTCCTTCGTTGTACAGTCGAAGGCATCCGAATGACCCCGCACATTCAATGATGTCCTCTCCTGCCTCACTCACCTCCCGCGTCTTCAATAATGCATTTCGTATTCATTTATAGTCCACCCAATTTTCTCCATTTTCTTCTATCTAGTAGTGCTAAAAAAAAGTACAATCGTACATATGCATCTCAAAATAATGGAGGAAGAAAATAATGGGAAAGTGGGAATTCGGAAATAAAGTCGAATTGTTTGCACAATAGAAGAGATATGAATGAAATTGTCGATGTGTGAGAGATGTATAGGTTAAAACGGAAAAACTAAATATCATTCGGATAGCAATTATGTTCAATTTATTGTGACATGATAACTGCTAAGTATGGTTTATATTGAATTGAATTGTAGCCCCAAACTCTCATGTAGTTTTTGGTAAAGTTTGAAGTTTTTCTTAATTAAGATGTTAATAAATTTGGTTTACATTTTGGGGGGGAGACTTCAATGAATATGGGAGTCAAATTGCAGAGGAGGCCATGCATTTTGTATATTTGCCTTACGGGCCTACACTCTCATTAAGCGGCCAAGCCTGTAATTTTGAGACACCAATAAAATCAGACATGTGATTTAGATTTAGATGTGACTTTAGACTTTGAAATAATCAGAGGAAATTGTTAGAAGCTTGTTCATGCTTGTAAGCATTTTGCAATGTGTAAATTCAATTCCTCCTTACTTTAGTTGCCCGAATATAGTGTTAAGGACGCAGAACAGGGAAAGAAAATAAAGCATGACTTAACATGTAAACACTCAAAAAAGATGTCCGGCAAAAAAAAAAAAAAAAAAAACTTTAAAAAATGTAATTGGCGATGATCATTTTACAGAAACAAAGGTGGGTGTGAGACCCAAATTTAAGCAACCCGAAATTGTGATCATCCGTAATTTAAGTTTTAGTCGCAAATAATAATAAAAATTTGGAATTCGGAGTACAGAAATAGCGGATCTCATATGAATTTTGAAAAGATCAAATCAAATTTGACATTCCAGGGCTTTCTTTTAATAATTAATATGTGTACTAAGTACACAAAAGTACTTGCTCGACCTATCGCCGGCGCCTACACGGAACGTAGTAATAGATCAAATAAACAAAAACAGAGACCGTCTTCTGATGGGGTTTGTGTCTTCCAAGGTCGAGCTATGTCCTATGTTAAAATCAAGTTGACGTTGGACCATTCAAGAAACTTTAAGGGCTCTACCACTGATGTAATCCTAATCCAATTCTAGCCTCATCAAAGAACTTTTAGGAGTCAAATCTCCGCTCACGTATCAAAGTTCAATCAGCTTGCTCCTCATCACCAGTCTTGGATCAAAAAGGAGGGTGCAATT
The DNA here is from genome assembly GCA_014182725.1 of Eucalyptus brandiana. NCBI lineage: Eukaryota > Viridiplantae > Streptophyta > Magnoliopsida > Myrtales > Myrtaceae > Eucalyptus > Eucalyptus brandiana. The sequence goes on from CM024669.1 coordinate 31,652,622, forward strand.
CATACAGCATGATTGATTTGGGTGCAAATACTGCATTCGAATTACTCAACCATCTGAAGTTCTTCATGGTCTCGGCTGGACCAAGCTACAAAAGTCAAGCAATTTCGGGCCGGATCTTCACTTACATTACAAAGTATCCAATTCAATCCCATTACAGCATATGGATTGTGACATCTCACAATTCTTGGGACATTCATTCGCATGACATAGCCATATTTTTAGACGTTTCTTTCAATGCCTGGAAATTTCAAGAATGGCGACTGGTGCGCTCTGGTCGGTTTGCTTGACGAGCCACTGTCGTATGAGTCGACTGGTATTAGCTCGTGTTCGAAGGCACTTGATGGATCCAGAGTCGATCGATTTTCAAAGAATGCTTTAAACTCACGCGAGCTTTAGATTCTTGTATTTTTCAGCATTAATTGGCATACATAGCCGGGAAAAAGTACGGCCCAGATGGCAAGTTTTATAGCTTAGCCGAAAGATCCGTTCCGATGCTAACCAGAGAATGAAACTGCCGATTGACACCTGATATCTGGCAGTTTATTTATGGCAATGAACCAAGGAAAAAGCCTGTTTCTCTGCAAGCTCACGAGTCTGCAAAATCCAGACCAGCCTCACAATTGAGATGTCTGATTTCATCAGTATTACTAACACAAAAGTACATCAATTGGACAGGAAGACGCGACAGAAGAAGAGGCTCAGCATCCGAGCTATTACACCAACACAACGGAATCAATTAGGGACACACAATGTCTAAGCACTTTGCAAAGTGAAATCAAACCAACACACAATTCTGCACCCATTTCAACAGTACCAAAAAACAGAGAAAAAAATCGGGTTTTCGAAATACTCGTGGCAGGTTTTCTTCTGGAAATGTGGAAAGCCTCATGGCGGGGGAGGCCCGCGCTCGAAGAGCGGTGGGCAGCAGCTTCGGAACAGGCCGCAGCAGCACAGAAACCACATGCTGCAAAACAGGCCAACAAAAGAAGAAAAGAATCAACTATAATGAGCAATTATATTTGCGCTTTCATATACCGTGTCACGGAATCGATCTTAATTTGCATGCATTAGAACTTTTTCTCCATTGACGATGGACCTGTATTTTTTTTTGGATTAACATGTAGAATTACAAAGAATGATGAAGAAAGAATCAACTTACAGGCAATCCAAGCATCCTCCTCCATCGGGCGGACCAGGTGGCGGGGCGGGCGCGAGAAGCGGTGCACTTGGTGGCGGAGGCTCCATGGCCGACCGGGAGGAGAGATTGGACAGTTTACCAAAGTTAAGACAGGAAGCTGAGTGAATGAGACTCGTATCCTTTGAAAAGAGGTTAAGCTGGCTTTTATCGTAGAGCTCCTCCTTGCCCCAGGTCAGAGGGCATTCATCTACCAGTCAAGCCATGGGACTAACTACCCAGATTTTGGACATGTTCATCAAACCAGTTACTTATGAAGTAAGACAAGTCTCAGATGCACGTGGACGACAGCTACGGACACTCAGAAAAAAGGGTTAATTACAGAGGAGTCGCGAGGCAATGTGGATTGTTAATGCCTCTCCACTCCTTGATTGAATCTGTGCGAGGAGATCAGTGTCAGTATCCCGGCATTCTTTTCCTGTCCCGGTTTTTTCAAGCAACAAGCATCGTTTTCCGTTGCATGTGCCCCGTAAGACTTTGTTGGCTGGATCTGTTTGCGTTGGAAAATGTTTTGAGGATTGACCGGACTAATAGCTGAGTCGTGTTGACTTGCTTCAGTTTCTTGCAGTTCAAACTATCTCTCTATCATTGAGTATAGATCAAGTTTTTGTCGTCTTAGATGTCATGACATCTAATTGCTAGCCGAAGCTATGCATGTGCTGTACATGTTTATGGGTGTTGCAGCAATGGATTCAGAAAAAAGGGTTCGAGCAAGAAAAAAAGCTTCAGCAAAGACAAAAACTTGTAAGAAAAAATCTGCTTCTTCTTTTTTAAAATCTAAATCATCCTACAACCCCTTGCACGATGTAGTTCATTTTAGTAAATTCACAATGTTCCAGTGACAGTGAACTCTGAGGCATCTTTCACATCATATCTACCAAAAAAAGTGGCATAATTTCAGATTCCTATCGAGGTTCAGATTTCTGTTAAAAAAAAAAAAAAAAAAAAAAACTAAGATATCTATTGTTTATCTTCTGTACAAGCAATTTGATGAAGCATGAAACAAACAAAGATATAAGTTGGTACCCACCAACCTAATTCATCCTATGCTTTACGAGGGAAAGGGGAAAAACATAAAGAAAGAAGAGAAGCTTAATGTATCTCGAACCTATGTATACTCACAAACAAATTGGCCAAAAAGAAGCCGATACATTGCAATGCGGGGTTACAGATATGTACTCACTGCTGCTCTCATCCCCATGAACTGACTCAATGTGTCTCCTCAATGGGACTTGTAGTTGCCAAGCAGAAGGATTCGAACCGAGGTTCAACTAAGTCCACTGAATCATCCTCATGGGAACGCCAGCTCCTCGCTTTAGAGGAAAGCAGAATCAATCTCTCTACGTGATTGGAGGAAATATCGTTTTCATTGTTTGCAGCCCAAGGATCTTGAATAACATCAACTGGTAGAGAACATGGGCTGGACAACCCATTTGGCGCAAAATTTTTCAACCCTTCTGTGTCTCTAGGACTATATACCAGTTCGCCAGGTATTTCTGTAATCGAATCAGATTTCATACTGGCAGAAGACCACTGCACATCAGAGAAGCACCAAAAATTCAATCAGAGTGACAGGCAAATGCAAGAATGCAATGATACAAAAAAATGGGGTTCAACAATCATCAAGCGCCAAAGTAATGAGACATGACTTTTTTGTGACAAATGGACCTTAAAACAGCCAAATGTATTATCAGGATTAACCAAAGAGAAAATCCTGACAGTTGTATGTATGTTTCTCATATGCAAGATCCATTCAATTTTGACAGGGGTCATTACCTGAGAAAGGCTGGCCTGTATGTTTCTCATTCTAGATTTATCGGGTGCGATTGTTGAAAGAATTTGAACCACCTCACTCATGGTTGGCCGAGAATCAGGATCCAATAACAGGCATTCCTTCGCAAGGTAAGCCATTATATACATCTCTTCTTCAAGGAAGTTTCCTTTCAGCCTGGGATCGGGCAACTCCGAAATCACTCGGCTACTGTCGTGTAAACGTGGCGTAGCCTGCAACATTATAGAGAGAAATCTAGTTAATCTGTTAATGTAATAATACTCATCAGAATTGATGATGAAATTGACGACATGACTATGATTTCCCATTGAAGTTGTAAAAAAGCATTAGTCGGTTGTTGGAACCCAGCTATAAATGATAGAAGTAGAAACAGTAAGGAACCATGTTATGATTACTTCAACTAATGAAATACGATGAAGATGGAATTTTGAGAAGTAAAACCAGCACAGTAGATCCTATTGCAAAAAAAAAAAATCAACTTAGAACTCTGCTTTTCACTGCATAAGATGTAGGATAATAGTAAATCTACCCATATGACAAGGCTCTCTTCTCCTTTGCTGGTTGATTTATGGATTGGCTGCCGACCAGTGATGAGCTCAAGAAGAACCACCCCGAAACTGAAAACATCAGATTTTAGAGAGGCTCTCCCAACAATTGCATACTCAGGAGCAAAATAGCCAAAAGTCCCCTGCATCCTTGCTGGAGAATTGGAACCACTGGGTAGGTCATCAGCTTTCAAGCATTTCGCCATACCAAGATCAGTTATCTGCATAAAATTGAATTGTTATCATAATGTAAGAAGGGGCACATAACTATATTAACTAGCAACCTCTCAGTTACAAGAAGAAGCTAAATAGCGATACCTCTAGAATCATCAGATGCAATTCTGAGGTTAATGCACACTATACTTGATAAAATAAACCCCCTCCCCAAAAAAAAAGAAAAGAAAAGAAAGAAAAAGAAACCAGACAAACATCGGCATTACAATTATGCAAGAAGATATTCTCACCTTTGCCCTCCAATTATCATCTAAAAGAATGTTTGTGGATTTGACATCTCTATGCAATATTCTTGGAGCAGCAGCCTCATGGAGATACTCCAAACCCCTTGCAGCTCCAATTGCAATCCCAACACGGGTATCCCAGCTCATATTCTCTCCTATTGTGCCATCTAGACAGTCTCTTAGATTACCATTGGCCATAAATTCAAACACCAGCAGCCTTTCAACATGTTTGCCGTGAAATTCTGAGCAGTACCCGAGCAAAGGCACCACGTGGCAGTGATGAAGTCTTGATAGGAGGTCCACCTGAGCAAAAAGATCCATTATGAATGCCGAAGGACATATAATTTCACATAAAAGAAATTTTTGTGCATTGATGAGGTACCTCGGTTGAAAACTTTAAGTCTGCATCTGGACCTTCCTCATGATTAAGTCTCTTAATAGCGACAATTCTGCCATCTTTAAGCTGTCCACGATACACGTAGCTGCTTCCTCCAAGTCCAATGAGATTAGAACTGGAAAAGTAGTTGGTTGCATGTTCCAGTTCAGAGTATGCAAACTGAAGTAAGATACCATGTACAGTTCCAGATTTGTGTTTAACAAAGAATGCAGCCTTGTAGAAGCACCCTGAAAGTGGAGATACAAATACTGGATGAGACCAAGCAAAAACCAGAGTATTTCATGTGATCAGCACAAATAAAGAAGCTCTAGTCGACAAAATTTAGCAGGCTCCTACTCTTTGAATCAAATTAAAGTCAATAGCAAACTCTTTTCTTCTATAAGGAAAAAGGTATCGCCCAACCTACTTACCTATGAAAGAATTGACACGGGAAGATACATTAACTTTAGCTTCTCGAGTTGATGAGATCTTATGTTTAATTAAATCAGAGGCACTATTGCAACTTGTTTCTATGTCTGATGCGAACACAGGGGACTGGATTAGGCGCTTCTCCCTTCGGTAAAGGTAGAATATGATCGAGGCAAAGAATGCGATAGCTGTGAAAAGGACACAGATTAGTAGGACAATTATGACAGCTCTGCTTGAATTGCGCTTATCTGATGCTTGCGCCTCATTAAGAGAACCTGGTAAGAACAAAATGTCAGTCAGAATGTTTGCTCTATATTTAGTGCATAATCCAGAGAAGCAGTTTATTCAGGATACCAAAACCATCTCAATCCAGGGAAACATATCAAGGTATTGAAGAAAAAGTATAAGAGCAAGGGACCCAGTATGGAAATGATAAAATGGAAAATCTAAAGAAACCTTATAGGAGGTTTAAATGTCATCAAAGTCCTCGGACAAAAAAGGTTAGGTATCTACAGTCATAGATCTGGCAAAAATAAAAGCTAACCTCATTGTCTAGGGGGAAATATGAAGAGCAACTTCAGCAATAGCGCCCAATTAATATTTAGAAATTTATATTGACTGTTGATATAAACAACTACACAGAATTCTGCAACTAAGGGCCTGTTCAGAGAGGCCGTGGCTTTTTATCTTATGGCTGTAGCTGCAACTTTTATTGAAATTACATGTTTGGGAGACCTGACTTTAATTAAGCAATTGATTAATGTTATATAAGGGATTGCTGTCTAACTCAAATCCTACTATGCATTCTCTTTTTTTGTACAAAAGCCATCAACAGAAACCAAGGTTTAGGGCTTTTTTAAGCTTTAGGGCTTCTTCTGTTGAACACACGGTGTGGCAAGAGAAGCTAATTTTACGTTATTCTTCCTTTTTTCTTTTTTGTTTGGGTTGGGGGGGGAGCAATGCCCTCCTAAACAAACACTATTTCATTAATTCAGAACGATTGTGCAAAAGGAAAAGGACAGTTGTGTTACCAGCAGTGCAGTTGCAGGCTGTGAAGCAATTGGCATCATTTTTCCCAGATGCTATTTTGGGAAAAATGTCAATGCATTTGCACGTCCACATATTTTTGCTCTTTTCTCCATCTGTTGCATGAGAAGTCAACAGAACCAGCAATTAGATAAGAGACACCAGTTTAGTATTTAGGTACTCTGGACTCATACTTGCAAGCTTCAGGTTGAAAAACGAAGAGGTACAATGAGAGACACAGAGAGAGAGAGCAGATACTGTATATCTGTCACCCTATGCATAGAGCAGTAGCACTGTTGCAAAAACATCGACTTTAGAATTCTTATAGATCAGACAATTACTAGCATTTGATGAAGAAATCTTCCACAATGTAAACATGCTCCTGAAATAGAAGTATCTGTCAATGGGTGATGCTAACGTGTGATGTTCAAATTGTCTCATCAATGGTTACTCACAGATGAATCTCATGAACCTTCCGTAGGATTGAAAGCATTGTGTAGATTAAAGGTTACCAAAGAGTAGAACATTTTATTCCATTTCATTTATACAGAATCACACATCCATAATAGATGAGATCGAATACCCCCCAGAGCTAACAGTAGCTGCCAAAAGTTTCTACCAGAATAAAATTAAACAAAGAAGAAACCAGTTCTTTGATAAAAGTAATTGGGTGACACGAAAAGACTAGGTAGAACATTCTGAAGAATGCATTCAACGTCAAGATAAGTTTAAGCTTCTAGATCAATTTTTTTCCTGGAAAGATAGGAAACATACCTGAAGTGCAATTACAGGATGTGGAGCAGTTTGATGAGAGAAAAGAGTTTTGGTTCCCTTGGTCCAATAAGCATGAACATGTCCATTTGATTGACCCAAATGCATTAGAAGATTCATCTGCCACAGAAAAACAAATTCTTTAATTAGCCACAGAAAAATCATAGACAGCACAAGCAATATGGAGAGAACAAGGAGTTGCCACAAACTGTTTGTTTTTACAATTAATCAGAGGCATACTAGTTCTTTTCTAAAATTTGGCTAGGAAATGAACATCATTCATTCATTAACTTTGCAGCAATCACTATGTACATCAATTCTAACACCATCAAAACCACAGCTAGAAGAATAATGTAAGCTTTTCTAACAACCTGAGGTAAATTCTAAGCAAAGTCGCTAATGGAGGCAAATTAGTTGCCATGTACTTCAATTGGAAAAAAATATAAGTAGGCCTATCTTGTGCAAGGGTTGTTAAAGGAAAAGAGCATGCATAATGAAGGACCCAAGGATGTCCACATTTTAGATCAAGACTAGAGTCAACAAACAATGATTGAACAGATTCATACTAACCACAAAAAATATGATGAATTGAGAGGAAGCCGGCGAGACAAATAACTGCAACTTCCACGTGAAGCCTCATTTATATCAACCTAAAGAGTGAAGTGAAAGATCAGAAAATCAATGAGGACTCCCCAGACATTATAGCTGAAACTTTGAGTTGTTCAAGAGGTAAATAAACAAAGAAGAGATTCTCCTGGAATATTTTGGTTAAGTCAGTTTCATTTAAAATCAAACTCGGTTTCTTAAAAACCATCGCCTCTCCACATATACAACCGGGTAAATGCTCTACACAGGTTCTCCTTATTCAGTACAAGGCTGAAGCAACAAACCTGATAGCAACAGTGTTTCCCACCTTCCAATGAGTAGATATGTCCTCCATCAGCCATAAGATGTTCCTTTTTCAGAGTTCATCACAGATTGTCAATCTGTCCAAAGAAGATAACAAGCAGGGCTAAGAATAACCTTCAAAAACACTTCATCTGTGAGTAAGGACACAATTCTAAGTGATAATGAACTTCAAATTGAAAGTCTCCATCCCACTGTAACAAGCAAAAGAAACCAAGTGAAAGTCCATGAGAATTTCAAAGATAATATCCTCCTAAATGCCATGTAAATCTGAAGGGAGCTGGAGCCCAGCTCTAAATGATAGAGATAGGAGAAGTAATCCAACATCTTCTCTTGAGACAAGTTGTGTGGAAGGAAATCTAAGATTAGTAACTGTCCAGGGGTTTCCATAGTCAATGACTTGAAGTTGCAGAGAGCACAAGAATGTAAATCCATGTTTGGCCAACCAACATTTTGGAATGCTCATTCATCTTCAATGTACAGTGGAAAACAGGTGATCAACATGCACTATATTCAACGTGGATACAACATAGTGGTGCGTTGCTGTTGAATGGTGGAGAAAACAGGCAGTGTGAATTATCTGGTGTAGCTAATGGAACCAGAAACATCCAACCGACGATGGTACGCCACTGTATGCCTTAAATGCAGGTGCAGTCATGCCCACATATGCAATACTCTCACTAAAAGTATTGTGGAGCTATGGTACGTCATGGTCAGCCAAGAAAAAGGTCTCTTGAGGCTCGTCGAGAAACATCTCTCCAAACTAAAAACAACGGCATTTATTAAGGGAAAGAACCCCACCTGCAGAATGAGTTCTACACTACGCCGTCTGTTTAGGTGACAAGTACAGGTGAGGTAAGAATGAGATGATGGGAATAAAAGACATGTCTCAGAAGCAGAAAATTAAAGCGACGGTTCATTGTGCCACTATTTAAGCAAACAAATTGGACGCACTCGATATTCGACTAAAGCAATTGGATTGAAGCCATGAAGACCAACTTACTCTCCGGCCACGAAACTTCTGAGGATGTTCCATCAGTGAAAGTGGAGGTCACTGAGCCTATTCCAATAATAGGATAGATCGAGACAATCCAACCAAGGAGAGGAGACTCACAATAAGATTTAAAGACGAATACGTGCTCCAAACCAGGGCAATGATGAACAGTTATCTGACAGCAGATAAAAGAATTAGATGCGGACTGCTGGCGTTTTAGGAATATATTAACGGGAAACAAGCTAGAAAACAAGCCCATCACCCACCCCTTTGGAAGCAACCAATTTGTATTCGCGAAAGAGACGGGTCAACTAATTACAGGGGGCCGCCGGTACCCTCTTTCCCTCCGGGTCTTCCAAGGAACGCATGGGTTAGTTCCTTGTGAAAGTGGGAACCTTTCTTGTAATGAATTTCCCGACGAACACAACCCAAAGTCCCAACGGTTAGAAAGACTTCGCTTCAAAGACATAGAACATACGTCCCAGGGAGGATGCACACATTGGAACCGTAACAGCGACGTGTAAAGGAGCAAACTGGAGTTTCAGCCTGCGGGGCCCAACAGGCTCTGTGTCGGCAGTCGAGACGACGTTGCTGACCGCACGATACAAAAGCCGACATAAACAAGGGAAATTCGATGCAATGGAAAATAAGGGAAATCGATCAGGCGACGGGAACCGTCGATCCAATGAAAAGGTCATGGCATCGCACGTATCCAGCGCTGGACTGGTCCAGGGATGAGGTCGGGGACAAATCGATGACGTCGGCCATCGGTGGGTCAACTAGGAAACAGATTAGGGAAAGTTCCCATTTTTATTTTCATTTTTTTCCGGGTCAGATGGAAGTTCCCATTTTCAATTACAGGGAGGAACTGCTAAAGATTTTGAAAACACGGGCTGAATCCATGATCATTCTATCAGCATAACGCGACGTTATCACCGACAAGAGAAGAGATTTTCAGAGACTTTGACAAGGAAGCTGCATGATTGATTCTGAATCATTCACTCATGCAGCGCTAATCTAACGCATCGAATCCCAGAAAATGCCACTCCAGTTTCACCCGAGAGCGAGAAAAAGCCAGGGGCATTGCAACGAATGAGCGGCGAAATTACCTTACGGCGGCCAGTTCCTGCTCCGGCGCTCTTGGTTCGGCTGAACGGGCAGGGAACTCCGACGTGACGGGTGCAGCCGGCGACTCCGATGCGCTTCGAAGAGCTCAATGATCTGCTGCAAGCTCGAGAGAGAGAGAAAGGCTGCGAGCGAGCTCAAAATGGGGAGTGCGGGAACGAACTGGAGCTTTCAATTCGACGGAACGTGCATCACATCAAATCAAATCAAACGACAGAAAGTGCAAAGCGTAAAGCGCGAACGGAACTTGGCACAAAGAGAGAGAGAAAGAGAGATCATGTCCAGAACTCTGGCGCTCTGAAGTGATGAGATGAACAAGATTTCCCATGGCACTGATGCCGAGGTGGCGGCCCCTCCTGCTTTTTTTTCTGGGCCGGTGGACCCCCACGGGAGCCAGCTTTTTGTCCCTTACGTTTGCCCCCACTTTTTAAGGATTTCGTGTTCGTCGATTCATCTATCCTTCGGACGACGAGCCTGTGCCTGCCATCATCATCTAATCTACGGGAGCACGTGATCCTGGCGCGGTCCTCCACGGGTCCGTCGGTCCAACCTCGTGAACCATGGACGCTCCTCCGGCCCTGAACTCGCGCCCGCGCATCGTGGCCGGGTCCGCAACTCGTGCATGCCCGGCGCCTCATGTTTCAGTTCGCAAATTGTACTTAAATTGTCAGTCAGGATATAAGCATGCTCTGCAGAAAGAGTTGGGAAGAATTTTCCCATATGATTCGAAGTGTATTGATAGTTGGCACATGAGCCTATTTATAACATTTATTTGAGTGATTATTTAAGTTAACGTATCAATGGAGATATGCACAATTAAAAGACTATATACGCACAATCTTGAGAGAAATCGACGGAATCATTGAAACATCTCTTACATGGGAAATTATCATTGAGAAATCATAATTTTCTCCGACAATAAAAACATGTTAATTGGCATTAAGGTACGGGTGAGACATTATATAACAGCATACATTTTAAAGTTCCTGTCTTGATTTTATATGTGTCGTACAAAGAAATTATCCCACAACATCATCAATTCTTCCTAGTTACATACATGACAAAAAAATATATAATGTTTGATGCAGACTACACTGCACGTAAGCCACGGCAGCTTATATCAGGCCATCCGCCCTACGTCGTATTATATGACGTCACAATTTAGTAAACCCTAAAGCTAATCTTCCTCTTTAATCGCCCTCTGCAGGCGGGCGATTATATTTCAATTTAAAGCGTCGTCTTGCCGGGGCAATTTGAGAGATTATCTTATAAAGTTGTACAATGCCGGCATCTTTTCCTTTTTATTTTGAAGTCAAGAGTCTTTATCTTTGATTCGTCATTATATAAGACAAATCCAAATATAATATTTGCCTAATTGGACAAAATTAGTGATGGTGCATAAGTAAAATGTTCAAGCGGAAGTCCCGCCAGAATCCTAAAGTTGATACATCCTCAAGCAATCCAAGAAAAGTAAAAGCCCTCTACTCAATTTCGAATCGACCGGGCGAATTATTGGCATGGTCCACCACTGATCAACTAAAGATTACCAAATAAAGATTGTCGCAGTTTTCCCGAGCCGATGCATCCAGAGTTAGGCCTATCCGTGCCTAACTATCTTACCTAATTCATTTCAACCTTCCAGGCGATCTCTCAAGAGACCATATGTACTGATTCCACAGACTAAAACGAATACGCTTTAATCACCGTGCGGAGAATTCAAGAGCTGGGATTAACTTCCCGATTCGACCAGGATCTTTTGAATCATAACAGCACGATCAGTTCAGGGTGCTTCCCAGGCCGAAATCGATCATGACATCAATCATCATTCGCCTCAAACACAAATAAGTAATGCTCGTCACTTTCGAGTGACTAGATGCAAGAATAAGACTAATTGCTTCACATCAATGACCCGATTAGATCGACCCTTTTCTTAAACAATCAAGAATAATCACTTTCTGCAGATGGATTTCATTAGGCATCTTATGCACTCAAGAAACTCCACCGACAAATCAAACCACATAATCCACTCTCTTTTTCTCCCTGTTGCAAACAGAAAGTGTCAAGGGATGGAAGAGGAAGCTCTAATTACTGAAAGAAGAATGAGAAGATTGCATCATATTGCCAGAGAAAAACAAATCCAACTTTGCCCCCAGGTTACAGTGACGCTATACCCACCTCCCCTCTCAAGATAACCCCCTCAAAAAACCAGAAAGGAAAAAAAAAAAAAAAAAAAATGTAAGACATCCATAAACTGATCTTTGTATGTACATCAGTTCATACCAAGACTCTGCTAAAACTACGGTTCCAATGCCAAGACTCCTAGAACTAACTCAACCCAGTATCCCACAATTTCCATGTCGAACTTTACCCCTGAGCCTTACGTTTCTTATTCCTTTACAATGTTGAAAGAAGAAAGCATGTTCAAAGAAGAAAGCACATGCTTTTCAAACCCACCCATAACCCCTACACTGCTTGCTCACTTTAACCACTTGTTTGGAGCAAAACCTTAGTGACTCAACAAAATAGCAAAAAGAATGCAACAATCACGGGGATTGAAGATCACTCCAAAATTACCTTGGACGAGGTCCAGGAAACGATAGAGCCTGCCGAAGTTTCCTCCGAGGCATTGGATTCCCTAAAATTATGGTCTGAGATTGGGTGACCATGTCAACCATTGTCGGGGTCTGGTAAGCTTGGACGAGACTATCGCTATTTGTTGAATCGCCTCGTGCAGTTGCCCTCTGCCATGAGTGGGAGCTCAATCCTGAGAGCACATAAGCTCTACCGGATGCCTCGTATACACGGCGATTGGCCATTCTATCCTGCATCTCCTTCAGTTCTGCACAGAGGGAAGTACATAAGCGATCAGCAGCTCGTGCAGAGACAGTTTCCGACAAAACCCTCCGACAATTCTCCAAGATTGAGACCGCAGCTGCCATATCACCGCGTTCAGCAGCAGCCCTAGCCTCTGCCATTGCTTCGGCTGCGCGGAGTCTGTTGAGTTGCCGATCCACTTCCATGGATACCACTTGCGGCTCAGCTGTTTCTGGCCTCTGGATCTTTACTTCACTACCTTCTTCCAATCTCACAAACTCTTTTGTGATAGGATCTCTGTAAACACATATAACCTTCAGCAATGACAGCTCATGACCGGACTCATCTACTGGAATCTTGATTGTCACAAGGAAATCCCGTTCTTCTTCAGCATATAGATCCCCAACATCAACGGATCCCGCCCTTCCATCAGATGACAAGGTGCTTCGGTAACTTCCAGATTTAATTGAGCTGAATTGCAAACTCGGGTCCACGCATTCAACCTTCACCTGTAGCTCTTGTATGACCACGCTGAGAAGTCCACCTATGCATTGTGCAAATGCATCTTGGATGACATCTTCAGCTTCTATGAAGGAGAACGTGCCCCCAGATCCTTCAGCAATCGAGTGCATCATGGCAGCATCATGGTCCGTGCCAAACCCAAATGTGTGTACAGGAATCTGCAAACCTGTGCCATCTTTCTGTAAGACTGCCAGGGAGAAGAGAGATTGCTGAGCTCCTCGATAATGGGTAGCACCCGAAGCACCTGGACTGCTGACATTATACGTGTCTTGTCCGTCAGACAATAAGATGATGCTAACCACAGGATTCTTGCACTTTCGGTCTGATAAGACCTTGGCGCCTTTCTTTAAGCCTTCGGCGATATTGGTCCCACCATTTGAAGTCAGAGAATTAACAGCCTGTAAAGCCTGCTGCCGCCCGATATCTGTCATCCTCTGCAGAGGAAAGAGACGACGTGCTGTGGAGGAGAAGGCAATGACTGAGAGACGGTCAGATGGGCCAAGGTTTTGTATTACAAACCCCATAGCTCGTTTCAACAAAGCAAGTTTACTACCGGCCATGCTGCCACTTACATCAAGCACGGTTACTAAGTCGATAGGAGCTCGAGAATTCTGAGTTTGCAGGGATTCGGCCTGAGTTTCACCAATATCCTGTCTCTTATTGGCCTGGGGAGCCTTAACATGGATTAGAACATTGAATTTATCAGTAGATGTTGATCTCAGGACAGCTGGAACTTCTGGGTACATCTTGACCTCCATAGTCTCGAAAGTAGTGTTACAGACACCAGGAGTATCCAATGTACTTTCCTCACTGTTATCTGGTTCACGATCCAATGGTTCATCATCGTCAAAACGACTAGGCTCAGGGCCATGTAGATGTGATGAGATCGGCCTACCACCATCTAACCTGGTCTGATGTATCCGGGGCAAAACAGTCATCCATCCATCATCTTGTGCCCGACCTAGTGGATCAATTCTTGACCTTCCATTCGGATGGCCAGGAGCAGGTTTCTGAAGGGGAATTTCCTTCCACTTTGCTCTACAAACAGGGCACACTTGGTTTCCATGTTTCACATTTGAGGTAATGCAATGGAAGTGGAAAGAGTGGGAGCATTCCGCGGTGAAAATAGCATGGCCCTCTCCTGGTTTTATTGTGTTTAGGCATATCGCACAGGTCCTCTGCAAATTGAAAGTCCAAGTGTAAGAAGAAAGGTAGGGATATTGGACTCTAAATCGAGTAAAATCTTCATAATTTATCACTGCGCATGAACATCAATAAACCAAGTGCCTCCCACTCAACCTCAGAATTTGCCGAATCCAATTAATCACAAAAGTAAGATCATTCTGTAAGCAAGCACAAGAATTTGTCAAGTTTAATCGATTATTGAGACACTTTCAATGTCTTACATACGATGCTGTTGAGATGGGATCCTGCTTAAATTTAGGGGGATCTCTGAGAATCAAATTGGGAGATGAAAGAGAGATCGTTATATCCCGGTAATTATAAATTCATCATGTCATTGAAATCGAACTAGGCTTTTGACTTGATAAGTGACAAAAATATGCTGGTTTTACGAGGAAGGCTACATAAACACTATACAAAGAATCTGGGTTCCTATGTTATTTTGCTAGATGTTCTTCCGGCGGTACATGTACTGTCCCTGAAGGCAATGCATTTTTTTTTTTTTTTGGTAGAAAAAATCAATGCATTGACAGAAGAAGAGAGAGAGAGAGAGAGAGAGAGAGAGATAAGAGAGGGAGATAAGAAGACACGTTCACATAATTCATTATTGTGGAACACTGTTAATCAATGGGTGTTCGGCCAGGCTTGACAAATCACTTTAGCGAAAGTAACAGGCACAAAACCTTTGTTGGATATTTTAGTTTAAGATGTGATTAGACTTCCTATCAGCTAATGAAATTACAGCATTATCGAGCAAAAACAAAAAAGCTAACAGGTGCGAGTCCGTTGAAAAGGCGCAATCTAAGACTCTGGTCAATTAGACCCGTCCATACTGTAGGAAGTACTTAGTTAGAAGTAACCATCCAAGGTAATAAAAAAACTAAAACGGTTGGTTTACATTCTCACCAAACGGAAAACCAAAATGACACAAGATTATTATTGAAGAACGTAAAAAGGTACGGTCTAAGATTTTCGATCTTCATCATAATTCTCAAAAGGCGCCCCCTTTTTATCTCGAAGATAATTTTAAGAAGTCTCAAGACCAGAAGGGACCATGGTGTTCCCTGGAAATTTCCTCAAAAGCAGAGAGAGAGAGAGATGGAACTTGTGCTGACCAGACAAACCACTTTCCAGTTCAAAGGGAGAAGGAAAAGAGGGGGTAAAAATGCAGCGATTCCTTTTTCTTCCTACATGCCAAATGCTAATGGTCCTTGAAGGGACTAGTCCACTTTAGCCCCCCAAGGTCCACATACACAACACACACACACACACCCACCCACCCACCACCCGAAAAAAGGAAAAATCGGAGAGCGGAAAACAACACCGCAACAAACAACCAACTTGACATAATTCAGCCCGTTGCATCAACTGGTCACACCAGCCCACTTTGTGGACCACAGACGGCGACAAGATATGCACAAAACAAAGCGGCTGCTGCACATGAATTGATGTCCACAGCCCTCTCCTCTCCTCCATGATAGGTTGAATGAAATGGACCATTTTTTTTAGTTTATGGGGTCGGATATTATAGAACGAAAAGATGCTAATGGGAGAGATTAAGGACGCGCCCGCTAAGGGAATCGAGAATCTACCCATCAGATCCGATGAAGAAGAAACGGGCACAAAAGGGTAGATCGAGCGATAAAGGCCAAAATCTATCAAATTTGTCTGAAAACGAAGTAAGTGGCACAGTAGAAAGACCTCCAAAAAGGAGAATCTATCCAAAAGAAATAATGGAGGAGCCCCAGATCAATAGCCGCTCCTTCAATCTTCGGCACACAGGCCCTTCCACCCATGTTCACATGCACAGCGCATAAACAAGCATCACGCATGAAAAGAGCTATAAGACCGGGGAAAACCAGGATAAGAAAACGAAGAAAGAAAAGAAAAAAAAAGAAAGACCTTGGACCCTCTCGGGGAGGAGGACTTGGGCAAGCGGAGGCCGGAGGACGAGGGGGTGGGCGTCCTGGGGAGGCGGAAGAGGGACCGGTCGGTCGGGGAGAGGGAGGCGGCGTCGGAGAACCTGGCGGCGGAGTTGGCGGCGGAGGAGGCGGCGGAGGCGACGGAGGCGGCGAAGGAGGAGGAGGAGGAGGGAGGGGGGTCGTCGAGGGTGTGGGGGACGTAGAGGCAGGCGCCGCCGCTGTTGAAGCCGAGGGCGAGCTTGAGCTTCCTCCATTTGCTACCCATTCGGGAAACGACGCGAGATCTCGGGGGGGCGGCCAAGGGAATGAATGCGCCTCACGAAATGGCGGTCGAGGAAGGAAGGGGAGGGGAAGAAGGAAGGGCTTTCTTCTTGCTTCTTTCTTCTTCGGAAGTTGCAGAGAGGAGAGAGAGAGAGAGAGAGAGAGAGAGAGGAGAGAGGAGAGAGAGTGAGAATGGAGGTGGAGGTGGTTGAGGGATGATATGCCGCGGGCAGTAACGTAATTTTCTGTGGTTGAGGACGTATTGCTATTCTCGGGCTATATCGCTTTGCTGCAAGCTGCTGTGTATTGCTGTCGCTGTTTGCTGCTTTGCGTTGGCGTTTTCTTCTTGTTTCTGGCCTTCCGTCTTCTGCCTTTTTTTACTGTGCTCTTATTAAATGGTCGTTGGGAATGTGATGCCAATTTGGACTCTAACGCGATTCGATCGTCGGGCCCCCCCCTGCCTCCTTCGCATCGTGTCGTCATTTGATCCCCTCTTGATTTTTCATTTTTCATTTTTATTTTTCCTTCCCGAATATGACCCCCGAAAAGAGGAAGCGAACTGATTAATTGAAATTCTTGGCGTCGCTCTCGAATTTCTTGGCTTTCCTCTTCTTCTTCTTCTTTTTTATTTTATTTTATTTTATTTAAATTTTCTGGGGAAATATTGAATTTTGGCAAAGTGGTTTTTGACCTTGGGAGGATTATGATTGCGATCTGGAAAGAGAGAGGGAGGGAGGGAGCGGGGCGTGGATCGATGCGACAGCCGAGCCGATGTGACAGCGCAGGGCGGAGAGCATCGCTCCTCCTCTCTCTCCGTCCTGTTTTTACCCAATTGCCCCCTCCATTCCCCTCACTTCATTTTCCTTCTTATTTTCGATATAAAATCTTTAACCCAAAATTAAGCCTGGAAAAGAGAAATGCTTTTCTATTTTTGGAAATGAAAATAGAAATAAAAATAAAAATTCTTCTGCCGCCCGAAGCCACTGTCCTTCGATCCATGATTTCTATGTTCACGTTTTCAATTCAATTGATTAAGGAACTAAATTTCTATTTACCGTTATCGAATATGTATTATCTACTCAAACATTCGTCTAGAAAATAAATATTGAAAAATCTATCTATGGCTAAAATTATTTCCACAAATATAATAATTATTGTCCGTGTCCTTCTTTTCTCGATTGCTCGTCGGATTTCTTTCTTTCCATTCCAGATCCCAGATAAGGGCAACAAATTTTGACACGACACTACAATACAGTTCAAACACAACACGGAATTGGCAAGTTTGGATCGAGATTGCTCGTGCATGGGTCGATTTCTTGTTGACCTGCGAGACACGATTATTTATGGCATCACGGCCGTGTTCTAACTGGCGTAGCCACGGAGTCCACATTTCATAAGAAATCTCATAATATTTTCATATCGAGTCTGTGCCAAAATCTCAATCTCGTGTCGTGATAGGGTCGCAGCAAATTATATTAACCCGCAAACCCGTTTTCCACTCACGTTACATGTGCTAAGCCATGTGGATCCACAATGTTGCAGCTCGACAGGATCGACCGAATCTCGTCACGTTCCGACTGACCAATTGTGGAAGCGAGTATTCCTCGCAGTAGCTACGGTCCAAGGGGAGCCGTCGGGTGCGGTGAGATCCACGTATGCGTTTCACTCCCTTCGTTTTCCTTGGACGGGGATTGGGGGATATTCGAATCTCGGGGGGCGAACACGAACCATCAAAATTCCCTGAGTGGGCTTCCGCTTCAGCCCTCTCAGGGCATCGTCGTCACGCACTGACAAAAAATCCCTTTTTAAAACGCCCGTAAATATTCAAATCATGAAGTGCCATGAATTCCTTTTAAAGCTAAGGGGGGGCTGGTTTTGGGTTAGGTACCATCCTCTTCAATGTTCGACATTTTTCGGTTTCACGCAATGTGGACCACCCCCTCGATGCTATCCGAAAAACATAAATGTCTCGAGCTCTCGTCACGTTATCTTCGTGTCTCACCCACATCCACCCCCACCACCTCCACCACCACCTCCACCGCACCCTCGTCATTTTTTCCCCCTTCACTTCGAATTTGACCCGGACGTACCCTTTGTATTTTTTTTTAAATTTCTAATGCCTCGGGTTCTAATAATTGGGGATAGGATCCAAGACTCGATGTTTCATCGTAATTTATGAGAATGACGTGTGGAGAATTAGATCGGAACCGAGTCGAGTCGAGTCGAGACAAATTGAAGAAGATGACCCTTTTTTTGTCTTGTGGAAGAGAGATGTTAGTAGTGTGGTTTTGGTGAAACGGTTCCATCTCCCTTCCTTTTACGGCGAACGGTGACGAGGGTTCATTAAAAACTGGAATTGAAAAGAAAAGTTCGTGATGGTCAAAGCGGATTTCCGATGGCTACAGACTTTTTGGGGATGATTATTTTTATCAATAATTAATGGGGCCCAACCGGCTCTTGCGTTTTCTCCACTAGTCGTGGTGGGAAAAATCAAAGGCTGGCGTGGACAAAAGCTAAGGTCGAAGGAATTTTGCATTGAAGACTGCATTGTCTTTCTCTAATGTCCAAGTTTGCTTCCCACTTTTGCTTAGTCAATGCCTTCCCTCATCTGTATTTTTTGCCATTCCCCATGCCTCCGTGGACGATAAGACTACGGAATTCTAGGGTTTGCCCGAGCGGTCGAGACCCTCGCCCCTCCATCTCTTTCGATGTATTCGTGTGCCTACGATCGTGACATTGATCTTTCTTCCTTACCCTCTTCGTGATTTTATTAATGGTTCTGATGAGTTTTGGCTTCCCGTGCTTGGTGATGCGGATGGTGACGTCAGAAGAGAGGCCGGCGATGTAAGAAATGGTCGGAAATCGAGATTGGACTGTATTTATCAATGTGGGATCACATTTGATTTTTTGGATGGGTAATTCTCAATTTCTACTTTTTTCAACACTCTTTTTTTTTTAGGTTTCGGATATGTATATTGTAAGTTCTAAAACTTATTACGAAAGTGTAATTGAAATATGAAACTTACAAAAAAAAAAAAAAAAAAAAAAAAACTCAATTCCAAATGGTTTTTGTCATTGAACAATTCCAATGATTCAAAATTGGATGATTTTTAATAAGAGTTGAATTGTTTTCTTTTTTCCTTTTCGTCTAATGAAACCCAATCGACCTCAACTTCTTAATAAAAGCAAAGACTTTGAAAAATAGTATTTGGATTTCGTTTTCATGTACGATCGCATCTTCAATGCCTAGAGCAAATGCAATACAATCCCATCCCATAGTTTTAGATTATTTAGCATATGGTATTGCGGAAATAAATGACTAGGATTGAATTTCATCTCATCGAAAACTCTCGTTATATCTCTTCGCCAAATGGGAGAAAACTCGACGACCCCATTCTTCGTTATGGAAACAAACAGAAGGATCGGAATTGGTACAAGAAAAAAATATATACAGATGACAAATAAGAAAGGACGAAGAAGAAGAAACAAGCGCTAGGTCCCCCCTTTCACCCTCGAACACAGCTTGGCAAATTGATAAAAGAAGAGGAAGGGGAAGATGATAAACTGCACTTTTGGGGACATATTCATTAGGGATTATAGGGTATATTCACTTTTTTAGTAGGATCATATTGAAGTCCCTTTCACTAAAATCACACAAGAAAAATAAGAAAATCAAAAAATAGAAAAATCCGAATATTCAATATTCTGTGGGGGGTGACTGCTTCTCCTCCTTTTTCCTCTCTGACTAAACAATGATAAATGAGAAGAAAAAGCGCACGGCCCCGGTCCCATCTCTTTGAAATCATTGAGAGGCGTTCATCAACGGTGGGGGTTTTGTCCCTCCCTTGTTTCAGCCAGCCAATAGTAACCGTATTAATTATAATTATATCGATGTAAAAGTCTTTCGTCCCCATCATTTAATGGCCCCTGTCTAATTATTTTCCATTTTTTTGTGGGGTCGGTGGAGCTAAATCCCAACGCCCATCTCATAAATAATAATAAATTTTGAGGGGATATTACCCAATTAATATTGAATCTATAATGATTAATTCAAACTTTCCTTTTGATTTAATCAATTTAATCATAAATATTTTGATATTTTTCCACTATAATTATTCTGACTAATTGAAACCGAGAAATGCTAACATGGAGATCAATCAACACCGACCATCCTACATGTCATGTTTGCATTTTTAGGCTAAAAATTGATCGGAATATTTATATTGGAAAATTATCAAAAAATTTAGGTTTGCATTAACAAAATTAAAAGATTTATGATTGAATTGACATCCACACAAAAGATTTAAGATTAATTGGGTAATTCTCTCGAAATTCGCCATCTCGAGATTTTCTCCGACGAAGAAACCCACCACCAAATCAAAGCTTAATTACATAAAGAATACACAAATTACGTTCTTTGCGCTATACTTTTCCATCATGATATGAATCGCACCTTATAAAGAAAGTCAGTATTGTGGCGGGAATGCGAGATTGGACCCTCCTCAATTTCGGCTTCGACGAAAAGAGGGCTTTGCAACTATCGTGGAATCCACTCAACGTAAACCCTAGAATTTTCAACCGGGCGTTCGTGGCCGAGCAAGAATTCCGTTCGACCCTGCTCTAATTCAAAACTAAAGTTTTGGTTTGCTCATGAAAGCTTTATGAACAAGCAAGATGCCGTGATGATGCAGCTACCGCATTTAATGGTGTGCGTAAATGATGACAGGCTAGAACCCTAATTTCAAGGTTCACGTCGCGTTTAGCATTTATGAGAGCACGAAGGACTGGCATGGGACAAACCTAATAATATCTACAACTCACGAGCATCGAGATATTTGTTTGCCTCTATAAAATTCAAGGCATTTCATTGGTACATTTTCTTTTTTTCAATCACTACGACAACCCCTAGATTCATTTTTACTCTCCAATAATTTTCATTAAATTTTATCATCGAATTATTGATTTGAATGACACATACTAATTAATGAGTATATGAATTTGAGATTTTACTCTCCAATTGTCACAAATATATCTATTTATGATTTATCATGATATTAATATAATTTAACAAAAACTAACTTAAAGATAAATTTACTATAAATATATCAGTTTCGAGCTTTTTTTGTCAAAAAATTAATTTTAAAAATAAATTTATCACAGTTGTATCAATCCAAATTTTTTTCATGATATTTATCCTTCATTTTATAAGTCAATGATAATGTACAAGCGCATGAATATATAATGTATTCCTACATGCAAGAACATCAATCAAACTTCAGAGTAATCTCATCCCTATTTAATCTCGTCACCTTGACGTTATTCTTAATTTTGATGTTACATATTGCGAATCCTAGATGTGCACCATTTCTGTCATCGAGACGATTGATGTTAATTTCACGATCATCATTGGACTGGATTTTAGAAAACTTATTGGGAACGCTTTTCTTTCTTTTGTTTTCGCTTTTACCCTCTTTTCTAATTCTCACGATCTTTATTGTCTCAATATGGACTTATTGTCTTTTTTTTATTCTAGGGTTTAGTAACATGAGGCAAGGACCAAGACCCACCCGAGCGGTTCCATGTGACAAAACAGTGGATGCCACTAGGGCAAAAGTTGACTTATCTTCGCGGCCTTTGCCATATCTTTCAATGACCACGAAACCATAACCTATTATTTAAAAGAAGATTGCTGTGTGCGCATGCGAGCAGGAATCACGCCACAATAAATTAAGCAGAAGCTTGTACGAATCAGTAATCGGGTCTTTCACCGAATATAACTGGAAGCTGATTTAATGACCCCATGTTAATCATGTTATTCAATTGGGCATCGGGATCTTCACCTTAGGAAAGAACCAAAAAAAGATGCTATCGAGCTCGATCCCATGCATCATGACGAAGGGCCTGGCGCTGGCGATCCACCGAGAGAGAGAGAGAGAGAGACATTATGGGGGGAGAAAAGAAAGAAAATCCACCGAGAGACATATCGCTGTGTCGAAGAGATGTCTCCCCGAAAAAGGGTTTTCCTTCTCGACCCTTTTGTTTTTTATTCCAATTGGCTTGCCCTAGAAAGCAGCGAATTGAGCAAGATCCAGACCCACAAAGGAGTGGGGGGATTTGCTTTCCTTCATTATTTCTTCTTCCACCATGTCGAGCAAAAAGCAAAGAGAGAAGAGAACGAACGCCACCCACCACGGATTCACACCACTCATGGAAGCTATTGCGATGTCTAGTGGAACGATCGCGCAGTGGATTCCGAAAGATGCGCGGCGCATGTTCTCTCGAGGACGAGTATAGGGTCGAATTCATCCCGCACGAAGGAGATGTCGCATTACTAGTGTAAAGAAAGTCGGTTGTTCGCATAAGATATTCATACTCAGTTCAGCTAAAAACACGGTTGAGCAGACGACTTTCGATGAGTAAAACAAAATGCGAAAGTGTTGACGGAAAAGAAAGCAAAAATATAGGTGAGGGTTGGGAATTTGGAAGTAATGCGACAGCTTTTGCTTCTTTTCTATGCTTTCAACAAAATCAAACCTAACTTGTAGACTCCCCTTTGTGGGAGGATGCATTTGACAGGCTGTGATGCCACGATGCATTGGTCTTTGAGTAAAGAAGTTTGAGAGTTGCAATTGGTTCGGCTTTTGGCCCCTGGTGGATCCCCAGCGAATAGTTTTGCTGTTTTTGCTGACTCATAATATTTCCCCACACAAGGATTTCTTTGACGACACAATCGAATGTTGAAAACCGAAAATTCAGCACCTAATGAGATTAAATTTGTTCGATAACCCAAGTAAAAAAAAATCCACTTGATGTGGAAAGTAAAAGATGACCGAAAAACAAAACGAAGGGTCATTTAATTTGCAGTAGCAAAAAATAATTTATGCCCTTTAAAATCTTGCCAACTATATTGCTAAAACCTGCCGATAATTGTCATCATGATATCTTTGGTTAGCAATTGACAAAAATTACATATTACTTTTCAATTGTTGTTAATCATCTTTTAAATTTTATCTTCCGCACTTAAAATTCTGTACTTTTTTTTTTCGGTCTGTACTTAAAATTCAGTACTTAAATCTTCCACAATTGATTTATTTTTATCAAGCAAGGCTGTTCTTTTTTTTTTTTTTTTTTCCGTGAAATAGAAAAAGGGGGGAATGAGAATTTAGAAGCCAAAAAAGTCAATGACGCCAACTTGAGAAAGCAATCACACAAAAAAAAGAAGGGCTTCTTGAATTAATATTACACATGTTGGAGGTTACTTCCAATATTTCTTACAATAATATCAATATGTTCATGCAGTGTTGAACCATACTATAAAACTAAATCTGGACATTGCTTCATTTTCTCGGGCTGCTCATTTCCCTTTTTCCATACCATTGGATACTTTGTGGAACTCAAGATATTCTGTATGGCAGAGCAATGACAGGATTCAAGACAACTCCATCTCATTATTTCCGAGGGATAGAGAGAGAGAGAGAGAGAGAGGAGCAGAGACATCGAAAAAGCTAATAAATGTTTGACTATTAGAGTCAAAAGCTAATAATAATCAAAAGACATTGTTGCTTTCTTATTTAATTGAACTGGAAATACGTGCTGCCAGATCTTAGTTAGATCCCTGTCAGACCACACAATCTGAGCATCGGACGTTGCAAAGCTTAAGCCAATTACAGGCCTGTGCAATACTAGCTCCCTGGCGAGACCTGATCTGTAATTATTATGAAAGTTATAACTTTCTAAAATTTGAATTTGTCTTTTCAACTAATCAGTTTACGATGGCCTAACCTGTCAAAACTTCGATAGTTGAACAATCTTTCGATGGGTTATTAAAGGAAAATGATAAGCTAACAGTTCCGTTAGTTTTCAATAACAAACGGCGGGTTTTATACCGCAAATTTTCTCAAAGAAACCCGTTGAATTGTTTAACGGGTTCTTTTTTTTTTTTTTGGAAAAATCAAAATTGGAAAGTTTCATTGTGAGGAATTTCTTCAAATTTCACTAAGTGATAAATTCTTTCAGGAAAATGATTATTACATTATAGATGGTGGAATGTCAGCCACCGGTTTTGAAGTTCGGGAACAGGGATACAAGCTTTGCCGGTTTCATGATTCTTTATCAACTAATTTGTTGGGATTTTCACTATTTTAAAAAGGAACAAGATGAGATTTATTTTTCTTTTTACTTTCAAATGATAATATTTGAATAATGTGTAATTATGAAGAATCCAATCGTAATTCTTAAAATAATAGATATTATTCTTTAGCCAAAGAAGACATTTGATGGATATTGTTCCTAAATAAAAGAAATTCAAGAACTCAAAAAAATAGAAAGTGAATACCTTGTATACTCTAAACTTTTGATTATTTTAAGTTTTTGTAATCAATTAACACATAACCATGGAGAAAGGTTTATTAGTCTTTTCATCTTTAATTGTAAGAAAGTAAAAGGTACTCATTGTCGCCTAATTAAATTGGTATTTGTCAATATATACACACATTAGATATATGATAATTTTTTTCTCTTAGTTTGTCCGGATGAATGGAGTTCGTATCAAAAGCAATTTCATTAATGAAAATGATGTTAATAATAAAGACAAGATGAACAATTCAATTGAAGATGCTAGAGATGAAAGAATCATGACACCGTGCAATATTAATTTACTAGTGATGAAAGCAACTTCACTAATTTTTTAGACAATTTTGAGAGTCATTCTAAAGCAATGTGATTTGAGTGAAAAAACGAAAAGTCATAATGCACAATGATTCTTTCATAAGTTGCAAAGCCGCCATTTCAAGCGTTTGTTTATCTTTGAATTGTAATATATTTTTATGATGATATTAATAATTTCTTTTTACTTAGCGATAATATTTTTTACTTGTAATTATTTATTTTGTGGTTTATAAATTCTTTTTTCTTTTTTTCATGTTCAAGGATTTTTAATTTTTTGGGACATGTAGATTTTTCCTTAGAAGATTGGTGCTTTTTGGGCCTTTATAAATCCTCAAATCCTAAATTAAACCAAGAGAAAAAGGAAACAATGGAAAGTTAAAAATAAAATAAACACAAACAAATGAAACCGGTCGAAGCATTGTCCTGGTTTCCTCCGTTAAAACTTGAGGCTGGTATTAGACGGTTAGAAAATGAAAATCACGGCACCGTTAGGTTAGCCGAGCCCCCTTTTAAAGATCCGATTCTTTTGAAAGATGCGAAGTTGAGTAAAAAGCACAAATTTCTCTTTATAATACGAATTGATGTCATGCAGTTAATTTTGTATAAGTAGGTTTAGGGGCAGATCTCAAGCCTCCTTTATACCTAAAAGAGCTTAGTTTGCGATATTCTATTTATCAAAACCAAGTTAACTACCTGACGCATTAGTTTGGGCGTTCCCCCTCTTCTGGTTGGGGGGAGGTTCGAGTCACCGCGGTCGCATTTGTGACTTAAGTGCAGCGCCGTGGGAGGTGGGTCCCCGCGCTAGCATCGTTCGGGTTTACATCGCCAGCCGCCGGCTGTACAGAGGTTCCTAAGTCATCAAAAAAAAAAAAACCAAGTTAACTAATAAGTTCAGCCAGCTCAAATCAAAACTCCCTTTCACACCTCATGTTAGTTTGTATTTTTGTTTGACTTTAAGCCTCTCGGTTTCTAAATAGACCAGTGGTTCTAACTTTCGAAAAGCACCGTTAAAATAATTCTGGACCACTCGATGTTAAATAAAAAAAATTTCATAGAGTACGAGCACCAAACCCGTGCCTCCAGTGCAATACGAAAAATAGTATATACAATTGTGCTAATCAAATTTCTCTATAATTAAGAAGTTATATCATAAATGATCTTCTGAGATAAACATATAGAGAGGAGAAAAAAAGATACAAGCGAAGAATTCACGTTTTGTTCGAAAATATTTTAACCTTGCAATAACCTATTACTTATTTGAAAATACTGTCCTACTCTTTTTTTTTTCTTTTTTCTTTTTTATAATCTTTTCAGCGAAAATTTTCTAGCGTGTTATGCTTTCAAAGAGAAATACGCCACACCGCATTTTTAAATAAAAAAACTTACACATCAAAATAGCCAATAATCTCCTTTTCATGAGAAAGATCATTGTGGACTCACCTTGATAAGCACGTGGAAAATATATAGATCGCTCAAAAAATACCAGATGAAAACTACCAGATTAACCTAAGATCAGCGGCCATAATTTGACATGAGTACATATACTATGGAACAGAGATTGTCCATTTTGTGTCTGGATTAACTATGGTACTTACATTATGTTAGAATTATGACACATTAAAAGTAATATTAAATGCGAAAGAAACATGTTCACATTAAACCCTACACAAAAACCGAGTTGTGCTCCCCGGGAGGGCATCGAAACGTGCCACGTTGCGCCATGTTCGGGAGTCAAGAACTGCCGACGCCTATATAATCATAATTTTAAATGACGACAGAGAAAATAAGCAGAAAAAAAATGCGAGACTCTTCGATACAATGAAGGATGTCAAGTGAGAAGAGACGGCACATCATGAACTTTGCCGAAATTTTCCCCTTCTTAATTTAAGGCTTTTCGTGTGTTGGTGCGTCTGGTATCAACAATCGAAAATTTGAACGTTCAGGATGGAGTGAAACTCTAGATTCATCAATAGGCCCAATGTCACAACTAAGCACGAGCTACAGGAAGCATAAACAAGCAAGACCCACGTCAAATATTCCAAGAGACACACCCCCTCTTCGGCTTGACTCCCCGTCTCAGGCAGCACATTCTTCCGGGCTTTTGCACCTGGCGTTACCAAAAGCTTCTACCTACTTCAGCTTAGGGTTGGATCACAGGAAAGATGCTGCAGACATAAAACTTAATTACCAAGCATATACACTTAATACATGAAAATGGTCCGCTTCCACCAAAATAGACAATTCCCGATTCCGCCTCTATTGGCTTATGTACAATGCCTTCTTACACCCAAAAATGCCGAGGATCCACGGGATGCCTACTTGTTAGACCCGCGGCCAACAGATATGACATCAATACCTTCAAGTGTGCGGTCAGTCGTCATCGGACAAGCATACAACGTCATCAGTAGCATTAGAGGAGGTTAAATTATCCCTTTGTGGAGGAGGAATAACGATTGAAGGACGAACGCAAGGGACATCCATAAGAACACTCCCCCATTCATTAGGTGGAAACCCTTCTGCAGATCCCCTGCCATGATGCCAACCACTTGGACCTGCTGGGCCCCCAGCTGGTGCTGCTGCCGCCGGAAACTGCTGGAGAGGGGCAGAAGTTGGAGGTGGGTTGCTAGGTGGCTGCCAATTTGGCAAGCCCTGCAAACGGGTGCCTGAGGATGCAACAGAAGGTCTGAAAGTTTGGAGATGTGGAGCAGGAGAACGAAGATCACTGGGAGCTTGGATGTTTGCTGATGATGGCGGCATGCTGAGGCTGATCTGGGGCGCAGCCATGGTATCCAGGATGGAAACTACAGAAGGGCCAACATTCTGGAAGCTCGCCACATTGGTAGGAAAACTCTGTGAGCTTGTGAATGGAGTGGTGGCAGTGCCAACCCCGTTCGACTGAAGGCCAGCAGAAGGGCCACGAACCGGCAAAGGTTGATGTGCATTATGCTGCGATGATAACTGTAGCAACGGCTGTGTGGAACCGGAAGCTACATCTGCATGAAAATGATTGCCATGAGCAATTTGGCATCAAAAGCGAATGCAAACCCGGGCCTGTTAATGTGTTCAAAATGCAAAGTGCTAACATAACGATAGTATGCATGATGATGACTATTTTACTTTGCAGTTTTACAAAGAAAACTGCACAGAAACTGGGGTCCCAGTGCACAAGGCTGCCCACACAGCTCGGGTTGGGAACCATTCGATGCATGCACCCTTACCCCTAATTTTTCAAAGAGGCTGTTTTTGCAAAACAAACCAGTAACCAGTGACTCAGCTACAACAGAGAAAGCTGCATCTGGTGCACAAAAATATAGACAGGAATGATGTTGATGGAATACACATTTAGGTCTCAAATGGCATTGAGTCTTGGTATGGACAACAATCTATGAAGGCATGATTGCAGAATGAGTTCCAGGTAGTATTTTACTGTTTTAAATATCATTAGGCCGCTAATTTCTAGTTATGGAACATGAAACTACATAATAAATAAGAAAATATCAGTTCAAATGATTTAGAAAGAAAGTCCCTGAGAATTGAGGGAAAAAACATAAGCATCAGAAGTACAAATTCTTGACATCAAAGTATCATTCATGGGATGATGAGATGCTGCTCACACTACCATCGAAACAAAAGGGAAAAAAACTTTATAGATGCTTCCAGGAAAACAAAAAATCTAGCAATTCACATGCATCAAAAGATATTGATCTTTTGACTATTAACAAGAAGAATTTCAGGTATGGCAGATGTGAACTTCTATGCCGTGAACGAAGTTGGAATCTCTAGCAAGCTAAATTTAACTCATTGAAGCAAAAGTAACCTGAACCAAACCAACAATTATTGTCAATTTCCTAAAAGGTGCAGCCAATAATTCATGAAATTCTCATTTCACAAATTAAAAAGTATTTCCAATGGATGAAATATCGAAATACTTGTTCCTCAATGCAATGTAGAAAGAGACAGAACAAAATCAAACCACATTGTACTACATCTCTGACCTGAAAGTATTTTGGCCTGAAGAAACCAACCCATTGCCATAGGTCACCTATTTCTTTCAATATTTTGTTAAAATACTAGCTTCTAAATGCAAGGAAGAAAGGGACTGAATATAATGAAACCATATTGTATTTAATCTGAGTTAAAAACCAATCCATGGATGCCTACCCATAAACTCATCAGACTGTGTTATGACCAGATTTCAAAGAGCTTTCAGTTCATATTTTAATTGCACATGCAATTTATCTAAATAGTGAGACAAATGTACACTGTACTTCTCATTTAGCCATAGTTAATTCATCACATCCTCCCTCTGGCCAGCCAATCGTAATCACAACATGCACTCTTTTATAGATGTTTTCACTTTCTCGTGCACCTTCACATAAAAAAAGCCAATCACTTCGACTAACAGAAGATAAAGTAGGTCGTACTACTATGATGTAATTCGACAGTCGGGGACTACAGAGATAGATATTTGCTTTGCTGATCTTGCCTGGTGCAACGCATAGGAATCTGATGTCATTCAACAACCAAAGTAACAATCGTTCAATCTCCAATGGTCAAATTTACGACTCTTGGGGTTCAAAATGATACAGTCGTCATGGTGAGCACTAACCATCAAAAGCTGGAATGAGATTGAAGTTGGACCAAATAATTATAACCATGCTTCTGGTACCAATAGCACTTCAATGTTAGACATGTAGTCTCAATGAAGTAGCCAACTATTACTCTCATCAACTGGAATTTCATATACTCAGCTCTTTTCTACTTGCGTCAATTTATTTGAAGATTGAAATTGAATTTGTTACAAAGTTACAAATTGATTGCTTCATAATCAGGTGATTCATTTTCCAAGTGCAAACTATGAAGCACATGCAGGTCTTGCCTTGCTTATAGGAACATTAGTTTCATCGAGACGGTATTACATGAAATTCTGGTCAGCTCATTCATCAAATATAAATCAAGTATTATGGCCACAACCACACTTAACTGACATGGTCACAGAAGTGAAGCCTTTTCTTTGTTATTATCTAAATATAGAATTGTTCGCGTACCAACACATTGATCACATATAACACGAGAATAATTGAGCATTGGAAACATCAAAATTTCTCTATTGGTCATTAATAAGTTCACAGATACACTCGTTAACAATCCTTCTGTTTATTAAGCATTGTCTAATGGTAATTGCCAGTAAATAACATATTACTTGCTCCCAAGGTCATAACATGAGATAGGTGTTTCTTCAGTAGCCAAGGATTTAATACTGCAAACAAAACCTCGATTTCCCCAATGAAAGTAGGATCTTATCCCTTTTATACAATTGGATGTGAGCAACATATACATTCAATTCGAATTCTTCCAGAGATCAGATGACTTTATAGCACGTGTAACATGCGTGTATGCACGCGCTAAGAAATGGACAAGCAAGAATGGGGTGCTTCTGACATGCTCGTGAATATGAAAGGTACATTTACATACAAAAAATCTATCAAGTGCAAGGCACGTATTTACCTAATAGTTCTCTTAAATAGTATGATGACTAGCAAATGAAAAGACAGTGTGCACACATATCCAAGACTACGCACCTTGTTGCATTCCATTTGCGCCAGATGCCCTGATATCAGAATACTTGGATTTGAACGCCTCAGCTAGCATCCTATTCATCAGAACTTTGCGGTGATTCATGTCGAGTTCCTTTTTCTTAGGAAGATATTCTGCCTCAATCTCCCTAAGTTTCAAATCATACTTCCTGCGAATTTGTGCGACAATTTCATCTATCTCCTTGCCGCAATCAGATACCAGTCGCATTCTCTGCTCAAAGCAATATGAATTTACAATGATTAGGGTATTAAATGTTAAATTCCATAAAGAACTAGTGGAACCTCACATGAGCTAAACATA
Source organism: Eucalyptus brandiana (assembly GCA_014182725.1). Taxonomy (NCBI): domain Eukaryota; kingdom Viridiplantae; phylum Streptophyta; class Magnoliopsida; order Myrtales; family Myrtaceae; genus Eucalyptus; species Eucalyptus brandiana. The sequence continues at coordinate 31,683,505 of CM024669.1, forward strand.
ATGTCAAGAAGTAACTCACTGCATCTTCATGTGCTTTGTCCATCTGCTCAATTTCCCTTTGTATTCTGTCCAGCTCGTTCTGAAGAGGATCCAGGTGCAATTTCAGAGGCGTTCTGGGTTGTGCCATTGGAAAAGGACTCTGCGATGGCTGAGTGTTACTTTCCATAGGGACAGATGCAGTGGAATTGCCTGAGATCTGTGCCACCATCCTATCACGAGGAATGCTGACTGCAGATTCCGACATTGCTTGATTAAGAGGCGCAGCAGGGTTTTCATCAACTCGTGTTGACTGAATGTGAACAGTTAGATTAGAAGTCTCTCCCTCCCCCTGGAGTGGAGTTGCAGTTCCTCTGACCAGAGCTAAATCATGTGAACTGTTATTAAGAGGCTGATCTTGCGGCTGCGGAAGCACTGGAGGCTCCATATCTGCCGCTCCAGAGAAAAATGATGTAGCATTACGAGTACCAGATGAAAGAAGCTCAGTTTGTTGAGAAGTATTATGCTGCTCTTCGTCAGGTGCATTTCTCTCTGGCATGCTGGTGGACGGGGCACTAAAATCATCTCCCAACTCCTGATCAGGTAAGGTCTGTAATTAACAAAAAGAAAAATCACGACATTTTTAGAAAAACAGCATACCCTCCAGCCTTTACGAGAAATTATTGGCTCTACGACAAACTACTCTACTCATTAAAAACGTTAATAAAACAGAGAGGGCATAGATCCACACGTTTGCCATGCATTCATGCGAAGACTTAACTATTTGAAGGTAAAGGAGGGTGGCTAACAACATTGTGGAGACCATAGAAAGACATACATGATAAGATGATATGGTAGCACTCTCAGCATTACGGTGCTCTTCATCGGGTTCATTTCTCTCTTGCATACCAGTAGATGCTGTGTTACAATTAACTCTCAACTCCTCTTCAGGTAATGTCTGTGATAGATATACATAAAAATTGTCATTTATACCCTGAAGCCTCTATGAGAAAAAAATTGTACAATGAACCTTCTCTGCTCTTTATGAATGCTAATGATGCAGAAAAGGCATCTGTCCACATCCTGGTGTTCAGGCATTCATATTGAGAATCGAGTATTGAAAGGGAAAAAGGATGGACAACGACATCGCCAAGAGCATTAATAAAAATACATGACAAGGCTAGATAAGAAGCAACCTCAGCATTATGCTGCTCTTCATCGGTTGCATTTCTCTCTTCGATGCCGCTGGATGCGGCATTGCTATAATCTCTCAACTCCTCACCAGGTAAGGTCTGTTATACAGAAAATCACAGCATATGTTAAATTTTAACATACCCTCAAACCTTTATGGGAAAATGTTGTTTTGCGAAAAATTACTCTGCTCTTTATAATGCAAATACACCAGAGAAGGCATACACCCAATCATGGTTTCCACATTCCAGGCATTCATGTCAACAATTGAGCATTCAAAGAAAAAGTAGGGCATAATAAACATGGTCGAGAGCATAGAAAACATACAAGATAAGATGGCACAGAAGCGTCCTCAGCATTTTGCTGCTCTTCATCAGGTGCATTTCCCTCTTGCATTATGGCTGGTGTGGAATCATCTCCCAAATCCTGGTCAGGCACGCTCTATAATAAACATATAAAAGTCATTTATACACCAAAGCCATTATGACTTAAGAGAATATATCTTTTCTCAGCTGAAAAAAGAGAAGAACTCCACTCTTTATGCATGCTAGTGATGCAATGTCCAAATCATGGTTTACATGCATTCATATCAAGAACTGATTAAGCCAAGGAACAAAGGATGGATATCGACATTGTGAAGACCATAGATTAATATACACGATGAGATGTCACAGAACCAACCTCAGCATCACGCTGCTGTTTACCAGGTGCATTTTCTTCTTGCATGGTGGTGGATGTGACATTACAATCATCTCTCGACTCCTCATCAGGTAGGGCCTGTAATAATCAAATAGAAAAATCATGTCACTAAATCTTGAAGTATACTCCGGCATTCCTGAGATAATACTGTTCTACAAAAGAGCTAGTTTAATCTTTATGAACACTAAAAATGCAAACAAGAGATGTCCAATAATGATTCTGAATTTATTCATGTCAGAAACAGCTATACAAAGGAAACAAGGATGGATATCAACTTTGCCAAGAACATAGATAATAAAAATGATGAGATGATGTAGAAGCAACCTCATCATTATGTCGCTCTTCATTGGGTCTATTTCTCTCTTGCCTGCTGGTGGATGTGGCATTACAATCATCTCTCAACTCCGGGTCAGGTAGGGTCTGTAATAATCAAACCAGAAGAAAAATCATGTCATTTACCAAATTTCCATGTACCCTCCAGCGTTTATGACACTATTTGTTCAATGAAAATTCAAGTCATTTTCCATATTTCAGTGTACACTCCAGTATTTAGGAGCATGTCCACTTATGTTTTCAAGGATTGATTTCAAGAATTGATTAAATTCTAACGAGGACAGTATTAACACTGTTGAGAGCATGGATAAACATACACAATGAGATGACACAGAAGCTCCCTTGGCAAAGATATTTGCTGGCGGCACTGTACTTGACTTTGATTGATCGACCAAAGTAACTTCACAAGGTCCATCACTGGGATGGACATTCTCAAGTACTTCAGATTCAGATCCATTGCATATTTCATTTTCTGATGGAGAGATCATATCTTCCAGTTCACCTGATATACAAATATTCTCTTGCACCTCCAGCGCAACTGGTTCATCAAGTGCTTCCTTTCTCGAACCATCAAGAATCTGATCATCCAAGGAGCCAGCATTCGGAGAGCTGATATTCTCCAGAGCATGACCAGTGGCCCCGACTTTGTCTCTGTCATCAGGCATCCTTGATATTGATCGATCAACCAAGGCAGCTTTATGAGGTCCATCACTGCGATGGACATTATCAACCACTCCAGATTCAGATCCATTAGGTGGTTCCGTTTCTGATACTTGTGGATCCAGAGTACTCGATCTCTCCAGTACATTTGTTAAATGAACACTCTCTTGCGCCTCCACTGGACCCGGCTCATCAATTGCTTCCTTTCTTGAATCATCAGGAGTCTGATCCACCAACGTGTAAGCATTCATAGTGCTAACGTTGTCTGGAGCATGGCTACTGATAAAATCACCTTGTGAGTTACCAGGAAGATTCTCCCGAGAACAGGGATTTAGAGAAACAGCATTCCCTTGGTTGTCTATTGGTATTCCATTAGCACATGGCCCTACCTCTGTAAAAACTGTTCCTGAAGCCACGGTACTCATCTCATCATTGTCACAGCCAATCCTAACTGGAAGGCAGTCCTTTACAGCACAGACAATTGCATCAGCACTTTGATCAGATGAGGGCCTCGGTAAAGAGTCCACGTTAATAAGTTGATCATGACAATTGGAACTTTCCTGGCCATGCCTGGCTTCAGGCAGCTTATTCGGCAATTGCACTTGCATTGAGCGCCTGTCTCCCTCTACTAGAGAAGGATCCTGCTGAAGTCCATTTGCTGAGGCTAGATATTCAGCCTCAATTTCTTTAAGGCGTCCGGCCATCTCACGTGAGCATTCTTCAATTTGTGTAGAGTACTCCCTGTCCAATCTCTCCAGCCTGTCTAATTTTGTTGAACCACCATAATGCAAACGGACAATCGCAGCCTCCATTTGACGAGTATTCTCCAGCAACACCTTCTGCGCCTCATATTCCCTGCATATTTTGTTCTTCCTCCTTTCTAGCTCCAGCAATATCTGTTTCTGGTTCCGAATTTCTCTGCCACTTTCAGAAATATCTCCCAATGTCAATCCAAACTCATCCATCAAGTTAGGACTAGAAATGACCTCATTACTGGAGGATCCTTGAAAGGTGCAATCTTCAATCTCTACTTTTATGGTTTGGAGACAAGGCATAGCTGGCAGGGGTGACTTCACACCAGATTGCTCCATCTCAAGCGCTTTGTCTTTCAGTTCTCCACATTTCGAGGAATCAACCAGTGAATTCTTTCTAAGGTGGAGAAACATTTTCTTTAGATGTCGCAACATCAAATACACATGATCTGCCTCTTCTTTCTTGCACTGGTAGTTCAAATGCTTTTTCGCAAGCTCAAGAGATTCCGTGTGATCTATTTTTTCCTTTGATAAAGAAACTGCAGTCCAACACTGGATTTTAACAAGTTTGTGAGTAGACTTGTTAAAAGGAGTACATTCGCACAATAGCACTCAAGTTGCTGATATTAATAATGGATTTTTTTTTATCCATTTATTTCGGAATACGACAGTGTATAGATAGTGAAAATCTTAATCAAGCCTAAAGTCGAGGATTTAGAGTTCAACTTAACTATTCTTCAACATTAGAAGACCAAGAAATCATCTGATATGCAAATGAAGGAATTTCTTAAAGTTGTACCGATATCACAAGCAAAATGTCAAAAGGTCTTGCGTGTAATCCAAGATAAAGACATCCTCAAAAGGAACAAAATGGCAATGGCCTTCAAGACAAGATATAAGATTCGAAAGATACAGATATCAAAGCAGTATCTAAGCCACAGAGAAGATCTCACACAGAATAAGGAGTGAATTGTTGGCCAGAAAAAGTAGTAATCCAACTTTCAAATAATAACTTGGTTAAAAAACCCATAAAATCCATTGAAAAACCATGGAATCAGCTAGAAATGGCAATCAGATAAGAATGAAGCATACAGCGATGGGCCACTATTTTCTCCAGGATTAGAGAGAGAGTTCCTCCATCCAGGCCTCCCAGTGGTGGTTACCTACTTGACTGTTACTGATGTGTGACTTTAACTAACTAATCTGAAGCCTGGCTGGCGAACTTTCTTCCAACTTTGGTTGGAGGAAGATCTGGCTCTTTTTCAATATGATACGAAGGGAATTTATTTAGAGTCACATGTCAGTCAGAAATGACTATGAAACCACTGACAGGACACCTAGTTGGAAGAACTTTCAAGAGAACATGGCTTTGTTTCAATGATCATAGAGGACATCACAAAAAAACAAAGAGTAAATAAAACCAAAAGCATCTTAATCTTAAATTCCCGTAAATGTTTTAAACCAAACACACTGATTTTATAATTAATGGCTAGTGAAACAAAAGAACTTGAAAATAATAATAATATTCTAACCAGAGCCAACTGGAAAGCTTGTAGAATACTCGCTGGTTCTCGGCTGACATGATGATTATTGATTACGTAATCAAGGAAGATATCAATGATACGCTTGATATTGTCCTGTATATAAAGAAGTATTAGAAGTTAGCACAGTGTTCGTAATGGTCAAAAAGATAACACTCATGCTACTGATATTCGGAAATTTGGAAGCAGCTTGGTACTATTATAACACCCATGATTTCTGAGCATAAAACTCAGGATCCAAAATAGACACGGTATGGCACTACGCCAGTATACTATGGATCCAGATGATGCTAGCCACAATTTATTTAGCACCAATGACAAACAGCACCCATCCATCCACATTCAACATGAGGATCGAAGGAACCGCTAATGAAAATAACTATTTACTGAAGGAGGCGACATTTGCGAAGACCGCATGCAGAGAGCACAAATGTTGACATTATTGAGAGTATTTTATCAAATGCTTGAAACAGTCTTCACCTTTGCAGGATTATACTATGAGAAAAAATCATTTTTAGACCATCCAAACAACCAATTGTCCTCAGCAGCAGGCACACCTATGTAACCCAATCTTTATAAAATAAAATTTTAAAAAAAAAATTCTTGTTCAACAAATAATCTGAAACTTAAGACACAATAACAATAGAATGTAGCAACAAAGGCTCACTCAACATGCTCCCCATTGGTAACAGAATTCTTTTTCCAGAGAGAGAAAAACAATACCGATACATTCAGCAAGTCACTAAGTCTCGAGATTTCTGGTTTCAGCAAAAGATGGAGGCTCCTCTGTGCATCACGCAACTTTCTTCCCTCATCAGAGTCAACCATTTTACCTTCAGGTATAGCTGCCAAATCTTCTCCTCCAAGAGATTTAATAAATGGCCTGGAAGTCCCTGAAAAATGATGTTTGGAAACATAAAGACCCTAGGATATCTAATTTTGTCCAATAATCCATGAAACAGTAAAGAGAAGAGAATCCAGTGCTGGTGCCACAAAATGTAACTATTCTTTGCAATCAGTTACCTTCCTTGTTAGCAGCGACCTTTTTCTCCCCATCTACTCGCTGCTTCCTAGAGGACAGAGATATGCTATTATTTGTCAGCTTCTTGCGTTTCTTGTCCAGCTGGTTACTGTCAGACTCAACTTCTTCTAGTATATTGACATTTGATTGAACCCTTTTTCTGTTCCTTGGGGTTGAACCAGACAGGTATTTCCAGCAAGGATGCTTTCCTTCCAATAACTTTGTCCAGAAAATATGTGGTAAATCTTCAGCAGTGGACTGAATCTTCAACTCACCAACCAAAGGAAAATCTGTGCAGTAAGTTCCTGAAGTTTGCCGTGCTTTGACAATGACAGATCTGCTCTTAACACTGTTTTCATTCTGGGAAAGCAGAGCCAGAAACTCCTCAACCACAGAGTTTGAAAGCAATTGATCAGACAATTCCATGGAAGACACACTAGAGCTGCCATGGAACTCGTCCAATCTACACATTAGATATGACGCCCCCCACATGAGTAACATGTGGCTAGTGCTTGGACTTATATTTTGCAGTTCTAGGTGCATGCCTTGCTTTGCACATAACAATGCCTTTTCTTCCACCGTACAGGACAAATACAAGCGGAGTACTTTTATTTGGACTTGAGATTCAATTGTTAATTTCTGCAAATTTTTTAAGTCACTAGCAGGATTCCAGTCACTATCAAATATAATCACCATATCAACTGATGACAATTTGATGCTAGAATTACAGGCCCGATTCTCCAACAAAAACACAAATCTTCCCAGCTCCTTGTCATTAAACTTATTCAAAGCAGCCTGTTTCTTAGAAGGGAGAATGCCACCATCAACACGTTCATATGAATCTGCACCAAACCTCTGACGTAAAAAGTCATCCAAAATATCTCCAGTCAAATCTCTTCCTGAACAACCAATGGACTGCCAACCAAGAAAATGAGAAAATGGTCACCACAAACACCAAATGGTCATTATCAGTTTTTCAATAAAATAAGCAGCAAAGATAGGATCAAAGAAGGACAGGGTTAGGTTACCAAAAAAAAAAAGGACAGGGTTAAAGCTCTTGGGGAAAATTTTAAAGTTTTTGCAACTTTTATGGGGAATCTCATTAAATATCCTATTATTCTTGCTTTTGATGAGAATAACTGATCGGATAGGATTTACAATACTTGGCCTCTATTCCAGGATCTCGTTATCAGAGTACAATAACAATACTATTTACGAGAAATTCTCCTTTTTCCATGAGATAAGGATAAGTAAAAACCGCACAAGGTAAAGTATATACTCTTCCCGATGACATTTAAAGACAATCCTATATGTTGATTACAGACCTGCAAGTACACCAGCCTACCAATGACCAGTCATCATAATCCATCCAGGGATGAAACTGAATTATGACTCATCAACCCCAAAACACATCGAGATAAATGCTTTTGTCAGTAAAATAGGTTCTAACAGCCCCTAAGGTCCCTGTTCACTGCACTATAAAGCAATGAAAAGTTAATTATCACTGGGTCCCTCCCCATTTCAGCTTAACTGGAACAAATTGACTTCCAAACACCAAAAGAAAAGTATAGAAACCATAAATCTCTTCCCAAAAGTATGTGCCTCTTCCACATCAAGTTCTGCGACTAGATTGTCCCCTGCACCTAACATCGCATTTGATTGATATTAAGTCACACGATCTTCAAGTACCAAGATTCACAGAAACGAACAAGGCTTATTGACTTTTCAATCCTTTTCTATTCTTCTTAAAGTTAGCAGCAGCACAGTTTGCTGATATTTTTCCTACTAGTACCGTGAACACTGATATCCTGCCGCTAAAAAGTATGACATCATGAGGTCTAAAGAGCCCAACTTCCTGGGAACTCCTTTAACTGGAAAACCTCCACTCAAGCAGCGGCAAGAGCAGGATTTAATTTCATTTATTCTACTTTATGGTGTTGGGTTGGTGGGGTTAACAGAATTTAAAGATTTTGTCAGGTATCAGAGAAGTTCAACATCCTCACCTGAAACAATATCAGAACTTTCAAGTGCTGTTTCTTTATCTCCAAAAGCAATCTATCAAGAAGCTGAAGTTTCCCACTAGCTCTTATTCCAACATCCAAGTACTCAATTGGTTGAAGATCTTTCGTCATTGAGCCTTGAAGAGATGGATCAACATTGTATGGATGATCACAACACTGTCAAAAGATGCACCATAATAACAAAATTAAAAACCTTAGGAGAATTGAAATCTCAAAGAATAGCCTTCTTGTCTTCACATCAAAACTTCTGAGAAATGAAATCCATGCAAAACTTTCAAAACGTGAGAGCTCCACCATATGATGTTTAATGGATTTAGAAATCTTGAGAAAGTTTTCAGACACCCAAAAACTTCATATCATTTAACAATTTTGCCATCAAAGTCAAAAATGAGATTCTCAAGAGCTCCTGAAGAATCATGCAGCTCGGCTATTAATTTGTGTTCACATGTCAAATTTGAATTATCAATTCATTATGTTTTCATTGGACATGGTTAACTTTAAATTCGATTTTCAAATTTATCAAAATTTGCTTCCATGAAAGTGTCAATTCATGTTAATTAGTGTAAGAAACTTACACCTGTACATCCACCCAAATAATCACAACAAGCCATTTATACAAAACGTTCTTTAGAGGAAAGTAAGGAAGTTTGTAACAATTTGCACTTGCTGATTGATTGGATGGATAGATACATGGTCCACTGACCACTGGGAAACAGCAAAGTGAAGAATGAATAGAAAAATCCAAATTTTGAACTTGAAGATCTAGATACACCACAGCATACAGCAGTAATCTTGCTGTTCAAGGCAAACTGCCTTAAAACACTGGAGTCAACATACTTGCTTAACAAATCTCCCAAGTTCAAAGAGTAGACCTTGTCATTTTTGCCTCACTGATTTAAAAGCATACAGAGTACACCTCACTGATTTAAAAGCATACAGAGTACAATGGCATAATTAAAACACACAGCCACTTACTGAAGACACGATAAGTAGTTGTTGACATCAAGTCAGAGAGGCAAAATCATCAGATTTGTCCTTCCAACATGTCAGCCCCACTTTAACAGGATTAAAAAGGTCTAATGCATAAAGAAATTGAGTAAAACAAGGGAAAACAACCAAAAGACTCTTTGAGGTTGCAATAAGAAATCAGGGCCTAAGAGTTCTCATTCATTAGAAAAATACTAACCACGGTCCAAAAGAAAAAATAAGTGATTGGATATAACCATAAAATCTACGATAACATAAATAACATATAAGACACTGGTTCTTCAAATCCCCAAAAAAAGGGTAAGATGTCAGCAATCTGTGAGATAGAACTAAAATTGACAAGATCTTCATAGAGAGATGAAGTAAGGCAGACATTCTCACGCAAAATAAATGACACATCAATTGCAAAAACCAAAGTATATTTGTGACATGTGCAGGCAGGGCTGCAACTTAGCCATGGGCTGGATAACACACCATAACATGTTATGCAAAACGCCCCAGCTTTTTGCAACACATAGGTTTCAGCCGCATGAAATACCCCAAAAAAAAAAAAAAATCATTTTTCCCCATTCTTAGAAAGTGTTTCGAAACTATTAAAAAAAAAAGGTTGAATAGCCAAAAGGGCAATATACAATGAATAGCAGAAAATGGGAACTTTGGGAGTTTAAACATTAACATCACGTACTAAGCCTTGATGGAATAAATACAATAATCAATCATCCAAAAATCATGCAATAATGCAATCGAGGAAAAAGGTAACCCGCCAAACCTTCCGAGCAGAGACAAGGATATCACGTAGCACACCAACAGGGTCACCCTTTGATGATGAACAGAGTGACAGAGAGTTTGAAAGCAGAGTAGCACAGTACTGTTCAAGCTGCACGTTCGATATTTGTGTTGGAACCCAGTACTCCACAAATCTAGATGAATCCGTCTTGCCCTCAAATGCAGTATAGCTCACCGGCCGCTCCTTCGGCTTATGCACAGTCTCATGAGAATTGGTTGCCGATGCATTCATACTTTCTTCGTCACCAAATTTTTCAACTATGGAGAGCAGATTACGGTACTTGGAGATATTTTCCTACAAAAATGGGTACTGGTAAGTAAGACAGCACATGGTACTGGGTTGTAATATGTGTGCACTTAAAAATATAAACCTCTAAATTCCCATTAAAGGGGAAAAGCCTCCTCTGGGTCTTCAGCTGCAAAAATTCTTCAAGAAAGGCAAAACTTCGAGGTTGTTGGCATTCATCAATAACCACTGCTTCCCATTCTATTCTTTTCATAATATTCATATCCTGCAGAGAAAAAGGTGACAGTTCTCAGACATAACAAAAGGTAAATAAAATTCTATGCAGCAGGGGATTTCAGTTTGCAAGGTAAACTGGGAACACAGTCAAAATGATATCAAAGATGACACACATGAGAGATAAAATGCAGGAGAATAACAGAGGTGAGATGTCTCGATGAAAAGATAACTGCTATAGCCCTGGCCCTCGAAGATAATTGCCAACTTCAAATTTGTTGACAAAGCACAAAATAGAAAATATAAACACCTCAACAATGGCCTCTGGAGGGGATATGAGCACTTCAAATGCTATGGAAGCCCCTTCCTCAGAGAATTCCAGGTTCCTGATATGTCTTCGAGTATCTTTGCTTCCATTGTAAACAACGACATCAACCGTTGGTGCCAGACGGAAAAACTCCGCATCCCACGAATAAACTAATGTAGAAGGCGAGATGACGAGACATGGAAGACAGCCATCACATTCGAGTAAAATAAATGATGTGACCTTTGAAATGTGCTCCTGCAAAACAAAAAGTAGCCTTATCAGCTATGACCACATGTTGGTTTATGATCTACCACCAGGTCCAACACATTCAAGTCATGTCCACAAGTGCATGCAATAAACAAAAGCATTCTTTAAATGATCTATGCATACATAGTAGCCTTTTCTCTTCTCACAAGGAATTTCAAACTCATTGATATAATCCATGGGTCTTGCATAGCTTTTATTTTAGATCTAAATTGCAATGAGTAATCTGTGAATGATCATAGGAAATAAAGTAAACAATAATGAGGACATCAAGTAAGCTTTTCCCCACTAGCAGCAGGAATGATGAAAGGGGGAGAAAAAAAAGAAGACAAGAAATAAAAAAAAAAAAAAGAGAGAGAGGGACAAATACTAAAAAAATAAGTAGAAAGATTATTTCAGCACATTCTACCTTTCAAATACCATCTTATCCTACAGGCTGTGCCAAATTGGATAACACTCTAGACAACTCCTTAGAATTTTTATGAAGGTTTTACTATGCCCTACTGCCTACCGCAGAGATCACCAGGAGGTCAAGAACAAAACATCCTCACCTCGTGATCCACTAGAATCACATTTGGGTGCACCTTCCAATATTCGAACTGCCTTTCAACAGGATCTGCAAGCTTTGATATTTCATTCCTCAATCTTTTTTTTTTTTCTGAAAGCTGCCAAAAGCAGGTAATAAGTCGACAGCCAACTAATAAAAGTACACAAAACAATCAGCATTCCATGAAACAAGAGGATTTGATTGCATCAGCCAATGCAAAAATATATACAGCATAGGAAGCAGAAGCACTTTCTCCATCTTGCTTTTCTTTTCATGCACTGGGCATCTTAAGTTTCATTTCTCTACCCAAATCTTGCTTGGACAATTGACTAAAAACTTTTTAAGTAAAATTCTTGGAGCATTACTTGTAATTATAGCGACAAAATATTATACAGTTCAATAAAACAAAACTGAAGAAGTTCAAGAACTGACTATATATCAACGTGTGCTTGGAAAGACTCTTTCAATATTGATTATCATCACCTCTTTAATATTATAAAAATAAATCAATGTGTGCTGGCAAAAGCCCCATAAACAGAACATAACTCTGTCATAAGAAATTCTCCTTTACGGATTTATCGCTGCTGGAGCGCAACAATGATAGAAGCTCATTACTAAACTAACGAAAGACGTATATCAAAATGTATGCAGCTTCCAAAATCTCAGACCAAACATCCAAAAGAAAGAGGATGCGTTGAAATTTCATAAGCTTGTTTGATTCCACTTGTCAAACATAATATAATTACCATAGTCACTTCAACATTACAAGCTCCCGTCGCTCTCTCAATTCGGTTTTCATACTGTTTGATGAGGCTCTGAGCTTCTGAAGAGAGAAACAGGGAAGCATTCTCTAGCTCCCATGAAGCATGTTCATAATCAAGGCCACACCATTTTACAAGCCATTGGTAATGGCACATTGACACGCCAGTACCCTCCTCCTGTCTATCACGTTCACTATGAAATTGAGGAGAAGTTATTAATCGCTTCTGCAGTAGACGCCTTGGTAAAGTCCACTCTGACTTCCACGGCACCACCTAAAGAAATAAGGAAATACGGTATAGCCAATAAGGGTAAAAGAATACAATACTGAATTCTCTCAAATTTAGGACAACCACTTCAGCAATTTAACAAGTATCATCAATGGAGAAATAATCGAACCATTTACCTCAGCAACTAGAGATGGGCATTGAGCAGCCACCTCAGCTTCCGGTAACCATCGATTGTGAAAATGAGCTAGTCCTTTGTATTTAACAAAAAATTGCTTCTGCTTTTGACACCCTTAGATTGAAACAACATTAAGATTACTCAAACGGTACAAAACGACACCGGAACAGGATAATCAACAGAGATGCAAATGGATACATAAATTAAGCAACGCCAATGAATATTGTCTAATGATATTTTCCCCATACCTTTGGGATCCAATACTTCCACTTCCCTGCAATCCCAAATAGACTCTACTCCTTCAGAGACTGAATGGGCACCATACTTCATCATCTTCCTAACGCATGCAAGACAGTGCCAAACTCCTAGGGGAACATCATTAAGAGGAGGATCCAAACAGGAAAGATGGTAGTTTTTTTGGCATCCAGCTCCATTGCAGCACCTGAAAATTGCATGTGCTATTTAAAATCACCATGCCAAACTACAAGCCCTTCACAATGTAGGAAACATTTTGTATTGCATTTTGAATTACACTATCAAAACAGCTCAGAGAGTAGATTTTGAAGAAGACAAGAGCTGATCATATCATCGGACATTGTAAAGATGTATCAGAGCCCAGGAAAATGATTCGCAACTACCATTGGTTTCTACTACCACAGCCCACAGAATGGCAAATTCAGCTGCCTGCTTTTTTGCTCACGTCAATCGGCAGTAAGGAATTAATCATCTCATCCAAATGTATCTTCAGGATGTACTAAAATGCATTGTGATAGATGTATTGCTATACAAAATTACAAGACAAAAACTCCTCAGAAACTATGACAAAGCAAAACCAATGCAAAGTGAAAAAACCCTTGACCATATCTAAGGAAATCAATCAGCTTCAAACTCTGTTCTTAAAAAAGCAAACAAGGCCGCGATCTTAAAGTCAGACGGCATAAGTGGGGCCATGGTAATAATTGTCTTCATAAAGTGAATATTGTGACAGAGAATAGTCATAGCAAGCCCATGACAATAGAGCAGAGCAATGAGAAGCGCTAATAACAGCGAAAAGTTATTATGTTATCAAAAGCAAGATAGGCATATATCACTAGGAAGGAAGAGCAAAAAAATATAGCAAAGTGTAAAGGATTTCTCACAAGAGTTTTCCCCCAAGCTTGCAGATAAAGCATGTACTCTGTCCACTTTCTGCATCAATATTTACCAACACATGCAAGTTCTGCTTTCCATCAAGTTCCAAGTTAACAGTGGCTTCAGGCTCCCCACTATCCTAACATGACATTAACAAAGACAAGCATACATCATGCCAAAGTCACTGAAATCTAGAGAAGATATATATAGTTAAAACAGCCAAAAGACCAATACACCCACTTGGTGCAAAGAACAGAAATGGTACAGGGTTAAAGACGATTTGTTGCTGAGAACCCAGATACACTGCAGGCTTATCATATTATCATTCCAAGGAAAGGAACCAGATGTAAAATACAGCAGACTTTAATACCTTTTCCCCTTTGAATTTATACCATCTATCCCAACAAAATTGTGCGCTGCAGAGGTGAAATTTTGACATCCAGCTAGGGCTGAGGCATTGGAAATCAAGCAAACCGAGTCGCTCTGTTTATCGGGGACGTCCTCTTGCTTCTCTAAACCAACATGACCATCTAAATACCTTCCATTCCCGCTAAAATCCATTAATTCTGACTGCTTCTCCAGTGAGGAACGGTTCTCTACCCTTCCCGAGTCATAATTTGCACCTGCCAGTAATACTTATGAGTTGAAAATACAGAGACATCATGATCTAAAGAAAAACCATGTTTGCATCTTTAGACTCATTACCTGGTTGAGTAGAATGGCTGTTTTCCCTAAGGCAAGTGTTTTCCTCATTTTGTTTTTCCACTATTTGTGTCATGGATTCCACGCCATCTTTGATCTCTTGACTACGATCACTACAATCATTGACTGCATCAACGTACTCTGGACCAACAGCCCCAGTATTGTTGTATTCCTGCTGAAAGGACTTTTTTGGACAAATCAACTCCTCACGGCAATCTACAAGCCCAATGATCACAGTCAATAAATTGTCAAGCAAGTTCCATATATGCACAAATAAAACAAACTGCTGGTGTTGCACATGCTCATGCACTCCGCAGATAACTATGTCGAAACAATTAAACTTACTTCTTAAAAGAAAAACATGTTCAGTTAAACAAGGTTGAGGATGAGAAATGCGCATTCCACCAAAGAAAAGATAATATAAAGTTTAAACTAGAAAAATCCCTCCACCCCGATTGTTATCTGCAACGTGACCCACTGGAAAAGAGAGAAGTAAACTCGGAAAACTTGCCCGTTATGATCATACACATCAATTTAAAAGCTTGACATATACAAAGGAACAAATATGAGACAATGTTTTATTTAGGGCATCTAACCTACAGATTTATGAACAAATGACAGTTATTGATCCAACAATTATTCCTGCAACAACAACGCCGAGAAATTTTATAATTTAATACTTTTAATACGAATGACAAGAAGTTGAACAATGCACAACATTCCATGAATATTTAGCACATGATGGAAGGAAATATGGTATAACAACATCAAGATCTTCTCCAAACAGATTGTCCAAAAAATCTTCTAATAAATTATTTGAGCATGCATAACGACCCCAGCCAAAGAACCTATATGGAACCTTCATACAGAGGGTATAACAGGGTCATTGTATTCTAACATTTTCACTACACCCATGTCATAAAATGCACAACGATCTATTAAACTGCCTTTTTCATTTATCAAGCATTCATTTACCCGCTTTATCCTTGTTTACTGATCCCCTGAACAGTGCTCTATAAGCACGAGCACTCATTGTCCCTCTCTTCGTCTTGGTAGAGGCTGGTTCTTCTTCACTGCTTTTGCTAGATTCCTTATCTTCCATCTCCAATTGTTTTCCATTATTCTCTTTCTTTTCCATTAGGTTTTGCCTATCAGATGACTCGGACCTTCTAGCAGACTTCTTTGATATTAGAGAATTTGAGGAATGCCGCAGCTTCTTGCATCTCTCGGACCTCCTCACTGGACTTGGCGTCCTTTGTCTCTTGACCTTCTCGAGATTCTTAGAAACTGAAGTAGGTGGTGTTTGCTTCTCAATTCGCTCTGACTTTCGAATAGTGGGAACGCTTGGAACTGTTGGTTTCTTAGATGATGACTCCCTGGTTGAACTTCTCAGTCTATATGAATCTGATGCAAAGGGTGATGTACTCGATCCCTTACCACTGCTATGCGCCTTGTCTGTACATTCATCCCTAATTTTGCAACCGGATCGAGTTTGATTTACCATATTTTTATCTGCAAATCACCAAACATCACAACAATGCTTTTATCCTTTCATGAAAACTTCAATCAAACACTTATCATAAATTATCTGTGCCTAATAGATGGTTCAATGTGCCCGTAGGAATACTCTTTGAAAATCCCTATACAAAACATAAAGCTAATAACAGAGTTTCCAATCCTGAAGATAATCAATAAAGAGCGCCTCAAAGTTCAAACTACAGAAGTATAAGAGAAGGACGACCCAGAATACACACAGAACTTAACTATTCTTACGATATTCACGGACTCCACTGCATGAACATTTATTCTTTCATGAAAACTCCAATCAAACACTTATCATAAATTATCTGCGCCTAATATATTGTTCCATGTGTCCTTAGGAATACTCTCTGAAAATCTCTATAGAAAACATAAAGCTAATAACAGAGTTTCCAATCCTGAAGATAACCATAAAGAGCGCCTCAAAGTTCAAACTACAGAAGTACACTAGAAGGACAACCCAGAATACACACAGAACTTAACTATTCTTACGATATCCATGGACTCCACTGCATGAACATTTACAACAAATAAACCTGTAAATTCAACAACATGCATTTGTAAAGAGCTTTCTTGGTCGAATCTGTAAAGAGTTGAACAGTGGCCCTTGTACTGTCAAAACAAGAGTAAATGAATACTGCTACATAGAGCACAAAATTTTCCCCACTTTTCAAAATCCTGTTCTTTTGTTTCATTTGTCACACCCCGGCAACCAAAGGGACCATGGAGATCCACCACTATCTTTTTTAGGCATCCAAAAAGCATGATATGTGCACAGTCACTTCTGATATGCATGTCTGTTCATGTTTTTAAAGATTAAAAATGACCTCATTTCACTAGGCCCTATTTTGTTTCAATACTCTGGTGCAATATGAAGCCACTGACATCAAAGCAACCCAAGATTCAATCTTTCTTCACAGGTCAGACACCAAAAATAAAGGTGGAACTCAGGCAATGTGGGATTTATAGAAGAATTGCTGAAAAGACACCACATCCAAAACCACAGGACATACAATGAAAAGATAGAAATCAAGAAAACGTGAGATATCTTACGTGCATAATTCCAACTGCTCTGGCCTAGACTCAACTGTAAACCCTTTACTATGAGAAACATACCAAGATAAAGCTTGAACCTTCACATCCAGAAATTCTTTGCAGAACCAAATAGAGGGTGAGTTTGGAATGAGCTTTTACCATTTACTTTTGAACTTTTTTACAATTTTTTTCAAATATTCCAGCTCGTGCAATTTGTCTCTAACTTAGCATGGAACACCTGAAACATTCCAAAGCATACAAAGATTAACATGTAGATTCGCATAATACTTTTTTCAATCTTATGTTTAAAGATTTTCAGAGTTCTGTGAGGGAAGTCAATAAGTAAATTTTTGCATGAAATAAGACAGAACAATCACACCCTTACTTTAAAAATAAAGAAAATATCCCGCAGCAAAACCAACAGAGATGCAAGAGAGATATTTTGTAATGTCGTGGCAACTAACTGTCCAGCTTCCGAGAATTTTGATGCTCAAATCTTTTTAGTTCTTTTGGTTTATCACACATGACCGACGGAAATTTGAACAGATATTTGGACACGTTGATTTTGTGAATGAGAGAAGGTCTCCTACGTACTGTGTTCTACATCAAGCAATAGCTGGAGTCTATTGTTACTACAACAAGGTATCAATGATACCCTGGCTTACCAATCAACCTTGAAGGTAAGCTCCAGGGAAAAACACAGCAAGATATGCGATGCTTGACCGCTTACAAGCCTTTACCGCAGATTCAACTGTGGAAATTAAAGTAATTAGGCTTCCTCTGTGGCTTCTTGCTTAGTTGTGTCTCACTAGAAAAAGGAAACTTAATTGTTTTAAGGTTGGAAACCGGGGTCTTGGATCGTACAAGTGGTCATACCAAGAGTCATTCTAATTTATTTCGGCATCAGAACCTAGCACCCACTATATTTACAGCACGAGACTGAATAAGACTTTCAGTTTCAAAGACAAGGAAGTACAGCTGCTCCTCCAACCAGTCACCATATGCAAGGTTGACTAATATGGTGCTCTGATGAGAAGCGGATTGGACTTTCGACAGTTGAACACATGCACAAAGGACATGAACCAAGGTGATTAGAAACAAACATAACCGCAATTACTCGACTAGAAGCAAAGAAATGGAGAAACGGAAAAGAACTCCCAGGTCTTTCGATCCCCCCACAGACTTCTTCCCCTGCAGCTATATCAACTATCGAAGACAATTCAATCCCAACATGACGGTGGAAAGTACTGCAATCGCAGGATTCACTAAAAAACGAGTCTTTATAGACACGAAAAGAAAAGAGTTAATCAACCCAAAGCATGTCCTCCAAAAGGAACTTCAAGACGCGAACTTTATAATTCACATGCAAGAATTTCCAGTCACGGCCACCATCAGTTCACTGACGAAAAACGAAACGAAACCCCTAAATCTCCTCGCCGAGTCACTCGCAACCCACGCCGAATTCGTCGCCAACCCACGAAAAACCCTAAACGCGCGAGCCGGAATTCATCACCCCGACCGGGGCCCCAGACCTAATTGCAGCAACGGCGAAGGGAATTCGAACCCACCGGGCGATCTCCCGGCAGAGTCGCGAGCGCGCATTGGCCGGAAAGCCCCGTCCCCCCGGGGACCAATGCGGGAAGATGCCCTAAGCCGGAGGCCGAATCCGAGCGCCTCTCGCCTCAAAGAAGAGCACGGCGACGCCACAACGCGCGGGGCCGATCGAAGGAACCGAGCCGCCAACCGAAGAACGACGCGACCGAGCTCGAGAGAGAGAGAGAGAGAGAGAGAGAGAGGGAGAGCGAAGGAGTAGAGGGAAGGGAGGGGAGGCATTACCTGCTGCGGAGAGAGAAAGGACGGTCACGCGGGAGGCGTGGGATCTGGCTGCTGCTGCTGCTGCTGCTGATGCTGCTGCAGGACGAGGACGATCGCGCCTCATGAGAGAGAGAAATACGGAGACCACTACTGTCGATTTCGACTTCAACCCAGGGTGTCAATGGCGGTGTCGTGGAATATATACCTCTCTTCGGTCTTTTGGCAATCGAATAAATTACTGATAAAAGGACAAGAGACCGCTGAATTTGGGTGTGTCGTGTGATGGACTGAGAGGCTAGGGCTGGAAATTGATCCGATCTTTTTTCCATTCAATCAAAACAGGATAA
Organism: Eucalyptus brandiana; assembly: GCA_014182725.1. Taxonomy (NCBI): domain Eukaryota; kingdom Viridiplantae; phylum Streptophyta; class Magnoliopsida; order Myrtales; family Myrtaceae; genus Eucalyptus; species Eucalyptus brandiana. Next base: position 31,702,783 of record CM024669.1, read on the forward strand.
GATTTTTCATACTTATTCCGCGAGGACAAGTCAGAAAGTACGAGTTATTTTATCATTTATCTCTATGGTAATTTGTTATATACATATATATATGTATGTAATCTCAATAGTCATAGTACATAGTTACCATGTTGTGTCTTTCTTCTCATAAAAAGTTGCCGAAATTCAAAATGTAGTTACTTATTCGATTTAAAATAACTATTTACATCCATTCATTCCCGTCCTCTTATTTTCTTTGCTATTTCGATGCCTCCGTGTTAATGAAAATCAAGTAAGCACTTTTCCTTCGTAAGTTTGGAAAACAATATCAGTTGTAGTAATTTGAAAGGGATTCCATTGCTTAGATGCTAAGTTTTTACCCATAAATTAATGAATATAAAAAGTATTTACGCTATATTTAATGAGCTGAATATAATTCTAGATGTGGTTTTTATTCTATCATGTGTTGGGTGACGTACTCAAAATGAGATAAATCTAGAGAAAAACTAATTACTCGTTCAGGTCGGGTTGCATGTGAATGAAATAAAAACCTTTCCTTAAAATATGGCGATCGAACAAGAGAAAATGATACTAATAATTCATAAACTTTGACCAAATGTGTAATATAGGCTATAAAACTTTTAATTTATTTGATGCGGTCTCTGAATTGTAACTAAGTGTGCAGTATAGTTCATGAACTTTCGATACATGTTTAACTTAAATCATGAACTATATAAAAATATTCAACACTATCTCTAAACTTAAATTAATGGAGGATGCAAAACATTTTTAGAGATTTTGTGACCGCTGCAATAGAGGTGGCGCATTTGAAGGGCGTGCATGGAAACGTTTCTTAGAAATGTTTAGAACACTTTGTACAGAAAGTGTTAAGGAAAAAAAAGCGAAGTAAACGCGTTTGGTTGCGTTTACATGTTTTTTTTGTTTTAACGAAATAAAACAAAAAAAAAAAACAATGATTTGTTGTTTAACTGCCGTAAACATTCTTGAAGAAACATTTCTCTTCTCTCTCTTATTCTTCTCTTCTTCTTTTCTTCTTTTTTTCTTCTTTTTTTTTCTTTCGCCGGTCGCCGGCCTCGGCCATGGCGGCGGCCAAGCTCGCGAGGCCGAGCGTCACCGGCCCCGGCGAGGCTCGGCGTTGCCGGCACGGGCCGGCCGAGCCTCGCCGGATCCGGGCGAGCCCAAGCTCGCCCGACCATGGCGAGGCTCAGGCCGCCCCCCGTCGGCCGATCGCCGAGGAGGCGAGGACCAAAAAAAAAAAGAAAATAAAAAGAAAGGAAAAAATAAATAATAAAATAAAAATGTCTAAAAAATTAAAAGAAACAAAAAAAGAATAAAATTTACCAAACGTGTTTTATTCATTTTTTATTCCCGACCAAATTACCAAACGCGTTCTTTTGTTCAAAAATTATTCTATAGGAGTAAATTTTTTTTTTCCATGCGCAGCCTTGGTGACTACAGCACATGGGTCACTTGAGTACCTACCTATTCATTCTCTCGGAGATCGTGCGACGTGGCCGCTTGAGAGTCACGAGACCCGCAGCCTATTTGATTTTTGCAGCAACTCACTCACGATTGTCTCGAACTTTTTGGCTCTAAATTTTAATCTCGCAGTTGGGCATCATGGCGGCTGGCAGCCTGGCACCCACCACGGTGGCCATGTCGTGGTCGCTTCAGTTTTCAGGTAGTTTTCCACTTTTTGTCCCTTCTTCGATTGTTTCGTTGATTATTTATTTGTTTTTTTAATCACGGCGTTCATGCACCAAACACTCGAGGGAATCAAATATGTTAATACACACAATTGAGATTTTTTTTATTCTACTCTATATTATCTTATCTTATCCCAGTTCGTCTTTTTATGACCAAATCTAGCTTTATTTCTTCACTGGAGTTTGATCCTCGGTCTTGGCATCACGGGCCTACGTTGTTGACTAGGCGGGCACCCGAAATATTATGATAGATTGAAATTGAAGTATACTTAGGGCTTATTTGATTATTAAATTAAGCGTTGAGAATTAAAAAAAAAAATTGACTTGTGTTGAGATTAAGCCTGTCCAATAAAGATATTTTAAAAATTCAATCAAGTAAAAACGACGACTCAACAGAATAAGTAAAGAAGAGCTTACTAATTGCTTAAAGAAAGTAATTGGTTCAGTTAGAATCTTTCTGATTATACTACTTAGAGCTACCATAAATAATGATCACAATTTCATGCGTGACAAGAAATAGGTCCCGCAGATTCGCGAGCGCACATTGACCGAATAATTCAACCCGCGGGAAGCGTGAGGCAGCGAATCGCGTTTCATGACAGAAGACGGATGCGGTGCTTCTATTTTCACCCCCTCACTTCTTTCTTTTTTCTGTTTTAGCCGCTTGCTTTTTTATTTTGAGTCAATTTGGTGACAAGATTTCTCTTGTTTTTTTGCCCTTGTTACATGGTTTACGTGACCCATTTCAATGGAATATCAAGTAGGCAAAAAATGTTATTTAGATTCATTTTAGTATCCAAAGTCAATTTTTATGAAACACTATACTATCTACACCAAAATTCCACAGCCTAGTTCTCTGAAAAAAAAAAAAAAATTCTCCTAGCTTTAGGTCCAATTTTATTTCTATTCCAAACTTTTTTTTATTCCCCAACTTTAACTCTAGTTCAAAATATGCCCATGTGAAAAAATAAAAACCACCACTAGTTTCTTCAAAATTATCAACATTAGGGTCAATTAAATATTTATTATCATAACCTATGTCTTCATCAACATTCTTTGCCTTCGTATGGAACAACGACGGCCTCATGATATCGACAATCTCGAAGAAACTAACGCTAATTTTTTGATGCATGAACAGATTTGAAACTAAAGTGAAGGTTAGAAATTTTCTTAGATAAGAAAAAAGATCGGGCCAAAATTATGATTAGACCTAAAAAATTTGGAAAGCGCATCGTGATCCAAGGGATGCTCACGTCAGGTCCAAAGATATACAATAAACGCAAATAAAACAACTACTTAAGATCACGTCGAATGCTGATTAATTGAGTCTTTTTAGATTATCTGAGAGTTGTGTATATGAAAGATGATCCGGATACTACTTGACCTTTAAATAAAAAAAAGGGTTACTAGTTGGAGTCGACAGACAGTGCAAAAGCCACGGCACGTGGGGTGACGGAAGCTGGATGTCGTTAATTCCTTTTGATTTCTTGGTAATGTCATATGGGTTGTTCGACAATCCCATATTAGCCTTCAACGATGCTAAAAAAGTAGTGACCATAACTAAGGAAACAAACGAACGTGCGGCTTATCGCCAAAACAGCAAAAGAGAAAGGAACCCCCTCTAGCTTCGAGAGCACTTGTCAAGATGAGTTATTTTGCCACCCATAGGATACAATTGCCGGAAAATTTGACAAAAAGAAAGAAGAAGAATTTTAATTGCATCAAGAGCATATAAATCTACTCCATCTCAATTATTAAATAATGCGCGTTTTGTGTAAAACTAACGTGATCTGATAATTAAAATGAAGTGAGCTCGTACATTAATGTGAGATTAGAGCAATTTTTTAATCGTCAGTCGTCTTATAAAAAGATAGCATAAATTAAGAGAAAGATAAGTAAAGTTTGCAAGAACCGCATGCATATTGGAGATCTAATCATGGGTGGGTTTGAGCTGCATCTTCTGTCATCGAAGACTTTACTTTATCACAATTCGAATTGTCCTAGGCACTTCTCTTATTCTCTAGCTCTATACCTTGAATTTTAGCACTCTCCGACTATGGATGACCAAATTAGGTCTTCGGTGCAAAAGCAAACAAAGAAATGGAAGGACGAGCCAATTCGATAACCATCACGAGGAAAAGCAATTATTGAATCACAGTTTCGGTATTAAATTATTTTCGACGATGAGTGATAAGATAAACATAATGTAATGTGAGAAAGATAGCTTATGATACTATTTAAAATGAAAGATAGAAAATGCAATTCTATATGAGGACTTAAAAGGGTGTCATTGAGATAATCTTCTAAGGTATGTCCTTATCAGATTTACCCTTTAATTGCGGGGCGTGGCAATTTTGGTGTGGAGTTTTGACTTCGACGAGCGAAAGGGGACATGTGAACCGAAACATGCTTTGAAGTTGAAGTCATTCGTGAGCTCCGATCTTGATCATTGTATGTCTGCAGGACTTCTTCATTGCAGTTGAAGTAGGCTGAATGCTCGATGGTTTGCTGTGCCATTCAACTCTTCTCCCCTCTTTTGGCTCCACAAATTTGGCCTGAATGGTCAACATTCATCCTACCAAAAGAAGCTAAAATTGCAACTAGCCATCCATCTAATCTTCATCACCAATAACGCAACCTACTTTTCAAGTTTGCTGACTCCTAGCCTCCGGGGCGAAAGACTTCCCTGTGTCAAGCTAAAAGTAATGAACGGTATGAAATCCACCCGATCTAACAACCTAATCCACTCTAATTATCTAAGGTATCAAGAGGGATCCATCCGCTAGTTTTTAGACTTCCCTTCGGATCCAACCCACCTATAGTGATATGCAGTATTTTTCAACAGGATGCGCTATTCACTATAGCTAGGCTACATGGAAAGACCAAAGTGGACCAAATCCGGCTTGTTTCAAATTTTGTTGCTATTGAAGACGACACATAAAGATGAAGATAAAACTCTGACAAACCCACCTAACTCTTTGCTCTTCTTGTCTTGATTAAACAATTATAGAGCAAGTGACTGTAAGATTACCTGCTCCCGACTCTCCAACGCGTAGGCCCGATGAAAGGACAAATCAACCAGAGAACGGTGTGACCGAGCTGGAGAGAGAGGGAGAGAGACGTTAGTTGCTCCAGAGAGGGGAGACACAGGAGGGGGATTGCTGCATAACGAGGAAGATTGCGCACTCGATTTCAAGGCATATGCCTCTTTGCTTTTTATGGCAATCAAATAAATAAGTGATAAAGACAGTGTGGTGAATTTGGGAGCGATATTTAGGGTGCTCAGGCCAGGGTGGTGGTGGCTTTGTCAGCCACTCGTGGATGGGACGTCGACGGTACATTGATGGCATGTTGGTTACTCGTCGATAGCTGACGCAAAATTAAGGTTTTTGAAGAATTTTCGGAATTTTGAAGTTGAGCGCGGGCAAAGTTGAAAGAAGTAAATTTATTTACATTCTGAAAATGCAATGTTCCAAAATATCTCCAAATTTGTGTTGGGCTAAAAGCATTTACGAAACTTTGAAAAGGTAATTGCATCTCCCCAAAGCAACTTACAAATTTTGTCAAATGACATTTGCATTTGTCGAAGGGACTTTAGGACCCCAAAGGACTCTGCAAATATTGAGCCAAATGCGCCTTGAGAGAGCCTATGCAAGCAATTTAAACCAATCCAAGCATTGATGAGCCAAGCTAGGGTTGGCAATTCATGTCATTCTATCATGATCTCATCGGTTCAAGTTCAAATCTTGTTCTACCACAATGAGTTTATTAATTACGTTGCTATTTTAATCCACGCAAAATAGATTTACTAAACTTATTACACGATGAGACAAGTCAGAAATAAAAACTATTTTATTACTCACTGTGGTGGTAATTTGCCATATATGTATGTAGTATGTAATTACCATATCGAGTCTTTCTTCTTATAAGTTGCCAAAATTGAAAATACAATTATTTATTCAATTTAAAATAACTATTTAAATTCATTCATTATTCATTCACTTATTTTCAAATCAGTGTCAGATATAGTTATACGAAACAGATTCTATTGTCTACAGGCTTAGTTTTTACACGGGAATTAATGAATATAAAAAGCACTTACACTATGTTTAATGGACTTAATATAATTTTGGATGTGACTTTGATTCTATCACATGTTTGGTGACGTACTCCAAATAAAATAAGTGGGGAGAAAAACCAGTTACTTATCCAAGCTAGACTCGGATAGAATAAGAATCTTTCTTTAAAAATAGCGAGATTGAATATGTTAATACATATAATCGAGAGATTTTTTACTCCACTTTATATTATACTATCTAATCTTAGTTCGTCTTCTTATGACCAAATGTAGCCTTATTATTTCCTAGATTGATTCCTGATCTTGGTGTCACAATCCTACCTTATTGACTAGGTGGACGCCCAAATATTACGTAGATTGAAATTGAAGGAGGGCAGAATAAGTAAGGAAGAGCTTACTCAATTGATTACATAAAGAAAGTAATTGATAACGGTTAGAATCTTTCCAATTATATTACTAAGAGCTACCATAGATGACGATCACAATTTAATGCGTGATAAGAAATTGATTATAGTCGGTTTTTTTTTTTTTTCAGTACTTCAAATTCAGTTTTAAAATTTCCAGCACTTTATTTTTCAATTTCATTTCAAAGGACCGTAGCTGTTTGGAGGATGTGAACGTCAACCTGTGCATGGGTTAGGCTCGAGGCTCGGGTTGGGCCTTGGAGAAGCTTTTCAGGCTCTAGATTGGGCCAAAGGCTTACGTCCAAGTCTGTCCAAGATTGGTGAGTCGAGCAGGCCCTGCCGAAACACTCCTCTAGGCCCAGCAAGCTCTCGGACTCCATGACGGGTGAGCCCAGTTTTTATTTATTTATTTATGAAACAGTAACACAAATAATTCTTGAATTTTAATTCATTGTGCAATGTCGTCCTTAAACTTTTAAGTCCTTAAATTATTAACAAATGTTTAATCTAGTCCCTAAATTACATGAAAATGATCAATGTTGTCATTCTTTTAATTCAAGTTAATAGAATTTATGGATGTGACTCTCCATTTGTTAAGTACGAGTGATAGATAGCAAAAAAAAAAAAAAAAAAAAAGGCTACACAAGGCTTATCAAAGTAAATTGTTTATCTCAAATTAGGATATAATCATCCACATCATCAAATAACTCAACATATTGACATAATCACTTTTATAGATTTAACTTAATATGCCATAATCCACATCATCAAGTAATATATGATTTATCGCTTGAACAAACGGATGAACTACATCGAACATTTACTAACAATTTATAGATCGCATTGAACAAATCAAAAGTTGAAAGAACATATTACAGATTAGGCCAAAGTCAAGGGTCATTTTCCCTTTATTTATTTGTTTTGCTTGCTTGGTAGGAGATGATTTGGCAATGTGACAATTGGTGGGTTCTAACAAGAAGCTCCAAGTCACAAGATAACAAGCAGAAACAATTCTCAACGAATGCCAACAATTGAATCCGTGGGGCCAATCCGCTCTTTAGGCCGGCCGTTGATACTTTCCAAAGTTTTCAAGTTCAACGCGGCACCGCATTTGGTGTTCTTTTGGCCCTCAAGATGATGTCAGCTGCATTTCAGACCGTCGATTTCATCGGACGGCATGTTTATCGATCATATTCAATGTCGTTCGGTCCGTTGCGTCACTGATGACTCCGAAATTTTAGCTGGCTGCCTCAGGACTCAGATCAAGACACTCGAGTGATTAAAAACTTTTTGTTTAGGAACGCTCGAGCAGAGATGAGAAACGTCGTGCGTCTGATTTCCTGAACCATGATTCGTCTGTTGTTTCTCATCTGGGCGCTCTCTGTCTCCAGCCACGGCCAGCAATACTATGACCCCTCAACCTGTTCTTCACAAGAAGCTTCTACTGTTTCAGGGTACAGCTGTGCCGATCCCCGAGAGAATTGTCGGGCGTTCCTGCTGTACCGGGTGAACCGGGACTACTCGATGATCTCGAACATCACCAAGCTGTTCGGGGCTGATCTCAATGTGGTACTTAGTCTGAACCGGGTCGGATCCCCCACTGAGAATCTCCAACCAGGTAGGGAAGTTCTCATTCCAATCCAATGCTATTGTGCTGGCAAGTTTTTCCAGAAAAACGTGACCTATCCTGTCGGCGGAAGCACAAATTTCTCTGAGATTGCGTGCGGAGTCTTTGAAGGCCTAGTGAAATTGGCCACACTGGTCGAAGATAACAATCCCTTTTCGTCTGAGCTCGTCGTGCCCCTGAAATGTGCTTGTCCTGGTAATTTTTCCGTAAGCAGTGGGATAGTACGGTCCCTCGTGACATACCCCATTATGGAAGGAGACGATACGAATAAAGTCGCGCAGAAATTTGGCATTTCTGCTAGCGACATCTGGGCGGCTAACCATCTAGACTACAGGTCAACAGTTTATACGGACTCTACGATTCTTGTCCCTTTAACGAAAGAAGAACCGTCTCTCAATTTCACATTACCATATTCCCCGCCTCCCCCTCCAGGTTTTCTTCCTACGGTTCCCGTGGAGAAGCTGACAGATAGCAAGAAACTTAGGAACTTGTACATTGCAGGATCCGTGGTTGGGCTGTCATTAGTACTTGTAGCGTCGATTGCTTGTGGTCTGTACCTGAAGGCCTCGAAGAGATGGAAAGGCCAGAAATTGCAGTCTTTCAATACAAGAAGCTCGCACTTCTCATTTCTGTCCATGCTAAGCTCTCTGAGGTCGGGCCAGACGGGTAGAAGCTCCAGGACGTCCTGTTTGTCCCCAGATCTTCTGATCGGGATCAAATACACATTGATCCAATACAGCATCGAGGAGCTCAGGAAGGCGACCGGGAATTTTAGAAAAGACAACAGGATAGAGAGATCAGTCTACAAGGGTTTGATTGACACTGTCGAAGTGATGATCAAAGGAAGCAACGTCAAAGAGACCCATCGGGTCATCGATGTGCACTCAAAGATCAATCACATCAATGTCTTGACTTTGCTTGGCGTTTGTTACGACGAAACGAGTGATGATTCTCAGTCTTACCTCATCTTTGAGTACTTGAGCAATGGAAGCTTAAGGGATTGCTTGTCTCGGCTGGGAAATCCTCTCCATTGGCACCGCCGGACCCAAATCGCTTTTGACGTTGCGACAGGGCTTCATTATCTACATCACTGCATATTTCCTTCTTATGTTCACATGAATGTGAACAGTAGGAACATTTTCATCATGTCCAACTGGAGAGCGAAGCTAGGGAACATCGCCCCAACGACTGCTATTGGCTCCTCAAAAGGAAACGACCACAACACTTCGATCAGTTTCGATGGATGGATTGCGCCGGAGCACATGCTAAATGGAGCGGTTTCCGAGAAAGTGGACGTTTTTGCTTTTGGAGTGGTCTTGCTAGAGCTGATTTCGGGTCAAGTGGACATCGATGGCAGACAGTTCAAGGAGTCCATCTGGTTTTTGGCAGGGGGAGGGAACGAAGGTGGGTGTTTTGAGCAACTGAGGGGCTTCATGGATCCGTGTATAAAGGAGGATTATCCCCTCGCCGAGGCCTTGTGCTTAGCAGTTTTGGCCAAGGCTTGTGTCGAAGACGACCCCATGCATAGGCCATCCATGGAGGATGTGACGAAAGTGCTTGGGAGGATGGTCTGATTGGAGACAGTGCGCGCATTTTGATCTTAGAGTCCAAGTGTACCACATGTCACATTTACATGATACATTCATTAGTAAATTTTAACTGAACTGTTGTATAAATTGTCAAATGGGAGATAAAGTACTATATCCAAGACTTGATTAAGGTTAAGCACCAATTCCACATTCAAGTTTCTTTCTTCCTGAAACGCACTTCGTTTTTGAAGTTTCACGATTCATTTGATGTTTCATTCAAGTACTTGCACTGTTCTGTCTAACAAAGGTTATGTACATGGACAGAACCATTTGACATTTAGGCTGTGTGACATGTCATAAGTTAAATCGTTCATGTGGTATGGGGATCAAAACTATTGAAATTAGCATGCAATCGTGAGAACACATGACTGACAATTCAGTTTTAGTAAGCTACCGAATATCAATCCTCGATTAACTCTTTCTCGCTCTATCATTGTAGAAGAAGCATGCGGGTTCTTTTTTTTTTATTTTTTATCTCAGGAGCATATTAACTGTCATGATATCAAAGAAATAATCTGGATAATCATAACTGCAGGTAATGATAAACTGAGAAACCGATGAGCATACACGAGGGGAACAAAATCTCTGGCCGCTCTAATATATGATTAAGTATCCTCTAATCAACTTCTGCAACTATTTTCGAGCCTGTCGATTACATTATACCATCACTGAAAGCTCTGCGTTGTCCACTAATGAGGGCATTCACGGATTTTCACTTTCTAATTCGCCGTTGTTTGGACTAAATAGCTGCACCGGGCGCCTGTTTATGGGTTGCAATGGCCTGGCGTTGAATTCAGAGTCCTGCAAAAGCAATAAACAAATCTTTGCTTTCACCATAATTCAACCTTGTCGCTTACATCTGAAAAGCCACGTAAAGACCAAAACTCACATCGCGAACAGCTTCGCGCAGTAACTTCACTTGCTCTCTTGTCACAGTTCTCACCTGATGACACAGCAAAGCAGAAGTAAATTTTATGAATTAAGCTTATATTGACAGTCCGGCAACGTTACATTAGGGGACGTCAAGAGAACCAGAACCATCATGTTTGTAATTTACTTGAACAGTCCCAAAAAAGTTATTTCTCCTGTGAGAACAGTTTTAATTTAACAAAAACAGAAGTGCTCTATGTTTCCAATCCAAGAACCAAGATCTGAAGTGAAAGAAAACGAAACTGCAGACCTTCCGAACGATGGTCCAGAGAACATTTTGAGTGCAGGGAGGCACCGTAAGAGAGCCCACGTATCTGTAGTACTTTCTGCTTCCAATCTTTATGTGTTTCGGGTTCACTATTCCGACGGTTCTCTCAGCTCCATCGGTATCAGCGATTCCTTGTATGTGTTTCATCATCTACATATCAAAATTCATTGAAAAAATTTATGTTGTGTTTTGAGCACATAAACCAAGTACTAAATTTCGACGACAAAAAAAATCCCAAGTGTACCGTTGACAAGAAAGTATCGGGTCGGCCCAGCTTGTACATGACTCCTACCACAGCAACTTTGCCTTCGGGGCTATCGTGAACCATGTGTAGCTCAAGATCGAACCTGTTAATTGAGTCAGTAAGAAAAAAATTTGAACTTTTCTCAGTAACGCGGTCATGGGTCTTTGATCTTTGTAATAGAATAATGGCCAATTAGTAAAAGAAAGAAACGAAGAGATCACCTTCTGCCATTAACGGCATGCTCAGAGGGCGAGTGCCAATGGGATTGCTTCAGCAAATACTGGGTTCCATTCACATAAATGGATCCTGCATCTCCATCCCACCTCAACTGCATAAACTCACAGAACAAACCATGCTCATCATGGTCCCATCCGATGAAAGTGGAACTGTCAAGTGTCACTTCCATAAAACTTTGTCTTTTGAAGAATGTCATCATAACAACATTTATAGTTACAGATCAAGAAAGGCATTGAAGCCTTTCTTGTTCTTTGATCAAAGTCATAACAGAGATCGAACATGGTGACAGTGACTCTAATCCTACCATGATGTCATGTCCCCTGTTCTTAAGCGTGGCATTGGATGCTTTGTAGCACCTCTTCAATCTTCCCAAACTGGCCACCACTTGAACCCTCTCGCTCGAGAGATCGATCGGCGACTGCATCGATCCGTTCCTGCACATTTCCCACTCCCTCCTGATCTCTCCCCACCGAGCCGGACCTCTATCACTCCTCGCATCGTAGTTGAATTGGCTCTCGTTCTCTGCAACATCAAAGAGACCAGATGTAACTAGATTCCACGTTACGCTCACAAATCATATGAACTGAGAAAGGGGTGAAGCCTTGGCAGGCTGAAACCCACCAACTTCTTCTGATTTTGTGAGGCCAACATGAAGAGCAAGAACGAGGAAGATAGTGCAAAGCAAGATTTGGGTCGCCAAGTATTTCATCTTTCCTCTTTTTTTGTAGTGCTGGGTGTCCCATGTTGTGGGAGGGATGCTTCTTTATATAAGGACTTCAAGGAGCGGAATGAAAAACTTGTTAGTGTATGAAGGCTTGAACATACGACGTTGGGAGGACTTGGCGGTCTGAATGCATAGACGACGGGGGGGAGACGGTTGAAATTGCCAGTCAACATTTCGTCACCAAGAAGTTTATTACAAGAACACGAGCATTTGCATTTGAGGTTTGTTCTTGTTATTTTTTTTTCAATGGCCTCTTCTTGAACGAACTGGGGACGAGTCCATGTGATACTAACGTCTTTGGTGACGAATTCAGGTGGGACTGAAGATGAATGTTCTTATTCTAATTTAATGGGAACAAATCAATGCTCGTGCCTCTTTTTGAAGGGATTGATGCATGTGCCTCCGTGATCAAATCAATGCAATATATGAATAATGGTGAAACAATGCTCCTGCCGTTAAAGAATCCATATCCATTTTACATGGATCTCATTAGATTTGACGGTTGAGATTCCATTTTGTACATGCATTGGAATCATTGAATACCCTCTTGATTTAAAGAAGTGGAGTAATTCAATCAATCTAATAGAGTTATGACGTTGAGAACCAAATGATCCAATAGGAACTACAAAGTTCATAGTTGAAACCAGTCGAAAAACAAGATTGACTTGATTTCAATAAATCATTTCGTTCTTCTCACTTAAAACATCTAAATTTTCTCTTCTTGCAAGCATCTAATACGGCACAAATTTTCTAGAATTCCTGTGTGGTGAAAGTCTGGTCGTGTTTACAGAGCACGATTTCGTCAAAACACATCAGATTTCTAAACCGTATTTCACTTTCTTTGTCGGAACCTTATATGGGCATGGAATTTAACATATGATGGGGGACGGGGCAGGGCGGGTCATTTGGGAGTTAGGAGTAAAGCCTAGGAAAAAAGAAAAATTCCCAGTTTTCTTACCCAAAAGCAACAGGTCTGAACATGTGAATAGGCCAAAGATGAGACACGTTGAACTCCCGGTCAAATTCCGATAAAAAGAAGTAGAAAAAAAGACAACTCCGGGTCAAATGATGTATTAAAACAGGCATCAAAGTCAAAGAAAGATCTTCAAGTAGTTGATGCTCGGTCGGACTAGTAGAGATTTCCTTCGGTGGCCCGGTAAATAAAAAGCCAAGAAATATACATATCTCCGTTTATTTCGCATAATATAAAATGTTTTCTAGAAAATAATTATTTATATTGCACGAAAGAATTAGTTAATTGACAAGGTTTTCATCATCATCGATTACAATTTAGGTCTTAATATTTCCATGAAAAATAAAAATATTTATCTTTTATTTATTTGTGTAAGCTATAATATGAATCGTTTTTAGAAAAATATCTTCCAAATTATTCATTTTTCGTGAAACAAACAGAATTTTTAATCTATGAAAATTTCATATTTTGTTGAATCCACTCCTGATTTGCCGGGGGGCAAGAATAACTCATAGTTTCAACATTAGCATAATTTATTCAGAATCCGGCGCTCATATAGTTGATTAATTCTAATGAAGTGAGTTTAAAGGAAACCTCTCTAATTTAGATTCGCGAGGTGATGCTAGGGATGTCGAGATCGATGTACAGAACTTAATTCGAATACCTAACAACGAATTTGACTCGTCACTTTATGAACGAATTATCATGCTCTGCCAATTATTCTTTCCCATGTATTGATTTGGTTTCTCTCTCTGCGAACGATAAAGAAGACTCGCGAGTCCGCATTCCAAGCTTTAGCAAATAAAAAAGAAGGCTAATTTAAGAATGAAAGATATGGACCGACATACTCGTGCCTCGGCCAGCATGCGATTCACCATTCTCACATTAACGTTTTAATCATCAATAAAAATTTATATCTAAACATTTATGTGGACAATAAAGATGTATATTGTTCATTCATTTGTATAAATTATAAAATGAATCGTTTTAAAAAAAATATTTTACAAATCATTCATTTTTTATAAAGTAAACCAAGCTTTCAACACTATGAAAAAGTGTAAAATACAAATCGTGTTTATTTTGCATTCCTTTGTAGAAAGTCTGAGTTAGAAGCCCTAGAAGATCATACACGACAAGAGATGTTGAGATCTCTACTTATCCAAGAGCATTAGGAGACTTGCCTAAAGCTGAATCCCATAAAGGGAATTTATAGCTGAAAATTTCATATTTTGTTGAATTCACTTGTGATTTGCAAGGGGCCAGAGTAAATCAGAGAAAAATGTCAAAAAAGTCATAAACCTATTATCAATTTAATCTTAAACCTTTTAATGGCGCCAATTTAATCCTAAACCTTTTGACCTTGAGCTAATTAAATTTTTTCAGCTAATTTTGATTGGACATTGCTGATGTGGACATTGGATCACCTACATGGTATGGCCCGTTTGATGTGGATAAATTTTAATAATATTTTAATAATATTTTATTTTATTTTACTTTCTCTTTCTCTTTCTTTTTCCCCTTCCCCTTTCTCCAATCGGTTGTTGGACCTCGGCAACTCATTAAAGGCAAGGGTAAGTGAGGTCATGCCTTGCCCAACCCTTAGCAAGGCTCAAGCCCTCACAAGAGGTCGTGAGGGTGGCCTAACATTGGGCTGGCCAGGGTCAAGCGTCGCCCGTGACTTCAATGATCGATTGGAGGAAGGGAAAGGAAAAAAAAAAGAAAGAAAGAGAAAAAAAAAAAAATGAATACATAATTTAAAAATTTATTAAAAATTATTTACGTCAATGCTAACTAGCCATGCCATGTAGGTCAATTGGCTAGCAATATCTGGCCAAAATTAATTGAAAAGATTGAATTGGCTCTATAGTAAAAATGTTTAAGATTTAATATTAAATTGGCATCATTAAAAAATTTAGGAATAAATTAATATTATGCAATAGGTTTAGAACTTTTCGTACACTTTTCCCGAGTAGATCATATTTTCAATATTAGCATAATTTATTTGGACATCGATACTCATATAGTTGATTAATTTTGACAACATCGAATCCAAAAGTGATCTCTAGTTTAAATTGAGGTACGATGCTAGAGATGTCGAGATTGATATAAAAACTTATTTTTTTCACTTGCAATATACGAATTTGACTCATCTTTACGAACGGATTATTCATACTCTCCCATTGCTTTTTTCACAAATATTGATTTGGCTTCTCTCTCTCTCTCTCTGCAAACGATGAAGAAAATAGAGTCGACGTGTTTGACAAGTTTTTTTGAGAACTCTTTTACACTTGAGCAGAATTCGTTGAATAGGCCCTGTAGAAATTGATTGTTATATCTTCCTGGGAATGGAATGCCAAAAAGGAGCATTTGTTTTGTTTCATTAAAGTTCCTGCATTACTGCATCATTGCGTAATGGCAAATGTCAATGGCCTAAGAAAAAATTTCCTTTGTGGAACTCGCGAGTCCGAGCGGAATTCCAAGCTTTAGAATAAAAGAAAACCTAATTTGAGAATGAAATATATGGACCAACATAGTCGTGCCCGGTCAGCATGGTTGTCATCCTCCTCGCATGAAGGCCCATTTCACATTAACTTGTAAATTTCAATGAGATTTTAGTACAGAGACATTTTTTTTCCAACAAGATGACATTGGATTTTGTAGAAAAGGGTAACATCGTTTGAGAAAGGAATCTCTTGATGTGATTTATCACCAGAATCATGCTTTTGATAATGACTTGACCATGCTTAGACATCTACCAACTACAGCGGATTCGATCTCCACCCACCCAAAATGGACTTCCACTTATTTCTTCCATTCAAATTGGTTGAACAAAATCAATTTCTTGATAGTCACGTGAAACATTTTGATCTTTTATTTGGTTTATTAGTAAAACTTATAAATCGTGCCGTGTCACGTATGGAAAGATATTTTATCTACACGTCACGTTACATGCTAATGTCACATAAAGAAGAGAGGGGTTTTAAAATTGAAGCGTAAAAGTTGATTGGAATGCAAATGATTTATGGAAAACCAACTTTAAACTTGGGAAAAGAAATTACTACATGGAGCTTAAAAAAAAATCAACTGCCGTAATTGGCCAGACATTCAGCCCAAAGCTGTAAAAAATTACGGCAGTGTGGAAGAAGTCTTCATGCTGAAAATTTTCGTCTCCCACTTCATAGATACGTTATCTTCTGGGGATCATCATATCACTTCTATCGCACCTAAGTTTGTGGGAAGAGAAGACCAGGTGAGGGATGTTAATGTGTTTTTGATTAAGGGTTTGTTCGTTTCGTGGAAAATGAACCATTTCTGGAAAATATTTTCTCAGAAGTCATTTTCCAGGAAAATGATAATTTTTTTCTGGTGTTTAGTTAAAACCTGAAAATGTTTCGGAAAATATTTTCTGGTATTCGTAAGGAAAATATGTTCCGCTCCAGATTGGCGAGCGTGAGCGTCAAGCTCGAGGCTCGCTAGATTGACAAGCGTGAGTTTGAGATTGATGAGTTTGAGGTTCACTTGGTCCGATGACTAGCAAAGAAAGAAGAATATGGAAAAAAAAAAAAAAAAAAAAAAAAAAGAAGAAAAAGAAAAAGAGAAGAAAAAGAAAATTAAAAATAATTCGAATTAAAAAGAAAAAAGAAAAATAAAAAATAATTCGAATAAAAAAAGAAGAAGAAGAAAAAATGGGAGGAGGAATTGAGAATTTGTAGAGGTATGAGATAAAAGAGATCAAGTAATTTTCCCCCACTTTAGAGGACTTTTTTCCTTTGATGGAAAACATTTTTCCCAATGATTTCATTTTCCGGAAAACGAATGCCGGAAAATCTGGAAAACGTTTTTCCGGAAATTATTTTCCGCGAAACGAACGGAGCTTAAATTACACCTAAGTTTCCGCAGCTCGAAAGACCAAGACTTCGTGTTGAATTTCATCCCTAAATTCGAGGGAACAAAAAATGTATAACTCGCTTTGCATTACTTAAGGGTTACTATGTTTCGTCTGTGGCATTACCGTGGTTTGGTGATAGGGGCGTCTGCGACTACGTCAATCTGAAAAATTTCTACTAGGTGGTCACAAGTAAACATTATTATCCGTAAGATTCTTATAGCATATGTTGACAAAGTAAAAAAAAATATTTCTTTACACGAATGCTCTTGAGATCATGACATGTATACTCATTGGCATTTACAAAATATAGTGATGGACTGATATCTTAATCTCAAACGAGAAAATTATCAAAAAAGTTTTTGATCTATTTATGTCAATTTAATTTTAAATACCTATTTACATTTTGCCTAATGAGTTCATCCAGTCAATTGTAGTTGAGAATCTCTGACATGGATGCTAGCCATCTTACGTGATAAAACCAGCGTTGATGTGACTTGTGATTGGCAAGAGTTGGCCGATGACCCTCGCCATACTTAATAAGAGAAATGAAAAGAAAAAAATAATAAAAAATACCTTGAGAAATTTTTTTATCGAAATTGTCCATGTTTAAACCAGCCATCTTACATGGCATTGTTAGTGTCCACATTTGTAAGTTTCAACTAAAATTGACTAGATGGATTTAATTGTCAAAACATAAAAAGATTTATGATTCAATTTACATAATTAAAAGGTTTATAATTGAATTGGTACAAATGTAATAATTTGATGACATTTTTTTTGATAATTTTTTCCAATTTCAACTGTGCTTGGGTACTGACGATTGGTGTTTATATACCTGCTATTAAATTAAAGAAATTGTGGGAGCCATTGTCGATGAGCTTTAACAATAATATCTCATTTAATGTCCTTGCCGCATTTATTTAGTTGCTTTGTACGAAGGAAGAGTGAATTTTGGCCTTACCAAAAAAAAGGAAGAGTGAATTTTGGGGTATCGTGCAATTCGAGCCCCCGTCCTCGCCGTGGCCCTCACTGTTTCGGACATTTTTCTTGAGTAAATCATATTTTCAATGTTAACATCATTTATTTGAATATTGATGGTTATATAGTTGATTATGTTTGATAGCGGTGAATCTAAAAGTAATCTCTAATTTAAATTAATGAGTAATGTTAGAGATGTCGAGATCGACATAAAAAATTATTTTTTTCACTTGCGATATACGAATTTCACTCGTCAGTTTACGAACGGATTATTCATACTCTGCCATCATTCTTTCACAAATATTGATTTGGCTTCTCTCTCTGCAAACGATGAAGAAGATAGAGTCCTGCATTTCTGCCGGAGTCGTTCGATAAGCCCTGCATAAATTAATTGTTATATCTCCATGGGAACGAAATGCCAAAAGACAGCATTTGTTTTGTTTCATTAAAGTCGTGCATTTCTGCATCATTGCGTAGTGGCAAATGTCCGTGGCCTAAGAAAAAAATTACTTCGTAGCAGAAGACTCGTTAGTCCGAGTGGAATTCCAAGCTTTAGAATAAAAAAAAAAATCCTAATTTGAGAATGAAAAATATGGACCGACGTAGTCGTGCCTCGGTCAGCATGGGAGTCATCATCCTCACATGAAGGCCCATTTCACATCCACTTGAAAATATCAATTAGATTTTAGTAGAGTGAATTTTTTTCTCCTACATGATGAGGTCATTTATCACCATAATCATGCTTAGAGATCTACCAAGTACCAACTACGGCGGATTCAATCTCCACCCACCCAAAAAGGACTTTCACCTATTTCTTCCATTCAAATTGGTTGAACGAAATCAATTGTGTGAAACATTTGGATCTTTTATTTGGTTTATTAATAAAACTTATAAATCATGCCATGCCACATATGGAAAGATATTTTTTCTACACGTCACATCACATGGTAATGTCACATGTAAAAGAAGTGAGGGGTCTTTAAATTGAAACGTAAAAGTTAATTAGAATGCAAATGATTTATTGAAAACCTAACTTTAAACTTGGGAAAAGAAATTACTACATGGAGCTTAAAAAAAATCAACTGCCGTAGTTGGCCGGACATTCAGACCATAGCTTTAAAAAATTATGGCAGCGCGGAAGAAGTCTTCATGCTGAAAATTTTAGCCTCCCACTTCATAGATACGGTATCTTCTGGGCATCATCAACCCAGTTCTATCGCACCTAAGTTTGTGGGAAGAGAAGACCAGGTGGGGGATAGTAATGTGTTTTTTTTGTGACTAAATTACAAGTTTCCGCAGCTCGAAAGGCCCGGACTTCGTGTTGAATTTCATGACTAAACTCGAGGGAACAAAAAAGGTACGATTCGCTTTACATTACTTTAAAGAGTTACTGTGTTTCGTCTGTGGCGTTAACGTGGTTTGGCGATAAGGGGGCGTTTGTGACCGCGTCAATCTGAAAAATTTCTACTAGGTGGTCACATGTAAATACTATTATCTAAAAGATTTTTGTAGCATATGTTGACGAAGTAAAATTTTCTTTAAACGAACGCTCTTGAGATCGTGACATGTATACTCATTGGCATTTACAAAATATGGCAATGGATCGATATCTCAATCTTAAATGAGAAAATTATCAAAAAAGTTTTAAATTTATTGCATTTGTGTCAATGTAGTCTTAAACCTCTTTTCAAATTTTGCCATGATAGTCCATTGGTCAATTGTAATTGGAAATCATTAATATGAATGTCAACCATCTTACATAGCATAATTAACGTTGATATGGCTTATGATTGGCGAGAGTTGGCTGATGACTCTCGTAGGACTTAGTAGAAAAAAAAAGGAAAAGTAAAAAAATTAAAAAAAATTCAGAAATTTTTTATAAAAATTATTCACATAAAAACCAGCCACCCTACGTGGCACTATCAGTTTCCACGTTTGTAACTTTTGGCTAAAGTTGGTCAAATGGACTCGATTATCAAAAAAAAAAAAAAAGTTTATGACTCAATTGACACAATTGAAAGATTTGTTACTGAATTGGTATAAATACAATAATTTAAGTATTTTTTTGGTAATCTTTCCCAACCTCAACTATGCTCGTGTGAAGAGAAATGCTAGACTGGCGCTTGGCGATGTTTATATACCTGCTATTAAATAAAAGAAATTGTAGGAGCTATTGTCAATGAACTATAACCATAATATCTTGATGTCCTTGCCACATTTACTTATTAGCTTTCTACAAAAGGAAGAGTTAATTTTGGGGTGCCGTGCAATTCGTAGTTATCTTCGCGTTCCTCCACTGCAATTTCTCTCAAATCAAGTCTCCTTATCTTCTCTTAACGAGGAGGGCATGTCCCCTCTTCATGCATACATGGGAAAATTCCAAATAAGGCTTGAAATACAATCATTTTCTCAAATAAAGGCCTGCAGTGAATATTATTTCAAATAAAGGCCTGAAGTGTCATCATTTTCTTAAATAATGGTCTAGAGTGGATCTTATTTTAAATAAAGGCTTGAAGTGCCTATTTCAATCTCAAAGAAGGGCTTGAACTAACCGATTGTGAAGGGTAATTTTGTCTTTTAAAATTTTTAATTTTTCCTATTTTCTTTTAATTTTTTTGTTTTTTTTTCTTTTGATGAATAAACAACGAAAGGAAAACATTGACTGTCGCCCCATCACCGGTGGGGAGGTGGCAAAGGCCGACGAGATCACCGGTGCTTTGGCGAGGGGTCACTAGTGCTTTGGCGAGGGCCGACAACCCTTGCCACCTCATTGGAAGTAGGACAGGGTGACGATCCTCTCCTAAATTTGGGCAAGGGTCGCCACCCAAGGTTTGGAGGCGCTTGGCAGGGGCATCTAGGCCTGCGCGAGTGCTAGCAACCCTTGCCTAGATCTGGGAGAGGGTTGCTGCCCTCTCCCACTTCTAGGCGTCAATGATCCCATCAGCCTTCATCCCTGTCCCATCGGCGATGGGGTTGTGGCTAGCTCTCTTGCTTGTGTTTTTCATTTTTTTAAGTTTTTTTAAAATTTTTAATCTAATTTGATTTAAATTTAATTTGTGTTTGGACGAAAATATTCCTTATTGGCCTGAATTTTTTTTTGGCCAGCGAGACAAGGCCCTTATTTGAAATAGCCATATGTGGCAATTTCAGGTTTTTATTTGAAATACTGTCCATTTCAAATCTTTATTAGAGAAAATGAAAGCACTTCGGGCCCTAATTTGGAATTTTCCTTGCATACGTTGGGCATGCACCTTGAATATCAACATAGGTTTGGTCATGCTCCTTACACTCGTTAAATAGTTATATAAAGAGTTTGTACTTTTAATGTATCATATTTCTTTGTATTGATTGTAGTCAATACTTTGATAAAAACATTCCTTTTTATTAAATCTCATTTTTGGTTGTCCTCCTTAACCTCGTTAAATAGTTATATAAAGAGTTTGCACTTTTAATGTATCATATTTCTTTGTATTGATTGTAGTCAATACTTTGATAAAAACATTCCTTATTATTAAATCTCATTTTTAGGAGGAGGGCAAAGGTTTCTGTAAATTGTCAAATGCAAAAAAATTCTATATCAGTTTCTGTAAATTGTCACATGCAAAAAAAATTCTATATCCAGGCCACTGATCAAGTTTTGGTTTTAGTCATGTGAGCTTGGAGTTTTCTAATCTGAGAAAAAGCTTGCTTGTCATTAAGAAGAACCTCCGTGATAAAATACGTTGAACAAGGTTCATGGATCGGTTGGCCTATACCCTCCCTTTCAAAGTGACACTGGGATGCGGTTATGTGTGATTAGGGCTATCAAAGTGGGTACTAAATCCATATTTTAACCCATAGTTATTATAAAGAGTCACATATGAGTAACCTCAAGCTTATAGCGTAGAATATAATGGGTTTCGAAAAGTAAACAAAAAACAAAATAAAATTGGGTGTTAGTGGGTTAGTTAAAAATCCAGTTTCAATGCAAGTTAAGCAATCTGAGCTCATCGCTCTCTCTCCTTCAACGATTTCACCATCGTGAATCTCTGTCTTGGTGAGCTCTCTCCTTTCTCTTTGATCCCGACTAATCAGCATTGTCGCCACCCCCACGGCCTATCTCCGGCGCAGCCGCCGCTCATCTCTAGTTGGCTGTCTCCGGATCGAAGTTTGTCTAGAGATTTTTACGGGTTCTCTACTTTTTGACGATGGGTACTCTGCGCAAGTGATTTCTGCTTATCGCTTTGGTGATAGTTTTGGCAAATGGAGAGAGAATGTTATAGATAAAGCCAAATATTTGTTTTTAGGGGCTTTTTTGTCTTTCTATTAGATTTCCTTTTAGGTTAAAAGTGAATGCACTATATATTAGCGATGGCAAAACCCTAGCCGAAAAGACGCTGAAAAAGGAAATAGAGAGGCAAGAAAAAGAGAGAAGAAAAAGTGAGTTTTTCTTGATGAGAGTTCTCAATCTCTTTGTACCCCGATCTTGAGAGAAGATCGTCGTTGTATTCCAACTTTTTCGAAGTCTAGTGGATTCGCAGAGTGCCTCTGCGCGGAGACGTAGCCCGGGTTTGGGTGAACTTCGATAACAAATTTTTTCTGGCGTGTTCATCCGATTCTCGCTCTTTTATTACTATATTCCGTCCGGAGAATTGTTTGCGAGTGTTATTTTTCTGGAATCGACGTGCGATTTCGTAACAACCGGTATCGAGCTTGGGTTGGCTAATCGAGAACATCGAGGGTTTTCGGTGACGTTCGATTGAAAGCAAACGGGATGGCGAGAAGATAAAATCGAATCGATAAGTTCAATGGAGAGGATTTCGGATGGTGGAAACTACAAATAGAGGATTATCTTTATCAAAAAGATCTCTATGCACCACTTGAGGGTTGGAAACCCGAGATGGCGGAAGTGGATCCGACGGCGAAGCCGGATGGAAAATTCTTGATCGAAAGGCGTTAGGTGCGATTCGTCTAGGGTTGACGAAAAGACAGGGTACCACATCGCGAAAGCAAAAACTGCAAAAGAAGCCATGGATATTCTAACAAATATTTTTGAGAAGCCATCCACATCAAATCGGGTATTTTTTTGAAGAAACGGTTAATATGAAGTTATCGATAGAGATTACGTGGCGAGCATATTAATAGTTTCACGCAGGTCACGGGTCAATTAGAATCCGCGAGGCATAAATTTAGATATGAAGCTTCAAGCTTTATTATTTTTATGTTCTCTTCCGAAAGCTACAATACCGCAGTGCAGGGAATTTCGAGCACCATGAAGGATGATTTAACTCTTGATGATGCTGTGAGTAGTATCATGGATGAAGAGATGCGAAGGAAAGTCTCAGGTGGAGATAATCTTTTTGCATCTACATCTTCAACGGCACTTGCAGTGGAGAACCGTGGAAGAAGTAAAAGTAGAGGAAATTTTAGCGGTCGTGGCGAGATCACAATCAAGGGGTAAGAGACGGGTTGCAAAAGATGAGTGTTGGTTTTGTCACAAAACCGGACACCGGAGGTTTCAATGTGAAGCCTACAAAAAGAAGCAGCAAGATGAGAATCAAGGTGCTAATGTAGTTAGCGATAAATCTTTGCTAGATAACTTGTGTTTGTCTACAGGGTTTGATTTGACAACAGATAAATGGTTTATTGATTCTGGCGCTTCTTTTCATTGCACCTCGCAAAGAGACATATTTGATGATTATGCTAGTGGAGATTTTGGACAAGTGGTTGTGGGAAACGGCTACATGTGTCCAATTGTTGGGAAAGGAACCGTGACTGTGAACATCTCAGGTGGAGGACATCTAGTTTTGCGTGAAACTAGGCATATTCGAGAATTAAAGAAAAATCTGATTTCAACCAAGTAAACTTGACCAAGAAGGTTTGGTAATAACCTTTGGCTGTGGAGAGTGGAAGATAACCTCGGGGATAAGAGTAGTAGCAAAGGGAAAGCGTACGGGTACACTTTACCTTCTCCAAGGAGACAATATCGGTGATATAGTTGCAACTACAATGGCTACAGTAATTTATCTACTCTTTGGCATTATCGTTTGGGACATCTTGGTGAAAAGGTGTAAAGCAATTACACTCGAGGAAATTACTTCCGGGTTTACAAAAAGTTGAGTTAGATTTTTGTGAGAGTTGCATTTATGGAAAAAATGTAAGGCTGTTAGTTTTCAATTGAATGGGCAACAAAATAAAGGCCGAAGCTAGAGTTGGTTCATACCGATGTATGGGGACCTTTCGGGAACTCTCTTATGGTGGTAAGAGATATTTTGTCACCTTCATTGATGATGCAACAAGAAAGACTTGGGTCTATGCTCTTAAAGAAAAATCGAAGTATTCGGGATGTTCGGGATGTGGAAGACTATGGTAGAAAAGAAACGAGGTTATCGATTAAAGCTTTGAAATCGATAATGGTGGTGAATACACAAGTAAAGAATTTGCAAATTATCCGAGTCGAGAAGGCATACACGGGCTAAAGACTGTTCCTAGAACTCCTCAAGAGAACGGTGTAGCTGAAAGAATGAACAGGACTATTCTAGAACGTGCGAGATGCATGAGACTACACGCGGGTCTCCCGCTACACTTATGGGCTGCCACGGTTGATGCAGCTGTTTATCTTATCAACGAAGTCCATCTAGTGCGTTGGATGGAGAAATACCACGGGAGCGGTGGTCGGGTAAGAAGATTAATTATTCACATTTAAAGGTGTTTGGTTGTATTGCATATGCTTTGATTGACGGGGAGGATAGGAAAAAGCTTGATGCTAAGTCCCAGTAAGTGCGTCTTTATCGGATACGGTGGCGACGAGTATGGTTATAGACTTTGGGATTATGAGAATAATAAAGTTATCCGCAATCGCAATGTGGTATTCCATGAAGAAAAGATGTACAAGGATCGTCGGACGAGAGACGAGCATGAGAAGGTAGTACAATCAGAATATGTTGAATTAGACACAATGCCCGTGAAGATGTTTCAAGTAGATCAAAGTTCACCTGAAAGAGAGGTTCAAGATGAGCCTATTATCAGTGAAGAGGTAGTTCAAGAAGAACGCAGTGATTCGGAACAAACGAATGACCTTGAAGTACCTGTCTTGAGAAGGTCTACACGTGTGAGAAAGCCAAAGGTAATTTTTGATCCATCGGCTAATCTTTGTTCTAAGTCATGTCTTATATACGATTCGGGAGAACCGGAAACTTACAATGAGGCAAAGGCAGACACGTCTCACTTGCGGTGGGAGTGTGCTATGAAAGACGAGATGAGCTCGTTGCTTGAGAACAAAACTTGGGAGTTGACCAAGTTGCCCACGGTGTAAAAAGCTTTATTAAACAAATGGGTGTACGGGATTAAGAATGAAGCAGATGGTAGTATTAGATACAAGGCGAGACTTGTAGTTAAGGGCTTTTCTCAAAAAGAAGGGATCGACTACTCCGAGATATTTTCACTGTAGTGAAAATGACATCAATTAGAGTTCGCTAAGTATAGTTGCGGTGGAGGATCTTTATCTTGAGCGGTTAGACGTAAAAACAGCGTTTTTACATGGTGACTTAGATGAAGAATTATACATGGCACAACCTAAGGGTTTTGAAGTCAAAGGTAAGGAGCACATGGTATGTCGCTTGAAGAAAAGCTTGTATGGCTTGAAACAAGCTCCGCGACAATGGTACTTAAAATTTGATGGTTTCATGCAAGAAAAGGATTTACACACTTTGTGAGTCCGATCACTTTGTGTTTATTTTCGCAAATATGAGGATGGTGACATTGTGTATTTATCTTTATATGTGGATGACATGCTGGTGGCTAGTTCCAATATGAAGAGAATCGTAGAAGTGAAAAAGATGTTATCATCACGTTTGCTATGAAAGACTTGGGAGAGGCCAAGAATATTTTAGGCATGAAAATCATTAGAGACGGGAAAAATAAGAAATTATGGTTGTCGCGGGAAGACTATGTGAACAAGGTGTTAAAGAGATTTAACATGGACAAGGCAAAACCGGTTGCAACTCCTTTAGCGAATCACTTCAAACTTTCCAAGGATATGTGTCCAAGCACTCGGGCTTTGAAAGATGAGATGGCGGTAGTTCCATATGCATCGGCGGTGGGGAGTTTGATGTATGCCATGGTGAGCACGAGACCGGACATTGCACAAGCGTGGGAGTTGTGAGTCGATATATGCGAGAACCCGGGTAGAGAGCATTGGAATGCGATTAAATGGATATTGAGATATCTAGCGAGGTACTTCCAATTACTCACTTTGTTATAGTGGTACATCTCTAAAGTTGCGGGGTTATGTAGATGCGGATCATTCGGGTGATCGAGATAGTGGTAAGAGTACCACTTTGGATATGTCTTTACGATTTGCAGGTACAGCGGTGAGTTGGGTATCTCAACTACAAAAAGTAGTTGCTTTATCGACAACGAGAGGCAGAATATGTAGCGATTACAGAAGCCTCCAAGGAAATCATGTGGTTACAAGATTATATGGAGGAGTTACATCGAAAACAGCCAGTCAGTACACTGTGGAGTGATAGTCAAAGTGCAGTGCACTTAGCAAAGAATGCAGCTTATCACTCAAGGACTAGACATATCAAGAAGCGTTATCACTTTATCAGTCGGCATTGAAAGATAATGAATTAAAGCTACAAAAGATTGATGGCTCGAAGAATCCGGTGACATGATGACCAAGGTAGTAGACGAGAGAGAAGCATATTTTCCGTACTACTACCATTGGTATTACTCCATGTTGATTGATGAGGAGTATCGCAGAGGCACAAGTTTCACAACTACTATTTTTTGAAGAAGATGGATGCAAAGTTGCTTGGTGCTTGGGTATATTTGTCTTCAAGTGGGAGATTGTTATAGATAAAGCCAAATATTTGTTTTTAGGGGCTTTTTTTGTCTTTCTATTAGATTTCCTTTTAGGTTAAAAGTGAATGACCTATATATTAGCGATGGCAAAACCCTAAAAAGACGCTGAAAAAGGAAATAGAGAGGCAAGAAAAGAGAGAAGAAAAAAGTGAGTTTTTCTTGATGAGAGTTCTCAATCTCTTTGTACCCCGATCTTGAGAGAAGATCGTCGTTGTATTCCAACTTTTTTCGAAGTCTAGTGGATTCGCGCAGAGTGCCTCTCGCGCGGAGACGTAGCCCAGGTTTGGGTGAACTTCGATAACAAATTTTCTGGCGTGTTCATCCGATTCGCTCTTTTATTACTATATTCTGTCTGGAGAATTGTTTGCGAGTGTTATTTTTCTGAAATCGACGTGCGATTTCGTAACAGAGAATTCTACATTTCGCTCATCTGGGTGTTCCTCTTTTATTTGTGCTTCAAGAAAATTTTGATCCTTTTCTTGTTCTTCTGGGATCGTTTGCATTAACGCATATGGGCTCTATATTTTATTCTTGCGCTTCTGAGACTTCGCGGGTAGCAAATTAGTAAACCGACTATTAAGTGGTCAGTGTTGAGAATATTTCGAAATTGTAATAGATGTCTTCGTGCTTCTTTCTACTCCTTTTGACGACGGACTTAAATGAGAAATTGAATGAGTTTGGCGACTTGGTAATCTCGGTGTAGTTTCAATTTTGTTGACCTCATTTAACGGAAGCCCTTTTGCGTAATGTCTAGAAGGACCACTCGAAGCGATGGTAAGTAAATAGATGATCTTGCGTTGACGTGATTCATGAACTAGTGCAAGTAATGAAGAAGGGAATATGTATCGGTGTAAACGGGTTATGAATCAAATTCTCGCTCATCTGCCAACGTAGGGGAGATATTAGGGTTTGCCATTGAGCTACACGTGACATGCTTCTTGCAATACAATCCGGATGTTGCTCTCGCGCATACGCTTACTTCTTTGAACTGGATTATGGAGAAATGCATCATCAGTTTTGCCTGAAATTAGACGGAACCGGCCTACCCGTAAAGAAAATTAACCACGGAATTGGAGACACGGAGTGATCTCCTATTAGTTTTGGCTGAAACTGAACGGACGGATTCTTTGCTCACCTCTGCACTCGTAGCTCACGCTAAGCTCTCCGAGGTCGGGCCAGACGGGTAGAAGCTCCAGGACGTCCTGTTTGTCCCCAGATCTTCTGATCGGGATCAAATACACATTGATCCAATACAGCATCGAGGAGCTCAGGAAGGCGACCGGGAATTCTAGAAAAGACAACAGGATAGAGAGATCAGTCTACAAGGGTTTGATTGACACTGTCGAAGTGATGATCAAAGGAAGCAACGTCAAAGAGACCCATCGGGTCATCGATGTGCACTCAAAGATCAATCACATCAATGTCTTGACTTTGCTTGGCGTTTGTTACGACGAAACGAGTGATGATTCTCAGTCTAACCTCATCTTTGAGTACTCGAGCAATGGAAGCTTAAGGGATTGCTTGTCTCGGCTGGGAAATCCTCTCCATTGGCACCGCCGGACCCAAATCGCTTTTGACGTCGCGACAGGGCTTAATTATCTACATCACTGCATATTTCCTTCATATGTTCACATGAATGTGAACAGTAGGAACATTTTCATTAAAGCTAGGGAACATCACCCCAACGACTGCTATTGGCTCCTCAAAAGGAAACGACCACAACACTTCGATCAGTTTCGATGGATGGATTGAGCCGGAGCACATGCTAAATGGAGTGGTCTCGGAGAAAGTGGACGTTTTCGCTTTCGGAGTGGTCTTGCTAGAGCTGATTTCAGGTCAAGTGGACATCGATAGCAGACAGTTCAAGGAGTCCATCTGGTTTTTGGCAGGGGAGGGAACGAAGGTGGGTGTTTTGAGCAACTGAGGGGCTTCATGGATCCGTGTCTAAAGGAGGATTATCCCCTCGCCGAGGCCTTGTGCTTAGCAGTTTTGGCCAAGGCTTGTGTCGAAGACGATCCCATGCATAGGCCATCCATGGAGGATGTGACGAAAGTGCTTGGGAGGATGGTCTGATTGGAGACAGTGCGCGCATTTTGATCTTAGAGTCCAAGTGTACCACATGTCACATTTACATGATACATTCATTAGTAAATTTTAACTGAACTGTTGTATAAATTGTCAAATGGGAGATAAAGTACTATATTCAAGACTTGATTAAGGTTAAGCACCAATTCCACATTCAAGTTTTTTTCTTCCTGAAACGCACTTAGTTTTTGAAGTTTCACGATTCATTTGAAGTTTCATTCAGGTACTTGCACTGTTCTGTCTAACAAAGGTTATGTACATGGACAAAACCATTTGACATTCAGGCTGTGTGACATGTCATAGACAGGTTATTTGATCAAATCTGCCTTGTATGAGTTAAATCGTTCATGTGGTATGGGGATCAAAACTATTGAAATTACCATGCAATCGTGAGAAGACATGACTGACAATTCAGTATAGATCTTCTTTAGTAAGCTACCGAATATCAATCCTCGATTAACTCTTTCTCGCTCTATCATTGTAGAAGAAGCGTGCGGGTTCTTTTTTTTTTATCTAAGAAGCATATTGACTGTCATGATATCAAAGAAATAATCTGGATAATCATAACTGCAGGTAATGATAAACTGAGAAACCGATGAGCATACACGAGGGGAACAAATCTCTGGCCGCTCTAATATATGATTAAGTATCCTCTAATCAACTTCTGCAACTATTTTCTAGCCTGTCGATTACATTATACCATCACTGAAAGCACTGCGTTGTCCACTAGTGAGGGCATTCACGGATTCTCACTTTCTAATTCGTCGTTGGTTGGACTAAATAGCTGCACCGGGCGCTTGTTTATGGGTTGCAATGGCCTGGCGTTGAATTCAGAGTCCTGCAAAAGCAATAAACAGATCTTTGCTTTCACGATAATTCAACCTTGTCGCTTACATTTGAAAAGCCAAGTAAAGACCGAAACTCACATCGCGAACAGCTTCGCGCAGTAACTTCACTTGCTCTCTTGTCACAGTTCTCACCTGATGACACAGCAAAGCAGAAGCAAATTTTATGAATTAAGCTTATATTGAAAGTCCGGCAACGTTACATTAGGGGACGTCGAGAGAACCAGAACCATCATGTTTGTAATTTACTTGAGCAGTCCCAAAAAAGTTATTTCTCCTGTGAGAACAGTTTTAATTTAACAAAAACAGAAGTGCTCTATGTTTCCAATCCAAGAACCAAGATCTGAAGTGAAAGAAAACGAAACTGCAGACCTTCTGAACGATGATCCAGAGAACATTTTGAGTGCAGGGAGGCACCGTAAGAGAGCCCACGTATCTGTAGTACTTTCTGCTTCCAATCTTTATGTGTTTCGGGTTCACTATTCCGACGGTTCTCTCAGCTCCATCGGTATTGGCGATTCCTTGTATGTGTTTCATCATCTACATATCAAAATTCATTGAAAAAATTTATGTTGTGTTTTGAGCACATAAACCAAGTACTAAATTTCGACGACAAAAAAAATCCCAAGTGTACCGTTGACAAGAAAGTATCGGGTTGGCCCAGCTTGTACATGACTCCTACCACAGCAACTTTGCCTTCGGGGCTATCGTGAACCATGTGTAGCTCAAGATCGAACCTGTTAATTGAGTCAGTAAGAAAAAAATTTGAACTTTTCTCAGTAACGCGGTCATGGGTCTTTGATCTTTGTAATAGAATAATGGCCAATTAGTAAAAGAAAGAAACGAAGAGATCACCTTCTGCCATTAACGGCGTGCTCAGAGGGCGAGTGCCAATGGGATTGCTTCAGCAAATACTGGGTTCCATTCACATAAATGGATCCTGCATCTCCATCCCACCTCAACTGCATAAACTCACAGAAAAAACCATGCTCATCATGGTCCCATCCGATGAAAGTGGAACTGTCAAGTGTCACTTCCATAAAACTTTGTCTTTTGAAGAATGTCATCATAACAACATTTGTAGTTACAGATCAAGAAAGGCATTGAAGCCTTTCTTGTTCTTTGATCAAAGTCATAACAGAGATCGAACATGGTGACAGTGACTCTAATCCTACCATGATGTCATGTCCCCTGTTCTTAAGCGTGGCATTGGATGCTTTGTAGCACCTCTTCAGTCTTCCCAAACTGGCCACCACTTGAACCCTCTCGCTCAAGAGATCGATCGGCGACTGCATCGATCCGTTCCTGCACACTTCCCACTCCCTCCTGATCTCTCCCCACCGAGCCGGACCTCTATCACTCCCAGCATCGTAGTTGAATTCGCTCTCGTCCTCTGCAGCATCAAAGAGACTAAATGTTACTAAAATCCACGTCAAGCTTACAATTCATATGAACTGAGAAAGGGGTGAAGCCTTTACAGGCTGAAACCCACCAACTTCTTCTGATTTTGTGAGGCCAACATGAAGAGCAAGAACGAAGAAGATAGTGCAAAGCAAGATTTGGGTCGCCAAGAATTTCATCTTTCCTCTTTTTTTGTAGTGCTGGGTGTCCCATGTTGTGGTAGAGATGCTTCTTTATATAAGGACTTCAAGGAGTATAATGAAAAACTTGTTACAGTGGATGGAGCGCTTGAACATACGACGTTGGGAGGACTTGGCAGTCTGAATGCATAGACGACTGGAGGAGACGTTTGAAATTGCCGGTCAACGTTTCGTCACCAAGAAGTTTATTACAAGAAAACAAGAGCATTTGCAAACGATGAAGAAGATGGAGTTCACGTGTTTGGCGAATTTTTTGTGAACTCTTTTACACTCGAGCACAAGTGATTGGACAGGCCATGCATAAATAAATAAACGAGGCCCTGTTTTTTGGTTTGTCTCGTTAAAGTTCTGTATTACTCCATTATTACGTAATGGCAAATGTCAGTGGCATAGGAAAGAAAATTACTTCGTAGAAGACTCGCGAGTCCGCATCCCAAGCTTTAGCAAATAAAAAAGAAGAATCCTATTTTAAGAATACCGACATACTTGTGCCTCGGTCAGCATGCGATTCACCATTCTCACATTAACGTTTTAATCATCGATAAAAATTTATATCTAAACATTTTTGTGGACAATAAATACATATATTGTTCATTCATTTGTATAAATTATAAAAATGAATCGTTTTTTTTTTTTTAAATATTTGACAAATCATTCATTTTTCATAAAGTAAACCAAGCCTTCAATACTATGAAAAAGTGTAAAATACAAATCGTGTTTGTTTTGCATTCATTTGTAGAAAGTCTGAGTTAGAAGCCCTAGAAGATCATACATGACAAGAAACGTTGAGATCCCTACTTATCCACGAGCATTAGGAGACTTGCCTAAAGCTGAATCCCATAAAGGGAATTTATAGCTGAAAATTTCATATTTGGTTGAATCCACTCGTGATTTGCAAGGGGCAAGAGTGAATTAGGGAAAAATGTCAAAAAAGTCATAAACTTATTATCAATTTAATCTTAAACCTTTTAATAGCACCAATTTAATCATAAAATTTTTGACCTTGAGCCAAGTAAATTCTTTCTGCTAATTTTGATCGGACATTGCCGATATGGATGTTGGATGGCCTACGTGGTATGGCCCGCATTGATGTAAACAAATTTTAATATTTTTTCATTTTCATTTTTTTTATTTTACTTTCTCTTTCTCTTTCTCTTTCTTTATCCCCTTCCCCTTTCTCCAATCGGTTGCCGAACCTTGGCAACTCGCCAAAGACAAGGGTCAGTGAGGTCATGCCTTACCCAACCCTTAGCAAGGCTCAAGCCCTCACAAGAGGCCGTGAGGGTGGCCTAACATTGGGCTGGTGAGGGTCGAGCCTCGCCTGTGACCTCAGTGATTGGCCGGAGGAAGGGAAAGGACAAAAAGAAAGAAAGAGAAAGAAAAAAAAATGAATACATAGTTTAAAAATTATTAAAAATTATTCACGTCAATACTAGCTGGGCATGCCATATAGGCCGGTTGGCTAGCAATATCCGGCCAAAATTAACCGGAAGGATTGAATTGGCTTTATATTAAAAAGATTTAAATTTAAAATTAAATTGGCATCATTAAAAAATTTAGGGATAAATTGATATTATACAATAGGTTTAGAACTTTTCGGACACTTTTCCTGAGTAAATCATATTTTCAATATTAGCATCATAGGAAAATCATATTTTCAATATTAGCATCATTTATTTGGACATCAATACTCATAGAGTTGATTAATTTCGACAACGGCGAATCCAAAAGTAATATCTAATTTAAATTGACATGAAAACTTATTTTTTTCACTTGCAATATACAAATTTGACTCATCACGTTACGAACGAATTATTCATACTCTGCCATTGTTTTTTTCACAAATATTGATTTAGCTTCTCTCTCTCTCTGCAAACGATGAAGAAAATAGAGTTGACGTGTTTGACAAGTTTTTTTGA
Source organism: Eucalyptus brandiana (assembly GCA_014182725.1). Lineage (NCBI taxonomy): Eukaryota > Viridiplantae > Streptophyta > Magnoliopsida > Myrtales > Myrtaceae > Eucalyptus > Eucalyptus brandiana. Next base: position 31,735,727 of record CM024669.1, read on the forward strand.
GAACTCTTTTACACTTGAGCAGAATTCGTTGAATAGGCCCTGTAGAAATTGATTGTTATATCTTCCTGGGAATGAAATGCCAAAAAGGAGCATTTGTTTTGTTTCATTGAAATCCTGCATTACTGCATCATTGCGTAATGGCAAATGTCAATGGCCTAAGAAAAAATTTCCTTTGTAGAACTCGCGAGTCCGAGCGGAATTCCAAGCTTTAGAATAAAAGAAAACCTAATTTGAGAATGAAATATATGGACCAACATAGTCGTGCCCCGTCAGCATGGTTGTCATCGTCCTAACATGAAGGCCCATTTCACATTAACTTGTAAATTTCAATGAGATTTTAGTACAGAGACATTTTTTTTCCAACAAGATGACATTGGATTTTGTAGAAAAGGGTAATACCGTTTGAGAAAGGAAGCTCTGATGATGTGATTTATCACCATAATCACGCTTTTGATTATGACTTGACCATGCTTAGAGATCTACCAGCCACAGCGGATTCGATCTCCACCCACCCAAAATGGACCTCCACTTATTTCTTCCATTCAAATTGGTTGAACAAAATCAATTTCTTAATAGTCACGTAAAACATTTTGATCTTTTATTTGGTTTATTAGTAAAACTTATAAATCGTGCCGTGTCACATACGGAAAGATATTTTATCTACACGTCACATTACATGGTAATGTCACGTAAAGAAGAGAGGGGTTTTAAAATTGAAGTGTAAAAGTTGATTGGAATGCAAATGATTTATTAAAAACCAACTTTAAACTTGGAAAAAGAAATTACTACATGGAGCTTAAAAAAAAGATTTTTAAATCTTTTTTTAAAAAAGAGAAAAACATAAAAAAATTAAAATATTATTAAAAAAGTGTGACATCGGCGCTATTCATCTATATCAGTAATTTCCAATCAAAATTGGCTGAATAGACTAAATTGATAAAAAACGAAAATGTTTAGGATTGAATTGACAAAGACTGAATTGGCAAAAGTGCGTTAGGTTTATAATTTTTTGGACAATTTTTCTGAAAATTTTATAGAATTAATACCAACCATTTTGGCTGTGATCTCACGAAATCTCACTTGTATTGGAGCAGGAAGTCTTGAGTTCAAATATTTCTAGACTTTTCTTTGCCTCCCCAATTATATATTTCCACGCTTTAGACTTATGCCAAAGTCCAGCTTACGTGTGAGGAGGAGTGTTAAAAATAACTAAAAATCAAACCACACCTTCATCAATTTTTAGAATAGTTAGCTGTGCCGCAACAAAATCTTATCTCTAGAAGACCACTCGAGGCGATGGTATAATGGAATGCGTTCTCTTCATAATGCCGGTTGCATGTCCATGGGAATAACAAGAGGTCTTGTCCTGTCAAATGCAGAACGAGGCCAGCCACTGCAAGTAAGTAGACAGATGATAGCGTTGACGTGATTCATGAACTAGCGCAAGTAATGAAGAAGGGAGCTATTTGATTGTCGAAATATGTATCGGTGTAAACCGGTTATGAATCAAATTCTCGCTCCTTATCTGCTAACGTAGGGGGAGATATTAGGGTTTGCCATTGATCTACCCGTGACAAGCTTCTTGCAATACATTCCGCATGTCGTTCTCGCGCACACGCTTAATCCTCTGAACTGGATTATGGAGAAATGCATCATCAGTTTTGCCTGAAATTGGACGGAACCAATCTATCCTTACAGAAAATTAACCACGGAATGGGAGACGCGGAGTGGTCTCCTCTTAGTTTTGGCTGAAATTGAACGGACGGATTCTTTGCTCACTGATTCTTCTTCAACGAGCTGTCAACGGACACGCGCGTCTCTCCGAGTCCCGGAGCTTGACGATGTCCATCACCTTGCGGGCGAGCACCACTGCCCTCTTCGATCTTCTTCAACGCGCAGGCAGTAGCGAGGGCCGTTGGCCCTGGAATTTGGGCGAGCGTCGCCTCCCCACTCTAGATTTGAGCAAGGGTTGTTGGTCGTTTGCGTGTAAAACAAACAAAATGTGGTTTTCCTTATCTTACATAGAAAAGTTGGGAGGAAATTGACTAATTTATAAGTATGAGCCTTTTCTAGCGTATTCAAAGAAAATGTTAAGTATGAGTTAGACCTCACAATTACGGGTGCGCTATTACTAGGCACACTTAATACTTTGTATGTTTGCGTGCCACATAGGCCATTTGACTAGCAATCTCCGGCCAAAATTAGCCAAAGGATTGAATTGACTTTATATTAAAAAATTTAAAACTAAATTGGTATTATTAAAAGGTTTAGGGATGAATTGACATTAATACAATAAATTTAGGACTTTTCGGACATTTTTCTTGAGTAAATCATATTTTCGATGTTAGCATCATTTATTCGGACATCGATGCTTATATAGTTGATTATTTTTTATAGCAGCAAATTCAAAAGTAATATCTAATTTAGATTAATGGGTAATACTAGAGATGTTGAGATCGAAATAAAGACTTATTTTTTTCGCTTGCGATATACGAATTTGACTCGTCACTTTACGAATGGATTATTCATACTCTGCCATTATTCTTTCAGAAATATTGATTTGGCTTCTCTCTCTCTCTGCAAGCGATGAAGAAGATAGAGTCCTGCATTTCTGCAGGAGTCGTTGGATGAGCCCTGCATAAATTAACTGTTATATCTTCCTGGGAATGAAATGCCAAAAGACAGCATTTGTTTTGTTTCATTAAAGTCCTGCATTTCTGCATCATTGCGTAATGGCAAATGTCCATGGCCTAAGAAAAAAATTACTTCGTTGAAGAAGACTCGTCAGTCCGAGCAGAATTCCAAGCTTTAGAATAAAATAAAATAAAAATCCTAATTTGAGAATGAAAGATATGGACCGACATAGTCGTGCCTCGGTCAGCATGGGAGTCATCATCCTCACATGAAGGTCCATTTCACATCCACTTGAAAATATCAATTAGATTTTAGTAGAGTGAATTTTTTTTTCCTACATGATGAGGTCATTTATCACCATAATCACGCTTTGAGATCTACCGACTACAGCGGATTCATTCTCCACCCACCCAAAATGGACTTCCACCTATTTCTTCCATTCAAATTGATTGAACCAAATCAGTTGCGTCAAACATTTGGATCTTTTATTTGGTTTATTTATAAAACTTATAAGTCGTGCCGTGCCACATATGGAAAGATACTTTTTTCTACACATCACATCACACGGTAATGCCACATGTAAAAGAAGTGAGGGGTTTTTAAATTGAAACGTAAAAGTTAATTAGAATGCAAATGATTTATTGAAAACCAACTTTAAACTTGGGAAAAGAAATTACTACATGGAGCTTAAAAAATATCAACTGCCGTAGTTGGCCGGACATTCAGCCCATAGCTTTAAAAAATTATGGCAGCGTGGAAGAAGTCTTCATGCTGAAAATTTTAGTCTCCCACTTCATAGATACGGTATCTTCTGGGCATCATCAACCCAATTCTATCGCACCTAAGTTTGTGGGAAGAGAAGACCAGGTGGGGGATAGTAATGTGTTTTTTTTTGGACTAAACTACAAGTTTCCGCAGCTCGAAAGGCCCGGACTTCGTGTTGAATTTCATGACTAAACTCGAGGGAACAAAAAAGGTATGATTCGCTTTACATTACTTCAAAGGGTTACTGTGCTTCGTCTGTGGCGTTACCGTGGTTTGGCGATAGGGGGGCGTTTGTGACCGCGTCAATCTGAAAAATTTCTACTAGGTGGTCACATGTAAATACTATTATCTAAAAGATTTTTGTAGCATATGTTGACGAAGTAAAATTTTCTTTAAACAAACGCTCTTGAGATCGTGACATGTATACTCATTGGCGTTTACAAAATATGGCAATGGATCGATATCTCAATCTCAAATGAGAAAATTATCAAAAAAGTTTTAAATTTATTGCACTTGTGTCAATTTAGTCTTAAACCTCTTTTCACATTTTGCCATGATAGTCCATCTGGCCAATTGTAATTGAAAATCGCTAATATGAATGTCAGCCATCTTACATAGCATAATTAACGTCGATATGGCTTATGATTGGCGAGAGTTGGCCGGTGACTCTCGTCGGACTTAGTAGAAAAAAAAAGGAAAAGTAAAAAAATTAAAAAAATTCAGAAATTTTTTATAAAAATTATTTACGTCAAAACTGGCCACCCTATGTGGCACTAACTTTCGGCTAAAGTTGGTCAAATGGACTCGATTATCAAAACAAAAAAAAAAATTAGGACTCAATTGATACAATTAAAAGATTTGTTACTGAATTGGTATAAATATAATAATTTGAGTATTTTTTTGGTAATTTTTCCCAACCTCAACTATGCTCGTGTGAAGAGAAATGCTAGACTGGCGCTTGGCGATGTTTATATACCTGCTATTAAATAAAAGAAATTGTAGAAGCTATTGTCAATGAACTTTAACCATAATATCTTGATGTCCTCGCCACATTTACTTATTAGCTTTCTACAAAGAGAAGAGTTAATTTTGGGGTGTCGTGCAATTCGTAGTTATCTTCGCGTTCCTCCACTGCAATTTCTCTCAAATCAAGTCTCCTCATCGTCTCTTAATGAGAAGGGCATGTTCCCTCTTCATGCATACATGGGAAAATTCCAAATAAGCATTTGAAATACCATCATTTTCTCAAATAAAGGCCAAAAGTGGATATTGTTTCAAATAATGGTATGGAGTATTCTTATTTTCTTAAATAAGGGTCTAAAGCGGATCTTATTTTAAATAAAGGCTTGAAGTGCCTATATCAATCTCAAAGAAGGGCTTGAACTCACCGATTGTGAAGGGCAATTTTATCTTGTAAAATTTTTAATTTTTCCTTTTTCTTAATTTTTTTCTACTTTTTTTCTTTTCATAAAAAAAAAAAAAGACAAAAGAAAAACAATGAACGCCGCCCCATCCCTGGTGGGGTGGTGGTGAAGGTTGGCGGGGTCACTGGTACTTCGACAAGGGTCGGCGACCCTCGCCACCTCATTTGAAGGAAGATAGGGTAGCGATCCTCTCCTAAATTTGGGCAAGGGTTGCCACTTGAGGTTTGGAGGCACTGGGCAAGGGCTTCCAAATCTGCGTGAGTGTTGGCAACTCTCACCCAAGCCAAGGCGAGGGCAGGAGAACCTTGCCCAGATTTAGGATAGGGTCGTTGCCCTCTCCCACTTCTAGGCGTCAATGATCCTATCAGCCTTCATCACCATCCCATTGGCGATGGGGTTGTGGCTAGCCCTCCTGCTTGTGTTTTTCATTTTTTTTTATAATTTTTTTAATTTTTAATCCAATTTGATTTAAATTTAATTTGTGTTTGGACAAAAATATCTCTTATCGGCCGGAATATTTTTTTGGTCAGCAAGACTAGGTCCTTATTTGAAATAGCCATATGTGGCTATTTTAGGCCCTTATTTGAAATAATGTTTATTTCAAATTTTTATTAGAGAAAATGAAAGCGCTTCGGGCCCTAATTTGGAATTTTCTTTACATACATTGGACGCGCACCTTGAATATTGACATAGGTTTGGTCGTCCTCCTTACGCTCGTTAAATTGTTATATAAAGAGTTTGCACTTTTAATGTATCATATTTCTTTGTATTGATTGCAGTTAATACTTTGATCAAAACATTCCTTATTATTAAATCTCATTTCAGGAGGAGGGCAAAAGATTCTGTAAATTGTCACATGCAAAAAAATTCTATATCCAGGCCACTGATCAAGTTTTGCTTTTAGTCATGTGAGCTTGGAGTTTTCTAATCTGAACAAAGCTTGCTCGTCATTAAGAAGAACCTCCATCATAATATACGTTGAACATGGTTCATGGATCGGTTGGCCTATACCCTCTCTTTTAAAGTGAAACTAGGATGCGGTTATGTGTGATTAGGACTATCGAAATGGGTACTAAATCAATATTTTAATCCATAGTTATTTTAATGAGTCACATATGAGTCACCTCAAGCTTATAGCGTAGAATATAATGGGTTTCGAAAAGTAAACAAAAATAAAATAAAATTGGGTGTTAGTGGGTTAGTTAAAAATCCAGTTTCAATGCGAGTTAAGCAATCTGAGCTCATCGCTCTCTCTCCTTCAACGATTTCACCATCGTGAATCTCTGTCTTGGTGAGCTCTCTCCTTTCTCTTTGATCCCGACTAATCAGCATTGTCGCCACCCCCACGGCCTATCTTCGGCGCAGCCGCCGCTCATCTCTAGTTGCCTGTCTCCGGATCGAAGTTTGTCTAGAGATTTTTACGGGTTCTCTACTTTTTGACGATGGGTACTCTGCGCAAGTGATTTCTGCATATCGCTTTGCTGATAGTTTTGGCAAATAGAGAGAGAGAGTTCTACATTTCGCTCATCTGGGTGTTCCTCTTTTATTTGTGCTTCAAGAAAATTTTGATCCTTTTCTTGTTCTTCTGGGATCGTTTGCATTAACGCATATGGGCTCTATATTTTATTCTTGCGCTTCTGAGACTTCGCGGGTAGCAAATTAGTAAACCGACTATTAAGTGGTCAGTGTTGAGAATATTTCGAAATTGTAATAGATGTCTTCGTGCTTCTTTCTACTCCTTTTGACGACGGACTTAAATGAGAAATTGAATGAGTTTGGCGACTTGGTAATCTCGGTGTAGTTTCAATTTTGTTGACCTCATTTAACGGAAGCCCTTTTGCGTAATGTCTAGAAGGACCACTCGAAGCGATGGTAAGTAAATAGATGATCTTGCGTTGACGTGATTCATGAACTAGTGCAAGTAATGAAGAAGGGAATATGTATCGGTGTAAACGGGTTATGAATCAAATTCTCGCTCATCTGCCAACGTAGGGGGAGATATTAGGGTTTGCCATTGAGCTACACGTGACATGCTTCTTGCAATACAATCCGGATGTTGCTCTCGCGCATACGCTTACTTCTTTGAACTGGATTATGGAGAAATGCATCATCAGTTTTGCCTGAAATTAGACGGAACCGACCTACCCTTAAAGAAAATTAACCACGGAATTGGAGACACGGAGTGGTCTCCTATTAGTTTTGGCTGAAACTGAACGGACGGATTCTTTGCTCACCCCTGCACTCGTAGCTCACGGATTCTTCTTCTACGAGCTGTCCACGAACACGCGCCTCTCCGAGTCACCAAGCTTGACGATGTCCATCACCTCACGGGTGAGCACCATTGCCCTCTTCGATCTTCTTCCATGTGCAGGCAGTAGCGAGGGCCGCTGACCCTCGAATTTGGGCGAGTGTCGCCTACTCACTCCAGATTCGAGCGAGGGTTGTAGGTCCCTACTGGAGTGTCGAGAGTACCAAGGTCACAGCGGATGTCGCTGGCAAGTGGTGAGGCTAGTGAGAGTCGCGAACTCGCTGACTCACTCGCCCCACGCACTCTCATGTTGCTCTTTCAGTAATGGAGGTGGCGGTAAGGGTGATATCGGCTTCACCGGAGTCTAGGCAGGGACCCCGGTCCCTACCCGATGCGCAGGCGCCACCTCCGTCTCACCTGCAGCTACATGTCCCCTCTTCTCCTTTGTTTTGATTTTACTTTTCTTTATTTCAGTACTTTAATGGCCACGACGGCATCTCCGTTTACAATTTAGTGGAGATCAGCTATAGCATGCTACCAAACATCAACCCCCGATTTACTGTCTTTCACTCCATCATTGCAGTAGTAGCCTGCAAGTTCTTATCCTGTCTCGATAGCATATAACTGGCATGAAACCCAAGAAAAAGAATCCGGATCACGGTAATAGCTGTTAATGATGAACTGAGAAACTGATAAGCATACACGAGGGGAGCAAAATCTCCGGTCGCTCTAATATATAGTCAAGTATCCTTTAACCAACTTGTGCAACTATTACATGAAAATATCACTGAAAGCTCCGCATCATCCACCAACGAGGGCATTAACAGCGAAATCATGGATCAGCGCTTTCTGATTCGCAGTAGGTCGGACTAAATAGCTGCACCGAGCGTATGTTTATGGGTTGCAATGGCCTGGCGTTGAATTCCGAGTCCTGCAAAAGCAATAAACAGATATTTGCTTTCACAATAATTCAATCTTGTCGTTTGCATTTGGATAGTTAATTAGAGATCGAAACTCACATCACGAACAGCTTCGCGCAGTAACTTCGCTTGCTCTCTTCCGACAGTTCTCACCTGATGCCCCACCAAAACAGGAGAGAATGTCATGTACTGGACTTTTCATGAAAGTCCGAAAGTATTACAGTAGGGGACATCAAAAGAAACCGAATTATTTTGTACATGATGCTAATGGAAATCTCATAAGGACATGTCATGTGTGTGATTCTACTTGAGCCTTCCATGAAAGTAGAGAAGTTCACCGTTTCTTTTATGAAAGCTGTCTTACTAGAACGAAATTATATCTTGTTTTGATAATAAAAAAAAATGCTCTATATTTCCATTCCAAGAGCCAAAATTTGAAGAGCAAGAAAACGAAACTGCAAACCTTTTGGACAATGGTCCAGAGAACATTTTCAGTGCAGGGAGGCACAGTAAGAGAGCCCACGTATCTGTAGTACTTTCTGCTTCCAATTTTTATGCTTTTTGGGTTCACTATTCCGATGGCTTTCTCGGCTTCATGGATGTCAGCAATATCTTCTATATGTTTCATCATCTATATATAAAAAATCATTGAAAAAATTATATTGTGTTTTGAATGCGTAAACCAAGTACTAAATTTCGACTAACAAATAAATCCCTAGTGTACCATTGACAAGAAAGTATCGGGTCGGCCCAGCTTGTACATGATTCCTACCACAGCAACTTTGCCATTTAGGCTTTCGTGAACCATGTGTAGCTCAAGATCGAACCTGTTAATTGAGTTAGTAAGAAAAATATTTGAACTTTTCTTAGTAATGCGGTCGTGGGTCTTTGATCTTTGCAAAAGAATAGTGGCCAATTAGTGGAAGAAAGAAAAGAAGAGACCACCTTCTGCCATTAACGGCATGCTCGGAGGGTGAGTGCCAGTGGCATTGCTTCAGCAAATACTGGGTTCCGTTCGCATAAATGGATCCTGCACCTCCTTCCCACCTCAACTGCATAAACTCACAGAACAAACCATGCTCATCATAGTTACATCCGATGAAACTGTCGAGTGTCACTTCTATAAAACTTGTCTTTTGAAGAATGTCGTCATAAATTTAACATCTATAGTTACAGATCAAAAGAGGCATCGAAGCCTTTCTTGCTCTTTAATCAAAGTCATGACAGAAACCGAAAATGGTGACGGTGAGTCTAGTCCTACCGTGATGTCGTGTCCCCTGTTCTTAAGCGTGGCATTGGAGGCTTTATAGCACCTCTTCAGTCTTCCCAAATGGGCCACCACTTGGACCCTCTCGCTCGAGAGATCGATTGGCGACTGCATCGACCCACTACTGCACATCCCCCACTCCCTCCTGATCTCTCCCCACCGAGCTGGACCTCTCTCACTCCCTGCATCGTAGTTGAATTCGCTCTCGTCCTCTGCAGCATCAAAGAGACCAAATGTTACTAAAATCCACGTCAAGCTTACAATTCATATGAACTGAGAAAGGGGCGAAGCCTTTGCAGGCCGACACCCACCAACTTCTTCTGATGTTGTGAGACCAACATGAAGAGCAAGAACGAGGAAGATAGTGCAAAGCACGATTCGGGTCACCGAGAGTTTCATCTTTCCTCTTCTTTTGTATTGCTGGGTGTCCTTTGTGCGGGAAGAGATGCTTCTTTATATAGGACTTAAAAGAGTGGAATGCAATACTTGTTACAGTGTATGAGTGCTTAAGCATACGACGTTGAGAGGACTTGGCAGTATGAATGCATAGACGAGTGTGTGAGACAGTTGAAATTGCCGGTCAACATTTCGTCACCATGAAGATTATTAAACGAGAAAAAAAGAGCATATGCATTTGAGGTTGCTTCTTGCTCTTTTTCTACATTGCCTGTTCTTGAACGTACTGGGGATGAGTCTATCTGATCACTAGCGTCTCTGGTGAAGAATTCAGGAGTGACTGAAGACGAATGTTCTCATTCTAATTTAATGAAACCCGTTCCCATCTCGTCATATGTTGTCTCGCTTATATCATATAGGGATTCGCACATGTTTGCATGATTAAAATTAATGCAAAATACGAAGAATGATGAAAACAATCCCTGTATTGTTAGGCAATCCATGCCAATTATACGTTGATCTCATCAAATTCGACGGTCCAAATTTAATTTTGTATATGTATTGGATTTATTGAATATTCTCTCGAGTATTTTTTTGGGTCTGTAATACTCTCTCGAATTGAAGAAGTGAGAAGCAATATCCAATAGAAACTAGAAAGTCTATAGCTAAAGCTCATTAACAAATAAGATTGACTCGTCTTCAACAAACAATTTCGTTTTTCTCACTTCGAACATTTAACTTTTTTCTTCTTACAAGCATCTAATACGCAAAAGTTTTCTAGAATTCCAAGTGTGGTGAAAATCGGGTCGTGTTTGCAGCACACGATTTCATCAGACAACTCAGATTTCTAAACCGTATTTTATTTACTTCTTCAGAAGCAACAGGTCTAAACAGGTGAATAGGCCAAGGGCGACACTCGTTGAACTCCGGGTCAAATGATGCATACAACAGGCAACCGAAGTCAGAGAAAGGACTTCATGTTCGTTGATGTTCGGTCGGACAAAGAAAGGAAATAGTGTCTGTTCTGCCTTCGCTTGTCAAAAAATGAGTCAGAAGCACTCGAAGATCACATGCACGACCAGGGTCATTGAGATATTCACATCCATGAGCATTTAGAGACTTGCCTAAAGTTGAATTCTGTAGAGGGAACTATCAGCTGAAAATTTCATGTTCTGTTCAATCCATTCATGATTTACAGGGTGGCAAAAATAAATTATATATTCAGTATTAGCATCATTTATGCAAACGTCGACGCTCATCTAGTTAATCATTTCCGGTGGTAGCAAGTTCAAAAGAAACCCCTCTAATTTATATTAATGAGCGATGCTAGAGATGTCGAGATCGATATAACTTGACGTGTCACTTTACGAACAAATTATTCATATTCTCCCATTGTTCTTTCACGTATATTAATTTAACTTCTCTAGGCAAACGATGAAGAAGATAGAGTCAACGTGTTTTACGAGCCTTTGAGAACTCTTTTATGCTTAAGCAGCAATGTTATATATATACATATATATGCCAAAAGAGAGCATTTGTTCTGCTTGATTAAAGTTCGGGAAAAAAAAAATACCAAAAGAATCCTCTAATTCAATTATAAATAATTCAATGGTGTCTATTTAATCGTAAACATTTTCACATTGGTATAAATTCAATCGATTGGGCCAAATTAAGAGCTGGTCATTTTACTTGGCATGCCCGGCACTAACATTAACATTTTTAATATCATTTTAATAATTTTTGAATTTTTTTATAAATTTTTGTTTTTTCTTCATTTTTTATTCCTTTCATTCTGGCCAATGCACTAGCCGACGTAGCCGTGGGTGAGGCAGCCTCACCCAAATCTAGCAAGAGCCTTTGCAGCCTCATTGGCTCTGTGTTACCCTCCCAAGTGACTAGTTAGATATTGTTAAAAATGTTCACGTTAGCACTGATCATGCCATATAAGACGACTGGCATCCACTTCTGCAATTCCAACTTACATTGGTTAGATGGACTTAATGGTACCAATGTAAGAATGTTTAGAATCAAATTAATATTAATGTAATATATTTATGACTTTTTTGGTACTTTTCCCGTAAAAATTCTGTAATATTGCATCATTGCAAATGTCAATGGCCTAAAGAAGAAAATTACTTCATGGAAGACTCACGACTTAGAGCGAATTTCAAGCTTTTGACAAAACCTTAATTTAAGAATGAAAGACATGGCTCAATATACTCGTGCCTCACTCATCATGGAGTCACCATCTTCACATTTGCCGGAACATTTCAATGCGAGTAATTGATCAAGATCATATTTCAATTTGGCTTGATCAATTGATCAATCGAGAATTTAGTGCATTCCGTGTGTTGCACATTTTATGTACCATTTAATTGGTTTGAATTCACCACTTTACATCTAGAATGAATTTTCCTCCATGATGATATTTCATTTTGTAGAAAAGGGTGACATCCTTTGAGAAAGGAAGCTCTGATGAGGTCATTATCATCATAATCGTGCTTTTGATTATAACTTAAACGTGTTTGGAGGTTTACCCAACTACAGCGGACCCACCCAAAATGGACTTCCACTTGTTTCTTCCATTCAAATAAGTCCAGCCACATAATTTCTTTGATGCCTGTGTAAAACATTTAGATCTTTTACTTGGTACGTTTGTGAAACTCATATATCGTCCCATACACGAGAAGATATTACGTTATACATCACGTCACACAGCAATAACACTAGAAGAAGAAGCGAGTTGCCTTAGAATTTAAACATAGAAGTCAATTGGAATGCAGACGGCACGAGCTACTCGATGGATCCATTGAAAACCAACTTAGAGCTTGGGAAAAGAACTTGTTACATAGAACTTCGAATAATCCACCGGCCGTAATTGGCCGAAAATTCTGCCCTAAGTTTTAATAAATTCTGGCAGTGTGAAAGAAGTCTTCATGCTGGAATTGTCGTGTGGGAAGAGACCACGTGGAGATGGTTATATGCTTTCTCACTAAATTACCTGCGCAGCTCCAAAGACCAAAGGCATCAGGTTGGATTTCATGACTAGAGATCATTTTCAGCATTATCATGTTTCTGCCTCCACTTCAATCTGGAAATCTTCTATCACATAGTTGCATGGAAATATAAGCGTGTATAAGAGTACATTTACGGCATGAAATTTTCTTTACACGAATGCTCTGGAGATCACGACATGTATACTCTAGCATTTTATTAAATAGGGCGATGGACTGATATCTCCACCTCGGCCGTGCTTGTTTGAAGAAAAAGATTAGACCGAAGCCCCAGAGTCACTTTCTAGACAGCTAGATAAAAAGTATACGGCATTACTATAGTACTAATTGTAGTATTGAGCGTAGTCAATACTTTGATAAAATCGTTTCTTACTAGATATCAGTTTTAGGCGCAGGACAATGTTTGACTTCGTATGCTGCCAAGTGCAAATCCGTCCTGCCGCCGCTCTGATGGCGAGGGTCGTCCTCTTGCCACGGCGGGGCGACGATAGCATTGCTTTTTCAGCAGCGAAGGTGGCGATAAGGGCTAACGGGGCTTTGACTAAGTCTTTGCCTAAAACGCCGGCCCCTAATAACTTTTTTGTAATTTAATTGCTATGTAAGGTGGCACGTCATATTTTAATGGCCACGTCAGCATTCCTTGTTATATTTTTACCGAAAGGATCACCTATCCGAAAAAGAAAAAGCATATAGTTTAGAAACTTAATTGCACAAAAGGAATTTGAGAGATCCGATTGAATACTTGACAAGGAATCTCCAATTCATCTATCCCAAATATATAACTCAAGAGACTATATTATCTCTTAAAGGACAAGCGCGGTAATACTACTACGACTTGTTAGCATTATTATTATTATTATTATTTCAGCCTCTGCATATTATTTTCTCTTGCAAGCATTTCCCTAAGTTTCTTTGCCAGTTTTATCACGCTGACATCTTATTTTGCACATTTGAACTCCATACACGCATGGCCTCATTTTGATCGTCTCCGGGGAAGGAAAACGCAAATGTTTCTATGCAATGGACCACGTGACATCCTCTTCACCCACTTCTATGTCTAGCCTCAGAGCGTGCCACACCGCATTTGAACCGTCGACGATGTTGTTCCCGCATAGAGGACACCCATTCACAGAGTCGCACTCGTCAACTACCTTGGCCATCACGCTCCTCCCGGTCTTCGTGGATGTTATCTTGATCCTATCCCCACATCGAGACCCGCCAGCGTACCACCCGGTTGACAGTGCAACAATCAACTCCGAATTCTTGTGGTATCTGCCGTCACACTCCGACGCGCCACCACCACCGGATTCGCTGAAGTCGTTGTTCGTCAAGGTCGCTCGAGTGGAAGACGTTACCGGGGGCGAGGAACGACATTTAGGGAAGGACTGGCCTTGGCAATGCACAGTGCCTGAGGGTCGACATCCTTCGTCGGACAGTGATGGAGTATTGGGACACGTGTGCGTGCCTACGTCGGGATCGTCACGGCACCTTCCGTTGATGCATATCAATTGGCCGGCGCAATCATCTAGGGCATGACAAGGGCCATTGCATGAGGAGATGGCATGTGAAGGAGATGAAAAGAGAGTGATGCTTATGGCAATTGGAAGAGCTAGGAAGAGAGCCACAAAGTACTTCATCATTCAACTTTCGAAATTGAACGTTCAGGCTGATTTGGTGAGGAGAGAGGAAACCTTGGAGGTGCTTATGTAGAGCCAGTTCCGCCCCATGTTGGCTAAAAACTAAGTTGTTCGATTTGTCTTTTGTTCGTAAATAAATAAGTGAACATATTGTACGATTCATTTGTTTCAAATGCGTGTCAACTCGTAGCCTTCACTTGTGGAATTCAAGCACAAAAAAGCTATCGAAATCACGTGTGGTTGTGTATGTATACATATAGTGATTGGACCTGTGTCCAGCTATTGTTGAAGATACTTTTTTTTTTTTTTTTTTTTTTTTGGTCTTTGGAGGAACCGCTACTAGGCCGGCAGCCGAGACCGTAAACCCCGCGCGACGGCGGCGGGAAACCACCACCCCGACGTCACGCTTAAGTCACTGGGAAACAAAGATCGCCCCCGCGCGGGGTTTCGAACTTGGTCCTCCTTCGTGGAGGTCCAAGGCCTATCCAGCCATGCCACCGCGGTCGGTGGTAAGATACTCATATTTTGCTAAGACATTCTGGGAAAAATACAACATCGTGCTTAAATACCATCGAAGATATTTAAGAAAGTCTAGACGTTTTTGTCAAAATCGATGAACGCCAATTTATGGAACCTATGATGGGATTCATCAAAGCAAAAGGGCCCCATCAAGACAAAAGGGCCACATCAAAACTCACGAAGAACCTTGGGTCCAATTGGACGTAACTCTTCACGTGCTGTCGGTTGCATTCACCGGAATCTCATTTTGGACATTTCTTTGGTCCATTTAGTTCTTGTTCTTTAATAATAATTACAAAATACGTAATAGGCTTTCGTAAGCAAACGACAAAATGCCTGATTAAAGAAAAAGAAGAATTTCTCTTGATTATGTATTCTTATGAAACGGGTAGTTTTAAACGCCTCATGGTTAGGGTTGTGTCTCTTTTAAAATGATTACTAAGCCTTAATGTTCAAATCAGGTTGTGATGGTTGAGAGTCGCCGCGCTCCAAGATCGACCTTCCAAACATGTGGTCGGAAGGGTTTGAGTCTCACGTATAGGAAGGAGTCGATCGAAGATGGGACCGTCAAAGATTTTTAAACATTTTCAAACCATAAGGATTCTCCAATATTTTCAACATCTATTCTTTTCTGTCGAAATTCAAATCTGTTTTAGGTAGCGGATTTTCAAAAAAGTTTAAAGATTTTTATTTTCAATAATTCTAAATTTTATTTTAGGTTGTACCAAATATATTTTTACAATCCGAAGATAATTAAAGGATTTCAAATCCCACTTTACCCTGTCCTCGTAGATATAGATAAATACAACTTTTGGGGTGTACTCATTTGTTCAAAAAATACCGCGGGCATGTGCCTTGAGACAAGACAGAAAAAGGACTTCGTGAAGAACCACACAGTAGTAAATATCGGCGAAAGCTTCAGTGATATAAATGATTAGTTTCAAGGGTCGGTGCTGCATGGATATGAAAAGCGCCCATTTAGAAAGATAAGGTGATTATTTTGTGCTCCACAGTTTATGAAGCTAATCCCATTTATAATTAACGTTTTATTATGAAAGAGATTTGCTAGCATCACGGTTTTTGAGTTATTATAAGAATATAATAATTTGTTGTGAGCTATAAATTTTAAAGAAATGAGTCTCATAATAATTTATAATTATTTATTATTTGATTTTTTATGGTCCAAGATAGATTGTTATTTGCATAGTAGATTAAAGATTTTTTTTTAAAAGAATTTATGGTTCATAATAAGCTGTTATTCTTATAGTAACCCAAATACTATCATGTTGGTAAAGCCCTTGTGAAACTTTCTAAATGATTTGGTAAAATCATCCCAAAAGTCCTAATTCTATTGCACTTTTGCTAATTTAGTCTTAAACCTTTTAATTTTGTCAATTGAATCTCAAGCATCTTCATATTTTGCTAATTGAGTCCGTTCAATCAATTTTGATTAACAATAGTTGACACAATACTAGTTGTCCTATGTGGTATGACTAGTGTAGGATGATCGACGTTGACAGATAAATTTTAATAATACATTAATTTTTTAAAATTTTTATTTTGATTTTTTTTACATTTTTCCTTTTTTTTTTTGTTCTAACCCTAGGATCTCGCTGGCCAAAGATGAGGTAGTTGGGCCCTCACACAAAACCAAGCAAAGGTCATAACGCCCTCACTTCACCTAGAATAAGCAAGGGCCGGCCAGCGTTTACGTCGGCCTAGGGTTAGAAAAAAATGTAAATGAAAAAATAAAATATTTTAAAATATTAAAATATTATTAAAAATTATCTACATCAACATTAGTTGTGCCATATAGAGCAGTCAGTATTTGCGTGAGTGATTTTCGTCCAAAATTGACTGGAGGGATTTAATTGAAAAAATGAAAACGTTAAGAATTAAATTGATAAAAAGTGTAGTAGGTTTAGGAAATTTTTATCATGAAATATTTTCACAAAACTTATCGCCCCTAACCGAAAAGGATAGTTCTGCACATACTAAATTCCCACTAAAAAAATTCCTTACCGAGCCTATGTCGTATCCGCCGTGCCATCAGGACATGTGCACGAAGAATCATTGATTAAAATAAGGATTGCAGAGAAGAAAAGAAAATACAGATGGGGCGAGATGAATTTAAGGAAAATTTCATTTCCTAATTTACTGTTGTTTTTTCCCCAAAGTAGCAGTAGATGTCCATGTCCTCAAACTTCACGCAAAATGCAAAGAGGGCGTATCCTCGTTTGTTGTTTCTCTTTATGTAACATGCTTCATGCATTACAATCCTTTTCATTTGACCATCGGCGAGCTGTTATCGCGCATACGCTTCTTTGAACTGCGTGCCTGAGAAACGGATTAGTTTTGATTGAAATTAGACTAAATTGTTGCAAAAAATAAGCAATCGAACGCAATAATAAATAGAACAAGCACACAAATTGGACACCAAAATTTATGTAATTCGATTGAAAAGACGTGCCCAACGAAGAGAGTAGCACAAGACTCCATTATAGATCAAATAATATGACGGAGATTATAATCGTACTCAAGTCACCTAAACACTTTTAGTTTTAGTGCTTCATAGCCTTCAACACCTCAATTACAATTAACAATTAACATAGCGTTTATTGTTTACAATTTCTTGGAAAACAATTTCTTGATATGCCAAATGTTACCGGCAAGATTTAATCAGCTCAAAGACGTTCGAAAATGTAATTCCTAGGAAGAGTTGGAAATTAAGATGTCCATTGGATAGAGATTGTATCGGGAGCAGAAATTTTTTTATGGACTTTCGTACTTTCACTTACGGGCTTAAATATGAGATATATTCTAACAAAAATCTATCTACCTTAAAGAAATATAGTTATGGAATTGAAGAAATGAGGGATAAGGACATTATAAGTATCATAACTTTTGTATGATGTACACTTAAGAGCCGTCACCTTTTTTTTCGACCACTTAAATGCCGTAACTTTCATAAACCGCTCTCTTTGGTACCATAACTTTCAATTGATCATTTGAGTTTTATAACTTTTGAATGATCACTTAAGTTCCATAACGCTCATTCAAGTGTTAGAAATATGACATAACATAATACTTGCCGTGAACATTTTAAAAAGATTATGACGCTCAAGTAATCAATTAAAAAATTATATGACACTTAAGTGATTGGAGAAAAAAGTTATAGCATTCAAGTGAGAGCAACTCATAAGATATGACACTTGAGTGATAAAAACAAAGTTGTTAACATACAAATTGGCACCGTATGAAATTTATAACACTTGTGAGTGACCTTTTTCTTGAGAAATGGAGTGTTGTCCTCTTAATTTTGCCTGAAACTAAATAAATAGATTCTTCGCTCACCTCTGAACTCTTCATTTGTGGATTCTTCTTCAACTAATTGTACATTAATATGCTCCTCTCCAAGTCTCGGAGCTTTACAATGTCCACCAGCTCGTGGCTGAGCACTGTTGTCCTCTATGGTCTTTTTTAATGTGTCACGTATGACTGTCGATATCCACGTCAATAATTTCCGACCTAGTTTGGCCGGATGAACTCAATTTGTGTCAATGTAAAAGATTTATAACTAAATTAGTCCAATTGAAATGTTTATGACTGAATTTATATCAATGTAATAGGTTGAAGACTTTTTTTGTACTTTTCCCTAAACAAATAAATTCTTTGCTCACCTCTTAACTCTTCATTTATGGATTCTTCTTCAATAAATTGTACACAAATATGCGCCTCTCCGATAGTTCCGGAGCTTTGCGATGCCCGTCGGCTACTTTAATGTGCGGGCACCGCAAGGGCCACGGACCCTCCTTTGCCGCAGATTTGAGCAGGGGTCACGATCCTCATTGCTAGAGTGGCGATAGTAACAAAGTCACGGTGAACATCGCCGGCAAATGGTGAGGCTAATGAGAGTTGCGACCTCGCTTGACTCACTTGCGCAACACAATATTGCGTTGCTTTTTTCAGTAGCGAAGGTGCTGGCGAGGGCCACATCAACTTCGCCGGAGTCCGGCCAGAGCGCCGGCCCCTTATCGATGCAAGGGTGGTGGCAACACCACCTCCGCCTCAACAGCAGCTACATGTCCCTCCCTTCCCCTTTGTCTTGGTTTTTATTTTTTCTCTTTTCAGATTCTTATTTGTTCTTCAAATTTTAATGTTTTCTAAACTTTAAAAAATATTTTCTTATACTATAATTGCCATATAAGATGCCATGCAATGTAACACGTCAGTATTTAATGGCCATGTCGGCATCTCCATTTATACGTTTAACGGAAGCATCACCAACTTGAGCAAAAAAAAGGACATAATTTAGAGATTTCATTGCATAAAAGAAATTAAAAGACTTGATTGAACATTGCAATAATTCGAGGATCTTCGGTACTTCTACCTTAAATATATAAACTCAAGAGAGTATGACATCTTAAAAGTACAAGCACAGTAATACCACTATGTCTTATTAAAATTATTTTTGTCTCAACGGACTGCATATTATCTTCTCTTAGTCTTGTTGCCCTGGCTACATATACGCAGTCTCAAACTTGTTATAACACACAGTCAACATCCATTAACCCCGAGATCTTATTTAGCCTTAATTTGATCATCTCTGGGGAGGGAAAACACATGAATTCCTATGCCATGGACCATGTAACATCCTCTTCACCTACTTCTATGTCCAGACCCAAAGCATGCCACACCGCATTTCAACCGTTGACGATGTTGTTCTTACACGGTGGCTGATCGGCGTGTTCACCATCACACCCATTCATAGAGTCACACTCGTCAACCACCTTGGCTATCACACTCCTCCCAGTCTTTGTGGGTGTAATTCTGATCCTACTCCCACACCGAGACCCACCAGCATACCACCCGGTCGATAGTGCAACGATCAATTCTGAGTTTTTGTGGTAGCTATCGTCACACTCCGATGGGCCCCCACCACTGCCGCCTTCGCTGAAATCATTGTTCGTCAAGGGCGCTCGAGTAGAAGACGTTGCTGGGGGCGAGCAACGGTATCTAGGGAAGGACTTGCCGTGGCAGTTCATAGTGCCTGACGGTTGACATCCTCCACCAGACGGTGATGGAGTACTTGTTAACATGAGCTGTCAATTAGGGCCTCAATAGGAGAGTTTTTCTATTTAAGGTCTTTATATATACATATGTATCTTTTGATTTGTAGGAGATCTCCTGATTTGTAGTGATTTATAGGAGATCTCCAGATTTGTAGGAGATCTCCTGATTTGTAGTGATTTATAGGAGATCTCCAGATTTGTAGGAGATTCTAGGATGGTTACGTTGGTGTATATATGCGTGGTTATATTCTTGTAAAAAGGCAACACAGAAAAGAAAAAAAATTTGTTTTACTATTCAACATGGTATCGGAGCAAATGATCTAGGGACTCTGTGTTCTGATCACGATCCGAATTCCTTGTTGTGGCGTAGTCACGCGTGGTTTCGTGCGGATTGCCACACTGACTGCACCCTTTATCGGGATTCATGGCGGATGACAAGCCACCCATCGAGATAGTTCCTCCGGCTCCAGCGGAAGGCACTGTAGTCCTGCATCAGGCTCTGGGAGGTACTTCCACTACTGATGCACTCCTTGAATCCTTGACGTCCAAGTTGACACAAGGACTGGTAACACACAAGCTAAGGTGCAAGTTGACAAGCGGGTTCACATGTTGGCCAGCAATGGTGTGGTCACGGATCATGGTGGGACAATGGAAAATAAGCAGTAGTACACTGAGGAATCTGATCATCAGGTTGATTTGGTGCAAGAGACACACAAACAATCTCAAGAACAGCTCCCTCCACTTCTAAATAACCCCTTTTTAGTACCTGACAATTCTCCTGAGGATAGTCTTGAGGTAAGTTCTTCTACCACACAGAATTTGTCTGTTGATACTGATGTAGCTATTTGTTATAAATTGCCCGATAGACATAATCGTGGCAAGGCTCCTAATAGGTACTCTCCAGATGTGGAAGAACGAAGGTCAAAGTATCCGATTACTAATTATGTTTCGACAAAGCAATTGTCGAGACCTTTAAAAGCATTTGTCTCGAATGTCTCTGCAAGTAGAGTTCCTAGTGGAGTACAGGAGGCATTGAGGGATCCTAAGTGGGTTCAAGCAATGCAAGAAGAGATGGAGGCTTTACAGAAAAATAAGACTTGGAGACTTGTCGAGTTACCGAAGGGAAAGAAGGCAGTAGGATGTAAATGGGTCTTTACCATCAAATATAAAGCAGATGGTTTTGTTGAGAGGTACAAGGCACGTCTGGTAGCAAAGGGATATACCTAGACCTATGGCGTGGACTACCAGGAAACATTCTCTCCAGTTGCAAAACTGAACACTGTGCGGGTATTGTTATCACTTGCAGCAAATTTGGACTGGCCCTTACATCAATTTGATGTAAAGAATGCGTTCTTACATGGAGATTTGGAAGAAGAGATCTACATGGAAATCCCACCAGGATATGCGTGTGCTGATAAATCGGAAGTGGTATGTAAACTTGAGCGATCGTTGTATGGATTAAAGCAATCACCACGGGCTTGGTTTGGTCGCTTTAGCTTTGCAATGAAAAGGTATGGGTACACTCAAAGTAATTCAGACCATACGTTGTTCTTGAAACGGTAGCATAACAAAGTGACAGCATTGATTATATACGTAGATGACATGATCATCACAGGGGACGACCTTGAGGAGATCACAGAACTTCAAAGGAAACTGACAAATGAGTTCGAGATGAAGAACTTGGGGGCCCTAAAATATTTTTTGGGTATTGAAGTGGCTAGATCAAAGGAGGGTATATTCTTGTCTCAACGAAAGTATGTATTGGACTTGTTGGCTGAGGTGGGGATGTTGGATTGCAAACCTGTTGATACCCCTATAGTATAGAATCATAAACTTGGAGTTTTCCCTAATCAGGTATTGACCAATAAGGACCGATATCAAAGGTTGGTAGGGAGATTAATTTATCTATCGCACACTCGGCCTGACATTGCATATGCTGTAGGAGTTGTAAGTCAATTTATGCACGCTCCTAGTGAAAATCATATGAATGCTGTAGTTCGAATTTTACGCTACTTGAAGTCAGCACTAGGAAAAAGACTTTTCTTTGCGAAGAATAATCACCATGAGGTGGTAGGATTTACGGATGCTGATTGGGCTGGCAATACCTCGAATAAGAGATCGACGTCAGGCTACTTCACATTTGTGGGAGGAAACTTGGTTACATGGAGGAGCAAGAAACAAAAGGTAGTAGCTTTGTCAAGTGCTGAAGCTGAGTTTCGGGGGATGGCTAAAGGACTATCTGAGCTTTTGTGGCTAAAGAAGTTGTTGACAAAACTTGGTTTTCCACCTAAGTTAGGAATGCAATTGTTTTGTGATAATAAGGCCGCTATTCAAATTTCCCACAACCCAGTTCAACATGACCGCACTAAACATGTTGAAGTTGATAGGCATTTTATCAAGCAAAATCTGGATGATAAGGTGGTGAGTTTTTCATTTATCAAATTTGAAGACCAGTTGGCAGACATACTTACAAAGGTTGTATCGAGTCGAGCTTTCCACAGCTCACTTGTCAAGCTGGGTATCAAAGATATTTTCTCACCAGCTTGAGGGGGAATGATAACATGAGCTGTCAATTAGGGCCTCAATAGGAGAGTTTTTCTATTTAAGGTCTTTATATATACATATGTATCTTCTGATTTGTAGGAGATTCTAGGATGGTTACGTTGGTGTATATATGCGTGGTTATATTCTTGTAAAAAGGCAACACAGAAAAGAAAAGAAAAATTGTTTTACTGTTCAACAGTACTGGGACATGTATGCGTGCCTACGTCGGGGTCGCCGTGGCACCTTCCGTTGACACATATTAATTGTCCGGTGCAATCATCTAGGGTATGACAAGGGCCATTGCATGAGGAAATGGCATGTGAAGGAGATGAAAAGATAGAGATGCTTATGACAATTGGAAGAGCGAGGAGGAGGGCCACAAGGTACTTCATTGTTCAACTATCGAAACTGAACGCTCAAGTTGATTTGGTGAGGAGAGTAGATAGATAGGAGCTGCTTATATAGAGTCTCTCATGCTCCAAGTTGGCTGAAAAAAAGAGAGTTAATCGTTCAATTTGCCTTTTGTTTTCAAATAAATAAACGTACTGCACAATTTCATTTGTTTCAAGCGCGTGATGACTCATAGTTTCCATTTGGGGAATTCAAACAAAGATTGGCTCGTAGTCTTCATTCCCATGCCTTGTGCGTTGCGAGCAACTACTTCGAAATCGATCAAAATCGTGAGGCGTGCAATGACAAGATGTCAAGAGTCCCAAACCAGGGGAATCTAAACAATGGAGAGAACAATTGGCTTATGGAGGAATAGAAATGAAATTTTGTGGAAGAGAGCCAATCCGTCGAGTCTTCGCAACTTAATTTACAAAGCCCACATCAGTAAGAACAAAAAGTGTCATAATCTGTATCTATATCACCAAATGGAAAGGGAGATCTATTTTAAAGAAAATAATCTATCAAAAAGTGTCAAAAATCCATAATTCCAACAGACAAGTTAGTAGAATTTGGGGGGTGATTTCCATGTGAATCGAGGCAAAATTTAAACCTTAGGAACCAACACATCACTAGCCCCCCTCTCTTAACGGTGCATGAGAGTCAAATTTGTGATTTGTCAATAGATTTGAGATGTTACTAACGAGAATATGAAATTTACAGTTCCCATAAGTGGTGCAAATGGTCGAGATATCAAAGAATTTCCAATTTGAGAATTGGAAGTCACACGTGTAAATCTCATAAGATACGTAATAAATGGTTTGGGTTATGGTCACCTGCACATGCAAATTGAAATCTTTAAATCATGAATTAAGAAATTTTAATTACTAATGCTTTCATGCTAACGTGAATGTAGGCAAGAATGTAAAAACCTCATGCTCTTGTGATAGCTCTTTGTGTCTCCTCTGCAAAATTCAAGAAAGAAATTAGCCAAGAACAAGTCAATGGAAGCCGCCTCCACGGATTATTACCAAAAAAAATGAGGTGGCATAAGAGATGCACCTGATGTTTTCTCAACTGTTCCCTCTCTACAGCAAGAAGCGTCACGGGTCATCACAGCTTTTAAGGGTGCGCATGACAACGTTTCTATTCCGGGGAACTATTTCTTTTTAGAAATAGTTTTTTTTTTCTATTTCTACTCCGAGAACAATTTCTGAGTAAATTACCAGGAGTACTGTGGTGGTGGGTCCTGCAGTCGCTCCCCTAGGGTTTGCTCGTTGGTTGTCGACTTACGGGGTTCCTTAGGTTATCAAAAACCAAAAAAACAAAACAATTTCTGAGTAAAATAATGTGTTTGATAATTATACAAAATTTCTATTCTTGGAATAGAAAAAGAATAGAAATGTATTTGGTATAAATTTACAATTTTTTGTATTTATTTGTTTTTTCTTCTTATTCACGGACTGCCGACCGCCGCCCGCCGCCGCACGACCGCCGCACGAACGTCGCACGACCGCCGCACGACCGCCGCACGAACGCCGCACGAACGCCGCACGAATGCCGCACAACCGCCAACCATCACCGCCGACTGTCGTCACAGGATTGCCGCCCGTAACCCACCAACCGCAGGAGGGGGCGGCAGCCGGTGGGCTGTGGGCGGCGATCCTGCGGCGGTGGTCGGTAGTGATGGCCGGGGGTCGTGCGGCGGCAGGCAACAGTCGTGCGGCAGTCGTGTGGCGGTTGGTAACGGACGGTGGCTTTGATCGAGAATTCCAACTCAGTGAATTAAAGCATGGAGAAGCACGTATACTTTTTGAAAGGATAGTGGGGGACAGAGTTAACAACCCTGAATTTAAGATCCTCGTGGATAGAGTGGTCGAGAATTGTGGAGGCTTGCCTCTTTTGATTCTCTCAGTGGCTAAAAGGTTGAAGCGTGGAGATTTTCCTAAATGGAGGGATACTTCAACCTATAAAGAAGGTCCAATGTAAAATCAATAGTGGAACTTAATTACAATAACATAAAAGATGAGAGGATCAAAGCACTATCCTTGGTTCATGCTCTAGTGTCTTGGGGACTTGGCATAAGGGATGCCCTTATCTACTGCATGGGCTTGGGTTTATATAAAAAATTCAGTAAGACTATCGATGACACTAGAGATAGGTTGATTATGGGTTGATGTCGCCTCCTTCACTCTTCTTTGTTGCTAGGCAGTGATGGCCGGGTTCAGTTGAGCATACATGACCTAATTATTGACGTGACCATCTCTATGCATGACAAATTTATTGACACGGAATGGAACGCTTTGGTCGGGAGAAAGGATTTTGGGTTTAAAGAATGGTCACGGTATGATCTCAGAAAATGCAACGCAATGGCCTTCTACTATGTTGACATTGAGGAATTTCCTGAAAAATTGGACTACCCGAACATGAGGATTCGTCTGTTATTAGAAAAAAACTTTCTCAAAATGCCTGACTCATTTTTCGAAGCTATGGAGAAGCTCCAAGTCTTGGACTTGACTGGCTTATCTTTTATCTCCCTCCCTTTGTCGATGGAGTTACTTAAAAACCTCACATCACTATGTCTTGATGGATGCCATCTGGAGAATGTGATTGCTCTTGGAAAGCTGAAAGGATTGCAGTTCCTAAGTTTCTTTAATTCTAGAATTGCTTGGGTGCCCAAAGAAATGGGTAAACTAACGGAATTGAGATTTTTGGACCTAAGATTGTGTTCCATGCTTGAAGTTATTGAAAGTTTGGTTAATTTAGAAGAATTGTCGATGGAAGAGAGTTTTGATCAGTGGGAGGCCGACGATAAAACCCCGTGAAACAACGCCAGCTACATGAATAAGTTAAACACTTTATACATTGCCATTCCTCGTTCAACCAATCTCTCAAGAGACCTACCATTTGGGAAACTATGGGTACACATGGCAACGTTTCTATTCCGATGAATTATTTCATTTCTTCCTACTCACGGACTGCCGACCGCCGCCTACCGCCACACGACCGCCGCACGAACGCCGCCCGTCACCGCACGACCGCCACACGACCGTCGCACGACCGCCGCACGACTGTCGACTGTCATCGTCGATCGCCACCGAAGGATTGCGACCCGCAACCGACCGGTTGCGGGAGGGGGTGGCGGCCAGTGGGCTATGGGCAACGATCTTGCAACGGCGGTTGGTAGCAACAATCGGCGGTCGTGCAGTGGTTGTGTGGCAGTAGGCGACAATAGGCTACTGGCGGACAATGGCTCTAATCGAGAATTCCAACTCAATGAGGTAAAGCATAGATAAGCATGTTTACTTTTCAAAAGGATAGCGAGGGATAAGCATAGAGATTTGCCTTAAAGGAGGGATGCTTTGACCTATAAAGAAAGGTCCGATGTAAAATCAATAGTGGACCTTAGTTACAACGACCTAAAAGATGAGAGGATCAAAGCGTTGTTCTTCATTCATACTTTAGTCTCTCGAGGACTTGGTATAAGGGATGCCCTTATCTACTGCATGGGCTTGGGTTTATATAAAAAAATTCAGCAAGACCATCGAAGACACTAAAGATAGGTTGATTATGGATTGACGTCGCCTTCTTCACTCTTCTTTGTTGCTAGGCAGTGATGGTCGGGTCCAGTTGAGCATGCATGACCTAAGTATTGACGTGGCCATCTCTATGTATGACAAATTTATTGAGACGGAATGGAACGCTTTGGTCGAGAGAAAGGATTTTGGGTTTAAAGAATGGCCACGGTATGATCTCAGAAAATGCAACGCAATGGCCTTCTACTATGTTGACATTGAGGAATTTCCTGAAAAATTGGACTACTTGAACATGAGGATTCGTCTGTTATTAGAAGAAAACTTTCTCAAAATGCCTGACTCATTTTTCGAAGCTATGGAGAAGTTCCAAGTCTTGGACTTGACTGGCTTATCTTTTACCTCCCTCCCTTCATTGATGGAGTTATCCCTATGTCTTGATGGATGCCATTTGGAGAATGTGATTGCTCTTGGAAAGCTAAAAGGATTGCAGTTCCTAAGTTTTTTCAATTTTAGAATTGCTTGGGTGCCCAAAGAAATGGGTGAACTAATGGAATTGAGATTTTTGGATCTAAGATTGTGTTCCATGCTTGAAGTTATTGAAAGCTTGGTTAATTTAGAAGAATTGTCGATGGAAGAGAGTTTTGATCAGTGGAAGGCCGACGATAAAACCTAGCGAAACAACGCCAGCTTGGTTGAGCTCAAGAACATGAATAAGTTGAGCACTTTATATATTGCCATTCCTCGTTCAGCCAATCTTTCAAGAGACCTACCATTTGGGAAACTAAGGGTGCATATGGCAACGTTTCTATTTCGGGGAACTATTTCATTTCTTCCTACTCACGGACCGCTGACCGTCGCCTGCCGCCACACGACCGCCACACGAACGCCGCCCGTCGCCGCATGACCACCACACGACCGTCGCACGATCGCCGCACAACCGCCGCACGATCGCTACACGACAGCCGCACGACCGTCGACTGTCATCGTTGATCACCGCCGAAGGATTGCGACCCGCAATCGACCATCTGCGGGAGGGGGTGGCGGTCGGTGGGCTGTGGGCGGCGATCTTACAATGGCGGTTGGTAGCAACAATCGGTGGTCGTGCGGCGGTCGTGTGGCAGTAGGCGACAGTAGGCTACTAGCGTACGATGGCTCTAATTGAGAATTCCAACTTAGTGAGGTAAAGCACAGATAAGCACGTTTACTTTTTGAAAGGACAGTGAGGGATACAGTTAACAACCCTGAATTTAAGATTCTCGTGGATAGAGTGGTCGAGAATTGTGGCGGCTTGCCTCTTTTGATTCTCTCAGCGGCTAAAAGGCTAAAGCATGGAGATTTGCCTGAATGGAGGGATATTTCGACCTATAAAGAAAGGTCCGATGTAAAATCAATAATGGAACTTAGTTAATTTGACCTAAAAGATGAGAGGATCAAAGCGTTGTTCTTGGTTCATGCTCTAGTCTCTCGGGGACTTGGCATAAGGTATGCCCTTATCTACTGCATGGGCTTGGGTTTATATAAAAAATTTGGCAAGACCATCGAAGACACTAGAGATAGATTGATTATGGATTGATGTCGCCTCCCTCACTCTTCTTTGTTGCTAGGTAGTGATGGCTTGGCCCAGTTGAGCATGCATGACCTAATTATTGACGTGGCCATCTCTATGCATGACAAATTTATTGACACGGAATGGAACGCCTTGGTCGGGAGAAAGGATTTTGGGTTTAAAGAATGGTCACAATATGATCTCAGAAAATGCATCGCAATGGCCTTCTACTATGTTGACATTAATGAATTTCCTGAAAAATTGGATTGCCCGAACATGAGGATTCTTTTGTTATTAGAAGAAAACTTTCTCAAAATGCCTGGCTCATTTTTCGAATCTGTGGAGAAGCTCCAAGTCTTGGACTTGACTAGCTTATATTTTACCTCCCTCCCTTCGTCGATGGAGTTACTTAAAAACCTCACATCCCTATGTCTTGATGGATGCCATCTGGAGAATGTGACTGCTCTTGGAAAACTGAAAGGATTGCAATTCCTAAATTTCTTCAATTCTAGAATTGCTCGGCTACCCAAAGAAATGGGTGAACTAAAAGAATTGAGATTTTTGGACATGAGATTGTGTTTCATGCTTGAAGTTATTAAAAACTTGGTTAATTTAGAAGAATTGTCGATTGACGAGAGTTTTGATCAGTGGGAGGTCGAGGATAAAACCTCGCAAAACAAAGCCAGCCTGGCTGAGTTCAAGAACATGAACAAATTGAGCACTTTATACATTGCATTTCCTTGTTCAGCCAATCTCTCAAGAGACGTACCATTTGGGAAACTAAGGGTGCGCATGGCAACATTTTTTTTTTCCGGGGAACTGTTTCTTTTCTTCTTACTCACGGACCGCCGACTGTCGCTCGCCGCCCTACGACCGTCGCACGACTGTCTCACGACCGCTAACTGTCATCGTTGCTGCAGGAATGCTGCCCGCAACCCACAGGCTGTGGGAGGGGGCGATGGCCGGTGGGTTGTGGGCAACGGTCCTACGACGGCAATCGATAGCAACAGTTGACGGTCATGCGGTGGCAGGCGGCGATCGTGCGGTGGTCGTGTGGCAGTTGACGACAGCAAGCTGCCGACGAATGGTGGATCTGAACGAAAATTCCAACTCAGTGAGTTAAAGCATGGAGAAGCACGTATACTTTTTGAAAGGACAGTAGGGGACAAAGTTAACGACCCTGATTTAAGATTCTTCGGAATAGAGTGGTCGAGAATTGTGAAGGCTTGCCTCTTTTGATTCTCTCAGTGGTTAAAAGGTTAAAGCGTGGAGATTTGTCTCAAAGGAGGGATGCTTCGACCTATAAAGAAAGGTCCGATGTAAAATCAATAGTAGACCTTAGTTACAATGACCTAAAAGATGAGAGAATCAAGGCATTGTTCTTCGTTCATGCTCTAGTCTCTCGGGGACTTGGCATAAGGGATGCCCTTATCTACTGCATGAGCTTGGGTTTATATAAAAAATTCAGCAAGACTATCGAAGACACTAGAGATATGTTGATTATGGATTGACGTCGCCTCCTTCTCTCTTCTTTGTTGCTAGGCAGTGATGGCCAAGCTCAGTTAAGCATGCATGACCTAATTATTGACGTGATCATCTCTATGCATGACAAATTTATTGACACGGAATTGAATGCTTTAGTCGGGAGAAAGGATTTTGGTGTAAAGAATGGTCACGGTATGATCTCAGAAAATGCACCGCAATGACCTTCTTTTATGTTGACATTGATGAATTTCCTGAAAAATTGGACTGCCCAAACATGAGGATTCTTCTATTATTAGAAGAAAACTTTCTCAAAATGCCTGACTCATTTTTCGAATCTATGGAGAACCTCTAAGTTTTGGACTTAATTGGCTTCTATTTTATCTCCCTCCCTTCGTCGATGGAATTACTTAAAAACCTCACATCACTATGTCTTGATGGATGCCATCTGGAGAATGTGAATGCTCTTGGAAAGTTGAAAGGATTGCAGTTTCTAAGTTTCTTCAATTCTAAAATTGCTCGGTTGTCCAAAGAAATGGATGAACTAAAAGAATTAAGATTTTTGGACATAAGATTGTGTTCGATGCTCAAACTTATTGAAAGCTTGGTTAATTTAGAAGAATTGTCTATGGAAGAGAGTTTTGATCAGTGGGAGGCTGAGGATAAAACCCCGCGAAACAACGCTAGCCTGGCTGAGTTTAAGAATATGAATAAGTTGAGCACTTTATACATTGCCATTCCTTATTCAGCCAATCTATCAAGAGACCTACCATTTGGAAAACTAAGGGTGTGCAAGACAACGTTTCTATTCCGGGAAACTATTTCCTTTCAAAAATAGTTTTTTTTTTGCTATTTCTACTCCATGAACAATTTATGAGTAAAATAAGGTATTTGATAATTATATAAAATTTATATTCTTGAAATAGAAAAAGAATAGAAATGCATTTGGTAAAAATTTATAAATTTTTGTATTTATTTATTTTTCTTCTTACTCACGAACCACCGACCGTCGCCTACCGTCGCACGACTGCCGCACGAAGGCCGCACGACCGCCGTACGACTGTCTCATGACCACCGCACAACCACCGACCGTCACCGCCAACCACCACCGCAGGATTGCCACCCACAACCCACTGACCGCGGGAGGGGGTGGTGGCCGGTGGGCCGTGTGCGTCGGTCTTATGGCGGCGGTCGGTGGTTGTGCGGTGACAGGCGGCGGTCGGTGGTCGTGCGGCGACAAGCGGCGGTCGTGTGGCAGTTGGCGACGGCAAGCTGCCGGTGGACTGTGGCTCTGATCGAGAATTCCTACTCAATGAGTTAAAGCATGGAGAAGCACGTATACTTTTTGAAAGGACAAAGTGGGGACGAGTTAACGACCCTGAATTTAAGATCCTCATGGATAGAGTGGTCGAGAATTGTGAAGGCTTGCCTCTTTTGATTCTCTCAGTGGCTAGAAGGTTAAAGCGTGGAGATTTGCCTCAAAAGAGGGATGCTTCGACCTATAAAGAAAGGTCCGATGTAAAATCAATAGTAGACCTTAGTTACAATGACCTAAAAGATGAGAGAATCAAAGCGTTGTTTTTCGTTCATGCTCTAGTCTCTCGGGGACTAGGCATAAGGAATGCCCTTATCTACTGCATGAGCTTGGGTTTATATAAAAAATTTAGCAAGACCATCGAAGACACTAGAGATAGGTTGATTATGGATTGACGTCGCCTCCTTCTTTCTTCTTTGTTGTTAGGTAGTGATGGCCAAGCTCAGTTGAGCATGCATGACCTAATTATTGACGTGATCATCTCTATGCATGACAAATTTATTGACAAGGAATGGAATGCTTTGGTCGGGAGAAAGGATTTTGGCGTAAAGAATGGTCACGGTATGATCTCAGAAAATACACCGCAATGGCCTTCTTTTATGTTGACATTGATGAATTTCCTGAAAAATTGGACTGCCTAAACATAAGGATTCTTCTATTATTAGAAGAAAACTTTCTCAAAATACCTGACACATTTTTCGAATCTATGGAAAATCTCTAAGTTTTGGACTTAATTGGCTTCTATTTTATCTCCCTCCCTTCGTCGATGGAGTTACTTAAAAACCTCACATCACTATGTCTTGATGGATGCCATCTGGAGAATGTGACTGCTCTTGAAAAGTTGAAAGGATTGCAGTTCCTAAGTTTTTTCAATTCTAAAATTGCTTGGTTGCCCAAAGAAATGGGTGAATTAAAAGAATTGAGATTTTTGGACCCGAGATTGTGTTCGATGCTCAAACTTATTGAAAGCTTGGTTAATTTAGAAGAATTGTTTATGGAAGAGAGTTTTGATCAGTGGGAGGCTGAGGATAAAACCCCGCGAAACAACGCTAGCCTGGCTAAGTTCAAGAACATAAATAAGTTGAGCACTTTATACATTGCCATTCCTTATTTAGCCAATCTCTCAAGAGACCTATCATTTGGGAAACTAAGGGTGTACAAGACAACGTTTCTATTCCGGGAAACTATTTCCTTTCAGAAATAGTTTTTTTTTTTTGCTATTTCTACTCCATGAACAATTTATGAGTAAAATAAGGTATTTGATAATTATGCAAAATTTCTATTCTTGAAATAGAAAAAGAATAGAAATGCGTTTGGTAAAAATTTATAAATTTTTGTATTTATTTATTTTTTCTTCTTACTCACAAACCACCGACCGCCGCCTACCGTCGCACAATTGCTGCACAAAGGCCGCACGACCGTCTCATGACCACCGCACAACCACCGACCGTCATCGCCGACCACCACCGCAGGATTGCCGCCCACAACCCACTAACCGCGGGAGGAGGCGGCGGCCGGTGGGCCGTGTGCGTCAGTCTTATGGCGGCGGTCGATGGTCGTGCGGCGACAGGCGGCGGTTGTGTGGCGGTTGGCGACGGCAAGCTGCCGATGGACTGTGGCTCTGATTGAGAATTCCTACTCGATGAGTTAAAGCATGGAGAAGCACGTATACTTTTTGAAAGGACAGTGGGGGACAGAGTTAACGACCCTGAATTTAAGATCCTCATGGATAGAGTGGTCGAGAATTGTGGAGGCTTGCCTTTTTTGATTCTCTCAGTGGCTAAAAGGTTAAAAAGTGGAGATTTGCCTCAAAGGAGGGATGCTTTGACCTATAAAGAAAGGTTCGATGTAAAATTAATAGTGGACGTTAGTTACAATGACCTAAAAGATGAGAGGATCAAAGCGTTGTTCTTCGTTCATGCTCTAGTCTCTCGGGGACTTAGCATAAGGGATGCCCTTATCTACTGCATGGGCTTGGGTTTATATAAAAAATTCAGCAAAACCATCAAAGACACTAGAGATTAGGGGTGCGCATGGTCCGAGCAGGTGGTTCCCGACCTAGAACCGGGAACTGCCTGCTAAGGACCGATTCTGAAAAATTGGAACCGGGATCTACTCGGGAACCGGACTGCCGGTCCGGTCCGGTTCCCGAGTGGATCCATGGAACCGATCTTGACGCAAAACAATTTTGGTTTTCAACATAGAATGGTCGGGTCTATGAGTTGGGAAAGAGGGGAGGAGGTCTATGGTCGGGTTTTCAACATAGAACGGTCGCGAAACAATTTTCTGCGGTTGTGGCGGGTGGTGGCCAACACGAGGGGGCGAACAGCAGTGGTGGAGGAGCAGCAGCGGCGACATCGACGCTCAGGGAGGAATCGAAATGGTGATATGATTAAGAGGAACCGAGGAAGAGACAAAGAGAGAAAGAACCGAAGACGAAGGGAGTGAGGAGATGAGATCTAATCTAGGGTTTTCTTTTAGTAATTTTTTTTTAATATTAAAAAGGTTCCGATCCGATTCAGGTGGGCGGATCCGCCCATGGAACCGGGAACCGGACCGGTTCTCTCAAGAATTGCCGGTTTCGAGCAGTTCCGGTTCGGTTCCGGGCGGTCCAGGTGGTTCCCGAGTATTTTGCACACCCCTACTAGAGATAGGTTGATTATGGATTGACGTCGCCTCATTCACTCTTCTTTGTTGCTAGGCAGTGATGGCCGAGTCCAGTTGAACATGCATGACCTAATTATTGACGTGGCCATCTCTATGCATGACAAATTTATTGACACGGAATGGAACGCTTTGGTCGGGAGAAAGGATTTTGGGTTTAAAGAATGGTCACGGTATGATCTCAGAAAGTGCACTGCTATGGCCTTCTACTATATTGACATTGATGAATTTCCTGAAAAATTAGACCGCCTAAACATGAGGATTCTTCTGTTATTAGAAGAAAACTTTCTCAAAATGCCTGACTCATTTTTCGAATTTATGGAGAAGCTCCAAGTCTTAAACTTGACTGGCTTATCTTTTACGTCCCTCTCTTCGTCGATGGAGTCACTTAAAAACCCCATATTGCTATGTCTTGATGGATGCTATCTAGAGAATGTGATACTCTTGGAAAGCTGAAAGAATTGCAGTTCCTAAGTTTCTTCAGTTCTAGAATTACTTGGCTGCCCAAAGAAATGGGTGAACTAACAGAATTGAGATTTTTGAACTTGAGATTGTGTTCCATGCTTGAAGTTATTGAAAGCTTGGTTAATTTAAAAGAATTGTCTATGGAAGAGAGTTTTGATCAGTGGGAGGTCGAGGATAAAACCCCATGAAACAACGCTAGCTTGGCTGAGTTCAAGAACATGAATAAGTTGAGCGCTTTATACATTGTCATTCCTTGTTCAGCCAATCTCTCAAGAGACCTACCATTTGGGAAATTAAGGGTGTGTATGGCAACGTTTCAGAAATAGTTTTTTTTTTCTATTTCTATCCTGAGAATAATTTCTGAATAAAATAAGGTGTTTGGTAATTACACAAAATTTCTGTTCTTGAATTTGAAAAAAAAAATAGAAATTCGTTTGGTAAAAATTTATAATTTTTTGTATTTATTTGTTCTTTCTTCTTACTCATGGACTACCGACTGCCGCTTGCCACCGCACGATAGCCACACGAACGCCGCACGAACGCCGACTATCACCGCTGACCGCCACTGCAAGATTACCACCCGCAGCCCACCGACCACGGGAGGGGGCGGCGGCTGGTGGATTGTAAGCGGCAGTCTTGCGGCAGCGGTTGGCAACGACGATCAACTGTCGTGTGGCGGCAAATGACAGTCGTGCGGCGATCATGAGGCAATTAGCGAGGGCAGGCTATCGGTAGACAATGGCAATTGTCGACTGGTGGGCTGTGGCTGGCAACCGGTGGGCTACAAACGGCGGTAACCATCACCGGCAGTCGCTAGCGATCAACTACCAACAATGGCCGCGGGCGGCAAGAGGTGGCCAACAATTGGCAGGCGATTGACAATGGCCGCAATAAAGAAGAAGCACGAAAGAAAAATAGAAAAGAAAAAATGTATTTATTTTTAGAAATTTTTCCCAGGAACAATGAGCACCTTTTTTCCTTTTGTTTCATGTTTCCGTTTCAAATCTATTTTCTGGCTACTTCTATTCCGATAAAATGTTACTTACAAATATTTCAAATATAAATTGAAAAAAAAAAATGCAAGCAACTGAACACGAATGATGCAATGATAAATCACCTAAGCACGCTTGAATTGCTGCCACACATTGCCCTTAATAAAGTGAGAGCGATTGTTGAGCTTACCATCATCTTCCTCGTTGGCGTAAAGATAGGAGACCTGAATTCAATAGGAAAACCTTAATTTAATCTGAAAAATGAAGATTAATCACCTACTATGCATGTTCCGGTGTCTCTCAAGCAACAATTAAAAGCAATTTTTAAAATCTACCATAGTCATCCAATTGGTGAAGTAGAAAGAAAATTCAAAAGGAGCAGATTTGATACCAATCAAATTAGAAATGTACAACCAAATTTTTGAACACTAATAAGATATCAAGCAAGAGAGTTGCTGATTGAAAAAATAAATAAAGAAAGGATTGTTGACATTCGAATTTTTCTTTTAACGATAAAAAGGTAAAAATATCAACAAAAAAATGAATAAACAAGAAAATTAAAACATATATAAAAAAAATAAGATGAAAAATGAATGATAATATAATAAGAATAATAAAATTCGGGGTTGGCCATTTATGCCTGGCCCGGTTCCTTAAGCAAGATTCCTGGCCCACTCAGGCTTAATCCCTGAATTAGCCCAATTTCCCTCTTATCTTTCTTATTTTTAATCCAGCCCAACCCTTTTCTTTGGTTTTCTCCTTTTCTCAGCCCATTTTGTTTCCTCCAAAGCCCGGCCCTTTTGCCTTTCTCCTCCCTGGCGAACACGCGCGCCTGTGAGCAAGAACGAGACGAGCGGCGAAGGAAGGAACGATCCAACGAGAATGTCCGGGAGACTCACAGGGAGGCGAGGCGAGGCGAGCGAATCCAGTGTTCTAGAAGGTTGCTAGCTGCCGTATGGGGAATTGGGCTTAAAGGAAAAAGATTCCGTTCGAGCGGCCAAGGGTTTGTCCAGATGAAGCGCCGGTTAGAGAGAGTAAAAAGGCCAGTAGGGAGAAAGCAACCTTTAGAGAGAGAGAGAGACAGTGTTTCAGATTTTCAAGCTTCGTTCTGGTCGATATCTTTGATTCCAGCTCCGCTGCATTTTCCTGAGGCTTCGAGCGAGCCGAGCCGAGCCATGGCCGAGTTGAGCGACTCAGTGTCGATGTCGACGTCGACGCCGTACCTTTCGAAGGGAAGGAGCATGCGGTGAAGACGAGCAAAGATTCGGTTTCCGTGTTCTTCTGCGGCGATCGGGAGAAGCCCGCTCTGATAACGTCTCCCGACGTCGCTCTCAATTACACGTCGTGTTTCTAAGTGCCGATGACGTCGCAGACCAGGTCGTTGAAGTGCTCGACTTCTTTGGGCCGAAGGAAGTTCTGTGCTTAGGTGTAACGGCCAGTGCTTATATCCTGACTCTCTTTTGCGCACAAGTATAAAGAGAGGGCAGAGGGTTCTTGGTCTGACCTTTGTTTCCCCAGTTTGCAAGGCACCTTCATGGACTGAATGGCTTTATAACAAGGTGTTGCTGAACCTCTTGAAGGAGTTTCCTCTCCAGCGGTACTTCAGTAAGGGAATTCGCTGCAGCATGCACGGTTCAAAATCTGACCTCGTTCAAACTTGTCGAAAGTTGCTGGATGAAAGATAAAGTCCGAATGTCGTGCGCTTTCTTGAGGCCATGAATAGGAGGCATGATCTGTCAGACAACTTGAAGAATTTGCACTGCAAAACACTCATTTGTGTGGGTGAGAGCAGTCCATTCCATGCTGAATCAATGTACATGAGTGCCAAAATGGACAGGAAAGTCTGCGCTCATGTTGAGGGGGGGATCGTCGGCCACGAAGGAGCTCAGCTGAAGAGAGCTTCGCTGGAAAAGAGAGAGAGAGAGAGAGAGAGAGAGAGAGAGAGAGAAGACAGTGACTCCATTTCCGAAGCAGGTAAGCTCCTCGCTCCGTGTTGAGATATATCAACAGAGAGCAGAGGATGATGCTAAGGCTGCTAAAGTTAGCAAAAGAGAAAAGGAAGAGAAGCTGATACAAGCAAGAAGAGAAGAAGCGACTGTGACTGATACCAATAGAAATGAACGACTAAGATGAAGAAGATTGTGATCAACGATGGAAAATTTGTCAAAGAAGATAAACATGGATTGCGGATTGACGGACTGCCTCTATGAAGACATGTGAAGTCGTTAGTTAGTTAGAAAGTCAAAAACAGAAGTTAGTTTTTCAGTTAGTCTTCATCTTCTTAAATAGGAAATGTATATAGTTTTGCATACGATTGTCTTTTGAGTCTTCTGAAATATTCATCAGATTCTCTGTAAAAATAACATAGCAATATACAGATGAGAGAGATGAGAGTATGGAGCCGATATAGAGATCTTCTTTCTATTGATGTACAAATCGTGAAGTACATTGTGATCAAGAGAAGAGAAGAATACAGAGTTTCCATTTATCAATCTTGATCTTTACAAATATATCTTCTTACTTCTGTATCTTCGATTCCTCTGTACAAGAGTTTCTGCATTACTGATTCTTCAGTATGAATTCATCACCTTCACATGGTATCAGAGCCGGCGATCATTACAGCTAGAAGGATCCATTCAGAAGCTACTTGTTTGATCGAGAAAGAAGGAGCTGAAACTATACAGATTGCTGTATCACGGTAACTGTGTTAGTCTTTTCATGAACACCATTGCTATCTTGTTTTCTCCATAGTTGAAAGAATACAACAATGGCAGTAAGAGTATCGAAGTATCCCTTCCCCATACATGTGAATATTTCTAACTTTATCACAATCAAACTTGCCGAAGACAATTTCCTTTTGTGGCAAGCTCAGATCCATAGGTTTCTGAAAAGTCAAGAACTCTTTGGCTTCGTTAATGGTGATATTACACCACCCCCTCGAATGCTGCAGAATATAGTTGAAAGAGGTGAAGCTGAGGCTGTAAATCCAGATTATATTGACTGGACAAAAACAGATCAGCTAGTATCCTCATGGATAAGTGGAGCTGTCTTTGAGAATATACTAAGCTTAATAATTGGCTTAGAAACATCTTTTGAAGTGTGGCAGACACTCTTGAATCGATTCACACAAAAGTCAACAGCAAGAGAGTTTGAATTGAGGGGAAAACTTCAAGCCTGTCAGAAACATGATCGAGATCTTTCAGTCTATCTTAGGGAATACAAGTCAATATGTGATCAGTTAAATGCTATTGGGAAACCAGTGGATAACATAACCAAGCTGTTTGGTGTGTTGGAAGGGTTAGGAGCTGAGTATGAAAGTTTTCGAACAACAATATACTGTCTAAACCTCAACCTGAGTATGATGAGGTAATTGCACAATTAGAAAGGTTCGAGTCAAGAATGCAGAATTATTCTAGGACTCAATTTAACCACAATATGGCTTACTTTGGGCAAAGATACTCTCAAGCACAGTTTAAATATGGAGGGTATATTCCTCAAAATTTAAGCTTTGCAGCTCAAAGAGGTAATTACAGAGGAGGCCGTAGCTATGGAAGAGGACGTTCTCTTAATAACAGAGGCCGTGGATTCAGATACCCTGGAGACAATTCAGGTTACAGGTTCAGCAATATCAGTTATATGCAAGAAAATCAGAGAACCAAACCTTATTACAATTCCTCTGACTCTGTTTTCACCTCTGGATTTCGTCCCTACGCTGGTCCATCACAGAGATATCAAGAAGTGAAATCTTATCCTTCTAATCTAACTCTTCCTAAGAATGTGCAGGATGAGAAGCCAATTAACAACATAAAATTAGAGTGTCAAATCTGCAAGAAACCAGGCCATGATGCTTTGCACTGCTGGTATAGATTTGATAACTCGTATCAAGCTGAGGAAATACCAACAGCTCTAGCAGCTATACATCTCGAGGATGCCAAAGGCAGCGAGTGGTATCCAGATACTGGTGCAACCGCACACATTACAGCCAATCCTGGTATACTTCAAAACTCTTCTGAATATACTGGATATGACACTGTCATGATTGGTGATGGATCACACTTGTTGATTACACGTACTGGTAATACATTGTTGCATACTAGAGAAAGTCTATTGCCTCTGAATGATGTTCTAATTGTCCCTGATATAAAGAAAAATCTGTTGTCAGTATCCAAATTAACAGATGATTATCCATGCTCATTTGTCTTTGACAAATTTGGTGTATATATAAAGGACAATTGGACCAACACAACCTTGCTGCTCGGAAGGAAAACTAAAGGACTATATCAAGTGAATTCACAAACAACACAAGCCTTTCTAGCTCAGAGACACAGAGCAGTAGAAGAGGACACATGGCATCAAAGATTAGCACACACCAATCCAAATATGAACGTTCTACTTTGCTCTACTTTGCCCCGTTTTTGTTGAAGCTGAGATACAATATTCATTCATGAGATCGTGAGTGACTTGTATGAGACTCAGGTCGATTTGCAATGAATAATGACGAATGAAAGTTTTAGTTACTAAGTGTAGATCAAGAAATGCATTTCAATCGAATCTGGAATTGGTATTTGAAAATGCCTTCTATCTGTTTGATAATTTGCCAGAACGAGACAGTAAACTTAGGATTGTGTAATCGATGTTTAGAAACTCAGATTGGCACTCGAATGCTTCCACGATTACTGACTGTTTCCTCTTTGTGCTTTTTCTGTGATTTTTCTCGATGTCATTGCATATGCTTCAACTTTGGGCGGCGGCCAT
The DNA here is from genome assembly GCA_014182725.1 of Eucalyptus brandiana. Classification (NCBI taxonomy): domain Eukaryota; kingdom Viridiplantae; phylum Streptophyta; class Magnoliopsida; order Myrtales; family Myrtaceae; genus Eucalyptus; species Eucalyptus brandiana. The sequence goes on from CM024669.1 coordinate 31,775,309, forward strand.
GGATGAGTCCTTGCGTAGGAGATACCGTTTCCTTACCGGCTTTGCCCACGGTTAAAAGGCCATCACCGTCAGTTCTCTGTATCCTTCCCTCTATTGTGCGCGCGCGTATTCCTTATGCCGTTTGAGAGTTGTTAATGCTGTTTTGGCCAGATATCGATAGGCCGGTGATGTAGTCCTACATCGGCGTCGGTGCCTGTGCCGACGTCCGCTTGATTCGAGTTCGCCGGCTGCAAGCATCGGTGATGGTTCAGCGAAGAAGAAGTTGCAGGCGAAGAGGATATCGTTGAAGAAGAAGAGCTTCCGGAAGAAGACCTGCAAAAGGGAAAGAAGAAACAAAAATAAAAGAAAAATAAAAAGAATTTAAAAAATCAATAAAAATAAAAAGAAAGAAAAAAAGCTTTAAAAAATTCGATTTTATTCTGAGGTGGGTCGGATACGGACAGGCGGATTGGGCTGGTGGATCGGACCGGGTTACCCCGGTCCGAATTCCCTTTCTAGAATATAATAATAATAAATATTTAAAAAGGTTCGGAAATCATAAAAATCATTAAAAAAATTCTTTAAAAAATTCCAAAAAAGATCAAAAGATTCAGAAAACTCGAAAATATTAAAAAGTTTCATAAAAAATTTAGAAAATCAGAAAATTCATCAAAAAAATTCAGAAAAGTTAAAAATTCATAAAAAAATTCTAGAAAATCCAGAAAAAGTTTTGAAAAATCTTTAAAAATCTAGAAAATTCAGAAATTCTTGGAAAGAGCTTTAAAAATTAGATTTTCAAATAGTTTTCTATTAAATTTTGGAAAATCCTAAAAGAAATTAAAATTGGAAATTGAACAAGTTTTTGGGGTTTTACAATAGGGACTTGGATTGCCATTTTTTTAAGAAACGATATTAGATTACTTGTGTGTTTTTTACTTCAATTATACTTGATTGTGCATTTCAATATCTTGAGTGTTATTTCTTTTAGAATGGTTAGGATGAAATCTAAAAAATCTTCGATAAGTTGCTATGACATTAGTTAGCATGCAATCGAGTTAAGTATCAAAAGGGCATTAGTCTTAGGATTAATGTAATCAAGTCCTTGTTCCAAGATCTCTAGTTGCACGTGAAATGAGATTTTCTCCCATATCTCATTAGCAACTCTTTATATAGAAATTTGTCTATAATTAATTAAATAGGAATCGAATGTCCAAATGTCATAGGAGGGAAACCCAAATCAATTGAAAGCCATTGACCTGAATTTGACAATATCTCTAAACCTAATTCCTCTCCTTACTGTGGGGTAGGTTGCGACAAAGATTATGTAGTTTTTCAATTGTGATTTTCTTGTACCATTTTACAAGTACAGCTCATCGCAAAAGCCATTCACAACACGCTCACACGACCTATATTTCAACTCTATTATAGTCGATGCTTTTCTTTCTCATGATTTAGATCTGACAAAAAATTTAAAGTTATTATAATATCACTATGGGCTTTTCTGGAGTTTCATGTCTCTTATAGTCAATGCCTTTTTTTTCTCCTCATGACGTAGATCTCGCCAAAATTCTACTGTCATTCTAATATCATTATGAACTTTTTCTAGATATTGGCTTATCAATTATAAACATCCATTTTTCTCCTTACAAATATGACCTTGGAGAAGATTAAAATTTACGAGTTGTATCTATTGGGCTCAGCCCAAAACCTGATTGGCCCACGAATTATGTCTTAGTTCGATCCAAATTAAGTTTAAACTACAGATAACTCGCAGGACCAAAGAGGCCCAAAAGAGGACTGTATTTGCTGTTATTCCGAGTCTGGCTATGTTTGAGATGAGGGGGTAAGGTAAATTATGGAAGAAAATTTCAGAATTTCACCATTTTCCTTCCCAACAAAATTTGAAATTCTTCTGCATTTTCCACCCAATCTGTCGCTTTCTCCATTTCCTTCGCTACCCAAACATTGAACAAGGAACTCTACCATCACTAATAAACCGAGGCCAACCTTTCCAATTGATACATCGCCTCCTCTTTCTTGTGGAAAGAGCCAAAATAACTAACAAGAACATCGCATGAGTCTACACGGTCAAATACGATAGGCTTGCTATCAGCTACAACAACGGTGGAAGTTCCAAACTGCGAGCCATCCACTGGCTATATATTTTCAAACATAAAGTAATTAATTAATAAACTTATTCTCTTGTGCAAACTAGTGTGAGAAAATGTAGATGGCGATGAAATTATTTTTTAGGCTCTTACGATTATGTTTTGTGTTGTATGAATCGTAACTTGAGAAAGGAAATATTAGTCTCTTTCTACGCATTTATAAGCGAGAAGAAGGAATCTTATGGCGTCCTTATGTAGATTATTAATCACTAATCAAAACCTGTCCTTATTATTTATTTTTTTTGTTTCACTAAAAACTTGTCCTTATTAGATGGGAAGGTTTTGAGGAAAAAGTATCGGTTTACTAGGCCATACCATACCATAATTTTCAGAAAACGTGGTCATTAGAGAATAATGCCTTTTAGTTGAGTTGAAATAAAAAATTCGAAGCATGCCATTCTGACATTTTGCAGAAGTTGTCAATAAAATGGATGATTATGTACGTGGCTCTTAAAGAATAGCATCATGTAAATATTAATTTCCACTATGAAGGTCTTGACTCTATCATAAGCATCGATTCTTTTTTAACCAACTACCTAAGTCTTGATTAAAACGTTTTTTTTTTTTATAGCAAAAGACCATTTATTTGGGACGCAAATTAGCAAAAGACGAATTTGACTACAGCATTAATTGGTCCGAAAGTTTCCTTATGCTTTCCAGATTGCCCTCCTACTAGTTCCAATTATGAAGATATCGTGATTTTTTGACTTAGTTATGCTTCACTATTCCTTTCTTGAAGAAACGTTTCTCCAATCTAATGAAAACCGGTATTGCCTATGCTTTTAAATGTGCTGAGAAATTAAGGTTTTTTCCACAATCGACCCCCAATAAAATACGTTGCGGATTTGTTGGAATTGTAGGAACTGTGAATACAAATTTTCATTTTTCTCTTCCTACGAAAGCGCTTTCAATGTGTATTTGATAAGTCCCGATGTACATAATTCAGGTGATTTACATGTATTCACGTGGATTAATTGACTTTAAATGTTCGAGTTCCCCATGTTTTTGGTATTAAAAAACAATTTTGATGAAGAAAAATCAGCTTTATTTAGGACAACAAAAATTCCCCGAGACAAAAATGTCAGAGTCCGTGACATATTGCAGTAACATCGTAAATAATAATTTAAAAAAAAAAAAGCAAGTACATATATATATTGGAGGGACAAAAACAGCCCAAAAAAGCACTTACTCTTAGACAAGGAACAAAATGTCCGCCATTATTTTTTCTGTCTAGATGAACCTACGTGGCAACTGACAGGGTAAACCGTGCTTCGTGTTAAACTGATGTGTTGTTTTTAGTTATTAGAAAAGTATAAAATAAAATTAATAATTTTAAACTCAAAATAAAATGGCTTTTATCAAAGAGAAAAAGAAAAAGAAAAAGAAAACTTAGAAGCAAAGAGAGGAAGCGGGTGCGTTCGGTAGTGGTGGCCACACCGCCGTCGAGGTAAGCTTGGCCACAACTATTACCGCGTCGCCTTTGGTGCTCTCTTCGAATCCAATGGGCAACGCCAGCATCGGTTCCTCTGCGTAACATAGAAGAAAAAAAAGGCCGACCATGGAGAAAGCACCATTCGCAGCAGGGCTGGGCACCGGGTCTCTAGTCTTGTCTTGCTCAGCCTCACCATTTCTCTTATTTCACGGCAAAAGGAGATTCATAAAAAGAAACGTAAAGGCCGCCTGCTCATACCGACCACATGGCCGGTGCTGGCAATCACCGTCAAGACCGCTTGCAGACCTTGCCTTTATGAGGCGAGGAAGTTGACCGATCTCTCGAACATTGATTATGATCCCGACAGCGAGGGCAAGCTCATTCTCACACCCCTCGAATCGCCCTTCTAACCCTAGCCTTATATATTAAAATCCAAAGTGCATCAATGGTAGCTTCTATGTATCTTTTAAAACGGTTTGATCAATGTCCTCTATTGTAGTATTAATGTCCAACTCATGATTTCTCATTTTCACTGTGACTATTTTTTCGGGTATTAAAAATAGGGGCACGAGGTTGGCACCTTTTCTCTTAGCACTACCGCATTATCAGATATCAAACTATAATCTTAATCCGACATTGATGAAGTTGGCTTTGAAACCATGAGGGGGTTACAGCTGGACGAATAACATTCATAGTTAGGAATTACTCTTGGGATCCGTTCGTTTCGCGAAAAATGAGTCATTTCTGGAAAATATTTTCTCGAAGTCATTTTCCGGGAGAATGACAATATTTTTTGGTGTTCGACTAAAACCGAAAATATTTTGGAAAATATTTTTTGATGTTCAGTAAGGAAAATATTTTCCGCTCACCAAATTCGCAAGCGCAAGCGTCAAGCTCGAGGCTCGCCAGATCGATGAGCACGAGTTTGAGATCGACGAGTTTGAGGTTCACCCGATTTGATGATTAGCCAAGAAAGAAGAAGATGGGAAACAAAGAAAAAAAAAGAAAAAGAAAAGAAAAAAGGAAATTAAAAATAATTTGGATTAAAAAAGAAAAAGAAAATTAAAAAATAATTCAAATACAAAAAGAAAAGAAGAATAAGAAATGAGAGGAGGAAGTGAGGATTTGTAAAGGTGTGAGATAAGAGAGATTAAGTGAGAAAAATGTTTTCCACTTTTGAAAAGTGGAAAACATTTTCTCCTACTTTAGAAGACTTTTTTCCTTTGATGAAAAACATTTTTCAGGAATTCATTTTCTGTGAAACGAACAACGAAAAATTCGGAAAACGTTTTCTCGGAAATTATTTTCTGCAAAACGAACAAAGTCTTGGTCTCAGGACATCACTAGTCCATAAAGCTCTTCGACCTCCAGAAGCTTTTTGATCCACAATAAAAGGGCAATAATGCAAATCACTATGGCCAGAACAATGGCCGATGAGAAAAAAATAAAAGCACGCTAATTACAACATTATCAAATCCCCTAGAATCGATTTTGAGGCATCAGCATCGCCAAGCTCAACCAACCATCGCCGCCAGCTGTCCAAATTCATGAGCTCAAGATCCACACATTATGCGATGTTTCTCTATGTAAATCGAAAGGAATAAAGGGAAGGAACATGTGACATTTGCCTTTGCGTTAAGATTCCGTTTCTTAGTTTTTTTTCTTTCATCTTTGATTAAAGAACATTTTGTTTTGAGTTTAAAATCATTAAGTTTTTTTATGTTTTATTTTTTCAATGATAAAAACAATGCCACATCAGCTTAGTATGTAAGCGTAATTGGGTTCCTACGCTCATTGTAAAAGGTAATAGTGGTCACTTTTATACATCAAAAAGAATACGGGCCTTTCTTGGCATATTCAAAAAGTGAAATCATTGTTATTCCTTTCTTATAAATAAATGATTCTTTTTATCTGGATTTGGCCGGAACTTCAAATGATGCTTCAACCCAGGTTCGGGCCCTAGTGCTCTTTGTTGGCACCTTGATATGTCCAAGTTGCAATAGCATCATGGGAATGAAAAAAAGCCATTGCCGTTGTCACCATCGACAAGTCAAAAACGACCAATTACGTTTGGGCTTCGGTCGACAATGTCTTTTGTTGGAAAAAGTGCTAAAAAAGTCATAAACCTTTTGTATTTGTGCCAATTTAGTCATAAACTTTTTTTTGTGCCAATTTAATCCTAAACTTTTTTACTTAATGCAAATTCAGTTCTTTCCGGCCAATTTTGACCGGATTTTGCTGACTGAACGCCGGCCAGCTAACATAGCCTGATCGGTGTTGGACATCGACAATTTTTAATAATATTTTAATATTTTAATAATTAATAATTAATATTTTATATTTTATTTTTCCCTCCCCTCCTCCGGTGATCGCCGGACCTCGGTGATCGGGCAAAGGCAACGGCCGGCGAGGTCGACCTCGCCAGACCTCACCGGCCACCTCGCCCTCGCTAGGGCAAGGCTCGACCCTCGCTAAATCCAACGAGGGCGAGCCTCGCCGGCGCCGCCCAGGCTGCAATTCGGCGATGTTGAGCCTCACTGGCCATGGGCAAGGCTCGACGTCACCAGCCCGACACTAGGTTGCCCGGCCTGGGCAGTGCTGGTAAGGTCAAGCCTCACCAGCACTGCCTAGGCCGTGATTCGACGAGGTCGAGCCTCGCCAGATCTAGGGAGGGCGAGCCTCGCCCATCGCCAGCGAGGCTCGACCTTGCCAACCTAGTGCTAGGTCGCCCTTGCGGCCTAGGTGGTGTTAGCGAGGCTCGCCCTCGTCGGATCTAGCGAGGTCGAGCCTCTCTGGCCATGGGCGAGGCTCCACCCTCACCAGATTCAGCGAGGGCAAGGTGGCCGAGGAAGTCCGGCGAGGTCGACCTCGCCAGCCGTCGCCTCTGACTAGTCGCCGAGGTCCGGCGACCGGCTGGAGGAAGGGAGGGAAAAAAGAAAAAAGAAAAAAGAAAAATAAAATAATTCAAAAATATTAAAATATTATTAAAATTTGTCTACATTAGCATCGATCAAGTCACGTCACGTCGGTGGCCGACGTCCAATCAGTAAAATCCGGCCAAAATTGGCCGGAAAGGATTGAATCAACACTAAAAAGGTTTAGATTTAAATTGGCACCAAAAAAAAGGTTTATGATTAAATTGACACAAATACAAAAGGTTTAGGACTTTTTAAGCACTTTTCCCGTCTTTCGTTCCCTGCTGTTTTCACCCATCACAGTGTCCACTCGTTCGAGGCAGTGAAGAGACACTGATTGCTAAGCGAACACATCATCTTCCTTGGCTTAAAAATACGAGATCGAAATTCGACACAAAAACCTCGATCCATTCCGCAAAATAAAGATAATCACCTGATCCGCGCATGTCCTTGTGTCTCTAAAGCAAGAATTTGAGCAAATTTTAAAATATACAATATTTATATCGTCATTATTTTTAGGACAATCCAAATAGGTAAAGTAGGTATTCAAAGGACAGGGCGAGTGTAAACAAACCTCAACCTCAGAAGGAAATGAGAGGAAGAGAGCATGCTACCGATCAAACCGATCCACGCTATTAACCCCTCTTGAGGATTTATATAACCAAAATTTTTTAACATATATATAGAAAAGATTTTGTAGGTTTTCAATTGTGATTTTCTTGTACTCTTTTTTACGAGGATGTCCCATTGAAAAGGTTATATACGGCACTTGACCTTTGTCTTAAGTCTATCATAATCCACGCTTTTTTTTTTCCTCCTAATTTAGATCTAGCCAAAAATTTAATATCATTATAATATCGCTATGGGCTATTCTAAAATTGGACTTATCAACTATCGGTGAAACTTCAAACAACTTGCACATTATTGGTGGTATTTGAATAGGTGAGCTCTAAGTCTTGATCTAAAATTTTCTTAATATCCTGACTACTGTGCCAACTTTTACAATTATATTTAAAAACAAAAAAAAAACAAAAAAAGATGGAGTTAAGAGAGAAAAGGTTAATGAATTGGGTATAAACATCTTGTTTTCACTTTGAAGGTTCTATTTCAAAATGGAGAGAAAACTTAAGGCAGACTATGACGTGAATAAATCATACACTTGATTGACCATTCAAGACTAGGTTAAAACTATTACAAGGTTGTTGACTTAAATTGAATTTTTATCCCCACATGTCACGAACAAAAGTGATGATATGAGGTAATCCTCCTTTGTCTGCCATTAAATATGACTATGGCGAAGATGGAAATTTACAAGTTGTGTGTATTGGGCTCAGCCCAAAACCTAATTAGCCCACTAGTTATGTCTTAGTCCAATTGATGGCACAGAAAACTTGTAGGACCAAGGAGGCCCAAAACAGAATTGTTTTCCCAGAACTTGCATGTCTTTGCTACGTTTGAGATGAGGGGGTGAGGAAAACATTCATTTTCTCCATTTCCCTTAATTTCCCAAATATTAAAATGAGTAACTCTGCCATCACTAAATCTATGGTGAATGTGAAAAGTGATGAAGTCATACAGGAAAACTAAGCCGAAAGTATATTAGGTCTGGGGTGAATCGGTGTAGCCATGTTATTTATTTATATTACCTATGCTAGTCATAATCCAGTATGTCTTTTGCAAATATAATAATTACCAAATTAAAGCAGCATAATCCAAAAAATTTATCTTGTGGCTGTCATCTCTGAAATTCAAGGCATCATCCTCGATATTCTAATATAGATCGATACATGTTTGATTATAGTTAGAAACTTGTAACTAGAAAAATAAAATGCTTATCTTCTCCATGAACAAGAGGCTATAGTACGTATCACTAAGCATTAGGTGATATTATCCGGATCATAATAAATTGTCTATAACCTCAAGTTATCTCAATATGTAGTGACATCATGGAAGAGCAAGGACATAGACACATCCCCTAATTTTTAAGTGAAAAATCAATTTTCTTATCAGATGTACAAAATCATGGACAAATTTAATGACGTTAGGTTCTGCAAGGTTGACATGTGAGAGAAAATTAAGAGGGACAAGTCGTTGTAACAAAAGACAAATTAAATTGATCAAAATATATTAAATCCATCTAACCATGTGCCTAAAAACTAAATAAAAAGAAATTGCTTTAAGAGCAACGGGTCGCTCCGAGGTTCATTACCTCGCTCACAGAGTACACAAGGTGGAGATTCAACAGAGTGCCAATTTATGTGAAGTGAAGTGCAGAGAAAAAAAAATTTGACCAAAAAAAAAAAAAGTGCAGAGAAAAAAGAAAGATCGGACAAGGAGCACCCACACAACTCCATCATTCATTCCACCCATTAAAAAAGAAAAAATCAAAAACAAATAAAAAATGTAAAAATTATATATGTTAGCATTGGCCGTGCCATGTAGGATGGCCAGTATTACCTAGACCACTACGTCACCGATTTCCAACCAAAATTAGCCAAAATGACTACATTTGCAAATGGTAAAAAAGTTTAGGACAAACCAATTAAATTGAGAGATTTATAATTGAATTGACATAAGTATAATAGGTTTGGAATTTTTGTTAGTAATTTTCCTATTACGAATGATTTCATGCTAACATAAATCAAGGCCAAATGTAAAGCTCGCGCTCATACAAATTGCCTAGCTCTTCCTCTCACAATGACCGAGAGTCGAATCCAATATTGATCTTTTCCATCGACTTATTAAAAAGTGCATGTGCCATGGATCAGCCTGTGACACACGCATCAAGCATCAAATGTCATCCAAGCTTCTTTCAAGATATTTCCACAGCATTTATTTAGCCAAAATTCTCAATCAATCTATCATTTTCAAAGCACAACTATTCAACATCTTGACTCTAAAAGATAGCATCATGCAAAAGTTAATTTCCAATATGAACAACTTGAGTCTAATATGAATATCGATTCTTTTTTTACCAAAGACCTAAGTGTTTATTAACATGTCTTTTAGTAGAAGACCAATTATCCTTGAAGTCTTTTGGGGGAGGGTACACTTGCCAATCTAGAGGAAGAGATTGATTTATCTTTTGGAGCGAGAGAAAAAGTGGTTTCTACGGCGAACACCTCGTAAAATTGTGAAGTAAAGGAGATGATAATTTCCACTATCCACACCTTGACTCTGACATAAAGTATTAATTATTTCATTTAGTGGGGCAGGGAGAGCCATTTTTAGTTTGATTTACGAGGCCACCCGATCCAATCACGATGACAACTAGCAAAGTGTCTTTGCATTTTACGGTGGGGGTATTCTTGCCAATTCATAATTTGCTTTCCCTTCAGTCGTTACCTCTTTTTCATTGTTAATTTGTTTTATGTCTATGATCTCTCTGCAAATCGAAAGGAAGAAAGTGAAGAAAAATGTGACATTTGCTTTAGATTCAGTTAATTTCTTTTTCTTCTTTAACAAAAATCATTTAATCTGAGTTTAAAATCATTACTTTGCTTTTAAAAAAAAAAAAAAAAAAACTTTTTTAGTAATAAAAAGCACCATATCAACTTACCATGCAAGTGTTGTTTGGCACGCAGACTCATTTAGACGGAAAAATAAGAGTGGCCATTTTTGTCCCAAAAAAAAAAAAGAAAAAAAAAAAGAGTGCGTGCTTTTCTTGAAATTGACATCATTTTTCCTAGATTTGGCCCACCAGTTATATGAGAACTTCAAATGACACTCCAACCCACCGCGGTCATCGGGCCAGCTCTCTTTTTAGCAACTTGCTGTGTCTATGTCGTGATAGCACATGCTCTAGGAAAACAAAAGAAAAAGGACAAGAAGTACCGTGTTTTTCCACCCCACCGAGAATAAAGAAAGAAAGATTGACGTTGAGGTCGTCGTCTTGTTTAGTTTGTCATTGTCCGATGGTCTTTTGCAATTGTTTTATCTGGGCAAGTTGGCAGAATTACAGTGATGAATTCTGTTTGATGGGCTTTTATGTTTGATGGGCCTACTTAAGCCCATCCGCCTATGTTGGGTCAAAATCTGGCCCGTAAGTAAAGGGCCCATAGAAAAGTGCATTTACTGTAAAATAAAGAATAAACAAAAAGGGGGAATATCTTAGCAGTTGTGATATCTGAGCAGTTGGGTTATCTGAAAAAGTAGAAATATATTTTCTCTGCTTTACATGCACTAAATTCTTACTAAGAATTCATCGTTGAATGACATGGCGACCTAAATGGCATGCGCCACATCATCGCATACACGTACAGATAAAGTCATCAATGAAATAAATACTGTAGAAAAGAAAAGAAACTATAGATGGGGCAATATCAATTGAAAGTAATATTTTCTTTTCCTGTTGCACTCTCTTTTTTCTACCCATAGTAGCTCAGCAAAAGATGTCCTATCAAACTTTGCACAAAATGCCATTGACGATTACACCATGCTTGGTTGACCAATATCCAAAGGTCCTATGGGCGAAGTGTTGGTGTATGATCGTGTGCTGTTTCTCTCCATGTAATATGCTTCATTTCATGCAATACAATGGGAGGAAGGAGCAGTCTCCTTTTGGTTTCGTCTCATACTGAACGAACGGATTCTTTGCTCACCTCAGCAATCTCTGTCTGGGAACACGCGCCTCTCCGGTCGAGCACCCCTGCCCTCTTCGATCTTCTTCAATGTTCTAGCAATGGCGAGGGCCGTCGACCCTCCAGAATCAGCGAGGGCTTTCAGATTTGAACGAGGGCCGCGGCCCTTACTGCTGGAGTGCTGATGGTAGCAAGGTCATGGCGGACATCGCCGGCGAGTGGCTAGACTAGCGAGAGTCATGACCTCACATAACTCACTTGCCCCCACACACTCTCATGTTACTTTTTCAGCAGTGGAGGTGGCGGCGAGGGCCACATCAACTTCACCCGACTACGACCAGAGACATCGACCCCTGGCTGATGAGTGGGCGGTAGTGATGGATTTATTGGAATTGGGCTTACGGCCCATCTGCTCAAGTTGGGCCCAAAAGGGCCCGGCCCACGGGAATAAGGCCCGTGGAAGGGGAGAGGTATAAAAGGGAGGAGAGAGAGAGAGAACATAACGCTTGGCAATTCAACGTACGCTTCTCTCCCGCGTTTTTCTCCCGAAGAACGAAGAGGCATACGGCTTCCAATTTCTTCCCTTCAAAGCTTCATCGACCGGATTCTCTTCCTCCATTGACGACGGTGTTTAATCGTGGCTAACAAGGTACGCTCGAATACGTGGTGTGCTTTACGATCGGTGATACGTGCCGTTTCCCGGGCTTCGCTTCCGCTTGAGTTTAGGGGTTCGATTTAGTGTCGAATCCCGATTTTCGGGGATCAGTCATTCCCAACATTGGTATCAGAGCCAGGTTCACGTTTTCCCGATCAATTTGATGTTTTTTGATTGATTTTTCGCAAAAGGAAGTTCGGCCGTACGGATCGGGCGACAAATCCCGACACCCGAGACTTCTTCGGCCATTTTTCCGAGTTTTCGTAAGTCAAAAACGAATTCGAAGGCACCGGGTGAAGCGCGACGTCGAGACGAGTCCGACGATGTGTCGACCGCCGCCGGAGCCACCGCACGCGCCCACACGCGCGGCCGGAAGGCGCGCGCGTGGGCGCGCGCGCGAAAGCGCGGGCCGCCCGGCGCGTGCGCCACACGCCGGTGGCGAACCGCACGTGCGCGCGCCGGCGGCCGGCGAGCCGGCACGCGCCGGTCCGCGGACCGACGCGTGATGACGTCACTCGATGACGTCATCATGACGTCACCAACCGCCGATAACCGCCGGAGATGACGTCATTGATGACGCAGCCGCCGACGACGATGCCGGCCGGCCACCGGCCGGCGACCCGACCCGACGGCGACCGACCCGACCCGATCCCAGCCCGTCGCGCGTGCGTGCCGCGCACGTGCGTGGGGCCGACGCCTCGCGTGACGTCAGCACGCTCACGCGCGAGGCACGTGCCGGGCCGACGCTCGCGTGACGTCGCCCACCGCACGCGCTGGGCGGCACGTGCGGCTCGACGTCGCGTGACGTCGGCCGCCGCACGCGCGGCACGTGCGGTCGGCCGTCCGGCCGGCGCGGCCGGTCCGGCCGGCCCGACCGGTCCGTCCGATCCGACCGGTCCGACCCGCGCGCCTGTTGACCCGACCCGTTGACCGACCGTTGACCGTTGACCGACCGTTGACTTTGACCGTTGACCGTTGACTTTGACCGTTGACCGTTGACCCGGAAAAAAAAAAAAAAAAAAAGGAATTTGTTTCTTTTTCGGTCATGCCTATGTGTATTATAAGTGATCCATTTTTTTTTTTAATTCTGCATTTGTTGCATGAATTTTGGAAAATTATGTATTTTCCTTATGAAAATTATGGATTATTCCGCATTTGTTGCGAGGGACTATAATGAGTTATGCACGAGATACCGCAAGCCCGAGAAGGGACGAGGGAAATGCAAGACTTAAAAGGCTGATGTCAGATTTAGCTAATTGTCGGTGGCATGACGGTGATTTAGTATCACATGTGATCAAGGTCAATCAGATGATACAGGAAATCATCTGGAATGGTTATCTTATGCCGGATTTTAAGAAGGTGCCGGCTTTGATAAACACTCTTCCACCTGAATGGCAAGCAGTGTTGGATCGGCTATGGGAGGTCAACGTGGTCCCGGATTATAGGAAGCTAGTGGAAGCTTTTGTAAGAGAATCTTATAGGATTGAGTTGGCCAAAACTTCAACCCTAGATTGAGCGCCACATGGCGCCGAGAGAATGCGCCTTGGTGGCGACATGAAAGCTCTCCAAAAGTTTTTCCTTGGTTGGCAAATGTGCCTTCAGTTTTCTCAGATGTTTTGAATGACAGATTAAAAGGGACATTCCCTATTTATCCCTTGGATTAATTTAAGATGTTTTTGATGTGAATATCCCTTTCCATATTGATATTTTTTTTTCTTGTATATATATTGCTTAGTGTAATGTATAGTTGTATTATGTGAAAGCATTGTTATTTTATTAGATATTAGATTTTATTTGCTTTCTCTTATTGCTGATTGCTGTGGGTAATTAGCTGTGGGTAGTTTTAGAAGCTTTTGTAACTTCATAGAATTGATTTTGCATATGACAATCATATTAATGATAGTTTTGAGTTAGGATTTTTGGAGGATGATTGGAAACATAGTGACCTTTTGATTCGAAGCCTTACTTGAAATTATTTATTAATATGATGGGTCTATGCAAATAGGGATGCATAAATGATAGGCATTAATTATTCGTGCATGGATGTCTGATGTGTTCAGAACGATAGTTCAGCAACTAAGAACGTGATTGCTGATATGAACGGTAACAATTGTGAAAGATTCAATATGTGCTGGAAAAGCAAGAAGCACTAGAAGCTCTTGACCATGTTATGGAAGATCTTAAGGATGCCATGCGCCACCTTGAGCTAGTAGAGGACCGCCTAACGGCATTTGAGCCGAAAACGGACATTTGCAATCTTTGGTTCTAGCTCAAAAAAAAAAAAAAAAAAAAAAAAAGGGGCTTTGTGCTCTAAGCGCAAATGTATTGATTCGTTCAATATGTGGGAATGCAAAGGACCAAGTCCTTACTGCAAGAAATCAAGAGTTAACCAACACAAGAGAGGAAAACGTCCTCAAGTGAAGAAAATGTCAAGGGCGAGGTGTTACAATTGTGACAAGAAATGTCACTATGCTTAGAATCTGTTGTGAGTCAAAAAAGGTCAACACCTCTTGTACATTTGAGAACTTTGCTTATGTGTCAAGTTCTGTATTATTGGCTGAATCCAATCCTTTGTGGACTGTAGATTCAGGAACGACAGACCATATAGCGAAGGATAGAGGATCCTTCGTGGAATTTCGACGATACCAACCGGAACTAAGTGAATCCATATGGGAAACAACTCTAGAGTGAAGTTAAAGGAATTGGCACCGCCAATTGAACATGAGTGGTGGACGCACCTTAATGTTCTATATGCTCCGGAGATTCGTCGAAATTTAGTGTCCTGTCTTAGCGTTGGTTAAGCTTGGTTTTAGTGTGAACTTCCATAATAGAAGTGTAGATTCGTATTTGGATACAAACTACTATGGTTGTGATTATTTTCTGGATGGTTTTATTGTACTAGATGTTGACTATGGTGATGTCAATATGTCATTCCCTTGTTTCACGTCTTCTACCTTATATGATAATGATGTGAATATGGTGGCATGCTAGACTTGGTCATATGGGCCAACAACATATGAATAGACTAGCCATAGAGGGCTTGTTGGGCAATATTGAAAAAGTCGATTTGTCCATAAGTGAGCATTACCTAGTAGGGAAAATGACAAGGAAACCATTTAGAAAAGGATAAAAGAGCTGAATTTCCTCTGCATTTAATCCATTTGGACGTCTGTGGTTCAATGAATGTGAGAGGAAGGCAAGGGGCTGTTTATTTCATCACTTTTATAGATGATTATACTCGAGTCGGATATGTCTATTTGATTGCTCATGAATGAAGCATAAGTTGTTTTGAAGGTTTATGAACCTAGCGGAAAATCAATTAGACAAGAAAATAAAAGCATTGAGATCCGATCGAGATTGAGAATATTTATCCGATGTGTTCGAAAATTATGTGATGAAAAAGGAATATAAAGATAGTTGTCTATTCCATATACTCCTCAACAAAATGGTGTTGTGGAAAGAAGAAACAGAACCCTACTAGAAATGGTTAGGTCCATGATGGTGCATGCTAACTTACCTATCACTTTTCGGAGTGATGCGTTGTTAAGCGCTACCTATATACTTAACCGGATGCCTTCCAAATCGATTGCTTCCACTCCATATGAGTTATGGGAGTTAGAAAACCGGACTTAAGTTTTCTTAAGCCATGGGGTTGTGCTGCCTATATTCATGAGTCCTCTCACAAGTTTGGGAAATTGGGTCCCAAAGGAAATAAGAGTATTTTCATGAGATACTACGAACACTCGAAAGGGTATGTGTTCATAGGTGAGCAGGAAAGTGGGAGTATAACTGAATTTGAATCACGAGATGTCACATTCTTAGTGGATGAATTTCCTAAGAAGAGCAAAATAAGGGAAGATTGTTCCCTATTTGAAACCTTGGATCAAGATAATGATGTCAGTGGAGTTCGTCCAAGTGGGAGTAATATGAGATGTGATGAATTGAATTCAACTCATTCTCAATTGCAACCACCGATGTGACAATATCATCATTACCTAATCCAAGTGGGAGCATGATGGGGAATGATGTGCTAAGTGTACAATCTCCCATACGGTGAACAAGTTGCCAAAGTATTCCCCGTCAATGTTTTGACATTGAAAGGGAAGCTTTTATGGTTGCTCCACAAGATGAGGATGAGCCAAGAAATATTAATAAGGCTCTAAATTGCCCTAATAAGGAAAAATGGATTCATGCAATGAAAGAGGAAATGGAGTCGGTGAAGTCAAACCATGTTTGGGAACCGGTTGATTTTCCAAAAGGACGCAGAGCTATTGGGAACAACTAGGTTCTCAAAATAAAGCGAAAGGGCGATGGCTCGATAGAAAGGCATAAGGCTCGCCTTGTGGCGAAGGGGTATAATCAACGGGAAGAAATTGATTATGAAGGATATGGGTGAGGTTACATATATTCTTGGATTTAAGATTTCAAGATTGTAAACCCATAGACACTCCTATTGCAAAAGGTGAAGGATTGAGCCATAGATCGTGTCGAGGACTCCACAAGAGAAGGAATAAAGGAAACATGTTCCTTATGCTAGTGCTTGTTGGAAGCTTGATATACACTATGATGTGTACAAGACCTGGCATATGTTTTGCAGTTGGAATGGTGAGTAGATACCAATCCAATCCAGGTCCAGCACAATGGAAAGCCGTTATGAGAATACTGAGGTATCTAAAGGGAACTGCTGATTAGACGATGAGTTATTAAGGAAAGGATCCGCGACTCTAAGGCTATCCCGATTCCGATTGGGGAGGAGATTTAAATGAAAGGAAATCTACCTCTAGCTTTGTTTTCTTACCGAATAATGGCGCCATATGTTGGAGCAAAGTAAGAAACAAACGTGTATAGCCTTGTCCACGATAGAAATTGAGTTTGTGGCATTATCGCAGTAGTGAAAGAAGATGTTTGGCTTTAGAGATTTTTTTTGGATCATTTAGGTGTTATTGGAAGTCTTTGCAGATTTGTTATTTGTTAACCGTGATAGCCAAGCAAAGAAAAGCGTACACCAAAGATCCAAAATATCATGGCAAGACCAAACATATAGATACCAAGTATAATTTTGTAAAGGATATGGTTGCACGAATGGACGTGAACTTAGAGTACATACTACGCATAGAATGGTAGCGAGATCCTATGACAAAGCCAATACCCGAGATGTGTTTTGTGGCCATATGAAATCTCTAGGGTTGCGTAGAAGCCGATGTACCGAATATTGTAATTTCCCTAAGTGTTCACAATTTGATGAATTTGTGTTTTCATCATTAATGCCTATGAATCTTTGTTTGATCTTTATGCATCTTAATGCTCGGTGCATTATTTTAAGTTGAGAAGTATGTCGGACAGATATAAGATTAGCCCACTCACACGGGTAATCGCCTCGTTTCTTGTGTGATAAATAGAGATGAGACTGTTTTTAAGCTTATTATCCGGGTGATAATCGAGAGCTCAAGCTTAAAACACGTATGTCGCCTAAGCGAGTGTTAAGATGAGGACATAATACTTACTATGTCTGAAAGTAAAATACCCCACATATTTTACCTTATCTCGTCTAAGATGCCGATGTGAGTTCGATGAATTTTGTGAATGAGTAGATACGTGAACTCAAGTTAGACATTGGGTATGTCCGAACTATCATCCGTACGGTATTGAAAGGTGTAGACATACGCTCCATGGGAAAGGAGTTAATACCGTAATACGTATTTCATACTACGTATGCATGAGACGACCAATAAGAGTGGCAAAAGTTTGATCTCAACTTTTATGTCGTGTGAGACTCTTGAGGAAGAGAGTTCCTCAACTTTTTAGTCCCCTCATGACTCTTACTTATTCTCAAGATTTCTATTTAGTGTTTGCTATCTTAGGATGTTGCCAATGGTCATGAGTGATTCGATCTAATGGGGCATTTCTAGAAAAGCAAGCTGGACTGAAATTGAGAGTTTGAAGGAAAGAGGAAGATCGATTTTGGAGAATCACATTGTAGTTTTTGTATTCACCGGTTAACCAATTATGACTGTCTTTGTGATAATCATAATTGTGAATACAATATATATATATATATATATATATATATATATATATATATATATATATATATATCATTGTTTAAAAGAGATCAAGAGAGAAATAAATGTGATCGATCGATCTAGGGTACGCATACTAAATCTACTCGGGATGTGATGCCCATTATGAGCTGCTATATATTCCTAACGAGATGTATGTATGGCAACGAGCTCTCAAAGTATGCTTGGTCGCACGGATTATTCACCGGTATGAATGTTGAAGAGAGGAAAAGAGGATTACATTCGGGCCACCATGTTAAGTGAGAGTCTATGATGGATTTTCTCGATGGAAATTTGAGTAAGGCTGTCCGCCCATGTTGGTTTTGTACCACCATGTGCGAGTGGGAGATGATGGATTTATTGGAATTGGGCTTACGGCCCATCTGCTCAAGTTGGGCCCACAAGGGCCCGGCCCACGGGAATAAGGCCCGTGGAAGGGGAGAGGTATAAAAGGAAGGAGAGAGAGAGAGAACATAACGCTTGGCAATTCAACGTACGCTTCTCTCCCGCGCGTTTTCTCTCCCGAAGAACAGTAGGCATACGGCTTCCAATTTCCTCCCTTCAAAGCTTCATCGACCGGATTCTCTTCCTCCATTGACGACGGTGTTTAATCTGTGGCTAACAAGGTACGCTCGAATACGTGGTGTGCTTTACGATCGGTGATACGTGCCGTTTCCCGGGCTTCGCTTCCGCTTGAGTTTAGGGGTTCGATTTAGTGTCGAATCCCGATTTTCGGGGATCAGTCATTCCCAACAGGTAGCATTGCCGCCGCGGCCCCCTCAATTGCGGCAACATCTCTCCTCCTTCTCCTTCGTTTTAACTCATTCTTCATTTCTCAGATTTTTATTTGTTTTTCAAATTTTAATTTCCTTTAAGTTTTGAAAATAATTTCTTATGTTTTAACTGCCATGCACGATGCCTTGTAAGTACCACATCAACATCTCCATTTATAACTAAAACGAAAAGACCATGAACTCAAACATAAGGTCCATACTTTAGATACCAAATTTCCAAAAATAAAAATAAAAATTAAGAGACCTTATTAAACAATTTTCGACAATTCGCACATGTCGGGGTGCCTTTACCAAATATATAAGTCGAGACTAATGTATTTTAAAGGACAAGCACAATAATATTACTACTTATTCTTTTCAACATGTTGCATATCATCTTGTCGTACAAGCATTTCCCTAGTTTCGTTTACAGTTTTATTGCCCGCCCTGACTAATTATATTGCATCATACGCACAGCCTCATACATATTACCGAAGACCAGTCAACAACCATCAACCCCAGATCTCTACATATCCTTATTTTCGATCGTCTCCGGGGAAGGAGAACGCAAGAATTTCTAAGCCATGGACCATGTAATATCCTCTTCGCCCACTTCTATGTCCAACCCAGAGCATGCCAAACCGCGTTTGAAGCATCGACAATGTCGTTCCGACACGGCGGCTGATCAGTGATCAGCATGTTCGCCATCACACCCATTCATAGAGTCACACTCGTCGACCACCTTGGCACATCACACTCCTCCCGGTCTTCATAGATGTTATCCTAATTCTATCACCGCATCGAAATCCGTTGGCATATCACCCGGTCGACAGCGCAACAATCAGCTCCAAGTTTTTATGGTATCTGTCATCGCACTCCGGCGGGCCCCCACCATCACCTCCTTTGCTGAAATCATTGTTTGTCGAGGTTGCTCGAGTGGAAGAAGTTACCGGAGGCGAAAAACGATATTTAGGGTAGGACTTGCCGTGGCAGTGCATAGTAGCCGAGGGCTGACATCCTCCGACAAACGGTGAGGATATCGCACTCGATGGAGATGGAAAGAGAGTGATGCTTACGACAATTGGAAGAGCTAGGAAGATTGCCACAAGGTACTTCATCGTTCAACTCTCGAAATTGAACGTGAGCTTAAAGGTGCTTATATACGTCTCTCATGCTCCAAGTTGGCTGAAAAAAAAGAAAGAGCTCAACTATACAACTTGCCTTTTGTTGAATTATAGTCTTCATTTGAGGAATTCGAACAAAATATCACTATCATCCCTGCCTTTTCCATGCCTTGCGTGTTACAAGCAAGTATTACGATCCTCAAAAGGGTAAACATTTTTTAGGTACTCAAAATTCAATTATAAAATGAACGGATATCGAGACTAACATAAGGAGATATTGATATTTTTCTAATGCCTTATGGTTAGCTCTCAAATAATAATTAAGCCCTAATGTTATGATCGTAATCAAGCATGACAGCCACGTTATGGTTAATATTACGGCCTTTAATACGTAACGGTGCTTCCGGCACTTTATTTATTTATTTACTATTCAGAGCTCCGAATCCAAAAAGATGCGACGATGGGTTCGAAACATGACAGAAAAAGGATGTCATGAACAGGGACGAGGACGGGGTAAATGGTAGTAAAATCAATGGAAAAACTCTCCAGTGGCATAAATGATCAAGAAGTAATCAATTAGCTATAATCATGAAGTATTTCCGCATAACTCATCCCCAAAAATAAAAATAATGCTACATGTATTAAGTTCTTATTGAGAATTCCAAACTGAATAGGGTGACCTATGTGATATACACCATTAGGTATGTGTACTTATCATTTAAAATAAAAATTGTGGAAAATAAAGGAGAACATAGATGGGGAAATATCAATTTATGGAAAGATATTACGCTACATCTAAAGGTCCCATCTTTGTTTTATGGGCAAAAGTTAGCGTACAATCGTGTGCTGTTTCTCTTCATGCAACATGCTTCATGCAATGCAATACTTCTCGTTTGATCATTGCATGTGGTTCTCGCATCATATGCTTCCTCTATGCTTCATGCGATACAATACTTTTCGTTCAACCCATCAATGTGGACGCGGTTGATTGGGTCTCGAAAGATTTTCAACTTATGAACTAAATATCATCGCTTCGAATCCCACTAACTGTTTAGGCTAGAGTTATTTTCTTAAGCCTAACGTCTAGACTTAATCAGTTTATGGCGTTTGCAAGGTATTTAGTTAGTCGACCGGATTTCGGCACCCGTGCACTCAAATTATTCAAACAGAAATTCGGCTCCTTTACATATGTTAAATTCGCAAAAAATATAAAAGAACAATCTGACGAATGTAAGAGCTACTTGATCCTCGAAACTCATTGTGATCTCAGGTCACAATCACACTGATCATCGAGGGGAATTAGTTCACACGAGAGCGCCGTGATGAAAGGGCTTTGTGCATTACACTCTCTTCCAAGCACGATCCACCTTATTGCGGAGCGTTTAAAACCAGTAAATTACCAAAACGAAACACGAAGCACTTGCAGAAGCGTGTCGCGATGGGACAATTTTAGGGGCAGCATCAAGCCGAATAATCCAGATCTCGTTAACTCTCATGGGGCCATGGCCACACCGTCTGCGCCGCCATCTTAACATCTGAAATGACCATCCGCTCGAACTTGTCCCTCTCAGTCTCAGCCACAGAATTCTAATTATTGACCCCTTAATTAGCTTTAAATAATACGTTCGACTTTGACAGTGAATTCTAATTATTGACCCCTTTATTAGCTTTAAATAATACATTCTACTTTGACAAGAAAATTGTCCAAAAAATCCCAATCCATATTACACTTTTATCAATATTATCATAAATCTTTCAATTTTGCTAATTCAATCCTAAACATTTTTCACTTATTATCACTTCAGTACATCTAATTAATTTTGGTCGAAAATTGCTAACGTGGATGGCTAATGCTAACATTGCATTTTTTAATAATATTTTAATTTTTTTTTTTTTGGGTGAGTGGGTGGGGAGGGTGGGGGGTTCAGAGCTAATTGGCAGGGGTTGCCGGCCAACCTTTGTTGGCCATAGGTGAGGGCCGAGCCAGCAACCCCTGCCAGCCACAAGCGAGGACCGACCGACCCTCGTTGGCCATAGCTCTAGTCGAGGGTGTCGCGCCCCTCGCGAGCTCTGGCAAGGGGCTATGATGCCCTGGCCGAATCTAGCAAGGGCGGCGTGGTCCTCGTTGTTTCTAGGTGAGGGCTCATGAGGGCCGTGATGCCCGCACCTAGAGCCAGTGAGGGTTGATTGGCAACCCTTGCTGGCCAAATCCAAAGCCCAAAGGAAAAAAAAAAACCAACAAAGTAAAAAGAAAAAAGAAAAAACCACAAAAATAAAATGAAATATTATTTAAAAAGTGTTACGTCATCGTTGACCATCTATGTCAGCAATTCAAGGCCAAAATTAGTTAGATAAATTTAATTGGCAAGAAGTGAAAAGATTTAGGAATGAATTGACAAAATGTGAAAATGTTTAGAACTAAATTAGCAAAATTAAAAAGTTTAAAACTAAATTGGCAAAAATGCAATAGGTTTAGAACTATTTTGACGATTTTCCCCATACTTTGATTGATTGAATGGAGTGATCATCGAATTAAGTTCTTGCCAAAAGAAAAGCTGTGACTGTGAGGCACCGCTGTTACATGTGATTAGCCACTTCTGTAGGGAAGTCTCATCGTGCATACAGGTTAGAGATATTCTACACGAGTTGCGTTCACACCAAAATCGCTATCCAAGCCTATATTCTACATGAGTTGAGTTCGCACCAGAATCTCTATCCAAGCCTACCTTTTGGAGGCTACCGTGGAAGCCACGTACGTCAGTCTTAGGAATACGACCTTTAAAGTCGGAAGTATGTGCACGAAGGCATTCGTGCGTACTTATTCGTTCTTGCTTCCTTCTTTTTTTGGCCAAAACAAACCGTGTATTAAATGGTTTCTAAATCGCTTAATATTACATTTCGGAAAACACAATTCAGTCCCATTCGATACTAATTTAGACTAAGAACCTGTGTGTTGTATGCCCTAACTACATGTATGAGATGTGTAACACCTATTAGAAGCTTGTCAACATCTCGAAACAGTAGATTAAAATAGTGTCGATTTACTCCCTAAAATTGGGGAAGCCTATGTGTAATCTCAGCAAGGGAGTATCAGTTTGCTGCCTTTCGCGGCTCTGAATCAATGTTCTAAATTATCGGGGAAGATCAATTTGAAGGACAATGAAAGTGGTGGAGATAGGAACATCCCACTCTCTTTCAGCACATACAGCAAAGAGCCAAAGCTAGTGAATAATAATAACAACAATAGTGATAATACTAATAACAATAATTATTATAATTAAGCAACGTAAGCCTTGCTGTAGCGGAACAGCTCTCGAAGTACATGATATGCAAAGTAGTATCAACATGCATAGATAAGTACATAGATAAAAGTAATATCTGGCTCATGTCCGGAGAAAAATTAGATAATATTTACTCTGATAGGATAATCTTTTCTTGGTCCACTTAACAACTTTCTGCAAAATGACTTCACGATGCATATTTGTTTTATGTAGCAAGCCAATCGCACTGTCCCATGAACTAAGATATCTCCTGTTTTTGGTAAGAATCGAATCAAAATAGATCAGAAATGCGACTCAATTTTGCTACAACGGATGAAGAGACTCTGATGTCGGGCCTGGCAACCTCTGGGCCATGAAAATGAGAATGCGCCCATGATCCTTTAAAGTTGTTTCACTTTTTTCTTGTTCGTGAAATCTAATGTATGATGGGGCCAAGGATCTTTGGTTGTTGGTATAATTACAAAAAAAAATAAAAGTTGTTTCACTTATTATACGGATCCTTTAAAGTTGTTTCAATTTATTATACAGATAATAATTCAATTCTATATTTTCTTTTAAACATAAAACTACAAAAATTGTCACGTTAGCACCGATCGTGCCATGTAGAATAGTTGACGTCCATATTAATGATTTCTTATCAAAATTTGTTAAAAGGATTACATTGATAAATCGTTAAAAGATTTAGGATTAAATTAGCCAAATTAAAAAATTTAGCACTGAACTTGCATTTATAAAATAAATATAAGACATTTTTTGATAATTTACTCTTTATTGTCTAGATGATAATTTGTCACACAATTGTTTTTTTTTTTTTTTTTTTTTTTTATACCGTGAACCGTCGTAACTGGCAACCGACGATGTAAACTTGAGGCGACGCTAGCACAGGACCCACCACCACGACACACTTAAGACCACTAATGAATGCGATGTAAACTTGGGGCGGCGGTAGCACAGGACCCACCACCACAACGCACTTAAGACCTGTGCCCACCACCACAACGCACTTAAGACCACTAATGAATGCACAGTATGCGAATTGTGGGGTTCCAACTCTCGCCCTACCATGAAGAGGGTCTGAGCGCATACCAACGCAACCACCGAATGAGGTGGTTTTGTCACACAATTGTTCATCACTTATGAATTAAAAGTTTTATTCTACAGTTCTTTTTAGCAAGACTTGGACTACTGTAGGCACGTTGTCTCTATCCCTCAAGCTATGTGCTAAGGTTTCGTTTGGTTTCATCCCTATTTGTCGTGATTCCTGTTCTTTTGTTCCCCAGAACAAAAAAAGAATAGAAATCTATTTAATAACATCAACTAATTCTTTTTATTCCATGTAATAGAAAAGTATTTGGGAAATAAATTTGGAACATAAATAAGAAGTAGAAAAAAAAAAAAATTATTGTTCCCGGGAATAATTTCTAAAAATAAGTCATTTTCGTTATTTTCTTCTTCTTTTTTTCTTTTCTTCATCTTCCTCACCAACCACCTATCGCCGATCGCCGCCACCTTCGTCGGTCGCTGCTACCCGCTGCCACTAGCCTCCAAACACCACCGCTGTCGCCAATCACCGCCATTCATCGACCGCCACCATTGTCGGCTAGAGGAGGAGCAAAAAAAAAAGGAGGGAAAAAAAGAAAAATCTAAAAAATTATTAAAAAAATTAAAAGAAATTTTACATTATAAAAAAAATAAAATTGTGGATCATACCAAACGCACTCCGATTCTTTTTCTATTCCTAGACTAAAAATTTTATGTAGTTACCATACATGTTCTTTTACTTAAAAATTATTCTAATGAATAGAAATAGAAAATGACTATTTCTGAAAAGAAATTACTTTTTGGAATAGAAATGTTATCAAGCAAATCCTAATGCCCTATTTGGTAACCATCCAAATAGAGCCAGATTCTGATTCTTTGTTCTCGGGAGTAGTTTGGGAACAGTGCGTTTAATAAAAATTTTGTTCTCGGGAACAAATTTCTATTTTTTTGTTCCCGTAAGGAGATTTAGAAAGTAATCAAGAATAAAAAAAAAAATTGATTCTTGTTTGGGAACAAATCTAAGAATCAAAACAACTCTTGTTCTTCCATTTTCTCTTCTTCTTCTTCATTTTTCTTCTTCTTCATCAACTGCCCGTCTACTGTTGTCTGCCATCCGCCACCGCTGCCGCCAATCGCCGGTGGCCAGGCGGGCCTTGCCAGGGCTAGGCGAACCTCGCCGCAGGCCTCACCTAGCCCCGACGAGGCCGGCCTCGCCGCGGGCCTCACCTAGCCCCGGCGAGGCCGGCCTCGCCTAGGGCCAACGATGCTCCGGTGAGGTCGCCGGCCCTCGTCTAATGGCGACCGGCCTAAAGAAGAAGAAGAATAGGAGAAAAAAAAAAAAAAAATGAAAAAGTATAAAAATTATTAGAAATTAAAAGAAATTGATTTGGAATATAATTAATGAGCACGGTACCAAACGCAATTCTATTCCAAAATAAAAAAATTTGGACACTTACCAAACAGCTTAAAATGCTTAGAATCTATTCCTAAGAACGGAATAAATAAAAAATCATTTTTGATCAGAATCTATTTCCGGGAGCATAATCATTACCAAACGCGCCCTAAGTAACTAAGTCTTACTTCTTTTTGAGTTATGTCCACAGTATCATTAAAAAAAAATTACTTTGATACTTCAAGTTATATTTATAACCCTTGAAATTTTTTGAGTTATAAAACAATGGAACATGCTACGAATTTATGAAAAATGAAACTTAAAACAATCTTACTTGTCTACTTGGTTTAAGGATATCATTTAGGTGTTTCAGTGCGATGGAACAGTATCTTATGTTTAAAGACTTCAATTCTTCTATTTTTTATTTTTATTTTGATGACGTCAACTAGGCATGTGAAGGTGCGAATTAAGAATGAATCGAATTGGGGCTTTTGAGCTGTAAAGGTGGAGAAGGCAATCAGACAATATCAATTTATGACTTTTTTTGTCTAACAATAGCATAATTAGTCTTTCTTTAATTTGTGCGATGTTTATGATTGAGAGTCCTTGAATTTTTTATGGTGCAATTGAGTCCTCTAACTTAATTTTATTTATCCATTAGTAAGTCATTTTGTCACTAGTATATTTAATTTTGCCCATGCAGTAACCATCCGTGTTGAGCAAAATCTAAACAAGAACCTCTCTTCTTCTGTCCTAGACATGTTATTGTCATTATTGGCTTTTCTCATTTTCTTTATATTGTTTCTTTTGTATTGCGTGTATTTTTTTAATCATTTTTTAATGATGAGTTGTTCTGTTTAATGTAATTAAAAGCTATTTGATTGAGAGCGTTCTTAAAATGCTCATTTATGTAGCTCAAAAACCCACGCTGCAAAGATCAAAGTATTTTTTGATTTTAATAATACACCTAGATCATCTAATCTAACAATTTGAACTCAGCAGTAATTAGATAACAAAAAAAGTGAGTACACAGCAACACCGCTTTGTCTTCTATCAGGCAACTAATCAAAGAATACATTTATCTAACGCTTTGTCTTCTCTCGTAGACTTTATCAAACAATTCCTCTGCAAAGTTTAGTAAAACCGAATTATTCAGATTATTCTAGGTCAATGTCAAAAGATTGCATGTCCATCAGATAATCTATAAACATAAAATTGTCGGCATGTTTATAAGATTGACATGGTCAAATTAATCTGAACATCCTTAACTATATTCAGCATATTTGTCATGCAAACAAATCAAGTCGAAAATTTTCTAGATGTGTATGTAGTGTATGTGTCGTACAAAAATCTCGTGAAAAATGACCAGCACGAATGCTATCCGAGCTTCAATTTTAAAGATGATTGCTATTCAACTAAAACACACGCACACTCCCGAGAGTATGTGAAAAACAAGTACTCGCTCCAACGTCCACCTTAAAATTTAACTTTAGTATTTGTACGGACTTAATTTTCTAAATAAACCTACGTAACTTTATGTTGAATCACAATTCTATCTCATACCTTTTTATCTAAAAAGAGTCACAAACTTTTATCATCATTTTAAATCTTCCCTGCGTTGGAAAATTGCCATTAATTTCTTCAAAATCATCAATAATACAATCAGTTAAAGGTTCATTATTACATCATCAAAAAAAAAAAAAAAGGTTCATTATTAGAACATGCATCTTCACCAACCCCTCAAATTCATATGAAATAACAACAAACTCTTTATTTTGATAATTTTGAGAAAAACTAATGAAGTTTTGTGGACACGAGGCAAATTTGGGGCTATAGGGAAAGTTTGTATATTTTTTTTGGACAAAAAATAAAGTACAGGGTAAAATTAGAATTAGACCTAAAGTTGAGTTTTTTTTTTTTTTTTTTTTGAGGAATTAGATCTCTCTTTATAATTAGAACCCACGCTTCATAGCAAGTGCAAATGAAAAGAAAACCAAAAGAAAAAATAAGAACTTATAACACAAGAAAATAACCCTAGCCCACTTTTCGGACGATCCAAAATAAAAAACACGAAATTGGTTATCAGCATTATAAAAATAACCTCCCTTTCAAACTACAACCAGAACATGTGTATACCATAGATATCATGTGAATATGATAGATACATCAACTGAGCTAAAATAACAACGTTTTGCTTCAATTATAATGGATGTATTGCTCTAATTCCTTTCGAAATCCATGATTTGAAATTATAACAGACAAACTTGAAACATTAGTAGTAAGAATTTGATCTTTGGACCAAAAGCAAGTGATTCAATTTGCTTCCGTGTCGTGCCAAGTTCACTTCTGGCCATGGCTCAAAAGAAGCACTTGCACAATGCTCAAGTCAAGGCTTCATCCTAATATTAAATATGGTAGTGCCTAATGACAAGGGAGCGGACGACCGAAGGACCGGTGGACGGTGATTGTAGTTATAGTGATCCTAAAGTAGCGAAATTCCTTCAATACTTTGTATAGTACATGACATTCAAGACCGATTTTTTACACAACCTCCGTCCTTCATCATTAATAAGGAACGATAAAAGGAGGATGTTTTGAATGCTCTTCATTAAGAAGTAAGCTTTTGCCTTACATTGTTGGTGAGAGTCAAATGAGACTCTCCGCTAAGTTATATTCTTTCCCTGCTACTTCGCCCATTTAATATTCTATCAGTTTAACATCAGTAACTCCGGGAGACTTGTGAGGTTTAGAATTTTCAAATTATTGGATTTTTCAAGTTTATTTGAAAATGAATTATTATATTATACACATGTCAACCTGATATATCTTGATATTTTTGAACGCATTTATATGTTTTTAATTACACTGCATGTCTTTCATAAGGCATCTTGAATGTCTTATTTCTGGATTCAAAATTGTGATATATTTAAAAACATGGCATTTTGGGTTGACTTAATTGTGACACGACTATGGTACAAGAATATGAACTTTAGGGAAAAATATCAAATGATGTAAAGAGATTTGGATAGTGATATAATTAGGGATGACCAGTTTCAATATAGGCAATTAATAGTATAAAACTTAAAACCTACCATATCAAAGTTGGTTCCCAAACTTCGGAATTAAGAATTAGTAAATTTGGAACTTGCTGGACTTTTTTTTTTCTTGTATTTTTTTGGTTTTAATTTATTATATGAAAATGGCCTTACAGTTTTAAAGTTCTTTAAATAGAATCAATAGGTTCAAGATAAAGGATCGGGAACTGAATCAATCAAGGCCGATTCCTAATATTTGGAATTGGGAACTGAACCAGTCTCATTGTGGACCAACTTTTCCAATTTTTGGGATCAGAAATTGAACTAATCTCCTTATGAACTAGCCTTGAATCGACATGGTTTTAAGGCTGAACTGGCCAGATTGCTAACCCCTAAGTATCATATGCCTTATATGCTCAAATAAATATGAGGTGTCCTACATGCAAGCTAAACTGGTGGGTTTGTTCAACGGAAAACAAATGAATTGAAAAATGTTTTCTTAAAAATAATTGTTTGCATCACTTAATTGAAAATGTTTCATCAACCATGAACAATGAAAACATTTTTCTTTTGTTCATTTTTGTCAAAGATGTAAGCGATACCACCGCCCGCGGTGGCGTAGCTGTCTTCGGGCCCTCTCTTCCTCACGAAGGAGAGAGGTTCAAATCCCAAATGCATCACATTTGCACGACTCAAATGCAGTTGGGTCTATAGTGGCGGCTCAGTCCGCCCCAGGTTTACGTCTAGGCTGCCGGCCAACGGCGGTTTCCGGGTCATCAAAAAAGAAGAAGATGTAAGCGATTATTTTTAAGAAAATATTTTTCACCTAAGCATATGAATTAAGAAAATGCAAAAAAATCTAAGAGAAGTTAAAAATAAAAAAGCTCGAAGACAAATTGCCCCATCTGTATTAATTATATTTCCTTTTTTTTTATTTCTCCTCATCTCTATATTCAGGCAGATAGCACAGGAGCGACCGGTTAGTAATCCTCTGCATTTCGTCTACGCAGCTATCGTGCGCTCGTCAATCCCACTCCCTCGTCGAAAGGGCTTCCCACCGGAATCGTCTTCTTCCCCAAAGATCATCCCCTCCGCGCAGACCACACAACTCCCCCGGCAGTCGGTACCTCTCTCTCTCTCTATCTCTTTCTGTGCAAATTTCAGCTTCCGTCTCATCCTTTTACGTCAGCTCGAGGCGCCCTATGCCTTAGCCTGAGGCTTTTCTTGGGTCCAAGGGAATGATCAGGCTCGAGGAAATTGCCGACGAGGCGAGGAAACGAGCCGGAATCGAGGTTGTTCTAGGTCTTGCTCCCAGCGTTTTGGACGCGTTGGTTTGAGTAATTGCAGTCCTTAATCGTTGATTCGTTTGACAATGTGATGAGAAGTTTCCGACACCGAGTTTTGGCCCTGTTGCTGTCCCCGATGATGAGCTTGTGGGTGGGCGATCTCATCGGCGCACGGGCATTGGAGGAAAGGAATGTTTTTTTGAGTTATTTGGGGGAAAGGAAAGGGAAGAGGAGCTGCGTATGTGATTTGGCTATGTAAAGGAACGTTCTTTTTGTGTTTGGTGCCACTTTGCCCTCGCAAATCGTTCTTGCCTGGAGACGTCGGGTCGGTCCTCGTTTAGGTTGTTACTTGTCGATCACGAGGGTTACGTTGTCCGATGAGGCGATGCCTTGC
This sequence comes from Eucalyptus brandiana, assembly GCA_014182725.1. Taxonomy (NCBI): domain Eukaryota; kingdom Viridiplantae; phylum Streptophyta; class Magnoliopsida; order Myrtales; family Myrtaceae; genus Eucalyptus; species Eucalyptus brandiana. Next base: position 31,805,424 of record CM024669.1, read on the forward strand.
TATGACTATGGCTGCCTTAGTATAGGAAGATGCAATTCACTGGGTGGAGTAGAGTGTTTTCATGTTGAGTTCCTTAGCTACTTATGATTCCGATGACTTGGAACGGAGATGGCTGTTTGCCTGTTCCAATTAACTGTTGAGTGTCATAAGTAACTGTCCTTGTCTGATCAGCTAGTCAGCAATAAATTTCTAGCGGCTTTTAGAAAGCGGAAATTATTTCTCCTTTGGCATTACACCACATGCCCAGGTGGTGTCATTGATATGATCGCCAGGGTTTCATTTGGTTATTCCTGCTGGAGGGTCTATAAGGGTGTCCATTTTCATCTTGCGCAGATCTCTTCAACTCTCTTTGTCTACTGAGCAGCGCCAAGGATCTGAGTTAGTTGGAAGTCTAACTGAGGTGGAGGAGTGCTCAGGAAAATGTGTTGCTACTTCAATGTCAGGACATTTTCAGTGATAATGCTGTGGGGTAAGAAGCTCCTGAAAGCAGTGAAGTCCCTTCATTGTGACCTACACCACATTTACTGATTGATATTATTCTTGAAGTGCTTCTAATTTGCTAACTTTTAGTTTTTGAAGCGGCTATTTATTTGTATTTTGTAAATACTTTGTCTATGGCAGATGCATATGTAATAAAATAGAGTTTTGTCTCTGCTTTCTTGCTGATGTGGGCAAAGAAATGGCCTCAGCGAGATCTGCGGGATGTGTTGACCCTGGATGGGAGCATGGTATCGCACAAGATGAAAGAAAAAAGAAGGTTAAATGTAACTACTGCGGAAAAGTAGTCAGCGGAGGAATATTCAGATTGAAGCAGCACCTGGCTAGAATATCTGGAGAAGTAACTCACTGCGAAAAGGTCTCAGAACAAGTATGTGCAAGTATGAGGAAAAACCTTGAAGGGTGTCGTTCTAGTCGGAAAAGAAGACAATCCGAGTATGAACAAGCATCTTTGGCTTTCAATTCCAACGAATATGATGACGGAGAAGAAGCAGCCTCAGCTTATAAGCACAAGGGCAAGAAAGTAGCAGATGATAGAGACTTGGTCATAAGATTTGCCCCTCTTCGGTCTCTTGGGTATGTAGACCCTGGGTGGGAACATTGTGTGGCTCAAGATGAAAAGAAGAAAAGGGTGAAATGCAACTACTGTGAGAAAATAATTAGTGGAGGAATCAACCGGTTTAAACAACATCTGGCCCGGATCCCTGGGGAAGTTTCATACTGTGAAAAGGCTCCTGAAGATGTCTATCTTAAAATGAAGGAGAATATGAAATGGCATAGAACAGGTAAAAGACTCCGAAAACCAGATACGAGGGAGATATCTGCATTTTACTTGCACTCTGATAATGAGGAAGAAGAAGAAGAGCAGACAGAAGGAATTTTGCAATGCATAAGCAAGGAAGTAGTGGCTTTTGATGATAGAGCTTTGGAGAGTGACTTCAAAGATGCTACCAAGGACAGGTTTCCTGGAGGAAGTGCGAATGGCCCTGAGCACCTGTTAAAAAGGTCTAGATTGGATTCTGTTTTTCTAAATTCTCTTAAAAATCAGACATCATCTCACTACAAGCAGTGCAAAAGAAAGGTGGGCGCTGATAAAAAAGGCCGCCAGGAAGTGATATCTGCAATCTGTAGATTCTTCTATCATGCAGGAATCCCTGCTGATGCCGCGGATTCTCCATACTTCCATAGAATGTTAGAGTTAGTTGGTCAATATGGGCAGAGTCTGAAGGGCCCATCCAGTCGATTGATATCTGGCCGATTTCTTCAGGATGAGATCGCATCTATAAGGGAGCATTTAGATGATTTAAGGGCATCATGTGCAATTACTGGGTGTTCTATAATGGCTGATACATGGAAGGATGTGCAGGGGAACATCGTGATAAACCTCTTGGTCTCCTGCCCTCGTGGTGTTTATTTTGTTTCCTCGGTTGATGCCACTGATATAATCGATGATTATGAAAAACTTTTTACATTATTGGATAGTGTAGTGGACGAGATAGGAGAGGAGAATGTAGTCCAGGTACTTAATCCATCAATCTCTGTTCATCACTTTTCCTTCCTTTTCTTTTTCATTCACTGTATTTCTTCAGTTGATTGTCTGCTTGCTTAGGAGGCTTTTGTCTTATCCTCTTGACCTGAAGCAGGTACTTACCAGGGACACTGCGAGTTTTAGAGCCGCAGGGAAGATGCTTGAAGAACGGAGGAAGAATTTGTTCTGGACTCCTTGTGCTGTGGATTGCATTGATCAAATGCTGGAGGATTTTATAAAGATAAAATGGATCGCAGAATGCTTTGACAAAGCAAAAAAGATCACAAAGTTTGTGTATAACACTGGATGGCTCTTGAATTTTATGAAGAAAGAATATACTGGAGGGAAGGAACTTCTGGTGCCTGGTCTCACAAAATTTTCCACTAGTTTTTTAACCTTAGGAAGTCTGTCTGATCAAAGAATTGACCTCAAGAGAATGTTTCAGTCAAATGAATGGCATTCTTCTAGACTTTCCAAAAGCGAGGATGGTAAAGAAGTGGAGAGAATTGTCTTAAATGTCACATTCTGGAAGAAGGTGCAGTATTTGAAGAAATCTTTAGAGCCAGTGGTGCAAGTTTTGCAAAAGCTAGACAGCTTGGAAAGTCGGTCAATTTCCTATGTGTATGACGACATTTATAGAGCTGGACTGGCCATTAAAGCCATTGTTGGTGATGATGTACGAAAGTATGGGCCTCTGTGGAGTGTAGTAGACGGCCATTCAAGCTCATTATTCCGTCATCCTCTTTATGTGGCTGCCTATTTTCTTAATCCCTCTTATCGTTATCGTCATGATTTTGTGTCGGTATGAGACTAATGTGGCTGTTGTTTCTTATCATACTTCACTTTTGAAGCTTTGTTCTTACCCCAATCCTATTCATTACAGCATCCTGAAGTTATTCGTGGTCTGAATGAGTGTATTGTTCGACTAGAACCAGATAGTGCAAAAAGGATTTCTGCATCAATGCAGGTAAAAGACCTTGTTTCACAATTCCATGCATGCGATTCATGTTTTGAGACTCTTTACTTATCATGGTTAGAGTATTCGGCAAGCTGCAACAAGGACTTCTGCTACTATTCATCGGTGCTGCTCATAAGCTTCTCTCTTCAAAATATTAAGACCCTTTACTGATGGTCTCATTCTGTTCTTTCTAGATTCCGGACTTTGTTTCTGCAAAGGCTGACTTTGGGACTGATTTGGCTGTAAGTACTAGGGCCGAACTTGATCCAGGTCATACAGCAGTCACTTCACACATTAATGGTCAAGCATTTCAGTTAAATAAGTTTTACCACATAGAGACTGTGGAAGATTATTGCTGATAGAGTTTTGTGCCATTGATTTATTTTTGCAATAGCTGCATGGTGGCAGCAACACGGGATAAGCTGCCTTGATCTACAGCGGATCGCCATACGTATACTCAGCCAAACTTGTTCATCTATTGGATGCGAACATACATGGAGTATATTTGATCAAGTCCACAGCAAAAGACATAATAGTCTTTCCCAGAAGAGATGGAATGATCTTGCCTATGTTCACTATAACTTGCGCCTGGGAGAACATCGACTTGGGAGATACGCGGGTGATTTGGTCACATTTGACAGTGGGATGCTGGAAATGCTATTGGATGACTGGATTGTGGCGACAGAGAGACGAGAGGAGCCAGAAAATGAGGTAAGCTCAAACGAAGTTTTTTGTTCATTAAAATTCTTGTTATTCTAAAAGCCTTGCAATTTTGAATCTTTTTTGGCTTGATTTAGGAGATTGTTTACAATGACATGGAGCAATTTTATGTGGATGACAATGAAGAGACGTTTAATGACAATGACAATGAAGAAAAGCAGCCTGTAGAAATGGTCACTTTGGCTAATGTCATTGAACCTTTTGAAGTTAATTCTGTTGGTGGAGCTGTTACAACTGATGACGATGATCTTGATTTTTTTGATGATGATTTGACAGATTAACACATCTGTAAGCAGGTCAGAATTAGTTAAGAGTTATATGTAACATATGCATATATTATAAGATAAAGGTAAATCGCGACTTCTGAAGTCTGCTGTGGCAGATGGTCTGGTGCATTTGAAAACCTTATCTCCCGTTATGGCTTCTGATCTGGGGACCTTCTTCACTTCCTTTTTTGTGGTAATATGGTTTCCCAGTCATCCGTTTTGAACTTGTCAGTGCGTCTGTTGGGACTCTTGGGGGCTTAATATTAATAATTGCCAGTGGAAACTTAGGAGGGCTTATTGAACTTTTTATTATATTTCTGAGTTTGGAAGAATAGACTGATGTTGCGATTAGGATTTCCAAGTGGAGACACTATGACCATGAAAGTATAACCTCGTTTAGACATTGCATTACCAGTTGTAATTGGGAGGTATCTTCGTGTTGCTTTTAGAATTTTGACCTGCAAGATCTCCAGTTTTGTGCAAGTAGCCATCTCCCGCCTTGGTGGTATGTTGCGCAGACAGCTCGTGTGTCGCTCTCTTAGCATAGGTAACAGTTTCAAGTAGGAGGAGGTGCTGTCTTTCCAAGCTAAGACATGGTTGTGGTCTTTGTAATATAGTTGTTAAATCACTCGTGATGCATTCTGCTGGAAGAGTCTACATAACCATCCATCATCTGGCGTCGAACTCGGTCTCCAGTTCCTAAAAAGGAAAATAATATCGGGCATACGAAAATTGGTTCTTAATATTGGTACACTACGTGGCAGGCTCTGCTTTGAATGGTACCACTTGTTTAGAAGCGTTTTGGCAATTTGTGAGATCATCCAGGATGTCTACGTTTATCATTGTGAATCTATCGTGAAGATGCAAGTGGTGAAGCTGCACACGGTCTTTGTTTGAGCATCCTCCGCTTTGAACATTCTGTCGTCTGAAAATGAAATCGAATGGGGCCTCTAGGCAGAAATTTGTACCGACATGCCGATATCCACGAAAGACCAAACAATGCACGAACCTCTGACTTCCTTTTGGGGCCAGTAAAAGCCGCAGACTTTTTCTTATGGTCCAAAAAACCTCTGACTTAGCTTTCTGGAAATGTGGGATGAAAGCACGCAACAAAAATGGCAAAATGCAAACCGATTTTCCAAATTCTAAGACAAATTGACTGGCCCTCTCTCTCTCTCTCTCTCTCTGCGCCGCCCAAAGAGCCATCAATTCATCCCACTACAAGCTTCAACACTTTGGTCCAACCAAAAAGGTCAAAAAAAAAACAGAAAGAGGGAAATCAAACTCAAATGCTTTGGCCTGGACCACTCCTAGAGTCGGCGAACATCGTTTTTCCGTAGTGAAAAAGAGAACCCTTTTCTTTATCCTCTGATGAGATCCAAAACGAAATTGATGAGCTTTGACGGCATATGCGGTGCCATCACTTCGCACTTTCGCCACCGTCACCTGATATCTCCGAATTAATAGTTTAACCGACTCTACACTGATATAAAGAGTTTATTCATATTAGGAAAACATTCATAAAAGAAAATTAATAATGAAAAATCATTCTTCGAGAAAATATTTACATTTTCTTAGATAGTAAATGGTATTTCATTAACCGATCATTTCAGTATTTTAAATGTGTGAAAATTTTAAAAATTAATTCGCAAAAAATTCTTTTCCTTGAGTAAACATATTCGTAACTGCAAAAGCAAACACGTCCGTTCAAAATTGCCTTGAAAGATTCTATTTTATATGCCTGCGTCACAGTTTGTAAGTGTCCTCCTACTTACGTAGAAATTTTTTTTTTTTTTTTTGGGTCGAACACTTACGTAGAATTGAAAATGCCCAAAATTGAGAGATGGAATATTCCAAGTCAAGGATCGCACCCTCGAATACCCCAAAAGATATACCAATCCGTACGGGTCTGTTTTCGAGGACTCTTCGTTTTGGTTCGACTTCGGAGTGGACTTGCTTAGCTGAGCGGAAACTTCATTTTTTTTTTCTTTAATTCGACATGGTCACCATGCATTTATAGAATGGGCCACCCTTTGTGGACTTGACGCCTTTAAAAATTGTCGACCCGGACTTAACATTTACCGCTACATTTTGTTTCATATTTCGAGTGCTGATGCGGAGCACATGCGTGGAACCCTTTTTTCACATTTTAAAAATCGATCTCCTCCTTTCTTAAAATTATCTTCGACCTCGAAACCCCTGATTGGGCCCATGGCGCAAATCCACTTTTTCTCGATTTTCGCACTCAATTGGTCTAATGGTTCAAATCAGCAACAAATGGTTGGAAAGAAAAAAGAAAGGTTAATACCTTGAAAAACCCCAAATTGGTACACTTGTGACAAATTTACCTCAAACTATTTTTTTGACCATGAAAAACCACAAACTAGTAAACTTATGACAAATTTACCCCGACTGATTATAAAAAACTCTAAACTGGTACATTTATGACAAATTTACCCCAAACTAATTTATTCGACTGCAAAAAACCCTAAACTGATAAATTTGTGATAAATATACCCTATGCTAAATTGGATTAATACCACAAAAAAATCATAAAAATTGTAAAGCGTGACAAACGGAACGTAAAATCCTAAATTGGTATACTTGGTTAACTGCCACGTGTTATTTAATTTAATAATTTGAGAATAAAATTTAACGAAAACTAATATAGGATAAATTTATCACAAGTGTCTGGTTTGGGATAAATTTGTCAAAACTATACCAGTTTTGGATTTTTGGTGGTCCAAAAAAATAGTTTGGGGTAAATTTGTCACAAAGTGTATCAGGTTTAGGTTTTTTTAGGGTATTATCCCAAAAAAAGAAATTAACCTCAACGTTTGGAATTTTCTTAAAGAGTACAAAGACGGATGTGGACATACAAAAGCAAAGAGACAACTTTCGTTTTCAAGCGAAAGAAGCTCGAATCAATCACGCAGCGGACAGCTAGGAATCGACGTCATGAAGGACGCGATAATTTGGGCGCGTTTAGTAACAATTTTGTTTAGGAGTAAATTCGATCGAAATAATTTTTTTTTTTTATTACATTAACCGATTCTAAACATTTTAAACCATTTAGTAACTATCCAAAATTTCTGATTATGGAATAAAATTGCATTTGGTACCATATTTATTAATTATGTTTCAAATCAATTTCTTTTAATTTTTAAATAATTTTTCTACTTTTTTTCCTTTCTTTTCTTTTCTTTTTTTTTTTTTCCTTTTTCTCCTATTCTTCTTCGCTTCTTGTGGTTGGTCGTCGGATCGACGATCGACTAAATGAGGGTCGGCGACCTCCCAGGAGTGTCACCAGCCCTCGGCAAGGCCAGCCCTCGTCGACCGAGTCTCGTCGATGGCCGGGCCGGCCTCGCCAAGGCCGAGTGAGGCCTGCCTGGCCATCGGCGGGGCTTTGGCGTCACGAGGCTTGCACAGCCCCGGCGAGGCCAAGCCTCACCGGTGGCTAGGCTTGTGGCGAGCTTGCTAGACTTCACCCTGGCCTGACGAGCCTCCGGCGAACAACGACCGGCGGCGGACGGCAGCGGCAGACGACGGCGGACGGTGGCGGGTGGTGGTGAACAGTGATCGCAAGATGGCCGAAGGAAAAAAGAAAAATTGTTAGTTTTGATTCTCAAATTTGTTTCTGGAACAATAATTAACTTTTTTTTTGTTCTTGATTCTACTCCAAATTTGTTTTCGGGAACAAAAAATTTACCAAACGCAATTCTAGGGTTAAACTGATTCTAAGAACAAAAAATCAGAATTTGGTAATGTTTGGATGGTTACCATGTTAGACGCACGTTGCGCAAACCCAAGATCTCCATAATTAGAACAAGCACACGCATGATTGAGTAGAAAGAATTGACGCACCTGTTTTGTGATCCATTGTTCTAGAAGCGGAAGCGGAAACACAATGTTCCACGCGCAAGTCCTTTTCCTCTATTGCCCTCCGTATCACTGGCTCAATGAGGCGGCCCCCCTCACGTGTAGCGCTAGGTAAACGCCCCTTAGGTGAGGATACAGGTGAGAATTAGGGTTAGAGGAGAGACTTGAAGACTATTTATAGAGTTTCCAGCCAGGTCCCTCTCATTACGGGCCGGGCTCAACTCGGCCCCACACTACCACCCCATATTAGACTAATTAAGAAACCTTCTATCTCACCTTAGACCAAACCCCGTAAAACGGTAAACGTTAAACGGTAAATTACAATATCAATTAATGTAGTCCACAATTAGAAAAACTCTTACATTCTCCCACTTGGACTATATTAATTGAAATCGTATTGTATGTGCGCACATTGGTCCAGAGATAATTCTTAATAGTCAATCCTATTCCATAAAATCTTAAACACCGAATCATGGCGGTAACTGCATGTATACACACAGAGCCTTCCATGGTCACGAATGCTCTCAACTTTATTGATATGGATTGATATGGTAGTGTGTCAAATGGATAACATCTCTCATAGAGAGATCCATTTTTGTCACCACCATTCTCTTACCTTAGGTGTCATAAAAACTTATGCCACTAGAGAATGCTTTATGGCTCCAATGAACCCACATATGTCTTGTCCTTATGGTTAACCTTTCTTTATGTATCACAAGATATATGCACAAGGCTAATAACCGGATGCCCGGATGCCCCTAGCCTTCACTCAAGGTTTATACAATCCCTTGAGACTTTATCAATATGTATTCAACATAATAACAACACATTCAAAATATTTTATTGAATGCAAAAGTTGATACATATCAAACCGTTACAAAGTGTAACGAACACGAGATGAAACCTTTATCGAGTAAAGCCAAAATAGCTCCCACTAAACAAAAGTATCCGAAGATACTCCTAGGCCCATGCTTAATGACATGTCACTCAAATACACATGGACGTAGGTTTTTAATTAGTGGATCCGCAATCACAACATCGTGAAAATATGTTATATTATAAGTCACCTTTTTCGTACCATTTCTTTATGATAAAAAAATATTTGACCACCATATATTTAGACCCCTTGAGACCTCTCGTAGTAAATAAATAATACTACAAATTTGTTATCTCAATACAACCGTATGGGTCTATCCATCAAGTTAAAACGATCAACTCCGTCATGAGGTTCTGGAGCCTAAAAGCCCAAGTAACAGTCTAAAAGAATGTTACTAACACTGCTTACATAGTATAAGATAACAAAGAACTTTATTTACTGCACTTCCTACTAACATAAATCGTATTCCGTTATTGATTGCATGTCATCGAACAGCCAACAAAGTTTACATCTAAATACTCTACTAACTGCAAGAATTGAACATAGCTATAAATTAGCATATAATTTCTTGTCTTCTTTAAGTACCTTAAAACCTTCTTGACGGCAACCCGGTGATCATGTCCCGAATTTGGTGATATCCGCCTAGAAGTCCCGTCACAAAGACAACATTTAGTCTAGTGCAAATTCGAGCATACATTATACTTTTAAGTGCACTGACACAAGGTACACCATTTAATTAGATTTTTTCAATATCTAAATAAGGACAATGTGATAGATTTAGTCCATCACCCTTAACAACAGGAGCAATTCTGGCTTGCAATAATGTATATTGAATATTTCCAATATACAATCAAAGCAAATGTCCTCCGAGAAAATCTAATATAATATGGCAAAAATAATCCTTACAGACCTCAGTACAAAGGATAAAAGATGTCTCAAGGTCACAACTTGTAAGCAAAACATCATGTACATAAAGTATGAGAAAAAATAAATTTCCTCCCACCGACCTTGCAGTATATTGAATTACTTTGTTCCCAATTGAACAAAATAACAACACTATGAAACTTTAATAATATTGTCCGGAAACTTGCTTAAGACCATGAATTAGAATTTTTCAGTCTACACACAAGTTTACTTGAATTTGCTGCAAAATCACACACAAGTTTACTTGAATCCGCTGCAAAATCATCCAGGTTGCACAATATAGATTTTGTATCTATTTGGCGTAACTCCATATATAAATAAATAAATAAACTATTAATGCCGCATTCACTCTGAAAGAATCTTTTAAAGAAATAGTTATTTCTTCACTATAAACAATCCACCCCTCTTTCAGAGTGAAAACTTTAGTTACCAATTTGGCTTTAAATTCCACAATCTTTCTTTGAAATTCTTTTAGTTTGTACACCAATTTGCAACTAATAAACTTGTGATCTTTAGACAAGTCAGTAAGTTTCCAAACATGTTTCATAGATTGTATATCGCCTTTTATGGCATCTAATCACATACTTAATTGAGAATAAGAAACGGCATTTATAAATATGTCATTACATCAACCATATAGTGGATATTGTAATCATGCTCTCACAAATAGACTATATAGTCTGATGGTATTACTGATCGTCTTTCCCTAACAAATCTCCTTAATAAAGGAGCAACCACTTCATTCTGCACTTGAGAGGTTTAAGAAATTTCATTATAAACTATATCAAGAATAGTAGTACCTTGAACCTCAACAAGTTTAGTCTATGGTACACGGGAGATTCCATAATTATCGTACAGGTAAAGACAAAAACATAGTAACATCCATCATATTATTATCTTTAATAATCGAGAGTAGCCATCCTCTACAATTACGTCAATATTTAGAAACTTTAGAGTATGTGATTCCATAATTCTTATACCTTCTTTAGGGTCATAAAATCAATACCCCTTTTGTATATAAAAAAAAATTGCTTTCATAATATCAGCCCACAAAAGAAAAAACAAATAAATTAGTCTTACTAATCATACTCATCACCATGTTCAATATGGTGCATTTATGCCTTTCGGTCAAATCTCTTTGTCAGGATTTTCAAGTATAGTAATTAAATTACCACCCCAGAATCTACCAAGTATTTGACAAATGACCCTTTAAGTAATTCAAGTATTATCATACTTGTCAAAATACTTACCGTTACAATTAGGCCTGACAACCTTCAAGACTAATTTGAACCAGTTTATTCTTTATCTCAGCCAGTTTCCTTAAATAGAAAACTTTTAGAAACAACCTTTTAACCATATACGATATGTATATGTCATTAGGATTTAAACACAATCTTTACGGATATGTCCTAATTTCAATATCAGACAAGACATAATTTCAAGCAACTAAGGCTTCCATAATCTTATAGCAGTGCAGTCCGTAGGCAAACCTCTTTTCAAGTGTTCCATAATGGAACGCTTCATGGACAGTAAGCAAATTTAATTGCTCTTTTTTCAAGCAACAAATCATATGTCCACAACTTAAAATTTGAAGCAGTAAAAACCTCAATAATATTGGAGTTATTAATTACGAAAAGGTGATCGAAAAACAAGCAATGTATATAATTAGCATCATGTGAGCACCGTGTAACTTGACGTACAAGTACACATCAGGAGAGTTACATGCAAAATCACATAATCACCTTTGGGCAGAATACATGATATGCAATTGTACACTCCCCACATGATAAGGGTTATGAGAATATATTCCAATTTTCGTGAATTCATCACCTTTGGGCATATGAACCATTAGGATCGGTCACTCCTCCACCACACTATCATGTATCCCTCCATGAACTAATACACAATCACCTCCTTTGGGAGTATGACTACACATTAGACCAGGAGACATCCCAATTATGAGACCGAAATTTCTCAAACCCAATCAAGCGTGCCACTTTGGCGGTCACTACTCAATTGAATCATTGAAATTCTCTCATACCAGGGATATAAACATTACTCCTCACATACATCATATACATGTGATTTTAACTTTAGTGATAGGGGCAGCATATCACCAAAATCACATATCATGCTAATTTACATTGCTTTATCCATTAATAAAAATTAATCATACATATATATAAATATATATACGGCGAATCGAAAGACAGATTCCAATGAGATCATTGATCACAAGTAACACAAGAAACTTCCCATAACGAGAGAATAAAACATCTCTTATGCACCTCAATTACATATTACCGTAACAACATAAAAGAATGCCGATCTAAAATATCTCTCACAAATTAACATCAATAGTAATACGGGGTACACCATATCGACAAGCTTAACGGTGATCAACTATTGCTCATGAGTTTCATAAGGCAAAACATGACTCCAAGGCCAACAACGATTTATTAATCAATTTAAGTAACAAATATCATTACTTCAATCGGTGGCCTATAAATTGAGTCAAACCACGTAACTAAATATCTAAACTATAACAGTAGATACTATTGCTCTGCATAAATATTGTCATACTCCTTAACCATAAAAAATATTAACTTGATAGACATTAACAAGTGACCGGATGAATTCATGTACAATATGCAAAGAACTTAATCGACATGCATTACCCACATACGGCAGATATGTTAATTAGTACAATCGGTTTGGTCACAAGTTCTTAAGACGTCCATCATTCAAAGATTATCGGCGTGTCAAGGAGTATGCTTGAGCAACAAAAATTTCATAACCTGTTTCTCATCGGTTCAATACATACCAATTACTATTCCATATTGATTGTATCTCATTAAGTTCAAAACTTCAGTTCACAATAAAGTTTGATTTTAACCGATGAATCACACCAATATAATATTTATGTGATAACATACCGTAACCCAACACTTATATTTCCAATTTTCACAGAAAATATAAGAAAAATACGCAAAAATACACTAAAAATTCACGTATTTAGGGCTTGGCATGTATTTTCACATCCATAAAATCATCAAACATGAAAAATAAATACACCATGACGTAGAGAATGATCATACGAATCAATCGCCGCCGGCCACGCGCAAATCGGAGGCTCCACGCGCCCGCACGCGCCGCCCGAGTGCGCGGCGCGTGGAGCACACGCGCGGCGCGTGTTCGTCGCGCAGAGGCGCGTGGCCGCGCGTGGGGGTGCGTGCGGCCTCCTCCGGCGACGCGCCACCCACAGTTTTCTTCGTCTCGTCGAGCCCAATCCGAATATATAATTTAATTTAATTTTTTATTGAACGAAAAGTCTCGAAAATCACAAATTAGGGCAAGATCCGTACTAATTAGGGCTAATCCGAACAAATTAGGGCAAAATCAATTGTGTTCGTGTTCTAGGGTTATGGAGGCTCTGATACCATATGTTAGACGCACGTTGCGCAAACCCAAGATCTCCATAACTAGAACAAGCACACGCATGATTGAGTAGAAAGAATTGATGCACCTGTTTTGTGATCCATTGTTCTAGAAGCGGAAGCGGAAACACAATGTTCCACGCGCAAGTCCTTCTCCTCTATCGCCCTCCGTATCACGGCTGGCCAATGAGGCGGCCCCCTCACGTGTGGCGCAGGAACGCCCTTAGGTGAGGATACAGGTGAGAATTAGGGTTAGAGGAGAGACTTGAAGACTATTTATGTTCAGTGGAGTCCTCTCATTACTGGCCAGCCAACTCTACCACACTACACTAAAAAACCCATATATTGTAATTAATTAAACCTTCTATCTCACCTAGACCAAACCCCGTAAAAGCAGAACGTTAAACGGTAAATTATAATATCAATTAATATAGTCCACAATTAGAAAAACTCTTACATACCAAATAGGGTCTTTGTAACCCCCACTGCTTGGGGTTTTTCTTTCGTGGAAATCGTCGGATTCCTGAAGAAAAAGCAGTCGGCATCTTGACTAGCAAATGAGTAGTCTTCGTCAATGCCGGCATTGGAAAAAGCACACGTGTCCTGTTTCGTGCATAGCCAAAGATGGACGAAAGGGTGAAATCTGGCGCAAAATGCGACGAATTTAAACTTAAGTCAGTGAAAAAAAGAAAACCGGGGGAAGAATCTCTGTGTCATTCACCATCACGACATTATAATGATATAATATTCTTGCCGTGGAGCTCTCATCACCCGAGTCAAGACGACGTAAAAGTTCGGTTTTTTATTCTATCTTTCACACACATGCTGAATGGCTCCACAATCTAAAGGTGATTTCTTTCGCCGCCGCCGGGAAGAAAAATCGAGTTTTGCGGGTGCTGTTGCGACGATGATAAAGGTAAAGACGATTCTCGATTCGGTCGAACGCTGTGACGGGGGAGAGAGAGAGAGAGAGAGAGAGAGAGACGTCACGGCTCGCTTTTGCTGAGACACTATTCAGATCGGGAACTGCCCCTTCTTCTTTATCTCGTCCACCTCTTTCGTTCGTTCGTTCGTTCTCGTTTCATCCCCTCCCCACCCCTTTTTTCCTACAAAGGGAAGGGAATTCATCCCTGGGAAGAACACCACTTCCCTCCGGCCGCCGCCGCCGCCGCCGCCGCATGGTGGCAAGCAACCGAGTTCAATGAAACCCCACCACCAAGAATTGCGCCGCTTGATCTCTTCCTCTTCTCCTTCTCCTTCTTCTTTGGCAATTTGATGAGCGCTCTTATGTGCAAGACCAAAATGGCGGTGGAAGCGACGGAGCCCGCGAGAAGACCACCCTCCTCCTCCCCGAGAAGACCACCCACCTCCTCCCCGCGACTCTCCCCGTCGCAGACCCCCAGATTTGGCCCCGCCTCCTCCGACCCCTCCCCCTCCGCCTCCTCCAGCGGCGGCTACTACACCTCCACCTCCTTCCCCAAGCACTCCTCCGGCACCGGAACCGGCACCAGCACCGGCACCGGCAGCTCCTCCCTCTCCGGCTTCCGCCACTCCCTCCCGGACAACCCCGTCATCTACGACTTCTCCGAGCTCCGCTCCGCCACCAACAACTTCCTCGCCAAGCCCCGCCACTCCTCCTCCTCCTCCTCCTGCTGGCGCTGCTCCCTCCGCGGCAAGGACGTCGTCGTCTTCCGGCGCAAGTTCCGGCGCAAGATCGAGATGGGCAGCCTCAAGGAGCTCCTCGGGATGATCTGCCGGAGCCACCTGGTCAGCATCGCGAAGCTGCTCGGCGCCTCCGTCTCCGGCGACAACCTCTTCTTGGCCTACGAGTTCGTCGACGGCGCCAGCCTCTCCGATTGCCTGCGGAACCCTAAGATTCCCAATTTCACGGTCCTCGGGACATGGATGTCGAGGATGCAGGTCGCCGCCGACGTCGCGCACGGCCTCGATTACATCCACAACAACACCGGCCTCAACATGATCCTCGTCCACAACCACATCAAGAGCAGCAGCATCCTGGTGACGGAGCCGTCGTTCAGGGCCAAGATCTGCCACTTCGGGGCCGCCCAGCTGTGCGGCGAGGAGGACGAGAACGACGTGCTCCGGGAGCGGGCGGCGGCGGCGGCGGAGGCGCAGGGCGGCTGCGGCGAGATCACTGAGGAGGGGGCCGGGGAGGGGCCATCGGCTTCGCCGCGGCTGAAGCGTTCGGACAGCCGGAGAATGCAGTTCGAGGGGGCCCGAGGTTACATGTCGCCGGAGTTCCGGGTCACCGGCGTCGCGACCCAGAAGTCCGACGTCTACTCCTTCGGGGTCGTGCTCTTGGAATTACTATCAGGTGGAGAAAATGCAGCAATCCTCGTCGTCGGCCATTCGATATCTTACCAAAATTCTTTAAAATTATTAATATCGAACGTTGAAAAATACTCTTTTTTTTATCCCCCAGGTGAAGAGCCGTTCAAGTATAAATACGATAAGGAGAGCCGGGAGTTCGTGAGGACGTCGATCATCGACACCGCGTGGGCGGCGGTGGATGGGGACGGAGGCGGCGGGGTGGAGGGGAGGCTGAGGAAGTGGGTGGACAGGCGGCTGAGCGATTCGTTCCCGGTGGAGGTGGCGGAGAAGCTGGTGCGGCTGGGGCTGGAGTGCGTGGAGGCGGATCCGGACCGGAGGCCCGACATGAGCCGGGTCGAAGGGAAGGTGTCCAAGCTGTACATGCAATCCGAGAGCTGGTCCAACAGCATCAATGTGCCCACCAACATATCGGTCTCGATCGGACCCCGATGAGGTCCGTGACGAAATCCCTTTCGGCTGCTGCTATGGGGATGATCGATCGATCGATCGATTGATTTTTGTTCCTGATTAAATTTAAAATCGAATTGGAAATTTTCTTCTTGTCGGGTCCTTGATTCTTGAAGGCTAAATCGGTCTTCGTGTAGATCTTTTCTTTTTAATTAATTTTTCTTTTGGATGGTGGCGGGGGCGGAATTTTGCAGGGGGGTGATGTGACGGGACTGGATTTTTGGGTTCTACGACCGTCTGAGTTTGAACGTGACTGGGTTTAATTCTTGGAGGAATTGGACAGGCAATTTGGGTTCGGATGAGAATTGGAGAATTATAGTTTAATTTAGTTCCGTGGGTCAATTCCTTATTAAACTACGTTTGAATGATTGATTATTCATGTAAAAGAAATGTTTTTGTTGACAGAGTGGATGAGTCGTGCAGCTAAGGTAGGCATCTCATCGTACATTCTTCTTCTTAATTATATCAATTACTTTTAGGCGTACTCCATCTTTGACTGGCTGGAGATTTCGAATCATGATATATATATATAGTTAATTGCTATTGGAGAGGATAGTACCGTGTGGAAGTTTTTCATGATTTTTTTTTTTTTTTGAAATCATAAATTTATTGGGGGTTCGAAGGGACGAACGAGAAAGGGGTCTTTTTTTTTTAAGGCCGGTCCATTGATTTGAGTAGTTTTTCTTTTTGGTCGATTAGATTCGGTCTCTCGAGTTTCAATGTCTAAGCGATTTAATTTTTTATTATGTTAAATCGATTTCTCTCATTTTATTAATCTATGCGATTTGATCTTTTATGTTTTTATTTTGCGTAATGCAATCCTCTAATGTTCTCAATTGTGCAATTGAATTTTTTGATGGGCTACTCTGATTGAACTGTCAAATTTATTACTGAAGTGGCATTGCTTCTGCGATGCAAAGTGATAGTCATGTTAATGTGCCACCAAATGCGCAGAAAATAGACGGGGAAAAACAAGGGTAAAAAGAAAAGAAATCACAATTCGACAGTACTAGTTATGGGGAGGAAACAAAGCACTTGGTCACGCAAATCAAGAAAATAAGAGGGTTTCGACTATACAAGATAAATTTAGAGAATCAAATTGTACCGATCTAAAAAGTTAAGAGGACTTAATTATACATAATAAATTTTAGAGAATTGAATTGCACAACTACCTATATTTAATGATCTAAGAATGAAATTTCCACATCGCTGCATTAAAACTCTTTGCTCATTTTTCCTCGGTCATTGAATTCATTTCTAAAGTTCGGTCTTTTTGGATTTTGTCAACGCGGGGGTGGATAATTCCTTTGCCCTTGGGGCAAAATAAAAGCTCGCAGCGAAAAGGGAAGAACTTTCGTAGAAAAAAGAGGGGTCCACCCATCATTAATTAAATCATTTCTAGGAAGAAAAAACATATAAAGTCAAAAGATGAAACCTAAACGCGTGCGCGTGGACGTTTTAGTCCCGTCGATTCGATGTGTTAAATGGCACGGTTGGGCCGACCGGGGAGTTACGATGACGATTGCGATGACGAACGGGCAGTGGGGGGGGACGCATTTATCCTAAGCCCGAGAAAATCGGGCGGTCCGGCTTTCATCTACGGTACCAAATCATGCGCATTTCAAATTCATCTCGAATAAAAAAATGACACGCATTTCACTATCTTTCCGCTTGAAAAGAGTGGGAAAGTCTCGACCTTTTCGCATCTCGCTTTTCTTAGATTTTTACAGGAGGAGCATGGTGAATTAGATGGCCAGGAGATACTGGAACTCGTAGTCGTACGGTATCTTCTGCACCGAGACCGGGGCCTGGCCGCTGCCGTGGCTCCGGAAGCAGTCCACTATGGATTTCCTGAGGGTCCCGGACGTGGGCAGCTGGTGGCACACCCACTCCACCAGGGAGTCCGGGGCCGCCGCAAAGTCGTGCATGTTCCGGAGCAGGAGCTCCGGGAACGCGATCCTCTTCGTGGTCGTGACCACCACGGAGGCCTGCAGGTACTCCAGCTTCGACTTCTCTAGCTCGGCCGTGACCCCATCTGCCGTGTACGTCCTCACCTGCAAGTTTTCAGGGTTCCTTAGAATTCGAGAACTTCGCGTCTTCCGAATTGCATATGCTTATTTCGGTGAGCGACTCACAGCAGGGGATGAACGGGTTCCGCAGCAAAGAGCGAAAACGACATTAGGATCCGTGTTCTCGAGCCCGTAGACTTCTCGGACTAAGTCCTCTTTGGCATCCCTTTCGACTTTTCCGTGGACCTGCAGAAGAAAAGGGGGCCTTGTTATATCAGATTTGCGCGAATGCATCGCTTTGGAATTTACCGCCTCAGCGATCATCACCTCTGTAATTTTAGAAGCTGTGGGCTTCCTCAAGATGAAACGTTCGATCGCTTGGGCATTTATCGTGTTTCCTCCTATGTCGAGGGTAGCCTGAATTCAACAGACAAGCATTTTTCATTGATCTGCATTAGAAGTGTAAAACTTGTTACTAGACATTCCGTTAGTATATACCTTGTTCATCAGTGCAAGCAGCTTTTCTGGAGTAGAAGGCACCCCGTACTGGAGAAAACCCTGTAAGAAAATTCGCACACAAATGAAAGCCAGGATATATTCATACGAGAAGGAAGCCATACAACGATATGCCACGAAATCTGTACACTGAAAGGAAAAATTTTCTGTTTATCAAACTATACATGCATGATACAAGCGTTGTACATGTTGATCCAGAATGCCAGCTTCTGTTGATTTGTCAAGAATCTCAGATCCACTGTCTTGAGATGACTCAGTAAGTCCCTGCAGACATTCAGATCGAGAATTGAAGTTATAACTGAAGAGTCGTGAGAAATCTTTAAAACTGAGCATCTCTTTCCATATGCATAGAGTTCTTGTAGCAGAAAAGTTTGGTACCTCAACTTCTTCAGTAAGGGAACGTTACTAGAGGAAGAAATGCACTTGCGATCCATAGAACTCACGGTAAATCTGACTAGGTTCTTGTAAGGGCCGATGTCTCTTGGAATAGATTCCTCCATATCAAACACACCGTATGGATCTTGTTGCCTTGAATTCAGTCCAGTCTCAACTCTGAAGCTTCTTGAGTTGAGAGCTGAGTTCAGGGACCGGGAAATCGGACCCGACTTCTCTAATTCCATTGCTCTTGACGTTCTGAGTAGCCTTATGAAAATGAAGTTCAAACACTTCATAATGTTCTCAGATAGCTTGTTGGGTTCCCACTTTTGCTTGTTGTCTTCTACTTTCATTGGACTCGGCATGAACATAGGTGGCGATTTCAGAGGGGTCTCCTGCCTTCGTTCCCTTGGCTGAAAAGAAAGTCATCTTGATTTAATGCAAGAACAAGAATGCTTCCAGATGGTCATGGATATCGATTGAACACTGTCTTTTGATAAGCCGAAGTAGAGTTATGTGTATTCATCTGAAACACAAATGGATTGATTGTGAAAGATGCATCAGTTTTACCATAGGTGTCGGGTGTCTTAGGTCTTGCAATGGCAAGGTCGGCTTCAGCATCCGGTTTTTTCTCAGAAGCCTGTCGTGAAACTCAGCATCCTCAAGGAAATGATTCTCCTTCTGATCGGAAAATTGTCTTGAATTGCCCGTTTTCTCAGTCAGAGTGAAGTCCTTGAGATTGTAATCCCCTTTGATGGCTTTGCTAATGAAATGCAATGCTTTGGTCTCAAAGGCCATCCTCTCAGGAACAACTCTGTTCAACGGGCTTGGACTTGGTGTGTATGATGGATAACCAGAAGCAGGATGAGGATTGCTTGGAAATTCAGGTATCTTTGTCTGTCTGGACTTTGCTTCCTTGGTAGCTTCTTCTTCGTGCTTTAAATTAGCTTGAAGTCGGCTTATTTGGCCCTCGAGTCGGGCTATCTCATCCTCAACCATTGCCAACTCTGCTAATAGCTCCTTCATCTGTATAACAAACAAGGCATTCAAAGATAGTTTTCATTTCAAATAATGTCTTAATGCCCCTTAAAACAAATTCTTCGTTCCTTTTTCCACTAATGGAGACTTGATCAAGTTACTACACCGGCAAAGGTGCTGATAATTACGAATTGGAAGATGTTATCTCCAAAATACAATTCTGAATAAGTGAGATGATCAAGAAGTGCTTGTTGACAACAAGGTAATGGGCTTCCTAGGGAATCAAACACAGAATTCAAGTAGGCTCCCTATAGACTGTCGAACTCCTCTCATAATCTATCATAGGCATTGCAGTACTTGTAATTCCAAAGACGGGTGGATTGTGACGTACTAAATCGACTTTGAACCATACACTACTGTACTGCTAAGGCTGATTCTCAACTCTTCTGTCAGACTAAGGCTTAGTTTTATACAACCTAGACCCTATGATATCGAAGCCCATGCTGCAGTACATTACTGTCCTTGAAGGCTAGAACACCAAACATATCCTCTACACCACAATCCATTACTTCTGTCAAAAAAGAAAGAAAAGAGCAAAAAGAATCTAATAAACGCGTGATTCGGAAGATTGACGTAACCTTTGGTGGAAGAAAATTCGGAATCGAGATGGTCGACCCAGTATTTCGGGACCAGACGTGCTCCAGGATCTCACGCACCTTCTCTTCTTGACTCAACAAGAGTTGCAGCATCGAAACCTACCGAGCAAAATACATCAACAGAACAATCACATACTTAACTGCAACATAGTAAAAATGTCGCCGAATTTGCATTGCATGTTCATTCTCTTTCTTGAAGTGTGTTATTTTAAGTGTCTGACAAACTGGAGCAAGTGCGTCGTGGGCGAAAGGACAGGTATGGTCCAGTATTTAGTTCTCCTTTCAGTGCTCTACTATCTATGGAATGAACTCCAGCTGGCAAAACTGGAGAAGCATCTGATGTTAAGTCATGGGTCAGAAAATGGCTGTAGATTATGCAATTTTTTGGGGGATCTAAGCCTTTTAGTCTCTTCTTTAATCGGCACAGATGATTCATTTCCTGAATTTGCTGGAGCCGACCATTGCTGTAATGGGTCGATAAAAGAAGGGTAATTCTCTAATCTTTAGTGCAGATCTCCCTTGAATTAATGAAGAACACGGTCCCGAAACTAACATACATTACCTCTCTCTCCAGCTCCTCCTTCTTTCGCTGTTCGTTGAGCTGCTTCTTTCTCTGCGTGATCAACAACCATTGCATCAATAAGCGAAATTCGCAGCAGGAGACTCGTTAGAACTTCCCCTGTTTCTCTTGCTTACTGAAACTACTGACGACGACGAATCATGCCAAGACACTCAAGTCGTCGTGAGTCTCTAAACTCGGAGAAGAAAACCGACACGTTCTTCGACACGTCATGCTTACGACACGGAAGCACGCCGAATAAAAAAGACGAACGACACGCTCGACCGAAACAAAATCGATCGTTATAACACGCCGGACGAAACTAGAAGCGACGCGAACGAGAAACAGAACACCATCCGTCGTTTCGAGGGGCTAAAACAGAGCGAATTGCGCGCACTTACGTGCTCAGACGACGAAGAGCGATCCCCGTGGCTGGCCATGACAGAAAGAGAGAGAGAGAGAGAGAGAGAGACGTCGCTGCAGCACTGCGCGGCTTGAGCTCGCACCACCAGCGAGGCTGAGCAATGGGAAGTTAAAGCAGGACGGGATGATGGCTGAGGCTGAGCTTTAGTGTTGGTGGTGGTGGTGGTGGTGGTGGTGGTGGTGGTGGGGGGGGAGAGAAACTTGGGATGGAAGGAAGAGCGGCAGGTTGGTGTTGGTGGCGGGCGGGCGGGCGGTGATGATTTGATTACAGGAGCTATACGTGAAAAGTTGACGAGTCACGACGAGAAGGAGAAGGGGAAGAAGAAGAGGAGGAAGGGGACGAATGGGAAGAGGATGGGAGGGAGTTTTCAACTTTTCTAGAGACGGGGTTTGGGTTGGGGAGGTTGATGAAGTGAACCGTCGCTGTTGGTGGAAGGTGGTGGGGACAGGGGCCTCGTCTCTCTGTCGACCCGGTCGGGCGAGGGCGAGGGCGAGGGCGAGTGGGGGGATTAGTTTTGCCCCTCACGATTGCGAGTTAGGACGAGTCTCGCTCGCTTGCGAGCTCGCTCTGACGTAGCTTGCAATTCTGGTCTCTCTCTAGGTCTACCTTTTTCTTTTCTGGCGGTTACGTATACCTTCTTCTTGAGCTTCTTTTCTCAGTTTCTTTCGTTTCAATCCTTTCCTACTTTTGTTAATTTCGATTTGATTGGGTGACTTACAGCGACCAACAAGGCGAGGCTGGAGGAGAGAGACGGTAGGAACACCTTTGCGAATGATGGGGGCTCCTTGTTTTCTTAAGCATGATGATAATGGCTTCTGAAAATAAAAATTACCATTGACCCTTCGCAAAAGTCAATTACACGTTTCACACGGCAAACCGATTATATTGGAGAAATCGATAATTTCAGCTTACGAATATCGACGGTTCAAAAATATTATCTCTCATTTATCGGGCAGCTCAATGCAATTCTCCTCTTACCCTATTTGTATTGAAATGCACATATAAGTTGTATTAGAAAAGTCCTACATTAAAGAATTGATGTGCTGTTTAGTAGTAAATATATCCTAGTTGACTTATGATTTATTAGAAGCTCGGACTTAGATATATTATTGGCAATTTTCCTGAACGAATTTAATTGGGAACAAAAGTGTGAGGCGGGAATACCAGTAGTATGGTCATTGTGAAAGTCGGCTTTGAGAAGGTGCACTGCCCGCTTAGAATAAATCCGATAACTCGGAGGCCAACATGAACACATATTTGAGTCCGAATGGGATGACCGAGCCCTAGGAAGAACGAAAGTAGGTGATATTCTTGCTGGTTTTACTCTCTATGTACGACGATGTGCAAATGCGTGAGGGCTCAAGACAATCCGTGCCTGACTTAAGAAAAAGGATGCTGGGGACAAGGAATTGGAGCTACAAAGAAAACCAATTCGTATCTCAAGAGCATAACTTAGAAAGTGTATTCCGTGATTCATCTCCTAATTTTGTACAAATACCCTGTTTAAACACATCCCGACACACATACACACATACGCAAACTAGTGATTCCCGTTGCTTCAGCTCAGCATAGCGGAGAAAAATCGGAAACAAGTTCCTTCCTGGACCTTGCAGGATGCCCACATATACCAATCTGCTATCAATCCACTGCCTGCGTAGGGAAGGCCTATACAAGCTGAGAGTATCTGCACCTCCTTTAAAGGTCGTTGGCTATCGTTGAGCACTCTGCCAC
Source organism: Eucalyptus brandiana (assembly GCA_014182725.1). Classification (NCBI taxonomy): domain Eukaryota; kingdom Viridiplantae; phylum Streptophyta; class Magnoliopsida; order Myrtales; family Myrtaceae; genus Eucalyptus; species Eucalyptus brandiana. The sequence goes on from CM024669.1 coordinate 31,828,558, forward strand.
TGGCTATAGGTCCCCAAAAAAAGGTGATCACGTTGGGATTGATTCTCTCCATCGTCTCAAAGAAGTATTGGCTGAATCTATTTCTTTTGGAGAATGACCATGCAAGATAAAGCAATGATACGGCAAGCTACGCCCATAAGAACTAAAAAGACAAGACAAAGACTCCAGTGATTGAGGTCATAGCCACTTTTCATAAGCGAACCGCATCGTGTTATTAACCATACTCCACCATATCTGAAATTTCACAGTAACAAAAAAAGAAAATAAAGAAGGATTCAGTTATCTCGTACAAAAGCATCACAGAGTCCTGCACATTTAGACGAGAGTGGTTACCTTTTCGCATTTGATATCACAAATGCTTCCAAAGCCCACTTTGGATAGCACAACTCTGCTATAATCTCCACAAATGAGTTATCAGTACTCTCGCGTGTTGCAATGAGGGTCAACACAACAGGAAGAAGAACTGACCACTGCGAAACGGAAAACGGATCATCAGTGTTGAGAGCAATTTAACAGAAAATTAGCAGTCTGTGTAGTTTATCAAACACTCACCAGTTGGGCTGGACCAGGCTCAAAAACGATGGCAAATATGTATGCAATTCCTGTCACGCAGTACACTAAACAGGCCAGAACTATATAGTTGTCTATGAAAGAGGATCTCGGATTGTTGAAGAAATAGAACATAGAAAGGTAGACCAAAGGCTTAATGAGTGTGTTGAAATGGTCAATTGTGTCCTTTGACAAAAAGTAAGCTAGGGCACTGATGCCAGAAGAGCTCTCTCTCCAGTAATGTAACTTGTCCAGTGAAAATGATCTCAAAGCTGCAATCTTACAGAGCAGAGCTGAAAGTTCACAAAATTTGGATTAGTAATCCAAGAGATGTATCTGTAAGTTCCCCTATTAGATATCCCTCTTTCAATGACATTTCAAAAAAGAGGAGTTTCAGTCCTAAAAAGTATGTATACTTACACACAGCTATCACGGTGTATGTGTACCCAAGCGCCCCAAACGTCTCGTCGCTAACTTTAGCAAGTGTTCCTAAACAGACTCCAGCCAGCAACAATATCAAGAAATCTACAGCTTGGATCCTAGCATCTCGCAGCCGCTGCTTGCCGACTCTGAAGAAAACAAATTGCACAATGAGTCCAGCTTAGTACCACCCCACATTGAAGTGTTTGAAACCACAAATGCAGGATTTCAAGATAATAAAGCATGAGTGATAAAAAGAACCATAGAAAGCATGTTTTAGGATTTAACAATAAATGACCCTTTCAAATTGAAAGGTTATATAAGCAAGGCCAAAGAGAAGGCAGAACATTGAAGGGGGGATGTATTCTATATGTCGTACACACAGCTGCCGTGCTGTGAACAACTAATTGCTATGCTGTGTGATATGTTTGTTGTCCTACATGGCACTTAAATCTAGGATCACTCATTTGTGATTGACTTGGTACATTGCATCTTCCTACTACATGGTGTAACCATCATATGAAGTACCTTCTCATTGGAGGGAGGATATCTATAAATGATTTGCATTTTCTGTAACAAAAATAATTACTCAGCCTTTCAAGTAGAGCTGGACGATGGCCTAAAAGGTGGGAGTAATTAGTTAAAGAGGGAAGAATTTACCTCCCTAGGAAGTACTTATACTGTAGCAGTACACCAGGCGTAACCCTATCAGATAAGTCCTTCGTCTTTGAGAAATTCTGTTGTATATCATCCCTTTTCCGTTCAACATTAAACTTGACATCCTGCCACAGATCTCCAGCGAAAGATTGTTCTTCTAATCCAGCATCACCAGAATTCCCTCCATGAGCTGAATCCTCACCGGCAGTGGATGACATTCCATCAACTAGCTTTAACATGTCGTGGGGTACGGCATACCCATTATGCAGCATCCACCTGACAGGAAGCTGTTTATAATTGACCCCAGAGCTCGTGCTTGGTTTTACTATACCTTCCAAAATATCAATATAGTGATCTGGAGGGTTAACCCGCTCAGGTACAGTAATCCCTAGGCTTGAAAAGTACTCCTCAACTTTCTTCACTGAACCATGGTATACTATTAGGCCACCTTTGGCTAAAAGTATCAAATCGTCAAACATCCTAAACAATGCATAGCTGCAAAAAAAAAGGCTCATGTCATTAACCATGCTCTAGGTTCCAGGACATGCAAAAAGCAGAAAATCCAGGTTAGAATGAATAAACAGAGTATGAAACAGATTCTTTAGATATCCCAACAAATCGCCCAGTGAAAAAGTGAAGGAATTGAAGGATATATCATTGGCTACTTGCCTTGGTTGGTGGACAACCATGGAAATGTTCACTCCTTCAAGAGCTTCACGTCGTAGAGCTCTGAGAAGTAACAGAGAAGATGAACTATCCAGACCAGATGTGGGCTCATCTAATATCAGAAGTGAAGGCTCCATGACCATTTCCAGACCAACATTTACTCGTTTCCTTTGACCTCCAGAGATTCCTCGCTTCTCTACTGTACCAACAAGAGAGTCCCGCACCGCCTGCAGCCCCAGAGATTCAATAACTCGTTCAACAACAAGAACCTTTTCCGCCTTTGGTAGATCCGCAGAGAGTCTACACTAATCAGAACCAATGAAATTATTGCTGTGCCACTGGAAAAATTTCAATAAAAAGGTGTGAACGTAGAATGAATTTAAACTAAGATATTCTTGCAACCACCAGCTACAAAAGTGAATTGGAAATACACGACAATCTCCAGCTCATTTAGCTAAGATACTCGCTAATAAGACTGAAATAACTGGAGGTCGTATGAATATGACAAAAACAAGTACATCTCATAATCTAGGTTGAGCAGAGCCAGGAGAAACTGCATAAAGAAGGGGATCTCATCCTAGATGCAACCGATGTATATTGGATGAATGTTACCGGCATATAATCTTGCAATGACATACGTCAAAATAACACTTTCCTCTATCCTTTGTCAAACATAATTCATAATTGCATACAAGATATTCAAGCTACAGACAGCCAAGATAACCAAGTTACCTGCATCTTGCGCTAAACCAAAGGTTTTCCTCCACGGTCAAGTTTCCATGCACTATATCATCTTGTGGCACGAAACCAATAATTTTCTTGTATGAATGGATTGATTCTACCTTCCCATTTATAAGAATCATGCCACTCTTGGTGCACCCAGTTACCTTTCCAGCCAAAGCAGAAAGAAACGTAGTTTTTCCAGCTCCAGATGGGCCCATAACAGCAGAAACACGGCCAGGTGATATTTTCCCAGTTACACATCTTAGAAGGTGCTTCTTTTTCCCTTTCAATGTAAGGGTTAAATCCTTGAAAGCAATCTCAATGGTTGGCCTTTTTCTGATTTCAATATCAGTCGCCATGGAAATCACTCCAGAGAAGGTTAAATTTTTGTTCTGCTCTTGCAAAGCTTTTTCCTTTTCAATTTGATTGTAGGCATACTTGAAGATTTGACTATGGGTATGCAGTTGCTTGCCCTTTGGCATGTTCTTTTTCAGATTCTTATCCCCAATCTCAAGATTAAAGCCTTCATTACTCTCAGGGTCAGCCTCAATTTCATGCATCATCTGCGTGAGGTTGTTTTTGTCCTTCTTATTCCCTTTAGCTGCAGAAGATGATTGCTCAGGCTTACCTGGAAATGGTGGCAGGGCAGCATCACTTCCAGGTTTAGCTTGAAACAGACCTCTTGAAGGATCTGGTTGCTTTGTAGATTTCCTGCGAGAAAATGTCCGCGATAGTTGCGTTTGGAGCCCAATCGCATGTTTCTTGGCTACATCTCTTGCAGATTTCCATTTTTCACGTGCTTGAGCAGTTTCTCTTACGCTTCTTACAGCTTTTTCACGTGATTTGGCTTGTCTTCTCTCTCGAGTAGCAAGCACTTGGTCTGAGCAGTTGTATATGACAACAAGCAAAACACTTAATCCAGCCTGCATTTAAACATGAAGGGTCTGTGATCATATGCAGGAAAATAGTAAACGTAGGAGGAAATAGGTATTCATGATAGAATGATAAACCGCTCACTCACAAAGAGCATGAGACCATATGCAGTGATATTTTGATTTTCTGATTTTGGTTCACATTGGGCAAACTGAAAACAACCTGCAAATTCACCAAATAAGTTCATGAGGGTTCTCTAACGAACAGGGCTAGTGGAGAATAGATTAGACATCCACCTCAGCATGTGTAAAGCATCTCTCATTCTAATCACTCAAGTCATTATCCAAGTGTAAAATAGCACCTTCTTCTTCTTCTTCTTCTATGTTTTCAGGGTATTCGATCAGCTAATGAGTATTTTTACCGGATATTCCTGGTCAATGTTGCTAAGATATTGTGAAAACCAGAAATAATCCGTGAAGGATATTTGTCTATAGACCTCTAACAGACATACTTTGGAAAGTACTTGACCTTTAGCATGGAAGTTGTCAACCGGCAATGGAATGGATGCACTTGCAGAGTGCATGTAACAGACTCAACCGCAGTATTGCCCTTTATTTACTTCACCAAAGGGGGAAATGGGAATCAAATCTAAAGCCCCTTGGGTGTTAGTAAAGTTGAACAAGTGGACCAAAAGTCTCGTTTCTGTATAATTGGATTGGCAATCTCTCTAGATTTACTGATGAAGCTATATAGATTTTAGGCATCTATTTAAAACCTGTGACTATTCCCCTTTACATAAATCTTGCGGCATTGCATATTTAAATCAAACGAGATGCGTAAATCTTTCACTGCATGTACTCACTTTGTTCAGATGTAGACCCTGTTCTGCAGTAATGTCTGAAAGAAAACATTCAAATGAAAATATTAGGAGCAAAGAAAGAGAGATCAAAATAGACATTTATTTTTAGCACATGTAGCAACAAACTTGAATGCTAGTAAGATGAGGGACAATTCTCAATACCCCTTACTGCAAGAATTTTTTTTGATAGTAGACGGACAGTATGACCCTGCTGAACAGAATACCTCACTGCTACTACCAATGTCTGCCCACACATCTGCTCCTCCACAAGTATGGTTTGGTTGCGCAGGTGGAAGCTGGTAATGGTACCTGCAGAAAGGTTCTGCTAATAAACATCAATGCATGCTGAGCATAGCCTCAAAAGTTAAGAAGAGGTTTTAAAAAAGGATTAGAGCTTACGGATCGCATACACCAGTGGTTTTATTGAGTATGGCAAGAGGACAATAAGAGCCCAATGGGCAGGCTGCAACCATTAGCACAAGGGCTTGTAAAATGTATCTTGAGAAATCACGATTTCATAAGTAAAATGGGATCAAAGTCTAACTACATGTACAAGTTCGAGTAAAATTTTTAGCAAAGAAGTCTTCTCTGGATGTGTAGTACATATGAAAAGGAACAGTCAATAGCTTCATGGCGTAGTTCTTCAAAATCCTTTCTTACAGTGCTTTTTGACATCAGAGACCAAAAAGTAGGACATCTATGTTCAACAACAAAATTATCCACCATTCAGCAATCAAATTCAAAGCTTCAAGTGAAAGTTTAGCCGTCATAGGAAATTGCAAAGAGAGAATAAATAATTGAGGAAACAACTTGGAAACCAATATTAAAGTAATGTCTCCATCTTTCAACAGTTTCTCTTCTTTCCGTCGCAACTGAGAAATAGACCTGATGTTTGTTGATGTCTTCCCCGATATGATCTCAAAAATGGGATAGAGAGAATAGACTTGGAATTATCTCTTTTTTTATTCTTTTTTGATCAAGGAAAATTGATGTATTCTAGAATAATTAACTTGGAGTGTGGAAAAGAAGTAAATAATATTAGTTCCATGGATCAGCCAATACTTACGTATCATGCAGGTCATTCCATGAGGACAGAAGAAACCTTCACAACAAGGAGAACAATCACTAGTTCGAGCAGGCATGTCCTTGGAATTCTTTAGGTCGACTTTGTGACCGGAACCAGCACTACAAGCCCATCCTGGTTCGCATCCCGGAACCCACGACGTAAGATTGCAGTTCTTGTTAGGTTTCAAGTAGCTGGCTCTCTTAGCGGTGAAAAAGCTATTGAAGTAAAACTTTATATCTGCTGCCGTGCACAGGCGCTGCGAAAGATCTCCTGTCCAACAATAGGGTATCAGGAGAGCTTGGAGAGCCGTTATTGTCGAACAATTAATATAGCAGCACTATTGATTGTTCATCAGAACATGTGCATTGATATTCCTGGGACAATTGTAGAAACTCTGGACAAGCTCTTGTTCACCTGCTCATTTCTCCTATATACTTCATGAATCTTTCTTCGACATTCAAGATATTTTGCAAGAGAGTTCAAGGGGCCATAACGAAAAAGTTAGATTGAAATGCATAAAGTATTATATAGTCTCTGGATAACAGAAAGATTTTTCAAGATTCCCAACCGATTTCTGTGCAAGCCTTTGCTAAGAAGGAAGTAGGAAGATAAAATTATGGGAAAGTTCCACGACGAAAGAAGATAGAGGAATCGAAATGAACAGCTCTTTCTGGATACGTCCGCAAGATGATCATCATCATACCTTTCGTTTTTTTAGCGCACGCAGTTAAAAAGGTCAAGTCTGAGGTAAAATTGAATGCGCCATCCCAGTCAGCATCCCTGGCAGACAAAATCAACCGAAAATGTCACATGTACTCAAAGATTAACACATGAATTTCGATAGACGTGTCTTATTATAACCCAATCCATGTGAGAAGACATGGATCGCGCATGTTGTGAATGATTTTTTCCTTTTTACTACATCCAGAATACGGAGTCTATCCAAGGATTTATCTCTATGGAAGCATCGATATCCTCTTCTAACGGATGGCAACATTGTCAAAAGCAGATGAGAACGACGGAGAGAAAAAAAAAAGAAAAAGCGAGCGCGAACTCACACGTCCTGAATGCAGAAACCGAAATTCTTGGCAATGTCGCCGCGGAAGACCGACGTGAAATTGGAGACCTGGCTGTACAGGAGCTGGGCGAAGAGCTGGGTGGCCGCCTGATTTTCGCCTTGGGACTCCCCGTCCTCGTCGGCAGCGCGCGCTAGGAACGGCGACGAGCACAGCACGACCACGACCAAGGACACCGAAACAGAGAGAAAGCGGCGGAGGCGGAGGCGGCCGCCGTGGATCTTCTCTCCGCTCATGGCGACCGCGAGAAGAGCCGGCGGGAAACGGTGAATCCTTCAGGAATCGGAACCGACGGTGCGGCGGCGCGCGTGCATGTGCGGCGGGGACGAACGGAGCGTCGGCGGCGGAGGCAGGGGCCGGAGATCGGAGGGAGAACTCGCCGGGACGGTGATGGGAGAGGAGAGAGAAAGATGATTAGTTAGAATTTTAGAGAGAGAGAGAGAGATGGCCAGTTCTGTTTTTTCGGGAGGGAGAAATATGGCGGGGCGGAAGATGTGGCGATGTTGGAGGAGAGAGAGAGAGAGAGAGCGCCAGCGACAGCTTTGAAACGGAGATAGCATTGCAATAACAAAAAGAGAGAGAATGATACCAATTGTTCCTAAATTTTAACTTAATACGTAATGTGATCCTCAATTTTTAATTTATTCATTATGGTCTCTGAACTTTAGCCAATGTTGTATATGATCATTGAATTTTTAATTTATTTAATATGGTCCATAAACTTTTAATATATGTTCAATACAATCCTTAAATTATATTGAAATATTCAAAATAGTCATTCCATTAATTCAAGATCGATGATAACATTGAACATATTCATATATTTCAAAGACTAACTTGAATATATACTAAAAGTTTAAGGACTATCACGAACAAATTAAAAGCTTATGAATCACATTTCATATTTGACTAAAATTCATGGATTATATTGAACAAATTAAAAGTTTATAGATCACATTAAATATTAGACCGAAGTTCAAAGATCGTTTGTGTCATTTTCCTAAAAAATGTATTACAAAATGAATTTTATAAAATCATATATATATATATATATATGCATTTTATTATACAAACAAAAAAATCCATCTTAGATAGATAAAATCTCGACTCCCACATAGTATTTCACGAATGTCACTGTTGCCGAGGTTGGATGACTGCCAAAGGCAAATAGGCAAAAAAAATAATAAGAAGAACTTCCCTCGTGTACCAACAAGCCCATCATCCATTAATACAACACCAACATTATTGGAAAATTAAAAAATTACAAAAATCATCCATGTCGGCATTATTCATACCATATAGGACGATCAGTGTCTATCCCGGTAATTTCCTACCAAATTTGATTAGAAGAACTAAATTAATAAATTGTCAAAGGATTTAAGACTAAATTGTCACAGTTAAAATATTTATAACTAAATTAATCATCGTATAGTTGGTTTAGGACATTTGAACAATTTTTCTCAAATATTCGGCTTGGACCATGACAACTTCTGTAGAAATAAGAATGATTACAATGTGATTGAGATATAATTTGACCGTCTGTTGTTTTTCTTTGGGCAAATACTAGGAAAAATCCAAAAGGATACCTACTTTACCCTAAATTTTATTTCATGTCACCAAAAATCCTAAATCTACTCATTGTGACAAAACAATTTAAATTTTTTTTTTCTTTACGTCGTGAAAAAATTTTAAACTTATACATATGCAACAAAAGTATATTCGTCACTTTGACAAATAAATTTTGAAATATTTACATTACAATGGGCAAATTTTTAATTTTTAATTGCACAAAAAAGATTCACGATATTTATGTCATAATAGATGTAATTTGGCATTTTTTTTGTAACGCTAATTTTTTTTTTCTTTTTTATTTTGGAAGGATGTGAGTTCGCATGGAAATATCATTACATGGCCGAATTTGGGAGGTTTGCATGGGACGCGTGTGTCGACGCTCGGCTGCACGCGGGGGGTAGTATTGCCTACTCCGACCGGAGAGGCTCGTAAGTCGTAACTCTTTTGCTAATAAAATCGGATTTTACCCGCAATCGCTGACCATAACAAAAGTTATCGAGAAATAAGAGTGACTATAATGTGGTTGAGATATAATTTTAAGGTCTATTGTTTTTCCTTTGGCAAATAATACAAAAAATCCCAAACCATACCTAACAGGAAATCCTAAACTTGGCTACCGTGACACAAATACCCTTAAACTTTTTTTTGCGTCATAAAAATATCTAAACTTATACATGTGCAACAAAGATATATTTGTCATGCTGGTATAAATTCGAGGTTTTTTACAATATAGACAAAATTCAGGATATTTATATCATAATAGGCAAATTTTGAATTTTTAGTGATAAAAAAAGGTTGGGAAAAATATCAAAAAAGTCATAAACCTATTGTATTTGTACTAATTTAGTCCTAAACTTTTTAGTTGAACCAATTCAGTTTTAAGCATTTTTATATAGGTACCAATTCAGTCTATCCAGCTAATTTTGGTTAGTCGATGCTGACATGAATGCTGGCTCACGGTTGAACATTGATGTGGACACTGGCCGATAGCCAGATACTAACGTGACAATTTTGTAATTTTTTTTTGAATTTTTTTTTAATTTTCCTTTTCTTTTTCTTTTTCTTTTCTCCCTTCTTCTTCCCCCTTGGATTGTTCTCTCGGTGGCCGGCAAGGTCGCGACCCTCACCCAAATCTGAGCGAAGCCGCCACACCCTTAGCCCTGAGCAAGGCCGAGCGGGGGTCGCAACCCTCCTCGGTGGCCGGTGAGGGCTTTGCGGCCCTCGCCCAATGGCTAACGGTGGCTGACGAGGGCCGATGACAGGAGGCTTGCCGACCACCGTGAGGACAAACCAAGGAGGAAGAAGGGAGAAAAGAAAAGGAAAAAAAATTCAAAAAAAATTCAAAAAAACTATTAAAAATTGCCACATTAGCATTCTGTCACCAGCTGGCATACACGTCAACGCTGGCCAGCCAAAATTGGTCAAATGGGTAAATTGCACAAATGTAAAAATGTTTATAACTAAATTAATTTAATTGAAAAATTTATGATCGAATTGGTATCAATGTAATAGTTTTAAGATTTTTTTAGTAATTTTCCCCAAAAAAGGTTCATAGCATTTATTTCATAATAGATGTAATTTGGATTTTTCGTAACGTTCATTTTTTTTTTTTTTTTTTATGGAGTTCGCATGGATATGTCATTACATGGCCAAATTTGGGAGCTTGCATGGGATGCATCCGTCGACCGTCGGCTGCGTGTGAAGGGGTAGTATTGCCAACTTCGATCGGAGAAGCTGGTAACTTCTTTTGCTAATAAAATAAGATTTTACTCGCAATCGGTCGTCAATTGGGCTCGACTTTTTAATGAAAACAAAAAGAGACCCGTACGAAAATTCGAACACGGACGCTATAAGTGAACTCGAAACAAAATTCGCTAGAAGAAAAAGAAAAAGAAAAAGAAAAATAAATCTAATTAATAATTAATAATTACCGGATTGGCATGTGATTTGGAATAGATTTATACATTCGGCGTTGATTGATCGTAAATTCCAACAGTTTAATTTCAACTGCAATCTTGATTCTATATTTTCGCATACTTTCTCGTTTTTTGTATAACACCATGTCATGTTTATTATTAATTCACGCGCGATAAGCTAGTAAGGTTTTTTAGTGAGATAATTTTTTTCTGAAAAGTTGCAAATAACCCAAATGGAATCGGAATCTAAGATTTAAAAAAGAAAGAGAGAGAAAGGAGTATTAGAAACAAGGTACCTTCGAACTAGTTTTATAGATACGTAGAACACGGAATATTCTGACCCAGAAAAAAAAAAAAAAAAAAAAAAAAGAAGGAATATTCAGCCACTCTTGCTTAAACATAATAATGACTACTAAATTTATTTATGCCCGACCACCTTTCATCCGGTCGATGGTCGATCGCCTATGATTCCTCGTCGTCCTCCACTTTCCTCTTGGTCGATTCTCGGATGAACACAATCGGTTTCAGGCGTGCGACATCTTCGTCCGAGAAAACCGGCCAACAGAAGCGCATCCCGCAAATGGCGTCGTAATAAGATTGTGCCGACATCGTTTGGGCCCTTGAGACCGAGTTACGACCTTCTCCATGCCGACTGTCCTGGACTTCATGATCAGGAATGACGTCGTCCGCCGCAACGAGAGTCATGGAGTCAGCTGCACCATTAAAGTTAAGCTACAGTTCCACCATCGCTGTCAATTGCTAAATTGAGGGAGGGCTCGGTTCCGGCTCGGTTCAGGAGCCACTGTATGGTCTCGCCACTGTTCCCGTGCCCGAGCTCTCTGGTCAGCCGGAAAACACGGGCCGCGCAAGCCATAGGGATGCGGATCCAGCAGCCCCGGGCCCTTCCCTTCGTGCGGCGATCTTTGGCAACGGCGTGGGTCAGCATGCCATTGAAATTCATGGCTAAAAACTTCCTTTCTCGCTATGAATTTGTGCATAAGTGATAATTTTGATTTCTGCGTGATTTTGAGTGATTTGTGAGGTAGAGGCAGTGGGCTTATATAGGGTGCACAAGGGGAGGGTCCCTTTGAATACGTATGTACGTTCTTTATTGAGTAGATATTCCTTTCTTATTCTTTTCTTTCTTCTCCCTTTTTAGTTTTTACTAGGAAGTAAGCAACACGTACATACGTTCGATTCATTAGATGAGACAACACGTGTGGTAGGTGCGGGCCCCAAAGATTATTCCAAGTGGAAACATATAACTAGAATATATTGTTTGTTTTCCAATCAAATCAAGTCTCGTCTTTCCTATTTAGTCTAAAGAGTGCATCCGTAAGGCCTCCAATCAAATTTGGGTTCTTGCACCCTTGGGAATAAATAATGATAACCTGAATTTGAGTTCTTGCACTCTTGGAAATAAAGGACAATAGTTTTCGTTATTAAAATTTAGTCGATAGATCTGATATACTGTTATTTTATATATAATCATCTGAATTTGAGTTCTTGTACTATTGGGAATAAAGGACGATAATTTTCGTCATTAAAATTCAGTCGGTAGATCCGATGTACTTTTATCTTATATATAATAATCTCATAAGAGTCTGGTACAAGCTCTAAGTGGGATTTCAACCAAGAAAGATATAATTGATAATTTGGCCAATTCAAGTAGTAATCATGCTTCCTAAACTGAGTCTGGTGTTTGTTTATGCGGTAATTTGACTCCTCGACAAGTGTTATCCAAGCGCATTTATTGCTATGCATGCACGACATTCAATTTCCCTCCAAATATAGATTTGCAATACTAGCTTTCTATTGTATAGACCCATCAAATTTGTGTGTCGAGTCGGGTCGAAAATGGTTTGACTCAAATAGACCAATTTAATTTATTTTAACGCATTTCCATATAATTAGAGGTGTCAAAATGGGTTGTGGAACCCATTTATAATGAAATGGTCATATATGGACCAATCAGATTTTAATAAATGGGTTGCTAGTGGGTTTGGGTTATATGTAAGTCTAATGACGCAACTAGATTTGTCTTTAAATCCATTTACAACCCATTTAATTTACAAAGATTATTAATTGAGTCAACCCTGTAACAAGATATCATCTTCTTTAACAGTTTTTAATATTTTTGTTTTTTAATTTTTACTTTATTTTTTTCTTTTTCATTTTTTTTATTTCATTTACTTTTTCCCCCATGAATTCCAAGGCCATAAAGCCCTTGCTTAGTTGCCAATCACACTAGTAAGCCTCGAGCTCTTCGACCTCAATACTGCGAGACTCTAGCCTCCCCCGATCTAGGAAGCCCGAGCTCAGGCGAGGCCTTGGCTTGAGCCTCAATGATTTGATGAAGCTCAAGATTGTCGGCGTCGAAGCAAGCTCAACCTTGCCAAAATTGGGCGAGCTTGAGCCTCATTAGCCTGCGGCAAGGTACATTGGCCAACGATCGAGAGAAGAAGGAGAAAAAAAATAAAAAATAAAATAAAATTTATAATTTAAAATACTTTAAAGGAGTGCACGAAAAATCAAACCAGATTTTCTATGCTAAGCAAAAATTATATCCTAATTTATTTTCAAGTTTCAACCAAACATGAGAAAATATTATCATTTCTAAAAAATACCACATTTGTCATGAAATAAATTAAGCCTCAATTTTAAAAAATAAAAATAAAATTTATCCATGAAATTTATAATTGCATAAAAGTGTTTTAACAATATAATTTTCTTAAACAATCATAAGAAATGAGTTTTTCTAGATTTGATTAAATATAGAAGTATTTTACAACATGGGTCGGGTCATATATAGGTTGGGTATGAGTCAATAAATTTACATAGTTGATAAATGAGTTAATGAGTTAATTTGGGTCAAACCATTTATAACTTGACCCAAACCTAACCCGACCAACCCGTTTGACAGGTTTCATACAATATAAATCTAGTGATTCATACCAATTCAACTTACATTCAACACATATCAAATTCCCAAAGTGAGGGGAAAGTGCATAGTGAGCAAGCATGATATCGAGTGAGGGTAAGAGAGAATGAAGAGAAAGTAGATTATGTTTAAGTAAATTATAAACCCGCTTGTTATCTATTTAACACACATACTATATTTAAACCCATTACGACTCATTTACTTAATATAATTAATCCGTTTATGATCCATTGAATACTTATATGGGTAAAAAAATCGGCTAATAACCCATTTTGATAGGTCTACTGCTATACCATCCATTGTCCGCTCTAAATCTAGCTTATCTCTCAATTAGTTGGCCTCCTCTAACAGTCTTAAGGCCAAACCAGAGTTACTCTAAGGGCAATTTTGTTAAAATTTGTTTATGTTCCTCGGGACAACTATTTTTGTTCTTTTGTTCCAGGGAACGAAAAAAGAATAAAAACCTATTTGGTAAAATTTTTGTTCTCAGGAATAGATTTGGAACAAAAACAAGAAGTAGAAAAAAAAAAGTAATTTCTTGTTCTCGATAACAATTTATAGAATATATTTTTCTCTCTTCTTCTCTTTTCTTCTTTTCTCCCTTTTGGCTAGTTGCCGGCCTTGGCCATGGCCGGTGTCGGCGATTGGCCAAACGAGGGCTGGTAACCTTGTTGGAGCATCATTAGCTCCCGGAGACACCGAGCCACGGCAAGGCTTGTGTTGGCGAGGTTGAGCCTCGTGCGGCCAAGCCGAGCTCGAACCTCACCCAGCCGATCACTAAGCATGGCAATGGCTAGTGACCAGCTAAAGAGAAAAAGAAAAAAGAATAGGAAAAAATAAGAAAATATAATAAAAGAATTAAACAATTAAAAAGAAATAAAAAATTCTAAAAATCTTACCAAACGTATTTTATCCCGAAGTAAAAATTTTGGGAAGTTACCAAATGCATTATTTTGTTTATAAATTATTTTAGAGAATAAAATAAAAAAATCATTTTTCATAAAAAAATTGTTTCTTGGAATAGTATCGTTATCAAACGCGCCATAAATTGCTCTTTTCATAAGCGGATACTTTCCTCACGGGGCTCGTATGATCGATAAGGCGCGCGCGTAAACCAATTACGTTCCATAAATAGTTTACGGGCAGAAATAGATTTTTTCATTTACATTTCAGAAGAGTTTAGCGAAAATAATAGTTTGATAACAACACAAAAATTTATTCTAAAAATAGAAATTCGTTTGATAACGACATAAAATTTTTCGTTTCGAGCGGCGGCGCAACAACCGACGACCTTTAATATAAAAAATAAAAGTGATTTAGTAACAAAAAAATAAAGAATAAAATAAAATAAAATAAATCATAAAAAAATCATTTTATTTTAAAATAAAAATATCCTTAAAAATAAATTTATTTTATTTTATTTTACAAATAAATTTATTAAAATTATTTTTAATAAAAATAATTTATTTTTATTTATCATAAATAAAATATTTTAAATAAATTAAATAAATTTATTTTTAATAAACTAAAAACAAAATGATAGATAAAAATAATTTATTTATTTTTAATAAATTTATTTTTATTTTTAAATGAATAAAATGAATATATTTATTTTTATTTATTTTTATTTTTAATAAAATGAGGAGAAGCGGAGGAGGAGGAGGAGGAGGCAGAGACGTAGAGGAGATGAGGGAGGACTCACTTAGAAATTAGGGTTTAATGGGAGAAATTATTTCTAATTTCTCTGTACAGAAATCGAAGTATAAAATTTACATTTAATTTCTTCCAAATCGATTTCGGAATAGAAATCTATTCCAAAAATAAAAAGCGAGTAGGTTTATCAAACGTGTTTATTCCGAAACGGGTTTGGAATAGAAAAAAATTATTTAAAACATAAATTTTAGTTATCATGCACTCTAAAATTTCTCGTTTTGAAATAATTTTTTATTTCAAACTTTGTTTCGGAATAAACACGTTTGATAAATCTACTGATTTTTTATTTGCGGAATAGATTTCATTCCGAAAATGATTTGAAGAGAAATTAAGTAAATTTTCTACTTGATTTCTAGAAAGAAATCGAAATAATTTCTCCCATTAAACCCTAATTTCGGTAAGTCCTCCCTCATCTCCTCTACGTCTCTGCCTCCTCCTCCTCCTCCTCCTCCGCCTCTCCTCATTTTATTAAAAATAAAAATAAATAAATAAATAAATATATTCATTTTATTCATTTAAAAATAAAAATAAATTTATTAAAAATAAATAAATTATTTTATCTATCATTTTGTTTTTAGTTTATTAAAAATAAATTTATTTAATTTATTTAAAATATTTTATTTATGATAAATAAAAAAATATTTTTATTAAAAATAATTTTAATAAATTTATTTTTATTTGCCTTGAGTGTTTTGCCAAATAATTTTATTTTTATTTTTATTCATTTTAAAATAAATTTATTTGTAAAATAAAATAAAATAGAATAAATAAAATAAATTTATTTTTAAGGATATTTTTATTTTAAAATAAAATGATATTTTTTTTATGATTTATTTTATTTTTTATTTTTTTGTTACTAAATCACTTTTATTTTTTATATTAAAGGTCGTCGGTCGTTCGCGCCGCAGTTCGAAATGAAGAAATTTTGTGTCGTTATCAAACGGTTATTTTCGCTAAACTCTTTTAGAAATAGAAATGAAAAATCTATTTCCGTTAAAACTATTTCGGAACAGAATGGTTGTCATACGCGCGCCCTAGTTATCGCGCCCCCAAGCGGGCTCCTGGTCCGGCCCACCTAACGCAATTTGGGCCTCCAACGAGGCCCGTTTCGGTCCAATCCCTGGCCCGTAAGGAGTTAGAAGCGCTGGCCCGCTGAAAATGACAAAAGGAGGGGACTCTCTCAACGGTTCTCGAACTCGACTCCTTGGGGAAAAATTTAAAAAAAAGGAAAACAAAAAGGAAAAAGAGCTCGAAGAATCTTCTGGAACCTCCCCTGCCCGTGCCTTAAGCCCTAAATCCAACACGAGCAGAACCCACTCTCTCCGTGCGAGCGCCCCTCTCCTCCTTATCCATACATCGCGCATTGCAAAACCTCCTCCTTCGTCTCCTGCAGCGCCACCAGCTCCGCCGCAAAACCCTAGCCAAGCTCCGGAAATGGCGTCGGCCAACGCTATCTCCACCGCCTCCATCCTCTGCTCCCCCAAGCAGGTAACTGTTTCTCCCCCCCGCGAACATCCGCGCGACCGAGCGTCGCCGGACGTCGCTTCCGGCGGCGCTTCCGTCCTCCATTTTCGGAGCGGATGAATGCGAATCTTCGGCTCTCGGTCGCCGCGATGATTGCGAAGTTCTTGAGACTAGAATCGAGCGTCTCGCGGTTGGTTGGGAAGCAGGTTGGTTGGTTTTACTTACCGTCGGTCGTTGTGTACTTTTGCGTCTGCCGTGATGTAGGGGGGCTTAAGGAGGAAAGGGAACCAGAAGGTGAACTTCGGGCAGTC
Organism: Eucalyptus brandiana; assembly: GCA_014182725.1. Lineage (NCBI taxonomy): Eukaryota > Viridiplantae > Streptophyta > Magnoliopsida > Myrtales > Myrtaceae > Eucalyptus > Eucalyptus brandiana. Next base: position 31,845,364 of record CM024669.1, read on the forward strand.
CGGCAGGAGGTTCGCGGTGAGAGCCTCCGCCAAGGAAATTGCGTTCGACCAGAGCTCCAGGGCCGCTCTTCAGGCCGGCATCGACAAGCTCGCGGACGCGGTCGGCCTCACGCTCGGTCCGAGGGGTAAGCTAGCTACGGTTCTCCCTTTGATGTTGACTGGATGAGTTGTGTCGTCAGATGTGCGTATTCGAGTGGACGGCGTGGTCTGCAAAGCTGTAGCGGTTGGATTGACTGTGTGACGGTTTTGGATTCCGTTCACATGTTTAGGATGTGTTCTATAGAATCCTCCTTGCAATCACATTAGTCGACTTCCTGCGGAGAGTAGTTCCATTATTGAACTCATAGGTTTATCTCTCTGGATATGGCGGATTTTTTTTTTTTTTTTTGTAGCAATAGAGTGGGAGTGGTTATGCAAACTGTACTTATCAGGAAATTATTCGCCTGCTCTCTGCAGGGAGAAATGTCGTCTTGGATGAATTTGGCAGTCCGAAAGTTGTAAATGATGGGGTCACAATTGCCCGAGCAATTGAGCTACCTGATGCCATGGAAAATGCTGGTGCCGCTCTCATTAGAGAGGTCAGACAATCACATTGCAGTTTTGCACTCACTCTTAGTCAAGGACTTTTCATCTTAAGAAAGTACCCTTTCAGTTAGAATTGCTTCCGACTATGTTTATTTTGCTGATAAATTTTGGTTCAAACGCAGGTTGCAAGCAAAACTAACGACTCTGCTGGTGATGGTACAACTACTGCATCAGTCCTTGCTCGTGAAATAATTAAATTGGGATTGCTGAGTGTTACATCCGGCGCAAATCCAGTTTCAGTGAAGAGAGGCATTGATAAAACTGTGCAAGGATTGATACAGGAGCTGGAGAAGAGGTCTAGGCCAGTTGAAGGACGTGATGACATTAAAGGTAATGTGCTCGCATGGTCCATGAAAGAGGAAGCTTTGAGCGGAAAACTTCCAAGTCTCTTACACTGATACTCTTTTGGGTTTCATTGTAGCCGTCGCGACAATTTCTGCTGGAAATGATGAGCTCATTGGAACAATGATTGCGGATGCAATTGACAAGGTTGGCCCTGATGGTGTTTTGTCCATTGAATCATCATCATCGTTTGAGACAACCGTTGATGTAGAGGAGGGAATGGAGGTCAGCATTTCCTCATTTTTCCTTTGTGCGTCTTGTTTTTCATTAGTTGGGGAAGAAAAGCATTCTTCCTTTTTCCCCTCCTGGTGGAGAAGGTGGTGAAAGTTTTCACTCATTCTTTACAAATGTTTTTATTGGCTTGCAGATAGACAGAGGATACATATCCCCTCAATTCGTTACCAACCCCGAGAAGTTGATCGTGGAATTTGAGAATGCAAGAGTACTGGTGACAGATCAGAAGATTTCAGCAATAAAGGATATTATCCCCTTGCTGGAGAAGACAACTCAGCTGAGAGCGCCTTTGCTCATAATTGCTGAAGATGTGACTGGTGAGGCTTTGGCTACTCTTGTCGTGAACAAGTTGCGGGGTATCCTTAATGTTGCTGCTATCAAAGCACCTGGATTTGGTGAAAGGAGAAAGGCTATCCTACAAGATATTGCAATCTTGACAGGTAGTTTTTTGCTTCCCTGTAGTCCAGATCATTCATATGCTCTGCAAACATGCTTAGCAGTCGGAATCTCACTAGTTTACAGCTGCTTTGCGCATAGGTGATTTCACTTGCTCACTGTTTGTTGAATCATGCAGGAGCTGAGTACCAAGCCAGTGATCTTGGTTTGCTTGTTGAGAACACATCAGTTGAGCAGCTTGGGATAGCTAGAAAAGTAACCATCTCTAAGGATTCCACAACCATTATTGCTGATGCGGCATCAAAGGATGAACTACAAGCCAGGATTGCACAATTGAAAAAAGAGTTGTCTGAAACTGATTCTGTATATGACACAGAGAAACTCGCTGAGAGGATTGCCAAGCTATCCGGGGGAGTTGCTGTGATCAAAGTTGGTGCAGCTACTGAGACTGAGCTTGAGGATAGGAAGCTTCGGATTGAGGATGCCAAGAATGCAACTTTTGCTGCCATAGAGGAAGGCATAGTGCCTGGGGGTGGTGCCGCATTTGTTCACCTCTCTGCTTGCGTGCCTGCTATCAAGGACAAGCTTGAGGATGCAGATGAAAAATTGGGTGCTGACATCATTCAAAAGGTAAAATTTAGTTGCTTCTGATCGCAATATTGTATCAAGACCTGAAATTCATTAAGGCAAAATTGCACCATCATTGGAGATACTTTGTTGGAGATACTTCAAAGAACCTTCTTTAGGACACAATTTTCGTTATAAAAGGCACAGATAAGACCGTTAATTCTATGAAGTTTTACTGATTTGCTGTCGCATTTATAGGCACTTGTGGCACCAGCCTCATTGATAGCTCAAAATGCTGGAATCGAGGGAGAGGTGGTGGTGGAGAAGGTGAAGGCCCGTGAGTGGGAGATCGGGTACAATGCGATGACGGATAAATATGAGAACCTGGTAGAGGCTGGAGTGATAGACCCGGCAAAGGTGACAAGATGTGCTTTGCAGAATTCGGCTTCGGTTGCTGGGATGGTGTTGACAACCCAAGCAATTGTGGTTGAAAAGGCCAAGCCCAAGGCTCCTGCTGCTGCTTCACCCCAAGGCCTTACCGTATGATACCGAGAGTGTTTGTTTGGCGCGCCGATGGATAGATTAGGGATAAAAAGAGGTTTTTGTCATGGTCATTTTATAGGGAAAGGGCCGCGGTGGAAACTCAATTTTCTGTTTAGATAAATCCCTTTCTTCGAGGACTCCTTTTTTTATCCGGCTTTTGCAGCTGCGAAAGAAAGCTTGTATTGTTTGTGCGTGGGTAATTTTCTGTGCAAGGGATAAAGAGTAAGGTCCACAAAGTTTTCTGGATTTAGTACCTTTCTTGGATAAAAGCAGTTAAGAAGCACCTCTTCTCAGGCAATGTGCTTTGATATATGCGTTTGGAAATAATCTTGCTTCTCGAAATAGAAATTCAAGTTTGATTTTGATAGATTGTGCCCTCCACAATGAGTTTATAATTAATCATTGTCCCTCCTTTGAATGGTGCGCCTCCAGTTAAATGAGTTTATAATTAGGCATTAGGACCTGTTCTCTTTCTCCTCGAAAAATTAATCATTGGCTCGTCGGTCGTCTCTTTCTTAGGGGATGTTGCTGTCCATCTCGGATAGGTAATTTGCTCAATTCCCCGTAGCCTCAAAATTCGATTGACATCTCTTTCAAACAAGAGGATACGTTGCTCATGTCTGATGGATGTCTCATGTCCGCTCTAGTGTTAATTGCTCAGGGACCTCTATATTAACTAGGGGTGAGTATGATTCAGACTGGGCCGGCACACCCTCTAACCTTAGGATTAACTCGCACGGCACCAATTCTCAATTTTTGGGACTAAGGATCAATCTTATTGAGCTTGAGACCGAGGATCGGACCGACCCAATGGGTTCGGTCCGATTCTATTATTAACTTGGGACCAACTGATAATTTTTTATTGCATCTTTTGTACTCTTTGAAAAATTGATTGAGGACTGGACCGACTCAATGAGTTCGGTCCGATTCTAGGATCAACCTAGGACCAACTAATAATTTTTTATTTTATTTTTTGTATTCCTTGCAAAAGCGATTGAGGATCAGACTAACCCAATGGGCTTGGTTTGGTTCAGAGGTTAACCCGGCACTAACTAATAATTTTTTATTTCAATTTTTGTACTCCTTGAAAGGGCAACTGAGGATCAAACCAACCTAATGAATTCAATGACGGTACGTATTCATCTAACTTCTAAATCTCTATACCTATAAGTAGATATAAAGCCATCATGACTTGTATATCAGCAGTAAATGCTCGCCTTTTGCAAAAATAAATTAAGTGAGGTTAGCTAAGAAAGACAAGTGGTGAGGGTCCAGCAAAATGAGCATCGAATAAAATGAGCATCGAATGTCGAGTAGGGAGCAACAAGCCAAGCGAGTATTGAGCGGCAAGCGGCACGAGTGATCCAAAGCGAGCGAGGCAAGTGTCGAATGGTGAGCGAAGAAGTTTTTTCTTTCGATTTTGGCAAATTGAAGACTAAGATGACAAATAAGACAAAATAAAATGAGTACTAAAAGAGAATGTCATAAGGTACTTTATGCCATTTTAGACGCCATGAGAATTTCTCGAAAAAAACATTTTTCTCATTCATAAATCATGATTATTGACGTCATAAAAGACATTAAAAATTTAAGTTACTAAATAATAAGGTAAAATTATTTAAACTCATTACTAAATAACTGTTTAATATTGTTGACATTGTTTATTTTAAGGTTTTATCTATATAAAAATTATAAATAATACATTAGATACATAATTGGTCCGAGTTGGATCAATCCTGAATTCCTAAGATCGATCACCAACTCGTATAGTACTGGTCCAAGAATCCTAAGACCAAAGACCAACCCGGTCTTCTTGGGAATCGAATTAGGACCGACAGGATTGAGCCGGTCCAGGACTGACCCTAGACCAATGCTTACTCCTAATATTAACCATAGCAAAACCCAGCTAGACTGTTCATAGAGTGAAGATTAGCTGCCCATAGACAGGGCAATGTCTGATTCGCTATAACCCCTAAGCTTTCGAACATAACGTTTTCTATGATAAGAGTTGTTCATAAAAACAGAAAGAATAGTTATCTTGCCTTCAAAGTATATAAGATGCCGAAACGGTTTGATAGTCGGGTTTGGCCTTTCTTTTGGTCACCTTTGCTAGTACAAGATTATATGAGAGATCAGAATTAGATTTTTCGGTTAAAACTTTTCCATTACAATTCACACTGCTAATGAAATATCGAGGATTTATTCGAATGTAACTCCAGTCACTGCAATTTCAGTGGTGCGCACACAATCATCGAAACAATCACAAGGAGCATTACACTGGATTAGAATAAAAAAGGTTAAAGAAGGTTAGAATCAGACATGGGAATGAGGGAAGGCAGGGCTTTGGGGATAAATTGGGGAGTGGAGATACAAGGTCACAGACTAAATGAGCTGGTCTAGCCATTACCGCCACAGCGGTTCGGCCCGTACTTATCAGTTGCATTACCAATTTTCCGTACTGCCCCAACTAGTTTCTCCTTCTTAATGGATTCGGAGCAAGTAGGGTATGACTTCTTGGTTCCACACATCACATGATCACAAATCAAATGCACATTCTCACATCATCCGAAATAGCCGAAGGAAAGGGGAATGGAAGCTCGGGTAACCCAGAAAACATACTAATTTAGGAAAAATAACAGACGTACAAAATCCTGCCTTAATGCGAACAGAGACACTTCCATCAAATTTAGTTCCCAGAAAATAGACTAAAAGAGTAACAGCCTCAGCAAGTTTTCCTATAGTTCACACGGGTAAGACATAAAATGAGGAGCAAAACGATCCCATCCATCGCTCTAACTCTCTGTTTGCTCCCTCAGCCTTCGGATGGTGCTCCTAACCGTCACAGCACTTGCGGTGCTGTTAGGACAATATCATGGGAACAATTAGCTACTTAAATAAAATATTCAAGCAAAAGAAGTTAATATATCAAGTAAGTATCCTTACTTCAAGGTGTAGGCACCACCAGCCTTGATTTTGCCACAGTCCTTGCATCCCCAAATACCAACAGACTTCCTCTTCACTGCGTACTGCATCATCGAGTATATAATCAGAAAACATGATGCAATGGCAAAGGGATGCCTCGGTTCACATATAAAAATCCAACTAGTTCCAGAAAATGCAGTCAAAGAACCACTTACCTTGCCACAGAACTCGCAGAAATACTTGCTGTGCTGTGTAACCTCCATTTTCTTAATCTGCTTACGCAGACTGGCACCATATCGGGTACCTGTGTTCAAAAGTGAATTAGCAAAGTGTGGTCGTGCATGAGCAATCAACTGAAGATCTATCCTAAACGAAGTTTAAAGACCGCAACAAATCAGCATACAATCAAAACAGATCGTTTAGGAACCTACCATACTTGCCGACAATGCCAACCTTCTTCGTGCGCTTGGCCTGCACAAGATTGAAAACGGTTGTCAACAAAATCAATTCCTAGTTAGTACAACAAATCAAAAGCTGGGAACAACACTCGAGTTCTTGGAACTGAGATAAGTTAGAGATCGAAAACCGATGAAAAAAATAATATTTCCCAGCTCGATCAACAGAGTTAATCAAGATCGACTTCTAAAGGGGCGTATGCACGACCTAAGATGCACTAGAGGAAAGAGACCCTATGAAATTGTTTCATCGTTCGGCACGCATCTCTTCCGCTCAACCTGTCCGGAATACTACCGTCGGTCAAAATAGATTTGCCGAGGACAAAAGCCTTTCTTGACGGAATCCGAAGTCCAATTTCAGCATCTCCATCGCCTCACGTATATCCGTATCAACTCAAAATACCGGAGGAATCACAACGAACAACCTAAGGGTCCGCGGACCCAGTTCGGAAGAACCAACCCACTTCCCATGGAAAGCCACAAAACATCGTCTTTCTCCATAATCATCGGATCTCAAGGCATTACAGGCTACTGCAGCGAGCGATAACTACACAATCCTGAATCTAAGGTTTCACGCAACTCCATACACCCCAAGAACTACTGCCTAAATTGAAACGAGCAAGAACCGAGAGCGACGGTTCGATTGCTACGAAGAGAAGCAAACGAGATGTACGAGAACTGGAAAACCGAGAGACACGAACGAAGTTAGCCAAGAGAGAGGAAGAGTTACCATGGAGACGAGACGACGAAGGAGCGGCGGAAGCAGAGTCTAAGCGCAAATGAAACCCTAGAACGCCTCCTCCTCCGTCGTCGCTGCTTTATATAGGAAAAAGAAAACCCTAGGAACAGCCAAGAGAGATAATTAAGTGAGAGGAAAAGGGCCTTCAGGCCCATGGAGGGGGCGCGATCTGGGTTATGGGCCAAGCCCGGCCCAAAGACTGCGTCACAAATCTTTTTTTTTTTCTTCTTCTTCTTTTTTTCCACTTCTCTTGTGCTGTTGAAGCACCGCGCTACAGCTTTTCTCTTATACATTGATTTCATAATGATTGTGTAAAAAGCTTAAAAAGGTGAAAAGATTGTTAGGTGTTAGGTGATCCAAGCCTTGATAGCCCAATTCATCCAAAACTCTCATTGTTAAAGGGTTCCACTTGGAACTTATATAATTTGAGGGTCAAAATGCACTGAACTCACATGCTTGCGTTCATCATATCGAAGAATATTTATCTTTGCACATGCTTGCTCTCTTAACTCAAGGCATCGTGGCTTGGACTCCTCAATCCATTGTTGGGGTCTCTAGTGTTGTGCACAAAGAATTATCTAATTTCTCGATAAAAAAAAAAAAATTTCAAGCATAATCGAAAAGTTATATGAAACATGGGAGAATATAAATTGGCTCACTTATGTGGACATTTTTCTTCCAAGCTGGGAATTTCGCATTATGCACCAGATGCCCTTAAATTTTTTTTTGTTGGGAACGCATTAAAAACCTTCCCCACTTTTGACATATTTACCACTTCGCATCCTAAGCTTTAATAAATACATCTTTATATCCTTAAAAAAGCCTGATCGTCGGAAAAAGGCCAAATTGCCCTTGCTTGAAAAACACCACTCCTCCACAACACACCCCCCCCTTTCCTTCTCTCTCTCTCACATATATACATATATTTTGTGTGCGTACGTGCAAGCACGGTGACTACATTAGGACATCCATGGATGACCTCATCAAGGTCATATATGGCCGGAACGAAGACTTGCATCCTCGATTCGAGGTTGTGAGAGATCGTTTGCTTCACAGCAAGCATAAAAAGCTGGGGGCGACGACAATAACGCAGGTGGCAAGCCAAGCGGCGTAGGATGCAACTGAAGGAAGAGGAGCTGCTGGTAGCGGTGTCAGCCAATCATAGGATATGGGTTGGTTGGATTTTTGGGAAGGGTTAGGAAATTCAAACCATGATTGGGTTTATTTTTTTAGTGAAGATAGCAATTTTATAAATAACTTCACACTAGTAAACTATTTCAAGTTACAAAGTGGCATTTAAGTGCAAGGCCCATGATGCTAATTGTTTTTTCCAAAAGTAGAAGATGCAGAAGTTGTCTTAGAGTGAAAAAATGGAAATTGTTTTTGGCAATTTTGACGTTTCATTTATTAGGGCGGTGGTGAGGTGGGTAACAACCACGGGAGAGTTGTGCACAGGCATCTAGGTCCCGTGTCCACCCTTGATGGACCTTAGCTTGAGCATTTGTGACATGGTAACGGGCATATAGGTCCTAGGCATGAGCGTGAGCACCACTCCCAAGTCCACAAAAGCTAGACTCAAGAACCCGGTGTCCACGTCTGACTTCCTGATGCCCTAGCCCGAGGCCTTGGTACTCGTGCCCCCCCCCCTCTCCCCTAACTTGGGCCTCGAGTCCAATGAGGACTAGCCTAGCTTTGGGCTCAAGCACAAACACCAGGGTCTCAAGCCCAAGCGCTAAGGACCTAGCCAAGGGCACTTGGGAACCTAGTTGCTAGAGATCCGGGCATGGGCTTTGGAGTCCATAGTCTAGCCTTTGTGGACCTAAGTGTAGCCTCCGTGGACCAAGGTCGAGGCACAAGCATTAGGGCCTGGAGCCTAGACTTGACCTAGTCTCAACATTAGTGCACCCAGTGGCTTGGGCACTGAGATCCCTACACAAGCACCAAGGTCTCAAGCCTAGTCTCTATGGACTTGGGTTAGGGTATTGGAAGGGGTATTAGTTCCCAAGCCCAACACATGCGCCAATGTCCAAGCCCAACTTCTATGGACTTGGACTTGACCACCAAGGTCTAGGCCTCGCCACTTTAAACCCAACCACTGCCTTGATGAGCCTTGGTAGACCCAACCTTGGCCTCTAGACTTGACTCTGCTGCCAATGCCTAGGAATGAGCGTTGGGGTTATTGTGCGCAAGCGCAAAATTTCTAATATAATTGCCTAGTCATATTTTGGAAAATGATTTTCTATTTTTAAAGAGAAAATCATTTTTTTTATTTTAAGCTTAAGTTTTTATTAACTAGGAAAACATTTATTGTTGACTCATTTTCCTATGTAATCAAAATGTTGGAAAATGAAAAAAAATTCAAGAAAATGCTTTCCGCAAAACAAACAGATTCTTAATTTATAAAGGTCTTAAAATCTATTCCCCAATCTATTCTCGATTTTGGGAAACCTTGTTTAGGCCATGAAAGGTGAGCCTGAACACAAGTGTATTGCTAATCTTGAGCTTTTCATTTGCATCATAGTAGGGCTGCAGTGATGAACTTGTCCAATGAGCAATTGTTGCATCCTTGATCCCTTAAACTGAACATTCCATCTCCCGATCTAGTCCTGACCCTTCTTGGCTAGCGAGGAAGGGAGGGTTCGAAAATTCAAAGTAAAAAAAAAAAAACTTAAACAGATGATGAATTATAGTCGGGTAGGTGGCCATTGGTAATGCGTCCGACGTTGTCTCCCTGTTTTCATCTTCTCCATCAAGCCGCAACAAAAATAATGTCAAATGGTTCGACTCCCAACCCAAAAGGCAAAGAGAACTCGAAAAGATATTGGTACGCGTTCTTTTCCCTCCCCGACCTCGCCACGACGGTTCTTTCCATAAAATTGCAGGAAAAAGATGAGACGCACGACATAGATTTGATTCTCCCACATTATCGGACGACACAAACGTAAATAATCCCACATATTTGTGCCACTGGCCCCAACTTTAAAAATCTTCTACGAAATTAATGGCGCGTTTTACGGGCCGACCATTTCTTTCACAGTCCACGACAAAACTTTGCGGTAGTCCATATGAACAACAAAAGGCCCGCCCGCATGAGAACAATGTGAAATTCTGGTGAAACTCCAGGCCGCGATTGATGATGATTGATACACCCAGGGCCCCAGTCATCACCCGATTAACGATGCACACGACGATGGGTATAGTCGAATATTATGTCCTTAGATTCGACATAGAATCTCCGATTTTTGTGTTGTTGTGATTTGTCGAATGTATCGATTTCGTGGTTTCTCGATCGTGTACTTTTTCAAGTATCCCAGCTTTTGCGGTCCTTTTCCTCCACCTGACATTGACTATGCGCCCTAGGGGTGAGCGGTTCCAGGTTCCGGTTCGGTTCCGTCTGGGAACCTGGACCTACCTACCGCATCGGGTACGGGTTCCTCAAAACGGGAACCCTGGAACCTACCCGTGGGAAGCAGAAACTGAACCACCCCGTCGCGGGTTAGGGGTCGCCCAAGTTCCAACAGTTCTCTTTTTTTTTTTTTTTTTGTTATTTTCATATTCAACGTATACGCGCACGTTACCCAAAAAAACTATAACGTACGCGCACGTTACAAAAAAAAAAAAAAATATATAACATACGCGCACGTTACCAAAAAAAATATAACGTATGCGCACGTTACAAAAAAAAAAAAAAAACTATAATGTACGTGTATACTACACGGTAACTTCCCATTGACATGTTATCTTGATACATTAACTTCGCACTGCACAACAATAATAGAATATAATTAGAAATTTCAAAACAAATAACAAACTAGAAAGTAGAAATAAAACACCACTAGAACAAGAATGTCTAGAGGTACAAGTTTTGAAAACAATTTCGATTAAACCCTTAAATGAACTCAGAAAATTATGAAATTTGGAAACGTTGTATTTAAGACCTAGAGGTACAAGTTTCATGAAGAAATCATAGTTCAATTTGTTCTGGATTAAAAGATAAAATCGATTTACTTTTTCTATTCTCTACTTGCACAGTTTTTGAAATTTTTTTGGTTAAATAGGCAAATGAACTACAAAAATTACGAAATTTAAATATGTTATAGGGAAGACATGTAGAGAGATATTTCATGTAGAACACATTTCCAAAAGAACCTCATACAAAATGATATAGTCCACGCATTGCAACTTACAAGATCCGAACACATCAGATTGCAAAGTTTTAGAAACATTTCCGATTAAATACCCAAATGACCTTCAAAAATTATGAAATTCGACTATGTGATAGCCAAGACCATAAGGTAGATACTTCATGAAAACATCGAAGTCAAATTCGTCCTAGATAATTAAATATGGACGGTTAAAATCCCTGTTTGTAGTACCGTAATTCCAGATCTAACCATCTCCAAAGGACCACGATTTCACCTACCTATTCTTGTTTTTTTTTTCTCTAAATTTTTGATATGTGATACCTCAGGATGTCCTTTACAACTTTTGTTAAGAAACCGAAGTGAAATTTCGACAAAAAGGTTGCCTTACAGTCCATGCATTCATCAAGGGTAGGTTCCAAAATCTCCAGATCCAGTCTTTCCAAAGAATAACGATTTCACCCACTTTATACTTGTTTGTTTTGTCCCAAATTTGAGTATGTTATACTTCAAGAAGTCCTTTACAACTTTTATTTAGAGGCCAAAGCCAAACTTCAACTAGAACATCACATACAAGTCACTAGAACATCCAAGGTCAAGCTTTTTCTGCCCTAAGTAACCGGTTCGGTTCCGGTTCAAACAGTTCCGGTTCAAACAGTTCCGGTTCCGAAATCGGTTCCGGTTCCGGTTCCAGGACCGGTTCGGTTCGGTTCCGGTTCCTAGAAAAAGGAACCGGAACCGGAACCGGTCCCCTTGGAACCGGGAACCGAACCGGACCCTCCTCCGGTTCGGTTCCGGTTCCCGGGTAACCCGGGAACCGCGCTCAGCCCTAATGCGCCCCCACCACTGTGGCCTTCCTTCCTATAGAAAAGAACGAAAAAACCCAACATCAATTATTGACAAATAAAAGAACTTCATATCCATCGATCTCGACATAGACAAGCCGCATCCTCTTCCCATCAAATAGCTAAAGCTTCCCACTTGTTTCAGGGAGAGTAATTTGCTCTATCAGATGTACAGCGTAACTATCATCCAGCTTAATTTTCGCGAGTCGATTTTCCAACCATTGACCTCGTCATCCCAAGTTACCTTCTCTTATCTGCGATTGCCGGATCAGTGCTTAGAAGTATGACCATTCACAAATTTTAAACAGGTCACTTGCCAAAGCTAAAAGCCCACCTAGCTCCTACCATCAACAAATGGAATTCTGCAACTTAATTAACTATTGCAATTAAATGCTGTTTTAGAACAGATTACGCGATTGCACATAATCAAGGCACTTTGACCTTCGTAAAACCATAGCGAATGGAATTCTACTGTTGCACACTGACTCAAGTTGTCAGCGAGCAATTTGGACGCAAATTGCGCAACCCCAAGATCTCCATAACAAGAACAAGAACAAGCATAATTGAGTAGAAAGATTAACGCACCTGTTTTGGAATTCATCAAATATAAAGCGGAAGCAGAAAAGGGATTACCCACTCATCAAGGGGATCCACTGTTCTTGAAGCGGAAGCGGAAACACAATGTTCCACGCGCAAGTCCTTCTCCTCTATTGCCCTCCGTATCACCGGCTCAATGAGGCGGCCCCCTCACGTGTAGCGTTAGGTAAACGCCCTTAGGTGAGGATACATGTGAGAATTAGGGTTAGAGGAGAGACTTGAGCACTATTTATAGAGTTTCCAGCCAAGTCCATCTCATTACGGGCCGGGGGCTCAACTCGGCCCACACAAGCTTGACCCCATATTAGACTAATTAAGAAACCTTCTATCTCACCTTAGACCAAACCCCGTAAAACGGTAAACGTTAAACGGTAAATTACAATATCAATTAATGTAGTCCACAATTAGAAAAACTCTTACATTCTCCCATTTGGACTATATTAATTGAAATCGTACCTTATGTGCGCACATTGGTCTAGAGATAATTCTTAATAGTCAATCCTATCCCATAAAGTCTTAAACACCGAATCATGGCGGTAATCGCATGTATACACACGAGCCTTCCATGGTCACGAGTGCTCTCGACTTTATTAATATGGATTCAATATGGTAGTGTGCCAAATGGATAACATCTCTCATAGAGAGATCCCATTTGTCATCACCATTCTCTTACCTTAGGTGTCATAAAAAACTTATGCCACTAGAGAATGCTTTATGGTTCCAATGAACCCACATATGTCTTGTCCTTATGGTTAACCTTTCTTTATGTATCACAAAACATATGCACAAGGCTAATAACTGGATGCCCGGATGCCCCTAGCCTTCACTCAAGGTTTATACAATCCCTTGAGACTTTATTAATATGTATTCAACATAATAACAACACATTCAAAATATTTTATTGAATGCAAAAGTTGATACATATCAAACCGTTACAAAGTGTCACGAACACAGATGAAACCTTTATCAGAGTAAAGCCAAAATAGCTCCCACTAAACAACAAGTATCCGAAGATACTCCTAGGCCCATGCTTAATGACATGTCACTCAAATACACATGGACATAGGTTTTTAATTAGTGGATCTCGCAATCACAACATCGTGAAAATATGTTATATTATAAATCACCTTTTCGTACCGTTTCTTTATGATAAAAAATATTTGACCACCATATATTTAGACCCCTTGAGACCTCTCGTAGTAAATAAATAATACTACAAATTTGTTATCTCAATACAACCGTATGGGTCTATCCATCAAGTTAAAACGATCAACTCCGTCATGAGGTTCGGAGCCTAAAAGCCCAAGTAATGACCTAAAAAAATGTTACTAACACTTTGCTTACATAGTATAAGATAACAAAGAACTTTATTTACTGCACTTCCTACTAACATAAATATGTATTCCGTTATTGATTGCATGTCATCGTAACAGCCAACAAAGTTTACATCTAAATACTCTACTAACCGCAAGAATTGAACATAGCTATAAATTAGCATATAATCTCTTGTCTTCTTTAAGTACCTTAAAACCTTCTTGACAGCAACCCAGTGATCATGTCCTGAATTTGACTGATATCTGCCTAGAAGTCCCGTCACAAAGACAACATTTAGTCTAGTGCAAATTCGAGCATACATTATACTTTTAAGTGCACCGACACAAGGTACACCATTTAATTAGATTTTTTCAATATCTAAATAAGGACAATGTGATAGATTTAGTCCATCACCCTTAACAACAGGAGCAATTCCTGGCTTGCAATAATGTATATTGAATATTTCCAATATACAATCAGCAAATGTCCTCCGAGAAAATCTAATATAATATGGCAAAAAATAATCCTTACAGACCTCAGTACAAAGGATAAAAGATGTCTCAAGGTCACAACTTGTAAGCAAAATATCATGTACATAAAGTATGAGAAAAAAATAAATTTCCTCCCACCGACCTTGCAAAAGTATATTGAATTACTTTGTTCCCAATTGAACAAAATAACAACACTATGAAACTTTAATAATATTGTCTAGAAACTTGCTTAAGACCATGAATTAGAATTTTCAGTCTACACACAAGTTTACTTGATTCTCGCTGCAAAATCACACACAAGTTTACTTGAATCGCTGCAAAATCATCCGGTTGCACAATATAGATTTTGTATCTATTTGGCGTAACTCCATATATAAATAAATAAATAAACTATTAATGCCGCATTCACTCTGAAAGAATCTTTTAAAGAAATAGTTATTTCTTCACTATAAACAATCCATCCCTCTTTCAGTGAAAACTTTAGTTACCAATTTGGCTTTAAATTCCACAATCTTTCTTTGAAATTCTTTTAGTTTGTACACCAATTTGCAACTAATAAACTTGTGATCTTTAAACAAGTCGGTGAGTTTCCAAACATGTTTCATAGATTGTATATCGCCTTTTATGGCATCTAATCACATACTTAATTGACAACAAGAAACGACATTTATATAAGTTGCTAAAACAACAATGTAGTGGATATTATAATCATGCTCTCACAAATAGACTATATAGTATGATGATATAACCGATCGTTTTTCCCTAACAAATCTCCTTAATAAAACCGCAACCACTTCATTCTCGCACTTGAGAGGTATAAGAAATTTCATTATAAATTATATCAAGAATAGTACCTTGAACCTCAACAAGTTTAGTCTATGGTACAGGAGATTCCATAATTATCTGTATAGGTAAAGACAAAGACACAGTGATCTTCCATCATACTATTATCTTTAATAGTCCGAGAGCGCCTATCCTCTACAATTACGTCAATATTTAGAAACTTTAGAGTATGTGATTCCATAATTCTTGTATCTTCTTTAGAGTCTTAAAATCAAATACCCTTTTGAATAATCTAGGTAAAATACAAAATAATTTCAAGTGAATCTTTTGTCAGGATTTTCAAGCATAGTAATTAAGTTACCACCCCAGAATTTACCAAGTATTTGACAAATGACCCTTTAAGCTATTTCGCATTGTCATACTTGCCAAAATACTCATTGCCACTGTTAAACCTGACAACTTTTAAATCATATACGAGATGTATATGTCATTAGGACTTAAACACAATTTTTGTAGATGTGTCCTAATTTCAATATCAAACAAGACATAATTTCAAGCAACTAAGGCTTCCTTCATCTTATAGCAGTGCAGTCCGCAGGCAAACCTCTTTTCAAGTGTTCCAGAATGGAACGCTTCATGGACAATAAGCAAATGCAATTGCTCTTTTTTCAAGCAACAAATCATATGTCCATAACTTAAAATTTGAAGCAGTAAAAAAACCTCAATGATGACGGAATTACCATTTACAGAAAAGGTGACTGAAAAACAAGCAATGTATATAATTAGCATCATGTGAGTACCGTGTAACTTGACGTACAAGTACACATCCAGAGAGTTACACGCATAATCATATAATCACCTTTGGGCAGAATACATGATATGCAATTGTACACTCCCCACATGATAAGGGTTATGAGAATATATTCCAATCTTCGTGAATTCATCACCTTTGGGCATATGAACCATTAGGATTGGTCACTCCTCCACCACACTATCATATATCCCTCCATGAACTAATACACAATCACCTCCTTTGCGAGTATGACTACGCATTAGACCAGGAGACATCCCAATCAAATATACGAGACCGAAATTTCTCAAATCCAATCAAGCGTGCCACTTTGGCGGTCACAACTCAAGTGAATCATTGAAATTCTCTCATACGGGGATATAAACTTTACTCATCACATACACCATATACATGTGATTTTAACTTTAGTGATAGGGGCATGTTATCACTAAAATCACATATCATGCTAATTACATTGCTTTATCCATTAATAAAAATTAATCATACATATATATAAATATATATACGGCGAATCGAAAGACAGATTCCAATGAGATCATTGATCACAAGTAACACAAGAAACTTCCCATAACGAGAGAATAAAACATCTCTTATGCACCCCAATTACATATTACGTAACAACATAAAAGAATGCCGATCTAAAATATCTCTCACAAATTAACATCAATAGTAATACGGGGTACACCATATCGACAAGCTTAACGGTGATCAACTATTGCTCATGAGTTTCATAAGGCAAAACATGACTCCAAGGCCAACAACCGATTTATTAATCAATTTAAGTAACAAATATCATTATTTCAATCAGTGGCCTATAAATTGAGTCAAACCACGTAACTAAATATCTAAACTATAACAGTAGATACTATTGCTCGCATAAATATTGCCATACTCCTTAACCATAAAAATATTAACTTGATAGACATTAACAAGTGACCAGATGAATTCATGTACAATATGCAAAGAACTTAATCGACATGCATTACCCACATACGAGATATGTTAATTAGTACAATCAGTTTGGTCACAAGTTCTTAAGACGTCCATCATTCAAAGATTATCAGCGTGTCAAGGAGTATGCTTGAGTAACAAAAATTTCATAACCTTTATTGTTTTTCATCAGCTCAATATATAGCTCAATTACTATTCTATAATGATTGTATCTCATTAAGCCAGCTTCAGTTCACAATAAAGTTTGATTTTAACTGATGAATCACACTAATATAATATTTATGTGATAACATACCAGTAAACCAACACATGTATTTTCACATCCATAAAATTATCAAATATGTAAAATAAATACACCACGACGTAGAGGACGGCCATACGAATCCAACGCCGCCAGCCACGCGCCGATCCGACGCTCCACGCGCCCTCACGCGCCGCCTAAGTGTGCGGCGCGTGGAGCTCACGCGTGGCGCGCGTTCGACGCCCAGGCGGCGCGTGGCCGCGCGTGGGGGCGCGTGCGGCCTCCCCCGGCGACGCGCCGCCGACCGTCTTGCTCGTCTCGTCGAGTCCGGTCCGAATTTGTGATTTAATTTTATTTTTATTGAATAAAAAATCTCGAAAATCACAAATTAGGGCAAGATCCGTACGAATTAGGGCTAATCCGTACAAATTAGGGCAAAACCTTTATGTGTTCAAGTTCTAGGGTTATGGTTGCTCTGATACCACATGTTGGATGCAAATTGCGCAACCCCAAGATCTCCATAACAAGAACAAGAACAAGCATAATTGAGTAGAAAGATTAACGCACCTGTTTTGGAATCCATCAAATATAAAGCGGAAGTTAGAAAAGGGATTACCCACTCATCAAGGGGATCCACTGTTCTTGAAACGAAGCGAAAACACAATGTTCCACGCGCAAGTCCTTCTCCTCTATTGCCCTCCGTATCACTGGCTCAATGAGGCGGCCCCCCTCACGTGTAGCGTTAGGTAAACGCCCCTTAGGTGAGGATACAGGTGAGAATTAGGGTTAGAGGAGAGACTTGAAAGACTATTTATAGAGTTTCCAGCCCAGTCCCTCTCATTACGGGCCAGCTCAACTCGGCCCACACTAAATGGCCCCATATTAGACTAATTAAGAAACCTTCTATCTCACCTTAGACCAAACCCCGTAAAACGGTAAACGTTAAACGGTAAATTACAATATCAATTAATGTAGTCCACAATTAGAAAAACTCTTACACACTGACCTCACTTCTCAGCCCTACGATGGATTTTAGCTATAACTTTGCTCATCTATCCAATCACAGTTCTTTAAGTGAATTTGCAAATGACTTCTCTACATTCGAATCTAGTACTGGTGGCCACCATCCGGCTTAGAGACACTAATGCACAAGGCGTCACTTTTCCAGTGGAATAATGATGTCGTTCCCTTTGGCTGACGTTCCAACAAGAAGTTGGTGGCACATCTTAGATGGAAGTCATTTGACCATTTTCCCAATACACATGATCTAGACATTTTATGAGTTAGTGTCAAAAAATGCACCGTTGATATTTCATCAAAAGAATCAGCAACACACCGATCTAATAGAAATTTTAAGGCTTGTTGGCGTTGCTTTCTTCAGCAATTTAAGTGAGGCCTGGATCTAATCATCTACCTTATTTGTGGCTTCTGGCTCCTGCAAAAGGGAGATCGAGGAAGTGTTGAATCAAAATAATGTGCACGGATCAGCATTGACAAATCACCCCATGCATGTACACATGCAAACGCCCCTTCTTGTGAATACAAGGAGGACAACAAACAGAGAATAAAATCACCAAGGCCAGCACAAGAAACGCTGGTCACTCTTATAAGTTTATCATTGGCTTAGCATTCCCAGGTTAGCGACGATAGTATGACGAAGCGTTTTCACTTCTAATCTAAGGTTAATTTCCATGAGCATTCCTTCCTACATATTTCATTTGCGAAACATGAGGAGGCCGTCGTTCGACAGGCCTAAAACCATCTCAGATTGAATTTCCCTGGCCTCACCGCAAACAGGTATATATACCTGGAGCTTTCTTAAATGTGTATTCACTTCTAATTCTTTCATTTGGGCACATCCGCCAAGCAAGCAATTCTCTCAGCTGCACTGTCTAAATCCCACATCTAATCTTTTTTCACGCAATATTCAAATGCTACTTGATGTTATAGCTAAACAGGATGCGGTGGTCATTTTGTAAATAATTTCACATTCGTCAACTACGTGAAGGTGCAAAGTGGCAACCGCAAAACTCATGATGCAAATTGGACTTCTTCTTTTTTCTTTTTCAGAAGTAGATGATGCGAAGTTATGTCAGAGTAAAAGATGGGGATGGTTCTTGTGTCTTTTTCATTTTTCGTTTTTTGAGGCAGCGCAAGGTAGGTGACGACTATAGTTTTGGGGGAGGGGGTGTGCTAAATGGGTCCAGATACATGGAATGACGAATGAGGAAAAGATGGGGTTGAGCAAGGGGGATCATCAAAAAAAATCCCTAAGTCTATTATATCTGTATTAATTCAATCCTAAGCCTTTTGAAAATTTGCAAATTAAGTCGTAAACCTTTTAATTTTACCAATTTAGTCTTAAATCTTTTGACAATTTATCAATTTAGTCATTCCGACTAATTTTAATTAAAAAGCACTAATAAGGCAACTTAGTTAGCGCCGGCCATCCTATGTGATACGACCAGTCTTAACGTGAATAATTTTTTGTATTTTTCTCTAGCATTATTGCCAATCAAGAGTTGGAAAAAAAAAGGAAAAAAGAAAGAAAAAGAAAAAAAATGATAATTCTTTAAAGGATACAAAAAAATTCCATGTTAGTGCCGGCCACATCTTGTAAGACGCCATATCATGTAAGACGACTAACATTGACTAGACCATTAGATTAGGATTAGGGTTGGGGTTGAAAAACTAAATTGAGAAATCATTTAAAAGTTTAGGACTAAATTGGAATAATAATAAAAATTAGGACCGGTTTGGCCAAATTAAAAAGTTTAAAATTGAATTTGCACAACTCCAATAAGATTAAGACTTTTTTGGTAATTTTCCTATGGTAAGTACAATTTGACCCACACATGGATGCGATCCACATCATAATTAAAATTCCACGTCTCTCGGATGTTTCACTTTTCTTATAATCAAAGGCTAATACGTTAATAGGTACCGTGTAGGTGGTCATTGCAAATATTACAGTAATCCACATGATTAGCATAGTTATTTTTTGTGAAAATCGGCCATTTCAAAAAGACGTCGCTCATATTGGAAGGGACGTAAGAAAACATGCGGTGTTATGAGAAATGAAAAACTCATACCCATGCGAGTATTTGCATGCCATCATGGTCGTACCTGCTGGGTGAGGTTTTATTCACCCAGCTAGCACGTCTATAATGACATATAAATATCCTGCGCGTACAAATTTTCATTCCTTGTAACTCAGCATATTTGCTTATGTCCCTTACGGTAATATAATAATATTGGTTTTCATAAGCAATGTATCTTTAAAGTGACTGATTTTCACAAAAATTGTGACTTACCGTAATATTCACAGCGGCCACTTACACGTACCTATTATGGCATTGGCCTTGGATTATAAGAAAAACGAGCCATAAGAGAGCATGAATTTTAATTATGATATGAATCATGTTCATTTCTATTATTTTAGTGGGTCAAATTATACTTTACCCACAAAGCATCGTCTTTGTCCATAAGTATCGGATGCATAACAGACCGTTGTAGCCAGCGAAAACTACAGAAAACTTCCCAGCTGGATCGACAGAGTTAATCGAGACCGACTTCTAAAGGGGTGTATGCACGACCTAAGCTGCACTAAAAGAAAGAAACCCTACGAAATTGCTGACCGTTCAGCACAAATCTCTCCCGTTCAACCTGTCGTGAATGCTACCGTCAGTCAAAATAGATGTGCCGAGAGAAAAAAAAAAAAAAACCTTTCTAGATAAAACCCGAAGTCAAATTTCAGCATCTCCCCCGCCTCGCATATCCCAGGTTGATATCATCTCAAAATACTGGAGAAAGCACAACGAATAACTGAAGGGTCCGCGGACCCAGTTCGGCAGAACAAACCCACTTCCCATGGAAACCCACAAAACGTCGTCTTTGTCCATGTGTCGTCATCTTTGTCCATGTGTCACGGCCCGAAAGAAAGTCGATCCAAGAGGGTTTGAGGAACGGCTGTGACACATCCGTGGATCAAGTGACCCTCGGCTTGTATCCCAGAGTCCTAGGTTTTCTTGAGTCTTCTACAATACTCCTGGAGGCGGGCGATACGGTAATTGTATTCGTATGTAATAAATGCGAATAGTTGGTAGTTGAGGAGATGCAATCTTTACCGTTAGATCGTGGAGAAATCTATGGATACGGTTTGTCTTGTATTTGTATATATAGGGGTCTCCTCCCCTCATTGTACTTATCTCATTCACAAGTAAATACAATCAAGGGCCTAAGTTGCACGGCTTAGGAAATGCGTATCAGGCCATTGCAGCGAGTGAAAACTACATAACCCTGAAACTAATTGCAACGAGTGAAAACTACATAACCCTGAAGCTAAGGTCACACGCAACTCCACACACTCCAAGAACTACTACCTAAGTAGAAACAAGCAGAACCGAGAACACACTCCAAGAACTACTGCCTAAGTAGAAACAAGCAAAACCGAGAGCGACGGTTCGATTGCTACGTAGAGAAGCAAAGAAGCGTTGATTCCGCTGATTTCATAGAACCAGAGCTGTACGAGAACTAGGAAAACAAGAGACAAGAACAAAGCTAGCGAGTGACAAAGGAGCGGCGGTAGCAGATTCAAGCACAAATGAAACCCTAGAATGCTTCTTGTCATCGCTGTTTTACGTAGGGAAAAGAAAACCCTAGAAAGAGGCGAGAGACACAAACAAGTAAATGAAAGGAAAGGGCTTCAGGCCCATGGAGGGGGCACAATCCGAGTTATGGGCCAATCTCGGCCCAAGGATTGTGACAAATCTTTTTTCCTCTTTTTTTTCCACATCTCATGTGTGGTTGCAACAGCAGCACTATTGTTTTTCTCTTGCAAATCGATTTCACGGAAATCGTATAAAAAGCTTACAAATGTGAAAGGATTGTTATGTGGTCTAAGCCATAAGAGTCCATTTCATCTGAAACTCTTGTTCGGAATCTTTAATCTAAATGTCGAAATACACTGAGCTCACATGCTCGCGTTCATCACATTCAAAAGTATTCATCTTCGCACATGCTTGCTCTCTTGCCTAAGGGTGTAAAAATGATCTAATTTCTTAACCAAAAAAAATGGTTATCAAGCATAGTTGAAAAGTTCAATGAAACATGGAAAAATATAAATTGGTTCTCGTGATAAATAACTTGTGTAGAAATTTTTTTCCAAACATTTAATTTGCATGAAATAAATAAATGCCAAGCCGAAAATTTCGCATTATGCACTAGATGCCCCTAAATTTTAATTTGTTGAGAGAAGACTAAAAACCTTCCCCGCTTTTGACATATTTACCATTTTGCATCCTAAGCTTTCATAAGTGCATGTTTACATCCAAGAAAAAGCCTGATCGTCGAAAAGGCCAAATTGCCCTTGCTAACACCATTCCTCCACAATCCCCCCCCCCCACATGACCTTAGCCTCCATAATCCCATAAATAAATAAATAAATAAATAAATAATCTCCCCCCCACAAATACGTATATGGGCCTCTCTCTCTCTCTATATATACGTATGTGTATATGTGCGTATGTGCAAGTGCCTTGACTGCACTAGGACTCCCACAAATGGCCTCGTCAAGGTCGTATATGGCCAGAGCGAACGCTTGTATCCTTGATATGAGGTTGCGAACTCTAGCGAAGGTCGTTTGGTTCACAACAGACATAAAAGGCTGGGGCGACAACTATAAGGTGGGTGGCGACCCTAACAGCAGGGGATGTGGTAGAAGGAAGATGAAGCGCCGGCAACGATGTCAACCAACTTAGGATTTTGGTTGGTCTTCTTATTTTGGGGGTTTGGAAATTCAGATCATGACTGGGGTTAATATTTGAATGAAAACTTTATAGATTACTTCACTCTAGTAACCATGTCGAGTTATAAAATGGCATTTAAGTGCAAAATTGGTTTTTTCGAAAGTAGCTGTCAAGTTACAAAATGGCATTTAAGTGTAAAAATTGGTTTTTTCGAAAGTAGCGGGTGCAAAAGTGGTCCTAGAGTACTTTACCAAAAAAAAAATTCTTTACCAAAAACAAAAAAAGTGGTCCTAGAGTAGAAAAGTTGGAATGGTTTTGGCCAATTTCCACGTTTCATTTATTGGGGGCGGTGGTGAGGTGGGTAACAACGACCCGAGGGTTGGGCAAAGGGGGTCTATAGATATGGTAAGATGAACGAGAACAATAGGGGGTTGAGCGTAAAGAAGTTTACGTATTAAGTGTCGTCCACTCAAATTGTTTAGGGTCAAATTATGCTGAGCTACACATAATAAAGTAATAAGCACGAGGACTTTAACCATCGCGATGGCCAATCAAAAGGTTTGAGACCTTAGGCTCCGTCTATTTAGCATAAAATAGTACATTTTTGAAAAATATTTTTCAGAAATTTATTTTCTAGAAAAATGACAATATTTTTCAGTTATTAAGCTGAAATCTAAAAAAAAATCAAAAATAATTTTCCGTCATTTGAAAGTAAAAATTTAATGTGATCTTTCTAAACATTCATAGACTACTTAGGCACTAGTAACTTACACATGATAATCGGGGAATTAGGCACAAGCATCAAGGTCTTGGGTCCACTCTTGATGGACTCCAATCGAGCATTAGGGACCGGCAACAAGCATCTAGTGTGAAGAAGTAGAATCTAGAATATAACCTGTACGTGAGAAGGTTTCTGTAATCTGTAATTGTTGAATCAATCAACTACAAACTTCATCATACATCTGTTTGTTCTTCTTCTTGCTCTATCTTATAGAGCTCTAGAATAACGAAGAAGATCAAAAGGAAAAGCTAAAGAAAGATCTCTGATTGAAGATTTAGAGAGCTGAAAGAGATTACAGTACTATTGAAATCATCAAATTCACAATATCTCTTTACATTTTCCTCAGCCCCTTTTATACTACAACTCTACTTCTCGAACTACCTTTACAACAGAGACTTTAACAACTTTTATTAACAGAACAATTAATCCTAGCCATTCGTGTAGCTTCTTCAGTGGCTTGATCAGCTTCTGTTCTGGTTTAATCTGTTGTATAACCAGATTCTTCACAAGGATTGCCAACTCGGCTTGGATCGAGGATTGCCAGCTCAGTCTTCAGTTTACTCTTCCGAGCTTGCTCTGTTTTTGTCAGGTTAGCTTCTCTTCCTTTATCAGCTTCTCTGTTCTGACTTTGTTTCTTAACATCTAGGTCTCGAGTATGAGCACAGGCATTGATCCTAAGTCCACAAAAGCAAGGCCTGAGAACCCAATGCCTGTGTCTGGCTCCTTGGCACTTGGGCTTGAGGCTCTAATAGTTGTGCCCTCTAGTCACCCGAGCCTCAAGTCCATTAAGGCTAAGCCCTGGCTTTGGGTCTTTAGCCGAGCCTTCTTGGACTTGAGTTTGGCTCCCATGGATTGAGGCCTAGGCGTCGAGGACTCGGGGCATAGGCACTGAGGCCTCAAGCCCAGGCTTTGTGAATGTAAGCCTAGCCTCAATGGACCCAGGCTTGGGCCTCAAGATCTCAAATGGACACCAAGATCTTAGCCCAACCTCTGTGAATTTGGTTTGGGGTGCTAGAAAGTTGGGTAAGGGTATTAGGTCTCAGGCTCGGGCACGGGCATGAGCAATGGTGATTGAGCCTAATTTATGAATCTAGACTTAGGCACCGGTGTTTTTTGCCTGGCCTCTTTGAACTCAACCTCTGCCATGATGGACCATGACAGACTCAGTCTTGGCCTCTAGACCTAGCTCCACTACCAGGGGCTCATAAACAAGCATTGATTGCCGTGTGTAAGCACAGAGTTTTTGGTTCAAACATTGATATCTAGTCTTATTTTAAAAAGCATAGAGTTTTTGGTTTAAATATCGATATCTAGTCATATTTTGAAAATTAATTTTTATTTTATTTAAAAGAAATCATTTTTCTAAATTTAAGCTTGAGATTTTCATTGATTAGGAAAACATTTAACTCATATTTTTAATCAATCCAAATGTGGTAAAATGGGGAAAATACTTTATAGGAAACATTCGGATTCTTAGTTTACAAAGGTCTAAAGTTTTATTCTCCAGTCTATTCTCGGTTTTAGGAAACCTCAAATGACCCATGAAAGGTGAGCACAAGCTTAGGCGTATTGCTAGTTTTGAGTTATCCACTCGCATCATAGTAGGGTTGCGGCGACAAACTTGTCTAGCAAGCAATTGTTATATCTTTGACGCCTTAGGCTGAACGTTCCATGAGCATGTGAGTCATCTCCCGATCTCTAGTCCCGACCAATCTTAGCTAGCAAGGAAGTGAGGGTTCAAAAATTCGGAAAAAGAAAAAGAAGAAGAGCCTAAAACAGATGATGACAAAATACACATGGTAGGTAGGTGCCCATTTGTAATTGAAAAAGTCCAAGTCCACGGTTCGCATTTCCCCATCTCTTTCCCGCGTTCCGCGACAATGAGAATGCCTCACCGCTTTATTCGCGTAAAAAAAGACCCAGATGCGTCCGATGTTGTCTCGCTGTTTTCATCTTCTCCATCAAGCCGCAACAAAAAGAATGTCAAAAATGGTTCGACTTCCGACCCAAAAGGCAAGAAGAACTCGAATTGATTGGTGCGCGTTCTTTCTACCCTCCCCGACCTCGCCACGACGGTTCTTTTTCTTTAAAATCGCAGGAACAAGATCAGACGCGCAGCATAAATTCGATGCTCCCAAGGTATCGAGCGTGGATAATCCCACAGATTTGTGCCGCGGTTTTATGGGCCGGCCGTTTCTTTCACCGTCCACAACAAAACTTTGTCGTGAACAGAAAAAGGCCCGTCCGCATGAGAATAATCTGAAATTCTAGTGAATCTCGAGGCCGTGATTGATGATGACCGATGCCTCCGCTCATCACCTGATTAACGATGCAGACGACGACGGGTACAGTCGAATATTATGTCTTTAGATTTGACATAGAATCTGCAATTTGTAAGTGCTGTGTTGTGTTGAATGTATTATCGATTTCGTGGTTTCTCGATGGCGTCCTTTTTCAAGTTTCCAGCTTTGGATTTGGTTGCGGTCCTTTTACTCCACCTGACATTGACAATGTCCGCCCCACTTTGGCCTTCCTTCCTCTAGAAAAAGAACGAAAAAACTCAACGTCAATCTTTGATAAATAAAAAACTTTCGCATCCATCGATTTCAACATAGACAAGTTGTATCCTCTTGTTTCAGGGAGCCTTTCAGTCATTAATGAGAGCAATTGCTCTATTAGATGCACGGCACAACTATTGTCCAAGTTAACTTTCGCGTGTCGATCACCAACTATCAATCTTATCGTCCTAAGTTACCTTCTCTTCTCTGCAATTGCCGGATCGGTGCTTAGAAGTATGACCATTTCAAAATTTTTAAACAAATCACAATTTTGTAAATAAATTCACATTCTTAAACCGTGTGAAGGTGCAAAAGAGGCAACCGCAGAACTCATTATGCAAAACTGATTTTTATTTTTTTCCTTTCAAAAGTAGATGATGCAAAGTTATCTTAGAGTAGAAGGTGGGATGGTTCTTGCATTTTTTTTTTTTCATTTGTTGACTATATATATATATATATAGAGGTTACCAAAAAGGTCCTAAACCTAGTGTATTTGTGTCGATTTAGTCATAAACTTCTTCTTTTTTATTAATTGAGTCCTAAATATTTTGCAATTGTATCAATTCAGTCCAACCAACCAAATTTGGCAGGCCAAATGTGAATGTTAGCCATTCACCTAATGTTGATATGGACAATTTTTAAATAATATTTTTTTTTGATTTTTTTATTAATTTTTTATTTTCTTTTTTCCTTTTTTTCCTTCCTTCTTCTTCCTCATTTGGCTAGTCGCCAAACTGAGGCGGCTGGCCAGTGGTGAGCTGCGCAAAAGCAAGCTTGCCTCGCCATCACTGGGCAAGGGCAAAGCCATCCTTGCGTAGCGACGACAAAGGCTCACCTCATCAATGGTTGGGCGAAATCAACCTCACATGGCAATAGTAAGGCAAGCCTCGCTAAGGGCAAGCGAGGTTGAGCTTGCCCTTATCATTGTTGAGCTTGCCCTTGCCATCATTAGGTGAGGTCAACCTCACCCAGCCATTGGTGAGGTGAGCCCTCACCAAATCCAATGAGAGCTCGCCTCACTATTGGCTGGGCAAGTTCACCCTTGCCTAGCTTGTCTAGGCGACTACTGTCCATATCAACGCTAACTAATCAAATTTGGCTGAATAGACTGAATTAACACAATTACAAAAGATTTAAGACTCAATTGGCCAAAATAATAAAGTTTAGAATTGAATTGACATAATTGCAATATGCGTAAAACTTTTTTTTTTTTGTAATAATTCTCCCGTTTTGGGGAGAGGGGCATGCAAAATGGGTCTACAGATATGGAAGAATGATTGAGGAAAAGATGAATTGAGTGCTTAGAAAATCTACATATGATTATGAGAGTTATTATAAAAAAAGAAAAAAACCAAATCTATTAAAGCTGTGCCAATTCAATCCTAAATCTTTTAATTATGTTAATTCAATCATAAACCTTTTGATAATTTACAAATTAAGTCATAAACCTTTCAATTCTACCAACTTAGTCTTAAACATTTTGATGATTTACTAATTTAGTTCTTCTAACCAATTTCGGTTAGAAAACGCTAACATAATGATCTAGTCAACGCTAGAGTGATTGGTTCCAAGGTGGGTAGTTCCCACCTTGGAATTGAAAATTGTTCACTAAGGACCGGTGCCAAAGATTTAGAATTAGGAAATGCTCATTGGTTCCATGAACCCTCCTAAAAACCAAACCTGCAATCGAAATGTCCCCATTAAATTAATCTAGTGTTCTCTATGATCCCTGCACCACCATGCCCTCCCACCCTCGACAAGCTCCAGCTTTGCCGAGACCTCATTGATCAAGCACACCACGGCCAAAAATTAGGATACATTATGGGAAAATAAACGTAATCTCATCGACGACACCAGCCTTTTGTTGTGACAACTTCAAGTCGGCCATGAAATTTGCCGAGCCACAAAGCAGCAGTCTCCTGCCAAACTTTGCCAAGGTCTCCATGATGAAGCCACTAGTTCTTCATTGCATTTGCTGTCTCTCGTCGCCCGCACCACCACCGCCATACGACATTGATTCAGCCACAAATCTATGATCTGCTGCTGAACGCTCTTGTTGATCCTTGTTCGTTTTTAGTTTTTCCTTCACAGTTCTTGGAGTTCAATTACCGCTACTCGCTGCCCGTGATCTTTGCTCTCTATTTCTTGGTCAAATTTGGTGGTCTTCACTGTCTTGGTGTTTGTCGCTCTTGCGACCAATTTGACCAATGTGGCTGTGGGTTCAGAGTTGTTGTGCTAAGATAAAAAAAAAAAGAGTGTGACCTTTGGAACCGAGAAGAAGGTATTAGCACAGGACAGCTCATGATGTTCATATCGATCTATTATGCGCCTCTACATCTGGCATTGGGTAGACCTCGTACAATAACTGTCCTAGATCTACCGTATCTTTTGTTTCATTTCTTTTGGAACAATCACAAACACTTTTTTGATTATGGATCTACTACCAAAAATTCAATGCGTAAATCATTTATTAAGAAGAATTAGAAGCTTAACACAAAGGCGGAAAAAGAAATAATAATAACTTGGTCTCAGACATCTACTATTATACCTACAATGATCGGACATACTATTGCTATCCATAATGGAAGGGAACATTTATCTATTTATATAACAGATCGTATGGTAGGCCATAGATTGGGAGAATTTTCACCTACTATAAATTTCCGTGGACATGCAAAAAATGATAATAGATCTCGTCGTTAACGTTAACAACATGAATAAGTTAATAAGTAGATGATTAGTGATCATTAGTAAGAGGTGAACCTTATGACAAAGAAGAGAAATAAGAACCTCCTATTAATTTAGAAGATGATGATATTCTAAATCTAGATAAATTTACAGATAGAAAATATTTGGATTGGAGAATTTTCGATTTTTGTCTTCGAAATAAAGTCAATATTGAGTCCTGCATTGATATCGATACCAATGGTAATAAAAATACTAAGATTGGATTTAATAATTATCAAATAATTGATAAAATGATCAAAAAGGTATTTTTTTTCTTAAAATTCCATTTTTCTATTAATAGGGGTTATGGGTATTGGTTTATATGGTTCCAACGAACCAACATTAAATTTGGAAACATTAGCTAATCAATTGTATCCGGTGGCACTGGAAATAATACTCTATATTGGATTTCTTATTGCTTTTTCTGTTAAATTACCGATTATACCCTTACATACATGGTTACTAGACACCCATGGAGAGGCACATTATAGTACTTGTATGCTTCTAGCTGGAATTTTATTAAAAATGGGGGCGCGCTCTACCACTGAGCTAATAGCCCGTCGTGCGGGCCTCCCGCCGAGGCCCACTATGTCAAAAGCGAGAGAAACCCCATCCCCCTCTTTCCCTTTTTCGCCCCATGAATGGGCCCCTCTCCCATATATGTATAAATAGAATAGCCCATTTATACAGGTCTTGAGCGATCGATCCGGCAGAACAACTCAAAAGATAAAGAAGTATCGTTAAGAGTGACAAGGCCAGAGGCGATCGAGAGTGAGAGTGAGTGAGGGATCAATGAGGCTAGAGGCCACCAAGAGCAAGAGTGAGAGAAGGAGGCAAGAGATGGAGAGAGACAAAAAGGAAACTAGGGTTTTGATTTGAAAACATAAAAATTTTAAAAAAAAAATTATATATATGCCCAGGTTAGGTTCGTGCTGAGTGGGTGGTTCCACCTAGAACCAAGAACTTGACCGGTATTAATTGGTTCTAGTAAATTGAAATCAATAATCTAATCGGTCCTCATGGAACCAACAATTTTGGGCTGGTTCGATTCGATTTCAAGATGTTTCCACTTTTGCACACTTCTATAGTTAGCAATAGCCGTATTATATGGTATAGCCGGCGCTAACATTGACAATTTATTTATTTATTTATTTTTCTTCTTTTCCTTATTTTCTAATTCTTGGTCGGCAAGGCATGGAGGTAGCTGCACCCTTGCCGGCCAAGAGTTGGGAAAAAAGGGGAAAGAAAAAAGAAACAAAGAATAAAAAATTCGGAAAAACATTTTAAAAAATACAAAAAATTATCCATGTCATTGTTGGATGTGCAATGTAGGACAGTTGACGTTGACTGTAATATCGCGTCAATTTTTTTCAATTAAAATTGACCGAAATGACTGAATTGACAAATTGTCATAAATGTCAGCACTAAATTAATATAATTGAAAAGTTTATAACTAAATTGGCAAATTTGTAAAGGTTTAGGAGTAAATTAATCAAATTAAAAGGTTAAGAATTGAATTGGTAAATTTGTAAAGGTTAGGAGTAAATTAATCGAATTAAAAGGTTTGAAACTAAATTGGCAAATTTGTAAAGGTTTAGGAGTAAATTAATCGAATTAAAAGGTTTGGAACTAAATTGGCAAATTTGTAAAGGTTTAGGAATAAATTAATCAAATTAAAAGATTAGAATTAAATTTGGTAATTTTCCCAGTGACTATGTATCATCCATTCAAAAATATTTAGGGTCAAATTGTGCGGCTACAAAATAAAAGCGAGCACTTTGACCACTGCAACGGTTCATCAAATGTTTCTAGACCCAGTCTGAAAGTTGAAAGTCATAGGTTCGATTCCCTAGTCCATCACGGTCTCTGAAAAACCTTGGGTTAGCCTTTGAAAGGCGAGCTTCGAGCTCAGGCGTATCGCCCGCTCTTAGGTTCTTCACTTGCATCGTGATGGGGGTTATGGCAAACCGTGGCATGTCCCAATCCGGTCCCGACTATCTTCGGCTAGCCAAAAAAACGAGGCAGGGTTCAAAAATTTCAACAAATCCAAATGATGGGAAGGTGCCCGTTGGCGATTGAAAGGGCCTGGTCCAAGGGATCGTATCTCCCTCTCTCTTTCCAGCTTGTTTTCAAAATGATAACGTCTTATCCATGGATTCCCCTCAAGAAAACGCCCAAATGCGTACGATGTTTGTCTCGCCGCTTTTTTTATAGTTTCACGATCGAGCCGCAACCAAAAAGAATGTCGAGTGGATCGATTCCTGGCCGAAAAGCGAAGAGATGGGCGTAGTAGCTAGCAGCCGAAGATTTGGTACGCGTATTCCCCTCAAAAGCTCGCCGTACCAGTTGTTTCCACAAAATATTAGGCAAGGATCGGATGCACGGCATAGATTCGGTCCTCCCGCGTTACCAATAATCCCATAAATTTGAGCCGCCGGGCACGTCACGGCCCGACCATTTCGTTCACAGTCTAAAACGAAAACTTTGCGGTGGTCCATGACTCCATGTGAACGCCAAAATGGCGCCCCCCCGAGAACGCGAGAAATACTGCTGATTCTTGAGGCCGTGATTGATGATTGATGCCTCCCACTCATCGCCCGATTAACGATGCAGACAGCGACGGGTGGGATCCATTACTGCTCGCGTAAATAGTATGAGAACACACTTTGGAATCCACATTAGAATCTGCTTTTTTTCTAAGTGTTGTAAGGAGTTCTGTTGAATGATGTATAATCGATATCATGGTTTTGGGATCGTCCTTTTTCAAGCATCCCCACTTTCGGATTTGGGTTCGGTCCTTTTCCTCCACCTTGCATTGACAGTGTCCTCCCCCACTTGAGCCTTCCAATAGAAAAGAATGAAAATAACCAACATTAATAGCGACATCGTCTGTTCATGAGATCTATACTCATTATATATAGGGTCTCCCACCAATCGTTGGTTTAGTTTTTTGGATTAGATATTCTAATATGATATCAAAGTCACGGTTTGCCCCAACTTATTTTATCTAATCCTAAGCTTACATGAGGGGTATTAAAATTATCCATTTATATATGTGTAGGCTATCTCCACTTATTGATTTAAGTTTATGGATTAGACATTTTGACATGCTCAAACTTTTGGGTTGGACATCTAACATGGCATTTGAACGAGGTTCTCTTCCGTCAAATGATTTTTCTTAGCCAAAAAAATGTCATTTTTGTTTCACGTATGAAGGCAAATTTTAAGCAATGCTCATCGACGGAACATTGATATAGGGTAAATGCATTAAATGAGTACACGCTTGAAATTTTTTGTGTAATAAAATTTTTTTAGGGTAAATGTGGTCAGAGTGAGCATAGTTTTCAATTTTTGGAGGCCTTTTCCCTTTAATTTTAGCACACTTCAAAATTCAATTCTCTTGAAAAACCCTAGTGAGGTTATTAATTACGCAATAAAAAGATTAGCGCTCTATATGGGTCTCGAAAGCTAGTATAAAACCCTAACCACAATTGGCAAACCGATTAACATTAGAGTCGTGTTATCAACACCACTAGTGCTTCGTTATCAAACCCTAGAATCCAACGCTTCACGTCTTTTAAGCGCCACTCTTACGGACCGGTCCCCCCCACCATTTCAGGCATTCTTTTTCCGCATGTTCTTTTCATGCCCTGAAGCGACGGGCATACCTGCTGTAGCATGATAAACGCCAGCACATTTACTTCGATTGCTCGACCCAGAAAATAGAAGAAAAACATGTAAAATGGGGCAGCCCCCGAGAGCGACCTATTCATCTAGAAGAACAGACTCGTCGATTCTCGTCAAAGAGATGGCGTTACGACGCTGCACTGCGGGTTCTGCCTTCTGTTTCAGCTGCCTGCTTTCGGTCGCCATCTCGGCTTCATCGGTCAAAAGATTCGTAATTATAAAATCAAACTTGTCATGCAGCATGCATAAGCAGAAGGAGAAAATATAATCTTTATTTCCTTTTATATATGACTATACACCGCGACAGATCGACGCCGGCGCTGCAGGTAATGTCTTTCGTTCAACGTGTCTGCGTTCCAGAGCTTCTAAGCTCGTCGCAGACTGCACTTTATCTAAACCTGCACGATGCATCATAATTCAAACCTAAGAAGATTCAACAGCCATGGAGCATCGGACGGAAAAAGGGAAAGTTCCTTTTCCTTTGCGTGAGAAAATCTTCATTCCAAACCCGCTTACAACGCCACAGATCAAGGGAAAGATTTCTTACTTCTAGCTTAGTTTTTAAAATTATTCTGGAATCGTGCAAATGCAACTTTTGATTGATCCGCGAATTGTCTGGAAGCAACCAATCTAGCCATACTCATATGCCTTCTTCTTTTTCGAGGTGCTTTGTATATAATATTTTTCCATTATTTTTTAATAATTCTAAGAGCATCTTTCTTTTTCTTGGAGATCACTGTACATTTTTGGGTATGATCTGGTTCATATAAGTTGGCATCTCGGTATCACCAGCGTACGTACTTTCTAATACTTTGTATTTCCTACTTTATAACCGAGCACATTCGCACCATCAAATTTCGACCAGCCTATACTTTACACATCCACATCTAAGAACCATCCATCTTTGTTGAATTGTTAACGTGCCCGGAGGTCTTATTTCGAGAGAATTCGCGGTGGGGTTGACTCGGTTTTCGGAATACGTGATCATTGAATTTCCAAAAGCAAGAAAGAGAGAGAGAGAGAGAGAGAGAGAGAGAGAGAATGGTGGGTGTTGTAGAACTCTTTGACGGTGAAAGGCAGGACGCAGCAACCTTTGAATGCCCACTTTTACAAAATCGGACCAGACAAAAAATTGGAATGTGAAACCGAAAGCATACGAATCCAGACTTAGGCAACAACCTATGCTAATTTAATAATGACAACCCATCATATTCCTCGTATAATATAAGTGCAACTCTTTCTACAAAAAAAAAAAAAAAAAATCCTTTTCGGTTGTCCTAGATTTGGTTTTGTGACGGTCCACTCGTACGTGTTGATTTTTCTTTTTCTTGCGCCCGTACGTGTTGATTTTTCAAAGGTTACAAGTCTTGCATTTTTTATTATAGTGGGTGCTCCCATTGATTGCCAAAGCCGTTTGAAAAGAAAAAAGGGAACGGGCGTTGGACTTTAAAGGGACGTGGTGTGATTTCAATCGTACCGTCTTGTCTCCGTCGCTTTCGACGACCGACATCGCCTTCTCTTTATTGGTCGCTTGAAATATGTTCTAATTTAGATCATGCACGTTCCCCTTTTATTTCTAATTGACGAATTATTTCTTGGTGTTAAGAACCAGTCTTTCGGTCGTACGCTTTTTTTTTTGGCTTTTTTAGTGACACGACAAGTAAAAAGTCATAACGTTTCTTTCAATACGTTACAATAGCACGTTACAATAGCATAATTATCAATTTTCTCATGATGATTTTCACTTTTGATTCTTTTAATAAAATGTCAATATAAAAAAAAATCAAAATTGATATATATAATAAATTTACCCAAAATTAATAAAAATTAACAAATTTATCATTTGTTAATTTTCGTTAAATTTTTTCATCAAATTGCTAAATTAAATGACACTCGCTAATTTTTGAGTTTTACTACCAATTTTGTGTTTTTGGTGGTCAGTTTGAAATTTTTTGTTATTATAAAATTAATTTAGGATAAATTTGTTATAAATGTAACAATTTAGAGTTTTTCATGGTATTAGTACTTTAATAAATAGAGTTGCTTTGTTGGGGACATAAATCAACCATCGAGGCTTGGAATTAGTTTGCAAAAAATCATAGACGCATCCAAGTGTGCTTGTGCACAATTTAACCATGCTCATGTCATACTTGAATCGATGTTCCCATACAAATAGATAAAATAAGAATAAATAATATACCGTATAATGACTGGCCTTTTCATTCTGTCCCCTCCCCACATACACCCAATACCATGTCAATACATACTCATACTATTGCTTGTTTAAGTACTCTTGTGACACATTTTCCTTTAATCAAATGTTTCAAGAAGATATGTCGAGTTGATTGGAAGCGCTTGAGCGTAGCAAAATAAGCTTGCAATAGTTAAAATACAGATTGCCAAATCATGTTAGTTGTACCCTTTAAAAAGAAAAGGGCAATTCAGATTAGAGACGCGGAAGAGTCCACGGAAACCAAAACTTAATCCGCTTAAGACGGTTCAGCGGGTAGATTAGGTCAGCGGATCAAATGCACCGCACCCGTTGATCTCAACGACACCCAATTTTAAGTTAAATCAGTTATAGTCGTTGACACGAAGCCGTGCGATTGTCGCCAATCTTTTATTGAATTTACTAAATCAAAAGTGAGTGACGTGATGACCAGTTCAAAGTCGTCGTCGTCCGCCCCAAGAAAACAACGACAAAAGCCAGCGAAGAACGAGGAAACCACAAAGAGGGAGCTGGTCTCAAGGCGAAACCGAATGGCAAGTTATGGCTATGGCCCCAGTCAACGGCCCCTAAAAATAATAAAAGTATCTATCAACTAGATTTTGCTATATATATATATATATGATGTGGGGGAACATGGGTAATTTGTGGGTCCTTTGAATTATGCATCCCCTCCGATTTTTAATAAAATTCGATTTGGAGGAAATTCGTTTTTCCTTTTTTTTAATTTTCATCATATAGGACTTCTCTTCGCCCCCTTGAAGTTCTTCATCGGATATAGATATTTGCTCCGATCCTCCTGAAGTTTTAAACGTGAAACTCAATTGACTTTTTTTCTACATATTAATATCATAAAAATCCTAAATTATATATATTGTTTTCGAGACACTAACATATCAAGATTTTTATTAAGTTACAATAAATCTTAAAAGGTACCTAATGCGATACCAATACCAAAAACTGTTTTTGTACCACCAAAATGACCAAACTCATACCGGTGTATTGGCGACACAAAAAAAAAAAAATTCAAGGATATTAAGATAAAGTTTAGGACATTCTTTGGTAAATAGAGAATGTATTTGTTGTACTTGTATGATTTTGGTGATTCGGCGACATAAAAAAAAGTTTGCGATGTTGATGCCGCGGCTTGCGGTTTCGAGGCATGTTCCCCCGATTGACTTCTTTTACCAACTGCTAACGAGATACAGGAAATTCTTAATTCTTAAGTATGATAATTGGCACCGAATCGTCTATATAACATTATCTCAGCCTATCTTTCCCTGGGGACCAGCCACCTCAGTCATTGATCCGACATTGCTTGAGATGTACTTGACAACGTTATATTAATTAAAGCGTCGCAATCGGAGTTAGCATCTCATGTACAATAGTTTCGCGTCACTTCATGAGGATCCCCCACTTACCCCTGTTATTATTTTTTATTTCGACATCACTTCACCGTCCCTTTTGAAAGAGGGCGCACCTTGATGTAATTTAATTACTTAAATTAGCTAACCAATCAAATCGGAACACACGGTTCCATCAACGGAAGAATACGCGTTAATGCTTGATTTTTTTCAAATTAGGCTAATTTTTTATATAGTACCGACACGGACACAGATACGTGACACAACACATCGACACGTCTTTCCCAAAAACTAAAGAATTCCGACACGTTATATTTCATTATATACAAATGCACAAATAAATAAATAATAATAATCTTACCCAAAAAATATAATGAATAAATAATAATTAAAAGAGTTTAGAAAATTTACACTAAAAACATTAATTTAACATTTGTTAATGTCGTTCATTATTTTAATTTGACAAATTCAACTATATTACATTGCAATAATCCATAAAACTTAGAGAAAAAAAACAAATAATCCACATTCTACTCTCAAATTTAGAGATTTGTGGACTACAGGTCCCAAAACTTATCGCGAAAATGTAATTGAATCCTAAAATTTATCAAATTGATGTAATCAAGTCATTCCATTAACATCGTCAAAATATTTAATTAAAAATTCTGAAGTATTAGTTTTAAATTTATTTATTTATCCTATGTGGTAATTTTTTATTAATTTTTATTTAAATCTTATTCAAAAAAACTTCTTAAAAAGCTAAAATAATTCTTAAAAAACTGGAAAAAAAAAAAGGCAGAGTCGTAAAAAAAATAAAAAAAAAAAGACGGGGTCATGGAAAGAAAAAGGCAGGTGGGTGGCTGGAAATAATTCTAAAAAAAAACAAAACTGAAAAAAAAAAAAAAAAAAAAAAAAAAAAGGCAAGGTTGTGAAAAAAAAAAAATAAAAGGTAGAGTCATGGGTTGTTGGCATGCCACTACCATTGTCGGAGGGGGTCGAAGAGGTCACTGGCCCTAGGTGGCAAAGGGTGGGCTACCCTCGCCTATGGGCAACGAGCCTCCCTCGCCTTAGAGAAGGCTTTGTTGGCTCCAAGGGAGGGTCGGCGACCCTCACTAGGCCTGAGCAAGGGCATGGCGTTGCCTAGATTTGGGTGAGCCTTCCCAGCCCTTGCCCAATCGGCGATGGCCTCACCCAAGCTGACTAGGGTCACTCCCCCTCTGCCACCTTGCCGGCCCCCTCCAACGGTGGCAACGGCACCTAGGTCTTTGCTTCTTTTTTTTTCTTCATATATTTACATTTTGACCTCTTAAAGTATTGGAATTTTAAAATTGATTATGTGTGTGTTAGAATTCTGAACTCACGTGTCGGGGAAAGTTGATTACATATCGAATTTTTTGACATTTGTTGATCGCGTATCGGAATGTATTGGAGTATCGGACACAATATAAACGCTTCTAGAGAGTGTTGGTGCTACATAACTAATCTTTTCTAACCATTAAAAGCACGATGTACCATGAGAGCCCATGGGGTTAGCATGAACCGACTAAACCGACTATATATTTGTGATTGAAATGAAAAAAGTAATTGTTTTTCGTTTAACAAGTGCACAAAAAATCCTAAAACTTGTCACGAAAATACAAATAACTTGATTGCACTAGCTTGATAAGTTTAAGAAACTTAATTGCACTTTTTTAAAATTTTATAACTCAATGCACTTTTATGATAAATTTTAGAATTTGATTGTATTTATCTTTCGGACTCAATTGAACTTTCGCGACATATTTAATGACTTTGAATATACTTGTCATTTTTTTTTTTTATAGCAACTTTAAAGGAGATTGAGGAGTGTACCAATGTTGTGAATCGAGTTGCTCGAAGTACCCATTAAAGTCCTGATTTTACCCGACATTGAGGTCGTATGCTATCGAAAACTCTGATTCAGATCCAACGTCACGACCCCATGGCATTAACGCGGGCAGGCCCGGTCTTTTTACAGGTTACTAGGAACGAAAAAATGCCGCGTTTGAAATGCCTACTTCATGCGAACAAAACGATCGGCTTAATAAAAGAATCTAACCAATGCGGGTCCCGATATCGCGGTCCAGGTTCGTGAATTTGCATATTCTTGTGACACAAAGGACGTACTGCAAAAGATTCAATTCGTGGGACATGTCCGTTTCTTGCTCCGGTGACAAAGACGTTGCTTCGAGGCGCGTTTGAGCATTTACCTTTTAGCGTATTGTCTGTTTATGTTCCTCTTTTTTTCTTTTTTTTCCTGATTGTTATTTTCTGCGATTAACCATGTTCTTGTTTTTTCCTTTGCAAGTCGAAATCTTTCAGCGAAAAATAGCCAGCGGTTCATTGAAAAAGAAACCAAATAGACCTGGCTTATACTCAAGAGTTACTTCCCATCTCTAATTTCTCATCAAATAATTTTTTATTCGATATTTAAAATCATGGAGTCTTATGTGTACAAGTTGACATTGACTAGGGGGATTAGGAAGGAAGAGAGAAGGTTCCAATCACACGGTGGTGACACGGTGGTGTATGGATGGAGAGAAAGGGACGGAGGAAGAGATTGAGATGAATTGATCCGGTCAATTTCCTGTGGAAATCGAAATTTTAAATTTATTTGAATCTCTCCAATCTGGAAATATTCGGAGGGATTTGTGTGTTGCTTAACATATTTATTGCCCTTTCCCAATTATACCCTTATTGCATCTGAGTCAATAAGTACATAGTATATCATTTTATTTATGGCGTGTTTGTTTTATGGAAAGTTCACAGTTTTAAAAAAAAAAAAATTAGATGATTGTTTGAATTGTCTTTAAAAATGAATGAACGAAAAATATTTCTATTATTCATAAAGTTGTTTAGATATAGATTATTCCAAAAGGTGAAAAATATTTTTTCATTGATTAATTCTTTTAAGACATGTAACCAACTCATTTTTTATAAAAGATTTTTCTAAATCATTTTATTTTTCCGCAAAACAAATGGGCTCTTATTTCCTCTCACTAATTACCCAACAACACCATAACTCAATTACTTCATATCTTCTCTCCCCTTTTCTTCTCATAATTATCTCGATCCCTCCTTTTCATTCCTAATCACTCCATCCAAATTAAGCGTAATTAAGAAAAATTTCAAATATTTTAAAATATAAATCGTAAAAATAGTAAAATCGAAAAAATAATTAATATGAATTTTAAAAAATAAGGGTTAATAACACGAAACATTCTAAATTGGTAAACTTATGACAAATTTTTCCTTCGTTAGTTTTCATTAAATTTGACCGTCAAAATGTTGAGTTGAACAACACTTGCCAGTTAACTGTTATATTGGTTTGGATTTTTACCTCATCATTTATTATAGATGTATTGGTTTGAGATTTTTCATGATATTAATTTAATTTAATGGAAATTAACGAAATGTAAATTTGTCACAAATATATCAGTTTGAAGTTTTTGATAGTCAAAAAATTAATTTATGGTAAAAGAAAATTAGTTTTGGTTCAATTTATTACAATTGTATAAATTTGAATTATGGATCCTCGTTTATTTATTTTATTTTATTTTATTTTTGCCTTTTCTAACCAAAAGCAAAAAGGTCATCAGGTGATGACTTCGTCCTTGCCCCATTTGGTCACGGCATAAAATAAGGATTTTGTTCTTTTTTTAAGTCCTCTTCCAACTCCCAATTTCTATCCCTTCGAGGCGGGTTAATCGCTAAACTCCCCTCCGGGTCATCATCCCTCGAATCCACCCCCCCGATATTACGGTCGGGCCCATGGGCCCACGGGATCTCCCACCTCCGTAAAGTCGCGAACGCCCCCGGCCCCATGTCACGGGGCCCACTCTTTTAAATATCAAAGGGTCACGCCGTGTCGTAATTTCGGCGCCTGGCCGAGGTCAAATCCGTCATTGACCCCTAGAGAGAGAGAGAGAGAGAGAGAGAGAGAGAGAGAGAGAGAGAGGCGGTCCTCGCCGCAGCTCTGCCGTTTTTGTTTATAAAGAGAGAGGGAGGGGGGGACTCGTGGAGGGCGCGCTGGTCCGATGCGTGTAAGCCAGGTGACACGAGCAGACATGATACGACGCCAGCAACAACGCCGAGCATCCCCCCTGCTGCCACCGATCCCAGCGCCGACCGAGATGAGCTCCTCCGCGATCGCGATCCCCGAGCCCTAGACCCCGCGACCGCCGCCTTCCCCTTGGAATTCCTCTTCCTTCCTTCCTTCCTTCAGGTTCGATCCTCGATCCCCCGCCCCGGCTCACCGGCATTGCCCCCGCGTCCATCCCCTCCGATCCGCGATCCCCACGCGCGCGCGATATTTCCTCCTCCTCCTCCTCCTCCTCCTCCTCCTCCTCCTGTCTCGGGCGTTCGCCGGTTGGCGCGCCGCACGTTGAGCTCTTCGTCCGGTCGGCTGATTTTGTGAATTCGTCCGTTTCGCTGATCCCTCTTTCTCGGTCTTTCCTCTGCAGTTGTCGTTCTGCTGTGGTGTGCACCAACTCGGATTGAGAGAGAGAGGTGGAGGTGGAGCAATGGCGGAGGTGACGAAGGTTCTGTACATAGTGGTGTTGGACGAGGGAGAGAAGAGAGAGGGAGGGAGGAAGGAGTCGTTCCGGTACACGCGCCCCGTCCTCCAGAGCACCCTCCAGCTCATGGGATGCAAGGCTCGGCACGCCTTCAAGGTGAATTTCATGCTGCTTCGATCTTCCTTCTGTCCGGGCCGTCGCGAGCTTCTTATTGTTCTGTTATTTATTCTTCAGAAACTTCTCTTCTTTTTTTTTTAAATTTTTTTTTCCTTCTTCCCCTCGCGATCTTTTCACTTTCTGCTGAAGCTAGGAGCTGCATTCTGTCTTTTTCGTTCTCGCGATTCTCTGCATTATGCTGCGATCGGTTGGTCTCTGTGGGCGAATGTCCTCGCGAGGCGGAGATCTATCGTGCATGCGATCTGTTCTGCGAAATTTCAATTTCTTTTCTGTAGTTTCCCCCCAAGGGCCTCGGGCTGTAGCAGAAATTATACGATCTCATGGATTGTTGTACTAATGCTCGGAGCGTATTGCTTTCTTTCGCTACAAGAAAAATGCCGCATCCCCGACGTTCTTATAAATCGGGGACTCGGATTTCTTTGTGAATGGGGAATGAATCTATATCCTTGATGCCCGAGAATTCTCTCATTTTTTCAGCTATTTTTGTGGCTGTTCTGTCTTTATTTATTTATTTATTTATTTGGTGATTGGTATTGCTGTTTCTTGCGGAATCTCTCTTCCTACGTCAGTTGCACCTTTACTTGTCAAAAGGCCTGACAAATTTGTGCATTTGAGAGTGTTCTACTATTCCTTATTTGACCTCTTCGTGTAACAGTATTGTTGAAAATGCACCCCTTTGGCTTTTGAATTAAGAAAACCTTAGATCTTGTTCCTCATGCAATACTTCTTTTTTTTTTTGACACGGTACAGTGCAGTAGAATTGATGTTAACCTGATCGGTTGTTTTCTTTTGACCGTGTTGATTGAGAGTTCAACGCATCTTTATAAGATGATTCATCTGATTCCTAGGGTTTGGTGTGAGAGCCATTTTTATTTCCGCAAGGAAACATGTTGCACAACATCCTCTTGGTTTCTTGTGAAGGTGAAGGTTTAACATGTATTTTGTTTCTTTCTGCACCAGATGAGTCAACGGGTTTTTGAATTGATGAGAAATGAGGCCTCTGTTGATGGCTTCTTCCCAGAGGGGATGGAGGTACCTTCTGAATTTGATGCTTCAAAGGGGCATACCTGTAAAGCAGCAGCAGACAAACATTCCAATTCGGGAGCATTCGAACTGTACAAAAGGCGAAGAACTGTTGTTGTCAGGAGAGAGACTTTCTTAGATATTGTATGCAGTAGTCTTTCTGAATATAAGTACGTGGGCGCAAATCAGAGGGCCGACTTGGTTTTAGCTTGCAGGTACATCATATCTCGCAGCTTCTAATACACATCTTCCTCCTCCACAACTTTCTTCTTGGAAGAAAACATAAGCTCCACTCTTGGGAATGCACTGCTTATGTATGCATCATTTACGTAATATGGTTGTATGGGTTTTTTCAGGAATTATGATAAAACTTAACTCTGACTCTGTAAATTGTGATTACTGCATACCATATGGACCATGGGATTTGTCATTTGCCATTTACAGCATGAAGGAGGTCTATGTTTTCTTAAGCATTATCTCCTGGCTTTCTGCTGCAGAATACGAGAAAGGAAAGAATCCGTAACTGTGCTGTTATGTGGCACTAGTGGATGTGGGAAATCTACTTTGTCTGCATTGCTGGTATATCTTTAGCTGAGAACTTTAATGTTCTTTAGTTTTTCTTGGACAGTTTTTGTTTTGGGTAGTTCATAGTAGCTGTCGCTGCATTCCGCATTACATATTTTTGTTTTTATTTTGGGGGCTGGAACTGGAAATCCGTTAGTGCTTTTCATGTTAAGTGGAGTTGTTAGCCATACAAAGTGAATGCGACGCTGTATCTACACTTTTCTTTGTCGATTTCCCAATTATATTAATTTTTGAAGCTCATTCCTGCAGGGGAGCAGGCTTGGAATCACTACGGTGATATC
Organism: Eucalyptus brandiana; assembly: GCA_014182725.1. NCBI lineage: Eukaryota > Viridiplantae > Streptophyta > Magnoliopsida > Myrtales > Myrtaceae > Eucalyptus > Eucalyptus brandiana. The sequence goes on from CM024669.1 coordinate 31,888,014, forward strand.
AACTGACTCCATTCGGCACATGATGAGGAGTTTTGTGGATGAGAAGCAAAACCCCTTACTTTGGGCTTCCACATACCATGCAGGAGAATACTTGGATCCTGTTGCTGTTGCAGAAGCAAAGGCTAAGAGGAAAGCCACTAAACTAGCTGGCATTTCACGCTCAACTGTTAAGGCTGAGACATCTGATGGATCAAAGCCAGGGAAACCAGATGCTACAGCATCTGAAGAAAGCGGAGCTACTTCTGAATTAATCAGTCCAAAACAGATGGCTGTTGAAGGTTTTAAAGCACAAAGCGAGATGGTAATTGACAGTCTCGATCGTTTGATCACTGCGTGGGAAGAGCGGAAAGAATCAGTAGTTGTTGAAGGTGTTCACTTGAGTCTTAATTTTGTGGTAAGCTCATCCTGGTCCACTTCCTTTTCTCTCTACCGTATAGTGTACACCTTGGGTTTGCAATGATCTCCCCTCAGGCTTAATTTGGTTTTTACTTTCCATTTCATGCAGATGGGGCTAATGAAGAAGCATCCCTCCATCATACCGTTCATGATCTATATTACAAATGAAGACAAGCACATGGAAAGATTTGCCGTTCGTGCAAAGTACATGACGCTGGACCCAGCGAAAAATAAATATGTGAAGTACATAAGGAACATTAGAACAATACAGGACTACCTTTGTAAAAGGGCTGACAAACATCTGGTCCCCAAAATAAACAATACCAATGTTGATAGGAGCGTGGCGGCAATCCATGCCACGGTTTTTAGCTGCCTCCGAAGGCGTGAAGTGGGGGAGCAGCTTTATGATCCCACAACGAACACAGTTTCTGTGATTGATGAGGAGTACAGGAACCAATGTGCTGCAAATTCCTTAAGCTCTAAGGGCATGTTTCAACTGATCCAGAGAAAAGGTTCTTCTAGGCATCTGATGGCACTTCTAAATACAGATGGATCTGTTGCCAGGGCTTGGCCTGTGAATTCAGTTGACAGTAATGGGAACCCTGTGTTGGGCAACGGGGGTGAGAATGAAATAGGCAACCCGATGTATGGTCCATTGCAGATCGGAAAGGCTGAGCCGGTCAATCTTCAGTTTGGTCATTTTGGAATCAGTGCTTGGCCTAGTGATGGAGGCACAAGCTATGCTGGAAGCTATGCTGGAAGTGTCGATGAATCGAGGGCTGACGGGACTGATACTGGCAGCAAATACTATTCGTCTTGTTGCAGCTCACCAAGGATATCTGATGGGCCTGCCAAGGAGGTATGTTGTAGGTTAATCTGTAAATACACAACTTCACAAGCATTTTGTTCCCAGCGAAAAATCGCATTGTTGTTTTATAAGATGCGAAATTCTGCTGAGTTTTCTATTTTTGTTAACACTTTTCAGCTGAAGGAAGACCACTCCGTGCATGGAAGTGATGAGGAGGCCGATGACCCACCTGTGGACAGTGACGAAGATCTAACAGAAGACGATGCTAGCAAACACGACCACGAAGAGGTTTGAGTTTACTCTTTGATTTTAGTCTCTCTTTCAAGTGGTCCGGCCACCATTCTGGTGCTCTCCTCTATTTTTTGACTGTAGAAGTATTGCCCTTCACAGGTAGGATCAGTGGACGAGCAGTCTACTAAATCAGACGAAGAGTACGACGATCTTGCCATGCAGGACGTGGTGGAGAATGGGTATTGGTCGGACGACGATGAGGAATTGCGACGGAAGTTACTTCCTGGTCCTGGGGATCCGGGGACAAACGTGGGAGAGGACAAGTATAGTAAAAATCTGGACCTTTTCCTCAAGCATAGCAATGAACAGAAGTTTGAGCCGTTGTGCTCTTACGCTTCTGTGCTCGTGGAGAAAAACGAGAGGCGTGTGGCAACACCCGGCAAAGCGAGGATGAGAAAACGGTCTCTAAGTATACCCGCCTTTGGTGGAGATGATGGGTCGATAATCAACGATCCCATTCTGTCCGGGGCCCCTTAAGAGCTAAGGGGGGAAGAGTTATATTTGGCATGCCTTGGCCTTTCATTTTTCTAACGAGTTTGGTTTCCTTTGTATATCTTTTGCTGCTTTGCTTTGTCCGGTTAGGGAAGTAGGTGCTTTCTTTCTCCTCCTCTTTTTTTTTTCTGTCTAATCTAACAACGGAGGAGTTCGACGATGAGATTCTAATTTTTTTAATCTCATTCCTTTATTCTCTCTTTGTTTTTTCCTCAGTTAAGTTTTGTCGATATGAGACCTGGTGGCGTGTTGATAGAGCCTTCACGTAGCCGGGTTATCGAATAAATGGTAGATAGAGCTTTGTTTGACTGGAAAGGAGAAACGAGAGGAATTGGGTTTAGGAAGAGTAGTTCGACGCTGTACCGTGGCAGCCTTGGCCGGTCTCTAGCATGAGCATCACTCTTAAATGTTGCGATAGTCTGTTCATAGATAATCCGTTTAGCATGCCTCTTCCCAGTCCAATCCTTAGAATGATTAACCATTCGCTTCAACGAGGCTGTTATAGCTTACATCACGTGGAAAGATTTACTTGGTGCCAGAATTCGATGGGAGATTGTGTTTATTCCATTCCAAGTCCCCCCAACTGCTTCTGCTGTTTCTTTTTTCACAATTGGCAAGGCAAGAGTCCGCGATCATGATAATGCCACCCAAGGAAAGAGAATTTCTGCAAAGGGAGCATAGAAAGGGCTTCGGTACCCATTAGCAATCCATCAATAATCGGTGTCCGTAAATCATGCCATTTCATTTCCTTGAACAAAAACGAGAAATCCCAGGATTCACAGTCATAATCACAGACCGTTTGCTTGTGCCCCGCATGCACGAAGGGAGGGGGATGAAGAAGAAGTGAAGTCATAGAGCAGAGTGCGAACGAACCATTCCATTCTTCGATTCAAGGGGTTAAAAGTATTGACGGGCAACCTTGCTCAACATTCGAATTCACTGCACTAACCATTTCTCTTGCAAATCTGCAATGTTGGCTGAAGCATCCATTGCAAGTAAATTACTCCATGGAGAAGGAGTATAGGCTCTTGCCGTTTTGCCACAGAATGCCATATCAGGTGTGCATGGATTTATCAACCATTACTCTGTTTTCCTAAAGGTTGGGTGCAAACCTTGAGCTTCGGCCAGTCTGACCTCTCTATTGCTCACATAGATGACATATATCTTCAAGCACTCTGAATCTCGATTGATGAATGATGAGGGAAAAATACTTGATCGTACGCATTTTTCCTGCAGATCCATCATCAGGCCATACCGATGCATCAGCATCTCAATCAACATTAAGTCTAAAGTGCCTTCTAAGGAGCGGCAAATGCTCATCATATTTCAACTTTCAAGCATCTTGGCTTCTTCATTCCCATTCATTTTGCATAATGCGGTTGCTATGCCCTCACAGGCAAATACATCAGCTCTTAGTCTCTCTCTCCTCTATGCTAACAAGAAAATTGTAAGCTTCATCTACCATCCCTTTCTTGCAAAAGGCATCTACTACTCTCTCCATCATAACCTCACCAATTTGAATTCCCTTCCTCCGCATCTCACCGACGTACTGAATAACTTCCTCAATCTCTCCAACTTGACAGAGCCCACTAATCAAAGCCCAGTACGTGTCGGCATTCTTCTCAACACCTCTATTAGTCATTTCATCGAACAGGTTAACAGCGCTTCTTGCGGACCCTTCTTTACCGAATGCACTGATAGTCAGATTATACAAGTGGGCGTCAACTTTCAAACCAAGATCATGCATTTTCAATATCAACTTCTCGGCCTCCTTCGCCCATCCAAAGCTTGCGTACCCACCAACTAGGAATTTATACGTCTCGGGATTGAATTCGACTCCTTCCTTTTGCATCAGGACCAACACCAAGTCCAATTCGTGAAAATTCCACCACTTCACGCAAGCATCTATGAGTGTATTGAACGTGACAATGTTTGGTTCTACACGTTTTCTTGACATTTGTTCCATCAGCTCCCTAGCCATCTTGATCGCTCCACTCCTACACAATCCATCAACCACGACAGTCAAAGAGTACACAGAAATCCCAATACCCGATTCAACCATCTTGCCGAAAAACTCCACACACAACCCGACCTGATCAGATCTCTTCAGGGCAAGCAAGTGCACAGTACACGCCCTCTCATTTATCCGAACTCCCCTCTTTCTCATGTAATCAAATGCCTGCGAAGCCTGACCATATAACCCATGTTCTGAGTAAACTTTAAACATCATCTCTAGTAACTTCGCTCTAATTCGCGCCTTGACGCAACGTTTCTCGATCGCGCACGCGATGGCCGAAAACGGAAGCGGCCCGTTCCGATTCATCAGCACGGATCTCAGCAGACGCTCCGCCGCGCTAAAGTTCGTCGCCTTGAGCAGCCGGCAAGCTAGTACTAAGTGCGACTGCAGGTTAGGACGGAACGAGAGGAAGGACGACTGGTTCTCGAGGAGGTAATCGAAGAAGGCGAGGCATTTCGAGGAATGCAGATGAGGGTCGGAGAGGATGCGGTCAAGCAAGGCGTGGCTGAGGCCGGAGAGAAGGGCGCCGGGAGGAGGGTCGAACGGCGCCGTCGGGGGAGCGATTCTGCCGATCCTCCGGTGGAGCTCGCCGTAGAGGCTCCGAGACCGCGCCGGCCCGCCGCCCCCGGAGGCCCGGCGGGCGGCTTGCAGGATCTTCTGGGTCATCTCATGGAGGAAGACGAAGATTGCACTCCGTTCGGGGGGAGGCTTGGCGGTTTATTCGGTTGTCCGGCAATGGCTATCAACGTAGTGTCGATAATTCGCAGGTCTAGAAATCGGACTGGTTTTCTAGTATGATGCCCTAAAATTGAAAGTTACCAATCACACGCATCGAATTAGAGGCGGTCGTGGGCCGAGACGGCCGGCCACAAAGGTCGGGCCTGACCTCGTACCCAGGTCCGTCGAGGCAAAGCTCCTTGTCCGGCAAGACGTCGGGAGCTTCTCGCCTTCCGCCGCCGGAAAGCGCGACGGCTGTGAGGGACAAATATGAAGCTGGCCAGAATTTACGGATGTAGAATCTTTGGGCTGGGCCGTTCTTGGACGGGCCCAGTATTACTGGGACGAACTCCTGATCAATTAGTCTTGTCCAAGATCTCTTTTAAAGTGCTGTTCGGCCCTTCTCGCCCATTTGGTCCGAGAGCGAGCTTGGGCGAGCCCGAGCCCGTGAGACGCACAATCAGGTCTTACAAGAATTTCATTAATCATCAGTACATCAGTGTTAAGGGTGTGCAAAGGAACCAGAAACCATCTGGATCACCTGGAACCTAACCGGAGAGAATCAGTGATTCCTAAATGAACCGGTTTGGTTCTCAGTTCAATTTATTGGAACCAGTGGACATCAGTTTAATTCTCAATTTCAAACGTGAAACTGCTCATCCGGACCGGACCAATAATATATATAATATATATTTTAAAAAATGAAAAATCCTAAATCCCTAGGCTACTTACTAGTATTTTTGTTAGATAGTTGTCTACTTTTGCCCACTTATAACAAGTTTGGTGAGTGCGCTCTCTTGCTTGCACGCTTCCTAACATGCTAATATTGTTGGTTTATTGCCTCTAATTGGGAGTGTCTTTGATGAGGTGATTTCAATGTGTAATTTTTTGTTGCATATTATAGTGCTAATGCGTGAAGCTTGGTAGGACTAATTCTATTGATCCACTAAGGAACCAGACCGAATTGACGATTCAGTTCTCAGGTGAATCCATGAAATCGATGGGTGGTTCTCGATTCCAATTTTTTGGAATCGGTCTTTAATGGGCAGTTCTCGGATTTAGGGTAAGAATTGCCAACTCGGACCATGCTCATCCCTAACCAGTATCCACTTCTTTAATATGAAATTTCACTAACATTAGGAATAGATTACTACCAAAATTCAAAAAGAGTTACTACTCATTTTAACAGCGAAGCTTCCTTTTGAAAGGGTTAAGCTTGCATAGTATCAGGTGAATGCGACAAAGAAGAAAATCTCATATTTAGACGTCTAAAATTAAAAGGAGAAGTTGATATACGTGGTTGACCAAGGTAATTCGATGGTTTCACCTCTTGAACAAAAGGTGAAACGATGAGATAATTTTCTCTTGTTAGGTTTTTACGGAACTTGTGCGATGACCTCATTAAAGTATTCGGCTCTTAACAGTATCGAGGTCAATTGACGATAATACAAACTATTGTATCAAGCTCAATTGACGATAATACAAACTATGTTAACAAAACCTATTCCAAGAACCTATTATACTAACTGTAACGTTATGTGCTCGGTAGAAACTAATAATATCTCATATAAAATTTTCGGCAGCCATCGAACAAACTTAAAATGATGGACGGTTTATCAAAAGAGCCCTAATTTCTTAATGCGGTCAGCAACTTCTCATGCAAAAAACCAAATAGTTTCGATATACGTTAGGATCGCATCGAGCAACTTTTCACTTTACTTATGAGCTGTGTTTTTCTCTAAAAAGAAGAGAATGAAGAATGAGCTGTGTGCTTGCTGAAAATGATTTTGGAGACTTTACAGTTCCTGTACAATCGTTGTCTTTGCTGAACTTATTAAATGTAGGACCTGCACATGCAGCTCTTCTTGGACAACCTAACAAAAGTAACTTCTCTTCCGATCCCACTTGCCGAATGAAATGGATTCACGGTATGTTCATTGACAGCCGTTATCGCACAAACCTGATACATTCTAGCCGTTGGATCACGTGGATCTCGCGCAAGACGCCATGATTCACTGTCGAAAAGAGCTGTACCCACATACTTTTGAATAACAAGGCGAAAGATAGTCAATTGTTTGGTTTTGGTTGTACGCACGATGGCGTGGAAGCCATTCAATTTAGGGCGGGTCGATGAGTCTAGTGTAGGAACGCCATTATAATGGTCCTTGCAAAGGTTCTTGATAGTACTACCCATCAATTGTAACCAGACAATGCTTGCATGGGGACCATTATTTCCTTTAACTAGTAAGTGTCTAGGCAACGGGACAACTTTTGCATAGATTTACTGCGATGGATCATGTCGACCATGTAATCAAATAAAGTGAAATTCACACAACATCCCACTAAAAGAATTAACTTTTTTTTTTAAATAGTAATTTTAAGGACCCAAACATGGGATTTAGCTATGTGAAAACCCATAATATACTTTGCAAGCCTGATGAACAAGTTAAGTTCATACTTTGGACTTGTACAGATACCCTGATATAGATTGTTTTGCACGTAGTTAATTGGATTTGAATAAATACCTTTTAATCCCCGAACAAGACACCCAGTGTACCCCAAACTAAGTGCCCGAGGAGTTAAGGCACAATTCTTCATATGATTTTTGCATCGTGATTTACTCTATATGTCCTCTGAATCATCTATATAGAATGAGTCTATTTCATATTCTTTCACAACTTCCCAAAGAGAAATTGGCGACTAAAATGAGATTATTTTGTTTCTTTTTCTACGGGCACTGGGAATCCATCTGAAAAGCATCAAAAGGAATATACATAGTAAATCTAACCTCGAAAGAACTGCGACAGATAATCCTTCAAGGCAAATCGGAGAAGACATTTTCATGGGGCTTTACATCATTGATGGTTAGATTGATTCACAACATCAAACCTCACATGAACACAAGACACTTGGAATCAGACCGTGGTAATTTCATCTCGACGAACCTATCAGTCATGCCTACGCTTTACTTGGAAACGAACCTAAAGAGAACATCAAAGAACTCCCAAAACCGGAAAGATTATAAGACATGGTGTTACCACAGCTAGAGGTCATGAAATGAGTCATTTAAAGAATTCTCATTTCATGTAGGGTTTACATATATACACGGACATACGACTATGTTTCGCAAAGTCACAACCTGTCATGTGGACATCTCTACTAGCTGAGCTCTTCAGACAAGTAATAAGTTTTCTGTCTGCCACAAGAGCTATCTCACGCACAGCGAGATTATGAGTATAATGAGTATAATCGGATACTATATGCGTGGATCACACAACGCGAAAAAAGAAAAAAAAAAAAAAAAAAAAGAAAGAAGAAAAGAAAAAGGGTAACGGAAGTATATTGGACTGGAGATCCCATATGAATTTTGCACCAGCTGAAGAGAGGTTCATCTATGAAGTCATTCGAATTATAGGAAGTACATTTTAAAAGCAATGGCCATGAAGTCGTATACACTAAAACAGAAAATCTTACCCAAGATTATTGTCAATGAAGGTCAAACGAGAAACATAAACACTTCATGTTTAGTACCAAACGGAAAACGGGTGAGAATGAAGGGAAAAACAAATAAAGGATCATGACTCTAACTCGATCTTGGTGAATCCCACCCGGCCTATCTTACACTGCCCTAGCAATGTCGTGAAATTATGCTTGATTATTTGGAAGAAGAACGTCAGGAGAGATAATCTTTAGCTGGTTTGTGCAAAATTATCGACATCCATTCTTGTGATGTATATCCAACCTACAAAGATGGCAGCATTCGCACAAAGTTCCATTTTAATCAACATTTCGTGGCGCTTACACGGTGTTCCATGGATATTGAGGTAGTTGGCCTTTTGGGCTCGTACCCATGGTTTTTTTTTTTTAAAAACAAAAGTTCAACCTGACAATGACTTACTTTGAATGCTACAAGGCACACCAGAAAGAGAACATATATGAGAATCTGAAGACTTTGTGAAGTTGCGAAAGGAATAGAATCAAAATATCTTTATTACGCAATGCATTCCGACACTCGTAAATGCCACGTCCCTTGATCCTCTTGCTTCTTCATTTGGTAAAGCCATATCTGACCAATATATCTTTGCTTACGCAGGATCCATCCCTACTCCATAGATCCTGAAAAATCACACGTCATGGAGTAAATTCCCTTTGCACAATATATAGCATCTCTTGACTTTAGGATAAAATTCGACATGTATGAGGTGTCCTTAGGCTTGCACATCTAGTCAACGAAGGTAATTATCTAAAAGAAGTTTCTTGATCTGGAAACATAAACCTAACTTAATATAGGACTAGTCACAGTGTGTTCCCAGATAGGTAACGCGATCCAGGCACACGGATTTCCATAAAATTCAACTGACGTGTCTGGTTTCGTCGCTGTCATGATGGATGAAGCAGAAAATGGAGATATTTTGAGATACTTTCTAGTACCATTTCAGTAGCAGAGGTGAAAGGAAGTTTATGGGAACCGGTTCGATCGGTCCCACACCAATAAGATTGATTGGTCGATTTTTGTGCAGATATTAGCAAAAGCAAAGTGACAAATTGGACATCCTCCCACCTTGATTGACACATCATGGTCAGAAGAAGAAATCAGTTCCTGATTTCAAATATGCACATATTCTGAGACACAAAAACCATTTGTGGAGTTCTCACTCACTTCTTTGTTGGCCATTTTTTGCTGAGAAGGTATGGTTTGACGGATAAACGATATGTGATCATACAGTTTGATTCAAATCTAAGTCAAGAGAGAAGTGGTAGGAAAGTTAGAGAACTTTCAGTGATGAGCTCATGTATATTTTCTCGGACATGGTCAACTTGTTAGATTTTAGGAGATGTTATTCAATCAAATTCAACGGCAAACTCGGTGAAATTTAATGACAAGCAATATGATTTTTTATAACATATATATGAACATGTTGACACATTTGATCCTAATTAGATGTTCCGTCGTTGTTTCATGAAATTTGAGCAGGCCATTGATGTTTCTAAAAGATCAAACTTTCTAAAAATCTAATGATGAAGATTCCAAAAGACCCAAATGATTGTGAACTTTTTTATGTTGGCCTCTGTACTCAAACAAACAAATCAAACTCATCTTAAGCTGCTAATGAACCAATCCAAATTGAGGAGAAACAAAATACCCCAGTGCATGTTTGAACAATAGACAAATAACCAAAAGAAGCAAAGAATTAATCTTATCTACTAGTCAAGCATGCCAGAGAGAAAAATTAGAATCAAAAGTAGAAATCTACAGGATTGAAGGGAATTTACAATTTCCTGAGCATGATGAACATATTTCATGCGGCGAATCTCATCAGTTCCCAGCTTCTGTGACTCCTCTCTCTCCTTCTCTCTCTGATTTCATTCACTCTCTGCAACATTCCAACGTTATGCCTTCATGCAACTTGTGATGCATCATAAGCCGTTTCTTACATATAGTAGGCTTCACATATTTCTTTGGAGGAAACACAACTGTAGATCTGCGCAGTCGGAAAAAGAACAAAGCTTTAAAGGCAGTCAGTATTCTCAGTATCTTTAATCAGCTCCGATCTGACTCTCATACTTCTTTTGCAAAGTGCAAAGAGAATCTATAAGCATCTTTTAATAAATAAACCTCCAAGAAAACAAATTTAATCTAAACCCACCTGAAGGCAACAGAAAAGCAAAGAAGAGGGACCTCGAGATTGTCGTGTAGAGTCGTTTATTGCCGATGCAGCATCATCAAGATTCTCAATCTCAGATGGACTTTCGGCAAAGAGCGATCCGATCATCGCCGTCCATTTTCACTTGTGAATCTTGATGATGCTACGCCTGCAACCGACGACTGTAAAGGAGTACTGATCCATGTATCAAACCATGCTTGGATATTTAAGGAACATAAGGGAAATGCTGAGAAGAATTCGATGTGTCTATATGTGCTGGAAAATCTTGAAAACAGAAAGGGGCAAAAAGAAACAAAGGAACACACGTTAGCCTATCGGCTTTGACCAACACTGGAGAAACTATGGAAATGGTCTTACGTAAATAGCACCCCAGAGTTTGAATCCGCCAGACCCAAATAAAAAAATTGAACTCTATATCGCATATATTTAAAACAGTAGATCCTCGTACCATATATTTAACGAATCACGATAAAGCAACATAAAATTAATAAACAGCATCCACGAGTGAGAACTACCACGGATTGACCCAAAAGAAAAGCGATAAAATTTAGAGGGAAGAAAGGGACTCTTTTGGAACTTTTCTCTGACTCGTCTTCTGGCCAAACCTCGCGAATTTTCGAAGAAAAAATCAGGGAAAAGGAAATAGAAATCCAGAATTTTCAGGAGAAAAATCACATCTCTCTTTAGATCTAAATCGGCCCGAACCCTGACAAAACCATCGCACCGGGAAATTAAACAAACGAGAAGCAAGAGCATCTGACCGAGTGAAAGCCATCGGAAACAAGAACACACAGGAAAACTACAATCACAGAGAGAGAGAGAGAGAAAGAGAGAGAGAGAGAGAGAGCTGATCTTATGCCAAAACCAGAGAGAAATCTTTGAGGGGTATAGAGAGAGAGAGAGAGAGAGAGAGAGAGAGAGTTAGGGAAGTCATACAAAGGCAACAGTGTGGGAGAGAGATTTTATAAGCGCTCGAGGAGGGCATGGGCATCTTCCTTTTTTTCCTTTTTGGTCTTTCTTTTTCTTCATTGGGCCAAAAATGAAAACCTAGAAGGGACCCAATGGTCGATGGTGGCTTTTCTTTTGTGGCTTCCTGATTGGTGGGTGCTTCGTATGAATTGTACGACATGCATACATACACCCACGACACCAAGCTTTCTTGCCAGAAACCCTAGTTAAAATATACTCTCTCTCTCCCTCTCTCATTGTCTGTTACTTAGTGTTATTATTCCAAATTCAAATGTCTAATCGGCGCATCACCGGCGAATTTATTATTCTTTAAGAATCTAAGAATATTAACATGTTCTATTCCTTAAAATTCTGTACAGCTTCAATTATATAATCAATATAATTTAATTTCTTAAAGTTGGATAAACGAGGGGTTTATCTTGAACATGTTCAGCTATGAAAGTAAACCATTTTACTCCATGTGGAAATTGTAAATAGTACTTGGGGTGTCATCTTGTTTGATGAAAAGACACTTTCAGATAAATTATTTTTCAAACATTTTAGCGTGTTTAGTTGACAAAAGGAGTATTCAAGTGAGAAAAGTAAATCCCTCGGTTGTCCATATCTTATCTCTCTCTTTTTCTTCTTTTGGTTTTTTCCGATAATTCTCATTTCTTTTTAAAAATCTTCTCCTAGATATATTTCATTAATGCTCACGTTCTATTACATTCCCAAAAAGAATATTCACCTATATAATACTTTGTAATATGATTTCAAATATCTTTCGCAACTTTATTAGTAATTCATATTATTTTGATGAATTTCAGAATAAACAAAGAAATTGTTGATTCGTATTTGTGACGAGCCGCCCTTTCATGGATCTTGCTTATTATCAAACACCATAGCACCTTCAACTCACTACAACGGTTTGTTTTCTCTGAAATTAAATTTCGGGAAAGCATTTTCTAGCAATAAGAAGTTTTTTAGTGAAACAAACATACCCTTTATGGAAAATAAAATTTCGGAAGGGCATTTTTATTTTTTTCAGACATGTAACACTATCAAGTAATATAAGTTTGTGCATGCAAGACTGAAGTCCATCCTCTAGAAACGCTCCTCTAGGAGTTGCACACTCTAAATCCAATGGGTTGGTATATTTCCCATCATCGATCAGCCTGTAATTCGACTGTTGATTGAGCAATAAACAACTTTGCTCCTTGAATTCGAGCCCTGAATAAAAAATATAAAAAAAGAGAGGGAGGTTTAGGAAAAAAATGGCATGTGCTTTCATTGAATTTAGAACTGTTCGGCTTCTTCTGTCGTTGGCTAGGTTTTACCTACTGCCCACATGATGTCATATGGCGGTTTGGTCATCTCACTACTGATTTTCTTAATGAGTAATGTTTAGGTTAAGCCATCAATTTTTAATTTACAAAGCGTCATAATTGAGCTATAAATTATGGACTTTTCACAAAGGGTCTTATTCAATATACAATAAAGTTGATTTATATGGAATTTTAATATACTCTCCTTTGATATTTCATCCCACGAATCTTATCTCATCCTCCCGTGATATATCAGTATTGTAAATCGGTCTTCATTTCACTACCACTCTCCCGTTAATCTTCTTCAATGAAGCAACCATGCCAAAGTGGCCTTTGCATCGATTTGATGTTTTTGTCAGAAATTTATAGAACCTTCAAATGAATATCTTTTTATAAACGAGTTTCAATGCATTATAGGACCGGTGTGATGCAGAAAACATATTTTTTTAGTAAGAAACACATTTCCCTTTTGGCGTTCAATCAAGAAAGTTGTTCAGTTTAGAAAACCTGGAATGATGCCAAAAGATAGAGAATAGTTGAAATTCATTGCACATGTTCTAGCGATGCTGTATTTCTTCTCTGATACATGTGTACCGCATTAACAACGCATGGTTCACATGGCACAAGCACAAGTCAGCATGTATTGTTAGTTTCAAAACTTTACAACTGGAGCTTTTTCTGCTTCTTTTTTCCAAAGCCATCGCGCCGTATGATCCAAACTTAGTGTAATCAGTGATGCACTCATCCCTGCAAAATGATATATTCTCCCCTTGTTGCATAAAATTTCGGGAAAATTCCAAAATGGGACCCGAAGTGCCATCTTTTTCTCAAATAAGGGTCCGAAGTGAACATTGTTTCAAATAGGGACCCGAAGTGCCATTACATTCTCAAATAAGGGACTGAAGTGGATGTTATTTCAAATGAGGGACCTAAAGTGGTTATGTTTGTTTCAAATAAGGGCCGACTTTTCGGCGATCAAGGGTATTTTTGTCTTTCCATTTTCCGCCTTTTTTTTTTTTTTTTTTTTTTTTTTTTGGTTCTTCTTCTTCCTCTTCGCCAGTGGCCAGCTGACCACCGGCGATGCCCACAGAGGGCTAGGCGAGGCCGCCCACATCGGTCCTTACTAGTAGCTAGCGAGGGCCAACCTCGTTGATGGCCCCTAAGTGAGGGTCGCCACGCCCAAGCAACGCCATCCCTCACTTGTGGCTAGCGTGGATGGCCCTCATTGGCGAAGGCGACCCTCACCCAGCCCTTTGTGGGTATCGCCGATGGCTGGCAGCCATTGATAATGAGGAAGAAGAAGAACCAAAAAAAAAAAAAAAAAAAAAGAAGGGAAAAAAGGGGAAAATGCCAAATGATGAAAATACCATTGACTGGTCGAAAAATTAGCTAGTCAGCAACCCAAGGCGAGGTGGGGTCCATATTTTGAAACAACCAAAGCCACTTTTAGGTTATTATTCAAACAAAGTCACTTTGGACTCTTATTTAAGAAAATAAGGGCACTTTGGGTCATTTTTGAAATTTTCCCCAAAAAAAAATAAAGAGGAAAGAAAAAAAAGGCGGAAAATCACAAAAGACAAAAATACCCTTGATCAATGAAAAGTCGGGTCCTTATTTGAAACAAACATAACCATTTTGGTCGCCCTTATTTCAAACAAAATCCACTTTGGGCCTTATTTGAGAAAGCGATGGCATTTGGTCCCTAATGAAACAATGTTCACTTTGGACCCTTATTTGAGAAAAAAAGAGGGATTTTGGCCCTATTTTGGAATTTTCCCTAAAATTTCAGATAACCGAGTTTTTGCGTTCGTATTTTTCGATTATAACATGGCTAGTATGAAAATTAACAAGATCATCCTTAGGGTAAATCACCAACTCTCGGATTCTTCACAGTCACTTTTCTTTATTTATATTTTTTATTCTCAGTTTTTTTTTTTTTTTTTTTTTTTTTTAATTGATGATGCTCTGTGCTTGCTATGTTTGGAGACCCAAGGCAATAATCGAAGCTAAGCCCTCCACGACACCGAAATGGGCGAATAAAAATATGTGATGTGGATTCTCTCGACAATCAACCTACCCCAACTTCGTACAGTCTGATGTGGCTGTTTGCATGCTTTGCAGTGCTCTCTTTTCTCGCCCTTTTCTATGTCGTCGTGCTTGTAAAATCCCTTTCAGCACTCCTAGAAATAACCTATGAAATGTCGCTCGCGCAACTCTGATTGGTCGAGTCCTCCGAGTCTTTGATTTAGATGTAATGGATTTGCTCTTCGGATTTTAAGGTCTTTCACTCAAATCCAACATCAAGGGCAATAGCCGTCTGAATAGAACCGCACCCGATGCACGTGGATCAGACAATTTACATGCAGCCATGGGAAATACCGTCCAGCCGGCATATTTAGATATTCAATGTTGCGTAAAAACAATGAATTAAACTAAGGTCAATAAATTTTTCTTGTTACATGTATGGCACATAACTAAGCATGTTTGGAATTACAGTAATTGTGTTTGCATGTAAATAGTATAAACGGGGTTTTGTACACAAAGTAATAAGCATATTGGGTACGAGTTGATCCCTTTGGCCCGTTTATGATATCATTAGACGTGTTTAATAAAGTAGGCAAACACATGTTACTTGTGTTAATTTGACAAGTTTAGGTACGTATATACATGTTTTAACAAAAGATCGTAATTGTGTTGTCATTATATATATAAAATGAAATGTTTGCATTTGAACACATTTGCAACGGTGCATATCACTATTCTAAAGCATAAGCTGTTTGATAATCATATTTTTAGTTCCTCTTTAGTTGTAAAAAAACTGTGGGAAGTAGCCTCAGAACAATTCGAAAACCGTCTCTACTCTATCTTCACATGCTGCTTTATTCAATGGATAAACATGCCGTGTTTACAGACGAGGATCCGTTATCCGCTCCTGTTTGTTGTCTTGGTCACCATATCGCAACATTTAGGTATTCTACTTCATCGTTACACAAGATAATACTTCGAGCCCTTGATCCGAAATTACGGATGTCACAAATGATTGATCAACCTCTTTTCATTCAATACTAGGGGGGGAAACCGGAATGTTGTTGGGTGCGTGCAGTGGAGGAAGCTCGCGCAGACCTTGAGGTTCATCACCATTGATGGAGCCTGAGGCCACAGGCGACCTCTGCTTCGTCGTCCTGGACAAGACTCGTCAAGGAGACTTCTAGCTCCGCGGGGGAGGGGGGGCGCGCACCTTCTCAATGTTCACTGGTCACTATTCTCTCGGCGAAGACTGTTGAGACCTCGCAGAGATCTAGGCCACAAGAGAGCTTCCAGCTTTCAGAGATAGGTGGGGATGGAAACAGACGTATGTCGCAATCCGGTGGAGCGAGACACGACGAACGATTAGAGCGGAGTCGGGTATAAACAGGTGTTGCCCATATCCGAATTAGACCCAAACCCGACACAGTACGGAACTGTAAGCATCGCGCCCTAACTCGAATTATTTTGCGAACCTGGAAGGACATTAAGGACATTGCATAACTGGGTGGGGGCGAGCGCATCATATGATGATGGGGGGCTGCATGTTGGCGTTTGTACGTATGGTAGGGCGAGGACAAGGCAGTGCAGTGGCAAAAGAACCTCTCCTGCCATAGGGGGGAGAGGAGCTATGTAGGCCCGTTATGAACACACACATCGATGGAGCGCAAACAACAAAAAGAAAACGCAGGAAGCGGATCTTGTTTAGTTCAGACGCCATGTTTAGTATTCGAGGCATGAAAACCCCACAGGTATTGTCACGTGGGACGCACCATCCCTCGCTCAAAAAGCTGCGTACGAAGCAGGGCCAAAGCCCACGTGATGTGGCGCCGGTCGGAAGGACAGCAACGTCAGTGTGTTTGGGTGTGTGTCCTGCAGGTCCTGCTCGCCATCATGCGTATATGCCCTTTCTTATGTCATCCAATCGCCTTTTCAGCCTCTGGCCCGGCATGGAATGATCGAGTTAAGCCGATGCGATCACATTGCGATCTTCGCCTTGGATTCAAGACAATGGTCATTGGGCTTCATGGGAATCGTTGTCAGACTGGGTTAATCCCGTGCACACGACCAGATGAGAAATCGGAAACTGTTGAAGAGAGAACAGGAGGCCTTCCATCTATTTTTTTTTCCTTTTTTTTTTTTTTTGTCTGGACACAAGCACATATGCAGGTTGTGGGGTTAAATATCTTGGATCGAATCCGATATAATGGAGAAAAGCTCAGGCAAACATCAGTCACGAGCTGGAATCCTCCCCCACACACTTTTCCTTTTCTTTTTTCCGCTGTAGATAATAGCTTCGTCCTCCATGGTTTGATGGCTCCTTTGACTTTTAGTCTTGTCAGCCCACTTCAGATCTGATTGCGGTATCATCGAGCCCGTCGATCCTTCGATGTATGCTCTCACGCTTTCTTCACCCGCGGCTCGATGTGATGTTCGGATTTGGTCTGTGGTTAGCTTGAAAGATGAACAGAAGAGACAGTGGGGGTGTTCTTGATGACTTCTTTATTTAGTAGAGTAGATGACGCGTTGTATTCATACGAGAAAAATGATGAGCTGACGGTACTGCTTGTCTTCATTTCGAAACGGTCGGTCGATCCTCCGCCTCTAAATTTTCCTAGGAAACTACTTAATTTGTTTATTCGGTTTCTTGGGGAAATTTTTCAATTGAAAACTCTCTATGGATGGAATGATGAGATATATTTTCTTATTTCGTTTAACGAAAAAGCTATCAAAAACCTCTTATTAATATTTATTGCGACATACCTTTTGACCTATAAAAATTCCAAACTTGTACCTATGTGACATATTTACTCTTTGTCAATGTTTTGTTGGATGATTTTTCAATCAAAACAATGTTGTCTTCATTTCATTTAAGTTGTGTGATTATCATGTCAATACTATTTACTTTCAAGTATTTATATAGATAGATTTTTAATAATGTTCATTGATAGGAAGTAATTTTATCATAAAAGTACAAATTTGAGATTTTTGGTATAATAGAAAAAAAGTTTAGGCTAAATGCGTAACAGCAAATATAGTTTGGGATTTTAATGATCTTTTATTGCTTAAAGTCAATAATAATCACAAAAATAAGTGATTTATTGATGATTCAATTACAACTTCTAAAATAGTAGATATTGTTCTATGACAAAAGAAATACGGTGGATATTCCTCCAAAAAAAAAAAAGATGAACTCAAAAAAGTAGGAAAGTGTATGTCTAATATAAATTAAAACTGAAAATTGTTAGTTGATTTTTAAATTAGATGTTTTCAATGACATTAATAATTTCTTTGGAGCTACTTATAGTATTCTTCTACATTTGATTATCTATATTTCGGTATTCAATTTGGTTTAGAATTATCTAGTTTCCTTATGCTGTTTTTTTCCCTTCATATAAAAAAATGTCACTTAGGTGGATTGAAGGAAAACCCTTGAGAGTTTTGAATTCTAATTTTCCAAGGCAATTAGTTAAACAAGTTAAGCAGTCTCTATGGAAAATCTAAGGTGGAGAAGTCATTGTTTCATGTTGAAGACTTACAGCACGTTTTATGCTAGCTTTACTCAAGATACAATTTGTCCACATCATTATCAATTCACCTCCAAGCAAAAATATAGATAAAAATGCGATTTAATCTTTCTAACATTAATTAACGCTTTATCTCACTACCTGCAAATTCAAAGTGTGCAAAAAGTGGTCCCAAATGAGAGACCAATCAAGGTACAAGAGGGTGGACATATAATCTTATGTATAGATATAATTTATGATCAATATAGACGATAGGACATTTGTTGACCTATCAACATGATACCGGAGTTGCACACGGAAACCAGCACCTTGAGACGTGACTGAAGGCTGTGTACAATTGGATGTCCTCCAAACCCAAGGACAAGTTCTTGTGCCTTTCAATCACGCCAATTCACTTCTAATAACGATTCAGGCCGTGATTGGAGAATTTTAGCATCTGTACCCTTTGCTTTCTCAGGGGTCCCTCAACGTGGGTCTGTACGGGGCTTGAGCACGACCGAGACCAGGCCAACTTGCGATCGAATTGACCAAACAGTCTATCACGATTTTCTTCGCCTGTTCAAATCATTTGGGCACGCTGACATGTTGGTCTGTTTGCACTGTTTCAATGGTCCTAGGGTTTCATGTCTCCTAGTGCGCGCCATGCTCAGAAATCGCATTCCAAGTGAAAACTGTTCGGCTCCAGAAGTCTGCCCGGTTCGATCTCATGCATATTACCCCTTCTCTGGGAGATGGGCTCCTCACAGATTTAAGAATAATAGGCTACTCCGAAAGGAAGGGAACCTTTGGGCCTAAAGTTTCATCCAGTGACCCATTTTGGAGGCCATTAAACACTTTGGGGGAGAGGGTTTTAGGGTTTTCATTCCACTAATGCTTACTGAATATGATATCGATGCCCTTCTTCTTCTCTTCTCCTTCTTTGTTTAGGGTGCCGGAGAATGTTTTAGCACCCGATTAATTCTAAGCCACAGACTGCAGTCGGCGCAACCCAGCATATAAGGACGTTACCGAAGGACGTTGTCTCCTTATCCATGTCCTTGGAGGTGGCATCGAGAGAACTAACAGCTAATGGAGTATGGTTATGATTCGAATCGGAAAAGAGAACGAGCCGTTCGATGTCGATTTTCATAGACCCATTTCCCAGACAAGTACATATCAAAACTCATCTCGCATAAGAGATTCGACTCGATATTGTATGGACTCATCCCATGTCTCCACAAAAATTTTGTCGTGCTCGTGTTGTGGTCCAGCATGTTTCTGGATAATATGTATTATGGGTTTCAATTCTATCCTAAATGTAGAATTGTATGTTATTTCCTTGAACCAAGAAACTGTTTTTATTTAAAGTTTTTCTCCGTTTTGATGACCAAATTCTAGCTTGATTAATTGAACCGGAGCTTAGTGGAGTGAAGCTGAGCACTGTTAAAACTTATGAAGCTCCGTTAACGGCAACCGAAATTCATATACTGGAGTAGAATTCCGTTGACTTAAGATCTCCATTATATAACCAGTAAAATACTTACTGCCTGAGGATCTTATCATTTACTACGTATGTTCGTTCGCGGTACGGGTACCCTAAATATATCCTTATAAGTTTTTTTTGAAAGCAAGGCATTAAGATACTTCGGTTGCCCTATCCATCATGCTTCAAGGTTACCCTGTGGCGGATTTGCCAACCACACCCTCTTTACACTTAGACCAATTAAGCTTATCTTAGCTGACTCCGTCACTCCCTCGGTAATTACGGTGAGTACAGGAAGA
The DNA here is from genome assembly GCA_014182725.1 of Eucalyptus brandiana. Taxonomy (NCBI): domain Eukaryota; kingdom Viridiplantae; phylum Streptophyta; class Magnoliopsida; order Myrtales; family Myrtaceae; genus Eucalyptus; species Eucalyptus brandiana. The sequence goes on from CM024669.1 coordinate 31,907,987, forward strand.
TTAACCTATTATCCATCGACTAACCACCTCAGTCATTCGGCCAGGAGGATTCTCACCCCCTTTCGTTACTCACGCCGGCATTCTCACTAGTCAAAACTCCACTGATCCTCCCAGTTTAGCTTCACTGTCATTACTAGGCTCAAAGATCAATATCTAGCTCTGTCAATTCATTTTTTTTGTCTATTTAGGGCACATTTGGCAACTTGTCAAATAGTGTTTGATTTTATTTTTTTGTTCTCCCAATTAGATTTGGAATAGAAATCCATTTGGTATTTTTTTTATTTTATTTCTAGGAATAGATTTAGAATAGAATCAAGAAGTTTAAAAAAGTTGATTATTTGTTCCTGAGAACAATTCCAAAATCATGTCAATCGATTTTTCTCTTTTTATTTTTTATTTTTATTTTTATTTTCTTCTTGTTCTTCTTCGTTCTCTCTTCTTCTTTCATTGCCACCGCTATAGCCATCGTTGCCATTGTCGATCGCTAAAGACCGATTGGGCGAGGTTTGGCAAGTTCACCGATGGCCAGGCGGGCCTCGCCTAGGCATTCCCCAGCCATCAACGAGCCTCACCTAGCCAAGCTCACCTGGCTAGGGTTCTCGCTCAACCAACGAGGTGTGGCCTTGCCGAGGGCTAGCAATGCTCCAATGAGGTCACCAACCCATGTTTGGCCGGTCGCCAGTCATCCCGAGGTTGGCAACCAGCTAAAGCTTGAAGAAGAAAAAGAGCGAAAAAAGAAGAAGGAAAAATAACAAAATTACTAAAAAAATTAAAGAAAAATGATTTAGATTAGTAATCTTAAGAACATTACCAAGTGCAATTCTTTTTCAAAAATATAAATTTTGTGCAATTACCAGATTTCTTAAAATGCTTAGAAATTATTTTCCACGGTAGAATAAAAAATTAGTTTCAGAAATACAATGATTATTAAATGCACCCTGGATACATCGCCTCTCTCCACGGACGAAACAATTTCCGATTTGAAATTTGTGACCCCACGAAGCAAAGCCATCGAGCCATAAATGGACGCGTCTGGCGCCCCCCTTGCCGTTGAAATGATGGACCTTTGACGTATAGATTAAGACTATGTCATCCTAGAAGTTTCAAATGCCTCCGAGTCAGAAAATCATTGAGCTCTCATCGAGACGTGGTCTGGAAAGTCGACATTTCGCATCGAAGTCCACGACCAGAAACAAGAGATCTGCTCGAGCCCTCATTTTATTGGCTGTTCACCATGATTGCCAGCATTAATGTGCCATCATCCTTTCTTGGACTCAAAGCAACTTTCTGTGCCCTGTGCTTGCATTCAGTATATTGATTGCGGTATCTCTTTGTTTTGACATATTTTTTGTGGACACAAGTAATGGCTCCGAAAAGGGTGGCGGTGGATGTTTGATATATATTTGATATACAGAAAAATGCCACTAGTAATTTTTAAATTTTTCCTAAAATGTAATATCTTCTTTGAACTTTTAATTAACTTAATATGACGATGAAACTATTTCTAAATATTCAATATAGTCGTGTTTAGTTAAACTTTAGGGAAATACAAATTCATTTTCCCAAAAATCTTTGACTTAAGGTCTATTTGCTCAAATTAAATACAGTTTTATTAAGTAACTTTTAATATGTTTTTTTGGAAAGTAGCTTTGAAGTAAGCGAAGAAGAAAGAAAAAAACAGAGAAATACCATCGTAGCAAGAATGGAGAATGGGTATAAGGGAAGATAGAGGAATGCCCCTCATCCCCCTTATTTTTTCTTTATTTTTCTTTTTTTGATTTTTTTTATTTTGTTAACAGTCTGAAAATTCAAATTGCCAAATGAAAACGTGATTTATTATTTAAATATTTTAATACCCTCTTCACATATATACTGGATTTTGGCTTAAGTTTAAAGTATGGAAATATGTAATTGAGAAGGTAAATAGGGACTTGGAAAAAAAATTCAAACCTTCTAACTCTAATACCATGTGAAATTTTAGTGGGACTATTGTTGGTAATAGTCCCATAAAAATCTCACATTTTGATTGCTTCTTCTTCCTTGTGACTCACCTCAATCTAGTGTCGTCCTCATCACCATTCTCACCTTTACTTCCTTCCACTATCCAATCACCATAGCCATGTCACCCATCCCCACCTCTTCTCACTTGGCTAGATCAAAGGTGTTGGGCCTCAAATCTAACGTCATCAGAAGCTTAGATCTAAGGTTGTGACAATAATTACCTCGCATATAAGGTTAATGAGAAAGACCCGTGATCAACGTGCAAACCTAGACCTTTGGTGACCTTCGCCACTATTAGCAACCATCAGTGAGCCGATTGTAATTGTCGGCGAGATGTCAAACCGATGACTATATCTGTAAATCGGCAAGGGAGAATATGGATAATGAGGAAGAAGACAAACCTATATCTTGTGAACCTAACTCTCGGTGATGCTAGACTCTCAACTACCCTCCACCAACAATCGTCAACTTTGTGCTTGTATCAATCAAATCTAGTGCGACAGATATTGAGAGAGACAATGATGAACAATAGAAAAAGGGCAAGATAGGAATTTAAAAATGCTAGTGTGGGTAAAGTTGGAAGAAAAAGGTTCATTAAGCATGAAAGTTGCATTTCGAAAATAGTGAAAAGCCCACCTACATTGAACTTTTTAACTTTGCTAATGCTAACTTCCATCTAATGTTTAAAAAAAAAAGAAGAATCAAAATATTTCTACCAAGGACTTTAGAAATCCAAAGTCTCGTTAAGAAAGTTAAACCAAATGTAGCTATAGTTATTTTTGTTCAACTAGACAGAGGAGAACAAATAGAAAGTTTAAGGAATAGATTGCACATTTTGTAACAGTTTAGGTACTTGCAATGACCATTACCCTTATTTGATCATGAACAAGTTACAAGCTTAGGGATTAAATTGTACATTTCTTACCTTTTAGGAACTTATGGTCATTTTCTCCCTTGTATGGATAAACAAAAAGATTGCATCGAAAGTTTATGGGTAGATATAATTTAGGGATTAAATTACACATTTCCTAATAATTTAAAGATTTATGATGACTTTTTCTCTCATATCGAATATTTAAAAACAGTTTAAGAATCACTTTGGACGAGTTAAAAATCGAAAATGTTAATGTGCAAATGGTCAAACTTTGCGGATTATCCGTACCATTTCCCCTATCATGGCCGACCGCAATTTTCTGAATTGACCATATCGCCGGACGTTTACAGCCTACATCGCTGATTATCCTCTTTTTCCTTTTTGAATACATCAAAGTGTACTACTGGATGGCTAAATCATTGAACTGCGGGGGACCCAGAAAAAAAACCAAAAGACTCGATTTCAGAATCCAAGAGGAGGCCCCGATAGCGGAAAAAGAAGGAGAGTTCAGTTCATTTTACATTTGTCCTCGATTGAATCCCCGCGTTACCCAAAGCCGCGCCGCTAATTTCGAAATTTAGTGCTGAAGAAAACAAAAACTTCCAATATAAAATCCATCTTATGACATCACAGGACAAATCACTTTTGAGTTATCTAAATTAGGTTATAAACCAATTTATCACATCACTCTCTAAGGACGTGTTCGGTAATATTTTTATATTCGGAAACAATTTTTATTTCGAAATAATTTTTTCTAATTATGTTTGATTGAAATAAAGAAGTAGATATTTTTTGTTTCTGCTTCTATTTCGAAGATAATTCCTTCTCATTTTTTTTTTTGAAAAATGGATTAATTAGCTGATATTGTTATGGATTTTTTTTTCCCGTTTCATGGAAGAAGAGAAAAATAGGAAAATATGGTGGATACCAAACAAATTTTAAATCGATGGTAGATCATGTTATCCGGTGATGGCCGGGCCAAATTTTTATTTTTATAATTTATCTTATTATTTTTTCGGTGGATGACTAGACCCATCGCTATGGGCTGGATTTTCTGGTCCGGTTCTGTAAATTTTCTGGTCACCTCTGGCTCTGGGGACAAAAGAAAGGGGAGCCACAGGAAGGAAAGAGTAGACTGCTATGATTGAGCCCCGGTCGACGTGGGCCCCACCCAACGCTAATCACGTGCTCTTTCTCCGTTCCTCTTTACGCCCCCACCACTAATCGCGGGGTTATGGATATGTTTAGCCTAAAAGCATTCCATTACTTCCATGGGCAAAAAGTAACCGAAAAATATTAAAGCTGCGTTTTGTGGTTGGGATAGAATTCATGATGGGATAAAATTCATCCCGTTCTAAATTTGGTATTTACTCAATACAGAATAAAATCAGATATAAATGAGATATAGATCGAATAAAATTATCCTATAAGGAAGTAGGATAAATGTTTATAGAATTTTTAATATTTAAAATGAGAAAGTTATTTTGCTCAAATAACAAACTCTTGAATTAACATATTAAAATTATATTTTAATATAAATAATATTTGAATTTCAATATAAGAAATTCAAAATAAAAAAATTATTTTTAATTTAATCTTATTTTTATTTATATATTTGAATTTAATTTTATCTTATAAAATAAATTCGATATATGAATATATATATTTATTACATATTTTAGGTGTTTTGGTATCTTAGGTGTATTAGTACAATTTTTTATTTATAAAAAAATTATTAGAGAATGAAGGAAGGGAAAGAAAGAAATAAAAAAAAGAAATTACTTTAAAAAGAAAGGAAGATAAAATAAAAATAAAATAGACATAAGTGCCGCGAGAGATTTTTACAATTTTTTTTTTTTTTTGTAAATTTCGTGATTTGTTCATATTGATATGTTGTTTATATCAAATAATATAGATAATTTGATGTGAATATATCCGACTTTATTATTTCAATCATCAAATAGTTGATAAAATATAACAAAATCTCATATATTTTATATTATATCCCATTCATTCATGTCCTAGTTATAAACTTGGACAACCAAACATAACCTAATGATTTTTTCACTAAATCTTTATGAGGAACACATATTACGAATTTTTCAGATATTCTTTCAAATTGGCAAGTCATGATAATTTTTTATTAATACAATTGGTGTCGTCAAAAAACATTTAAAAACTTCTCGCACATTAGTAATTTCACATATGATAATTAAGAGAGTAGCAGTCAGTGCGGTCGTGATGCTTTCTGATGTTTGATTTGACTATGTCGCGTGTGATGGACACGATTGGAGATAATCCGAGAGTTGGTGTTAGCCTTGATCAAGGGCAGAACTAAGAACCAAATATAAGAACTAGTCTCGTTTTGGGGTTTCAAGTATTGTGCGGTTTGGTATCAATTTAATGATCAACTTCTCCCGTAATGATATTTATGCTTACCTAATATTGTCAAAATATCGGATGCGACATCTTCAAAGAAAATTCACTTTGAAGTGACTATTCCCTAGATGTATAAAGTGCTCCATGATGGATCGTGGCCTTGAATCAGTTCCTAGTCGAGAACCAAATCATGAATTGGGAACCGATGAATTGTAGTTACATATTTTGAACTTTTTATCATTTATTTTATTTCACATGTTGTTTTTTACGAATCGTTGCCATAGGTAAATTGGGATTTTTTTTTTGGCGCATTCATTTTCATTTTGCTTGACTAAAAATGAGATGGAAGAATCAAGGAAAAAATGAAATCAGAAAAAGAAAAGGAATTGCCGGCTCCCGATTTTGCGAAAAACTAGAGAACTGGCTTGTCGAAGGCTGAATTTCAGATTTTCACACGAATTTTGGATCAATTTTGAAACTGCTGACCCTACGCCGGGTGGAAAAAGAAGAGTGGGGGCAGTCTGGATTCAGACAGGTGACGCTTTTTAAGAACGCTGCGCTGGCAGCATTCCATCACTAAGATGCGACTCCGACTTCTCAATAAATTGAAAAGGCAACACCAAAAAAAAAAAAAAAAAAAAAGAAGAAGAAGAAGAGAAGGAACAAAAAACAAAAGAAAAGAAAAGAAGAGGAAGCCCCCCCCCACTCGACCAAAGCCAAAGCTGGGAGATGCCACCACTTACGAAAAGGCAAAAAGCCAGAGAACCCGCAAGGCAAAAGAACCCGGTTCAGTCGGGTCGGATCGGATCATCCCACCGCCGCGTCATTCCCCCCCCTCGGGGTTCACATCACTCGACAGTGTCGAGCTCACACTCCTTTCGCCATTCTCTCTCTCTCTCTCTCTCTCCCCCCTCGTAGCAGAGCTCGCGCTCTTTCTTTCGGCAGATCCAGGCCCGTGCCCCGCCTCCGCTCTTCGGTGTTAGCTGTACGTAGCTGCGTAGGCAGCGGTGGCCCTTCTGTTGGAGCGGGAATAGCTGAGCGAGCGACGCTTCGGCAGGTACAGGCACTGGCGGGTTCCCGTGGGAGCTTTGAGTGCTCGCCTCCGACCTTTATTTTCCTTTCCCATGTTTGTTCGGCTCGCGTGAATGGTTTTTTAGACGGTTGTTAAACGGCTCGAAAGGAGTTCGCACATTGAGGGTGGTTGGAGTATTTGGCTCCCTAGTTCGACTTGTGTTTTTTTTTGAGTGCTTTGAGGATTTGTCGGGCGACGCGGGGCGGAAGATCTACGGTTGTGGGTTTTGGGGAGCGCTTTCGGTGAGCTTGTTAGCTTTTGTGGATACCCTTCTCCAAAATTTGTGAACTTGTTGCGAGTTTTAAGGCGAGGAGTTTTTAGAAGCAGAATGTGGAGAGCTTGATTAGGGAGTTTCGGCTCGCTTAAAGATGCCGCGCGCCAGTGCGATAAATCTTTTACACGTGAGGGAATCTACGAGTCTATCCATCGGGTGAATGAACCGGGTTCGAAAAATTGAAAAGGGTGCAGGCGTCGCTGTGCTAATTCTGTTTCTTTAAATTACTTCTGTTTGTCCGTGGCAATGGGTTGAATGAAAGTGTGTTCACGTTTCTGTACTGACTTGATGCAGGATCGACCCCTGTTCAGGAATTGGGGTACGGTGTTTAGTCTCCGAACAGTCTAACACCTTGATACCTTAAATTACTCATTAAGGAGAAGAATCTCAGGTGTTTGTTCTGCGTTTTGAGGACCAAGAGATCAGAATGGAAGAAATTCAATCCCAGTCGGATAATTATAGGTCTTCATCATCTTCTGCAAGCAGTCCTGCGAGTAGGGTGCCTTCAAGCAACTTCTTTTATCTGCGAAAACCTGGTTCTCTTCGGCAGCCCATTTCGTTTGAGGATTCCCCAGAGTGGGAGGACACTGATGTCGATGTTAGAGTGGAGGATGGCGGAGACTCCATCCACGTTGCGACCACTCCAGCTTCGCCATCTCTTTCAAAGCTTAATAGCGGGTCCATGCCATCCCCCCCTTTACCAGAGGGTGCAGTGGTCACTAGAAAGATTGCAGGGGCATCCATTGTTTGGAGGGACTTAACTGTTACAATCAAGGGTAAAAGGAAGTATTCTGACAAGGTTGTGAAAAGTTCTAATGGCTATGCGTTGCCTGGAACAATGACAGTTATCATGGGCCCTGCCAAATCGGGGAAATCCACTTTATTAAGGGCAATTGCAGGTAGTTACTTTTGATTGATTAGTTTAGTGAGGTAGCATATTGAAAGTGGTTTTGCTCTTAATAGCTCGAAACTAATACTGTATCTTCTATGCTTGTTCTCCAGGTAGATTGCCTGATTCAGCCAGAATGTATGGTGAAGTGTTTGTGAACGGGGCCAAATCTCATATGCCTTATGGGTTATATGTAAGTACATTGTGCTATATCTTGTCATAATGCTTAATTTTTCTTTAGAAGATTTTACTTCCTTGGTATTCTGTAATCTTTTGTTGATGCACAATCTTCTTTTGTTTAGGAGCTCTCCTACTAATAACATTAGAATGCCATCATGTAAATTGTTCAAGTTTGCTAATTTACTATGGGTACTCAGACAAGCACACTAGATTTCTCTTGGAGTCATTTTCTCGAAAGCTTATGTTCTGGGAAACCAATAACACCCACTTGCACATAGAGTGTTGACCATTGCAAATACGACTTTCAGACACACTGTGAGGGGTCTCCTGAATGTAGGCTATGATACTATATTAACCATCAACTGCAAATGCCTGAGCTACCTGTCAAGCATATTGTTTGTCGTTTCCACTGTGGTTGGAAAATGAGATCTAGTTTGTTATTTTATGTGGATGCATGCCCGGTGAAAGAAGATTAGTTTACCAGGCGAAGATACTTTTACCGCGGGTCATGCAATTTCTTCCATTCTGTTGCCTTTACATAACGTTAGATAATTTGCCTCCAGAAGTGACATTCTGTCCAGCGTTTCTATTTGATGCCTAGCATCCTGAAGGTTCCTTAACTTTGTCTTCATATTTCTGCAACTCTGCTTATTTGTTCAGAGCCTTTTTCCAATCTTGGGAGGCCAGATTCAAGAATTAGTAACTTATTTTGGAAAGGAATCCTCAAGTGTATTCACTATCTTCTGGTTTACCATATTGGTTCTATTTCTTTTTGTGAGGGAATGTGACTGTCTTTTACATTTCTAATTGGTGTTATCTTTTAAGGTTTAATATTTCTATCACGAGGATAGATTTTGATTTCTTTCTTTTTATCTTTTTAATGGGTTGCAGGGCTTTGTGGAGAGGGAAAGCACTCTAATCGGATCCCTAACTGTTCGAGAGTTCTTGTACTACTCAGCGTTACTTCAACTACCAGGTTTCTTAAGTCAGAAAAGGAGTGTTGTGGAGGATGCAATACGCGCTATGTCCTTGGGTGACTATGCCAACAAGCTAATTGGTGGTCATTGTTATATGAAGGGCTTGCCTAGTGGTGAAAGAAGACGTATTAGCATTGCCAGGGAGCTTGTGATGAGGCCTCATATTATGTTCATAGATGAGCCTCTTTATCATCTAGACAGGTAGTTTTTTGGCTGGGGGGTGGGGGGGGGGTGGCAGGGGGCAGGGTGGGGGCAGGGTGGGGCTTGTCTTGTTTGTGTTCAATTGACTGCTTTAATGGATTTTGGAGCTCTTGTGATGCACGGCAATTTCATACATAATTTCAGAAAGGACTAACATATCATGCTGCTGTAGTACGGAACAACTGTAGGAACCTAGCATGATTTTAGGCAATTGATGGGTTGTTATTGAATGGATTTTGTTGCTTGGATATCTATTTGATGAAGATTTATCAGAGAGGGGAAAATGATCACCAAAAACAGTTTTTGGAACAAATATTAAGCTTCATTAAAAGTAATCTGTGTCAAAAGATTTTGTCATGCAGCATCGTGCGACGGAGAGCACAAGGTTCTTAATGCTGTCGGGTTATTAAGAGGTGCAAATATCAAGATATACTAAATACAGACTTGATTCTGTTTATGATATTCTTCAAACATGTGCAGTTTCTTTAGATTATTGCTCTAGATGATTCTAGTCAGTGGGAAAATCATATTGTGAGGAATGTTTTTTGGTCAACATCAACATGGTTTCTCATTTTTAGGGTGTGCCTCATACATGCAGTGTGTACGTAATCATGTATTGGTTGATATGTGCTTGTCGAGGGCTTTCTTGTTGCATTACTTGACTTCAGGGTGCAATGATCTCAATTCAGCATTCTGTTTTTGTATTCTACAGTGTGTCTGCACTTCTTATGATGGTTACATTGAAGAAACTTGCAAGCACCGGGTGTACCCTTATATTTACTATTTACCAGAGCAGTACTGAAGTATTTGGCCTCTTTGACCGGATATGCCTGCTTTCAAATGGAAATACTCTATTTTTTGGAGAAACATTGGCCTGCTTACAGGTAAGCTACATGTTAGATTTCAATTCCTTTTCTATTTGGTTTCTCAGCAAGATAGAGTGAACTTATTGCCTTAAAGGTGTACGAAGGGAATGTTCCTTGAATAAATTTTAATGATTCTATGTTAGGATAGAAGTTGAGCTCTTGTGATGTTGGACTGTAAAATTTCAAAATCTTTTTGCTGCCTTGTTTGCTTTGCTAAATTAATCTCTCTTTTTCTTATTGAAGCACTTCTCCAATGCTGGATTTCCATGCCCGATAATGCAAAGTCCTTCCGATCACTTCCTACGTGCAATAAACACAGACTTTGACAGGATAATTGCAATGTGCAAAAACTGGCAGGTACTTGTTTTTGTACTTGCTGCTGAATGATGGGTCTTCCTCTGCTTAGTGATTGATGGGAGTAGAATGATTCTGTTTCCAGTGGAGATTAGGCCTTTATGATTTGGAATGATATCTGTTTGAGAAGATGAGCAATGCCTTGCTGTGTTTTCCGTCCATATTTTATTAATCCAGCAGTTATATTCTATTTTTGTGTGAGAGAAACTGAGTTTTGGCGCTCAGTCATCTCCAGCCTCTGTTTGAACATTATGTGCATGGTTGACAGGATGACCATGGCGATCTCTCTTCAGTGAATATGGATACTGCTGTGGCAATACGTACCCTTGAAGCAACCTATAAATCATCAACCGATGCTGCTGCGGTCGACACAATGATATCAAAACTCACTGAGAAGGTACACATACACGTCTTCTGTTTGTTGCATTGTTTCTTAAGTTTTTGATGGGTAGTTGGTTACAGTTTTTAGCAACATGATATCTGGAGAAAGCTACACATCAAATGGCAGTGCTTAACTTCTTTTTTTGGCTAAAAGCTGTGTATTTGACTTAACTCATAAACTTAAGTGGACAACCATCAGTCCATGATTAACAAAGCAATTTATTTGCTTGAAGTGTTTTTTTCTTTATAAGTTGTTAGTACTTGAATAAACATATATCGGGCTGGTTGTGGAATGCTTTATCTTTGGCCCCAATGCTTTGTCAGTAATAGTAATTTTCTTTAATAACAATAGCTCACGGTACTCACAGCCTTTGGTTGCTTTACTTTGTAATAGCAAAGTAGAGCAATGAAGCAATAGCAAAAAGAGAGAACTGTTTACTTTGTCTTTCTATGTTGCGCTGCTGATATTAGCCATGTTGCAATCTTCCTAGTGTGGTAGACTTGAGAACTTATGGTTTCATGCTCATCGTTTGAGAGCTGGTGTGCATGCTTTCTGGTAATTTTTTTCCATTTTTTTCTTGTCAGGATCTTCTTGTCTGCTTAACTAAGTAAGTTTTTGCAGGAAGGTCCAACTCTAAAAAGCAAGGGAAAAGCTAGCTGTGGTACCCAAATTGCGGTCCTGACATGGAGATCATTACTTATCATGTCAAGGGAGTGGAAATATTATTGGCTCCGCTTGATTCTTTGCATGCTTCTCACACTCTGTGTTGGCACGGTTTTTTCTGGCTTGAAACATTCGTTGTCTTCTGTAGCGGTGAGTTTCCCTGAAATTGTGGATTTATATTATCTGGTTGCATTTAGATGTCCTTTGGAAATTGATCAGATTTCTCATCTCACAAGAAACATCTTTGCTATGTGGGCTATGTTTATGTTATTCTCTGGGCCCGCTGCCATTTATTGCTCTCTGAATCTTTAAGATTTGGAGTCTACTCTTGTGCTTCCCTACAAAAAACATGCTTGTTTCTACTAATTTCTTCTGTTTTTTTGACTTATCTCTCATTCTGCAGACAAGGGTTGCAGCAATATTTTCGTTCGTGTCATTTGCTTCCCTCCTTAGCATTGCTGGAATACCGGCACATATTAAAGAAATCAAGGTAATGCTAACCAACATCCATAAGCTTCATCTGGCTTATCTGGAAAATCCACCGTGATATGATATATTGAGTAACCAGAAAATATCAACTTGCCTAGCCATATCATACTCTGTTAATATTTGAGAACAGGATATTATACTTCATCTCTATGAGAATGCATATTTGCCTGCCTAGTTGACTTCTGTACCTGTAAGGGTCGTTTGCAGGTTGCCCTTGCCTTTTCTGTCTTTTGGGAATGTGATTTTTTTCTCCTATACTATAGCTGTTGAGCTTATGGCATGTTAGTAGCATGTGTGAAAATTTACAGCAGATTTGGGGGATTGTGTATTGGGTGAACGTGTCGTTAGTGAAGGCTGCTGATATTAGGACATGATTTGCTGATTTCTCCTATCACCTCTTGGAACAATTGCACTTTTATGATGTCATTCACCTTTATCTTGATGTCTTTTATTTCCATAATGACCCCTTGATCACGTGGCATAAGCAGATTTTAGGGCATGATATAGAGGATCTATTCTTGCCATGAGTGTTTCGGTGGGATGAATGCTGAAAGCTGTGTGATGAAATCCAATCGGTAGTATCAGGGCCCTGGCTATTTTTCTAAAGAGAAGATGAATGTCTATGATTGTGAAAAATCAGTTTGTCCATGTTTATTTAATTATTCAGAAAAATGCCTTTCGTATCTTAGTAACTATTAATTACTTTTTAAATTATGTTAATGATCTAACAACTATATAAATTCTGTGAATTGCCGTCAGAATAGGAGACCTCGTCATGTGGATATTGTGTTTTCAACCACTCTTCATTTTAGAAATAATTAAATCAGCAGGTTACATATTTAATTGAGAGTTGTAAATGGTTTCCTTGTATGCTAGAAAAAGCCACCCTTGATAGGGCATTATTAATGTTTATGGGTGGGTGAGATGCTCAAGTGGTGCTAATTGGCAAAGATTAGATACTTGATGGTCCTACTATTTGAATCAGTGTTGCTCTTCGGGCAAGAGATTTATTTGTCCATCTGCTTTAATTTGGCATCCTGAAACACTGCGTTGCTTTCTCCTGTGCAGATATATGCCAGTGAAAAATCGAATCACCATTCTGGAGCACTGGTGTTCTTGCTTGGGCAACTTCTTTCCAGCATTCCTTTCCTGTTTCTGATCTCCATCTCGTCAAGCCTTGTCTTCTATTTCCTTACTGGTCTACGAGATGAGTTCAGCTTATTGATGTACTTTGTGCTAAATTTCTTCATGTGCCTCCTTGTAAATGAGGGGATAATGCTGGTAGTAGCTTCTGTTTGGCAAGATATTTTCTGGAGCATCTTGACATTAGTATCCATACATGTGAGTTGGTTCTATCAAACTCCTGTCTTGATCTTTCCTGTTTAATTTGACATAAATTGATGGGAAAATGCATGGCTTTTCTTCTATCCTTTTGGAGTACTGCTAAATGTCCTGGAGGTAGTCCTTATCATGGTGGATGAGAGAGAGAAATTGAGTTGCTCACCAGATTCATAAATTGCTGTTATGATTGTGGAACATTCTATCTATTTTGGTGCTCATGTGCATAGGCTGGACTAATGGCTTACATCTCTTACTTGTCAGGTGGTAATGATGCTTTCTGCTGGCTACTTCAGAATCCGAGATGCTTTGCCTAGACCATTATGGACATATCCAATATCCTACATTGCCTTTCATACCTATTCTATACAGGTAGAAGCAAAAATTAAACTGCTTAAAAATAGTTTATGATGTACCATTTTGCCTAAGCGACCAACCTTAGCACTTCTCTTTGCTTCCTATCCATGTGATACCATGGAAACACTCTATCTGCACGAAATTTCCCTGCTTGATTTCCAGATAAAAAGGTGAAGAAAACAATTTCTGCTTGTTGTTGACTTGGATATTGGGTTCACGTTGTTCTGGCTAGGAAAACACTTCATATATGTTGTTGGCTCTGGATTGAATCAAATTGAGCTTGGGTGCATATTTGATGCTGTTCTTGCAAAGTAATTCATGTTATTTTTTTGGATAGGGTCTCCTGGAAAATGAGTACCTAGGGACTTCTTTTGCCGTGGGGCAGGTGAGGACAATATCAGGTTATGAGGCTCTTAAGAACACATATGACATATCTCGCAACAGTAATTCCAAGTGGGAGAATCTCCTAGTGCTGTTTGTCATGGCAGCTGTTTATCGAATTTTATCATTTTTTCTGTTACAATTTTGCGTAGGAGCAGGCACATCGGTGCGTAGAATTTTCCAGTGTAAACAGGACACGAGCAACACGAGATGAACTGTACAATAAAATTTTTGTTTGGCTTTGGCTCCACACTGTTCATCTGCTGCGTGATGCTGCTACAGCCTGTGTACCGTCTGCTATTGTTCCTGCTCTGGTTTCTTCACGATGTTTCGCGTTTTGAAGCTCGCGGACTCATTAATTTGGCAAGACCCTATTAGGCTCAAACTATTCAAGAGGTATGTTTTTTCTCCGTCCATCACTTTTGCACTAAGGATACGTTTGGTAACGTTTCTGTTCAAAATGTTACAGGAATAGAAATAAAAAAAAAAAACTATTTTTGTTAGGGGAACAATTTTTGAACAGAAGAATGCATTTGATAAACTTGTATAATTTTTGTTCGAAGTAGAAAAAAAACAGAAATACGTTTGGTAAATTTGTATAATTTGTATAATTATTTTATTTTATATTTTTCCTTTTTTTATTTTTTTTTTTTCTTCCTTTTGGCCGGCGGCCTCGCCTAGCCATGGCGAGGCTTGGCCTCGCCTGGGGCCGGCGATGCTCCGGTGAGGTTGCCGGCCCTTGACAAGGTCACCTAGCGACCGGCCAAAGAAAAAAGAAGAAAAGAAGAAGAAAAGAAAGATGAAAAAATAGGAAAGAAAATTTGTTTTTCGGAAGTGTTCCAGGAACAAGAAACATGTTTTTCTTGTTTTTGTTTTGTTTCAAATTTGTTTTCGGGAAACAAATCAAAACAAATGCGTTTACATTCTTTTTTTTTTTTTGAAACAAAAGATCGGAAATTGTGTTCATGAACAGACACAAAGAACACAAACAAACAGCACCTAAGTGTACATTTTGAGCATTACAAATGCATGTCTGGACCGAGAAGGGAGAAGGGCCAGTGACTACATGATCGATCTAAGCATCATTGGAAAGGTGCTCCTTTTGATGAATCCTATCCTTTATGTCCACGGCGAACTGATCGAGATCTTTCGTCGATGAACCATCGGGCATCAATGCTTCCTCCAGCTTCGTCTTCAGTGCGTGGACTGCGTTCTTGAATTTGCTCCCTGAATCTTGGCTCATAAGCTGGGCGACTTTGTTGGCGACTTCCTCTCGAGTGGTCTTGTTCCGATCACTCAAATTCAATCCAATTTTCCAATCACCGACCACGAGCTTCCTATCGGTGAACTGCTCAGTCAGCAGAGGGAAGCACAGCATTGGCACCCCAGACCAAATGCTTTCCAATATTGAGTTCCATCCACAATGGGTCAAGAACCCGCCTATTGCTGGGTGGCTCAACACTGCATTTTGACGGCACCAAGGTATTATGATTGCCCGGTCGCCGAGCTCTTGCTTGAATCCATCAGGCAGCGGATCGATGTCTTCGGAGCTCACGATGTCGGTCTGGAGCACCCAGACGAAGTCGACCTTGCTGAGCAAGAGCCCATGGGCAATCTCCTCCAGGTCCGGCCTCGACAAATGGGCAAAGCTCCCGAACGACACGTACAGGACCGAGCCAGGGGGCTTGGTGTCGAGCCACTGTGAACAGTCTGACTCGGGCCACAGGCTCGTGGCCACGTCGCTTCTGGTGAAGCCCTCTGGGAACACGGGCCCGATAGAGTAGAAGGGCTTCTGCTCCTGCAGGGCCGCCACGGTGCCGGGCTCGAGCTCGCGGACGGTGTTGCAGAGGATGAAATCCGCTGCCTTGACGTCCCGGAAGGCGTTGAAGATGATCTGGTGACAGGCAGATGACGTGTCGCTCTCCTGGAGATACGACGGCATGTCCTTTGGCTGTAGGGGCGGCACTCCTGGGATGTAATCTATCGGGTCCTCACGACAATCTGATCAGGTAAAAGCTTGTAAATTCAGATCTGTTGACGTTGGAACATGCACAGGCACGTGAGATCGAAAGCATGGCAGAGATCTTAGCCATGCAAACGCGAAACGTGAATTTTTACCCTGGCAAGCGAAGTGGCCATTGATCCGAAGGAGATCCATGTGATAATACAACGTGAACACCAGCGCTGGCTTCGTCCAGAACGACACGTACAACAGCCCGAACTTCTCCGCCACCTTGGACGGCCACACGAAGAACGTGTCCGCGATCAAGAAGTCGGCCCCCTCGCCGGGTGTTGCGACGATGTTCCCCACGATCTCCTCCACGTGCGCCGAGAACACGTGCAGCAGCGACGCCATGAACTGGTCGTGGTTTAGCGACCGGTTGAACCCCACTGGCAAGCCGTCCGACATGGTGGTGTACCGTATGTCGAGCCCCGATCTGCGCACGTTGGTGAAGATGTCGTAGGGGCCATCGCCCTCGGCCTCGCCGTCTGGTTTCTGATTGAGGGCTTTGACGGTATGGTGGTGGATGGATTGCGTGTTGATGAAGGTGACGGCGAAGCCCCTCGACGCGAGCTTGATGGCTAGGTGCACCGACGGGTTGACGTGGCCCTGGAGAGGGTAAGGGATGATGATGGCGTGAGGTTTTCTATGGTTGTCTGCCATGCCGTTTCCTAAAGCAAGAGAGAATTACAGCAAGTCTTAGTGTTTGGATGCGCATGTGCACGGGTACGTTTTAAGGAAGTTTTGAGGACGATTGAGGTTTTTTACAGCCGAAGGTTTCGGCTCATTTTTTGGCTCGCTCGCTTGTTTCCATTTGAGGACAGGAAATCTGCGGGCATTCGCTCGCGACTCCCGGCACGCCATACAATTTCCCAAAGAGGGTTTGACCCAAAATTTTCATGCATGACTTGACGTTCCGAGCTTCGTATCGGATGAGAGAGGTCCGGAGAGATTTATAAATAAACACCCAGATGTCATCACCTCGTGTGGCTACTCGAATACTCCTCTAGAGAACTTGGTCCACGTAGAATGGATTGGGTCGTTGTAACTTATAATATGATATTAGAGCAAGACCTCGCCAGTAGGAGTTTGGTTTGTGGATAAAGTGGGCCCATACTTTATCTAGCCAGGGATTGATTGCCACGGTGGGAGGAATTAGACAAGATTTGGAGGATGTTGGAGGGGGTGGGAATGAACCGTATGAGTTATGGATGGGGGAATATCCCCGATTGATACGGCCAAACACTGATGAGGACTTTAACTCTTCGAATGGGAGAGTTTGTGATATCTTAAGACCCCATGTTGGATGGAAGAGACCCCGTCAAGTTATCAATGAGTAAGCATCCACCCTTGATTAGTCATCCCCTTATATAATTAATTAGATGGAATGAGCTGAGTTGTTATTGTAATTATCCGTCGCCCCCTATATGTTTATGGAATTTAATGTATATAAGTGTACTTGGGAATTTATTTAGATATTTAGTCATCTTCATATATATCAAGGGATTCGAGCAATTCATGATGTAGATTATCACGTGGTTCGAGTTCGAACTTCCAAAGGTCAATTGATAGCAAGAAGTGGCATTTGTAATTTAGTCGTTAGAGTCATGTCTCAGTGAATTACATGGGATTCATGTGAGATCCACTTGATTAAAGAGATCCCAATGGATTAATTCATACAAAGCAGGAATTACACAATAAGTTTTGATAATTTAGAAGTTGTAGCATGGATGAAATTGTCCATAATATACATAGATGTGATGCAAGTGAAAGCTTGAAAATTCAATATAAACAAATTATACATCCATTAGAATGAAAGAAACATATATACATTGTCCGATGGCTTGTCAAGGTGTTAGTGCAATTAAAACTAGGGATTTGCATTATATCAACTAAATTAGTCACGGCCTCTTTCATAGTTTTTTGATATAGCAATGGTGCACAAAAAGGGAAAAATTATCTAAAAGTCATATATCTATTATACTTTTACCAATTTAGTACTCAATTATTTGATTTTGTTAATTAGGTTCCAAACCTTTCCACGTTTTACCAATTTTAACCAGAAAACCGCTGATGTGGATGCTAGTCATCTTATATGACACAATCAACGTCGACGTAACTAATTTTTAATAATATTTGAATTTTTATTTATTTATTATTTTTTGTTTTTCATTTTTTTCTTCTCTTTTTCTTTTTTTGTGGGGGGGGCAGGGCGGTGAGGTTGGGCCCTCATTGACCGCACGTAAGGGCTGGGATGTCCTCACCCATCGCTGGTGAGGTGGACTAGATCTGGGCAAGGGCCGTGACCATCATTTGTGGCCGGTGAGAGCATTGTGGCCTTGCCAACGATTGGTGGGGGCTTCACTGCCTTGGACATAGTTAAAAAAAAAAAAAAAAGAAGAAGAAGAAAAAAAGAAAAAAAGAAAAGAGAAAAGAAAAGAATAATGAATAAATAATTTGAATTAATATAAAAAATGAACAAAAAAAATTGTGCATGTTAGTGCCACCCATATTATATTACATAGTACATAGAATAGATGACATTCATGTCAACGATTTTTTGCCAAAATTAGCCAGATTAATTCAATTGATAAAATGTAAAATTGTTTATGATTTAATTGGCAAAATTAAAAGATTTATAACTATATTAGTAAGAGCATAGTAGGTTTAAGACTTTTTGGAAAATTTTTCAGAAGACACTTCTTGACTTTTAGATGGTTGGTGTTTGGGGGGGGGGAGGGGATTTTATATGTTCATTTGTCTTTTGTCCATACTTCATTCTCATTTACAAACTTCATCACATGTGAGGAGGCTCCCCCATTTGCAGGGAAATTGTCTAATCAATCTCAAATTATTGTACGGATGTCGATTTAGTCATAATTTTTTTTTAATTTTATCAATGTAGTCCTAAACATATATGCATTAATTTATTTATTGACTAACTTTCGCTAGAGATCTTTAACATAACGTACGGACAATCGATAATGAATGGACTGTTATGCTAGCAATTTTTGACAAAAAATTATGTAAAAATGACTAAATTAGATTTTCGCACAAAAAATTATGATTAAATTAAAAAATTCATGACTGAATTGACATTTCATGCGATAAGTTTAGGGATCATAAGATAAATTTCCCTTGTACATTGCGTATGTAATGCATTAGAAGATGTCAAACGGGCCAATAACCCAAAAGACCCGTCAATAGCCCAATTTTCGGTCAATATGGTCCATATTCCCACCCCGCACTCAATGAGGAAAACGAAATGAAGAGAATATCCATGGCACCTCCCGTTTTAAAAGAGGGTAGATAGTTTGGTACAACCAACCTGCCCTAAATAATTTGTGGACCTAAGTTTTTCTGAATATTACTTCCTCTCTTTTCCCCTTTATTTTATATCTCTAATTGAAAAATACGTATTTATCAATTTCCTATTTATTGTAATCAATGTCACTTTTATGATACGATTTTTTATTATTATAACAGACAGATCCTTCTTATCCCGTGCGATTTTTTGCATTTATTTTAATTTTCATTTCGCCTATCTCAATATGCGTCAACTTTTCAAAAATCTCTAAAATTATGTTTATTTAATCAGGTTTCCGACTGCGCCCGAAGTCGGATCTTGGGATTGTATGGACGTTAATCCTAAGCAACTTCAATTAAGGACCTAAATTAGCTAAATAAATACAACAACGCGACGTTAGGATTTACTCGCTCTTCCTTACTTTAGGCGTCGAATTTGACAAATCCAAGGTTCCTTCCCGCGGAAAGGGCTCGTTGACGGGGCCCCCCCCAAGAAAACCGCGTGGCCGTACCCGCGTATCGAGATCCGCCACGTGGAATTTCCACGCAAGACATCCGCCACGGCGGCGACCTCGTCCGGCCGCAGGTTGCAGCTGAAAAACGTTTTCCCTCGGAAACCACGACGCTTTCCATCTTCTTCACGTTGAAGAATTGAAGTTCATCGGTTCTTCTGATCCTGCGAAATCCTTCCTCCAATGGATTCTCCGAGCATCTTCGGGCTCCTCGACCATTAAGGCCGCCGCCGCCGCCGCCGCCGCCGCCGCCGCCGCGGCGATAGTTTTGAGAAGCTGGCGGGCCGGGCGATGGCGTCGATCGCCGCCGCGGCCTCGTCGCTGATGAACGGCGAGCGGGCGGTGGTGCTGCTCTTCGTGCTGCGCGTCCTCGCCTCTCTCCCTCCCTGCCTCCTCTCCCACGGCCTCGCTCTCTGCTCCCTCGCCGCCGCCGCCTTCCACGTCGAGATTCGCCTCGAGAATTCGTCTTCCCTCCTCCGATTTAAGACCAGGTGAGAATTTTCGGCGGTCCTCTCGAATCTTTCGATTTTTCCCCGTTCTCTCAATTCAAAGTGATTTTTTTGCTTTTTTTTTTTGGCTCGGATGAGATGATTTGGCTGTTCTTGCACTTCAATTTTGCTCTGTGCGGTTTCTGAGGTTTAAATTGTATCAAATTTCAGTTGAAGATTTCTGAACTTACATTTACTACAGTCCTTATCGTCGTGTCATTCTGTTGAAGCTTAGGCTACTGAAATCGTTATGCAGTCGGAATTGCGAGTGATGACTGGCTTGCACTTGCCTTGTGTTTCTCATTTGCCGAGAAGTGCGATTAAATTCTGTTATAAGATGCTTTAGTTGTGTTAACCTCCATTTGCAAAATCAATTGATTACAAATTGAGTTGAAATCTTCAATTGGGAGCAGCCGAGACAGCACCAGTCATAAGCTTATAATGGAAGTTTTGCTTGCCCTTTGTTTTGACAACTGAGTCGATGAAGTAGTCAGAATGCAATTGATGAATGGCTTGGCTTTGTGTTTTATTTCAGGCCTGGTGCCTCATCTGGAATACTCTTGGCGGCAGTTACTCTTCCTACTGTTTTGATCTCAAAGTTGATACAACTATCTAGAGCAGTCTCACCCCACCAAGTCAGCTATGAGGGTATGAGCATTGTGTCACCGTAGCTTCTCTTTGCATTGTGAGACACGTAGCACACATTGCACGTTCCTTTGTTATTAGCAGTGCTCTGGCACAATGCCCGATTCACCCTTATACTCAATGACTGCTGAGAAGTGACAAGTAATCATTAAACTCTTCCGTTTTGTTGCAGATTTTGAATATTTGAAAATGCTGTACTGGGCTGCATCTGTTAGCTCCTTTGGTGTGCTTGTTTTCCTTTATTCAGCTCTGCAGCATTCACCTGACAAGGCCTATCCCCCTTCATCAAATATCCAGTCTAATTCATGGCTCATGTCATGTTGCATTGGCCTCTATGTTGCATTATGTTGTGTCTCCCTTGCCATTATGTCTAACTTCGGTAAGTATCTCATCAAAGATCTCCCTCAACCTCTCATTCTTAGCTGTTGTTCAATTTTCAGAAGATCATTTTATGGGTACTAATTCTTTTAAGCATACCTGTATGGTCTTTACCATAAGCGCTGAAGAATCATATTCATAGTACTACCTGAGTTGGCGTGTTTGTATAACTTAGGTTTAAATGTGGCATCTTTTAACTGATCAGCTACAGATGCTTAACGTTTTGATGCTTTCACGGTTCTTTTGCAGGTTTGCAACTTGCGTTCAACTTATTTTGGGTGGTCTGTCACGGATTTGCAGCTGTGAAGCTAATTCAGCATCTTCTGAATACTTTTCCATCCTGTGCTTCTGTTGGTATGCATTTTGTCTAGGCCTCTGGCAATCACCCTCAATGAATGAAATTTACATTTTTGTCTCTTAGTCGGCCCTAGCTTTGAAGACGGTCGAGGCTAGAATGTTAGAGCAGTACAGTTTAGTGGCTCAGTCACGGGCAGAGACCAACCCTGTGGATGCATCGTCATGGGAAATGGCTGGGGTAGAGTAGAGATGTCCTAAGATTTTATTGGTTTCAGTGAAATTTTTGTTTCTCTTCTTGAAGGTTTTAGTTCTGTTCCATCTTTTCAGGTGAAGCCCTTTTGTTGAGTGCCGGGATAGTTCTCTACTCTGGCGACATGCTAGCGTGTACATTCACAAAGGTTAGGATTCTTTTCTTACAAAGGTTTTTGAGCCTATGAAGAATGAGGATCTTTCTTTTGCCATTCTTGGTGACTTGCATGACTAGTATCAGATCATCAGTAACCACTTTACTTTCAACAGATTAATGAAAGATTTGTTCCATTCAATTTGGTTTCTCCATGGTATTCAACAAACAGAAGTGAGAGGAGCATAATCATCCAGGTATGATGATTGGGTGTTTGTGCGCCTCATAGTTTCTGGTCTGGAAAGATATTAATTGGAGATGTTCGTAATGCAGAGCGTGCTACTTGCTCTTCTTGTTTTTCCACTTATTTTTAAGTTGCTGCTGCGACTTTGGGAATGCCCTTCGACTATGACCTCTGATGCAAGGATGCTGAGCGAAGTTAGAAGATCTCTCTTGTTCTTTGGATCCCTTGCGTGTATGTTGATTGTTATCGCCCCTTCTTGGATGCAGTTCGCTCGAGATTTTCAGTCACATCCTTTTTTATGGTAATAACTCTCTCATGTTGCAAGTCTCTTATGAGTTGCTGGAAGTGCTCTAAATTTTAAACAGCACAGTCTGGGTTTTATCTTTTCCTTTCTTCCATCCCCATTTGTAGACAACCCTTGCTTTTTTCGGGGGGTTGGGGTCTTGATTCTAGACAGTGGCTGATCACTTTTAATGGTTTACACAGAATATAAATCACTCAGCTTCATCTCATGGCAATATGTTCTTATTCTTGAATGTTTTTGTGACTGCAGGGTCTTTTCATTTGTTTTTGGGGAACCAGTGAAAAGACTATCACTGTGTGTCTATTGGGTGTGTTTGATATATGCATCAGTTATCAAGTTTTACAACATTTCGAAGAATAGCAAGGTTGAAAGGATACTTCTCCGGAAATATTACCATCTAATGGCTGTTTCAATGTTTTCCCCTGCTCTTATCTTACAGGTGATTTGGCTTTGAAGCAGAATTTGTTGTCATTTTCACAGTAACCTCATCATCTATGCAGTTTATTTTTCTCATACTTACTGATGACTTGACTGTTTCTTTCAGCCTGAGTTTCTTGATCTTGCATTTGGGGCAGCTTTGGCAGTTTTCCTGGTTATAGAAATAATCCGAGTAAGTGCATGAGATTTTGGACTCCATATTCTTGCCTGATCCTTGTCCTTTAGTGTATATTCCTTAACATATATCCAGTGGTGTATTAAAGCTTATGTCTGTAATCTGTATGATATGAAGCTGGAGCTTTCAGTCATTTTGGCCATTTTTTAAAATTAATTATGTAAAGAAGACTGCACCTATTTTGTCTATATACATCTTGTGGTTCATCTGTTTCTGTTTTTAAAATTAATTGGTTGACCATAGTCTTGCAAATGTATATATAATTTTCTACAGCCTCTTTCCACGGAGTTGCAATAACTTTTTAGACCCTGCTTTCTACAGCCTATTCTGTCTATGTACATCTTATGGTTCATCAGTTTCTGTTTATAAAATTAATTGGTTGCCCATAGTTTTGCAAATGTTTATATAATTTTCTACAGCCTCTTTCTATGGAGTTGCAATAACTTTTTAGACCCTGCTTTCTGCAGCCTATTCTGTTGATCTAAATCTTATGGTTCATCTGTTTCTGTTTTTAAAATTAATTGGTTGCCCATCGTTTTGCAAATGTGTATATAATTTTCGACAGCCTCTTTCTACGGAGTTGCAATAACTTTTTAGACCCTGCTTTCTTATTCAGGTTTGGAGAATATGGCCTTTGGGAAAACTTGTTCATCAGTTCATGAATGCTTTCACTGACCACCGTGACTCTGATCTCCTTATTGTCAGGTGCAATTTCCTTAAAGCTTAAATTCATGGTTCTGTAATATAATAGAGGTAACTTTATCTAATTTTGTTTTATTTGTCTGTAATTAGCCATTTTTCACTATTATTGGGTTGCGCTCTACCCATGTGGCTGTCTTTCGGATACAACGATCGCCCACTTGCTCCTTTTGCTGGAATTTTGAGCCTTGGAATTGGAGATACCATGGTGAGGACATATTACTTTGTATTTGTTAATCATTTATTATTTCCTTGTCCTGTTATTATAAGAAATCTATTTGATTTTGAATTTCCAGTATAATTAATTTCTTCCTCATCATGGAAGACATATTAGCTTAATCACAAGGTAAAGCCTGCTGAAATTAGTCATAAGGGTCAAGACTGAACTAAAAGCATGAGATCTTCCAAATTAAAAATCTAGAACTGAATGAACTGAGTAAATTTGCTGCATAAGTGATGGTAACAGACAGATCCTAAGAACCTATTTTTCCTTTTTTCATCTATTAGACAATCTTCATGAATTGCTTATTTACAGTAATCATCTATTTGTGCATCTGGTGTGTAATAAGGGCAGATGTGGAAACATGTATGTTTAGAATTTATCCAGTGCTGGAATTTACTGTCTTTTTGCTACTTGGCATTCTGCATTTTGGCTATCCAATTCATTTTACAATTATATTCAGGCATCATTGGTTGGTCACAAGTATGGGGTTCTCAGGTGGAGCAAAACTGGCAGTAAGTATCCTTATTAATTTGGTTGCTGGCTCCTTGTTGAGGTAACTGATGCATGAAACCTACTGTTTATTCAGAGAAAACAATTGAGGGTACTGCAGCTGGTATAACTTCTGTCCTGGTTGCATGTTCTGCTCTCCTTCCACTTTTGGCATCGACGGGTTATGTTATGACACAGGTTTCTCTCTCTCTCTCTCTCTCTCTCTCTCTATGGGTTTGTATGCATGTGTGCTTGTGTGTGCCCTTGTGACAAAGTGCGCAGTGCACACACATGGATGGCTCTGCAAATACAGAGACAGCGTGCATTCTGTTTTCTGTGCCTTATAATTACTGGCTAGGGAAGGGTTAGAAGACTTTTCAGCTTTGAATGATCTTTTAGAAGTATAATGTTCGGTAGAGTGGTAATTCTTTTACATACCCATAAGAATCAGCATGCAAAGTCCATGTGACTGGAGCCCATGTGTTCTGCATATGGGTATGATTGTCACTGCTGAGAGAATTTTGCTGTTTGCTGGGAGATTTTTGAGTTTATGATATCTTCTGGGTTTCTGCCTTCTTGGTAGTAAGTAGCAATGAAGTTGTGCTTCAACTCTGATGTAAGTTTCCAAATTTGTGCAGCACTGGTTCTCTCTTCTCCTGGCCGTAACTGCAAGTGGTTTGTTGGAGGCCTACACGGCACAATTGGACAACGCATTCATCCCATTAGTCTTCTATAGTCTCCTCTGTTTGTAGATGCAGCTTTTTTATCTCCTTTCAGAAAGATGCACGATGAAAGCAGTGTGCTTGAGGTCGGGCATGTAATTTGTAGATACTCAACACCTCTCTTAGGTAGATACTAGTAGATACTAACAATTCATACAGGGTCATGAATCGCAGTCAGGTCCCCTAGATAGGTTTCAAACTAACAAAACATTATTTACACTGAGAGCATCCATACGAGATTGAATACCCGCATTTGGAGAAGCGAAGCATTGGAGACGGCATTCATTCTTTCGGAGTTTTAGAGACGTGCGAGGATTCTTCTTTTATTCTTTGTGCATTGGCTATAGGGAATCTGATGTAAAACTCCTGCGTCATATGATGTTGAAATAAGAAATAAATAGATGATACATTTGCCTTCTCACTGTTCTTTCTGTTCTGTGTTCCTCATATCTGATATCGGTGTCTTACCTTATGGCCATCTCCTGACTCTCTGGATTATCGTCATTATAGTATACTACAGCATCCAAGGAATGTACGAGCATAACTATAAGACTAAATTACTTGAAATCAGCACAAAAGAAAAGATCAGAGTAGTAAAGGTCGATTGTTTCTGTGGCCGGCGAAATTGTAGTGGTTACGTGGACCAATTGCTCACTTGCCTTCGGGCTTTGACATGTCCAGGTCACATGCGCTTTTCTACTTTAGTCATGGAACGAACTTTAAGGTGGAGCCATCATGAACCCGAACCCAGACGGTGAGCCCCAACAGCTAAATTTGTGGGAAAATTCCAAATAACAGTTTAAAATGAATCTTTTGTCAAATAATGATATAAAGTATTTTTCATTTTTTAAAATAAAAGCCAAAATTGATGTTATTCAAATAACGGTTTAGAGTGGTTATATTAGTCTTAAATAAGGGCTTGACCTCACCAATTGTGGAGGACATTTTTGTCTTCTAATTTTTTATTTGCTTTCATTATTTTGTTTCTTTATTCCCTTTTCTATTTTTTTATTCCAAAAAAAAGAAACAAAGGCTACTTTTTTTAAAAAAGAAAAAATAGGCAGGCCCCGCCTATGATTGCTACCCATTGTTGGTGGGGCATCAACCATGGCTAGTAGGGTCCTTAGCGCCTTGGCGAGGGCTGGTGGGCCCTTGCTAGAATCAAGAGAGGGTGATGTCAACAAGCAAGTGTTTACTTGCGTGCGTTTTGTCTATTTAACTCATGCTTTCTTTTCTTTATTTTTAAAATTGGTATTCTTTTTCCCTATTTTTAGTTTGTCTTTTTATGGAAAAAAAAGAAAATAAAAAAGTTTAGAGGACGGAAATGCCCTCAATCAACCAATGAGGTCAAGCCCACTTTTGAGATTAACCTGGCTATTTGAGACATTTATTTGAAACAAGATTCATTTTAAACTTTTCATTGAGAAAATTGAAAACATTTTGGACTTTTATTTGAAATTCTCTCGAATTTTATGTAATCACTCGGCACCTTAGGAACTCAGCTGCAGTTCACCATGAGGTCACTTGAGCATAGCACAAGATGAACTCTCAATGGTTCATAATTTGTACTTGATTTGCCACATTCATTTACTTTCCAAAAACTTGCAAGTTTGGGATGATTGCCAAGTATGGAATGACGATGACGACATAGTGATGGCCAATGACGGGTCACACCTCGTGGATTGATCTCTTTTCTAGCTCTCAATCCAAAAGACGAAAAGGTGAAGCAACCGATGTGATATACGGTGTCAATCGAAAAGGACTTGATAGTTCCTTCTCTTACTGAATAAGGGAAGTCATTAACGTCATCGAGGTAAAACTTTTGATTCTCTTTCCCATTCTGTCTCCAATCGTGTCGGACTTTTGAGGAGATCTAAGCTGTGCTACGGTGACAACACTCGAGTCACTTGGCAACTAGGGCTATCGTCGTCGCGTGGCCAATGGCCCCCCCGTGCCTTCCAAAGCAATGAAGGGTTAGAATCATCAGCGTTGTACGTTGTGCCGTGAGCTGTGAGTCCCCATCCACGTTGGCGTTATGGATGTTCCAACTTCCCTCTCTCTACGCTTATCTGATTGGCTGGTTATCAGCCGTACATTGTACTGTCCTTGTCGATTGAGCCTTCAATTAATTAACTCCCCTCGACCCATAAATGATTTATGAATCCTTGGTAGTCCCTGCCCTTAAAAATCACCTAATCAAGGTGGTTAAGGACAAAGCACTCACATTCACGGAAGTTCTTCCTTCTCCGAGGAACAGAAGACTACAAAGGGGGTGGGGATTCCACCCAATGATCTTTTCATCTATAGCTATTCCTCCTTAGGTTACTGGTGGTTCGGTCTAATCTTGTTCTTGTAGTTACAGGTTCCTTCCTCATCCGTTCTCCGCTTTCAGCTTTGAGGGCTTGAGGATGGGGACACTACGGGTTCCTGTCGTTACGGCTTGTTTGTTCGCTTCATAGCGTTTGTGTTCTTGCTGGCGCCCTCGGGCTTTTTATCGGATCCCCGTCACTCTTGCTCCTTTGTTAAGAGTGCTTGTTTGGATCCGATCTTTTGTACATTCGTCCCCCTCATTAATATTATTACCTTTACCAAAAAAAAAAAATGATTTATGAATTTTAACTCCATATACATTGTCGATGATCTTTAATTTGTATAACATTATCTCTAAATTTTGACCATATATGTAATATCTTTTCTGAATTTTTAATTTATTCAATTTGATTTATGCACTATTGGTAAATATTTAGTGTAATTCTTAAATTATATGAAAAGTTTAGGGACTATATTGAATATTGAATCAAAATTCAAGAATCGTATTAAAAAAATTAAAAGGAGGATATTGTACATTGGATCCATGTTTAAAGATTATATTATACAAATTAAAAGTTTAAGCGTTACATATTAGATTAAAGCTCAGAGAACATTTATGTTATTTTCTTCAAGCAAAAATGGATGCTTCTCTTTTCTAAAATAGAAATTGGTCGTCTTGAAGGATGAAATTGAAACCCTTTTCATTTATTCTCATTTTATTTTTATCTGTATATATATTGGGGGCAGGTGGGAATTCATCATGGAAGGAGCCCGCAAAACCGGCATGATTGATGTTCATCGGAACAGAGTACCAATTAGACCCTATCCTCCCGATCGATTTTGTGTCAGGCACTGATCTCTTAAAGGGTCATTCGACCATCCCCATGCTTGTCTGTCTGCCCTTTTGGCAAAACCCTCCTGCGAATCTCTGCATTGCATTCACACCCCACTTCGCATCTACATTCCAATTTTTTGATTTTCGAAAGAGCTAACATTAATCAATCAATCTACTGATAAGGAATCGCTCTGGACCAAATGGATACACTCAGTCTTCTTAAAACACAAGAATTTCTGGATTGCGCCTAGGCCGACCGTTTGTTCTTGGTCTTGGAAGAAACTTTTTGGCCTGCGTGAATTGATTCAGAGGTATTTTGCCTGGAACATAGGTAATGGGTTATCGACTTCTTTCTGGTTTGATACCTGGCACCCTCGTGGCCCATTCAACAAGTTATTCTCGGATCGCGACATATATTGCTCTCGTATCCCTCGGAATGCTTCTGTTGCTACGGGTATTGCTGCCCTGTCTATCCCATCTAATGTAGCTATTGCTATCCATACTTGGGCTAATCCTCTCCCCAGCCTCAACAGCCAGGATGACCGTCTGGTGTGGCTTGGTCACTCTTCAGGTCAGTTCTCTACTGCTTCTGCATGGACTATGCTTCGAGCTAGAGGCTCCTTGGTTAACTGGTCTCGTTTTGTCTGGAGCTCCACTCTTCCCCCGCGTTATCAGACCCATCTATGGCTGATCACTAGGAATAGACTGCCAACCCAGGTCTTGCTTCTGTCGTATGGGAGGATCCCGGATGTTTCCTGTGCCTTCTGCTCAAGTAGGCCAGATTCAATCGACCACTTATATTTTGGTTGCTCAGTTACGGGTAGATTGGCCTCTTTCTGGGCTTCTAAATGTAATTTGAGTTGGCGAAATGGTCCTTGGAAGGAGAATCTACAGTGGGTGGTCAGCCATCTCTCGGACTCGTGCTTCCACCATTCCATTGTTCACTTTGCATTTGCTGCCCTGTGCTACCTTATATGGAAGGAGAGAAATAACATCATCTTTCGTAATCAAAGCCTATTCCTGCCCGCCCTTAAAGACCGTCTTCGAAAAGCTGTCGAAGATAGAGCCTCCACATTCTCAAGAGTTCCGGATAATCCGCGTAATCGAAGACTCCAAATGTGTTGGGGAATCCACCCTGCGATCTTTGAGTAAGGTCTCCATACTGGCCTGTCTTCCTTGCGCTGCTACTGTTGAATATGCATCCTGCTCTCCCTTCGCAAGGCTGGTCTGCCTCTGTTTCAGTTTTTGACGGGATATTCCCCTCCGCATGCTCCTCGGTTGGCAGACTGTGGCTCCCGGATCGTTGGCGTTTGGCTGGTCCTTTATTTTTATTGGCCGTCGTGTTTGGCCTTTTGCAGCTTTTGCTGCTGTTGTTTCTTTTTGGCTTTTCAGCCTCCGCCTCCCATCCACTCAGTTTGACGCTTGTGTCATTTTGAGTGCATGTTTGGAGTCGCCTGTCTGTTTTGCCTCTTTGTAACTCCTTCTTTCTTTAGCTATATTATTCTTACCTCTTACCAAAAAAAAACATTAATCAATCTAGGGTTTCTCCATATGTCCTATAATGGAAACCACCTTGAACAAATTTGAGCTTGAGCTTTTCATGGAGTACCTATGATCCTTCTCTTATCATTGGAACAGAACAGGAATCCTTGTCGAGCTTTCTAGGTCGCAAATATCTCGGTCCTTAGTTTAATTCTTTGTCGAGCATAAAGCTGAATATCCTTCCTCTTTCAAGGCCGGTGGGTCGAGCGAGTGCCTATGCCTCTCGGGCGCATGTCATGACCGACCATTGACATTTCCTTACAAAACAAGAATCTCCCTTTCCAGCTGAAACCAATATTGATCAAAGTGGATAAAATTTTGAGAGAAACTTGGCACGTTCTTGCACATGAAATGGTACTTGTTCTTATCTGGAATGATAGAAAAGATCTGATCAAGCCCATCCACTCCTCATAAACCCCACCCGCGTGGGGTCCCCGAAACAAACGGTATTGACGGGGAAAACTAAACAAAAAGAAATTCAGCAGAAGAAACCCTTCGACTGCCCTGTCCCATGTGTGTAGAAATGAAGCCATATACACATCATTTGCACTCATCTCGTGTCTCGCATTCAATCGACCGTCTTCATTTCTAATGCAACCTTTCACTGAAAAAGGGCGAAAAAAGTGCTTCGGGCCTCTGATCGATGGGGCATACCATATCAACAATCGGTTGCGCAGTATAAGTGACACACAATAATAGAATTCTCGGATCGCATGTGGCGGCCAATTCATAAATTGCAGTAGTGCTCGAAGATGAACAACATGATGTCCCAAGAGAAAGTGGTCCAATTTTTCCGATAATGTCTTGGGGCTCTTTTTCCTTCGATCCGTCTGGTTTCCTTTTCATCGAATCGAGACCCCCACGCCGGCCCCCGGAAATTTCTCTGACGACAGCCAGGCGAGGGGCCCCACGACGGGCGTCCACGTCAGACGATTCACCTTTTCTGCTCTTTTTCGTCGTCCAGCTCATGCGCATGTGCTTACGTGGACTAAAAAGCGCTTACGACCCAATAATATAAATGATTCCGGGCTTCGAAGGCATTATGGGAAGTGGGGTCCCCCCATGACAACTCCTGAAGACATCGTCTCAGAGAACTGTCCCTACTCTTTCCTCCCAAAATATCACCACAATCAATGCGGTAGACCCTCCGAAATCGACGGCAAATAAATTTCAAAACATTATTGTCTTTTGTTTTTATCTTTTTAGCCCCAGATTTCGAAATGATTTTGTTAGAAAGTGTCACCCACTACACTTGTTGAATATGTCATATTTAATTACTAAACCAAAATTCTTATGAAAATCTTAGTTTTTAGAATAGTTACCACTGATTTTTATAAAGTCTCATATTATATTAAGTTAAGTTTTGCTCATTTTTATGTGTGTGTCTACTATCTCTATTAATCAAATTCCACGTGTTACTTTTGATCCGAGTACATGTTGCCTATGGGATTAAAATATCTTGCAATGCTTGATAATAGGTTACATATTCTTTATATACGTATAGTCTCCCTCAACCCACTAACTTAAAATTAGGTTAAGAGCGGCATGAGCCAACAATTTAAGCTCTTAAATGAATACGTAATTTACTATTTCAATATTTTAACACATGCAAGAGATTAAGAGTGACACGTGGAATTTGACTAACATAAGGAGATGCACACGTGAAGAGGCAAAATTTGGCTCTAATATTATATGCAATATTATAAGGTCACTATCAATTGTTCTAAATACTTAAGTGGTTAGATGAAAATGCGATTTGATATATAAATATTGTAATATAATTCCAAAGGTCTCTCGTACCTAAGTCTCGGAATGCACCCAAACAATCCTCACATGGTGTTTCACTCCATATCTCTAGTGTACTCTCAAACTCTCAAGAGGCTATGATAGGTAATCTACCTTTTCTTTTACTCTCTCGAAAAGGTCTTCAACTAGGCCAAAATGTTGTCGATGTTCGGGTGCCCGGTACCATTGGGTTGGAACCCCCAGTGCCCCAAAGTCGGCATCCTAGGCACCGTCGGGTGCCTGGCAAGTGACTAAAGTTCCGGGGCCAAACCTAGCTTCTGCCGGAGTACCCGACCATTGCCTGGGCCTGCCCGCTTGAGCGTTCTTTTGCATTCGAGAGCCCCACTAACTCCACCTCGTGCCTATCCATTTTTTAACTTCGTTTCTTGCTTTGAATGTTAGCCAAAACTCGAGACATACTTAACAGCACCAAATGATAAGAAGGAATAATTTTTTCGTACATGTCCAGCGAGAAAGGATTTGGATCCTTCTATAAGTCCAAACGGATCCAGTGCATCCACCACAACAAAAGTAGACCCATCATCCAAAAATCAAATCTAAATATATGTAACTTTTGTATATAATTTTCTTTTAACTCCTTCAATCTCACTCGTTAGATCTCTCCAATATGATGTGGCGACAGTGACATCTGAAATGAATAAATTCACTGCCTACCTACTTCCTAAATATCTTATGCTTTCAACGGGAAAGAAGCGTACGTGCTCATAGCACGGCATTACAAAAACCGTATACAGAGAAACACGGAAGCTGTACTTCCTCCACAACACATCAAACATGAAAGGCCATATATTTTCTCGCAATCTGATTGGACCACCCTCGTGCCACATTATCCACAAGTTGATAATATTTTCTATTTTCCTAATTCCTGTTCTTCTTCTTCCTGACAAATACCATTAGTTGCCCCCGTGCGACATGCAGCTTCTGTCACTAATATATAATTACAATTGATAATATGTGGTTTGCACCTTGAGTTTGTGGCTACTATACTAACCCCTTTGCATAAATTAGTTGACAAAATATACAAATAAGGAGTTGGTACTGCGAGATTTTGTGAGATCACCATCAATTATTTTGAAGGTTCAAGTTATTTAATGAAGGATTACACATAGACTAGGTTTTGGTCTAGCACTAGAGCATGGAAATATGACATAAGGAAGGCATATAGGGTCTTGGTCCTAGTATACTTTCCTAGATCTCCACATAACTAATGACCGATGTGTATTCTATCTTTGCATTAGCATATGCATTTTCATTACATTTTATTGCATTTTAAAATATGGGAATTGGACTTTAGACCAAAAAGAAAATATTTGGGTCTTGGACTCATTGAGATCCATATTCCCAACAAAAACAGTCATGTATTGCATTTACATGGTCTAAATTTAGGTGTCTTTCATCTTCCAATGAAACCTCTTTGAGCTCTTATTTAGAGAGGGGTATCCATTTCCCAATAAAAATAGTCATTGTATTGCATTTACATATGCTAAATTTAGGTGTATTTCATCTTCCATTGAAACCTCTTCGAGCTCTCATTTAGAGAGGGGTTTCCATATTCCCAATGAAAACAATTAATATTGCATTTGCATAGTCAGGATTTAGGTATCTTTCATCTTTCAATGAAACCTCTTTGAGCTCTCCTTCAAAGAGGGATAGCCATTGACAATTAAATTTTGGTGATCCTATTCATTACATAGAAAACTTAAGGATCCACCTTGACCCTTAACAAACATATTGTTTAATTACATTTGCATATTAGGAGCATTGTCATTTAGTAGTAATAAGCCCACATAAACTGCATTATAATTGAATTGAGTTAAGCAATGATGCTTTGAGATTAATTGTATTATCTGAACTAAGTCTTAGAGAATACAAAATTCGGCCCCTAGTAGCCAAAATTTCACATATGGGATGTACGTGAGGGAAGTCAAATTATGAAAGATCGTGTTCTTTGCTTAAATTGGAGAACAATAAAGTATATTGAGCTCAAAAATTTGATTATTGGATAGGAAACAAAGGAGATATCTTATTTTCCTATCTTGAATATATCATGCAATTTCTTTATTTCAATTCAGGAAAGGGATATCTGAAGAAAAGCCCTACCTGTGTTGTTTCTTCTTCACCAAATTGAAACCCATGCTGCCCCGATAATATTTCTGATGACAGCTAGGGTCGAGAGGCCTCACAATGAGCATCCACGTCAGACAACTGAGTTTTCTCTTCGCTATTCATCTCTTTTCATTGTCCAGCTTATGCGCACGTGGTGCTTTACAGGACTAAAACGTGCTTATGTCCCAATGATTCTCATGATATAAAGTCGGAAAGTGTGACCAAAACATGGAAAAAAAAGAGGTCGGAGTGGGGTCCCCTTGAAATATCTTGTGAATATCGTTGGAGAGCTGCCCTTCTTTCCTCCAAAATATCATGATAAGTAATGAGGTAGACCAAGCGAAATCGACGGCGAATAAATCTCGAAGATTTATTTTTGTCTTTGTTTTTGAAATCAGAGACACGTAAGCCTTAGATTCGAAATGATTTTGTTAGAAAGTGTCACCTAAAACACCTGTTGTACTTTCCAGTACGTTAATTTCTGTTATGTATGTGTAATAATACTTTAAAATTCGAATATTTTTCTCATGGAATATGCTTATCAAGTCCCGTTCAGGCATTAATACGTCTTGAAAGCAAGCACGCATCTTCTACTTGCAAAGATATTTAGTGCAACAGAGTTATATCACATGGTTATGACAGAGAGATAAGCCCTTTGTCTGTTGACCACTTTTCCACAAATACCCATGTTGCGAAAAGATAAAAGGCATAGATTTTATTTGATGATTATTTAAGTAATGTATTAATCAAGGATATGCACAATCAAATAAAAGATATGTACAATATTGATAGATATAGAGAGAACGAAGAGAAATATTTAAATTATTTCTAACATAGGTAAATATCTTAGAGATAAATCTCTAACATTTCCTCGAACTCTATATGTATAGAAGATGTCAACTTGAGTTTAAATAAAAGAATTGAAAAATGCCCCAGTGGATCCTCGAAACGATTCGATATGCTGAAGAGGGATGCTTTGCAAGCTAAATAACAGGAGGCTACTGGTGTACAGAAGCCTGTCGTGGCCGCAAATGTGCTTCATATGAGGGAGGCAAGCTCGATGGTGGTTTTCGTTTTTTGACAAAAAAGCCGCTGGTAGATATGATTTTTTAAGTTCACATATAAATGATATATATAATTAAAGGAAAACATATGCTCAACCTTAAGAGATGAGACAAAATAAGAAAAATATGATAATTATCTCTAATAGAGAAAAATATCTTCAAAAATATCTCTTACCGCTATGATGACATAAATGGAAGTGTTCTTTTCAGTCTTGTCATAAGACTGTTGCATTTGCGAAGTTCAGTCGACAAGGAATGTCCAATTTCCGTGACAAACTGGATGGTGGGACCTAGCTTAATGACATCGTGCAGACATCTTACTATATTGCATAAACGTAATTGTCTAGACGAGACTAAACCTTAGACACACTTGATAATCTAACTACGTGTGAGAAAAATATCGACAGGTGGATATTGAAAGATAGAAACAAGCCAGTCCATATATTCAAATAGTTATCCCTTTCTTCCCAAAGAATGAAGTATCCCAAATTTTTGAATACCCAACTACTTAAATTGAGGGCGATAATTCCCTAGTCTTGTTACACGAATAGTTACTAAAATATATTTGTCCGTGCCCTTGGTAGTTGGTGCTGCCCCCAAAGCCAGAGAGATTATATTTGCCGAATAAGAAGCGAGTTAAAATCGAAGACAGCAACCTAAATATGGTAACATTATATGCTTAACAGTGTGCACCGCGGTTCTTCACATAATAAGGTGCTTCAAAAGTTCAAACAAAGAGTGAAAACTCACTCCATTCTTCTCAAAAAAGAACATGCAAGCTCATGCTCTTTCTAGAATATTTCATTTTCTATCGATCAGCCCGTGTAATAATTTCCAAGATTTGGTTGACATATAGCTGTAGGTTTGCCTAGATTCAGGTAGACACATCAATCTCAATCGAAGGTCAACATACCTCTCATATCAATCTCGATCTGAAGTCCCGAGAGAGACGACGTAGCAAGAGTGGGCAACGACAGATAGGCTGATTCTTTAAGCAGCGGCAACACTGGACTACAGGCGGAGCTGCGGTGAGGGTGCGGCTACTGGCAATCAGCGAGGAGAGAGAGAGAGAGAGAGAGAGAGAGAGAGAGAAGAAGGGGCAAGAGAAGAAATAATTACTTTAGTGTCTTGGAGGGTTTTTTGTGTATTACTCACCTAGATATTGTCACAAATAAGAGCTTGGTAGAAGAACTTTACTTCAATATATATATTTCAGTTATTGATCGACAAAATTGAGGATAGACCCGAGGACAATTTTTAAGATGAGTCGCTAATTATATGGTTTGCACAATCCCCGCAATAAGATGAGAAGTTCCATTTATAACTACTTATGTAGAAAAAGATATAAATTCAATAAATATGCAAAAAAAGGTTCCCGAGAAAAGAGAGATCTTAAGAACTTTTATATGATACACTCACAAGTAAAACATTACAACACAATTAGCATTCCGATGCCGACACATATGCACTGTTCCCCATTGAGAATTCTCAATTGAATTCTCATTTCATGACTACGTGTTTAAAGGATATGGACGCAGACTTTATTGAATCCGATCTTTTTTCTTGTTTTCTCGTCAAAAGAATCCGATTTTCGAATGTCCCAGAAGTCCACATGGCAAAATGGGCGTGGTTTGGAAAGGTCGAGTAGGTCGGGGAGGCATCCAGGACCCCGCCACGTAAGAAGCAGCCCTGGCCTTTCGACACCAGCATGTAAAGCTGCTAATCGCTCGTCCACACGAAGGAATTGTTACGTTCGAGTCGGCTGGTGATGAGAAATTAGAGCGATTTTGGGGCCGGAAATTGCATGCATGCCCGGATACATGCAGACATGCAAATGCAGGGCATCTATGCATTGCATTTGCTTTCCCTTTAACTCTCACGACGGTCATCTCTCTCTCTCTCTCTCTCTCTCTCTCTCTGTGAAACTTCATGGTAAAGTCATTCGTACCGAGCAGGACCATAGGCAGGCGAGCCACACAAGTTTGTCAGAGATTTGTCCTCTCGATTTACCTATCTGGAAACTTCTTCGTCCCCTCTGAACGTGCGAAATCAAATCACCTGCCCCTATGCAATCGAAAAGACTATACTCATTGAATTAGTCTGAGACGCACCACATGCATCGAGCTCAGCTTCTTCTGTGTGACGCACATTTTCTGCGTCGATCTCACTTCCAACAGCATTTTTTAAGAGCTTGCATCAACATGTGTATCAGGTGACGCCGTATATGAATTGATATGTTCATATACAATGCACATGAAATGATATGTTCATATACAATGCACGCATATTTTTGAACTTGAATCTTGGTCCCCGTGTTTCTTCTGTTTGCTTAAATAGGCTATGTGTTCATATACAATGCACGCATATTTTTGAACTTGAATCTTGGTCCCCGTGTTTCTTCTGTTTGCTTAAATAGGCTATGCACAGATGGTTCACAGACTTCTGTCAGCCGTCGTTGTGCATGAAAGTATTGACTTTCACGCGTTTTTCCAAAACCTATTTTGGAACACATACTTGTTGTAATAGCTTCCTGTGTGTGACTAACATTTTCAGCATCGATCTTACTTCCAATGGAATTTTTGCAAAACTCGTATCTACATGCGTGTCGGGCAACGATGCACTTAAAATGATATGTTCATATACAATGCATGCGTGGTTTTTAACCTAAATCTCGTTCCCCGTGTTTCTCCTGTTTACTCAAATAGACTATGCACGAACAGTTCATAGACTTTTCTCGGTCGGCATTGCGCGTGAAGGTATTGGCTTTCATGCGTTTTTCCAAAACCTACTTTGGAACACGTACTTGTTGTAATAGCTTAAAATCAGAGATGAATCGAGAGAAATATGAATGCGGGTTATATGCATACATATCACCGGTTCTTTCGTCCAGCGTCTCTCCTTGTTCATCTACTCATTGCCAAACAAAATGGAAGGAAAATAACATTGGATTGTTATAACTAATCACGTTTGTGGAAGGACTACATTTTCACTCACTAATATCAACATCTAGTGCCAACGATAAAACTTCTACAGATGTGACTATTTGTTAGAGCTAGATTTATCACCTAGAGAAAGGGTGAATAGATGATAATGTGAAATTAAAACAAAATTAAGTTAATATTGTAGTAGGACAACGTCTGGTAACAAACTGTGCAGTGTTTAAATCTTATCTATATGCAATAATTTATAACAAAATATAAACAAAAGTTTAAGGGATAGAAAAATTGCACACAACAAATTTATAGTGCTTCGGCTTTGACTAGCTTGCATTCACTCTCCTATGTTAGATTCCATTATGATCAATCAATTAGAGGTTACAAGAACTGAGTATTCACTACTTAAGCTAGTGTGAAAGGATATCTGATCTCACACTCTCAACCTCTAAGAGATTATAATGAGTAGCTCATAAAAGATGAAAGTATTTAGGATAAGACTTGTTGAACTTGTGGAATTTAGAACTTCAGTACTCTGTTGGCATCCTTCAGCATTACAACTTCCCTTTATACTCCTTAGTGTCCAAGCTGACCGTTGGACCCAAGCTTTGAGGATCATTTAACCAATCAACCTGTTGGACTTGAATGTTGAAGAAGATTCGATTGCTTCTAGATTGCTAAGAATGAAGTTCCTCAAAAGATCTACCACCCATACAACAAATAGGGTTTTCATAAGTTGAGTCCTTCCTTTGGAGAACATTTCGTCTTCAAGTAGTTGTCCCGTTGATGGATTGAGATTTTCCAAATAAGTAAGATTGTATTCAATAATTTCCTTTTGGACAATCAATATATATAAATATAAGGCAAGAAATCCACGCCAATCTTTTAGCCGTTAGCACAATGATTCATTGTAGGATCAATATCCTTATCCCGTTGAGATTAAATAGTAAGGATAAGATCGTTACTACATTCTTGAGTCTAAAAAGTAACGACCCATGATACATATAAGAGTTTTCACTTGAAAAAGCTTACCATTAGAATCAAAAGGCAATTAAGCAAAGTTTTGTCAATCTTCAAAATTAATTAGGGAATTTTTTTCAACATTTTTTCACAGGACAAGAAAATAGCGCATATTGGCTTTTATAGGAAAAGTACACATGTGCATTTGTTCCTTTCCTACCTTTTACTTTGTACTTCGATCTCGTTACACTTCGGCATCTAAATTTAATAAAAATGCCAATCTGTAAATACCAAATGCACAGGTTCATTAAGATCAATGTTTAGGCTCGAAAAGAGAAGACATGGTCATGCACGCATGCATGAATGAATCAGATACTGACATGTGAATGTAACTGGTGCGTGAAAAAAGATATACGTGCGGACATACATTCCTCGCGTCAAATCTTTCTCCGAGTGGCATATGCGGGACTCTGCGAAAGGACATTCAACTAGTATCAACAGTGTCGGGCAGTGGTTGGTCGTAGATAAATCCAGAGCGGAGGGGCTGCAGGCATGACATGGGAGAAGAGAGAGAGAGAGAGAGAGAGAGAGAGAGAGAGAGAGAGAGAGAGGAGTTAATAATTCAGAAGGCAGACGTGACAAGCGAAAAGGGACGTTTCATGGTAAGGTGTAAGCCAAGGTGTATCTTACCACATGCGCTGGTCTCCCCAGTATTTATTTCTCCAGTCGGCGTCTCTCTCTCTCTCTCTCTCCTCGTGTCGTTTCCTCTCTCTTTCTCCTCTCTTTCCTCTCACATCTAATCCCTTATTGTCATGGTGTTCTTATCATAACCGTTCATCTCTCTCTCTCTCTCTCTCTCTTTCTCTCTCTCTCATGTGCCTCCCATCGCTATATATACGCATAGCCCTCCAGCAGACGACGACCCACAGCAAGCGCAAATCGAACTCTACTCATAAGGCAACACTCAAAGTTCTCGATTTCCCTTCTCCCTATCCCCCCACCCCCTAGGAAAAGAGAGAGAGAGAGAGAAAGGAATCCCGAATGGCTAAGCTTAGTAGATCCAGTGGTAGCAAAAAGAGGGGCATTGTGAACCTCAAGATTGTGGTGGAGAAGCTACAAAAGAGCCTCTCACTCGGTAGGAGATCACCACCTTCATGGTCAACTTATTATCACCAAGAGGATGACTATTGCGAAGATGCGAATGAGCGCGAGAACAATGGCGATGCCGTGCCCGAAGATGTGAAGGAAGGTCATTTCGCGGTGGTGGCTCTTGAAGGAGACCAACCCAAGAGGTTCGTGATTCCCTTGAGCTATCTGGCGCACCCCACGTTCCTTAGGCTCTTGGAGATGGCGGCCGAAGAATACGGGTTTGAGCATGAAGGTGCACTTGCCATTCCTTGCGAGCCCAGTGAGCTCGAGAGGATTTTGTCTAGCTAGAGTCTAGAGAGATGACCCTTAAGTCGATAATTTAGCATGATGAGAGGAGTAGTCGACTAAGGTTGATTCTAACGACGACCGAGTTGAATTCTTGTGTGGATCCGCGTGAATCAAATAGGTTAGTAACTATTGTTATATCTCTTTTAGAAATTATCGTATATAAAAGTACGAGATAGGTTAGGCTTTTGCCTAGTCTTATCAGAGATTAGTGGTGTCAAGCCAGTGGATGATGGTGACTCTTGGTGACTCTTCCTCTTGTCCCCATGTATTTACTTGTAATTGATCTCATATAGTGCATTTAAGCATTGGATGTCCAAGTGATGACTAATGTACTTAATTACTCAAGATTTCATTGGAGGTTCATGCTGTGACTAATATGCTTGGTGTAATGTCCAAAAGCTCGAGACGTTATACCTTAGCTAGCTAGATGGAATAACATGGTCGCTCTTGCAAAAAACTCCTTTGCGTATGTTCAGTGATGTTTTTGAGATTCATCTGAGTGCCTCTCTCTGCCCATAAAAGCAAGCAAAGCAAGCCTATCAATGCTAGTCACTTTTGTTCAAAATTGATCGAGTTGCTCGATCACAAGTCCATTAAGGTTGTCTCAAGTGAAAATCTAAATGTGAGGAGAACTCCGATGATATAAATTCAATATCTTACAATAATTTCACGGGCATCATCTTGGTCTCACGATTAGCAAAAAGAGGAAGGTAAAAAGAGGAAGGTTTTGGATTCTCTTAATCTAGGGTTAACGATAGTTATGATCTCGATAGTGTGGAGGTAGAAAATCCATATATAAGATATTTCAAAGATGATAAGGAAGAACCTTAAAGGGGTTAGTTAGAAAATGTCCATTTTTCTAAGTACAAAGGACTCTGCTTCATGATAATTCACTCGATTAACATTGTTTGAGTAAACAAAATCAATGCGAAAACTATTATGGTAACTAGTGCTTCCAAAATATAAAATCCTTCGAGCCTTGGTTTTTCGAGCACGCGCAACAAGTGGGTACGACTAACTTATAGTTCCGTCCAAACTACCTTGTTAGGTCTTTTCAGTCCGGATGCCACCGGCAATGGACCTACTGAAATTGTTTGTGGGCCAGCAGCAGAGCTAATCCTTCATCCACTTACCGACGCCATGAATGAGGAAGCTTTCTCTTCAAGAGCAACTCGCATGAAATTCAAAGTCTTTTTAGGGAACTCGATGGAAATGCTTTCGTTTACAAGTTGCTTTTTGGCTTGGATATATAACCTAAGTTCGATATCAATTCTCCAACCCAAGATGAAAGTAGACCTTGACACTTGGCTGAATAGAAGACGACTTTGGTTCGATTTTTCAAGGAACTTTTATTTTGTTTGGAAGATTTCTTCTCCACACTTATCATATATATTAGGTTTTGAGAAATACTCCTTGCGGTGGTCTTTATAAAAGATTATTTTTCTACGGTACATGGACCGTGTGCTTTTTATTTTTTATTTTTACACAATTTATATCTATAATCATTGATTCGCCAGTTAACTATAATTTTATTTGTTGGGTATACATATAGGTCGTGTACAAGAAATAGTACAAGGGCTTTGCATTTAAATTTTTACCTTTGAGGAATTTTTTTGTAGATAGTATTTGCACGTGTAAACATACTTTTGATTGCCGACTCTAGAAAGCGACTTTTGTTACATGATGAGAAGTTGGCGAACTAAATTGCAAGTGAATAGAACTTGATGAAATTTGAGCAAACTATCCATTAATTTACACTTGGGGGAAGAGAATTCGAAATAAGACATCAACGTGTAGTTCGACAAAACCATTTGCTGGGTAGTACAAGAAATTGAAGAACATTGGAGCAATTGTAATAGTATTGCTATATATGTTATACATGTACGTAAGCATATATGTAGTACAAGATAATGTTTTCCTATTTTAATATCTAAATATCAAATCTTATGGATTGATTGAATCAACTAGTCTGTAGTCTATGGAATTTGAATCTGAATTTGAATATGATGAATCAAATCCTTTCTTTAACAAAAAATAATCAATTATTGAAATCGAGTTTCACTTCAATATATGGAAGAGAGAGAAAATATTTTTTATATTAATTTATTGAAACTATGTAAAATACTCATGATTGATGTAATCAGGTAGATGCTTTAAAAGATTTTCAATTAGAAACTTGAAATTATCCGTTCGAATTGTGCCTACTGCTCCGAAGTTGAGCTACACATACAAATCGAATGCTTAAATTTCACCAGTTCATGAAGATTGCAAGGCGTTTCAAGAGCTTTAAGATAAACAAAGCATCGTCACCTTTCGCATATCTAGATCATAAAAGGGGAAAAAATGAACGGTGACCACATACAAGAAGATGGAGCCGGAATCAATTTCTCAAATTGCTCACGTGGGTAAATATATTGATGAATAGTAAGAAAAGATGGTTGGACTTGGACGTTGTTTGTCCTCTTCTTCTGCTCACAGATATTTGGCGATCCCAACTCCGTCACGCGCAATCACCTGTCACAACTAACGATAAATGTCCTTTTTCTTCTCTATTTCTTTCTTTCTTTCTTTCTTTCTTTTCTAAGAACTAATAAGAAATGTAATGCCGTGCTTTTTTGGAAGATATATAAAGAATAGGTTTCTCTTCGTTTCTCTTCTTTTATATATATTCTCTTGACTCTTATGACTTATCTTTCCCCAACCGGAAGAAAACGGATTAATATTTCTCATGAATATATGTTCTTGATCTCAACAACAATTCCCCTGTTGATGTGGTAATATTTCGGTATCTCATGATTATTGTTCTGCTTTTCGCTTGAAATACTCTCGAAGAAATTAAGAAAGATCATCAATAATGGATTATTTATGCGTCGGTACCTCACACCATTCAATGTCAATATTTATATATTTGGGCCGTTCATGGGTTTTTGGCCTTAAATCTTATAGATTTTATAGGGTCAATAAAAAATTTCGTGTGCACAAAATTTATTTATCTATGATAAAAATTCTCATCCTGTTAAAGTA
Source organism: Eucalyptus brandiana (assembly GCA_014182725.1). Classification (NCBI taxonomy): domain Eukaryota; kingdom Viridiplantae; phylum Streptophyta; class Magnoliopsida; order Myrtales; family Myrtaceae; genus Eucalyptus; species Eucalyptus brandiana. The sequence continues at coordinate 31,950,946 of CM024669.1, forward strand.
CTATTTTTGTAAGTGTTTTTTGAGGTATGGATAATAATGATAGTGTGCTCCATAGATGTCATTTATGCAAGTGTGCACCATGGGGGGGGTTGGTCTATCATAGAATATTATGTTCATATTTAACGTTTTGGTTGGTTAAAAAATTGTCTTTCCATTTCTTATGTAGGCTTGTAAAAGAGTTTAAATAAGCCACCTAGCTAATTTAGCTTCACTTGGGACACACCCTTGGGCAAAATAAATATGGGAAACTTGCACCAAAAGTTTTAAATGTTTGCAATCAAAGTTCAAAATGCTTTTTGATTGGGTGTAGTTTAGTCTTTTTGGCAAGTTGACAATCAAATTCGTTGCCTAAGTATGTTGGGATTCGATGTGGCATTTTCATGTTTCTCTTTGCATTTGAGGCGTTGGTGTTGTACCGACCCCAACTCCATCTCTAAGCTCTTGAGTAACAAGGGTTATTTTCGCGATGTTCCAGATTTGTCACCGTTCTAATTCTTTTTATCTTGTTAATAAACACATGTGAAAGCTTGAACAAACAAAATCCCTAGACAAACAACAGCTAAAAGACCGGGACATACATCACACAAAACATATTACTTTATATTACAACAATAAATTTATAAGACTTTTTTCCACAAGCCATTTTTCATTTTTACATCACACTACAAATTTTCACATAAGCCAAGAGAATTCCTATCTCTTCTAGCATGATTACAACTCCCAAACTGACATAAGACTTCTATGCCTATAAGTTTGGAAGATAAGCGAGTGAGTCAAGGAACTTAGTAAGTAAAATTCCTAGTGCTTTACTAGGAAAGCATCTCATCATTGAAGCTTAACAAGTACAACACTCACAAATAGTATCAATGACAGATGAATAGCAAATTACTTACCATGCCTTGACTAAATACATGATATCCATGTAAAACTATCATCGACTTAACAATGAGCATATCAACATATCATACTTATGCATATATTGGCACACATAAAATGATTATTTTATTATCCTCCTAGCTCGACCAGGCTCTCTCGGCTCAATCGGGGCTTCCAGCTTCTTGCTGGGCTTCTTGTCTTGATCAAGGCATCTCAACTCAATTGAGACTTCTCGAGAGTAGCTTCCCAAGGCTTTCGGATTTAAGATCCAAGTATCTTGACTCAATTAGGGCATCTCGTTCAATGAATGAGATATCGCCATTAAGCTATGTGATGATAGACACTTTTTTCCCTTTCAATATACACAGAAATGCGCCACACAAGTCGATTCTTATCTTTTCTTTTTAATCGACTCATACATGACTCAAAGGCATGCTCATTCATACTGTGTGCCATGAATCCTAATATTGTACTATACAATATGTCGAGAACGATCCTTGATCTGTGACTTGAACCGAATACTTAGCGTCGATCCTCACATCGGACAATGCTCAAAGCCGGCACTCCTCAATGCCGATCCAAGACCTTGAGGCTTGGGTATACCTCACTTTCGTGAAGATCCTAAGGTTGATGGACCTTGGCCTTGACCAAGCGTGAACATACTTCATGCCATGAATGACCCTTGATTCGTGGTTTGATTCAATCGCTAAGCATAAAATCCTCGTATCAATGAAGACATAAATTTAACACGCTTTAATGCCTTATCAAGACTTCGTGGGTTTAGGCAATCCCTGTACCGATCAAGACTTAGAAACGGCATGCCTCAATACCTATCGAAGACCTCACGACTTTGAGCGATTCCTGCATCGTATGAGACTTGAAATCAACATACTTTAATGTTGATCCAAGGCCTTGTGGCCTTGGGCGACCTTTCCTTGCATTAAACTCAACTCGAGTGAACCTCAATCTTATTCCAGGTGTGAACAACTCAAGCACACATTTAAGCACAAACATGAGTAAACCATGCAAAAGATCCAACATCCTATCCACAACTTGAACGGATGAGCACCTAACTAGACTAACAATGGATTCTACTGCCTTAGAAGAGAAATAGGATCTTACATACTTGGATGAATCTCGAGAAAGTAAGGGCGAGTAGCTTGGTGAGGGGTGGCGGTGCAAGGTCGAGAGAAAGGAAAGAAGTAGGAGAATAGCATGTGAATGACAAGAGAGCTCAAATGGTGGAAATGAATGAGGGGCCTATCCTATTTATAGGCACAATTCTCATAATTACTTATCCAAATGCAATTATCTTTCTTGAAGTGGCATGGCTACAAAATTCAAGTGGCAAGCCTAATTTGCAAGGTGGCACACCTAAGCTTATAAGGTCGACATCTAATGGCCTAATGTAACAATTTGAGGGTTCATTTGTCTCCTTTCCATTGGCCCACATAAATCCTTGATTCATTATTAAAGAATAAGTCATCATAAATAGGTGGCACTCTAAGAAGGATAAGGTGGCACCTAGGTCATAGGATATTAATAATTGCCTATGGTGTCTCATTCTTATTAGTACATTTGTCAAGAATCATTTGCTTAATTCCCAAAGCAAATCTTTGGTAATGATTACTAAATCTACAAGTGTCCACCTATGGTGATGAGTCAACCCACCCCACCCCCCTCATGAATGATTTAGGGGGTTTTAGACTCTTTTGTCTATTTTTAAAGAATATAACAAATATGGGAGATAGACCATTGGAAGTGCAATCGGGATCGGATAAGGGCTTTTTGTGTATATCTCCTATCGACCATTCTGACATACTCAAGATTTGTGGCAAAGCCATCCTTGATGTGGTTGTCGTGGGCAAAATTTGCCTTCTCGACTAGGTCGGTGGCCTTAGGCATGGGCTCAATGGCCAGCCCTTGAACCGACTCTGGCTGAGTGGATCGGCTCTTAGACCGACCCCAGGCCTAATCCAAGTTGACTCTCAATTATCATGTGGTTATTTGAGATCGGTTGATTTTTAACAGACATGTACCAGGTCGACTCATGGTCATCCATGGTTGGTACATGATCAAGCGTAATCACCTACAACCGAAAAATGACCGTTCGGGATTGATTCATGATTGCCCATCAATCCATGGTGGAACGTGACCATCTCTCGATCAACCTTTATAGTTGGGCAATCATCCATTGATTGAATTACTTAGGTCCACTTGTGTAGTCATTAGATTGGTCCATGGCCTATCACTTGATCAATCCATAGCCGATTCTTTGATCAGTACATGGTGAATGTCTCGGTTACCCTTTCGGTCAAGTTGATCGGTCCATCGTCAATTCTTGGAATGACTAGTCGTCGAGCTTTACCACTAGCACGCTGGACTCATAGCTATTTCTCATAGGTCAAAAATTAAGGATGTTACAAATGTGATGTCACGTCAAAAATAGTTAAAAACAAAAAACAAAAAATTGGAGAGAAGATAAAATGGCTAAAAATTGAAAATAGAAGAAAAGAAAAACCAAAGACTATAAGGAGCAAACGTTTGGGAGCGACAACACCGGCGAGATTAGGCGAGCCCTCATATAGACTCTCTCATAATGACCGTGGGCTGCATACTCTCGTTTGTGGCCAGTTACCCTCGCCGGCCTTTGTCAAGGCTGACAACGGGGGCGCCCTCAAACTTAAAAAATCCTCATTGCACAAAGAATACTTTCTCGGAGTCTCTTTCTCTCTCACTCGGTTTCCTTTTTTTTTTTTTTTTGGCTTTTTTATTTTATTTTTCCTCTAAACTAATCGTGTTTTTTCCCTTCTAAAAAGTCTACTTTTTCTGATGTTGTACAATAATATCACTGCCATATATGCTAGAAAAATTATTCATGAACACCAAATCAAATTCCAACATACGGGTCATCAAAATTCGCATGAGACGTCATTGGAAGGATTTGATTGCATCTAATTTGAAAAGCTCAAGATTTTACTACATAGATCAAAATATTTAGGATTTGATTACATATCAGATCAAAATGTACACCGCTTCTGGTGCAATTCTCCCAATAAAGAAAAGAAGAGAAGCTTCATTCTAGACAAGTGGGAGGCAGTCAATGCATATAGATGACTAACAGCTCGCATTGCACGAACGTACGATCTCCCGTTGCCGACGCCATGCATAGTCTCTATTGCACGGACGACATGCAGAAACATGTTTTCATTCCTTTGCACTACACAACACGGCATGAACTGACCACGAGTCACCCTTTCAGTACTTGACATTATCCCATAGGAAGAACGACACGACGGACCTCGACAATGATTCGAAATTACGTGAGGATACATACGGTGTACGATACGCCAATGGAATGTATACGTGGCGAGAACTGCACTGTTTCAAGTACAGAATCTGTCATTTTTTATTCTAGTGCAATACGTACTTTCAATATAGAACGGCCCGTAGTTTGAGATCTCAGTGTAGGCACTCGCATCAGGCAAAGATCTATACAGGCAGAGCCCACGATTTTGTCAGACTCCACCATCTTTTTTCAAGGCCCATACTCTCTCTTTCTCTCTCTCTCTCCATATGAAGCTTCCTGTGCTCCAGTTGAGCATGGTCTTTGTTTCCCTCCTGCTGGTAGTCGCTCTCCTATGGTTCTCTGTAAGTCTGCTTATTCAGATTAGCTTTCTCTGTTAGTCTTTTTGCTTTCTGTATTTTCAAGTTGTGGACTTTGCGCGGAGTTTCTGGTTAATCTCTAGTTTTGGATTACATTGGACTGGCCTATTCCGCGACTCGATTTTTCTTCTCAAGGGAGTGCTGTAATGGAGTAAACATATCTATCGCCACCCGTGAGGAGATATTCAGGACCTGAGCAGATTCATTGGTTGCAATATTGTTGTTTATTAGCTAGAATTAGCCCTGCAATAACACAAGTTTCCTGGGTTTGCTTAGTTTCATCAGCTTCCTGCATTGTGCTATTTTAAAGGATTGCAGAAATTAGTGTCTCAGTAAAATTAGGCGATGAGCTTCCCATTACAGAGAAAACATCAGGTGCGTTGGGCAGAGTGCACGAATGCACTCCCTAAGCTTTGATCATTCGGGTCCCATGGCACCCATGAAATCGAAGGGCGGAAAATGCATTGGGTGTGCTCTACCCAGTATGACTGGCGGATTGTGGAGGGTCATGTATTGAGAAAAGAGAAAAAGAAAATTGAATGTGATAGGAGTGGAAACTGGAGAGACCAGAGATGACACCACCATGGTATTCTTGTCGATGGATGTGGATAAGTTTGATTTAATTCAATTAGCTACTTCCGTAATAGCACATAATTATGGGTTTGTGCTCTGCCTAGTTCAATTTAACCTTAGCAGTGCATCTATATTCACTATGCTTTGTCCAATTTTGTCAATAATGTGCCTCCTGTTTCCGTTAAGAGTATTATATCTGCTTGGTGCTCTGGATTATTTTCTCTATAATAAATCCTTCTATTTGGATGCTCGTTGGGACTGTGAATATTTTGACAGCACGTAACTAATATGTTGTCCTTTCTACTTGTTAGAAAATCATAACAGGGAAGTCTATTATAGTCGCTCTCGCCAAATACAAATAGAGAGGTTGACATGTAACCCATATGAGAACTCTCAAAAGCCTCAGTTAATTGATGGAAACATAGGTACACCTCTTAACATCCAACTAAAGAAGTCTATCTTATAGAAACAACACTTCATAAGTTCAGGGAAGATGTGAGGTTCGATAGTCTAACACTTCTCTTTATATAATGATGAAAATCATCTAATGAGGGACGCTATTCTTGAGTAGCATAAAGGACAAGTTTAAGCTTCCCCCCAAAGGAAGAAACAGCAAGGGCTTGGACAGAAGTGAATTTCATTTTAATTACATTGGAACTTAGGAGGCACAGATGCTAGAATGAGATGATATTGTGAATATTTGTCCTGTTTCCAAGCTGGTTAAACAATTATGGCAGCTTGCAAATGGCAAGGCGCTGGAAATTTCAGCTTGAAGGGTCAACTCTTTTGTCCCTTCCTTTGGATGTTTGGGTTGCAAATTACTCACTGGATAATATTTTACCGTTGGATGTTGATTTTTCTTCTGTTTGAATGGTCTTGCTTATTAGACATTTGCGGGATCACTTGAAGAAAAATGACAGTTCTAAAGAGGTACGTGTTGAGGTTTTTCATATCATTAAAGTATGTCACGGCCAATGTCATGGACAGGAATCATGGCAGCATTGTGGCGACAGCATCAACAGTTGAGCACTCCATTAAGAACTCTCTGGAGTGTGGCAGATCTTGCAATGCCAAGGCCGCAGGTGTCATTGGGGAGGTGTTGGCTATGCGACTTAAGGTGGAGGGCCTTGAGCATGGATTGGGTAGGGCTATCATGTGGACATAAACAAGGAGATGGAGAAGAAAGGCTTTAAGAACAGAACAAAGATCTGGGCCATCGTCAATGCATTAAAAAACAATGGAGTCAAACTCATACTTGACGAAAATGAGGATCATGCTTGACCAAGTTATTGAGCAACTTCTTAGTTGTTTCTGATCTGCTTGGAAATTCACCATCTTGCCAAATGCGGTCAAATAGAAGCATGATCATGCACGTAATCTGCAGAGACGGTACATCTTCGATAGCTTCTTTTGCACTCAATTCTAAGTATCTGAGTTAAAGGCAGCCTTTTCTGCAATTTCTGCAGTCGGCTGCTGATTCAAGCAGAGGACTGGGCATGCTAAGATGCAAACAATGCCTAGACATGTTATTCTCGCCATTAGTGGCCCATTTGAGTATGAATGAACGGCAACTATGGCTTCATAATCTTATAATTTGGAAAATATAAGGTCTCTCTCTCTCTCTCTCTCTCTCTCTCTCTCTCTCTCTCTCTCTCTCTCTCTCTCTCTCTCTCTCTCTGTGTACACATATGTCCTGTTTTAAATAAAGGACAACTCGTAGTTTGTTTTTTCTGTTGCTGCTTTCATCTTCATTTATGAGAGAACAATAAATCCATATCTTACTCACAAATGCTGTGGACCACCGTCATTCATTCTTAGAGAAATCAGCAGTGTGAAGTTATGTACACATACCTCAATCTTATAAGAAAGTCCTATTTATGACCATTGATTCTTCTACAAGATTGGCTGTGAGAGTTCCCTACTTATTCTGAGGATGAGTTTGAGGTTGTGAAGTATGTTCATAAGGTTTAGACTGTAAAAGAAGAGGATTTCAGGTGGCTAATATTCACCAGTTAGAAAGAGAGTTTCAAAGAAAATTCATATACCACTTTGGTGATGAACAGAACTTTTGTTAAGGAAAAGGCCAGCTGATACCTTGATTCTAGGATAGTAAAAACGCTTTCGGAGTCCAATATAGGGGTGCATTATTGTACTGATCTGATAATATCTCATTGATAACATGTCTAATGACAGTTAGCAATGTCGGGTTTAATCCTACCTTATCTCATTAATAAGGTGAATGCTTGGATCCCTATCGCAATTAACAATAACATATCTTGTTCATTTTCTCCTAGAGTTGGATAAGTTGAATTAATATGAATGCCCTAGACTCCCAGTTTCTTGTCTTTTCCTTTATTTGTGCAATTACTTGCTCATTTATTTTCGCAACATAAAAGGAAAGTGCTCGAAACTAAGGCACCATACAATTGCTTGTTTCAGCACCCTTTCCTTTTCTCTTCCCCTCCCCTTTACATAGTTATTGTTTTTGCAGGGATTCTTGAATAGCAATTTGCAGCAGTAAATGCGGAAGCTTTAAAGGGTTCCTCCTCTAATGGATACTACAAGTCTCTGCGAACACCTAACCTCTCTCCAGTGACCCAAGAAGCAGAAATTGCGGATTTTGCTAAAATTAGTCTTCATGTCCTGTCATCTCAGTGTTGCTGTTCTTGTTGAATGGTCTTGTTGATGGTAATGTTTCTTTCATTCAGAGTGGTCAAAGAAAGAGCCTGCGCGGCTGTTGCAAACAGGGCTCTCTAGTTCTTTGATCCCCCGTCTTTACTGCTCTTCGATTGCTTGCTGCGTTCTCTTAATTATTGAAGCCAAAGAACAGGAAAACATTGCGATGATTGACAACACAGACAATGGAAAGGTTCATAAAGGGTTCAGCAAATAGCTTTATCCACCTGCACACATGCGTGCAACAGTGGGGCCGGGCTCGACTCTTATGCCAGTATTTGTGCTAAGAACAAGCCTGTACTGAAAGTAAGTAATGGGGAACATTGATGATCGAGTTCGGGTTAATGAAGAGATGTTCAACTAACATTCTTTAACATGCTCCAATGATAGTGGTTATTATGATGACAAGGTAGCGATAATTAAACAAATCTGGATAACCTTATTCATGGGGTGATGATGGTTTTCCTCTTCTGGTAGTAGTCTAATGAGAAAAGAGAATTGTCCCTTTTGATTATAATTTGGCAACTGCAAGATCTCTAACAGACGAAAATGACCATTTTCTACTGGGGGAGAAGAAACAATCCATTTTCCTTTTCCGCATGGACGTGTGATTGTCACCTCTTGAAGGAAGGGATTCAGAGGGCAACCTCCCTCTTTTCGGTCACCTGGAACTGGAGTCTGCCTCAGGAAAATTTATCGTTTTCATGCATCATTCCAAAACCAAAGGGCATGACCTTACCTTACACCACCAGAACAACTCCTATATAGAGAAATTGCAAAGATCAGTATTCATAATTTGATTGGGTTGACATATGGTGGAAGTCTTTTGATTAGGTAACAGGATGTGGGAATATTCTCCCCCACAAATTTTGCTGACGGACAGCTTTCTACGATCGATTCATGTCTCGTTGTTGTTACTAAATGAGATTTGTTAGAGAATGTGGAAATACGAAACACGTCTCTTAAAAGGAATTGGAACCAACATAATCAAATCAAAAGTTGTAGTGGTTGCAATTAGAGATCAATGGATGCAGCTGGTACTACTTGCCCAACTAATGCATGGAATCGATGGAACAGCAAACGAGTCGTTTGGGGCTACCAGAAGGGAAACGATCAGGGAGCAAATTAGCCAATAAGGGTTCTTTTGTTAACTCTTCTAATTGAGTTGATTAAAATTGATTTGTGAGTCTTTTTTAAGGGATTAAAAAAGAAGAAGAAAAAACATTAATTCCCACGTGGCGAGTCTCCTTAATCCGAGGTTTTTGTTTTTGTTTTATTATATTATTGGGGCCAAAAAGAAGAAAAGAGAAGGAAAGGTAGGAAGTACTTGGGGGTAGCGCAACAGGCTTTAAGGCTGGTGAGGACAGGGAAGGAGGGGTGCTTTCTTCTGAACACACCCCAATCCATTAATAACGACTCCTACGCCCCTCCAAAATTGAGTCGAGTAGATCAATCTTAAAAAAGCATACTTATATATATTAACAATAAAAAAGAATAATTAGATTGGATGTGCATGGGTCTGTCACTTATCGTGGCACACAAAGGTGAAAGAGATCATTCTCGAAATGCTGCCGCTGTTCATTGGCAATAGGAGACGTTCGGTTCCACTTGGCCAAAACCCACCATGAGCAAATGTAAATGCATTTGACAAATGTTTTGGAAAATTTTGGGGAAATGCAAATACATTTTGGAGATAATTTAAAATGCTACATTTTTCGAAATGTAAATAGACTTTTTTTCCTTTCCAATTTTTCACTCATTATATTCTTATTATTACAAAAATATCTGTTGAAAACCCTAATGTTACCTCAGCCATTGGAGAACCTAGCCTTGCCTGAGGTGATGCACCTTAGGCAGCATCGCTTGGTGTCGTGTGACGTGAGATGAGGCTGGTAGGAGGCTAGATCCGGCTGCCAATGGTCGGTTAATGGCTGATATAGCTAGTCAGCGGTTGAGTTTTGCTAGAAATGTTTAAGATTTTTTAAAAAAAAAATTAGCAAAAGTTATTTATAAAGTACAATTTTTCTCAAATGTTATACACTTTTATGAAATGCTATTTACATTTTGAAAAATCTCCTTCGTCAAAACTCATTAGGCTTTTCTTTAAAAATTAAACCAAAGGCATTTTTAGTGATTCGACCTTTTTCAGAGTACATTAAAACTATCACGCTATCAATTCTCTAGCGTTTGAGGCCGTTAGCATGCGTATTTTGCATGGGAAAATCAGATTTTGTGCTTTGAAGGTCGCCACATTCTCTTCAATTACTTCAACCAACGTGGGTTCTATCTCTTTTCCCTTCACATACATAACAAAATTAAAAAGAGGAAAAAAAATACCCATGTGTCAGATGAGGGAGTGAGCGACACTTGCCCCTGCCCTGCTCCATGTAAAAAGGGAGGCTGCTTTTTCATTTTAAGTTGCCTTTTTGCATCCCCACAAATTTCTGCAGTTTCACAGGCCCTGCCCCCCCTCCTCCCCTCCAAAAAAGTAGAGCGGCTCTGCTCCCGCTGCTAATCCCGCTATGGAGGAATGATTCCTCTTGGTACTAAAACTCGACACAATATTTATATAAAACGACGTCGAGAGCTTATTAATCTATGTAATCTGTTCACGTTTTGCCAGGCGAATTTTTACAAATCAGTACGCGACTACGCGTCCCTCCCAATTTGGATATCGACATTAGCGAAATGATGCGCAAGAAGAGAGGAAACAAGGCAAAAACAAAGAAGACTAGACCAGCCAAATCAACCGACCGGTAATACTAACAACGCATTCCAAAGGCCACAACAAAAAGAAAAAGAACAAGAAAGTGGTAAACGATTTCGTAGTCTTTGACCAGCTAGACATTGATCAACCTCATCGACGTGTCACTTCTTCTTCTTCTTCTTCTTCTTCTTCTTCTTCTTCTTCTTCTTCTTTTGTAACTGTACCCTCTATTCTCTCTTCTTGTCTAATGCTAATTTCCACAGCCTAAAAATCTCTCATCTCACATGACGGAGCAAGCATTCGGGTTCTCATCACTGAACAGCTGCGGCGCGTGCAAGTGCATCGGCTCCCAATACACGCCGCCCCCGTATCCGTACCCCCACGGCCCCTGGTACTCCATCCGCTGGCCCTCCGCTTTCTCCCACCAGCAGCCCCCCACGATCCCCGCCGCCGCCGCCGCCGCCTTGCAGCTGCAGCCACTGCCGCCGACGTTCCTGTTCTTCCCGCCGCCGCCTTCCTTGTCCTTGGCCTCGCCGCCATCCTTGTCTTTCTTCGGCGGGACGATTTCCACCGCCCTCTTCATCTGCTCCCTCAAGTTCTCCGCCAGCGCCTTGGCGTCCATGGCCCCCCTCACCGTGGCCGTGTCCTTGTCCCTGTTGAAGTCCACGTCCAGAACTCCTGCGCCCCAAGTACCGTCATGAACATCCTTCCCCAGAAAAAAAGGAAAATAAAGAAAAATGGGAATTGGGCTGAATCACGCAAATGAATTGCAGTATAGATAACCTTTTGTTTTTGTGATTATCTTGCGGATCTTCTGGATGCACCCCTCGCAGTGGAGGCAACTGAACTTCAGAACCACCGTCGTCACCGGAGGCTGCACCAGAGAATTGTACATCAGGACGTGTTCAAGTTCATGAACAATGCACATTCAATTGAAACCGAAAGAAAAGGGAAACAGACAAACTCGGCAAGCAAGCAAGCCGACAAGCTCCTCCCATGCAACGCGCGGAATCCCCAGGAAAAATCGAAAAAATGAGAATGAAAAAGCCGATATACCTCTTTGGGTTTCTTCTTCTCCTCATCGGCTTTCTTCTTCTCGTCGCTGGACTGACCCCTGTCTCTCTTGGGCAGCGGAGACACCAGCTCCACCTTCTTCTTCGTTTTCTCTTGCATCTTCTCGCGCAGCTTCGCGGGATCCACGTGTCCTTCCACCGTCACTTTCATCGCCCCTCCATCCACCTTCGTCTTCTCCACACCTTCGCCCACCCAAAAAAGAAAAAAGAAAAAAAGAAACAAAGCTCGATTCAACATTACAGACAAAAACCGAAACTCGAGCAGATAATGACAAACCGAGAGAAACCGGAGCAGATTCAGAAAGGCAGAGAGCGCAATAGTTCGCTGATGTATATCCATATTCCGTCCGCGGTTCCATCGGAAACGAAGCCGATCACCCGGGAACGCATTCGAAACCCCAAGCTCAACCGGGAAAATTTTTTTTTAAAAAAAAAAACGGAAAAAGGCAGTAGGTACTATGTAGAAAACCGAACCTGGGAATTTCTTGAGGAATTTCTCGATTTTGGCTTGGCAACCTCCGCAATGCAGGTCGATCTTCAAGACGACCGCCACGCGCCCGTCCTTCTGCTCGCCGGCCTTACCTCCTCCTCCTCCTCCTCCTCCCTTCGCCCCGTCGCCACCCTCATTCTTCTGCTGCGCAAAGCACGCACAAAAAAGCAAAAAACCGAGGATGACGCGATCGTCGGAACAGAGGAAGATACGAACGCCCGGAAGACGGAGAGGAAGGAGCGAGTCGACTCACCTTGCCCATGGCGAACTCGCAGCGTCGCTCTGGAGAAGGCGAGAGGAATATAGAGAGAGAGAGAGAGAGAGAGAGAGAAACTGCAGAGAGGGAATGGGGAATGCGAAGGATTGTCCGTTGGGCGAGGCGAAGGCGAAGGATGTACGTGCGCCGACTTCCTTCAGCGACCTTCGCATTGGGCCCGGCATGGGCTTTTCTCCGGCCCACGTAGGCTTGCTATGGGCCCGGTAAAGCCGCCCGAGATGGGCGGGGTCGCCCCGTCCGTGCGCTTGCCAGGTCAGGGGCGGTCGCGCCCTTTCGAGCTAAGTAAGTTCGTACGTTTTTATAGCACTTGTATGCACTGTGCATCATCGTGGGAAAAAAAAGCATGTTTTATTGGGGTGTGCACTAGAAACGGCCCGAATCGGAAACCACCAAAACCGGACCGGATTGACCGATTTTGGGTGATTCCAAAAGTGAGGGCGGTCTGGTTCCTAGTTCTGGACCAACCTAAATATTTTTCAATTTTTTTAATAAAAAACCCTAATTCCTCCAAATTTTTTTCATTTTTCATTTTATTTTTGGCTAAAAACAATAAATTTACTGGTTCTACCGGACCGGTCGATCAGTCCGATTCCTAGTTCCAAAACTAATCGGTCCGGTTCTCACTTCCACCTTAGAACCAGACTAGACCGGGAACCGATCAATCCTAATGTTTTATATGATTGTACATTATCATGGATTACAAAATAGTCCACCCGTTTTCCCACGAGTAATTATTATATGTGTAGTTCTATTTGCTTACAAAATTTTTATAATTTCATGTGCTTTCTACATAATTTAACTTTTACAAAAATTATGTCTAAACTGCTGCTCTACTCTTATATATTCATGCCAAATTCGAATCTGTTTAACGTACCCCTGAAGCACCGCCCTATGCACAATTGCACATGCACCATCAAGGAAGATCCTTTATAAACTGATGCTGACAGGACAATGGGCGAGAGGAGGAGCAGAAATTACCCAGAATTTGCAGGTACCTTGGCAGATCCATTTTGAAACGTGAACCGATCATCTCCTTCTCGCCGACCAATAATGCACTAGAGACAATCGACGAGAAAAGAAAAGCAGCAGAACTATAGTTGTATATTAACATTATTATCATTATGTAATAGCAATCATTGATGTTTAATATTCTATGAACTTAAAAAAAAGCCACGTGAATCAAGCTCGCTTTCGTTCTCTCCACTTATGATCCGTCCTTTCAATTTATTATGTTGGCACGATAGATGTTGCTAATATTTTCTCCATGGGACACCAAAGAAGCCTAAATTAATTATTTGGAGGGAGGGTTACCCCATACTAATATAAAGGTTTTGTCAATCTGAATACATAGTCGATTTTAGTGAATTTAAGTATACTTAGTTAGTTTGCCTTGAAGATAAATTTGGGGTGGAAACAAGAGCATCTAGCCTAGTGAATCCCAAGTAAGCATAGCACTCGAGAATCAAGTTATTTACGCACAAGCAATTGCACATATAGAAATTTTAATAGGACTATGAATAAAGTAATGCCCTACAAATCGTGCTTTGTTAAAATATAATGAATCTACTGAATGAAGCATCATAAAATCAAGAAAGAAGTAAAGGAATATTGACGAAACACGATACATCTACCAAAGGGGTAATTACCAAAATAATCATAAATCCATTGTACGGATGTTAATTTGGTTCTAAACCTGTTAATAAATTGCCAATATAATTCTTTCGGCCAATTTTTGTTGAGAATCGCTTACACACGTGACATAGTTGACATTGCTATGAGTTTTTTTTGTTTTGCATTTTCATGAATTTTTTTATAATTTATATAATTTTTTCCTTTTCTCTCGGTTGGTTGTTGGGCAACCAATCAAACAATTGCCAATAAACTGAAAAATGATTCATCCAATGGTAAGGAAGAGAGTGACAGGCTAATAGCACGTGAGCGACTAATGAGAGAAGACCAAACTTTCGAATGAATAAGGAAAAATTATGGCATAAGCTTCTATTAACACTAAAATCTTCCTAATCCCTTCTTACTTTTGAGGGTTTTTAACTTCTATTATCTTGACAGGATCATGCTAAAGCTATGCAGCTACAAAGGTGCCGAATCAGCATCTTGAAATTGGATTCAGTTTAGTTAAGCATCTTGGAATCAAAAACCTTTTGATTAAAGCTAATCGAGTATGGCTAGTTCTGTTCGATTATGCCCCTAAATTCCCAATCACCACAACTGTTCAATGAATGTTTTGCTGAAGGTAACCAATTAATGTGAAGCAATCAGCTTGTAAACACGTGCACGTCTGGGCGAGAGCTTTCCAAATTTCTCTCTTTTAACCATCATATTCATGACATGATGTCCATCACAATCTTGTACGATTCTCAAGAGACTTGACTTCTTTTGCTCTCACACCTAAAGCACCCCCGCCCCTTTTCTTACAACAGTAACTATACGCACAGAGTCATATTTGCTTACCAGATTAAGCATGTCTCCTAGAGTTTGTGCTTCTGCACGGTCCACCGTTTATCCCGAATCCGAAGCTGTCGCACTCCGAATCATATCGAGCGAAGGGAAGCGATCATTTATGTTTAATTTACTATAAACTACAAAAAAGCCACGTCAATAAAGCTCGCCCCGCGCTCTTTTCACGGTTGTTAAAATCGTCCTCTGGTTCGCAAGCTATTAAAATATTAAAGCGCATCAGAAGTTGCAGGGAGAGATATTTGCATTCCATCAATTTTAAAGTCAAACAAAAAAGCATCTAATCGATGGCGGTCCCGTGACACTGAGGAGAGCCTCCCGGGGTCCTCCGATTATTTCACCCACGAACTGAGAAGAGAGATAGAGAGAGAGAGAGAGAGAGAGAGAGATGGAGATGGATGGGAGGGTCAGGGGTTCTCTGCCGTTTGTCTCGATGATTATGGTGGTTCTGGCTCTAGCAAGCAACATGGTGGTGATGAAAATAGCCATGTCCGATGGGATCAGCAAGTACATCATGGTCTTTTACTGTCACGCCGTCTCCTCTCTCGTCCTCCTTCCTTGTCCCTTCATCATCTCTCGCAGGTTTGCGCTGTCAGTCACTTGCTAACTCCATTAATGCCAGCTTTAGGGGGAAAAATAGTTTCAAGTCCTGGCCTTGTTCGTTTGCTCCGTTTGGCAGGTCAGGGTCGTGTCCTCCTCTCACTTTCACCGTGCTAGGCAAGATCTTCTTGCTCGCTCTGGTTGGGTGAGTGGGTGGAAGTTTCTTCACTTCACATGAATTTGCAGATTTGGGATTTACTTTTCTTGGAATTCTTTTGAAGCAAAACGTCTTGATCAACCGTAGAGAATTTCATACCAAAAAACAGAGTTTCTGAGTAATTTTGTTGATACAGATTGGTAGCACAGATATGCGCTTATGCCGGCATCGGTTACAGCTCCCCTGTGCTGGGCACGGCCATGATGAACCTCATCCCAGCTTTCACTTTCATTCTTGCCGTAATTTCAAGGTTCTTTCTCTCTCCTTTCTCGTTATCTGCAGTGCACCTGAAGAAACGAGAGAAGCAGGTGACGGTGTGTTGATTGGATGATGGGTGTTTGATTCAGCTCAAAGTTTGTGAGTGCTTTAAATCGAGTACGACCAAAGCATAGTTCATAGTTCCCGTTTCAACCAGGCCCGGAGAAATTCACTTTGCCACCACTCAATTCACTCATCATTTTCTTCTGTGCATCTGTCCTTTTAATCTCAGAGAGTAGAATAGCTCTATAACCTTCATTTCTGCAAACGAATGAACCCCTGAAACATGACAGAATCAAGAAAGTACAGAGAGTAGAATAGCTCTATAACTTCATTTTAGCAATTGGAGGCAGGCTGAACGTTCATACGAAACGCAAAAGATAGCAGTGCATGACATGTCATCCTCGATGAAACGACAAGCTTATTTCATTCTTGAATTGGTTTTTATCGAATTAAAAAAACTAGGATGGAGAAAGTGAATTGGAAAAGCTCAAGCAGCCACGCTAAGCTTGTCGGAACCATCGCATCAATCGTCGGTGCATCAGTAGTCACTCTCTACAAGGGTCCGCCGATCCTCCGCTCACCTCTACCTCTTCCTTACGTTCAACCTCGTCACCTTCTTTTGATTCTCTCGCGACAGTCGAATTGGATTCTTGGCGGGTTTCTCCTCACGGCCGATGCTTTCTTACTATCATTATGGTATATTATACAGGTCAGCACCAATATCCTTACTTTTTTCGCCTAGAATTTTACCGACGTTAAACAGAAGTATACTCGAGAAGTAAAGAAATCTTGAATCTTGCAGGCATCTATCCTCAAAGATTACCCCGTGGTGCTGAACATAATGTTTTACAAAGTGCTCTTCGAGACGATTCTCGCCGGGCTATTGTCCTTCATTACAGTGAGAGAATCACGGTCATGGATTTTGAAACTCGACAGGGACTTGATCGCTATTTTATACTCGGTAAGCGCATAATACCACGACTCTTCAAGTCTAGATTTTGATCTGACTTTGCATCGGAAGACAAAAGTAGTATTGAGAGTTCAATTGTTTGAATGACTGAAAATCGATTAGTCTATGGAAAATGTTTTCCATAGATTAAAAACAACGAGCTGAGATAGGGCTAGAATGGCTTTTTCTTCTAGTAATAAAGAAATCAATTTCTGAAAAATCACCAAATAAATGATTTTCATGGAAAACAGTTTCCTTTTGAATGAAACAAACTCGCCATGATATTGCATATGCAGGCTCTGGTTGTTAGCATCTTCAGCATTACATTGTGCACATGGTGCTTAAAGAGAACTGGACCTGTTTATGTCGCCATGTTCAAGCCTTTAGGGATTGTATTCGCCGTAGGATTGGGGTTCATATTTTTAGGCGAAACATTACATCTTGGAAGGTATGAGTTCTCTCTCTTCTTCTCCATTAAAATGCCTGCACCCCATCTTTTGCTATAATCAAGAATCTGATGGATTAGAAGGTATTATGAAAAATGTGTTCGTCAGAGAAAAAGCTCCTTCACGAGCTCATCTCAAGCATTGGCAACATACATCCTTAAGATATAAATTATAATCACCATACTCTTTACTTTAACTTTTTCTTCTTCTTTTTTTATGTTTTTTTTCTTGTCGGGTGTTGGCAGCTTGATTGGAGCGATGGTGATTGCGATGGGATTCTATGGGGTAGTGTGGGGAAAGTCTAAAGAGGAGGAAGAGAGGACAATGGAGGGTGGGAGCTTGGCATCCTCCAGCCACAAGATTCCTTTGCTCCAAAACAAAGCTTCAAGCGCGTAGATATTCTTTGGCAGAATAGAAAATAGATGGAAAATGACAAAGGTTCAGACATGTTTACGGCAATGTTCCCTTTTGTCTTGCTGAAATGAATTCGAGTTGAATATTCCAATGTGAAACACACGTGAAAATACCAATACAGGGGCAGTGCCAAAAAATGAAGAATTCGGAAAACATTCATGACCATCTTGGGCAATGAAGACACCGGCTCCATTTTCTTGTTCGTCTTCTCTTGCAATTTCTCGCGAAGCTTCACGGCATCCATTTTCCTTCCACCGTCAACTTCTCCGCCTCTCCCTCCACCTTCGTCTTCTCCACACCTTCGCCCACCCAAGGAAACAGAGAGGAAAAAAACCAATCGCCAATTCACCATTACAGACAAAATCGAAACTTGAGAGGGCAATGACGACCTTATAGACACTTGAGCAGATTGAGAAAAAGAGAGCGCACTGTCTATCTGATGCAAATCGCTGTGGTTCCGTCCGAAACGAAGTGATGGCAGAAAGTTATAAGAGGTCGAGAATAGAAGAACGTTTTTTTGAAACGAAAAACCAGAGAAAATGCAGGGATGATCGGATTGCTCGGAGGAATGAAAAAAGAAACACCGAAAACACAAAGCCGATCAATTGGGATAGCATTTAAAGTGGAAAAATGATCAAAAAATCCTGAATCTATTTTATGAACCTAAATTCAGTTCTAACCATTTCAATTACGTTAATTTAGTCCTAAATATTTTGATAATTTATTAATATAGTAATTCCGGTCAATTTTGGCCTGAAAATGCTTGTGTGGATTCCAACTATCTTACGTGATATCGTCAGTGCTAATGTGAACAATTTTTTGAAGTTTTTTTTATAATTTTTAGATTTTTAAACTTTTTAATGTTTTTCACTTCTTCCTTTTTAAGGCTAGCAAGGGGTGAAGGCTTGCCACAATGGTCGTGAGCCTCATTATTTGCAGGCAAGGGTAGCCCTTGCCCAAGCAAAGCTAACCCTTGTGGGTTGTTGTCCATGGTCTGTTGCCAATGACTAGCTTACAAAAAAGGGAAAAAAAACCACCCGCAGTGGTGGCTCCGCTGGTAGATCCTGGTGACGTCCACTGAGGAGGCCCAAGATCGAAGCCCCTGCGAAGCAGGAGGCAGGCGGGTCATTGGCGACATACCCAGGGTATGTGGGTGGTGGTTTCCTACGTGCCTCCCCAGGGTTTACTTCCCAGCTATCGGTTGTGCGGAGGTTCCCTAAGTCACCAAAAAAAAAAAAAGGGGAAAAAAATTCTAGAAATTTTTTTAAAAATTATCCACATCAACTCAGCCATGTTATATAAGATTGTGGGTGTGCAAAACGAATTGCCCGTCGCAATTCTTAAAAGTAGAATCGGTGTTTGGGTAGTCCAATTCTTGATTCTAAGGGAGAATCGGACCGATTACATATTGTTTTTTAAATTTTTCTTAAAAAAATAAAAGTAAAAAGTTTTTTTTAATCCATTTCTTCACAATAGAAGGCATATAAGTAGTGGGAAAAAAAGAAAGCGATCAATTCCATTGCATTGGACTGGGAATCGATCACCCTACATAAAATAGCCGATGTTGACTAGACTGTCATGTCAACGATTTTTGGTTATAATTAGTTGCAATGATTAAATTGACACGATTGAAAATTTTAAAATTGAATTGGCCATTGTATAACAGGTTTATAAATTTTTTGACAAATTTCCCCATTCAAAATCCCAAGGTCGATAGGTTAAAGAACGAGAAAACCAAAAAAGTAGTGTATGCTGTGTAGAAAACTTGGGAACTTATTAAGAAATTTGTTGAGATTTAATTGTTCTAAAAATTTAAGCCGTAAGATAAAAACGTGATTAAATATTTGTATATTTTAAATCTTCTCTTACTCTAATATCATATAAAATTTTGATAGTACCACTATCGATTGTTTTAAAATGTTTAAATTGTTAAATAAGAACATTATTTAATTTATATCCTATCATGAAATAGGGAGCCCTTATATTTGGAAATGCGAAGGAGTACAGGCGCGTGTATTTGATGCGACGTGAAAGGGGACGACGTATGTGTGCGTGTGTTAAGATGTGGGCAAAGAAAGCATGTGCGCCAACTTCCTAGCGACTTCGCATTGGGCCTCGTATGGGCTTTTCGATGGCTGGGCTTCCATTCTCAGCTTTCGCAGCCCACGTGCTCGAGAAGAGCGGGTCGCCCGGTCCGTGCATTGCTGTGTCAGTCACGGTTCAAATAGGCAACCGCAATGGCAACCGGACCCTCCCCATCAAGAAACATGCGATGGGTCTAAATTTGAGCTCACAAGTACTTTGTACATTTATTTAGTATTTATGCACTATGCATTGTTGTGGAAGTAGCATGCATTATTATACTTATCTTTGTATACACACGAAGAAATGCATCTAAGTCAACTATATTAATCGACCCATATGCAAAAGTATAGCATTTGCCCTATAGTCTTTCCACGACAATAAGCATGCTCATCGTGACAGTACTTCTAGGAATTGCGAATCAAGCGGCGATAGAAATGAAAAAAACAAAAAAAAAAAACAAAGATTCCTTTTCAATTATATTTTACGACTCTTTTATACTCGGAGGAGACTATGATAGAACCTAAATTAATTCTTTGGAGGGAGGGTACACGATACCAATATAAAGATATTGTCGATCCAAATACATAATCGACTTTAGTGAATTTATGTATACTTAGTCTGCCTCAAAGATAGATCTGGGGTGGAAACAAGAGCATCTAGCCTAGTGAATCCCAAGTAAGCAAAGCACTCAAGAATTAAGTTTTTTTTTTTTTTTTTTTTTTTTTTTTTTGTGCTTTGGAGGAACCGCTTTGGCTAACAGCTGCCACGTAAAACCCCCAAGTGTCACTAGCGGGGAAACTACCACCCCGACGCCACACATCAATCACCTAATAGCCCGTCAACCTCCTTGCAACTTGCATTGCAAGAGCTTCGAACTCCTGACCTTCCATCAAAGGATTGAAGCCTACCCAGCGGAGCCACCACGGCTGGTGGTAGGAATTAAGTTATTTGTGTGCACACAATCACACATATAGAAATTTTAATAAGACTATGAATATAGTAATGTCTTACAAATCATGCTTTGTTAAAATGTAATGAATCTACTGAATGAAGCACCATAAAATTAAGAAAGAAGTAAGGAAATATCGATGAAACATAATACGTCTATCAAAGGGGTAATTAC
Organism: Eucalyptus brandiana; assembly: GCA_014182725.1. Lineage (NCBI taxonomy): Eukaryota > Viridiplantae > Streptophyta > Magnoliopsida > Myrtales > Myrtaceae > Eucalyptus > Eucalyptus brandiana. The sequence goes on from CM024669.1 coordinate 31,971,794, forward strand.
CACAATAGTTATAAATCTATTGTATAAATGCTAATTCAGTTTTAAATTTTTAAATTTTGTCAATTTAATCATAAACATGTAATTTTTCCAGCTAATTTTTGTTAAGCGTCACTTACATGGGCATTGATCATCTTACGTGGTACAGTTGGCTTTGATACGAATATATATTGTATTTTCATGAATTCTTTTTTATAATTTATACAATTTTTTCCTTTTTTCTCGGGTGGTTGCTGGGCAACCAATCAAATGATTGCCAATAAACTGAAAAATGATTCATCCAATGGTAAGGAAGAGAGTGATAGGCTAATAGTAGGTGAGCGACTAATGAGAGAAGATGAAACTTCCGAATGAATAAGGAAAAATTGTGACATAAGCTTTTATTAACACTAAAATCCTCATAATCCTTCTTACTTTGGGGGGTTTCCAACTTCGATTGTCTCGACAAGATCATGCTAAAGATATGCAACTACAAAGACACCAAATTAGCACCCTGAAATTGGATTCGGTTTGGTCAGCATCTTGCAACTGGAAACGGATCAAAGTTAATTAAATACAGCTAGTTTGGTTCGGTTTCAAAATCAATCGGAGACTAGGGCATTACCCCAAACTCCCATTACAACAACTGTTCAATAAACGTGTTGCTGAACGTTTTGCTGAAGGTAACCAATTAATGTAAAGCAATCACTTTGTGAACATGCACACATTGAGGCAAGAGCTTTAAAAATTTATCTCACTTAACCATTGCGACATGATGTCCATCACAAGCTTATACAAATCCCAAGAGACTTTGACTTCTCTCGGTCTCACACCTAAAACGCCCCGCCCCTTTTCTTACAACAGTAACTATGCGCACGGTTAAATTTGCTTACAACGTTCAGTAATTCTCCTAGAATTTATGCTTCTGCACGGTCCCCCGTTCATCCCAAATCCGAACTTGTTACACTACGAATCGTGTCGTGCAAAAGGAACCAATCACACATGTTTAATTTATTATGAACTATAAAAAAAGTCACGTCGATAAAGCTCGTGCAAAAGAAAGCAATCACACATGTTTAATTTATTATGAACTATAAAAAAGCCACGTCAATAAAGCTCGCCCGCGTTCTTTTCAGGTTGTTGAAATCGTCCTCTGGTTCGCAAGCTGTTAAAAAATATCACAGCGCATCAAAAGTTGGAGGGAGAGGTCTTTGTCTTCCATCAGTTTTGAAGTCAGAACAAAAGCATACAGTGGATGGCGGTCCCCTGACCCGAGGAAAGCCTCTCGGGGTCCTCCAATTATCTCACCCACCAACTGAGAAGAGGGAGAGAGAGGGAGAGAGATGGAGATGGAGGGGAGGGCCAGGGGTTCGCTGCCGTTCGTGGGGATGATAATGGTGGTTCTGGCTCAAGCGAGCGAGATGGTGGTGGCGAAAATGGCCATGTCCGATGGGCTCAACAAGTACACCTTGGCCTTCTACCGTAATGCCCTCTCCTCTCTCGTCCTCCTTCCTTGCCCCTTCATCATCTCTCGCAGGTTCGTGCTCTGCTAATGCCTAGCACTCGCTAACTCCATTAATGGCAGGCGAAAGGGGGGGAGAAGGGTTTTAAGTTCTTGACTTGTTTGTTTGCTCTGTTTGGCAGGTCAGGGTCGTGCCCTCCTCTCACTTTCACCGTGCTTCGCAAGATCTTCTTGCTCGCTCTGGTCGGGTGAGTGAGTGAATTGTCCTCGTTTCGCATTAATTAATTTGCGGACTTGGTGGATTTTGCTTTTCTTGGAATTCTTTCGAAGCGAAACGTCTTGATCTACTGCTGAGAGTTTGATACGGGAAAACAAGGTGAATTTTTTTAGTGATTTGGTTGATGCAGATCCGTCGGGCAGATATGCGGGTATGCCGGGATCGATTACAGCTCCCCTGTGCTGGGCACGGCCATGATGAACCTCATCCCAGCTTTAACTTTCATTCTCGCCGTCATTTCAAGGTTCGTTCTTTCTTTCTTCTCGTTATCTGCAGTGCACTTAAAGAACCTCCATTTGAAGAAAAATGAGAGAAGCAGATGATGATGTGTTAATTGGATGATGGATGTTTGATTTCACATAGGTTCTGCTTAAAGTTGAGAATGCTTTTAGGCCTCATGTGGGGAATATTTTTTTGGGAAAATGTAAATACCTTTGAGTTGATGAAATTTTCCGAAATGCAAATAGCATTTGGTTTTTAAAGTATATTACGAAACAACTTTGTTAAAATGCCATTTGATAACAATTGCATTTGTAAATGATTTTTATTAAATTAAAAAAAAAGATTTTGTAAATTTTTTTTTTGAAGTCCACTGGTTGACTAGCCAGATTTGGCCGCTGGACCGCCGAATTTGGCTGCCGGACAGCCAGATCTGGCCTTCGGATGGCCTTGCCCGAGGTCGCGCGACCTGAGGCGGCTGTTGCGTGGGTCACGCGACCTCAAGCAGCCGCCTAGGGGGCGTGATTCAGGCCTCAGCCGCTTGGGTCGTGCGACCCGATCGTCGCCTGAGGTTAGGCGACAGTCACTGGGGATTTATTTTGGACTAAAGGCTCTTAGAACTCTTTGGAGATGCAATTGTATTTTCTCAAAGTTGAACAAAAACACGAACCAAATGCGTTTGCATTTGGCCAAGGGATTTTAGAGTCACAAAACCCATTACAAATGCCAAATCAAACAGGACCTTAATTGAGTCTGACCAAAGCAAAATCCTTAGTTCCTTTTTCAACCAGGCCTAGAGAGATCCACTTCGCTATGACTTAATTCACTTCTCATTTTCTGTGTGTCCGTCCTTCTAATCCCAGAGATTATGGACAGTTCTATAACTTTTATTTTTGATGATGCTGGATCCCTAAAATTTCTGAGATGGGTGTTGCTCTGCAAATGAATAAATCCCTGAAATGGGACAAAAATCAAGAAAGTCCAGTGCTTTGGCAAGTGGAGGCTGCGCATTCAAATGAAACCGCAAAACACAGTAATGCACAACATGTCTGTCAGACAATGAAACAAGATAAACTTATCTTACTGTTGAATTTGTTCATGGATTGAAAATCTAGGATGGAGAAGGTGAATTGGAAAAGCTCGAGTAGCCAAGCTAAGCTTGTGGGAACCGTTGCATCAATTCTTGGTGCATTAGTAATCACTGTGTACAAGGGTCCAACAGTTCTCCGCTCGCCTTCGCTGCCTTCTTTTGTCCATCCCCGTCACCTTGTCTCTCTTCTCTCACGACAATTGAATTGGGTTCTCGGTGGGTTTCTCCTTGCGGCTGAAGCTTTCTTCTTATCATTGTGGTTCATTATGCAGGTTAGTACCAACAATCCCTATTTTTTTCCTAAGAATATGAATGACATTAGAACGAATTTAAAAAAAGACTTGACAAGTACAAAAAATCTGTAATCTTGCAGGCATTTATCCTCAAAGATTACCCCGTGGTGTTGAACATAATGTTCTATCTAATGTTCTTCGCAACAATTTTTTCCGGGCTATTATCCTTCATTATGGTGAGAGAGCCGCAGTCTTGGACTCTGAAACTCGATGTGGGTTTGATCGCTATTTTATACTCGGTAAGCATGTATTTTGCTTCTCTTAAAGTCTAAACTTTTGGTCGACTTCGAGTTCGAAGATAAAAGTCGGATTAATATTGTAAATGCAGTCTCTGGTTGCGGGTGTCTTTAGAGTCACATTGTGCACATGGTGCCTGAAGAAAGCTGGACCTGTCTTTGCTTCCATGTTCAAGCCCTTGGGAATTGTATTTGCTGTGGGATTGGGGTTCATATTTCTAGGGGAAAAGTTACACCTTGGAAGGTACAAAGGCTCTCTCCTCCTTTCCATTGAAATGCCTGTACCTCATCTTTTTCTACAATCAATAATCTAGTTCATTAAAAGAGATTAAGAAAAAGATGTGTTCATAAGAGAAAAAGCTCATTCACGAGCTCATCTCAAACATAGCAACAGATATTCTTAAGATATAAAACATAGATTGCCTTGCTCTTCAGATTAACTTTCTAAAACCGAACGGTTATTGCTCAACTCTGGCGATTTGCCAGAGACTATGTGAAAAACCAGAGTCTCTGTCATTACATGCATACGCGAAGGAGCAAAACAGGGTCGGAAGATGAGCCACACGAGGACTACTTTCTAATTGTTAAAGAAGTATCTGATTTGGTCCTTTACTTGCCTTCTGGTTTTGGCAGCTTGATTGGAGCAGCAGTGATTGCGATGGGATTCTACGCGGTCATGTGGGGAAAGTCCAGAGAGGAAGAGAAGACAATCGAGGACAGCGGTGGGGCTGATGGGAGCCTGGCATCCTCCAGCCATAAGATTCCTTTGCTCCAAAGCAAATCGTTGAGTGTGTAGATATTGTTATAATTATCGTTAATGGATCAACGAAAGTTAATAAATTAAAATACGTTTTATTGTTCACGTATCTATTGATCATGAATTTCCTAAACTTTTTTGTTCACATATCTATTGAATTCATGAATTTCCTAGATTCATGTATCTTTTAGTGTGTGTATTTATTGAATTCACGAATCTCTTGAATTCACGTGTTTTTGAATTCATGAATTTTTGGATTCACGTATCTCTTGTTTCATAAATTTCATGGATACATGCGTTTATTTAATTCATATATGTCTTATGTACATGAACTAAAAAAACTCTATAAATAAATATAAGCACAGAGCTTCAACAGAGTTTTTTTCGACTCGATTCCAAAAAGAAATTTGATATATTATTTTACTCTTCTGATTTTTCTGGGTTTGCTGATTCAATTGCACGGTTTAACTTAGTCATGTTTGCATAGTACTAATCCAAACAGGTTCGAAGTATTGTATCTTGGGAGGCATAATTCGTGAATCTGCAGAGCACCATTGGCAGGAACTAACTGTCTTAAAGAGATTCGGATATCCGTACTAGACCTCCATTACATTGATATTCTGATTATAACAAATAGTTTATTTTCTTTGGATTAATTTTCAACAGATATTCTTGGCCAAAAGAAGAAAAAGAATCAAAAGGAAAGAGACAAAGGTGTGTACACATCTATAGAAACGTTCCCTTTTTTGTCCTTTTGAAATGAATTCGAATTGATTATTCCTTTAGAATGGTGGCATTACCAATAAAATGACAAATTTGATAGGAGTTTCAATTGTGGTGTGGACATTGACAACAGTATGTATGCTTATCTATAGCTACGTAATATTGATATCAACGAGAAGCGACGGGATGTTCAGCAAATATCACAATTCATCGACAGAGCCTACCAGTAACCAGCTATCTTGAAATTTGGCCTAGTGTTGGACACAAAAAGGAGAGCACATTGATCAAGGATGAGAAATGGAAGCACCAATGCAGAGTGACGGTTGAGTGTCCTAGGCTGCGTTTGTTTTGATTTTTTTTTTTTCTGTTTTTAAACAATTTTTTTTCCTGAGAACAAAAAAGAAACAGAAACGTGTTTGTTTACGTTTTTGTTCCAAAATTATTTTTTATTATTAAAACATATCTCTGGAACAAAAATAAGAAACAAAAAAAAGTTGTTTCTTGTTTCTGGAAAACATTTTAAGAACACTTTTTTCTCTATTTTTTCTTCTTCTTTTTTCTTTCTTTTTTCTTTGGCCGGCAATCTTGCCGGAGCGTCGCTGGCCCCAGGCGAGACTCAGCCTCGCCTTGGCTGGGCGAGCTCGATCTCACCCAGATCCGGTGAGGCCAAGCTCGCCCAGTGGCTGGCGAGGCCGAGCCTGGTCGGGCCACCGCTAGGTCGGCGTCACCTGGTGGTGGCCCGGTGACGCCGAGCCTCGCCGCCGGGCCAGGCGAGCTCGGCCTCGCCGAACCGGGCGAGCTCGAGCTCACCCGAGCCAAGGCGAGGCCGCCGGCCCTCGTCGACCGATTGCCGGCCATGGCGAGGTCAACGATTGGCCAAAAGAAGAAAAAAAAAAAAAAAAAAAAAAAAAAGGAAAAAAAGAAAGAAAATAAAAATAAAAATAAAAATATTAAAAAATTAAAAGAAATAAAAAAATTATACAAATTTACCAAACGTGTTTATATTCTTTTTATATTTCGGAACAGATTTACCAAACGTGTTTTTTATTCAAAAATTGTTTCCCGAAATAGAAACTTTTTTCTATTTCTCGTTTCCGAAATAATTTTTAAACGAAATGTTACCAAACGCACTCCTAGTAACCTTGGGATTTGTTACTTCTTGTGGAAATCTGGGAAAAAAAGGTGCTCTTGTATTACCACTTAATGTGATAAGTACTTCTTGTAAACTGTAATAGTGATTAGCGAAGCATAAATGCCGATAGCATTCGTTGTAAAGAGGATGGTCTTCTAAACGCAATCAGATTCCTAATGTCATTTGATAATGTATTAGTATGTCTTTTCATCATCAACACTTGTTTTATCATCTCCTGTACTTTATTTTTAGAATTTACATTTTTCATCTTCATTTTAGAAGCCTTTTTTTTTCCCTGCAATTACCATAGAATGCATTTCCATTAAAAACCAAGAATCAACTTTTTGTTGAAAGATTTTTTTTCACTCTTTGGGTGCATTCTCGTTTTGGCGAAATGGATGTACAGACATTAATATATATACTTGCTTTTGAAAATCTATATTTTGCAATTTGAGTTTCATTATGAGATTTCAACTTGTATCTTCTTCTCACTATCAATATTCTATTTTTGTTAAATTGCCGTTTCCTTTCCTAGATTATTAGTATCACTTTCTTTACCTGAGGCCAATGATGGTTCTAACCTCCATGATAGTCCAATTCAAGGTCTGACATAAATTTGGGCATGGAGCTCGAGCTCAAGCGAATTGAGCCACCATGGTCATGAGTTCACTCCTCTATAGAAGGCTTGTGCTCGCGGTCAAGGTGAACTATGAACAAAGCTCATGATATCAAGCTTTGTCCCGTAGAGTTCAAGCCACAAGCTCTTATCCCAAAAGTAAGATTAATGCAAACTCGAATATACCAATTTTATGTAAAGGTCAAGTTATATTTATATATAAAATATCGCAATCGTGCTTTCTTGACTTTATGAATGTTAAGTAAATGCATGAAATGAGAAGAAAGATACATAAAAAAAAAGTTCAAGAAAATGAATAATTTTGAAAAAGAAAGTGGGAATAGGTGAAGATGAGAGTAGCATACATGTTCGGTCAATTTTTAGTCAACCTACAAAATTTTCATGCATTAAGATTTTGGTCATGATCATGCTTGGCGTAGAAAATTCATTACATGGTCCAGGTTCATAGTTCATACGAGCTCCATGAATCTCAGCCGTTGAATCGCGTGAGATTCAACGGCTGTGACCCATCGACAGGTGCTCCTCGTACATGCTGAGGTGTCGGCCCGTACCAAACAATGCTGGAATCCCCCAACCAATCAGCTGTAATCTGCATCTTCCGCATGCGCAGAAGAAGACAAAAACCAAACAGCTCCAAGAACAGCTCGTCAAACGCAAAAGCGAGCACGCTTCTTGCTCTACTCGGCGCGGCGCTTTTTCCACCTCCATCTCCTCCTCCGTTGAAGTCGGCGGCGGAGCGACGACCGATGCGGAAGAGGCTCGCCGCGCCGGTCGTCGGCATGGTGATGGCCGAGTGCGCGCAGGTCGGCCTCATGATCGTGAGCAAAGCGGTCATGTCCAACGGCACGAGCAACCTCATCTTCGTCTTCTACTCCAACGCCTTCGCTTCTCTCATCTTGCTTCCTGCCTCCCTCATCTTCCACAGGTCCCCCCTCCCTCTCTCTCTCATTGCGTTGCATGCCTTTCTATCTGGTAATCGCGAGGTTACCGGCGCTTCTATCGGTCGATTGTCACGAGGCTTTTCCCCCACCGTTTGCAGGTCGGGACGTCCTCCATTGACTCCATCCCTCGTTCTTCAGTTCTTCGTGCTCGGCCTCCTTGGGTAAGCTCGGAGTGAACTGCTTCGATTGGCTTCGAATAGGAAAATCTTTACGTGCCTTCGTTTGTTCTTTCGGTCAATTCCTACTGTTTAGATGGATTTTTGTTGATGCTGGGTTTTGCCTTCGTGTTCTTTCTTTTTTCTTATATACAGTTGCTTGGCACAGATACTTGGGTACGATGGGATCAATTACAGCTCGCCCACGCTCGGCTTGGCCTTGCTCAACCTCGTCCCGGCTTTCACCTTCCTACTTGCCGTCATTTTCAGGTCACTATAGTAGTTTTGATTGGCTTAGTGGTTCTTTATCGCTCGGTTCGTCGCCCGTCATATGCAGTGAGCTAGTGGATTTTCAAGTAGAACTTTGGCCTATCTCATATGTACCTTGATCATTGTATGCTTTTGGTTGTAACCGAGGGACGGGAAAAGGAGTGGGGAGTACCGCTTGTCTTGAAAGAGGCGTGCCGACTGCTAGGGGCACATCGTGAGGTCGTTGACCGTGGACCTGGATATTGTTTGAAGCATTCCGTTGCCTTGTTCTTTCTTTATATTATGATTGTAAAATGTTCTCTTTGGTCGTTTTGTTTCGAAATTGCCAACGAAGTGCAAAATTGGCTTAACTAACTAAATAAAGTTCGTATTGTTCACAAAAAAAAAAAAAAAAAAAAAAACTAAATAAAGTTCGTAATACAATTACACTTCCAGCTTATAACCTGGATTCCTAAAGCCTAAGTTAGGTTAGAGAGTATAATATGCCCGTAATACCAAAGATCAGTTTGTTCCAATTACTTTTCAGTAATGTGCTCCTGAATTTAGGGGTGCCCCTTAAATATGTAAATTGATGAAAATTACCATGGGAAAGTTATCTTAAATATATAGTTCCTAAGTAGATTGTCTTCTTTTCCAATTCCAAAGGTAAGCTTTTGTCTACATAGCTTGCACTGAAAACATTGGATCATGAACTGAGGGGTCAACCATTCTGTGAAATTGTTTCGCTTACTCTAATATCAGATAAAATTTTGATGGTACCACTATCGATTATCTTAAAATGTTTAAATTGTTAGATGAAAGCATTATTTAATTTAAATATCCTATTTTGAAATAGGGAGCCCCTATATTAGGAAATGCGAATGAGTGCGCGCGTGTGTATTTGATGCGACGTGAAAGGGGACGACGTATGTGTGCGAGTGTTAAGATGTGGGCAAAGAAAGCATGTCCGCCAACTTCCTAGCGACTTCGCATTGGGCCTCGTATGGGCTTTTCGATGGCTGGGCTTCCTTTCTCAGCTTTCGCAGCCCACGTGCTCGAGAAGAGCGGGTAGCCCGGTCCGTGCATTGCTGTGTCAGTCACGGTTCAAATAGGCAACCGCAAAGGCGACCGGACCCTCCCCATCAAGAAACATGCGAGGGTCTAAATTTGAGCTCACAAGTACTTTGTACATTTATATAGTATTTATGCACTATGCGTTGTTGTGGAAATAGCATGCATTGTTATACTTATCTTTGTATATACACGAAAGAAATACGTCTAAGTCAACTATATTAATCGACCCATATGCAAAAGTATAGCTTTTGCCCTATAGTCTTTCCACGACAATAAGCATGCTCATCGTTACAATACTTCTGGGAATTGCGAATCAAGTGTAGAAAGGGAAAAAAAACCAAAGATTCTCTTTCAATTATATTCTACAACTCTTTTACGTTCGGAGGAGACTATGATAGAACCTAAATTAATTCTTTGGAGGGAGGGTATGCGATACTAATATAAAGATTTTGTAGATCCAAATACATAATCGAATTTAGTGAATTTATGTATACTTAGTCTACTTCGAAGATAGATCTAGGGTGGAAACAAGAGCATCTAGCCTAGTGAATCCCAAGTAAGCAAAGCGCTCAAGAATCAAGTTATTTGTCCGCACATGATCACATGAATAGAAATTTTAATAAGATTGTGAATATAGTAATGCCCTACAAATCGTGCTTTGTTAAAATGTAATGAATCTACTGAATGAAGCATCATAAATCAAGAAAGAAGTAAGGAAATATTGATGAAACATAATACGTCTACCAAAGGGGTGATTATCACAATAGTCATAAATCTATTGTATAGATGCTAATTCAGTTTTAAACATTTTAATTTTGTCAATTTTATCATAAACCTTTTGACAATTGGTTAATGTAATTCTTTCAGCTAATTTTTATTGAGTATCGCTTACATGGGCATTGATTATTTTACGTGGCATTTGATATGGATAAATTTTTATTTTATATATTTTCATGAATTTTTTTTAATAATTTATACAATTTTTTCCTTTTTTCTCATGTGGTTGCTGGGCAACCCATCAAGCGATTGCCAATAAACTGAAAAATGATTCATCCAATGGTAAGGAAGAGAGTGATAGGCTAATAGTAGGTGAGCGACTAATGAGAGAAGACGAAACTTCCAAATGAATAAGGAAAAGTTATGACATAAGCTTCTATTAACACTAAAATCCAATCTTTCTCACTTTTGGGGTTTCTAACTTCTATTGTCTCGACAAGATCATGCTAAAGATATGCAACTACAAAGGCAACAAATTAGCACCTTGAAATTGTATTCAGTTTGGTTCAATATCTTGCAACCGGAAACGGATCAAAGCTAATTGAGTACGGCAAGTTTGGTCCGGTTTCAAAATCAATTGAAGACTGGGGCATATACCCCCAAACTTCCATTGCAACAACTGTTCAATGAACATTTTGCCGAAGGTAATCAATTAATATAAAGCAATCACTTTGTGGACATATATACGTCTAAGACAAGAGCTTTAAAAACTTCTTTTACTTAACTATCGCGACATGACGTCTATCACAAGCTTATACAAATCCCAAGAGACTTTAACTTCTCTCGTGCTCACACCTAAAATGCCCTGCCCCTTTTCTTACAACAGTAACTATGCGCACGGTTAAATTTGCTTACAACGTTCAGTAATTCTCCTAGAATTTATGCTTCTGCACGGTCCCCCGTTCATCCCAAATCCGAACTTGTGACACTACGAATCGTATCGTGCAAAAGGAAGCAATCACACATGTTTAATTTATTATGAACTCCAAAAAAGCCACGTCAATAAAGCTCGCCCGCGTTCTTTTCACGGTTGTTGAAATCGTCCTCTGGTTCGCAAGCTATTAAAATATCACAGCGCATCAAAAGTTGGAGGGAGAGATCTTTGTCTTCCGTCAGTTTTAAAGTCAAACAAAAGCATCCAGTCGATGGCGGTCCCGTGAAACTGAGGAAAGCCTCTCGGGGTCCTCCGATTATTTCACCTACGAACTGAGAAAAGAGAGAGAGAGAGAGAGAGAGAGAGAGAGAGATGGAGATGGAGGGGAGGGCCAGGGGTTCGCTGCCGTTCGTGGGGATGATAATGGTGGTTCTGGTTCAAGCGAGCGAGATGGTGGTGGCGAAAATGGCCATGTCCGATGGGCTCAACAAGTACACCTTGGCCTTCTACTGTAATGCCCTTTCCTCCCTCGTCCTCCTTCCTTGCCCCTTCATCATCTCTCGCAGGTTCGTGCTCTGCTTATGCCTAGCACTCGCTAGGTCCATTGGGGGGGGGGGGTGTGGGGAAGAAGGGTTTGAGTTCTTGACTTGTTTGTTTGCTCTGTTTGGCAGGTCAGGGTCGTGCCCTCCTCTCACTTTCTCCGTGCTTCGCAAGATCTTCTTGCTCGCTCTGGTCGGGTGAGTGAGTGAAGTGTCCTCGTTTCGCATTACTTTGTGGACTTGGGATTTTGCTTATCTTGGAATTCTTTTGAAGCGAAACGTGTTGAGATACGGGAAAACAAGGTGAATTTTTTTAGTGATTTGGTTGATGCAGATCCGCATCGCAGATATGCGGGTATGCCGGGATCGATTACAGCTCCCCTGTGCTGGGCACGGCCATGATGAACCTCATCCCAGCTTTCACTTTCATTCTCGCCGTCATTTCAAGGTTCCTTCTCTCTTTCTTCTCGTTATCTGCAGTGCACTTAAAGAACCTCCATTTGAAGAAAAATGAGAGAAGCAGATGATGATGTGTTAATTGGATGATGGAGGTTGATTTCACATCGGTTCTGCTTAAAGTTGAGAATGCCTTTAATCGAGTCCGACCTAAGCTAATTCCATAGTTCCTGTTTCAACCAGGCCCGGAGAGATTCACTTCGCTACGACTTAATTCACTTCTCATTTTCTGTGTGTCCGTCCTTCTAATCTCAGAGATTATGAACAGTTCTATAACTTTTATTTTTGATGATGCTGGATCGCTAAAATTTCTGAGATAGGTGTTGCTCTGCAAATGAAAATATCCCTGAAATGGGACAAAAATCAGGAAAGTCCAGTGCTTCAGCAACTGGAGGCTGCGCATTCAAACGAAACTGCAAAACACAGCACTACGCAATATGTCTGTCAGACAATGAAACAAGATAAACTTATCTTACTCTTGAATTTGTTCATGGATTGAAAAACTAGGATGGAGAAACTGAATTGGAAAAGCTCGAGCAGCCAAGCTAAGCTTGTGGGAACCGTTGCATCAATTCTTGGTGCATTAGTAATCACTCTGTACAAGGGTCCGACGATTCTCCGCTTGCCTTCGCTGCCTTCTTTTGTCCATCCCCGTCACCTTGTCTCTCTTCTCTCACGACAATTGAATTGGGTTCTCGGTGGGTTTCTCCTTGCGGCCGATGCTTTCTTGTTATCATCGTGGTTCATTATGCAGGTTAGTACCAACAATCCCTATTTTTTCCTAAGAATATGAATGACATTAGAACGAATTTAAAAAAAGACTTGACAAGTACAAAAAATCTGTAATCTTGCAGGCATTTATCCTCAAAGATTACCCCGTGGTGTTGAACATAATGTTCTATCTAATGTTCTTTGCAACAATTTTTTCCGGGCTATTATCCTTCATTATGGTGAGAGAGCCGCAGTCTTGAACTCTGAAACTCGATGTGGGTTTGATCGCTATTTTATACTCGGTAAGCGTGTGATTTTGCTTCTCTTAAAGTTTAAACTTTTGGTCGACTTCGAGTTTGAAGATAAAAGTCGGATTAATATTGTAAATGCAGTCTCTGGTTGCCGGTGTTTTTAGAGTCACATTGTGCACATGGTGCCTGAAGAAAGCTGGACCTGTCTTTGTTTCCATGTTCAAGCCCTTGGGAATTGTATTTGCTGTGGGATTGGGGTTCATACTTCTAGGGGAAATGTTACACCTTGGAAGGTACAAAGGCTCTCTCCTCCTCTCCATTGAAACGCCTATACCCCATCTTTTTCTATAATCAATAATGTAGTTTATCAAAAGAGATTAAGAAAAAGATGTGTTCATAAGAGAAAAAGCTCATTCACGAGCTCATCTTAAACATAGCAACAGATATTCTTAAGATATAAAACATAGATTTCCTTGCTCTTCAGATTAACTTTTTAAAACCAAACGGTTATTGCTCAACTCTGGCGATTTGCCAGAGACTGTAAAAAACCAGAGTCTCTGTCATTAGATGCATACGCGAAGGAGCAAAACAGGGTCGGAAGATGAGCCGCACGAGGACTACATTCTAATTGTTAAGAAAGTATCTGATTTGGTCCTTTACTTGCCTTCTGGTTTTGGCAGCTTGATTGGAGCAGCAGTGATTGCGATGGGATTCTACGCGGTCATGTGGGGAAAATCCAGGGAGGAAGATAAGACAATCGAGGGCAGCGGCGGGGCTGATGGGAGCCTGGCATCCTCCAGCCATAAGATTCCTTTGCTCCAAAGCAAATCGTTGAGTGTGTAGATATTCTCGGCCAAAAGAAGAAAAAGAATCAAAAGGGAAGAGACAAAGGTGTGTACACATCTATAGAGATGTTCCCTTTTTTTTGTCCTTTTGAAATGAATTCGAATTGATTATTCCTTCCGGAATGGTGGCATTACCAATAAAATGACAGATTTGATAAGAGTTTCGATTGTGGTGTGGACATTGACAACAGTATGATATGCTTATCTATAGCTACGTAATATTGATGTCGACGACAAGGGAAGGAATGTTCAGCAAATATCATGATTCATCGACAGAGCCTACCGGTAACCAGCTATCTTGAAATTTGGCCTAGTCTTGGACACAAAAAGGAGAGCACAATGATCAATGATGTCAAATGGAAGCACCAAATTACCAATGCAGAGTGACGGTTAAGTGTCCTAGTGACCTTGGGATTTGTTACTTCTCGTGGATAACAATTGTCAATGCATAAAGAGCACACCGGAAATCTGGGAAAAAAAAACGTGCTCTTGTATTACCACTTAATGTGATAAGTACTTGTTGTAATAGTGATTAGTGAAGCATAAACGCCGATAGCATTCGTTGTAAAGAGGATGGTCTTCTAAACGCAAGCAGACTCCTAATGTCATTTGATCAATGTATTAGTATGTCTTTTCATCATCAACACTTGTTTTAGCATCTCCAGTACTTTATTTTTAGAATTTACATTTTTCATCTTCATTTTAGAAGCCTTTTTTTTTTGCCTGCAATTACCATAGAATGCATTTCCATTAAAAACCAAGAATCAACTTTTTGTTGAAAGATTTTCTCACTATTTGGGTGCATTCTCATTTTGGCGAAATGGATGTACAGACATTAATGTATATACTTGCTTTTAGAAATCTATATTTTGCAATTTGAGTTTCATTATGAGATTTCAACTTGTATCTTCTTCTCATTATCCATATTCTATTTTTGTTCAATTGCCATTTTCTTTCCTAGATTATTAGTATCACTTTCTTTACTTGAGGCCGACGATGGTCCTAACCTCCATGATAGTCCAACTCAATGTTTGCTTGACATGAATTTGGGCATGGAACTCGAGCTCGAGCAAATTGAGCCCACCATGGTCATGAGTTCACTCCTTTATAGAAGGCTTGTGCTCGCAGTCAAGGTGAACTATGAACAAAGCTCATGGGATCAAGCTTTGTCTCGTAGAGTTCAAGCTAGAAACTCTTATCCCATAAGTAAGATTAATGCAAACTTGAATATAACAATTTTATGTAAAGGTCAAGTTATATATAAAATATCACAATGATAAGTAAATGCATGAAATGAGAAAAGAGATACATAAAAAAAAAAGTTCAAGAAAATGAATAATTTTGAAAAAGAAAGTGGGAATAGGTGAAGATGAGAGTAGCATACATGTTCGGTCAATTTTCAGTCAACCTACCAAATTTTAAGGCATTAAGATTTTGGTCATGATCATGCTTGGTGTAGAAAATTCATTATATGGTCCAGGTTCATAGTTCATACGAGCTCCATGAATCTCAGCCGTTGAATCGCGTGAGATTCAACGGCTGTGATCCATCGACAAGTGCTCCTCGTACATGCTGAGGTGTCGGCCGTACCAAACGATGCTGGAATCCCCCATCTCAACCAATCAGCTGTAATCTGCATCTTCCGCTTTGCGCAGAAGAAGACAAAAACCAAACAGCTCCAAGAACAGCTCGTCAATCGCAAAGGCGAGCACGCTTCTTGCTCTCCTCGGCCCGGCGCTTCTTCCACCTCCATCTCCTCCTCCGTTGAAGTCGGCGGCGGAGCGACGACCGATGGGGACGACGCTCGCCGCGCCGGTCGTCGGCATGGTGATGGCCGAGTGCGCGCAGGTCGGCCTCATGATCGTGAGCAAAGCCGTCATGTCCAACGGCATGAGCAACCTCGTCTTCGTCTTCTACTCCAACGCCTTCGCTTCTCTCATCTTGCTTCCCGCCTCCCTCATCTTCCACAGGTCCCCCCCCTCCCTCTCTCTCTCGTTGCATTGCATGCCTTTCTATCTGGTAATCGTGAGGTTACCGGCGTTTCTATCGGTCGATTGTCACGAGGCTTTTCCCCCACCGTTTGCAGGTCGGGACGTCCTCCATTGACTCCATCCCTCGTTCTTCAGTTCTTCGTGCTCGGCCTCCTTGGGTGAGTTCGGAGTGAACAGCTTCGATTGGCTTCGAATAGGAAAATCTTTACGTGCCTTCGTTTGTCTTTCGGTCAATTCCTACTGACTACTGTTTAGATAGATTTTTGTTGATGCTGGGCTTTGCCTTCGGGGTTCTCTCTTTTTTCTTATATACAGTTGCTTGGCACAGATACTTGGGTACGCTGGGATCAATTACAGCTCGCCCACGCTCGGCTCGGCCTTGCTCAACCTCGTCCCGGCTTTCACCTTCGTACTTGCCATCATTTTCAGGTCACTGTAGTAGTTTTGATTGGCTTAGTGCTTCTTTATCGCTCGGTTCGTCGCCCGTCATATGCAGTGAGCTAGTGGATTTTCAAGTAGAACTTTGGCCTATCTCATATGTACCTTGATCATTGTATGCTTTTGGTTGTAACCGAGGGACGGGAAAAGGAGTGGGGAGTACCGCTTGTCTTGAAAGAGGCGTGCCAACTGCTAGGAGCGCATTGTGAGGTCGTTAACCGTGGAGCCAGATATCGTTTTAAGCATTCCATTGCCTCGTTCTTTCTTTGTTTTAAGCATTCCATTGCCTCGTTCTTTCTTTATTTTATGATTGTAAAATGTTCTCTTTGGTAGTTTTGTTTCGAAATTGCCAACGAAGTGCAAAATTGGCTACTGACTAACTAAATAAAGTTCGTAATACAATTACACTTCCAGCTTATAACCTGGATTCCTAATGCCTAAGTTAGGTTAGAGAGTATAATTGCCCGTAATACATAAGATCAGTTTGTTCCAATTACTTTTCAGTAATGTGCCCCTGAATTTAGGGGTGCCACTTAATAGGTCAATTGATGAAAATTAAGCTGGGAAAGTTATCTTAAATATGTAGTTCCTACGTAGATTGTCTTCTTTTCCAGTTCCATAGGTAAGCTCTTGTCTACATAGCTTGCACTGAAATCATCGAATCACGAACTGAGAGGTCAACCATTTTGTGAATTTGTTTGGCTTGTTGCTCTTGGTTTATTTGTGCTATATAGCTTCCATGTTTGATGTCCGGTTAAGGATTCTTCCACCTCTCTTGGCTTGAAAAGATAAACAGTCCTTGCTAGGTATTCAGACCGGGAACAAGTAATATTGAAATTTTTATATGCTAGAATGCCAAAATGGTGGACTGGATTTCTTGGAGTAACCATCCGTGCACACTTCCCTTAGTAGTACATGAAAGATTGGTACACTTGAGGATTCTGGTAATTTCATGTTGTCTCACCTGCTGATTAATAATTATGTGGTCTGTGCTTCAGATTGGAGAGATTAGACTGGAGCAGTTCAAGTAGCTTGGCCAAGTGTGCTGGAACCATGGTATGCATTGCTGGTGCATTTGTCGTCACTTTGTACAAGGGGCCAGCTATTGTGACAACATCAACACCCTCTCTTTCAAACTTGCATAATGAAGTTTTCAATTTGCATCATAAACTTCTGACACCAGAGTCAAACTGGGTTCTAGGAGGTTTGTTTCTCATCGCTGATTGTGTGATGGCTTCATCATGGCTTATTGTACAGGTAAGGTCTAGAGGAAACTCAATTGAAGTCACACTTAGTCAAACCATATTGAGTCTAAATAGTTAGCCTTCTGCTTTTTATGCTTCCAGGCATCAGTGCTGAAAAAATATCCAGCAGAGTTGATTATAGTCTTCTTCTACTGCTTCTTTGTGGCCATCCAGTCTGCCGCCATATCTTTCTTTGTGGAACGAAAGTCAAGTGCTTGGAGCTTAAAGGACAACATGCGGTTGATGGCGGTTCTTTACTCAGTAGGGTCATCTGCCGAAATATTTTTCTGTGCTAAATTTGGAGCTCGATTGACTTATACTATAGAAGCTTATCCCTATCATATTAAATGTTAATTTTTAACTTGTTCTGTCTTTGTTTCATGTACTGGAGCAATTTTGCTCCAGGTAACCTTTTTTTTGTTTTCATTTCATGTAGTGGAGTGATTTTGCAAGGATATTGGTGCTGTGGCTCTGTTTGTAGCAGATTTGCAGTTGTCTATTGCCATGACATCACTTTCTACCTGTGTTTTCTTTCGCAAAATTAGTTGGTAACTTTAGGTTTATGATGTAGGCCGTGTTTGGCTCTGCTTTCCAAGTTGGTGTAAGTACATGGTGCCTGCACAGAACGGGACCTGTCTTTGTATCAATGTTCAAGCCCCTGGGGATCATCATTGCAGCTGTTGCGGGTGTTCTATTTTTGGGAGACAACTTTTATCTTGGAAGGTATTTCGAATCTATGTACTTGCTTTAATCAAACTTTGTGATGCCCATGTGTTCAATGCTGCTGTTCTTGCAACTGATAGCTTTCCCTTTCTTCTATAATTTAATTTTGTGTTAGTAACCGTGACAGCTTCATAAGTTATATGTTTCATCTTTGCAGTTTGGTAGGATCGGTGGTAATTGCTGTTGGATTTTATTCTGTGATGTGGGGTAAAGCCAAAGAAGAGAAAAAGGATCTTGCTATCTCAGTGGGTAATGTGAAACCAAACAAGAAAAAGGTCCCTCTTTTGCAAACTATTGTTGAAGAGATGTAAATATTTAGCAAAACTTTTGTTTCTGGCCATGTAAATTGTGATGAAAGAAGAAATTCCTTTGGACAGAAAATGATACTTGATCCATACATAAAGATGTAAGTTGTCTACATCAGAAAGGTATTGGCAGCTTCTCTATCCTGTACTGGGTTTCAAGGACATTTATGTGAAACACAGAAACTGAAGAAAGTAATAAAAAAGAAGTGCCCTTTTTGTTAAACCTGGCTATTGGCTGGAGTTAATTGACGCCAAAAGGTCAAATTCATAGAGAGACGGTTATAACTCTGTAGTCCCAAGGGCCATATAGCTTGCCTCTTAGTTTCAAAATGTTGAGCCCTATACAATAGTCGGTTGTTGGTGGAGAGCAATTCAGCCTTTATCCTGCAATTAATCATTCCTCTATTTCAATTTGCTTTCACTCAAACAGCATGCAATTGGTTTAGTGGTTGAGTAATGGATGTGTGTGGATAAAGCATCCGGTACTTGTTCAATTTTTTATACCAATGGTCCTGTGTTTGAGCTAGTAATATGGGCGTTAGCATGTGTTTTACTAAGCCTGCAAGGTTAGTGAGGATACTTCTCCCAATTTAGCTACCTGAGATAGACTTCCTTGTCCTAAGAGTGAAAAAAGAAAGCAAATTGTACATGCCACAGAGCAAGGATACTGAACATCTTCAGCAAGTCAAGTTTGTTTAATGTGCTTGACTAGTGTTTGGTTTAATAGAATGGAGACAGCTGCATTGATGACATGACAAAAAGGAGGCTCTTCTCAACTCAAAGCTTTTCTTTTTCTTTTTCAATTATCCACAATCTAGATCACACTATTGCCTGCTGTGGTAAGATATGGTGACTAAGATGATCTATGTACTTCATGCTTGATTACTGCCACTTTTGCTGGAATGCATATTGTGGTTATAAACTGAAATGGTTGTGTTCAAAATCGTCATAAACCCTTGCTGCAAATATGAAAAGATAGCATCATGGTTGATCTTCGTGGCTCACAATTCTCGTCATGGTCAGTGTATGTGTTAGGTAAATAGCGGAAATTCATTAGGCTGGGATCATAGGCTAATGTTGTTTCAGTCAGCGTAGAATTCTTAAGTAGATTGTATCGCAGAGGTAAAGTGTGACTTGGACCATTTTCTCCTAGGTTCACCTTGCAATTGGTGGATATTGGCAACAAAGGAAGAGAGATTTACTTCTGAATTTAATTATTTCTGTTTGAGTTGAATGCTTTGCACAATCTTTGTCCCGGCTGACATTTCTTATTGAGAAAGAAGTAGCTTTAGCAATTAATAATTATACTTTAAAATTAAGGTGTTAGGGGTGTCACCCCCTATATCAATATAATGTCTGGCCTTTTCTTTTGCCCTTTTATTTTCAGTATACTGATACTGATTCTGCCGCTTCCGAGCCAGAAGAGACAATCTCGGCATCTCTTCTGTCCTTGATTCAAAAGAGTCGGTATTAGGCATGTATATATTATCTATAGCTAATTTTATTGTACGCACAACAATGTTTAAGTTTTAGCGGGATTTTTTAAGAAAGAGATGCTCATCCAAAGAACAAGATCAATGCACTGGTGATCAATATTTACTTTTAAGTTGTTTTAACATGCCAATCGGTTAGGCTTTGTGTAATTGTGCATGCTCGTGTAATCATACGTATATCTGTGATGATGCATGCCCATTCCCTGCTTCCTTTTTCCTGTGACAAAAAAAAATTGAATCTGTTGACGTTTCAAAAGAATTTTGTCCTATTGAAGGATATGTATCTTTGTGTCGAAAGCTTATCTTTTAGTGACAGTTTATCATGAGTGTTATTGCATTTACTGACCATTTAGGTTAAAAGCTATAGTTTCGTCACATTATGGGATCCATTTTTTTCCGTCTGAATGAATGATGTCCATAGACTGCCTTGCAGAGTCATGCTAAATATAAATTGTGTGGAGCTGTCCCCAAAACATGGGAGGCACGATCATGCTGAGTCTTCTGCAGTCTTATTACTATTCCTGTTGAGTCCCAGACATATGTTGAACGAAGTTCGAACTGGCTCTTAATGCCTTTGAAGGGTCGATTTGCTTTGCATTTGTCTCTTGTTCCTGAAAATGAAGAGACTGACTGCATACGATGTGGTCTTTTAGCTGCATTCAGCCTCTTTGCCCCACTCGGCCGCATGAGAGGGTGACTTTGCTTTTGCTGCAAAAATTGCACGTCAGCTTCTTGGCCAAATCAAACAGGCACTCTAAGTGTTTTCAAAGGGTCGACTTTAGAATCGGCCAAAAAGTAGAATCTGGTTACCTATGATGCCCATCTTACAGGAGATTCTCGTATATGATTGATTTTTCTTGTTCATATAATTGAGGAGACTACTGACCTGTCTAGTCTCTCCCCTATTACGGTGAGGCAACGGCTCATGCATGAAAAAAAGAGGGAGGGAGCAAAAGAGAGAACCCCAGAAAATTGGGAAAAGAAACAAGGGGGCAGACTCAACTGCTGCATCCGATCGCGTAGTTTGTCAATGAGGTGATGTTGATTGGAGGGCGCTGATGATTAGTGCGCGCAAGTGAATGTGTAGCTGGTTAGATCCCGGAATTGACAACGGTATGGGATAAGATACGGCTGGAATTGGTGACTGTTTGGGGTAATTTCTGGGCAATGGAGAGTTGGGGAATCATGGCTAGGGAGCTTTGCGTTGATTGAACATGAACTTCAACTTTCAAAACACATCTAATTATGCATTGGCTAGCGACCAAATCCGTAATCATATATGCTCTTTCAAGAACATTCTCTACTCATACAAAATGTCGTCAATTCAATTTTTAAGCAAATGCTGTGGATTCATTTGTGACCGAAAATCGACTTCGAATTCTTTCGATCTCATTATGGGGGACATGGAGAAATCGCGTGGTTAGGGGAGCAGCTGATCCTGCTAAGTCCACAAAGAATCATAATTAATTAAACGATGGTTCAGGCTTAAACGGGCAGCAGGAGATGTCAGTGGACCACGGGTGAGGAAGAGGAGCTCATCTTAATTTGACATACTCAAGTTAGATGCCGGAATAATATATATTGATGTGTCAAAACATTGAGTTTGAGAAAAGATAAAAGATACGTTGATTCACCTCAAATTGAAAAAAAGAAGTAAGTCAGCCGGCCCCGAGGACATGGGATGGGACCTTTTTGAATGTGAATCACTAACACACCCCTATAGAGAATTATAAAACTAACGTATGGTCCCTGGATCTATTTAATTCGATAATTTTAGTAAAATTGTCGAGAATTGCCGCGTGCTCCGTCAGGATTACCGAACGGACCATGTGACAAATGGACACCAGACGTGTTGAGCTCAAGTCTTTCCCAAAACGAAATCAAGGGCAAAAGGGCAAAACAGAAACTTGTGGCCCCGCGATTTATTTCATGCAATGATGCAATGATCCTCTCAGTACCCTCACAACTCCTCGAAGGGTTGCTATCTCTCTCTCTCTCTCTCTCTCTCTCTCTCTCTCTCTCTCTCTCTCTCTCTAATTTTTACATGTTGATGTGGGCAGTCTCAGATAAAGGCCAAGGACATGGACATGGAGTTCCAGTCTCTCCGTGGGAGCTACACCATGTTCTAGCTAGAGCAACACATGTATATAACTCGTGCCTGAATTATGCATTGATCTTGAGATTGTTTCCTTCATCTATTCTTATTTAGAATCCTTCCAATCGAAGAGAGGATGAAGGTCTCGGCTTACTAGCTCGAGAGAGTGCGTGAGAGATGAGGGATGAGATGGAGGTGACGAGGGACGGTAAAGCGATGGAAGTGGCCCGGTTTGTGGTGATGGTGATCATGGAGGGTTGCACCATCGGATTGACCATCTTGGCGAAGACGGCCATGTCGAACGGCATGAGCCCTTTCGTCTTCGTCCTCTACACGAATGCTCTCGCTTCCCTCATCCTCCTCCCCTATTCCTTCGTCTTCCATAGAGACAGGTCGTGTGCGTGTTCGTGTTTTGTGACAATCAGTTTGTTTTGTGTACGGATCTTTTCCCATGTAATCATGTAATAATTTGACACGGGGCGCTTGCTGGTTGTCTATATGTTTTGGCTTGCAGAACAGAGGAAGCAGCCATCACCCCGACTCTACTCTTGCGTCTCTTCTTCTTGGGTTTAACTGGGTTCGCTCTCTCCCTCCTGGTCCTTGTCTCTTCCCTCCTCTGTATGCTAGATGCACTTCTGAGGTCTTAGACACCAAATTACAATCTCAACATTTCTTCTCCCCTTATGTTCTTGCTTTCCTTTCTTGTTTGAAAGACTCAGTTGCTATCATGTAAGGGTAATCGATTTTAGGGTGAGTCCTATCCTAAACTTATCTTGACATCTAAAACTAGATTGGGCGAGGTTTCCTAGTTTGTATAAATAGGAACCGGCCCATTTAGTCTTGGAATCAAACTGACCCCCGTTCAGTCCAATTCTATAGTCGGTCCTAAAACTAGCAATTCCTTTTTGAAAGTTTTAATTTTTTGGTTTCTTCTATTCTCTTCATCTTGAACTCCAAAAGTTTTCGTTTGCCCCTTCCATATGCATCTTCTTGGTTAAAGAGTTACAAGTGGGAGTTTCCCAACATTAAAAGGACAAAAAAGAGCATAATTTTCGATTTTTCATTAAAAAAAATGTTTGCCCGATCTAATTGATGATCGACCAATCTCCCATTGGATTTTATACTTATTACTCTATCACATGGCATCATATAAACATATGTTGAAAAATAAAAGAATGCATTTATATGGACCAACAAATTTGTAGTAATTACTCTATTTCTCTTGAAGATAAAAAAGAAATGTGAGACAAGCATCTTTATTCTATAAGTAAAAAAGAATTATAAAAAAGACATATTAGTCCGGTCTGATTTGGATGGTTTGGTTCCGCACTTGAAATTGGGAACAGATCAGGAACCACTGGTTCCAATTTTGCAAAATTGAGAATCATTTAGAACAGGCTAGATTAGTCCAATTCTTCAATTGGAACTAGGGGTGGGCATGATCCGAGTAGGCGATTCCCACCCTAAAATCAGAAACCACCCACTAAGAATTGGTTTTGAAAAATTGGAACTGAGAATCGTCTATTGATTTCATGGATTTACTTGAAAACCAAACTGCCGGTTCGGTCCATTCTAAGTGAACCCATGGAACTAGTCCCACCAAACTTCACGCACTTGGTGCAACATTTTCCAGCAAGCTAAAGCAAAAAACAAAGAACTTCCATATTCTTAGTTGCAATATCAATTAAAGATTGAACTTATATTAAAAAGTTAAGAGTCAAGATAGAAGTAAGAATGAGACAAGACAAACACTTAACTAATGGATGTTAAGCTCCAAATTAAGGGTTTTAAGATTTTTCATTTTTCTTAAATTGTTTTTTGGTTGGAAACTTTTCTTAAAAATTAAACATATATTTATATATTACTAGTTTGATTTGGAGGGGGTGGGTGGTTCCACATCTAAAATCAAAAATCGAACCGATACTCACCGGTTCCAATAAATTGGAACTAAGAACTAGACCGGCTCCCTTGGGAACTGCCGATTTCGAGGTAGTCTGGTTTAATTCCCAAGTAGTTGGGATGGTTCTCAGTTTTTTGCACACCCCTAGTTGGTTTCATCCCATGGTCTACACCTAATTGTTGCTTGGCGGCTCAATGGGCTTGAGAGGCCCTCCAATCACTGGACCAAACTCTGCAGGGTTTTTGGGTCCAAATTCAAGGAAAGTTTGAGTTGGGAGGACTTGGATATGTCAGCTCTTCTTTACGGGCGAGCTCAGCCTCGTCAGGCTGATCCAAGCCAGAAGTTATATACACCTTCTTTGTAGATGTTACATCTGGCGGTGGTGGCGTCAGTGAGGCTCCCAAGGCTTGAAGTTGGGCTTGGCTCGACACTGCTCTTGGTAATCTACGAAAGGCTGGTTCAAGCGCCAACCAGCCAAGCCATTTCACCAGGCCACCGTCCGATTCACACATTTCGCTCAATCAATATCTAATCTGCTTCAGTACCTGTAGGGGCTAAATTGGTGGTCTTCATTCCTGGAATGTTCTTTGTGGTGGTGCTTTGCGTAGACAGAGTGTAGTATGGACCTATAGTCATTAGCTCTCGAAAGTCAATGAGATAGACTCGATATATGTACCTTGAAGTTTGACAAGTGGGAACCAAATTTAAAATGGACCTGTTAGATCAATACATAACTCTCTCCTCTCTTTTGGTCCACGAAGGCATTGAGAATGAAGTGTAACCTGTTACTGATATGTTCTTGCAGGATAACCATAACTCAGTACCTCGCCTTCATCGGCCTAGATTTCAGTTCTCCGATTCTTGTTTGTGCAATGGGACACTTGGTTCCAACATTTTCCTTCCTCTTGGCCTTACTACTCAGGTCTTCACCGTTTCTAAACCGTTAATTTTTTTTTTCTGTCTGATATTTAATGTCATGATCTTATTTCAAAGTCCTGAGCAAATAAGGATTGCTGGTAGTTCATAAAGGTGCACCTCTGGAAATGAAATAGTGACTGAACTATACTTTACCAATATTAGGACGATAAAGCTAGACTGGAGAAGCTCAAGCATCCGAGTGAAAGTAATCGGTACCTTTATTTCAGTTGTGGGGGCAATATTTGTTGATCTCTATAAGGGACCTGTCGTCAGTAAATCTTCGGTTTCGTCCCCCAATCGACTTCAATATCAGCAACTATTCGTCTACTCCTCGACGCCTGAGAATTGGGCTGTTGGTGGCATTTTGCTCGCTGGTGCATCTTTATCTGTCTGTATATGGAACATCATTCAGGTACCGCTTCATTCCTTAATAAAACTCCAACAGTTTATTCAGCCACAAAATTGAAAAGTAGATAAAACAGTCTTGTATGTTCTTTTGCATGCTTTATGATAATGTTGCTTTATTTGTCAGGTTGGAACATTGACGCAATACCCACAAGTGATGAAGGTGGTATCTTTCTACAGTTTAGTTGGGACTCTTCAATGTGCAGTAGTCTCTTTTGCTGCAGAGAGAAA
Source organism: Eucalyptus brandiana (assembly GCA_014182725.1). Classification (NCBI taxonomy): domain Eukaryota; kingdom Viridiplantae; phylum Streptophyta; class Magnoliopsida; order Myrtales; family Myrtaceae; genus Eucalyptus; species Eucalyptus brandiana. The sequence goes on from CM024669.1 coordinate 31,997,211, forward strand.
CCTAAGCGCATGGAAGCTAAAACTGGATTTGAAGCTTCTCTTGATAATTTCAACCGTAAGTACACGGCTACTTGTACTCACTCAGTATCATTTACCAAAGCATAAATTTACAGAAATTAAAGAAATAAAAATAAAAATGCTCATGTCATGATGCCCTCTGACTATAACTTATGCATGCCACAGGCTATTTTCGGAGGAGTAATTCGGCCCCAAGTTCAAATATGGTGCACTCAAGCAAAGGGTCCTTTCTATGTTCCCATGCTTAAGCCGTTTGGGATCCTGTATGCATGCTTCTTCGCTGTTTGCTTCTTTGCAAATAGCCTTCATTATGGAAGGTAAAACTCATGTCTTGTTGTCACCCCAAATGATTTTCAAAGGTTATTGATGCAACTGCGTGAGGCTTGAAAACGACCTAAAAATTAGTCCAGGAGAGGAATTTGAATATTCTTTTCATTACAAATTGGGAACTTGAAAACACAGAATCTAGCACATTTTTGCCTGCAGAGACTTTCTCTGTTTCTATTCCATCAATAACACATTACAATGGGAAGCTCAAAAGGTTCAAAGAGTGCACATATCCTTCCATTTCACAGCGGCAGGAATTGGGCACATGCTGCTTGTATCTTTTCTTTCATGTGATCTTCACCAATTCAGAGGACTAAAGTATTCATGCTAGGGCTTGCCTTGCACTCTCATCAATAATTCAGCTCATCATTGCAAAAGTGCGAGAAATTAACTGCCTGAGCCTTGGTTGTGATATATCTTTGTAATTTTAGGCATCCATTTGGCCTTTGTCTCTGTCAATGATCAAATCGCAAGTATGTTGTTGGCTAATCGCAGCGTCATAGGAGCATTCATAATAGGAATAGGATATTATTCATTGATGTGGGGACAAATCAGAGAGGGCGAAGCACGTGACGATCATGACAACATAAATGGGGATTCTCATGATAACAAGGTACCCCTTTTGCAAGATGAGACTCAAGTCTAGAATATCATGCCTGGTATAAGCAAAGGAAACAAAACAATGCTCCTGGCAAGCCTCAAAACGTGAGCTCTTTAGTTTTTGCTTAATGGACATGCCTTGACCGGTGGCTGAATTTTTATGCAATACATACTGCGATGGTGAGAGAAGGACCGTCCTCCAGCTTTAGTTCTACTAGCTATTTCTTGCTTGATTTTGCTCGAGGGACTTGACAGAGGAAACTCATGCCAATCTGGTTCCTCTTGCCAGAAGTTGGAGATTGGTACATTTGGGCAGCGGTCCAGGTTACTGATGGAGAGATGTTTACTCTGTAGCTAACACCTCAATCAGAAATCGTGTGCTTGTATCTTATCATGAGAAACTGTGTAATGTACATTGGTTTTTCGTTTCCCTCTTCTACTTTCTGTTTGGTAGTTTTGTCAGACTGGCCTTTTCTTTTTTCCCGAAAGGTCCCTGGTTTTCCTTCTGTTGACATTCGTGCTGGTTTTCATGGCATGTAAAATAATGGAATTAGCAAAGTATATGTTGTACCTACTGGGGATGTTATATACAAGACAGGCTGAGCATTGCATTTGCACTGATTCAGTTCTCTTGGCTGTTCGGTTCTTTGATTATCTCTCTTGCCCTCAACGAAACTGACTTTGAAAAGCTTTCGGCTTTCGGAGCCATCTCTAGCTCAAAATATCCAATCCCTCATCCTGTACTGATGAAGCCAAAAGGTTGGGATCGGGAGGCATGAAAGACAAGTTCTAAAAGGCAACATAGCATTTGTGATGCTTTAAACTTTCTAATAGTGACAACCATTGTGGTGCTTGAGAGCCAAGAAGGCAGCAGAATTTTGATGCACTTCATCTTATATGACATGCCTCTCATAGTTTTCTAAGGTTAATAATACTGAACCCTTTCAAGAATTGGGATGTTTAATCTCTCTTTCGTATATCAATTTACTGGGGGGAAATTTTAAGGTGATCCCTAAACCACCTAATTCAAGTGGTCATCAGAGAATGATGCATGTCAGCTTCTTAGACTGAAAGACTGCTGTGAACTCGAGAATGTCATTGCATGCCAGCATTGGAGAGGATGTCCCTCGCTCGTTGATTAACACTAAAGATTAGTTCGCTTGTGGCTCGACTGGAACAAACGGAGATGTCATAAGCACGAGCTGTTTGATCTGATTCACTTCGCTGTTTCTCAACTTAATGTCTTGTCCTCTTTATTGTTTTGGTCAGAACTGATCTCTAGTTTTATGATTGGATGATTCATCAGGCAGATGCAGGTTCAGTTACCACTGCGAACTTCATCTGTTACTAAATCTAGATTGCAAGGGAGGGGGAAGGAATTTTCGGAGGCAGTAAAGAGAGCTTAATAGAAAACCCTTCAAGTGCATACAAACAGAGACAGCAGGGGAATCTCATACTAGATGCATATAGAAGTGCGGAGTCCAGCTCCGCATTATTTTCTTGATATTTAGTGCAAATCCGGATAGACGATTGGCGGCATCTATGCCTTGAGGATGAACTCATCAAGCTCTTTGAAATTCTGGATTGCGAAGTCCTTGATTACATGGGGATCAGGAATTTCATCGCTTGCCTTCTCAAACCCACATGACCATTTCACCAAGCTTCCGTCTCCTTTAGGAATGACCTTGATGCTGCCATTGAAATTCTTGTAGTACTTCAGGAGATCACCGTCTATAATGCTGTAGGTCACGATCTTGTCTGCTTCGTCCACGCCATCAATCTTCTCCTTTGATACTTTAACAAGTGGAGAACCTAGAGCATGGAAAATTTGTTGGAGAAGCAATAAGATCCACACTTCTAAATCAAGCATAGATGATGTTTGTGACAAGGATCCGCTTTGAGTGCAATTCATGCCAAAATGATCTTTCTGTTTAGATCTTGATAGCTTACAGGAAAATAAGTTATTTGGCCAAAAGACACCGGTAAATAAAGAAATGGAGTCTCAAGCTGTTTTTTCTCACTCAGCCTCTTTCAGTGTCATTACACTAGCAGAGTCATATAACGTCTTGTTGTTTACTTTTCATTCTTACAAAATTGCAGTCCAAAGTCACAGGAAGCAGCACAAACCAATGGACAACAAAAGTTCAAATCTAATCTATAAAGGAGAATTCCTTATTTTATAGACAAGCACTGCATGCCTTCCTTTTGCAACCTCATATCCAAGATGTCTGAGAATAATCGCTACCACTCATCAGTTTCATCTTCATTGAAGAATTCACCTTATCATGCTCATGGCATCTGCAGTTTCAAGTTTTTTTAGATAAAAGGTACATTTAAAGAGCCAAGTCCCCCATTTAAAAGGTGATATGTTTGTTGGATCAAGTTCAACCGCTAAAGATTTTCGCAGTAAGTGCGCTTTGCCATCTAATTAATTTAGGGGGAAAAGAAAAGGCAACGAAGATACTTCACTATGATCACCATCATATTACCTTCACCATAAGTCAAGAGGCGAATCGAGCCAGGAGCCTTCCCATCTCCTTCAAGGACTTCAATATTCTTGTACTGGTCGGGGAAGATCTTTGGGAACAGCTTGGTGGAGTCTCTCATGCTCACCCAGAACTTGTCTGCAGGAGACTTAACCTCAACCTCTGCATCAAGAGTTAAAGGGCCACCCATTTCTGAACGTTCTAACGAGAGAGGAATATGTGGGAATACACGAAGCCGCTCTTTTAGGGACTTGCCATGATGTCTATATATACTACTCCTCCTGCTCTGATCTATGTATGAGGGCTTTAACTTAGCTCAACTGCCATTCATCTGCCTATCACATCAGGACCATAAATTTGGAGCAGCACCAGCCTGCACTGCTCACAACCATCGTATAAATGCAAGGTGAGTGTGTTCTTACAGCAACTTTCAAAGCTGGGGGGCCAAGCAAATATTCCATTTTCTTTTGCCTGATCAGGACCAAGATTATCGACCGATATACAAGGTCCATGCCTCGTAAACTTAGCAAAACATCGCCATTCCTTCCATTGATAAGCATGGTGTCGGTGCCGCGGATGGCAGAAACATTAAAGTCAGTGGAAATTTCATGACCCTTTCTCACCGGACCTGTTGACCTGATCGTGACTATGCGGTGGTGGAATAAATGTCCGACCGCGGAAACAGGTAGAGAAGTCACTGCTGAACCCCTATAATTTAAGACAAAGGGAGGCAGGTGGATAAACTGTACGTCAATTCCATTGCAACCTAAAGTTAAATGGAGTGTTTCCATTATGGTGGATTGTATACGGAAGGGCTCACGCTATTTTTACCTTTAAAATAATTTTAGTAATCTAAAATTTAAGTGGATCAAAGTAGCCCTCACTAGGACCTCATTAATGGCAAGATTGAAAAAAAAAATTAAAAGTACATATTTAGGCTCCATTTTTTTTTAAATGAATGATTTAGACAATATTTTTCCGAAATTGATCACTTAAAATCCTTGCAATTATTAATTAATAGGATATGTTTTAATTATCGACAATAGTTTATGATTAAATATTTTCGTGGATGATAAAAAGATTTTTCATGCATTCATTTTTGTAAGTGATACAAACGACTATTTTTTTTTAAAAATGTATTCCAAATCATTTATTTTTTGCAAAAAAATGAAACCTTAGTGTAGATCAATCAATCTAATGAATTTCATCAACCTTTCCTAAATTGTTGTTTTTCTCCTTTAGTGTTTAAATCGAAGAAATTTACATGTTGGTTATTGTTGTACAAGAATTATCTAAGATTCGAGCATATTAGTCAACTTCAATGATCCAATTCAATTTAAAAGAGCACCAATAAAGTACATTTATTATGATTGTCTTTGTAAAATTTTATTTTTAAAATCTTTTTGTGATAATCAATTCTTTAGTTCAAGCATTTTTTTTTCCAATGGCATTCTTTGGTTAAAGTTATGAATTATTTATGATTATAATTTATACTTAACATACATGAATTAACAAAGATTATCAACAAGTTTATACTCATTTCCAATAAAGTTAATGCATTCTCAAGTTAAATGGAGTGTTTCCATCATCATGGATTCATTAGATTGTATACGGAAGGGCTCCCGCTATTTTCACCTCTAAAATAACTTTAGAAATCTAACCTTCATGGGACCTTATTAATGCTAAGATTGAAAAAAGAGAAAAAAAAAAAAAAAGTACACATTTGGACTCGGTTTATTTCATGGAAAATGAATAATTTTGTAATCATTTTTTGAAATTGATCACTTGTATCTCTTATCATAATTAGTCAATAAAAAATATTTTTATTGTCAATAATAATTTATGTTTACATATTTTCATAAACAATAAAAATATTTTTCATTCATTCATTCTTGCAAGCGATACAAGCGATCATTTTTAGAAAAATATTTTCCAAATTATTTATTTTCCGCAAGACACATGAAGTTTTCATGTAGATCAATCAATCTAATGATTTTTATCAATCTTTTCTAAATTGTTGTTTCTTCTTCTTTTGTGTTTAAATCAAAGAAATATACATGTTCGTTACTTTTGTGTGAGAACTATCTAAGATTTGAGTATATTAATAGATTCAATGATCAAATTCTATATTAAAGAGCGCCAATAAAGTATATTTACTCTGAATGTCTCTTTAAAGTTTTATTCTTAATAACTCTTTGTAATTATCAATTCTTTAGTTCAAGCTTTTCTTTTCAGCGGCATTCCTTGGTGAAAGTTGTGAATTATTTATGATTATACTTTACGCTTAGCATATGCAAATTAACAAAGATTACCAACAAAGTTTATACTCATTTCCAGAGCTCCTATAAAGAAATTAGCCCGAGCATATTAGTGAGTAGAAGAGGGGAGATAGAAGTTTGTAAAAAGACGAATCAAAGGTGGTGGATAAAACATAATTCATATGATTAATATGGAGTCTTATATTTCTATGGTGATTTGTAGCTTTTGCATTTTTAATGGACATCAACTTTCATCGTTTCCTTTGGTAATTTCAATTAATTAGTTCTTTTGGGATTGTTTTCACCAACTTAATAAGTCAGGGCATGTCACAGCTATTTAGAGTGTAAAATAGCACGAGCCTATGAAATACATGCAAACAATAGGCCACACGCTTAGAGTTGCATGACTGAAATGATGTTGTTCAATTTTGTTTTAACGCAGTCGCCCCTAGAGGATATGATCTTTCAAAAGACTAATCTTATGTTGTAATGCATCGCATCAAATATATTATTATTGCAGTTTCTATATAAGTGTGTCTACATGTGAATATCTAAAAATATTTCTAAGATAAGCCGTGATCTTTTTATTGTGATGAAAGGACTACCAATCTTGTGATGAACAATTCCTCGAGGAATTTCACCAGACCAGTTTTTCTTCAAAGAAATGTTTCAGAAATTTCATCAAACATATGGCAGGTCCTTCACAAGTTCAGATCCCATTGGAATGGTGACAAGGCGTTTCTTACTGAATGGTGGGTTCGAATTCATCAAACTAATTCTTCTTGAAAAATTTCCTTGGGCAATAGCACCGCCATTTTGCATCAATTGCTAGGTCACGAGCATTTACATCCATGATCAATTAGTCACGTCATTGTCATACTATCTGTCGTAATAAATTATATCATTCGGAAGATCGACCCATCGAAAGATGACCAATTTCCATCACTTAAGTGCTTAGTTGGATGGCTCATAGCAACAGCTCGACGATAAACACAAAGCCAAAACGGACTCTTCATGGGACCACCCGACGTCGACTAATTTGTCTCATCAGAAAGCTTCTCAGAGGCCAACATATGGAATGTGGATGGTCGCATTCGGAATCAAAAGGCAACAGTGACGCCGATGAAGTAGCTGCCCAGGTTGAATCGTCGCATCAGATGGGGACACGAGGATAAACCCGATTGAATCGAGAATCACGATCTCACCTAAACCTTTTTTTCCTTTGCGTTGAGCCTCGACATCTCCGAGAACTAGGAACTTAAGGCCGACCAATTCAGCTGAGCTTTCTCGTCTAGCATTAATGTTGGTGCGGCAGATTCATTGAATGGCCGGGCGATTCTGTCAGATCTCGTGAGTGAGTGCCTGCCTGAGGACGCGAGACAAGTCTTGACCGTCAAATCTATTGGGACTTGGGGACGGTTGGAAAATTAAACCGGATTTCCAACCTGTCAAAATCCTGCAATTTTATAGCTGTATGGCCTAATCAAATAAAATAAAAAAAAAATCTTTTCATCAGTAAAAATTATTTCGCGACGTTCCAAGTGCAAAAGTGTCAGTAAAAAGAAATACATGATTTACATTACATTATTACACCTTGAAAGTGCCAATTATAATTGAGTTTCGAGTTTCAAATGGAGAAACTTATTTAGAATCTTGTGAAGATCAGGATGAGTAATTTAGTTGGCAAGTAACAAAAAGTTCAAACCTGACTAATCAAGGAAGCGAAAAAAAATGGTTTTCTTGTAACATACACATCAGGTGGGTAATTGTACTATTTATTTATTTGTTGTTATATATTTATCTTTCCAAAATGAACATAACATAAATTAATTGAGTCAGTTGAGTAACACAAATGCTCAAGATAAAAATTATGCAACTAACTAACTTCATACAAAATTATCCCTTTATAAAAAAAAAAAAACTCTGGCGACAACACGAATGCTCTCATTCTATTTGCTACTAATTGAGAAACTTGAAAAACATTTAAGACGAATGAATTGAGGAACCACCGTCCAATAAGTAGTATAACTTTGCTAAGCAGATTGAGTATCCAGTATACACATTTATAACACAAAAACATAAGTTGTTTATGCCAAATCTTGAATATGACAAACTTACAAGATTAAAATTTGTTATATATTACCTTAACGTAATTATAATCATAGTAGAGTTACCCATTTCAACAATAATATCAAAACAAGCATCAATAATTCGTCAATTCATCAAATTACATGTTCCATTAACAAATCTTATGCTCAATATCTAATCATAAGCATGCTTAATGCTTGGTGACAAAGGCTATGAGATTCGCTTGTTAGGTCTCTACCTATATCACTAGTAGCCGATCTACAAGGATATTTTAAAATTAGTATGCATACTCACAAATCCTTTAATGGGTTCATAGAGATATTCAGCATTAATATAAACCGACAACAACATCCTCTAAGATCCACAAAGTCAATCCAAATTCTATATCACAAAATAAAATATATAATATTTCACAACTTAGTTCAACCGTCATCAATATTTCAAAACATTTCAGAATTCATTTCGTAAATTAGATTTGCAAAGTAGTATGTACATAAATATATACAAAACAATTCTTTGAAACCATTTTCAAAGCATTCACAAATATTAAAAAGTAGTTTATGCTCGATCCAAACTTTTATGCAATAAAAATGCTATTTCATAACTCATATATATAATTCATATTGCTTCGAAATATGAGTTTTTTTTTTTTTTTTTTGGTTAGTCCTACTCTATTTTTATTCTAACTGTTAAAACTCACACTTGAAACTAAATCGTCCCCACCCTAACCCCCCTGAAAATGTGGGAATTCAAACCTCCCACCTTTCTTTTCATGTTAGAAGGGTGACCACTAGGATAAACCCCAATAGTTACGAAATATGAGTTTACCAACTTGAAAACGAGATAACATCTCTCACCTAGGAATACTCAAACCAAAGAATGTAATTATACAAGCTAACAATCTCATAATCTAATCGATTACAAGAGAATCGATGTTAAAACCAAGTACACCAAGTACAACACTACATTAACTAACGACTCATTGAAACTATGCTTAATCGCCAATAAAATGATTTCCACTCATTAACAAATCGTTTGTCCAAAGTGATTATTCAAACTATCCGCAATGAGTTTAAGCGTGAACTCTAAAATTTCGCTTCTACTAAATTGTTACTACAAGTTGACTAAATCCTACGGCTCCACAATGCCCTAATTCATGATTTCCATAAAATTCCATGACTTAACAACTCCAAAATCGGACCTCGTAGTTTAAATTCCACATAATTTCGTATTTGTGCCCCAATTTTAAAAACTACTTCCATTAGATGAACAAATGGCTTAAATCCTTACTAGACATTGCAGATTGAAATTAATATGACTTGAGGCTCTTGTGGCGTGTACAAGAGAGTTTATTTTTTTTCTTTTCCCTTTCTTCTTTGTCCAGTCTTTTCTTTTTCTTCTTCCTTCTTTTTTTATCCCTTTTCCTGGACGCGCTTCTTTCCCGTCATAACTCTTCTTTTTCCCTTTTCTTATTATTAAAAAGCCCACTTTTGACCAAGACAAAAAGAAAGGCCAAATGTTACACTTCCAACGGTGCTTTGAGCCTTTCCTCCACTAGGGATCTGGTTAGGAACGGGGTCCTCAAGTGTGTTGACATAGGATCATATTGTTTGCACCTAATGTTCCCAAGTTTGCTTTGATTTCTCGGATGGCAATCTTGAATAAGCTCTTGGCAGAATCTGGAGTCGGTTTCTCTTTCCACTTCTCTGGTTTGGTTTCATTGTAGGCAATGCCATGAGTCTAGAGACCACCAGTTCTTTGGCTGTTGTTTCTTGCCTACTTTTCCTTTGCATCTTTGATTAATTGTTAGAAATCCGGGGGGAGAGCAGGAATCGGAATTTCTGTGGCTTCAGCAGCAAGTCAGGGTTCCAGTTTTTCCTCAGTCCTCCGCAAGTTGGTTTGGAATGGTTGCGTCTACTTATGAATAGCAGGCCAGAACTAACGTTCTTCTCGGTCACAACAACCCTTCAGTGGATCAAGTACTGAAGTTGGTTGTTTGCTGTCAAACGCAGCATGAAGGTCATCGTGTCCTCAAGCAGAAAGTTATCTCTGCTAGGCTCTTGCAACTTTGTTCAAATTAGCATATTGAGTTCCAATTGCCGAGCGTCTTTGCTGTTCTAGTCAATCATTCTTACCGAGAGATTTAGATGTTTGTGTTGTTCTCAAAGAGCTGCTGAACCATCTGCTTTGCAGTTGTTTAGGATCCATTTGGTAACGTTTATATTCCTAGGAAGAATTTCTTTTCGTAAGTAATCATTTTATATTTCTATTCCCCGAAATAATTTCGAGTAAAAGAACAATTTTAGAACTACGCAAAATATCTATTCTTGAAATTGAAAAAGAACATAAATGTGTTTGGTACAATTCACATTTTTTTTTTTTTTTTTGTAACGTAGAATTTCTTTTAATTTTTAAATATTTTTAAAGATTTTTTTCTTTTGTTATTCTTCCTTGCCGCAGCCTCGGTCAACCACCGGTCGGTGGCCAGTAGGCGGCTAGTGTCGACGACGAGCGACGCAGCGATGAGCAGCAACTGGTGGTGATCGGACGAAACGGGCGGCGATGGGGACCAAGGAGGAAGAAAAGAAAAAGAAAAAATAACTTATTTCTAAAATTATTCGGGAATAAGAAACTATTTTGTTCTATTTCTTATTTCTATTTCAAATTTATTCTCCAGTCACTTTTTTTATTAGAGAATAAAAAAATTAGTTGACATTACTAAACGGATTTCTATTCTTTTTTTATTCCATGGAATAACAAAACATAAATCGAGAGAAATAGAAACGTTAACAAGCAGATCCTTATTATTGCTTCTCAAGGCCCGGTTGGCTTGTTAACTTCTGTTGACTATTATGGTTGAATAAAGGACTCACCCATAAAAAAAAATGAACTTGTTCATAGGAATTATTCCCATCTTGTCCTTCTCATTGTTTTTTCTCTTTATTCCTTTTTATGGATTTCTAGAATTCGTGAGTAATCAAGAGAGCGATATGGTGATTTAGCTAAGATATAGATTATCTAATCTCTTCCTTCCTATCAATTGGTATCTAAGTCGGTCAGGGTCCAGCATTATCATCACGTGTAAACATTCTCATATGACATTCCTTCAAATTTCTGTAATCCATGTTTCTTCCGGCCCTATAATAAGTGAGGTAATGTTCCTCAAATATTTTCTATTTATATTGAATTTCCTCGTAGAAAAACATGATAAAACAACTTAACTATTAGATGATTGTTACATCTCATTTCCACCCATCCCTTGCGTATTTAATCCAAATTCCAAAATTTCAAAATTCATATGTTATCCCCCCCCAGCTTATACTTTAGGATAAATTAAGATAAATAGACATGAAAATTAATAGGAAAAATATATTATCTAAAGTGATCGTTGTGTAGAAAAGGCAACAAGGTTTCTAAGCTATTTGAAAGGTTTGTTAATGGTATCATTTGGCTCAAATCATATAATTTATCAATTCGGTGATGAACTAAACTTTAAAAAGGTAAAATTAATAAACTTTAGGAAGTGGAAAATATTTATGATGTCATGATGAAGCTCCAAAGGCACACGAGGGGAGAGAGAGAGAGAGAGAGAGAGAGAGAGAGAGGATTAGGCAACTAAACATTTATTCTAATCATATCTCTTGAAAATGGTCTTTGTTGTAATGTCGACTTCCAGTTTCTTAAAGGGTCCGTTTTTCTTAATTTTTTCATGGGCTTCTTTTGTTAATGTTCATTTTAAAAGCGTTCTTATCTTCTTCTTCTTTTATTTTTTGCAACAATATTTAAAGGATTAAAAAGTAAATTTTGCCTAATCCATTTATTTTTTATTTCAAATGAGGAAGAAAGGATTTGACTTAAAAAACAGAAGGAAGAAAGGACATTTAGTACAAACTCAAGGAGAAATTACTCCATAAGCCCCCAAAATCAACCCACGGAAAATGTAAATGGAAAAAGTTAACAAGGTTAAAAGCTATAAAAATAAGGTAAATTCAGCGGGTAAAAGGAAATTTCCCCAACGATTGCTTACCGAAAAGAAAGCATTACATCTCTCTCTCTCTCTCTCTCTCTGAAATTTCTGAGAAGGCCAAGAAGTATACATCGAGCTGACTAATTTGTCCCTTAAAAGTAAGCCCCATAATGTATTTTCTGGTGAGCACGAGCTGATATGTTCTTGAACTCTTCCATGGCGAAGCTTCCTGCAGCACAATAATCCCTGAGACTGCGATGTTTTAATGTTTGAGCCCATGTTGAACACGGCAGACGAAGATCCATTCCGGCAAAGTCGAGGACCCCTGATCCACATGCATTGGACGAATCCGCTCACAATAGAACTCTCACAGTTCTTTGCAGTGATTCACATGTGAGTTCGAAAATATCTGCCAGGAGATTGTCATCTTTGAGTTTCAATTCTCATGAACTATGTCATAATTACCGAACAAGATCCTTGAATTGGGTAATTGGTTGGTCCCCTCATCACAAAAGCCCCAAAAAATGACCCATTAATCCACGAACAAATGAGAAGGTGCCCGCAAGCCTCGTTTTTAAACCCGATCCGGTCAATAAACACGTCTGGTTTTTGGTTCGTTGGTCAACTGGTTCAATTGGCTGAACTACTGAGGTGATGATTTGCACATAACACATATGTCTATTGAAGCTATTTAGCAACCACAAGTGCCTAGCTCAACTGGTTATCCGGTTTGACCGAGGAGTTTACTGGGCTAGTCACCGGCTGAACTGGCTCAACTCCGGATTTGACTTGTTCTTGATCATTTCAGTTCATGAGGGAAACTGGTCCGATGATGGCCCGATTCCTCTGTCCAATTAGTTGAACTGTCCAGTCCAATCCAATTTTAAAACACCACCCACAAGTTTATAATTTTGTATCAATGATAATTATTACCAAAAATAAAATCCAGAGAATCATGTGAGGGTAAGGCTTGCTTTAAGAAGGGACAACAGCTGGGAATGTACAGAGCCTATTGTGTCAAAAAAGGAAGTCCAGCAACTCACTGTTGCGCGGAGCAAAACGATTTACATGTTTCGCAATCCATGCTCACAAAGGGCGGCGTGAAATTTTGTCCCTGCCTAGAGCTCGATTCATCAGCTTAATCACATTTTCATGCTCTTTTCTCTACTCCTCTGATCTCTGACCATACCTCCTGCCATTTTTTTTAATCAAGAATCTCCAACACACCTATCAGCATGACGGACCAACAGAACTGTCTTCTTAATTTTATTCTTTATGTTGATGTTTCTTGGTTTTCGTGTGGATAACGTCATTGTCTAAATAAGTTGCTCCTGACTTGTCCAGATCCACAGCAATCGTTGAGCCAACATCACTGAGATTAGCTCATTGACCCTTTGTTGGTGAACCCTCTGCCTTGCGGCTGACGCCCCGTGCTTCTTCAATGTCACTGAGAATGTAAATTTTCTCCTCCCACTTCATGCGTTTGTAGAATAATCATCTGGATTTCATACTTGTAATCTGATCTGAACCGACTCTTGCGGAACCCTCGTCCTTTCCTTAGCCGAAAAAAAGTAAGCAGTCCTCGATTCACTTATCACCACACTAACCACTCATATCAAATTATTACTATAGAGAATACAAAATATCATGAGTCATCTTATGATTTTAAATTAGTTCTTTGTACTATATCGTTGTGGCCAATATTTGGGTTTTCTATATTTCATTTTAATTATTCTTTATACCATCTCTACGGTACTTTAGCTCTACAATTCAAACAGATGAAAGTGCCCTCTCAACGGCCACATTTTGATCCCCTCTAGAAGAAAACAGACAAGGCAAAATCAAATCGCAAAGGAGGGAGAGACCTCATCTCTTTGCTTGCTTTTAAAACAAAGACCGAACTTGAAATACTCATGCAGAGCGACCACGCAAATGCCAGCTCCCCTCTTTTCTTTCCCACTATCGACTTTATCTTCTACTTCAAGTACAACCGCTGGTTTTTTAAGGTTGTTGGAGGCTACTATCAGCTGGTATGGTGAATGCATTCTCCCTCCTAAATGATGTAGACCTTCACTTGGGTCGTACGTAGTCCTCTCAGGCGGTAATTCTCACTTAACCCATATTCGTATTCGTATTCCACCCACCCATCAAAAGCAGGACGTTGAAGCTTTTACAGAGATAAACCCCCCTGCACTGATGCTTCAGTTCTCTCTTCATCAGATGCTCTGTTACATCAACCCAATCGCTCTTCCTCAGATCCCCAGTTCCTCTTACAACGAAGCTCTCTCTCTCTCTCTCTCTCTCTCTCTCTCTCGGAAGCCATCATGCCGTTCAGTTTGGTCTTGACATGGAACAAGCGACGGAGAAGCAAATCCCTGGAACAGGCGGACCCCTGTAATTGTTTCTTCCCGAGCCTCATCTTTTACAAATTTGAGTAGAATCAATTTGATACTAATATGTATGGCTTCTTGGCGACTTTCGAGGACTACAAAATCTCACGGTACAGTCCATCTTGCTGCTAACTGCTGCGGATGCAGGGACCTATAAGCCGGTGAAGCTCTGGCAGCTCGAATATCAATCTCAACCAACCTCAAAGAGGCGCAATGGAGGGTCCGTATTCACTCTGAAAGAAATGGAAGAGGCGACATCATCTTTTGACGATGCCAACTTGGTAGGGAAAGGAGGGTTTGGAAGAGTTTACAAGGGGATTCTCAGGTCAGGACAGGTACAAGGCAAAGGGCGTAATTTTAGGTTTCTTGCCGAGGCAAGTACAAAAGACAGCAATTCTCATCTCGTGTTATGTGAATTAAGCTATTCAGGTTCAATAAAGCAATGGATTACGATTACTTGTAAACAAATAACAAATGAATGCTTCCCTGCACAGGCTCTCGCTCTCAAGCCCTTTTCCAGTTAAAAGAGATCTCCTAGAGATCTCCTACAGGACCTATTTGATCCCCTGAATTCTTGTTGAAACACATTATGATTATCTTCTATTTAATTTGGACCTGAAGGTGGTTGCCATCAAGAAAATGGAGCTGCCACCATCTAAAGAAGCTGATGGAGAACGGGAGTTCCGGGTGGAAGTTGATATCTTGAGCCGCCTCGATCACCCCAACCTGGTGTCATTAATCGGCTATTGCGCTGATGGAAAGCAGAGGTTCTTGGTGTATGAATATCTGCCAAATGGGAACCTGCAGGATCACTTAAATGGTTAGCTTCTCGACGCTCAGGATAACATGTATTCCTGGTAAAATGACTTTTGATAAGTATTCACTGTACGCTTGTGCTAGGAATTGGGGATTCAAAGATGGATTGGCCTTCGAGGCTCCAAGTAGCAATAGGAGCAGCAAAGGGGCTGGCCTATCTCCATTCAGGTTCGGCTGTGGGAATCCCGATTATCCACAGAGATTTCAAATCTACTAATGTACTTCTAACGGCTGATTTCGAGGCAAAGGTAAGCAGGTAAAAATGTTTCGATCCTTAGTATGGCCAGCTTTAAGGGCATGAGAGAACTAATTCAGAGGCTATTTGAAATAGATATCCGATTTTGGACTCGCCAAGCTGATGCCCAAGGGCCAGGAAATATGTGAGACTGCCAGAATGCTTGGTACGTTCGGCTATTTCGATCCTGAGTATACATCGGTAAGCTATTATTGTCACCCATGGTTTCTTGATACATTTAGTCTCTAAGCCTTTTTTATAGTCTCTAAGCCCAATCAGTTCAAAAAGTTCAAAGTTCGTCCTAGAGTATTTGAGGTTGCGAACTTCTCTCCAGTTCTATGGCAGAAAAGTTACTTTAGAACATCTTGTTCACATAGGCATGTGTTTTGTTTTTTCCCCTGCTTTTTATAATATAAGATCATATGCACGCACAAAGACTCAACCATAAGTACACTGCAGCAGAGACATTTAATTGATCAATTGCTCTACCTTGGCAATAAAAATAGCTCAGGAAGTCTGTTCACGTATTACAATATGTTAAAATGCTCTTCCCCCCGGTCTCCCAAAAAAAAAAATATATATATATATATCAAGTAATAAAACGAAAATTAGGTTACAGCCAGGCTAATGATTGATATGGAACTACTGAATTGGCCACAACCAGACCAAGACATCTCATCACACTAGCCAAGTAGTAGACATCCTTCCTTTTGCAAGGGAAACAACAAAAAAATCTCTAGCATGGTTTTGTTTTGAGATATATTACAAAAGAGGGAGATGTGAAATAGATGGTTCTCCAGACTTGGTTTATTTAAAGCTATACAAAGAAAAGGAAAGAATCTAACTGCAAACTTCATCACCTTGTGGTTTCAAAAGTTGCATTGAGCCCAACTCAGTTTTGGACCATATAGACTCCCTTAAAGTTTCTGTTCAAATGAAAAGAAGCTACTCACAAACTTCATCAGGGACAGTAAACATTCTTCACTTCCATTTTCTCCAATATAGACTTCTTCTATTGAAATGTATTCAATCATCCAGGAACAGATTGATTGTTCAGGGTCTGTGCTTTGAAATAACAAAACTTGTTTTGATTGTCTAGCTTGCTTTTCGTCCCATCCAAGGGGACTTCTTTTCCTATCTCTAGAAATCTATGCTTATGTGTTTATAAGTGGCCATTTTCAGTTTCTTTCCAGGGTTTTCCTGATGGGTTTGTGATAGAAGTTTTAGGGGTTTAATCTGCTCCATTTTTACAAACTAAAAAATTTCAAAAAACAACAAATCCACTCTCACATAGAAATCAAACTAAGTTACCCAGTTGTTACCATGCTTTATTGAATTTTTTATGGTTCTAAGATCGCAAAACCAGGCATGCCAAAGCTGACAGTTAGCATGAGTTTCTACCGAATCCAAAACAGGGCAATTTCTTAAACCACAATTTAGCAAATTGAATTTGGACCAAATCACAGGTAGATTCAGCATAATTCGCCTTCTTTTTGTTCCAGTTGGCTTAAAGTGGCTTTTGGCAATAGACAGGAAAACTCACTCTGCAAAGTGACGTGTACGCTTTTGGTGTGGTGCTCCTCGAACTCTTGACCGGACGTAGAGCATTGGACTTAAATCAGGGTCCAACTGATCAGAATCTAGTACTTCAGGTAGATTAATTTCAACTTGGAACTCAATATTTCCCAGGCAATCTACAAAAGCTATAAGACACAACAGAAAATCTACTTTGAGTTGCAGGTAAGGAATTTACTGAACAGCCGGAAAAAATTGCGGAAGATTATGGATCCAGACCTCACTCAAAATTCGTACACACTGGAGTCAGTAGCCATGTATGCTAACCTAGCATCACGCTGTGTCCGACCTGAAAGTAGTGAGAGGCCATCCATGGGGGAATGTGTAAAGGAACTTCACCTAATATCCTTCATTAACTCGAAAGGTTTGGGCACAGCTGTGAACAAACGCGAATTGATCTAAGATATGAGATCTCTCCCGACAAGAAAAATGATATGATAATGTCTACAAAGGAACATGACCTCTTTTGCTACAAGAACACTTTTTGGGCCTCCATGTGCCTAAATTTCTTGAAGGAGTGTTTAGTTATCCTCTGTGAAGAGAAAGAGCACAAGCTGCGTGCTATGCACAACATAATCGAAAGAAAGTTTAAGAAAGATTTTGGGCTACATTGTAATGAATCTAGGAAGCGTTTGAATTATTAAGTCTAGGCTAGGTATAAGATGCATGTATTTATTTCTTTCACCCTACTGCCAGCTTCGAGTTGAACTATCTGTACAGTGGCAAGTTTATTTGGAATGTGTATAACCATTATTTTCTTCACAAAGTTTTCTTTCAAATGTGCAGAGATTTGTCCCAATCAGATACTGCCAGATTGAATTGCTTTATGCAACCTCATCTTTATCACTATTGTGTACAACCCATATCATATCTTAAAAGATATGCAAGGTGAATCCAATTCCAAGAAGATATATCATGATAACTCAAAATGAAGGCAGAAATCATGAGAGCAACAAGATCAAAAGTAAACAAGGAATGAGGCTTCCTTCTTCATAAAATCATAGTACATTCCATCCCCAATCAAAGTTGATAGCGGCAAAGATGAAACGGAGATCTCTAGAGACTTGAAGTTTTTATTAAATTGCACTAAAAAAGAATTAAGAAATAAATTAGATTCCTGTTTGAGTCAAAGGGTCAGCTATGTGAATAATTATACAACAGACACCAATATGAACCATCTGAATATAAAAGGGAGTGGGAAAATGAAACAGGACATGTATAGAAACTCGGAAGAGAGAATTTCGAAGAGGGAAGACCAAGATTATCATTCAAGTCAGACACTGTACAAAGATGATTGATTCACATGTTACAGACGGGGGAAAATGAGTAACAGTGATTTTCCTTGGCAACTAGGAAAATTTTATGGTATGACATTACCTCAACATGCATTCAAGAGGTCTGTTCTTGGTCAGGGCCCGACTCATCTGATTCTGAAGGACTATGTAGTACTAGAAGTTTCTTGCACATCAAGTGCTTGCGTCTTTGAAGTGTCAACAGGACCAGAATGTTGTCTGTCTTAACGATTCTGTAACCTGCTTTTGTATACATGTTGAATGGAGCAAGGTCAATCATTCTGCAGTGCAAGTACACCTCTCCCGAGGAACGCATCTGGGAAATAAGTTCCTCACTAGCCTTCAATAGATGCCAGCCGATACCTCTCCTGAAAGTTAAAAGCATCTCCACTTAATATATTCACCACGAGGCATGGTTGATACACTAGTGAAGTTTCAGCTATTTAGGAAGTTGATACTTTGCTAACACAATTTACATGACTTGTGAGCTATCTAGCAAGTTGAAATTATTTTATCAGTAAAATCAAAGCTACTGACAGACTTTCGCACTAGATTATCCACTTTCAACCTATTAAACGGGATAAGAACCAGGTTACAAGAATACAATCTGAACCTTAGTCCAAAGTATGCTTCAAATCAAGAGGGAGAGCCCTTGATCAACATCAATCAGGTTAATTGCATTCTAAAACAAAAAGGCCAGTGCAAATGAACCATCTCATTCTCAGTTTATGCGACAAATGGAACAGATGACATTCAACAGAGCTGGTACAAACATGCAATTTGGTTTCTTGATTTCCAAAAACTCAATGTTCAGTGCTCACCAACAACCAACGCACAAGTAAGTGACCATATCTAGCACCAACAGCCAAGAAAAGCAATAAATAAGTCCCCTTTTTTTCTGTTCAACGGCATTGCAAGGCAATTAGTAGGGCTCCAGTATTACCTCCTGAGCTGCTCTTTGACGGTCATGTTGCAGATATAAGGAGAGTTTCGCGGAGGCGTCGGCGTGGGCGGCGAAGCGTTGGAGCCTCTCTTGTCGAAGCACACCTCCACGGTTCCGGCCAACTCCTCCTCGCCCTCTCCCCCGCCCTTGTAAAACCCGACAAGCGTCGCGGCGTGCGGCATCATGCCCCGCCGCTCGATCAAGTACTGCTTCACCAGGAACCGCAGCAGCGACACGTACCCGCCGGGCAGCAGCATCGACTCCGCGAACGACTCGGCGAGCAGCCCCACGGTCTCGTCCATCTCCTCGGCCCTCATGACCCGGACCCGCAGCGACCCGGATCGCAGCTCCCGGTCGTACGCGAAGCCCTCGAGGGACCGGAGCCTGTCGAACTCCTCGTCGGTCAAGAACCTCCCGGTCCGGTACGGGTCGTCGAGGAACGGAGCGGAGGGGGTCGTCCCGGTCGAAGCGGTCGCCGGAGGGGAGGGCTGAGGGGACGAGAACGAGGCCGCGAAGGCGGAGCGGTCGGATTTTCGGAAACCGAGAGGTGGGTGTCGGAGACCGGGGGGCGCGGAGGACGGGAAATGGAGAAAGCGGAGAGCTTTGCGGTGGTGGAGGTGGTGGTGGTGTTGGGGGTCCAAGGAGAGAGAGAAGGAAAGCGTGGCAGCCATGGGAGGAGAGAGCGAGGTCGGGTCCGAGGGTTAGCTACCACAGACACTGCGCGAAGAAGAAAAAAAACACGACTTCCGGTGGATTTTTCCATCGCTGTTTTATCTCATTTTTGGAAACGTTGACGATGCTCTGCGAAGGTTTTTTTTTCCTGTGTTTCGAAGGGCGATGTTTCAGACAAAAACTTTAGTTATAACGCCGTCTCGTAGACATGTTACAGATCCACAATAAAGTATTCGTCGACAGATCTAAGATGATTTGCTAAGCGCCCTAGTGCATAGGGGTGAGCATGGTCCGGGTTGGTCCGGGCCACCCCTAACCCTGTGACAACTAATCCGTCTCCTGTGTCGGCCCTCATTTTTAGGGCCAGGGACCGACCCTATTGGCTGGACCATGACGACCAGGACCCACCGGCTGGCCCGTGGGTTTGGTCAGGCAGGCTCAACCTGACCGATCGATAATTTTTTCGTCTTATTTTTTATACTCCCTAAAAAAAAAGAAACCTACAAATTCAAATTACACATCAATGACAATGCGGCGTTGTGCGCAACTAAATTATAAATACCAATACATATTTAGCAAATTTAATATGACACAATAGAAATTTCATACTTGCTAACCGCTCATCGAGATATGGGACAAGATGAAAAATTCTTGTAATCATCTATCTTTAATATTCATAACACCATATGCAAAAGCGTTTTCCTGCATTTGATTATGTAGAGTCCACTCAACCAAAAATGAACTTCACACCACTGACTCAAGAAATCACCGTAAACCGCAATACTACTCTACTCTTCAAAAACTTCTACCATTTGACACAAATTGAAAAGCAAAGTGCAGCTAAAATTTATTAGTAAAATACAATTAAACTATAAAAAGTTCAAAATACTTAATATAAATCATGAATATATAACTTCACATATTGTTAATTCACTTGAACTTCTAAACACCTGAAAATAAAACAAACGACACATAATTAATACTCAACAAAATTTTTAAATAGTTTTAAATTGAAATTACTATTAGTGTTATTGATAGAACATTTCAATATAATATAATATAAATGACATTTTACTTAGGTTTGCATATATAAAAGAATTATATATAATATAATATAATATAATATACGGGGTTGGTCAGGGGTTGGACCGACCTAAAACTTCTGGGACCGGGACCAACCCGCACGGTGTTGGTCCCCGGAATTTCGGGACCGGGACCGACCCCCCCTCCATGGGAGCCGGACCAAAGCACCAGGCGGGGTTGGGGCGGTCCAGTGGTCGGTCCAGGGTCGACCCTAGACCGCTGCTCACCCCTACTAGTGCACATAATTACACCGATTTGGGCCGGTGATTTTTACTCCTTTCATGAGAAACACATTGGTCGGTTCAATTGCGCAATGCTCCTCACCGAAAGAAAGTGCATATGCTATTGAGTGAGCTAATTGGAACAAAAGTCCACTTCTATGTATTAAATCAACAATAATGGTATAAATGATGTATAAAAAATTTGGGACAACTGGGTGCATATGTTGAGTAGTGAAATCCTTAAAAGCTTTTAAGCACACCTGAAAGGAAAATGGATTCTTAAGTGGTAGAATGCGAAAAATAAGAAACACAAAGATTTGTAGAAAAAGTACCCTTAAACTTAGATGCAGATATGGATGGTCCAAAAAGTCATTGATTCTTCACCCTAAACAATCCTTAGTGGCGGCACCTACAAATCTTGATGACAAGTTCCTCTCGTGGAAATTCAACCCGAAAGTATTTTTAGTAATAGCGACATTAAAGGGAAGATTCCAATTCTAATTTCTAATTATGAGTTCGTCTTTTTCTCTAACACAATCTTTTAAGTTCGGATTAAGAAAATAAACTTATCCTAAATTCTCTTCTTTTGATGTAAATTGATTTTGTCATTCAACTTACAATAGAAACATGAGAACAAATCGACTTTCAATCGATAAAGCCACCACAGCTTTGGCTCCCAGTCCGTCATCTCGATTGCTCATGCTTTGTTACTATCCTTAAGAACAATCAAGTATTATGAACTTTCATTCATCGCTCGCTAATGCAATCGAAGTCCGTATTCCTTTTGTTAATTCGAATGCTCTTCCCTCGAATTAAGGAGGATTTGGCAGACGATGAAGGAGACAACATACGACGATGATACGCGCTCGTATTGCACGGTCCAAAGGCAACATCTCGGAAGACAGAAAAACAGGCCGGTCTTAAGTCAACGAGGCTCAGATTAGGCCCAACAATCATCTCGGATCCGGACCCAAATCCGCCCGCATTTTCGCTTCGTCCGCAGCCAGCCAGCCAGCCAGCCAGCCACCGCGCAGCACGCCGGGAAAGGAGAGACGACACCAGCGCGATCGCAAAACGTCGATATGGCCACGGACTCCGCCGCCGCCGCCGCCGCCGTCTCGGACGACTTCGCCATCGGATGCTTCCTCTCCATCCAGACCACCTTCGGTGACGAGTTCGAGGCCCAGGTCGTCGCCTTCGACGCCCCCTCCAACATCCTCGTCCTCCATATCCTTTTTTCCCATCTCGACCGCCTGACTCGTTCGGCGTTCCCGATCGACTTCGCGCCTCGAGTTTCGCGTGCTTCCCCCGAGGGATTTTTTTTTTGTCTTTTATGTTCATGCTTCGATCGTCATTTTCTGGTTCGAATTCCTTGACCGCGTCCGCGTTCGCGGGTTCCCGATTGCCACAGGAGGGTTCCAAGGCTGGGTCTCGGCGGAACTTGAGGCTGCTCAAGGCGGATTACATCAAGCATTTCACCTTCCTGCGCCACGGCGAAGACCCGCTCGATCTCAGCAAGTGTTACATTAATATCGACGCCCTGCGAGCTCGAGAGCAATCGGCATTGAGGTTTGGCGTCGGTGATCTGCGCCGTTTCCGTTGCTGTTTCCGAATTTTTTTTCCTTTTTCGCGATTTTGTTTTCCAAATGAGGTTTGGAGTTTCCATGGTTTTGGTTGCGGTTTTGGTCCTGCAGGCAAGCCGAAGCGGGGGCCGAGAGGATAGGAGTGGGTGTCACCAGCGAGGCTCAAAGGATCTTCGATGCATTGTCTAAAACGTAAAGTGTCTCACGCTTCTTCCCCTTTAGTACTTGCGTATTTTGACAATTTTTGCTACATGGTTTTACTTGGGTTTTTTCATAGCATCTAGTAGAATATGCTCTCCAGTTTTAGATAGTGACTTTTGCCATGCGTGTACATGCTGCGCTATTCAAATCGAGATGTGTTGAGTCTTTTGGTATGGTTGGGAATAGGATGTGCTCGAGGTAGTGGAGATGATTTGGGGTTTGCTTCTTAAGAAAAAGAGTTCACTTTCCATTTACTTGCCCATGTTTTGTGATTTTAGGTGCGAAATTCTTATGGTAGGATGTTAAATTGTTATTCATGGAAGTTAAAAAATCTTGAAAAGGTGTATGAGGTGACACAGAAAGTAACTCTGATGAAGAAGTTCGCTCTGCTCATTAAGATGTTGGGACAATGCTTTGGGTTTGTCATATTAAATGCTGTGTCTAAGAGTGGTTGGTTTCGGCTGTATCATGGAAACATTGGTGGTAAATTGTCCAGACTAACTACTGTCACCTGTCAGATTGAGGATTTTGGCGCATAGAAGTGTATGATGTTAGAGTGAGGATTTTGGACTAATTCAGTTCTAGCTCTTCTTTGAATCTCGAGGCAAGGAACAAAGTCAATGATGAATGGGTGAGGGAACCTGGGACTTCAATATGTTGTGATTGTTGGTCTAATAATAAGAAGTTCAATTAACTATCAAATCACAGACAAGGGGAGAAGAGATAGAGAACGGAGATTATGGAGAGAAGGTTGTTGTGTGGCACATTGCTGTTGATTGCTAGTTAAATTATTAAATTTGGTTTATGAGTGTTTAGCTAACTCACACCCTTATCTGATAGTTGTGGATGTTGAGCCCATCAGAGGGTTCTTCATAAGCATTTGGAGTAAGATTGTATCGAAGATCTTAGATATAATTAGAGTTAAATCCACTTTGGCCTGGTTAGCCTGTTGAAATTAACAGGTACATGTTGCTGACATAATTTCTATAGCTCATTACATGTAGAATTGTAAATGTCATTGTAGTCGAAAGTGCACAAAGCACACACCTAGGCACAAAGGGAAGGCAAGGCAAGGCGATGGCTTTTCACCTCTGCGATGTCTAGGCAAGGCATATTCAACAAGGGGCATGCCTTTCTTACCTAAGCCATCAGGCACACGGCACAAGACACTCACCTGATGTGAACTGCGGGTTATGGAAACCTTTAGGAGTCTTTCTTTTGAATGATTTTTTTTCCATTATTTCAGAAAGATGGATGGAAGATAGGACCCAGAAAAGAGTAAATTTCTAGAATCATAATTCTTAGATCTAGAAGAAATCGGTGTTTCGCTTTGTTTTCTTCTAAGCTAAATGACATTATGTTTGGGTTACTTTTCACTCCATCCTTATGGCTAAGTGCACACTTTTCTTGCATGCTCTCTATTACACTTTTGAACTAGTTTAAATTTAAAATGTAAATTTGATTCTCGTTTAAGATGATTAATGCTAAAAAGATTTGCTTAATTGCGCCTTCCTTTGCTTGGGCACGCTCTTTTTTTCTTCTCCTCTCACCTTAGTCATTTCAGGGCCCTAGTGCCTTAATGCGCCATTTGCCTTTGACTACACTGGTAAAGGTCAATTGTTTTACTCATGAAGAGGTAGACCTCTTATCCATCTATATGGACTTCATGGCTTTGCAGCCTATGTTTGAGTTAGAGATAGGAAAAGGAAATTTTAAAGTGTAGGCTATGTGGAAATGGATTTCCACTATTTCCTTTACTATGCTAAGAGAAATAAGTGCATGTGGAGAGAAAAATGCCATCATATTTTGTGAATCCTATAGATTTAGTATCAGTTGATGGTCTTTTCTTGGTCTCACTTTTTGTATCCAAATGAAAGTAAGTATACTCTGTCAATACTCTGCCTAATTTCCCCATAAGAATGCTAATTAGGAAGCCTTGAGTTGGTTGAGACTTTTCAAAGTGTAGGCTATGTGGAAATGGAACTTGCCAATATGCTTTACAGGAGAAGCAATTTATTAACTTTAAGTTCCTCACATACAGGCTGCCAGTGCGCTGGGATAAGAGTATCATAGTTGTGTTGAATGAAGTGCGTGTCAGCAGCCCATATGTTCCTGAATCTGTTAGTGGAGGAACTGCTGTTGCCAACGAACGGGTTAAGAAAGTGGTGAGGAAAAAAATGCGACTACTTTAGTTTTCCGCTTTTATTACTTGACTAATAAAGCGATTAACGGACTGTCCATGATCATTCTTAGTTGGAATTGGAGAGGAAGAAATTGCAAGTGCGTCCGACACAGTAAGCTTCTCTGCATACTCGAATTCATGGGTTTCTACCAACTCTAGGCAGATTTGCCATCCACTGGCAAGGGAAATCTGAGGGCTGCAACAAGGAGCAATGTCTTCTTTCACCTATCATGTCAGGTTTAGTTGATCTGCATCAAACAATCTCTCGTTCACTGTGAGATGGGTGTGCAGATGGAGAAGACTCGAGACAGTTCTGTTGAGCTTTGCTGATGATTAAAGACATCTGTCTGCTGTATGCCTCTTGTATTTTGACTTGGAGAGTTTGTGTAACGGTATCTCCTACGATGTTGTGTGACTCGTGATGGTAGAGATGTGCTGAAGAAATTGACGACATGTTAGAAGCTTACACAGGTGAGCCGCAGTTGTTCTGTTGCCTTCTTTGTTGTGGAATCAGATCAACCTGTGGTGCAGATACAACATCGAAGCTTTATATTATACCTGTCTATCTGGTATTGTGTGTTGTCTGTAGAAGATTTACTATGTTATTCCGTGGTATGCTATGCTCATATCTTCATGCCTAATGTTCTCGTAGACCATAAGACCAAGTGGAAGCTCCAATTGCTTCTGTGATGCTGTTATGTTCGGGCCATTTACAGAGAACTAGGCTTTTCTTGTTTCGGATGAATGGCTGGTTTTATTGTTAAGGCAAGGTGACAGGGCTCCGTTACTTGGTCAGGAGGCGAATTATTACGGATTCTTATCAATTCGGAAGGCAGAAGAAATGTGGTGGAAAAACAAAGAAAATATGATGTATGATGGGCAAATACTATGGCGTATGCAGTGAATAGTTGCTGTTTGTGCTTTTAGGAGCACAGACCGTGGAGCACCAGCGGTGCCCTCGATCGTTGAGCAATCTTTGATACACAGGTTCTTTGGGTGATGAGAGGCCCATTGAAAGGCCAACTCTTTGAAGAGATTGCGGAATCTGTAATGGTTCTGATCTCTCCATGTGGGGAAGTTTCTTGCCAGGACTCGAATATTATGAGATGGATCGCGGCTACCGGTCGTGACGATTTCGCGTGGGCCCTATCTCTGGGTCTTACAGGACCAATGGCTGTGGTCGCACTCGGTCCATAAACTCGAGTTTTAAATTTCCTACCGATACGAGTGATGGTTTCTTGGCATATCTGTTTTTCTCATGGTGCCAAAAAAATGTGCTGCACCTGGTTTAAGAGGTATCGAACATCGCAGGGGAATCAATGGTCTATGTCCACCATCATACGTGATTTGCAAGAAAACCGTGCATTGCTCTCAATTGATCAAATGTCTAGTATCCTGAAACCAGCGTTTATGTGCAGTTATCATAATATTCGAATGTTACAAACTCGTTTGAGCACTCCAGCGACAATAGTTCCTCGTCCTGGCAATTCTCCTATTTACCTAAATTAAGTACGAGAATTAATTTAGATTTATAAGGTTGTATCTCGAAATCTGCCTGGAAGCAATAGCTAAATTACCTAATCATTTCCGTGTTTGTAAAAAGCTGTACTAACTACCATATCCTCTCTTTTTATAGGATTCTTACCATCGTGTCCTTGTTTGCAGAGATATCGAGTATACTTTAAATGGATATGGTCATGAGTTCATGATTGGTGTTGAAACAAAAGGCTTGATGTTGCGGTTTCTTTAGCCAAGAAAATTACTCCATGTTTCACGTGAGATGGTCAGAGATGACCGATTGTCGCATCAACGATTTTCAACGAGAGCTATATTAAAATTTCGTGCAAAATTTTAATATTAGAGTAGTGAAATTGAAAATTTTAGATCTAAATTAGCATTCATACAATAAACTTAGGATTCATCTTTTTCCAAATCATGTGAAGACTGATGAATAAACTAAGTATACCATATACTGACCAAAAAAAAAAAAAAAACTAAGTATACCATATTGCCGAGTGGACATGATCATGAGGTATTTGGTGAATGGAGCCCATTTTGGTGGATGGAGCCCATATTAGAAATTCTCACTTTGGAAATGTGGAAAACCCAAACTGCAACTATAGTCCTCGAAGACAAATTCGGAGGTCGATATCATTCGGATAAAATGAGGCAATCCTTTTTGTAACAGGATACAAGAAGTTCGTCCCAGGAAAACGAACTCGCCATCCAATCAAGAAAAAGCAGCGTGACTGTCCTTTTCATTCCTTGCATGGTCGAATAACTTTCATTCACGCAATATAATACTTTTTTTCCGTAGAATTCCAAATTAAAGGTGCACCATTTGAGATTTCTGGATGCACAGAGACATTTAGTGAAACAGAAACTAGATTTTCGCTGCATATTTTGTTGCTGATGCTCCTAAACTTGGTGAAGATTAAGGTAATCGAGGGTTGTAACAGAGGACTTGTGAAGTGAGTGCATCCTGCAACTATTTTATTCAACGCAACTTTTTATTTGGACCTGAAAAAGGAGGAAAAGAAAAAAGAAAAAAAATCCTAAACCTTTTGCGCTTTGTGTTGATTTAGTCATAAACCTTTTTTTTAGTCTTGATTGAGTCCTAAATCTTTTTACGTTGTGCCAATTTAGTCCTTTCTAACTAATTTTGGCCGGATTTTCTTGACCTGGACGTCGGTCGGCGTGCCCGGCATGGACAACTTTTAATAATATATTTTTTTTTTTTTTTATTTTTATATTTATGTTTTATATTTCTATATTTTTATTTTTGTTTTTGTCTTTTTCCTCCAACCGGTCATTGAGGTCCGGCGACCAGCCAGAGGTGATGGCCGGCGGGTGAGGCCGACCTCGCCGCCGCCTTGCCCATGGTCGGTGAGGCTCGACCTCGCTAGATTCGGCAAGGGCGAGCCTCCGGCAAGGCGGCCGACGAGGTTGGCCTCGCCCTCGCTAGTCGTCGCCTCGGCCGATCGCCGAATCTCGGCGACCGGCCTGGAGGAAAAAAAGAAAAATTAAAAATATTAAAAATATTAAAATATTATTAAAAGTTGTCTATGTCGGCGCCAATCATGCCACATCAGCTGGCCAGCGTCTAGTCAGCAAATTCTGGCCAAAATTGGCTGGAAAGAACTGAATTGGCACAACGTAAAAAAGTTTAGGACTGAATTGGCACCAAAAAAAGGTTTAGGACTAAATTGACACAAAAGCAAAAGGTTTAGGACTTTTTTGGCAATTTTCCTTGAAAAAGAAGAAAGAGATCTTTGCTGGTCACAAGTTGTTCTCCTTGAAATAGGAGGCCAGACAGGTCTGAAAGAAAAGCAGGACCTATCTTTTTGTCTATTCATGCCGGGGAGAATTTCATTTTTTTTTTTTTTAATTTTCAACCTAATCTCCAATCACGAATTACGAATAAGGATGTCTTTCTACATATAGATTTGATTGAAAATAAATACGGATGATGCTCGTCTTTATGAACCACCAATCGGCACTAGACAAAAGTTGTCTATCTACCGCTATTTGAAAAGCTAAAACTAAAATAAATGAGACTATCTTATAGAGTTTATATATTGAATGATGAGATGAATGACAAGTGAACATTTAAATCAGTGAATTTTATTCAATACTCGACTATAATAAGTCACATTGCTTAATATATCAATTTGATTAGATATACAATGCACAGTTCTCAAATTGGGAGTGAAATGCACACTTAACCCCAAAAATGAATAAATCCATCCTTTTCTATGCAACGTTATTCCCATGCACACAACTTTGCCCACTGACCTCTCTCTGTCTCTCATATCTCCGTCCTAAAATTCCCCTTATCCAGGCTCATCATGAAGTAACTAGCTCAAAAGACAAAAGCAAAAAAAAAAAAATGAAGAAGACGAAGAGAATCAAATTTATATCGTTTCATTATCCCTAAATTAAAGAAAAATACTTTACATAGAACATGAGCAACAATTGGACCGCCAAATTGGTTGACAAAAAGTAAGATGCGATTTGGTTACATTTATATAGACGGTTTACTTTAATTTATTTTTAAAAGTAAAAGAATTGTTTTTTAGATGAAAATACTATTTGGATGAGTGCAGATAGGATCGATTTATCCCAAATAAAAATTCTACATAATTTATTTCTCAAAAGTAGAAATTTTTGGTTTTCCATTATTAAAGAGTGATTTTGCCTATGTAGAATTTTAGACTAATGGAGAGAAAATTTCGACGCAATAAGGACAAAAATCTCTTCTATTGATTGAGGCTCCTTAAAACTATCTTCAACATCACTTGAAAAAAGTTATCTCAAACTTTATCTTTTTTAATATAAAGCTCCTCTTGTAAGCGATAAGTTGATCACCCTAAAGAATAAGAATTTAAAGCGGGTGCTAAGATGCTTTGCAAAAAAATTCACATCAATTGTAGTATTTTCTTTGATTTTCCCTTATTACCCTATCCTTTAAATATGAACATCATGAATTACTGTCGCACTTTTTCTATATTTAAGTATTAATATTAGAACGTGTTTCTTTTGTAATTTAATTAGTTGATTCAAATATACAATTTATGACCGAAAAGTATTATGGAGGAATAGAATAATATAAAAATATAATTAACAGTAAGACATGACAAATATTGTTTAAAAAATTAAATTCATCATGTTCATGACAAATATTGTTTAAAAAAAATTAAATTAAGCTCAAAGCCTAATATTGATTCTAGCTCTTATAGGATAAATTCATTTCAGTTAAAGTTCAGAATTCCTCCCTTTGCTATTTAAATTTCAGCCAATGTATTTGTGCAATGGGCTTGGTCGAATCCTGCTGTCTCCAGGAGCTTAGTCTAGATAACTCAATTAAGTTCAAAACCTTTAGGTGCATCCATCGCCGGTCAAATTAAATGCAATTTTATGAGTTTATCTATATGCTATAAAAGGCTCCTAAACTATATGCAATTTGATTATTTTTTTGTTTAGGGGATGGGATCAATCCCTAATTTTCATGCAATAAATGACTAAATGGGATGTTGAAATTTAGGGTTCAATACTCAGATACTTCAATTCTTTACCTATTTATTTTCACACATTTCCTTCAATCTCGACACAAACTCAAGATGTACTTTTAACAATTGAAGGTGACCTTTTCATATGATCTATAAACTTAAATGGACAAAGGGGAAGATAGATATAAAGGCCACAATCAAAGCATCGTATAAGTCCTCGATAACCTACCCAAGTAATACCCTCCATATCCAATTTATATTTTTCAATCCGCTACTACAATGAACTAATATTGTTTTCGAAGCATACTTCGCACAGTCAAGGAGTCAAGCATAGTTCGCAACACACCGTGAGCTTTAACATAACTGCAGACTTTATCATGTTACCATATATATACAGCTCTTTTGTCACGGAAATAAAAAAATAACTGTGTAATTCCCTTCCCAATAATAGTCCATATTTCAAACTGCACTGTTACACAAACTAACACATCAGCATCCTTAATGATTACCATATAACACAAAAAGTAAATCATGAAAGTTAGACATGATCAAGCATGCCCCATAGTGAAACTGTCGACTAATAAATTATCCATATATCAGTATTCTCTTCAACTTATTTGTAGAAACATACTTCACCACCTGAGTGGGACATGGTAGAGAGACGCTACAGATGTGGAGCCTGAACATTTCACAATTTATAGAGGAGAGTCACCGGTATGCATACTCAGGAAGTCGTGGAGTCACAAGGACTTCAAGTGGGGTGGCTTTGAGATTTGTCATTCCGATTGCCTCGGTCATGTCAACCAGTTCATCTGCCAATGTTGTGATGTCGAACCCGTGCAGAAGAGCAGCAAGCGAAAGTGAAATTAGTTGCATGGCTAAATTGATTCCGGGGCACATTCTCCGACCACTCCCGAATGGTATCAGCTCGAAATTCTGACCTCGAACATCGAAATTTCTGTGGGTGGTCAAGAATCTCTCCGGCCGGAATTCTAGAGGGTCTGACCATATGTGCTGGTCACGATGGATCTTCCAAAAGTTGATGAGGAGACGAGTGCCCTTCGGGATGTGGTGGCCATCCACGGTGCAGTCTTCCATGGACTCATGCGGGACGCCGAGTGGGGCCGCCGGGTATAAACGCATGGTTTCCTTGATGATGGCTTGGATGTAGACCAAATTCATGAGGTCCGATTCATTCACTAGCCTTTCTCTACCGATTTGAGTGTCCAGTTCATGTTGGGCCTTCTTTAGAACTTGACGATGGTTGAGCAACAAAGACAAGGCCCACGTCAGAGAGACTGAGGTAGTGTCTGAGCCAGCTAAGACAAGTGCCTATAAAGTAACGGATGGTCGACAACTCGAACACGAATCTTGATGCCTTGCTTACCAAAAACTCAAATAAATAGGTGAAGGGAGATTGTATGTATATAAACTATGTATAAATTCCATTGTTAGGTAATGTGGGATATCTCAACACATTTTCTCATGTGCAAGTCGAATTATAAGTGACGCGTGAAATTTGATTAGTACAGGTGAACATACACACAAAATGGGCAGAACCTTTTTTCAATACATGTTAAAAAGTCGAATCCAAAAGCCTAAACTAATAGGAGGGGGGAGGTCACATGTCTATAAAGAGTATATACACCAGCATGAACAATGGATTGGTACTTGTGGACAATCTTTTGTCAAAATATGCTGGTGGCCTTCACCAATCATAGAGAATAAAATCATACCACATTTATAGGGTAATGACATTATTTCTTTAGTATTTAATTTTAAAAGGCCAGTGATACATTATACTATCATTCAAAATACGTAGGAGACACCAACTGATCAGACACACTAGGCAATACTTCTTGGTTCATGGTATACTTTAATTCCGAAGAACTTTTTTCTCCTTTTCATGCAACTGCAAATTTTATTAAAGAAAAATGTTTAGACCCCATAGTGTTTGCTATATGCCGCCCTTAAATAGTCGAATCACATGATATGATTTGTTCCGAGTGCAAGGAAAGAACCTAGCTGTTCTATTAACATTGGCATTATTGTCCTGTTTTTCTGTCTTACCTGACCTTAAGGGATTGTTACATTGGAGTTGAATTTGTTCTTTTCTCCTTTGTTATGGGTTAAATAAAAGTCTCTTCTTTTCTTGAATCCAGTGCCGTTATTGCATGATCTGATCCTGACGCATGTTATGCCTGATCCTATTCAGGCAGGCGAGGAAAAGAACAAGCGTGCTCCCACGGCAATTTTTATTCTTATGCGTGTCATGTGATCATTTAAAGGGGAGCAAATTGGTTCTTCCAAACTAGGAAAAAGCTTTAGAGGACACATGCCATGTCATACTCCGGGACTATCTATACAAAACAAATCGTAGATAGATGCATATACATGTTATGTACACAAAAATCTATATTGTGAATGTCAGAAATCAAATCTACCATATCAAATGCTTTTTTTAATGAAACTGCGGTAATGATTATGCTAAATAAACTTACCATGCATGTTGCTTTAATGAAAGTATCGGCATCGTAACCTGGAATTTCTTCGGCAGCATCTACGATGGAGAGCATCACATCCATGAAATCCTGGTCACTGTCCTTCTTGTCACCACGTCTCTTGTTAGCGCTTCTTCTGCTTTTGTGCTCATTCAGCCATCCTTGAACCACACGGTCTAGCTCTTGGGCTGTCTTCTTCATCACCCTCTCGTACCCGTCCAAATCCAACCGCCTTAAAATCGGGAATGCGTCGGACACTATGAACCTCCCTGCCAAATCAAAGTAGCTCCTCAAAGCCTCTCGACCCTTCTCGTCTTGTTCGTCCTCATATCGTTTCCCAACTATCATCCTAAACACCACATTTAGAGTAATGTCACCAAACCATCGCTTCATGTCCACCAACACCTTCTTTGGTGCACCACTATAGCTTTCCATACATCGCTTATATAAGTGGGTCACCGATGCTTGTACCTCCGAGTGTCGGACGTGCTTGAGCAATTCCAGCCGGTGATTAGAGAGGAGCTCAAGCATGGCGACCTTGCGCACTTGGCGCCAATAAGGGCCATAGGGAGCGAGGCCAAGCATGGCATAGTTGTAGGCCATGACTTCGGAGCTGACCGACTTTGGTCGACTCGCAAAGGCTCTATCATTCACTGTAAGGCACTGCTTGGCTATTTGCCAATTGCTAACTATCAATGCTCGATGAACGCCGGTCTTGATGGTGAAGATCGGCCCGTACTTGTCAGCCATGCTTGCTAGGATTATATGGGGTGGCACTGGGCCTCCTAAGAGATGGAGATGGCCGATCAAAGGCCATGCGCCGCCAGCTTCTGGCAAGGAGGCTTTTTTGTGGCCATCGACACTTCTTCTGTCATTTTTTGTTCTAACTAATAGCGAGCGGAAAAAGTAGAGAATGGTTGCGAAGGCAAAGATGCAAAGAAGGGCTGTGGTTGGAAACGAGAAAGAGGACTCCATGTTTGTGAATGAAGGAAAGGGTTTTGGAGATACATGTAGGATCGAAGCTTGGGAATTTGAGTCTTTCATTGATAGAAGCAAGCTACTCTGTTGACCTGTACTGAACAAGGCTCCACCAGTATATTAGCAAGCAGGCAAGGCCCAAAAGATAAATATTGGTGTGACTGCAGATTCGTCGTTACCCAGTGCTGTAGTAATACATCTGGACTTAGTAAATTATAGACGTAAGCACATAGGTATTATTGAAGAAAATTGAGTTATCTGGACTTTTCCATGAGCCTCTGAAATTCCAAGTCCCCACTAAATTGTTTCGAGATATTCATATTTTACGGTGCATCTTGCTTTTCTAGATTTTACTAGGCAATATCATCTAGTGCTCCACATAGTGACAAGGACGGTCGAATGTGCCGAAGATTTAGGTTTTATCATTTTTTTACTTGTTCCAACATACATTCTGTGTATCTGATCCACATTTTTCTTACCAATAACTGTACTACTCATTGAGAAAAGATCCAAGAATCCGGTGATTGAATACTGGATAACCATTTTTTAGGCCCCACCTAATATATCTTGTGTTGCTTCTTGAAGCAAGCAAGTTGAGAAAATAGGAGTTTCTATAGAGAAGGTTTTTTTATATGATGTGGTATAACAAGTCAATCGAAAATGAAAGAATAACACAAATTGAGCCAGTTACGATGAGATTTTTCAGCACAAAATGAAAGTGATTGGTTGGGTATACCATGCCATCAAATTACAAAATATTATACAAAATAATTTCTTCTTGTCCATTTTGGGATGACAAGACCTCATAAAAAAGTCAACCTAGCCCGAATTTACTAAAAGACCCTTATGCTCTCAGAGAAATTACCACAAAGAAAATAATAATACCCTGATTTCTCCTTCACTCGGATCCGCCTTTAGGGTTAGCTCCTCGTCGTCTCCCGTCGACTTGCGCTATCCTCCATCGTTGGCCCGCAGCTACAACCCCCGTCCGTATCTCGTCGCGTTATCCACCCAGCCTCTCTTTTTCTCTCTCTTTATAACCATTAAATGGCCACGTGGTGATAGCGACAATCGTGCCCGTAGCTGCATGGTTGCCTTCAGTGATCCTAATCCGAGGTCGCTAGGGCCTCCTTCTTTACAACATGAACGGACACAGAGAGCGAGAGAGGATGAGGACGGAGGATAGCACATGGTCGGTGGGTATAATAGTCCGACGACGAGAGTGACGAGTACAATTGCAATATGCCCTATATAGAAGATCAAAACAGTGGATTTTGTTCTCTTTTCTACAAGTCCAGAGTGTGTATATGTATATGAATAATCACATCATGCGAATACCTATAAGAAGACCAAACACTGTGCAAAACCTAGTCTGTCGACAAGTGCTTGAAATCGATAAATCTAAGCATTATGAGAGTGCTATAGAGTCCATTTATGTACTGCTTGCTTATCCACAGAGTTAGCAAGCGCGTCAACCCATTTTTAAGCACACGAGAAAAGGCATTATGCTTAAAGTAAAGGCTTTTGTCTAGGTGATAAACAAGTGCGAAGGACTCTTTATTTTATTGAAAATAGGTCTCGAGTTCAAGCTCTTGAAGGAAACATGATCCGTGTAAGATTTCTAATTTGAATAGGTTCCCTAGTTGGAGTTGAATTCTTAGTTTGAGTAAGTTTTCTTGAAGTAGAAGGAGGTAAATAGGTTTTTTAAAAATTATGACAATCTTTTGTGGAAATCAACAATCAATACTGAAAAATCAAGTCAAGCAGTTGATATTAAAATCATGTGAAGCTATTAGTGAGATATAGATGGATTCAACAAGTTGGGAGTTTTTCTCTTTGATCTAATTATAGATTTTGAAGTTTTTATGAATAAATAATCCGCCTCCAATTTCAATGATGTTCACAGCAGCTTTAGTGTCAAATCTATGCTCATTCAACATGTTTTCATTCAAAGCTTTGGCACTTCGCATTAGCCATAGAGCTCGCTTCCACTGGTGTCAGATCTGAGTTTATTCAACAATTTTATGGTGATGGTGTCGGAACATCAAACCTAGACGCACACTGCTGAAAGACAAAATCGTAACTATAAATGGAGATCTCGGCGTGTACTTATCACCGATGCTACTGTGTGATTCGGTGATTGGCCGCCGATCATTTCACTTATATGCAATCCCTGATCTATTCTTGAAGGACAAGCATGTGATTATCTTTGTCAATCATGCTCCAATGAAACACCTTGATTTTTATTTTTTGTTTATTTTGAAGTTATATGAGCTTGCTTAGTTACTTGACTTTTAATATTCTCTTTCATGTATAATTTTGATAATCAATGGAAAATCTTTTTCGTAAAAAAAGAAGCTAGCAATTGAAATTTGTGCGATTATCCTTCTTAGCCATATTTAAATACAGCTCTTTTGGTCCCATTTAATAACTTAATTTTTTTGAACATCGAGATATCTTCAATTCATTGTATGTCATCTGCTCTTGTGCTATTTGGGAAGAGTTTTTGTCGTTTTGGTAATAGTATAGCTCTTTTTCAATATATCATTTGCTTTTTCACTATGCATTGGCCATAGAGCTCACTTCTATCGGTGTCAGATCTGAGTTTCTTCAACAATTTTATGGTGATGGTACTGGGAACATCGAACCTAGACACACACTGTCGAAAGACAAAGCCGTAACTACAAATGGAGATTCCGGTGTGTACTTATCACTAATGCTACCGTGTGATTCGGTGATTGGCCGCCGATCATTTCACTTAGATGTAGTCCCAGATCTATTCTTGAAGAACGAGCATGTGATTATCTCTGTCAATCATACTCCAATGAAACATCTTAATTTTTATTTTTTGTTTATTTTGAAGTTATATGGGCTTCCTTTGTTACTTGACTTTTAATGTTCTCTTTCATAAATTATTTTGATAATCAATGGAAATTATTTTTGGTAGAAAAGAAGCTGGCAATTGGAATTTGTGCGATTATCCTTCTCAGCCATATTTAAATGCATCTCTTTTAGCCCTATTTAATAAATTAATTGTTTTGAACACCGAGATATCTTCAATTCATTGTATGTCAACTGCTCTTGTCCTATTTGGGAAGAGTTTTTGTCGTTTTGGTAAAACTTTAGCTCTCTTTTCAATATATCCTTTGCTTTTTCACTTTGCATTGTCTATAAAGCTCACTTCTACCGGTGTCAAATATGAGTTTTTTCAACAATTTTATAGTGATTGTGTTGGGAACATTGAACCTAGACACACACCACCGAAGGACAAAACTGTAACTATAAATAGAGATCCTAACATGTACTTATCACTGATGCTACTGTGTGATTTGGTGATTGGCCGTTGATCATTTCACTTAGATGTAGTCCAGATCTATTTGTGAAAAATGAGCATGTGATTATCTTTGTCAATCATGCTCCAATGAAACACCTTTGACTTTTATTTTTTGTTTATTTTGAAGTTATATGGGCTTGCTTAGTTACTTGACTTTTAATATTCTCTTTCATGTATAATTTTGATAATCAATGGAAAATCTTTTTGGTAAAAACAGAAGCTGGCAATTGAAATTTGTGCGATTATCCTTCTCAGCCATATTTAAATACAGCTCTTTTGGCCCTATTTAATAAATTAATTGTTTTGAACACCGAGATATCTTCAATTCATTGTATGTCAACCGCTCTTGTGCTATTTGGGAAGAGTTTTTGTCGTTTTGGTAAAAGAATAGCTCTTTTTTCAATATTATCCTTTGCTTTTTCAATTAGTCTCATTAGTGGGGTAGTGGTCTATTATTTATTTATTTTTTAAGTATATTGTTAGGATAATTGAAGCTGGTCATGAATTCATGTGAAATTGTGAATAACTGGGGTTAAATTAACGAGAGCCCTCGTCAGCCATTCTTGATTAAGAAAAAAATATGCTGCACCTGGTTTAAGAGGCATCAAACATCGCAGGGGAATCAATGGTCTATGTCGACCATCATACGTGATTTGCAAGAAAAACGTGCATTGCTCTCAATTGATCGAATGTCTAGTATTCGGAAACTAGCGTTTATATGCAGTTATCGCAATATAATGTTACCAACTCGTTTAAGCACTCCAGCGATAATGGTTCCTCGTACCGGCGATTCTCCTATTTACCTAAATTAAGTAAGTGAGGAGACAATTTACGTCGAGAATTAATTTAGATTTATAAGGTTGTATCTGGAAATCTGCTTGGAAGCAACAGATAAATTACCAAATCATTTCCTTTGTTTAGTAAAAAGCTGTACTAACTACTATATCCTCTTTTTTTTATAGGATTCTTACTATTGGGTCCTTGTTTGCAGAGACATCGAGTAGACTTTAAATTGGTATGGTCATGAGTTCGCGATTGGCGTTGAAACAAAAGGCTTGATGTCGTGGTTTCTTTAGCCAGGAAAATTACTTGATTTCATGACCATTGTTAGGAAAATTGTTCAATTAGTCCTAAATGTCTTGTATAAATGCCAATTTAATTCTAAAATTTTCGATTTTCACAATTTAATTTTAAACATTTACACAAAATTCCGTAAGAAATCGCTGACATAGCAATGCTTCACGTAAGATAGTTAGAGATTACTGGATTGTTGCATCAACGATTTTCAACGATAGCTATAATGAAATTTCGTGCAAAAGTTTGAGATTAAATTAGTAATATTAAAAAATTTAGAATTAAATTAGCATTCGTACAATAAATTTAAGATTGATCGGGTAATTTTTTTCAAATCATGTGAAGACCATATTACCGAGTGGACATGATCACGAGGTATTTGGTGGATGGAGCCCATATTAGAAATTCTCACTTCGGAAATGTGGAAAACCCAAACTGCAACTATAGTCCTCGAAGACAAATTCGGATGTCGATATCATTCGGATAAAATGAGGCAATCCTTTTTGTACCAGGATACAAGAAGTTCGTCCCAGGAAAACGAACTCGCCATCCAATCAAGAAAAAGCAGCCTGACTGTCCTTTTCATTCTTTTTTTTGCATGGTCGAATAACTTTCGTTCATGCAATACGATACTTTTTTTCCGTAGAATTCCAAATTAAAGGTGGACCATTTGAGATTTCTGGATGCACAGAGAGATTTAGTGAAACAGAAACTAGATTTTCGCTGCATATTTTGTTGCTGATGCTCCTAAACTTGGCGAAGATTAAGGTAATCGAGGGTTGTAACAGAGGACTCTGTGAAGTGAGTGCATCCTGCAACTATTTTATTCAACGCAACTTTTTTATCTGGACCTGAAAAAGGAAGAAAGAGATCTGTGCCGGTCACAAGTTGTTCTCCTTGAAATAGGAGGCCAGACACGTCTGAAAGAAAAGCAGGACCTATCCTTTTGTCTATTCATGCTGGGGAGAATTTCATTTTTATTTTTTTTTTTAATTTTCAACCTAATCTCCAGTCACGAATTACGAATAAGGACGCCTTTCTACATATAGATTTGATTGAAAACAAATAAGGATGATGCTTGTCTTTACGAACCACCAACTGGCACTAGACCAAAGTCGTCTATCAAACGCTATTTCAAAAGCTAAAAACTAAAATAAATAAGACTAGCTTGTAGAGTTTACATACTGAATGACGAGGTGAATCGCAAGTGGACATTTAAATTGGCGGATCGTATTCAATACTCGACTATAATAAGCTGCATTGCTTAATATATCAATTTGGTTAGATATACAGAGCACAGTTCTCAAATTAGGAGCGAAACACACACTTAACCCAATAAATGAATAAATCTACCCTTTTCTAGGCAACGTTCTAGTGCACACAACTTTGCCCACTGGCCTCTCTTACATCTCTGTCCTAAAATTCCCCTTATCCAGGCTCATCATGAAGTAACTTGCTCAACAAACAAAAGCAAAAAAGAAAAGAAAAAAAAAAGGAACAAGAAGAAGAAGAAGAGAATCAAATTTATATCATTTCATTAATCCCTAAATTAAAGGAATATACTTTACATAGAACATGAGCAACAATTGGACCGCCAAATCAGTTGACAAAAAGTAAGATGCGGTTTGGTTACGTTTATATAGACGATTTATTTTATTTTATTTTTAAAAATAAAACAATATTTTTTCACATGAAAATACTATTTGGATGGGTGCAGATAGATCGATTTATCCAAAATAAAAATTCTAGATAATTTATTTCTATAAAGTAGGAATTTTTGGTTTTCCATTATTATAGAGTGATTTTTCCTATGTACAATTTTAGACTAATGGAGAGAAAATTTCGACGCAATAAGGACACAAATCTCTTCTATTGATTGAGGCTCCTTAAAACCATCTTCAACATCACTTGTAAAAAGTTATCTCAAAGTTTCATCTTCTTTAATATAAAGCTCGTCTTGAAAGCGATAAGTTGATCACCCTAAGGAATAAGAATTTAAAGTAGGCGCTAAGATGCTTTGCGATAAAATTCACATCTATCGTAGTATTTTCTTTGATTTTCCCCTCTTTACCCTATCCTTTAAATATGAACATGATGAATCGCTCTCGCACTATTTCTATATTTAAGTATTAATATTAACACGTGTTTCTTTTGTTTATTTGATTAGTTGATTTTGTGTGTGTAATTGGTTGATTCAAATATACAGTTCATGACCGAAAAGTATTAAGAAGGAATAAAATAATATAAAAATATAATTAACAGTAAGACGTGACAAATATTGTTTATCATTAAGGGTATGTTTTATTTCACGGAAAACTCAAAATTTGAAAAATATTTCCTGAAAAATAATCGCTTGTATCGCTTATAAAAACAAATGAACGAAAGATATTTTCATTACCCATAAAAATACTCGGTGATAAGTTGCTATCGATAATAATAATATATTTCATTGGCTAGTTTTTCTAAGCAATACAATCAATTATTTTTCAGAAAATGTTTTTCAAATCTAGAGTTTTCCACGACATAGCACACCATAAGCGAAACCAAACATTACTTCAATCAATTAATGTCTAAATAGACTAAATTTTTTTTATGATTTTATTGGTTTATAAATTTAAATAAATACAAGCGTATCCGAGAAGCACCTAAAATGCTAAATAGTTAGCATCATTCAAT
This sequence comes from Eucalyptus brandiana, assembly GCA_014182725.1. Classification (NCBI taxonomy): domain Eukaryota; kingdom Viridiplantae; phylum Streptophyta; class Magnoliopsida; order Myrtales; family Myrtaceae; genus Eucalyptus; species Eucalyptus brandiana. Next base: position 32,037,720 of record CM024669.1, read on the forward strand.
GTCTAGGATTGCTTGTGTACAACTCCAATTGGAGTCCACGTGGCCAAAGAGAAGCCAGGACAGACTTTTTCAGGGACGTTCATCATACACTTGGGATCATCTCCTTAGAGAGGGCTTGCGTAGTTTTACATTCAATCGATCTTCGGCATCCATCTCTATGCCATCTCTACGAGGAGAATCTGAATTTGGTCTCTCTGCAAAATCCAGAATGCCCCTCTAATATTAGACGCGTTCCTGCAAAATCCTAGGAGCATCAAAACCCGAGCAGTCGAGAGGTAAATCGAAGATGATAACAATGGTAGGATCGTGAGATCTTTGGGAAGAATCCCTCCTTCCGTTCCGTCCATGGCTGATGGGAAAGATGGATGCCCAAGTAGCTCTGTTGTTGTGCACGAATTACGAGCGAGGTGTCTTTTGAGCAAGGGCATGCTCAAGATGGCATTTACGTCAGGTGAGAGCAGAGCAGTCGCTTTGACTACGGCGGAGTACTCTGGTGATTCCTGACGGATTTGATCTTGATCAGTCTCGGCATATCCTGAGATATGCTGCCTGCCCTGCATTTTCTTCTCTTCCTCCTCTGAACAAGCAGAAAAACAGTCACCTCTCTCTCTCTCTCTCTCTCTCTCTCTGTAGCCTAGGAACGTGTCCGCTCCTACGCGTAGTTCACCACCAAGCGTCGCTCAATCCCTGTCGTGGATTTGACACGCCGAGGCGAGCTGGATTTGTCCGTAAAAACGGTGTTCTGACATTAAAGTTTGGCTCTGGCAAAAGGAAAAAGAGAAAGAAAGTGGCATACAGTTCTCTCTTTATTTTTTTATCTTTGCCTGACTCTGCAAGAAAATCGACGAAGCGGCATCTTTTTCCAACTCCAAGAAAAAAAAGGGTTTAACCACCGACTGGCTTAAAGTCAGTTGCAGTAATTGACGAGGACGAGAGAGAGAGAGAGAGAGAGAGCATGCAAAAGGCATTTCCTCTGCGGCTAAGTATTTGAACTGGAAGCCATATGATTTCGGTAAAATTAAAGTGTTATGAGGTTGGTTCTACGAAGCTGGCTCTGGAAGCTGGTAATGCATCGAAGCTAAGAGAAACTAGACACTGGAGATGCTTTTGCGCTCGACTTTATCTCTCTCTGATGGAAGGGAGAGAGAGAAAAAGCGAGCCCCGCCCACGTATTAAATACGCCATTAGAAAGCTTGCAAGATGGAACTAAGAGATTCCCTCCTCTCTCATTTGGGTCTCTTTGCTTTAGCTTTCGGCCTTTGAGTGAGAGAGGGACGCTCCTTTTCCCTCCTTTTGCTTTTGCCCCTCCTCGCCATCGTCACGCTCTCTTTAGTGTTTTTTCTTGGTCCTCAAGTGGGGTTTCTTTCTTTCTTTCTTGGCCTAAATTTCCGTTGTTTTATGGGAGTGTAACTTTATACAGCCAAGAAGAGAAGAGAAGAGCAGAGTGTGATGTTCCCTTTCTTTCTAGAGCGTTCCTAATCTCGCGGTTCCTTTTTTTGCTGGTGGTTTCATTCCGGCTGAGTAAAGTGACATTCTTGCTTGAGATTTACTCACCAGGTTGTGTCTGTGTGTGTGGGCGTGTGAAGGTTGGTGAATTTTCTTTTCTTGGGGATTGAGTCATCTGGTTTTTACCATATTTCTTTTTATTTGCTTTGGGTTTTGGTAGATTTTTTGGGATAGGCGCTCTTAGTTTGGAGATTCGGGCAAAGAGTCTGAGGATCCGTCAACCTATTTTTTCTGGTTTAGAGAACAAGAAGGAGAAGGAGAAGTAGAAGAAAGAAAACAGAGACTCTAAGAATGCCACCAGGTGGAGGACCGGCGCCACCGCCGAAACAGGAGGAGCTGCAGCCCCATCCAGTGAGGGATCAGCTTCCCAACATCTCCTATTGCATCACCAGCCCTCCTCCTTGGCGTGAGTTTAGCATTCATCTGGATTTGCTTTCTGTTTTGTTGTTCTCCATATCAGAGCAAGTCTCCTGTTACATTGATTTTTATTTGCTTTTAATATAAAGTTTAGTGCTTGAATGGTTGTAATCAATCGGAGCTGAACGATGTTCAAACTTTTGTAAAAATCTTTAAGTGGGTTTTAGCATAGATCTGAATTATTGTATGAATTGCTTTTTTGCTGCAGCTGAAGCTATACTTCTTGGATTCCAGCATTACTTGGTGATGCTTGGCACGACAGTCCTCATTCCAACTTCTTTAGTTCCTCAAATGGGAGGAGGCAATGTAGGCTTTTACTTGCAACTATTCATGAAAATCCTCTGTTTCATGTTTCTCTTTATTAAGGAAAGCGATCATTCTGACCTGAAAGACAATGTTATTCTCTCTCCAGGAACAAAAGGCCAAGATGATTCAGACAATCCTGTTTGTAGCTGGTTTGAGCACCTTATTCCAGACTCTGTTCGGGACCCGTTTGCCTGCTGTTATAGGGGCATCGTATACGTTCGTGCCGACGACCATCTCGATTATATTGGCTGGCCGATACAGTGACATAGTGGATCCTCAAGAGGTTGTTCCCGAGGCCCCATCAACTTTTTTTTTTTGCCCCTAACATAAGTAACTCAAATGTTGACTGAAGTACCAGATTTTTTAAAATACAGAGATTCGAGAAAATAATGCGAGGTGTCCAGGGTGCTCTCATTGTTGCCTCAACTCTCCAAATTGTCATTGGCTTTAGTGGCCTGTGGAGAAATGTTGCGAGGTCAGCAGTAACTTTCTTTTTGGGATTGAACATAGAAAATGTCTCTCGTTAAACAGATCAGAGTGCCATTTAGACCATATTTTCTAGAGAGAGGTTCGGAAGAGTGTGGTTGCATTTGCATGTGACTTGCAAGCATAGAACTTCGTCATGTGTTCGAATATATAATGAGCTTCCGAAATCAAATGTTGTCCTCATCAGTTACAGGTTTGTGCTTCTCAGGCTTAAATGAACTGGCTGCTTTGTGACAATCACTTATAGAAATACTATAATAGCTGATTCTTAGCAGCATTACTTAATTAACAGGCAACCACAAGATATAATAATTGTTCCATTCCTCTTGTGTGAGCAATTTTCAGGGTAAAATGACTGCTCTTTTGTTTTTGTGCATTGCTTTCAGATTCTTGAGTCCACTAGCTGCTGTCCCTTTAGTCGCTCTTTCTGGATTTGGGCTGTACGAGTTGGGTTTCCCCGTGGTAGGTGATTCATTTTGGTGATTCACTCGGTTGAACATCGGAATGGCTCTTCAATTTGCTCGTGCCATTAACTGCGTGTTTACCTGTTTAGCTTGCAAAATGTGTGGAGATTGGGCTGCCTCAAATTATCCTTCTAGTGATCTTTTCCCAGGTTATTATTGTCATCACTTACGTGCTCTTTCCTAGATTGCTTCTCTGTTTGTGCTTAATTCTCCTCCAACGATTATTTGAACGTGTGCTGTTTGCAGTATATACCTCATCTAACACGTGGAGAGAGGAACGTGTTTGATCGCTTTGCTGTTATTTTTTCGGTGATTATTGTGTGGATATATGCTCATCTTCTCACCGTGGGCGGAGCATATAAGCACAAGGCACTCAAAACTCAACAAAGTTGCCGTACTGACCGTGCTGGAATAATCGGTGCCGCACCATGGTAAGTCCACCACTCCATTCCAACTAGAGAGATAATCCTTTACTGAGGTTATGGCAAGCTGCAACTCGCAAGGGATTGTAACGCTGCGAGATATCGTCCATTAGGAGCGTATTCTGCAGAAGCAATAAATTAAGAAAGTCGACTGACTTTTTGATTAGTCTGTTCCTTGGCAATGTTCATGCAGGATACGAGTTCCATATCCTTTCCAATGGGGAGCTCCCACATTCGATGCAGGAGAATCATTTGCAATGATGTTTGCTTCCTTCGTTGCTCTTGTGGAGGCTCGTATCTCATCCCAAATTTATTTTGTTGCAAAATGTAACATAGAAATGCGTCAACCAATCATTTGTTGTCAATTGTTGTCAATTGTTGGGAATACTTAACCCTTCTTTGCTAACAGAGATAAGCAAAATCGCTTAAGATTCACTATGGTCTGGCAATCTTCTTGTGAATCCTTCTATTTGATGAAAGTGAGCTATCATTGCTCTTTTTGGATCATAGCCAAGTTCTTCCGACCATATTTTGCTTTTGTTGTTCGTGGATATAGGATTGTTGCCATACAAGGCTGGTCAAATATTTCTCAAAATTAAGTCTTGTCAAAAGTAGAATTTGATATTCACTCTCTCATCAGACAAGAGTTGTGGTTAATCATAGAATCTAGACATCCTATGGCTTATTCTGCTAGTTCGCATCATTAGGATTGATCAGGCTCCAACTGATTCTTCTATATTATCAAACAGTCAACTGGTACATTCATTGCGGCATCGAGGTATGCAAGTGCTACTCCATTGCCACCTTCAATTCTTAGCCGAGGTGTTGGTTGGCAGGTACAATTCATACATTCTTTCATTTTCATCTCGGGGAAAACTTCATATTTTCTCCAGTAAGATTTTTCTGTGGGACAGCAATTCGAAACCTCCTCCCCTATTGCCGGTGTCCCTGAATATACATTTTCAGACAAACCATATTCATTGACTTGGGCTAATAAACTATTTACACGCCTCAATTCTATAATTAATAGTTGCGATTGTACAATTGGCTTACAACGCTGTTCTCCTGATTGAAGGGAGTAGGCATTTTGTTATCTGGGATTTTTGGGACAGGAATCGGATCGTCTGTAACTGTGTAAGATTTCTTTGGTCATGTCATTTCATCATTAGCAGTTGCAGAGTATATCATCATCTCTTGGCAGCCTCATTTTCTCTGACTTCCATTACCCCAACTGATTTGTGTAGTGAGAATGCCGGCTTGTTAGCCCTGACACGTGTCGGCAGCCGAAGGGTCGTGCAAATATCAGCGGGTTTCATGATATTCTTTTCTATTCTTGGTAAGAGACTAATGTGACAATTCCCAATTCATACAGTGTCTCATCTCCTGCATATTAGTGACAAACTGACGTTCATCCAGGAAAATTCGGAGCTGTCTTTGCTTCGATCCCAGCACCAATTATCGCGGCTTTGTACTGTCTTTTCTTTGCCTATGTTGGTATGTTCCGTGAGCTATAGTGAGCTATAGAAAGTAGGTTTTGTCGTGCCTTTGGAGTGTGGTTAACTTTTCCCTCTCTATGATGCTTGAGCAGGTTCCGCTGGTCTTAGCTTGCTCCAATTCTGTAATCTGAACAGCTTCAAGATAAAGTTCGTGCTCGGGTTCTCCATCTTTATGGGATTGTCCGTACCTCAGTACTTCAATGAGTACACAGTGGTGAATGGCTATGGTCCGGTCCATACAGGAGCAAGATGGGTATACTACCTAATCCTGGTTTATTTGTTTATTTTATTATGGGTGTGGGTGCTGATAAGGGTCTTGAAATTGGCAGTTCAACGATATGATCAATGTGCCTTTCTCGTCCAACGCATTCGTCGCCGGATTGTTGGCATACTTCCTGGACATCACACTTCACCGCAGCAAGGATACTACCACGAGGAGAGACAGGGGCATGCACTGGTGGGATCGATTCCGTTCGTTCAAGACAGACACGAGAAGCGAAGAGTTCTACGTGCTGCCGTTCAATCTCAACAAATTCTTCCCGTCGGTTTGAGACTTCACCTGCGGAGATTTTGAATGTATGTCTTGATCAAGCCGTGCACCTGCTTCATGTCAAAGCAGGTTGCCCTCTGTGATCTCTCTCTCTCTCTCTCTCTCTCTCAGAGCATATAAGATACCAGATTGAGCAGCATATTTTATAGACTGGAGTGCTTGCCTTTCAGATTGTCTGTGTCACTGTGTGCTATATGCGATCGCATTAGTAAATTTAGTTTCTATTTTGTCGCCTATTATTCTTGTTTCTACTCGTATTTTGCTTTGATCTTTACATTGTAAGTAGCCTACCTCCTACAATCTTTTAATTGTAAATTGTCTTCATGAAAATTGAGCTTCTTTTCTTTTCTCTTCCAGTATCAATTAAGTTATATTCTGGGCTTGTTCCGGTTCATGGACACTTATAACCTGGGAGAAGTGTAAAAAAATTTCAAAACTTATTATATTGGTGCAAATTTAGTCCTAAACATTTTAATTGCATAATTATATCAATTTAGTTATAAAGAATATTGCATAATTATATCAATTTAGTTATAAAAAAGAATATGATTTAATGTCAATTCAGTCATTTTGGTTAATTTTAGTCGAATATTGTTGATGTGGATGTAGATGTCCGCTAGACGGATGTAGATAATTTTTAATAATATTTTAATTTTTTTTTAAAAAATTTCTTTCTACTTTTCTTCTTCCTTTTGCCTTTTGCCGGTGACTAGTCACCAACCACAGGCGATGGCTAGCCATGGACGCACGGTCAGGCCTTGCCTAGACAAGGGTCGTCGCTAGGCTTGTCACTCTCCCTCCACCACAAGCGAGGGTTGGGCTTGCTAGATTTGGTTAGGGGTGTGCAACCGGACTTTCCGGACTGGCCCACCCGGAAGATAGGGTCAAGAACTAGTTCCCGTTGAAACCGTTTTCAAAATTCGGAACCGATTTAAATTGGTCTGGGAATAGGTTCCGAGTAATTACCCACCCGAAAATTGGTTTCTAGACCGATTTTGGAACCCGTTCCCGAACTGGTTTTGTAAGTAGAAGTCCAAAATTCATTTTTTACCCCCGATTTCTATTCTTACTCTAGTAATCACATGACGTTTTTCCTCTTGGCTCTCTCAAATACGCAAGGTTATTCCTCTTCCTCACTTGCTTCCCTCCCTCACCGGCTCCGTCTTGCACCATCCGATGGACAGACGGTGTTAATCGCCGCCAAATTTTTGTATATCATATGGATTGACTCACCTAATTTCTCTTTTGTAGAAGGAGTTATGCTTGCATAAATGAGTAGTTTTATGTAGTAGTTGTGGGAATAAGACTAATATTAAATTCATGTTTGTTGCTAATTCTTTGCCTTATGATTTTATTTATTATAATTAGCCTTGTGGATCTTTAATTTTTCATTTAGTCAAAAAGTTTATATATTTATTTATTACAAGTATTTAATGTTTCAATACAAATTATAAGGATTACGTTATTTTCTCGCGTATTAATATAAAATTCGAAATCGTATAGAATATCGGGATATTGCAAAACAGGTTCCAATGACCTTGGAACCGAACCAAAAAACAGGATGGGTTGGGTAAGGGTCCAATACAAATAGGGTTGGGTATAGGGTCAAGAAAAGAGAACCTAGTTATAACAGAGTCAGGAACAAGGTTTAAGTCTAGACCCTACCCAATCACCCCTAGATTTGGTTGTCAGTTGACTCTCGCCAGGCCTTGCATGGGCAAGGAGAGCTCTCACTAGTGCTTGCCCTTGCCTGTGGGGCGCAATCGTGATCTTTGCCTAGGCAAGGCCAACTTGCTCGACCATGGCTGATGATGACTCCTCACTGGTAAAAGGGAGAAAAAAAACTAAAAAAAAAAAGAAAGAAGAAAAGAAGAAAAATTTAAAATATATTAAAATTTAATTAAAAATTGTCAATGTTAATAATATTCAATAAAAAATTAGTCAGGAAGATCCAATTAGCATAATTAAAAAATTTAGAACTAAATTAATATAAACACGCTAAACTTTTACGTCACTCCCTCTATCTTACCTTTCCATAGCACTAGCAGACCTGTGGCTCGTAAATCTCTCGCTGCATTATGTACTTCATCCGCCGGTCCCTGCGGTGACAGAGCAAAGGAAGACATAAAGAAACTTCTTCGCAGGAGGAAAAGACGGGGGCAAATCTCGATCCTCATTGTGCAGGATGTCTTGTGGAGCAGAAATTAGACATTACGAAAAGGAATTCTGCAGGCAACTTTGCGTAATTGCCAAGCTTTGTATCTGAACTCGTGATCCATGCAGGGTTCTCTCGACAGTGGTTTTTTTTTTTCGTTTAAAAGAAAAAATTGGTCTGTTTTCCTTCATCAAATTTGGCTGTAGATATCTAGGAAAGGTACCTTTCGAAGACCCAAAATCAAGATTCCTCCATTAAAATCCTTTGATTCCATGTCTCAAGGAACGCATTGAGTTTTCGACTCCATTTATTTTGCGCAAAATATTTTTTATTTTTTGACATTTAAATCGCTAAAGAAAATGAATCAATGGAAAATGTTGTTTGCCTAATCAACTAAAAATCTATGCTTAAATACTTTACCAAAAAAAAATCTATGTTTAAATTCATGAAAATAATTTTCTCTTCAATAATTAATAATCATTTTTGAAAAGGGATAAATGCTGTAGAAGCTATAAAACTTGTCACGAAAATGCAATTGAGTCCTAAAACTTGCAAAAAGTACAATTAAGTCCTAAAATTTATCAAATTGTTTCAATCGAGTCCTAAAGTTAACGCCGTTAGCCTTTTCCGTTAAAAATGCTAACGTGGCATTTTAAATAATTTTTATTTTCCACGTGGCCTTTTTAAATTATTTTTAAAAAAAATAGATTTAAAAACTAAAAATAAAAGTTAAATTTTATTTTTAAAAATTGTTTTAAAAAAGAAAATAAAATCAGCAACTCCTCCCCGCCGCCGCCCATCGCTAGATCTAGGCGAGCCTCACCGGTCCCGAGCGAGGGCCGATGAGGCCTCGCCCGAGGCGGGCGACGATCACTGGCCCTGGACGAGGCCTCGTCGGCCCTTGCTCAGGACCGGTGAGCTTGCCTAGATCTAGGCAAAGCGAGGGCCAATGAGGCATCGCCCAAGGTGGGCGATGATCACCGGCCCCTTGCAAGGGCGATGTGCCCAAATCTGGGCACCCTCACTTGAGCTCGGGTGAGGGTCGCCAGCGAGGGCCGGCCACCATTGCTAGGTCACCGGCCTCTCCAGCGATGGGCGGCAGCTACCACTTTTTGTTTTTTGTTTTTTTTGAACTGTTTTATTTTTTAAATAAATGTTGACTTTTATCTTCTAAATTTTAAATCTAATTTAAATAAAAATAATTATAAAAAAGCCACTTGGAAATTGAAAATTTATTTTTAAATGCCACATTGGTATTTTTAATGGAAAAAGCTAATGGCGTTAATTTTAGTACTCGATTGAAACAATTTGACAAGTTTTAGGACTTAATTACACTTTTTGCAAGTTTTAGGACACAATTGCATTTTGATGACAAATTTTAGGATTTTCGTAACACTTATCCCTTTTGAAAATGTAACTAAATTTCAACACTTGGATTACACACTCTATGTTTTTGTATGAAAATCCCAATGCTAGTTCTCAAGCCCTTGACAATTGCCTTGGGCCAAGGTTGGGTCCGTTGGGGTCCATCAAGGCCAAGCCCAAATCACAAAGAAACTAGGCGTCACTCTGTAGAAGTTGGGCTCAGGATATTAGCGCTTGTGGCTAGGCCTAGGATTCTGGTACTATTGCTCAACTCCCCAAGACCCCGCCTCGATTCTACAGAGGCCAAGCTCAAGACTTTGATGCCTATGCCAGAATCTCTAACCCAGCCTTAGGTTCATTGAGGCTAGTCTTAGGTCCACAAGGTGTTGACCTAACACCTCGCACTTGAGACGAGTCCACTAAGGTTAGGATTGTGACCCTGGTGCTAGTGCTCAAGTCCTCAGCACCTAGCCCAAGGTCCATTGAGGTCACAACAGGGTCCTCAATGCCCGTGCAAGTGTCCATCGAGGCAAGGCCTGAGATGGTATCCCTACCCGAGTCCCTGGTGCTCGGTCCAGGGACCTCAATGCCCATGCCTAGGTCCTTGGATCCATTGAGACTGAGTCTAGGACATCAGCAACCCCCCTTTTCTCCCAATGGGTCAATCAAGGCCAATCTCAAGGCCCTAGAGCTATCACCGAGGTCCATCAAGGTTGGGCTAGAACCTCAAAGCCCAAGCATGATTCCCTAACAATTGTGCTTGAGTCCATAGAGGTTGAGATCAAGACCCTGAAGCATGCCCTGATCCACTTCACTCAAATCCATTAAGGCCAGGTTTGAGTCCTTGACATCCCGCTCGAGGTACATCAAGGCCAAACCCAAGACCCTAAGCTACCGTGTATAAGTTACTAGTGTACTAGTGTACGAATAATATATGCCTATTTAGGAAATTCTATGTTTTCCCTACAAAATGATGAAATATATTTTTTAATTCATTTTCAAGTTACAACCAAACAACGGAAATTATTGTCATTTTAAAAAAAAATAATTTCCAAAAAGATATTTCTTAGAAATGTCTCATTTTCCGTGAAATAAAATAACTTTGGTCTCAAGAGCTCGTCCAGATAGAAAAGTCAAGTTAGCACAAGAGTACGGTTACATTGAATTTGTGACGGTGAACATCACAACTTTCAACTTGCGGGCGACCAAATTTGAGAAAGTCCCGTGGGATTTTTTTTTTTTTCCCTCGGTTTTATCTAAGGAATAACATCACCATGTCCTTCTATTTGTGTCCGAAATCAAGATCATCTCTCTATCTTGTTTTTTTTCCCAACTTTTTAGAAAATGTCAATGTTAATCTTCTTACTATACTTTTTCTCTTACTAGTTGATTTTTTTTCCTTTTACATAAAATGTAAATTGAATGACCCAAATGCCAAAATACGCTTATAATGATATGATTCTCTCATTATTATTTTGTGACACCAAATACGCAACGCATCAGAGAGCACAAGAGAAAAGAAAATTGAGAGGAAGAAATAAGCTGCTAGGGCTACGTTTGGTCGTCCAAATTTCTAATCGAGATAGGACTTGATAGGATATGATATGAAATCCTGGCATTTTTTTATATATTGTCCATTATTTGGTGAATTGCAGTATTAAAATCGGATATGTTCATATCATATTATGTATATTTTTTTTTTATATAAATGGCATATCATTAATAAATGAACATAAATGTTCATAAACAGAGATGATGAAAATCTCTCGTAACACTATTCCTTAATTTATTTTTGTTTATTTTTCCTATTTTTTTAAATATTATTTCATTATTATTTCTTTCTTCCCCTTTCATCATTCTTTAATAAAATTTTATCAAATAGTAAATTGTACTAACATACCTAAAATACAAAAAATACCTAAAATATATAATAAATATAAATATTTAATTTATAGATTGAATGTTTATTATAAGATTGAATTAAAGTTGAATATATAAATTAAAATAAGATTAATTAAAAATAAATTTTTATTTTTAATTATTTAAACTAGAATTCAAATATTATTTATATTGAAATATAATTTCAATTTTGTTAATTTAATAAGATTGTTATTCAAGGAAAATAACTTTCCTATTATGGATGAGTATAAATTCTATCCACCTTTATCCCACCTCCCCCATGGGATAATTTTATCATGTCTATATCTCCCTTATATCCGACTTTATCCTATCCTGAGCGATCACCAAATCTAGGATGGGATAAATCATATCCTATCCCGAATTTTATCCCGACTGCCAAACGTAGCCTAGGGATAAGCGGTTCCAGATTCCTTACAAGTTCCGCTTGGAACCTGGAACCTGGAACCTACCATCGAGTATAAGTTTTTCATTTTTTAGAATCTAAAACCTATGTCATAGGTTCCAGGGTCAGTTCCAGGTTTCAACAGGTTTTTTTTTTTTCATCTTTAGTTTAAAGAAAAGGAAAATGAACGCAACAATAACAAATAAGCTTGTCATTCATCAAAGATAATACAAAACGAAGAAAACTATCAACAGAGGAAAATGAATTATTGACAAGAAATTCAACTAGATAAAAGAGAGGAAATTGAGCAAAAAACTGCATTGAAATGGAACAAAATTCACTAGACCTTGAATTTTGTTTAGGAACTTTGTATCAGGGAGTTTATAACACCATAGAGCCAACTAAACCATAAAAACAAGAGCATCAAAATTGCAGGTATAAGCATGAAACTTTGTCCAAAATTTGATCACCTGAAAATTCCAATTTCGTGATTGTAGTCATCTCCCCACATCTCTTTACCTCCATTAACGTGTTATCTTGATACATTAACTTCCCACTACACAACAATAATAGAATATAGTTAGAAATTCCAAAATAAAAAGTAAAGTAGAAATGAAACACCATAATAAACCCCTTTATTTCAATCCAACTCATATAATGATATGGATAGTTTAGTTCATTGCTACTCTTTGTACTGTACATGCTAAACATGAATACTTACAAATACTGGAACTGCTAACAATCGAACGTCTATAAAGAGAGTGCCCACTATTAGCTCCTTTATACACAGAAAACTACAAGAAGAATCAAAGAAAAAGAAAATTATCAACCCCGATAAAGACGAGCAAAACATATGGTCAAACTGTATATTTCCTCAATGGCTTGTTGATAAAAAAATCTTGTGGACGTGAGTTCATGTGGAGAATTGGGAAGAATGTAATAAAATAATTTTTCTTGAAAATAAAGAGTTGATGGAGGCCTGACGTAGCTAACATTACCAGCAATTAAGCAGAAGGATCAAAGCTGGATTTAGGAAAAAACTCATATCTTCAAAGGAAAATGAAAATGCTAGTGAACTTGGAGGAAAAGAAAGATATATGCTCGAAAATTTCAAATTCCAATACGACATGATCTCTTGAATATTTCGAGACATGAATTTTTAAATTGGCACACCACAAACAAACATGCGCAAAACTTCTTCTTTTTTCACACAATTACATTATAAAAAAAACAAGAATTTTGGTCTAGCACTCATGACAAATTTATATCTATACCTTTAAAAACTATAAGGTTAATGATAAATTCAAAAACAAAAGGTTGCAAAAGAGTTGGGGCATCAATCCCATTATCTTCATGGGGGACCCTTAAACGACCCATCTTTTCGGCCAACGCTTGAGGGAGCTGATGTTGCACTGGAGCTGAGGTCTTTTCTCCTCCTTCGCTGAGGTGTTGTATCTGGTAGCCGGTTGTTCATGCTGTGCTTGTTTTGGTTGTTTTTGGTCTATGTCCTTGGTGTTGGGTGTCGTATTTGTGGCTTTTACATCATGGCATCCTTCCACTCAGAATGATATTCTCATCTTGAGTGTAAGTTTTTGGTGTCGTGTTCTTTTTGTACAGTTGGCCTTTCCTCATATATTTATTACCTTTTACCAAAAAAAAAAACTATAAGGTAGATTCTGCGAGAATATATTACTAATCAACACCAATTATTTCAGTCACCAGCATAAAAGAGATAAAGCAAGAAAAAATCAGAACACTCCAGTCATCTCTTATAAGCAATTCAAGAAAACTAGATCCAAGCTTGCTATCCAGCTTCCTCATCTAAACCGACAAGCAACAGATGCCAAATAGAAGATGCTCGGCAGTTCATCCTTGTTCACAACTTAGTTTGTCCATAGTCCTCTTATGTTTTCACTATAAGCCCACATGTACACTACTGTTACACCTTCTGCTATTTGGCAAATCATCAATCTAATGTTTAAAGCTTCTAAAAAGTCATCTCATAGTCCAGTCAATTAACAGTCCGACGCAATCCCAGCTTCACACTCCTCTCTTCTGAACGAAATGCACAAGGCGCGTAAAAAAGCGACACTGAATCTAGACGCACTTTGTAAAACGATGGAGAGAGGGGGTCGGGGAGATAACCAGCACGAAAGGCGGCTGAGAGAAGCTCCTCAAGTCCTTGAAACCTGAATTCTGCACTTCGCAAGAAACAGAACGAGAAAGAGAAAGCACAGAAGACACAACATGCACGCCACACGAAGAGAGAGCGCACTGCGATAGAGTCGAATCGAATGCTATGGAGGAGAAGAAGATGAAGCGGCGGGGCGTCATCGAGGGTGGCAAGCAGGGAGGTGAGCGGTGTCGAGGCGGCTGGGCGAGCGGCGTCAGGGGAGGTTGGGCGAGTGGCGTCGAGGGAGGGTGTCATTGAGGGATTCAAGGACAGGGCATGGGGGAGTCTCAGTCGGGGGACAGGGTTTTAGTTGGGCGGAGGAGGATAACGATTGAAGCCTTCAAAGTTCAAATTATTTAGGGTTTTTAGGTTTAGGAACTGGAACCAAGAACTAAGAATCGGAACCGGCCTCTTTAGAACTGGGAACCAAACCTGACCCACCGATCCGGTTCCCCAGTTCTTGATTCTACCTGGAAACCGCGCTCACCCCTAATAGCTGCAAGCTCAAGCTCTAAGCTTGTCACAATCATGGTCACAATAGCCATACGAATCACAAAGCTCGAGGTCATGGCCGCTCAATTGAAGCTCTAGTCATGTTTGCTCAATTTCTGTATTGTCGTGCATGTTTTGTGGATTTCTTTGAGTTTATAATTTCCTTTATTTTGTTTTTGTTATATACACATTAAGAGAATCTTACTTAGTGGAATTAGAGAAAATCCCAATAAGTGAGATTTTCGTTCCAAATTGAACTGATATGTGTCATGATCGCATGATAGAGAGAGCATATAGGACCAAAGTAGGATATAATGGATCTGCATCCCTGATAATTTATTAGAAAATTACCAAAAAAGTCATAAATTTATTAAATTCTTGCTAATTTAGTCCTAATCCTTTTGACTATTTGTTGAGACGGTCCATCTGATCAAATTTGGCTAGAAATTAATAATATAAACACCGGCCGTAATATGTGAAACTGCCAATACTAATGTGTAAATTTCTTTAAAACTTTACTTTTTTTCAATTTTTCTGGGTTTTATATTAATTCTTTTCTTTTCTTTCTTTTATTGTTAAGGGTTCGCAAGGGGCTACTGGACGAGGCTTGGTGACCTCGCACAGCTACAGGAAGAGGGCACGTGAGCACTCAAATGCTGTTGGCGAAGGTTGCTGCCCTTGCTCATAGCTAGGCGAGGGCTGCAACCCTTGTCACATCTAGCAACAACTTGCAACCTTTGCTTAGGTGCAGGTGAGGGCTCGCAACCCTCACTCAAATATCGATGAGGGCTTGCGACCCTCACCACGACAGGCAAGAACTCACTTTTGCCGGCATTCATGTCAACAATATTTAATCAAAATTAACTAGAATGACTGAATCAGCATTATTAAAAGGTTTATGACTAAATTAGCACAAATGTAATAGGTTTAAAACTTTTTTGACAATTTTCCCTAAGTTTGAGGGTGTGAAGTTGCAATCTGAGTATCCTAATATTAGAGATTACTATATATTCATAAAGGTTTACATCGATATTAAGAGAGTATGTCATTAGTACTATGAAATAAAAATCAATATTATCTACTAAATGTGAAGTTCCAAGCATCTAAGAAAGGAATCCCTGAAGCAAAATGCTTCTAATTTTTTAAGAGATGTTTTCTCCTTAGATTGCAGCGCAATCATCAAACTTGGCATAGCGTCAGTGTTTCCGAAGATGGACATATCGTGATGAACATGACTAGTTCATGAACCTGTCTTGCGAAATCGTCAGTGACGACGACATGTTTCCTCCTACTCCACCGTCGTCCGTACCATCCTCTCCTCTTCGAACTTAATTAAAACCTCTTCCATTCAGACATTCTGCGAATCCTGGTACAATCGGACGGTCCGTGCTATGCATCGAAGGGGGAAGAATGTTTAAGATGGCTACTTTCTAAATCATGTCCTACGACCAACCTAATCAGAAAGGCCCCACGCCCTCATTTGTTTAGTAAGAAGGGGCTTTGAGAAGAAATTAGAATGTTCACAATGCGAGCTACAAGAATACCAGACCTGATCTTGCTGCCTCCCCGAGCCGCCATGCATGAACAGAGCGGGAGTTCCGAATTTCGACCGCTTGTGCATATAAAACTCCCCAACGCATTGAAACGAAAGAAAAGGACGCCAGACAATGTCCTTTTCTTCTTCTTTTTTATAAATGTTCCCGTTGGTTGCTACTTGCCTCGCTCTGTAGCCATAACAGGTCAAGATCTTCCATTTAGTAGCAGCGTCTGTAGTCCCCCCACCCGAGTCGTGCTCGGACAAGAAGTTGTCCGTTTCGACATTTAATATGTGAATGGCATAAACCCAACCCCTCACATGGCTTACATAGACTGACAAGTGATCGGAGATATGTTAATAGGTTGTTTACTTACACATGAGAAATCTCGGAAGAGTTGTCATATTTTTTTTCCCAAAAGTTGTTGGGATGATCTGGCTGGCTTCAGAAAGGAACAAGATTGCGTATACAAGAGTCAAGGATCCCTGATGAAGGTTATTGTCTCTTTCTTGGGGGGGATCATGGATCGGCACTTAAATCGATCCCGATGATTTCTGTAAGAAATTAAGCAAGAAGGACTGATTTATGCATTTGATAATTTGTCTAAGGTAAAATGGCAGAAATAGTCCCAATGCTCTTGTCTGAAATTCGAACTGTACTTTCCAAAATCGTACCCGTATTTATTAGAAAGAGTCGACATTCGATGTTTTGTTATGTCGCTCATTTTCTTGGCCGATTTCTGCTGATATGAACAATTGGAATGCTCATGCGGACAATTGGAAAATGGAGCACTTTTTAAATGTCGACTCGCTTTGCCACCATAGCTGCTCGGCTCGAAGCCCGCAGCTAATGTCATTTGAGTTTGGAGCTTGTGGCCACTATGTCCAGATCTGACTTCGAAGCCTGCGGCCGCCATGGCTTCTGGAGCGCTTCAAGCTCGTGGCCATGGCCATGAGATGGAAAGGTCATTGGTAGGGTCTGAAGATTTTGAAGAAGAAGAAGAAATCTAAGTAAAAAAGAGAGTCGACGTTTGGAAAAAAGGATAAAAAACCAGACTAGAAAATATTTAACGACATTAATCCACGCTAGCAAAATCTCGGACCGATTGAGGGGAGATCAATGACACCTTTTCTAAGAAGTACATGCACAATTGTCGCATAAAAAAAAAGTACATGAACGGTTTCGAATTCTGGGCACGAACAAAAGGACTACAGCTGCCATTTCACCTTTGTCTAATTAGCTGCTGCGCGACACTGGAACAGGAGTTGGTGAATCTGGTAGTCAAATTTGCCGGTGAGATCGCAGGCAGCTTGTTCCTGCAAATTTTGTTTTGTTATTTCCTTGAACGACACAACGTGAATGCTTTTCAATTAATTAATCATCCAATTTGCAATGGGAGTCAAAAGAATGATCTAGGTCTCTTCCCACAGGGCTCATAATAATTTCTTCTATTTTTTGGGGGGCGGGGGGTCACTATATTCTTTATAACTTATGTAATATCTTGACAATATTATTGTAGTGGGAAGATATGTTCCTTCGTAAGTTTTCCTTGAAAATGCATTGGAATTGGGAGGAAAAAATCATGAAAAGTGGAGCCTAGTGTTTACTTATATTCCAGTGCAAGATAGTGGAGATTGATTCCTTTATGTGGCTCGCCACTAAGTTCTGTGACCAATATCATACTATACTTTGATATTTGATATCATCAAAAAAGCTAGAGAAGAGTGCCCTCTTTGTATATCCTTCCAAAATTAATAATTTCTCCAAGTGGGACAATTATGCTAGTGAATGAAAGCAAAAGAGATCCCCCAATCATAGTCATTGAAGCCAATGGTCGAGGGTGATCCACATATATAGACGCGGATCCAATTATAGCCAATGGTACTACAATTATTATATACATGAATGGGGTCGATTTTGGCCTTACGAGTTGACCACTTTGTAACATGTGAATGCCATAGGTCCTCTCTTGGGCCATCGATTGCCGATGTAGCTCCCATCATTATCAATTCATCATTGTGATTAGTTGAACGTATTAGGTGATTAATTATTGATTAGTTAGGTATAAGTACGGTATGGTGTGCGATGTGTGTATGTATACCATTCAAGCTCGAGACAATTCCAGGGTTTTTTTTAAAATGGAGTAGAATGCAGAAGAGGTCCAACATTATTGAATGGCTCAGTTTCCCATAGGGAATGCCTCTCCTGTTTTTCAGCTAAGTTCCATATCGAATTCGTAAGAGAGGCCAAACGACCAAATGGGGCGTGGCCAATGGGGATGAAGATGGTACAGAGTATTCTAGATGTCCTACTGTCCGATCCTTAAATGTTGTCCAGCCATATATATTTTTCTTTCTCGTTTTCCAACGATTTGTTATGTTACTATTATCTCCTACCGACGTGTGATGTCATTGGAGATATCAATCGCAGGTTTGCACTTGTGGGATTGGTGACTATGTTCTATACTCATATTTTATGGCAACTTCGGAGATGAGCATTGTTGCACTCTGACTGTTGCAAGGTGATAATTGATTATTTTATACGAGCTATCTTCACATAATTAATATGGGTATAATAACTCTTGACTATAGACTATGGAGATGCTCACGACATGTCCACAATACGAGCATTCTTTTGATAATTGGAAAAAAGTCGAGTAAATTTGAGACTACCCAACTTTGTGTAAACTCCGATAAAAAAAAAAAAAACTGTGTAAACACTTTCTCAAAAATTTAATACATGGCAACATGTGTCTTGTAAACTAATCGACTTGACACCACCATATGTTGCCACGAATGCTACATGCATATGCTCGTCACAATCTAGTCACACTTACACTGCTACTCGCCTCTATGGCAATTCCTGCTTAGATCAACTCTCCCTCTCTCTCTCTCTCTCTCTCTCTCTCTCTCTGAAAAAACAAATTCCAAAATCATGCATGATGTTTTATTAAATATCAAACATTTTCGAATGATCAATTTGATATCAATCTATTAAAAAATTATTAAGTGACTAACCGCTTGACTCGCTAAAAATTAACAGTGACATTATTTCCATGCGGCTCGCTGAAGACACCGGCCTTAAATATGCAAATCAAGCACCCCATCCAACAACACAATTGAACCCAAAAATGGGAAATTAGGTTTAAAATTGCTTCTCTTTGATAGAATAACTAAATATTAAACCACGCATTTATTCAAAGACTTAAGTTTTTAGAACAGTTCACAGTAATTTCACTAAATCTCCTCGATTAAGTATATGGGCAAAAAATATCAAATCATAACACTCTAAAGTTTTTAAATAATTGACGATGACCTACCAAAATTTTACACTTTTTTCCAAAATCAGGCATCTACCTGAACAATAGTCAAAATTGCCACATTGGACATGACTCACAAAAGTTTGGACGAGATCGGACACAAATCAAACAAATCGTAAGGATCAGATTCCCTCGGATGAAAAGAAGAAGAAGACGAGCTTGACCGTAAAAAGAAAAGCTACTTGAGATGGATGAAACGTAAAGGATGGTACGAATGAAACCACGTGAAGAGCAGCACACCCCCTCGTGGGCGGGGCGATGTGGTCGCCTTTCCATAGGCGACCAACCGAGACCTCGGCCTAACCTTTGAGCCCGTCCGTCAACGTTGCCGACCAGCCAAATTTGTTTCCACATCTCCTCCTCCTGACATCCCTCCACGTGGCCCCTACGCCGGCTTCGCCAGGCCCGTGCCGGTGTGTCAAACTGTCAGCTGCAACGCTTCGATCCCAACAAACGAATGCCAAGTCTTTTAACCCTAATAAGAATAGTACTGTAAACCGGAAACGCACGTACGACAAAACCTTAATTACAATCGCACTGATCCTAACGCCTTTTTTTGGTTTTCACCCGTATTTTAATCGTGTCTGAAGGTGTTACCATCGCATTGATTTTAAATATGACCCACGCTCGGCCCCTCTCCCCCGTTCTCACGTCTCTATATTCACCACATTCCAAAGGCTGGCCTGGTGTGGTGTGGATAGATAAGAGCCTTCCTTGCTTCTTCCTTCCTTCCTTCCTTCAACCCCCTCCCTCTCTCTTCCTCTCTCGCTCTCGCTCTCGCTCTCGCTCGCTCTCGTGCTTTTGCTTCGAAGCTTGGGGAGATGGGGAATTGCCAGGCCATAGATGCGGCGGCGCTGGTGATCCAGCACCCGGACGGGAGGCTGGAGAGGATGTACTGGCCCGTGATGGCGAGCGAGGTCATGAAGACCAACCCCGGCCATTACGTGTCCCTTATCATCCCGTTGCCCGCCCCCGGCGACGACGACAAGAAGGACGAGGGCGGCCGGCAAGACCCGCCGGCCAAGGCGGCGGTGCGCTTCACCCGCGTGAAGCTTCTCCGCCCGACCGAGACCCTCGCCCTCGGCCACGCCTACCGCCTCATCACCACTCAAGGTATGTTCATGGGTTCTGTTCATTATTTCGTTGTTCCATAGTTTTGTGTGTGTGTGAGAGAGAGAGAGAGAGAGTGGAGATACATTTATGTCTTTTTTCTTTCCCCTTCTTCTAACTCTTTGTGATTGGCTAATAGAGGTGGTGAAGGTTCTGAAAGCGAAGAAATATGGCAAGATGAAGCAGAGGCAACAGCAATCAGGAGCAGCAGCTGAGAAAGCAAACGCTGCGGTGGCAAAAGACGAGAGCTCTGACATGGAGGCCACCACCAAGGTAGGAGAAAACTCATAATTTTCAGTACACTACACCTGCAAGACGGTTAAAGTTTCCTCTTTTTAAATTTCACTTTCGGGAGTATCTTTTTTCATCATGTGTGCACGAGGGTTTCAGGGCTCGCAGATCTGTGTCAGTTCCTCCCTCTCCCGGTCTGAAAGTTTTCTTTAACAGCCTGGACGGATTCCCTCCAGATTTTCCTTTGAGTACCCCCAAAATGCAAGTAGAACTTTTTAATAGGAGCATAGTATCTCTCAGGGTATGATTAAATCAGTAGGAGTAGAGTGAAAGTAAAGTCCCTTACTCATTTTACCGTACAATAATCATCTGCATGCTTGAGTGCGATATAAATTATTGGCGAGGTTTCACGGGTCAGCTTAAGCTATTAGAAGAAACCGACTCCCTAGAACGTTGACGAATGATGTGAAACGTCTCCTGCAGGTTTCGAAACACGGAAAGCAAAGGCCCAAAATGGCGGCGGCGGGTGCTGCGGTGGGGAGATCAAAATCCTGGCGGCCCAACTTGCAGAGCATTGACGAATGTGGAAGCCGATGAATTCTCGACGGTGCTTCATCGATTCTAGTTCAGTTTCATGCGGAGCAAGCAGAAAAAAGAGCCTATAATTTTCCAAAATGGAGACGAGGCCTGCAGTTATGAGTTAACACCTATTGAAGCCAGGTCAAAGGAGAATGATCTTTCGGGACCAGTCGACTCCTGCTCCGGAGCTTCCTATTTCTCTCGAGAAGACGATCACGATTTTCTTGTCGCCATGAGAACTTAGTTTGTAAATTTAGGACAGCGCGAATGAGCCAATAGAGAAATCATATGCCAAATTGTATCGAGCGGAAAAGGAAAAGTTGAATCGTCCTAGCTTTTATTGAAATAAAGAAGTTGAATATAATGGCCAGAGCAAAAGGCCTGAAAGTGAAAACAAAAGTCGGGTCCTTGCTGGAGCTGGGCCCAGGATGGCAGACAGCACAGAAAGTGCTGACGAATGTGATGAAAGATTTCAGGGGAAACAGTGGTCTGAATGAATCGTTGCTCAGATATTTGAGTACGGCATTGGACTGTTCTTAAGTCAGCCATGTCAGAACTTTTGGATTTTACTATCAGTATCTGATCTTCCTGTCGATTGAAGGGGAGGACGATAGGATGGCCAGCGTTTTCCTTTTACCCAAACATGGTTTTTAAGGACAACGGCTCGTTTCACCGCTTCGCGCGACGCGGTTTTTTTTTGGTCAGCTTAGAAGGAATTAGGCAGGACGGCAACCTCGCCTCGGTGGTCGTCGCTTTGACCGACATGAAATCACCTTCTTTCTCCACTCCCTTCAGTTGTTGGAATATGGAGTTCAAGCCCAAGCCTAGGCCCATCACCAGTCTGAATCATTTCCATTTAAAAGTTTTGAGTCATAAATTATAAATCAATTATGATATATTAAATATTGCACTTCCCACCAACCTTCCTTTAGTATGAGACTTTGCTAACACCCCTAACAGGTGCACCTCCATACTAGGTATTTGTGTTTGGATCTGATCTGTTTCTCCCTTTTCACCAAATGATCTACATCTCTCTTTACCAAGAGGCAGCTAACAATGACTGCTTCATGGTACTTATGCCACAGGAATTTGAACAGATCAAGAGCTTTGTGCCACATATTAACCAGAACTTCTAGAAACTCAAGGTGTTCCGAGTGCGTATATGTGTTGTGGAGGACGTGTTTTACATTCTGTTGTTTGCTAAAGTTGATGCTTTCATTTCTTAAAAGGCCCGTCGGCTCCTCCTATGATTTTTCCTCTTCAAAGGTGTTATTTCAGGAGCTTAAGCACGACACCTCCCCCACCCCTTCCTTCGTTCATCCGTCCTACCCCAAACGGATTTATTGGGTTAACGGGGTATGAATAATCTTCTAGTCGGGTGGCGCTTGTATTTCACATGGATTCTTCCAAATCTTACCATTCGCAACATGTTTTCTTGCATTAGTGATTATACTGGGCTGGTCAGAAGTTTAAGTTAAACATTGGACTGTGCTTTTATTCTCTACGAATTAAAGATTCTTGAATTAGGGGATTTAGACGCCGTAAAAAGTCTAACTATTAATCGGTACATTTTTCTTCTTATGAACAATCACTTATTTATTGCTAACATGACGCCTAAGGTGTCCCTTTATAGATAATATTCAATCAAACAAGAAAACATAGCACCCAAATATAGATGCCAAGCAGCAAATCTAATCAATCCGACTACATTGTCAACTTAAAGAAGGGTTACACCATGTTGAGTATTGTTCCTAGCTCTTCAAATGTAGCAGATGCAACCATTTCAAGCCAGCTTGAAGAAAATCTTGCAACCATCGTTTACCTTTCGTCTCTTTTCCAGCCTAGTTATACTCAAGCTCCTATCCACCAATAAGTCCATCGACACAACAAAGTTGCAAATGCGCACATTGAAAATATAAATTGCATAGCGATTCATCCTCCGTTTTGCAAAGAAGACATTATGGATGGATTGAAGCCCATTCCATTCCATCATCCTATCAAAGATAGATATAACCCATTGAGCATAATCCAGCAAACAACAAAACTGCACCAGACCATTCGGACTCAACCCATTCCAATCTGTGTCCATCCGTCTTTCGACCCACATGCTAAATTTGGCAAAAAAAGGAGTATCTATTGATTTCTATAAGAGTTGTGCTAGCACCCACTTTGACCGCAGATGTTTCCAAGGAAGCGCTGTCTAAATTAGGTGTGTCCACTTTGATCAAGTGTTGATTTCGCTACAGCGATGGACATGAATGTATCATGTGGATAATTCGACCTAGGACTACTTGAAATAAAGAGGGCTCGACCTAGAACTACTAGGGTAGGTCGCAGTGAGGGAAGCTCGAATGATGCACTCGAGCAGAGCTAGGTGGAAGAGCATGGCATTGAAGACTTGTGGAGATGATCTTATTGTGAAACAAATGGCAAAATAAACGAGTGGCCGCGAGAAGTTGAGAAAGAAAGTGGGTGACAAGGATAAGTGCGAGTTTGGTGGTTGCAGACATGGTCGGAGGTTACTCAAAATTGCAGCAACTCTTCACATCATGGGAAGTTAATCGCAACATATTTCGTGCTGCAAAATTCATGGACTATAGAAGCTATCCCCCGACCAAGGATGAGACATGCGCACAAACGCTCCCCGAGTGTTCTATCCTTCATTTTCCTCGTACATACATTTCCTTACACATCTCAATTCCTTAATTTCCTGTCATTTAACATCAATTTCATGTATGCGTAGTATTGGTTCCGATTCATTTGCTATCATCCACTCAGATTTGTAGAATTTAGCAATCCATCCAAGTCTCGTTTGGGCACTTTGTGTTCGAGTGTGGAATTGCAAAACGATCTCAATTTCTCTCCAACCATATGAAGTTAAGATCGCCTTGGAGCATACCGATGTTCATCAACATCTCTTTGGCACGTCCACAAATTAATTTTCTGCAGCAAGCTGCTGTGACATAATATTGAAATGTAGGACGCCCATGACTTTCACTTCTGACAGATTATGGTCTCCACGTTGGGAAGTACTTCTATACATGCTTGTATATGATGACGAAAGATATCCTGAATTGAGTAACATCATGAATATAAATTCTTGAGTGAAGAAGATGGACTCTATTTTGTTTATGATGATGAAAGTTATTCTGAAGGAATAACAACTGGTTTTATTTTCTCTCCTTTTTCAAAATTAAGAGAGAGAAAGATGGACTACATATAGTCGTCTTTCATGGGCATTAGTACCCATGATGAAATCTATTCCTACACTGACTGCCAAAGCAATCATTTTGATAAGAGAAATATTAGGTTTATCAAGATTAGTGTTGCAAAATTAATTTATAAAATGATGTGTTCAACTGTTACTAATTATTGTACATGGCTTAATTAGTTAAACACTTACTTGCAATCCAACACGTCACTTGATAAACTTATCTTGCGAACCAATTCTAGCAAAACCCAGCATCGATCTTTTGATAACATGCTTAATTCGTAAATTTGTGGGACGGGGAATCTTCATCTCATAATAAGGAGGGTGTGATGGATTCATTGGTTATGGCTCGGAGATCCTCTCATGTGACAACTAGAGCTTGACCCGGACATTCCACAGGGAGCGCGAAACTCTATAATAATAACGTCGACTGCAACGCTGGTTGCCCCTCCCGTCTCTCTTTTAATAGATGAAAACAAGACGAGACAAAACAAAACACAAGTTCTGTTCTCTCCGCGAGCAAGGTTCAACCAGCATAACCTAAAGCCCCAACACCTCTAAACACAACCTTTAAAAAAATTGGCGCCTCAGTCCAAATCAAACAAGTTAATAAATGAACATTGAATCCTCAAACAAGAGGAAAACGAGCAACCGCTATAGACAATAACCCACCTTTTCAGCACGCCATCTTCGGGTGGTTCGCAGTTTAATAATTCTCCCCTGCAATTTTTTTCTTCTTCTTTGGTAAGCATCTTCGTGAGTATGTATTGAGACCATTCAAGGGCATATATACGAGGAATAGAGCTCAGCCCAGTTCGGGCTCTTCCTAGTTGTCGGGGACTGTTAGGGAATCACGATGA
The DNA here is from genome assembly GCA_014182725.1 of Eucalyptus brandiana. Taxonomy (NCBI): domain Eukaryota; kingdom Viridiplantae; phylum Streptophyta; class Magnoliopsida; order Myrtales; family Myrtaceae; genus Eucalyptus; species Eucalyptus brandiana. The sequence continues at coordinate 32,062,699 of CM024669.1, forward strand.
AATTGCTATTGGATCATGGTGTGGTTCTTGTTTTATTCGATGAACCTTTCCTCGTCCCGAAAGCACGTGCCCCTCCATTAAACTAAAGGGCAAAAAAACAAGCAACATACTTGGTTTAACAATAAATCACGTGTCTTGCTAGCTGTACTTACGATGTGAAAAATTATCTGACAGCACGAGTAGGCGATTCCCTGCTCACGAGCCGGGGGAAATTCTCCATGTATACGGAAAAGAAGGGAGTCATAATTGAGGACTGAGATTTCTTTAATTATGCGATTAGACTTTGTCTTAAAGATTGTCCGTGTCCGTGTCTTTTCATATTATCCACTTTGTCATGCTATTGGGTACGAATCTTTCGGCTGTAACAGCGCCTCGCAGGGCAACTTTTTCCCCCAACTTAAAGAAACCCTAATGCACGACTCGGTAAAGATCGCGCTGCGCCTTTTTGAAGTCCATTGCTTTACCGACCTTCACAGCATACACATGGAGGCGATGCTTTTTAGACTGTTCTCGAGGACTTTTTTTGGGTAGTCTCACCGAAGATAGTGGAGTTTGACAAACGCGGTTAACACCCCCTAGACGAGTGATATCCTTTTGATCAAACATCTATTCGGACCATATATTGAACGTCAGATTTGAGAACTTTCCTTTTGGAACTCTTTTTCCTTTTCTTTTTTGAAAAAAAAAAAAAACTCAGGGGGCCACAAATGCAGAAGACCAGCTATTTGGAGGCCCGTAGAACATCTAACAAGCTTCGTGAATTGGACCTGAAACAATATGTACGTAGTCGTTGGTATTTGAACAAGCGATGTCCAATTTCTATGCCTAGAATTCCCTCGCCCACAATGTCAACCCTGAGGGATTCCTGTTCGTAACTTATTGACAGGTGCAATGCTTTACAATCGGAGAATGATTTGAGGATCGTGTTAATTTTGGCTTGAGTCCCATTATTTTTCTCATATTATTACGACGGCATATCGCCCCAAAAATGTTGTGAAAATTATCTAAGAACCTTGGATAGTAATTATCTTAATATCAACCCTAAAGTAAATTGGGTTCCATTATCTACTTAGACATCCACCGAAGTATCACTAATTGAATTACATATATATAAGATCTTGCCAATGAGTACCCCCATGGCACTAGTTAACCATATATATTAGGAAAATGTTTTGATTTCCAATGCATTGGTAATACATAATATGAAAAAGATGAGGCATTGAAAATCACAAAGTTACCTATATGAAAATTTAGTAAGTGCCTAAGGGCACTGGTTGACAAATTCCATTTCCATCAACAAAAGGGCTCATACGTCAACCTACGCGGGCAAGGTCTTGCGTGCTTAATATATTTATATACACATGTTGCGTATGTGGCGAGGTTGATAGAGATGCGAGAGATCAAGAAGTCATGAATGGTGTGATGAGGGGAAGGCTTCGGTTTTGATGGTTGTGTTGATGATTAAATGGACGACTCTTTTTCTCCACTCCACATGTGAATTAATGGAGGTCCATCCACTATCGCACAAAGCTAAAAGAACAACAAATAAAGAACAAGACGACATGGACATAGACGCTCCCTCGATAGTAGCTACTCCCCCCACACAAACCCATTTCTTTTTCTCTCTTCTTTTTCTGCCTTTCCTCTATATATGACCTTCAATCGGCATCCAAAGAGATCAGGCCTCTGAGTTGTAAAGCCAATAAATAGGGCTTCCTCCTTCGGCCAAAGAGACTTTTGTTTTGTTTTGTTCTGTTATGTTCTGTTTCGTTTCGTTTTGTTTGTGTTGTTCCACTGCTTTTTTACAGGCATTAGCATAGGTTTAAACATATGCGAAACCATAGACAAGATCCGAATTTGGTCATGTAACAATGATTGGAGAGGGAAGGTAATATGATTGGATAGGGAAGGTAATACGGAGTCCCGTCCATTCTTTCCGGGTTTTTATCCTATGATTTTAAACATGTGATATCGAGATTGAAGTCAGCACAGTTGGATGAGTTGTTCTTTTTAAGATGCTAGTTTAAAGTTTGGGTATCACAAATAGGTTAAAAGTAGAAATATGTGGCTTTTGGATAGATTAAAGTACGCACGCTTCATGTTTAGCCTGAGTAGGATGGATAAGATGAAAGTAGGATCTTTCCCACTCTAGCTGTACTAGAGAACTAGAAAAGGAATCTATGCTGAATGTGGATGCATTAGCCCTAGCTAAATGCTGAAGCTTTAAATCCTTCAAGGGTTGAATGTAAGATATGATAAAGAAGGATATTATATTTAAATGATGCAGCTAATAGCCCAGATCGATTAATCTGAACGGTGGTTCGGGCAGGTCTACGTCCAAGAGCAGAGATCTTGCCAATCAAAGAGACAAAATATTGATCTCCCCCGTTTCATGTGGGCGTTGGCATGATGCTCATAAGATTTTCTTTTTTCACTTGCCTTTTCCTTTTGAAGCTTTTCCTTTCTTTTTGTGATGAAATTTGCCATGGGATGGGGAACTTGGGGGACCCCCCGCTCTGGCTACAGAGTTGGTGCTGCCTTTCGCATTCAGCATGTAATCAAGAGATGATATCTCTGAGGAATTCAGAATCATTCCCTCCTTTGAAGAAAAAAGAGAGACCCTTTAGCACCAGGGCCTATGGATGATACTTTTTGCAGCTATCAAAACCCCACGAGCATATGGCCTGGGGCAAGTTAAAAATCAAGTTCAAAAGCTGAATTTTTAATGGGTCCTTTCTAATGTGTTTTGGCCACCCTAAAGTCGAAAATTTCCCGCAAGCGAACAAAGGTGAGGAATAAGCCTAGACGCTGCTCCCTATACACCCCTAAAGAAACCCTAGTTTCATTATCTTGGGATGTGGAAAGAAACTTTGGCTTTTAGGTTTTATACTTAGGATTCCTAACTTTAAAGACCATTTTGTCCATATATTTAAAAAAGAGAAAGTGCTTGGAAAGTGGCATTGTATACAACTAGCAACTTCAGAAATTTGGGTCGATTTCGTAACTCGTTCAAAATTAATCGGCTCTTTTCATACTATCGCGTAATAATATTCTTATCTCAGCAAAGTTACTTTACTATATAAATAAAATGAAATGGAACATGAACGGTAAAACACCATTATAGCCCTTTTTTTTGGTTAAAGACTATGGAACGTGGCACTTTAAAAACAACCCAATTTTTTTTTTTTAAAGTCGTCCACATCGATGGCAATTTTGCACGATCAAATAAAGAAAGCACCCTTTTGGTCACTTTTGTCACACCTCTTGTCTTTCTCTGTGGAATGAGATATCTCATTTACTTTTTTAAGTAACGCTCATCAAAGTTTTTCAGCCATACTCTTCTTTAGTGCAATTATACCTGCGTTATGTCCACCAGTTACCAAAGATGTCCGAAATTTTTCAACCCTAACTACTGTCATACTAATATTTCCTGGACTCTTTTCAACAGATTAGATTCGATTCTCAAAGCTCATTGCGGACAAAGATTTGCATGTGTCCCACGGTCCCAGCCAAATCACCACTTTTTGCAGCCAATGAGAAGGGGTCACGTCGTCACCGATCCTAATTTTGTTGGCTTCATGGCCACCCTCCAAACGGATTATACTAGTGCAATACCTACAGACTAGTCACTAATTGCGTGTTTTCTCGGAGACAAGACAATTTGTATTCAATGCTCATCTTTTGTAGGTGTTGGAGTCTTGTCGGAACTTCTACATCAATCCCATAATTTCCAAATACTATCGTCGCGCGCGCACTTTGACTTTACAACAATTAATCACAGTTCACTAAGCAAAGAATGGACTATATATAGCATATGTCTAGATTTAAGGATGGGTATTTCTCTTCTTTACGACCAACATGCTGAATTTTATATGGTCGATGATGGACTGTGGGGAATGTTGTTCTCATCACCTATTCCCGCGTACGAACCGACAGCCATGTTACCTTATTACATGGACACCGTTTTTTTCTTCTTAATTTCCAGCATTTTTTCTTCCTCCCCCTCCTTTGCTTTTCCTCTTCTACCCTTAATGTGCTGATGGTGTCCCACTCACGAGATGAGTTCATGTATGCAGAACTCGTGGAAAGTAGCAATCCGAGAGGTGGGCTATGCACATCTTTTTCTCTTAAAGAGTTTTATATAATTTTTCTCGAAGTAGTTGATTACCAAACCGAAGTCCCATTTTGTTCAGTGTGATCCTTTTCAGTGGGGAAGAGGGGCGACATTGATTGGCGATAATAAGTCCAAATTCCCAGAGGCTCCGCTAAGTCCCACCACGATGGACTAATGAACAAAGGCCACATCACGATCCTCCATCTACTTCCACAGCCGCTTCTTTAGATCAACTGAGTCCCAGATATCAAAATCCTGATAAGGTAGGTTGTGGGAACCATATGATCGATTAAAATAAAATAAAATAAAGTATTTTGTAAAAAAAAAAGTAAATTTCCGGTTATTCTCAACCCCTTTTTCGTATGAACATAAAGGCAGAACGTGAAACCCATGTAAGTATCTCCCATGGGGTCCTCACTCTTTTAGTCTCCTCCATCAATGGCATATACGATGATGAAGAGAAAACATACTAGATCAAAATCATCGCCATGCATTTCTTACTACGCGGTGGTCCACCCGACCAAGTTCGACATCTGTGCGAATTAATATGCAAAAAAATAAAAACAAACAAACAAAAACTTATGTGACCCATGATGTTCGCCTAGGGCTTAATGTAGATGGCACATATTGCTGAAACGGCGATGACAAGATGGCGTGATCATAATTGCCCCAAAAAATGGTTACCTTTCTTCACCACCCAATGAGTAGAGAGGGCCATCTGGGTGGTACTTTGTTACCATGCGCGTGAAGGAAGAGAACAGCACAAGCTGCGTCGGGGATACAGGGCAAAGTGACCACACTGATGCCGGACATTGTCCTTACTGTGCCAAGTGCACAAAAAAATGAAAGAAAGGAGGCTTGAAAAGCCTTGACCTTTTCCTATAATGAGCTTCATTCATTATTGTGTTGTGACTTAAAAATTCAGCTTTCTCTCACTCATGACATGTTGTGACTTGTGTGAGTTGCTGTACCGCTCGGCTCGGCTTGGCTCGACACGACATTGCATTCAAAGATGAGTATAGGGAGGAAATTTCCTGCCCCGTATGGTTGCTATGTAACGAAAATGGCCATTTTAGTACTCCCTCTCTCGCGCTCTCTCTCTCTCTCTGTCTCTCAATATGAGAGAAGAGGTGGAGCTGGGGATTGGATTGGGAAGAATATATCCGAGCGCATATGGATGAAAAGAAGTCATGGGGGGGCGTCACGGGAGGCAATTCGGCCATTTAAATGAGGAGGACATGGAGTTGGTTTTGATTGGATTGGTTCCCCAAGCCTCCCGCCTTTATTGCGAGCGGGACCAACCGAGAGTCCCCTCCTCGCTCTGTTCACCGAGAGCCATCGCCCACGCAAAATTCCAAAAGCTCCCTCTCTCGCAAAAGCTTATTTTACACGTACCGACGATTGAAATGGAAACAAACGGCAACGCTACAAATTCCTTCGTGGTCGATCACGTGCCGTGCACAGAGAAAGTGAGAGAGAGAGAGAGAGATGTAACGTTTTGTGGGTCTAAGAAATATGAATGACATACAGTCTGTTTTATTACACGGGTCGATGGAAACCAATACAAGCACGCATGAAAAGGTCCCAAAACCTTTCTATGTTCGCCAGGGCCGAACGTCGGCCGGTGCCCTCTCCCTCCCGCCTCATCGCGCGGGCCAGGGGCGGCATGGCCTCAAACCAAAAAAAATAAATAAAAAGAATTAAAGTATTTTTTTGTCCGCACGTGTGTCCTTCGCACGTATGGACGAGCACTCAAAAGGGATTTTTCAGTATAAGGTCAGGCCGAACCCTAGGCCATTGGAAAAAAAAAAGGGGGAAGGTGATTCCCGCCAAAAAGAAGAAAAGGCACACCATACAACAAATCACTCTTTCTCAGTCTCAAAACTCTAGTAACATCCAAGGAGGAGCCGCGTCTTATTCAGCTTTTCAGGAGTAGATGCGGGAGGCTTGACTTTGAATTACTTCACGACCACCACCACCATATTTATTTTATATGTATATATGCATGACCTTAGGCTTGCCAACCCGAGGACCGTAAAGATGTCTCTTCGCCCCTTTCCCCCTTTTCTCTAAAAACAAAACTCTATACAGTCGTGAAAGGGTCCCACGATCCCCCTTCCCCTTTCATTCCACAATCAATTCGGCCTTTGAATTCAAACCCCCACTTCTTTCACACTCCATCAATCCACCATTTCAAAAGCCACCACCACCTCTCTCCTCCTATGCTTTTCATACCCAAACATCATTAAACAACTCCCCACCTCTTCCCTTGGGAATCAGCAAAGCTAGCCCCCATCAACGTTTATGGCAATGCCCCCTCCTTGAGAGAAACCCAAAAGAAAAAGAATTTAAGAAAAGCTCCAAAAGCACCAACCCCCCTCTCATACGCACATACATACATTATTTACTTATGGTCTCCATATCACTCACTTCATCAACAAGTCAATCTGATCAACCCAAGAAAACCCTCTCAACAAAAAAAACATTGAGGCTTCTAACTTTCTAGACAGCTTGGGGACCACCCGGTGTCGGGTTTCTCGCTCTCTCTCTCCCTCTTTTTTCTTGCTGGCTTTTCTCTTCCTTGGTTATTCTATTTCCCCCTGCTCGGAGCTTCCTTTGTCAACATCTACCCATAAGCTGTTATTTAATTTCCTCCTTTTATTATTATACGATGGCGATAACGAGGACGAGGATGATGAGTCGCTAAACCTCGCCCTTGCCTGAGTCGTCACTCTAAACTGGGGCAGCACTTTTGGGGGCTTCCTCTTGCTACTACTGTGCACCAGTGTTTGCATTAATCGGTAACAGCTGATGATCTTCTCCTGCAAAAAGAATAAAATTGGATATGGACTCGTGTTTACATAATCTTTTTCCCCTTTTATTCTTTGTTCAACACTGCCCCAACCATAGTCACGTTCAGAAGCTTACTTTGCTTAGCCCATCGCACCATGATTCCGCGTTCTCGGGATTACGGAGAGACAGACTCGGGATATCACTAGCAGCGGATAGCACGGCTGCCACGGCGATGCAGGACGGTCGATACTCAAGGAAGCTAGTTTCTGTTACATCAGCAATAGGCGCTGATTTCAGTTAGGAAACAAATGATTCATTCCAATGTTTTTCTTTTTCTTTTTTTTGGGTGGAGGCATGAACAGATGTACTATATACTGGTACCGGAATTACCTTGGATGTTAGATAAGATTACGTCGGTCGCCCGCGAGATGAGAAACCCAACACCGGTGCCGGTCGGATCGACCTTCCACGCGAAGAAACTGATGAAGGTGAAGGGTGTTATGGATCGGAGCCTCCAATCCAGGACGCTTAGAACGAGAAGTTCCATCCTGCGGATTGTCCTCGGTTCAAAAATGTATTTGGCACCTTCAGCCTGGTCAAAGAATCGGAATTATTTCCATGAGGAAAAAGTAAACAAGCAGATGAACAAAATAAATAAATTAATAAAAAGGGCCCAACAGTTTCGTCGAGGAAAATAATCAAAGCCTAACTGGGTTAGGTACAATTAAGTCTTTGAGACATGACAAATTGACAAGGACCTGAATATCCAGAAGAGAAGGAACCAGAGGCTCCTCCATCTTGGCAGCTAATGACAAGCAAGCCACCGAGAGGAGCTGCATCGGCCACCCATTTGTTTGCTGGAACAGAGGATTTCAGAAAGGATCAATAATAATTCATCGGAAAAATCCAGACTTTGGACAATAATTGCGCAAAGGAAATTTTTCAAAAAGTGATGACGAAAGGCTCGTAGGAATATTACAAAAGTCAGCACACAGAGCTAAAACGCAAATGCCGTGATAATCAATAGCGAACTAACAAAACGTGAATGTACACGCACGCACCCACATTGCCAGCGCGCACTAAATGCGCTTGCCACTTTATACCAACAAAAAAAAATAAAAAGATAAAAATATTGTTAAATTATAAAAGACTCACTTTTGCAATTAAAGCAGCCTACAAAATGAGCATTCAATTTGTCCGTATTATTTAAGGATAACGATTTTTATGAATAAATCATTATTATAATAATGACCCCCTGTTGGTTGATGGGGGCAGGAGAGAACAGCCCCACGGGGGCATTTGCGTCATCTCAATTTTTCCTAAAAGGTCGAGAATAATTACTCGAGGTAATCAAATAATTGTTACACGATTTCCGAAGGGAAAAGAGAGGAGAAAAATATGAAGAAAAGAGAAATCAATTATTATTATGGACGCGCCAATCTAGACGACGCAATATTCACGCAAGCCGCGAGTCTCGAGCTCCCGGCGGGCATCAAAAGGCTCGACGGGAAAAAAAGCTTACCGGCAAGCTGCGCGAGTAAAGGAAGCGATCGAAGTAGTTGACGGAGAGGTACGCCGTCAGCGGCCGGAATCCGTAGAAGGCATGCACCTGCGACGGCGAATTCCACGTTAAAACAAGAAGCGCGACGTCATCTAAGAATCCGATTTAACGAGCTCTCGAGCGAGCGCCGTCGGTTTCGCGAGCAGCCATCGGGGCTGATACGCTCCGTCGCCGATCGGATCGCTCAGATCCGTATGCGCCGATTCGTGGTCGTAGGCCTAAAAAAGGCGACGATCGCACGGCCGAGGCATTATCGTAAATATCGCGGGGGGCGGCTCGCGTCCGATCGCGAAGACGGGAAATGACACGATCGGTGTCGTTTATCGAAGCCGTACCTTGAGAATCCATGCAACGGACTCCTCCCTCGCGGAGGCGTCGAGCGGCTGCGATCGGAACCGGGCCGCGTAGTCGAACCCGGGCACGAAGCGGTTCTCGTCCTCGATGAACCCGGCCACCGACTCATCGGCGCGCGCCGGGGAGCCCGGGACGGACGAGGAGCGCTCGGGAGAGCTGTCGGACAGGACCCCGCCGGAGTCCTCCTCGCAGAGCAGATCGGAGAAGCAGTCGGAGCACGAGACTGACATGGTCGGCGGCCGACGCGTCCACGGTTTCTCATTCTCTCGCCATGTCCGGAACGTTGGGGGGACGGCGGCCGGAGCTCCTCGTCGGCGGGAGTAGGGGCGGGGGGGGCGGCTGCGTTCCGGGCGTGCTGGGACGGCGACGGGGAGGGAGGGGGAGGAGGAGGAGGAGGATGGGAGAGGGAGTCCGGCGGACTGGAGTGGAAGTGAGGGGGGCGGAGGAGGGAGGCGAGGAGGAGGTTCTTGAATCTATCTGTTTGTCAGGGTATAAATATAAGGCTGTTGATGCATTTGGGATATTTATGTTTGTTTTTTTTATTTTCCCCCCGTATTTTGCGTATATAATTTTTTTTTTTTTTTTTTTTTATTTTTTCCTGAGGGAGGGGGGGGAAGGGGGAAGGGGGAGGTGAATCCGCGAGGCTGCGACGTATGTAAAAGGAAAAGAACCGGGGGGTGGTGGTGGGGGTTTCGATGTTTTTTTCCCGGGAAAATTGATTTGCCATATCGGGACGGTTCCCTTCTCTCTCGCTCGCTCGCTCGCGGGGAGATGATCTGATTCGCAATCGCCTTAAGTACGGATTTTCAAAAAGTTTATCTCGTTTCGAGGGATTCGAGGGAGCGTGCTTTTGGTACCGCGACGTGCAAACCGCAGTGCATGCGGGTGGGGCGCAGCTCGTGACAGCCGAATCTAGAGGTGACGCGTGGCCTTTTTCGGGGTGGGGGGAAGGGTCCCCACATTTTTGTACCATTTTTAGTAGACATATATCAAAACCTACGCCGGGCTGAATAATTATATGAATTAATTATACTCGATAAATCGATTATAGATGAATTTAATCCCACTTATATGAGTTTAATATGAGTGTTAAATCAGTTCATATCTTATTTACTTTCAACCAATCTCTATAATTCTTTCTCTGAATCTCACATTCGCTCACTCCGAATGCTTTCCTCAATTTTGATACGAGTTTTCCCATATAGGATTCTTTAGTAGATATCGAGTATGATATGAATTATTATATTTATATTATATGAAAATAAGTTGATTTTGGTATGAACATTTTCGACCTTGTCCCAACCGACCCAATGGACCCATTTGACAAGTCTAATTTCGAGGCATCTCGTCAAATTCAAATGTAAATTGAACAAGAGATGATTTTTATATCTTTGAAGTTCAAATACCACAAAATTATTAAATGGGATATGAAATATAATGGATTCCATAAGCAGAAAAAATGTGTTCAAATGAATTTTACAGCACCTAAACGTATCATGTTGACACATAAAATATATTGATATATTTAATTAAAGCGTGTCTAAGCTTGAAAGCTAAGCCATTTATAGCATCAGCACGCGTTAGCTACAATGACGTGTAATTCGGTAATGCAAAAAATTGCCAGCAAATAATTAGAATATGATACTCGTTCGATATTGGACAGCGAGAGACATGAGGGGAGGGAGGAGTCACGTCATGGAGTGATGTGGCTACAACGATCCAGTCCGTTGGATCTAGAAGTGGTCATCGAGCCGGAAGCCTACGCAAGGGATACACAAACGAGTGGGTCAGCCGTCAGTCAGGATTTCTAGGATGGTGGAGGCATCGTAAGGAATGACATGAATTATACATCGAAAGGGATGGAAACATTTTTTGAATTTTATATATGGAAAATTGAAATTAACTCATAATAGGCGTTCTTTGACGTAAGTGTACTTAGACAAGAGCACTACTGCATTGGATGATTTCCTACGAAAGCATTCATCTTTATACTAGAGGACAAATCATGAAGTATGATACGAGGGAGACCAAAGCGGAAAATACCTTAAGTGGATTATTGTAGAGGTATCAAGGTCCATGTGCCTCTTTTTTCATAAATTTGTTTATTTAGAAGCACGAGAGAGATATAAAAACAAAGACTGGCAAACCCGAAAGAATCTTATCGTGTTCTTACACTACTTCTTAGGTTGAGCATTGAAACTTGTGTTATTACTTGTGATGTGCTAAAATATAGGTATGAACATATCAGATTGCCTGGACCAAGAAACACCCTAATCGAATTAGATCGAACTGACTAGTTGGGTTCGATTCCTAGAGGCATCGGTCCAATTCCCAATGCCGGATGGGAATCAGACCGACTCTTTTTTTTAAAATATTTTTTTATTTCTTAAAATTAGCAATAAACCTTCAAATTGTAATAACTCCAGTATTTTTTCAATTTTTTTACTAAGTAGTCGGTCCTATTGGATCAGACCGAGCTAGACCGGTTGGTCTGGTCCGATTCTCGATCTTAGAATTGTTCAATTTAATCCCCAATCTTAAAAAGTAGCAATTGGACTAGATCAATCACCTTTATTAGAAAAAATAATTTCAAGCACAACTAGTATATTTTTCCTTAATCAAGTTCCCAATGTGGGCACTATTCAAAAAAGTACCATTTTTGAATATCAATGAGAATCCCCGAAGAGGGCAAAAGACCGCTGAAATGATTTTCTACCGCGCCCCGATTCCCACGTCGACACATGGCCGACGTCCAGTCGGGCAGGTGATGGCGTAGTTTCCTTTTTGGCCTCTTGCATCGCGCACGGTGGGCGCGTCGACCCGGGTGCGAAAGGAAAAGAACCTCTGGAAAGTTCCCGCCTCTGCAAAACAGAACTGGCGGTCGAGCTCAGCATGGTCCCCGCCGGGGGGCCTAGGGGCCTAGGGCCTCGGGGACGAGCCGGGGAGCGTCATTAAGGACCCCGCCGCTCTTTTCTCTCTCTCTCTCTCTCTCTCTCTCTGCGTTTCTCGCTTGGATCTGCTGGCCAACCTTGACATCCGTGACATAACCTGTCCGTCCGGTACAAAGAGCTAATTTGGTGATTTCGAGTCGAGTTTTTGTCGCGCTTTGCTCCATAATTGTACTGGCCGGTGGCCAGATCGATGCCATTAGTGAACGCGTTCGGGGATCTAAATCCGCGCGATCCGAAGTTAAGTCGCTTGACCCGTTCTCATGAAAAGGGATCGGTGGATTAATGACCCTTGACCCTGACCAACTTAGCTCAAAGTAGATAAACATGTCCGGTCACTTTTAGAAATGAATTCATCAGAAGAGACTATTCATGGTGCTGAGCATTCTGTTGATTACAGTTTTTTTTAAGATTTTAGCTGGAACAAACGTTTGATATTTTCGTGGGTAGATTAGAAGGGGGAGCTGGGTAAATATATTTTATTTGAGTATTTTTTGCAATTATTTGGTTATGGCGTAACTAATCAAAAAAATATATTTACCGGACAGAAGTCACAAAGTCAATTCCTAGTTATAGGCCACGAACCGATCGCCCTAGTGTTGACACGATACATCAAAAAAATGGGTTCAGTATAGACGCATACTATTCATGTCTATTATTCCAAAGCCAAGTCACAAATTAGTCATGTCTATTTTCAGTTGTATGTGTCATACTATTCATGTTAGAATTACTTATTTACAAATGGGTTTTCGTTTTTGGTAACATTTTGGGACTTGATTATCAATCGTGTCGCATTTAAAGTAAACTTTTTTGACTGTATATCTTAAACTTGACACAATACAAACATGACTCATAAGCACAAACTAACACCGCTTGCTAACTAGAACGTGACAGTTGTCTCGGTAAGGGCATGTCACACTTAATAAAACAAGTCATACAAAGAGAGAATATCAATGCGGTTATTCAATGAATCGCCATATTGGGCATCAACTAGAGGCGACCACTGTGTCTAGTTCAATTCAATTGCCAAACCTAACCAGCCAACTCAAGCCTACTTCTAGGAGAACCAGTTCGGTTCCCAATTTCAAGGGCAAAAGTGTTGTCCCTGTTGGTTGACCTAGTTTGGAATCAATCATTTAGGGAAAAATAAATATCTTTGAGCACATGGAGAATAAAACCATGGTCTTCAACATGAATAAACAATAATATAAACACTCGATCAATGTATATTTTTGTAGTGAAACTATGCAGAGTTTATATTTGTTTATAAAATTTTATTTTTTTGCACTAAACAAAAATCTCAATCGACTAATTCAATTTTTTGGAACCAAAAGTCACAAGGTCAATTCCTAGTTATAGGCCACGAACCGATCACCCTAGTGTTGACACGATACAATACATCAACTTGTTTACAATGATAAACACGCAAAACATGTCTACATACGGTAACCTATATGAACACATTTGACATGTTTTATAGGCGATGAATACATGTTATATCTACAATGTATTATTGAGTTAGGGATTTTTTTTTTCATGCCATAGGACTTATGTAACCCTAAATTCATTTTCTTTTATCCTCTATTTCTTAACATTTGTGCTATTTTAATGTTTTTTTTTAAATGAAGAAAAAGTAGTTGGGTATCGGGAACATGTTAAAATGAGTCTAATCATATTGTATTAAAGAAGAAGACCATTTAACTTCATCATGTTACTTCGTGTTTAAGAGGTTTAAGTAGGTAAACACACTAAGGCCTTTCGACCAAAAAAAAACACTAAAGCCGACTTATTTATGACGTGAATTCATTTAGGGTAAATTGATACTTGCTTAACTACGTGCCAACTCGTGCTGCACGAACAGAGTCATGTTGAGAACTGCCATCCTAATCTTATCCACCACACTTATATAGATCAGTTGCCTAAGGCTAGATTCGTAAACCGAGAATTTCTTTTTCATTCAATCGATGCGTTTGAGTACACTCAAAGACTAAAATTTTCAAATAACGATAAACGGTAAAAATAATTGCAAACTCGTAATCATCGAGAAATAACGACAAAAGCTGAATTCGGTAATAATCCCAATTGGCAGGTGGGACAAGTCCAACACAACAGTAGAAACGAGAAATTGCTTGATTCTATGGAGGGTGATTTTAGGGATTCTCGAGAAATAGGTCGCAATTCCTCGATGACCGTCCGATTACAAGGGCGATAAATCCCGTCTTCTAATCGTAAAAACCTTCAAACTTGTGCAGATGACGGATATCCACACAAAAAGTCGCGATAAAATCACAAGGAAGCAAGATTCGAGGATCTGTCTTTCGGTGGACCATGTAACTGATCTTGAAGCCGATTCAAAAAGAAGGGAAAAAATGGGGGTCGTGCAACATCACAATCCAGAGGACGAAGGGGTCGCGTATTGAATACGGTAGCTTAGCTGGTCAGCTTTCTCCCTGGTCGGGAACATGCGCCCCGTCCCAGATTGAAATCCTTCGACATCCAGCAGTCCGATCTCCAACTGCTGGTCTCTATTTCCACCACCACCAACAAACACTGTTCACAGACACTGGGACTACCCTTCAAATGTAAACTTTGGCCTAAAAGCTGTCCACAAACGTACCCCATGCGAAAGCATGTAACTTTGGATGTTTTCGGCGACAACACTCCATATTAAGCTATACTTCAGAGCATGTATATATATATTCTTTTCATGTAATTATATATATTAAGGAGAAATTTCAAAAAATCATCTCCAATTTTTGTCCCCATTTCAATTCGCATCCTTGGCTTTGGAATAATTCACGTCTCTAATACAAAATCCACTAGCAAAAAGGACTAATCTACACCTCAAACGCATCTAGGCGTTATCAGGAGGACACAACTTCAAAAGGGCAAGGTTGGATCGGAAATGGCAAGTGAGGATGCTCCTTGTAAATTTTCCGAACCCGAGGATACAAATTGACGTGTGACATGACAGCTTTATTAAAAAAATTTCAAAATTAAATGGACAAATTATATATTTCAAGATATTTCTCTTCATCCATTGCGTTCAATAAAAATCGACAAGAGATAAAACTCGGCATAGATAAAACAAAGGAGTGACAATGAATCGATTTGCTTAAATGAAAATTTCACTAGATTTCTGTCCAGGATAAGAAGTAAAATTTATTATGGACATATGATATTAGATTATGAATCTGGACGTAATTTCTTATCAAAAGCCTATGTCCTATAGGGAGTGTTGGGCTTTGATTATGAGTTATCATTGAAGTTCATCTTAATCAAAGTTAATTTTTTCACACGCATGCTTTCCCTATCAATTGATATTTGAACGATATCTAATCCCCCCTCAAAAGGAAGTTAAAGGAACCCCGTGAGCTTCGCAACCATAAGCTGAAGCTCAATAGGAATTAGAAAAATTCAAACATCGTTCATCAAGATAAATCATTCCTTTTTTTGGACTATATAATTCAACAATTATTGTTTTGTCAATATGGACGGGCATCCTAGGTTAAACGATGCCGGATGAAAAGGGAAATTAAAGACAACGAGAAGTCCACATCCTTGGGGAAGTCATCGCATGTTACCGGGTACAATCGGGGCGTGAGATCAAACGCGATCGAGAAAGCAAAAGAATAAAAGTAAATGATTCCTGAAAAGATAGATCCAAGCTGGTCTATCTCGCAAGTGTGCACGATCTGATAAGAGCAAAAGCTCGTTCTCCATAAAGTGGCGTACTCCGGTTTTCCAAGTTCAATGATAACGTCTAAGATGCACAGAGCCTAGCATTACCATCGGACCTTATAGTATATGATTTGCATCGGCTGAATTCAAGCATCGCATCATCCGCCCACCCGGTTCTTTTGTTATTCGAGGCTTGCGTGTCGCAATCGAGCACCTGTGCACGCGGGGTTCAGCAGTTTTGTTTCATCGGTCGGATCAAGCACCGGACCCTGCTAATAGGGCCCCCAACTCTATTGAATATCGATTGCCAATTTGACGATGACACGTTCCATCCATCCTTCACAAGACCTCCAAAGGGTGGGTCGCACTGTGCGTGAATGAAGGGTGACCTCACGACAACGTGTGTAGGATTCAAACGACCGGATTTGACTATGTATCATAATGTCAAGTGAGGGGCGTATGTATCATTTGATTATACGATGCAAACACTCGCGCCTATCCCCGGGATCAGAAACGGGGATGTGCTGGGGGGGGATTCCATTATCTTATTAGTTGCCAATTGCCGTGTGGAGAATGATTATTGGGATATCCTTAAAACCGTCTGATGTGTAAGTAAAGACACATGAACGTTAAGTACACGGGATAAGTTTAAGAACAGCATCGTGGTCTTATTTGACGAATCTTATATTTTTGTTTTGGACCATAGGATTCTGGTATCAGTTCCTATCGCAACTTTGCCCAGACTCTGAAAATTACACCCCAATCGGACCCCATTGACAAGCTTTACATTTATGGTCGGCGAGCCAAATGATTGAGACATCTTCCCCTCTCCTTTGTTATTGACATTTCAAGGTCTCCGCCATTGAACCCTAGTTTTGAATATTAGGTGGCGAGGCTTTGGCTTTTGATGCATATAATGATTGTCCGAGCTTCAATTTCAATGCGTTTCTTCATCACGCAATGACTAATGACTAATGAGGGCTTTCTCTTTTTTCCTTCTTTTTGTGATCCTCAATCGCGTTCCGCTCTAGCTATGTTTTATAATGTGGTGGTAGCCTTGATTAGTGGCCGATTAGTTTTATTTGAGCGTGGTGATGCATCTTTTGTTGATAAACCTTAGTGGCTACGAGCCTAAAGATTTGACCGGTGGTGCAATAGGCAAAGGCAGCAATTTCCGAGGAGAAGCTAGGCTAATTAGGGGTGCTTAGTGCTATGTTCCCATTCCTAACCCGGTTTGCTTTTTGCCACCGATAGATCGAATCCATTCAATTTTCTAGAAAAAGATTACTAATTCTTTAACTTTTGGAGGAATGGCGCGAAGAATTATTGACCTCACCTATCAAAACCGTGGTCCTTACTAGCATGTACATACAACTGTGTGCGAGAAATCGACATTCAAAGATAAAGCAAAATCATTTAATTGAGAAAATTTTGAATTAGTAAATAACGGAAAGAAATGATTAACAAGAAAACACAACACAAAGAAATTGTACAAATATTTAAGATTACGAAAGAAAATTGAGATTCAAAAATTTGTTAGGAAGGTCATTGTAGGAAAAAAAATCCCAATTCTGATATTGGAAAACTTGACGGATAAAATAAGATTGTGAAAACTAAGCATTTGTTTGTGGACATAATAGTTGCAAAATAAGTAATTAGGGAATTTTTTAAGGGATTATCGGGATCGCTTAAAAATAGAGACTCTCTTTACTTTATGTAATAGCATGGACAAGGAAATAATATCAATTCAGAAATTTTTCTTACAAGAAGATCCTACTAATATGATGCTTAAACTTTGGTTACATATGTAAACTCATATTTTTAATATTTGGGACCTACTGAAAATTTCAAAAAGTCGCGGTGAATAAGATCCCAATGTCAGCTAAAGTCCCACATGGAGATCTTGTATGTTGTGCAACAAGTCAATACATTTTAATTGATTCACCACGCATTGAGTTTTGAGTGAAAAAATTGTAAAATTTAATTTGTTCCAAGGTTCAAGGATTATTCTTCAATTGGGTCCAGGAAGCTTTAATACAAGGGACACGTGTCTCTTCTCTTTTCTTCTCTCCAAGTTTTGGGGCCTGGGTATGCAATGTAGAGACAAGGCCACAATATTGCCTCGTGATCCGTCTCCTGTTAGCATCAAACTAGGAGCCCATGAACACGATTGTCTACTCATGGGATTGCTTTATGGCATCGCTAGAACTCGTGCATTTCTCGTTCCCGCCTTTGGAACTGATGTGGAATCATATGTGGACTCGTCTTCACATGGGTACAAACTATGAAAAATGGTAAATTGCAGTTTTAAATTTCGTGTTCTCGAAAGTTAAACTTTTACACCCTGAAATTTGTTTAGCGATTCAACGGTTTTGTATCCTTTGGGTTGAGGGATTTCCTTGATATAAACCAATAGAGGATTCGTGGAATGTCAATAAGTATTCCACTCATTTGTGTGTTATAAGCCTCACTTAAATCTATCAAAAAAAAAAAAAATACAATCGAATCATGAGCCTAGGATGCAAAGCGAACTGCCAGCAAGATAAAAAAATCTTTTAGCCTCAACATTAATCGGAGAAATTGCGAGAGATAATCAGTGCACTTGTGTTAGCCATCACAAAAGAAATGGAGTCATGTGCCATTCATTGGAAAGATAAGGATGACTAGTCAGCAAAGTCCAAACTTGGTAGGGAATTCGGCTCAAATTGATAAAGAAGAAAATAACAATTGTATTGCCTTTCCAATAGTTATTCAAGTTTATCCTTATAAATGTATTCAATCTTATTTAAAGATAATGAAATCCCCTAAGGTGATAAGTAGAATTGGGGGTTTCCCATCATGAATGCAAGCTTCCAAGGATCCTGTCATTGGTTGACTAAATCACACTGAATCGTTTTCTCCTTCTTCACGCGTGTTATTACAAAGAAAACATTGTATCGGAGCCAAGTTCGAGCATAGTGCCTGTGCTAGCAAAATCATTATTTGCCGCTTCATTCTACTTTTGATTGAGATAAGCTCTTGATCATCTCCTTTCTACCTTTTATAATGATTAGCTCTTCAGTCACCGCTGATGTTAATCGATCTAACTCTAACAAGAAGAGCAATAGATTGACATCATTTTTTTTTAATGGAAGAAACTATCTTCCTTGATATTGGACAGTTACAATTGCCCTTAAAGGACGATCCAAGTTAGGCCATGTTCATGGTTAGATAAAAGCCTCATCATCCACCGACCCTTAATATGCCGAATGGCAATAAACTAATAACTTGGTCATGTCATGGATTTCAACTCCATGGATTCCCAGATTTACAAAATATTTGCTTACTCTGAAACGACGCAATCTCTATAGAAGTCTCTTAAAGACGTGTATGGCCATGAAAATAATGCCTCTTGAAGTTTTGAGTTGTAACAGGAAATTGCTCATACCGAACAAGCTCCTAATCAATCATTTATCGAGCATCTTGGAACTCTGAAAAAGTAATGAGATGAACTTCATCAATATCGTCCACCTGTTGATTCCGTGACCATATACTCAACTCTCAAAGGGAAAAGCAAGATTGGGTCGTCAATTATTGGCCAACATTTGGCCTGAATATGAGGAGCTGAAAAGACAAATCTTTAAGAGCCCGACTCTTCCATCTTTCCGCTATTATTTGTGCCATCGTCTAACATGAAGAAACTCGATGGCGTGTTATGAATTCAGACTAAAAAGTCTGGGGCAGAGACGACGGAGAGTTCGGCTGATACTGTTTACACCAGTCCCAATCACCAAAGTATTCAAATTAACAATAGTAATAAATCTAACGGTGGGAAAGGAAAAGGCAAGGGTCAAATTCTTAGCTTCAATGAACTGATTGCAACAAGGATGGTTACACTCAGGATTGTTGTTGTGAATGGCATCCTCGTCTAAGGCGAAATAAAGGCAATGCTCTTGAAACTAAAAGTGGTGCTCCTAATTTCGGCCCTGATCTTCAAGCTTCTCTCGGCCAAATTGCCTTGCAGCTCCAACAACTCACGACGAGCAGCGACATGACTCCATCTGACTCAGGAACATTGCTCATAACGCTGGTGATGCTTTTGCCTTATCTACATCTGCAAAAGTTTATTTTATTGTTGATTCTACAGTGACGGATCATTTGTGCAGCGCGTCCCGAGGGATTAAAAATATTTGTGATGCATCTAATTACCCGTCTATTACTGTTGCTAATTAAGAGGAGGTTCTTGTTCAAGGAACTGGAACGGTGGAATTTCTTTCTACCAACTCAAATGTTTTATTTGATTAGCTTTATCAATCTAATTTACTATCTCATTACTAGAGATTTGAATTGTATTGTTGTTTTTTCCATGGTAAGGTTATCTTCCATGACATTTTAACCGGGGAAAAAATTGGCGAGGATCGATTCCAACAAAGGCTGTACATGGTTGATTTACCCAGTGCAAAGTTTGACTGCTGGAAACGATAGAGACAGGAAGGCTCATCTTTGGGGATAAACATGAATATCTATTGGAAAAGCAAATACAATTGTTATTCCGTTTTTAACTGTTTGAGCCCGATCTTTTACTAAATTTGAACTACGTCGACTTGTCATTAACCTTCCAACAAAAACACTTTCCATCAAAGCTTTCTAGCGTGTGATGACCTAGCTAACCTTTGATGGCATCTTCGCCCTAGTTTGGTGGGAAGTGTTGAAAAGATAAGGACAACTAGCCAACATAATAGAGTCCAAATTTAGAAGGAGATTTGGCTCTAATCATTAAAAAAAGGAAATGACAACTGTATTTGCCTTTTCAAGAAATATTCCCCAGAAACGTAAAATCAGGGGTTTCCCATCGTGGATGTAGATTTTCAACAGTCCTCTTCTTGGTCGATTGAACCACCTTAAAATACTTTTCTCCTTCTTCACATGTCTGGCTTGAGAGTGATACTTGCATAAGGGCACGTTGTATGTGCATGCGAGTGTCGAAGTTTGTCAAGGACGGGATGATGAATTTAATCTCTATTTACTCAACACTAAAAAGCAAATGTAATTTCTTCCTAATATCAAATATCTATGACAATATTCACATACTCCTCAGTCTTGACGTAAACACCACGCGATGTCGCATATCAGAGATCTTATGATGGATTCACGTGGCCCTTCCGGAGTGCGTGGGGATGCATAGTCCATCTTTTGAGGACCATGATTTGCAAATTGCACAAAAGGAAAAGACAAGTTTTGTGGGTTCTATATAGGGTGGAGGTCACCACACTATGGGTATGGCACCAGCTGGTTTTTTGGATTTTCTTTCTTTTATAAGGAGCCCATCATCGATGGTTGCCTCGAGCGACAAATCCGCCTTCAAATGATATAAACTTATTCACGTGGATGGTAAAATCGATATGGGAGTAGGATTGGGTTATCGCCCTCTAAAGTCTAAAGCAATTTAATTGATTTGTAAGTCAAGCACAGCGGCGGTTTACCACTATTTGGGTGAATTTAAACCCTGAAACACGGTAAAAAAATAAAAAATATGGAATGCATAAGCATGGATGTGTGTTTTGGATTCTATTTTTTTGGCCAAACCTAGTGGAAAAAGATGTGCAAGTTATGAATAAAAGATGGGCCAAGTGCACTAAAAGTCTTAAAATTTATCATGAAGGTGTTATTAAATCCTAAAACTTATCATGAAAGTACAATCGAGTCTTAAAAATTAAAAAAAAAAATGTAATCAAGTCCTAAAAATTATCATGAAGATGTAATTAAGTCCTATAACTTTAAAAAAGTGTTATCAATAGAAGGACTTAATTTGATCAATTTGACAAATTTTAGAATTTGAATATACTTTTTAAAAATTTTAGGACTTTATCGTACTTTTGTAACAAGTTTTATTATTTAATTACACTTTTTGAAAGTTTTTAAATTAAATTATACTTTCTCGATAAGTTTTAGCACTTTTAATGTACACGAAAGATTGAGCTATTGTATAAAATGGTGTGACCTAACATTGGAGTGTGCGTCTCCACTTGGGTCACTTGTCGTGGGCCGGACCTATGTCAAGGTTTTTAACTGCAACACGGGTAGAATAACCAGAGTAAAGGGAAAATAAACACGCACACAAGTATGTTGCTCTGCCCAGTTGGGAAGTTTTCGGGTCGGATCCTATAACAAGCCGAATGTTTTTTTCCCCCCTCCTTTAGTTACCCCATTCTAATTGTTGTCTTGTTAGTATGTTCTCGCTATTTTCTTTTTTTCTTTTTTGGTCGGTATTAACCAACACCAGTATTGACCTGAAAAAACCAAAACAAAATGACAGATAAAATATGTAGATGAAATCAAGCAGAAAGTAAAACTAACCATATATGTGGTAATAACTTAAAATGATAAGAAAATTGCATGAAAAGATTGATACAATGGGACAGTTACACTGAACTAGGGAATAAAGATACGAAGGGGTAAAGTTTAGTATAGTAGGGTATGATTTCTCATCCACAATTGTAATCGTTTTTCCTTCAAGTGAGAGAACGGCAGCCCCTTTATAAGATGAATGGCCGAGGTTACTTGTGATTGTACAATATTTGCATAGCGATTTAATAATATCTTATCTATCATGTTCTACTAAATAGGTTACTCATGTTGCTACAGTTCTATTAGAGCATTTAATTTTAATAGTAATTGACAGAATATATAAATATATATGTATTATAGGGCTTTATATATATTATATACATATATTATAGAGCTCCATCTCACAAGCATTTTATTTTCCCTACGGTACATCAAGAGAGGAAAAAAGGACGACCATTTAAAAATACCTGACCCCTTTTCTCTTTCGAGAGATGGTTTTCTTTTAAGTTGGCTGCCATGCAATCATAAAATTAATGCAATATACTTATCATGGGCCTTCAAATAAATATCATTCATATCCGACCAGAAACAACCATGGATAAATAAGAAAAAAAAAATTTGCAAAGGAGCAAATCAAAGAGAAGAGGTGGCGTCGCCCGGGTTCGAACCGGAGACCTTCAGTGTGTTAGACTGACGTGATAACCAACTACACCACGACACCTTGGGTTGTGAGTGTTCTCAACTTTATCTACTTATTTCATATAAATAGATGTTTTTACAAATCGCCTTTATCCCGTACGTTGCGGTGCAGACCTCGGAGGTGGCAACGATGCTGAGCGTAGCTCTGAATCCGAATCTCCCTCCATTTTCAAGCTTCGACCGCACCTCCTCCTCAACCTCTCCATCGTTAGTCCCTTCGACATTCAGGACCACCCCCGTCTCCTATCGGCGCTCGAACCCGTCGCTCTTCGCCGGCCCTTCCCATCGTCCCTTCCTCTCTTCTTCGCTGCGACTCCGACCCCCCACCCGCTTCGACGTCCATGTCGTTTCGGGGCGGAAGTACGGTAGGCTTATTAAGGTTGGCGCCTCGCGAAGGCGCAGGAGAGGCTGGAGCTCGGAGGCGGACGGTCTCGAGAGGGGTGGTAGAGTAATGGGATATGGCAGTGATGATGATGATGAGGCGGAGGAGGAGGGGGATGAGTATGAGGATGAGGAGGACGAGGACGAGGAGGACGAGGAGATGAATTCGCCGTTCGAGAAGATGACCAGGTGGCACGAGAACAGGCCGCCTGGGTTCGGGGTCGGGAAAGTGTACGACACTTCTGTTGAGGACAAGCTGCTCGAGGAAATGCGCCACAGCCGGGTGGCTCAGGCTGCTAACATCAATAAGCTCAAGCACAATCCCATCACGCCCACTCCTCCCAGGAAAGATGAGCCACACCTCAGAGGTCAGACCTTGATCGGTAAATTCTTTTGTTTTTCTGTGTTGGACACCTTGAATTTTATGTTTTTCTTTTCTTTTTCCTGAAGTTGCTCTCTGTCACTATCTTGTTCTGACGCTCACTTTGACTTCACACTTTCGCGGTGGAACATGGATAGATAGCCTTGAATGATGTAATTACTGCTAGAATGGAGAATAGCATATCTACCTTTAGCCCAGAAATGCAAAGGAACTCAGGACAGGGTGCGTTACCTATGTGTGTAGTAATGTCAGGGAAAATCGAAGTCTTAGATAGTAAAAATAGCAGGGCCTTTTTGAGAAATCAGGTGCTCTTTTCACCATGCTCTCGGGAACTATGGTGTTTGTTGCCGCTTGAGTTGAGCTGCACAACTTGAAGAGCAGAACTTGACCATTTTGGTTATGGTCCTGTTGCATCTTGTCGATTTGGTTGCAGTTTTAGGACACTCAGTGGACTTTGTCGATGTAGAACAGGTGTCTCTCTCTCGCTTTCTCTTCAGATTGTGGAATTGGTCATTTCACCCTGATGTAATTGGCCCATGGGACTGTGTTCATCATGGATATATCAGATTTCTACCTTTGTTGGTTCTGGTGCAGAATATAATTTAGTTAGTGGTTTTACCTTCAAATTGATAGTTGAAACAGGTTTTTGTAGCTTGAGGTCTTCTCTAGTATAGTGTTGCATCTCATTTGAATCTCATTTCCAACGTTGTTGAGTTATTCAGTGACAGAGGCACTTCCAAGCGGAATTCCTGTTCGTCTGGTCAACCTCCCTAAGAAGAAGAATATCCATAGAGATCTAAGATTGGCTTTTAAAGGAGTTGATGGAATCAATGTTATTCATCCAGCCGTCTCTGGAAACAAGAAAACAAGAGATCCTATCTGCACTGGATCCGCCATTGTATATTTTAAGTCTGAGGAGCATGCAATGAGGTACTAATTTTACTGGGAAGGGAATAGAGAGTCATTTCAGCCACATAAATATATAGATTAATATCCTGCTTTATATTAGTTGTGGTGCTATAATTTAATGAAATACCCTTTCCTATTTATCATTAGACTATATTTTTCCCCATTCAAGTTTGTTTTCAGTTGCCATCGGTAACAATTTATGTGGCAAACTGCTTTCTATCAGTCAGTGTTTCGTTTTCTTTTTGAATGCTGAATATCTCTTTTCTTGCCAGTTTTGTCCGGACATTTTCTCGGCAGAGCTTAACATTTGGTAAGGTTCAGAGGCAGATCAAATGCGAGATAATGTCTTCACGTCTCCCTATTCATGCAAACACCAAATTGGCCAGTAACACCCTTGTGACTTCTCAAATCAGCATGCCTGATGTGGAAGGGGAGCCAGATTTGCATCCTGAGCCTACTTCGGGTTCTTTGGAGGATCTCACTTCTGAAAAGGAGAATGACTGGAATGATGAGATTGAACTAGATGAACATGAAACTGGAGAGGATATGGAGACTTTTGATGTGTCAGATCTTGAGACTTTTGACACCTTAGAATCAGGGACAAAGATTGTCACCGCTTCATCTTCAACCGAGGAGCAAGGGGAAGCAACACTCACCAGAGTCGCCGGAAAACAAAAGAAACCACAACCAAATCCCAAGAAGTCTCCTGACAAAGGGAAAGCAGAGAAGGTTTTGAAACCTGAAGTCCCGGGATATGCTAGAAGGTAATTTCTTGCGTGTTGCAGTACAGTGGAGATGAGTTTAATATTTTGTTATTGTGTTGCCAGGTGATATAAATGGTTCTACCGACTTCTTGATGCAGGTTAAAGATCCAGGAGAAGGCTGTGCTAACCGGTGTTTTGTCTAAATACGGAAGAAAAGCTGCTTTAACCTCAAACGACAAATCATTAGGTTAAATTGTTTAATAGATGCCCAGAGGGGGAAAATCATTCCATTCTGCATGAAGAAGATTGATGAATGGCTGAGTTATGTGTTTTTTTAGGCCTTTACTTTTTCTGTTTACGCTTGGTTGCTATCCCTCTTGCGGGAAAATTCTAGTCTCACCATATAATCCAAAGTGTAGCAGGGTGACTGTGTGGTTGAGCTCCGGTTATGGTAGTTGGTTGTGCTTGCAAGAGTCCCCATCTTTGCTCACTGCAACTCCCATCTTCATTAGAAAGAAGAATTTTGATTTATGTCTGTTGGAGGTGTCAAAATAGGTCAAAATTTCACTTTTGAAAGAAACAAAAAACTTGTATTTAAATGAGTTGGGCCGTATATGGTTAGCTAAGATTTAAAGAATGGATGTTATGAATTTAGAGCAGCAAAGTCCAATTAGATATGGGTTTTAATAGGGTCTGAATTATATTTAAAGAAAAAGAAATCTGAAGACTGAAAAAAGAAGAAACGATAATCCTAACCTTGAAAGAGAGAGAGAGAGAGATGGGCAGCAGTGTTTCGAGAATGGGATTGCACCGGTTGCCTAAAGACGGTTACAACAAGAAATGAAGCAGCATCACTTGAACCATAATTGAGAAAATGAGTCCAACTTCCTAACTAACAAACAAATTGATTAAGCTACTTTAGGCAGCCCAACATATGCAGACAGTAAGTCTAGGCACAAATCAAAGCGCGACAAAAGTCAAAGGCCAAAAAAGAGCGAGCAGAATAAAGATAGGGATTGAAGAGAACCATCAAAGCGAAAAATAGTGAAATCCGCGATGTGAGAGATATACAAAGCAAACCGAGCCTCTGTCAAATTCGGTAAAGCTACTACTAGATCTTTCTCTGTATGATCTGAGCTTCAATAAGGCTGGAGAATTTCAAGTCTTGGGGATATAACTCGTTGGTCAAGCCTGTCCAGACTCTACAAAACTTTGAGAATTGAATTTTTCTTTGTAAAAAAGTTTGATTCCATGTTGATGAGGGAGAAGTGATGAAAAGCAATGCAAGAAGATTAAGAAAAAGAAGGAGGAGAAGAATATGGTTTGGATAGGTGGTGTAGAAATTGAGGGTGGATTGAGTCGAATATGAGTGGCTAAAATTATTTAAATAAAATAAGTTAAATTGGTCAATTTGGGTTAATTTCAATTTCGATCCACTCAAATCCAAACTATTGACCCATTTGATAGTCTAATGAGCAACATGCATGACACAAAATTGAAGTCGAAAACAAAAACTATATAATTGCAATTATGACTTCATATACATAAAAAAAACACGCTTAAATGATCTTTGAAAACTTGTATGATGATAATAAAATATTTCTATTCAATTTCCAATTTCTATTTATTATTGAGAAACTGTTATGTGTCTTGAATGAACTTCAATTCCTTTTAAAAAGGGAAAAAAAATCTACTAATTACGGCAAACTACAATATAATTGCCGGGATCACCACCACACCAAGACATTGACTTGGACTCACAGTTAAGAGTGTGCATCAGTTCCGGTTCAACCTTAGAATTGGATCAGACCAAGCTAAACCGACTGATTCTAGGTGGTTTCTAAGGATCAATTCGCTTCTCAGTTTCATATAAGGAATCGAATCAATTGGACCAATCAAGATTTCTTCATTTTCTTTTTTTGTTCTAAAGCAAATCCTAATTAATAAATAATCTTTTTATGTTGTGAAACTCCCATTTGTGGGGAATAAAAAGAACAAAAGAAAAGTCATGGATTTCGGGACTAATCTTGAAGTCAGGTTGGACCAAAATGGGTGGGCTGATTCTACTTTCATAAATTGTGAATCAGCCCTGCCCGACCGGGTTCCTAAACGGAATTCAACCGCTTTGGAACGGACCACTCTTATTATTACTCACGTCGCCCGCTCGAACCCACACACAAACCGTCATTGCGGTGATCGGCCGGCAACAGAATCTTCAAATTCAAAGAGGCCAGGCGATGTCTCTGTTCCAGTGAAGCTCCGTCTGAGGTCTCGGCTCGCTTTTCGCGCTTGATCCGAACCGGACTGCGAAACATCAAACACGCCTCGCTACCTTCTGCGCCCGATCAACTGGCCCATTTCCGTCAAAACCCAGGACCTGAACCCCCGCTGCCTTCTGCGCCCTCCCCATGAATTGCTTGTCCCGCGTGCCTTCCTACACTGCGGCGATATGTAAGAGAGCCGCCCGCTTGATCGGCGGCCGTCCTTTCGTCGAGTGCGCTAGTGTGCCTGCTTGGGGCGGAGCGTTCCGGAATGCTGCTCTCAGAAGCGCGAACTCGGAGCCGGTGCTATGCAGATACGGTGTTCGATGTTATTCCTCTAAGAGAGGCAAGAGAGGCGGGTCCAAGTCGACGGCGGCGGCGGCGGGCGTCGATCCGGAGAAAGATTCCTTCTTTGTCGTGAGGAAAGGGGACGTCGTCGGCGTTTACAGGAGTTTCCTCGAATGCCAGGCTCAGCTTGGTTCGTCGGTAATAACCGTTTCGCCGCTTCGGTCGCGCTGAAGTTCAATGCATTCCTTCTCGTCAGTTCTTCTTTCTTGGGTTGAGGCTCTTGGGTTCGTGCGCTTTGTGTTGGTTTTGCCGTTTAGTTTGTTCTGCTGTTTTTTCTTGATTTGTCTCTGTTCACACCATATGCCATAAGCTTTGTTTAAGAAGTGAATGACCGAGGTGATGTGGACAGACAATGTGATCGTGATGCTCTTCTCCTTAGTTGCTTCTGTTCTTGCTTTCTATGCACTCGAGCTGAGACGGTTCATGCTTTCTATCATTGTGTTGTGTTGTTCGGTTCATCCGTGATATTCAAGGAGATTGGCCGCTTTCAGTTACGCATATGACCTGTTGAGTTTTGCTCATCTCATGATATGGGATGAAAATTACATTGTCGAATGCTTATGACTTATTGCACGGTTTCTGTCAGTTCAAATGATTTGGCTGACAGATGCCAGCATAATATGCGTCTGTTGACATTATGTCTCAAAACTACCCAGTAAATAATGCTTCCGAAATTTTGACACGTTTATGGGTGCAAGTTTTGAACTCACGGTTTGACTTATTTTTTCCCATGACAGGTATCTGATCCTCCTGTAAGTGTTTTCAAAGGTTATAAGATGTCTGCAGACTCCGAGAATTATCTCACCTCCCGTGGGCTTAAAGATGCTATGTACACTATCAATGTAGCTGATTTGAAGGATGATCTTTTTGGAATGCTTACACCTTGTCCTCTTCAGGTGAGATATTCTTGCTTGGTGAAATCGCTAATGGACTATGCTTGTCTGTTGTTTTTAATTAATGTTATCTTATGGCTTTTTATACCACTTAGGGAAACTATTAGCTTAAACAACATGCAATTCTCTATGCTTTCTGAGGTGCTTGAGGAATTTTTGCATTTTCTGTCTATGAACCTCCTGAAAGAGCCCTCATGTCATTCATTATTAAAGAACAATGAACTGTATCACTTCAAACAGAATAAATGAATTTTGCCCTTGCATAACTCTCTGATTGCATTTAGCCCTGAGACCAAGGGACCGTTAGAAATTGAAGGGGTAATGGCACTAATAGTCTTTGAATGTTGCACATAGTTTAATGTCATCTCATCCATACATTTCTATTCTGTTCAGTGTTGTCTTTAAACTTTTCAAAATGGTTCAATGTGGTCATTCTGTTGAGATTGTGCTGTTAAGATTATCGACAGAATCGGTTGATGTAGACGTGATATTCTCTTTAATTTTTGACATACCATTATTTTTTTTCAATTTTGTCCCCATGTCTTGTCTATTTGGTCAATTTAGTCCTGAAATTGTTCTTTTATACTCTCTCTCAATTGCACCTTGATTAATTCGCAACACAAAATGTTTATTAATTGTGTCAGAACATTTAAATCCAAACATGTTATGTTAATTTAAATGGATTACACAACACAAAACATTTGACAAATGAATTCTTTATGTAAAAATGTTTACTTGTGTTTACATATTGTAAGAATGTCTAAACGTAAATAAACATGTCATGCTAGCACAAGGATCATATTTCAAATTGCTTAACTAAATAAGTACAAGCACGTCGTAAACAGATAAAAGTGTCAATTTATACCTGACATGTTTATAATCATTACGATTGAGCTTATGTGAACACATTAACATGTCTAGTGTGTATGTCTTGTCGATGGGTTGTGTTGAAAATTACTAGTTTTAGATAAGGGTCGTTGAGGTTTATCTTGTAGAAGATTTGATGATGTTCACCATACTTAAGCTAAGATTGATAGAGAAAAAAAATCAAAATATAATAGTTTAAGGAAGAAATTGGACAAAAAGAATGACAAGTCAGTACTTTCAATGGCCACGTCAGCAAATTTAATTCAATTTTTATTGGAAGAACCACGTTGAATAAAAACTAAAAGTTCAGAGATGACATTGGGAAAAAAAGGTACAAAAGAGGTGACAGTAAACATTGAGGAAAAGTTCGAGGACTATTGGTGTCATTATCTTGGTATCGAGTGGAGACTGGAGTCAAATTGAAAACGTGCTAGTAGTAGGCATTTCTAGGGGGATTGGTGCAGCGATCGATTAAGCATGAGGTAGATAAGTGAGGGCCAGAAGTTACCCATAGAGGTCACAAGGCATGCTTTTCAGGATCAATTTTTTGTTCTCGCTCAATGAAATTTTTGTTGAGTGATGATATCATAAGTAGTCTCTTTCTGTTGATTATTCATATCGTTGAGATTTTTGTCATCCCTGGGTGGGTTGAGATCTATCACTGATTGAATTGCTTTTGGTCAGGAGCCTGCTGCATACAGAGGCGAAGATACAGAGACTAATGGACCCAAAGAGACATCCCATGATGCATTGGTAGATAGATGCATTCAGTACATTGATGTGCTTTCTTACTTCTGCATAAATCTCTGGGTTTAGTCGAATTATGAAAATTTCGTATATGGCACTCAGGGTCAGGGGCCATAATCTGAAGATGGGTTGCTATTAGGGAGAGAACCTAGCATAGTTTCTCTCCACCGTTGACTTACTATAATTATTTGAAGATTAAGAGTCTGTGATTCATAGTAAATCTTTGTCCTACCTTGCTTTCATTTCTGGCTTATTGAAATGGTCCTTGCAATCTAGCCAGGTAAGTTCAGTCAGTAACTGTCTCATTCTTTCAGGAGGAAGAAGTTTCTGTGACCGTTTCAACTGATCCATCTGTAAAGCATGTCAGCTCCAATCTCAATTATGAGGGGGTGCCGATATCTTTAAATTGTGTGAGTACTTGTTCTGATGCACCGTATATAGTTTATGTTATGGGGGACATACTTGATAATGTTTCTGGGCTGAGTCCATAACATTCACAAAGCTAGTTTCTTTCCATTTTAGTGGTCTATCAAAATGGCGATAAAATCTAATCGGTTTTTTTAAATGTGTTAGTACTTGTACTGATGCAGTGTAATCATTCATAGCAATGTCTTTCGCTAAAATGAAAGTAAAAGTGACAACTTTCGCAAGACATGATAATAGTTTCTGTATGCAGAACTCCTGTATTCTTGAATTCGATGGTTCATCAAAAGGTAATCCGGGGAAAGCTGGGGCAGGAGCTGTATTGCGAGCTGAAGATGGAAGTGTGGTATACATTTAGCTTGTTTGCATAATTTTGCTCATTTGCTCATGCCTCTCTGACTTCATATGTTCATACAGATATGTGTATTGCGTGAAGGTGTGGGTACAGCCACGAATAATGTTGCTGAATATCGAGCTGTTATCTTAGGACTGAAGTATGCCCTGGAGAAGGGGTGTAGAAGTATTCGTGTTCAAGGTGACTCCAAACTCGTCTGCATGCAGGTTGCTATCCTTCAAAGTGCAAATGTCATGCAATATTTTCATATTTATCTAACATCTAAGTCGTTAATATTCTTGATGGACTTTGAATCCTTTAAGATAAGTAGGGATCTCAACTGGTCTCTCAAATTATGCCTGTTCTATTTCCAATAGGTTGTCCTTCTGAATCTCTGAGTCATTGTTGTGGCATGTTGGACTCCTGTGTCTGAAATATAATAAAACAAAACTAAGGAGTGGAATGCCCCACAATTTTAGAATTTGACAGTTTCTCTGGTAGTGCATAAAAAATTCATGTGACAATATGCATGATTCAGAGTGAAATTAAATCACTGTAGTCATAGGCTCTATTATGACTGTTCTTTATTTATTCGGGTCTTAAATAACGTACCTGATGTTGATGCTCTGGGTATATTTTTCTCATAGTAACAGCATAATTGAACTTTCAAGCACTCTCTTAGAGTAACAGAGTATTAGGGTTTTGGGATTTGTTGCTTTTCCATTTGCATGTTCTTCTGTTTTATTCCCCTTGTTATTCAGCATATTGGTTGGCAAATTTGGGATGACAGGTTCAAGGCTTATGGAAAGTCAGACACAAGAAGATGTCCGAGCTGTTTCAAGTGGTCAACAAATTGAAGCAGAACTTCCACTCGTTTGAGATCAGCCATGTTCTCAGGGTAACTAAATTTGCTTTTGCATCTTGCAGTTAAGTTCATTCCTCATCTTCTGCAACGCCATTTGCTTAGGACTTTTATATGGCATGCAAGCCATGTATCTTTTTTTATAACCCAATTTAAATTTATTATCATCAATCTGGGTGTTTGATCAATTCCTAAACAATGAATATCATATCAATAATGAAGGAAGTGGCTTGTGTAAAACAATAGTATGCACCAAAGATGATTGCATTATGGATTTACATACCAACCTTTCACAGAATCAATCTACTATATGCTGTTGCGAAAGGTGATTTACTTGCTGCCTTTGATGATCCAGATGTTTATGATTTCTTAAATGTCTGTCAGCCATTTCCTTCAAGCCTGTTTGGTGTGGTTATACTTTTGGACTCTTGTTCTTTGGTTCTTTTCTGCTACAATTGTGGGCTTTTGATTGGAAAATTCTCTCTCTCTCTCTCTCTCTCTCTCTCTCTCTCTCTCTCTCCCTGTGCACCTTCTTTGCAGCTGCTGAAACTATGACTTGCATCTGAATTTTATTTATCCCATGGCCAAGAAGGCATAATTCCTTGCTAGAAGTCCAAAACATCCCTCTTTCTATGTCCAGCTTTAGCTTTTTTCAGTCGCTGTTTCTTGTTGCAATAAGAAAGTGGTTGCTGTTTCTCGTGCTTTATTGGGAAAAAAAAAGGTTGTTGTTTCTTGTTATTTGGGACCTTGCCACCTGCCTCGATAGTAATTTAAAGCAGAAAATCATGTGACCTTCCAGAGGTGAAAGCCCTCCAAAAGGCCCTTTTGTGTTGCCCATAATAACTTTCTGAGATACATATCACACGATGGTTACTTACAAATCTAGTATCATCAACTGCTGCTTTTTGCATTGTGGAAAGCTGTCATCTTTAATCTTTTCTACCTTTTACAAGGGCCTAAATTCTGACGCCGATGCTCAAGCAAACAAGGCGATCCTTCTCGCTGGTGAGATTGACTAGCTAACTTTCCTCTTAAATTTATAATGATGATATTTTAATTCGGCATGCCTCTTTTGCTGGTGCAGATGGTCAAATTGAAGAGGAATGTGTGGAGCTGGTTCAGATGGCTTAAGACTATGGACCATGTTGGGTATATATCTGGATAAAATTGGACTGTGTCATTGTGACACGATTGGTTTTCTTACAATGTTTCCTCTCAGGTGTGTGACTCTTCGGGCGACACTTTTAGAAGGATTTTGCCTCAAGCTCCAGTTTCAGGGCCACATATAATGTGCTGTAATATTCTGTTATTAAGGTAGGTAGATGCCTTGCCATCACGTGCTTGGCACAGCATCAACAATCAGGCAAGCACCAGATGAATCAGAACTAGCTTTTTGGGTTGAAGAAGAAGAAGAAGAAAGACAAGTAGGACGAGAAGAAGACGGTGATGATGAAGGAGGTAAGGATGGAATTTGATTGGGTCTTACCACATTAACTGACAAAAAGGAAAACATTGGTCGATATTTTCCTCAAATGGGTATGCTTTGCTGATACAGGAACTGAGCGGACAGAAGTTCTCTTTAGTTAGTTCTCAAAAGTAAATCGAAATTTAATGACCTTGGCCACGGGTGTCCTTATTATTCTTGGGTTGTCCACCCCAATTATGTCAAAACTTTTCGTTCAAGCTTGGAATACTGATGTGTAACATGACCATTCAATTCGGACTGTGGAAGAGCTCCCCCGATTCAGAGATGAATTACCATGTGACTGTGCAGGTTTCACCATTAAAACCGTGTACCATGAGTCGTAAGGTCTCAATTAAAGAAAATTGCTTTGCTTATGCTCTTCATCGCCCACCATTTTATTCCGCCGACACCGTCAGTGAGCATCGGTCGGCATGTATCACCGCCACTGCCCACGCATCTTCTTTGCTCCTACCACTCCTTTAAACTCGTAACTCCCTGGCATTGTACCATGAGAATCATTCTCTTGGCGGGAAAAAAGCATTTGGATGGAAGACATTTTTTAATCAAGCACTGCCTAATTTGAACCTAGCCGGTCGGCTCAAGCGAACCCAATCTCTCCCAAGAGCGAAAGAAGAGAACGAGAGAATGGGCCGTGTCGCCCTAACTCGAGTATTACATCGTTTAGAATCTTACGAAATCAAGACAGCTCGGAACCTATTTAAGCGACATCGTAATTAGTCAGCAGTGACAGACAGGACAACATTCGTTAGCATGTCCCACGGTATATTCGCTGGAAAAAATATAGGTGGAGGCGTGGCAGGAAGTTACAAAGTCCGAAACGCACTGTCGTTTCGTCAAGGAAATGGACCTGAGAAGAACTTGGAAGCCAAGCAAGGCGAGACGATTCCCATGGCTTCGCCGACCGACTTCGAAATGCGACCCCTGTTCCGGGAAACGACGGTGATCTGAGCGACGGATCAGGAGGAGCTCTTGAGAGCTGAAGCCATGGCGGCGATCCTATCGCGACTCGCTCGGAGCTCCACCGCCGCCGCCGCCGGCGCGGCCGGATGTCCGCTTCCTTCGGCCGCCGCCGCCGCCGCCGCCTCCGCTTCTCTGGTGCGCCGCCTCTCCTCGCCGCCTCCGCGCCGCGCCGTCGCGGTCGCCCGGTCCGATGTCGCCGCCGACGCGGACGCGGAGGGGGAGGGGGTGCTGGGTCTCCCCGCGGCTTCGGTGGTCATGGCGGCGGATCCGACCGTGCTGCAGCCTCGCGTGGTGGTTTACGACGGCGTCTGCCATCTCTGCCACCGAGGTCCGAACGTCGACACTCGTTTGCCTGTTCATTCGTGACCTTGTGGAAATTCTTTCTCTGGGGTTGCGATTTTCAAAATGCGCGCTTTCTCTTCTTCCCCGCTTTCTCAACATCCTGCTTTTTTGGTCCTTCGCCGAAAGCGTGTGGGTCCGATTACTCGTTAACTTCATCAAGAACTTGCTCTTATGGGGACTGGTTGTCATCTCATCACGAGTAATAGGATGTGGCCTCGTGCTTTTGTTCTTATTACCGTGTTAATCGTGGGCAATGAGGTTTTTTGTTCGCAATGCTGATGAGGGTGGAAGATTTTGTTGATTGTCCCCTACAACTTTTTCCTGAGAGATGCTATTCAAGCGAGAGATTATGGACATGTTTGGTCCGTTCAAGGAATGGCCTTTTTTGGATTCTGTAGCAGTAGAACTACTCCTTGTGTAGTCTCATATGTTACTTGATTTGCATTCATTTGTAGTTCTTCATCCGTTGGTGTCCCGCTTTTATTTTGCATCTTCTTTTGATGGTTCCAACTGCTTTTGGTTTGTCCTTCGCCGATTCTTGGCGCTTGGCTTGAAGGCCTAGTTCGATGGTTTTGATGAGTTTCATTTGTTTGTCTTGATTTTGGACTTTCAGGGGTGAAGTGGGTAATCAAAGCAGACAAACATAGGAAGATTAAATTCTGTTGCCTCCAATCTAAGGCTGCAGAACCGTACATGAGACTCTGTGGTCTTGAAAAAGAGGATGTCCTTCGTCGCTTTCTGTTCGTTGAAGGGCCTGGAGCATACCACGTAGCTTCTACTGGTTAGAGCCCTCTTCCTTTTTATGTACACAATGTAGATTGACTTCTCCTGGTTGAGAGAATTCGCTTTGAGTTCCCTTTGTTCCTTGTCGAATGATGAGAGTTCTTTGTGAGTGTTGAAAATTCCAAGTCGCAATAATGATCACTGAGTAATGTAGTTGCTCGAGGTTTCTGGTGGGCAAGAGTTGCACATGCTAGGACCACTGTTGGTGAGATGTGAGAAGGTCTAGCACCAAGCAGAGAGGAAGAGAGCAAAACCGTGAATGGTCACTCATCACATCATATTTCACTTCTTGCTGGAGTTCTTTTTTGTGGTTGTATCCTCGGTGATTCACCTATCTCTATCTTAGCCTTAGTGTGCATGATTGTTGGGATATTTTGCTCCCTTCCCCTTCAGATTTCAGTCTATCACTTTTGCACCTTATGATTCTTGTTTCGTAAAATCTCCATATAGCATGCAAGTCCACATCTGTAGCCTTAAGAAATTCTCAGTTTCTTGTAGATGATCTGCTTCCCCTCTTTCAAGATACTGTAATTTTCTCCCTGTGCCGTGTCCCTTGGCATGGCCAGTGAACACTGGCGAGATATTGCTTTGCAGAGTAGATGGATTTGCTGTGGCTCCTGTCTGTCTGTATCTGATCTTTGAAGGTCTATCATCGATCTTGTTAGATTTTCACCTAGTAGCTCATTAGTTCAACCCATGGATGGGGAAGTTTGGGGTTTCCATCTATGATTTCCAAAAGTTATTTGAATCATCGATTTTCAGTACCTAATTGACAATAGCTTGTGTTTTTGGTCCTGTTCAGGACATATCTCAAGCTGTAATGCCACATGAAAGGATGTGAGGACACAATGAAAACTTTTATGAAATTGTTGGCTTCAGGCTTGTCGGACTTTGCTAACTCTACCAATCCAAAGCAAATTGGTTGCATTCCTAGAAAATTAGTTGTCCATGCGAGAACATAGGCAAGAACTTCTGTGAATTTTGCATTTCTCTATGCTATAAATTGTTTAGTCAATATTTGCATCTCCCCAAATGCATTCTGAATGACTAAAAGTTCATTTCTAATTCCTTTGATCTAAATATGATCATGCAGCTGCTTTAAAAGTGATGTCCTACTTGCCGCTGCCATACTCTGCTCTTGGTGCACTACTGATGGTACCGACACCAGTTAGGGATGCAGTTTATGACTATGTTGCCAAAAGGCGATATGATTGGTTTGGAAAGGAAGAAGATTGCTTGGTTCTACGGGAGCAGGATATGCTCGAGCGCTTTATAGACAGGGATGAAATGTTGGATCGAAGTCGATCAGCTTTGTGAATACTTTTGCTTGCCTGGCATTTACTTCATATTCAAGTTCCCACTTGTAAATGGTTTCCATCATCTAGTTCTCTCTGTTGATTGAGTTTCCAATGACAGAACATGACATTGCAACTCAGGAAGTCAGACTTAACTTTTTTCTGGTTGGAGTCATGAACAGTACAAATAGCATCAGTTAAATTCAATTTTATATCATCTTTATTTGTCGTATTATCTCCTTCCTCCAATAGTTAATTTTTGCGCCAAACTTTTCGAGCGACCTCAAAAAATCGCAACACCCTTTCCCCCTCTTTGTGAAGGTTTCCCTGATCAGTGCATCTATTATACGAGCCGAGAAATTTAAACGCGAAACCTCTGGTTGCTTAGAAGAGGATTACAGGCCGTTTCTTTCTTATATCTTTCGATTGTGAATATGAACCTTAGACTATCTTCCGTCTCACAATAAAAAAAAATTCTCAAACAATTCAGATTAAATTGAAGGTGTGAGCAGACAAGGAAGCTACCGTAATTTTTTGTTACCAATAAGTAGGGGTGTGCAACCAAACCAATTTTACCAGGGAACCAAACTAGACTGCCTTAGTTTCTCAAGCAAATTTAACCCCATTGTTTGTTTTGTTTTCAAATGGTTAGAATTTAAAATGATATTCTTATCAATGAATGAAAAATACAGTTTATAGTCTTTGTTTTATATTACATGTCTAAACTTGTTATCAATTATAATTATACAAGACTACATGTTCATTTTATGAATTATTGCTTTTGGTAGAAATCTATTTTTGTTGTTCATCTTATACTTTGAAATCATTTTATTACTCAAATTATTTTGCTGTAAAGAATGAAAAAAAAAAAGGAACAAAAGAAAAATAGGCTCTTGAGTTGATCTACAATCGATTCCACAGTAAACAAGATAGGTTCCTTTAAAAAAACGGGGAACCGATTTTAACATGGTAAGTTCTAAGTTCCAGATTTTAGGTTTGGACCTATCCACCCTGGAACTAATGACCATTACCAATGAGTTCTTTTAACAAGTCGCTTTCCTTTCAAGAACAGAGACTAGCTTCCCCACTACTTGGCCAACCTAAACTTCGAGGCCCATTGAATCTCTGTAACATCTCTCACTCCAAAAGAAATGCTCTCTCAGAATAAACACCACATACTAGCGAGAGATGAAAAAGGCGAACCTAATTACTACAAAAACTTGGGCAACTCCGTTTCAAGTGCTATCCTCACCATTCCATTCATTCCAGTCCTTGTCAACATGAGCTTGAGCCCATTTGACTGCTGCCCGAGCAGCTTGTGGTCCTCCAGGAAGCCCTCGTTCGTTTATGGTATCAGCCATGTCGATGAAAGGGATGACCAACAATGTCCCAGGTCCCCCATATTCAGAATGTAGGAAAGTGCTGAAGATCTGCAGAAAAAGATCACATCTTGCATAAGTTGGTGGCATCAGTGCACCTACGAACAGATATACCAATGATGGCAGGATAAGTAAGGAATTGTTATTCCGCATGCAATCAGTGAAAGTCGGATTTACATAGACTATTCTGGACATATGCCAGATAACTTGTATCTAAAAAAGTTTATTCTGATTCAAATATAGCTTTCAAAAAACACACGGGCTATGTAAGAAATGAAAATCCACAAGGAAACTTGACATGATACACGAAGGGTAAACAAGTATAACAGGGAGTGTAGACATAGACAAATTCATATATATCAGAAATTGGACCATATCAACTATTGTAGATCATGGTCCAATTAGAATTCCTAGGTGCATTCAACTGTCAGGAAATGAGATACTCTGAATTAATTACAAACAGAAAGACATCTTGCTCTTCTCTATTAGAATGTCCAACCAAATGACTTAAATGGCGATTCATTCCCTAAGCCATTAAAGGCTTTTATCTTCCAGAGATATCTAATGAAGAAACGGACTAAATGTAGAGTAGCATAGACAGAGGAAGCTCTACTTTTCACAAGAGTTAAGTCATTCAAAGAAAATCTTGTCAACAGTGCCCGTATGGCATGAAGATCCTTTTTCTTCTTTTTCATTTTTTTGGGTTGGGGGGGTGGGTGTTTAACACACCGAAGATGATAGCATTTCCTCAACACGGACAACCCTTAAGAAGCAACAATCTTTCAAGAGGTAGCGAATTGGATTCTACACTGCAACCTAAAGAGAGTTTTGTCAAAGTTCGAGGACATACAAATTGCATATGAAATGACAAAAGGGAAGGAGCTGTGCTATCAAAGCTTGCAAATCTAGCAACAAGTTCATGTATATTGCCCGTGAGCTTTGACCCACGAAACACCAGTCCACCTTATCTGAGGGATCAATGTTGAATGAAGCGGTTGCCTCCGTGCCACAAAAGAAAGATGCAAATGAAGGGCTCAATCTATGAGACTGTACCTCTGTACGGTGCCTCTCTAGTAGAAACTTATGCACTAGACAACAAGCCATTCAAGTAACAATTCACCCCAGCTAATATATCATGTGACCTCACAGTACATTAGTTACCAAAGGGAAAGTAATTCACATCAATATAAACATCTACAAATTCAGACATACCAACATTCACCAGCACAACCTAACTGACCCAGACCTGAGGGAACGTTCTTGTTCCTCAGAATCCGTTGAGTTAATTGGAAGAGCAACAACAGTAAATAAAGTGCATAAAACTGCAGGGCAATCTTGTTCAATATCAACATCCAGCAGAAAAGTCTCACGAACCCAAAAAGGAAAATCTCAGAGAGATATCACACGACTCCAGTCCAAGAGATTAGGAGTTCCAGAAAATTACAAGCAGGAGTTAGCAGACCTCAGTGCAGATTCCCACGACTTCGTCAACGGAATCGCTAAACAAATCCTTCTTCGAGAGCTTCTTCAGCATGTGGCCCCTAAACTTCTCCGTCTCCTGAGAAATTCACGTCACAACACAACACAGCACATCACAACCCAACCCGTCCTTAAGCACTCTAAACATAAAAAAAAAAAAAAAAAAAAATCGAAACGAATAAGGAGAAGCGGTAGAAGGGCTGAAGCATAGTCGAACTCACCTCATCGGCGAACTCGGGAATGGGGTCGGGGAATTTATACTCGGCGGCTTTGCAGATGTGGTTGGCGCGACGAGGCTTCGACGCGAGGCAATTGAAGGAAGGCGAGCTTCGGGTTCTGTAGAAGCTTGCAGAGCGTGCGTGCAATGAGCTTGAAGAGAATACTTTCGAAGAAGAAGGAGGAAGAGAAGAGTGAAGTGTAGGGAAGGAGGAGGAGGAGGAGGAGGAGGGTGGGGAGAGCGATGATGGCGGAGGAGAGATGGTACAAAAAAGCATCATCTTTGTTGCTCTCACTCTCTTTCAG
This sequence comes from Eucalyptus brandiana, assembly GCA_014182725.1. Classification (NCBI taxonomy): domain Eukaryota; kingdom Viridiplantae; phylum Streptophyta; class Magnoliopsida; order Myrtales; family Myrtaceae; genus Eucalyptus; species Eucalyptus brandiana. The sequence goes on from CM024669.1 coordinate 32,102,533, forward strand.
AAGCCTATCCGAGGAGCGAGACCGCTGGGTTTTAGCTAACCCCCAAAATCAGCTGTCCCCTAGAAACATCCCGTCATCTATGACTCGTACCTACTATTTAATTTTGGAAAAAAAATTTCAAATTAGTCAAAATTCCCTCCGGTTTTATTTTGGAAAAAAAATTCAAATAAGGCATTAATATGTGGTCTTTTTTCTTTTAATAGGCTCAAAATAGAGTTTATCTCAAATAACGCTTAATGTAGCGACTTAGTATCAAAAAAGGTCTTAAAGTATTATCATTTTATTAATAAAATGATTGAAAATAGAATTTGTTTCGAATAATGACAAAGTAGTCAATTTAGCTTCCAATAATAGCCTAAGCTCATCGGCAAACCCTACCTTTGCCGGCCGATTTGCACGTGCGATTCCAATGCTTATTCTAGCAACAACATCCTGCACTCAAGAACGACGGATACGATTGAAACAGAGAAGCTTTGTTAATGATATTACCAAAGGAGAATCGCTCGTAGAAGAACCCTTTTCTATTTGGGTTAGAGCAGAAATTTCAGACAAAGTTACCTCTTGGTTGTCCCTAGAATAAGTACATAAGTTGTATGTGCAAGTTGGCCAGTAACGATTTGGCCGACCAGTGGACATAGGCTTTAATTAAAGATTAAATTGGTCATTTCATGCTTTTATTTTTAAAAATGCCACTTTGAACCCACTTTTGAGAAAAATGATTCACTTTAAGCCCTTAAGTTGACTGTTTTATACTTTTATTTGAAATTAAGTTGATTACTTTATGTTTTTATTTAAGATAAGATCCACTATGAGCTTATTTTTTAGAAAACGACTCCACTAAAGTCAGTTATTTGAAATTTTCCCTTGATAGCATACAAAACTAAGAACTCCTCTCAACTTTGAGGTGGTAAACGTTCATTCTTGAACTTTCAACTATCACACAATACCCCCACATTTTCATTTTGTTAAAGTTGTTAAGCTCCTTATTTAAGGGAAAAAATTATGTTTTCTTCTCATTTTAAAAGGGAAACTCTTATTTACTGCTAATTTCTGTAAAAAAAAGAAAAAAGAGCAACAATAGGAAGAACTAAATTAACTGAAATACAATATCAATAATAATATCGAACAACAAAAGTTCGTGAAAATTTGATAAACATAGTTATTTTAATAGAATTGAATAAGATATTTCAAGAAAAATAATAAATGTAACTTATATAAATAGAGAAAATAGCCTCACCAATAAAAAGGTCATTAAAAGAATTAATTATCGCTTTGTATATTTAAAGATTCAATTAAGCTTCGCTTGTTTCCAAAAAATGAATAATTTGAAAATTATTTTTTTTTAAAAATGTCTGTTTGAATTGCTTGAAACAATTAGCCAATTTTTTTTTTTTTTTTTTTTTATCATTACTCACACTTATTTATATTTATATATTTTGATAATATGAACAATATAAGTCATCAATCTTGGAAAATATTTTTTAAGTTATTCATTTTTGTTAAATGAACGGGGCCTTTACATACTTCTTTCACTCCTCGACAAAGTAACATCCAAATTATCAAGTTGAAGAGAACTGTAGCGGCACGACGAACATTCTGGGAGAGCAGCAATTTCGGGTAAAAAAGGTTCATCGTCTGCAAGGAGGATATGGACCGCAGAGCACCTTGCTTCATGTTTATGCCGTGGTCTTCAAGCTCCGAGGACAACATATAGATTATGATTGCCTCCTGTCCAAGTGCAAATCGGAATAGAAGACAGAAATTATGGTTTCATTCCAATCCATCTAAAACTTTTATTTACAACTTGAGAGCAAGAAATCAGTGAAAATCGGGATTGACATGAAATCCAGTAAAGCCTTGGCTACACAGCTGAGCAAAGTTTTCATGTCAGTCCTTGTATTTACATCTCTCCCTCCCTATCCTTTTAAGCCTCGGCGTCCTACATATGTACAGCCAAAGAAGGACCATCTGCCTTATAAGTTTCTTTCGTGAGGTTCCAGCCTAGGGAAACAAAAAGAAATCAAAAACCTCCTTCTCTGTATACAGTTTTATGCTGGTGCTTCCCTTTGAACCCTGCAACAGAGAAAGGCATGCCATGCATGAGGAACCATTGAAGGAATCGCAAACCCCCGTATGAGGGCGCAAGGACTTAAGACATTACCCGTTTTCCGCCCGAACCATGAGTTGCAGGAAAGAGTCCCAGTGTCATCGAGTCTAAATCCCTTAGATTCTGCTAGCAACCTCAACCTGCACCAGAAATACGAATCAAACAGCAGGCATCATTAAACTGGTTGGAATCAAGAGTGTGCTGTTTATATAAAGCAAATAGCATATTTCTCTATGATCACATCATCATATCAGCGTCAAATGCTTTGGGATTCTTTGGCTGTACATGAATTGATCAGAGAGAGAACTTCTACTGCTTGCTCTAGATGACAAGTTTATTTGTGCGGTAATCATGAACAGAGGTTTAAGCTGTCCTGGTTCAACCAGGCACAAGTCCAGCTTCACGTACCGTTTTTATCTGTTTAACTGGGTAGCAGACGCCAATCCAGTTGATCGATGATCCAGTTATGGAAACATTGGTCAACTATAAATCACTAATCTTGAATTACTTGACTGCTTGAACACTGTTGGGATCACTTCAAAGAAAATTTATAAGAGTTTTGACATTAATCCAGGAGTACAGTAGATGTTCGTCTTCAGATGTCAGTCCAACTAGTTTGTGCTTGCTGTCATGCGGGCAACAATAAAAGCGTCTATCATCTCAACAGCTCTTCAATAAGCTACAGGGACAACCTTACAAGGCTCAAAAGCTCAGCTCGATTGATGTTCCCTTCTCAGCTAAGTTTTCACATATATAGTAGATTTCAAAACCTCGGAGATAAAGTGTTGCATCTTCCCGAATTGTTGAACATACCTCCGGTTTAAGACATCATTCCCTGTCCAAGCTATCGGTCCAAATGCATATATCTCCCGGGGATACACCTAAATAAGCGAACAAAAGGATATCCAAGCTCAGATTGAACCTAAAGCCATGGCGAAGTTAAGAATTCCAGATGATGGAAGATCATAAATGAAAAGGAAGGAGGATTCGACCCAGATAAAATGTCAGACAATCCTTTCATCCCTCACAAAGTGGCACTTTGGAAAACTAGTCGCATATGTGGCAGTACATTAAACATGGCTGAGCAGTAACTTGAGTGCCTCATGTGTTCTTGATCTCCTATTCTAGATAATTATCTCAGACTTCATGGAATACATGGAAATCGGGACCATCATTCGTCAAGTACCTTCAAATCTATTTGATGACGCAGCTCTCTTCCTGGATAGGTACAAAGACCGAAATATGTATCAACACCAAGTCAGTACCCTGCTGAGATTACCGAATAAGCATATTTGAGGAGCGTGATGCTGTGAAAAGAAAAGAAATAGTAACTGAAGACAGTATGAAAGCAGGTGGTGCAGAAGACATGTCATCAAGTATGAAACACAGAAGATAAGCTAGGACAATGAAATAAATCACACATGTGGAAGCATCACTTATATTTCAAAGTTCGGCCAAGAAAGTCCATTCCCTCCACTTAAATTTTCCTTCTTACCAAAATTCTCTCCCTGACAATCACAATTCTCTCCACTTAATTGTTTTGACTCTCTTTTCTTCATAATCCCAAAACAAGAATTCAACCAAAGATGAATAATGCTTCAGACCGTTTTTAGCTAGGATACTAATTATATGCAAAATGCGGTTGCAGAAGTTAAAAAACTCCATCAGTTTATATGGTTCAAACTGGTTTTAGTTAGGGTACTAATTATATGCAAAATGCAGTTGCAGAAGGTATAAAATCCTATCATTTTACATGCTTTAGACTGTGTTTCATTAGACTACAACTTGACTCGCTGAAACAAGATACCAATTAACTTAACTTCATAAGATTAGCAGTTTTTACATGCCTCAGACTTCAGCATTCTATGATTAGCATTGAGAACGAGCTTAATTTCTTCAAGGTTTAATACCTTACTAGCATGTCCAGACATTTTAGAAAAACAGCATGTCCAGACATTTTAGAAAAACATACCTCCTCACTGTGAGTACTAAAAATCAAATCCTCTCTTAGAAACCCCATATCCTTTAAATGCTTCACGTACTTCTTTAGAAAACCTCTGTGGCTGGAAACAAAGAAAATCAGATCAGCTTTCAGAAACAAAGCCAGAATCATACCTACCACAGAGCATGAAAGCAAGTAAAATTACAATGTCGACAGTAATACAATCAAAAGAGAGAACTTGACTTGAATTTCAAGCAATCACTGTCATCAGTTGACAGACTATATACAAGCTATCCGTATTATGAGCCCTGACTAATAAGATGATGGTTCTGTCCATATGTAACGACAACCCAAAACAAACGTATCACAATTGATTTGTAAGAAAGAAATATTTGGGTTCTAGAGAAACAGAGTGAAATTCTGCGTTTTTTAGAACACTCGAAAACATAATTTCCTTGACTGCAATTTCTACACCGCCACAGAAAGGCAGGGGAGAACTTTGAGGTTTCGGTGACTAATAGTCACCAAAAGTTCAACAAGATACAAATAAGTAAATCAGCAGAGAATGTTTTCTGCAACCCTAGACTGTAATAAGGTCAATTAGATGTATAACAGTTCTTGGTTCTTCGAGATGTGGAAACATGAAAATTCTGTAGCAAACCCAAATGACTTGAATTTGATACCTCTTTCCATCTGGATGAGTAATTACAATATCCAAGTCGCCACAAGAAGCTTTCCCACGTCTATAGGATCCTCCGCACACAACTATCACCTTAAAGTATTATACACAAAGTTAAATACAAATATCAATTTCTGCCTATAGCTTTGGTCAAGTACAAATGTCTGGTAAGACATCATCCGGTGGAAACAATGAACCTGCAGTGCAACAAGATTTGGTACAAATTCCCACCAATCGAGTATATGTGCTGCATGAAGATAAAATAGTAATATAACTAGAAAATGCCCATGCGTTGCATAGGTAAGCAAATAGCAATCTCATTTTTAGAAGTGTAAAATATGTTAATCCCAAAAGCAGGCAACCGTAAGAGGGTTGAATTGATTGAAATTAAATTTCACTCTTTTTGGGCTAACAGTAGGGAACCCAAGGCTATGCAAGCGGCTAATAATCCGCATTGGTTTTGGTAGTGCCCACAGATCTCACAGCTGATAATTATCAAAGACTCACAGGTGTTTGCTCCTGGAGCTAGTGTAAGAGAATGCACCAAACATGATGATTCAAACTCAGGCCTTGAGCAACAAAGGTTAACACGCTTATCACTTATGCAACCCTTTGAAGTTCAAAATAAATTTTAACACTTATTTGCAACTAGTTCAGCACAACAAAAGAAAATCATTTAATGAGTTCATTGTATATGATATACGTTCCAAATATAATGCAAGGTGCATATCACCTAGTCACTTAGGTTGCAAATAATAACAAACAAAATCAAATTAAGATCTCTTGCCTAGTTAATATGATCAGAAGAGTTGCAAATAATTATAGTCACAAGAGTGTCCTATGTGAGGCTTTGGTAATAGACTATCTTCATGTAGTTGGTTTAAACTTTGAGTTGTTCAATTCTTTCTGTCTAAAGAAAATATTGAATCATTGATTCCAAAGTAGCATTAGATTCACTATTGACATATGACTGACTACACATCATATATATCCTAAGCTTTTATTTTATGAAGTATCGCATTAACAAACAGACAAGGTCATTATATGCAACATTTTTATAATGTGGTTGGCCGAGTAACCTTTTAGGCACCGTGGAAGTGGCATTGAATTAGATTAATGCCGCGTTTGGGAAATGGAGCAAAATGGGGGAATGAAGGTCTGGACAAAAATTGAGGAAAATTTCAAATTTTTTAAGGGAAGAAGAGAAGAAAATTTTGGAAAATTTTTGTATTTTCTCCCCAAATTTTCCTCACCCCTTCCTCCCAAGCATAGCATATAAAATTCATGCATAGTTTGTTAACCAAACATGTTAAGTATGCATCTTAATCACATACTCGGTTGAAAGGTGTTAGTGTCACAATTATACCAAATTGGCAACATGACAAGTATTTTATATGAGTATGTATAAGTATATGCGTTGTTCTTAGAAGAAGTAAAATGCTGAAATGTGTCAAAAACTACATGACCTTGTTGATGTGAATGATGTGATAAATTCTTGGGAAAATGTCACAAATGATCCCTAAACTTTAATCTAATGTTTAATTTTATTCTTGAGCTTTCGATTTGCTCAATTTGGTCCCTGAACTATTAACAAATGTTCTACCTAGTCCTTCCGTTTGTTCAAACCGTTAAGTAATGACGTGGAGCATTAATTGATAATGTGGAACTAAGTTGTTTACTAGAATTATGAGTCAATATATATCTTAAAAAAGGAAAACAAATTAGGGGTTAGTTGGAGATGAGAGCACTGATCACAAAAGCAAAGAGAAGAAGTGATTATGTAACTCTTTTTTGGATGGTGGCCACAATTTGATCTGTTTTAAAGGTAATTTCTATGTGGATATTCCACATGTCCTTTTTTATTTTATATTTAAGAGACTAAAAGCTATGTAAGCCAATTTCGTTAACTTTAACTAATGGAAGGACGAAATTGGTCAATTTTCAAATAGTCAGGGACTAGATCGAACATCTATCAATAATTCAGGAACCAAATTGAACAAATTAAAAGTCTAGGGACGATATTGCACATTAAGTGGAAGTTTAAGGAATGTTTGTGACCTTTTTACTAAATTCTTTGTATACATAAGTATGCATACACCATGATCTATAGGCACACATGTGCACAGATTTTGAAAAAAGAAAAACAAAAGCTCCTTAAACCTTACCACTGGGGTAAATATTGGAATACAAAAGGAGGAAGAGGCTAGCAAACTGCCCCGTTTACATCATCACCCGTTACATTCCGCTTAAATGAGCACATATTCTCATGCCAGTCTCTGGATATTATACAATCATGACTTGATAATAAGAAATCCAATTTTAATATACTTAAAGACTAGTTTGGTAGGATGCCTTCAACATCAATCAATCTTCCACATGGTCAAACTGTTTTCCAGTTCATTTGCTTTATTAAATCTAATAATATGAAGAACACATGTATAACATGGGGAGAGAAGAATATATTAATTGTAGCCTACAAAGAAGTTTTTAACTCTCTGATACAAAGTAGTTTGCAAATGAAGATCAAAAGAACTGTGCCAAGCTAAAAAGAGCCCAGAGTTTGCAGTTTAAGAAATTACTGCAGGTGAAAGAGATTCTTCCTTACTAAATATGATAAGAGCCCTGCTTAAGCAGTCGCACATTAAGAATAATTTACATGCATCCGGTTTAAAATTTAAATTCCTCAAATATGAAAGCCAAGCAGTTAAATTATTGTGCTCACCCCAGACAAGACATCTTCACCTGCTTTCTGAAGAAGTTGCTCCATCTCTTGAACCTAGGAAATTGGGCAGAAATGAGTAGCAGATAAAGCAAAACCAGAACTTCCAACTTTAATATCCAATGTTCCACATATTTTGCTCCTTTCTTAGTCCCTGTAGGGGCTCATAGAACTCCAACTTTCGGGTTAGGTCATAAATGCCACCTATCATACTCAATCATTCTTTCAACGGGAGGTGCTGGGATTGGCAAAGATTTTGGGAAGAATACCTCATCACGTGGAATCCTCTGCTTTATATCATCAAAGTATTTCAGACCTAGCCTCCGAGCATGTGTTAATGACTCCTCTTTCTTCAGGTCATCAAGTGTACGGTATCCTTTTTCATACAACTTCTGTGCAGTTGCTGGACCAATCCCCCAAACTTCGCCAAACAAACTGATTGTCCGCACCTAGAATCAGATGAAACAGAAGAAATTCAACTACATATGTACTCCATTCGCTCTCTCATGTGAACACCGAACAGAATAATCTCAAAAGGAATAGCCCCAGCTTGGCGAACATGTATGTGCATGATAGATGCGAAAGAGCAAGTAATAGTTAACTATGGAAACAACAACATAGTACTTCAGCTTCATGTGCCAATCCATATTTCTATGAAACCAAGGGATAATATCTCAATACAGAAGTTCAGTCAAACTATTTTGGGTTGCTGCAAATCTTGCAATACAGTGTCTGCATTGATGCACCCCATGACTGGAAACAAGGGAAGGAAACTGCTCAAATATGCAAGCACCAGGATTTATTGAGTTGTACCATTTCACTGGCAGTGCAGTTAAATGTAAAAGTCAAACTTTGGATAAACTCTGTGTACCTTTTCATCTGTTTCAAAGTGCTCCAACTTAGACAACTTGCCAGTAGTCACTATCTCCTGAATCTGCAAGTTAGAACTATCAGTGTCTGCTCTCTTTCATAGATAATTGAAAAAATATCGTTCTAGAAACAACCAAAATACACAAAATAACAACGCCTCGCCAATAGATATAATCTCTCTGATTAAAAATGGCGGTTGACTTCAGCTACATCGATGGTTTATAAAATTCAACAACCAGATAATCACTCTCCAGTTTTTTTTTTTTTTTAAAGGAATAGAAATAATCTCTGTGGTTAAAAATGGCAACTCACGTGCTCTTGCAATGCCTTTCCTATTGAAGGTACGTTTTTCACCTGGTCCCCGCTTTCAATCTTGAAGGGCAACTTCTCAATGACAGGTATAGCTTTGTAATAGCTAAACGACCTCCTATCATCACCAAGTGCTACGGGTCAACCAACAGAGTTATTAGGTTCTTCAAGAATGTCACTGATGAAAAGACATGAGAAAGTTGATGAATGTCACCTCTATATATATTGATGAGCTTCCCGAAAACCTCAGTTACATTCCTGTTTAGATTAGGTGCACTGTATATCAAAGAAGACTGCTGCACCCCGCCCTTAATTGCCACAAAAGAATTATTCAGCTCTAAAAAGGATTAGAGCAAATTTCTTCATGATTATGATTGTGATTTAATTCATTTTCTATCATTGTTTGAACCGACTCAAGATAGAAGAAGGAGTGAGAATTGTTGAATTAGCACATTAGGATCATTGGCTTCTAGAACTTACATCCTTGGATGTAATGTCAGAGAGGCCTGGGCTGGTATTACTAGGGCTCAAAGAGTGGCTTGAGTCATAAGAAAGTTTGGGGCTACTTATTGCCTCAGACAGGTCATTGTCTTTAGCATTTTCTTGAGGAGGAGACCTAATGCTTCCTCCTTGTGATGATTCATCGCCAATATTTACACTCCCATCAACTGGTTTAGGAACTGAAGGTGTCTCTGGTGCCTTCTCCTTTTCTAAGTCTAACTTCAGATCATATATTGTTGAAAATCAGAGTTAGATTTTCTGGTTATTTTGTTTCCAGATCTTCTAGATTTAGATTTTCCAGATCTTCCAGATCTTCTAGATTTTCTAGATTTTATTTTTTCCAGATTTTGTTTGTTAGTTTTAAGAATTTGTTTACTATGTTTTTAGGGTGCTATAGCAGCTATAAAAATGGTTAGATGTCTCATGTAAATATTTATTCTCTGAAGAATAAAACTTAGAGTAATTTCTCCTAAAATTCTTCATGGTATCAGAGCACGATCTAGACCATTCTCTTCTACCTTATTTCTGAGAGTTTCCATCATGAAAAAATACCTAGAGCTGCCATGGCAAGCGAGGTTGAGAGTGAAACCTCAGACCCTAGAGCTCAGAACTCTCCTCACATTATCCAACCTATCAATGTATCCAAAGGTGGAACTCTTCTCATCACTGGTCATAAACTCATCGGTCACAACTTCAATCAATGGTCCCATTCTGTCATGATTTTCATTTGCGGAAAAGGTAAAGAAGATTACCTAACTAGAGCTGCCGTACAACCTGAGGAGACGCGCCCAAATTATCGAACATGGAAGGCGGAAAATAACATGGTGATGTGCTAACTGTTGAATTCAATGACAAATGAAACGGGGGAGAATTTCATGTACTACAAGACAACAAAGGAGATTTGGGATGCTGTTCATGAAACTTATTCAAACAAAGATAACACCTCGGCCATTTTCGAGATCAAGGGCATTCTCCATGACCTAAGGCAAGGGGAATCTTCTATCACTGATTATTTTAACCAACTCATACGTCATTGGCAGCAACTTGACATGCTCGGAGATGTGATGTGGAGTTGTCTTGAAGATAGCAAGCGGTACAAGCAGATTCAAGATTGAGAACACATCTACAAATTTTTGTTAGGCTTGAATCAAGAGCTTGATGAGGTACGTGGACGAATTCTGAGCATAAAGCCCCTACCTAGTGTACAAGAAGTTTTTGCTGAGGTCAGGAGAGAAGAGACTCGGTGAAAGGTGATGCTTGGTTCTTCAAACAACCAAACCAATCTAGCAAATTCTGCTCTAATAGCTTGAGGATCTCAACCATCCTACAGTCGAGGCACTCAATCAAACAACAACAACTAGCGAAGGGGTGGTCGTCCATGGTGTGATCATTGCAAACGAACGGGTCACACAAAAGACACATGCTGAAAAATTCATGGTCGGCCAGATGATTGGAAGCCATCAGCCTCACATCCTACTCAAAATTGAGAGAGCAAAAGCAACGTAGTCCAAACCGAAACAATTGCTTCGGTAGATTCAAGTCCCTTCAACAAAGAGCAATTGGAGATGCTAAAAAAGCTGTTACAGGAATCAGTTCAGAAGGCAACCCATCCAGAATGGGTTAGTACAACAACGATAGCTCAATGAGGTAATTCTTTAAATGCTTTTAGTGCTAAACAGGAGAAGATCACCTCTTGGGTTGTAGACTCAAGAGCATCCAACCACATGACCGGAGATATCACTGTGTTCAACGAGTACAATCCATGTCAAAATGGCACTAGTATTTGAATTGCTGATAGTTCTTGCTCAAAGGTGGCTGGTGTTGGATTAGTGGTTATCTCAAAAGATATAACACTGAATTCAGTATTATTTATTCCCAAATTCAGCTATAATCTTTTCTCCATCAGCAAGTTAACCAAAGATTTAGGCTACATTACTAAATTTTTCCCACACTCATGTGAATTTCAGGTTTTGGACTCGGGGATGACGATTAGCAGTGCTGAGATGGATGCGGGTCTCTACTTTCTACGAGTTAATGCCTCAGAATGGACAAACAAGAAGATGTCATGTGTAGCATCTTGTGCTAAAGAAGAGAGTGACGTAAGAATGGCACTATAGGTTAGGTCATCCAAATTTCTAGTACTTAAAAAGGTTGCTACCTTCTTTGTTCAATAAAGATTCAATAAAACTTTAATGTGAGGTGTGTCAATTATCCAAACATACTCGTAGTTCGTATTCTTTGCAACCTTATAAGTCTTCTCATCCATTTCACATGGTTCATAGCGATATTTGGGGACCTTCTCGTGTCAATAAGATTTCTGGTTCTAGGTGGTTTGTTACTTTCATTGATGATCATACAAGACTCACTTGGCTTTTCCTAATGAAAGAAAAATCAGATATTGGCCAAATTTTTCAAACCTTCAACCTAATGATCTAAACCCAATTCAGCACAAAAATCCAAGTCTTCAAAACGGATAATGGGAGAGAATACTTTCACTTACAACTTGGGTCATATCTAAATAGTCATGGTATCATATCTATTAGCTCTTGTGTAGAGACTCCACAACAGAATGGAGTAGCGGAGAGAAAAAATAGGCATCTTTTGGAAGTCGCTCGTTCTCTTATGTTAACCACCCATGTTCCTAAATATTTTTGGGAAGAAGCAGTGTTGACAGCCACATATCTCATCAATCGTATGCCTTCCCGTGTCCTAGATTTCCAAACACCATTTCAAAGTCTACTTTGTATCTACCCACATTTTTGTTTTGCCTCACATATCCCACTCAAAGTATTCAATTACACAACTTTTGTTCATATAAATCAGCAACATCGTAGCAAGCTAGATTCTAAGTCTCTCAAATGTGTGTTTCTAGGATATGCTCCAAATCAAAGTGGATATAAGTGTTATTGCCCACAAACAAAGCGTTTTTATATCACCATTGATGTTACCTTCTTTGAGCACCAGCCCTTCCACTCCAAAAATACCATTCGGGGGGAGAGTTGTGAGGAATACTATTTTTTGGACACTTTTCATTCACTCGGATCACAGCAAACAAATACCAACTCTGCTTGTCTTCTGTGCCTACCCATTCCAACATCCGAGAGTCATCCAACATCCAAAAGTCTTTTGTGTCTACCTATTTAAGATGCTACACAAGACAAAAATAAAGAGGTAATTGTCTACTCTAGGCGGAAAACTCAAAAGGAGTTGGAGGACCATACTATATCAAAGCCGGCTCAAGAGACAAACCTGAGTTCAAGACCCACAATAGATGAAGGTAATGCTCCTATAAGCTCAGAAAATTTTGCTATACTTGATGGTCTTGATCAACCCATTGCTCTTAGGAAAGGGAAGAGACAGTGACTCAACATCCTATTAACAATTTTGTGTCTTATGAAAAGTTGTCTCCTAAATGCAATGCATTTGTTTCAACGTTGAGCAACATTCAAATTTCCAAGAATATCTAGGAGGCACTTGCTCAATCCGATTGGAAAAAAGCGGTTCTTAAGGAAATTCATGCACTTGAGAAGAATAACACTTGGGAATATACAAAATTGTCAGTTGGGAAGAAATTGGTGAGATGTAAGTGGGTCTTTACAGTTAAGCACAATGCTGATGGTAGTGTTGATCATTTCAAGGCAAGGCTGGTTGCTAAGGGATTCACGCAATCATATGGTATAGACTACGGAGAAACCTTCACTCCGGTGGCCAAACTAAACTCCATTCGGGTGTTGCTCTCCCTTGTAGCTAACTTGGACTGGCCCCTACATCAATTAGACATAAAGAATGCCTTCTTGAATGGGGAATTGGAGGAAGAAGTCTTTATAGAGATTCTACCGGGAATTGACACTAAAGAGAGCTTCAACAAGGTATGCAAACTCAAGAAATCCCTATACAGCTTAAAGCAATCACCTCGTGCTTGGTTCGAGAGGTTAACAAGGGTCGTTAAGAAGTTGAATTTCATTCAATGTCAAACAAATCATACAATGTTTGTTAAGAAGTTAGCTGAAGGTAAAAGAGTGGGATAAGTACACTAATGGTGCCATAAGTTGTGTACGGCGCTCACTTTGGTGCCAAAAGTTTCCGTCGGATCACTTAAGTGCCAAAAAATTTGAAAAACGCTCACTTTGGTGCCAACGCCGATCTGATCGGTCGGAAATCTGACGTGGCGTTTTTTTATTAATTTTTTCGGCCGACGTGGCTTGCCGGAGAGCACAATCAGCATCTAAACCACAAAGTCGTTTGGCTTCTTTCCCCCAAATCGAAACCCTAAATCCCCAAATTGAGAGAGAGAGAGAGAGAGAGAGAGAGAGAGAGAGAGAGAGGAGGCACGTTGTCTTCTTCCTTGAAGAGCGACACCAGCAGCGAACAGCACCAGCAGCAACACCATCAGCGCACCAGTAGTAGCACCAACAACGGCACCAGCGGCGGCGGTGGCGGTGGCGCACCGGTTGCGGCACCTTCAACCCCTCTTCTTCCTCCTCCTCCTCCGCCTCGCCTCCTATTCTTTCTGCCACTTTTTGTTTGAGCAACGATCTCACTCCCTCCTCGCTCACCTGGTCGAGCATCTACAATGGTGGCCGAGCGACGGTGGCTGAGCGTTGGCGGCGAACAATGGTGGCCGAGCGGCGAGGAAGAAACCCTAACCCTAATTTCAACCCATGTACGAGCTAAACGACGTCATTTTTGCAAGGGTGTCCACGTATAAGAGCAAAACGACATCGTTTCTTGAAGAGGATGGAAAACGACGTCGTTTAAAAGCCGAGCAACTTTTTTTTTTTTAAAATAAAAATGCCACGTAATCATTTTGGCCGGAATTTCTCGCCGGTGGCATCAAAGTGATCATTTTTTCTCCGATTTGGCACTTAAGTGATCCGGCGGAAACTTTTGGCACCAAAGTGAGCGCCATACACAACTTATGGCACCATTAGTGTACTTATCCCTAAAAGAGTAGTAATAATTGTATACGTTGATAATATAATCCTAATTGGTGACAATTTGGAGGAGATTGGAAAACCGAAGAATATCTTGGTAGAAGAATTCGAGGTTAAAGACTTAGGTCAACTCAAATACCTCCTAGGTATGGAGGTAGCTCGGTCACGGAAAGGAATTGCAATTTCCCAACGTAAATATACTCTTGATCTTTTGAATGAAATTGGTATGCTTGGGTGTAAACTAACTAACACACCCATGAATTCTACAAATAAAACCGAGATAGAAGAAGAATGACCATTAACGGACAAAGGGAGGTATCAAAGATTAGTTGACAAACTAATCTATCTCTCGCATACTCGGCCAGATATTGGTTTCACAGTAAGTATGATTAGTAGATACATGAACCGACCAACACAGAAACACATGCAAGCAATTTTTTGAATCTTATAGTACTTGAAGAAAAGTCCTGGAAGAGGGCTCTACTTTAAGAAAACAGAGGAGAGAAACGTAGAGATATTCACGGATGCAGATTGGGTTGGATCTCTCATGGATTGAAGGTCGACAACAAGGTATTGTACCTTTATGTGGGGCAACATGGTTACCTGGAGAAGCAAGAAGCAACCTATTGTTGCTAGGAGCAGCACTGAAGCGGAGTTTAGAGCAATGTGTCAAGGAATATGTGAAAGCATATGGCTGAGAAGAATCTTAAATGAACTAGGATTCACTAATACCAATCCTATGTCATTATTATGTGACAACAAAGCTGCTATTGAGATTGCCAAGAACCCGGTTCATCATGATAGAAAAAAGCATGTGGAGATCGATCGACATTTCATCAAAAAAAAAACTTGAGGAAGGAATATTGAAACTCTCGTATGTTCCAACCAATCATCAAACAATGGACATACTAACCAAGGTTTTATTCAGAAATAGTTTCGAGACTCTAAGGTGCAAGTTAGGTATTATAGACATTCATAACCCAGCTTGACGGGGAGTGTTAAAAATCAGAATAAGATTTTCTGGTTATTTTATTTCCGGATCTTCTAAATTTAAAATTTCCAAATCTTCCAGATCTTCTAGATTTTCCAGATTTTTTTTTCCAGATTTTTTTTGTTAGTTTTTAGGAATTTGTTTACTATGTTTTCAGGGTGCTGTAGCAGCTATAAAAGGGTTAGATGTCTCATGTAAATATTCATTCTCTGGAGAATAAAACTCAGAGTAATTTCTCCTAAAATTCTTCATATATATCCTCAGAAACCTTTTCATTTGATCTCAAACTCTCATCTAGCCACTGGTAAAGAAGAATTCTCTGCACAGAGGAAGGGCATTAAGTAAATCTTCAAAGTGCACACATCTGATACGTGGAACTGGTGAAGTGATTCATGTACGTGCCATTTTCTATAGTTTGCAAGCTAGAAACATTGGAAGCTTAAGTTGTGATGGAGCTTGAAGTAGCAATTTAGCTATTTGATAGCATATTGTGAAGTGCTTTTAAAAAAGAGAGATGGAGCAGCTACATCTCTTCGTTTCTCAATAAAGCATTTGCACCATAAAAGAGAGATGTAATGGATTTGCAATTCCATTGTGACAGAGGGCTAAAACAACATGTCATATCTTAATTTTTTTTACTAAGATAATTAGCATACCCCACGCTGTACTTTCATAGACCTATGCCTTTATATGGATAATTACTAGATATAGAAGATGGCATTCATTTAAGTCTTTGGTCAAGAATAGTGAGTACTACAGGTGTAGCAACCCTTCCCATTTCTCAAGATATTCTAACCCGACAACATGCTACTTGTGAAATCCTGACAGCAGCATAATCTCATATAGGATCCTTTTCATAGAAATCCAATGAAAAAAGAAGTGTTAAATTTCAACACCAGACACACCGCCTATTCCTTATTTTATCTTGACACCAATTGTAAAAGAAGAATCTCACAATGATACGGTAAAGGAAAATCATAATTGCCTAGTAATATTATTCATCTTTCTCTATCATATCTTTATCTAAAGTTTCCTTTGTCTTTTTAGGAGGATAATTCCGAGATATTTCATCCCAATACAAAAAAACATCTTAACCTAAATACAATTGTATACCTTTGTGAACCGGGGGAAAATCTGGCCCAGAAAATCTATCAAACAATTTTAAGAAAATCTATGAATAGTTCAGACCATAGCAGAACCTTGACACACAAATCGTGCAAAATTGGTGCATACCTTGTGCATAATTCTTTGATGAAAACTCCCCAAAAATGAGGTGCGGTACAACCTGGTGGAACTACAGGCATAAAAGTAATGAACGGCATTTTGTCAAATTGCTTCTAGTGAAAAATCTTTTTGCAGAAAACTAGTTGCTGCAAATTCTGTTGAATTCAACACGTTTTGACCTTGATTAGGAACATGCATCCAAATCCCGGTTCCGAAAATGTAGCACATGACTTCTTATGCATGGCATATCAAGTACATTGACCAAGAAGAAGAAAAATGCAACCTTGCACTTCCAACCATATCTAAAGGAAGCAAGAAAGCACAATCCCACTGAAATGCCACCCCTAAATATCATGCTAAAACAAGATGAGCAATGTTGCAGGAGTTCAGCAACAAGTGCCGATGGCAAATTCTTATCAAACGACTTGAACATGCCCCATTCATATCACCGGCATCACTTTCTATAATTTCGCAAAAACCCCCCTTTTTAACTTTTTTTTTTCTCGTCCTAGATTCTACAAAATTTGACAGAAGTCGGACCCGCCCGAATCGCTTTCAAAGTCTTCGTTCAGTTGCGAACTGAAAGCAAAAGCGAAAAACCGAAGCCAGTCAAGAAAATGTCGGGTTGAGAACGAAATATATCGAATGAACGAACAAACCCCCTCGAAACGCTCCAGTTGTCGGCCCCCAAGTTGTTGCCGCAGCTTGTCGGTGTTGATGGCGAGAACGTGAGTAACCTCTTTGGATGGCTTCTCCGCTACTTTTGTCCCCATTTGAGCGAGCTTCTGCTTCCAAATCTGCAGCAACACGCTTGGGATCACATTGACAGGTGGAGATTTCGAGGCGGCAGAAGAAGAAGAAGAAGAAGAAGAAGGAATTGAGACCTGTAGACAGTGAGGCTGAACTCCGGACTCGACCAAGAAGATGACCATCCCCGAGAACATGCCGTTGGGATTAGAGAGAGGAGTCCCTTCTCTCTTCTCTCGCTTTGGTGCCATTTTTCCCCGACGTCGTGCTTGGCTTGTAGTTGACGTCTCCTTTTGGAACAAGCTCCCCAAGGCAAGGGGGAAAACTGCTTTTCCACTTGTAATTTGCAGACAAGTTCTGGAAAATTTCGACCTGTGACATCCCGATTTTCCAGTTCTATTTTCAATAAATTGAGACGGGCATTTCGTTGGCACGCATATAGTTCTTTTCCTTGAGTCGGCCACTCATGTGAAAGCTAGTCTATCGGGTGAAGTCATTAAGAAATTATAATGCATCAGACTCGAGAATTTGGCCAGGAAGCGACCTTTCGACCAAGCTAATCTGCAAGGGTCATTACGGCACAAATAAAAATCGATTAGAGACCGGAGATAGGTCGACTCGATAGAGGCGTGTGATCGAGTGTGGGTGATTCCACCGGATCGCACAATCCTTGTCGATCGACACTGGACCGACTTTTCTATCGATTGGGTACCCTGTGTTCGTATTTGAAACCTTGAGATTACCTCGACAACCGAAAGTCGCCAATGTTTCAAAGATGTACATTGTGGCTTGAGATGATCAATCACAAGTTAAATGCATGAAAATTTCTAAAGGCTACCCGGTAGGTTGCCGCACTAGTATCGTGCCAAAGTGAAATTAACCGTGGAATTGAGATCGAATTCGAAATTGGAAGTCCGGTGTGTCACAAATCATTTTATGAATATTAACTCATCTTTGGAAGTTTTTCATGCAATCAGAGTTCTTTGGCAAATTAAATCCGAGAATGGCTATTTTAGCTCGAGAAATTAGTAGGCCGCCTTTGATCTTGCTTTTGGGACTAAAGTTGGTTCTATGGATAAGTGAAGATGTGAATTGAAGTGTGGTGACATTGGATTAATTTTATAGGCTTCAATTTAATTCAATGGGAAGAGAATCGAGTGAAATTGAAGAAGTTGTTGTACAAAGAATTGGACCCCGGCGGAAATTGCAAGTGAACCCATTGGAAGAGGTTGTGGAGGATTGGGTGAGTGGAGTGTGATGTCACCCATGAGGTCATGAGGTGGGCCATTTTTGGTTGGATTAAAGAAAAAAAGAAAAAGAAAAGAAAGTGGTCCCATCTCTCTCTCTCTCCTTCTTCTCTCTCCTCCATGGTCGGTGTGCGAAGACCAGAAAATTTGCAGAGGAGAAGTCGCTCAGCCGCTCGTCGCCGGTCGCTCGTCCGCCCGTCGCCGCTGCCGCCGTGTGTCCGCCCCGCGCCGCCCGCGCGCCGCTCACCGTTTCGCTCGCGTCTCCGCTCCGCCTCAGCTCGCGACGCAGCTGCTGTTCAGCTCGCGCAAGAGCTGCCGGAGCTCGTCCCCGCCGCTGTGAGCCGCCGTACGCCCCCGCCTTAGCCCGCCGGAGCTTCGCCTTGCCTTCGCCGCCCTCGGCCGCCCGAACCGGTGCCGGATCTGCTCCCTCTCGGCCCCGATCAGCAACCCAGAAAATGGGTATGGCAGCCCCTTTGTGGGCCGTTTTGGCCGCCTTCCCGAGCTCGGATGCTCGGCCCGCTTTGAGGAAAGTCGATCCTCGCGTCGTCCCCGTCGTTTTGGTCCGCTTGGTTCGCTAATCCGGTGAGTTTAACTCACTAAACCTCGCTTAGAGGGTTAATTACGCTTTAGGTGTGCTTAGTTTATGTTAATTGTGATTAGGTAGTTAGTTTAATTTATTTAAGTGTGGATTATATTAATGTGTTTAATTAGCTTAAAGTGAGTTTAATTTAAGGCTAAATGGAGGTTTATATTAATATAAGCCTTGATGTGACATAAAGGAATTTACTTTTGATTTATTTAAATATTTCGAAATTATTTAATAATTTAATAATATATTATTATTCGAAATTATTAAAATATTATTATTTAATTATTTTCGGAATAAATTTAATTATTTATTAAATTCGAAAATTTTGTCGGGACCCTAAATGCTCGTAATTTCGTGCCGGTCGCTGCGGTACATTCGGATTTTGAAATTGATGATTGGATATTATAAATTGAGTGTGGATTTCGAAAACTATGGATATTATTATTTAATTAATTTTCGGAATAAATTTAATTATTTATTAAATTCCGAAAATTTCCGTTGGGACCTTATTTGCTCGAATTTCGTGCCGATCGCTGTTGTGCATTTAGAATTTGGATTTGATGAATGGATGTGGCGAATTGAGTGTTGATTGTGATAAATATGGATTCTTTATTAAATTCCAAGTGTCGAAATTGATGGGAGATTGGTCGTGATTAACCACCTATTAGAGGTCGTGCTTAATAGGGCCGTGATTAACCACCGATTGGAGGTCGTGCCTAATAGGGCCGTGATTAACCACCGATTGGAGGTCGTGCTTAATAGGACCGTGATGAACCACCTAAGAGTGGTCGTGCCTAATGGGGCCGTGATATGCCACCTATTAGAGGTCGCGCCCAGTGGGGCCGTGATATGCCACCTATTAGAGGTCGCGCCCAGAGAGGCCGTGAATTGCCACCTGATAAAGGTCGCGCCGAGAGAGGCCGTGAATTGCCTCCTGATAAAGGTCGCACCGAGTGGGGCCGTGATGCCACTGATTCTAATTTTGCCGAGTGGGGCCGTGATTAAGAGTATTGATTGATTTGCTGAATTGACATGTAATCGGCCAAGTCGATTGATCGCTGAGACGATCCAAGTGGTTGAATTGTTCTGATGATGTGATTGTGCCATGGTTGTTTGGTTATTATAATTGTTCGTAGTTGAATTATATAAATTGTGTTAACCTGCAGATGAAGGCTGAGACGAGGTAAGTCTTCTGTGTGATGTGGCTAGGCCACCCGAGGCGTATTTTCTTTCTAATAGGGGTTTAGGGGGTTGAACTTGCTGAGACATCATCTCATCCCGGTTGTGGGATTAAAATTTCAGGTCCCTGGTGGACAGAGCGGCTAGATAGCTTTGGTTGGCCTTGAGAAGTTGCAGAGGTGAAGTCATAAGATTGGAGAACGTGTCCGACTTGTAGGTCGTAGGACAGTTCATTTTTTTAGAGCCGGTCTTTTGTAAACTTTTGACTTTAGGCTTCTATTTGTAATTCTATTGAATTATGAAAGTGCTATGTTGTGATTGATTGCCCGCTTTTCTATCCCAAGTTAAATGTTGTCAGGGGATTTATAATACGTTCCGCTTGCGCAATAATAAATGAATGGGTCGGCGATATATCCTGGGATGTCGCATATTTGATCGACCGCAGTGGGATGTGCACGTGCTCGAGGTTCAGGGCGTGACATCCTCGATTAAGTGGTATCAGAGCATGGTCTGTGTATAGAGTGATAAGGTGCGATGAGTCATGGGATAGTTAGTAGGAAAGGCTTTTAATATGCTGATGCATGTGGTTGATAGCTGTTTGGTAATGTGTTTGTGGGGTCGCTCAAATTTCAACCTGATGTTGGAATCGGAAAGCAGGTGTCTATAAGGAACCTGTAAGATGAGTGACCAGGAGTGGAGAATTCCTTAGAAGAGGTCGATAGGACCTGTATCTCGGGGTAGGATGCTGACAAGAGTCGGTACCCGAGGTAGAGCGCAGGCTCAGACCAGCGCGAGTGTAAGAGTACCGCCGCATGTCGGTACTTAGAGTGTAGTAGCACCGAATGATCCTAGGTTTGATGGGATCGTTCAGGCGCTAGTGTTCCTTGGAAGCTCGTTGGGTCAGTAAGCTCAGGATCGAGCCGCCGCTATTGCCGTTGTTTCTACCGCTGCCAGTGTTGTGACCGTTGTTGTTGCTGTGCCTGTTAAGGCCTAATCTGGAGTTGTGATCGAGGATCAAGCTGTTGTATTTGAGTCAAGGTTCAATTTAGACAAAGATGGAAGTCGATTGAGGAGAAAGGCTAATGTCAGAAGAAAGGTGCCCTGTTTCACCTAATTGGAAGAGTAAAATTGGAAAGTCAGTACTCATCTCGATCGATGTATGCCGTGTCTGTAGGGAAAGACATTGATATGTTCTGTGCTGTAAGAGGGAAATGACTTTTACAAGGGTCGCCAGTACAGTCTTTTAATCAAAGATTGCCCGTATAGACGGATGGAATCACAGCTGTTTCTGCATCACCGTTAATAAGACAGAACAGAGGAAGCATGCTTCAGGATGTTCAGTGGGGTACTTGGAATGGACCCCAGTGCAAGGAAGGGGTGCTGGATATTCCTTGATAGGAGGTAAAAGACTCACTGATTATGTGCCGAGATTGTGGAAAGGAAGCTTAAGCCAGCCCAATGTCAGAGTAAAAAGGGGAACATGCTTTGAATGTGTCCAGTATGGCCGTCAGGTTAGGAATTGTCCGCGTAAGTCCATGAGAGCATAAGTACTGTTATTGCACATAGGATGCCAATAGGATGGCTAGAGGAGCATGAAGGGATCGACCATGCATCAATCAGAAGAAGAATGTTTATGAGATGTTTTATGCAGAGTAATGCAGCAGAATTTTCAATGAAGGTTGTAGAGTTTCCGTTGTTGTAATTAAGTAATAGAAAGATGAGTCTCTGACTATAGTTGTACCTGATGGGTTTACTTATGTATGACTTGGAAGTCATTTATGAAAAGGGTTTGGCTCAAGGAGCTTTCTACTGTTATGAATCGTGGCAGTGATATAATTCAATTTATTCAGTTAGCGTATGAAAGTTTTGAATTACTGAAAGTCAGAAAGGACCTTCAATCCTCGTTATTCGTCACTGAAGATGACCTAGCTCTAGTTGATGGTTACCGGATCTACATAGCAGTTGTAGTGGATGCATTGGTTGAGGAGCCGAATATGGAGAACGTAACCGTGGTACATAGGTTTTCTGAAATATAATCTGAAGAATTGTCAGGTTTGTTGTCAGGAAAAGAAATAGAGTCGTGATTGAATTAGCACCCGGATCAGAGCAAGTTCCTAAGGCTCCTTATTGGATGGTGTTACCCGAGTTAAAAGAACTGAAGGTGTAGATGCAGGAATTATGGGATAGGGGATTCATACATTCCAGTGTCTCACCTTGGGGAGCACCTGTTCTATTCGTGAAGAAGAAAGTTGGTTCATTGTGTTTGTATGTCGATATTCCTCAAGATCGACTTGAGATCAGGGTATCATCAGTTGAGGATTGGAAAGAAAGACACACCGAAATTAGCATCTTGTGCTTGATATGGCAGTTATGAGTTATTGTAATACCGAGTGGTTTGGTGGACACCATAGCTATTTGTTTGGGTCTAATGAGCAGAATGTTTAAGGGTACTTGAATCAGTCTTGATTGTGTTCATTGAAGTTATCCTAGTGTGTTCAAAAAGTGCTGAGGAGCACGAGAGACATTAGAAGATGATACTTCAGACCTTGATGACTCTTCAATTTTATGCTAAGTTTAGCAAGTGTGAGTTTTGGATGACTCATGTTGCACTCCTAGGTCATGTGATTTCAGGCGAAGAAATCTCTGTAGACCCCGTCCAAGATTGAAGTAGTGAACAGTTAGCCGAGATTGACTACAGTGACAGAGATTAGAAGTTTTGGGGATTAGCAGGATATTACAGAAGTTTTATGGAAGGGTTTTCAGCGTCAGCGTTGCAGTTGATTCGACTACTAAGGAAGTAAGAAAAGTTTGTGTGGACAGATAAGTGTGAGTGTAGTTTTCAAGGGCCTAAAAAGAGGCTGACTACCGCACTTGTGGTTACCATTCCATCTGGTCCTGAAAGTTTGAGATCTATAGTGATGTGTCGTTTAAAGGATTGGATTATGTGTTGATTCAACATGATAGAGTTGTTGCATATGTGTCCCGTCAGTTGAGACCTCGGGAGTTGAATATAAGACAGCGTCGCTGGATGGAACTCATTAAGGACTATGACTATGATATTTTGTATCACTCTGGAAAAGTGAGCAAAGTCGCAGATGCACTAAGTCGAGAGTCCTTAATTGCATAGTTGGTACTCAAGGATTTGATCTTAATTGAGAAAGTTCGAAATTCGATTTTCAAATCTAAGGTAGGCCACATTTGGAATCTTATTACTACCCTCAGAATTGAACCGAGAGAGCAAATCAGAATCAAAGCGCTTCAGTGGACAGATTCAGAAATTCAGGAGACTCTATAAGAGTATGCAGATGAGAGAGAGGTTGATTTTCAGGTTTCTGAAAACAGAACGCTAAGGTTCTGAGGATGATTGTGTCTAATTGATGATGTAGAGATTAAAGAAGATATCTTATGGGAAGCTCATTATAGCAATTTCAGCGTTGACTAGACAGTACGAATAGACCTTGTTTTGAGTGTGTGACATCCTGATTTTCAGACTCTGATTTCGATTGGTTAAATTGGGCATTTCATCGACGCGATTACAGTGTTTTTCTCTGAGTTGGCCACTTACAAGATAACTAGACTAGTTAGGTGAGTTATTAAGGACTTTAAGACAAATAGACTTGAGAATTCGACCAGGAATCAACTTCTCGACCGTGCTCATCTTTAGAGATCATTACGGCACAGTTAAAAATCGAATTAAGATCAAAGATAGGTCGGTTCGACTGAGATAAATGATCGATCGTGGGTGACTCCACTAAATTGGAAAACTCTCATCGACTGATACTAATTTGATTTTACTGTCGTTTTCCTATCTTGTGTCCGTATTTGAATCACCGAGATTTTCACGACCCTCGAGAGTCGCCAACGTGTCGAATGAGTTCATCGTGGCTTGAAGAAAATCGACCACGGGTCATTTGTCCTAAAAAGCTCTGAAAACTACCTAGTAGCCTATGTCACACTAAAAGCGTGTCGGAGTGAAATTAACCGCCAATCTAAGTTCGATTTCGAAATTGGAGATTCTGTCTTGTCACAAAGTGGGTACACCGAAGTGTGTGTATATCATAAAATCATCCGCATGGAGTGCCAGGGGATGAATTGTATTTCAAATCTAGATCGAGATGTTCCAAGTGGGCGAGCTTTCGAGATGATTCTTTCTTAAGCAGTGCATAGCAGGGAGTGCAGAATTTCGATTGTTGAGATAAAGTCAGGGAAAGAAAGATCTCAGGCCAGGGTCAGTACAATAGTCAGTGATTTCGATTGCTGAGATCAGTGTCAGAGTTATGTTAGATCTTGACCGAGGTTCCCGGTTTGTAGATCGGTCGATAGTTTCTTTTTAATCAGTGCAGAGCAAAGTGTACAGGATTTCAGTCGATTGAGATAAGATCAGAGATCAGAAAATCGCAGGTCCAGGATGGGTTAGAAATCAGTGATTCGGTCACAGTTATTAGAGACAACTTAGAGACCGCTCAGAATCGCTAGTTAGCTTCACAGATTTTGTATTGAAGACCTTTAGAATTTTAAGTGGGCAAGTGTTTAGTATTTTGGATCCGAAGTGGTTTGGGCAAGATAGCAGTAATCTGGCAACATTAGTACAGAAGGAGCAACCTGAGAAAGAGAAGAGGATATGAGACGACTGTACCCCCACCTTCTTATTAAGAATTGGTAAAGGTTTAAATTTCGAGGACGAAATTTTTATAAGAGGGGAAGAGTTGTGACATCCCGATTTTCCAGTTCTATTTTCAATAAATTGAGACGGGCATTTCGTTGGCACGCATATAGTTCTTTTCCTTGAGTCGGCCACTCATGTGAAAGCTAGTCTATCGGGTGAAGTCGTTAAGAAATTATAATGCATCAGACTCGAGAATTTGGCCAGGAAGCGACCTTTCGACCGAGCTAATCTACAAGGGTCATTGCGGCACAAATAAAAATCGATTAGAGACCGGAGATAGGTCGACTTGATAGAGGCGTGTGATCGAGTGTGGGTGATTCCACCGGATCGCACAATCCTTGTCGATCGACACTGGACCGACTTTTCTATCGATTGGGTACCCTGTGTTCGTATTTGAAACCTTGAGATTACCTCGACAATCGAAAGTCGCCAATGTTTCAAAGATGTACATTGTGGCTTGAGATGATCAATCACAAGTTAAATGCATGAAAATTTATAAAGGCTACCCGGTAGGTTGGGCCGCACTAGTATCGTGCCAAAGTGAAATTAACCGTGGAATTGAGATCGAATTCGAAATTGGAAGTCCGGGTGTGTCACAAATCATTTTATGAATATTAACTCATCTTTGGAAGATTTTTCATGCAATCAGAGTTCTTTGGCAAATTAAATCCGAGAATGGCTATTTTAGCTCGAGAAATTAGTAGGCCGCCTTTGATCTTGCTTTTGGGACTTAAGTTGGTTCTATGGACAAGTGAAGATGTGAATTGAAGTGTGGTGACATTGGATTAATTTTATGGGCTTCAATTTAATTCAATTGGAAGAGAATCGAGTGAAATTGAAGAAGTTGTTGTACAAAGAATTGGACCCCGGCGGAAATTGCAAGTGAACCCATTGGAAGAGGTTGTGGAGGATTGGGTGAGTGGAGTGTGATGTCACCCATGAGGTCATGAGGTGGGCCATTTTTGGTTGGATTAAAGAAAAAAAGAAAAAGAAAAGAAAGTGGTCCCATCTCTCTCTCTCTCTCTTCTTCTCTCTCTCCTCCCTCTCTTCTTCCTCTCTCCCCCGTCGCCTCTCTCCTCCATGGTCGGTGTGCGAAGACCAGAAAATTTGCAGAGGAGAAGCCGCTCAGCCGCTCGTCGCCGGTCGCTCGTCCGCCCGTCGCCGCCGCCGCCGTGTGTCCGCCCCGCGCCGCCCGCGCGCCGCTCACCGTTTCACTCGCGTCTCCGCTCCGCCTCAGCTCGCGACGCAGCTGCTGTTCAGCTCGCGCAAGAGCTGCCGGAGCTCGTCCCCGCCGCTGTGAGCCGCCGTGCGCCCCCGCCTTAGCCCGCCGGAGCTTCGCCTTGCCTTCGCCGCCCTCGACCGCCCGAACCGCGCCGGATGCTCCCTCTCGGCCCCCGATCAGCAACCCGAAAATGGGTATGGCAGCCCCTTCGTGGGCCGTTTTGGCCGCCTTCCCGAGCTCGGATGCTCGGCCCGCTTTGAGGAAAGTCGATCCTCGCGTCGTCCCCGTCGTTTTGGTCCGCTTGGCTCGCTAATCCGGTGAGTTTAACTCACTAAACCTCGCTTAGAGGGTTAATTATGCTTTAGGTGTGCTTAGTTTATGTTAATTGTGATTAGGTAGTTAGTTTAATTTATTTAAGTGTGGATTATATTAATGTGTTTAATTAGCTTAAAATGAGTTTAATTTAAGGCTAAATGGAGGTTTATATTAATATAAGCCTTGATGTGACATAAAGGAATTTACTTTTGATTTATTTAAATATTTCGAAATTATTTAATAATTTAATAATATATTATTATTCGAAATTATTAAAATATTATTATTTAATTATTTTCGGAATAAATTTAATTATTTATTAAATTCGAAAATTTTGTCGGGACCCTAAATGCTCGAATTTCGTGCTTAGGTCGCTGCAGTACATTCGGATTTTGAAATTGATGATTGGATATTATAAATTGAGTGTGGATTTCGAAAACTATGGATATTATTATTTAATTAATTTTCGGAATAAATTTAATTATTTATTAAATTCGAAAATTTCCGTTGGGACCTTATTTGTTCAGAATTTCGTGCCGATCGCTGTTGTGCATTTAGAATTTGGATTTGATGAATGGATGTGGCGAATTGAGTGTTGATTGTGATAAATATGGATTCTTTATTAAATTCCAAGTGTCGAAATTGATGGGAGATTGGTCGTGATTAATCACCTATTAGAGGTCGTGCCTAATAGGGCCGTGATTAACCACCGATTGGAGGTCGTGCCTAATAGGGCCGTGATTAACCACCGATTGGAGGTCGTGCCTAATAGGGCCGTGATGAACCACCTAAGAGAGGTCGTGCCTAATGGGGCCGTGATATGCCACCTATTAGAGGTCGCGCCCAGTGGGGCCGTGATATGCCACCTATTAGAGGTCGCGCCCAGAGAGGCCGTGAATTGCCACCTGATAAAGGTCGCGCCGAGAGATGCCGTGAATTGCCACCTGATAAAGGTCGCGCCGAGTGGGGTCGTGATGCCACTGATTCTAATTTTGCCGAGTGGGGCCATGATTAAGAGTATTGATTGATTTGCTGAATTGACATGTAATCGGCTAAGTCGATTGATCGCTGAGACGATCCAAGTGGTTGAATTGTTCGATGATGTGATTGTGCCATGGTTGTTTGGTTATTATAATTGTTCGTAGTTGAATTATATAAATTGTGTTAACCTGCAGATGAAGGCTGAGACGAGGTAAGTCTTCTGTGTGATGTGGCTAGGCCACCCGGGGCGTATTTTCTTTCTAATAGGGGTTTAGGGGGTTGAACTTGTTGAGACATCGTCTCATCCCGGTTGTGGGATTAAAATTTCAGGTCCCTGGTGAACGGAGTGGCTAGATAGCTTTGGTTGGCCTTGAGGAGTTGCAGAGGTGAAGTCATAAGATTGGAGAACGTGTCCGACTTGTAGGTCGTAGGACAGTTCATTTTTTTAGAGCCGGTCTTTTGTAAACTTTTGACTGTAGGCTTCTATTTGTAATTCTATTGAATTATGAAAGTGCTATGTTGTGATTGATTGCCTGCTTTTCTATCCCAAGTTAAATGTTGTCGGGGATTTATAATACGTTCGCTTGCGCAATAATAAATGAATGGGTCGGCGATATATCCTGGGATGTCGCATATTTGATCGACCGCAGTGGGATGTGCACGTGCTCGAGGTTCGGGGCGTGACACGACCAACTGAGACATTTTCGGTTTCTCCGACATAATAATGCCGACGACCAGATTGGGGTTACTACTAGGGCTAGCACGAATAAATAACATAATCATTCGATCAAGGTATGCCATTGGTCCTGATAAGAAGTCAAGCACGTACTTTTTCCTAGTAATGTGTTTGATTTTGTATTGAGCATAGATGATGGCGCTTGAAATGATAGTTTTAGAACGAAGAATTTTACTACGACTGTTCGTTAGGAATTTGTAAATATTGTCCAAGTCAATCAGAAGGGGTGGAAATACCAAAACCGGAATGTCAAAAGTATGAAAAAGCATCTCGTGATTTGCACTTTTCAATAATATTCTCATATTATGATATGATTTGAGAATCGATTCTCATACATAGTATGATTATAAATAAAATGATACACTTGTTTCTCTAGTTTTGGATCCTGCAATAATATATATTTCATCAAGTGTTATTATTATTATTATTTTTTATTATAGAAGACTTATGGTGCATTTGATAACGCTCCCGGAAATATGTGTTTCTATTTTTTTGTTCCCAGGAGTAGATATAAAATATAAACGTATTTAGTAAGTTTTTTGTTCTTAGGATTAGAAATGGGAAACAAAAAAAGTTATTTCTTGTTTCTGGGAACAACTCAAGAAAAAAAGAATCAAAAATCAAGTTTTTTTTTTTTTTTTTAAATTTTCTTTTCTTCCTTTTCTTTTTTTCTTTCTCTTCCTCCCTTCTTCACCTAGCCGGTCGTCGGCTAACAACCGGCCAAACGAGGCTCGCTGACGTCATTAGCCCCCAGCAAGGTTGCCTTGAGCTCACCGGCCATTGGCAAGGCCCCCGAGCCTTACCTGGCCGCCGCGAGCCTCATTGGCCACCGTCGAGACCCCCCAAGCCTCGCCATGGCTGGGCGAGTCTCGACCTCGCCTAGTCACAGCAAGGCTCGACCTCGCCGATGGTCGGGCGAGGCTTGGGGTGACCTTGTCAGTGGTCGGCAAGCCTCACCCAAGGCAGACCTTGTTAGCCCTTCTCTGGCTGGTTGCTGGCCGACGATCAGATGGAGGAAGGACAATAAAAAAGAAAAAAAGAAAAGAAAAAAATGTAATAAAATTATTAATAAATTAAAAGAAAGTTTAAGTCCTAAAAATATATTAGATCGTGCCAAACGCATTTCTCTCATAGGAACAAAAATTTTGTGTAGTTACCAAACGCATTCAAATGCTTAGAAACTGTTCCTGAGAACAAAAACATAAAAAAGTGTTTTTGAAAAAAAAATTGTTTCCTAAAATAAAAACGTTACCAAACGCACTCTTAAGTTCTGTATTAATATTAGACAGATAGAATCAGATAGGGTCAAACGCTAACGAAGATATATTTATATTATATCATCCGAATCTAATGGAGTTACTTAACATAAGCTTAAAATTAATTATAACCAATGTCAACATCCAATCATCAATTCGATCCAAGTTTACTTTAACATACTAATGAAAACCCATTAAAAATTAAAGTGGTTTGTATAATATCGAAGTTGATTTGACGACACAAGACATTGACTACAATACCGGCAAAGCACTGCTTCTGATTGGATTTGAGGACACCACGTCAGAACCTAATCGACAACGCTAGACATTCGAAACAACACTTGGTAGGTACCGCTCTTAGATAGATATGAGGACACAATGCCAGAATTTAATTGACGACACTAGACTATAGGACAACATTGGAATCTAATCAATAATACTACCTAGGACATAAATACTCATTGGAATTGAATCTATGG
This sequence comes from Eucalyptus brandiana, assembly GCA_014182725.1. Classification (NCBI taxonomy): domain Eukaryota; kingdom Viridiplantae; phylum Streptophyta; class Magnoliopsida; order Myrtales; family Myrtaceae; genus Eucalyptus; species Eucalyptus brandiana. The sequence goes on from CM024669.1 coordinate 32,132,226, forward strand.
CGGGGATTTGAAGCTATATCTAAACTAGGCTAAGATAACTAAAAGGGTAAATAAAAGGAATTTTGTTTGTTGTTTGGGGGTGACTTTGTTGGATTGCCTGCAATATTTATATGCTAATTTGGAAACCGTCGGGGGTCGGTTGCTTCCTCCTTAAAAGTCGCTCCACGTTCTTTGCTTAATCGCTTTATCCATATCTTGTTGTCTGACTTGCTTGACGATGCCTGCATGACTTGTTCAACAAATATTGACCACCCATTTGACTTTGCGTGCTCTTTTAAGCATCAATAGTTCCCACATAAATCCTGATGTCAATTCCATCTGAATTCCTTCTCTTCGATAGCATCTCCTGGCTTGGATACATGACAATCAACTGCTTTATCGTCAAATCGTGTATCTCCATTTGTATGCCCATTGAAATCCAGCCCAAGGGCTTTTGAAATTCTTGGCCATCCTTCGTTTCTATGACTAGCATGGGCTGGTGGGCTGGGTTGATGTTAATCACAGCCTGCACGTAAAAGTGAGGATGATTTTGAATGTTTTCATCCTTTGTGACCAACACATGACAATAAGGGTAATTTTAGGTAACAACAACACTCAGTGATTATTTTTATCCATTCGTTACAAACTTGTTATATCATTTTCTTATTGCAGTAATTATGGTTAAATATATAGAGAATTACACACAGAAAGTAATAAGTTCAAAGTAACAAAGAACACAAGTATGACATCAATGGGAGTAAGCAATTTGATTTTATGATAGGAGATTAAATAGTTAGCAAGAATCTATTCTTTTATTTAGATTAATCTGACGTAATGGAGATAATCTTGTTCAACTCGCCTACACAGATAAGTTTTAGCACCACACGTGATATTTATTTCTATACAATATATATAAAGAGAGAGATTTTAAACACATTAAAGGATATTAAATTCTAAGTGAGGATAAAGGATATGCTAACTAAATGAAAGGTATAACTTACAAGCTGATAGGATACATGTGAAATCGTGTTCTTATATGATAGAGCTTATTTATGTATTGGAAATTAAAATCGAAATGTTATACCTATATGACACATTTACAATCTATTAAGGTCTCGTCAATAAACACTATTAAAAATTTGCCTATGTGAACAATGGAACTTAAACGATGTTGGCATAGCGCTCACAAGGTTTAAGTGAAAAAAAAAAAAATGACATCGTTTTGGCTATAAAATCACTTAATAGAATTATACAAATTTGGAATTTTTGACAATACAAATTTATTTTGCGATAAATGTATCATGGTGGGTATAATTTAAGATTTTTTATGTCGCAAATGATAAATGTGTTACAATTGACATAATTTGAGGCTTTTTGTGTGACTTCTTCTCTGAAAACAACAGAAATGTGGAGTGGATAAAAAATCAAAAGTCCTCTCGCATTGATTGCCCCTCCCAATTCTACTTTACATAGCTTAAAAAATCCCTCTATATATATATATATATATATTTTTTTTTTTTTGTAGATAAGGTGCTAATAGAGAGTCACGCTATAAAATTGAGTTGAACATAGTTGGCCTTTTTTGGATTCTGTAGCAGTAGAACTACTCCTTGTGTAGTCTCATATGTTACTTGATTTGCATTCATTATAGTTCTTTATCTGTCGGTGTCGTGCTTTAGTTTTGCATTTTCTTTTGATGGTTCCAACTGCTTTTGTCTTGTCCTTCACCGATTCTTGGCGCTTGGCTTGGAGGCCTAGTTTGATGGTTTTGATGAGTTTATTTTGTTTGTCTTGATTTTGGATTTTCAGGGGTGAAGTGGGTAATCAGAGCAGACCAACATTAGGAAGATTAAATTCTGTTGCCTCCAATCTAAGAGGCTGCAGAACCGTACATGAGACTCTGTGGTCTCGAAAAAGAGGATGTCCTTCGTCCCTTTCTGTTCGTTGAAGGGCCTGGAGCATACCACATAGCTTCTACTGGTTAGAGCCCCCTTCCTTTTTTCGTACTCAATGTAGATTGACTTCTCCTAGTTGAGAGAATTTGCTTTGAGTTCCGTTTGTTCTTTGTTGAATGATGAGAGTTCTTTGTGAGTGTTGACAATTCCAAGTCACAATAATAATCGCCGAGTAATGTAGTTGCTCGAGGTTTCTGGTGGGCAAGAGCTGCACATGCTAGGACCACTGTTGGTGAGACGTGAGAAGGTCTAGCACCAAGCAGAGAGGAAGAGAGCAAAACCGTGAATGGTCACTCGTCATGTCATATTTCTCTTCTTGCTGGAGGTCTTTTTGTGGTTGTATTCTCGGTGATTCACCTATCTCTATCTTAGCCTTAGTGTGCATGATTGTTGGGATATTTTGCCCCCTTCCCCTTCAGACTTCAGTCTATCACTTTTGCACCTTATGATTCTTGTTTCGTAAAATCTCCATATAGCGTGCAAGTCCACATCTGTAGCTTTAAGAGATTCTCAGTTTCTTGTAGATGATCTGCTTCCCCTCTATCAAGATACTGTAATTTTCTCCCTGTGCTGTGTCCCTTGGCATGCCCAATGAACACTGGCGAGATATTGCTTTGCAGAGTAGATGGATATGCTCTGGCTCCAGTCCGTTTGCATCTGATCTTTGAAGGTCTATCATCAATCTTGTTAGATTTTCACCTAGTAGCTCATTAGTTCAACCCATGGATGGGGAAGTTTGGGGTTTCTATCTATGACTTCCAAAAGTTATTTGAATCATCGATTTTCAGTACCTAATTGACAATAGCTTGTGTTTTTGGTCCTCTTCAGGACATATCTCAAGCTGTAATGCCACATGAAAGGATGTGAAGACACAATGAAAACTTTTATGAAATTGTTGGCTCAGGCTTGTTGGACTTTGCTAACTCTACCAATCCAAAGCAATTGGTTGCATTCCTAGAAAATTAGTTGTCCATGCGAGAACATGAGCAAGAACTTATGTGAATTTTGCATTTCTCTATGCTATAAATTGTCTAGTCGATATTTGCATCTCCCCAAATGCATGCTGAATGACTAAAATTTCATTTCTAATTCCTTTGATCTAACTATGATCATGCAGCTGCTTTAAAAGTGATGTCCTACTTGCCGCTGCCATACTTTGCTCTTGGTGTACTACTGATGGTACCGACACCAGTTAGGGATGCAGTTTATGACTATGTTGCCAAAAGGCGATATGATTGGTTTGGAAAGGAAGAAGATTGCTTGGTTCTACGGGAGCAGGATATGCTCGGGAGCTTTATAGACAGGGATGAAATGTTGGATCAAAGTCGATCAGCTTTGTGAATACTTTTGCTTGCCTGACATTTACTTCATATTCAAGTTCCCACTTGTAAATGGTTTCCATCATCTAGTTCTCTCTCTTGATTGAGTTTCCAATGAACATGACATTGCAACTCAGGAAGTTAGACTTATCTTTTTTTCTGGTTGGAGTCTGAACAGTGCAAATAGCATCAGTTAAATTCAATTTTATATCATCTTTATTTATTGTATTATCTCCTTCCTCCAGTAGTTAATTTTTGTGCCGGACTTTTCGAGCGACCTCAAAAGGTCGTAACACCCTTTCCCCCTCTTTGTGAAGGTTTCACTGATCAGTGCATCTATCCTACGAGCCGAGAAATTTAAACGCGAAACCTCTTGTTGCTTAGAAGAGGATTACAGGCTGTTTCTTTCTTACATCTTTCAATTGTGAATATGAACCTTAGACTATCTACTGTCTCACAATAAAAAAAAATTCTCAAACAATTCAGATTAAATTGAAGAAGTTGCAAGCAAACAAGGAAGCTGCCGTAATATTTTGTTACCAATAAGTAAGGGTGTGCAACCGAACTAGTTTTACCAGTGAACTAAACTAGACTGCCTTAGGCCCTGTTTGGCAACACTCCAAACAGTGACTAATTCTGATTTTTTGTTCCCAGAATCAGTTTGGGACGAGAATCGCGTTTGGTAAAAATTTTGTTCCCAGAATCAGTTTTGGAGTAGATTTAAGAAAAAAAAAGTTGATTCTACGTCCGAGAATCAAAAAAGAATCAACACAATAAAACTCTTCTTCTTTCCTTCCGCCATCCCGCGACCATCGCCCGCCACCGCCCGCCGCCGTCCGCCGCCGCTCACCACCGCTGGCCGCCGGTCCGGCGAGCTCGCCGGAGGCTCGCCCAGCCACTGGCGAGCCTCGCCGAGCCTCGCCGGGGCTAGGCGAGGCCCGCCTGGCCACCGGCCGAGTTCACCTAGCTTGACCGGTGGCCGGGGCGGGCCTCGCCCGGCCCGGCGAGGCCCGCCGTCCACCGGCGAGGCGAGGCCCGCCTAGCCACCGGCCGGGCTCGCCTAGCGACCGGTGGCCGGGCGGGCCTCGCCCGGCCCGACGAGCCTCGCCCGGCCCGGCGAGGCCCGCCTGTCCACCCGCGACGCTCGGCCTCGGCGGGGCGGGCGAGCATCGCGCGGCGGGCGAGGCGGGCGCCGGTGACGCTTGGCCGACGAGGGCCGGCCTCGCCAAGGGCGGTGACGCTCGGTGAGGTCGCCGGCCCTCGTCCCGGCCGGTCGCGGTCCGGCGACCGGCCACAAGAAGAAAAGAAAAATAGGAGAAAAAGGAAAAAATGAAAAGAAAAAATGAAAAAGAAAAGGAAAAAAGGAAAAAAAGGTAAAAAAAAAGAAAAGAAAATAAAAGTAGAAAAAATTATTTAAAAATAAAAAAAATAATTTGGAACAGAATCGATGGACACGTTATCAAACGCTTGATTATTTATTAGAATCAAAAATTTTAGCGATTCTACAAACACAAACACGTTTTTACTCGGAATCGGTTAATGTAATCAAAAATAATTATTTCTTGTCGGAATCGGTTAGGGAATGCAATCGTTCGCAAACGCGCCCTTAGTGTCTCAAGCAAATTTAACTCTACTGTTTGTTTTGTTTTCAAATGGTTAGAATTTAAAATAATATTTTTATCAATGAATGAGAAATGGAGTTTTATAGTTTTTGTTTTATATTACATGTCTGAACTTATTATCAATTATAATTATACGTGACTACGTATTCATTTTATGAATTATTGCTTTTGGTAGAAATAGATTTCTATTGTTCATCATTTATTTTGAAATCATTTTATCACTCCAAAAAAAAGGAACAAAAAAAAAAATTTAGCCACAATCGATTTCAAAGTAAACAAGACAGGTTCCTTTAAAAAAACTGGGAATCAATTTTAACATAGTAGGTTCTAGCTTGCAGATTTTAGGTTTGGGACCTACTCACCTTGGAACCGATGATCATTACCAATGAGTTCTTTTAACAAGTCGCTTTCCTTCCAAGAGCAGAGACTAGCTTCCCCACTACTTGGCCAACCTAAACTTTGAGGCCCATTTAATCTCTGTAACATCTCTCACTATAAAAGAATGCTCTCTCAGAATAAACACCAGAGACTAGCGAGAGATGAAAAAGGCGAACCTAAATACTACAAAAACCTGGGCAACTCCATTTCAACTGCTATCCTCACCATTCCATTCATTCCAGTCCTTGTCAACATGAGCTTGAGCCCATTTGACTGCTGCCCGAGCAACTTGTGGTCCTCCTGGAAGCCCTCGTTCGTTTATGGTATCAGCCATGTCGATGAAAGGGATGACCAACAATGTCCCAGGTCCCCCATATTCAGAATGTAGGAAAGTGCTGAGGATCTGCAGAAAAAGATCACATCTTGCATAAGTTGGTGGCATCAGTGCAGCTACGAACAGATATACCGATGATGGCAGGATAAGTAAGGAATTGTTATTGCGCATGCAATCAGTGAAAGTTGGATTTACATAGACTATTCTGGACATATGCCAGATAACTTGTATCTAAAAAAGTTTATTCTGATTCAAATATAGCTTTCAAAAAACACACGGGCTATGTAAGAAATGAAAATCCACAAGGAAATCTCAACATGATACATGAAGGGTAAACAAGTATAACAGGGAGTGTAGATATATGCAAATTCATATATGCTGGAAATTGGACCATATCGACTATTGTAGATCATAGTCCAATTAGAATTCCTAGGTGCATTCAACTGTCAGGAAATGAGATGCTTTGAAATAATTACAAACAGAAAGACATATTGTTCTTCTTGATCCACTATGAGCTTATTTTTTAGAAAACGACTCCACTAGAGTAAGTTATTTGAAATTTTCTCTTGATAGCATACAAAATTGAGAACTCCTCTCAACTTTGAGGTGGTAAACGTTCATTCTTGAACTTTCAACTATCACACGATACCCCCAAATTTTCATTTTATTAAAGTTGTTAAGCCCCTTATTTAAGGGAAAAAAGTATGTTTTCTTCTCATTTTAAAAGGGAATCTCTTTTTTACTGCTAATTGCTGTAAATATATATATATATATCAACAATAGGAGGAACTAAATTAACTGAAATACAATATCAATAATAATATTGAACAACAAAAGTTTGTGAAAATTTGATAAACATAGTTATTTTAATAGAACTGAATAAGATATTTCAAGAAAATAATAAATGTAACTTATATAAAAAAGACAAAATAGCCTCACCAATAAAAAGGCCATTAAAAAATTGATTATTACTGTGTATATTTAAATATTCAATTAAACTCCATTTGTTTTTCAAAAAATGAATAAATTAAAAATTATTTTTCTAAAAATGTATGTTTGAATCACTTGAAACAATTAGCCAACAAAATTTTTTATCGTCACTCACACTTATTTATATTTATATATTTTGATAATATGAACAATATAAGTCATCATTTTTTAAAAATATTTTTTAAGTTATTCATTTTTGTTAAATGAACGGGGCCTTTACATACTTTTTCACTCCTCGACAAAGTAACATCCAAATTATCAAGTTGAAGAGAACTCTAGCAGCACGATGAACATTCTGGGAGAGCAGCATTTTCGGGAAAAAAAGGTTCACCATCTGCAAGGGTATGGGCCGTAAAGCATCTTGCTTCATGTTTAGGCCGTGGTCTTCAAGCTCCGAGGAAAACACATGAATTATAATTGCCTCCTGTCCAAGTTGAGATCGGAATAGAAGACACAAATTATGGCTTCATTCCAATCCATCTAAAACTTTTATTTACGACTTGAGAGCAAGAAATCAGGGAAAATCGGGATTGACATGAAATCCAGTAAAGCCTTGGCTATACAGCTGAGTAAAGTTTTCATGTCAGTCCTTGTACTTACATCTCTCCCTCCCTATCCTTTTAAGCCTCGGCGTCCTACATATGTTCAGCCGAAGAACGACCATCCGCCTTACTATAAGTTTCTCTGGTGAGGTTCCAGCCAGGGGAAACCCAGGAAATCAAAAACCTCCCTCTCTGTATACAGTTTTATGCTGGTGCTTCCCCTTGAACCCTGCAATAGAGAAAGGCATGCCATGCATGAGGAACCATCAAAGGAATCGCAAACCCCCATATGAGGGCACAAAGACTTAAGACATTACCCGTTTTCCGCCCGAACCATGAGTTGCAGGAAAGAGTCCAGTGTCATCAAGTCTAAATCCCTTAGATTCTGCTAGCAACCTCAACCTGCACCAGAAATACGTATCAAACAGCAGGCATCATTATACTGGTTGGAATCAAGAGTGTGCTGTTTATATAAAGCAAATAGCATATTTCTCCATGATCACATCATCATATCAGCGTCCAATGCTTTGGGATTCTTTGGCTGCACATGAACTGATCAGAGAGATAACTTCTAGTGCTTGCTCTAGATGACAAGTTTATTTGCGCGGTAATCATGAACAGAGGTTTAAGCTATCCTGGTTCAACAAGGCACAAGTCCAGCTTTGCGTACTGTTTTTATCTGTTTAACTAGGTAGCAGACACCAATCCAGTTGATTGATGATCCAATTATAGAAACATTGGTCAACCATGGATCACTAATCTTGAATTACTTGACTGCTTGAACACTGTTGGAATCACTTCAAAGAAAATTTATAAGAGTTTGACATTAATCCAGGAGTACAGTAGATGTTCGTCTTCAGATGTCAGTCCAACTAGTTTGTGCTTGCTGTCATGCAGGCAACAGCTCTTCAATAAGCTACAGGGACATCCTTACAAGACTCAAAAGCTCGGCTCAATTGATGTTCCTTTCTCAGTTAAGTTTTCACATGTAGTAGATTTTAAAATCTCAGAGATAAAGTGTTGCATCTTCCCAAATTGCTGAACATACCTCCGGTTTAAGACGTCATTCCCCGTCCAAGCTACCAATCCAAATGCATATATGTCCTGGGGATATACCTAAATAAATGAACAAAAGGATATTCAAGCTCAGATTGTACCTAAAGCCATGGCGAAGTTAAGAATTTCAGATGATGGAAGATCATAAATGAAAAGCAAGGGAGGGTTCAACCCAGATAAAATGTCAGACAATCCTTTCATCCCTCACAAAGTGGCACTTTGGAAAACTGAATCGCCTATGTGGCAGTACATTAAACATGGCCGAGCAGTAACTTGGGTGCCTCATGTGTTCTTGATCTCCTATTCTAGATAATTATCTCAGACTTCCTCGAATACATGGAAATCAGGATCATCATTCGTCAAGTACCTTCAAATCTATTCGATGACGCAGCTCTCTTCCTGGATAGGTGCAAAGACCAAAATACGTATCAACACCCGAGTCAGTACCCTGTCGAGATTACCGAATAAGAATATTTGACGAGCGTGATGTTGTGAAAAGAAAAGAAATAGTACCTGAAGAAAGTAGGAAAGCAGGTGGTGCAGAAGACATGTCATCAAGTATGAAACATAGAAGGTAAGCTAGGATGAAGAAATAAATCATACATCTGGAAGCATCACTTACATCTGAAAGTTCAGCCAAGAAAGTCCATTCTCTCCACTTAAAATTTCCTTCTTATCAAAATTCTCCTAACAATCACAATTCTCTCCACTTAATTGTTTTGAGTCTCTTTTCTTCATAATCCCAAAACAAGAATTCGACCAAAGATGAAAAATGCTTCAGACTGCTTTTAGTTAGGGTACTAATTTATATGCAAAATGCAATTGCAGAAGGTATAAAATTCTACCATTTTATATGCTTCGGACTGTTTTTCATTAGACTACAACTTGACTCACTGAAACAAGATACCAATTAACTTAACTTCATATGATTAGCAGTTATTACATGCCTCAGACTTCAGCATTCTTAACTAGCATCAAGAATTAGCTTAATTTCTCCAAGGTCTAGTACCTTACTAGCATGTCCAGACACTTTAGAAAAACATACCTCCTCACTGTGAGTACTAAAAATCAAATCCTCTCTTAGAAACCCCATATCCTTTAAATGCTTCACGTACTTCTTTAGAAAACCTCTGTGGCTGGAAACAAAGAAAATCAGATCAGCTTTCAGAAACAAAGCCAGAATAATATCTACCACAGAGCATGACAGCAAGTAAAATCACAATGTCAACAGTAATACAATCAAAAGAGAGAACTGGACTTGAATTTCAAGCAATCACTGTCATCAGTTGACAGACAATACATCCCTATCATGAGCCCTGACTAATAAGCTGATGGTTCTGTCCATTTTCTGTCCATTTGTAACGACAACCCAAAAAAAACATATCACAATTGATTTGTAAGAAAGAAATATTTGGGTTCTAGAGAACCAGAGTGAAATTCTGCATTTTTTAAAACACTCGAAGACATAATTTCCTTGAATGCATTTTCTACACCCTCACAGAAAGGCAGGGGAGAACTTTGAGGTTTCGGTGACTAATAGTCACCAAAAGTTCAACAAGATACAAATAAGTAAATCAAAAGAGAATGTTTTCTGCAACCCTAGACTGTAATAAGGTCAATTAGATATATGATAGGTCTTGGGTCTTTGAGATGTGGAAACATGCAAATTCTGTAGCAAACCCAAATGACCTTGAATTTGATACCTCTTTCCATCTGGATGAGTAATTACAACATCCAAGTCGCCACAAGAAGCTTTCCCACGTCTATAGGATCCTCCGCACACAACTACCACCTTAAAGTATTATACACAAAGTTAAATACAAATATCAATTTCTGCCTATAGCTTTGGTCAAGTACAAATGTCTGGTTAGACATCATCCATTAGAAACAATGAACCTGCAGTGCAACAAGATTTGGCACAAAAAAAAATACATATAAATTCCCACCAATCGAGTATATGTGCTGCATGAAGATAAAATAGTAATATAACTAGAAAATGCCCATGCAATGCATAGGCAAGCAAATGGCAATCTCATTATTAGAAGTGTAAAATATGTCAATCCAAAAAGCAGGCAACCGTAAGGGGGTTGAATTGGTTGACATTAAATTTCACTCTTTTTGGCTAACAGCAGGGAACCCAAGGCTATGCAAGCGGCCAATAATCCGCATTGGTTGTGGCAGTGCCTACAGATCTCACAGCTGATAATCATCAAAGACTCACAGGTGTTTGCTCCTGGAGCTAGTCTAGGAGAATGCACCAAACATGATGATTCAAACTCAGGCCTTGAGCAACAAAGGTTAACACACTTATCACTAAGGCAACCCTTTGAAGTTCAAAATAAATTTTAACACTTATTTGCAACTAGTTCAGCACAACAAAAGAAAATCGTTTGTGAGTTCATTGTATATGATACACATTCCAAATATACTGTAAGGTGCATATCACCTAGTCACTTAGGTTGCAAATAATAACAAACAAAATCAAATTAAGATCTCTTGCCTACTCAATATGATGAGAAGTCTTGCAAATAATTATATTGTCACGAGAGTGTCCTATGTGAGGCTTCGGTAGTAGACTATCTTCATGTAGTTGGTTTAAACTTTGACTTGTTCAATTATTTCTGTCTAAATAAAATATCGAGACATTGATTCCAAAGTAACATTAGATTCACTATTGATATATGACTGACTGCACATCATATATATCCTAAGCTTTTATTTTATGGTAGATCGTGTTTGTTATATTTAGCAATGAAAAGAACCTATTAAATATGAAGTATCACATTAACAAACAGATAAGGTCATTATATGCACAAGTCTTTAACATTTTTATAATGTGGTTGGCCAAGTAACCTTTTAGGTACTGTGGAAGTGGCATTGAATTAGACTCATGCCATGTTTGGGAAATGGAGCAAAATGGGGGGAATGAAGGTCTGGACAAAAATTGAGGAAAATTACAATTTTTTTAAGGGAAGAAGAAGAGGAAATTTTGGAAAATTTTTGTATTTTCTCCCCAAATTTTCCTCACCCCCTCCTCCCAAGCATAGCATATAAAATTCATGCAGAGTTTGTTAACCAAACATATTAAAGTATGCATCTTAATCACATACTTGGCTGAAAGCTGTCAGTGTCACAAATCATACCAAATTGGCAACATGACAAGTATTTTATATGAGTACGTATAAGTATATGCATCGCTCTCAGAAGAAGTAAAATGCTGAAAGGTGTCAAAATTACATGACCTTGTTGATGCGAATGGTGTGATAAATTCTTATATACGTAAGTATGCAAGCACTGTGATGTGTGTATATATATATCTACAGGCACACGTGCACAGATTTGGAAAAAAAAAACAAAAGCTCCTTAAACCTTACCACTAGGGTAAATATTGGAATGAAAAAGGAGGAAGAGGCTAGCAAACTGCCCCGTTTACATCATCACCCGTTACAGTCTGCTTAAATGAGCACATATTCTCATGCAAGTCTCTCGATATTATACAATCATGAATTGATAATAAGAAATCCAATTTTAATAAACTTAAGACTAGTTTGGTAGGATGCTTCCAACATCAATCAATCTTCCACATAGTCAAACTGTTTACCAGTTCATTTGCTTAATTAAATCTAATAATATGAAGAACACAGGTATAACATGGGGAGAGAAGAACATATTAATTGTAGCCTACAAAGAACATATTAATTGTAGCCTACAAAGAAGTTTTTAACTCTCTGATACAAAGTAGTTCACAAATGAAGAGCACAAGAACTGTGCCAAGCTAAAAAGAGCCCAGAGTTAGCAGTATAAGAAATTATATTGAAACTGGGCATGAATAGGAAATCAACGTCACCAGGAGAACCAATTTCCAACTGAACCAAAACCTTCTCAACTGTATTATATTTCTGCAGGTGAAAGAGATTCTTCCTCACTATATGAAAAGAAGCCTCGCTTAAGCAGTCGCACATTAGGGTCGGCTACAGAGGCTATTCCAGAATAATTTATACGCATCCAGTGTAAAACTTAAATTCCTCAGATATGAAAATCAAGCAGTTAAATTATTGTGCTCACCCCAGGCAAGACATCTTCACCTGCTTTCTGAAGAAGTTGGTCCATCTCTTGAACCTAGGAAATTGGGGAGAAATGAGTAGCAGATAAAGTAAAACCAGAAGTTCCAACTTTAATATACAATGTTCTACATATTTTTCTCCTTTCCTAGTCCCTTTAGGGGCTCATAGAACTTCAACTTTCAGGTTAGGTCATAAATGCCACCTCTCATACTCAAATCATTCTTTCAGCAGGAGGTGCTGGGATTGGCAAAGATTTTGGGAAGAATACCTCATCACGTGGAATCCTCTGCTTTATATCATCAAAGTATTTCAGACCTAGCCTCTGAGCATGTGTTAATGACTCCTCTCTTTTCAGGTCATCAAGTGTACGGTATCCTTTTTCATACAACTTCAGTGCAGTTGTTGGACCAATCCCCCAAACTTCGCCAAACAAACTGATTGTCCGCACCTAGAATCAGATGAAACAGAAGAAATTCAGCTACATATGTACTTCATTTGCTCTCTCATGTGACCAGAGCACAGAATAATATCAAAAGGAAAAGCCCCAGCTTGGCGAAATGTATGTGCATGATAGATGCGAAAGAGCAAGTAATAGTTAACTATGGAAACAACAACACAGTACTTCAGCTTCATGTGCCAATCCATATTTCTATGAAACCAAGGGATAATATCTCAATACAGAAATTCAGTCAACCTATTTTGGGTTGCTGCAAATGTTGCAATACAGTGTCTGCATTGATGCACCCCATGACCGGAAACGAGGAAAGGAAACTGCTCAAATATGCGAGCATCGGGATTTATTGAGTGGTACCATTTCAGTGGCAGTGCAGTTAAATGTAAATGTCAAACTTTGGATAAACTCTCTGTATACCTTTTCATCTGTTTCAAAGTGCTCCAACTTAGACAACTTGCCAGTAGTCACTATCTCCTGAATCTGCAAGTTAGAACTATCAGTGTCTGCTCTCTTTTATAAATAAATGAAAAATTAATGGTCTAGAAACAAGCAAAATACTCAAAATAACAACACCTCGCCAATAGATATAATCTCTCCGGTTTGAAATGGCTGTTGACTTCAGCTACATTGATGGTTTACAAAATTCAACAACCAGATAATCACTCTCCAGTTTTCAAAAAAAAAAAAGGAATAGAAATAATCTCAAAATACTCAAAATAACAACGCCTCGCCAATAGATATAATCTCTCTGGTTTGAAATGGCTGTTGACTTCAGCTACATTGATGGTTTATTCAACAACCAGATAATCACTCTCCAGTTTTCAAAAAAAAAAAAAAAAGGAATAGAAATAATCTCAAAATACTCAAAATAACAACGCCTCGCCAATAGATATAATCTCTCTGGTTTGAAATGGCTGTTGACTTCAGCTACATTGATGGTTTACAAAATTCAACAACCAGATAATCACTCTCCAGTTTTCATAAAAAAAAAAAAAAAAAAAAAGGAATAGAAATAATCTCAAAATACTCAAAATAACAATGCCTCGCCAATAGATATAATCTCTCTGGTTTGAAATGGCTGTTGACTTCAGCTACATTGATGGTTTACAAAATTCAACAACCAGATAATCACTCTCCAGTTTTCAAAAAAAAAAAGGAATAGAAATAATCTCTCTGTTTAAAAATGGCAACTCACATGCTCTTGCAACGCCTTCCCTATTGAAGGTAGGTTTTTCACCTGGTCCCCGCTTTCAATCTTGAAGGGCAACTTCTCAATAACAGGTATAGCTTTGTAATAGCTAAATGACCTCCGATCATCACCAAGTGCTGCAGGTAAACCAACAGAGTCATTAGGTTCTTCAAGAATGTCACTGATGAAAAGACGTGAGAAAGTTGATGAATGTCACCTCTATATATATTGATGAGCTTCCCAAAAATCTCAGTTACATTCCTGTTTAGATTAGGTGGACTGTATATCAAAGAAGACTGCTGCACCCCGCCCTTCATTGCCACAAAAGAATTATTCAGCTCTAAAAAGGATTAGAGCAAATTTCTTCATGATTATGGATGTGATTTAATTCATTTTCTATCATTGTTTGAACCGACTTAAGATGGACGAAAACAAGGAGGGAGCATTGTTGGATTAGCACATTGAGATCATTGGCTTCTAGAACTTACATCCTTGGATGTAATGTCAGAGAGGCCTGGGCTGGTATTGCCAGGACTCAAAGAGTGGCCCGAGTCATAAGAAAGTCTGGGGCTACTTATTGCCTCAGATGGGTCATTGTCTTTGGCAATTTCCTGAGGAGGAGACCTAATACTTCCTCCTTCTGATGATTCATCGCCATTATTTACAGTTCCATCAGCTGGTTTAAGAACTGAAGGCGTCTCTGGTGTCTTCTCCTTTTCTAAGTCTAACTTCAGATCATATAAATCCTCAGAAACCTTCTCACCTGATCTCAAACTCTCCTCTAGCCACTGGTAAAGAAGAATTCTCTGCACAGGGGAGGGGCATTAAGTAAATCTACAAAGTGCAAACATCTGATATGTGGATCTAGTGAAGTGATTCATGTGCATGCCAATTTCTATAGTTTGAAAGCTAGCAACATGGGAAGCTTAATTTGTGAAGGAGACTGAAGCAGCATTTTAGCTTATTTCTATTTGACAGCATAGTGTGAAGTGTTTTCAAAGGAGATACAACTTCCAACCATTTGTTCAATTGCTAAATCCTCGTGGTGTTCAAATGGAGCAGCTACATCTCTTCGTTTCTGAACAGAGCATTTGCACCATAAAAGATGAGCAATGTTGTGGAAGTTCAGGAATAAGTGCCGATGGTAGATTCTTATTGAATGCTTGAACATGTCCAGTTCACATCACTGGCAAGTAGTTTTGTAAAACCCCCCTTTTTTGACTTTTTTTTTCCTCGTTCTAGGTTCTACAGAATTCGACAGAAGGCGGACCCGCCCGAATCGCTTTCAAAGTCTTCGTTCAGTTGCAAACCAATTTTAAGAAAATCTATGAATAGTTCAGACCATAGTAGGACCTTGACACACAAATCGTGCAAAATTGGTCCAGACCTTGTGCATAATTCTTTGATGAAAACTCCCCAGAAATGAGGTGCGGTACAACCTGGTGGAACTACAGGCATAAAAGTAATGAACGGCATTTTGTCAAAATGCTTCCAGTGAAAAATGTTTTTGCAGAAAACTAATTGCTGCAAATTCTGTCGAATTCAACACGTTTTGACCTTGATTAGGAACAAGCATCCAAATCCTGGTTCTGAAAATGTAGCACATGACTTCTTTTTGCATGGCACATCATGTACATTGACCAAGAAGAAGAAAAATGCAACCTTGCACTTCCAAGCATATCTAAAGGAAGCAAGCAAACCAGAATCCCACTGAAATGCCACCCCTGAATATTGTGCTAAAACAAGATGAGCAATGTTGTGGGAGTTCAGGAAGAAGTGCCGATGGCAGATTCTTATTGAATGCTTGAATATGTCCAGTTCACATCACCGGCAAGTAATTTTGTAAAACCCCCCCTTTTGACTTTTTTTTTCCTCGTTCTAGGTTCTACAGAATTCGACAGAAGGCGGACCCGCCCGAATCGCTTTCAAAGTCTTCGTTCAGTTGCAAACCAAAAGCGAAAGCGAAAAACGGAAGTGCCGGTTCAAGAACGAAATAGATTGGACGAACGAACGAACCCCTTTGAAACGCTCCAGCTGTCGCTCCCCGAGTTGTCGCCGCAGCTTGTCGGCGTCGATGGCGAGAACGTGAGTAACCTCTTTGGACGGCTTCTCCACTACTTTCGCCCCCATTTGAGCGAGCTTCTGCTTCCAAATCTGTAGCCACACGCTCGAGATCACATCGACAGGTGGAGATTTCACGGCGGCGGAAGAAGAAGAAGAGGAGGAAGGAACTCAGACCTGCAGACGGCGGGGCTGAACTCCGGACTCGACCAAGAAGACGACCATCCCCGAGAACATGCCGTCGGGATCGGAGGGAGGAGTCCCTTCTCTCTTCTTTCGCTTTGGCGCCATTTTTCCCCGACGTCGTGCTCGGCTTCCGGTCGCCGTCTCCTTCTAGAACAAGCTCCCCCAGGCGAGGGGGAAAACTGCTTTTCCACGTGTAATTCGCAGACAAGTTCCTGGAAAATTTCGACCGACCGAGACATTTTCGGTTTCTCCGGCATAATAATGCCGACGACCAGAAACTCATAATAGGGTTACTACTAGGGTCGCCAGCACGAATAAATAACATAATCATTCGATCAACATATGTTTGAGTAGAAGAAATTATGTAATTTTTATGTTATTAAAAAAATTCAATTTTTACACCAATATATAAGGCGGACCAGTTTTTAAATAGAATCAAGACCAGGCCTCGGTTCCCAATTCCAAAATTTTAAGATTAGTTTGGAAATAAAAAATCCCAAGCTAACATATCCATATAATATCTAACCCAAACTAATTATACCTTGATAAATTGGTACCTCAAATCACATGTGACATGTGATATATAACTTGGATGATCGAGACATGACAGATTCCACATGAAAATTCTAACGTAAATAGGTATCCTAAGTGGCATTTTTTATTATACAAATTTAATTTGGGATACATATGATATGTGCAATTTTTGCGAAAATATAATTTTTTAGAGACAAATGCGACACGGATGCACCGCTTTGAAATTTGGTGATATTAACCCAAACTTTTAAAATGGTTCGCTTTCATCGTAAAATTCTTTTCATACAATCAAATTTCAATCTCTAATTTTGCTTTTTCGGAAAAGTTCGAATGGACATTCTTATTCAGCGGATATCCCTTACAACCCAAAACGGGATAGTAAAAAAAAAGTGGACTGGAAATGAAGGAATAAGGAGGGGGCTGAAGAAGGAGGATTGGCCCCCCCTTGGAGATGCGGGAGGAGGTGGCGCCAGCTTTGAAGATTCATTTCATTTGACCAAAGCTCCCGTATTTGGTAACAATAATGCAGTCCGTAGAAAACTTCCAACTGTCCACCACTACTTTCCAAAAACGACGATGGAAGGTTCGGAGCACTGCGGTGCCATGCTTCCAACATAGTCGTCATTCGTCCTTGCACGTCTCGTCACCCCCCGCGGCTTCTTCTGACCTCGCTCTCGCTCCCGCGGTCCCCCATTCGCCATGGGGAAATCCCGACCGCCAGTCAACCCGACGAGGCGGACCTCTCTCCCTTGGATTTTCGATATTTCCCGGAAGGAAAGATGACCCGTCGTCGTCGTCGTCGTCGTCGCCGCCCCCTCTTCCCTCCAACGCTGCCTCAGAAACAACGGCGTCGTCCACCACCACTGCTCCCATACACGCTTTCGTACCCAAGAAAGGTAAGACAACACGAAAGCTCCCCCCGGAACAAGTCAAAACTCGAGGCCCCCCCCTTCCTTTTCTTCCCCCGTCAGGCGCAGCCACGACCCGCGACGAAGACCTCCATTTTTTTATCCCGCTCCTGATCGCCGGCTTCGACCCGTCTCCTCTCAATTCCCCTCTTCACCATTTCCCCATAAGAGACGCCCCAAGCTCTCTCCTCCTATCTCAAGTTTCGATCTCTCTTTCTCTATCCCACCAGCTTAGCAATTACAGCCAATTGACATGAGGTTTCTTCAGCTCTTGGCGACGGTGGTGGCGGTTTGCCTGGCCCTCGCGCCGCCCCCGTCGGCTTCCGTCTCGGCCTTTTTCCTCCCCAACATATCCTCCATCCCGCCCTCGCTGCTCCCCAACGTCTCCTCCCCCGCCTGGAACGCCTTCCGGAACTTCTCCGGCTGCCACGCCGGGGAGAGGCGCGACGGCCTCGCCAACCTCAAGAAGTACTTCCGCTACTTCGGCTACATCCCCAACTCCCCCTCCAACTTCACCGACGACTTCGACGACGCCCTCGAGTCCGCCATCAAGACCTACCAGCACAACTTCAACCTCGACCCCACTGGCCAGCTCGACGACGCCACGCTCAAGCAGCTCGTGCGGCCGCGCTGCGGCAACCCCGACATCGTCAACGGGTCGACGTCCATGAACTCCGGCAAGGCGGAGTCGCTCAGCGCGACCCACTTCCACGCCGTCGGGCACTACGCCTTCTTCCCGGGGACTCCCCGCTGGCCGGACGGCAAGAGTGACCTGACCTACGCGTTCCTGCCGGCCAACCAGCTCCCCGACGACGCGAAGGCCGTGTTCTCGCGCGCCTTCCAGCGGTGGGCGGCAGTGACGCCCCTGACGTTCACGGCGACGGACTCGTACAACGCCGCCGACATCAAGATCGGGTTCTTCAGCGGGGACCACGGCGACGGGGAGCCGTTCGACGGGGTGCTGGGGACCCTGGCGCACGCGTTCTCGCCGCCCAGCGGGAGGTTCCACCTGGACGGCGATGAGAACTGGGTGGCCACCGGGGACGTGACGACGTCGTCGCTGTCGTCGGCGGTCGACCTGGAGTCGGTGGCGGTGCACGAGATCGGCCACCTCCTCGGGCTCGGGCACTCGTCGGTGGAGGAGTCGATCATGTTCCCGACCATCACGTCGCGGACGAAGAAGGTGGATCTCGCGACGGACGACGTTCAGGGGATCCAGGTGCTCTACGGCGGCAACCCCAACTACAACGGCTCGTCGTCGACGCCGTCGACTTCGCAGGAGAGAGAGACCAGCGACGGCGGCGAGCCCCGCGCTCCGGGGCCGCGATGGGCGGGAAGGGCGATCGTCGCCGTTGGATTGGGAATGTTGCTCTTGTGACCGTAGGATGCAGTTCCCCCCGAGATTGTTATTTTTTATTTTTTTTTTGGTCGGTCCCCGAGATTGTTATTGTTGTTGATTTTTTCTTTCGTTTCTTCGGTAGTTAGGACCGGTGGATGTCGCTGCCAGATCTTTTTTTTTTTCCATTATAGCTTCTGCCCATCATCGAATCTGCACCGCAGATGCAGAATCGATGAACGGCTGCGATGTGTTTAGGAGCAACCCCGTCTTGTCCGTCTGACGAGAGGATGCTGGGCCCCTCTATTAATTGATTTAGTATATATATATAATACAATACTCTCATAGACTATTCTTTTTTTGTCATCATTGCTTACATGGTTCTGGTAACAATTCTTTTTTTTTTTTTAATACCAAACTAGCTGGTGAACACGCGTCTGCGATCCCTTTTTAGTTCTATTTTAATTTTCCTTTGGAATAAAGGCTAGATGCATCAAATGGACAAATAGAACTAGTCCTCACGGTCACCAAGTACGATTGTTTTTACCTAAGAAAAAAATTCAACCATGTTCACTCCTCGAAAAAGCCGGGCCGTTGATTGGCTTCATTCGTATCTCCATCAAAAATTTACCAAAAAGCAATATACGGCGACCAGTATGATGCAATTAATTTTGTTTCGCCATATGGATTTATTAGTATATTTCATGGGATTATTATAATAGAGTGACTTTTAATGGTGAATATCCTTAGTTGTCTTTTTAAATTCCTTTAGAATTGAATAAAGAAGAAACGTACAATTCTACGCCAAATTCGAGAGGAATGTCAATTATTTAAAGGTTTGCGTGGCCTATATAATTTCTTATTTTCATTAAAAAATAGATAAAATTTTGTCAGTATACGTTGATCCTCATTCGTTATGCAAGTCAAGAATCCTTTGTAAATGTTTTAATATGGCCTTAACAATAGAAGAATGGTTAACGTGATTTATTGAAGAACATTTCACACGTTGTTCCCAATTGTGGAAGTAAAAAATTGTGGTGCGAATAGTCCATCAATAGTAACTTTTATTTATTTATTTTTCAGATCTTGTGGCACACATATCTTAACCTCATTTTAAGCACCCAGCATTTTCAAAATGAATAAATATCGATACATAGATCCACGTATAATTTTTCCATACTTTCTTAAAATTCCATGAAAGTAAAACAGACCTAGCTATTTCCAAATGAAAAATATCTCCAAATGAGTATAACCCAACATGAATGAATCCGGAGCTAGCTACTTCCAAAGCCCCCATGCTCGATGCAAACAGGGACAGAGCTAAAACATACGGGCAACGGGGACTATAATATAACGTAGTGAAATTGATATCAATACATTTTTCTTTTTACTTTTCCATGTACAAGATAAGTATTTTTTTTTAATCTATAGAAGACACAAGGGATAATGGTAGTAAGATTAAGTTCACAAAAAAAAAAACACACACACACACACACACACACACACACACACAAAGTGCCAAGCATTTTCGATATTATCTTTGCAAAAAAAAAAGAATAATCATAATAATCATGTCTTATAATCTTGAACATGTATTGGCAATTCAGTTAGAAAGGTATGCACTTTCTTGGACAATATTTCTTATCTTTCTTGACATTGATGACGTCACCTAATATTATCGTTTACAAGCAAAGGACATAAGGTAGCAATTGCTCCTATTTAACCCTCAACCTGTTTAAAAGTACTATTTATTCATCACCAAATATGTAAATTCATGTTAAATAAGCAATGTAAGACTTAACATACTTCGTGAGTTCCAAAATTGGAACTAATAATGCATTTTCTAAATAAAGAGCACATAAATTTTAAGGGGTCAAAATTAATGAGTTATTATATACTCTTTTTTTTTTTGTCGGTTCTACTCTACTCCAACTTTAATTTTCATTTTTAGACTTGTATTCTATTTTATTGCAGGGTATGAAAGTTGAAGTCTACATTTGAAACTAAATCGTCATCACCCCCAACTCCCTAAGAATGTGGGGGATTTGTCATACGAAAGGATGGCCCTAGAAATTGCCAAATGGTTGGATTATTCTACTTAGTAAGGATCAAAACCTCGTATTTCAAAGAATAAATTACTTTTATTTTCAAGAAATAAATAAAATAACATAGAGCGCTCAAGTGCCCTACCCTTCAAGCCTAAGCTGAGGGCCAAACTATGGACCTCACATTACCGCTTTTCAAGAGCCCCGTAAATCTTTCTCTCGTCGTGTCGAGCTTCTCTCTCTACCCTCTCGGTAGTTTGCCCTAACCCCTCTTTCGCGTTTTTCTTCCCCTGCATTTTTCCGCTTCTTCTTCACTCTACTTCTCTGGTTTGCCTTCCCCTCTCCGGTTTCTTCCGCCCCTGGTCTCTCTTATGGCTTCACAAACGAATTCCTTCTCTCGAACTCAACTTCCTTCGCTTCGCCGTAGCTCTGGACTTCTTCAAGTTCCAGGTTGAAGTGCGGCTCTCTTCCGCGCTTTCCTTCCCCCTGGGTTCCGGTTTTTTCGCCCCCTCTTCCTTCTTCGGACCTCGCCTCAACTTTTGCTCTGCGCTGCGTCCCCGCCTTTTTCATGTCCCTTCACCCCTGTTTCTCTTCGTGCTGGTTTTTTCCCCTTGTCGCCCCTTTCCCCTTTTTCCATGGGAGGAAATATCTTGGAGGAGGAGTCACGAATAGCTGCCCTCTGCAACAAATTGGGCAGACTCCGTGCCGACCATGAACCGGAAGCTTGGGAAGGCCCGCCACCGCGGAACAAATTGAAGAATGCAAGCTTATTTTAGTTGGTAATCTCCTTTCAAACCCATCTCGTAAATTTCCAGGCTCTTCAATCCACGCCGAAACACTCATGGAGAGCAGAACAGGCAGTTTTTTCACAACGTGATACGGGCCTATATGTTGTAAGGTTTAATTCGGTAGAGGAGAAAAATCGCATCCTTGATGGAGGTCCCTGGTCGTTCTCAGGTCATCTTGTCATCCTAAAACCTTGGCTTCCTAACACACCCGCATTGCTATGATTTCTCTAAATGTGCCTTTTGGGTCCATGTTCTCGGTCTGCCTCTCGAATGGTGTTCAGAACAGACGCTAGACAAAGTGTTTCGGCATGTGGGACGAGTGATTGAAACCAGAGTAGACACTAGGGAGGCTCCTAATTTCAGAGCAGGAAGAGCTAGGGTCGAACTTACCCTCAGTCAGCCGTTGAAATCAGGTCACCTACTCCGTATTAATGGCAAGACTTTCTGGCTTGATTTCAGGTACGAGCGCCTCCCTCATTTCTGCTACTCTTGTGGTAGGTTAGGCCACTTTGCTGTGAGTTGTCCAGAAACTCCCCTCACTGCTGCAGAAATGGCAGGTAAGGAATCAATGGCTTTTGGTCAATGGCTGCGAACAGAAGTTAGAGAACATAGCCCTTACTGGCATACCTTTTATGGCGATCTTGTTTGCCCTACTGAGATGGATGATGTTATACCTGAAACATATCCTTCCTTAGTAACCAAGATCCTTGCGCTCCCCGCTTCTGAAGTGCCTCTCTCACCCTCTGGGCTTAATAACCAGCATGTTGGAGCCTCCTCTACTCGTCGATCAAAAAATGCCCTGTTTCCCTCGAGTGATACAACCCCTGCATCATCAACTCAGCCAAGTGTTATGCAAGACCTCCACATGTCTGAGAAGGTGCAGCCACAACAACTGACAAATTGTTGTCATATCTCGGCCCAAAGCACAAAGAAGGGATCACTATATGCGGGGGCAAAGTTAAAAGGCACCTCGGATCGCGGGGTCATCCTCGGGTTGAAGCCGCCTTGCTTAAAATGAAGTCCCCTGTTTCGGCAGTACCTACCGCACTCAATACTCCAAAGAACAAATTCATCAAATCCAAGTAAAATTAAAGAATCCTCATAGGCTTACCGAGGCGGCCCCCGGAAAAAAAAAAGCTAAGAGGTTCTCGCCTTATGAATCACTTGCTCCTGGATTACCTATTTTGGATGACAACCAACTAATGGACACCCCTATCCTTGAAGCCGAAGGGGTTGACAATTGGGCGATGGTGGCTTGCCCTAAAAAGCCACCAAGGGATAAATGAAGTTTGTAAGTTGGAACCGCTGTGGGCGGGCAACCCCTTGACAGGTTCAAGCTCTTAAGGACCTCGTGGTCCATGATCGGCCCGAACTCTTGTTTTTGATGGAATCTAAAAACCAGGAATCCTTTTTATCTAGAGTACAAAGGAGATTGCATTACCATCATAGCTTTTTGGTGTCCCCTGTTGGTCTAGCTGGTGGTTTGGCTGTCTTTTGGAATGACCCTCTCTCTGTTAGTGTGGAGGACTCCTCAGCCCACTATATTGACCTGATCTGCTCTGGTCCCCATGATGAAAGGCCAATGCGCCTCACTTGCATCCATGCCCCTACATCCTTCCAGCAGAGACAGCAGTTATGGACAGTTCTCAAGCATATCAGCAGAGTTATTACAATGCCTTGGGTATGCATCGGAGACTTCAATGAAATACTAAACCACTGAAAAAAAAGTAGGTAAACGTTTCACTCCTTCTTATCGGTTGCGCTCTTTCGGGGACTTCTTAAACGATTGCTCACTCATGGAAGTAGAATCTAAAGGCTGTGCCTATACATGGGCGAACAATAGGGACGGCGACGAATTGATTAAGGAAAAACTTGACAGGGTATTATGCAATATGGACTGGAGGTTAACATACCCAGCAGCTGAAGTATTCGCCCTACCTGCCATTGGCTCTGACCATAGTCCGCTGATTTTATCGCTTATGTCTCCTGCTACAAAACGCAAACGGACTTTCACCTTTGAAGCCTTTTGGCTTCATCATCCTGAATGTCGTCAGATCATTGCCGCTGCCTGGTCCTCTCTTTCTCGAGGACCTGTCTCCATCTTCAGAAAACTCCAGGCTGCTACCACAGCACTCCTACAGTGGAGTAAAGACAAGTTCAGCAATGGCTATCACCGGATAAACTTACTAAAGCAGCAGCTTCAAGATCAGTCTAACCATCCACTTTGCTACCATGACAACCCAGATTAAAAATCAAAGCGGAAATCCAACAAATTTGGCAACAAGAGGAGCAATACTGGGCTATGCGTTCACGGGTTAATTGGCTGCGTTGGGGAGACAAAAACACCAGGTTTTTCCATGCGACTACAATACAAAGACGCCAAAGAAATCGCATAAGTATGCTGCAAGACGCAAACAATCTTTGGATTCGTGATCCTACTCAACTTAAGCTCATGACTAAGGACTTCTTTTGCAGTCTATATACTTCAGTTGGAGCTCGTGACTTCAATCCTATCCTATCTCAGTGTAGCCCAGCAGTTACAGTGGAAATGAATCAGTATTTAACAGCAGAGGTAACTAAAGAGGAAGTCAAGATTGCTGCTTTCCAATTAGGTGCCACAAAAGCCCCGGCCCCGATGGCTTTAATGGTCTATTCTATCATCGGCACTTTGGGATATAGTGGAAGATGATATTTTTACCTCGGTGCAAACTTTCTTCATATCTCGGTAGGATGCCACCAGCCCCGAATAGAACCATCATCATTCTGATTCCTAAGGTTCAGCAAGTAGAGAGGTTAGACCAGTTTCGACCAATCAGCCTGTGCAACTTTATATACAAAATTATATCCAAAATTCTAGCTAACCGGCTCAAAAAATGGCTTCCTGACCTTATCTCACATGAACAGAATGCTTTTATCGAGGGCAGACAAATTCAAGACAGTATATTGATTGTTCAAGAGGTTATACATCAGTTCAGAATCAGGCAGAGAAAGAAGAATTTCCAAGGAATCCTGAAGTTGGACATGAAAAAAGCATATGATCGAGTCGAATGGGATTTTTTGGAGGCGTATTTTCACAAGTTGGGATTTGATTCTAGATGGATACAATGGATAATGTAGTGTATCACCACAGTATCCATTAGCATTAAGTTAAATGGTGAAACTCTTCCCTACTTTCAGCCTTCAAGGGGTCTACGCCAAGGTGACCCCCTTTCTCCTTATCTCTTCATATTACTAGCTAACCTCCTATCTAGGCTTATCACACAAGCAGTAGATATGGGCAATCTAAAAGGGATAAGGCTTAATAGGTGGTGCTCCACTTTGTCTCACCTTCTCTTTGCCGACGATGCAATCTTTTTTCTAGATGGTAAGCTTCTTGAATGTCAAAACCTATCGAATATTCTGCAGCAATATTGCATAGCCACGGGCCAAGCTATAAACAGGAACAAATCTGGTCTTTTCCTCAGTAAAAATTGCCCGATGAGTTTGCAGGAGAATCTGGCCACAGAATTGAGAGTCCCCTTGCTACAGAAATCTGGGAAGTATTTGGGGATACCGTTTGATTGGGGTGCCTCTAAAAAAGATATGTTTTCTTGGATTATGGCTCGAGTCAATTCTAAATTAGCAGGCTGGAAAGAGAACCTTATCTCTAAAGGTGGTAAAGAAATTCTACTTAAATCAATGGTGCAAGCTCTCCTCGTATGCTATGTCCATTTTTAAGCTTCCTATCTCTATTTGCAAATCTATTGAGCGAGAGAATAGCTAGCTTTTGGTGGCAGACTAGCAAAACCAAATCGGTATCCACCTTTGGAAAAGCCGGGATTTCTTTGAAAGAATGTAAAGATAGAGGTGGGATGGGATTCAGAGACTTAGTGGCTTTTAACATGGCTCTTCTTGCCAAACAAGCGTGGCGTCTTTCCCAAAATTCGTCTTCCCTATGGAGTTCAATTTTTAAGGGCTTATATTACCATTCCAGTGACTTCTGGCATGCTAACCATGGCTCACGACCCTCTTGGGGTTGGCAAAGCCTTCTGCTGGGAAGGGACTCCATCAAAGAGAACATGCATTGGTCGGTAGGTAATGGCCAAACTATTAAAGTCGACAGGATAAGTGGTGAGGAAAGGAGTTATTGGTGGCCCAAAGCACCTAGAAATGAACCCGACAAAGTGGCTGGCTTTATTTCTTCAAACCAGCTCACTTGGGACATCCCTAAACTCAAGCAAAGCTTCGATGACCAGACTATTAATGAGATTTCATCCATTAAGCTACGAACGGAGCCTATCCCAGACCAAATTCTATGGAATGACACACATACGGGTACATATTCGTTAAAAGTGGCTATCATCATATTCATCGGCCAAGTCACTTTATCGAAACACTCGGCCCTCATCATCCTATACCACACCGCGGCGCCTTTGGCAACAGATTTGGAAAATTCAGACGGCACCCAAAATCCGAATATTCCTATGGTCTATCTGTCACAATGCGCTTCCAACTAAGGAAAATCTTCACGGGCGCCATATCACAGATGATCCAACATGCCCTGCTTGCCCGTCTCAAGTCCCAGAAACTCTGGAACATCTACTACTGCTCTGCCTTAGATCACAACAGGTTTGGTCCCATCCGCACATACAAATTACAGTCTCAGCATTTTGCACTCATCGAATGGATGCATGGTTGACTGATCTAATTGGGCATAGATCTCATTTACCTGGTTTAGAAGTCATTGCTTCTCTTCTCGGCAGCTTTGGAAGGCCCGCAACCTATTTATCTTCCCGGCGACGGTTCTCCGGCCCTCAACGGATCGTTGATTCGGCTCTCACTTGACTCGGCCTGTACCTTTCTTGCTCCAAGTCGAATCGGCTTCATCAATGGCCTCTCCGAATCCTCTCGGTGGATGGATCCCCCCGAACCGGGCACCATTAAAGTGAATCTGGATGGAGCCTTCCCCGATGCCTACGAAATAGGGTCGATTGCGTGCTTGTGTCGTGATCATAACGGCACCTTGCTCGACGGCTATGCCCGAACGTTCGAGCCTCCTCACCCCTTCAAACAAAACCCTAGCCTTATTATCCACCCTCCAATTTTGTTGCGACGAGTTTGGGAAATACTCACCCGATCCTTGAATCGATTGTCTAGAGTTGGTGGAAACCGTGAATCACCGCAGGCGGCCGTCACAGGTTTGTCAATCTTCGCTCGAGCACGCCTCAACCCTTCTTCGTGAGTGCCCTAATTTTCTTCTTCAAAGATTTGTCGCCGTGAAGCTAATTTGGCTGCCGACGGATCGCCAAGGCCCAAGGCCGAGGGTCTCTGCTTCGAATTGGGCTCTTGATCCGCCCTTTTCTCTCTTCAATTTGCTTTGTACTGATGCCCTCTTTAAGGGTTGTAACCTGGTTTGCTCTTAAATGTCATGCTTATGTTTCGACCAAAAAAAAAAGAAAAAAGAGCCCCGTAAAAGATTTCTTTTCTTTTTACCTTTGCCCAAAAAAGGTCGATTCCTTTCGCGGTTTTCTAATCAAAACTCTCGTGGTCGGCATGGAGGAATAGAAAAAGCAAAGTTCTTTTTGAGTGAGTTGGAAAGATTCCGCGACATTTGTTGATTGCCTTTGATTTTAGGGACTTTGGACTGCAAGTATTTTCATTCTGATCATTTTCAAAAGTGCTTCTTGGAGTCGTGGGAAGTGCACTAGGGTAACTGGCGATGTATCTATGTTCGCCACAAATCGCGAAGCCTGGCTTATTGTGGCGAAAGTCGGGATGACGAGTTCATCACTAACTAAATATCATTGAGGTGGCTGAACGAATTGATTAAAACTTAGTGCACTTGAAGCCTCCCATGATTAGAGGTTTGACTCCTGTCGAGCAATTGGAGGAAATATCGGTTCATCCGTAGTGTAGGTTTGCCTACTTGTGTGTTGGGCATAGGGATTATTCTAGTTTCATTACATCTCACGTTTAATGGCACGTCAATGATGAGCTTGCTCAATAAATTGATAGTATCTTTGGATGAAACGACATGGAAGAAAGAGAAATTCTCCTCACAATCATTGGAAAAAGAATTGAAAGGGAAAATAAATTGCAGAGTTTTAAAAAAATTAGCTTGTGCATGAATTAACTTTTCATAAGAGTGACAAATAAGATAGGGCGGCTCGCAGAATACTTTTGAGGACCAGTGCTATTGAAACAGGCCTAGTCCCAAGCACGACCCGGCACAACATGACCACCATTGTAGTAGGTCGTGCCAGTCTAAGGTAGTGAATGGACCACTCTATTCTTAGGCGGTTTCGACCCATTTGCCACCCCGTTAGATCCCTTCAAACCATTCCTCGTTATTGGAGGGACTAAGAGAGACCACAAGGCTCGGTAAAGAATAATTGTCGAAGCGAAAAAGAACCACTTTCCTGATTGGTTTAGGTAGGGACCGGTCCATCGAGAGGAATGTGAACGGAAACACCGAGAGCTGGATGATGCGTTCGTAATGGAGTAAAAGTCTTTCCAAGCTTGAAATGGCCTGCGAGGGCAGGTGACAAATGGGACCCAGAGAAGAGTCGTTCCTCGCCTAAGTGTGGCATATTCGAGTACCAACAAGGGTTTATCACATAAATTCAAAAGCCAATTTCTTGAGTCACTTTATTGTTTTCGCACCATAGTGCGATCTATCCAATGCACGTACGAGGGGGCTGTCTATGAACTTGTCAAAGAAGGGCACGCGAGTCGCTATCGTTGCATCTGATCAATATCAATTTGACCCGTTATTGGTGAGTTTTCTACTAACAAGCCCATGCCTAAGTTCAATGGTTTAAGCTGACATCGTCTTCGGATTTAGGTGCGTAGGGACCATTCTTTTGGGCCCAAGCTTTGAAGGAAGCTGAAGTGCCAAGGTGGAATAATCTCACGCACGCGCATCTATTCCCTCTCACATGTCCTTCCTATAAGAGTTGCTGCTCATCTTTATTGTCCTAACGCTCCACTCAATTTCAATACGTGTATTGAGGAACGCGAATTGGGCATTAGCTTAAAATAGGAAAGAAGAAGAAGATGTAGCGGCTGACGAATTCATAAAGGACAATGTACTGTAGCAACGCTTGCCCATTTCGTGTGCCTTTTAGTCAACCGTGAGATTTAGTCTATTGCTATTTAGATATAGTTGTCCATGCGATAACCCATAGTTGTTGGTGGTATATGAAATAGATAAGAACAAGTCCAGCCGACGAATAATTTGAATAATGCATCCCATATGATATTATAGTTGTTAGTTTGGAGCGTGATCAACGACTGATTCCACAAAACGAAATTGCATCATTCATGGGTGAATCAATGCAACATGAACTATGGTCCCCCCACGAAATATACATCACATATTGGTTGCATTAGGTTCTATTACATTACAAGTCTATTACATATTTGATTGTCTATGATAGTGTTTGCTTCCAATAATAGTTATTAAAGTGTAATCTCTATTGCAAGCAAAACTGTAATAAACTGCCTCTATAGTAGTAATTACGGCCAAATTGTAATAACTATTCTTAAGATCCCCTTTTTTCCTCATTCACTTTGTGGATGTCAGATTAGTATGTATGATTAGAATATGGTAGCAATAACTAACTCTAGTTTGACCCCATTAATGCCGCGCAAAATTTCCATATTGACCGATTGATGATGATGATGAAGATGATGATCGTAAATTGAATTATCATACCTAATTCCCATATTGAGTATGATGACCAATTGATGATGCTGATGAAGATGATGATCGTAAATTGATTTATCATACCTAATCACGACTTTGTATTGTGTGAAATTTCTTCACCTCCCACTTAAATTCTAAAATGTTTTAGGTTTTCTATAGAATATA
Organism: Eucalyptus brandiana; assembly: GCA_014182725.1. Classification (NCBI taxonomy): domain Eukaryota; kingdom Viridiplantae; phylum Streptophyta; class Magnoliopsida; order Myrtales; family Myrtaceae; genus Eucalyptus; species Eucalyptus brandiana. The sequence continues at coordinate 32,161,818 of CM024669.1, forward strand.
ATCCATATATACTTGTGGGTGTCACTCCTCATCAGAAGATGACAAGAAATTTATTTCGCTTTTAAAAAGATCATATAGGCATTGAAAAGTAGAAAAGGAAGAAAAGAACAACTCAAGTGCCAAGTCTTCTTTACCAAAAAAAAAAAGAAAAAAAAAGTGCCAAGACTTGGCATGATGAGACATTTGAGTACTAAAAATTAAAAAAGTGACATTTAAGTGTAACTTTTTTTTAAAAAATGGAACATTTGACCGTCAAATCTGGCAAACCCCAAAAAAAATCCTATATCACAATTTTTATTATATTACTCACCTACATGACTCACCGGAGAGATGAATTAGCAAAGAAATGCCAAAATGACGTCGTTTTGGGGAGAAATTTGAATTTTAATATAAATATTAATTAAATTAAATTTAAAACCATTTTTTAAATGACAATTGCAGAATGGCGAGGGTTGAGCCCTCGCCTTTTGCCTCCTCCTCCTTTTTTTTTTTTGAAATATAAATATTTAATATAAATATTAATTATACTAAATTCCCTCATTGCTTGCAATCTCCATCATGGTTTTTTTAATATTTAAATTTATTTTTAAATTTAATGAATTAATATATATATATATATATATATATATATATATATATATTAATTATTTACCAACATCAGTAGTAAAACGATGTCGTTTTTGCACTTATCTAATCATGTTAGCGTGTAAAATGGTCGTTTTACACTTGCCTCGCCAAAAAGTTGCCACTTTAGCATTTTGGCTGGATTTTCTTACTATTGACACTTAATTGATCCATGTTACTTCAATTTTGGCACTTAAATGTTACTTTCCTAATTTTTGACACTTAAATATTCCCTCGTGCCAAATTTTGATACTCCAGGGATTTGGGTCTCGTAGAAAAGGACATCAAGTAAGTACCAAGAGAAAAGAACACATGAATAATGGTCCACATTTTAAGAAACTGTATACATGTGTTGTTGAAATATAATATGCGGAAACGCCAGGATCTTGCAATTTATGTCAATGCAAAATTACCAGAAAAATAAACGAGAAATAATAAGGACACCAGAAATTTACGTGGTTCGGTCCATGTATTGATACCTAGATTCACGGGGAGAGCCGGCAGCAAATAATCCACTATAATTGAATAATCAGAGTCTACAACTACTCACATGCGAGCGTTTTCCACACTTATATTTAACCTTAAACCAAAAGTGTTTATCAATAAACAACTCACTTGGACATAAACTTACGGCACAAATCACCGTGTGTTCAAGCTCAAAGTAAAACGCTCTACGTACACCAAAATCAAGAACTCCAGCGTTCATCTTTGGTCTGCATACGTATGACTTCGCGTTCTTGTTTAAGGCTTCACGCGGCTTCTTGTGGCTCTCAAGTCTTGTGGCTCCACACGTTTTTTTTTTTTTTTGGTGCGGCTTCTCTTATGTGCGGCTCCTTACGTTGATAAAAGAAACCTAGCCTTTTTATATTGTGTACCCAAAGTCAAAACTTTGACTTTGGGCTCCACCATGGGTTCTTTTCTTCGACAAGGATTCACTCCTTCCGCAGATAAGGGGAAGAAAACCTTCATTTTTCTTCATTTTTCTTTTATCTCCCTTAAAGATAAATAGGCAATAAAATATATAGTGTGCCCATTTTTTTTGTCTTCTAGTGACAAAACATATCATCCTTGTTTTGTTGCTTATTTTGCACATCCGATAGAAAGTCCAATAAGAAGAAAGATTTCTTCATCCGATTTGTAATCTGCTTGGAAAATCTTCCTCAACAAAATTCGGTTTAACAATTGTTATCCAAATTCAAATGCGAGACATTAATTTAACAATTCTCCACATTAGCTCGATGTTTGAAGTCAAATTATAGTGCTCATAATCCATGTTGCTCTCCCAACGCTCCAACGAACTCATACTCTCCACAGATGCCAATAAAGATCAAACAGAGCTTGAGCTTCGCCAAAAGAACAGATTTAATCATCATGTCTATCGGGTTATCTGTTGTAGCAATCTTTTTGACAATGATATTACCCTTAGCTAAGACATTTTGGATGAAGTGATACCTAATATTGATATGTTTTGTTCACTCGTGATAAACTGGATTATATGTCAAATATATCGCACCTTAGTTATCATAGTGTATATCCACATTTTTCTATTCTAATCCAAAGTCCGAGAACAAACTTTGTAACCATTCGCCTCTTTTGCTACAAAGGTTAGTGCCATGTACTCTACCTCAATTGAAGACAAGGCAATGTGATCCTATAAGGACACTTTCCAACTAACTGCACCACCTGCTAACGTAAACACGTACCCTACTAAAGATCCTGTGATCATCTAAGTCACCGGCATGATCTGAATCCACAAAACCAATGGTCTCACTACCATCGCTGTCCCTCTGTTACACTATACCCACATTTGTTGTCTCATTCAAATATTTGAGGATTCACTTCACAACTTCTCAATGAGTTTTATCAAGACACTTCATATAACTGTGAAATATCAAGCCTAATGCACACCATAACATACATAATACTAACCACGACAATAGAATAAGGAATACGGGACATATGCTCCTCCTCCTCCTCAGTCTATGATGATAATTTATCTGAAAGTTTAAAGTGTTTCGCTAAAGATGTACTTACAGATTTTGTCGACTGTATATTAAAACGTGTCACAATCTTCTCGATATATTTTTTTCTAAGATATACGTAAAACTCCTATAGCCCTGTCATGCAAAATCTTCATACCCAATATTTTCTTTATAACACCTAAATCTTTCATCTCAAATTCAACATTTAACCGCCTCTTTAGCACATTAATGTCAGACATATTCTTAATTGCTATCAGCATATTATCAACATATAAGAGTAGATAAATCAAAGAAACATTCTCCAATCTCTTAAAGTAAACATAGCTATTCATCTGACTTTTTGAATAGAGCATCAAAATGTTTATACCACTGCCTAGGAGACTGTTTTAGCCCATACAAAGATTTTTTTTAACAAGTAAACATGATTTTCCTTACCTGGAATAACAAAACCCTCTAGCTGTCTCATGCAAATTTGCTCATCCAATTCACCATGAAGAAACGCAGTTTTCACATCTAGCTGCTCTAACTCGATATCTTGTGAAGTAACTAAGGCAAGTAAAACATGAATAGAAATATGTCTTACCACATGAGAGAACACCTTATTGTAGTCAATGTCATCACGCTGTATATCCTTTCGCCACAAGTCTCGCCTTATACCTCGTTGCCTCGACACCAGGAATGCCCTATTTCCGTTTAAAGACCCATTTACTTCCGACAATTTTTTGGTTCTTGGGTACTTTGACCAGCTTCCATAACTGATTTCGATGGAGTGATTTCATCTCTTCACTCATAACTCCTAGCCATTGCGATGACTCAGAATTAGCCATCACCTTAGAGTAAGACAAAGGCTCATCCATCTTCACCTCATCACCTACAGTCAATGCATAAGCAATATTTATATAACCATAATGTACCGATGATTTAATTTGTCTTCTCTGTCTATCTGTGGTTATTGTACTACGGTTGTGCTGATTGTCCATTATCACAAACTTAAAAAACTGTGGCCTCATTTGCAGTCTCAACTTCTGTTACCTTCGAGGTCTCCGGAATCTCCACCTGAAGCTCCATCTCACTAATGACAGCATGATTTGTCTACTCTACTAGTTGTGTCTCAGAACTCCTCTGTTGAAGTATTACAGTCTCGTCGAAGATCATATTTCTGCTGATTACAAAATCGAGTGATTTGAGATCGGTGCATCACAACTGGGTAGCCTTTCACCCCATGTGCATAACTAAAAAATATGCACTTTTTCGCTCTCGGCTCAAGCTTACCATTACTCGCATGAGCATACGTAAGACATCCAAATATACGTAATTCGGAATAATCAATAGGTTTCCCCGACCATACTTTCTCAGGAGTATTTTACTTGATAGCAGATGATGGAGATCGATTAACTAAGTAGCATGCCATGTTTACCGCAACGGCCCAAAATTCATTACCAAGTCTTGCATGCAAAAGCATGCATCGAGCTCGCTCAAGCAAAGTTTTGTTCTTCCATTCTGCCACGCCATTTTGCTGTGGTGTCTCAGGTACTATGCGGTGTTTCACAATACATTTTTTCTCGCAGAAATCGGTAAAATCTTTATCACAGAACTCCATGCCATTATCGGTTCTCGGGCACTTGATTTGTTTATCTAATTGTTTCTCAATCAATGCCTTAAATTTCTTGAATCGATCGAACACATCATATTTGTACTTAAAAAAGTATACCCATACATTTCTCAAATAATTGTCAATAAATGTCAGCATATATCGGGCACCTTCTTTCGAAGGAATCGAAGACGGGCCCCAGACGTCTGAATGAATATATTCAATTGGACGCTTGGTCGAATGAACAGCTGTAGTAAACTTAACTCGGTGCTACTTCCCAACATAAGTCCAGCATCTCTGTCTTTTGACCCTTCAATTGTGACATCCCAAATTTCATTGACCTTCATTAGTGTAATTAGATCATTAGGAACTTAGATTTATCCAGAACAAACCAGAAAGTTAACCCAGTGGACTTTGAGGAACGTATGGGCTTGAGAAGTAAGTGGGCCACACGAATAGGACTTAAGAAATCGAATGAGAGATTATGGGCTTGGACTTGGCTTGAAGCGGGCCAAGGTTCGAAATTATTAGATTTGTAGATTTAGTTTAGTGGGCCCGGATTGTTATGGATTGAGCCTATTGGGCCGGGAATGAATATTTAGGCCCGAATGATTTTATTTTATAGATTATAGTTAAGGTGATTTGATTAGTGAATTACTTATAACTTTAGCATTCTTTTTGTGATGAATTCTTTATAGACTAATGTTGACTAGTCGATATGTTATATGTTATGACTTTGTATAATTGGGATTAAGTAGAAACAAAAGGTAATTAGATGAAAATATTAGAAGCTAATGAACTAACAAATGATATCGATAAACTGTTAATTAGCGACGATCGATAGATGGCGAAAATCTTCATGCATGAAAGCCACGACATTTTTCTCTCTCTCGATTCTCTCATCAACACCCACGGTTTTTCTCAATCCATAGAACCGAAGATGGCAACTCCAAGGAAGCATAATCATTAGCCAAATCTAATCATTACACTAGCCTAGGGATTAGCTTGTAGCCTATTTTCCTCCTTAAGCTTCGTACTCTCTCTCTCTCTCTCTCCATATAAAACCGAACAACCCATCTTCATCTTCTCCTTTCTTTTTCTCTCGGCCGAGTAGCGAAAAACCAGAAGCAAACCAGCGATTTCTCCTTCTTGCATGCTGATTTCGAGTGTTGATCTTGAAGCATCTTAGAGTTGTGTTGTAGCTGAATCAAGGTAAGGAAAGATCTAACTCTAAATTGAAAGTTATCCATTGTTTCATCAAGGGAGCTCGAGGATCTAACCAAACAATGATGGATATAGTTTGTAGTTGCTGTTTTGTGATTGATCTAAGCTTAATGAGTGTTAGATTGAAGGTAGGAGCTATTGCATGTCACTCTTGAGTCTTGCATGTCTCAAAATCCTTGTGTGAGTATGCGGTTTTGTTGAGCGAAGTGATGAAATGGATGCCGAGTGGATGGATGTGGTGTGTACTGTGGTGAGTGAACTCACGGATGCAACGACACTTCGAGCCAAGCTGCGGAATTGATCATTTGTTAGAGAAAGATATGCTGAAGTTGCTTTGAGTTGCTGTGAGTAAGCATTGGAGTATTTTAGAAGAGATTTGTGGATAGATAAGTTGTTTCGTTGAGTTAGAAGTGAGAAAATTTGTGTGTCTATTCTGTTCTAAGTGAAAATAGTTATGGAGTCTTCTGTTTGTGTTTAATTTTCTTTATGTATGTTAATAGAGATAAGAAAGAAACCTTTTACATGATAGAACATCTATGAGATTGAATTATACACGTAGCTATAACCATATGAATATATAAAAAAAACGTAGAGATGGAAGTGAACTTAGTAAAACCAGTAAACTGTTTTGTGAGAAACGGTGTGACCTTTACTGATTACGTGAATTTTCTGTAATTACCTAGTTAGATTTGGACTTCGAATCCTTAATGAAAATTTTAGAACACGTCTTAAGAAATGATGTGTCAAAATTTGAGATTAAATCGATAAGAATTGGCTAGTGAAACAATTTTCTTTGTAGATAAAGAATCTTGATGTCGGTACAGGGTGCTAGTAAAGATTATGACAATTGTTACTTTTAATACAATGAGAATTAGACTTAAATTTCTTCATGAGAATTGTTATTCTATATCTCAAATATAACATACTAAAATTTGGTAACATTTCGACAAGAATTAATATATCTTCTGTGTCCGAAACCGAAACTGTACATTTAGTTAGTAAACTGTCTGGACCCGAGAACATATATTGGAGGTTGTGTCTTTTATATTAGGCTTATATGATGCACGTAGAGTCTAATAAACCTCATAATAGAAGTTAGTCATATAAGAGTAAGTCTCATATATCATTTGAGATATAAGTGCATATAGAATCATGTGTGTGCAATGAGTGCAGTGCATAATGCTTAATTATGGAGTAAATATCTGTTCGCCATGGAATGGGACATGACGTAATGGGTTTTATCTTATAATATGGACACGCACGTATGCTAGGTTCATGAGAGTTAGATAGATACTTTAGAGTCTTTTCTTTTGCATACGATAAATGCATTAATCAAAGGTGTGGTGGTGTGAAACGTGTGCTTAAGATGAATGATCCCATCAGTACCGAGATACTGGTGATGCCCCCGGAAGTTTGGGATGCCCTTGCTGCGTGGTCTTGGATGCCTCGACAGAGAAATACTGAGATGCCTCGGAGTGAGATGCCATTGTGTGTGATCAAGGATGCCTTGGTTGTGTGATACCAAGATGCCTCGGAGTGAGATGCCCCTTGCTGTGTGATCTTGGGAGGACCTCGGTTGTGTGACGGGTTGCCTCGGAGTGAGATGCCCACAATTAGAGGTATTGTGGAAGTCCGGATAACGTACTTTTCAAAAGTGACTCGATCGGCCGGTTGAATTCCGGTTAGTGATTGATCGAGGGTGGATTTTATGCACACTAGATATAATTCTATTTGACAAGTGAGTTCATCTATTATTGTTGCATTATATTTTGATATGAGATTGAGTTAGAGAAAGGTAAGCATAGAAATGGATGCTCATAAGGTGATTATGTACATAGTGTGTTATTATCCAATTGTTTATGCTTGTGATATACTTCCTTTAGCATCCTAAATTGTTTGATGATTCACTTGTAACTTGGATGGCTATGGATTGTTTAAGTTAGAGTTTTATCATTCTTTACTGGGCAAGGTTGTTTGCTCATACCTTACATTTTCAGATTGATAGCATGGACGTACCACCAATAGCTCGATATGGTGCGATAGTGCGTCTTGATGTTTCTCTTCATGACGAGTATGATCCCGACATTGACATGACCTTCTCCAAGTATGAGGCCACCTTATGGATGGATGACGGTAGAGCTGAGTTGTTACTGATGACGTTCGTTGCATGGTTTATCAACCATGAAGGGGAAATGTTCGGACCTTTACCCTTTGGAGCGGGGATGGACGGTGCCTAGATGCCTTGGATTGTGTAGAGGCTGACTGACTTTTGTTTTTTGCTAGATGCGGGCTAGTGTGGGAACTCGTGGAGTAGATAACCTCACCCATATCCCTGGCTTATGTTGCGCCTTACTTTTGTTTTGTATATGATGTAAATATATAGGCGAATAACATGGAATGAGTCCAAGTCGATAATTTTGTATGCCCCGATGATGATAAAATGAAAGTAAGCCTTTTATGATCTTGTCTATGTGCATTGCAGGATAACCTTATAATATAAACTTGAGATTTTAAATAATCCATGTTATACATGCTAACCTTCAATGGTAAATACTATAGGTTATCTAAAGGAATTTACAAGTTAGCTAAGATGTTAATAATAATTATAACTCCGCTTGCGCTTAGTACGTGACGCTCTGGGACGTCATAGCTCGTTACATCGACAACCCCTTTCACTCAGCATCATCATACCTCCCTCACTCATGTGCCATAAACGTATATACCATAACTGAGTCAAGTTAGAGTCTAACTCACCTGATGAAACTGCAGCGGTTCCAATCACGGTTCTCCCAATAGATGACAGAGAGTATTTACTTTCTTTCCATTTATCACTCTCATGGCACCTCGAGAGATCTTCAGTGCTCCACTTTCAGCGGTGTACCTACACCTGATGTCGTTGAGTGTCTCTAAAAAAATAAGGTTATTCTTGAGCTCCAGTACATGTCTCATATTTGTCAATGTGCGCACCACTCCATCATGCATCCGAATTCAAATTGTCCCTATCCCCATAGCCTTACAAACTGCATTATTTCCCAAAAGAACTCTACCATAATTCTGCAGTCTGGTAAGTAGTAAACTAGTTCTTATGAGGCGTCATATGATAAGAACACCCCGAATCTAGCACCCATTCATCTCCTGATGAAGTAGTAGTCACACATAAAATAGTTTATGCATCACTAGTGCTCTCCTCGGCAACGTTTGCCACACTGCTTGTGGTATTTTGCCTATCAACTTTATTCCTCCGATTTGGACAATCTTTCCTAATATGTTCCTCCTCATGACACTCGAAACACTTCATGCGTCTCTTGGATTTTCTATGATGTGATTTCGATTTGCTTTTACTTCTACTGCTATTAGGCTCTCGGTATTCTTTTTTACCCCGAATCTTCATTGTTTGCGCTACTTCTTGCGCTAGATCGTCATCTCGCAACTTTCTTTACCACTCCTTAGAGAATAATGTGGACTTTACCTCTTCTGAGGTAATTGTAGTATGCCCTTGCAACATAGTAAAATGCTCCCATAACTCTGGTAAAGAGGCTAACAATATCATGCCATGTTCTTCATCATCAAGTATCTTACCGATGTTCTTCAGATCCATCATGAGTTTATTAAATTCATCTAGGTGGGTTCTGATAGACGTACATTCAGTAAATCTAAATTGAAACATTATCTTCAACATGTACAAGCGATTGTTTAAACCTTTCTTCACATAGAGTGCTTGAAATTTTGCCCATAATGCTGCGGCATCCTTCTCCTCAGCAATCTCTATTAAAATCTCATCCGACAAAATTAACAAGATTGTGCTCTTTGCTCTTTCCATTAACTCTACCATCTCTGAGGCTTTCATTATAATCGGCAACTCATTTTCATCATCCAATGCTTTAACCAAACCTTGGGTTATCAATAATGCCCGCATCTTGATGCTTCATGACCCAAAGTTATTGCTCTTGTTAAACTTTTCAATTTCAGATTTTATCACAAACATAATTGCAATAATAGAATTTCCAAATAATAATCAGACAAGCAAAAGCTCCAGATTACAATCAAGAAATATGATCCCAAGCTCTGATATCAATTATTGGAATATAATATGCAGAAACAACAGAATTTTGCAATTTACGTTAATGTAAAATCATAGAAAAAATAAACGAGAAATAATAGGGATACCAGAAATTTACGTTCTTTCGGTTCGAGTATTGTGCACTACATTCACGGGAAAAGCGGCGAAGAAATAATCTACTATAATCGGAGAATCGGAGTTTACAATCGCCCACACGCTCGAGTGTTTCCCACATTTAGATTTAACCTCAAACCCAAAGTGTTTATCAATAAACAACTCACTTAAACATAAACTCACGATATAAAATCACCGTGCGTTCAATCTCAAAATAAAATGCTTTACTTACGTCAAAATCAAGAACTCTAGCGTTCATCTTTGGTTTGCATACGTACGGCTTCGCGCGGCTTCTTGTGGCTCTCAAGTCTTGCGGCTCCACACGTTTTCTTTTTTTCATGCGGCTTTTGGAAACTTGTGGCTTCTCTTACGTGCGGCTCCTTACGTTGATAAAAGAAACCTAGCCTTTTTATATTGTGTGTCTAAAGTCAAAAGTTTGACTTTGAGCCCCACCATGATTCTTTTCTTCAACAAGGATTCGCTCCTTTTGCATATAAGGGGAAGAAAACCTTCATTTTTCTTTAATCTCCCTTAAAGATAATAAAATATATTATGTGCCCATTTTTTTTGTCTTCTAGTGACAAAACATATCCTCCTTATTTCGTTGCTTTTGTTTTGTTGCTGATTTTGCAAGTCTGAAAGAAAGTCCAACAAGAAGAAAGATTTTTTCATCCGATTTGTAATCTGCTTGGAAAATTTTCCTCAATAGAATTCGGTTTAACAAATCGTTATCCGAATTCAAGTTTGAGATATTAATTTAACATGTATGTGTGTTTTTCTTATTTTCTTCAAAAGAGATTTCATATATATGCTTGTTAAAAAAACTAAGATCCCATCTATTTTGCAAAAAAGATAGATTTACAAAATATTTCTTTAAAGTAGTTGCTTGTATCGTTTGAAATAATTAGTTAATAAAAAATATTTACATTATCGGCAATAATTTATGTTTAAACATTTTCATGAACAATAAAAATATTTTTTCGTTCATTATTTTTGTAAACAATACGAACAATCATTTTTAAGAAAATAATTTTTCGAATCATTTGTTTTCATAAACTAAATGGAGTCTAAACACAACATATACACTTCAAAACCAAAGAATAGAAATAAAATAGCATTTAAGTGGAATTGGTTACCCATTCTGTAGGTTGTTGCCATGACTAGGAATATTCTTTATAATCAATGTTCTTTGCGATGGAAGTGATAAATACACATGTTAAATGAACCAACGATATAGACCATGAACTGGCTATTTGTGGGCATAAAGTGTACTAATATATTACATAAATGGCTAAATAATCGTGTTTGAATAATTTAATAGGATTATCCGAAACATATAATTAATTTAAGTAAAGAGGGCTTTTGTCCATTCCTAAATAACTTCGTGCACGTGACAAGGCTTTTTGCTCGAATCATCGCACATGAGGAGTTCCAGATGATACTTTGTTGAAGTTTCCCTCTGAATATATTCTCTCCAGCGTGCTGCTTTCCTGGAAATCCGTTTTTCTCTTGGCTTTCTAGGGCTCACGTTCCTGAAAGGCGCGATTCTCTGCGCTCTGCGTCCGTTCCTTGGTCTTTATGCTCTCTGTCTTTCCTTCTAATCTTTGACTCTGTCTTCAGCATTTTGAGATTCCCAAACCACTGGCATGCATTCTACTTTCTCTATCTCTGTTTTCTTGATTCGGACAGAGTGGGGGCTCTGCTTTGTGCGTTGTTGCTAGGTCATTCGGACTGTTTTAGTGTTGTTTATCGACATCCCTCCTCCCGCCGGAGTCCTGAGTCCTGAGCATCAGCTGCCCACGGCTCTCCTGGTTTTTCAGTTGATGTCTTTAGTGAGACACTGGAGATCAGGTCCAAGCTTAACTCTTAACCATCATCTAATCCTAGCACCAAACTTCGGTTCATCTGCGGCAAATGCATCCATTCGAAAAGTTTAGACAACTCTAGTGTTGTGGATTCCATAATTTTTAACACGGGAGTTGTGGTTTAGATGACTTTTGGAACATAAACCCTATGGCGCACTTTAATCAATTCTCATCCTTTTTCTTCCTTATCTTTTACTTTTGTTGACACAAGGAACTAAATCTCCCCAATTTGACAACATAAGTGATGAGAGCTTTGTGAATGCTTATGTGAGCCGACTTTCCAAGTAGTAATAGTCATGATTTTTATTTTCTTATTATTTGTTTCAATAAATATGAAGAGTCTCCGCCAACCCATTTCTTTGGCTAATTAGAAGCTAAGGAAGATGCAATCTAACTTTTCCATACAAAATGGTGCCAGAGTTAGGAAGTAATAGGCGAAGTTTCCAGATTCCATCGCTTTTATGTAATGATGTGAATATTTATGGTGTTTGGAATCCGTCATGTCTTTCTTAAATGATATTGATTGGACAACAAAGAAAAACTTAAAAACAAGAATGCCGACAAACGTTTGAGAACATGAAAAGACCATACAATCACTAAATCTGAGACCTGATAATGCCCCCGCAATCAACTTGTCTCCCTCCTTCCCCGTGAGACGCCAGATGCTCCACAAATTCATTGATGCACCGGTCAGAGCTCCCGCCTTCACTGATTGCTTCCTTAGCCAATTCCATCCATGTCCTTCCATTCCTCTCGATCTCATCGCTTCGGTCTCCTCTCATCACCTCGTTCAGACACTTCACAACCTCCTCTCTCCTCACCACCCCCTCCTCATCCTCCTTGGGCCTCACTCCTACTCCCCAAATCTCCTCCACATACTTGGCGTTGGTAAATTGGTCGGCGAACCGGGGGACCCCGACCATCGGGACCCCTGCGCTCAGCCCCTCGAGGGTTGAGTTCCACCCACAGTGTGTCATGAAACAGCCCGTGGCTCGATGGGCCAGGACTTCCAATTGGTTGCACCACGGGGCGATCATGACCTTTTCTTGAACAAATTCTCCGAACCCTTGTGGCAACTTATCGAGCTCGGAAGGCCTCACCACCCATAGGAAAGGGAAGCCGCTTTCCTTTAGCCCCCATGCTATCTCCTCCATTTGCTCCGCAGTCAATGAAATCATGCTTCCAAAGGAGACGTAAACCACCGATTTAGGAGGCTTCGTCTCGAGCCAATTGGCGCACTCGATGTTTAACGGCTTCCATAAGCTCGCGCCGTACGTGTCGTCTTTGTCTATGCGGCAGTCCAAGTACGTAGATGGGACCATTGGACCGATCAACTTTGCTGGCCAAAGATCTGATATGCTCTTTGCTTCCTAGCATAATATGCATCATGAAGAACTTAATTAGAAAGATAATTATCTGGGATACAAAATTGTTCGTATCCAAGATTCTAAGCATTCCTATGCAGTGGTGTGGCCCAACATCTTCAGCACTTTGTGGGAGAAAATACATCTTTTGATTGAAAATCTAAGGGTTTTAAGGAAATAAGACTATACTTCATTTCGTGTTGTAATTCATAACTGGAATAGAGTTTTCAACTTGGGGGATTAGATGATGGTTTTAACAGTTGAAACTCGCTCTAGTGACCCTACAACCTGATTGACCACCATTAGGAAGATGAAACTCAAATCCATGTGCAATAGAACTAAGAGGACAATAGCAATGTTTATCATGTGAATTTCCCATACCTCATATTCTAAGGCCTCAAAGCTGTTTCCAAAAATCCAATCAGCCTTGTCTGTGTTAGTGAACTGTCTCAGCTTCATGGCTAAGTAAGCAGGGTAGGTTCCAGGCGACTGAAGAAAACTCGGGAGATCCCGTGAGTTTAGCGGAGGCAAGCCGGGAACCAAAAGCGCCTCATCGTGGAATTCCAGCGGCAATTTGAGCAGTCCACAGTGCAAGCGGTAGAATATGTTCGAGATCGCGACTGAGTTAGTGAAGAATGCCGCACCGAATATACCATGCTGCTTAGCCACATTGAGAGCCCACGGGAAAAAGGAGTCGTAGACCACGCAAGTGACGGGGGCATCGGTGCTCGAGTACTTCTCGATAACTTCAGACAATGTTCTCGAGCCGTGTTCCTCAAACGACTTGAGGAAGACGGCTTCGCTCCCTGCTTGAGCGAACCCCTTCTCATCGAACCCGTCAGATATGGGTTCGACCCCGACGTTCGGAGCATGGATGGATTTGACCGTGTAGTGAGTTGTGGCGAGTGTGGCCTTGAGTCCTTTGGAAGCCAAACGCTTTGCGAATTGGAGGAGAGGGTTGATGTGGCCCTGGCTTGGATATGGAAGAACCACGACATGGGCTCTGCGTTGCTCAGCCTCCATTTTCATCGGTATACTGAATTCCCACAAAAGAAGAGAGTCGTGATTTATATAGGCCAGCCCTCTAGAAGAAAAGCATTGATTGATTGGCGAGCGACCGTCGTACGATTTATTACACGTGGTGCAAAAAGTGGATGGGAAAACGTTTAGAGCAATCGCGAAACTTTTTGAAATCGGCTTGTCGGTGCTTCTTTTTTGCACCATAACTCTAGAAAATATTACGTTAAAGTGAGTTATTTATCGGAGTCAACCCTAAATGTAAAATAGGATAATGATAACACTGGGGGGATCCAAAGAGTTTACACCCAAAATCTCCACGCCTGATCCTCGTGATGCCTTCCCCATGGTTGCCTGGGTGTGGTACAAGGAAGTGATGGTAGCCGTGTAAAACCCCCATTTTACTTTTGGAGTTGACTCCGATAAACAACTCAATTTAACGTCATGAGTTGGACGTGTCTCACGATATCCCCAACCACTATATTTTTCGAGGCGTGGGAGTTGCCTTTATCCCCGATCCTTGTTTTACATCCTCATGGGGCTACGGGGCTACCCCCATGAAGACCTGCCTGACTCGGCTGACCTCCCACCAGGGAAAGACTTGCCAAGGAAGTCCCTTCATTGTCAGGGAGCAATTTAAAGACCTGCTCATCCAAACACAACTGGCCATCATTTCCTTCTACCACGCCCAAGCAACTCTGAGGAAAGCATCATGAGGATAGGCGGGGGGGATTTTGGGTGTAAACCCTTTTGGATACTCCAGTGTCATTATTATCTCATTTTATATTTGGGATTGGCTCCGATAAACAACTCAGTTTAACGTCATGAGTTGGACGTAACCTCCATAGAAATTGAAGAAAAATAAGCGGAAGGAAAGAAAATCTTAGGATCGTCCTTTTACTGTGCACAGGTTGATCTTTTTAAGTGATACAGTTGTCTTTGGGTACCCTGCGCAGTATGTGCAGAGTGCATGCACACCGACAAACGATCTCCTTACCCAATACCCATTGAAAAAACAAGAGAAAGGAAAAAGAAGAATTTTCTCCGTACTTACTTTTCAAGAGGGTCGTGATTTATATAGGCCATCCCTCTAGAAGAAAAGCATTGATTGGCGAGCGACGATCGTACGATTTTTTACGCGGTGGTGCACGACAGTGGATGGGAAAAAGTTCAGAGCAATCGCGAAACTTTAAGAAATCAACCCGTCGGTGCTTTTTTTAGCACCATAACTCTAGAAAATACTAACGCGTCAGCCATTAGAAAAGTGAATTTATTGAGCATAGATGATGGCGCTTGAAATGATAGTTTTAGAACGAAGAATTTTATTACAACTGTTCGTTAGGAATTTATAAATATTATCTACGTTAATTAGAAGGTGTGAAAATACTAGAACCCAAATATCAAAAGTATGAAAAAACATCTCCTGATTTGCACTTTTCAATAATATTCTTATATCATGATATGTGTTAAATATGTCTCGAATTTGAGTCTGTTAGACAAATACGTATAAGTCTGGCCAAATAAACAGAGTTCAGGAGAGACTTTGTGATGTCTTCGAATTTTGTTCTACCATTAACCCTATCTCCATGCGTAGAAGGAAGAAGCCAAAGAAAGCGGCATGAGTGCTTTAAGTTCTTTGAGTCTCATGCGGGCAATCAAAGTCAGAGAAGAGAGATTTGCCTTAGCCGAAAAGGAAGGCATCCGCAATCATCTGCATTAAATAAAGGGACCCACAACCTGCTGCAAATGCATGAGGAAGACCCCTATAGCGCTTGCTTCTCTCCAGGAACAAGAAATTCGAAGATGGCGGCCCACCTCTTTTCACTCATTTCTTCTGTGTCATTAAATGCATGCCCACGCACATGCACAATTTGCACGCATGCCGATAAATATGGCGGGCATCAGTGCCGGTTGGGGGCTTGTCTTGTGGGCGCCTGTGCTGCATTTAATGAGACCGTTTACTTTCATTTTTTGTCTTGTTTTCTGCCCTTCTCCCTATAGAAGGAGAAGACGTCTAAAGATGCAGGCAGAGAGAGTGAGAGAAAAGAGCTCGAGAGAGAGTGAAAGGCGTGAGCTCCGCGGAGTTGAGTCCATTGAATTGAGTTGTTAAATACCGTGGGTATTGGGTATAAAGTAAGATTGAGAAACACTTAAGTGCATAAGTGATTGTAATATTGTAATTCTCCGATTTATAGTGAATTATTTTGTTGGCTCTCCTCGTGAATGTAGGTTCCGACATTCAGATCGAACAACGTAAATTTTTGGTGTCCTTTTATTGTGCCTCGTTTTGTTTCACTTAAGTGCATGAGTAATTGTAATATTGTAATTCTTCGATTTATAGTGAATTATTTTGTTGGCTCTCCCCGTGAACGTAGGTTCTGACATTCGGATCGAACGACGTAAATTTCTGGTGTCCTTTTATTGTGCCTCGTTCTGTTTCTGTCAATTTCTATAGCTCCCGATATAATTGCAAAATTACGATCTACTTCTATTGCGCCGCCGATTCCAACAATTGGTATTAGAGCTAAGATTTTGTAATTATGTTCGAAGCAAAAGTAGAAATTGAGAAATTTAACGGCAGGAACTACTTCGGGTTATAGAGCGTCAAGATGAATGCTCTATTAACAACTCAAGGATTAGCCAAGGCATTGGAGGGCAAGGCTAAGTTGCCTGAAACAATGCGAGATGCCAAAAAGGACGAGCTAATGGAGTTATCGAACGAAGTGCTAATAGAGATGGCCGAGGAGAAGGATGCTGGGTGTTATGGGAAAAACTTCAGGCCTTCTATGTAACGAAGGGTTTGAACAATCACTTATATATGCTGAAGAGAATGTTCTAGTTTCGATACACTGAAGGTACATCCATTAGATCCCACCTAGATGAGTTTAATAAACTCATTATGGACTTGAAAAATGTTGGTAAGATTTTAGATGATTAAGAACAAGGCATGATGTTGTTGGCGTCTCTACCGGAGTCATGGGAGCACTTTACCGACTCCTTATTATAGGGGCGTACTATGATTACCTCAGAAGAGGTAAAATCTGTCCGGTTTTCAAAAGAGTGGCAGAGAAAGTTGCGTAATGATAGTCTAGCGCAAGATGTAGTGCGTAGACTAGTGATTCGAGGTAGAGACCAACATCGGAGGCCCAACAGTAGAAGCAAAAACAAGAGCGGGTTGAAGTTGCGACATAGAAAATCAAAAGGTCGCGTGAAGTGCTTTGAATGTCACGAGAAGGGGGCACATAAGGAAAGATTGTCCCAAGCTAAGAAATAAAGGCGGTTGGCAAAGTGTCACAAGCAGTGTAGCGAATGTTGCCAAGGAAAGTACCAATGATGCCGAGGCTGTCTTATGTGTATCTACAAGTTCGCTAGGAGATAAATGGGTGCTAGATTCTGGATGTTCCTATCACATGACTCCTCATAGGAACTGGTTCACTATCTACTAGATTGCAGATGGTGGTAAAGTTCTTTTATGGAATAATGTAGCCTGAAAGGTTGTAGGGATAGGAACAGTTGAGATCCGAATGCACAATGGTGTAAAACGAACGTTGACAGACGTAAGGCACATACTAAAGCTCAAGAAGAGCCTTATTTCTTTAGGAACACTCGGTGACATCAGGTGCAAATATACAGCGGAAGGTGGAGTACTGAAGATCTCTCGATGTGTCTTGATAGTGATGAAAGGGAAGAATGTGAATTCTCTCTATCATTTATTGGGAGAAACCGTGACCAGAGTTGCTGCAGTTTCATCAGGTGAGTCAGACTCAAATTTGACTTAGTTATGACATATGCGATTGGGACACATGAGTGAGGCAGGTATGACGATGCTGAGTGAGAAGGGGTTGCTGAAAGGTCAGAAAACAGGAAAGCTGGACCTGTGTAAGCACTACATCTTCGGGAAGCAGTGTTGTGTTAAATTTGGTACAGCTCTACATTCGACCAAGCAACCAGTAGAATACATTCATTCAGATGTTTGGGCGTCGTCTCTAGTTGCATCGAAAGGAGGTGCTCGATATATGTTGATATTCATCAATGATTACTCAAGGAAGGTATGGGTGTATTTCCTAAAGCACAAATCCAAGGTGTTTGATCGGTTCAAGAATTTGAAGGCATTGATTGAGAAGCAGTCAAGTAAACAAATAAAGTGCCTAAGAACTGATAATGGCATGGAGTTCTATGGTAAGGACTTTACCAAGTTCTACCAAAAGAAAAGGATTGTGAGACACCGCACATTTCTTGGAACACCACAACAGAATGACGTAGCAAAACGAAAGAATAGAACTCTGCTTGAGTGAGCTCGATGCATGCTTTCACATGCAGGACTGGGTAAGGAATTTTGGGCTGAAGCAGTAAATATAGCATGTTACCTAGTTAATCGATCTCCATCATCTGCTATTGAGTGGAAGACTCCTAAGGAAGTATGGTCAGAGAAACCTGTTGATTACTCCGTATTACAGATATTCAAATGTCCTGCGTATGCTCATGCGAGTAATAGTAAACTTGAGCCGAGGGCAAAAAAGTGCATATTTCTGAATTATGCACAAGGGGTGAAGGCTACTGGCTGTGGTGCATTGATTCCAGATCACCCGATTTTCTAATTAGTAGAGACATGATCTTCAACGAGACTGTAATGCTTCAAAAGAGGAGACTTGAGACTTAAATAGCAGAGCAAACAGATCATGGTATCAGAAGTGAGGTGGAGCTTCAGGTGGAGTCTAAAAAAACCTTAGAGGTAATAGAGGAAGAGATTCTGGATGAGGCCACAGTTTCTGAAGACGGTGATACTGAACAACTAGCAGAGCCACAACACAACATAGCCACGAGCAGACAAAGAAAGCAAATTAAACCATTAGTACGTTATGGTTATTCTGATATTGACCATGCATTAACTATAGGTGATGAGGTGGAGATGAATGAGCCTTCATCCTATTCTGAGGTGATGTCTAGTGCCGAGTCATCATAGTGGCTAGAGACTATGAATGAAGAAATAGAATCACTCTATCGGAATCAGACATGGAAGTTAGTCAAAATGCCCAAAAGTCAAAAAATTGTCGGATGTAAATGGGTCTACAAACAAAAAGAGGGCATTCTCGATGTAGAAGCAGCCAGGTTCAAGGCAAGACTTGTTGCGAAGGGGTATACTCAACAAGAGGGCATCGACTACAATGAGGTGTTCTCTTCTATGGTAAAGCATACCTCTACTTGTGTATTACTTGCCTTAGTTGCTACACAAGATCTTGAGTTGGAGCAGCTAGATGTGAAAATGGCATTCCTTCATTGTGAATTGGAGGAATGAATTTACATAAAGCAGTCTGAGGATTTGCTATTCCAGGTAAGGAAGACCATGTTTGCTTATCAAAAAAATCTTTATATGGATTGAACCAATCTTCTAGACAATGGTACAAACATTTTGATGCTTTCATGACTAGTCAAGATTATTCGAAAAGTCAGTTTGATAGTTGTGTTTATTTTAGGAGATTAGAGGATGTGTGTTTGATTTATTTGCTATTACATGTTGATGATATATTGATAGCAGCTAAATATATGTCTATATCAACTAAACATATGTCTAATATTGATGTGTTGAAGCGGCAGTTGAGTGCTAAGTTTGAAATGAAAGAATTAGGTGCCGCTAAGAAAATATTGGGTATGAAAATTTTGCGTGACAAGGATATAGGAATGTTGTATTTATCTCAAAAGAAATATATTGAGAAGATTATTGTACATTTTAATATACAGTCACCAAAATCTGTAAATACTCATTTAGCTGCACATTTTAAACTTTCTAACAAGTTATTACCGCAAACTGAGGAGGAGGAGAAACATATGTCCCGTGTTTCTTATTCTAGTGCAGTGGTTAGTATTATGTATGCCATGGTATGTACTAAGCCTGACATTTCACAAGCTGTAAGTGTTGTCAGCTATTACATGAAGCACCCAGGTAAAACTCATTAGGAAGCTGTGGAATGGATTCTCAGATACTTAAAGGGGACAACAAACGTTGGCATTATGTATCAGAGGAACGTCAATGGCAATGAAACCAAAGAGTATGTGGATTCGAATCACGCCGGTAACTTGGATGATCGCAGATCATTAGCAAGGTATGTGTATATGCTAGCAGCTGGTGCAATAAGTTGGAAAATGTATTTACAAGACGATGTTATCTCGTATGATGAAGGGTGAAAAAGCGAAAAGCATTAGCTACCCTGGAGATGCTCCCATAAAGTTCCAGACTCGCTACATATCATTCAATTCAATTGATAACCATAGCTTATTTGACAATTCAGTCTCTACTGCATCATAGCCATGCTCAAAAAAGACATTAGGATATCAAGGAATATAACTCAAGGATTCGCACTTGTAGCGGAGTTTGCTGTTGAAACCGATAGGAGTTAACCTAGTTTGCTTTTAATTGGAATTGAGGAATTGCAAATCCAGATTGATGTGTTCAGAGTTGGATCCCACAACAATGAATCAAATGAAACCATGGATGCCCCTCCCAATTCTACTTTTCATTAGGAGCGTGCAAAAGAACCGGGACCCGCCCAAACCGCTTGGAACTGGACTGAGACCTCCTGGAACCGGTGGTTATTAAGGCAACCGGTCCAGTTCTCGGTTCCAATTTATGAGAACCAATGGGTACTGGTCCGATTCCCGGTTCCATAGGCAGATTCGTCTACCCGCCCACCCGAACCGGACCGATTATATTATAATAATACATGTTAATTTTTAATATTAAAAAAATCGAAATTAGCAAATCTAAAATTTAGGACTCTAATCATCATCTTGTCTCAATTCACTACTCTCCTTCTCCATCTCGTCTCTCTTAGTTCAAAATCTTCCCAAGCTCCCTCTTCTTCTCCAATTCACCTTCGGATCTACTCATCTCCCTTCGAGTCTTAGTCCGAACTCGGCGAAACAGTGAGTTGATTCTCTTTTCCCCCTTTGAACTTGAACTCTCTCTCCACGTCATCACCATCCTTGTCGCCACCTCCGCTTTCACTATCATTATCGTCATCTTTGTTGTTGGGCTCGTCCCACTTCTACCTCCCCTCTTCCTCCTCCCCCTCCTTAGGCCTCCCCCAATCATCCTCATTTTCAGGGACAAGGGCGAACTTCAAGTCTAAGAATGGCTCATCGTCCTCATTGTCCTCCTCATTGTCAGTCTCAAGGGAGGAGTGGGAGACAACGAAGGCGGTGGCAATGATGGCGGTGGTGGAGGGTGAAAAGGTACCATGGTCAGGAGAGCTAGAATAAGTAGATGTGGGGAGGGTGAAAAGGGGAAGGCGCGGAGGTTGGACCAGTTCTATGGATCTACCCGGGAACCAGACCGAACCGGTGGTCTGGTTCCCGGGTGGATCCATACAACTAGCAAATGGTTCCCAGTTCCAATTTTTCGAAACTGGTTCTTAGCGAGCAGCTCCCAGTTCTAGATCAGGAACCGCCCACCCAGACCATGCACACCCCTACTTTTCATAGCTTAAAAAATCCCTCCTTATATATATATATATATATTTTGCTTTTATGTAGATAAGGTGTGACTCTATAAAATTGAGTTATACAGAATAATTCATAAATGATAGCAATACGGTTAAAATAAAAAGTGACGGAAATAGTGTTGTATCAAAATGTAATAATTGCAAATAAATGTCGAATAGTATCCTCAAAGCTTTCTCCATTTCATGAACTTGACAAGGACAAGAAGTACCGAACCAAAAAAAAAAAACAAAAAACAAAAAAACAAAACAAAACAAAACAAGGATAAGACGCCAAAATGAACTTTAAATTTGCTATGCTAGACGACATACGCTTTTGATTATGAGTCTGTTTGGAATCAGCTTTGGAAGGGGCTTTGGCCATCAAAAGCCCCTTGGGCCAAAATAAAGCGTTTGGGAAAAAACTTTGCAAGTCTCTTAATGGCAAAGCTGGCATTTTGTAAGCTGAAAGCCCAAGGCAGGTCCTAAGCTGCCTTGGGCTTTCAACATTTTCGAAAGGCCTGATGCGCTGTTCATTGTCTTCTTCGTCAAGTTCTCAGATAGTTGCCGGTGAGGTTGCGATGGGTCGGCGACGGGCTGGAGAGAGGCCGATGTGGTCGCGGCACCCTGGCAACCAGTCGTGCGACCCAGATCTGAGTCGCGTCGGTCGCCGCGACCTCTAGCGACCCATGACCTTGCTGGGACCCAGATCTGGGTCGCGGAGGTTGCCAGAGGTCGTTGGAGGTCGCGGAGGTTGCCTGGGTCGCAACAAGGTCTATCGTCACGACTTCTTGCGACCCACGACCTCGCCGCAACCCAGATCTAGGTCGCAGAGGTCACCGGAGGTCGCGGTGACCCAAGTGACCCACGACCTCGCCGCGACCTAGATCTGGGTCGTGGAGGTTGCCTGGGTCGCGGCGCGCGACCTCCACGACCTCGCCGCGACCTAGATTTGGGTCGCCGAGGTTGCGAAGGTCGCCTGGGTTGCCGGCGACCTCTGCGGCGCAGTGGGTCTCGCGACGGCGCGGCGAGGACCGTGACCCTAGTCGGACGTTGCCCTTTGTCGCGCCGCCTCCCCCTCGTTAGACCACCTACCTTCGCTGGCAACTATTAGCTCTTCGTCGGCGGTAACCGGTGAAGCCCTTGGCCGGCGGTAACCGGCGAAGCCTTTGGCCGGCCAACTCTCCTTTTTTTTTTTTCCTTTGGAGTCTTTTGCAAATTTAATTTACCCAAACACTATTTTGCACAAATATACTTCACAATGGACTTTCACAAATAGATTTACTAAACACAATTTGCATTTTGGAAAACATCTTTCGCTCAATGGTCTTTACATTTCCCCAAAGATTTTTCTCAAAAGTCTTTCCAAATGCACTCTATGTGCATACTTTCAAGTTACACAACGAGCTCGCAGTAAACAGAGGGTGGGCATAAATAAATCTTTGAACACTAATCTTCTCATAATCATTACATTTCCATGATGTTACTCTACATTGTAACGGAAAACATAGGTCCATGCTGCTGAAGATGTCCCAAGAGAATGCGCACGTACAGTAAGTAATTCAGAGAATGTGCAAGTTGACTCGTAACCAAGACTTGACTGATAGCACCGTATCGGAGAAAAGAAGAGGTCTTGCTTGGACTGGCTGATAAAAAGTTACCACGAATCGGCCTATACTTAGCAAAAGAACCGACAAATGCGATATCATTTCAACGAGTTTAGACATATAATGAAGGCGCCGGACCAATATCGCGGGATTGCTTTGCCGCAGTGTACAGATAGACACAGGGAAGCAGTCCCAAAAAAGATGTGACTGGCGTAATTTGTGGCTTGGAGGGCACGCACCCTTTAATTAAAAAAGAAGAACCGAAGATCCAATCAATGACTTTCGAGTGTTAAATGAATGACTCCAGATGGCGTCTTTCCACCGAATTTTGGACGTCTTTGGGCCATCATCTGGTCATGGCGTCGTGCATCACGTGAAACTTGCCATTGCTTAATTGAGCCTGAACCACGCTTGAAAAGACCTTTGCGTCCCATGATGATATCGTGCGATGATAATATGTCTAGATCTGTGCCTTGTAAAAATTTGGAAAATTCTTTTTGTTTGTGAAATTAATCTTCACGCCTTGCGGGCCCTCCATGCCGACATAAAGAGCCTGTCTTTATATGTCATGGAGGATTAGGTCATCAAATCAAAGAGTCGTTCACATTTGACAAGAGTCTTCTTGAATTAAAAAGTAAAAAAGCATATGCTGAATAAGTGTGCCACATACTTGATTTGATTGACTTATCGTGCATCATGTGTTAACTATAATTATAATTGATAAAAATTTTATTAGATTTGAGTCTATTTAATTACTTATATTATTGCAATTCCATTTTCACATTTCTATAACCACAAAATTGTCAAAAACACAACTCTATCGACTGCCTCCATTACTCATCAATCGCTAGTAGTCAACAATGCCGGTCACCAATGCCACCGCTAATTGCCAACTTGCCACCAATCGCTTCCGATCACAGTTGATGGTTGTTTACAGATGAGAAGTTTTCTCCAAAAAGCACAATTCATTTTCATCCCAATGATGAAAAAAAATATATCATTCTAGAGAAAGATATTGCTTGAAATGGTAATCCATTTGAGGATTCCTTACATATGGAACCAAGTGAGGCCTATAAGTAATCAAGTGTAAAAGGTTTTGGCCAAAAGAAAATTAAGAGTCAACATTGTGAAGTGTGATTTGAATCAGATTATCTTAACGTTGTAACACTTTGGCTTTGCATAGCAATTAAGGTCTAAAATTTGTAAAAATAGAAAGAAAGATTCGTACCGGACAAGAAAAAGTCCCAAGGGAAAAGACAGGCTGGAGATCAAAAGAGGATCTGGATGGAAAAACAAGGAAAAAAAGTGTGGTTGAAATTGCACCGTCGTTTTCAAGCAATGACGGCACCACTTATGCTGGCATTGCTCGTCGTTAGGGAACACAAAATGGAAAAACAGATGCTACGATTCCGGATTATATGGAAGGCAGATTGAAAATTTTGCTTTCAATATCCTCGTTAATAGATATTGAAAAAAGGACGAGATAAATGCACAAAAAACCCTAAAACTTATACTAAATTGTAATTAAGTCACGAAACTTTCGGATCAAATTTTAAAAATTCTAAAAAAAATGTGTAATCAATTAATTCGATAGGTCCATTTATTAGACATTAACAGTGCAAACGCATTTGAGAACCGCTGCGTTTTTATTGGGCACTGCCTTGCCTTCCCCACCAGTTCAAGCGAGAATCACGTTGGGGCATCTTCTTCTTCCTCTTTTTCTAGTTCCGCTTCTTTCAGGCTTATCTAGCACGGCTTCATACAGCAGGTATACATCAATGAGCTATGGCAGCCCACTATTTATGCCAAAATATTGGATAGTTTCAACAATCTTCTTGGAACTTTGGCACAAAACCTCGATCCATATATTTTGCATCGACTTATATTAGGAGGGCAAGTTGTTCCAAAGAAAAAGATTAAATTTTATGCAGGGATATGTTAATCTATGTATATATACTTTCCGTGAATAATTAAATTGCTATCTCGTGCAATCATTTTGATTCTTTTTCTATTAAAGTTTATATTTTGTTCCTCTTGAAGAGTGGAAATGGAACCTCATCTTGAAGAGGAAGTGTTGGAGAAGTCTCAACTGCAAGCTAAAGAAGCAACTTTTGAAAAGGGTCACAAACCAATATTTTAACCTAGATCTATTGATGTGGATTACATATGAGTCACCTCAAATTTAAAATATAAGTCATGATGGGTTCTTATGCAAAAAGCCTCAAAAAGATGAGTTTTGGTGAGGATGTTATAAGCCCACTTTCAACTTGCTTAATCAATATAGTGAAGTTAAGGAAACAGGATGAAAAAAGGGAAAAAAAAAAAAGAGTTAAGGAAACAGGTCTCGGTTCCTTTTTAATTTTCGCTTCTCTCTTCTCTCCTTCTTCCGTTCCACCGATCATGACTTGCGAGCTTTCTCCCTTCTCTTTGATTCCAATTGATAGGCTCTAGCGTCGCTGGCCTCCCTGATTTCTGTAACGTCCAAGAGAGCCCCTGCACAAGAAGAGCTAATAAGGGGCGACCAGAATGGATTATAGTGCATCGAAGTATTGAGCCGGTCCTCCTCAAGTCGATTTTTCTCAGTTGTCTAATGTTCCCCTTTTGATGGGTCTTAGAAATCTGTGATTTGTTGATTTTGCATTTACCGAACTTCCCCGAACTAGATGAACAAAAGATGATATGTGTCATAGTTATTGTCCTTCTAGAAGAGTCTGTGTCCCTGAACTCGGAACTGGTTTAGGAGTCTTGTTTCCCTTTGACCACCTGAAATGCTGAAAAAGGGGACAAGTCTGTTGGATTGAATGGAATGACGACGAATGTGATGTGACGATGGCTCCTATTTTTTCTCATCCAACATGTATCGTCCTCAACTTCTACAAGAGATTTCATGTTAGATAGATCGCATATCACTTTCTTGCCCATATGGAGAGAGAATTGTGTAGGGAGTGTGTTGGGAATATCAGATTCTCAAAAACAAATTCGACACTAAATTGAACCCCTAAAACGAATGCGGAAGACGAGCTTAGAAACAAACATGTATTACCGATCAAAGACACATCACGAAATCGAGCGTACCTTATTGTCCACAGATTAAACACCAACATTGAAGTTCGAGCAAGAATTTGATTCCGGTCTACCAAGGAGCGTACTATTGGTTCAAAGGGGAGAGAAAAGTTACATTGGTTTTGGAAGAGGGAGAAAAGAAAAGCGTACGTTCAACCAAAATGTGCGTTCTCTTTTTCTTTTCTCCCCTTAAATACGTCTTCTTCAAAAGACACATCCCTTCAACGTAACACCCATTTATATCTCAACCCTTCATCTATGGGCCCTTATCTTACGGGCTGGGCTTTTAGGCCCAACATGGGTAGACGGGCCTTAAGCCCATCATCATACAAATAAATAAAACCATCATCTCCCACTCACACATGGTGGGCCGAACATGATCCTCTTTACCTCTTTTCAACATTCATACCGATAAATAATCCGTGCGACCAGCATACTTTGAGAGCTCATTGCCATACATCTGTTATGAATATATAGCAGCTCATAATGGGCATCACACTCTGAGTAGATTTAGTATGCAGTACCCTAGATCGATCGATCATATTTATATATATATATATATATTGTATTCACAATTATAATTATCTCAAAGACATTCATAATTGGTCGACCAGTGAATACAAAATTACAATGTGATTCTCCAAAATTCAATCTTCATTTTTCCTTCAAACTCTCAATTTTAGTTCAACTTGCTTTTCTAGAAATGTCCCATTAGATTGAATCAACTCATGACCATTGGCAACATCCTAATATAGCAAACACTAAATAGAAATCTTGAGAATAAGTAAAAGTCATGAGGATACTAAAATTGAGGAACTCTTTTCCTCAAGAGTCTCACACGGTATAAAAGTTGAGATCAAACTTTTACCACTCTTATTGGTCATCTCATGCATACGTAGTATGAAATACGTATTACGGTATTAACTTATTTCCCATTGAGCGTATGTCTACACCTTCAATACCGTACAGATGATAGTTCAGACATACCCAATGTCTAACTTGAGTTCACGTATCTACTCATTCACAAAATTCATCAGAACTCACATCTGGCATCTTAGACAGATAAAGTAAAATATGTGGGGTATTTTACTTTCGGACATAGTGCATATCATGTCCTCATCTTAATACTTAGTTAAGGCAACATATATATTTTAAGCTTGAGTTCTCGATTATCATCTAGATAATAAGCTTAAAAATCATCTCATCTCAATTCATCACACAGTAAATAGAGGTGATTACTCGTATGAGTGGGCTAATCATTTATCTGTCCGACATACTTTCTCAACTTAATATAATGCACTGAGCATTAAGATGCATAAACATCAAACAAAGATTCATAGGCATTAATGATGAAAACACAAATTCATCAAATGTGAACACTTA
Organism: Eucalyptus brandiana; assembly: GCA_014182725.1. NCBI lineage: Eukaryota > Viridiplantae > Streptophyta > Magnoliopsida > Myrtales > Myrtaceae > Eucalyptus > Eucalyptus brandiana. The sequence continues at coordinate 32,189,187 of CM024669.1, forward strand.
GGGAAATTACAATATTCAGTACATCAGCCTCTATGCAATCCTAAAGATTTCACATTGCCACAAAACACATCTCTAGGTATTGGCTTTGTCATAGGATCTGCTACCATTATATGCGTAACATGTACTGTAAGTTCACATCTTTTCGTGCAACCATATCTTTGACAAAGTTATACTTGGTATCTATATGTTTGGTCTTGCCATGATATTTTGGATTTTTGGTGTACGTTATAACTGCTTGGCTATCACAGTTAATCAATAATGAATTTGCAGTTTTCTCAAAACACCTAAATGATCCAAAAATCTCTTAAGCCAAACTCACTCTTGTACCGCTGCTAATAATGCCACGAACTCAGCTTCTATCGTAAACAAGACTATACACGTTTGTTTCTTACTACTCCAACATATGGCGCCATTATTCAGTAAGAAAACAAACCCAGAGGTAAATTTCCTTCCATCTAAATCTCCTCCCAATCAGCATCTGAATAGCCTTTAAGTTATAGATCATTTCCTTGATAACTCAACGTATAATCAGCAGTTCCCTTTAGATACCTCAGTATTCTCTTAAAGGCTTTTCAATGTGCTTGACCTGGATTGGATTGGTATTTACTCACCATTCCAACTGCAAAGCATATGTCAGGTCTTGTACACATCATAGCGTACATCAAGCTCTCAATAACACTAGCATAAGGAACATGTTTCATTTGTTCCTTCTCTTGTAGAGTCCTTGGACACAATCCATGACTCAATCATTCACCTTTTGCAATAGGAGTATCAATGGGTTTACAATCTTGCATACGAAATCGTTCAAGAACCTTATTTATGTATGTTCCTTGCGAAAGAGATAATGATCTCTTCGAACGATCTCTTGAAATCTTAACTCCAAGAATGTATGCAGCCTCACCCATATCTTTCATCTCAAAGTTGGAAAATAACCAACTCTTCACAGTATTTACAAACTCAATATTGCTTCCGACAATTAGTATATCATCAACATATAATGATATGATCACAAATTGATCTTTGGATCTTTTAATATATACACAATGATCCTCATCTATCATTGTAAAATCATATGCCATTATGGCATTATAAAAACGTATATACCATTGTCTCGATGACTGCTTAAGGCCAATATCGATCTCAAAAGTCGACATACATTTCCTTCTTAGCCTTCTATAATGAAACCAGCAGGTTGTTTCATATATATTTCCTCATCAAATTCTCCATTAAGAAAAGCAGTCTTTACATCGATTTGATGTAATTCAAGATTCATACTTGCCACTATTGCCAAAATAATGCGAATCGAGGTAAATCTCACAATAGGAGAAAATGTTTCCTCATAATCAATTCATTCTTATTGATTATACATCTTCGCCACAAGGCGAGCTTTATATCTCTCTATCGAGCCATCAGCTTTACGCTTTATTTTGAGAACCCACTTATTCCTAATAGCTTTGCGTCCTTTTGGAAGATCAACCAGTTCCCAAACATGGTTTGACTTCATTACTCAATTTCCTCTCCCATTGCATGCATCCATTTTTCTTTACTAGGGCAACTTAGAGCCTCATGTATATTTCTTGGCTCATCCTCATCTTGTGGGGCAATCATAAAATTTTCCCCTTCAATGTCAAAACGTTAACGGGGAATACTTTTGCGACTTGTTCGCCTTATGGGAGATTGTACACTTTGCACACCATTTCCCATTATGCTCCCACTAGGATTAGATAATAATGATGTCGTCTCATCATGTGATTGTAATTGAGAATGAGTTGAATTCAATTCATCACTTCTCGTATTACTCTCACTTGGACGAACTCCACTAATATCATTATCTTGATCCAAGATTTCAAATAGGGAGTAATCTTCACTTATTTCGCTCTTCTTAGGAAATTCATTCTCTAAGAATGTGACATCCCGTGATTCAAATTCAGTTATACTCTCACTTTCTAGCTCACCTATGAACACATACCATTTCGATTGTTCGGAGTATCTTATGAAAATGCTTTTCTTTCCTCTAGGACTCAATTTTCCAAACTTGTGAGAGGGCTCATGAGTATAGGCAGCACAACCTCATGGGTTAAGAAAACTTAAGTCCGGTTTTCTACCTGTCCATAACTCATATGGAGTGGAAGTAACTGATTTGGAAGGCACCCGGTTAAGTATATAGGCAACAGTTAACAACGTATCACTCCAAAAAGTGATAGGTAAGTTAGCATGATGCGCTATCATGGACCTAACCATTTCCAGTAAGGTTCTATTTCTTCTCTCCGCAACACCATTTTGTTGAGGAGTATATGGAATAGACAACTGTCTTTCTATTTCTTTTTCATCACATAATTTTCTGAACTCATCAGATAAATATTCTCGAACTCAATCGGATCTCAATGCTTTTATTTTCTTGTCTAATTGATTTTCTACCAAGTTCATAAACCTTTTGAAACAACTTAATGCTTCAGATTTATGAGAAATCAAATAGATATATCCGAATCGAGTATAATCATTTATAAAAGTGATGAAATAAACAATCACATGCCTTCCTCTCACATTCATTGGACCACAGACGTCATAATGGATTAAATGTAGAGGAAATTCAGCTCTTTTACCTTTTCTAAATGGTTTCCTTGTCATTTTCCCTACTAGGCAATGCTCACATATGGGCAAATCGACTTTTTCAATGTTGCCCAACAAGCCCTCTTTGGCCAGTCTATTCATACGTTATTAGCCAATATGACCAAGTCTAGCATGCCACACATTCACATCATTATCATATGAATTAAGAGACATGAGAAAGGAATAACAAACATTTGCATTAACATAGTCAATATCTAATACAATGAAACTATCCAGAAAATAACCACAATCATAGAAATTTGTATCAAAAAACAAATCCACACATCTATTATGGAAGTTCATATTAAAACCGAGCTTGACCAACACTAAAATAGACACTAAATTCCGACGAATCTCCGGAGCATACAATACATCATGTAGGAACAAGGTGCGTCCACAATGCATGTTCAATTGACAGGTGCCAATCACTTTAACTTCAGCTCTGGAGTTGTTTCCTACATAGATCCACTTAATTCCAATCGGAACTCGTCGAAATTCTACGAATGATTCTCTATCCTTCACTATATGGTCTGTTGCTCCCGAATTTACAGTTCACAAAGGATCAGATTCAGTTAAGAATACAAAACTTGACACATTAGCAAAGCTCTTAAGAGTACAAGGAGTGAGTACATTCTTTGGCTCGCGACAATCGCGAGTATAGTGACCATTTTTGTCACAATTGTAGTACTTCACCCTTGTCAGCTTCTTCATTCGAGGACGTTTTCCTCTGTCATGTTGGTCAACCTTTGGCTTCTTCCCTGAAGCACTTGGTCCCTTGCCTTTCCACCTCTTGAACCAGTCAGGACGTTTGCGCTTGGAGCCCAAAACTCCATTTGAGCTAGAACCAGCGTTATATATTTCAATTTCCGGCTTAACCATCAAGAGGCGGTCCTCTTCCAGCTCAAGATGTTGCACTGCATCCTTAAAGACTTTGATATTCTCATTGTGGGTCAGGTGCACTTTCATATACTCCCAACTTTGAGGCAAGGAATGGATCACTGCTTGCATTTGCTGCTCATCAGTCAGAACATGGCCAACATCCTTCAACTCATTTATCATGTTTGACATCTTTCTCAAGTGTTGCTTCATGATCTAACCATGAGGTTTCTTATAAGAGTCAAACCTAATAGTGAGATGCCTCAGTTTGGTCACCGAAGTATGGCCAAATCTTGCTACCAACGCTTCCCACATTTCTTTGGCATTCACAAAACGCCTGAACTCTCGCATGACATCATTTTCCATGCTACTCAGCAACGTAATGCGAGTAAGGGAGTTCTTCCTTTTCCATGCAACAGATGCATCCTTATTTCTCTTGTGTTGTGCAATGTTCCCATCTTCAGGCTCTTCCATGGTTAGGTTAAGAGCTTCTAGTGCCTCTTGCTCTTCCTTTTGCTCTTCTAGCACATATTGGATTTTCATGTACCATATTTCATAGTTATCGCCATTGAGATTCTCACCTTTGTTCAGCTCAGCAACTATGCTTTTTGTGGCTGAACCCATTGATCTGAACATATTAGACATATATGCACGAATTATTAATGCCTATTATTTATGCATCTATTTTGCATAAAACCATCATATTAATAAATAATTTCAAATTATGTTTCAGAATCAAGAGGTCACTATGTTTCCAATCATCATCCAAAATCCTAACTTGGAGTTATTATTAATATAACATTCTATGCAAAATAAATTTTTTGAAATTACAAAAATTTCAACGTACTACCCACAACAGTTAATAATAACATAAAGCAAATAGTACTTGATATCAAACAATGATATAATAATAATGCTTTCATATAATACAACTAACATATCAGTTGTCACACCATCAATAACTAGGTAGATAACATTACATAAGATGTCCACAAAGCACACTAAATAAAGACCAACCAAAACATCTAGCACCAAGTCAATATACGAACTGGGAAAGATCTTATTTTGTTCAATTTGTTGATATTTTCTCTTGTAACAATTCAGTAATAATCATCTATAAAATCCATCACAATTTTCCTATACGAAGTAGCTCTGTTGACTTCCCACACGCGATTCAATACTCCTTGCCATTCTTGTGGAAGAGTGTTTATGAAAAATCGCATCATCTCAGACTGTGGCATGGACGACCATTCCATATGACCTTTTGTATTTTCCCGTTGACTTCAGGAACATGATCAATTAAGTCGCCACTCTCCCATCGATGATCAGTCAGCTCAGCTATCAACTTAGAAAGCCTTTCCTTTTGTTCATCGGTAATTGCGCAAATAGGTGTACGCAACTTAAGGGGATGCATTGTTCCTGCAATAAATGCATAACAAATAAGAGATTACATATAATCCACATAGACTTAATTGGAAAAAGAAACACGTTCTTTTTTTTTTCTTTTTTCTTTTTTGATCAACGGTTAAAGTCAACGGTCAACGTTAGTCAATGGTCAACAGTCATCAACGGTCAACGGTCATTGTCAACCGGCTCGGGTCGCCAGGTTGGGCCGGGCTGGTCGGTCGAGTCGGACGGACCGACTTGGCACGTGCGGCACGTGTGCGCAGCTAACGTCACGATGACGTCAGCTAGCGCGTGCCACGCACGCGCCATTAGCAGCCTCTGCGCGCACGTGCGACGCACGCACCTATGTCTTCAGATCGGCGCGTGCAACACCAGTTCGTTCTGGCTGCGCATGGGGGTACGCCCAGCGGCCTATGGCGCAATCCGCCACTCGTCTTGCTGGTCTCAACGAGACCTTCGACCCTACGTCATCAGAAACTGAAAAAACGGGTGAACAGTGCTCGGGTGTCAGGATTTTTCCGTCCCCGATCGGTGTCAGCCGATTTTTCACGAAAATTCAATTAAAAATCATTCATAAACATGAAAATGGATCAAAAAAACATGAAAAAGGGATCGGGAAACATGAACAATGGCTCCGATACCAATGTTGGGAATATTGGATTCCCAAAAACGGATTCGACACTAAATCGAACCCTTAAAACGAATGTGGAAGACGAGCCAAAAACATGTATCACTGATCAAAGACACACCATGGAATCGAGCATACCTTATTGTCCACAGATTAAACACCAACGTTGAAATTCGAGGAAGAATCTGATCCCAGTCTACCAAGGAGCATATTGTTGGTTCAAAAGGGAGAGAAAAGTTACGTTGGTTTTGGGAGAGGGAGAAAAGAAAAGCGTACGTTCAACCAAAAGGTGCATTCTCTTTTTCTTTTCTCCCCTTAAATACGTCTTCTCCAAAAGACACATCCCTTCAACATAACACCCCTTCATATCTCAACCCTTCATCCATGGGCCATTATCTTACGGGTCGGGCTTTTAGGCCCAACATGGGCGGACGGGCCTTAAGCCCATCATCATACAAATAAATAAAACCATCAGAGTGGAAAATGTGAGTATCAAAATCTTCAGATTTATATTGATATGAACATCTTCTTGAATAATTATTAATGTCTCATATGGAGGGTTATCAACATTGAGCTCTAATTAATGGTTATATTCATAGTTTTAGCAGGGGTACTGCTTGTCACTCGGCTAAGATACACCACCCTCGGCTTCATCACTAACTTCATGACCCCATCCATAACTTGACCCTTGAATTCTCTCATTAACTCGGCAAGTTGATCTATGGAATCACTCATTTTTCAGAGGCAACAATTTAAATACAAAATTTGTTAAGAATGGAGTCCAGGTCATATTGGTGATGTATTGTTATAATTGTATTGCTTTAAAATAAGATAGTATAGTTTAAATGAGTCAATTTGAGTTGGACCATTTTCAACTCACCTAAACCTAACTTGGATCACCCTTTTGACGGCCCTACAAGTTTTAAAATATTGGTTAATCATCCTCCAACATTACCATCTTATCACTTCGAGTCATTACTTGATTATTGGCAGCCTAATGTGTGGCCAAGTTATGATTTATTTATTTATTATTATTTTGGTCGAAAAGATAAACTTCATTTCATTAAGATAATCCATTTGAGTACATGAAGCGGGCCTCTGAGCACCATAAGTCCCCCATAAAATATAGGCAGTGTATAGACATATTCGCTCTATATGTTGCAATAATTTTAATATTCTCTAGGCGTCAGGAATTAAGCGAGGAAAATAATAGAAAATATGTCTAAAGCAAGACAATCCGCATAGAATTGGGACAAAGAGCTTTGCTGGGATGCAAGAGAGAACTCTGGTAGCATTTGCTTTAAGACACGTGTGACCCATTATCTTCCTTGTTGCCGCCCCGGAAATACCGATGTGTGTGTGTGTATATATATATTCATCGTTTCCTGTAAGTTTAATATGCTGAAATAATTCGTCCAACACATTATTTTAAGCTCATCAACATCTGCATCGACTTCTACGACGAGATGTATCCCACGCTAGGGAATGTTTATCAGGCCCATTTAATTACTATGCAATTAAAATAAATCACTCGTTGTTACGAGGTAGAATATTCCCAAAGACATTAGTCAAAACTCTTGTTCGAATTTTCCAAAAGAAAATAAGAAGAAAAAACACAAACATAGAGATCACAGATAAAAATATAGATATAATCTTCAATTTTAACGTCTCCATGGAGACAAAACCGTCCAGCCTCCTAAGCCCGTCGCCTGTCGTGGTTTTCACATGCCTTGAGGCCTATATATTTGGGGCCTGAAGAACTACAATCGCCACGGTGAACTTATTGATTCATCCCCGGGAAGATTTATAATCGTAACCCAAACAAACATGGCTTCTTCCCTCCTCAAAACGGGGTTGATGGCTCTTTGCCTCTTCGTCTCGGTCATGGCGGTCACTGCTCAGTACGGCGATTCATCGCCTGATGGCGATAGCAACAAAATGCCACCAGGCATGCACATGGCGCCTTCGCCAACAGGCAATGGCTTGTTCATGCTTCCGTCCATGGTGGTCGGAGTTCTCGCTTTGATTGTGTCCTTCTTCGTCGTCGGAGAGAGGGTGTAATGTGTCTAGCCTACATATCATGCAGTTTGTCATTGGATGTGCTTGAATGTTTTACTTTTTCTTACAGCATAATCTGATTATCTTGGCTTCGCGAGTGCTTCGTCCACACTTAGCACAGAATGTTGTAATAAACACTGCTCTTCATTCCACGTACGATCTACCTAATAAACACATCTCTTCATTACATGTACGCCGTGTCATTTATCCTTGCCTAAATTTGTGAAGCTCTATATTCCTTAGTCCAGGTTTTTTTTCCATATACGGATCAAGATCTATATGCTTATAACTAAAGCAATCCCAGTAGTGCAAAGCTATCATTAATCAAAGAAGAAATGCTTTGTTAAAATATTTCAGATCGCTTATTTACCAGAATTACATGGTTTTTCTAGTTTTTATATATGTGATATCTCTTTACCTATTAATTTAAGAATATTCCAACATGGATCAAAGCCATTCCTCAAATATACATGTGTCTCCCTCAAGCTTTTCCTATTCTTCAACAACGATTCTCGAAATCAGATTCATCAACTCAACTTTGAGCTCAGTTTTGGAAGAATCCATCAAAATAAACGAACCAACACCCCTCAAGCAACCATGAGAAAGCTCTCTAGAAGTATCAACCGTAGGTACCTCAAGGAATAGCCAATCTAGAATCGACAAAATCAACGAGCAAATGGAGAAAATCACTAAGGCAGAGGTTTGCGACCGTGTGCCTTGCGAAGTTCATCTTCCAGCTCTCGAGACGATTTTCTCTCTCTAAAAATGAAGAGAGAGAAGCCATTTTTGTCTATTACAATCTGATATCTAAACTCATGTAAATGCACCTAAATCGTCCTATTCATATGCATCCTCTCTGCAGCTCCAACCACTAGACAACAAGGGCGTTTCCTAGTTTATAGCTGTCAAATGAGGTTTCCGTGCTAACGTTAAATGGGACAGAATTCAGATAACATCTAGAAGTTCAGGTGCTTTTTTTCCAAAAGAAAACCCGGGAGGAGAAACGAGTGGTAGCATGAACCACGACGAATAATCATTAAAGAGAATCGCCTTTGGTGACTTGTGAGTTCATCCCATTATTCTAGGTGTTTGACCGGTGGCAAGTTTTAAGTCGTCGTAAATGGAGACATGTCCCAGTGACTTCCCCTTTACCTTTTGTCTCTTCCCTGCTTTATTCCTTTTTACTGTAAACACTTTTCCTAGCTTTATCAGCATCCACTTAATTTAAGTTGATCGCCATTGACCTAATCATAACACGACTTGCAAGGAAAGAATCCAACGTCACAAGAAAGTTTCGAGGCACGCCTCCCGGCGATCTAGATGTGCATTACCAATATAAGGCAGCCCTAGATTTATGTGGGAATGACTTCCTCTTCTCCTTAATTTCACTATCAACTTAACGTGATTTCTATCACATGAATGTGCATAGTACCATCTTTCTTAGATGATATTTATAGATTTGTACTTTTATTTTTCCTTTTCTCACTCTAAAGTTTGGCCCTGGATTCTCATGGAAAATTGCCAATCTAAATTAGAGGGATTCACCAATTTTTTTCTTATTAAACTACCAATTAATTTTGGGTTGCTGATTCTCATTTAAATTACTTACCAATGTTCATTTATTATTTCTCATTCACTAGCTTTTCTATTGAGCTACAGATTTTACATTTACTAACTCTTTTTAAAAATTACCCACTCCCAACTTTCCTTATCATTTACAAACTCTTATTTGAAATGCTTTAAAGTTTGCCGACTTTTTAGAAATTACCGATCTTAATTAAGGTGTTTTATCAACTTTTTTTGGATTATCAACTCTCTTTTGAGTTACTTATTAAGTGTATTTTGCTTTAACTACCATCTTTTCTTTTCTTTTGCAAATAAGATATTCTTTGGAAAAAAAAAACAACTAAACATTGGTAAACAACTCAAAAAGACGTAGTAAACCAAAATTAGTTAGCAATATAATTGGAAAAAATTGGCTAGTCACGCAATATAAATTGGTAAATTTAATGTAGGACTTGATAAATTTAGGGCTTTTGTACGAAGACAAAACCAAAGTTGGTAAATGATAAATACAAGCTGACAAATTATGCAAAAAAATTCAAATAAACATCGGTAAATAATTAAAATGAGATTCAGAATCTCAAAATGAGTGGAAGGTTTAATACAAAAAAAAAATTAAAAGTCACTTGAATAACAATCAATAAATAAGACATTAATTAAAAAAAAAAGACAAATAAAAGTGTGTAAAAAATATTAATGATCAGTGATTTATAAATTCTAAAGAAGAGTTGGTAATCCATCGCACAATGTCTCTCAATCGGAGGTATAAGGCCGACAAGTCAGTTGAGAGACGATATACGAAGCACAGTTCAACCTTGTAGTGGGTGTTTCGCCCACCCCTCCACCTTCACCGGTGCGGGCAGCTACTATATTGACCTACCAGTTCTCCAAAACCCCTTACGAGACCTAAAGGGCCTCCTAATTTCTGAGTATAAATTTTTCTTCCCTATCTAGGAGGGAATACCCCAATGTTTTATGTCCCAAAGTTTAGACGAAATACTTTTAGGACATACTCGGATCCAATCGAAGGGTTAGTAAGTTGTCAACAAAATATTGAGAGATATTGGTAACTCCCTCTATCAATAGTTTTTTTTTTTTTTGACAATTAACAATTTTATATTATTTTTTTGAGAATTCTACCTGAACAGTTAAAAAAATCCACTTCTCAAAATATTGAACGGACCAGTAAAATCGTCCCTCTTTTGTAGGACAATTATTAGGCGACAATCTTCACAAGATTATGTTTAATTCCATCATTAAGCTTTGAAAAATTTTGAAATGCGATTCCATTCGTCATGTGGCTTCTTTTGTTGCAAAATCCATTATTTTATGCGTGATCATTGATTTGCTGGTCGTGGTCATATAACGAAGCAAGCAACTTCATGGTTCCATCAGTGGTCGCTGGAAATCTTGCTGTACTCACATCTTTCTTCATCTTAGAATGTTAAATCTGTGATCAGGGTCGTTCGATGTTTCCTCGGGGGAATTATTGATGTATGTTACTTTCCCCTCACAATCATATCGGGGTACAAATAAGACGGGTGCGAAAGTTCGTCGATTCCTTTTGATTAATTTAACTTGAGTTTCTGTGTGATCTTGGTCCTGAGATTTCAACAAGTGCCGTAGGTACTATAATCATCGTTAAAAGACATACTCACGTCTATAAATTTAATACCCATTTAATTTGAGATGTTCTTGATGAGATGTATGTACGGGTTATGTTAAAAAAAATCTCACATCAGAAAATTGGTATAATTTGAGCAGTTAATATATTATAATTGACTCACATCATCTTAATTTAATATTTTTAGTAAATGTGAGTTTAACTGGATATATTGACGGATGAATTTAGGCTTTCTCCTAGTGATCTCTCGGGTGAAAATATTAGCCTTCTGGTTTAGTCTAAAAAAAGAGACTAGAGATGAAGGTAGGCGTTGGAGGTTAAAGCTGGGATTTGTTGATGCAAAAGCTTAAGCTTTGGAGTGGACTAGGCTCTTTCTTGATGTGATGTAGCAACGCAGTCCCAACAGTAACTTCTATGATTGGGTTTGGAGAAAGAGATAAGGGATGAATATGGACGTTAAAGATTCAAATTGAAATATATTAATGCAGAAGCTTAAGCTTTTTAATGGACTTAAACCCTATTTTAGTGATTTTTTCAAATGAAAGTATCAGGTTTCTATTGCATGACCATGCTACCAACACAACGAGGATATCTACTTGTTTTAGTTTTTAATGTCGCGCCACTCAACATGATATCTGTACTGACAATCGTCTTTGCTCGAGCTCAGGCTCAATAAGATCCCATGTCGCAATCACATCATCTAGTTATCAATCATTTGATGCCACGTAGGGAGGCATGTGGTTTGAATGGCAAACCATTTTGAACTTTGAATTGCCTATTGACTGTTTGGGCGACTGAGTTATTTTATATTCGGTTGCTAAGACTGTCTTTGATGTAAAACCAAATTTCAACCCAGATCACGTTATAATTCTTTTTTTTTTTTTTTTTTTTTTTGAGTAATCTTCTGCAACGTGTTTCTTAGTCGAGATGGAACCCAGAAAACTTATATTCAATTCAATAACTCATTAAAACGGTCTTCTTCAATAGGGTTTAAGCAACCAAACCGAAAGAAATAATTGGACCCTAGATTCAAAGTATCTGCCGGATTATCCGTCAAGTGATTGACGTCAACGTCAATGCCTTATTCTTTTTACTCGCTAATTTCGATTTTGAATTTTCAATCGTTCCTTCATTAACATGAGGATGGACTCCTGCTAAAGAAAATAAATAAATATGTTGATGAACACGTGTACTGATCTGAGGAGCGTTTTCGTACGAAAAATACTATTCTGGCGGCATGTTTTTCTATATAAATCGATATGTTTGTGTATGGTTGCTGCGACTCGGTGCTTAATCCACGTGAAAAGCATTTGCTCAATCTGAACCGTAGGGTCAATGAGAGAGGAAGTCAAATTGCAATTTTATCTTTTCGTACTAATCCAAGTCCGGGCGTCGGTGTACGACCGGGTCAGGTTGTTTCTTTAGTATTACTAAATCTTGCTTGTTAGACGATGATATGTTCGAGTCTAGATGGCACATTCACTTTCTTATGCACGTAACCCAGAACTAAAAAATTGCATTCATAAATAGATAAATAAAATAGATCGAGTTTTGACGATTGACAAGGCTCATTAAAGAAAGTTTTTGAGCTTGCGGGGGGCAATTCGCTGGTTCACCTAACGCGCACGATTATCGAATGTAAAGAAATCTATTTATTAGATTAAGAATTTCCTGGGGCATTTATATATTGAATCGGGTTCGGTGAGTAGGTTGGTAGGTTTCGTATTTGTTCAGAATTTGGACCTAGCGACTGCAATTCACACCCCCTCCCTCCCCAAAAAAAAAAATTAATGAAATAATAGGTCTAAGGTTGCTTCATTTGAATGTGGATCCAAATTCCAAGCCTATCTTCTCTGGGACCCATTAAGATGACTGAGCTACGAGGAAACTAGCTGGTTATTAATTAAAGATCGATCCTAGGATTCCACTTTAGTAATCGCACTTGGATAATCTGTTTTCATCGAAACATATAAAAGCTATATAAGAGTAGAAGTTCTTCCCGTGTTAATGTCATTTGTATAAAAATTGGACGAACGTGGTAATACATATTGCGCAATAATACTCATGAGGTCAAGTATTCTAACATTTCATATCGTCATCAAAATAGTCCAATGTAATCGTAAATTTTTTTATTCATAAAAACGGATAAACACGTATCAATTTCGAATTCATTCACGTTTGATTCCGGCTTCTCTTAATAAAAGTTATATAGTGTTTGAGGTGTGTTTTTGTATCGTGTTGGATTTGGGTATCTCTTTATAAAAGTTATCAAGTTGTCTAGTGTTAGAATTGTGTTTTTGTATCACCTCAGAAATCGCCGCCCTTAGATGGTTTTTCAACTTCTTTTTTTTCCAGTCGAATCACTTTCGCTTGTCCCGAAGAAAAACCAAGTTTAGACAATTTTGTCTTTTAAGTCATCCACCGATAAAAGGTTTCACGTAATAAAGCACTTTATAGGTCATCGAAACTCCGGGGTTTGGTGGAATCTTGTTCATCCCAACGTGAGATGATTCATCAATTTCTTCGTGTTTATCAAGTAATATAGTGGATTTAGTCCAAATTGTGATTAAGCCTATGGAAATTGAAAGGGAAACATGCCAAGCCACGTAATTGGGTACGATGAAGGAGACCAACTTAAAACTCTCGATGTCAGATGTCCAAGGAAAAGATTGCGCATAGACAATACGAGATTACTTTCGACGACCTAAATTGATTCTACCAAGGACCAACCAGCTCTCTCATCCAAGTTGATAACAAAGTTCTATCAAGAATCAACTCATTACATTAAGTTCTATCAAGAATCACAATGTTTGACTCTGAAACATTAACCGATAAAAAATAGTTCTTGGGGATTTTATTGGTCTGTAGCCAATAGTGCTTATTAATAAAATAATTATTTAAATCGATGGAGAATATAATAGAGTTGGTGATTGGACTCTGGCTTAGGCGCTCATCATGAGTGGGCTAATTAAGTCATTCTTAGAGGTTCCCGCAAGGGACCCTTCATATTCTTATAAGAAAAGATTCTTAGGACAAAACAAGAAGAAAATCTTATAAGATAAGATGAGCGCACTTGTCCTAGAGTTCACATTGAAAACATGGCCACAACCTGTTATTCCTCTTTCATCTACGTAAGCATACATATAAAACAAGTAGAAGGCGGTTGCTTCACGAGTATATAAACAAACGAAAACAAAGTCTTCGATCCTTTAGTACGATGTCTTAGGCGAAGAAACAAACATGGTTAGGAAGCCGATCAAGCAATTTGAAGTCCATCGCAAGAGATTATTGTTAAGACACCATTTGTCTAGGGGAGTTAGATTGTCAAATAGGTTTGTGATTGATGTTAAACTAAGGATTATTCTCGACTATGATTATGCAGTCCTCCGAGAAAAACGACCAACTCAGGATAAGGAGATGACCACCAAACATTTTAAAAACTCGAGTAAATCATCAATCGGCAACCACGCTTTTCTAAGCAGTAAACTAAACGAGAACATGAAACTTGGGCGTTCGTGTTCTTGAACTACCTTGGTTCATGATTTTTCAAAAGGTGCGGTCTTTTTTTCTTCAAACAATGAAATATGCAAGAACATGATGCATATTCAATCGCACAAAATTTACCCATCAAAGAAGCAGAGAAAAATCTGCGACGAGAATATACTTCTCTCTTGAATTTTCATTCACTTTTTTTTCCCATTTTCCTAATGGTTCTAAGCTTACACAATGCACTATTCACCTGTCATTTGTAAACCCCTACTTCTAGAGGACCTATAATCAACCTGGTATGTTCGATTCGACGCTAAGACCTAGCTGAAGATCCAAGGATTTACAGCTGATTTGCTTCGGACCTGCCGACCCCGCTGTGTCCATGGGCAGGTGGTAACTTCCTCCGGATCTCTCGCCACATTTCAGAGGGAACATACACGATTCCTGTTGGAAAGAAATGTTAGGAGGGTTATACTGCAGCACCTGATGAAGGTCATCAGAGTCGAACCCATTAAAGCGAGCATCTTGGTCAACTACTGGGCTGAAGCTGATCTGAGATTCATCATAGAGAGTGAACTGATGGTCGGAGCTATTACTATAGGGTTCGTAGAAAAACCAAGAGCCAGAGCTACTATTGCTGGCTGAGCCTTGGAAATTGAAGAGATGGAGGTTGTTTTGGAGAGGTTGCAGGTATTGGTGGAGGCTGGCCTTCCTGGCCTGAATCTGGAGCCTCTTCTTCTTCAATCTCTCCTTCTTGTGCGCGTTCTGGTGGCCCCCCAGCGCCTGCGAGTTTGCAAATTCCTTGAAACAATACTGGCACTCGAACTTCTTGTTGTGGCTTTCGTCGTCTACTTGATGATGATGATCGGTTGTTGCTCTGGCTGAGCTCTTTTCCTTGACTGTGTTTGATGAGTTGACACTTTCATCTCCTTCAGGGGACTCTAGTTTCGAGCATGTTGGGTCGTTCTTGGGTGGATTCAGCTCAAACCCAAATAGTTTCAGCTTCTTCTCGGCGCAAGATCCGCTCGAACCGCCATTTTCGCTGACCCATGTGAGAGATAGGAGATTGGAGGAAGTTGAGACTTCCCTGGCTATCTGATCTCTTGACATTGGAGGAAGCCGGATTGGATAATCTAAGAACGTTTCTTGATGATTTTTCTGATGCAGGATTGAGTCTGTTTCTCGTCCTTTTTATAGTAAGTTGTATGGTTTTCCGACGAGTGCATTGCATCTCAAACAAGACTCTTTATTTTTATAATATTCATAGAACAGCATAAACGTACCCGAGTGTGAATATAAAAAAGGAAGAGGCAAGAAAAGATTAGTCAGAATAGAGTAGCCCATATATTTCATGCAAACATTTTATAATGGTAGGAGCTAACTTTGTTTCATCAATCTTTAGATTTTCCATATTGTAGTAGATACACCACATACTTTCTCCGTCAAGGAGGATTCAGTGTGTGTTTTGTTAAGGATGAAATCCATGGTCTACGAGAATTTTTTAAGGGAACGTTGCAATTATAGTACCACTTGTCCATTTTTTATATTCAAAGAGGGGGGGCAAATAACACTAATATTGTTCCGTAATTATTGTATGAAGTACACATTAGCAAAAGTCAAAGAAGGATGGGGGGATATAGGTAATCACCTATAAAGAAGGGAGGGATCTAACTTTGCAACAAATCATCCACTGTACTTAAAAATGCTTTATTAAATCATTCTTTCATCTAAGTTCTAGACCCACATATGACTCGGTGCATTTCATGCACTTGTCCTCTACCAAAGGTCACCATAAAATAATGCCAAACAAAGAACAGATCAAACGCAAATCATGCACTTTGGGTGTCTTGTCCTATCTACTACAGCACTCGAAAAGATTTGTTTTATGATCCTGAGACTTATGGAGATGTGATTACTCAGCGCAAAGTGAAGGTTCTCAGCAATTATCTCAACCCACAATAGATTAAAAAAATGGCCTCAAGTGTGTCCACCCTTGACCATGTTCTGGGGAGGAAACGTTAGAATAATCAGAGTTGTTGCTAAACTAAGGAATATAAGAAGTGGGGCGATGAGGTAAGCATATATACTAATTGAGGTCTTCATGAGATCTGGGCATATCTTCTGAAAGCAGGAAAACCCTAATATTATAATCAGCCCCAAAAAAAAAAACATATGTTTTCAGGTGAATCAAGTCATCAGCTAAGTGTTTATTATTGTATTGAGTGTGGGAAGCATTTGTGTTGGACAGTTGTTATGGTTGGACCCCCCCTTGTTGCTTTGGGGACATGCAAGAAACCAATAAATTAGATTGTGTGAAATATTCCATTGTCTCCACCTCTATAGGTCTATTGCATTGGTGGACTTTCTTCCACCAATCATCTCTCTCTCTCTCATGCTAATCAATTCCCACTCCTTTTTTTATTTTTCCATGGCCCTTTTGCAATATGTTCAAATGGCTTTCTTTGCTTTGGGAGGAGAATTCCAAGTAGGTTTGCTGTCCTCAAGCATTTCACTATCCTAACACATGGAATAAAATGAGGATATAAAGGGGATGATTAGATTAATGGTGGCTAGGATTGTGGGTGGGTTGGCTGATTTGATTGATTTCAGCCCATTTCCATTTCACATCATTCTACTCAAGTGGTTTTCCATTTATTCAATAGCTTGATTTGTGGGAGATCATAGAGTGGCCCCCCCTCCATCAGCCTCGTGTAGGAAATAACAAAAAGCCAGTTGGTCCACGTAAATGTGGTAATATCAACATTATTGGGTCTCTATTTAGACTTGTCTAGAGCTTTGTCATCTTCATTTATGTCTAATGACATCGAATCTGATCCATCATGGACAATTATTTCTTTTACTTGAGTTTGCGACCAAGTCATATTCTACAAATTTAATCTATAAAACAATCACGTGGCATGTAATTCATCTTCATTATACTTCCTCATATGAAAGCCGATAGAGAGAGTAACAAAGACTTGAAGCATGCTGACTTAAAAATATATATATTTACGAGCACGCGATTGAATAGTCAAAATCAGAAAGGAATAAGGGAAAATAATATAGTAAAAAGCAATGACATTTTTTTTCCAATAGTTGGCTGTGGAAGAAAAGCTTCGATGCTTTCTTTACTCTAATACAATATAAATCAAACAAATCTATTATCATTCTCGCTCCTCTTGAAATACATTAAATTTCGAGATAGCAAGCTAAAATGTGGTAAACGTGTTTTTCTGTATCTACATTAAGTTATCACATTTCCTGCTAATTAACAAATATGATAAGTACGTTAATCACATTTAAAATGTTTTTATCGCTGTAGAGTCATGACATATCAAGATACTTTTATTACATAAATTTATGAATTAATCATATTTTGAAAGTCTTTATCGCTCTGAAGACACCGGCGAGAAACATTAGACAAATTCTGAATCAAGAGCACATTCTCATATCATTCTAAAAGCTAAAATCACGAGAGAATGTTGAGGCATATTTAATCATTGCGACGCTCAACTCTTGAAAAGTCCAAAACGTACAAGCACCTTTTGTTTCCTTCCCCTTTGACAAAACGTACAGGTGCTTTTAAGAGACCACATTAGAGAATGCCAAAATTGACTTCAGGGGAAAGGGGGGGTTTTACTAGAACAGCAAGGGCCATCGGATAGAGAAGGGAGATGGAGCATGTGGAAGGTGGATCGTCTCCCTGATAGGCCAGTCAAGACTCCTTTGGTCTTGACAGATAATACAGTTGTTCGCTTCACTGTCCCTTCTGTCTTTTCTTTGACTTGAAGCCTCCAATTGCTGACCAACATGCGTACATAAATGAAAATTTTACACCATATGATGTCAAGAGAATAGGACGGAGGAAAGAAAAATCTCAATACAAATAATATAATATTTACTTGTATGGATTTCACGTACGATTGATTCAATGTTTTTGGAAATATATCTTCTTGCAAAGTGATTTCCCTCTTATTTTACCAACTTCTTTGACCTTTTCACGGTTGGAGCAGTTCAATTTCGTCGCTAACCGTATGGACTTACATTAAGCGTTCTGGACGATGATTAGTTTCGTGCATCGGTTGGTAAAAGAAGCTTCGAGCTACTTTAAATTCAAGTTTCTTTGCTGATTCTTAATTTGAAAATTTGCTGTCGGCATTAGTAGGCAGGAGAAGTATCCCATTCTACGTTCATTCGGGGTTTCTTCACTTGGACAAATCTTAACCAAAACTTGAAACTTTCAAAAACTTGAAAAACAATTCTACGAAAATTGAGCAACTAACATTTAAAATTGGATATGTTAGACAGTACATTACAAAAACTAATAAGTACATGGTGACCCCACATCGTCAAGCGATGTGAAATTTGATAAAAAAAGGAGGCACAAATTGGGATATAACTTGATTTTATATCATGTTAGAAAGTTTAATCCAAAAATTTAACTTTATAGGTGAAAAGAAATATATATAAAAATTACATAAAACCTTCATTGTCAAGTGATGTGGATAATTTCCTCCATTCTCTGTTGTTTATATAATCTCGGGGCATTGAATAAGGCCGTACGTCATTGGACGACTATTAAACACCCATTCAAAGAAAAGCAGGTAAGGGTCAATGAGTTACTAATATATTATGCCGTGCACGACCTCACGACCTTTTGGACAGAGTCTAGAACCTCAACACCGGTTCACTTCGGCTTTCTTTAATAGTCTAGATGCGAAGCCCGTGCGTGCGCGAGCTTGAAAACGTAATTCGTCTCCAAAATATTCTCAAGTTGCCCTGAATTGATGACAATTTCAATTCCACAAATCGTGCAACGTTGAGCGCACTTATCATTCCTTGTCAGAGAAGCGCGTTCGGCTCTGAAAGGTGCATTCCCAACGCCTAAACAACTTGACCTGGCTCAATGGCCAAGGGACGGGCCAATGGCAGCGCCCTGGTGAAGATATAGTTGTTAGATTGAAAATTTTGGACAACTCTGCTACTATAAAACTATAGATGTGCAGCATGCAACTAAACGTTCGCGATCTTTATGATCTTTACTTATTCTCATCTAATGAAAGCAGACCAACCTCCGACACCTGAAGTTGGAGTATCTAGAATAAGTATTTTACGAGTGGAGCTCCAGCAGGTGGGTCTTCAAGGTCTGCCTTTTTTATTGTCAGATACTTAATCGACTTCAGCCCGGTCACAAGTGGGGTACGATTCTGCGGTTTTATGTCCTCAGATTCGAGGTATAAGTTAAGCCCGGCGGATATTCGGGTTTTGATCATCGAAAACTTTATCAGAGTCGACGTCCAGCATGGTGTTATTGTCGGCTACCTCATTGCGTCACATAGTGGTAAAAGTTAACGCAAATAAACCAATAGGCAAATTGTGCTCATTTCTATATCACTATTGTTCTTTACAATTATGACGGCATTCATGGATGATTTCTAGATATATGTTCAAGCAACCACCCGGATCTACTCATCGATTGATGTTTTCTAGGAAGCATGAGCAAACAATCAAGCATAGATAATCCACAGCATAGATAGGAAAAGTTGATGTAGCCAGCATCGAAAAATAAGTCTAGAACTCAAAACCACCACCAATATAAGAAAGAGAGCAGAGATAGAAAAGTAGCTTAATCCAGCCAAATAGCCAATGTTAACGAAGATACCCTCTTAAGAAGCACGAAATTGAAGGGCAATCATGTCCCTATCTCAAATTTCCTCTACTATCTAATTAATTGAGCCAAAAGAGTGAAACAGCTTATGGCCATTGTCGCAAGACAATTTGAACATATGTGAAATCAGCAAAAATGCATTTTAAAACTACTCCGTTTCTGCTGTAGGTGATAGATGTAGTAATCTTAAAATCTCACTTTTGGAAGAATTGACGTCACATTTGCCGCTTGGAACGAGGTACGAGAGCCAGAAGAATCTTCTTTCTAGGTCCCTGAAATAAGAGTTCCTTGAATCAATCTTTGAGTTTATATTAGGTCCTGTCATGACTATACTTATAGAACTGCTCGACCAAGATGTCAACCAAGGAATGTGCATCACACAGAAAATCACCACATAAACTCATGATTGAACTTCATCTTTGTAGCAACGTGGCATCTAATTAGCATGGAACTTCAATCAACTCAAGAAACAATTTTTGGGTAACCCTGGTATAATCAACCCGTAGACAAGACGTTGCCACAATTGATGAGTTGCACATGAAAGGGCCTAATTCCCTTTTAAAAAAAACCAGCTTTAGATCCAATCCCAATTCTACCCTGAAATTTTTTTGTCTATAAAAAATCACAAACTTTTACTCTAGTCCCAAATCTACCCCAATTAACCCTTCATCTAAAAATCACCACTATTTTTTTTAAAATTATCAACATCAAGAGGCTGCTGTTGTTCTACACAAAAATGAAGGTAACCTCTAATGTGGCCCTGATGGTGATAATTCTGAAGAATCCAGTGACAATTTTTGGACAGGGGATTAAGGAGAGCAGATTTGGGAATAAAGTTAATTTGTGATAAATCTTTAAAAAAAAAAAAAAATCGGGACAGAATTGGCCTTGAACCTAAAGTTTGGGGTTTTTAAGGAAATTAAGCCCACATGAAAGTGATTATTATCATGTTCCACAAAATGAATCAAGCTCACTCTTTCACTAGGGGTCAAATATCACTGAAGATCATACCATAGGAATTCCAAGCTCTTTAAGATCATGTTCACCCATCTGCTTCAACGCTGCCATGTCAATCTGCCAAATATATTGATACAAAAGAAAAAAACACCATTAATTAAAACTTCATGGTCCTTCAGAAAAGCAAACAACAGAGACTAGAATCAAAGCCACACCTAAAACATATCAGGTGGATGATTTAAGCGCACTCCAACGATGCATCTTATAGATCCGCTCTCTAGAATGAGCGAATGCAGTGAAAGCAGGAAATGAAAAGGACAACTTTGGATGACAGAATTGATGAAACTAATGACAACTATTCGAAGTTTAATTTCAATTAGTGTCACTCAATGATCTCATCCATTTGCATCAATTTTCAGTTCCTTGTTCTTAGCTTCTACCCAATTCCCATTCCCCAGCAAACCTGTATATTCTTTGAAGTTTTAGTGTCATGTGTCACTCAATGATCTCAATCAACCTGATTGTGAATAATTTTTTCCTCAAGAAATTTCGAAAGAGTAGCACTCACTTCTTCAGCCTTGAACAGAATGGCATATTTCGCTAAACCCAATGAGTGCAACAAGCCATCAACAGTTTGATGTTCATCACCCTAGAAAATAATAAGCCAGAACAATGTCAGGGTCATAAGAGACCAGTAATTCTGTTAATTTGCAGTTAAAAAATAAAAGCTATATTCTAAAAAGTCATGCATTGAAAAAAGTCATGCATTGAAGACATCTAAAGGTCATCATTAAGAATGGACATCATCTCTTACGTGATTAGAGAGAGAAAACTAGGAAAGTTGGAATGAAAGATAACCTAGGCCATGGTTAAGAACTATGACTGTAAGATGTTCAACGAAGCAACAGTCTCAAAGGTGTTCTATGTGACCAATTTAAACGGAGTAGAGATCAATCAAGGCATAACTTCATAAAAACAGCAAGAGGCAAGGTAATTAATGATTCATAATCAGTCTTGATATCAATATATTAACATAGGCTAGATTCATGTAGCAAAAGCAAAAAGGCAATCCACAGAAAAATCCGTTAATGCATGTTACCACTACCGACAGCCAATCCAATCATGTTTGGAAGCAGTTGACAAGCTCTAAAATCATGTCGATAATACAAAACGTGCATCTGTTTCATACACTGGCAGAAGATTGTGGTGATCACCCACTTGCATGTAAAGAGGTTAAAAATGAAACATCCATTCATAAAATTTGCATGTAAAATGGTGGGGAAAAAAAAAGACACCCCAATGCTTTATAAAAATCTCAAAAAAGTTATGAAGGCCGTGGAGGATTAAAACTACAAAAATTAGCTAAAAAAAAGAGAGATCAACAATTTGAAATCAAAACCCCTTTGTTTTCTCTCACTACATAACCCAAACACTCAGGATGATGTTTGTCCAGTGACAATTCAATCCTACTTCTCCTGTTCCATGGATTCTATGTGCTGTTTGTGTGACAGCACTATCCAACTCAACTATAAGCACCTGGCCTATTACATTTAGCTATCAATGGTCAACATACTACATCAGACAGAGAAAAATAATGATTGGTCTCAATTGAGAAGACATTAAGCTTATATAAGTTCCGGCCAATCAACTTCACTTTACACGATAACCAGGTTATGGTCACTGAAACATGAGATGTTCCTTGTCTAAATAGTGGGGCAGCCTGGGTAGGCTTCTGTCTGTATTGGAACAACATATAAGTGCTTGGGGATGATAATAGTAATATTGAGCTTAATGCATACCTAATGAACCAAATAAAACAGTAAACAGGGGAACTTTTTAGTCAAAGGCTTAAAGCGTACTCCTACAAGCAAAATACCACAATATGTAATACAGCACATGAAAGTATGAAAGATCTCCATATCAGAATGTTGCTAACATTAATTTCCATGTGCCAATTAATTGACATAGAATAAAATGGAACACGTCACAATAGTTAGGAGAATAGTGTCTTTCTGCAATTAGGAGAAAGGGGGCCAAAGTCAGGAGAAAGCTTAAGTGGGTGGCAGACGAATCAACCACTAAACAAGTAGATTCCTGCATTTATCTTGCTTTTCCAGGAACAAAAGCATGCGAGGAGGACTCGACTGAAAAAGAATGCCTTCAACTTCCAAAAGAGACCATGCTCTCATTGGTTGTCCAATCTACACTTTTTAGGTTATCAAAGCATGGGGAAGCAGATCCAAATATTGAAAGTTTAAAGGTAAGATCATCAAGATACACTTCATAGCTTCACGTGTGTGTACTAAGATCCAAGATTAATTGAACTGTCCATTGAAATATGATACTTATAAAGATAAGTAGATCAAAGCACTGCACTAATAAAGAGAAGGAGACACGGCATTCATTCATCGATTGTACAGGAAACATAGGAGACAGAACAAAGCTTATTTTTGATAAGACATACATTATATACCACAAAAAAGAAGAACCAGAAAACAGTTATCCATGTAAAAGCTGGCACAACACGAGTAATCTCTATATGTAGGCTTCTGGAGAGCAAAAGTAAACTACAGAGAAATAGAAAAGGCAAGAAGCTGCATACCAAGTACGAGCTTTTCTGCATGACGTTGCCCGGAGGACGAGACTGACCCAGAACTGTTGCCGTAGGCCTTACGCTTGTAGAAGGACGTGATGAGTTTGTTACATAAGGCACACTACTACTCATAGGCCTGGAAGGAAGCACTTCTTTTTGCATATAAGCAATTGACCTGCCTTCATCCGATGTCCTCATTGGCAACCTTCTATGAACATCCTCTGGGCTCCTTCGGGGGGAGAGGCCCCTAGAACTAGCAACATACCTTTCTGGGGATCTTCGTCTCAAACTCTCGAAATCTAAAGAAGAATAAGAACTTCTAAGAGGCTCAGTCCGAGGCAAATGACTTGTACTTCTCGATGGAGGAATTCGACCAAAGAAACCATTATCCTTCCTTTCATGCATCCGCTGCCTTGAGTCAAGTGTAGCTGCTGAGGCGTGAACTGTTTTAGACAGCTTCTCACGGAGGTCCACGGCATCACATTCGTCATCACTCAGAGTTCTTCGAGATGAATTCTTTTGCATGAGTTTAAAACGAAGGTCGCCTTTACCAATCAGAATGTCTTGGTAATCCAACAGCAGATGACTATAGTTAGTTATCAGTTAGAGAAGATAACTAAAAGTTTTACTATCTCAAGAAAGTTAGAGAAGATCAATTACCATCTACTCCATTGCTACCTCTACTTGACATGGAAATATCTCCTCGATGTCTGCAAAATGCCAACGTATCAGCATACTACTCTACTAGACACAAACTAACCAAGTGAAACCAACAGTGAAAGTTTTCTTGGGAATTAGAAAGGTTGCAGAATCAACAGCAGTAGCAGAAAGGTCAATAACCAACACCAAAAGATAGGTAGGTATATAAAAAACTGAACAAAACAAGCCAGAGCAAGCCGGGATATAAAGTCTCATGAGAGTAAACGCACCTTTTACTACCGAAGTTGTTTCCATGCGACAGGGTACTATCGGCAGTACTGCCTAGTCTATCTCTTACCGAGCGCTTACTCCCGACGGTTGGCACCGAATCAGCATATGAAGCATCTGAAACAACTCCTGCTCTCTTCACCACCTGGAAAGCGACTTAATGTCAATCAAACTCTTGACCTATGCAGTCCAACCAGAGTAACGTCTCTCATTCAGCTCAGTTTGCTAAGAGGATTCAAAGGGAGAGACGACTATCAACCTTGAAGTTGCTTTCTTTCTCTACTATACTAGAAATTCTAAGCGTTCAACTAAAATCGCCCAAAATCAGTCAACCGTGCTGGCCAACGACACTTTTCTCTCAGCAAGACGACACAGAGCACAAGCAAACCGACCGAATAATCCACGGGACTTCGCTTTTCCATTACAATAAACCAAATCCAACAACATTCATGGATCTCAAACTAGCAAACCTAGAAGAATAATGCCAAAGCCCGACGACAAGAGAAACCATGAGGAAACCCTCACTTCCCAAACTTTCAAGAGTTTTCGCAAAACGATGAAGCTAACCTGGCCACTTCGCCCGAGAGTGATGGTAACTCTGCCCCTCGAAGCCTCAGTCATTTCCGCATCCAAGAAGAAACAACACAAAACCCTAGGCCAGCCCAATCAGCTACGCATCACCCGGGCCGCGCGTATAGACGGCGTCTCACAGTCGTAAAACTCAACGGCAGAATCCACGACGGAGCAGCCGGTGCGACGGACAGCGGCGGCGGAGGAGGAGCGGCGGCGGCGGCTGCGGAGGCTGCGGCGGCGGCGGCGGCGGCGGGATGCGGGCACGGCGTTCCCGTTGGGCGATAGACGCCAGGGAAGAGAGACGGCCGACGGAGACGACGCCGCGGGGCGAGTCGAAGAAGCCGCCGATCGACGGGGGCTCCGGCGGAGGGAGGAGGTGCGTCGGGAATGTATCGAGAGCGTGGGGGCGGTTAGGGAAAGAGCTGGAGGAGAAGGAGGAGGAGCTCCGATGGCGTCGTATCAGAGAACCATCCAACGCATTTCGGGGTGCCACCGCTGGAGATGACGGAGGGAGGAAAACCCTTTCTGCTTTTTTTTTTCTCCTATTTTTTTTTTTTTTTTCTTCTTTTCTCACCCTTTCCATTTTTTCTCTCTTTTTTTTTTTCCCCTTTCTTTTCGATTTAAACTTCCAAATTTTTTTTTTTTTTTTTAAAAACCACCATACTCAAGCTTTTTCTATGATACAAAAAACTCTAAACCTATACCCATGTAACACAATTATGACAAAAAAAACACAAATTTATACTCATGTGATATGTTGTACTCAAGTGATACATTTACTCTAAATTTTGAAATAAATATGCTGCACAAATACAAATTTAAATTTTTTGATATTAAAAAAATGTCTAAAGTAAATGTATGATACTGATATAGGTTGGGATAAATGTATCGCATGTATATAAGTTTAGAATTTTTTGTATCACGAAAAAAAAGTTTGGGATAAATATATAATGGTAAGTCTAGTGTAAGAGTTTTTGCGACTTTTTCCTATTTCTTTTTGAGTGAAGCTATTTTCATATCTTTGGTCAAATAATTAGTGTTAAACACATACCTTTTCGGTGCATTGAGATTTTCTCTAAATAAGAAAATTTTCATGTTTAAGCTTGTAATTGTCATCTCATTAAAAAATACATATTGATTTTAAAGTGATTAAAAATCTCCTTCAGTCAATGACAATATGGTTGAAATTGATAAATTTTTGCAAACAAACTTATAAGCAAAGGAAAAATGAGAATTGAATAGAAATAAAGAACAAATCCGGATACATACGATGGACTAATGATGTATAAAATAAATTAAATCATCAAAATGAAAATATGATAAAATTATGTTTGAGCTTTATGATTAAAGGAACTTAAATTTTCTTCCATTCTATGGCAAAATAGAGAGAAATAGGATTATCCTTGATTTTCAAATGAATATATGGGTATATGGGTAAGTGAAAATATTATACATCGCTTAAAATTTTTCAAAAAGACTGAAGTGCTGATAAAATTATATGGAGGGATTTTTTTTTATTTTTTTTGGGTGGAGGGGGGTGGCGGGCTGTCTGATCAAAGCCAACCTCGCGCGCGCGCGCACCCCCAGCCGGGTCTCCGGGCCCGGGCCTTTTCATCGGGCTGTACGCTTGGGAATGGTTACCCGGATCGGCATCGCGGCCTCCAAGGTGGCCCCTCAACCCCGTAAAGGGGTTGTGTGCGAGGGTAACCAAGCGGGCCGGTATATTTTTCGAGGCCCGGATCCCGGCCTCTACCCAGACTTTCCTGGTGGTCATAGCCTTTTAAGGTCTTGCTAAGGACCATCTTTACAGTTTTTATAGGGGAATCAAAAATCAGTGCAAGCGCACGTGGGGAAGCGAAAAAGTATATAATACTCTCGAAAATATCATACGACCCAATCATGAAATTTCAAGCATTAATAGATATCTTTTTTTGACAATGAAAATAAAAATGAGATAAAAGCCACCAAAAAATTTCAAACTTTACCCATTATAATAAATTTACTTTAAAATTTTTATTGTGATATGAAAAACTTCAAACTTGTATTAATGTAACACAATTATCCTAAACCTTTTTCAGTGATGCCCAAATTTGTATTTATTTAATATATTTATCCTAAATTTTTGGTGTCACAGAAAAAAAATTTGAAGTTTTTTGCATCACAAAAAAAGTTAGGGATAAACGTGTCACATAGTTAAAAGTTTAGAATTTTTTTTGTTATAGAAATTTTTTAAGATAAATGTGTCATAGTCGACAAAATTTGAAATGTTTATGTGATTTTTAATGACTTTTTCCTAAAATGGATTATAAAACTCCGTTTTCGTAACCCTCCGAAATTGAGGTCAAAGGAGACTAAACGGACGACAAGATAGCACTCAGGACTTACGAATGAAGGAGGCGCATGTCGCGTTTGGATTCTCTCCGAAAGTCCGGTACGTGTCGCGACGTGGGTTTTTGTCGTGAATTTTCTGTCTAAAAGAGTCCCCACCACTAGACTTTTTTTTTTTTTTTGTCAGTCCTACTCTATTCCTACTCTACACTCACTACGTACTCGCGCGCTCGCTCGCGGGCGTGGGGGAGTCGCCACCACTAGACTTGAAAGGGCACTTTTGGGTGGCTTGGACAATGCTAATTAGTTATAAAGCCCAATGCGAGAATTCTGTAATCATTCCTTTGGATGAGCCTGGGCAACAAATTAGGCCCAATTTCTTAGAGCCCGGCCGGGGCCCATTGGTTGATCATCCTAGTCGCTATTGACCTATTTCAGGGTTGGTTAGGAACTCATCAAGGTCTAACTATGACATTACGAGCGATAGCTCAAACCTAAAACTGGCACTAGTTTGTGTAAATCGGATATAAACGCGCTATTCCATATTCATTTTACGCTTGTTTTAATTAGAATTATGGAACTTGCATTGCTTTGAAGTCGGGAAAGTGTTTAGTCTAAACAAGTGAACCCTAAATCTAAATTGTTGGTCATGTAAACACCATAAAAAATCATATGCATTTGCTATACTATGCAATGCAGGCATTCGCTTTCAACAATACAAAAGAACCACCAACTTGAGCTCATGCTTGGTTAGTTGGCTGAAAATACTTGATGTTCCTTATTGCGATGCAATTGAAATCGAATGATATATAAAGGCTCATGTCACATTTACCCCTCAAATTGCTTTAGGCACATCCTAAACTTTAAACTATATAATTAACCCTATATTGAAAACTCATTAATAGTAAGATTGATGAAAGAGGTTTAACATAAATCAATCGATCTAATGAACTATCTAGACATTTCCTGTATTGTCAATTTCTCTCGTGTTCGAATCAAAGAAGTCTATGTGTTGGTTTGTTTTTACGAGAATCATCTAAGATTCGAGATTTTAATAAATTTACTCAAATAACTTTGAGCACACTCTAAATTTTTTTTTTTTTTTGGTCTAAAAAGAGGAACGTTCATTCAAGTAATAGAACCATTACAACCTACAACTTTAGCGTCGGAAACAAGAAGATCTAATAAACAGGTAAGGGGCACTTCGGCGCAATTAGCAACTAGGGTTCTATTGTTGTGGGCCTTTGCGGCCCAGTCAGCCGCAAAGTTTGCTTGGCGATGACAATGCCGCACTTGAAGGCTGGAGAATCGACGCAAGAGAAGAAGAGCTTCAAAGCAAACAGTGATCGTACCTCCCATGGCGTCAATCGGTTGTCGATCACGGCATTAACCAGCAACAAGCAGTCAGATTCAACCACAATCGAATCCTCCGTTCTTCGTTGTTGGATCAAGTACTGTAGAGTAAGCAAGAAAGCATAAGTTTCGGCCTGCAGAGGTGAAGATGTAGCAAAATCGCGGGTAAATCCTTCTATCAACTTTCCAGTGTGATCTTGGCATAGACATGCCATTGAGCCTCGGTCACTTTGAAGCTTGAAAGCCCCATCAATATTGCACTTCAGGACACCGGGATCGGGAGGTCGCCAGAGTTGGGAAGGTAGGGTTGATGGCAGTCCAGTTGCAACAGATTGTCGATGCAAAATGCGAGCTGTTTGAACCTTTGCGGAGACGACATTCAACAGATGGAGTGGATCGGGACGATGGCCACGGAAAACAAAAGTGTTTCGCGCCTTCCAAATGAAATTTCTTGCAAAGTTTTAGGATAAAGTTAGTAAAATTGAAAAGTTTGTAAGTAAATTGACATCCGTACAATATTTTTAGGATTGATTAGACCATTTCTTCATTCCAAAACCCTAAGATATACCATATAAATACACGTTGAATGAGGAACATTACGTGGGTGTTGTTGCAAATGTATCACGGTGAATCCGAATCATCAAAAAGTAGAAGAGTCTCATGTGGGTCCCACCAGTCTAGCTCAAACTTGACTTAGTATGTACACTGAGTTAATTGAATAACTCTCCATGGTGAATAAAGTACGACGTCATGATTATGACCAACATAAAAAAAAAAAAAAAAAAAACTACATAAATGGTAAAAATGATGAAAGAGGAAACATATAACTTTAATGTAGATCAATGAATTTAATGACTTTTATCTATCTTTCCTAAATTGTTGTTTCTTCTTTTCTTGTGTTCAAGTCAGAGAAGTTTACAAGTTAGTTTTTTATTACAAGAATCATCTAAGATTCAAGTATGTTAATAAACTTAGCAATTGCTATACTAATTTGAAAGAATATTAATAAAGTATATTTAAATTAGAACGTCTTTCTAAAATTCAATCTCTAATAACTTCAAGTAATGAACAATTCTTTATTTCAATTTTTTTTTAGGGAAATCCTTTAATTAAAGTTGTGAATTCCTATGATTACAACTTATAATTAAGATATGTTAATTAATACCAATAAGGTTTCAAGCTCATTTTAATTTTTTTTTGGATAAGTGTGCTGAAAATCTTAAAATTTATTATCAAAGTGCAATTGAATATTAAAAGTTAAAAAAGTATAATCAAGTCCTTCTATTAACTCCGTCTAATTTGATTAACGAGAAATGCTTACGTGACTTCTTCTTTTTATTATGTTTACTCTCCTACATGGCATTAACGTGGCTAAAAAATGAAGAAGAAGACTAAAACAATGTCGTTTTAGTCCAAATATGATTTCTTTTTTACTTTAAATATTATTAAAATTAGACTAAAAACTAATTCTTTTTCTTTTTTAAAAGAAGGAAGATGCATAATGGCGAGAGCCTTGTTTGCCCTCGTTGTCACCACCCCACTATCACCAGGGCCAGCAATGGTAAGGATGGCTAGCCAGTGGTTAGCGAGGGTTGCAGTCCTCGTCGTTCTGCATCTTCCTTTTCTTTAATTTTAATTTATCTTTTAGTCTAATTTAAATCATATTTAAATAAAAAGATCATATTTGGAACACAATGACGTTGTTTTAGTTTCATCCTTCATGTTTAGCCACATTAGCACCACGTAGGAGAGAGAAATAATAAAAATAGCGAGCATTTTCCTTTAGCCAAATTGGACAAAGTTAACGAAAGTGCTTTATTGCACCAATTGATAAGTTTTAAAACTTAATTATACTTTTTATAATCAATTATACTTTCATGATAAGTTTTAGAATTTCCAGTATATCTATCCATTTAAAAAAAGAAAATTAGCTTGAGCACGTTAGTACGTAGAAGTGAGGAAATAAAATTTGTATAAAAACAAACGGAAAATGATATAAATTGGTTGAATAAAACATCATGATTAATATGGACAGTCTTGTATTTTCATTATAATATGCCGCATTTACATTTTCAATAAATAGCAACTTTCATCCTATCCACTTTTGATTTTGGTTAATTAATTTTGTTGAGGACCAACTCAATAAGTCGGGGGAGTGTTGTAGCGACAAAAAGGATTTCTTTTCGGTTTGGATGAGTAGAAGAGAACCGAAGCCGGATGAAGAAAGCCAAGCAGAAAGAACAGGATAATCAACTTATATCATCACGAATTCTCCAAGCGAGATGAAGCAAATCGAGCAAAAGTATAGGATAATCAACTTATATCACCATGAATTCTCCAAACCTTGGAAATCATCTTCTTTTAGAGGGTAAAAAAGTTCATCACGTCAGCCTTTCAGTAGAAAAAGAGCGTTCCTTCAAATCTTTTCAACCTTTTTCACTTGCCAAACTATATAAACATGAAGCTCCTCTAAATGAAATCTCTTCTCCTTTCTCCGAATTACTCATTAACCAAACATAGTGGAATAGTTGCTTGTATTCGTGATAACAGCCCTGAAGTTCCACGTTCAAACTGTGAGGTTTAAATGCTTTGTTCTTGCAAGATCTACCAATCAGCACAATTATCAGAAGCCAAATAGATTGCATCTTGTCATTAACATCGGCTTTTCGATGTAACACCAATCATCATTGAGTGGATCGGAAATGATTAGCATAGAGATATTGAAAGCGAAAACTACTATTGTGGAGCCTAATCTGTGATCTGGCAATTCAAGAGCACAAGACATTACTTCTTGCAGCAGTTCAACACAACTTATTTATACATACATGAACAGATAGGTCCAAATTTTTCATAATCCAGGAAAACAAGTTCACAGAAAAAAGGGGACAAAACCACAGCACATACAAATGAAGGAAAGGATGTAGAGAAAGCTTGTGATGTAGATCGCGATGTCTTTTAGTCACTAAAAACAAATCTCGAACTCAAACCTCAAGCATACTTACTATTATAGCGAGAACTTGAAAAGATCCACGTAAATAAAAGCTTTACTACTTTGTTCCAAGATTCGGACCATGATGCTTCGATTCCCAGGTAGAGAGAAGTGAAGATAGGATCAACGTCGACGGATCGAAGTCTCTCGTGAAGAAGGCATAACCCTAGTTTTCTTCAGAAGTCAACACAGAAGGGTATGAAAAGGCCCGAAGGCTAGGGACAAAAACTAGGGTTTCTCTTCTCCTTCAGCGAAACCATCTTCACTTCCTTTCGATGATCTCTCCGATCTAAGCTTCTTTCTTCCTCTTTCTTCCTCTTCTTCTCGATCTTCTTCTTCCTCTGAGAGCTGCGATGATGGAGAGTTGATCTGGTGTGGTTGGTAATCGGTAAAAGACGGTGTGCTGGGGATAAAAGCGAGGGGAGAATAATGATGAGAGGAGGAGGGTAGAGGACATGATGATTGCTTCGGGTTGTTATGTTGCGTCGAATGAAGCGATAAGAATCCCGCAAACACTGCGTGAAATTTCACAATCTTGATGATTGCTGCCTCTATGACCTGGTGATGTTAATCATAAACCTAGAGTACGAAAGAGAAAGAGAGAAAGCGAGAGAGAAAGAGAGAGATAAAGAGAGGACATATGCTGAAGGCTAAGGTCTGTATCTTTACCTTCCGAAAGACAAAACCAACTTCAAAAAGTCATCATCATCGAGATTAAAAAGCGAAAAGAAATGAGTATTTTCGGTACACACCATCTTTTAGAGATATTATCAATAGGATTTTCTTTTACACAAATACTCCCAATCTCTTCAAATTTTCATAAATTCAGTTAGTACCTACATTTGGTGTATACACGAGCCTCGAAATTTCATCTAAAGGAACTTCAAGGAGGGCGAAAAGAAGAACATTCTAAAAAGACGATGGCATGCATCAATTTAAAATCTATTTGAAAAATGTAATTGCAACGTGTGAATCCTTTTAGTGCTCTGAGAAAATTCTAGTCTTGTTTGTTAATAATACTCGACTCCTCTTATTTGTTTAAAATTTAGAACCCGATTTCATTCTGTATAGGAACTTTAAGACTTCTAGCACACCTAATTTATAATCGTGTCTTAATATCATTGGAAAGAAATGTGGAATAAAGGATCGTGTAATGTTGGTCAAACTAAAATTGGTGCAGGGGAAGATACACACCCTTCAAAGTTATTTCAAGCGGGTCAAAATGACTTTGGGACCACATATTTTCATCTTAAAGTGAAATTTTACTCGATATAAGTGAACTGACTGATAGGCATCTATCTACTGATTTAGTCATACCCCTTTAGAAAAATCAAATTTGATGCCGCAGCACTAAACAATAAACATCACTTATCTTAGGCATCAACAAGGTGCGGATCAATTGTCAATGAGACAATGCTGTTTGTCACACCCTGAGTGGCTCATCGGGTGATAGGGGGATTATTAGTCAGAGCACAAGAATTCCACGGTCAATTCTTTTTACTAGTTGATCTTTGAATTTGAACCTGCACGTGGTAATTTCTTATAGGGTAGAGATCGCAAGAAAATAACTTTTAGAAATCAGCCCCTTAGCTTCCACGTAAATGCCCTATTCTTTTTTAATCAGATCACAAAAACCAAACTTAGATACATTTATGTCTGTGAGTTTTTATTTTGATAATTTTCTCAAATCCCACAACTCTTATTAATTTGATTTTAATTGAAGGCAAAGCATCCGAAACATTTTCGAAAATGTGGTTATATTAATAAAATAGATCCATGCATAATGTAACTTTTTGAAATTCAATTGAATACTTAAATTTTTTATGAAAGAAAAGCATATGGGCACAACGACCTAAGATGAAAATGTGAACACGAAATTAAAGTAAAATGACTCAATGATGACGTAAACCTCACGTCGTTAGACAAGTCCGTAACTCTGACTTC
Organism: Eucalyptus brandiana; assembly: GCA_014182725.1. Taxonomy (NCBI): domain Eukaryota; kingdom Viridiplantae; phylum Streptophyta; class Magnoliopsida; order Myrtales; family Myrtaceae; genus Eucalyptus; species Eucalyptus brandiana. The sequence continues at coordinate 32,222,774 of CM024669.1, forward strand.
CCTTCCATGCTAAAAGTTGAGGGGGAAAGATAATCCATGGCCGTGGGGTTGCTCTTCTAGCTTTGGAAGTAACGAAGAAGCTTTTCTCCCGCATCGCAATGATTTATATTCCGTCTTCCGAGGCAGTGCCTAATTTTCACCCCCTTTTGGACATCCAAAGGATGTGAAAGCTGCCTTTCTGCCAAAAGTTAAATTGTGCAATCGGACGGATCGGATTGAATTTGAATACGTCATAAATTGACGTCCTTCCGTTCTATGGACCGTGCGCCTTCTACTTGATTCATGCAGCTCTTTAATAATCACATGCCCTCTAGTTTGTCCACCATTTGCAAGATCGAGCCGAGTTCATTAGCGTTTGTAAGTCCTCCAGTTCATTGACCTTCTATTGGTTCATCGAAATTCTTTTAATGATCTATCGTCTTCTAATTTATTCACCATCCACAAGATCCTAACATTAATGTATTCCCGTCAATAATTTATATGTTATTTACAAAGTCAATCCAATCATCAATACATCTCGCTTCTAATAGCTTGCTTACCTTCGTTTTAGAGCCCTGTTATTCCACACTATAAGATATCCTTCCTGCTTATAAAAAAGTATATGCAGAGGTAGTGTCTTCTGCACATTCAATTGCACGGGCTATTATACTTAGAATGTCTTGTCGTTCTCAAAACACCATTAAGAATTTTCCTAACAAAAAATATAGGCCTTTCATGCAACTAATTAGGCCCGCATTATTTGGTTTGGTTTTCTGACCCACTTTCCTCTACTTTATCAACAAGAGAATTATCCACACCGAAGGGGCCGAAGAATGTGAGTTAAAAATGGGTTGTAGACCCACAACCCATTTTTTATCGCCTCCACTTATTATTCATCGCAACAAGGATAGAGATTAGAGATCCTCATTTAATTTACAGTTTATTTATCCTTTTCCAAGAAGTACACATCAACATGTTGACAAGTCAATGCTTGAGATCGAGATGTGCTCCTCCCTTCGTTTCCCCTCGTTGTCTTCTCCACTTTTCTCGATCTTCTTCTTCCTTCTTGACATAGGCCACATGGCAACAGCTTATGATCCTGTGGCGACTGATATTGCCATCAGTCACCTCACCGCCACGCTCCGTCGCTAATGCTCTTTAACACATCGCCACCACTGCTAGCATCCCACAACCTGCGTGTGAGCTAATCGACACAGGTCACGACCAAGGCCAACTACATAGCCGCAGGTCGATGGTCGAGAGAGAGGCACTACGACAAGGACCAAAGAAGGCGTGGTAAGGCCGTGCAAGCGTACAGTTTCGGTGGGTGGTCCTCACGGTGGCCGATGGCAGCTTCCACCCCGACTTGAGCGTACAGTATTGCGACCTCATTATCATGACAATGCGGATGCACAAAAAACATACTCACGGGAGGAATAAACTGATGGACATGCATGAGAAGTAAAGCCAGCAACATGGGTCATTTTCCACTCAGATTTAATGGACCCAGTTCGATATGGGTAACTTGTTATCGCGAGCCACTTTGCTCGATGCTTGATCAAACCCAACTTCGATCTGTGCTCTCTCTCCCTTCTCTCGAGTGATCTGCATTGTGCTTGCTCGTCTTTGGTGGCTCTCTAAAAACTAAATGGGTCAACATGAGTTAAACGCGTTAGTTTGGGTTAGCACCATTTTCGATTCGATCCATCCAAAATTCAACTCGACCCATCCATTTGCCGGTCCTAATGGAGGGGGTGTATCATGCATACAACCCCATCCCAAAGAGCCATGTCGAGAGTTGATCTCTACTCTTCTAGGAGAAGCATTTAGGAGAGCATCTTCTATTGAAAGTTCAGAGCATGCATACTCGAATGCGTCACCAATTGAAAAGCACTGCCTCACCGTTTTTTCTACTAAGGAAAACATCGAACGTACCTAACACAGCCTCTCTCTCTCTCTCTCTCTCTCTCTCTCTCTCTCTCTCTCTCTCTCTCTCTCTCTCTCTCTCTCTTCCTTTTGGTAAACTAATCTGCATGGGTTGAATAGACTATGAACCATGCGATTCATATGGAATTGCCCGTTTACTTAAGTCTTGGAGATTAGTTATTAAATATCTTATGCTTGAAGAAAAGTGCCGTGAATATTTAATTTGCAGGAGGATGAATTTTTTTAGGCCTTAACCATACGTACTCAATTCGACGAACATCGACTAAATTATGAGCCTTGCACGACTCTCTTTGTTTGACTCTGCTCTAGCAACGTTTCAGCAACCATTATGTAATTAAGAAAAGTGATCCTGACATGGCGGATTTACGTGGTTTGGAGGTCTGCCTCCTCCATGGAGAGGGATCGAGGAGATTGTCCCACTATAATAGACAGAAAAAAAAAAAAAAAAGAGATTATAATCGCTCAATAATAAGTCCCACGAGGATCAACCAAGCAAATTTCTAGTAATAAGTTTCTCTTGATGGCTCTCTGAAAGATTTTTCCGAACTAGAGATGTCGGAATAAGCGAAATAGGTCAAATCCGTCGTTTCATTTTCTGTTGAAGCACATTGTCGAGATTTTCCCCTGGACAGAACACGCAAGGAAAGATGTTGGCAATGTTGTTCGTTCAGAACATGCGAAGAAAGATGCTCGTTTTTGGCTTCGTGCTAGAGGGGCCGGAGTAATAAGAATCTTTTATCTTCAATTTGCACTAGTTAGTGATGACCAACTGTGCATAAGAATCTCTAATCGTTTCAAAATATTATTAGTGCAATCAAATATCATTGGTAAAAAAAAAAAAAAAAAAAAAAAATTATATTACTGCCGAACCCTTACATTATAGATATAAGAGACCATAGCACTACACATCTTCATACATTGAAAGCTCCAAGCATATAGAGTGAGGTCGACATGGATGTGGGTGACTCAAGTGGTGAGCGTGGTGGTTGCAGCATCGGTGTGTGGCTATGGCCTCGAATCTGGGCTTCTGAAGAGGGTGAACGAGTGGGTGTACGTGAGCAGTTTGGTGCGGGAGAGCTTCACTGCACCTCTCTGCCGCCTCCCGGCGACATGGGGTGGCCCTTGATTGGCCCAATTGTGGACCTTGTCTAAACCTTTTGAGTCCGGCCATCCCGATTCCTGCATGGCTATTGGCTAGCTTCATCTCCAGGTCTTTTCTGATGAGCCCTTCATGTTTAACTGCTCTTATCATGGTCTTTCTTCATTCTCTTTTTTTTTTTTGCTTTCAGCAACTCAAAAGAAAAGGATATTGCGTGCATAGCTTTGTTATGGGAATGATGCGGTAGAAGAAATCGAAAAACAGGGCACAAACTACATGAGAATTCATATTTTTTTGTGGAATCCAATATGAGAATCACCTATTCATTTTATAGGTGGTTGGCTTCATCTGGTAGGTGTAGGCCAAAAGTCTCTCTCGTCGCAATTCAAATTAGCTCTTGCTAGCCGAAATTTTCCCCGTCAGCCATCGCCAGTCAGCCATCAGGGAATGACGGCCCTAACCCTGTCGAGGACAAGAGGGATGCGGGGAGTTCGCAATGTCTTGCGTAGTCTATCATATAAGAAAAGTACATCACTGAACTCCCGCGTTATAGATGTTGGAGCATCAGGGAATATTCAGTTTAGAAACCGGACATCACATGTTCAAATCCTGCTTATTGCGTGCAAACTAAGGTCATACATTCAAATCCTACCTATTACGTGTAAACTGTTACGGATAAAAGTGACTTGTACCAGCTAAAAGAATTATATATCTATATATATGTAGATATGTAGGAAGAAAGAGCCAAACGTTTTCTCTTTTGAGCTTCTTTCCTTTGACTCTTAAGTTAAAGGGTTATCGGTCGGTAAGTTAAAGAGTTTTCAGTTTAATGAACTTCGTAGTAGTTGAATGACTGATATAAACCTGTATTTTGTTGTACAGATATGGTTGGATGGGGACGTACGGGACCCTAATGTTCTGGAAAGCCAAGCATTATCGTTCCTACGCCTGAGACTAGCAGCCAAGTAGTGACAGATGAAGTGAATCTCATACAGAGTTACCCCAGAACCACCTAAGAACTAACAGGGAAGAGATCATTCCAGAGCACGCCGGGCGCTGCCCATAAAGGAAAGACTTGATCTTTGACGTTCTACATATGTACCTTGTAGCTGGTTTCAATAGATCCGCCGTGGCTACAATGTGTATACTCCTACACTTTTATGAGAATCCAGATATCTTGCAGAAAGCGAATGTTCCGTCTGCATTATAAAAATCAAATTTCCTAAGTTTTCTCATGGTAAAGCAGGAAGATAAAACCTTTTAGTTGACTTCTCCTTGCTAATTGATTGTACAAGTAAAAGAGAATGTAAGTTTGGCCTCAAATATTTGACGATCACTTTCTTGACGTCGCTATGCATATAACACGATATAAATCCAGAGCTTCTTATTCTCGCATAACAGCTACAGCCCTCGATGAGAAGAACTTGTGCTATTCTTCACCGGCTGTGTAGAAATATTGCTAAATCCAGGCGGAGCAAATTCAAATCCTCCAAAGTAGAGGACCGATGCAGAAAGGATTAACTTACCAGGAGACTAAACAGACGGAGCATCTGCCTAAGGCATGTCTCCAATTTTTTTCCTTCGACCTATGGTACAAAATTTAACGAAGAAAAGAAACATTCAGACCAGATAGAGCATTAAAAGGTTGTTTCTGTATTCAGTGAAATGATCAATTTATATGCAAGTGGGTATCTGCAATTTATCAATGCACTTTGGGGTTGTCCGCAGGGTTAGTTTTGGTTTTTCATTGTTTCGAGAGGTGAAAGAAGACGTTGAGAGTGCATAGCAGAAGCCCGATATCTTCACCACTAGAGAAGATTGCTAAGAGAAAGTCCAAGTCCAAGCCTATTAATATGTCCAGTTGATCCCATCTTCACTCAAAAGCTTAAATCAATATATTATTAGCCAACCAAGATATATTAACTGCTTCAACCAAATTAATTCTCCAATGTGAGACTTTTTTAACATAAGTCACACGTTTATTTCAACACATGTCAAAGGGGTGGAAAGTCCTAATTTGCTTTAGAGCTCCTCATATGGATCCGGCAAATTACAACTAATGAGAAGAGTTCGATATTTCAAAATAGAATGTAAGAGAATCATCTCGCACTGTGTTTGCTATATCTGTGCTTAGAAATCTTTTCACTCTCATTCAAAATGATTTAGACTCTGCATTGTCAAAAACGTACGAGCATTCGATATTTCACAGCTCACTTGTTGCAAGCAGAACTATAGAAAGAAGGGAGGTGCGTTCATTCCATTTGGAGAAGAAAGCAGGTTTTGCCCAGGAAGGGGCTGGGCTAAGCTTCAGATGTCCATCTTTCTACACTATTTTCTCCTTAACTATGAGTAAGTACTTTCACTCTCTTCCTTTTCTTTTTAACCGAAGTGCTTTCTTGCTAAGTTTTCGAATATCAGGTCATGAGAAATAATTTCATTTTTCAATAAATGAATATCATATGATAACTAAAAAAAAAAAGCTTAGACAGATTAGTAGATACTAATGCAATTACTCATTCAATTGTCAGATAAATGCTTTGATTGTACAGTAGCGAACTAATCCTAAGCGCCCTATCAACTACTTCCCTTCACCAAAACCTTCAGATAATTTCACGGTGAAGCTCAAAAGACCCGGTTCAGGTTCTATTGATGTATAAAACTATGGCTTTCGGATTCTTCCATGAACATGGTTTTACCAGCAGCGAATCATCATCTTATGATTCATATGAACCGTGAATATGATGCGTCATCGCAGGTGCGCCTAGATTATATGTTTCCAAAATCAATGTTGGTAGGGATGTGAATTGCTTCAGTTGCATCTGGTTGTATCACGCAATGATTAAGATAATCCAGAACTGCTAAAGCGTGTTTTCTCTTTTAGACGTTCAATGTCAACGTTGCAAGTTTACGCGATCAGCTGTACTTTGGAATCCTTTAAATCAATGCGGCACTTGTTGCACTGATACTTCGCATATGCCCATTGGTACAGAAGTGACTCTTTACTGTAACCTAAATATAGCTGAATCTACCGACATCGTCTTAGCCGAGCTAAGTCGAGATTCCATGAGCAAACACAGATGTACAAGAGGGACAATTAAGGAGAGATGGAAGTGAAAAGGCAATGTCTCGCCAAGCTAAAGTTGGAGGGAAAAATAATGCATAGCCTTGGCGGTGCTCTTCAGCTTTAGGAGTCACGAAGAAAGATTATCATGTCAAATGATAGTGCATCATCTCACGTGTCAGTAAGTAAAATCCTGTCTTCCCAGCCAGTACGAATTTCACTTAACTTTGGGACATTCAAAGGATGAATAAGTTGTCTTTTTTGCCAAAAGTAAAATTGTGTAGATGAATGGATTGAATTGGATTTTAAACGGGTCTTTAAAACATATGATCTAAATCGATTCATTTAATCCGTGTTACCTTATCTTTTATAAATACAATTTGAGTGATCTATGGACATACAAATTCTCTTTCGGCCCAAACCCATTTACATAACTCACATCTTTAGCGTATTTTATAAACTTAGCAAGTCGGAAAAAAATAGAATATTGAAAAGACACTTTTCAGAAAACTTATCAAACTAAATCAATAGAATAACAAAAAATTGCAAAATTAAGTTAATGTAGAACTAAAAAATTGATAAAATAAACTTATACAACTTCAAAAAAGAACCCATAAATAATTGTAGATACAAATACACAACGATGTAGATCTCCGGTTGACAAAGGCACCGGCGATGTCTACCCCTCCTGACGAGGTCGACGGCCGCGAGTGACATGAGATAAAACCGCCTTCTTTGGCCAATTCGGATACCTAAGGGGCAGATTGCTCCTCTCTCTCTTTCTCTCGATCGCTCGATCGCTCGATCTCCGATTTTCTCTGAATCCCTTCCTACGCAGCTAAGAGCTCGACCGATTGCGGCGGCTTTCCTCGGCGGCGTTGCGCTGAGTTCGCACCGGATAAATCATGGCGACGGCTTCTGGTACCTACCGAAACCCTAAATTATTCCTGTCGTATTTCCTTCTTTCCTTGTCTCGGGTTGCCCCCATTCCGTTGTTTCGATTTCACTTCGCTCTTCTGCGCCGTGATCATCGTCTTGTTTTGGAGCTTTTCCGGCGTTATTTTGTGCGGCGTTGGTTGATTTCGCCTTGTCTTGGTTTGCGCCTAAATTATTCTGTACAATGTGATGAAGAGAACAGATTCTGATCGAATGATGGAGTAGGTTTATGCGGGATTTTTGGTGCTAGAAGACATTAAATTGTATGTTGCTTTGATTTTTAAAGGCAGCTTATGTTATGGTGTCTGCAGTGGCTTTTAAATCTAGGGAGGACCACAGGAAACAGATTGAATTGGAAGAAGCACGAAAAGCCGGACTCGCTCCAGCCGAGGTTGATGAAGATGGCAAGGAAATTAATCCTCATATTCCGCAGTACATGTCGTCTGCGCCATGGTATCTCAATGCCGAGAGACCTGTAAGTTGAATTTTTGTTTCCTCTTGCTTCCTATATATGTTCTTATGACACTGTGTATGATAGAAAAGGCTGAATCGACTTATGTTTCTTATGTTGTCAGAGCTTGAAACATCAAAGGAAATGGAAATCAGATCCAAATTACACAAAATCTTGGTATGACAGAGGCGCGAAAATTTTTCAGGCTGACAAGTACCGGATAGGTGCATGCCAGAAGTAAGGAAAGACTCTCTCTTTCTCTCTCTCTCTCTCTGTGGGTGCACACCCCCTAGCCAGTCTAGAGGATTCCTTTTGTTCGAGTCCATATGTACCAAGGAGTCACAACCCATGAGCTGTTTCTTGGACTTAATTATAATAATGTTTGAGGAGGTTCATGGGCTGACATTTTTGGGTTCTTTATTCGCACTTTGTCTCCTCTTTGGATCTACAAAAAGCAAGCTTGTAGTTTTTTTTCCTGTGTTTTTATGGCTTAACAAAGTGCAAATATAGGTTCTTCAGAAACTTATTTTAATTCTCAATTTCCTTCTGTTGTTGGTTTTCAATGGGGAAGAGAATCATAAGGTATTTTGGTCCCTCATGGTGTTTAGTTTAACCTGATCATGGCCTTTACCTTTTTTATATTGTCAACTGTGATTTGCTTGTCTTGTACCCTTATTAGCTGGAAAACAGTGGCTAAATGCAATTGTTTGTTGACTCCTGCAGCTGTGGTGCCATGACTCATGATTTGAGGTCATGCATGGAAAGACCCCGGAAAGTGGGAGCCAAATATACAAACAAACACATTGCACCTGATGAAAAGGTAGAGACCTTTGAGCTTGACTATGATGGTAAGAGAGACCGGTGGAATGGCTATGACGCGTCAAGCTATACTCTTGTGATTGAGAGATATGAAGCTAGGGATAACGCTCGAAGAAAATATCTTAAGGAACAACAGCTGAAGAAATTAGAGGAGAAGAACAATAATGAAAATGGTGAGGATGGTGAGGATGGTGAGGATGGTGATAGCGATGAGGAAGATGATGATGACGACTTAAGAGTGGACGAGGCAAAGGTCGATGAAAGCAAGCAGATGGACTTTGCAAAGGTTGAGAAGCGTGTTCGCACAACAGGTGGTGGAAGTACTGGAACTGTTAGGTAGCTGGATTGGTATGCTTTGATAGTAGCAGTCTTTCTTTCTTTCAATGTTTTAGGAACATTAGTAAACAACTAAAACTTCTTAAAGTGTTAGTATTTATGTGACTATTTGAAGATTTACGAAGTGTACATGAATGAGTCCCCCCCCCTATTCTTCATATTCTGGACAGTACCTAAGTTGATTTATTTGTTAGGAACCTTCGTATTCGGGAGGATACGGCAAAGTACCTTCTGAATCTAGATGTCAATTCAGCTCACTATGATCCTAAAACTCGGTCCATGCGTGAGGATCCCCTTCCAGATGCTGATCCAAATGAGAAGTTTTATGAGGTAAGTTCTTTGAAGTTTTTTGGAAGTAACTCTAGCTCATTTCCTTATTTTCTGAGGCATAAATATTTTACTAATCAATCAATTCTTACTTTCAGGGTGATAACCAATACAGGAATAGCGGTCAAGCTCTTGAATTTAAGCAGCTTAATATTCATGTTTGGGAAGCATTTGAGAAAGGGCAAGACATCCACATGCAATCAGCGCCATCTCAAGCTGAGTTGCTTTACAAGAACTATAAAGTTAATAAGGAAAAATTGAAGTATCAAACAAAGGATACCATCCTAGAGAGGTATGGCAATGCAGCTGCAGAGGAAGAGCTCCCAAGAGAGCTGCTCTTGGGACAGAGTGAGAGAGAAGTGGAATATGATCGTGCTGGTAGGATCATTAAGGGGCAGGTGGGGTTTCTAGTTAAGGTTTTCTTAGTTGTCAAATTCAATCATGAAAGAGGCTAAAACTTTCCACCTGAATTGGCTATGTCATTTTTCTTTCTCCTTGACAATATTGGGGTTGCTTTTCCTGAATCATAAGGATATAACCGATATATGCGACAGTATTGAGGTACTTAATCAGCTTCTTTTGCTATTTCAGGAGTCAGCATTGCCCAGAAGCAAGTATGAGGAAGATGTTTTTATTAATAACCACACTTGTGTTTGGGGTTCATGGTGGAAGGATCATCAATGGGGCTACAAGTGCTGCAAACAGACTATCAGAAATAGCTACTGTACGGGCGCTGCTGGAATTGAAGCCGCCGAGGCAGTAAATGAACTAATGAAATCAAATATTGCTCGAAAAGGGGCCACAGAAGGTCAGTCCACTTTTTCACCCAAATTTTTCCGCCTTTAGAGGATCATTTGCTGGAAAAAAGTTTTTGTCCTCAGTTTTACGGTTCTCAGTCAGCTTTGTTGATTGTTTTGATCAAAAAATTATCAGATGCTTCTTGGTCGCTTGATTTGTTTTTATCATGGTCATTGTAATATCCTTTTTTAAAGTGGAATTTTGATACTATAACCACTTTGCTGATTTTTGCTCTGGCATCGGTTAAATGTGGAAACAGATGTAGCTGCCCCAGTGGAGGAGAAGAGGCTGGCTACCTGGGGAACTGATGTCCCTGATGATTTGGAGTTGGACCAGAAACTTCTTGCTGAAGCGCTTAAGAAGGTAACTGGACCATTTTCAGTTCTCTGTCTGTTCTTTATTTTCTCCTTTCCGACCTATTCCCTCTGATAATTAAAGAAAGAAGTGGGAATTCATATAGATCATCAACAAATACAATGTTGGAGTCTGGCTACCATCGAAAGTCAACAATGAAATTGAGGGTAGCTAGTCATTGTTGCTCATAATAAATTTAGTTTTTAGTTTAGTAGTGTATAACGTACTGCAGAGGGGAGGCTCAGTATAATAATAGGGGAAAGGTGACAGAACGTATGGTAAACGCATCTAATTTGGGAAGCAGTGGGAAGGCGATGGTTCAGTCATGGACAGTCCTTGTTTAATTCTGCTAATTCTTGTTTGATTCACTTTTACAGGAGGATATAAGAAAGCGAGAAGAGAAAGATGAAAGGAAGCGCAAGTACAACGTCAGATGGGAGGATGAGGTATTCCTTTTCTCTATTTTGGAGTACCACTGAAGAACTGGAATTCCACTCTAATTTTTTGTGGTTTATGTGTTGATACAATTACTTATTACCTGCAGGTTACTGCTGAGGAGATGGAGGCGTATCGGATGAAGAAGATACACCATGATGATCCAATGAAAGCCTTTCTCAGCTAGGTAGATAGATAGCATGTAATGGGCTGAGGAGATGGAGGCGTATCGGATGAAGAAGATACACCATGATGATCCAATGAAAGCCTTTCTCAGCTAGGTAGATAGATAGCATGTAATGGTCAGCTGGTCTAGTCGGAACACATACACTATCGATGTTATGTGATCATTTGTGGTGCCTCAAAATAACCATATGCTAGTGTGTTCCCCTAGTATTCTGTATTGAATCTAGCCTCGTGGCATCTGTTGGGAGTTCTGTTTGGCAATTGTTTCTGCTGCAGGATGAATACAAAGCTGAATATTGGGGAATTCTTATGCTTTTTGGTTGTTTAGTTTATTTATTGATATAATGAAGGTGATGTATTCAATAAAGTCTTGTTTAGTTGCACTTCCTTTGTTTTCCTGTGTTTGGATGGTGCCTCATTTCACCTCCTTTGATTTGTCTGCGACGTGTGGTGATATTTTGCCGAACCTGATGAGGAATATGTCCAGTTCATAGCGTTAAGAGAGACCCATTTTTCCTGAACACTTACTACTCTCTCCACCTCTATATCGACTAACGTATATCCATTCCTTTATTGGTTGCATATCCTGTTATTCAGGAGTCCCTCGTGACTCCGAACAGAATAGTGGTCATGTTTGGAGTAAAAGGAAAAAGGCAATGCCTTTATAAGTCCGTGCCCCGTTTCATTTGGATGTTGTCTCCCATTATTGAGCCTCATGGATATGGCGCGGGCTAGGGATGTCTAACAGTCCGGTTCAAGTTGAGTTTTCATGCGACCCGAGCCAAACTGAAAGGGCTCTGTGTGCTTATTTTGACCCAAACGTAATAAGGGAGAGACTAGACAGGTCAGTAGTCTCCTCAATTATATGAAAAAGAAAAATCAATTATATACGAGAATCTCCTATAAGATGGGCATCATAGGTAACCAGATTCTACTTTTTGGCCGATTCTAAAGTCGACCCTTTGAAAACACTTGAGTGCCTGTTTGATTTGGCCAAGAAGCTGACGTGCAATTTTTGCAGCAAAAGCAAAGTCACCCTCTCATGCGGCCGAGTGGGGCAAAGAGGCTGAATGCAGCTTAAAGGCCACACCGTATGCAGCCGGTCTCTTCATTTTCAGGAACAAGAGAAAAAATGCAAAGCAATCGACCCCTCAAAGGCATTAAGAGCCAGTTCGAACTTCGTTCAACATATGTCTGGGACTCAATAGGAATAGTGGGTATGATAAGAATAGAAGCCACACTTGTAGGAATACTAATAAGACTGCAGAAGACTCAGCATGATCGTGCCTCCCATGTTTTGGGGACAGCTGCACGCAATTTATATTTAGCATGACTCTGCAAGGCAGTATGACTCTGCAAGGCAGTCTATGGACATCATTCATTCAGAAGGAAAAAACGGATCCCATAATGTGACGAAACTATAGCTTTTTACCTAAATGGTCAGTAAATGCAATAACATTCATGATAAATTGTCACCAAAAGATAAGCTTTCGACACAAAGATACATTTCATTCCATAGGACAAAATTCTTTTGAAACGTCAACACATTCAATTTTTTTTTTTTTTTTGTCTCAGGAAAAGGGAAGCAGGGAATGGGCATGCATCATCATAGATATACGTATGATCACACAAGCATGCACGATTACACAATGCCTAACCGATTGGCATGTTAAAAGAAGACAACTTAAAAGTCAATATTGACCACCGATGCATTGATCTTGTTCTTTGAATGAGCGTTTGGATAGAAATCTCTTGCTTAAAAAATCCCGCTAAAACTCAAACAATGTTGAGCGTACAATAAAATTAGCTAGATTATATATACATGCCTAATACCGACTCTTTTGAATCAAGGACAGAAGAGATGCCAAAATTGTCTCCTCTGGCTCAGAAGCGGCAGAATCATTATCAGTATACTGAAAATAAAAGGGGAAAAGAAAAGGCCAGATGTTATATTGATATAGGGGGTAACACCCCTAACACCTTAACTTTAAAGAATAATTATCAATTGCTAAAGCTACTTCTTTCTCAATAAGAAATGTCAGCCGGGACAAAAATTCTGCAAAGCATTCGACTCAAACAGAAATAATCAGATTCAGAAGTACATCTTTCTTCCTTTGTTGCCAATATCCACCAATTGCAAGGTGAACCTAGGGGAAAATGGTCCAAGTCATACTTTTCCTCTGCGATACAATCTACTTGAGACTTCTACACTGACCGAACCAACATTAGCCTATGATCCCAGCCTAATGAATTTCCGCTATTTACCTAACACACACACTGACCATGACAAGAATTGTGAGCCACGAAGATCAACCATGATGCTATCTTTTCATATTGCAGCAAGGGTTTACGATGATTTTGAACACACCCATTTCAGTTTATAACCACAATATGCATTCCAGCAAAAGTGGTGGTAATCAAGCATGAAGTACATAGATTTAGACACCATATCTTACCACAGCAGGCAATAGTGTGATCTAGATTGCGGATAATTGAAAAAGAAGAAGAAAAGCTTTGAGTTGAGAAGAGCCTCCTTTTTGTCATGTCATCAATGCAGCTGTCTCCATTCTATTAAAACAAACACTAGTCAAGCACATTAAACAAACTTGACTTGCTGAAGATGTTCAGTATCCTTGCTCTGTGGCATGTACAATTTGCTTTCTTTTTTCACTCTTAGGACAAGGAAGTCTATCTCAGGTAGCTAAATTGGGAGGAGCATCCTCACTAACCTTGCAGGCTTAGTAGAATACATGCTAACGCCCATATTACTAGCTCAAACACAGGACCATTGGTATAAAAAATTGAACATGTACGGGATGCCTTATCCACACACATATCCATTACTCAACCACTAAACCAATTGCATGCTGTTTGAGTGAAAGCAAATTAAAATAGAGGAATGATTAATTGCAGGATAAAGGCTGAATTGCTCTCCACCAACAACCGACTATTGTATAGGGCTCAACATTTTTTTATTACTTTTTTCAGTTTCTGTGTTTCACATAAATGTCCTTGAAACCCAGTACAGGATAGAGAAGCTGCCAATACCTTTCTGATGTAGACAACCCACATCTTTATGTATGGATAAACTATCATTTTCTGTCCAAAGGAATTTCTTCTTTCATCACAATTTACATGGCCAGAAACAAAAGTTTTGCTAAATATTTACATCTCTTCAACAATAGTTTGCAAAAGAGGGACCTTTTTCTTGTTTGGTTCCACATTACCCACTGAGATAGCAAGATCCTTTTTCTGTTCTTTGGCTTTACCCCACATCACAGAATAAAATCCAACAACAATTGCCACCGATCCTACCAAACTGCAAAGATGAAACATGTAACTTATGAAGCTGTCACAGTTACTAACACAAAATTAAATTATAGAAGAACGGGAAAGCTATCAGTTGCAAGAACAGCAGCATTGAACACATGGGCATCACAAAGTTTGATTAAAGCAAGTACATAGATTAGAAATACCTTCCAAGATAAAAGTTATCTCGCAAAAATAGAACACCCGCAACAGCTGCAATGACAATTCCCAGGGGCTTGAACATCGATACAAAGACAGGTCCTGTTCTGTGCAGGCACCATGTACTTACACCAACTTGGAAAGCAGAGCCAAAAACGGCCTACATCATAAACCTAAAGTTACCAACTAATTTTGCAAAAGAAAACATAGGTAGAAAGTGACATCATGGCAATAAACAACTGCAAATCCGCTACAAATGGAACCACAGCACCAATATCCTTGCAAAATCGCTACACTACATGAAATGAAAACAAAAAAAGGTTACCTGGAGCAAAATTGCTCCAGTACATGAAACAAAGACAGAATAAGTTAAAAATAAACATTTAATACGATAGGGATAAGCTTCTATAGTATAAGTCAATCAAGCTCCAAATTTAGCACAGAAAAATATTTCGGCAGAAGACCCTACTGAGTAAAGAACCGCCATCAACCGCATGTTGTCCTTTAAGCTCCAAGCACTTGACTTTCGTTCCACAAAGAAAGATATGGCAGCAGACTGGATGGCCACAAAGAAGCAGTAGAAGAAGACTATAATCAACTCTGCTGGATATTTTTTCAGCACTGATGCCTGGAAGCATTAAAAGCAGAAGGCTAACTATTTAGAATTAATATGGTTTGACTAAGTGAGACTTCAATTGAGTTTCCTCTAGACCTTACCTGTACAATGAGCCATGATGAAGCCATCACACAATCAGCTACAAGAAGCAAACCTCCTAGAACCCAGTTTGACTCTGGTGTCAGAAGTTTATGATGCAAATTGAAAACTTCATTATGCAAGTTTGAAAGAGAGGATGTTGTCACAATAGCTGGCCCCTTGTACAAAGTGACAACAAATGCACCGGCAACACATACTATGGTTCCAGCACACTTGGCCAAGCTACTTGAACTGCTCCAGTCTAATCTCTCCAATCTGAAGCACCAACCACGTAATTATTAATCAGCAGGCGAGACAACATGAAATTACCAGAATCCTCAAGTGTACCAATCCTTCATGTACTACTAAGGGAAGTGTGCACCAATGGTTATTCCAAGAAATTCAGTCCACCATTTTTGTATTCTAGCATTCTAGCATACAAAAATTTCAATATTACTTGTTCCCAGTCTGAATACCTAGCAAGGACCGTTTATTTTTTCAAGCCAAGACAGGTGGAAGGATCCTCATCCGGATATCAAGCATGGAAGCTATATAGTACAAAAAAAAAAAAACCAAGGGCAACAAGCCAAACAACTTCACAGAATGGTCGACCACTCAGTTCGTGATTTGATGTTTTCAGTGCAAGCTATCTAGACAAGAGATTACCTATGGAACTGGAAAAGGAGACATACTTAGGAACTACATATTTAAGATAAGTTTCCCAGCGTAATTCCCAGTGTAATTTTCATCAATTTACCTATTAAGGGGCACCCCTAAATTCAGGAGCACATTACTGAAAAGTATCTGGATAAACTGATCTTTTGTATTACAGGCACGTAATACTCTCTAACATAACTTAGGCTTTAGGAATCCAGGATATAAGCTGGAAGTGTAATTGTATTACGGACTTTATTTAGTTAGTCAGTAGCCAATTCCGCACTTCGTTGGCAATTTCCAAACATAACTACCAAAGAGAACATTTTACAATCATAAAATAGAGAAAGAACAAGGCAAGGGAATGCTTCAAACGATATCCGGCTCCACGGTTAACAACCTCACAATGCGCTCCTAGCAGTCGGCACGCCTCTTTCAAGACAAGCGGTACTCCCCACTCCTTTTCCCGTCCCTCAGTTACAACCAAGAGCATACAATGATCAAGGTACATGTGATATAGGCCAAAGTTCTACTTGAAAAACCACTAGCTCGCTGCATCTGACGGGCGAAGAACCGAGCGATAAAGAAGCACTGAGCCAATCATATAAGTATATAGTGACCTGAAAAGGATGGCAAGTAGGAAGGTGAAAGCCGGGACGAGGTTGAGCAAGGCCGAGCCGAGCGTGGGCGAGCTGTAATTGATCCCGGCGTACCCAAGTATCTGTGCCAAGCAACTGTATATAAGAAAAAAGAGAGAACACCGAAGGCAAGACCCAGCATCAACAAAAATCCATCTAAACAGTAGGAATCGACCGAAAGAACAAACGAAGGCACGTAAAGATTTCCCCATTCGAAGCCAATCGAAGCAGTTCACTCCGAACTCACCCAAGGAGGCCGAGCACGAAGAACTGAAGAACCAGTGACGGAGTCAATGGAGGACGTCCCGACCTGCAAACGGTGGGGGAAAAGCCTCGTGACAATCAACCAATAGAAACGCCGGTAACCTCACGATTACCAGATGGAGAGGCATGACCTGTGGAAGATGAGGGAGGCAGGAAGCAAGATGAGAGAAGCGAAGGCGTTGGAGTAGAAGACGAAGACGAGGTTGCTCATGCCGTTGGACATGACGGCTTTGCTCACGATCATGAGGCCCACCTGCGCGCACTCGGCCATCACCATGCCGGCGACCGGCGCGGCGAGCCTCGTCCCCATCGGTCGTCGCTCCGCCGCCGACCTCAACGGAGGAGGAGATGGAGCTGGAAGAAGCGCCGCGCCGGGCAGAGCAAGAAGAGTGCTCGCTTTTGCGTTTGACGAGCTGTTCTTGGAGCTGTTTGGTTTTTGTCTCCTTCTGCGCAAAGCGGAAGATGCAGATCACAGCTGATTGGTTGTTGGGGGATTCCAGCATCGTTTGGTACGGGCCGACACCTCAGCATGTAGGGGTGAGCAGCGGTTTAGGGTTGACCCTGGACCGACCCTGGACCTGGCCAACCTCGCTTGGTCCAGTCTGGCCCGGTTCCGGGGCCAGGTCGATCGCCCTTGGTCCCGAAATTCCGTGACTAACACTGTGCGGGTTGATCCCGGTCACAGAGTTTTGGGTCGGTCAACCCCTGACCAACCCCGTATATTATATTATATTATTTATAATTAACTTTTATATATTCAAACCTAATTAAAATGTATGTTATATTATATTATATTATATTGTGATGTTTTATCAATAACATTAATAGTAATTTCAATTTAAAACTTTTGTTGAGTATCAATCATGTGTCGTTTGTTTTGTTTTTAGGTTTTTAGAAGTTCAAGTGAATTAACAAGATGTGAAGTTATATATTCATGGTTTATATTAAGTATTTTAAACTTTGTATGGTTTAATTGTATTTTACTAATAAATTTCAGCTGCACTTTGCTTTTCAATTTGTATCAAATTGTAGAAGTTTTGAAGGGTAGAGTAGTACTCTTTGATTCTTACGGTGATTTCTTAGTCAAGTGGTGTGAAGCTCATTTTTGGTTGAGTGGACTTTACATGATCAAACGCAGGAAAACACTATTGCACATGGTGTTATGAATATTAAAGATAGATGATTATAAGAACTTTCCATCTTGTCTCATATCTCGATGAGTGGTTAACAGGTACGAAATTTATATTATTGTGTCATCTTAAATTTGCTAAATATGTATTGGTATTTATAGTTTAGTTGCACAATGTCGCATTGTCGATGGATGTGTAATTTGAATTTGTAGGTTTGCTTTTTTAGGGAGTATAAAAAATAAGATGAAAAAAAATTATCGATCGGTCACGGGTTGACCCTTGAACCGGACCGAACCCATTGGGTTGGTCCGGTCCTTTGCTCCCAAGCTCAATAGGGTCGGTCCTCGGGCCCTAAAAATTGAGGACCAACATGTACGGGTTGGTCCTAGGGTTAGGGGGTGGCCCGGACCAACCCGGACCATGCTCACCCCTATCAGCATGTACGAGGAGCACTTGTCGATGGATCACAGCCGTTGAATCTCACGCGATTCAACAGCTGAGATTCATGGAACTCGTATGAACTAATGAACCTGGACCATATGATGAATTTTCTACATTAAGCATGACCAAGACCGAATTCTGAATGCATGAAAATTTGGTAGGTTGACTAAAAATTGACCGAACATGTATGCTACTCTCATCTTCACCTATTCCCACTTTCTTTTTCGAAATTATTCATTTTCTTGAACTTTTTAATGTATCTTTTTCCTCATTTTATGCATTTACTTAACATTCATAAAATCAAAAAAACATGATTACGAGATTTTATATAAAAATATAACTTGACCTTTACGTAAAATTGGTACATTCGAATTTGCGTTAATCTTACTTTTGGGATAAGAGCTCGTGGCTTGAACTCTACAGGACAAAGCTTGATCCCATGAGCTTTGTTCATAGTTCACCTTGACCGCGGGCACAAGCCTTCTATAGAGGATGTACAAACATTAATGTATATACTTGCTTTTAAAAATCTACATTTAACAAAAATAGAATATGGATAGTGAGAAGAAGATACAAGTTGAAATCTCATAATGAAACTCTAATTGCAAAATATAGATTTTTAAAAGCAGTATATACATTAATGTTTGTACATCCATTTGCCAAAATGAGAATGAACCCAAATAGTGAAAAAATCTTTCACCAAAAAGTTCATTCTTGATTTTTAATGGAAATGCATTCTATGGTGATTGCAGGCAAAAAATAAAAGAAAGCTTCTAAAATGAAGATGTAAAACGTAAATTCTAAATATATAGTACTGGAGATGATAAAACAAGTGTTGATGATGAAAAAGACACACTAATACATTGATTAAATGACATTAGGAATCTGCTTGCGTTTAGAAGACCATCCTCTTTACAACGAATGCTATCAGTATTTATGCTTTGCTAATCACTATTACAACAAGTACTTATCACCCTATGTGGTAAAACAAGTGCACATTTTTTTTTCCCTCAGATTTCCGGCGTGCACGTTATGCATTGACAATTGTTATCCACAAGAAGTTACAAATCCGGAGGTCACTCGGACACTCAACCGTCACTCTGCATTGGTGCTTCCATTTGACATCCTTGATCAATGTGCTCTCCTTTTTGTGTCCAACGCTAGGCCAAATTTCAAGATTAGCTGGTCACCGGTAGGCTCTGTCGATGAATCATGATATTTGCTGAACATCCCTTCGCTTCTCGTCAACATCAATATTACGTAGCTATAGACGAGCATATCATACTGTTGTCGATGTCCACACACAATCGAAACTCCTATCAAATCTGTCATTTTATTGGTGCTGCTACTATTCTGGAAGGAATAATCAATTTGAATCCATTTCAAAAGGACAAAAAAAGGGAACATCTCTGTAGATGTGTACACACACCTTTGTCTCTTTCCTTTTGATTCTTCCTCTTCTTTTGGCCGAGAATATCTACACACTCAACGATTTGCTTTGGAGCAAAGGAATCTTATGGCTGGAGGATGCCAGGCTCCCATCAGCCCCACCGCTGTCCTCGATTGTCTTCTCTTCCTCTCTGGACTTTCCCCACATGACCGCGTAGAATCCCATCGCAATCACTGCTGCTCCAATCAAGCTGCCAAAACCAGAAGGCAAGTAAAGGACCAAATCAGATACTTTTTTAACAATTAGAAAGTAGTCCTCGTGTGGCTCATCTTCCGACCCTGTTTTGCTCCTTCGCGTATGCATGTAATGACAGAGACTCTGGTTTTTCACATAGTCTCTGGCAAATCGCCAGAGTTGAGCAATAACCGTTCGGTTTTAGAAAGTTAATCTGAAGAGCAAGGCAATCTATGTTTTATATCTTAAGAATATCTGTTGCTATGTTTGAGATGAGCTCGTGAATGAGCTTTTTCTCTTATGAACACATCTTTTTCTTAATCTCTTTTAATGAACTAGATTATTGATTGTAGAAAAAGATGAGGTACAGGCATTTCAATGGAAAGGAGGAGAGAGCCTTTGTACCTTCCAAGGTGTAACTTTTCCCCTAGAAATATGAACCCCAATCCCACAGCAAATACAATTCCCAAGGGCTTGAACATGGAAGCAAAGACAGGTCCAGCTTTCTTCAGGCACCATGTGCACAATGTGACTCTAAAGACACCCGCAACCAGAGACTGCATTTACAATATTAATCCAACTTTTATCTTCGAACTCGAAGTCGACCAAAAGTTTAGACTTTAAGAGAAGCAAAATACACGCTTACCGAGTATAAAATAGCGATCAAACCCACATCGAGTTTCAGAGTCCAAGACTGCGGCTCTCTCACCATAATGAAGGATAATAGCCCGGAAAAATTGTTGCGAAGAACATTAGATAGAACATTATGTTCAACACCACGGGGTAATCTTTGAGGATAAATGCCTGCAAGATTACAGATTTTTTGTACTTGTCAAGTCTTTTTTTAAATTCGTTCTAATGTCATTCATATTCTTAGGAAAAAAAATAGGGATTGTTGGTACTAACCTGCATAATGAACCACAATGATAAGAAGAAAGCTTCAGCCGCAAGGAGAAACCCACCGAGAACCCAATTCAATTGTCGTGAGAGAAGAGAGACAAGGTGACGGGGATGGACAAAAGAAGGCAGCGAAGGCGAGCGGAGAACTGTTGGACCCTTGTACACAGTGATTACTAATGCACCAAGAATTGATGCAACGGTTCCCACAAGCTTAGCTTGGCTACTCGAGCTTTTCCAATTCACCTTCTCCATCCTAGATTTTCAATCCATGAACAAATTCAACAGTAAGATAAGTTTATCTTGTTTCATTGTCTGACAGACATGTTGTGCATTACTGTGTTTTGCGGTTTCATTTGAATGCGCAGCCTCCACTTGCCAAAGCACTGGACTTTCTTTATTTTTTGTCCCATTTCAGGGATTTGTTCATTGGCAGAGCAACACCTATCTCAGAAATTTTAGGGATCCAGCATCATCAGAAATAAAAGTTATAGAACTGTTCATAATCTCTGAGATTAGAAGGACGGACACACAGAAAATGAGAAGTGAATTAAGTCGTAGCGAAGTGAATCTCTCCGGGCCTGGTTGAAACAGGAACTATGGAATTAGCTTAGGTCGGACTCGATTAAAGGCATTCTCAACTTTAAGCAGAACCGATGTGAAATCAACCTCCATCATCCAATTAACACATCATCATCTGCTTCTCTCATTTTTCTTCAAATGGAGGTTCTTTAAGTGCACTGCAGATAACGAGAAGAAAGAGAGAAGGAACCTTGAAATGACGGCGAGAATGAAAGTGAAAGCTGGGATGAGGTTCATCATGGCCGTGCCCAGCACAGGGGAGCTGTAATCGATCCCGGCATACCCGCATATCTGCGATGCGGATCTGCATCAACCAAATCACTAAAAAAATTCACCTTGTTTTCCCGTATCTCAACACGTTTCGCTTCAAAAGAATTCCAAGATAAGCAAAATCCCAAGTCCACAAAGTAATGCGAAACGAGGACACTTCACTCACTCACCCGACCAGAGCGAGCAAGAAGATCTTGCGAAGCACGGAGAAAGTGAGAGGAGGGCACGACCCTGACCTGCCAAACAGAGCAAACAAACAAGTCAAGAACTCAAACCCTTCTTCCCCACACCCCCCCAATGGACCTAGCGAGTGCTAGGCATAAGCAGAGCACGAACCTGCGAGAGATGATGAAGGGGCAAGGAAGGAGGACGAGGGAGGAAAGGGCATTACAGTAGAAGGCCAAGGTGTACTTGTTGAGCCCGTCGGACATGGCCATTTTCGCCACCACCATGCTGCTCGCTTGAACCAGAACCACCATTATCATCCCCACGGACGGCAGCGAAACCCCGGCCCTCCCCTCCATCTCCATCTCTCTCTCTAGCTCTCTAGCTCTCTTCTCGGTTCGTGGGTGAAATAATTGGAGGACCCCAAGAAGCTTTCCTCCGTTTTACGGGACCGCCATCGATTGGATGATTTTGTTTGACTTTAATAAAACTGACGGAAGACAAAGATCCCTCCCTCCAACTTTTGATGCGCTGTGATATTTTAATAGCTTGCGAACCAGAGGACGATTTCAACAACGGTGGAAAGAACGGAAAAAATATTGGGTGGTCCGGGACCGCCACGTCAGCGTGGTCCCGGACCACTCACACGGTGCCACGTGTATAGGGAGTGCAGACAAAGGACGAAAACCGGGGCCACTTCTCTAACACTCTTTCTCCTCTTTCTCTCTTTTGTCCCCTCTCCTCATAGGTGGTGCCATATGAGTGGTCCGGGATCACGCTGACGTGGCGGTCCCGGACCACCCAATATTTTCTCGGAAAGAACGCGGGCGAGCTTTATTGACGTAGCTTTTTTGGAGTTCATAATAAATTAAACATGTGTGATTGCTTCCTTTTGCGCGATACGATTCTCAGTGTAACAAGTTCGGATTCGGGATGGACAGGGGACCGTGCAGAAGCATAAATTCTAGGAGAAATACTGAACGTTGTGAGCAAATTTAACCGTGCGCGCATAGTTACTGTTGTAAGAAAAGGGGCGGGGCGTTTTAAGTGTGAGAGCGAGAGAAGTCAACGTCTCTTGGGATTTGTTTGAGTTTGTAATGGACATCATGTCGCGATGAGACATCATGTCGCGATGGTTAAAAGAGAGAAGTTTCTAAAGCTCTTGCCTAGACGTGTACGTGTTCGCAATGTGATTGCTTTACATTAATTGGTTACCTTTAGCAAAACGTTCATTGAACAGTTGTTGCAATGGGAGTTTGGGGTATGCCTCAGTCTCCGATTGATCTTGAACCTGGACCAAATTAGCCGTACTCGATCAGCTTTGATCCGTTTCCAGTTACAATATGCTAAACCGAACTGAATCCAATTTCAGGGTGCTAATTCGGTACCTTTGTAGTTGCATATCTTTAGCGTGATCTTGTTGAGACAATAGAAGTTAGAAACCCCCAAAAGTAAGAAGGATTCGAAGGATTTTAGTGTTAATAGAAGCTTATGTCATAATTTTTCCTTATTCATTTGGAAATATTGTCTTCTCTCATTAGTCACTCACCTACTATAGCCTATTAGTCTCTTCCTTACCATTGGATGAATCATTTTTCAGTTTATTGGCAATCGTTTGATTGGTTGCAAAAAAGGAAAAAATTGTATAAATTATTAAAAAAATTCATGAAAATGTAAAAAAATTTTAAAAAAAAATTATCCATATCGAATCAGCTATATCACATAAAATGATCAATGTCCACGTAAGCAATGCTCAACAAAAATTAGCTAGAAGAATTACATTAGCAATTTCTCAAAAAGGTTATGATTAAATTGACAATTAAATTGACAAAATTTAAAAATTTAAAATTGAATTAGCATTTATACAATTCATGACTATTGTGATAATTACCCCTTTGGTAGACGTATGTTTCGTCAATATTTCCTTATTCTTTCTTGATTTTATGATGCATCATTCAGGAGATTCATTACATTTTAACAAATCATGTTTTGTTGGACATTACTATATTCACAGTCTTATTAAAATTTCTATATGTGTGATCGTGTGCGCACAAATAACTTAATTCTTGAGTGCTTTGCTCACGTGGGATTCACTAGGCTAGATGCTCTTGTTTCCACCCCAGATTTATCTTTGAGGCAAACTAAGTATACATAAATTCACTAAAGTCGATTATGTATTTGGATCAACAATATCTTTATATTGGTATCGCGTACCCTCCCTCCAAAGAATTAATTTAGGTTCTGTCATAGTCTCCTCCGAAGTATAAAAGAGTCGTAAAATATAATTGAAAAGGAATCTTTGTTTTTTTTTTGTTTTTTTCATTTCTATTGCCGCTTGATTCGCAATTCCTAGAAGTATTGTCACGATGAGCATGCTTATTGTCGTGG
Organism: Eucalyptus brandiana; assembly: GCA_014182725.1. Lineage (NCBI taxonomy): Eukaryota > Viridiplantae > Streptophyta > Magnoliopsida > Myrtales > Myrtaceae > Eucalyptus > Eucalyptus brandiana. The sequence continues at coordinate 32,246,717 of CM024669.1, forward strand.
AAAGACTATAGGGCAAATGCTATCCTTTTGCATATGGGTCGATTAATATAGTTGACTTAGATGTATTTCTTCGTGTGTATACAAAGATAAGTATAATAATGCATGCTACTTCCACAACAACGCATAGTGCATAAATACTATATAAATGTACAAAGTACTTGTGAGCTCAAATTTAGACCCTCGCATGTTTCTTGATGGGGAGGGTCCGGTTGCCAAAGCGGTTGCCTATTTGAACCGTGACTGACCCTGTGACACAGAAATGCACGGACCGGGCGACCCGCTCTTCTGGAGCCGGTTTAACGGGCCCACGGACCCACGTGGGCTTCCGAAGCTGAGAACGGAAGCCCAGCCATCGAAAAGCCCATACGAGGCCCAATGAGAAGTCGCTAGGAAGTTGGCGCACGTGCTTTCTTTGCCCACATCTTAACACACGAACACATACGTCGGCCCTGTTTGGTTCGGCTTTGGGGAAATGCCATTGGGAGAATGCAAATACTTTGAGGTAAAGGGGCTTTCAGAAATGTTAGACCGTTTGGTAAATTATAGCTTTGAAATGAAACTTAGCATAAACACCGTTCGGCAAAATTCACTTTTGTAATTAACTTTTGTTATTTTTTTTTTTTTTTAAGTCTCGAAATCAAATTCCGGGGGCCGACCACCGCCGGCCAACCACCGGCCACCGCCGAACGGCCGGATCGGCCGTCGCCGGACCGCCGGATCTGGCGCCGAAGGTCGCGAAAGCTAGATCGGCCGCCGTCGAACGGCCGGATTTGGCCTCGCTGGTCGTCGCCGGCTTGCGCGACCGGGCGACGCCGGCCGAGGTCGCGCGGACCTCAGGCGCCCGAGGTCGCTCGACCTCGGGCCACCTCGCCCGAGGTTGTGCGACCTCGGGCGAGGCTTTCCGGCAGATCGAGATTTGGCCGCTCGCGGCTAAGTGCCGCCCACCGCAAAAAAAAGGCGAACAACGAAGGAGACAATGAACAGTGACTCGGTGAACAGTAAAATCGCATCTCCGAAATGCCTGATGCTCAAAGTTGGTCCTCCCCGGCTTTCGGTTTTCGGCTTTGGGGATGCCCGCATTTCGCAAATGGGCATTCAAAAACTCAACCAAACACACAAAATTTTCCCCAATGGGCTTTGGGGCCCCAAAGCCCCCTTGGGAAAGCCCAACCAAACGGGGCCATCGTCCCCTTTCACGTCGCATCAAATACGCGCGCGCGCGCTCCTTCACATGTCCTAATATAGGGGCTCCCTATTTCATGATATGATATTTAAATTAAATAATGCTTTCATTTAACAGTTTAAACCTTTTAAAACAATCGATAGTGGTATCATCAAAATTTTATCTGGTATTAGAGTAAGAGAAGCGTTAAAATATACAAATATTTAATCACGTTTTTATTTAACGACTTAAAGTTTTAAAACAATTGATTATGGTCTCAACAAATTTCTTAACAAATTCCCAAGTTTTCTACACGGCACACACCACTTTTTGGGCTTTCTCATTCGTTAACCTATTGACCTTGGGGTTTCTTAAACCGGTTATACAACGGTCAATTCAATTTTAAATTTTCGAATTGTGTCAATTTAATCATTGCAATTAATTCTAACAAAAAATTGCCGACATGATAATCTAGTCAATTTCAGCTATCTTATTTAGGGGTGATCGATTCCCAGTCCAATGCAATGGAGCCAATCACTTTCTTTCTTCCCACTACTTATATGCCTTCTATTATGAAGAAATGGATTTTAAAAAAAACTTTTTGCTTTTATTTTTATTTTAAGAAAATTAAATCAGTTCTCCCTTAGTTCTATTTTTAAAAACTACAACGAGCGATCCGTTTTGCACACCCACAATCTTATATAACATGGCCGGGTTGATGTGGATAATTTTTAAAATTTTTCTAGAATTTTTATTTTTATTTTTCTTTTCTCTTTTCGCTAGCTAGTCATTAGAACAAACCACGAACAATAGCCAACAAGGGTTAGCCTTGCTTGGGAAAGGGCAACTGTTGCCCGCGACTAATGAGGCCCACAACCATAGCCAGTGGCAAGCCCTCGCCTCTTGTTAGCCTAAAAAAAAAAAAAAAAAAAGTGAAAAAAATTTAAAAATTATAAATTATAAAAATTTCCAAAATATTGTCTACGTTAGTACCAATAATGTCACATAGGAAAGTTGGAATCCATATTAAGCAATTCTAGGCCAAAATTGACCGGAATGGCTATATTGACAAATTATTAAATTATTTAGGACTAAATTAATACAATTGAAAGGTTTATAGCTGAATTTACATTCATAAAATAGATTTAGGATTTTTTTTTTGATAATTTTTCCACTTTAAATGTTATCCCAATTGATCGGCTTTGTTTTCGGTGTTTCTTTTTTCATTCCTCCGAGCAGTCCGATCATCCCTGCATTTTCTCTGGTTTTTCGTTTAAAAAGACCTTCTTCTATTCTCGACCTCTTATAACTTTCCGCCATCACTTCGTTTCGGACGGAACCACAGCGATTTGCATCAGATAGACAGTGCGCTCTCTTTTTCTCAATCTGCTCAACTGTCTATAAGGTCGTGTCATTGTCAACTCAAGTTTCGATTTTGTCTGTAATGGTGAATTGGCGATTGATTTTTTGGCAATGCCCCCGCATTGGTATTTTCACGTGCGTTTCCCATCGGAATATTCAACTCGAATTCATTTCAGCAAAGACAAAAGGGAACATCGCTGTGAAAATGTACAAACCTTTGTCTTTTTCCATCTTTTTTATTTTTTTCCCAAGAATATCTACACGCTTGAAGTTTTGTTTTGGAGCAAAGGAATCTTATGGCTGGAGGATGCCAAGCTCCCACCCTCCATTTTCCTCTCTTCCTCCTCTTTAGACTTTCCCCACACTGCCCCGTAGAATCCCATCGCAATCACCATCGCTCCAATCAAGCTGCCAACCCCCGACAAGAAAAAAAAGAAAAAAACATTAAATAAAAAAAGGAGTGAAAAGTAAAGAGTATGGCGATTATAGTTAATATCTTGAGGATGTATGTCGCCGATACTTGAGATGAGCTCGTGAATGAGCTTTTTCTCAGATGAACGCAATTTTCATAATACCTTCTAATCGATTAGATTCTTGATTATAGCAAAAGATGGGGTGTGGGCATTTTAATGGAGAAGAAGAGAGAGAACTCATACCTTCCAAGGTGTAATGTTTCGCCTAGAAATATGAACCCCAATCCTATGGCGAATACAATCCCTAAAGGCTTGAACATGGCGACATAAACAGGTTCAGTTCTCTTTAAGCACCATGTGCACAATGTGATGCTGAAGATGTTAGCAACCACAGCCTGCATATGCAATATCATGGCAGGAATTTTCCATGAAAATCATTTATTTGGTGATTTCCAGAAATTGATTTCTTTATTACTAGAAGGAAAAGCTGTTCTATCCCAATCTCAGCTTGTTGTTTTTCATCCATGAAAAACATTAAACTAATCGATTTTCAGTCATTCAAACAATTGAACTCTCGATACTACTTTCGTCTTCCGATGCAAAGTCGGATCAAAATCAAGACTTGAAGAGTCGTGGTATTATGCGCTTACCGAGTATAAAATAGCGATCAAGCCCCTGTCGAGTTTCAAAATCCATGACCGTGGTTCTCTCACTGTAATGAAGGACAATAGCCCGGCGAGAATTGTCCCGAAGAGCATTTTGTAAAACATTATGTTCAGCACCACGGGGTAATCTTTGAGGATAGATGTCTGCCAGATTCAAGATTTCTTTATTTCTCGAGTCTACTTCTGTTTAACGTCGGTAAAGTTCTAAGTGAAAAAAGTAAGGATATTGGTGCTGAGTCTGCTGACCTGTATAATATACCATAATGATAATAAGAAAGCATCGGCCGTGAGGAGAAACCCGCCAAGAATCCAATTCGACTGTCGCGAGAGAATCAAAAGAAGGTGACGAGGTTGAACGTAGGGAGGAGGTGGAGGTGAGCGGAGGATCGGCGGACCCTTGTAGAGAGTGACTACTGATGCACCGACGATTGATGCGATGGTTCCGACAAGCTTGGCGTGGCTGCTCGAGCTTTTCCAATTCACTTTCTCCATCCTAGTTTTTTTAATTCGATAAAACCAATTCAAGAATGAAATAAGTTCGTCGTTTCATCATGGATGACATGTCATGCACTGCTATCTTTTGCGTTTCGTATGAACGTGCAGCCTGCTTCCACTTGCTACAATGAAGGTTATAGAGCTATTCTACTCTCTGAGATTAAAAGGACAGATGCACAGAAGAAAATGATGAGTGAATTGAGTGGTGGCAAAGTGAATTTCTCCGGGCCTGGTTGAAACGGGAACTATGAACTATGCTTTGGTCGTACTCGATTTAAAGCACTCACAAACTTTGAGCTGAATCAAACACCCATCATCCAATCAACACACCGTCACCTGCTTCTCTCGTTTCTTCAAGTGCACTGCAGATAACGAGAAAGGAGAGAGAAAGAACCTTGAAATTACGGCAAGAATGAAAGTGAAAGCTGGGATGAGGTTCATCATGGCCGTGCCCAGCACAGGGGAGCTGTAACCGATGCCGGCATACGCGCGTCTGTGCTACCAATCTGTATCAACAAAATTACTCAGAAACTCTGTTTTTTGGTATGAAATTCTCTGCGGTTGATCAAGACGTTTTGCTTCAAAAGAATTCCAAGAAAAGTAAATCCCAAATCTGCAAATTCATGTGAAGTGAAGAAACTTCCACCCACTCACCCAACCAGAGCGAGCAAGAAGATCCTGCCTAGCACGGTGAAAGTGAGAGGAGGACACGACCCTGACCTGCCAAACGGAGCAAACGAACAAGGCCAGGACTTGAAACTATTTTTCCTCCTAAAGCTGGCATTAATGGAGTTAGCAAGTGACTGACAGCGCAAACCTGCGGGAGATGATGACGGGACAAGGAAGGAGGACGAGAGAGGAGACCGACGTGACAGTAAAAGACCATGATGTACTTGCTGATCCCATCGGACATGGCTATTTTCATCACCGCCATGTTGCTTGCTAGGGCCAGAATCACCATAATCATCGAGACAAACGGCATTAGAACCCCTCGCTGTCCCCTCCATCTCTCTCGTCTATCTCTCCTCCCCGTTCGTGGCTTCATACAGATGGAAGACTTCGGGGTTTTTCCTACATTTTTCTGCCGGACAGCCATTGATTTATTTGACCTTAAAATTGATGGTATCGAATATATGCCCCTGCCACCTTTGGTGTCCCATGGAGAAAATATTAACAAAATCTGTCGTGCCAACATAATAAATTGAAAGGACGGATGGATTTGGTCATAAGTGGAAAGAACGAAAGTGAGCTTGATTCACGTGGCTTTTTAAAGTTCATAGAATAATAAACATCAATGATTGCTATTACATAATGATAATAATGTTAATATACAACTATAGTTCTGCTGCTTTTCTTTTCTCCTCGATTGTCTCTAGTTCATTATTGGTCGGCATATTCGAGAAGGAGATGATCGGTTCACGTTTCAAAATGGATCTGCCAAAGGTACCTGCAAACTGCGGGAAATTTCTGCTTCTTCTCTCGCCCATTGTCCCGTCAGCATCAGTTTATAAAGGATCTTCCTTCACGGCACAATACATCGTTAAACGGATTCGAATTTGGCATGAATATATAAAAGTAGAGCAACAGTTTAGACATAATTTCTTTAAAAATTAAATTATGTAGAAAGCGCATGAGATTATAAAAGTTTTGTAAGCAAATAGAACTATACATATAATAATTACTCGTGGGAAAATAGGCAAACTATTTTGTAATCCATGATGATGTACAATCATATAAAACATTAAGATTGATCGGTTCCCGGTTTGGTCTGATTCTGAGGTGGAATTAGGAACCGAACCGACTAATCTTAAAACCAGGAACTGAACCGACTAATCTTGAAACCAGGAACTAGACCAACCGACCGATCCTATAGAACCAGTAAATTTATTGTTTTTAGCAAAAAATAAAATGAAAAATGGAAGAAATTTGGAGGAATTATGGTTTTTTATTAAGAAATTTTAAAAAATATATTATCTATATATAAAATTAAACGGTCAGGTTAGTCCGGTTCCTACCTTAGAATTGGAATAGACCGCTCTCACTTTTGGAATCGCCCAAAATCGGCCAATCCGGTCCAATTTGGGTGGTTTCTAGTGCACACCCCTATAGAACATGTTTTCTTTTTCCCACGATGATGCACAGTGCATACGAGTGCTATAAAAATGTACGAACTTACTTAGCTCGAAAGGGCGCGACCGCCCCTGACCTGGCAAGCGCACGGACGGGGCGACCCCGCCCATCTCGAGCGGCTTTACCGGGCCCACAGCACGCCTGCGTGGGCCGGAGAAAAGCCCATACCAGGCCCAAAACGGAGGTCGCTGAAGGAAGTCGGCGCACGTACATCGTTCGCCTTCGCTCGCCCAACGGACGCTCCTTCGCATTCCCCATTCCCTCTCTGCAGTTTCCCTCTCTCTCTCTCTCTCTCTCTCTCTATATTCCTCTCGCCTTCTCCAGAGCGACGCTGCGAGTTCGCCATGGGCAAGGTGAGTCGACTTGCTCCTTCCCCTCCCTCTTCCGGCGTAACGATCGCGTCGTTGGGAAATGCGTTGTCATCCTCGGTTTTTTGCTTTTTTGTGTGTGCTTTGCGCAGCAGAAGAATGAGGGTGGCGAGGGGGCGAAGGGAGGAGGAGGAGGAGGAGGAGGTAAGGCCGGCGAGCAAAAGGACGGGCGCGTGGCGGTCGTCTTGAAGATCGACCTGCATTGCGGAGGTTGCCAAGCCAAAATCGAGAAATTCCTCAAGAAATTCCCAGGTTCGGTTTTCTACATAGTACGTACTGCCTTTAACTGTTTTTTTTTTCTTTCAAATTTTTTTCCCGGTTGAGCTTGGGGTTTCGAATGCGTTCCCTGGTGATCGGCTTCGTTTCCGATGGAACCGCGGACGGAATATGGATATACATCAGCGAACTATTGCGCTTTCTGCCTTTCTGAATCTGCTCCAGTTTCTCTCGGTTTGTCATTATCTGCTCGAGTTTCGGTTTTTGTCTGTAATGTTGAATCGAGCTTTGTTTCTTTGTTTTTTTTTTTTTTCTTTGGTGGGCGAAGGTTTGGAGAAGACGAAGGTGGATGGAGGGGCGATGAAGGTGACGGTGGAAGGGCAGGTGGATCCCGCGAAGCTGCGCGAGAAGATGCAAGAGAAAACGAAGAAGAAGGTGGAGCTGGTGTCTCCGCTGCCCAAGAGAGAAAAGGGTCAGTCCGGCGACGAGAAGAAGAAAGCCGATGAGGAGAAGAAGAAACCCAAAGAGGTATATCGGCTTTTTCATTCTCATTTTTTCGATTTTTTCTGGGGATTCCGCGCGTTGCATGGGAGGAGCTTGTTGGCTTGCTTGCTTGCCAAGTTTGACTGTTTCCCTTTTCTTTCGGTTTCAATTGAATGTGCATTGTCCATGAACTTGAACATGTCCTGGCGTACAATCTCTGGTGCAGCCTCCGGTGACGACGGTGGTTCTGAAGTTCAGTTGCCTCCACTGCGAGGGGTGCATCCAGAGGATCCGCAAGATAATCACAAAAACAAAAGGTTATCTATACTGCAATTCATTGGCGTGATTCAGCCCAATTCCCATTTCTCTTTTTTTTCCTTTTTTTCTGGGGAAGGATGTTCATGATGGTACTTGGGGCGCAGGAGTTCTGGACGTGGGCTTCAACAGGGACAAGGACACGGCCACGGTGAGGGGGGCCATGGACGCCAAGGCGCTGGCGGAGAACTTGAGGGAGCAGATGAAGAGGGTGGTGGAAATCGTCCCGCCGAAGAAAGACAAGGATGGCGGCGAGGCCAAGGACAAGGAAGGCGGCGGCGGGAAGAACAGGAACGTCGGTGGCGGCGGCGGCGGCGGCTGCAGCTGCAACAAGGCGGCGGCGGGGGTCATGGGGGGCTGCTGGTGGGAGAAAGCGGAAGGCCAGCGGATGGAGTACCAGGGGCCATGCGGGTACGGATACGGGGGCGGCGTGTATTGGGAGCCGATGCACTTGCACGCACCGCAGCTGTTCAGTGATGAGAACCCGAATGCTTGCTCCGTCATGTGAGAAGAGAGCTTTTTAGGCAGAGGAAATTAGCATTAGACAAGACAAGAGAATAGAGGGTATAGTTAAAAAAAGAAGAAAAAGAAGTGACACGTTGAGGTTGATCAATGTCTAGCTGGTCAAAGACTACGAAATCGTTACCACTTTCTTGTTCTTTTTCTTTTTGTTGTGGCCTTTGGAATGCGTTGTTAGCATTACCGGTCGGTTGATTTGGCTGGTCTAGCCTTCTTTGTTTCTGCTCTGTTTCCTCTGGTCTCGCGCGTCATTTCGCTAATGTCGATATCCAAATTGGGAGGGACGCGTAGTCGCGTACTGATTTGTAAAAATTCGCCTAGCAAAACGTGAACAGATTACCTAGATTAATAAGCTCCCGACGTCGATTTATATAATATTGTATCGAGTTCTAGTACCAAGAGGAATCATTCCTCCATAGCGGGATTAGCAGCGGGAGCAGAGCGGCTCTACTTTTTTGGAGGGGAGGAGGGGGGGCAGGACCTGTGAAACTGCAGAAATTTGTGGGGATGCAAAAAGGTAACTTAAAATGAAAATGTAGCCTCCCTTTTTACATGGAGCTGGGCCAAGTGTCGCTCATTCCCCCATCTGACACATGGGAATTTTTTTTCCTCTTTTTAATTTGTTATGTATGTGAAGGGAAAAGAGATAGAACCCACGTTGGTTGAAGTAATTGAAGAGAATGTGGCGACCTTCAAAACACAAAATCTGATTTTCCCATGCAAAATACGCATGCTAACAGTTTCTAGAGAAATGATTGCACGATAATTTTTAATGTACCATGAGAAAAATCAAATAATTAAAAAGACCTTTGGTTTAGTTTTTAGAAAAAAAGCCCAAAGAGTTTAGGTGAAGGGGATTTTTCAAAATCCAAATAGTATCTTGTAAAAGTGTATTAAGTTACATTGGGAAGTAATTTTGATTTAAATGCCATTTGAGAAAAATCGTACTTTAGGAATAACTTTTGCTATTTTTTTTTTTAAATCTCAAACCTTTTCAACAAAACTCAACCATTGACTAGTCATATCGGCCATCAATTGACCATTGGCGGCCAGATCTAGCCTCCTACCAGCCTCATCTCAGGTTGCATGACACCAAGCGACGCCGCCTAAGGTGCATCACCTCAAGCGAGGCTAGGTTCTCCAATTCTTGAGGTAACATTAGGGTTTTCGACAGATTTTTTTGTAATAATGAAAATATAATGAGTGAAAAATTGGAAAGGGAAAAAAAGTCTATTTACATTTCGAAAAATGCAACATTTTAAATCATCTCCGGACTTGCCTTGGACCAAAGACTTGAAAATGTATTTGCATTTCCCTAAAATTTTACAAAACATTTGTCAAATGCATTTACATTTGCTCATGGTGGGTTTTGGCAAAGTGGAACCGAACGCTCTCCTATTGCCAATGAACAGCGGCAGCATTTGGAGGATGATCTCTTTCATTTGTGTGCTACGATAGGTGACAGACCCATGCACATCCAGTCTAATTTCTTTTTTATTGTTAATGTGTGTATATATATATATATATGTATGCTTTTAAGATTGATCTACTCGACTCAATTTTGGAGGGACGTAAGAGTCGTTATTAATGAATTGGGGTGTGTTCAGAAGAAAGCCTTAAAGCCTGTTGCGCTACTACCCCCGAGTGGTGCCAGTGGACCACCAGCTTCGTCGACGGTGGTGAACAAGCAGCATCTCTCTCTCTCTCTCTCTCTCTCTCTCTCTCTCTCAAGAAGATTTTGGCTGGTGCGCTGTCGTTAAAGTAACCACATCCATCCTTTGCTGACGGCGACCACTGCGAGACAAAACTTCCTCCTCCTCCTCCTCTCTCTCTCTCTCTCTCTCTCTCTCTCTCTCTGAGAGGATGTGACCACCACCTTGCGGCCATTGTCATCCTCAGAGGACCGCCACGAAATAGCCGCAGTCCCCAAGCGGCGGTGACCGTTGATTCGATGGTGGTCTCTCTCACCGCCACTATCTTATTCTTTATGTAGGGAGGTGGCTTAGGATTTCCTTCCTTTTAAATTCAAGCCAAGTTCTCATTACTCTTTTGGTAATAATTTTCGGTTTTTGCAAGACTCGTTTTAACTTTCATCGGCTGAAACGACTTTAAATACAGGTATTTTGCATGGTGGGCCTATGTTGCTCTTTAATATGTCTCGATCCATTTTGCATGTGTATGCATACATACTCATGATTTTTGTTTTTAGTTTTTGGGTCACATTCATACTTGCATGCGTCAGAAATCGAAAAAGCACCACCTTTTTTTTGCTTACAATTATGGTAGCTGGAAAGAAGTTGACCAGATACGTTGTATATTAAGGAAAACCTCGTTGTATCTACATGGCCTTTTCTTTTCTTCTCTGGTAAACCTATCTGCATGACTTTAATAAACTATAAGCCATGCGATTAATATGGAATTGTCTATCTGCATGTGTCCTGGAGATTAATTATTATCTTATTGCGCACCAATAAGGTGATACTTGATATCATGTGCTTCATCCAGTCGTGATGCATCTGATTTCATGTTAAATGTGTTGTGCTTTACTCATCGCAATAAGTAACAATCTTCTCCCGTTACTCTCCAATATCGCTAACCAAACATACGAGCCAAATAGCTTCCTTACTTGCCTCAGTTGACACTGAATACGTTGTTATAGTTGCCGGTAAAGCGACCATCAACTCTAATTGCACTTTGCAACCGATGACACAATTCACAGCACCCAACACATGCTTGCAAAATCAGAATCAACATAACTTGTTATTCATCTGGAAGCACGTATCTGTCAGAAAGTCAAACCGATCCTAACATATGGTATGACCTAACGCAAACAAGTCCTAGAGTAGCACATAAAATGGAAGAGCAATGATGACTCGGCTGCTAATCATGATTAATTTATATAACACTACGTCAGGTCAGCTTGGCCCCGCGACCTAAAAGTTAAAGATGATCAATCAAATCAAAACTTGGCCAAATAGACTCTCGCCACGAGGCCACCCACAAGTTTAATATTAAGGAAGCTTTATCTCGAAGCGATAATGGGGGTAAATCAACCTCTATCTTAGCTCATGCCTGCTAATTACCTCTCTGTTACGTGGCTGCGATGTAATCTCCCACGTAGTCGGTGTCCTGGGAGAAAGTAGGTATCTCTAGAAAAGGACATGGTGAGAACGAGAATGTTTTTTCATCTTAGTCTTGCAATGACATTTTAAATGACTGCTTTTGGTGCTTGGGATGTCGTACAGCCAGGGACCCTTCAAGAATTCACCAAATAAAAAACCTTAAAGTCAGTAAAGTTAGCTAGATTATTGTTGATTAGGCGGGACGTGAGCCATCTATATCTCAGAAAATCAAGTGGATAATTAATAAGAGAGATCCTTCTTGTTTTGCTTTACATGAGCATAATCAATCGCCTTTATATAATAAATATTAAACTTCTTTTGAACTAGGGTCGAGGATGTGGGGTATTGTTCATGTTTCGGTGCGATTTGACTCCTAGTACTATCGTTTACTTCTGCACAAGTTTTCAGTTCAGAAGGCTTTGGAGCTAAATACAAATCAAGCATCAGCAAGCACTAAACGATGCTTGTAAGTGTTATTATAGGACTAGACTTGTTCGAATGGGTGGGTATCGGTCGATCTCGTCCGGGTTGGATCAATGCGAAGAGCGAAAATGGGTTCACTTGTGTAGGTCTGGGCAGAGATATGAGAAGTTAGATTTTCAGTCGAAACAAACATCCAACATGACAAATGTCGTCAACCACCGACGTCCATTTCTCTTTGGTATATATAAGTTCTTGCAACCGCGAATAGATCGTAACCCGTATATAGCTTTATACATGATCGAAACAGAGAAGGATTATGTTACAAAATCGAGTCGAGTGTTCATCTTCAAGGACATTCACCCACTTCGTGTGATTAGGGTTTTCCTCTACGGTGGGGATCCTTATCCTTGTTCTCTATAAGCGGTTGTCAACCAAGAAAAACACTTTTGGCCAATTGTTCATATCAAATGAGCTTAGAACATGGACTCTGTTTCACAAATACAAATGATCTGGAAATATGTCGCTAGGTCGGCCATTGCGCCCAGACCCAATTTGTGACCCTATTTGCAGAGAGAGCAATAGAGAGGGATAGACATGGCAGCTTTGGCGCTTGGGGACGGCGCCCAATTCAATTTGATTGTCGTCGATACATTGAAATCTTAAAAGGTAACTTAGGGCGCACATGACAACATTTTTATTTCTCTATTTTTGTCTTTTTATTCCTCGAAACAGGTTTGGAACATAAATCCATTTGATAAATTAATTTCATTTTTCTATTTCTAGAATAGATTTATATTCCAGAAATAGATTTGAAGCAGAAATAAGTTAAATTTTTTAACTTTTCTATTTCTATTCCAGAAATAAGAAATCAATTTTTTTCTTATCATACACTCTCATCACCGCTCGTTGCTCACTTTTCACCCATGGGATGCCGAACACTCGCCGCCTGCTGCCGGTTGCCGACCACCCGCCACCAGCCCCGACCACTAGTTGCCAGCTGCCGAACGTCGGTCGCTGGCTACCCTTCGCCAATCGTTGGTCGCCGGATGCCGAACGCCCACGGGTTGTTGGCTACTCATCGCCAATCGTTGGATGCTAAAGGTTCACCACCAACCATCGGATGTCCGCCACCGATCGTCCGCTGCCGATTGTCCGTTGCTCACCACCAGTCGCCGGATGTCTGCCGCCCACTGCCAGACTTTGACCACCGGCCACCCACCGCCGACCTCCGGCCACCGGACTCCTAATGTCGAACGTTGGATGTCGAACTCCGGAAGTTGGACGTCAGTTGTCGGTTGCCAGACTCCAGACTTCAGCCGCTTGTTGCCGATCACCAGATTTCAACGCTAGACACCAAACTTTGGCCACCCGCCGCCAGTCACACAGACGTTGAACGCCGGTCACCGAACATTGGACTCGACCATCGGATGCCAGTCGTTGCCACTTCTAGAAATAAATTTTTTATTATTTTATCAAACTAATTTTTATTTCAGAAATATAAATTTTGAATTGTTATCAAACGCGTTTTTTTTTTTTTTTCACTCGAAACTCATTCATGCAATAGAAATTGATTTTTGTTCTAGAAATTTTGTTATGCATGCCTTTAGTAGCTAAATGCAGAGAAAACTAAACTTGGAGGCTCCCAATCCACATAAGAAGAAAAAAATCAACTCGTCTTTACTTGCATATCCTTGTATCTACAAATCATTACTCAGCACCTGACGGCACAAGCTAATTATAGCCACACACCACCTGTCTCCGCGGATCCTTACTTGCATATCCTTTGCATCTTCACCTAATTTTTGCATGTATTTTCAAAGCGAATTAGGTGAAGGGTCATGCTCTTTCGAGGAGCATCCCTCTGTGCTGCCACCTTAACCAGAAATCGGTGGAACCGGAGATAATTCGTGAATTGTCCTACGGCGGTAGATTTTGGAAAAAATTGACAACCCTTGCCTTGACTTTCTAGAATCTACTCCTCAGTCTTCTTCCGCGGTCAAATTGGAACAATGACCGCTCTGGTTGCTTTAGCTGTCGGGCTTTTCTTCGAATGAAATGATGGTTTGCAACAACAAAATCGTGCGAACCCGGGACCGTCGGATCAAAAACTTTTAATATCGACCGTTGGATCTAGAACGGAATCGGGAGAATAAAAGGAACGAAAAACAAGGGGAGGACGAGGAACCGATTCTGTAAAAGAAACACTCATTTTGCTTATGTACAAATCGCCAAAACAAACAAACATGTCAACAAAAAAAAAAAAAAAAAAAAAAAAAAAACGATGAGCGGGTGGAAATGTCCAACTTGACCCTCCCCCACCTACTCTTTACCAAAGCAAATTCTCCATACTTTGATCTTACAATCCAGTCCGCCGCTGTAGACCAGATATCTGGTCCCTCTCCCACTGCCCTCGCCGCCGTCCGCGTCGGCGGCCGCGGCCAAACACTTCACCGGCTTCGCGTGTCCCTCGCACACCGCCAAGCAGGAGTAGCTCCGATCTTCTCCCATCCTCCGCCACACCCTCACCGTGTGGTCCGCCGACCCGCTGCACACCACGTCCCCCACCACCGCGACGCACAGAATGGCCTTGGTGTGCCCTCGCAGCGCTCCCACCACCACCATGTAGTGCTCGCCCTCCCCGCCGCTGCCACCCTCTGATCCTCTGTTCTGCCCTCCGTCGTGGACCTTCTCCCAAACGAGGATCGACCTATGAATTTTGAATTTTACTGTGAATTCGCTTGTTTTGTGTACGCGAGATTGAATATAGCTCTGGGAGAATAAACAGTGAACTGAAGTGCTCACCTGTCGCAGGCGCCCGAGTAGAGGATGCATCCGTCCTCGCTCAACGCCAGAGCGTTGACCGCGGACCTGTGCCGTTCTAGAGTCGCGACCAACGCGTGCTTTCTCTGGTGATCCTCCTTCTTCCACACCTTGATCTTCCTGTCGGCGGAGCACGTGTAGACATGGCCGTCGCGGGACACGACGACGGCGTTGATGGCGTCATCGTGCGCCCTGTCCACCGACTCCATGCACCGGAAGTCGGACACCCGCCAGACCTTGAACGACCGGTCCCACGATGCCGAGTACAGCACCGAGCCGTCATGGGCCAGCGCGAGCGACGACACGGCGTCGACGTGGTGGACCCACGTGCGCTTCTTGTGTCGCCGCACTTCCACGTAGTTCTTCGCCGAGAAGAGCCTCGCGAAGCGATCGGCCAACGTGGGCAGCGAGGTCACGAGCCTGTACCTACCGTCGGCCTCGATCTTCCACACCCGTATCTTCTGGTCCTGGTGGGCGGTGAAGAGCCTGTCCCCGCGCGCAACCACGCTCTTTACAGCGCTGGTGCTGACGGCGGCCAGCGCCGCGAGCCCCGCATCGGATCCGGGCAGGCTTCGGTCCCACGCGCTCACCTCGCCGTCAGAGGAGCCGCTGTAGAGGAACTTGCCGGCGAGGGCGAGGGAGGAGACGTAGGAGGCGTGGCCGGAGAGAGTGGCGACGCAACAGTGGTGGACGGGAGTCGGAGATACGTCGAAGGGTTGGGATTGTTGAGGGGTCAGGGAAGGGACGGAGGGAAGGCTGGATTGGGAGGAGAGGGAACTTGAGGATTCGGATTGAAGGTGACCGTTGTGGGAAGACTGATGCTCGGAGGAGATGGTGGCGTCGGAGCTGCAGGGCAAGGGACATGGAAGAATTCCCATGTTTTTCTTTTTCACCGTAGAGAGAGAGAGAGAGAGAGAGAGAGAGGGAGGGAGAGAGGGAGGGGTTAAATTACAAGATCAAATAATGATGGGGTGGTTGGCTATATATAATGTTACTATATCACCAACACGAATAATTTTACTTAGAATTAAAAAAAAAATGATAATCAGAAAGACTCTACAGGTTAGAGCATCATAAGCATGCATAGCACACCTAAGTATTTTATATGATTTTGTAGAAATTCAAGCAATTATACAATGGATAAATGATTTCGTGAATCGTCCAATACAACTAAAAGTAGCATTGAAAAAGGGGAAAAGCATATAGTTCCAAACACATTTTTAGTAAGAATGTCAATTGAGGCCACCGATATCAACACATCACCAAATAAAGCAGAATACCGATTTAGGCAAAATACATTATTACCTTTCAGAAAATATCCTCACTCTTTGAAAAAGACAACTATGATCCAACAAAAACTTAATCCTGATCTTTTCCATTAATTAGGATTTTTATTCAGGATGAAACATTGACATTGATCTACCTTACCAAAAAAAAAAAAAAAAAAAAAAAAAAAAACATTGACATTGATCTAAGACTTTTCTAAGAGAGCCCGCAAAAGTTATAAATACTTTTTACCAACTTGGCATACTACGTAAGCACCGAACGTCGATTCGAGCGTATTAAAAATCGACGCATGTTCTCCGTTTGTCCGAACAAGCATTTCAACATCCAGCTGGCATTCACTATAATTACTTGAGGAAAGGGTTAACGATGAACTCTTTTGGAAGTAGATGAATTGTTTTATATCAAATCATGATCGATGTTTGATATTCAAATTTCGAGTAAAAATAGAGGACCACCTATGTGATTATTAAAAAACAAAAAGAAATATGTCCATAATGGCTATTGATAATTTAAAAATACAGAATAAAATAATCTCCGCATGTCAATAGGGGAAAGGTGCAACCAATGTCTTAAGTCTATGGAATGCAATTAAGTGGTAAACCTTTCACATCATTTAATTAAATTTTTCTCTTTTTTCTTCAAAAAGTGCAATAAAATTCTCTTGACAATTGATATTTAAAATTGTTTATATGTCACTTAAAAATTTCACTTCTCTATTTAAGTTTTTTAATGCAATTGCACCTTTCAATGAAAGTTAAAAACTTGATTAAACCAAATAAAATGTCTAGAATTCAATTGTATTATTTTTTATTTATTTATAAAGGTATAGGATTGGATTGAATTGATTGAAAACTTACAACCTAATATTCTGAACTTAAAATTCAGAAGTCGCGGTACAATTTTCAAGCAAAACAGACAGCCCCTTTGACTATTAATGAATAAGTCCTTGGATATGGCTTGAAGCAGTATCACTCGGGTTCTCACCTACGCAAAGGGCAAATCTCACCCCGGTCACCCGACCCGGGTGAGGCATCATTAGGATAGCTCAACCTTAGGTTTGTCGCCGCCGCGGCGGATCAGGCACGCCTTAGCATGCGCGCTTGCACAAGATAGACAGAGAGATGATTGCAGAATCATGGTGGTAATGGCCATGTCGTGGAAAGATGAGCGCAGTGGAGCTTTCGTAAGTTTCTGGGGTATCAAACGGGACTTCACACATTTGACCTGCCTCCATCCATCTGAATGGTATGCAAAACACACGTAGCATAGACTAAAGTTGGCAATGCCTACTTGTCCATACTAAGATAAGCTCGGTTCGCACATGACGCCAGCTGCCACTTGGACAAGCATCCGAAATTGAGGAGGTCGATATGGACAAAAGCTGTCCTGCCGCAGCTCTTGAGCACATTCAACGGAGGGAGTGCGGACACCTTTTACGCGGCCAGCCACGCCTGTTGTGGAGATAAAACCAGACGCTTCTCTAAAAAGGGCGAGCGCGTTGACGCAAGTTGTGGGGGATGGGACTTTTAACTTTTTGTATGCATTGTACTCTTGATTTTGGTAGAGCCGTTGAATCCGGGGTCGAGCTGGAGAAGATTTTATTCGTCTGGCTCACGTATGGCTATCGGATCTTCCTCCTTTTTCTTGAGAGCACATCGGCAAGGACCAGACCGATGATTTAAAGGGCACGCTAAGCACTCAATCTGCACTCCCTGAAAGTGTCTTCTTAGTTGAAACATAGGGTCTTATAAAGGGTAAGCTTAGTTCGCATGGATTTGGATAGACATATGATGGACCGAGTGCTTGGTCCTGATGAGGCACATTCCATGTCGGAACTGCCATATCTCCCGCTTAGAATAATCTTGAAGGCCATGTCCGCCACCTTATAGTTTTACGATGCATTTGAGGGGGGCGGTTCTCTTGTTTGTTTGAAGATTATCTGACTCAAAAGATACTTGAAGTATGGTATTATCCCATCTCATTAAAAATGACAACAACTAGCGACAAAAAGAGAAGGTACCAGAAGGGGAAGGCAGTTTCGTATGGTCTTAAACTTTATGGCCATCTCGAGCTCAAGCTAGAAGCATCGGCCGTGAAGCACAAGAAAAAGGCAAATCCCAATGAGTTTTGAGTGTGGGCTCATCATGCATGGCCAATTTCGCGCAGTTTGTCTTGAAGACAGCCCCCTCCCCATCCCCGTCATCATGATCTTTGGCGACTGCATGCAAGTGGGCGTCATCACGTCATTGACATCTTGCGAGGAAGCAAGTTGGAGGCTCTGAAAAGAGGAGCGGGGGCCATGAGTCAAAAAGACGCAATGCTAAAGCAGAGCAGCATGGGAAACGAATGTAAAAGATGGGTAGGTGCTGGATCATTTTCTCGAGTGGTGATGGACGAAGGAGACCCGACACGGGAAGCCTCGTTAGTCGACGATTCTACAGCACCAAAGCTCCCTTACTTTTCGACCCGTGACAACGACCTGGCGCGTCTGCAATGACGACATTCCTCGTTCAGTCTTTTCTTGTTCCTTGTAAGTTTGTCCATCTTTAGATATTATTAGGTTTTTCTGCTTTGTGTACTTGACATGTTTTTTTTTTTATCAATCTGATGTACAAAATTTTATCCAAGGAACATATTCACCTAAAGAGTTTATATTGATTGTATGCGTGGTTGTGAGTTCTCATACTTGGGTGTCCGTCGAAAAGTGAAGAGAGGAGAGAAAAAGAAAACAAAAATTACACAAGCAAGGAAGAAGAACGAAGAGGGCTGTCACTTAGCGGCTCCGATTTGAAGGTCAAATATTGTCGGAATCGGCTCAAATTTCAGTATGTTGTTCATGAGACCGAGGGCTACAAGTTGATGGTTTTTATTCGTCGAGAACCATTTCCGAATTCTCCAGTTGTGGTTAAGATTTTCTTACTCCAAACTTGTTTGTCTATCTATGTGGTGATAAGAAGATTATTGTAATGTTGATGTTAAGACTCTAGTGTGTGATTAGAGAAGAATACTTTGTATATCCTGCTATTCTTGGTAATTAGTGGATGTTTTTGGGCGGTCCGTGGTTTTTCCCGCATCGGGTTTTCCACGTTAAATCATTGGTGTCATTATTTGCTTTGTCTACTTATCATTTCAGCGTTATATTTGCATTTTGTGAGGCTATACATTGTTGGTTGTTGCTGGGGGTTAAGAAATTTTTAGTTGATTTAGCTTCGGGGGAGAAATTAATCCTGGATTGCGTTTGGCGGTGGTGAATTGTTGTACCCGAGTTCTCCCCAACAAGTGGTATCGGAGCTAAGATCGAAACTCTAGTGTTAAATGGAAGAAACCAGCAACATCATGTTTAAGTTAAATGCCTCGAATTATTCTAGTTGAAAGCCTCGGATGGAAGATGTGTTATATTGCAAAGACTTATTTGATCCTATTAAGGTGATGAAGTCAAAGGAGATAAGGAAGACAAAGAATGGGAGAGAATGAATCGGAAAACGGTTGGGTTTATCCGACAATGGATTGATGATAGTGTGTTTCATCATGTTGCTCAAGAAACGAAGGCGGACACTTTGTGGAAGAAATTACAAGATCTCAATGAGAGAAAAACTCCACAAAATAAAGCTCTTCTAATTAAGCGACTTGTGAATTTGAGATACAAGGAGAGGAGTAATATGGCGGAACACTTGAGTGAATTTCAAGATGTTGTAAATCAATTGACAAATCTTGAGATTAATCTTGGTGATGAATTACAAGCATGTTTATTAATTGGTACTCTTCCTGATAGTTGGGACACCTTGGTTGTGGCGTTAAACAACTCGGCTCCTTTTGGTGTGCTTTCTGTGAGCATGGTTAAAGAAAGCTTGTTCAAAAGAAACAAGAAGAAAATGCTTGAATTATGCTTCTACATCGGATGCTCTTGTTATAGAAAACATGGCGAGAAGTCAATCAAGAAGGTTTCAAAGAAATGATACCCAAGGCAAGTCAAGAGGAAGGTCGAAATCAAGACCGAGGAGGAGTGTCAAGTGTTATAATTGCGGCAAAATGGGACATTATGCAAAAGAGTGTTGGTTGCTAAAGAGAGATAGATTCCATGATAGAAATGGAGATCAAAAGAAAGAAAAGAAACAAGCTACAACAGCGGTTGCATCCGACGGCGATATTGTGTTTGTATGTGATGACGGATATGTGAATTTTACAAGCCAAGACTCTACATGGGTTGTTGATTCCGCGGCTTCTTTTCATGTCACCTCACGGCATGATTACTTTGCTTCTTATCGCGGTGGTGACTTTGGTTGCATAAGGATGGGAAATAGTGATGTTTCCAAGGTTATTGGCATGGGAGATGTTTATTTGGAAACCGATGTCGGATGTAATTTGCTTTTGAAAAATGTGAGACACGTTCCAGATATTCGACTTCACTTGATCTCTATGGGTGCCTTAGATGATGATGGTCATTGTAATTCATTCTTTGATGGAAAATGGAAGTTGACTAAAGGTTCCATGGTAGTGGCAAAAGGAAAGAAGATAGGCTCTCTCTACACCATGCAAGCTGACTTGATTAAAGAAGAGGTAAATGCAATGGAGGATTCATCGGTTGGTTTATGGCATATGAGGCTGAGTCATCTTAGCAAGAAAGGACTTGAAACTCTTGCTAGAAAGAACATTTACCTTTAAAGGAGAAAAATCTAAAGGAATGCAATCATTGTCTAATAGGTAAGCAACATAGATTTTCATTTCATAGTTCCTCTCCACACACGAAATTAAACGTACTTGATTTAGTTCACATTGATATTTATTGCATGGATGCTAGAACTCTTGGAAGTGCATTATATTTTGTGACATTTATTGATGACTATTCTAGAAAAAAGTGTGGGCTATTGCTTTGAAATCTAAAGATCAGGTACTTGCGGCTTTCAAGCAATTTCATGTCAATGTGGAAAGAGAAACCGGGAAGAAGCTGAAATGTATTCGGGCTGACAAAAATGGTGAATATAGAGGCCCATTTGAACACTATTACAGGGATTATGGTATCAAGCTTGAGAAGATTGTTCCAAAAACATCACAGCATAATAGAGTGGTAGAGAGAATGAACCGGACAATTAATGATCAGATTCGGTGTATGCTTTCTCATGCGAAGTTTCCTAAGTCATTTTGGGGTGAAGCGATGAGAACAGCAGTAGACTTGATAAATCTTTCTCCATTGATTCCTCTTAAGGGGGATGTTCTGCAAAGAGTTTGGAGTGGCAAAGATGTTTTCTACAGCCATCTAAAAGTGTTCGGTTCTCGGGCATTTGTGCATGTTCCAAGAGATGAAAGATCCAAGCTTGATGATAAGTCTAAACAGTGTATTTTCTTAGTTATGGACATGAAGAGTTTGGCTACAGGTTATGGGATCTAGTTGCAAAGAAAGTCATTAGAAGCCGAGATGTAGTATTTTGTGAGTATCAAACTATTGAAGACATTGACAAGGTAGAGAGACCAAAGAATATAGCTCAACGTTCAGTTAGTTTCAGCCCAAATTCTTCTAATATTAATAGAAATCATGGGGGAGAAGTGCATGGAAATCATGAAGATTGTGAATCCTCACATAATGTTGACTCTTCAGCTGAGACAAGTGAAATAGCTGAACAAAAGCAATTTGTCCTACCTCAAGTTAGAAGATCTGAAAGAGAGCATATGCCTTCTCAAAAATATTTGCCACATGAGTATGTGTTACTCACTGATGCAGGGGAGCCAGAAACTTATGAAGAGGTTATATCATGTGAACGAAAGAATGAGTGGTATGAAACTATGCAAGAGGAGCTTAAATTCTTGCATGAGAACCACACATTTGAATAGGTGAAGTTGCCTTAGGATAAGAGAACACTCACGAATAAGTGGGTGTACAAGTTGAAGACGGAAGAAAATAGTTTACAACCATGATACAAGGTTAGACTTGTTGTGAAGGGCTTTCGTTAAAAGAAGGGCATAGACTTTGAAAAGATTTTTTCACCGGTTGTAAAGATGTCTTCTATTCGAGTTGTTCTTGGGTTGGCCGCTAGTTTGAATTTAGAAATTGAACAACTTGATGTAAAGACGACATTTCTTCATAGAGACCTAGAAAAAGAGATATATATGAAGCAACCGGAGGGCTTTGAAGTTACAGGCAATGAGCACCTTGTATGTAGATTGAGGAAAAGCTTATATGGTCTCAAGCAAGCACCAAGGCAGTGGTATATGAAGTTTGAATCATTCATAGAAGAATAAGGATACGGTAAGACAAACTCTGATTCTTGTGTCTTTATGAAAAGATTTTCATATAATGATTTTCTTATTCTTCTACTTTATGTGGATGATATGTTGATTGTTGGGTATGATGCCAAGAAAATCAAGAGCTTGAAAAATGAGTTGAGTAAAGCTTTTGCAAAGAAAGACCTAGGCCCGGCTAAGCAAATCTTAGGTATGAGAATGACTCGTGATATGAAGAATAAGAAACTGTGGTTATCTCAAGAGAAGTATATTGAGAAGGTGCTTGAAAGATTTAACATGAGCACATGTAAACTGGTGAGTACTCCACTTGCAGGCCATTTCAAGTTGAGTAGTAATGAATGTCTTTCAAGTGAGAAAGATAAGGTTGAGATGATGAAAATTCCTTATGCATTGGCTGTGGGTAGTTTGATGTACGCTATGGTTTGTACAAGACCGGATATTGCTCATGCAGTTGGTGTTGTGAGTAGATTTCTCTCTAATCCAGGTGAGGAGCATTGGATTGCTGTTAAATGGATTCTGAGATATCTTAGAGGCACTTCTACATTTTGCTTATGTTATGGAAATGCAAAGCCTGAGTTGAGTGGCTGCTCAGATGCGGACTATGCCGGTGATGTTGATTCCCGAAAATCCACATCGGGTTTTATAATAGTCTTTGCAGGGGGAGCTGTTTCATGGCAATTGAAATTGCAAAAATGTACCGCTTTGTCTACAATTGAAGCGGAGTATATTGCTATTACCGAAGGAGGTAAAGAACTTTTGTAGATACAAAAATTCCTACAAGAGTTGGGCTTGAAGCAAGAGAAGTTTGTTCTATATTGCGATAGCATGAGTGCCATCCATCTTAGCAAGAATCCGGTGTTTTATTCAAGATCGAAGCATATTGATGTGAAGTATCATTGGATCCAAGAAAAGTTAGAAGAGAAGCTCTTCCTACTTGAGAAAGTTCATACCGACAACAATAAATCCGATCTGATGACCAAGGCCTTACCCGTGATGAAGCTTGATGCTTGTAGAAGAAAAGCCGGCATGACGAATCTTCCCACATGAGGTGGAGGGGGAGGTTTGTTGGCTGGGTCCACCTTCATGTGGGGCCCAGCCAGCATTAAAAAAAAACAAAAAGAAAAGAAAAGAACAAAAAGAAGTGGAAGTTGTCATGCGTGGGTGTCCGTTGAAAAGTGAAGAGAGGAGAGAGAAAAAGAAAACAAAAACTGCACAAGCAAGGAAGAAGAATGAAGAGGGCTGTCACTTAGCGGTTTTGATTTGAAGGTCAAATATTGTCGGAATCGGCTCAAATTTCAATATGCTGTTCGTGAGACCGAAGGCTACAAGTTGATGGTTTTTGTTCGTCGAGAACCATCTCCGAATTCTCTAATTGCAGTTAAGGTTTTCTTGCTCCAAACTTGTTTGTCTACCTATGTGGTAATAAGAATATTATTGTAATGTTAAAGTTGAGACTCTAGTATGTGACTAGAGAAGAATACTTTGTGTATCTTACTATTCTTGGTGATTAGTGGATGTTTTTGGATGGTCCGTGATTTTTCCCGCATTAGGTTTTTCACGTTAAATCATTGGTGTCGTTATTTGCTTTGTCTACTTATCATTTCAGCGTTATATTTGCATTTTGTGAGGCTATACATTGCTGGTTGTTGCTGGGGGTTAAGAAATTTTTAGTTGATTTAGTTTTGGGGGAGAAATTGATCCTGGATTGCGTTTGGCCGTAGTGAATTGTTGTACCCGAGTTCTCCCCAACAGTTCGCAACATATTCACCTGAAGAGTTTATATAAATGGGATGATCCATGTTTTATTTATTTAATCCCAATCCATTCACTTGCTTAACACCTCTAAGGGGTGAGTAGTTGCAACTAAAGACGTCAAATGGATGGGTCGGTAAAAAATGATCATGCACAAAATGACCAATTTAACCCGTTTTTACCCAATTCTATTCAATACAAATATAATGGCTTATATCCGACCCAACACATACTTGACTAGACATATATTACTAAAATAATTATATTTTTAACTTAATCTAGAAAAACTTATATCTAAACAAAGGTAAGAGCATGGAGTAAGCGAGCACAAGATTGAGTAAGGGTGAGAGAGAGATTGAAGAAAGAGTTTTAAAAGTACATTGGGTCTAAATAAGTTGTAAACCATTTAACACCCCAATTATTTAGAGCTTTACCATTTTAAACCTATATATGACTCATTTATTGAATATAACTAATTCATCTAACAACTTAGCCCATCAAGTATAGGTTAAGAAATGGAGGAAAAATACCAAAAAAATCATAAACTTATTACATTCGTACAAATTTACTCATTAAGCATTTCAATTGGACTAGTTTAATCCTAAAGTTTTTCATATTGATACAAATTAAATTCATACGGCCAATTTAGATAGGAAATTGCTAACGTAAACATTTTTTAATTTTTTTTTCATTTCTCTTTTTTTCTTTTTTCCGTATTTTCCCTTCGCAGTTGCCAACCTCTGTGATGGCCATAGGTGAGGCCCCTCACTAAATCTAGCAAACCCAGCCGGCCCCTCGCCCTTGCAACCTATCGATGACCTCTGTCGACCATCACGGAGGCTAGCAACTTGTGAAGGGAATAAGGAAAAAAAGAAAAAGAATAGAAAGGAAAGAAAAAATTAAAATTAAAATTAAAATTAAAATTAAATAATTAAAAAAAGTCTATGTTAACATTAGTCGTATCACATAAGGCGATCACCATCTACCTCAGCTATTTTCTACCTAAATTAGCTGAGTATCGATGTGAAATATTTAGAATTGATCTAGTACCAATGTAATAGGTTAAAGACATTTTTTTTTTTTATACTTTTCCCATAAATGAATCTAACCCATTTCAATAAGCCTAGTTACAACCAATGCGTCAATGGTAACGAAAGCCGCGTGTAGAGAAATTTTCTTTCCTTGGCGGTGTTTCTGAGAACAATCCGTATTATATAATTGCAATACTATTTCGTAAACGAGTTGGAATCGATGCGAGTACTACTTCTCGGACATTTCAAAGGAGTGGAACAGAAGATTCAACGGGAACTCTATTCCAATTAACAAAGCCTGAGCGCGTATTGTACCAACTAGGCAAACCATAAATCCGTTGATCCGGTCACGATGTGGACGCTAAAGCGTAGAAAACGGTTCGACTCTGTGCATGGACTTTGACGTACATCGAATCTGATCTTGCACGCGGGTTGTTCTGGTCAGCGCTTACGCTTTGAAGCCTTCGTGACGTTATAATGGCGACATATCATTGGCTCATCACCATCTTTGATCCGTGTGGCTATATGAGTCCGAGGAATAACCAGACATACTGATAAATTTTTCCATCGCATTGCGAAAAAGGCAGGAATCGTTCCAGTGCAAATGGATCCGACGAGCGAGAGCAAGACTCCAAGTTGCGATGCGAAATGGCTCACGGAAGGTACATCCTTTTCTAGTCATGATGAGCCTGATGGCGTCCCCAATAGCCGGAGGGCTCAGATCAAGGAGAAGTTCAAAGAAGGCGCCGGGAAGGCCAAAGAAAGGCTCAGGGTACATCTCCAGCGGGTCAAGGACAAGCTCCCGTTCCACAACCCCGGACAGAATCGTTGACCCCGTTCCCTTCCTAACTCCCCTTGAATTGGAGATGGGGACTCAATGCTGTGTAAACTTGATGTCATTTTGGGTTGACATAGAACGACTTTCGAAGTTAATGGTTATCTTGCGCTTTAAGTTGGTGATTACTCGTTCATCTTCTTGATGAGTTTTTGCATGCATGAATCCAATGCTTTTCCTATGCTAAGAGAACATCATGTTGCCGGCATAGCCGACCCAGTTAGCTTTAAAAGGGAACTAGGTCAATTTCGGATCTGGGTTCCGACGATTGTTGTGGACAAAGTGGGGGTTAGAGAAGTTTCACGGCTTGGCGCCGTGGAATCCAAACGAGTAATCTCAAGAAGAGGATAAAAATCATCAAGGTTGAGACTGGAATGGATCAAGAACCCGATTACATGTGGCTTGATCCCGTTCCTACCTAGGAGATGCTGTTGTTAAAGAATTCTATTACGGCAAGCAAATTCCCTCATGTTACTCTTAGCAAATACCCTCTGAGACTGTCGGTAGCAAAATTCGTTGTAGCGTAATGGGTACAAATAGATAATTTATGCTAATCATTTTTTTTATGGGATAAGTGTATTGGAAATTTTAAAACTTGTCGCGAAAGTACAATTAAACTTTAAAACTTATAGAAAGTGTAATCAAATCATACAATTTGATAAATTTAAGCAATTGAGTCTTTTTGTTATCTAACGAAAAATTTTGATATGACTTTTCTTTTAATATTTTCTCTTTTCTATATGATTAAAACAACATGTAAAAGAGAGAAAAAAGCTCACTTAGCATTTTCAACCTACCAAATTTGACAAGTACCATGATCTAATTGTTTGATTAGATTCAATCATATTTTCATCACAAATTTTAGTACTTTCAGTGAACTTTTTCTATTTTTTTTTTTTTTAAACCTTTGGGAAATCTAAAATCCACTAGAAATCTTGAACTTTGAGCTTGGCCAAATCAATCAGAATTACCGATACCCTCTCCAATTCCCTTATCGTCGCGACGCGCCTAACCATCCAACGAAACGAGCCGTATATTCTCCCTGTCATTATCATCGTCTTGTAAACAGAGTCAACATTCAAGCTGCACTCTGATCTTCAATGGACGCCCGCTGCGGCCGCGCCCCGTCCAAGATCCCCGAAGCGGCGTTGAGCTCCGGCGGCCGGAAGATGCCGCTCCTCGGCCTGGGCACCGCCGCGTCCCCGCCGGTGCCGCCGGAGGCGACGAAGCTGGCCGTCCTGGAGGCCATTGAGCTGGGCTACAGGAATTTCGACACCGCGGCGCTGTACGGCACGGAGGAGCCGCTCGGCGACGCCGTGAGGGAAGCCCTCTCGAGGGGGCTGATCAGATCTAGAGAGGAGCTCTTCGTCACCTCCAAGCTCTGGTGCAGCGATGCTCACCCGGGGCTCGTCCTCCCTGCTCTCCAGAAGAGCCTCAAGTAATCACTCAACAGAAGTCTCCACACTGTCCCGTATTAGTTTTCCGTTCGATTCAAGGCCTACAACGTTTTTGTGTGTAAAGATCCTGTGCATTATAAGCAATGTAAACATGGGTTAGTTTAGATATGCCTAAAGATCTCCTATTTAACTAGTTACCCTTTTGGGAAGCATCCTCTGAGATTTGAACTTTACAGAGAATAGTTGGTGTCTAAAACTGGAGGCACTGATTGTCTCGCAGCGTTGACTGGTTGTAGATTATAGCATGAGGTCTGTACAGTGACGTAAAGCTAAGACTGCGGAAGTCACTTGCTTTGCACATTTCCTGATGATCTCTGCTTGTGCACATTCTGATCAGAAATCTCAAGTTGGACTACATAGATCTTTACCTCATTCACTGGCCCGTTAGCTCGAAACCCGGAATTTATGAGTTCCCGATCAAGAAGGAAGAATTTCTACCCATGGACTTCAAGGCCGTTTGGGCTGAAATGGAGGAGTGCCAAAAGAAAGGGCTAACTAAAAGCATCGGAGTCAGCAATTTCTCTTGTAAAAAGATCTCTGAAATTCTGGCGACTGCGAAAGTGCCTCCAGCTGTTAATCAGGTGAGCTTCTTTGATTCTTCTAATGTACGTCCTAGCTGTTGCTATGACGTCGTTTTGATGGCGATGCATTGTCTCTGGCAAGGTGGAATTCAATCCGCTGTGGCAGCAAAAGAAACTAAAAGAGTTCTGCGGAGACCACAAGATCCTATTGACTGCTTATGCCACATTAGGCGCTAAAGGGACCATCTGGGGAAGCAATAGGGTCTTAGAATGCGAGCAGCTCAAGGAGATCGCTGAGGCCAAGGGAAAAACTGTTGCGCAGGTGAGGCGCTTCTGTTCTCGAGCCTTAGCCCTTGTTTAGTGATTTAATTTCCAATTTTAGATGGATGAAGATGTTGAGTGATGCTGATATTTTGGGCCGTGGTAAACAGATTTGCCTGAGATGGGCATTTGAGCAAGGAGTGTCTGTGCTGGCCAAAAGCTTCAACAAGGAGAGAATGAAGGAGAACCTGGAGATTTTCGAGTGGGAGTTGACAGAGAAAGAGAACAAGAAGATAAGCAAGATCCCCCAAAGCAGAGGATGTCTTGGAGAAGATTACATCTCGGTGCACGGGCCTTTCAAGATGATTGAGGAGCTTTGGGATGGTGAGATGTGAGCAATAGAGGCTGCTCAGAACACTTTGTGACAGGTTCTGAGTTTTGTGGATGTACCTTTCTTCATGTGGAAGAGGAGCTAAACATCACCTGAATTCTTAGGATAGAACCTCACTGTTCGTGAATGGATCTGATCAGATTTTTGCAGCTTATTTCCTAGCTGAAGAAGCGTGCTTGTACTGAACTTCCAACTAATTTGAATCAGACATTGGAAATCTATGAATAGTTGGCATCATCAAACCGCGTTTCAACAGATACTGGAATCTCTGAGAACAATGTTACAGATTGCATTCAAACAGGTTTCCACTTGCACTTTACCCTTTGGGTTTTCAGCAATATCTGGTCTACAGCCTCATGGAAAGGCTTTCAATTGTCCAGACGACTGAATGAAACAAACAAAAAGATTTTCCATTCGGGGGCACAGAATGCAATGTAGAAGATGAACTCGAACAAACAAAATATGGTGCTCTTTTTTAGCCTCTATTGTAACCTGAAGTAAACATGACATCGGTCACGATTTCATTGTAAAACTTATAGAAGGTCAATTGCAGAAGCTAATAACAGTTCAGATGACCAATGGACCTTAGGGGTAACTGTACTCCATAAGTAAATACATTTGACAAGTACATGCATTCCAATTTCAGCAGCAGTCCATGGCTCACTTACAGAAGCTGCAAATCCAAGATACAGAGTTACTGCATGAATCGAGCCTTAGAAAAAACTAGGAAGGAACTTGCCCAGTGAAAGCTCGGTCCAAGTAATTGCAGGTCAACCAGACCTTATCTACGTCTGAAAATCTTATAAATAATATAGAGAAACCAACTGTACGAATTGGAAACCAATTTATTTACTAATTAAACCAGTGCAACTCAAAAATGGAAGTTTAACCTATGCCTGAAAATACTCACCCTGAAACTGACCAAGGCATTCTAAAATGTCAGCTCTAGGCACACGGATATCTCACTTAACAAATCCGGGGCTTCACACCCTTATGCACTCTCACCTTAGGATAGAATTGCCTACATTTGTCTCGTCGGTCGCAGTGCCCGTCACAAAAAATCCTTAGACGGACTTTATGCAGTTCTTGAGTGAAGAACCAGGTTGTCTGCTGTATTTTCCAGCAGCAGGATTTTTTCGGTGTTTTTATTGTCAATCCTGCATGGTCTGTGGATTAATATAGGTCAACAAAGTAAATGCACGTCTATAGTTGGCTTTGGACCTGAGCAGGTCTTTAAACTGCTCCACCCTGAATAGGCCATCCCAGGGTGCCTCCCCCCACAACCCATTTACAAGGAAATGAGGGGAGGATTACAAGATAACGGCCCACTGGGCTCTCCAGCCACAGGTTTCTAACCCTAGGATCCCACCTGGAGGGAGGTCATTGCCTTCTCCTAGCATACTAGACTGGTAAACCTCCAATGAAAGGTCCCAGTGGTGGGCGACACCACCGGGGTGGCTGGCCGGCCGGCTTCAAGATCTGACAGGTGATTATGGTTACGTTATTAAAAGTCAAACCTTTCACAAAGCGTTGAGCACCGGATGCAACCATTCTAACTCCATCCGGCAAACGTAGGTAACAAAAAAATTAACTTTGTTTCATATCGAAAAAGAAAAAAATGTTCCACACAAATATGAAGTATAAGTTAAATAACCATATCCATCTTTATCAAATTAAGATCGAATGGTATAAATGTTATAAAGCCTAGATAAAAATAATTCTTCGTGGCAACTGTATATATCCTCATTTGTGACTCAATCTCAAGATAGCAAAATAAACAATTGATTAATGGAACGTAACTAAAACTCAAATTACTTCAAATTACTTAGTGCTAACTAGTCAAGTATTCGAGTCAACACTTTAGTGAACCCATCAACAGCTCTCGCCTTCATTGGAAGGCTGTATAACCTAGGCATTGAAAATGTCCAGAGCCTAAAGGTCTGTCGAATCTCTGGCAGAGTTATCAACTCGGGAGCCAAAAAACGTGAGCGCCCCTACGCGAGCTTTATTGAAAAGGCCCCTGACTATAGATAGGGCGTTATACAGACAGTGATTGCAATAGGGTGAATCATTCAATATATCTCCGCAAAAAAAAATATCCCATTTTGCAGATAATAGTGAGGGCTTTCTCATTATCTCTTTCTGCGAAATGTTAGACTGACAAAATGAGAAAAAGACGTTTGAGAAGTTAAGCCAAAAATCAGAAATATCCATCATTCATGACCTTGCTACTTCCCAAATTAGATGAAAATGCAAAAGAGCCATTACATAATTTAATTGACAGAGAAAAAAACCTTAAATCTAATTAAATATTGAAAAGTTTCGTTTTTAATTTTTCCAAATGATGGATATGATGGAAAAAAAATTGAGCGAATATGTCAATAATTAATTTTTCCCATAAATTACAAAGAAATTTAGTTATTTATTCTCGAGGAAGCCTAAAAAATCAAAAAGCTACATGTGAATGATTTAATTAACAGAGAAAAAAACCTTAACTCTAATTAAAAGTTGAAAAGTTTCATTTTGAATTTTTCCAAGTGAGGAATATGGTGAAAGAAAAATCGAATGAATATGTCAATAAATAATTTTTCTCATAAATCACAAAGGAATTTAGTTATTTATTCTCGAGGAAGCCTAAAAAATAATAAAAAAAACTACATGTGAAGGATTTAATTGACTGAAAAAAAAACCTTAAATCTAATTAAATATTGAAAAGATTTATTTGCAAATTTTTCAAGTGAGGGATATGGTGGAAGAAAAATTGAGCGAATAGTTAATTTTCTCATAAATCACAAAGAATTTAATTATTTATTTTCGAGGAAGCCTCAATTAAAAAAAAAATCGTAATCTCACTTGCGTAACGTAAACACAAATTCACATTACATTTTTACATCCACTAAACACATATTCACATTCATTCACAAAAACGATATGCATACTGCACTCTAATGTATTAGACTACATTGATCAGTCTACATCATGAATCATCTAAGTATTGCTAATTAGAGGCTGAAACTGTTAGGCTTGTTATTTATCTTGCCAAGAGCTGAAAACCCGATTGATGGTACCATGCTATATTCGGCTCCAGCCTTCAGGTGCTGATACATGAAGTAAAAGAAATTATCGAGAGGAACATAATGATGCGAATTTATTGCAAAATTAAGAGTCAAACATTTCACAAAGCGTATCATTTATTGCAAAATTAAGAGTCAAACATTTCACAAAGCGTATCATTAATTGCAAAATTAAGAGTGAAACCTTTCACAAAGCGTTGAGCACCGGGTACCACCATTCTAACTCTATCCGGCAAATCTGGGTAACAAAAAAATTAACTTTGTTTCCTATCGAAAAAGAAGAAAGGTTCCACACAAATATGAAGCATAAGTTAAATAACCCTACCCATCTTTATCAAATTAAGATCGAAGAGCATAAATACTATAAAACCTAGATAGAAATAATTCTTCGTGGTAATTGTATATATCCTCATTCGTGATTCAACCTCACTGAGATAACAAAATAAACAATTGATTAATGAAATGTAACTAAAACTCAAATTACTTCAAATTACTTAATGCTAACCAATCAAGTATTCGAGTCAACACAAACCCATCAATAGCTCTCGCCTTCATTGGAAGGCCGTATAACTAGGCATTAAAAACATCTAGAGCTTAAAGGTCCGTCGAATCTCTGGTAGAGCGATCAACTCCTGAGTGTTATATAGACAGTGATTGCAATAGGGTGAATCACCCGATATATGCCCGTAAAAAAATCTCCCATTTTGCGGATAATAGTGAGGGCTTTCTCATTATTTTTTTTTTTTTGTGAGCTGTTGGACTGACAAAATAAGAAAAAGGCGTTTAAGAAGTTAAGCAAAAAACCAGCAATATCCATCATTCATGACCTTGTTACTTCCCAAGTTGGATAAAAATGCAGAAGAGTCATTACATAATTTAATTGACCGAGAAAAAAACCTTAAATCTAATTAAATATTGAAAAGTTTCATTTTGAGGTTTTTCAAGTGAGGGATATGACGGAAGAAAAATTGAGCGAATATGTCAATAGTTAATTTTCTCATAAATCACAAATTAGTTATTTATTCTCGAGGAAGCCTCAATTAAAAAAAAATTGTAATCTCGGTTGCAGAACGTAAACACAAATTCACATTACATTTTTACATCCACTAAACACATATTCACATTCATTCGCAAAAACAATATGCATAGCAAATAGGAACTGCATTCCAATGTATTAAACTACATTGATCAATCTGCATCATGAATCATCTAAGTATTGCTAACTAGAGGCTGAAACTGTTAGGCTTGTTATTTATCCTGCCAAGAGCTGAAAATCCGATTGTGAGCACCATGCTATACTCGGCCCCAGCCTTTAGGTGTTGAAACATGAAATAAAAGAAATTATCAAGAGGAATATAATGATGTAAATTTATTGCAGAATTAAAATTCAAACCTTTCACAAAGCGTTGAGCACTGGCTACAACCATTTTAACTCCATCTGCATTAGCTTTATTTCCTATCGAAAAAGAAAGAAAGGTTCCACACAAATATGAAGCATAACTTGAATAACTCTACCCATCTTTGTCAAATTAAGATCGAAGGATATAAATACTGTAAAACTTGGATAGAAATAATTTTTCGTGGCAACTGTATATATCCTCATTCGTGACTCAACTTGGTAGCAAAATAAACAATTGATTAATGGAACGTAACTAAAACTCAAATTACTTCAAATTACTTTATGCTAACCAGTCAAGTATTTGAGTCAACACTTTAGTGAACCCATCAACAGCTTTCATCTTCATTGGAAGACTGTATAACCTAGGCATTAAAAACGTCCAGAGTCTAGAGGTCTGTCGAATCTCTGGCAGAGTGATTAACTCCCGAGTGTTATACAGACAGCGATTGCAATAGGTACCCGATATATCCCCACAAAAAAATCTCCCATTTTGCGGATAATAGCGAGGGCTTTCTCATTCTCTTTCTGTAAGTTGTTAGACTGACAAAATGAGAAGAAGACATTTATGAAATTAAGTCAAAAACCAGAAATATCCATCATTCATAGCCTTACCACTTCCCAAATTGGATAAAAATGTAGAAAATGCATTACATAATTTAATTGATCAAGAAAAAAAAACCTTAAATCTAATTAAATATTGAAAAGTTTCGTTTTGAATTCTTCCAAGTGAAGGATATGATAGAAGAAAAATCGAGTGAATATGTCAATAGTTAACTTTTCTCATAAATCACAAAAAAATTTAGTTATTTATTTTCAAGGAAGCCTAAAAAATCAAAAAGCTACATGTGAAGGATTTAATTAACCGAGAAAAAAACCTTAACTCTAATTAAATATTGAAAAGTTTTATTTTGAATTTTTCTAAATGAGGGATATAGTGAAAGAAAAATCGAGCGAATATGTCAATAGATAATTTTTCTCATAAATCACAAAAAAATTTAGTTATTTTTTTTTTTTTTTTTGGTAAGAAGTAAGAATAATATAGCTAAAGAACCAAGGAGTTACAAAGAGGCAAAACAAAAAAAAAAAAAAATTTAGTTATTTATTCTCAAGGAAACCTAAAAAGCTAAAAAGCTACACATGAAGGATTTAATTGATAGAGAAAAAAACCTTAAATCTAATTAAATATTGAAAAGTTTCAATTTGAAAATTTTCAAGTAAGAGATATGGTGGAAGAAAAATCGAGCGAATATATCAATAGTTAATTTTCTCATAAATCACAAAGAAATTTAGTTATTCTTAATCTCGGTTGTAGAACGTAAACACAAATTCACATTGCATTTTTACATCCACTAAATACATATTCACATTCATTCGCAGAAATGATATGTATAGCAAATAGGAATTGCACTTCAATACATTGATTAGTTTGTATCAGTCTGCATCATGAATCATCTGAGTATTGCTAACTAGAGGCTGAAATTGTTAGGCTTATTATTTATCCTGCCAAGAGCTAAAAACTCGATTGATGGTCACTATACTCGGCCCTAGCCTTTAGGTGCTGACACATGAAGTAAAATAAATTATCAGGAGGAACATAATTATGCAAATTTATTGCAAAATTAAGAGTCAAACCTTTCACAAAGCGTTGAGCATCGGGTACAACCATTCTAACTCCATCCGGCAAATCTGGATAATAAAAAAATTAATTTTGTTTCCTATCGAAAAAGAAGAAATGTTTCACACAAATATGAAGCATAAGTTAAATAACTCTATCCATCTTTATTAAATTAAGATCGAATGGCATAAATGCTGTAAAACCTAAATAGAAATAATTCTTCGTGATAACTGTATATATCCTCATTCGTGAATCAACCTCACTGAGATAACAAAATAAACAATTGATTAATGGAACGTAATTAAAACTCAAATTACTTCAAATTACTTAATGCTAACCAGTCAAGTATTCGAGTCAACACTTTAATGAACCCATCAACAGCTCTCGCCTTCATTGGAAGGCCGTATAACCTAGGCATTAAAAACATCCAGAGCTTAAAGGTCTATCGAATCTCTAGCAGAGCGATCAACGCTTGAGTGTTATACAAACAATGATTGTAATAGAGTGAATCACCTGATATATCCGCAAAAAAATCTCCCTTTTGCGGATAATAACAAGGGCTTTCTCATTATCTCTTTCTGCAAGCTGTTAGACTGATAAAATGAAAAAAAGACGTTTATGAAGTTAAGCCAAAAACCAAAAACATCCATCATTCATGGCCTTACTACTTTACAAATTGGATAAAAATGCAGAAAATGTATTACATAATCTAATTGACCGAGAAAAAAAACCTTAAATTTAATTAAATATTGAAAAATTTCGTTTTGAATTTTTTCAAGTGACGGATATGGTGGAAAAAAATCGAGTGAATATGTCAGTTAATTTTTTCCATAAATCACAAAGTTATTTATTCTCGAGGAAGCCTAAAAATCAAAAAGCTACATGTGAATGATTTAATTAACCGAGAAAAAAACCTTAAATCTAATTAAATATTGAAAAGTTTTGTTTTGAATTTTTCCAAGCGAAGGATATGGTTAAAGAAAAATCTAGCGAATATGTTAATAGTTAATTTTCCCATAAATCACGAAGAAATTTAATTATTTATTCTCAAGGAAGCCTAAAAATCAAAAAGCTACACATGAAGGATTTAATTGACCGAGAAAAAAAACCTTAAATCTAATTAAATATTGAAAATTTTCATTTTGAATTTTTTTCAAGTGAGAGATATGGTGGAGGAAAAATTGAGCGAATATATCAATAATTAATTTTCTCATAAATCACAAAGAAATTTATTTATTTATTTTTGAGGAAGCCTCAATTAAAAAAAAAATCGTAATCTCAGTTGCAAAACGTAAACACAAATTCACATTACATTTTTACATCCACTAAACACATATTCACATTCATTCACAGAAATGATATGCAGAGCAAATAGGAATTGTACTCCAATGTATTAGATTACATTGATCAGTTTGCATCATGAATCATCTGAGTATTGCTAACCAGAGGCTAAAACTATTAGGCTTGTTATTTATCTTGCCAAGAGCTGAGAACCTGGGTAACAAAAAAATTATTTATCTTGCATAGTCTTGTGTATCGTTAATATTTCTAAGACTTTATGATGCTTAAATGTAGTATTGCATTCTTGGTAGAGAAACAAGTGAAGAAAGATGTTGAAGTAACTAACAAGTATTACCTAGAGGGGAATGAACTAGGTAATGAATAGATGATTTTATAGAATTTCAACAAGCTAAAGTGGAATTGAAAGAGTCGAAATCTGATTTTGAAATTAGAGTGCAAAGTTCAGATTCTAAACGAAGTTCAAAAGCAATTTGTGATTAAATGAATTACAAAAGCACCTTGCAAGTGTGCAATAGATTACAACAATAAACAATAAGAGTTTAGGGATAAGAGAAATTGCATATAAGACTTATAGTGGTTTGGTTAGATCAAGCTGTGTCCACTCTCCCACATTGACATCCTACTTTACAATATTGAGTGATTATACTCAATGTATGATAGGTCATACTATCTTACTCAATCACTCTTATAATACTTCTCTTACAATCACAAAATTGAAGCTCACTAAAGAAAATATATAGTCGTAGTACGATCAAACTTTGAAATTCTAGATTCTAAACTTTGTCACTATCTTGCTCCTCAATACCTTGGTCTCCTTTCCTTCCAAATTAGTTGCCGGATAGTCTCTAGAGAATCATATTTCAATCTCCCGGTTGGACAAATATGTATCAACAAGAATGAGTGATTGTTGAGTGACAAAAGTTGAATTTTCTATAAAGTTTCTCCATTTAAACGAACTTGTCTTGAGACTGATTTGCCAATAGAGTAAGATTGAGTCAATCAATCTTTTTAAGTGTGAAATCCGCTTAGCTCAGAGCTAGGTCACTTTTGGATCCAAGTTCCAATGACTGTCGCAAACAATGTGGGGTTAGAGAAGTTTCATGACTTGGCGCCATGGAATCGGAATGAGTAATCTCAAGAAGAGGATAAAAATCATCAAGGTTGAGAATGGGATGGATCAAGAACCTGATTACATGTGACTTGTTTCTGTTCCTATCTAGAAGATGCTGTTGTTAAACTAGATATGATCATAGACCCCAATTTATTAGTTTAAGCCAACAAGGCTCAAAGCTAGAGACCTAAGTCGGGGCAAACAACATGGGTACACACAATTTTGGAAAAATTGTCCAAAAATCCTAAACACATTATATACAATTAGCCGGATTGACTCAATTGATAAAATATGAAAATGTTTAAAACTTAATTGATAAAATTAAAAAGTTTAAGATTAAATTAACAAAAGTGCAATAGCTTTAAAACTTTTTAGACAATTTTCCCCTGAATTTCTTCCTTGAGCATGAGCTTGTTTGAACTCATAAGAACTTTTTAGACTTAATACACATCAGCCTGCCCTACATGTTGAGCAGGTCATTTCTTTTTCTTTTTATGGGATAAATGTACTTAAAGTATTAAAACATGTGTTGAAAGTGCAATTAAGCCTTAAACTTACAAGAAATGCAATCAAGTTTTAAAATTAATCAAATTTATGCAGTTAAGTCTTTTCGTTAATTCCATCTAACTTGATTAACGGAATATGTTGATATAACTTTTTTAAAGATTTTATCTTTTCTACATGGCTAAAACAACGTCATTTTAATCCAACATATCACTATTTTAACTACTATCATCATCATGTAAGAAAGAGAAATATTAAAGAAAAAAATCACCTCGGTATTTTCTATTAGCCAAATTGGATAGAACTAAGACTTGATTACACTAAATTGATAAGACAAGTATCATGCCCTGATTGCTTGATTGAATTTAATTATATTTTCGTTATAAATTT
This sequence comes from Eucalyptus brandiana, assembly GCA_014182725.1. Lineage (NCBI taxonomy): Eukaryota > Viridiplantae > Streptophyta > Magnoliopsida > Myrtales > Myrtaceae > Eucalyptus > Eucalyptus brandiana. The sequence goes on from CM024669.1 coordinate 32,284,377, forward strand.
TAGTACTTTCAATGAACTTATTTATTTATTTATTTATTTATTTGCCTTTGGGGAATCTAAAGTATACTGGGAATCTTGACTTTTGAGCTTGGCCAAATCAGTTTGCCGATCGTCCCTCCAATTCCCTTACCGTCGCGTTGCACCTAACCGTCCAAGGCAACGAACCGTTTATTCTCCCTGTCATTATCATCGTCTCGTAAACAGAGTTTACGTTCAAGCTGCACTTTGATCTTCAATGGAAGCCCGCCCCAGCCGCGCCTTGAGCTCCGGCGGCCGAAAGATGCCGTTCCTCGGCCTGGGCACCGCCGCTTCCCCGCCGGTGCCGCCGGCGGCGACGAAGCTGGCCGTCCTGGAGGCCATCGAGCTGGGCTACAGGCATTTCGACACCGCGGCGCTGTATGGCACGGAGGAGCCGCTCGTCGACGCCGTGAGGGAAGCCCTCTCGAGGGGGCTGATCAGATCGAGAGAGGAGCTCTTCGTCACCTCCAAGCTCTGGTGCAGCGATGCTCACCCGGGGCTCGTCCTCCCTGCTCTCCAGAAGAGCCTCAAGTAATCACCCAACCGAAATCTCCACGCAGTCCCATATAAACTTTCTGTTCGATTCAAGGCCTACAACGTTTTAATCTGTAAAGATCCTGTGCATTATAAGCATGTAAACATGGGTTAGTTTAGATATGCCTGAAGATCTCCTATTTAACTCGTTACCCTTTTCGGAAACATCCTCTGAGGTTTGAACTTTGCAGAGAATAGTTAGTGTTTGAAACTGGAGTCACTGATTGTCGTGCAGTGTTGACTGGTGAATGCATTGTAGACGATAGCATGAGGTCTGTACAATGGCATAAAGCCAAGAATGCGGAAGTCACTTGCTCTGCACATTTCCTGATGATCTCTGCTTGTGCACGTTCTGGTCAGAAATTTCAAGTTGGACTACATAGATCTTTACCTCATCCACTGGCCTGTGAGCTCGAAACCCCGGAGTCAGCAATTTCTCTTGTAAAAAGATCCCTGAAATTCTGGCTACTGCACAAGTGCCTCCAGCTGTTAATCAGGTGAGCTTCTTTGATTCTTCTGATGCACGTCGTAGCTCTTGGTAGGACATCATTTTGACATCAATGCATTGTCTCTGGCAAGGTGGAATTCAATCCACTGTGGCAGCAAAAGAAACTAAAAGAGTTCTGCGGAGACCATGAGATCCTATTGACTGCTTATGCTGCATTAGGCGCTAAAGGAACCATCTGGGGAAGCAATAGGGTTTTAGAATGTGAGCAGCTCAAGGAGATTGCTGAGGCCAAGGGAAAAACTGTTGCGCAGGTGAGGCGCTTCTGTTCTCAAGCCTCAGCCCTAGTTTAGTGATTTAATTTCCAACTTTAGATGGATGAAGATGTTGAGTGATGCTGATACTTTGGGTAGTGGTAAACAGATTTGCCTGAGATGGGCATTTGAGCAAGGAGTGTCTGTACTGGCCAAAAGCTTCAGCAAGGAGAGAATGAAGGAGAACCTGGAGATTTTCGAGTGGGAGTTGACAGAGGAAGAGAACAAGAAGATAAGCGAGATCCCCCAAAGCAGAGGATGTCTTGGAGTAAATTTCACCTCAGTGCATGGGCCTTTCAAGACAATTGAGGAGCTGTGGGATGGTGAGATGTGAGCAATAGAGGCTGCTCAGAACACTTTCTGACGAGTTCCGTGTTTTGTCGATGCACCTTTCTTCATTTGAAGAGGAGCTGGACATCACCTGAATTCTTAGGAGAGAACCTCACTGTTCATGAATGGATCTGATCAGATTTTTGCAGCTCATTTCCAGCTGAAGATGCGTGCTTGTATTGAACTTCAACTAATTTGAATCAGAACATTGGAAATCTATGAATAGTGGGCATCATCAAGCTGTGTTTCAACAGAACTGGAATTTTTTAGAACAATGTTGTAGATTACATTCAAACAGGTTTTGCCTTGCAAAGCTTTTGTCACGTTCTTTCGCAAGAAATGTTGCTATATCTAACATTGCACTCTACCCTTTGGGTTTTCAGCAATATCTGGTTTACAATTACAGCCTCATGGAAAGGCTTTCAATTGTCCAGACGACTGAATGAAACAACCAAAAAGTTTCTCCATTCGAGGACACAGAATGCAAATGTAGAAGATGGACTCGAACAATCAAAATACGGTGCTCTTTTTTAGCCTCTACCAAAACCTGAAACAGGCATGATATTGGTCACAGATTCGTTGTAGAACTTATACAAGGTCAATTGCAGAAGCTAATAATAGTTCAGATGACCAACGGACCAAAGGGGTAATTGTACTCCATAAGAAAATGCATTTCACAAGTACATGCATTCCATGGCTCACTTACAGAAGCTGCAAAAAAAAGTTGCATAGCTACTGGATGAATCGAGCCTTTGAAATAACTAAGAAGGAACTCGCCCAGTGAAAGCTCTGTCCAAGTTTACCAGCTTTCGGTCCTATCCTAACTTGGAGCTTCCAAGTGTAGCCCATTTCGTTATCCACTGAAAGAACGAGGAGGTGACCTCATTGTGTTACTGCACCTACTTGTCATACAAGTTTGTATTCTCTCGAAAAATCTTCAGCATGTAAGCATCCCAAAGCTGACAGAAGTAATGAAGTTATGTCAACTAGTAGTAGTTGTAGTGGTGAGCTCTACCCTCTAAGCATAGAATAGTTGCTGCAGAACTATAGGCTCTTCAAAAGTTTTACTCATAGCATGATTATATTCAATTTCATCAATTCTCAAGAGGGTTTCGCACATCCAACAGTATCAAATTCAAGATACCCACCTTTTATCCAATATGAAATTGATGAAGCTATTACCCACATTCCATAAACGGATCAACTCCACTAATTGCAGGTCAACCAGATCCTTATCTACGTGTGAAAATCTTAGGAATTAAAACCAGCACGACTCGAAATTGGAAGTCAACTCCTGCCTGAAAATACCCACCCTGAAACTGACCAAGGGTCTGTGCAAAAAAGAAAAAAGAAACTGACCAAGGGCTAGAAATTAAGCTATAGGCACACGGATATCTCACTCACAAATCGAGGGCTTCACACCCTTGTGCATGCTTACCCTAATATTGGATTGCCGACATTTCGCTTGTCAGTCGCAATGCCCATTATGAAATATTCTTAGACGGACTTTATGCAGTTCTTGGATTGCCGGGGGCTGGCAACGCTCCGGCGAGGTTGTTGGCCATAACCGAGGCCGGTGACCAGCTAAAGGGAAGAAGAAGAAAGGGAAGAGAAGAAGAGAAAGAAAAAAAATATATAAACTAATTCTAGGAATTGTTCTCGGGAAAGAAGCTACTTTTTTCTATTTTTTTATTCTGTTCCAAATCTATTCCCGTAAACAAAAATTTTATCAAACGGGTTTTTATTTTTTTTTTTTTTAATTCCGAAGAATAAAATAACAGAATGAGACACTATTTGGAATAAAAACAAACAGACCCTAAGTGAACAAGTTTCTCTGAATTCTTTCTCCCGAGGGGTGAGTTTTTTGAGTTTTTTTATACAGGAAATCTCACCAAACTCAACTTTCAAGTTCCTTTCTAATCCACTCACCGTAGCACCTTAGTTTTTTAATACAAATTTCTTATTATATGTCTAGCATTATGTCACATCCCAAAACTACAAAGAATTGAGATAACACGGCCGTCCTTTCACACAAAGGACGCAATCTCAAACATAATCAACAATCTGATATCAACTTATATATATATCCCACATCAAATCTATACATATCAAATAAACTATCAGATTGGTTGCAACATCAAAGATTTTATAATCCACCAAAAAGAAATATACATTTAGAACTCAGCCAATCTAACCACTAGCAATGATTATGTGTACCACTTCCTTAAACCATACCCAAAAATAGAACTCCTAAAAGTTTTCCACTGACGGAGCTCTTGCTCTATTTGCTACTGACCAAGGAACCTGAAAAGATTAAAGGACGAGTGGAATGAGCAACAACAACTCAGTGAATAATACAATCTTCTAAGCAGATCGAGCAACCATTATTCATGTATATAAAGCAATACCAAACTTCATAACTCAAACTCAATATATAAAATACATGTTGAATCATATAAAAGTTATTTCTTATCATTAAAACTTTATACTAATATGAAAAACTCAACAATTCAAGTATTAATGATTAAGTCCATTGAATAATCTCCATCAAATATCACACATCAGTGGTCCATCCATTGATTAATCTATTGCTCAATACTCTACTGTGGTCATGATACGACCCCCGGTGACAAGGAGACCAAGACTCCCCTTTTAGCAAGATCTCCACCTAGAGAGCCGGTGGCTCGGTCCAGAATGATATCTTAAACCTAGTATGCATATCCTCAAAAACCCCCCGTTGGGTTCACAATCGTATTGAGTATAAATAACCATCCTCCTCTACCAGAAACCCAATTCATAAATCTATATCGTAAACCAAGCAAATGACATTTTGCAGCATAAACCGTCATCCATTTCTTATCCGTTTCTCAAATCATCATAAACATTTTCATAAATCAATCACAAAGCAATTTCATATATCTTACTCCTTGAACTTTGTATAATACATTTTTCAAACATTCATAATCAACCAAAAAGTAGTAAATGCTCAATCTGGCTTTTATGTAATAAAAATGCTCCTCAATTCAATATATATACTTCAAGACATGGTTTTATAAAACCAAAGAAGATATAGTACCACTCATCTCATTGTCTACGACCAAACAACAAACGATAGAACCCATAGTCCTATCAAATAACCGAAAAATAATGTTAAAATTAAATAAAACTTTATCTCAACTACGAAACAACTAAATTACGCCTTAACTCTAACAAAATGACTCATACACGCTAATAAATCGCATAACCAAAGCGATTGTTCAAGCCTCTCACGATGCGAAGTTTAAGCGCACAACTCGGTTACTCTATAACTTCCTCCCTCGAATCCCGTTCCGAAGGTATTTATAGTCAAAAGAAAGCCCTTCAAACATAATCCCAACTTGACCGTCCCAAAATCAAGCCGAAAAATGACAAAATACGGGCCCAAATCTGCTGGACACGTACTGTTCATTGTGCGCGGAAAATTTCGAAATTTTCGGACAAACCATAAGCTTAAACCACGATCCGTAAAATCCTATGGCTCAACAGCACCTTAAATTATTATTTCTATAAAAATATGTTGCTCGACGACTCTAAAATTGGACTTTGCCACTCGATTTTCTAAAAATTTCGAATTTGAGCCATAAAACCGTAAATTACTTCAATTGGATAAACAAGGGGTCTAAATGGAGTCAAATCGGCTTAACGAGACATTTGTGGCGTGTACGTGGCAAGATCCTTTTGCTTTCTTCCCATTTCTTTTCTTTCTTTTTGGTGGAGGAGCTCTCAACTTCTATTTAGCCGAGCCCCTTTCCCTCTCCTTTTTGCTTTACTGACTTATCAACTTCTTTTTATTTTTCCTCTTTTGGGGCCCACTAGCCTATCATTACACATTATATGATATAAGCTTTGACACGCGGACCAATACATTTTCTATCATGTGAGTGGTTGCTCCATCACTCTCGGGGTCTCGAAAAGATTACCAGGACAACAAATCCCTGCATCATCTGCTATCTTCTGCATAATCCAAGATGAAAAACCAATCTGATCTTACTCCAGCTAGCGTTCCGGTAGCAGTATTGAAGTCCAGTGGCCGGAAAATCCCACTCTTAGGATTCGGCACCGCAGCGTCTCCAAGGCCGGATCATGAAGTTGTGAAAGCGGCGGTTCTTGAAGCAATTAAGCTGGGTTACAGACATTTTGACACTGCATCTCTTTACTACACAGAGGAGCCAATTGGAGAAGCCATCGCTGAAGCAGTTTCGCAAGGTCTGATCAAATCAAGAGAAGATCTCTTCATCACCACCAAGCTCTGGTGCAGTGATGCTCATCCCGGGCTTGTCCTCCCAGCCCTCAAGAATAGCCTCAAGTAAAAAATTTTGTCTTCTGAGATAATCTTGTAAATATGGTCATTTCATTGTCATATCAACACTTACTTGTTGAAACTTTTAACTGTAATATCGCAGGTAATATTATAACAAATCTATTCTTACCTTTTGAAATCTTTTGAAATGTTTTCTGATAGCTTTAGTTTGCGAATATTCTCATCAGAAAAATCAGGTTGGATTACGTAGATCTCTTTCTTATCCACTGGCCTGTGAGTGCAAAACCCGGAACCTTCGAGTTCCCGATGAAGAAAGAAGATTTTATGCCCATGGACTTCAAAGCTGTTTGGGCAGATATGGAGGAGTGCCAGAGAAAAGGACTCACAAGAAGCATCGGCGTCAGCAATTTCTCCTGTAAAAAGCTCTCTTTCATCCTGGCCAATGCACAGATACCCCCTGATGTCAACCAAGTAAGCTTCTTCACAAGTTGAAGAGAAGTCCTTTAATAGGAATGACCCCGTTAATTTGATGCCTGCCGCGTCTAAATTTGAATGACGATGAAGTGAGGATGCTAAGCTTTCAGATTGCAAGTCTCGAATATTAGTATACAACATAGATAGATCAGTTCCATGTCTAGACAGTTTAGTACGACCATGAATTTACAGTATCGTGCTTTCTCCAACAGAGTTCTGAAATGGGATTTTTCCGAGTTTATCAGATTAATTTTAACCAAACAATTTGAAATCTTGAAGGTAGAGTTCAATCCACTGTGGCAACAAAAGAAGCTTCGGGAGTTCTGCGAGGCCAATGGGGTTCTGCTCACTGCTTACTCTGTTTTAGGAGCTTTAGTAAGCTATGGAGGAAGCAATAAGGTGAAGGAGTGTGAGCAGCTGAAGGAAATCGCCAGGGCCAAAGGGAAAACTGTTGCCCAGGTGAGATGCTTCTTATTCTTCGAGTCTTTTAGCAGTTAGCGCCAATCATAAAGATGTAATCTCAAACCTAGGCTCATGGAGGAGCAAGAAGAGTGTTGGGAGATAACTGATGCATGTTTGGTGGTGACAACAGATTTGCCTCAGATCGGCATACGAACAAGGAGTTTGTGTACTCGCCAAGAGCTTCAACAAGGAGAGGATGAAAGAGAATCTTGAGATTTTCGACTGGGAATTGACGGAGGAAGAATCAAAGAAGATCGATGAGCTCCCACAGAGCAGAGGATATCTTGGCGAAGATTACATCTCTGAGCACGGGCCATACGAGACATTTGAGGAGCTCTGGGATGGTGAAACGTAAGCTGCAGCAGAGGGAAACAACGGACCCTACTTACAACTAGGTCACGTACGTGCCAAACTCTTTTGTTAAGCAAGTAGGGAGGAACTAATGAAGCTGAATCTAAATAAAGAGCAGGAGTCTTTTTAGTATAAGAGTTGTAATAATGTTTTAATTGGTGCTCGCATGAAGAGGCACCGAATTGCCAGTATATTTTGAATTCAACTAGACAAAGTACCTTGAAAGTTCTACCAAACAGGTCTTCCACCTGCAAGGCTTTTCCAAGTCCCTTGTACATTTGACAGGAACCTGGAGGATACACTGTGCTGTTCAATGCTCCAAGGAGAATTTTACTAGGAGCTACACAGTTTACTCGCTAAAATAGATTGCAAAAGGCTTGCACGATTACAGGAACTTGAGGGCAATATATCTCGCAACTTCTGAAACTCTCTTCTATGAAATTATACAATAGCTTCTGACAATAGGAGCGATTTCATACAAGCATAACGTCCGACAATTTCGCAGAAGATAAAACATAGGTGGTCAACAAGCCAGTCCTGCAAGTTGTCTATTTAAGCAAGATACTTCATAGACTGTCCCTTCCTTCAATTTCACGACTAGATATGTACAAAACGCAGATGTCACAGAAGTTGTCATATACACACTTTTATCACTGCTTCTAAACAGATCTCGTATGACCAGACAGACTGTGGAGCTCAAAGAGCTCCCTACGATGAGGAAACAAGTATTTGAGAATGGATTACTCATGCAGTAATGGATCAGCATGACTTTAGCATCTTTTGGGCCTTTCGTAACTTGGAGGCAGTGAAGGGCAGTTCTCGTTCATGTTGGCATATGGTTCTATGGTGTTATACTCCGGCAATTCCATCCAATATTCCCCAAGAATCTGACAATATGGAAGTTGACCCCCTTTGTTACTGCACCAACTCGGCAGACGAGTTTGGTTATTCTCAAAAATCTTCAGCATGTAAGCATCACGAATCTGAGAGCAAAGAGAAGTCAGTTCATATACAGTAACGAATTTTCCACGATGAAATTCAGGATACAAATCTATAAAGAGTAGATGATGAAATAGGGTATCGATGACTTACTGTGAACTCAGTTACTTGAATAGAACTCGAAATGGGACCAAATACTCCAGCTTCCTTGTACATTGCGAGTATAAAGGCAACGCATGTGGTCGATTTCCCATCACTATACATCCAATCATCTTGTTCAGCAGTAGTAAGTAGTTCATCAAATGACATCCCTCGTTGTTCAGTCTCTTGAATTATTCCATGTAAGTCCAATTCCTGCAACAAAGCGAGAAAGGCATGATCTTTGCGAATTGCTAGTAATACCTTGTTGGAGAATAGAACCAGTAAATGGCAAAAATTATGTCCTTAAAGAATTAGGAATCGCAAAATAATCATTTCAACCTCAATATGACAAACCGCCCCCCCCCCAAAAAAAAAAAAAAAAAAAAAAAAAAACCTCCTCTGTTCTTTTCTTTGTTCGTTTTTCCTCTTTTCTCCTTCCCATCCTCATTTCCCATGCCAAATAACAGCCAAACAGCAATAATCAGCCACTTTGTCCCCATGAGTACACAATGCCATTTATGAGGTTCATCTTCTCCACCTCTCCAGTTCACAAGAATGAGATGCCACAAAGACAGCAGCCACTTGGACTCGATGACTACAAGTTCCATCCATATCAGAATGACTAGCCAAATGCCTGAGACACAAGCTCCATGTATGCACATTATGTAGCTAAGAAAAGCACCCGATACCAGGACACCAGTCACACCACCACTCTTTTGCTTCCTCTCTCTTTTTTCCTGATTTGAAAATCTATGATCTCTCATAATATATTAACCAGACCAGAATATCCACGCATTTAGTTACACAATTACCATTTTAGCTTCCTCATTTAGGGAATACTTGTCATTAAATCCACAAAATCGTTTCTAAAGCCAGGACAAAGGATAAACTAAGCAAATAATAAATTGACAAAAGAAAATCAGAACTGGAAGTATGACCAGACAGCAGCTATACCTCAGTCCCAAGGCGCTTATTCAAAGCTTCATTCCACATATTTGCAGCATATGCTGGTTGCAATCTCGTCCACATTGACATGACAGAAACGACCTATCAAAAAGCACCAAAGTATCAGGAAACATAATGATAATTCCTAAAATTATCCTGAACCACAAAATGCCATGCTGCAAAGAATATGGCTTCTTCATTCGTGAGGAAAAAAAAGAAACAAAACAAGAAAGTTGAATTGCTACAAAGGTTGGAAAATTCAAAGCAACTCCAGAAAATAAACTATCTTTATCATATTTCAAAAGAAAAGAAACATGCAAAAATCACTTTAAGAATACTACACGAAGCACATGCTATTATTTCCCTGTTACAACAATTGCATTGAGCAGGTCGAGAAGATTTGCTAATCTCGAACTTCCCATTTTCAATCCCAAAGAAATAGCACCAAAAAATTGCCAGGTACTATCAGATTCACGGCAGAATAATTATTTCTGAATAACAAGGTTGTAATGGATGCATAAAATAAGTCAATTAATAAAATCACTTCCCACCACTTCACATTATTAACACCGTTCAGAATTAATAAGGAAAATGCATACCAAGTGAGCATCGAGAGGAGGAGGATAGTTGTCTCCTACAGTATCGATCCAACTGAATATCATGTTGTGATAACCATAAGGCTTCCCTGACATGCTTCGAGCATATTCCCATGCAGCCGTGGAGTTGAACTTTGCACGCACATCTGGATGTAAAGGAAGCAAGGCTATCTGGGGATTGGAATTGTCTTTTAGCGCCAATTCCCACCACTCTTGCCACGGAATAACCACAATAATTTCTTCCCCCTGCAAATAAATGAGCAATATGCTATCAAAATGGTGGAAGAATATATCAAAAAGTAATCACACCAGTCATACCTGTGTTCATTATTAACAATGCCATTCTTCTAAGCCCAAGAAAAATTCACAAGAAAAACAATTTTTTTTCTAATAGACAATCAAACTTAAAATAGACATCAAAAAGATTCTTGGCAAAATTCTAGGATGTGAGAAGGGGAAAACACAAGTCTCTCTTTAACTGAGGCAATAAGGGGAATACATTCCCCAGCAGGAGCAAGAGGCAAGACAAAAACTGGCTTAGAAATTCGTATTGGCGAAATCATTCGCGGAAGACCACACAACATGTTATGGTCAGTTTCCAAGTATCTGCTCTTTGGTATCAAGTTCAAGTGCGTACATTTCATTTTCCATACCCTCAATCCCTATGTTATATTCATCGAACTTTGTTTACCGATTTGTGAATGTCAGAAACTGATATAGAGAAACCGATTAAATAAAGACAAAAACACACCTTCTCATTCTCATGTCCTGATTCACCAACCCACAGATTACCATGTTCATCCTTCAAGCAAACCGCTGTGTGACCCGCAAAAGCGCCGGTTACCCATTTCTCCAATGTTTCAAAACCACCCCACCTACCACGGATCTTGGACACAGCTAAAAAATCGCCAGTATGAACATCGTCTGGATTAATAGTTGTGTACCAGGGCTCAGGACGTTTTTCAAATGTAGCACCCATACGGTTCTTCAGGAAAGCTAAATTAGCATTCTGACCCCAAACGGTGTTAGAGAACAGGGGCAATACGTCAAATAGAGAACGCAATGTTCCAAGCATTCCTGATGGCATAAGAAATACAGAAATTCCATGCTGCTTTACCTGCTCAACATCCAACTCAGACGTTATTTTGATGCAACGATGAGATTTACTAATTCACAAATAAATCAAACGCACGAGGCATACATATTCCAACTCTGCTTGTTCTTCCCATGAGTCAAACTTCAACGTGTGCTCTCTCGCAGAAAAGTAATAGTCCCACGTGATCCTGTATGGTGTTGCAAAAACATACAAATCCATGCACGTCCAGCTATGTGGTTCAGATGTCTGTAAGGAGAAAGCAAGAAAAGACAAAATTATTCATTTCTCCAGTGAAGGAAGCAACTAGCAAGTGAAGAAATCTCAAAATTCGAGCAATAATCTTATTGTCTTAAAAGAGTCATGGTAGGCAATTTAGCTAGAACCATTTTAAACCATTTGAGACTGGAATATAAGCTCCTGCCATTCAAGCAATTAAATTAAACTTTCTCCAGCACAAGTAAGGGCACTAATTTTGCAAACTTTGTATGTAAAACCTAAGCAACTGTGTAATGCCAGCAGCGTTATACAACCCAAATACCGACTCCATATAAGTGCAGAGAAGAGAAAATGACACTTTTTTCATGTTTCCACAATCGTCTCTACCTTGACTAATAACAAGTCAGATTTGATACCACAAGATACTTGAATATTAAACCCATTCATATGCATCGTCGTAACCGACAAAGGATGATGAAAAATGTAATTTTAACTCCCTCTCCTACAATCCAGACTCTACTCACCAGCCCCTATAACCCTCCATTTGCACTAAGAAAACCTACAGAGCACCACCTCGACCGTGCTAAGTTCAACACAGACTAACGGATAATTCACGACACGCACCGCCGTCTCGGCACGCGACCGGGACCAGCAGAGGAACGAAAGACGAACCTTCAAGTACAGAACGCCGCCGCCCAAGCCGGGCTCCTCGTCCCCGCCGCGATCGCCCTCGGTGAACTCGAGGCGGGCGTCGTTGCCGTCGAAGCAGGTCCCGTTCCACCGGAGGGGCCCGTTGCCGGGGGCGACGGTCCCGACGAAGGAGGGCAGCAGGTCCACGGCGCCGTTGAAGCTGTTGAGGACCGGCCACGAGATCTGGCGGGGGAGCACGGGGAGGACGTCATTGACCTTGAACGGGACCTTGAATCCGAGGGCCCGGTCGCCGAGGAACCCTAGGATCAGGAGGAGCCACGGGAGGAGGGGCCGCCATGGGGGTCGAGCGGCGGCGGCGACGGCGACGCGCGGCATGGATCGCGAATCGGGGAGCGGCGAGGATCGCGAGGAAGAACGCGGGATTCTTGCCCTTTCTCGTCAGGGACGGAGGGGAAATGGGAAGTCCGCCATGGGAGGGTTTGCTCGAGCGATGATCTTGACGTCTGCGACGGGGTTTCACGGACGGCTAACTTGGTAGTTATCGTAGAATATCCGCTCCCCTCCCCTCGGCCTCGTGGACTTGGGACTGGCACTGGGAGGAGAGGAGAGGAGACGGGGGGGGTGATGATGACGTGGCGCTTTGTGGGGTCCGCCTTGCCTTCTCTTCTTGGAAATTTCGCCTTGAACTTAGAGATAAACAGGTGGCGAATGGAAAGCGGAAACCGAGCGAGAAATGACGTGAAACTGACCGTTTTTCGTGGAATTAACGGGTCTTCAGGGTCGAATATTCCATCGACACCCATCAGATATACCGAAGAGGAAACTTCACTAATCATTGATTGAACATACTAAAAGTGAAGCGGTACAGCGAAAGTAGACATTTTGCAGTGGGAAAGGCATCCACAAAATTTACTTAATTTATTATGTTAATATTGATACTAATTTAATTTTAAGCATTTTCATATTAATATAATTTTTGTTCATCCAATTAATTTATACTAAAAATTACTGATGTAGATGTCGGGCAATCTTACGTAATAGCACCACCGCCTGCGGTGGCAGTTGGATAAGACTCTTATAACCCTTTGTGAAGAAAGGGAGAGTTCGAATCCCACTGACCGCACGAGATCTTAAGTGTGACGTTGGGGTGGTGGGTTCTGCTTTAGCGTCGCGGGTTTCACTCGCCACCGCCATTGTACGAGGATTACCGGGTTACAAAAAAAAAAAAAGAAATCTTATGTAACAACCAATTTCTTATTCGTCTTACATGCTAGCAATCTTTCATAATTTTTCGTACATCATTATCGCATGGACTTGAAGTTGTCTCATAATTTTAGATTTGTATAAATATTAAGCTATTGAATCAAACTAAATTATTCATATTTCCCCCTAGCTAAATGCCGGCAATGATTTTACTGATTTGTCTTAGTTAGAGGCTGCAACAAGACGGAGTTACGAGACTTGATCCTATTGTAAACTCGAAACCAGTTAATCTTATATAAAGATCGAGTCCATCCCAAATTGAAGTTGCGTTCCCAAATAGAAATCTCAAAAGCACCCAAGTATACAAGAGCCTAAAACTAATTAATTTACATTTTTTGTATATTTTGAATAAACAGATCTATCAACTAAAAAATGAACTATCTTTATTGCCCTAACAATTTGGCGCCCAGCAATACGATACCCGAAAATCAAATTATGCCCTTTCAGGGTTTTGGGCAAGTTATAAATTCAATAAAACAAAGTTCACCGGCATCCGCAATGTTAGGACAGAGCACAAAACCTATCATGAACGTGGAAGGCAGGACTCTACGTTCCGCTTCTTTATCCCAGGTTTTAAATTTTAATACCGTACTAAACTGTAAGTTTTAAGGTCACATTGCACTTCAATGCATAAGGGGTTGAGCTCGATCTTGCAAATTGTTTATGCCAATTGACAAAATCCCCCAATGTGGAATGTGCGTTCAGAAAAGTCTGCGTCGCCATTGGAAGTCTAATTTTAAAGTCCACAAGCAAGTTGCAAGGCTAAAAGTAGTTTGGTAAGCACCACCATGCAATCATGGTGCATGTCCCGATAGGGTTAACGTTACTTCACTCTAGCAAGCCCCTGGCACCATACAAGGCGAGTCTGCCACTAGCATGACCGATCTTCGCAAGAGCTTTTACCAATCGACATGTCCTCAGTTTACAATCTCCGAGTTGCCATTCTACAGCCAATTCACATCTAGCAATGAATAGGTCGATAACATTATTCAAATGCACCGAGGGTGACTGCCATGGCAGAGTTGTATCTTCCACTCGATGGAGTGCCAAGTTCTAACAGCAGCAATATTTTGGGTGAGTCCCTCGATTACTGAATGCCAATCAGGTGTGATACGGAAATGGATAGCCAAAGGCCGGTCCTAGAGCAAGTTGAAAGTCACCATTGCGCAAGATGAACTCCGCTGTTGCTACTTAAACTAACCCTCGTTATGCAGAAGTCCTGCCTCTTGAAGTGAATTGTCTTGAAGTATTCATTCTCCCCATCCAATTCAGGTTGGATAGGTGCAGCTAAACATCAAGCAGTGGATCATCTCAAGTACCTGGAGAGTGGGTAAACACAAGGTGCACAATCAGTTTAACATTTCAAATTAGCCTAAACAACTTGCTTTACTAAACTTACCAAAGCCTCATGCTCCATCATTCGATAGAACCATCTCCAAAAGACTAAATGTGATCTTCGACATGTGCATTACTTCTCAATTCAGTGGTTCATATTCCAAAGAGGAAGCAATTTGAATAGCAAGGAAGAAGAAGTGCATTGTCTTCCACCGCCATCGGCTGCCTGAATGGATTCAATTGGATCTACAAGCAGCAGAAGCATCAATTGCAACTTGGTTAAGTTTGTGCTGTTCAAAATAAGCTTTCAAAAAGAGAAAAGAGGAGAAATGGGACACACTGGAAGAGAAAAAGATATGCCAGCAACAGTGTTAATGCAACGAGTTGCAAGATGACAAGCCTCTTCACAGTAATCAGAAAAAACTGCTGGGACATTCATCTCGTGTATCAGCTCCTGCAAATATCAAAAGAATAATTTAAAAAAAGATTATGAGAGGAAGGAGACAAATGAATCACGGAGCTAAAGAAGACTGACAATTGTAGGTAACCAGGACGAATAAGCAGCAATGCCAGCATTAGGAGCAACAATCAAATGAGGAAAAGACTCCTGTCAACATAACAGAACTTCTCAAAAAGTTACACTGTAGAATTCCAAACAGAGAGAAATTTTACATGAGAGAGAGAGAGAGAGAGAGAGAGAGGGAGACTTCTGATATATTTCTGTAGATGTCATGATAACAGCCTCTCCGAAGCTGCAAGATAACTGTGGAGTCATAGGCAGTGCCTAAACTCTTGCTCCCTTGAGAACTTGTGGATTTGCAGTCACAGTCGGTGTCACTACACTGAGCATAACCACCAACTTTAATTGTCTCACCATCCCTATTCATTGCACAGAACACAAGAAAAAAGAAGACATGGAAGAGGGTTACAATTTCTCCAATTATATATTAGATCATGCAAAAGTCCACCAGAGTGGATACATATCAAACCCAAAAACAATGAATGAGTCACCTATGCTCTGGAACTGCTGGTCCAACAAGCTCAATATGCATCCGCATGCCAGGAAAAAGTGCCTGCAACTCACCAAAGGCTGGAAGTTGTAGAAGCTCCTTCTCAGGCCCTACAGGACAGTGGTAGTTAAGTGTAAGCTTTACAAGGCTTAACTTGGTCTCCATGATTACAAGCATCAAGGACGATTGATGCATCTGCTGTTTATTGTGATTTTTTATCTTATTCAAAAGATTGTTGAAAGCTAGTGATTCATGTTCGACAAGTGCCTCAAAAGTAGAGACAAAGTTATCAGACGTCCCTGACAGGATTACACAATCTAAGGTTCATAACAAGAACATTTTATATTGACAAACTGGTATAGATTTTGCGATGGTGACCAGAGTAGCAATAAGGCTAGAGGAGAAATCTTCTCTACATTCATGTAAGCCTAAGTCAACAGGAGAACAATATAAATAAGCAGTGGCAAAGAAGAGAAGTTCTCCACAAGAAAGCGTTCTTGAAAAGGAGAATGTTCCGGGCTAGAAATTACCAACATAGTGGACACGCAGTTCCTTGCTAGTGCCAATAGTTGAAATCCTTGCACTAGTAATCTGAATGGCATGGTATATCAACATCGGCTGAGAGAGAGAGAGAGAGAGAGAGAGAGAGAGGAGTAAGTTGCTTTAAACACGTATTACATGCTTAAATAAGCATGCATCAACTTTAGTAGGTAACAAGGTATCAGGTGGAAGAAAAAATAGTTGCATTTTGGCAGTCAACAAAAGATCTTGAGGGAAGAGAACATAGTTGCATTTTTGCATGCAATAAAAGATCTTGACATTTGGACCAATCCGATATTCACGTAAAACGCCAGTGTAGTGATTGTCCATTACTAAGAAGGGCACCAAACTGCCCCTTGTTTTCACACAGAAGTCTACCTTTAATGGCATTGAATAAAAGTGTCCACTGTACTGGAGGTGCTAATCATTTTGAAAATGTAGAATACTAATTTCAAACTTTCAAAGCTCTAGCTCCAAACATCCGCAACCCCAACTCCTATACTTTTGCTCTATACAATAAGTTTTCCATGAACTCGGAGATGAGAAGACAAAAATCGGATGTCTGTCCATCAAAATGCCCAACTTCTTCAAAAAAAGACCATCTAAATGGCCAACTTCACTTGTTGTAAAAGATGTAACAAGGGGTATACAATAAGCACAACTCATAATAATTCACAATGGAGGATAAGAATTAACATAAATACCCATTGAAGGAGTAAAGCAACAGGTGAGTGAAACGGGATATGCCTCCACCTGTAATAGTCCTCCCAACCACTTAGACGGTCTGATATTGGAGACACTGGGCCTGCACAATTCTTTAGTCATGTATTTTCTAAGGCTTGACTCTGTAAAAGCTGGAAGCCATTGGTTGTACCTCTACATGGGCATAACATTCTCGGAAGATCCCAACTATTGTGAAAGCTGCCACCAAAAAAAGTTTGTAAGCAGATATTAAAGACAGTATCATTCACCTGAATGGTCCGGTAAAAATTAGGCCATGTAAATGAAACACTGTGCCAAGTCTTTGATTTACATAACTGTCCTGGCAAATACTCCAAAAGTGCAAAGAATAAGAGATTTCTTATGCTAATTTATTAACAAAGAGAATATTCACAGGTGAAATGTCATGTAGTTCAGTCAGCTAAAGCTTAGTCTAATAAGGTGGATCCATGAGGAATCATAAATAATTCTCCCACAGCAGGCTGACACATCAATAACTGAAGTGTGACCTATATTTTCCACAAGACGCAATAAATGCTGGTCCTAATAAGGTGGAATCAGGGAAAAAAAATTACTGTTCCTCAACAAAGCCAACATGTATGAAAGTGTTGGTGCTAAAAGACCAAATACCAGCTAAAATACATTAAACACAAAGTAAGGTGTGAAACAATCCCGTAAGAGTTTTCTCACAAAGCCATCACATATCTTTCAGCAACAGAAGCATTTTTCTAGTTGTGCCGGTCAAGGTGTGCAAGCACCAGCAAATTGCCTGTTTGAGAAGCATTTGGCCCATGTAATATCAATTAGTTGATATCCCAGGCAAACAGAACATACTATAATTTTAAAAATTCAGACCATACCAGAGATACTCTCCATAGCCATACACCAGAACAAGTTTACACTACATAAACTCATGACCAGAAGCATGAACCAGAACACGACAAAGTAAAATCCAAGATTGGAGAGAAAAACTCAAACAGATTGCCAACGATGAATATATCAAATATAGGAGTACCACAGAACCTCAAGTCCTCGAAAGAATTGCTCAATGATTGGCACTTGCATTCGTACACCCACATCCCAACCTGATGAATGCCCCTTTTGCTCAAGAATGAACATCTGCTGACTAGTTTTTCACAAATCTGGAAAGAATATCATCAATTTTCACTCGCACAACAAGCCAGAAGAGGCAAGAAATATTTTGAAGCAAAATGAGAGTCACCTCAATTGTAGCTTCTTGACAGTACGTGAAAGGAAAAGCATTCAATGCATCAGAATGCTTCATTTGTTGCTCTAACCTTGCACATTCTTCCTTATGAGCACTCCTATGAGAAATCTAAGGAGACAACAGGAAAAAAGAAGAAAAACAAAGCTTTCAATCGTCAGAACCCCAACACATTAGCCCTAGTTTGGATAGATGTCAGATCAAGATATTTCAATTGAATAAATTCTGATGTGACATCGGCATGCTATGTCTCTAGATACTGTTTACATGGAGAGAGCATTTTATGTGACAGAATGGCAGTAATACCACTTGTCATGCCAAGGCTGTACCAGTGAGAGACGGGCAAACACAATAACCTCCCAAATTTTCAATTTGTAAAGTTGGAGGACATGATTGGCTCGGTCATACCACGTGAGCATTACATATTACATTACTTTCGCGTGAGATATATTCTCCATTCAAGGGCTCAGCCATTGTGCACTTAATCACTAGGTCCAACCACCACCCTACCGATTCTTCATTCCGTCAGCCTTGATTTTTTTTCCAATCGAAAATCATGGCCTATTTTCTAGTTTCAGTAGATAAACTTTCAAAAAGAACAATGCAAACTTTCATTACATGATGTCATGAGAGCCAATGATGCGACCTAGGACCCGTGTCTGCCAGTGCAAGGAGAGGCTGTATGAGGTATATGAGCTTTTGGTACTTGAGAGGATCACAATTTCATATTTTGCATTTTCCATTAAATCCACCAATTAGAATCCACTCAATATATGTAAGTTACGAGCGGTATAGCAAGCAACAATGGACCTGCTGAACAAATGCTCTATTGGAAAAAATCAAACACCAAAACAGGGACGCGATCGCCCTCGCACTGGCCATCATCTCAAAGCCATTCATCTCTAGAATAATCACACATGACCAGACGCAACAGGTTCACCCAGCAAATGCACCATCGCCCGTTGTTCATGATTCAGATTATACAGAATTAAACTACGCCGCCACTACAGAACACAAAAACTCCCTCTGGTCGCCCGTCCGGCGCGAGTTCGCATACCAAACCTCAATCCCCAAACGCGCGCCCGCTGAATCGGCGATGCCAGTGCCGAATATGAAGTCCTGACTGGCTAACCAACCCTCACGCACACAGCGAACCGAACAGAGAGAGGCATTCCACGAGGCTAAGGACAAAAACCGATGAACTCGCCGGGCGCCTATGCAATTCCGCACGGCGGAGCCAGAATCGACGACAAAGAACAGGTGATGAATCGAGAAAAACAAGAAGAAGGAGCAAAGGGAAAGGATCGTCACCTGGTGAGAGACGGAGCAGTAAGCGACGGCTCCGCAGCGAGCGCACCGCCTCTTGGCCGGGCCGACGCACCTCGTCCCTCTCCCCTTCCCCGCGCACTCCATCGCGGTTCAGTCTGTTTGAGCTTCTGCCTGCGATGCTGCCTGGTCCTTGGAGCGGGGAAATGGGGACTTGACAAGGACCAAGGAAATTGAAGGGGAAAACTTTAGTTTGGACAAAAAACGTTTTGACTTTTTACTTTAATTCTCAAAATTATTTTAGAATAAAGGCCCTACAAGTACTGATTATTAAGGTAAAACTGCAATCTAATCTTAAAATTTTCAAATTCTAAAATTCCGTTAACTCCATCCAAGAATAACGAAAAATATTCACATGAAATTCTAATTAATTTCCAGAACGCGTTATGCTAACATGAGCTTAAAACAGGTAAGAGTGAGAGAATGCATCGCAAGGAGCCTTTTTGGTTCTCTCCCTCGGTTCTATTCATCTATTTTTTTTCTGAGTTTTCTGCTTTTCATTCTCTTTAATTTTTGGCCTTTTTTTATGTTTGCACAAAATGGTGCTGGATCATTAACCTGTCGTTGAAATATATTAGAAAAATGATCTGTCACTCGAATTGAGCGAAACTCACAAAAATTTTAAATTTTCACTAATGCGATTAATTTTAAGATTTAATTGCACTATTTGAAAGTATAAGGATTTAATGACACTTTCGTGATCAATTTTATGCTCTAACGCTCTTATCCCTCTTTATCCTTGCACTCATTTATGTTATGTTTGGTAACATTTCTGTCTCTCAATTTTCCTATTCTTTTGTTCATCAGAATGGAAAAAATAGAAATTCTTTTGGTAACGTTAGCTAATTTTTCTATTTCCTAGAAGAGATCATAATAGATTTGAAACATAAATAAGAAATTAAAAAAAAAATTACTTCTTTATTCACAGAAACAACTATTGAAACAAGTCATTTTCTCTTCTTCTTTTTTGTCTTTCTTCTTCCTTCTCTAGTCGGTTGCCGGGCCTTAGCGATGGCCAATGACAAGCCAAAGACAAGGTCTAGCGACCTCACCGACCTCGGGAGAACCTCATCGACCATCGCCGAGGTTGCACAACCGGCTAGAGGAGGAAGAAGGGAGGAAAAAAAAAAAGAAAAAAAAGAGAAAAAAAAATTAAAAAATTATTAAAAAGCTAAAAGAAAATTCTTCGTCACAAATAAATTTGGGGTCATACTAAACATATTCCGATTCTTTATTTCGAAAATATAAATTTTGTTTTGTTATCAAATGCATCCGAATGCTTATAAACTTATCTGGAGAATAAAAATGAAAAAGTTAATTCTGAACAATTATTTTTAGGAATAGAAATGTTACCGAGGGAACCCTTAAGCATTGATCCTAAAGTGATGAGACCGACTCGCTTGTCCCACAAAATCTCCCGAATCACATCACAGTGGAGCATTTTAGACCGGGCCGGTCGAGAAAATTCAGCAACTTTTCGGAGGAAGAGCAGCACTGCACCCAGATCACATGAAAGGACACAAAGGCTAACGAGCCAGCTCCAACTCCCCTTCACATCCAGAAAGATGCTCCCACAAGTGTTCGCTCATCGTCAGAGTCTAGGCGCGCGATCCGGTGCAGGGCCCTAGAACGGAGATCCTTCCTTTCGATTCTTACGATATAATTTGTTCCAAAGCAGCTTTTTGGGAGCTCTAAAGTTCTACCGAAAGTCGCTTCTATCTTAAAAACGGCCCAATGACTGTCTACTCTGCAAACAAAAATTAGTTATCGTGCCTAATGTGCTTTGTTGTCTTTCTGGTTGAACTAAATGCTCAAGTTAAGTTGGGTATTGTATGATTTGATACTTGGATACCATTTGCCGTACTGTCCTTATAAATAACTATAGAACAAAAGTTGGTTTAATATTCTTGGCTCACTAGGTGCCACAACTATTGGCCCGTGACACATATTTGTCTCTTGTCTTGTGCTGTTAAGAGGAAATTTCTATGAAAAGGGTGAGTATAAATTCTTTAAAATATGTTAAATATAAGTACCCAGCTTTGACATTTCTAAGAAAAAAAGGAGAGTATAAATTCTTAAATATGTGTTCAATGTAGGTACCGACCTTTTGATTTCAATCGTCAAACGCGTCCCGCTTTTTTTCTTTTTCCGGCAATTGATGCACTTTAAGCAAATCAGGCTTATGTTTCGGTGAAACTCTGACGCGACGAAGACGTGGCAGAATTCGAACGGGCCAGAGCGAATATTTGCTTTTGTTGCCTTGCTAGAGATAACATCAATGCCTAAAACAGGGCGAATTTGTACCCCACATTGAAAAATTTAGGGCCTTTCTTAATCAGGCTAAAGGAATTCCCCGGAAGCCTTGTGATATTCCTGTTGAAATAAAAAAAAATTAAAAATTAAAAATTAAAAATCATCTGAACCAAAGAAAATGTCAACGTTTGTCTGTTTCGAAGATTTAAGATGATTAGTAAAAATAATATGCATTAACAAAAGTAAAGAGGACGGAATGTGGAGCATTAAAACATTTACGGATTTAAGTAAAATAATCTAGGAGCATTTAAAACATTATCTCCCGTAGCAGATCATATTGATTATTATTGTCCTCGGCACAATCATTGATCATAACATGTACGCCAATTACGCGAGTGACTAGGAATAACTAATAGTAAATTGAGAATTGCTAAATATCAGCTTTTTCATATCACTATCTTGTGAAATAAAAGGAGGCCCTATCCAGGAATTCCTAAACATATAGTCATTGCCCAAAATATGAACAGAATGCCGCAGAATTCTAATGAGACAAAGAAGCGATAGTTACAACATCACATTTCCATGGTCAAGAGAGTTCCCTGTTGATGTTATGAAAATCGTACTTGAATCAATCGATTCAACCGACATAAAATTGTGTATTGGCCTAACTTCAGATATGATTATTTGTTGACTAGATTTCTTTCCCAATTCAATTTAATTTTGGTCATTTCAACAGTGCACGGATTAGTAGTCCGATTTGATATATCAATACGATGATGGAGTCCTTATTTTTCAACTTAGCTTCTTTTTGCCACGTCATTTGTTTGATGATGATTGAGCAATTGTGAAAAATCATTCTCATTTTTCCTGTCATAATCTAAACTATCATATGAATTTTAAAAACTATGCAAAAACAGAGGTTACCTTACAAGTTAATATTGTGAAAGTTCCAAGTATTTTGGACTCTAAAAAAATGCATTTGTCACATAATTCATTAAGTAAAATATAAAAATCAAACCCACCCCGCTGTGAGTGCGTTGGTTCGGGCGTTTCCCCCTCTTTTGGTTGGGAGGAGGTTCGAGTCGGTGTGTGACTTAAGTGCAGCGTTGTGAGAGGTGGGTCATTCTTGTGCAAGTCGTCAGGATTTACGTTGCGACTGTATGGCGAGTTCTCCGATTCTTAAAAAAAAAATAATAATAATAATGGGATGATTTTTGAAATCTTTTTTTTTTTTTTTGGGAAAATACAAGAGACGCATGAACCAAGCTAAAAAGGCCTAATTATGCTTTTGCACGCGCTCAAGTCTCAACCGAGTCGACCACCACCACCCCCGGCCGACTTGGACCGCCAGCCGACGCTGCCGACGTTGCCGACACTGGCCCCCGGCTGTCTCATTTGCCCCCGCTCTCTCTTCTCCAGGGTTAATTCACTGTTCCTCTCCGCCCGCGTGCTCGGCTTTGTCTCTCTCGGTCCCTCTGTGCTCTGTACTCTGTCTCACGCTCTTTATCAGCTTCGTGATTCTTTTAGACGAAAGATTGCACAAGCTGAGCGGGCATGGCTCCGGCAAAGGCCTTTTCCACTTTGCAATCAGACACTCCCTTCAAACATCTACTGACCCACTCTCAACCATGAGACCGATAGCAGAGAGGCCGAGACATGCTCCTTTTCTTTGTGCTCTATTCTCTGACGCAGTGATCCCTGCGACCTCAGGCTGACGTCGCCAAAGGCCACTGGCTACCTCGATCGAAGTCTCTATGTCGTTCATGGGCGACAAACATAGTGCAGCTTGGGGCGGGCCTCCTCTGTGCGGTGGCTGCTGAGAGAGAAGAGGAAGCTGCAGTTCGGAGCGTCGTACGTCGGGGTTGGTTGCGTATTGATTTGTGTGGGAGACGTGGGGTGATTGGTTTCCAAGAGATTCATCGACCGTCCTAAAATTAGGGACGAGCCAGAACTCCTATTTTACTCTAGAGCTGGTGGTTCTGATCTTAAAATCAGTGATTGAATCAGTCTTTGTCCAGTTTTAGGTTCATGAAATCGGGAACAAAATTGGTTATCCTTAGAATCAACCTTAAATCAATTTGTCCATGCCGATTCAATCCGATTTCTAAATTGAGCAGAGCTGGTGCTCACATTCAGAGAAAAAATAAATAGCAAATTTGATGAGTATGCATGCAGTTTTCGCCAAATATACATGTCAAATTTAGAATTTGGAAAAGTAGAAATGTATTCTGTCTTGGTGGAAAATTTCACGCATATTTTTTGATAGTTTCGCTTTTTCTTCTATAGGCCAAGATTTTGAGAAGCCTAGCGTGGTTGCTTCTCGTTCGATTCCGTTTTCTGATTTGACGGCGTTCGTCTTCACTTCACCCCTCCCACTCCACCACACCAGTGCCTGCTCCTGCATTTTGACTTCCTGTAAAAGGCTTGACCATTCAACTGACAAGAAAAGAGAGAGAGAGAGAAGAGCACTCCACGAACCGAGCATATATCGCGAGATATCGGGTGGGGACTTGGGTGGATGTCACACCCAAAAGTCGATGTCAGAATCTTTCGCCTGCGAAGCTCAAATCCATTAAAATAATCCCAAGATTTGAGATCTCCTCGACACTGCAAGATTTGGTCTCATTTTCAATCCTCAAAAGCGAGATAGACAGAGAGAGAGAGAGCCAATCGATTGAGAGACGACCAGACAACGCATTTCCTCTTCCTTTCTGCCACAAAAGCGAGGCAAATTCCACAGTGATTGTGTAGACATAGAGAGAGGGAGAGAGAGAGAGAGCAGAGAACAGGATCCATTTCGTTTTTCGCCTCTCTTGGTCAAGGGAAAAAGCAAAAAGCTGGTGACTTGCATCTTTTTATTAGCTCCATAACCATAACCAGCTGAGTTCCGTCCTCCGAAGCGAGCTGGTGATGGACGGACACGACGTCGTCTCGTGGCGAAGGAGGACGCACGGCATCGACGCCTTGGATTCGCTTCAGCCCTCTTCTGATTCCGGAGAGGCTCACGTCCTGGCCGTCGACGACAGCCTCGTCGATCGGAAAGTCATCGAGCGATTGCTCAGAATCTCTTCCTTCAGAGGTAATCTCTCGTCTTGACTCGCTTGAGTGAGCTGAAATGTGTTATCCTCTTCTTACGAAGAAAAAGAGTTTGGGTTTCCGAGAGATGAGCGTTTGGTGCCGTAATTCGTAGTGACTGCCGTGGAAAGTGGAAGCAGAGCTCTGCAGTTTCTGGGTCTGGACGAGGACAAAAGCTCCGGTCATTTCGATGTGAGTGGCAGTTGGAAAGTTCTTTCATTCTCTTTTCCTAGACATTTATTGCTTTTTTTTGTTTGGTTAATTTGGCTAAACTTGAAAGTGAGGCTGTTGCTCTGTTTTTATGAATGAGCCTGAACAAAACTCTAGTTTTTTTTTATGAATGAGCCTGAAAAAAACTGTAGCCGCGTCTGGTTATCAGGGGCTGAACTTGAAGGTGGATTTGATCATCACGGACTATTGCATGCCCGGAATGACTGGATACGATTTGCTCAAAAGAGTTAAGGTCATTATTTTACTTATCGAGGTTCTTTTCTTTCACCAAAAAAGGAAAGAAAAGGTTGGATTTTTCGGGAAAATATGACTTTTCAATCTCTGTCTAATGGCAGGAATCGTCTGCTTTGAGAGAGATACCCGTAGTGATCATGTCATCCGAGAAGGTCTTGGCACGTATTGACAGGTGTTCTTTTTGCATTTTCCCTCAATTTCTTTCGCCTAATTTGGCAGATTTCTTCTTTTCTATTGTGTGATTTGAATTGGAAGCTGATGGATAGGTGTTTGGAGGAAGGAGCGGAGGAGTTCATCATGAAGCCTGTGAAGCTATCGGACGTGAAGCGATTGAAAGTGTACATGAGGAGAGATTCCGGAGAGAGAAACGAAAGCGAAGCCGAGAACAGAGTGAACGTGAATCCGAAGAGAAAGCTGCGAGAGGAGGACGACGACGACGACAATTACGATGATTCAGATCTCTTGGCGTCATCGCCATCGCCGCCAGCTTGCTCTGTCTCATTGTCGCCACCTTCAGCTTCTTCGTCGTGCCTGTCCTCCCCTTCCATGGCCGCCGCCGCTGCCGCCGCTGCCTCGGCATCGACCGCGGATAAAAGATGGCTGAGTATGAACGGCGGTGATTAGAGGCCACGGAATGAGCGATGCAATTTTGCTTTTAATTTCCACCGGATTTTAGTCGTTTTTTTTTCATCCTTTTTATCTCTTCTTGATTCATGTTTTTTTCCCTTTTCTTCCCCGTGATTTACAGAACAGAGGAGTGGTGTCCTGTCTCATTTGGGTAAAAATGCAATCGTGGAAGTAAATAGATGGAAAGGAAGAGTGAAAATGGTGTGGAAGGGGGAATTAATTTCGTGAATATAGACTTATTTTTCAATCTTGTTTTAGGAGAAATGATATATTTGCCCTCCTAGGTTTTAGGATTACTGCAAGTTGTACCAACGTTTCAATCCCTTGTAAGTTGCCCACTGAAATTCAAAAAGAAGTTTTAGTGTGTCCCTTGATATTATTACCTTCAACTAAATATTGTTTGAAGCTTTGACTTCATCACAGCATAGGATTGATTTGTGATGCCCCTCACACGTCACAGTTAACGTAGTATAGTTGTCTTATTTATTTTACTTTTTCTTAAGCATGCAGAAACGTAATTGACCAAAATGACCCAAGAGTCCCCATGGGCTTTTACAAATGAGCAACTTCATTTATTATTTATTTATATACGTGTCAAGTGACAAGTTAGGTATACTAGGGAATTCAAAAAGTTCAGTACCACTGATTATACCCAGTGGTAAGTCGGTCACCCCATCCCAATCTAACTATGCATGTGGTCACTAACCCTAGCCCTTGGCTCTGTCCAAAAATGTTCTAAGTTCTCAAAAGTCCAGTTGCCCTCCTACCTCTTATATGTGGCAAGGCTGTCTCCATCCCCTAGTTCATCAGCGAATGGTGGGAGTGGACTCATCATGCACCCACTAATATGGGTGTACATTTTAATGAATCCTAGAGTTACTGGCCCCGTCGATGGCCCTATGTCCACAACCAAGTGAGACATAATATGGATAAACACCGTGTTCGAGAAATCACGGTCTATGAACTCATTCTCTTGCCAAGTGAAGTCGATCAGTTCTCCATAACAAACCATAGAGGAGGCAGGTGGGATCGACATTTCTATGATATGAAAAAATATAGTCAACAATCAATGAGCCTAAATCCAGCAAGTAGAAGTTCTACCGGTCTGTACTACATAAATCAATCGCCATTCTAACAAGAAAGCCTTGATATGATGTATAGTAAATCATCTATTTACTAGAGAACCTCTTCCAAGTAACATAACAGATCAATAAAAGCAATAACTCAATGTAAAGGTACCAAGGTTATATTCAATATGAATTTCTGCTACCATCATCATCCAAGGAACGGCATCTTGCATCCATCTGCATTACGAGGACACTAGGGGAACCGCGTTACACCCCCCAGGCGTTACCCCTCTAGGCATCCTTACTACAATCTGGGGTATCGTTGTCCCAACGACCAATAGTATTCTCAGTCACACATCCACATCACAATGCGGCAATTCCATAATTCAATTTAAAAAGCACATTGACATTACCACTATCCGGGAATTCAAGCGTAAATTTACGAATTCTCAATCATTTTTATTTCCCTAGACTAGTCTAAACTCACCCGCATTGTATTAGACGAATTGCAAGAGGTTCTACATCAAGGTCCGTAAACTAGCCTTATAAGAGCATCCTGCACCTCTAGAAACTACATTGATTGTCTAGGGAAATGGATTTCAAAAATTACGAAACTTTAACATAAGATAGACGATATCTAGAGGGATATTTTTCATAAGACTCCAAGGTTGATTCAGTCCATACAATTCTAAATAATTTTTGTAAACCAAGCCCAAAACGCTAAGAATTTCCAGAATACGGTGGAGTAAGAAAGTAAATATTCCACAAACCAAATAAGACTGAAAAATGATCGAAATTTTATTTGTACTAGTATAGAATGTACTCTACAACTTTCATGAAGGATGCTTGTTTAGAATTCCTGGCCGAAAAATCTGTGAAAAATGAAAAGTAGGAAGGGGTCGAACTTAAAAACAGATTTCTAACTCTCTAGTTTTTTAAGCATATTTTTGACGTACGAAATTCAAAAATTCTGAAATTAAAGTACGTTGTAAAACGGCCAATAAGGGACGACTTTTGTGAGAAGGCCCCGCAAAATTTACATCCCATAAATTGGTACAAAAGTAGAAAAAGTTCAGGTTTGGGCTAACCCAAACCTAACCTAGGTCCGGCACTAGTTTGGTTCAGATTTTCCACAATCCTAGCCTCGTACATGCTAGATATCGAGTGGCCATGCTTACACAGTCCAATCAGAAACTTGACTACTTCAAACTTGACAATTGAGCTAGATCATGCGATTGGAACTTTTAATCAAAGGAGGATCCAAACAATGCCTACAAAATTTATAGGAAACCATCCTCGTCAGACAACAATCGATCAATATAGGACCGAACGGAGGATATCTACTTGCCCTAGGTCTTAGGGAGCTGTGGTCATGGCTCGGCGACAACGGCGTGACGATACCTGCGACGGCTTGGCTGAGGCGTTACACAGAAGAGGAGGAGGAAGGGAAACGTGTAGTGGACTGCAGGAGGATGTCTTGGAGTAAATTTCACCTCAGTGCATGGGCCTTTCAAGACAATTGAGGAGCTGTGGGATGGTGAGATGTGAGCAATAGAGGCTGCTCAGAACACTTTCTGACGAGTTCCATGTTTTGTCGATGCACCTTTCTTCATTTGAAGAGGAGCTGGACATCACCTGAATTCTTAGGAGAGAACCTCACTGTTCATGAATGGATCTGATCAGATTTTTGCAGCTCATTTCCTAGCTGAAGATGCGTGCTTGTATTGAACTTCAACTAATTTGAATCAGAACATTGGAAATCTATGAATAGTGGGCATCATCAAGCTGTGTTTCAACAGAACTGGAATTTTTTAGAACAATGTTGTAGATTACATTCAAACAGGTTTTGCCTTGCAAAGCTTTTGTCACGTTCTTTCGCAAGAAATGTTGCTATATCTAACATTGCACTCTACCCTTTGGGTTTTCAGCAATATCTGGTTTACAATTACAGCCTCATGGAAAGGCTTTCAATTGTCCAGACGACTGAATGAAACAACCAAAAAGTTTCTCCATTCGAGGACACAGAATGCAAATGTAGAAGATGGACTCGAACAATCAAAATACGGTGCTCTTTTTTAGCCTCTACCAAAACCTGAAACAGGCATGATATTGGTCACAGATTCGTTGTAGAACTTATACAAGGTCAATTGCAGAAGCTAATAATAGTTCAGATGACCAACGGACCAAAGGGGTAATTGTACTCCATAAGAAAATGCATTTCACAAGTACATGCATTCCATGGCTCACTTACAGAAGCTGCAAAAAAAGTTGCATAGCTACTGGATGAATCGAGCCTTTGAAATAACTAAGAAGGAACTCGCCCAGTGAAAGCTCTGTCCAAGTTTACCAGCTTTCGGTCCTATCCTAACTTGGAGCTTCCAAGTGTAGCCCATTTCGTTATCCACTGAAAGAACGAGGAGGTGACCTCATTGTGTTACTGCACCTACTTGTCATACAAGTTTGTATTCTCTCGAAAAATCTTCAGCATGTAAGCATCCCAAAGCTGACAGAAGTAATGAAGTTATGTCAACTAGTAGTAGTTGTAGTGGTGAGCTCTACCCTCTAAGCATAGAATAGTTGCTGCAGAACTATAGGCTCTTCAAAAGTTTTACTCATAGCATGATTATATTCAATTTCATCAATTCTCAAGAGGGTTTCGCACATCCAACAGTATCAAATTCAAGATACCCACCTTTTATCCAATATGAAATTGATGAAGCTATTACCCACATTCCATAAACGGATCAACTCCACTAATTGCAGGTCAACCAGATCCTTATCTACGTGTGAAAATCTTAGGAATTAAAACCAGCACGACTCGAAATTGGAAGTCAACTCCTGCCTGAAAATACCCACCCTGAAACTGACCAAGGGTCTGTGCAAAAAAGAAAAAAGAAACTGACCAAGGGCTAGAAATTAAGCTATAGGCACACGGATATCTCACTCACAAATCGAGGGCTTCACACCCTTGTGCATGCTTACCCTAATATTGGATTGCCGACATTTCGCTTGTCAGTCGCAATGCCCATTATGAAATATTCTTAGACGGACTTTATGCAGTTCTTGGATTGCCGGGGGCTGGCAACGCTCCGGCGAGGTTGTTGGCCATAACCGAGGCCGGTGACCAGCTAAAGGGAAGAAGAAGAAAGGGAAGAGAAGAAGAGAAAAAAAATATATAAACTAATTCTAGGAATTGTTCTCGGGAAAGAAGCTACTTTTTTCTATTTTTTTATTCTGTTCCAAATCTATTCCCGGAAACAAAAATTTTATCAAACGGGTTTTTATTTTTTTTTAATTCCGAAGAATAAAATAACAGAATGAGACACTATTTGGAATAAAAACAAACAGACCCTAAGTGAACAAGTTTCTCTGAATTCTTTCTCCCGAGGGGTGAGTTTTTTGAGTTTTTTTTTATACAGGAAATCTCACCAAACTCAACTTTCAAGTTCCTTTCTAATCCACTCACCGTAGCACCTTAGTTTTTTAATACAAATTTCTTATTATATGTCTAGCATTATGTCACATCCCAAAACTACAAAGAATTGAGATAACACGGCCGTCCTTTCACACAAAGGACGCAATCTCAAACATAATCAACAATCGATATCAACTTATATATATATCCCACATCAAATCTATACATATCAAATAAACTATCAGATTGGTTGCAACATCAAAGATTTTATAATCCACCAAAAAGAAATATACATTTAGAACTCAGCCAATCCAACCACTAGCAATGATTATGTCTACCACTTTCTTAAACCATACCCAAAAATAGAACTCCTAAAAGTTTTCCACTGACGGAGCTCTTGCTCTATTTGCTACTGACCAAGGAACCTAAAAAGATTAAAGGACGAGTGGAATGAGCAACAACAACTTAGTGAATAGTACAATCTTCTAAGCAAATCGAGCAACCATTATGCATGTATACAAAGCAATACCAAACTTCATAACTCAAACTCAATATATAAAAGGGTTAATACCTTAAAAAACTCCAAACTGGTACACTTGTGACAAATTTACCCCAAACTATTTTTTTGACCATGAAAAACCCCAAACTGGTAGACTTGTGACAAATTTACCCCGACTGATTATAAAAAACCCTAAACTGGTATATTTACGATAAATTTACCCCAAACTAATTTATTCGACTGCAAAAAATCATAAACTGGTAAATTTGTGACAAATCTACCCTATGCTAAATTGGATTAATACTACAAAAAAATCATAAATATTGTAAACTGTGACAAACAGAACGTAAAATCTTAAATTGGTATACTGGTTAACTGTCACGTGTCATTTAACTTAATAATTTGAGAATAAAATTTAACGAAAACTAATATAGGGTAAATTTGTCACAAGTGTACCAGTTTGGGATAAATTTGTCAAAAGTATACCAGTTTGGGGTTTTTGGTGGTCAAAAAAATAGTTTGGGGTAAATTTGTCACAAAAGTGTACCAGTTTGGGGTTTTTAGGGTATTATCCCTATATAAAATATATATTGAATCATATAAAAGTTATTTCTTATCATCAAAACTTTATACTAAAATGAAAAACTCAACTATTCAAGTATTAATGATCAAGTCCATTGAATAATCTCCATCAAATATCACATATCAATGATCCATCCATTAATTAATCTATTACTCAATACTCTACCATGATCATGATACGACCCCTGGTGACAAGGAGACCAAGATTCCCCTTTTAGCAAGATCTCCACCTAGAGAGCCGGTGGCTCGGTCCAAAAGGATATCTTAAACTTAGTATGCATACCCTCAAAAACCCCCCCGTTGGGTTCACAACCGTATTGAGTATAAATAACCATCCTCCTCTACCAGAAACCCAATTCATAAATCTATATCGTAAACCAAGCAAATGACATTTTGCAGCATAAACCATCATCCATTTTTTATTCGTTTCTCAAATCATCATAAACATTTTCATAAATTAGTCACAAAGCAATTTCATATATATTACTCCTTGAACTTTGTATAATACATTTTTCAAACATTCATAATCAACCAAAAAGTAGTAAATGCTCAATATGGCTTTTATGTAATAAAAATGATCCTCAATTCAATATATACATACATATATACTTCAAGACATGGTTTTATAAAACCAAATAAGATATAGTACCACTCATCTCGTTGTCTATGACTAAACAACAAACGATAGAACCTATAGTCCTATCAAATAACTAAAGAATAATGTTAAAATTAAATAAAACTTTATCTCAACTACAAAACAACTAAATTATGCCTTAACTCTAACAAAATGACTCATACATGCGAAGTTTAAGCACACAACTTGGTTACCCTATAACTTCCTCCTTCAAATCCCGTTCCGAAGGTATTTATAGTCAAAAGAAAGCCCTTCAAACATACTACAGGAATCCCAACTTGACCGTCCCAAAATCAAGCCGAAAAATGACAAAATATGAGCCCAAAGCTACTGGACGCATACTGTTCATTGTGTGCGGAAAACTTCGAAATTTTCAGACAAACCATAAGCTTAAATCATGATCCGTAAAATCCTATGGCTCAACAGCACCTTAAATTATTATTTTTATAAAAATATGCTACTCAACGACTCTAAAATTGGACTTTGCCACTCAATTTTCTAAAAATTCCGAATTTGAGCACTAAAACCGTAAATTACTTCAATTGGATGAACGGGGGGTCTAGTCTCTTACCAAACGCTGCGTTATGGAGTCAAATCAGCTTAACGAGACATCCGTGGCATGTACATGCCAAGATCCTTTTGCTTTCCTCCCATTTCTTTTCTTCTTCTTCTTTTCTCTTTTTTTCTTTCTTTTTGGTGGAGGAGCTCTCAACTTCTATTTAGCCGAGCCCCCTCCCCTCTCCTTTTTGCTTTACTGATTTTTCAACTTCTTTTTATTTTTCCTCTTTTGGGCCCACTAGCCTAATATCACACATTATAAGAGATAAGATTTGACACAGGGACCAAGACATTTTCTATCATGTGAGTGGTTGCTCCATCACTCCCAGGGTCTCGAAAAGATTACCAGGACAACAAATCCCTGCATCATCTGCTATCTTCTGCATAATCCAAGATGAAAAACCAATCTGATCTTACTCCAGCTAGCGTTCCGGTAGCAGTATTGAAGTCCAGTGGCCGGAAAATCCCACTCTTAGGATTCGGCACCGCAGCGTTTCCGAGAGTGGATCATGAAGTTGTGAAAGCGGCGGTTCTTGAAGCAATTAAACTGGGTTACAGACATTTTGACACTGCATCTCTTTACCTCACAGAGGAGCCAATTGGAGAAGCCATCGCTGAAGCAGTTTCGCAAGGTCTGATCAAATCAAGAGAAGATCTCTTCATCACCACCAAGCTCTGGTGCAGTGATGCTCATCCCGGGCTTGTCCTCCCAGCCCTCAAGAATAGCCTCAAGTAAAAATTTTTGTCTTCTGAGATAATCTTGTAAATATGGTCATTTCATTGTCATATGAACACTTAATTGTTGAAACTTTTAACTGTGATATCGCAGGTAATATTATAACAAATCTATTCTTACCTTTTGAAATCTTTTGAAATGTTTTCTGATAGCTTTAGTTTGCGAATATTCTCATCAGAAAAATCAGGTTGGATTACGTAGATCTCTATCTTGTCCACTGGCCTGTGAGTGCAAAACCCGGAACCTTCGAGTTCCCGATGAAGAAAGAAGATTTTATGCCCATGGACTTCAAAGCTGTTTGGGCAGATATGGAGGAGTGCCAGAGAAAAGGACTCACAAGAAGCATCGGCGTCAGCAATTTCTCCTGTAAAAAGCTCTCTTTCATCCTGGCCAATGCACAGATACCCCCTGATGTCAACCAAGTAAGCTTCTTCACAAGTTGAAGAGAAGTCCTTTAATAGGAATGACCCCGTTAATTTGATGCCTGCCGCGTCTAAATTTGAATGACAATGAAGTGAAGATGCTAAGCTTTCAGATTGCAAGTCTCGAATATTAGTATACAACATAGATAGATCAGTTCCATGTCTAGACAGTTTAGTACAACCATGAATTCACAGTATCGTGCTTTCTCCAACAGAGTTCTGAAATGGGATTTTTCCGAGTTTATCAGATTAATTTTAACCAAACAATTTGAAATCTTGAAGGTAGAGTATAATCCACTGTGGCAACAAAAGAAGCTTCGGGAGTTCTGCGAGGCCAATGGGGTTCTGCTCACTGGTTACTCTGTTTTAGGAGCTTTAGTAAGCAATGGAGGAAGCAATAAGGTGAAGGAGTGTGAGCAGCTGAAGGAAATCGCCAGGGCCAAAGGGAAAACTGTTGCCCAGGTGAGATGCTTCTTGTTCTTCGAGTCTTTTAGCAGTTAGCGCCAAACTAAACAAGAAATCTCAAACCTGGGCTCATGGAGGAGCAAGAAGAGTGTTGGGAGATAACTGATGCATGTTTGGTGGTGACAACAGATTTGCCTCAGATCGGCATATGAACAAGGAGTTTGTGTACTCGCCAAGAGCTTCAACAAGGAGAGGATGAAAGAGAATCTTGAGATTTTCGACTGGGAATTGACGGAGGAAGAATCAAAGAAGATCGATGAGATCCCACAGAGCAGAGGATATCTTGGAGAAGATTACATCTCTGAGCACGGGCCATACGAGACATTTGAGGAGCTCTGGGATGGTGAACTTTAAGCTGCAGCAGAGGGAAACAACGGACACTACTTACAACTAGGTCACGTACGTGCCAAACTCTTTTGTTAAGCAAGTAGGGAGGAACTAATGAAGCTGAATCTAAATAAAGAGGAGGAGTCTTTTTAGTATAAGAGTTGTAATAATGTTTTAATTGGTGCTCGCATGAAGAGGCACCGAATTGCCAGTATATTTTGAATTCAACTAGACAAAGTACCTTGAAAGTTCTACCAAACAGGTCTTCCACCTGCAAGGCTTTTCCAAGTCCCTTGTACTTTTGACAGGAACCTGGAGGATACACTGTGCTGTTCAATGCTCCAAGGAGAATTTTACTAGGAGCTACACAGTTTACTCGCTAAAATAGATTGCAAAAGGCTTGCACGATTACAGGAACTTGAGGGCAATATATCTCGCAACTTCTGAAACTCTCTTCTATGAAATTATACAATAGCTTCTGACAATAGGAGCGATTTCATACAAGCATAACGTGCGACAATTTCGCAGAAGATAAAACATAGGTGGTCAACAAGCCAGTCCTGCAAGTTGTCTATTTAAGCAAAGATACTTCATAGACTGTCCCTTCCTTCAATTTCACGACTAGATATGTACAAAACGCAGATGTCACAGAAGTTGTCATATACACACTTTTATCACTGCTTCTAAACAGATCTCGTATGACCAGACAGACTGTGGAGCTCAAAGAGCTCCCTACGATGAGGAAACAAGTATTTGAGAATGGATTACTCATGCAGTAATGGATCAGCATGACTTTAGCATCTTTTGGGCCTTTCGTAACTTGGAGGCAGTGAAGGGCAGTTCTCGTTCATGTTGGCATATGGTTCTATGGTGTTATACTCCGGCAATTCCATCCAATATTCCCCAAGAATCTGACAATATGGAAGTTGACCCCCCTTGTTACTGCACCAACTCGGCAGACGAGTTTGGTTATTCTCAAAAATCTTCAGCATGTAAGCATCACGAATCTGAGAGCAAAGAGAAGTCAGTTCATATACAGTAACGAATTTTCCACGATGAAATTCAGGATACAAATCTATAAAGAGTAGATGATGAAATAGGGTATCGATGACTTACCGTGAACTCAGTTACTTGAATAGAACTCGAAACGGGACCAAATACTCCAGCTTCCTTGTACATTGCGAGTATAAAGGCAACGCATGTGGTCGATTTCCCATCACTATACATCCATTCATCTTGTTCAGCAGTAGTAAGTAGTTCATCAAATGACATCCCTCGTTGTTCAGTCTCTTGAATTATTCCATGTAAGTCCAATTCCTGCAACAAAGCGAGAAATGCATGATCTTTGCGAATTGCTAGTAATACCTTGTTGGAGAATAGAACCAGTAAATGGCAAAAATTATGTCCTTAAAGAATTAGGAATCGCAAAATAATCATTTCAACCTCAATATGACAAACCGCCCCCCAAAAAAAAAAAAAAAAAAAAAAAACCTCCTCTGTTCTTTTTCTTTGTTCGTTTTTCCTCTTTTCTCCTTCCCATCCTCATTTCCCATGCCAAATAACAGCCAAACAGCAATAATCAGCCACTTTGTCCCCATGAGTACACAATGCCATTTATGAGGTTCATCTTCTCCACCTCTCCAGCTCACAAGAATGAGATGCGACAAAGGCAGCAGCCACTTGGACTCGATGACTACAAGTTCCATCCATATCAGAATGACTAGCCAAATGCCTGAGACACAAGCTCCATGTATGCACATTATGTAGCTAAGAAAAGCACCCGATACCAGGACACCAGTCACACCACCACTCTTTTGCTTCCTCTCTCTTTTTTCCTGATTTGAAAATCTATGATCTCTCATAATATATTAACCAGACCAGAATATCCACGCATTTAGTTACACAATTACCATTTTAGCTTCCTCATTTAGGGAATACTTGTCATTAAATCCACAAAATCGTTTCTAAAGCCAGGACAAAGGATAAACTAAGCAAATAATAAATTGACAAAAGAAAATCAGAACTGGAAGTATGACCAGACAGCAGCTATACCTCAGTCCCAAGGCGCTTATTCAAAGCTTCATTCCACATATTTGCAGCATATGCTGGTTGCAATCTCGTCCACATTGACATGACAGAAACGACCTATCAAAAAGCACCAAAGTATCAGGAAACATAATGATAATTCCTAAAATTATCCTGAACCAAAAAATGCCATCCTGCAAAGAATATGGATTCTTCATTCGTGAGGAAAAAAAAGAAACAAAACAAGAAAGTCGAATTGCTACAAAGGTTGGAAAATTCAAAGCAACTCCAGAAAATAAACTATCTTTATCATATTTCAAAAGAAAAGAAACATGCAAAAATCACTTTAAGAATACTACACGAAGCACATGCTATTATTTCCCTGTTACAACAATTGCATTGAGCAGGTCGAGAAGATTTGCTAATCTCGAACTTCCCATTTTCAATCCCAAAGAAATAGCACCAAAAAATTGCCAGGTACCATCAGATTCACAGCAGAATAATTATTTCTGAATAACAAGGTTGTAATGGATGCATAAGATAAGTCAATTAATAAAATCACTTCCCACCACTTCACATTATTAACACAGTTCAGAATTAATAAGGAAAATGCATACCAAGTGAGCATCGAGAGGAGGAGGATAGTTGTCTCCTACAGTATCGATCCAACTGAATATCATGTTGTGATAACCATAAGGCTTCCCTGACATGCTTCGAGCATATTCCCATGCAGCCGTGGAGTTGAACTTTGCACGCACATCTGGATGTAAAGGAAGCAAGGCTATCTGGGGATTGGAATTGTCTTTTAGTGCCAATTCCCACCACTCTTGCCACGGAATAACCACAATAATTTCTTTCCCCTGCAAATAAATGAGCAATATGCTATCAAAATGGTGGAAGAATATATCAAAAAGTAATCACACCAGTCATACCTGTGTTCATTATTAACAATGCCATTCTTCTAAGCCCAAGAAAAATTCGCAAGAAAAACAATTTTTTCTTCTAGACAATCAAACTTAAAATAGACATCAAAAAGATTCTTGGCAAAATTCTAGGATGTGAGAAGGGGAAAACACAAGTCTCTCTTTAACTGAGGCAGTAATATCTAGAGGGATATTTTTCATAAGACTCCATGGTTGATTCAGTCCATACAATTCTAAATAATTTTTGTAAACCAAGCCCAAAACGCTAAGAATTTCCAGAACACGGTGGAGTAAGAAAGTAAATATTTCACAAACCAAATAAGACCGAAAAATGATCGAAATTTTATTTGTACTAGTATAGAATGTACTCTACAACTTTCATGAAGGATGCTTGTTTAGAATTCTTGGCCGAAAAATCTGTGAAAAAAAGAAAGTAGGAAGGGGTCGAACTTAAAAACAGATTTCTAACTCTCTAGTTTTTTAAGCATATTTTTGACGTACGAAATTCAAAAATTCTGAAATTAAAGTACGTTGTAGAACGGCCAATAAGGGCCCGTTTGTTTTCGTTTCTTTTTTTTGTTTTTAAACAGTTTTTCTGTTTTTCTGTTCCTGGGAACAAAAAAGAAACAGAAACGCGTTTGGACGCGTTTTTGTTTCTTTTTTGTTCCTTTGTTCCCAGAAACAAATGTGAAACAGAAATAAGAAACAAAAATTTTGTGTTTCTTATTTCAAAACACAATTGAAGAACAAAAGAGAAACAAAAACACGACTCTCGTGTTTCTTTTTTATTTCTTGGTCATTCCTTCGAAGTTTCGAACACCGCAGCCTCCCCTCCTCCATCTTCTCCACCGTCGTCTTCTCCGACGCCTCCGACTCTCCGGCGCCGACATCCGCCTCTGTCTCGAGACCATCCGGCTTCTCCACCGTCGTCCTCTCCGGCGCCGACAGCCGCTGCTCCTTCACCAGGTGAACCTGTTCACTCCTCTTCTTCATCGATTGACGAGGCCCTCGCAGATCTGGGCGATGGCTGGTCGGAGCTCGAGCCGCTCGAGCTCCGACCAGCCATCGCCTCATCTAGGGCACCGTTGCTCGCCGGATTTTGCGGCGGCGGCTCGTCGCTCGCTTGAGATCCGGACGAGCATGCTCGCCCGGATCTCGCGAGCAACGGTGCCCTAGATCAAAAGTTTGGTTGCGGCGAGCCCGCTCCGCTCGCTCGCTGCGCAGCGAGCGGGGCTCGCTTGCTTGCTCGCTCGAGCGAGCGGACGGTCGCCGCTCCGCTCACGGGCGGCTCGCTCGAGCGTGAGCAGCGGTGAGCGTCTACTCGCTCGAGCGTGTGCAAAGAAGCGAGCGTTTGCTCGCTTGCTACTCGCTCGAGCGAGCGAGCGGCGAGCCCCGCTCGCTCGCTTGCCGCTTTGCTCACACTCAAGCGAGCGGAGCGTAGGAGTGTCCGCTCGCTCAAGCGTGAGGGATTTGTGCGGATCGCCTTTAGCAATTCATGCAAGAATTGGTCTCGAGGGGGAGGGGCGACTTGCTTGGTTGAATTTTCTACTTTGGATATGAACTAATCACATAATATTCGCAGTAATTTGGATTTAGCTTTGGGAATTTTGGGAAGGAGTCTCTTTTATCCTACATAGAGCTCCATTTATTAAGATATTGGCTAAAGTCATAGACTTGTTTGATGTCAAATGTGCCTATAATAATGTATTGCCTTCTTCGGCCCCTATCAGTCTTTGGAAAAAAATTTTATTAAACAAAATTTTGAGCTGTCGTGTGACCATAGTGTTGAATGAGCATTGGCTTATGAAAATGTTAGGCTTTTATGTTGATTCAGAGCATAATGAATGGGAAAACTTGTGAACTACTGCAAGCTGAAAAACTTATAGAAATTTTTTGACTCTTGCACATGCTTTGAGACATGTTTTTGCATGTTGCATATGTGGAGACGTGTTGCATGTTTTGAAATGCTAACATAAGGACTTTAGTCAAAAGTACACATTAGACTTGAATTATTTTGGTTGTTGATCTGAAGCATGTCCTACGGATGGTTTTGATGTTTACTATATAGATGTGGTCGAATATGCAAAGGCTGTGTAAGGAGTGCTTGTCATGTAGGGAAGAGTTGCATATACCAGTAATGCTTTTGATTTCTCGACTAGTCCATTGTTTCAGTTATTTGTGCTAATGTCGTATTTTAAATTTTCTTATCCTTGTGTCGAGCATAGGTTCCCTGGAAGAGTCTTGGGAAAGAGCCGGTTATTGTTGTGATAGACCGTGTATTCATTCTTGCCCATCCTGCATCTGATCAGCATACTCTCAAGGTATGTTCTACTAATCCTTGGCTGCAAAGGGACATATGGATCATTATTAATAATAGGGTTTTGCTAATGGTCTTTGGGGCTCTTGTTAATCAACTAATTAAGGAAGCTCAACAATTTCCAATCTACTAATTGTCCTTGTGTTATGCGCATGCGATGTCTTGAAAATTGAATTATTGGAGGTAAAGTATACCGTTAACGGTATCCTTAATAATAATCACATCGTTTACGCTCCCCTCATACTCATTATAAAAGAATATATATTGTCTGCTGTAGGAGGAGGACAAGGATAAACTCTTTGAGGCCAAACTTCAACAGATTGAGGTGTGTATGTTGGATGCATGCATAATCGCTGCTTCCACATTTATTTGGTGTCATTTTCTTTTGATCATCATGATGTTGTTGCTTTTTACTTTTGGGTTTGTGATTTTCTTGTGCATTGGAGCATTCTGTGTTTGACTGTCAACTCTTTCTTGATGCATAAATTCCTTTTTGTGTGAACTTTTAGTATTTTTTCTCATTATAGATTAATCTCCCATGATATTTATTTGTAACACCAGTAGAAAAAAAGTGGTTGATTGTCGTTGGAGCTTCTAGGAACTTTTTCATTTTGAGAGGGGGGTGGTTGGTGTCCAATGGCTGATTAGTTGCGCCAGATTTTCGTTTTGTGCAAGAGTTGTATTGTGATTTTTTGCTGTACTTTGATCAACTGAACTATTTACATTTGATCCATCACTATTGAAACTGTACACTCTTGTCCTCACAACATTAAGACTGCTCCCACATAATATCTATGTTTGCTCTATGATTGAAATTGCACACTCTTAATCTTCTTATGCATTACCATGTGTCCCCTTATAGTCGAACTTCCCCTTGACTCCTTGACTTTTGTAACATTCCCAATTGATTGGCCTTGATGTTAAAGTAATCTCGACCAATCCGTGCTTAGACTGCAGCAAAAGAGTTTTTTGAACTGGAACACATTTAAGCTTGGCTGATTATCTTGTTACTCGTGTGCAAGTTGACACCATTGTCAATTAATCATCTCTTTGAAGAGTACATGGTACAAGTGCCAACATGTGATGCTTGATTGTGCATAATTTTAGAGAGCTGGCGTGGATTCAATGGTTCTATCGTCCTGCTAACTTCGATTTGTGGCTCAATGCGGGAAGCGGAATCAGAATCTGTTGAAGCAATATCAAAGCCGAAAGTTGGAAATGTATGTTTGGAGAGGACCTCCAAACATTTTTTAGTATTTTTGTTTTTTATAGCAGCTCCATGACCTATTGTCTCCTGTAATTAGCATCTTTGACAAGGTTAACATGTCTGGCATACTTCCATTTTTGCATGTATCAAGTACCATGATGTCCTGAGTTATCCTAAAAAGAAGAAATTACTTTATGTACTCGTAGAATACTTATGATCTTCAAATGGACATCTATCACTGTCATTTCATTTGAAATATGCTCATGTGCATTTTACTTACGAAATTTTGTTCCAAGTATACACATGATCATGTTCAGAATGTTTGTCTTCACCTACCATGAACAAAATTAAATTAATGAGCATTTCATTAAAGTGATAATGCAATACCAAGTTTATACTTTATTTAAAGAAAAGGCATGTGACAAAAATTTGGTACAAAATTTATTTATAAAATTTTCTTCAAAGTACGCACTTATAACCATGTTCAGAATGTTTGACTTTATGCTCAATGAACAAAATTAAATTGATGAGCATTTTATGATAATGAGAATTCAAAACCAAGTTTACACTTTATTAAAAAAAAAAAAAAACAATTGGGAAATTTTTGTTACAAACTTAAAAATTTTCTTCCAAGTAAGCAAATATGATCATGTTTAGAATGTTTGTTTTCACTTACTATGAACATAATTAAATTGATGAGCATTTCATGAGAATGATAATTTAATACCAAGTTTACATTTTATTAAAAAAAAAAACACTTGAAAAACAAATTAGAACATAAATTTTGTGCGATTACCAAACGTGTTTTACATTGTTCTTTTTCTATTCCGAAATAGAAAATTTATACGATTCCAAACGTGTTTTGTTCTTTTTTATTAGAAACAGAAATTTCATACGATTCCAAACGCGTTTTTGTTCAAAAATTGTTCCCGAATGTAAAACACTTTTTCTATTTCGTTTCCTAACAATTTTTAAATGTAAACGTTACCAAACGCACCCTAAGGGACGACTTTTGTGAGAACGCCCCGCAAAATTTGCATCCCATAAATTGGTACAAAAGTAGAAAAAGTTCAGGGTTGGGCTAACCCAAACCTAACCTAGGTCCGGCACTAGTTTGGTTCAGATTTTCCACAATCCTAGCCTCGTACATGCTAGATATCGAGTGGCCATGCTTACACAGTCCAATCAGAAACTTGACTACTTCAAACTTGACAATTGAGCTAGATCATGCGATTGGAACTTTTAATCAAAGGAGGATCCAAACAATGCCTACAAAATTTATAGGAAACCATCCTCGTCAGACAACAATCGATCAATATAGGACCGAACGGAGGATATCTACTTGCCCTAGGTCTTAGGGAGCTGTGGTCATGGCTCGGCGAGGCAACGGTGTGACGATACCTGCGACAGCTTGGCTGAGGCGTTACACAGAAGAGGAGGAGGAAGGGAAACGTGTAGTGGACTGCAGAGGAATTAAGGAAGCAACCTCTGCTTCGAGCGAGAATGGACAGAGTTCATTTTAATACTCTGTTTTCACCGTTTGCTGCTGTTTTGAATTGTGCGGCTTGGTTCTTCGAGTTAGTCGCTGTGACTGACTCGAGCGGCACCGTTGATGCTGGCAAACAGAAGGAGAGCCAGTTGGACAGGCGTTTCTTGTAAGGATACGGCTAAGTGGCAGCATGCGAAGGTGACGAGTTGGCGAACTGGCGTGGCATGGTCATGATGGTGCGATGGTGACGAAGCACTGAGGTGTCGCCGTGCACGAGGAGCTGAGTTGGCATTGCGATTTCGATGGCAATGAAGGATGGCACGGTTGGTGACTTGGCATGGCTCGAGGTGCCGTGGTGGCATCGATCAAAGAGGTGTTAGGGATATTGATTACTTGAGACATCGCATCAATGATGGAGATGAGCTGAGATAGCAAGTCTTTGGGGGTGATGCAATTGGTGCAGTCCAATGACAAGTTCAATGATGCATTAGGGACCGTTAAGCATTTGGGACTCGTGTTTCATCGAGCAAAGATCCGGATGTCACATGATCATTGAGGGTAAATTCATCAAATAAATATACATAACAAGAATAATTTAAAATCATATTATATGGAAAAATCGTGTGACTCAAATTTTGGGGCGAATTCACTAATTATACATCGATATATAATTTTGAAATATAGTTTTGAGTAATCCATACATGCACATACATATATATGCCTTATGTAATTAATCACATGCAATCACGTGATCAGATAGATATTCAACAAATTTGGCCGGACTCAACCCTAAAGGGCACATTGCCACCGATTTTAACAAAGATAGGGTGAAAATTGCATAAATTAAAATGTCATGGGGAAACTTGCCACAACCGCCAAGAGGCAAAATGTAATTCTCCCTTTAATTCACACTTGAAAAAAAATAATGTAAGGGCTTCTGGAAGAAAATGACCTCGTTTATATTGCTTTCCATTTTTCTCTACTTTTTGGAATGAAATAAAATGTGGGCCACGGAGAAGTATTTCCCTATATCATTTTGATCCACTTCCTTCCTAACTCAAAACAAACCAAACAAGGGACTATTTCTATCCATTTCCTTTCACTTCTCTCCATCCAAACACATAGTAACGGGGGCATGGTAATAGATTGGATTTCTTTTTTTTTTTTTCTTTTTTTTGAAGGGATAATGGCATGAAAAGTTTGTTAACTTTTTTTTAATATCCATTACCATGTCATGCTTGATTAATGTTAATTGCACATGGAAGGAAAATGTATATGCATGGTAGAGTACTGAGAATTACATAGATTCATAAGATTCACTTGCGCACCGAGAGGGCCTGAGTGATGGTATTTATTTTTATATTTTTTCGGTTGCCTTTTGAGAGAGATGATGGGAGAAATTGAAACTATGAGAACAACGAGTAAATGAGACATCTAACTAAAGTTTCATAACATTTATCTATCGACAAAAT
Organism: Eucalyptus brandiana; assembly: GCA_014182725.1. NCBI lineage: Eukaryota > Viridiplantae > Streptophyta > Magnoliopsida > Myrtales > Myrtaceae > Eucalyptus > Eucalyptus brandiana. Next base: position 32,328,166 of record CM024669.1, read on the forward strand.
TGTTGCAAGATCATACAAATCAACAATGGATACTAAACCTTCAATCATGGGAGAGGATTCGAGCAAGTCTCACCCTCCCCTTCATTTGTTGTTGATTCTATCTGAGTTTTCTTGTTTATTTCTTCTTTTTTTTCTTCTCTGATTGGGAGATCTGTTCCTCAATCTAGTTTTTGTTATGAGAGTTTGAACTCTTAATCTAGTTCTAAACCTAAGAGTTATTCTTTCTTGATTAAGATATAAGAGTTTAATAATATTTTTGGGTATTCAATACTCTCATGCTTTGTTCATATATAGGTCCCCCAACTCCAATTTCATTGACAATTGCAGGAGCTCTGCTGTCTCACTCAACCACAAATTTGCTTTTCCAAAAGTAAGATCTATATGTATTTAACTTATTTTTGTTGTCTCCAATGGTATAGAAGAAGTCGAACTTAGGTGCCCATTACAAACTAGCAATGCTGTAATTATTGGAGAAAAAAATTTCAATGTGCATTTATCATTTACAATAATACAAAATCCAACAATGGGTTGTCAATTATTTTGTTTGATAGATTTGTTTCATAAAGAAACAAGTATGTTCTTAACCTTGCCGGCATTCTATTGATCCTCCTTATTTTTTGTATTTGGTTTTGTTTTATAGCATTTTGGCCTTTGCTCTACTTCAATTTGACTTGCCATTAAATTTAATGTACTTCTCATATATCTTTTTGAGCAATAAATGCAATTTTCTTTCGAAAAAATAAGAAACGTAGATATTGAACCAAGGTTGTCTCTCAAGGGCATGTTAAGTGGCATTTCCCCTTTGTCTGAATGGGCCGGTACCTGAGCCTCACGGCCCAAGATCACGCCAATGTGGCCTGGACATTTGTCCCTTTCCTAACCTGCCGGCCTTCCCTTATTCTATCTGACAGTTCATCTCAAAACACGGTTAAGGAATAAAATAATTTCAAATCTTGGTATTGGGAAGTGGAAGCGACTCGTGCGATGATATTTTGTAACCATTTATAAATTCTGATAGACCATCCGAATCAATAATGACGAATCTGACGGATAAAATATATTATAGAGGTTTTGTAATCAAAGTTAATGCTTTGTTCGAAATCTACAAAATCATTGCAAATTTTAAAGAGATGATATTCGTAAGGCGTCCGCGCTCTTATGTTGGTTTTATGCGTTTAATCTATTCTTTCCATGGTCGGCATCTGGTGCCATCGTCAATATCATATGCCATTATATATTTGATTGAATGTTAAATGAAAGGAGTTAAATAAGGACGGATGATCCCGACGGTGCACAAAATTGTACGAAATGTTCAACCCCACATTACTTTAATTGGATGAGAAGACTTCCCATGCAATCTGGCGGAATGGTTGGTACGCGGTAGGACTAAGAGAATGAACACTTCAGTTGCCTGTAAAAGTTCATGAGAGAAGTGGTTAGCAAAGGCCTGTACGATGCCTATGTTTAGTTGTTTTATGAAAAATGATATATTTTCGAAAACTATTGGAAAAAATAATTAAAAAGCATTTTCCATCGTTTGAAAAGAAAAATCTTGTTTGATTTTCCTAAATCCACATAAATTATCCAAGCGTTTGTGACTTGTGTACAAGCAATTGGGAAATCAAGTATAGGCATTAGGATTCCAGGTTTAGCCTCAATGGACCCCAACGTGAACAAAAGCACGGGCACTAGTCTTATCTCCACATAAGTTGAAACTAAAAACCCGATGCCCATGCCTTGATCCCTAATATTTGAGCTTAGGTCCATAAAAGCTTAGCATAGGACTCTGGTGCTCCGGGCCTAGACTCAAGTCCATAGAGACCAAGCTTGGGACCTCAATGTATGTGGTCAAATCCCCAATGACTAGGTTTAGGTCCTCGATAAACAAGCCTAATTGTCGAGTCTTAGGCCTAGCATCAATGGATGTAGGCTCGAGTGTTGGGGACCCCAGCCTTGAACGCAATAGATTTGAGCATTGGCACTAAGGTCTCAAGCTCAGTTGCCATGGACCCAAACCCAAGCAAGGGCAATAGGGTCTCAGGCTTAGCCACGATGGATCAAGGTATAGCATCAGGGTCTAGGGTCTTAGCCTCAATGGACTCGAGCTCAAACATGATAAACCCAAGCATGGACAATGGGGTTTAGGCCTAAGCGTAGGGCTCTCAACTTCGATGGACATGGGTATGAGCACTAAGGAGTCGAGCATTAGTCCCGGCGCCCTTTGATGGATGGACATGGGTATGGGCACTAAGGACTCGAGCATTAGTCCCAGTGCCCTTTGATGGATGGACATGGGCATGGGCATGGGCATTAGGGTCTAAGGCCTCAATCTCAATAGACCCAGGCATTGGGGACCTAAGCTCAAGCGCCAAGGACTCAGGCGACCTTTGTGGATTTGACCTAGGTACTAATGATCTGAGCATAGGTATTAAGTCCCTTGCTCGGCCTTTATGGACCTAAGCCCAAGTGTTGGGGACCTAGCTCCAGCCTCGATGGACCCAAGTGTGTGTGTCAAGGATCAAGGCACAGGCACAAGGGGTCACAAGTTGGCCTTGACTCGAGCCTAGGTGCTGAAGATCCATTCCAAGACACTAGGGCCTCGGAAACAAGCATTAAGGTTCCTATGCTCAAGTGTGGAGATTTAATTCAAGCGTCAATATCTAGTCATAAATTTCTTTTTCTAAAGAGAGAATCATTTTCCTAAACTTAAATATAGATTTTCTACTAACGCATTTTGCTAAGCAATCCAAATGTCATAAATGAGGAAAACATTTTTATAGAAAAGGTTTCCACAAAATAAACGGAGTGTTAATTAATAGAATGATTTGCTCTTTAAGACAATGATCAATGATTTCATAGGAGATAAAACGTTCAGCACATTGAAATTCCACCGACGGTGAACTCGAGTCCCTACTGTGGTATTTTAAAGTCATCAAATCATCAAAACAAAATTTGAAAACTCCTTCATGCTAATCTCCTATTGATGATAGATATACATTTTTGGATTAATACCACGAAAAAACGCAAAATTTGTATACTTATAACAAATTTACCTCCAACTAGTTTTTTGACCAACAAAAATCCCAAACCGGTACATCTGTGATAAATTTATCACAAATTACCACAAAAAATCCCAAATTGGTACACTTATGAGAAATTTACCATGAACAAATTTTTTGACTTGCAAAAATCCCAAACTTGTATAATTATGATAGATATACTTTTGGTTAAATTGAATTTATACTACAAAAAATTCACAATACACTGTAACAAATGAAGAGTGAAATCCAAAATTGGTATACTAGGCAGCTGTCACGTATCATCTAACTCGGCAATTTAATAGTGAAATTTAACAGGAATTAACATATGGTAAATTTGTCACGAGTGTATCAATTCGAGCAATAAAATTGTCAAGGATGTACTAATTTTGGATTTTTTGTTGTCAAAATATTAGTTTTAGATACTATGATGTTGTCAAAATATTAGTTTTAGATATATTTATCATAGGTGTACTAGTTTAGACTTTGGGATTGTTCATGATATTAATCAATCGTAAATTTTTTCATCGTGTACGGCTGAAGAACTTTAGTTCCTCCCCTATCTTCTCCCTCTAGCCCGCCCAATGTCAACAATGGCGGGGTTTAGCAAGGGTTGGAAAACGGGGTAGGTTGATCCGGGTGACAGCCTCTTCGTTTGCTGTTGTGTTCTAGATGTGTTTATGGGTCAAAGTCGCTCGTTGCTGGTGATGAAGGAATCCCTGTAAATGAGTAAACAGGTCGGTTCAGGAAACTTTCTTCCGACAAACTAAACGTGATGGATCCTAGTCCTGGTATTTCACCATCTCATGGGACCTGTTCGACATCTTCTAGACTGTCCCTCTGGATCGAGTACACAATCTGACAAATTTGGAACGAGATCATCTACCCTTTTTCGGTGTCTCTATTCGGTATCTCAACCATCCAAACCGTTCATCCATATGAATAATGATAAGTATGGAATTTACAGCTAGTGAATCGACGATAATAGAGACATTAACAGAGACACCGAGCAGCATAGAGGACACTTGTCCGGAAAATTTCGTATAATCCAATTTTCGCAGTTCCACCGGTTACTCTTTTTGGGGTATCTTATGTTGATCAATTATTCACATACGACAAACACAAAAACTCCTGAATTATCAATCGTAAGCCACTTGATAGTTGTCGGTTTTATGTTTATCTCTGTCTCATTTCATCTCATATCGAGCCGGGAGGTCGGTCCAGATTCTGCAACAGCACAATCCATCTAGTTCTGAAAACATCTTCTCTGACAGGATGGAGGATGAACGACGAAATCTAACAAACTAGGTAACATATGCCCCTACCAATTTGGGCGTTTGGATTTGTTGCAAAAAGAGTTTGGGAGATCTAATCCAACAACTTTAATTGGATGATAAGACCTGACCCTTTCCTTATCTGTTTCTGGAAAAAAAGAATAAAAAAAGGTATTGGGTTTGAGAACACGTAGTAGGCAATCCTACAGAAGAAAACGTCCCTATTATGCCTTGTGCCTATGATGTAGTTCGCTAATCAAATGGTCACGCTTAACATCCCGTAACAAAGCCTACTGGGATTTCCCTTAGTGTAGGTCTTGATTTATCTCGGCCAGTTGCTAAATCCAGACAAGATATCCTGAAAACGATAAGGGTGCGCATGACATGACAAAATTTCGGAATGTAAATTGATTTTTGGTCGAAATGAGAAGTTAAAAATTTTAGTTTAATTTCTTCTTCAAATCTATTTCTGAAATAGAAATATGTTCCAGAAAATAAAAAAAAATCAAATTGCATTACCAAACGGATTTTTGTTCAAAACCTGTTCCGAGAAATAAAGAAACAGAGAAATAGAGATATAGAAATTTTATCATGCGCACCCTAAGCATACACAATCTCTTAATAGGTTCAAACACAGCAGCATTGAGCATAAAATCACTTTTATAATCCTCTCTCTCTCTCTCAGTTCCGCTCTCTTTTCCTCTGAGGAACCATTTGGGGAACCAGCGGCATAGGAAATAAAGATGGACTAGGACCATAGTTTCGTTACTTAGATTAAAGTTCCACTTGACGGCCAATCCACCTCTCTCCGAATCGTCATGGCTAATCCATTTCATTGTGTTACTTAAGGCAATTCCCGTTTGCTTACAGCCTTTCTCAGGGTTTTAGGAGTGCAAGCAAAGCGGGATGTAATCGGAATCAAGCTGTCATTTTATTGCCTCTTGCGTGACTTTTTGTTCTCACATTTCACCTTACACTTTAGACTTTCAACGTATGAGATCTCCAGGATTTCTTCAACATCTAAGACTTATTCTGCGCCGTTACAATTTACTTCATAATCTCCGAGATTTGAAATTATACATTTCCCCCTTCGCCGATCCGAAAGGGATACGACCTTTTGCCAAAGTCAAACCATGCAGGTTTTGCTTCTTTTTTCCCTTTCTGGCCAGGCCCCTACCGCGGTTGCTCGTTCATCTTCACCACCAACTGCAATCCCATCCCAGTTTCAAATGCAGAGCCCGGTCAACGAACCACCCAACCCCACCTCCCCCTGTCTCCCCCCTTGTCCCCGTCTCTCTTCTCCTGCCGGGACCACGCACCATCCCCATCGCCCAATCTCCTGATCTATGCCGCGTGAAGAAAATGACCGCGGGGTTGGCGGCATCTCCACATTAAACATTCCCCGAATTCACTTGGATGGATCGGCACGCGACGGAAGCTTCTCCCGTGAATGCTTAGGTAAATTCCCAACCCGATGAAAGTCTCCTCTTAGGACTTTCTTTTTGTTTTCTCAACTCTGCACTCATTGGTCATCCTCCTCCTCGAGACTCGACTCGTCCGATTATAATAATTCGCTTGCTTTAATCGGGAAATTGTCGTTGAGCACTCGCCCATCAAGGAACAGATCATATTGCCTTTCTTTAACATCAGTTTCCGCGGGTACCATTTCAACGCTCTCGCCGACTTGGTCTTGACCAAACGACATTAGCTCCCGTGCTCTTATTGTCCTTTTCGTATTTGTTTATGAAACGACCAAAGCGCCCCTAGTCGGAAGGCCTTGACTTCTGTGAACGGGGGCCATTTCGGTCATTTGCGCGGAAGCCATTTCGGTCAATGCGCGGGAGCAAACGCCCGGGAAAAAAAAAAGGACCTGTGCCACCAACCAGGAGCTGCCTCCTTAGAAACTGTCAGCGACGAGAGACCAAAAGCCAAAAGACAGCAGCTGACCTCCTCCTCTTCCTCCTTTTCATCATCTTGCAGAACAGGAGAAAAGCGACAGAAGATTTTGGTCTCTTACTCTGCGGTTTTGATCCGACAACGCTCTCCCATGGCTTCGTTTCCCCACCGAAGATCCTCCGTTCTCATGTGGGTTCTCTTCCTCGCGTTTGTCTCCTACACCCGCCTCGTCAACGGCGGGCAGAACATCGAGGTTTTCTATCCAGGCTCGGCGCCCGTCCCAGCTCCTACCCCTCCAACCATCCCTCTGGCCTCCCCGCCGCTTCCGCTATCTCCGCCTTCGCCTCCGCCTCCGCCGCCGGTAGCATTGCCGCAGCCCACGCCGGCCCCTTCGCCTTCTGGGTCGGACAAACAGATCATAGCCACGGCGGTCGTCGCCACCGCGGCCAGCACGGTGGTGATTTCGGGGCTCGTCTTCTTTCTGCTCAAGAGGCGAGCAGTCGCGCGGCGGAGGACGGAGGAGAGCGGCTCCGGTGGCGGCCTCCCGACGATCGCGCGCGACGACTTTACGCGGTTCGATGGTAATATTAAGGGGCTGATAGTGGATGAGAATGGACTGGACGTTCTTTACTGGAGGAAGCTTCAGGGGAGGAGTGGCAAGAACTTCGAGAAGCAGGCTTTGCCAAGCCCGAAAGATGGAGGAGAAGCGGAGGAGGAAGGCACGGCGCCTGGAAGAGATCGCTGGAGAAACTCCGAGCCCGTCCAGGAATTCCCTTTGCTCCGAGAGAAGTCCACGACTTCCTACGGCCAGTACAAACCAGAAGCAAACGACCCGGTTCAGAACGCCATGCCTGCTTTTCCGACTCCTCCGCCTGCCGGTCACCTACTAGAGGCGGTGGAGAAATCCACCACGTCAACTCGACCGCCAAATGCTCCTGCTCCGCCGGTGCCACCACCAGCACCACCTGCTCCACCATTAGCACCACCCAAAAGGTTAATGGAGATACTCACCTCATCAGCAATCGGAGCCGATACAAGGGCCGCACCACCACCTCCTCCACCAATCCCAGCCGCGAAAGCGCCACCACCTCCTCCACCTCCGAAGGCGGGTGGTCCAGCTTCATCACTGAAACCTCCCCCGCCACTGCCAAAAGCAATGCCAGGGGCCAATAAACTAGGGGAATCATCATCGGGGAGCGCTCAAACCGGAAAAGATCAGGTGAAGCTGAAGCCACTGCACTGGGATAAGGTCAACATTGCCAACACGGAACATTCGATGGTGTGGAACAAAATCGATGGTGGTTCTTTCAAGTAAGCGCATCCTGATAAACTTGCGGATTCTAGTAGTTGCAGGACATCGAGATTCATCGAAGATTTTTTGTTTCTAACCCCATGCTCATTTGCCATTACTTGCTGTAGGTTTGACGATGATCTGATGACAGCTCTATTCGGATCTGTCGCCAACAACCGCAAATCTCCTCGAGGGAAAACCAGTTCAGCGATTCCTAGTGCTGTCACTCCAGGCCCATCAGGACAGATCTTTATACTCGATCCTCGAAGGTCGCAGAACATCGCGATTGTGCTCAAGTCTCTGGCTGTTTCCCGCAAGGAAATTCTCAGTGTGCTCACCGAAGGCCAAGGCCTAAATGCCGATACTCTTGAAAAGCTTGACAGGATTACCCCCACGAAAGAAGAGGAAGCCCAGATCCTTGGATTCGCTGGCGACCCCACAAGACTTGCCGATGCAGAGTCTTTCCTCTACCACATCCTCAAAGCTGTCCCCTCCGCTTTCACTCGTTTTAGCGCCATGCTGTTTAGGCTGAACTACGAATCAGAGACCCTGCAGCTAAAGGAATCTTTACAAACACTTGAGTCGGGGTGCAAGGAACTTCGATCACGAGGACTCTTCATAAAACTTTTGGAAGCGATTCTTAAGGCTGGCAATCACATGAATGCTGGAACTTCCCGAGGAAATGCGCAAGCCTTCAACCTCACCTCTCTGCGGAAACTCTCCGATGTCAAAAGCACCGATGGAAAGACTACCTTGCTTCACTTTGTCGTGGAAGAAGTGGTCCGAGCAGAAGGGAAACGCTGTGTTGCCAACCGGAACCATAGCTTGAGCCGCACCAGCAGCCAGAGCAGCAGTGGAAGCACACACTCTGAGCATAGGATGTCAGGAGAGGAAAGAGAGAAGGAGTACATGATGTTAGGATTGCCGATCATAGGAGGTCTCAGCGCTGAGTTCTCTAACGTGAAGAAAGCCGCAGCAATTCACTATGAAACCTTCGCTGCCTCATGTGCAGCTCTTACATCCCGTACAGAGGAAATCCGGCAACTCGTGTCTCGAGGTACTGGGGACGGAGGAGGGTTCGTGAGAGTAATGCAAGGATTTCTCAAAGCCGCCAAAGAAGAATTGAGTGCCTTGAGGAAAGATCAGGCAGCTGTGATGGAGATGGTAAAGAGGACAACTGAGTACTACCAGCCAGGGGCCTCAAAGGACAAAGGAGCAAACCCACTTCAGCTGTTTGTTATTGTTAAGGATTTCCTGAACATGGTTGATCAGGCGTGTGTGGAAATTGCTCGAAACCAGCAGAGGAGGAAAACGGCAACAGCAAGCACAGGGTCATCATCGCCAACATCTCCAGCAACAAGACCCCCTGTAAGGTTTCCAAAGTTGCCACCGCATTTCCTGTCGGAGAAGTCCGGGAGCATGTCCAGCGGATCTGATTCAGATTTATGATTTGGCTCGTATTTGAAAGCAAACAGGCTAATGTGTATAGGCATCATCGAAAGTGTACTATACAAGCAAACGTCGAGCATTCTTTCATTTGCATCACATTCTTTCCCAATTATTGGTAAATATGATCGTGTATATCGTTTTTTTTTTTTTTCCGCACTTGCTGTTGCAATGTTTTCTCTTTTGTAACCTGAGTAGTTAGTGCGAGTGTCAGTCGAATTGTTGAGCTTGATCATTATGCTTAGTCCGAGATGATTGAAGGAGAAGAGTGTCTTATGCGGACGTTCCACGAGTGTTGCCGTAGAAGAGAACCTTCAATTCCTGACGACTGTTCAGGCTTCGCAGATTCTGAAATGGGACATACCCAGAAACTATTTCAAAAGAGTCATTTATTCTGATCTTTCAGTACTCATAATGTAGGATCTCCGTGGCAGTATCAAGTTCAAAGAAATATGTAGAATCGGCTGTTGCAGGGTATAAGATGAACAAAAGAAAGAATAATTGCCTCCATCGGTAGAGTCATGCAAAAGAAGAGCATGCGAAACACCTAAGAACATGCAGTCATTTCCTCTGAGAAATCCACTGGTGAAAACAAAATTGATAGAAACCAAATAGCCCATGAAAAGACTCCACTTTTGCAGAAAACCGAACATGAGTACTGCAACTCATCTTCCATTTGTTGGATCAAGTGAGATTCGCATGGAAGATAGGATTCAGAACTCACCAATTCAACAGTTACAAGATGTTTCATGCGATAGATTACGAGGATCCTAAAACTCCGAACCAAAATGCACTTTCCAGAGAGTGATAATACAATCATGTTCTTGACAGGAACAAGATGGAAGCCGACTATGTATCCCGTTCAGAGCATCATATGTCAAAAGAGTTCCATTTGAAAGAACAAGGAGGGTTGAGGAAGAAAGAGAGTGGTTCTTCCAACCATAGATAAACAAATGGAAGTTGTCTAAGGCAAAATTTACTCAAAAAAATACATATATAGAGAGAGAGAGAGAGAGAGAGAGAGAGAGAGAGAGAAAGAGAATGTTCAAATCGATGGGATTAAGCATTCACAGTCCACCAATCTGCTATCTCAAACTTATGCTCTACCAATTTCGTGAAGAATACCCACCTTCATTTGTGTAAGACCTTTCAAGAAGGTATAACTGCGCTCGACATCCTGCCAATACTACGGGTCTCCAGCATAAAGTACAGAAACTGCAAACTAGTCCTATGAAAAAGAAGCCACGGGGCCTACAGAGACTCTTACACCTTTCACAGATTCTCAGACGATTTCTATATATAAAAGTTTCTGAGACAATCACCCTGTATATGTGTAATGATAGAGAAAAAATGCGATGTCTCAGGAGACATCTGACCTACCTTACCATAAATTCAACGCTACTTATATCTTCCCACAACATAACCAAGATATGGGCGTCTCTCTAGTCATTAATTCAAAGCTCCTCCTGTCTCATAAATGACTCGAGGCAATCCGCTAACTTTACACACCATTGGGTATGTGGATAATTCTCTCAGAATGCCTCTGAAGTACTCCAAACCAGACCCATCTCTTCAGCACCCTTCCTCAAGCATCCTTTTTGAATAATCATCGAGCTTCACCCTTGTTAACCACCTGTAAAATTGATTAAACAATTTTTAGTGCTATTGCCATAATAAAAATGTCCATGAACGAAGCAAAGGAACACAATCAACAGTGAAAATTAATCTAAGCTATATGAAATTGTCATGCTTTTGCCTTCTTGTCTCTCATCGAGATATAACACTGCCCAAAGGCTTATGAAGAACTGCAGTAACTAGAGTACTTTGATTCTCGCTTCTGAGTTAGCTGGTTTGCGCTGGAAGAGTTGACAGTTGATAGCATCATATCAAACACTCTTAAGCTCATTTGGAAATGAAGATGTACCAAAATTAATGATGAGAAGATGACCTCCTTTTACCCTCCCCCAGCATTCTCCAGTCAACACTAGACACAGACGTGTCCAATAATGACTCATGATATAAACATATTATTCTCAGACAGAAAAGCTGCTCCATTTAGTCTGGACAATCGAGAAACATTGTTCCTTCGCTAATATATGCTCTCCTCCAAGGCACGCAACCGAACTCTATTTATAATGTAAGCACTTCACGATCGCAAATGGTTTGAATGGATTAATACAAAAGAACTGTACCTTTTTCAGGCCGTTTGTCGATTTACTATGACCTGGCTGACCTGATGTGGGTGTGCCTCTCTGGGTGAGACTGGGTCTTGAGTTTTTGTGCCCTGCCTTCTTTTCTTCCTGAGAAAAACCAATCTTCTTGTACTAATGTGAACTTTAAATAGGATGTCATGCCAAAATTTTCACAAATTCCAGGATGTAAAAAATTGCACAGACCCAAGTAGATATGTTGTCTATACCTTTAATTTTGCTTGAGATTGCGGCTTTCCTTTATCTGCAGCCGTGGATCTTTCCTTCAACTTCTTCATTAACTGAAATAAGATGATGAGAAAAATTGAAGCCTGTAAAGGAGACGGAAGAAACATTTTCAGACTAAAAGGATAAAATGATGCACACCAGTGGAACCTCTGCAACCTTTCCCGCCCTCTCATCACTTCTGGAGCCATAGGAAGAAGACGCAGGCTGAGAAGCTTTTTGTGCCCCACTCCCTGCTTTAAGTGGCCTGAAGAATGATATATGAGATCGATGTTAATGATGTGCTTGTATAATACTTTAAACAGCATTAGAGAGTAAAGTTGCAAACTGAAAAAGTTAGCATCAGTCAGAAAATATCATGTGCATTGATTCAGGCAAAAGGTTGGATGCAACTGGGGCAATATGCACGGAGAATGTTATTAAATTCATTACCCCCCATTTTCCTTCTGTCTAATTAGGGGAATAGAAGCCTTTGGTTCTCCCTCCCTGGAAAGCACCTGCCAAAGTTAGAACCCACGTGCTTTGAATGTTACAAACAACAGGATTTTGAACAATAATAATCATCAGTTCCAAGTTCCAACGAAGGAGCTGTATGTTTGAGATGAGAGAGATCAACATCATCACAAAACTTACCTTCTCTGATTCTCCGCCAGACAACTTCTGGCCCGCATTATTGTTCTGGAACATCTTGAATGCTCGCTTGACAATGTCCTTATCCCCCATTCTCTCCATGATGAAAGATTTCCCTGTGGCGGTAGAAGCCGGATGAGAATTTGTGGAACCCAAAGCAATCGACATGTGCAAGGCTTTAGGAACTGCATTTTTCTTCTCTCCTGTTGAAAGGTTCTTGCTCTTGGTTGGAGACGGAGTAACTCCTGGCTTGCTCGAAGATCTCAATGAGGATGCTATTGGGGTAGTGGAAGCCGATCGCCTCACTTTTGGCGATTTCATCACTGGTGACTGTGGCCTGCTCTTATGTACCGCAGCACTCTGCTCCTTACTTATGCCGCTAATCTGGACCAGACAAAGAAAGGGGACCAGCAGTATGATCAAAGCATGTATAATCAAGATCTTTCAATGATGGTCAAGAAATTTTGTTTATCATATACCTTTTGAGGGAGCTTTGGCTTACTCGACTTTGCACTCTTCACTTCATACTTTGGAGTGGCTTTTGTCTCGATTTCACAATCTGGCTGAACTTCCATGACATCATCTTGAGATCCAATAGAAGGAACCACTTCTTGCACAGCCTTCACTAAATTGTGCTCTTCTGGTCTCTCCATGTTGTGGAGTACTTCTACCACTTCCTTCACCAAGTTAATTTCCTCTGGTTTACCCAAGTCGCTGATTTCGAGATTTCTCTCCGGTTCTACTTGCACTCCCACAACCAATAAGCTTTGACATTCAATAGTAATCAAGTCATCCTCGTTCGGGTCTTCACTGTACAAAGCATTTGTCCCAGCTAACAAGCTCATCTCTTGTTTAATTGCTCCGAAGTGACTTTGATCCTCGTGTGTATTGATCTCAAACGTGGCCTCATCTACATCCCTATTCAGATCTCCATTTCTTTCTCCCGTCGGCAACAAATCAGCCATCATTTTCTTCTCCTCATCCAGTAACTCGGCCTTCTGAGCAGCGATCTTCTTGTAATGCGCTTCAAAGTAGGCCCTTTTCATGGCCACTGATCCAGGCGCAGCACACTTCTCTACTTCTTCCATGTATTTATTAGGCGAAAAGGATGACCATCTCTCCCAAGAGAGCGAATCACCCCTAAACCTACCAAATGAAACCGACGCTTCAAGAGCAGCATTTGAAGCAGCTGTTGTCTCTCCCATCTGCTTTCATGAAGATCAAGAACCACACACTGTCTTCAGACACCTAATCCCAGTATTACTGACAAACCCCGACTCGAGTAACTTTAGAATAAGGCATAAAAACCATGAGCAGTCAACTATGAAGTACCAGTACAGGCATGGAAATGGAATGGATTTCATCAAACAGAGTAAATGGGAGTCATTTCCACAGATCCAAAAGAGGAAGAAACCTCACCTTAGCAAAAGATTACTTTACGACGGAGCTATTTCACCAGCCACACAAGCTGTGCAAAAACCATTGCCACCTGTTGCCCAGCTGGGAAGTTCACCAATCTATCTACTCAGAGACAGTGAGGGTCCATGTAATGTGCCATTCAGGATGAGGACAAAAGGGAAAGGATTGAAAATTGCAACCAATGCAGAAGAGGAAGAGATGAGGATAGCATAAGCATGTGCTCCGTTTCTTTCCCATTGCTTCTTGTCATTTTCACAGTCCTGGGAAGGGGCTGTCTATTTCTGGTTCTTTTGGAAACTCCCATCATCCATCCTCACAAAAAGTAAAAACCATGATGAAGGTAAGAGAGACAGGGAAAGGAACCGTCGAAAAGGATAGCAGAAGGCCCCAACTCAACTAGGTTTCAATGGAAAGTTTCTACCTTTTTCACTGTAATCTTGCAGTCACTGCTTTGGGAACTGAGAAAAGTCGGACTGAGAGAGTTCAACCTCGAGTGAAGAGGAGAAAAGTTACGGCAACGGAAAGACCCATCAAATGGGACATAAACAATGGGATTAGTTGGCTCAATGCGGGATCAAAGTGGACTGACTGACTAAAAAAAGCAGGATGGAGGCAGCTGTTCTTTAACCATTTTCTGAGGCCCCCCAACTGCAGTCGGATCAAAGAGGCTTGAAGGTGATGAGATCAGCAATCAGAGCATGTTGCAAGGTGAAGGCCCCACCTAGGCAAAGTGTCTCGAGAGAGAGGGTGTCTGCGGGACAGAGAAGAGAAGACAGGGATGGAGGGAGGCATATGTGACAAAAGCCTTCCATTAAATGATCTCCTACTTGGTTGAACCAGAACAACATCAATAATTGTCAGGAACTGTCCGAAGGCCAAAAAGCGACGTCGCTGGAGGCATCGGAACGTGATTGTTGGAGTAGAGTCGCCATCCGAAGAAGCGTGTTATCCTCGTGATTGCATAGCTTGAACATGGATTTGCTGCCAACAATGGCCGTGTCTAAATACAAATTCTCTGCACTTCAGGACCAATTTATCGACCAATCCAACTGGTGACATTTAATTTTTTTTTTTTTTATCCGACATTGAAGGACGCTTTTTCATGCGATAGTTGACATGTGGTCTTTTTTATTCGGCGGTTTTCCCAGATAACATAGAAAAAGTTGTGATTTGACACAAACTCTGTATAATCCGTAACATCAATGTTAGAAATGAGCTCGGCTTTTAGAGGCTGGGGGTCTTGCCATTAGAGACCTAAATTTGATTACCCAAGACCCAGGTCCAACTGCCAAGGGTTGAGTTATCATCGCGGGGACCTAGGTCTAGTTTAGGAACTTAAGTTTGGTCGTGAAAGTCTCAACTCCAATAATTGACAAAAGAAGTGACACAAGTTTGGTTACGAATGGGTTGATCCGGTTTGCTCTTCTAGACCCCTTTAGTTTTATTTACCAATATTCAACCGAACTTATCAATAGCCAACCGTCGTCCATTAACCTATTTTAACCCTATATGCTCTTTTCTCAAAACAATCAATCTATCAAGAAAGCAGAACAGCTTTATCTAAATCCCTAGCAGAGCGTCATCTAGATCTGCCACTACGGGGGAATTATCTACTTGTTATGCTAGTGAGATCGTCCCCTCATGATAGTGATCGTTTGTCTCAAATTCACTGGAACCCTATTTTCAAGCCCACTTCAGCCTAAGTCCACGGAAGTGCAAATGGACCGCATTCTGCATACCTCAGAATGTTTCAAGTTAGCAAAATCAGAAGACGCCCTTCAACTTGCTTGCTTAGATAGTCTACACTTGTCTAGCACACTAGTGGACCTATTTGCCATCTCTCGCGACGAAATGTGAGGTTTGGGCGCGAGGGACTGACCACCAAGTCAGTAATTGTCTTGTTATAGATAATGATTGCATTGATTACTAAGATAAGATCGCTCCCAAGCGGCCTCCTTTACTAGAGATGACAACTGATTGGACCCGGAGCCGGTCCAAAGCATTAAAGTCGGGTCTAATCTCTCGACCTAGACCGTCCATCACCAATTGTTTGTATTCGAACATTCAGGATGGGCCGGGCTTGACTCGGACCCAACTGGGCTAGGCCGAGCTTTCTCGCTAGCTGGTCTTGTCGAAGCCGGTCGACAATGTCTTAATCTCTTGTGGCTAAGGCAAGCCTTTGGGCAAGCTTGCAAGTCATCAGATTCATGATCAGATCTATTCTTTAATTATATGATTTGGCGGTCGTAGTGCCCGCTTTCTAACCAATCATCGCATCAAGGGTGAGAATCGCGGTTACGGAGTGTCTTTCCTTCCATTGACAAACACATGCAAAACAAATCCGTACTCGCGCTGTTGTCATTCTTTTGGGCCGATAAGTGGGTCGACAGGCAACCCGATCACAGGTAAATGGGCTCTATTGGTCTTGACCATGTTTTAGCCCATTTTAGTTACTTTATATAACCTATGTAATCGTAAAATGAGCTAAAAGATGGGTCTTTCACCCATGTTGCAAAATCTAATTATATCATGTCATTCATGGTAGGTTTGTTTTTGCAAAAAATAAATAATTTGGAAAATACTTTCCTAAAATTGATCGTTTGTATTGTTTATCGAAATAAACGAACAAAAGATATTCTCATTGTTCATAAAATTATTTAGATATAGATTGTTGTTCATAATGAAAATATTTTACATTAACTAGTCATTTAAAATGATAAAAGTGATCAATATTATAAACATATTTTTCAAACCATTTACTTTCTGTAAAACAAACAGAGTCTCGCTAAATCAAATTCTTTTATGTCATCCCGAATCACACGATATTGGTCACTGTTTTATTAATATCTTAAAAAAAAAAAAAAAAAAAAAAGTGGAACTCAGTTACTCCTCATGGTTTGAGGTCATTCTTGTAATTTACGTGTCAGCTAAGGCACAACTTTATTTTGCCTCCCCCTCAAGTTTTCCCTAGATCTGACCAAAAAGAAAAAGGTTTCCGCTGGTTGGGTGGGCCCATTTAGTGTACAGAAAATAAAAATTCTCCTCTTTTCCGGTTTCTCACATTATCCAAAGTAATCTGTGTTAAAATCCAACAATCTTGTAATAAAACCACTTATTTTAGACATGACCTAGAGCATGTAGAATTTATAAAACCATCATCTAGAACATTCGTTAGTTTAGCTGTTCCGGCATAGAGGGACTTATCGGTTTAATTCGTTCAAAATTTATCCCTCTTTTTACTTTTTAATTCAAAATCAGTGTACCCTCAATTAACTTATATGTCGAACTTTTCATTTGGTGCAATGCAGCATTGTTCGATCTATCTCTAATGCTTACACAATGTCAATACTTGTGTTCTCGTTGTTGCTCTAGAAACTAGCCAGAGAGGAACATCATTTATTGACCCGGAGCTTCTCTGCGAGTTCGTGTGACTTTTCATTGCTACCATCGCAAAAATGGCAAAACTAAAAACAAAGATTTCTATTTATGTACTGTTATATTTTCGGGAGAAAAGGGGCATTTTCAATATGTCCGACGTGCCATTTAAGTTTTCGCTTCGGGTTCGTCGGAGATCCCATCGAAGCTTTTTGCGTGGAGTCAAAATCCAGTTCAGTCAAGAACAAGCCTCCGCCTCCTCCCGCTTACTGTTTAACCCCAAGGCCAAATCCGCCATTTTCTTTTTTTTTTATCAGCAAAACAAGGTCAACCTAATCGGAAATCTTCATCATTCATTCGTTCGTTCATTCCAGCGGGAACCCAATCATCGCCCGCGAATTCTTTTCATCCGGGTCTTCAGAATTCATTCGGTATCGAGCCAATGGCGTTCGGTCGACCGGCGGAAGAACCGTCGATCTCCACGTGAACATGTGGGAGTCCCAAAACCCGGCCGCGAAAGAAAGTCAAAAGCCGATCGATCGGATTTTATGGTGTCGATCCCTGGTTAGCCGCTAAGGCACGTCGGGTCCCCCCAACGGACCGGAAAGTGTTCCTTTCGCTTTTTTCTTTTTCCTCTCTTAGGTGTCGCGAATCCAAGGGATTAAAGTTGGTCAGCGCGGCCGGATTTGTCCGAACGGCCGTCCGATCTGGCGGCGCTGGAACCCTCTGGACGTGCCACGCGGACGGGAGAAACTTCGAACTAGGCAAAAAGCTAATGCACCGAAAATGCCCCAGCGCCACCCGCTACAGAGCCGTAGCTAAGTCGATGAATCGATTCCCTTTTGTAATAATAAAAAGAAAGAAAAGGCTCCTAAGCTTCTCTAGAACCAATCGCTTGCGTGGCGAACTTGCACAAGAAAAGGAAAGTTGCCGTAGACATCGCAACAGCTGCGAATATCATGACACATTTGAGAAACTCGGATGATATTTATTTAGAAATCTTTGGGGCCCAAACGGAAACCCGTGAGTGGTTTTTTTTAATTTAATTTATTTTTCTGGGGGTTTTTTAATTTTTTTTCTTCAATTTATGAGGAGAGCGATGTCCGGACGCGGACAAGTGATAGATATTAAATTTGAAATTTTTCGATTTGGAACTCAACTTGCAAAATATGTTCTTATTTCTTTCCCTCTTTTTCTTTTTTTCTTTTTTCCGGGTTTCATTCAATGATCATTGTGAAAATGTGGGTGGTGATCTGTCCAGACCAGAGCGCAGCTTTGATTAATTGCTGCCACCCAAGTCCAAAGGCTCAAAAGCCAACCACTAGAGATGTGGGGAGTGTCAGTATTGATTGGACCTCACCTAACTCCAAATATCGACCAAAAAAAAACAAAAACAAAAATTCTGTAAATTGAACGAACAAAAAAAAGGGCAGCTACACACAAAGAAAGAAAGAAAGAAAAAAAGAACAACACGATGTTATTCTTCATTCAACCAACCCCCCACAAATTCATCCTCTTCCTCCAAAATTTGTGAACTGAAATGAAATCTTAACAAATATGTAATCGACAACAACGACGACGACAGAAAAAGAAGAAGAAAGTGCTGTAAGAATCATCAATTGTCCAACCTAAACCCCCCAAAAAAAAAAAAAAAAAAAAAAAGAAAAAAGAATTTGAAAAATAATGATCACAACGAATGGAACCCCCCAACCCCCCAAAAAGAGAGAAAAAGAAAAAAAGAAAAAGAGATTTATGTTCTTCATCCTTTCCTACGAATCGCCAATCAATCTGTACACCGCCTATCAAAGAATCATCCAATCTGAACGAATGTAATGAGAGAAAGATGATATAGAGATGGAAGAATCTTCATCGAGTCTCGCCAATCCTCCAATTCTTCACAGCAAGTAGCTCGTGTACCCCATCATCAATGTGCTCCCGGAGGAGGAAAAAGAAGGAGAGCCCGAGCCCGAACCCGAACCGAACCCGAATCCGAATCTGCCGCCCCTCTTGCTGTACAAATCGTAAGGCTCCCACAGGTGGTCCAGCGGGCAGGGCCGCCTCTCGTCCAGCCGCACCCACGGCTTGCCCTTCCCGCTCCAGTGCAGCAGGCTCACCGGGCCCGGGTGGAGCGACCGGCAGCTCCCCCTCACATTGTCCCCGCCGAGGCCGTGCTGGTTCCACCGGTGGTCGATCGCCTCCACGTTGCCCCCGAACACCAGCAGGAACGGCGGCAGCGAACCCAGGTCGTATATCCTCCGCCGCCGCTGGACCTCCATCCACCCCTCGATCCGCTTCCGGTAGCCCCCCTCCCGCCACCTCGCCAGGTCCATCACCATCACCCCCGTGTTGAAGTAGCAGGGCTCGCGCGACCCGAAGGCCCGGGAGAGGACCGGGTCGGACCAGAAGGCGTCGGTGAAGTACTTGGTGAAGTTGGCGTGACAGTACTCGGGGGCCCCGATGACGCGGGAGCGGCGGAGCGGGGTCTCCCAGAGGCGCCGGATGTCGTCGACGACGACGAGGTCGGAGTCGAGGTAGATGACCCGGTCGACGCAGGGGTCGAGGATGTCGCCGAGGTAGTTGCGGGCGTAGTTCAGGGGGTTCTCGAGGGCCTGGCGGACGGAGGAGGAGATGAGGTTGATGACGGTGTCCTCCCGGAAGATGTACACCTTGAAGCTGAGGGACGGGAAGGTAGAGCGCACGAGCCGGGTCAGGGCCCGGGGGCTGGCCGGGTCGAACTCCGCCGCGACGAAGTGGAAGAAGACGTTCTCGGGGCAGGAGGCGTGGCGGAGGACGGAGTGGACGGCGGCGATGGACCCGCGGAGGTACTCGGAGTCGAGGGTCATGGCGACGTGGACGAGTGAGGGGTCGCAGGAGGAGGAGGCCGGGGACACGGCGGGGCAGCCCCGGCCGTTACGGTACTCGGGGGCCTCGGCGAACCGGGGCACGTCGGCGGCCGCCGGGAAGGAGCGGATGGCGGTGCACAACGGCGACGGGGCCAGGCATAGGAAGAGGAGGAAGAGGAGGAGGAGGAGGGGGAGGGGGAGAGGAGTGCCCATGGAATGGGCCGCCCTTGGGGGGGAAGGAAGGGATCGAGAAATCGCAGGGGAAGGGAGGGGTATTCTTTGGGTAGGAGACAACGATGGATGCGGCTTATAAAGAATGGGGTTCGATTGGAGCGGGCATTGGTTCTTGTTGCTGAGAGAAAAAGAGAGAGAGAGAGAGAGAGAGAGAGTCAATGCGGAAGAGTCAAGAGGCCGAGCCCTGTTTTTACTTCGGCCATGAATGACTGCAACTTCTTCGTTCTTGTTGCTGTAATGTAAATGGTCCTTTCGAGGACCAGAGGGAAGAGAGAGAAGTAGGGGATTTGGCTATTGGCTATTGGCTATTGGCTATTGGTTCTGTATTCGTCTCCCTATGAAGCGAATCCTCTCTTTAGGATTGTTGTCAATCAATGACCGGGACGACGAAAAATCGATAATGCTCGGTATTCGTGGAATCGGGTCGAGCCGATCGCGTTCTTTGCACTGATTACTTTAGGCGTGATCGAAGCCGCACGAGACCGGATCCAGAAGGTAGAACGTGGTAAAGAAATTCACGGCACCTAACCAAAGCATTGACGAAGCATGGTACGTAATCAATGCTCGGCGTTGCTTGGTATGTTTACCATCCATAGTGATTTCGAAAATTCGGCCGATTTATTTCTTAAAATGGGATTTTAATTTACCTGGTTAGGTGATTTTGTGTGTATTTCTCAATGGGGAAAGAATAATGAATTGGAAACAGGTGGCGAGCAAGCAAAGAACAATGAGATCCTCTTTTCCCTCATTTTATTAATCGAGCTTGGGAACATTCACCTAAGTTTGCTTCTATGTTATTGGGTTGGAGGGCAGTGGGTGCGATGATTCGCCTAATTGAATTGATTAGGGAACTAATACTAATAATGCATCAGTCGTGATGTAAACTTTTTTGCTCCGACTTTTCTTAAAGCCATTGATTAAATCATGATGACGTGATTTATAACCCTTTTTAAATTTTCGGAACTAAAATAAGAAATCCCTTTATATTATTATATATCTGTTATTAGAATATCCTCGAAGGATGAATTTGAAGCGAAGACATTGTAATGTACTTAGCGTGTGCTGCACTTCCCCGTTTGCCTTTTCCACAATTTGACCTCTGAGATCGGACTTGGGCGATGGACTCGATTTATGACAACGTGTCTTTTTTTTTTTTTTTTTAACAGCAAAATTACGACAAAAAAAGAAGTTAAATTATGAAAGTGGCATGCTGTCCAGAATTGTAGGCGTCTAATTTTCTTGATCCACGTTATAATCTCCGGCAAAATTGGTCCTGTGCAATTTAAGCAACATTTTGGATATTCTTTTTTGGGGAAATTTAATTGCCATTTCCTTAATAGAACAAAATACCGCGTAAATGTCTAGTTTACCCTCCACGAAAAAATTGCGCCCTTCTTTTTTTTTCCTTTCCGTTGACTTTTATTTTCCTGGTTTGTTGCTAATGTTGGGTTGAATTCGGATATTCGGACAGTCCGATATGTCTTGGCTGTAGAGTAGTAATCCCAGGCTGGCATGTTCGGATGGATCGCAATCCCAGCAATTCATTTTTTTTTAAAGGAAAATTATTTGCTTTAATTGCACAAAATGGAAATAAAATATTTGATTTAGTTCTCTTTCCGCGATGTGGGGTCATACGATCGAATACTCCTAATGCCCCCGCAATCATATTCGTATGATTATGATCACTATCGGTAGATATTCGTTAATTAAATTACATTTGCACGTTAAAGATATCTATATTTAAGTTTCTTTTCGGTCAAATCAATAATTAAGTCGATTCATCCCCTGAATGGCACCTTCTGAAAAATGAAAATGCGGTGCATTATTTATAATTTCAGTAGATTATGGTCTAAATTCAGAGAATATTGTTATTGGGACTTGAGTTTTTTGTTGGTTTCCCGAGATTATTTAATTTAAGGGCCCGTCTAATAGTTTTTTTTTTTGGTCGGCCTGTCTTAGTTGGTTCGTCCATTTTCGCATATAAACAGACATCTAAACCCATTAACAATGACGAAATGGAAGTTGGAACGTTGCAACGCAGTGGTTTCCTTTCTCGGCGAAAACGATAATCGTCAAAAATAAAAATACAGAAATCGAGGCACCTCGAGTCGAGTCGAGGTATTTATGAGTATAAATTATTTTCGAGAATATAATAATTACTAAACAGGCCATTTCTTTCCTCAAATTCAACTTAATATAAAATTCGGTGTACTTGTGAACAATTATGAAATGGGAGTTGGAACGTTGTAATACTATGATCTCGTTTCTTGGTAAATTAGTTGAAAATGATAATCATTGAAAAAAATATAGAAATTAATGCGAGTCAGGTCGAGTTTAGCCGATGCCCTATCGACCTCTAGCTGGAATTGAAACTCGACTCAAACTTGATTTAGTACTTTTCTTCTTTGCTCGAAGTCGAGTCGATGCAAAACTCAGTGTACTCGAGTTTGGCTCTATTTTAAGTATACAGCACTGAATATAGGTCATTTGGTCAAACTCAACTTGGCTAGAAATACTCGTGCTCGCCCTATTTGTTTGCAGTTAAAAGTGTGTTAGAGGGTGAGAATATAATTAAATGATGAAAAGTAATATCATAAGTACATACGTCATTTTTCTTCAAAACAGAAAAAGCGCGCATGAACGAATTGAAAAACTCAATTAGGTTTTAACGCTAATCAAGTCGAGTATCTTTAGGGTCAAACTCAGCCGGACAAAGTTACTCGAGTCACTCAAACTCGACACAAGCTCGGAAAAAAAGAAGCCGATTTCAAGTCAGGCGACGAGTCGAACATGAGTAACTAGGCTTGTTTGCATCCTTAATGTGTACGTGCATGTTTCCTCTCTATTTAGGCGGAGAAGCGGTGTCCAAATTGCTCAAAAACCAAAGGTGAGATCGATGGCGAAGTGTACGGCCAACAAAGAGAAAGCGGTGAAATATGCATATACGGAAATATATATACTTTTTTTTTTTTGTCGAATAAAAAAAATTAATACTATGAAAAATCTCAAATTAGTAATGTATAATAAATTTATCCAAACTAATTTTTTTAATATTAAAAACTCAAAGCTGCTACACGTGCAACAAATTCACCTAAAACTAATATTTTAACTATTAAAAATTTCAAATTAGTACAGCTATGACAAATTTACGCTCTGTTAATTTATGTTAAATTGGGTTAATATCTTCACTGTGTTTTAGATTTCCATATAGCTCATTGTGCGGATAATTTTCACGTAAGTTTGGTGAAAATCGTAGTAGGTCTATTACTTTTCACGATAGGGGGTTTAGTTAATCACATAAGGTGTCGATTGTTTTGAACCGACTAACTAAATAGTCAAGTAATATATATCCAGTGGAAAGTAATATATTACCAATTGCGTCATCAAAACTCTCTCATGATATTATTCACTATTTCATATTTAAAAATAAAGTAATAGAATTTATTAGTCGGCTCATTTTGTTCACAATTAGATAGTTTGTTGTCACGAGCGTACCAATTTGAAGTTTTTATGGTATCAACCTTGATTAAAAAGCCATTTGATTATGAACGAAATGAGTTGACTAATAAATTCTATTACTTTCCTATTAAACAAGAAACAATGAATAATATCATCGGGGAGTTTTGATGATGCAATTGGCAATACATTACTTTCCACTCGGTATATATTACTTAACTATTCAATTAGATTTTCAATACTTATTCCGCATTATCTTATTTCCGAATCAAAATGATTGACACCATATATGATTAAGTAAACCCCTCGTGAAAAGCAATAGTCTATTACAATTTTGGCCAAACTTACTCAAAAACTCCTGGCATGATGAGTAACGTGGAAAAGTAAAATCAATCGACACTTCAATCCGTACCTATAAAACAAATGTTTCAATATTCTTTATTTTCATTGATTTTTAACAAGTCTATAGTCACCAAGAAAAAGTAATTTTATACATTAACCGTTAGATTATTGACATATGATAAAATTTAATCACAAAACTAATACTCCATTTATTTCACGATAAATGAATATTTATATTATTTTCCTAAAAATAATTACTTATATTGTTAAAATAGTCAATCAAAATCAAAGAAAATATTTTTTATTATCTATAACAGTTCATGTATAAACCTTTTCGGGCGTGATTAAAATATTTATAATTCGTTTATTTTTATAAAAAAAACAATTCGAAGAAAATATTTTCGTCCATCATCGTTTTCCGAATCTATATTTTACGATGTCTCGGAGGGAGCAAGATTCGCTGCCTCCAGTAGTGAAATGCCAGTTGTACGCACAGAAGAGTCCAGCTGTGTTTGATGCGGACGGCCGAGATGGGGCCGGCCGAGAGGGAGTTGCACGGCACTGACACCTGATTGGTTCCTCCACCCAAGTCCCCACTACCCGAAGAACTCCATGTGACCACGTGCCTCCTCTTTTCGGAATACTTTTGCCCACTCTGGCCCCAAAAAAATGAAAAGTCCAAAAAAAAAAAAAAAAAAAACACAAAGCACAAATCACATTTTACAATACATCACCATTTTTTTCGTATTTAGTACTGAAGACAGGCCGTAAATTGCAATGTTGTACGTTTAATTGAATAAGGGTGGCTTAGTAATTATACGGTAAAAACATATTTATATGCTAAAACGCATTATAGATTCACATTTTACAGCACATTACGATGTTTTTTTTTCGTACTTTGTTACAAAGACGGGTTGTGATGTTGCATGCGAATTAAATAAAGGCGGCGAAATAATTTATGAGGTGGAAATAAGATTTTTTGGTTGGCTTCTTAGGACATGCGCCTCAAGCAATTTGGCACCACATTGTCAGTTAAATAAAATTCACAGGTCTTCAGTACCTCGTTTAGTGAAAACGAATAAGAAAATCCTGTCCGGGAAGCAAGTGGCGAATAAAGAAAATCCTGTCCGGGAAGCAAGTGGCATTCTTTTAAATTCCTGACATGATTAGCTTCGTGTTGGGCTTAGACTATTACGGTCTCTCCCTCTGCCTTCGAGTCTTCCCACGTAGATTGTAAATTTCACCTTACGCCGCGCAACGTGGATGGTCATTTTAAAAGCTCAGTGATGTACGGACCACATAAACAATTTTCCAATATTGTCTTGTTTACATGCGCATAGTCAACTTGAACAGCTGCGAAACTTTGTAACTTAGGGTGGTTCTGCAATTCCTTTTATGCAAATTCTCAAACGATGAGTTCACGCAATGTATGTTGACTGCACTCTCATAAGAAATACCATGGATCGTCGTATATCTATCTTGCGGTCGCTCCCTTTCAAGCAATTGTTGAACATAACATTGTCGTTTTTTGGATTCTTGATGCTCCATTAAGGGTTCGTTTGTTGTTGGTTTAAGTCGATTTTTCAACGACTTGCCACATAGCAAAAGTCAGATTTTCCAATAGGTTTGTCCTCATAGTCGATATACTTTTGGTGTAGGGTATACTTAATACCATGAAGAATTCAAAATTAGTACACCAATGACAAGTTTATCATAAACTAATTTTTTTAATCATAAAAATCCTAAATTAGTACATTTATTATAATTTTACCTTGAATTATTTTTTGATTATGAAAAATTCAAAATTGATTCACTTGTGACAATTTTATTATCAATTAATTTTTGTTAAATTGGATTAATACAGTGAAAAAAAATTATAAGTTGATGCACTTGTGACTAACAGAAAGTAAAGCCTTAATTTGATACACCCGTCAATTATTACGTGTTATTCGATTTAACACTCTGACGGTAAAATTTAATGGAAAGTAAATTTATTATATATATATATGCTATTTTAGGAATTTTGGTGGTATTAACTTTTTGTTATATTATATGCCAACCATTTGACTGTGCATGATACGGTGTATCAAAATTTGTTTGCATGATTGGTCCGCCAGTGCATGATTTCCTCCAGAGAGCGGAACGACGAGAACAAGGGCAAACACGACAGCGATGTGCTTAAAGCATCAAACGAAGTAATCAAACTCAATGTCATTACTTAAAAGAAACTTGCAGCAGCCCCCTTCAGCATAAGTGGCCAAGCGAGTGACTTCACGTCCACGTGTGGGTTGAGAGAGCAGGTGAAAATCGAGCTCTCTTTTAGCGAAAGAAAACAGAGAATGACATGTCGATGTCTTTGTCAGGTACTGAAAAGGACAACGATCGAGGCGATTTAAATAATGGAAGGGAGAGGAGGGTTGAGAAGTTGGTTCAAATTTAGGTGGTGCTTAGGATTCTCTGACGACGGGAGGAGGAGGCCCCGGGTTTCGGTGGAGGAATAGTGCCAAACAGGTTCACTGACCTTGAGGTACCGCTGAGAGAGCCTGCGACCTGCTCTGGACGGTGCTGTTCACTTGCCACGTGAAAGGATGCTGCATGACCAGAGTGAGGCAAGCCATTCCGTGGAGAGAATCTGAGGGACCAAAATCAAAATGTCTCATCTCCATATGATATCTTAGGCTTTAGGTTGGAAAATTCTCGTACTTTTAACCTGGTATGAGAATCAAGTTGATAAGCCCCGTGCCGTGAAGTCGTCTTTACATGTGAAGGAGGATTTTGTATTACATGCAACCTATATTCATGGGTCGCATGATGGCCCCAATGACGGCGCGGAGAGGGAGAGAGAAGAAAGAGAACATTGGATTAGGGTTTTTGTTGATGTGTGCAGTTTTTCACGTTTCAACAAATTCAAGGTATTTTTAGTGGCGTAACTTAATCCAAATGTGTCATTTGGTTGTCTCACGTATCAACCATTTAAGGAAATTTTAGCTATTTAGATAAAGAGTGTCTCGATTTTGAAAAGTAAACTTGTATTTTGCATATAATGTACACGTGCGAATTCGTTTGTTAACCCAAAAACCAGCCCTAGCGTGCGAGAAGAATCATTGTATCAAGGAGTCTTACTCTCAAGTGGAGGTTGTAACCTAACTTAGGCCGAGCTAATTTGAGCAGCTGCAAGTGTACTTCCGAACATTTAAAGAACTTCAATCTAAAAGTTACTAAACGGGGGAGTCTCTAGACGATCATATTCCAAGGGAGGTCATCTTTCGTCTTTTCCTTTTCTGCTCGTGCTTCACGGGAGGAGGAGCGGCGCTTCAGTTCAATCCGCGGAAAGACCTACCGCACCAGCATGTGATTGCAATGATAAAATGAAAGCTCGCTCGCTCGTGATTCCATATATAATTTGAAAACTCCGGGAAAGTCACTCGTGATTCCGATAAAGAAAAAGGCTGTAGAGAAAAATTCACATGCCAAACATGGTGGACTTCCCTCCAGCACAGGACTGTCTTAGCGAAATAGGGGATGAACAAATCATACGGTGCGTCGTGCGAATAGAGATGCCTACGCATGCTTCCAGTCGCCTTAGGAAGTAGAGGAGAAATCCCAAAAAGAACATCATTATGTGTTTGCCTCAACCATGTTTTTAGTCGGGAAAAATAGAAAAATGTCAGTATCATAGTTGAATTATTTTCATGCTAGAGTTCCATGTCCCCAGTATAGGTGAGCATAATTCTAAGGTATAATGGAAACTTGGCAAAGAACCGGTGGAAACTGGTCAGGTTTCAAGTTAATTTGTTCCGATAGATAGGTTTCAGATTTCAAGTGGAATCGGGAACTCGGAACTTATAACAAGCCCTTGTGTTTTTATTGTTTTATGTCTTTGTGTGATCTTGAGGCATTCCATAGCATTCAATAATAAATATATAATCCAAAATCACTAGCTTGAGCTTTAATTTATGGTGATACCCATGATTGAGATTTAGTTTGTTAATATTTTATAATCTCCATGTGTCTAAGTATGATTGTGTGAATTGTGAGAAGTGGATTATAATAAATAGTGGTCATTAGAAGTGATGATTCACTAAGATAGAACTTGGGTAAATCTTAGAACATACAAGAACCTAAGGATACCTTGGAACTGACCTTAAAACCCGGGTTCCAAGTTCCTAGATATATAGGATGAGTTCCAACAACCTCTAGGATTCAAAAATTAGGGAATCTGTTTTGATAGGTAATTTTTTAAGTTCTAAATAGAACCTGGACGGGACCTGAAATGCTCATCTTTAATGCTCATCTTTGATTATAAGCTACGAGCATATGCCATCCTAAACTGCAGTATATCCCAGAGCAAGATGAAAAGTCATTGTCTCTAGAATGAACCCTAAAAAGTATTCCAAAGAGAGAGAATAACGACGGTGGCCAAGGAAAGGGACCGACGTCAGAGAATCTCCATCCCTCTCACGCAGTTCCTTTCTTCGCTCTTCAACCTCCCCACGCTTTTCAGACTCGAAGGTCGAAAGGTATACGCAAACCGCAACTCCTAAACATGGAAGCATCCATCGCATCTCGATTCTTAACTATAAATCTGGTCTGTGCATATGAACTCGTCGTCCATCTTGACTTTGTTCCCCGAGCTTATTATTGGCGACAATGACGTCGCAGCGACTCGAGCGTTCACATGCGAAGACTGGAAATCTCGCGAATGAATATGCGGGCATGAGATCAGTATCGGACCACGAGCTTTCCATCGATGTCATCTCTAATGTTTAACAAAGGTTCCGAAAATTTGTCTGACGCGCAATCTCTCGTTTCTGGCGGAAGAGAATAACACGTATGTTGCTTCCGTGTACTGATCACTTCTAGTAGCCGATTTTCCTATTGAATCATTTGAAACGTTTAGAGCCTCTCGTCGGACCAACCCTCTTTGTTTTTACTTAGTATTCCACAGGAATTGCACAGAGGTAAGAAGAACGGGCAAATCTCGAAGGAAGGAACACCTGAACTTTTTGCCTGTAGGACGAACTTGCCATGGCTGTGTAAACGAACCCTTAAAATCTCACAAACTTAATAGCCGAGAGGGGATAAAAGTATACGCCCGTTAGATTTTTCCATTGAAGCGAGCTGATGCCTCATATGATGTGACCAATTGATAGAAAGAGTTATAACGATCTCCTGAAATTTATGTGGAGCAGATTAATTTTAATCAAGAGAAATTGAAAATGTTGACGTTTTTGTTGAAATGGTGTTTCGGGCTTTTACTAATGTCTCTTGCAACGTCTTTTTTGCTCATGTCAACGTGTCATTTTCTAGGTATTATGATAATGCCGTCAGCCATATCATGTGTCGTATTAAATGTATGGACGAAAAATTCAACATGGTATTTGTGCATTTTCTTTTTATATCATTTGAAAAGTCAGGATATTTTTATTCTTGGAATGTCAAGCAAGTGTGTGTGTGTGTGTTTTTTTTTTTGGCCCCCTCTTTTGGAGCTGGCCTAAGGAAAACTAGGAAAGCAGCATGGTATGGAGTCTGTGCTAGTAGCGGATATGAAGAATTCGATCCTCCGTACCTGCGAGAGGTCGCTGAGATCGGGCCCACCCAGCCCAGGGGCAGTAGTCGGACTTGGGAAGGACAACCCGGCCCATGGGCCCATCAAAGAAGACTTTAATAAGCCCGTTTTCTCATATTTCGCTCGATTCGTGTCCTGGCTGTCTTTCTAAGTGGGCTATCCTACCTTAGTACCTTTCGATAACCTTGCGATTCATTCATTAACTTCAATTCGGAGTCCAACGAACGAACGGATGATTTTCATGAAGATGACAATAAAGATTGGTGCCGTTTTGGCAACTGAGGTATCTCCGTCGGATGATCTGGAAATCAATATGGAATCTCTTGAGATTATTTTGATGATGAGAGAACATCATCGAATTGTTTGATGAGTTCTTTGAGCGAATGTTAAAACGAATCCGCAGAAGGTAAAAGTTATATCAATTTTCTTGACAGATCAAATCAGTTTACTTGACAGATGGTTTCGGGAGTAATTCCATCTTGAAAAAGCTCTCTAAAGCAGAAAGCGAGAGTGCTTGGAGAAAATTATTTTTGTACAAGGCTGTAGAGATTAGGATCCAGTCTTCTTGGGGTTTCTGAAAATTGGGTCGAGGTTCATAAGATCTTACGGATTTCACAAATTGAAGCCTGAATTGTGAAATCGAGACTTCGTTTTGTGCTATTACATGGACAATGATCTTTCATAAGCAAATATTGCTCCATAGTGAAATGAGTTCCATAAACGTAATGAGAACAGGCACCGAATTCACGTCAAGGCTGATAAACCACAAGAGCACAAATTAAATGTCTAGACTGATCCATTACGCAATTGATTGTTGAGTACTTTATTCACTTTGTCGTCATTCATTGTGTGATACATCATACCAATCACATGTGTGATTTTTAATCACTCGGTCGCATGCATTTTTAATCACTCTTCAAAAAATTCACCTAAATGAGCATATGAAAGAGGACAAGTCGGATTTCTCACAACCATCTAAGAATTATCAGAATAGAGAGTTCATTATGCAGGGCTTATTTGATTGGATTCATCTTGTCTATAGAATCTCCAAGGCCACATGGAGAATTTTTCCCTTTCTCGTGACACTAGGCCATGAGCCATGACATTAACAAGGACATCGGTACTTTATGCAGGTAAGCCTTGTCATCTATCGAGTCTCACATCAACCGGAGGGCTCGCTCCAAATGCTTATCGCCTCACGTGGTCACAACCGAATAACTCTCATGGGCTGTCGGGTCTAACTGGATCACGAGAGGTTGTTATATATGGACTAGCTTTGCTACAAAAAAAGAAAAAGAAAAAGAAAAACTATTCACCAATTCGGATCTACGAAATCAAAATGCTTTCCGTCGTCCGCCGTTCGTGGATTACGTGTGATCCATAGAAGAAAAAAAAGGGAGAGGGGGTGACGTTTTCAAAGAGCCTCTCTTTTTTCTTTTCTCGTTTCTCTTCTTGCTCATTGGGTCCTTTTGGAGCTGCGAAAAATTAGGTGGACAGGAAGCGAGCGGAGGACCAAGCGAGAGGATGGATTGAGGAGCGGAACATTAGCCGCCACAAGTTAGTGAGGACCGAGGTGGCCCGATCGATGTCGTACCGCATCGCGACAAACGCCTCGCTGCCACGCATTACGTATCCATAGCGTCCCGACACCAGAAGCACGGCCAAGAAAAAGAGGGGGGGGTGGGGGCCCATTGCCATTTAGGGCACGTGAACCACACCCGTTTCTTCAAAACCAACCACTGCAAGGAAACTGCCGACCGCCGTTCGTTCGTCTCTGTTCTCGACACACCGCCCCATTAGGCACGTGATCTATTCTTTTTTTAACTTTTAACTCCGCCGGCTCGCGCTTTAATGTCGTGGTCGGCGAGTGCGCTTTGTCAAAAGGGAGGGCAGTCGCCGTCATCTTTAATTGGGACGTCTCTGATCGACGGGTTACAAAAAAATTGGCAGCGCCGAAAAGTCTTTCCAATCAAAACCTTGAGTGTAACGTGGAAGCTGTAACAGAAGGAACAAAAAGAAAGTCGAGAGGGCACAATAGAAATTTGATACTTTCACACGAAGAAATTATCAAAAAAGAGTCTGAATTTAAGTCTATTAATATATTCAATTAGATCTATCTTCACTCAAAATCCTAATTGATGAGTTATAGACCAATTATGATATATTAACTAAAGTACATCATATCAATTTTTTAATGTGGTATTTCTTAAACACAATTCACATGTATATCATAATAAAGAGGACGTCAATATGTGCTTACTATTATGATCCATGATTTTGATAGTAGGATATGATGGTTAATTGATCTTACTGTCCAACAGCATCATGGACAATGGGTTATAAAAATTGCATCACTGAAAAGTTTTTCCCCGTAATTCGATTAGTATCATGAGGGCATCTCTGAGCAAAACCTCGAGTGTAACACAGAAGATGTGATGAAGGAACAAAAAGAGGACATCGGTATGTTTTTTTTTTATTTTTGATGGCCAAGGGAACTCCCGTAAATGGCCGTGCAGAATGGCCGAAGAAACCCGGGGGCCCAGTGGAGGACCCACCACCCCGACATCGGTATGTTCTTACTGTTATGATCCATGATTATGATAGCATGATAGGATAGTGAATTGATTTTACGGTCCAATGGTATCATAGACAACGTGAATAAGATTGATCAAGTGGATATGCAAAGAGCACATTGCTTTCCTAATTTAATCATTCTAACTATATTTTGTTTCAATTTGTCTCATCGCCGTTGAGAATAAAATTGTAGAAGATGTGACAAGTCGATCGTTTTGAAAGAGTACCCACCCAATTTGTGTTATCATATTTTACGCGTTTGATGTTAAACAAAACAAGTATTGTTCCTTATCTTCTTCTTGTTATATCGTGATTCCATGTTACAGCCACATGATGACCACACGTTATTGTCGACTTTTTCAGCAAAGCTCCATGCATGTGAAGCAAAGCAATCTTCAAATTTGCGAGAATCCACCCTTTATCATTACTATTTACTACTCTCACTTCCGAAAGCTAAATTAGTTTTGTGATAAAAAAATTAATTTGGAATAAATTTACTAGTTTAAGGTTTTTGGTGAAATTAACCCTTGAGCAAAACTTATAATCAAAGATGATTGTCCTCTACTTTCAATTACTTTCCATTGGTGAGCAAACATTTTGGGTGTGTCTAGTTTAGCATTCGCAAAGCTTTATTGGCAATTGCAAATGTTGTTTGGCAAAATTTTTGGGTTGCTTTAGAGATATGTAAATTGCATCTCCAAAACTCTCTAAAAACCTTTATTCTAAGGTAGGTCCGAAAATATTTTGAAATGCTACATTTACGAAATGTAAATAGACTTTTTTTTCTTCCAGCTTTGTTTTTGCTCAATTTCATAATACTAAAAGTGTCTTCGAAAACTGTAATTTTGCCTCAACCAGCTTCGCCTAAACAAAACAAGTATATGAGTTTGGAATAAATTTATCATAAAATAATTTGGAGTTTTTCGTTGGATTAACCTCAAACAAACAAGTATCATTCCTTATCTTCTTCTTATTATGTCGTGATTTCATGTTATGACCTCAAGAAGACGACACGTTATCATCGACTTTTTAACCAAAGCTCCATGCATGTGAAGCGAATCAAAGCAATCTTCAAAGATGGGAGAATCCACCCTCCATCGTTACTGCTCTCACTTTCAAAAGGTAAATTAGTTTTGTGATAAATTTATCACAAATGTACTACTTAAATAAAACTTACAATTAAAGATCATTTCCACTTTTGATTACTTTCCACTGGAAAGCAGTTTTGAGAGCGTTTGGTTTAGCTTTTTTAAAACCCTAGGCCCAAATCCCTTTTGACAAATGCAAGTGCCGTTTGACAAAATTTTTGGGTTGCTTTGGAAAAATGCAATTGTATTTCCAAAATTCTCTAAATGATTTTAGCCCTAGGCAAGTCATCAATTATTTTTGAATGCTGATTTTCTGGAATGCAAATAGATTTTTTTTTTTTTTTTTTCATTTCAACTTTGCCCTAGCTCAACTTCATAAATTCCAAAATGTTTTCGAAAGTCCTAACTTTGGCATGTGGCTAGTGCGTCATTGACGAACGGTTGGCAAGCCACCGCCAGATTCGCCTAAATAAAACAAATATACAAGTTTTGAGTAAATTTGTCACAAATATATCAGTTTGGAGATTTTTCGTTGTATCGCCCTTAAACAAAATAAGTATTGTTCCTGATTTTCTTCTTGTTATATCGTGATTTCATGTCACGGCCTTAGGAAGACCGACACGTTATCGTCGACTTTTTCAAGCAAAGCTCCATGCATGTGAAGCGAATCAAAGCAATCTTCAGAGACGGGAGAATCCGCCCTCTATCGCCACCGCTCTCGCTCCCGAAAGGTCAAAGGAAAAAAAGGCGGCAGCCCAATCGAACCTTCAAAACTGCAAATAGACGGACCAAAATAAAGAGAGAGATGGAAAGCCAAAAAAGGAATCGGCACACGCAGCCGCAGCCACATGGAAAGGCCGAGGCGAAAGGGCGAGACCGATCGCCATCATCACCATTCACCACTACTCGATCCCGCGAGCGAGCGAGCGAAAGAGCAAGCAATGCGGTCGCGGGTAGGTGGCGGTGGCGGGGCCCCGGCTCCAACTCCTCTTATCCCCACCACGATCCTCCACCACCACCACCACCACCACCACCACCATCGCCACCACCATTGGTCACTATGGAACGATTGAATGCGATGGACGAACGAAGGACGATGGGGTCAACACCACAGACGCAACCCCCCGAAATCCTTTTTCCATGAAAAAGGAGGGGGCCGACCGAATATGCCGAAGCGACGGTGGAGACGTCCCCCCTCCCTGCCTTCGCTGCTCCACCACCACCACACCCTTTTTCTAAAATTTCCCCCATTTTTTCCCTCTGCTTTCGCCACTATAAATTCATTATCCTTTTCAATTCTCAAATCCATTTCCAGCCCCACATTCCAATAAAACCTAAAAATTAAAAGATCATGGTCCTCCACTCTCGATCGCGTCTTTCCATTGGTGAGCAGACATTCCCTCTCCAATCGCTTGACCTTTTTGTCAACAGCTTTGATCGCTGCCATTAACTTAATTAACCAACGCGCACGTAAGAGGCTTTGGCAACTTGCTTTGAAGTGTGGAGTTTTCAAGAAGTCAGGACCCTTCTACACTGTCCTTTCTTCAATAACATTAACTATACCTTATCTCGATGATAATTCAAATTGGTGTTTTTTTTTTTCTTTTGACATTTGGAGAGTCGGGTTAATATTAACTATACTAGATCTCTTTCCCCCACAAGAAGTATATGCATTTCTATTTTCCTCTTTGACAAAACTTTCCGTCGAACCGACTTTATTTACCTAACTACGTATGATTACCGATAAATAGAAATGATCTCTTTTTTCTTCTAGCCCAGGACAATATTCTCTTTCCCTCACAAGAGCTATATGCATTTCTATTTTCCTCTCTAGCGAAACTCTCGATCGAACCAACTTTATTTATCGACATTCGTATGCAGATGTCGGATGTACCTACACGAGATTAAATTGGTAAGGTTACCCTAGCCGTCACGCATGTCATATTTCGCACCCTCGAAGAAAAGAAATTCCAAAGACACCTGGCCTCGTTTAAATCGCTCGATATTCGGACGGCCGCCATTCACCGCCCCCCCAACAATCGGGATCCCCACCGTTTATTTACTCCCCGCGGAATCCTCCCCCACTCTCTTAATCAACCACACATCGCCATGCAATTTACCCCCATTTTCTCTCTCTAAGGGCACTCTCCTCTCCCTCTGTCTCTCTCCTCTTCTTGCATGGTCTGAGAAACTTTGAGATCCCCTTTATCTCAGACAACTCGTGCTCTGTTTGATCGGCGAGTGGAGTGGAAAGGCGGCTGGTCTAGAAGATGTCGCGGAGTTGCTCGCAGTGCGGGAACAACGGGCATAACTCGCGGACCTGCATGGATGGAGGAGGAGGAGGAGGCGGAGGCGGCTGTGGCGGGGAGGGGACCGGCGGCATCATGCTGTTCGGGGTGCGCCTGACGGCGGATGGCTCGGCCTTCAGGAAGAGCGCGAGCATGAACAACCTCTCGCAGTACGAGCACAGTCCGGAGTCCTCCAACGTGGTCGACGCCGGCTACGCCTCCGACGATGTCGTTCACCCCTCCGGTCGCAGCCGTGAAAGGAAGAGAGGTAATTCGGTAGCTAAAATTCATAGAACTGCAGAACTGTATCCGCGTCGGCCCGATTTCGTGAACTTTTTCAAGTCGGG
The DNA here is from genome assembly GCA_014182725.1 of Eucalyptus brandiana. NCBI lineage: Eukaryota > Viridiplantae > Streptophyta > Magnoliopsida > Myrtales > Myrtaceae > Eucalyptus > Eucalyptus brandiana. The sequence continues at coordinate 32,363,711 of CM024669.1, forward strand.
TGAAGCGGTGGGGTCTTGGTAAATTTTGTGTGATTTAATTCACTCAGGGTGGTTTGTTTTATAGGAGTTCCATGGACGGAGGAAGAGCACAGGCTGTTCTTGCTGGGACTCCAGAAGGTGGGGAAGGGGGATTGGAGAGGGATCTCTAGGAACTTCGTGAAAACGCGGACGCCAACGCAGGTGGCGAGCCACGCCCAGAAGTACTTCCTCCGGCGGACCAACCAGAACCGGCGACGCCGGCGGTCCAGCCTCTTCGACATCACCACCGACTCGGTAAACACAGCATTAATTGCATGATAATCAACTTTTTTCTAAAAATTTGAACCACTTTGACATACTATTGCTAGCTGTTGATGAACAACCCAAATCCACTAGTACTTGCGTCTGTCTGTGTCGTACATGCCTCTTAAGAGGCTGTGAGAGCCAATTTAATAAACGGATCTTGCTGGTAACTGCAAGAATCCATTGAAGTTTTTCTGGATTTTCTTTTCCATAAAAGGTAGAACAATGCCATAAGTGGAACAACCAACCCGTTTCCTTTAGGAATTGCAAAGCGAAGAGAGTATGGTATCAACTGAGAATTGTTTTTCCCCCTGAAAACTCAAACGTCGACTGAAAATCTGCTGCAGTACTTTGGAGTTTCAAGCTCTACAATGGAGGAGGGTCATCATCAAGCGCACCAAGTACCGAGCTTCCCTCTTTCCCTGCCTCCGGCGGTTTCACCGGGAACCGGCGAGAAACTGCTGGAAAGTCTGCGACTAAGAAAAGAGGGCTGCCTGTCGAAACCCACCCCGTCGAAGCCCATCCGCCCGGTCCCGATCCTTCCCATCCCTCCGTCCTCGAAAATGGCGGCTCTCGACCTCAACAAGGCGACCGCAGCTTCGGAACCCGCGGAGCCCTGGCCCCTGTCTCTCAAGCTCGCCACGGCGAAACCCTCTGACGACCAGCAGGCGGCAGCGGCACCAGCGCCAGCAACAACCCCACACTCGTCGCCGACCAACAGCATCATCAGCGTGGCCTGAGGAATCAATGGTCTCGTATGGTTATATCCATAATCACCAAATGATCGGGCTGCAAAGTTGCTAAAGTGGTGGGGGATCTCCTAGAGCTTAGATGAAAGTAGAGATTAGGAATTAATTAGAAGGTTTAAGTAGGAGTCATTGTTTGCTTTTGTACATAAGCTAAGGGAAACATCAAGATGGGGGGACAGGAGATGCGGTGTCGTTTTCGTGGTGGTGGTCTACGTTGGTGTCCAGTTGGTTGGGGTTAGGGTTTGCTTTTTCGTGGGTAAATGGGGAGAGTACCAGGTACCTCTTCTGGTCATTGGTCCGGCTTGCTTTGGGAGCCTCAGCTTAGGAAAAGGAAAATATCTGTCCGTGAATATTCTTGTCGATATGTCTCTGTTTTCTTACTTTCTTTCTTTTCCCGTTTTATTGAAGTATTTTCGGGCGTTATAATGTGTTGTTTTATACGTGCATTTTGCATGGTTTTTGTTTTGGTGGCGATGGCATTAGAAATCTCTTCCTTTTGAATTATTAGGGTTTTCCATTGACTCTGCGAGGTATGCAAGCCCTGGCCCGTTTGTCGATAGGAAAGAGACCTCTCGAAGAATTTTAGAAAGGAACAGGAGAGGGATCGGAAAAAGAGGCGGTGTTTGTATCACGTGAATGTGTATGTAAAATTTGTCGTGAAGCAAGCCAAAAAAAAAAGAGGAGGATATATTCATCGGATGTCCTTTTAAGTTTTGTTGCGTGGAAAGTTCAATAAAGTTCTCACAGTCGTCGCAAGTGCGTTGGAAGAAATAAGTCCATCTATCGAGGGTGGGCGATGACTTGAGGATGTATGGCTCGGCCATCGACGAGCGCTCGACAAGTAGCTGGCGCGCAATTGACGGGCGCGCAATTGACGAGCGGTTAGTGAGCCATTGCCACCCGACCTCAAGTCACTTGACAAATAGTTGGCATACAATTGATGAGTGGTTAGTGAGCCACTGCCACCCGACCTCAAGTGAGGCTAGTGGCAATCAAGTTCCATTGATGAGTAGTTTGAGATTCTTTATAAAAAAGAAATTAGCAAATTTTTTTTTTTGTAAATTGTATTGTGAAAATTGCTTTTTAATGTAATATTTAAATATATCTTATCAAATAATATTTGTATTTCGAAAAAAAAATTTAGTCCAAAGGCCTTTGTACGACCATGACAGAAGTTACATAACAGACAACGCCATCAACGGAACAAATGAATATGGATATATGCCAGACAAGATAAAAGTTAAGTACGAAAGATTAAAAAGGCGGACCCTCTTATGCCCACGCAAAGCGCGAGCCGTTCGTATGCAATTTTTTAATCGATTCTCGTGCAAAAGGATTGCCCACATCGATGCAAGTGGGCTCGTGGTGGGGTTAATTCAGCACAATTCAAGAACCTAATTTTTTTAGGGAGCTGACGCCTTGTTACTTCTTAATCAAAGTTAAGGTGGTAAGGAGACATGTAGAATGAGTGGGTCGGGGAGTGGGTCGGGTAGGATAAAAAAATAATATTACCTAAATAAATCAATTTGATCCGTTTTGACTTATTTTCATGGAATACAAATCTAATGATTTATACTTGATTCGACTCATACGTAACGCATAATCGACTTGGCCCATATTACTAAAACCCATCTAAATTTAATCAAATCTAGGAAAACTCATAGTCAAACTAAGGTGAAAACACGAAGTGAGCGATCCCGAAATCGAATAAAGATTAGCGAGAGTCATAGAAGTAGATTAAACTTAAGTAAATTGTAAACTCATTTAACATCCATATTAAATTCATTGATGAACCATAAAGTTTAAACCCATTTATAATCCATTCACATAATATAGTTAACCCATATAATAACTCAACCCATCAAATATAGGTTAAGAAATGAGCCTCTAACCTATTTTCACAAATCTAAAGATAATTATCTATGGATAATATTAATATTGAAAACCAAAAATGCATATGTACTATTTTGCAAGTTATTACACCATGATCATTTAAGTAATTTGAGAAAAACAAATGAAAATTAATTAATAAAAATTTTCAGAAAAATATATTAACCATTAATTCGCGCTGGTTATCAATTTGTATATAATTGGGTATAGTAACTAATAAAGGTAACTTGCCCCTCAAATAAATATTTGTTTTTTCCTTATAAATCACGAACATATAGTTTTTTCTATTATTCTTTTAATATTTTTAAGTAAGAGTCCTCGGTATTTAATTATAAATTTTAATACCATAAAAAAAAATGCAAAACTAGTATACATGTGACAAATTTACCAAAAACCATTTTTTTAACCACTAAAAACCCAAAACCGGTGACAAATTTACTCAAAATTGGTATACTTGTATAAATTTACCTTATGTTAGTTTCCATTAAATTTTACTATCAAATTATTAAGTTGAATTATTATGTGTACCAATTTGGGATTTTACTTTTTGTTTGTTACAATTTTATGGTATTAATCCAATTTAACGGAAAGTATATTTTCATAAATGTGTCAATTTGGGGTTTTTGGTGGTCAAATAAATTAGTTTGGGATAAATTTATCACAAGTGTACTGCTTTGGGATTTTTATATGATTAATTGGAATATATTTGTCATAGATATACCAGTTTTGGATTTTTCATAGTTAAAAAAATAGTTTTTGGTAAATTTATCACACGTATATTAGTTTGAGATTTTTTAGGATATTAACCCTAATTAAAAATTGTATTCACACTTTTCTTCAATTTTTAGACTTGAAAGCAAAAAAGTGTGCCTACCAAGAAAGTCAAGGTCAAACATTTCATCTCCAACGAGCACGGGGCCACTAAAAACTGGCGGATTCCTTTCTTCTCCAACTGGCAGATTCCTTTCTTGGCCGAGTTTACTTTCTAAAAAAGATGATGGTTTGCCACACAAGAAAATAGTTCTAGCGTGCCTTCTTTTATTTATTTATTAAAAGGATTTGTTAAATAATGCATCCAAAACGCTTGTTAATAAACTGAGTATAATTTATTATTTTAAATGTATTATATATTCTCATGTTATGCATAATCACTACTTTAAAAATTGAACCGTTCCTCATTTAGTGTGCCTAACAAGTGCTTTAAATATACTCGTTAATATGATTAGTTTCTAAATCTAACAATATGGTGTTGTAGCTTCCCTCTATCTTAAGAAATTTGTTCTTTTATCATCATCAGATATGGGCATGAAACTTGAGGTTGGTATAGTTCGTCGGGCGTCACGATATTTCCAGTTTCAAAATTAAAGAGTTTTCCATTGAGATCCCATAAAATGTGCTCCAATGAAACGTTCTCCATTAGGATCACCCCATTAGGAGTGTTCAAAAAGGCCTAATATCCCAAAAACTCAGACCACCCAATTAACCCAAATCAGTGTCTTTTTGGCTAAAATTGGACCAAGTCAGGCTACTTGACCCAATGATTTCTTTCTCTTCAAGCCGGTCCGGGCCAAACAAATTAGAACGTGGTAACCCTAATTTGTCAGCTCTCGCTCTCCCTTCTCAGACACTTTCTTTGTCTAAGGCTCTCTCACTCGCTTGCTGGCTGCCGCCACCACCGGCACCGCCGCCACCACCAGTCAGTCTCGTCATCTCTGCCTCTCATCTCTCTTTGACTCTCGCAGTCCGCTCACGACAAAACTTGTCCGCCGTGCAAGATCCAGAGGTCCAACCACACGCTAGATCCGGCTAGCTCGACCGCAAGCACCACCAAACTGAATGTCAACGGCCGGAAGTGACTTCGAGAATTTTTTGTGATTTTTTGTTTCGTGGCTGTTCCCTTCTTCAACTATCGACAGGCCCATCGCCATCTACCTCGAGCCAAAGCATGGGCCTTTCATGCCAAACCGGGCCGAGACCGTTCTCCAATAAGCCCAGACCTAATCATTTGGTCCGGGCCCCTATAACTTAATTCGGGCCGAGCCCACTGTTCGGCCTCGGAGAAATCTGCCGGACCAAAATTTCAATTTTAACGTCTCTTATGGGACCATATAAGAAAAAGTATTCCCAGTTCTCCTGGATATTAGTAGCTTACGCGAAATTGAACGGAAATATTGGTTGACACGTAGCTGCCGCATTTTTATTTATACGTAAAACTAAAATGAACAAAAAAATACAAGGATAATATAATTAAACAACAGAAGAAAATAATATAATATTATAAGATTGACTTTGATTGCGATTGTTCTCTCGTATTTTTCAATATTCCTTTTCAACTCTATAGGTATTTTTATTTTTTTATTTTTTGGTTCAGACAGCTCTATGTGTAACTTCCTTATATAACGTTACATATCGTCTAAGCAGCGGATTTGGCTGAGAGAATAAATAATAAAAGTTACGAATTTTTTTAACATAATTTATGTAATTTTTGAAAATAATTCTTATGCACAGTCGTGAATTTGTTCGTCGGTGTAAATTATTTGCCAAATTGTATTTTATTTCATGTGAATCTTCGTATTTCGAACAAAACAAAGGTGGGATTCTCCAATCGCATAATAGATTACTTGCAATAAAGGCATTGATAACGATTGGGAAATTCCTAGTTGTCATACGTGACATAGGGAAGTTTAATATGTGATTAGCTATGTTGAGAAAAATAGCTTAAAAAAGAAAAGGTTAATATGGAGAGTCACAAAAAAGGATTTTCGATAATTGCCTATCTATAATGTTAAGGACTTGTTTGGTAATTACTATGTTCTTTGTAAGAATTTATGCTTGGAGATGATTTTTTTTTTTTTTTCATGAGTTTTTGAGTATTTGAAGGTATTTGGAATCGTCCAAATTTTTTTATTTTCAAGATAGAAATGCGTTTGGTAACATTTTTTTTTTTTTTGTAATTTATAATTTATTTTAATTTTTAGAATAATTTAATTACATCTCTCTCTCTCTCTCTCTCTCTCTCTCTCTCTCTCTCTCTCTCATTTTCTTCTTCTCCTTCTTCCTTCGGCTGGCAACCTCATTGAAGCATCGCTCGATGAAGGTGAGCCTTGTCGGCCGAGCTCACCTAACCAAGACGAGGTTGAGCCTACCTAGTAGCTAACAAAGTTGGCCTCACCTAGGCCAGGTGACTCCAACTACCAACGAGGCTTGGCCTCGCCAAGCCACCGCAAGGGTGGCGTCACCCAAGGCAAGCTTGGCCTCACCAAACTCGGGCGAGGCCGAGCCTCGCCTAGTCATTGCCCCTTATCTGGCCAGTTGCCAAAGCAAAAAGAAGAATAAGAAAAGTAAAAAAGGAAAAGAAAAGAGAGAGAGAAAAAAGGAATAAATTAGACTTGATTTTGGAGTTGTCTTTTGAAATATATAAGCAATTCTTTTTTTAATTTCTTGATTATATTTTAAGTCTATTATTGGGAAAGAACAAAAAATTACCGAATAGATTTTTATTTCTATTTTTGTTTTGGAGAATAAAAGAATAAAATATATACTATTTGATCAATTATTAAACAGGCTCTAAATCTCATTAAAATTGAATTTCTTTTTATCGAACATAACTAATGTTATCAAAAGGGCTTGGCACGGACCCTAGTCGGGAGCAAAAAATGAGTGTATCTTGTAATTTAGAGTATTATACGACAGCAACCTCAGTGAAATAAAAAAGGGGGAATGCCATCTGTCCCAAGCGATCGACTGTGCCCCCACCGTATCTCAAGGGGCAAGCGTAGAAATATGGCCTCGACAAGTAGGTGTCACATCTTTATTTTATAGATGACATGGAATAAATTAAAAAGCATACCTCAAAGAAAAAGAACAAACAAAACAAAGACAGGTAACGATAAAATCAGTGTGTGTGTGTGGGGGCAAGTCACATTTTGTCCACCCCATGTACAACGACATACCAAAATTTAATATTAGCAAGTGAGCCTCCTCTGGTCAAACAGTCGCAGCCTTAGATAAGTTAAATAAGTTAAGGATCATTTCACTTCACTATTTTTCCAATCTCCTATTCTCAAAAATAGATTTAGAATACAAATTTATTAGGTAGCGCAATTTCATATTCCTAATTTCCGAAATAAATTTTTAGTCAAATATATGTTTAGAATATAATTGAAAGATAAAAATTCTTAACTTCCTATTATAAAAACAAAATAAGAAATAAAAATTATTTTCATCATTTGCCTTTATTACTAGTTGACCCTCCAGTAAGGTGAACTTTTGTTATTTCTGTTCATCTAACAGAATTTTTATGTTGTTATCAAATATATTTTTTTCTCAAAAAATTTATTTAGGGAATAAAAATAATAAAATAGATTGGTTATCATTGGTTCTCTAAAATACTGATAAATCTTAATTATTTTGGGGGCCACTCAAATCCCTCCCTAACCTAAACCAAAAGTCCACCCGCCCCCCCCACCCCCACTCCACAAGAACCCCCAAAAACGGCACCGCATCACCGCCACCCTCCAGCACCTTCCTCCTCGTCCTGCTCTTCTTCTTCCCCACGTCGAGTAGGGGTTTTGGCCAGAGAAAAACAAAAAAGAGAGAGAGAGAGAAAACGCGCAAGTAAAAAACACGAAAAAACGAAACGCGATCGAAAGCAAAACGACGACCGACGACTGACGGCGTCGACGACGACGACGACGACAAAAAAAAAAGAAAAAAACTAAAAATAAAAAAAAAAAACCAGTCAAAAGGTGGAGCATCTTCCCACCCGCTTCCCTCATCATCCTTCAACTCTCCCTCTCTCTCTCTGACCCGGTCAATGGCCGCTCTCTCTCCACCACCACTCCTCCTCCTCCTCCCCCTCCCCCTCCCCTCACCTTAACCTCTCCTCCGATCCCACACCAAAACCCCACCGCCCCACCTCCATGGCGGCCTCCTCCTCCTCCGCCGCCGCCTCCGCCTCCGCCTCCGCCGCGGCGTTCGCCCTCCACTCGCTGCTGCTGCTGCTGCTCGCCGTCGCCGTCGCCGTCGAGGACGACGTGCTCTGCCTCGAGGGCGTCAAGCGCTCCCTCGGCGACCCCCAGGCCTCCCTCGCCGACTGGACCTTCGCCAACACCTCCGCCTCCCACATCTGCAACCTCAACGGCGTCGCCTGCTGGAACCTCAACGAGAACCGCATCATCAGCCTCAGCCTCACCGGCTTCGGGCTCTCCGGCGGCCTCCCCGAGTCCCTCAAGAACTGCCACAGCCTCCAGACGCTGGATCTCTCCCAGAACAAGCTCGACGGCCCCATCCCCGCCCAAATCTGCGAGTGGCTGCCTTACCTCGTCAAGCTCGATCTCTCCTCCAACTCCCTCGCCGGCCCCATCCCCAGCCAGATCGGCGACTGTAAGTTCCTCAACAACTTGATTTTGAGCGACAACAAGTTGACCGGCCCCATTCCTTACGAGGTCGGTCGCCTGGACCGGTTGAAGGTGTTCTCCGTCCGGGGCAATGATCTCTCCGGATCTATACCGTCGGAGCTGTCCAAATTCAGTTCCGAAGATTTCTCTGACAACGACGATCTGTGTGGTAGGCCTCTTGGGTCGTGTGGGGGATTGAGTAAGAAAAGCCTCGCTATAATTATTGCGGCGGGTGTCCTTGGAGCTGCAGCATCTTTGTTGCTAGGGTTTGCGCTCTGGTGGTGGTACTTTAGTGGAGCCAGTAGGAAGAAGAGAGGATACGGCGCTGCTGCTGATAAGGACGATAGTAGTTGGATTGAGTGGTTGAGAGCACACAAGCTTATTCAGGTGTCTTTGTTTCAGAAGCCCCTTGTGAAGGTCAAATTAGCTGATCTTCTTGCTGCCACTAACAGTTTCGATTCTCGGAACATCGTGATTTCCACCAGAACTGGGGTTTTTTATAAGGCCGTGTTGCCTGATGGTTCGGCTCTTGCTGTGAAAAGGCTCAGTGCCTGTTCGATTGGCGAGAAGCAGTTCAAATTGGAGATGAACAGATTGGGGCAGCTTAGGCATCCCAATTTGGTGCCTCTTTTGGGTTATTGTGTTGTCGAGGATGAAAAGCTTTTGGTGTATAAGCACATGCCTGGTGGGACTTTGTTCTCCCATTTGCACATGAACGGTCAAGGCACCACTGGTCAGTACAGCTCATTGGATTGGCCTTCCAGGCTTAGAATAGGCGTGGGTGCTGCGAGAGGGCTCGCTTGGCTTCACCATGGGTGCCAGCCCCCATATTTGCTCCAAAGCATTAGCTCTCATGCGATTCTCCTTGATGATGATTTGGATGCGCGAATCACTGACTTTGGGTTGGCAAGACTAGTCAATCCCCGTGATTCGAATGACAGCTCATATCGCAATGGAGATTTGGGTGAGTTTGGTTATGTGGCTCCTGAGTACTCGAGCACTATGGTTGCATCTTTAAAGGGCGATGTATATGGTTTTGGGGTGGTACTCTTGGAATTGGCTACTGGGCAGAAGCCATTGGAAATCTGCAACGTGGAGCAAGTATTCAAGGGGAATCTGGTGGATTGGGTCAATAATTTGACTAGCAGTGGTCGAAGCAAGGATGCAATCGATCGATCTATCTGTGGGAGAGGACATGATGATGAAATTTTGCAGTTTCTGAAAGTTGCTTGTTCTTGTGTGGTTTCTAGGCCAAAGGATAGGCCTTCCATGTATAATGTATATGAGTCGCTGAGGACCATTGGTGAGAGACATGGTTTTTCAGAAGCAGATGATGAATTCCCATTGATCTTCAAACAAGATTCCGAGAATAAAGAGTAGCCTGAAATCTCTGCATTTGGGAATCTTTTCATCTTATGCTATGTTTGGAATGATGTCTTTTGCTGGTTTCTACTCCATGGGGCTATCCAATTCTTGTGGCAATTGTTGGATAAATTCTGTATCATACAAGAACCATCATCTGATGTAGCATTCTACATAGTTTGGGGAAGTAATGTTGTCAATCTGAAAAGGTACTTCCTGTTCTTTGGGTGCCCTGTTGTTCATTCACTAGGTACTTACCGGTATACTTTTGAAATGATGCCCTCTTTAGTGTCTACTCAGCCATATTTGTTTGGCCATATTGCAATTCATGTTTCTTCTCTAGCGCGGAGTTCTTCTGTCCATTAACTTCCTTTCGTGAACATGGAATTTCAGTCTACTTTAGATCAGTGGAGCAGGTCTTAGTACATTGCTATGTACTTCTGATTCTGAGGTGTTGGAGATTCTTAATCCAATCTGATGTTGTGTAGGATTTTCATGAGAATCATTAACTGATAAATCTTTCGTTTCTCCTCCCCAGAGAATCAATGTGGCGATATTATGGATTAAATTGCAACCTTACCTAGAAATATTTATGTTTTTGAAAGTTTTCAATGGAAGATAGAGGGAAGGTTCTTCCTTGAATTCATTGCTGTGGGAACATAATTTTCCGGACGCAACCTTTATCATGACTGATTCTCGTCTTAGCTGTGAAGGATACTCTATTTTACCTGAATTGAAGATGACCACATGTATGGCAAGGAAAGCTTGCTATGGGGATTTTTCTGCTTAAGCAAGTGGTGAATAAACATGGCATCACTGCTTGGCATTATGCCATCGATGGCACTGTCGCAGCATGAGACTTCCATTAGACTGCACATCTCCCGTCGTTTAAACTTGCTTGCGTGTTGCCTTTGGAGATAGTCTTGCCTAAGTAAACTAATCGGAAATCTTTCCTGTGTTAACGAGCAATCCACTAACTTGTGGAGGCTTATTAAGGAAAAACAAACTAAAGGAAGAATAGTTTATTGCATATTTAAGAATAGTTTATTGCATATTTAAGAAGCGTGGAAGATTGACTGTTTGAAGAATGTCAGCTTTTGAATGATAGATATCTTGGAGCATTGTTTGATGGGAAAGGTAATGGACCTAATAGTCGCCAATGTCGAAGTCTTTTGCCAAAGCTTCCTCCTTTTACTTCATTGCTAGGACGAAAGCTTGCTTTTACGTTCGTTAATCATTGCTCTCCAAGTCCCAGTTATGTCTGTAACGCTTTTATCTTTTTTTGAAATGATTGTCCTTGAGATTTCAATAATTGTTTTGTAGGAAGTGTCGTTCTGGGGTTGTCGGTCCCAGTCCCATGTGATAATCTTCTTTAGAAACTAGTAGGCTCGACACACACACGTGGCAGCAACAACATTTAGTAAAACCTCAATTTAAGGGGTGTTCTTTAAGTTGAATTATCCTTAGATACTTCTCTTCCAGGACTAATTTCCAGGATTCGAAGAGCAATCAGAGTGAATTATTCAATCCTCGTCAAAGCATCGTAAAGTTTGGGTACAGAATGCCTCAAGACACTTTGCGGTCTCCAAATACATCAACTTTTTCAGTGGTGTATATTACTAACGCTTCATAAATCGAATGTTTCGGTAGTAATCCCATGTGCTCTATTTTAGCGACGATATTAGTGTTTGATTATTCTTCAGTGGGATTTAAAAGTGCTTTTGTCATGGTTCCATCCTACGTTAAAAATAGACATGTCAAGTCAAGTCTTGCTAATAAAATGTTATGATGCTTGCGTGTCCTAATCTGTCAGTCCAATCAAATTTACCACATTGAAAGTTTTGGGTCCCGGTTTGAACTCACTCTCTAGTAGACAAGATTCACCCATCCTAAATTATGAACAGTTTCGGTTGAGTTATGTTCATTCTAATAGTGACAAGAAATCTGTTTCTAATGCGAGTTGTCCACCTAAATTATTCGCTTGCAAAGGTTTCATCTAATTACTTCTAATGAGGTCATCGATCTTGACTATTTCTCCTTAGCTAACCCAAAGATTGGGAAGATGGCCCTGACTTCATGATTCTGTCTGTGTCGAGGAGCAACCCCCATTTAAGACTCAGGTACGTATCTCCTCGCGGGGCTCGTTTTGATTTGTGGGTCATAGAGCATGTCTTCCAGCTCCATGTTTTGTACAGTTGTGGGCATAGACTAAATTACATAGGATCAGACTAAAGTAGCCCCCACGAGAACCAATTCTTTGACTATTTCAGATTGAATTTTCTTCTCGGCGTGAATTTAGCCTCCCCTCGCCTTCTCTTTATTCAATAAAAAAAGCCTCACTCTCATCCACGTGGGTCCACTTCAATAAAAGTTATGATTGACCTCGTGGGTCCACTTCAATAAAAATTATGATTCACCTCGTGTTTAAGTAATCGATATTCATTTGACGTTTTCAATTAGGATAATAACATTACAAGTATTATAATTTTTGTATGATGTTTACTTGAGTGTCCTTACATTTTTTTTTGATCACTTGAATATCGATGGTAAAAATTTGTTCGTTTAAGTGTCTATTTCGACGATTCGCCTGACGGGGCTTTTTAAAAAGAAATTTATGTTCAAAGTGGAAAATTGAACAAATTTCAAGTCCAAATTTTGAGTCCGACGTGGCACACCTGTTCTTATTCTTCGTGTCTTCGTGCTCATCTTCTTCGGTGGAGAATTGGAATGAGTAGGAAACCAAAACACACAGCTCTCTGTCCCTCTATTCACTCACTATACAAACATCCGCGATTTCGCGATGGCGATGGAATGGCCGCGGTGATGATGGCAAAGCAAGTCGAGCTTGCAAAGCTTTGCAGCCTCTTGCGATAAGTCCAAGCGAATCCTAGTCCTCGAATGGCTCGGCTTCGTCGTGTGCAGTCCAAGACAGTTTGCGAAAAACTCATTCGCCGGTTTGCGTTTGAGTGAGAATACAAAGCAGTGGACGAACGAGAAGTACCGAGGCCATACTCCTCTGCTCGATCAGATGCTTGATTCTAGATTCACAGACAATGAAAAGAGAGCAAAATCACTGTTTTCCACTTCCACTGTCTATTGCCCTAAAAGATATAGAAGGTTACTTTGCCCAAAATTAAGAGAATTAGGGCTTTTGACGATTTCGGAATGGGTTTCTGTATAAAAAAGGAGAATTTTTAAGAAGAAAAGAGGAGCGTTTGAGGGGACCTGAGCAGGTCCTTAAAAGGCCTCGACGTCCGGAAAAGACGGGATAGTCAGGGATCAGGGGACGAAAAGATTCGGCCCCATCGGGCCGCCCGCCACAATACCCCCTCTACGGGGGTATGTTTCCCTCTTAAACAATGAGAAAGCGTGGTATTCCACAGAGACATGACCGCACATCAGCAAACATTCGGGCTTCCATGTCCATGGCTGCTTTTTCAAGTTTTCTCTGTTTTTTTTTTAGTCTAATAATAGGGCCAAAACGAGATCGTTTTTTTGTGATTTAACCGTACTGGCCAATTTATAATAAATTAATGCCAGATTTTTTGGCCACAAAAATTGCTGATGACACTTGTAATTGATTTTTTACTCATGCAGTACTGAAGTGTTCAGAAAAAAAATTATAATACTCAAGGGAGTGTAGTGTAAAAAGTTATGATATTTGTGCTCTTTTTATTAATTTTTTTTATAACAATTGGATTGATTTGAAGATGGGGGACGATTGTACCTAAATTCTCATCGATAATTGGCATAAGTTCTCATTTTGTGAGTAAGAAAAAAAATACATTATGGCATAAATTCTAGATCATCCATAGAATTTTTGTCTAGCCTTAAGGTCTTAGTCCCGTTCAGTGATAAAGTCGCAGTTTTCCATTCTAGAGTCAATTATGTTCAATGGTTAATGACTTCTGCCTTTTTTACTACAAAAAAGAAAGAAAAAAATTAGTGGGGACTAAATTTAAAATACCCTGGAGAAAATGTTGCACCTCCTTTCTCCTCCAAAATTTTTAGATTTTTCTATGTTATTCCAAATATCTAGATATTTTCTCCTAAGATATTTTAAGTGGAAATATATGGCTAATAGATAGACCATATTTAGTATTCTTTAGATTTTCCAAAGCTACTTCTAGAATAGATATTTTCTTGTAAGATATTTTTAAGTAAAAATGTGGGGTGATAGATTGGCCACATCTCTCTAGAAATATCTAGGAAGAAGGTACTCACACCTCCTTGTTAGGCCTATAAATAGCCAAGAAGTGTGCTCATTTGTGTGCGCGCTTGGCGCCATGTAAGTGTGTGCGCGCGCCTGGCTCCCAAGGGTTTGTGTGCGTAAAAATTTCTCCTAATCGATATTGTATAAAGTGCCTTAAAGTGTTTTTTTCAATAGGGTTTTGTGCTTTTCTTAATAAGTAGTATTAGACTCTTGCTTCCACACTCAATATATCCATAAAAGTGCATGACTCTTAGTGACTTTTCTTTAGCAACATGTATATATATATTTCTACATGTCAATAATTGAAGGCATTGCCAATTTTTCATTAGTTTTTATATGGAAAAACAAAGAGGCTTCAAATACCGATAAAGAGTGGTACATATAACCAGAATTGTGTCAAGCAAGAAGAAAAATTCAAATTTAACAAACCAATAACATTACACAAGATAGAAGAGGCACAAACTCCATACGACTTTCATCTATCCAGCAATCGGTGCCTCCCGTACCCAACAACTGCACCTCTGGATATCTACTCCTTGCCTTTTGCTCTTCCTGACAAGTCAGAAAGATTCTGATGTCCAGGTAAGAAAGTGGATAACGTGAGCTGTTGTCCTTCCCTTCTCTGCATCAGCACATGCTCTTCTGGGGCCACATCCGATATCATTGCCCAATGCAACAAGACCAGAGTGCTTCCAAATCCGAAGACACTGCCAAGATCTATGGACCCCTTTCCCATCCAATCCATTGATTCTGAATTTTTGACTTACTCCTGAAGTGCCATATGCTCGATGGTGCTTGAATTAAATTGATGCTCAGTCTGTAAGAGAAAATCTAGTGACGGTAGGATTTTCTCAAGGTCTCTTCTTGTAATTATTATACAAGTCGCCATGCAACTAAACAATGCTTGAAGCTTGACCATGAGTCAATCGAGTACGGAGGCACCATCATGAGAAGCTTTCCTTCAGCTGATGCAGAACAGGCTAAAATGGCCCTTTAAGAAGACTAGAGAAAAGCATTTCAATGTCCCCAGATCAAAGAGATTTGGAGCCCCGATTTCGTGTAGGTCAGGAAGGACAAGGAATTTCATTATTTTAGAACTTTGTGACTTTTAAAACTCAGTACTAAAACTTAGCAGTATCTTTATCTTTAAAGATGCGTATAAGAACATTTCTATTATTGAGAATAATTTTTCTTTTAAATATATTTTTTTTCTAATTCTGTATTCAAAAATAGTTGCTGGTAGGCGATCGATGAGGGTTGGCGAGGTCACTAGCCTCAGGAGAGCCTCGCCACAGCTTGGTGAGGCCAATCTCAAAGTGATTAGACAATGTAGAGCCTCAACATGGCAAGCCTTGCCATGAGGCAACCGGTTAGACAAGGGCCAACGCGGTCGCTAGCCTCGGGAAAGCCTCGCCACGGCTTGGTAAGGCCAATCTCATGGTGGTAAGGCCAATCTCATGGTGGTCGGATGAGGTAGAGCTTAAGGGGCCTTGCCGGTGGTTGACAAGGTCGGTGGCCGACAAGCTCGAGGGCGATCTCCCCAAGGGCCGATGAGGCTCTAGCAAGGTCGCTAGGCCTTGTCTAGCAGATCGCTAGCCTCGGCTAGAGGAAGATAGAGAAAGAAAAGAAAATGAAGAAATGAAAAGAAAAAAAAAAAAAAAAAGCTCGTTTCTTAAGTAATCCCGGGAAACAAGAAATAATTTTTTTTTTTGTTTCTTATTTCTATTTCATATCTATTTTCGAGAACAAATTGCTCTCGGAAACAAAAAAGTTAATAAACATGTTTCTATTCTATTTCTATTCTATTTCCGTTCTGGAGAACCAAAGAACAGAAACAAGTTTTTCCTGCCACGTTACCAAACATCTTAATATATGAAGCTTCCGTGCAAGCAGATTCCTGTGCAGTCAATTCATAGAAGACGTTTATCCAGCGAAAAGAATCCTAATGGACTTTACTTCGAGCATGAAGGAAGAAATGCTCCAAAATAGTTCATAAGCAGTGTTACAGACGAAGAACCAAAAACAATTTCCACTTCACGGCTCATCCACCCCGCAAAACAAACTTTCAAGAACCTTGTGCCAATGATGCTCTCTCTATCCGAGTAAACTCATCACAGCTCTTCGGTCTGCTAAATTTGAAAATGGAAAACTTTCAACAGCTTCAAAAATTTTCTACTCGGGTTGAAGAACGAGATTAGACCTTATTATTGCCACCCCCATTTTTCCGATGAATATACAGGACAAACAAGAACGCCGATGCCTTCCATCTGGTTCTTCAAGTTCCTTGATCTCAACAAAGACAAGCTGCAAGGCAGCAAGCTCCAAACAGAAGAATGGCATTGCTCGTCACTCTGAAGACTGATCTTAAAGATGAAATTCTTTTTCCATAAGACATACCAACAGCAAGATGGCGTCAAACCTGAATTACAAGCAGCAAGTACATTTCTTGAATCACAAGAAATAATCAGGAGTCTTGCGCGTTGTGTCCGGTTCAATTTGACGTGGTGCTGGTTCAAATTGAAGGAAATTCTGATCCATATTCTCTCCAATCTCAAGAATTGCAGCCATATTTCCACACCGATAACAATAATTGGGAGCACTAAATACAGTGACCACATTTTTTTCCTAGCAAGATGCGAATGAGCATAAAGAATGAGTTAGACATGAAATGGCAATACATGCTACTAGAAAAGAAAAGAGGAACTCCCTGTTCTAGTTGACAGACCTGACACCAATTGTATCCTTCCATGACAAGCTGATGGGCTCTCGATATCAGAGTGAGACCATTGGTGTGATTAAAATTAGCAGCAATGTCCTGACCAAAGGTATAACCAGCACCACGTGGAGATATTCCCCAGCCACAGCGATCGTCTGGATCAGACCACAAGAGGTCGCACATTGGTCCTTCATGAGGAACCTGCATGATGCACAATGAAATTAGGGCATGCGGTTCATGCAGTGGGAACTTATAATGCAATGGTCAGACTCAAATATGCTAATTTTGGCGAAAATGGTTGTCATGTAAACAAAATGGCATCGGAGGAAAGAAATGGGAGGAAAAAGTTCACTCGATGTGTATACAATGTGACAAAATGACCTACCATGAATAACTAAGCAAAAGTTTTGTGTATTACTTATAAAACAATTAGAAATTACATAGGCACATACATGTTCTGAAAATAGAAGAACTGAATTTGTTAGGTGATATCGCATGATGTCAAGTGGCATGTCACCAGGAATTTTTAAAATCACAACAATCACCAGCAAGAGCACTATTTTATCCAGAGAAGAAAATCGATATTCTAACCAGGGTACATCTCACTTTATTGCAATTTTTGCAACTTTGCAACAGTTAGGCTAAAATATTACTTGTAGACATTGCTCAATCCCCCTCTCTTGAGGCAAGTACATTAACTTTCAGAAACACTGAATTCATACTGTCAACCATATATCCACATCTTTTTTTCTTTTTTTTTTTGGTGAAGATAAGAGATGTATAGGTTTTGCCTAAAAAGATATATCCACATCTTATTTTGGACAGCATGTCATACAAAAAATTGTATATTTAAATGTTAAGCAATTACTTGGATCCATACCTCTTGTATACGGTCCAGGGCTCGGATATTGTCTAGTGTATCCAAAGAGGGTGATAGACCTCCATGCAAACAAAAGATCTAGAACATGAAAGTGCTATAGTGAGTATATAACATGTAGGTAGCTCATGCAGTGAAGTGGGAACAGGTCACTACAAACCTGACTCTCAATAAGAGCAGTTAGTGGAAGATAATCGAACAAGTCGGTGAAATATTTCCAGACATTGGCATTTCCATACTTTCTCAAGCATTCATCATAGAAACCATACCTGAAATTTATGAAAAGCAGACCTTAAAAGCTTAACCATACTACACATGTTCATGAATGTTAAGTGAATGCCTGTACTGTGTGCACGCCAATCCATTTTGCTTTATTTTTTGGTTGTGTGTGTGTGTGTGTGTGTGTGTGTGTGTGTGTGTGAGAGAGAGAGAGAGAGAGAGAGAGAGAGAGAGATCCGGGATTTTCCTCTCATAACAGAATGTTGTATATTAGCATTTCAGCATTTTCAGTTCTGAAACAAAGTTTTCATAAAACCATTTGTAGATAGTCCAAACTCCAAAGCCCATCACTCATGTAAAGCTGAATCACTCTTAAAACAAACTCTGATTTGTGAGATTTTGGTGGGACTATTGCCAACTATTCTAAAAGCTTAAACTGTTTGATGAAAGCGTAGTTTATTTTTTAGATATTCTAACACTTATCCTAAGTGTGGAAATATTTAATGAGGAGACAAATGGAGCTTGGAAATATTCGAACTCAGAATCTCACTTTGATACCATGTGAGATTTTGAAGGGACCACTATCAATTATTCTAAAAGCTTAAGTTATTAAATGAAAGTATGGTTTCTTATTTACATATTCTAACATAATTCATATTCCAAGCACCCTACCCTAGTTACCTTCTTTTTAAGTTGCATAGAAGCGGTATATTCCAATTTTTTGGGCAGTTCATTTTCATATGTCACTTTCCTTAGCTAATTATTCATCGATTTAAACAGCCAGCTGAATAGTCATTAGTTACACTGTTGGACAACAAACAGAATAACAATGGAGATAGAATAAGAGAGTTTTAGAATTCAACTAGTACTCTGCTAGTTTTATAAGGATCAGATTATTTTATCACACAGAATGCTAACACATATCTTAGATAGTAATGGATAAACAGAAAAGGGGAAGATACAGCAACAAAGAGTGACTGAAATTTCTGGAGCAAAGAGTCTCACAAATAAAATTAGAGACAACATAAATCAGCACTAAAGTGGATATCCTGAATCAATGAAAACCAGTAATCTTGTTATATAAATACCCAAGAGAAACATCTTGCTACCATCTAGCACACCCATGCAATGGATAGTATCTAAAGGACAAGCATTATTGTGCAAAACTGACATTGCTTTCGCATGACGTATGGTCTTCGAAAACTAAGAGAGTGCCTTACACTTGTGTTATTTGCCGACTTTCATGATTTCCCCTAAGGATAGTAATTCTATCTCTATAGCGAACTTTCAAAGCCACTAAAAGCGTAACAGTCTCCACTGAGTAGTACCCCCGATCTGCATTTATGAAACCACAAATACAGTTAAATACTTTCTGTACAATCATCTACCACCATAAGTGGCATCAATTACAGGTGTCTCGAAGGGAAATGCTATAAAATATGGATAAAGCTGGACACCAAGGATACCGTCCCACATAGGATACTCCCAGAGTCGTAACAATGACAACACGAACAAACCATGGACAACAATAACATGTGAATGAGGCCTATAAAAAGTTACTCTGCCAATAATATTCCTCAACAGCCAGCGAAGGCACTTCTTTGGTTGACCATATCACTTTGCTAGAAGCATATACCCATGCAGCATACATCGCAGAAACAATTTTCATCCCCACTGCGTTAACTCCGGCTCTAAGTAAATTGAAGTTGCAACCTTGATCAACCATGGATTCCAAACAGGTGAATCATGGCTGTAATTAGTAACTAAAATGGTTTAAGGTACTGAAGTGAGATCTCACGTCACTAATTTCCAATATGCACATGACCAAAAGACAAGTTCCTAACACAGCCAGAACACCTATACCGCCCAACCCCAATCTTCTGTTTCCAAAAACTGCCAGCAAAATAAATTCACCAACGATGGGAAAGCATAGCGCGTGGAATAAATCCATAAGGTAAGCAATAAAGAAAAGTAAGGCTTAGACCCACCGAGAAAACTACTTCCAATTATGCTTATGGAAATTCAAAAACAATCAGACAATTTTTATAAGGCAAAGAACCGCAAGTTACAATTTCTGATCCACGATGATTTGAAGAAATAGCGATCCTTCAAATCCTTCAGTGCTATCATGCTAATCGAGTATCACTACCAGTATAAAATATGTCGCGACCATACAGGGTATTCTAAAGTATTGGAGTGCAATTAGAGATGAATGCCACGATGGTCTCCATGCTACCGATACTCCCAACAAAAGTAAATTTTCTGACCTGCGCAATTACTCTAACATACCCACAGACATTCCTCATTGTGGTCTTTAACAATAGATTCAAAGATCACACTAGAAACCAATGAGCACTGAGCAGGATCAAGGTTGTCAAACTTCATATGCAAATAACACCCTGCCTGCACAAACATACTTTGGCGAGCCCCCAATCTGGCGCTATGTAAATGAATCCAGAAACTTTGAAGAAGAAAAGAAATCCCATAATCATTCTTCTTTCTTTCCGTCTCTTGTAAACAATTTCTTTTAAAAAAAGAAAGAAAGTAATACCACCATTGTCGTCGATCAGTATCACAAATACAAGCAAAAGAAAAATTGAAGCAAACAATCCACCCACCATGGCAGAGAGCGATCTTCAGATCACGCGTCATCACGCACAACATAGTTCAACATACATAAACTCAATAATTCCACATCCTGGAAACCACATAGCGCGCAAACGAAGCTATGTAAAAAACATAAGCTCAAGACCAGAAGAGGCAGGCGGAACCCAAAAAAAAAAAAAAGGAAAAAGGAAGAGCTCACCAACATAATCTCCCATAAACAGATAATTCGTATCAGGCGCGTTGCCGCCTATCCTAAAGAGCTCGATGAGATCGTAGAACTGGCCGTGAATGTCGCCGCACACCGTGACCGGGCACTTCACCGGCTGCACGTTCCACTCCTCCACGAGGATCGCCCTCGCCTGATCGCAGAGCGTCTTCACCTCCGCCTCCGTCAGCGGCTTGCACTCCATCAGCTGCTCGATCTGGTGGTCCAGATCCGCGTGCGACGGCATATTTCCCAGGCGCCCTCGTCCCTCGTCCCTCGGCCTCCTCTCGCTCCCGCAGATCGCAAATGGCAGGCGGGGGGCGGAAACAACCGCGCGATCGTCGACGGGAGGCGGTTTTCTTCCCCCCTCACTCGGCTCCCGTCGAAGGGAACGGCTCGCCGGGGGGCGCCGGGATCGGGATTCCGAATCGGAGCGAGGCGAGAAGCGGATCTCCGAGCGATCGAGCGGGTCGCGATCTTTCAATCATCACTCAGCTCCGCGAATTCACCTGCGCCTTCCTCCTTCCTCCTTCCTCCTCCTTCCTCCTCCTTCCGCCTTCGCAGTTTGGATGTCGCGCAGATGTTTCGACCGATGAAATTGCATGTGAGAGAGAGAGAGAGAGAGAGAGAGAGACCGAAATGAAATTCGAATGCGAATGCGAATGCGAATGCAAATGCGGATGAATGAATGGGGACAAACAAACCGTCTTTTTGTCTCCGGTTGGCTCCGCCGGGTCAAATAGGGAAATCGGTGGCGACACGTGTCGAGCCGGGGGAAGACGATTCAGACATCCCCCGCGTGGGGGCGGGCGCACCGGATCCTCCCCCCTCTCTCTCTGACCTCGTCGCCCGGGACTAGGATTGGCTTCGCGATGTTTGTCCCCACGCCGTTGAATCTTTTAGAATTAAATCCGGATGCATCGGAAGGCGTCGTTTTATTCGATCGAGGAATTATCAATGTTGCCGTCGAATCATTAAAAGTAAAAGACTTTTCATCCCGCGGGAAATTTAAGATGTCTTTCCCTCTTTAAGTTCTCCCATTAATCTATCTGACACCTGTTCCTTTGAGGTGGATGGAATTTTCAATTAGTCTAGCTTTCATTCCTTAATTTTTTTTTAACGTTAATTAGATTTGCAAATCTTTGGAGTCTTTTAAAATTGGGTAAGATTCAGATTAACATAATTATCAAGTCCAAACACATCTATAGACGTAAAATAATAAACGGTAGGAAACTCAACCGAATACAAGTTGAAATGATGTTTTGCTTTTATGATTATTTAGATGATCTGCTAAAATATATTTATTTGTTGTAATATTTATAAAGACAAAGAGGTGCAAAGGAAATAGCAAAATGACCACCCACTTCCATTAAAAATCACCAACATTAGAGTAAGTCACAATTCTATTTCAAACTTTTTTTTAATTCCATAAATAGACACTCACTTTCATTGTGTATCTCGATGTGGCCTATGTTAACTTTCTGTCCGATAACGCCATGTGTCAGTTCCACGTAATTTCCTTTTTCAAAATTAGAATTATATATTTATTTCCTTCCTTTTTTCTTTATTCTGGTTTTTTTTTTCCCTTTTGCTTTATTCTTCTTCTTTTCGCCTCCGGAAACAATTATAACACTGTGGACAACATCCAAACCACCACCACCTCACCGCCGTCCTAGTCCTCCGTCCATCATCGCCTCGTTGCCATCCACGACCACCATCCTTTTATTCCCCTTTGGCACAAAATCAGATTTGAGGGGTCCATCGTCAAATTTGAAGCCGCAACCTTCGTTGATGGAGGTTGCCACCCGCAACTAAGGTGCATAGCCTCAAATTTGAGGTCATGCAACTAAGATACGAGATTGCACGACTTAAATTTGAAGTTGCGAAATCTAGATTTGTGCTCGAGCACTGCCGTTAATGAAGGCTAAACGATTGGTCATGACATCCACCGGAGGACCGATGATGAAGATACAGAGGAACCCGCTCGCCACTATTAACCCAGACCAATGCTTGAAGCTTCATCTTCCCTCCAAGACCTGGTGCCATTATCCATGGTACAAGATTCCAAAAATGTATCCCATGGGATAAACATAAGCCACAGGAGCTAAGAAGAAAGGAAATAAAAAAAAAGATGAGTTTTCTTTCGAAAATGTATAATTTAGCTGAAATCTCATCTCATTAATGACACATGGAGGGAGAGCGTGAGAAAGATGTACATGTGGAATTGACAGGTCAGACATTTAACAGCTAAAGTGGATTTAAATTGATGGCGGATGGATTTGGGTACAAAGTAAAAATAGGTGAATTTTTACGAGCCAAAAAAAAAAAAGAGAGTTCATATTAGAATTGGGACTTTACCTATATTTCGTGAGTTTTAAGAGAAATTATGTTGGGAATGATGAAAATGAAAACGTTTTCTAAAATCTAGGCAATAATGTAATTATGAAAAATATACAAATAGTACCGAAGCACTGATTTCACTTTTATGGAAAGTTGATAAATTAGGCCGAATAAATTGAAACTTTAGAGATCACGTTGAATAGTTAGGAATAATTTAAGAATTACATTAAATGAGTCAAAAGTCCAAAAATGACATTGAATTAAAGTTTATGAACTATTAATGTCAATCTTTACTACCCCAGATATCACCTCGGTAGCCTGACCTAAACAATGATGAGAACCATGCTAGAAGGAATGGGGCTATAGTATGGCCACCGTTTGGAACTTCAGCTAAGTCAGCGGGAGACAGAGTCACCAACTGGTTGGCCACGGGATCATGTGTTTCGGAGGCCTCTTCGGAGCAAACCAGTAACAGAAGAATCAAACTCCTCCTGTTCGACATCTCAACGTGATCAATGAGGGTTGAATATCGGCTCAAGATATGTTGGTAGCCGTCATGGACAGGACACTCTCGTGACAAGGTGTCCGCCACAATGCCATCGGCGGCTAGGCCTGTGAATGCTGCAAGGTCCGCAAGGGTGATAGACATCGTGCCCTCTAGAAACATAAAGAAGTTGAAACACTTGTCCTGTAGAAAAAAAAGTGTTTCTATTCCGAGAAATAATTTTTGACCAAAAAGATGTCTTGGTAAAAACATTACGGGAATAAAAAATGAATAAAAACACGTTTGGTTAATTTATATATATTTTTGTTTCTTTTAATTTTTAAATATTTTTATTTTATTTTTCATTTTTTCCTTTATTTTTTATTTTTTTCTTCTTTTTCGGCCGGCGGCCTCGCTCGGCCATGGTGAGGCTGGCCGCGCGAGCTTGGCCTCACCCGGCCAAGGCGAGGCCAAGCGTCGCCGCCCCTAGCGAGGCTCGGCCTCACCGGATTTGGGCGAGCTCGAGCTCGCCCGGCCAAGGCGAGGGCCGAGCGTCAATGGCCCCCGGCGAGGCTCGGCCTCGTCGGATCCGGGCGAGCTCGAGCTTGTCCGGCCAAGGCGGCGAGGCCGAGCCTCGCCCGCGCCGGCGATGCTCGGCCGCCAGGGGGTCGACGACGCTCCAGCGAGGTCGCCGACCCTCGACGGCCCTTGACGGCCGGTCATCGATCATGGCCAAGGTCGGCGACCGGCCAAAGAAGAAAACAAGAAGAAAAGAGGAGAGAGAAGAAAAGAAGAAGAAAAAGAAGAAAAAAGTGTTTATGAAGAAGTGTTTTGGAGAAGAAATAATTTTTTTAATTTTTAATTTACATTCTTTTTGTGTTAACAAAATATCGATTTTGAACAAAAACGAAAATAAACGCGTTTACATTTTTTTTTTTTATTAAGAACAAAAAAACAAAATTTCTATTCATAAAAAAAAAAAAAAAAAAAAAAAAGAACGAAAACATGCAGGCCCTTGTTTCTCTGTCGACAGGCGGATGGGATGGATTCTCAGCTTCTCCCGAACTGAACCCTCTTGCGCCTTATCAAGCATGCGAGCCACCTTGAATTGTGATTATCAGCAGAAACCCAACACCGAGGAATCGATTTGCTCCACCCTGACAAATCACCCATCTTTTTAGGCGACATTGTCGGGGAAGCTTTGTGGTTTTCGGAATACTTCTCTTTCAGGGTGTCCTTCACTCCTGTAGCGTCCGGGTTAAAAACAGGCCCTGTTACGTCATTGTCAATCTTCTATCAGATTGTTGAACAGTGAACTACTTGAAATACACGACCTCGATCTGATACAATATGTTTCTTGCATTCAACGGGTTGGCAATCGCTCTTAATTGAACCTATCCTTGACGAGCTTCACAAAAGTAACGTCACTTGTGCTTACAACCAGTGATTTAAAGATTCCTAATGAAGAGACGAACAATTAGGGAGGAAGGGAGGCAATGAGAGAGAGAGAGAGAGAGAAAGAGAGAGAGATCAAAGTGCTCGAATTGAAAAAGTAGAGACTTCACGGCTTAAGTACGTTTTTATCTAAATGGAGATGCTGTTACATTCTGACCCATTACTGAGCCAGCGTGGGGTCAAAATAAGGGGGCACATGTTGACATTAGGCCCAAAATGTGGGCCCAAATCTAAAAGAAATTAATGGCCTAAATTGGGATATCATATGACAATACACTTAGGCTCCGTTCGTTTCACGGAAAATAATTTCTGGGATAACGTTTTTTGGATTTTCTGGCATTCGTTTCATGAAAAATAAATTCCTTGGAGATCAAAGAAAAAAAGTCTTCTAAAGTAGGGGAAAATGTTTTCCAATTTTGAAAAGTGGAAAATATTTTCTTTACTTGATATGTCTTATCTCACACTTCTACAAATCCTCACTTCCTCCTCCCATTTCTTTTTCTTCTTTTCTTTTTTATTTGAATTATTTATTAATTTTCTTTTTCTTTTTTAATTCAAATTATTTTTAATTTCTTTTTCTTTCTTTTTCTTTTCTTTGTTTCCCGTCTTCTTCTTTCTTGGCTAGTCATCGGACTAGGTGAACCTCAAGCTCGTTGATCTCAAACTCGCGCTCGTCGATATGGCAAGCCTCAAGCTTGACACTCGCGCTCGCCAATCTAAGGAGCGGTGAAACATTTTTGATTTTTTAGCTAAACACCAGAAAATATTATTATTTTCCGGAAAATGACTTACGGAAAAATATTTTTCGAAAATGGCTCATTTTCCACGAAACGAACGGACCCTTAGACTGCGTTTGGTGATCCAGATAAAATAAGGTTGGCTTATAAATCCTCCAAATATTCTCTAGATTGTAGAAAATTTGATCACATGCTTGGTACAATCCAAGATAGGATATATATATAATGAAAATCTCACTTGCCTAGTACAATCTCTTGTCCATATCTCACTGCTTGAGTTCCCTCACCGATATTTGAAACCCGCTCTTTCTAGCTCCCTTTGGTTTGTCTCCTTCCTCACCAATTTCGCTAGATCCATCACCATCTCACCCTCTAGCCTAAATTTTTTATCTAGCACTTTATTAAGGTATATCCGATTTTATCTAATTTAGGGAACGTTGCCAAATATTGAATAAGATATTTTGTTATCCTATCCGAACTACTAGATGTAACCTTAACTCATAAGACTAACTCAATAGCATGCTTAATAAGCTCATTATGTCATAACAATACGATTGGCTTAAAAAGCACATTGATGGAATGTCTAACAAGCTCATCGATGATGAGTTTTTAATGGATAGAGTTCGAGGGAAGTTCATGACATGCGAGGCCAATCAATTGACTTGAAATATATCAAGAAGTTGAAGACTAAGTCAAGAATGATTTATCGACCAAGGAATGGTTATACTTAAAGATTGGGGGGCGGTTGCAAATTATTTGTAAAGCATTGCAAGTCAAGAGGCAATTAGTGAATTCTGTTGAAGAAGATTGTGCATAACAAAATTGCATGCACGATGGATAAAAGGACGCATCTCTCATTGCACATTCTACGGTCACAAAACATCAACCAAGGCATCAAGAATCGTGAGAAGGGCTTGTCAAATTAAAGGTGAGTAATTCCAGATTCCATATAAGTTTTACTTAGAACTTGAAATCTATTTGTTAGAACACGTTCCTTATTTTTTAGAACTTGAAACCCACTATGTCATAGGTTTCAAAGTTGGTTTCACGGTCTACCCACCTTCTATCTATATTATTAATTGAACTATTATAGTGAATTATCACCTTTAATAATCACTACTTGCCATTACAATTCACTAATCATACCTTATATTTAAACACACAAATGATATAAAGTATTAACAAAGTAAAAGTCTCAATCATAAAATGGAAATGCAGACTAGGGCTTCAAGATTATACATTTATCATCGAACGCCACGAAATACCATAGGATTGTATTAAGACATAGACCAAGAAAAACACAAAAAAACTTATTCCAGTTCTAAGTTACAGGTTTTAGGTTTCATCAACCTAGAACCTGGAATCTACCAATTAAAATAGTTTTCCTAATTTTTGAAATCTAGAATCCTAGTGGATCTTGGAACCTGGAACCAAATATGTTCTCACTAGTTTGGTTTTCAAGTTCCAAGTTCTATCTTGAAACCATACTCACCCCTATGTTAAATTTTGAAGAAAATCATTTGGATTAGATTTCACCAAAGTTTGAATGTTCAATTTGAATCAAGTTAAGTTTCCTAATTTCAATATTGTACTTGTCTTTGATTATAAAAACTATAAAGTTGTGTCTTCTAAGCCTTTCACTTTCCCTATGCACTTAATCGATTTCTTTTAAAAAGCTTATATCCAATCTTAGTCATCGAGCAAACATGCTATCCAAAACTGTAAGCCATCTTTGATTTAGTAAAGTCTATTTGTCCACGAATTATATTTATAATTCAAATTTTACGAAGTCCTTGAAATTTCAAGACACATTATAATCCACTTGCTTTTGATTTAAAGCCAAATTTGATGCTTTAACAACTTGACAAAAATACACGTGACACGTACATAGAGATTTTTTTAAGGACTCTAGTATACTTTTCCACCTTCTCTTTTTAAATTTTGAATGTTCGAATTTATAATTCTGGGGCTTTCTTTGATGTCATCCGGTGATAGGGTTGGAAATATAATGGGGAGTCAAAGTCTAAAAAAGGAGGTCAAATATACAACGCATCTCAGTATTTTTAGGTGTGTAGTGGGGTCGATTGAACCCGGGTCAAATAAGGACGCTCCCCCACTAATCTTGGATGGGACCACATTGCATGGTCACCCAAGTTTGGAGAATAGAGCTGTTTACCATCACACGAAAGCCAAATCTCAAAGAGGAAAGACGCCCACCACCCAAAAACTTCCCCAATTCATCTAAAAACGCAGCCCCAATTTTTTGACAAGGATCTAGTACATGCTTGTCTTTCGTTGGTCGTGACAAGAGCACGTTCTCCCTTTTCTTTTGTCCTTTTCGGAAGCTGTCCCAATTCGAACCTAGCTTGCTTCAGACTCAAAACTTTGCTTCTCAGCTCAACCCCAACTCAACAAGCAAAGAGAAAAGGAAAAGACAGAGAGAGGTTGGGTAGAGAGCCCGCCCACTACTTTTGTGCCCACTTTCAAAGTGTGATCTTGTGCTATCGCGCGTTCCCTTTTTTCTTCTTTTAAACGTTTGATCAATCATATGCGTAAATAAGATAATTGGCTAATTATGTGGTTCATGAGATGTTAAGAGTCTTCTTGAAAGAACATTGTTCCGGACAATTGTTGTCCAACTTCTCGGTGTTCGGATGAAGGAAACTAATCGATTTACAAAAATCGTTTTTCATTAACTGAAAACGATAAATTTAGATTGGAGGAAAACGACTTTTCTTTCTAGTAAAAAATGAATTACTTTCCATAAACTACTAAACAAATGAAATCTAAGAAAAATGGTTTTTCTGGAAATTATTTTCTTTTACCATGAACGTTTTCAATGAAAGGAACGTCTCCTAAATTGCTATAGTTAGTCCAAGTGGAGGGTCCAAGGAGTAACGAGATGTGTATAGTTTGCATTCTAAATTAAAAAGATTGCAGTCGTTCCATGAACCCGAGATGCAAAGGCTTTCTACCGATCATGCGTGCCCCTTTAATGTTTTATGGTGGGTTCGCTTTTATTTTGCGCACTTCCTTTTTATTTCCCCTCCCTTTGATAAAAGAATTCTGTGTACGTATACTGATGCCACCTCCTTTTGACCAGCAGAATCAGCATATAAGAACAAAAGTGTGGGAGACTGTTGGCCGCTAAACATTCATGACAAGACAGCCCCTAAAACATTAGCCGGCCACTCATTAAGCATTTCAAATAAGGAAATGTTTGATTTTCAAAGTATCGCTGAGGAAAGATCGTCTGGTACTTGATTGCTTTACAAGGGCGCTTTTCGACGACACTCTATTTCGATAAACAGGACAAATCAGATGTACATAGGACATGTAATCAGGCAAGAAAATACGGAAGATAATTTAAAGTAGGGTTTCGTCTGATGAGTTGCCCTGGATGATTTATCTTTGGATTCTGGAGAGCATATTTTGTGCGACACAAGCTTCCAATATTCCTAGTGCTAGCCACGAAGAATACAATGCTTCCCGGAAGAGAATATACGGCGGGCAATCAATCAAGCAACAAAACATTTGGTACTGGAGTGTTCTCAAACTTTTCTAATTAACTTTAATTACAATCCCATGTCTAGACGAACTTAAGCAATCCTGCACACACATTTCTGTCGTCTTCTCTCTCTCTCTCTCTCTCTCTCTCTCTCTCTCGATACCTATGCTTGACCCGGAGGTTGTTTTGAGTTCCCAGATCTCCTGAAACCAAAGGAAAAACACATAAATTTAAAGCCACGCATTATTTTTTATAAGTGATAAAAAGCAATGAATGTGCTTTGGTTCTCTTGGTTGTTCTCTCCAGCTTTTTTTTTTTTTTTCAATTACCCTTTATGTTGTGAATAAAAGTGCCAGCTTCCAATATATTAGACCACGATTTTCAGTGGCATGTTTGAAGATGCGGCATGTGTGTTCTAAAGGGACGGGAAAGTGAAGACCAAAAGAAACAATTAAAGCTTCAAAAGGTTGCATGTACTCTGGACATATCTATATTTACTTAAAGCTTTAGATAAGCATTGAAATTGAATAAAGCAAGAGAACATCTTCCCTTTTGATGGCAGGCACATATTAGATTTAGCTCCTTTGTTAGAGCATTAAGTAAATAGCTGACACAATAGTTTCTTTTTTCTCTATGCAATGAGAGGGAAGGGTACTTATTCTGTAGGCACTTGACGAAAATGCACCCAATATAGCAGACCGTCATATCATGTGAGATGTGAAAGATTCACGATTGAGTATACGGGTTCTCACTATGAGTGCACACGTATATAATGTCTTACATGCAAGTGTTTTCATCTATCTCTTAGAGAAATCAAAAGATGAAAGATTATAGAATTGGGATATCTTTAAATTGTTGAATTAAGCAGACCTTTTGTTTTGTTAGTTACCGTTGATCGTATTTTCAAGGAAAAGACATTCGAAGTATAAAATTTCATCAAAGGGACATGATTGTGAGATATTATGTCATTATTTGGTTTATGAAATAAATTTTGACATTGGCATATGGTGTAATGAAATGAATAGAATGGGAATACTTTATATTTAAAGGGAAAAGTTGATTTTTTTTTTAATAACTGGACATCCATATGAGTCACTCTGAAGATGATAATATAGTTATTCTTAGCTGTCTAAAACTTTCGCAAAAGCAACTGTTTCATAGGGGAGAAAACTTTAGCAAAAGAGAAATTCACTATGCATGGAGCAAGAAGCACTGACACAAACTATTCGGGCTATAACTCTATATTAAAAACATAAGAGAATCACGTTAGCTCTTTTCTAAAGCCCACAGTAAACCTCGAGCCTATTAAATACCGCTGGCTCAAAATCACTAATCATGTCAAATTTTATGAACATTAATGCACTCATCACATCACAAACACGGCTTCAAGTTTTCATGAATCCAATAAAATATATCTCCTGTCCTTTCTGTAAAAGAGAGAAAAAACTTCATGTACCGTACCTGTTGTGAATAGGATCAGATCCATTAGGGACTCTCCTCTTGCTCATGTAGTAGAGATCTGACCGCGGGCGGAAAACAAGCTTCTTCTCTCTATCAATCAACTCAGAGTTCCTTGCCTTCCCCTTCGACCTCTCCTTCAACGGCGGGCTTGGTGGTACTCCTCTACCGCCAGCTGCTTCCGCCATCGCAAACACCAAAAGCCAAACGAGACTCAGAGCTGCTAGTGCTCTGAGTAGGAACTTTGCGTCTAGAGGACAATTCTTACCCATGGGATATGCTCCTTATATAGTCCTCTACACACAGGTTTCCACTCTTTTTTTTTTTTCCTTTTCCTACAAAGAAAAATGCTTAGATTTCTAGGATGACTAAGACGAACGACGAAATATGGCAGAACTCAACACCATCATTGCACAATGATTGCCATGCATGAAAGAGAAAAGAAGAGAGAGAGAGAGAGAGAGAGAGAGAGGAGTGCCCGGGGGGGGGGGGGAGTGGGCTAAGGCAAGAATTCTATTTTTGGGTGATGGAAGTCTTCCCTAATTTACTTCGTGGGCTACGGATGGTTTGTTTTCTTTATAGGTTGAAGCGATTCTATTGCGCTTTCTCGAAGAGAGAGAGAGAGAGAGAGAGAGAGAGAGAGAGAGAGAGAGTGGGCAGGCTTAGCTGGCTTCTTTGGTGACATGAAAAGGGACCTAAGTTTGCTTTATACTGGTGAATTTTAATACGACACTGCTTTTAAGCTTCCATTTGAGTTTTTTCATGCACATGCACCCACAATGCCCGAAGAGCCTTGGTGCCTCTCCCTCCCCATCCCATCCTACGTTACGAATAAAAGCAAAGATATTTGCAACGAAAATTGGCTCCTCTCGTATCTCCAGCGCTCACGTGGCAATCTATTTTAAAAAGGATTCACATACAATTACCTATGACAGAGCACCGAGGTGTACATGTGACTATGTGAGTTGTGTTAAAAGATTCCAATATTGAAAATTTAGGGTACATTTAGTTCAGTTTTCTCAAGAGGTTTTCGATCAATGCCAGGGTGTTTGACAAATTTTACCTAGGGCTTTCGGCCAGATGTTGGTCTTGGGAAAATTGAAAGTCCAATACTAGTAGGGACTAATATTGAGCTTTCAGCATTTGGCCAAATGTTAAAACTAAATTTTTTCTTTCAAAATTACTCTCACCAATTCATTAGTTTTCCGATTTTGCCCATTTGTGTAACTGTTCATCTTTTTCGTGTGATGGCGGCCGATGAAGTCAGATTTGGCCGGAGAAGGGTAAGTGAGGGTCACTCGACCCAGGCGACCCTTGCCAAAGGTTGCACAACCTTGGGCGACTGTCGCTTGGATCTTGCGACCTTAGGTGGTCCTCACTTGGATCTCGCACGATCCTGGCGACCCAAGCGGTGGTCGCTTGGGTTGCGTGCCTCCTAGGTTGCGCCACCCTCCTCAGGCGACCTCAACTAACAGTCACCGGCATTAGACTTGGCTTGCCGGTGGCCATAGCTCTTTGTTAGCTTCGATGAAAGGTTTAGGTTTATATTTTTTTAATAAAAAATATAAAAACAATTGCCAAAACTCATTGCAAAAGGTTTTTTTGCCAAGTACTCCTTAATTCCAAAGTCCATTTGTAAAAAGTTTTTACCAAACATAATTTGCATTCCCTCGAAAGACTTTGACTTTCAGCATTTACATTATACCCAAAGTCCATTTGCAAACCTGAACCAAATGTACCTTTAGTATGTATGAAGCAGTTTGGATACCTTAATTAGTCCATACCACCTTAGTTTAAGTTTTTAATGAAGTAGTATCTAACTAGATATGTTCTTAGGTTAGGACTTACGATCTCTCTCACAAATCTTCTCAAGTGCAGGTATTGGAATTCTGCTGCAACTTTCGAGCCCGAACAAGCGGTATCGAAACCTTGATCAGTGGCGCTCCAATGTGGATCGATATTTGACTTAAATATCTCAAAAAAGATATCTCATGACCAACATTGATTTTGGTGAAAATTTTCATCTCGATGTGTTTGGCAAAAAGAGACTATGGGTGAAGGCAGGTATCGAGGTAGAGCAATTTTATTCCATGTACAACAATGATGTTTGTTCGGAAGCTATCCCGTAACAAAGGTGGAGATGCAAGTGTGAGATTGTTTGAGGTATACATGTAAATTATGCGTCGGAGGACCCTCACATAAGAAATTTAGTGTTATGTGAAATAGTCATTTTATCTTAAATATTTAAAAATCATTGACTTATACTTCTTAGTGAAGACGAAATTAGATATATTGATGGGATCGAATTTAGACTCTTTTCTAAAGATCTCCTCTAAAAGGGTATAGGACTTCTGCTACGAGTCCTAACAGAGGGATTGCACTATTTGGTTTCTATTTCAATCCCAAACGCCTTTCTTCATCAAATATGTAAGCTGATATTGATTTTACCAGTTAGGTCAAATTGGGTTAGTACAACCCTAATATGACCCGAACTACCCAAATTGCTTCATTA
Source organism: Eucalyptus brandiana (assembly GCA_014182725.1). NCBI lineage: Eukaryota > Viridiplantae > Streptophyta > Magnoliopsida > Myrtales > Myrtaceae > Eucalyptus > Eucalyptus brandiana. Next base: position 32,396,724 of record CM024669.1, read on the forward strand.
AGATGTTAAATAGCTGTAATGGATTTTATTAATGGGATTGATGTGCGTACTGGAGATGCATAAGCAAAACAAAAATATTTAGGGAAATGTTAATAAAATTACGAAATTGATTCCTTTTTTTGGGCTAATTTACGAAAAACTCCAAGATATATAATCCAATAATATACCTAGGAAAATGATCTAATATAAATAATTTATTGCATACCAATAGTCATTCACGTAACATATTAATTGGCAAGGATGTACCAAATTAAGCGCTCAAGCCAAATAGGTTAATGTAGGTCAAATCAATAATCCTAGCAACAACATCTTGACCAATTCAATTAAATAGAACATACATGTAATTTTAGGGTGACATCAGTTTCACCTTTATATGACCCAATTTATAAATCAACTCAAATGTATCGTGACAAGATTATGACACGAAACACGAGTAATATAAATTTGAATCCACTAGACTTCCACTCAAGTCATGTTTTCATATCATAGCAAAAATAGATACTCACAAGTTAAATTAACTTCCTCTGGTCCACTTTATGCCTTAATCACTTGGACCACCCTTAGTTGGACTGCAAAAACTTATACTCTCCCAAAAATGGGGATATGTGATCTTTAGGAATATGATCACCCAACACATATAGATAGAGATGTACATGAATATGAATTAGAAGCTGGTTCCACCTTTAGATGGTTGAGGGCCTTTTGATTGGGGAATATTGTCACTCCTTACTTCGATGGTTAAAGCATATGGCCCATTTTTTTTGTCTTATCCATTCTCTGCATGCATGTTGGAGTTATAATCAATATGCTGGCAAGAATCCAATGCTTGTCACTAGGAATGGCTTCTCCTAGAAGGATGATATAACTAGGTACAGTATCCTACAACATTTTTTACTTTTTCTTTTGATTTGGGTCAGCGGCCATAAAAAGTGCCGATGGTTCCAAGATTATATAATCGTCGAGAACCTGAGATTTGACATGCATCAGAATGCAACTTTGGGTGTCCAAGGAATAGAACCTGTATGACCCAGTAAAAAAGAACGGAATAGAACCTGCCTTGGTTCCTCTATTATAAATTCTTTTTGTTACCTAGTAAATCTCGAGAAATTTATTTACAGAAATGTGGATTGTGATTCGAGACACGCAACTATCTAGGGCTGAGAATTTGTGCTGACATGTTGTAATTGTCTTTATTGTTCATGTCAATTCATGTTATTGTAAAACATTATAATTTTGGTAATGTATTGGACAATATTATGAAACCATGATCAACTGTTTTAAATAGCTTAAACATTAATTGTGAGGCAACGGCGTGGTTTATATTTAAAATACTCCGGCACTTCCCTGACGTGTAGGCAAGAGTAGCATTATTGGGTAGACAAACAAGGAGGACGGAAAAATTTGAACTCAGAAACTCCACTTTCATTCCATATCAACTTATGTGGGATCACAACTAAACATTCTAAAAAATTAAGTTGTAAATTATTCAATTTTCTTAACATACACACCAAAATAATTGGACTATAATAATAAAAAAAAAATGTGTCAATTCGTGTCATCATATGCAATTAAGCATATTTATATAAGGGTTTTCTCGTAATTTATGTTTCTTCTTGTGTCATGTTTATATCGTGAAAACAGGTCGTGCCTAATGCTCCCGATTATGACCCTCAATGTCCGAGGTGTCCCGCAGATGATATATCAATAGGGTACACAAATCTGCATGATGATGGTTCTAAACATATAAAGTCATCAGCAGATCAGATCTCACAAGAAACATATGGAATATTACGTAGCTCGGTAAGATCATGTCTTTTTCTAGCCCCCCCGTAAAAAAATGAAGAATTTACCATTCGAAGTATGAGGCTTCTAACAATTTTACTGTTCACGTTAAACATTTATACAATAAGAAGCACGCAAAACGATATGTACATACTTAGTTTGTAATTTAGTGATTGAAGTGACGGGTCTAACTAAATATGAGGATAATTATAAAAAAAGTCAAAAACTTATCATATGGTAATCAATTTAGTCCTAACTATTTCAATTGCCAGATTTTGTTATAAACTTTTTGATAATTTGTCAGCAAATATTGGCTATAAATCGTTCATTTGGATGTTAACCATTTTACATGATACGACTAGTGTTGACATGAATAATTTTTGTAACTTCTAATTGTAATTTTTTTCTAACTTTGAGTTGGCGGGGATTGGTTCTTTCTTTTTTTCCAAATTTGTGCCTACGAAAGATGAAAAGGAAAAAAAGGAAAAAATTGAGAAAAATTTAAAATAATTGTAAAAACTATTTACATCAATGCTAGTCATGTCATTAGTAATGCCATATAGGTCAGTTGGTATCTATGTCGATGATTTTTAGCCAAAATTGACTGAAAGGATTATACTAACAAATTGTCAAAATGTTTATGACTAAATTAGTCAAATTAAATTCAACAAAAAAAATAGTCAAATTGAAAAGTTTAAGACTAAATTGACCGTCGTAACATATGTTTAGAATTTTTTCGGTAATTTTCTCACTAAAAATGTTAATGAGCTTTGGGCACTCGTTTCGTAATCTTGGCATGGACTACTACTATATGTCCTAACAAGTGGCATCAAATGTGATAGATTGGGCCCACAATTTCTATGGATGTCCGATGAATATCGAGAGAAAGAAATCACCAGATACGCATAAGCATGTTTCCCACTCGCTGAGATTGTTAAACCTGTTGTGGTTTCTAGATACCGTGAGCTCCATCGGTGCTTAATAAAAGAGTGGATTGCTGGATGCTTCATTACCAAAGGTACATGTGCGAGAATTTTGGTTAACATCGAATCTCCCAAATGCTGTTTGAAGTGTAAAGAAAACTAAATATCTAGGTTGCTTGCTCGATAGCTTAGACCTCTGAGCGAAGTTCCCATATGCTATTTGAAGTGTAAAGAAAACTAATATATCTAGGTTGCTTGCTTGATATCTTAGACCTTCCAGCGAAGTTCGGTTTAACTAGATATAATAAAAAGCAAATGACGCTAAGCTCTTTTTGAGTGATCTTTTCAACCGTGAGGTTGTGTCTAACTTAGTGGTGTTGAAGCGGACATCATCATTGGTGGATTGGAGTTGATAGGCCCCAGGTGGGAAAATTGTCCAAAAAATCTAAACATATTACATTTTTGCTAATTCAGTTCTAAACTATTTAATTTTGTCAATTGTCAATTAAATTCACTTGGTCAATTTTAGCTGAAAATTGCTTAAATGGATGCATGCCATTCTACGTGGCATGGCCGGCCATGGAATGGCTAGCGTTAGCATTAACAATTTTTATGATTTTTCATAAGCATGCTTATTTATTTTCTTTTTTTCTTCCAAGCTCGACGGGGGTTAACTGCCAGTCATAGGCAACGGCCAGCCAACCCTTGCCTAGTGATTGATGGGGGTTGGTTGATGACCCTCAATGGACTTGGTAGAAAAAAAGGAAAAAAAGGAAGAAAAAGAAAAAAAGAAAAAATTATAAAAAATTTACATCAATGCCAGCCATTTACAGAGCGCTATTGGTGTCTACATCAATGATTTCCAACTAAAATTAACAGATGAATTAAATTAACAAAACGTGAAAATTTTTAGAACTCAATTAGTATAATTAAAATGTTTTGGACTGAATTGTTGAAAATACAATAGATTTTTGATTTTTTGGATAATTTTCCCGATCTTTGGCAATATGTGTCCCGACGAATATCTTAAGGTGTGCTTTTCCTAGATCACGGTGGTTGCCAAATGAGGATTACCATTTCGATGAACGGTCGAGAGATTCGAGGGAGTCGAACGATTAATGCATATCCCCCCCATGACGGATGAGACTTGTTAAGGTACTTGTGTTGAATGCTAATGAAAATAAACTTCTCTAATATCCATGAAAATCGATATGTCACGGAGCAATTGATCAATCTAATTGACTTACTACTTGATGACTCAGAATTTTTTCAAGATATTGCATCCACTTAATGTTGGTAATGAGCTTGAGTTTGGACTCCATTTTGGTGATCTTCTCATCAATGAGGCATTGTACATTTGTCATCCATTCACAGATGATCATATGACCCAGTCATGTGAATATTTTCCCTAAAGGGTTTTGGAAGTTCAAAGCCCCATGAAAAAGTTGGACTAAATAAAACAATAGAAAGATATGGAAGATCTCTTTGCATACACACACACCATTCGTGAATGAAATCATCTTTTTATTGGATTCGTACACGACAACTTTGATAGGTGTCCTGGAATCTCGATTTGTTTGATTGTGCGTTACCCGACATGGGCCGATTCCATGCGATAAAAAAGCTCTAGATTTGGGTACTTGCACTTCAATTATAAAAATGCTTGATCACGCATCTCCCCGAATAAAACATGGTTTCAATGCCATTACTGTGGCCGATACTAAAGCACGGTTCATCTTTCAGTACAAGTTTCTCGGCATGATGCATGTCCTGTCCAGCATCCCCCGATGAGCTTTTGTGGCTGCGTATTCGGTCAAAAGATGAATGAATAGTGCGTAGATGTCTCCAAAGAAACATCTATGATTTGAGTTCCATAACCTCACATGTTAGCTATCGGTCAACCGAGTCATTAACGTTTTAAATGAATCATTAATGGTGTACAAAGTTAATTTTTACTTTATTCATCCTTGGAGGAGTGTATGTAATTTACGAGTGGGATAAATCCGACAAACATACAAACTATACTAATACAGAAATCTCATTAACATATTGTTGCGTCGTTCCCAGGAACTTCGTGTTAGAAATTTATAAACATGGGATAACATTAATTGTACAATATTTTAATTATTGAAGAACAAGCTGTTGTAAAGTAAAATCTCTATTCCGCAATGTAAACATGTTACGGTTAATCCATCATGGTCCTCCAAGGGAGCAGAAGGAGAGAAGGACCTGGTCCCAGATTTGCATGTCACCGTTCGTATTGATTGATTCGGTGATGGCGATCACTCTTCTTAGCCTGGACAAGTCGGGTTCGTGATTTCCATTTAGACCTAGTATTGATACCTAAATATTGACGGTCCATTTAATCATTTGTTGCATAGAAAATTAGAAATCAACTCCAACCAAAACAAAAATATTTTTGATTTGCATGTTAGGAACATCTTTATTTAATTACGTTAGGCTCACACAAATTGCATAAATGGACTGACTTAAGCAGAGAGGTTTCGAGCGTAATTAAAATTTGAAGATCTTGGCCAGCCCATGCTTCAATCGATCATGATTGAATTTCGCGCGTGCCTGAATTTATTATAAAAAAAATCATAAACCTATGACATTTTGACCAATCGAGGCCTTAACATTTCAATTTGGCCAATTTAATCCTAAACCTTTTGGAAAATTGCCAATGTAGTCCAACCAGCCAATCTCAGCTGAAAATTGCTGATGCGAACACCACTCTCCTCGTTCAGGTATAGTGCACCATCTTTCAGGTCCTAACATTCTTGCTCTCACTTGGATCCTTCTTAGAAAATCAAGGTCGATCAACAGTGCACCTAGAAGGGATTCTACCAATCAACTTCCTTACACCTTACGGGTTTGCCACCCATTCACACATGTCAGACTCCCTACATGGTATTGCTGATGTTGATGTATACAATTTTTGTATTTTTCATTGTCTTTTCTATTTTTTTTTGAATTTTTTTTGAAATTTTTTATTGTCTTTTTGTTTCCTTCTTCCTCTGGGATCACTAATCTCCTTGATGGTCGGCCACAAGCGAGTGCCAACCTCGTAGGGGTGAGGTCACTTGAGGCTGGCAAGGTCACCTTGCCAATATTTAGCAAGAGTTGACCTCGTCAACCTTAAGCTCAGCCTCAAGCAAGGCTTGCCCTCGCTAGATCTAGTGGGGTCTAAAGCTAGTGAGGCTGACCATCACCCGAAGCTGGCGAGGTCGACCATGGCCAGTTTCAAGTGAGGTTTGCTCTCACCTTGCACGTGATTAGGGAAGTGGATTTTGATGAAGCTTGGGGGTGGTAACAATGCATATTTCTTTCGGAAAATCCATTTAACGTGAAGGCAAGAAAATCGACTAGCATTAAAAACTGGGGAAATAAACCTTGGTCGAAAATCACTGGACATATTCACGGCAAGGTAAGGTTTCCGATGGGAACATATGCTTATGTATCTGGAAAAGTTTAGCAAGCAAGAAGCATCATGGGCATATCGAAGAAAAGGTGGAAGAGAGAAAATATTGGGAGATACACAAAGATAGTAGCCGAAATACGAGGAAGCTAAGAGGGAAAGGAATATTGAGGATTCAATGAAAGATAGTATTATACGTGGGGGGCATATATTTATCATATTCTTTGATTTCAAGACAGGAAAAGCAAGAGCAATATATGCTTATTTTAAAACAAGGAAGATGAGAATGAAAGAAAAGATGAAACTTGTTCGTGTAAGAGGACAAGGGGGACTTCTTTTTGAAAAAAAAAAAAAAGTGTCCGTTGGTTCACCAAAACAGAGAAGCGCTCGTGTTTGCTCTCTTAGTGGCCAGCTCTCGTCACGATCGCAACCCCTCGGACACAACCACACACGGAGCAACGCCAAGAAAATCCTCCGCAGTGTCGGTCCTTCCATGCCGACGCCAACGCGGTTGCTCGCTGCCCCTTCCCCGTCGACGTCTCTGTTTGGACCCTGTGCTGCAGCCCCCACGCTCATCAGTCCAATAGTCCAGGCGAGGTTCCAGAGGAGTCCTTGCCGACGAATCGACAGCAGCCGGCCCAAGTGATACTCAGGGTGTCCGATTTTCTTTGCTGTTTGTGAAACTTTGTTCTGCACGTTTTCTTGTGGTCTTAGCAAACTGGATCGCTCAATCCCTCAACTAACTCAGTTGTATCTTTCCACGAGCCCTACCGTAGAAAGTAGGTTTTCAATATCACAAAAAACCAAAAATTGATATATTCATGACAAATTTATCCCAAATTAATTTTTTGATAGCCAAAAATACCAAATTGATACATCTTTAGTAAATTTACCTCAAACTGGTATATTTGTGATAAATTTACTCTCTTAGTTTCCGTTTAATTTTACTATCAAATTGCTGAGTTAAATGATACGTGATAGTTCACCTGGTCCCAGTTTGAGATTTTATTCTTCTTTTGTCACAGTTATATTCGTTTTGTGGTTTTTTGCAATATTAATCTAATTTGACGGAGGGTATATTTGTTATAAATATATCAGTTTCGAGTTTTTGGTGGTAAAAAAAAAAAATAGTTTGGAGTGAATTTATTATAAGTGTACTAGTTCAAGGTTTTTTTGTGGTTATTTTGGGGGTAAATTTGTCATAAATATACTAATTTGGGATTTTTGGTGGTTAAAAAAATTAGTTTGAGGTATATTTATTATAAATGTACAAACTTGAGATTTTTTTTTTTTGTAAAGAACAAACTTGAGATTTTGCGTAGTATTAAACCTAGAAAATATTCAATGGTTTGAAATCACCACGTCATCATCTTACGTGGCATGTGTGTTGGGAGAGGCAATGTGCTAGAGGTAAATCTGAGCAGTATTAACCCTAGCCCCTCCTGCACTCCCGTTGGCTTTGCTCCCTCCTCTTCCTCTTCGTTGGCGTCTTCTGCACCTTTATTCTCCAATGGATTCAGCTCCACACCGGCAACTTCGGCGCTGATGCTCTTTGGTACATTGTCGTCGGTTGCATCGGAGGATCGTCGCCCTTTGGAATGGCTCAGCCTATCGCGAGCTCTGGTTCGTCGCCGTTTGTGTCGAGTTCCCCTTCGCCATTGTTTGCCTCATTGGGGAGCTTTGTTGCTTCTTTGTTCGGTGCATTTGCGCCTTCTTCCGGTGCAAGTTCATCCTTGTTTGCGACGTGTGCGCCTGTGCCTCGGGCATGGTCAAGGCTCACCGGCTTGTGCCTATACTTGGAGCTTGGCCAAGCTTCGATCGACAGAATCGCTGCAGAGGGAGGTGAGGTCATCGAAGATGGCGGTGGACTGGAGGAAGGGGCGATGGTTAGGTGGAGAGGTGGCTGGGAGAGAAGGAAAAAAAGGAAAAAATAAAAATAAATGTTTATTTAAAAATTTGATTATTTTATTCGAGAGAAAGCATTTTCCAATGAGGTCCAAATAGGAAAGAATGTTTTCAATGATATATATCAAACAAAGGAAAACTAATCGTATGACTGGAAAGTATTTTTCAAGAAAATATTTTTCTCAATCGTTGAGTTTTCCATGAAACAAACGCACCCTTAGTCTTTTCTATTTTCCAGCTGGTCCAAGTGAGAGACACCTATTTTCTTCTACTACCGTGACTGCAAAAACTCCAGCAATCCTCCCAATGATCTTGCAATGAAACCGTTCTAGAGTAGCCGATCCCATGTTTGTGTTTTCCATCCCCATATTCGGTTTTCCGTCCCCATATTCCTACCGCAAGTCAAGCTCCATCATCGTTGCTTTGTCGTTCACGCTCATAGCCTTGCCAATTGTGGTTCATCGTGGCCGGCCATCGTTTGATCCAAGTTCAAATTAGGTGGCTTCTTAATTTGAACTTAATTGAATATACGATTGCCTAATTTAGATTATTTAATTCAAACTTTGATTTGGTTTGAGTTTTAGGTGTTCCCTTAATAAGTAACTTCCCCAATTAATTCATTGCCTATCTACGCTTGAGTCGTGCATATAATTGAGATTTCGATGCCTAGGATCGGATTCCCGATTATCCTTATTTCCTATTATCAATGTCATGAATACTTGATTGCCTGAGTTTATATATTGCATGTTGTTAATTTATGAAATGTTATTATTACGATGAATACAAAAAAAAAAAAAAAAAAAAAAAACGCATTTCATTTTAGCAAAGATTGCATTCATAGCAGTTCCCTAATTTAGAATTGCATATGTAAGGGCCATGTAATTAATTAGGAAATTACCTAATTTATATTAGGATTTAATATAATTATTTCCTAGTTTAAGCTAGGTAATTACATTTTAGGTTGTTCTCTATATTAGTCTAAAAAAACACATATATTAGTTGTTACATCATTGCCCCGTCCTCATGTTCACCATGTTGCCACATCATCACATTGCCGTGTTATCATAATATCACGTCATAATATTCATGTCATTGCATGTCATGTTAGATTAATTTATAGTTCGTTTACTTGACCTTTGAAATAGCTCGCATATAAATTGTATCTCATGCATTGCATATAGTTCAATTTTCATTAAAAAGACAAAGACTTAATTGATATTACATTTAGAAATCATGTTTAGGTCATGCATATATTATTTAGTTAACATTTTGTAGAACACTTGGTGTGTTGAACTTGATGCAGCTTCTGCTTTGCTTAACGCGTTGATGTTTTTGCCCACATTCGAGTAATTCATTTATTAATTTGAATTATTTCTTGTTAAAATCTTGGTTGTGCATTCGCATGACCACCAATTACATGTTAGTGGTTTAGGATTAAAATTGACTAAGATTACTTGTAAAATATTTTTGAAAATAAAAAGAAAATGCACATAAAGGGTGTTGGGTTAATCTAGCATAACCAAGTCTCCATATTCATGCAATTCTAGTTTGTAAAAGTAAAGTGTTCTCCCACATTTTACTTGGATTTCTAATCGACCCATAATAGATTAGTGGTGATTTCTAATTAAATTGAATTGCATATTTAATTGATTAAATTAAAATCCGAAAGTTGTGATTGGTATGAGTTTGTGAGAGTCCATGTTAAGTTTTTGGACTTAATAATCAATGAACTTTCCTTTTAGTGGTCACATCAAAGAAGGTCGGAACACTTAGGTATTTTAAGAATGTTCACCTAGCCTTTGGTCTTTTTTGGTTTCTTGACAATGAATTCTCGAATGTGATTTTGTTTCGCTGAAAAGTGTCGATGAAGTACCTTTTAAAATATGGAATGGTAAACACGAATCGACAAAGGTCGTGAAGGCATGGCCACCTTTGTACGTGGCTAGCAAGGTTGGCCTCATCCGCATATGGGTGAGGGTCATAGCCCTCACCAGCTATAGTGGGAAAATAAAAGAAAAAAAGGGAAAAGAAAAAGAAAAAGTAAAAAAAATTACCAAAAAAAATAAAAATATATCATCAAAAAATTATAAAAATAAGTCAATGTTAGTACTAGCCGTTCCATGTAAGATAACTATTATCTATGTCAACAAGTTGAAATTAGCTGGATAGACTTAATTGACAAATAGTAAAAATGTTAGTATTAAACCGATCTAGTTAAAAAGTTTATAACTAAATTAATACTATTGTAATAAATTTATAAATGTCTTAATATTTTTTCCAAAACAAGCTTTTTCCAATTTGACGTTTCTAATAGAAATCCTAGTACAAATACAATAGATCGGAGTAATGTCAGTAATTATTACTTTGGCTATAGAGAGGGTATAATTGGTGGCTAGTCTTATAAGTAAATTTGAAAGCTCATATAAGCAGCACCTAGCTCAGCCTTATTCACGAACTCCACAATTTGGTTTCTCACTTAGGAAAAAGAACGCAAATGCCGCAACTTGAACTCCACTTATAGGTAGGGGAAGTTTTGTTCCGGCTGTGATAGCTGCTATCGCATTTTTTTTCTTTGAAGAGATTGATTATTAAAATGTCTTCACTTCTTTAGGGATCAATCCAATCGAAAGTTAAATTGGGGTTGTGTACATTTAAAAGCTTATGAATATGTCAAATGACAATCCTCACAAAGCATAAAAGACTCGGGTCTCCTGGCACATGTTCATAAGGAACGACTCGATCACTCCAAGGTACCAACTAAACCTTTGGCTTATTGCCAAACACAGGCTTCCTACCCAAGCTCTATTATTATTTTATGGTAGGATAGATAGTGCCTTATGTCCCTTCTGCAATAAGGTGCCGCATTCCATAGACCACCTATTCTTTCAATTCTGCATCTCTGCTAGCATCGCCGTCTTTTGGGCCTCCAGATGCAATCTTCTGTGGCGGAATAGTTCGTGGGTCGAGAATCTCAACTAGGCCGCCTCCTTCCTTGCAGGCAAAGACTTTTGCAAGTGTATTGCTCGCTTCTTTTTTGGTGCTCTTTGTTATTTCATTTGGAAGCACAGGAATGGCATTCTCCTTAGAGAGCAACGCTTATCCATTCCAACGGTGAAGAATCAACTCATCAAGGTCGTCAGAGACAAGGCCACCACCTTCAAGAGTGTGGATGATACTTATAGAAATCGGAGATTGCAGCGTAGTTAAGGTATTGATCCAATCATTTTTTCAACTGAGGAGTCTTCTACTTTGGCAGGGCCCTAGCTTGGTGTTTGCTGTCTGGATGCTCTTCTTCTGCATGGGTGCTTCCTTGATGGCTCTTCACTTTTGTCGTTGGCGGATGCGGGCGTAGATTGTGGTTCATCTGGCCTTTTGTGGCCTCCCGCTGCTTTCCTTTTCCTTTCATCATTGTTTTGGCTGTTTCTGCTTCCTCAGGCCCGCTTTTGCAGTCTTCTTTTGCATTCGACTCCCCTCCACTCACTCTGACTTGTTGTCTTGTTGAGTGCAAGTTTTGTGGTGCCAAATCTTTTGTAATTGTTGGTTAAAGCTATATATTTTTACCTTTTACCAAAAAAAAAAATAAAAAAATGAAGGGGACACGCCTAGCAACAGTGGTTGCGGATTAAATTGTGTGCCTTGCTTAAGATTGAAACAAACAATAGTAATTGTAAGTGTACTAGTGATGCTGCATACTATAATCGAATATCTATATTATTTGAGGAATGTATTATTGATGGGGGAGAAAGTGGGAAGATAATGACCGTAATACATGGATTTGGAGATGCGGTTGTTGTTGTTTATCTGCATGACAAGGACATGACATGGGTAAAATGTGAATTATAGAGTGGAAACTCGAATATGACACAACACGATATGACATACTTAATTGCATATGCTAACATGAATTGGCATGGTAACACAATTTCATTGTAATTAAATCATTTGACTTGAATATCAAACGCGACACATGAATAGGCCCCTCTCATTGTCATCGTCCCTCCTTATGCAAGTGATGACCTATCGCAAGTATGTCACTTAATATTGGAGATATGAAAATTAATATTCTAAAGCAATTTATTAAGTGAAGCCGCGACATATAGATGGATTTTAAAGTTCGTAGATCCATTTAAGCGCCAAATGAAATCTGCCGTATTTTGACCAAAAAAAAAATATATCATATTACTTTATAGAGAAAATTATTCAAAAAGTCTTCATTTTATTGTATGATAGTCAATTTGATTTTAAACCTTTCAATTATACTAATTTAATCCTAAATTTTTTGAAAACTTATATTTTGCAAAGCATCCAAATGTTTTGCATATCGTGCATATCTTGTACGTATTAGATTTGCGTTTAAATCATCGACAAAGCACATTCAATCGGGAATACTCCGATTTGGTTTGAGGCCCATGAATTAGCTATGATATGGAAATCAAGCAATACAATCGTCACTCTTTCCATTAAAGTTCTTCCTCCTTGTGGACCCCAAGTGGAATCTAAGGAGAATTGAATAGCGAGCGTGCGGAGAAAATGATGATGGGTGGAGAAATCACGTGAACCACACAAAAGCAACAAACAAACGACGCGAACCACACGGAAGCAAAGCCAATGAATGAATCGTCTATATTCTTTCGCCCCAAAGCAAGGCAAAGGCAAAGCAATAGTACTAGTACTAGGCGTCATAAAAAATATAATTACATATATATATGTACGTATTAAATTTAATTATTTTATCAGAACATCGATTTAGATAATTGAAAGAAATGGGATGTGTCCGACATGGGTTTTAACAATTGAACGATTTCAAGAACATACGGCTCTACTTCGTTCCTGCTTCCTGCATCATCATGAGCTCGAACCACGAAGCTTTCCCTCGAAATTTCTCTCGAACCCCGAGGTCTTACCTTGACTTGTCGTTTACGTCTTTCGATCGGCTCTTTATTCGCCGACGAGGATGATGTGATGGAACTAAAGGTCTCTTTTCAGTGAACAGTCTCTTGCTTGGCCTAAGTTTTTCTTTGTATGATCTCGGAAGCAACTTCCTTCATGGGCACTGATTAGATAAAATCTTTCTCCCTACCTTCAATCGAATCAAAGAATTAACTTTCCTGGTTCTACCTTCCTCCCCCCATCTGCCCTGTCCGATCGCCCGTCACTATTGCGACAACCGAGCTTTCAAGAAGATGATACCTGGTTTCGGTTTCGAATTCTCCCTTTTCCACCTCGCGAGGTTGAAGACCGTTCTCTTTACTCTTTGGTCGAGTACCTTCAACCGAATTCCCTGCCCGGTCACCTGTGTTCTTCGTTGATCCGAGGTAAACTGCTTCTCAATAGCCTAGTCCGCGTATTCCTTCAAGATCTTACATAACTATAAGCCAAGTTACACGCGTTTCAAATGCCCATCTTTCTCATTTTTAGCTACGATTCAAGCATCCCCGCCAGAATACAATGGAGAAGGGCGTTGCTGCATCGACTCAGCCAGATCTGAGGCTGAAGTGGGACGTGTTCCTGAGCTTCCGAGGCGCGGACACGCGCAATACCTTCATCGGCCCTCTCTACGACGCGCTCTGGAGGAAAGACGTCCGGGCCTTCCGCGACAACGAGGGCATGAACCGGGGTGACCAGATCTCGCCGAGCCTAATGGCGGATACTGGCGGCGATCGAGGACTCCGCCATGGCGATCGCGGTGATATCGCCAAACTACGCGGACTCGCACTGGTGCTTGGAAGAGCTGGCGAAGATATGCGAGTGCGGGAAGCTGATACTGCCGGTGTTTTACGGGGTCGAGCCCTCGGATGTGAGGCATCAGAGAGGGCCGTTCGAGGGCTCGTTCAGGAGTCATGTAAAGCGGTTCGGAGATGCGAGGGTTTCGGCTTGGAGGGCTGCCATGGAACAAGCTGGTGGAGTCTCTGGTTGGATCTCCAGCGACCAAGACGATCAGAGGTAAAGGATTCTCGAGCCTTTCAAAATTATCCCAATTAAATAATTGACACATCAATAGGAATAACTTTAGTTACTGACATACATTCATGTCTTTTGTCCTCTTTTATCTACCGTTTTGGTAAAAGTTAAATCAAATGGTTGAGGTAATTGAATCTAAATCGTCATTATGGATTGCTAAAGCGGCAACAATTAATTAAAAATAGGATAAGCTTGCATGTTTAATTTCTCTTTAAATCTTAACAATGAAATAATCCATATGTTGCGAACAGAATGTGGTTCTTGAACACACAAGTACTGACCAAAAAAAAAATAAAAAGAACACACTAGTAATTTAGTGGGCTCTTGTGGCTACCATTCAATGGCAAGGGAAATTGTCTAATTAGTTTTAAACCTATTGTACGGATATTAATTCAGTTCTAAAGTTTCTTATCTTGCCAATTTAGATCTAAACCTTTACACAAAATTTCAATATAGTACTTCTAGCCAATTTTGACGAAAAATCGATGACATGACACACCACCACGTAGGATACCTGGAGAAGACTAGATAGCTATGTTAGCAATTTCCGGCGAAGTTGACCATAAGGACTATATTGGAGTTTCGTGCAAAAATTTAGGACAAAATTGACAAAATTAAAAAATTTATGACTGACTTGATATCTCTATAAGTTTAGGATCGATTGGTGTAATTTTCCCTTCAATGTTATGGCGACAACACAAGGTACCTTGTCAGTGCACCTAGTCCCAAAACTATAAGATTAGGGGGTCATATAGACCGATCTCTTTAAAGGTATTCTACATTCTATAAATAGTTGGTTGTTGTGAATTAAACCTTTCATGCGAAACTAACTTTTTCCAATTTAACGTTTCTAATAGAAATCCTAGTACAAATCCGATAGATCAGAGTAATGTCAGTAATTTTTGGTTTGGCTATAGAGAGGGTACACTTGGGGGCTAGCCTTATAAGTAAAATTTGAAAGCTCATATAAGCACACCTAGCTCAGCCTTATTCTCGAACTCCACAATTTGGTTTCTTACTTCGGAAAAAAGAATGCAAATGCTGCAGTTGAGAACTTAAATTCAACTTCTAAGCAGGGGAAAGTTTTGTTCCGGCTGTGAAATTTGCTATAACAAATGCTTTACATCTTTTGTTATATTAAAATTAATATACTAAATTAATTTATTTAGTGAAATCGCCACCTATATATGGATATTGAAGTTCAGAGATCCATTTAATCCCCAATGAAATCTGCCATATCGCTTTGCGAGCCATACAAGCCACATTTGACTAGGTTGACAATCCTTGAGTCTTGAACTCAACTTCGTTCAACTAGGGCTTGAGATTGAGCACGAGCGTCGTGTGACCCTTGGCTGGTGCTGTGCAAGCCTTGGCAACCCTCAATTCTCTGGATCTTGTTATGACCGTCTAGATCTAGCTTGATCGACCCATGACTGTCGATTGTGGACTGTTTAGTAACCATCTCTTGGTTCATGTGCTCTAGGATGATGATGTTGAATTAGTATTCTCCCCTTCTGCATTGGCTAATTAACCCAAAACTAGAGATGTGCGGAAAAATGCTATGGCTCTGATATCATAAAATTGGACTATGATATGAACCACGGAAAACAAAAACAGAATTTGTGATAAGTATGCTGTCTCACACATACACTGTCTCACACGTACAGCTCTTACAAGCTTCAGAATAAGGACTGCTTGTTAATCACCAAATTCCTTTTCATTTAATGACTCATATCATAAAAATTTTTATGATAGAAATTGCCATGGCTCTAATACCATAAAATTGGCTTATGATATGAACTAGGGAAAACGAAAAGAAAATTTGTGGTAGGTATGCTATCCCACACGCACCGCCTTTCTGGTCTTAGAATAGTGATTGTCTTTTAGTTGCCAAATTCATTTTCATTTTTTTATTCATGTTATAGAAAATTTAATGATAGTAATTTATGTACAAGTTCCACACTGTGGCAAGTACATAGGATATTACCGGGATTAACTAGAATATCTATAGTTTAAAAAAATCATACCAAGCAAAAAAAAAGATAGGAAAGAGTTTTAAGGATTCATAAAGCAAACTACACGATGTTAACTTTTAGGGTGGGTGCATTATGCCCCTTAAGATTATAAGCACTGCCTTTTATATGTATAAGACGAATATCGATCAATTGATTATTGGTAATAGTATTGGAGATCACCAATAATTTCTACAAACTCCTTATGATCGACAATGGCCAAGAATTTGTACATGCTGACTCTTACACTGATAGACTAATTTTATGACTTTCATGTTCAATAGACTCTTGTTACACAATTTTTGGTTTTGCTATAGTACCGCTACCGTGATAAACACTACTGTTACAATGCTATGAACTGTGTTTTTGCTGCAATAACTCAAGCTAAATTTTTTGCATTTGCCAGTACCTTCACATGTCATATTTATGAATTAATTTTTTAGTGTTATCATTTGAGCCATTTGAGCTGCCTCCATCTTTTTGCCTTCTTTATTCTGTAACGAATCTTTTAACTTTTAGGCCTTCTAGCTAGTCAAATTTTGTGGACTTTAGGGGCTGATGAGAACTCGATGGGCTATTAGTGGATGAAAGTACTCATCTTAGGTCTATCTTCATACTATTGCCTACATCCTTTAAGGAGCTTCTCCACATTTTCAATTTATAAGGCAACTTCCACTTTTAATTCAAACAACTTTTGTCTTTTTGAAGATTGATGAGGACTTGTCGGAACATCAGTAGAGCTTGATAGAATGCCAGGTTGGGGTTGATACTTGAGCTGGAGTGATGGACTTTCTTTGTTGAGGCCTAAATTGAGTGTAAGATGAAATTCACTTTAGTCAAAAGGATCTTTGGACAATGGTCCTCCTCATGGATCTTGTGATGATGAAGCTTGATCTTGTGAAGATGTTCATAACACTGAATTGTCAATTCCATAGTATCTTCCTAAGTAAATATTGTGAAAGCTAGTACGAGCACCTAGAGGGGGGGTGAATAGGTGTAAAAATAAATTTCCGAGATAAGTGTTCGACACTAATCAACAATAGATGATAAAAAGGAAGTTAGGCTCTTGCAAACAAAATGAATTACAATTAAAGTAAAAGAGTGTAGAGAAGAGAATAAGAACACAGAGTTTATAGTGGTTCGGCTTAATTCAAGGCTACGTCCACTCTTCCACATTGACAGCCCACTGGCTGGATTTCACTATGAATTAAAAGAATTGTTACAGTAAAGCTCTTCCTTGATTTCACAGTGTAGAGACTCTGCTACACTTCCTTAAGGTCTCACAAAGATATATACTCTCTTTTGAGTACAAGATTTCGCTCAACAATTGACTAAGAACAAGGAGCTTCAGACTTTGGAATTCTTCTATCACACACACACTCGAACAACTGGAACGTCTTCCTTATATACTCCTTTATGCCATCACACCTGTTGGCACTTACCAAAGGAATTCTTCCAATCTACCCATTGGACAGAATCAATTAGGAAGATTTCGAGCTATTTAAGGAATATGATGATAGCCCACCAATCTTGCTCGCCCATACAATCAAGATCTAGGTTTCCATAAGTAGAACCTTCAAAGTATACTTCGCCAATCAACGGATCCAAAATCCCTGAATCAATCTTAATTTGAATAATGGATTCCGACATGATATATCTAGCCAAGAGATTTTCTCTAGTCGATAGAATCAAATCCCTAACGAAACATTCAATTCTGGATAAGCCTTCTTCGACGGTCTAGAAACTGTAAATGATGATAGACTTTGGGTCTTAAGTCTGGCAGTTCGGAGGTCTTCAGACTTTGATGGAAGAGTCTGCAAGTCTTCAGACTAGACTGATGGAAACGTTTTGTCAACTTGAAAACACTCAAGGAAGTTTTCTCCAACAAATATCTATTACATTTTGGGTTGCATGGTAATCATCGTAATGATCCTAAGAAATATCATCAACTTCTGTTGGCCATGCCTCTAATGGAATGACTCGATTGTACTAGCATAGTATCCTCTGCAATTCTTGATATTGTCGAAGGTAAGCTGAGATTTTACAAGGAAGAGTTGTAAAAATCTCATTTGAAATAGGTTGGGGTTTATATGAGAATACTCCATCATCTGTCGAAATTTTACACATATCTCCACTAGGTTTGACAAATAGCCATGGCATGAAGAACAAAACAACTATAAAGAGTTCTAGATCAAGCTTGCATGCTCTGAGTTGTGTCTAGAAATTCTCCTTTCTTCGAATGGTTTACACTAACTAAACATTGCCTAAAATATTTATGTTTGCCTTCTTCTTGGATAATCCTACTAATGATAAAAGGCATCATGGCTGTCAAAATCTTGATGGCAATGGAATAGAGATTAAACAAATACCAATAAAACTTTCGAGTTTTTATGGAAATTTCTCATTTGGGAAAAAAGACGGGATGAATGAATGGATACTTCAACTGCAGTCTACTTGGGGGAAGGATAAGACCACCATAATCGCTAAAAATTTAGAAATGGTATTGCCACATGAGCATGTCAAGATTTTCAAAGAGAATGTTGGCTTCAATGGGCTTAGGGATTTTTGGTGGATATGAGCATGAAGGCCATTTGGGCTTCATTTCTCTTGTCTTGAAACTTCCTTTTGGATTTCTTACCAAATACATATTGATGGATGTGGTAGTGAAATTCTTTTGGTCGGGATAGAAGATAAGTAAATATATTATTTTTTCCTGCAATATGTTTGGTTTCAAATGAATACTTTGAGAACTATTCGACCTATCTAAGAAGCTGGGAATGTGGTATCTATTTCTGCTTGAATTTCAGCATTTGAGAAAAAGATGACATATTAATTTTTGCAAGGAAATGATGTCCTATAAGATGGAATTCCAACTTCTCAATGTCTTATTTTACTGCTAGGATCTTGTTAAATGTAGAGTGATAATGCATTTCCGCTGGTGTGAATCGTCCACTTTTGTGTCCACATGCTTTATGCTTTTCATCAATTTCTTCAAAAAAGATTGTAGCCTAACATTCATCAAGAAGGAATTTTCATTAGGGGAATTTGTTGTAGAATTTCTTTGAGTTTACTTATAGACCTAGTTTGCTCTAGCCCCACGGAGGAACATCTTTTTTGAGCATTTGTTGTAGTGGACTCAGGAACTTTTATGATTTTTGGAACAACATCCTTGAGATATTTAATTATCTCAAGGAAATGTTGAACCTGTTTGTGGGATAGATAATAATCAGGAAACTTTTGTAATTCTTCAGCAATAAGTCCTATCATTGAGGTGCATCCCAAGAAATTCAATTTCTTTCTATGCAATGATAATCTTTTTGGGATAACATAATCTTAGGCTTTCATATTAGCTTTGCAAATTGAGCTAGTAATTTACAACTAGAATCCTTATCTGGACCATAGAGGAGTATATCATCAATATAAATTTGGGCATTGGCCATAAAAGGCTGGAAAATCTTGCACGTACGAAAAAGTTTTGAGACCAAAAGGGAGCATTGTCCACTAGAAATGTTGATTTTGAATACAAAATTCAGCTTTGCCCATGTCTTATGGATGAATTCCTAGTTGCCAAAATCTAGCTTTAAGATCAAGCTTGGAGTAAACTTTGGCTTAAGTAAGGCTGGAAAACAAAGAGTTCTGATGCAATAGAGGAAATTTATTATCTTGCAGGAATTGATTGAGAGGTTGATAATTAATGACCAGTCTTATTTTTCCTCTGTTCTACTCAGCATGCTTATT
This sequence comes from Eucalyptus brandiana, assembly GCA_014182725.1. Taxonomy (NCBI): domain Eukaryota; kingdom Viridiplantae; phylum Streptophyta; class Magnoliopsida; order Myrtales; family Myrtaceae; genus Eucalyptus; species Eucalyptus brandiana. The sequence continues at coordinate 32,416,463 of CM024669.1, forward strand.
TACATAAAATGCTTCACAAGTCGATTGAGAATGTGAGGACTCAATTAATCCTTGGTTGAGTAGGTCCGAACATTCATTTTGCTCTAAAAGCAAGTGTTATGGATTCATTCCTAATTGATTGGCTTTGGTGAGATTGACATCATCGTTCTTGTTGCAAGGAAGATGGGTGAAAAAGTCAGGGTTTTTCCATAAAGGATTAGGACATTTTTTAACAATATGTGAATGAGATTCTGCACATGCATCCAAAATGATTTGCATGATGGGGTCTAACATCCTCATCTAAATGACAAAGAACCTTTGGATGTCCACAAATTCAGTAAATTGTCCTTTGAACCTTAGTTCATTGGACATAATTCTAAGTTGAGGAATTCATGCGAGGATATCTCAATCGATGATGATATCTTTATGTGGTGAGTTAGGACCAAGGATTTTGGTGGTGATAGAACACTATCGCAATGTTGTTCATGGCATTTTAGCAATACTGTAGCATCATTATGGCGTACTGAGTACTGTAGCAGAAGCAAAAATTGTGTAATAAAGGTTTGTCAAATGTGAAAGTCATGTAAAATTAATTTATAGTGTAAGAGTTTGCATGTGCAAATTATTGGCCATTGTTGGCCATAAGGTATTTGCATAAATTATTGGTGATCTTCAGAACTATCACTAATAATCAGGTATTCGGTGTTTGTCTTATGCCTATATAAGGAAGTACTTGTAATAATAAGGCGTTGAACGCACCTTTATATATAGACACATTTATATATTGTATGGTTTGCTATGAATCTTTAAATCTCTCTCCTATCTTCCATTCTATCTAGTATGATTGTTTAAAAGAGGAGAGAGATGAACAGGGCCAATTTCAAGGGTAAAGAGGAATACGAAAAAATGGTGAGAGCAAAATTTGATTAAAGAGTTCCATTAACGATGGGCTCCAACATTCTGAAAATGGTTAATGTCCAATGCAGTTAAGTAGTGACTTTGAGCGAAAGGCCTTTAGAAAATTTTGGACATACAATGCATTTGCCAAAAAGTCTTTAGAGGCTTAAAAGGGAATTTGATCCCAAATGCATCCTAAATGGTATTGGAAGTGGGGATAATACCCTTACTTCCCTCTTCACTTAGAAAACTTAAATCACAAATAAAAATTAGGGTTTAATACCCTTAAATACTCTAAACTTTGCCTATGTGATACTAATACTTCAAATATTTTTAATGTCATCAAATACCCTAAATTATGATTATTGTGATGCCTATACCTCAAGCTTACCCAAACTTTTGTCACATTACTGTAAGTTTGGGTATCAATGTTACCATGGGCAAATTTTAGGATTTTTTGTGGTAGACAAATGGCATTTTTGTCATACCATTATAAGTTTTGGATTTTGGTGACAAAAAAAAAGAAAAGAAATGTGAGATAGTGATGTTATATTTGGCATAATTTAGGATTATTGGTAGTATTGTCCCTAAAATTAATGAAGAAAATAACGAAGCTTCAACATATAGCATTACCTAAAGATTAGAGATTTTCTTTGATTACGAAGACAAATTAAAGTGGTGAATCAATAAAAAGAAAGTTGGTAAAAATGCAAAAAACAAAATAGACATTGGTTAGGAATTTAAATGGGAATTTATGACTTATAAAATTAGTTGGTGATTTAACTAGTGAAAAAGAAACTCGGTAAGTCTAAGGTGTTGGTTAGCAAAATAACTATAAGTTTGTGAAAATTAAGAGAAGTCATTTCCTTTATAGATAAAAGTCCATAATCAAACGTTGGTAACTCATTTTAATTAGAGTTGGTAAGGTTAGACTAGTTGGCAATGTAATCAAATCCAAGAAGGTAATCAGTCTAATTAAGATAGGTAATTTATAAATAGAGTGGAAAATATGACCGGTTGTTAAGTAAAGCAAATAAAATTATATATCTCAATAAAAAAAGTCGATAATTTTTGCAAAACAACCAAATGATTATTGGTAAGAAACTTAATGAGAGTTGGTAAATCAAAACTGGTGGTAACTCACAAATAGATTTTGATAAACTCATATAAAAGTTGATAGATTTAAGCTGATAAGAAAAACAAATAAATGTCGGTGGTACTCACAAAAGTTGGTAAATTGAAAAAAAAATAAAAATGAACATTCATAAGTAAGTCAAATAATAATGGTCAACCAAAACTAGTCGGTAATTGAATTGGGAAAGAGTTGGTAAGTTACTCAAATAAATATAGATAAAATCATTAGAGAATTGCTAAATCAAATATATCGATCAAAGATAAGAAGAGTTGGCAAAATATTGAAAAGAAAAATTCACAGAAATATCGATAAGTCACCTCTAAGCCGCAAAAAAATCAAATGACCGATAGTGTTTTTCAGACCGACCAACTCTACTAGAAATGATGCAGAGAAGAAGAATATCGGTTCTATTTTGTCTTACGGGACGGTAATATGGTTTTTTATTTTACCTATTTTCCAGGGAAACAGATGTACGACTACGTAGATGCGCATTGCATACTTGATTTAAAATTCCTTCCGGCCGCTCATCCACTCCATCCTCACTCGCAATGTATCCTTGACTTCAATCTCTAATTGCAGAGATATGTTGCTGCTGATTCAACAGATCGTCCGCAGAATTACGGATGAACTGAAAAACGTTCCGCTCTATGTGGCTCCTTTCCTCGTTGGACTGGACTCTCGCATCGAGCAACTCCTTGGTGTGTTAAGCGTCAAATCCGGCGGAGTCAAGTTTCTTGGATTGCACGGGGTTGGCGGTGTCGGCAAAACCACCCTTGCGAAAGCGCTCTACAACAAGCTTGTCGTGCACTTTGAGAAACGCTGTTTAGTTGCGGACATCAGAGAAGCTTTCATGCAAAGCGGTGGCTTGATCTCTCTCCAGGACAAGATCCTTAGCGTTCTCTCGCCCCACTTGCCTCCTTTGGATGACTTTGGTTCTCGCAAGAATGCGATTAAGCAAGCCCTTAGTACAGTGCGAGTCCTGCTCCTCTTGGATGACATCAACGATGCCAGTCAGCTCGACATGTTGATCAGTGGAAGAGAATGGTTCCACGAGGGAAGTCGAATCATCATCACAACCAGAAATAGAGAGGCTTTGTCCACAAGAAACTATGTGATTGAGCCTTACGAGGTGCAAGAGTTGTTCTTTGAAGATGCGTTGCGTCTGTTCAGCTACCGTGCGTTTTCGAAGGAGAAGCCGACAGATGAGTTCCTAGAACTGTCCAAGCAAATCGTGTCTCTGGCTGGGAATTTGCCATTGGCCTTGGAGGTGTTCGGCTCTTTTCTGGTCGATAAGAGGAGGAAAAGCGAATGGGAAGGCACGTTGCAGAAGCTGAAAGAGATTCGCCCTGATGATCTCCAGGACAAGTTGAAGATCAGCTATGATGGGCTCGATGACGAGACCAAGCGCATATTCCTCGATGTGGCTTGCTTATTTGTTAAGACGCACATGACGAGAAAGGAAGCAATAGAAATATGGGAAGGTTGCGGGTTCAAGGCTGAGATTGGGCTCCGAGTTCTTGTCTCGAGATCCCTTATTAAGATCATGAAGGACGACCATACACTATGGATGCACGATCAACTTAGGGACATGGGGAGACAGATCGTGAGGCACCAGAATGCCCATGATCCTGGCACACGCAGTCGACTGTGGGATCGCAATGAAATCATGGCTGTCTTCAAGAATGGAACAGTATGGAAATTTTGTATCATCACAGCTTTCACTTCCTCTGTCGTTAACACCATTGTGCACACATCACATGTCGTTGTTCTTGATTCGGTTGTTACTAACGGACATGAATATGAGAGGGGGGGAGATCATTGGTCAGACTGCAGACTATTCCAGTTGGTAGATTTATCTTTCGTTCTTTTGAATAATCTTACAGTTTTGTCATCGCAGGGGACGAGGGATATAGAGGGGATTGTCCTGGACTACCAACATAAGCCGTTTGTGATGGACCCAAGCAGCGAGAGGCTGTCGCGACGCAATTTCATTAGAACGCCCAACCTCACTTCCGCCATTCAATGTCTACAAGAGATGTTTAGGGCATTTTTTGATTTTGGAGCAGAGAGAGAGAACGAGGCTGTGCTTTGTACCGAGTATTTTAAACCGATAATTAACCTGAGACTACTTCAGATTAATCATGCCAAATTGGAAGGGAAATTCAAGTTCCTGCCTCAGTCACTGAAATGGCTGCAATGGAAAGAATGTCCCTTGACCATTCTTCCTTCTGATTTTTGTCCACGAGACTTGGCAGTCCTTGATCTCACCTACAGCAAGATTGAACGTTTGTGGAAAACGAACAGTAATAAGGTGCATCGCGGTCTTTGTCACTATAGCTATATTTTGTCAGTATACTGTTTCATATTCAAATGTTGTTTATGCTAATTTTTCTGAGGATATGTTCATTTCCAAATACTTGGTACCATTCATGTGCTTCTTTATCATTTGTTTATGCCTATATGTTACTGCTACCATTCACATGCTTCAGCAACTACTTATGATGGGTTAAAATTTCATGTCCACCAGGCTGGGGAGAACTTATTGATTATAAATCTTCGTGGCTGCTCTAGTCTTGCTAGTATTCCAGATTTATCAGCAAGTCGAAGCTTGAAAAAACTTGTTCTCGAGCGGTGCACAAGGTTGACCCAAGTTCCTGAGTCAATCGGGAGTTTGAATGCTTTGGTCCACCTAAACCTTGAAGGGTGTACAGAGCTTGTTGGACTCCCAAAAGACGTATCCGGGCTCAAGAATCTGGAAGAACTCATTCTGTCCGGTTGTGTAAATTTGAAAGAACTACCAGAGGATATAGATAGCATGAAATCTTTGAAGTTACTTCTCCTCGATGGAACTCCTATAAAAAGGTTGCCGGAAAAGATATTCCACCTCACGCAACTTGAAAAGCTTCATCTAAATCGGTGCACTTCTTTGAAAAAGCTACCCACTCACATTGGAAAGATGGCTTCTCTCAGAGAACTCACTCTTAATGATACCAGAATAGAGGAGATACCTGATTCGGTGCGGTCATTGCAGAATCTTGAGTTGTTGAGCCTTATGAGGTGCGTCTCGCTGACTGAGCTTCCTGAATTTGTTGGCGACTTAAAATTGTTGAAGGAATTGTTCATTGATGGAAGCGAAATCAGAGAACTGCCTACTTCCATCTGTTCTTTGCGGTACCTAAAGACCCTTTCAATTGGAGATTGTCGGTTTTCAAGCCATTGTCCTGACTCAATTAAAGGATTGCATTCGCTTACAGAGCTTAGTCTAGGTGGACCATCAATCACGAGTCTACCGCCCCAACTTGGAGCTCTGAAGATGCTTAGAAGGTTGGAAATCCGGAACTGTGAATCACTTGAAAGCTTACCAGAATCGATCAGAAACTTGGCAGATCTCACTACCATGATCCTTTACAATGTGAACATTACAGAGCTTCCACAGTCGATCGGAGAATTGGAAAGCATCGTCATCATGAGGCTTAACAAATGTAAACGTCTCTGCAAGCTTCCGCCATCCATGGGTAATTTGAGATCATTGTACCACCTGATTATGGAGGATACTGCAGTAGCAGAATTACCAGAAACCTTTGGGAACCTCTCAAAGTTAGTAAGGTTGAAAGTGGGCAAGAAACCGCGTAGCGCGGTTATTCCTGAGGGCAACACAGAGACAGAGAATCAAGATTTGATTACAGAGGAAACTCCTGGGTCGATTCTTCCATCTTCATTATCGAATCTCTCTTGGCTAGAAGAACTGAATGCCCGTGCTTGGTACATGCAAGGAAAAGTTCCTGATGATTTTGAGAAGTTAGTATCGCTAGAAACTCTAAATCTAGGATACAATAACTTTACGAGCCTTCCCACAAGCCTCAAGGGACTTTCCGTCCTTAAGAAACTTCTGCTACCGCACTGCAAGGAGCTCAAGTCTCTTCCGCCCCTTCCATCGAGTTTGGTAGAGGTTAATATTGCTGGCTGCGTGGCAATAGAGACAATCTCTGACCTGTCTGAATTGGAGAACTTGGCGGAGCTGAACATGGCGAATTGTGAGAAAGTGGTGGATCTTCCAGGACTCCAGTGCTTGAAATCCTTGAGAAGGCTATACCTGACTGGATGCCGCATGTGTTCCTCAGTAGTTAAGACAAGAATTTCGAAGGTTCTCTCTCTCTCTCTCTCTCAAAAGATGCTTCTACACTGATCAAGTCCAAAAACTCTGGAAAAGATAAATTTTATGCATCAATGGACATGTTTATATAGCGGTTGCTATGGTTTGACATTTTGCAGGTTTCTTTGAGGAATTTACGCGTTCTCAGTATGCCAGGGAGTGAAATTCCAGATTGGCTAAACGAAGAGGAAGTGAGCTACACAGCACGCAAAAACTGCATGCTCAAGGCTGTTCTCATAGGCGTAGTCGTTTCCATCACCAGTGACTTCCCAGAATCTTTGAGAGATCATATTCCCACACTTGTGGATTTTGAGGCAAAGATACTCAAAATGAACACGCCTATCTTCAACACCACATTGCCCTTGAATGGGATACCGAAATTAGATGAAGATCAGGTTCATTTGTGCCGGTTCTTGGATTTTCACCCGCTGGTTTCCAAGTTGAAAGAAGGGTACAAAGTTCAGGTGGCAAAGCGGAACCCACCATTCATTCCCGGAATGCAGCTGAAGAAATGCGGGGTACGTCTGATTTTCGAGAGAGACGATGAATTTGATGGAGATGAGCAGCAACTGCCTGATGGCTATCAGTCTTTATCCGAAAAGCTTGCCCGGTTTTTCAACCGTCTGCAGTAGCCAGTTCACTATTGTTTGTTAGATATATATTTAGATTAGAAATCCAGAAGATTATGAATAATCTATATATGTGTGTGTGTGTATATATCTAAAATGTTTAGAGTTAGCCTCTGGAAAATGGAAACGGAAGACGGTGCCAAAGATTGAAGAGAAGGGAACGAGCTTGCTCCTGTCAATTTCATTTCATTTCTGGAAATGTAATCTGAAAATACCAGAAGAGCATCGCTCTCTCCTGTTCTTTCATTCTGAAGGCTTTTCAATTTACCCTGAGAGGCTCCATTTTTATGTTCACTTTGCTTCAATTGCAAGGTTTGAGCGGATCTTTCTGAGGCAGCTGTATTGCTCAAAGAAAGAACCCGGGGAAAGAAAAATTCAAAACTTGGGCGTAGTTTCTTGATCAAACATGTGATGAGAAGAAAATGAACTAAATATTGAATGAGGTTTCATGATTGACCATATTTGGTGAATGAAGTTAAGGGTAAGCATGATAATTATTTCTCTCTCTTTTAATTTTTCTATTCACGGCAAATAGATTTGAAACAAAAATTTATTTGATAAGATAATCTCATTTTTCTATTTTTAAGATAGATTTTAGCTCATATATAAATTTGGAACAAAAATGAGAAGTAAGAATATTCTACTTCTCTATTTTCGGAATATAAATTAAATTTTTTTATCACTCACTCTCGTCACTTGTTGACCGGCTGCCCTCCTGCCATCGCTAGCTTTCAATTCAGTTGATTAATGATGTTTTATCTTAGGAGAGAGTCGAGTAGAACAGATGGAAAAAGAGTTTAGGAAAGAGATATTTAAGAAGCTTATTAGATGAATTTTTTTTTCGAGGGCAGAAATTTAATGTAATCAAATGCATATCTCTACTAAGAATTTCCTCCGGTAAATAGAACTAGAACTAGAAATTATTCAGAAACAAAACCATTATAATTCACGCCTAATCTTCCCTTGTCCACTTATTTAGTAGTGGATAATCCATTCAATTTCCTCTCCCATGGCATCCTCCGTGTCGCTGCTCAAAACGGATGCGGTCAACCCCATCACCGCCTTACCTCCATGGCAGCACGAGCCGCAATTTCGTCAGCACGCATAAGCAACCCGACAAGCATCGCTCCCCTGCTGCGCTCCCCGCTCGCGCCCCCTTCGGCTCTCTCCTTCCCCCGGCGTCCGGCCCGAGAGCCCCGGCTCCGCACGGCTCGCCGCCCCGAGTCCTCCCTCCATGACCCGGCCGGCGAGCCGACGGAGGACCTGGACGACGACGGGTTCTTCGGAGGCGACGGCGGGCCGATGATGGAGGACGAGAGCGACGGCGAAGAGGACGCGGAGAGCAGCGTCGATTTGCTCCTCAGGTTCTTGCAGAGCATGTTCAGGAAGGTGGCCCGGCGAGCCAAGAAGGGCTCTCGCTCCGTTCTGCCCGACGCGATTCCGCCGCTGCTGGTGAATTCTCTTTCTCAATCTGCTTTGGCTTTCGGTGCTTATACGGGGTCGGCAGGAGGCGAAACTGAGAATTGTTCATGTCCTGTTCGATCTAATTCCTCTTAAAAGAGCATTTCGCGGCCTGTGTGGTCTAGGCTCGTCGTTAATTTTTTAGCTTAAGCCCAGTACCGTAGAATGTCTTCGTACGCGTTTATTTTACTAGTCCAGTCGTGATGGTAATGTTGAATAGAGAAAATGTTGAATTCGTTAATCCTATGTCGCGAGTCTAACCGAAGTTGCGGCATAAGTGACTATTATCAGCTCATCATGACATTGCCTTGCCCTTAAATAAGAAGTTTGTCCTTTGGATTGTAACATGCAAGATTGTAAACCCTTAAATGTTAGTTTACACTATACTGGAACTGTAAATATAAAAAAATTTCATCCTAGTCAACCTGACTTCATCAAGAGATTTAGGCACCTGAGAAATCAAATCGCTGGCCTTATCATGCCGTGAAATAATAATGGGAACTGCACGATTTGATTGGCATAAAGAAATTATTTATGAAATGGTTGAATCGGGGAATTCAGGTAACTACAGTAGCTTCAGTGGTGAAATAAGCAGTCTGCAGATTAACCGAAAAGAATCAGGTAGGAGACAGTTTTTCTTTGTTCCACTGTTTGAAAAAGGGCCTGTCCTTGGAGCAAGTTACCGATAATCACGTATTGATTGATTCGGTGATGGGGATCACTCTTCTTAGCCTGGACAAGTCGGGTTCGTGATTTCCATTTAGACCTAGTATTGATACCTAAATTTTGGTGGTCCATTTAATCATTTGTTGCATAGAAAATTAGAAATCAACTCCAACCAAAACAAAAATAATTTTGATTTGCATGTTAGCAACTTCTTCATTTAATTACTTTAGGCTCACACAAATTGCATAAATAGACTGATTTAAGCAGAGAGGTTTCGAGGGTAATTAAAATTTGAAGATCTTGGCCAGCCCATGCTTCAATTGACCATGATTGAATTTCATGCGTGCCTGAATTTATTATCAAAAAAGTTATAAACTTATTACATTTTTACCAATTTAGGTCTTAACATTTCAATTTGGCCAATTTAATCCTAAACCTTTTGGAAAATTGTCAATGTAGTCCAACCGGCCAATCTCAACTGGAAATTGCTGTTGTGGATGCCACTTGCCTCATTCAGGTATAGTGCACCATCTTTTGAGTCATGACATTCATGCTCTCACTTGAACCCTTCTTAGAAGATCAAGGTCGATCACTAGTGCACCTAGAAGGGATCCTACCATCAACTTCCTTACGCTTTACGGGTTTGCCACCCATTCACACATGTCAGACTCCCTACATGGTAGTATTGATGTTGATGTAGACAATTTTTTGTATTTTTCATTGTTTTTTCTAATTTTTTTTCGAAATTTTTAAATAATTTTTTATTGTCTTTTTGTTTCCTTCTTCCTCTGGGATCACCAATCTCCTTGATGGTCAGCCACAAGTGAGCGCTGACCTCATAGGGGTGAGGTCACTTGAGGCTGGCAAGGTCACCTCGCCGATATTTGGCAAGAGTTGACCTCGCCAACCTTAAGCTTAGCCTCAAGCAAGGCTTGCCCTTGCCAAATCTAGTGGGGTCTAAAGCTAGCGAGGCCAACTATCACCCGAAGCTAGTGAGGCCGATCATGGCCAGCCTCAAGTGAGGCTTGCTCTCACCTTGCACATGATTAGGGAAGTGGATTTTGATGAAGCTTGGGGGTGGTAACAATGCATATTTCCTTCGGAAAATCCCTTTAACGTGAAGGCAAGAAAATCGAGTATCATTAAAAACTGGGGAAATAAACCTTGGTTGAAATTCCCTGGACATATTCACGGCAAGATAAGGTTTCCGATGGGAACATATGCTTATGTATCTGGAAAAGTTTAGCAAGCAAGAAGCATCACGGGCATATCGAAGAAAAGGTGGAAGAGAGAATGTGTGTTGGGAGAGGCAATGTGCTAGAGGTAGATCTGAGTAGCTGTGACTAGGTGGTGGGACGCGTTGAAGAAAGAAAGAGAGGAAGTGCTGGTTGTTCTTCTCTAAGAGAGAACGTAAAAAAAAAGCCCTAAAAATTGAAAAAAGAAGAGAGAACTTTTTAAGCGGGAGTTTGAGCATTTATTGTCCTGTCCTTTGCTAGCTAGCCAGAGGAAAGAGAAAAAGAAAGTCCACATTTCAGGGTGCATTTGATAATCATTATATTCCTAGAAACAATTTATATTAAAAAATGATTTTTTAAATTTTGTTTCCTAGTTGAGTTTTTGAATATTTGAAGGCGTTTAGTAATTGTCCAAAATTTCTAGTCCGGAATAGAAATGTATTTGGTAGACCTTTAAAATTTCTAGCCAAAACCATTTTCTTTTAATTTTTTAATTATTTTATTACTTGTTATTTTCTTATTTTTTTTCCTTCCCTTTTTCCTTTTCTCTTCTTCTCCTACCTCTAGTTGTCGAAGCGTTGCTGGCCCTCAACAAGGCTCGACCTCACCAGGCTAGGGTGAGGTCGACCTCGCATCGGCTGGGCAAGGTTGAGCCTCACGGTGGTCAAGTGAAGCGAGTCTTTGATGAGCTCACCAGATCTCCCCTAGCTAGTCATTAAAGAAGAAAAGAAAATAAAAAAGAAAAATGGGTTGGCTTGATTATGGAGTTATTCTTGAAAATAAAAAAAGTAACTTTTTTCTACTTCGATTCTATTCCAAATTTATTCTCATAAATAAAAAATTTACCGAATGAATTTCTATTATTTTTTTGTTTCTAAGAACAAAAGGATAAAATCAGGTACTCTTCGGCTGGTTGCCAAACAGATCTTTAGTCTTTTTTATTTTCCAGCTGGTCCAAGTGAGAGACACGTGTTGCCCTTTGTGTGGAGCCCACTAGGATCACGCACGCCACATAGGCTAATGATGTGATGATTACTAACCACCAAATATATTCTTCTACTACCGTGACTGCAAAAACTCCAGCAATCCTCCCAATGCTCTTGCAATGAAACCGTTCTAGAGTAGCCGATCCCATATTCGGTTTTCCGTCCCCATATTCGGTTTTCCGTCCCCATATTCCTACCGCAAGTCAAGCTCCATCATCGTTGCTTTGTCGTTCACGCTCATAGCCTTGCCGATTGCGGTTCATCATGGCCGGCCATCGTTTGATCCAAGTTCAAATTAGGTGGCTTCTTAATTTGAACTTAATTGAATATACGGTTGCCTAATTTAGATTATTTAATTCAAACTTTGCTTTGGTTTGAGTTTTAGGTGTTCCCTTAATAAGTAACTTCCCCAATTAATTCATTGCCTATCTATGCTTGATTCGTGCATATAATTGGGATTTCGATGCCTAGGATCGGATTCCCGATTATCCTTATTTCCTATTATCAATGTCATAAATACTTGATTATATTGCATGTTGTTAATTTATGAAATGTTATTGTTACGAAGAATACAAAAAAAAAAAAAAAAAAAAAACGCATTTCATGTTAGCAAAGATTGCATTCGTATCGGTTCCCTAATTTAAAATTGCATATGTAGGGGCCATGCAATTAATTAGGAAATTACCTAATTTATATTAGGATTTAATATAATTATTTCCTAGTTTAAACTAGGTAATTACATTTAGGTGGTTCTCTATATTAGTCTAAAAAAACACATATATCAGTTGTTACATCATTGCCCCGTCCTCATGTTCGCCATGTTGCCACATCATCACATTGCCATGTTATCATAATATCGCGTGATAATATTCATGTCATTGCATGTCATGTTAGATTAATTCATAGTTCTTTTACTTGACCTTTGAAATAGCTCGCATATAAATTGGATCTCATGCATTGCATATAGTTCAATTTTCATTAAAAAGACAAACCCAAAAAGAATTAATTGATATTACATTTAGAAATCATGTTTAGGTCATACATATATTATTTAGTTAACATTTTGTAGAACACTTGGTGTGTTGAACTTGATGCAGCTTCTGCTTTGCTTAATGCGTTGATGTTTTTGCCCATATTGAGTAATTCATTTATTAATTTGAATTATTTCTTGTTAAAATCTTGGTTGTGCATTCACATGACCACCCATTACATGTTCGTGGTTTAGGATTAAAATTGACTAAGATACTTGCAAAATATTTTTGAAAATAAAAAGAAAATGCACATAAAGAGCATTGGGTTAATCTAGCATAACCAAGTCTCCATATTCATGCATTTCTAGTTTGTAAAAGTAAAGTGTTCTCCTACTCTTTACTTGGATTTCTAATCAACCCATAATAGAATAGTGATGATTTCTAATAAAATTGAATTGCATATTTAATTGATTAAATTAAAATCCGAAAGTTGTGATTGGTATGAGTTTGTGAGAGTTTCTGTTAAGTTTTTGGACTTAATAATCAATGAACTTTTCTTTTAGTGGTCACATCGAAGAAGGTTGGAACACTTAGGTATTCTAAGAATGTTCACCTAGCCTTTGGTCTTTTTTGGTTTCCTGAGAATGAATTCTTGAATGTGATTTTGTTTCATTGAAAAGTGTGAAATACCTTTTAAAATATGGAATGATAAACACGAATCGATAAAGGTTGTGAAGGCATGGCCACCTTTGTACGTGGCTAGCAAGGTTGGCCTCGTCTGCTTATGAGTGAGGGTCATAGCCCTCGCTGGCTATGGTGGGAAAATAAAAGAAAAAAGGGAAAAGAGAAGAAAAGTAAAAAGAAAAAGAAATGTAATAAAATTTGTCAAAAAAATAAAAATATATTATCAAAAAATTATAAAAATAATGTCAATATCGACTAGCCGTTCCATGTAAGATAACTATTATCCATGTTAACAATTTGAAATTAATCGGATAGACTCAATTGACAAATCGTAAAAATGTTAGTATTAAACTGATCTAGTTAAAAAGCTTATAACTAAATTAATACTAATGTAATAAATTTATAAATGTCTTAATATTTTTTCCAAAACAAGCTTTTTCCAATTTGATGTTTCTAATAGAAATCCTAGTACAAATACAATAGATCGGAGTAATGTCAGTAATTATTACTTTGGCTATAGAGAGGGTATAATTGGTGGCTATCCCATTTTTTTCTTTGAAGAGATTGATTATTAAAATGTCTTCACTTCTTTAGAGATCAATCCAATCGAAAGTTAAATTGGGGTCGTGTACGTTTAAAAGCTTATGAATATGTCAAATGACAGTCCTCACAAAGCATAGAAATCAATAATAATTGCGATTACCATGACCCAATGGAGGGGACACGCCTAGCAGCAGTGGTTGGGGATTAAATTGCGTGCCTTGCTTAAGATTGAAACAAACAGTAGTAATTGTAAGTGTACCAGTGATGCTGCATACTGTAATCGAATATCTATAATATTTGAGGAATGTATTGTTGATGGGGGAGAAAGTGGGAAGATAATGACCGTAATACACGGATTTGGAGATGCGGTTGTTGTTGTTTATCTGCACGACAAGGACATGACATGGGTAGAATGTGAATTATAGAGTGGAAACTCGAATATGACGCAACACGATATGACATACTTAATTGCATATGCTAACATGAATTGGCATGGTAACACAATTTCATTGTAATTAAATTATTTGACTTGAATATCAAACGCGACACATGAACAGGGGAGTACTATCATTGTCATCGTCCCTCCTTATGCAAGTGATGACCTATCGCAAGTATGTCACTTAATATTGGAGATATGATAATTTTTATTCTAAAGTAATTTATTAAGTGAAGCCGTGACATATAGATGGATTTTAAAGTTTGTAGATCCTTTTAAGCGCCAAACGAAATCTACCATATTTCCACCAAAAAAAATATAGAGAAAATTGTCCAAAAAATCCTCATTTTATTGTATGATAGTCAATTTTGTTTTAAACCTTTCCAATTATACTAATTTAATTCTAAATTTTTTGAAAACTTATATTTTGCAAAGCATCCAAATGTTTTGCATATCATGCATATCTTGTACGTATTAGATTTGCATTTAAATCATCGACAAAGCACATTCAATCGGGAATACTCCGATTTGGTTTGAGACCCATGAATTAGCTATGATATGGAAATCAAGCAATACAATCGTCAACTCTTTCCATTAAAGTTCTTCCTCCTTGTGGACCCCAAGTGGAATCTAAGGAGAATTGAATAGCGAGCGTGCGGAGAAAATGATGATGGGTGGAGAAATCACGCGAACCACACAAAAGCAACAAACAAACGACGCGAACCACACGGAAGCAAAGCCAATGAATGAATCGTCTTGTATTCTTTCGCCCCAAAGCAAGGCAAAGGCAAAGCAATAGTACTAGTACTAGGCGTCATAAAAAATATAATTACATATATATGTACGTATTAAATTTAATTATTTTATCAGAATACTCGATTTAGATAATTGAAAGAAATGGGATGTGTCCGACATGGGTTTTAACAATTGAACGATTTCAAGAACATACGGCTCTACTTCGTTCCTGCTTCCTGCATCACCATGAGCTCGAACCACGAAGCTTTCCCTCGAAATTTCTCTCGAACCCCGAGGTCTTACCTTGACTTGTCGTTTACGTCTTTCGATCGGCTCTTTATTCGCCGACGAGGATGATGTGATGGAACTAAAGGTCTCTTTTCAGTGAACAGTCTCTTGCTTGGCCTAAGTTTTTCTTTGTATGATCTCGGAAGCAACTTCCTTCATGGGCACTGATTAGATAAAATCTTTCTCCCTACCTTCAATCGAATCAAAGAATAACTTTCCTGGTTCTACCTTCCTCCCCCCATCTGCCCTGTCCGATCGCCCGTCACTATTGCGACAACCGAGCTTTCAAGAAGATGATACTCGGTTTCGGTTTCGAATTCTCCCTTTTCCACCTCGCGAGGTTGAAGACCGTTCTCTTGACTCTCTGGTCAAGTACCTTCAACCAAATTTCCTGCCCGGTCACCTGTGTTCTTCGTTGATCCGAGGTAAACCGCTTCTCAATAGTCTAGTCCGCGTATTCCTTCAAGATCTCATATGTAAGCCAAGTTACACTCGTTTCACATGCCCATCTTTCTCATTTTTAGCTACGATTCAAGCACCCCCCCACAGAATAGAATGGAGAACGGCGTTGCTGCATCGACCCAGCCCGATCTGAGGCTGAAGTGGGACGTGTTCCTGAGCTTCCGAGGCGCGGACACTCGCAGAACCTTCATCGGTCCTCTCTACGACGCGCTCTGGAGCAAAGAGGTCCGGGCCTTCCGCGACAACGAGGGCATGAACCGGGGTGACCAGATCTCGCCGAGCCTACTGGCGGCGATCGAGGACTCCGCCATGGCGATCGCGGTGATATCGCCGAACTATGCGGACTCGCACTGGTGCTTGGAAGAGCTGGCGAAGATATGCGAGTGCCGGAAGCTGATACTGCCGGTGTTTTACGGGGTCGAGCCCTCGGATGTGAGGCATCAGAGAGGGCCGTTCGAGGGCTCGTTCGGTAGTCATGTAAAGCGGTTCGGAGATGCGAGGGTTTCGGCTTGGAGAGCTGCCATGAAACAAGCTGGTGGAGTCTCTGGTTGGATCTTCAGCGGCCAAGACGATCAGAGGTAAAGGATTCTCAAGCCTTTCAAAATTATCCCAATTAAATAATTGACCCGTCAATAGAAATAATCCTAGTTACTAAGATACATTCATCTCTTTTATCCTCTTTTCTCTACCGTTTTGGTAAAGTTTAATCAAATAGTTGAGGCGATTGAATCGACATCCATCATTATGGGTTTGCTAAAGCCGTAACAATTAATTAAAAATAGGATAAGCTTTCATGTTTAATTTCTCTTTAAATCTTAACAACGAAATAATCGATGTGTTGACAAATAGACTGTGGTTCTTGAACACACTAGTAATTTAGTGGGTCCTTGTGGTTCAATCAATCTTAGGTGCGTTTGGCTCAGCATTCCCAAAAGACTTTTAGTTTAAAGTTTTGGGAAATCTTGGTGTTTTTGACAACCATTTTCAAGTAACTTTCAGTGAAAGTTAGCGTTAGGAAAATTTGAAAAGCTCAATCTTAGTAGAGATTAACTTTGAGCTTTCAAAGATTTTGGCAGAAAATGCTAAAACTCTTTTTCTAAAATTATTACCACTTATTCTTCAAATTTCTAATTTTGCCATAGTTATTATTTTTTAAATACCAAAATAATACTAAAAAATCAAATATATATGCTAAAAAAGTCAAATATAAATTTGATTATTATTTTTATTTTTTAGCATATATATTTGATTTTTTTAGTATTATTGTATAAATTTATATTTAAAAAGTTGCATACATTATTATTTTTTTCAATTTAAAAAAAATAAAAACTAAAAATTTTCGACTAAGGGTTTGAGCCTTTTTAATATATATATGTATTTGATTTTTAAGCATTATTTTCAAATTTATATTTTAATTTTTGCATACATTATTTTTTCAATTTTAAACAAATAAAAATTTAAAAATTTCCATGAAGGATTTGGTCTTTTTAAAAAATAATATATATATATATATATATATATGTATGTATTTGATTCTTTTAGCATTATTGCCAAATTTTATATTTAAAAAGTTGCATACATTATTTTTTTTTAATTTTAAACAAATAAAAATTAAAAAAATTCCGTTGAAGGGTTTGGTCTTTTAAAAAAATATATATATATATATATATATATATATATATATATATATATGTATTTAATTTTTTTTAGCGTTATTTTCAAATTTATATTTAAAAAGTTTCATACATTATTTTTTTAATTTTAAACAAATAAAAATTAAAAAAATATGACGATGGATTTGGTCTTTTTTTTAAAAATATATATATATATATATATATATATATATATATATATATATATATATATATATATATATATATATAATTGATTTTTTTAGCATTATTGTCAAAATTTATATTTAAAAAGTTGCATACATTATTTTATTTTTTCAATTTTAAGTAAATAAAAGTTAAAAGAGTTTGGTCTTTTTTTAAAAAAAAAGAAATTATATATGTATGATTTTTTTAGTATTATTATCAAAATTTATATTTAAAAGGTTGCATAAATGATTTTTTTTTTTCAATTTTAAACAAATGAAATTAAAAAAAACTAATATTAATCACCAAAAGGGTTTTTCAAATATGTTTTCTACTAAATGGTATTTTTCTTAAAATTGCTTCTTAAAGTATAATTTACCAAACGGCCTTTGCATTTGCCTAAAGTCTTTTAGGTAATGGCGCGTTTAGTAACGATTCGATTAGGGAACCGATTCGATAAGAAATGATTATTTTTGATTCGTTTAGAACCGATTCCGAGTATAAGAACGTGTTTGGCAGAATCGCCTAAAATTTCGATTCGGAATAGAATTGTGTTTGATAACGTGTTCATTGATTTTGTTCCAAATTATTTTTTTTTAATTTTTAAATAAATTTTTCTACTTTTTTACTTTTTTTCTTTTACCTTTTTTCCTTTTCTTTTTTTCATTTTTTCATTTCATTTTTTCCTTTTTCTCCTATTTTTCTTCTTCTTCTTGTGGCGGGTTGCCTGGGCCCGGTGGCCAGGTCGGACGAGGGCCGACGACCTCACCGAGCGCCGCCGGCCCTCGGCGAGGCGGGCCCTCGGCGAGGCTGGCCCTTGTCGGCCGAGCCTCGTCGGCGGCCGGGCGAGGCTCGCCTAGCCCGCCGAGGCTCGGCCTCGCCGGTGGACATGCGGGCCTCGCTGGGGCTAGGCGAGGCCCGCCCGGCCACCGGTCGGCTACGCGAGCTCTGCCGGTGGCCGGGCGGGCCTTGCCTAGCCTCGGCAAGGCCCGCCCGGCCACCGGTCGACCGGCCGTGGCCGGGCGGGCCTCGCCGAGCCCCGGCCAGCCTCGCCTCGCCGGTGGACGGGCGGGCTCGCCTAGCCTCGGCCGAGCCTCGCCTCGCCGGTGGATAGGCGGGCCTCGCTGGGGGCGGGCGAGGCCTGTCTAGCCACCGGTCAAGCTAGGCGAGCTCGGCCGGTGGCCGGGCGAGCCTCGCCCGGCCCGGCGAGCCACCGGCAAGCTTGCCGGACCTCGCCCCGGCCGGGCGAGCCTCCAGCGAGCTCGCCGGACCTCGCCCTGGCCAAGCGAGCCTCCGGCGAACTCGCTGGACCAGTGGCCGGTGACCGGCGGCAGGCGGTGGTGGGCGGCGGTGGACGGCGGCGGGCGGCAGCGGACGGCGGCGGGCCATGGTCGCGGGATGGCGAAAGGAAAGAAGAAGAGTTTTATTGTGTTGATTCTTGGACGCAGAATCAATTTTTTTTTTTATTCTCAAATCTACTCCCAAACTAATTCTGGGAACAAATTTATTCCCGGGAATAAAAATTTTACCAAACGCGATTCTTGTTCCAAGGCGATTAAGGGAACAAAAATTAGAATCGATCCTTTGTTTGGCACGTTGCCAAACAGGGCCTAAACTGCTTTGCATTTTCCTAATAGGCTTTCAAAATGCTGAACCAAATGCACCTTTAAACCTATTGCATGGATGTTGATTTAGTCTTAAAGTTTCCTATTTTGTACATACTGACCCTTACGTCGACACACTAATTTTATAAGACTTTCATGTTTGATAGACTCTTATTACACAAGTTTTGGTTTTGTTACGGTACTGCTACCGTGATGAACAATACTGTTGCAGTGTCATGAGCAGTACATGAATAGGTATATGAACAGTGTTTTTGCTAAAGCTAAATTTTGTGCATTCACCAGCACCTTCATATGTCGCATTTGACTCCTTCAAATGTTGTATTTATGCATTGATTCTTAAGTGTTATCTTTGGAGTTGTCTAAGCGGTCTCCATCTTTTTGCCTCCTGTATTCTTTGACGAGTCTTTCAACTTTTAGGGCTTCGAGCTAGTCATATTTTGTGGACTTTAGGGGCTGATGAGAACTTGATGGGCTGTTAGTGACTTACTGAAAGTACTTGTCTTAGATCTATGTTCATACTATTGACTACATCCTTCAAGGAGCTTCTTCTCTTTTTCAATTTATAAGGCAACTTCTGCTTTTAATTCAGACAAATTTTGTCTTTTCAAAGACCGACGAGGACTTGTCGGAACATTAATAGAGCTTGATGGAATGCCAAGTTGGGGTTGATACTTGAGTTGGTGTGATGGGCTTTCTTTGTTGAGGCCTAGATTGAGTGTAAAATGTAGTTCACTATAGTTAAAAGGATCTTGTGACAATGGTCCTCTCCATAGATCTTGTGATGATGAAGCTTGATCTTGTGAAGATGTTCATAACACGAAATTGTCAATTCCATAGTATCTTCCTGAGTAAATATCAATCTCCTTTTGGGTTGTGCGGTAGTCATCGCAATGATCCCAAGTAATATCATCAACTTTAATTGGCCATGCTTATGGTGGAATCACTCAATCGTACTAGCATAATATCCTCTGTAATTCTCGATACTGTTGAAGGTAAGTTAAGATTTTACAAGGAAAAGTTGTAAAAATCTCATTTGCAATAAGTTGGGGTTTACATATGAATACTCCAACATCTGCCGGAGCTTTACATATATTTCCACTAGGTTTGACAAATGGCCATGGGATGAAGAACAAAACAACTGTATGGAGTTCTAGATCAAGCCTACATGCTTTGAGTTATGTCTAGAAAATATTTCTCCATGCTCCCAATGGTTTACACTAAGTAAACATTTGCCCAAAATATTTATGTTTGCCTTCTTCATAATCTTGCTAATGATAATAAATGACATCCTAGCTGTCAAAAACTGGATGGTAATGGTATAGACATTAAACAGATACTAATAAAATTTGAGTTTTTGTGAGGATTCCTCATTTGGGAAGAAAGACAGAGGATGAATGAATGGATATTTTGAGTGTAGTTCGCTTGGGTGAAGGATAAGACCACCATAATCACTAAAAATTTGGAAATGGTATTGACACACGAGTATTTCAAGATTTTCAATGAGAATGTTGTCTTCAATGAGCTTAGGGATTTATGGCGGGTATGAGTATTAAGGCCATTCGGGCTTCATTTCTCTAGTCTTGAATCTTCCTTTTGGATTTCTTACCAAATATATATTGATGGATGTGGTAGTGACATATTCTTTCAATTGGGATAGAAAGTAAGCAAGTATATTCTTTTTTCCTGCAATACATTTGGTTTCAAGGAAATATTTTGAGAACCATTCGACCTATCTAAGAAATTGAGGATGTGGTATCTGTTTTTGCTTGAATTTCATCATTCGAGAAAAATAGGACATATCAATTTCTACAAGGAAGTGATGTCCTATTAGATGGAACTCAAATTTCTTAATGTCATAGTTTACTGCTAGGAACTTGTTAAACATAGAGTGATAATGCATTTATGCTTGTGTGAATCTTCCAGTTTTGTGTCCACATACTCCACGCTTCCATCAATTTCTTCAAAAAGGACTACAACCCAACATTCATAACTGACATCTATTTCCAAGATATTTTCAGTGGAAGAAATTTGCAATGGGGGAATTTGTTGTAGAATTTCTTTGAGTTTGCTTATAGACCTAGTTTGCTCTAGCCCCCACAGAGGAATATCTTTCTTGAGTGTTTGTTGCAGTGGACTTAGGAACTTTATGATTTTTGGAACAAAATCCTTGAGATAATTAACTATGCCAAGGAATTGTTGAAGCTGTTTGTGGGACAGATAATCATCAGGAAACTTTTGTAATTCTTTAACAATATGAGGACCGGGGTAATAAGTCCTATTCTTGAGGTGCATCCCAAAAAATTCAATTTCTTTCTATGCGATAACAATCTTTTTCTGGGATAATATAATCTCATGCTTTTGTACTAGCTCTGCAAATTGGGTTAGTAATTTACAATGAAAATCCTCATCTAAACTATAGAAGATGATATCATCAATGTAAATTTGAGCACTAGCCATAATATGCTGAAAGATCTTGCATGTAGCCCTCTGAAACAGCAAAAAAGCGGTTTTAAGACCAAAAGTGAGTATCGTCCACTAGTAATGTTGATTTGAGATACAAAGTCCTGTTTTGCATGTCTTTAGGATGATTTCCCAGTTGCCAAAATCCAACTTTAAGATCAAACTTGAGTAAACTTTAGCTTAAATAAGGCTGGAGAGCAAATAAATGTCGGTAACTACTCACAAAAGTTGGCAAATAAACATTCATAAGTAACTCAAATAAAAATGGTCAACCCAAAACTAATTGGTAATTGAATTGGGAAAGAGTTGGTAAGTTACTCAAATAAATATAGATAAAATCATTAGAGAATTGCTAAATTAAATATATCGATCAAAGATAAGGAGAGTTGGTAAGTTGCAAACTATTAAAAAGAAAAATTCATAGAAATGTCGATAAGTTACCTATAGGCCGCCGCAAAATTAAATGACCGAATAGTTTTTTTCAGACCGACCAACTCTACTAGAAATGTAGCAGAGAAGAAGAATATCGGTTCTGTTTTGTCTTACAGGACGGTAGTATGGTTCTTTAATTTATCTATTATCCAGGGAAACAGATGTACAACTACGTATATGCGCATTGCATACTTGACTTATAATTCCTTCCCGCTGCTCATGCACTCCATCCTCACTCGCAATGTATTCTTGACTTCAATCTCTGATTGCAGAGAAATGTCGCTGCTGATTCGACAGCTCGTCCACAGAATTATGGATGAACTGAACAACGTTCCGCTCAATGTGGCTCCATTCCTCGTTGGACTGGACTCTCGCATCGAGAAACTCCTCGGTGTGTTAAGCGTCAAATCCGGCGGAGTCAAGTTTCTTGGATTGCATGGGTTCGGCGGTGTTGGCAAAACCACCCTTGCGAAAGCGCTCTACAACAAGCTTGTCGTGCACTTTGAGAAGCGCTGTTTCGTTGCGGACATCAGAGAAGCTTTCATGCAAAGCGGTGGCTCGATATCTCTCCAGGACAAGATCCTAAGCGATCTCTCGGTCCCCTTGCCTACTTTGAGTGACTTCGGTTTTCGTAAGAATGTGATTAAGCAAGCCCTTAGCGAAATGCGAGTCCTCCTCATCTTGGATGACATCGACGATGCCAGTCAGCTCGACACGTTGATCAGCGGAAAAGAATGGTTCCATGAGGGAAGTCGAATCATCATCACGACAAGAAATAAAGAGGCTTTGTCCACAAGAAACTATGAGATCGAGCCTTACGAGGTGCGAGAGTTGTTTTCCGAAGACGCGTTGCGTCTGTTCAGCTACCATGCATTGAAGAGAGAGAATCCGACAGATGAATTCCTTGAACTGTCCAAGCAAATCGTGTCTCTGGCTGGGAATTTGCCGTTGGCCTTGGAGGTGTTTGGCTCTTTTCTGGTCGACAAGAGGAGGAAAATCGAATGGGAAGGCGCGGTGCAGAAGCTGAAACAGATTCGCCCCAATAATCTCCAGGACACGTTGAAGATCAGCTACGAAGGGCTCGATGACGAGACCAAGTGCATATTCCTCGACGCAGCTTGCTTATTTGTTAAGACGCATATGACGAGAGAGGAAGCAATAGAAATATGGGAAGGTTGCGGATTCAAGGCTGAGATTGGGCTCCGAGTTCTTGTCTCGAGATCCCTTATCAAGATCAACGACGATAGGCTGTGGATGCACGATCAACTTAGGGACATGGGGAGACAGATTGTGAAGCACGAGAATGCTGATGATCCCGGCACACGCAGTCGACTGTGGGATCGCAATGAAATCATGGCTGTCTTCAAGAATGGATCGGTACGGAAATTTTATATCATCACCTTTTGCTTTCTCTGTCGTTAACACCATCACGCATACACGTCCTATGTTGTTGTTCTTGATTTGGTTGTTACTAACAGACATGAATTTGAGAAAAAAAATAAATCAGTGGTCAGACTGCAAACTATTGCAGCTGGTAGATTTACTTCTTTCGTTCTATTGAATAAGCTTATACTTTTGTAATCGCAGGGGACGAGGAATATAAAGGGGATCGTCCTGGACTACCAACGTAAGCCGTTGGTGGCGGACCCTAGCAGCGAGAGGCTGTTGCGACACAATTTCATGAGAACGCCCAATCTTACTTCCGCCATTCAATATCTACAAGAGATGTTTAGGACATTTTTTGATTTCGGAGCAGAGAGAGAGAACGAGGCAGTGCTTCATACCGAGTACTTTAAACCAATAATTAACCTGAGACTTCTTCAGATTAATCATACCAAATTGGAAGGGAAATTCAAGTTCCTGCCTCAGTCACTGAAATGGCTGCAATGGAAAGAATGTCCTTTGACCATTCTTCCTTCTGATTTCTGTCCACGAGAACTGGCAGTCCTCGATCTCACCTACAGCAAGATCAAAAGTTTGTGGAAAACAAACGGTAATAAGGTACGTCGCGGTCTTGGTCGCTAATACTATATTTTGTCAGTATACTATTTCATATTCAACTGTTGTTATGTAAATTTTTCTGAGGATATGTTCATTTCCAAACACTTGGTACCATTCACATGCTTCTTTATCATTTGTTTATGCCTATATTTTTCTGCTACCGTTCATATGCTTCAGCAACTACTTATGGTGGGTTAAAATTTCATATCCACCAGGCTGGGGAGAACTTATTGATTATGAATCTTCGTGGCTGCTCTAGTCTTGCTAGTATTCCAGATTTATCAGCAAGTCGAAGCTTGAAAAAACTAGTTCTTGAGCGGTGCACGAGATTGACCGAAGTTCCTGAGTCAATCGGGAGTCTGAATGCTTTGGAGCACCTAAACCTTGAAGGGTGTTCAAAGCTTGTTAGACTCCCGAAAGACGTATCCGAGCTCAAGAATCTGAAAGAACTCATTCTCTCCGGTTGTGCAAATTTGAAAGAACTGCCAGAGGATATAGATATTATGAAATCTTTGAAGTTACTTCTCCTCAATGAAACTCCTATAAAAAGGTTGCCCGAAAAGATATTCCGCCTCATGGAACTTGAAAAGCTTCATCTAAATCGGTGCACTTCTTTGAAAAAGCTACCTGATCACATTGGAAAGATGGCTTCTCTCAGAGAGCTCACTCTTAATGATACTGGAATAGAGGAGCTACCTGATTCGGTGCGGTCATTGCAGAATCTTGAGTTATTGAGCCTTATGTGGTGCGTCTCGCTGACTGAACTTCCTGAATTTGTTGGTGACTTAGAATCATTGAGGGAATTGTTCACTGATGGAAGTGAAATCAGAGAACTGCCTGCTTCCATCAGTTCTTTGCTGTACCTAAAGACCCTTTCAATTGGAGATTGTCAGTTTTCAAGCCATTGTCCTGATTCAATTGAAGGATTGCATTCACTCACAGAGCTTAGTCTAGGTGGACCATCAATCACGAGTCTAGCGGCTCAACTCGGAGCTCTGAAGATGCTTAGAAGGTTGGAAATCCGGAACTGTGAATCACTTGAAAGCTTACCAGAATCGATTGGAAGCTTGTGGAATCTCACCACCATGATCCTTTACAAGGTGAACATCACAGAGCTTCCACAGTCAATCGGAAAATTGGAAAATGTCATGGTCATGAGGCTTAACAAATGCAAACGTCTCTGCAAGCTTCCACCATCCATGGGCAATTTGAGATCATTGTACCGCCTGATTATGGAGGGCACCGCAGTAACAGAATTACCAGAAACCTTCGGGATGCTCTCAAAATTAGTAAAATTGAGAATGGGCAAGGAACCGCGTTCTTTGGTTATTCCTGAGGGCAACACAGAAACAGAGAATCAAGATTTGTTTACAGAGGAAATTCCTGGGTCAATTCTTCCATCTTCATTATCGAATCTCTCTTGGCTAGAAGAACTGAATGCCCGTGCTTGGTACATGCAAGGAAAAGTTCCTGATGATTTTGAGAAGTTGGTATCGCTAGAAACTCTAAATCTAGGATACAATAACTTTACGAGCCTTCCCACAAGCCTCAAGGGACTTTCCGTCCTCAAGAAACTTCTGCTACCGCACTGCAAGGAGCTCAAGTCTCTTCCGCCCCTTCCATCGAGTTTGGTAGAGGTTAATATCGCTGGCTGTGTGGCAATAGAGACAATCTCTGACCTGTCTGAAATGGAGAACTTGGAGGAGCTGAGCATGGCGAATTGTGAGAAAGTGGTGGATCTTCCTGGACTCCAGTGCTTGAAATCCTTGAGAAGGCTATACCTGACTGGATGCCGCATGTGTTCCTCAGTAGTTAAGACAAGAATTTCGAAGGTTCTCTCTCTCTCTCTCTCTCTCTCTCAAAAGATGCTTCTACACTGATCAAGTCCAAAAACTCTGGAAAAGATAAATTTTATGCATCAATGGACATGTTTATATAGCGGTTGCTATGGTTTGACATTTTGCAGGTTTCTTTGAGGAATTTACGCGATCTCAGTATGCCAGGGAGTGAAATTCCAGATTGGCTAAACGAAGAGGAAGTGAGCTACACGGCACGCAAAAACTGCACGCTCAAGGCTGTTCTCATAGGCGTAGTCGTTTCCATCACCAGTGACTTCCCAGAATCTTTGAGAGATCATATTCCCACACTTGTGGATATCGAGGCAAAGATACTCAAAATGAACATGCCTATCTTCAGCAGCACATTGCGCTTGAAGGGGATACCGAAATTAGATGAAGATCAGGTTCATTTGTGCCGGTTCTTGGATTTTCACCCGCTGGTTTCCAAGTTGAAAGAAGGGTACAAAGTTCAGGTGGCAAAGCGGAACCCACCATTCATTCCTGGAATGCAGCTGAAGAAATGCGGCGTACGTCTGATTTTCGAGAGAGACGATGAATTTGATGGAGATGAGCAGCAACTGGATGATGGCTATCAGTCTTTATCCGAAAAGCTTGCGCGGTTTTTCAACCGTCTGCAGTAGCCAGTTCACTATTGTTTTGTTAGATATATATTTAGATTAGATATCCAGAAGATCATGAATAATCTATATGTGTGTGTGTGTGTGTGTGTGTGTGTGGGTCTAAAATGTTTAAAGTTAGCCTCTGGAAAGTGGAAACGGAAGACGGTGCCAAAGATTGAAGAGAAGGGAACGAGCTTGCTCCTGTCAATTGAAATTTCACTTCTGGAAATGTAATCTGAAATTACCAGAAGAGCATCGCTGTCTCCTGTTCTTTCATTCTGAAGGCTTTTCAATTTACCCTGACAGGCTCCATTTTAATGTCCACTTTGCTTCAATTGCAAAGTTTGAGCAGTTCTGAGGTAGCTGTATTACAAGCTCATTGATGTGTCCCCTTAATACAAGCTCAGGGAAAGAACCCGGGAAAGAAAAAATCAAAACTCGGGCGTAGTTTCTTGATCAAACATGTGATGAGAAGAAAATGAACTAAATATTGAATGAGGTTTCATGATTGATCATATTTGGTGAATGAAGTTAAGGGTAAGCATGACAATTATTTCTCCGTCTTTTAATTTTTCTATTCGCGGTAAACAGATTTGAAACAAAAATCCATTTGGTAAGATAATCTCATTTTTCTATTTCTAAGATAAATTTTAGCTCATATATAACTTTGGAATAGAAATAAGAAATAAGAATATTCTACTTCTCTATTTTCGAAATATAAATTAAAGTTTTTCTTATCGCTCACTCTTGTCACTTGTTGACCGGCTGCCCTTACACTATTGTTGCTTTCCGTCGCTAGCCATCCACTGTGGTTGGCCGCCCTCCCGCCATCGCTAGCCATTGCTAGCTTTCAATTAAGTTGATTAATGATGTTTTTATCTTAGGAGAAAGTCGAGTAGTACAACAGATGGAAAAAGAGTTTGAGAAAGAGATATTTAAGAAGCCTATTAAATGAATTTTTTTTTTCGAGGACAGAAATTTAATGTAATCAAATGCATATCTCTACTAAGAATTTCCTCCGGTAAATAGAACTAGAACTAGAAATTATTCTCAGAAACAAAACCGTCATAATTCACGCCTAATCTTCCCTTGTCCACTTATTTAGCAGTGGATAATCCATTCAACTTCCTCTCCCATGGCATCCTACGCGTCGCTGCTCAAAACGGATGCGGTCGACCCCATCACCGCCTTACCTCCATGGCAGCACGAGCCGCAATTTTGTCAGCACGCATAAGCAACCCGACAAGCATCGCTCCCCTGCTGCGCTCCCCGCTCGCGCCCCCTTCGGCTCTCTCCTTCCCCCGGCGCCCGGCCCGAGGGCCCCGGCTCCGCACGGCTCGCCGCCCCGAGTCCTCCCTCCATGACCCGGCCGGCGAGCCGGCGGAAGACCTGGACGACGACGACGGGTTCTTCGGAGGCGACGGCGGGCCGATGATGGAGGACGAGAGCGACGGCGAAGAGGACGCGGAGAGCAGCGCCGATTTGCTCCTCAGGTTCTTGCAGAGCATGTTCAGGAAGGTGGCCCGGCGAGCCAAGAAGGGTTCTCGCTCCGTTCTGCCCGACGCGATACCGCCGCAGCTGGTGAATTCTCTTTCTCAATCTGCTTTGGCTTTCGGTGCTTATACAGGGTCGGCAGGAGGCGAAACTGAGAATTGTTCATGTCCTGTTTGATCTAATTCCTCTTTAAAAGAGCATTTCGCGGCCTGTGTGGTCTAGGCTCGTCGTTAATTTTTTAGCTTAAGCCCAGTACCGTAGAATGTCGTCGTACACGTTTACTTTACTAGTCAAGTCGTGATGGTAATGTCGAATAGAGAAAATGTTGAATTTGTTAATCCTATGTCGCAAGTCTAACCAAAGTTGCGGCATAAGTGACTATTATCAGCTCATCATGACATTGCCTTGCCCTTGAATAAGAAGTTTGTCCTTTGGATTGTAACATGCAAGATTGTAAACCCTTAAATGTTAGTTTACACTATACCGGAACTGTAAATATCAAAAATTTTCATCCTAATCAACCTGACTACATCAAGAGATTTAGGCACCTGAGAAATCAGCTCGCTGGCCTTCTCATGCCATGAAATAATAATGGAAACTGCACGATTTGATTGGCGTAAAGAAATTATTTATTAAATGATTGAATCGGGGAATTCAGGTAACTACAGTAGCTTCAGTGGTGAAATAAGCAGTCTGCAGGTTAACCAAAAAGAATCAGATAGGAGACAGTTTTTCTTTGTTCCACTGTTTGAAAAAGGGCCTGTCCTTGGAGCAAGTTACCGATGATCTGCTTCAAATTGTTTTCCCCCATATATATTATCTTCAGCATCGTTTATTTGATCAAGCTGCTGGCTTTCATCCATTTAGTAACTGAAATGGTGTACTCATGTCACTATTACTGTTTGAACAGCATACAGCTTGTGCTTACCCTTTTTTGACTGGCACTGACTGTAGTTCTCGAATGCTTCCCTGGATGGAAACTGCAGGTTTCCTTTGCGGTTGATGGGATTCTACTACTAGCATCACTTTCCATTTTGAAGGCACTTCTTGAGGTACTTCAGTAACTTTTTATCAACAAATATGAATGACTCCGTGGATTCAAGGGGTTCACCTCAAGTCTGGTGAACGTATGTCACTAAAAATGTATTAGACTGATGACTGTCTATATTATGTATGTCATCCACTCCAAATTTCTTCCATTTGTGCCTTTATGAGAGCATTAATCTCCAATGGCATTTCTAGAGCGATAGGCTCTTTGTTTGTTGAAAAGTTAGGTAATGAGGAAAACTGTGGAGGGCATTTTCAGAGTAAGAGTTGATCATTGAGTAGCTGCAACTTCATCTCACTGTGCCACAGCGTAGTAAATGGAACTGGCTTTAACTAGATCAACTTTTTAGAAGGAACAGCCTTTGACTTTGACCCTCGACTGCTGATGTTAGTGTTGGTGCTGGTTTCAGGTGGCTTGCACTCTTGGTGGCTCTGTATTTGTGGTGATCCTCCTCCTGCGGGTGATCTGGGCAGCTGTCTCATATTTCCAGTCTAATGGGGGTGGCTTGAACCAAGGTGGGAATACCTTCGGTGCAGCACGACCTATATGACAGACAACTTCATTTTGGGCTGATGCATTTCTCTATGACAACTTCAGAATTCTCCTTACTTCAACCTGGCTTATGTCTATACGTTGAACCACTATGTCTGTACTCCGAAAATTTAGGTTCTCAGTTAATTATCCTTTGGCTGTGAATACGAGTAGTGCTGATGCTTATAATACTTGAGAATCGTTTATTAGAGATTGTACTAATATCTGTCATCCATTATATTGCCAATACATCCAGTATCCCATTTGTATTGTTTAAGGTAAAACCCACTACCCTATACCTTTTAACATAAACCATCCGCATGGACATAGAGTTTACATTGCTTCCACTGTAAAATCCACTTCCACATCCTATAATTGAAATATACTCAGCAACATGCATAAAAATGACGTGATCAGGCAAAATTGTTCAGTTCGAGCATTTTTGGTTGTTCCCTTGGTTAAAATTGGTCCTAAATAAAAATTAAGATGAAAAGGCCTAACAGCCTTGAAGCTCATTTTCTTGATTTGGATCAGTCAACTTTTCCCCGATTTTCGGTTTACGACGACAATAATCGAGCCTTTCCCTCTTGTATTATACTGTTATCTCATATTATAATGTTCTAATGAATTTCTGAGTAGCTATATGAATGCAAACGGCTAATGCATGACTACATGTCATAGATTGCTTGAATGGCTTGATAATGTGAGGCTGAGGCATAAACTTTGATGAGTGGAGCTATTATCCGCATCTTAGTTGCTGCTTTTCTCGCTCTTCCCGGGGAAGTGCAAGTAAAATGTCCGTGACTCTGTGCATGCATGAGCACAAGTACAGTTTTTGGAAACCTCTTGATCTGTTTTCTGCCATGATCCAATTGTAAATCCTTCCTGTTTCTCATTATAGGTTACAACAGAGGAAAACAAAAAGGAAAGGAAAACGAGTTCATCGTGTGATGGACTGAGACATATAACTAATAACTAATCTACTTAATGTTCTGACTTCTGAGAATTAGTGCAAATTAACATAAAACCAACTACACACGCACACACACACATATATATATAGGTGGGACCTCATTTCAAACACTGAATATTCGTTCTCTATAATGCTTTACTTGCTGAAAGAAGAAAGATGGAAAGCAAATCCTCAACGCTTAACAGGGATTAAGGGGCTTCCCGCACAATCCTGTGTTCCCAGAGAACGAGCTCTCGGGGAAGTTTGCCAGAGGTTTACCAGCAGGAATTTGCCCCACCAAAAGATTATTCGACAAGTTCAAGTCTCTTAATTTACTCAACTTCAAAAATCCTTCTGGTATGCTGCCAGTGAACCGGTTCCTTTGCAGCTTCAGTACCTCTAGTGAGCTTAAATTTGCTAAAGCATCCGGCAGATTAAGTCCCAAGCTGTTGTTACTCAAATCCAAGCTTTTTAAGGATGAACACATTTTGATTGTTGTTGGTAGTCTCCCCGAGAGAAAGTTGCATGATAAATTTAGAGATTGGACTCCACACTCTGCTCCAATTCCTATCTGTTCAATTCCTTCAGTAAATCTATTATCAGAAAGATCAATATAAGTCAGCGGACCTTGTGGAAACCTCTGCTCCATTTTGAACACCTGACCTACGTTGCCTGTTAGCTTGTTTGAGTGGAGATCAAGGACACCCAAAGCATTCAACTTAGTAATTGATTCTGGAACATCTGCAACTAGCGAATTTCTGGAGAGATTCAACAAGTAGAGCTGAGTTAGTGTTCCAAGCCAAGATGGCAAATTTCCTGTCAGTTGATTGCCTGATAAATCCAGCTCCTGTATTGGACTAGGCATTATCTTCAAGGACTCTGGAATTTCTCCTTGAATTCCACATCCAGCCATATAAATTTGGGAAAGAGACGGCAATCGCAATAACCACTGGGGGATGGAGGAGAAATTAAATTGGTTAAAAGAAAGATTGATTATTTGAAGATTGAAGAGGGAAGACATCTCCTGAGGCAATGGTCCTCGGATCATATTGTTTGAAATGCTTAGAATCAAGAGCTGGGATAACTGACCCATTGACTCGGGTATTATGCCAGATAACTGGTTGTCATCAAGATATAACTCTGTTAGAGCAGAGAGAGCTCCCAGACTTGGAGGAATACTTCCCTTCAATCTGTTATGTGCGAGAGAAACTCTCTGGAGAGAGATCAGATTGGCAAAATTGGGTGAGATTTCGCCAGTTAGCTGGTTATTGTGGAGTCTTAGGAAACTGAGAGAAGGCATTTGATCTAACCTTGAGGGGCTCAGGATTTCTCCCTCGAGCTTGTTTGTGTCCAAGTACAAGACTGAAATGGCAGTTAAGTTAGTAATGGAAAGTGGAATTCTCCCTCCTAAGAAATTGTTTGAAAGATCGAGCTCTTTCATATTGTGCAACTGACCAATTTTTTCTGGGATGGCGCCAATAAAAGAATTGTTGTGGAGATCCAGATGAACCAGCCCTGTCAGGTTTGTAAAAGAATCGGGTACCGTACCAGAAAATTGATTTGAGTACATAATCATAGCATTCAGATTTCTGAGATTTCCTAGGCTCGGAGGGAGTGACCCAGATAGCTTATTCTCATACAACAAAAGTTCTTCGAGCTGCCAGAGCTTACCAATGCTTTCTGGTAACATACCGCTTATTTGGTTGCCATACAGGTAGACCTTTCGCAACTTTTGGAGGGAGAAACCGATGGAAGGCGGGATTCTTCCAGCGAGATTCATGAGTCCACCAAGATCAATGACTTCAAGAGAGCTCAAGAGTGTTATGGAAGGAGACAACCAGCCTTTGATCTCAGATTGGTAGACATAGTCCCTCGTGGAAATAAATCCAGGGAGACGGATTTCTGTGACTCTGCCTGTTGCATTATCGCATGAGATGCCTTCCCACTCGCAACATTTGAGGCCGACCCATTTCTCTAGCCTTCCAGAAGTATCGAGGCGAATGCCCGCTTTAAAACCAGTCAGTCCTTTCAGGTCTTGGGGAGTACATATTCCATGAACATTTGCTGCTCCAAGTGAAGCAGCATACACGGTGAGCACTATGAGCAAACTCAGGAGCTGATGCTGCATTTTTGAGTCCTAACTGAGGGTATCTCCTCGGGTCGAAGTCTCTGTTCAAGGAAGGAGACACTGAATTTAGGTTTCGTTATGGAACCTGCTAAAATTTAGGCAAAGAAAGCGACAAAAGAGCTCTACAGTTCCGAGATTCTGCTTTTCTCGTTTCCAACTTTTCTTTTGTCTTCCTTTTACTTTACAGTGTTTTGTGCAGAAAACAGGCTTTGTCTTGATGACAGTGTGCTGTCAGAGATTTTTGCCTGAGATCTCTTCCTCCGATATTTCGAAATCATTAAACTAGTCACGCCTGCTCTTTTGATATGTCCCAAAGATCCAGAACATCTTACCCAAGATCCTGCATAAACCAAAGCGAGGACCAAAATCCTTATTTATAGATACCCCTCTTGGAAAGGAGAAGTACTTGTGCAGATCTAGGAACGAAGTTTTAGATCACGGCGGGAACTATCAATTTGAAGGTTTTAATTAACCGATTTCACGGTGGACAGGATCTATGCAACTATTTCCCTGCCATGTCTACCGGTCTTCATCATAATGTAATCCTTTACTTCATTTGTTATGTTAGAGAAAGACCTCTGACCGAAAAAAAAAACAATGTTAGAGCAAGACCAGGATGGTACGCTTGAGACCCGAGAGCATTTTTACGGCGGAATAATTCGAAAACTTCCGGGTTCCCTATAGAGGAGGTGATTCTTTTTTTCTTTTCTGTTGTTTCTATTGGTTAGCATCATCTTTATAACCCAACTATGAAAAATTTGGACGGGCTAAGCTGGCCATACAAAGACACTCGAGAGGAATAATGTCTTTGTCAGAATCATGTGCCTCTTTCTGTCAAAAACAAAGCTTTGCATATGTTGCGGGAGAGGAAATCATGCTTGTCTGGTGCCGATAAAAAAACATCGTGCAGACTGGCAATTTGTGCTGGGGTTCTCTACAGAACTTCGAGTATCATCCATGTGCACTTTTAATTTCGTCCGGAGCAGGCATAGTCTGTAGTTTGGAATCTTGAGACGGATCTAACTACTGACAGCACCAACCTTTCCCTTTTAAAGCGGGAAAGAAATTGATGTGCGAAACTCCCGCTGCGTCCATGATGAGAAGGGATCAATTAATGGACTGTGTGCAATCATAACCATTAATCTTTATGAGACGCGTGTCGAATCTGTCATGGTCGGCACGATTGCCCGCTTGAATTGATCCGGTTCGCATGAATCCGTGTCAAGGCGAGGTCGGCTCAGTGGAGAGAGTTGGTGTTGAAACCTGCTTTCTCCCCCCATTCAACACGGAGCAGTTACCGTCTTTCCCGTGAAGAAATTCTTTTAGCTATCGTTACGTCCAAGGGTTTCCACTTCTAATCGGACTTTGCTTTTGCACCTCATGGGATGTCCCAGATGACTTCTTGCAGGTTTTACTTTTACGTGCGGCTTCAGTTGTTCACTTTTCATGAGTATGTTTCCACTTTTCTCCGCAATTATAGCTAACATACATAGCAATTCCAAGTGACCAGACCAAATTGACCTTCCAATTGAAGGAGAACCTCATTATTCATTCCAAAGTCATCTTTTCCGTCATTTATCACTAAACTTCTTCCCTAATTAGAACAATGCGAGATATATCGAGATCAATCTACAAAGTCATTTAGTAGACTAGCTTACTGAGTATTAATCCGATTCACTGGTTTAATTACCAACTAGACATGTCAGAATGGATTATAGAACCATTTTTTAACCCATATTTAATGGACTAGTTTATTATATGGTTAGCTAAGTTCAATAAATGAGTATACAGTTTACCCAAACCCCACTTACATTTATGACTCTTTCTTCACACTTTGTGAGAAAATAATAAACTTATTAGATTGTTCTAAGATCAAAGAAGTCTTGGTGGGCCCGCTGGATGGGCTCGACTTCACCCTTATTGGAAATATCGATACTACTTTTTTTTCCCATTATTATTATTAATTTTGTAAGTTTTGTCCGTTAGTTATTGGAGTATATTTTTCCTTGATTGCATTTGGCATTCTTATTTTTATGCAGCTTTCTAGTTTTAGGTCTTGTCATTACAATTCATGCTCTGCATAAATCATCATCAATATCTTACATTTAATTTAATTTAAATTTAAAATCCTCCACGTTATTTGTTGCTATAATTTTATGGATTCACTACTAAGTGCTAAAGTTCCCTTATTCTTCATTGAATCAATACCAAAATTGAAAATGCTATACAATGTTAAAAGCCAATATGTAGCTTCTTAAACTCGAAATAGTGATTTTATCCAAATAACATATATACATGAAGAGTCTAAAGTGAATTAACTAGGTGATATTGGATTTTTATAAGTAACATTAATTATGTAAGTATTTTAGTAGATGGGTCAATCAGGAATGGCTCATTAAATTTGTGTTACATATAAATGGGTCTAAATGGGTTAAATGAGTCATTTTGGATATGACCATTTTAGTTCCAACACATCCATTTCACAGCCCTAACACCAACCAACAATTTGCTTGAGCATTCTGTAAACTTACTTTAAAAAGTATCCTGGTGTCATTATCTCTCTTGCGATATAAAGGCATGATTTGCTAGCCCAATCGACGCGAGCAATTGCCTCCTGAGAAATGTGACGAATGTGAATAAGTTATAGGACAAGTCTCATCTAGTAAGTATCTTCCACAATGTTTACACAAAAAAATAAAAATAATTATCTCTTCATAATTGACACGAACTCGATTTGGTCAAATATAAAGCCTAGTTATGAAACCAATATGGTTATCGACAAGTTATGTGACAGTCACTGATAGCTACGTAATATAGTTATCGATAATGGAAGAACTTATCAATGGCTATAAACAATGATTATCAGTGACCATGAAATAGATCTATTGATACATGATGGCGATTGGGCAATGAATATTTTGTTTCAATAACAACCAACGTATAGCCAGTTGTTCAATTTGGTTAAGTGTTGGACATAGGAAAATAAGGAGATAGAGTGAAGATGTTGATATATATTATATATATTGATTAAGTAACATAATGGCCTTGAGAATTGTATCCGCTTATGGATAAGATCGGTGTACGGATAGGAGGCTTAGGGTGCGTCTAGTAGCATTTCTGCTCCTGAGAGCAATTTTTGTTCATAAATTATTTTTTCTATTTCTATTCCCTAAACAAGTTTCTAAGTAAAATAATGCATTTGGTAACTGTATAAAATTTCTATTCCATTTTTTTTCATTTAATTATGAAAATGTTAATTGAGACTTAACAATTTATGTTTGAATAAAAATGGACCTCTGTAAGGACTTAATTGATCAAGATATTCTAACATAGTCTCTAAAAATCTAACATAATAGTTAGTCAAAAATAGATGGCTGGAAATGGCACTAGAGAGTCTCACTGGTTTATAACTCACAATCTAAATAGGTTGACAATAAATCTTTGAGTATTACAGTAGACAGTTACATAAACCTCTTGAACTTTTCTAGCTACAAGAAGAAGAGCAAACGTTACTTGGTAGAATGGGCAATGATGGAACGATTGAGGATGAAGGCGATCTTTGGTAATAAACTCATCAAACCTTCAAGCAATTAACATTGGAAATCCATGGAGCATAGGTTTATTTGACTAATATAAACACAAGACAAATGATAATGCAAAAAATTTATTGAGAGTCATCTAATAGAATGATCTTAAAGGATGTCTACAATAGAATCTCAAGGGAAGAAAATTGGAGTCGCCAAGTTTTGGTGACCTCGCATTGTCTTTAAAAAAAAAATACAAAAATCCATAGAGTAGCCCTAAAAGCTTATTCAATTTTAAATATAATATTTATCAAAATATTTTCACATTTTTATGCTACACTTATTCTAAATTAAAATTAACACTAAAATCTAGTAAAACTACTCAAAATCTAATTTATAATTCTTTTTTAAATTTTGGATTTTTTTATCCCAAAAAATGGGACTCGAATTGGGTCAAGAGACTAGACCTTATATCAACTGTGTAAAGACAAACCTTAGGTTACATTGAGCTTGTTTTTCTAAAATAGTCTCTTTTTTTTTTTTTCGAGAATAAAGAAGTAGGTTTTTTCTATTTCTTGTTTATATTCCAAATCTATTATTTGGTTACTGATCTGTTTCAGGGAACAGAAAAATTAACTAATATTATTAAATGGATTTCTGCTCTTTTTTTGTTCTGGGGAATATAAAAAAGGAAAATAGAGAAATAAAATTATTATCAAACAGAGCCTTAGGATCTTGGAAGTGTAGTTACAACCATACTTAGCATAATAACTGCTAATGAGCAGTTAAAATAAGGGATTATATATATGGCGGCATGTAACTATTGGAGGGTAGGTCATCAAGAACACACATTCCCGATGTACACTTATTCATTTATTAATTTTTAATGCCTTTTTTAATTTACATGATTTACAGTCTTTTACGTAAAAAAATCATCAATCTTCTTCTATGCTACATCGATGGAATTTCTATCTGAAATCACTACCAAACCCATCTCAAATAAATAAATAAATAAATAAAGAAGAAGAAAAAAGAACAAAGGTCAATTGTCGAGCGAAAGATTTTCTATTACTTGGTCGACGCCTATTTTTGGCGAAACCAACAATAAGGACGAGGAAAGCCCTTTGGCCCAGCGTTCCAATTTTCTTAATAGTTTGCTTCTGCTCTCCATCACGAATGAGGCCCGCACCATCTGTTTTTTTTTTTTTTTTTTTTTGGAAAGTAGTATATATATATATATATATATATATATATATATATATATATATATATATATATATATATTGGTAAAGACCATCTGTTTATCACTGTCTACCGTGCTATCAGGAAACACAGGCTCCCCACACAGAGGAACAGAAATAAAGAGGAAGGCAACAAAATTGTATATCATGTATAAGCCTTTAATATCTTCTCCTTACCATAAAATGACTGCATTCGTGTATAGGATTATAAGGGACAGTCAACTCGAGACAGGATCCTAAATATGAGGACGATTATCGAAAGTCCCGAAAGTTGAGGATGGTGCTAAGTGTGCGCACAAAACCAAGGTTCGTTTTGGAAGTTCTCACTCATCCTGTATCGAGCATGCTCAACAAGTGCGTTGAAAGCATCCTGTCAACACGACGTCTAAAAATCGCAGCACATCTCGGGTGGCAGAATAAGGCAGCCAGAAGCGACAGCAATGACTTGGTGCCCCCTATGGTTTCTATTAGGTTGCGCGTGATAAAATTTCGAAATAGAAATTGATTTCCGCGTAAATCAATTTCTCAATTTCTATTCCCCTGACAAGTTTCGAAGAAAGAAACCCGTTTGATAACGACTCAAAATTTCTATTTCTCAAAGTAAATCCATTTGATAACAAAAAAAAAAATTCTATTTCTATGAATCATGCTATCCCCATCCTTTTACCTCACTCTTCTTGATGCTTGTGATGGTAATTTAATTTGATAAAATTTGGTAAATCACTTTAATTTGATAGTAGTTAGGAACTTCAAAACATTAGCAATTTATGTAAATAAAAGCTAGTAATTAGTATAAAAAATGCTAATATGCTAACTATAAAAGATTTGGTATTTTCAAATGCTAGTATGCAAATAGTGAATGTATTTATTCTCCTCATTCAAGATTCGGGTTTAAGTCACTACACTTTTTTGCATTCTTTTGAGACCACGAAGTGATTTTATGGTAGGTACTAGTTGACATGGAGGGAGGCGCAATTTGCGAGAGATTCGAAATTAATAAAATAGAAGTTGTGCTAGAAATAGAAATTGATTAAATAACAACATAGGAAATCCTCAAATACAAAATAATAGTCGAAATAATACTAATGCATTACAAAAGTTGAAAATACAATTTCATGGAATTTCCAGCATATTATTATCCCTTGCCATTTTATTGGCAATAGTTTTCCTAAGCGTATTTATTTGGTTTCCCTCCTCAGTCAACTGAATGTTTGCAAGCTCATCCTGCGTAGGTTCAGCCACGTACATTAGATCTCCATATAGGGAAAAGTTCCTATCCATCTTGTCTTGATCACGAATGTAATTATGGATGGCACAACATGCAATTACGATATGTGCTTGCTTTCAAAGTGCAAATGAGGGCATGTGCCTCAAAATGAAAAAGCGATTCTTCAATGCCCCAAATGATCCTGGAAAAGGGAGGTCATGACAGGAATTCAACATGGAATTACATGAGGTAGAACCAGCATGGGCACTACAGCATTGTCCAGTAGAGTTTCACTATGGAGATATACATCTAACAAGTTTAAGCATGCACCAATTCAGGACACTATAACTCAGTAATACACTTCCTTTGTTTTAGCCAAAAGCTTAGTAGCACACCTTGCAAGTTAGGAATTAACTCCTTAATGATCCGTACCTATCAAGTAGCAGCACCACAACAAAATTGTATATAGTCTATAACACGAACCTAACATGTGAAATGCCGAAATCACGATAAAATGAGTAAATGCCAAACAAGATGGCTCTAAACTCACATATTTGCTCCCTCACATATCAACAAGTAGACATCAAT
This sequence comes from Eucalyptus brandiana, assembly GCA_014182725.1. NCBI lineage: Eukaryota > Viridiplantae > Streptophyta > Magnoliopsida > Myrtales > Myrtaceae > Eucalyptus > Eucalyptus brandiana. The sequence continues at coordinate 32,455,229 of CM024669.1, forward strand.
TGCTTCCAAATGCCACAAGACTTGGGAGCTGTTCTTGGATGCCAAAATATTACCAATTCAGTTGACATTCTTTAAACTTTGAATTTATAGAATAAACAGATAGCAGGGACAACATAATTATATGACAACCACTCAAACTATAAAAGCCTAGAAGCTAGGGCGTTGAAGAAAGGGTTGAAGCCAAGTACCCCCAAAACCGAAGAAATGAACAAGAACAGAGACAAGACATAACCCGAAAAAAATATGAAGCGTCCATCTGACCTACCAATCTTTATTCGCAAAGCCGATTAACAACACAAAGCTAAGCAAGCTAAGCAAGAAAGTACTGCTTTGCCATACAAGTGAAGGTCAGACCAACCGGTGCCAAGGTACTCTTCCTTGTTAATTGAAAATTTGAACCCATGTACCAGAGAAAAAGCACTAGCAGTAGGAGTCTTGAAGACAAAAGAGCACCATTTATTAACACAGTGATTATGCACATAAATAGAGCAGCCCAGACTCGCAGCACAAATTGCAGAGCACAAGCACAGAACAACCAAGAAAGAGGCAAAAAGGGAAGGATCGATCGAACCTCGTGAAGAATCGAAAGCAGAAGGGGCGACGGCGACTGGATCCGCAAAATCGAGAGCAGAAGGGGACGCGGACGAAGATGGGCGACAGAGATGGGCGACGGCGACGGCAGCTGGAGCTGGGCGACTAGATCTGCAGAATCGAGAGCGAAAAGGGACGCGGACGAAGATGGGCGACGACTGGAGATGGGCGCGGCTACTGGAGTTGGGCGACGGCGACGGCGACTGGAGTTGGGTGACGGCGACTGAAGATGGGCAACGGTGATGAAGATGGGCGACGGCGACGGCTACTGGAGTTGGGCGACGATGACGGCTACTGGGCGATGGCGACTGGAGCGCGACTGGGGATGCGGACGGACGAGGCGGGTCCGACGGGACAACCGAAGCAAATTGACCGGTCGAGATGAGCGGCAAGGGCGACGGCGACGGCGAGATGAGCGGCGACGGCGACGGCGAGGATGAACAGCTTCGGAGTCGCTAGGGTTTTTGGTTGAGGTGAGGAGAAGGAATGGGAAAGCTACAGTAGTGAGGAGAGAAGGAGTCGATGTTTGCTCAAGGAAGAAGGGGATGGATAAGAAACAATTTCTATTTCTACTTGAGGAAATAGAGAAGCTAAAATTTTTAGCTTCGATTTATCACCAAAATAATTTCGAAATAGAAATCTGTTTCGTAAAAATAAATCAATTTGCGTTACCAAACAATTTACATTTTCAAACTGTTCTAGGGGAACAGAGAAATAGAGAAATTGAGAAACAGAAATTTTACCATGCGCAGCCTTAGTGGCTTCTTCCACGCTAGTGACATGGCCCAAGAATGAGCATGCTCCAAGACCGTCCAAAACAATTGGTTCGTGTCCCACACAAGGGCCAACCTGTGAGTTGCCCATGAACAATCCAGAAACGACCCACCATCAATGCATGAGTCGACCCATGAGTAATACGAACCAGCCCATGCGCAACATAAGATAAGTCCGTGACTGTTTAGTTCCTTGTGTCAGTTGTTGTATCAGGCGACCTTTGGGTTCCCTATGGACTAACCCTATAGAACCATGGCAAACGTCCTTTGGGCTTCCCCACGCCTTAAGGCCTCTTGAGTTGCATGTAGCCTTGTAATGATTGTTAAATGGGTCGGGTATGAGTCGGGTCGGGTATGGGTCAAAAATTTTGTATTACAATAAATGGGTCATAAACGAATTAAATAGGTCGATTTGGGTCGGACCATTTATGACCTGACCCAAACCCGACCCGACCCATCCGTTTAACGGATATACGTGCGTGTAAGGCTGACTTAGGATCGTGATCCTAAGGCTGCCCAGATAGGTGATCGTTTGGAATCGGCCGACCCATGGCACTAGGCTCTAAGTGGGTAGTTGATAACGAGGCTGAGATAATAAATGCCGCACGATTTGCAGCCTCGGTGTTTCGACTACAGTCGTTTAAGCCACCGACCGGCCCCCCCTATGGGTGTTCCAAGATGGGCGGTGCTGGCGATATCCCCCACCATGGTGGTCCTCGGTCTGACCATCATTGAATGCATTTAACCCTCCTTCGTAGTCAATTCCTCACCTCAAAGACATCGACCGTTTTCTTTCCAACTAATAACGCGCGCCATGAAGACCCAACTGCCTAGTTTAGTTCAGAGAACGACGTTACAAAGTGCTAATCTACATCTAACCTATGCCTAATCGAGAGATGTCGAGGCACTCTTACCGCAATTTCTCGCGCAAGTTTCGCACATGGTAGATTCCTTCAACGTGGCAAAAGGACACATGGGGACATGAAACGTGTTCATCTGCCTGCGCAAGACCTTGGTCTCGCACGAAGACCGCCATCGTTAAGGAAGGTGAAGCTCACCTCCTCGTTTCACACCTGGCCTCCCAAAGATATTCCCAAAGACCAAGTCTCTCTCTCTCTCTCTCCTTTTATTTATAGCCACCCAATAGGCTGAACTAACTCTTGTAATATCTGTCCTTCGTTGCGAGACCAAACTCGCTCGTCCTAGTGTGATCTCTCTCTGTCTCTCTTTTTGCGTCACTGGGCGCGACCATCATCCGGTGAAATGGCGAAGGGCGGGGAGGTGAAGCTGATCGGGGGGTGGCCAAGCCCGTTCGTGATGAGGCCAAGGATCGCGCTGAACATGAAGGGGTTGGAGTACGAGTTCCTGGAGGAGAAGTTCGGCGCCAAGAGCGAGCTCCTCCTCCGCTCCAACCCGGTCCACAAGAAGGTCCCCGTCCTCCTCCATGCCGACCGCCCTGTCTGCGAGTCCCTCGTCATCGTCCAGTACATCGACGAAGCCTGGCCCTCCTCCGGCCCTTCCATCCTCCCCTCTGATCCCTACGACCGCGCCACTGCCCGCTTCTGGGCCGCCTACATCGACGAGAAGGTATTAGTTCCCGTCTTCGATATCTCAGCCTCTTTTGTACTTATGGTTAGTTGCTGATCTGATGAGGAGCATGGTAAGCATTTCCAGTCGCAGATTGTAGTTGACGTTATAAATTTTTTGGGAGCCTTCTGTTTTATGTGGCGATCGAATCGAAGAGATACTGCTCATGCCGAGCCTTGGAAATCATGTTTAGCACGGTTCGAGAGTTATCTAGTTCTCTAGTTTTCATACCGTGAACCGGATCTATCTATTCAGCTGACCGCGCTTATTGCTCGGTCAATCGGGGTTCTCGCGCATGCGGTGATTCTTGCTGATCCAATATTTATGAGTCAATTTCAATTTTAATTCCCCATTTCTCTGGAAAATTATGGTTGTTGATTGGATTTGGGCCGTCGGATAAAGTAGGCGAACTGTCTCATTTTGATCAAATGCCTGATGTTGGGGCTCACAGAGTTTTCATCATTTAATCTACTTAAAATTATATCATTAAAATGTCAAGTATATGGTGTGCACCATTGATTAATGGAAAATTATAAAAAAAGTCATGAACTTGTTATAATTGTTCCAATTTAGTCTCTTCAGCTAATTTTTAGACAATTATTAATATTTTTTTTTTCTTTTTCTTTTCCATCACTTCCTTCTTCCTTCGGCTAGTCATCGACTCAGTGAAAGACTAGAGGCAAGGTTGGCAAGGTCCCTCACTAACCTCAAGCATGGATGGGTGAGGCTCCACCTTGCCATAGTCGACAAGGCCATCCTCATGGCCTCAAGCAAGGGGTTGAGCCTTGCCAGGGCTTGGGTGAGGCACAACCTCACCAGCCTTAGCAAAGTCAAGCCTTGCCCAGTTGAGGCTTGTCTAAGTCCATTGAGGTTGGCCTTGCCTTTAGTCGGTCATCAATCATTTAGAGGAAGAAGGAAGTGAAGAAAAAAAAAAGAAAAAAAATATTTATAAAAAATTATAATATTAAATTTTATTTACATTAATGTCAATAGGACTATGTAGAATCATTGATGTTCATGTCAGCTCTAGTTAGTTAAAATTGAACTGATAGGCTGAATTAATACAAATGCAAGAGGTTGAATTTTCAGTTGACAAAGAAAAATGTTAATAATTGAATTAGCATAATTATGATAAATTTAGGAGTTTTTTTATTTTATAATTTCCCATTAAATTCTCTCTACGAGCTTTTCTTATGTAAAAGAGAAGTAGTTGGTAGTGTGTGTGTGTGTGTGTGTGTGTGTGAGAGAGAGAGAGAGAGAGAGAGTATAGTGATGTGACAGAGCATGAGCTGACATATAATAATCTGGGATAATTTAATTGCCATATTTTGTAGTATATAAATTATGTACATAAATGTTAGTATACAATGCTCTGTTAGCTTTGTTAAGAACAAGCGATTGCCAATATCACGCGTAGTGGTTCCCGTCATTGAGCGGCGTCGCCAAAGCGCAAGAGGAGGAGGCGAAGAAGGCGGCGATCGACCAAGTCGTCGAAGGCCTGTCCCTGCTGGAGGACGCGTTCGGCAAGATCAGCAAGGGCAAGCCCTTCTTCGGTGGGGACACCATCGGCTTCCTCGACATCGCGCTCGGGTGCTACCTCGGGTGGGTGAGGGTGACGGAGAGGACGCACGGTCTGAAGCTGCTCGACCAGGCCAAGGTCCCGGGGCTGGCCAAGTGGGCCGAGAGGTTCTGCGCCGACAGCGCGGTGAAGGGGGTGATGCCGGAGACGGAGAAGCTCGCCGAGTTCGCCAAGTTGATAATGGCCAGGTTCAGAGCTCCTCCTCCCCAGTGAATCAGGGAGAAGCAGTTCCTTGTTCGCTCGTCTTAGACGTACGATCGTGCGGTGACGGCTGAGTAGTGGAATAAATGTTGTGGACCTTCTTGGGTTTGCTTACAGCTCCGACATGTCACTCTTTTTGAGTTGGCCGGCGTACGCTCATTTAGAGCAGTGTGCCAGAACAATGTACTGTCGAGGTCCCGGTTGAACTTTGTGTTTAACAAAGATCAATGTGGCCTTTCTGAATTAATTTCTTGTCCAGAGTACGTGCCGTTGATTGGTTCTCCCATCTTTTCCGGTTGAAATTGACGCAGATGGTAACCTTTTGGTGTTTCAAAAATTAACTTTTGTTCCAGAAATAGATTTTTCTATTTTTATTCTAGACAGATTTTGTAATAAAAATATGCATTTAATAACGATGTAAAATTTTTATTCTTAAAACAGAAATTCGATTGATAATAATACAAAAATTTTAACTCTTGGATGACAGGAACAATATATGTTTGATGGTAACTGATGACCGGCGGATGGCAATTGGTGACTAGTGGATGGCAGCCGACATGCGGCAAACTTCAGAGGGTGGCTAGTGGACGATAGTCGACAAATGGCAACCTTCAGAGGGTGGCTAGCAAACAGCGATGGATGGTGAGCAGTCGTGGCAGACGACAACTTGTGATCAACGACGACATTAGTCAACGAAGGTTGGCGACCACATGGGTAGTGGTAGACAACAAACAGTGACTGGCGATAGCAAACGGCAAACAGTGACTCGCAATAGCGAACATCAAACAGTGACTAGCGATAGTGAACGGCAAGCAATGGTAAGTGATTGACCGACTAGTAGCGAGGATGAGTGAATGAGAAGAGTTTTTATTTCTCATTTCTATTTCGGAAATAGAGAAATAGAAAATTTTTACATATCATTTCTCTTTCAAACCTATTTCTAAACTAAAAATTTATTCTAGAAAAAAAATGAAATTGCATTGCTAAATAGATTTCTATTCCAAACTTATTGCCAGAAATAAAAAAACAATTTTGGCAAAAATAGAATGGTTATCATGCACGAAGTCTATACTTTACCTTTGAATAAAATGCTCCAGTCTCTGAGTCTGGAACATCGTGAGATTGGAAGATAAATCAGGCTTGTGTGGAGTTGAAGTCGTAAAAAAGGGTGATTTGATTGAGCTAAGGTAATATTATCACACGCCAAAATCTATAAGGATAGGGTAATCATATAATTGTTGACACCTAAATTTTGGCGACCCAGTTATTATTTATTGCATAAAAAATTAGGAATTAACTTTTAACCCCTAAAAAAAATTAGAATTAAATTGTATAACATATAGTTTTGGGAGCATTTTTTTTTTATTCGCATTTGCATTGAACCGATTGACGATAGATGAACGTTAATTTTTCCAATATTCAATGATATGATGGGAGATTTTCATATATTCGGGTAATATACACCGATGGATTTTTTTTTTTTCGGGAAGAAAGGAATGTTTCGAGTGGAATATTAGAAAAATATAAAAACGCCAAGCCATGAAGACCCAACTGCCTAGTTTAGTTCAGTGAACGACGTTACAAAGTGCTAATCTACATCTAACCTATTCCTAATCGAGAGATGTCGAGGCACTCTTACCGTAATTTCTCGCGCAAGTTTCGCATATGGTATATTCCTTCAACGCGGATAAAAAGACACATCGGGACATGAAACGCGCTCATCTGCCTGCGTAAGACCTTGGCCTCTCACGAAGACCGCCATCGTTATGGAAGGTGAAGATGAAATGACGAGGAGCAATCACCACGTAAGCCTCGGCATGGCATTCATTGTTTTGTCACGCCCGTTCGTTCGCACCTCCCCGTTTCATACCTGGCCTCCCAAAGATATTCCCAAAGACCAATCTCTCTCTCTCTCTCTCTCTCTCTCTCTCTCTCTCTATCTATCTCCTTTTATTTATAGCCACCCAATATGCTGAACTAACTCTTGTAATATCTGTCCTTCGTTGCGAGACCAAACTCGCTCGTCCCAGTGTGATCTCTCTCTGTCTCTCTTTTTGAGTCACTGGGCGCGACCATCATCCGGTGAAATGGCGAAGGGCGGGGAGGTGAAGCTGATCGGGGGGTGGCCAAGCCCGTTCGTGATGAGGCCAAGGATCGCGCTGAACATGAAGGGGTTGGAGTACGAGTTCCTGGAGGAGAAGTTCGGCGCCAAGAGCGAGCTCCTCCTCCGCTCCAACCCGGTCCACAAGAAGATCCCCGTCCTCCTCCATGCCGACCGCCCTGTCTGCGAGTCCCTCGTCATCGTCCAGTACATCGACGAGGCCTGGCCCTCCTCCGGCCCTTCCATCCTCCCCTCTGATCCCTACGACCGCGCCACCGCCCGCTTCTGGGCCGCCTACATCGACGAGAAGGTATCCGTTCCCGTCTTCGATATCTCGGCCTCTTTTGTATTTTATGGTTAGTTGCTGATCTGATGATGAGCATGGTAAGCATTTCCAGTCGCAGATTGTAGTTGACATTATAAATTTTTTGGGAGCCTTCTGTCTTATGTGGTGATCGAATCGAAGAGATATTGCTCATGCCGAGCCTTGGAAATCATGTTAAGCACGGTTCGAGAATTACCTAGTTCTTTAGTTTTCATACCGTGAACCGGATCTATCTATTCATCTGACCGCGCTTATTGCTCGGTCAATCGGGGTTCTCGCGCATGCGGTGATTCTTGCTGATCCAATATTTATGGGTCAACTTCAATTTTTTAATTCCCTATTTCTCTGGAAAATTATGGTTGTTGATTGGATTTGGGCCGTCAGATAAAGTAGGCCAACTGAAATGCCTGACGTTGGGGCTCACAGAGTTTTCAAATCATTTAATCTACTTAAAATTATATCATTAAAATGTCAAGTATATGGTGTGCACAGTTGATTAATAGAAAATTATCAAAAAAATCATGAATTTATTATAATTGTTCCAATTTAGTCTGTTCAGCTAATTTTGACTAGCCGGCACGTAGACAATTTTTAATAATATTTTAATTTCTTTCTTTCTTTTCTTTTTTATTTTTCTTTTTCATCACTTCCTTCTTCCTTTAGCCAGTCATCGATTCAGTAAAAGACTAGAGGCAAGGTCGGCAAGGTCCCTCACTAACCTCAAGCATGGATGGATGAGGCTCCACCTTGCCATAGTCGACAAGGCCGCCCTCATGGCCTCAAGAAGGGCTTGAGCCTTGCTAGGGCTTGGGTGAGGCACAACCTCACCAGAGTCGAGGCTTGTCTAAGTCCACCGAGGTTGGCCTTGCCTTTGGTCGGTCATCGATCGTTTAGAGGAAGAAAGGAAGTGAAGAAAAATAAAGAAAATAAAGAAAATAATTTTTTTTTAAAAATATATTACAATATTAAATTTTGTTTACATCAATGTTGATAGAACTATGTTGGATCATCGGTGTTCATGTCAACTTTAGTAAGCCAATATTGAATTGATAAATTGAATTGGTACAAATGCAAGAGGTTAAATTTTTAGTTGACAAAGAAAAATGTTAATAATTGAATTAGCATAATTATGATAAATTTAGGACTTTTTTCTTTATAATTTCCCATTAAATTCTCTATACGGGGTTTTTTTTTTTTTTTTTTACGTAAAAGAGAAGTAGTTGGTAAAGAAATAAAAATTGTATACTCGTCATCAACTCTACCCTATTTATGTAATGATTTTTTGTGCCGTCAATGTACTGAATAAGTCATTTTAAGACTGTGTATACATACACAGAGACATATACATATATGTGTGTGTGTGTGTGTGTGTGTGTGTAGTGATGTGACAGGGCATGAGCGGACATCTAATAAACTGGGATAATTTAAATGCCATACTTTGTAGTATATAAATTTTGTACATAAATGTTAGTATACAATGCTTTGTTAGCTTTGTTAAGAACAAGCGATTGCCAATATCACGCGTAGTGGTTCCCATTGATAAGCGGCATCGCCAGAGCGCAAGGGGAGGAGGCGAAGAAGGCGGCGATCGACCAAGTCGTCGAAGGCCTGTTGCTGCTGGAGGACACGTTCGGCAAGATCAGCAAGGGCAAGCCCTTCTTCGGTGGGGACACCATCGGATTCCTCGACATCGCGCTCGGGTGCTTCCTCGGGTGGGTGAGGGTGACGGAGAGGACGCAGGGTCTGAAGCTGCTCGACGACGCCAAGGTCCCGGGGCTGGCCAAGTGGGCCGAGAGGTTCTGCGCCGACAGCGCGGTGAAGGGGGTGATGCCGGAGACGGAGAAGCTCGCCGAGTTCGCCAAGTTGATAACGGCCAGGTTCAGAGCTCCTCCTCCCCAGTGAATCAGAGGGAGAAGCAGTTTCTTGTTCGCTCGTTTTAGACGCGCAATCGTGCAGTGATGACTGAGTAGTGAAATAAATGTTGTGGACCTTCTTGGGTTTGCTTACAGCTCCGACATGTCACTCTTTTGAGGTGGCCGGGGTACGCTCATTTAGAGCAGTGTGGCAGAAGAATGTACTGTTGAGGTCTCGGTTGAATTTTGTGTTTAACAAAGATCAGTGTGGCCTTTCTGAATTAATTTCTTGTCCAGAGTACGCGCCGTTGATCGGTTCTCCCATCTTATCCGGTTGAAATTGACGCAGATAATAACCTTTGTGTTTTAAAAATTAACTTCCATTCCAAAAATAAATTTTTCTATTTTTATTTCATTGATAGATTTCGCAGCAAAAATACGTGTTTACTAACGATATAACATTTTTATTCCTAAAATAGAAATTCAATAAATAACGATACAAAAATACGTGTTTGATGATTGGCGGATGGCAATTGGTGACTAGTGGGCGGCAATCGACAAACGGCAACCTTCAGTGGGTGGCTCGTGGACGGTGGTGGATGGTGATTGGTTGTGGCAGATGGCAATTCGAGACTAACGACGACAACGGTAGACGACAGCTAAAGATCACATGGGTGGCGGTAGAGAACAAACAGTGACTAGCGGCAGCAAACGACAAGCAATGGTAAGTGATTGACCAACTAGTAGCAAGGACAAATGAATGAAAAAAAAAATTTATTTCTCATTTTTATTCTAGAAATAGAGAAAGTATAAAATTTTTACTTCTCGTTTCTGTTTCAAACTTATTTCTAAACTAAAAGTTTATTCTAGAATAAAAAAAAATGAAATTACATTACTAAATACTAAATAGATTTCCAATCCAAACTTATTGCTAGAAACATAAAAATAATTTCGGCCAGAAGTAGAATGGTTATCATACGCGAGATCTATACTTTCCCTTTGAATTAAATGCTCCCGTCTCTGAGTCTAGAACATCATGAGATTGGAAGATAAATCAAGCTTGTGTGGAGTTGATGTCGCAAATAATAACGAGGGTGATTCGATTGAGCTAAGGCAATATTATCGCACCCCAAAATCTATAAGGATAGGGTAATGACATAATCGTCCTTTCACTCAAATGATATAACCTCAAACTATACCCAAAAGTCCAACTCCCAAAAAGTCTCCATCGATAGCGCCATTGTATTATCGACCGCTAATTTAGAAAACTAGAAAGATTGGGAAATGAGGGAGTGAACAACCACAGTTCAATGATTAGTGCATATCTTTTCAAAGCAAATTGAGTATCCGCTATACACATTCAACAAAACAACATCAAAACTATTTATCTCAATACATGTGTATAAAATGAGTTGTATTGCTTTAACATAACTATAAATATATCTGAAAACATTTGTTAAATAAATATCATAACAAACATCAACAGTCCAATCCATTGATCAATCTCAACAACTCGTGTATCAATGATTTATTCCATTGATAAATCTCATCAAACTACACATCAATGATTCATTCTACCAACTCATCTCAAATTACATGTCAATGATCCATTCCATTGACTAAATTCATATTACATATCAATGGTCCAATAAATACCATGATCATTTATAACGTTCGCTGACTAGGCGACTAAGCTCCTCCCTTAATAAAATTTTCACCTATATTGCTAATGGCTAGCAAATATAATAAACTAGTATTTGCATACCTGCTTGGGTTAATAGTGATATTAAGCATCAAACTCACATTCTCTAATATCCACATAGTCAATCCAAAATATATATTACAATTCGATTTCATAAACCAAAACATATAATCTTTCGCAAATCAACTCATCTCTTGGAATACTTTTTGTAAAATATTTCTCACACTATTTCGGAATTCATTTCACAAACCGAATTTATAAACATTATTCTTCACAACACATTTCCTAAAACATTTTCCAAACCATTCTCAAATACCAAAAAATAATACATGTCCAATCCAGATTTTTACACAACGTACATGTTCTTTCATAACTCATAATACATCAAATCTTTATAGTCTTCAAGACATGAGTTTACAAGTTTATAGAATAGATAGCATTACTTATTTGGGAATTCCCACACCAAACAACATGGCTTATTTGAATCGATGATCTCATAATCTTAACAATTAGACAAGACTACTCCAAAATCAAGGAAAACACTACCTCAACAAGCTTGAATGCTAACAAAATAACTTCTATGCGACGACAAATCACTTACTCACAGCGATTACTCAAACCTAAATACAACACGGAACTCACATATGAAACTCTAAAATTTCCCTCTAACTAAACCATTGTTTTGAAATGACTCCCATCAAATCTTACGGCTCTATAACGACATAAACCAACATTTTCATGAAATTCCAAAGCTCAATAACTCAAGAATCAGACTTTGTTAGTTGGAATTTTACAAAACTTCAAAGTTAAATCCTAATTTAAAAAGCTGCTTCAATTGGATGAACGAAAGGCGCAGAAGAGATTGCAATACGGAGTTAAGTCGATTTGACAAGGCATCCATGGCAATTACCCCTCTCCTTCCTCCTCCTCCTCCTCCTCCCTTTCCTTCCCTGTCTCGTGTTCTTTTCCTTCCCCTGTGTTTTCTCGGCGTGTCTCAGCTCTTATATATTAAGCTAAAGTGTGCACTTTCTTTCTTTTGTTGACCAGTCTTTCTTTTTCTTTCTTCTTCTTTTTTTTTTCCGGGTCCCACAACCTTTAGACCTGGTCAACCCACGTACTATAAATAAGATTGCAGACCTAACATGGCATCGATCGAGGTATATTCTTGATCGCCACGGACGTCTTGAACACGCTCAAATGGAAATACCGCGTTAAATGTTGATCAGGAGAGAGAGATGACGAGGCTACGGCGTTGACGACACATAATCGATGGACTTGACAAGGTGGGAGGCGACGGTGGCGATCGGAGCAGCAGTAACTGGAGCGGGCTCGCGTGGAGGAAGAACCCATTTCGATTGACCTCGCCCTCCACCTCGATAGCGACGCATCCTTTCGCTGAGCTGGCGAGTCACAAACAAGCAAAGAAAGACAAGCCTAACATGGCAATCCGCGCAACATAAGGTACAAAATCGAGCGGATTCTAAAAAATCCAAATAATCTAATCGAATAAAAAAAAAATTCAAGCACCATATCTCACTAAAATTCAAATACTTTATATAGTATGGTCTCTCCGCCTCATGTTTATCTAGAAGCGTAAACTGGCGTCTTCAATTTTAATCCTTCTAAATGGTCGACACGTAAGCAAACGGAGTGTCTAGTTTTTAGTCCCGCCCACGCCCCCTTTCTTTGAACCCTCCAACATCGCTCTCAGCCCGAGAAGAAGTCAAACGGTCAAGACGCCACCTCGAATCAGCCGTGGGAAAATCCCCGTCCTCGTTCCCACTCACCAATCCAATCACCTTCTTCTCGATCCTTTTTTTTTTTCGGACAAGTCCTTCTCGATCCTTGCCCATTAAGAAAAACCAAAAAGACTCGACGTAACAAAGTCAAAAGACCCCGATTATCAATCCCAACAAGAAACATCCGAACGCCATCCGCCTTTTCTCTTCAACATCATCCTCCCGAATATTAAATTATACTCCCGTCCAGAACTCCACCGCATAATCCACTCCCACCGCCCTCTCGTGATCTTTGAAGAGGGAAACCCAAGAAAGCAAAGAAAGAGCAGGAAAGAGCAGGAAAGAGCAGGGAAGTTCGAAGCTCGTGAGCTCCGATGGATCTCTTCACGAAGACCGGGGCCGTCAAGCTCCGGAGCCACCTCGACAAGTACCTCGTCGCCGACGACGACCGCCAGACCGCCCGCCAGAGCCGCAACGGCGCCGCCGCCCGCGCCCGCTGGTCCGTCGAGCCCGTCGAGGGCCGGGGCGACCTCGTCCGCCTCCGGAGCTGCCACGGGCGCTACCTCGCCGCCTCCGACGAGCCCTTCCTCCTTGGCATGACCGGGAAGAAGGTCCTCCAGGCCTTGCCCGGGGAGGGCCCGTTCTCCAGCTGGACCTTGGAGTGGGAGCCCATCAGGGACGGGTTCCAGGTGAAGCTGAGGAGCTGGTGCGGCAAGTATCTGCGCGCCAACGGGGGCCCGCCGCCGTGGAGGAACTCCGTCACGCACGACGACCCCCTCGCCGGGGGGACGCAGAACTGGGTGCTTTGGGACGTGGAGGCCGTCGCGGGGAGGGCGGATTGGGAGGCGCCCGATGAATACTCGTCGGCGTATTCGAGCTTCTCGTCGTCCGTCGGCGGCAGGGATGATGATGTAGCGGCGCGTTCGGAGGATGTGTCGCCGACGGCAGTGGCGGTTGCCCCAAGCAAGATGGAGATAAAGCAGGTATGCATCTTCTTCTTCTTCTTCTTCTTCTTCGTCTTCTTCATGTGCCAGTTGCTTGTTCTTGAAGTTTTCATTCTACTAGTACCGATCTTGCGCAGTGAATTTTTTTTTTTCTTTGGAAAATTATTGATCAAATAACGCGTATGTATCATGCATACATTTATCGGGTTTATTTCTTCGAATCATTTGTCAAAAAAGCTTTCCGGAAAATTTTAAATATTGTCATTAATCTTAAAAAAGAAAAGAAATAAATAAAGTAGACGCGGGATAGGTGAATTTTAAAGATTAAATTAAACCCACATGTAGAGGATAGAAGAATATACAAAAAGAAAATGTCAAGAAGTTCTAGAATGAACATCGACATAAAGGACAAATGTTAGGTAGAAAATGAGTTGAATCACTCCCATCACTCGAGCTTTGATTATATGGTGAGTTTGAGTCTACTTTGACAAGAGAACATTTCTTCGGGTCGTGGTCCAGCCAACTTAACTTTAGTAACTATCATGTTATAGCTACATGACCATACTAATGATAATAGTGAATTAGTGGAGCAACCACTAGGGGTTGTCCCAATGACTACTTGAGAATGGAGAGGTAGGGAGTTTGATTCCCCATTTTCTCGAGAGTTGGGGTGGGGATGCGTGAGTGAGGAAGTAATGTTTCACAATATGTGCATAGCATATAGCACAAACGGTGCCTTATAAAATAGATATCATATAGGACTAGACAAACGAAAAAATGATTACTAGTGCATTAAGTTCCTTAGGAAAATTATCGAGAAAGTACTAAATATTTTGACGATTTGTCAATTAAGTTCATTCGATCAATTTAAAAAAAAAATTATTGATGTAAACGCCAGCAGTACCACGTGTCGCTAACATGGATAATTTTTTATAATACTTTTAGAAAAATTTTGCATTTTTTAATTTTTTTTTATTGTTGTCTTTTCTTTTCATTTTCTTTCTTTCTTTTTCTTTTTTTTTCTAACCAAGTAGAGCAAGGGTCAGCCAGCCAACCTTGACCAATCATAGGCGAGGCCGGGCCAACTCTCACTGGCCACAAGCGAGGGCTGGCAAAACTTGCTCGGTGACCCTTGCTAAGCTTAGAAGAAAAAAAAAAAGGAAAAGAAATTAATAAAAAAATTTAAAATTTAAAAAAAAAAGTCTACATCAGTATGGCCATGACATATAAGATGGCTAATATTAACGTTAGCGATTTCTGGTTAAAATTGATTGAATAGACACAACTAATAAAATTGAAAAGTTAAATTGAATTGATAAAAATGTAATAAATTTAAGACTTTTTTAGATGCTTTTCTTTTAAGATTTTTTTTTAGATTAAAACGAAACCTTGCATATCATAGAGTGAATAGGCGGATCGATTTCTTGAATGATTTGAATATATATTGGAAACCCAAGGAAATGAAAAATAGTGTGAACGTAAGACGACCTTAGGGTTCAGTGAAAGCAACCTCCCAATAGTCTCACGCGGTTTGAGAGCTTAATCATAAGTGACCCATGTCAATTCCTTCGTGTAGCTCCTGGAGAGTAACCAAATAAAGACATGAAATGTCACGACAGAAGATGTTGTATTGATTAGCAAATAGGGTCAAAGAAGCTTCCCCTCATCTTTCGTATTCTATAGGGTAATTAATCACGGAAGAAATTTAGACTTTGTACTGACGTTAATACTCTAAATAATATAGCTCATGAAGCCTATCACAGAGTAACTTACGTACGGTATCATATAAATTTTAGGTGGTTCTGACGTGAACCCTCTTGAATTAAATAGACAATAATTAATTTGCCACTAGATGCTGGCTAGGCTAAGTGATTATGTCATCTAGATCGTTGATCTTTGCCCCCTTGAACAAGCACTCCACTGGCCCACTAAGAGAAGTTCATCTTTGTCATCTTTTTCTGCCCCCCTAGCATTTCTTTTTTAATCAGCGAATGGGTGAGAAGACCCGATCGCCTTAGTGACGTTACACTGTAAGAGTCCTACACTCCTTATGAAATCTTAAAACTTGTTGGCCATAGGCAATGGCTGTAATGCCCTCAACTAGGGCCAATGAGGGCCTCGGCGAGGCTAACTAGGGTCGTCTGATAATCCTTGCCCACTGTCAATCCTAAAAAGGTGAAGAAAAAATGAAAAAAAGCTCAAAAAATTTTAAAAATATTATTTTAAAAATGTTGATGTGGGCACCAAGCCTTCATATTAGCAATTTCCGGCTAAAGTTGATGGAATATTTTGAATTGGTAAAATATGAAAATATTTATGAGTCAATTAGTACAATTAAGATAGTTTATATTGAATTAATACGGTTAATAGGTTTTAGGATTATCTTATTACTGTCCCTCCTCGCACGCCCACCAAGTAACCCGAGATGGGCAAGAAGTTGAATGACGTGCAAAGGGTAGAAAGGAAATCCTCCGTGTGTAAAGAGCAGAGAGGGAATAGGACGACACGCCACGCCTGATTTAAAACGTTAAGGAGCCTCTCTTTTCTTTCACTCCACATGCTTCCCTGATGAAACCTCCAAAGTCCAACCACCTCCCCCCACTACCTTTCAGCACATAATGGCAGGCACTAATTTAAGGAGGAGGGTCTCTCTGATCAGTGCTTTCGGGGACATTTGTCGTTCATGCAATGTCCAGCGAGAAAACGATTTTTTTTCATTTGTCAATATGCTAATCACACGCAACATAAAAAGTACGACTTGTTGCGCGTTGAAAAATAACAGATTATTATTTTTTTTTTTATGCACACTAAATAAGTGCCCTAGAACAGAATCCTCATGAAGAGAAAAGCGAAGGCACGTTGGCTGTACCCAGCCATGCTTTCGCACCCATTCCTTTAGGCCATGATGGATTCTAGGTGGAGCGCGTTTGCTATCCGTCAATTCAAAAGCATCACGGACCTGACGACGATTCTGTGAACTAGCAGGGGGGGACCCTTTTCGCTAAGAAGTTGTGGTTTCAAGACAGCATGTCTGCATGCGCACCGTGTGGGGAATTGGAAAGGATCTTCTCTGTTGATGACTATAGTACAGATGGGTAATTGGGTGTGCCCTAAGCAGTTTTAGGTTCTTATAGTTTATATTTCTGCTGCATAGTTTTGAGTAAAAGTGTTGCATGCGGGGCCTTGAGCAGAGGCTGTCGTATAAATCACTTCACTTGATCAAAGCTAGAGGCTACATGGACTTCACTGTTGCCTCGTAGCTTAGACACCTACGTCTGCAATTATTTGACTATGCTACATTACTTGCTGTGTCGCAACTAATGAGGTTCCAATTTCTGATCTAATTAGAGCTGAAAAGAAGTTGGGTGGTCTTGTGTACATAAGTCAATCACATCGAAATGCTAAATGACCAAGACCTCACAATTATTAATTTATATAGGCACTTAAGTATTGAGGATTGACTTAGGCGACACATGGTAGATTAGAATTATCTATTCCGGATGTTTGATCAATTAATCTTTATGGATACATACAAATCGTCTTGTTCACATACATAGAATAAGGCTCAACTCATAAGATAGTGGGTGTGGCCCTCAAAAGTTAAGATTTATACGAGCAAATAAGGCCAGTCATTTAGAGCCCGGAATCCATCGAATCCAACCCGAAACATCCGTCCCCGTCAAGCAAGCTTAAACTTTTGAGGTTCAGGATATTTTTTTTTTGAAAGATTCGTGGGAACGCCGTGGATCCTGGATACACGCCACCCTTCCCCAGAAAGCAAGCCCCGCCGGCCGACTCTCACTTCTAAAAAGTTAAAAGGGATAAAATAAAAGGGGGGTTGAACCTTCCGCGGGTGGGCCCCGAATATACGCCGCTCTCTCTCATCGTGGGGCCCAGGCCCACGCGATCACCGGCCGCGTCCAACATCTGTCTTTGACTTTTTCGGCGTGTTCGCTGACCGGCACCTTCCCCGCCCGCCGCCCGCCCGCCCGCCCGCCCGCCCCTTATATCTAGTTTATATTCCTTAACTCTCTCGCCGGTGCAGCGTCCTGTCGCGTCACGACACATCTAACTGCTTCCCTGTCTTAACTTCTCACCACGTGAGCTCATTCAATCGCCTCTCTTTCTGTCTCCTCTCTTCCGTTTTCCGGCAGATCTCCAGCGCCGGCTTCTGCATCCTGACGGGGATGGAGTTCTTCCGCAACGCCAAGGCGGTGCGCCTCCGGAGCCGCCACGACAAGTACCTGGTGGCGGAGGAGGACGAGGAGGGCGTCACCCAGGGGCGCGACGGCTCCTCCCGGACCGCCCGGTGGTCGGTGGAGTTCGTGCTCAACTCCGACGCCGTCCTCCGCCTCAAGAGCTGCTACGGCAAGTACCTCGCCGCCTCCAACCAGCCCTTCCTCCTCGGGATGACCGGGCGCAAGGTGGTGCAGTCCCTCCCCCGCCGCCTCGACTCCTCCCTCGAGTGGGAGCCCGTCCGGGAGGGCAGCCACGTCAAGCTCCGCACCCGCTACGGCAACTTCCTCCGCGCCAACGGCGGCCTCCCGCCCTGGCGCAACTCCGTCACCCACGACGTCCCCCACCGCACCGCCTCCCAGGAGTGGATCCTCTGGGACGTCGACGTCGTCGAGATCGAGGTCCAGTCCCCCACCGCCATGCGCCCCGTCGAGCCCCTCGACCACCTCGACTCCTCCCTCGGATTCGAGCCCGCGTCGTCGCCTTCGTCCTCGTCCGCGAATTCCGGGCGGTTCTCTCGGCAGGAGGTGCGTGTTCCCACTTTACATTTCTCTCTCTCTCTCTTTTCTTTCTTCATTTTAGCATCTATGAATGGTTCTTTGCGGATTTATGTTGCGCAAGTGCTTGACGAGAGATGGATTTTGGCCAATTTTGTTAATAGAAATTTTTATGGCAAGATTCGATTTTGTGGCCGAGTAATCAATCCCCTTCAAGATATGCACGCGCTGTTCGATCTGATTGATAAATTGTGCTTGTGAAGGACAGTTGCAGTGGACCTTATAAGACTTCACCACTGGGCTGAGTTTGGCATTGATCTGTCGTTACTCGAGCGAGCCAACGTTGAGTATGTGGAAATTGACTTATTTTGTACTTGGATTTGCTTGTGCAGTCGAACGATTCTTATGCTGGGTCGCCCCCGAAATTGGAAGGGAGGACCGTATACTACCATATTGCTGATGAAAACGGGAAGGTCGAAGGGGAAGATATGGAAGGCTATACTTTGAACTTCAAGGGGAACAATGTGGAGGAATTGACTCACAAGTTGGAGGAGGAGACAGGGATGCAGGGCATTTTCGTGTGCTCTCGAAGCCCGTTGAATGGGAAGCTCTTCCCGCTTCGCTTGCAACTTCCCCCTAATATTTCGACTCTGCATGTCGTCGTTGTGCCATCCTCCTCAATAGGTGAGATCTTTGTTTAAACTTCTTGTTTTCTTTTGCTGAGAATTATCTCTATACTTTGGAGTATATACATTGTAGGCCAGTTCTAATTCGAGTCTACTTGAGTAGTACATAATGCATTGGATGATTGGTGATTGGTCCATATTCTTCCATTTGTGATTTCTGAATCCACTTCACATTGAACTGCCGATACTTTAGCAGCATAAGACTATGATATTTTGCTACTCTTTGGCAAAGAAGGACGACATTGTCATTTGGCCAATCATGAGAAAATGTGATCTCTCTTCATCTCAGTACTGAAAAATGTAACACTGAAGATTCCTCAAGTAAGATAAATATATGAATGAATTGTTGAAGGGCCCGAAAGGATTTAGTAGTGATGTAACAATGCATCCAATTGCTAAAGTAAACAGTACAGATGCATCCAATTTGGAGGATGTCATGGTAATCTTACTCTAGCGAGTTCATGCTACCCCAAAGAGCAGCAGTCTCTTGGTTCTTATAATGGCTGTCTGGTGCTTAGATGTTTAATGCAGTGGTTCTCCTGCTGTATATATCAAAACCTTTGTATGAGCAGAAAAGGCATGATGATTTTATGAGGAAAAGCTAGCATTCGTGTTAGAGAAGCAGTGAGCATCATGTAGCAGTTTGGGCTTTATATCGCTTGCATAGATCGCCTAGAATCAAGTCCCCAAGTAAACCGTTGTAGACAGGGTGAAGAACACATAGCTCAATTCATTTGGATAAAAAAAGATTATCCAGCATTCCATCTACGATGTCACAGAGTTCTAAAATCAGTATGCAAAATTTTAGAAGGTTACTTGGAACTAGGTAGGAAAGCTGGGTTGAAAATGAAGCCCTTATGCCATCTTGGGAGTAGCCTGGTGAGCGCAACGTTACTGAACTCTAGGAGAGAACCCTTTTTTCTATAGACTGCAGTGGCCACAGTAATCTGAAGGGTGTACTTTGCCTTATAGATCAGTTAAGGTGGTTGTTGATCGGATGGATTGAGGACAAGAAAAGGATCAACAACTTCCTAATGTTATATCGTCAGCTGGTTACTAGCTCTATTTTTTTCCTCTCCATTTTTTCATGCTTTCTTTGTTGTTTGCATTCATCTATGATACTCTCTCTCTCTCTCTCTCTCTCTCTCTCTCTCTCTCTCTCTCTCTCTCTTCTTTCTCATATTTTGCTCTGCTTTTCTTTCAATGTAACAGTGGCTGAAGACTTCATTAAGTAAGGGATTGTGAAGCAGTCATGGAGAAAGAGTATAGGGCGTACAAAAACGTTCTACAGATTTACATATTCATAAGCTTTGATTGAGTTCTGCTTCTACGCTTCCAGAGACCTCTACTTGTCAATTGTTCGTAGAGGAAGTATTGACCCAATTTTATTGCCTGAAAGCGAGAAAAGGAAGATGTCAGATGGGTGAAGTATCATAATAGCACTCTCCAGTCTCCATCACCGGCCATGATGTCTGCAGTTTCTGTCAGCCTTGGAAGTTTATAAATGGCACTTGGAAACTTTTCTATTTAGGTTTATACCAAATTCTTTCAATTTTTGTTTGATTAAATTTATGTGCGGTCCTATGGTGATGTAAGATGTTTGGCTGGATCAATTTCCATTGTATTGTCCGACCCCATTTGTACAATTCGCATAAGAGGTTGTTCTGTAAGTTGTTGGCACCCTGACTATCAGTGTTTGCGTTTCAGCAAACTTTCCGGCTCATACTGTTGACCGAAGGGAAATTTAGTCCCCTAACCATGTCATTCGATTGTTACTTAGCTGCATCGAAAGAGCAATTCAGCCAAAAACTCATGGAAGATGATTATTATTCAAGCATGATCTTTGGCAGTGAATATGCCTGTGTCTCATCTGTTTCTTAGCAACCGACTCCAAGAAAAAAATATTAGAAGCAAGAGAGAGAAACACGATCTTTTTCTTGTTTTTTTTTTTTTTTTTGGGTCAGAAACACGATCTTATTTTTCTGTGGAAAGCACAGGCCGATCATACTTTTGTCGACTGAGGAGGCGGCGGTCAGATTGCATAGTGGTACGAATTGCTTTGAAGGTATGGTTGTGACTTGTTGCAGTTTTGCTCAATCTTGTTCCTGAGCTCATCCTTCTTGGCGCCAACCACTTCGTCCACCACCTTCCCATTCTTCATCAGCAAGAATGTCGGCATCGCCTGCACCTCAAATTGCCTCGCCACATTCTGCATTTCCACAACAACACGTTCACATTATCCGGAGTACACACGATCGAAACCCGACACCTTATGGGCATGCAAGTTCCAACTTTATTGCAATGATCATGCGGCCCTTTTCAATTCCTTGGGAGGGAAAAAGAACGACAACCGTACCATTAACTCATCGACGTCGACCTTGATGAAGTCAACGTCAGCGAACGTTTCGGCGAGCTCGTCAATCGTCGGCTCCATCCTGCGGCAAGGTCCGCACCACGTGGCGGTGAAGTCGATCACCATCTGTTGCCATACCAATATTTTGAAGCACAATCAATATGAAGCAACGGAAATGATGAATGAAAAAAGAGGGCAACAGTTCAGTCATCAATGTAGCAGCATTAACCAGCTTGTTGTTCCCTTTCGACGCTTCGAAATGCTCATCCCATCGAGATTTGGAGTGAAACTCCATGACACGGCTCGCCTTCGCAGTAGCCCAGTCGTTACAATCTCCGGAAGACACGTTCTGTCCCATCAGTTATTTCCTTTTTCCTTCTCCTCTTGTCCCTACAATACGATGGCTAATTTGCTTATGCGAAAGCTAGCAAAATGCTTTGGGGATTGGGAGGTGCTTTGCTTGGCTTGGATTATAAGGAATTGGTGGGGGGGTTTTATACTACAATAAAGGCAGCAATGGAACATTCGTTACGTATCGGAATAGATTCTGACCACGATAGGTGGCCCAGCAACATGGTGTTTCTCCATCGAATTGACGGGCGGAACATGGGAGCATCGTTCCCTAAAAAGAAGGGAGGAAAAAAAACACCTTGTTTAAATCAAGGGGCAAAGGCGGATAACGCTTTGCGAAAGAATTCGTTACGTGACCATTGGTGGTTTTTATAATGCAAAGACAAACTGATAGCGTGTCCGTACTACACTACTTGCTTGGTGCTTGAGAGGTTTTCGATTTGGTCAAGTTTTGTGTTCGAACCGCTTTATTATTTTTGTGTACGAACGGACGAGGATGCCCCAATTCGGGTTTGCTATCTTTCGCGTTGGGTGCTATACAGGTCACACAAGCTTTGGATTCCCAGTCAAGCACATCTCTAATTATTTATATTAGTCTCTGGAAGCTGAGAAGTCGGTGTTTTTCCTATTGGGGCTCAAAAGAAATTTGTTAGGTACACTAGATATTCCGTGAGAACCTCATTGCAAGTGCGATCAATTTCATAATCCCTACTTCCACCATAGACTTTGGATAAATGCAAGTCTAGAAACATTCCCACCAAGTCCTTAGCTGCATTAGTTTAAAAATGGGTGAAACTAGATATACACGAGTCACACCACTTATACAACCATTTCACAGCATTTAGTAAACAAAATTTTGTACACTATCCGAGAGGTTATTTGGTACAAGTTTCAATCGGGTGAAGTTATACTGATGTATACATCAAAAGAAAAATAAGTTCGAGCATTTGACTATGGGTACGTCAATTGCCAAATATAGCCAATCACGGGGGATTTTGATTTCGATAAATCTTTGGCACCAAAAAAGGGAAAAACTGTGGGCCGCTCGGGATGGCGGAAGGGTAAAGGGAATATTATGATGTCCTATCTAAATCGCAAATTAAAGCCTAACAGCCCATGCTTCCAAGTGAACAAAGGGAGCATGAGATTCTCTTCCAACTAACAAATTATTTTAATCCTATAATGAGCAATAAATCAAGATGCATCCAATTTGTAAGTGAACGGTAACGCGCTCTGGTATTTTTCTGCTTTTGGGCACTCAGATTACGTGGGGCAAACGAAGTGAATGACTGCGCATGACGTAGTTTGCTGCGGCACCAACGGTTCTCTTTGCCTAGGTAGAATATAATCGATCGTTTGACATACCAAAAGTGAAAGACACCGGATACGCCGTTATACGCCATTACAGAGATTCGATTGCCGACAGACGACTCTAAATCGAAGTGGGCATGGCTGTCATTTTCTTCGACATGCGGAAAACGAAAGAAATCTAATTCTGAATCCGCCTCAAAGCTTCAGGAACACAATTTTCTGCCGAGCACGAGTTCAACGGCCTAGCAACACCAAGGTCGCAATCGAAAGCACCGTCAGCTACAGCACTGTCCATGGCAGGAGTTGCTCCAAACTCTGCATGACAACTAGAGATCAGGGTTTGCTTGGGAAGCAGGGAGAGGTGAGGGAGGCGGGTGGGTGAGGAAAAATGGAAAAGAACTACGAAGTTATTATGAGAGGAAAACAGAGAGATACAGAATTTTCTGTCTCTCCTAAGTTTTCCACCCTCGCAGACAAAGCATAAACAACGCATTAAGCTACCCTCAAATTTACCACAGAATTTCGTATATCCATTCTAACTGGGAACTACTTTTCACCTGGTGCATCCCCAAATGGAAACCCTTCAAGGGCTACATCTGGAAGACTACGGCATATCTCCAAAGCACAAGGCAACGAGGACCAAACCCATCGCCCCTCTTCCCATGCCCACATTCTTATAAGCCACATTCTTATATGCCGCCTTCGGCATCTTAAAGCGGAAAATTATCTTCCTAAAAAAAGCCATTGCTAAACTTCTACAGAGATCGCCAACGAAAAGAGAAGGGACTGGTACGAATTAACTATTTAGCAATCTGCACAATTAAACCTAAAGACAAGTTTTTCTTTGGACTCCGAACGAGAGCAAAGTTCCGTTTTTCTTCTTTTCTCGTCAAAATTTAAGATATTATCAAACTTTAGAAATTTACGAGAAACTATGTGGAAGTACCCAGAATTTCGGATTCGAAAAAACTCCAATCGCGTGATCTCAAGATTTAGATCAAGGAAAAAGCAAAATGCGAAAGTCAATCCAAACATACCCTAAATTTCTACAGAATTCCACATTTGAAAAGGATGTTTCATGTTTTCCAAAAAAGTGTTCAGTCATCTAAACTCCTGGAATGAGAATAGAGTCCGGTAAGTGATATTAATCTAAGTTCCAGCTTTAAGTGCAAACCACAAGCTCAAAAGCATTGAGGTAACTTCACTTAACCATAGGCAAAACTAGTAATCCATCACCCTCTTCACCGCTGAATGTCTGCTCATGAAGCCACCCCCACATCAGCAGGGGCATGGCCGTCATGAACCGCCGGACCATGGTTGTTGTAGGAATGCACACCTCCCCTGCCGCCTCTCCCTCTATTGTTGTAGTAGTTTCTAGGATAATAGTTACCGGGCTGCTCATAATAGTGGCCGCGCCCATTCTGGTAGGGCCCACCGCCCCTCCCTCCACTTCTCCCTCCTCGACCGTTGGGATAACCCCGGCGACCACCATTACCTCCACCACGACCCCCTCTCTGGTTCTGGTAGTTTCTCCGAGGAATGTACTGATGATCCTTCTGCTCTCTTTCCCTTTGATTAAGCTCTTCCACCTGTGAATTTACATTTTCTTGTTGAGCTGAGGCAAACTCCGAAGGATTATCAGCTACTACTTCATCCTGCGGAAAAGGCAGAGTCACTGAGCTCATTAATCTACTGATAAAAGCAAACATAAAGATATAGTGAGAATCTGCAGGCACCTTAGGAACATCATCAACTGCATTAGATTCGTTATCAACTTCATGTCCTTGGAAATCAGTCCCTGCTTCCTCCTATAGAAGAAGGGAACAGTGTCAAGCAGAAAATAATCAACAACAAATAAGCATGGCTTCTCGTGCAAGATATTCAGTATTATTTTCTTGTTACATAGGAGCACACTCAATTCTACTTGTTTGTTTGACATGCAAAATATCAGACAAGAACTGCAATAAAAGGCAAGCATATGTTTTTTGAAAATTAGGATGTCCTTGATGAGAGAAGGGAGCCATTGTAAAAGAAAATACGAGAGACACATTTGCTAGGTTATGATATTTGATAAATGGAGACTCAGGATAGAAAATCGAATTTGTATCCAAACATTTTGTCAACAAACAAGTTTATTGTCTCTCCAGGCTGTAAAGTGCAACTATGATCATTAAAAAGATTGATGAATGCATATCGATGACTAATTGATAACACAAGAATTCGGCTGTTAAAAGGATTGACAAAATAAAACAGGTTTTTTCATAAAAGAGAACCTTTTGCTAATTACCATACCACAGTTCCAAAGTCTACTAAATCCTAGTTAAGAATAAGACTACATCACATAATCTCAAGCAACCTCCTCCTTTTCTCCTTAAGAAGATGCCTGTGCAATGCCTAACTACATATATAGTGCAACAATGTTGATTCACTATTCTGTTTTGTTATTCCTTTTAATAAAAGGTTACTAAAAGTATGAGTTCTAATGCCTAGAAGAACAGAAAACAGTTACCCACGCCTATCCAAATCATCAAATGTGATTAAAGTAATCACATAAACAGTGCAACTGCACTGCAAGATCATATTGTTAATTCTCAAAGAACATAAAATCACTACCATATAATTAGATTGCTTAAACATCAGAAATAAAGTATCAAATTTTATACCCAAAGAAAAAAGGAATCTCTTTCTTCTTCTAATGATTATTATTATTATTATCTTTTCCATTCTCCTTTTATATCAACTGTTACTATTATTTTGAGTATAAAGATTAAGGGAAACAACCAAAAACATGGAGAGATATGCTGGACTGAGCAGGAAGAACACATAAAATTAGATAAGCATACATCCTTTTTCTTCCAAGAAATATCAATGTATCATGAAAACAAAGAGAATCTGCACACAATAAAAGTTCAAAACAGAAGCTATCTAATGAAAAGGAAGACAGCAAAACTTTTCCTAAGAGAACTAATCATATGGAGGAGATTTCATATCCAATTTGGAGCAACCAGGAAAAGCTTTTAAATCATATACAGACAGCTTGTACATGAGGGAGTAAGTTCATATATCTTATGAGATATTACTTGCAGCACATAACAGGGTAACCTCACCTATGACTTAAAAGTAGTAAGTAACGTGTTAACATAGAATTCCAGAAACATTAACAAAATGGAAGCAAATTCAATGGAATGAAATTCAAGAAATGGTTTGTAACCTTATCCACAGTGATAAAAGATTTAATAGAAATTGGTGATTGATGCAATTAATCAGCTAAAGAAGTAAAATTAGCCAAGTTCATCTATTTTTCAAACCAGATAAAACCAATAACATTGGGCATCAGACTTTACACTGCATGCACTGTGGCAAGTGCATGCGCACACATTCACATATACAATGCCCTGTCACACAAAAGAAGCCCTGTCTAATGTCAGTGCCTGCTTAAAAGTTGAATTATAAGCCCTAATTACCCCTATTCCAAAAGGAGATCATATCTTCCCAACACTTCTAATTACTCTCAAAAGCTCGTAGCACTACTTGTGGAACCTCCATATCCATGGGCTTATTTTCTCAGCAAAATGGCAATTGGCACATATAATATGCCCAGTCATTGTCTCATGAATTTCCATAACCCTACCGTGCAAAAATAGGACATCCATTTAAATGCATGTTCGCGTTAATACACACACACGCACACGTACATATAAAATGATCTTTCTTTATCCAATAGAAGGTGTATTACATTTGCATGGTCCTTCTACAATAAAATTAGGCAGTTGCTTATATAGTTTCCTATACACAATTCTGCTATTTACTTTACCAAAATCATTTTACTGGAAAATAGGAGTAGGAGAAATCATCATAAGGTAGAAGGTAGAAAGAGTGAGTAAGTCTTCAATTTGAAATGCTAGCTATTTTAAACTAACTTACACATGTCAATCAGCATGCCATTATGTGAACGACCAGGGTCCAATAGTCAGATCCATCATCTATCTATCTCCAAATTACTTTCACCCAACACAGAATGTCAAAAACCCTCTTTATAATGCCCATCCACTAAGGGGGAAAGAAACGGAGGGAACCTCACATGTAAATTTGTTGGAAAAGGAGCAATCCTTGATATGCATAGACTTGGATAGATGAATATTACTAAAGTAATAGATGAATATTACTAAAGTAATCGACAACTTCATACGCAACACTTACGCTGACAACCTAACCTGTCAAACTCAAAATTAGTTGTTCTTTTAATCTTCTCTTGACAATCCATCAGAAGATTCAAGAAGAAAACTCAAAAGGCATTTAAGGTTAGGTCGGAGGGTACACAACATCTACTTTGTGAATACTAGATGTCGTTTTGTCCTAAAAATACCAAGAAATTAAATACAGTCTACCATGTGCAATTCAAGAAGAAAACTCAAGGGTGTTTAGGGTTAGGCTGGAGGGTCTCTACATAACACCTACTTTGTGAATACTAGATGTTGTTTTGTCCTAAAAATACCAAGAAATTGAGTATAGTCTACCATGTGCAATTTACTCCAGCAAAGTGACTATTAACCTTTCTCTCTCTCTCGGACTACGCTTTTGTTGATAACGTTGACATGTAAAACACTCTTCTTCCTTCAAATCTTTTAGCTAACAGACTGCCGCCCCTATCAAAAATTTAAATTGAAAAGTTCAATAGCCTCTAAATTTTTCAACATGTACTTAAATTTTATCAAAAGTCTCTCGGGATAATAACTTGATTACATGTGAATCAATTGACTGTCAACATGCAAGGGCCATTGCAACCACCAGATTCAACTACATTAGTGGTAGGGTAGAATAGCTAAAGCACTCTTGTTAAAATGTCCCTTTAGTTTTTTAGCAGAGATCAAGCATGAGGGTAATGCATTAGTATTGAAAAATTGGGATGGAAGATTGCTACAATAAAATCTAGATCATAAGAGGCATCCAAGAGCAAATACATCGAGTAATTGTCAAAAGAAATTGCCATAATAAGCAAGATTAAAGAATTTAAGATATCACAAAGAAAACAACTTTCAAGAAACTGGAATCGAATAGGAACTCAACTCTAACTGAAACTTCAAAATTCATACCATTTAAAAAACAAAATAAAAGCAAACCCACATAATCATGCAGACCATCAATGAAGCATAAACAGCAGATATGTCAACTATATTACCAGGGAGGGAAAGGGACTTAGGATGGTGTTGTAGCGGGATGAATACAGAGTACTGACCCACTAATAGGCAAAAACAGTCGAATGAAGAAGGAAAATTAAGAACAGATGATGATGGTGAGGAGGGGGAGGTAGAGAATGAGGAGTCCTGATACACATGGGAAGTGCAACTGACTAGTATGCGGTATGAAGTATGCCAAACTCATTACAACAGAATCCACTCTTTTCAGGATCTATCCAAGTCCATTTCCCCCTGTTTCATTACCTTAAGATGATGCATTTAACTGCCCACTGCAATCTAAAAATGTCATTAGCCTGTAATTTAGGTTGCAATGGGCCGTTACATGCAATTGATGCGTTGGTAGCCCATAATTGATGCAATAGACATCAATCTCTGTAGGTTAGTTCCCTATCTTTAGAAAGGTTTTTTTTTTTTTTTTAAATGGTCGATTTACACCATTTTGCCTACCAACCAACAGAGATAGGTGTCTTCTACTGTAGTTGCAGCAAAAGCTTGAGTATTCTCCAAAACCATTATTTACTGGAACTAGCACCAGGATTTATTAAAAAATGACAGGACACTGGAACTACAGGATATAGATTCAATTGCAGAGACTCACATGCCACACAAAAATAAAAGGACAGGTGACAATGGAAAAGGAAGGAATAGATTCACAAGTCTTCTAAAGGCTGGATAACAGGCTCTCAGACAAAGCATTGCAGTAACTGATATCATATCGACAAGTT
Source organism: Eucalyptus brandiana (assembly GCA_014182725.1). Taxonomy (NCBI): domain Eukaryota; kingdom Viridiplantae; phylum Streptophyta; class Magnoliopsida; order Myrtales; family Myrtaceae; genus Eucalyptus; species Eucalyptus brandiana. The sequence continues at coordinate 32,483,981 of CM024669.1, forward strand.
GCAAATTGCATACAAGAAAAATCTGAACTTCTCAGAACTATCAAGTAGAGAAAAAATAATAAATCCAAAACAAGATTTAAAGAGACCAAACCTCCTCGCAAAGTAAAATATATAACATGCCAAGAACTACGCAAGGAACAATCCACACACCTATGAAACAGAATAAGGATGCTTAACAACATCACAGCCATAGTATGTAGAAAAGATGCACAAACCAGATTATAGATAATGCATCATGCATCTCATACAGAGAAAATCACAGTAAAGTAAACAGAACGCAAAAAGAACACAATGAGGAGCCTCAGGGTTTAGCAATCTTCAAAACATCAAAGAACATCACAGCCGCAGTGTATATATCGGATAACAAGTAATACGCCAATCATCTCATAAGGCAAAGTCCAGTAGAAGCAAAACTATATGCAAATATGCACCATTTTGTTTTACCTCCTGCTGAACACATAACATATAACATGCCTTGGTTTTAACAGCAAGGATGCATATACCTTCTGCTCGTACTGAGGCTCCTCACTTTCTACCTGGACAGGCACTGTGACTGGGACCTGAAAAGGCACATAATTCCCAGAAGCAGCAGCAGCAGCCATATCGACCGGAGCTTTCATCTCCGGCGTCGTCGTGAAGTAATCGGATGCCATTATCTTATTCAACCGCTCCCTCAATGACGCATCTGCGGTTCAAACTTCACTGCTAAGATACCCAAAAACAAAAAAAAAAACGCAACAAAATCATGATCAAAGACGCAATCGGGCAAAAAAGATGTACAAGTAACAGAAGAGTCGGGCTCGATCGGCTCGTCGGAATTGGCGATCCATTGTGTGGCGTGGTGAAGACACTTCTGCAGAGCGTTCTTGTGCGACAAGCTGGAGTCGGCAGGCCTCGAGATCAAGAGGCTGCTCAACGTCGCAATCAAGTCCAGGTCCCGCTCCTTCAACAGATCGGTGGCCTCGTCCGTCACGTAGTCGTAAGTCAAGCAGCAACCGCGCTCGTGCGTCCTCGTCAGCATCGTGGAAGTGTAGTCGCTCTGAGAGCTGACGGCGAACATCGAGCCAAAGTAGAGCAGCTTCAGCACATCCTTCACGACGGCATCGCCGCCATCCCCCGCCTCCTGCTCCTCCTGCTGCTGCGGCTGCTTCTCGGCGGCGTCGGCGGCGTCGGCGGCGGGGGCATCATCGTCGCGGGGGAGGCGCCGGGCGGCGAGGGAGAGCTCCTCCTGGACGGCGCAGGAGAGCTGGGGGCGGAGCTTCTCGAGCTCGTCGATGGAGGCGAGGACGGAGGGCTTGGAGCGGAGGACGTCCTCCTGCTCCTTGTTGATGGGCTTGCCCTGGGCCCTGGACTCCTCCATCTGATGGATGCGGTTGAGCTTCTTGCGGAGGGCGCGGAGGCGCTTGTTGATGAGGCTGACGACGGGGCCGTCGGTCGCTTCGGAGGGAGGGACGGGCGACGCCATCGCGCGGTGGTCCGGCGAGAGGGGGAGGAGGTTAGGGTTTTAGGGCGGCGGCGGCGGCGGCGGCGGCGGTGGGCGGCCACCGAGAGCGGCGGACGATTCGGGTGAATGGAGGAGGAGGGGAGGAGGAGTGCGAGACAGTGGTTGAGGAGGGGTTTTTATGTATTTCCGGCTCCTGCCACTCCGGTCTTCGAGATTTATCTCTTTATAATTTATTTACTTAGACTTTCATTTTATCTAGTCGCAAACTAGGTAATTCCAATATATATATATAGATGGAGATGAATTTAGAAAAATCTAAAATCTTCGCTTTATGGCAGAAAAAATTATTATAACGTAAAATTGTCATTATGTAGTGAGAAACAATTAAAGTTTCCTAATCATGTTAATTATATGTTATTCATTTTTTTAAAGTGTAGTAAAAGAAGATTCTCAGACAAAGTGTTTTAAAAAATAATAATAAAAGGCAATGATACGTAAAACCAGAACAATTGCAAGCAAGTATAGTTAATATTACGCTCTAATAATTATTCCCACTCGATTGCATGTTATATTGTCGTGGATTAGAAATAATTGTTTGCTATGTAATATGGTTATAACATATCGTATTTACAATATAATTAATCAAACTATTAAACGGGTTTATAATTGATATGATTAATTATCGTGTACGGTAATAAAATGCATTATGGGAATTTCGGTGTTGTCTTCTAATTCAATTGCAAGACAGCTTGAAAACTGAAAAATCAAAAGATACCGCTTCTGTATTTATTAATAACGTATTAGCCTATGTTAGCGAAAAAAGAAGAAGAAAAAATCACTATCCTTTTACTTTAAAGAGACGGAAATGATTTTAGAATATAACAAAAGGCAGAGGGCGGTTTTGAATTGCCGGTAAGACTGCATGGTCTATGAGAACTATAAAAGAACAAAGCAGGATGCATTTTCCAAAATGAAAGAAGGATCGAGGAATTCCACAAGAACAAAATCAAATATGAACAATCTCCATGAAGATTGCTTTGCGCTGCCGGGACTCGACCGGGTTTGTGTCGCGATTTGAGTCTAATTATGAACCCCATTCGATACAAAGTACATCCACAGCAGCCTGCATGAATCGGGTTTTACAGACTACAAGGGAGTTCTGTCCATCAAGGTCGGTCTCAAATGAGAGAGACTTCTGGCTTGCCCATCCATCACTTTCTTCTTCAGTTCTTGGTCACATCCACCATCCGGACCTGATATTCTTTGCTTATTATGCAAGTGCTCTGCTCCTGCACAACTTAATCTTGTGCAGGACAGATTTATGAATTCAGGGCACAGAAAGGCATATGCAGCTAAATGACTTGGATTCTCTGAAAGTGACAGTAAAACCATAAACATCCGCTGACCAAAAAGACGAATAGTTCGCCGGAACAATCCCATTTTTCTTTTCATAATCAATGTGAGCTTATGTTCAGACTAAACCCTCCGCCATAACGAAGCTCGACATCAGCCTCCCATGCGAACTAGAACTGAGCCAAAATCATTTTCCAACGACATAAGCTGGTTGGGTGCAGAGTCACACCACCTTGTTACATGCTGCAGATATACGATCAATCGCAATATCTCAAGCCATATATAATTAGAGATAACACTGTACATCAGAAGATTAAAGAGGGAATTTTTTATCTGCTATGACAAACTTTAACTTCCGTATAATTCAAGCTGCATAAAGTTAATAAACTGAAGACTTTGGAGCCCCGTACGAGCATGAGAAGCATTTATGCACAATACATAGTGATACATGATTTCATTATAATCCAAATCTGGCCTGTGCCAAGTGAACTGCTCCACTTGAAGTTAAACATTTCATGAAGCATAAGATAGGTCTAGTTTATACGAAGTCTTCCTTACTTGCAACTTGGCAGCATCAGAATCAATTGCAAGTAAAGAGTTCAGTAAATCTACCAAATACATAGGTAAATGGACTATGTCCTGTTCAACGTTCAAGAGCTTCGGTAGTAACAACACTGTTTCGCCCTATAAACTGCAGCATCAATGGGGAGATTGTCAGTGCTGGCAAAATAGCGAGGATCAAAATCAAACCTGTGATTAAATGAGTATAAACCTGCCACCATCCCTATATGTCAGTCTTGTCATTCCCACTTAACTTCCACAGTGTTATCTACCACTAAATTAATGAATTGATCCAACCACGGAATGTTCCAACAACCATCTTGTTTGCATTAAGGCTGACTGTAGAGAAAAGAACAGTTACTTCTACTTTCTTATTGATATCTAAATGAATCAAATCAAGCCACAAAAAAGGATCCCTAGTCTCCCATCAATAAATTTTCTTAAGTAAGCGGCCATATGTACCAAACGTTCCGACCAAAAAAGAATCCAAACACGTGGTTGTTGAACGGGTGATCACAACGTAACAGTTCAAACTGATCTCCAAATGCACACCAGACTATCAGCACAATTTTTGTCTATTCACAGAGATAGTTCAACATTCCAACACATGCTGCAGATGAAACACATGCACATACCAACAAACCTCAGACACCGAATCAGTTACATGAAGAAGACAGTAAAAAGTCAGGCAATCAAGGCAAATTACTCTTTGGAGTTTGCATCTGAAGAACAAAACTATACAGATCAAGACCACAACTTCTTTTCACAAGCAAGATCAACATTAACGAATCAAGATGCAGTAAATGCCAAGCAGATCGATAAGCATCAAGAACATCAAGCTAATATGCATTATACAAAGTGGTGCAAACAGCTCATTTGCCCCAGTAGAATCTCATAAGCAAATCCGACAGGCTACGAGTAATTTAGACTATAAAGTTGAAAAGTAACTCATACCATGCAATATTGGAGTTCGATAATTCTTTATCAGTGAACTATTACGAGATGCAAGGCAACTGAATTGATACACCACATCGGATAATTCCATCCATAACATCAAACATCGCGTCATTAGCCACAGAAGAATTAAAGGCAACAAGCAAGGTACTCTGTCCCAATCACATGGAACATATGACTTCCAAATTCCCCGATGTTCATGCTGAGGTCTAGTTCTGAAATTGGCTATACAGCTAAATTGAGATCATTACACACAATATAACTCAACGAAACCACTTCTGACGGACAACAACGATTACTAGGACTTAAAACGCCACAGAAATTGCAAAAAGGAAAAAAGTAGCTCACGAGTTGACCTGCTAATTTTCCTAGCCATTTCATTGGCAATAAGCCTAATAAAGGCAAATTAGTAGCTTGGAACGAAGGTTCCAATAGTTTTTGGACAACTGCAAAATATTTATTTAATACTTAAATTTATTTTTTGGTGCAATCGAGCATCTAAACAATACATTTCTTTTCATGAACTGGTCTGTTATCAGAACCCCGGACCATGTCCTTGATTAGTAAAACCAATCATAGTAAGTTGTCATACTTAGTGAATCTTAGGTAACTGAAACAAGGCTATTTATCAAAACTGCAGAAGAATACTGTCATTTCAGAGCATGGCTACTTGAAATTCCAATATCTTAACAGACAAATCAACTGTCTGGTGAAAATTGTACAGCGGAGGTGATTATTGGCCCAAATGAAGCTCTATTCATGGACAAAATAACAAATGGCTTGGACAGTTCAATGGTCTCTGAGATTGTTTCTTCTCTTCAGCAACTAGCACATTTAACAGGTGCCACTCTACTGGTTTCGCTTCTTCAGCCTGTGCCAGAAAGATTTGATCTTTTTGATGACCTTATTCTGATGGCTGAAGGGAAAACTGTGTACCAAGGCCCTCATGACCGAGCTCTGAAGTTTTTTGAGAATTGTGAATCCAGGTGTCCTGAAACACTGAACAGATTGTGCACTGCAAGTTTGCTTCCTTTATTGACCATTTGTTACATTGCCTATTGACATGCAGGTGTGGGTCATATCAAGAAAAGACCGAGCACATTATTAGCAGCATCTGGGGCTACCGTCAACATGTTATGTAAAAAGTTTGAGGAATCTTATTGTGGGACAAAGCTAGATCTGGACCTTTCAGACACATTAGATAGGTCCAAAAGCCACAAAAATGCTCTTTCTTTTAATGTGTACTCTCTGTCTAGATGGGAACTCCTTAAAGCATGCTGGAGAGAGAACTTCTTCTCATGAAAAGAAATTTTTTGATCTATGTTTTCGAATCAGTACAGAACAAAATAAGCTCTCATCCATCTCTAGCAGCTTTTCTGATGTAGATCTCTTTCCACGTCCATGCCTATGATAGGGTAATATCTAATCTCCCTAATTCCATATATATAAAGGATTTTTAGAAGTTGATAGTTGTCTTTTCATCATACAGCTTATTTCATTGCATTTATCATGATGACCGTATTCTTGCGAACTCGGATAGGAATAGATGCTTTTCATGCGAACTACTATGCGCTTTCTCTGTTTTGCATGCTAGTCATACTCCGCATTGATGGATTTCCAGAATTGGCAATGACTGTTTCGAGGCTCGTAGCCTTCTATAAACAAAAGGAGCTGTACTTTTACCCTGCTTGGGCTTATGCAATTCCAGCATGTATACTGAAACTTCCTCTTTCACTGCTGAAGTCTGTGGTTTGGACATCACTTACATATCATGCGATTAAATACCGTCCTAGCGTTGGCAGGTAAGTTTTAGCACGAGAGTTCTTCATTCCTCGCCTCCTAAACTTCTGTTACATTGCAACATCATTTGTAAATTTTACTGCCATTTTACTCAAAAGTCATGGCTTTCATTGTTTTCTGCTTATTTATGTAGGTTCCTCTGCTGATTACTACTTTACTCTATGCACTTTCCTCAAATTCATGTTCCATTTTCTGGCCTCAATCTTTCAAACTGTGGCTGCTTCTGTCACAGCTGGTACTGTTGCATTACTAATCTTGTCGATGGTTTTGTCGTTCCAAAACATAAGTATGTTAAAATCTTGCTTCGGTTTGATCTTGGATGAATAAGTGTGGCTTAATATTTTGCTTTGTTGCTGCAGCCTCTATGCCTGCTTGGTTGAAGTGTGGTTTCCGGGTCTCTCCACCAACATACAGAGAAATCGGACTTTCTGCCAATGAATTTCATGCCCCACGATGGCAAAGGGGAGGGCCTTGCAGAGTACCTCCAAATACAAGAAGCCACTTTAGTTGCAGAAGTACTCAACCCATTTTATTCTAGAAAAGTATATTGATATGCTGGTGCTGTTGGTTAGCTAAACTAACTTGGCTACTAAGTCATTAATATACTTTGATTGCATTTATAACTGGTCGAAAGTAGAAAGTTTCAATTAAATTCGAGTAAATTTTAAGTATTCTTATACAAGACTAAGTAGTCTCTTGGTACTAAATCACGCACATGCGTTTTGGCTAATGCTTGCTGTGACCAACTGTTGCCTTGGGATATTATACAGATTTAATGTGGTGGATCGGGGAAATGACCATTTGTGGCTGGTTTGATCACACAAAATGAGTCCAGAAGATAATACACTCGGCTTGTACTGATGGAGGCAACCAAAGTTTGACTTTTGCATACAAACTACATGTAAGGCTCGACATGGTGGATGAAAAAGGTAAGTTACAACATGAAAATGAGCTGAAAGATGCTGCAGGTCAAGTAACCCGATCGAGGAACACAAGTAAACGGTCCGATCCACTTGCACACGTTGTTGGATGCACTTGCGCTCCCCCTGCTTGAGAACTCTGGTCAGAAACAGCACCAAGTTCACTCCCGCCCTGAAGAATGTTAGTGTTGTTGGCCTGGATTTGCTGCAGCAGATTGAGGTGAGCAACTGACATCATGACACGAGAATCTTTCAGTACCAATCATCACATTGAACAGTAACATTGCTTCTCATAAGTGAAAACATAACGGTCAGTCACCTAGGAAGAGGCTCGTCCACTTCCATCCGCCGGTGCTCGCCTTCTCGATAACAATGCCCTCATCCTTGAATGGACCTGTGTTTTCCTTGCTGCCATAATTTTCCTCCACGGGAAAAATCTTCTCCTCAATCATTGGCATTGTCTTCTCTAGCCTGCAGCTAGATTTGCAAAAGGAAAATAAGGAAGGAGCCTAGAGCGAATTCAAGAATTAAGAGTGCATACGCCCGTAAATTCGTGCGTGTGCACCTAGTCTAATATTTACATGCTGCAAGGTGACTGAGTAAATCACGAGAAACAATAGCCAGAAGGACATGCTCAACACAAGCGTGTGCATGGACATACACCGTACTTTCGGTGTGATTGGGAATTCATGCTCTAGTCGAGTTAGATAGAACTGTACAAACCTTTTGCCAAGCCTCAACGTTGAAATTGCACCGCCTTATGGTAGAGGTCGGAGGTTCTTCTCTCTGAAAAGAGCTTTTAGCTAGTCACAGATGAGTGAGACGTATCCGATGAACTAAATAGCCAAAGAAAAGAGACATCAAAGGAAAGTTTTCTTACCTAACGCTGAACACTAGCAACATAAAAAGAAAAGGAACTGAACAAACACATGGCTGGCACCCTCAGCAAGTCATACAAAGATTCTTGTGTCATGGTGTCTGTTGTTCATCTCAATCCGTTGCAGCGAATCCAGGCTAGCCACACTAGCATTCTTCGGGGTGGGAGTGAACTTGGTGCTGTTTCTGACCAGAGTTCTTGAGCAAGGGAATGCAAGTGCGTCCAACAACGTGAGCAAGTCAGACCAGGATCGTTTACCTGTGTGCCTTGATCAGGGCCTTCCTCAGCGACTTGTACTGGGGATGTTACTTGACCCACACCATCTTTCAGCTCATTTTCATGCTGGTAACCGACCTTTTTCATCTACCATGCCGAGCCTTACATTGAGTCTGTATGCAAAAGTTGAATCAAACCGACCACATTAAGAAACCATTGCCAACAGATGTTTTTGCACTGCGAATGGTCATTTCCACGATCCACCTCATTAAGTCAGTATAATATCGCCGTGGCAACATTAGGGCACAGCAAGTATTAACCAAAACGCATGTGCGTGATTTAGCACTAACAATGCCCTCGTGCTTGAATGGACCTCTTGTTGCCGTCATAATTTTCTGCCCAATGAAATCTTACCTCTCTGTCACCGGCATCGTCTTCTCTAGCCTGCAGCTAGGTTTGCAAAAGGTAAATAAGGAACGAGTCGAGAGCAAATTCGAGAATCGAGAGTGCTTCTGCACATACATTCGCGCATACACACCTTAGTCTAAAGGACATGCTCAACACGACACGAGCATGCACATGGACACACGCCGCACGTCTCGTGCCATCGTGAATTCATGGTCCAGTCCACAGTTAGAACTGCACGAACCTTTCGCCGAGCCTCCATGTTGAAATCGCGCGGCCTTATGGTAGGGGTCAGAGGTTGTTCTCTCTTCAGAGAGTTTTTAGCTAGTCTGGGATGAGCGGAGACATAGTCGATAAACTAAATAGCCAAAGCAAAGACAGCAAAGGAAAGATTTCTCACCTAACGCTCAAAGGACGATGGCGACAAAAGGCACAAGATCTGAACAAAGCCACGAGGCTGGTAACCTCAGCAAGTCACGGACGAAACTCGATTGGAGCATGCACTCCGTGCGGATGGCTTCATGCACGGCTCTTGCGTGGAGTCTTCTTGCACGACTATGGCGTTGCGTACTTTGCTTTCCGCAGGTGATGATGATGAACTTCAAAATCAAGGACACGCGGTTGGTGCCAAACGAAGAAAGGACTAACAGTCCAAATGAAACGCGAATCTGGAAGGAGAGAGCTGGCAATGCAGAAAGTTTGAGGTGAGTTTAACCCGAAAAGGGACGTCAAAATTACCTGTTCACTTATTCATGAACCTAGTAAAGATTTACCGGGGCATACTAGAGCACTGGTTTTGAATTTTTTTTGTGACACTAAAATTAGTTTAGAATAAGGGATAAGTGTTCTAGAAGTCCTACAATTTGTCACAAAAATACGTTTAGGTCAAAAACTCGCAAAAAGTGCATTTAAATCCTAAAACTTATCAAATTGTTTCAAATGAGTCTTAAGATCAACGCCGTTAGCATTTTCCGTTAAAAATGCTGACGTGGCATTTTAAATAATTTTTTATTTTCCAAGTTTATTTTTTAATTAATTTTTATCCATTTTAAAAAAAAAATTAGATTTAAAAACTAAAAAAATTAAATTTATTCTTATCTTATTTTCAACAAAAACTAAAAAGAAAAGTTAAAATTTTATTTTTAAAATTTTAAAAATAAATTTTAAAAATAATGTTAACTTTTTAAATATGTTTTTTTAATAAATATTTTAACTAAAAAAATTATTTTTAATTAAAATGTTTTTTAATAAATATTTTAACTTTTTTTAAAGTTTTTGGTGAAAATAAGATAAAATGAATAAATTTGATTTTTTTAGTTTTTAAATCTAACTTTTTAAAAATAATTAAAAATAATAATTAAAAAATTCACGTGGAAAATAAAAATTATTTAAAATGCCACGTCGCATTTTTAACTAAAAAGCTAACGGCGTCGATCTTAGGACTCGTTTAAAACATTTGACAAGTTTTAGTGACTTAAACGCACTTTTGCAGTTTTTGTGACTAAAACGCATTTTTATGACAAGTTATGTGACTTCAAACACTTATCCCTTAGATAAATATGATACGAGTGTATCAAATTAATTTTTTTGCGAGGCTATAATTAGGTTGGGTTAAATCATTAAATGTGGCACAAGTATAACAATTTGCGATTTTTTGCGACTTGAGTGTACTATTTTGGGAATTTTTTTTGTGTCATTTAACCCTATTATGTATGGCAAGAATAAAGTTTCTAATTATGTTAATTATTATTTTTATAGTTTAAAAATGTGTGGTCATAAAAGATTCTCAAATAAAGCGTTTTCAAAAAAAAAAAAAAAGTTAACTGCAGGTAAAACTAGAACAATTGTAATTATAAATACTATTACACTTTAATAATTATTTTCAAATAATTGTATATTATATGGTTACGGATAATGTATGATTCATCAGTATATAATGTGGTTACAACATCCATTATCATTAATATAAATAATCTAACTATTTTTTACTTGGAAAATTCCAAATAAAAGTCCAAAGTGTCCTCATTTCTTCAAATAATGACATAAAGTGGATATTATTTCAAAAAAAGACATGAAATGGTTATATATATATATATGTTTTTTTGGTGACCCAGGGAACCCCCGCACGCCGCTTCGCGGCTGAGGTAAACCCTGGGGAGGCACGTGAGGACCCACCACCCACGTGCCCCGGGTAAGACACGCCGTGCACTGAAATGGTTATATTAATCTCAAAGAATGGCCTAAAGTAGTTAGCCGACTGGCTAGTTTAAATTACGAAAATATACCTAATCAACCAAAAGTTTTTGCCAACCAATGAGACTACATACTTATTTGAAACAGTCATAACCACTTCAAACCCTTTTTTGAGATTAATATGGCCATTTTAAATCCATATTTAAAATAAGGTCCACTTCTAGCTCTCATTTAAGAAAATGAGGTATTTCAAACTCCTATTTGGAATTTTCCCAGACGTAATAAAATATGCTTATGACATAAGTAATGCAGAAAATTATTTGATTAGCAGTATTGCATGATGTCATTTTTAAAACATTATTAGAATTTTACGCTACTGACAATAGTATGAATATACTACCTACAATTACCACCCTAAAGACAATTGCCTCTTTTCAAAATACAAATTGTCTAGTTTATATGATTATACATAATATTCATTTCAAGAAATAATTAATGTTCATTTTCCCCTTAAATTTTATATATCATGTTTAATTATTGTTGGAAATCTTTGCACTAAGACTCGACCGTATTCGTGTAGCATACGCATCTAATTCTATAGATTCAACCGGGTTCATGTAGCATTCCATATGAAATACATCCACGACAGATTGTGCAAAACCGAGTCGTATAGAAAGCAAGATTAAACAAGGCACGGGTCACGGAATAGTTTGCTGCTTCAAGGGAGTTATGTTTTCATGAGAGGTCAGTGAATAGCTTACTGCATTGATACACATTCAATCATAAATATTTTAATTTGATCAATTCGATCTTAAATTTTTTTACATTAATACTAATTCAATCATAAACATATCAGATTCAGTTTTAGATATTTTCATATTGATACTAATTCACCTCATCTAGTCTTAGTCGATTGACACTGGCGTGGTAATTTTTTAATAATTTTTTTTTATTTCTTCAAATTTGTTTTTTTTCCTTTTTTTCTTGTTTCTTTTCTTTTTCCCTCCTCTTCCTCTTAGGATCCCTGCTTTGTGAGGAGGAGGCTCCGGTGAGGCTCTTTAGCCACTAGGCAAGGTTTGCAAAGCCCTCACTAGCCACAACAGGGATCCAAGGAGGAAGGAGAGCAAAAAGAAAAGAAAAAAGAAAGAAAAAATAATAACAAAAATTCAAAAAAAATTAAAAGATTTAAAAGATTGTCACATCAACGTTGGTCGAACAGCCAACATCCATGTCAAAGTCGGTTAACCAAAAATTGATCAAATGGACTGACTCTGATACCAATGTGAAAAGGTTTAAAATCGAATTAGTCCAATTAAAAGATGTAGAACTGAATTGGTACAACACAATAGATTTAGAACTTTTTTGATAATTTTCCCGAGGTCACAAAAAAGAGACTTCATCTAGCTCTTCATATTTCTTTAACTGTTCACTCCCGCAGTGAAAATAAGCATCAAGATCTTGTGTATTACAGACTCATTACCTCAGAACACAAAAAGGCATATGCAGCGAAACAACTCAGATTCTCCCTGAAAATACAGTAATAACCTAAAACATCTACTGATCAAAAAGACAAATAGTTCACTGGAATAATTTCATTTCTTTAACCTAATGAATCTAACGGTCAGATTCTAACCTCATATCCAGGCTAAACCTTCTCCATTATGAAGCTCATATCACCAATCGACCACTCCTACAAACTAGAACTGAACCAATATCATTATCCAACGACATGAGCTGGTTGGGCACAGACCGATTTCACATGCCACAGACATGTGAATCACTTGCAGTATCTCAAGCCATATATTTAGATATAAATACCGTAAAATAAAAGATGAAAGAGGAAACTTATAAGTCAGCCTGATGAATTTGAACTTCTCTTGAATTCACTCTAATTCAAGCAGCATAATGTTGATAAACTGAAGACTTCCCAACACTGTTCGAGCCAGTGAATAATTTGGTCACAATGTATGGCGATACAAAATTTCATTGAAATTCAAATCTGGCCTGCGCCAAGTGCACTACTCCACTTGAAGACAATATTTCATGAAGCATAAGATAGGTCGAGTTTATACAACATCCTCCTTACACGCAGCTTGGTAGCATCAGAATCAACTGCAAGTAAAGAGTTTTTTAAATCTACCAAATACATAGCTAAATGGACTATGTCCTGTTCACAGGTTCAAGAGCTTCCACAGTTACAACACTGTTTCCTCTTATAACCTGCAGCATCAGTGCAGTGGTGAGATTATCGGTGTTAGCAAAAATGCGAGTCTCCAAATTAAAATTGAAATTCAATTAGTATGGACTTACCACCATCCCTATGTCAGTCTTCTCATTCCCATTCACTTCAACAGTATTATCTACCACTAGATTCATGAACTGATCGAACCCACGGAGTGTTCCAACAACCATCCTATTCGCGTTAAGCTTAACTGCGGAGAATAGAACAGTCAGGTCTACTATCTTATTGATATCTAAATGAATCAAATCAAGCCATGAAAAGGATCTTTAATCTCCATCAATGAATTTTCATATATGCAAACCGCCAATAGTACCAAATGTTTCAATAAAAAAGAAAATATACAAACGCAAGTGATCTATGAACAGGTAATCACCACGAACTGTTCAGACTAATCTCAAAATGCAAACCAGACTCTAAGCACAATTTTCATCTTCCAACGACAATAGTCTGACATTCCAACCCATGCTACAGATGAAACACATGCACAAACCAATGAACCCCACACACCAAAATACTCATATGAAGAAGATAGAACATAATTAGGTAATCGAAGCACATAACTCTTGGAGGTCACATCTGAAGAACGAAACGACACAGATCAAGGCCACAGCTTATTATCATAACCAAAACCCAACATTGACAAGTCAAGACACAGTACATGCCAACCAGCTCCATCGGTGTTGAGGATATCAAGGTACTGTGCACTACACAAAGGGGTGTGAACAGCTCATTTGCCCTAACCGAATCTCATAAGCAAATCCAACAGGCTACACATTACCTAGACTGTAATTTGAAAGAACCCGTATCATGCAACATTTGAATTCACCGTCTCTTAATGGGCAAAACTATCATGAGATGCAAGGCAAATGAATCCAGACAACACCACATTGGAAAATTTCACCCATAGCACGAAACAACATCGCGTCGTTTGCCACGAAAGGCATTAGAGGCAAAAAGCAAGTAACACCGTCAAAATCACATAGGACATACATGACTACGAAATCCCACGATGTTCACGCTGATCTCTAGTTCTAGAACCGGCTACAGAGCTAAAAAATTGAGCTAGCCGCACGCGACGTATATCCACGAAACCACCTCGGACAGACAACGACGAACACTAGAACCCCTAAAAAAAAACTCAGAAATTGCAAAAAAAAAAAAAAAAAAAAATTTGCAACGACTTACTTTGGAGCTTCTTGTCCATGTACCTGAGCAAAGATAGCAAAAGGAAAGCTATGTCAGAGAGGAAACAAGGGAAAGACGTAAAGCAAAACAGAGGAACGAGAGAGAGAGAGAGAGAGAGAGAGAGAGAGAGAGAGAGCTTCTTACTTCTTGAGATCCGGAGGCTGGCCCGATCTGCTCATGGTGACGACTTTCGCAGGGATGCGCGGGACAAGCAGAGGGGAGCTTTTGGAGTGGTCAAGTTACAGTGCACGATGCGCTCCCAAAACCCTAGAGCGTCGAAGGATGACGAAGATGATTGACTTTTCTATGCTGTGGTGTCTGCGAAGCGATGTCGTTTCTCGGATGAGCGGCCCATGACGAGTGAAGCCCGGCGTTGAATTTGGCCCAATACTCCTAGATGAATGGCCCATGACAAGCGATCTTTTTCAAAAAAAAATATTTTAAATCATTTATTTTCCACAAAATAAGGGAAGTTGATCACCAAAAAAAAAAAATTATCCAGACTCCTTATGGCTACGGCAAGTCAATTCAACATTGGGGTAATTATCAAGCAATTTGGTGAGAAATCTTTTGCTCCGACTTATAAAAATTACAAAAATAACTTTTTATTTTCCTTGAAAAATCCTTTTATGCAGACTTAAAAAAAAAAAAATTGAAATAGGTATGTGTTAATCCATGCGTTTACACTTATACTCGTGAAGCTTCAATTGCTAAAGGTTTTTTTAAAAAAAAAAGTCAAAGTTTATGCGCTGTAAAATTTATAAAGTAAAAGTCACTCTAGACACAATTAAACAAAAAGTTAATTGCATCTTAAATGATTTTCACTCAAGTAAGTTTCCAAATCCCCACCTCTATTTTTCATTGCAATTAAAAAAAAAATCAAACTTCACTAGTATCATGACCCAATGAAGTACAAAAAATGAAACGAAATTTTCCTACTTTTTTCATTTGGTCGCTGTGCTATATTGATCAGGGTTGCACTCTATGCTCGATAAGTCCGACATGGTCCAATATCACAGCACACTCGTGTCACATGACAACCACAGTTCATTTGGAACTCACTGAGTAGAAGTTATATTGTGATCTTGTTGAGTATCAACTAGTTTGAATCTCCTACTCACTTGATTTAGTTGAGATGGTGCATCAAATATTTATGGGTGTGTCATAAAAATGCCATTGGAAGTTCCTAAAGTATAAATGTTACATCGCATTTTCTACATTTAATTATGACAATTGCCATAATATGTTATGATGTTTTATATATATAGGAGTGTCGTATTTTTGTAGGGTAAAATCATATATAGATATGCCAACAGAAATGATGAGTCTGGCACAAGTTTGCTAAAGGAAATTGACCCTATGAAAGACCTTTCACGAAATGCATAAAGTAATTCGAAGGCCCACTTGACAAATCCAACGCATTTATAAAGGCCTTTCTCTCGGACCAATCCAAACAAAGAAAATATTAGGTACCTTAGTGATTGACATCTTCCACTGAACACTCAACATGTGTCATCCACGATCCACGATCCTTGTAGAAATTTTCAGATTCTCTCTCTTTCTCTCTCTCTCTCTCTCTCTCTCATGACCATAGTGGTCGAAACTCGTAAGCGAAGAGGTCCGTCGTTGCCGCAAGAGTAGGTGCTGTCGAAGGCCTCGAAATTCAAAATCAAGGAGGTGAAGTTTTCAAGACTCTCGATTGAACAATCCGCTACTTCCCACGAGCTGGATGAGACCTAGAGGAGATCATCAAGGGTGTTGTGGACGAGATCGAGAGAAGGGGTGGAACCATGACTTAGAGTTGGAGGTTCTTCTTCAATGTCTGCGACGGGGAAGAGAGAGAGGTAGGTTGTTACAAAGCAGAGGGAATGTGTTTTGGTGATTTTTGTGCTTGAAGATGGAGCAAGAGATTTGAGAGATGAGGGGGGGAAAGTCCGCGAGAGAAAAGGGAGAAAATTTGAAAATTTCTGAAATGCGAGACTGCAGATGACACATGTCAAGCGTTTAGTGGACTTGTTCAAATCCAATGTGTTTATCATTGAGGTACCTAATATTTTCTCATCCAAACCAGCATCAACACTCTAGCATTTCGAAGGCATGTCCAGCATTTCAAAGGCATGAGTTAACTGACTAAAAAAATGGGCCAATCTTGCCGTCGTTATTTTTTCATATTCCTCTCTTACCCTTGAATGTTGCACCATAGCTATTGGCTATTCTCATTGGTCTGAAAGAGTGAGCCGTTCTAGACTTCGTACAAATTTCGTTCAGAATCTAGAACTTACCTATTAAAACAAGTTCCTTATTTTTGAAACTTAAAACATACCTTGCATACCCTAGAATTTGAAACATATCATGTCACAATTACAATGTCTACCTAAATTCCACCTATACTATTAATTGAACAATCGGGGGGATGGGGATAGGGACGCGTAAGTTTCGAGAGTGGGTTGCGACTCCCACGCCCTGCAAGAGGCAGGGCACAAGTCTGCGAGTGAGTGTAGAGTAGGCATAGAGTAGGACTGACAAAAAAAAAACAATTATATTAAATTACCACATTTATTACAATTTATTGACAATAACTTATATTTAGATACATGAAATATATTAAACATTAAAAAAGTAAAAGTTTCGATCATAAAATGGAAGTTCAAATTAGTGATTCTAAATTATACACCAATCATCGAATAACATGGAATACCCAAGTATTGTGCGAAGACATAGACTAAGTAAAACACAAAAACTTGTTATGAGTTCTAAGTTACAGGTTTCAGATTCCACTAACCTAAAATCTAAAACCCATCAATTGAAATATATTCCTCAATTTTTGGAATTTGGAATCTTTCTTGCATACCTTGCAACCTGAGGTTCTAGGTTGCAGATTTTATCCATAAACCATGCTCACCCTAAGTCTCCACGGAAGGTTATTGAAAATTTGGAGGGTCATACAAGGTCACAAACACCACATTCAAAGTTGGGGAGGCCACATGACTCGAGCATCGCCTTGCCTAGGCATTGCCTCGCTTGGAGTCGTGCAACCTCAAGCAAGGGTGATAGTTGCTGCTTCTTCAACAATGTCAGGTCCCTTAAGCTGAGCTAGATCTAGACTATAGATTAAGCAAGCAAAGCTGCAATAGATGAAGTAACAACTACTATTCTCGCCTAAGTTGGCGCAGCCTTGAGCAACATCGAAGTTACACACCCCTGGGTAAGGCAACACTGAGGTCGCGCGACTTAGATGATGTAATCAGCAGCGTCATTGTTGTCAATTTGCCTAAGTGGCCGAGGGTTTGGAATTTTTTTTTTTTTTTTTTTTTTTTACACTTTTGTACTTTTAGCTAAGGTCCTTTCACTCCGAGAAACAGTTATCCCAGAGGCACCTAAATTCCCCCGCGTCGGGCTCAAGAATGCCTCGTCGCCACTTGACCACATCATTTTGGCCCTTCCACGCAACTTCCAAGAGTGGTCTCCATATCCCCCGTTGACCAACCGGACCTTCTCTCTCGGTATCTCCTCCCCGTTTGGTCGCATCCGCGCGCACAATGCAAACCGTCAGTCCAATGCATCTCCGCCTCTCGCCAGACCAATAAAATGCTCGACCTTGATCATCACCAGCTCCTCCCACTCGTCAAGGTTGCTCTGTCAATCACGAGGGGCCTTAATACATGATCGAATCTCTGGTTATCTGGAATTCCTTTGTGGGTTCGCTTCGCTCTCGCTGCCCGTTTGGCAAAAGGGTCCGTCGCTTCGAGATACCCCCAACAGGTCAACACCGCTCCATGGAGCTCGAGCGAATCCTTGCTTGAATCTTCGCTCCTCTCCTCGCCTTCTTGGGTCCGGTCAATGGCCGCCTCTGTGTCGGCATTATCTTTCTCTGTCCACAGGACTCGCCCCGCCGGACTCTCGCCTGCCCATGTGGCCGTCGACGAGCCCCGTAAAAGGTTCCCCTTCTCCTTCGGGTCGAGGCCGAGCTTGTCCTTCGCATCTGTGGGTCCCCGCCGCCATTATTTGGGCCCTCTCTTTGCCTACCCTCGTGCTTCCCCGTCGCCGGCGAGGGGCGCCCTTCTGGGAGATGGGTTCGCTTCCGCGGCCGAAGAGGAGGGCGATTTGACGATTCCCAAGGAGAGGCCGGTCAAGTTCATGCTCTGGGTCGTGTTCTGGGCTTCCGTGTCTCTGGCTTGGTTCGCGGCTTCCAAGGACGCGAATGCCGCCGTTGATTCCATCAAAGCCTCGGGCTTTGGCGTGAAGGTCGCCAGCAAACTGCGGAGCTCGGGATGGCCGGACGAAGCCGTGGTCTTCGCGCTCGCGACGCTTCCGGTGATTGAGCTCCGAGGGGCTATTCCTGTCGGTTACTGGATGCAACTCAAGCCTTCACTCCTCACTGTCTTATCTGTTATCGGGTCAGTCTAATTTCATCCGTTTACGTGGTGTACATTTCCTTATTCACATGAATGGAATGTCTGATCTTGTTATTGGTGTTTGCACTGGGCGCCGTATTGAATTCCAAATGCAGCCCCTCTCACTTCATGTAGTCTCGCGCCAACTGCTCGATGAAATGCCGTGGTTAAGATGGATTTTTAAGTAATGAGAATATTTTTTTGATAAATGGGGCTACTTTAATCATTGGTATGTCAAGTTCCTTTATGTTTGTTCTGGATGATATTTGCGCCTCATTGTTGGCTGCTGATGCTTATTATTTTTGCCTTCCAATCAGTTTGTAACATTTTGTAGGAGAGAGATGCATTTCAGCTTTGGAAATGAAACACCAGCTACAATCTGACATTTTTTTTCTCTTTGGTCTTACTTATTGTAGGAATATGTTGCCCGTACCATTCATCATACTCTACTTGAAGAAGTTAGCTACTTTTCTTGCTAGGAGGAGCCGATCAGCATCCCGGTTACTTGAGATGCTATTTGAGAGGGCGAAAGAGAAGGCTGGCCCTGTGGAAGAGTTTCAGTGGCTTGGCCTCATGTTGTTTGTGGCTGTGCCTTTTCCTGGAACGGGGGCTTGGACCGGAGCTATCATAGCTTCAGTTCTGGATATGCCCTTTTGGTCTGCGGTGACTGCCAATTTTTGCGGTGTTGTCCTCGCAGGGCTTCTGGTGAATTTGCTTGTGAACCTTGGACTCAAATATGCCATCGTGACTGGTATAATCCTCTTTTTTATTTCCACATTCATGTGGAGCATCCTCCGAAGTCTTAGGAAATCTTTGAGCTCTTCAAACTGATGAACACAAACTATTCATTTGATGTTAACGGCATTGAATTCTGTACTCAGTTTTTTGAAGTGGCTGTCTCCCGTTCACTGGTTTTGGTGCAATGTACTGTCACTTTCCTGCTTCAGAAATGCTCATCAGGAATGATTAGATGATTTGAAACTGACTGGAGTAAATGAATCCATTCTCTACTGGTTTTGAAATAGAGATGTCTTTCAGTAAATGCCGTTTGATTAAACTCGAGCAGCAACCCCCAGTTTTGTTGACCTTAGTTAATGTAACTATATTTATTCATCAGTGCCCTTTCTGTTGGATTACATTTAAAAGCGATTCTGCATATGCCCTAACATCAGTGCCCAAGCCAGCACACTTGGTTTCCATGTCTAGGGTGAAAGCGAAGCAAACCTCTGTCGTAATGGGAGTTCGTTCTGTATTGGAAAAATTGCACCAGAAGTCCTAAGTTCTTATCATAGGATGCAGTTATATCTAAATGTTTTAATGGGTGCCATTAACTGTGAACTTTTGAAAATTGTAATCAAGTCCTGCTACGCCTATTAGTTCACGTAGTCAATTCCTAAATTTTTATTGCTATCCCTGTTAGTTGATGTAATCAATTCCTAAATTTTTATTGAAAAGTGTAGTCAAATCTTAAAACTGTTTTAAGAAAATCAATTCAGGGTCACCTCATCAGTAATTTTTTAATACCACATTGACCCTTCCTTGTATCCTTATTTAGAGGACTTAAAATTGCACCAATCAATAGTTCTGGAACTCGATCGGATTCCTAAAACTGTATTCCTCATTTTGCATTATTCCACTTCCGGCAGACAAGCAGGTACTCTTCTAGTTTACTTTTGGATTGGCGGAATTAGGTTCGTACCCTCAAGTTGCTTCTACTTTCTTGTAATAAAAATATAGGCCAGAAGTTTGTTGTGACGAGACGACCAATGAGCAATAACTGCGCAATCTATGCAGAAAAAATTTGGTATGAAAACATGAATTTTCCTTCCTGTTCTGACTTCTCAGCTGGCAACATTAATTCCTTATATTCCAATCATTAATGTGCTCTGTGCACCGAAACTCTCAAATGAAAGAAAAGAACTTTTGGTGAAAGGAGAGAAAACTCTATGATAGGGGTGAGCACAGTTCCCAGGTAGAATCGAGAACCAGAGAACTGAACCGGGATCCGTAGATTTTCTGGGAACCGGAACCGGAACTGGTTAGGGCTCCAAAAAAAGCCCGAAATCAAAAAAGCCCAAAATCAGTTCACTTCACACGACACTTTCACAATTCTTTCTTCTCTGAGTCTCTCCCGTTCTTTGTCTCTACCTGTCGCCGACACTGCTCGCCCTCAATGCCACCACCAGATGTTGCTCGCCCTCGACACTGCTGCTGGACACCAATCGCCCCACGTCGCCTCGCCCTTGCCTCCCTTGACGCCGTCACCCCTCGCTCACCTCGCCGCTCACCGTGGACGTCATAGGTGGACGTCGCACGTCCCCTTGGTGGAGGCCGCTCGCCTAGCCACCCCAACGCCGCTCGCCACTCGTCCCCTTGGTTTGTATTGTTGCTTTACCTTTTCCTGCTCCATTGGATATTCATAAGTTGGCTGCGATGAAGGTCTACTATAATGGTTTATCTACTTTCAATGTGTTTTTCAGTATCTAATGAGATTTCATAATACAAATTATTGGAGGTAGTTTGCAAGTTATCTTGTGGTTACATGACCTTATTGTGATATTTTGACCATTTTGTGCTATTTCATATTCTCACTTTCTGGTCATTCTGTGCTCCCCATATAGGCATGTTCTGTGCCCCTTCAGTAGATATTGCTTTTCTTTCACAGCTTTCAGTGATCACTAAGAAGCGGGATAAATATCAAACTCTTGTCAATGAGCTGAAGAAGTTGGAGAAAGATGAAACTGGGAGTAAAGCGGCAAATGTAAACTTCTGCAATATGTGGTTCACTGTCATCTTTGTCCCTCATTGTAATGCTATTGCCATGTATCCCGACAATCCTCTGTGTTTATATGGAACAGGAGTTGCAGTTGTCTCTTGCCAAGAAGGAATGTTGTATCAAAGAAATGGAGAGCGGTTTAAATGAGCAAAAGGAAGCTAATAATCGGCAACATGAGGAGATCAAGTTACTAAATGAGAGGCTAAATAACGAAGCAAGAAGGATAAAATCATTGGAAAGGGAGAGTTATCGGCTTAGATCAGAAATTTCTCTTTTGGAGTCAAAGATAAGGTCTTTTAAGAGTTTGCAAATTCGTATCATTTTCTGTTGGCTCAACTCCTTTCCTTTTTAGAGTGAAGTATCTGGCTATGCTAAAAGGTCCATAGGTTGCCAAATGATCTGTGATCTAGGCAATCACACCATTTGTTTTTTGTGGTTAATACTGCTGTTGTTTGCTCCGTGATTTTGTGTGCATAAGACTGGTGTCTTCATCTTTAATAGGTCCATATGCTTATACAGGTTGCACGTGCATCTTGATTTGATGTATTTATTAAAAACAATGAGAGCTTTGTGTGATGAAGTAGCTTTTGGTTCATGCTAGCCTCACCCATGATAGTCTGGAACCTGCATAAAATAATAATGGATGTGAATTTAACATCTTGCAATTGTTGTGAACATTTCTGTGACCTACGTAGATACCGAGTGCTAAAATGAGGAAATATATCCTCGCATCTTTTATGGGGCCAAAGAAAGGAAAGGTGTCTTCCCATCAAGCGATTGCTTTGCCTTTAGGCATTGGTTATGCTTCCACCAATACAAATGTTGTATCCCTGGTGGAATCTAAAGATGTGTTGCTTCATCTTTTATGATCAAAGATTTGGTTCGACTCGATGAAAGCCTTCACATAACTATTACATAGTAATGCTCACTTTGAGACTCATTTTTACTTTTTCTTTTTTATATTTATTTATTGCTTCACTTGAAAACATGTATGCCTTTTCTACAACTGGGTCATGGTGATTTTTCTACCACAAGTACAAAAGTATTGTGCATGGTGAATACTCTTGCAGTTGATAATGAGGCAAAGCAAACCATTCAAGGGGCAGGTCTCCCACTTTCAATGCACTAGCTGCTAATTTTAAGAATCCAAATGCAAGAAATCTCTCAACTCCACCACCAATTGTCAAGAAGATCTTTCCAAAGTCTATCACCCCTAATTCAGCGAAACTGGCTTCCAAATCTTCATCTATAGCAGCTATCGGTTCCACTTTTGAGAAATCACCACCACTACGAGAAGTCATCATACCCAAATCTATCAAAGGTATGTCATAACTTATAAATTAATGCTTAGGGAAATACACCAACGGTCAACTATTGTTTCTATGGAGTTTTATCTGATCATTTTGTTTTACCAGGCAATGAGTCCTGAGACACCAAAATAGAATTCAAAGCCTAACAACAAAGAGAACTCATGCTTGGTCGAAGTTTGTTGCTTGCATCAATGATTTTCTTGTGTTTGTCACAACAAAAGTTGCTAAGTTGCCATCCTTCTTATGATCTTGGCTTAATCTGACATAAAAGCTTTAGTTTGTCTATTTCCTTCTTCGTTATAGTTCAAATCTGAAAATGAAAAAAAAAAAAAAAGAACTTGTTAGAACCTAGAATCGACCTTGGAACTTGTGACAGGGTAGGTCCAGGTTCTTGGTTCTGATGAGTAAGTTCTAGGTTCCAAAAAATGAGAAACTTGTACCCGATGGTAGGTTACAGGTTCTAGATAAAACTTATAAGGAACCGGGAACCTCACTCCTACTCTATGAGCAAGTTGACTAGAGCTTTATGGTGAGGGGATTTACGTCTAATACCTCTAATAGCCATTATCTATTTGCAGAATGCTACATGATGGATTGTGTGGAGCCTAACAATTGTGCCAAGTCCATTCTTTCTCCTCTTACCAACATCTCTGCCTATATATGCTTAAATGTGTAACCAGGAGAGCACTTGCTATTGCGAGTTCGTTATGGTCGGTCCATGTTTACTTTCCTTGTATAGCAGGGGTGAATTGTATATTTGAGTTTGGAACTGGCTTGAGAAAGCAACGGCTTGAGAGGCTTTGGACAGGTTCAAATCTAATATCCTGGTATATGTGCACGACCACTCTTGCGGCGAAGCTTATTAGCATCTTCCTCGATCACCATATCGGAACCTAGGATTGTCTTTGTGACTCTGCCTGGAAGGAATAAAGAAGCAACGAGGAAGTGATTAGAGAAGGCTGGGAACTCTACAGCATAAACGAGTGATAGGTAACATCCAAGATGAATCGAATGGATTCTTATGCAATAATATTAAAAACGTAAAATTCCAAAGAAGCGGTCCGAAATGCCCTCATTTTCTCAAATGAGGGTCTGAAGTGGACATTGTTTCGAAGGATAAGTGTTGCAGAAGTCCTAAAATTTGTCACGAAAATGCATTTGAGTCCTAAAACTTGCAAAAAGTGCAAATAAGTCCTAAAACTTATCAAAATGTTTCATTCGAGTCCTAAAATCGACACCATCAGTTTTATTGACGGAAAATGTCGACGTGGCATTTTAAATTATTTTTTTATTTTCCAATTGGCTTTTTAAAATAATTTTTATTCAATTTTAAAAAAATTCTATTTAAAAACTAAAATTCAATTTTTAAAAAATTGTTTAAAAAAAAGTGTGCGGGAGGAGCCGGCCACCATTTGCTAAAGGGGCCGATGACGGTTGCCGGCTGCCGCCCGACTAGGGCAAGGGCTGGCGACCCTCGCCTAGCGCGGGCGAGGGCTCACCGGCCCCAAGTAAGGGTCGGTGACCCTCGCCGGGCACGGGCGAGGGCTCGCCGACCCCAAGCGAGGGCTGGCGACCCTCGCCTAGTGCGGGCGAGGGCACCTAGATCTGGGCACGCTAGCCCTCACAAGCGGCCAATGACCGTCGCCAGCCCTAGGCGAGGCCTTGGCAACCCTTGCTTGGGGCCAGCGAGGCTCACCTAGATCTGCGTAGCGCAGCTCGAATCTAGGCGAGCCCCGCTAGCCCTAGTCGAGGGCCGCCAAGGCCTCTAGGTGGGGTGCCACGGTGAGGGGGAGGACGCCACCATGAGCATCGAGGAGCTGCTGAGCCAAGTGGGGTCGGCATGCAAGCCGGCCTACAACAAAGCGGAGCTGCAAGAGATGTTCAAGTTCTTCGATGCGGACCCCAACGAGATGATCACGGCAGAGGAGCTCCGCGGGGGTGTTTGCGGCGTTTGGGGACGAGCGGTGCACCCTCGTTGTGAGGGTGCCCAAATTTGGGCCCGTTGGCCCTTGCCTGGGGCCGGCGAGGCCCGCCCAGGGCCGGCGACGGTCGCCGGCCCCTCCGGTGATGGGCGGTGGTAGCGACGGGGAGAGGAGCCGCCGATTTTTTTTTTTAATAAATTTTTTAACTTTTCTTTTTAGTTTTGGTAAAAATAAAATAAAATGAATAAATTTATTTTTTTAGTTTTTAAATCTATTTTTTAAAATGAATAAAAAATAATTTTAAAAATCCATGTGGAAAATAAAAAATAATTTAAAATGCCACGTTAGCATTTTCCATCAATAAAACTGACGGCGTCGATTTTAGGACTCAAATGAAACATTTGTCAAGTTTTAGAACTTATTTGCACTTTTTGCAAGTTTTAGGACTCAAATGCATTTTCGTGACAAGTTTTAGGATTTCTGCAACACTTATCCCTTGTTTTAAATAAGACGTTGAAGTGCCATCACTT
The DNA here is from genome assembly GCA_014182725.1 of Eucalyptus brandiana. Lineage (NCBI taxonomy): Eukaryota > Viridiplantae > Streptophyta > Magnoliopsida > Myrtales > Myrtaceae > Eucalyptus > Eucalyptus brandiana. Next base: position 32,509,063 of record CM024669.1, read on the forward strand.
TCTCAAATAAGGATCTAAAGTTAATCTTATTTCAAATAAATGTCTGAAGTGGTTATGTCTGTTTTAAATAAGAATATAAAGTGGCTATGTCTGTTTCAAATAAAGACTTGACTTTCCGGCGGTCAAAGATATTTTCATCATTTACCATTTTCCCTTTTTTCTTTCCTTTTTTTCGCGGTTCTTTTTCTTCCTCTTCGCCGGTGGCCAACCGGTCACCGATGATGCTTATAAAGGGCTAGGTGAGGGTCGCCCTTGCCTGATTCAACGAGGGCCACCCAAGGACGGCCTCACCCAGGCAAGGCAACCCTCGCCCCGGGTGTGGCCACCACTTATGACCATTCACGAGATCATCCCTCACCAGCCCTAAGCAAGGCCACCCTCGCCAAATCTAGCAAGGGTCAGCCTCACCTACCCCAAGTGAGGGCTCAACAACCCTCATCAGCGGCTGACAAGGGCTTGTAGGCCCTCACCCACTGCCGATGAGTGCTTGCAAGCCCTCGCCAACCCTTGCTAGTGGCCGCCAACCGACACCGAAAAAAAAATTGAAAGAAAATGTCCTTGGACGGTCGGAAAATTTAGCTGGCCGGCAACCGACAAGGTCAGGCCCTTATTTGAAACAAACATGGCTACTTCAGCCTCTTATTGAAACAACCAATGCCACTTTAGGCCATTATTTGAAATAAAGTTCACTTCGGGTCCTTATTTGAAAAAATGATGGCATTTCGAGTCTTTTTTTGGAATTTTCCTTAAAAAAAACCTCGAAATTATAAATTGGGATTAACTTAGACAGACAGAGGGAGAGGTCTGGTTCCGTCACAAGAGTTTTAAAGATTGATTGTTTCTAATGAGTAGATTTATGCCTTTTGTTATCAAATCTTGTGATACACATGTTGACTTTTCTTAGGCGAAATGCTTTAAACTATGTAAAATCAACTCGAGGGTGAAAATCGAGGTTTCTTACTTGTTTCATTTTTTTTTCCTGATATACCGACCAAATGAAATTGTTGATCACCCACAATCAGGAACAATGCCATGGCCATACCGAGTTGGACCGCCAAAATGAATGATAATAGCATTGGAAACAATTCTTGTTGCTAACAGGGCAAGAACAGCTACTTGCAATGCCCATTAGCAGTGAAGTTTCTTTAACTTGATCAATGACCAATGGTGAGAACAGAGGCAATAATGCTATTAAGATTGAATTTTCAATTGGCCTCAGAAGAAATTCCTAGTCGGTGTGCAGTAATTGGAACTTAGGCACTTTTGATTCATATTAGATTGATTAATCTCAACTTGCAAGGACTTTAAAAGTGATCACTTGTTAGGATAGAAGAATGAAGATGGAGGGAGAAGGGGAAAAAAATAGATTACAAGACGCCTATGCAGAAAATTCTATGTAGCTTTTCGAATCCCTCCAATTTTTCCTGGTATGGATGGATTTGAAGGGATTTGTGCGATAATAATCAAGATTTTCTTCCTTTTCACAGACGCCCTTATTTTATCTTGAGTTTTAAGGCCATTAACATTTAAAGATATTTCAGTCACTTTGCATGCATTCCCATTCTTTTCCCTCCTAAACTTGCATAACGGAGAGAAATTAAAGAACTGAAACAGCTAGTAAACGTCACACTTCTTTTGTGCCTTGGTCATAGTTTACAATCATTAAAGATGTTTTGAATTCAGAAAGTTTTGTGCGTTTGGTACGAAATGGAATGAGACTGCAAATTCTTTTGCGTGGTTTATGTAGGAATGGATGTAAAAATTATTCTTAATTTGATGATTGGAAATAAATAAAAAAAATCGCGGGAATAAAGTGGAAATGAGATTTCAAGCAATTTAATATAGGTTTTACGTGGATACATAACTATACTTTTACTAATCTACCAATCCATTCATTTAAAATCAGGAATAGTAAATTGAACAAACAATTATAAACCAAATAATTATTCTATGAATAGCTATGACAATACATTATATTTTTCATATTTTATTGCCGTCGTCATTATTAATACCAAGCATCGGTTTCTCGATGTTAAGGAAACCAGGCTTGGAGATTCACCTTAAACCACACCCTAGATCCCGACCAAAATATATATATATACACTCTAGATAGAGTACATGCACGTTTGATAACCTTTTTAAGTGCTAAAAAATTGAAGCGTTTAGTCTCTTAACAAGATTAATTTTGTTTGATAATGTCAATTAGTGAGTTCCCAACACCTGAAGTGTCAAAACTTGACACGGAGGAACACTCAAATGCCAAAAGTGCAAAAGTTAAGAAAGTGACACTTAAATGCCAAAATCAGAGTAAAATGAATCAATAAGTGCCAATAGCGAAAAAATCCAACTAAATTGTGTACGTGGCATTTTCCGGCAAGATGCTTTGTTTAAATGGCAAATAATTTATAAAAAAAAAACATGTGAACAACAAAATGACGTCGCTCCATCCACGCTGGCTTAGGCAACCTAAACAACATCGTTTTTCTTTAATGCTAAATGACATCATTTAACTTATTTTTTAGCTTAATCAAATTTAGCTATCACTACTCTTCTCTCCACTCATACTCACGCTCACACCGACGCCCTTCTATTCGTCGCCGTTCATGCTCATTGAGGCGCCCATTGCTCGCCATCATCGCTTGCCCAAGTTTGTCCTCTTATCCCCCACCCCTATGGTGAAATTAGGGCTCAAGCTCATCTATTAGGGCTCTAATAGAAAATTTGGGGCTCAACTGGAAAATGTGGGGATTAGCCGGGAAATGTAGGGCTTGGATGGTTTTCTAATGTGCGATTCAGAGCTCAGATGTGGTTCTAGAACCCTATGGGAGTTCAAATTGTCAATTTAAGGCTTAGTCTCAAAATGTAGGACTCGAGCGAGGGAAAATTAAGGCTCCTATGCTATTATGATGTGTGATTTAGAGCTCAGATGTGGTCTTGTGATGTGCAAAGGAAATTTAGAGATTAGATGTGAAATGTGATATGCGATGGCGATTTTTAGGGCTCAAAGTGGTTGTCGTAAGAACCTCTGGTCATTTTTTAAAATCAAAGTGTTAAAATGGGTGTTGTGGGGATCTATGCTTGTTGTGGGGACCTTTGTTTGTTGGTTGATATTTTAAGATAATGCAAGATAATCAAAGTGGCTGTCATGTGGAGACATCTTATTAATGTGGGGACCTCTATTTATTGAAATGGTCTGACATGTGCATCTCTTTTCTTTTTTCTAATAAAGTTTATGAGAGTGCGAGGACCTCCATGTACAATTGTCCGTTGTCCTTTGTGGATATGGTTCCAAAAATTAATTATTATTTTTTTTAGTTGCAAAAATGGCTTATGATAAGGATTATATTGATGTCATTATATACTACGATGAGGATTTTGCAATTGGGGAGAATGAGTGAGTATAAGGGAAGAAATGAGGGAATTGTCTTTGTCGATGTAAAGAAAACATCTTATTAAATTTGTTAGGGATATAGTGACATATTTGCCATGTGTAATACAGAAGTTGTTATATTGTGTTCTTCATAAAGGCTTAAGAGATAGTTTGAGAAGTTTGAAAAATGATAATGATTTTAGGGATATTATGTACCATTATCTTCATGATGAAGAGGTGAAAGTGGACATTGAATACAATAGCTAAGAGCCAAAAGAATGGTCCAAGACATCACAAGCGACAAGAAATGTCAACAAATCACAAGTTCCTAAAAATGACGCTCCCCTTTGAATAAGAAGGGCTCTTAGGAAAAGGCTGAGACAATATGGTTATGGCCTTTATAGAGATGAGCATATTGAAACAATCATTCTTAATGTAAGTTTTATTGGCTGCATTTAATTTAATTTATGGTGCAAACTTTTGCTAATAATTTAGCTATCTTTTTAAGACTATGAGAAGTTCGAAAGTTCTTATCTCTTAAGGCCCAACTCAAGAATTAACGAATGTGCCAACAAAGAAAAAGACATCGACTATGCCGACAAGAAAGAAGAAGAACCCATTTATAGGTTCATTTGAATCAGTTCAGCCTAGGAAGGACAGTTGCAACTCTATCGAAATCAGTTCAGCCCAAGGCAATTACAACTCCATTTGAATCAATGCATCCTAAAACAATTGAAGAAGAAGTTGCATATCTATTTAGAAAGAGTGAAAAGTCCATCAAAAGGAGCACGAATATAGGGGTTATGCATGTTGATTGATAAGATGGGATGGGATAATGTTTGTGGAGCTCATAAGTTAGTTTTGTTTATAACTTGATATGGATGGTTTTTTTTTTTTAAAAATTTGTCATTGAGTTTGTGAGACTTAATTTCAATATCAATGGAACGATTTTGTTTTTTGCCAATTTTTTTTGCATTTTTCATTTTTTTGATTCTGCTTTTACTTATTACTGCTGGTGGTTCTATGGTGGTGGCTAAGATGCTAATGTAACTGGTGGTGGCGACTAGTGGTGGTGAGTCTGTTGTAGGAGTTGAGTTGACGGCTCATGCTGCACCTAGTGCACGTGTGCAGTGTGCGCATCTTACACCATGCGGTGCTAGTGTAAGCTGGTACAAAGCTCAACTTGCACTAACACCTTTTGCAGCAGATCCATCACTAGTACAATGGCTATTGGTGATGGGTCTATGGTGATGACTGGATGTTGGTATGGTGGCTGCGGTACTGATATAGCTGCTAATGGTGACTGGATGTTGGTATGGTAGCTGGGGTGCCAGTGTAGTTGGTGGTGGTGGCTAGTGATGCCTAATAGTGGTGGGTTTGTTGTGAGGGTTGGTTGCGGCTCATGCTACACGCAATGTGCACATCTTGCTATTAGTGCATGCTATTATAAGGCTCAGCTTACACCAGTACCTTTTGTAGCAAACCCACAATTAGTATAATGGCTAGTGGTTGGGGTGCTGATGTGATGGCTAGTGGTGGCTAATGATGCTTGGTGGTGGTAGGTTTATGATGGGGGTTGGGGGCTCATGCTGTACTGGGTGCAAGTGTGCAATGACTAAGTGGTGCTAGTGCAAGCTGGTATAAGGCTTAGTTTGCACCAACACCTTCTACAGTAGTAGACTACTAGTGGTGGCTCGAGATAATGGCCGGGGTGTCCAGTGTAACTGGTGGTGGCGACTAGTGGCCGATAGTGGTGGCTAGTGCAAGTTTTAAACAAAATCTATAAAAATTAACACTTAACTAATCATATTTTAAAAATATTTGGCACTTAAGTGTTCACTTCTAATCACAAGTAACACTTATGTTATCACTTTTAATAATAATTTGACACTTAAGTGATAATTTTTTTTTATCAAGACCGATACTTAAGTGATAACTAAATACAACTTACGACATTCAAGTAATTACTTGTGTCTATCCTATGTATATGCTAGTTTACAGTAAATCAGAGAAGCAACTCCATTCAATTCAATATTTACTGCTAGTTTATATTCAGTTCAAGTAAAAAAGCATCACCTTAATACACATTATTACTAGTTTATATTCAAGAACAAGTAAAAACATAGTACAAGCAACATCTCATTCATTCATTCACTTTCCTTAACCTCCCCACAAACACAAGAAGTAAGTCACAATACAAATGACGGCACAAACAATAATAGAGTCACACGATCTTGTGGATAACACAAACCTCTTCTAATTTCCAAAAAAAAAGAAGCTATATTTTATCTAAAACAATTACATTTGTCCACTCATTTTCAACTATGGTAATCAGAGAAACTTCTTCTCATCTTCAAGTGTTTTACATTTCACCATAAAATAGGATAAATAACAAAATAATACCACAATAAATGCTTGGTAACACTTCCGTTCAATTTTCATTCTTAAAACTTTATTCTTTAAATGGTTAACCGAAAATGCTTGAGCTTGCATTGAGTCAACATTGTCCAAATCAACCATGAATGTAGATGAAGGTTGGCGTCGTCCATCAAGTAGGTCAAATATTATCTATGTGGCTCAATGAGAGAATTTCGTATTGACTCATTTGAAATGTTTGCACTTCAACCCTTTACTATATCATAAACATCCACAAAATCTTCTCCCAAGATTCATTCGACTCCAAGATATTCTTCTTAGACAAAGTAATCCACAAAAACAAAAACACTCACATTTTCCATCATTTTGGTGAGAGGAATTTGAGCCACTGTTGAAAGTCTCGCTCTCCATTTCCAATATTTGACAATGGAATTTGGGGTAAATCTAAATTAGAGTTTGGGATTAGGGTTCAAGTGCTTCAATGGAAATTTTGGCCGATTTAGGGTTTTGAATTTGGGGCAATTAGGGAGATGACGTCATTTTGGCCGATTTAAGGCTTTTATTTTGGCCAACTATCGAAACAACATTATTTAAGGTGAGTCGGAGCTGAGTCAACTCTCCGGCAAGCCACGTAGGCAAGCAACATTAATAAAAAATTGTCACGTAGGACGGAGTTCACCAGACTTGACACTCAAGTATCTCATTTTTTTTTTCAAAAAAGTAGCACTTAAGTATCACTTTCCTAACTTTTAGTACTTAAGTATCCTCCCGTGCCAAATTTTAGTACTTGGACTATTCTTTTGCTATCAATTAGTTTTCACTCAAAAGATCCAATTAAGTAAACAAAAATCACTTCATTGGTAAAGTAAAGAGAGATTATTTACTTCAGCTTGAATGATCGAGATATTATCGGCATCCATATTCAGTAACTTTTCTATTTTTCAAACAAACTCTTACAAGGATAGCTAAGAATTTTGTTCTTTTAGTAACTTTACTATTGAGAGTTTTAATTAGAGTTTGGAATGTCCTATTTTATTTAAGCATAGATATATCATAAACGGGTGAAGCGTAGCTTTCTTCATCTAGCTTTTATTTTGTGAGATTTGGTCCTAAGACTATATTTTGTGCATTTAAGTCTCCTAACTTTCTTGGTATATGCAATCAAGTCTTCTAACATTCTTGATTTGTGCAATCAAGTCCTTCGGCCATGCCACATTGTTAATACCATTGAATCATTCATAATGGCATCCCTAGTGCGACACATAATAGGACATGTGATCCTAATCTCGCACGATTAAGCACAACATCAAAATGAATAACAAGCAAATAATACAATAAAACCAAGAACAATAAGAGGAACCTTTTTTTTCGGGCAAAAGTACTATAAAAGTCATAAATTTATTATATTTGTACTAATTTAAGTTTAAACTTTTCAATCGTGTCAATTTAATCTAAAACATTTCACATTTGCAAATTGAGTCCATCATTCCAATTTATGTCAAAAATTGCTTATGTGGACATCGACCGTCAATCGCTAACATGGACATTTTTTTTTATGATTTTTTTTTCTTTTTTGTCCCTTTTATTTTTGCCAGTAACCACTGAGAGTGCTCCACGCCAAATCTAACGAGACCAACCCTTGCCTAGGCTAGGGCAACCTTTGGTCAAGCAATGCCAACCCTCGTTGGCCATGGCCGGTGGCGACAATCGACCACTAGCAGAAAAAGAAGGTAAAAATAATTCTAAAAAATTATTAAAGAAAAGTGTCAACCATGCCAAGTAGGATTATTGGTATCCACGTTAGTGATTTCCAATTTAATTCACCAAATAGATTCAATCAGCAAAACGTGAAAATGTTTATAGTTAAATTGACATAATTAAAAAGTTTAAGACATCAATTTAGAACTTTTTTTTTGGAAAAAGGTATTAAAAAAGTCATAAATTTATTGTATTTATACTAATTTAAGCTTGGACTTTTCAATCGTGTCAATTTAGTCCTAAAATTTTCACATTTTACAAATTGAGTCCATCGGCCAATTTATGCCGAAAATTTCTTATGTGGACACCAACTTTCAACCGCTGACATGGACATTTTTTTATGAATTTTTTTCCTTTTTTCGTCCCTTTTCTTTTTGCTAGTGATCAGTGAGAGTCCTCCGCACCAAATCTAGCAAGACCAACCCTCATCCAGGCTAGGGTGACCCTTGCTCAAGTAAGGCCAGCCCTCACCGGCCATGGCCAATGGCCAATGATCAACCACTAGCAGAAATAGAAGGTAAAAAAATCTAAAAAATTATATATATATATATATATATAAAGTGTCAATCATGCTAGATAGGACTATTGGCATCCATGTTAATAATTTCCAGTCTAAATTGGCTGTATGGATTCAATTGACAAAACGTGGAAATGGTTAAGACGTGAGAATAGGCTTGGAAGTGATGTGAAGCCAGATGCTAGGACTACAAGACAAGCACACAAAAGAACAAGAGCCGGTTTTGGGGATGGAAACCACTTTGAGTGGTGGTGAATGGTGAGATCCTCGGTGCTTATGATCAGTCACCTTTCACACCATGAATAACATGAAAATCCCTTAAAGTGATGGCATTGAAAGTCCCCAAGATCTTGAACAGGCCCAGATCCTCTCGTGCACATTTTGGCCACATGAGTCACGTACGCCACTATTTAAAGGTCTTCCCTTGCTAAGCACCCACGTATCCACATAGTTAGAAAACAACCACCACAACATCGTTCTGCTTGGACTTTAGGGAACTCGAAACCCTACCCTCCCCACACGCGAAGAAATATCATGGACATGAATCAGTCGATCTTCTATGATATCTCGCACTTTCATTTGGATAAACTGAATAGCAAGATATTAGGGAAAGGGAAATTATATAACGTCATGCAAAAAATCTATAGATTTTCATTCCGTTCTTTTTTTGTGTTGTGTCGATCTCTACTGCGCAAGAAATATAATATGCAAAATCACAAGGGATCAATGAGCCTTATGTATTACTAAAGTCAATCTCATACCATTCGTGAAATTCGATGGACTTAATTCCTTCAATTTTATAAAATTAGACAAGTACCACTCGAAGGAAAGGACGTATGGTCTAATCATATGCATAAGGAGAGAATTTTTGAAGACTTAAGATGGTCCGAGCTTGAAGTGCACATAAACCCTAAACGATTGCAAGATGAGAAATGAGGAACTTGGACCGATCTTGATGTCTAGGTATCACACCATGTGCTTAGGAATGCTTAGACCCAACAATCTCTTGAAATTGTTATAGCCAAACTCAAATTAAACTATGCTTTCGTATTACAAAAAACTCCAAATTGATATATCTACAGCAAATTTACCTTAAATTAATTTTTTAATCATCAAAAACTTCCCAAGTTATCATATTTGTGACAAATTTATTATCCTTTAGTTTTCGTTAAATTGGTACATTTATGACAAACGAATAGTAATTACCCTAAATCGGTAAACCTATTACCATCCAACTCAATAATTTGACTGTAAAATTAACATTAACTTTGTCGCCACTTTATTAGTTTGTGATTTTTGTTGATCAAAAAATTTATATGAAATAAAGTTGTTATAAATATATTAATTAATAGTTTTTTGTAATATTAACCCAACTAATGGTATGATATCCTGAAGTCACATTGAAAAGACTTTGGTAGGAGACATTGAAGAACATAAACCATTTTTTTGGGTACGTCCATCGGCCCGTCACTGACGCTCCTCCAAGGGTGATGCAAATAATTCATGTCCTGTCAACTTGGCTATCAGCTAAAGAGCGTCGTATTCTGGTACAAACAAAAATAAAATTAATGGTCATCCTCGATTGCCATAGTAACCCTCTCCCTTGCATTGTCGATTTACAGGTCCACATCACATGGACTATTTAAAAAGAAAAGAATATATGTGGATTTTGGACTTTGGAGATAGTATGCTCAACATAAAATCCAATTTAAATGATTTGAAAAGTGAGGGAAAAAAAAGTGACTGTCGTCTGTCAATCTATTAATAGCTCCTATTAATCATCAGGATTTAAAGCTCACTTATCATATATGAACTGTTGCCCTCAACATGCAACAGGTATCTATCAATTATTAGACTACTTATCTGCACTATATATACAATATATATTGGTATATAATCGAAAGAGCTTCTCACTTTTAAGTGGAATAAACCCCAATTCTCAAATTTTTCCTTTAGTTAATTAATATTTTGCCATAAATTCACGCATATAGAAGGTGACCATAATTCAAAATCTAAAACAATAAAATCTATTTTTGAAAACTCAATAACTTTTTACTTCATTTCCAACTAATTTCTGTTCGAATATAAACAAAATCTACTTTCTTTTTCCAAATAAAAATGGATGTCTGAGCACCGTTTTTTAAAGCTTTAAACAAGCTTATAAGTAATTTGGTAACAATTATCTTCCATGAATTCTCTATGTAAAAAAAATTATATTCTTCGTTTTTTAATAGAAAAATGGTTACTTAAAGTATGACTACCATTTACTTTAAATGGTAACTTGAACTTATGAATTTAAATGAAATTTTTTAAATTTTTAAATACATTCATTAACGCTTAACAAAGTCTTTGGAACACTCTCTAAGATTTTTCTTACTAGTAACAAACGAAACCTAGATTTATGCAAATGTATTGTACAGAGATTATTTCTCATGATCCCGGAGATCATTTTTTTCCCAAAAAAACCTGCCCAGATCAATTAAACCCGAAAGTATATTGCAAAGATGGATATGGGGCCTTGACACAATCTTGGCAAAAACATCAAGATCATGCATCGGATCCCTCCTAAATTGTCATTGTAGAACACAGGCCTGGAGTCACAGTGAGTGGGGGACATTGGCGAAACTTTACTATTCCGAATGCAACCAAAATTCAAGACGTTTCAAAGCAAAGAAGAGTCAACTTTCATGTCGAGTGGGAGACAACTTATCAAGATGATAAGAAAGGGGGTGAGCGCGAGACACCTCTCGCGACTGATTTGATAAGTCAGTGGGTTGTCACACGACAGTTGCCCTATATGAATTGGGACCTGTCCTTATCATGTCCAACAATTTCGTAATTTTCATCGAATTTCTACTGGTCGGAGACATGCCATTGCCAATGCACCTTTCATTTGACACCATGAGAATATGCCCCTTTTCGGAATGGCATCCAACAAGAAGTCAGGTCGTGTCAGAAAAAAAATTCTAGAAGTTCTGTGGCTGGTGGTGGCTCATGGCGAAAGAGAGGGGAAAAAGATCAAAACATGAACTGGAAGAGGAATAGAAATAATTTTGATTCTCTAGAGATATTCATCATCAAAAACTTTTTTTCTCATAGCAACTCGAAAGCATGACATGATCCATGAAAGTATAGTTCGTGAATGAACATGAGGTTACTGATCACAAACAAGTATTTTTTGTATTGGTTGTGTTGCCAACCAATCGAACATATCGCTATTGATTTTTTGCATTCTCGTGATTTTTATTGGTATCTTTTTTGCATATCATTGTAATGTGATATCACTGCTACAAAAAATATCTTCCTGCCAATCACCACATCTATATTTTATACACCTCTTAAAACAAAGCAGTGCTCTTGCTCTTCTTGCATCAAGAGCTTATGCTCACTGATGAATATGATAACGCCAATATATGAATAAAATATCTATTCGTGATAATAAGATAATAATAAGAGTACTATCAATAAACTCAAATTCATGTTGATTCGGACATTATATTTCTAATATTTGCAAATCAATTTAAACATACATATCATCGTATATGTCTAAACTTTTGAGATCTCTATATATACTTTAGTTATTATTATCTTCTCTTTTGTGGTTTTCATGGATATTGACTTCTCAAATGTTGGTTTTCAGTCAGTTACATTAAGACTTAGATTTTACAGGTGAATGGCGATTTTCATGGGATGGTTTTTTGATTCAGCTGAAAAAGTTCTAAGTAGATGAGAACTTGCATAATTATCAATAGTTTAATGATTGTCTGTCATCTTTGCTTTTTCTTTTTCTTTTGTGGGGGTCTTCCATTGGAAACATGGGTACTAAAAGCAAGCGAAATTCTTTCTTACACCGACAATAGGTGTACTCATTCACTAGCGGGTCCACTTAACCACACATTTAAACTTTTTCTATTAATCACAATTATTTTCAGAGCTAAATGTTTCTAAAAGAAAAGTTAGATTTTCGGCGATTGTTAAAATTCCACTGCACAAAAATCATTTCGATATCCTCCTTTTTTGTTCAAATTTGTATTTAGTCATAATTGAATCGATCTTTTTTATAAATTTGAAAGCATATTATTTCAAAAAAAAATCCACAATCGCTAATTTATTTCAAAAGATAGGGAAGTGCCTTGTTCGACTTCTACCTGCACTTTTTACGTAGGGAATTATGCTAATTTTTTTTTCCCTTTCACTGCCAAATTACCATCACAATAGTGTTCATTTATTGAATAACCAATCCAATTATTGTCATTAAAGCCCATTATTTTTCTTTAGATTTTTGTCAAAGTTTATGTGCTAAATAAACGAGAATATTTGATATCTAAGTTTTAAATGTACTTTGTGGTTCTACTCTGCAAGAAGACTTCAAAATGCTTTTCCTTTTCATTTTGAAATCGGAAGACACCGGTTTTTTTTTTTTTTTTTTTTGGTGATAAGAGAATTCAACTATAAGGGTGTGTGTATGTCCTCAACTATTACAACATCAACGCAAATTTAAAAAAAAAAAATGCAATAAAATCTTTCAATTTCAATCTTGATTTCAAAATTTGAAATTTTCCTAATTTAGATTTTGCTGCATACAAGAAACCATGGTTAAGTTTCCCTTCACGGATATTACCAAAAAAAGACTCACTTGTACACTAATTTTTCACACCGCTAGTGTATTAGAAGATAAACCCTAAAAATAAAAACATGAACAGATTTTTTATGATAGCAATTTTTTTTCGAACTAAAGTAGAAAAGAGATGGTGGATTCACCACATATTTCCTCATTCGCATTGTGGTTTTATAATATAAAATTAAACTCCTTTCGACCCCATGCCATGCCAATTTTCCAAACCTCTTGTATTCAAAATTCAAAGCAGTCCTCCCTTCCGTCTCTTCACTTAACTAAATCTGAGATAATTACGCCACAAACGTCTCTTCACAGGTTGGTTAGACCCAAATTCAAACTTGAAGATTTTCCCACAACAACCACATCCAGTCACATATCCGTAAGAAAGATTGGTTATCTACAGTTGTTAAATTTTACGGATCAACAAATAAATTAGGTAATGTTCCTTAATTCCTGGCCACAAACACACGGGAATTCAGCTAGTCAAGAGAGAGAGAGAGGGAGAGACTGAGAGAAGTTGTAGTTATCTGAGATTGAGTCGGAGTCTGTGTCGGAGTTTTAATAGGGCATGCTTAACTAACAATCCTGGCAACATCATAATTCATCCTGCGTTTCTTTATTAGAGAGACCACGTATCTCCTTTGCTCCTTGAGCCTTCACGACCTTCGTGCCGTAGAGAAGGATCGAATGCTTGGGTTCTTGATCACGTCAAGAGTGTGATAAAAAAGAGAAGGACTTAATTTCGCTCGCAATCCCCGCAAGGTTTCTGTTGAGACCCCTTCTTCACCCTTTTGATCCGTAAATGACAATAGGGCGCCGGCGATTTCCATCGAGTCGAGAGGTTTTCGAGAAGAAGGGAGTGGTTGTTGTCATCGATAGTCGTTCTTCTCCCTCGCCAGAATTTGCGACCGCCTCGGATTCGGTAGTCCTCTCGGGGAACAAGTTCCGTAAAAGGTTCGTGCCCTAAACTAGCTAGTTTATCATCTGTAACTTAAGCTATGTACCTGTGCCAGCTTATCAATGAAACCCTTTCTTTACCCAAGAAAGAAAGAAAAACGACTGCAAACTGATTATAGGAGGACAAACTTGATTAACAGATTAGCCATTCGCCAATGTGAAGAGTATCGTCATGTGCCGACAAATTTAAATGCAAATTGAAATTCAGCTTGGACTATCAATTACAACAAATTTAATTGTTTTTCGCACGCCAAAAAGACGAGAAAAACTATTGTTTCCAACAATCTGACAAGACAATCAGCAAAACATGCATCACGACCTCATAGCGAAGAGGACAAACGTCGAACGTACTGTTTTACACTGTTGTTAGCTTTATCACGATTGCGGCATAGAATGAATCTGCTCAGTACTGTGTGGCAAAGGACAGGTAAGAAATTGGTTGGAAAGCGACACTTTTGATCAGGTTTCTTGCATTTGTTTGTTGGAGGTTTTTCTATATATTGGGCCTTTTAAGGTTACAACCCACTGCAAGTTTTTCTTCATTGCGAACTCTCTTCTTCCTCCTATGTAAGTCCTTTCTTTATTCGGTACCAACCATGTTTCCTCGATTTGAAGTTCACTTGCGTCAAGCAAAGTATGCTTGCAGTAGTCGTGCATGTAGAGATCCACACAAATGCATGCACGTATCAGTTTGCTTTTTGTATCATGCTGCAGAAGAAAACTTGTTTTCATGGATGAACTCAGTTGAAGCACCATGCACTTCGTCAGAACTACCATTCTTCTAAGCGACTGATAGGACAATATTGTGTGCCTAATCAATCATTTCTTAAAAGATTATTTCGCGGTACTATGTATAGTTTTTTGGTATTATATTTATGCTACACATGTATTAGGATTACTTTGGAAAATTGCGAATGCCAAGTGATGTGAGTTTAAAGAAGGGAAGCAAGTCATATTCAACGGTCATGAATATCACATCATTTACTAATCCCATCTACTGATCCCGTTCCAATGGACTTTCCATTCCCACAGCCGAGGTTCCAGCCATGTGTTAGTTTAGTTATTTTTCCTCATGCTGCTAGTGTTCATGAGTGTTTGAGTAAGAAGGATTTCTTTAAATGCCTTTTCTTTACTATTTAGTTCATTAAATATATCCGCTCATCTGAGACTAGCTAAAAGTCATTTCAGAGAGAAGAACCTCCAACCTTTACCATGGAGCTGCACAATTTCAACAACAAGGCTCAGCAAAAGGTGTGTACAGTTCTATCTAACCAAAAAAAAAAAAAAAAATCCCGATTGCATGAACACTTTTCTAATCACCGGAGGTGAAGTTTGAACTTCTGACGAGTGCAAGTATGGTGTATGTCCGAGCGCATGCACGTGCTGTGCATGTCCTTTTGGCTATTGTTTCTTGTTATCTCCTCAAATTTGCTCTACTCTCCTTTCTTATATTCCTTTCACATGCCGAGCTGCAGGCTAAAGAAGACAATACCAGCGATGGAGAATTAAGATTTCATATGAAGGAAAGTTATGACGATGACGACAACGACACAAATTCACTCAAGCATGAGGGCATTCTTATTAAGAAGGCGAGCATTGGCGGATGGAAGTGGACAAGCCTCTTGCTAGGTGACTGAGACAACCGTTACATTTTTACTTATGAGAAGCAATGCTACTGATCAATGTGACAATTAATACTAAGAGATTCTTGTCTCATGCTGTTTGTTGTTCATCTCAATGTGATGCAGCGAATCAAGGGCTGGCAACACTAGCATTCTTCGGGGTGGGAGTGAACTTGGTGCTTTTTCTGACCAGAGTTCTCGAGCAGGGGAATGCAAGTGCAGCCAACAATGTGAGCAAGTGGACCGGGACCGTTTATTTGTGCTCCTTGATCGGGGCCTTCCTCAGCGACTCTTACTGGGGACGATACTTGACCTGCACCATCTTTCAGCTCATTTTCGTGCTGGTAACCAATCTTTTTCATTCATGTTGAGCCTTTGCATTGAGTTTGTTTCTAAAAGTTGGACTTCAGTTGCCTCCATAAGTACTAGCCCAGGGTATTATTTTCTAGACTTCTTTTGTTGGACCAAACCAATCACATATTAAGAAACCATTTCCAACATATTTTTTGCACTGCAAATGGTCATGGCTACGATCCACCACGTTAACATCGAATGAGTCTGTATAATATCCTCTGAGGCAACATTTACTCCAAGCAAGCATTAACCAAAAAAATGTGCATGATTTAGTACTAAGAAACTACTTAGTCTTGAAGAGCACTAGAAAAATACTCAAATTTAATCGAAACTTTCTAGCTTCCACCAGTTATAGATGCAATGAAGGTCTCCAAATCACAAATTATTTTTCCCCTATTCATAAGCTAACTAATTGTGTTAATACAGGGGTTGGTGCTATTATCTGTAACATCTGGTGTCTTCTTGATCACACCAGATGGTTGCGGTGATGGGAAACTACCTTGCATGCCTGCCTCGCCAATTGGCGTTGCCATCTTCTACCTATCAATCTACATGATAGCTTTCGGCTATGGCGGCCACCAACCCACTATAGCCACTTTCGGAGCAGACCAGTTTGATGAGGCAAACCCCAAACAGAAGAACTCCAAAGCAGTATTTTTCTGCTATTTCTACTTTGCGCTCAACGTTGGGTCCCTCTTCTCAAACACCATCTTGGTGTATTACGAGGACTCGGGGAAGTGGACATTGGGGTTCTTGGTATCCACCGGCTCTGCCATAGTGGCGTTGCTGCTGTTTTTAGTGGGGACGAAAAAGTATCGGTACGTGAAGCCGAGCGGCAACCCTCTGCCACGCCTTGCTCAGGTGTTTGTGGCCGCCGTGAGAAAATGGGACATTGTTCCAGCCAAAGAAGGGGACCTCTATGAGTTGGAAGGATCGGAATCTGCAATCAAAGGGACTAGAAAAATTCTGCATAGCAATGAGTTTGTGTAAGTACGTTATTTTCATCAGTACTCACTTGAATATAGAGAGATCTTTTATAGACGAAAATGGAGATACAGTTGACAAGTGTGTGATGATGATGATATGCTGATAATTCTTTACAGATATTTGGACAAGGCAGCCACGATCACCGAGAGCGATCTATCAAGTCCAAAGAAGCCGTGGAGGCTATGCACGGTCAGCCAAGTTGAAGAGGCCAAATGCGTCCTGAAAATGATTCCGGTTTGGTTGTGCACAATAATCTACTCAGTCGTCTTCACTCAGATGGCCTCCCTCTTCGTGGAGCAAGGCAACGTGATGAACTCTATGATAGGGCAGTTCCACCTCCCAGCCGCCAGCATGTCGGCCTTTGACATCTGCAGCGTCCTCATCTGCACTGGCATATACCGCCAGATCCTGGTGCCGCTGGCCGGGAGATTGAGCGGGAACCTCAAAGGCCTGACTCAGCTCCAGAGGATGGGGATTGGGCTCATCATCGGCATGTCGGCCATGCTTGCGGCTGGCGCGACTGAGGTTGCACGGCTCAGGCATGTCGTACCGGGTGAGAAGTCAAGCGCCCTGAGCATCTTCTGGCAAGTGCCGCAGTACATGCTTGTCGGCGCGTCTGAGGTGTTCATGTACGTGGGCCAGCTCGAGTTCTTCAACGAGCAGGCCCCGGACGGAATAAAAAGCTTCGGGAGCTCGCTCTGCATGGCCTCCATGTCTCTGGGGAACTATGTGAGCAGCATGCTGGTGAACATGGTGACGCGGATCACAACCCAGGGTGACAAGCCCGGCTGGATACCCGAGGACCTCAACACAGGGCACATGGACCGGTTCTACTTCCTCATCGCGGCGCTGACGGCCTTTGATTTCGTGATCTACTTATTCTGTGCCAAGTGGTACAAGATCAACAACCTGGAGAGCGAAGAAGACGACAAGGGAGTGGACAAGGAGGACCAGGAAGAGGAGGTGCTTGTCAGAGTTTAAGATCGCCTCTTTCAGTTTTCGATCAAGATTTTTCATATTTAACCTCTTGGGTTGCCGTGAAATAAAACCCTCCACTGTCTTAGGATCAGTGAAATTAAATTTTTGTGTTTTCCCGCGACCAAACCAGGCCTGGACTTTCGAGAGCTATTAGTTGCAGATGAAGGAATAAACAGCGAGATAAGGGGCCTGACTTGTTAATCTACTTTTTTTCTTTTTTCTTTTTTTGGTTTGTACATACTGTGATTTCTTATTGAATAATCAAGTTTAAACTGGCTTGTAAAGTAGGCCCTTGCTTCTGATTGAACAAAGCATCAGGGATTATGAGTTCTTTTTGGGCTTGACATGGGTTACTGTGATTTCTTATTGAATAATCAAGTTTAAACTGTCTGATTGTTTTGATTCCAATTATAGCTGCTAGATATTTTTCTAAGTGGACCTGAATCTTAAGTGAAAAAGGGTCTTAAGTGACAGATAAAGCTCATCTGCGACATCGTTTTTATCATACCATGCCAAGAACCAAGAGAAGAAATAAAAGAGCAAAAGGAGTGCAAAATATTTGGGCATTCAGCAGTATTTAACGACCTTTCGATGCACGAGAAGTAAATTTTCGTAAAGAGTTATGCAACTTTAATTGGACTGCGACTGCATCTGACGGCT
Organism: Eucalyptus brandiana; assembly: GCA_014182725.1. NCBI lineage: Eukaryota > Viridiplantae > Streptophyta > Magnoliopsida > Myrtales > Myrtaceae > Eucalyptus > Eucalyptus brandiana. Next base: position 32,527,260 of record CM024669.1, read on the forward strand.
ATGTTTCATTAGAAAGTGAAGCAACTTCAAACGAAATGCTCAGGGCAGACATCAGAGAAGACGGCCCCATTCGGTATAAACTTTGTCTCCCCCTTCTTGACCACGACGTCAGTCCAGGTGCCGTGACGCGCCTAAAAGGTACAACCGCTCAAGATTGGTTATTTGCAAGATCTAGTGACTACCCATTCCTGAAAAATTATTTCTCGATGGATTACAGTCCACCGCTTATAGAATCAATACTCCATAAAGTTCACTGGTAGAACATTGCCCCTCACTCCTTACCCAATTCCAAATCATTTCACGGGTTCTTGTTACTGTATGCTGTTCCATTCCTTTTAGCATACATGAAAAACACAAACACAACACAAATGCCCCACCTTGTGTTTCCAAATTCCATAAAGGGCCAATACCACGGGAAAAGCTTGCTAATAAGATCCACAAAGATAGCTACAGAATCCAAAGGAGCTAACTAATAACAAACTAATATTCTCATCACAACAAAATTCTCAAATATTTGGCGTTGTGCCAGACTACCTGAAATTCCAAAGAGTAGAGACAAAACAAACAATAACCATCTTCAAAGCCCGGGCTTGTTCAACTCTTCAGCTCCATGAGCAAAGTGGCACCTTTCTCCGAAGTTACAAGAGCCTTTAGCAAAGTTCTCACAGAGCTTCGTCTTGAAGTTGCTTCGGGGAGCAGAATGTGCAGCTGAATTTTTCATGGCAGGTCTAGAGGCAGAGGCAACATTAGCAATGAGCTCATGAACCATGGCACTAGCTTGTTTTATCTGATCAAATGTACCCTCAAGTTCAATGTTCCTCAAATTAGGATCTGAGTCATGCTCTCTTATTGAGAGTTTTGCTCCTGTTACTCGGCAAATTTGCTTTGAGTTCACACCATTTCTCCCAATGATTGGTCCAGCAAGTGATGCATCAATACTTATCTTAGCCGTAGCGGAAGCCCCAAAGCTTGCTGCTGCTGCAAGACCTGGAGGAGGAGGTTCGTTGCGGCCGCCATACCGACCAGATGGTGGAACCATGCCACGAGGATCATCATAGGAGGGACCAGTTGGCTTGCCAAGTTCCCACTCGCCATGGGCAAAATGGCATTTATCACCAAACTTGCAGCCTTCAGCAGTGTTGAATTTGTTGCACAACCGAGTCTTCACAGCTGTAGGAGATGGGGCTTCTGGATAAGATGGTGCTGCATTCCTCGAGGCATGGGGAAGAGTAGGGTTGCCACCGAGATTAAGCATCTGAGACACAGCCTTAAAGCCTCCAGGTACATAGTGCAAGAAGTGGCATCCCTCACCAAATGGGCACCCGGAAGTACTGAAAGTAAAAAATTCAATCATATTAGAGTTCTATTGATGCACGGGCCAATTAAAAAATAAAATCCTTATTTAAAACTGGGGAGAACAGACAAGGAATGATTCTCAAATTTATTATGGCCAAAATGCATGTCTAAATGCATCTTCTAACCCCACAAGTCAATGAAACAACACTAAAGGAGAAAACACTCGGCAGTAATAAATCAGATGGCTGAGCGCTGACAACTAGGTTTCTAACTTCCATTGCAAGGACAGGCAAGTAATATGATGCCGGACAAAAATTTATTCGAAAATTGGAGTACCACACAACTTGCACCAAGGCATGTTATGTGGACAATAAATCAAATGCTTAGCACAAAGTAAAGATTCGTGATCAGCTGTGTTCGATAGAGCATAACTTATCATCATCTAATCAGATAAGACTGTGAGCAGAGTATGCGATGGACTACAATGAACTGACAACGTGATTCGAAGATGACTGATGTTATCAATGCATCACTCAATTTCACTAATACTGGACAATAATTTTTTGGTGATATTAAATGCGGTATGAGAAGAAAGACACAATAAGGTTCATCAGGAACGTGCTTAATAAAAGAAGTTTCAAGTTCCATAATGACATTGAAGCAGGTTGCTCAAGGAATGATTGAAAATAAAGGTCCAGACTAGACATTGGAGTAAGCAACACCAAAAAAGATAATGGCAACAAGCAAATGATAAGGCATACACAAAGCCAGGACATGACCTCCAAGTATGTAAAGAACTTTAGAGCTCTGAAAATTCATATATAGGCACTAGAAGTCGTTTTATTGTGCAAGTAACCAGGACATGACCTCCAGGGAAAGGTCGGTAATTGATCTAAAATCTCCAAACAAAACCATTCGATCGTTTCAACAAACACAGGCTAAAATCAAATATTATTTGGTAAATGAACGGTCTTAATACAGAAGGCAAGTGTGAGAATCTTCCCAATTAACATGAAGCAGCTAAAGCGAAAACTATATGCAGTCCATCGTGATTAACACTAAGTATGTGCAATTGTGCTCCACTACAACAAAAATGATCTTGACCAATAATGATGCTACACTAGTTATATGTCATTATGACCAATTAAAACCTGCCCGCAATAGAAGGCAAAAGAGGTTTCAATGGGTTACTGTAACTATATATGCTCCAAATACCCCTCAATGAAAATAATCACACAAAAACAAGATTAAATAAAATGATGATCTTGTTAAATGGGACAAGAGGTAACTCCAATTTCTGTACAAAGCAAATTTTATAAGCCAGTCACCACTACAAAGAGCTTTTGGACACTAACAAAGGTCAATCATCATATCGACGGATAATATTCTAAAAATTAATAAGCTGCAGCAGCTAACTAACTTACAAAAAATGAAAAATACATTCTGTGGAAAAATAAAAATTTCCAAACATCCAAAACACGTGTGTGTGTGAGTGTGTGTGTGTGTGTGTGTGTGTGTGAGAGAGAGAGAGAGAGAATCATGCACAGCAAAACAAAGTTCAGACACTCTTTAAATAGTTGGAAACTTTCATCCTCTGTTCTGCCAATATGCCTTAATCAGCACATTTCAATTTCAGTGATTTAGACAGTATGTAGACTGTAGAGAGCATCGCCAATGTCCCCAGTGAAACAAATTCTATTACTGCTTGATCCATGATCTCATAATGACAAGTTAGCCTCCAGTCCAAAAAATTACTTAAAGAACATCAAAGGCATCAAAAACTGAAGATATAAACATCCACATGCATTGTAAATGCAAGCAACATATTAGACAACAGTAAGTTCCACAGTCAAGGATTACCGCTTGATCTGTTAACTCCATATGGATAAAAGATAAACACATAAAACTTCGATATGAGAAAGTGCAGAAGATTTCAAGCACAGATCCAAACTCAATCCAGTACAAAACAGAAGTACATTTTTTCAACACATCATGAGAACCAAAAAAGAATAGGCAGTGGGAATTCATGACAAACTATGTAAAGGATCCGCTAAAGCTATAAAGCTAGCATTATCATACTGTTGACCTAGATTGTGCCTTATGCATCTTAAGATTATGAAAGAGATGTGCTTCCATGCATCCAGAGTATCTGTTCGGCAATTAAAATTTTATCACAGAAGTAAAGATAGCAATTATGAGGTGGGCCATGTTGGATCCTTTGCATCAGCTTTGAGTTTACTTTTCCTGCCAGTAGTAGTTAATCCCAATTTCCAACCAATCCATTGTGAATCAATGGTTTCTGTTCAATAATCTTTGTTAAGATTAGAACAAGAAAGCGAGGCCACCTGTAGCACAACTTTAAATTCCAATTCATTAGTCTATATCACATTGCTTTTACTTTATAAAATAAACAAACAACCTTCAGTTTTGTTAACTCTAACAACAGATGCAATTGTATTTAGACTATTTCTTTTAGATAGGTTAGGATTTGAACCTGAAAAACTTTGTGCATGGCTTCGATTTGCTTCCTATACCAGTTGAAAAGGTCTCCGCTTCTGTTACAGAACATTAGTTAATTTTTTTCAGTTGACAATTTCAGTGGGTGAATGACCTTGGAATTTAAGGACATTAATTCACATTGCCATTTGTTATCACAACCAAAAGTAAACGCTCTCTAATCAAGTAAAATTATCCACTCTCTACTCCATCAAATGTAACATAGGGAAACAACCTTTGACACTCCAACAAAGGGTACATACTTCAGCAAAAAGTTGCAACAAGAAATGTATTTTATTCCCCATGACAATAGTTATTACGCCTGAGCAGCAAGTTCTGGTTGCTGAAAATTGGAAATTTAAGCAACTGAATACCTAGAAGAGAAGTACATCAACACCTTAACTTTTCATTACTTGCATATAAAACCTCACCATGCTAACTAATTCTTTTGGCGTATTAAGTGGCCAATAGTGATGGTTACCACAACACCGAGTTCTTGAAATGGGACGGGCTTGAAGCTCTTTTAACATTTGAATGTGGCATCCAGACAAAGAAGAAAATGACATCGGAAACTTTTACTGAAGAAACTTATCTTGACTCACAAACTATCAACACGAAAGCTCCTTGGCCAAGACAGATCTAGCACAACGAGAAACCACCCCGAATTGAGGCTAACAGACTACAATGTTCAAACACCAAGCAAAGACTATTTCTCAGGTAAACAACACGCCCATTTGCTCATAAACATCTCCTACCGCAAAAATTGCAACAACAAACTCGAACTCTACAATCATAACGTCGAGGAAATTCAGGGAACAGACGCAAAACTGCAGCGACAGCTGGAGATCCATCCAAGTAGTAAAAAAAAAAAAGAGGGACGCTTTAAAACCGCCACAACCCATGAAAAAAAACGCCAGAGGGCTTCCAAATTTAATTCCTTTTTCCGCAGGGCAAACTACCATAACTGCACAGCGCAATCAGCACCACAAGAAACACACGCCCCGAAGCCACACTAGAAGCACTTCCGAAGGAAAACCAAAAAGCCGCAGCTTTCCTTCGCCGGCCGAGGGGCCCCACCAGAGCCGAGAAATTACAGGCACGCAAGCGGGGGGGAACACACGCAGATTCGCGTCGAACCGAAAAGAGCGGAAAGCGAAGGGGAAGCGAACGAACCTTCCCTAGATCTCTTGGGACCGCCATTGCCGTTGGAGGAAGCGTCCGGCCTCCCCCTCTTGCGGCCGCCGCCGAAGTCCATTGGCTCTCGCTCGCACCGCCGCGGACTGGCCCCCCGACTCGGAGAAGGAGAAGAAGACGTATAGGGTTTAGAGAGAGAGAGGGAGAGGGAGAGGGAGAGCTAGGGTTTCGCAGAGAAGGGGAAGGAGAGAGAACGGGCGGGGCTCCGAGGGACAGAGGAGAGCGTGAGATGTGTGGCGGGGTTGGATTCGACTCGTGGGGGTCGGAAATTTAGGGGAAAATCGAACTTTTTGGAATCAATAAAAGAGATAATGTCACAAATAGTCCTGAATTTTTGCTCAAGATACAATTTGATCCCAAAATTTTTAATTTATTCAATATGATCTCTAAACTCCATCTCAATATATGATGTGATTTCTGAACTTTTAATTCTAGAATTTTACTACATATTTAATTCAGTTTTTGAATTTTATAAAAATATTCAATGTATTACTATTAAAAGATTATATTGAACATTTTTATATAATTAAAAAATTATATGAATATATATTAAAATTTTAAGGATTATATTGAATAAATTTAAAATTTAAGAATTATATTATATATTTGATTAAAATTCAGAAATTACATTAAATAAATTAAAATTTTGGGGACCAAATTGCTTAGTGGGCTAAAGTTTTGGGGGCTATTTGTGCCAATTTCTCTAAATTAAATCGGAATTTAAAAAAAAAAAAAAAAAAATTGGAGGAAAAGGATATTTGCGGAGGCGTGACGTGATATTTCTCGAGAGGTGGGCCAGCGGGAGCGCGTTCACGTGGATCGGATGACGTCGGCGGCCTCCCTAAAAAAGTGAAAAGATATCACGTGACGCCCTCTACGCTCCAAGTCGAAGATCCGATTCCGCGCTGCCGACCGGGTCGACGGGCTCTTGATGATGGGTACCGGCCCGTTAAAAGGCCCACGCTTCAACTGCTACTCTCTTTTCTTTTGGGCCTTTTCTTTGGGTCGAATCTTTTGGGCCTTACAACGGTTCCTTCTTCTTCTTCTTTTCTTTTGACACTGGCAATTACACAGTGAATGGGCAAATACTCCGCCTCCATCCGGATCCACACAGTCCATTGCGGTCGTTGATCATGCGAGCCTCACACCAAACCTTACGCGATCAACAGTCATAATGTGCTAGAAAGCATGGACCCGGATCCATCCAATAAATTCGATCCTTCATTTTTTTTTCTATGTCCACTTTCATCCCTTGAAAATCTTATTATTTTTCTCGAGTTATCATTCCATTAAATTTATGAAAGAAAAATGATGACTTGACAAATGAAGTCATCATTTCCACCAGGTGGCAAGGCGGATCTATGTAAATCAACAAGGATTATGATCCTAACTACAAATTTGGACGAGGGGAGGCCCAAGTTGAACTCTCGGCCCGAAGCGGACAGCCCTCACTACAAACCTACGGCGGATCGACTCATCAGTTCATGTTTTTTTTGGTGGAAAGACCAGCTCGATCAAAAGGGACAATACAAATGTAGGAGCATATACCAAATGAAAAGAGGGAGCTTCTTGTCTTTTTGCTTCCTGGACTTGGGCGTCTATTTGGCGTGCACTGGTCTTGAGAGCGAGAGGGTGAGCCTCAGTTCGAGCTGTCACTTTATCAAGCTTCTCAAGTTGAGGCTGCTGCAACCCCTCGCAGCGACCAGTTCACCGTTAACAGGTTCGTGCCGAGAAATTCCCCTCGCCATTCTCATTGCTTTCCCTCTCTTGCTCACTTACTGCAGTCCCCATTTCGTCGTCTCTCTCTCTCTCTTTCTCTCTCTCTCTGCTTTTATGTTCTTGAGGGAACTTCACCCCTCTGCCACGCGCGGCGAACCCAATCCGTCGATTTCGGCGGAAAAATGAGGTTGCTTTTATAGCCGAGAGCGAAGAAAGAGGGTGTACTTCTGGGGAATTTCGCTTTTTGGTGCTGTTTTTTTATTTTGCTATGGAGGGTGTGTGCCAGTGCTTGTGCTTTGGAACCCGCAGAGACTAGCCAATCGTATGTTCTTGATCTTCTTGAATTTCGTAACTTCGCCACGTTCCAGAATAAAGAAAGATGTTCTGCTTTTAAATTTGAAGAGCTCGCATCCCCGGCAAAATCACGGTGGATAGCTTTTTTGTAAGTGTAAAGTTAGATAGAGAGAGATAGAGGTGACTGGTTTTGCGCACTGGAGAAACCAAGAAGAGTTTTTGAGGACAAGAATTCAAAATGTCTCGATAAGCCTGAGTTGGGTCACAGTCTGCTTGGCCTGGTGCTGCAGTGGTTGTCCTGTTGGATGATGTAGCTGTCTGATATAATTGAACAATGCTAGTACCTGGAGCGGTTGTGAACATAAACAGCGCTAGTATGAAAATGAGAGGTGTTACCAAGTGAGTTTGAGTGGATGAGTGTTTCAATGAAGAATATAATTGATGAAGACTCCCACAGACTTGATGAACAATATTTTCCTCGTCAGATCAGACAATGCGTCGTCTGATTTAAAAATTCGAGTCATTCTGACTTTCTTCTATGTAATTCTAGGTCTTTATTTCGCTGCGCTCGAGTTAATCTGTTTGTCATGGCATTGACAATGGCATCTGGCCTGCACTTTGCAACAGCAAGACCCTATGTATCCTCTTCGCACCGAGCTTTGAGACTGGGTGCCACCATTCTTGGTTATGACAGTAAGGTGGCATCATGGGCTAAGCTTGCTAGTGCTTGTCATCTATCATGTATGCTACCTTTCCGAGGAATTTCTTCATCATCTGGGTTGAAATCAGATAAGCCTGTGACAAAGGCCATGTCTGAAGATAGTCAAAGCAAACCTTCATCAGGTTTGCCAATTGACTTAAGAGGTCAGAATTTTCTTCATGTATTCTTCTCTGTATACTTGGTTTTTACCTGCTTAGGTCAATTTGCTTCTTTTTTATCAAAATGTCCTTTCATCTCTGCATTGTAATTTGCTTCTCGTGGCAATTTGTTACCTCAAATTGTTGCAAACATTATTCATTAATCAGTTCATATGTAAGCTTCTTGCATCTGGAAAAGGTCTTGGTATTGAAGGCTAGTTATTTTAGTACAGGGAATAATACACAATCTCAATCTTTCCTCCTTTTGGCCCTTTGTGTTTCCTATATGTGTCGCTAATTTTAGTAGTCACCAGGCTTCTGAAATATCAATAAGCAGACGAGCTTGCAACATGGATGTCATTCTTGGACGAAATGCCAATCTTACAAATACTTTTCAAAATAACCTCTGTTTTTCTCTTGAACAGCCAAACAATTATTTATGTTGTATATCTATGGGCAGCAAAAAGCATGGAAAAATGATGTATTTCTTTTTAAAAGATGTTGCAGTAGTTTAAACTCTGTCTTTATAATGATTGGTAGCTTAACTACTCGTATATATTTGTTTAGTGTGCCAGATTTTTTCTGCTATTATGTCTTCATTTTATCTGTGACAATAAAGTTTTGTACTCTTTATTTATATGTAGGTAAGAGGGCCTTTATAGCAGGTGTAGCTGACGACAATGGTTATGGTTGGGCAATAGCAAAATCTCTTGCTGCTGCTGGTGCTGAAATTCTTCTAGGCACATGGGTGCCAGTGAGTACAAGTGCTGATAATGCACTTTTATGCTTATACAGTTTGGTCCTTTAGGATGTCTGAGGAATCATAAAAATGCCCACTCATTGGTAGTTAATTTCTTGGTTAGGCTTTGAACATCTTTGAAACCAGCCTGCGGCGTGGAAAGTTCGATGAATCACGTGTGTAAGTTGCTATTGACTATTTCATGTTGCAACCAAAACTGGTAATTTTATTGAATATGTCACACTGATTGCTCAATGTTTTAGATTGCCAGATGGTTCTGTCATGGAGATCTCCAAAGTATATCCTTTAGATGCTGTGTATGACAATCCTGACGACGTACCTGAAGATGTAATATGAGAGCATGCTGTATTCTTGAAAAGTTGGATGCTAACTTTAGGACCTAAATGAAGATGATTTGATTGTACTTTTGTAGGTTAAAACTAACAAGCGTTATGCTGCATCCAGCAAATGGACTGTTCAGGTTTGAGAATATCCTTTGCCGATTTTAACTTGTCTTGGACAATGGTGAGATTGAGAATAGCGTCTGCTAAAGGGACTACTAATACATCAAATGAAGACGGTTAATCTCCAGCATCATCAATCTTAACCTAAGTGCACATGGAAAAATGTCCATTCTACGTTTTCATTTCTCTTGACAAACAAATTACTTAATGTCACTGCCATCTTGCCACATTTCATGCAATGAACAAATTTATTGTGTTTCATATGATTAGCCATATAGTTTTTATTATGTTTTGGGCATCTGTGCCCCATTTTTCTTCATCGGATGCTGAAAGTCATATTTTTAAGCAGCCATATAAACATTTGTAGGAAGTAGCAGATTCTGTGAAGCAGGACTTTGGCAGCATAGACATTCTTGTTCACTCACTAGCGAATGGGCCAGAGGTAAACATGTGATTCATGTTCATCTGTTGGTGATTACTTTCTGTTTAGTGAATCTTTTAACTATTTATTTGTCTTTTTCAAAGGTAACCAAGCCTTTGTTGGAAACGTCGAGGAGGGGTTATCTTGCGGCAATTTCAGCTTCAAGTTACTCCTACGTTTCATTACTCAAGCATTTTATACCAATAATGAACCCAGGCACGTCTTTTTCTGTAATACTGCTCTTTGAACAGACTCAAATTGTAAACAATAGTAAATATGTCATGCCACCTCACACATAGTGGATGCGATTCTATTCTGAAGACCTGATGGTAATTCTGTAGGTGGTTCTTCAATATCACTTACCTACATTGCTTCTGAGAGGATAATTCCAGGGTACATTTTAACTATGAATTTATCATTATTACTTCTCCTTTCCATGAGTAATCAATATGCAAGTTTATACAGGTATGGTGGAGGAATGAGTTCTGCAAAAGCTGCTCTAGAAAGTGACACACGGGTAAGTATACTGTTATGCCATATTGCCATCATTCCTCTTGAGCTCCTACACACAACTTTTGTACATGATTGTGGATCTCATGACCTGTTCAGGTGCTTGCTTTTGAAGCAGGAAGAAAGAACAAAATTAGAGTGAATACTATATCTGCCGGTACGTTGGCATTTTTGCCCTTGTCATTTTGGAAGCATTATTTCAGAGCATCCAACTTACCTTTTTCCATAGGCCTCAAGGTTTTCATTCTACAATTGCTCCTTTGTAGAAATATGTGATGAGATCAAAAGAATTAGGTTACTGTCTTCCTAATTATTGCAAAATTCCTGCCTATTTGGTCAACACCATTCTTTGGTCCTTTTTAGCTGCTGTCTTTCTGAAAATTAGAGGTGGCAGATGTTACTACAATGCACCATATGTGGGGTAGACCTAGCATCTATTTGAATCATGAACAACCAAATATTATTTGAGATTATCAACGCATAACTTTCAGGTCCTTTAAGAAGCCGTGCAGCAAAAGCAATTGGATTTATCGATATGATGATAGAGTATTCCTTGGCCAATGCTCCTTTGCAGAAAGAACTGTCTGCAGGTGCTGTTCGTTGAACTCATCTGTGGTATTCTCTTTTTCGCATTTTTTGGCCATCCTATACTGACGAGAAATCAATGTCAAACAGAGGAGGTGGGGAACACCGCTGCATTCTTGGCATCACCTTTGGCTTCTGCCATAACAGGAGCCGTTATATACGTCGACAATGGCCTAAATGCCATGGGAGTTGGAGTTGACAGTCCACTATTCGAGGGCCTTGACATACCAAAGGCCAAGCACTGAAGATTACACAGTGGGCGCAGCACTGGAAGTTTTGCCATCTCTGTTCAGTTTTTACTCTCTTTACCGGCACCATCAAAGGGAGGCTCCCAATTCAAGGCTCCAGATTTTGCCCTAGAGCGTTGCTCTTTTCTCATAAAGAAGGCACATTGCTTTCCATGAATTGGAAAAAACCATAACACAAGCCACTAATCCGTCCATTTGTGCTTGCTAGGTTTAGAAAATAGGAATCGCTAATGAAACCAATACCTTCACTTAAGTCTTGACAATGACAACTGAAAACAAAGGTGGAGATGATCAGCGTTTGAAAAATTTATCCGTTCTCTGCCATGAAGCAGAACTAGAAAAAGTGAGAACACGTTAGAGTAGAGAGGCTTTCTGGAGTGACCAGTCGTCGATGGTAAGGGTGATCCTCCAAATAGGCTGATCACTGCAGGAAGAGGACACCGGGCCAGTCGTGAACAAAGCCTAGGGCAAAGTGTACTTACGGAACAGTATCACCTCAATAAGTAGTCACATAACATGCGTGTGGTCTAGCCCAGAAAATGAGCAACAAACGGCTTAATTCAGCTATTTATGACCAGTAAAGAAGATAATGATTTAAGTGTAAACCCACCAGCACGAAGGCCACGGCAAGTCAGCGACTAAAATATAGATTCACTCGGATGGCTTGTTCCTGACATTTGATACAATAATTCTCATAACCAATTCTTCTGATTGAAGAATGACCAAATACAACAAAGTGCATCCTCACATGATTCAAAAACCTAAAATATACACAACAATTGAAAGACCTCGGTGAATAACAAAACTTCCCACAGGAATAGAGGCATGCACTTTGAACTACACACTAAGGAAAACCTAGACCATCTACGTATATACATTTATAAATGCTAGAAACTAGAGCAGCAAACACTGAAGGAGTCTTGACATGAGCCATTATTTCATAGAAGCCCCCTCAATGAAGTTTCCGTTTACATTTTCGGATGGCATTAGCTCTTGATGAAGTGTCGTCATCAACTACAGGAGAGTCTTCAACCACCGATTCTTCCTGTATGACCAAACCACGATTTCTAGTCAGTTTCCTAATGGGTGTTGTGGGTAATACTGATTGAGAATTACATGACACTAGATCTGCTTGAGAAGCAGCCGAGCAGGTCTGCTGCTCACGATGTGGCATCAACTCCTCTCCACGTGGTAGCATGCTAATCATCATCTATTGCCAATAAGAAAAAGCTATGGTCATATTCCAGTAGATAGAAGAAATACTTTTTCGGTGGAAATGAAAAAGGAAAGTAGAAGAGATCTTGATGGATGAAAAAGAACAAACAAAAGAGACTTGCATTATTTTGAAGGTGCAGATGCATACCTTCCAATCCCTGTAATCAAATCTGAATACAAAATGACCGTAAGCCACTTCACCGGACAGAACAAGACTAGAAACAGGAGCATTTTTGGGTGCTGCAATACAAATAATTAACAGTGTCAAGCAAAGGTGCAGCCACTGGCAATATTGAAGAATGAAACAGAAGTTCATGAAGACGAAATAGATCTTACAAACAAAGTGATAGCCCTTTTCATCCAGAGTAACTTCAGCACGCCCATCTTTGACTAGGAAAGACAAAGCAAACAGATTCTCAACAGTCTGTGCAAAAGACTGTCTGTTCAAAATCAAGCTATCAAGTCCGACACGCTTCTTCCTTCTCAAGATCTCAAACATTGTTGACATGTTCTTGTCAGTATCTGTCTTCTTTTCAACCCCAGCATCATCAATCTGTCGCAAATGAACCACTGACTTTTGTCATCTCAGTCATCTCATTTCCAAAGATAATACTCAACCCACGTATTTTGAGCCTAAACTTACATGGAAATATAAAAGTCGCACACTTACTTAAGTTCAAAGCGGATCAGCAAGAGCATTGCAAGAGACTAAACTAACCAATAAATCTCACAGCTGAATTCACAGCCCCATCAGAACGAGCAAGAATTAGACAACTAAAAAGCAATATTCCAGTAATGCAGTACCACCATTGACGATTAACTCACTTACCAAAAATGAAAAAACCCGTTTCTCATGCAATAACTTCATTTACTCTGTCATCATTTGTCCCCTAGCTCATTTGCTCATGGTACCATAGACATGCTCAAGATGCATATTCTTTCAACATAAATATTAATATTGAAAATAAAAAACTAATCTTCCTAATTTGCTCATAAGTACAAAGTGAAATTTTTAGCTCTAACAAGTTATGTCATCAGGCAAACCAACTAGATACCTCTGCGTGCCTTCTTTTTTAAATTAAAATAAACTATTCCAAAGGTGAAAATACCTCCTCAGGGCAAGAATTTTCAGTTGGCCTCGTATGCCTTCTATGAACAGTAACCTTCCTTTGCTTAAGCTGAGTATTCATTGGTCCAAGCCTAATAAGGGAAAAAGTCAAAAACCAGGAGAGAATCATGACACTAAAGTAACTGAACGATGATTTTCATGTCATACAGGTGAAGAGTTCGAGGAGGATAACTCACATGGTACAACAGCCTTGGAAGTTTCTGAAGATAGGCGAAACACGTACACCTAAATCCTTCCAGATAAAAGGGACCTGATCATTTTCACCAATTCCCAAACCTCCCATCGGCTGACCGAACTCCTTGAGTAAGCAATTCACAAAATCCGATGGAGTTATGCCGTCACTGGAGTATGATTTCACTGAGCTAACCAGAGTGTTAGCAATACCTAACAGTGCCTCAGCATCCGCCACTTGCTCCCTCGGCTTCTGTACTGAACAAGTACATGGAAAACAGGAAAAAAAAAGCCCACAGTTTCAATACTAAAATCAAATCAACAAGCACCAGAAAAATTTTTGTATAAAGAAGCAGAACGGCTCTCCAATCACTAAATACTATAAATTCTGCAAAGGATCACATGGTGTGCTGTCAAATCCAAACCATTGCTCCGGTATAGAAACTAAATCCCGATTTCAGTCGCTCACTTGATGGCTCATACATGACATAAGCACTAGAACGAAGCACCTAATGTATGCGGAGCAACCATGCTCAGCAACTAATGCTTACAAGCAAACATAATTAACAACTAAATCTTGGAAGTTATGGGACAATTGATAGCCTTACCCCGTTCGTACAAGTTCTCCACTTCGGTGATGATGGTAGCAAACTTATCCGAGTCGGCCCTCAGCAAGTCGTCTCTTTCGTCTACAACAACAGGACAAGGAAAATCGATATCATCGCTCTAAGGGTCAAAAAAAGAGGAGGGGAACAAGAAAACCGACGAGCAGAACAAATCTGACAAAAATTCAAGGAGCAGTAGCTACCGTTGATGAGGTTCTTGACGGCGAGGTAGTGGGAGCGCAAGACCCTGCGCTCAGAGTCGTCTTGCTCAGTCGCCTGCGACGACGGCTCCTTCTCCTCGCGGTTCCGGCTCCACCGCCCCCTCTTCACGGCTCTGAGCTGCTCCGGGGCGTCGGCGTCGGCGTCGGCGGCGGCGGCTCCGCCCGCGCCCTTCCTCTTCGAGCCAACCCCGGCGCCGCCGTCGGAGCTCACCGCCTTGCCAAGCCGCTCCCTCTTCACGGCCCCGAGCTGCTCCGGGGCGACGGCTCCGCCCGCGCCCCCCCTCTCCGAGCCGATCCCGGCGCCGTCGGAGGTCGCCGCCTCCGTCAACCGCCCCCTCTCCACGGGCCTGAGCCGCCGCGGGCCGACGGCTCCGCCCGCGCCCGTCGCCCTCGAGCCGATTCCGGCGCCGCGAGAGGCCGCCGCCGCCGCCGCCTCTTTCTTCATCGGCAAGAAACCGATCGAGAGAAAAACCCTAGCAATTGGGGGCAGAAAAGCGAAACCCGAAGCTGAAGATTTCGCCGATCCGCGAGCGCGCGAGCGAGCGAGGAGAGAGAAGTTTGAATCGAGTCTCTCTCTCTCTCTCTCTCTCTTCTTTCTCTCTCTTCTATCGCCTTAAATTCTCTTTTTTTCTTTTTTTCTGATCTCGCTAGTTCTATATTTTCCCTCTTTTGAAGGCTTTTTGTCATGACTAATTTACAGCTGTAATTTCGTGACGGGTCTGCGCGGACAATAAATTCTCGATGGGACGACTGGGAAAGCCAGGCCAGCCGTGGGCGGAATTATAGACATTTCAGAATTTTGAATGTGTCCGACCTTTTTTATTTTTTTTCTTTTTTTTTTGTCCCGAAGTGCTCGATGACAATGACCGGCAGGGTATGTTAGAGCGTTCGTAGCTACCGACGTATGAGGCAAGATCCGGAAGGGCACGGATCTTTTGTTGATGCTACAAAGGTATACAATCCATTTGTCGTCAATTGAAATTAGCCACGCAATCTTCAGTGTCCAGTAGAGTCGGGTCGACAGCATGGTTTCGAATTTGGTACGCCATTCGATAGTGGAGAATTTCGACGATATCATTTGAAATCTGTGACGCTTGACTTTAGTAATTTGTAATTGGGTTTTCAAGTAATTATCAATCTCGAGTTTATTGGTTTATTATTTTTATATGTAGAGCGGACAAAATATACGAGAGGATCCCTATTTGGAAAATTTTGATGATTACACATTAGAAATTGCGATGAACTTTCGCGAAGTTTTTCCACAAAAGGAAGGTAAAAAGTACTAACTCGATTAATTAACCCATGGTTTGCATTGATATTTTTTTTGCAAATAATATGCTGACGATGACATGGCTTCCCTTAGAAGGAAAGATGAAAAGGTACACCTTTACGTACATAAGCTAACTTTTTAGCCACCACTAATTGCAGCACTACAAATTTGACATTTTAGAAAATGTTAACACTATTTCCACTCCTTATTGACTCGTAATACTTCTCATCACATTAAATTTACTGCATTATCCCTTGCGGATACCACTTTTAATTTAAAATAATTTTTTTCTTCTTTTTCTTCTTCTTTTTTCAATTTTACTAAAAGAAAAACTTGTCCACGTCTCTTCCAAACAATTTTTTGCACCCATTACATTTCAATGTTTCCCTCATCTCGTCTTCTTCTAAACTTATTATCCATTATTATAATCTAAACAAATACTAATCATATATTGAAGTAAAGAAATGTTAGTTTCATCTGCAAATTGTTTGTATTATAATACTAGAGAATCCTCAAGATCATGAACTTTTCAACTTCAATTTTTGGCATAAGCCTACAAGAATTTACTCAAAAATTGAATATTGTGAGTGATGTGTGTATTATGCACAATTTACTCAAACGTTATCCTCTCGTTGGTACTTTTATTATTTTTATAATAATAATTCCCAACACAGAACAAAAAAGAAATATGCAAATTTAACAAAAAAAATTAGTTTTTTTTTTTTTTGTCAAAAACACAATAATCAATTGATATCTACCAAATAAACTATTTTTCGGAAAAGAAGTAAACAGATCTTGTTTCAAATGAGAAAAAAAAAAGGAAAAAACCAAAAAAGAAATAAACAAGGCAAGCATTAGTCTTAAATCAAGAGTCGGTCTCATATTTAACTTTAATAATTGTTGTTTGTTAGGAGCATCGTAATTTCATCTCTAATAAAATCGAAACAAAAAGGAAAGGATAAAAAATGTAAGAAATATTCTTAAACAAGAATAAGACCAGCAAGAAATAATATGGTCATTTTAACTTAAAAGAGGGTGTCAAAAACTAATAATTGAGTGGAAATAGCGCAAGCATTAGAAAATAATACAAAAGCAATTATACATCAATTTGTGCACTGTGACGTGATTAATGAATTTCTTGTCACAACCATAATCCTTTTTTTCTCATAATCATAATCAATATATCAACTTTCATCTCGTAGAATTCGATCAAATTTTGATTCCAATACAAATAATGTGAAAATAAAATTGAAAAGGTGCACTAAAGAGGCATAAATAAACAATTTAAAAGAAGTGTAATTAAAAGGACATGATGGATCACCTTAGACTCGATTTTTATTTTTTTTAATAATGGTGCCAAAAATGATTTCACTTTTGCAGTTGATGATATCTGTGATGTTTTATTTTAAATTCCTATTATTACAATGAAGTGTGCTGATAGATATGGATCAGAAAACACGCTGGACTCTTTAGGCGTCCCTCTGTGAAGTAACTTAATCCAATTGGAAAAAGTAATGCATCACTAGACGACGGATTTATTCTAATTTAGTAATAAGAAGATTAGTTCAATTCTCATTGTGAACATTTTTTGGAAAAACGACACAAATGGTTTTTCAATTTCGGTTCAATGTGCAATGTTGTCCGAACTTTAACCCAATGTGTAATGTACTATTTAATCCTTGAACTTTTAAATCGTTCAACGTCGTCTTTGAAATTTTGGTACATGTTCAATTTAATTCAATGTGATCCTCAAGCAAAATTGACCATCTTCATACAATCTATGGATTAAATCAAATATCTACTAAAAATTTACGGATGATATTGAATAAATTAAAAATTTGGAGATTACATTGCACATTGAACTAAAATTTAAAGACCACATTGAACAAATTAAAAGTTCATGAGTCACATTGCATATCACGCCAAATTTTAGGAATCATTTGTGTCATCATCTCATATTATTTTAGGCAAGAAAAAGGATTAAAGCTGATTACAAAAATTAACATCAAGAATCTATTGTCCCAATTCTATCACTTCATAAAACACAAAGTAACTCTCTAGTCTATCACCCAATAAATCTTGAAGTAACTCTAAGATGCAGTGAAAAGAATCTTGAAGTAACTCTAAGATGCAGTGAAAAGAACCTAGTGTCCAAGAATTAGCAAGCTGGTTAGCAAGACAATTTCCTTATAAAAAATTATGTTCACTTTGAACCTAAAGTGAGAGCTTAACGTACCTTATAAACAAAGCGTGGCCAACGTTATCAATCATAAGCTTTGGACTGATAAAATAAGCTACCACTTCGAAATCAATTTCAATGGTGATCTTGCGAAAATCAAATTGTTTTACGAAATTGAGTCCCAGTCACAATACTAAAAATTCCGCTTGGTGACATTGACTATTTTCCAACCAAGGTAGCAACACCAACAAATCAGACATTCCCTCGTTCCCAAGTAATCCATATGTACTTGCAAGTCCTGGGTAAGAAGATCCTCTCAGGGTCAGTTGGCTGGTGAAGAAAGAGCCGCAATCGATATTAAAAAAAAAAAAAAAACCCTGCAATGGAAGCTTTACTAGTATTCAGTTTAATCCACCCTAGCAATCGACCAAAAAAATGTTAAATTACTTCTAATTATGAGAAATAACACACTTTCAGGAAAAAAAGGGTAATGAAGAGCCCTTACGATACAAAAATTAATAAAAAGTAGATCTAAACATGACGCGGCACGACACAATACAAACTATTCTATTAATGGGCATGCCGAGCCACCCCATTTGATGTGACCAATTGTGCCCGAGCCGGCTCGTATGTCACGTCGAACCAACACCGCACGAACCCATGCTGGGCCAAGAAGACAAAAGATCATGGGCCGTGATGGGCCGACGCCTGCCCATTTCATGCCAAGCCCCTTTTAACAAATATTGCTTGCCCGACGGACCTCTTTTTATAAATTCTCTGGACACAAAGGACCATTTTTCTGCCAAAACGGCAGTAGCCCAACAACTACTAACGAGACCATTTACGTTGGCAGAATCATTAGTTTGACTCTGGCTTACAGAGTGAAGAGGTTGAAGTGGTTTTGTCGCCTAGAGAGAATGCAATTAAAAGAAATGCTGCCCAACAACACCGCACGAACCCATCCTTTCTTTGTCCATATTATATACCAAGAAAAAGACTGCAAGTATATTTTTTCAAGAAGAACAAGCAGTACCAAAAGTCAAAAATCACATTTATCAAAGTAAAAAAGGAAAAACATCACCACAAGCATTTAGAAAGAGATAAGTATATTAGTACTCCAATTTTCATATGAGGATTACTTAAATGCCATAAACTTTTATTTCGTTCACTTGAATATTACGTCAGTATACAATCAATTACTTAAGTGCCATATCCAGCCAATCATCCTACATGAATTTGCTTCTTAATTTTTCATTTTGACATCGGAGTTTTAAAAATAAACTGAAGTCCAACGTGAAAATTTTTGTCAGTATGACAATAGTATAACAAACGTTGTGGGTTCTTACTCCTCTTCCCATCTCTTAGATAGTCACTTTAGAAAAATCGATGAACCTAAGTGTCCACTTCTAAACATTTATAGCACTGAAACACTCAAGTGACGTCGTTTGTTTTCTCAGATGCTAACTTAAGCTTTTCGACGCACCATACTGGATGATGTATTATAAATTAATATCACATCAGCTTTTCCAACGAGGTAAATAATCTAAGGCATTTAAGTGATCGGTTTTCAAATTTATAGCACTCAATTGAGCAAAAAAGAAGAAAAAAAGGTTATTGAACTAAAGTGAGTGCCGTAGGAAGGTCATTGCACTCCTTATCACAGTAGAACCAACAGTCAAAATCACATTTATCAAAGCAAAAAGAGAGAACGAACACCTCAGACATTTAGAAGGGGGCAATAGTAGTGCCGTACTCCCATGACAAAGTGTTAATACATACCATGCTACGAACATAATTCACTCCAAAAACTTTGATTTGATGTTAAAAGTCAAATATAAAATGCAAATGAAAAGAAAAGAATGCTAGTACCTCGAACCATTTGTAGCATAATCATGTTTTTTTAGCAAAACAAGGCAAATTTGGGTATTCGGTCCCTCAAATATCTTTCATCTTTAGATAGAGCTGCAAGATAAAGACACGAAACAAAATAGTCAAGGGATCATATATGCTTAACCCGGTGGCATGAGGATTCATTGAAGAGAATCAAGAGTCGCGACACTGATGAACGAATGAAGTCCGGAAGCTGTTCACAAGATGGAGGAGGCAAAATCACATCAATCAAAACGATAAGCCGCAAAGAGAGCGAGAAAGCAAAGGAGGGAGAGAGTATCTCACAAGGAAATCATGTAATTGATACAGTAACTCATAATACAATTTCTTGCTCATCCGCTTAGAGGTTCCTAAGAGTACACCGGTGGTGCGAGACCGCGGGAAGAGCGGCGCAAGTACAATAATTAAACAAGAAGAATGTCTGCTATTTATTGGTGTCATTATAACAGGCAACAAGAAGAACAATTCTGAATGCTCCTACACTTAAAAAGAAAACAAAAATCCTTTATCACAAAATTCGTTTTGGTTCCACAATTAATTACTTTTTTGGGGTCAAGACTAGTCTGTATACATAGCCTAATTTCGATCAATATCTTCTCTGTGGAGCCCACTTGATCCCTTGCATGAATAATGTAAGCAAAACTCGAAAACCAACTCAACTAGTGTGCAGCAATTAAGACATTTTCATTTGGATTTGCCGATGTACATGTACCAAAAACTCAACGTAGGACAAGCCGCCAGGATTCTTGTCCTCAACCAGACATGAGAAGAACAGCATTCCTGGAGGGGGAAAAGAACAATCTAGTCAGATCAATCCTGCATATGAGGTCAAAAGCCAACAATTATCTAAACCTAATAAATTCCTAGTCTGAGATTACTTGCAGAACCATATGCTACTGTGATGGCTAGTATAGATTTTAGAGTGGATTTAGACAGCTTAGAAGAAATCAATTAAGCCATTCAAAAAGAATTCATCCTTTTTCTTCCCCCCCCAAAAGAAAAAAAGAAGAAGAAAAAAAAGAAATCCGACATCATAGAAAAGGTTTAGGAAGACATTCAAATTGACAAAGCCATTCAAATAAAGATGGCCCCAGTCATGAAAACTTATTGGTTTGACTAGCGAAGCCACCTGAATTTCTAAAGTCAGACAATCAAAAGTAACTTAGCACACCCCAAATGAAATTCCGCGGGTACTGATGAACTAACCTGAAGGATCTCCTTTCTTGCATAATCTCAAGCTGTATTTATAAAATGAGAAAACGAAAAAAATCAGAAAACAGAATCCTTAGTAATATAATTGATGTAACTATATTAGAGAAACAGATGAGTTCTGAATGATGTAGGAAGCCAAGGAGACAATAATATTCACCGTAGATAGGAACATCTTTGCCGTCGTATCTCATTCACCACCTCATTCAGTTTCTTAGATAGTGGATTCTCGTACTGCTGGAGCACAAACTGAAATGCAAAATCCTTACTTAGAAGTGAAATATTCCAAACTACATATATAAAGCCAGAACTCATGCAGAGCACGTACCAATAAGTCATAAGTAAGCAGAATAATCTAAATTGAAATTGGAGCATCCATGAGGAAACTAATCTTTATAGCAGGAAATAATATAGTCTATCCAATCCATAAAAAGAGATATGCCCAGGCCTAACAGGTGGGTCTACTCAATATTCAACAGGACTCCTGGTATCAACCATATCTTAACCTTGTTGCCTATTATCATGTCCAGATCCCGATCGTAGTCATACAACGTTTTCCATCACCCTAACAAAATCAGATGTAGATCCTGAGAAAAACAATTTTCAAACAAGAATTTGCATGAAACCAAATTACCTGAGTAGGTATTTCATCGACCGATGATGTGCCAAACAATTTACTCAAAATATCTGCATCGACTGAGTTCCCTACGTATATTAGAGCATCATCACCATTTTCAAGAAGATAAATTCCCTCGTCTGTGACATGCTCACTTGAAAGAGGGATTGCAGCTGGCACAATGGATCCATCCTCCTCCTGTTATCATGCAGAGAGTCATCAGTGAATTCAATACAAAATTAGAGAAAAACGGAACACGCAGCATTTAGCCATTACCTTTGAATTCAGGTCATGGATGGGAATCATTCTGGGATAGACAAGAGGAATTGCCAGAGGAGTAGATACAGATGAAACATAGTTCACCCAGAAAGACCGGTCGTCTATCTTCCCATCATTTCTCAACCCTGTGCCTTTCATCAGGGCTGCAACAAAAAGAAGTATGTTAATTACGTAAAATATACCTACATATAACACGTTTAATCATAAACACAAGAATAGGGATGTGTCACGTGCCTTCTAGGGCCATTAACACACACACACACACACACACACACACACACACACACACACAAAGAATATTAAGGAATGCCCTCAAGATACTTGTTAAGCTACATTTGGTATTGAGTTGAAAATTTTAAAAGAAATTGCATCTTCCTTTGTCTTGAAATATGTCAAATTTTTGCCCTTTTCTCATATTTGAGGTCTTCAAAATCTGACATTTCCATATTTTTTAATGCTTAATCAGTGCCGACCTAAATTTGCCAACGCCTTCAAACCCAATGCTAAGTTGAGTCATAGGAAGAGCATGGTCATGGGCATGAGTCCCAGAATTGGTAACTTTGGGCCACTACCAAGGGCCTATTACTGCCGTAATAACCAGATTGCTGTGGAACGGGCACCGTCCCAATCCATTAGGAGTCAGATAGTCGAAGAGACCCAATCAACCAATGTCATCAGGAAGAAAGGGCACTTGTCAACAAAGCCATACAATAAAATATCTATGCAGCACTATAATTTGGAACCTGAGGCAACAAAGTGTACAACTTGAAAGTTCTAGTGACGTGACGAAAATATCCTCTGTTGAACATCTAAAAACTTAATAAAGAAACCGTCTGCCCAGCTCTATACAGCTGGAAATTTGAAATTTGGAGACTATTTCCACCCCTTTGAAAGAACACGTAAACTATAGTACATGAAAGCATAAAAACAAACATGTTTTCCCTTTCTTTCATATGCTGGCACTTGACAAAAACAAATTAATCTGGCCCACCTACAAGGGATGAAGAAGAGGTAACATCTTTTTAAATTAATTATGAGCCATTGAGACTTTAGATTAGCACTCCCAGCACAGCCCTTTCATACCAACTTCCAAATGTACACATGGCGAAAAAAATTTACCAAGAGTATAGAGAGGTAGAAGCTTGAGAGCCTCTGGAAGAATTAGCTGTCCGGATGATGAAACTGTCGCACAAAATTTACGGTATGAAAGCAGAATGTTGATGCATAGATTTGTTGCTTGTTCGCGGACTTGTGAGAGTGGACTTGAAGGAATTTCACTAGCCGCTGCAGAGACATCAGATAAACAGATAAAGAGGCCAAAATCAAAATCCTTCAAATTTGAGCCAAGCATTAATAATATGCAGTTATGTTTATCAACTATTCTTCAATGAAAAAGGCAACAGGCTGGTAATTATTTTGATGATAACTAGCAAGTTGACCCCCGCAAGTACAATCGATATTTCAAACATAGAAAAGACTAAAAATATTAAGATGGAAGATCCAGTCAAATTTTCCTGGACAAGGGTGATTCCAAGACTGAGCAAAAAAGGCCAAAAACAAGCCACTAATTCAATACAAGAATCTATAGGAATCAACAAATAATTAATAAGATGGCAGAACATGCATTAGTAAATATAACAGATGAATGACATAGGAGGAAAAGTTACAGAATACCTTGCTTCAACAAACATGTGAATTGAGCATCCAAGTCAGCAGCTCGGAACAGATTAGTTAGCATGCTAGTGCATGGAAGAGACAAAGTTGTAACGCGAA
Source organism: Eucalyptus brandiana (assembly GCA_014182725.1). NCBI lineage: Eukaryota > Viridiplantae > Streptophyta > Magnoliopsida > Myrtales > Myrtaceae > Eucalyptus > Eucalyptus brandiana. Next base: position 32,550,641 of record CM024669.1, read on the forward strand.
TTCTTCTTTGCCCGTATACAGTGGTGTAAAGAAGTGCACACTAAGTTACAGATAGAAGAAAATTAAAGTTAAAACTAAGATTCCAGATAAACCCCAGGAATTACAAGAATAAGATAATTGAGGGAAAAACTACCTGAAATGCACATTCGGAGCCATCCTGTAACTTATCATCATGCTTCATAGTTACCATTACTGTTTTGTCGCAGTCAATCTGCACAAGAATGGGCATTAGCATATAAAACAGCCATGTAAGAAGATCTAGAAAAAGCTATAGAAAGTGATTAAAAACACCAAAACAAAGATGTATCATTGAAGAGTTTCAGGTAAAGTAGGAACTTGGCCATATTATGAAGTGAGTCCAGAAGGAAAGGCCAAGGATGCATCAGCAAGCAAACTTTTCTCTTAAGAATAACAAGAAACGTTTTTTTGACTTTACCCTTGTAGTATAATGACTCCAGTCTGAAAACTAATTCCTGGAATCTGCACAGGTTTTATCTTTCATTTTGAACATTCTATCTACATAAATTGGCACCCCCTCAGTTGGGTCCAGTGAAATCTTTTCAAGTGCCAGAATAGTAATGCCTCAATGACTCAACTTAAAGAACATACAATGCATTTCAAGCTTACAAAAGGAAATAATACCCAAAAAACTGATGTTTAGGGCTTCCATTGTTCAGGAAGAAAATGAAAAGGAAAGTACGTATTAATATACTACAAAAGATACTTCACATGAGGACACATACCCCGGGTAGATCAATATCAGTAGGAATGCGCTTGCAAAAATTCCCATGGTACTCTTGAACTTGAATACCCTACAAGATATCAACTAATCGTAATATAAAGGAGAACAGAAGCAATGGTAAATGCATCACAAAAAGACCATATCTTTATCACCATTAGAAGTACCTGACTGCATCTCACTCGCATTACGGCCTCAAAACCTTGAGGTCTTGTAATATTCCATCTTAAATCATTGTAAAGCTTTGCAGGATCTGATAGAGCTGAGAAGGGATGATAGTAATAAACCTGGAATAAATTCAAGAAAAAAGGTCAATACGTGAAGAAAACTAAAATGGGAGATTACAATACCAAGCCCATCACATTCGTAGTGACTTATTACAAGCGTGCCAAATCAAGTTCCAGCAAGTGTATGGCAAAGCCCACCCAACCAAGCAAGCTACAAGGATACTGATAGCTGCATATCTACCCGCTTTGCTTAAATCACTGCGTCTCATGCACCCTCCTACCTACTCTAAATGGCATAAGCTCCCATAACAAGAAACTTCCTTCCAAGTTAAGGACGCATCAATGGATTGGCAAAGGAATACACCACCTCATGAGACGTATGGCCCCAGGCATTAGGTTTTCTAGTTAGACAAACTGATTTATAGATATAAGGGCCAATAGGAGTTTCTCTGAAAACTCAGCCAAACAAAGACACTCCTTTAACTAGCATAGAAGGGCAGAAACAATTTCCAGAAAGCAGAAAACTGTCATCTTACCGAAACATTGAAGTCATCCATAACAAGAAACAAAATGAGAGGTATACCTGCCCTCCGGTAGTTCTTGGTACCACAGATATCGATGCAATATCTATGTAACTCTGGGTAGTGAGAAACACATCAACGCAAACCTACAGCATTTCAAAATAAAAAAGTTAGTCCACGTAAAAATGCCAACAGATATCTTATACGTATAATTGAAAAAAGCAAGCCACAGAAGCATGTCACAATATTCTTTCTTTGACTGTATCACAAATTTTAAAGAATCAATGCAAAAGTTTACCTGGAACTCTGCAAACTCAATGGCCATTGTCTTCAAAGTTTTGTCAGCTGGTTGAAGTAACTTATGAGCCTCCTACATTTTCCATGAAAACAACTAAATGTGAGAGGACAACTCCAGCCATAGAGAAATACTGACAATGCCAATTTAACTAAATGCATGGCAACAAGATTCCTGTAATATCTCCACTTTTTCATAAGCGTTGATTTTCTGAAACATCTCAACAATAAGAGCATAACAAGATCTGCCAAAGGAGTACATGCATGAATATGTTATGTATGATAAGCAGTTCACAACTCCAGCTCCTTGACCACAACCCGCATTATACAGGTGACAAGATGATAGAAGGAATAAGTAGAACCTGATTGGAAACAATATTGATTTTTTATCCAAAATCATCACCTTAAATTACTTAAAGGGCAGTAGTATGGATGCAAAAAAGACCATATACAATGAACGGACATAATTCTGCAGCCAGGTTGGCTGTCAGGCCATTATCTAAAGAACAATATTTATTTAAATAGACTAACTATGCATGCCGGCGGCCACAAGCAGAGCAGGGTAGAAACTTACAACTGTTTACATTAGTGAATATGGGAAGAAAAGAGGAAAAGGGAGGGGTTTTCGTTTTTGGGTTTTTTTGGTTTTTTTTTTGGGGGGGGAGGAGGGGAGAGGGAAGGTATAATAAAGGAGTCGGATTGCATCAGCTAGCTCCTACCTTTTCTCCAGATGTGATATTAGTTCTTCCTTCAGCCTCTCTGGCAGAGAGAGCGCCAATTCCTACTGATGGCAAGACTGTATCATTTTGGACAAAATCAAGAAATTATCAGTGTTCATACATCGATTTAAGCAAAACAAAAAGTCTGCTACAACAACCAATACAGCAAAGAAGTTCCAGTAACCAGTTCATACAAAACAGGGCACTTAAAAAATTACAAGAAAGCAAACCACAGGCATGTGTATAGAAAGTTTGGATCCTAGGAATCCAGATCTGACTGCAAGTTCTAGCAATATCTATGAAAAACATCCAGATTTACATTGCCTTGTTGAAATGAGCAACTGTGCCAAGACACATGAGAATTTCTCTTCATACAATAAAGTTGGGACCAAGGTGTATACTTGTCAGACCTGGAATCCTTTTCCTGCTCTCCTTTACCTTCACTTTTTCCTTTTCTTTTCACTTTCAATTGATTATCTAAAAATATGTTACCATGCATTCAAGGATTACAACATGAAACAGACAAGAATGGGAACGATTCTGACGCAATGCACCTAAAATAAACTTTTCTAGGGGTGTTCAGCTGACAAACCATAACGCGACACAACATCACAACACAAATCAACTTTCACATGACTTAGTTAAGTTATATTTATGTTGCTCAAGCACTGACCTACATAGTGTTGGCTCACTCAAGACAATTAATAGTCTTTGCTTTCAAGTTCAACCAACTTTTCCTCATATCGACTAAAACTATTTATCTAAAGCTAACATAGGATCTCCAATCATATTTTCCAACGCAAGATATATGAGATGTCATGGTGCATTTATTTTTACATTTTATCTGAGCTCATTAAGTCTCTCAAGCCTTCTATTTTGAATTCCCTGGTGACATTATTCATGTTGCTACATGTATCGTATATCTTAACAAAAATTGGAATATCCTCCATTTAAGCCTTCCCAATAATTTACATCCATATTTGGTCAAGAAACTCCAGCATTGGATGGGACAAAGTAGGGAAAACTTAAAGAAAGAGGCATTTCTTCATATTTCCATACTTACTCAAATATTCTTGATATTCCCTATTGACTGTGCATGGTATGAATAATCGATCACAAATTAACACAATACAAATTAAGATAACCAAGACAAATTGATGCATCACAAATTAACACATTACAAATGAAGATAACCAAGATGAATTAATGGATCACAAATTAAGATAAATTCAATGAAACCCAGAACATGCCTGATTGAAATACCAGAAGTTTCCCGCCAGTACTTTTCAGTGCCAGGAAAGCAGCCTGAAGGTTTAAAAATAAGGAAAAAAGGGGAAATTGTTAAACAAAAAATTCATATTGTTAATGTGTTGTGCTTAATGCATTAAGAGCATAGCAGTATTTTCTCCAATATAACGATCAACACCTGGAAATTAATGATATAAAAGATAAACTAATAGAAGTATTTTCCAAACATAATAAGTAAATAACAATATTACTACAATGCAACGGTGCAGAGTTCAAGCTGTTTCATTATCCCTGCTTTCTTAGTCCTCCACTTCTTTCTTTCAGTGCTTTGTGCTTTGTATACTTCCTGTCCACCAAAATGCTAGTATACTGCCTTTAATTAAAGGAACTTTCTGTCTTAACTTAAAAGAAAGCTCATCCAGAAAGCAACACAGACAGGGAAAGGAAGAACTTCCATTGAGCATTTCCTGATGAGTGACATAGACCCGCTAACTTTTGGCAGCATAAAGTAAGTTTGTGTCACAGGCATAAGATCTCATATTCAAAGACATTAAGGTAACTCACTTCCCAAAACCAAGCAATCAGTAGAACCAAATGCAATGATTTCAATTAGTTAAGTACACCTCTCTCAAACTTTTTATCTTGGTTAAAACCCAATACTTGTTTTGATATGTCGTCCCTTTCTTCTCTGCAGAGTAATAACTTTGGCAGAATTTATTTTCCTGGGAGTCTGTGACTTGCTTAAAACCCCAAGAGTAGGTTTTTTACAATTTTAGTGCATCTCTAAACACCTTCTTGACTTACATTGCTCAATCTCTCTTCTAATTCAGCCTAATTCTTCTCTATACAGTCGACCTTTCCAAATTTTATTCTATGATTTACATCTAGTAGGTTTTACTTCTGAGGGCATCACTCAACAACTACAGATGAAAATAGCTCATTTTATTGTCTTTCAGTCTATTAACACCAAAAAAAAAAAAAAAAAATCTGAAAATGTGCCTAAAAAGCAATTCAAATGTGTCGAAGACATGAAATCCACAAGATTCTAGAAGTATTTACCAACACAGCTCGACCTTGGAACAAATTAAAGAACCAATCATATTTAAAAAAAAAAAAAGAAAGAGAAAACCACAGTCATGTTTCTCAAGGAAAAGCCCATCAGTTCTCATTATATTCCATTTGCAAGCATTAGGAAGAGCCCTAGAAAGAAAATGACATACCTTAACTGCAGCACCAAAGGCTGATTCAGCAGTTTTATTATTTTGGAACATAGATGGAATGCTTTCCAGCAATAGCTCCAAGTGTTGACGGCACTGTAATCACAGAGTAAAAGAATAAAATAAGGTATATAAGATAAACTTGACGAGCATTAAGAAAGTGAAAATAAAGATCATCTGTTCCAGAGGAACAGAAAAATATCAAATGGTAAATTTTTCATTTTATTCTTCTTAAATGGCATTATGAAGCTCACCTCAGAAAGCTGGACAATGACATCACTTTGCAGTGGAGTGTAAACATCTTGTATATCGGGAACAATCAGCATCAATGGCTGAGAACATTCATTGCTTGTCAGAACCATCATTCACAATCCTCTTAATTGAGTTTTCAGCAGACAATAGGTCAATGCTCTCCAAATTAAACAAAATATAATTTTAGAAAAATGACCAATAGAAGATATAAAAGCTGTCTCACAATCAATCAAGAAAAGGCACTGACTAACAAGCTAAAAAACCATGTGGGATTACAGCCATTGCAATTTCGGAATTCACTAAACAATTTCAAATATTCCATTAATTTCAGTCACTTGAGTCTCGCAACAATTTTCCACAATCCTACTTTGGGAAGGAAAAAAAATCCCAAATAAAAAAGGATAAGACACCCAATTCCTCATAATCATGTCCCACATTTTCTTAAACCCTAGTTTCCAATCACAATTGAATCTCAAAGCACGCTACCGTGACTTTTGAGATTCCTCAAAGAAGTTATCTTCGCTTTCAAATGCTAAGCCCAGTCTAGCCCTTTCATAGAGTTTGGCAGCAAGCTGAAATCTTAACCAACTTTCTATAAAAATTTAACATCTCAGGCATCCTTGTTGCTATGCTCCTTTTTGGCTAATATTCTTGCCAGCATCACTACCACCCATGAATCAAATAAATGACAGACCTGACAACTCTACAACTCTTAATAGAGAAGCAAATAAAAGTTCATAAAATTCAACATAGCCTTTTAGGCTAGTCAATGCCCGATAACCAAGTAAGATAAACTCTTCAGACTGAAATGGGCATCTGCCAAAGATAAACATTGCTTGAAATTGCATAAATGAACTGCCTTTTTCGTTGAAATCCAACCATGCAAGTAGACTATACACCAACCCCACAACCCACCACACACACCCCCCAAAAAAAAAAAATTGCAAAAGAAAGTGATTTTACTTGGGTAATAGAACCTTAACTAAATTAGCTACATGACATCAAAAAACCATTATCCAGTGCCTTTTCCTTTTGCTAGAGAAAATTACGAAACAATCTATAGCACAGTTTCCACTGGACTCTTCAGAATTTTATTTTAAAGCACTCATTCTTAAGCTCCATTATGTCCAAATTTGTATTATTTTACTTTGGTAAGCCACATGAGAAAACAGCCAAGTGATGGAAATTCTAATGACATACCACTAAATGAAATACTCATTACTTGACTATACTCTGTTAATGATGAGAAAACAGCCAAAAAATGGGATATTTAACAGGTTTAACAATGGGATGCCTCTATTTGGTGTCCATGGAAGGTAACCTGTAATGGAAAAGCAATGCCACAATTGATTGCCTCTGAAGTTCTGATAGACCTTCCAGTTCTTCTAAATACTCATTAACATGTACTGAGTGATGAATGGCTCATTAAAATACCAGTCAAGCCATATATGTCATAATAGCTTGTTTCTGGATTAACTGTAAAGACTCAAACTCTCAACCCTAACCAAAAATATAATACTATACACTTTTAGAAACCACACAAAGTTGCAGACATGCCATAATACATGAATTTTCACAATCTAAACACCCTTTGATAATAATATGAAAATAGTGCTTCACCAATCTTACACAGTACAAGAAAAAAAAATTGACAGCACAGACCTGTTGCAGTGCACGTTTTAAATTGTAAAAATGAATAGTGGAGTCAAATGTTGCAATTCCAACCATTGTCCGAGGACCTTCCTGCCAAATGACAGCATGAAGATATCGATCAGAAAACACATTACTTAACAACAACCCTTCGATAGCATATAGCAGTTTGACTTATTTTTTATTTTCTCTTGCAGTATTCCATCAGTTTTTGACTAATTTTTTCTAGCCATAAGGACAGAAAAAACAGGAAGTCCACAATAGCTACCACTGTTCTTAATACATCTGCAATGGAGTAGATGGAAAAGTGACATAAAATAAGGTCAGATGCTACTGAGATATCAACATAACAAATCATGCTTCTCAATTCCGTTGGCAACTACACCAAATTTAGATGAAACATCAAAGGCTACTCCAATTTGTGGTGGCAAGTCATTACACGAAACTAGCGATGACATTATACAGGATGATACAAGCAAGCTAAGCCTAGCTAAAAGACTATCAACCAAAGAAGAAGAAGAATGAAATTAATCTGAATGATATCTTTGATTTTGAAACTCAAACTGATTTCCCTCGTCTTGATGCAGGTCTCTGTCAAAAGCATTCGATCAACCAAATTCAAACTAAACTTGCATTCATCAAAAACATCCGAATGCACAGCTAAAACTGGACCTTCTACATGCTGTTCCCTCCCCCTCCCCTCTCCCCCTTTTTTTCCGGGCGGGGAAGAAAGCATCCTATATGGAACTTACAGCTAGTTTGGTTGTTTCAACCAAAGAAAACAAAAAGTGAAACATCCTAACAGAACTTTGATATGTTCCAGTTCAGTTGGCTTTTGAGCTAATTGGGAATGAGACTTCGTTTCTTCTATTGCACTTGTTTTTACCCTTTAAAAAAGGGAAAAAGCCACAAAAAAATCCCGAACTATGCTCACTGTGACGCATTTACCTTTAACTTTTTTCTTGTGACATCAAAAACCACAAATTATACCCACTATGACACATTTACCATAAACATTTTCTTGTGACATAAGAAACTCCAAACTTGTAAAAATGTTACGCATAGGCACCATATCAAAACCGTTTGCTTTCAGGCATCCATGTAAGCAGATTATCAACGGTTCTCATCGGCAAAAATTTGATGGAGGGTAAATGTGTCACATAAGTACCAAGTTATGGATTTTTGATGTCACGGAAAAAAGTTCAGATAAATGACAGTGGGCATAGTTTAGAGTTTTTGGTGGCTTTTGGCCTAAAAAACAAACAGAAGGTATTCCAATAAGGTAGCGAGGGGATAGAACATCTAATAAAATCATTATACACAATAAGGATACTATTATAAAAGTTTGGTAGCATAAGACCCAACATATGTAACGATCTGTGAATACAGTTCCAATGGCTTTTTATGTACCCTCAAAAAGCCTAAAGTTCCTTTCCTTCCAAAAGCAACCATAGGTGAGGACTGAGTCAAAAGCATTTCCTTTTATAGTCATTGGCATAAATTCTCAAGCCAGGCCCAAAATTCTGCCTATGGATTTGAGACTGCTTCTGGGAGCCAAATTTTAATAGAATAATGCACATAAGCTCGAATTTGTGTTTCAAATCGAGTAATGTAATTCTAGGTATAAACAGGAAATTGTCATTGATCAGGTGAAAGAAATCCACAAGCTAAACAGAAGCGATCTCATAAGGCCACAACTCTTTCTCAAGGCCAAAGTCAACTAAAAATCTAGAAAAACAAGATTTTGCGAATCAGTATCGTGTATCTTCTGCAGGAAAAGCGAGACAAGTGTCAACTTTCCCATGAGATGTGAAATATACACATTGTTCCACAACAACAAGAAGTAAAAAACGAAACACCACTGATTTGAGCACCAACTATCCAAGCAAAGTAGCTAGATCAGATTCCATAGTAGATAAAAAGCTTTTGTTATTGCACAATCAAAAAGCACTTACAGGAAGATCAGAAATAACTTGACTGATAGCACTGCAAGCTGCAGCAGTTCCACCAGTTTGCAAAGCATTCATGGATACATCAATAAGGAAGAAATATACTGCTGGCATAGGTTCACGGACCTGGAATTACATAGATCAAAGAAAACTTAACATAAAAGAGAAGACAACTGAAAACATAAAAAAGATTAAAGAGAAGAGGAACACCACAAAACATAATATTTTGACTGCTAACACGGCTCGCTGCTGAAAGGGTTACATCACATATTAAGAAATAACACTTGACAATGAAAGCATGCATTCCTTTATACAAATTTTGACATATACAATTTCAGCTATCTATTCGAAGACGATAAACCAACAAAGACTGTGAGACTCATATTGATCCCTTTTTCCCAAGGATAATGAGTAAATCAGGCTTATTATCCTTCAGGACAGTAATATCAAAGCACAGGGTTTTGCTTCTGCCTAGAGAGATGGACAACAAATGTCTTATCTGCAAGCATATTTTCACAAATGGGGCATATTATGTACTTTATGAATATTCAAGCACGGACTCCAGAAGAATATTCTTAAGCCCCTTCCCAATATTCTGTGCTTATTCTTAAAGCACGTCCTCACAACTAAATATTGACTGCAATTTGTAATTTACTTCTCTGAAATCACATTTGTAAGGTGATAACGAAATTAAACAGGACATATAAATCCATGAAACTGGTGCGCAGTCAAATCATGGAAATATGCAGACTCTATTATAACTGTTTAGATTAAGAAATCAGAGAGCCAACTGAAAAACTGTCAAGTAGTTACTGACAAAAAAAAATAGAAACATAAAGTATTCAGTTGAAATGTAGGGGACTGCAGCACACTATAGACAAGTGAATCTCATAGTTTCACTCACCATATATTCCTTCGACGCAGCAAATTCGACTGTTCCTCTACACAGTTCAGGTCTGTCATCCGCATCTCTGCGCCTGCCATCAGGACCCAAATTGCAGATGTAATCACGCGGAGTCTCGTCAGTAAAGCCTGCAAACAAGTATGAAGAATGCGGTCAGGTCACCCACATCGAGAAAAGTAAAAAATAAGCTAATGATTTGTTAATGAGAAATTATGGCCCACTGAGGATGCAGGGGCAACTAGGCCTCCACAGATTCCAACATCAGTATTCTCAATCAAAAATCTATATTTCATAACCCCCCCATTTTTTTTTCTCTTCTTGATTTATGAGACATCTGGACCATTAATTACAACGAACTGACACAAGCACATCATTTTCAATCATACGGCCTAACAGTACATCCAAATTCTTATACACTACTTTAACATTAACTAATAAAGCGAGTCCACCACAGATATCAAAAGACCAAAACACAGAGAAATGAACCTGAGCAAATATCACGAGCAGAACTAAGAGAACAAAGACCACAAGTAAAGATCAACAGTGTAGAAGACAACCAAAGATCTTTGAAAAAGGCAGAGCCACTATTCCCAGAATGATCCTCTCGAATGAAAGTCATCGTCCAATATTTTGTCACATTCAAGCACTAAATCATTCAAAAAGCTGGAAAATGAAAACAAGAATAGTGAGGTTTACCAACCACATAAGTTACAAATGAAACGCCTCCCCTGATCTATGAACTTCATAAAAGGATTTATGTAGCCCTTGCAGCGGGAACATCGGACAGGGCCACTTTCTCCAAAATCAACAACCTAAAACATCAATCAGAACATAAACTCATTTCCAACTTCTTCATTACCATAAAGGAGACATGACTCCAAATAAAACATGGGAATAGAAGCAATAGACAAGTCAGAATCGCACTAAAAAGAGGGAAGTAGCCAAGCATTTATACAGGAACAAAGAAGAAGGGACAATCGCAAGAAAAGAAAAGGGAGATAAATTGCTTCTGCTTTTGTGGTAAGAAATCAATGTTGTGAGAGGATGTGAACATCAAGCAATCAAATGCAAAAATGAAACCTCATCCAGGGGAAAATTAGAGAAATTTTCCAGGGAAATTTGCAAGGATGACAAATGGATGGTAAAAAAGAAGGGCAACAAATATAATATGCTAGAACTTAGAGAACCAAAGGGACATGCCATCTTAGGTTACTATACTGTTCATTTTGTTAATTTGAAATGTCAAAAGTAGACCCAATCAGGTGAAAGCATACAGAAAAACCAATATGTCATTTACCTTCGCCAAAGTAGACAAAATCTGAAAGTATAAGATGCTCTATCAGCAAAGCTACAGAAACTAGCAACAAACGACATCGTCCAACATCAATATCAATACCATACGACAAAATCACTAACATAAAATCATAAACGCTGAACTAAGAATCCAAAGAAAATCCCTGTTGAGGTGGAGGTATGGCAACAATTCTTTATCCTTATCTCAAGGAAATTATTCAAAAGGTTCTGCCCCGGGTCACAAAAATTATTTTGATGTAAATTTGACAAGGCAAGGGAAGTTTCTGATTTGCTGACGAATCTGGAAAGGATTGAATGAGGCTCACAAGGAAAGACCTAACATAACCATTTAGAATGACTAAAACAACGTTCAAATACACCAATATCAATGCATCCACAAATATCAAACTAACAAAGAAAAGCTCAAAAATTCAAGTAAAACACTATTTGCCTGAATGGGTTCTTCAGATGGATGAGAAAGTGCCAAAGGTTGAACCAACAAAGCCAGCTGCATGCCTGATGTTGTCAAAAGATCAGCAGTGCACGGAATCTGTCAAATCACACGGGAAGTTTTTTATTTACATATAACAATATACATAGAGACAACCTGTTTTCTAACTCAGCCAAGGCAGAATCCCCAGAAAAAAAGAAACTCTTTTATGCACCCGAGAACTCCATAGACGCACTGACAGTCGAACACCACATCATATCTCTACCTGATTAATGGTGCACCTCATGAAACGTGGACTGCAATTTCCAGTGTCCCTCACAATATAGTCACTTGTGGCAGGCTTCATAAACAAAAACAGAATCAGAAGACTGCATGCTAAGACAATAATAAAGCTGTACCCTCAAGAGCTAAAAGCAAGACATACTGGAGGTTGGTTTGCCTGATTGCCCTGCCGAGTTTCATGAAGTATCACTGTTGAACCTGGGATAGGCCTTGGAATTTGATTAGGATCGATCTTTGATGGGCCTCCAAGAGAAGATCCAGTGGAGGCCATGGCAGGGGATATTGCAGTCATAGATTGATTTGGGAGCGGAGGCGGCATCCCAAACGCTCGTGGTGGTTGTGGAGCACCTGGTACCAGTGGAGGTGGAGGCATCTAATAAAAATCGGAAAGGACTAAATTATCACTTAACTCAAAATTTATATATACAAAGGAAACATTTCTAGATCAACGGATAAATTTAATAGTAAGATTGTCGCAAGGAAGAGGGGATTGACTGGCATAATTGGTCACCAGCATCGTGAACAGAAATTCCTTTTCTAGGAGTCATAGTTCACAGAAAACGGGCGGTCTACCCTATCGCTCTCACTTTTTATAAAAAAGTAAAGAGAAATTCACTTGAGGCACCCAGGGCTGCCAACCCATGGACAAAAAGAGCTTGTACCCAAAAAGAGCTCAAAACCAAAAATAGGGAGGCTCAAAGATAATGTAACCTATCTCTTTCAATAATTCCCTCTCTTGGACTTTTTCTCATGCAACATTTAGCCTAATCATGACTGAGACATCGTGTTCTTTGACAATCATCTACATAATATTGTTTTTATTAAGCAAACTTGATAAGGATCAGGCGCCTGCTAATGTCTTGACTGATTTTCTTTCACTTCAAAAGTTTATTAGATGATGCCCAAAATCGACTAATTTCAGCCAAGTCCTGTTCAAATTTCAAGGTTGAATGTATCACCAAAATTGAAATGAAAAGTCTCTCTGCTTCACTGAAAAAAGGATACCCAAGCCCCAATGGTCTTAAATCTGAAATTCGCATGGAAGGACATAAACTCAACTCTTGAAAATGCCTTATCATCAGAAGAACTAAATCTATGCTTCTAGGGTTCATGGACGAGCGGAACACCCCATCCTTTTGCTTCAGCAGAACAGAAGATAGCTTACCCAATTAATTAACGAGGCCTTGCCTTAGTCGTTAATCATGTGTGTGTGAGTGTTCTCTTATCTTTTCTTCTTTTATTTTTTTTTTTTGGTTTTTTTTTTTTTGAGGGGGTGAATGAAGGGGTGGTTTGTCCCTCATTATATGGTTTCTAGCATTAAAAGTATATAAATTTCTTACTTTCACCAAAAAAAAAAAAGGTATATAAATTTCACTTTCACAAATTAAATGAACTTTAACAACAATAAAAACAAAACCAAGCCTCATCCAACTAGGTGTTTTCAGCTATATGCATCCTATGCCCTTTGCACTTAATATTTATTAAATCCTTTGTAAGCCCTAGATGCTCCATATCTTTCCTCATCATCTCATTCCACAAATCTAAAAGACTTCAAAGGTGGATAATTTTATTTATATACTTGGTGTTTAATGCTAAAATCATTCACGATAATTAATAATTAACTTTGAAACAACTCAGCTCCCAATAGCCAAATGTCAAGCTAAAGTGAAATCTAAATTTTACACATACCCATATACAAATTACATAAATATTGAGCAAAAGTGATGTTAGAATCCACTTGCACCTTGCGCAATAATAAGTACCACAAATGTGCATGGCATGTATTCTTATTTTAGTCGGAGGAAAAATTCTCAAAACTTCAAAATTTTAGATGTCTAAAGAAACATCTTCTAACTTGTATCGAACAAAGAACTTTCAGAGTGACTTTGCAAAATGAGGAAGGAAACCACCATCATCCATGTAGAAGAAGAAAAATAGGAAGAATGCAAAAGGCCACATCACTTTACCAACCATGGCTATTTGACGATAAAATAACAGTAACTCATTAAGTACAAAAGGGAAAGATGCTTCATGAAATTGAATTAATTAGCGCAATCTAGACATGTATAAAGATGATCTACATAAGCATATATAAGGTGGCTTTCTTAGAATGTCAAGATTGGCAATCGTCCCCAAAGCTTCCTCCTTCCCTTCTATCCAAATCTAAAAGGGAAGAGCAAAGGCAGGTGGGGGGATGTCCAACTCAAAACATGAGGGCTACGCTACTGCTTTTTGAAATGTGAATTCAAAGTTCTTACGTGCTCAGAACGCATTGACCAAGGCTGTGGTGCAAAAGGAGAAGGCGATGGAGGAGGCATGGCCTGAGGTGCTCCCAAGTAGGTTGAACCCGATTGCATTGGAGGAGCCAGCGGAGAACTTACTGAGGGACTAGCCATGAAGGAGCGCATGCTTGGTCCTCGAGCAACTTGATCTGTCGATACCCTTGGCAGCGGAGGAGCACCAGGCAGCTGCTGAGGTGCAGGGCCACCTGGAGGAGCAAATCGAGGACCTCCAGCTGTACCTCCATGCGCAAAAGTTGGTGGCCCATTATTCACTGGAGCAAAGGGTGGACCTGTTGGTGGAACCACTGGACCAGTCGCAAAAGGAGCAGACGCAAATGGTGGACGAGCTGCTGCTGGTGCAGCTGGTGTTGTGACCGGAGCACCAGGGAATGCTCCAGAAACGGGAGCCCTTGGAGAAACACCTGTTTGCCCGCCAACCGAGTATGGCAAAGAACCAGCAGGCGGTCTATATCCAAAGGGGGGCGCATGACTCGCAGGTGGAGCAGTGGGTCTTCCTGGGGCGACATTAGGGGGAAATGTGGCTTGTGCAGCAGTTGATGGAGGCATTGCAGGTCTTGCGAGAACGCCAGGGGGAGGAGGGCCACGTGACATTGGTTGCAACCCACCAGGGTATGCAGGTGAAGGTGAGGGAGATGTAAAGGGCGGTGGCTGGCCAAAAGGCGACGGCCTAGGGGCAGAACCAGGTAGGGTCGACGGCGGTCTATTCAGGCTCATATTCTGCATGCTCTCCGCCATCGCATTTGGGTTATAATTGGGAGGCTGTTGCTGCGGATGCGGCCGTGCTTGATTGGCGTTACTGCCGGGTCTAGGCACCCCTGGGGGCACAAACGCCGACATTTCCCTTGTTCTAACGAAATCCCCTACTCACCCAAAAATACAAAATCTTTCTGCAAAAAAAAAAAAAATAGAGCACCCAGAAACTCAATTCTTCAAACACGACCCGATCCAACATCCAAACATCACCCACATACAACTGAAGATCACACACATTACACTCGCGGGCTAAAAAGACGGAATCGAGATATTCACAAGAAAGCACTCAATTGAGAACACGGCCAGAGCAAGGCTCCGGATCGGGAGAAAGAAAATCCAACACGGATCGAATAACTCCAGATCTGGGACGCACCACTGGGATCGAATTGCCCCGAGGAGGATCCCCACTAGGGTTTAAGACATGCACTTCGAGGAAAAATAGGGTTTTTTTGAGGCGACATATATCAGGCGACGGATAAAACGATCGATTCCGGAAGCGCGCGTCCCGCTTCCGCTCTCCGTCGATGAGCTCTCCGATCGGCCGAAGCGCGAAGGATCGAGAGAGAAAAAGGCGCGGATGCGAGAGCACGGGAGCGAGATTGCCGGAAGTACCTGGTGATCGCGCCGGGAATCGCCGCGTGGAGGCGGCGAGGAGCGACGGAGCGCCGGAAATTGAGGTCGGTGATCGCGGAGGAGGAGGAGGAGGAGGAGCAGCAGGAGGAGGAGCGAGAGACAATGGCCAATGTACTCACCCGATGAAATTGTAACGGGGGCCAGAATCGCACGTGCAGGTGCAGTGAAAGTGGGGGGAAAATACGGCAGTAATATTATTTTTTGGCTTAAAGCACGAGATTTGGTAAAATCTAGCCATCGCTCGACGATATAATTCCATTGCCAAAATAGGTAACAAAAATTCAATCCCCAAACCGTCCTTGCTTTTTTCATTGCCCTTAAAGCACGAGATTTGGTAAAATCTAGCCATTGCTCGACGATATAATTCCATTGCCAAAATAGGTAACAAAAATCAAATCCCGAAACCGTGCTTGCTTTTTTCATTGCCCGCGCCGTTTCCTATCTAACACAGTTAGCCTCTTCAATTAGTTTTATTGTATGACCAAAAAAAAAAAAAAAAATAGGGGGGGTGTGGTTTTATTATCAATCAAAAATAAAAATTATTGCTTCAAGTCATGGTAAGATTTATTCGTAATAGACCACTTGAGGTCTACATGGTAACGTTTATATTTCTCCCAAATTTTTTTGTTCCCCATAAAAAAAAAAAAAATCCATTTGATAACACCATTTTATTTTTATATTCCCCGAAATAGAAAAGTAAATTGGAAAATAGATTTAGAACAAAAATAAGAAATTAAAAAAAATATCTTTTTGTTTCCATAAACAATTTATAGAAATGAGTCCTTTTTTTTCTTTTCTATTTTTCTTTTGCTCTTCTCCAGCCATCGCCGGCCGCCTACCAACTGTCGACCACCTCTGGCCACTCACGATGCCGAGCGGCCACTGTCGACCGACTGTCGCCGCCTCCCATAGCCCACTGGCCAACGACTGCCACTGACCGCCGTCATCGTTACTCGATCACCGACAGCCTACTGCCACTGCTGTCGATCACCGCTCACCGCTCACCGCCACACAACCGCCACCTACCGCCACACGACCATCGACCGTTGTCGTCGACTGTCACCACAGGACCACCACCCATAGCCCACCAACCGCCACCCCCTCTCGTGGCTGCCCGTCCACCTCCGATGGCTTGTTGATGCCGATGGCCGATGGGCTATGGGCGACAGTTGTTGGGGAATATGGCTTCGAATTAGGTAGAACAATGAAGCCGGATCTTTAGAGTACTCAAGTCGGACTTTGAGGCATGATATCACTTTCTTTAAGGATTTATTTGTCCCACTACGTTGCTAATGGTCACCGGCAAATTTCCTCCAAGATACAACAAAGTCTCAAGTGAGAATACTAGATATCAATTCTAGTATTTCTCCAAAGTCTCTCGTGAGAAACAATTAGAAACAATTGATGTAGTTTCTCTCGAAAAAACAAAAAAATGGAAAAAAATATATGTTTGATCTCAAAACAAACGTACTTATCTTTGTCTTTTGAATAGAGGCAACCCTTCAAAAGGTTGCAAAAGAACAAAGACAACATTTTCGAACAAAAATCTTACCAAAGGTTACGTTGAAAAAATATAAAAAATTCGGAATTAAATAAATAAAATAAAAAATAATCTAAAATTTTCGTGAACGATCGCACTCTTTCAACAAGACACTATAGTTAATTTTAATAGAAATAAATCCGAATTTTTTCAATAAATAAAATTAATGATCGTCAATTAGTGGCAAATCCCGTCCACATGCGCACTCACATCTTTTCGATGTGGGACAAGGCACCTCTTCATTTGTTTTATAAACAAACTACCAACAACAATATGCGGCAATGATTGGCAATGCGGCAAGCGGCGATCTTGCGACGGCGAGCGACGGTCAACGGTCCATGAGCAAGAAGAAAAAATGAATGAATACAAAAATCTGTAAATTGTACCGAGCGTATTTATATTCTTTTTCTATTTCAAAAATATAAATTTTGTATGGTTACCATACACCTTATTTTACTCATAAATTGTTATCCGGAGTAAAAATAGTTCTCTCGAAATAGAAATGTTACCATGCAAGATCTCAACAATTTATTT
The DNA here is from genome assembly GCA_014182725.1 of Eucalyptus brandiana. Taxonomy (NCBI): domain Eukaryota; kingdom Viridiplantae; phylum Streptophyta; class Magnoliopsida; order Myrtales; family Myrtaceae; genus Eucalyptus; species Eucalyptus brandiana. The sequence goes on from CM024669.1 coordinate 32,568,150, forward strand.
GATAAATAAAAAGTCATGCAATCCAAGCCCACTGACTGAAATCAGTGGTTTCTTTGTTGCAACTAGCTAAAGTTAAAGTTCCAATTAAGAACATTTTTGTGTCTCTTAAGAAAAGATTGTTCGACTCGATTAGGATATGTCCTATCGCGAAAGATATTTTATTTAAAAAATTGCTTATATCATTTACGAAAATGAATAAACGAAAAATATTGTCATCGTCCATTAAGATATTTAGACATAACTTATTATTGATTGAAAAACATTTTTCATTGGTTAATTACTTCAAGCAATACAAACAATTATTTTTAAGAAAATGTTTTTCAGATTATTCATTTCAAGGTTAATACTTTAAAAAATCTCGAACTAGTACATTTGTGATAAATTTAACCCAATTTTTTCTTTTACCACCAAAAACCCCAAATTGATACACTTTTGACAAACCCTAAACTGGTATATTTGTAACAAATTTACCATATATTAGTTTCTATTAAATTTTGCTATCAAATTACTAAGTTTAATAACATGTGACAGTTGACTAGTGTATCAATTTAGGATTTTATTCTCCGTTTGTCACGATTATACAATTTTTGTGATTTTCGTGGTATTAATCCAATTTAACGGAGGGTATATTTGTCACAAATGTATTAGTTTAGAGTTTTTGACGGTGGAATAAATTAGTTTCTGGTAAATTTATCACAAGTATATTAGTTTAGGATTTTTTATGGTCAGTTTAGGTAAATTTGTCACATGTATACATGTTTGGATTTTTTCATAATCAAAATATTAATTTTGAATAAATTTGTCACATGTATATTAGTTTGTAGTTTTTTAGGGTATTAACCTTTCATTTTTTAATTTTATATGAAACAAATGAAGTGTAAAAAGAGAGGAAAAAGTGTATGCATTTGTTGTATCCTTACTAAATCATTCATCTCTCTCTCTCTCTCTCTCTCTCTAGGGTTTCTTATGTTCACTTTATAGCACGTCTCCTCTTGTTCAACGTCAAAATATTGTATGGAAGGTTTGATTGGTTGATTGAAAAACCGAACAAAGGTCTAGTCTTAAGGGGTCAATGGATGAGAATGGACGAGAAGTGTATGAGACATTGTATAAATAAAATTCGTTCCCTTTCAATTTTATGTAATATCTTTTGTTTATATTTTATTTAGCGATAATGAAACAAATGATCATTAAAATTTGATTTAATATGCAATATGATCCATGAACTTAAATTCAATGTGTAGTATGAATGTGGTCTATAAGCTTTCGGTATATGTTCGATGTAGTTATTAAACATTATGAAAATATTCAATGTTGTCATTTCATTAATCCAAGATCGATGACAGCATTGAACATTTTCATATAATTCAGGGATTAAATTGAATATGTACTATGAATTCCTTTACCAAAAAAAATAAAATTGAATATGTACTAAAAATTTATAGATTATATTGAATAAATTAAAAGTTCATGAACCATATTGAATAAATTAACATATTACACATTATGCCAAAATTCACGGACCGTTTGTCATTTTCCCTTCTATTTATTAATTCTTCCCCATGTGACATTCTAGGGTGCAACCAAATTACCTGCACAATGCAAAGTTCATAATGGAACTTTTCTAATTCATTCTATTGGCTCGACTCATCTGAATAAAAAGCAATTAGTATAATCCAAATTTGTGAATTTCAGTGGACCTTCATTGTATTGTATTTTTACTCGGCACATTCAATTTACAAACGATGCTTCATTTTTTTCCTTATGATTTAGACTCCATGAATATATAAAATTAAAGAAATGAGGATTAGTTTCTTATTATTCAATGCGCATCTTGTATAACATAAATTAGAGACCACATAATCTTCGCATAAGAGATATTTTATCCAACTTTCAAGCATTTAGATGTTTAATTCGTAAATGAGTATCATAATAAATTCCCAACATATCATAACACCCTATTCTTAAAAATCTGCACCTTTTTGGTGGCTCGTACTATTTCTACCCCTTATTGGTTCATGACATCCGATATCACATAGCCCCATTTGGTTTAGCATTCCAAATAAGCTTTGGAACTATAAAATCTCTTGAACAAATGCAAATAATATTGGTTCGTTTTTTGCTCAACTTTGGGGAAATGCAAATGTATTTCCAAAAGACTCTAGGCTGTGTTTGGTAGTCCGGATTTAAGTCTGAATAGGATAATTTGTTATCCTATCTGATGTTCGGGAATGTCCACTAGATCGGACAAACTCGGATACATCCGGATAAAACACCGGATAAAAAATCCGGGGGAGGGGGTGGGATAAGCTTGGATTGCATAAGAATTTTTTTTTTTAAGGAAAGAAAGAACTTAACAAAAAGAGAATATATCATAAGCATCTACGTCAAATGGATGCCTCTGCCTCTGCCTCTCCGATTCATTGTCAGCCCTTTTCTTCCACTTCTTCTCCCATCTTCGCATCTTGCCGTTTTCAATGGTGGCCACTGCAGAGGTGGCCACAATTCCTAGATCTAGGGCTTTTCCATGGCCTTTAATTAATTGAATTTTCTTTTTTTTTATTTTATAATTTAATTAAATATCATATTTACTTTTTAATCTTATCCTGAAGTGCGCCAAACATTTGATAGGATTAGATATGCCCGCCTTTATTATCCAGAGGATTTAATATCCTACTTTATCCTATCCTATCTTGATTATTATCCCGACAACCAAACGCAGCTTAAGGGTCTTTAGCTCAAGTAAATTCAAAGGTCATTTGGAAAACAGCATTATCGGAGTGCACATCTTGGCCTCATCATTCCCTATTCATCTTCTCTATGGTTTGCACGAATGAGCCAAACGGAGGCTAGCGATTGTCGGCCAAGGGGTCACGCGTGCTAGTGACCATCACCTAGGGGTCGCAACCACCCAGTGGCCGCCGCTTGGGTTGTGCGACTCAAGTGACCATTGGCTTGGGTTGCGTATCACCTGAAGTCATGCGACTCAAGCAACACCCAATATCACATTCGTTGCATTTGGTTTAGCATTCCAATGGGTTTTGGGACTCTAAACTCCCTTGAACAAATACAAATAACATTTGGTTTACCTTCAAAACTCATTAAAAATGCTGAACCAAATATACCTTAGAGTCTTTTGGAAATGTTGGACTGTTTGACAACCATTTTGAAGTAGCTTTCAAGAGATTGTCAACATTGAGAAGGCTGAAAGCCCAATGCTAGTAGGGACTAGTTTTGAGCTTTCAGTATTTAGCCAAATGCTGAAACTTTTTTTTTTTCCAAAACTATCATAACTTATTCTTCAAATTTCTAATTTTGCCCTCGTTATTTTTTTAAATGCCAAAATAATGCTAAAAAAATCATAATTATATAAATACTAATAAAGTAAATATATTTTGGTCTTTTTAAAAAAATTATTTATATATTTGATTTTTTTTAGCATTGTTGTCAAAAATTTATATGTAAAAAGTTACATACATTATTTTTTTTTTTTCAATTTTAAACAAATAAAAATTAAAAAAATTCCGATAAAGAGTTTGGTCCTTTTTAATATATATATGCATTTGATTTTTTAGCATTATTTTCAAATTTATATTTAAAAAGTTGCATACATTATTTTTTCAATTTTAAAAAATTAAAAATTAAAAAATTTCGACAAAGGATTTGGTCTTTTCTTTTAATTATATATATATATTGATTTTTTAGCGTTATTTTCAAAATTTATATTTAAAAAGTTGCATACATTATTTTTGTTAATGTTAAACAAATAAAAATTAAAAAATTCCAATGAAGGGTTTGGTCTTCTTTTGTATATATATGTATTTGATTTTTTTAGTATAATGGTCAAAATTCATATTTAAAAAGTTGTGCACATTATTTTTTTCAATTTTAAACACGAAATTTAAAAAAAAAAAAAAAACTAATAGTAATCACGCAAAGGGATTTTCAAATGTGTTTTCTATCAAACGGCATTTCGCTAAAAGTTCTTTTCAAAGATAGTTTACCAAACGGCAAGATTTGCATTTCGCCTAAAGTCTTTTAGGCTAAGGGCGCGTTTGGTAACGATTCTGTTCCCGAGAGTAGATTCTGACCAGAAATGATTCTTTTTTATTCATTAGGAATTGATTAAGATTTTTTGTTTGGTAACGAATAAAATTTCGATTACGGAATAGAAAAAGAGAAATGCGTTTGGTAACAAATAAAATTTCGATTCGGAATAAAATTTATATTCTACTTGTTTTTAATTACCTTTTTAGATGAATGTAAATTTGATATTGAATTTTCATAAATCATTCACGATCAATTATAAAATTAAATATTTATTCTATATATAGCAAATATATATTTCAGAATAGGAAGAAATTAAAATAAAATATACAAATCAAAAATAGATAAAAATAAAATGGAAAATTGTTGTTATTTTAAATTTGGTTTTCTTATTAGAATTTCAATATTATTTATATTTAAATAAGAGTTTTTTTTTTTTTTTTATCATGGTGATTTCTCATTATCAATTAATAGTTACTTTTATATGATTAAATATCTAATCCATTTTAAATTTCATAAAGGTACTCCATGTTAATTTTAATTTAGCCAATATACTTTTCTCTCTCTATATATATGTATATATTCCCTTCCCCAAAACCGAACACTCAATGTTTAAGAAGATAAAACTCTTCAAACTAATAGGACTCTTTGAAACCAAGAAAAGGCTTTAACGATAAACTCATCATTACAACTTATCTATAAATGAATAATAAAGTAACGTAGTCCATTGTTCAACTTTGAATATTGGCTTTAATAAGTCAATAATTAAAAACAATATTACAAAGATCGGAAACATAAAGTTATTAAATCTCCGGCATATTATAATCCCTTGCCATTTGATTTGCAATACTTGCCCGAAGTATGTTTATCTCCATTGCTTCCTCATTTGATGTATCATTTACAACATCCACTTCTGTAGTTCCATATGGGTACTCTGGATCTCCATATCAGGAAAAGTTTTTGTCCATCCTGTCTTGATCACGAATATAATTATGAAGAGCACAACATGCAATTACAATAAGTGCTTGCTTTTTCATTGTAAATGGAGGCATGCGTCTCAAAATGGTGAAGCGATTCTTTAATGCCCCAAATGACCTCTCAATGACATTTCTTAAAGAAGAATGTCTATAGTTGAATAATTCTCTTGCTGTCCTTGGCCGTCTTCCACTCCCTCTATAATCGTTCAAATGATACCGTTCACGTCTAAATGGAGTTAAAAATCCTGGCTGTGCTGCATAACCAGAATCTACCACGTAGTATTTGCCTATAATATATATATAAATTAATTATGATATACAATGATGAAACAATCATAAAATGAATCTTTCCTTATAAACAAATCATATACCTGGTGGTGGTCGAGGAAATTGCAATTGAGGAGTCGCAAGTGCTGCCGAAAGCACTCGACAATCGTTGGCAGATCCTTCCCACCCAGAATATACGAAAGTAATTTCATATCAAATGAACAAACACATAACACATTCGAGTGGTATTTCCTTTTCTCGCCTCTATATGGGATTTGCTTTGAGATCCGGGAATGGTAACATCTACATGGGTGCCATCAATAGCACCTATGCAATCCCGTGAATTTATTTCGAAAAAAAAAATCATGTGAATATATGAAAATTCAAAAATTATTAACTACATATATTTGATAATCCACAATTGATATGAAAACTATACCTTGAAATAGCGTGCATGGTTAGGATTCATAAGAATTTCCGGTGGAACAACATCAAATGATGGTGATTGGATAATCTATTTAGCAAGTTTGAGAACTACTTTCAACACTAAATTAAAATACGTGCTGATTGTATGTCCTGAACGTTGAAATCTCTCACATAAATCTCTAGTTGAGTTATTATGACCAACCAAAGATAAGAAGATCCCAACTTGTTCATCTATCCTAACATACCGACTGTCTTTCAACCAACCTCTTATCCTCATCAAATCACATAGGTTAAGAAAAACATGCCTCTCCATCCTGAAGGCTTCATATATTCTATCTGAATGTCCACAAATAAGCTCTCTCATCCATTCCGGTCCCGATAGATTGCTGTCCCTAATAGGTTCTTTCGTATGCACGGACATATCCATCGCAACCATGCATAACCATCCTATCAATATGTCAAGATCACCGTCATCCAAGAATTGGTCAACTGATTGTACCTACTCATTAGATATACTATTTGATCCATCTTCCATAGTACCTATATCATCACACAAATATAATAACATTAATAAAGAAATATGAAAAAAAAAATCTGAACACGCTCTTAACAATTTAAGTTCTAAAGTAGAAGTAGATCAAATATAAAAATCTCACATAATCCATATTATCCATACAACAACACAAAAGAGTTTGACCAATGAAATCACATAGTTAAGTAAAAGCATATGCAATCCATAAAACACATCTCAACATCTACAATAGATATTGAAGAAGTCCATGTCTCCTTTCAGCTGGTGTTTTGATGAAAGCCTTTCTCCATACAGCACTACCACATGCTCGTTCCACTGCTTTGTTGTACATATCTTGGTCCAAGTCATTCATATTAACCAGAATATCAATCACAACTGATATGGAGTAGGGGTCTTCAGGTGGTGGTGGTGGTGGTGTGACTTGTGAGCTAACAGATCCACTCACAGATTGACTTGACCTAACTTTGAGCATGTCTTGGATAGCTTTGCATGTGTCTGCAATATCAAATGAGGGACTATTTTTTCTCCTCTTGACATTTGGACTCCTATCCAACCTGTGCTTGTTATGAATGGAAGTGGAAGTATATTGAGATGTAAAAATGTCCTCATCAATTTGGTGTTCAGCTAAATCCTCTGGATCACCAGTTGCATTGCCACCACCATTGCCACCATCCTCTGACAACATCACATCTTCGGCATTTCCTGTGGCATGCTCTCCAGTAGCATATGTATCACCAAATACAATACACTGTTCAGGATATTGAGGAAATCCATCATTTTTAAATTTTGCCCAATCATTATTACCCTGCAATTGTAACAATAATGACATATGTCAATAACATAATCAAATCTTCTAAAACTTACATTTATTATAAAATCAAAATGATCGAAATTTAAAACATACCCTGATGTGAGAGTCCCAAATAGTTGGATCGTCAACAACAACTGTGCCATTCACATTACCCCAGCCAAAGCCAGATTGTGAAAGGAGCTTCTTGAAACTACCATATTGCCTTTTCAGTTTGTTCACTTTATTCTTCAACCGCAATAGGTCATATTGGTATCCCGACTGTTTATTGAATTCAGCTCGTATGTTATTCCATCCTACTTTGTTAAAAGTAGAAGTCGTGCGATTTCCCTTGTGAACCTCCTCAACCAACAATCTTACAAATAAGTTGGTTAAAGGCTCAGTCCATTTTGCATTGAACACATCTTTTCGGGATGCCATTTTACCTTAATTGAGCATCATATAAATTAATTGAGATGACACTTAAAACTATCAAGGAAGATAAAGTGTAACTGGGTAAGTAGGGAAAAAACGAAAAAGAGGCTCCAATGAAACTCACTCGATATGGCTTATTGTTCAAATGCAAACCCACAACTTCAAACCAACAACTTCCAGCTAACCTGAAATAGGATCACTTTACTTAGAATGAATCACAACATTTCTATTAAAAATGAATCAACAGCCTGGAAAAAATCAGATGAGAGGAACACTTTGAGGAAATAACTCAAAATAATATTTCAGTATATTTCTAACATCCTACGTGAACTTAAAAAGCTATATATTTAATGCAATGTGATGAAAAGGGAATAAGTAAACAACATGAGTCAACTTTGGAGCTGGCCGAGGGGTCGCTCAATAGTTCTTGTGAGTCAACTTTGGAGCTCAATAGCTCTCGATAGCGACATTAGGATCATGGACAAACTAGAGATGCAATGACACTTATATATCATCGAAGAAAACACAGCAGATAATTACCTCATCTCCAACTCAAATGGTTGCACAAGCCAAACATATTTCTGGAAACTCAATATGTAGCAATGATGCAAGTTCGGTCAACTACATAATCAATTTCATGCCGAGGTGAAGACTATGACCTACCTTTGTGTCACGCCCCGAACCCTGAGCGCGTGCCATCCCTATCTGGTCGATAATAATTTGCGACTTCCCAGGACGAGTCGCCGACCCTTTCCATTTTATTGCACATGCGGAAGCGAAAAGAAATCCCCGACGACAAGAATCATCTCGGAATAGAAAAGCGGGACAATAGATTTACAAACAAACATGCTTTTTATATACACCGAGTCATGCACAAAGGTCTATGGCCAAAAGACTACAAAAGACTGGCCTTCCAAAAAGAAGCGGTCCTAACTGACCTACGCTTCCGATCACCTCCTCTCAGCTCCAGGTCCTCCACTCGACGACCCTGAAAATGTTGTCCCACAACGGGGTGAGATATCATCTCGGCGAGTCTAAGCTCTAAACCCCAATTAGGAGGAAATACGCCCGAAGCGTCCTAAGCACGCAATCACACAATCAAGGAGACTTACCTCATCTCGAGATCCACCCCGCAGTCGGTACAATTTATCTCATAGACAACACGAGAGCATGAGCAACAAATAAGCTCCAATAACTGAAACGCCACACTCAATTAATCATGCGTTCCTAGTTTTGATCTCGGCATATAGCACGGCCTACTCTCAGTTCGGCGGTCTTCTGGCATTGCCAGGCTTCGTCTCCCCCCATGGAGCACGGCTTCGTCACTACGTCGACGGCATTCCCGAAGGAGCATCGTCTCCCCCCCTTGGAGCACGGCACGTCTCTTTATTAGACGGCTTTCCCGAAGGAGCATAGGGTCCAGAATCAACTGCGACCGGCTTCCCGTTGTCCAGGGGGTATCCCACATAGGGATAACGTCCAGCTCAACAGCCCGGGACGATTTCTCTTGACCATCACACGATTACTCAAATATGGCCCAGGGCACCGTACATTGTACTCAAATGCTTCAATTAAAATGGTGAGCCTGGCCTTTTTCTTCGTATTAGAAATTCACATGAAATTACTCGTGTGTGGGTACACGGTCAACTTGATCCAAAAAAATTGATATTCATCCCTTTTGAAATCCCACTATTTCATATAGTACTAAAAACCATTTTCGGTGTCAAAACCCGACACGTGGGATTTTTCGAATAAATATCGGAAATTCACAAATTTTGGAATTAAATATTAAAAATCCAATCAACACTCAATTTGCATAATTTAACACTCAATTGCAGAAATTAACCACACCATTGCAATCAAAGACGAAATTCCGGTCACTGGCTATCCCGGCCTAATTTCCGGAAAAATAATTAATAATTAAATAATTACTTAAATTAATTAAATAAATCAATTGAAATTCTAAAAATACTAACCTAGGCCAGAATCATTAAATTAATAACCAATACGGACTCGGAAAATTCCCGAACCCTTCTAGATAAATAGTACAATTTATTTAGGCCTTAGCTAAACCATGCTAACCACCTAACATGCTCAATTAAATAATTCAATTTCTAATTTAATCTAACTAACCACTTAATTCCTAATAAAATAAATCTAACACCCCTTAAACGTTATTAGCCTACTAAGCAGAGTTTAGAGTATAAACTCACCGGTTAATTGCGGAAACCGGTTCGCCGCGACAACGACGCGACGGCGGCCGAAATCGAAATTTTCGGCGGCGTCGACAAACTTGGGCCGGGCCTAAACTTAGCCCAACACAACTCAGCAAGGCTGAGTTTAGGTCTTGGGCTTCTGCAGGCTGCTGGTCGCGGGCTTGGGTCTTCTTCTTGGGCCCAAAATGGGCTGCTAAAACCAATTGAACTTGTTGGAATTAGGCCTTGCTGAATTGGGCTAAAGACCCAATTAATTAGACTGTTCTGGGCTGCTGATGGACTTCAAATGGGCTGGCTTTATGTGAAGATGGGTTGCAGAAGAATGGTAACTTGCTGGGCCGTTGATGTGGGCTGAGCTACGGTGATGTTGGGCCTGACTCGGTGAAGATCAACGGTGAAGGAGCAGCTGCTTCATGAGGCTTCGGTTCGGTGGAAGATTGCTCAGTCTACTTTGGCGAGGAACTTCGGACACGGCAGCTGAAAGAAATCGCCGGTGGAGGACGTGCGGACGTGAACTGAACGAAGAAGTAACAACGCGAGAGAGATTGGGTGGAGAGCTGCGGTGAAATCGAAATGAATGAGTGGGGGGGTTTACGGTCAACAAACCGATGGAGGAGGAAGCACCGTTAACCGGAACTTGGGGTTTCGGTGAGCTGCAGGGGGGAAAGATCGCTGAAGCAGCTTCGTGGCTTCGGTTGCTGCACTCGTGGTCAAACTATGGGGAACAAAACTTCTTTTAGTTGACCAAATGAAGATGTGGCCTGCAGAGGAGAGTTCAAGGGGGTATGGGCGTGCGGCAAGAAGATTTTGGTGGAGATGCTGGTGGGGGTTTCTTCAGACGGTGGTAGCTCGAAGGGAATGAAGGAAGGAGCTTCTAACGAGAAAATCGAAAGAAAGCAGAGGCAGAAGACTTCGGCTGAGCTGCATGCGGTGGGGAAATCGGGATAAGCTTCAAGGGAATGATGAAAGTGACGTGAAGCAGCTGGCAAAGATTGCCGAGGAAGCCACCGTGCGGAAGAGTCCACAATCCCTATCCACTTAATTTATTACTTTGTCTCCTATTACTTTCTCCTACATAATTTCCACCAATTAATCCAAAGTTTGAAGTCTAAATTTTCTGCCTTCTCTCCAATTCCGAATTTCACCAATTAAATTCAATTTCCTTGCTCAATTTTCCAAATTGATATCCGATTTCAATGAAGAAAAATCTCAAATGATTTTCCATAATTCCCCGACACTCATAGGCTCAATTTAGAAGTCTCAATTTCCATCAATTTAGCCCATCTGAATTTCCGCTGATTTTCCGCAACGTCCGTACCGATTTTCCGCAAAAATCCCGGAATCTCTGAAAATTTCTCGGAGAGTGAGTCGACATTCCTAAAATAGCTTGTGACACCTCGGAACTTTCAATTTGAAATCGGGTTCAAATTCGCGGTTATTTTCAATCCGGCGCGCTTTTAGCGTGACCTAGTCTACCGGGTAGCTTTTAGGAATTTTTGGTGCAATTGACCTGTGATCGATTTATCTCGAGTCACAAAGTACATCTTCGACACATTAGCGACTCTCAGTTGTCGTGAAATCTCGAGGTTTCAATTACGGACACAGGGTACCCAAAACGATAGAAAATCAATTTAGTGCCGATCGATGAGAATTTTGCAATCATGTGGAATCACCCATATTTTGATCACTCATCTCAATCGAATCGACCTATCTCTGATCTCTGATCGATTTTTAAGTGTGCCGTAATGACCCTTGCAGATCAACACGGTTGAGCAGTCGATTCTTGGTCGAATTCTCAAGTCCAATTGCATTTAGATTCCCTAATTGCTTCCCAGATAGTCCAGGTTATCTCGTGAGTGATCGGCTCGAAAAATAGCACTATTAGCGTTTCGATGAAAGGCCCGATTTATTTAATCGAAAACAATTTATGAAAATTCAGGCTGTCACACTTTGCACTTTCAATGCCAACATTGACTAAATACAAATATAATGCATGAATATTCACATACCCAGCAAAACATATATTGCACAAGCATCCACATCTATAAGTGCACATACGCACAGCAGCAAGATAGGGCAAATCCAGAATCATCTCTGTCAAAGATAAAATCATAGACCTCATCTTTGAATTCTAATGAGTTTAAGGACTAGTGTTTCAGATATCCATTTGATAGTATAGGAACTACTAAAGAAATCAATGAACCAAGATCTATCTAGGAAAAAATAAAGACTCCAAAGCATATTATTGAACTTCTATTCAGCAACAAATGAGGATGCTTAAGTGGAGGAGAAATTGTTGCAGACGGTATGACCGAAGCTATAAATGGCAGGCATGGTAAAGCCCCAAAATCAATTTGCTTATTTCCACAGCAAAAATCGAGAATTCTGCTTAGTGAATTGAATGAGCATAAGATCTAACCAAAGACGCAACAACAAAGATGGCATCTTATTATTAGGTGACATAATGCAAGACTCTCATAAACAAAGGGTACATAGAAGAATTTATTTCAGCCACAAAAGGAATGCATAAGGTTACAAAAGATAGTGTACGACATTTCTAAAAGCTAGCGATAAGGTTATACCAAGGTTTAGCTATAAACTCTCATCTATTTGCCCCAAAAATGGATGAGTTTGTTCCACATCAATCTCATTCTTTTTCCATGTTATGAGCTGCCAAGAATGCTAATAAACGAGGAAGGTGAGGCTATAAGAAAATCGAGTTTGAAGCATAAGTCATAAGATTTTTGCCTTCTTATGACTTCCCGATAAGTGGGAAAAGGTAATGCCATTGAAAAATTATGGGTGTGATTTAATCAATGAAATTTTTATACAAGAGAAGTGATTCATACATGTTATCAAATTCAATAAAAAAAAAATAGAATCCAATACCGACAAAAGAGAAATGAAATACATGTAAACTCAATTACGAACTCAATATGGTTTGGCCACTAATATAATGGACATAAATGATGTCTTCCTGGAATGAGACCGCTGTCCACTACAGTTGTGCGTCATCATTCTCTAGCAGACAAACAAAGGCCACAAGAAAGATCAATTACTTACACAACAACAAGCTTCTCTTAAAGATACAAGTAAAAGGTCTCACAAAGAGGAACTTCAAAGAAAGATCTGAGAATACAGAACTCATAACACATGGAATGATCCATTAGCTACCTCCTATGATCATTTGCCATTATCTTTCTCATGATTTATACTTCAAGCTTCTCTCGATTATCAGCAATGAGATTCCTCAACACCAGACTAGGTCGAAATGAAGTAAAAGGCCAGCTGATAATTTCTAGGATCTCCCTAACGACCAGCTCGGCGAGCGACTCCTCGGCCAGAATCGGCGAGGGCGCCCGCCGAGTCGGCCGGGGTCGCTCGCCGAGCGACCCTCGGCCGAATCGGCGAGGGCGCCGCCGAGCGACCCCTCGGCTAGCTCGACGAGGGCGGGGTCGCTCCCGCCAACCGACGGACGAAGAACCACCACAAAAGGAACTCACCTTGAACGAGCGGCTTCAACGATGAAGAAGCGTTAGTCGACGTCGCCGTTCTTGAGGAGCTCGCCGTCACCGTCGCCGTCGCCGTTCTTGAGGAGGGAGAGAGTGAGGCGAGTAGAGGAGATGAGAGGATGAGAGTGAGAGGCGAGCGAGAGGAGAGTGAGACTGTGAGCAGAGGAGATGAGAGGACGAGAGAGTGGAGAGGACGAGAGACCGTGGAGCAGAGGAGCAGAGGACATAAGATTTGGATTCTCTTTTCTGATTCTCTTCCGAGAATCAAATTTTTTTAGATTCTCAAACCTTGTCCGAAACTGTTAGGGAACAAAAATTTTACCAAACGCGTTTTCGTCCCAAACTGATTCTGGGAACAAAAAATCAGAAATTGGTACTGTTGGGCAAGTTGCCAAACAGAGCCTAAACTGCTTTGCATTTTCTCAATGTATTTTTAAAATGCCAAACCAAACGCACCATGAGGGTCTTTAGCTCATAATAGGTCCAAAGGTCTTTTGGGAAGTAGTATTATTGAAATGCAAGTCTTGGCCTCGTCATTCCCTATTCATCTTCTCCATGGTTTGCACGAAGAAGCCAAATGGAGGCTCACAATCGCCAGCCAAGGGGTCACGCATGTCGACAACCGCCACCTAGGTCATGCGACCTAGGTGACCATTGGCTTGGGTTGCATGTCACCTGAAGTCGTGCCACTTAGGCAACACTTGGGGTTGTGCAACCTCTAGTTGGCAATGGCTAGATTTGGCCGATGGCAGTTGAGCTCTATCAAAAAATAGTTATTTATTTTTTTAAATAGAAAATTTAACAAAAATCCTCTATAAAATATAATTTTGACCAAATGACATTTGAGCCAAAATTATTTTCCAATACACTTTAAATTTACAATTCACTAAATATTATTTGCATTTCAAAAGACCATTTAACCAATAATATTTACATTTTCCCAATGACATTTCCCAAAAGCCGAACAAAATGTGATAATTGAATTGACCATATTTTCTATAGTAGATCGTACTCTTGATCTAAGATTATTTCTCAATTTTTTTATTCTTTTTTTATTTATAAATTTTACTAAAAGAAAAACTTACACATATCATTTCCAAACAATTTCTCCCAACCTAATCGCTTCTTTCACACTCATTGCATTTCAATGTTCCTTTCATGTTTGTCTTATTTTGGATTTATCCTCCATTATTACGATCAAAGCAAGCACAATAATATATGGGAGTAAAGAAATATTAGTTTTACCTGCATATTTTTTTCTATTTTATTTCCCTAGATTATCATGATGGTGAATTTTTTAACTTTGATTTTTGGCACAAATTTATGAGAATTTACTCAATAATGAATACTGTGATTGATTTATACATTATACACGATTCACTAAAAGATTATCTTTTTACTTGTGCTTAAATTATTTTTTAGTATAGTAATTTTTAGTACAAAAAAAGATACACACAACTCATTAAGAAAATAATTATTTGTTGTAAAATATCTCGTGGCGAATATATAATAGAGAAGAGATTTGAGAAGAGAAAGCAAGTGAACACTAGAGATAGTAGCAAGATGAGAGAGCTTTATTTCTAAGTATCTCACCGTCGTGTTTCGTGTGATTGTTTATTGTACATCAAAACTAAACTCCTATTTATAGGAGAACAAGAATGTACTTATCATTAATATCAATATATCGAATGATACATGTATGGGATAAGGGAGACGAACGTTCATTGTATAGGGAGATGTACTTAGAACATTTGATACAAATGTACCATAATAAGTACATTGGATAAGATGAATATAATGAATATTCATTCATGTATTATATCCATTCATGTATTTCATAACATTATTATATTTGTCAGAAACACAATGATTAGTTAACAATTTACCAAATAAATACTTTTTCTAAAAGAGGTACATCAAGAAACAAAAGGAAAAAAACCAAAAAAAGAAGAAGAAAAGAAGGCAAGTATTAGTCTTAAGTCAAGATTGGGCCCCATCTTCAACCTTAAAAAATGTTTTTGATACGAGCATGGGTAATTTTCTCTCTAGGAAAATTGAAACAAAAGAGAATGAAGAAGAAAATACAGGTATGAAATAATCTTATCAAAAACAGGATCCGCAAAAGATAATGTTGAGGTGTGTGATGGGGTGAAAATATCACGAGCCTTGTCAATTCTAAAAAATAGATGAAATCCGAGGGAGAATTCAAAACAATGGCTCAAGTTTCCTTATTTTTTTAAATAAATGTACAAAGTGAGCTTTGTGTCTAATAATGGCTTAAAGGTAATCATTATTATTTCAAATGAGAACTTGAAGTAACCATTGTTGTTTCAAATAGAGACATGACTTTGTTGATTGCCAGTCGACTAAATATTCCAACTAGCCAAAAGACATTTTCGTCCAAATATAATTTAAATTTAAAATTATTTTTTATTCTTTTCTTTCTTTTTCTTTCCAATGAGGGCTAGCGATTTTTGGCAGGGGCCGGCAAGGGTGGCCTCACGCAAGACAAGGATCGCTTCATTGATGGTCATGATGGCAGCCCTCGACTAGCCCTCTCAAGGCATCAATCATGGGGGGCCGCCCACCGGCAAAGAAGAAAGAAAAATCAGAAAAAGGAATTTTTTTTTAAAAAAAGGTGAACCACGAAAATGCCTAATCAACTAGAAAGTCCAGCACTTTGAAATAAGATTTCTTTCATATCTTTATTTTAAAAAATAATGATACTTCATATCTTTATTTGGAATTTTTCAAGAAGATTAATCCTAAGAATACTTTCTTTTATGCATCGCGTACCTTTTCCGATTGAGCCCAAAAAAATCCGGGCTCGGTCTTTTTGGACCAGTGCTTCTAGTCCGTTTCAGTGAGAGATGAGATGAGCCCAAAGGAAGAATGCGAATCCATTGCCGTCGGATCCACCGCTGTCGGCGTACTTACCGGCGCGCGATAAGCTAGCAGCGACCCCAGCCGTCTCCGCCGCCGGCGTTTCTTTCATCAGCGGTCGCCACCATCGCCTCTCCTTCGCCAACCCTCCTCGCTCCTCAGCAAGCTCGGTGACGCAACTCGCGGCGATCTCGTCACGTCTCGCCTGACGAAATTCGTCGACTGTTGACCGTCCTAATCGCTCCGAGTAACGATTCCTCGCTCCTCCTTTTTCCTTGTCCGCTTGACGATTTCCGCTGACCGATGGTTTTCCAACTGTGAACTTGCTCGCTTCCGATGGTGAATTACGCATAACAGACCGTCTTTTTGTTAGCGAAGACCGAAGATGTGCGAGATCACTTGATTTGTCTGAAGCTTTCCTATACGGTTCCTCCCACGTTCTTCAAGAAATTGAGCTGTCTCTAGGTATTTCATCTAATGGAAGCGCAAACTACGGCTTCTTCTTTTTATCCGGTGGGAATCTATTGCCGAAGCACACATACAAGAATGGTGTAGGATTCGGACCAGTGATCAGTAGAACCTGGATGGTAGCTTCAGTCGAATTAGGGGCTGCATGTTTTTATTCTTTTTTTCTATTCAAGAACAGAAACTTTATTTTTTTGTTTCTGGGAACAAAAGAATAACAAAAACGCGTTTTTGTTCAAGAACAGAAATTTTGTTTTTTTGTTTTAAATAAAAAAGAATAACAAAAACGCATTTGTTTGCATTTTTGTTCAAAATCGATTTTTTGTTTTTGTTAATACAAAAAGAATGAAATGAGAAAAAAAAAAAATTGTTTTTTCCGTAAAACACTTCTCCGTAAACACTTTTTTTCTTCTTTTCTTATTCTTTTCTTCTCTCTCCTCTTTTCTTCTTCTTTTCTTCTTTGGCCGGTCGCCGGTCTCGACCATGGCCGGCGACCGGTCGTCGAGGGCCGGCGACGCCGTCGAGGGTCGGCGACCTCGCCGGAGCGTCGCCGGCCCCTGGCGAGGCTCGACCTCGTCGGTGGCTAGACGAGCTCGACCTCGCCCAGATCCGGTGAGGCCGAGCGTTGCCGATCCCTAGCGAGGCTCGGCCTCGCCGGATCCGGCGAGCTCGAGCTCGCCGGGGTCGGCGACGCTCGGCCTCACGGGGCCGGCGAGCCTCGCTATGGGCGAGGCCGCCGCAAAAAAAAAAAAGAAAAGATAAAAAAGAAAGGAAAAAATGAAAAATAAAATAAAAATATTAAAAAAAAAAAAAAAAAAAAAAAAAACATAAATTTACTAAACGCGTGTTTTATTCATTTTTTATTCCCTAATAAGTTTATCAAACGCATCTTTCTGGCCAAAATCGTTCGGAATAGAAACACTTTTTTCTTTTTCGTTCCCTAATGCAGTTTTTTTAACGTAAACGTTACCAAACGCGCCCTTAATCGACATAATAGTTACAGTTCTCTCCTTCTAGCTTGCAGGTCAAGAGTTTTAGGGTTTGACTTTGTTTGATCTTTGTTTGATCGTGGAGGTGTTAAAATGAGTACACAACCATTTATGAACCTATATTTGTTTAAATAGATGTCAAGCCTTATTTTTCAAACACCAAGTTCTAAAAATATAAAGAATGAAATATATAAATCTTAAATGGATCTAATTTACACTCATTTAAGTCGGATTTATCGACCTATTAAAAATGAACCCAAGCCTATTACAAGGACACAGACGCCACGATTACTCTCCCTCTTCGTTTCCACACCTTCGACCTCTAAAGAGAGAAACTAGAGAGAGAGAGAGAGAGAGCGCTTCATCAGCTGGTTCCATCGCATTGATCGAAAGACCCCTCCCGGTTTCTCTTCGTCTTCTTCTCGCTTAACCTCCATCTCCTTCCGCCGTCAGCCGCCGCCGCCGCCGCCGCCGTCGCCGCCGTCTTCGCCGTCCGCGGAAAGTAGAGGGAGCGGCGGGGTAGAGAGAGAATTTTCCGGAAAGGGGGGGCGATCGAATTCGCTCGGCGAGCGATTGCGCTTTGATTGGGCGGATCTGCGGATCTAAGTGGCCCTCGACCAGTCGCCCCCGCGTGCTCTGTCGCCGTTCCCCTGTCTTTTAAATCTCCGTCGCTGTCGTCCGGCGCGGTTCAGCCGCAAACCTAAACTCGGCTGTGAGTTGCTATCCTTCTCTCTATCCTTTCCCCTTCCCCCTCCTTTCTTTTGGGTTCTCGTTCTGGTCTCGTGTCGTCGCGAAATTCGAGCGATCGGTGTCCTTGGAGCGGTCGTTTTCCTGGTCTTTGTCTAGGTGCTGATCTTTCGGGTGGTCTTGTTACTGAATTTTTTTTGGTGGGCCGCCGCCGAATTGCTGTGGCTCGAGGGTTAGAATGTGGACGGTTGGATTTGACCCGATCAGTTGTAGATAGGTTTCGGTTGGGTGTTTCGTTAACTCTTATGATGTGAGTCTCTCTGTTTCATGGGGGCTTTTCGTGGGTTCTCTTCGTTTGAGCTGCAGTAGTTATTGGTTATGGATTGTGTCGTGCAAGTGAAGAAGGCAATGAGGGAAAGAGGAATAAGAAAGGTCCCTGCGTGTAGTTGGGTTGAGATTAAACATAGAACTCATGTCTTCATGGTGAATGATAATTTGCATCCCCAAATAAAGGAGATCAGGAGAAAAATTGACACATTGGCAGAAGAGATGGAGAAAGAAGGATACAAACCTGACACAAAGTTGTGCCCTTCACGATGTTGATGAGGAAGTTAAGATTGAATCTCTTAAATATCATAGTGAAAGATCAGCAATTGCATTTGCACTTATTAGCACACCTAAGGATCACCTATCCTTATAATGAAGAATTTGAGAGCCTGTACAGACTGTCATGCTGCAATCAAGGTGATATCAAGGATTGTTCAAAGGGAAATCACAGTTTGAGATTCAAACAGGTTTCTTCACTTTAGAGATGGAATTTGTTCTTGTGGTGATTATTGGTAGGTATTGCATGGAAAATTCCCTGCAATGGATGACAAGGTCACAAAAACGAGTTCTTGGGTTTAGTCAGGGCTAGATGACTGTAATCCAGTGTTGCTTTAGATTGAGCAGCTGATTTGAGTCAATCAACAGAAGCTACTATTCTGGAGTTTATGATGACAATTACTGCACTAGAGGGCACAAAGTCTAAAGGTATGGGGATTCATAGGAATATACCTTGTAGAATAACACAGAAAAGCAATTATGTCTATATGATTCATATTGTTTTTACCTATTAAAGAGAGAATGTTTATTTAGTCTGTTGGTTGTTTAAATAGGGGTGGGTGAAAGGTACAAGATATTTCAATGGATAATCCTTCTTTAACAGTTCATGATTCATGATTTGAAATCTGCCTTTTTCTTTCCGTAAAGTACAAATACTTTGGTTGGGATTGTTTTGCCTGAATTATGAGCAAGAACAGTTAGGCCCTGTTTGTTAACGTTTTTTTTTTTTCTGTTTATGAACAAAATTTCTGTTTTTTTGTTCCGGGGAACAAAAAAGGAACAGAAACGCGTTTGTTTGTGTTTTTGTTCTAAATCTATTTTTTTGTTAAAGAACACATTTGAAAAGAAACGAAAAATAAGAAAAACATGTTTTTGTTTCGGAACAATTTTTAAAAACAAATTTTCACTCTCTTTTTCTTCTTTTTTTTTGTTCTTCTTTTCTTTTTCTTTTTTTCTTTGGTCGGTCGCCGGCCTCGGCCATGGCCGGCGACCGGCCGTTGAGGGCCGGCGACCGGCCATCGAGGGCCGGCGACCTCGTCGGAGCGTTGCCGGCCTCCGGCGAGACTCGGGCTCGCCTTGGCTGGGCAAGGCTGAGCGAGCTCGGGCTCGCTGGATTTGGGCGAGCTCGGCCTCGCTGGGGGCCAGCGAGCCTCACCGTGGCTAGGCGAGGCCACCGGCCCTCATTGACCGGTTGCCGGCCATGGCCGAGGCCGGCGACCGGCCAAAAGAAAGAAAAATAAGAAAAATAAAATAAAAATGTTAAAAAATTAAAAGAAACAAAAAAAAAAGAATACAAATTTACCAAACGTGTTTCTATTCATTTTTTATTTCCGGAACAAGTTTACCAAATGCCTTCTTCTATTCAAAAATTGTTCCCCGAAACAGAAATAGTTTTTCTATTTTGTTTCCTGAAAAAATTTTGAACAGAAATATTACTAAACGCATTCTTAGTTTATCTCGTATGATCCACTTGCAAGGTGTGATTATTGTTCATTTTGATTACCTTGGCAGAAACCTTTCTCAATTGGTTAAACAATGAATGGGTCTCAAACAAATTCAGGATTATAGCCACCATTTGACAATTATATTTTGTTGGCTCTCCTACTAGTATTTTAGTAATATAATCTTTAAAAAAAAAAAAAAAAAAAACATAAGAATAAGTTTTCCTAAATTTGATTAAATATGAAAATATTTTATTAATATGGGTCGGGTCGGGTATGGGTCAAAAATTTACGTCATAAATGGGTTAATGCGTCAATTTGGGCTGGACCATTAATGACCCAACTCACCCGTTTAACAGCTCTAGTTTGATCATCACTTGTATAACACTTGGGCTCAGCTTTGCTTGCTTGAATTAGGCTAAGTTCAGCTCGAGCAAGGTACTGAGCAGGGTTATTCAAGCGAGCAAAAGATAAGATGAACCCAGTTATTTTGCATACTCAATGTACAGTCAAATTCTTTCTTTGTAAGCACCTTTGATGAAAATAAGATGGTAAGCTGTCCTCTAGGGTTACTTTTTAGGTTGGTGTTGAAGGTGAGATTGTTGGGACTCTCAAGTATGAACCTATGAGAAGGGACTGATTAATAGTTTGATAGTTATGTTCCTTCTTAAATTATTTTGGAATGAAATTTTGAGAAGGAACTGTTAGGTTTGTTTGTTTTCCTTTTCAAAATTATTTTTTCTGGGATGATTAATCTCCGGTTCTTTCTCACAGTTTGGAATTTTGCTGAGATAATGAAGAACACAATTTAGGGATCTTTGATGTATACTAAACTTATATATTGTTCGGGCATTTTGTTTTGGGACTTATGCTTTGGCATAATTTTGTGTTGGTGATTTTTTCCTATGAATTTCTCGGACACTTTCAGGCTCCAATACTTAGTTACAAACTTTTGATGCAATACGCAACTTGTTACTGACTTGATGGTTCATTTCTTGTTTATATTCTGGAAAAGATCAATGCTTTATTCGGTGAGGGAGAATTTTATTTTGTGCATCATTAACTGCAGCTGATTCAATACGGAAGGACAGAAAGCGACTATTAGTGCAGAGTCCATGGATTCTCCGACACAAAATACGTCATTGCAGCGGCTTCAAAATGTTGAAAAGAGAATCATCAAGGTTTTGGAGCTAGCTGGGGGAGTGATGGATGAATTAGCCAATCCTGCTGGTCCCCGTAAGGAATCCATAAACCACCATTGCCGCGAGTTCATGCAGTCGATCAAGGATATCCAGGTGACTCTGAGAGACGAAATCAAAAGCGCGTGTGAATACCGTCCGTTTGAGAAGTGCGACTACAACTCTCGAATAGGGAATGAGATTTGTCTGGAGAAGCTGAAATACGTCCTATCCCAGCTGGATGGAATGAAAGAAACGACTGATGCATATAATGGTGAAGCCTGAGCCATTCGGGATGGTATGGGGGATATCGCGTGGCGGTAGACTGAAGTTTAGGTATTCGTTGGCAGATTTGAGATGGGGAGTTATCGAACCACATCAGTTTTATCAGATCAGAAGCTCTTAAATTTTTAGATAGTATGTGTATTTAGTCAATAGTGAAGCTTGAATTTGGCCATTTCTGTTGATTTACGTGACTTTATCTTCCTTACTTGTATACAGTCGAGTGATGCGTTGGAGGAAATCTTAAGGAACATCGCGGTGGGGCTTTCGTATGATTTGATCGTTCAATTAAAGTATCAAACGTGAAGATGAAGTTTTCCAAACCACATAATGACGATTTCATTTTTTAGCTACTAATTATCTTTCTGTACTATTAATTATTATTAAGGTCAATTCATACTTAATCATTTGCTTGTAAGATGGTCGATCTATTGTTGAAATATCAATCATCATTATTCATTTCACTCATGAAAAGCACTAATCACAAAAAGAGATTGTTCGGACCTGAGCAGGTCCTTAAAAGGCTCTGGCATCCCGGAAAGACGGGATAGCCCCAGGGATCCGGGGACGAAAAGATTCCGGCCCCCCATTGGCCGACTCCGCCACAGACCCCCATACATGGGGGGTACGGGCGGCCACGGCGAACCCCGCGATGCTTCCCGGCCTCT
The DNA here is from genome assembly GCA_014182725.1 of Eucalyptus brandiana. Classification (NCBI taxonomy): domain Eukaryota; kingdom Viridiplantae; phylum Streptophyta; class Magnoliopsida; order Myrtales; family Myrtaceae; genus Eucalyptus; species Eucalyptus brandiana. Next base: position 32,590,546 of record CM024669.1, read on the forward strand.
CGACGACTGCCGGGCGCGGTACGGGGTGATGATGTCGCCAGTCGAAAGACTGGGTGGCCGGCCGGGATCCAAAATTCATCTTTTAAGAAGTCAATAAGATGAGAGATTATGAAGAAATTCCACTCATCAACTCACAAATATAATCTAAGTTAAGTATCATCCCATATCGAGATTCACTATTTTGTTTATTAATACAAATGTAGATACTATTTCAAGAGATCACCCATATTCTCATTTAAGTACAAAATGTCATTTTACGAGCTAAATTCAATTTCACGTTGATTTTTAGAAATAATTTTGTGTTCGGTACTCAATTTGATTCAATCATGCTACTCTGCGATATGAGAAACCTAGCAAGAGCTCGATAGATGCCGCCGGCCACGTCAGGCTCATTCTTTACAATATCTATGTGCATTTTATACAATACACACAATCCATAGATTGGTCTGATTAGATTAGATTAAACTCGATTTAATTATAAGTCACTCAGACAGTCGACGACACATCACGCATCATCGCCGCCCCATCCTCCACCAGTTCATGTTCAACCCCCCTTCTCCCTCTCTCTCTCTCTCTCTCTCTCTCTCTCTCTCTTTCTCTCTCTAAATTAGCTGCAAATCGACGAGCATTCATCCATGGAAGCGGGGCGATGAAGCGCGCCCTCGGGGCCGCCGTCCAGTCGCGCTGCGGCACCTTCCCGAGCTCTCGAAGATGGAGACAACTTCCGCCTCGAATTTCACGGGGCGAGAGAGGAAGATGCTCGCGCGCCGCAGCCGCTTGTGCACTGCGGCCGGCCGGACTTGGGGTGGATTCCGCCGTCTGCCGGAACTGATCGGAAGCCATCGCCGTCGTCCGGCCGGGCCACCCGATGAGAATCATCTGCAGGTCCGATTCGCATGCTCCCCTAGGCTTCGAATTTGATCGAGCGCTACGGTTGTTTTGGCTGAGCGCGGCGGTTTCTAGGTGGCGGTTTAGATTTGGGGAGCTGCTCGTGCGTTTGGCGCTGCAGATCTGCGGGTGATTAGGACGTTGCGCGATTTAGCTGCTTCGCTATGTGATCTAATTACTGTTTCGTGGGTGTTTTGCCGCTGGACCTTGCTTTGGATGTGATAGATAGTTCTTCATGCGGAGAGGGGATGCGAGGAGGGGATAGATATTAAGCCTTTGCTCTCCTTTAGGAGTTCATTGTGGGGGCTCTGGATAGTTGGTAAGTTTTAAGTCGTGGTCCGTTTTGCGCTGTTTAATATGTAGTCGGCTAAGTTTGTGATGGTCGAGATTAGGAAGTTCGCGATAATCGTTTAGAAATGTTCAATGGTTACAGCCAAAGGGAAGATGGGTAGTAATCTGTTGATGTGGCTGATGTTACTAAAAATTCTGGTCGGCTATGTGGAACTAGTTTTCGTCGAGCGAAAAGAGAGAATTTGCATGATTCAGTTAGTAAACGGGCTTTGCATATACTTCTAGATGGCCACGTTTAGTGAGTTCTATTTGAGGGGATATGATACAGTGGTATGGATTTCCATCTTGGAGATTTGCTGTGTGCTTATGTTGCTTCCTGTTTTTCTCTACAACTCGGAAGGGTGGACCTATTTGTTTTATGTCGCCGTGCTGAATGTTGATTAGCCTACGTAACTAATGCATGGAAGCACAGCAGTAGTTTGCTGCATCTAAATTTATTTGGTGCAGCCTCTGTAATTTTGCTCAATGAAAGTAAATGAAACGTAGTTAAGTGTATGAAAACTCTACCACGGTGGAATTTCTTGGACAAAAAGTGACAACTTGAGCAAACATTGGCCTCAGGGCCTCAATTCTTCAAACTTCATAGTAAATAAGTCATATCTTAACGGGATCTCTGCACCCTCTGACACACGATACTTTATGCTATGAGGGGCTATAAGTAGGAATTTAGGTGAGGATTGGAGGTAATCAGTCTTAAAGTACTCCCTACCCATGGCTCCATTTAGCTATCTTGAACATGGCCCAATTAAGTTCTAGCATGGTTTTGTTGGGTTGAATTACAGTCTTTTAGCTATCTTACCGTTTTATATCGTATGGAACCAATAGAATTTTGGGTTTTTGGAGGGGAGGGGGTGGAGGGGAGGGAAGAGAATGGTTTCTCTAACTATTTTTTATTCAAAAAGGATAAGACAAGACTTTTCACATTGGACATTTTCAGTGATATCTTCTTTTTCTTTTGTTATTGTGCCATATACCTGTTATCTCTCATCACCTATTTATTGCCTGATTGTTTTGATGCTCATTCAGCATTGTCTCTGTTTCAAGGAATCGGCTTTGTCTTGCTGCTTCTGATGTTATCATTTAGGAACATAGGGTTATGAACTGCGTAGTTTACAACTTATATGCCGAAACTGGGGAAGTTGCAGAAGATTTTATGCTTTTAATTTAATGATTGGACCCCTTTTTTGTGGCTCTTTGAGTGATTATTGTTCTGGCCATGGTTACATGGTGGCTGGTCCAATTTTTATGGTTAATCTGGCAAATGATAAGATATTAGTGCAACATACTACATCTGCAATGTAGGTATTGAGCATTTAAAATTTCAGTAAATTGGATGTAAGTTTTAAACTACAGGATGTTCAGCGCATATTGTCACGGTAGAACTCTCTCTCTCTCTCTCTCTCTCTCTCTCTCTCTTTTGGGGGGGGGCTTTCTCTAGCTTCAGAAAGCTCACTGTCTGCTCACTAATGTTGAGACCATGACTACTCATTTGTATGAACATTACTCCTTCCTGATTTAGGTGGAAATGGTTTGGTGAGCACCATGGATATGCTCAGTTTTGTGTATTGGATCCGGTGGACTACTTGGCTCTGATTTTGCTGGACATCTTGAAAGGGCCCTTGACTCTTTCTGATTGGGTGGACCGGGAATGTCAATGGGTCTTTTAAATTTGCTTATGCTTAATCAATAATCGCAGATGCAGATCCGTAGTCAATTATTTTTAAGGTGTTCTTGGTTCCATGCATGAGCTCTTGCTTCTGGAGTCATTTGGAGTAGTTGATATAGTTCAACCTTATGGACCAAGGCCAGGCCACAACGCTGCATTGCTTTTTAAAGCGATGCTTGTTCTTAATTTCAGATGCCTCATACAGTACAGAATCTAACAGCTCTCCTGATCCATTTGTGCCATTTGTGCTTTGCTTTGTACTGTAACCCATCTTCCAGTACTTGTACACCGTCTTTGTGGGCTGTAGGACCCTAAATGGTCGTATGACATCGATTTTATTTGAGCTTTCTTTGCAGGTGGGTTTGTTTGCATAGTTGAGCTTTCTTTGCAGGTGACTTGTTGCATATGATTCCGTTTAAATCAGGTTAACAAAGTAGAGGTTTTGTTAATCTCTTTTCTTCTCATGGTTACAATTGCATTCAGGAATTTTTAATTGCAGAAGGAAATGCCTCGAGCGGAAGATATTACGGTGCTCATACAGTGGGATCTTGGCTGTTAGTTTGTTGGACCTTTCTTATCGGGCTTTCCTTGGAGTTTGAAGTGAACGGATAGCTAACTTTTACTTATCTTTTACTTATCGAATTGATCTATTTACTTCGCTTTGTATCTCATGGCTTGTACTTCGTTCATTTGTAGTTCCGGATGGAGCAATAGTGACATTTTACTTTGGAGGGAGGGAGAGAGAGAGAGAGAGAGAGAGAGAGAGAGAGAGAGAGAGAGAGAGAGAGAGAGAGTTCATACAAAATACAAACTAGTCTAGATATCAGTTAAATTCGGAGTACACTGAATAGGTCAGCCAAATACACTACGATCTGCAAGACTCACAAGTCAAAAGCTAGGGAAATAATCGAATATCTGGCTAATGATAATATACATACTGGTTAAATGAATTAAGAGGACATTATACAGCAAGCGCCTACGGCAATCAAATGTCATGTCTCTCGTCCTGGGGATCAGTCGAAATCCTACCATCTCTGGCTATCTCATCACCGCCCAAGCCTTCAACACAAATCCCATTATTCTGGCTCATCCCCCACCCTCGTTCCTGTTTTCCCCTGGTTATGGTGTTCTCCACCATCTGCTTTTGAAGGCAAAGCAAGGATAAATGTAAAAGTAGCCAAAAGGCAAAGACTGGAAGAAAAAGCAAATCAACCCGGCTGAAAATGCATAACGACTCCCGAAAGGAAAATGGAGTTATGTAATCAATTGGGACTTTGCCATATGCAATTCAAAAAGAGAAGGCAGCATTGTATTATATGCCCACCCTTATAACATCGATGCTATCTTAAATGATGCTACTGTGATTGTCACGTGGTAGACAGAGGAGACGAGAGGGAAGATTGTTTTTCGTACGAGGAAGAAATTCTACAATTACTTTGAAGAGCCACTTAGGGCGTATTGACAAAAATTATTCGACTGACTAATGTTCCGCATGATCTTTACAAAGCCAGAGAGCCCGCACACCACTACAGATTGTATAAACATAGAGTACAACAAGGGTGAGTTACAACGGTTGTCAGAGGGGGACTAAACCTAAGTTGCTCATGTTATGAAAGATGGCGGTTAAGTAATTAGGTATTACCACTTTCACCATCAGAGGCATCTTCAAGCCTTGAGATTGCATCGACTAAGGCTTGCTCATGCTCCTGCATTTCACGGAGACATGGGTTGATGAGAAAGAATGACAACATAAAACTGCATATAACAAAAGGTAAGCAAGCGATCACCTTCAACACTTTCTTCGCTTTCTCAATCTCCGAGGGATCAGGATGGTTTGCGCCAAAAACTTTCTCAACCTGTTAAATTAATATCTTAAAATATCAAGAATAGAAGTTAGCTACTTCAAAGTTCAAATCCATTAGAGTCTTTCATATACCTCCTTAATTAGTGTATCTGTATGAAGTAATTCAATATCCCCCAATGCCTTTTTTCCTACACCATTTTGCGAAAAAGGAACATCTTTCTTGTTTTGACCCTTTGTGTTTCCTCTACCTCTTCCAGCTCCTGCAACGCCACCACCTCGGGTCATGGGCTTTTTGGTTCCACGCCCTGGACCAGGACGGCCTCCTCTACGAGATACACCAGGATCCTCTCCTTCCCATCGGATATCTTCAGGAGATATCTACATGAGAGAAGAGAAAATATGATACTTACTCAGAACGCCAATTCCACGAGTGATAGGAAGAGATAACAAGTAAAACAGCAGGATCAGTTAAAGAAACATTAACAAACATATGGGTGGGTGTTGGTGTGTGATTGACAACACGCGCACGGGCGAGAGAGAGAGAGAGAAAGCTTATAAATGTTAGCTCAATAACCAATTAAAGGTAAATCACAATTGTATTACTATAAAAGAAACACGGCAAGCTTATAAACATTAGCCCAGTAATTAATTAAAGGTAAATCACCAACAGCGATATCCTTAACAGCAAACAATTGTATTACTATCAAAGAAATGCGGCAAGAAAAAAACTAGTCAACACTTGACATCAGAAAAGGAGCAGGTATTTAAAAGTGCACAACAAACCAACTACTAGGAAGACTCTGCATGATATCTGAACAATCAACTTTCACATAATGTCCAGTGAATTAAACATTTTTCTTCAAATGGCATGTTCATCCTCCTGCAAATTCTACCAAAGCATATTTACCTCTTTGAGATTGACCCACTCCCATGTTTCATCTGCTGTATTTATATCGTAAACGAGAGCATGGCGGCCCTAGTGAAAAATATTTAAGTTAATGATCAGTGAAACCTCATAACACCAAAAACATCCAACGACTAAGAAACAACACCTATCCAACAGTTAGGGAACAACACCTCAGCTGCATTGTAGTCAGTTATAACAGCCTCGTAGAAATTGTTGTCATCAGGCCACCTAGTCCAGACTCTCTTTCCTATGAGTGCATCATAAGATGTCCCCTCAGCATGTTCATTCGCTGGAAAGGCCCCAGAGCCCCGGTTTGCACCGGGCCTTGCGCTAACACCTGCAGAAGGGTACTGCATGGACTTCATCAACAATCCAGCAGATATGGTGCCTTGTTAATAAAAAGAAGAGAAAACAAATACTTATCTTTTCCAATACTTGAAAAGAGAGCCATAAAGTTTCCAACTTACTGATTTCTGCTTCTTACTCCTGGCTCCAGGGGGAGGTCCTCGTTTTATTGATCCAGAAGGTTGTTGCATTGATGGATGCAGTGCAGGAGATGGTGCCCCCATAGATAAAGAAGCTACAGATTGTGATGTTTTCTGTTTCTTGCGAGATGCTGAGACGGTGGGACTAGGCAAGAGATCATGAACAGGCTGAGATGTACTGAGCATGCCAGGTTGAAGCCCTCTTGCTTTTCTCCACTCCCTAATGGCTAAAGAAGTAGTTAGAAATGAAGGATCAAAAATTGGGGGGAAAAAAAAACCATCTACATGAAAATAGCTCAATCATTATTCTTAGCAACTAGGAAAGATGAGACCTTATCCTACGAATCATGTCGTCGGCATTGACCCTTGACAGAAGTTCCCTATGTTCCTCATCTGATACCCTCAGCTCTTTCCTCAATTCAGTAATTAAACTTTCCTTTTCCTATCAAAGACAAGGGAAAAAAGACACTGAGCCTGGTTAAAAACTCAAGCAAGACAGAAAAATTAACATATGAACAACGAGAGATACCCAGGTAATGGCATCAGACTGAGCTTTGAATGCCCGAAGGACAGAACAGTAGGCTTCTTGCTCAATTTCATGGATCTGGGTTTCCATGTCGCCATGAACGCTAGGCAACATAGGAGGACCAACAAAACTAGACCGAGGGTTGCCCGCAGCTCTAGCCCCCCTCTGAAACCTATTATGAGTAGGAGGGAGATCATCATCCGTCCCTGCATATACAAATAAGGATTACAAATTACAACACAATATAGGGTCGGGAAGAACTTTCTACAGGAATGGGAAAACTAGATGTAGTGCATCTGCAGTATCTATAGAAGAGTTAAACCAATAAACTGCTGATTGCAACAATAAGATGGGGCAAAGCAGCTATCCATCTGACATAAGCTACTGATTAGGACATTGAGATTGGAAAAGGCATCTCTTCATCTGATAATTCATCAGTAATCTCAGTAGCTTAAAGAAAAAGCAACCTACACTTTTCCAAAGTAAAGAAACCAAAAAAGCAGGATTTTAGATGGAATTGAACAAAATGGACCAATGGAGGTTTTACAGGAAGCTGCAGCCATCTGTTGATGGATACCAAAGTTGGCCGTTTGGTTAAAATGACAACCAATGATAATGAAGGAAAGAGAATGAAGATGTAATAGAATATACTAGCATCAAAGCACTGGCTAGATGCTTTTTCTTGGGTTTATTTTTTAGGTCTAGTGGGATCAGAAGCACAAGGTTCAGAAGTGTGTCGGCAACATCTAAACCCTTGCTACAGGAATCAAAAGGCAAAGGATGAGAAAACAAAACTGAAATAATCTCAAATCCACGGATTGAAGACTAATCACCTCATCTGTGGAAAACCCCAAATAATATATCCCTATAAATTTTCAAAAAAAATGAACAATATGGCCATTTGTCGGCACATATTGGGAAAAAAAAAAAAAAAAAAAAAAAAACTGAGGTTCCATCAATTTTTTTGATCAATATGGTCAAATAAAGAGAAAGAAGTTGTGTCACGATGTTGGGGAGAGCACAAGCACAAATGACACTTCAAACTCAAGGTTACCCACAGTACAAGATAAAGAGACCAAAGTAATGACATAACACCAAAGAGGATCATTTGTAGCATTCAAACGTACATCCCAATCAGATAACTTTACAATGTCAACCACTTCTTCAAGGTAAGATTTAAATACAACGGTTTTCTTAAGGAGTGCTCCAACAGCACTAGGTAAACATATAAATGAAGAAATTTTATCATATCCAAAGTTATATCTTCCTAGTCTTATGCACAATCAATGCATTGTAAAGATAAAAATTTCTTTTTCAAGTATGGTTAACAAATGTCCCAGGGCACTCATTAACAAGACCCTTAAAAAAATATAAGAAAAAAAGCAAACATTCCAAGAAGTGGAAGCTGGGGGGCTTCAAGCCATCAGCTCACAAGCAAAAGGCAAAGGAGAGATTCCAAGAAAAGATGAACTGCAGAATTATACATACCCCGCAGTTTCTTCAATTGAAATTTCAGCCGAGGAAAGTGTATGACAATGTATAATGCTGAAAGAAGGTAACTGACCTCAATACACTACGCGTGAAATCTAAATCTGATTACTAAGAAGCACGTAAATAAGCCCGAATCGTTCTCCTAGGCAACTGCATCCATCTAAAAACCAGACCCATTAATCACAGCAACAAGTTCGCAGCCAAGTAACTAAAACCTAAAAGTAGTTCCCAGACCAGGAGCTTCTTAATTTTATCATAATACCGCAAGATCAGTCAGGAAAAAAAAAATACAGAGTTAGCTCAAACTCAACCAAGTAAACCATTAAAAACCTCAAATTGAATAATATGCTTCTTTCGATTGGCTGCTTTTGAACGAATCCATTAAATAAGAAGCTCCAAGTTCCTAACTAAGGCCTCTGCTTCTCATTGAGTACAAGGGAACACCACAATTCAAAATACACAAGCAAAATCAATAGAGCAACCACCATATAGAGCGATTACAAGATCGAAAAGAACCCTAAGAAGCACAAAAACGGTCAAAGCATCGATCTTTATCATACATACCGCTGCTATCGGACAATTCATAATCCATCGCCGTCTCTTCGAATCGAGCGCTCGCTCCAAACACAAAAGGGCCGCCGAATTCACCTCTCCTACCCAATCGAAAGGCCAAAAAACCGCACGGACCCCGAGCCGCCGGGCGTTCGCGACGACGCGCGAGGAAAGGAGGCGAATTCAGGGAGAATTCACGGAGGCGAATCGCTCAATCGCTCCGTCGAGCTCCACGGCGACGGCGCGCGGCCGGCGGAAACGGCGGAAACCGGAGGGGGACGGGGGCGGGGGCGGGGGCGAGGGCGACGGGAGGGGGAGAAAGAGGAGCGATCCGGCGCCCTGCGGGACCGTCGCGGGAATCTACCGACGGAATTGCGCGGCTCCGAGCGAACGGACGGCGAGCGAAGAGACGGGGAAGACGCCGCCGATTCGAGGTGGAAGATTTCGCGCGAGACGAGAGCCGATCGAGCGAAGGAGAGAGAGAGAGAGAGAGAGAGGGCGTGTGTGTGTTCGTGTTGCAGCGAGAGTTCGAAGCTCGAGTCGAGAAGGGAAACGGACTTCAAATCACTTTTCTGGCGCCCTAATTTTTCCAGTTAATGATTGGTTTTGATTCCGGACTTTCTGTGAGAGAGGGTAGAGAACTTGTAAATAGAATATATAAGTGAAAAATATATATATATATATATATATATATATATATATATATATATATATATATATTTCTTTTTTTCCCTACCTGATTTGATTTGGAAGAGGACTTGGTTTTAATTGTTACTTGGAAAATTAATTAGGAGAAATTAGAGAATGCTTGAAATAGGCTTTGTTTGTTCTTCTTCGTTGTTGTTTATTTTATTATCAAGCTCCAAAGTTCCAATTTGCATTCTCTTGTGGAATATAATAATTACTCCCTGGTAAACCGATATAATTGCATATTGCATAAGCATAATCCATTAATGTAGAACCATAGGCAACGGTAATTATATAATTGCGGTGTATTTGTTATAGTTAATAAGGTCTCTTTCTTATTGATCGATTCCTTCTAGTATGTTGATGTCAAAGTAATTAATATGTACAAGATATTTTAAATCTCTTGAATCTTGATACTACTAAGGTATCTGTGGTCCTGGGATTGAGATATATTATGAACTGCTATGGTTATTGGCGGCATCCCTATTTAGTTTATGATTTTGTAAGAACTTCCAGATTACGAGATTACGTCATACGTGGGCTCCTACTAATCATATGGCTTTCCATGATTTCGGCAACGATATCCTTACAAACAACCTCACAAATAGACATTTACAAAAGTAGAAATTATCTATTTATATAACGAATTCCCACTAATCACAGTCAGTTGCAATGACTCTATTTGCAGTAATCATATATGTTATTTTGGAATTTTATAATTCTTCCACTTTACTAACTAGTTATATGTACATATTATCTTATATTATAGACTAAATTACCAAAAATTAAACTCCGAATTGTGAACTAAGATATACTAGGATTGAAATTGAAGAATATATGACTGGTTGAGTTTGTATCAATGACTGTAAGCATAAATTAACTTATGATTAGCTATTTTCTTCTTTTATTTTTATTTTTATTTTTATCTTTATTTTGTGCCTTTTCTCACTAATTCAGGAACTCGCAATTTTACATAACCTAGAATGGCCTAAAGAGTACCGATTTCATAATAAAATAAATCACACGATTGTAAGACACGACATATTCATAAATAATTATACACATAAGCTTATTCAGCCGTTTTTATTAATTTCAATTAAAATTCGCCATTCGAGACACCGATTAAACAACTAAATAGGAATTTCAATACATTAATTTTTGGGATACGTGCAATCGATATTTTGAAAATTAACCATTCTCCATTTAACATGCTTGAGTAGTGCCTGACGCGATACAGTTTCTTTTCACGGGGTTGGCATGGTTTTAAAAAAAATATATTTTAAAAACTTCACTCTTAAAAAAGAATCGACTTGCCCAATCAATTTAGTACTCTTTTTAGCAAAATTTACAGTAGCTGATAAAAGGAGGGTTTCGATGGATGCATAGTAGGAAGAGTAGTGAGATAACAGATCCAGTGCAAGTGAGTTTTGATTCCTTTTCCACGCTTATTATTTCCTATGCACTCTCGTGATAATAATATTTCATGCATCTATTTAAGGTTTATTTATTTAATTTTTATCACTTCGGTTTCTCATCTTTAACGTACTCTTATAATACTGGTTTATGGATCCATCTTAATTATTTTTCCATTAATGCGTTTGTTACTTTTCTTTTATTAAATTGGTTTACACATGTAAGAATGCAAATACGTTACGTATCACCGGAATGCAACCAATCAATAGCACGTATCCATTTATTTAGCTAACAGTGATTATGCAAGTCGAATTTAATTTCTTCCATATTATTAAAATTTGTCCGGCCGATTTTTTTGCAAGATAGCCAGTTCAAAACATGTGAAGTTTGCAAGTTAAACTTTTTAGGAAAGAGACCGATATAATTTATACGAGAGCTCGCCCTTTTTTTTTTAAGTGTTGTCTCTATTGCTGTTTTTATAATTATGTTTTGTCATATGTGGGATTCTTATTTGAGGCCAGCACATAAAAAACCGTCGGTTACGTCTAAACTAGGACATTATAACGAGTAACATCTAACGAGAATTGCAATAATAAGTCGCCCCTCCCCTTATCCACAAAAAGATTCAACATCTACCATTTAATTTAAGGAACGATTTGTTTCGCTACTTCTTGGAAGTTCAAAGTTATGATATAATTCTTATTGTTTTTAAGAAAACAGCCTAAATATAAGAATCAGTGGACTTCACTTAAAGAAGACAGTCTTTCGACTCTTCCCAGCGAAGTTAGCATATTTGCTCATTTTCTAATTAGGAAAGCAACTCAAATTCGGGAAAATTACCAAAAAAGTGCCAATTTAGTCCCTTTTTTTTTTTTTTTTTTTTTTTTTTGTTAATTTAGTTATAAACCTTTTATAATTGTGCTTGGAGTTTAGTTCATCCAGCCAAAATTGGGCGGCGGTGTTGATGTGGACGCCGGCCGTCCGGTGAAAGCTGACATGACGATTTTTTAATTTTTTTCCGAATTTTTAAATTTTAATTTTTTTTCCACCTTCTCCTTCCTTTGGCCGGCCAGTGGCAAAGCTTGTCCCCATCGGCCACTGGTGAAGGTCGAGCCTTGCCGGCCATCGGTGAGGTCGACCCTCGCCTTAGTTGGGCAAGGCCACTGGTGAGGTTGACCCTCACCTTGGATTTGGTGAGGCTTAGCCTCGCCTAGCCATGGCGAGGGTTGAACTAGCCAGTGCCGGTGAGCTTGGCCCTCGCTAATGTCGGCGAGCTTGGCTCTCGCCAGATCTGGCGGAGCTTCGCTGGACCTCCCTCACCTTTGGCTGGTGCCGGCCAACCAGAAGAAGAAAGGTGGAAAAAAAAAAGAAAAAAAATTCAAAAATCGAAAAAAAATTTAAAAAATTTTCATGTCAAGTTTCGCCAGACAACCGACGTCAACGCCAGTTGGTTAATTTTGGTTGGATGGACTAAATTAGCACAATTGTAAAAATATTTAGGACTAAACTGACAAAAAAAAACTTATAACTGAATTGACATAATTGTGATATGTTTATGATTTTTTTTGTAATTCTCTTCTCAAATTCAGGTGCACAATGGAATATATACTTTTTAAAATGACGATTGCTAATATTGGGAACGAAAATTATTTTTACTTTTCATAAAAATATTTAAAACATAAAATTTCCATCGATAACTAAATTATTTTGATTAACTTATTATTGTAAATTATACGAATTATTGTTTTTTTTTTTTTTTTTTTGCCGAATCAAGCAAACTCAATCCACATTTTTATTTTTTGCCGAAGGGATGGAGCCACGTTTCTCGACACTAGGAAAGGAAGCCTCGGCAGAACACCAACGTAAGGACCCCAACCGCTTTCCAACAATTAATCAATCGCCGGTCAACAACAAAGAAAAGAAAGAAAAGAAGGGAGAAAATGCTGTCCCATTTCCATCTCCTCCCTCTCAAGTCGCCCCTCTCCTTCTCCTCCCATCTCCGCCCCCTCTCCCTCTCCTCCCTCGCCTCCCAATCCCGCCGCCGCCTCCTCCTCCTCCGCCGCCCGCCGCCGCCGCCGATCGGTCCTCCCCCCCGGCGGCTCTCCGTCGCATGCGACGCTAGGCCGGGCGGCGTCTCCATGGAGCCCCCCTCGCCGGACCCCCCCGCCTCCGCCTCCTCCGCCGCCGGCGCCACCGTCGAGTCGGTGACGCGCGATCTGCGGGACCAGAGCTTGGGGGATAAGGACGGGAAGAGGGGATTGAGGCTCGAGGATCTGAATTGGGACCATTCCTTCGTCCGGGTGTTGCCTGGGGACCCGAGGACCGACACGTTCCCGCGAGAGGTTTGGGTCTTTGCGTCCTGCTTTCGGCGTGTTTGATTTTGGGTTACGCACTTTGGGACGTCTGGTGTTTGCGGATTGACCGATGGTGATAAGGGGAATTTGAACTGGGCATGGATACGGTGAGGCGTAGGGAGGTAGGTAGTATTATTCGGTTAGTCGTATGATCGGGGTCGGAAGGTCTATTTGAATAGTTGACTAGCATTCATTCGGAGTTTGTGTCTTGCAGACGGATATAGATCTAGAAGCAGGGAAATTTTAAGGAGGATATAAGGTGATGATAGCGCGTGGGAAGTGTTTGCTTTTTGTAAGCAATATCCCTTCCCACCATAGTAATGAGTTCTCTGAAATATATGAGGGCGTAGACTGATCCAAATGCGCACCGCATCTCTTAAAGCAGCACAAAAAAGGAGAATGTCGAGGCTGAAATGCTGCTACTCAAGACGGTTTGATTTTGGGGATTCATTAGAACTCAGTAGCATGTGGGTACGATCTACTGGTAGGTTGAATGCACCATGTGAGATGGATTTTTTTGTTAGTCAAAACTTGAGTTTTCGATGGAGTAGTAGATTGAAGTGCGGCAAATTAAGTTGCTGCGAGTCAGGAGTCAGCTATTGGATGCATGGGGTTTAAAAATATCAATTTAGTTTCTCATTGCATGATTAGCAGTGATTAAATGTGTTGGCTTAGTCTTGTGAGTGTATAATCGCACTAGGAGCAGGAGAGAGCAGAGAAATTTGGCAATAGCCTTGCATTAGGACGGTGGGGTTTAAGAAATGGCTGGACGTGTATTTCTGCAAAGAAAATACTATAACTTCTCTTCAACTTTAGCTATGCACTGAAGCTTTTACATTCATTGTCCAGCTAAATAAACAAAAGTTTTCATGTACTAATATTACCATTCTAGAGTAAATGCAGTTCTGTTCAGCTGGCAGCTGATCAGTCTAGCACTGATTCTGATAAACATTGGAACAGGACTTAGGAGTCTAATCGTCTAAGATTGGCTTTAAGCCATTCCTTGCTTTGCGATGTCCACCTAAAACAAGCAAGAAGTATTGAAAAGCTGCCCCAAGCAAGCTATAAATCTTTGTTTTCCATCATCCAGGCAGTTTTTTGTGAATATGAACATTGAAGAATTAGTACTAACAGCCTGTTTGATAATTTCAATACATGTTCAAAATTAATATCTTCAGCATTAATAAAATTAAACACATTTGATAACCATAAATAGTTTTGACTTTAAAGATGCAATTAAATAAAAAATTCACTTAATTCGCTGAGTAAGGAGGGCTTACCTATTCAATAGAAAAGTCATTGGAATAGGAAATGAAATCTCCTATTGCATTGTAACGGTTTAAAACCTATTAAGAATGTTCACCTAGGAAACACAGACACTTTTTGGGAGCCTCCATGTTGGTGTTAGACAACCTGACATTTGTTCGACACGTCGTCAACAGTTGTCGTACATTTCACATGCAGTTAACTCTCTTGACACACCATCGACACTTGAGTTCGGAATGTTGATACGTGATTTCGACATGCATGGGGTCAATTTTAAAAAGTTTCGATATCTTAGGGGTCAAAATGTAAATATAAAAAATATAAAACTAAAAAAAAAAAGAAAAGGGAGAAAGGAAACCCTATCTTTTGATGGAGAAATGTGGATTTTTTTTTGACTTATTGTTAAATGTTAAATTTAATAGTGTAATGTGGATTGCTTCTTTTCTTCTTCTAGTTTTATGGATTATTGGAATGAAATATAGTTGAATTTGTCAAATTGAAATAATGAATAATATTAACAAATGGTGGATTAATGTTTTTGGTTTAAATTCACTCGGGGCTCTTTTTTCTTATTTATTTATTTGTGGATTTGAATCGAATTAATTTGATTGAAATGATCATAAAAATGATAATTTATCATGGATATATAAAAATATACATTTAATATACAACGTGTTGGAATTCTTTTTTTTTTTTTTTTAAATGACGTATTGGCATGTTGTGTCGTGTCGTGTCATGTCGCATGTAGCGTGTCGGTGTCAGTGTTACTTAGATGTTCACAATTCCATATTTATTTAGCTATTACCACACACTGTTTTCATTCTCAGCACTTAAAGTGGCCACAAAATAAAATCCAATCCTCAGATTTTCAGCACTCATATTTCAGTTTTACTAAACTGGGGGGTGCATGTGAGAGAGAGAGAGAGAGAGAGAGAGAGAGAGAGAGAGAGATGACGTATTGGCGTATCATGTCGTGTCATGTCGCGTGTCGCGTGTCAGTATCGGTGCTATTTAGATGTTTACAATTCCATATTTATTTAGCTATTATCACACAATGTTTTCATTTTTAGTACTTAAAGTGGCCATAAATTAAAATCCAATCCTTCAATTTTCAGCACTTAACTTTCAGTTTTACCAAACATGCTCCTGCGAGAGAGAGAGAGAGAGAGAGAGAGAGAGAAAGAGAGAGGATTTTCCGTGTTTGCTAATTCCCTATTGCTGGCCCTTTAGCATCGTCTTTTTCTCATTGTAAATGCAGGTATTGCATGCTTGCTATACAAAAGTATCTCCTTCGGCTGAAGTAGAAAATCCTCAACTCGTTGTGTGGTCAGACTTAGTTGCTGAAGCACTTGATTTGGATCCTGAGGAGTGAGTTTTTGCCCCTCTTGCACTTTTTTGTTGGTCACATCTGAACTTATGTTATGGATTAAACAAGATCAAGAAATCTCTCTGCCTTTAAAGAAAAGTTTTCCCCAGAATTAAGAACAGAAGTTTAAAATTCTGATAATGTCTCTGGTATGTGCTGTCTCTTCATCACCCAACATGTTTTAAGCAGCATACTTTTATTTTTCAATGGGATAAATTCACTGTTATTCTGTTGAGAGCTTGATTTTGGCTTTGTCTTCATTTTTTCATTCTTGGAAGTTGGAAGTGTTTCTTGCTTCAGACTGAGTTTCTCTATTCATTGGGCTAATTGAGTTATTTATGGTTTCAGATTTCAAAGACCGGACTTTCCACTTTTATTCTCTGGTGCAGCCCCTTTGGTGGGAGCGTAAGTGCCGTTGGGAATTTTTAGATCACTTATCCCAACTTCAGTTAGGTCATTTGTTAGTTATATTCTGCTCATTCAACCTATCTTATCTTTTCTTTGCTGCAGTTTACCTTATGCTCAGTGTTATGGAGGCCATCAATTTGGCACGTGGGCAGGTCAGTTGGGTGATGGTAGAGCAATAACTCTTGGCGAGATTGTTAATTCAAGATCGGAAAGGTGGGAGCTGCAGCTGAAAGGTGCTGGCAAGACCCCGTACAGTCGGTTTGCTGATGGACTTGCAGTTTTGCGTAGCAGCATCAGAGAGTTCCTTTGCAGTGAAGCAATGCACAGTCTGGGAATACCAACCACTCGTGCACTCTGTCTTGTAACAACTGGGAAATTAGTTACTCGGGACATGTTTTATGAGTACGTTCATCTTGAACTTCCATCATGTAGATGTTTTACCATTTATGCCATTCGATAGTGAAAACAGGAAGCAGTGTTCATTGCTATCGTGATGCATCAGTAAAATTGAATGAATTTGGATGTTGTGGGACTGAGGATGAAGCTGACATTTTATTTATTTGATCGAGTACCTCTGTGCTCTTGTTCATGTTTATCTTTTAATTGCACGTGAGAAATGTCATGGACTTTTTTGCTCATTGTTAATTCGGCTAATGTAATCATCCAATCTAATGCCTGATCAAATTTCCCTTTGAAATAGAGTTGGAGTGTAGAATTGGTAAAGCGTTTTATATAGAGTAGTGAATCCACATGCAGGAAAAAAAAATTGAGGTGAATTTGTTTGTTTTTCTGAAGTGTGACAGGATTTTAACTTTCATGCATCAGTTAATCTGAATGAGTTTGCATGTTGGGACACTGAGGTTGACAAATGAGGTGACAGCTCATTCATTTGATCGAGTACCTCTGTGCACTTATTCATGCTTGTCTTGGAATTGCATGTGAGAAATGTCATTAAATTTTTGCTCATCGTTAATTTGGCTAATGTAATCATCCAATCTAGTGCCTGATTTTTATTCCCTCTGAAATAGAGTTGGAAGTGTAAAATTGGTGATGTGTTTTATAATAGCGTATGCATATGCAGGAATATATTTTAGATGAATTTGTTGGTTTTTCTGGAATTCAGTAAGACCGGATTTTAACTTTCTTGATTCTCACACCAGTGGAAATCCCAAGGATGAACCTGGTGCAATTGTTTGCAGAGTTGCTCCATCCTTCTTGCGTTTTGGTTCTTATCAAATACATGCTTCGAGAGGAAAAGAGGACCTTGGCATCGTTCGTGCTTTGGCTGACTATGCTATAAGACATCACTTCCCACATTTAGAAAACATGAGTCGCAGTGAAAGCTTGTCTTTCAGCACAGGCAATGATGATCAGACAGTTGTGGATCTGACCTCAAACAAATATGCAGGTAGTTCATTTTGGAGTACTCAGTTCAGTTGCTATATCATAACCATATGTTATTCTGCTATGCATGATGAGTGACATATTTCTTTTCTTTCTTTAAGTGACAAAGGTGCTCTGAGTACTTTAACTGATTTGTGAAGTACAAATGATGTTCATGCTGTATAAGCTGGCAGGTCTTTTGTCCTTATTGATTTATATTATAGTTTCTGCCTATCTATCCTCTGCAATTCCCAATCAATATGGATCAATTTAAAAATAATGAATCTAAGAGCTTATCTTGATGGGATCAATCTTGTTGATATTGCATCTTACTCTAATAGAAGAGAGGCGTGATTTATAGAGTTTCTGAATTTCTATTTGCTGCATGGATCCTGGATTATCTCATTATCTGGAGTCTCTTGCTGCTGATGCGATAAGGGTTTTGGTTTGTTGTCATGTTAATGATGAAATATGATAAGTGGTTGGCCCTTGAAGAGCAGCTTTCAATTCGCATGGGACTCTCTTTTTAGAAACTCAGTTGATGTCAAGGGGAATGCAATCAATTTTTTTTCTCACAGGACTTGTGAGATTGGGATTTGAATCCTTTGTTTATTTTAGAGTTGTAGAGTATGTTAAAAATTGTCTTTTCTGGTGATGATGCTTAAATCGCCATAACATGCAGCCTTAGTGCTTCTTTACATGACTTACTGATCTATAGACAAAGTTTATCAGAATTTATGGCTAATATCTCTTTTCATCTGAATTGCCAATGATGTCAGCTTGGGCAGTGGACATTGCTGAACGTACTGCTTCCTTGGTCGCGAGATGGCAGGGTGTTGGTTTCACTCATGGTGTACTGAACACAGACAACATGAGCATTTTGGGGCTTACCATTGATTATGGTCCCTTTGGATTTCTGGATGCGTTTGATCCAAGTTACACACCCAATACCACAGATCTTCCAGGGCGAAGATACTGCTTTGCAAATCAGCCTGATATTGGTTTATGGAATATTGCGCAGTTTGTCTCAACTCTTTCATCTGCTGAGCTGATTAATGACAAGGAGGCAAACTATGCCATGGAAAGGTATACCTCGTCTTCACTTTTCTTTCTTTGAAGAATAAAATATTGTCTACTTGCTGTTCATTCTAGACTATTTGTTGTACTGCAGATATGGGATGAAATTTATGGATGAATATCAAGGCATAATGACTAGAAAACTTGGCCTGCCCAAGTACAATAAACAGTTAATTAGCAAGCTTCTTAGTAATATGGCTGTTGATAAAGTTGATTACACAAATTTCTTTCGGGCACTTTCAAATATCAAAGCCAATCTTAGCATTCCAGAGGATGAGTTACTGGTTCCACTGAAGGCTGTTCTACTTGATATCGGGAAGGAGCGGAAGGAGGCATGGATCAGCTGGGTGAAAATCTACATACAGGAGGTAGAATGATATATTGACTTTTCCCTCATAGTTTCCATATAGTAAAGATGACTAGTCCAGGGTGCTGTCATCTGCTCATTTTGGATGTAGCATAAATGTGCCATTTCATCTGAGCTAGTATTGGTCTTGCTTTTGACTGAAGTGTATTGGCAGACTCCTTATGTGCGATTAATGGACATGCAATAGAATGAAGTTGCTTCCTTACGAGGAAGCATAGCTTTCTAAACTACTAAGAACAGGAGTACTAGTCAGAGTGAACTTCAAGAATCAAGACCTATATCTGCAATATAGTGCATCTGCAATTCTCTTGATTTGTTATTGAACTGCAAGTTCTGCCTGTATAATTACGGCATCGGGTCTTTCCCAGTCTGATACATGGAGAGGATCTCTTATTTAAAGTCAGCATCATTGATAAAGCATATAATTGATGGGGAACTACTGGGCACTATATACTGAGAACTAGCCATTCCAGCATCATAATTTTCTTCTGTAGGCGCGTGCTTTTTCCCTCATGAATATCTGCACTTCATTTAGCTTTTCTTATCTTGTTACACTAGTATATGTTCCACTCACTTTTTGTTGGTGAATTAACATTCATGTGTTTGCCACCAGCTGGTCAATAGTGAGGTGTCCGATGAAGAGAGAAAGGCTGCTATGAATTCAGTGAACCCCAAGTATGTCCTCCGGAACTATCTTTGCCAGAGTGCAATCGATGCAGCTGAACAGGGTGATTTTGGAGAGGTCCAGAGGGTGCTTAAGCTGATGCAGAGACCCTATGATGACCAGCCGGGCATGGAGAAATATGCTCGCCTTCCCCCAGCTTGGGCATATCGGCCTGGCGTTTGCATGCTCTCTTGTTCTTCATGAGTCCGTGCTGTTTCGTCACGATATATTCGAGTACCAGATGCCCTAGTATTTTCCTGTTGTATATAGTACAGTCGAGTCAGATTTGTTTTTACAGCTGGAGAAAAGTATGTGCCGTAGCCATTCCCTGGTTTTTCGTTTGTTGGGGATCGGGGTTGGTTTATATAGTCGGAGAGATCTCCTTGTTATTCATTTCTGTTCTGTCGTATCAGTCTTTGCCACGACTACGAAAATTCTGTCTACAGAATTGCTGGATAATAGAAAGTGTACCCAACCTTGGGCTCTTGTTTTTTCGGCGGCCTGAAAATTGAAAAGGAGCTGCTGTGAAAATTTTTACCATGTGGTGCATTATGACTTAACTCTGTTTAAATGAGAAATTTTACAGTTGCCAATTTTTGGTTACGAAGGTCTACCCATCCCTCAGCCGTAGATGGATTGTAGCGAAATGCCGCGCCATGGCACGACATATATATGCTTGGAGAGTAGCTAAAACGTTCTAGCAAAGATAAGGGGGAAATATTGAATGGATCGTTGTCGGAATAGAAGCTCGTGTACAATTCTACTCGTTTTGTTGAAAAGAACTCTCCTGACAAGATGTTCGAGACTTTTCGACGTTTGAAACCACCGAAATGGTATTTGGTATATAGAGCGAAGCCGAGGAGGGTTTTGGCAATTATCCAAAAGCTAGAAGGTCCTGTTACTGATTTCTCCATATTACTTTCGAATTGGAAAGATTTGTTACTGTTGGGTCCCAAGATAAAATTTTCATCTCAGTTTCAATCCCATTGCGGATCCTGTTACTCTCGAGGTAGATTTGCTTTTGGATAGGAGTGTCAAAATTGAACCGAAAATTGTCCCTTTTCTTAATATTATAATTTACATAATCTCTCTCTTTTATCACTTCTTGATAATATGGAAAACAATACCGAAAAATGATGGGGCACACCAAACGGTTCGGATTTCCGGCAAACCTTAACCGGACTGTTGACGGCCCGGTTGGACGGTCAATCTTTGTTGATACTTGAGACTAAATTCACTCTCCTCAGTCCTCATCCACAAAAACTAAATCGATCTCCTCGTAAGGCAAATCTAAAGCGCAAATGGGCACACCTCATGGGTCAACTTGAAGAACCATTCTTGTGATCTTGAGCTCTCATCTTCGCTTCACCGTTCGGCTCTCTCAGTCTGAAGGGAACTTGCCGTCCTGGGTGATTGGATACCCAACAAGTAAAACACTCCCCCCTCTCTTCTCTCTTTCGAATAATTGTTATCTGCCTCGTTTAGGGGTTTCACAAAGTGCGAATGGTATATACGACGGTAGATTTGGGAGATTGAGCTCTATATGTTGATGGGTCACAAAACTTGTTCGATGAAATGCCTCAGTGAGCCTGTTTATCTTGTCATTCCCCGTTCGAGTGAGGAAATGAGATTCTTAGCCAAAATGAGGAAACATGGAAAAGAGAGATAAAAGGATTGAGAATGTACTACGGGAGCTGAAGTGACATGTCAAAATGGCCAATAAGCTTGGCTCGTGAATTATGATGAGCAGAGCTAGGATGTTTAGGACGGTGGGCACAGGATGATGGGCGGTGGAATTAGCTCAAAGTATGCTCTTGTACTGCAGTTTGACTCGAAAGCTCCATGCCCATCTCTGACATCGAGCTGGGTCTTTCTTAGTTGATTTACTCTGGCTGAAAGCTTCCCAGAAACCTTGGAATAGTCAGAGCTCAACTGGACCTAAGTTGATAGTTGCCTGTAATAGATTAACGTGGTGCCTTGAGTTTGTGTTGAGGGTGTATTTTGAAATTCGAAACACAATGATAATGATAGCTGTGGATATGATGAAATGTGATCTCCTTATGGCGATATCTATATTTTGAATTCAAATTCAAATTTATGCCTCGGTTGGGTTCATATGTTTACTTTCCCCCTCATAGAGTACAAATTAGGAAATTCTTGGAAGTATTTTGCTCTTGCTTTGTCACGATGTCAGCTTAGAAATGAAAGATGATGTGGTCAAATTAATGGGGCCATATAGTTAGCAGCGTCTCGAGGGCTTAATATACGGGAGTCAATTTAAACTTTCTAATAATGATAAAGCATGGCATATACATGACAACTGTAGTTTTGCACTAATTCCGTCAAGGCAATTGACATACTTGTTGGACCTTTCCTGCAACTGTTAGATAAAGAGAAGTGAGTTTCAATCATTCATTCGTTTTGGTTTCGGGATGAGTGCGCTTCCATTCTTTGTTCTACTTTATGGACAATTGACAATTTGGACTATTTGGCTCTGCATGGTAATTGAACTGATGCCATTTGTTGGTCGTGCGCAGGGATCTAAGTTCTCTTATTTCTTTTTCTAGGGATGAAATCAGCTAGAATCATTGAGGTCTGCAGAATGGGCATCGTCAACTACTTGGATGCACTCAAGCTCCAAGAAAGACTAATTGCTGCTAGAAAGAGTCATAAAATTCCAGACACATTATTATCTTTGCAACATCCTCCCACTTATACCCTTGGGAAAAGAAGGACGGATCATAATTTGCTAGTCCCTGAGTCAGACCTTGGAAAGATGGGAGCTAAACTTTACTACACTCAAAGAGGCGGAGATGTTACATTTCATGGTCCACATCAAGCCATCTTGTACCCCATCATTTCTCTCCGTGATATTGGTCTTGGTGCTCGGACATATGTGGAGAAACTTGAGTTGACTATGATTGAATTAGCATCTCTGTATGGCGTGAGGGCTTGCCCAGGAAAATCAGGTGAGACTGGGGTTTGGGTTAGTGATAGAAAGATTGGTGCCATTGGGGTTCGTATATCAAACGGAATCACCTCTCATGGGCTGGCATTCAACATTAATCCTGATTTGAACTACTTTAAGCATATTGTCCCTTGTGGCATTGAGGATAAAGATGTCACGTCGTTAAAGAGAGAGACTGACATGGTGCTTCCCACAGAAGAGGCGATTGAGGATCAGCTAATTTCTTGTTTTGTGACCCAATTTGGGTATACTAGCATTATATGGAAGGACGAAGAATCCTTATTATGTGGTGAGGAGGGGGATACTAGATGAAAGGTCATAAAAGCCCTTTCGATTCATGTGAACTAACAACCTTATACCAACAAGACAGAATTTCCATTGATTTATTCCCAGGAAAAAAGAGTCTATGATTCTTTTGATTCGTCATGAAATAGGTGCTGTTGCTGGTGGATATAGTTACATTCGAGGTACCTTTTTTCTACTGATTTATCGTGCCTGATGTTCTTTTGGTTTGTCTAGTTAGAATGGAAACTGATTAGCTCTTCAACAAGAATTTCAGCAGCAATTATCTGTATCGACACTGCATTCTCTGTATTGTTGTTTTCATGAGAATAACTCAGCTATTAGCAAATTGCATTTTTCTATACATGAAGTGGCTAGCATATGATCCAGGACAAAGGGCTGACAAACCATGGCTTTCCATGCTAAGAAGCTCTTTTCGCCAACTACATCGTACCCTACCCCTAGATTATCCTATTCTTTCTCCTTGCTCTGTCTTGCCGGCCTGCTGGCCCATGAATTCTTCAGATCAGCCGTCTCTCCATTGCAGGACGTCTTGGCCAAAGCTACACCTAAA
This sequence comes from Eucalyptus brandiana, assembly GCA_014182725.1. Taxonomy (NCBI): domain Eukaryota; kingdom Viridiplantae; phylum Streptophyta; class Magnoliopsida; order Myrtales; family Myrtaceae; genus Eucalyptus; species Eucalyptus brandiana. The sequence goes on from CM024669.1 coordinate 32,614,025, forward strand.
CCTACTTTCGTTTCTGACAAAATCAACCAAGCCTAATCGGTCACGACATCTTTTTGATATTGATTGAATTTGAGGGACTTTTGCTGACTGAATCCATCCATAAACCTAGACCCCAGTCGGATCCGATCCCATCCCGGCAGTCAAACTCCTTCCTGACCCGGCTCACCCATGGGGAGTTCTCTTTCTCCAGTTTGAGATCCAGCTGGCTAGTTTGAAAGTGTTTACTTTACAGGGGGTAATCTAGTAGCAGTACCGGTCCCGATGGTGATCTCTTCTATTTTGTGATCAGAGTAGCATGATGCTTGCAGTTACAAGTTTTTCTTACATCTTCGGTTAACCAAAATATGCATATGGTCCTAATTTGCACCACTATCCTTCAAAAGTTTTGGGTCGTAAGAAACTTTTCTGCTCCTTTCATGTAGATTGAATATTTCCCAGCAGCCACCAATAATTCACACTGGCTGTTAAAATCCAACTCCAGGAGGTTGCCTGGTTAATAGTGTCATTCTTTCCAACCTTTTTAACAAATGCACACGAAGAACTTCTGAATGCTGATCAAACTTAAGCGATCACATTAGGGTTGTGAATACTTGGAAACTTCAGCACAAATATGGTGATTGTCCAATATTATTCCCCCAACAAAGTAACTATGGTGGTGGGGCTGCAGGAATATCTTCTTTTTGGATGTTGGACAGCTGAAGCCCATGTCTGAACGCAAGGTAACAAGCAGGTTTAAAGCGCATAAATGAGTAGAAAGAGACACGGTAATGGCTGACAAGCCAGCTAAGTGGAAAGGATAAAGATCGTTCAGGGGAAGCTCGCAAGAAGAGGGATACCCACAGAGAATAGGCAAAAAGAAGTGAGGCAAATTGACAGACTTGGACAGAAGTGTGAAAATGGTCAAAGTAGAGGGGCTAGATTTCTGGCTTTTAAGTTGAGAAGCAGGCTCAACCAGCTAGATTTAGCTGCCATCTTGACTTAAGAGGACTGAATACAGAGAGGATAGAAAATAAAGCCACTGGCTTGGCCTCATCATTTGATCAGTCACATGAGAAAAGTAGCTTAACCATTTAAATTGGTCAGACATGTCAGAGAAATATTGTAATTAAAGGATGGGAATTATACTGGTCAAATAAGAAGTCACATGATTGCCTGAATATTATAACCCTTGATATTAGGCTTGTAAATCCGAATGCTCAATTTTCTTTAGTCGCAGATATTTGATATGCATTTGATTCCTGATTCCATGTGGTTTCTTGAGTCCATTTGCTTATATTCTGCTCCTCTTCATCCTCAATACTTATCTTTTCAATAATACGTGGAAGCTTTGATTAAGGAAAAAATCATTCCAGCCTTTGACCATCGAAAAGATCCTTTCACATTTTTATAAAATTCAAAAAAAGTGAAAGGATTGGATCTATATAACACTCCTTCTCAAGCTTGAAGACATACTACCATAATAACTTCTGCGACATTTAGCTTTCATCTTCTGAACCACCTATTGTCTCTCTGACCACATTGCCATGGGAAGTAGCCGCAGATCTTTCGTTGCTGTGTTTTCGTCAATTCTTGCCCTTTGCGTGATGTGCTCTCTGGTAGTAATACATCACCAGGAGGCTGAAGATTTCCCAACGTTACACACAAAAGTGCCCAGGAGGATGCTGCTGTCGTCCACGATATTGTACATGAGTTTAAGCAAGACGGCTAATGGGAGGAGAGATCCTCAGAAGTTGGTGAAGGCTAATCTGAGGACAGCGCCAGCCAGCAAATCGAACCCGAGCCAGAACAACAAACCTCAGCACGGAAAGAGGAATAATTGAAGTCCCAAATAAACTTTCAGCATTTTTTCGTAGTAGTAGGGAAAATGGTAATGATAGGCCACGGTGCCATTTCTCGCATTCTTTCTTGTCCAAAGTCAAGTGATTCTTATGATTCTTCTGTAGTCAAAACTCGGAATTTAGCAGGTAACAAGGAGAAGTCTACGCACAGATTGCATAGAGTTTATCCTAGGCAACCGGAGTAGAAATTGCTTCGGGATTATTCTCCCAATTTCATTTTCTCTCTGATACAAAATGCAAGCTAATCAAGTGCCCTCAAGGGCGTCATTAGTGCACATGCTTCCTTCTAGTCTCTCCATCTGCATGTGCCTTCATGTGATTGAGAACCCAGATCAGTGAGTATAATTCTCTTTTGACGCTTGCGTACATTCTCAGCCAACCTTTTTGTGATTGAAGACAAATCTCTTGAAGCTTCAGAGAGGTTGAATGAATGGGGTTCTAGGTACAGTTGTCAATATATGACGAAAATGAATAAAATTGCAAATTGCAATTGTCGTAGGGCATGGGCAAGACCACTTTAGAAAGTGTCTCCAATCGTTTGATAAGTGGCAGGAGCTATTGAATGCATTTTGCCGGACACAATTGGGATTAAGACGCTCCACAGTTCCCGGATCAACGCACTGATTCTTGGGTCCGTGAGTCTTTTTTCCGCCACACCTCGTGAGTTCTTGTGGCCCCAACTTCCACATGATAGCTGGGCGACTGTTTTGAACCAGTCAGAGGATTTGTCGTTCCGGGACCGCTTTCTCATAGTCATTCCATTCTTTGAACCAGTCAGAGGATTCGTCGTTCTGGGACCGCTTTCTCATAGTCATTCCATTCACCCCCCCCAAGAAATCCTCTTGCATCAACTACTGTTTAAAGAGGATCAACTACTGTTTAAAGAGGGAAAAGAAGAAGAAACCAAGTCAAATTTTAATCACGCTTCGCTAGTTAGTATCAAGCACAGAGAAAATCAGACGAAATATAGCCAGAGATGGATGGAGCAGGGCGGTGGCGGCAGCCTTCCTGGCCATTAGATGTGCTCTGAACTTAGCCTGCAAAACTTATGGACACCAGATAAGAAGACATAACAAAAAGTTTAGGCACTACTTTCCATCTCGCTCCTCCCGATTTAAATACTGAATTGGCCGCTGAGAATAGCGTAAATCCTACCCATTAAAGTGAACATGTCCGGGCTTACAGTGGTACATTTTAATTTCCCTTCATTTACTTCTGCGTTCATATCGAAACATTTGAAATGGATGTGAACGGGGCATCTCCCTCCATTTATGAAACTTCCACCAAAGCACAGAAACAAATGAGGGCCCGGTAGTTTTCAGCAATTGATCGAACTTTCCATCACATTTCACTCTTAAAAATTCCGTTTTCCATGAAGAAGCTGAACAGATATTTCTCTGCTCTTCTTGAGTGGCCCTAACTTCGCCAAATAGCCCGTACAACGCGTCTTCTTCGAAGATTTTTCCAAGTTGGACGAATTCGCATCTCAGGACACGCTCCTACTGAATATATCTACAATTCATACCAAATAGCCCGTCCATCAAGTCGTTGCTGAGACTTCAAACGTGGGTCCTTTTCGTTTGCAAGTCATGGAAATTAGCACAAGCTGGGGCCTTTCTTATTCAACTCATCGACGCCGAAAGATTCTTTGTGTCCACGTCATGGAAATTAGCACATGCTGGGGCCTTTATTATTCAACTCATCGACGCCGAAAGATTCTTGGGGCGACCTGGGAGTCACTTGCCCCATAATCGTCCAACCGTGGGGGGATGGGATGTTGCCGTGGCCGGAGAAAATTAGTCGGGTGCTTCATCCAACATCACACAAAAATTCTATAATTCGACCCGATGAAGGAACCACAAAATTCCGTATGAAATTAGTGTTTTGATCAAGTACGGTGCGCATACTGATCAAGGACGTGTGCATGGCACCAGAATTGCAACCTTAATCGGTACCTTCGCCCGTATATTCCGCCCAATAATCCCAACGAGACAACCAGCAGAATTTTCAGCCAATAGCTCGAGCCGGTCTTTACTCTATTTTTTTTAAAAAAGAAAATGAAAAGTCTTCAGTGGAGTCTCCTTAAATGCACCCCCCTCTCATCAGTGATCACTTCCCATGGCTGATTGACAAAGACTTCATTCACCTCAAAACTCCATAGCCCCAACCTTCTTCCTCTCTTCTGGCTAAGTTCAATCAAACCCATTCTTGAGTTGAAGAAATTCATGTTTGATAACTAAATGAATCCTCCGTCGATGTCCCCTGTTTCGATTCATCATACCCTCTTTTTCTTGCTTTTTCTAATTCCACGTCCTTCTCTAGCCCAATCGAACATACCAGTTGGATCTTCTCTAACCGCCACGAGTGGCAACTCTTCTTCATGGCTCTCTCCTTCTGGAGACTTTGCATTCGGCTTTCTCTCCTTATCCGACGGCGACACCAAGAAAAACCAGCTCTTCTTGCTTGCCATCTGGTACAACAAGATACCTTCTAAAACAATCGTCTGGTTCGCAAATGAAGACCGTCCTGCCCCCGAAAATTCGAAGCTAACACTTGCTTCTGATTCGGGTCTCGTCCTCACCAATCCACAGGGTGGAGAGCTGTGGAAACCTGACACCGTCATCGGCACCGTCTCACACGCTGTGTTCAATGATACAGGCAATTTCATGATCCTGGACTCAAGTTCAGAGGTTAAATGGCAGAGCTTCGACAATCCTTGCGACACGTTGCTTCCGTCGCAAGTGCTAGAAAAGAACAAACTTCTCTCCTCCCGTCGATCGGAGGAGAGCTTTTCCAGGGGGAGATTCCAACTTCGGATGCTCGACAGTGGAGACCTCGAGCTCAACACGATCAACCTGCCTTCCGACTATGCCAACGAGGCTTATTATGCCACCGGGACCGACAGCTCTAATGCGTCCGCCGCGGGCAAAGAACTCATGTTCAGCAACTCAGGTTCTCTGTTCGTCTTGAGAGAAAACGGCGAGAGGTTATTCCTCTCGCAGGGGGACATACCTCCCGCGTCTGATTCTTATCACAGAGTCACCCTGAACTTTGATGGGGTCCTTACTCAGTATGTGCACCCCAGGAATTCTGGTTCCAGCGGAAGCTGGAAACCGCTGTGGTCGCAACCTGAAGACATATGTGCCAAAGTTCAGGTCCGTGATGGAATCGGCGTTTGTGGGTACAACAGCATTTGCACTATGGGTGAGAATAATAGGCCAAAATGCGACTGCCCAGAAAAATTCACCTTGCTCGATCCCAGTGACAAGTATGGCAGTTGCAGGCCTAATTTCACGCAGAGCTGTGCGGACGATCAGGAAAGGACGAAGCTTGGTCCGATGGAGGACCTGTACGGGTTCGAAGAACTCATGAACACAGATTGGCCAACCTCCGATTATGCACTATTGCAGCCTTTCGGTGAAGAAGAGTGCCGGAACTCATGCTTGCATGACTGCATGTGCGCGGTGGCGGTTTGGAGGGGCGGCCAGAGTTGCTGGAAGAAGAAGCTTCCGCTCTCCAATGGGAAAATTAACCCTACCCTCAATGGGAAGGCCATGATCAAAGTCCCGAAGCGAGACTTTCGTCCTACTTACTTCCCGCTCCCGGAGCCGAAGGCAAGAGATAAAGAGCCAAAATCTTTGGTTTTGGTAGGATCAGTGCTTTTGGGATCTTCTGTTTTTGTGAATTTTGTACTATTCGGCGCTTGCATGGTGTTTTTCCTAATCTACCGCAAGCAACTCAAGAAAGTATCCACGAAAGGGAATGTGGTGGAGACGAATTTGCGCCATTTCACTTATCAGGAGCTCTTCCGAGCCACGGATGGGTTCAAGGAAGAGCTAGGGAGGGGAGCTTTCGGGATTGTTTACAAAGGGGTGATTTCAAACAATGTAGCGGTGGCTGTGAAAAAGCTGACTAGCATGATGCAGGACAAGGAGAAGGAGTTCAGAACCGAAGTGAATGTGATCGGTCAGACCCATCACAAGAATCTGGTCAGATTGCACGGCTTCTGTGATGAAGGGCAAGAAAGACTGCTGGTTTATGAGTTCTTGGGCAACGGCTCGCTGTCGGATCTTCTCTTTGCAGGAGATCCAAAGTTGAGAACCCCCTGGAATCTGAGATGCCAGATCGCTTTCGGAGTTGCCAGGGGACTAATGTACTTGCACGATGAGTGCCCGACGCAGATCATCCACTGCGACATAAAGCCGCAGAACATCCTCCTTGACAACAATTGTGTTGCGAAGATCTCCGATTTCGGGATGGCCAAGCTCCTGATGATGAACCAGAGCTACACCAAGACGAACATCCGAGGGACGAGAGGGTATGTTGCTCCCGAGTGGTTCAGGAACTTGCCCATCACCGTGAATGTGGATGTGTACAGTTTCGGAGTCCTGCTTCTCGAGATAATCTCTTGTAGGAGTTGCTTGGCAAGCGAATCAAGTGGGGAAGAAAAAGAGATAGAGGCCTTGACCGATTGGGCTTATGATCGCTTCATGGAGGGAAGGTTGGATGCACTAGTGGAAGGCGACGCACAGGCTCTACGAGACACAGAGAAGCTGAAGAATCTGGTCATGGTTGCGTTCTGGTGTATTCAAGAGGAACCCTCTTTGAGGCCAACGATGAGGAAGGTGACGCAGATGCTAGAAGGGGCAGTTGGAGTGCCTGATCCTCCATGTCCATTCCCTTTCAGTAGCAGCAACACTACAATCGTTCCATGAAGTCATGTTGGTTTCCGTTTTCATACGTAGGGGCTGAACTCTGTGTGTTCACTACATGTTAGTACTCTTATTGTGCTATAATAAGCATGTTATTTACTATTTTGTTGATTCAAGTTTGGCACGCCAATCATAAGAATCTTGACCAGCCTGAATATATCTGTACGAGATTTTCTTTCTTTGTTGGCGGTGAGTAGACAGATCTGCACCAGCGAAGGCAGATTAATTTCTCGATGCAATGGGTTTTAGATTTGAAAAATTACAAACAATTCAAGCAATTCTAATTCTTGAAACACACTAAACTAATTTGTGAACTATGTCTCGTATGGAGCACCGCTATTCTCCAGCTCTCCCATCAGTCACCAATCAGTCATAACCTTTTTGCCAGAGCCAAAGGTAGTGAGACATTCATATGCTAGAATAGAAGCTACCATAAGCTTTTTGATTTTTAGTTTCTTTTGCTTGTCCAAGTTCTACTGTATTTTGCATGCGTTGTTGAATGACGGCTAGGACGGAAATAGTATGTGCAAATGCATAGCCAATGCATATGAGCAGACTGACTGGTTTACGTGGTTCCTGAAACTCTAAGATGCATAAAACACGATCTGCTTTATGTGCAAAATAGCCATTGTCTTGTTCCTCTTCTTCAGGTAATAACTCGCCGACAAATGAGATAATAAAGGTACATTCCTGAAGCCAGGTTAAGCTTGCGGAGCATGTCGGATGACATTTTAGACATTTGTTGCAACTTTCTCCAATTGAATTTCTGTGCATCTGTGCTTAATACAGATTATTTACAGAAAGTCTATGGTGATTTGTGGAAATAGCAGTGATTCTAATATCCTGGTCATATAGGATGTCACTGACATGCAATCTTAAGGAGTGGTTCTCATGTGGAAGAAATAAAAAGCAGCAAAATGTACATCGTAACTTTCTATTCCATTCTATTCTGCTTAGGCCTTTTCTTTAATAGTAAACGGTACAATACTCCGAGCTTTCTTTCCTGAGTTTAAACAATCCGTGCATCCAACAATCAAAGGGTAATACTACACAGGGAACGTATAGATGTACAGAAACTACTTTTCTTTTCGATGGTGTCATAACTCATAAGTATCTATCGAGTTTTGTTTTTGTTCCAAGTTTTTCGTTGCCCGTCCCAATTCCTGATGTGCCCTGTTAGGAGATATCTCCAATTGTGACCCACAGAGATGGTCTGACCAACAGCTGGTTCATCACGTTGGGGAGAGTAGCTTTCCAGTAATTACTGATCACTACGAAATTTCCAAGTCAAAGATTTTTGTCTTCTAAGTCATGGAATTAGGTACACTTCTCCGGTCCTTCTATTCGACTAATCAATGCTAGAAAATCAAGAAAAAATGAACTCATCAATGTTAGACAATTCAAAGTACGCATCAAATTGATCAAGAAATCAATGCGTGGCCTGATAACTGCATTCATAATCAGAACCACTTACTGTTTCTGCAATGACCTGGCTTATCAGTAAGATGCTTGAGTGACACAAAATTTTGGTTCTGCAATCCAGACGATTGCCTAGCCTTTTTGAATTGGCGCACCGAGCACTGTATGCTCTAAAGCCTCTCTCTGTCACTACACACGCCCATGCCCTTTTCTATATCAGAAAAAAATGACTCCGCTTAATGCTCTCCCAATGCTGCTGGAGACTAGAGCGATGTATAGTCTTGGTTCCACGGTCCAATGTCAGTTCTTAAGATTCTTCAGAAGTTGAAACTCAGAAAATGTAACAGGAAGGCATGAGAGAAAAGCATATTGACTAGTGATTGGGAGGGCATACAGAGTAGCTTGAACAGAGTAGCCATCGAAATCGATCAGTCTGAGTTTTTGAAGACTTTGTAACCCATACAATCAAATCTTCTGGTTTCCATGAGTAGAGTGGCTGGAACTTTGAAAATAATTCCGCCTTCTAGATGATTGACAATCAATCAAGGTCTCGCGTGCCATTAAGATCTGCTGGTTAATTAGTTTAGATTTTTCTATAGAATCAATGATAAATCAACTTGTTCATTTAGAAATGCACGCCGCATAACTAGCTATTATAAATGTTATGATATAAGTTGTTAGGGGATATTTTTATCTAGATTACGTACGTATGTGATGAGCTTTTGTGCACCAGTAATATAAGCGCTCCGCTTGTATAAGCAATTCCTAATTATATCAAGCTTTCCCAATAATATCATGCTACTTTCCATTAGGCAATTTAAAGTACGATGGTGATATATATTTTGTAGTCCTGTTCATCTTGGTACTTTCAAGTCTTTATGAACTTCCTATTCTTCTAGACTTGTTCATCTTTTCTTTTACATAGGTCCTTGATGCAGATTTGAGTATTTCCAGAAACATAGACAACATTTGCATTATTTAAGCTCATAAAATATTCGTGGATTGTTTTGTCAATTTCAAAATATCATAGAAGGTTTTCTCAACAAAATCAAATATGTCTTGTTTTGTTTCAATAAATCTTTATGCAAAATAGAAGTATTCATTTAATCTACCATCACAATTCAAATACTAATGGTCAAGTCCATGAATCAATCTTTGTCAAATCAGGCATAAATGGTTCTTTTCATTGATCAATTTGTACAATATATTGCTTAGTGACAATCTGACAGATTTCCCTTGGCAATGTCTTTACTTATTATTAATTGGGCAGTTTGTTTCGTGAGAATATCCTATAATTAGTATGCATATCTAAAAACCCTTGATCGGTTTCACAGTAATAATGAGCATCAAACTATTGTCCTCTAATATCAAAGATCAAATCCAAAATCCATCTCATAAACTAGAATACATTCTATAAACCGAACATATAACTTTTGACAACTAAGCATATCCGCCAGAAATACTTTGTGCAAAACATTTCTCAAATCATTTTAGAAATCATTTCATAAACGAGAAGCAACGTAAGAATTGAGTAAAAGCTACTTCAATTATGAATAGGTTAAATTAAACTTAATCACTAACAAAATCACTTCCATGCGTCAACAAGTCGCTAGCCCAATGTAGATATTCCAAATTATTTGCAATGCGGAGCTCGAGTGTGAAATTTTAAATTTTCACTCCAACTAAAGCTATACTTCAAATTGACTCTCATCAAACCTTATAGTTCCTCAATGCCCTAATTTATGATTTCCATATATTTTTTTTTTTGGTAAGGATGATTTCCATTTTTTTTTTGGTGACCCAGGAAATCCCGCACGGCCAGCAGTCGGAGGTAAACCACTAGGGGCGACACGTGCTAGCCACAACACATGTGCCACTGGGTAAGTCGCCAAGAGTCTCAAGCTAGCCTTCCTGCAAAGGTAAAAATAGCATGGTATTATGCTTTCTCAAAGGAAAATGAATATTGCCCAAACAGAAATCGAATTTTTTGGTATGCACATCAACAAAGGTACATATTATCCAGGGCCACATATCGCTAAAGAATTATTGAAGTTTCCTGAAGATAACTTCACGACAAGACAAGTTCAGCAATTTCTTGGGATAATCAATTATCTCAGGGATTTTGTCCCAAATATTGCAAAGCTCCTAATTCTTTTGCAATCTATGCTGAAGAAGAATCCCCTACCTTAGGGAAAAACTCAGACCAAAGCAGTCGCTGAGCTTAAGGAGATTATGTAGAATCTCCCACCATTACAAATACCATCAACATGAAAAAGAATTCTTCAAACTGACGCCAGTGATGAATACTGGGCAGCCATTCTGTTCGAAGAAATTGATGGTAAGAGACATATTTGTGCTCACAAAAGTGGAAAGTTTTCTCAAGCTGAAATGCATTACCATTCCACTTTCAAAGAAATCCTAGCAGTAAAAAATGGAATAAAAATTTGAGTTTCATCTCATCAGCCATCACTTCCTAGTAGAATTAGACATGACATCTTTTCCCCAGATGACCAAGTTTAAACAGAAACAGATTCCGAATTCCCAACTGCTTCGATGGGCTGAATGGTTCTCAAAATACTCTTTTGAAACCAAGCATATTCCTGGAAAAAAGAATGTGCTTGCTGACTTTTTGTCAAGACCCAGAGCACTAGCTGAAATCAACATGTACATCAAGAGACACTACTTTCCATATGCTCAATCATGGCGTGAAATACAAGATTGAGAAGATCAAAGATTTGCCAAGTTAGAAATATCCCCAGGAGATTATTCAGCAAATCCAGAATGACAGTCTCATGGAAAACCTTGGAAATCTCATGTGGTAATGCCATGCAGACCTGTTCAAATTCAATGGAGGTTCGATTCTTTATCCTTTTGGATTAAATTCAGACTATCCATTCATTCATTATCTTATCTGGGAGGAAGATGATTTCCCTGATCAACTCAAAACGTTATTATGGTACTTAACCAATAAGTACTTAATAGTTTTTGAAATTCCAACCAGAAGATTCATTGTCAATCTCACAAGGATATTCTTGCTCAGAAGAAACATTGAAAAAGAATGTGATAAAAATCTTTTAGATTTTCTAAACTGGTTCCATCATCCTACTCACTGGAAACATCTCCTCGAAAAAGAATTGAGAACCATGACACCAAACCCTGAAGTCCACACCATCCTGTTTTTCCGACATCCGTGGTTTTTTTTTAGAAATAATGGCAATATTCTCAATGCCCCACTAGATATAGGAACCACATCCTATAAACCTCACTTGAACAGCCGAGAAGCTCAAATTCACAAATCTTATTCAAGATCTGTTAGATTTTGTGAACACGAGTACCGAGAACTCCAGAAGATCTTATGCCAGGAAAACAAAACTATTCTTGAAGATGTTTGGAATAATGTACTCACTACATGAGATCATTATGACCTAGCACCGGAAGCTAAGGAAGCACTTAGGCAATACAGACAAGTTGTATCGTCCCAAGAGCATGAAATGACAAGTAAAGATGACATTGTCCAATCTACTCAAGACCCCTATGCATGCTTTGGAGGACCTCTGTCCCAGAATCCCTAAGAACAGGGATCTTCGTCCTTATTCCAGAACATAGACACATCCTTTTATACACAACCATCCAATTGGCCTCAGCCAAGCATTCCTGCCAACACGACAAGTGACAATACAAACTGGGAAGAAGAAGAAGCATCCCATTGGGCTCATGAACAAGCATCCTCATTAAGAAGGCTGAATCAAATCCTCTCACCTAAAGACCTTGAAGCCCTTGAGCAGAAATACGAGGCACATCTCCTAGAAGACAGCTCAGATGACTCAGTTTGCAGCTAAAATGATCGTGACGGACAAGATCGCTGAGTCCGTACAATTTCACTGTAGCAAATCACTGTTCACTTTTACTGTAACACTAGGCTAGGGAAAGTACTGTTCACAGTATAGTTACTGTTCATAATGTGCGAATAATTCCCTCTCGGAAGTTTCTGGTGCCTCTGTTTGTTTCTGGACCCGTGAGCTTGGTCCTTGTGTTCGTCCTTGTGACCTCTTATTGTCTATATAAGGCAAGGAGGATGTATTGTTTTTGGGCAGAGTTCCCTGAAGTAAAGTGTGTGCTTTGTAAAAAATCTCTCCATGGCTTTCTAAATTCCTCTTCTTCTCTAGCCTGGTGGGATCCTTCAAGAAATGCAGCTTGGGTAGGTTAGAAACGTTTCCATCATAGCATCTCTAGGTGTCTCTAGGCTCTAAACTAAAGGGCTGAGTGGTTTTCTGCTAAAAAGCTGTCCCTGAAAGGCTTGAACGGGAGTTGTTTGCCTACTGTGGGATGCATATCTGCAGGAAATTTACTCTCCTTCCTTGGTTCTAAGTCTAGGTCCATTCATGGTATCAGAGCCATGATTTCATTTTTAATGTTATCCATTCCATGCGCTTGACAGGTGAATCCAGTGCTGAGAAGATCTCTTCACATCATGTCAATAGAACCGGAAATCCTCGAAGCACCAGTTTCTCTTGCTCCTTCTCCTTCATCCTCAACCCCTCCAAAGTTTCGTGTTTCTAATGCTTCTAAGATAGATTATCTTTACGAAGTCTCTCTTAGTGATGAAACCAATATTTCAGAAACTTAACTTCCTCTTATGAACCCTTACTCCGCTTTTGCTAAGCCCAACTCGTCATTCTTATCTATTCGCTCCATCCGCCAGCTTATTCACGAAACCCCAAAGCAAGTAAAAGAGTATGTTCAGTCCTCCAAATTCGACCAGCATCCTATTCTTGCTACGGAAAAAGAGTACTTTGTTACTCTCCAGATCCCTCCAGAATTTCCCAGACAATGGGTTCAACAGGGATATTCTCATGTCCATTATGGAGCTGTTCGTCTTGCTCTCACCTTCCATGGTCGTAAAGGTTTGCCAGTAGTGGCAAGAATAGCGTTGTTAGATACCAGATTTTTATAATACCAGCATGCTTGCATTGGTACTGTTCAAACTACTTTGAATGCCGGAACAGTCTTTGTGACCTTGTATCCAAACTTCAACATCGTTCTTTCAGATCCCCAGCTACTTTCTTTCTTAAAAGTCCAAGTCCAAACTCTTGGAGCCCCTCAAATAGTTGACTCTGTAGCTGCAACACTGCATTACCAAATGGTTTATCGAGTGCATAACCATGCTCTTGACCTCAACTTCAACAATGGTAATGAAGATGTGTTGTTCATCTCTATGCAGAATGACCAAGCGTCCTGCATCCATGTGCCCAGACAGATCCCAAAGGATACGTTGGCCAAGCTCCTTCCAGAGACTTGGATCACCAACTACGAAAAGCTACACCAGTTTAACAAGCCTTTCCAGTCTACAGACTCAGAGTTCGTATGGAAAAAAGACGGAACTGTTTCCATCAAATTTGGCAAGGAAAATTAAGAAAGTCCTTCTATCTTCCAGACCCTCTTCATGATTGAACCATGTGTTCTTGAATCTATCTCTGAACCAGATCCAAAAAAGCTTGTTCGACACTTCAATGGTGATGGACATCCTGTTCATTACTATAAAGACAATTATGGTTATTATTTTTGGGATCCTTTTTGCCAATGTTCCTACTGTACAAATTTACCTGACGAGGTAGACCCTCTTGCAAGACCTCCATCTCGACAGAAAATGCCAAAGGATAAGATGTACTAAAGGTACTTAAACGGAGATTCCTCCGTTGATACTCTCGGTGAGTGTGACAAATACCAGTTCATGGTTTCTTATGCACCACCTCCACCACCAGAGTCCAGTACCATATCCCAAGCCTTACCAGATCCACCAAAAACACCCCCACCATCTCCTCCTCAGAAAAAGCAAGCTCTATCTCCATTTTATAAGCCAATCCTCAAATGGGCTAAGAAGCATTCTTACCCACTTGAAGCCCTAGAAGAAACACCACCCACTTCTTCTATTGCCATGTTCCATGATGCTGATTTTCCCCCTCTTATTAGAGAAAATTCTAAACTATCATTTCCTGCTCCCGAGGAATTCATTGACCCACAAAACAGATATTGTCATGCTCCAAAAATAGCAACCCCTATTGATGTGGATGAATATGGGAGACAGAAAAAAACCCTTGTTGCTGAAGCTGTTCTAAACTGGCAATCAGAGACTTTGTTGGCACAAAACAATGCCTTCAAGGCAATTGATTCCAAAATTGGAAGGTATGATGAAAGTACCAAAAAGATACTTTCTGAGTTCCAGAAAAGGCTTCACGCATTGGAATCAGGACAACATCTTGGGTATCATTATCTTGAAAGTCCAAAACTAGAAATAGAAAAGCTCAAGAGGCAAATCCAACTTCTTGAAGAAGGAAGATTCAGACCTTTTGATCCATTAGCACCTCCTATTAGAATTGGGTATTTACCTCCACCTCCACAGACATCTATTTTTGCCACTATTCCAGAAGATCCCTACAGAAGAGAACCATATATGGTAGAAATACGAAATCGCCTCAAGGCCTTGCAGTAGATAAAGGGAAAGAAAAAATGCCGCCTACAGAATCAAGTTCGATTGTTATAAGAGAAAGGCCATATCAGATGATGTTATGAAATCCATTAGAATCTTTTCTAAAGGATTTGGGTACCCAGGAACTTGACCCTGTCATCCAATAGCCTGATCCTGCCATTCCAGAAAAACAGATTCTGTTCCCAGCTGAACAAACTTCTCCTGATACTGAATCAGATTCAGCATCTCTTTCCTCTTCTTCATCTTTCTCAATTCCCATAGTTGATTCCAGTAACCTCATCAATATTCATGGCTGATCCCCCAGATGATGAAATGGAATCCAACTATTCTGAGCCAGAAATTGCTCAGACGAGCAATCCTGCACAGCATGTGTCCATAGCATCAAAATAATTTTTTACTATTGATGATATTCCTTATCACAAATGGCCAGAAAGACTTGAATAATTTCATACTTGGTTGAATACTCAGTCCATCACCAACCATGATATGAATGATGTCCTTTACAACTTTGTTACAAGGTTCACAGGAAGTCTCAAACTCTGGTGGCAATCAATTTCAGAACAAGACCAGATCCATTTTCTGATATCACCTAATTTTAGCCATGCCATCACTCTCTTATATCATGTCTTTATGGGAAAACCCACTGATCTCATAGAGATAAAAAGAAGAGAGTTTTTCGAGAGAAAATGCTGCTCCCTCCAGGAGAAGCATCTTGATAAGCATTATCGAGTAATGCTTCAGCTCTTTTACCAGGTCGGCGTAGATCCAAATCTGAAGCATGTTTTCCTTACTTCCATCCCTAAAGAACTATCCTAAATGGTTGAAAGATCTTTCTTTGGAAAACAAAGGAGAATACAAGATATTCCCTTGGGAGAAATACAACAAGAAGTTCATTTATGTCTCGAAGAATTATGCTTAAAGCGCTATAAGGTTCGTACCTACATCACAGATGACAAGCGCCTTGAATCAGCTTGTTCTCGCCAGAAGTTAAAAATCAAATGCTCCAAGCAAGACTGTGATGTTACTTGTGGCAAGTATTCCTGGAAGAAAAAACACTACAAGAAGTTCTGGATAAAGAAATCCAAACATGGCTCCAAGCATTTCCGGAAAAAGAAGAAATGGCGATACCTACGCAAAAGGAAGGATTGCACAAGCCATAAGAAATCAAACCGTTGCTACATTTGCAATCAGAAAGGACATTTTGCCAAAAATTGTCCTTAAGCGAGAAAATGTCAGAATCGTCTAATTCATCACATTGAGAGTGAAACAGGTATTTCTCTTGAAAATGATGATATTGAATCCCTATTCTCTACTGACGAAGAATCATCTGAACAAACTCTTTGTGTCATTCCCTCTTACCAAACTTCCAGTGAGACTGAGTTAGACTCAGAGTCTGAAGACATTTTTCACATATCCCCCACATCTTCAGAACCAAATCTTGACATATTTTTAAGTCAAACTCACTGTCCCCATTTCCCTGTAAAAATTCTCACCTCGAAGTTTGCCAAACTTATTACTGTCATTGCTCTTATTGATATCGGAGCAAGTTGTTCCATCTTAGATACTAAAGTTCTACCTGAAGAATATTGGACTCCCTATGTCCAATATTTCAACTCCGCCTCTGGAGATACTTTCTCCACAAATGTAAGGACTACTCTCGTAACTGTCCAGTTCTTTCCTCAATGCTCCATAAATGCAAAAATCTTTGGATCAAACCTCCCCAATAAAGATCTGATAATTGAGTGGGACATCATGATTCAAATCTCTCAGCTTTGAATCATCCCTGGAAAAGGCCTTAGATACAAAGACCAATTCTTTGAGTTTGTCAACATTCAGAGACTCTTTTCCATTTAGATGAGTTTATTAAATCCAATCATGCAAAAGTTGCTAGAATCTTGTTCGGAATCTCATTCAGAATTCGCTCAAAAGTGTTCCCATCATTTATGGGAAAATCCTGAGTTCTTTGTTCGCCTTCCCTTCAAAAAGAATGAAGACATAAATCCAACAAAGGCGAGTCATATGAGAATGAAGCCAGAACACTTGGCTTTAGCTCAAAGGGAATGCTCAGAACTATTGCAGCAAGACCTTATTGAAATCTCCAATTCTCATGGGCTTGCGAAGCCTTTTATGTCAATAAACGTGCTGAGCAAAACAGGGGAAAAATGAGATTGGTAATCAACTATCAACCTCTTAACCTTTTTTTCCAAGATGATAAATTCCCTTTACCATCTAGAGATTCTCTCTTTACTGGTCTAACCAAGGCCCACATCTATTCCAAATTCAACCTCAAAGCCGGAGTTTGGCAATTGGGCATCCATCCTGAAGACAGATCGAAAACATGATTCTGTATCTCAAACCAGCACTTCCAATGGAAAGTTCTTCCTTTTGGCCTAAAGGTAGCAGGAGCTTCGAACACTAGACCTCCTCGATGGAAGTCTAGTGCCTACCCAGCTGAGCCACCGCGGCGGGTGGTGATTCCATATATTTTGATAACTTAACTATTCAAAAATTGGATACCATAGTTTAAATTTCACATAAGTTTGAATTTATATCCTAATTCCGAAAAATACTTCAATTAAATGAATAAATGATTTAAATCCTCAGCAATCATTGCGAAAGAAAAAAAATCTGACCTGTGGAGGTTCCGATTTACGTGCATTGCTTTCCTCTCTTTTCTTTTCTTATTCTTTCTTTCCCCACCCTGTTCCTGCGTCCTCACTTTCCATTTCGTAGTTGAGCTGGATGTCCGCTTTTTCTCTAATTTTTTTTAATGGTCCCAGAACTTTTTGACTAAGTCAAAGTCCACATATTACAGTTGACTGCTTTCCCGTGTTGACTGCCAACCTCTTCCATCCAAGCACAGAAATAGTGTAGGCCGTGTGGTTTTCGGCGACTGATCGATTTCTCCGTCACATTAAACTCTTGGATTTCCGTTAAGCACCTTAAACTTCTGTTTAAAAAATGAGAAGCTGAATGGGGTCGAGTCTCCTTCGAAGTCGCATGAATTCTTATTTCAGGACTTATTAGTAGGAAAAATATCTATAATTCATGCTCCCAATGTAAACCGTTCTTTCCAAGTTCAGTAATATATTACTTTGTGCGCATGTCATCGAATTTCGCACAAAGTCCGGGCCTTATTATTCAACACACTGCTGCCCTATGATTCTTGGGGTAGCCAGGGAGTTGCTGAACCCTGTAATCAACCGATTGTAGTATGTTGAGATGTTACCATGGTTGGATGGAATTAAGTAATGCTTTAAGAGATTCAGACAACCAACAATCACAAAAAGAAAATACCGGTCTATAATTTAACACGATGAAAAAACCGCGGCATTTTGTATGGAATTAGTACATGGATCAAGAACCATGTTCATATTGGGCAGGGATGTGTGCATGGGACAAGATTTGCAACCTTAATCGGGACATCTGTGCATAAATTCCATGCAATAATCCTCACGAGTCTTCTATATGAGTCAGCCGATGGCTCAAGCCGGTCTATGCCAGCCGATGGCACCAGCCGGTCTATTCTTTTTTAACTGAAAGAAGATGAAAATTCTTCAATAAAGTCTGCTTAAATGACCGACCAATAATGCAGGACGGTCGGAGACTGCATGGGTTATCGATATCTCATCACGTTCCTCGGCTGAATCGCGAAGACTTCGTCGACCTCAAACTCCATTTGCCACAACCTCCTTCCTCTTTTCTGGCCAAGTTCAAATCCATTCTCGAATTGGATACTTTTTCACGTTCGATAACCAAATGAATACTCCGTCACCGTCTCCTGTTTCGATTCATCATATGCTCCATCTTTGGCTCTTCCTATTCCCCGTTCTTTGTGTAGCTCAAACTAACATAACTGTTGGATCTTCTTTAACTGCCTGAAATGGCAACTCTTCATGGCTTTCTCCTTCCGGAGACTTCGCTTTCGGCTTTCGATCATTGTCCAACGGTAATGACACCAAGGATGAGCGACTCTTCTTGCTTTCCATTTGGTACAACAAGATACCTTCGAAAACAGTTGTCTGGTTTGCGAATGGAGATCATCCTGCACCTGAAAATTCGAAGCTAGAGTTCACTTCCGACCTTGGCTTGGTTCTCATTGATCCACGAGGAGAAAGATTGTGGATATCAGAGAAAATCGTTGGTACTATCTCGCATGCTACCATCAACGACACAGGCAATTTTATTATTCTCGGTTCAAATTTGGAGAAACTATGGGAAAGCTTTGAAGACCCCGACGACACATTGCTTCCTTCACAAACGCTGGGAAAAATAAGTACCTTTCCTCTCGTCAATCAGAAGGAAGCTTTTCCAGAGGAAAATTCCAGCTTCGGATGCTGGACAGTGGAGACCTCGTTCTCAACACCATAAACCTGCCTTCCAATCAAGCTAACGATGCGTACTCCATCACCAAAACTGCTGGTGATTCGAACGGATCGGCCTCGTCGGGGAAAGAACTTGTGTTTAGTGACTCGGGATCTCTGTTTGTTTTGAAGGAAAATGGCGAGGAAGTTTACCTCTCACAGGCGAAGGTGCCTTCGGCGTCGGATTTTTATCTCCGAGTGACGTTGGACTTCGATGGGGTTTTGACACAGTATGTGCACCCCAGGAACTCAAATACTGACGGAAGCTGGAGCATCCTCTGGACCCAACCCGACAACATATGCTCAGCCATTGTTTCTAGAAAGGGCATCGGAGTCTGTGGGTACAATAGCATTTGCACTCTCGGAGAAAATAACAGGCCGAACTGTGGATGCCCTGACCGATACACCTTGGTCGATCCCAGTGATGAGCACGGTAATTGCGCACCGAACTTCACTTTGAGTTCTTGTTTGGAAGATGAGGATAAGCGGAACCATGGTTCGGCCGAGGACATCTACGCTTTCGTGGAGCTGAAGAATACAGGTTTTCCTCCGGCCACTGCCAGTTATGCGCTTTTGGCGCCTTTCTCTGAGGATGAATGCAGGAACTCGTGCTTGCACGACTGCATGTGTGCGGTGGCTATTCACCGAGACGGCGTGAATTGCTGGAAGAAGAAGCTCCCTCTCTCCAATGGGAGAGTCGACCCCTACTTTAAAGGGAAGGCCATGATCAAAGTCCCGAAAAGCGACCTCCCTCTACCTCCCACGAACGATTCCAATTCCAAATTCCCAATCCCAGAGCTGAAGGCGAAAGAGAAAAATCCCAGGACTTGGATTTTGGCAGGATCATTGCTCTTGGGAACTTCTGTTTTTGTCAACATCCTCTTCATTGGTGCGAGCACTCTGGGTTTTTGCGTCATCTACCGCAAGAAGCCTGAGAAAATAAACCCTAGAGAAAATCTAGTGGAGACGAATTTGCGGTGTTTCACTTACCAGGAGCTCTTCAAAGCCACGGATGGCTTCAAGGAAGAGCTAGGGAGGGGAGCCTTCGGGATTGTTTATAAAGGGTTTATTCCTAGTGATGTAGCAGTTGCTGTGAAGAAGCTGACTAACGTATTTCAGGACAAGGAGAAGGAATTCAGAACCGAAGTGAATGTGATCGGTCAGACCCATCACAAGAATCTGGTCAGGTTACTCGGCTTCTGCGATGAAGGGCAAGAGAGGTTGCTGGTTTATGAGTTCTTGAGCAACGGCACGCTGTGGAGCCTTCTCTTTACAGGTGAATCCAGACCCAGTTGGAACCAAAGATGCCAAATCGCTTCAGCAATTGCCAGAGGACTGCTCTACTTGCATGAAGAGTGCACCATGCAGATCATCCACTGCGACATCAAGCCACGGAACGTCCTCCTCGACGAGTACTACAACGCGAGGATCTCCAATTTCGGATTTGCCAAGCTCCTGAAGATGGACCAGAGCTATACTCTCACAAACATCAGAGGAACAAGAGGGTATGTCGCTCCTGAATGGTTTAGGAGCTTGCCGATCACTGCAAAAGTAGATGTTTATAGCTATGGGGTGTTGCTGCTGGAGATAATATGTTGTAGGAGTTGTTTGGGGGGCGAAATGGGTGGAGAAAGAGAGAGAGAGCTCTTGACTGATTGGGCTTCCGATTGCTTTATGGACGGAAAATTGGATGTTCTTGTGGAAGGTGACATTGAAGCTTTGAGTGAGAAAGAGAAGCTGACGAATTTGGCGATGGTTGCGTTTTGGTGCATACAAGAGGACCCATCGTTGAGGCCAACTATGAAGAAGGTGACTCAGATGCTGGATGGAGCAGTGGAAGTGCCGGTCCCTCCATGTCCATTCATTTTTAATAGCTCCACCATCATTACTCAATGAGAGCTGAGCTCCAAGCTATGAACTTTAATCTGCTTGTGCTGTGACGAGCATACTATACCCCACCGCTTGTTTTGAGGCTTGGAGTATTGCATTTTGTCTTCTGTGCAGTGTTTTGACTCTAAAACGTGCAGCAGAGTGATGCAAGTTCTTTTTCAAATGAGTATTGCAATTTCATTTGTCTTGAATAGATTATCTGTAGTTGTTAAACCTAACAATGATTAAGATGTGGGACTTCCAGCGTTGAACATTGAAATTCTGCGTCACGCTAGACGTTGTTATCTGTTTTGGAGTATTTTGTGAAGTTTATAATGTTATCAATGGATCAATGGTGCATAATGTCATGGACTGGTGAGCTCTTGAGTCACAGTCAGGGCTGATGGCCCTTAGCTCAAGGACCTGTGGCATGTACTATCTCTGCTTTCGGCTGGTGTACCATCCGACTCGAGCGCGTAACCTCTCTATGCCTAGGAGCACTCTCCAGTTGGTTCATGAGTTCGTTTGTGAGCGAGCAGAGACTCAGGTACAAAAAGCCACTCGTATTAGACAACAACAGTAGTACGAGTCCCTGATGGCACTTCTGCAGAAGGCGGCCAATTAGGTACACTACCCTTGTCCTTCTATTTGACTAATCAACGCTAGAAAATCAAGAAAAAAAAAAAACTCATCAATGTTAGACAATTCAAAGAACGGATCAAATTGATCGAGAAATCATTGCGTGGCCTGATAACTGCACTCATAATCAGGACCACTCACTGTTTCAATGCAATGACCTCGCTTATCGGTAAGATGCTTGAGTGACACATAATTTTGGTTCTGCAATCCAAAAGATTGCCTAGTCCTTTTGAATTGGCGCACCGAGCACTGTATGCTCTAAAGCCTCTCTCTGTCGCTACACACGCCCATGCCCTTTTCTATATAAGAAGAAATGACTTAGCTTAATGCTCTCCCAATTCAACTGGAGATTAGAGCGATGTATAATCTTGGTTCCACGGTCCAAAGTCAGTTCTTATGATTCTTCATAAGTTAAAACTCAGAAAATGTAGCGGGTGACAAACAGAGAAGCTCGAACAGAGTGGCCGTGGAAATCAATTAGTCTGAGTTTCCAGAGATTTTGTCACCCCACAGTCAAAAATTCTAGTTTCCATGAACAGAGTAGCTTGAACTTTGAAAATAATTCTGCCTTCTTAATTATTAACAAGCAATCAAGATTTTACGCGTATTTAAGATCTTTTGCATAATTAGTTTAGATCTTTCCAAGAAGTGGATGATCAATCAACATTTTCATTTAGGAATGCAAGCTAGTTAACTAGCTGTCATAACTGTGAAGATGATATAAATCGTCGTTGGATATGTTTATACAGATTACGTAAGTATGTGATAAATTATTGTGCATAGGTAATATAAGCGCTTCGCTTGTGTAAGAAATTCCTATTTATATCAACTTTTCCTGATAATATCATGTTGCTTTCCACTTGGCAATTTAAAGTACGATAACTCAATACCTACCATTCTTTACGAACTTTCCATTCTTCTAGACTTGTTTGCCTTTTCTGGCTTAGGTCCTTCCAATCCTCAACAATCTTTTCACTTTGCACAACTTCATCGTCATCACGCTGCCGTTGCTGCGAGCTCGCTGCTGTCGTAATCCCATGAGTTAACTTCCTAATCGTTGATTAGGCCGTTAATTATGCTTAGGGGTGGTTAGATTAGTCTTGATGATGATTAGTTTTAGTTAATCCTAGATTAGTGTTAAATAACCTTGGTTAGGGTAAGTAATCATGGTTAGGTTATTTAATCATGGTTAGGTTAATTAAGTTGGTTTAGTTTAATTAATCGTAATTAGCATGATTAATCGTGATTAGTGTAGTTAATGACATATTAGCCGTTAAGTATAATTTTATGCTTGTTTTCTTGGATGGAATTATGCGTAATTTTGATGGTTTCTATGTACTATGATATGCAATTGATTGCTTGATGGTAGTTATTGATTTTCAATACAAAACTTGGTTTTATGAGCAATTAAATAGAAAAATCTAAGGTGTCAAGTTTGGACGCCAACTTTTATATACTAGATAAAACCGTGGAGTTTCAAAATTGGAGTGTACTAAATTTGACGATTTGATTTCAAATACGTGACACCACATGATTATTTTACCGGGAATTTTAATAAGAAGGAAAATTGGCCAAATTTATTATTTGAAAACAACGCATTTGAAATCAAAGTATGGTGCTCTTGGCTAAATATGTGCTTGTATGGTCACTTAATGGAACCCGTCACCCGACGAGAGTTGGGGGCGATGCCCGATTAAGTTCGGATGCCCCCAAGTCAACGAGATGCCGTTCGCGGATGGATTTCAGAACGAAGCTCCTTATTGGAATGCTGTCCTGAGGCGTATACATATGCGGGATGATGCTATGCTCGATGGTGCGGGATGATGCCAGGCTACGCCAGATGATTGTCGAATTTTTTGTTGGCTGTGGCCGATGGGTCGTAATAATCAGAACACATTTGTATGATTGTGCTATATTGCGCTTGATTATGGGGTAAAGTTGTTAGGCATGGTATGGGACGTGCCTTAACGGTTTTGCCTTATAATTGGGACCCATGTGAATGTTTGGAGAGTGAGAGCTTTGTGTTCCGGTTGTTGATTATGTTTATGATTATTGATTACGCTTGTTGTAGTTATAATGGCATATGTGATGTGCTAACTTGCAGGGGTGTGCTGAGGCGAGGTGAGTTTGTTTGTGATGTTTGTTTAGGCTACCTCCGAGACGAATTTGCATCCTAATTGAGGCTTAGGGTTTAACTCATTGAGATTTTATTTCACCCCATTGTGGTTAAACATTTTCAGGGCCATAGCGTGGAGATCTGTTGAGTGCGGATGTGGTGGGCGTGAGATGGGACACCTTTTGGCTGACCCTATTGTTAGTGAAGTTTAGGTTAACCCTAGTCCTTGAAGGTTTTTGAGAGGGTTGATAGGAAGTGGCCGTTGAAAACCTTGTAAGTATTAAACTTCCTAGGGTTAATAGTTGGTAAGTGAATTTGTTGCTTTCAGCAATGTTTGCCGTGTTTTACTATCCCTATATTTGTTTGTTGGCTGGGGTTTATTTAATTCACTTCCGCATGTATTTAATCGAAAGAAAAAAAAGAATGGGTTGGCGACGTGTTCTGGGATGTCGCATCTTTAGTTGACTACTAAGGGATGTGCGCGCGCTCGGGGTTCGGGGTGTGACAAGTAAACTGACTAGTTTACGTGGTTCCTGAAACTCTAAGATGCAAAAAACACGATCTGCTATATGTGCAAAATAGCCATTGTCTTGTTCCTCTTCCTCAGGTAATAACTCGCCGACAAATGAGATAATAAAGGTACGTTCCTGAAGCCAGGTTAAGCCTGCGGAGCATATCGGATGACATTTTAGACATTAGTTGCAACTTTCTCCAATTGAATTTCTTTGCATCTGTGCTTAATGCAGATTATTTACAGAAAGTCTATGGTGATTTGTGGAAATAGCAGTGATTCTATTATCCTGGTCATATAGGATGTCACTGACATGCAATCTTAAGGCGTGGCTCTCATGTGGAAGAAAAGAAAAGCAGCAAAATGCACATCATAGCTTTCTATTCCATTCTGTTCTGCTTAGGCCTTTTCTTTAATAGAAAACGGTACAATACTCCGAGCTTTCTTTCCTGAGTGTAAACAATCTGTGCATCCAACAATCAAAGGGTAATACTACACAGGGAATGTATAGATGTACAGAAACTACTTTTCTTTTCGATGGTGTCATAAGTATCTATCGAATTTTGCTTTTGTTCCAAGTTTTTCGTTGCCCATCCCAATTCCTGATGTGCCCTGTTAGGAGATATCTCCAATTGTGACCCACAGAGATGGTCTGATCAACAGTTGGTTCATCACGTTGGGGAGAGTAGCTTTCCAGTAATTTCTGATCACTACGAAATTTCCAAGTCAAAGATTTTTGTCTTCTAAGTCATGGAATTAGGTACACTTCCCCGGTCCTTCTATTCGACTAATCAACGCTAGAAAATCAAGAAAAAATAAACTCATCAATGTTAGACGATGCAAAGTACGGATCAAATTGATCAAGAAATCAACGCGTGGCCTGATAATTGCATTCATAATCAGGACCACTTACTGTTTCAATGCAATGACCTGGCTTATCGGTAAGATGCTTGAGCGACACATAATTTTGGTTCTGCAATCCAGACGATTGCCTAGCCTTTTTGAATTGGCGCACCGAGCGCTGTATGCTCTAAAGCCTCTCTCTGTCACTACACATGCCCATGCCCTTTCTATATCAGAAAAAATGACTCCGCTTAATGCTCTCCCATTGCTACTGGAGACTAGAGCGATGTATATAATCTTGGTTCCACGATCCAATGTCAGTTCTTAAGATTCTTCAGAAGTTGAAACTCAGAAAATGTAGCAGGTGACATACAGAGTGAACAGAGTAGCCGTTGAAATCGATTAGTATGAGTTAGGGGTGTGCATGGTCTGGGCGGATGGTTCCCGACCTAGAACCAGGAACTGCTCACTAAGGACCGGTTTTGAAAATTGCAATCGGGATCCACCCGTTAGTTGCATGAATCCATCCGGGAATCGGACCGCCGGTCTGGTCCGGTTCCCGGGTGGATCCATGGAACCGATTTCACCAATAATAATATCATTTTTTAAATCCCGTCGTGAGTACTCTTCATATCGAGTAATATACTAGAAACCCAAAGCTACAACAACTAGAAATCAAAATATAACGTTGAAAGTGAAAGAAGGTAAAACTAATTATAAGTCAAAAGCCACAAGTTGTTGCTATGGAGGGCGACGGCGATTTTCCGAAGGGCCAAAAAGAGAAAGGGACGGATGGACGGACCTGCTGCTGTCGAGGGTTTCCCTGCGAACCCTAGCCCGAGGGGGTTCTTGGGTTTCTTGAAAGCTCCAATCTTGACGCAAAAAAACTTTGGTTTTCAACCGAAACTGCTGGTTCTTCGATTGACCTATTCTTCTTCTCCTCCTCGTGCTTCTTCGCGTGCTTGCTTTTTCCCCACTAACTGCTCGGCGTTTTGTCAAGGTGTGCGCTTTAGACTTTTTAGCTTCAAGATCAGGACCTCTCCATCTGGTTTGACTGGCATGATATTAGATTAGATTACCCACTTTAATTAATTTTTTTAATTATTTGATTTGGGTTAATTATTTAATTTGGATTTGTTAATTAGTAATTTTAATTTTTTAATATTAAAAATTAATATATTATTATAATATAATCGGTCCGGTCCGGATGGGCGAGTGGATGGATCTGCTCATGGAATCGGGAACCAGACTGGTACCCACCGGTTTCCATAAATTGGAACTAGGAACCGGACCAGTTCGCTCAAGAACCACCGATTCCGGGTAGTTTCAG
This sequence comes from Eucalyptus brandiana, assembly GCA_014182725.1. Classification (NCBI taxonomy): domain Eukaryota; kingdom Viridiplantae; phylum Streptophyta; class Magnoliopsida; order Myrtales; family Myrtaceae; genus Eucalyptus; species Eucalyptus brandiana. The sequence continues at coordinate 32,640,153 of CM024669.1, forward strand.
TTTGGTTCCGGGTGGTTCGGGCAAGTCCTGGTTCTTTTGCACACCCCTAATTTGAGTTTTCGAAGACTTTGTCACCCATATAATCAAATCTTTTGGTTTCCATGAACAGAGTGACTAGAACTTTGAAAATAATTCCGCCTTCTAGATGATTGACAATTAATCAAGGTCTCACGTGCCATTAAGATCACCCGGTTAATTAGTTTAGACTTTTCTATGAAATTGATGATAAATCAACATGTTCATTTAGGAATGCACGCCAGATAACTAGCTATTATAAATGTTAAGATGATATAAATTGTCAGGGGATAATATTATCTAGATTACGTACGTATGTGATTAGCTTTTGTGCACCAGTAATATAAGTGCTCCGCTTGTATAAGCAGTTCCTAATTATATCAAGCTTTCCCAATAATATCATGCTACTTTCCATCAGGCAATTTAAAGTAAGATGGTGATATATATTTTGTTGTCCTGTTCATCTTGATACTTCCAAGTCTTTATGAACTTCCTATTCTTCTAGGCTTGTTCATCTTTTCTTTTACATAGGTCCTTGATGTAGATTTGGGTATTTCCAAAAACGGACAACATTTGCATTAATTAAGCTCGTAAAAATATTCGTGGATTGTTTTGTCAATTTCAAAATATCATAGAAGGCTTTCTCAACAAAATCAAATATGAGTCGTTTCGTTTCAATAAATCTTTATGCAAAATAGAAGTATTCATTTAATCTACCATCACAATTCAAATACTAATGGTCAAGTCCATCGATTAATCTTTGTCAAATCAGATGTCAATGGTTCTTTTCATTGATTAGCTTAGTGACGAGCTGACTAAGATTTTCCTTGGCAACATCTCTACTTATTATTAATTAGGTAGTTTGTTTCATGAGAATATCCTACAACTAGTATGCATACCTAAAAACTCCGATCGGTTTCACAGTAATAATGAGCATCAAACTATCGTCGTCTAGTATCAAAGATCAAATCCAAAATCCATCTCGTAGAATAGAACACATTCTATAAACTGACATATAACTTTTGGCAACTAAGGGTGCGAATGGTAACGCTTCTTGGCTGGGGAAGAATTTTTTTTTTAGAAATAGTTCTTTTCTATTTCTATTCTAGGGAACAATTTCTGAGTAAAATAAGGTGTTTGGTAACTATACAAAATTTATACTCTAAAAATAGAAAAAGAATAGAAATGCGTTTGGTAATTACACAGCTTTTTTTTTTTTGTATTTATTTGTTTTTTTATTCTTGTTTACGGATTGCCAATCGTCGATCGCCAGCCACTGCCGGTTAGCCCATCGGCCGCCGCCAACCGCCAATCGATCGCTAGTCGGCGGTTGGCGATGGCGACGGGCAGCAGCGGGCGGCGGTTGGAGGTGGCCACGGCAAGAGAGAGGAACAAAAGAAAAAAAAATTGGCTTATTTATATAAATTGTTCCCAGGAACAATAAGCAACTTTTTTTTTCGTTTTTTCGCTCTAAATCTATTCCCGGGCTAAGGAACAGAAAAACAATTTGGCGTTACAGCATTAAACGGATTTATGTTCTTTTTTTGTTCTGGGGAACAAAAGAACAGAAATCCGGAGGAACATAAATGTTCTCATGTGGAGCCTAAGCATATCCGCTAGAAATAGTTTGCGCAAAACATTTCTCCAATCGTTTTAGAATTCATTTCGTAAACGAGATCCGCAAAGCACTATATATATATATATATATCTTTTCATACTACCTTTTCTAAAAGCATTCTCAAACCATTAAAAAATATTAATGAAGTAAATGCTCGACCTAGACTTTTAGGCAATAAAAATACTATTTCATAAGTCATACTATATCTAATCCGTATTGATTTTGAAGTATGAGTTTATAAACTCGAAAAAGAGATGACAATACCAAGGAAAGCTTAAAACAAAATTATGAAAATTACTTGAACCACGAACTCACAATTCTATTAAATAAACAAGAAGCAACGTAAGAATTGAGTAAAAGCTACTTCAATTAAGAATAGGTTAAATTAAACTTAATCACTAACAAAATCACTTCCATGTGTCAACAAGTCGCTAGCCAAAGTAGATATTCAAAATTATTTGCAATGCGGAGCTCGAGTGTGAAATTTTGAAATTTCACTCCAATTAAAATTACACTTCAAATTGACTCTCATCAAACCTTATAGCTCCTCAATGCCCTAATTTATGATTTTCATATATTTTGACAACTTAACAACTCAAAAATTGGATACCATAGTTTAAATTTCACATAAGTTTGACTTTATATCCTAATTACAAAAATATTTCAATTAAATGAATAAATAATTTAAATCCTTAGCGGTCATTGCGAAAGAAAAAAAAAATCTGATCTGTGGGGTTCCGATTTACGTGCATTGCTTTCCTCTCTTTTCTTTTCTTCTTCTTTCTTTCCCCACCCTGTTCCTGCGTCCTCACTTTTCATTTCGTAGTTGAGCTGAATGTCTACTTTTTCTCTCATTTTTTTTTTTTTTTTAAATGGTCCCAAAACTTTTTGACTAAGTCAAAGTCCACATATTACAGTTAACTGCTTTCCCGTGTTGACTGCCAGCCACTTCCATCCAAGCACAGAAATAGCGTAGGCCATGTGTGGCTTTCCGCGACCGATCGATTTTTCCATCACATTAAACTCTTGGATTTTCGTTTACCACGTTAAGGGCGCGTTTGACAACCGACCAAATAGTAAAAATTTATATTCTTTTGTTCTCGATAATATATTTGAAATAGAAATTCGCCAAGAAAATTTTTGTTTCTAAACAATTTTTTATATTTTTGTTAGAAAATAGATTTGGAACATAATCGAGAAGTAAAAAGAAGTTGATTTTTTGTTCCTAGGAATCATTCCAGAATCAAGCCAACCTATTTTTTCTTCTCTCTTCTTGCTTCTTGTTCTTCTACCCTTTCTCTTCTTCTTCAACTGCTGCCATTCTCGCTAGGGGTGTGTATGGTTCGAGCGGGTGGTTCCCGATCTAGAACTGGGAATTGTCCACTAAGGACCGGTTCCAAAAAATTAAAACTTGGGATCCATTCGTTAATTGCATGGATCCACTCGAGAATCGGACTGCTGGTCTGGTCTGGTTCCCAGGTGGATCTATGGAACCGGTCTCATCAACAATAATATTATTTTTTTAAATCTCGCTATGAATACTCTTCCCTGCTAACCCTAGCCTGAGGAGGTTCCTAGGTTTCTCGAAAGCTCCGATCTTGACATGAAATTACTTTGGTTTTCAACCGAAATTGCTAGTTCTTCGCCTAACTTATTCTTCTCCTCCTCCTCCTTCTTTGTATGCTTGCTTTTTGCCCACTAACTGCTCAGCGTTTTGTCAAGGTGTGCGCTTTGGACTTTTCAGCTTCAAGATCAAGACCTTTCCATCTGGTTTGACTAGCATGATATTAGATTACCCACTTTAATTAATTTTTTTAATTATTTGATTTGGGTTAATTATTTAATTTGGGTTTGTCAATTAGTAATTTCAATTTTTTAATATTCAAAATTAATATATTATCATAATATAATTGAGTCCGATCCGAGTGGGCGGGTGGACGGATCCACCAATGGAATCAGGAACTGGACCGGTAGCCACTAATTTCCACAAATTTGGGAATCGAACCGATTCCCTCAGGAACCACTGGTTTCGAGTGGTGCCGGTTTGGTTTTGGGCGGTTCGAGTGGGTCTCGGTTCTTTTGCACACCCCTAGTTGTCGCTGCCATAGCCGTCGCCGATTGCTGACAACTGGTTGGGTGAGGTCTCGCGAGCTCGCCGGAGGCTCATCTAACCACCAGCAAGGTTGAGCCTGGCTAGTGGCCAGGTGAGCCTTGCCCGGGCCTCCCTTGGCTAGTGGCGAGGCTTGACTCAGTCACCAGCGGGGCTTGACCTTGCCAGGTCTAAGCGAGGCCGCTTGCCTAGCTACCGGTGAGGCTCGGCTGACGGGGTGCGGCCTTGTCGAGGGTCGACGATGCTCCAATGAGGTCAACGACCCTCTTCTGGCCGGTTATCGATCATCCCAAGGTCGGCGACTGGCAAACCTTGAAGAAGAAGAAGAAGAAGAAGAAGAAGAAGAAGAAGAAGAAGAAGAAGAAGAAGAAGGAGAGAAAGAAAAGAAATGAAGAAAAAGAAAAAAAAAATAAAATTATTAAAAATTTTAAAAAAGATTTGGATTAAAATTTTTTAGAACGGTACCAAACACAATTCTATTCCAAAAATAAAAATTTTGGACGATTTACCAAACGGCTTAAGATGTTTTAAAATTGTTCCCAGGAATAGAATAACAAAGAATCATTTCTGATCAGAAATTGTTTCTGAGAATAGAATGGTTACCAAACGCGCCATAAACTTATGCTAAAAAATGAGAAGCTGAATGGGGTCAAGTCTCCTTCAAAGTTGCATGAATTCTTATTTCAGGACTTATCAGGAGGAAAAATATCTATAATTCATCCTCCCAAGGTAAATCATTCTTTCCAAGTTCAACAATATCTTACTTTGCACGAATGTCATTGAATTCCGCATAAAGCCCAGGCTTTATTATTCACCACACTGCTGCCCTATGATTCTTGGGGTAGCCAGGGAGTTGCAGGCCCCTGTAATCATCTGATTGTGGTGTGTTGGGATGTTGCCGTGGTCGGATGGAATTAATTGGTGCTTTAAGAGATTCATATAATCACAAAAAGAAAATACCGGTCTATAATTCAACACAACGCAAGAACCAAGGCATTTTGTATGGAGTTAGTACATGGATCAAGAACCATGCTCATATTGGGCAAGGATGTGTGCATGGGACAAGATTTGCAACCTTAATCAGGACATCTGTGCATAATTCCATGCCAGCCGATGGCTCAAGCCGGTCTATGCTAGCCGATGGCCACCAGCTGGTCTATCCTCTCTTGACTGAAAGAAGATGAAAAGTCTTTAATAAATCTGCTTAAATGACCGACCAATAATACAGGATGGTAGGTGGTTGCATGAGTTATCGATATCCCATCATGTTCCTCGGCTGATTCGCGAAGACTTTGTTTGCCTCAAACTCCATTTGCCACAACCTTCTTCCTCTTTTCTGGCCAAGTTCAAATCCATTCTCGAATTGGATCCTTTTTCATGTTCGATAACCAAATGAATCCTCCATCACCATCTCCTGTTCCGATTCATCATACGCTCCATCTTTGGCTCTTCCTATTCCCCGTTCTTTGTGTAGCTCAAACTAACATAACTGTTGGATATTCTTTAACTGCCGCAAATGGCAACTGTTCATGGCTTTCTCCTTCCATAGACTTCGCTTTCGGCTTTCGATCATTGTCCAACGGTAACAACGCCAAGGATGAGCGACTCTTCTTGCTTTCCATTTGGTACAACAAGGTACCTTCGGAAACAGTCGTCTGGTTTGCGAATGGAGATTGTCCTGTACTTGAAAATTCGAAACTAGCGCTCACTTCCAACCTGGGGCTCGTCCTCACCGATCCTCGAGGTGAGGAATTGTGGAAATCGGAGAACATTCTCGGTGATGTCTCCTGCGCCATTTTCAATGACACGGGCAATTTTGTGATTCTTGATTCGAAATTGGAGAAACTATGGGAGAGTTTCGAAGACCCCCGCGATACATTGCTCCCTTTGCAGACGCTGGGGAAGAATAAACTCCTTTCCTCTCGTTGATCATAGGAAATCTTTTCCAGAGGGAAATTCCAGCTTGGGATGGTCGGCAGTGGAGACCTCGTGCTCAACACGATAAAACTGCCTTCCAATCATGCTAACGATGCATACTCCATCACCAAAACTGTCGGCAATTCGAATAGATCAGCCTCGTTGGGAAAAGACTTGTGTTTAGCGACTTGGGATCTATGTTTGTTTCAAAGAAAAATTGGCGGGGAAGTTTACCTATCACAGGAGAAGGTGCCTTTTGTTGGATATATTATTAATATAGTTCAAAAGAATATGTTCACATACAAGCTCAATAAGTTAAAGCATGATTATTTGGGTCCATATGGGCTAGAGTCTAATAACTTGCATATAAAAACTCTAGGGTTTCTTTACGCTGGAGGTAACATTGTTGAGCGTTCCAAACTTGACATCTCTTGTTGTAATACTTTAAGCAACCGCTTCTTCTCTCTCAAATTTATAACCTTCAACAATTTTGAAGTATTATGTTCGTGTGTTGGATTTGAGCGAGTAAGGTGTCTTCTTGAAGATTTCGTCAAGACGAACTCACTGGTGTAATTTACTTTCGATTTCGACGGTGATATTGGCTGGGATTTGAGTTTGAAGATTTGGGTGACCAAAATCTTTTATTCAAGAATCCAAAAATTATAACCAATTTTAGAGTGTGAAACCACTTGGGCTTTGTTCTACTCATCGATACGAACATTTTGAGTGGTCTCTCGCATCAATCAGAGGTCAGACGGAAAATTTACGGCATCGGGAAGTTTCCATCTGAATTTCTAGCGAATTTTCAAGGACGAAATTTCAGCGAATTTCGACAGTGGAAATTTCCAGCAAGTTTCAGCGACAAGGGCAGTCCATCTTAAGGTTTTTGGGTGCTCCAGATCTATTTTTGGGGTTTGTTTTGGCAAATTCCATATCTATAGAGCGATTTGATTAAGGTTAGGGGAGTTATTTGACTTTGTGACTCTGAGGTGCACTCTTTCTAACTCTTTGCTCTGATTAAAATAGCAAAGCGTAGTTCCTATGATATTATAAAGTTGCAATCATTCGATATTACTGAATTTCATGGCTGGAAATTACATGTTCAATTTGACATGAAAGAACGTGACATATTCTATACTGTATTGAGTGATTCTGCATCTACCATTGAAGATGTGGATGAATATCAATGGAACAAAGATGATGATTTTTGTAGAGATTACTTGTTGAACTCTCTAAATCCTAATCTTGCTATGACTTATGGTGAGTATAAGACGGCGAAAGAGATATGGAATCACTTGAACGCTCAACGCTCAATTCCAAAAATAAGAGGGGCTCTCTAAAACTCTCGTAGCAGAGAAATTTTTTGACTTTAAATTCACTATGAATTCAAGCATTACCTTTCAGTTAGTTGAATTTGAGAACATGAGGAACAAGCTAAAAGATGATAACTCTGATATGTCCGATAATCTTTTTGTTGGTTTTGTGTTGAGCAAACTACCAACTGAATGCAGTTCTTTCAAGAATGAAATGCATAGATTGAAGGCACAGATAGGACTTGATGAATTAAAGAGGTATATTCACATTGAGGATTAAAATATTATTAGGATGAATTTGGAATAAGTTGGACAACAAAAGTCACTTGCCAACTTAGTTTCACACTCCAATAAATCTCAGGAAAAGTCTAAGTCACCAAAAGGTGAATCCTCTTTATAGTTAGAGACCAAAAAGACTATCTTCAAAAAGAAGAAGAAGGGCAAGTGCCATAACTGTGGAAAGTGAGGTCACTGGACAGCAGAGTGTAAGTTGCCGAAGAAGCCAAATAATGACACACCACAAAATGAGGCCAATATGTTAATTAGAGGGTTTGAGCCTCGAGCCTTCATTGGAATGATGAAAAATGGAAATAACAGGGTCTTTTCTGAGTGGTGGTTGGACAGTGGCGCTACTTGTCATGCTACAAATGACAAGAATTTACTTACTGAGGTCACAGAAGTGAAAGACACTGTGGAAAATTGCAATGGCGGTGACGCAAATGTGACTCATGCTGGAACTGCAAATTTGGTGTTTTTTTCATGTAAATTACTAATTTTGAAATATGTTAGAGTAATACATTTACTTAAAAAAAAAATTTGATATCTATGAGTTTATTTGATAAAGCTGGTATGTCCTTTTCAATTATGAATGGTAGAGTAACTTTATCTGTTAACTCATATTTTTTTAGTTGTGCATTCATAGTTAATAGTATGTATAGGTTGAGTTTAAATACCGATAACATAAATCATGTAAATTCTACTTTGATTGGTCCAAAGTTGTTACACAATAGACTTTGATAGGTGAATTACAGGAAAATGTAATATTTAGCTAAAACTCAAAACATTCCATTAGATATTTCTATTCGATTTGACAAGTGTGAAGTGTGTGCACAGGCTAAAATCACAACTTTTTGAGTTAATATATTATGATATTTGTGACTTTAGAAATTACATTACTAAAGGTGGTCAGAAGTATCTAATAACATTCATAGATGATTTTTCTAGATATTGTCATGTCTATTTGTTAAAATCGAAAGATGAGGCTTTTGAAAAATTTAAGATTTTCAAGTCTAGAGTAGAAAATCAACTTAATTTGAAAATTAAGAGGTTTATGAGTGATAGAGGAGGAAAATATACTATGTCAAGGTTCAAGGAATTTTGTGCTTCAGAAGGTATAATACTTGAAACCATTGCTTCTTATTCACCCCAATCAAATGGCGTTGCCAAGCGTAAGAATAAAACGTTAACTGAAATATTAAACTCTATGTTACTTACAGCTGGCATGCCTTCCTCCTACTGGGGAGAAGCAGTTCTAACTGCTAATCACATCTTGAATAGGTTGCCGCACTCTAAGTTGTCCATGACACCTTATGAGATATGGCATAAGCATCTTTGTAGATATGATACTCTTAAGACTTGGGGCTGTATTGCTTATGTAAGTATACCAGATCCTAAGAAACCTAAGCTGGGATCTAGAACTATTATTTGTGTAAATCTAGGTAGTGCAGAAGATAGTGCTGCAAATAGGTTTTTAGATTTATCTATTAACACAATGATGGAATTTAGAGATGCAATATTCTTCGAAAACAAGTTTCTCAAAGATCATTGCTTGAATGTTTCTGGATCTACAGATATGATTTTCAGAATCAATTGTAGAATCTGAAGTAGGCCCTTCTGACACTAATTCCACGCAGTTAGTTATTGAACCAATTTAGTTATAGTATCTACAAGAGAGAGAATTCCAAAAAAATTTGGTGAGAACTTTGTTGCTTACCATCTTGAGGATGATCCATTCTCTTATCAGGAAGCAATGGGATCTAGGGAATTTCTACTGTGGGCAGAAGCCATAGATAATGAAATGAGCTCTCTGTTGCAGAATCACACTTGGTAGCTAGTAAATTTGCCAAAATGGGCTAAAGCTATAAGTTGTAAATGGGTGTTGAAAAAAAAACTGAATAGTGATGGATCAATAGCCAGATACAGAGCACGTTTAATAGCTAAATGTTATAAACAACAAAGTGGAATAGACTATTTTGATGTCTATTCACCTGTGTGTCATCTATCAACTATAAGAATTCTTCTTATTTTGGCATCTATTGAACATTTTGTAGTGCATAAAATGGATGTAAAAACAGCTTTCTTAAATGGAGATTTAAATAAGGAAATTTACATGGAACAACTGGAATGATATGTTATAAAAGGTCTTGAGGAGAAATTTTGTAAATTGAATAAATCATTATATGATCTTAAACAAGCACCAAAGATGTGGCATCAATGGTAAGGAGTTATGGCTTTCAATTTAGTTATTTAGATAAATGCATTTACCATCATTTTATGTCAAATAAGATAGTCATCATTTGCTTGTATGTTGATGACATGGTAATTCTTGGTTCTGATCATTCTGTAGTGAGTGACGTGAAAGCTACTTTAGCTAAAGAATTTGACATGAAATATCTTGGTATTGCTAATATCATTCTTGGTATGAGAATAAGTTTTAACCGGCAAGTCATCTACTTTAGCCAGACTCATTATATTGAGTAGCTACTTTCTACTTGGGAATATGATAAGTGTAAACCGAGTGAGACACCATATAATTATAATAATAGACTGAGTCCTAATGAAGGGACCAACGCGGATCAGTTAAAGTACTCGAAACTGCTTGGTAGTTTCATGTATGCTATGAGTTGCACTAGACTTGACATAGCCTTTACAGTTGGCATGCTGAGTCATTTTACTAGTAATCCTAGTAAAGAGCATTGGAATGCCCTTGATAGGCTAATGAGATACCTTAAAGGTACTAAAGATTATGCTCTCTATTATTCTAATTATCCTCCAACTGTGGATGGATATTCTGATGCCTCATGGTGATCAAATATTGGAAATAGTAAGTCCACTAGTAGAGATGTATTTACTTTGGGTGGAGCTGCTATTACTTGGAAATCTAAACGACAGACTTGTATTGCATTGTTGTTTATGGAATTGGAACTTTTTGCTTTAACCTCAGCCGGTGAAGAGGTAGAGTAAATAAAGAATTTGATTATGGATATTCTTTTGATTCGGCTAAAGATTTAATTCTTTAAGCCTATTCTGTGATAATCGAGCAACTGTCCAAGTCGTTAAGAATGCTTTCTTTAATTCAAAGTGAATACATGTAAGACTGAGACATGCGTTATTGAATTATCTAAGAGAACAAGGGGTTATCACCTTGATAGATGTGAGATTGAAGGATAACATAGCCGATACTCTCAACAAAGGTATGCCTAAAGATCGATTATTCAAAATAGTGAGGGAACATGGGTTAAAGACTATATAGGCAAGTCTTAACTACCATTTACTTACCTTCTAATTGTGTGTTTTGAATTATCGAATATTTCTTTATTGGCTACAATGATAAGGACAGTTTATATGTTTCATCGATGTTCACAATTGTTGACTAATTTGAAAAGGGTGAGTTATTTCATTCCAAACTTGATGAAGATGACTTTAACTTAATTCAAATGTTCTATCGGGGAAAATTGTGTCATTCCAAACTTGATGATACAATTCAACTAAATTGGACTATCCTTTTTGATTAAATGATCTTATTCCAAACTTGATGCTAGATTATTTGATTTTAAGGAATCAGAAACTGTGACATTCCAAATTGAAACATAGAAATAATTGTTTACATAAGAAGCCTGTTGGTCTTGCTCTTAATTGAAACTTAGGGCGTGCATGGAAACGTTTCCGAAACACTTCTGTACGGAAAGTGTTCACAGGAACAAAAAGAAACAAACGCGTTTGGTTGCGTTTTGTTTTTTTTTTTTTTTCCGAACAAAATAGGAACAGAAAAAGAAACATAAAAAAGTTGTTTCTTTTGAAAAGAAACACTTCTTTGAAGGAACAAAAGAACAAAAACCAAAAGAACAAAAAAACAAAATCGGAACAAAGGCTGAAGCTTCGTTCTTCCTTCGTGCGTGCTCGTCGCTCCTCTCGTCGACTGAAGCTTCATTCTTCCTTTTCCAGTGTCTCTCTCATCTCTCCGGCGGCTCCCACTCGGCTGACTCTCCGGCGACTCCTCACTCCGGCGAGTCCAGGTACGTTTCTGGTGCTCCTCCTTCTCCGGTCAGCGTTGCTCCCCGTTCGGCGCTCCTCCTCCGGCCAGCGTTGCTCCCCTTTCGGCGCGACAGATTTGGGACGGCTCGCCTAGATCTGCCGCGCTGAAGGGGGAGCAACGCTCGCTCGAGAGCGAGCTGCAGCTCGATCTGCAGCTGCTCGAGCAGCAGCTCCAGTAGCAGCAGCTCGCTCGAGCAGCAGCTCGAGCTCCAGCGATTCCCGATCGGAAATTTCCTCAATTTCTCCGAGAACGAACGAGGCGCGGGGCTCTCTCTCTCTCTCTCTCTCTCTCTCTCTCTCTCTCTCTCTCTCTCTCTCTCTCTCTCTCTCTCTCTCTCCTCGTACTCTCGATTTCGCCCGGTCGAGATTCCCGAGGGGTTGGGAGTGGCGCGTGGTCGAGCGGCTGCCGCGGGTGGTGGTGGTGGTGGTGGTGGAGGAGTAGAGGATGAGCTTCCGGGATCTCGAGGCGGCCGCGGGCGGAGGGTCGAGGCGCGGGAGCTGCTCAACAATGGCGGCCGGCGGGGACGCCACGCAGCCGGCCGTCGTCTCCGGCGTCTTCCGGATCAACACCGCCGTCAACACCTTCCAGCGCCTCATCAACACCCTCGGCACGCCCAAGGAGACCCCCGAGCTCCGCGAGAAGCTGTGAGCCTCCCCCGCCCCCTTCTCCCCCTTCCTATCCTGTCCGTTCGAAATTCTTACGACTATTCCGGCGGCGTCCGGCGGTCGACGCCGCCGTGCCGCCGCGGCGAGAGTGTCCTGAATTGATCGTTAAATTGCTTTGGGTTCTGGAAATGTGGTGTGGCCCCGGGGGGGGAGGGGTTGGTTTGTCGGTTCGTGAGCGTGATTGCACGTGAGCTTTCGGTTGAATTTGTCAGCCGCTTGGATAGAAGAGGAGTAGGATGTTTTTGCGTGCGGAAATGTGTGTGGTGAAAGCTTTATTTAATTGGGCTTAAGGCCCTATCCGCCCAAGCTGGGCCCAGAAAGCCCGGCCCACGGGAATAAGGCGCGTGGAAGGGGCAAGGTATAAAAGGGAGAGAGAGAGAGATTGTATCTGTTGGAATCAGAATTGACGTACGCTCTCCTCTCCCGCGCGTTTTCTCTCTACGGCTTCCACTTCTTCCCTTTCAAGGCTTCATCGAATTGAACAGCGACAAATTCTCTCCCTCCATTGGCGTCGGTGTTTAATCTGTGGCAAACAAGGTACGCTCGAATCCGTAGTGTGCTTTACGATCGGTGATACGTGTCAATTCCGGGCTTCGTCTTCCGCTTGAGTTTAGGGGTTCGATTTAGTGTCGAATCCGGGTTTTCGGGGATCAGTTATTCCCAACATGTGGTTATTGCGCGATTCGTCATTTCGGACAGTCCTAAGCTCTGCTTTGATGATTTCGAAACCGCTGTGCAAAGCCAATTCGGCATTCGTTGCCTCGTTGCCCGGCATTTCTGGCAATGCTAAAGCAGCCTTCTTGGTTTTTTTCTTCAAATCTGCAGGCACAAGACAAGGCTACATATTGGACAGTTGGTGAAGGATACATCGGCCAAGCTTAAGCAAGCTAGCGAAACAGATCATCACGCTGGAGTTAGCGTAAGTTCCCTTGATCGCTTCATCGATGGAATGAACGAATTAACGATACTTGATTGGACATCCATTGTCCTAATTATCTATTTTCATTATTGAGCAGTCGGACATCATTGGTCGGGGTGCTGGGTACCTAGGCATATAAGTGTTTGATTTCATTCTAATGTTAAGATGGAAAATTGAGTATCTTTCATTGCTTGCAGGCCAGCAAGAAGATTGCAGATGCCAAACTGGCAAAAGATTTTCAGGCGGTTCTTAAAGAGTTTCAGAAGGCTCAACGGCTTGCAGCTGAGAGAGAAACAGCATATGCACCGTTTGTTCCCCAGGCCATACTTCCTTCGAGGTAACTATTTCAGGGTGATTCAGTCTGTAAGATCTTTTGGTGTCTTCTTTTCTCTCTTTTTTCTTTTAAATTCCTATCTCCATCTAAAATGTATTGCGACTGAATAAGTGGTAGGTGTTTACATTTTTTTCCTTTAATTTTCTAATTCCATCTTAAATGTATTGCGACTAATTGACTGCAGATCGTGAACAAGTGGTAGAGTTTCTGTGCAAGAAATAGCAATTACTTTTACTCCCACTTTTCTAATGCCTTTTCCCTAGTCCTGCCACACACTACTAGTTTATATGAGCTATTTCATGTTTGTGGATGCAGCTACACATCCGGAGAGATTGATGTCAGTTCAGATACGAGTCCAGAACAGCAGGCCCTTCTAGTTGAATCCAGAAGGTTATATCTGCAAATTTTTCTTGATTTGTTTTCCCACTTTCTTATGTCAATGTGTAAAGCCTTACTGTTTGGTTCACGGATGTTTTGATCTGATGAAGCCATCAATGTAACTTGTAAGTACTGCATATGCTTTATGATGCTTTTATGGGGTTGTTCTGTATTGGCTCATCAGCACTGTGTCTTCTTTTCCTTTTAGGTTTGCTCAGCCTGATCATCTCACAAAATTTCCTCTAGTGACATGATGTCATTTGATTATAGAATATGCTAGTCTTGATAAATTCTTGTTAGCATCTAGCATAAGTGGATCTATGTTGAAAGACATCAAATTGAAATGCTGCAATTTTGATATCGAAGGAAAATACTCGTCAGTTTTTTTGTGGTAAATCATTTTTTTACTAGCTATATTGTGCAACACTTGAGATGCTTTTCAGTGCGGCAAATTTTTTAAATAATATGTGCAACACAAGCTACAGATGAGCACATACATTTTCTGTGCCTACCTAATTAACGATGCTTCAAATGAACGAAAATCCGGCCATACAATATTTGCATGTTTTTCACGTATTAATACAATGAGCTAAGCACGCAGCTTTTGCATGGTGAAAAATGCCCATCTGCATCACATGGGAAGAGGCAAATTTTAATACGTGAGAACCAACGGAGGTAACGAACAGGACTAGTCACTGGCAATGTAAGAATGCAGCTTTCCGTTCGGCAAGCTGTCATTTGTCCGACCCGCATCGCGCGAATGGTTTGAACTTGATTGCACGCAAGTTGGGAAGTCAGCAGCAACCTTTTTTGTCTGCCCTTTTCTTTGATTGAGAGTCATTCGCTTTCCTCTGTCGCTTTCGACATTGGATTCTTCACGTTTCCTTGTTACGTGGAGTTTCTTGGACCATAATCAAGCGGAAGGAATGATTTGCAAGACTCACCCAACCTAAAACCCATCGATGATGACCCATCGTAGGACCTAGAAGAGAGCTATGAGCAGATGAGTTACGAAATTCTGCAGCTAGTACTAAGTAGGGGGTGGAGGAATTTACATAAAACTAGAAATAACCTTGTTAAGCAAGCAAATCAACTTCTTGAAGTCGAAGAGAAGTTGAACGTTCTGAAAGCATTCTCCGGTGATCAATGACTTCCTTGCACGACACATCCTCCGGAGGTTCTATTTAAGGGTGGTCCCTTGTCTTGCATCTCGTCTTTATCGTACAAACAGAATATGCTTCTTGCCTCTCAGCATCATCCTCTCAGCATCCACCATATAATATCATGTCTCGTTAAGACAATCGGACTCAATTGTCGTTCACTAACCATGAACAAAATAAAATTAATGAGCATTTCATAAGAATGAGAATTCAATATCAATTTTAAACTTTATTTTTAAAAAAATTAAAAAAAAAAAAACAGAAATTTTTTTTTGTTTGCTTACCAAATGTGTTTTTTTTTTTTTCATTCAGGAATATAAATTGATCGCACCACCGCCCGCGGTGGCCGAGTTAGTTGAGGCTTAGTACCCTATTCCGAGAGAGGGGAGGAGTTCGAGACTTGCCGGACGCATAACGCGCGACTTAACCGCGAGTGGGGTCAGCGGTGGGGGCCCCATGAGCCTGCGGGTTTACGTGGACGGCAAACGGCCCAGTAACGGTTCCTCCAGCAAAAAAAAAAAAAAAAAAATAAATAAATTACAGCGATTCAAACATGTTTGTTTTTTTTATTCCAAGAACAGTTTTTTTTTTTTACACTTACCAAACGCGTTCTTTTGTTCAAAAACTGTTCCTCGGAACAGAAACACTTTTTTTTATTTTTGTTCCCAAGAACAAAAAAGAAACAGAAATGTTTCCATGCGCACCCTTATATTACATGGCTAGGTTATTGTAGGTGACTTGACTATTGGTTATGTTTTTTGAAACTAGATAATAGTTATTTTCCTACAAATAAACTTAAGTTGATGTCTCTTAGTAAATCACATTGTTTAGGTCTTGTTCATAATATATGAAACTCGATTGATGCTTATGAACATGATATTATTATGCTTTATGACATCAATGTATGTTCTTCTCTACTTGATGGAATGTTGCAAAGTTTTTATTCAAATAATTGAATTTATGATAATATGAAATTGACAAAAAAATGCTTCAAGTGCCATAATTTGGCACAAAGGGACACTTAAGTGTTATAACTTATAAAATGTATACTTAAGTGCCACATTCGAAAAAAAAATGGATCATTTAAGTGCTACTCTGGTCAAAACATTGACGTGGTATTTTTCCGGTGAAACGAGCCCAAAACAACACCGTTTTGCACGCTGATGTGGCCAAATAATACAAAAACGACATCATTTTGGGTTGACGTGGTAAAAAAATAATATATAAATTAATTAAATTAAATTTAGTTAAAATATTAAAAACCAATAATTTTAAAATTATAAAAAAGAGGGAGGGGCGGTGGTTGAGGGCCGAGCCCTCGGTTGCCACCGCCTCCGCGCCGTCGCTGGGGTCACCGGGCCCTGGTAAAGGGCCGGTGATCTTGGCCGATTGGAGGTGAGGACTCGTGAGCCCTCGCCTAGATCGGGAGGTTGCGGCCCTCGCCCAGATCCAGTGAGGGTCGGCGGCCCTTGGCTTGGCCGAGCGAGGGCCACCGACCCTCGCCGAATTTGGGTGAGGGCCATTGCCCTCGCCTGCATTTGTGGCGAGGGGTTGCGACCCTCGCCCGGTTGGGCCAAGGGTCGTCACCCGCCGGGGGTCGCCTTGGCGGGCGGCGGCCCTTGGCTCGGCCGGGCGAGGGTTGTTGACCCTCACCTCCGGTTGGCCGGGGTTGCCGGCCTTGGATGGCGAGGAGGCGGCGGTGGTGGTTAAGGGCTGAGCCCTTAGCCACCACCCCCTTATTAGTAGTATTATTATTATTATTATTATTATTATTATTATTATTATTATTATTATTAATTTTAAAATTAATAATTTTTAATATTTTAACTAAATTTAATTATATATTATTTTTTATCACATCAGCCCAAAACGACGTTGTTTTTGCATTATTTGGCCATGTTAGTGTGCAAAACGGCGTCATTTTGCACTCGCTTGGCGGGGAAAATGCCACATATGTAATTTGGCCGGATTTTGGCTAGATTGGCACTCAAGTGATCCATTTTGCTCCGATTTTAACACTTAAGTGTATCTTTCGTAAGTTATGACACTTAAGTATCTATTTTCACCAAGTTATGGCACTCTAGGGGTCCGTGAGTCATATGAAATTCATATTTGACATTTTACAGGGAATGACAGAGATGGAGGAGAGCTTAATGAGTAGGATCCTGACTAGGATAACCTACTTGATGAATGAATATATATAATTTAAAGCGTGTATGGACTCGGCAATTTATCTGCTATTGCTTATTTTAACGAAGTCCATTTACTTGAGACTTGCATTTTGCTATTTCTATTTTGTGAACATTATTATGCTTGTTTCTTATATTTGTAAGGCCTTGGACTATTTTGACTGGCCTACTTATACTTGACTATTATGCATATATTGGTTATAAACTGAGTCTGAGATTTATTTTGGGATTTGGATTTTGTTAATTTCAAAACAGATTCATGATAAGAATGATGAGTAAATGATAATTTAGTTTAATACTTTACTACTAAAATACTCTTTGACTAATCTAAGTTGATTGTCTTGGACTGAATGTTGATGATTCAAGTTTGTGTGAACATTACACCGACCACCTTATTGGATTGTGTTGTATGGTGAACATAGGAGGAGATTGTTGGATATATTATTAATATAGTCTAAAATAATATGTTCACATACAAACTCAATAGGTGAAAGTATAGTTATTTGGGTCCATATGGGCCGGAGCCCAATAACTTGCATATAAAAACTCTAGGGTTTCCTTACGCTGGAGATAACACTGTTAAGCATTCCAAACTCGACGTCTCTTTGTGTAATATTTCAAGCAACCACTTCTTCTCTCTCAAACTTATAATTTCCAACCCCTTTGGCGTTGGACTTTTATCTCTGAGTGACGATGGACTTCGATGGGGTTTTGACCTAGTATTACCACCCCAGAAACTCAAGTACCAACGGAAGTTGGAGCATCCTCTGGACCCAACCCGAAAACATATGCTCCGACGTCGTTTCTGAAGGCGGCAATGGATGTGAATGGAGCATCTCCATTTATGAAACTTCCCCCAAAGCACAGAAACACATGAGGGCCCGGTAGTTTTCCGCATTTGATCGAACTTTCCATCACATTTCACTCTTAAAAATTCCGTTTTCCATGATGGACTTCTACTTAAAAATAAGAAGCTGAACGGATATTTCTCTGCTCGTCTCGAGTGGCCCTAACTTCGCCAAATAGCCCGTACAACGCGTCTTCTTCGAAGATTTTTCCATGTTGGACGAATTCGCATCTCAGGACACGCTCCTACTGAAAATATCTGCAATTCATACCAAATAGCCCGTCCATCAAGTCGTTGCTGAGACTTCAAACGTGGTTCCTTTACGTTTCCATCTTATCATGCTCATTTTCCAAGTTTAGAACCTTGCTTTGTGTCCACGTCATGGAAATTAGCACAAGCCGGGGCCTCTATTATCCAACTCATCGACGCCGAAAGATTCTTGGGGCGACCTGGGAGTCGCTTGCCCCGTAATCCTCCAATCGTGGTGGGATGGGATGTTGCCGTGGCCGGAGAGAATTAGTCGGGTGCTTCATTCAACATCACATAAAATTCTATAATTCAACCCGATGAAGGAACCGCAAAATTCCGTATGAAATTAGTGCATTGATCAAGTACGGTGCGCATACTGATCAAGGACGTGTGCATGGCACCAGAATTGCAACCTTAATCGGTACCTTCACCCGTATATTCCGCACAATAATCCCAACGAGACAACCAGCAGAATTTTCAGCCAATAGCTCGAGCCGATCTTTACTTATTACCAAAAAGAAGATGAAAAGTCTTCAGTGGAGTCTCCTTAAATGCCCGCCCAAACATGCAGCACAGTTAGTTAGGTGTATGCAGCAATTGCCGATCTCATCAGTCATCACATCCCTTGGCTGATTCACAAAGACTTCGTTGACCTCAAAACTCCATCGCCACAACCTTCTTCCTCTCTTCTGGCTAAGTTCAATCAAACTCATTCTTGAGTTGAAGAATTTCATGTTTGATAACTAAATGAATCCTCCATCGATGTCCCCCGTTTCGATTCATCATACCCTCATTTTCTTGCTTTTTCTAATTCCACGTCCTTCTCTAGCCCAAGAGAACATACCAGTTGGATCTTCTCTAACCGCCACGAATGGCAACTCTTCATGGCTCTCTCCTTCTCGAGACTTTGCATTCGGCTTTCGCTCCTTAGCCGACGGCGACACCAAGAAAAACCAGCTCTTCTTGCTTGCCATCTGGTTCAACAATATACCTTCTCAAACAATCGTCTGGTTCCCCAATGAAGGCCTTCCTGCCCCTCCTGTCCCCGAAAATTCGAAGGTAGAACTTACTGATTCTGGTCTCGTCCTCATCAATCCACAAGGTGAAGAGCTGTGGAAACCTAGCAACGTCGTTGGCACCATCTCGCACGCTGTGTTCAATGATACAGGCAATTTCGTGATCCTGGACTCGAGTTCGGAGGTACTATGGCAGAGCTTCGACAATCCTTGGGACACGTTGCTTCCGTCGCAAGTGCTCGGAAAGGGCAAAAGTCTCTCCTCCCGTCAATCGGAGGAGAGCTTTTCCAGGGGGAGATTCCAACTTCGGATGCTCGACAGTGGAGACCTCGAGCTCAACACGATCAACCTGCCTTCCGACTATGCCAACGAGGCTTATTACAGCACCGGGACCGACGACAGCTCTAACGGGTCCACCCCGGGAAAAGAACTCGTGTTCAACAACTCAGGTTCTCTGTTCGTCTCGAAAGAAAACGGCGAGAAGTTTTACCTCTGGCAGGGGGTTATATCTCCCGCGTCTGATTCTTATCACAGAGTCACCCTGGACTTTGATGGGGTCCTTACTCAGTATGTGCACCCCAAGAATTCTGGTTCCAACGGAAGCTGGGGAACGCTGTGGTCGCAACCTGAAGACATATGTACCGATGTTACGGCCCGTGATGGAATCGGCGTTTGTGGGTACAACAGCATTTGCATTCTGGGTGAGAATAATAGGCCCAAATGCAACTGCCCAGAAAAATTCACCTTGCTCGATCCCAGTGACAAGTATGGCAGTTGCAGGCCTACTTTCACGCAGAGCTGTGCGGACGATCAGGAAAGGACGAAGCTCGGTCCGATGGAGGACCTGTACGAGTTCGAAGAACTCATCAACACAGATTGGCCAACCTCCGATTATGATCTATTGCGGCCTTTCAGTGAAGATGAGTGCCGGAACGCATGCTTGCATGACTGCATGTGCACGGTGGCGGTTTGGAGGGATGACCAGAGTTGCTGGAAGAAGAAGCTTCCGCTTTCCAATGGGAGAATTAACCCTACCCTCAATGGGAAGGTCATGATGAAAGTCCCGAAGCAAGACTTAACGGTTGGATCTTCTCTAACTGCCACAAATGGCAACTCTTCATGGCTTTCTCCTTCCGGAGACTTCGCTTTCGGCTTTCGATCACTGTCCAACGGTAACAACGCCAAGGATGAGCGACTCTTCTTGCTTTCCATTTGGTACAACAAGATACCTTCGAAAACAGTCGTCTGGTTTGCGAATGGAGATCGTCCTACACCTGAAAATTCGAAACTAGCGCTCACTTCCAACCTGGGGCTCGTCCTCACCGATCCTCAAGGCGAGGAATTGTGGAAATCGGAGAACATTCTCGGTGATGTCTCCCGCGCCATTTTCAATGACACGGGCAATTTTGTGATTTTTGATTCGAAATCGGAGAAACTATGGGAGAGCTTCAACGATCCTTGCGACACGTTGCTTCCGTCGCAAGTGCTCGGAAAGAACAAACTTCTCTCCTCCCGTCAATCAGAGAAGAGCTTCTCCAGAGGGAAATTCCAGCTTCGGATGCTCGACAGCGGAGGCCTCGTGCTCAACACGATAAACCTGCCTTCCAATTATGCTAACGAGGAGTACAACATCACCAAAACTGCTGGTGATTCGAACGGATCGGCCTCGTCGGGAAAAGAACTAGTGTTTACCGACTCGGGATCTCTGTTTGTTTCGAAGGAAAATGGCGGGGAAGTTTACCTCTCACAGGAGAAGGTGCCTTTGGCGGCGGATTTTTATCTCCGAGTGACGTTGGACTTCGATGGGGTTTTGACCCAGTATTACCACCCCAGGAACTCAAGTACCGACGGAAGCTGGAGCATCCTCTGGACCCAACCCGAAAACATATGCTCCGACGTCGTTTCTCAAGGCGGCGTTGGAGTTTGTGGGTACAATAGCATTTGCACTCTAGGAGAACATAACAGGCCGAACTGTGGATGCCCCGACCGATACACCTTGCTCAATCCCAGTGACGAGCATGGTGGTTGCGTACCGAACTTCACTTTGAGTTCTTGTTCGGAAGATGAGGAGAAGCAGAACCACGGTTCGGCCGAGGACATCTATACTTTCGTGGAGCTTAAGAATACAGGTTTTCCACCGTCCAATTATGCGCAGTTGGGGCCTTTCCCTATGGATGAATGCAGGAACTCGTGCTTGCACGACTGCATGTGTGCGGTGGCTGTTCTCGTAGACGGCATGATTTGCAAGAAGAAGAGCCTCCCGCTCTCCAATGGGAGATTCGACCCCAGGTATAACTGGATGGCCATGATCAAAGTCCCTAAAAGCGACCTCCCTCTAACTCCCACGAACGATTCCATATTCCCAAGCCCAGAGCTGAAGGCGAAAGAAAAAAAATCCCAGGACTTGGATTTTGGCAGGATCATTGCTCTTGGGAACTTCTGTTTTTGTCAACATCCTCTTCATTGGTGCGAGCACTCTGGGTTTTTGCATCATCTACCGCAAGAAGCCTGAGAAACTAAACCCTAGAGAAAATCTAGTGGAGACGAATTTGCGGTGTTTCACTTACCAGGAGCTCTTCAAAGCCACGGATGGCTTCAAGGAAGAGCTAGGGAGGGGAGCCTTCGGGATTGTTTATAAAGGGTTTATTCCTGGTGATGTAGCAGTTGCTGTGAAGAAGCTGACTAACGTATTTCAGGACAAGGAGAAGGAATTCAGAACAGAAGTGAATGTGATCGGTCAGACCCATCACAAGAATCTGGTCAGGTTACTCGGCTTCTGCGATGAAGGGCAAGAGAGGTTGCTGGTTTATGAGTTCTTGAGCAACGGCACGCTGTGGAGCCTTCTCTTTACAGGTGAATCCAGACCCTGTTGGAACCAAAGATGCCAAATCGCTTCAGCAATTGCCAGAGGACTGCTCTACTTGCATGAAGAGTGCACCATGCAGATCGTCCACTGCGACATCAAGCCACGGAACATCCTCCTTGATGAGTACTACAACGCGAGGATCTCCGATTTCGGATTGGCCAAGCTCCTGAAGATGGACCAGAGCTATACTCTCACAAACATCAGAGGAACAAGAGGGTATGTCGCTCCTGAATGGTTCAGGAGCTTGCCGATCACTGCGAAAGTAGATGTTTATAGCTATGGGGTGTTGCTGCTGGAGATAATATGTTGTAGGAGTTGTTTGGGGGGCGAAATGGGTGGAGAAAGAGAGAGAGAGCTCTTGACTGATTGGGCTTACGATTGCTTTATGGATGGAAAATTGGATGCTCTCGTGGAAGGCGACATCGAAGCTTTGAGTGAGAGGGAGAAGCTGAAGAATTTGGCGATGGTTGCGTTTTGGTGCGTACAAGAGGACCCGTCATTGAGGCCAACTATGAAGAAGGTGACTCAGATGCTGGACGGAACAGTGGAAGTGCCGGTCCCTCCATGTCCATTCGCTTTTAGTAGCTGCACCACCATCATTCCTAAATGAGAGCTGAGCTTCAAGCTATGTAGTATGAACTTTAATCTACTTATGCCATTATGGGCATACCATACTCCACCGCTTGTTTTGCAGCTTGAAGTGTTTGTCTTCTTTGCAGTGTATTGAATCTAAAACGTGCAACATAGTGATGCAAATTCTTTTTCAAATGAGTTCGTTTGGATGAGCCCAAATTGTGGCACGCATAGATCATGACATCCGGACAAATCCGACCTCAACTGTATCAAGCTCAACTTTGATGCAACTTTAAAAAAGATAAAAGCCTCTTTTGCTTCTGTCAGAAGAGAAGCTCGGTTAGCTCGGTTAAAGTGACACTACGGCACTGCCAAAGAACATGAAGGTAAAACCAAGCCATCATAATTTGGCGTATGAGGTTAGCAGAGAAGGCAGGATGGTTGGCAGGGGACCGGGCCCCGAGTGCTGGGTTCAAGGCCTGGGCTTGGCTGAATCAAACTCGAGTGCTCTCGGCCTTGATGGACCTAGGTCCAGGAACCAAGCACATGGGCTTGACCTTTGTGGACCCACACCGGGGCAATAGGGAGCTGGGCATGGGCATTGAGTTCTCGAGCTCAGTTTTGGTGAGCCCAAGACCAATGCCCGTGCTCATGCCCAGGAGTCAGGGATCTAGGCTTCAGACCCCAATACCCATGCCAAGTTCCCGGCTTATAGAAAAGTCTCAATTGATTTTTCTGATCAAACAATGGAAAATATTTTTCACTTTATTTTTAGGTCTTAATCAAACACCGAAAAATATTGTTATTTTTTGAAAAATGGCTCATTAGAAAACATTTTATAGAAATGTCATATTTTCTACGAGAATAAATAGAGCCTACATATTTAATATAGGATTCAAGTACATCGATATTGCAAGTTTGGGTACTTAAATGCACAAATTAATTTTTTTTGGATTAAGGTGTTATTGTAACAAATTTAAGAACTCTTGTTATTATCTCCAAAAACATGACAAAACACTTGTTCCACACAAATTAAGGTTTTGTTTATTTTACGAAAAATAAATTATTAGAAAAATATTTTCTTAAAAATGATTGCTTATATTACTTACGAGAATGAATGAAAGATTAATATTTTTATCGTTCACAAAAATTCCTATACATAAAATGTCGTTGATAATGAAAGTATTTTTCATTAACTAATTATTCCAAGTAATACAAGCAATCATTTATATTCTGCTAAACAAAACGGAACCTAAAGTTGTACGTTAGAAACTACATGATAAGAACCAAATGTAGGGTCTCATTAGAGATGATCATGAAAATTAAATTTGTGGTTTTAACTGTCACAACGAGTGTACTTTTTATTCATCTTATGTAAAGGTGCAAAACCTTATTTTTCTTGATGCTAGCGCAGGGAAGAACTCTATGTAATGCCTCAGGACTTTTAGTTTACCACACGGGTCTTTGCTACGGTGCCGCGACTCACAGCATGGCAGATGGCAGTGCCAGCTAACAACCGTCAGATCAAGGCAGTGTCCTGGTGCAAAGCACAGTGAAGTTGTTATGCAAGCTATCAACCGATAGATCAATGAGATTGATCATCGATCGTCCGATCAAGAGATGCTCTACATTGTCGAACTAAAATGTGTTATCGTCAGCTGTCGGATCAAGGTGGTGCCGTGATGCACGGCATGGCAAAGTTGGCTTTTTCTGTGCCATTTCTCACATTCTTTCTACTCCGAAGTCTCTGATTCTTAAAATTCTTCTGTAGTCTGAAACATGATAATTTAGCGGGAATTACGGAGAATTCTATACACAGATTGCCTGGAGTTTATCCTAGGCAGGCAGTGAAGAAATTGCTTCACAATTGTTTTTCCAATTTCATGTTCTCTCAATAGAAATTGCAAGTTAATGAAATGCCCCCAAGGGCTTTGTCAGTGCAAATTCTTCCTTCAAATCGCTGCTTCTGCATGTGCCTTCGTGAGATTAAGAACTCAGATCAGCGGGTATAATTCTCTTTTGACCCTCACATGCGTTCTCAACCAACCCTTTTGAGATTGTAAATAAAGGCACTTGCAGCCTCAGAGAGGTGAAATGAATGGAGTTCTAGGCACAGATGTCCATGGACGATGATAAATGAATACAGTTGCAAATTGCCATTGTCATGGGTTAGACCGTTTCAGGCAGTGTCTACGATCATTGAATAATTGAAAGGCGCTATGCTGGTGAATGTATTTGCCGAACACAATCTGCAATTAAGATGCTCTGCAGTTCTTGGACCCTAGATATAAAAAGTAAGTTAGCCGGTGGAACTTGTTGAGGACACTATATTTCATCTCACTCCTCCCCACTTAAATCCTGAATTCGCTGCCTCCAAGAGGCACTTTCTACCCATCAAAGTGAATATGTCCTAGCTTTCATAGTTATACATTTTGATTCGGGATAAATGCATTGAAAGTTTTAAAACTTATTACAAAAGTACAAATGAATCCTAAAACTTTCAAAAATTTTAATAAAGTCTTAAAACTTATCATGAAAACACAATCAAGTCTTCAAACTTTGGCTTCAATTTCATCCTCAAATTCTCAAATTCGAAGTCCAATTTTATCGAAGAAAAATCCCACACATGTCCATAAATTCCCATCACTTAGTAGCTCGGCTTGGACATCAAAATTTCCTTCAAATGAGCTAAACCGAATTTCCGTTCGTTTTCTGAATCGATTTCCTATAAAAATCTCGGAATTTCCGAAAATTTTTCAGAAGATGAGCCGATGTTCCTAAAATGAATCGTGACACAACAGAACTTTTAATTTCTAAAATTGAGTTCAATTTCGCGGTTAATTTCATTCTAACATGATTTTAGCGCGTCCCTATCTACTAGGTAACTTTTAGGAATTTTTAATACAATTGATCCGTAGTCGATTATTTTCAAGCCACAATGTACATCTTCGACACATTGGTGACTCTCGGTTGTCGTGAAAATCTTGAGGTTTCAAATACGGACACATGGTACGAAATTGACCGAAAAATCGGTCTAGTGCCGTTCGACAGAAATTTTGCAATTAGGTGGAATTACCCACGCACTAATCACATATCTCTATCGAATCGACATATTTCCGGTCTCTGATTGATTTTGATGGTGCCGTAATGACCCTTGCAGATTAGCACGATCGAGTAGTCAATTCCTAGTCGAATTCTCATATCTATTGCATTTAAATTCCTTAACGGCTTCATCTAATAGCTAGTTAACTCGTGAGTGGCCAACTTAGAGAAAAAGGCTATAGACACGTTGATGAAAAGCTCAACTTGTCTCATCGAAATCAAACTTGAAAATTAGGATGTCACAGATTTTGGGATGGCCAAGCTCTTGATGATGAACCAGAGCCACACCATGACGAACATTCGAGGGAGAGGGTATGTCGCTCCCAAGTGGTTCAGGAACTTGCCCATCACCATGAAAGTGGATGTGTACAGTTTCGGACTCCTGCTTCTCGAGATAATCTCTTGTAGGAGTTGCTGGGGAAGCGAATCAAGTGGAGAAGAAAGAGAGATAGAGGCCTTGACCGATTGGGTTTATGATTGCTTCACGTAGGGAAGGTTGGATGCATTAGTGGAGGGCGACGCACAGGCTCTGCGAGACAGAGAGAAGCTGAAGAATCTGGTCACGGTCGCGTTCTGGTGTATTCAAGAGGACCCCTCTTTGAGGCCGATGATGAGGAAGGTGACGCAGATGCTAGAAGGGGCAGTTGGAGTGCCTGATCCTCCATGTCCATTCCCTTTCAGTAGCTGCGACACTACTATCGTTCCATGAAGTCATGTTGGTTTCTGTTTTCATACATAAGGGCTGAGCCTGTGTGTTCATCACATGTTAGTAGTCTTATTGTGCTATAATAAGCATGTTATTTACTATTTTGCTGATTCAAGTTTAGCACGCCATAAGAATCTTGACCAACCTGAATATATCTGTACTAGTTTTTCTTCCTTCTGTTGGCGGTAAGTAGGCAGATCTGCACCAACGAAGGCAGATTAATTTCTCGATGCAATTGGTTTTAGATTTGAAAAAATGTAAACAATTCGAGCAATTCCAATTCTTGAAAACACACTAAACTAATTTGTGACCTATGTCTCGTATGGAGAACCGCTATTCTCCAGCTCTCCCATCAGTCACCAATCAGTCATAACCTTTTTGCCAGAGCCAAAGGTACTGAGACATTCATATGCTAGAATAGAAGCTATCATAAGCTTTTCGATTTTTAGTTTCTTTTGCTTTTCCAAGTTCTACTGTATTTTGCATGCGTTGTTGAATGACGGTTAGGACGGAAATAGCATGTGCAAATGCATAGCCAATGCACATGAGCAGACTGACTGGTTTATGTGGTTCCTGAAACTCTAAGATGCATAAAACACGATATGCTGTATGTGTAAAATAGCCATTGTCTTGTTCCTCTTCTTCAGGTAATAACTCGCCGACAAATGAGACAATATAGGTACGTTCCTGAAGCCAGGTTGAGCCTGCAGAGCATATCGGACAACATTTCAGACATTTGTTGCAACTTTCTCCAATTGAATTTCTGTGCATCTGTGCTTAATACAGTTTATTTACAGAAAGTCTATGGTGATTTGTGGAAATAGCAGTGATTCTAATATCCTGGTCATATAGGATGTCACTGACATGCAATCTTAAGGAGTGGTTCTCATGTGGAAGAAAAGAAAAGCAGCAAAATGTACATCGTAACTTTCTATTCCATTCTATTCTGCTTAGGCCTTTTCTTTAATAGTAAACGGTACAATACTCCGAGCTTTCTTTCCTGAGTTTAAACAATCCGTGCATCCAACAATCAAAGGGTAATACTACACAGGGAACGTATAGATGTACAGAAACTACTTTTCTTTTCGATGGTGTCATAACTCATAAGTATCTATCGAGTTTTGTTTTTGTTCCAAGTTTTCGTTGCCCGCCCCAATTCCTGATGTGCCCTGTTAGGAGATATCTCCAATTGTGACCCACAGAGATGGTCTGACCAACAGCTGGTTCATCACGTTGGGGAGAGTAGCTTTCCAGTAATTGCTGGTCACTACGAAATTTCCAAGTCAAAGATTTTTGTCTTCTAAGTCATGGAATTAGGTACACTTCCCCGGTCCTTCTATTCGACTAATCAACGCTAGAAAATCAAGAAAAAATGAACTCATCAATGTTAGACAATTCAAAGTACGCATCAAATTGATCAAGAAATCAATGCGTGGCCTGATAACTGCATTCATAATCAGAACCACTTACTGTTTCTGCAATGACCTGGCTTATCAGTAAGATGCTTGAGTGACACAAAATTTTGGTTCTGCAATCCAGACGATTGCCTAGCCTTTTGAATTGGCGCACCGAGCACTGTATGCTCTAAAGTCTCTCTCTGTCACTACACACGCCCATGCCCTTTTCTATATCAGAAAAAAATGACTCCGCTTAATGCTTTCCCAATGCTGCTGGAGACTAGAGCGATGTATAGTCTTGGTTCCACGGTCCAATGTCAGTTCTTAAGATTCTTCAGAAGTTGAAACTCAGAAAATGTAACAGGAAGGCATGAGAGAAAAGCATATTGACTAGTGATTGGGAGGGCATACAGAGTAGCTTGAACAGAGTAGCCATCGAAATCGATTAGTCTGAGTTTTCGAAGACTTTGTAACCCATACAATCAAATCTTCTGGTTTCCATGAGTAGAGTGGCTGGAACTTTGAAAATAATTCCGCCTTCTAGATGATTGACAATCAATCAAGGTCTCGCGTGCCATTAATATCTGCTGGTTAATTAGTTTAGATTTTTCTATAAAATAGATGATAAATCAACTTGTTCATTTAGAAATGCACGCCGCATAACTAGCTATTATAAATGTTAAGATGATATAAGTTGTTAGGGGATATTTTTATCTAGATTACGTACGTATGTGATGAGCTTTTGTGCACCAGTAATATAAGCGCTCCGCTTGTATAAGCAATTCCTAATTATATCAAGCTTTCCCAATAATATCATGCTACTTTCCATTAGGCAATTTAAAGTACGATGGTGATATATATTTTGTAGTCCTGTTCATCTTGATACTTTCAAGTCTTTATGAACTTCCTATTCTTCTAGACTTGTTCATCTTTTCTTTTACATAGGTCCTTGATGCAGATTTGAGTATTTCCAGAAACATAGACAACATTTGCATTATTTAAGCTCATAAAATATTCGTGGATTGTTTTGTCAATTTCAAAATATCATAGAAGGTTTTCTCAACAAAATCAAATATGTCTTGTTTTGTTTCAATAAATCTTTATGCAAAATAGAAGTATTCATTTAATCTACCATCACAATTCAAATACTAATGGTCAAGTCCATGAATCAATCTTTGTCAAATCAGGCATAAATGGTTCTTTTCATTGATCAATTTGTACAATATATTGCTTAGTGACAATCTGACTAGATTTCCCTTGGCAATGTCTCTACTTATTATTAATTGGGCAATTTGTTTCGTGAGAATATCCTATAACTAGTATGCATATCTAAAAACCCTTGATCGGTTTCACAGTAATAATGAGCATCAAACTATTGTCCTCTAATATCAAAGATCAAATCCAAAATCCATCTCATAAACCAGAATACATTCTATAAACCGAACATATAACTTTTGACACTAAGCATATCCGCCAGAAATACTTTGTGCAAAACATTTCTCAAATCATTTTAGAAATCATTTCATAAACGAGAAGCAACGTAAGAATTGAGTAAAAGCTACTTCAATTATGAATAGGTTAAATTAAACTTAATCACTAACAAAATCACTTCCATGCGTCAACAAGTGAAATTTTAAATTTTCACTCCGACTAAAGCTATACTTCAAATTGACTCTCATCAAACCTTATAGTTCCTCAATGCCCTAATTTATGATTTCCATATATTTTTTTTTTTGGTAAGGATGATTTCCATTTTTTTTTTTGGTGACCCAGGAAACCCCGCACGGCCGACAGCCGGAGGTAAACCACTAGGGGTGACACGTGCTAGCCACAACACATGTGCCACCGGGTAAGTCGCCAAGAGTCTCAAGCTAGCCTTCCTGCAAAGGTAAAAAAAGCATGGTATTATGCTTTCTCAAAGGAAAATGAATATTGCCCAAACAGAAATCGAATTTCTTGGTATGCACCTCAACAAAGGTACATACTATCCGGGGCCACATATCGCTAAAGAATTATTGAAGTTTCCTGAAGATAACTTCACGACAAGACAAGTTTAGCAATTTCTTGGGATAATCAATTATCTCAGGGATTTTGTCCCAAATATTGCAAAGCTCCTAATTCCTTTGCAATCTATGCTGAAGAAGAATCCCCTACCTTGGGGAAAAACTCAGACCAAAGCAGTCGCTGAGCTTAAGGAGATTATGTAGAATCTCCCACCATTACAAATACCATCAACATGAAAAAGAATTCTTTAAACTGACGCCAGTGATGAATATTGGGCAGCCATCCTGTTCGAAGAAATTGATGGTAAGAGACACATTTGTGCTCACAAAAGTGGAAAGTTTTCTTAAGCTGAAATGCATTACCATTCCACTTTCAAAGAAATCTTAGCAGTAAAAAATGGAATCAAAAAATTTGAGTTTCATCTCATTAGCCATCACTTCCTGGTAGAATTAGACATGGCATCTTTTCCCCAGATGACCAAGTTTAAACAGAAGCAGATTCCGAATTCCCAATTGCTTCAATGGGTTGAATGGTTCTCAAAATACTCTTTTGAAACCAAGCATATTCCTGGAAAAAAGAATGTGCTTGCTGACTTTTTGTCAAGACCCAGAGCACTAGCTGAAATCAACATGTACATCAAGAGACACCGCTTTCCATATGCTCAATCATGGCGTGAAATACAAGATTGAGAAGATCAAAGATTTGCCAAGTTGGAAATATCCCTAGGAGATTATTCAGCAAATCCAGAATGACAGTCTCATGGAAAACCTTGGAAATCTCATGTAGCAATGCCAGACCCGCTCAGATTCAATGGAGGTTCGATTCTTTATCCTTTTGGATTAAATTCAGACTATCCATTCATTCATTCTCTTATCTAGGAGGAAGATGATTTCCCTGATCAACTCAAAACATTATTATGGTATTTAACCAATAAGTACTTAATAGTTTTTGAAATTCCAACCAGAAGATTCATTGCCAATCTCATAAGGATATTCTTGCTCAGAAGAAACATTGAAAAAGAATGTGATAAAAATCTTTTAGATTTTCTAAACTGGTTCCATCATCCTACTCACTGGAAACATCTCCTCGAAAAAGAATTGAGAACCATGACACCAAACCCTGAAGTCCACACCATCCTGTTTTTCCGACGTCCATGGTTTTTTTTAAGAAATAATGGCAATATTCTCGATGCCCCACTAGATATAAAAACCACATCCTATAAACCTCACTTGAATAGCCGAGAAGCTCAAATTCACAAATCTTATCCAAGATCTGTTAGATTTTGTGAACACGAGTACCGAGAACTCCAGAAGATCTTATGCCAGGAAAACAAAACTATTCCTGAAGATGTTTGGAATAATGTACCCACTACATGGGATCATTATGACCTAGCACCAGAAGCTAAGGAAGCACTTAGGCAATACAGACAAGTTGTATCGTCCCAAGAGCATGAAATGACAAGCAAAGATGACATTGTCCAATCTACTCAAGACTCCTATGCACGCTTTGGAGGACCTTTGTCCCAGAATCCCTAAGAACAGGGATCTTCGTCCTTATTCCAGAACATAGACACATCCTTTTATGCACAACTATCCAATTGGCCTCAATCAAGCATTCCTGCCAACACGACAAGTGACAATACAAACTGGGAAGAAGAAGAAGCATCCCATTGGGCTCATGAACAAGCATCCTCATCAAGAAGGCTGAATCAAATCCTCTCACCTGAAGACCTTGAAGCCCTTGAGCAGAAATACGAGGCACATCTCCTAGAAGACAGCTCAGATGACTCAGTCTGCAGCTACAATGCTCGTGACGGACAAGATCGCTGAGTCCGTACAATTTCACTGTAGCAAATCACAGTTCACTTTTACTGTAGCACTAGGCTAGGGGAAAGTACATTCACGATACGATTCTTGTTCATAGTGTGCGAATAATTCCCTCCCGGAAGTTTCCGGTGCCTCTGTTTGTTTCTGGACCCATGAGCTTGGTCCCTGTGTTCGTCCTTGTGACCTCTTATTGTCTATATAAGGCAAGGAGGGTGTATTGTTTTTGGGCAGAGTCCCCTGAAGTAAAGTGTGTGCTTTGTGAAAAATCTCTCCATGGCTTTCTAAATTCCTCTTCTTCTCTAGCCTGGTAGGATCCTTCAAGAAATGCAGCTTGGGTAGGTTAGAAACATTTCCATCCTAGCATCTCTAGGTGTCTTTAAGCTCTGAACTAAAGGGTTGAGTGGTTTTCTACTAAAAGGCTGTCCCTGAAGGGCTTGAACGGGAGTTGTTCACCTACTGTGGGATGCATATCTGCAGGAAATTTACTCTCCTTCCTTGGTTCTAAGTTTAGGTCCATTCATGGTATCAGAGCCATGGTTTCGTTTTTAATGTTATCCATTCCATGCGCTTGACAGGTGAATCCAGTGCTGAGAAGATCTCTTCACATCATGTCAACAGAACCAGAAATCCTCGAAGCACCAGTTTCTCTTGCTCCTTCTCCTTCATCCTCAACCCCTCCAAAGTTTCGTGTTTCTAATGCTTCTCAGATAGATTATCTTTACGAAGTCTCTCTTAGTGATGAAACCAAGATTTCAGAAACTCAACTTCCTCTTATGAACCCTTACTTCGCTTTTGCTAAGCCCAACTCGTCATTCTCACCTATTCGCTCCATTCGCCAGCTTATTCACTAAACCCCAAAGCAAGTAAAAGAGTACGTTCAGTCCTCCAAATTCGACCAGCATCCTATTCCCGCTATGGAAAAAGAGTACTTTGTTACTCTCCAGATCCCTCCAGAATTTCCCAAACAATGGGTTCAACAGGGATATTCTCATGTCCATTATGGAGCTGTTCGTCTTGCTCTCACCTTCCATGGTCGTAAAGGTTTGCCAGTAGTGGCAAGAATAGCGTTGTTAGATACCATATTTTTACAATACCAGCATGCTTGCATCGGTACTGTTCAAACTACTTTGAATGCCGAAACAGTCTTTGTGACCTTGTGTCCAAACTTCAACATCGCTCTTTCAGATCCCCAGCTACTTTCTTTCTTAAAAGTCCAAGTCCAGCTTACTGGAGCCCCTCAAATAGTTGACTCTATAGCTGCAACACTGCATTACCAAATGGTTTATCGAGTGCATAACCATGCTCTTGACCTCAACTTCAACGATGGTAATGAAGATGCGTTGTTCATCTCTATGCAGAATGACCAAGCATCCTGCATCCATGTTGATGTGGACATCGAGTCATATCGAGGAGGAGGTGCTAGGGACCCATTGTCTATTCCTACTGGTTCGATTACTCGAGCGCGGGCCAAACAATTCAAGCAAGCTGTTGGCGTCATGGTTCGTGATCTTTGGCGTGAAGATGACCTTGGATCAAATCTTGAAGAATCTTGGAAATCTTGGTGCAATTTAATTATCTTGTCACCAAATAATTGACCAAGTCAATTTTTAATATATATATATATATATATATATATATATATATATATATATATATATATATATATATATATTCTTGTTTAAGAATATTCTAAAATAGGAATATTTTAGAATATATCGCATTAGATTTTTAGGGTTGGTTTTTAGGGTTTGTGTGGCAGCCTATATAAAGGATTTGCCAAATTTCTTTGAGGACGAAGATATTTTTATTTTTTTTGGAGGAAAAGAATTGAGAGGTTCTCTTTTTTTTGTTCTTTTGAGGACTTGACCTAATCAAGATTCTCTTCGACTTATCGAGCGAGATAGCGAATTCTTTCGCTCGTGGCGTCTATAACGTTGGTTGGTTGACACGTGTTCGTCAACAGTCACGTTCATACCGAGGTTGCCAATCACGGGTTTGATTGGAGGTCGAGGTTTGCAATTCGCACCATCCGGGCCTTTGTAGAACGATCCTTCCGCAACGATTCACATCGGTTTGGTATCGAGCCGGGTTCTACAAGGTCTATTTATCTTTAATTTTCTGTTGATATTCAGCAATTTGAGATTTATTGAGTTAGGGTTTCGGTTCTAGTTAATTTAGGGATCCGATTGCTTTTGTGCTTCCATATGTAGTTATTTGCTGTTAGTTTTAAATTTTCTTTTCTAGCATCTTAAATTGTATCCGAGTTCGTCAAAAAAAAAAAAAAAAAAAAAAAAAAAGTGAAAAAAAAAAGAAGAGAAAGAAAACGCACAAAAAAAAAAAGTGTGCAAGAAAAAAAAAAACAGATTCGGCAAAAAAAAAAAAAAAAATTAGCCGAACAAAAAAAAAAAAAAATCAAGAAGGCGACTCGTTTGTTAGTAGACCAAATTGAAACAAAATCGGTAGTGATTTGCGTTTCAATTGGAATTTCGAAAGTTGTACTTGTTGGTTTGAAATTGTTACTTGCTGAAACAAAATCAATAGTGATCTAATCTTGTTTGATTAGTTTGATTGATTGTCGTGAGGGGGTTGAGAGAGAGGTTTTGAGTCCAATAAAGAGCTTGAAAAAAAGAGAATACGAGAGGAAAAAGGCAAGAGTGTGTAAGCTTAATTGAGGGTGAAAAAAAGCCTAAACTTGAGTTAAACACGAGGGGAGTGACAAACACTTTGAGAGAAACACGTGAGGGAGTGATTGGTGAGGATTTTTTTGCGACTAACGTTTACTTGCAGGTCTAAAATATGTCGCACGAAGAAAGTGTGAATCAAAAGGAGATTGGCTCCATACGAAGGGATGAAGCACTCATGGAAAGCATCCAGCAATTGAAGGCCGTAGTGGAGGAGCTTAGTGGCCGAATGATGGAGAATGACATGAGGGTTGATGGTGACCGAGAGCTACCCCGGGGAAGGCCACAACATCAGCGAGATGCCTCTAGAACACAACATAGAAGGCAACGACAATATGATGATGATGAGGCCGACATGGAGGATGATCGAGATGCTCGATTTGAAAGGTGGAATGGAGGCCGAAGGTTTAGACACCGAGGAGATGATGAACTTGGCAACATCAAGATGAAGATTCCTTCCTTCCAAGGGAAGAATGATCCCGATGCATATCTAGAGTGGGAGAAACGCATGGAGATGGTATTTGATTGCCAACGATACTCCGAGCTCAAAAGGTAAAAATTGCAGCTGTTGAATTTACTGATTATGCTATAATTTGGTGGGATCAACTTGTGACTAGTAGGAGGCGCAATGGTGAAAGACCGATAGAGACGTGGGATGAGATGAAAGCGGTGATGAGAAGGCGTTTTGTACCTAGTCATTACCACCGAGATTTGTTTCAAAAGTTACAAAATCTCACACAAGGCAATAAGAGCGTGGAAGAGTATCACAAGGAGATGGAGATTGCCATGATCCGTGCTAATGTGATGGAGGATCGTGAGGCCACAATGTCAAGATTTTTGAGTGGTTTGAGTCGAGACATAGCAAGGGTGGTAGAGCTGCAACACTATGTTGAATTGGAGGAATTGGTGGACAAAGCCATCAAAGTTGAGCGGCAATTGAAGTTGGACCGAAATCACAAGAGTGGAGGAGGTTCAAGTCGAATTGGAGATCCAATTGGAAGAGAGATGAGAAGCCAAATTGGAGAGGAAACAACACCAAAACCGAAACCTTAAAGGAGAAGGAGAGGGACGGTAAAGTTGGAACGAATCCGGTTTCGAGGTAAAACCGAAAATCCTAACACTAGAACTCGTGAAATTAAATGTTTTAAGTGTTTGGGCAGGGGTCATATGGCGAATCAATGCCCTAATAGGAGGGTGATGATCCCGACTGGACATGGTGTTATTGAGTCCGAAAGTGAAAGGGAAGAAGATGATGATGAGATGCCACCATTAGAGGATTGTAGTGATGCGAAGTGGCTATAAAAGGAGACTTATTGGTGGTTAGGCGTTCTCTCGAGTGTGCAAGTAAAGGAGGAGGAGCATCACCAACAAAGAGATAATTTGTTTCATACAAGATGTGTGGTGAATGGTAAGATTTGTAGTATGATAATTGATGGAGGTAGTTGTGCGAATGTGGCAAGTTGTATTATGGTGGATAAGTTGGGTTTGAAGACAACAAAGCACCCTATGCCTTATAGACTTCAATGGTTAAATGATAGTGGTGAGGTGAAAGTATTGAAGCAAGTTCGAATTCCATTTGAGATAGGGAGATACAAGGACGAGGTAGAGTGTGATGTTGTACCTATGCAAGCGGGTCATATCTTGCTTGGAAGACCATGGCAATATGATCGAAAGGTACATCATAATGGATATACTAATCGTTATTCATTGGTGAAGAATCAAAAGACTTATACCTTGGTACCAATGACACCTAGTGAGGTGTATCAAGATCAATTAAAGTTACAACGAGAAGCCGAGAGAGAGAGAAAATGTGAGAAATCCGAGGGCTTGCGTGGTGTGTCTGAGACGCAAGGAAAAGGAGAGGCCGAGAGAAAGATTGTGGTAAAAACTGAGGGAAAAGAAGAGAGGAAAGAAAAGAGGCAAAATAATTTTTATGCAAAATCAAGTGAAGTGAGGAGAGCCTTAGTTCTAGATCGACCAATACTTGTACTTGTGTACAAGGAGGTTTTGTTTTCTACTAACGATCTTGACCCAAGTTTGCCTAGTCCTATTGTGTCTTTATTGCAGGAATTTGAAGATGTCTTTCCCGATGAACTTCCCGGAGGGATACCACCTATTCGAGGCATAGAACATCAAATTGACTTGATTCCCGGTGCGCCATTACCTAATCGACCCGCATATCGAAGCAATCCCGAGGAGACAAAGGAACTTCAGCGACAAGTTAGTGAATTATTGGAACGAGGGCATGTGAGAGAGAGTCTTAGCCCATGCGCCGTCCCTGTTTTGTTAGTGCCAAAGAAGGATGGAACTTGGCGAATGTGTGTCGATTGCCGAGCAATCAATAATATTACGGTAAAGTATCGACATCCTATTCCTAGGTTAGATGACATGTTGGATGAGTTGCATGGTTCTTGCGTTTTCACTAAGATTGATTTGAAAAGTGGCTATCATCAAATTAGGATGAAAGAAGGTGATGAATGGAAAACTGCATTTAAGACCAAGTATGGATTATATGAGTGGTTAGTAATGCCATTTGGATTAACTAATGCACCGAGCACGTTTATGCGACTTATGAATCATGTTTTGCGTGCTTTTATTGGTCGATTTGTGGTTGTCTATTTCGATGACATCTTGATTTATAGCCGAAGTCCAGATGACCATATTGAGCATGTGCGAGCTGTCTTGCGGGTTTTAAGGGCCGAGCAATTATATGCTAATCTAAAGAAGTGCTCTTTTGTTACCAACAAATTAGTATTTCTAGGATTTGTTGTTAGTGCTAATGGTATACGGGTTGATGAAGAAAAGGTTAAAGCAATCCGTGAATGGCCAACGCCTAAGACCATAGGAGAGGTGCGTAGCTTTCATGGATTGGCGAGTTTTTATCGACGATTTGTGAGAAATTTCAGCACCATTGCCGCACCTTTAAGCGAGGTTATCAAGAAGCATGTGGGTTTCACGTGGGGAGAAGAGCAAGAGAAAGCCTTTAATCTATTAAAAGATAAGTTAACTAATGCTCCTTTGTTATCTTTGCCGAATTTCAGTGCTACTTTTGAGATAGAGTGCGATGCTTGGTACAGGAATTGGAGCCGTGTTGATGCAAGGAGGGCGTCCCATAGCTTATTTCAGCGAAAAATTGAGTGGAGCAACATTGAATTATCCTACCTATGATAAGGAGATGTATGCTTTAGTGCGAGCTTTAGAGACTTGGCAACATTATTTATGGCCAAAGGAGTTTGTGATCCACACCGACCATGAGACCTTGAAGTACTTGAAAAGACAGCAAAAGTTGAATAAAAGACATGCCAAATGGATGGAGTTCATTGAGACTTTTCCATATGTGATCAAGTACAAGAAAGGTAAGGAAAATGTGGTAGCCGATGCGCTTTCTCGAAGGTATGCGATTCTAACTATTTTAGAAGCAAAGTGTCTAGGTTTTGAGCATATCAAGGGCTTATATATTGAAGATGATGACTTTGGGAGAGTCTATGAAGCATGTGAACACGCTGCATTTGATAAATTTTATAGGCATGAAGGTTATCTTTTCGTGAAAACAAACTATGTTTGCCTAAGTGTTCTTTGCGTGAATTGTTGGTGCGAGAAGCGCATAGTGGTGGTTTAATGGGGCATTTTGGCATTAATAAGACTTATGAAGTGTTGTATGAACATTTTTATTGGCCACATATGAAGAGAGATGTCACACGTGTTTGTGAGAGATGCATTGCTTGTAAGCAATCGAAGTCTACAACTAAACCGCATGGCTTGTATACACCATTACCTATTCCAACGCATCCTTGGATTGATATTTCTATGGATTTTGTGTTAGGATTGCCTAGGTCTAAGTATGGTAGAGATTCTATTTATGTGGTTGTTGATCGGTTTTCAAAGATGGCTCATTTTATACCTTGTCATAAAACCGATGATGCATCTCATATTGCTAATTTGTTCTTTAAGGAGGTTGTACGTTTGCATGGCATGCCTAGATCGATTGTTTCAGATCGAGATTCTAAATTTCTTAGCTACTTTTGGAAAACATTGTGGAAAAAACTAGGAACACGATTGTTATTTTCTACTACTTGTCATCCACAGACCGATGGTCAAACCGAGGTAGTTAATAGAACTTTAGGGGTATTGTTGCGTGCTATTATTAAAAATAACATAAAATCTTGGGAAGATTGTCTGCCACATGTTGAATTTGCATATAATAGGAGCATGCATTCTGCTACTAAATTTACACCATTTGAGGTTGTCTATGGTTTTAATCCATTAACTCCGTTAGATTTAACCCCTTTACCCGTTGATAAGCGTGTGGATTTAGATGGAGCAAAGAAAGCTGAATTTGTCAAGTCGTTGCATGAGAAGACGCGCACAAATATTGAGCGCAAGATCGAGCAATATGTAAGGCAAGCTAACAAAGGGCGCAAGGAAGTGGTGTTTGAACCTCGGCGATTGGGTTTGGGTTCATATGCGCAAAGAGAGATTTCCGAGCAGCGACATTCTAAGTTATTACCGCGAGGGGATGGACCATTCATGGTTTTGGAAAGAGTTAACAATAATGCTTACAAGCTTGATCTTCCAGGTAAGTATGACGTTAGTGCCACATTTAATGTTTCGACTTGACTCTTTTTGATGCTAGTGATGATTTGAGGACAAATCCTTTGCACGGGGGAGGGAATGATGTGGACAACGAGTCATATCGAGGAGGAGGTGCTAGGGACCCATTGTCTATTCCTACCTGGTTCGATTACTCGAGCGCGGGCCAAACAATTCAAGCAAGCTGTTGGCGTCATGGTTCGTGATCTTTGGCGTGAAGATGACCTTGGATCAAATCTTGAAGAATCTTGGAAATCTTGGTGCAATTTAATTATCTTGTCACCAAATAATTGACAAGTCAATCAATTATATATATATATATATATATATATATATATATATATATATATATATTCTTGTTTAAGAATATTCTAAAATAGGAATATTTTAGAATATATCGCATTAGATTTTTAGGGTTGGTTTTTAGGGTTTGTGTGGCAGCCTATATAAAGGATTTGCCAAATTTCTTTGAGGACGAAGATATTTTTATTTTTTGGAGGAAAAGAATTG
The DNA here is from genome assembly GCA_014182725.1 of Eucalyptus brandiana. Taxonomy (NCBI): domain Eukaryota; kingdom Viridiplantae; phylum Streptophyta; class Magnoliopsida; order Myrtales; family Myrtaceae; genus Eucalyptus; species Eucalyptus brandiana. The sequence goes on from CM024669.1 coordinate 32,679,453, forward strand.
AGAGGTTCTCTTTTTACTTGTTCTTTTGAGGACTTGACCTAATCAAGATTCTCTTCGACTTATCGAGCGAGATAGCGAATTCTTTCGCTCGTGGCGTCTATAACGTTGGTTGGTTGACACGTGTTCGTCAACAGGTCACGTTCATACCGAGGTTGCCAATCACAGGTTTGATTGGAGGTCGAGGTTTGCAATTCGCACCATCTGGGCCTTTGTAGAACGATCCTTCCGCAACGATTCACATCACATGTTCCCAGACAGATCCCAAAGGATACGTTGGCCAAGCTCCTTCCAGAGACTTGGATCACTAACTACGAAAAGCTACACTAGTTTAACAAGCCTTTCCAGTCTACAGACTCAGAGTTCGTATGGAAAAAAGACGGAACTGTTTCCATCAAATTTGGCAAGGAAAATGAAGAAAGTCCTTCTATCTTCCAGACCCTCTTCATGATTGAACCATGTGTTCCTGAATCTATCTCTGAACCAGATCCAAAAAAGCTTGTTCGACACTTCAATGGTGATGGACATCCTGTTCATTACTATAAAGACAATTATGGTTATTGTTTTTGGGATCCTTTTTGCCAATGTTCCTATTGTACAAATTCACCTGACGAGGTAGACCTTCTTGCAAGATCTCCATCTCGACGGAAAAGGCCAAAGGATAAGATGTACCAAAGGTACTTAAACAGAGATTCCTCCGTTGATACTCTCAGTGAGTGTGACAAATACCAATTCATGGTTTCTTATGCACCACCTCCACCACCAGAGTCCAGTACCATATCCCAAGCCTTACCAGATCCACCAAAAACATCCCCACCATCTCCTCCTCAGAAAAAGCAAGCTCTCTCTCCGTTTTATAAGCCAATCCTCAAATGGGCTAAAAAGCATTCTTACCCACTTGAAGCCCCAGAAGAAACACCACCCACTTCTTCTATTGCCATGTTCCATGATACTGATTTTCCCCCTCTTGTTAGAGAAAATTCTAAACTATCATTTCCTGCTCCCGAGGAATTCATTGACCCACAAAACAGATATCGTCATGCTCCAAAAATAGCAACCCCCACTGATGTGGATGAACATGGGAGACAGAAAAAAACCCCTGCTGCTGAAGTTGTTCTAAACTGGCAATCAGAGACTCTGTTGGCACAAAACAATGCCTTCAAGGCAATTGATTCCAAAATTGGAAGGTATGATGAAAGTACCAAAAAGATACTTTCTGAGTTCCAGAAAAGGCTTCACGTCTTGGAATCGGGACAACATCTTGGGTATCATTATCTTGAAAGTCCAAAACCAGAAATAGAAAAGCTCAAGAGGCAAATCCAACTTCTTGAAGAAGGAAGGTTCAGACCTTTTGATCCATTAACACCTCCTGTTAGAACTAGGTATTTACCTCCACCTCTACAGACATCTATTTTTGCCACTATTCCAGAAGATCCCTACAGAAGAGAACCAAATATGGTAGAAATACGAAATCGCCTCAAGGCCCTGCAGTAGGAAAAATGGAAAGAAAAAATGCCGCCTACAGAATCAAGTTCAATTGTTATAAGAGAAAGACCAGATCAGATGATGTTATCAAATCCATTAGAATCTTTTCTAAAGGATTTGGGTACCTAGGAACTTGACCCTGTCATCCAACAGCCTGATCCTGCCATTCCAGAAAAACAGATTCTGTTCCCAGCTGAACAAACTTCTCCTAATACTGAATCAGATTTAGCATCTCTTTCCTCTTCTTTTTTTTTTGTTTTTTTGGTAACCCAGGGAACCTCCGGTCGCCGCTTCGCGGCGGAAGTAAACCCTGGGGGGGTAGGCCTCCCACCGCTAGTCCATCCCCAGTTAAGACGCGCGTTTGTGCATGACACACTGCGTTCGGCAAGTTTTGAACTCCTCCCCTCGTTCGGTGGAGGGTACTAAGCCTCAACCAACTCGGCCACCGCGGGCGGTGGTCTCTCTTTCCTCTTCTTCATCTTTCTCAATTCCCACAGTTGATCAGTAACCTCATCAATATTCATGGCTGATCCCCCAGATGATGAAATGGAATCCAACTATTCTGAGCCAGAAATTGCTCAGACGAGCAATCCCGCGCAGCATGTGTCCATAGCATCAAAATAATTTTTTACTATTGATGATTTTCCTTATCACAAATGGCCAGAAAGACTTGAATAATTTCATACTTGGTTGAATACTCAGTCCATCACCAACCATGATATGAATGATGTCCTTTACAACTTTGTTACAAGGTTCATAGGAAGTCTCAAACTCTGGTGGCAATCAATTTCAGAACAAGACCAAATCCATTTTCTGATATCACCTAATTTCAGCCATGCCATCACTCTCTTATATCATGTCTTTGTGGGAAAACCCATTGATCTCATAGAGATAAAAAGAAGAGAGTTTTTCGAGAGAAAATGCTGCTCCCTCTAGAAGAAGCATCTTGATAAGCATTATCGAGTAATGCTTCAGCTCTTTTACCAGGTCGGCGCAGATCCAAATCTGAAGCATGTTTTCCTTACTTCCATCCCTAAAGAACTATCCCAAATGGTTGAAAGATCTTTCTTTGGAAAACAAAGGAGAATACAAGATATTCTCTTGGGAGAAATACAACAAGAAGTTCATTTATGTCTCGAAGAATTATGCTTAAAGCGCTATATGGTCCGTACCTACATCACAGATGACAAGCGCCTTGAATCAGCTTGTTCTCGCCAGAAGTTAAAAATCAAATGCTCCAAGCAAGACTGTGATGTTACTTGTGGCAAGTATTCCTGGAAGAAAAAACACTACAAGAAGTTCTGGATAAAGAAATTCAGACATGGCTCCAAGCATTTCCGGAAAAAGAAGAAATGGCGATACCTACGCAAAAGGAAGGATCGCACAAGCCATAAGAAATCAAATCGTTGCTACATTTGCAATCAGAAAGGACATTTTGCCAAAAATTGTCCTCAAGCGAGAAAATGTCAGAATCGTCTAATTCATCACATTGAGAGTGAAACGGGTATTTCTCTTGAAAATGATGATATTGAATCCCCATTCTCTATTGACGAAGAATCATCTGAACAAACTCTTTGTGTCATTCCCTCTTACCAAACTTCCAGTGAGACTGAGTTAGACTCAGAGTCTAAAGACATTTTTCACATATCCCCCACATCTTCAGAACCAAATCTTGACATATTTTCAAGTTAAACTCACTGTCCTCATTTCTCTGTAAAAATTCTCACTTCGAAGTTTGCCAAACCTATTACTGTCATTGCTCTCATTGATACCGGAGCAAGTTGTTCCATCTTAGATACTAAAGTTCTGCCTGAAGAATATTGGACTCCCTATGTCCAATATTTCAACTCTGCCTCTGGAGATACTTTCTCCACAAATGTAAGGACTACTCCCGTAACTGTCCAGTTCTTTCCTCAATGCTCCATAAATGCAAAAATCTTTGGATCAAACCTCTCCAATAAAGATCTGATAATTGGGTGGGACATCATGACTCAAATCTCTCAGCTTCGAATCATCCCTGGAAAAGGCCTTAGATACAAAGACCAATTCTCTGAGTTTGTCAACATTCAGAGACTCTTTTCCATTCAGATGAGTTTATTAAATCCAATCATGCAAAAGTTGCTAAAATCTTGTTCGGAATCTCATTCAGAATTCGCTCAAAAGTGTTCCCATCATTTATGGGAAAATCCTAAGTTCTTTGTTCGCCTTCCCTTAAAAAAGAATGAAGACATAAATCCAACAAAGGCGAGTCATATGAGAATGAAGCCAGAACACTTGGCTTTAGCTCAAAGGGAATGCTCAGAACTATTGCAGCAAGGCCTTATTGAAATCTCCAATTCTCAATGGGCTTGCGAAGCCTTTTATGTCAATAAACGTGCTGAGCAAAACAGGGGAAAAATGAGATTGGTAATCAACTATCAACCTCTCAACATTTTTCTCCAAGATGATAAATTCCCTTTACCATCCAGAGATTCTCTCTTTACTGGTCTAACCAAGGCCCACATCTATTCCAAATTCGACCTCAAAGCCGGATTTTGGCAATTGGGCATCCATCCTGAAGACAGATCCAAAACATGATTCTGTATCCCGAACCAGCACTTCCAATGGAAAGTTCTTCCTTTTGGCCTAAAGGTAGCAGGAGCTTCGAATACTAGACCTCCTCGATGGAAGTCTAGTACCTACCCAGCTGAGCCACTACGGCGGGTGGTGATTCCATATATTTTGATAACTTAACAACTCAAAAATTGGATACCATAGTTTAAATTTCACATAAGTTTGAATTTATATCCTAATTCCGAAAAATACTTCAATTAAATGAATAAATGATTTAAATCCTCAAAGCAATCATTGCGAAAGAAAAAAAAATCTGACCTGTGGAGGTTCCGATTTACGTGCATTGCTTTCCTCTCTTTTCTTTTCTTATTCTTTCTTTCCCCACCCTGTTCCTGCGTCCTCACTTTCCATTTCGTAGTTGAGCTGGATGTCCACTTTTTCTCTAATTTTTTTTAATGGTCCCAGAACTTTTTGACTAAGTCAAAGTCCACATATTACAGTTGACTGCTTTCCCGTGTTGACTGCCAACCTCTTCCATCCAAGCACAGAAATAGTGTAGGCCGTGTGGTTTTCGGCGACTGATCGATTTCTCCGTCACATTAAACTCTTGGATTTCCATTAGGCACCTTAAACTTCTGTTTAAAAAATGAGAAGCTGAATGGGGTCGAGTCTCCTTCGAAGTCGCATGAATTCTTATTTCAGGACTTATTAGTAGGAAAAATATCTATAATTCATGCTCCCAATGTAAACCGTTCTTTCCAAGTTCAGTAATATATTACTTTGTGCGCATGTCATCGAATTTCGCACAAAGTCCGGGCCTTATTATTCAACACACTGCTGCCCTATGATTCTTGGGGTAGCCAGGGAGTTGCTGAACCCTGTAATCAACCGATTGTAGTATGTTGAGATGTTACCATGTGTTGACACCTAAATTTTGACGATTTAGTTTATTTATTTATTGCATAGGAAATTAGGGGTTAATTTTATTAATTGCATAGCATATAGATTTAGATTGCATTTATTTTTGTTATTCGCATATTTTGGACCGATGGCGGATGAGTTCGAATTAGATGGATCAGGCCCACGAAGCGAGCAGGTTGGCCCAAGCCCGTGTTTTTTAATAATTAAAAATTATCTCATGAGAATATAATATTTTAAAATTTTTTCCGAGATATGAATCTTTTTTAGATAGGGCAGATGGGTAAAAAATATTGCGATTTTGGCTTTGAAAGATTTGGATTTAGAAAAAATCTTATCTAATCTCGAATCCTTATCAGTATGGGATGAATTTTGTGAAAAAATATTGCGATATTGCGATTTATCTTTGCGAGATTTGGATTTCGAGAAAATATTTATCATAATCTTGAATTTTTATCAATAGTGATCGGTTGGTGAAAATGTATCGCGGATGTAGATTTGAAGGGGAAATCGAAAGCTTATCTCTTACCCCCTATAAAAGCAACCGTGTACGAGAACCTGGGGAGCTTCTTTGGGGGACAAAAAAAATTCAAAAAATGTGAAGAGAAGTTTAGCTTCTGCGCAGAGAGAGAGTGCAGGGAAAAGTCAAAAAAGAGGGAAAAAAGAGAAGGTACAGAGAGAAAGTGACATGAGAGGAGACAGAGAGAGAAGACGTGAGAGAGAAGTGTGTGCAGCAGAAGAAAAAGAAAAAAGAAAAAGGAACAGCAGAAGAAAAAGAAAAAAGAAAAAGGAGAGCACTGTTCATCGTCTCCTTCGTGCAGCCCTCGCCGCTCGCCCCTCTGCAACTTCCATCCGCGAGGCTTCCGCCACCGTGCGTCCGCCACAGCCGCTTCGTCGATCTCCCCACGAAGCTCGCCGCGACGACCTGACGCCACGCCTCGCTCACCGACACTCCCTGCAACCCGCCGATCCAGCTACTGCCGCTCTGCAACCCGACGATCCGACGCACTCTCTGCCCAACGCTACCGCGTCTCAGCCACCGCGACTCTGCCTCTGCAGCAATTGATGCCGCCGCGCCTCCACACCCGTGAACTCGCCCCAACGTCTCTGTTCGCCGTGCTAACGCTGTTCGGAGTCTTCTGCCAGCGACGCTCTCTACCGGAGACCCAAACGCCGGTAGCTTAGATCGCGATGCCCCTATTCCGTCGGTTGTCCTTGCTACTCGGGTGTTGCCCCTTTTCTGCTGGTGTGCACTCGCCGGAGTTCCCCTTGCCGGACCGACGACTTGTTGCCCTTGAAGATCCACGAGCAAGCCGGGCTTTAGGAAAAAAACAAAAGGAAGAAAAAGGAAAAGAAATTAGGTAGTTTTATTTTTATTTTTCTATTTATTTTATTTATTTCTTTTAAGTTTTGGAGTGATCTTTATTTTATGGATTTTGTAGGCATTATCCACAGGATATTCCCTAGAATTATTGTAATTACTAATTTGATCCGTAAGATCTCGGATCATTTTTTATTATAATAATTTCTGGGATTTGTCGATAGTATTTTAAGTGTTGAATCAATATAACTATTAATTTGATCCGTAAGAATTCGGATCAGATTTTTAGTTATTTTGAACTCTTTGCCATGATAATTAGGGTTATGATAATCGTTAATTTGACCTGTGAGACAACAGGTTATTTTTTCGATTATTTTGATCCTTTATTTGACTGCATATCTTGATTGTTTAGATTTAATGTTTAGTTGATAAGTGCTTTTTTTTGAAAACCACTAAAAAATCTAAAAAATATTTGAATTAGGATTCAATTTGTTTTTGAAATATTCCTTATTATCTTGTATATCTAGAATATGGATTTTATTCCGAATTTAGAAAAATATAAGAAAAACAACAAAAAATGCATTCATTTAGGTTGTTAGTTTTATCATTATTTGAATTGCATATGAAATTTTAATTTCGAAATTAATATAAAAACTAAAAAAATCATCATCCATATATCATGTTGAATTAGGGCATTCTTTGCACGTCATTGCATGTTAGGATTGCATGTTTATCAATTATAGGTAGATAATCTCTCCTAGATAAATTGCATGTTTTGTTAAGAAAATAAAAATGTCCATGTCATATGGAATTAAGTCCATGAAATGCACGTCATTTTAGTGATTATTGTTAGGTTCATTTCTAATTAGAAATTGCCCGTCATTAGATTAGGTCATTTAATAAATGTCGCATGACATATAACTCGCATACTAAATTATATGTTGCATGTCATTTTAGTTTAAATAATTTTGTATGTCATTGCATCGCATTGCATGTCATTAAATTAGGTCATTTAGATTGCATTTAATTATTGCATTTCTTCATGTCACTAAATTATATGCTGCCATGTCATATTAGATTATTAACATGCATCGCATGATTTTCATTAAGAAAAACGAAAACAAAAATTAAAATTGCGTGTTAATTAGAAATCATATCTAGGATGGTTGATGTGAATTCTGATTTAATAATGCAGATGCTTTCGTTGCTTCGAAGTATGTTTTGCATTATTTAATTGCTTTCTTGAGTGTTAAATTGATGGTATGCGCACATATATGATCACCTCACATGTTAGGAAGTTAAATTAAAATCAATTCAATTGCCAAGCATTTTTTTAAAAATGAAATAAAAAGGTACCGAAAGGGCACTAGGATAGTTTAGTGTAACCAAGTCCCCGTACCCTTAGTCTCTGGTTCGTAGGAGTAAAATAATACTCCATTTATTTTACTTAGGTGTCTAATCGACCTACCAAAAATAGATTAGTGGCGACTCCTGATTGAAAATCATTTGCATGTTAAGAATTCAAACCTAAGTCGCGAATTGGTATGAGCTTGGGAGAGCCCAAGTTAAGCTTAAAGACTTAGTAATCCATTAACCTAGTTTTATGTGGTGAACCTGAAAAAATTGGGTCGCGACACCATGGTTGGATGGAATTAAGTAATGCTTTAAGAGATTTAGACAACCAACAATCACAAAAAGAAAATACCGGTCTATAATTTAACACGATGAAAAAACCGCGGCATTTTGTATGGAATTAGTACATGGATCAAGAACCATGTTCATATTGGGTAGGGATGTGTGCATGGGACAAGATTTGCAACCTTAATCGGGACATCTGTGCATAAATTCCATGCAATAATCCTCACGAGTCTTCTATATGAGTCAGCCGATGGCTCAAGCCGGTCTATGCCAGCCGATGGCACCAGCCGGTCTATTCTATTTTAACTGAAAGAAGATGAAAATTCTTCAATAAAGTCTGCTTAAATGACCGACCAATAATGCAGGACGGTCGGAGGCTGCATGGGTTATCGATATCTCATCACGTTCCTCGGCTGAATCGCGAAGACTTCGTCGACCTCAAACTCCATTTGCCACAACCTCCTTCCTCTTTTCTGGCCAAGTTCAAATCCATTCTCGAATTGGATACTTTTTCACGTTCGATAACCAAATGAATCCTCCGTCACCGTCTCCTGTTTCGATTCATCATATGCTCCATCTTTGGCTCTTCCTATTCCCCGTTCTTTGTGTAGCTCAAACTAACATAACTGTTGGATCTTCTTTAACTGCCGGAAATGGCAACTCTTCATGGCTTTCTCCTTCCGGAGACTTCACTTTCGGCTTTCGATCATTGTCCAACGGTAATGACACCAAGGATGAGCGACTCTTCTTGCTTTCTATTTGGTACAACAAGATACCTTCGAAAACAGTTGTCTGGTTTGCGAATGGAGATAATCCTGCACCTGAAAATTTGAAGCTAGAGTTCACTTCCGACCTTGGCTTGGTTCTCATTGATCCACGAGGAGAAAGATTGTGGATATCAGAGAAAATCGTTGGTACTATCTCGCATACTACCATCAACGACACAGGCAATTTTATTATTCTCGGTTCAAATTTGGAGAAACTATGGGAAAGCTTTGAAGACCCCGACGACACATTGCTTCCTTCACAAACGCTGGGAAAAAATAAGTACCTTTCCTCTCGTCAATCAGAAGGAAGCTTTTCCAGAGGAAAATTCCAGCTTCGGATGCTGGACAGTGGAGACCTCGTTCTCAACACCATAAACCTGCCTTCCAATCAAGCTAACGATGCGTACTCCATCACCAAAACTGCTGGTGATTCGAACGGATCGGCCTCGTCGGGGAAAGAACTTGTGTTTAGTGACTCGGGATCTCTGTTTGTTTTGAAGGAAAATGGCGAGGAAGTTTACCTCTCACAGGCGAAAGTGCCTTCGGCGTCGGATTTTTATCTCCGAGTGACGTTGGACTTCGATGGGGTTTTGACACAGTATGTGCACCCCAGGAACTCAAATACTGACGGAAGCTGGAGCATCCTCTGGACCCAACCCGACAACATATGCTCAGCCATTGTTTCTAGAAAGGGCATCGGAGTCTGTGGGTACAATAGCATTTGCACTCTCGGAGAAAATAACAGGCCGAACTGTGGATGCCCTGACCGATACACCTTGGTCGATCCCAGTGATGAGCACGGTAATTGCGCACCGAACTTCACTTTGAGTTCTTGTTTGGAAGATGAGGATAAGCGGAACCATGGTTCGGCCGAGGACATCTACGCTTTCGTGGAGCTGAAGAATACAGGTTTTCCTCCGGCCACTGCCAGTTATGCGCTTTTGGCGCCTTTCTCTGAGGATGAATGCAGGAACTCGTGCTTGCACGACTGCATGTGTGCGGTGGCTATTCACCGAGACGGCGTGAATTGCTGGAAGAAGAAGCTCCCTCTCTCCAATGGGAGAGTCGACCCCTACTTTAAAGGGAAGGCCATGATCAAAGTCCCGAAAAGCGACCTCCCTCTACCTCCCACGAACGATTCCAATTCCAAATTCCCAATCCCAGAGCTGAAGGCGAAAAAGAGAAAATCCCAGGACTTGGATTTTGGCAGGATCATTGCTCTTGGGAACTTCTGTTTTTGTCAACATCCTCTTCATTGGTGCGAGCACTCTGGGTTTTTGCGTCATCTACCGCAAGAAGCCTGAGAAAATAAACCCTAGAGAAAATCTAGTGGAGACGAATTTGCGGTGTTTCACTTACCAGGAGCTCTTCAAAGCCACGGATGGCTTCAAGGAAGAGCTAGGGAGGGGAGCCTTCGGGATTGTTTATAAAGGGTTTATTCCTAGTGATGTAGCAGTTGCTGTGAAGAAGCTGACTAACGTATTTCAGGACAAGGAGAAGGAATTCAGAACCGAAGTGAATGTGATCGGTCAGACCCATCATAAGAATCTGGTCAGGTTACTCGGCTTCTGCGATGAAGGGCAAGAGAGGTTGCTGGTTTATGAGTTCTTGAGCAACGGCACGCTGTGGAGCCTTCTCTTTACAGGTGAATCCAGACCCAGTTGGAACCAAAGATGCCAAATCGCTTCAGCAATTGCCAGAGGACTGCTCTACTTGCATGAAGAGTGCACCATGCAGATCATCCACTGCGACATCAAGCCACGGAACGTCCTCCTCGACGAGTACTACAACGCGAGGATCTCCAATTTCGGATTTGCCAAGCTCCTGAAGATGGACCAGAGCTATACTCTCACAAACATCAGAGGAACAAGAGGGTATGTCGCTCCTGAATGGTTTAGGAGCTTGCCGATCACTGCAAAAGTAGATGTTTATAGCTATGGGGTGTTGCTGCTGGAGATAATATGTTGTAGGAGTTGTTTGGGGGGCGAAATGGGTGGAGAAAGAGAGAGAGAGCTCTTGACTGATTGGGCTTCCGATTGCTTTATGGACGGAAAATTGGATGTTCTTGTGGAAGGTGACATTGAAGCTTTGAGTGAGAAAGAGAAGCTGACGAATTTGGCGATGGTTGCGTTTTGGTGCATACAAGAGGACCCATCGTTGAGGCCAACTATGAAGAAGGTGACTCAGATGCTGGATGGAGCAGTGGAAGTGCCGGTCCCTCCATGTCCATTCATTTTTAATAGCTCCACCATCATTACTCAATGAGAGCTGAGCTCCAAGCTATGAACTTTAATCTGCTTGTGCTGTGACGAGCATACTATACCCCACCGCTTGTTTTGAGGCTTGGAGTATTGCATTTTGTCTTCTGTGCAGTGTTTTGACTCTAAAACGTGCAGCAGAGTGATGCAAGTTCTTTTTCAAATGAGTATTGTAATTTCATTTGCCTTGAATAGATTATCTGTAGTTGTTAAACCTAATAATGATTAAGATGTGGGACTTCCAGCGTTGAACTTTGAAATTCTGCGTCATGCTAGACGTTGTTATCTGTTTTGGAGTATTTTGTGAAGTTTATAATGTTATCAATGGATCAATGGTGCATAATGTCATGGACTGGTGAGCTCTTGAGTCACAGTCAGGGCTGATGGCCCTTAGCTCAAGGACCTGTGGCATGTATTATCTCTGCTTTCGGCTGGTGTACCATCCGACTCGAGCGCGTAACCTCTCTATGCCTAGGAGAGCTCTCCAGTTGGTTCATGAGTTCGTTTGTGAGCGAGCAGAGACTCAGGTACAAAAAGCCACTCGTATTAGACAACAACAGTAGTACGAGTCCCTGATGGCACTTCTGCAGAAGGCGGCCAATTAAGTACACTACCCTTGTCCTTCTATTTGACTAATCAACGCTAGAAAATCAAGAAAAAAATAAACTCATCAATGTTAGACAATTCAAAGAACGGATCAAATTGATCGAGAAATCATTGCGTGGCCTGATAACTGCACTCATAATCAGGACCACTCACTGTTTCAATTCAATGACCTCGCTTATCGGTAAGATGCTTGAGTGACACATAATTTTGGTTCTGCAATCCAAAAGATTGCCTAGTCTTTTTGAACTGGCACCGAGCACTGTATGCTTTAAAGCCTCTCTGTCGCTACACACGCCCATGCCCTTTTCTATATCAGAAAAAAAATGACTTAGCTTAATGCTCTCCCAATTCAACTGGAGATTAGAGCGATGTATAATCTTGGTTCCACGGTCCAAAGTCAGTTCTTATGATTCTTCATTAATTGAAACTCAGAAAATGTAGCAGGTGACAAACAGAGAAGCTCGAACAGAGTGGCCGTGGAAATCAATTAGTCTGAGTTTCCAGAGATTTTGTCACCGCACAGTCAAATATTCTAGTTTCCATGAACAGAGTGGCTTGAACTTTGAAAAGAATTCTGCCTTCTTAATTATTAACGAGCAATCAAGATTTTACGCGTATTTAAGATCTTTTGCATAATTAGTTTAGATCTTTCCAAGAAATGGATGATCAATCAACATTTTCATTTAGGAATGCAAGCTAGTTAACTAGCTGTCATAACTGTTAAGATGATATAAATCGTCGTTGGATATTTTTATACAGATTACGTAAGTATGTGATAAATTATTGTGCATAGGTAATATAAGCGCTTCGCTTGTGTAAAAAATTCCTATTTATATCAACTTTTCCTGTAAATATCATGTTGCTTTCCATTTGGCAATTTAAAGTAACTCAATACCTACCATTCTTTACGAACTTTCCATTCTTCTAGACTTGTTTGCCTTTTTTGGCTTAGGTCCTTCCAATCCTCAACAATCTTTTCACTTTGCACAACTTAGTTTCTTTGATGCAGATTGATTACTACCCGAAACATAGATGATATTTGCATTTATGAAGCTCATAAAAAATTCATGGATTGTTTTGTCAACTTCAAAATATCATTAGGAGGTTTTCTCAACAAAATCAAATATGAGTTGTTTTCTTTCAACAAATCTTTATACAAAATAGAAGTACTTATTTAATCTACCATTACAATTAAGCATCGATGCTCATGTCCATTGACCAGTTTCTATCAAATCATGCATTAATGGTTCTTTGCATTGATCAATCTACACGACATACCACCTAAAGACAATGTGACCTAGCTTCCCTTTGGCAACATTTCCACTTAGTATTAGTTGTAGTTTGCCTTAGGAGGATACCTTAAAATTAGTGTACATACCTAAAAACCCCAAACTATCATCCTCCAATATCAGAGATCAAATGTAGAATCCATCTCATAAACCAGAATACGTTTTATAAACCAAAATAGATAACTTGTTGCAAATCAGCACATCAAATACTTTTTGCAAAATATATTTCAAATCATTTTAGAATTCATTTCATAAACTAGATTTGCAAAGCAGTATATATATATATAGAGAAAAACATTCAAAAATACTAATGAAGTAATTACTTGATCTATACTTTTACACAATAAAAATGCAATTTCACAACTCATACTATATCTAATCCATATTTATTCCGAGATATGAGTTTACAAATTTGAAAAAGAGATGACAACACTTATTTGGGAAAACTTAAAAACTAAATTATAAAAGTTACTTAAACCGTAAGAATTCGCAATGCTATCAAATAAGCGAGAAACAACGTTGAAATTGAGTAACAGCTACATCAACTATGAATAGACTAAATTAAACTTAATTGCTAACAAGCTGACTTCTATGATAATTCGCTTGCCCAAAGCAGCTATTCAAAGTTATTTGCGATGTGTGGTTTGCGTGCGAAATTTTAAAATTTCACTTCGACTAAAACTATACTCCAAACTGACTCTCATCAAACCTTACCATTCTTCAACGACCTAATTTGTGATTGTACAACTCCAAAGTTGGATACTATTGTTTAAATTTCACATAAGTTTGAATTTATACCCTAATTCCAAAAAATACTTCAATTACATGAATAAATGACTTAAATCCTTACCGGTCATTGCGGAAGAAAAAAAATCTGACTCGTGGAGTTTCCGATTACGTGCATTTATTTCCTTTTTATTTCTTTCCCCACCCTATTCATGTTAAGATATATCGACAAAAGAAATCAACAGATGCTAATGCTGAGGCTGCTGAAGCTGATAAAAGGAGAGAAGTGGCTGATACTAGTCAAAAAGCATCAGCTGCTGAAGCTAATAAAAGGAGAGAAGTGGCTGATACCAGTCAAAAGAGAAGACTACAGATGAACGACTGAGATGAAGGGTAATGAGGACTATCATCAACGATGGTGAATTTGTGGAAAAGATTGACACGGATTATGGATCGCTAGCATATGAAATGGATTGTGGATCGTGAGCATATGAAGAAATGGAAAGTTGTTATTCAGTTGGAAAGTTAACAACAGAAGTTAGTTTTGTTAGTTAGTCTTCATTTTCTTAAATAGAAGTGTGCGTGAAGACTCAATTTAGGTTTTTCGATATGAGTAATAGAGAGATAGAGAGAAAGTGAAAAAGATAGAAAATCTCCATTCGTATGAAGCTCTCTGTATGGAGTCGAGATGAAAGATTTCTTTCTGCTGATTGATATACAAGTTTTGTAATACATTGTGATTGAAATAAGAAGAATACAAAGTCTTTCTTGATCAATCTTCGAGCTTTTCAATTCATCTTCTTGCTTCTGCATCTCTGGTTCTTCAGTACAGAGTCTCTACATATCAGATTCTTCAGCACAGGTTTCTCATCTTCACATGGTATCAGAGCCAGTGATCAAATCGGCCAGAAGGATCCATTCAGTAGCTACTCTTTAGATCGAGAGAGAAGAAGTTGAAGCTATATCAGATTGCGGAATCACGGTAATTGTGTTAGTTTCTCAGAACACCATTGCTAAATTTTCTTTCATAGTTTGAAGAATACAACAATGGCAGTAAAAGCATCAAAGTATCCCTTCCCTATACATGTGAATATCTCAAACTTTGTCACAATTAAACTTGCCGAAGACAATTTTCTTTTGTGGCAAACTCAGATCCACAGGTTTTTGAAAAGTCAAGAACTTTTTGGCTTTGTTAATGGTGATACTACACCACCTCCTCGAATGCTACAGAGTATAGTTGAAGGAGGAGAAGCTGAAACTGTAAACCTAGACTATATTGACTGGACAAAAACAAATCAGCTAGTATCTTCATGGATAAGTGGTGCCGTCTCTGAGAATATACTGAGCTTAATAATAGGTTTAGAAACATCTTATGAAGTGTGGCAGACACTTTTGAATCGTTTCACACAAAAATTAGCAGTGAAAGAGTTCGAATTAAGGGGAAAACTCCAAGCTTGTCAAAAACATGATCGAGCTCTTTTAGTCTATCTTAGAGAGTACAAGTACATATGTGATCAGTTAAATGTTATAGGAAAGCCTGTGGATGACATAACCAAGCTATTTGGTGTATTGGAAGGGTTAGGAGCTGAATATGAAAGTTTCCGAACAACAATATACTGTCTAAAGCCTCAACCTGAGTATGATGAGGTAATTGCACAATTAGAGAGATTTGAGTCAAGAATGCAGAACTATTCCAGGACTCAATTTAACTCCAATATGGCTTACTTTGGGCAAAGACACTCTCAAGCACGTTTAAAGAAACAACTGATGGAGAGTACATATCTCAAAATTCAGGTTTTGTAGCTCAAAGAGGGAATTACAGAGGAGGCCGTAGCTATGGTAGGGGACGTTTTCTTAATAACAGGGGCTGAGGATTTAGATACCCTGGCGACAATTCAGGTTACAGATCCAACAATGCCAATTATATGCAAGAGAATCAGAGAACCAAACCTTATCAAAATTCTTCTGACTCTGGTTTCACCTCAGGATTTCGTCCCTATGCTGGCCCATCACAGAGATATCAAGAAGTGAAATCTTATCCTTCTAATCTAACTCTTTCTAAAAGTATGCAGGATGAGAAGCCAACTAGTAGCATAAAATTAGAATGTCAAATCTGCAAGAAACCAGGTCATGATGCTTTACACTGCTGGTATAGATTTGATAACTCGTATCAAGCTAAGGAGATACCAACAGCTCTAGCAGCTATACACCTTGAAGATGCCAAAGGCAATGAATGGTATCCAGATATTGGAGCAACTGCACATATCACAGCTAATCCCGGTATACTTCATAAATCTTCTAAATATACTGGATATGATACTGTCATGATTGGTGATGGATCACACCTGTCTGTTACATGTACTGGCGATACATTGCTACATACTGGAGAGAGTTTGTTGCCACTAAATGATGTCCTAATTGTCCCTGATATAAAGAAAAATCTTTTGTTAGTATCCAAGTTAACAGATGATTATCCTTGCTCATTTGTTTTTGACAAATTTGGTGTATATATAAAGGACAACTGGACCAACACAACCTTGCTGCTCGGAAGGAAAACTAAAGGGCTATATCAAGTGAATTCACAAACAACACAAGCCTTTCTAGCCCAAAGACACAGAGCAATAGAAGAGGACACATGGCATCAAAGATTAGCACACACCAATTTGAATATCTTGAAGTATTTGCAGAATCAAAAACTCATTCCGTGTAGTAGTAGAATGCTGAATGTTTGTAGCAGTTGTCAAGTTGCTAAGGCTGTAGCTTTACCATTTCCATCATCTGAATTTGTAACAACTATGCCCCTACAAAAAATCCATTGTATATATGGGGTCCATCACCTGTGAATTCATTTCAGAATTTCAAGTACTATGTTTTGTTTATGGATAACTTCTCTCGATTTAGTTGGATATATCCATTGAAATTGAAGTCAGACTTTTATAAGATTTTTGTTCTGTTTCAAAAGCAAGTAGAGAACCAATTTGAGTCGAAAATCAAGGTTTTTCAGTGTGATGGTAGAGAAGAATTTATTAGCCACAGATTTCAAGCTCACTTGCAAGACTATGGTATCAAACAGAATCTCTCTTGCCCTTATACACCTGCTCAGAATGGTATCTCTGAGAGGAAACATCGACATATTGTTGAATTAGGTCTTGCCCTGTTATATCATGGTAGAGTTCCACTGAAATATTGGGTTGATGCTTTTATTACAGCTAACTATGTCATCAATCTACTTCCCACACCAAAATTGCAAATGCAATCACCTTACAGAAAGCTGTATCATCAAGAACCAACTTATGATCACCTAATGGTATTTGGTTGTGCCTGCTATCCATGTTTATGACCCTATGCTCAGCACAAGTTTGATCCGAGATCTCTCACCTGTGTGTTCATTGGCTATAGTGAACACCATAAAGGCTACAGATGTCTTGTGCCTTTAACAGGTCGAGTATATATCAGTAGACATGTGAAGTTTGATGAGAAGTTTTTCCCTTTCACTAAATTGTGTCTAACAAAGTATGCATCTCTCACAACATTATATCGGTTATGGGTAGAAGAAGTACAATTAACAGAGTCAGCAAGCAAGGAAACAACCTCTACTATACCTTATACTTGTTCTCAGACATGTGCTGACCATCTGCAGCTCGATGAAGACAATACTGCATTAAATTCTTAGTCTTCACAACAAATTGCTATACCCTATCCTGATCAGTCATTACAGCCAGCAATAACACAAGAATATGTTATTTCTACAACAATGACACATGATGAAGTACCTTCACCTGCACAACATCAAGACATGTCTACTGCTGATACAGCAATATCCAATAATACAAGTATTGGATCTGGCCAAACTATCCCTTCTCATACATCACAAGGGATCATTTCCAGTCGCTCAACACAGGAAACAACTTCCAGTCATCCAATGTAGACTCGATCAAAGTCTGGAATTATCAAACCTAATCCCAGGTATGCATGTCTTGCTGTCTATAAGGTACCTTCTGAACCAAAGTCAATTAAATCAGCATTGGCACATGAAGGTTGGCATAAAGCAATGACAGAAGAAATGGATGCATTATATCAAAATAAAACCTGGGACTTAACTCCTCGAACTAAAAACATGAATGTAATTGGCTGCAAGTGGGTCTTTAAAACAAAACTTGCCCCTGATGGTAGCCTTGACAGATTGAAAGCTCGCTTGGTTGCTAAAGGCTTTCATCAGGAAGAAGGCATTGATTTCATAGAGACGTACAGTCCAGTAATCAAGCATGCCACCATTAGAATAGTTCTATCTGTAGCAAAGATGAGACAGTGGCCTATTCATTAACTTGATGTTAAAGATGCATTTTTACATAGCACACTTAATGAAACAGTCTACATGGAGCAGCCTCCTGGCTTTCAAGATCCACAAAAACCTTCTCATGTATGTTTACTTAGGAAGTCACTTTATTGTCTTCGACAAGCTCCTCGAGCATGGTTTGATAAGTTCAGTGATTTCTTATTGGCATATGGATTCTTTTGCAGCTCCACAGATCCATCTTTATTCATATATCATCATAAACAAGATACCATTCTTCTATTGTTATATGTTGATGACATTGTCTTAACTGGAAGTTCCTTTCAACTACTCTCTGTTCTAATTCACTCTCTCAGTCTCGAGTTTCACATGAAAGATCTTGGCCCACTGCATTACTTCCTTGGCATCGAAGTCAAACAAAATTCTGATAATTTATTTCTATGTCAGACCAAATATGCTAGTGATCTTCTCACTCGAGCTCAAATGTCTGAATGTAAACCAATCTCTACTCCTCTATCACTAAGGCTACTTATTATGCAACAAGACTCTGTCTCTTTGTGCAATCCTACTGAGTATCGTAGCTTGGTAGGTGCTCTTTAGTATCTCACTTTGACACGCCCTGACATAGCCTATGCTACCAACTTACTCTGTCAGAAATTACAAACACCAACTATTGCAAATCTCTATAGACTTAAGAGAGTTCTACGATACATTAAAGGCACTATCAGTCTTGGCTTATTCATTCACTCTCAAAGCTCTTCACATCTGTACGGTTTTTCAAATGCAGACTGGGTAGGATGTTCTGAAACACGTAGATCAACTACAGGTTTTTGTACTTATATTGGCTCCAACCTTATTTCTTGGGCAGCCAAGAAGCAGACTACAGTAAGTAGATCTTCTACAGAAGCTGAGTATCGTGCGCTTGCTTCCACCTCTGCTGAACTCACTTGGATCAGTTTTGTCTTACGAGACATAGGTTGTGTTCTCACTAATCCTACACGTCTATTTTGTGATAATAAATCAGCCATTGCTCTCACTGCAAATCCTGTATTACATGCACGAACAAAACACATCGAGGTGGATTTCCATTTTGTTCGGGAAAAAGTCTCCTTAGGATCAATCCATGTCTAGTATGTCCCAAGCAATTTGCAACTTGCTGATATTTTCACCAAGTCTCTCTCACGTTTTTCACATTGTCAACTACGCACCAAATTGGGACTTGGTTCTCCACCCGTTCCCAATTTGAGGGGGAATGTTAAGATATATCGACAAAAGAAATCAACAGATGCGCCGATGCCGACGCCTTGAAGCGATAAAAGGAGAGAAGTGGCCGATACCAGTCAAAAGAGAAGACTGAGATGAACGAGGCGAGATGAAGGGTAATGAGGACTGTCATCAACGATGGTGAATTTGTGGAAAAGATTGACACGGATTATGGATCGCTAGCATATGAAACGGATTGTGGATCGCGAGCATATGAAGAAATGGAAAGTTGTTATTCAGTTGGAAAGTTAACAACAGAAGTTAGTTTTGTTAGTTAGTCTTCATTTTCTTAAATAGAAGTGTGCGTGAAGACTCAATTTAGGTTTTTCGATATGAGTAACAGAGAGATAGAGAGAAAGTGAAAAAGATAGAAAATCTCCATTCGTATGAAGCTCTCTGTATGAAGTCGAGATGAAAGATTTCTTTCTGCTGATTGATATACAAGTTTTGTAATACATTGTGATTGAAATAAGAATAATACAAAGTCTTTCTTGATCAATCTTCGAGCTTATCAATTCATCTTCTTGCTTCTGCATCTCTGGTTCTTCAGTACAGAGTCTCTACATATCAGATTCTTCAGCACAGGTTTCTCATCTTCACAGTTCGGGCGTCCGCACTTTTCATTTCACAGTTGAGCTGGATGTCCACTTTTTCTCTCTTTTGGTACCTGACCTTTTTTACTAAGTCAAAGTCCACATATTACAAATGACAGCTTTCTGTGTTGACTGCTTTCCCTCTTTTCGTTACACCTACTTCCATCCAAGCACAGAAATAGTCTAGGCCGTGTAGTTTTCGGCGACTGATCGATTTCTCCATCTCATTAAACTCTTGGATTTCCGTTTGGCACGTTAATCTTCTGCTAAAAAATGAGAAGCTGAATGAGGTCAAGTCTCCTTTGAAGTTGCATGAATTATTATTTCAGGACTTGTTAGGAGGAAAAATATCCGTAATTCATACATTTAATGTAAATCGTTCTTTCCGATTGAACATCTTACTTTATGTGCATGTCATGGAATTCCGCACAAAGCCCGGGCCTTGTTATTTAACACATCGCTGCCCTATGATTCTTTGAGTAGCCAAGGAGTTGCTTGCCCCTGTAATCATCCGATTGTGGAGTGACGGGATGTTGCCATGGTTGGTTGGAGTTAATTGGGTGCTTTAAGAAATTCAGACAATCAACAATCACAAAAAGAAAATACCGGTCTATAATTCAATGTGACAGAAGGAACCGCGGCATTTTATATGGAATTAGTACATTGATCAAGAATCATGTTCATGTTGGTCAGCGACGTGTGCATGCAACAAGGTTTGCAACCTTAATCAGGACATCTGTGCATAAACTCCATATAGTAATCCTCACTAGTCTTCCTCTGGTTGTCAGCCAATAGCTCAAGTCGGTCTATGCTCTCTTGACTAGAAAAAGTTGATAATGCGGAACAGTAGGTGGCTGCATGAGTTATCGATATCCCATCACGTTTCTCGGCTGATCTCAAACTCCATTTGCCACAACCTTCTTCCTCTCTTCTGGCCAAGTTCAAGTCCATTCTCGAATTGCATACTTTTCATGTTCGATAACCAAATAGATCCTCCATCGCCGTCTCCCGTTTCAACTCATCAGATGCTCTATCTTTGGCTCTTTCTATTCCCCGTTCTTTCTGTAGCTCAAACTGACATAACTGTTGAATCTTCTCTAACTGCCGCGAATGGCAACTCTTCATGGCTTTCTCCTTCTGGAGACTTCACTTTTGGCTTTCGATCGTTATACAATGGCAACAACGCTAAGGATGAGCGACTCTTCTTGCTTTCCATTTGGTACAACAAGATACCTTAGAAAACAGTCGTTTGGTTTGCGAATGGAGATCGTCCTGCACCTGAAAATTCGAAACTAGCGCTCACTTCCAACCCGGGGCTCTAGTTGTTCAATGATATCCAACTCTCTACCTGATGGTAGCGTCTCTCTACCCTAGGGTAGTTTTGCCCCAAAATCCCGCATAAACCCTAATCCACCTCAACCCAAAACCCCAAATCTTCTCCCATAAGATGTTTTTCATACAGATCCACCCTTCCCATTCCCATACCCAGCCATTTTCCCATTAAACAAGCCTTCCACAAAACCTAAATGGCCGAAATCCATCCCCAGAATCACAGCTCCATCCTGGGTCTTTTTCGATCATCCTCTTCCTCTCGGAGATGCAGTCAAGATGGCTCCTTTGTGCTGCTGTTCATGTGATGTGCTTCTGGGAAAATCAGTTGCTGAAAGGTATGTTTAGAGCTCCCTTCATTCGAAAGACACAGCAAATGGGTCTTCCTGGCAGTATGGTGTTAGCCTGTCCTCTCCCCCAAAATCTCTTCTAGTATGTTGCCTGAGTATCTTGCTGTCGGGGTCTACATTTCGATTCTCCCTCTGTGGGCTCAGTAGTTGCTGAACGAGTAGAATGGAAGGTCAAAATCAAGAAGATAGAAGGTTAGCAGCTCTATGTAAAAGCCTGGGTAAACTATGGTCAGAGGAGGATGTGATTCATGTCAAAGGAAATATTCCTGAAGATAGATTAACATAATGCAGATTAACTCTGTTCGGAAAATCTATTCCAGACCAAACGTGAACTTCTAAGTGTTTTTAAACACGATGAAAAGGGCATGGAAGACTGATGCTGTAAATTGCACCCTACTAGAACCTGGTCTCTTTTCCTTTTCCTTTAAATTAGAGGTTGAAAAACAGAAAGTACTGGACTCAGGGCCATGGTCATTCTCAAGCAATCTCCTAGTGTTGAAACAATGTGAACCTGACACTCCGGATATGTGTTATGATTATACTCATTGCCCATTCTGGGTGCATATGTATGGACTACAATTTGGGAGAGTTACAAAGGAAATCGTAAATGAAATAGCCTTTAAACTCGGGGAGGTTATCGATGTTAAGCTAGAAGCAAAGGGGAATAGCAACTACAAAGCAGGCAAACCTAGAGTAATTATGAACCTAGCTAATCCTCTCAAGATAGGCATTGTGATCAATCTAGGAACGAAAAATCTCTGGATAGAATTTAAATATGAGCGGCTCCCTCATTATTGCTACTCTTGTGGAAAGATAGGGCACTATGCAACGGAATGCAAAGAAATTCCATATGAGAAGTCAGGGTTAGAGGAAAACTTACCAAGAATATTTGGGCAATGGCTTCGCGCGGAGGTGAAAGAACTCATCCCTTATGGGAAAATATTTTATGGCAATCAAGGTGACACCGCAATAGCATCAGAAAAGGGCTAGGTAAATCCTAATTTTGTTGCTAAGAGAGAGAATCAGAAAATGAAAACTATAGTTGGGAAGCCAAATCAAATAGGGGATGGACAACAACTCACTGTAGAAAATGCTGACAAGGAGGGTGAGAACTCCTCCCCTGCATTAGCAATTATGTCAGCAATTATGTTGGTGGATGACAAAGGCACTCAGAAAAGAGGAAGCAGCTGCTTGGATGTGGAGTCTACCCTAGTTTTATACAAAGAACAGATGAAAGTAGTAGAAGCTGAAATGCTGGAAATTCTAGAAATAGTCCATAACCCAGTAAGGTGTAAAGCAAAGAGTACCAAACTTACATCAGCGAAGAAGGGCAAAAGATTCTGTCCTTATGGAGCAAACTCTTCCAAATCAACCTCTCTTGATATATCACAGCTGATGGATAATCCTATCACTTTGGAGGAGAAGGAAACGACATGGGCTTTGGTGGCTAGCCCTAATAAGCCATGAATTTTCTGAGTTGGAATTATCAGGGGTTAGGCTCACCCTGACAATTCAAGCCTTGCGAGTCTTAGGGTGCGTTTGGTAACGATTCTGTGCCCGGGAACAAATTCTGATCAGAAATGATTATTTTTTATTCTGTTCCCGGAAATTGATTATGAGTAAAAGAACATGTTTGGTAACTGTATAAAATTTCTGATTCTAGAATAGAATTACTTTAGGTATCGTATTCATTAATTTTGTTCCAAATCAATTTTTTTTTTAATTTTTAAATAATTTTATAATTTTTCCTTTTTTTTTTTTTTTTTTTTTTTTTTTTTCCTTTTTTTCCTTTTTCTCCTATTGTTCTTCTTCTTCTTCTTCGGGCCGGTCACTGGCCCTCGGTGAGGCTGGCCCTTGTCGACCGAGCCTCTGCAGGGCTGGGCGAGCCTCGCCAGTGGCCAGTTGGGCCTTGCCGGGGCTGGGTGAGGCTTGCTTGGCTACTGGCGGGGCTGGGCGAGCCTCACCGGGGCTAGGCAGGCCTTGCCTAGCCCCGGCGAGGCCGGCCTGGCCACCGGCGAGCTCGTCAGACTAGTTGTCGGCGACTGGCGGCGATGGATGGCGGTGGGTGGCGATGGGCGGTGGGCGGCGATCGCAGGATGGCGATCGATGAAGAAGAAGAAGAAAAGAGAAGAAGAGTTTTGATTCTCAATTCTGATTCTGGAACAAGAATCACATTTTTTTTTGTTCTTGATTCTACTCCCAATCTATTCATGGGAACAAAAATTTTACCAAACGCGATTCTGGGAACAAAAAATCAGAATTTGGCCATATTTGGATGGTTACCAAACATGGCCTTAGTGACTCAAGAAAAGCCTAGTTTAGTTTTTTTAATGGAAATAAAAAATAAAGAGCAAAATGTGTTAAATCTCAAGCGAAGGCTTAAATTCCAGAACAGTTACCTGGTAAACCCGATAGGAATTGGCGGGGGTATGGCTATCTTCTAGAATGACCAAGTAGAAATATCAGTGAAAGCAGCTACTGACCACTTCATTCATGTTCTTTGTCACCTATAGGAAAGCAGACAGCTTATGCGAATTAATCTTCTGCATGCCCCAACTGAATTTAAAGAAAGAGTATTATTATGGGAGGAAATACAAAAAGTTTGTGCTGCTAATATGCTACCATGGTTATGTATGGGTGATTTAAATGAAATTTTATACCCTTGGGAGAAAGTAGCGAAGAAGAAGGCTAAACACTTCAGGCTCACATCATTTAGAGATTTCCTGCATGCTTATTCTCTAATGGACTTGGAATCAAAGGGGTGTGCTTTCACTTGGAATAATCGAAGAGAGGGGGATGAATTTGTAAAGAAGAGGCTGGATAGGGCGTTATGTACAATGGAGTGGAGGGTTGATTATCCAAATGCTGAAGTAGTAGCCATGCCAGCTATTGGCTCATACCATAGCCCACTGATTTTGTCAGTCTTCCCAAAAAGGAAAAACAAAAGAAATGAATTCAGATATGAGGCCTTTTGGGATGACGATGAGGAGTGTAAGCAAATAGTTAAAAGAGCTTGGTGTAATTTAGCTTCCCCTAGAGTAGATATAGTTGGGAAACTCAAACTAATGTCAAAACAACTAGTTGATTGGAGCAAAAATTGCTTCCCTAATGCACAAAAAAGAGTAGTATGGCTGAAAAATGAACTCCAGATTATGTAAAACAGATCCGATTTATATGAGGATAGCCAGAGAGTCAAACAACTAAAAAAAGAGATAGAAACTTTATGGAGACAGGTTGAAATGTACTGGGGTATGAGATCAAGGGTGAATTGGCTGAAATGGGGCGATAGAAACACTAAATTTTTTCATGCAACAACCATTCAAAGGAGGACTCGAAACCGAATTTCTATGCTCAAAGATGCAAAAGAAACTTGGGTCAGAGATGAAAATACTCTCAAGAATATGACAGGTACGTTCTGAGAATGCTAGTATGAACACATAGATGGGGGTGAATAGATGTTTAAACTAAATTTTGAGCAAAATAAATGAGTTGAGGAAGAGAATAAGAACACAAGATTTATAGTGGTTCGGTTTAATCCAAGCCTACGTCCACTCTCCCACGCTAACAGCCTTCTTGGCTGGATTCCACTATGCAATCAACAAGAGATTACAACTTTGAGTGCAAACACTTAGTAGATCACACTATCTCACTAAGTCACTCTTTTGGTATTTCTCTCAAGATCACAAACGTTTAAGCTCACCAAAAACAAGTGTATGATCAAAGATCGCTCAGACTTTGGAATTATAAATTCTACGCTCCGTCTCTTACTTGCTCATTGGTCCATGATCTCCTTAAATAATAATCCACTTCCAAACTAGCCATTGGACAGTATCTTGAGGATCATCTTCCAATATATCCATTGGACAGCTCTGTATCTAGAAGATTTGGTAGCCGTTGAGTGACAAAGGTAGAATCCCAAATTGATTCCGATCGCCCATACAAACAGAATCTTGGTTTCCATAAGTAAAACTTCTTCATATAGAAAGTTCTTGTCTTCAATATCCAATCGTCAATCAATTAGATTGAGTCAATTAAATCAATCTTGATGTGGAATTCAAACCAGATCACTAGCCATTATATGATTGGGCTTGAGTTACGTTCGGTCAAATTTGGATGTAAAGTCTGAGTGCAATAGACTTTACAATCTAGGTCTGAACATATTCTGCTTCAGCATAGAGTCTGTCTTCTGGTTCTTTCAAGAATAGACTTTGATAATATCTTTTACACGTTCTATCATCTGCATAGTCTATTACTCAACCATCAAACATGGTAGTAGCCTTTGATTTATTTTGTCATCTTCAAAACATCATAAGGGATTTCCCTAACACGTTCTTTACTGATCTTTATACCACAGTGGGATCTAGAAACTTCCAGGTTGTCTTAAGCAATATACCTATCTTGGTTGACACTTCTATGAATCAAAAACTGTCAAAACTTGTCACCATGGAGGAAATTACAATAGCTAGTTATCAATTAGGGGCTTCTAAAGCTCCTTGACTGGATGGAATAAATGGGATATTCTTCCAAAATCACTGGCAAGTCATCAACCAAGACATTTTCACAGAGATACAACAATTCTTTGAGACTAGAAAGCTAAACCCTGACCTAAACAGAACCGCTATTGTCCTCATCCCCAAAATACCTAACCCCGAAAAGTTGGAAGAATTTCGCCCAATCAGTCTTTGCAATTTTGCATACAAAATCATTTCCAAAATCCTCACAAATGGGCTAAAACCTATGCTTCCAAATCTAATAACAGCATAACAAAGTGCCTTTGTAGGAGGTAGGCAGATTCAAGACAACATTCTAATTGTGCAGGAAGTTCTACACAAAGTAAGAACCAGAGAGAGGAAGAAGAAATTCCAAGCTGTCCTAAAATTAGATATGCATAAAGCATATGATCGTATAGAGTGTGATTTTCTTAAAGAATGCCTTACAAATATGGGCTTTTGTGAGAAATGGGTACAGTGGATCATGCAGTGTGTTTCTACGGTCTCCTTTAGCATTAAATTCAATGGAGATCCTATGCCATATTTCAAGCCAACTCGAGGTATTCACCAAGGGGACCCGCTCTCCCCCTATCTCTTTATTATAGTGGCTAATATCCCATCTTATATGATGAAAGAAGCCATAGAAGCTGATTCTCTCAAGGGAATAAGGTTAAATAGAAATTGCCTTACTCTCTCCCATCTACTATTTGCGGATGATTCTATATTTTTCCTTGATGGTACAATCTTAGAATGTCAAAATCTGGCATCTATCTTGCATCAATACTGTTTTGCATCAGGACATGCCATAAACTTAAACAAATCGGGAATCTATTTCAGCAAAGGATGTCCGGAAAGCTTAAAGAGGAATATGGCAGCAAAGTTGAGAGTTCTAGAGATTCTTAAAATAGGAAAATACCTGGGAATTCCATCTAACTAGGGTGCCACCAAGAATGACATATTTGCATGGATCCTTGCGAGGGTCAACATGAAACTGGAGAGTTGGAAAGAAAACTTGTTATCAAAAGCCGAAAAAGAATTATTTATAAAATCTATGGTGCAGGCGATTTATTAATATGCGATGTCAGTGTTTAAAATCCCAGTTTTCATTTACAAAGCTATAGAAAAACAAATAGCTAATTTTTGGTGGAGGAATAGCAATAAATCAGCTGGATTACACTAGAAAAGATGGGAAATTTTGAAGTTTCGGAAAGAGGAAGGGGGACTCGGTTTTAAGGACCTTATAGCGTTCAATAAAGCGATGTTAGGTAAACAAGCATGGCGAATGTCCCAACATCCAGATACTCTTTGGAGCAGAATTATGAATGGGTTATACTACCCTAGTTGTGAGTTTTGGCAAGCAGGAAAATGATCAAATCTTTCATGGGGATGGCAAAGCCTATTAACAGGGATGTTATTGCCTCACAACTTATGTGGGCGGTTGGCAATGAAAAAAGAATCTCTATTAGAGAAGACAAATGGCTCAAAAACGGACCTATAGGCGAGCCAATCAAAGTAGCCGAGTTAATAGATATGGAAACAGCGCAATGGAATGAAACTTTGTTGAGGGCTATGTTTGATGAGCAGTTAGTATCAGAGATTAAAAACATATCTATAGGCTTCCCGTCCACAGAAGATAAGTTAGTTTGGATGGATAATAAGTCGAGAAACTATATAGTGAGAAGTGGTTACCACCGTAACCAGAGTACTACAGCCAACCCACACTTATTGGCTCCTATCAAATTTTACTAAGCAAAACCAGAATTGTGGAAGCTGATCTGGAAATTAGTAATTACACCCAAGATTAAATTCTTCCTATGGAATGCATGTCAAAATGCCCTGCCAACCATGGAAAATTTGTACAAGAGGAAAGTAGTGTTGGAGAAATCTTTCTTGGGTGTTTTGAAGCTGACAAAACTTTTCCATCAGTCTAGTCTGAAGACTTGTAGACTCTTTTATCAAAGTCTGAAGACCTTCGAACTGCCTGACTCAAGATTCAAAGTCTATCCTCATTGACAGTTTTTAGTCCGTCGAAGAAGACTTATCCAGAATTGGATGTTTTGTTAAGGATATTACTTTATCGACCGGAGAAGATCTCTTGGCTGGATATAGCATGTCGGAATCCACTATTCAAATCAAGATTGATTTAGCGATTGAGGATCCGTTGATTGGCGAAGTGTACTTGGAAGATTCTGCTTATGGAAACCAAGATCCTGATTGTATGGGCGAGCAGGATTGATGGGCTATCGTCATGTTCCTTAAACAGCTCGAAGATCTTCCTAATTGATTCTGTCCAACGGGTAGATTGGAGGAATTCCTTTGGTAAATGCCAACGGGTATGATGGCATAAAGGAGTATATAAGAAAGACGTTCCAGTTGTTTTGAGTGTGTGCGCGATAGAAGAATTCCAAAGTCTGAAGCTCTTTGTTCTTAGTCAATTCATTTGTTGAGCGAAATCTTGTACGCAAAAGAGAGTTTATATCTTTGAGAAACCTTGAGAAAGTGTGGTAGAGTATCTACACTGTGGAATCAAGGGAGAGCCTTGTTGTAACAACTCTTTTGTTCATAGTAAAATCCAGCCGGTGGGCTGTTAGTGCGGAAGAGCGGACGTAGGCTTGGAATAAGCCGAACCACTATAATCTCTGTGTTCGTTTTCTCTTCCTTACTCTCTTTTACTTTGATCATAATTCGTTTTGTTAACAAAAGGCGAACTTCCTTTCTATTGTCTATTTCGTATTACTTACTTATCACAAGTAACTATTTTTACACCTATTCACCCCTCTCTAGGTGTTTATACTAGTTATCTCAATTGGTATCAAAGTTTGTGTACTCACTTATTTTGAAGTGTTTTACTTCAGAATTAAGGATTCATGGCTAGTATGGTGGCTCCAGGGCTGGTAGAAGGGCAAAGCAATACCAAACCGCCTTACTTTGATGGAAATGAATACAATATATGGAAAAACAAGATGAAGGCGTTTATAAGATCAAAGGATCCTCTGGAGTGGGACGTTGTAGACAAATGAATCATTCTTAAAGCTGCACCTGTCTTAGAGAGAGGAAAATAAGCTGTTAAGTATAGTGAAATGACTTAGGAAGAGATAACCAAAAGATAAGCTCTTGATGCAAAAGCAATTTATTCTTTATATTGTGCTTTGTCACCTACTGAATATAACAGAATATCTTCTTGTGTTACAGCGAAAGAAGTTTGGGATAGATTACATATTACCTATGAAGGAACCGATCGAGTGAAAGAAACCAGAATCAATATTCTCCTTGGTCAATACGAAGCCTTCAAAATGAAATCAGGAGAATCTATTATTAACATGTTTAGTCGTTTTATAGAAATCGTGAATGGTCTTGAAAATCAAGGTCAACCAATTTCTAATCCCATGAAAGTAAATAAGCTACTGCGTGGACTCTCCAAGGATTGGAATCACATAAAGACCTTAATAAGGGAGACACAAAGAATTATGCCACTTTC
The DNA here is from genome assembly GCA_014182725.1 of Eucalyptus brandiana. Lineage (NCBI taxonomy): Eukaryota > Viridiplantae > Streptophyta > Magnoliopsida > Myrtales > Myrtaceae > Eucalyptus > Eucalyptus brandiana. The sequence goes on from CM024669.1 coordinate 32,708,808, forward strand.
AGTTGATGAATTGGTTGGGACTCTTCAGTCTTATGAAGTTGAGCGAATCAACGAAGACGAAGATTTTAAAGGTAAGAAATCCATTGTATTAAAATCTAATGATGATTCTGATGTCACAGATTCTGAAGACGATATGGATGACAAAGAGCTTGCTCTCATGATAAGAAAATTCAGAAAGCTGAATAGAAAAGGAAGAAGATTTAATCTAAAGAAACAGAGTTTTCAAAAGCAACATAGTAGGTCTGTTGAGGATGATGAATCCAATAAAGATGTAGTCTACTTTGAATGTAAGAAAAAGGGACACATCAGACCCAACTATCCCCTCCTGAGAAAAAAAGAAAGGAAAAGCTGAGAAATATCGAAAGGCACTTAAAGCAGAAACTTGGAGTGATACAGAATGTGAAGAAAGTGATGATGACTATGCCAACATTTATCTCATGGCACAATCATATTTAGATTCAGACTCCGAGACAGACTCAGATTCAGACAATGAAATCGAGGTAAGTAATTTGAAAATTCCTACTAAAGTCTCTAGATACATTAATGAATTATGTCTTAATCTCAAAACTTATCTTAAAAGGATTTCCGAACTTAAAAGAGAAAATTCTGCACTAAAACAATAAGAAAATGTTTTAAAAGAAAATGTCAAAATTTTAGACAAAAATGTTTCTACCTTGAAAGAAAATGAAGGCAATCTTTAAAAAAAAAAATGCATTCTTGAAAAATGATATCTCAAATATTTCTAAAAGATTTTCTATAGGATCTAAGAAACTGGAAAAAATTCTTTTTGCTCAAAGACCTTATTTCAATAAATCTGGTTTGGGAATGACTGCGGAAACCATTCCTCTAATTGATTTTCCTAAAATAAAGGAAAGAATTAAGCAAAGACCTACAAGAGATGCTTACAAAAATCATTTCCAAAGAGTTTTTGTAAAACCAGTAGGTCGCAATGCTCTTAAATGTTCTAAATGCAATAACTCAGACCATTTTGAAAAAGAATGTCCTATGGTTTGGAAACCTGTTAAGAAAGTATGGGCAAAGACCGTATATTATGCTAACACCAATGAAAATATAGGTACCAAAGAAAGCTTGAGTCTTTTTTCTAAATGCAGGTCACTATCAAGAAAAATGTTAAATGGTATCTGGATAGTGGATACTCAAGACATATGACATGAGATTCAAATTGCTTCATAAAACTCATACAAGTAAATGGTGGAAAAGTCTCATTTAGAGGAAACAACAAAGGAAGAATTGTGGGATTCGGAACTGTAAAGATTGTAAACCTCATAATCAGCAATGTTTCCTTCATGGAAGGACTCAACTACAATTTGCTTAGTATCAGTCAGCTATGCGATATCGGTTTCAAAATCAACTTTCAAGAGGGAATATGTTTAGGAACCAGTAAAGATTCTACTCAGTCATTCATGGGTCGAAGACATGGAAATATCTACCTCTTGGATGTGAAATCAGATGAATCGCAATGTCTAATCTTAATTCAAGACGAAGCGAACTTATGGCACAGAAAACTTGGGCACATCAATATGAAACAAATAGCCAAAATTTCAGCAAAGAAGCTTGTTCGTGGTTTACCCAATCTGTCATACCAAAAGTCTGATCTATGTACACCATGCGTATTGGGAAAGCAGGTAAGAAATTCCTTTAAATCAATAAATCAAGTTTCCATTAATCGTGTACTGCAGTTTCTACATATGGATCTCTTTGGACCAACCAGAACTCAGAGCATTGGAGGTAAGAAATATTGCCTTGTAATTGTAGATGACCACCCACGATTTACTTGGGTATATTTCCTGGCAAGTAAGTCTGAAACCTTTTCTTACTTTAAAAAGTTTGCTAAAAAGGTCCAAAATGAAAAAAAAAATGGTATGTTATTTCAAGTAGAAGAACAGACCATTGAGGTGAATTTGAAAATCAAGATTTTACAAAATTTTGTGATGAATCTGGTTTTCAGCATAAGTTCTCCTCTCCATATACTCCAGAGCAAAACGGAGTTGTGGAAAGAAAGAATAGGTCGTTTCAAGAAATGGCTAGAACTCTTTTAATTGAAAGTAACATCTCTTCACGTTTTTGGGCTGAAACAATTTCTACAGCATGTTATATTATTAAAAGAGTTTTTCTAAGGCCTATTCTGGAGAAAACCCCTTATGAGTTATTCAAAGAAAAGAAGCCTATTGTTTCATATTTCCATGTGTTTTGATGTAAATGCTTTATATTGAAAATGGCAAATGATCGAGTTGGCAAGTTTGAAGAAAAATCAGACGAAGGCATCTTCCTTGGATATTCAACCACAAGCAAAGCGTATAGAGTCTACAACAAGAAGACTCAATCTGTGGAGGAATCAATGAATGCCAAATTCCAAGATTCTATACAAAATGAATCTATTCAGACTCATCTTGAAGAATCTGAACATGCTCCAGACTCTACAAAGTCTAATTCTTCAGAAGCAGCTCAGACTTCAAAAGACCAGCAACAAATGATTGTCGAAGATTCAAATGAAGAGAAAGATCAACAATCTGACAAATCAACCAGCAACTAGAAGCATAAGTCCAGTCATCCCAAAGATCTCATTATTTGCGCCATTGATGAAGGAATTCGCACAAGATCCAAAAGGCACAAAGAATCTAGTGCTGTGGCTCTTATTTATGAAATAGAACCCAAAAGTATAGAAGAAGTTTTATCTGATGAAAGCTGGATTGAAGCTATACAAGAAGAACTCAGGCAATTCAGTATTAATGATGTTTGGGAATTGACTCCTAAACCAAAAGGTAAATCTATTATTGGAACTAAATGGGTTTTCAGAAACAAGATGAACGAGAAAGGAAAGGTCGTAAGAAACAAAGCAAGACTCGTGGCCAAGGGATATACGCAAGAAGAAGGGATAGACTATGATTAGACTTACGCACCAGTAGTGAGGTTAGAAGTAATTAGATTATTACTTGCTTTTGCTTGTCATAAGAATTTCAGGTTATTCCAAATGGACGTCAAAAGTACTTTCCTAAATGGATTTATCCAAGAGGAAGTCTATGTGGAACAACCACCCGGTTTTGAAGACCCAAGGAAACTAGACTCTGTATTCAGACTCAAAAAGGCTTTATATGGTTTAAAGCAAGCACCTCGAGTTTGGTACGATAGGCTGAGTAAGTTTTTAATTCAAAACGGCTTTGTTAAAGGTAAAATAGACACTACACTGTTTATCAAAAGAGAAAGCAAAAGTTTTCTGCTTGTTCAAATATATATTGATGATATTATTTTTGGATCCCCTAATGAAAGTCTGTGCAAGAGATTCTCTAAGTCTATGCAGGATGAATTTGAAATGAGCATGATTGGGTGAATTAACTTTTTTTCTCGGGTTTCAAGTGAAAAACTGAAGGAAAGAACTTTTATTCATCAAGAAAAATATGCTAATGATCTTGTCAAAAAGTTTGGACTGGAAAATTGCAAAAAGGCTGATATACCAATGTCAAGTTCCTTGAAGATAGACAAAGATGAAGGAGGAAAGAAAGTTGATCAGAAGTTATACAAGAGTATCATTGGTTCACTTCTTTATCTTACTACTTCTAGACCTGTGCCCTAAAGAATCTCATCTAAGTGCTGTAAAGCGTATTATCAAATACATTGCATCAACTTCAGACTTTGGTCTTTGGTATCCTAAAAAGGGAGACTTTACTCTTCTTGGATACTCAGACGCAGACCTAACCGGATGCAAAGTTGATAGAAAGAGCACCTCGGGTACCCGTCTACTACTTGGAAGCAGGACAGTATCTTGGTTTTCAAGGAAGCAAAGTACAGTAGCTCTTTCTACAGTAGAAGCAGAATATGTAGCTCTTGGGAGTTGTTGTTCACAAATTCTATGGATAAAACAACAGCTAAGAGACTTTTGAATTGAAAATTCATGCACGGAGATTAAGTGTGACAACACAAGTGCAATCAATCTCACTAAGAATCCAATTCTTCACTCAAGAGCAAAACATATAGAGATTCGACATCACTTCATTAGAGATCATGTTCAAAATGGAGAAGTATTGATTCAGTTTGTTGACTCAAAGAATCAACTGGCGGATATTTTTACAAAGCCTTTAGAGAAAAATCAATTTGAAGCTATTCGTTCTAGACTCAAAATCTTAAAATCTGAGGAAATTCAGACCCAGGACTGAAAGTCTAAAGATACCCAGATTCAGACGATCAAGATTTTCTTTCGTAAGTTATTTTACTTTATTATCTCTCGAATCTTGTCTCGAAAAGGTACGATCATCAACCCGTGATTGATTATTGCTATATTCAATTTACGTGATTATTGCAATCTTTCCTTTTCGAAAAAGGGGTTATTTTTTAAATGACAGTTATCTATTTTTTTTAAAAAGGCAGTTATTTTTTAAAAAGGCATCTTTATACTTTCTTTTATGACGTTCCATATGCCTCTCTTTGACTGTCTTATATACTGTCGGTTCCTCTTCGCTTTACTCTCAAAAACCCTAAGAGAGCACCGATTTTCCATTTCTGTCTTCTTCTCTTGTTTAATCCTCAAAAAGTTGTCATCTTTCTTGGGAAAAACAAGTTTGGAATCTCTTAGAGACTGTGAAAAATGTCTTTCCAAAGAAAGTCTTCAAGGATCGCAAATAGGGGACCATAGCAAATGCGTGAGGGGCCTACACACTTCGATCTAAGCGAAGAAGAAGAATCTCCTAATCAGCAATAGAGTCATCAACATTCTCAGCAGCGTCCATCTCCTCCCTCTAGACCTCAGGATGTTGTACATCGAGAAGAGGAAGAGATAATCGAAAATGCAGAACCTGTAAGAATTCATAAGCTCTCTTTTACCTACAAGCTTTATTGTGCTTTGAAGAAGAGTGGTACTCCTTTGAACCACATCGATGAATTTCTAAAAGACAAAGGGTATAGAAATGAAACTTTCTTTTTACGCACAATGGAATGTTTGGGAATAGCCCCTGCGGGGTCGACGGAAGAAGCCTTTGCTAATATCCCAAAGTGATCCACGAGTTGGAGGATTTAATCAACCAAATGGGAACGATGATGATAGGATGTACAGTCAGTTTAAACCGAGAATGGGTGTTGCGGCAAAAATTCGGAGCAAAAGAACAGACTTGTTTCGATCGGAGGAACACAAGCAACTGTACTCTAAGTTGCTGAAGCGTGGGGTAATAAACCCTAGAAGTGTGGATTTTGATTTTCTTGACTCTGTGAATGTTAATCTGCGAGAGAAATTCAACCTTCTTCAACTTGAACAGTTTTGTTCTGAATCTACCGAAGCGCTTGCTGAACTTACTGCTTATTTCTATTCGAATCTCAGTTTCTTGGATGCAAATAGATTCTCTTTTAGTGTTTGAGATCATGATTATGTGGTTGACATGAATACATTGGCTGATGTGATTGGAGTTGAAAGAGGGAGATATCAACCTATTAGTGTGTCTATCGCTCGTGCAACGTTGGGACTTGTTCAGGATAGAAGGACAGATGGAAAAATTTCCTATATGAGAATGAATGCGACAAACGTTTTGCTTCACAAGATTGTGATTAATTGCCTCAAACCAAAATCTACTTCAAAGACCGACGTTTCAAACTCGGAGGCAAAGCTGATGTATGCCATCAATGCTGGGAAAAAGTTATCTCTTCCACACAATATTATGTTCCACATGTACAGGGCAGTGGTGAAGGACAAGGGTCAACTTCCTTATCCAGCTCTTGTGACAAAGTTATTCAGACATTTGAATGTTCAGCCTCCCTGAATTCTTTGTGTTCGAACTTGTGATCACATGGTAGTGGGACTAAAAATAGTCTCCAAAATGCGTCTTAAGGAACTCAACAAGGCTTTGGAGAAATTCAAGGAGAAAACCCCTGTCAAGACTCATCAAATCTCTTCGGCTGCGAAGAGAAAATGGAAGGAGCCCATGGTTGCTTCATCCAAGAAAAGAAGATCTCTCATCATTGAGGATGAAGAAGATGAGGATGATATCACCATTTCTGCAATGGCATTGAAGAACTTGAGTCGTTTTGTTCCAGAATTAACGAAGAGACAAGAGAAAGACACAGAACAGAGGACTGAAGAAAGAAAAGATTTGGAAGCAGAAGAGAAAGAAGCAGAGGAGAAAGAAATAGAGGAGGGAGAAGGAGAAGAAAGAGATGCAGAGGAGGAAAGAATTGAAGAAGAAGAAGAGGAGATAGGAGATCAAGCGGAAGCAGCGCATGAGGAACACTCTTCTCTTCCTGAAGGCATGAAAACATGGGGAGATCCTGAGAAAAGAGGAATGTCCTTATACCCTGCTACCAGTGAAGGAGTAAGCCGCTCTCCAGCAAATCCAAAGGACATCTACGTATCTCAATTTCCTGAGGAAGGACATGATGTTTCATCGCCTAATCTGCGTGACTATGCTGATTTACCATCATTTGCTTTTACACCGTCTGATCGTGCAGAAGCTAGTACTCATACTGATAATTCAGCAGATTTTCGCAGAATTCTTGATATTCTCTTAGAGATGCGGGGTCAAATATATGCTCTGTGATGCGAAGTACGTAACTTGCGGCTCGCAGGTCAAGCTTCTTCAGTTTCTTTGAATGATCAAATTTAAGCCCTTGCTCTTCAAGTTCAAGCAAATGCTAAGGGTGAAGATGTGGCGCAACTGAAGGAGGACTTGAAAAAGCTGGAAGGCATTGTCCAATCAATGAGAGATTTCCAGCTTGTTCGTATTCCCAAGCAATCTTAAACTCCATTTTCTTTTCATCTCTACCTTTTTAATGATGACAAAAAGGGGGAGATGTGGTGCAGATTTGATTAGAATTTTTTTTAACTCTTTTGACTTTTATGATGTTTTGACTTAACTTTTGTGTTTGGCTGTTTGGATTTGGACTGGACTTGGATTTGACTGTTTGAATGTTTGTTTAAGCACTGTTGATATCTCATGGTTTTGCTTATTTAAAGAACTAATCTACCTTCTGTGGATGCAGATTCTAGTGTTATTAAGCCATTTATCTATGTGAGATATCCATATTTGCTTGAGTAATGTTTTGCAGGACAAACATATCCAAATCTGCAGGAAAGTTTTGTCACCATCAAAAATGAGGAGATTATTGGAGAAATCTTCCTTGGGTGTTTTGAAGCTGACAAAGCTTTTCCATCAGTCTAGTCTGAAGACTTGTAGACTCTTTCATCAAAGTCTAAAGACCTCCGGACTGCCAGACTCAAGATTCAAAGTCTATCCTCATTGACAGTTTTTAGTCCGTCGAAGAAGACTTATCTAGAACTGGATGTTTCGTTAAGGATATGACTTTATCGACTGGAGAAGATCTCTTGGCTGGATATAACATGTCGGAATCCACTATTCAAATCAAGATTGATTTAGCGATTGAGGATCCGTTGATTGGCGAAGTATACTTGGAAGATTCTACTTATGGAAACCAAGATCCTGATTGTATGGGCGAGCAGGATTGATGGGCTATCGTCATGTTCCTTAAACAGCTCGAAGATCTTCCTAATTGATTCTGTCCAACAGGTAGATTGGAAAAATTCATTTGGTAAGTGCCAACGGGTATGATGGCATAAAGGAGTATATAAGGAAGACGTTCCAGTTGTTTTGAGTGTGTGCGTGATAGAAGAATTTCAAAGTCTGAAGCTCTTTGTTCTTAGTCAATTTATTTGTTGAGCGAAATCTTGTACGCAAAAGAGAGTTTATATCTTTGAGAAACCTTGAGGAAGTGTGGTAAAGTATCTACACTGTGGAATCAAGAGAGAGTCTTGCTGTAACAACTCTTTTGTTCATAGCGAAATCCAGCCGGTGGGCTGTCAGTGCGGAAGAGTGGACGTAGGCTTGGAATAAGCCAAACCACTATAATCTCTGTGTTCATTTTCTCTTCCTTACTCTCTTTTACTTTGATCATAATTCGTTTTGTTAACAAAATGCGAACTTCCTTTCTATTGTCTATTTCGTATTGCTTACTTATCACGAGTAACTATTTTTACACCTATTCACCCCCCTCTAGGTGCTTATACTAGCTATCTCAAGTAGTACTTGTCCCCATTTGCCCGATTTGCAAACTCGAATGTGTCCATGGACTTCTCTGATTTGTAATGCCTATTCCTTGCAAGGACAAATAATAAGAGTAGGGTTAACCCGCTTTGATGAATGGCTACTTAAAGTAAGAGAAGATCCACAGAGCTTACCAACATTTGCTCAGCTCGCTTTGGTCCTATAGTGGATTTGGAAGGACAGGAACCATTTTATATTTCGGCAAAGCTCCCTGAACCTACTCAGTACCCTGTTCAAAGCCTCAACATCACACCACAGTTTCGCAAATTGGAATGTAAAGCAGACAGAACAACAAAAATAGGGTACCTCAACTTAGAAGTGGCAACCTCCAAACCCCAGAATGATCCTGATCAACATTGACGCCTCATTTGCTGCTGAAATCTATCAAGACGGGGGTTGTGTGAATAAAGATAAATCCCCATAAGATCTTCCAGGAGGACCCTCTCAACAGCAACTCGATGAACCCCCAAATTCCTCCACAATACCAGAATTGATCCTATGCAAATCAACAGCTGAGCCGGTCTGGAGAAACATTGATTCACTTGAAGTAGCAGCCTGGAGTAACCAACGGGGACCTAACACACTCACTCTAGGGCAAGCCCACCCCGAAGCTGAACAAAACAGGGGCGAACAATATGACTACACTGTCTCCTCGAAAGCAGATCTATCTAAAACATATGAACACCTAAATTCCGAGGCAAACAGAAAAGCGAGGCCCTGCTTTGTTGGTGGACTTACTGATGAGCTTCGGATGAGGTCGGAATCCCCCTCGACAGAATATCATCCCCAACCGGTTAAATACTCCATCTTCGAGGAAGACAAAGGAGCTACCCTAAGTACCGAGAATCATCTTCACGCTGAAGCTCCGAGCAGTAGTGATGCCGTTTTCCAAAACCTAGCCTCTCCAGACGACGATCCACATCGTGAGTCCTCCAAATCCAACATGGCAAGTCCTCTTCGCGGGTCCACCTCCAGATCCAATATGACACGACCAAACAGGGGAGCTGTTGCTTGTATATGTCGTGACTCCATGGGAAGAGTACTGGATGGCTTCACCAAATCAGTGGACATCAACTAGGCGGAACAAGCGGAGGCTGCGGCTCTTGTAGAAACCCTAGATTTCCTTCTCCTCACGCTTCACCCGAATAGAACTCAACTCAAACTCCAAGTACTCTCTGATTACTGAGGTCTCGTGCGAAGCATTGAAAAGCCGAAGGAGAGTTGCTAGAATGCACGCCCACTGGTGGACCGGGCCAAAGCAAAGATAAAAGAATTACCGGGCCTAACACTGGCCCATTGCAGAAGAGAAACCAACAAAGCAGCGGATTGGCTTGCGAAAGCACACCGTTCAAATTTTCTTCCTACTAATTGGGTATCCCACCCCCCTTTTGCCCTGTTAGATTTACTTTGCGCAGACACTCCTGATGTAACTTCCAAGAAATCAGCTAAGTAATATACAACAGCCATAATTTCGACCAAAAAAAAAAAAAACTAGGGCTCTTCCTCATCGATCCTCAAGGCGAGGAATTGTGGAAATCGGAGAACATTCTCGATGATGTCTCCCGCGCCATTTTTAATGACACAGGCAATTTTGTGATTCTTGATTCGAAATTGGAGAAACTATGGGAGAGCTTTAAAGACCCTGGCGATACGTTGCTCCTTTCGCAGATGCTGGGGAAGAATAAACTCCTTTCCTCTCGTCGATTAGAGGAAATCTTCTCCACAGGGAAATTCCAGCTTGGGATGCTCGATAGCAGAGACCTCATGCTCAACGCGATAAACCTGCCTTCCAATTATGCTAACGATGCGTACTCCATCACCAAAATTGCCGGCGATTTGAACAGATCGGCCTCGTCGGGGAAATAACTCGTGTTTAGCGACTCGGGATTTCTGTTTGTTTCTGTTGTGGACGGAATATGGAACAAGTGAATCGGATAAAATAGTCGGAATGAAGGAAAAGAAATCGGACACTGGATTTACGTGGTTCGGTCCGAATATCGAAACCTACGTCCACGGGGAGAGCAGCATGCAATTTCACTATAGAAACAAGTGATACCGGAGATTACAATCACTCGAGTACTCAAACACACTCTCAGTGTTTCCCAACCCCAAATTATACCCAAATAATTCACACAATGTTTAGCCCCTCACAATTCCTAATGCACACTTTGCATGGAACGCATTTAATGAGGCAGAAGACATGCGCCCATAATCTTTGAAGATAAGCATAAAAAAAAAAAAAAAAAGGATGGCTACCGTATTCCAAGATCATCCATGACGTTCAACTCCTTCAATTAATATTTTATCCTTTCTTTCCTTTCGTTGGCTTCAGTTGAGTGAAAGAGCAAAGGAAAGAAACAAGGAGTTAATGAAAGAAGACAAAACAAGCCCACAACTTTTTACTTTGGCCTTGGTCTGCAACGTCCATTGCTTGCCATGCATGCACGTCCATGTGCATGCAATTAAAGAGCTAGAAAAAGAAATGGACTTGGGGGGGTGCACACATGTGCAAAAGACCTTCATGCTTTGCTTCTTCATTGTCAATTTACGGATCAATTTGCACCGAACTTTGACCAACAAATGCTCCTCGTGTGCATCAAATCTCATATTGGGCTAAAACTCGAGACATAATTTTAACAATCTCCACATTGGCTCGACGTTTGAGCTAAATCATAATCACTTCAGTGGACACCTTGCTACTACTCTCCCACAGCCCCAACAGGCTCAACCGCCACAGAGTACTTCCAAGTTCAAGCCGCACTTGAACTTTCCCATAACTGTGGACCTCATCAAGACACCAACTCCATCTGCATAATTAGCTACTCCACAAGGATTTTCCGACATAACCTCTTGTATCACAGATAAAGCAAAACCATCATTGCTTCCATATCTGACAGAAGGTTGAACATGCACCTTGTCAAATTCAGTAGCTACAATAATCGTTGGCTCTATCGGCTCCACCTCGTTACAAGCATCATCTGTGTTGATTATTTCGCTAATACCCGCTACCTCAAGAATTTCTGGTTGCAACTCCACCTTGAGCTGAACACCATCCAAATCCATATTAACACTGCCACAAACACTCCTATCCAGAAGTATTGGAGACTTATCAAAGATAACTTCTCTATTGTCAACAGGTGAATTTATAACCGGGCACCACAACTGATCGCCCCACTCACCTTGTGCATAGACATGGAATATGCACCTTGCCTTCCCATCGAGCTTACCATCATTTGTTCAAAAATAACACGGGCAACCAAACATTCTAAGAATAGAATAACCAATAACGTTACCTGACCACACTTCTTTAGGAGTCCACCATTCAATATCAGTTGATGGGGATCTATTCACCAGGTAGCTTACTGTACGAAGCACATCAGCTAGGATTCTTCTAGCAACACCAACACTAGAGATCATTTTACGGGCCGTCTCCAGTAATGTTCTGCTCATCAATTCTGCAAATTGTTGTGATTTACTAGCACTAGTGCGGTGTTTCATTATGCCATCTTTCATGCAGAATTTAATTGCTAGCTTCGAGCAGAACTCCATGCTATTGTTAGTCCGCACATGTTTGATCGACTTACCAGTCTCCGTCTCAATCAAAGCTCTCGACCGCGTGATCCTGACACTAGCATCAAACTCGTGCATCGACACAAATACCCAGGTCTTCTTCAAGCAGTCAAAAGACTCTCGAACAGATGCATCTAACATCTCCGGGGTGAAACCTGTCATTGTCTCACCTTGAAGTTTATACAGGCCTCCTTGCTTGATTCCTTTCATTATCACCGGGGCACCTCAAACAACCTTTAGAACTCCACATTCTGAAGAATACCTGTAACCAGCTGAATCTAGGGCACCTAAGGAAATTAAGTTCTTTTTCAATTTTGGAACGTGTCTTACTCCAGTCAATGTCCTCGCAATACCATCATGCATTCTGATTTTAACATCACCAATACCTATAACATCGCACTCAGCGCTGTTCCCTAACTGGACTTTACCACTACCCATGCACTGATAAGTGATAAAACAGTTCCTATTTGGTGTAATGTGAAATGAACAACCATAATCCGTTATCCATCCGTCAAATGATGAATCCTCAGTGACAGACAATACACAATCGACACCATCAGACTCATTCTCAGCTACAGTTGCAATATTTTCTATAGACTCAACTCTAATTCCCTTACCCTTTTTATTTTTCAGCTTAAAACAATCTCTTCTACGATGCTCACTATTGCCACAATTCTAATAGACAACCCTACCAGTCCTAGATTGACTTCGTCTGTTCATGTTTCTACTAACATGTGTGCAAGTTCTTCCTCTACTTTCACCTACTAAAGCAGTACACGTGGGTTCATCAGATTATTTCCTACGAATGTCTTCACTTAAAATCAAATCGCGAACCTCATCAAACGTCAAACTTCTTGACCCAGATAATTACTAACAGCAGTAACAGTAGTATTCCAACTATCAGGCAATGAGGATAATAAAATCAATGCACGTACCTCACCTTCAAAGTTAATCTCAATCAAACTCAATAGGTTAACGACCTCATTGAATTCGTTGATATGTTCAGCTACTGATCACAGATGGTTTCTTGTACATATTCGACAGGGCTTTCATCAGTCCCGCAGTGGTTTTCTCCTTCACGATGTTAAATGAGACGTTACGAGTCAACGTCAGCCAAATAACACCCATCGCTTGTCCATCCAGCAATTTCCACTCAGCATCTTTCATTGAGTCTAGTTTCTCTCCAGATAATGGTAAGTGCAAATTTCTCTGGTACAGACAATCTTCAATTTGCATCTTTCAGAAAGCAAAATCCTTCTCATCAAATCGGTCGATTCTTACCTTTCCTTCTTCCATCGTCACCGATTCGCTTCACATCAGCCAAACCAAGCTCTGATACCACTTGTTGTGCGCGGAATATGGACGAGCGGATTAGATAAAATAGTCGGAATGAAGGAAAGGAAATCGGACACTGGATTTACGTGGTTTGGTCTGAGTATCGGAACCTACGTCCACGGGGAGAGCAACACGGAATTCCACTATAGAAACAAGCGATACACTAGAGATTACAATTACTCAAGTACTCAAACACACTCTCAGTGTTCCCAACCCCAAATTACAACAAAATAACCCACACAGTATTTAGCCACTCACAATTTCTAGTGAAACCTCACTCAAGGAATTAAACAAATTCTACTCACAAGAATTTAACTGGCTAAAACACTCGGGTATAATTATAACGAGATTATTCCTCTCTGCCGAGAGCTTCTGCCTTTTCTCCAGGAAGTCTCACGACTTCTCTCTTCAGCTCAGCTCTCTTCTCCGATCCTCCTTTTAAAGGTGAAACAAGACAGAAATGTGGAGTCATTCGGCGCTCACAATCAGCACCGATGCCCACCAAAATTCGCGGGCACACATGCACACTTTGCATGGAATGCATTTAATGAGGCAGAAGACATGCGCCCATAATCTTTGAAGATAAGCATAAAAAAAAGGATGGCTGCCGTATTCCATGATCATCCATGACGTTCAACTCCTTCAATTAATATTTTATCTTTCTTTCCTTTCGTTGGCTTCAGCTGAGTGAAAGAGCAAAGGAAAGAAACAAGGAGTTAATGAAAGAAGACAAAACAAGCCCACAACTTTTTACTTTGGCCTTGGTCTTCAACGTCCATTTCTTGCCATGCATGCACGTCCATGTGCATGCAATTAAAGAGGTAGAAAAAGAAATGGACTTGGGGGGGCGTGCACACATGTGCAGAAGACCTTCATGCTTTGCTTCTTCATTGTCAATTTACACGTCAATTTGGGCCGAACTTTGATCAACAAATGTTCCTCATGTGCATCAAATCTCGTATTGGGATAAAACTTGAGACATAATTTTAATAGTTTCTAAGGAAAATGGAGAGGAAGTTTACCTCTCACAGGAGAAGGTGCCTTTGGCGTCGGATTTTTATCTCCGAGTGACGTTGGACTTCGATGGGGTTTTGACCCAGTATTACCACCCCAGGAACCCAAGTACCGACAGAAGCTGGAGCATCCTCTGGACCCAAGCCGAAAACATGTGCTCCGACGTCGTTTCTCAAGGCGGCAATGGATGTGAATGGGGCATCTCCATTTATGAAACTTCCACCAAAGCACAGAAACACATGAGGGCCCGGTAGTTTTCAGCAATTGATCGAACTTTCCATCACATTTCACTCTTAAAAATTCCGTTTTCCACGATGGACTTCTACTAAAAAATGAGAAGCTGAACGGATATTTCTCTGCTCGTCTCGAGTGGCCCTAACTTCGCCAAATAGCCCGTACATCGAAGATTTTTCCAAGTTGGACGAATTCGCATCTCAGGACACGCTCCCACTGAAAATATCTGCAATTCATACCAAATAGCCCGTCCATCGAGTCGTTGCTGAGACTTCAAACGTGGGTCCTTTTCGTTTCCATCTTATCATGCTCATTTTCCAAGTTAAGAACCTTGCTTTGTGTCCACGTCATGGAAATTAGCACAAGCCGGGGCCTTTACTATTCAACTAATCGACGCTGAAAGATTCTTGGGGCGACCTGGGAGTCGCTTGCCCCGTAATCGTCGAATCGTGGTGGGATGGGATGTTGCCGTGGCCGGAGGGAATTAGTCGGGTGCTTCATTCAACATCACACAAAAATTCTATAATTCGACCCGATGAAGGAACCACAAAATTCCGTATGAAATTAGTGCATTGATCAAGTACGGTGCGCATACTGATCAAGGAAGTGTGCATTAGAGATTTCTTCCTTCTGTTGGCGGTGAGTAGACAGATCTGCACCAGCGAAGGCAGATTAATCTCTTGATGCAATCGGTTTTAGAATTGAAAAATTACAAACAATTCAAGCAATTCCAATCCTTGAAAACACACTAAACTAATTTGTGACCTATGTCTCGTATGGAGAACCGCTATTCTCTAGCTCTCCCATCAGTCACCAATCAGTCATAACCTTTTTGCCAGAGCCAAAGGTACTGAGGAGGACATTCATATGCTAGAATAAAAAGCTACCATAAGCTTTTCGATTTTTAGTTTCTTTTGCTTTTCCAAGTTCTACTGTATTTTGCATGCGTTGTTGAATGACGGCTAGGACGGAAATAGCATGTGCAAATGCATAGCCAATGCACATGAGCAGACTGACTGGTTTATGTGGTTTCGGAAACTCTAAGTGCATAAAACACGATCTGCTGTATGTGTAAAATAGCCATTGTCTTGTTCCTCTTCCTCAGGTAATAACTCGCCAACAAATGAGACAATATAGGTACGTTCCAGAAGCCAGCTTGAGCCTGCGGAGCATATCGGATGACATTTTAGACATTCGTTGCGACTTTCTCCAATTGAATTTCTGTGCATCTGTGCTTAATGCAGATTATTTACAGAAAGTCTATGGTGATTTGTGGAAATAGCAGTGATTCTAATATCCTGGTCATATAGGATGTCACTGACATGCAATCTTAAGGCGTGGCTCTCATGTGGAAGAAAAGAAAAGCAGCAAAATGTACATCATAACTTTCTATTCCATTCTGTTCTGCTTAGGCCTTTTCTTTAATAGAAAACGGTATGATACTCCGAGCTTTCTTTCCTGAGTGTAAACAATCCGTGCATCCAACAATCAAAGGGTAAATACTACACAGGGAACGTATAAATGTACAGAAACTACTTGTCTTTTCGATGGTGTCATAAGTATCTATCGAGTTTTGTTTTTGTTCCAAGTTTTTCATTGCCCGTCCCAATTCCTGATGTGCCCTGTTAGGAGATATCTCCAATTGTGACCCACAGAGATGGTCTGACCAACAGCTGGTTCATCACGTTGGGGAGAGTAGCTTTCCAGTAATTGCTGATCACTACGAAATTTCCAAGTCAAAGATTTTTGTCTTCTAAGTCATGGAACTAGGTACACTTCCCCGGTCCTTCTATTCGACTAATCAACGCTAGAAAATCAAGAAAAAATGAACTCATCAATGTTAGACAATTCAAAGTACGGATCAAATTGATCAAGAAATCAATGCGTGGCCTGATAACTGCATTCATAATCAGGACCACTTACTGTTTCAATGCAATGACCTGGCTTATCGGTAAGATGCTTGAGTGACACATAATTTTGGTTTCTGCAATCCAGACGATTGCCTAGCCTTTTTGAATTGGCGCGCCGAGCACTGTATGCTCTAAAGCCTCTCTCTGTCACTACACACGCCCATGCCCTTTTCTATATCAGAAAAAAATGACTCCGCTTAATGCTCTCCCAATGCTACTGGAGACTAGAGCGATGTATAGTCTTGGTTCCACGGTCCAATGTCAGTTCTTAAGATTCTTCAGAAGTTGAAACTCAGAAAATGTAGCAGGTGACATAAAGAGTGAACAGAGTAGCCGTCGAAATCAATTAGTCTGAGTTAGGGGCGTGCATGGTCCAGGCAGGCGGTTCCGACCTAAAACCAGGAACCTCCCGCTAAAAACCGGTTTTGACAAATTGCAACTGGGATCCACCAGTTAGTTGCATGAATCCATCTGGGAACTGGACCACCGGTCCGGTCCGGTTCCCGGGTGGATCCATGGAACCGATCTCACCAATAATAATATCATTTTCTAAATCTCGTTGTGAGTACTTTTCATATCGAGTAATATACTAGAAACCAAAAGTTACAACAACTAGAAATCAAAACATAATGTTGAAAGTGAAAGAAGGTAAAACTAATTATAAGTCAAAAGCCACAAGTTGTTGCTGTCGAGGGCAACGGTGATTTTTCGGAGGGCCAAAAAGAGAAAGGGACGGACGGACGGACCTGCTGCCGTCGAGGGTTTCCCCGCGAACCCTAGCTCAAGGGGGTTCCTGGATTTCTTGAAAGCTTTGATCTTGACGCGAAACAACTTTGGTTTTCTACCGAAATTGCTGGTTCTTCGCCTGACCTATTCTTCTCCTCCTCCTCCTCCTTCTTCGCGTGCTTGCTTTTTGCCCACTAACTGCTCGGCGTTTTATCAAGGTGTGCGCTTTGGACTTTTTAGCTTCAAGATCAGGACCTCTCCATCTAGTTTGATTGGCATGATATTAGATTACCCACTTTAATTAATTTTTTTTAATTATTTGATTTGGGTTAATTATTTAATTTGCATTTGTTAATTAGTAATTTCAAATTTTTTAATATTAAAAATTAATATATTATCATAATATAATCGGTTCGGTCTGGATGGGCGGGTGGATGGATCCGCCTATGGAACCGAGAACCGGACCGGTTTGCTCAAGAACCACCATTTCTGGGTAGTTCCGGTCCGATTCCGGGCGGATCCCGGTTCTTTTGCACACCTCTAGTATGAGTTTTCGAAGACTTTGTCACCCATACAATCAAATCTTCTGGTTTCCATGAACAGAGTGACTAGAACTTTGAAAATAATTCCGCCTTCTAGATGATTGACAATCAATCAAGGTCTCACGTGCCATTAAGATCTGCTGGTTAATTAGTTTAGACTTTTCTATGAAATTGATGATAAATCAACATGTTCATTTAGGAATGCACGCCAGATAACTAGCTATTATAAATGTTAAGATGATATAAATTGTCAGGAGATATTATTATCTAGATTACGTACGTATGTGATAAGCTTTTGTGCACCAGTAATATAAGTGATCCGCTTGTATAAGCAGTTCCTAATTATATCAAGCTTTCCCAATAATATCATGCTACTTTCCATTAGGCAATTTAAAGTACGATGGTGATATATCTTTTGTAGTGTTGTTCATCTTGATACTTCCAAGTCTTTATGAACTTCCTATTCTTCTAGACTTGTTCATCTTTTCTTTTACATAGGTCCTTGATGCAGATTTGAGTATTTCCAGAAACATAGACAACATTTGCATTAATTAAGCTCGTAAAAATATTCGTAGATTGTTTTGTCAATTTCAAAATATCATAGAAGGTTTTCTCAACAAAATCAAATATGAGTTGTTTCAATGCACACCAGATAACTAGCTATTATAAATGTTAAGATGATATAAATTGTCAGGGGATATTTTTATCTAGATTATGTACGTATGTGATAAGCTTTTGTGCACCAGTAATATAAGCGCTCTGCTTGTATAAGCAGTTCCTAATTATATCAAGCTTTCCCAATAATATCATGCTACTTTCCATTAGGCAATTTAAAGTACGATGGTGATATATATTTTGTAGTCCTGTTCACCTTGATACTTCCGAGTCTTCATGAACTTCCTATTCTTCTAGACTTGTTCATCTTTTCTTTTACATAGATCCTTGATGCAGATTTGAGTATTTCTAGAAACGTAGACAACATTTGCATTATTTCAGCTCATAAAATATTCGTGAATTATTTTGTCAATTTCAAAATGTCATAGAAGGTTTTCTCAACAAAATCAAATATGAGTCGTTTCGTTTCAATAAATCTTTATGCAAAATAGAAGTATTCATTTAATCTACCATCACAATTCAAATACTAATAGTCAAGTCCATCGATCAAATAGTCAAGTCCATCGATCAATCTTTGTCAAATCAGGTGTCCATGGTTCTTTTCATTGATCAATCTATATGATATTTTGCTTAGTGGCAAGCTGACTAAGATTTCCCTTGGTAACGTCTCTACTTATTATTAACTAGGCAGTTTGTTTCATGAGAATATCCTAAAACTAGCATGCATACCTAAAAACTCCGATCGGCTTCACAATAATAATGAGCATCAAACTATCGTCCTCTAGTATCAAAGATCAAATCCAAAATCCATCTCATAGAACATAATATATTCTATAAACCGACATATAACTTTTGGCAACTAAGGCTACGCATGACAGCGTTTCTTGGCTAGGGAAGAGTTTTTTTTTTTTTTTAGAAATAGTTATTTTCTATTTCTATTCCGGGGAACAATTTCGAGTAAAATAAGGTGTTTAATAATTACACAAAATTTCTACTACGAAATAGAAAAATAATAGAAATACGTTTGGTACGAAACAATTTCTTTTTTGTATTTATTCATTTTTTATTCTTGTCGATAGATCGCCGAACGCCGACCGTTGGTCGCCGCCGTTGCCGCACTCCGGCGGCAACAGCTGGCGGTCAATGTTCGGCGATGGCTAACGGGCAGTGGTGGCTGGCGATGGCTCCGGGCAGTTGGAGGTGGCCATGGCAAGAGAGAGGACCAAAAGCAAAAAAAAAAAAAAAATTAGCTTATTTATAGAAATTATTTCCGGGAACAAGAATCAACTTTTTTTGTTTCTCATTTTCGCTCCAAATCTATTCTCGGGCTAACTTTCTACTCCGAGGAACAGAAAAATAATTTGGCATTATCAAATGGATTTCTGTTCTTTTTTTGTTCCGTGGAACAAAAGAACAGAAATCCGTAGGAACATAAATGTTCTCATGCGCTAGCATATCCGCTAGAAATACTTTGCGCAAAACATTTCTCCAATCGTTTTAGAATTCATTTCATAAACGAGATCCGCAAAGCACTATATATATCTTTCCATACTACCTTTTCTAAAAGCATTCTCAAATCATTAAAAAATATTAATGAAGTAAATGCTCGACCTAGACTTTTAGGCAATAAAAATACTATTTCATAATTCATAATATATCTAATCTGTATTGCTTTTGAAGTATGAGTTTATAAACTCGAAAAAGAGATGACAACACTTACCTAGGAAAGCTTAAAACAAAATTATGAAAATTACTTGAACCATGAACTCACAATTCTATTAAATAAACAAGAAGCAACATAAGAATTGAGTAAAAGCTACTTCAATTAAGAATAGGTTAAATTAAACTTAACCACTAACAAAATCACTTCCATGCGTCAACAAGTCGCTAGCCCAAAGTAGATATTCAACATTATTTGCAATGCGAGCTTGAGTGTGAAATTTTAAAATTTCACTCCAATTAATACTACACTTCAAATCGACTCTCATCAAACCTTATAGTTCCTCAATGCCTAATTTATTATTTTCATATATTTTGACAACTTAACAACTCAAAAATTGGATACCATAGTTTAAATTTCACATAAGTTTGACTTTATATCCTAATTCCAAAAATATTTCAATTAAATGAATAAATGATTTAAATCCTTAGCGGTCATTGCGAAAGAAAAAAAATCTGACCAGTGGAGGTTCCGATTTACGTGCATTGCTTTCCTCTCTTTTCTTTTCTTCTTCTTTCTTTCCCCCACCCTGTTCGTGCGTCCTCACTTTTCATTTCGTAGTTGAGCTGAATGTCCACTTTTTCTCTCGTTTCTTTTTTTCTTTAAAATGGTCCCAAAACTTTTTGACTAAGTCAAAGTCCATATATTACAGTTAACTGCTTTCCCTTGTTGACTGCCAACCACTTCCATCCAAGCACAGAAATAGCGTAGGTCATGTGTGGCTCTCGGCGACTGATCGATTTTTCCATCACATTAAACGCTTGGATTTCCGTTTGCCACGTTTAGGGCCGTTTGACAACCGACCAAACAGTAAAAATGTATATTCTTTTGTTCTTGATAATATATTTGAAATAGAAAATTAGTTTGGTAAAATTTTCATTTTCGGAAACAAATTTCTATTTTTTTGTTTCCGGAAATAGATTTGGAACAGAATCGAGAAGTAAAAAAAAAAAATTGATTTTTTGTTCCCAGAAATCATTCTAGAATCAAGTCAACCTATTTTTTCTTATCTCTCTTCTTTCTTCTTGTTTTTCTACCCTCTCTCTTCTTCTTCAACTGCTGCCGCTGTTGCCGCCGTAGTTGCTGCCGATCGCCGGCTACTAGTTGGGCGAGGTTTGGTGAGCTCGCTAAAGGCTTGTCCAACCACCAATGAGGCTGAGCCTGGCCAATGGCCAGGTGAGCCTTGCCTAGGCCCCTGGCTAGTGGCGAGGCTTAACCTCACCAGATCTAAGAGAGGCTGCTCGCCCAGCTACCGATGAGGCTCGGCCGACAAGGTGTGGCCTCGCTGAGGGCCGACGATGCTTCGACAATGTCGATGGCCCTCATTTGGCCGGGTTATCAGTTATCTCAAGGCTAGCGACCAACAAACCTTGAAGAAGAAGAAGAAGAAGAAGAAGAAGAAGAGAAAGAAAAGAAAAGAAGAAAAAAAAAATTTAAGAAAAATTAAAAATTATTAAAAAATTAAAAAAAGATTTGGATTAGAATTTTTCAGAACGGTACTAAACACAATTCTATTCCAAGAATAAAATTTTTGGACAATTACCAAACCACTTAAAATGCTTTAAAATTGTTCCTGGGAATAGAATAATGAAAAATCATTTCTGATCAGAAATTGTTCCCGAGAACAGAATAATTACCAAATGTGCCCTAAACTTCTGCTAAAAAATGAGAAGCTGACTAGGGTCAAGTCTCCTTCGAAGTTGCATGAATTCTTATTTCAGGACTTATCAGGAGGAAAAATTTCTACAATTCATCCTCCCAATGTAAATCGTTCTTTCCAAGTTCAACAATATCTTACTTTGCACGCATGTCATTGAATTCCGCATAAAGCCCAGGCCTTATTATTCAACACACTGCTGCCCTATGATTCTTGGGGGTAGCCAGGGAGTTGCAGGCCCCAGTAATCATCTAATTGTGGTGTGTTGGGATGTTGCCGCGGTCGGATAGAATTAATTGGGGCTTTAAGATATAGACAACCAACAATCACAAAAAGAAAATACCGGTCTATAATTCAACACAACGCAAGAACCACGTCATTTTGTATGGAATTAGTACATGGATCAAGAGCCATGTTCATTTTGGGCAGGGATGTGTGCACGGGACAAGATTTGCAACCTTGATCAGGACATCTGTGCATAATTCCATGCCAGCCGATGGCTCAAGCCGGTCTATGCCAGCGATGGCTACCAGCCGGTCTATCTTCTCTTGGCTGAAAGAAGATGAAAAGTCTTTAATAAAATCTGCTTAAATGACCGACCGATAATGCAGGACGGTAGGTGGCTGCATGAGTTATCGATATCTCATCACGTTCCTCGGCTGATTCGCGAAGACTTAGTTGGCCTCAAACTCCATTTGCCACAACCTTCTTCCTCTTTTCTGGCCAAGTTCAAATCCATTCTCGAATTGGATACTTTTTCACGTTCGATAACTAAATGAATCCTCCATTACCGTCTCCTGTTTCGATTCATCATATGCTCCATCTTTGGCTCTTTCTATTCCCCGTTCTTTGTGTAGCTCAAACTAACATAACTGTTGGATCTTCTTTGACTGCCGCAAATAGCAACTCTTCATGGCTTTCTCCTTCCAGAGAGTTCGCTTTCGGCTTTCGATCATTGTCCAACGGTAACAACGCCAAGGACGAGCGACTCTTCTTGCTTTCCATTTGGTACAACAAGATACCTTCGGAAACAGTCGTCTGGTTTGCGAATGGAGATCATCCTGCACCTGAAAATTCGAAACTAGCGCTCACTTCCAACCTAGGGCTCGTCCTCACTGATCCTCAAGGCGAGGAATTGTGGAAATCGGAGAACATTCTCGGTGATGTCTCCCGCGCCATTTTCAATGACACGGGCAATTTTGTGATTTTTGATTCGAAATCGGAGAAACTATGGGAGAGCTTCAACGATCCTTGCGACACGTTGCTTCCGTCGCAAGTGCTCGGAAAGAACAAACTTCTCTCCTCCCGTCAATCAGAGAAGAGCTTCTCCAGAGGGAAATTCCAGCTTCGGATGCTCGACAGCGGAGGCCTCGTGCTCAACACGATAAACCTGCCTTCCAATTATGCTAACGAGGAGTACAACATCACCAAAACTGCTGGTGATTCGAACGGATCGGCCTCGTCGGGAAAAGAACTAGTGTTTACCGACTCGGGATCTCTGTTTGTTTCGAAGGAAAATGGCGGGGAAGTTTACCTCTCACAGGAGAAGGTGCCTTTGGCGGCGGATTTTTATCTCCGAGTGACGTTGGACTTCGATGGGGTTTTGACCCAGTATTACCACCCCAGGAACTCAAGTACCGACGGAAGCTGGAGCATCCTCTGGACCCAACCCGAAAACATATGCTCCGACGTCGTTTCTCAAGGCGGCGTTGGAGTTTGTGGGTACAATAGCATTTGCACTCTAGGAGAACATAACAGGCCGAACTGTGGATGCCCCGACCGATACACCTTGCTCAATCCCAGTGACGAGCATGGTGGTTGCGTACCGAACTTCACTTTGAGTTCTTGTTCGGAAGATGAGGAGAAGCAGAACCACGGTTCGGCCGAGGACATCTATACTTTCGTGGAGCTTAAGAATACAGGTTTTCCACCGTCCAATTATGCGCAGTTGGGGCCTTTCCTATGGATGAATGCAGGAACTCGTGCTTGCACGACTGCATGTGTGCGGTGGCTGTTCTCGTAGACGGCATGATTTGCAAGAAGAAGAGCCTCCCGCTCTCCAATGGGAGATTCGACCCCAGGTATAACTGGATGGCCATGATCAAAGTCCCTAAAAGCGACCTCCCTCTAACTCCCACGAACGATTCCATATTCCCAAGCCCAGAGCTGAAGGCGAAAGAAAAAAAATCCCAGGACTTGGATTTTGGCAGGATCATTGCTCTTGGGAACTTCTGTTTTTGTCAACATCCTCTTCATTGGTGCGAGCACTCTGGGTTTTTGCATCATCTACCGCAAGAAGCCTGAGAAACTAAACCCTAGAGAAAATCTAGTGGAGACGAATTTGCGGTGTTTCACTTACCAGGAGCTCTTCAAAGCCACGGATGGCTTCAAGGAAGAGCTAGGGAGGGGAGCCTTCGGGATTGTTTATAAAGGGTTTATTCCTGGTGATGTAGCAGTTGCTGTGAAGAAGCTGACTAACGTATTTCAGGACAAGGAGAAGGAATTCAGAACAGAAGTGAATGTGATCGGTCAGACCCATCACAAGAATCTGGTCAGGTTACTCGGCTTCTGCGATGAAGGGCAAGAGAGGTTGCTGGTTTATGAGTTCTTGAGCAACGGCACGCTGTGGAGCCTTCTCTTTACAGGTGAATCCAGACCCTGTTGGAACCAAAGATGCCAAATCGCTTCAGCAATTGCCAGAGGACTGCTCTACTTGCATGAAGAGTGCACCATGCAGATCGTCCACTGCGACATCAAGCCACGGAACATCCTCCTTGATGAGTACTACAACGCGAGGATCTCCGATTTCGGATTGGCCAAGCTCCTGAAGATGGACCAGAGCTATACTCTCACAAACATCAGAGGAACAAGAGGGTATGTCGCTCCTGAATGGTTCAGGAGCTTGCCGATCACTGCGAAAGTAGATGTTTATAGCTATGGGGTGTTGCTGCTGGAGATAATATGTTGTAGGAGTTGTTTGGGGGGCGAAATGGGTGGAGAAAGAGAGAGAGAGCTCTTGACTGATTGGGCTTACGATTGCTTTATGGATGGAAAATTGGATGCTCTCGTGGAAGGCGACATCGAAGCTTTGAGTGAGAGGGAGAAGCTGAAGAATTTGGCGATGGTTGCGTTTTGGTGCGTACAAGAGGACCCGTCATTGAGGCCAACTATGAAGAAGGTGACTCAGATGCTGGACGGAACAGTGGAAGTGCCGGTCCCTCCATGTCCATTCGCTTTTAGTAGCTGCACCACCATCATTCCTAAATGAGAGCTGAGCTTCAAGCTATGAACTTTAATCTACTTATGCTATGATGGGCATACTATACTCCACCGCTTGTTTTGCAGCTTGAAGTGTTGCAATTTGTCTTCTTTGAAGTGTATTGAATCTAAAACGTGCAACATAGTGATGCAAGTTCTTTTTCAAATGAGTATTGTAAATCTCATATGTCTTGAATAGATTTTCTGCACTTGTTGAATCTAATAATGATTAAGTTGTGGGACTTCCAGTGTTAAAACATTGAAATTCTGTGTCATGCTGGACATTGTTCTGTATTTTGGAGTATTTCATGAAGGTTATAATGTTATCTATGGATCAATGGTGGATAATGTCATGGACTGGAGAGCACTCGTGTCACGGTTAGGGCTGATAGCCCTCAGCTCAAGGACCTGTGGCGTGTACTATCTCTACTTTTGGCTGGTGTACCAGCCGACTCAACCAACTCCAGTTTGTTCATGAGTTCCTTTGTAAGCAAGCAAAGATTCAGGTATAAAAATCTACTCGTATTGAACAACATTAGTACGAGTTCTTGATGGCAATTCCTCATAAGGTGGCCTTAATAACATCCTGAAGATGGCACTATGCCACGGGACGACTGGTTACAAATTTTGATGAGCCCAAATTGTGACACGCATAGATCATGACATCCAGACAAATCCGATCTCAACCATATCAAGATCAACTTTGATGCAACTTTAAAAAAGATAAAAGCCTCTTTTGCTTCTGTCACAAGAGAAGCTCGGTTAGCTCGGTTAAAGTGACGCTACGGCACTGCCAAAGAACATGAAGGTAAAACCAAGCCATCATAATTTGGCGTACGAGGTTAGAAGATGGTTGGCAGGGGACCGGCCCCGAGTGCTGGGTTCAAGGCCTGGGCTTGGCTGACTCAAACTCGAGTGCTCTCGGCCTTGATGGACCTAGTTCCAGGGACCAAGCACATGGGCTTGACCTTTGTGGACCCACACCGGGGCAATAGGGAGCTGGGCATGGGCATTGAGTTCTCAAGCTCAGTTTTGGTGAGCCCAAGACCAATGCCCGTGCTCATGCCCAGGAGTCAGGGATCTAGGCTTCAGACCCCAATGCCCATGCCAAGTTCCTAACTTATAGAAAAGTCTCAATTGATTTTTCTGATCAAACAACAAAAAATATTTTTCACTTTATTTTTAGGTCTCAATCAAACACAGGAAAATATTGTTATTTTTTGAAAAATGGTTCATCTGAAAACATTTTACAGAAATGTCATATTTTCTATGAGAACAAACAGAGCCTACATATTTAATGGAATGATTCAAGTACATCGATATTGCAAGTTTGGGTACTTAAATGCACAAATTAATTTTTTTTGGATTAAGGTGTTATTGTAACAAATTTAAGAACTCCTGTTATTATCTCCAAAAACATAACGAAACACTTGTTCCAAACAAATTATGGTTTTGTTTATTTTATGATAAATAAATTATTAGCAAAATATTTTCTTCAAAATGATCGCTCATATTACTTATAAGAATGAATTGAAGAATAAAATTTTTATCGTTCACGAAAATTTCTATACATAAAATGTTGTTGATAATGAAAGTATTTTTCATTAACTAATTATTCCAAGTGATACAAGCGATCATTTTTCAGAAAATATTTTCTAAATTATTTATATTCCGCTAAACAAAACAGAACCTAAAGTTGTACGTTAGAAATCACATGATAAGAACCAAATATAGGGTCTCATTAGAGATGATCATGGAAATTAAATTTGAGGTTTTAAGTGTCACAACGAGGGCACAACGAGTGTACTTTATTCATCTTATGTAGAGGTGCAAAACCTTATTTTTCTTGATGCTTGCGCAGGGAAGAACTCTAGTTTACCACACGGGTCTTTGCTACGGTGCCGTGACTCAAAGCATGGCAGATAGCAGTGCCAGCTAACAACCGTCGGATCAAGGCAGTGTCCTACTGCAAAGCACAGTGATGTTGTTATGCAAGCTATCAAGCGATAGATCAAGGAGAATGATTGTCGATCGTCCGATCAAGAGATGCTCTACATCGTCGAACTAAAAGGTGTTATAGTCAGCTGTCGGATCAAGGTGGTGCCGTGATGCATGGCATGGCAAAGTTGGCTGTTTCTGTGCCATTTCTCACATTCTTTCTACTCGGAAGCCTCTGATTCTTAAAATTCTTCTGTAGTCTGAAACTTGATAATTTAGCGGGTAATACGGAGAATTCTATACACAGAGTGCCTGGAATTTATACTAGGCAGGCAGTGAAGAAATTGCTTCACAATTGTTCTCCCGATTTTATGTTCTCTCAATACAAACTGCAAGTTAATGAAATGCCCCCGAGGGCTTTGTCGGTGCAAATTCTTCCTTCTAATAGCAGTTTCTGCATATGCCTTCATGATATTAAGAACGCAGATCAGCGAGTATAATTCTCTTTTGACCCTCACATGCATTCTCAACCAACCTTTTTGAGATTGTAGATAAAGGCACTCGCAACTTCAGAGAGGTTGAATGAATGGAGTTCTAGGCACAGTTGTCCATGGACGATGATAAATGAACGCAGTTGCAAATTGCCATTGTCACAGGTTAGATCGTTTCAGGCAGCGTCTACGATCATTGAATAATTGAAAGGCACCATGCTAATGAATGCATTTGCCGAACACAATCCGCAATTAAGATGCTCTGCAGTTCTTGGACCCTAGATATAAAAAGTAAGTTAGCCGGTGGAACTTGTTGAGGACACGATATTTCATCTCACTCCTCCCAACTTAAATCCTGAATTCACTGCCTCAGAGAGGCGCTTTCTACCCATCAAAGTGAATATGTCCTAGCTTTCATAGTTGTACATTTTGATTCGAGATAGATGCATTGAAAGTTTTAAAATTTATTACAAAAGTATAAACGAGTTCTAAAACTTTCAAAAAGTTCAATAAAGTCTTAAAACTTATCATAAAAACACAATCAAGTCTTCAAACTTTCAAAAAGCACAATCAATGGAAGGACTTAATCGAATTAATTTAATAAGTTTTAGGACTTAATTACATTTTTTGAAAGTTTTAGGACCCATTTGCATTTCATGACTAGTTTTAAGACTTAATTGTACTTTTTGAAAGTTTTAGGATTCAATTGCAATTTCGTTACAAGTTTAAGGACTTTCAATACTTCTTCATTTACTTAAATTGAAACATTGACATGGATGTGAGGAGCATCTCCCTCCATTAATGAAACTGCCAAGCAGAAACAGCTGACATGTCTGTGTTGACTGCTTTGCCTTCTTCTTTCCTCCCAATTACTTTCCATCCGAGCACAAAAACGCGCGCAGGCCGTGTAGTTTTCGGCAATTGACATGTCTCTGTGTTGACTGCTTTGCCTTCTTTCCTCCCAATTACTTCCCATCCAAGCACAAAAACACACGCAGGCCATGTAGTTTTCGGCAATTGATTGATTTTCCATTGCATTAAGCTATTGAATTTCCGTTAGCCATGTTAGACTTCTGCTAAAAGATGACAGGCCGAATTGATATTTCTCTGCTCGTCTTGAAGGGCGCGAATTTGGCCAAATAACCCATCCGAAGCGTCTTCTTCTAAAGACTTTTCCAAGTTGCTTGAATTCCTGATCATAGGACTTGCTCCCAGGAAAATTTTCTGCAATTCATACTTTCAGTGGGAATCTATCTTCTATCAAACAGCCAGTCAATCAAGTCATCGCTCAAACTTCACCTGCTGTGATGCCAAAGCTCGACAGCACGAAAAGCCCGTGATGCCCTTTCAACTAACCGACGTATTGGGGACCCTAATCCACGGTCATGAAGGGAATCCAAAGGAACTTCCAGCCCCACGATAGTATAGTCCAAGGCTTGTCCCACACTCCTTTTGACTAAGACGATCATGAAAGGCTCCACTCCTTTAAACTCGACAACCTACCTTTGTCGTCGCAGGCGACGGGCAACTCCATTCTTGAGCAAAACATTTTCGTTCACAGCTTACGAGTCCCTAGTTGCTCCATCCGCTGAAAAAATGTCCCCTGTTTCAGTGCTCTGTTTCTTTCTCTTTCACCTCCTAATTCCTTCCCCAGCACAGGCGGATGGCGACATAACCGTCGGGTCTTCTCTAATTGCCAAAGAGGACAACTCTTGGTGGCTTTCGCATTCGGGGGACTTTGCATTCGGCTTTGTCCATTACCTGCCAATCACAACAACCATGGCGAGGTCTTCTTGCTCTCCATTTGGTATAACAAACTCGAAATATATCTAATCCATATCGTTTCCGAAATATGAGTCTACAAACTCGAAAAAGAGATGACGATACTTACCTGGGAAAGCTTAAAACCAAATTATGAAAGTTACTCGATTTGTGGAACACGCAATCTTATTAATAAGCGAGAAATAATGTTAAAAAAGCTACATCAACTACAAGTCAGCTAAATTAAACTTAATTGCTAGCAAATTGACATCTATGCATCAACAAGTGGCTCGCTCAAAGAAGATATTCAAAGTTATTTGCAATGTGTAGCTTCATCTAAAACTATACTTCACACTGACTCTCATCAAATCTTACGGTTCTTCAATGCCCTTGCTGTGACCCAACCTCGGTTCATCATTTAGGATTTGGCTAATAGATTACTAAGATTAAACTTAGCTTGGCATCTCCCAAGCTCGTACTGATTCACGACTTAGGTTTAACTTGGAATAGGACTTGATTATACTAGATTTCTCTAATGCCCTTTCGGTACCTTTTATCTTTTATTTCAAAAAAAATGTTTTATAGGTAATTTGGATTGGTTTTAAGTTACTCCTAATATGAGATGATCATGTAAGTGTACAATCATTATTGAACACTCAATAAAACAAAGTCGTAAAACAAAGTCGTAAGTAGATTGCATAAATAGCGATGAAAAACTTACCTTGAAGCAAGGAAAACATATGTAATGACATTAACAATCTTAAATATAATTTTAATTAACACGCAATCATTCATATTTTTTGGATGAAGTCTAATCTATGTGCAATGCAATGACGTATAAAGATGCCTAACTGAAATGATATGCAACATGTAACCTAGCATGCAAACTATATGTCACACGACATTTATTAAATAACCTAATTTAAAGACAGGCAAAAATTTATGTAACTATTCTAACATGTAACGCCCTTTAATTTAAATGATTCCTAAACATGCAATTTCTAAACAACAGGCGAAATAATTCTAAGTGACGCGCATGATATTTTTTGTTTTCTTGAAAATTCGAAATTAGAAAATAACCAAATTAAATTACCTAGTTCTAGATATTATCCAATTAAATTCAAGGATTAAACTTGACCAAATCCTAATTTAAACTGGAATGTAATCTTAATTGGGTAATCTCTAACCTAGAATGCAATATATCTAGAAAGAGCTATGTAAACTTATTCTAACAAAAATTATATATAATCAAATTAAACATGCAATCTCATCTTGATATGCAATGTCACCAATTAAAATCTACATCTTTTTTGTGATTTTCATTTTAGATAAGAATAGACATAAAATCAAGCAACTGACAACCTCTACAACCCAAAATATCATCCATATCCATCCAAATTTGGAAATGGATAAACTCGACTGTTGATCATTGCACATTGTGAAATTAGGAAATTATCCTTGTTCATGGGATACACGAACAATTTTTTGGATATAACGATATGGATAAAGATTAAAAAAATCAATCAAATTAGATAATGAAATATTCAAATTGAAATCACAAAAGATGGTTACCTAGCTCAAATATTGAGCTTCTGATTTGAATTCGGACCATGGATATAGAGATCGCGGTGGTGGATCACGGTGATGCTCGGCGGGATGACGGTGACCTTGATGTGATGTGACTCACGCCCGTGGGGTGGTGCTCGGGTGGCTTCTCAGCACGGTTTGGGGCTTGAAGGTGACAAGAAAATATTAGATGCTCTGGGACCGTGGTCCCGGACCACTCACACGGTGCCACGTGTGAGGGGAGGGAACCAAAGGACCTGCCCCTGTCCCATCTCTCTTACGCTCTCTCTCTTCTTTCTCTTCTTTGTCTCCCTCCCCTCACACGTGGCGCCGCATGAGTGGTCCGGGACCACGCTGACGTGACGGTCCCGGACCATGCAATATTTTCTCTGAAGGTGACGGCTCTCGGTGGACTTACAATAATGAAAATCGAAACAAAAGCAAAAACTGGCTTGCTGGCTGTCTCGGGCACGTCAGGAAGAGCTGAGTTGAACCTTACCGCTTGGACTCCCTGTGCACCGGAGAGATTAAGGGAACTTTCTGTCGAGTTGTGTGGGCTGTCTTTTTTCCCTGATGTCCCTCACTGTCTTGACCGTGTACCAAGGTGTGGGCGTTCTTGGGTGCTCACCGGATTTGTCCAGATGCTCCGCTTCAGTTTCACTTGGGCCAAAGGATCAAATCTGCTCCCTTCGGTCTCCACGTCGATTCCCA
This sequence comes from Eucalyptus brandiana, assembly GCA_014182725.1. Taxonomy (NCBI): domain Eukaryota; kingdom Viridiplantae; phylum Streptophyta; class Magnoliopsida; order Myrtales; family Myrtaceae; genus Eucalyptus; species Eucalyptus brandiana. The sequence continues at coordinate 32,739,913 of CM024669.1, forward strand.
AGCTTTGACTTGCTAAAGTCCATGATCATATTCTTAGCCCCGTGTTACATACTGATGCCCAAAACTTAGGGTCTCAATTGAAGGAGTGGCGGCAAATCAACGGTGGGGCAACGCCAAGAAGGAGCAGCGCACATCAGGAATGATGGTGGCATTCTAGGATGCAACGGCTAGATGTTGCTGGAAAATCTGCAAACAGATCGATTCTCTCAAATATCGTGGCCTGGCCTCTCTCTCCTCTTGGTTCGATAAGCAAGGTGCCCGCTCGTGGAAAGAACCGATGTGCATATCTTTCTTCCCTTCTTCTCAATATACGAATATATTTGGCTTGATTTCGTCCATGTCCATGGACGCCTAAAGATGGTCCCCACATTGACCGGTTCCGCTTTCCTCCTCGAAACCTGCCAATCTTTTTTTTTTTTTTTTTTTTTTTTTTTGGTCTGTCAATTTATATCCACCAGCTCAATCGAATCCTCAATGTGAAGCTCCATGTATATATTCCTAAAATCTTTCCAAATTCGACTGGTTAATGTAAATCTTCCCAAGTGTGGTGCCAATGCGCAAAAATTTCAGCCCCAATAATGAACAGGCTTGGCTGAATTCTTTTAGTTCATGGGCCTAATTTGCAATTAAACTCAAAACTTTTTATTTGAGTCCACTCAACACGGGTTCAATGCATGTGTAACTATTAATGCAAATGCTCATAATATCTATATGCAAATTTAATTTAATATTACCTTTAAGTTTTAAAGATTAATATCTGATTTTCTATGTAATAAATGAATGATCGGGTTATAAAAATTAGGTATTAATAGCCCTAATTTATGATTTCCATACAACTCCAAAAATGGACACCATAATTTAAATTTCACTTAATTTTTGTTATGAAATACATGAATGGATAGAATACATGAATGAATATTCATTATATTCATCTTATCTAATGTACTTATTATGGTATATTTGTATCATACATTCTAAGTACATCTTCCTATACAATTAACGTTCATCTCCCTTATCAAGTACATGTATCATTCGATACATTGATATTAATGATAAGTACATTCTTGTTCTCCTATAAATAGGAGTTTAGTTTTGATGTACAAAAACAACAATATAGAACAACAATCACAATACAGTAAAATATCTGGCTTTCTCTACTATTTCTAGTGTTCACTTGCTTTCTCTTCTCAATCTCTTCTCTATTATATATTCGCAACGCAATATTTTACAACACATTATCAGCACGAGGATCTACCGATTGAGTAAGTAACTTTTGTAAGCACGAAAATCTACCGACTGAGTAAGTAATTTTTGCAAGGTGGGTATTCTTTTTATTGATCAACTTATACTCCATCTTCTTTTATCAATTCTTCATTTTTATTTTTCTTGGCCCGAAGCCAAAAATTCAAATCTAAAAGTATCCTTCTGCTCCTGAAGTAGCGGTGGATATTTGGAAATCCTTTTAATTAATTTAAGGATTTATTTTTGCAAGGATTATGGCAAATATTGAAAAGCTCAAATTCCACATCCACGGAAGTGAGTGGAAAGAATTATCTATCTGGCGCATTGACATGGAAATGCACCTCCAAGGGCAAGGTCTCGCTAATATAATTACGAGAGGATGGAACCTCAAATGAAAAGGATAAAGCAAATGCGCTGATTTTTATTCGCCGTCATTTGCATGAGAGCCCTGCGAGACTCAATATTTATCCGTTCGAGACCCGCATATCTTGTGGAGGAGGTTGAAGGATAGGTATGATCTTAAAAAAACTGTTATCCTCCCTCAAGCACAATATGATTAGCAAAATCTCAGACTGCAAGATTTTAAATCAGTATCTGACTATAATTATGCTTTATTTGATATCGTTTCTCGGCTTGAGTTATGCGGTATCAAACTCACTGATGCAGAATTGCTTGAGAAAACTTTTTCCACCTTTCATGCTTCGAATATTGTATTGCAACAGCAATACTGGCAACGTTAGTTTGCCACATATTCTGAATTAATTTCTGTGCTTCTTATTGCCGAGCAAACTAATGAATTGCTGCTCAAAAATCATGATCTTAGACCTGCTAGCTCAAAAGCATTGCCTGAAGCACATGCTAACTTTGAGAACAATACTGGCCATTTTAAGGGCTATAAGCGCAGGCAAGAACATAATCCTAGAAGGGATGGCAAGAAATTTAACCCCCCTAAGAAATCAAACTTTCACCTGAATCATGGCAAAGAAAAGAAGCCAAAAAGGGTGATCAATGAAAGTATTTGTCATCGCTGTGGCATGACTGGGCACTGGTCACGTACCTGTCGTACGCCAAAACATTTTGTTGACCTATACCAAGCATCTTTAAAGCATACGGGCAAGCGTGGTGAATCTCATACCATTGAAATCAATCCTACTGTCATAACCACTATTGAGGCCAACAATATCTCCGTTGGTGGGACTCCTCTTGCTCTGAAGTAGCAAATGCATCATTGGATGTCTCGATTTCTTTGAGGACCCTCGATTACTTTAATGAATCGATTGGTGGATGATAATTTGAACTTTGAATTTTATGTTATTTCGCTTTAAATGTATTACTTTTTTTATTGTTCTTTATGAAATACTTATGAACCTTATATAATATTTATTTTTGAAATTTTATTAGACTATATAACTAATATGCAACTTTTATGATACTTGACACCTGAAGTTGTCAATATAAATGCAAATGGAAAATACCGAGAAAAAGGAAAGATGTTTGTTTGCTTGATAGTGCAACAACACATACTATATTTTGTAGTAGACACTTTTTCTCGAGTATGACATTGCGTAAGGCACAAATCCATACAATATCAGGTCTTGTTCCGATTATTGATGGTTTTGGGAATACTGCAATTATTTTGCCAAATGGCACAATCCTGCATATTGAGAATGCGTTTCTAAGCATTTGATCAAAAAGAAATCTGCTCAGTTTCAAAGATGTACACCGTAATGGGTACCATATTGAGACTATTTATGAGCAAGATAAGGAATATATTGGCATTTCCTCTTATAAGATGGGCTTGAAGACTATCCATGAGAAGCTAAAAGCTTCTTCTATGGGTTTGTATTGTGTCATGATTAAAACTGTTGAAACCTACGCCACCACATCCTGGAGATTGGTAAACCCTGATCAGTTTGAACTGTGGCATGATCGCCTTGGTCATCCTAGCGCTTCAATGATGCATAGGATAATTCAAAATACAAAAGGGCACCCTTTAAAAGATATAAAGGTATTGTTGTCCAAAGATTATAATTGTGAAGCTTGCTCACAAGGAAAGCTCATTATCAAACTTTCTATAACAAAAGTTAATTTTGAATCTCCTTTATTCTTGCAAAGAATTCAGGGTGATATTTGTCAACCAATACAACCACCAAGTGGACCATTTCGATATTTTATGGTATTAGTGGACGCATCCTGTAGATGGTCCCATGTTTGCCTATTATTTACGCGCAATATCGCATTTGCACGTTTACTTGCGCAGATTATAAAGCTCCGGGCACAATTCCTTGATTATCCAATTAAGAGCATAAGGATGGATAATGCTGGTGAATTTACATCAAAGAGTTTTGATACATATTGTGCTTCACTCGGAATCGAGGTTGAGCACCCAGTTGCATATGTTCATACTCAAAATGGATTGGCAGAATCCTTGATTAAACGTATCCAAATTATTGCTCGCACTCTATTATTGAGAATGAATCTCAACGATACAGCATGGGGTCATGCAGTTTTGCATGCGGCAGCTCTAATAAGATTACACCCCACTGCTAGTATTTTACAATCTTTCCTTCAAATGGTTCTTGGTTATGAACCAGATATTTCACATCTACGCACCTTTGGTTATGCAGTACAGGTGCCTGTAGCACCGCCAAAAAGGACGAAAATGGGTCCCCAACACCGTTTGGGCATTTATGTTGGATTTAATTCACCCTCTATCATTAGGTTCTTGGAACCAACTACTGGTGATCTTTTTACTGCCAGGTTTGCAGATTGTCATTTCGATGAGACTAGGTTTCCATCAATTGGGATACCTACAACTTCCATGACTGTAAAACAAAAACAGTTAAGGTTTTCTCCTAGAATGAGAAAAATTTATCTCAATTAGACCCAAGGACTCCTGAATGTGAAAACGAGGTGCAGTGCATAATCCATTTACAGGCTATGGCCAATAGACTTCCTGACACATTTAATGATGCTACTAAGGTAACGAAGTCTCATATTCCAGCTACAAATACTCCAGCTAGGATAGCTGTTCCCGAAGAACAGGCTAAAATGGATCAAAATCCCCCACACTTGAAGCGTGGTAAACCGATAGGATCAAAAGATACTGCTCCTCGAAAACGAAGGGAAAAGAATCAGGAATCCGCTCCAGAAGAGCCTAGCGTTGTGCTTGCTCCCAAAGAGCTTATTGCCCCTGAAGAGACGCAAACCCATTAAAGGAGCACTAGCCCCGGGAATACTGAGAATTCCATTACATATTGTAATGAAATTTAGGATCTAAATGAAATCATCATTGATGATGCTTTTGTATTCTCAATTGCTCATCAAATTATGGATGATGATTGTGAACCATAATCTATTATTGAATGTCGTCAAAGGCAAGATTGGCATAAGTGGGAGAAAGCAATTAAAGCTGAATTAGCTTCCCTAACTAAACGAGAGGTTTTTGGACCTGTAACTCGTATCCCCGATAATGTAAAGCCCGTTGGATATAAATGGGTATTTATCCGAAATCGAAATGAGAAAAACGAGGTTGTCAGGTATAAAGCCCGACTAGTTGCCCAAGGATTCTCCCAGAGACTTGGGATTGATTATAATGAGACATATTCACCTGTGATGGATATGATTACATTTCGTTTTCTCATTAGCCTAGCAATCTTTGAAAGATTGGAAATGCGTCTTATGGACGTTGTGACGGCATATCTATATGGCTCATTAGACTCGATATTTATATGAAAATTCTGAGGGATTCAAAATGCCCGAAGTATGCACTCCCGCAATTTATTCTCAATAAAATTGCAAAGATCCTTGTACGGGTTAAAGCAATCCGATCGCATGTGGTATCAACGCCTAAGTGAGTACCTAATTAAGGAAAGGTACAAAAATGATCATATCTCGCCCATGCGTGTTTATTAAGAAATCGAAACCGGATTTGCTATTATAGCGAGTTTATGTCGACGATATAAATTTAATTGGAACTCGGAAGAGTTAGCTGAAACTATTTGAATATTTGAAAAGGGAGTTTGAAGTTAAAGATTTGGGTAAAACCAAACTTTGTCTTGGTCTAGAGCTTGAATATAAAGCAAATGGAATAATCGTCCATCAATCAGCATATGTTGAAAGATTGCTTAAACGTTTCAACATGGACAAAGCTCACCCATTGAGCACCCCTATGGTTGTAAGGTCTCTAGATCCCCAAAATGACCAATTTCGTCCTAGAGAATCTGATGAAGAGATACTTAGTCCTGAAGTACCATAACTCAATGCAATTGGGGCTTTGATGTACTTGGCACAATGTACGAGACTAGATATCACTTTTGCGGTAAATTTATTGGCACGTTTTAGTTCTGAGCCAACTCGGAGACATTGGAATGGAGTTAAACATATTTTCCGTTATCTCCAAGGAACCATAGATTTGGGATTATATTATTCCAAGGATTCCACTAACTCGGTTTAGTTGGATATGCCGATCTTTGGATATAGATCCGATCCACATAAGGCTCGCTCTCAAACCGAGTATTTATTTTGTTATACGGCACCGCTATTTCTTGGCGTTCTACGAAGCAATCGCTAGTAGCTACATCTTCTAACCACTCTGAGATTATTGCTTTATATGAAGCTGGAAGAGAGTGTGTTTGGTTAAGATCCGTTATAACACATATTCATAATTCTTGTTGCTTAACACCGGTTACAAATTCTCCAACTATAATTTATGAAGATAATGCTGCTTGTGTTGCATAAGTCAGGGGAGGATATATCAAAGGTGATAGGACCAAGCATATCTCGCCGAAATTTTTCTATACTCATGAACTCCAAGAAAGTCGACAAATTGATATTAAACAGATTCAATCCATAAATAATCTTGCAGATTTTTTTACCAAATCATTGCCAACATCAAGTTTTGAGAAATTAGTATATGGCATTGGTATGAGGCGAGTTCATAAAATGTAAGATTAATTAGCCCCATAAGTGGCTATATGGCTCTATTGAGGGGGAGATATTATGAACTATGCATTGCAGCATTGATATGCGGCTAGTTCACAAGATGCAATAATGATTAGTCACAGGAGTGGCTATATATACATTGCACTCTTTTTTTTCTTTATGTTCGATTTTTTCCCATGGGGTTTTTCCGGCTTAAAGTTTTTAACGAGGCAATTAACGCATCCATAAAAGGGAGAGATCATAACATGTGTGCTCTGCACTCTTTTTCTCTTTTGTCCGGTTTTTATCCTACTGGGTTTTTCCGGCTTAAGGTTTTTAATGAGGCAGTATCATTCGATGCACATTCATAATGAATATGATGAATATTCAAAGAGGAGTGTTATGAAATACATGAATGGATAGAATACATGAATGAATATTCATTATATTCATCTTATCTAATGTACTTATTATGGTACATTTGTATCATATATTCTAAGTACATCTCCCTATACAATTAACGTTCATCTCCCTTATCAAATACATGTATCATTCGATACATTGATATTAATGATAAGTACATTCTTGTTCTCCTATAAATAGGAGTTTAGTTTTGATGTACAAAAACAACAATATAGAACAACAATCACAATACAGTGAAATATCTGGCTTTCTCTACTATTTCTAGTGTTCACTTGCTTTCTCTTCTCAATCTCTTCTCTATTATATATTCGCAACACAATATTTTACAACAATTTTGAATTTATACCCTAATTCTGAATAATAATCCAATTACATGAATAAAATGACTTAAATCCTTACCGGTCATTGCATAGAGAAAAAAAAATCTGACTTGGTTCCGATTACGTTTCCTTGTTCTTTCTTTCCCCACCCCATTCTTGCGTCCCCACTTTTCATTTCATAGATGAGCTGAATGTCCACTTTTTCCCTCTTTTGGTACCACAGCTTTTTGACTAAGTCAAAGTCCACATATTACAAATGACAACTTTTTGTTTTGACTGATTTCTCTCCTCTCCTTCTGACCACTTCCATCCATGCACAGATCTAGGCCGTGTAGTTTTCGGCGACTGATCCATTTTTCCATCACATTAAACTCTTGGATTTCCGTTTGGCACGTTAAAATTCTCCTAAAAAATGAGAAGCTGAATGAGGTCGAGTCTCCTTCGAAGTTGCATGAATTCTTATTTCAGAACTTGTCATGAGGAAAAATATCTGTAATTTATAGTTTTAATGTATATCATTCTTTCTAACTTCAGTATCTTACTTTGTGCGCATGTCATGGAATTCTGCACAATTATTACTCAACACACCACTGCCCTATGATTCTTGGGGTAACCAGGGAGTTGCTTGCCCCTGTAATCATCCGATTTTGGTGTGATGGAACGTTGCCGTTGTTGGTTGGAGTTAGTCGGGTGCTCTAAGAAATTTAGACAACCAACAGTCACAAAAAGAAAATATCAGTCTATGATTCAAAATGACGAAGAAACCATGGCATTTGGTATGGAATTAGTACATTGATCAAGGACCATGTTCATCTTGGCCAGGGACGTGTGCATGAGACAAGGTTTGCAACCTTAATCAGGACATCTGTGCTTAAATTCCATACAGTAATCCTCACGAGTCTTCCTCTGGTTGTCAGCCAATAGCTCAAGTCGGTCTATGCTCTCTTGACTAGAAAAAGATGATAATGCAGGACAGTAGGTGGCTACATGAGTTATCGATATCCCATCACGTTTCTCGGCTGATCTCAAACTCCATTTGCCACAACCTTCTTCCTCTCTTCTGGCCAAGTTCAAATCCATTCTCGAATTGCATACTTTTCATGTTCGATAACCAAATAAATCCTCCATTGCCGTCTCCTCTTTCGACTCATCATATGCTCTATCTTTGGCTCTTTCTATTCCCTGTTTTTTCCGTAGCTCAAGCTGACATAACTGTTGGATCTTCTCTAACTGCCGCGAGTGGCAACTCTTCATGGCTTTCTCCTTCTGGAGACTTCACTTTCGGCTTTCGATCATTGTCCAACGGTAACAACGCCAAGGATGAGCGACTCTTCTTGCTTTCCATTTGGTACAACAAGATACCTTCGAAAACTGTCGTCTGGTTTGCGAATGGAGATCATCCTGCACCTGAAAATTCGAAACTAGCGCTCACTTCCAACCTGGGGCTCGTCCTCACCGATCCTCAAGGCGAGGAATTGTGGAAATCGGAGAGCATTCTCGGTGATGTCTCACGCGCCATTTTCAATGACACAGGCAATTTTGTGATTCTTGATTCGAAATCGGAGAAACTATGGCAGAGCTTCGAAGACCCCCGCGATACGTTGCTCCCTTCGCATACGCTGGGGAAGAATGAACTCCTTGCCTCTCGTCAATCAGAGGAAATCTTCTCCAGAGGGAAATTCCAGCTTCGGATGCTCGACAGGGGAGACCTCGTGCTCAACACGATAAACCTGCCTTCCAATCATGCTAACGAGGAGTACAACATCACCAAAACTGCTGGTGATTCAAACGGATCGGCCTCGTCGGGGAAAGAACTTGTGTTTAGTGACTCGGGATCTCTGTTTGTTTTGAAGGAAAATGGCGAGGAAGTTTACCTCTCACAGGCGAAGGTGCCTTTGGCGTCGGATTTTTATCTCCGAGTGACGTTGGACTTCGATGGGGTTTTGACACAGTATGTGCACCCCAGGAACTCAAATACTGACGGAAACTGGAGCATCCTCTGGACCCAACCCGACAACATATGCTCAGCCATTGTTTCTAGAAATGGCATCGGAGTTTGTGGGTACAATAGCATTTGCACTCTCGGAGAAAATAACAGGCCGAACTGTAGATGCCCCGACCGATACACCTTGCTCGATCCCAGTGATGAGCATGGTAATTGCGTACCAAACTTCACTTTGAGTTCTTGTTTGGAATATGAGGATAAGCGGAACCATGGTTCGGCCGAGGACATCTACGCTTTCGTGGAGCTTAAGAATACAGCTTTTCCACCGGCCGGTTATGAGATGTTGGCGCCTTTCTCTGAGGATGAATGCAGGAACTCGTGCTTGCACGACTGCATGTGTGCGGCGGCTGTTTACAGAGATGGCGTGAATTGCTGGAAGAAGAGGCTCCCTCTCTCCAATGGGAGAGTCGACCCCCAGTTTAATGGGAAGGCCATGATCAAAGTCCCGAAAAGCGACCTCCCTCTACCTCCCACGAACGATTCCAAATTCCCAATCCCAGAGCTGAAGGCGAAAGAAAAAAAATCCCAGGACTTGGATTTTGACAGGATCATTGCTTTTGGGAACTTCTGTTTTAGTCAACATCCTCTTCATTGGTGCGAGCACTCTGGGTTTTTGCGTCATCTACCGCAAGAAGCCTGAGAAAATAAACCTTAGAGAAAATCTAGTGGAGACGAATTTGCGGTGTTTCACTTACCAGGAGCTCTTCAAAGCCACGGATGGCTTCAAGGAAGAGCTAGGGAGGGGAGCCTTCGGGATTGTTTATAAAGGGTTTATTCCTAGTGATGTAGCAGTTGCTGTGAAGAAGCTGACTAACGTATTTCAGGACAAGGAGAAGGAATTCAGAACCGAAATGAATGTGATCGGTCAGACCCATCACAAGAATCTGGTCAGGCTACTCGGCTTCTGCAATGAAGGGCAAGAGAGGTTGCTGGTTTACGAGTTCTTGAGCAACGGCACGCTGTGGAGCCTTCTCTTTACTGGTGAATCCAGACCCAGTTGGAACCAAAGATGCCAAATCGCTTCAGCAATTGCCAGAGGACTGCTCTACTTGCATGAAGAGTGCACCATGCAGATCATCCACTGTGACATCAAGCCATGGAACATCCTCCTCGACGAGTACTACAACGCGAGGATCTCCGATTTCGGATTGGCCAAGCTCCTGAAGATGGACCAGAGCTATACTCTCACAAACATCAGAGGAACAAGAGGGTATGTCGCTCCTGAATGGTTCAGGAGCTTGCCAATCACCGCGAAAGTAGATGTTTATAGCTATGGGGTGTTGCTGCTGGAGATAATATGTTGTAGGAGTTGTTTGGGGGGCGAAATGGGTGGAGAAAGAGAGAGAGAGCTCTTGACTGATTGGGCTTACGATTTCTTTATGGATGGAAAATTGGATGCTCTCGTGGAAGGCGACATCGAAGCTTTGAGTGAGAGGGAGAAGTTGAAGAATTTGGCGATGGTTGCGTTTTGGTGCATACAAGAGGACCCGTCATTGAGGCCAACTATTAAGAAGGTGACTCAGATGCTGGACGAAACAGTGGAAGTGCCGGTCCCTCCATGTCCATTCGCTTTTAGTAGCTGCACCAACATCATTCCTAAATGAGAGCTGAGCTTCAAGCTATGAACTTTAATCTACTTATGCTATGATGGGCATACTATACTCCACCGCTTGTTTTGCAGCTTGAAGTGTTGCAATTTGTCTTCTTTGCAGTGTATTGAATCTAAAATGTGCAACATAGTGATGCAAGTTCTTTTTCAAATGAGTATTGTAAATGTCACACCCCGATCCTCGGGCACGCACACATCCTTCTGCTTGGTCGATTTTAAAATGCGATATCCCAGGACTATGTATCGCCGACCCTTTCATTTATTAAGCACATACGGAAGCGTTAAAATCCCCAGCACAATAAAACGATGGGATAGAAAAGCAGGGCCATATTTTTCATATTGAAGCTTATAACCAAACTTTTATACAAAACACAAACCAATTCATAACTATTTACTTCAAAAGGAATTCTCAAAAGAAGATAGACTCTCAGTCCATCCCGGCTGCACTCAAGACCCCTCTCCGGATTATCTTCTTCTTCCAAAATCCTTCTTCTCAGGTTTCACCTCCGAGTTCTCCTTCTCAGACTCCTCCTCATCGGGGTCCCGCAATGTTTTTCCCAAACCGGGATGAGACTACGTCTCGCCGAGTTCTACCCCACTAAGCCCAATTAGTAAACCATTATACTAAAGGCTGCCTAAACACGCATAGGTCAGAGGACGTACCTTAGCATCAGATCCCACCTGCATGTTAGCACAGGTCAAATAGACACCTAAGCAATCACATCACAGATCAAAGCATCGATCAAATCGACCTAGTCGATTACACGTCAACAAGACCACTCACGGTCATTTCCATTCAATCAATCATTTCACAACATCGATCAAAGCAATGATCAATCGACCTAGTCGATTACATGTCAACGATGACCATTCTCCGGCCAATTCAGTTCAATCAGCCAATCCATGACAAACGAATCAAACCATATCGATGGTTTCATCTATACTCGATAATTAATCTCAACACTTCCATTCAACATTTCCACTCAAATATAGACTCAAGGCGCTAGAGGTGACCCCAACACGAAGTCTCGTCGTCGTGCGGTACTTAGTCCTTGACCACAAATAACAGTAGTATAAGGCGCTAGAGGTAACTCACACGAAATCTCGCTATCGTGTAGTACTTAGTCATTCACTACACAACGCAATAGCATAAGGCGCTAGAGGTAACTCACACGAAATCTCACTATCGTGTAGTACTTAGTCCTTCACTATAAAATGCAATAGGGTAAGGCGCTAGAGGTGACTCACACGAGATCTTCCATCATGTAGCACTTAGCCCTCCACTATGCATAACAATGCAGCAAGGCGCTAGAGGTAATTCCCATGCGACTCAGGTCGCCATGTAATACTTAGTCCTTAACTACAATAAGCAATGGTATAAGGCGCTAGAGGTAACTCACACTAAGTCTTCTACTTGTGTAGTACTTAGTCCTTTACCTGCTCATGATCCATTGGGTTCCCTCCACACAACACACATCACATCAATTTCCAATAATCATATTGCTTCAACTATAAGCCAACACACGATTAATCCCTCACGACCCAATGACATTGTGCCTCGCACTGTCTCGACCTCATTTCTTCGTATAAAAATATTCGATAAAATATCGTGCGTGGGCACACACACTGGCCTTAACCAAAATATAATATTTTCCTTTCCATAACTCCCACGTTTTCTGTAGTCCATTCAAATATTGATGGCATCATCAACCGATGCCCGGTTATTTTTCAATTAATAACCAATGATTTTCCAATTAAAGAATAATTCACATCCTTCGCAAATAATTCAATTCAAGACAGAATAAAGCTCCATTAAATAAATGGACTTCACCACAACGATCGGCACGAAATTTCGGTCGTCGGCCATCTCAATCTTAATTTCCGAAAAGTAAATAATTAATTAATTAATTTCGAAAATTAATAATTAATTTCAATAAATCCAATTTAGCTCAAATTAAAGCCCAATTAAATAAAAACGGGCTGCACCACGATCATCAGCATAAAAATTCGGCCATTAGCCATCCAAGTTGAATTTCCGGTAAATAAATCATTAAATAATTAATTTCGAAAATAATATTTAAATACAAGAAATTCAATTTAGCTTAAAATAAAGCCCGATTAAATAAACGGACTTCACCACGGTCATCAACATAATTTTCCGGTTCCAGACCATCTCAATTGAATTTTCGGAAAATAAATAAATAATTAATTTAATTCCGAAAAATAATATTTAAATGCCAAAAATCTCACTTAGGCCCGAATCGCTAAATTGAAGCCCGATTAGGCGTCGGAAAATTCCCGAGACACTTCCAAAAATTAGTAGACCACGTCTACTTGCTAATTGCGCAATCAATTTATTTAAATCACATCACAATTGACTAATAATTGTTAATTTATTCTAATCTAACAACCTAAACATAATTAATTAAAACTAAACCAACCTTAAAGCATAATTAGTCAACTAATCCAGGATTAGTGAGATTACTCACCAAATCGCGCGCAAATCGGATCAATCCGACGGCGGCGACGCGAGGAACGATTGTTCCCAAAGCACGGCTCGGGTTCGGGGTCGGGAAACGGCCCAAAAGCGGGCTTGAACCAGCTGGAAACCCATTTCGTGGGTTGCTGGTTGGCTGCGAAACAGGGGAAAACAGAGATGGTTAGGGGCGGGGAAGGCTTCGGGAGAGCGGGCGGTGCTCCGGGGAGGGCCGGTGGAGGTCCGGCGGCTTCAAACGGCGGCCGGAGGTGGCCGGATCGAGTTGGACAGAGGCTGAACCAGGCTGCGTCGCACGGGGGAGAGACGGCCGCGAGCGACGGACGCGAGGTGGAGCGCGCGGCGTGCGCGGGCGGGCGTCGCGGACGAGCGGTGCGGCGGCGGGACGAGCGACGGTGGTCCTCGGCGAGCTGTTGTTCTCCTTTGCTGGTTTTGGTCTCCTCCGCACAAAGAAGAAGAAGAAGAAGAAGAAGAAGAAGGTCACGTGGGATGAGGGAGAAGAGAGAGGAGAGAGAAGAAGAGATAAGAGAGAGTAGTTTTGACTAGTCAAAGAGGAGAGAGAAGAGAAAGCAAAATTGAACTTGGCAAGGGTGTGTTCGGTGGGGGAGGGGAAATCGCACGAGGGAAAAGAGGGAAGGAGAGAGAGAGAGAAAAGAAGAGAAAAGGGAGAAAGAGAAAATAAATTAAATAATAACATTATTCATATTTTTTCTTTTCTCTTTCCTTTTCTATTTTCTTTTGGTCTTCAATTCTTCCTCCGATAATTTCTTTATTGAAATTTCGGACTCGTCAATAAATTGACGAACGATGAGACAATGTCCTAAAAATAAGAATTATGATGCACTTAAAATTCGATTCCCGAAATCGAGTTCAATTTCGTGGTTAAAAATCGATCAGACGTGATTTTAGTCCAATCCAACAAATTGAGTAGCTTTTAGGGATTTTTTTACCGAGATACATCCCTTAACGGCTTCACTCAATAGGTCAGTTAACTCGTGAGTGATCAGCTCAGAGAAAAAGGACCGTAAACACATCGACGAAATGCCCATTTCACTTTATCGTAAACGGGGTCGAATTTCAGGATGTCACAACTCTTCCCCTCTTATAAAAATTTCGTCCTCGAAATTTAAATCATTATACTTTGATCAATAGGCGGGGGTACAATTGTCTCATCGATTCTTCAGTCTTCCAAGTCGCTCCTTCAGTGCCGTGGTGTTGCCAGACCACTTTGACCAACGGAATGGTCTTTGTACGCAGAACTTGCTCTTTACGATCAACAATTTGAATCGGGCTTTCAACGTATGACACACGGTCATCCACGTCCAATTCCTCGAAATTGAGCACGTGGGTCGAGTTAGGCTCGTACTTCCTTAACATCGACACGTGAAAGACGTCAAGCACTTGCGCCAATCTTGGCGGCAACGCAAGACGATACGCTAGGTTTCCGATTCTTTCAAGAATCTCAAACGGACCTACGTACCTCGGACTCAGTTTGCCTTTCTTACCAAAGCGCGAAGTTCTCCTCATTGGTGACATTTTCAGAAAAACATGATCACCAACTTTGGGCCTGCGATTTTCCTTTCCCCGACTTCATCCCAACATACTAGAGTTTTGCACGCTCTGTCATATAACGCTTCAAAAGGAGCCATCTTGATACTTTGCTGATAACTGTTGTTGTAGGCGGATTCCACCAGATGAAGCTGATCTTCCCAACTTCCTTTGAAGTCTATTACACATGCTCTCAGCATGTCTTCAAGAGTCTGAATTGTCCTTTCAGACTGGCCATCCGTCGAGGATGATACGTCGTAAATCTTATCATGAAGTTTTGTACCTAAAGCACTCTGCAAGCTCTTCCAAAAAAGCAGCAGTAAATCTCTGGTCTCTATCAGATGTTATCGTAACTGGCACTCAATGCATACGAACCACCTGACGCACATACAGGTTTGCGTGTCTATCCAGACTCAAGTCCTTTCGAACTGCAATGAAGTGAGCCAACTTTGTCAACCTGTCGACTACTACCCAAATCGAATCATTCCCCTTCTGACTCCTTGGTAGTCCAGTCACGAAATTCATCGTGATATGCTCTCATTTCCACTCTGGAATCGCAAGAGGTTGCAGAAGTCCTCCTGACTTGCAATGCTGGGTTTTTACTTGTTGATAAGTCAAACACTTGACGACATGCTTGGCAATGTCCGCCTTCATACCTGACCACCAATAGTGTTAACGCAGATTCTGATACATCTTAATACTTCTAGGATGAATGTTGTAACTACTACGATGCAATTCAGATAAAACATCTTCTCTAAGTTCCACATCTTTTGATACAACTAAACATCCACAGGATCTTAGAGTCCCATCGTCAAAATCTGAAAGCCAACTTTTCCTTAAGCCCTTGGAAGTTACACTTGCACTGATCTGTCCACACGAATTTTTCTTCCTCTTTCAGGAGTTGAGTTGCTAACACTGAGAACCCTTCCATAGACCTTCTGTAATACCCTGCTAAACCCAAAAAACTTCTGATCTTTGATACTACTGTCAGTCTTGGTCCACTGATAACTGATTCCATCTTGACCAAGTTCATGAAAATCCTTTCACCATTCTCAGACATCTCTTGTGCTCTTTAGCATTCCTCGAATACACCGGAATATCATTACACGACACGATCACAACTGACCTAGATATTCCTTGCACACTCGGTTTGCCAAATCCATGGCAAGTAGCTAGAGTGTTCACCAGCCTAAACGATCTTGCAATACTCTTGTAAAAACCATATCAAGTACAAACAGCTGTCCGTCATACAACCTCATTCCTGGTTCATAACTGATGACTTCAAAATCTCAAATCGACCTTTAAAATATCGATACTCTTTATAACTAGTCACAACATTCATCAATCTTTGGCAAAGAACACTTGTCCTTGATCTTCACCTAATTGAGTTAACGATGGTCGATGCATACTCACAACAACCCATCTTTCTTTTCTCACAAACAAAACTGATATTTCCCAAAAGTGATGCACTGATATACATGAATTCATCATTCATCAATCTTCACATCTGCATCTCTAATTCTACCAATTCAGACAACAACGGTGGTAAGAAGCCTTCGAGAGTAGCTCTATCCCGGTGCTAGCCCGATCGTACTTTCTATCTCTTTCTCGACGGCGGTCCGCCGGTTCTTGTGACAACACATCTAGAATTTCTTAGACCACTGAGATGTCCTCCATCTCTAGTTCTCCAATCTGTCCTACCCAAGACAATCGCCAAGCAACCTTAGCAGTCTCCATCTAACAAACAAGTTGCCTCCAGCCAACGAGATTCATGAAATCGAAGATTCTTTTTGACTCTCAATAACTTCGACACTTTCACATGTTAATAGACTAAATTGGATTACTTAATGACCATGATTCATTATCACAAGATACTCCATAAGCCCACACTATTCATGTGGCATCAAATTCACACTTCAAAGACAACTAATCAAGCACAACTGTTGCTAATGATTTCCCCCTCTGTCACTTTTACTTCAACAATTTAAGTTCTACTAACTCGGCACAAACTCTGCTACGCTGCTCTGATAAAATCACATCCAATACATTCTTTCTCTAATCGGTGCAAGGTCAATTCTACTCTCATTCCTTTCGCCATCCTAGTGGCGTTCTGGCCGTAGTAGCAATGTCTATGCTACCTTAGACTTCCCTTGACAATCCTTCACCCGATGGCCATGCTGGTCATCATCACAACATATTCTAGCCATAATTGGATACTGAATTTATCCATGCTTTCATTCTACAATTCTGACACCTATCATGTGAGTCTTCTATCTCCTACCAAGTGATAGCACACATCTTTCTGGTTGCCCCATTAGTCTGTTAGGACCACTCTCGACCTCGATCTTTTCCCTGACCGATTTTCATTTCTGCCTGAACTGGATCTATACCTCGGCTCGAATGCAATGACTCGCTCCTGGATCACATCTCCACTCTGGATCTCAGCAGGTGAGGCGACAACAACGGTTGCGGCACTAACGGCGGCTCGATCCTGAGCCTCTTGGCTCATCCAATTCCCAAGGAACACTAGCATCAAAACGATCCTATCGAACTTAGGATCATTCGACGCTGTTACACTAGTACCAACCGGCGGTGATACTCTTACACTCAAGCTGGCCAGAGCCAACACTCTGCCACAACCACCTCGGGTACTGACCTTTGTCGGTGCATTAACCCGAGTCACAGAGGACATTATCCTCTTACTAGGAGTTCTCAGCTCCTGCTCGCTCATGGTTCAGTCTTTACACTGAAACCTGCCTTCCAAATCCACACTGGATTAGAAGATGAGCGATCCACACACAACAAACAATTTTAGCACTCAGCTAACATAGACATGCACCGGCATGAATTTAAAGGCCTTTCCTACTAACTATCCCATGGTCAACGCTCCTTATCACTCCAATCTTCAACCTCGCTCTGATACCACTTAAACTGGATGTCACACCCCGATCCTCGGGCACGCACACATCCTTCTGCTTGGTCGATTTTAAAATGCGATATCCCAGGACTATGTATCGCCGACCCTTTCATTTATTAAGCACATGCGGAAGCAGTTAAAATCCCCAAACAATAAAACGATGGGATAGAAAAGCAGGGCCATATTTTTCATATTGAAGCTTATAACCAAACTTTTATACAAAACACAAACCAATTCATAACTATTTACTTCAAAAGGAATTCTCAAAAGAAGATAGACTCTCAGTCCATCCCGGCTGCACTCAAGACCCCTCTCGGGATTATCTTCTTCTTCCAAAATCCTTCTTCTCAGGTTTCACCTCCGAGTTCTCCTTCTCGACTCCTCCTCATCGGGTCCCGAAATGTTTTTCCCCAAACCGGGATGAGACTACGTCTCGGCGAGTTCTACCCCACTAAGCCCAATTAGTAAACCATTATACTAAAGGCGCCTAAACACGCATAGGTCGAAGACGTACCTTAGCATCGATCCCACCCGCATGTTAGCACAGGTCAAATAGACACCTAAGCAATCACATCACGATCAAAGCATCGATCAAATCGACCTAGTCGATTACACGTCAACAAGACCACTCACGGTCATTTCCATTCAATCAATCATTTCACAACATCGATCAAAGCAATGATCAATCGACCTAGTCGATTACATGTCAACGATGACCATTCTCCGGCCAATTCGGTTCAATCGCCAATCCATGACAAACGAATCAAACCATATCGATGGTTTCATCTATACTCGATAATTAATCTCAACACTTCCATTCAACATTTCCACTCAAATATAGGCTCAAGGCGCTAGAGGTGACCCCAACACGAAGTCTCGTCATCGTGCGGTACTTAGTCCTTGACCACAAATAACAGTAGTATAAGGCGCTAGAGGTAACTCACACGAAATCTCGCTATCGTGTAGTACTTAGTCCTTCACTACACAACGCAATAGCATAAGGCGCTAGAGGTAACTCACACGAAATCTCACTATCGTGTAGTACTCGATCCTTCACTATAAAATGCAATAGGGTAAGGCGCTAGAGGTGACTCACACGAGATCTTCCATCATGTAGCACTTAGCCCTCCACTATGCATAACAATGCAGCAAGGCGCTAGAGGTAATTCCCATGCGACTCAGGTCGCCATGTAATACTTAGTCCTTAACTACAATAAGCAATGGTATAAGGCGCTAGAGGTAACTCACACTAAGTCTTCTACTTGTGTAGTACTTAGTCCTTTACCTGCTCATGATCCATTGGGTTCCCTCCACACAACACACATCACATCAATTTCCAATAATCATATTGCTTCAACTATAAGCCAACACACGATTAATCCCTCACGACCCAATGACATTGTGCCTCGCACTTTGTCTCGACCTCATTTCTTCGTATAAAAATATTCGATAAAATATCGTGCGCAAGACACGGCTGGCCTTAGCCAAAATATAATATTTTCCTTTCCATAACTCCCACGTTTTCGTAGTCCATTCAAATATTGATGGCATCATCAACCGATGCCCGGTTATTTTTCAATTAATAACCAATGATTTTCCAATTAAAGAATAATTCACATCCTTCGCAAATAATTCAATTCAAGACAGAATAAAGCTCCATTAAATAAATGGACTTCACCACGACGATCGGCACGAAATTTTCGGTCGTCGGCCATCTCAATCTTAATTTCCGAAAAATAATTAATTAATTAATTAATTTCGAAAATTAATAATTAATTTCAATAAATCCAATTTAGCTCAAATTAAAGCCCAATTAAATAAACGGGCTGCACCACGATCATCAGCATAAAAATTCGGCCATTAGCCATCCAAGTTGAATTTCCAGGAAATAAATCATTAAATAATTAATTTCGAAAATAATATTTAAATACAAGAAATTCAATTTAGCTTAAAATAAAGCCCGATTAAATAAACGGACTTCACCACGGTCATCAACATAATTTTCCGGTTCCAGACCATCTCAATTGAATTTTCGAAAAATAAATAAATAATTAATTTAATTCCGAAAAATAATATTTAAATGCCAAAAATCTCACTTAGCCCGAATCGCTAAATTGAAGCCCGATTAGGCGTCGGAAAATTCCCGAGACACTTCCAAAAATTAGTAGACCACGTCTACTTGCTAATTGCGCAATCAATTTATTTAAATCACATCACAATTGACTAATAATTGCTAATTTATTCTAATCTAACAACCTAAACATAATTAATTAAAACTAAACCAACCTTAAAGCATAATTAGTCAACTAATCCAGGATTAGTGAGATTACTCACCAAATCGCGCGCAAATCGGATCAATCCGACGGCGGCGACGCGAGGAACGATTGTTCCCAAAGCACGGCTCGGGTTCGGGGTCGGGAAACGGCCCAAAAGCGGGCTTGAACCAGCTGGAAACCCATTTCGTGGGTTGCTGGTTGGCTGCGAAACAGGGGAAAACAGAGATGGTTAGGGGCGGGGAAGGCTTCGGGAGAGCGGGCGGTGCTCCGGGGAGGGCCGGTGGAGGTCCGGCGGCTTCAAACGGCGGCCGGAGGTGGCCGGATCGAGCTGGACAGAGGCTGAACCAGGCTGCGTCGCGCGGGGGAGAGACGGCCGCGAGCGACGGACGCGAGGTGGAGCGCGCGGCGTGCGCGGGCGGGCGTCGCGGACGAGCGGTGCGGCGGCGGGACGAGCGACGGTGGTCCTCGGCGAGCTGTTGTTCTCCTTTGCTGGTTTTGGTCTCCTCCGCACAAAGAAGAAGAAGAAGAAGAAGAAGAAGAAGAAGGTCACGTGGGATGAGGGAGAAGAGAGAGGAGAGAGAAGAAGAGATAAGAGAGAGTAGTTTTGACTAGTCAAAGAGGAGAGAGAAGAGAAAGCAAAATTGAACTTGGCAAGGGTGTGTTCGGTGGGGGAGGGGAAATCGCACGAGGGAAAAGAGGGAAGGAGAGAGAGAGAGAAAGAGAAAATAAATTAAATAATAACATTATTCATATTTTTTCTTTTCTCTTTCCTTTTCTATTTTTTTTTGGTCTTCAATTCTTCCTCCGATAATTTCTTTATTGAAATTTCGGATTTCGTCAATAAATTGACGAACGATGAGACAATGTCCTCAAAATAAGAATTATGATGCACTTAAAATTCGATTCCCGAAATCGAGTTCAATTTCGTGGTTAAAAATCGATCGACGTGATTTTAGTCAATCCAACAAATTGAGTAGCTTTTAGGGATTTTTCTGCGAGATACATCCATTAACGGCTTCACTCAATAGGTCAGTTAACTCGTGAGTGACCAGCTCAGAGAAAAAGGACCGTAAACACATCGACGAAATGCCCATTTCACTTTATCGTAAACGGGGTCGAATTTCAGGATGTCACAGTAAATCTCATATGTCTTGAATAGATTTTCTGCACTTGTTGAATCTAATAATGATTAAGTTGTGGGACTTCCAGTGTTAAACATTGAAATTCTGTGTCACGCTGGACATTGTTTTGTATTTTGGAGTATTTCATGAAGTTGATAATGTTATCTATGGATCAATGGTGCATAATGTCATGGACTGGAGAGCACTCGTGTCACGGTCAGGCTGATAGCCCTCAGCTCAAGGACCTGTGCTGTGTACTATCTCAGCTTTCGGCTAGTGTACCAGCCGACTCAACCAACTCCAGTTTGTTCATGAGTTCGTTTGCAAGCAAGTAGAGATTCAGGTATAAAAATCTACTCGTATTGAACAACATAAGTACGAGTTCTTGATGGCAATTCCTCATAAGGTGGTCTTACTAACATCCTCAAGATGGCACTATGCCATGGGACAACTGGTTACAGATTTGGATGAGCCCAAATTGTGGCACGCATAGATCATGACATCCAGACAAATCCGACCTCAACTGTATCAAGATCAACTTTGATGCAACTTTAAGGAAGATAAAAGCCTCTTTTGCTTGTCACAAGAGAAGCTCGGTTAGCTCGGTTAAAGTGACACTAGGGCACTGCCAAAGAACATGAAGGTAAAACCAAGCCATCACAATTTGGTGTATGAGATTAGCAGAGAAGGCAGGATGGTTGGCAGGGGACCAGGCCCCGAGTGCTGGGTTCAGGCCTGGGCTTGGCTGACTCAAACTCGAGTGCTGGGGTCCAGGACTCAGCCTTGATGGACCTAGGTCTAGGCACCAAGCACAAGGGCTTTACCTTTGTGGACCCACGCCAGGGCAATAGGGAGCTGGGCATGGGCATTGAGTTCTCGAGCTCAGTTTTGGCGAGCCCAATACCAATGCCTATGCTCATGCGCAGGACTTGAGGACTCGGGGATCTAGGCTTTAGACCCCCATGCCCATGCCAAGTTCTGGCTTATAGAAAAGTCTCACTTGATTTTTCTGATCAAATAACGGAAAATATTTTTCACTTCATTTTCAGGTCTCAATCAAACACCGGAAAATATTGTTATTTTTTGAAAAATGACTCATCGGAAAACATTTTATAGAAATGTCATATTTTCCGTGAGAACAAACAAAGCCTACATATTTAATGGAAGGATTCAAGTACATCAATATCGCAGGTTTGGGTACTTAAATGCACAAATTAAAATTTTTTGGATTAAGGTGTTATTGTAACAAATTTAAGAACTCTTGTTATTATCTCCAAAAACATAACGAAACACTTGTTCCACACAAATTAAGGTTTTGTTTATTTTACGGCAAATAAATGATTAGAAAAATATTTTCTTGAAAATAATCACTTATATTACTTACGAGAATGAATGATAGAATAATATTTTTATCGTTCACGAAAATTTCTATACATAAAATGTTGTTGATAATGAAAGTATTTTTTATTAATTAATTGTTCCAAGTGATACAAGCAATCATTTTTTGGAAAATATTTTATAAATTATTTATATTCCGCTAAACAAAACGGAACCTTAAATTGTATGTTAAAAACTCCATGATAAGAACCAAATGTAGGGTCTCATTAGAGATGATCATGGAAATTAAATTTGTGGTTTTAACTGTCACAGCGAGGGCACAACGAGTGTACTTTTTATTCATCTTATGTAGAGGTGCAAAACCTTATTTTTCTTGATGCTAGCGCAGGGAAGAACTCTATGTAATGCCTCAGGACTTTTAGATTATCACACGGGTCTTTGCTACGGTGCCGTGACTCAAAGCATGGCAGATAGCAGTGCCAGCTAACAACCGTCAGATCAAGGCAGTGTCCTGGTGCAAAGCACGGTGAAGTTGTTATGCAAGCTATCAACCGATAGATCAATGAGATTGATTATCGATCGTCCGATCAAGAGATGCTCTACATTGTCGAACTAAAATGTGTTAACGTCAGCTGTCGGATCAAGGTAGTGCCGTGATGCACGGCATGGCAAGGTTGGCTGTTTCTGTGCCATCTCTCACATTCTTTCGACTCCGAAGTCTCTAATTCTTAAAATTCTTCTGTGGTCTGAAACTTAATAATTTAGCGGGAATTACGGAGAATTCTATACACAGATTGCCTGGAGTTTATCCTAGGCAGGCAGTGAAGAAATTGCTTCACAATTGTTCTCCCAATTTCATGTTCTCTCAATACAAACTGCAAGTTAATGAAATGCCCCCAAGGGCTTTGTCAGTGCAAATTCTTCCTTCAAATCGCTGCTTCTGCATGTGCCTTCGTGAGATTAAGAACTCAGATCAGCGGGTATAATTCTCTTTTGACCCTCACATGCGTTCTCAACCAACCCTTTTGAGATTGTAAATAAAGGCACTTGCAGCCTCAGTCTAGGCACAGTTGTCCATGGACGATGATAAATGAATACAGTTGCAAATTGCCATTGTCATAGGTTAGACCGTTCTAGGCAGTGTCTACGACAATTGAATAATTGAAAGGCACTATGCTGATGAATGCATTTGCCGAACACAATCCGTGATTAAGATGCTCCGCGGTTCCTGGACCCTAGATATAAAAAGTAAGTTAGCTGGTGGAACTTGTTGAGGACACTATTTTTCATCTTGCTCCTCCTGACTTAAATCCTGAATTCAATGCCTTGAATAGGCGCTTCCTACTCATCAAAGTGAATATGTCCTAGCTTTCATAGTGGTATATTTTGATTTGGGATAAATGCATTGAAAGTTTTAAAAATATTTACAAAAATACAAATGAATCCTAAAACTTTCAAAAAATTCAGTTAAGTCTTAAAATTTATCATAAAAGTATAATAAAGTCCTCAAACTTTCCAAAAATACAATCCATGGAAGGACTTAATTGGATCAATTTAACAAATTTTAGGGATTAATTGCACTTTTTGAAAGTTTTAGAATTTAGTTGCATTTCCTTTTAAGTTTAAGGACTTTCAATACACTTATCCATTTTCATTCTTCTTCATTTTTATTTTTTTTTGGTCACATTCTTCTTCATTTACTTCTACGTTAAATTGAAACATTGACATGGATGTGAGGGAGCATCTCCCTCGAGCTGCCAAACAGAAACAGAGGACATGTCTGTGTGTTGACTGCTTTGCCTTCTTCTTTCCTCCCAATTACTTCCCATCCAAGCACAAAAACACACGCAGGCCGTGTAGTTTTCGGCAATTGATTGATTTTCCTTCGCTTTAAACTATTGAATTTCCGTTAGCCATGTTAGACTTCTAAAAGATGACAGGCCGAATTCATATTTCTCTGCTCGTCTAGAAGGGCGCGAATTTGGCCAAATAACCCATCCGACGCGTCTTCTTCTAAAGACTTTTCCAAGTTGCATGAATTCCTGATCATAGGACTTGTTCCTAGGAAAATTTTCTGCAATTCATACTTTCAAACAGCCAATCAGTCAAGTCATCGCTCAAACTTAACCAGCTGTAATGGAAAAGCTTGACAGCACGAAAAGCCCGTGATGTCTTTTTGACTAAGGTACATTTAGTAACATTTCTGTTTAAAAATTGTTCCGAAAAACAGAAATAAAAAAAAAACTATTTTTGTTCCCTTGAATAATTTTTTAACAAAATAATGCGTATGATAAACTTGTTCCTAGAATAAAAAATAAAAAATAAAAAAAGAAACACGTTTGGTAAACTTATATAATTTTTTTTTTTTTTTTAATTTTTTAATATTTTTTCCTTTTTCATTTTTTCTTTTTTTCTTCCTTTTGGCCGATCGCCGGCCTCGGCCATGGCGGCGACCGGCCGATGAGGGCCTGCGGCCTCGCTAGGGGCCGATGACGCTCGACCTCATCGGGGGCCGGCGACACTCCAGCGAGGTCACTAGCCCTCGATGGCGTCACTGGCACTCGACGGTCAGTTGCCGGCCATGACCAAGGCCGACGACTGGCCAAAGAAAAAAAGAAAAAGAAAAGAAAAAGAGAAGAAAAAATAGGAGAAAGAAAAATTGTTTCTCGAAAGTGTTCCGAGAATAATAAATAAGTTTTTTTTTTTTTTTTTGTTTTTATTCCAAATTTATTTAGAACAAAAAAATAAATTTGGAACAAAAATGCAAACAAACGTGTTTCTATTCTTTTTTTGTTCCCCGGAACAAAAAAACAGAAATTGAGTTCATAAATACGGACCAGGAACACAAACAAACAGCCCCTAATTGACGTATTAAGGACCCTAAACCACGCTCATGAAGGGAATCCAAAGGAGCTTCCAGTCTCCCGATAGTATAGTCCAAGGCTTGTCCCACACTCCTTTTGACTAAGACGATCACGATAGGCTCCGCTCCTTTAAACTAACCACAACCTACATTTCTCCTCGCAGGCCATGGGCAATTCCGTTCTTGAGCGAAACATATTCGTTCACAGCTTACGAGTCCCTAGTTGCTCCATCCATTGAAAAAATGTCCCCTGTTTCAGTGCTCTGTTTCTTGCTCTTTCACCTGCTAATTCCTTCCCCAGCGCAAGCGGACGGTGATATAACCATCGGATCTTCTCTGACCGCGAAAAAGGACAACTCTTCATGGCTTTCACCTTCCGGGGACTTTGCATTCGGCTTTCGTACGCTACCTGCCAACCCCGACAACCACGGTGAGGTCTTCTTGCTCTCCATTTGGTATAACAAGATACCTTCGAGAACAACCGTCTGGTTTGCAAATGGAGATCATCCTGCACCTGAAAATTCGAAGCTAGAGTTCACTTCCGACCTTGGCTTGGTTCTCACTGATCCACGAGGACAAAGATTGTGGATATCAGAGAACATCGTCGGTACTATCTCGCATGCTACCTTCAACGACACAGGCAATTTTATTATTCTCGGTTCAAATTTGGAGAATCTATGGGAAAGCTTTGAAGATCCCGACGACACATTGCTTCCTTCACAAACGCTGGGAAAAAATAAGTACCTTTCCTCTCGTCAATCAGAAGGAAGCTTTTCCAGAGGAAAATTCCAGCTTCGGATGCTGGACAGCGGAGACCTCGTACTCAACACCATAAACCTGCCTTCCAGTTATGCAAACGAACCTTATTACAGCACTGGAACTGCCCGAGATTCGAACGAGTCGAGCCCGGGGAAAGAAGTCGTGTTCGACGATTCAGCTTCTCCATTTGTTCTGAGAGAAAATGGCGATAAAGTTTACCTCTCACAGGTGAAAGTACCTTCAGCATCAGATTTTTACTCTAGAATTACGCTGAGCTTTGATGGGGTTTTGACTCAATACGTACACCCCAAGAATTCTAATTCTAATGGAACCTGGATCCCTCTGTGGTCTGAACCTGAAAATATATGCACTGCCGTTCTTGCTCCACGCGGCTCTGGTGTTTGTGGCTACAACAGTATTTGTTCCCTGGGTAACAATAACAGGCCGAAATGTGGCTGCCCCGAAAAATACACTTTGCTTGACCCCAATGATGAGTATGGCAGTTGCAAACCTAACTTCACACTGAGTTGTGAGGAAGATGAAAAGAAGCTGAAGCAAGGTTCCATAGAGGATCTTTACACTTTCGTAGAGCAAGAGCACACGGGTTGGCCGACGTCTGATTATGCCCTGCTGAAGCCTTTCTCTGAAGACGAATGCAGAAACTCATGCTTGCATGACTGCATGTGTGCGGCTGCCGGTTTCAGAGATGGCAACAGTTGCTGGAAAAAGAAGCTTCCCCTGTCCAACGGAAGAGTTGATCCTAAATTGGAAGGAAAGTTCCTAATCAAAGTCCCGAAGCGTGACTCAACTCTTACAAAGGACCGCGATCATAGAATTTTCATTTTCGTCGGATCAGTGCTCTTCGGAACTTCTGTGTCCGTCAATTTTCTACTCATCAGTGCTATCACTTGGGGGTTTTTCTTTGTCTACCGCAAGAAGCTCAAGAATATATCCACCAAAGAGAACTTCATGGAATCAAATTTGCGTTATTTCACTTACCAAGAGCTTTTCCGAGCCACGGATGGGTTCAAGGAAGAGATAGGCCGGGGATCTTTCGGGATTGTTTATAAAGGGGTGATGTCCAACGATGCACCAATTGCCGTGAAGAAGCTAGCTAGTGGGATGCAAAACAAGGAGAGGGAGTTCAGAACAGAAGTCGATGTGATAGGCCAGACCTTTCACAAGAATCTGGTTAGATTTCTTGGTTTCTGTGATGAAGGCCAAGAAAGGTTGCTCGTCTATGAGTTCTTGAGCAATGGCACACTATCAAGCCTTCTCTTTTCAGGTGAATCCAAACCCAGTTGGATCCAGAGATGCCATATTGCTTCAGGAATTGCCAGGGGATTACTATACTTGCATGAAGAGTGCACTACACAAATCATCCACTGCGATATAAAGCCACAGAACATACTTCTCGATGACTACTACAACGCGAGAATCTCTGATTTTGGACTTGCCAAGCTCCTGAAGATGAGCCAGAGCCATACTCAAACGAATATAAGAGGAACAAGAGGGTACATCGCTCCTGAATGGTTCAGGAACTTGCCCATCAGTGTGAAAGTGGATGTCTATAGCTACGGGGTGTTGCTTCTGGAGATAATATGCTGCAGGAGCTGTTTGAAGACTGAGGTGAGCAGAGAAAGTGAGGGAGGGCTCTTGACTGATTGGGCTTATGATTGCTTCATGCATGGAATGCTGGATGCTCTGGTTGAAGGTGACACGGAGGGTCTGAGGAACAGGGTGAAGCTGAAGAATTTGGTCATGATCACGTTATGGTGTATTCAAGAGGACCCTTCCTTGAGGCCAACGATGAAGAAGGTAACACAGATGCTGGAAGGAGCAGTGGAAGTGCCTGTCCCTCCATGTCCATTCCCCTTGAACAGCAGCACCTCCTCTTTCCTTCACCTAAATTGAACAGGGCTTAAGTGGTATGCTCTATGAATCACAATTTTCTCACGCTGGTCGTGAACATGTTATCTTCGCTACGTACATTTTTGCATCTTGCTGGGTAACTTACAAAGGAGAACCTGTGGTTGCCAATGTAAGTTACTACACTAATTTTATATGTAATCCTAGAAAATAAAAATAAGGATTATTTCGATAATGAATGTAGTACTGAAGGATGCAACTTAGAGGAATTGGTCGTGTAAAATTTTTAACTGTACAACTTGCATTACTATGCAATTCAATTTATAGACCAAATGACTAAACGCTGCCGCACAAGATCGTCTGCATCCTCAATTACCCAATACTCAACAAATCTGTTCACAATGACTTGAAACTAAGTCTGTTTGAAACAGAGGATGAGTGATATAATTAAAGCAGTCCTGAGTGAAATATGATTCCCAGTTCCCACTTTGTCATGACAAGAGGCAGGGGACTCAAGCACTGTATTATATTCCCAGCCCATGACAGTGCAAAACAACTTGCATGGTTTAAAAGAACGGGATGCTTAATGCGTTGTTACAGTGAGAATTTCCCAGTTCACACTGGTCTGCATAGATTCTGTACCTGTATGATCAGCATTCACCTTGTCCCCAGCTTGCACAAGATAGAGGAACCAGACATCAAAAAATGCGGAGTTTGGAACAACTGTAGACAAATTTCACTTTCCCTATGCATAATGCGATGATGCACTCTACCAAGAAGATTGGGTTTTAGACTTTATCCTACACCCAAGTTCAAATGAGATAGAATTACGGGGCGGTCCATGAAAAAGATCTAGGCTCGGTCACTTTGGCAAACTATTAAACGTTCGGCTTGTGAAACCTCCATTTAAATGAAAAAATTTAAGCAAGATGAGGCTTCCCTTGGACATCAAGTGAAGTTAGTTTCAGCCTGTCGACTGGCGACAAATATGAAAGACATTGATACTGAGTGAAACATCTTTATTTTACGCACGGTTATTGAAGCTGAAGGAATGATGCTCTACTGGCAAGATGGATCATTGTTTTTCAGAAATTTTTCGCAGTATATTAAGGAGTGGAATAATACATGAGTGGGAGATGTGATTGAGGACAGGCAGTGGAGATGGCCTTCTCCATGATCCACCGAGTTATTGGAAATTCAAGCTGCAATTACTGTGGTACTTTGAACCCTGGCTGTGTCAATTGATAGGGTGGTGATTTTGGCGTCTGTTCATGGTAATTTTGATAGTGTGGAAGCTAGGAAATTTGGTTGTAAGGAACGGAAGACATTCAGGTGCGTTGGCATAAACTAAATGGGTTTTAAACCGAACTATACACCAACCCACAATTGCCCGAGTGAGAGTTGAAATACTTTAAAAAGGAGCGAATGCAAAATGCTAACCATTTTCAAAATGACATTCTCTCTTATAATCGGACTCTTTCAACAGAGCTCTTTTTTCAAGCCTAATCAATCCAAGGAGGGAAACTACAACCGAGAAGCTTCAATTGACTAGTTAAATTTTGGAAGCATGTCCCTTGTAATTCGGTTTATAACCCTCTTTAGCCCTACGGGACCTCTCAATACAAGAAGACCACGTTTCTTGTTCATTTACGCCTCTTAAAGAAATGGAAAATTCTTGGGTTTCAAATAGAAAAATACAAATATTTTAAATAGGAGAGAGAAAAGTAAAGTCAAATTTCAATATTAGGCTTTTATAGGACCGCTGCAGATTGACTTCGCTAAACGAGGTTGTCGAGGCTTGACCTGGAATGGTCTCTATTACCATATTCCGAGGGAGAGAAATCGGATCTCCCTTGTCCTGGGGACTGTAATGGGCCGGTATAAGGTTGTGAACTGAAGAAAAGCTTTTTGGGCCTGTCAGAGATCCGGTCCTCCCTATTCGACATAAGCAACAAAATATTATCGTTTTGCCAAAAATGAGAATCACATCCAAGTTTTTCGCCAATTTTGGAAACCCAAAATTTTTTTTTGGCCCCCTAGAAGAGGGAACGGGTCCAAAAAGAATGGCTGCCGAATCAGCCCTCGATCGTTCCAGGAACCATCCGGGCCGTCCGTCTGCTACCTTTCTCGCCAATAAATACCGGCGTCGGTCGGATCGCATGCTCGTCTGCGCTTCGTATTTTTTAAGGCGTTGGTCCCGACAGCAACTTCTCAAAATATTCGTTCGAAAAATAAATCTGTTGCGACAACAGATCCTTCATTCCTGAGATCGCACGCGGACATTGAATTCTTCCATCGAATCGTCTCTCTCTCTTTAGGATTCGGACGTTCTTGCGTGATTCTTTCTTGCTTTTTCCTTGAGACGGAGCGAAAGATTTTGTGGGTTGCTTTGCTTTGCGATCTCTGTCTCGGCGTTCCGGTAAAAATACGATCTTTTGTGGGGAGTAGGTTCTTCGTTAGGGGGTGGTCGGATAAAGAGGTAGTTGTTTTTTTTTTTTTGAATCGGGGAGGATGAACGATCAGGCGCACCTGATGAATCAGGCGCCGATGATGATGAACCAGAGCCCGATGATGAACCCGCCGCAGATCATCATGAATCAGCCCCCCCAGCTGATGAGCGCGTCTCAGTCGATGAGCCAGCCCCCTCAACTGCTGAGCCAGCCCCAGTTGATTGGGCAGCCTCAGGTCCTGAATCAGCAGCCCCAGTTGATGGGCCAGTCTCAGATGCTGAGTCAATCTCAGGTGCCCAGTTTGAACAGGAGTTACAAGATGTGGCCTCAGAAGCAGAAGCAGAAGCAGCAGCAGCAGCAGCCGTCGCTTGACCCCAATGTGCAGTTTCTCGGCTCGATGAACCCAGGTTTCGGGACTTTGAAGCAGCCGATGATGCCGTTGCCCGGAAGAAGCAATTGGAAGGGCAAGAAGCCCAATGATAAGCGGAATGACCCGAGGAAGGTCCCAAAGGCGATCCCCAATGCCGGGATGAGTAGTGGCGCCAGTGGCATGGGCTACCAGCCCCCTGCTCTTACCGATTTGCAGTTCCAGAATCGCCTAAAGTCTAGAAAATATTATCCCAAGAAGAAGTTCAATAACCGGTTTGCGCCGTATGCGCCCAGGAACACGACTTCTTTCATCATAAGAGCGAAGAAGTCGGGCGGCATTGCCTCGATGGTGTCCCCATGTCCAGTCACGCCGGCAGTGTTGCCAACGCCAATATTTTCACCCTCTAGAGAGGTGTTGGTTGATATGGCAAAAGAGGAGTGGGGTGTGGATGGGTATGGGTCCATGAAGGGTCTCATTAGGCTACGGAATGAGGTAGAGAACAGGGATAATGAGGAGGAGGAGGATGAGAACGAGGAGGAAAATAATGGGTCCAGCGAGAGTGACGTAGAAGAGGAGAAGGACAGCGTGATGAGCAGACTGGATCATGAGATGAATCGCTTTGAGATGGTTTACCCCAATTACGGTTCTGATTATAACAATTTACTAGTGAATAGGGTGGATGATCAAGATACCCACATTGCACGACTCGAGGAAGAGAATCTAGCTTTGAGAGAAAGGCTCTTCTTGATGGAGAGGGAAATGGAGGACTTGAGGAGGAGGTTGAACTTCCTGGAGAGGCAGAACCATGTGGACGAAGAGGTAGTGGAGAATGAGTCTGACAATGAGAGTGAAGATGAATGCAATGTTAATGTTCCAGGTGGTGTGAGCAAAGGAGAGGACATGGATTGTGTGGATGGCGATGTAGGTGGAAGGGATGTTAAGTTTGATGGTGATGCCAAAGAGGAGAAATATGATTCGACACTAGGAAATAAAGCAATTCCGGAGGTTGCTATGGAAGAGTTTATTTCAAACAAAGCAATTCTAAAAGAAGATGAGTCAGGATATGAGGAACAACGTGATGGGGTCATCCCAGGAAGAGCAAAGTCTGAGGGGGATGAGGGGACGAAAGTTGTAGAGAACGAGGTCTCACATGAAGTGAATCCTAAACGGGATGAGTGTGAACGGAAGGACGATGCAAATGCGCCTTTGGAGAAGAGCATCGGCGATGGTCAATAATATTTTTAGCTTTCCACCTATTTTAAGCCTCCTCGAAGGTTTGATATTGATGAAGGGCTTGTTAGCTCATGCCATAATTTGTTGAGTGTCAAGGTTCTTTCTCAGTGCTCCTTAAATAATTCCAATTCTGGGGCATCTACAGACGTTGCTTGTTAGTTGAGAGTGAAAACATGGTCAATGGGCTTTCAAACTTAGCCATTACGATGTTCTCTCCAGTTAATAACCATCGTTGGTTTACTTCACTCTCTTATTTATACTAAAGTATTGTGATCTTTTGGATTCTTACTTCTATGTCTGGAAATCATTTGAGATCGAGTGTGAGTAGGTTTATGTTTTACTCTTCTGATGTCGTGAAAACCCCCATTTTCTTGGACTGCATTACTTGTTGATATGTTATGCATTTACATCTCTGAAACCAGACTGTGTAAGTTAATGAGACTATAGGAGGGAGGACCACTCATTCAAGTCCTCTGAGGTCTGGATGTTTGTATCAGTTGCTATATGATTGCATCGATCAGATTAGAAGCTAACTGTATTACTGCGTAGTTCTCTTTCAAGGAGAGGCCTTGTTGGATTTTTTTTTTTTAATCTTCTTAGCCTGGAGCATCCAGTACTTTTTGGTATTTTCGTGTTAAAATCAGCCACCTTTTATGTATGGGGATGTTTTATATATGGAGTGTTGCCCAAGTCTGCTGCATATGTACAAATTTACGATCTTTTATGTGTGATGAGATCTCGGTATCTATGCTCTTAAAGGATTCTTGGTGAAGGTTTTTTTGAGCCTAATGTTGGGGACCCGTGATATGATGGGGTTCAGCACCTCTGGCTGATCCCTTACACATCTAGGCAAGTAGGTGATTGAAGGTGGGCAGGAAGGATTTTCTCTTTTCCTCTCTCTCCATAAGTTGAGTTGATTGAGTCATTTTGAGATCAATTGACTGCATTTGTTTAAGGAGAGAATTTGACTTGTGGAGATTAGGAAGACTTGGGAAAGCCAGTAGTGGTCTTGTCATATTTTTGGGTTCTCTTGTGGCAGTAGGCTTTTTCTCAAATGGGATGAATGTGTAAGAATTTTTGTTAAGACGAACTCTGTTTTGCTCTTTTGCTGTTGGTGTATCCAACACCGGAGATTTCATATCACATCTTTTTGTATAGATGCTACCAAATGAAGTTGTCGACTGTTGCTTAAAAGTTAGCTTTATTTTGTCTTACGGATGGCTCAATGCGGTTGTAGCAATCAGACCAGCTGAGTTGTTCTTTTCTTTTGGTTGAAAACCTATCTTGAGTTGGATAGGCAGAATAACCAACAATTGAGTCAATGAGATAACATTATCTACTTATTCTTACATTGATATTCTTTTGCCCTGTAACATGGATTTCTATGGATCAGTTTCTTTTGCTTATAGAGATCTACTGGTTTTCTTTCGCGAAGGCAAAAATGAAATGAATTGACTTATTTGTGTGTGAAAGTGATATGTGGTCACTCATCCTTATTCTGGGAAGGGATGCAACAAGACATCTTACGAAGTCTTTATTTTACAAGTTTGAAAATATTCCAAGCATGGCATAGTACGTTTGCAGAGTTTGATTGCCCAAAAGCGTTTAATCTTTGTCAGCCATGCTCTTATCAGAGCAGTATTTTTTACTTATTCATAGTTTGTTGGCTCTTTCCTAAAGGTTTTACAGGAAGGACTTGCCATTTGCATCTCGGTCGCGAATTGTTCTCGATGCAGGATTTTTAAATGGTGCCTTGTGTAGAGGTATTGACACGATCTGCCATTCATGGAGTGGATGGACCAGCCCAGCAAGCATGAAACGGAAGAAAAATGAACTAGTATTAAATTAGATGTTTACATTTAGCCAGCGTGATTGTAAATCTGGGTAGGCATACATTGGTTTGTGTCATGCAATGTCTGGGAAGCACATGGTCACAGATTTACTTCGTTCCATCCACACGTAGGTGCACAAAAACTATGTTGTTGTAGCCCCGACTGATCCTGATTTTGTCATCTGTATATCTGCGAGAGAAAAGAGAGGTATGCATGCGTGATAGGATCAAATTCTGGGGTGTTTTTAACTGTCAAGAGGTTTAGAAGAGACGTAGGAGACAGTAAAATCTTACAAAAGTTCCAGCTTAAACTCGGTCTCCATTTCCACAGGATATCCAAATGGTCCTCCGATGATGGCAGCGTCGTCCATCGTGACATCATACGCATTGGTGCCAGATTTCCTGTGAAGGTATGAGATGCGTTAAAACCATGACTTCAAATTTTGCGAAAACTGCAGTGCAGTTTCAGGAACTGTGCGCATGAATTCGTGCAATGAGCATGTCCGTCTGTGAAGGACTTCCTTACCCCCGCTCCTCGAGTGGCAGTGAGTGGCGGGGCCAGGAACACTCTAGCAAACTTAACTTACAATGCAATAAAAGACGTACAGTAAGAGATTTATCTTATAAACTCTAATGCTCTATAAGCAGGAATGACATCATCCAGCCGGCGGTGGGGGCAGGAATGACATCATCCAGCGACCGGTGGGGTTGTTCGTATCGTGATGCATGTCACGTCTGTAACCCACTCAGCTGAGCTCGGTGGAGAACCAGTTAGGCTCGAGATTAGGAAAAAAAAAATTCTAATTTAGAATCCGTTTGTTTGAAGGAAAAGTATTTCCGAAAAATTATTTTCTAACTTCAATTTACAAAAAACGTTTTCATAGATTGAAAACAATACGACTTCTCTTTTTAGTAAGAAAGAAATCACTTTACCTAAATCATCAAATAAATGTAAACTAACAATTTTCTTTAAAAATAATTTTCATGAAAAGTAATTTTATATTTTTTTATCATGAAGTTTTCAGTTAAACAAATACATGACTTTTATCATACTACATTTTGTTTTTTTTTTTTTTTTTTTTTGAACGACATACTACTACTACATTTTGTTGGATATCTTTGCATTTTTGAAAGATTGGATGCTTCATACTCTCAATCATTTCAGGTTATATTTTTAGCTACTCCACCTTCAAGGACGATCAAGTGGTGGTCCTCTAACTCCGAATTCGTAATGGGATTGGTTGTGGCATTATTAATCACCTGGGCATCCAAAGAGCACCTGCTCACATGCCTATGTGAATGCGCATGCGCAAGCGTACAAGAGTGTTGTAGATACTTGTATATTCCAACGTGTCTAGTGATCCATATATGCACATATATTGGATGTTGCTTCATGCCGTCCGACAGGAATTGCGTGAATATTCTCTGTAGGTGTACATAACTTTCACCTTGCCTTCGATATAGTGTTCTCTACTAAGAACCAGAAACCAAGTGCGACGGGGCATATCCTGCCCCAGAGCAAGAGAGAAAGGAAGGAGGGATGCTTACACAAATGAGCCATTCATGGAGAATCTCAGGCCAGGCAAGATGTTCACCACAAATTTCAGTTGTCCGCTCTTTTTGAGAATCTGCAAAGAGCAGGACGTGCTTAAGAACTGGTGGACTCGTACTAAAACGGTTATGAAAAGGACATTATTCTTAAACCTACCTGTCTTCCCATAAGGCCATTAGCTGCATTCTCTATCCAACTGTCTGTCTCCATCTGCACCGCACAATACACCGTTTAGGCTCCGTAAGAAGCAATGAGATGCACTAAGGATAGGTCACCGTTGTTTAAATCACACTGCTGTATTTTGTATTGCAGAAGTTGTGTTGGAAACTTTCGAGTTTTGTATGACAAGATAATTTTGTCGGAATGGTTGTGGCATCTTGTTGACAAAGAAAAATTCTAGGACCAACTGGAAACAAAGTGCTGCAATACTCACACCACGTTCATTCCTTTAGGTTCACGTGATAGCCAAAGCACCGAAGTGCCAATCCATTCGGGTCGATGAAAGTCAGTAAAAGTAATTTCCATGAAGCTACCTGTGAACTCCAGATCATATTCCATTCACCTTCTACAAGTTCAAGCTCGCCGTCACCTTTGTTCTTGCTTGAAGATGTGATCTCATCAATTGCCTACAACAATGATTCAGCATTATTTCAGTTAACATTCAGGAACCTCCTCAATCAAACTCTACGGTGATTGGATTCCATTCACCTTTTCGATTCCTTTTCCAGTGGAAATAGCTGACAGTAACAATTGCCTAGGTTCAGTCAGCTTTTGCAGCACAAAGGTGGTTCCCTGCACTACAACCCGATAAAGGCGTACCCTTAGCTGAACAATTTATGGCGGCTTTTCCCAATCAAATCCTTAAGTTCTCATCTGGTTAATAAAGAAGGCAGTCAAATAATGAAATATGGACCTTAATATCTCGTTCACCTTATTTCCTCTTGAGATGCGGAGGTTTCCAGATTCAGACAAATATGTGGTGTCTAACCATCCTTTTGCTTCATCTCCAAGAAGCCTAAATGGCACTGGATATGGAACCTTGAAAGGTACAAATTTTAAGGAAAAAGCCGCCCTATCAAACCGAAAAAGGATCCTTTTTCCATCACTGATTGATGCAGCTGCCTGTAGGCAAAAAGTTAAGGCAAGTCAACTAATATGAGAGGAAAGATCACGACACTTTCCATGTAATAGTGAATTGCTTGGTAAAGGGTGGGAAGGATAAAAAAACAACATATAGCTGTAATTTGTAAAGCATATGACGCTGCACTTACACAAGCCATCCAAAGATTTGTCCATACTTTATATCACCCACGATGACAGAATCAACTCCAATGTCAAGGGAAAAAATCGCCAGTCACGGGAAGTTTGAGATAAAAAAACATTACATGGAAGAATAAATTTAGTAGGAGAAAAAATGCTAAAAGCTTCCCTTGCATGTAAGGATCACAAATTTGGCAAAGACAAAATCGGTTTCATTCTCAACTCAATTTGTGGATAAGCTGCAAAAAACTGTGAAGCAGATGCACAACGAGAATGAAAATATTATGACGTAGTTTACATGCCACAATTAGCAAAATGTCAAGATGGCTTTTCATTCTGTAGTCATCGATCAAAATTTAAGTTCGTAGCTGTTAAAAGGAAGGCCATACCTCTACTTTTAACTCGCCAATGGCTTCAGAGAACACTACGATGTTGGACACACGTGGATCATTTGATCTAAGATATATCTCTTGAAATACGCTAAACACGTCAACGCCAACAAATGTTCTCTGCAGATGATTTGGTATGCTGTTAGTATCTTCACATCATCCAAAATCTTGAACACTTAGAATTGGATATTTTTATGAAATTGGCAGGCAGACAAATTCTTCTGCATCTGATGTGTTTTGCCATTTAAGTAAAGTTATCATCTGCATGTATACAGATTATCAACACATCTAGAAGTATGTGAAAAGAAATTAAGACATGCACCTAAATGAGGACAGATCAGTCTAGATTAATTGGGAAGTCGAAACAAGCAACATCAAACAAGATGCATTTCTTCGTAACTGTTCATCTTATCCAAGCAAATCACAGGACTACTAACACACCATGCTCTCGCGGTGCATCTATTGCACATGGAGGCAGTTTTAAGCTACGTATCATCCCATGTTAGAACCAAGCACAAACACTACCTGAATTGGGGATGCTGTTCCAGGTCGAGTTGTAAACATCAACTGCCATCGACCTTCGATTAGATCGGAGCTTGTCTGCAAATAATTACCGCCATATCAACATGCCAAACAGGCATAATCATCTTAAAAACCGGTAAAGCAATATGGTTATCTGCCTAGCTAGAACAATGGACATTTGTAGTGTCGAAAACTACATTCAAGCTTCCAAGCAAAAGTTTCTTACAGTGGACTAGCGTTTCATTGCCGATAATAAGCACAAACAGAATAAAGAAGTGAAAATAAGCATGTACCGGATCTGGCACTCCTGTCAAAGTCTCCAGAACTGCAACTGCTCGCTCCACATCCTGCAAAAATCCCGTTAAAATATTTAAATAACAAATCACGTCTTTATTTAATAATTTAAATTTTTATAACAGGTGACAGCGATCTCATAAAATCTCACCAATCCAAAAGGCAAATCCCATCAGAAATGAAAAAATCACATTGATCTTGAATCGAGCCAGGCGAACACGAGCCTAAGGCGACTTCGACAAGGAAAGAGGCATGAATCGCCGAACTCGCGGATTACCTGGACCTGCTGCGGAGTGGCAGAGCGACCGCGGCCTTGAATGCCGATGAGAGCTTCGATGAGCTGCGCCTCCGGATCAGTGAACGGCGAGGCCTCCTGCTGCTCGCCGACGAGAGAGGAGCGGCAAGGGACGAGGCCGCCGCGACCTCGGCTGCGGCGGTACGTGACGGACTTCGTCGGAGAGCAGCGGCCGAGGGGTTGCGGAGCGAGGAGTGCGGGAGACGGCGCGACCGCGTTGAACTGAAGCCCGTGAACGCGGGACGCCATTGGAGGAAGACGTTGGAGGAAAATTTGCGAGGCTCGCGTGCGTGCTGGCCTGCTGGCGGATACGCTCCCACGGAGAGAGGAGCCTGTGGCGGAGAAGCGCCACGTGGCCGTCAGCCGACCTGACACGTGGATGTTGAGATTCTGTGTTGATATTGGATAATCGACGCCAGAAAGCAGTGATTTCGAAGTGAACCGGGCCCACTAGCCTATGCGAAGAGTTCCGATTGGTTCCGGAGGAGAAATAATATCTGAAGACATTTTTCTGGGATTTATTTACATTCCAATCTCTTGGTTTTCGCACTCGTAAATGTAATCGTGTTAATTGAGGAAATCAATTATGCACTTTAGACAGCCCTCCAAAAATATTCTAAAAAAATAAACTTTTAATGTAAGAGTTTAATTCATAGCCAGAAGTTCTAGAAAATGCATGAGGAACGTGCGCGGCAATGCACGACTTAAGGAAATTTCGGCAAGGCCGAGGAAAAGAGAAGTGTGGCTGAACTACATACAAGGACTGGGCTCAAATGGGCAAATTTTAAAAATTCAATAAATTAAGAGCCCAATTTGAAAGAAATTCACAGAATCGCCCGGGTTTATGCTTAATGCAAACACACAATTTTCAAACAAAATTATCTCTAATTTCTTAATGCAGAAGAATGTAGTGAATAATGAGAATGCAACACCATGCAACATCAGTGTTATTGTTTTGGGGTTCAACTTTTTTTATATCGACAAGTTCGATCCCTAATTTTCTTACGAAATGAATAAGAAATCTTTAAGAGAAAATTTAGGTGTCAATTTTCTTTATATATAGAGAGAGGGAGGGAGGGAGGGAGGGAGGGAGGGAGTAACCAAACACCATAATGAGCTAGTGAAGAAGAAGTTCTTGTGAAAATGTATGTAGCGAAGATAACATGACCACGACCAACGTGCATTGTCGAGCATTCAAGAGAACATTCACGGTTATGGAGGATTTACATATATTTTAGTAGAAATTAGTCCCGCTGAAACTTTGAAAATAATAACATGTACATGTCCAATTCCATAGCATATGCACTGGCCTTATTTTATAGTTATATAGACTCATATGTCAAATGAGGCAATTAAAGTTTATCCGTATGGTATGTTGAATCTGCTACAAATTAAAGAGATTATCTTCTAGACTTGGATCATTTCATAAATCCCCAACGGTACGGATAAATATTGTCGCGACCTAAATTTTGGGTGCACCACCTAAATTTAGGCTAATTGAATACTAAGTCTTTAAACTTAGCTCGGGCTCTCCCAAGCCCATACCGATTCGCGAGTTAGTTTAAATATTTAACATTCAAATGATTAATATCTAAGAGTCGCCACTAATCAATTTACGGTAGGTCAATTAGATACCTAAGTAAAATAATTTGAGAATTATTTTACTCCTACAAACCAAAGACTAAGGGTACGGATACTTAATTATACTAGATTTCTCTAATACTCTTTTGGTACTATTTTTTTTTTAATTTTCAAAAATACTTTTGCAGGTAGCTTGAATTTATTTTAAGCTAAATTACTATCACGCAACGGAGTGATCACACAGATGTTCAAACATTATTAAATATTGAATAAAATAAATTGCACCAAATGACTTCCAGACATTAAAGCAAGTATATTTTTTTGAATTTTTCTTATTTAACATGCAAATGATTAATATTTAGGATTCGCCACTGTTGACACCTAAATTTTGGCGATCCGTTTATTCATTTATCACATTAAAAAAATTAGGAACTAATTTTAACCCCTAAAAAAATATTAGTCAATTAATTAATTGCATATCATATAGTTTTAGGTGCATTTACATTGGGTCGATGATAGATGGGTTTGATTTGGTGGTTCTGAGCTTTAAATTGACAAGCCGGACTAAGCCTACGAAGAGAGCAATTTGGTTTAAGCCCGTATTTGAAAAAAAATCCTATTGCAATTTTTGAAAAATCAATAATATTCAGTTTTGCAAAGGAAATCTAGAAGAGTTATGGAAAATAAAAAATGATATTGCGTGCGAAAAAAATCTTTATGGATGTTGATTTGAAAATAAAATTAAAATCATAATCTTTGTCCTATAAATAGGTTACTCGTGTAGGGTTTCGGAAGCGCCACACACATTGAATGTACGGCCGAAGGAGGCTTCTTCTCGGATTTTCTAAGGTTTTTCTTCGGATCATTCGGCAAACGAGGCTTCCTTTCGTTCTTTGAAAAAAATCACACGAAAAACAAAGGAAAAAGCTTTGGAGGAAAGGCTGGTTTTGCTGAAAAGGTTCCGCAGAAAAGTGAAAGAGCAGAGAAGAGTCAGCAGAGAGAGGGACATGGGAAGCGACTTGCAGCAGAAGAGAAAAAAAGGGAAAAAACAAAACAGAGGAAAAAGAAGACCGGCGCTCCCTGCTGCCCGATCCCCTCACCGGCGCACCAGCAGCCAGGCCACCGTTGCGCCGGCCGCGTTGCCGCGTCACCGCGCCCGCACCGCACCGCCGCTCCGCTTCCGCCGCGTCCTGCCTCGCCGTCGCTGTTCCCGTGCCCTCTGCCGTAGTCTCTGCTCCGCCTCCGACTCGGCACCACCACCGCTCCGGTGCTTCCTCGAGCACAGCCCTGCAGCAGCTCATCCGAGCTGATCGCGCCCGAGCCGACCACCTGAGTCTCCCTCGCCGCGACACCAGTAGCCGTCGGCCTAGATCTGCCCACGACCCAGCGCTCGGTGTCCCCTGCTCCAGCTGCGACCGACGCCGCCAGAGCCCGACGCCGCGCCTCAGCAACTCGCGACCCAGCGACCTCCGCGCCCCTGCCGCTCCTTAACGCTCTGCCCGTCGACTGCCGATCTCGCCGCGTCGCCCCTGCGCGCCGCTCTAACCCCCTCCTCCGTACGACGATTCTGTAGCAGCTCTGTGCCCGCTGCTGCGGCACCAACGCCCGCGACGCCCCTCACCGTCGCCGCCCGCCAGCCCTCGCCGGAGCTTCGACGCCGATCAGCAACCGCGCGGTGCCACCTACCGTCGCTGCTCCCCCTTTCCAAATCCCTTAGGTACTTTTTATTTGTATTTCTATTTTTATTTTTCATTTATTCTATTTTACTTTATTTTGTTTATATTTTTTAAGTCTAGTGATTTAAATTGGAACATTGGATGTCAATACTCATGAATCTTGTAGGCATTAGCCACAAGTGTTTTGCCCAAAATTATAAAAATTATTAATTTGATTCATAAGATGTTGGATCATTTTTTAATTATATTAATTTTTGGGCATTTTGATAGTATTTTAATTGTTAAGTCATTATAGTTATTAATTTGATTCGTAAGCTTGGATCAGATTTTTAATTATTTTGAAATTTTTGTCATGATATTTAGATTTAGAGTAATTATTAAGTTAACTTTGTGAGACAACACTAAATTATTTTAATCATTATTTAGTGAATATTTTAATTATTTAGATAAAATTACTTTTCTTGAAAAAACACTAAAAAAACATAAAAATCAAAAAAATCAAAAATCAAATCTTGCATTAGAGTGTGTTAGTTTAATAAATTAGGATTGCATTTTTAGGATTGCATTTTTAGATGATTTTTAGAATAAATTAGGATTAATTTTTTTTTTTAGACAAGACTAGTCTGTACATTTAGATAATCTCATTTTTCTTTTAAAAAATAGCTTTCTAAAATAGGATAGGGTTTAAGTTAATTTAATCCCTAAAATAAATTAGAAAATTATTCATTTTAGATAACTTAATTAGGGTTTTTATTAATTCCGAATTTCAATAAAAAATACAAAAAAATATTAGGTGCATAGTTTGCAGTTCATTTAATTAGAATTTATTTGTTAGTAAAATTAACTCATGTAGTTAGAATGCATGTTTTAATTTGGAGATAAAAGAAAAATTCAAAAAAATACTTGCTTTAGTGTGTGAAATTCATTTGGTGCAATTTATTTATTCAATGTTTAATAATGATTGAGCATCCGTGTGATCACCCCATTGCATAATAATAATTTAGGCTAAAATAAATCCAAGCGGCTTACAAAAACATTTTTAAAAATAAAAAGAATGCTATCGAAAAAGTATTAGAGGAATCTAATGTAAGCAAAAGTCCGTACCTTTAGTCGTAAGATAATTCTTTTATTATTTTACTTAGGTGTCTAATCGACCTACCGTAAATCGATTAATAATAATCTTTTGCATGCTAGATATTTAAATAGATATTTAAATCTAAATCGCGAATTGGTATGAATTTGGGCAAGCTCGAGATAAGTTTAGGCTTAATAGTCCATTAGCCTAATTTTAGATGATGCACTCGAAATTTAGATCGCGACAGCCACTAATTGAGCATACAAACCAGGAGATTAAGTGCGGATTTTAAACTTGGTTACACTAGATTTCTCTAATGCCATTTTTGTACTATTTCTTTTTTAATTTTCAAAAATATTTTTGTAGGCAGCTTGAATTTATTTTAAGTTAAGTTACTATCATGCAATGCAATGGAGTGATGATGCTCAATTATTATTAAACATTAAATAAAATAAATTGCACAGAATGAATTCTAAACACTAAAGCAAGTATTTTTTTTTTCTTTTAGCTAAAACTTTATCATCAATCATGCATTTAAACTATATGACCTAATTTTACTAACAAGCTATTTCTAATTAAATGAACCTAACATGCAAACTAAATTGAATATTTTCGTATTTTTCTTATTAAAATTCGGAATTAATAAAAACCTTAATTAAACTATCTAAAATGAATAATTTTCTAATATGTTTTAGGGATTAATTTAACTTAAACCCTATCCTATTTTAGAAAACTATTTTTTTAAAGAAAAATGAGATTATCTAAATATGCAAACATTATTTAAGAGCCTTATCTAAAAAAATTCAATTCTAATTTATTCCAAAAATCATCTAAAAGTGCAATCCTAACTTACTAACACAATGCAAGATTTGATTTTTTGATTTTGATGTTTTTTAGTGTTATTGTAAGATAAATAATTATATTTAAACAATCAAGATATTCATTAAATAAATGATTAAAATAATCAAAAAAATAACATATTATCTCACAAGTCAAATTAACAATTATTCTAATCCTAAACTTCACGAAAAGGTTCAAAATAATTAAAAATCGATCCGAAATCTTACGAATCAAATTAATAATTATAATGATTTAACAATTAAAATACTATCAAAATACTCAAAAATTAATATTATTAGAAAAATGATCCCGACGTCTTACAAATCAAATTAATAATTACCATAATTTTGGACAAAACCCTTGTGGTTAATGCCTACATAAATATTGACATCTAGTGCTACAATTTAAATAACTAAACTTTAAAAGAATAAGATAACATAACATAAAATAAGTAACAAATGAAAATTAAAAATTAAAAATAAGCTAACCTAAGGGGAGGGCAGGAAGGATAGAGACGCAGCTACGCGGGGATCGGATGTGGACTGAGCTGCCGGTTGCGCAGTGGTACGGGTGCGGCGTCAGCTGAGGGAGTGGCTCGGGCGCGGTGGCGAGCGGCGACGGAGGCGGAGATGCTGGTGCGGTGGCGTCGGTCTCCGGGCGGTAGTGCAGGGCAATCAGCGGCGAACGGCGAGCGGAGCGGCGAGGAGCGCTGGCGTCGGCGAGGGTTGAGGCGCGGATGGAGCGGCGAGGGAGCAACTGCGGGCGTCGGCGGCGGTGCTGCGCGGCGGAGGTGCAGACACGGGCGTCGGGTCGAGCAGCGAGGAGGCTCGCGGGCGCT
This sequence comes from Eucalyptus brandiana, assembly GCA_014182725.1. Lineage (NCBI taxonomy): Eukaryota > Viridiplantae > Streptophyta > Magnoliopsida > Myrtales > Myrtaceae > Eucalyptus > Eucalyptus brandiana. The sequence continues at coordinate 32,783,826 of CM024669.1, forward strand.
GCAGATCGCAGGTTTGCTGCGCGGCGGTGCTTGCGGGTAACTGGTGCGTGGAGCAGTGACGCAGCAGCAGCGGCGAGCAGGCAGAGATGGCGCGGCGCTGGCGTCGGCAGAGGCGCGTTCGGAGCGGGGCTCAGGCGGAGGCGCGGGCGCGGCGGCGATGCTGCTGCGCGTCAGGGGCAAGTCCGGCGAGGCGGCGGTGCAGCTCGGAGACCAGCGGTGCGGGGGTCGGTCACGCGGCAAAGGGAGGCCACGGAGAAGATGAACAGTGGCGTTTTTTTTTTTTGCTTTTTTTTTTTTTTTTTTTCTATTCTTCTCTCTCTCTCTTGTCTATTCGCAGGTCCGCACTCACGTCTTTTTCACTCATTTTGACTTTTCCCTCTTCCCCAACGAAAGAAAGGAGAAAGAAAACAAGCTCTCTTTTTGTGTTTTTTCGAACCCCCCTTCTTTACACGAATTGTGGCCCCTTTTATAGTGAAAACCTTCGTTTACATTTAGAAAGTTCGAAACTACGTTTCCTTCACTCACGAAACGCATCCAAGTTCATCTTTTATTTTTTCGAACAGCTCACCTGATGAGTATTAATTCATCAATACTTTTCCTTCGATTTATCAATCTGGCTATTATTCCCACCTATTTTGGATTTGGTTTCCATTTTGACTTTCTATTCACTTGATTTCTTGATCCTTGATTGATTATTTAATTGAAGCAAGAATAGCTAGTCAGAAATCCTACCTTCCATGCATAATCAGATTGATTTTCCCTCTTTTTTTTCTTTTATTTGCTCTGATGCAATTTTTATTTGCTATGCAATTTTTATTTTATTTCTTTAGGGTTGCCAAAATTTAGGTATCAACAAACATAACGATGATAATGGAGGATTTTGCAAATGTATGATCTTGACGCTTTGCACCCGATGAATTGGGTTAACCATGCGAAAAGTTAATTTTCTTATTTTCTTTACTTTCTTCTTCCATTCCTTTTCTATTTTTAATAGACATTTTTCATTTCCAAATTGATTTATATTTGCTAGAACAATGCCCTTTTGTGCCATAAACCGCTAGCCAAGTTTTCCATATTTAGGAAATAACATTTTTGATCATTTTCATATATCATGCAAAATTTCAAGCGTAAAGCTGACCGTGAATTGAGACTATCTTTTTTACTTTTCATCTAATTTTTGGTATTCTTTTTGGGAAGCTTCATCAAGATCTGGGAGTGAGGGCATCAATCCTCACACGGTTGATACAAGATACAATAAAAAGGGGAAAAAAGGTTTTATATTTCTTGATTTAATCAGAAATAGAGGAACGACTATTAGAATAATTTATGAAAGAATGTGGTGACATGATCATTATAACAAGATTTAGTGAGTATCTACAAAAAAAAATTAATGTAAAATAATACTTGATACTAGGCGCGAATTTTCAACTTCAGATGGTGCATAAAATAGCGATATGTTATTAATGGTCCAGTGGATGGATGCAACTATTTAGTCTTGCCAAAAAAATGTCATTTTCAGACCAATTTCCTCCCGAGGACACAAACAACCGCATAAAATGTCATCTTCGTCTATATATAAATCTATGTTCTTGTTCGTGAGTAACCATAATGTAACTCATCTTAAAGAACATTAACAAATTTTTTAAGAGATTAATAGACATGTCTGAAAAGATGTTTAGGAATGAGCCAAAACATATGTTTCGATGTCCTCGTCAATATGAGAAGCCCGGACTTTCGATCCTCGAAAACAAATATCTAAAAATCCTTTCTTGTTCTAATCGAAAAGTGTGCCATATGTATCCATGATTTCATGAGGTGAGAAATGAGCCTTTTTTTTTTTTCATGTCTCTGAAGCCCAAAACCTCTTTCCACTTATAAAGGCAAAACTTCTCCCACTTTTATTACCCACATACCCCATAAACCCACTCTCAGACAAACTAAACATTGGAAAGATATGGGAAAGCTAAATGATGAAGCAGAAGGACCAAAGAAAGCGATCGTGCCTTTCAGCCAAGATCATGCCCTAGAACTCACCAAACTGTTGAAGACAAACCAAGCAATCTGCTCCGGTTGCGGAATTTGCATCCTTCCCGGCGAGGACTATTTGGCTGTGCAACTTGCAATTTCTTTCTCCACAAAGATTGCTCTGAATTGCCCAGAAATATCTATCATCCTTCAGACAAGAATCATGACTTGATTCTTATCCTGTTACCCTCATTTCACTGCAAAGCATGCGGCACTCCTGGTTCTGGTTTCTCCTACAATTGCAATATCTGCCTTGGCGATATCCACGGTCTGTGTGCAATGAAGCCCCTTTCTGCAACCCATAAATCACACCCCCCCACCTGCTCAGAATGGAATTTAAGACTCCTTATGAAGGAGAAGAAGGCTTCCAATGCAACATCTGTGGACAGCCAGGTTACAGCCAGTGGCTCTACCGCTGTCAACCTCCAATGCGACATCTGTGGACAGCCAGGTTACAACCAGTGGCTCTACCGCTGTCAACTATGTGGTTACGATGTGCACCTTCATTGCTGCGAATCTCAGGTAGGACAGAAAGTCCATATTATTCAGGACAAACCAGCTTCTGAAGCTTCAAGCAGAGCTCTTAGTCTTCCTAATAGCACACAAAAGCCTGCCATTAACACCACTTCAGTTGCTCAATCTGGCAAGTCATGTGAAACTTTGCAAGGCTTCCGACACATTAATGTCTCAGGGACATTCAACAAACTCTTGATTGTCAAAACATGGCAATAAGAACTACTCAAGGTCCCTTCAACAACCCAGCCTCACAGCCCTTGCCAACAGTCACTCACAGTACAGGCCCAATGTTGCTTGTGTTTACCAGTCAAGCAAGTCCTCAATCGGATTTCCAGCAAACGGTCACGGACTTGAGCCAACCAATGCTAGCAGCTCAAGTACTAATCAAGCAATTTGTATGGATCCAATCAACACAACCCGAGGTCCCATAGACAATTTCAAACCCTCCTAGGGATGCCACCCAATACCAACCAAACGTTGCTTATGCTCAACATGGGACTAACTTTTCTAGCGGAAGACAAATGTACAGCTGCAATGGCTGCTTAGGCAGTACTCAAGGAAGAAATGATCTACCAATACACCTCAGGCCAAATGTACTTCTCATCAGCCCAAATGCAATGACAGAATCCACTAATCAAGTCCTCTTAAACGCCACAACCCCACCAGTTGTGGTGTCGGAGTACAGGATGAACAGTGCTTCCGTCAGTCAGGCAGGCAATTTCTCAAATGGGATCCAGGCCTACGCTTACCCCTTTAGCCTAACCACTGCCTCAAGCACCATTCAACCATTCCCAATGAGTCCGAATGGAACAACCATGTTCACCACTAACAATAGCACAAACCCTGCAATTGGTGTCCCCCAAAACCGGCCAAGTGCAGCATTTGCCAATCAAGGAACAACTTCCCCCAACGGATCACAAGCGTATGGCAACAACAGCTTCATCTATCTGAACGGCACTCAAGGGATCAACAACCAACCGATATACCTGAGGCCGAATGGTGGTAGAGCTTCAATGGCCCCAGTGGTTCCACGAAACCAAGGGCTCGGTTATGGGAATCCAGTATACTATGGAACAAACCAGGGCATGATGGGTGCAGTGACTGGCATGTGGGGTGGCGGCGGCGGCAATGAGAGATCAATGGGTCTAGATGGATCAGAGATCCTGAATTCCTACGTCGGTGATTATTTCTAGTCCTGAATTGCCGATTGACTGACGTTTCCCTTTTTGCTAGTATCATCATGTGTTTTCATGTCAATTACAGCAGTGTAATTTCAAGTAAATTCAATACTGTTCTTCCAAATTTATTCCAACATTCAAGCTGGAATTGGGCAACATTTGTCCACAACTTCGTCAACAGGTACCTTAGGGTTACAGGTTGAGTAATGAACAAAGCCACCGAAACAAGAGGGAGATTTAGAAATAACACAACAACTACGGATGACATTCAAGCAAAGGAAACAGAAGAACATGGAAACAATATTAAAGTCTAATTCGACAAAATAGAAAATATATAAGAGACCCACTTACTTGTGGAAGAATCGTGTTGAAGAAAGGATGAAGGAGACAAAAGTTTTGGTTTCACTGAAATCTATGAATATATACTAAAGGGTTAATACCACGACAAACTAATACATTTATGACAAATTTATCAAAAATTAATTTTTTAGCCACTAAAAATAAAAAACTAGTATATTTATGACAAATATATCCTAAACTAATTTTTTGACTACCAAAAATCCTAAACTGGTACACATTTAATAAATTTATCCCAAATTAATTTTTTAACTACTAAAAACCTTAAATTGGTACATTTGTGACACATTTATTCTCTATTAAATTAAAATAATACCACGAAAAATCGCAAACTGGTACATCTATGACAAATAGAGGATAAACCCCAAACTTAGCAATTCAATGGTAAAATTTAATGAAAACTAATGAAGAATAAATTTGTCACAGATGTATTAATTTAGGGTTTTTGGTTGTCAAAAAATTAGTTTGAAGTAAATTTATCATAAACATACCAATTTGAAGTTTTAGTGATATTAGCCCTATACTAAATATGTAGATAGATATAAGGTAATTTGATCTCATCCAACATCTAATAAGTAGATACAGACTTCGCAAAATTTCTTTTCTTGCTACATCTATAAATAGATATAAAAAATTTTATAAACACTAATTTGGTAGATCTAATTAGGATCGAGTAAGTTCATTTATGCTTCAGTCAATTAATTTAATTATAGGGAAATAGAGAGAAACCAACTTTGATAGATCTAAATAAATCAACTTAAACTTGATTCATAATTAGGTTAATCGAATTCATAAGTCTAATTTATGTACTTAATCTGATAGATAGTTTGATTTGTGAAAATTTAAAAAAAAAAATGTGCTTTCTTGAAATTCATAGGCTTCATGCATCATTGTAATTATCTTGTGTATTATATTTATAAAGCATTGGGCTAATACCACCAAAAATCTCAAATTGGTAAACATATGCCACATTTAACTTGAACTAATTTTGCACATCACAAACAATTCCAAATTGGTGTATACATATCCTAAACTAATTTTTGTATTATAAAACTCTCAAACTGGTATATTCGTGAGAAATCCACCAAAAATATCAAGACAAAATTAGGGTAAATTTGACACAAATTTACCAGTTTGGAATTTTTTCTAACGCACAAATTAGTTTAAGATAAATGTGACATGAGTGTACCAATTTGGGAATTTTTTGTGACGCAAAATTAGTTTGGAATACATGTGACACAAGTGTACTTGTTTGGAATTTTTGGTGGTATTAACCATAATGCATTTACATGACATAACTCTGCATTATTTATCTCATGCTATGTCTAATTTATATAAAGCATATAGATAGTAATGCATCGAGTACAAAATCCAATGGAATCTTAAGCCCTTTGTTGGTGCAAATTGCAAAGTATTGTGAAAGGAACAATCATAAATACCAGCTTCATTTTCACGTGCTTGAGTTTTTCGAAGACAGGATAAATGACTAGAGTCTCATCGTGACATCTCAGCGGACTAAATAAGATGGGTGAATATTTTTCACCCCTTCCAACATAGAAGTTGCCTTCCTATCGATTTCGACATAAACCACAGAGTAACTATACATTGGTTCGAACCGTGTCCTTAGGAAATGAGCCCAATGAGGACATCCCAGCGGGCTAAATAAGATAGGTGAATATTTTTCACCACTGCCAACATAGATGTTGTCTTCCTATTGATTTCCACTAAAGCTACAGAGTAACTGTACATTGGTTTGAACTGTCCTCAGGAAATGAGCCCAACAAGGTGATGTTAAGAATTGCAATTGACCTGCAACTTATCACATTGAGAGAGAGAGAAGATCTTGACAAGTTAGCATGATTATACTCATCCAAGAGAATGTAATAATTCATTATGACAAGTTAATAACATCTTACAATAAGTTAAGAGAATTTGTTAAGAGAATTGAGCCAAAACATTACTGTAAGAATTTATTATGACAAGTTAATAACGTCTTACAATAAGTTAAGAGAACTGAGCCAAAACTTTGCTTTTCAACGTCACCACCACTATGTGAAATGCGGACTTATACTCGTTCAAGAGAATGTAACGATTCATATGACAAGTTGATAACAATGTCTTACGATAAGTTAAGAGAACTAAGTCAAAACATCATTCTTCGCCATCGCCACCACAACGTGAAATGCGGACTTCAATCCCAATTATTCGACCCTTGATTTTACTGACAAGTTACATGTTGTATATTACTTTATGGTTTCAGGGAGAATCCAAAACAGCATATGATGACGAATCTTTGGTATTTACTAATATTTATATCCCAATGCTCCATGAATTCCTCAAGGTTAAAGATGAGCTCATCGTCGAGGTCTTGAAGCTGACGCACCTTCAATCTATGAGATATAGAGGGATCATTTATCTCGCTTCTCATTTAGTCTGTCCCACGCACACAAACACATTAACACACTCGAACACTCACAGGAGGGAGATGGGCAAGCTAAATAAAGAAGCAGAAGACCAAACGAAAGCATTTGAGCTTGAAAAGCATCATCATCCAGTAGTACTCACCAAAATACACAGCACCAGTGAAACACTGTGCGCCGGCTGCAGAATTAACATCCTCCCTGAGGAGGACTACTTCGCCTGCATGCCGTGCCATTTCTTTATCCACAAAAGATGCTTCGAATTACCCTCATCCACTTCACACGATTCACATCCTCATTCCCTAACTTTAATATTTAAAACCCCTTATGAAGGAGAAGAAGGCTTCAGGTGCGACCTCTGTGTACAACCAGGTACCAACCAGTGGCTCTACTGCTGCCGGCAATGCAGTTACGACAAGCACCTACACTTTGCTAGACCTCCAACTGGACCAAACTTGGAAGCTTCTTGCAGATCCCAGAGTCTTGCAAACGTCAAACCAGCACCTCTGGTGGTATATGCCACGACTGCCGATGCTCAATCAGTGAGTCCGCCATGAGGGGTTCGGCATGCAATGACGATAAGCACTAATCAAGTCCCTTTAAAAACCACAACCCCACTAATCATTACGTCGCAGTGCACGCCGATCCCTGCTTGTGGCCATCAGTCAGGCAATTACTCAAAAGGGTTCCAAGGAAGCGATTATCCCTTTAGCCCAACCAATGCCTCGAGCACCATTCAACCCATCCCAATGGGTCCCGATGGAACCACCGTGTTCACCGCTCGGAGTCCCATACACAACAGCACAAACCCTCCAGCGGGTGTTCCCCAGAGCCGGCCAAGCGCGGCGTATAGCAACAACGGCATCGTGTATCTGACCGGCGCCCAAGGGATCATCAACAACCAACCGATGTACCTGAGGCCAAATGGTGTCGGAGCTCCGATGGCCACAGTGGAGGAGTCTACTATGGGATTGGGGAATCGGTTGGGCAAGAGATCTGCCACGGGGTGACCGACATGTGGGCCGGCAGCAGTCACGGCAGCATTGGCCAGGGATCGATGGGCTTGATGGGACAGAGACCATGAATGCCTACGTCGGCGATTACTTCTAGTCCTTGATCGCTCATCTTGCAATTCAAGTTTCCTTCTCTCTTTTTCCCAGTATCATCATGTGCTCTGTTCTCACGTGAATTACAGCAGTGTAATTTCGAGTGAATCCAATGCTGTTCTTCTTCCAAACTTAATCCGACATACGAGCTGTAATCTGGCAGCAATAGCAAAGTGCAGATGCATGGGATCCAACGAAACAAAATGAACAAAACAAGAGACCCCCGTAACTTATGGAAGAATCGTGCCGAAGAAAGGTTGAAGGTGAGAAAAGTTTTGTTAAGAAAGAAATCTATGAACTTTGCAACAGTTGATCTCGTACTATATCTATGAATAGATGCAAAATTCATAGGTGTTAGATTGGTAAGATGTTATTTGTATTATGGGGACGGAGCATAAACTTTGGCGGTTCTAATTAAGATCGAGTTCAATGCTTTATCTCTCCCGTGGAGAGAGAGCCAATGCCAGACCTCAGTAAATTTGCTAGTGCATGGGCATCTATAGATAAGCCGACATCGAGAAGCCAAAACTTTCTCGCGTGGATGAAGACTGGTAGGATACATAAAACCAACCTAGCTCTTATGCGAGAGAGTTAAAGAAAACGCAATTAGAGTTCAGTTTAAACTAAATCGTCTCCCCATACTAATTCCATAAGTAAAATAGGAATAAAATATACAGTTATAAATTTCCAATATTTTGTCTTATGCAATTATATAGAAAATATTATCAAAAGAAAACCTAAACTTATTATGTTTCGACCAATTCGGCCATAAATTTTTTAATTATACTTTAATCATAAACCTTTTAAGATTACCAATGTAATCCTAAATTTTTTAATGAATTGCCAAAATAGTTCTTACATACTAATTTTGACTTGAAATTGCCAATGTGGCAATCAGCTCCAATCGTTCAATGCGATATAGTAGGTACTGGCATGAACAAGTTGTTAGATTTTTATTTTTCTTTTCTTTTTTCCACTATGCTGGTGGGGCTGCTGGTGTAATTGAATAGTTTGGAATTATATTGACCGTCATATAATAAATTTAGTATTTTTTAGACAATTATATATACAACCTAGTAAGATGTTATCTCTATTGAGGTAGAGACTAGAGAGAATCTATTAACAAATTTAAAATTCAATTGTAAAGAAAAATCTCGAAATGAAGCATGACAAATCCATAGAGTACGAGGCCGATGAGCCATGTGACAAGCTTATATACCCTCGACTTTAGTTTCGGCGAATGGCAAATGGATAGGACTTTGGTTTGCACTTGAAGTGCGAAATCTTAAAACGTGACCATTGTCTTCAGCCTCATATACTTTGCACTTAGAAGGCCTTGTGATTAGAAATGAGGATAATATTTTTTTTTTCCGAAGTTTGAAGTGTTCACGAATTAGCTAACTTATCCTAAGTTTCAATTGTCCGAATTCGGACCATCCACCCAAACCTACGACATTGTTATAATAATTTGCAGCCACAACTTGATCACGTAAAGCTTCATCTATTGGCATTTGGACCGTTCTGCTACTAGTAAAAGTTATCGTTGACCTTTAGCTTCTTAAAGCACACTGATCACCATAATGCTGTACACACGGCATATTGATAAAGCTTAGATATATAAATTGGGTTCTAACAACGGACGCAAACCTATTGCTCAAGCCAACTGAAATTTAAACGGTACACGTGCTCCTGAGAATGACACCTAGGAAATGCGTGAGTGTGATAATCCGAATCAGACATATACAAAACAATAAAATATGTTAGAATACACATGTGAATTGTATTAGAAAAATCCTACATCGGAAAATTAGTGTAATGAGCAATTAATATATTTTAGTTGGCCTAGAACTTATTGACTTAAATTTTTTATTAAAGGTGACTGACTCGAATTTGGACCGCGTCTTGACGATCTCCTAAGTAAATGTATCAAACTTCTAGTTCTATTGGATATATTGAGAGGCTCGGACTTAAACTCTCTTTTAGTGATCAGGGATATATTGAGAGGCTCAGACTTAAACTCTCTTTTAGTGATCTTGCTAATGAATATATCAAACTTTTGTTGCACACTTCTAACAAAACGCACTTACATCGAGAGCTTCCCCCCAAAATCCTCTCGCAACCTATCATATTAATTTTGCAAAACTATACTTCAGGAATGTCCCTTCAGCTCTTTTCATGAAACAAGCGACAATCGAGACAATACTATTGATGAATCTCCAAAGCGATTGGACAAGCAAAAACTCAATAAGCAAGCTTAACATCATTTCAAAGACAGCGTAGAGCAATTAGATCCACCTTATCCCAAACTTGTATTTGCTAGAATATTGGGACTAGACATACATTCATATCTATGTCTCATTTCCAAGATACCTTCTCCCTCAATTTTACTTTAGTACGTTGAGAGAGGTTCCTACAAGGTTTTTTTTTTTCATTCAATTTTACGCACATTTGCGTGTTTCAATTCGCATTTATCCTCGTCTCGACCGCATCAAGTAATATCAAATCAAATATATAAATAAGCACGCAAGCATCCATATCTTAATCATGCACTCAAAGTGGAAGCAAAGATGATCTTAGCTTCTGTAATGACCCCGAATGCTTCCAAACTTACATGTATTGCATGCACTATCCTCACATATAATAATACGCCTAGTGATAGCCACACTAAACCGCCATTTCTTTTTAATTTAATCACATTACTTGGATTGCTTTCCGCAACATCTAAGCTGCTAATCAATCAAAGTTAGGTTTAATGCAAATATCACTCTGAGTTCATGCAAGCGAAACACTAACGCTAATGCAGCCGCCATACATCACCAGCACTACACCAGGCTTCAGGATAATATCACCACAAAAAAACATGGTTATTTATTAAACATTTCCTCATGCGTATTACTCAGGTCCTAGTCCCTTGGTCATTATAAATAGATCGTAGATGAGATGCCCTTTTTATCTTGCATGTGTAGTTCATACAAGCTGTAATTCATGAAGATGTCTAGAGGTGCAAACTTTAGGAGTTGGTCTTTGCGATGGGTGGTTCTCTTGATCTGTTTTGTGGGTGGGAAATCTCAGCTCACAACAGATTTCTACTCCACCAGTTGTCCTAATCTGCTCAGCATAGTGAGGAATGAAGTACAAAAAGCTATCAAGGTTGAAATGAGAATGGGTGCTTCCTTGCTCCGGCTTCACTTCCATGATTGCTTTGTCAATGTACGTCATGTGTTTAATATCATCATTGGAACTTGATCGTTATCGTACCACGCAATCAACGACTACGTTTCTTACGTGATCAATTATATAAATTATTGTTTCAATTTTGTGTTATTGTTCTTCTGAGTGGGCAGTTTCTTGTAATTGGTAAATATTAATAAGCTTGAGATATTGGTTCTCTTGTTCGTAGGTTCTATTGTGGACTCGAATAGGTTTTTAACAAGTGGAAATAATTGGGAGAATTTGAGTATAGACCTTTGTTGATTGTGAATATATTTTCATTTAACTCATTTCCCTAAGCAATTTCAAATGGTAAATATGAGTAAAATGATTTTCCGTGATTGATTTTCTGTGAAACTAATATGAGCTATCATCATATGCACTTAAAATTGAAGTCCAGCTTTTACTCTCGCCCAAGACCAAGTCGAGCTATTATTAGAAACACTAGGTTCTAGGAACCCAATGCACTTGATGTGCCACGGCCGTTAAATCATGTGAATTTCCCGCAAACTTAAACAAAAGATTGATGCACCTGGCAAGGGACATCATTGTTTCGCATAATAAGTTAGTGAACAAAAAAGGTACTTCTTGACCATTCCAAGAACGAGAAAGTCAAATCTTCTATTCCTCTTTTTGGAACAACAGTAAGTTACCTGCATGTTAGTTTCCTCAGTCATCCTAGGACTTCCTAGTATTCCGAAGGCTGGGGATATGTATATACATCAGAACAGGACATGAGAGGCTACCCATTCAATCGTCCTCTTTTCCCCATCTTACATTGACTTATCAGCCCTTCATGCTTTCATCATCATTCATGGCTTATATGTTCTCCTGTGAATACTTCACTCTGCTCACACACCAGGGATGCGATGGATCGGTTCTCCTGGATGGAAGTGGTGGCGAGAAGTTTGCTGGCCCCAACCTTAACTCCGCTCGGGGGTTCGATGTCGTGGACAACATCAAAACTGCTGTGGAGAGTTCGTGCAGCGGCGTTGTATCATGTGCCGACATCTTAGCCATAGCCGCCAGAGATTCCGTGCTCTTGGTAAGTGCCAATCTGCATGAATACGAGAAATCTAAAGAGTTTTGTCTGGATTCCACCAAAAAATACAAGAATCAACGGTACCCCGTAAACTATAAATAATTTGGTCCACTGTATTCATCGTAAACTCGGTAAGAAAGTAACTGTATCCGATGGATCCATGTGCAGAGCGGGGGCCGGACATGGAAAGTTCCACTGGGAAGAAGGGATGGGTTAGTGGCGAATCAGACTGGTTCAAACAATGGCCTTCCTGCTCCTACCGATCCTTTAGACACTATCATCTCCAAGTTTGCCGCCGTTGGCCTCAATGTCACAGATGTGGTAGCTTTATCAGGTACTCTCTTCTTTTTCTCTTCCTTTTTTCTCTCTCTCTCTTTGGATCAGTGCTTTATCCGGTACTTTGAGGACACTCCTCAGTCATTCTAATTTCTATACAAACTGCGTATTGGTATCCCTCGTTCAATCAAGAGGCTAGTTAGTGTCTACCGTGTTTGATATTTTAACATCCATCTAAAATCAAAGTGATTGTAGTTACTGATAACGCTTAAATTAGGCAACAAAACTCTGACGGCGTTGTCACCTCTCTATATGTCCATATCGAATCATGCAGATCTTGTTGTAAATTATAATCATTTCCAGATCCATCTGAAGTTTCCTGAGAGAGAGTATGTGCAACTCTTAACGGTGTATAGGATGATCATTTCATGCACTGCTGAACAAAAAGAGGCTTATGTACAGGTGGTCACACAATTGGATTAGCAAGGTGCACCACCTTCAGCAACAGATTGTTCAACTTTTCGGCAAATTCAGGCTCAGACCCCACGCTTGACACAACTATGACATCGGACCTGCAAAGCGTATGCCCGGTGAATGGCGACGGAAACAAGACGACGGCCCTAGACCGCAACTCAACCGATCTATTCGACAACCATTACTTCAAGAATCTAGCTGTAAACAAGGGCCTTCTCAGTTCGGATCAGGTTCTCTATTCTGGTGACAGCAGCACAGCCAGTTCTACTACAAAAAGTCTAGTAGAATCCTATGGCAGCAACCCCAACCTTTTCATCACCGATTTTACCAACTCAATGATCAAGATGGGAAGCATCAGTCCACTCACTGGTTCAAAGGGCGAGATTCGGAAGAACTGTAGAGTGGTCAACTCTTCATGAGCTGCAAGCCGCTGATAAGGAATGTAAAAAAAATAACTTTGTGCAGCGTGCTAGAGGTCGGTCATGTTGCTGTAGTATTCTGACTTATAATGTCCGTGAGTTCAGTCAGGATAGGTAACACTTAATAAAGTGCACCACAAGTATGTAGTATGCTGAATAGGTTCCTCAAACAATAATCAATCTACTTATTCATGTCATCGCCTCCTTTAATAGATGTGCCGATATATACATATGAGTGCGATAGAAGAGAAACATGGAAGTATCTCAAGAAGTCCTAATTCCTTCTTCACAGCAAGCAGAGGCGCAGTCAGTCCACCATAACATTTACTTCTTTCTCAGAAGCACTCGCTCATGGTATGATAGCTCAAAGTTCATCGTCAGTTGTAAGAGACAAAACAGATTCCCATCTTTTGCATCAAAAGAACATAGAATTAGGCTCCTTTTGATTCGTCAAAGTGATCAGGTACACCGACCATCTTTAAGCATGGAAATTGGCAACCGAGACATGAAGTAGATTATTGCCCAAAACCCAATATGCCGCGAAAAAAGTTATATTTACTAGCAGTTACATATCTCCTTCAAAACATGCTAGTAAAGTCATAGGGTCACATATGCCTACTCGTGTAATTCTCTTATAGAAGTAACATAAATCAAATTTATTGATAATAAAGCTGAGGTGATACAGATTAACCAACAGTTACCAACATCTTATCGATTCTTCTCATAAAGTACTTGAAACATGGACAAGATGAGAAGAGCAAGGATGCCTAACAGTGACCGGAAGCAAGCTACAGCCAATATCTTCCTTTACGAAGTTCGAGATGGCTTCTCCAGGCTAGAGACTGGATGATGCAGAAACATAGTGGAGTGCTTTGCTGACTTCACGACAGACCAATGACCCTGCCAGTCTCAGTATCAAGATCAATGTCATAAAAGCAAGGCCTTGTGGGAAGACCTGGCATTGTGCTCATGGTGCCAACCAGAGGATATATAAATCCTGCTCCAATGCTGGCCCTGACATCTCTTATTGGCAAGACAAACCCAGATGGGGCCCCCTTCTCTGAAGCATTGTGAGAGAATGAATATTGTGTTTTCGCCATGCAGATTGGGAGATCCAGAAAGCCTTGCTGACTATACATTTCAATTTGTTTCTCAGCCTGTGAGACCAACATTCTAAGTATCAGCAAGAGTCAAAGCTTTTGCAAATCACAAAAATAGCATTGTTACTTGTAAAAGATGTATATTGTCTGTATTTGAACAAAAGGACACTCGCAACAATTTTATGACTCCTTTAAATTTTGAACTTCCTCTATGAAAAATCCTTTTAACGGCAAATTTCACATAAAGTAGAATACATGACAATTTCTACCTATGACCTAGTAAACTAAAATAAATCATCACATAAATGGAACTTGTTATTGCAGAGACTACATGAAAAAAATTACCTGGTCTGAGTATTCAACACCGCTAGCACCATATGACCTTGCAATTGCCTCAATCTTATCCTTGATGCTTATGTCCAATGGATATAAAAATCTCAGTGGTTGTGTTACATTCTCACAGGCCTTTTGAACTGCAATTCCAAGGTCCACCTGTAAATCACATCATTTAGGGGAGAATCAGTGCACTGGAAGCAGTCTGTACCAAACTAAACAATGACAACCCAATCCCAGTGAACGGAGAATGCCCAGGGGAAGAGGGGGACCATATTCACTAATAATTATCCATAAAGCACTTGGCACTTTCAAATATTCAACAAGACAGGAATAACAGTTAGTTCTAAATGAATTCAGTTGACAGCATGAGAAATAGCAGGCATATGCCTTAAAAAAGAGGAAAATAATTGAGAATTTTTCAACAAGGTTCATAGTGGATCCTTGAAACTTGAAACTAAATGTTCAAAAAACAGAGTTCATTAAAGACAAAGAGCAAATCAAACTGCTGAATAGCAGCAACAGATTCCTAAGTTGAGCATCTGAATTGGATCGTATCTGCTTTACTTATGTTGATATGGTGCAATCTACTTTCTTGTCTCAGAAATAAAATATCAATGGTGAATACACACTCTGCTAGCTATTACACTTATTTTTAATTGATACAACACACTAAAGCATTATGTTTAGAGGAGGAGACTTACCGCTCCTTTTCCACCATGAGCATGATGAGTACAGATAACAGCATCATAGGCTCCGGCAGAGAGTGCTGCCTTTTTCACTGCATTCAACTCTGCTTCAGTATCTGTTGAAAACATGTTCACTGCCACAACCACGTTTACGCCATAAGCCTTTGTATTGGAGATATGCCTAGCTAAATTCACACAACCAGCTTCAACAAGAGCAACATTTTCTGATAAGTAGGCACGGTCAAGAGGCTTTCCAGCAACAACTTCAGGCCCGCCCCCATGCATCTTCAGGGCCCTTACCGTTGCCACAATGACAGCACATTGTGGGGTTAATCCACTATATCTACACTTTATATTCATGAACTTCTCTGTACCAATATCAGCACCAAAACCGGCTTCTGTCACCACAAAACCACCTGGACCTACTAACTTCAATGCAATTTTATCTGCGACAATGGAAGAATTTCCATGAGCAATATTAGCAAAAGGACCGGCATGAACAAGTACAGGAGTCCCTTCAAGTGTCTGCATCAAAGTAGGGTGAATAGCATCTTTCATTAGCACAGTTAGAGCACCTCCAACACCTAGATCGTCAGCAGTTATAGGTTCACCAGCCTTGCTATTTCCAATCACCATCTTCCCTAGCCTCTCTCTCATATCTGCAAGAGATGTTGTAAGGGCTAAAACAGCCATTATCTCACTAGCAACTGATATATCGAACCCTGTTTCTCTCACCATTCCTTTCTCTTCTGGCCCCTGGCCAATGCTAATTTTCCTCAAGAACCGATCATTTACATCCATCACTCTCCTCCAAGTGATAGAATCTGGATCAATATCAAGCCTCGCGAACTTCTTAACTTCTTGTGGGGAAAGATCCTCTGGCTTGTCCTTGGAGATGCCAAGCTTCTTCAGACGCCTCAACATGACATCGCCAAAGTTCCGTTTACCCTCTTTATTCAGCGGGCATAACCGGTTAAAAAGCGCCTTATCTGACTGCGCGGACTCATGAAATATCCGAGTATCAATAGCAGCAGCTAAAAGATTGTTTGCAGCAGTTATAGCATGGATATCTCCAGTAAGGTGAAGATTGAACTCATCCATTGGAATGACCTGACTATAGCCACCCCCAGCAGCGCCACCCTTAATTCCAAAAGTGGGTCCTTGCGATGGTTGACGCACGCATGTGACCACCT
Organism: Eucalyptus brandiana; assembly: GCA_014182725.1. Classification (NCBI taxonomy): domain Eukaryota; kingdom Viridiplantae; phylum Streptophyta; class Magnoliopsida; order Myrtales; family Myrtaceae; genus Eucalyptus; species Eucalyptus brandiana. The sequence goes on from CM024669.1 coordinate 32,800,164, forward strand.
AAAATTGTAACTACATGGTTAAGATCTATTGTATTTAAATAATTCACATAAAATATCACTTAGTTTCATGCTTTAATAGACTGCCAAAATCAAGGATCAAAAAGAGGGACCTGCTATAAGCATTTTGAGAGGCCAGGCATCCCTTATTAGTGTTTCTTTTTTTCTGACTCTAGAAATTTATGACAGAATTCTTAGGTGAAAATAAATTCATTCTTTCAATTATTGAATATGTATGCATGCCAGAAAGATGCCTTACCATTATTAGTAGTGATAGAAAGATGACTTGTTGATTTAAAGTAAACAACAAGAGTATGCAACTAACTTAATGACCTTTTGAGTCTTTAAGATACTAAGCACATCAAAGTTTCTTCCTAGAGGGTCTCTCCCAAGAGTAGCAGAATGCAAACTTTTGATAATGTTTAATATTACTAGCAATAAATCCAACATTTGTGTTAGATCTTTCCACATACACCAAGTGTGTTTACAAAAAAGTGCCCATCAATGCTTCCTTTAAAGTCACGATCTACAAAAAAGTTCTATAACGTTGCGGAAAGGTTTATAGAGTTTTCATATACTTTTATTAGTAGGTGGGCTGGATGATAATTCCTTAGAGGTTAGGTTGGATTGGGCGGGGGAGATCCGTCCCTAGACGAGAATGAGTTGACCATTCCAATAAGTTAATAGAAACTAATGCTAACACCAGCCTCTAACATGCCAGCATTCAATGGAGCAGACAATCAGTCTCATATCTGTAAAATAAATAAAAAATAGATAAATTACATTTTAAAATGGATTAACTGCATACTGATGCCACTAAATGATTTCACCACTGACATCATTCTTAGTTAAACAAGATGGAAGTGGAACGGCTTGTGCAAATTTTTAGTCGTTAACTGAATGATTTTGCATATTTAGAAGAGCATGGAAATTATTGAAGTTACAAAGAAAGAGCAACTCTTATTTCCAAATGTATTAATGGGAGAGGAACAGTTTAGGTGAGTCATACTTCTAAGATCTCTCCATCTTTCTCTTGCTTACTGATACAGAATCACATCTAACGAGACAGACTTCAGAGTGATTTCAGTCATTCAGAACATCCAAACAATGTGACTTCGATAGATTAGAGTATCAGTTGTATCAGTTTGGATCAATGTGCTGAAATTAATTTTCGAAACTAGCTTTTCTGAAATACAAGAAGAAACTGAACTTTATTAGAGCAGACAATTTTTACATTTTCACTGTGACACATTCAGATTATTTAAATACTCCTTAGGTCATAGCAATTGGATTCATCGTGCATAAACATAATATTGTGCTCAAGCAAGTCAGGACCATGATTCCACTCACGACACCATGTGCATTCAGACCATGTCCTGCAAATAGCCATGTCACAGTTGAAAGACACCGGTGAATTTCGAAATCCGCTAGATTTTCTGTTGAGGTGCTGACATTTTTCAATCATAAAGTGCTTCATATATAAGCTCAGTAGAAACCGACTGGAGAGAAGGACGGGGGAATAAAGACAAACCCCACAGCAGGAACATAAGAGAAGGTCCACGTCCACCATAATAGCCTAGCGTCATGCCGAAACCTAACTGAAAGCGTTCGAGTTTGACAGCTTGTTGGCTTAGATTATGAGACAACACTTAATTGACATTGTCAGAACCCATCAAATGGGCAATAAAGAACTGCCACGACAAATCAAATCTCGTCATCATGTCTGGCATCACCATGCAAGAGTTGGAAAAAGCGGATCCCAGTAAAGGCCTTTGCAAACAGTTTAAAAAAACCAGCAATTACCATGACAATCACGTCCTACGGATTTCCGCAATTAAATACCCGCCTTTCGAATCGATTCCGAATGAATCACCCAAGAACCAACAAGTGGCAATTGAAACAAGGAAGAAGAAATGCTTTACCTTCTTATCAAGAAAGGCACCCAAAGCTTGGCAGAGCCCAACAGTGGTAGTGGACTTGCCTTCCCCGAGAGGGGTAGGAGTAATGCCTCCGACCACCACGTAGTACCCATCTCCACGTCCCTCGAGCTCATCCAGCGCCGACAACAGAACCTACGCCAATTCACTCAGTCAAATCCAATCTTCATTCATCAATCTCGCAACATGGCAACCCAGCAAGCAGCAGAACCCGTTCCAGCCTGGCGCTTACCTTGGCCTTATACTTGCCGTAGAGGTCGTAGTGATCGGGGCTGAGGTCGAGCCCGGCGGCGATCTCGGATATGTGGAAGGGCTCGACGGAGTTGGCGATGTCGATGTCGGCGGGCACGGGGGACACCACCTGCAACTTCCGCAGCGTCTTCGACGACGAACTCATCTCCTTAACTTCGGATTTTGAACAAATCTAGGAGCCTGCCACCGAGAACTGCCGAATCGGATTCTGGGTATCCTTGCTTTACCGATGCTGCGTCGGGTCAGAGTCAAACGAAATGTCGAGTGGCGATTGGTCGGGGAGCGGGATCAAGAGGGACTTGGGGAGCGGGCGCCAGCGAGTCTTATCCCGAGCAGGGGAGGCGGTATCTGGAGAGAAAAAAACGATTCTCTTATTATATTTTTGTCAGCGCAGTTGAGGTGGTATGGTTTGAAGGGCGTGGATTGAAAACGACAAAAAATGTGTAAAATAATTCGCAAAACGACAAAAAAAAAAATGAGTGATAAATTGTTGAAAAATGAGTGATATGGAGATGCGGGGTATCGATCCCCGTACCTCTCGCATGCTAAGCGAGCGCTCTACCATCTGAGCTACATCCCCTTGGCTGATGTATTAACAAGATATCAGGTTAAAAAGAAAAAAAATGAATCTCCGCTTTTCCCTTCATGTCCAGCAAAGTTGCACCCATGTTTTATGCCGAAAATCGTGTTCAATCGCACGGGCGCGAGCATGCTTGGTATGTATGAGACCAAATCACAGATATCAACATTCACGTGGTATTCAATTTCTTTTCGTGATGACGGGGCATGCCAAATAGATGAAATATAAATTTGATAAGAAATATAGATTGTCTTTGCTAACTCAAGTCGTGTTATAAAATATATAGATTTTACTATGCCTTAAAATGAAGAGGTGTTCTGTGTTGCTGCCACATGAGACGACATGACCTACTTTATTATACCATTATTCTGAAATAAGTGCCCCTGTGCTATTTATTTGAGTTCGATTATTTACTCATAAATAACCCGACAAGTTCTCTCATTTGATCTGGAACTTGGAATGTCATGTCTGCTACCCGGTAACACTCGATGAGGATTGCTACAACCGGGTGTTGTTTGCCTAGGTAATCAAAATAAACAAACTAAACATCTTATAATTACAAAAGCAATTTATTTAACCATATCCAAGTGTGCAAAATAAAAGATTTAAAAGAGAAAGAGAATTTCTCGGCTGATTCGCAGTGGTTGAATTCCAAATTGTTGCCTCTACAGCACTCCCCAAACCCATACGGGAGTTCTCCTAATTCACTAGTCGAAAGATTGATTACGATAGTCAGGATGATATCGAATCACTCTACAACAATAACTTAAGTGTAACTAACTCTATAATAATTACTTTCGCTCAATAATTTGATTTCAAAGTGTTTATAATGAGCTAGAGTGAGTAGAATCAAGAGTGAAATTAGGTTGCATTTAGTTCGGCTTTCAGGTGTGATGGGTTTGCCTAAATGAGGGAGTGCCTTTTTGTTGGGAATGACTGATCCCTGAAACACCGGATTCGACACTAAATCGAACCCCTAAATCAATGCGGAAGCGTAACCCAAGAAAACGACACGTATCACCGATCGTAAAGCACACCACGGATTCGAGCGTACCTTGTTAGCCACAGATTAGACATCGACGCCAATGGAGGAAGAAAATCCGGTCGAATTCGAGTCGATGAAGCCTTGAAAGGAAGAAGTGGAAGCCGTATGCCTACTGTTCCTTTTGAGAGAGAAAAACGCGAGGGAGAGAAAAGACGTACGTGAATTATAATTCTGATCAACCTATTTTCTCTCTCTCTCTCTCCCTTTTATACCTCTCCCTTCCCACGGGCCTTATTCCCGTGGGCCGGGCCTTTTGGGCCCAGCTTGGGCGGACAGGGCCTTAAGCCCAATTTAATAAAGCCTTCATCTCCCACTCGCACAAGGTGGGCCAATCAGGAATCTCTTTACCTCTCTTTAACATTCATACCGGTGAATAATCCGTGCGACCAAAGATACTTTGAGAGCGTTCTTTATACATCGTTAGGAATATATAGCGGCTCATAATGGGCGTCACACTCCGAGTAGATTTAGTATGCGTACCTAGATCGATCAATCACATTTATATCTCTCTTGATCTCTTTTAAACATGATATATATATATATTGTATTCACAATTATAATTATCACAAAGACAGTCATAATTGGTCGACCAGTGAATACAAAACCACAATGTGATTCTCCAAAATCGATCTTCCTCTTTCCTTCAAACTCTCAATTTCAGTCTAGCTTGCTTTTCTAGAAATGCCCCATTAGATCGAATCATCTCATGACCATTGGCAACACCCTAAGATAGCAAACACTAAATAGAAACCTTGAGAATAAGTAAGAGTCCTGAGGGGACCATAAAATTTGAGGAACTCTTTTCCTCAAGAGTCTCACACGTCATAAAAGTTGAGATCAAACTTTTTGCCACTCTTATTGGTCGTCACATGCATACGTAGTATGAAATACGTATTACGGTATTAACTCCTTTCCCATGGAGCGTATGTCTACACCTTTCAATACCGTACAGATGATAGTTAAGACATACCCAATGTCTAACTTGAGTTCACGCATCTACTCAATCACAAAATTCATCAGAACTCACATCTGGCATCTTAGACAGATAAAGTAAAATATGTGGGGTATTTTACTTTTGGACATCTTTAGTATTATATCCTCATCTTAACATTCAGTTAAGGCGACATTTGTATTTTAAGCTTGAGCTCTCGATTATCACCTAGATAATAAGCTTAAAAACAGTCTCATCTCTATTTATCACATAGTAAATAAAGGCGATTACCCGTGTGAGTGGGCTAATCTTATATCTGTCCGACATACTTCTCAAATAATGCACTGAGCATTAAGATGCATAAAGATCACACATAGATTCATAGGCATTAATCAATGAAAAACAAAATCTCATAAATGTGAACAACTCGGGAAATTACAATTCAAGTACATCGACTCTACGCAATCCTAGAGATTTTACATGACCACAAAACACATCTCTAGGTATCGGCTTTGTCATAGGATCTCGCTACCATTCTATGCGTAGATATGTACCGTAAGTTCACATCCTTTCGTGCAACCATATCTTTTACAAAGTTATACTTGGTATCTATATGTTTGGTCTTGCCATGATACTTTGGATCTTTGGTGTACGCTATAGCCGCTTGGCTATCACAATTAACCAATAATTGATTTGCGGCTTTCTCAATAACACCTAAATGATCCAAGAATCTCTTAAGCCAAACTCCTTCTTGTACCGCTGCCGATAATGCCACGAACTCAGCTTCCATCGTGGATAAGGCTATACACGTTTGCTTCTTCTTGCTCCATGATATGGCGCCATTATTCGAGAAGAAAGCAAATCCAGAGGTAGATTTCCTTTCATCTAAATCTCCTCCCCAATCGGCATCCGAATAGCCTTCAAGTCGCAGATCCTTTCCTTGGTAATTCAACTTGAAATCGCAGTTCCCTTCGGATACCTCGGTATTCTCTTCACGGCTTTCCAATGTCTTTGGACCCGGGTTTGATTGGTATCTACTCACCATTCCAAGCGCAAAACATATGTCGGGTCTTGTACACATCATAGCGTACATCAAGCTCCCAACAAAGCACTAGCATAAGGAACATGTTTCATTTGTTCCTTCTCTTGTGGAGTCCCCGGACACGATCTATGGCTCAATCCTTCACCTTTTGCAATAGGAGTGTCTATGGGTTTACGAGTCTTGCATACGAAATCGTTCAAGAACCTTATTTATATAGGTTTCTTGTGAAAGAGACAACGATCTCTTTGAACGATCTCTTGAAATCTTAACTCCAAGAATGTATGCGGCCTCACCCATATCATTCATCTCAAAGTTAGAAGACAACCATCTCTTGACGGTACTAACCAACTCCATATTGCTTCCGGCAATTAGTATATCATCAACATATAATGATATGATCACAAATTGATCCTTGGATCTTTTGATATATACACAATGATCCTCATCAATCATTGTAAAATCATATGCCATTATGGCATTATGAAAACGTATATACCATTGTCTTGATGATCGCTTAAGACCATATATCGACCTCAAAAGTCGACATATTTTTTTCTTCTTGGCCTTTCACTATGAAACCAAAGCGGGTTGTTCCATATATATCTCCTCCTCTAATTCTCCATTGAGGAAAGCGAGTCTTTACATCCATTTGATGTAACTCAAGATCCGAGACTAGCCACTATTGCCGAATAATGCGAATCGAGGTAAATCTCACTACGGGAGAAAACGTATCTTCATAATCAATCCCTTCCGTTGATTATACCCCTTCGCCACAAGGCGAGCCTTATGCCTTTCTATCGAGCCATCAGCATTTCGCTTTATTTTGAGAACCCATTTGTTCCCAATAGCTCTGCGTCCTTTTGGAAGATCAACCAGTTCCCAGACTTGGTTTGATTCCATTGACTCCATTTCCTCTTCCATTGCATTAATCCATTTTTCCTTACTAGGGCACTTGAGCCTCATTGATATTTCTTGGCTCATCCTCATCTTGTGGAGCAACCATAAAAGTTTCCCCTTCAATGTCAAAACGTCGACGGGGAATACTTTGGCGACTTGTTCGCCGTATGGGAGATTGTACACTTTGCACATCATTCCCTATTGTGCTCCCACTTGGATGAACTCCACTAATATCTTTATCTTGATCCAAGGTTTCAAATAGGGAGTTATCTTCCCCTATTTCGCCCTTCTTAGGAAACTCATCCTCTAAGAATGTTACATCTCGAGATTCATATTCGGTTATACTCCCACTTTCCCGCTCACCAATGAACACATACCCTTTCGAGTGTTCCGAGTATCTTATGAAAATACTCTTCTTTCCTCTGGGACCTAATTTCCCAAACTTGTGAGAGGACTCATGTGTATAGGCAACACAACCCCATGGCTTAAGAAAACTTAAGTCCGGTTTTCTACCTGTCCATAACTCATATGGAGTGGAAGTAATCGATTTGGAAGGCACCCGGTTAAGTATATAGGCAAAGGTTAATAACGCATCACTCCAAAAAGTGATAGGTAAATTAGCATGCGCCATCATGGACCTAACCATTTCCAAGTAGGGTTTCGTTTCTTCTCTCCGCAACACCATTTTGTTGAGGAGTATACGGAATAGACAACCTGTCTTTCTATTTCTTTTTCATCACATAATTTTCGAACTCATCGATAAATATTCTCGACCTCGATCGGATCTCAATGCTTTTATTTTCTTGTCTAATTGATTCTCTACCAGGTTCATGAACCTTTTAAAACAACTTATTGCTTGATTTATGAGAAATCAAATAGACATATCCGAATCGAGTATAATCATCAATAAAGGTGATGAAATAAACGAGCCCCATGCCTTCCTCTCACATTCATTGGACCACGACATCGAATGGATTAAATGCAAAGGAAATTCAGCTCTTTTTCCTTTTCCAAATGGTTTTCGTGTTGCTTTCCCTTCTAGGCAATGCTTACATACGGGCAAATCGACTTTTTCAATATTGCCCAACAAGCCCTCTTTGGCTAGTCTATTCATACGTTGGCCAATGTGACCAAGTCTAGCATGCCACACATTCACATCATTATCATATTTATTAGGAGATGTGAGAAGGGAATAACAAATATTAGCATTAACATAATCAACATCTAATACAATAAAACCATCTAGAAAATAGCCACAACCATAGTAATTTGTATTCAAGAACAAATTCACACCTCTACTACGAAGTTCATACAAAAACCTAATCGACCAACACTAATACGGACACTAAATTCCGACGAATCTCGGAGCATACGGCACATCATGAAGGAACAAAGTGCGTCCACCGCGCATATTCAGTTGGCATGTGCCAATTCCTTTCACTTCAGCTCTGGAGTTGTTTCCCACATAGATCCACTTAGTTCCGGTAGGTACTCGTCGGAATTCCACGAAGGATCCTCTATCCTTCGCTACATGGTCCGTCGCCCCGAATCCACAATCCACAAAGGATTAGACTCGGTTAAGAACACGAACTTGACACATAAGCAAAGTTCGAAAAGTACAAGGGTGCATACCTTCTTTGGCTCACGACAGTCGCGAGCATAGTGACCCTTCTTGTCACAGTTGTAGCATTTCACCCTTGCTAGCTTTTTCATGTGAGGACGCTTTCCTCTATCATGTTGGTCAAATTTGGGTTTCTTCCCGAAGGACCAGCTTCTTCCTTGCCTTTACCCTTATCAAACCAGTTAGGGCGCTTGCGCTTGGAGCACGAAGCTCCATTTGAGCTAGAACTAGCATGATATAAATCAGCATCTGGTTTAGCCGCCAATAGGCGGTCCTCTTCCAACTCAAGATGACGCATTGCATCCTCAAATGTTTTGATATTCTCATTATGAGTCAGGTGCACCTTCATATGCTCCCAACTCTGAGGCAAGGAACGAATCACTTTGCTTGCACCGCTTTGTTCATCCGTGAGGACATGGCCGGCGTCTCTCGGCTCGGTTATCATATTTGACATCTTTCTAAGATGTTGCTTCATGGTCGACCATGAGGCTTCTTATAAGAGTCAAATCGATAGTGAGCCGCCTCGCCTAGTCACCGAAGTATGACCAAACCTAGCTTCCAAAGTGCCTCCCACATTTCCTTGGCGTTGTCAAAACGCCGAAACTCTCGCATGACGTCATTTTCCATGCCGCTCGCAACGTGATGCGAGCTAGAGAGTTCATTCTTTTCCAAGCAAGAAAAGCTTCTTTGTCCTTTTGTCTTTGTTCGGTGGGTCCCTCTTCGGGTTCTACCATAGTCATGACAAGAGCCTCAAGAGATTCTTGCTCTTCCAAAGACATACTTTGGATTTTCATTTGCCAAATTTCATAGTTGTCTCCAAAGTGAGCTTTTCACCTTTGTTCGGCTCGGCAAGAACTATGCTCTTTGTGGTGAAGCCATTGATCGAACACATCGACAAATATGCACGAATTATTAATGCCTATCATTTATGCATCCCTATTTACATAGACCCATCATATTAATGAACAATTTTAAGTAAGGCTTCGAGAATCAAAAGGTCACTACGTTTCCAATCATCCTCCAAAAATCCTAACTTAAAATTATCATTAATATAATTGTCATATGCAAAATCGGTTCTATGAAGCTACAAAAACTTCTAAAACTACCCTCGGCTAATTACCCACAAAGAACCAAAGAATAACGAGAAAGCAACATAGAAATAATATCCAATAAAACAATAATGCTTTCAATTAACACAATTAGGTAGTAATCATTACATAATATGTTCACAAATCACACTTAACATATATCAGTCAATACAACTAACACCAAGTCAGCACACGGCTGGGAAAGATCCTATTTTCTTCAATTTCTTGATCTTTTCCCTTGAAACAATACAATAATATTCATTTGCAAAATTTATTACAATTTTCTTATAGGAAGCAGCTCCGTTGACATCCCATATGCGATTCAACACATCTTGCCATTCAGGTGGAAGAGTGTTTATGAAAAATCGCACCATCTCGACATTGTGACATAGGACGACCATTCCATATGACCTGTTGAATTTTCACGTTGACATCAAGGACGTGATCAATTAAGTCACCGCTCTCCCATCGATGATCGATCGGCTCGCATTTATCGCCTTAGACGGCCTTTCCTTTTGTTCATCAGAATCGCGCGAATAGGTGTGCGCAACCTCAGGGGAGGCATTGTTCCTGCAACACATGCAGAACAAATAAGGGATTACATATAATCCTCATAGACTTAATTGAAAAAGAAACACATTCTTTTCCTCTTTTTTTTTTTTTTTTGGTCAACGGTCAACGACCGTCGGTCAACGGTCAACGGTCGTCGGTCAACGGTCGTCGGTCGTCAGTCGCCGGACCGGACGGACCGGTCGGACCGGTCGGGCCGGTCGGACCATTCGCGCGGACCGACGCACGTGCGCGCGTGCGTGCTTGGGGCGACGTCACGCGAGACGTCAACGGCACGTGCCGCGCACGTGCCCGGCCCGACGTCACGCAGACGTCAGCGGCACGTGCCGCGCGCGTGCCATTGTCAGCGGGTCGGGTCAGTTTGCGGGTCAACCGACGTCATCGATGACGTCAGCACGCGTCGGTCCGCGGACCGGCGCGTGCCGGTTCGCCGGCCGGCGGCGCGCGCGCGCCGATTCGCCGACCGGCGCGTGTGCCGCACGCGCCTAGCGATCGAGCGCTTCCGGGCGCGTCGCGCCCACGCGCAGCGCCTTCCGGCCGCGCGTGTGGGCGCGTGTGGCGTCGCCGGCGGCGCTCGAGGCATCTCCGGACTCGTCTCGACGTCGCCTTTCTCCCAGTCCTTTCAGAATTTGTTTTTGACATTCGAAAACTCATGAAAATGGCCGAAGAAGTCTCGGGTGTCGGGATTTGTCGCCCGATCCGTACGGCCGAAGTTCCTTTTGCGAAAAATCAACCAAAACACATCAAATTGATCGGGAAAACGTGAACTAGGGCTCTGATACCAATTTTGGGAATGACTGATCCCCGAAACACCGGATTCGACACTAAATCGAACCCCTAAATCAATGCGGAAGCGTAGCCCAAGAAAACGACACATATCACCGATCGTAAAGCACACCACGGATTCGAGCGTACCTTGTTAGCCACAGATTAGACACCGACGACAATGGAGGAAGAAAATCCGGTCGAATTCGAGTCGATGAAGCCTTGAAAGGAAGAAGTGGAAGCCGTATGCCTACTGTTCCTTTTGAGAGAGAAAAACGCGAGGGAGAGAAAAGACGTACGTGAATTATAATTCCGATCAACCTCTTTTTCTCTCTCTCTCTCCCTTTCCCTTTTTATACCTCTCCCTTCCCACGGGCCTTATTCCCGTGGGCCGGGCCTTTTGGGCCCAGCTTGGGCGGACAGGGCCTTAAGCCCAATTTAATAAAGCCTTCACTTTTTAATACGAGTCAAGAACGGCCATCTCTTATGGCGACAACATTCCGATGGCTGGACGAGGGCCATCGGTTGCCCAAACATTAGCCCCTATAGCTTTTAGAAAATGGCGCGAAGCTGCACGCGTCAATTGAACAACTAACAACAATAACAATTTATATTAACATAATTAAAAGCTGATTTCGGAATCACAAAAGCTAATTTGGGGTCATCAGCCCTCCGCAACCTTTAGCTAGCACGAAAAGGGGGAAAATATAGATTCTAAGATTTCTAATCGAGATTTTGGAAAGACTTTCAAAGTGTTCTGAAAAATGAAGAAAGATAAACAATTTCATCCTTCTTTTTTACTCGTTAGTTATTTAATAAGTCGCATTCAGGCTTTCTTTGGGACTAGAATAACATTTTATGTAAACATTCTAAATAATTTTAAATGTCAGCATATATCGCAGTTAGATTTGTGTAATTTGAAATGCACAGGACTGATAAGCATTGGCTCTCTCCGTACCCTTTGTCATACGAATAACGTAGGGTTTCGGCAAAATTCTCAATTGTCAATGGTCCTTTCAATTATATACAACAAAGATGAAGATTGATATGCATCGACAAACCAATCCGCTAGTATCAATTTTATTTCCAACACAAATATTTGAACAAACAAATCAATGAATTTTGGCAGAACTACGAGCTATTGCCATAGTAGCCCCTCCACACACCCCCAACAATTTCAGGACGAACAGTCGTAGCCACTGGGAGGATCGTCAAACATCGGCATGCTCTGGGCATCAGAGGACAACGAGCGTGGCGACGGCTCACCGGCGGTAGCCTGCGGCACATCAGAGAACGCGGCCAGAATCCGGCGGATGCTGGCGGAGCGAGCTGGCTTGAAGCTGAGGGACCTGAGCTTCTTGTCCTTGGAGAACACGTCCGATGAATTGGAGAGGATCAGGTACACCAGAGCCTGGACCACCAGGAAAGCAGCCACCTTAACCAACACGTCCGGCACGTACGCTGCGATCTCTATCATGGCTATTCGGGACAACGACCACGTATACGAAAAGGGCGAAACTAGAGAGAAGAAAACCAGATGATAAGAGGGTTTCTACGTCGAGTTCTTGGATGCGCAGTTTCTTGCGCTTGGTATATATACACGAGCGGATGACGGGAGGAAAGTTGGCTTCTTCAGAAGCCGCCTCTTTGACGTGGTCTTCGTGGGGTTTCGGTCTTCTTTGGGGGACACCAGGTGGAGCCGGTGGTCCTTTCCCCGCAAGCCTCCAGAGCCTTTATCCAACGCACGAACGAATTAGTCACGCATCGTTCGCTCGCCTTTACCGGCTCGAACATAACAGTGCGTCAATAATTGAGCCTTAATTAAGGGGGCAAAAAAGAAGGCAACTGAAAAAGGCCATCGTCTTGCTTGCCTTGGCGAACGCGAGCGGTGATCGCTGCCTTGAAGCAATCGGCTTTGTGGAAAGTGGGGCCTAATCGGTTGCAGCTAAGAGATCGTTTTGTGCACGAAAGAAGCGTCTTCCACGAGAAAAAAACGGTGGTCGGAGGAGCGGATAATATGGAAAAGAGAAGTCCGGTTGACGAATGCTGCGCTTACCTTTTTTCCATCCGGCTGATGTGGATTTGACGGGGCGGGTCAATCCGTGGGCTAGTCCGGTCAATAGATGCTGCTACGTAGTACGTGTTTACGTGGCTTTGTTAGGCATTAATCTATCAAGATTAAGGTACGCATGTCCGCAAGAACGCTGAACATGTGGAAAACGTTGCGCGCGAGCGAACGGTTGACCTGAAGATGAGGGATCGAGGCGTAAATTCGACGGGGATCCCTCGCATCACGTGGTGAGAACTAGTAGCTCCTTTGAAATTTCTTATTTGTTCATTTAAAAATTAGAATATGCTGGCATGCTATGATAGGAAGAATAGTTTATGTTTATTTTGTCTACATTGTTTAGGAGTGAAAAATATGGCTAAGTAATGAAACAGGAGAAAGGATAGCTGGTTATTAAGCACGGCAAAAGTCGTTTAGTACATGTGAGAGCCATCTAGAATGGAAGTTGAGGGATCGAAGCCAATTCAATCTTCTACTCTTAAGTCTCCTATTATTTTTTCTATTTGAATTCTTCCTTGATGTCAGCGGCTCTGTCAACGAAACTGTGTTGGTTCCTAATTCAACCAATGTATTTTTTTCAATCGGTCTACCATATGTTCCAGCTTTTAAAATTAGGTACATTCATCTCTGCTTTGGTATAAGGCAATATTACATGACATGAATCTCGTGATTAAAGGACCAAATTACGCTAATTTAAAAGACACGAAGCACCTCACCGTTTCAAATTATCAACCCACAAACCAAATTCCCAAATTTCCATATCCTGACCGCCACCGCCTGCCACCACCTGCAGCCATTGACCGTCGCCCAGCCGCCATCTCCACCATTGTTGCCGCCCCCGATATAAGCTTGTTGTGGCCCACCGGCGGAGGTGTAGAGGAGGTCGAAAGCTCAACCAGCACTAGAAGCAATCGCAACTCAAAACTTGTTTGTAATCAACTGTCCCACATAACGACGGAGCCTTAGAAACGTTCTCACTCCATGGCAACCTTATCATGTCTTGGGTTATTGCCTAGTGGAGATAAATTATTGCGGTAAAGAGATATTGCATCGAGATGTTTGCATCTCTTGCAACTCCTACTCCCTTGAAATGAAATGTCAAAATATGGATCAGTGGCTTGCTTGCAAACAAACCTCCAGCAACCGCGAGCACAATCGTACGTTACGATGTGCCATTGTAATCAAGTTTAAAAGAGTCGTGATATTTTCTTAAATTAAATTACGATAAGAGAGAATGTTAATATAAGAGAAAATAACATAAACGAATCTCGAACTCTGCCCAATGTGCAAATATCCTCGATGAATTTTTTATTTGTTTAATATGGACGTTGAACTTTAGCTTAACATAAAATATCATCCCTAAACTTTTAATATGTTCATATGATGCACAAACTTTTGGTACACGTTTAATTAAGTCCATGAACTATATGAAAATATTTAATATTTTTCTTCCAATAATTCAAGTTTAATGACAACAATGAACATTTCTATATAGAAAAATTAAATCGTACAAATAATTAATGGACAACATTGAACATTTAAAATTTTTAGAGATAACATTGTGCATTAAGCTAAAATTCATGAACTGTTTCAAACATATTAAATTTTCGAGATGACATTGCACATTAAACCAAGGTTAAAGATCCTTCGAATAATTATCCCTTAAGGGTGCATTTGTTTGGGGGAAATTATTTCTTTGAAATTAGTTTTCCACATTTTCATCCATTTGATTCGCCAAAAATGATTAGTCCATCTAAACACTTTTTAGCCAATAAATATATACAAGCATAAAATTTTCATCCATTTGATTTGCCAAAAATGATTAGTCCATCTAAAACACTTTTTAGCCAAGAAATATATACATGCATAAAATTAGGAAAGTAAATTCATACATCTAAAAAATTGATACCACTTCCTACAATTGCTCTTCTTGAAATTTTTTTTTTTTTAATATACCATTTCTTATTTCATTTAAAAATGATTTTTTGTATTTTTCCTTTCTTTCTTCTTTTTTAGCTTGACGACTAGCCAAGGCAGCCTAGCAGAGACTAACAAGGGTTGGGGCCTCAGTGACAACAGCAATAGACTGTCATGGCCTTTATTGAGGCTTGACAACCGGCCGAGGACACAGAAAGAAAAGAAAAGAAATTATTTAAAAAAAGATTTTTTTGGGCCCAAAATTAAGTGATGAGATGAGAACCAAATTCGGTCCCTATCACCGAATAAAGAACATTTAATCACTTTCTTTAAAAAATAATTTTCCAAAAAGTTTTTTTTTTCCCATAAAATTTTCTCCGAGACAAACATCCTATTAACATAACTCAAAAATACCCTCCAACGGCACGTAGCGGGGGGGAGAAAAAGGCGTCGCCTTTTCATAAGACTTTTTTTTAATAAGCGGGGTCGTTTCGAACGTTGCGTGCGGGGGGGAATCCTCGTCTCCTCCGCACCCATCCCATCCATCCATCCCATCCATCCATCGACCG
The DNA here is from genome assembly GCA_014182725.1 of Eucalyptus brandiana. Taxonomy (NCBI): domain Eukaryota; kingdom Viridiplantae; phylum Streptophyta; class Magnoliopsida; order Myrtales; family Myrtaceae; genus Eucalyptus; species Eucalyptus brandiana. The sequence goes on from CM024669.1 coordinate 32,815,443, forward strand.
CCACAACACAGCACAACAACAGAGCGTATCTCCCCCCCCCATTAATTCCACTGACGATTGTGTAAACCTCTCTCTCTCTCTCTCTCTCTCTCTCTCTCCGTGCGCGAGAGTTCAAAAGCACCAACCGACCGACGATCTCTCCCCCCCCAAAATTTTCCAAAAGCCGACAGGTGTGGCGACGCGACTCGAGGGAGCTTAAATCAGCGACCCCGTCTCGCCGATCCTTCGTCGCTTCCCGCACCGCTCTCTCTCCATTTCGCGACACGCCATTTCCCCCACCCCCCGAATCGTCCGGCTCTCGCGGCCGTCCGTCGCTCCCCGTCGTCCCCTTCTTCGGCTTTTCCTCCTCCCCCTTTTTTTGCGGCCTCTCCCGTGGCGGTACGGCGATCGATCGCCCCCGAGCCCGAGATGATCGAGGCCTCGCCGAGCCGTCCCGAGCTCTCGGCGCCGCACGGGTCTCCTGCAGCGCTCCTCGTTTCCGCCCGCTTCGTCGGCAGCGACTGCGACGGACGACGCGCCGGGATTGTTCTCGTCGAGGTATGCGCGCTCGATGCGAGCCTCTACGCGTGGTGTCGTTTCGCTTTTCCGCTCTCTGCGGGATCTGCCGTGATTCGCTTGCTCTCGCGCTCCGTGTTGTTGTTTCGAATCATCGGAATCCCCGAAAACCTAGAATGCCGGGGGGATTCCTGATTCGGTCGGTTACGATTTCCGTTCTATAGGAGGGGGGAGGTTGGGAGGACAGTCGATAAAACGATGAGTTTGATGAGATCATTTTCGCTGGTACATTGCTCGTCACCGCCACAATAAAATAGTGCTCGACAAGTATAGCATCTATTCTTCTCTTGACTTGCCCGCTGTTGCTGCTTTTTGGCATTGGGAAATGGGATCAATTTACTCTGATAGTTGGCCCGCTGCTGTTGCATCTTTTTCTTCTCTTAACTTGCCCGCTGTTGCTGCTTGCCTAGGGTGGGCTTAAGCCCCTGGTATGTCAGTCTCTGGGAAGCTGATTGCATATTCATTTCCTTGAAGTAGACACGCTTATTGTTCTTGTGGACGAGGGTAGCGGTAATACATGTTGATGGGCCTATTTTGTGGTCTTAATTTGATGAAAAATGTTATGATTAAGAGTCCTGTGGAGCCAAAGAGTAGTGGCGATGGGTTTTGGCAATAGATGCTTCTCCATTTGATATGTCTTCCACAGAGCGTCCTATCTCGGGTGTAATCTATTACGGGTGTGGGGTATTCGTGCAGGAGTATGTTAGGGAGGAAGGTGAGTACACGTCTGGAGGATGTATTTCCCAGTTAAACTTTATAAAGCACGAAGAGTTACTTCTTGTTGGTGACCTTTTGTTTGGAAAAGTAATCTGCTGTTCTTACATTGAGTATACATGGAGAATTTTTATGGATATCTGGTACTGCTTGCCAAAATTATATTTTGAGCTATCTTACTTCATACTTAGAGCAGCGATTGATTATAGACAATCTTTTACAGTATACGCTTCTGCTGAACATTTATTGTCTGATGGTGGCAATGTTTGACAGGGCTAATTCATCTGTGACGTAAGCTAGTAGAGCATATTGGATACATAAGGAGCAAGATTGAGAGAGTGGGAAAGGGGGTGGGGTGCTATTTTTGAAGTGTGGCCACAGCTACTAGAGGACATGAGTAATATGCTTGGCTCCCAGATTTCATTTACTGATTATGAAACCACATCATCAGAGTTGCTGTCAAGAAGGTCCAATTGTGGAAAAGTTGCCACAAGCTTGGGAGGAAGTGCATGGTCACCCTTAAATGAGGATGTGCACGATCTACTTGAATGTACCGTTTGTATGAATTTAATGTACCCTCCCATTTACCAGGTAAATCTATTTCTACCAAACTTCTATACACTCAAAGGCTCCATTACTACAAGGTATTTCAATGGCTTAAGATGAATGGCAAAAACTTGCAACTGCTTTGAGATTTGTGGGTAAAGAAGTATCTAATTTCGCCATCATACAGTAGTCAGAGTGAGGATTCAGTGAAATCTTAATTCACATTTCTTGAGGACAAAAAAGTAGCCTCAATTCAACAGAATCTATGTCCAAAGGTCGTGCTGCAGTCTCACTCTGTTGTTGATGCACAAATCTGAAGGGTCGGGTCCACAAGGTGCTGGTGTAGACAAAGTTGTTAAAACTTGATTTAAATATTAAAATCATTTGGTTTTATGATCGTAAAACCTTATATAATCTCAGTCATGTTAAATTGGTATCACTGTGTTGGAATATCTATATTTAAGATTGTAAAAATCAGGAGAATCCTATATAGTAGTGATTTTTAACCCATGCTTATTTTTTCGGAATTAGTTCATAAGATAAAAAAGATGTCTAGCAGAGGCCCTTAACTGAAGGCCCACTATAAGAAACCCTGCAAATGGAGGTTGATAAAATATATGGTCTTGCCTGGGTGATGTACTTGCCCAGGTATAACATAACACTCTCTTTAAATCCACACTTGCTTTTCCTTTCCCACTTAAAACCTATATAACAGCTTAAGCATCAGAAATTTCCCGTGGGGCAAAGCTTGGTGACTTATTTGTATATGGCATCAGGTGTGTAGATTCCAAGCATCTAGGTTCTATACCGGCACCTTGAGAAGCTGTCAAATTTGCACATCAACAGCTATGATGTTGAATGGTTTATCATTGTTTGCATACCCCTAAACTCAGCAGTATCATTGGACTTCCTTTGAGGGGTTTGAGGATGAGGGTGGGATCGTCACAGTACTTATGCTACTACTTCTATTCAAATTCAAGTAGGACTTCTTTTGAGGGGTTTTGAGGGACGAGGATGGGATTGTCACAGTTTTCATTTACTCGAATTGGTTGTGTGCTTCTAGCTATTAACAATCAACTTGGCTTCAATTCTGTCAGTGTCCGAATGGCCATACTCTATGTTCAAGCTGCAAGACCAAACTCGAGAACCTATGTCCAACTTGTCGCCATGAGCTTGGAGATATACGATGCTTGGTGCTAGAAAAAGTTGCAGAATCCCTAGAACTCCCTTGCAGATTTCAGCTTCTGGGTTGTAGGGGCATTTTTCCGTACTACAGTAAGCTTAAGCATGAAAAGAACTGCAAACACCGTCCCTATGCTTGCCCTTATGCTGGAGCCGATTGTTCTGTTACTGGTGATATTCCACGTCTTGTCATGCATCTTAGGGATGACCACAATGTTGACATGCATGATGGATGTACCTTTAACCACAGATATGTCAAATCCAATCCACGAGATGTCGAGAATGCTACATGGATGTTGACTGTAAGTGCTCTAACTTCTCTCTCTACCTGTCATCTTTATTATAAAAATTCCAAGATGTGGCTGAGGTTGTTTGAAATATTGTATCAGCAATTTAATGTGTGATTAGGTAGTGCATGACTTTTTTAGAAGGGGGAAAAGATATCTCGATTACATGGCTCCGATGATATTTTGGTGAACCAATTCAGTGTATCTGTAAGTTCCAAATATTTTGTCTCAAGTTCAAAAAAGATGAGTAGTGATTAGTCCTGTACATTTATCTGATTATTTGTCTGAGCACTACTAATAATTGGTCAGACTGTTTATCTTAAGTTATGCTGGCAGAAAGCAAAATCACTCTGCAAAGGCTGATTATTTCCTAGACATATCATTTTTTAAAGACGCCTCAGCTTAGAGTTGGTCCTTCGAAGTATAGAGTTCATGCCATGTAAAGTGGCAGCCTATCTAATTTCAAATAAAAATAGTTGCTTTACCTTTTAGAGTTATTTTATAGCAAAATGAGAGGAAAAAAAGAAAGAAGGTACGAAGTAGGCCTAAAGGGAAGAGGTTTTTCATTTTTCAACTTTGGGCTGTCATATTCCCTAATGCCAAGAATAACAGGGAATTGCATAAATCTTCTATTGGTGCAGATCTTCAACTGTTTCGGTCGACAATTTTGCTTGCACTTCGAGGCTTTTCTGCTTGAGATGGCTCCTGTTTATATGGCCTTTCTACGTTTTATGGGCAACGAGGACGAAGCAAGGCAGTTCAGCTACAGCCTTGAAGTGGGGGGGAATGGCAGAAGGTTAATATGGCAAGGCATTCCGAGGAGCATTCGAGATAGCCATAGGAAAGTCCGAGATAGTCAGGATGGTCTAATAATCCCAAGAACCTTGGCACTGTCCTTCTCTGGTGGTAATGGACAGGAACTGAAGCTCAAGGTCGCCGGCCGCATATGGAAGAACAGTGATATAGAAGCTGGCTATTTCTCGTGACTTGAAGCTTTCTTTGGTCGGTAAGAAAGGCTTGCGAGTTTTCCACAAGCACGTACACAATTGGGAGCGGTTCTACTTAATTCCACAGGAGAAAAGCTTAGCTTATTCGCGTCTTGGGTGTGTTGATGTATGATGACTAACATTATTATTTCGGGCTAAGCAACTAGTATTTGAAGACTGGTGTTCAGACAAATGACGTTCGGAAGAATAGTTTCTTTGGAATTGAATCAATTTCGGGACTCGGCATTTCTCAGTCAAGCACTTGCCTGGCCTAGTAAGTATAGAGCACAATTATCAGACCAAAAGATCACCCAAAGTTACGTGCGATAAAACGGAGCAAGAGAAGTAAGATGAGCGAAAAAAAAGAAGTAAGATGAGCAAAAGCTCCACGTTGAGACATTTTAGAAAGGACTAGTATAAAATTTGTTGTGAAAGTGCACTCAAAATCTTAAACTTTGGAAAATCATAATTAAATATTTATATTTGTCAAGTTAGTGCAATCACCTTCTTTTGTTAGTTTCGTTTAATCCAGGTAACAGGAATTAGTTAAGATTACATTTTTTATTATTGTCTTATGGAGAGATGAGGAGCTGATGTGGTTGTCACAGTAATCATTTTAGGAAAAAGCGTTTGAAGAAATTAAAAAGAAAATCGAAAGATACTTTATAGATTATTAAATTTCCTACTCGATTTCGACTAAAATAGAAAATTGAGATAATTGACCTCGACTTGAACATTAAAGTTATAATTGAGTTCGAGTATAAAATAAATAAATTTGTGTCCCTTGGCTCGCAAAGGACAATACTACCTAATACCGATGACTTTCATGCTTTTTTGTAAATATAAAAAATATATGTATATATATAAAGAAAAACTCGATTAAATTTATTCACCCATTAAATAGGAGTGTACAAAAAAATCGAGAACAGCCTAAAGGCGGACTGGATCAACCCAAAACCAGAAATTCTTATAGTGAGCAATTTGGTTTCCGATTCCAAGCATGGAACCGTCTACCTGCTCATGCAAATCAAACCAGACTAGTATAAGCTCAAGTGTGGTTCATGTCATTTAACAGATAATTAATTACGCTCCTTAGGTAATCAATTGCTTGCTATATTTTAATGTGAAAACAAAGTCACAATGTCTTTGCATTAGATTCCTTAAATTCTTCTCGCCAGCTTATTAAAAAAATCTCTCTTTTAGTTGTGATGGTTTGAGAACACCATCCAAGTGGGAGACCTCATTTCACACCAACAATGAAAGCATGTGAGAAATGAGTGTTGCTCGCATCTTTACATCTCAGCTAGTCCATCCCACTGGAAGCATGTAAGGGACGCAAAAGCGGTGAGCGATTAGGATTAGGACCGGTTACATGGATGCATATGGTAACTAACGATTTTCAATTCCAATTTTTTTAAATCAGTCTATTTATGGGTGGTTCTCAATTTCAAAATGAGAACTATCCACCTAAACTCTATCCAATCCTATCATCGAGAGTGAGTATTAACTAGACCGAATTCGATAAGAAAATGAACGAATCCATTCCAATCGATCACCAATCTAAACCCGAGAAGTCTTAACTTAATCTTTTTACTTTGGACCTCATTGATATAGGTGTGCATCGATATCGATTGAATCTAGGAATCAAACTGAATTGAACCGAATCAGCCTATTTCGGGTGATTTCCGAGGAACTGATTCGATTCCCAGCTCCAGAACCAGTTCCCGATTCCACGAACTAAAAATCAATCCAGCCCGGTTGGGTTTCGAGTGAGAACCGGCCCCCCCAATTGAACACTAACCACCCTGCTACTCGGTGCGGTGCTCATGGTCTCCAAAAGCGCAAGCATACCTCTCGCATCTTTCCTTAAACCCTCTCTCCCCTGCATCTTCCTCTGCTCGGGGGCAAAAACCCTCTCTGCAGCCATCCTCGCCGCCACGAGAGACTCGATGCTGACGCTACTCCGTCGGACGCGAAACTCGTCCGTCTCGAAGCTCAGGTTCCTCGCCTCCCCGATCCTTCGAGCCCCCAACGCCCCCGCCGCCGCCGCCGCCGCCGCCGCAACGACCCCGCCGCCGTTCCTCTCCGCCGTATCCTTCGCGTCCCTGCCCGCGGCGAGACAGGCGCCGAAGCCGCCGCCTCCGTCTCCGCCCCTGCCCCTGACCCGGGAGGGGAATTACGATGAAGCCGCTCCCGGCCACGCCGTCTGCCCCGGCTGCGGCGTCCACATGCAGGACTCCAGCCCCAAGCACCCCGGGTACTTCACCAAGCCCTCCCCCAAGACCCCGCAGTACCGCCTGCTCGATGCCCACCTCGCGCCCGTCGCTCCCGAGCCCGAGTTCTCGGATTCCCTGAAAAGGGGCTTCGCCGTCGAGGACGAGAGCTCCACCGGCGCCGGCGGCCGCCCCGGTTCGGACGACAAGCCGGTGGTCTGCGCGCGGTGCCACTCGCTGAGGCACTACGGGAAGGTGAAAGACCCGACCGTCGAGAACCTGTTGCCGGATTTCGACTTCGATCACACGGTCGGGAGGAAGCTGGCTTCGGCGACGGGGACGCGGTCGGTGGTGTTGATGGTGGTGGACGCGGCCGATTTCGACGGGTCGTTCCCGAAGAAGGTGGCGAAGCTGGTTTCCACGACGATTGAGGAGAATTCGGCTGCTTGGAAGGAGAAGAAATCTGGGAACGTGCCTAGAGTAGTTTTGGTGGTGACGAAGATTGATTTGTTGCCCAGCAGCATATCGCCCACCGGGTTCGAGCATTGGGTGAGGCAGAGAGCGAGGGAAAATGGGGTGATCAAAATCACGAGTTTGCATATGGTGAGCGCAGTGAGGAATTGGGGGTTGAAGAATCTTGTGGATGATGTCATCGCTTTGGCTGGGCCTAGAGGAAATGTCTGGGCGATTGGCGCGCAAAATGCTGGCAAGAGTACTTTGATTAATGCGATCGGGAAGCATGTTGAAGAAGGCAAAGTTACCCACTTGACAGAGGCGCCGGTGCCTGGTACCACGCTGGGAATAATTAGGGTCGAGGGAATTTTGCCCGGTAAGGCGAAGTTGTTTGATACGCCAGGGCTTTTGAATCCGCATCAGATCACGACGAGGCTGACCAGGGAAGAGCAGAAGCTTGTTTATGTCAGTAAGGAGCTCAGGCCAAGGACTTACAGAATTAAGGTAAGCATGCTTAGACAAGTAGGATGATGTAGCTACTGCTAGAGAATTCTTTTGAGCTTCTTTAAAGGCCTAGTTATTTATGTTATGGAAGGTCGATATGCTATCTGAACGGTGCAAGACCTTTGACGGGCATTTACTACGCTGGAGAAAACAGTGTAGTATGATGAATGTTGTATGTCTACCCTTTCTCCCCTATAAGCATAGTGTCTTCATTGCACTTGACTTTACTTTTCAGTGAACTGATTGAAGGTGTTAGTGGGATAATGCTTACCCTAGTTGTTGCTGGTTGATTGAATGTGCTTAGCATTTCTGTGTCATTGAATTAGCTAAAGTAAGCAGGAACAATTTGCTTACTCAGGGTCTTGACATGACACTTAACCAAGTTTGCATCATGCGTGTAAGGTTCATGTGTTTCTATTTTGTCATGACAGGCAGGTCATTCGATTCATATTGCTGGGCTCATGAGGCTGGACATTGAAGAATCATCTGTAGATTCAGTTTATGTTACTGTATGGGCATCTCCCTATCTCCCATTGCACATGGGGAAAACAGAAAATGCACATACAATGGTAGAAGACCATTTTGGTCGTCAATTGCAGGTAGAGCTTTCATTTAGAAGCCACTTTCTATAGCAATTTTTTTGCGGAAAAGGGTACTTTACTTTTACCTTGAAGTCTTGCTGGAAGCATTGCTGGACCAATTTCAAATTGAAAAATAGTTCATGGTTTCTGGAGCAAGTTGAGCTCTAAGAGCCAATTTAAACATGTCTGGAATTGATTTGTTTGGACTTTCATCTTCTTCTTCATTTTGTTTCCTGTTTGAAACAAAGATCACTTGAATGACCTTGAGCATATTTTTAATCGGTCTAGAATGCTTTGAAGTCTTCATTTCTGGCCATACATCTTCCAGATCTTGTTATTATATTGCTGAGGCAATGCTGATTTTTGTCTTTGAGTGCACTTTCTTTTGGGAAATATAATGAACTCGAGTCAATTTTCCTTTTCCTAGCTTGCATGCTAGTGTCAAGCTCGTGAGAGCAGCAGCTCCAATATTTTGGACGTGGAACCTCTACCCACCACGGTGCTCCCACAAATGTCCCGATATTTCTCAACCATTGATGCATATCTACATACATCAACAATCGAGAATTGGTTGAGACACTAATGGGAGCATTGTGTGCGGCAGAGGATCTCCCTCCCCGGTATTTTATTGCGAGCTAGTTTTTAGATACAATTTTTCTGACATCATATTAATGCCTTTGCCAGCCGCCAATTGGTGAAAAACGAGTGGAAGAGCTCGGACAATGGGTGAGAAGGGAATTTCGTGTAAGTGGTAACAGCTGGGATGCAAGTTCTGTGGATGTTGCAGCAGCTGGTCTTGGGTGGTTTGCCATTGGTTTAAAAGGAGAGGCACTCTTAGGGGTTTGGACATACGACAGAGTCGATGTCATCCTCCGCAACTCACTAATTCCCCATAGATCCCAGATATTTGAGGTTGCGGGATTTACGGTTTCCAAAATTGTCTCAAAAGCGGACCAGGCTATGAATAAGTCAAAGCGCCAGAGTGAAAAGAAAGTGAAACCAAGTGATCCCGAAAAAGCTGTACCTGTTAAGTTATCGTCATTGACCTCCGACACAAACTCAAATGCTGACGGTAGCTTAGTGTGACAAGAAATTTTTTCAAAAAATTTTGGAAGCACCAGTTGGGAGTACTTGATGGGACTTGGGTCTTCAAGCAGGGACATGTGCTCAAGCAGCCAAGGAAGACTCGGGTCATCGGAGTTCAGTTGTATCTTTTTCACTAGAAGTGGCATTTGTGGTGGAATAGAAGCCAATTTTGCAGAGAATTGACACCAACAGAATAGAGGAATACTCTGTTCCGGCAGACATATTCTGCCTCCTAACTTGTTGGCTAAAATAACCTGCCGACGGAATCTATGCATGAAGTTAATGGCCAACTGCTGGTAAGATTGATGCTTTAACCCGAAGTTGTGACCTTAGTCTGGGACAAGAAGCCAGGGCCATCTGATCTAGCAGCAAAGGTGCACTTCTGATACATCTGTTTCGTTTCAGAGACTTGTGTGACAGAAATCAAATAGTACATTTAGAAGCACGATCTTCTTCTTTGTTCCATTTGGTGGACTGACCATTAGATTCTGTTTATCAGGAAACCTTTTCTTTTCTTCTCCGGATGCTTGGTTGTAGCTGATTCGGTTTTGTTTGATCTGCCCGCCAATCGAAACGGATTAGAAAAAAACAAGTTTGGTACTTTTTCTTAGGTCGAAACATGTAAAATAGGATTGCACGAAAGTACCAAACACATGAAATAATGAAAAGACTTAATTGAACATTTGAAGTACAGAACAGCAGCACACTTAAAGATGACATCGGAAGAATAGTCCAGATTATCAAAAGTCAGATGAGTGGGTGATATCTACCGTCATCACGGCCATATAATTTCTGCAACGCTTCTCTCTGGGTCGATACCATAACAATCGATCTCCCACAAAAATCATAACCATGGTTTGCTTGCAGTCATGATCGTTGTGTTGTGTTATGCTGTGTCTGTTTGTGTAAATCTGGTGTGGGAACTAGCAGAAAGAAATTACTAGTGTTGTGTTATGTCGTGTCATGTTGATTTATGCAGATCCAAAAAGTTAATAAAAGAAAACTATTAGTTGAAGAATTTGCGAAAGCTTTTTATTTTTTATTTTTTTTTATGCCCTATTTTAATTCTCTATTTACTTTCAAACTTTTGTTCTGCCTCGTTGAACTCCACTTCTAAAACTAAACTTCTCCATCCCCACCTCCTTGAGAAGGTGGGGAACTTTCCGCCTCCCCTTTTCCATCCAAAAGGGGTGGCCATTGAGACAACATCTGGCGGTTGAATTTGTGAAAGGCTAAGATGGTGCAACTTCTCCAATCCAATGAACTCACCAAGCCAAATCATTCGAGGAGCCACCCTCAAAATGATCACTTATTCGTCGACAAGCAACGAGACTCTTCAATGCTGACGCAGGTTCATCTCGTTGGAGAAGCGGAATTGGTGAACCTAAAATGTTAACCAGTTTTTGAATAAAACGCTTATGGAAAGGAAATATTTCAATGATATGAAATATTTGCCCTAGACGAGTGCTTTCATCACACAACTTATTTTACATCACATTGAGAATAATTTACCTACATAATGAGAATGTTTAATAAGAAAAAGCAGCTTTTTACTAGAGTAATAAATAACAAATCAGTGAGTCAAAAAATGAATGGTCCATATTGCTTGTAGTTTTTTTTTCCATGATAAAGCTTTATGGTGTGTTTGGTAATGATTATATTCCTGGGAGTATATTTTGATTAGAAATGATTCTTTTTTATTATATTTCAAAGAACGATTTTAAGTATTTTAAGCCATTTGAGAATCGTCCAAAATTTCGATTCGGAATAAAATTACGTTTGATCTTACTCATCGATTGTTCCAAATTAAAAAAATTAATTTTAAAAAAAAATTATACTTTTTTCCTTTTTTTCTTTTCTTTTTTTTTTTTTATTATTCTTCTTCTTCTTCTTCTTCTTCTTCTTCAGGCCGGTCGTCGGACTAGCAACCGGCCAGATGAGGGCCGGCAACCTCACCGGAGTGTTGCCGGCCCTTGGCGAGGCCCGCCTGGCCATTGGCGAGGCTCACCCAGCCCCGCCGAGGCTCGGCCTTGCTAGATCTGGTGAGATCGAGCCTCACCGATGGTGGGCTTGCCTACGGCGATCTTGTTGGACCAGTTGTTGGCAATCGGCGGCGGGAGGCAACGGCGGGCGGCGGCGGACGGCAACCACAAGATGGTAGTCGATGAAGAAGAAGGAAAGAGAAGAAGAAGAAAAAATGGAAGAAAAATAATTTGTTTGATTCTTATATTTGTTCCCGGAACAAGAATCAACTTTTTTTTTTATTCTTGATTCTGTTTCAAATCTACTTTCAGGAACAAAAATTTTACCAAACACGATTTTGTTCCAAAACTACTTCCGGGAACAAAAAAATCAGAATCAGTCACTGTTGGATGGTTACCACTTAACCTTATGGTTAGACCACTTGACCACAGGAATTACCTATCGCCGTTTATGCATGACGCATTGCATCATGACTAGACACCAAGCTCTCGCTTTACGGGGATGTATTTGTATTTGCAGCTTCGAATACCTAATTAACAAAACTCAATTTCTAATAATGTATTAGACATTGGTATGTAAAAATTAACATCACACTAAAAGATTACAACAGCATAATAAATTCAGAAAATTAACCGTGAGACAAAAAAGTAAGACCTCAATAATAAGAAGACAAGTGAATCAAATATATTTTGTTATTACCTCCTTCGTAGCATGCGACGTTTGAGATTAATGCGTTTTAAACATCCCATTTGCACCGGTGTGTAAGAAGAGTTGTGATTTTCTTCTGGGCATGTGTCAAGGAATGTGAAATGTTGGACAACAAACGTTTGAAGGAGTGAAGGGCCCATTTGGTTCGGTTTTGGGGAAATGCCCTTAGGAGAATGCAAATACCTTTGAGATAAAGGGGTTTTCCGAAATGTTAGACTGTTTAGGGGCATTTGGTTCAAGCATTCCCAAGGGGCTTTCGGCCAGAAAGCCCCTTGGGAAAAATTTCAGCCGTTTGGTTCAAAGATTTGGAGTATATTTGGGGGAATGCTAGCATTTAAAATGCTCTTGGAATTTGAATGCCCAAAGCAGTGGGGACTGCTTTGGGCATTCAAAGCATTTTCGAATGTTGAAGGGGGTTTAATGAATTTTTTTCTTCCACTTTTGCCCTCATTGATAATTTAGTTTTCTTCTTTTACCCTCAAAAATAACTGTTCATCGTCTTCCTCGTCTTCATCGTTTCTTCAAGATCGAAGCTTTAGCCGGCGGAGCTCAACCACCGGAGCTAGTCGCCCACGCACCGCCGTCGCCACGCACCGCCGCCGCCACGCACCGCCGTCGCCACGCACCGCCGTCGCGTGGGTCGCGGCCTCGGGCGGCGTCGCCCGGGTCGCGCGACCCACGCAACGGCCGAGCTGGCGGTGCTCGGAGCACCCGACCAGATTCGGTCGCCCGGGTCTCGCGCGAGCGTGCAACGCCGCCCGAGGTCGCCCGGCCTCGGCCGGCGTCGCCGGGTCTCGCGCGAGCCAGCGACGCCGCCCGCCCGACCTCGGCGGCGTCGCCCGGGTCTCGCGCGAGCCGGGCGACCGGGCGAGGCGATCTGGCCGTTCGGCGGCGAGATCTGGCGGTCTTGAGGCCGATCGGCCGCCGGACGGCCGAATCGGCCTCCGCGACCTCCGGCGGCCGGATCGGTGGTCCGGCGACGGCCGATCTGGCCGTCCGGCGGTCCGCGGCGGTTGGCCGGCAAAGTGGCCGGCCGCCGGAATTTGATTTCAGATTTAAAAGAAATTAAAAAATACCAAAAGCTCATTCCAAATGCAAAGTTTGCCAAACGGTGTTTATGCCAAGTTGCATTTCAATGCTAAAATTTACCAAACGGTCTAACATTTTCGAAAGCCTCTTTCTCTCAAAGATATTTGCATTCTCCAAATGGCATTCCCCCAAAGCCGAACCAAACGGGCCCTTAGTAAACTATAATTGAAAAGTCTTTAGGAAATGCAAAGATCGCATTTTGGTAAACATATATTTGAAAAGCCCTTTAGTGTGACCAAATTAAGTTTTTTAGTTTTAGTATTTTTAAAATTGTAAAAAAAGAAACAATGACTATATAACCCTTTAGATTTTCATGTTGAGAGTAATGTAAAAAATATATATTAGTAAATTTATTTGAAAATTATATTAAAATAATTTGATTATAAATTAGATGCAAAGCTCAACTTTTGGCCTAGAGTTCTTTTAGGTTTGTTTTTAACTTTGAATATTTTTTTTAATTATTGTAAGTATTAATCATCTTTGTTAATTAATGATCATTCTAGTGTATTGATAAAAAGTTGGGCTATTGATTGTTAAAAGATAAAAATGACAAGAAAAAAGATGAACCCAACATTTGCAAAGGGTTTATTTTTTAAAAAATACAAATAAAATCCGATAAAACTCCGTCGCCGATCAACGGCGGTTGGGGTGTGGGGAAGATGATCAGTTTAAAAAAAAAAAAAAAAAGTCAACGAGATGAATAGTAAATGTGGACTTGTATTTCCGAAACGCTGAAAACCCAAAGCAGGTCCCCATCTGCTTTGGGCCTTCAACATTTCAAATGCTAGCATTTAACCAAAGACACCTTCAAATGTTGAACCAAACACCTAAATTTTTTTCCAATGGACTTTCAGGGCTGAAAGCCCCTTGGAAATGCTGAACCAAACGAGGCCGAAGTACTACTCATATAGCATCATCTTGTCACCCTTGCTTGACGCTGTAGTTGTTCAGGAATAATACGTGTACTAAAAGCTCCAATAGCTGTTCTCCACCGGAGGATTGTTTAGTAAGATTGAAAAATAGGGTGCAATTAGCACGACAGGCCACTGCAGAATGACGCTTTGACGGTCAAAGGCCAGCCATGAAAAAATTTATTGAGGAAATCGGTAGACTTCCTCGACCGGTTTTAATTTTTTACTCATTGTTTCTTTCTTTTTCTTCTTCTTTTTTGACTTCTATGTTTCCCTATTGTACGCTTAAATTGAGAGACAAATTATAGGAGGGCCCACGAAATTAATCTTATTGACCTTAAAGAAAGACAACATAAAATATTTGCTAAAATTTAAATAATTACAAGTAAAAAAATAATGTCACTTACTAAAAATAAATTGTTGATGTCATTATATAGATTTATTAAATTAAAAAAAATGAAAAAATGCTCAAAACATCGACATCACAACTAATAATGAAATTATTGTGCAAAGAAATGACTTCTGATTTCTTTCGCTCAAATCAAATTGTTCTAGAAGGACTTCCGCTAACCTAAAATTCAATGACAATAATTTATTTTTTTTAACCCAAGGAAGCATACAAGGAGGACTGGTTCCCCATTTTTGCAACCAAGACCACCTGGTCCAAGGATTAGATCGAACCAATTGGTCTGGTCCAATTCTCGAGCGGTTCAATAGAACCAATGTATTCACATATATTGGTTGAAAGTTTTAGATTGATTGAATTACCAATCTATGTCACAATTCGAAATTGAGATTTTGTCCAAGATCTATGAAGAAGGCTAAGGTATGATAGGATCATGATTGTAGGGGCATGCTTGAAAAAATAAGGTTTATGTGGATTTTTTTTTTCCCATAAATGACTAACTCACAGATTTAGGGAATATAAAAGTAAGCGATGGAGGTAAAGTCGGTGAATCTAATAGGAAAAGAAAGAACGTAAAATAAAGAAATAAGCAAAAGACAAAAGTGGCAAATTTGGCAACAATATGAAAGAAACAAAGATTTGCTTCATCATTTGGAATAAGTGAGACGTGAGAGAAGATTAGTGTTTAGGTTTACACTTTACTTCATTATAAAATAAAAATAAAAATCAGTCTAGTTCCTGCCGATTCCTACCTTAGAATCAGAAATTGGACTGAAAATCATTTTAATATGGAATCAATAACTAGATTGATGCCCCCTAGAACTGTCCAAAATCAGCCGGTTCGATCTTATCTAGGCTATTCTCGGTTTAGGCAATACCATATGCTCACCCCAAAACGACACGGTTAGCCAATCTTTTTCCAAAAATAAATGTTGAAAATGTAAGTGGTAAATTTTAAATGCTGATAACCTTAAGTGCCGAAAATAGATACAAGATCTCATTTGGTGATAATCGCATATTAATAGTTGTATATTTTTTACCAAAGATAGAAGAATGAATATTACCGATGGGTTTTAGCAATGTATTTGCAATATTCTCAATCAAGTGGTGAAAACCAAAAGTTCAGCACTTAATGAGATTAATCATGCTTGACGACCTCATATAGAATCCACTTAAATGATTCAATTAAGTAACAACTCAATTCGGTAGCAAGAAAGGGGCTATTAAATTTATTTAATAGAATAATAGTTGCAAGTAATTAAAATCTTACCAAACATATTGACAAAATGTTGATATTTTTCTATATTCGGTAAGAAATCGACACTATTCAACTATCAATTTTTAATGTCATCAAATGACTTTTCAACTATATTTTTGACACTTCAGATTATCAACACAAAATGTTCAGTATTTAAATTTCCAATGCTCGAATTTTCAATTTTACTAAGTAGGACCTAACACCAAATGCCTAATCAGGGTTACGAAACAAGTTTCGATGAAATCAGCTAGATTTTCCAATTTCCAGCTCATAATTTGGGTTACCAACTGATCCTTAATTTTGGCCGAGTTAAATTCAAGATCATATATTTTCTATCAAATATCAACAATGCATTTGAAAGATATCTTTGGCTAAGCAAATAGGATCCATTTCTCTCTAGTTTCAAGTTAATTGGAACTTTCATTCAAAGAACTAAAAAAGATTAAACGAAACCAATCAGATGCTTCTCGCCCGACCATCATAATTTTAAATAGCCTCGAATGAATTGGACGAACCATACCATCCATACAAAAAAAAAAAACTCATGGTGGGTATTTTTCGAAAATCGTTAACCAATCGTTCCTAATGAACATATACCATATTCAAATTTACTCGAGGATATCTAGATAACTGGAGGCCGTACATTCTTATCCATGACGTTAACAACAACCATCGTGAATCTCAGTAAGGAATTAAATTTCGATGCGCAAAGCCAGCATTTCATCTCCAGCAACCAATCACACGGCGGTCTCTACCCGAAGCCCCCGTGGTCTCGCGAACACCCAACCAAAGCCCCGCGAACGCGCCTAAAATCCCTTCCCCAACGTTCCAAAAAGATATCGTTCCACCCCCCCCCAAAAAAGAAAAATCCCCGAAAAGAGAAATTTCGCAGCTGGGGCCCCACCCCGGGCCCCCCCCCCAATTTTTTCCCTCCTTCCGTAAAAGAAAAATCCCCCGAAAAATTTTCCGCATTCCCGCTCATCTTTCAAACTTCGCTTCCCCAAAATCGAGGAAAAGATAATAGAAGAAGAGGAGCGGCATCTGCCCTTTCTTCTCCCCTCCTCCTCCTTCCCTCGCATCCGTCGCTTCCCACTGCCACCCCCGCCGCCGCCGCCGCCGCCACCGCCGCCGCCCGACCTCTCTGTCTCTCTGAGCTCCCCCGCGGCCGCCGGCGACAATGCCAAGCAAGAGGAAATCGGGGGCCGGCCCTGCTTCCGCCTCCGCCAAGCGGGGCAAGGCGGAGAAGCCCAAGGAGGCGCCGCCGGTGGAGTTGGTGGTGGATGAGGAGCAGCCGCAGGAGCCGCAGCAGCAGCTCGACGAGAAGTTGGATGCCGCTTGCGAAGCGCCGGCCAAGCCGGCCAAGAAGGGCGTCCCCCCGACGAGGGCTAGCGCCGACGAGGAGGAGGAGAAGTCCGAGTGCCGGGTCGTTGGGGCTCCGATTCGCAACGAGGAAGCTCGCCAGAAATGGCCAAAGCGATACCTTGGTGCCGGCAAGGTAGTCTCTCTCGTGTTTTTTTTTTTTTTCTCTTCTTTTTTTATTCGTTTCCTCTCGAATCTTGATTCAGCTCGGCGGCTTGTGGTTGGGTTTTGGCTCTGGTTTGTTTCTGCTTGTTGAAAAGTGTTTCTTCAGGGGGGTTCAGAATGCGGTTGTAGTTAGTGTGCTGCGAAGGTGGCTGCCACTGCATGATTTGGGAATTGTTGGTAGGTCCATTGGAGTGAGCAGAGCTACGTGGATGTTATTGAGCTGAGCTCATTAGGAAAATTACACCAAGACTTGATTAGAAATACTGTCGATATAATATGCAGAAAAGAGAACATGTGGGTTGGGTTAGAAATGATACTGCTGCAGCTGCAGCTAATGCCTTGAGCTAAATGTAGTGCCCAGAATAGAGCCTTTTTTCGTCTGTAAGTGTGCTGAGAATTAATACCTGATGTATTATAGGGCAAAAAGGACTGTCTTTTCCATTGAAGTATTCAACAGACTGGCATGCTATTGTTCAGTGTATTTAGGTTTTGATCGAACTCTCTAGTTACAATCTTTAGGCAGATATTTTATGGAACTTGACGCTTCTATATTAATGTGCAAGGCATACAGGAGATGATAGGAGTATATGAAGGTTAAAACCTTAAGAAGCTTGTTAAAAATTGAAAATGGCCCCCTTAGATCCTTAGTATTGTTTACAGGCTGTTGATCTCTTTTCTCCCCTGTTGGACTGCTTTAAAGGAATTTTTGCATCTAAGGTTATGTAGAGATAGAAAAGCTTCCATTTTTTTTTGGCAATCTAGTCTTGTATTTCTACTATTAGAGAAGGATGTTTAGAGAAGAAATGATTTTAGCAGTTTGTATCGCTTAGATTCTGCACCTTCAAAATGTGATATCCCTATATTTTGGTCGCTGTTGCATTTTGTCAGATGCTCTTATCCATTGTTATCTAAACTTTAAAGATTTGAATCATTAGATATATGAGGCATCTATGATTTGTAGATGGTATTGAAGCTTATTTCTGATGAAGCTTTGAATTCCCAAATAGCTCGTTAAGGTGCTTAGTCATCATTTCCTTGGTGCAAGTATTGATCCTTTAATCTGGAGAATAATTAGCTAAACTAAACTAGCTAACTAAGCAATCTCATTTGTTCATGGCAGGAGAGTAGGTCAAAACACAGGAACCCTTGCACTTGTTTAAGAAATAATTAGTCTCAAGCCAATGACCTTTGCCGTGTCAAGTTCACATTCCAGCTATCTAGTGTGTGGAGAAATAATAAAAATATCATACAATGTCATCTACTTAAAGGCAATGAACCCTTACTGCCATTTTACATTGCCGCACATAAGATCATTGACTTGCAATTTCTTTCGTTGCTTCGAATATTCCTTCTGCTGATATTAATCTTTTATTATGTTATTCGTGTTGATATATTGCCATGGTGCCTCTTCTATCTTGCAGAAGAAAAAGGTGGTCAGTGTAAACGGCAATAAAGAGTAAGACTAGATTTGAATACCTGCTTATTTTTTCTGAGATAGGTTGATCTTCGTTTCCTTGTCAACAATATTATTTCCTAGACGTTGTAATACTGCATTTCATCTTAAGAGGGGATAACTCTGAAGAAATTATACAAGCCAAGTGCCACTATAAGAAGGCTAATGTCGATGGGGTTTTCTATGATATTGGTGATGATGCCTATGTGAAGGTGAGTTATTAAATATTTCTTTCCAAAATTGCAACTACACATATTTTGCAATCATATGGCATTGGGCTAGTGGAATAAAAGGTTTATCTAAAGAAACAAATGTTGATCTAGCAATGGTTTTATTATAGCTTCAACAACTACTTTTTCTTGCTAGTTTGAAATTGCATTGATGTGAAATGATTTAAAGGATTCTACTTATGGTTGTATTATATGACTATGCTAAAACATTTTATGCATCAATCTTGTACTTGATATGGATGTAAGTGATTCAATTTTGTTTGAAGTGTCATTCAAATGTTGTCTGAATCAAGGGAGTAATGTGGCAGATTCTGTGACAATTGACATGACAATTGGGGTGTGCTAGTCTCATGCAAAGATTATTTACATCTCTAGTATACCATAGATTGCCATTGGCAACACAATTGCATAAAGCTTGAATTGCACACTCTAAATCTAAGTTGTCTAGGTTATTATTCATTTTTTATGTTATTTGCATCATCAAAGATGAGAGGTAGCATTTTCATTTGGTGTAAACCTTTCAATGCATGTTGCTTGTACTTTTCTTTTTCGGGATAATAAGGGAATTGTATTGGGAGGACTGGTTCCCAATTATTGGGACTCGGGACTGTCTAGTCCGGTCCAATTCCATTTCATGGAACCGATCACATAACAAAAAAAAAAAAAGAAATTTAAAAGTAATGAAATACTATAGTTTTTACTATTTTTAGGGTTTATTGCCATTTTTGAGAAATTAAAAAATGTATTTAAAAAAAAAGAGTCGGTCTGGTCCGGTCCAGTCTGGTTCCCCCTCGGAATCGGGAACCAAACTGATCCCTTCAGGAATTGGACCAAACTGGCTGGTCCTGGTGGTTCCTAGTTTGAGTGGTCCAACATACTCACCCCTACGGGATAAGTAAAAGGGTTGGAAGGAGTGATCAGCGTGTGTTGCTTGCACTTAGGCTCTATCAATAGGTTGGTTGGAAATAATTGACCCATCTAGTTAAGTTATATTGATGAAGTATATGCAGCATCAAACTCACAAGTTTGTTCATAGATGACTTAAGCTTTCAGTAAAATTTTGTTTTGATGTAATTAAAGTGTTTTAAAGGTACTGGTTTTTAAATTCTCTTAGATTGTACTAGAAATATGGTAATATATGGAAAAAACTATGATTAGTACTGAAGTTGTTTTCATTCATCAGCCATACACGTCTCATATTCTTGGTCCACATGGCTAAGATGATTTCGTCTCTATGTTTTGTATGGAAAAAACTGTGATTAGTACTAAAGTTATTTTCATTCATTAGCCATACACGTCTCATATTCTTGGTCCACATGGCTGAGATGATTTCTTCTCTATGTTTTGAACTTTGGCTAAGAATGTGTAGGGCTCCACAATCGTTTGGCTTGGAAGATGATGTACTTTCTAGCTAAAGGATCTAATCTAGGTTTTGACTTTGTCTTTCTTCCTCTTCACTTTCACTAGGATTTTGTAAAGGAGGCTGGAATCTTAGGATTGTCTCACATAGTTGGAGAGTTCGACAGTTGCAAAGTCAAAAGTTTTCTGACTTTTGTTGAACTGAATGTTACCATTGAAATGCATCAAACTTCCAATTACTTAATTGGACCGAGTTCTACACAATCTTCTCCTTTAGTGACTTACAATTACTTAACCAGACTGAGTTCTATGCAATCTTCTCCTTCAGATGCTAAAACTAAAATTGCTAAGCCGTGGTTTTAGTACACTTATTGAAGCTTTGATTCTATATTCTAGGATTGTAATTTTCTGTATGAACTTCATATTGCGATTGGAAATTTGTTTGTTGGCTAATTTCATATGTATTCCTCAGCTTTTGGTCCATTTGAGGGAGCCTTGATGCCAAAGTACTTCAACCATGTGAAAATATCTATAATGGCTTAGTAGCTAATTGTAAATTGACATTTATGAATTATGATACCACTATAAAAACTTCATTGATGACCTTTTTGCGCACTTAACTTAGGCTGGGGAAGGGGAGGACAACTATATCTGTAAGATCGTGGAATTGTTTGAGGCAGTCGATGGCTCACTTCACTTTTGTGCGCAATGGTATTACAGAGCTCGAGATACAGTAAGTATGTTTATAATCATTTGTTATTCTCTTAGCGGCTTTATGATTATCTTATGTTAAGTTCTTTATTTGTAATAGGTCATCAAGCAGTTGTCCTACCTTATCGATGACAAGCGTGTATTCTTCTCAGAAATACGTGATGACAATCCTTTAGAATGCCTTGTCGAGAAGTTAAACATTGCTCGAGTTCCTCTCGATGTATGTTTAACCCTAGTTTCTTCAAATTAAATCTTTCTTAGTGACTACACATCAGTAATTTGATTCTGATTTGTAGGTTAATTTGGATGCAAAAAGAGCGGCAATTCCGCCATGTGACTATTATTGTGATACCTTGTATCTACTGCCTTACTCAACATTCAAACACTTACCTATAGGTATGCTTTTCTTCTTGGATAACTATGTTCCCATACTATTTTCTCATTAATCAGATAAAAACATGATCGGATATCCATAATTATTGTTGCATTTGTTTTATTTTTTGTTGGGATAGTATCTAATGTCTGATTCTATGTTGTAGATCAAAAGGTCGATGGTTGTGAGACTTCATCAACCATTTCAAGTGATGATGTTGATATGGCTGGTTCAACATCCGAGGTGAATTCCAAGGAGATTTCCCAGAAGAATAACAAGGGGGAGGTGACATTACTAGATATGTATTCTGGTTGTGGTGCGATGTCCACAGGTTTATGTCTTGGAGCAAATCTTTCTGGTTTGAATCTTGTCACGGTATGCATTTCTTAAACTTTTGTCTTAGAAAAAGGTTAGTATGCACAACTAATGCATTCTTGATGTCATTTATTCATAGAGATGGGCTGTCGACATGAACGAACATGCATGCAATAGTTTGAAACTAAACCACCCGGAGACAGAGGTATGGCCTTTCTTTTTGGCTGATGAATGTATTAATTTTGCCAATCCTCATATTTTCTGACAGCATTGTACTGTCGTCTGTTATTGTAAAATCAGGTGAGGAATGAGTCTGCAGAAGATTTCCTCATGCTGTTGAAGGAGTGGCAGAAATTGTGCATGCAATTTAACCTCATTAAAAGTGATGGTCAGCAGCTGCCATATTCTGATTTATTTAGCGTGGACGATGGAACAAGCAATGAGGAGGGAGATAGTGATGATGATGATGGGGGAAGTGATGGCGAGGTGTTTGAAGTAGAGAAAGTTCTAGCAATTTGTTATGGTGATCCCAAAGAGAAGGGAGACAAAGCATTGTATTTCAAGGTACTTAAAATATTGAATTTAACTTGACAAATTTGGACATTTATTATTTCACAGCTTCATCCATTTTTTTTTGTCCTTCATTTATGCATAGTACTTAGAATGCAAACCTTTCCGTTCTAGTCGATTCTTAGTACAGCAATGGTAGGTTGTTGATGAATTTGGTGTTTAATAGTTCTTTATGTATGTCTCACAACCCCATTTATGTTTATATATGGATGTATATGTCATAATTTGATGAAGATGCTTTTTTGTGTACTTTAGCATGTGATCTTTATTTTGCATAACCCTATCATAGCATGTGGTTCTTTTCTAGGCTTTAAATTATTTTGAGCCTCGTCATTTGGTTGCAGGTTTCATGGAAAGGCTATGGTCCTGATGAGGACACTTGGGAGCCAATTGATGGCTTATGGTAGGCACAATGATAAAAATGAACTTGGTATGAAAATCCTATGTACTGTATCTCTAACATCGAGTCTTTGTGCCAGCAACTGTTTCGAAAAACTAAAGGATTTCGTCGTTGAAGGTCACAAATCAAAGATTTTGCCTTTGCCTGTGAGTTTTTCATTCCAGTGATTTTTATTTTTGCATCTTGTTGTGTATCCTCTATATGAACCTACTCAATGATGACCTCTGCATACACTTTACTGGAGAAGCCTTTGATTTAGGAGACTCATCTCTTTGTTTCATCATTTATTATTTCATACTAGATGTTTCATAGTGAAAACTATTAGTGTGCTCATTGCACTTGATTACAAAGAAACAATCAACTTAAGAGTTCCTTTCCTTGGCTGATTTTTTTCAGGGGGATGTACATGTGATCTGTGGTGGACCGCCTTGTCAAGGAATAAGTGGTTTCAACCGTTTTAGAGATAAGGACAATCCTTTGGCTGATGTGAAAAACAAGCAACTTCTTGTGTTTATGGAAGTTGTAGAGTTTTTGAAACCAAGGTTTGTTTTGATGGAGAATGTGGTGGACCTTGTTAAATTTTCTAATGGTTTCTTGGGAAGGTATGCACTTGGTCGTTTAGTGCAAATGAACTATCAAACAAGATTGGGTATGATGGCCGCGGGAGCATATGGGCTTCCTCAATTTAGAATGCGTTGTTTTCTGTGGGGTGCTCGTCCCGGTGAGGTAAACTTTTATATGCACCTATGTTTCACATAAAGTAGTCTTACACTTGTGTCTGTCTTTGTAATAGTATTCAAAAGAATTTTGCTCATTGGTTTTTATTTGATGCTTTAGAAGTTGCCCCAGTACCCATTGCCAACACATGATGTTGTTGTTAGAGGTGTCATTCCTATAGAATTTGAGGTATGAGTTTTTGTATTATAATGTGTAATTTACTAAATGCGTGGACTAAAATTTCTTTGAACAAAAATCAGATGCACACTGTTGCCTATGATGAGGGCCATTCTTATGAATTGCAAAAGAAATTGCTACTGGAGGATGCAATCTCTGATCTTCCACCTGTATGTATCTTTATCATCCTGGTTTTGTTTTTAAAGCTTTGTCGATTGTAATTTTGATAGATTTCAATTGATTTAGGTTGGAACTTATCATGGAAGAGATGAAATGCCATATGAGAAAGGTCACCAGACAGATTTTCAACGTTTCATTAGATCAAGTGCAAAAGGTTAATAGCATTTCTTTGTTTTCTTGTACATGAAACATTAAATGCCATATGAAGAAGGTTTGCCCCAGTAGCCATTCTTCCAACATGGAAGGGGGAAGTAAGGGGGTTCGAATTCCTATCTTCTCATGGGGGGTTGGGGTGGGGACGATTTAGTTTCAAGTGTGGGTTTTGACTCTCACGCCCTGCAAGAAGACAGGGCAAAAGTCTAAAAGTGAGAGTTAGAGTAGGAATAGAATAAGACCAAAAAAAAAAAAAAAAAAAAACTAAAATAAAACTAAGCATCTCAATATGGTGCTATATTTGATTTCAAGTTTTCTAAATGGATACTCTTTAGATGGATGCTAATATATTGTAGCATAGTTCATGAGTAGATAGAATTGAAAGACATAGGTGCCATCGTTATACCATCTTTGCTTCAAAAGTCACTTTAACCAGTGGTTTCGTGACTAGCATGAGACTCTGGCTTAAATTATAGAAGCTATTAAAAATGAGCATTTTGAAAATTGTGTTGATACAAGATTGATATCTGCATTGCTTGACGGGCTTCCCCTCTTTTATTGCCTTATACTTTTTCATAGTGCCTTAGAGGCTAGGGTGGCTACTAGTAGGAGTCCATTTAGATGGGGTCTAGTTTAAGGAAAGTGAGCTTAGCGGGATGTTTCTGGTCATAAGATTTATGCATCGAAGCTTTTGCATGTTTTAGGCTGCTTAACTAAGTCAAGTATTCGATTCTAGTTTTTCCTTCTCTTTCTTTTCTAATCATGAAACTTTTACAGAAATGATGGGGATCACAGACAACTCGGTGGATTCAGGTCGATTACTCTTTGATCATCGACCACTTGAGTTGAATTCAGACGACTATGAACGTGTTTGCCGTATACCAAAGAAAAAGGTAATCTTTTTTTTCTTGTGTTCGTAAGAGTCAACATTCTTCTAATCTATTTTAATAACTCTGCTGTTTTGCTGAAAGCTTTGTGAATTTTGTCAAGGGTGCGAATTTTAGGGATTTGCCTGGTGTTCGTGTGCGTCCGGACAACAAAGTTGAATGGGACCCTGATGTTACCAGGGTTTATTTGGACTCCGGGAAACCATTGGTAAAGATACATCACTTCATACTTCCCTCAGTTTCTTTTTGACAGAATTTTGTTCATACTTCCTAATGACAGTTAGCATTCTCCCTTTGCAAGTCTTATAATACAATTGCTGTCCTTCTGCAGGTCCCTGATTATGCAATGACATTTGTGAATGGTTCATCATCAAAGTAAGTGTTAAGGTGCTTATACTTTTAGTTTTTGCAATTTCAGTATTCCAACCTCTTCAAACTATGTAGGCCTTTCGCACGTGTGTGGTGGGATGAAACTGTGCCTACTGTAGTGACTAGAGCAGAACCCCACAACCAGGTATGCTACTTCCCTTGATTAGGGGCAGAGTTCGATTTGGAGATGATTATATGTCCATCATTTAGGGTTTCTACCCTTGTGGTTGTCAAATAATATGGAGTTTCTGATAGTTATATTTTGTCTAACCTCAGTGACCACAACTTGTGTCCCTCTATTTTGTTGACAATAAATGTTGTGTAGTTGCTAAATTAGCTTTAGTTTTGTTAACTATGATGAGATTTTTATTTTATGAATATTGTTCCAAACATATAAAGCCGTTTCACTGTAAATTTGGTGTTGTGTTAGGTGAGACTTGGGTTTTTCTTGCTGTATTTCCAGTGTCGTGTCAAAAGTTACCGTCCATTACATCTTTATGCTGAAAAGTCTAGCAAAGAGGAAATTGGTTATTCATGTAATCAGACAATAGTAGATAAGCTATGGCCAATGAATTATTTGATCAACTATGCAGGCAATATTGCATCCCGAGCAAGACAGAGTTTTTACAGTTCGTGAAAATGCAAGACTTCAGGGTTTTCCTGATTATTACAAACTTACTGGGCCCATTAAGGAGAGGTAACTATTTTGATAAATGATGCTACTCTTTGATTCTTCAACTTCACTGAAACCCACAATGTATAAAGGCCATTAATTAAACCTAAATGCACCCCAATTGCACGAGAGTTCTTTATGTATGATTACATCATGTTGTGAGCTGCATAGCATGAATGCCAATAGAGTGTAAATATACTTCCTTGGGTAAGTTGAATATATATTATGAGGTACCAATTATCTTCTTATGTTAGAATTTTTTGGATCAAAGCTGTTATATTATCAGCGTGTGTTTTTAGCTTGTTACGCTTTTAAGTTGTGCTGAAGTGAGGGCATGAAGTTCTTATATCTACTGATGCGCTAGATCATAACATCAAGTAGATCATTTATCATCAAGTCCTGAGACAACTTGTGTTGATGTTACCATAATAGTAATTTAGTGCCAGAGTTCGGGTACAACGTACACTCCATACGAGCATTTTCCTTCTGCTCACCAGAACATCTAGAGAGATGCGTAGCCAATGCAGTTGAAATTAGAAATGCAAGCATCCACTAGAAAAAATTCTTACGGATTATGTGCTTCACAATTATATCTACACCAGAGTATTTCTGTGCTTCTGCTCTTACTTTGATTCTCCTATTTTTACCAGGTACATTCAAGTTGGAAATGCAGTTGCAGTTCCTGTAGCTAGAGCGTTGGGATGCGCATTGGCTCAAGCCTTCCAGAAAAGTGCTAATGAAGATCCGTTGTTTCCGTTGCCTGATTTATTTGTCAATAAATTCGAGCAACATTCTTCTGCATCTTCCGAAAATGATGCATAGTTGTACTGTTGTAGAAGTGAATTGTAGGTTATTGAGATTAAATCACAATGATTTGGAGTGGAATCTTCACTCCCAGCTAACAAGGTTATTTCTGAAAGAGACTGCAAAGCTGTGGTCGAAGCGATTGGTTGTTCTCCACAACAAGTTGGAGTGACGCTCAAGTGATATCATCCAAGACATTAGAGAGGTTTTAGGGAAAAAAGAATAGTCTCGGCCTCTCAGGCTTGTCTGGACTCAGGGAAACAGAGCCGCACATAAATTTGCTTTTAGAAACCCTTCTGTGCTTAGTTTGCTCTGTAATTTTATTTGGTTGGAGGGTGTCTAAATTATCCTCTTTGATGGCTTATGTGAGGACCCTCTGACAGAGTCTTTTCTGTATTTTGTGGAAGCAATTAATTGAATGACTCTCATTTCCTAGCCAAAAAAATAAAGGCATGTTGATTTGCTCATTCTTTATCTATATATGCATCAAACTGAGGTCATGCCCTCAGCTAGTGCCACTGCATCATATCAGTAAATATAACACGTTCGAAGCCCAAAAGCCACCAGACATTAGTTTTATATTTGCATAATAGTATTCAATTTTTTGGTCTGTCAAATATTCAATTGAATTAATTGAACATTTACAGATTGAAAATTTACTATGTTTGCGCGATGGGCAGTAGATCAAAGACTAGTGGTTCAGTGCACTTGGTCCCTTATCCAAAGGAAGACTACTATATTAAGATTAATGCTTACTTTCAGTTCCTCTATCAGTGAAGAGGCAATTACTTTGGCATTGATTAAGAGAGATTGAAGAAGGTTAACTCAAATTCAATAAAATAAGTGTACACATAACTCTTGCTGGTACACTGCAAAATTTAGATTGCCGAGGTTTCTTGGTAAGTGTCAGAAATAAGCTAGTAAAAAGACAGAATTAATTTTTCTACGAAAGTATCAATTCAAATAAACCATTTGGTAAAAGCTGATATTCATGCCTATGCCTGAATTCATCCTCCCTCCTGATCAAGCATGTCCAGCATTTGGTACAAAGAGCGTTGCTTGGAACTCCTGTTATTTGGTCGTAAGGACAATGCTTAGGGTCTCTTAAAGCATGCGATGCTTTTCCTTTTGAAGCAAGCTGACTTGCTTTATTTGAATCTATTTCGGCAATAACACAAAAAAGGAAAACAATAAACAAAAAAAGTTGAAAGCTGCTGCAGTCGGGCTTCGTGCACGGTTTGAGTTCTGAACTTCAGATTGTGAAATCAAATGTGGTGCAGTTTAGTAGTTAGCTTAGGACCGTCGCTGTGGGAATTGGTCATAAACCTCGATCACTTTGGCATCACTCACCACTGTGTCCCTCAAGAATCACAGAGGGGCTGTTCTTTGTGGAAACTTGTTTGAAGAAACTCCTCCCGACCTTCATGACAAAGACCGGTAAGTCGCTAATGTCTCACCTATAAAAAGCGCCGATTGAGAAGTTGGTTACGCAGAAGTGACTTCCGATTTTGGAATCTGAATATGGTAGAGCAAGGGCAATGCATTGCAAGAAGGCATATAAGCCTGCTCTAATGATAAGTCTAAATGAGGTACAAAGCGATGGCAACTTGAAGGAGAGAAGGGAAGTTGCATCCTTTCGGGAAGACTAACCTTCCAGAGACAGAAACGGAAGATGGGAAAGAGTTGCAGGGAATGGGCTCGATGGAAGAAAAATGTACTAAGCATCCCCTGTAATGGTCGACTTCATCAAGGGCGAAAATAACAATCGAAAGCGGACACCACTAGTTGCCTATCACACATCACACGAAAGAACAAAATTTTTTAAACCCTGATCGGCAACTGAATATGAAGGTTGAACGCATTCGGTCATTTACAGGCAGGGCAGACATTGAACAGGTGTAAAGCTTGTGCAACTGGCTTCGCTTCTGATCCAAATGAAATTGCCTTTTTAGAAGTTAGGAACTCGGATGAGGGTAGACGAGGGGCATTGGCGGATTGAATTTAGAGAGGCGTCTATTCTTGATTCACCATTGACGATGAGCAGGCAAGATTAAGGCTATGAACCTCAACCCATTCAAGAGTCCTATCTCCTGTTCAGTCTCATTCAACAGACTAAGGCCATTAGCTAAACTCCTGACTCTTAGTCGGCATGAGTTCTAGAATGCAAGCTCCAAATTTTCACTGCAGTTCAATCATCTTCTCACGTCCGAATCGACCGAAACCACCTACCATCTTAATGAAATCAGGAAATCAAGCCTTGACCAACCTCACGAGAAGGTGTTACTTACATTCCTCGAAGAACATTGCATTCAAAATTCGAACTTTTGCCAACAGGCGAAAGATTAACGAAACTTCAAACCAGCATCACAGGCAGGGGCATAAGTTCTTAGCCATAAGCGAAACCGAAACAATCCCGACATCGGGAGCAACAACCAGCATTCAAAAGGAGTTCAACCGGCGCCGGATTGCGTGCTCGATCGGGCGGCGGCCGCGGAGAGCGGGGGCAGTCGCAGCACGGCTTCCTCCGTCTCGATCGGATCCGACCTCAGTATCTACCGAAACAGAAGTCCGAACAAACATCCCCACGTCAATCGCAATGCAAGAAAGAAATCCACACACGAAGGAACAACGCACTCAGGATGAGTTAGAGAGAGATACGGGGTCTTGGAGGACGGGCTTCGTGTCGTCCGCCGCTCGTCTGAAGCTGGGCTTGGGGCGAGGGACCCGCTCCTTCCCGACGGGGCTCTGGAACTGGGCCGGACGGTCGGCGTCGGCGCCGGCGCCGGAATCCATTGAAATGGACGACGGAGCTTTCGCTGCTCTGTTTCGTTCGGCGATTCCCTCCCGGTCGGAGCGGCCGACGATTCTCTTTCTCTCTTTCGAATTTGGTTGAGGAGCGAAGCGGCGGTGCGTTTTTCGAATTAAGAGGCGGTGAAAACCAGAGCTCACCGTTTTTTGGTAACCGAGGATGCCGTTTTAACAACCCAGTCTTTTGGCAACTGACAAGTTTTTACCGTTGTAAATCAACGAAGAACGCGTCTAAATATGATAAAACAGTTTCATTAGAAAGTTTAAGTCATGTTCTCGATGGAGATAGTTTAATCGAAGTTATAGTGAGAAAGCACATCGATTCCTTCCCGACTTTGCGAAATCTAATGTAGCAAATCTGAATGTAGCATGTCCAGTATTGAATCCTACTTTGATTGTTTATGTTTGGAAATCTTAAGATTGAGAAATGTTTGCTGGCTACCTGTCTTCCACTTCTTCCCTTTCAAACTTGCTAGGGTCGAGGCACGCGATAGGCCCTTGCGCACAATTAGGTAACCGCACGTACAATATGAAATAAGTGGGAGTAGCTTACAAAATCAAAAGTGGGTGCTTATTTATAAAAAGGGTGGTTGTAAAATAAAGAAAAGAAAGGTAATTTAAGAAATTTAAAAGCGAGGCATATGGTATTTTTAATAGATATATAAATTTGCGCAGAAGTTGACGATTCTATTTGTGACTCCCCGTCATTCGTTTTCCTCCCCTCTCTCCCCAATTTCGAATATCATGCAGCTGTGAAGCACTTGAAAAAAATTAAAAATGTACAGCTCGAGCTTGAGGTTGGTCAGTGCAACGACCTTCGAGGAGCGCCCGCGGCTGATAGCCGTCTCCACGGTCGGGACCGTAGGTGTTGATCGTCCGCCCCATCCAGGGTCATGCGCATCGATGCCGCCGCGCTTGTGGAGGTGCTCGGTGAAGGTGGGACTTCGCGGTGGGCGGTCGGCTTCGTTGGAATCAGGGCCGCAGCCACGGTTAAGGGTTGAGATGGAGCTTCCGTGGGGTGATCTGCCTGGGCATGTGTTGTTCATGTTCACTAACGTTAGAGAAAGAGATGTAGCCGGTGCTGCATCGCCAAAAAATAAAAAATATATATATATATATATATATATATATATATCAGATGAATACGTATGTGTTTCGCCTCGTTGAAGGAAGAGAAGGCCAATTTAAGGAACCTTGCAAAGAAATCAAGACAACATCGATAATTTTTTGGTTTATTTAATAATTAATTTGAAGTTTTAACATGTGCGAAATATGTTATACATTCAATGACCATCTAGGGAGAACCTGATGTGAGAATAATTTGAAATTAAATGTTGTCAATGTTCATCTTATCTTTAGTATAAAATTGTTAATATTTCTTGACATCGGGGAAGAAAAATATACAATGCCAACTAGAGGGAAGGAGGCGTGCTAGCATTGATATGTTAAAATAAGGAATGCAGTCCTACTGGTTGGATTCCTAAGTACAGCCCTTGCAAGTGAAAATACCCTCCCTCCTTCACCTACAGGTGGTTGATTAAATTTGCCTTCTCTTACAGGTGGAGATGCCCTCCCTCCTCAGAAGGCAAATTTAATGAACCTTGCAAAGAAATTAAGACAATATCGATAATTGTTCATTTTAATAATAATTAATTTGAAGCTTCAACGCATGCAAAATAGCTCAACAACCAACAATTAGAATAATATATTAAGAAAAACAAGGGCCTAGGCCCATGCAACACGCCCGCTTTTTTTTAAATCATCTTTAATGAGATTTGTAGATTCAGCGGAAGACTTTCCAGGCCGGCGGTAGCTTGGAATGCAATCACCTTTGCTCTTTTAAACTTTTTCGTACCAAAAAAGAGAAAAAAATGAATAGGGGGTCGTGGTCATTTAAAATTATTGGGGAGTTCCCATTTCTGTGAGGAAGTATAGTATCGAAACATGCATTATTTGAACTCCGTGGAAAGCAGATTTTCAAACAAATCAATGTTAGGTAAGGGCCAACTTAGAAGATGATTATAATAATACAAAAATTGGTGAAGAATGAGGAAGAAACTTGATTATTTGATGTTAATTATGCTCCTATTCGCCCCTTAATTTGCTCACTAGTAAGTGACAACGGATAAGGATCGGTTAGGAATTGAAAAACTTATGTTTCTCCTACGTTGTGCCATATTGACCTGAATGATGATCAAGCAACAAGCATCATGAGACGAGGAGGCTTGGCGAGGCAACGATGGCGAGAGGTGGTGATGTGGAACGACAATGGCCATGCGCGAGATGATGGACAGAGAGGGAGGGGGAGATACGAGTAGGTGGAAATTATACCATCACGCAATAACAAAATGCGTAAAATCAACAAACAAATGAAGAGCACTTAACTGGCCAGATAATTTGCAGACGATGATCGAATACTTATCATCACATAATCAAAAATTACTCTCGACTTCGAACTTTACCAATCACGAAAAATCACTTCATAACCCAACTTATCATTTGTAGGAGCCAGTCTTGCTTGGTCATGATTTTACATGAATTAGGCTCACCAATTACACGTACCTTAATCATTGAGGTTTGCTCCAATGGCCGGCCTTCTTACTTGGAAAATGGAATTTCAGGAGTGGCTTGCTTTGGGTTTGGCGCATTTCATGTAACAGGATTGTATGGTCCTAGAATATGGGTGTTTGATCCTTATGGACTAACTGGAAAGGTACAACCTGTAAATCCAGCGTGGGTCTATCCTGTAGAGGTACTCAAATTGAATCAATGTCCTTACCCTCTTGGAAGTTGGGGTGAGGATGATTGGCTTTAGGTATAAATTTCGACTCTCATATCTTGCAAAGAGATAAGGTGAGTTTACGAGTGAATTAAGAATTATAGTAGAATTAACCAAAAAAATAAAACACCTACCTCACATGTGAATTCATATTTTACCAATAATGAAAAATCTCTTCATGAAGACAATCTTACATAAATTAGGCTATTCATCGTAAATTTCATGTACGGCTCTCATGATTAATGATTGTGATGGACTCGATCCATTTCCCACAAGAAATTTTCCAAGGTCGGTTTAGGGCGCGCATGACAAAATTTCTGTTCTAGAAATTGATTTCGCTTAAAAAATTGATTTCTCAATTTCTATTTCCCGAACAAGGTTTTGAGTAAAGAAACTTGTTTGATAACGACTCAAAATTTCTATTTCTGGAATAGAAATCTGTTTGATAACAGAATAAAATTTCTATTTCTAAAAATAAAAATTGATTAGATAACAATATAGGAAATCCTCAAATACAAAATAATAGTCGAAATAATACTAATACATTACAAAATGTGAAAATAAAATTTCATGGAATTTCCGGCATATTATTATCTCTTGTCATTTTATTGGCAATGATTTTCCTAAGCATATTTATTTGGTTTTCTTCTTTAGTCAATGTATTGTTTGCAAGCTCATCCTTAGGTTTAGACAAGTACTACGGATCTCTATATAGGAAAAAGTTCTGATCCATCTTGCCAGGAAAGGAAATATCGAACACAAGAACACAAGAACACAATTACTCATAACACAATAATAGAAATGGTCGCACTTGAACCAAAGCGTCCTCATCAAAACCAATTCACTAACCACGCCGACACATGCTGAACCCCTCGGGCAACACAACCACAACCCAACTCAATCCGAGGATCCCTCCGCAATTGCCTCGAACCGGGGCACAAGAACGGCCAAGAACAGCGAAACCTCAACCAAGGAAAACAGAACAAACAATGCATCGGTCGAGCTCGGCGCAAGAACGGCCAAGAACAGCGAAACCCCTCCAAGGAAAATAGAACAAACAATGCGTAACTCGAAAACACTAGATAGCAACATAGCACGCATCAATTGAGCTCGGCGTAAGAACGGCCAAGAACAGCGAAACCCCAACCAAGGAAAATAGAACAAACAAATCACGCAGAGAGAGAGAGAGAGAGAGAGAGAGAGAGAGAGAGAGAGAGAGAGAGGACCTCGAATCGGAGAGGAAGGAAGGCGCAATCCAAATCTGAACGGGGACGCGGACAGAGGAAGTGAGTCTAACAGGACGACCGGAGCAAATTGGAAGGTTTAAGGACGGCGACGGTGAGATGAGTGACGATCTAATTGGCAAGAGGATGGCGACGGCATCGGAGTCAACAATGGCAAGAAGGATGGATTCGGAGTTGACGAGGATGGACAGGTTGTTCGAAGTCAACGGTACTAGGGTTTGGTTGAAGCGTTGAGAGGAGAAGGAGAAGCAACACCCAAAAAGAAAAGCCAAAAAGAAAAGCTCGTGAATGAAGAAGGATGCTCAAATGGAGAAAAGAAAAATAATTTTTATTTTTACTTTATCAAGAAATAAAAATTTTATTTCTATTTTAAATCGGAAGTTAAAAATTTCGGCGTTATCAAATAAATTTCTGTTCCAGACTGTTCAGGAAGTGAGGAATAGACGGATTGAGAAATAAAAATTTTATTGCGCACGTCTCAGCAATCTGTCGGCCTGTCCGAATTTCAAAATTGTCCAACGTTTGACCAGCAACCTTCCCCCCACCAGAAGACAAGGACCGGCGTAGGAGCATCTGTCCTCGCCTTCTCCTCAGCCGCATCTCCCACCTACTCGAAAAACCCTTCGCAAAGCATAATCACATTCTCCTCAGTTTTCTTCCCCAATCCTCTCTGAATTCTCCCCCTCTCCATCGATCTCAATCCTCTTCAGAAAATCCGCAGCACACCATGAATTCGACCCTCTCTTCCTCGTCCGCGTTCAGTTTCGCTAAACCTCCTTCCTCCTCGCTCCTCCGCCGGCCTCCTGCTCCTGCTGCTCCTCCTTCGATCGTTCGCTTCCCCGCTCCCAAGCCCCAGGAAGATTCCTCTCCCCGTCGCAACGCGATCAGGGCTTGCGCCGTCGCCGGCCCCGGCAACCACCCCCCGGAGAACCCATTTGCCCGAAAGCTCCGGAACTGCGCTGGCGCAGCCGTCCTCGTCGCCGCCGCCGTCTCCTTCGTCTTTAGCGCCGAGAAGTCTGCGGCGAGGGCCGAGCCTCCTCCGGCGGCTGTCGAAACGGAGCCATCTCCGGGTTCTGAAGAGTCCCAGCCGCCCTCGCCGTTGACGGGGCTCCTCGAGTCGGACCCCGAGTCGGTCGACGCAATGAGGAAGCTTTTGCAGCAGAAGCTCGAGAGCGGAGAGGACCAGGAGGCTCTGAAGACATTGCGGCGTTTGGTTGCCGCTCAGCCTGAGGTCGCTGAATGGAAGTTCTTGCTGGCTAGGTTGTACGGCGAGATGGGAGATACTGGAAATGCCCGCAACGTGTTCGAGGAAATTCTCGCGGCGAACCCGCTTTCGTTCGAGGCCCTATTCGAGAACGCTCTGTTGATGGACCGGTGCGGAGAGGGAGAGGCGGTCATTAAGCGGCTGGAGGAGGCGCTGAGGATCGCGGAGGAGGAGAACAAGGAGAAAGAGGCGAGGGACGTGAGGTTGATAATGGCGCAGATACAGTTTCTGCAGAAGAATGTGGAAGGGGCTTTGAAGAGTTACCAGGACTTGGCTAAGGAGGATCCTGCTGACTTTAGGCCCTACTTTTGTCAGGGGATGATATACAGCTTGCTTGATAAGAATGCAGAGGCGAAGGAGCAATTCGCCAAGTACCGTGAACTCTCGCCCAAAAAGTTTGAGGTGGAGGGTTATCTGAGGACACCACTATCGCGGATGAAGCTGTTCGGGACAGATGAGGCTAATTGAGTTTCAGCGTCTGGTATATTTAGCTCTTTGATCTTTTCTGAAATAAGGCAGGTTGGAGAGATGGTTCATTCTCTTGACACCTAATTTGGAGCAGGATTTGGCTAATCCTCTGGATTCTTGGCATATGGTCAGTTGTCGTTTTCGTTTTCTTGTAATTGTATCACTAGCAATTTGAAATGGAGAGGTAACTCTAGAGAACTTATGAGGCGTTATAGAGGACAAACAGTGTGGTCAGAGTTGATCACTCAATAAATGAGGCTTTATTAACACATTTTTGTCTTGCAAGTTCTGGTTTTGGTAACTTAATGTTGCTTTTCCATGGCTGTTGTTCATCTGTTGCTTTGACCTTGTGTGAAAGAAATTGAATGAAGTTCTTGAGCAGTGAGTGGTGTTGAGACTACTAGGAAGTTGGACTGAAATAACTGGTATCCACTGTTTAGCTCGATCATATTGTGACATCGTCTCTGGATTGGAGATGAACAGCAATGGTGATTAGCTCGAGAATAAACTGGGGTCCTGTCCCTCAAAGCGATTGAACCCTTGAGGCAGGCTCTCATAGTCAGCTAAATCAGGACCTTTTTTCGTCTTTCTGAGAGATCTCTCTGAACTTTAATTCTACATCCTAGTTTCTGTGTACAAGTTTATTTTCTTCAACTTGGAATCTTTTGCTTCGTCAGGTGATGCCTGTGTACTCCCGTTACGATTGGGGAGAATTCTTTTGACTTGATTATACTAAAAAAGAGAGAAAAATTTCTTTCAATCGTAATCTGGTTTGAGGATTTCAGTTTGATGATGATACCACATGGTCTAGGATTATAAGCCACCCATCTTTGTCGCAATTCCTGTGTGTTAAGGCAGAAGGCGATACTTATCAATCTTTGTGACAGTCTTGCCCAAACAAAATTTCCCTCAAACAGGACTTGTGGTGAACCGAGGCTGATCAATCTGAAGGACAATTGATGATGCTAAGCAAAGAGTTCAAGGTGATATCTTGGAGATCCAACAAAAGGTGTCAAACCATGGATTTAAGGGTGAATCAGGACCAAAAAAAAAAAAAAAATCTGTGCCCCCTAACCGTTGACTTGCATAATGAAGAACAGAAAAATGACAACGGGAACTATTTGTTTTGCTCATCTACAACATTTCTCATTCGTCATTTTCTTACATGAGACAATGGAGAGGAGGAAGAAGAACTCTCTCGAGATGCCACCTGATGGTACGGCTTCTTCATCAACAAAACGCCAATCAAAATCGGATTTTCTGCATTGTTTAACTCTCGCTGCTTTCTTGATATGTACCTCAGTAGCTGCAGAGAGCCTCCCAATAGGTCAAGACACGAAATCAGGTTCAGTTTTGTTGCGTTCACCGCAGCTCTAAAAGGATGATGTGATGACCGCATTTTTCTGCACGTTCTAGCATTATTCAACGTGTGCCGTGGTGTTTTGACAAAAGGATAAACAGAAAACGTGGGTCATGATGTCAGATTCGGTGAGAATTAGGTTGTATGAAAAATGGATGACAGAAAATGGAGCTTGCCTATATCATTTGAGAATGATGATTTGTCCTAAGCAATAAGCAGTTCCATTTTGTTAGAGTAATAAAATATTAAACCACATCTTCATCTACAAACCTAAGTTTTTAGAACAGTTGATAATGATTTCACAAAATTTTCACATGGTATCAGAGTATAAGATCCCGAGTTTAAATTTTTTCAAATTTAAATTTTTAAAACAATTGATAGTGATACCATAAAATCTCTTGTGAAGCTGCTTCTGTAGGATAAAATGACCTAGTGGTGGAAAAACAAAAACCACCTTGGACTTAGAAAATTTTGAGGAAATTATTAATACAATCATAAGTCTATTGTAATTATTTCAATTCAATCTTTAATTTTTTAATTGCCAATTTAGCCATAAATCTATTAAAAATTTGCCAATTGAGCAATTTCGGCCAATTTTGACAAGAAATCGCTGAAATAAATGCTAACCATCTTATGGCGTTGAATAAAATTTTTAAAGTTTTTGAATTTTTAAAATTTAAATTCTTACTTTTTTTTTGTCAAATATGCTAACGAGGGTCACTAACAATTTTCGCTAAATCTAGGCAAAGGTTGCCTTACCCACAACCGATGGGGGCAACAACAAAGGCCCTTGTCCCAAGGCCGACAAGGGCCCCCAATGACCCTTGTCCACATAATGAAACACAAAAAAAGAAAAATAACACATTAAAAATAAAAATTCAAAAATTATTCACGTAAGTTATTTTCGATCCAAATTGACGAAAAGTACATAACTAAAAAATTGTCAAAAAATTTAATATTAAATCGATCAAATTAAAAGTCCATGCCAAAATTAGCATGAAAACATAAGTTTAAGGTTTTCTCTTTTTTGATAATTTATGCTAAAAATTTCTGGCCTCAAAAGGGGAGACGTAGACACAATAAAATTTCAGGACAGGATGTCGTATCGGGAAACCTCCCACGCGGCAGTCATTTAGTGGCTCCTACGATCTGCAACCCCGGCAAAATCCCGTGAGGATAAGGTATATATATAGAAAGCCGAAGCTCACCACGCTCGTCCAAGCTTTCAAATCTCACATGGCCATGGCCATTCTGAGCTCACCCGAGAATGCCTTGCTGGCCAGCATCAGCTGCTGGGGAGAGCTCCCCCAAGTCCCCTTCACCAGATCATGCAAGACCCTCCTCTTCCCGCCGCTCCCGCTCTCGAATCTCGGAGTTTCTTGCTCCAACTGCCCTTCTCCCGTTCTCGAGGAACACTCCGGCGCCTCCCCTTCGACGCTGTTCGACTCGCGAGCGACGGATCCTCTGCAAGGTCCGACCGCGGACTCCGAGAGTTTCGACAGATTCTTACGCGGGTTATTCGAAGCTCCTGAAACCGAGAAGTTCGCTTACGAGTACTACGCGAAGGCGAAAGAGAGTCCCAACTTCGAGCCGGAGAAGTCTACGATGGATACCCTCGCCAGGTACCTGATGAAGGAAAAGAAGTGGGATTTGATTGCGGGTCTTTCTTGTGATTTCAAGGTTTACAATGTGTTCCCTGATAAAGTTACCTGTGCTAGACTGGTCAGTAATTGCATCGAAGCTAGGAAATTTAGAGTAGCTGATGGTATACTTGAAGTGTTAGGACCGAACCGAGAGACCGGTCTTTTGGCATTCGATGCGGCAATGCGAGGTTATAACAAGCTCCATATGTATAGCAGCACGATTGTCGTGCACGAACGGATGAGATCCATAGGGGTTGCTCTGGATCCTGCATGTTATTACCGGATAATGGAAGCTCACATGAAAATTGGGGATGTTGCGAAAGTTGTCGAGTTGTTTCGTGAGTTTGAAAGCAGGCAATTCGCTGCAACTTCCTTTTCAAGTCGGATTTTCAGTGTTGTTTTCCAGTCGTTGTGCAAATCCAGAAGAGCCTCTGAGGCCCTCGAGTATTTTAAGAAAATGAAAATCAGTGGAATTGCTGTCGACGGCAAAATTTATGCATCATTGATATCTTCATTTGCGAGCATCAGGGAAATAAAAGTAGCCGAACAGCTTTTCGATGAAGCCAGTAAAGAGAAGATATTGTTGAGGGATCCGGACATGTTCCTGAAGCTTGTTTTGATGTACATAGAAGAAGGATTCCTGGAGAAAACTTTTCAGGTCATCGAGGCAATGAAGGGCATGAATCTGAAAGTGTCTGATTGCATAATGTGTGCGATAGTCAATGGCTTTTCAAAGAAGCGCGGGTCCATGGCTGCGGTTAGGGTGTACGAAACTCTCATCTCTCGGGGATGCGAGCCTGGGCAAGTGACGTATGCTTCGGTCATAAGCGCATATTGCCGCGTCAGGCTCTACTCCCGAGCCGAGGCGCTTTTCTCGGAGATGGAAACCAAGGGGTACGACAAATGTGTCGTGGCATACTCTAGCATGGTTGCCATGTATGGCAAGAGAGGAAAAATAAGAGAAGCAATGAAACTGGTTGCAAAAATGAAGGCCAGAGGATGCAAACCGAATGTGTGGGTGTACAACACCTTATTGGAAATCCATGGTAGGGCGAAGAACTTGAGGCAGGTCGACAAAATATGGAAGGAAATGAAGAGAAAGAAGGTGGCACCTGACAAGGTTAGTTACACGAGCCTCATCGCCGCATACAATAGGGCTAGGGAGTTCGAGACGTGCATAAAATTCTACGAGGAGTTTCGGGCAAATGGGGGCTCGATCGATAGAGCAATGGGTGGGATCATGGTGGGGGTTTTCTCAAAGAGCAGCCGCATTGAGGAGTTGATTAGGTTTCTTCAGGACATGAAATCGGAGGGAACAGAGTTGGATGGGCGGCTTTACGGGTCAGCTTTGAATGCACTGAGAGATTCTGGCCTGCTAGTTCAAGCTAGGTGGTTCCAGGAAAGCTTCAGCATGGCTCAAGTTAAAGGAGTTCCTAGTTAAGACTATTTTACCGATCGACTGATACAATAGATTTGACCATTCGCAAATCAGGTTTGGTGTCCTCTGCGTTCAACTTGTACAGTTTCATGCTTCTCCCCCAGGTGGATGCTCTATTCTGTGTAGTTCAATTGTAAATTAGCAATACTCAGTTGAATTCTTTCTGGGAATATACTGGAGATGCTTGCCAACCCAAGCGGTTGTTGGGAGAAAAAACCCAAAACGACGGATCTTCTTTTTGTTTGTCAATACAAATGAGAAAATGTGTTGTGGGATTGACTGAATTTCTCGACTTCTGAACACAGGTTTTTCTGTCGGGCGATTGATGGCTCGTTACTAAGAAATCGAAGCATATGTACATTTTTGAATACTAGCAATTGGAGATTTCCTTAACACCGTGCTAAACAGCTGGAATATCAAAAAGAAGAATATAAGATCGCGAGGAAAATTAAAATTGGATGATTTATTTATGAACCGCAGTGTCCGCGGTGGATCAGACTGCGAATCTTGGAGTGACTGCACGACCCATCCTTGGCCTCCTGGAGAATATGGGCTTGCCTGAGTTTAGCAAAACGGTTGATCCTAGTAAAGAACATACAGAGTCCAGGACTCAACCAAGTGCATATGCTTGGATTGCCGACAATGTAGTTAGTTGCTCAGTCCGCAATGGCGAAGTTGTCATGTTAAGTTGAAGTCATGATCACACTGATATATCCCGTGTTTGTATAAAATATGAACTTGAGCAGCCAAGATCAGAAACAAGTTATGGCTGTAAGACAGATTGCACACTCACAAACAGAAGCAATCATGAAAAAACAGTAAACAGACAAGACGGCATTCCGATGCAACACCGGATTATCCCATGATATTGGCGAGATATGATGAGATGTAATGCAAGAGCACATGAAACTCAGGGCGGCAGAGAAAGGCCCGGCAATGCCTGCTCTGGAAGCCCTCCATCTTGCAGACGGCAATGCATTTGATCTTGTGGAAGCATAGCCCCTTGAACTTGTGCCTTCGGTACTTGCAAATTCCCGCTTCAGCCACGGCCACCATTGGCTCCATCTCTGTACATACCAAAACGGAGGTGAAAAGAAGGCTCAGTCGACAACTGGTTTGGTTAATTAAAATTCTCTCATAGAAAAAAAGTTGATATATAATGCTCGGAATTATCTAGCAGCATTCCAATCCATTTCGCTTAGCCCGGTTTAATATTTGTTCATTACCGTTTGATCATTTTGGAGATCTGTTGGCTCTGAAAACAGGGTGAGGCTCCAAGGTCCACATGTTCTGTGTGAAATCTAGTGCCGCGTAACATGTTGTATGGGCCAACATCATAAAACACCATTGCATCACTTTGGTGATTCGACCCATGAAACACATGCATGCATAAAGCGTCGTAGGATGAGAAAGGACCAGCAGTTGCCACGAGCAGCAGCATCACAATAGAAGCAGCTAGAATCAAACGCTTCGAGAACTCCACAGAGAGAGAGAGAGAGAGAGGTGGAGGACCGGGCAAGGGGTGACAGGGTGATTTATAGGTGAGTGTGGTGGTGAGTGCAAGTTTATCATACGAGAGACAGATAATCCGGGGTTTGGAGTCACGGAGCGATCGAGAAAAAGGGGGAAAAAAAGATGGAGAAATTATTAGATTCGTTCGTTTCGCGGAAAATGACTTCCGGAAAAATGTTTTTCGGATTTTCCGGTGTTCGTTTCACGGAAAATGAATTAGTCAAGGAAAATGTTTTCCTTCATTGGAAAAAAAACAACCTTTAAAGTGAGGAAAACGTTTTCCATGACTTCTTCCCTTTTACTTCTTTTTATCAATACATTTTCGTTTTATTTTTATGTTATCTTTTTTTTTTCTTTTTTCTTTTGTTTTAAATCGAGTTTTTAATTTCTTTTTTTTTTTTTTCTTTTCTTTTTTCTTTTCTTTCTTTCCTTTTCATCTTTTTCTTTGGTGGTAGCCGACAATTGGCCGCAAGCCAGCAGCCAGCGACCTCATCGGCCTCGCCCCAAGCTGGCGAGGCTCCGCCTAGCCCAATCTGGCGAAGCCAAGATCGTGCTTTGCCAGATCGGGCGAGGCCAAGCTCTCGTTGGCTTGGGCGGAGCTCGCGGCTCCCTAGATTCGGCGAGCTGGGTGGGGCTCGAGCCTCGCCCGAGCTTGCTCGATCTGGCGGCGGAGCTCAAGCTCCCGATCCAAGTGAGCCCGAGCTCCGCCGCTAGATCCGGCAAGCTCGGGCGAGATCGGCCGAGCCTCGAGCTCGTCGGATCCGGCCACCAAATCTTGGTCGGCCCGGGCGCCCGGCCATTGTTAGGTAGGAAGGAGGCGGCGGCGGCGGCGGAAGGAGGAGGAAGAAGGAGGAGGAAGGAGGAAGGAAAAGAAAAAGGAAAAAAAGAAAAAGAAAGAAAAATAAAAAATAATAAAAATTTTGATTTTTTAAAAATTTAAAAAAT
This sequence comes from Eucalyptus brandiana, assembly GCA_014182725.1. Classification (NCBI taxonomy): domain Eukaryota; kingdom Viridiplantae; phylum Streptophyta; class Magnoliopsida; order Myrtales; family Myrtaceae; genus Eucalyptus; species Eucalyptus brandiana. The sequence continues at coordinate 32,857,261 of CM024669.1, forward strand.
TAAAAATTCATTTTAAAAAAAAATATAAAAATAAAATTAATTTTTTGGTCAATTAAAAATATTAAAATTCAAATTTTGATAATTTTTCCTAAACAATTAAATGAGTTAACGAACGGTAGAAAATATTTTCCACTCAAATTTTAGGTTTTGATCAACACCAGGAAAATAGAGTCATTTTCCGGAAAAAGACTAAGAAAATGTTTTCCGGAACATAATATTTTCGCAAAACGAACGGAAGGGTCCGTTCGTTTCGCGGAAAATAAGCCATTTCCGGAAAATATTTTCCTATAAGTTATTTTCCAGGGAAAATGACAATATTTTCTAGTGTTCTATTAAAAAGCTAAAAATGTTTCGAAAAATATTTTCTGGTGTTTGGTAAGGAAAATATTTTCCACTTACCAAATTGGCGAGCTCAAGCGTCAAGCTCGAGATGCTCACGCTCGCCAGATCAACGAACGCGAGCTTGAGATCGACGAGCTTGAGATTCACCTAGTGATGACTGATGACTAGTCAAGAAAGAATAAGATGGGAAACAAAGAAAAGAAAAAAAGAAAAGAAAAGAAATAAAAGAAAAAGAAAAAGAAAAGAAAAAAAGAAAAAGAAAAGGAAATTAAAAATAATTCGAATAAAAGAATAAAAGAAGAAGAAAGGAGATGAGGAAGTGAGGATTTGTAAAGGTGTGAGATAAGAGAAATCAAGTGGGGAATATGTTTTCCATTTTTGAAAAGTGAAAAACATTTTCCCATAATTTAGAAAACTTTTTTCCTTTCATGGAAAACATTTTTCCCCATGAATTCATTTTCCGTGAAACGAATGCCGGAAAATCTGAAAAATGTTTTCCCGGAAAACTTTTTTCGTGAAACGAACGGAGCCTTAAAAATGGAGGGTCTTGCATGGATCGCATCAGATTGACATTGTGGATTCGATTTGGTAGATGGACTACTCGGTAAAGCTCCTTGAGTCATCACTCGTCAGTGCAGATTGCACTTTAAACAGGACTGCTTTATCGGGATAACATTAGAAGTGTCAAAAGTTATGTATAATGCTTATTTTGGTGCCAAAAGTTTATTTTGAATCACTTAAGTATCAAAAAATTTGAAAAACGATTATTTCAGTGCCAACGTCAATCTGGTTGACTGGAAATTCGACGTGACAGTTTTTTTTATTCATTTTTGAAGTCGATGTGGCTCGCCAAAGAGTACAGTTAGCATGCAAGCAACAAAACGAAGTTGTTTGGCGTCTTTCCCCCAAGTAAAAATCCTAAATCTCCAAATTGAAAGCGAATCAAAAGTTCAAAACCCTAAATCCCCAATCTGAGTGCGTATTTCGATTTTTTGCCAACATTATCAGCTCGCTCTTGCAAATGGAGGGCATAAGCATTATTGCGGGTTACCGAGTCCGAGAAGAATATTTGGGACTCGATTGAATCTCGGGAGAAGATTCCATGAGTACGACATATATAGAGAAGGCTCGAGGCACAAAAATCTTATATGAGTTGATGCAAAATTCTCTGGTCTAGCGACAGAGGTGATCTTTGAATTACTTGAAGGTTGACATCAATCTCTACCTACATTAATGGACAAGTTGGAGATTGTCGACTCAATACAAGCTCAAATGAAGGGTTTAACCTCTTTAGTCGATTATTTGAAGAGAGAGGTTTCAAGGTTGAAAATTGAAAGAAACTTTTATCGAGCGTTGATTGTATTATTATCCTCTTGTGTAGTCTATTCAAATGTGAAGTGAGTAATGAGAAGAAGTCTGTATGTCTATCATGGTCGAAGACGTGTAATATGTATTTGTTTTTGATTATTTGTAAGTAAGGTGTGTCCTTGGTTTGCCACAATTTTTGTATGGAACAAAATATTTTGTTGCAATCTATGGTAAAAATAGAATGTTAGAATTTGAATTCATTGGTTGTGAGTACTTAAAAGTTTTCTTATTTAGTTGTGTATTATCAATATTTGTTTTGCTTAACTTTTGCTTCAAATGTAATGGCTTGCTGCATTTTGTGTTTGCTAATGGTTTGCTAGTTTGCTGTAACTATTATTGCAAACCATGGAAAAATTAAGGGATGGTGGCAAATTCACAATTAACTATTTTAGTGTCATAAGTTGTAAATAGTGATTACTTGAATACTAAGTTTTCATAAAAGTGATTATTTAAGTACCAATTGTGGTTAAAAAGTGATTGTCGTATTGCACAAGTTTTTTAAAAAATAACATATTAGTTTCAAATGTCGCTTGGCTTGCACCAGTCGTAGTGCATCTTGTTGCAGTAGTTGAGTTGTTAGTGCATCTTGTTCTTGCACCAACCCATACAAGTGTTGATGCAAGAAGATACATTAGCACATTTGTTGATGTAACAAGATGCATCGGTACAAGATGCACCACAATTACACTAAGGCGTGCTAGTACATTTTGTTCTTGCATCAGCATATACAACTAGAACCTGTAAATTCTTTAGCACCCACAATTTCAACTAGCAATAATATGCACTATCAACAAAAAATACAGTATAACTGTTTGACTTGCCAGCATTACCAGCCGAAATCAAGACAAGAGAAAATAACAAGAATATATTGATTCTTTACAAAGAAAAAACATGTCTGACTTCACTCCCCAATCACCAAAAGTTTAGCACCATCCTCAAAAAAAAAAAAAAAAAAAGCAATATGCACCCTCCTCAAAAAAATAATGGTAGTAACTCCTATTAATAAAGATACAATATCTAGCATTCTCCTAAAAAAAGAAAACATAAAAAGATACCATTTCTAGTATTCTCCTATTAGTTAATATGCACAATACCTCTACCTTCTTTTCCTTTGGAGCTTTGAATTGATTCGAATACTCATTTAGACTGGACATATAGGTTCTTTAAATGATCTTTCTGTCACTTCATTTTTCTCGTTCTTGGCAGCAACTATTTTTTTCTAGCATGTGTCATGTATTGGTTCATAGGATCACTGTTGCTCCCATGATCAGTCGATTGAGATGGAACTGATGCTAAATTCTTTTTTGATAGTTGTTTTGGAGTTGTACCAATTGTTTTCATTTTTGGAGCAATGTTCTTTGGCCACACCCTTGATTCTTAAGTTGACTCATCTTGAGAGATAAGTATCTTTGAAATTCTCTCAGGCTACAAAAACATAGCCATATTGTCAACCAAATGAATTCAAGTATAACTAATAAAATACATGAGTTCTACAAATTCAAAATAATCATTCAAATACGTTCATCTATGTAAATCCTATGACCAAATTATCTTAATCTTTTTCCAAGAGCCTCGCTTGTTCACTATGGTGCATCACTTTCAGCAGCAACTAATGGAGGAGTAGCCTGTGCAATTTGTGCAATTGCTCGTTTTCTCACATGAGAAATACATAAAAAAAAATAAATTTCTACCTATAAAAGACAAACACAACGATGTGCAACTTATATGATATTTTTCCTCGTTTGTTCCATAGTGGATTCAATTATTATTGTTGCTATCATCAATCCTTGTCCCTGCACTTGAGCTACAATAGGGTCTTTTTTTGGCCTTTTAGTAAGCCTTATAACAATGAGACTATGGCCAACAAGAACAAATAATTAGACACCTATTCATTTTCATGGTAAAAACAAATGGAGAAAACTTCTCAAATTAATTACATGTGCATGATAGAGGAGAATGACAAGAGAAGCCAGTACATGATCAACCATCAAACTTTATTGAATATGAACTGAAAAGTTATTGAAGCAAATAGGATACTTAGCTTACAACAGAGCTTTATGTCTGCCCTTCAGTTGGCATTATAGCAGGGCCTTCTATCTTCCCTTCAATAGGCCCAACAACAAACTCTTTAGTAGGCCCTGTTCATGATCGTAATCAACCATTGCATTTTACTGTTAATGTTGCCTTTTCAACTCATAATCTTTCTTATTGTGTCATTCCTTGTGGCATAGGAGCATTTCATCTTTACCCCAATCCTACTTATCTTTTGACTCGATGTCTCTTCTTACTACATTCTTTGTCTCATTTTTGGCTTTCCTATTTGCTTCTTCAGTGGCAAAGGTAAAATGCCTTTATAATTTGTTGGCTCTCAAAATTTGCTATTTTTGATAGGCTGCGCTGCATCATGAGTTTTTTTTTTTTTGGGTACCAATCATCTAGGTTATCCTCTAGATTTGTTGCTTCATCTGAATGTCACAAATGTCATAGGTACAAGAAATTCTATTTAGTTATTAGCTTAGCATGAACACTCTCTTCTATTTAGATTAACAATATATTTATCATAATTTTCAATGATCTTATATCTATTATTTTCATTCCAAACTATATGACAGAACCTACTAGTAATAACATTTGCATCTAATTTAGTCATAATCCTAGGACCACAGACTCTAGTTCACTTTGAACCTCATCTCTTTGCCTGTGCAGTCTAGTCATGACCATAACTCGAATAACATCAAGTAGAATATTTGAAGGACGGGGACCATCTTCATATGAAGAAGCTGTACAAGTTCTCATTGGCAGCAAGCAATGGCGGATGAATTGTAAGCTCTCATGGAGAATAAGACTTGGGACGTAGTTCCTATAACCACTCATTGGAAATCTATTGGTTGCAAGTGTGTACACAAGATCAAAGACAAGGCATATGACTCCATTGAGCATTATAAAGCACAACTATTGGCAAAGGGGTTTACCGAATGGGAAGGCTTTGATTACACCAAAATATTTTCTCCAGTAGTGAAGGAAGTCATAGTTCGTTCGTTCTTTCTTTTCTATTGCTGCTTTTTGTGATTGGCCTCTTCGTTAGATGGATGTTCACAATGTGTTTCTTCATGGTAATCTCGAAGAGGAAATTTATATGGACCTTCCACTGGAATTATGCAAACATAAGGAGAATAGAGTATGTTGTTTCCGTAAATCTTATACAGACTTAAACAAGCTTCTCATCAATGGTATGCCAAATTTAACAGTGCAATTACATCTACCAAAATCAGACAATCCATACACGACTATGCCTTATTCACATGGAGTCAAGATACATAATCAATTTACTTGCTCATATACGTTGATAATATACTTATTAAGGGTAATGATGAAAATGCCATTGAGAAGTTTAAGGAGTATTTACACTACCTCCCAAATACTTTCTTGGGATAGAGATTATGCGATCAGATAAAGGAATCTGTCTTAGCCAACGCAATTTTTTCTTAGAGATCATATAAAAAACCGGGCTATCGGGATCTAAACCAACTATTATCCCAATCGAACGGAATGTCAAGTTGATGACAATTGAGTATGACAAGGGATTATCACATTGAATGAGGATGTATTCAAACATCCTTTTGTTTATTAGAAACTTGTCGGGAAGCTCACATACTTAACTATGATCAGACCTGACATATGCTATACAGTGCAGATTCTTAGCCAATTCATGCATAATACAAAGCAGTCTTACATGACTGCCACACTGAAATTCGTGAAGTATGTCTAGGTTTAGGTTTATTATTGTCTCGTGATAATAACATGGAGATGATAGTGTATAGTGATACAGATTATGCTACTTGTCCTATGAGTAGAAAGTTTGTTTGGGCAACTCATTATTCTCTTGGAAAATAAAGAAACGGTCGACTGTTTCATTATCATCTACTGATGAGGAATATTGGGCAATGGTAAAGACCAGTTGTGAGATAGTTTGGATAAGAGGATTACTTAAAAATCTTGACGTTTGGGTAAAGGAACCAAACATCCTATTTTGCAATAATAATGCTGCACTTAAGCTTGTAGTGAATCCGGTTTTCCATGAAAGGACAAAACATATAAATGTTGACCATCAATTTGTCAGAGATAAAATTCAAGATGGGGTAATCAAGACAAGAGGAATAAGAATGACAGAGTAGCCCACAGACATCTTCACCAAGCCCTTGTGTCATAGGCAACATGCGTATCTATTAAGCAAGCTAGGCGTCCTTGATGTATATAGACTGCCAGTTTGAGGGGAAGTGTTCAAGATATCGTGGCCCTGGACTAATTGATCTTACAACTCTGGTTGATTTTGACATTAATTCTAATTGATATTAATCTGTCTATTAATGGCAAGCAATACAGAATACATTTCCCCCAATATCTTTCCTTTCACTCACTTTTCTTACAAAAATAAGAGAAGCAATGGACGGGATCGCGGTCAAGGTTTTCTCTAAGTTTAGCAGTTGGTTAGGCTTGTCTTCAGGACATAATGGGTCGGCTTTGAATGCACTAAGAGACGTCGGGCTGCTAGTTCAAACCGGGTGGTTCTAAGAAAGCTTTGGCATGGCCCGAGTAAGAGGAGTTCCTAATCAAAGACTATTTTAGCGATCGACCGATGCGATAGATACGATCGATTGCATTCGGTTTGGTGTCTTCTAATGGGAGACCGATCACAACCCAAACAATATTAGATTAGCGCAGCGGAACAAAACAATTCTCCTCTTGTACAAATCTAATAGGTAACAATACAACAGAGCAAAATATCTGCCAAAATATAAGTACCATGCACCCACAAATACAATGCACTTTTTACATGAAAAATCTTCATGAGGTGATCAAAAGCCACAAGTTGCGAAGTTCACCCAAAATTTTCATCATCAACAAAATTGGGTGAACAAAGTTCTTGTACATAGCACATTTGATTCTACCCACAAAAAAACCCAATGAAAGGAGATCCAATGAAAATAAAACCGATTAGGTTAAAAAAAAGTGCAACAAATTAGAGCATGAATTCACCTCTGTTCGTCAGCTCCATGAAAATCGGACAGCACTCCCTTTGCCAAATTTTCTAACTTTCTCTTTCTCTCTTGTTACTGCTTCATGTCGATCATTCTTTGCTGCCATAACATTAACATTGAGAAACCCTATTTATTTAGGCCAAATATAACCTTTGTTAATTTCATCATATGAATTATCATATGGGCTCAAGCCTTGAGGCCTGTGTCATAAGACCAAATTCTCATTACACGGGCTATTCCATCGGCCTGTGACACTTACATTTCATTGAGGTTACTTCACATAAAAAGTGAACCCACCTCAACATCCTCATCGTGTAACTTGCACTGCAGATGCTCTGTCCTGGGAAGTTCAACTGTAGCAATACTCATCTGAATTCTTTGTGGGAATATACTCGAGATGCTTACCGACAAAAGCTGTTGTTGTGAGAGGAAAACCAAAAGTGGTGGATCTTCTTTTTGCTTGTCGGTACAAATGAGAAAGTGTTTCGTGGCATTGGGTGAATGTTCCTCATATATGCACATTTTTCCTTTTCTGTAGCAAAAGAATATGCTCGGCACATTCTCCTTTAGCTTTCTGGGAGGATAATCTGCAGAAGCAACTCCTTTTATTTTAAGTTCAGTTGCACTCACTAGGCTAAAAGATTATAGTTTTTCACATTGATCCGTGAAAGTTGTCATTCAGTTCTTAGGCGATTCAGGTCGAGCTACTTGAAATTCTCATCAAATTAAGGACATCTACTTTTGGAAATCCTCGCTATTGTTAGCACAATTTTAGGGAAATCTCTAATTGTTCGTCCTCAAACAAGTACGGCTTCGGTTACAGTATGACAATCCATCAATCGCCCTCTTTGGAAAACAAGAATTCGGACGTGGGGAGAAAGTGGAGATGTATACAAAATACTGATCTAAACCAAGGAAGAATATCAGATCGAGAGGAAAAGTAACCGGGGTTGACATATTTAATAACTGCCGTTTCCATGGTGGACTGCAAATCTTGGAATGACTGGACATCCCATCCTCGGCCTCGTGGAGATTAAAGGGTTTGCGTAAGTTAACAAAATAGTTGATCCTAGAGAAGAACATGCCGAGTCCAGGACTCAAACAAGTACGTAGTTGCTACGGCCATGATGGGAAAGTTGTCGGGTCAAGTTGAAGTCATGATCACACCGGTGTATTCCGTGATCGTATATAATATGACGATGAGAAACAAACCATGGCTCTTAAACAGATTTCACACTCTAAAACAGAAGCAACCATGGTAAATACAGTACACAGCCAAAGGAAGATTACATCTGCAACCACACAACGACATTCCGATGCAAGACCGGATTATTTTAGAGGATTGGTGAGATACGATAAGATGTCATTCAAAAGCTCGTGCGAAGGCCACTCTCTAGCAATGTTTGGTGCAGAAGCAACGGCGACGAAAGCCCCGGCAGTGCCCGCCGTGGAAGCCCTCCGTCTGGCAAACAGAGGCGCAGTTGGTCTTACTCACGCATGCCCCCTTGAAACGGTGGCTTTGGGACTCGCAAGTTCTCGCCTCCACCACCATCGGCTCCATCTCTGTTCATATCAAAATGAAGGTGAAAGCAAAAAAGGGTCGAGTTAATCAAAATTCTCTCATGGAAAATGAGTTGACAAATCATGCTCAGAACCATCTATAAGCCATTTCGTTGAGCCCTTTATATTGTAAGTTCACTGCCGTCTTATTGTTTTGTGTGATTCTAGTGAAGTGTACATGAAACACATGCATGCGTAAGTAAGTTGTAGGATGAGGAAGGACCAGTTGCCACAAGCAGCAGCATCACAATAAGAGCAGCTGGAATCAATCGCTTCGAGAAATCCATTGTGAGAGAGAGAAAGAGAGAGAGAGAGAGAGAGAGAGAGGAGAGAGAGATGGATGGATGGAAGAATGGGCACGGCACGAAAGTTGATTTATAGGAGAGTGAGGTCGCGAGCATAAGCTAATTATTAAAAATTTCGTCGGCGGATTTGGAGTCACAGATTGATCGAGAAAAGGAGAAACGGAGGGAGAAATTATTTCTGCCAGGTCAAAATGAAGGGTCTTGCATGGATCCCGATAGATCGACGGTCCAAAATTCGGTCTAGCTCATGGCAAATTAATAACTAAAAGAAAAATGGGTAGGCTTCCGGATCCATCGCACGCCAGTACAGCACAAACCCCACTTTAGACAGGATTGCCTTTATTTTTTTAACGTGTCTTTGATATCTATGAGCTTCGTTGTCCTCAGATGCCAACCATTTTTGAACATCTGCTCACGTTCACACTACGCACCCCTCTTTTCTTTCCCCATCTTTCTTTCCAAAGGATCGCCTCAAATCTGCTTTAACATATCTCATCCAAACTCTTTTCAAAAAGATCCAGCTCCTCGGGTCCCCCTTGTCTTCACACGAGCACCACGTTTATAAAGAGACCCTATTGATTGGTCCTGCTTTTCCATCATCTAAAGTTTTCACTATAAAAAAATACTTAATAGCTTTACATACCATACCGACACTCCCTTTTACAGAATGCTTTCTATATGTAAATGTACGAAAGAGTACTTCTTCTTCTGTTTATAAGTTAGTTATGTTTACGCATGAAAACTAGTCGACAAAATGGCTCTCCATGAGCCACGACATTGGTCTCCTTCCAGTGAGAACTGTTGGGTTGGATTCACTTCCTCGTGTAGGATATATACATATAGAATTTTAACGTGAATGTTAAGCTTACAAAGTCTACATGTATAATTTGTTTCACCCAAGGTTAGTTTCAATATATGCGTGTATACTCCAAAAAATTTCGTTAGCATTGATAAATGACAAAATGACATTGAACATTAAACATTAAACAAAAATTCAGGAAGCTTATTAAGCCAATCAAAAGTTCAAGAATTATAATATACATCGAACAAACATTTATGGATCGAATTGAACCAATTGATAGTTCAGAATAAATTTTACGTCCAAAAATTCAAGTATTAATAATATCATTGTCACACCATCAACTTAATGCTAGAATTATTAATTAATTTAAAAGATAGGAATTAGTGAAGCTTTTTAGGACTTTCTTCTTAAAGAACACAACTAATATATAGTTTATAACGTGCATTGATGGATATTCCTTCCTTTCCAATCTATTTTTTTGTTGGAAAAGTTAAAAAGTACCCTATTCAAAACAAAAGGAGAATTTATACTAAAATATTCCACCGTCCTGCAGACTGAGAAAAAATTCTCAAAAGTTTGTTGTAAACAAAACTAGTGGGACATACATACACTCTATTCATTTCAAAGAAAACGAAATTTGCTGGAAAGATGTTTTTGAAAAAAAAAATTTATTTGCAAAGAAAATGATTATATGAAGTCATTTTTTATATTTGTTTTAGAATAATGATGAAAAACGCTTTTGAAAAAAAATTATAAGCACGGCCCAAGTCTCAAGTACGGGTCCTTGAGTTTTGGGCTCTAGTGTCAAGAATCTAACTTGGGCACGGTCACAAAGGACCCAAGCCTGGCTTCAAGGTCCTTAGCATGAGCACTAGGGACCTAGCACAACTTGCCGTGGACTTGGAGACGAGTGTCAGGGTCTCGAAATATTTTATTATGGATTTAGTGTAATAAAAGTTCTAAAACTTATCAAATTCATTCAATCGAATTCTAAAATTATTTTAACGGAAAATGCTAGCGGATGTGATATTTTAAATGAATTTTTATTTTTCATATGATTTTTTTAAAATTATTTTTATTCAAATTTGATGGCAAAAGCGCCTGCCATTTTCTTTTCTTCTTTTTTTAATTATTTTGCTTTTTAAATAATTTTAGCTTTTCTTTTCTAGTTTCTAAATCGAATTTGAATAAAAAATAAATTTTAAAAAGCCATGTGGAAAATAAAAATTCATTTAAAATGCCACGTTCGCGCCATGTCGCATTTTCGTTAAAAAGTTTGATAGTGCTAACTTTAAAATTCGATTGAATCAATTTGATAAGTTTTAAAAGTTGATTATACTTTTTACAAGTTTTAGGTTTCAATTGCATTTTCTTGATAAGTTTTAGGATTTCTATTGCACTTATCCCGTAAATAAATAGTAATATTCCAATTTAATTCTAGCAACATGCAATGCAGAACCTTTGATTTTCCACTACGAAATTATTTGACACTAGAAATCCTCACAAGATCGCCATTACACTTGATAAACGGCGACTGTGTGATTCTTGTCGACACATCAGCCTCGATCAGATTGCCAAGCTCAAGAAAACACCAAAAAAACAGGCCTTACTTATTAAGTCATCAACGCCTGTCATCACTTAGCAGATAGTTTATACGTCACAATACATGCTGGCAGGCAAATGAACGTACAGCTACTCAGTAGAAGATACAAGAAATAGTGGAAGGTTCAGCGCCTTCCTGATGCCACTGATTCAGCAGAGAAGAGGTACTTCACTCTCGAAAGCACTGAATCATGAGCAGGGTCATAAGGATGATCCTTTGAAGGGATCTCAAGAATTGCTGGAACTGGCTTATTGTAGCTATCAACCAGAAACCTTATCATGTTTGCAACCTGAAAGCCAGAGATATCGTAAACAATTAGAAGTATGTCACATATGGGACTTATTATTGGAGAGGAATAATAGCCCATTTGTAATGATCAGAAAGGCCTACACAGCAAAAATCGGCAAACACAGGACCAACATTGTTTCTGCGACCATCCAAATATTTGGATTGGACCCAAAAGGATCTTGAAGTTAATAATCATTGATACCTATAAGACACTCTTATTTGTTAATGTAGGAGGCTGGATGACTAGATCAATACAAGGCCAATGAGCGACCAATGCTTACTACTCATGTACATGTAATAGACATTAGTAGGGTTACTGATCACTAATTTAACCAAAAAAAAAAAAAAAAAAACGACCCTTTGTTTGCTATGTGGAAAACAACTAACCAAAAGCAGTACCCTCCAAGCGTGAGAAACAATAAATGATCGAAGCACTTGATCCTTTATTTATCAGGAAAAGCAACCCATTTAATTGACATTTCAAGTATGAAAGAGAACTCACATATTGACTGATCAAAACAATAGCAATATCCTCCCTTGATATGAACTCCTTGAAGGTATCTTCAATAGCTTTCACAGTTGTTTCTAAGAAGAACCACCAAAAAAAAAAAAAATCATTATAGAGGCAAGCATCAGCTATCTTAGAATTCTGCAACATGTTGCTTAAAGTAATAGTGCAATCAGAGAATGAAAGAAGGGTTACAAACACTAACATCGCAAGAAGAAATAAAAAGCCCATCTGCATCTAAGAATTAGCAAGAGACATACCAGTTTTTAATACAAAGAACTTGAGATGGAACAAACAAGCTACCTAGAAGTATTTGGATAACAAGCGGTCTGAGACATAAGGGGGTTATGCCACAATACTATGGAAGATAATTGCAGCGCAAGAACTTGCGAAGGACTAAGATACTGACAAATGAATATCATTCTAAATTCAAATGGACAGCAAATTATGGTAATGTAAGAGGGACAGAATCATACTCGAGTCAACGATGAGATAGTTTGTCTTCCTCCTTAAGTCAACATTACCGACACCAGCCAGTAAAAACCCAGTGACAGTGTCCTACACAGTAAATTTGCATCATTCAAGAATTTCCAGATCAAAATAATCTCCGGTGAACTAACCAGCATTACGTTGCATTGATTTATTGCAACTAAAGTGCACACATGTACAGTGCCAAGATAAGGATCTACAGCAGTAAATGCAGTCTCATTTCTGATAGCTAAAAGTTGCCAGGAAAACTTTTAATCTCTCTATCATTTTGAATAATACATCTCAAAGCAGTTTCAATACTGTGATTCACATAACAGACCATGGATAATTTCAGAGTAAATCTCAGGCACTTCAGAAAATGCCATCATTACATAATTATACACGGCTATTTCATGTCCCACTCAACCAAAGAATGACCCATGCAAACAAACATTTTCCAGCCGTTTGAATCTCATAAAGGTAAATTCTAGATTCCTGCAAAAGGACCTGCAGCCTCCAAGAAAGAAAACCGATCGCTCGAGATACTGGAAAAACCGAGCCAGGCATCTCCCAAAGGTTGAACCACCCATTTGAGTGCTTATAATGCTATATGTTTTCTAAAATCCCACCCACCAAAAGTCAGCAACATTTTTGGCCAAAGGTGCCCATTTCACTTCAACCCGCTTGTTCAAATAGTGCAACCATAAAATAAAGAGGCTTCACAATTGCCTCGAAAAAATCCTTCAGAGACAATAAGAGAACGATCCAATACTTAGAGGAATCTCTCAACGGCCACATCATCATCAATTCATTTCAGAATTTCTTATCCGCACATAGGATTGCAGTATATTCTTCCCAAAAGTATCTGAAATCATGACCCATGATCTCACTGCCTAAGTTTCTTCAGACGATGGTCACATTTCTATTCAAAATAAGTTCTCGCACTCAGGACTCCTACAAGAGGGATGATATTCAACCAGGAACACTCAGATCGTATCCATGCGTTTGTACCTCATCGGCAATCATGGCAATAAGCGCTGAACTTTTCGCAGCGATAGGCGTCCTTCCGGCCATTTTGTAGTCGAATTAAACACCTGCAACCAATTGGCGCAAACTGGGAGAAATTATCCAACAAACGGTCAAATTAAAACCCGGGCGATTCTCTCTTCTGACAAACAAGACATCCAACTCTAGCATTCTCGAATCTTCCCGCGAAAGACACTCGCGCGCGCATTTGTTCAAGTAAAGCGATGGAAGCCACCAAAAAAAAAAAAAAAAAAAGCGTCTTGATACAGAGATCTCGCCCTTTACGTTTATCTTCAACCAAGGAGAACCATAGCCACTGCCGGAATTCGGAAAACTGAACCCTAAATTAAGAAGATTTCCATCAAAAGTACCTAGTTTCTTACTCTCCCGTCCCCGGGATTTCCAGCGAAACGAACACATTTACACTAGAAAAGAGACAGAGATCCAGATCAACATCAAGCCTATTCCTAATCTCACGGAATTCAATCGCCAATTGCATTTCCTGGGAGGATTTCTCGATTCGCGATCGATCAACGAATCGCGAAAACCAGATCCCGGATATCGAATCCGAACCATCGGAAGGATTATCGGAGCGGAAAAAAAAGAAGAAAATCTCGGCTGAAAATCATCTCAGAGCAAGCGGATCGCTTCGAACCTGTAAGCTGAATTGTCCTCGCCGCGGATTGACGGAGCAGAGATCCTAATTGGACGGACTGATCCTGGGGAAATTCGGACTTTTCCAGGGCTGCTGGGCACCGGATATGAATATCTCAAAAGCTTCCACCTTTACGATTGTAAGTTGAGACAACTTAGTTTGGGTCGACAGAACGGCCTTATTTCATTTTATGCTATTATTTGGAATTATTCGAAAGTTCAGGGTAGATATTAAATAAATTCAAGGACCACATCGTATATTATACATTGAGTTAAAAGTTCAAATATTATATTTAATAAATTAAAAGTTTGAGTACACATCACACATTGAGCCAGAATTTGAAAATCATATATGTCATTTCCCAAGAGAAATTGATACGTGATAAATACAAGAGTCATCTATTTACGGATATCGAGCAATGCATAGCTATAATTAGTGCTTTCAGAATATTGTCTAGAAAATATTAGACTTATTGTACACTGGTCAATTCAATCTTCTACTTTCGAATTTTGACAATTTAGTCACAAGCATTTTGATAATTTCCTAATAAATTCCATCTAGCAAATTTAAATCGAAAATTATTTCCTTGGACTATTTTACAAATTCCATCTACTATTCATTTTCTTCCTCCACTAATTACCACACCTTGGCAATGGTCGATGAAGCTTGTCGATCGCAAACGAGGGTTGCTCTTGCCGGTCACTCCTCTCCCAAATCTAACAAGGGTATCTTGAGCCTCACCTATGGCTAATGCAGATCAAAGGGACAAAAACGAAAAGAAATTACAAAATTTTTAATAGAAATTGCAATCCTATACAATACTGATGAAATCACCATGCCAACCATTTTCAATCTATCTAAATTGGCCAAGTGAATTACATTAAAAATTCGTCAATAATTTTAAGAATTTATGAATAATATTCCCCAATGTATCCTATGGCACTCTTTTCACATGAATTATGAGTGCAGGTAGTCCTACTCAGGTGAGATTGGCAAGTGTTCCGGAAGTCTACCAATAGACTGGAAATAGAGTAATAGAAGCTTTGCTATTGCCGACTGCGTTTTCCAAATAACAGCAGAAAATAAAAAGAAATTATAGTTTTAAATGGCCGTGACATATAAGACTACTCTATGCTTTAAGCGCATGCCCTGATTAGGGCAGATTTCTCAGCTTGTACATGTACTCCCTGCTTTTATATTTCCTTGTTAAGGACGGGTAATAGATACAGCATGAACCCAACTCACCGCACATTTTGTCTTTGAGTGCCCTTTGATGAAAATTGGAACTCAAACTATCAGAAAGAGATTTCAAACTTCAAAAGGGAGATCCAATAAAATCGCCTGGGCATACATACAATTGAGATTCTATTGCATCACCAATGAAAATGCTGTCGCAATGCATTTCACTTGGAAGATAACACATTTAAAATGAAATCTACGGGTCCCTTGAAACAGACGATGGTTTGGGGGAGCGAATAGACAGTGGACCAAACATGACAATATAGACATGTATGAGAAGTCCTTCCATAATTACCAGCAGATCAAACCATCCCAAAAGGTACAATGTAACAGTGCGAGTGTCATTCCCAAGCGAGAGAGATCATAGAATTTGCAAGCCCAGACTCCTGGAAGGTTAACTTGCTGTCGTAGTCCAGACTTTTCGAAGCCCCAGGAATTGCTTGCGCCAAGCGAAATGGCCTACTTTCAGCCTCTTCCAGTTGAGAACGGCAGAATGACCACAGAAGCTGCAGAAAGAATAAGTGAATAACCATTTTGTCCTACAATGCGCAAAATTCCAAGCAGAAGAGTCTATGCCAACTATCCAAGGCTTATAAGCATAAACAGAGAGGGTTTCAAGGCATTATGCAAGAAATCTAG
Source organism: Eucalyptus brandiana (assembly GCA_014182725.1). Taxonomy (NCBI): domain Eukaryota; kingdom Viridiplantae; phylum Streptophyta; class Magnoliopsida; order Myrtales; family Myrtaceae; genus Eucalyptus; species Eucalyptus brandiana. Next base: position 32,873,103 of record CM024669.1, read on the forward strand.
CATTTTTTTCTAAATTAATAGAAGTTCTGATGAACCTGTATTGGATCAGTTCGGAGAAAATTCCGCTGGACCCTACGTCCATCAGGAAGACGGACTCCAACCCGGCAAAGGAGGCTCCTATCACCCTTAGGTTCTTCGGGAAGAGGCGGGTAGGCAGGTATCTTCCCTGTGATTGTCTCCTCTTCCTTGCTGGTATCAGTTTTGCCATCTTCATCATTTGTCTTAATTGGCTCTTCTATATTTTCCAAGGAAGCTTCCAATGCCGCCTGTAGTTCCTCGTCTTCTTCCTTGGGCATTTCATCTGCATCAATCCAGGCATCTGAAATTACATACATAATGGCAAACAAAGCGCATACAAGCAGAACACTCCACCAGACAAAGACATACAGACAGAGCCACAGATTTTTTAGTTCTTATACCGTCTTTAAGATACAGCACCATATATCAGAACAGGAATTCAACACATTATACAGAAATATGACATACCCTTAACTTTCTGCGGAGGAGTCGCAGACTTTTCTCTAGGACGTTTATGTGATGAACTTACATGATGATCCTTGGGGCCACCTTCCAGGAAGAGTAACAAATTCTGCAGTAAAAATTTACTTTCTGGAATGAATACCACAACTACTAAATGTCTAAGTGCTTGTATACCCAAGTTATATGCTGCTATGACATTAACATTCATTGTTTATCTAAATGCAAGTGTATTGGGTAACACCTGCTGTGATAGGTACCTCAAGCAAGCTCTCAGGCTGAATCATTCCAGTCCAAGACCGCATCTTTTGGCCAGTGATGGGGTCAATAACAAGCACTACAGGGATTGAATCCAATTTGTAATAGGTGCAGACCTTCTGGCCCTCACTTATGTCATCATATACCTAATATAAAATAGAGTGAGCTGAGCAATTTATCATTTGATATTAACTTCTGTTGGTCATTATATATGAACACACATTGAAGAGAGTAATCTCGATGATTAATCTGAACTGAAATTTAAGATAAGAGATCTCCAATGTCCACTATCAGCAAAGGCACTCCCAGCGATTGTAAGTGAAAGGGAGCACATTTGCATATGGCCTTAGATTATCAAATTGCTTAATTGGAAAAAAAAAGGGAGGAAAATAAAGTGAAGGGAATGAAAATTCAAAGAGAAAGTACTTGCTTCACTTGTAGGTGGGAAGGGGATTTAAAATGGGACAAACTACATTTGAAAAGTGAAAATGGGACCTCATTTCACTGTCAAAGACTGCCAAGTACTACATCATTCATTGTATGTTCAAACTATTTTAATGCCATTCATCACGAAGTGGTCAACAAGTAGAATGGCTGGACCCCTACATATATTCTTACCAATCTGTCAACTTATAAAGTGTGTCTGTGCTCTGAAAGACAAATCCATACTCTACAGTCTTACTTTCTTCAGACTAAGATTTTTCCCAATAATCTCCCATTCCAGCAAACAATGTGAACAGGCACATTCCAAAAGATAATATCTGACTCACTCATTAATCTACTGTCTTTTTGGCATACATCCATCTATTGTCTATGCATACACATAAACACACAAAACTGGACTCAAATAAGGCATAATGCCTTCAGGAAGTCTCTAGTTTATGCAATCGTTTGAAGACCAGCTAACCAGGTCCTCCTACAACAATATGATAATCCCATCGAGGAATGAGGACACAAAAGAAACTCTTTGAAATGAGCAGGCCTTGCTACCAACAGAAGGACTCAGATAGTGTTATAGAAGCCAGCAACTCTATGGCATAACAAAGCACGAGCACAGAACTTGGAACAGCATAAAAAGAGATGATCTGAAGAACGAGTGTGCACTATTATTTAAGCTAAAAATAATTTGAAGCACTAGTCATTCAGATATCAAATAAATTGATAAAGTTGGACCACTATAAGAGAGAATAATAAAGACATGGCCAGAAGCACACCTGCCAGAAGATAAAATTAGTGCTGATAGTTTGGGAGACAGCTTCATTTGCCCATGTATCCCGATTCAGCTTCAAAAGAAAATAAACAAAAGCATATAAGAACCACCATTCTCAAAGATTCCAACAAGGAGACAAAGCAATAAAGGAAAGGGGGGGGGGGGAGGAGAGAGAGAGAGAGAGAGAGAGAGAGAGAGAGTACACTACCATATGCGAGCTGAACTCCTTGGTAGACTGCAAGTTTACGAGAAGCCACTTGTCTTGTAGCGAAGCTGCCATTTTAGCCTGTTAACATTCATAAATATTAAAATCAATTAAATAAGAAACAGCAAATGGTCAACAAGGACAAAAGTACCACCCAATGCGACTACACATCTCCCTACACGCGCTAACTTCAAATCATTGATGAAAGGCAAAATAACACTCGATATCCTCTATAATTTCTGCTTTTCATTCCCTGCTTTTAGAAATTACAGTTCCTATTGTCAAGTTTACATCTCCCGAACACTCTTTCATCTCTCTGTCTCTTGCGTGCGCGCATACAAATAATTATAGTAAATTCAAGGCAAAGGGAGAGTAGATAATTCCCTTTTTCAAATAATGAAATAATAACAAAGTTGTCTTGACAATTTGTACTTCTACAAAAGATGTGTGGTGTAACCATAACAATCTATGATGCGAACCACAACATCTGCTAAAGAAAAGAAATGAGAACCTTACATTAGTTCGATCTCCAATCTACACTTAAGATAGGAATGAATTTCAACTGGAGAATGAGCTATTCATTCTCAAGGCAAACTACTCTGCTCAATACCCCCCTAGTTATGTAATATAATGTTATAAAAAAGGAAGGAAAAAAAAAACTATGGGAGAGCTAATTCCTCTCAGCACATGCATTCTCCTTATCAGTTCAAGATTATTTAAGTTGTCTCCAAGACAGTGCTGATCATCGTCGGACTAATGCTGAAAACTTCAGGTTGGAGAAAACAAAGGAAAATAATAAAATTCACCTAATCATTAAAAATCAAACAAAAGACGAGGATGTATTAAATTTCCAGGGGATAAATCATCAAACATATGAATGCAATGATGCGAGAATGTCCTCTTGATGCACTTCATGATGATAAATAATGTAATGTTGATTTATTATGCAGCTTCCTTAAAAAAATCACTTCGAGAATTAATATTGGAGCTCACATAAGCTGTCAATTTTCGATTCAAATACCTACCAGCCACCACCTATGCAATAGTGATCGGTCAAGCTCACCTGAGTGCAGGTGACTTCGCTGCCAATCAGCTGTGGTGGCACTAAGCTCATACAGTGGTACTCTCGTTCCAGATTCCGTCAGTTCTTGATTTAAATACCAGCCACCGCCAAAGCCATAGTGATCAATCAAGCTCACCCAAGCGCAAGCACTTTGCTGCCAATCAATTGGGGAGGTGAGACCACTGAGCTCATGCGGTGGTTCTCTCTCTCTCTCTCTCTCTCTCTTTCTCTCTCACTCTAAAAATAGTGACCAGAACCCTCCTCTGCTTTTTTCCAGAGCTGATTTCCTTTGGTTAAATAAATCTGGTGAAAAAAAAAATTCTATTTAAACCTCAAATTTCTCACATTCACTGGTCAGTTCACTTGTTTTTTTTGGTTCAATTTGGACCGACCCCTAGAGATGCTTAATGTTAGTGCCCAAAGCACAAAGTCACTTAACCCATCCCAAGCAGAGAAAATTTGTCCAAGCTGACCAGTTCAGGTGTAGTTTTGGGCCCTCCCGATATTTTCCTTAATACCCATTTTCACAGGTTAATATAATACTACTAAATAGACTTGAAACCTCATGATCTGGAACTCAGATTCCCCTGCCAGGAAGAGTAAACCTAGTATAAGAACATGTTATACCAGTTAAAACATCACTGATGGAATTTTCAGCACATCATGTCATAAAGGTTTGCATACTTAGTTGTTCAGAAATAGCCACTGGACAATTATTATTCACTCAAGCCCCGCGTTGGCAAGTTGCAGAACATCATAACCAAAAGTAACTAACCATGATATCCATAATTTCCATTCAACCTCATCAAAATGCCAAAGCATATAAGGCAATTTACCAGAAAGTTTGATATGTGCACACAAGGAATTTCTTTTCAAAGACCATTCAACATGAAAAGAAATGAGTACACTCCAGATAGAGTATGAATTAACTGCCCGCACATAGTAAGAGTGAATTCAGGCCAACTACCTTCTCAAAGGATCCGCGATACATCAAGTGGAAAGGAGGACGATACAGAGAGGCGAGATTATCACGAGCATTTTCTGCAGTAGATGTTGAACCTTGATCTGATTCCCACACCCCAGGGCGTTTCATTTCCTCATCAAAGTTCCTGAATGCAATTAGGGAACTTGACTCATGCGATCCCATCCCCAATGCTCTGTATGGTCATTAAATTTTGCCAATTAGTAATAGCACATTTTATCATTCTCGCAGAACAGCCAACAGCTCCAGTAGAGCAACAAAGACATCGACACTGAGGAGAGTATACGTACGGATATGATATCGCATCATCATAGAGGACCTCTCTCCTAACAGCTAAAGGAGGACGCACTTCATCTTCATCATGCTGTCCAATGTTTTCATTACCATTGTCATTCCTCGATTCCCTGTGGAAACAGATACAAATCAGAAGAAGAAGAAGCTAAAGAGGCAACAACATGATAATTTACAGAAAACACGGCAAATACCCAGCATTTTCATCTGCACAAGCAGCATTTCCACCATCAACTAGGGGAGGGTTGGACTGTCCTCCAACACCACCACCTTCATTACCTACATAAAATAGTTGAAGGGCTTCCTCAAGCTTCCAACTTGTTGCCTGATGAAATGTACCTTATGAGAATTCCAACAATCTCGATTTTGCACAGATAAAGCATTGTACACAAAAAAAAAAAAATAATAATAATTAATAAATAAAATATCCAAAATAACAGCGATAAAAGTGCAATTCACTGCTGATACATATATCACCAGACAATTGGAAGGCAAATGATCATAGAGATAAGGACAGCCCTTTTTGTGTTAGACCCTTAAATTTTATGGAATGGACATGTGAAACCAACGATACAACCACTGAAATAAAGAGGGGAAAAGGGCAGACAAAATTAAGCGGAAGTCTTAGGGCCAGTGGTCGGCTACTGAATATCAAAATTTGAATGCAATTCCACCCAAAAGCTTTAGATAACTTAAAATGCTCGTCTCTAACATCGGTTATAGACAAGATCTAGCATGCAGAAGACAGTAGACTCCTAATGCAATCAGCCTGCTTGTGCACGAGAACCAACCGAAGAACAAAGGTTGGACCAACACGATAGCTTCAATCAAGGGAATTACGCATCCACATGAAGATCCTGACTTCTTCCCTAGCTTCATCAATACAAGGCATTGAAACCGCAAAACCCAGTATAAAGGTTGACTTTTTTCTCACGAATACGCAAATCGATGGACAAACAACGCACTATCATAACAAGCACCAAACAACACCAAACACCCACGTAAACCAGCTACAGATCAAGCGTTCGTGTCCGTCATAATCCCTATAACCAGCAACAATTAATCAACCATCCTACCGACGGTCCCAACTGAAAACCAAGAAAAAGAAACCAAAAACGAAAACTTCCCCCCCGTATCTTTTCACGCGCATCGAGCGATGTCAGAGGCCACGCCTACACCAGTTAGCTCAGCCATTTTCGCAATGTAAGTAAGGTCTCCGCGCAATCAATGCACGCTAGAGAGAGGGAGAGAGACGATGGGGGCACCTGCAAGAACTGGCGAGCGGTATCGGCGGTCTGGCCGACGGCGATCTCCAGGAAGGACGAGATCATGCTCTGCTTCTCGGTCGGCGAAAGGACGCCCTCCATCGCCCCTGACCCCGCTCCTCCCTCGCCCGCCGTCGCTCGAGCGGCGAAACCCTAGATTGCTCCTCCTCCGATTGCGGCGGCGGCGGCGGCGGCGGCGGCGGGGGGGAGGCGATCCTCCGGAGGCGAGCTCGGATCAGATTCAGAGGAGAGAGAGGGCGAGCTGAATCCGAGCTTCCATGGCTGGCGAACGGCGCGCGGAGAGAGAGAGAGAGAGACGGGGAAATGGAAGTGAAGGTGTTGGGGGGGGCCTCTATCTCAGCAAGCAGTCGGTCGTACTTGGGTCGGGATGGGCTCTTCGGATTTCTTGCTCCCCCTTTCGACGGGGCATGGCGGGGAATTGACGGTCTTATCCTTGTCGCCGGGATTGGCTCCTTAATGGTGATTTCGCGCGTGGCGATCTTGGCAATTTGGTTTGGTGACGAGGGGTGTTATGGGTACACACCGATACGGGACGGAAATTAAAGATAAAATGAAGAAATAAAGCAAGCACCATTATTTTCTCGAATAATAATATCAAGTGAATCTTATTTTTAAAAATTTCTCAAATGATGACTTAAAATGGACCTTGTTTCCTAAAAAATAGCCTAACCTCATCAGTTGATCAGAGCATTTCCACCATTTAACTTTTTATTTTCTTTCCCCTTTTTTTTTCCTTTTTTTTTTCCAAAAAAGATAATAAAAAAAAGCTAAAATTTTAAGAAAACATGATATAGGCGAGGGCTGCTAACCCTCCCCCACCTATGGCCACTATCCCATCACCGGTGGAGCATCAGCAACCCCACTGGCCACAAGCAAGAGGTTTGGCCCCAACCCTCTTGCTTTTTCTTTTCTTTTTTTCCCTTTTTTGTTATTTGTGTTTTTATTTTTTTAAGTTTTAATTTTTTTAATTTTTTGAGTTTGTTTATTTAAGGAAATAAACAAAAACTGAAAAAAAAAAAAAAAAGGGAAAGGTAAATGATGAAAATACCCTTGATTAGTTGATAAGATTATATCATTTTTGAGATTAAATACGACACTTTAAGTTTTTATTTGAAATAATATTTACAATGACCCTAATTGAGAAAATATTGGTGACTTTAGGTTTTTATTTGAATATTTTCCGAAATTAAATGTTGAGAATTTTGTTGGGGGAGGGGGACAAATTACAATTAATTCATTTGTTTTGTGAAAAATAGATTATTAGAAAAATATTTTGCTAATAATGATGGTTGGTTCGAGTTGAAATAATTAGTTAATAAATAATATTTTCATTGATCAAGAAAATATTTTCACATAAATTGCTATCGATAATGAAAATATGTTTTATTTATTCATTTTTGTAAGCGATTTATCTAGTGATTTTTTAGAAAATGTTTTTTAGTGCTTTTTTATTGGAAATTAATGATTTTGAAATATTTTCTTAAAAATTTATCGCATGTATCGCTTACAAAAATGAATAAATAAAATATATTGTCATCGTCTACAACAGTGTTTACGTATAAATTATTGTCGATCGTGAAAGTACTTTTCATTGATTAATTATTTCAAGCCATTCAATTATTCATTTTTCATGAAAACAAATGGAAGATATCCCAAAAATAAATAAATAAATGAATATCATTGACTTTCAGTGCACTGCACTCTCTCGTGTCATGTGTGAAACGTGTATTGAAAATTAATTATCTCTTAACAAAATCTTTAGGGATATAATTAGTAGCATACATACCATATTTAAATGGGACAGTGGGTTGTGCCAATCCTGACACGATTAGGCACGGTCCATTAGGTAGAAGGTTGAGCCCTACGTAGCTCCAATTGTATTGGGTTCTAACCTGATTAGGCACGGTTATTTTAATAGCTTTGCATTTTATTTAGTAAGGAAAATGAATTACTTTTTTGATGACACGCCCCGACATCATGTTTTTTGGCAATTAATAAGAAAAAAAAAAGAGTATAGGTAAGACATATTTTGCATTTATGAAATAAATTTTACTTAACATTTCAACACACTAGAAAACTACAAACTAAAATCACAAACGAAGCAAGAAAGTTGCCAAGTTTTATGTAGCTATTGCACTTTTATTTTTCGGATATCCCATCACGTCTATATAACCAGAGTGAAACGTTATTTAGAAACAAATTCTACTGTTCATCCTTTTTATGGTGGTCTAGGTCTCATTAGTTAATGAGTTAATATCACGAAAAACTAAAAATTAATATTGTCATAAATTTATTTTAAACTAATTTTTTATCATAAAAAATACAAAAAATTATACATTTATGACAAATTTACACCTCATTAGTTTTCGTTAAATTTCATTGTCAAATCGTTAAGTTAAATGACACTTGACAATTAATGGGTGTACCGGATTGTGGTTTATAGGTGTACTAATTTGTGATTTATTATGATATTAATCCGATTTTTTAGAGATTAATAGAGAGTAAATTTGTCACAAATGTACAAATTTTTGATTTTTTGTTTAAATTTGTATTACGTATGTTGGTTTAGGGTTTTTAGTAGTAAAAAAATTAAATTAGAACAAATTCATCACATGATTTTTCATGGTATTGACCTGTAGTTATAATATTCCAGGTCTATCATATAAACTATTAATTTTCCTTCAATCAAATTGATCTAAAAAACATATAGGGAGAGAGTAATACCCAAGTACTGTTAATTAATATTGCTCAGTAGAAGAACAGTACACGCCGAGTCAAAGCGATAAATTCACGCCGGCTTGGGATTTGGTGCGGACGTCGGGATCAGGCTTGGAAGCTCGTTTCGGCACTCCGAAACCTCAGGTACGGTCTCAGGTTTGGAACTCTCTCTCTCTCTCTCTCTCTTTCAAATAGCAGAAGCGAACGAGCGGCAACCAAGCTCAACGTTCGCCGGCAACTGAAATCCGATCGGGCGAGAAACCGAATCTCTTCGATGCCGGCGATGGCTTTTGAACTGATTCCGCCGCCGTTGCCTCTCTTCTTTGCAGTCGCCGGAGCTCGGGCTGCCGGTGGTGGGGAGGGGTTAGGGTTCCGTCGGGCGGAAGTGAAGCGGAGGAAATGGGGAGTAGGGTTCCGGTGGAGCACTACGATCTGAGGGCCGCGAGTTCCTTCGTCGAGGCCTCTTCGCTCCACGACCTCAACACCGTTGACGACATCGGCGGCGTCGGCCGGGACGCGGCGACCGAGGATAGCTTGGACAACGACGACGATTCCGCTGCCGTTGTGAGCTAGTCATCTGTATAGCTGATGCCTGTGTTCTGACTGATTGTTGGAGGCGAGCGTGAGGAATTCCCTCTTTTTTTTTTCTTTTTTTTATGAAGGAATGCGTGCTTGCAGGAATGTATACATGATTCGTACCGGGCTTCTTTGCCAATTCATGGCGTTGGAGCTGAAGAAGATCGCTCGGGCCTGGAGGAAGTTGGTCCGTCAAGGAGTTCTTACGACGTCTTGACCATCGAAGGTGATTTGTTTGTTTATCTGTTTTGCGATCAGTTTTGCGTTGCAGTTATGAAGGATTTAGATGTTGCTTTCTAGTATTATCAGTCGGGTGGAGTGATTTTTGGACTGAGCGGATTGTTGGTTGAATGTTGGACCAGATGTTGTACCTATTGAATCCTCGCGGGCGAGATTTCTGCAGATTATTGTGGATCATTTCATCACTGAGCACATGGTTGAAGCATCTGATCCTGAGCCTGACTACTCTGCTCAATCTGGGCAAGGCCAGCTGAACAAAAGGAAGTCAAGAGAAGTCCAATATGAGGGTGACGCGCGTTTTGCATTGCCTCTGATGTATGTGGCGAATATGTACGAGACTTTAGTTAACGATGTAAATGTAAGGCTTAGTTCAGTGAATGGTATCCGTGAGAAGACTATTGGAGTAGCTCTAGAAGCAGCTGGTGGTTTATACAGGAGGCTGGCTAAAAAATTTCCTAAAAAAGGTATTATCTTTTTAAACAGATGATAATGGTTTGATTTCATTTGCAGATGATTATTTATCAGCTGTCCCTTGGATAGATTTGGCTGAATTCTGTATTTGTGACTTATTGTGAAGTGAGACAGTCTTTCTCGTTTTGTTTTACAATGGTAGAGTGGCATGTTATTCACTTACCAGGTCATTACCTGGGGTGTAACCGACCTGAGTCAGGGCTGCACAGTGGCTGGCTTGAGCCCAACTTGATTCATATGCCTGGCGGTGGAATCATTACTTGAGCTCAATCAAGTATTGTACTTGTTTGAGCCTAACATGACAAGGAAGTTGAAATGCTTCAGCTTGACCCGGTCCAACTTGATTTTACAAACAAAATTTAAATTTTGTAAGATCGACCATGGAAAATTACCTACAATTAAATTTGCACTAAATAAAATAGGTCTAAATCATTCTTTTAAGATGTGAGATAACCCAAAGGGACGTGCCTGTGGCCCTAAGAATCTTGATTCCACAGAAAATTATGTTTTTGATAAGGGAAAAGCTTTCTAGTGAGACAATGGAACTAGCCCTAATCATGATAAGGCACCAATGAACAATAAACGGACACAAAAGTGAAGGTCTACGTGTTTTGTTTCAATGAATAGAAGGCTCGGTGGCTCTTTTATTGTAATTAGCACTTGAACTAATCCCTTTCATCTTCAACAATCTGTCAAACGGGGTAGAGGCTGGTCACATATGTGTGCGTGAGAGGGGGGGGATGGAGATCATAGCTAGGGTGCCATTAATCAGTAAAGGGAGTTGCAGGACGAGATGAAAGAGAGAAAATGGACACTGGGTTTCTTTTGGAAAAGAGTGTGATTCAAACAATAAAAGGGGTATGCTGGTCATGCCACTTCAGGGAGTTCCTGATTAATCATTTGAACACAACATGTGAAAAATATATTGGAAAATTTAATTACGGTTGTGTGTTGATTGAGTCAAGCATCTAGACTCGATAAGTGACTCAAGTTCCTTGAGTTCCGTTTGAGCTAAAAGGATGAAGTCAACTTCAGTATACACAAATTAAGCTTGATAACTCCAGATGACTTGGCTTTCCCTAGTTATAATTATGGTATTGTGAAAGAAGATATTTAATTGCTGATAATCACCTATGTTTGTGTGTTGGCATCAGACCTATGTAAAAAACAATCTTGTTTGTACGTTTGAATCTTAGTTGTTATTGCTTTCATAATGGACAGGTCCTTGCACATTTAGGAGAAGAGAGTTGGCTACTTCTGCTGAAACACGAACAAAATTTCCTGAATTAGTGATACAGGAAGAGAAGCGAGTTCGCTTTGTAGTAGTTAATGGTTTGGACATTGTTGAGAAACCAGATTGTATGTCCATTGACAATGCTGAATGGTAAGCTGCATCCTAACTGTCCTTACTAGTATAATATAAAGTTTTTTGTTCCATTATAGTCCTCTATCTCTTTATAGATGTTTCAGTGCACTGAGCTAACTATGCTTTGTTTATAGCCTTCTTCTTGTCCTCTTTCAGCATTATTCCAAGTTTTCTACCTCTCTTGTGTTATGTAAGGGAACTAGTTGATAAACCACATGATATTTGGGAATGAAAACTTAATATTTCTACAGAAAATGATTAATTATTAATATATCTACAAATGAGAAGAATAGAAACTTCATATAGTGTCGTATCACATATGCATAATTCTTTGATATTTTTCATTTCACATATATAAATTAAGCAATAAAAATTTATTAGTTATGATGTTTATGCTCGAAAGGTAGCAGGTGTTTGTCAACATGTTCGTCTGAATTTCAGTGCTGTAAAATAATCTTCTTTTCTAACAATATGAAGCTTATGAACTTGGTGTGTTGGACCTTCAGTCTTAGCCTTTGTAAGGGGTGCCTTTGCATTTAGAACTAAGAAGAAGTTTACTGGTTAGTATTCTTGCATTGTAACTGGAGATGACCCAATCTAGTATGAGTCATGGCCTTAATCAAACATGCTCTTACAGTTAATGATAGTGAGATTTGAGCAGTAAATTAACATATTGAATGTGTCAACAGGATATTCATCTGTTACTTGGAGTGTGCTACTTATGTTCTTCCCCCTTATTGACCTTTTTCTTTTTTCCAGGTTTAAACGGTTGACTGGTCGAAATGAAGTTGCTATCTCTCCTCGTGACTATAAATTCTATTCACCAAGACACAAGTATAGGCGCATGGCGTCCAATTCCGTATCTAATATTTCTGCTCTGCCTGTAAGCCTTATGACTCATGAAAAGCTCTTTGAGAGAACAAGCATTGTACAGTTTGATTTGCTATGCATTCCAGGCGATGATAAGGACCAAATGACATGCCCAGCCTAAAAACACATAAGATTAATGACTGGACTTATTTGATAGCATAAAATTGAAATCATGTTTCCCTTTGTCTTTCCTACATTTCCTCTTGTCATTGCTGTGCATCTGGGCTTGTATATTTGTGTAGCTGCAGTTGCACATATATTATGTGCATGTTTTTTTGTGCTGTTTTTGTTGTTTGATTGGTTTGAAGATTGAGTTACTTTAATTGCTGATCTTCTGTTTCAGCCATATCATGGAAGAGATTCCTCAGCCATGTCCCCTGCTGAAGAAGGGTATCGCTCCATCAGTGAAGTAAGGTTTTCTTTCTTTCTCTGCATGTTTGATTGACATTGTTTTCAATCACTGCGTTTCACTATGTAGCATGCTTATCTTCTTCCCTGCCCTATCTTCCGTTGGCAGCATCTGGTTTAATGTTGGACTATTCAAAATAGTGAAGTTCTTTCTCAAGGTGCTTTTGTCAAAGCGTTGTATTTTGAAGTTATTACCTATTGATCGTGTCTAAGTTCCGAGACTAGAGAGGATCTAGTTTAGACATATCTGCTGTCGTGCGCATGTGTTGTTTGGAATATTTCCCAAAAGCAAATCTTGATAGTTTTCTTTCAAAGAAATAATTCTGATTTGAAAGCTGGTAGAGTAAGGATCCTTGCAGTACTCTTGTCAAAGGCATGCTTGTTACAAATGTTCTCAGAACTCATGCAGTTAAATTGTGTGCGAATGTCTGAATTTGCTGCAGTTTATCTTGTCAATTGCAGCCACACCAGTAAATGTTGCTCTGTGGCAGCTGACTGTGATGTAGAAGCTCATGCTTTCCTGATTATAAATAGTTTTCCATTTTTGGGAAGTTGGTTGATTATATCCTACTCTGCAGCCACAGGGTCAGCAATCAACTTCGAAGCATGATATGCAGCCAATGTCACATCAGCCCCAGTTTCACCCTATCCACCAGAGCCATCATCAACCAATTCACCAGAGTCAACATACATCTCATTTTCCTCCCACCCATCATTGTGGCTCATCTTCTAATTTGCCTGATTTGGCCCATTCTCATCATTCGTCACCCATATCACAACATATGGCATGCTTACAACCCCTCAGTGGAGGCCATGTGGGAGGGCGCTTGCACATAATGGTGAGAATCAGGAACTTATTTTCTATGGTTTGTATAAGGATCCTAAGGTTTTTGCTGTCAGTTTGCTCATCTGCTATAAGTCTAAGACTAAGGGATTGCAGAGAATTATATCAGTGCACACAATTCTTCTAAAAACAAAATGAAGATAGGGTATGCACAATTGCGTCTTGTAGAGATAAAATATATGTTCGTAATTTACTATTAGTACTACTGTGTTCCTTCATTGAAATTTTTTTTTGGGCAAATATGGTTTACTGACTGATTACTTTTATGGTTTTACTTATGTCTTATATGGTTTTTTATCGTCTGGCTTTCCCCCGAACGAACTTGGTGGGCTACTCTCTGGTTGTTTGACATATGTTCGTGATTTCAACTGTTTGTTTAATATGTTTTACAAGCAGGCACCTACCCCTGCAAAATTCTGTGATGAATGTGGGGCCCCATATTTGAGAGAAACCTCGAAATTTTGCTCAGAGTGTGGCTCTAAGAGATTGGGAACATAACACCAACATCATGTCCTCCCTGGCCCTGTAATATTGGTGAGCACAGATTGTATATTTATTTGCTGAGCACATTGATATCTTATTTGTTACCCAGGCATTGGAGAAAGTCTGTCAGTCGAGAAGTATTGACCAACAAATATGCGGTAGGAGAATTGGACTGGTCATCTGGCTTCGGCCATGGTTGAAGGCTATATATGCTGCAGAAGAGTGCAGAAAATGGCTTTTGTTGTGGATTATATTGGCATTGTGGTGGTTTTTTTCCTTTAATCAAACAGGGAAAAGCCATGGATCCTGCGAAGTTCATCCATCTCCTGGGTTTTAAGATTGTTATGAGCTTCTTGCGACACGTACTGGTTGTAAAAAATAGATTGTAGAACAATTAGTGATTGTTGTCCCTTCTCCGAGTAAGAAGAGTAGCTTGTAAATTCTGAGTTATAAATGGGAAATCTGGGTGATTGGAGTATGTGTAGGAATGCAGATGGGTCTTGAGTTTGATGGCAGTATGCATTACGATGCTCGACCAAGCTGCCATGCCAATGCCAAACCTGAGGAAAAAGGGACATGCATTGCAAACCTTAACATTGTGTTTGTAAAAATATGGAAATTCGTTTGCCCGACATGCTTTTAAAATGCATGTGGCAGCTACACGTCCTTTTGAATTGGAGAAGAAATAAGGAGGAAATTGCTTCTTAGGCCGCAGACACACACTTAAAAGAGAAGTGCATGTGCTATTGGAAAAGTCTGTGAGCTAGTGTTCGCAGAGGCTCCGGGAAACCAAGACATTTTCACTTCAATGAATTAAGGCAGACGACTTGCAGTGGAAAAAATAATACACAATAGGAATCTTAACATGAAAAGATCTCCTCAAATGTTTTGTTTGAGAACCACTTTTTTTGACCTATTAGCTGTATCTTTTTCATGTACTTGGTTTAGATTTTGACTTATAGCAAACAAGACATACGATGGCTCGGTGCGATCATGTCAAAGTCACGACCCCCTCTAGAAGGTTGCCGTCCTTGGGCAAAAAACGACGATCATTGCGCAGTGGTTGTGCAGCTCTGAGATGGCACATGCGCATGTCCAACGTCTTATTATTATCCACAAGACAAGAGTTAAAAGACCATAACCAATCTACACGATCGAATCACGCAACTCATCCGATAGGATGATTCGGGGTCAACAACAGTCCAAGTCCGTATGAAATACCGTCTTTCAATTTCGACCGACAGCGCTAAAGTCCGACAACCAATCATCAAATCCGAATAGCCGTTGCCTCCCACATTCCTTAGTCAAATCCCGTCCGTGGGATCTAGATCAATCACCCCTCGGGCTCAATTGGGTTCTCGACACGTGGCAATCTCCATCCCGGGGGTCGTCCTCTACTTTGACTCTTTGACATTTCGTGGAGCAGCCTCTAAGAGGGGCCACGAGTTTTCAGTGGGGGGAAATGGGGGACTCTAAATAGCGCATGGAAAATCCGTCACCAAGTAAAATAAAAGGTCAACACTCCTTAATTTAATAATTATCATTTTCCAACATTGGTTGCTGGTCATCTTTAAACAAGCAATCACCACCATAATCCACAATTAAATTAACACGAGCACTAACTTTTTAACATTCTTTTCACGACGAACCTTTTTTAGAGTCTAATTTACCAATTGCTTTGGAGGGTGGCGTGCAACTTGCTTGTCTCATCTAAATTAACTTACTTAATTAATTTATTATTTTCTTTCTTTTTAGCCCAGCAAAAGTCGATAGATTCGTGCCTTACTTCGACACGCTTCTAGGACTAGTTGGTCTCACTCCATTCGTGCTGCTTTACCAATTTATATAGTTTATCTATTTATTTATTTTCAAAGGGGGGAAAAGGCATGCACATTCGACAGGACAATGGCTGCCACTACGATAATGGATCTCTTATCTTAATATTGTTTTTAGGCGCTGGAAAATGTTTCTTATTTTATCACCTAACTTTGATAGCTCTTTGTTCATTTTATTTTCTCCTTGATAGGTCCTCACAAAATTTGTCAGGTGTCGCGATTTTATTGGGAGAATCTGAGGCGCGTTCCTCTCTGGTCGGAAGCGTACGGCTACGTTAATTTCACTTTTGCACATTAATTAGTGCGATGCAATTGGGTTTAGCTTAATCAGCGGTCCCCACTTTTTCAGCAGTCCGTGGACCTTATGGCTTATTGAACAAATCACAAATGGAGCAAAAAGAAAAGGGCAGCTTCTTTTTTGTAAAGCATGCGTCTTTCTTGGCTTGGTGGCTGATTCACCCGGTGTTTCTTAATTTTGTTAAAAGTAGGTCGATAGAAGTTTCATGTCTTGCATCAAGAAAGCGACCTTAGGGCTGGCAGTAGCCCCTGTGATTGCTTGGTGAGTAAGGATGTGCCTTTCTCGTTTATAACGTGAATTCGAATCACCATACTATGAATATCAAGCTTAGGGTCATTGTCAAGAGCACGATTATGTATGCTCCCTTAGTTACAGGATACGAGTGGAAATAAAGAAACTAACGAAATTCATTAGAGTTTAATAGAGAGATCGAAAAGAGGAATCAGATCTCTTACTAAAAAGAATTAGATAAAAGAAAAGTAAAAAATAATAGAGGTTGCATGCGTACATCTTAGGGCTACTTTGGAAAATTATTAGGGGCAACTATGATTGGCCCGACCCAAGGTGGTGGCAAGATCATCGGCACAAAAGATATGCCACAGGAGAATTAAGTATTGAGGGTTGGAAAAGGTATTCTAATATGAGAAAGCAAGAAGATAGGTTTGAGCAGCTGTTCTATAAGCTTCTCGCGACATTTATATGGATTGATCCATGTACCCGAAACTTGATGATTATCTCGCATTGGAAGAAAAAAGAGAATTCTAACTCAATTAGTCATCAAAAGAGAATAAAATATCGAGAAATCATACCAAGAGCTAGAAATTTGGCATCAATTTTGGATGAGGCTCCAATCCCTTTCCAATTGCTTTCTTCCCATGTTCTTTGCATTGCTTTCTCTCTTTCCTAAAACGGGGTTCGAAGGTTTAGAGACATCAGAAAGAGACCTTATTATTTCCTAACTATCGCTTACCAATCAAACAATAAATCAGCGACCCAAAAGTAACCAATCTAAACACCACTTTAAAGAACCTAAAATTGATTTTCCGTCTAGGGGTCATCCATTTGTTTCCTCTCTCGTCTTCCATTTCCTTGATCTCTTCAAACACATGCAAACCCTAATTTCTCTCTCTCTCGACTAGGGGTGGAGCTCCATGCTGTGGCAGAGACGAACCCAGATCTGTCACATTGAGCTCCTAGATCCGCCATCGAGGTATCGTTGATACTGTAGAGAGAGAGAGAGAGAGAGAGAGAGAGAGAGAGAGAGTTTGTCTTTTGTTTTGGTAATTGTTATTTACAAGTAAATAATTATGCTAATAACCCGTGCATAAGAAATTATAGTTTGGATGAAACTATCACTCTTCATTCAAAGTGCATCCATCTTTTTGTCACAAATTATTAAAGATATTACTATATTTAAATTCATCCTCTTTTAACTAGAAATTTTCATGACCCGATAAAGGAAATTATTATATCACTCCCTTATAGTTATTGAATGATGACTAGATCGTCGTAATGTCATTTCCATTTTGCTTGTGAACTCATTTCACCAGTCTAATTTACTCTATCATAACCCAAACGATGTGGCGTTCATTATCATCATATAGTTTAAATTTTTTATTAGAATGGACTGTTGCATGCTAGCATTAGAATTAATAACTCGTCCTCATACCGAATGCGGTGGAACTTTGCAGAACTTTGCCTTTGTATATGTACAATTTTCATTGCCATTCAGTAGGAAGTTGCTAAAGGCAAGCCTAATAAAGGGTAATTCCTCAAATTATCATTCAATTTTTTATTATTTCATCACCGACGATCGAACACCACCCATGTCTTGTGTGATAGAGACGTCCTTCATGAAAGGTCTTTTATAAACACAATGGTCTTCTACAAATACAAACCGAAAGGTCACTGCCTCTTGTAGCCAGTGGCATCGAAAGTTAGGAGGAAAAGTATGGAGTGGAAAGTTGATGTGAACCGATCCATTCCCGATCGCACCTGAATAAAAATACCTACAAGAAGAAGTCCCTCCTTTTCTAAGCCTTTAATCTTTTTAGTATTAATAAATTCGATAGAGAAAAAGGTCCATATAATTACAATAAAAGGAGGCCAAGTGCTCTAGCTATCGGCTGAAAGCAACCCAATATATAAATTCAGATTAGGAGGCTAAGGAGATGTGCTGCGGGATCTTTCCTGGGGCTAAAGTCTTCTACCTCCATACATAATCTTGCCTAAGCTAATAAGATCAAGGTTTTGGTTTCTCTAGTTGCTTTATCTTGATCCATAATAGACTTTTGATGTGATTGATAAGGCATTATCTCCTGAATTCGATGTGGCAAACCATGATTCGATTATACGTGCCACCTATAATTATAAATATCATTTCTAGCAAAAGTAATGCTAGAATTTAGATGTACAAATATATATCAAAAAAAGTCCTAATCTATCGTACTTGTACTAATTCAGTTATAAACATTTTAATTATATTAATTTAATTCTAAACTATTTTAGTTATGCCGATTGAGTCTATATATTTAATTTAGATTGAAAATTACTGACATGGACGTCAGCAGTGTTAGGGAAATGCAAGTGCCTTTGACCTAAAGTTCCTTGGAGAAATGCAAATTCCATTTAGTAAAAAATCCTTTGTAAAGTTACGTTGACCTAAGGAGTTTTTTTTTTTTTTTTTTTTTTTTTGGCAAAGGATATTTGGGTTTAATTTTTCTTTTTTATTAAAAAAATCAAATCCTTTGCCGACTCCGTTGCCCAAGGTCGAGCAACCATTGGCAACCCAAGTAGCCATCATGTGCCCTCGCCGACTATCCTTGTCGCGCTGGTTGCCCTTGCTTAAAGAAGATGAACAACAATCAAGGGCAAAATCGAAGAATAAAAGAATTGATAAGTGTAGTTTTGGAAAAAGAAAACTAATTTTAGTATTTGGCCCAAATGTTGAAAGCCCAATATTAGTCTCTACTAGTATCGGGTTTTTAGCTTTCCCAAGGTTAGCATTTAGTTAAAGGTTTTTGAAGGTCAAAAGTCTATTGAGAAAGTTGAATCAAACATACTTTAAATTAGCATAATTGAAATGTTTTGTACTAAATTGGCATAAGTGTATTAAGTTTATGACTTTTTTTTTTAATACATTTTCTGAATTTAGATGCATGTATTGTGTGGTTCACAATAAATTGTGGAATGGTTCTTCCATGTGCTAATTACAAAGTAAATTCATTCGGTGAAACGATGAATAGATGATTGAAGCACATTAGATGACTATTAAAGTACACTTTAGGATGGATTTACGCAGGGACAGATCCAGAAATCTTTTCGGGACACTTGATGATATCTTTTTAAAAATCCTATTGGCAAACTGAAAGAGTTAATTATATATTTTTATTAATCTAGATAAATACTTTAGGGCCTCTTGTATTTAAAAAGATGGGTTTTATGTGCAATAACAAATCAAATTTGTTACCACCGCCAGCAGTGGCCCAGTTGGATAAGTGTTTCCATGATCCTTTGTTAGAGGAGAGGAATTCGAATCCCGCTGGCCGCATGGGATCTTAAGTGCGACGTCGGGGTGGTGGGTCCTCCGCTAGCGTCGCCCCAGGATTTACCCCCGTTACCTCGGGCTTGTTGAGTTGTCCGTGTTGGTACGATGGGCGAGTTCCCTGAGTCATAAAAAAAAAAAAAACAAATAAAATTTGTTTGTGAACTAATTATTTCTTAAGAGCTACGGTTGACTAAAATGATTCCTAGCAAAAATTAAGGAAAAAAGAATTGAGCAAAAGTAGCTTCTCTTACAGAAGATTTTCGGAACTCTTTCAGTGGCCGGTGGGGTGGGTGGGGGAATGAAATATTCAAAAGCGTAAGATATGTTAGCAGGTCATAAAAAAGTAAATGGTTAATATTACACTAAACTTAGTATATTTATGATAAATCTATCATAAACTAATTTTTTGATTATCAAAAATCTAAATTGATACATTTGTGATAAATTTACCTTCTATTAACTTCCATCAAATTTTATCTTTAAAGTTGCCGACGTGGATGACACATGACATGTTATTGTGACGTGGCAAGTTCACGTGAAAATTCATAGGGTTGAGGCCACAAAAAATCCCAAATTTGTCAGAGATGTATTGTTAAATTTATCACAGGAGTACCATTAAATTTGTCATAAGTGTACAAATTTGTGATTTTTCGTGATAATCGCCCTATGGATTTCTATGTGGACTTGCCACGTCATCATGTGTCATTTGGGTCCGCGAGTTTAACGATGAAATTTGACAAAAACTAACTAAGGATAAATTTGTTACAAAATTACCGGTTTGAGGTTATTGGTGGTTAAAAATTTAGGCTGGATAAATTTGTCACATGTGTATTAGTTTGGGGTAAATTTGTCAAAGGTATATTATTAAGGAGTTTTTGGTGGTATTAACTCAAAAGTGAATGGGGGCAATTGCGCTCGCATCACATAGCATGGATCCACTGAGAGTTTAGGCCTTGTTTGGTTCCATGTGGGATAGGATTACATACAAGGATCATCATCCTAGAAAGGAGTTTAAATTTAGAATCACACTACTTGTAGAATTAGATTCCTTGGAAGCTGTGGAAGCGGATCTTCCTATGTTACCTTGTATTGAGTTTCCAACTTTTCCAAATATCACCACAAAACAATAAAAAACCAACTCCACCATATCCTGTTACATCTCACCGCCACCACCATGGAATGCCGATGTCGTCTTCACCACCTCCACTAGTATCGTCACCACCACCGTCAGCAGCCTCCCTCTTTGCACAACAAGCTATCTTAGAATTGTTTTAGCCATCTAAATCATTGCAACAAGTAAGATTTCATAGGATGTGATCCCTGCAGTGAGGATGTGAGGATGGGCTCATAGATTAAAATTATGTATCATTTTATGATTTTGTTGACACCCAATTAAAGAAAGTTGTATTTTCAATGCATAATTTTTTTTGTATTATATATAGTCAGAGCACTTCTTTAATAACTTTGGTTAACAATATTTGGGGCACTCATCAACATGACTCACACTTCTTTTTGGAAGATGGTTGTTAAATGGATCTTTGGTAGGGGTGCGCATGGTCTGATGTGGGTCAATCCATTCTCAAACCCTAGGACTAACCCGCATAGTATTAGTGCTCAATTTTTGGGACGGCAAACCAATCCTGTTGGATCTGGAACCGAGGACCAGACCAAACCCATTAACCAATCCAATGGGTTTGGTTTAGTTCTAGGGTTAACCTGGGACCAACTGATAATTTTTTTTGTTTCGTTTTTTGTACTATCTGAAAAGTCAAATCTACCACTTCAAATTATATATTCATTGACAATGCGGCGTTGTGCAACTAAATTATAAATACCAATACATATTCAATAAATTTAAGACAAGGCAGCAATAGAAATTTCACATTTGCCAAAAATAAGAAATCATAAGAATGATTAAAACCGCTCATAAAAATATGAGACAAGATGGGAATTTCTTGTAATCATTAATCAATAATACTTGTAACACCATATGTAAAAGAGTTATAAATAATATATTAGATATATAATATGTTTTAGATATATTATATATAATATATACAGCCAGGGTTGGTTCGGGTTATACTGACCCTAAACTCCAAGATTGAGGATCGACTTGCACAGTTCTGGTCTAAAGATTTCAAGACCAAGGATCAACCTAATCCCTCTAGGAATCAGACCTAGACCGGCAGGGTTGGGCCAGTCTAGGGTCGGTTTAAGGTTGACCCTAAACCGATGCTCATCCCTAATCTTTGGAGGGTTCCAATTGACAAAAACTCAATAGTTCCAATTAAAAGTTCAATGAGGTAGATATACTAGAAATCTTAAGACTTGTAATGAAAGTGCGATTGAATTTTAAAATTTTCAAAAAGTTGTAATCAAGTTTTAAAACTTATTATATTAGTACAATCAAATCTTTTTGTTCACTCCATCCAATTAGATTAATGGAAAAGGATAATGTGGCTTTCTTTATTATTTTCTCTATTTTGTGTGGCTTTTTAATTTTTTTTCTCTCTTCTATATGACATTGAACTTACTTACAGAAGACTAAAGCGATGTCGTTTTGATCAAAATTCTAATTTTTTAACCAAAGCAATTAAATTAAATTTTTTAAAAATCTAATTGTTCTTTTCACAAAAACGAAGAAAAAGGGCCACGGCCATGGGCCCTGGCCACTTCTGCCCCACCTTCGCCAGAAAGGGTTGGCGAGCCTTCTTTTTAAAAGAAAAATTAGCTTTTCTTTTAAACTTAATGTAATTAAGATTTTGGTTAAAAATTAAGATCTAGTTTTATGTTTCATGTTTTAGTAAGGTCAATATCACATAGAAGAGAAAAATAATTTTAAAGCCACACGGGAGAGAGAAAATTATAAAAAAAACTACATCAACATTTTTCATTAACCTAATTGGACGAAGATTGCATTAATTTAATAAATTTTAAGACTTGATTGCATTTTTTGAAAGTTATAGGACTTAATCACACTTTTGTGACAAGTTTTATGACTTTTATTGCACTATTCCAATGTTAATCAAAGATAATCGATGGCTAGTTATATTGTCTAATTTGAATTTGAATTAAAATCGGATGGAAGGATTATAATAGTAAATCTTCAAAGGATCTAGTATTAAATTGATTAAATTGAAAATTTTACAATTAAATTGGCTGACATAAAAAATATACATAAATTTTTAGACAACAATCTTACTTGTCAGGCATTCCATCAATTGGGCGCGAGTTACGGGTATCGTCATGGCCTGTTTTAGGTCACTAATTTCTTTAAATTAGGCCCAAATTATGAGCATAGTATCAACAATATCAAATAAGGACAATTGAAGATCACAATGGAGATCATCGACTGCAAAATTCCCGGTGATATTATTGTTCTAATGGAAATCTTGGTGTCAAGGATTTTGTGAAGGTGTTTAAGAGAGGTAAGTCCATTTTTGGTTATATATCAACAAGTGTGAGAAAGCAAAGCGTCTTATGGATTGAAGCATGAACAACGTTGTGGTGGGAAAGATTAAGGGATGAGCAATAGAGGGAAGAAAGAACATCACCAACTATTTGGTCGAAGATCAAAAGGCTATTGAATTAAGATTGATTCACCGAACATTGATTGGTGGTTAATTTGAAATTATTGATTTTAGCGTTTCCTTAAATCCGTCGAATTTTATGTAAGTGGTTTCACAATTTACCCTATAAATCGAACTTCACGAGTAAATTGTCCTACAGTATAACTCCTCATTATCAATCTTTAGTAATGAAGACTCATGAAACATGTGATTTTCCTTCAAAAGAATGTCAAATTGCATACGTGAATTGTGTTAGAGAAGTCTTGTATTAGAAAATTAATATGGTGTGAAGCAAATAATGTATCCTAGTTAGCCTACAAACTTTTGATCTACACTTTTGTGTAAAAGTAAGTCTAACTTAATATATTAACGGGTCTGAATATGGCCATCTATGAGGTATCGAATGTATAGAGCCAATGTACTTGTATAAGATACCTTAGTGTCCACGTCCAAATTCACTAGAATAAGACTCATTTATTACTCATAGTCCACATTCTGACTCAGTTTCCATCATGGTGCTCATATAAATAAGAGAAGGACGGCCCGACTCTACATACCAGATCCCTTCCCTGCGCTCAAGCAGCCGCCTCCACCGTCCCAGATGAAGCCGACATCATCTTCGACACGATCGCCGCCACCATCATCTTGCTCAGTCCGCCGCCGCCAACCATTCCCAACCCCTTCTTCCGTAACTCCACCCACAATTGATGGAACTACAGAATTCATTAGACCGTTATCATATATCAGTTTAAGAATCAATTCTGTCGGAAAAATGACGGCGCAAGAGCTAAAATTGAATAGTTGTAGTAATGCATGTATCGTTTTCGTAATTGTCCGAAAGTTTTTATATCCTTTCAACTGAAGCTTAAGCGACCTTTTTACAATATAAATCATTGCAACTTTCTATATCTATAACTATCGATTTGTACCTACATGTACATCTACACGAAGAGAATAAAGTCGGACCCATAACCAGACACAGCTGATATTCTTCCACCATTTGGCATCACAGTTTTTGAGGAACTTTCATGGGGCATTTTCTCTATGTCTATTTAAGGCTTGATTGGCATTATACATGTAATCATGATCCCCTTTATTTCGCGAAGATGTATCATTTTCTAAAAATGACCTGATTTTTTGGTTTTTGACTGAATCTGAAAATGATCCAAATTTTTTTCCGTGGTTTGATAAAAAAAAAAAAAATTGATGGGAAAAATGATCAAAAATTCATTTTTTAATTGTTTTTATTTTTCTATATTCTTTTACTTTTTATTTTTTGTCTTTCTTTTTGCTTCTTCCTAGTTGGTTGTCAGCCAAGGTGACTTGCCAAGTGAGCTTGAGCCTCGCTAGATTGGCGAGCTTTGAGCTCGCCACAAGCCGACGACCTTGAGGGCGAGCTCAACCTTACCAGATTTGGCGAGGCTCAAGCTCGAACGTGGCTAGAGTTGGCCAAGGAAAAACAAAAAATAAAAAAAGTATGTATAAAAAATAATTATTTTTAAAATAAAATTAATAATTAATAATTTGAATTTTTTTGAAGGGATAAGTGTTCAAGAAGTCCTAAAACTTGTCACGAAAATGCATTTCAGTCCTAAAACTTACAAAAAGTGCATTTAAGTCCTAAAACTTGTCAAATTGTTTCAAACGAGTCTTAAAATCGACGCCGTTAGCATTTTCCGTTAAAAATGCTAACGTGGCATTTTAAATAATTTTTATTTTCTAGGTGTATTTTTTATCCTTTTTTAAAAAAAATTAGATTTAAAAACTAAAAATTAAATTTATTCTTATATTATTTTCAACAAAAACTAAAAAGAAAAGTTAAAAAATTTATTTTTAAAATTGTTAAAAAAAAAAAATTAGCGCGACTCCTCTCCCTCGCCGCCCATTGCCTTTGGAGGGGTCGAGCGACGGCCGCCGGCCCCGGGCGGGGGTGGCCGAGCCTCGCCGGCCCTAGGCGAGGGCGGCGACCGTCGCCCGCCCGGGCGAGGCCTCGTCGGCCTCACCTAGGGCCGGCGATGACTCGCCCGGTGCGGGCAACGGCCGCCGCCCCACGCGAGGGCCGATGGGCCCAAATTAGGGCACCCTCACTCGGCTCTAATGCGGGTGCCCGAGATCCGGGCTCCGTTGGCCCTTGCGGGGGCCGGCGACCGTCGCCCCCGGGCGAGTCGCCGCCGACCCTCACGAGGGGGCCGGGCGAGGCTCGGCCACCCCCGCCGGGCGGCGACCGTCGCCGACCCCTCCGGCGATGGGCGGCGGCGACGGTGGTAGTGGGGGAGAGGAGCCGCTATTTTTTTTTTTTAATAAATATTTTAACTTTTTTTAAAATTTTTGGTGAAAATAACATAAAATGAATAAATTTGATTTTTTTAGTTTTTAAATCTAATTTTTTTAAATATGAATAAAAATAATTAAAAAAATCTCTATGTGGAAAATAAAAATTATTTAAAATGCCACGTCATCATTTTTAATTGAAAATGCTAACGGCGTCGATTTTAGGACTCGTTTGAAACAATTTGACAAGTTTTAGGACTTAAATGCACTTTTTACAAATTTTAAGACTAAAATGCATTTTCGTGACAAGTTGTAGAACTTCTGGAACACTTATCCCTTTTTTTAAAAATGTTTTTGTAAGAATAAAGTTTTATTTGTCAAGAATCTGAGTTTGAGTGCTAAGAACTAGGGGTGAGCAGCGGTCTAGGGTCGACCCTAGACCGACCCCGGGACCGGCCCAACTCGCGCGGTCCCGGTCCGGTTCCCAAGGGGACTGGGTCGGCCCCTTGGTCCTCGAAATTCCGGGACCAACACCGCGGGTTGGTCCCTGGCCCTAAGAGTTTTGGGTCGGTCCAACCCCTGGACCAACCCCGTATATTATATTATATTATTTATAATTCTTTTATATATTCAAATCTAAGTAAAATGTCTGTTATATTATATTATATTGAGATGTTCTATCGATAGTACTAATAGTAATTTCAATTTAAAACTTTTGTTGAGTAATAATTATGTGTCGTTTGTTTTGTTTTTAGGTGTTTAGAAGTTCAAGTAAATTAACAAAATGTGAAGTTATATATTCATGGTTTATATTCAGCATTTTGAACTTTTTATAGTTTAATTGTATTTTATTAATGAATTTCGGCTGCACTATGTTTTTCAATTTGTGTCAAATGGTAGAAGTTTTTGAAGAGTATAATAAGACGTTGATTTACTACGGTGATTTGCTAGTCAAGTGGTGTGAAGCTCATTTTTTGGTTGAGTGGACTCTACATGATCAAATGCGAAAAAACGCTTTTGCATATGGTATTATGAATATTAAAGATAGATGATTACAATAACTTTCCATCTTGTTCCGTATCTCGATGAGCGGTTAGCAGGTACGAAATTTCTATTATTATGTCATCTTAAATTTACTAAATATGTATTGGTATTTATAGTTTAGTTGCATAATACTGCATTATCGATGAATGTGTAATTTGAATTTGTAAGTTTGCTTTTTTAGGGAGTATAAAAAATAAAACGAAAAAAATTATCGATCGGTCCTGGGTTGACCCTGAACCGGACCGAACCCATTGGGTCGGTCCGGTCCTTGGTCCTGAGCTCAATAGGGTCGGTCCTCGGTCCCAAAATTGAGGACCGACACGTACGGGTTGGTCCAGGGTTAGGGGTGGCGGACCAACCCGGGACCATGCTCACCCCTACTAAGAACCCACAACATGGCCCTTGTGGATTCGAGCGTGAGGGTCGGGACTAGAGCTTGAGCATCAAGATCCCCAAGCACGACCTTTATGGACACGAACTCGAGTGTATGAGCATCGAAATGGGCCTAGGGATTTGGGCGTGGGTGCTAAGGGCCTAGGCTTGAGCACCAAGGTCCTGGACTTAGCCTCGATGGACCCAAGCCTAGTTGCCGGAGACTTGATTTTTGAATGCCAAGACCTGAGAACTAATGTTGGAGTTTTAGGGTTCAAGTGTCAATATCTAGTCATATTTGGAAAACGTTTTTCAATTCTTTCAAAAATGAAATTATTTTCCTGAATTTAAGTTTTGATAATAAAATATTTTCTGTTGACTCACTTTCTTGAGTAAACCAAATACTGAAAAATGAGAAAAATGTTTTCCACGAAATGAATGGACCCAAAATCACTTTCTTTTAACATTTCATTGAATTAATCACTATTGATAGCAAGCTTACAGGGACTCAAGTTTGAATGTAGAGAAAAGATATAACCTCAATCAACGTGAAAGTAGGGTTTTTATTGTTTATGCCACAAATCTAATGTTAAAGAGGTGTGCGCTCAGACGAGAATTCTTTGTACATCATGCGCCCATCCTTTTCCACCTCCCCATTTGAAATATGAAGAAGTTAAATACAAAATTAAGTTTACATAAATGATCATCATAACCATTAATCATGAAGATCTCATTACGGTTCAGATAATTAGTGACTATGATGGTATTGATGATATACATAGATCGAATCTATGAAATATTTCTCTTGAAATTCGTGAGATGGCGCAATAAAGTTGCACGAAGACTAATTTCAGGCATTTCTATCTCCTCTCCCTCTTTCCATGTCACCGATTGGTGGGCTAATGCTTTGACAGCTTTTTCATAATTCCTTTTTTCCCAATGTGCCTGTCCTGATGTCTTAATTAGGCTGACCTGTGTCGAATAACATTATTTATTCTTAGCAGTACTCACTCTTTGCATCTCTTTGCAGCTTTTGCACAATACTAACTAAAAGTTGGAACTAGTCCGTCCAAATCTTCGCATTTGCTCCTTTTGCCCCATTGAAGAAACGGGTTACGAGAGGTTATGGACTCGCTTTTTATGTGGTTTCACTTTCAATGCGAGGATGATACGAAATACTAGGATATGAAGGGGATGAATAAGTTAAAAAGGATCTGATGCAGAGATCTTCCCATGACTTTCACTTTATTCTGTCAATCCTTTCAATTTGCGTCTTTTCTCTACCATCTTTAAATTTTTTAATGAGACGATAATACCTAATTGGAGGAACTCTGACTGGTCAGTTTTTCTTTAAAGTTTTATATTTAGGTTGGGTGTTACATTCATCCTCCATAGGACTTTATCCGGCTTCATCCTCAACAGAACCTATCTGGCTTCGCTTGGCCCCGCCGATGATGATGAAGCTTAAGATCGATTGGCTTGATCGCTGTCAATAAAACCAATTGAATAATGTGGAAAATAGATTTGAGAGTTTTCTTCTTGTATGTTTCTATATATTTTGATAAATAATGCATGGACCTATTTATTGGCTTTACTGCTGAATGTTTGATCTAATAAGATAAACATAGTTTCAATTATAATCAATCAGGGATAGGTACAATCAAAGAATTTATATGCATAATATGGAGAATATCCTCATCGTATTGCCAATAGCCCCTCCCCCCTTCAAGCTTAAGGTCACTTCAAAAAAGACAAACAGAGTTTGAAATCAAGTCAAAACAATGCCATAAAAATTTGTTTATCCACCAAATAGGTAAGTGGAAGAGCTGATATGGAGAAACTTCAAAAATGGATGCACCATGTCGAAATACACTAAGAACCAATCCAATTGCCAAGAGTTGATCAAAAAGTGATTGAATTGGTTGAAAAAAATGCTCTAAAAACTGGTCGGACCAGTCAAACTGAACCGGTCAATGGTCGGTGTGGTTGCGTGTGGGAAGTGTGAAGTTTATTTCCGGTAGCTAAAACTTCAAGCTATGACTCGTCTAAGGGTCATGAGTCTAGTGATGGTATTGGTTTCTCGAAACGAATAGTGAAAAAGTTAAACATATTACCAACTATACTCAAATGTATAATTTTGAAAAATACAAAGAATAAATATATAGAGAGAAAGTTATTAGGGTTTTCTTAGTAATTTAATTCTTTTTAGGTTAAGCCCACATATACTCAATGGAAAGGCATGTTAACCCTGCTAACATCCTACCTTCCAAGAGTGTTGCCACCTACAAGGGCTACCGGCAGTAGTCTTGGAATTGCAGAGCTTTGTTAAGTTGTATTCCTTATTTTAACGTCTTGATATCTAGATGCCTCACAATCCAAGTTCTCACCCAGAGTTTTTCTTTCCTAACGAGTGGGAATACAAAAGACAATGGGGAGTTCTACTCCTAAGAGACTTGCTCCTCCATTTCTCCATTGAGCCTTTTAAAGACCTATTCAAGTCCATTGTTAAACCTACATGTACTTGATAGTAAGACACGTTAAAAACCTTTTTCCCAATTTTTTCTCTACCACAGCTAGCTCCAGTTTCCTTGCACCGTCCCACAACATTAACGAGCCTGAGCCAAACTCTTCCCGGGCCCAAACCCCATTTCTCAAAAACAATAATAATTGTCCCCACGAAACCTTAGTGGAAAAACTCAGTCTGCATATATTATTGTCCCCTCTCCTACAAACGCACAACTTGGGTACGTCACCACCAACGGATATATATCCTCCTTTAAATTCCAACCCTCCACTCGCCCACCCAAAAAGGACGATCGGAATTCCCCTCTCTCTTTCTTTCCAATCGATCCATCCACCACTCCATATCCCCGCAGTACACGAGAAGACATGGCTGAAGAGTGTGCCGAGAGCTCCGTTGCCATCGACGTCACGGCCGTGCAGCCGGGCAGCTGGTGGCAAGATCCCCATGGTAGCTCTATATCTCCTCCTCCTGCATGGATTAACGGTAGCAGCCACAACCCGTGGGGCCACCACCACAACCAAAACCCTAGCTCCAACGACTCTCCCTGCGATGAAGCCGTCTCGATCTCGTCCTCGGCCTATACCAACACATCGATCCACTCAGGACTGACAGTCGAGTCCTCTGGCCGGCTTCTTGAGTCGACTTCCTCGCCGAACGAGTTGATCGGGGAGCATCTTTCTGACCATCATCTCTGGAACCACGTGCTGCTGTAAGTCCATGCGCATAATTATGTACCGATTATGGCTATTTGATTTGGCAAATGTTTCCTATGACCACTCCTTTACTGATGAACATGGTAGAAGGATGACGGCCGAGCAATCTAACGTCCGGTTCGCATGCAGCAATTCTCATGCTCAAGTCATAACGCTTATCACTTAAAAGAGTAATTTCGGGTTCGGGTTCATCATCTAATGACGAAGGGCTTTACCTGATGTACAAGAACAAGACGGTTTGAGTAAATCTTGGATACCCGTATTGAAAATATCATATATGACTATAGTAGGACCAACTGGGTTGATGTGCATCTAATCGGTATCCGTGGAAAAAGAAGGAACTTTTAAGAGAATAATTGGACAATAGGGCGATTGTGGTGGTAGGTGTGGAATTGGGGTATCGAAAGACTGGTATTATTTATTGTTAGGGCAAGAGAGTCTCGCTAGAATTGAAGGATATAAAACTTGAAATCTTCGGGTGATCACTGCGACTAATCTGATCTCTAAAGAGAGTTGAGACTCTCATAAATTAGCATATATACTATGCATAATATGTGTAAATTCTGCAACCATATAGATTAAGATTGCAAACGACACTCAATGAGATGATTTTTGCACACAAAATAATGCTGAAAATATTTCACACCTTTCTTTCCTCTTCTTCTTCTTATTCTTTTTTTTTTTTTTTTTTTTTGGGCCGTGTTGGGAGGGGGTGTGAGGATATATTGCACGTCGTATTGACATTTCTTGCCATTATCTTTCTTTTATTTTTCTCCATTGACTTGCTAGCTAGGACTATCTTTCATTCCTTTACATTAGCCTTGTGTGGAAGCAAGATGAAACATATGCAATCAACAACTCGATAGACTTGTGTCGGAGCAATATCCTCTCAACTTTCTAACTTTCTCCCCTTAATATAAGCTGTCAAGGTAGAGTTGTATTTTCCGTGCTAGTTCTTTTATCAAGTATCTTTCTTTGCCAAACCCATGCAGAAGTGTGTCTCTTTCATTTCACTTTCTTGGACCATTTTCTTTATTTTTCTTAGAATACACATATATTTACTTCCATATATATGTCTATCTATCTCTTTGCGTAGAAGTGTCGGAAGCGGCGGAGATCTACATAACAACCAGCACGACGTGCCCGAGAACCTCCTTGATTCTCTTTCCTCCAAGACCTTGTCGAACCTTAATAGCTTCGAACCACCGAGTGCAACCTCCCCGTGCAACAATTTCTTGAAGAAGTTAGGCAACATTTGGGACTTCCCAAACGCCAGTCTCAGCGGGTCAACCTTCATGCAAGGCCAGAGGTTTAGCTCGAATAATAAGCTGTCCAACTCGGTCAGCGACTGGTCGATTGCGCCTCCCGACCCAGAAGTCAACCTCCCCTTCGACTCGAGCCCCATGTCATTGGGCTCCTCTTCTACGTGTCAAGCTCTGTGCGGGTCGCCGATCCCACGCACTCAATATGGCAGCGAGCTCGAATCAGTTGGAACAGCACTGTTCAGGAGATCGCCAAGCGTTTACAGTAGTAACAATATTCCTGGAGAAGGGTTTGGGCCGACGAACACGTCGATGATGGCAGATAATGGTAGATACTACAGCGGGGTGACCGGTTCCCTGTGCAGAGGCTTCGACGACGATAATACATCATCGTCTTTTGGCAGCAGAATAGGGAGGCGCTTCAAGACGTTGAATTTATCTGACTGTAAGATCAAGCCCGTGTCATCTCCCCCGGTAAGTAAGCAAGCGGGAGAGATTAAGTAAATTAGGTTTTACCGGCGGGGCATGTTCATTTATTTTTGTCTTTTCCATAGGTATGGAGTTCGTTTCTTGATTTGGGTATGATAAACAGTTATTCCACCATGAACTGAGGGATCTAAACCATTATAATGTGTCGGTTTCATGTGAAATTCAACCGATCTAACAGCTCAGATTACTTGATACTACATCTAAGTACAATCATGGTACCAAAGCCATTTACCATAAATAGGAACCTGTCACACATGTTTGGTGGATTTACTCTGAACGAGAGCTTTTACTTTATCTTGTTTGGT
Source organism: Eucalyptus brandiana (assembly GCA_014182725.1). Lineage (NCBI taxonomy): Eukaryota > Viridiplantae > Streptophyta > Magnoliopsida > Myrtales > Myrtaceae > Eucalyptus > Eucalyptus brandiana. The sequence goes on from CM024669.1 coordinate 32,905,080, forward strand.
GTGATTTTTTCATTCCTCTGAACAAAAGCTTATTGCCATAATGATCTTTTCCAACATGTAGGTAAAGGCCAGCATGAGAGGACAGGGGAACACAAGTGAGGGCAAAAAGAAAAGATCAGAAGACAGTTCGGAGGCCGTCGCCAAGAAACCCAAGCACGAGAGCTCAGCAGTTTCATCTTCCAAGGTACTAATCACACATCATTTCCTTTTCTTCCTATTTTTCTCAAACCTTAATACGTATAACATACGTACACACACGCACACATATTATACTCGCTACGAAGTGTCATTACATTTTTCTTGGGCAAAGTAAATTAATCATTTGGAATTAATAATAAAATTATTAAATATTGCTGTTATTATTGTTTTTTCTGCAAAAGATGCAGGTAACCAAAGTCAAGCTTGGGGACAGGATTACAGCCCTTCAGCAAATTGTGTCGCCGTTCGGAAAGGTCTGGGTTTATTTTATTTAATGAAAAGAAAAAAGAAGGCCACTAACCCTATGCTTTTCCTTCCTTTTATGTTCCACAATTTAATTCAGTATTTTAATTGGGCTCCTTTCTAACAACTACTTTCAATTTATACTCAGACCGACACTGCATCGGTTCTAATGGAAGCGATCGGGTACATAAAGTTCCTCCAAGAGCAAGTGCGGGTAATATGTTCTCCAAAGTCATGATCATGACTTGTACTTCAATAATGAGAGGATAAGCAAGAAAAAAGGGCCACATATGTATACGTCAGCATGCCAATTATTGACGAAATAATTTTAAAATATAATAGTAAGCTAATCAACGAACTGCATTATGAAAGTGGAAAGTGAACATATATATTTTTTCTGTGAGGATGGACCAAATTTATTATGTCTAATGTAGTGCACATTTGAAGGTGCACCGAGAAATCATGCACCTTCTAGTTTTCTCTAGATGGTAAGAGAGCACTTGCCATTTCATAATTCCTTAGTCAAATCGGAAATAGATTCTTATACTGCGATGACATGACTGATAGGTATTATGAAAACCCGCTTGGTTTTGATGAGGTATTTAAAGTCAATCACCATACGAGAGTCCTGAACAATTCATATTCTTAAGTAGGATATAGCCAGTACAAATTATCCATTAGTATTTGATCTTCTAGAGTAAGTTTAGGCCACTTTTTTGCTCATCATATCGAAATACAAATCGAGAGCGATTATTAGCGTTGTTAATAGTGTCAACCCCTTCCCTTTGCAGCTACTAGTGAGCAACCCCTATTTGAAGACGAATCCCCACAAGGTGAATAAAGTCCATATGCTTCTCTAGTAACTCCGTTTGTGAAACATTATGTGATATGGACTTACATGCTTCGCACCTGCCATTTTAGTGATGAAACCCTAAATATTTGCAGGATCCATGGGGAGCGTTGGATAGGAAAGAGATGGGAGATTTTAGGGTCGATCTCAAAAGCAGAGGGCTTTGCTTAGTCCCGGTCTCGTGCACACCTCAAGTCTACCGCGAGAACACGGGGTCCGACTACTGGACGCCGCCATATCGAGGGGTTCTATATAGGTGAAAGAGTCTCGCACGAATATAGGATAACTGCTTTGATTAGCCGATTCCTTAGAGGGCATATGCAATCAATAAGCTCACTATGTACTTTGTTATCAAATTGGACACCGGAGTGATGGTAACTTTGAAACTCAAGCTCTGAGTAGTTAATTGTGGCAACGTTGTAGTAGGTATTGGCTTGTCTTCACCCTCTGACCTAACTCTCTTGTACAATAAAAAGTTGGAGGCAGTAAACCAACTTCCATATTTTACAAATATATTTCATCTCTAGTCACCTTGAGTTGGAATCTCGAGATTGCAAATACAGCCTTCATATATGGCCATTATATGATAACTATTTACGCAATTTACTTTGAATTCTATGACCTAATAATATGATGTCGGGTATTAAGTCATAAGCTAAATGATGCTATTGAAGTTATGTACACGCCAAATGTAATATCGATACGACGTTGAGAATAGCTCTAGATGAAAATAAATCAAACTTCGAAATGAACTTCTTGTGTACTTAACTCATCAAACTTTCTTCTTCTTTTTTCCATTAAAAAATGTGCTTCATTATAATGGGTCATAAAAAAAAAAAAAATTAACTGGTTTTTTTCTAACCACTCTAGGAGGTGTACAAAAGATGCAATGCATCACATGTTAAAATGGCCGATAATTTGAACAAGATTCGGTAACGAAGCAACAACAGGAGGAAAGCCAATCGTCGCCAGCCCTAGGGATGATGGAAAGAATGATCCCCCAATTGCTCAATGGCATTCAAGGTGGCCACTCAGGTTGTCCCGTTTCAGTGCTTTTTTTTTTTTTTTTTTTATGGGGGAGTTTCTGGTTGTAAAAAGAACGGTTTTCTAGAAGCGCGGATGACGCAGAAGAGGGGACGATTGCAACGAGACAAAAGGGTCAAAAGGAGACTCGAGCCGTGAAGTGAATGAAGTTGCCGAGTCTAGTGGGTGGGGCTCAGAGAGGGCACGCAGAGAGATGCTGCTCTCTCCTTCCTCCCCCTCTCACTCTCTCTCTAATTATAAGAAAGAAGGGAGACTCGCTTTGAATTCTCCTCCAGAAATGATGAGGAGCTAGTGGGCGAGACTAACGCTTTTTACCTCCCAGTGAAAAAACCTTCACGGCTCTCTGCATCGCAAAGTGCTTAAGTTCAGCCCCGACCATACGAACGAAAGAGATTGCAGCCCTAGTCTCTCTCTCTCTCTCTCTCTCTCTCTCTCTCTCTCTCTCTGTACCTTTTTTTCCTTTTTCTATGTGGAATATGGTCGTGAACTGTCATTAGCACTCAATGGGTATGACCAAGAAACCCCAACCACATTGCAGGCGAACAACATGGAGGCCTGTGCTGAGGTCTAGCGTGGGTTGTGCCACTTCTAGAAGTTAATGACTTTGATTAAGAGGTTGACTTTAGACAATCATGTCCCGACCCCATATATTTTGAATTTTGAATGCAAAGTCACTTAAGAGCTTGCTTTGACAAAGTACGATTCAACTTAACCTTCTATATCGATCTATGTGGAGCTACAAGGATTGAATGATACTCCTTGTATTTTGTAAAGACCTTGCTTGTGTACCTTGAACCATGTGTTTGGATTGGAAGTAATATGCCCATCGGTTGGTTTATTCCAAGAAAAAAAAATCTGATGAGATGACGGTATCTTGTGCACACTTGATAAATGTGGTTAGAGAGGAGTTAAGAGATGAGTGAAATACAAAAGAAAATAAGAAGGCCCATATATGGATGACTGAATATTATGAAGAATCAAATTCGGTATACCTCTATTTAGATCTAATACTAATGTAAGGGAGAGGAGATTGTTCATAACCAGACTTATGCGCCCATAATGTGATGGCTGATATAAAAGTGGGTAGTTACAATACCACCAAATCAATGGTGGAGAGAGCAACTTGTACTTTTTCTTCTATTAGTAAAGCATACAATGAAAAACTTTTTTATTTTTTCATTAAAAAGTTAAATGTCTTGGGAATGACAAAATGCACTACGTTGTTGAGTAACTGATTTTATTTTATATTATTTTTCCTTTGACTTGAAAATTTGCTTTATTCTCCATCAAAACGTGATAATTTCATGTGACCTAAAATTAACTAATAGTTTAGTATTTTCTTACAATGGTATGCCATGTCAGACGCCATTTCGGCATTTGAAGGACCACTTACCAATAATACCAATAATAGATATTTTTATGCAAAAAATCAAGTTCAAGGGTCCTCATCACATGTTCTAAAGTTCAAGGAATTTTTTTATCAACGGTTGGGTTTTTTTTTTTCATGGATTCTGGCCTTGAGAATTAAGTAAACAGAAAAAAAATGAAAACATGTGCATAAGTGGTCCCTTTTATCTATTTCTTCACCCGTTTTGGTTGCCTAAACAAGAAGAAATATTTTATTCTCCCTTCATTTCTCTCAAACCCAATAAATTTAGGGTCGGACTAAAGAGAGAATCCAAAGCCCAATCCAGGGCCTATGGTTAGAGTCTTTTAGATTCCAGAGATGTCTAATTGGGCCAGAAATTGAGAAGGCCAAAGCCCAATTTTCAATCGGGCTATAGTCTCGAATTAAGTGGGCCTCTCATTGTATCTAAAGTTAATCTATTTGGTCAAATGGTATAGCTGACCGTTTATTGAACCAGAACAAGTGTAAATTCTGAGCGCTGCTCTCGCTTTCCCCTAATCAACTTCAATATAATTTTTTTTAATCCTTTTTCAACATAACATTTCCTCAATTGCTTAGGCCAGTTGAACTTTTGCTCTGTATTCAAATTTATCCGCGCACATATAATCAAATTCCGATTGCCTAAAAGCTTTCAAAATTGACAAATATTTGTATGATAAGGCACCTAATAAAATTTGCTTTATATATAACCCTTTAAGTTTAGGCAAGAAAGACGGCTTTATATAATTTGATGTTTAATAAGCAAGATCTTTCAAAATATATCAAAGTCGACCTAAATATTGTGATATAAATCTTTTCATAACTTATTTAAGATTTAGTTCATAATTTCTAAGAGTGTGAATGATAATCATTTTAATCATAAATTAATTTTCAAAATAGAAATAGATTTTTCTATTCCTATTTTTGAATGAGCTTTCTAAACAAAAATACGTGTTAGATAATGATAAAAAATTTATGTTTCGAAATAATTAAACTTCTTTATCTTGAGGAGGGGGGTGACGGAGGCATTGGTTGGCGGCAAGTGATGGCGGTGGATGACGAGCAGAAGAGAGTAGGTGGGTGGCCAACTAGTATAAATGATGAGTAATGAGAAGAGTTTTAATAATTTCATTTATGTTCAAAAGATAAAGAAGTTTTTACCTCTCATTTTTGTTCCATATCTATTTTGAGGTTAAAATTTTGTTGTAGAAATTAATAAAAAAAGATTGTGTCATCATTCTGATTATTTCTGCTGTTATTCGAGCAAAATCAAGGAAGCCTCGGTATTTCTCTTTTTTTCTTTTTTTTTCTTTTTTCCGAAAATTTGCTTTTTTTTTTTTTAATCCGTCTATTTCTGACAAAGAATTTTTTTTTTTTTTTTTGGACAAGTATTTATGCCAAAGATTCGACAACAAGAAAAAAGATGGAAAAAACGAGAATAATGCTTTTCGTAGTAGACCCGGGGCAGGGGCAGGGTCCCTTTCGTTGTGGAAGGCCCTCCCTTTTTACGTTCCGACCGACCTTGCTATAAAATCCCCAGGTCTCCGCACAAATGGCGTCCTTTCCTCCTCCTCGGCGACATTGAAATCCCCTCCTCTCCCCTCCCCTCCCCTCCCCTCCCTTCCCAGTCCAGTCTAGGGTTTTCTCGCGGCACCGCCTTCCTCCGCCGTCGGTCGCCGTCGCCGGGAGATCGGCCATGCGACGGAGATGAAGCGCGCACTGGACGAGCTCACGGAGGAGGACTGGGGCGACCTGTCCAGCTCCTTCAAGCCCTCTCGCGCCCTCAGGAGGCCCCCGTCGCCCCCGTCGCCCCCGCCGCCCCCATCGAGTCCTTCGCCTTCCGCCGCGGCAAATCGGGCGGGCCCCGCTCCCCGAGCACTTCCGGCCGAGGAATCGGCGATCCCGTCGAGGCCGGCGGCGGCTCCGGTGACTTGGAGGACGACGATGCCGAGCTGGCCGGCCCCGACGCGCCGGCGCCGGCGAGCCGTGGCCGCCGGTTTGTAGTCGACGACGACGACGATGAGGAGGAGGAGGAGGAGGAGGAGGAGGAGGCGGGAATGGGGAGTAAGGTGGAGAGCGATGGGGATTTGGTCGATGTATATGATATAAGCTCTGCAGAGGGCGAGAAGGAGGAGGAGGTTGAGGGGGAGGGACTGGGGGCGGAAGAGGATGAGGTGGAGGATGATGATGTGGTGGGGAAGGCTCTGCAGAAATGCGCCAAAATTTCTACGGATTTGAAGAAGGCGCTTTATGGCTCTTCCGTCGCTTCATGCGACCACTACTCCGAAGTGGAAGCTTCCTCTAATCGGATTGTCACCCAGGTTCTCTTTGCATTTTTCCTTTCCATCCCATGAATTAAGTTTAGGACTTTTGGTTGTTGGGCATTTTCGCTCCTTACCAGTGTTTGCCCAAGGTTGGAGTTTTACGATGTGATGGAAGCTTGGGGGACGAGGATACTGTCAGTGTCGATTAAGTCGGTTTCTAAATATGTTTTGGTTTTTGGCGGGGCTAATGTGGTTTTGTAGCTGTGGGCGGAAGGAATTGTTTAAGTGACTTAAAGAACCTTGGTTTATGATTAGGTGAAATGTAGGATTTTTCTGGGCTGTGTTGAACCTTCTTGTTCTTCTTCCTTTTTCACTTCTAGACGTGCTTGTTACGTTGGGAACCTGTATCTTTTATATATTATCAGCCGTTATTGTGCTGGGCCAGTGATTAAATAGTTTATGGAGCTCTGTAGTAGCCTGGATTGGTCGTTAATGAGTAGAATCAGCTGAAACTTAATTCAATTATTCCTTGAACTTAATTGTTCACAATCTGCTGTCCTTGAAACTGTGACTCGAGCCAATTTTTTAGGTTTTTGTGCCGAGTTATCTTATGAAGCTGCGTTGTATGAGCCGTGCATCAACTAAGATTGTGCTTCTTCTTAGAATTACCTAACCAGAAAACTTGATGCTATAACAACACAGAGAACTTTTTGTAGTCTAGGAGCAACTAAGTTCACTTCTTCTAGATCTTGTGTACAGAGAGTTAATTTCTCTCATGAGTAGTAGATGACCAAGCATGAAACTTTTACGTTAATATGGGTCTGAAAGTTGTTTTCAATTTGTAGTCCTTTTCCTTTAGCGTTGCATTATGCATAGAGAGACGATGGGATACTCTGGTTCAGTTGATTGATGTCATGTGGATGAATCACAAAGGTTGATATGGTTGGGTTTCCTTAAAAATTGTCATTCCATTATTTAATCGTGGTTTTCAATTATCTGCAGTAACGGTCCTTTGGGAACCTGAGAATATAGACATATTTTGAGCACGTCTGTTCATCAAGTTTGCCTTTGACATTGACTTTACAGGATGATGTTGATGCAGCATGCGGTGCTGATGATACAGATTTTCAGCCTGTTCTGAAGCCTTATCAGCTTGTTGGTGTCAACTTTCTTCTTTTGTTGCATCGGAAGGGCGTAGGAGGAGGTAATGTGAATCTTTTCAACCTTCTTTCTAGATGCCACAGGTGGTGTCATTTAGGACCTAAACCGAATGAATAATTGTTTTTAATTTAACTATCGTCGAGAACTTAGCTCATGTTTCTAATATGCTTTATATTCCTACTCTATTTGTTAGACTAGAAACAGCCACAAGAAAAGCTTTCTGTCTAGCAGAGCATCAAATTATTTCTCTTTATTTGCTTGATGAGATGGGGAAAGGGGACAATGAGACTCGCATTAAGATCAAGTGCCTGGAATGGAGTGGCACTACCAACCCTATCTCCATGGCCTGTTAACTTTTGATTCTCGTGACTTCTGTGGTCTTTGATTGTGCTTCTGGACATGCTGCCTAATACTGCTGTTTGTTTGTGGGAACGAGTAGGCAGAAAACAATGTTCCACGTGCAAGTTTAGAATATTAACTGTCTGGTAACTTGAAAGAATGAGTGATGTTCCTAGACATGGCTGAGAAAAGAGTTATGACATTATTGCCATTTTGTTCTAGAGAGTTTCCTCTTTTTATTCTCACATAGAAAATTCAGATATAGTTCTGCAATTTCTCCGAGAAAATAAGATTAATGAAAATGATGAAAAATGCTCAGTTGAAAAGTTTCACTATGGTAATTCCACGAGCTTGTGGGTTCTGGTTGAAGTTGTCATATCAGTTATTTATTTTATAACAGGAGATTGCTACTTGACAGCATCACTAGTTTCTGTGGAAGAGCGACACCTTTTAAATTTTAGAGAACCCACTTGCTTTTAGGTGGGCAGGATTGTTTAAAAGTATTATTTGTCCTTTGAGGATGTTGACAGAAAAGATTTAGAGAGTGGTAATTATAGATCTTGTCAATGCATTTGGGGTGATCCCCAGAGAATTTCTTTGGGTGGACGACTGTGGAGTAGAAAAGTGCTATAGTTGCAACATCTAGGATATACCATATGCATCATGGTGTTGCTTTATTAATTGGAAATGAAATTAGGAAGTCTCTGCAGCAGTGTCCTTTGTTTACGTTCAGCATTAAAACCCTAACAGTTTTCCCGTAGTACTGGATAGCTTGGTGCTGTCCCTTGATGTGTGCCTTCAGGGGAGGATACATTCATTGGATGAGATCAAGCTTGGAGTATACTTGGAGCTTGAAGCATGCAGGAACTCTAAAGTTTAAAATTTTGTGTTCTACTAGGTACCGAGAAGAGCATATAAAATATGACTTTTATAGAGGGTCATGTGCAAATAAAGGGTATATCACAAATTTCTTCTATGATGTATAATGATATTCTTTAAAAAGTAATAGACGACAAAAACTCAAATTGTTTAGAAAAGATGAGGATGTTTGGATGTCTAAGTGAGAAGGATGACACAGATGATGCATCAACAGACAATTAAATCCTATTTGGTTTCTGAAAATTTGTAAACTTTTCTGTGTTCATTTTCATTTCAGAGGTGGTGGTTTTCAAACGGAAATACATAAACTGGTACAAACAATCAGTAAACAATCAGTAGCTTCCTCTTGTTGTCATTGTGTTCTTTCAAATTAAATCAAGTGGATTTGAATAAACAAAGAAAGAAACTCTTTTATTTTTAATTGGATATAAATACACTTTGACTTTTCTTTCATAAAGAGGATTTTCATTTTCTCTTAGCAAACGTGTTTTCAACAAAATGGATAACCAAGAACAGTTTTCCTTTTCATTTTCCGTGGAAAAGAAGACTGAAAATGTTCTTTTGACCCAAACGAGCCCTTTTGTTGCTATATCCAGGATGGGGAAACTCTTTTGAGGTGGTATATCATGAAATGATGATATCAAGTTGCTCCATCAGGATAAAAAAAATCCAAGGTGAAAAGAGGAAAGAGAGGCCTAAGGATGTACCAGTAAAGCTTTATAGAGGACCTTGAATATAGAACTTACTGATTAAATGTTGTTTGATAGAACTAAATAGTTTGTATGATTTAATGAGGAGAGACTTATGTAAAAAAGATGTTCTGTGGGTCATGGTTAGCAAATTAAATATGCCATTTGACTAGAAAGAGTGTTTGAGGGAAAAAAACATGTTTAGTCAGTTTGCTCATTGCTGAAATGACCTATTTATGAAGGGTTTTTGGCTTTGGTTACTGACTCGTTTTGCGTGATTCTGGATATATAGATATCCAAGATTACACCAGAAGAATCAAAACAAAAACCAGTCAAAAGGAACAGCAATTTAAAATGATGTTCTTTTGGATGTCAAGGCCAAGGAAAAGAGAACAACTTTCTTAAAGGAAACCTCATTTGTTATGAGAAAACTATCTAATCTGAAAAGGGCCCTTAAAGACTAATAATAGACATAAAGATCCTTAAAATCAAAGGAACACTTCTTAGGAAAGTAAAACTAGTACGCCTAGCACTCTTAAAACTTAAGTTAGACCCAAAAGGACTCTAAAACAAAAAACCTACTATATTGACTCGAACAGCACGAGAACAATAATTTTTGTTAGACATTGGCTTAAGTTAAATAAAGACACAAAGGACTCTAAAACACAATTAAAAAATTTACTACAATAACTCGAGCAACACAATAACAGTAATATTTTGTCCCTTTCTTAATGCTCCTGATGTCACTTTTAGTACACCAGTTTTGTGTACGTCCTAGGAAAGAGTAGGTCTAATGATTGGTAATGCAGACGGCATCATGTTATTCTCTCTCTATTTCATGTTGTCAATCACTTTTTGAGAGTTTATTGTGTATTGTCAGCTTAGTACTTCTTCCCCTTTCTCTGCAGAGGGGCAGGGGGTGCTAAAATAGATACATCCTAGCTAATGGTGCATCTTTGTACTCCATGCAGCCATCCTAGCGGATGAGATGGGTCTTGGGAAGACCATTCAGGTAATCACTTTTGTCTCCTTTTTTCCTAATAGTATATTTTGCTATGCTTTTGCACTATATTTGAAGATTGTGCTACATTTTTCTTCACAGACTATTATATAACTCCTTTTTTGGCTGCTTTACAGGCCATAACATACTTAACATTGCTGAAACACTTGAATAATGATCCGGGCCCGCACTTGGTTGTATGCCCGGCTTCTCTCTTGGAGAATTGGGAAAGGGAACTCAAAAGGTGGTGTCCTTCATTTTCAGTACTCCAATATCATGGTGCTAACCGGTCAATCTACTCAAAAGAGTTGACCTCACTGTCGAAAGCAGGATTACCTCCTCCGTTCAATGTGCTTCTTGTGTGTTACTCTCTTTTTGAACGTCACAGGTTTGATATCTTAGTCTTAGGTTGTTTGCTACCCACTTGACAGATGTCAATTACTGATTGTTGATAATGATCACAGCGTTCAGCAGAAAGATGATCGCAAAATTTTTAGACGATGGCAGTGGAGCTGCGTCTTGATGGATGAAGCCCATGCACTGAAGGATAAAACCAGTTACAGATGGAAAAACTTAATGTCTGTTGCACGAAACGCGAATCAGCGTCTAATGTTGACAGGGACACCCCTACAAAACGATTTACATGTATGCTTAATGATATTTTTCTCTTAATTCAATTTCCTGAATTATATATATGCCTGAAAAGTTAATAGATACTTGTTTTAAGTTTCTGTGTCTCTCTGGCTGTTGATTTCTCTGTGGAAGAACTTCTTGTGATACAATTTGAAGCCTGTATATTTTCATTAGTTGAACTGGCAGACAAGTTAATCAACAAAAGGGATGTGAAAAGAGCCATGAAAGAATGGGTTACACTTCACGACCTTCTTTGAAGATTCTAATAATGAGTGAAAACATTTTGGTGCTCTTTTTAATATTTTCAGCAGTCAAACCTCTATGTGACAGTTAAATAATGCTCTTTGTGCTCTCTCTCTCTCTCTCTCTCTCTCTCTCTCTCTGTTTTCTTATAGATATTTTACCTTTAATCAGAAGAATTGCTGAAAAGTATAAATTTTCTTATGGCAACCGTATTGAGTTTATTGCATGGGTAAGAGAGAATGAGGGAAAGTCATTAAGGAAAAGCACAACTGAAAAGCCATATGCCCATGGTAGTCATGAGCCAAACTAGGCTGAGACGACCCCAATAACCTACTTATAGCTTTGCAATGACGTTTGGTAAATAAAATAAGATGTAATTGCTCTGTGCTAGAAGTAATGTAGTTTGATTAGACGTAGGTTGTGTAATGTACTTTGTCCTGACTCCCTTGGGTTTCTTTGTAGGAATTGTGGTCACTGTTGGAATTTATGATGCCTGATCTTTTTGCAACTGAAGATGTGGACTTGAAAAAACTTTTAACTGCTGAGGACCGAGCCTTAGTCAGTCGTATGAAGTCCATTCTAGGACCATTTATCTTGAGACGTTTAAAATCTGATGTTATGCGGCAACTTGTTCCTAAGATACAAAAGGTATGGATTTTGTTGCTCACCCCTAGCAGATAATAGTTTTAAATAGGTTCAACCTCTCTCTCTCTCTCTCTCTCTCTCTCTGTGAGTCTGGGCCAGTTTCACTTTTGTTGTTCTTTTTATTTTTTTCCTTCTTTTTTTTTTTCTTTTTTTAACAAAGCTAATGCTTCATTCTAGAGGGTCTCAGTGTTAACTCTTGCATAGGTTGAGTTTGTGGCAATGGATCAGCAACAGGAGGAGGCTTATATAGAAGCTATTGAGGAGTATCGTGCTGCCTCAGGAGCTCGTTTGGCAAAATTTTCGGGAGATTGCCTGAACAATGTCAACAAAATTCTACCAAAACGTCAAATTTCTAACTACTTTGTCCAGTTTCGGAAGGTGCTGCATCATATTTGCGATGTTTCCTAAGCATAGATGTTCTAAGGATCTCATGACTGAAAAGTGTTTTTTCTTGCTAAAATTTGATCCAGATTGCAAATCATCCTTTGCTAGTGAGGCGCCTTTATGGTGATGGTGATATTGTTCGTCTCGCTAAGAAGTTATATCACAAGGGTGCCTTTGGGTTTGAATGTGGTTTGGAAAGAGTAATAGATGAAATGAAGAAGTATAGTGATTTCTCTATTCATCAGGTATTTCTTAGTGGCATAAACTACATATCTATAATGAAGTCATTCATATAATTGGGATGGATTATACTCTCTTGTATAATTGCTCTTATTGATTGCTGCTTGTTGTCCTTCCGTTTTATTTGAGCAGAACACTTACATTATTCAGAAGATGTTGCAGATAAGCCTGTACTTTCCATTAAACTAGATACTTGCTTATTGAACTTAGTATGTCAAGTTTCTACTTCAGCCTTGTCAATAACTTACCTGGATGGCAGGGGCACAAGCAATCTGTAGTGCAACTTCTGATCCTCTCAGTTACGTGTACTATATTTGAGCTAAATATACTGATTTGGACCCTTTATGGAAACCCTTTGTTGGCCATCATCAAGTATTACTGAGGAATAGATGAGCTTCATAGTTTACCGTAGTCTTGGGCCCATTATGCTTAAAGAAAGCTCTTCAGTGGCACTTGATAGAAGCACCAAGGAACTCTGTCTCAACAGCTTATCTACTGTCTGCATGACTAGTACACAGCTTTATTGCAAGTGACTGTTGATAATATTTTATTCCCGCCTATTATCTGGCATCAGGGAGATGATAAAGATGATGGTAGCCATATTAGACAGTGATCCATCTGATTAACCATGCCTTTTTTGGGCCAGCTGATTTTCTGTAATTTAACTGCTTTTTTGAGTGATGCACAGTATGTTTATTGGCTATACTTTCAAGTGTCACAGTAAGACTAGTGTTCTGTTTTTCAAAACTTATTGATGGACATCCCGGCATATTAAGCATCTTCTTTCTGCTTGTCTCATTGCCAGCAAAGTGAAATTTCGAACGGGAGCAGTCTAATACTTGATTTGCATCAGCACTTTTTTTACCTATTTGATCAGAGAAAGTTTAATTTACCACAAACTTTGTACTGACGATTTATTGTGCCTTTTAACTTTTTACACTGATAGGTGCCATAACTATATTTGTGCAGCTTTTACTTTGTTATGGTATCGATGGGATTCTATCTGAGGAACATGCCATGCTTTCCGCTAAGTGCCGTGTATGATTTCATCTTATATCATATCAAGTTTAATTTGATCCAATCCACTTGTAATCAGATGGATTAACTACATTACAGGCACTGGCTGAACTTCTTCCTGCACTCCATAAAGATGGTCATCGCGTCCTGATATTTAGCCAGTGGACCTCAATGCTTGATATCTTAGAATGGATATTGGAACTTATAGGGGTTACGTACAGACGTCTTGATGGAAGGTACTCCTGTCTGATTTATTTCTCTCCCTTGTTCTTCTGCATTCATGGATTGCCTGCTATCTTTCTTGTTTGCTCGCTCCTACTAACTGAATGGTGAAAATTCAATAAGCAAATTTGGGTAATACTACGCTCCAAGCAGGAAATGATTTTATCTCCTTGATCCTCTATTGTGTTTGCCCTAGTAAATGCGTGATCTTGGGAGGGAGTTTCATGTTTCTGAGTAATATGTTCTATTGGCCGTGTTCAGCTTACTATCTCTCTTTGTTGGGTTAGTATGTCGTCCCATTGAATGCAGGAATTTCTCAAGGTCTCTGTTCTTTGAAGCTGTTCTTATAATGGTTATTTCTCAAGCATGTCTTCATTTTTCCCCCCTTTTGGATCTCCTGGTCCAATGAAGCAATTGGATTAATGCTTACATCTAAAATCCAGCAGTGCTTCCTGGATTGTCATTTTGTTTTAGCTCATTGCTTCATTATAAAACATGGTTTAATGTTCATGCATGCTCTGTAAAAGCACTTTGTTAATTTGCGTATAAAACTGCCAGTACCCAGGTGACGGACAGACAAAGCATAGTTGACACTTTCAATAATGATACTTCCATATTTGCTTGCTTGCTTTCGACAAGAGCTGGAGGACAGGGTTTGAATTTGACCGGAGCTGACACGGTTGTCATCCATGACATGGATTTCAATCCACAAATTGACCGACAGGCAGAGGATCGCTGTCACCGAATTGGCCAAACAAAGCCAGTGACTATATATAGGTGCAGTGCCAGTGCCTCCACTTCTGAGAACATTTTTTTTTTTATATCCTACTCATCGCTTTACTTGTTTCTGTGATTGCACATGTGAGCTTTTGTTATATTAAGATATTGAACCAAATTCTTTTCAGGTTAGTGACCAAGGGTACGGTCGATGAGAATGTTTATGAGATTGCGAAAAGGAAGCTGGTTCTGGATGCTGCTGTTCTGGAGTCTGGTCTTGAGGTTGATACTGAGAAGGATACATCTGAGAAGACAATGGGGGAGATACTGTCTGCACTTTTGCTTCGCTAGAGGTTAGTTCGTTAGAAAACAAATAGGTCGACAGAAGTTCATGTTGTTAGAATCGTCTTGTCATTTCCCTTTCATATTTCTGGGTTATAGTGGGGGCATATGCCATTTTACTTTCCTGGTTATCTCCCCAATAACACTGGTGTTATGACAGTAAGTTTGTATATTTTAGGATTTACTCGAGAGCAGGAGGGAGATTTGTATGTAATATTTAAATGTTGACTAGCATCTATATTAGGGGCCCAAATTGGGCTCTGATAGAAGTGAATGTTGGCAGGAATCTTTATGAAGTGATCGTCTGTCTGTCAAGAGCTTTTGATGTTGACTTCTCTCGGACTTCAGTATAGTGATAGAAGTGAATATCGACAGGCATTACTCTTATCAAATGATATCGTTGGTCTGTTAGCGCTTTCAATCGGATCTCTCTCAGAAATCAGTTTGCTGTTTGGTATCAATCGGATCTTTCGTCAGCTCATTTCACTTTGACCGGCTTAAGCCTTCGATCTATCAAATCAAGGTCTGAGGCCTATTTCCGTTTGCAGATTCTGTCAGATGACGCAATAATCTTTCTGGTTAATAAAGGATGTAACTGATTCGAAGGCATCAACTGTACATGGACATTTACAGAGTACGACATTTTGCATCTGTGACGGTGGTGACAGGTTGGGACTAGTAGTAGTTTAACCGCACGTGTCCATCGTCAAATATGCCTTCGCCTGACCAAGGTTTGATAAAAGGGAAAGCGCTTCTGAGGTCTACATAAATCCATGCACTTCGGCAGGATGGTTCTCGTCTTCTCAACCTTATGTCGAATTGATAAGTGAATTACTCTCAACCTTAGTGGAATGATAAGATCCAAGAACCTCAAGCGTTCCGGGTGCTCTCCCGGACAAGACAGGAAGCCGAATTCATAGTCAGTATTTTTATTTCTATCCCCCTGTTCGTGCGGCTTGAGATGCCATGAAGCCTCCCCGTAGAATTAATGAAAAATCTCCCAATCTCATGCCCAAAATACTTCCTCTAGATCTTCCAACTTTTCACTATTCGTAAAATGCTGTCTAAACTCATTTGTAGAAGGAAAAAATATTGTTTTTTAGGATTGATAAAGTCATAAATTAAGAGGTGAAAGACCTGGGAGTTCTTTTTCGGTCGATGAAAGACTTGTAGCTACACTTACACTTGGAATGAATTGTTTCAAGTTACCCAC
This sequence comes from Eucalyptus brandiana, assembly GCA_014182725.1. NCBI lineage: Eukaryota > Viridiplantae > Streptophyta > Magnoliopsida > Myrtales > Myrtaceae > Eucalyptus > Eucalyptus brandiana. The sequence continues at coordinate 32,920,790 of CM024669.1, forward strand.
CTTCAATTTATTGAACATATGAGAACAAGAACCTGCCAATGCCCGAAATCCGTTTGTTTTGAAACATTATGACTACTTCTACGTGTAATGTCAATGCACTTTCATGAATCTCAAGATAAATCCAAATGTAGATGTTGTACTTTCTGAATAGCCAAGTCGGGGACCATTTGAGCTCATTCAATAGGCCTACTGACACTAGGAGATGTAAAAAGAATCATATTGAATGTTCTACGTTTATCTATCAAATGAGACACAACAATCTTTTTTGGCCATGCAATTCTTACTTTCTCTCACTTGGCCTAATACAGTCTCATATTCTATAAAGTAACTTATGAAGTTAATTATTGTTACCTATATCCTTTTCATTTTAGTAATCACGTCTGTTGTGTAATTTGCTATCATTCTTTTAGAAAGAAACTTCATGAGATATGGAACTCCTTTTGATGCATCATTAAGAGCCACGTATACGGGAACTCAGGGTTTTTTAATAACCTGCATAGCAATTTTTTTTTTTTTTTTTGGTCGGTCTCTACTCTATTCCTACTCTACACTCACTCATGCAGACTTACGCCCGCCTTGCGGGCGTGAGTCGCAACCCACACTCGAAACTTACGCGTCCCTACCCCCATCCCCCCCTGAGAATGTGGGGATTTGAACCCCTCACCTCCCCCTTCCATGTTGGAAGGGTGGCCACTGGGGCGAACCCCCAGTGGTTACCTGCATAGCAATTGACTCTCATAAATATTTGAAGACGCGTGCATTTTTTTGTAATAATTTACTAAATTATTGTAACACAAAAAAGAAATCTAACTAGTTTAGGAAGGGGCTTGGAACAAGCCAATTTAAGAGTTAGAAGTTCACGGTAGAAGTCCAATACATTCAATCAAGAAGATTGTCAAGAGGGAGTTCAAGTTTGAACCCGTCAACATATCTAATTGTATTCACTTTTGCTTAAAGGGTTAAGCCAACAAACTATGGGCCAACAAAGATATATTAACCCCTATACATTACATTGATTCTCTAATATAGGAGTTTTTCTAACATAATTTACATGTGCATCTCGACAATCTTCCTACCTAGCGTGAGCTTAGTGTTAAACCCACTCCTCCTTAATAAATATCCTTCTGTATCAATATGTCTCAATTTGAATCTCCAATGTTCACCTTCATCTCGAGTCCCTTTCTCTAGACTAAACTATGAAGGCTACTACTAGGACCACATTAGTCAGATTCCTCCTTTGAGACATTCCCCAAACTTAGTGAGTTGGGAGTACGCAGCAGAAATTCAATAACTTAGTGAGTTCGCTAAGAGAAGCCTAAATCTGAATCTATCAACATATCTAGTTAGACTTGCATTCAATTGAAAACTTAAATCAATGAGTCATGACCTAACTATGATATATTAAATACTATACACCACTGGATACTGGACTTTTTTTAACACAACTCATGCATGTATATTAATATCACAATGAATTCATTTCCTTGTTCTACTCTCTCTCTCTCTCTCTCTCTCTCTCTAGCAAAGGTGTTGTCGGTGTTGGTTCTCTTGTTAGCTCTTGCCTCACGATGGTAGCAACAGTGTTTGATGGCAAAGGCCTGGTTGCAGGAGGATTTTGTCATTGATGGAGAAGGTAGAAGACAGAAGAACATAATAACGTGGATAGGTTCTATGTCAGCCAACAAAAGCATAAACATGGATGTGTCATTCAATAAAAAGGGAACCGATTCAAGATGTAAATTCATCACCTGAATATAAAGGATCTTTGTCACATTAAATAACACCTTAAGCTCGCATCTGTTGCCTAACATCATCATCACTACATATGAGCTTCCTGCAGCAATGCGACTGTTACCACCACGAACCTTTTCCACCTATTGATCGCTGACCAATGGTTAGTTACCTTCTCAGGCACGTCACCCCCACATTATCAGCCTATCAAACTATCATGAGCTCGCGAATAATATATAGACTGAACTCATTTTGCCATTGGAGACATGTTATGGTCCAACTTGATATCGATCGCATTTATCAATAGAACTCAAATACGTGGAGGTTCTTCTCATAACTTTGAATGACTATTCGAGTCAAAAGAAGGGAGCATATAAGAGTATTGACGCCTTGCGTTTGTAGTAAGCGGAGACACAAATAAAAAGTTTAACGCGAACTACTTTCCATGATGTTTGTAAGACATAGCCGGCACCAAGCAATTGGCTTATTCCTCCACCACAAAATAATAAAGAGTTGTTCATCTTTTTCTGGGAAAAAAGAAAGAATAGAAGAAGAAATCAACCGGCCTTAGGGCTGAGATGTTACTGCAGTAAGGCTGAGTTTCTGGGTTTGCGTAAGATGTGACTGTTTCTGGAGCTGGATTTGCAGCTACTTGCGACGCAACAAATGCATAAAAAGAACAAAAAAAAAAAAAAAAAACAAACAAACGAATATGTTGCTGAATATATAAACATGCACGGATAGACACACCGATGAGGTGGGATGATCCTTAAAAAGCAAAATTTATCAGTTACCGAGGGGGTTATCTGGATTAAGTAGAAAGTGGATGGCAGGCGAAAAAGGGGTTAGTTGGTAATGTCATATAGGTAATGATGACGATAATAAAAAAATGACAACAATAATTCCATTTTTGAAGATATTTTTGTTGCATCAGCTCGCTCTCAGGTCTCCATCTTTGTAGGGGAATCTTTTCTTTTTGGGGTGCGTGTTTGTGTGTCGTAGCAGCACCCTCTAGTCTCGCTCTCTCTCCTACAGAATTGATAGCCCGTGATATCCCCTCTCTCTCGTATGGATATGGTACGGCAACTGCTGCGAAGTTACCACCCCATGAAAAAGCCCTACGATGGAAAGATGGTTTCTTGTCATTTTTGCTCTCATATGTCAACAAAGAATCTCTCCCTCGTTCTCCCTCTCTCTCTACATACTGATGTGCAATGTGGGAATGGTCCAACTGCTACGAAATCAGCAGCTTGAGGGAACCCTACAACAAAAAGGAAGGTCCCTCGATGCGTTTCTCTCTCTCTCTCTCTCTCTCTTCGACAGACGATCTTTCTCGCCTCCTTTTATTTATTACCCTAAGAGAGAGAGAGAGAGAGAGAGAGAGAGAGAGAGAGAGAGAGGGGTACCTCTTTTCAGTACTTTTTGTCACTGCCTGCCTCTGCTTGAACAACAGCATCATATTAAATTATGTCATAATATAATCGGCAAAGTATAAGGAACCAATTAGGAGAAAGAAATATATATATATATTCTATTGGTGGGTAATGAGCTTTGAAGAATATTAACACATTATTTTTTTACCCTTCCCTGAAAAGAAAAAGAATATCTTGTATCATAAATAAACAAGGGGTGACCCACATAACGTGTCCACTCGAAGGTCGCCATCGCTCACATGCAATCGAGCAGGCGAATCACGTCGTCTTTGGTCGTGTTGTTTGGGGCTTTGTCCTGCCCTTTTGTAGTCTTGCCTGCCGTGAAAAAGTCCACCCAATTCGCGTAAAATCGCAAAACGCCATGCAACGACACGAATACGAGCGAGTTGCACAATGCGCGCGCGTGCGGGAGGTCGACTGAAGTACTGGTTTTATCACTTTTTAACACTTGATGATACATAGTACTTCGAGTCTGTATAGCTTCTTCAACCGATCATTTACTTAGTGCAGCTACCTGCCTCACCTGGCGTAGTTTTCTTTGTCATGCGTATCGACGTGTTCCCTCTTTGTATTCATGTGAAATCCCTGCCTAAATTCAACAGTCCCTCGTGGAGCTCTGGTTCGTCCCATGCGGCCGGGTTTTACGTCAAGTGGTTCAGGTCACTTGGTCTGGAGTGAACTGGCCCTTCCTTCTCATGCCAAATGCTCTTTCCATTTCCTTTTCCAGTTGGTCAAGCAAATTCGATCTTCTGTACCACGCCTGACCTTTATAGAAAGTGAGCTCCCCGGAAGATGATCCTCAATTCTCAAAATTCAACTAAAAGCAGACAACGCGCTTTGTCCATCGGAGTTCTCCTCCGCCTTCAAGCTCTGAAACTATGGTCCTCTCCATCCAAGGCCTTGCGCGAACTGTGCATCACCAGCAAAGCCTACCTCTTGAGGCGTACTAGCCAAAACAAATTTTCTGTCTAGCGTCGTTAACTCGGAATGTTGTTGATACATCCGTATGCCTATGTACATTTAGTCCAAGAACCGCAGTTATGTACCTATTGGATTGGGGTCTTGATAACCCCTTGACTATAAGGCTGAATTTGTCCTTCCCAAATCATAAACATCACTTCGCAAAATTACTTCTTTTTTTCTTTTCTTTTTTTCAAGATGATGTATCCAGATCTTAGCACTAAATTAGTTTAATAGTCTATTGAAGGGAATGTATCTTACATGTAAATCGTTGGGTGTGGCGAAGTACCAATCAATTTTGAAGAAGATGAGGTTGTATCCCAAGGAATAGGAGGAATTCGCTTTGGGATTTAAAGTACGTTAATTTGATTCTCTCTTGTGATGTGATTGTTTTAAATTGGAATTTATTTCAGGACTTTTATTTGGTACGCTGACAGTGTTTACACACAGGGTTTGAACGCTAACATGTGTACGGGTTTTGATTTTGTTAAGTGAATTCATTGATGATAATTTCTACCTGATGATTGTTTGTGTAGAAAATATTTCACGCAGGAGATGTACCTTATACAGATCCATGAAGGATCTTACTTCTAATGGGTGGTATGTGATCATCTGAGACACAGAAAATTTAAAAAAAAAAATTAAAAAAAAAAAAAGGATCTGTTGAATGGGAAGACGACGGGTGGCAGATTCAATTAACGTGCGGACGACCCAACAAAAGATATGGGGCACGGCGAACAGAAGTGGAGGGGGACCCTCAAACCCGAGCTCATCAGTTTGCTAAACAATCACAAGAGAATCTTCCCAGTTTTCGCAGCAGCAACAGTGTGCTTCTAGTCCCGAAGGTCTTGTCTATGGCTAGATTGTTGGGGCATACATGGAAGTTCATTGTGATCTTCATCTATTAGAAAAGTAAAAGAAAAATGCAGAAGAAGATGAAAAACAAGAAGAGATTCTTTCGTCATTATGGCCACTCAAGAAGCCAGAACCCTTGACTGGGTCGCTGCTGTCTACGGCGATGGCTGCTCGATGGATGAAAACTGGGGATTGACGTCTCTGACTAACTCGACGTCCTCAATTTGTTCTCTTCGAAGTGGATTATACGGAGCGTAACTACAAGTCAATGGTCGAGATCACTTCTCTATCTCCAAGTCTTTTCCTCCAGTTTCGTTTCTTCCCTTTCTTTGACGCCGCCAGCGATGTCACCTCCACCGTTGACCTCAGCCCTAGCCAACACGCTCTCTCTCTCTCTCTCTCGCTCTCTCTGAGCAACCGATGAAGTGCTACGGCAAGCCAATGCGCTGCGCAGACGAGCGGAGGTGGAGACATTAGGGGAGAGGGGATAGAGAAGGGATTTGAGGGTTTTGTTTAAGATTTGTCACGAAGAATAAGAGTAGTTTAGTGAACTTTGATCAACCCTTAACTACAGAGGACACTATTGAGATGGCAGAAGCTCACGACTAAGATCTTTCTCTCGAATTCGGATGCATGCAATCTACTGTGAGTTAGCTCTTGATTTGACATAGGGAAGAACTGTTTACATAAAGTTCATTAACTTTTCTTTGGTTAGCATTTAGAATATACAGGAGGAAAATGACGCCGTGCCCACCTTTTACTTCCAAAAGGGCGGCATTTTCAGCCAACCGCAGTACATCAGATCACTTTGCGTATCTTTTCGGGAGAAAATATTCGGTCCACCTGACTTTGGACTAAATATCACTATGACAGCATTATTTGGCTTATGTCCCGCTTGTCAAGATTTCACTTATTCACCTACCTAAACTTATTATCTCTATGGATTTTACTTACTTTATATCAGCTAATGACAATTCATTAAAACTTTCAGCCACATAGTTTCCTTGGAATTATAAATAAGGTTTTGACTTCATTACCCTTGAATGGAACGCAATGAAAAGCTTAAGGAAATGCTTCCTCTAGTTGGATAGACACAAGGAGAATGAAAGTGGGAGGAAATGTGTGTACTGAGCTACGCGCCGCACCGCGCGTGTCTTTTACATTACATAAATTCATGCCACGATATCATTTGTAACAAATAAATTAGACATTTCAAGCGGTGACTTTTCTCGGTGAGTCTTTTCTTGCCATACTTTTCAAGATTGAATTTGTTTCGACTCTTGATTTCTAAATCTTCATACTTTTCAAGAATGGATTTGTTTCGACTCTTGATTTCTAAATCTTCATACTTTTCAAGATTGAATTTGTTTCGACTCTTGATTTTTAACTAGTTTTAAACACGGATTTAGAGCTTATCTTTCCTCATTGTCATCAGGGTCATGTAAAAGCAATACCAATTATGGTTCTCCCAACTCTTTCCTTTAGATTCATCTATCTGTCTACAGATATCATAAAGGGAACTTTTCTTGTAGTAGAAAGCGGCCATAATGAGCGTGGGGAAAAAACAAGAGAGCTGCCTCATAAATTCTATAGAATTACAAGTTTTGTCTATCCATCAGGAATAATACCAAATGAATGGTGGGCAGATGGTTAAAAAGCAAATAACTGAAATCGCAAAAAGGCTAGCATCGATCTCTCTCGATAAAGCTCACTACATTTTCAATCTAATGTTCTAGCTTACCCACATACATTTTCGGGCACGAGTTGAATTGAAAACGACCATGTGCTTCTATGGTACAGACTTTATAGTATACTAAGATGTGCATGCACTAGGTTATCATGTGAAAAAAATAATCGTGGGGGGGGTCAGAGAGGTGTATAAAATCTCGTGAGAGAGAGAAAGAAGAGAGAGAGAGAGAGAGGGAATATTTTTTCCTAACAAGATGAAATATCACTTGCTGGGGGCGGATGTTGAACAGCTCACCAAGAGAGAGAAGGCTTGTCTTTTATGTTGTCCGTGCCGGCCAGGGGCAAGTATTCCAAGCAGCTGACCTAATGGGACCCTGCTAAAAGATCATATTATATACACTCCGCTCGATCAATAATATCGACGACCGGGTCGTAATAATTCGAGGATTCGTGCTGTTTCAAACGATTCGGAATCCAAAGCCCGACCATCTCTCAGGGTGTGGATCGCTCTATGACGCAAGGAATATAATCGAACGGAAAGAATTTTAGTTGTTTTCAGAACGAGATATTATCCTAATCGAGTGATGAGCAAGAATGTAACTATTCAGCGTGAAAATAATGACGTGACGATATGCTTTCCTCTCTTGTCGTTCTTCCAATTAAATCTTTAATCCGTACGTTCTTGTATGTGACCAGTATTCGTAACTTGCAACTCATCAATTGAAAATTCAAATCGGATGAAGTTTCCTCTAACCAACGATGGAGTTGTGTTTTGAGATTACCTAAAAGATAGCTTCGCTTTCTGATGGGGCCGACGACTCCTTCGTGTGGAGAAGGAGGTCCATGCGCTCTCTCTCTCTCTCTCTCTCTCTATACCCCCATCACTTTCGTGTCACTCCGCCGTGGGACACCGGGAATCCATGGGAAAAAAACCCTAAGAGAGAAGTCCTTTCTCGAGAGATAAAAGGTGACCCACCCACCGAAGCAAGTCGCCCTCTACTTTTCTTTAATTTAAACATTCTCTCCTTGTCCTTGTCCCCCCGAGGCCGGGATCTAAAAAATTATAATCCCACCTTAATATCCGATAAAGAATGAGGGGAAATCGTTGGGAATATTAAGTAGGTAGTGTCTTGTTGTCTAAGAATTTAGCTAAAGTATGTCGCCGCATTATTTAATGTCGTCTTGATGGTGGAGGAGGCCGGATCGCGTACGTGACTAGTTAAGTACGACCTACTGGTTGGTCTTGCAGGCATCAATTTTTATGGAGAAATGCGTCGCAATGAGGCCCGAGTGCTGAGCAAGACTATGCGAACCTATTTTTTTTTTCTTTTTCTTTTTTTTTCCTTACGTTAAATCGGTTATTTGATGTTGTCGCAGGCGATGGTAGGTGCGAGCTGCCGGAGGCACGTCGGCGAGGGCTAGCAGCCGCTGCAACAGGCGGGCAAAGGCGCGGTATCGGCTCAACAGGCTCTACAGTTGTTGGGGTTGTTGGAGAGAGAGAGAAATGGAAAAAGGAAAAATAAAATAGAATAAAATAAATATCTCGGCACTATTGAATATTTAACATGATAACGAGTGGCTCGTCTATATGGATAAATTTAATATGTAAGTTTACCTCTAATTGGAGGATCTCTATCCTTTCATGTGATCCTAGATACTAATAATAGTTATTTTTTTGATTTCGTATTTTAGAGTTATTTTTCTAGAACGATTCTTGCTTTCGATGCACTACAAATAGAGGCCGGTTTAGTAATTTTCTGGGATGTTTCTACAGTGAATTGAGATTGTCATACCCATTACGCTACGTACTTCTCCGTGGTCTTGTTAAACTCTCTTTCTTCGTGGCGGTCGCAGATTGCTAGTTAGCGAGCCGACAATTAACTTTTCCTGATAAATCTGACATTTGCTTATGTAAATTCCTTGTAATTTTATTCCAGTTATACACATTGCTCACCAACCATAGATGAGGCGTAAGAGTATACACAAATCCAGTCATTCTCCGAACATTAATGAAGAATCGACGGCACATAGCTCGTGCAATCCGATGTAAAACGTCGACCAAACGAAGGGGTGTTTATCAAAGACGAAAGACTGGCCAAACGAAGCGTACACTCTCTCGAGAAACAGGATGAACGCTCTTTGCTTTTAAAACAGTAATTAATAATAAAGAAGCGACATTTATGAGAGGTCCTAATTAAGGAGAAAACCCAAATTACGGTAGTCCCCAAATTTAACTAGAATCACTTTCTTTCTTTTTTTATAAGAAAAAATTTAGGTCTTAAGTCCGCCACCTCCAAAGTTCAAATGGTGACTCGTTTCTGCCAGAAAAATCACTTTTAGATTCATAAACTTTTGACTTGTAGAATATCTTATTTTGACCCAAAAAAAAAAAAAAAAAACTTCTGACTTGTAGAATATCTCTAACTTGGATGAGGTAATATGTAACAAAAAATGCGGAATTAATTCCTCTAAGGTCCTGCTGCGATTGAGAGGAATGAGACAACGAGAAAAACATAAAAGTAATCTGAATAAAGAATGAGGAATGGGAATTGCACTTGATCTCTGAATTAGAGAAGTGGTTGGTACCGTTTTAGAATTGGAAATATGATTTGAATCTTAAAATTTTTAATCACTTTAGGACAAACGGGATATGGTTAGTACAACTTTTCCGTCATAGTTGCTTCAACTGTGATAAAGGATACCGCAACTTTCACAAGGTATTTGCCCAACATTTCATAGCCATTTGAAATCCGTTTCGCCTACCTTTAATCCATTTGCTATAGTTTTAAACATTTATTAACAAGCATACAACTCCCATACTTCACAGCACAAGATGGTTAAAGAAAAGCATGATTGTGGTTTAGCTATAGTTACACCAAGTGAGCTTTAACCTTGATTGTTTTTACATTTTTGTACGCAATGTAAGCGATTATTTAAAAAAAAAATTAATATCATTCATTTTTCGAAGCAAACATATCATTAATCTCAAAATTTTGTTTTATTATGTGTTTTGGTCTCTAATAATCTGCATTTGCGTGGAGTTGAAGTCATTATGTTATTCTAGGTGAGTAAAAAATGCAAGGATATAAGGGTCATCCTTTGATTTTAGGGTCATTTTTGCAATTTCGTTGAGATTCCCTAATCTTATGGGCAAAGAAGTGGGACCCAAAGTTAAGCTGAGTCTTAGGTCAAATTATATAATACTACCAGGCCTTTATATAAACTTAATTGTATAGATTAAACTTTAGGGAACGGTCAAGCAATTTTTTCATACCGAGATTTCGAGTTTAGTTCAGTCAATATGACTCGCCATAGTGGATTAGGTGCCAACCATTCCTTTGTGGCTTGACTCATTATAAAGAATATTTTATGCACGCCTAAATTGAGTTTACACTGTAATAGAGATCTCGAGTTTGATTCTTTCACCAATTAGTTATCTTATAGTATTCGATGATGCAACCTTTGCATGCCTTAGCTAAAAAGGATGCAGATTTTGACGCCAACAATTTGAATGGTGCCATCATATTAATTGTTAGAATATTTAAATAATAAATCACCCATTCATCTACTTTTAGAAAAGTTGGCAATTGTCTCAACAAAATCTCGTGTGATATTGGAATTAGAAGCACCTTGGTTCAAATCTTCTAGACTTTTATTTGCCTCCCTAATCACATATTTTGACGCATTTGGCTATAGCTAAAGTCCAGTCTATTAAATAATTAGCAATGGTTCCATAAAATCTCATGTTCGTGTTAGTTGTTCACATCGAAATGTTTCTAATGATTGCAAAGAATTCTTTGATTGAAAATAAAAACTAGTGAAAGCATGTCGAGTCATGTTGATTTCGAATTAGTTGTGGCGATGTCAAATTTTAATTTTCACATGGATGTTCTTCTCATGTTAAAATCTCATCTTGTCGAGTGAAGAATTGCCACTCGCAATATAAATTCTCTTGATGTTAACGGAACTATTGCATCATTAATTTAATCCACATATGATCCTGGCATGTTATCAAAACATAATGTCGTAGTGATATATACTGATCTTAAAAGGATGGTACAAGTCAATAGATAAGGAATTTATATGGTGTACACAGCTAGTATTTAATATGCAATTTACAAAATTGCGTTAATTTTTGGTAACTATGCATGCTTCAATTTACTATCTACTTAATGCAAACAGGGAGGACGATTTATTACCAGCTTGAACTCACCACACATATCATATCTAATCTAGAGCTTCTTGAGTACCCATATTGTAAATTGTAGAACATTTGCCCTGATCCTTGTTTTTGGAGCCATAAAACTACTTTTACACTCCATTTGTTTCGTGAAAAATAAATAATATAGAAAATATCCTAAAAAATGATTGGTCGTATTGTGTGTAATAATTAGTTAATGAAAAATATTTTATCGATACAAATTTATGTCTGAATATTTTTATAGAAGACAAAAATATTTTTCGTTCAATCATTTTTATACGTAATACAAGCGTTCTTTTTTAATAAAATATTGTTCATATATTTATTTTTCGCCAAACAAATGAAATTTTAACCATAATTTGAATTTGGTGGATAATAATTCGTGGCTAAAAGGGTTTTTTCTTGTCACGAGAATTTCGATCCTATGCCCAAAAAAGAGGGTTTACTCTTCATGCTAGTGTCTCCATCACCACAACAGTCCGTGGTGACATGGACCACGAACGTTTCATTTTCTTCGTCAATGCTCTTCACTATTTAACATAAAAGAGAAATTTTAAAAAAAAAAATTCCGTTGCGAATTTAGAACAGTTTTGTCTTATGGTGTTTGAGACAAAAGTAAAGAAGCAGCTACATCTCAACTGCCATTGCAATTTCTCACAACTAAAAAGACTCGGAGATGGGGACGAGAGGAGCAAATGAAGAAACGTGGGAAAAAGAAACACGGCGGATGAGGCTTGTTCACATACATCCAATCGATTTGACTAATCTTCATAAATACACACGGATTGTCTTTTTTTTTTTTGGTCAATCTTATTATACTTATATTCTAACTCTCGCTCTTAGATTTTTGTCGTGCCTTCTTGCAAGACGTGAAAGTCGAAATATACACTTGAAGCTAAATTATCCTCACTTTAACTCCCGAGAAGGTGGAGATTCAAACTCCCACCTCCCCCTTCCATATTGAAAGAATGGTCACTAGGACAAACCTTATAATGGAGGGAGCGGCTTGCAAGGTTACATTGGATAAAGCCTCAAAGCGTTTTATTCCAAAGATTTATACTATTAGGAAACGAGTCAATAATGTTCGTATAGTATGTCAAGTTTTAAACCATTGACTTATGTTTAAGTGCAACTTGACATTGAGGGCAATACAGCTCGGAGTTGACGATGTCTTTTGAAGTTAAGACCTACTCTAACCTCAATGATCTCTAGCTCTAGATATTGTTACAAAGAGGTATATCAAGAATTTAGATAAGTGGGACCAATTGTAGGGTGGTATGTATTCATATGGATCGACGATATTAGTTTACATAAATTCATACATGGCTTACCTGTAAAAATAGATTGCCAACAAAAGAGGCCGTAACACACTTGAAGCCTTTAGTTGATATTCAATGTACCTTATGTTTGTCTAGTTAATAAGACGGAACCCATTTATTCTTTAAGTGCCATAGAATGCAGAGTATATGGCGAAATATCCCCGTCCATAATGGTATTCAACATTCTTTTAATTATGCAAGTACTCCTTTATTAATCTAGGTTCATCTTGTACATTCTCTGCACACACCTATTTTATTAAGGGTGAAGTATCATTTATGTCACTTTTAACTTTTCCTAATTGTCCTCTTGCAATATTTAATATCCACTCATCGATGCAAAAACTAACTTCTTTTTGCTACACATAATCGCCTTGATTACCTACTCTCTTTTTTTTGTGCATAACTAGACCATAGTATATGTGCACATAGCGCGAGCTTAAACCCTAGTGCATCTTCATTCGGATGACATAAATACAAATTAATTTCGCTCACTTTCCTGTTGCCCATGCGTTGGAACCATGGAATTTGATAAAATCTCACCTTGAGGTTCGCCACATTTTGAAAAATGGACTCAGAATTGTACGGATCGGATTCATAAAAAGAGAATTTTTTCTCTTGGGAACCTGCTGATTGAGAGGGATCGATGAAGGCAGATGGAATATGCCCACATGACACGCCAATGCAAAAGCACAGAGTCACATACCACAGCCACGTCAGTTATATTAGCAGAAGATAAGGTATGAAACTGAAGCTTTTAAGATGGGAAATACATTAAAATTATATTTTAAAAAATGTAATTGAATATAACAGTGAGGTCAGCCGTCGCAACATTTTAAGACCTACGCATATGGCATTTATTAAGTTGCCTTTACGCCGTTCGTATCAATTCCAGCTCTTACTCGTACATCCCTATGCTGTTGTGCTTTTTATTCAGGGTAAGGACAAGACATGTGATTCGCGTCTTGGACATTTGTTCGGGCTGTAACTGGTAAATACGAAACCGATCTTTGTCTCTGACTTGAAAAGCTTGAATTACTTTATTGTTTTTCAATTGGAAAATCGTAACGAGGATTTGCCCTTAGCCGGAAATTATCATGGTCCAACTAGCAATTAATTAGCACTCTTCTCTTAATTCGTTTTGACCATATTATTTTCTTAATGCAATTGAGTTGCTCATTCCCGAACTATTATTTTTGAATTGATAAAGATTACGGAAACTCATTATTCTCTTAAACTCATTTTGGCCATATTCTTCTCATCATCCATAAACAATCTTCTCACGTGTTTCAATCACTCAACCTTCCTATAATTATAATCACTACACTCGATTTCTACACAGGAGATTAGCGAGATAAAGACTATATGCCCAGAACATAGAGTTTTAAATTTTTTTATCTTTTCTCGCCCAACTCAACTTCTCCCCTTGAATTGAATTTATAGACATTCGTCTTCAAATGACCTACACAAACTCATATCCTAGATATAGTTGTCAGTTCTACCTTCAATCGCAAGCAAATTTCCCATTATAGAGCTTTAAAGAAAAAGTTCCATATATAGTAGCAGTCTGTCATTCTTTGTTTTTATTGGTAAAAGGAAAAAGAAACCATTTGATCTTTTCTAGTTCTCTTTTTATGGGATTCTAATACTCGAAAAAATCAGCTGTGAAATACTTATTTATAGACTCTCACCATCACACATTTGAGCCATTCACTTTGTTCATAGCCTGGTCGCCTATTACGATCAGGTCCATCCAAACTTTCCGACTGTCATGTCATACAGTTTGTTCATCATACCCAATTAGGTCCCTTCAAGTTTATTGACATTCTCATGTCTTGTAGTCTGTCCACTTTTTACTAGTCTTTCCGAACTCTTTGAAATCTCACATCCTACAGTTTGCTTTGCATCTGCAAACCGGTCCATCCAAATTCTTTCCACTTCCATTAGTTTGTTAAATATATGCGAGATAATTTCCGATGTATATATTTGCATCCACTAATTTGTTCACCTCCTGCAAAGTCCTTGCAAGCTCGAACTAATTTCACACCGAATGACCTGTTCCCACACGCACGCGAATGCACATGATGCCGTTATCAACACCGTTTGCACATGATCCTATATATGTTTGCGAGTAGTACCTCCAATACACACTCGAATATGCATATTGGTAGCCTTTAATTGTCTTATGATCTTCAAAAGAAATGCATCGAAGAGAATTATCCCAACAATCTTTTTCTTTATATGCAATACATTCAAATGCACGTATCGGCAACCTTTGAGTATGAGTTCGCAATAACTAATGATAATACACTTATGAGACCCCGATCAAAGCCAAATAACTCTTGCTTAAGTCATATGCTAATTTATTTATTTAGTTTTTTTAAAAAGGGCTTGTGCACCATAGGCCTAGCTAGAGCTCACCATAGCCCTAGCTTAGCGCAACAAAGAATTAAAACGGGTCACGCATATACAATTTTGAATAAATCGTGGGTGTCAAAAAAGAGGAGAAAAAATATGCGAGCGCGGGGGTGACGAAAGGAAGTTTTGGAAGGACTCAAAGGTAAGATACGAAACGAGAGAGAGAGAGAGAGAGAGAGAGAAAGAGGGAGAGGGAGAGGGAGAGGGGGGTCGGTGGACCCAAACCCTTCGCCGAATAACGACACCCGCGACCGCGTGAGAGCTGCATGAATGGCAACCTCAACCTCCTCAATTAATTCTCTCTCTCTCTCTCATTTCCCCCATTCTTTTCTTGTTTTACGGAGTTTCTCCTTTTTTTCTCGAAATAAAATGCGTTTAGGACAGACACTGGAGAGAGAGAGAGAGAAGGAGCATCTGCTAGACATGGAAGAGTCTTTCGGTCTGTGTGTACGTGTGTGGTCTTCAACATTAAATGATTGAACAACAGTGAGAGCCTTTGTTAAGAGCCCTTGATAACAGATTCATAGATAGACAGAGAGATAGATCCGTTCTGTTCGCCAGAACAAAACGACTGAGCTTAGAGGGAGAAAGAGAGAGAGAAGAAGAAGAAGCAAAATAGGGTCGTCTCGTCTCGCTTCAACCCCAGTAGATCCACTGCGAGAGTTGTTTCCCTCTCTTCATCTTCTCCGGATTGTAGCTGTCACCTCCTTTTGATATTTACCCTCTTGGATCTTTCTGTGCCTCTGTGGGTGTGTGTGTGGGCTGTCTCAAACTCTCTCTCGCCCAGAAGCTTCACTCTCTCTCAAGGTAAACTCAACCCTTCACATCACAACCACCCCACCGAAAAGAAAAAAAAAAAACAGAGAGAGAAGAAAAAGGGGTAAACGAGAGGGTTTAATTAGATTTGTGTTATCTGTATGTTGCATGACTTGGTCAGATGTTCAAGAACCACAGAAACAGCTCAAGTACATGCCTACTGGTTTCTTTGTTGAATCGGATTGCTTTTTTGATAATTCAGCTGGGCTAGGGTTGAAGAAGGAGGAGAGCAGGACGGAGGAAAGATATCGACCGGGAAAAGATTGCCTGCCGAACAGAGAGAGAGAGAGACAGAGAGAGGGGGGAAGCTGGTGTTAGATAGAGAGATATGGCATCAACATCGTCGACGCAGTTCTTTGGCCTCGGAGATGAGAGCCAAAACCAGATGATGCTTCAGCAGCAGTCCTCCACGACAACCTCTTCGACCGGCCCGATGCCGGCGCCACCCAAGAAGAAGAGGAACCAGCCTGGAACTCCAAGCAAGTCCCCCCACCTTCATCATCTTTCAGTTCCAATCTCTATGCCTCCTCGCAAAAAAATGGGGGAATTTCTTTTCCCATTTATTTTCTTGCTCAATAGCAGCCGTTACTCTCTCTCGCTTGACTTCTCTTCACACTTTTTCAATGGAGAGGAGAAAAAAAATTCAGTACCCATCCGTTGCGGTTCTCATTTCACATAATATATATACCCTTTTGTTTGTATGTTCTTCTTCAGCTAAAAGATGTAATTCTTGGTTCAATTTTGTTCTTTCTTCTCCTAATTGTCTGTTTTTTGTTTGTTCTTTGCCTCTCTCTCTCTCGCTTTCTTTTTTTTTTTGGGGTCCTTGCAGATCCAGACGCAGAAGTGATAGCACTATCTCCCAAGACCCTAATGGCAACAAACAGGTTCATTTGTGAGGTATGCAACAAAGGGTTCCAAAGGGAGCAAAACCTACAGCTCCACAGAAGAGGACACAACCTGCCTTGGAAGCTGAAGCAGAAGACCACAAAGGACGTGAAGCGCAAGGTCTACCTCTGCCCTGAGCCCACCTGCGTCCACCACGACCCGTCCCGGGCCCTCGGCGACCTCACCGGCATCAAGAAGCACTACTCACGCAAGCATGGCGAGAAGAAGTGGAAGTGCGAGAAGTGCTCCAAGCGCTATGCTGTCCAGTCTGATTGGAAGGCCCACTCCAAGATCTGCGGCACTCGGGAATACCGGTGCGATTGCGGCACCCTCTTCTCTAGGTATGCTGCTACTATTACACTAATTTCACTCAACGACACTCCCCTTATCTGTCCATCTATCTTATTCTTTGTGTTCACTATCCAATGACGCCGCCTACGCTATGGTTAAGAGTTTTATTGTAAGCTTTTTGGTGATAACTTCAATCATTCTGTCATCCATTGAATCGAACGAGCTGACCCTGAAAAGCAATTCGCTCTTTTACCCCAAAGCTTGAGAAAGAGGACCTGGACGAGAGGGATTTGATGCCTTTTGAACCTCAAACACAAAAGGAGGAAAAGGGTTCATTCGATTTTGAATGATGGGTAGTCCGAGGTTACTTATCTTTTATTTCTCTCTCTTTTTTTTTTCTCAAGATTTCAAATTTGGGTCATCTCACTCATCTTCGATTGTCATTAGGTGTTGGGTAAATCCCTAGCCAGCACAAACAAAAAAGCTACCTCTTTCTGAATCTTCATCATCTTGTGCTTGGCTGTCCATGCGTACGTGGAGGTTAACCGCCCAAGGACAGCCTCCACGTGAACATCTGTGAAACGGAGCGATCTGAAAAACAACAAGGATCTTTTTTTTTTTTTTGCGTTTCTTCGGTTTCACAGTGAGAGCAAAAAATTTGAAGCTTGTTTTTGTTTTGCCTCTACTTTTTTGTTTCAGAACCTATTCATTCCTCGAGAACAACGCCCTTTCTCACTCATTCATCTATCTTGTTTTGTTTTTTGGGCCTCCCTTGTTCACGTGTTGTTTAACGACGCGAGGGGGCGGATTTGTCGTCGTTTCTCACGAGTCGCATAATATTGTTCCCAGTTTTTTGTTCTCTTCTAGCTTGGCTCCATTGTCCAGCTCTCTCTCTCAGGTCCTCTCCTTTTCATGAAAACGTCTTGACATTTTTGCCAAAGATGCCCTCCCTCCCTCCCCTCCCTCCCTCTACCAGCCATTCTCTTTCCTTGTAATTTGAGATTGGTGCCTCGTTCAGCGACCTTGCAAGTGCAGGCTACCATGGGTCGATCGGAGGTGCTCAAAATATTCTTGGGTTTTCTTCTTTCTTTTCTTTTTGGCTGAAAATGGTGACCCAGATTGTCCAAGGGGATCGCTTTCTTGCAATTACTCAGATGGACAAGTTTCTGGGAAAAAATTTTAGGTGGCTTCAAGGTTCTTTCACCAAATTGGCAAATAATTCTATCCTCTCATTTAATTGAGAGCCAGTTCCGGACATGGTAAACTTAGGGTTTTTATTTGATTGTTCACGAATCATTATCGACGTCAGGGGCTTCGATAGTAAGGATTCTGGGTCACTTGCGCCTTAAATTCTTTTCCACATTTGGGTAGCGCATTTAATAAGGCTTCATTCATTTCAGGCATTTCTTTTCGGGACAGAATTTGTTTGTGCCTCATCATTTCCTCATCTCATATTCCCATAATTGCCCTACTCTCGACTCATATCGGAGGTGTTCCTCCCCTATAGTGTTTTACCTTTTTTTGCCTATTACAAAATTTGTCCTTCATCTAGGAAATTAGTATGGCTTTTATGCATAAAACTACTGCACTAGAAATTCACTGCTTTCTTATTGGATTCACGATCATCCTGCTTCATTTTAACCTTTAGCTAGCTAGTGGGAATGCGTGTGGAGATTATGGAATTGGCTAGTGAAATCAGTCGTAATCACTATCACTAAGACCATGAAGGGTCCATGGCGCGTCGTATCAATCACTCATTCACTATTTGATGGTCCTAAGTGAGTTACACGTGATTTAACAACCAAGTATTGGTGTCCATAGCAATTAGAGGACCGATCCATTTTCAAAAAGCACCCTTTGCTCGGATCTTCCAGGAGCAAGTAGAAAGCTGGGTCATGATATTAGAACAAAAATGAAGACCATGTCGACTTTATTTATTTTCTCCTACAGGCCCTAACCCTCATTTTCCACAATTTCTCCTATAGACCCTAACCCTCATTTTCCACAATTTCTCCTATAGACCCTAACCCTCATTATCCACGACTCATTTTCAACATGCATTTACCTCATCCTTTCACGTTGTCATCACAGTTAAATTCGATGCTCCCCATAGCTTCATCAAATCAATTAAATGTTTTCTCTTTTTTTCTGGGCAGGCGCGACAGTTTCATCACCCACAGGGCCTTTTGCGACGCTCTAGCTCAAGAAAGCGCGAGGCACCCATCAAGCTTGAACACTTTGGGGAGCAACCTCTATGGCAACATCGGT
Organism: Eucalyptus brandiana; assembly: GCA_014182725.1. NCBI lineage: Eukaryota > Viridiplantae > Streptophyta > Magnoliopsida > Myrtales > Myrtaceae > Eucalyptus > Eucalyptus brandiana. The sequence continues at coordinate 32,939,653 of CM024669.1, forward strand.
TTGGGCCTCTCTCACCAGGTTGGCTCCCAATTGCCCATCCTCCAAACACATAACCACCCACCAAGCAACATGCTCCGGCTTGGCGGCGCCTCCAACTCCTCTAACTTCTCGCAGCCACCCCACCCAATGCCTCCTCCTCCTCCCGCCACGTTTTTCAAGCCTGAAACTGCCGACTCCCTGCACGATCTCCCAAGCCACAATCCCCTCTCCGGGTTGATGCAGCTGCCAAACCTTCAAGGCAACTCTAGCGCCTCCCAATCGAACCTCTTCAACCTCAGTTTCTTCGGCAACAATGCCGCCGCTGCCAGCTTGAGCGCCAGCGACAATGCCACCACTGCCGCAGCCGCCGCTGCCAACTTTCCATCTCCAGGCTTCTTGGGCCAGTTCAATGGCGGGAACAATGGCAGCAACCAACCGGCTGGTCTTTTCTCAGATGACCGGGTCGGATCAGGCTTTTCTTCTTTATTCAATGCCTCAGCGCAGAATGAGAGCGTGGTGGCTCACATGTCCGCAACTGCGCTACTTCAAAAGGCAGCTCAAATGGGGTCCATAACAAGCGGCAACAGCTCCTCCTTGTTGGGCGGATTGGGGAGCTCATCAGGCGGCGGCAGCAGTGCTGTCAACCGGCAAATGGGGTCCGTCAACTTCAGTGGAGGCAGTGGCAGTTTTCCTGACAGTGGCGGGAAGCTGCCACCACAGATGGAAAGCGAGAACCATCTCCGGGGTTTGATGAGTTCCTTCGCCGGTGGAAGCTCTTCAATATTCGGAGGTGGCGGCGGTCATGAGCATGAGAACAGCTTCAGCGGTTTCAATGAAAGCAATATGTCGTTGGATCATCATCATCACCATCAGGACCAAAGTAGTGCGAGCTTCTGCAATGTGAACGACGCCAAGTTGCACCAGAATCTCACGACGAGCATGGGAGGGTCCGATAAATTAACTTTGGACTTCCTGGGTGTGGGAGGGATGATGAGGAAAAGAACGGACGGTGGTTTCGCGCATAGAGAGCAGCAGCAGCAACAACATGGGACGATCAACATGAGCTCACTAGACAGAGACAGGAAGTCAGAGCAGGGAAGTCAACCATTTGGGAGTTCGAAAATGCACTGAAGGAATTGACAGTTGACCGAGAACGTAAGGAGGGAAAAAGAGGTCAGTCCATCAGCTGGTAGGTTTTATAAAGGATAAATATGTGCGGCCAAAACAAAATTGTAAGAAGAACAAACGCATGTCAAAGTAGGGTTTGTCTTCATTAGGGTTTTTTCTGTTTTTTTTTTTTTTTTTCCCCGTGTCTTCAGGGAGAATGCGCCATGCCACTCTCCCACCTTCATATTTTTTTCTCTTCGAACGATTCAGTTTGTAATGTTGGCTACAATTGAATGTGTACTTGCTTAGTTAGAGCAACAAGCTTGCACACGCGTCCTCTCTCTCTCTCTCTCTCCCTCTCCCTCCCTCCCTCTCTCTCTCTCATCCGTGAAGAATTAATTGTTTTTCTGCCATATCTAAGCAGAAACAAATTATTGCCGTTACGTTGCTGCGGTGGAAACACCGGTGAAGTTGGGTTTTTATGCTTCCCAATGCATTACGCATGTCTTTAATATACGGTTGGGTTCCACGTTAGTATTGAAAAATTAAGGTATATGCTCATTTTACGATGATTACAATGGTACATTTATAGTCAATTTCATGATGCAACCATTCTTTTGCTGCCTATATCCCTTTTCCTGTTCTGGCAAAAAAAATTATATCCTTTATCCTGTAATCATGTATGAAATCCACGTGACTTGTGAAGAAGGATAGTCTGAGTTTGTGAACTAGCTGTTGTCAACCATACCTATATTATCTTAAGTTTATATAGTATATCTCCACGTCAATAGATATGCTAAATATACATGACGGATTCATTTCCCGACAGCTTGAGCTCCTAAAAAAAGCGGTTTGTCCGGAACGGGCACCTAAACATATCCCATGATGTGGAATCCCTTGTGTGTTATTCTCTTGCTAGCTTAACATTTTCTAAACAAGAAACAGTTATCCATGGAGTCGGAGCGAGGATAACCATCAGGTCCCAACATTAGATTTCAGGTACCTGCATAAGGCCCCGACAATAGAAACCGTACGTACGTTAGTTTCGAAACATTGTTTATAGTTCCCCAGGAAATTTCATCGGCCCCCCTCCATGCTTCGTGTCTCGAGCCCTTGCTCGGTGAGCTTCCAAGAAGATGACAAATTTTCCATAATTGGGCAATTTGCCACGAGAAAGAGACCGCGACTCTACGGAAAGGAAGCAGCAGAATGTCAAGAACAAGGACAGTTCACGAGTGACGAAACCTCCTTTTCGTTTTTCTTTTCAAAACTTTTGCTTTCTTCCCATAGAATTTCCAATTTGGAGACTAGTAGTAGTAGCTACCAATCCCTTGCGTGTCGTGTTGCCTTTTTCCTTGTTATAGTCGTTCATGTAGAGACTAAGGAGAAGAAGCTACGCATGACGGCTTCTTCTGAGTATTTTATAGTTTCCACAAGAATTTCGTTTGCTCACCTAATACCTAACCCTAATTTTATAGAATTTTCGTGCTCGCGTTCTATTTGACTCCCACGTCCATGCTGAAATTCGGGATCCCCCCTGTTGACATTCCGAAGACGCTTTCCACGCGTTTCCGCCTATCTTACTTCTTCAAACCCTTGCTTGGGTCTCTCTCTCTCTCTCTCTCTCTCTCTCTCTCTCTCTCACTCTCTCTCTCTCTCATGATGTAATGATTTTTTTGGACTTATATATTGAATATTCTCCTCTAATGAGCTCCTACTGTAGCCAGTTCCTAGGCCTGAGCAAACCTAACTAGTAACTTTTGTCTCGTTGATGGTCCGTATAGCATAAAACTGGTTCTTAGATGGTTTTTAGCTTAGAACTTGTGGTTGTGGCTGCTATATTTGCTGTGCGTACATGCGTTATATGGGTCTGACATGTGATGACTGTCTGCTTTTTTTCTTTTATATTGTGGTTTTGTCGCAGAGCGTTTATAGGCCAATCGCTTGGAGGAATCTGCCGTCCGTGACTTGTTCGCAGATCTAACTGTTTTTACTCATGAAAATTTGAAATCCCCGAAGGGGAACCTTATCGAGGGTTGTCATGTAGGGATCCTGACATTCGGTCCCCCAAAAATAACTAGTTAAAGCATATTTAAAATAATAATAATAATAAAATAAGTGGGGTTCCAAAAGGCACGAAAATCTGTCTTTTCTACTGCAGCCGTAACTGATGTTCATCAAGCATTTGGCCTTGTGACAACTTTCGAACGATGAAAGATGATGCTCGCTCAAGTTCTTTCATCGTTCCAACAAGCTTACCTTTTGTATCATCTTAGTGTCACAATTTATTTGCTTGTTAGTAGGGATTTACACGTTGAGATTTTGCTTGTTTTGCCGGATACAACACATGGAGATTGATGAAATACATGAAAAAAGGCAAAGACAATTTAGTAGAAGCTTTAATTGATTCAAATCATTTTCTCACAACTTTGTTTTTTAGAAAAAAAAATTATAATGCATACTGCTTTGATAGAGAGATCAGCATTGTAATGGTCTTTTGAGTAACAATTTTTTTGGGCTGCGCCCGTCTCATTGCAAAAAATTGGATCGTATATGGGTCCACGTGAAATTCACATGTTTGATGACTATGATGAACTAACTGCGAGTGCGTCCGGTTCACCGAAGGCTAGCTTCTCGAACAAAATATGCAAGAGGACCGAGAGAGGGAGACAGGAGACGGAGACAGAGACAGAGACGGGATAGGTGAAAAAAGTTCAATGGATTGGTTAATCAAGTTTCTCTAGAGAGGGAGACGAAGAGGTGGGAAAAGATCGATAGATTGTTTGATTAATGAACTCTCCATTGACTCAATGGATTTTCTTCTACGTAAACTCAAATAGATTATAAAAGAATTCCAGAAAATATGTGGTCATGTTATTGTGATCGCCAGGGACGAAGCGTCCTTATATGGGCGGTGTCAATTGAACCCATTGAAAATTTGTAATTTAACTACTATTTAACAATAAATTGTCATGTGCAGTGAACATTTGCTGACCCATTATATTGTAGATTTTGACACCACCAAATAATTGAGACGGCAAACTTCTACTCATTAGACTCGCAAACTCTCAATTGCAATCGAAAAAAACCTAATCTCAAATTCAAAATAAAATATCATTAGACTAATTAAATCAGTTTACTATAAGGTTTCATGTGGCCTTAAATTCCTTCCTCTTTTTTTGGGGACTTTTACATGAATCGGGTACGAACACAACCCTTCTAAATAATTTTCGATCCGAAATAATGAGTGCGGCCGACATCACATTTTAGATGAAGAAAAGCTCTCAGGGCCTCTAGGTTATCACATCATCCATGCACTCAACCGGTCATGTAATCCGTAATGTTGGATCGATAGCAACTTCGAGCGAAAAAGGCAGTGCAATGCATAGCATTTTGCTTATTAATCGATTGATGTGATTCTCTTGAAGCATCTATAGATCTCTCCACAGAAACGGGGTGTGCGCTATTTTTTATATTACATAATTCCTATGCATAGAAAGCGCACAAAAGATTGTCTGATCTATATGAGAGTTAATTAGCCTTGACCAGTCTTATTACCATTAACGTTTTAATGTATATTTTTTCCGAGTATGACAACGAGAAAAGCATGAATATGGATGCATGTTTGCTTTATTTCGATGACCCCACTAACAAAAAGCCGAAGGTCCGTCCCCGGTGATCACGTCCATGGAAAAGAATCGAGTAAAAATATCACGACGAGGAATCACGAAGCACATAAAACGCCAACCATAACTGACCTTAAAATATCAAAACTGGAACCAAACATCGATAAGGAGGCGTAATAATATAATGAATAAGTTATCGAGCAATGCTAAGAGGACGGCACCGTTATTCTCAAAGAATAATGGTGCTTTATGGACCATATATTTTCATTTAATGGGAATGGCAATCGACAAAACAAATTTGGAAAATAAATCATGATATAAAATTCTCATCTATCGAATAAAAATTATTTTTCCATAATGAAAATGAAAATTCCTATTTGGCCTATTTAATACTTTGCATGACTACTTAAATATAAAATTTAATTCTTTTGCGGAGTACTCGCGAAAACATTTTCACTAATTCTAAATAAAATAAAAGTCAAATTTGCAACCCATGCATGCATTTTAACCTAATTTAATGAGATTTCTAAGAATTACCGAAGAAGTAAAAAAAAAAATTGAAAGTTGGCTAGCATGGTAATAAAGTGGGGTTGTATAAAAGAAAAAAAGCATTGAGGTAAAAAAAGAAGAAGAAAAAATCAAACAAATCCAACATACTTAAATTTTTAATATAAAATTCATTTAGAGTTAGTCACAAGATGATCATAATTTCGATTATTGAGTTAATTTGGACCGTGATTGCTTGAGTAGGATTTATTAATGCTTTAAGTTATGTAAATTGGGTATCCAAACTCTTTATTTTGACAATTGTATTCATTTTGTTCATTGCTGAAAATTTTCATTCAAAATTGCAGGTGTGAAAAATGTTCAATCATAGAGGTGTTGGTAATAGAAATCCAACATTTATTTGGTCTTATAATAAAGATGTTTAAACCCTTCTTTCCAAATTCTAAGTAAAGATATTTTATGTTGATGATATTTTCAACATGGAAGAGAGAGGTGGGGGGTTCAAATTCCCACATTTTCAGAGGGGATTGGGGTGGGAACAATTTAGTTTCAAGTGTGGGTTTTGACTCCCACGCCCTACAAGGAGGCAAGGCAAAAATTTGAGAGTGAGAGTTAGAGTAGGAACAGAGTAAGATCGACACAGAAAAAAAAAAATGACTTGGTAGGATCCACAGTTCTCTCAAGGAATCATTTCACTTGCCATTTCCATTGAAGGGGAATATATGGTGTTGTTCATAGAGTAGAATCATTTCACAAAGCACCGTTATTCTTAGAGAATAAAGGTGTTGTTCTCTTAGTATTTCTCATAACTTATCCGAAAGTGTCACTCCTACAACCTATTCAAATAATGCAAATAAGAATATTAGAAGTACCAAAATATACGACTTACAATTTGGTCGCGCAATTTTACGAATAATAATTTCGGTTTCTATTTCGCTGGAATTACTTCTACAAGAAAATATCTTTCATTGAAAATTATTCTTCGGATTTTATTAAGGGGGACAAGGGTTGTGCCCCAATTCCAGAGAAAGGATATCTCATGCAAGATCAAATTTAACTTTTTTAATCCAAACAACACTGAACAATATTGGGCTGAATTGGAATTTAATCAACAACATGGCCCACAAGTTACGTGATCAAACCCAAAATATGTCGGAATTCAATCAATGGCACAAATCGAGGATAGTAGAATACAATGCTAGAATTTAATCAACGATAATGTATCAGAATAATGAGATACAATGCCAGAACTTGATCAACAACAATGCATTAGATAATAAGTTACAACGTCGAGATTTAATCAATGACAATGCATCAAGATATGAATACGAGTCGAAACCTAATCGATCACGGGAATATAAAAGTTACAACCAAGGAAATTAAAGTACGCTATAGGAAAAATAAAGATAAAGAGATAACATTTTGATTGATTTGTTGGGGGGTTTCTCGCCAAATAACTTGTGGTATATATAATGAAAATTTGGTAACCGCTTGACCGCCGTGCATCCTTTAGTAACCACTTCTGACTTTGTTGACAATTTTTTTTGTCACAACTCACTTCACCCATTTCTCTTATAAATGTCTTCGTCATGCCCTGAGGGTTATATGGGTATTGATGACTAGTCCATTTTTTTTTTTTTTTTTGTCAGTCCTACTCTATTCCTACTCTACACTCACTTGCAGACTTGTGCCCTGCCTCTTGCAGGGCGTGGGAGTCGCAACCCACTCTCAAACTTACGCGTCCCTACCCCCATCCTCCCTGAGAAGGTGGGGATTTGAACCCCTCACCTCCCCCTTCCATGTTGGAAGGGTGGCCACTGGGGCGAACCCCCAGTGGTTTGACTAGTCCATTGAGTCTTCAAATAGCGACCACTCTTTCATAATGTGCACCTTTAATGCCTATTATCTTGGCATCTTGGGCAATATCTAAAGTGTTCTTTTTGAAATATTTGCTGCAAAAACCTATTGAGGAGGCCACCAGCTATCCGTTACTGTAGTTTTAACAATTAGATACGTGCATCTTTTTATATTGTTATCTATCATCGGGTAGTTACTCTTATATTCGTTGATATTTAAGTATGTATCAAATACTACTTTTGTGATATGCACATAATTACAGTATGTTTTTATCATATTTTCTCGTGTAATCGCGACAGGGTCAATTTCGGTATTATCAATTTTAATAAGTTTTCGAAAAATTCAGTTGAGTGTCTTTAAGCGACTTTGCTCACAAGAGAATCTTACCCTGTTGATGTGATTTTCTCCTCTTTTCTTTTTCTTTTTCTGGATAAGATATGGAAAAAGATAGCCACTAGCAATTTCAAAAGTTATGTAATATAATTGAGCACTCTGAAAGTTTTAGAATTTCTAGGTTGTCCATCAACACAAGTACAGAACAACACCAACATGAGTACTTGCACACTATTCATCCTTAAATCATTGCAGCATGTTGGGAATAACGGATCCCCCAAACCCGGATTCGACACTAAATCGAACCCCTAAATCAATGCGGAATCGTAGCCCAAGAAAACGACACGTATCACCGATCGTAAAGCACACCACGGATTCGAGCGTACCTTGTTAGCCACAGATTAGACACCGATGCCAATGGAGGAAGAGAATTCGGTCGAATTCGAGTCGATGAAGCCTTGGAAGGAAGAATTGGAAGCCGTATGCCTACTGTTCCTTTTGAGAGAGAAAACGCGAGGGAGAGAAAAGACGTACGTGAATTATGATTCTGATCAACCTCTTTTCTCTCTCTCTCTCTCTCCCTTTTATACATCTCCCTTCCCACTGGCCTTATTCCGTGGGCCGGGCCTTTTGGGCCCAGCTTGGGCGGACAGGGCCTTAAGCCCAATTTAATAAAGCCTTCATCTCCCACTCGCACAAGGTGGGCCGAACAGGAATCTCTTTACCTCTCTTTAACATTCATACCGGTGAATAATCCGTTCGACCAAAGATACTTTGAGAGCTCGTTGCTATACATCGTTAGGAATATATAGCAGCTCATAATGGGCGTCACACTCCGAGTAGATTTAGTATGCGTACCCTAGATCGATCGATCACATCTATATCTCTCTTGATCTCTTTTAAACATGATATATATATATATATATATATATTGTATTCACAATTATAATTATCACAAAGACGGTCATAATTGGTCGACCGGTGAATACAAAACCACAATGTGATTTTCCAAAATCGATCTTCCTCTTTCCTTCAAACTCTCAATTTCGGTCCCAGCTTGCTTTTCTAGAAATGCCCCATTAGATCGAATCATCTCATGACCATTGGCAACACCCTAAGATAGCAAACACTAAATAGAAACCTTGAGAATAAGTAAGAGTTCGAGGGGACTAAAAATTTGAGGAACTCTTTTCCTCAAGAGTCTCACACGTCATAAAAGTTGAGATCAAACTTTTTGCCACTCTTATTGGTCGTCACATGCATACATAATATGAAATACGTATTACGGTATTAACTCCTTTCCCATGGAGCGTATGTCTACACCTTTCAATACCGTACAGATGATAGTTAAGACATACCCAATGTCTAACTTGAGTTCACGTACCTACTCAATCACAAAATTCATCGAACTCACATCGGCATCTTAGACAGATAAAGTAAAATATGTGGGGTATTTTACTTTCGGACATCTTTAGTATTATGTCCTCATCTTAACACTCGATTAAGGCGACATATGTATTTTAAGCTTGAGCTCTCGATTATCACCTAGATAATAAGCTTAAAAACAGTCTCATCTCTATTTATCACACAAGTAAATAGAGGCGATTACCCGTGTGAGTGGGCTAATCTTATATCCGTCCGACATACTTCTCAAATAATGCACCGAGCATTAAGATGCATAAAGATCACACATAGATTCATAGGCATTAATCAATGAAAAACAAAATCTCATAAATGTGAACAACTCGGGAAATTACAATTCAAGTACATCAGACTCTACGCAATCCTAGAGATTTTACATGACCACAAAACACATCTCTAGGTATCGGCTTTGTCATAGGATCCGCTACCATTCTATGCGTAGATATGTACTGTAAGTTCACATCATTTCGTGCAACCATATCTTTTACAAAGTTATACTTGGTATCTATATGTTTGGTCTTGCCATGATACTTTGGATCTTTGGTGTACGCTATAGCTGCTTGGCTATCACAATTAACCAATAATTGATTTGCAGCTTTCTCAATAACACCTAAATGATCCAAGAATCTCTTAAGCCAAACTCCTTCTTGTACCGCCGCCGATAATGCCACGAATTCAGCTTCCATCGTGGATAAGGCTATACACGTTTGCTTCTTCTTGCTCCATGATATGGCGCCATTGTTCGATAAGAAAGCAAATCCAGAGGTAGATTTCCTTTCATCTAAATCTCCTCCCCAATCAGCATTCGAATAGCCTTCAAGTCGCAGATCCTTTCCTTGGTAATTCAACTTGAAATCAGCAGTTCCCTTGAGATACCTCAGTATTCTCTTCACGGCTTTCCAATGTGCTGGACCCAGGTTGGATTGGTATCTACTCACCATTCCAACTGCAAAACATATGTCGGGTCTTGTACACATCATAGCGTACACCAAGCTCCCAACAGCACTTGCATAAGGAACATGTTTCATTTGTTCCTTCTCTTGTGGAGTCCCCGGACACGTCTATGGCTCAATCCTTCACCTTTTGCAATAGGAGTGTCTATGGGTTTACGAGTCTTGCATACGAAATCGTTCAAGAACCTTATTTATATAGGTTTCTTGTGAAAGAGACAACGATCTCTTTGAACGATCTCTTGAAATCTTAACTCCAAGAATGTATGCGGCCTCACCCATATCCTTCATCTCAAAGTTAGAAGACAACCATCTCTTGACGGTACTAACCAACTCCATATTGCTTCCGGCAATTAGTATATCATCAACATATAATGATATGATCACAAATTGATCCTTGGATCTTTTGATATATACACAATGATCCTCATCAATCATTGTAAAATCATATGCCATTATGGCATTATGAAAACGTATATACCATTGTCTTGATGATCGCTTAAGGTCATATATCGACCTCAAAAGTCGACATACTTTTCTTCTTGGCCTTTCACTATGAAACCGGCGGGTTGTTCCATATATATATCTCCTCCTCTAATTCTCCATTGAGGAAAGCAGTCTTTACATCCATTTGATGTAACTCAAGATCCGAGACTAGCCACTATTGCGGAATAATGCGAATCGAGGTAAATCTCACTACGGAGAAAACGTATCTTCATAATCAATCCCTTCCCGTTGATTATACCCCTTCGCCACAAGGCGAGCCTTATGCCTTTCTATCGAGCCATCAGCCTTTCGCTTTATTTTGAGAACCCATTTGTTCCCAATAGCTCGCATCCTTTTGGAAGATCAACCGGTTCCAAGACTTGGTTTGATTCCATTGACTCCATTTCCTCTTCCATTGCATTAATCCATTTTTCCTTACTAGGGCACTTGAGCCTCATTGATATTTCTTGGCTCATCCTCATCTTGTGGAGCAACCATAAAAGTTTCCCCTTCAATGTCAAAACGTCGACGGGGAATACTTTGGCGACTTGTTCGCCGTATAGGAGATTGTACACTTTGCACATCATTCCCTATTTGTGCTCCCACTTGGATGAACTCCACTAATATCTTTATCTTGATCCAAGGTTTCAAATAGGGAGTTATCTTCCCCTATTTCGCCCTTCTTAGGAAACTCATCCTCTAAGAATGTTACATCTCGAGATTCATATTCGTTATACTCCCACTTTCCTGCTCACCAATGAACACATACCCTTTCGAGTGTTCCGAGTATCTTATGAAAATACTCTTCTTTCCTCCGGGACCTAATTTCCCAAACTTGTGAGAGGACTCATGTGTATAGGCAGCACAACCCCATGGCTTAAGAAAACTTAAGTCCGGTTTTCTACCCGTCCATAACTCATATGGAGTGGAAGTAAGCGATTTGGAAGGCACCCGGTTAAGTATATAGGCGGCGAGTTAATAACGCATCACTCCAAAAGGTGATAGGTAAATTAGCATGCGCCATCATGGACCTAACCATTTCCGGTAGGGTTCGTTTCTTCTCTCCGCAACACCATTTTGTTGAGGAGTATACGGAATAGACAACTGTCTTTCTATTCCTTTTTCATCACATAATTTTCTGAACTCATCGATAAATATTCTCGACCTCGATCGGATCTCAATGCTTTTATTTTCTTGTCTAATTGATTCTCTACCAGGTTCATGAACCTTTTAAAACAACTTATTGCTTCAGATTTATGAGAAATCAAATAGACATATCCGAATCGAGTATAATCATCAATAAAGGTGATGAAATAAACAGCCCCATGCCTTCCTCTCACATTCATTGGACCACGATATCGGAATGGATTAAATGCAGAGGAAATTCAGCTCTTTTTCCTTTTCCAAATGGTTTCCTTGTTGCTTTCCCTTCTAGGCAATGCTTACATACAGGCAAATTGACTTTTCAATATTGCCCAACAAGCCCTCTTTGGCTAGTCTATTCATACGCTGTTGTTGGCCAATGTGACCAAGTCTAGCATGCCACACACTCACATCATTATCATATTTATTAGGAGACGTGAGAAGGGAATAACAAACATTAGCATTAACATAATCAACATCTAATACAATAAAACCATCTAGAAAATAGCCACAACCATAGTAATTTGTATTCAAGAACAAATTCACACATCTACTACAGAAGTTCATACAAAAACCTAATCTGACCAACACTAATACGGACACTAAATTCCGACGAATCTCCGGAGCATACAAAGCACATCATGAAGGAACAAAGTGCGTCCACCGCGCATATTCGGTTGGCATGTGCCAATTCCTTTCACTTCACTCTGGAGTTGTTTCCCACATAGATCCACTTAGTTCCGGTAGGTACTCGTCGGAATTCCACGAAGGATCCTCTATCCTTCGCTACATGGTTCGTCGCCCCGAATCCACAGTCCACAAAGGATTAGACTCGAGTTAAGAACACAGAACTTGACACATAAGCAAAGTTCGAAAAGTACAAGGGTGCATACCTTCTTTGGCTCACGACAGTCGCGAGCATAGTGACCCTTCTTGTCACGGTTGTAGCATTTCACCCTTGCTAGCTTTTTCATGTGAGGACGTTTTCCTCTATCATGTTGGTTAAATTTGGGTTTCTTCCCTGAAGGACCAGCTTCTTCCTTGCCTTTCCCCTTATCAAACCAGTTAGGGCGCTTGCACTTGGAGCACGAAGCTCCATTTGAGCTAGAACTAGCATGATATAAATCAAAGCATCGGCTTAGCCGCCAATAGGCGGTCCTCTTCCGGCTCAAGATGACGCATTGCATCCTCAAATGTTTTGATATTCTCATTATGAGTCGGGTGCACCTTCATATGCTCCCAACTCGAGGCAAGGAACGAATCACCGCTTGCACTGCTTTGTTCATCCGTGAGGACATGGCGGCGTCTCTCGGCTCGGTTATCATATTTGACATCTTTCTAAGATGTTGCTTCATGGTCTGACCATGAGGCTTCTTATAAGAGTCAAATCTGATAGTGAGCTGCTCAGTCTAGTCACCGAAGTATGACCAAACCTAGCTTCCAGTGCCTCCCACATTTCTTTGGCATTGTCAAAACGCCGAAACTCTCGCATGACATCATTTTCCATGCTGCTCAGCAACGTGATGCGAGCTAGGGAGTTCATTCTTTTCCACGCAAGAAAAGCTTCTTTGTCCTTTTTGTGCTGTTCAGTGGGTCCCTCTTCAGGTTCTACCATGGTCATGACAAGAGCCTCAAGAGATTCTTGCTCTTCCAAAGACATACTTGGATTTTCATTTGCCAAATTTCATAGTTGTCTCCAAAGTGAGCTTTTCACCTTTGTTCGGCTCAAGAACTATGCTCTTTGTGGTGAAGCCATTGATCCGAACACATCGAGACAAATATGCACGAATTATTAATGCCTATCATTTATGCATCCCTATTTACATAGACCCATCATATTAATGAACAATTTCAAGTAAGGCTTCAGAATCAAAAGGTCACTACGTTTCCAATCATCCTCCAAAAATCCTAACTTAAAATTATCATTAATATGATTGTCATATGCAAAATCAGTTCTATGAAGTTACAAAAACTTCTATAACTACCCTCAGCTAATTACCCACAGCAACCAGCAATAACAAAAAGCAACAAATAATTGAATTCCAATAAAATAATAATGCTTTCAATCAATACAAATAGGTAGTAATCATTACATAATATGTCCACAAATCACACTTAACATATATCAGTCAATACAACTAACACCAAGTCAGCACACGAACTGGAAAAGATCCTATTTTGTTCAATTTCTTGATCTTTTCCCTTGAAACAATACAGTAATATTCATTTGCAAAATTCATTACAATTTTCTTATAGGAAGACTCCGTTGACATCCCATATGCGATTCAACACATCTTGCCATTCGGGTGGAAGAGTGTTTATGAAAAATCGCACCATCTCTCGATTGTGACATAGGACGACCATTCCATATGACCTGTTGAATTTTCACGTTGACATCAAGGACGTGATCAATTAAGTCACCGCTCTCCCATCGATGATCGGTCGGCTCATTTATCGCCTTAGACGGCGCTTTCCTTTTGTTCATCCAGAATCGCGCGAATAGGTGTGCGCAACCTCGGGGAGGCATTGTTCCCGCAACACATGCAGAACAAATAAGGGATTACATATAATCCTCATAGACTTAATTGAAAAAGAAACACATTCTTTTCCCTTTTTTTTTTTTTTTTTTTTTGGGTCAACGGTCAAAGGTCAAAGTCAACGGTCAACGGTCAGTCAACGGTCAACGGTCAACGGTCGTCGGTCACGGTCAACGGAGGTCAACGGTCGTCAGTCGACGGACCGGTCGGGCCGCTCGCGCGGACCGATGCACGTGCGCGCGCGTGGCCGGCGACGTCACGCGGCGTCGGCGGCACGCACGCGCGCGTGCCGTGCCATCGGCGGGTCGAGTCGGTTTGCGGGTCGGGTCGCCGCCGCCGGGCCAACCGACGTCATTGCGACGTCGGCGATGACGTCACCCCAGCGGTTATTTACCGTTGTGTGACGTCATGATGACGTCGGCACGCTGCGTCGGTCCGCGGACCGGGCGCGTGCCGGTTCGCCGGCCGGCGGCGCGCGCGCCGATTCACCGCCGGGCGCGTGTGCCGCACGCGCTGGCGATCGAGCGCTTCCGGCGCGTGCGACGTCGCCCGGCGGCGCTCGAGGCATCTCCAGACTCGTCTCGACGTCCTTTCTCCCTGTGCTTTCAGAATTTGTTTTTGACATTCGAAAACTTATAAAAATGACCGAAGAAGTCTCGGGTGTCGGGATTGTCGCCCGATCCGTACGGCCGAAGTCCTTTTTGCGAAAAAACAATCAAAAACACATCAAAATTGATCGGGAAAACGTGAACTAGCGCTCTGATACCAATGTTGGGAATAACGGATCCCCCAAACCCGTATTCGACACTAAATCGAACCCCTAAATCAATGCGGAAGCGTAGCCCAAGAAAACGACACGTATCACCGATCGTAAAGCACACCACGGATTCGAGCGTACCTTGTTAGCCACAGATTAGACACCGACGCCAATGGAGGAAGAGAATCCGGTCGAATTCGAGTCGATGAAGCCTTGGAAGGAAGAATTGGAAGCCGTATGCCTACTGTTCCTTTTGAGAGAGAAAACGCGAGGGAGAGAAAAGACGTACGTGAATTATGATTTCGATCAACCTCTTTTTCTCTCTCTCTCTCCCTTTTATACCTCTCCCTTCCCACGGGCCTTATTCCCGTGGGCCGGGCCTTTTGGGCCCAGCTTGGGCGGACAGGTCCTTAAGCCCAATTTAATAAAGCCTTCACAGCAGAAAAGGTTCCTTCCAATAATTGATTGACAAGATATTACATTTCAACGAGAAAACAATTTTTTAGCAAAAAAGAGACCATAAACCTAACATAATTGTGAAGCAACGTCACCGCATAAACTTATCTTAAGGAAAAATATATAAATAATCCTTAAATTTTGACCCAATATATAATGTCATTCTTACACTTTTAGTTTGTTCCATATGATTGTAAAAATCATTCTAAATATTTAGTCTAGTCCTTAAATTTTTAATTTGTTTAATTTAATCCTTAATTTTCCATTAAAAAGTAAAAAAAAAATGATATTTACATTATTACCCTGATTTCAGAATATATTCATTTCTTTTTTGTGTCAACAAAAGATTTGTTGGTCACGATACGATACTAACATTCAAATATATAATCTCATTTAAAGTTATATCGGGTTGATATTCCTGCTATTTTAATTTCACAATAAAAAGATTTAACCAAGTTAATTAAGAAAAAACAAGATACAAGAAGTTGAATAATATAAGTACAACACATCTACACGTAAATTACTATCGTTGTTAAATGTTCTTCTTGGAAAACACTTACTTCAAAATAAAAGGTATATGAATCCAATATAAGTCTAAATGAGGTTATGTATACTAATGGAATTATAGTCGTATTTATAAAGATCAAAAAGTAAAAAGATAAAAAGAAAACATATTTCTTGTTGATCAATATATTAAAATGAAAATATTTTAGAAAATATGGGCACTGTGAGTATGAAAATTTGTGAATACTAGTACCAAAGGACCAATTTACTTTATTATAGAAAGCAAAGGCACCAAATTGAACATATTGAAAGTTTAGGGACTAGTTTAAATAGTAACAAATAAAAACTGTAAATATGATATTGCAGATAGACTAAAGTTTAGAAACTATTTGTATCATTTTGCCTATCTCAAATTGAGAAATTAAGGTTGAATTGGTTAGATAGTTTTAAAGGGCTTTGCTATTATAACAGTCCTTAGATACTATGAGAATAACAGTTTATTGTGACTCACACATTCTTGAAGAAATAGGTTAACAACAATTTATAATTATTTATAATTTATTTTTTGTGATCCAAAATAGATTGTTATTCTCACAATACATTAAAAATTGTCATGTAATTATTTCTCAATTTGAAAATATACATGCTAGGATTCTGGCCAAAAAAAGAAGAAGAGTACAATAGAAGATTATGATATATGATTAGGGATGAGTAATGAGATCTGACAACCCAAAAATTGCATCGAACTAGCCATACCTGATTGGTTCTAGCATAGTTCCAAGAAGAATCGGTCCATTTCTTGATTCCCAAAAACCTAAGTTCCGCATTTAAACAATTCAGTTTCCAATTCTTATATTAACACCACCGGTTCAACCAAATAAGCCCATTCTAAGGTCGAATTGGTTTGGAACTGATCTTATATACCTTTTTAAATAATAATAATAATAATAATAATAATAATAATAAGTTCCAGGTTGGTTCCAAGTATAATTAGTTCAATTCCTAGTTCCACTTTCTCCAAATTGAGACCTATAGTGTAGGTTCTAGGTTCTTCTTTCAAAACTAATCCAACTGGAAACTAATCACCCTTATATGTAAATATAGTCTTCTAGTATATAAACACATATATAGCTGGTTAAAAAAAAAAAATGCAGCAAATAACATGATATATTCATACTCAAGATTTTTTTTTTGAACTAAATATTCATACTCAAGATTGAATATGGCTTAATTTTCAAATTCTCAGTTTCTGTCTCTCATATGAGATATTATGACATTTTTATGGATGTATTGTATAGTGTGTTAAGAGCGAATCTTATATCCATGGACAACTGTGTTAATCACTAGTGTACTTTATCTTACACAAACTTGACCTTTAAAGTCTGAACCATTTGGATCAATCCTACAGCAACCTGTCGAGAAAGTTATAAGGATTCCATGAAATGCCTGTCTTTTTTATGGAGATGTCTTCTGGTGACATGGTATACAAAAATTGAAAGAAATCGCAACCTAAAAATAGTCAAGATAATTGTCAAGTAATCGCCTCAACATTTCACTCTCCAAAATTAAATGCAAAACCATTTCATTTTACAACCATTTAAATTCGTTTTTAAAACCGATTTGCATCTTTGAATTTCTATCTTGACACACATGCTTAAAACGAGTTTTCTTTTTCCTTTTTTCCTCTCACACATCACACATGGGCAACTCATGTGCCTTGTTGCTAGTAAAAATAAGGGGGGGGTGGAGGCAATCAAAAATGAAAAAATAGACAAAAATATATGTTTAAAAAGGGAAAATGACACAAATGATTCATGAAACTTGATCCAATGTATAACGTAGTCCCTTAACTTTAGCACAATATATAATGTTATCATTGAACTTTTAAAATGTCCAATATGGTCCCTGGATTTTTTGTTCATATTCAATTTAGTTCATGAACTATATGAAAATGTTTAATATTGTCCTTCAAATTTAGGGACAACATTGAACATTTTCATATAATTTGGGGACTAAATTAAATATATACCAAAAGTTCATGGATCATATTATACATTAAACCAAAGTTCGATGATCAATTATGTTAATATTCCTTAAAAGAAATCTGGCATAGTGTTGGGCTCTGGTCTCATCCAAGAATTTATATACTTTTCCCTTTCCTACAAATGCTTTAACTTCCAGATTCATGTGATCATAAAAGTTCGTAAGCCCACGCCAAATGAACCCGCGTGGCCCATCATCTAATGCAACTGGAAAAAGGAACGTTACAAGCTGACCCAATAGCAAAGCCCAGGAGTCGAGCAACATGAGAAGCCCTCGAAGCCCAAAAGGCAATTTTCTCCCTCTCGTTGGTTTCCAAACGTCGCAAAAGGTTCGAAGCTTGAGGCAGGTTGAATAATCTATGCGCTACTAAAGACCAACGCAGATGATTAACACGTTGCGAGAAGCACCTCGAACACGGAGATGTAGGGCGTACGCCTGCGCGGGGGTTCCATATTTCGAGATGTACAACTTCACAAAAGTAACTTATTCCAACATGTCAGTTGTTCTGTTTAGTCGTACTCCGATTGATGGGGAAAATACATGAATGCCTTTATCATTGAAAAAATACTACACGAAACTCCATTGGCGTGACTTATTCGCGTACGTTAATGATGTATCCGATCCTATGGATGATGCGAGAAATAGATAAAATGTTTTGTCTTATTATAAAAGGTTTGAGTGGTGAGCATCGAGTGTCATGTTATCTTCAGGGAGTAGATGATATTTACAATTGGACATGTAGGAGGATTCACAGATGGGCCCTAGCCTTGGATGTTAAGGCTGTGTTTGGTTCAATTTTGAGGAAATATAAAGTCATTTTCCCAAAAATCTTTGACTCAAGGTGTATTTCTACAAAGCAAAGGCCATTTGTCTCCTTCGTTCCGTCTTCTATATTCATCATGTTCATTGTCTCCATCATGGAAGGCCCTCTATTCATCGCCACATGCCTAAGCGAGGTCGTCGAAGACCCTCGACGTCGCCTCGCCTACATCATGTGACCTCAAAGCGTCATACAATCTGGAGACAAAAGGCTTGGGAGCAAGCCCTGACCTTGGCAACGCTCGAGACGATGACCATAGGCCTTGGCGGCCCTTGACCAAGTTCACCGACTCTTGATTTGCCAAATCTCTGCTTGGATCACGACCCTATAGATCTCACCTAATGGATTTGTGACTATCAACAAGGCTTGCCGCCCTCGGCCCCTGTCAATGATCGTCGGTGACTGTTGACAATTGTCGACGATAGTCTAATGGCCTCGTGCAACCTCGGTGAAGCTGTCATCGCCAGACCTAGACTTGCAAACATTGGAGAAGTAGAACAGTACCTTGCAAGGGCAACAACGGAATATCAAAATATTGGTGAGGAATTTTTGGGAAGAAAAAATTCATTAACCCACAAGCCTGCCTCTCTAAAATGTTGAAAATCTAGGCAATTTTGGCATTTCCCCAAAGTGGGGAAAAAAAATCACCAAGCCCCCTAACTTTTATGCCAGGGATTTTAGAAGCTCGAAACCCATTAAAAAATCTAAACCAAACACTCCCTAAGAATTAGGTGTAAGATGTATGTTTTACAATTTTCGTGTGAATATATATATCTAAGTCTGCCTCCCCACTCCTCCCAACAAACCCTGGGGCCAAGAATTGTTATAGGAAAAATTCCAAATAAGAGCCTAACATCATCGGCCAGCAAAATATTCCAGCCGATTAGGGGTATTTCGTCCACAGACAATTTTAATTTTGATTTTAAATAAATTAGATTAAAAAATTATAAATAAATAAATAAATAAGCAAAAATACAAACAGAAGGGTTAAAAAAAATAAAAGTTTTTTTTTCTTAAAAAGCTAAAAAAGAAGAAGCAAAAATACAAGCAAGAGGGCTCTCTCCCACTATGGCCGCCACCCTAATTGTTTATACAACGGTGGCGATGGCCAATAAGGTGGTTGGCTCCTTGGCAAGGGTCAACAATCATTGCTAGAAATGGAAGCCCTCGCCTCGAACCCACCAGCGATGGGACAGCAGCCACAAGCAGAGGGATAGTGTTTTTTTTTTTTTTTTTTTTTTAAGTTTGCTTTTTTTATGGAAAGAAAAAAGGAAAAAGTTTTAAAAATTAAAAGATGAAAATGCCTTTTACTAGGCAACAAGTTCAAGCCCTTCATTGAGACTATATATGGCCACTTCAGATTCTTATTTGAGAGAACTAAGATACTTTGAACTTTATTTGAAATAATATCCATTTAGCACCACATGTCCATTGAATACCTGATCTAAAAAAAGTCAGACAATCCTTCCTCCTCACTCCCTCTTTTCCTTTCCTATCTATTTATCTCCCCATCTAGTTTTCTACCACATCCTTTGGAGAAGCCACAATAAGCATTTGTTGCGACGGCTTTCACTGCCATCACTCGTCTCTCTCCTCCTTACAAGTCCCCCTCACCTGCACACAAGAGTATTCACGAAGTCTTAGTTGCCATTGTCGTGAAAATCAAGTGATTGAATAGTAAAATTAACATAACAGGAAAAAAAAATTCAAACATCCAATTATTACTCCACATGAGAAGCAGCATAAGTGATGAAGTGGAGATCACGACTACACTCAAATCATTCAAATCATTCAAATACCCTTAGGCTACGTTTAGCGAACAGGATGATAAAATATAGCTCATCATGCGTTTGGTACATGCTTAGGATATGATAAAGTCAAATATAAATGGGATATATGTTGGATAAAATTATTTTATGGAAGAAGTGAAATAAAAGTGGATAGGATTTTCAATATTCATAATAGGAAAGTTTTTTCTCAAATAACAAACCTCTTATATTAATAAATTTCAAAATATATTTCAATTTAAATAATATTTGAATTCTAATATAGGAAATTCAAAATAATAAAAAAATATAAATTTATTTTTTAAATTTAATCTTTTTTGTTTATATATTTAAATTTGATTCTATTTTATAATATAAACTCAATATATAAATATATATTTATTGCATATTTTAGGTGTTTTAGTATTTTAGGTTCTATTGGTATAGTTTTCTATTTAATAAAATCTTATTAGAGAATGATGGAAAGGGAAAAAAGAAATAAAAAAGAAATTAATTTAAAAAAGAGAGGAAAATAACATAAAAAAGCAATAAAATCACAAGTGTCATAAGAGATTTTTAACATCTCTGTTTATAAAATTTGTGATCGATTTATATTGATATGGAGTTTATACCAAATAATTTTTATTATATGACATTAATATATTCGATTTTGTTACTGTAATCACAAAATAGTGAATAAGATATAATAAAATCTCCTAGATTTCATATTTTATATTTATTCAATCCTATCCTATTTAGAAATCCAAATGACCAAACGTAACCTAGGTGTTTCTCAGTCCCAATTACCCCCAATAACTCATATGGTAGTTAGCCTTAATGATTCCTCATTAAATAATAGGAACCAACAAATCTTACTATAAGATTCACTAACTTAAATGCCAAAAGTTCCTCTTGGATTGTTTTAGTGTGTAATTCATGAAAAAGAAGACTCAAAACATGTATACAATTTGTAAAGAAGACTTAATTCTTATGTAGAAAAGAATTCAATCCAAAATAAAAATAAAAAGTTTACTCAAACTAGACATCCAACTCCAATTAGCCTACTTAAATTAGGTTCTCTTGACAGGCTCAAACTTGATATATATTTTCAATAGCTCTCCCTCCCTCTCTCTGATAGTCTTTGGCTTCTACTGAAACCAAGGCCTCAAAGCCCCTGAGGTTGTTTTGACCTTCGGCAACCTCGGAATCGAGGTTGACTATGAGGTCACCATAAAGCAAAGCTCGAGCTGGCTTACTTAAGCTTTTATTAGAATAATCTAGACCCATCAAAATAGGTCATAGACCTATTTCTTAACTTATATTTGACGGATTGAGTTATTGTATGAGTAAATTATATCTAGTAAATAGGTCATCAAATAGATTTAAAATGATAAGGCCCAAAATTATATAGGTGTCAAATAGACAACAACTTACTTAGACTTAACTCATATTTATGGCTCTCTCTTCCTTTTCTTTTGCCATCATTCGATCTTGTTCTCGCTCACTCTATGCTCTTACCTCTATTTGGGTGTGAGTTTTCTTAAATTGAAGTAAATATAAAAATATTAAGTTGAGTTGGGTGGGGCATACATTGGGTATAGGTCAAATCGAGTATAATCATTAGATTTTTATTATATGAAAATTGATCAATTTGGTTTGGACTATTTTCAACTTGACCCAACTATTTGATAGATCTAAAATAATCTTTGAGAGAGCAATACTAGACATATTGAAAAAATTTATTAAAATCCTTACACTAAATGATGTACCAATCTTTTGTTGGGTGTTAAAACAATTGGACTACAACTACTAAAATTTGCTCCACTAACGATCCTTCTCACATAGGAAGAGGGAGGTAAGGGGTTCAAATCCCCACATTTTTAGATAGAATGGAGGTAAGAACAATTAGTTTCAGCTGTAAATCTCCACTCATTTGTTTTGTAAAAAGGCAAAGCAAAAATTTACGCTTGAATTGAAAGGAAAACTAGAACTACCAAAAGAAAAATGAGTGGACCACAAGCATTAAATGATGAATGACCAAATACAAAATGACTAGGTCACTTATAAGAGAATTTTAGTCCGGTTTGTGAGTATAATAGTGTTTCTCTTGATAAAAAAATCGGGGATGTTCAAGCAATGTCGGATTATTTTCCCCTCGTGCTTGCTGCTTAAACATGTCAAGTTAAGCATGAAGCAACCAAAACAACTGTTGTTTAAGTCACATTCATAATCTGACACAGACGTACATATACATTCCTAAGGCTCGCTGCCTTTACCTACAATGAACGGTACAACCATTCTCGTCCATCATCAGAACAAGAACTGCATAAGGCTTAATATATATATATATATATATAGCCGAAGCGGTACTACCAACTACCATGAATTATATAAAAAGGGAATGATCTGATCAAAGGCAACAAAAAAGAATACAAAACGTTGTACCACACCATTTTCACAGGAAACTTTAATCTAGGAGCCACAAAGAGCGATGGACAGATCCAGATTTACGCTGCTTTTGTCCGAGTATGGGCCCGAGCACTCCCTGGACCTCGAGCACGACGAGAAGGCCTCGCTGATCTCGCTGGTCGAGGAACCGTTGCTTCTGTGAATGGAGTGACATTGCAGCGAAAGCGCCAGAGACAGTTCGCAACCTTGGGATACCTCGTACTCCTCCAAGGGGAAGCTTCTCCAGTCTGTGAGCTTTAACCCTTTTCGAGGCATCTGCATCCGATCTTGAAGCTTCGCAATCTGCACTAGGCCAGGAAACTTGTGAGTCACACTTTCAACATGCAGTTAAGTCCGGTCTAGCAAACTGCATTGCATATTTTTAAAACTTCCACGTGAATTTTCTTATCATATATGTTGAATTTCATGTGCCACTGTACAAACAGATGACATTGAGATTCTGTAAATGAAGACCATACGGAGGACCTGAAATAGGTGTTCGATGGCCTACTGAGCCACAATGCAAATGCAGATATTATTGTGTGAATTGATGGTTAGGGACTTCCAGATGGTCAATAACGCATCCGAGTTCAGGGGATCTGCCCCACGACTATCTTACTCAGTAATTCGTACGTACTAGTGAGAACGATCGAGAACGAACGAATGGAACTGCAGATCATTATGATGAGGAATGGACAACATAAACGAAATGGCAAAGCGCTAGAGAGGTTATATGATGAATTCTGGCTGTAACTGGTGTAGAGACCTGCCAGCTTCATAACGATGACACGAACTGGTGACGCAGATCTGGTTCCTCATTGGGAAGTATCTCTATCTAACTTGATCTATTACAATTCCAATCAATCATCTAGTCAAGGATCCTTAATATACTTAGCTTTTCTCGTAAACCTTATGTGCCAGGCAGCATGGCAAGGTATGATAAATTCGAGTGAATAGCAGTAGTAGGGATACTACAAATAGTGTATCCATAGAATAACGTGAACGAGAATTATTCAAGAGTGCTAGGTTATTAAGACTGATATGCAAATTAGTATTCAAAGTGATTTCCTATTAATCTTAGAATGCTAGCATTTTCTCCCCTCTTCGTTTGAAAGGCTATAGATAAGACAGTATCAAATTACTTCATGAAGCATTTTCTATCCTCTTTATCATCAGACTTTGTATCCTAGCAGTACTCAGCTTCACATACTTAGCATTCACAAGTCAGAAGAGCCTAAGAAAAATCACCCCCCTCTTTTCTTACGCAAATGGTACCTTTTCGAGTAAGCCATGCAGTGAAGAGAATAACACTGTTTGGACCATCATACGGGCGACGCAGGTTGACTCATTGCCAACCCCCCCCCACACCCAAAAAAAAATAAATAAATAAAACAAAAATGAACCCAAGAAAGACACGAGGGAGAATAAAAGAAACGAAAAAGAGAGATGGAGACAAAGTCAAGATAGCTTTCAAGTTCGAAACCCCAAAACCTAACCCCGCACTCAACCCGACCTTCCCAAACCCAAAAGGAAAAATTAAAGCTGGTAAAAGCGAACCGCATTCACACACCAATGCAGAGAGAGAGAGAGAGAGAGAGAGCGTACCAAAGGGAATTTAGATTCTTCTTTCGCGGCGCACTCGATAGGATCGTTGAAGGTGTGGAGATCTCGGGGCATGCATGGAGTGTGCCATCTGAAACCATCCACGCCCCCTACCTCGAAGCCGTACGGCGCCTGTTCTGCAACTACTGAAGTCGTCGTCGCCACCTTCTCTGTCCTCGATCTGCGCACCAACAAAAGAAGAAAGAAAAGCAAAAGGGAACAATAAGAATTTTCATCAGTCAAAAACTTCCAAAAAATTAAATAAGAAAGGGGAAGCTGCTGATTGTCTTCCAAGGAAAAGACCCGACGCATTTACGAAAACAGCTAGCTATCATATCTACCTCCCTAGCGTTTACTTCATTCTTTTTGACATTGTGAAAAAAAGAACAAACCAGTGATAATGAAGGGTTTACCGTTTACAAAGAGAACTGCATGCGAATCTAGAATGATGAACGGGTTTTGCGAATGCATGAGGAGGGCCTTCGTCGTCATTCACCTCCTCCACGCACCCGCCGTCGCGATCGGGATCGTTGTCTTCGGCCGCCCGTCTCTTTAGTTGGCCGCAGCCCCTATCTGCATAAATTTGAAGATGCCCCCCATACAAAAGTTGCACCGATTTAGCAAATGTTCATCTCGAATCACTACGTGGTTCATTTATGAACCAACATTGATTACAAGTTACGGTGTTGTGTGTGGTTTTCATCAAAATCGTGACATGTGAGAGTGAGCACTTTGTTTTGGTTCTATTTTCTGTGAAAATCACATGGGGAGCAGCGGCAGCAACAAAAACAACAGTCAACATAGAGCAGCGTTACTGGAAAGTAGGGTTTTTAATAAATGAAGCGAATATCTAGCCACAATATTTCCATAAAAAATGCCAAGACACAAGCCCATGAAGTTTGATGCTGAAATATGGGTGAAGTACCAATAGGGGAAAGTAAGGTAAGAAAGCCAGCCATCAATGCACGTACCGCAAAAAAATGAGAGCATAATTTGAACTCCAGTGGAAAGAAGCAACGCCCAAAAAACACAGCCAAAAAACAATCAAAAACCCATCTTCTCTTTAGTGGAGGAAAACAAAAAGTCGAACAAATCGTACCGGAACGAAAAAAAGAAAAAAAACGAGGCAAGGACAGATATTTGAGGAGTGGTAGTTGACGCAATTAAATAAAGAAATGCAGTTTAGTGCTACGGTTCTGAATGGGACGAGAGATTAGGATTATCTACCTGATCTGCCTAGGTCGCTCCTCATGCTTCTGTACATCTGCCCCAAGAATCAAATTTTACTTCTGATCAATTAGGACCCTAATAAAGGTTTTTTATTTCATGGAGGAATGAAAGAGGGAGACTAAAATTGTGACTGAAGAGAGAAGGGGGGAAGCAAAAGCAACTTATTGCACCTGGAGATGGCTCTTGACATGAGAGATGGTAAGCCCTCTCACGTCCATCAGCTGAAGCACTAGCTTCGGCGTCGCCTCTGCAACACCAACAGCCGTATCAAAACAAAAAGTCAATGAAACAGATGATGATCGAACCCTCACGCCCAAGAAAAAGAGAAGTCTTGAGCAACAAACTGAAACAAAATATCGTCATGAGAGAGAGAGAGAGAGAGAGAGAGAGAGAGGCGTACTGTCTTGGCCGCCGAGACGTTGGATGGCGTGGACGAAGCACTGGTGGAGCTCCGGAGTCCATCTCAGCCGTGGGACCTTCGACCTTACGTACTGCCTTACTGTCCCACTCCTCCCACAAGACCCCATTTTTGCTCCTCCCTCCTTCTTCTTCGCCTCCTTCTGCAAAGCCAATCTGTATACGGATTGTGCGAGTCTCGGCTTGGAGGGTATGGAGGGTGTGTTCAAAATTCCTCACCCAACGTCGTTCTTGATGGAGGGTTCTCTAATTCGAATCCCGTTACAACTGTCTGGGCTTGAAGCAACAGTTATATAGCCTAGGACTTGGCTCGCAAAAGTAAAGAAAGAAGAAAAACGAAGGACGCTTTTCCTCAATACGAAGCTTGCAGAGAGAGAGAGAGGAAGAGAGGTAGAGAGAGAGAGAGAGAGATCACGAGAAAAGGAAAAGACGGGGAAAAGGGAGCCTGCAAATTCCTTTGAGGGGCTGATTAAAACTCTGCTAATTCTGCTTCTGTTTCCCTTCTGTTCCTCCTCTCTCTCTCTCTCTCTCTCTCACTATGCGCAGGGGGAGACAGGAAGAGAAGAGATAGAGAGAGAGGAAATCCTCATGATCACGAGCTTTTGTGATCTCCTTCTCTTCCCATAAATCATTACTTCTATCTCTCTCTCTCTCTCTGCTACAAAACTACAACTGCTTACTTTGACCTTTGCTCTCTCTCTCTCTCTTCCCCCGTAAGTAAATTCTAATACGCCAAGGTCGTCATCATCACACAAGCCTGCCAAAGTTCTCATATTCTTTTGTTGTATTATGTGTTTTCTTTTCTCTGCTCTCCTTTTTTTTTCCTTTTCCTGTTCTTGCTTGCTTTCATTTTTTTCTTTTTTCATTTTTTTTTTGCCTCCCCCCCTTCCTCCTTGGCGTTAGACATTTCCAGGGGACCAATGTGCCCCTATTATGTCTACCTGTCTGTCTTCGATATTTACTTTGTACGTCCTTCGTCAGAAATTTCCAAGCCTGAGAATTTGCCCTTTTCCCAAGTTTTTTTTATTTTATTTTATTTTTCTTTTTCATCCGTTTCTTAAAGTGCCCTGGACCATCATGTACGGTGGTATTCGCCTCCTTGAACTTGTGGATTGGGCTATATAGCAAGAGAGTGGCTTTTTACGTAGATGGATTTACAAATTCGCGTGATTAGGTATAGATAAGTATTTAAATAAGTGCATCCTGTTTTTATAGGACCGTGTTACTTCAATTCATAAACTAATCTTAATATACCAAGTATTGTGTAATTACTTGAATGCTTAAGAAGGCGATAGAAATGATATTTTTAACTCCGACTTACGTCAATAACTTATAAGAAATAATAGTCACTAGTTTGTCACAACATACACATTAATATCTATTTAATTGAATATATTAAAATTTGCTTGATTTTTCGCAAGCCCCACGTATTCGGATATTGCAAAAGTCAATGAGTTTGACATTCTACGAGAATTGTAAAGTTTTATAAACCACCAGTGCAGACTTTTTGTTGCCCTTCTTAACCTCTTAAAAAAATTTATAGCCAACTAATTCATGCACTTAAATATCACGACTTCAACTAATTTTCTAAAAACTTTCCCGAGTCAACAAATTCAATGACAAGGTTGTAGTTTGTCGAAGTTATCACATAATTCATGTAATCTAGATCTCAATGTCCTAAATAATATTAGGAAATGAAGAAATTTCAAAATGTCATAACCAATGCATTCCCCTCCCCCAATACGGGGCCTCCAAAGAATGATTCAAATTTTTTAAAAAATTGGCAAAAAGTGCATGCAAATCTAAATGGAAATATCTATATATTTGGAAATGTGTTATTTGAATAGAAGTCAAATTGTAAATGTGGCGAGGAAAGAAAAAATCGAATATAAATATCAACATCAAAATCAATGCAAATAAACAAGGAAGAGGCATATAACTCCCGTTTTGGTAGAGTTGCAAGGTCCACTCCACGAGTGCAATCCAGAAAATTTATTAGAGCCTGACACCATGGTGCCTGCGGCAAAGGCAATCGAGTACATTTTTAGCCTAAAAATATATTCTCGGCATGTGTTGAGTCACTTTCTGTATTCGATCTCACCCCAACATTGCTAATCATCTTCACTTTTGTAATTTTGTCCAGGTCAATCCGACTATTTCAGGCATCCTAGTCCCAAGCAGAAGAACTTGTCCGAGCCCATAAAAACAATTGAGAAATAAGATAAGTGCATCAGAAATTCTAAAATTTAAAAAATTTTAAAAATTTTCCAATTAAGTCCTCAAATTTATCAAAATGATGCAATTAAGTCCCTCAATCAATTTCATCTTCTTTTTTTTGTCACAAATTTTGTTCGTTTGACTAGTAGAAAATGTTGATGTAGTTTTTTTCTAAAAATTATTCTCTTTCTTATGTGATGTGAAAATCAACTAAAGCACGAAGCACGAGATCAAAACAGCGTTGTTTTAGTCCATATTCTAATTTCAGTTAAATAAGATTAATTTTTTTTTAAAATATTTAATTTTTTTTTTTTCTAAAAAAGAGCACATGCTAAAAAGTAAAAAATAAAAATAGTTAACGAAATGAACAAAACATTAAAAAGTTAATTTGATAAATTTGAGAATTAGTCGCATGTTTAAATATTAAGATTTAATTGTATTTTCAAGACAAGTTTTAATTATTCCAATTCTTTTTCCCAAAAAGAAATTAATTAGTTGATACCATGCAAATTGATTTTTAGTTGGCTTTCAATCCTCGGGTTAGGTTTGAGCATCCCTACTAGGCATCAAGATGATTCTTTCTAATTACCATTAAACAAAACGCAAACATCCTTTGTAACTTTATGAAGGTATCTTTGAATTTCAAATTTCCCTAATTTAACTTGAAAGACGATTCTTCTTTCAATCTGGCTCTACATTAATACTCAATGAAATCCTTAATGCGGCAACCGCATGTCTATGATTAATACAATGTATTGACTAAGAGAACACCCGAACATATGTGGCAGAATAATGTGGGTCTCTAGATTGTAAATCGATAGAAGGACAAACTGCATTTAGTTGAAATATGTCGTAGTACAGGGACTTTAATGAAATGACCCTTTCTTGCGCATAGACAGTTGGACTCGCACTCCCCTTTTAAAAGGTCAAATACTCCCATGGCCCAAAATCCTTAACATCTCTCTGGGATTCCAGTCCTAATCTTTCTTGTCAAAGTGACAAAGTCAACTGGACATGCCAAATCCTGCTTTTCAAAAAAGGAAAAACGAGCCCAAAAAAGACAAAAATCCCATTCCCTCAAATCCTCGCCGTTCATTCCCAAGCAATCGAATAATAATTGCCTTTTCACTAGGGAAAATCAACGGTCGGATGGGAACGATGCGGTAGGGACAAGACGGAATGACGAGAAGTTGGGTTGCCGTAAACTGGAATTTCTGGGAGAATTTTTGGATTTGCGAATTCCAATCAAATCAAATCAATCACGAATTTCAATTATATATATATATATATATATATATATATATATATATATATATATATATAAATTTTTAATGTATTTGTCTTTTCTTTGGTGAGGCTTTGCCCCCGAAAGACGGTAGCCGGTGCCAACTGTTTGACAACCTCGCTGCAAGAAAATGCCATCTTCTGCAGTTTTTTCTTCAGCCACTAGGGTTTTTCGATTTTGTTTATCTTTGACCTTTTTTTGACATGACTTGTGTCGCGACTAAATCCTGGCGGATATGAAAAAAAAAGAAAAAGAATCGTCCATCTGAGGATATCTTCTGAAAAGGGTTGTTGGCTTTATTATTGTTATGTTAGGTTTAGGTCGACTGATTAATAACCTAGATCTTGACTGCATGAATTTCAAAGCAGCAATGGTCAGACGGCCACGACACGCTCGTCATTGCCAGCACCAAAAATGCACACCATGGTGTCTTCGCAAGGCTAAGTACCGCCCGTGAAAATATAAATTGTTTCTGTTTACTGAGCAGGGTTTTCGATAGCCTCACGAGGGCTTTAATTGAAGAGACTAGGGTTTTACTCGTTTTACATCACGGAATACGATCATCATCCTTACCAAAAATCCTACAATTAAAGTAGAAGTAGGGCTCCCAATCCTACGATATGTAAGCAGTCTCTCAAGCACCATTTTGGACCCTTATCCAAAACTAAGTAATAAACGATGAATATAACGCATCTATAAAATGAGATATACAAGACTTGTGTGGAAGGATTTCCAAGTATTATGACATTGGAAGACAAGATCCGACTTTTTAGTGTTTTCTGTCCTTAAAGACCGCCCAGTACTGTTTTCATCTTGGTCCTTTCCATATTGTGCATCAAATGACCGACTGGCTCTAGTAAATGCCATGCGTGGTAGGTGCGCGAAGAATCACTTGAGATGTCCTCTCAAAGGGATAAACAATGATGTTTATGAGATTAGTATCGATTATAGTTTTAAATCCCATGGGATTTCATGTTGAACTAGTTGGGTTGATGATTATAAAGGTTGATCGGTTTCGATTGGGTACTGCTTGAATTGGCATGGGTGGCTTTTTTGTAGTTTTTGTTCACTTCACTGGGAATATGAAGAACACGAAGCTTTATTAACAAAAGTCTCGTGATAAAAGTTCCGATTGGCGAGGACTGAGAATAGCGAAGGTTGACATGTGAATTTTGGGGACAAATTTGCAGAAAATGGAAAATCAAGGACTTGTTTTTTTTTTTATAGTTGGAATAATCAAAGTCTTGATTGATTTTGCGATAGAAACAAAAATAATAAATGGTGCTGCCATGCAGAGACAGGGATGTCCCGTCCAGCCAGAGCTTTTGCGCGGGGGAACTGATGGACCAGGGTGGTAGGGTGGCTGCTGGTCTCTCTTCACCTGGAAAAAATGATGGTAAAAATTTAATACCAGGATCTGCATTGGATTATGTACGTAGCTTCTTCACTGATTAGTCTATTGCAAATCCCAAAGATCAATTTAGTAAAGCACAAAAATTACCGAACTTATAGCTGGGATGACCTCGTGGTATCTTAGTTAGGTTGGCTTCTAGAAATCTTTTGAACATATGGTATGTGTCATTATGAAAAAAAAAAGTAGGGTAAAAATATCTTATGTCTAGCCGCTTTCAAATTTGATGGCGTTGCTATGGATGTGGGGTGAGGCAACTTTGGGATGTGACATTATGACATGATTCAAATGAATTTACAATGAGAAATTTGATTCCGACATGTCATGTCACTGCATAGTAAATTTTAATTTGAAATTGATGAAAATGACACATTTATTTTCATTTTGAAAAAATAGAAAAGAAAGCCCTAAGTAGTCACCAACTTGCCTACTAAAATCATTGATGATCATCAATCAATCAAACATATAATTCATTGTCCAATCTTGTAGACATTGCCTGTTACATAATGAGACTCGACCAAGGATGAAGTCGTTAATTCAATGGCGTGAGGGATGTGGGACCTAATAATTGTTGGGTATATTAAATTGACACTGCTTTTATATACAGATCCCTTAAAATTCACATTATTTATGTTTTGATATCAAATTGAACTAGTATTATCCCACATCATAATAATAAGATTGATGGGCTTGCTCTTGCTCTATTATCTTCGATCACAAGTGTGAGAATATCGTGATAATATCTAGGGATAACATCCCTTAAATCTTAACAAAAGCGCAAGAGTGTTCTTTTCCCTTGTGGGGTGAGGTGAAAAAGAAGAGAAATGATGTTTGGGTTTGACAATCTGACAAATTGAACCAGACATTAGACACGGCTCATCTGGAGTCCTCGTTGACTAGGGTAAAGACCTGAAGACGACCCTCTGGAAAAAGAAGACAAGAGCACAAGCAGGCCGAACTATATTATCAAGAATTCAAAACCACAGACCAGAAGCGACTGAGAATACACGTATATCGTATGTATAAATCCCCGGGGAGGGGGGCACGTGGCAGGGTTCTGGCAGAGGATCAGGGCCTGGCCTGGCCCTGGCGATGGCCTGGCCTGAGGCATTTGGGAAGAGAAAGCAATGATGAAGAAGAAGGTGGCAGAGAATGGAATGATGGGAAATTCCTGCGTCCCCCCGCCCCCCACCCCTGACTTTCAACCCAACCCCCAGCGGGGGAATATCCATCATCATTGCTCTTCCTCCTCCTCCTCTCCAAATTGCCTCCAATTCCACCGTTCATTTCTCTGCCACCCCTTTTCTTTTTGGCTCCTCCTTTCTCCTCTATAATTTTTCCCCGCCTCGCATTTATGATTATGCCTTTTGCATTCGCCCACCGTCAAAAGAAAACAAGAGGGTAATGAGAGTTTGCGGCTTCGAGGACGCCGGTTTTCTTGGCTTGTGTGGTCCTCTTCCCTCGGCCTGTGTGCACCGGTTTGTCCTACGCTCTCCCTCTTTGGATTCATACGTGCATCTTTTTATATAAAGTGCCGCAGATCAAGTTCTCGTTTATTTCAGAAAAGAAAAGAAAATTCGATGAATGTGATTGCTCAAAATCTCACTATGCTTGGCTTAACATAAATTTTAATATTAGATGAGACGTATCTTGTGAAATTATTGTCTAAATTACTCGAGTACTTATGGCGAGCGTTATATTCGCGTACTATTTTTTAATCCAATAATTTAGGTTTTATAGTTGGCAATTTTAATAATATTATTAGGGTAATAAGCAATCGTTTACGATGGTGCAACGGTAGTGTGATCTACCAAGCTTCGGGTGGAAGCGAAGTAATCTATATTTGTGATATTCCAAGAGTTATTAGTGAATTTCGACCTTTTTTATGGATGTTAATATGGAAGTCTGGACAAAGGCAAATGCCAAGCCAAGCCACCGTAAAACCTGCATTGCAATCTATTTCTATCTTATTTTACTCGTTATATTTTTTATTTTATGGTGGCAACTTGCACGTGATTTCCACTAGTAACATTTCTGGTTTTGCGCATATAGATATACTTCTACTCACTTCTGCAAAAATCTATCTATGTTTATTAAACAACTTATTCACCCTTATAGATTATACAACACAAGCCACCACAATACCATTAGTCAACTAGGTATTTGATTACTCTCTTTTTTCACTCCATGTGTAAGTGTGAGATTCTTTATGACATCCGTACCTTGAATATATATTTTAAACAAGAGAGTCGAGAGAGGGAAATCAATTCAATTGGTATTTTCTTGTGATAGAATGCAGAAGTTAATTGAATCTTATAATTAAATCAATGTGAAATCACTAGAGAACTAAATGAGGAAAAATAAAAATAAAAAACATTTGAAATTTACGTGATATGATTCGAGTATCGATACTTACTTTACAAGAACAGTAAAAAAAATAATAATTCATTAATAATTGGAGAATCATAGAGTCATAATCGCTTGATTGGTTAAGCATTTCTAGTCCCGGATTACATCCAGAGCAAACCCACGGGTAATATCTTACAATCTCTTACGAAAAACTCACTTGGAAAACTCAAAGAGAGAAGATATGATACTCTTATTGTTTGTGCTATTGTATTGGATATTAGAGTCATCATTTATAAGTTGTGAAATCTACAAGGATTTCAATTTTAAAAATAAAATTCAAATGCATAAATTATAACAACTAGTTTCAACGTAATATTATGAAAATATGGTTAATACCATGAAAATTTCAAATTGAAATACTTGCGACAAATTTATCTAGATTAATTTTTTAATCACAAAAAACTTTATATCGGTACACTTATGATAAATTTACTAAAAACTAATTTTTTGACCATTAAATCGATTTGTTTGTGCTAAATCTACATTTCATTAATTTCATTAAATTGGATTAATACTACAAAAGGCTACATACGTCAATTGTCGCATATTATTTAATTTAGCAATTTGATAATAAAATTTAATGAAAATTTATGAATGGTAAATTTATTATAAATGTAATAATTGTGAGTTGTTTGGGGGTAAATTTATTATAAAAATACTAATTTAGACTTTTTTCTAATATTAATTATTTAAAAGAAAAGTCAATCGAAGTACAGTGAATCATGATTTTTAGGGAACAAAACATATATCTTGTGTACCCGTGAGAGGAGGAGAGAATTTTTCAGAATTGGGGATTTGGGAAATCCACATTGATTAGATGAATGTGTGCTGAGTTGATGATGGCGAAAGAGAAAAGTCGTGCATCTTTTTTGCATATCATATATATATTCTTGCGAGGAGGGAATTCTGTGGAAAAGACCTTTTCGTGAATTTTATTTATTTAATTAAATTTTCGCCTTTGACCAGTCTCGTCACTGTCGGAACTCCGAAAAGTATAAGATGACGTACGGGGCGGGGCTACCCTGTTCCTCGTCATCTTGCGTACAGAATTAAATATACTCGGCAGAGGAATAATAATTGTACTGTATGTGATGTTGAATTTTCTTTTCCTGTAAGGCGTATCCAAGGGGGAAAACAAAAGGCACAATAATTTTTTTGAAAAAATAAAGAAAGAAAGAAGTCATTTAGAATTCAACTCAATCAAATTGAATTTCTCCTTCCATCTCCTTTTCCAATGGAATCGAGCAGGGCTTTTTCAACCTTCTTTGAAAGTCTTAAAATTTCCAATTTAGCGAATATTAAAACCCGATGAAGAACTAGTAGTATCAACAACAACACATAATTTTTATAATTTTTTTTTAGTAGATATATGTACGTATCATAATGTGAAGAAAAGTTTAAAAATTGAATACCCATATAATAAAATATGAAACAGCGCTATAAAACTATTATAACTTAGTTAAACCCATCTCTATGTTAAAGATTGTTCCATCCTTTCTCCAACCAAACCAAACGTTACTCATATGCATACTCGATTAAAAATATCCACCAATTGGAAGGATGGTCATATGAAGTTTCCTCGCACTGAAAAATTTAGAAAAATGTGGGCACGATTACAAATTAGGGTTCGAATGATTTGAACTCAAACTCCATCTACCATCCTTCTCGAGTTTCCTTTGATTGTGCATGATTCTTACCTTACAAATCTTCTCCTCAGCATCCCTAATTAAGATCCATAACCCATATTATTGAGAAATTAGAAGGATGGTCGTAAGAAGTTTCCTTGCACTGGAAAATTTAGAAAAATGTGGGCAAGATTACAAATTAGGGTTACGAACGATTCGAACTCAAACTCTATCTACAGTCCTTCTCGAGTTTCCTTCAACTGTACATTATTCTAACCTTAGAAATCTTCTCCTCGGCATCCCTAATTAAGATCCATAACCCATATTTTTGAAAAATCATCGAGAAATTATTCAGACAAGCAACTAGTGTTTCTTAAACACGTGATAATCAACCTTAGATTCCAAAGCACCAACTCTCCTCCCTGATGCACGCTTGCTCGGAAGTCAAAGCTACCCCTTAAGCTGGATTCATTGATTTAGAAGGCCGCAACTTTATGCGTTTTCTTCCCAGCAACTTTTTGAATAAACAGAGAATCTCTTCATTCACTGCGAAAAATGGTATGTAGAACGACCATACTTTTCTAATCTATAGTGCAATATTCCAAGGATGGTACATGGAAAATTCCTTTCCGTGTGATCCCTTGAATGGGGTAAGATTGGCTTGTCACGGGAGAGATGAGAACATGCCCCCCTTCACGATCGTCTGCATCATCGGGTACGTCAAAGCTTCAAAATAAACATTTCTCCAGAAAACCAAACAATCCCCCCACGTGGAGCTTTTCAATTTTCATGCACAACTTAGCTGCTCTACCGAATATGTGCTGGTCCCAATCCATGCCGATGTCTTTTGTCAAAAGACAATGCTCCATTCTCGAGTCTCTTTCATCGCACATTCTTGACAAAGACCGTAAATCAAGGCACTTTTTTGTGTACCTTGGAGGTAGAACCCCTTGACTTTGTATATTCAAAAGCTATCCTTGTGCAATTAGACACACCCGAAAAAAAGAAAAAAAGCAAAACAAAAACGAGATTGGATCGATAAATGGCGTCCCCAGCTAGGTATGGACAAGTTGAGATGCTAATAATCATGGATTGGTGATTCCTAAAGCCGACCCTTTTAAATTCGGCATGCTAGTTTTCATAGGCACTCGACTTATTCTATGATTGTTTCGTGGGATTTCACTAATAATTCCACTTACACCTTAGTTGTTCTCTCATCTTAACTTCAATTATAAAGGAAAGGAGGACCTAGGAAGGGCACCTAAGTATCCTTGATTTAAACAACTTCAACTAGCTTGGAAAATTTGACAAGATTATATGGTTGTGTTAATTTATTAGGGATGGCGTATGCTAGTATTTGTGTATGTTAAAAATAAAATAAACCCTCCTAGACTCAACCAACCGGTGTTTGCAACGCTATCTCAGACCTAATCTAAAACTGAAAAAATAGGTTTTGTTTCTATTATGATTCGGCCAAGTCACGAAATTTGATTGGACCAACCTGTTTTCGTCATTACCATGGACTGGTTTCCAATGCATGTTATACTAATTTGATCAAACAATATTGGACTTCGCACGTCTCGATGCAATAATAGTGTGGTTGGATAGTTACGGTAGTACAATAATGTAGCGGGAAGATGTGATGGATGACGGGTTCGGATACAAGCTTTAAATAGGCTATGTACATGGTCCCCTCTCCATATTTTGAAAACTTACAATTTATCCATTGAAGACCGTCTAAAAGAGGAGAATGGGAGGAAGATCTAGCCTCCTCAGTCGCATCAATCAACACAAGAACAGCGACCGCGCTTAGAATGGCAAAACGAGAAATTCTGATTTCAAATTGAAACTTAGGTATTCCTTATCTATATGGGTCGTTAATTTTCTAATGTGTCGTGTTGACGCCTTGGTATATAAATTTAGAATTCTATTCTTCCTTGATTTCGTAAAAATTTCAAACTCAAAAGCCATTATTTGGTATATTATTTATCTGCTTTCACGTGAGAAGAGTGGTTAAGCATTCCCGTGACGTACGGATTTCCTTTGAAAAATTTCAGTTACGTGCATATATTGCCGTCTTTCTTCCTAATGACTAATTCGCGATGGTTTGAGAGGATGACGAACGATGGCACGTAATTAGAGCGGATATCCCTCGCAAGTCATCGTTGGGTTTGAAAAGCTTGGAGCATGTTTTCAACTCGATCCACATACATTTCATCTCTGTCCCGAGAAGGCCACGTAAATTGCTGCTTGGATCAATAATTGAGGAGGAGGGCCCCTTCTCCGTTTGACTTTTCTTGATCCTAGGGATCGAATTAGGTGGAAATGATTGAGTCGCTCCTTCGCTTTTATTGATTGATGAGCTTTTCTCTTTGCTCAGACACCATGCAAAATAGCCGGCGACCTTTTCAATTTATTTAAAAACCCCGGTTTATCAACTAACGTGTTTCCCACTGCATTAAAGAAGAATCCCGTAAGAAATCACTAAGAATTTTGATTTTGCGAATTTTTATTAGGTGATCTGATGAGTTTGAAGAATATGTCGTCATCGTTTCCGATGAGTGAGTTCATCCACGATGAGAAATTTGTTTAGCGTTCTCAGCCTCCGTACTTGACAGTAATTGATTGTTCTTTACTATAGTA
This sequence comes from Eucalyptus brandiana, assembly GCA_014182725.1. Classification (NCBI taxonomy): domain Eukaryota; kingdom Viridiplantae; phylum Streptophyta; class Magnoliopsida; order Myrtales; family Myrtaceae; genus Eucalyptus; species Eucalyptus brandiana. The sequence goes on from CM024669.1 coordinate 32,977,233, forward strand.
CGACGTTCGATTTGATACGTATTGCCACATCCCTAACATAAAGGTCGTGTAGAGAGATCACTTGGTTGTAGAGCAACCTTCACTCCACTCATAAAAATAATTATCTAAATTTATTATATAGTAATCAAATCAATTCTTAATTTTTTAATTTAATTTATTTAGTCCTAACATTTTAAAGGATTTTTCAATATAATCCTTCTAACTAATATTGATAGGAAATTACTAATGTACATATAGGCTATTCTATGTGATTCGATCGATTGATGTAGATAATTTTTATAATTTTTTGAATTTTTTCTATGGTGACTAGCAGAGGGAATCATGAAATAAAGAAAATAAAAAGGAAACAAAAGAAAATGAAAAAAAAAGTTAAGAAAAATTTAAATTTTTTATAAAGATCGTCAATGTTGATGATTTTTGGCTAAAGTTGATTAGAAGGATTGCATTGAAAATTGTTGAAATGTTTAAAACTAAATCGACTAAATTGAAGATTTTTAAATAGAATTGGAAGTTGTATAAATAAGTTTAAGACCTTTTGGACAATTGAAACAAAAGAAAATGAGAGATTAATGAAGTTGGTTGTTGCACTGTAAATACAATTAGGAAATTTCACAAAGTTCGGTTTTTAAATGGAAAGTGAGTGGTTTACTTGCTTCTTTATATCCCTTTTCTTTGGCCAAGTTTTCGTTCCTCTCTTCAAATTATATTGCATTAGAATATTAGAGTAATTTATAGATAAGGGCAAACTAGGAAAATTAAAAGTGGGATAAAAGCCAAGATCATAAGAAAGTTTCAACAATTGTTTATTTGCCGGGTGATGGCTATAGATATATGAACTTTTATTATAGTATTTGCTGATGTAATATAAATCTTTTTACACGAGCATCATTCGAATAGAAATGTTAACTTATTTATGGAATGAATCTATTCTTAAAAAAAAAAAAACAAAAACTGTACATCAGTATTCAAAACCCCGCTTTTCTAATAATTTTTCGCGCACCATTTTTTCTGAGGGAAATCCCTAAAATTGTATGGATTGTTGGAAGTAATTCAATCATTTCATGTGTGGCTTTTACTTATTAGTCATTCCACTATTCAATAAAACGATTCTGTCTAGACTTTTCAATATATAACCAGCATCTCTCAAATGCATGTTAAATAGGGCCCCAACGTCTCAGCTAACTGCTACCAAGGCCGTACGTTAAATTAATAGAATCATTGACTATCTACCGCATTCACACGCAAGCGAAGGAGGACTCGATTTTCCTGGATGTTTGGCCCTGGACAATGAATCTCCACATCCGCTTTCCAACCTGGATGCCATTCTCGAAGTCCTTAGCACATATAGAAAAAAAACAACCCAACATATGAGATCCGAAAACAGCATAAGATATAGTGCAATATTCCACGGGAAAGACCACCCCGTCTTCAATGGAAAAGAGCGAGAAATTCACCAGGAAAGATCCCCCCCTTCTTCGGGGCTCAATTATAAAATGACCGACGACCCTTGTGGGCGACTCGGTCGTCAACTCATTAAAGAAAGCTAGGAGAAAAAATTGGCCCGAGGAGAGAGAGAATTTGTGAAAGGGACACGAGTTAAAGGTAGGAAAGAGTCTTGCAAATAATGCAAGCGGGGGGGCGAGTCAAACATCGCACCTTAAGCACGATTTGACCGTAGGCGGAGTTTCCTGCAGCCTTCATATGACGAAGCTGGCGATGGATTATTATAGTGATTAGTCAAGATAAGAATGATTTGCTGCGTGATAGCATGTGCGGAGGGTTAAGATAAACAGCGAATGAGTGGAGGAGAGAGGGCGAGTTTAGTGGGAGGGAAGCCTCTCGTTCTCTTCTGCATGGAAATCATGCACCAAAGACAAAAAGTAGAGAGAGAGAGAGAGAGAGAGAGATCGTGCATGGACTAAGGAGCATGAAATGTGGACTTTTTATGTCAATCTAGGGTTCTTCTTTTCCTTAAAATAATACCAAGATAAACATTCTCTAAAGCATGGTCTTCCACTTTAGTGGAGGGAATATACATAAATAAAAACGATGATTGGTGGGCGTCGGCCCCGCCTGTTCTGACTATTCTTCCCCCCTCCCATAAAAAAAAAAAAACAAAACCCCTTCCTCTCCCGAACTTTCTTTGATTGGAATCAGGTTTAATTTGAACGTTTGAAAAGGATGGATCGTGTTCTGTTCCTTGTCCGAAACTGTGAATTCCTCTATTTGCAATTTCGTGGTTTGCCCGCACGTAATCAGACATGCGAGGCCAGAATTTTTGGCTAAGTAATAATAAGATTATATGAGGAATTGAGGTGTGAAGATGTCACGTTCTGCGTCTGACACGTGCACAACGAATTCCGTCTACCAAATACGCACATCATGGGACATGATCTTCTAGAAAAAGGGGGGCGTCCAAAATCAATGTTAGGTAACTTTTGAATCTCCCGCATTTTTGGGTTTTCCCAAAGTTTTGGTTAAACCCTAAAGGCCGCTTAAATTAAACGTTTACGTTTGAGAGCAGGTGAAATGTTGTGGTGGTCACGGTTGTCATCACGAAAAATCATCGACTCGTTACGGGTAGAACTGAAAGTGCTCACGGATCGCTTCATTAAGTGGAATACCTCTTGATGACTTCGTTCATAATAAGATCGATTATAATTTTGAATATTACAAATGCTTATCCGGTATAATATTTAAAAATATAAAAACTACAACATCATTTTAGACGGCATTCACAGAATTCTTTGTATCGTCTTTTAAAATGTCTGTCTTAATTTACAATGATTTCAATTAAGGACAAAAACTTTAGGGTAGAGTTAGCGCCCGTTGATCAGCAAATCTATCGGTTGACTTGTAACCAGTTGATGTTGGCGGATGTGGTTCAAGTAGTTGTGCAAAATGGTGTTAGAACCATGGAGCGTCATGTTGTGAGGACACGTAATGAATGCATTCCGTGTTTATAAATAGATGAAGAGTTCTAAAGTCCAATACATGGACCATCAATGTGCATAGGTAATTAAGAATGTTCATGTCGGCAAGTATGTCTTAAGTCCTAACATGGAGGTGGGCTGAGACTTGGAGATAAATGACAGCGGGCTAAAGGTCCGTTTGGTCATACGTAGAACGACTCCGAATTGCGACACGCTTGAGTACGCAGCGAAGAGCCAAAAAGAGCTTTGAAGTTCGTTCGGTACCCGATTGGAGATCTGGTCGAAATGTCAATGATCATTGAGTACAGTTCGGTACTTGGTCCGTTCACGTGGATTTGGGCCTAGTTCCAAACCGGCCTTAGAATGAGCCTATTTGGACATAGGTCCACTTTGAGTAACTCAATTTGGGTTAGTACAGAGGGACCTTTTTCTAAGGCCCAATTGCTTCACTTATCCAATTTCTCAGTTTTTAAGGGAGTGCATGATAATCATTCTATTTTTGTTCAAGAATAATTTTTTTTATTCTAGACTTGTTTCCAGAATATAAATCTTTTTGGTGATGCAAATTTTATTTTATTTTTATTTTCGGAACAAATTTTGTCCATAATTAAATTTAGAACAAAAATGAGAAGTAAAAACTATTCTCATTTCTCATTCTCTCTACTAGTTAGGACATGTTTGGTTATCATTTTATTCGGTAAATAATTTTTGAACAAAAATGTTCTCGGGAATAATTTCTGAGTATATAAGCGTGCTTGGTAATTATAAAAAATTTCTATTATAGGAATAGAAAATATAAATACGTTTAGTAAACTTGTATAATTTTGTTATTTCTTTTAATTTTTCAATATTTTTCCTTTTTTTCTTGTTTCTTTTTTCCTTTTTCTTTTTTTTCCTTCTTTCTCCTGTCGGCGACCAATTGAGTGAGGTTCGACGAGCTCGCCAAAGCCTTGCCGGGCCATCGCGAGAGCCGGCGAGCTTGCTAGAGCCTCGCCAGGCCACTGCAAGGCTCAACCTTGCCGAGCGTCGCTAGGTGGCGCGAGGTCGGTCTCGCCCTGGCCTAGCAAGGCCGAGCTCGAGCTTGCCTAGATCAGGCGAGGCTGAGCCTCACCGATGGTTGGGGGAGCTCGGCCTTACCCAGCCATGGTGAGGCTCGATGTTGCCGGGGGCTGGCGACAAAAGGAAGAAGGAAAGAAAAGAGAAAAAGAAAAAGGAAGAGAGAAAAATTGTTTTTCGAAATTGTTTTAACAAAAACCTAATTTTTTCTACTTTTTGTTTATGTTCCAAATCTGTTCCCAATAACAAAAAATAGATTTTTTGTTCTCGGGAATAAAAGTTTTACCAAATACGTTTATGTTCTTTTTTTTTTTTTTTTTTTTTTTTTTTTTGGTGACCCAAGGAATCTCCGTGCGCTGCTTTGCGGCGGAGTAAACCTTGGGTGAACTGGGCCCCCACCACTGACCCAGCCACAGGTGAATCGCGCGTTTGTACTGAAGCATCGACTACGTGAAGTTTCGAACTCCTCCCCCGGCGGTGGGGTACTAAGGTCGAAACCAACGCGGTCACCGCGGGCGGTGGTTCTGTTCTTTTTTTGTTATTCGGAACAAAAGAACAAAAATTTTTGTTCCGAGAACAAAAACACTTTTTAACAAATAGGCCCTTAGTGACCCACTCACTGCTACCGCTGTCTACTATTGTTGGTCGCCATCGATTGCCGCCTTCACCGATCGCTGACCACTGGTGACTGTAAGTAGACGATAGCAGCTGGCAAGCAGCACTGCCCTTCGAGAACGAGAAATTTTATGTTGTTATCAAATGAAATTATATTCTAGAAACAAAAATTTTGTGTTATTAAACACAAATTTTTGCTTAGAAATTCATCTAGAAATAGAAAAATATATTTCTCTTCCCAAATTAATTTCTCTCTAGAATAATTATCATTCTCCCAAAATTAATTTCTCTCTAGAATAATTATCATTCATGCCTTAAATAATAGGCCATGTGGAGCCACTGGCCCTTGGGCTCAACCGACATGAAGCACCCAACTTGTTCCACCCTGTGTAAGTTCCTCATTGATTTTCGATATGTACTGTCATGTGCATTTGAATAAACTCTTAAGTCATGAAAAATAAAACCAGAACTTTTAAAAGCTGTTCGAATAACTACGGTTACTATGTTGTGTAGTATTGTGATCCGTAAGGTCGGTAATGCATAATTCAACGCCACAGCGCATTAAAGCCGAGTGAAACAACTTCCCAAAAGCTGTCGCAAGCTATAGCGGGTTCGAAGGTGACGTAGCAGCTATTAGATGTTCGCCACAAGTTCTTATAAAAGTGGCTACGGCAATCCGTTTGGCAGCATGAACTCGACCGTGTTTCTATCAAAAATTGAGGGGAAGGACCCCTACGCTAAAGCCATAATATTTGGACGAGAAGGGTCAGCCATCTTGATCATAAACAGACGGTAGCTTGGTTGAGCCGAAAACTTTTAACATGCCTCCTAAACCACCAACCTCGCCACCAGTCTACCACTGCTCCTTCCACCATCACTAATCCGAACCACCAGTCCTCAACAAGCTACTGGTACTGCTACAATCTCCAGTTTACTCCACTACCGGCAGTCTTGTCAGCTCTACTTCAATCACCTCACCTCCACCTCCACCGCCAACTCCAGTAAAGTGCGCTTTTAAATCACAGTCGCAGGCACCGTCATTACCTCCAATATCCATTACCCCACCACCACCACCTCTAACAATGTTGTACTGCCCCTCCAACTCTTCCTTCATGGCCACCTCCGATTGAACCACGACAACCTCCACAAGACCATCTCCATCGGCCCACCACCATCCCTGTTCTGCCACCACATTCTCCTCCTAACCCCAACCACCATGCTCCATCTTGACTTCTATTTCCACCTTCACCTCCACAAAAACCTTATTTTGCTCCCTCCACTATCACCACCAGCTTCAAAGTCAGAGTGGTACCACCATAGCTTTTCCAAATGCTACATTCACCATCACAGCTACTACTGCCAGCTGCTTAATTTAACATTTCACACAGCCAGCTATAATCTCAGTGAAGATATAACTATGGCTAAGTGAAAAAAGATTGCACCCCAGGGCTAACATTTGCCCAACCAAATTTAAAGCAGCAAATTTCCATTCTGTCCTATTGAATCAGAGTGTCGAAGAACAGGCTGGTACCTCAGCGCTTAAAGAATGTTAAGGTTATAACACTTGTAATAGCATCATTCCACTAACCCAAAGATATAAACTAAAATGAAGAGATTGAGATTTAATATTTCATTACTTCTGGAAATATTGCAGACCATGTTATGCAATGAATTTCCCATCAAATTTTTGTTTTCTCTAAGTATGACAATCATACAGCCTAGTCTGTCAAATTCTTGGAAACAATTATGCTTGTTAGCCCGTCAAATTCTCAAAATCTATATTTGTCACTTCAGCGCAACATTTTAGCTTGACGATATACTATAACATCTACCTTAATAGTATAACTGTCACTGATCAGCATCATGCTATGCAATGGGAACTAGCATGACCTGGTATGACTGACTTGGTCAAACCAAGTTATCTTGACGGGAGAGAACAAGCCTCACTGAAACTGAGCTGTTGGAGATGGGAATTTATTCTCACCTTCCTTAACTAAGCAACACAAAACTAATCAACTATGAGATACCATTGTCACCTTAGCGGAGAGACAAGACAACCTAGTCTTCCAAATATTATTTCCATGGAGGTCCAGAAAGACAAAATGCTGACCCCAAGAAAAGACTCCAACCAGATAATGTACAATCGCAATTAATTTTCGTTTTATTCCACAACTTGAGACAAAAGTAGCAAAACTCAGAGAGGATGAAGGTACCAATATTCCTCGCAATTATGCTCAAGCATATTAGTCTCAACGAACAATGATTAGATAAATGAAGTAGCTTTTCCACCAAAAGCATCCATGCTTGAGCTCCCTGCAAAGTTACAACTGGCATCAGAAACAGAATCCGGAGATTTGCAGTTAATGTATTTCAAATCCTTTCAGCTTAAGAATCAATCTGATGGAAGAGATGCTCTACAATTATTGAGAGAGACACCATGTAAAAGCATCCACGATGAAGAATACAAATCGGAATACCTAATTATTTAAAGGGTGAACAAGATGCTTGAAATAAGTGACCACAGAATAAAATTAGCAAGGGCACGCATCAATTTGTAAACCCAATTATTCATACACTAAGTTGACATTTTTGTTGTTAGATAAAATTGATTCATTATGCCAACCTATTCTAAATTGTCTCTACATTCCAAATGCCCTCTCGATATCTTTTCCTGTAGCATTTTTATCTCTTTCATTAATAATAACTTCCCAAAGCATCCCTTCAGATGCATAAATCTTCACTAGAACATTACGAATATTTTCTCGGTGCGCATATCAATTAGCTTCGGGAGAACAATGAAATAATCAGTACAAATCTCTATTAAACCACAGACCCCCCCCAAAAAAAAAAAAAAAAAAAAAAACACCAACCACCACCACCACTAATAACACAAAATGTAATTTTGGAAGAAGAACAAGTGGCGGACCTTGCAAAGCTCAAGTTGTTGATCAAATACGACAGTAGACCATCATTGCAAACTTACAATGATGGTCTACTGTTGGATTATCGCCCAAATAGAAAAAAATAACATGATCACAAAAAGGTAAGAAAAATGCAATATATGAACCTCTCAAGTGAAGTAACCAATTGTGAGTATTAATATATTCAGGCAATATTGACAAATATCCATTCAAGCACCAAACTGACTAAAATGTTAAGCATCTCCAGCTTCAAACAAACTTTTCGTGCATGTGTGCACATTTGGACCGAGAGAGAGAGAGAGAGAATGAAGCACTTAATATCTTTGTAGCTCTGCAATTAGATGATGCATTTAATTAGACTTAAGACATCATTATACATGAAGACAGCTTTATTATAATAGCACTTTAGCAAACATAAGTATATGAGATTTTTTTCTCCTATGAAATTGTCAAATGTGATTGTCAAGATGGAATATCCAATTTATTAAAAAGTTCTAAGAAAACTAAACTTACAATATTTAGCCCATCTTGTTTGACACCTATGCTAATTAACTATATATTCTAAGGGAATAAAACATCCCAATCATTATCGTTTATGAGTAAAATGACATAATCCTACTACTAATATGCATGGGCTAATAATGAGAGACATTGGGACTAAATTCCACGTGAAAAACAAACAGTCACTGAATAAAACTAGATGAACAAATGCCTCCAGCTTTGTCACCAACCAACTCTACCTATTACTCATGCTACATCAGGCAAAGAACGCTCTCAAGTCGAGGAATCAAAGAAATGTATGATAAGCAAATGAATCACAACAAATCACAAGGCAAAGTGAATCTTAAGTTATAACAATATAAAGCAAAGAGGTTTATCAAAATGATACAAAGCAAAGAAAATCTTCCTTCACAATCTACATTATAGTGGAAACTTGCTTTCAAAGAGCCATCTATCTAAAAGAGCATGTTTTCCATGGAGGTGCAGATAATCCTAATGCAAATGTGCTCCATCCTTATCCGGCTATGAACCTTAACACGCAAGCTAAGTAGGACTAATATTCGCGAAAGTGCTTTCGACCAGTTCTGAGTTCAGTAAAAATGCCATAAGAAGTAATCCCAAAGACAGGATAAGTAACCCTTTTAATCAGGTAGAGATCTATCTACAGAAGGACAAATTCTCAATTGGATTAAATAAAAGGAACTGCAGGGACAGATAAAGAACTTGTCATAAAAGAGAAAGAGAACTTATTATATATCCAAAAAGATGGTCTAGTGAATAAGAAACATAAATAGAGAAATATAAAAAGAAAAGCGAGGAAGAAAACTAACTAGAATGGGATACAAAAGCCATTGATCTACAAAAGCTTCCATTCAAAAAAGGTTGTAAACGGCATAAGGGTTAACTTCAGTAAGTGCAGTCCGCACTAACTCTATTCGAAATTTGCTTCTGTTTCGCTCTGGTCAAGGTGTTCCAAATTGTGTCCTTTCATATAGCAACGAATAATCATATTGCCAAACATATATGCATGAAAATGCCAGAGTTTTGGCAAATCCAGTACTTGAGATCACCAACGATAACATAAGTCATGAAGAAAGCAAGGCCTAGCCAAACCATTACCGAATGAAACATGATACGATTTAGTGGTAAGACCGTAAGATATATTTTGAAGGCTGTTTTGTATAGCAATGGGCACAAACTTCATTGCAGCATTAATCTGCTGATAGCGATCTATCGTGTTTGTGTGTGAAAAATTGAAGATGAACTCCTGATATTGTTAATATGCACATTACAAATAATTGCCAATAATAAGCATGAGAATGGGTCCTAAGACATGGGAAGACAGCAAAGGAAGAAAAAGAATCAGCATCAGCAAATGCGCACACCCAGGCTGCCCAATCAATGAGGGGTTGGAAAAGAACACTTCAAACTCTCCAAAGGTTCATTCTAAAACACAAACCAAAGAAGAACTCAGCAAAAGAGAAGCCTCCTTTTTACAAATGTGGGTTTAGATTGAAGACACTCTTAGAAGCCCGTAAGGTTTGGATGGCAAACACTGACCAGAGATGATTCACTGATGGCAACTTAAATAGACAACGGATGGACGCATTAATTCGGATAGTTCATCAATTCGACCTTCAACCTTATGTTGCACAATAAGCCATTCCCCATTCTCCAACAAGTTCGAATTTTGACAACCAGCAATGGATGTACGCTAGTCCCTGATTAGGAATAGCGACCAATCTACAATCCAATAAGCACGTCCACCACGAAATCTCCTAATCTCGACAAACCCTAGAGAGAGCTCCTCACCCTCTAAATCCCAAAGAGCACAATCTCACAATCAGACACAAGATCGTTGCCGCTCACCACCCACAATCAATAACCCACAAACCAAACATCATCGAAGACGGCGGAAAGCAGCAATTAACAAGCGGAAATCCCAATGCAACAGCGGAAAGAACGAAACCCAAATCTCCCAGCGCGGAAAAAAGTCACGGCAACCAGAAAACTCCCCAGAAGAAGGGGGGAAAAAACCGACCTTTTGAGAAGAAGAAAGAAATGAAGGAGGAGGAGGAGGAGGAGGAGGAGCTCTAAGCGTTGGCGGGCTTGGGGATGAGGGGGGCGGCGGGCTGGGTGAGGCCGCCGCGGTGCTGCAGCTTGAGGCGGGCCTCCTGCTCCTGGCGGATCTTCTGCATCTTGAGCATGCGCTCCATGACGAGCTCGTACTCGCACTTCTCGTAGGAGTGGCGCTCCCCCTCGCACTTCCAGGGCAGGTAGTACTCGGCCTGGCGGCACTTGTTGAGCGGGATCAGGAGGTGGGCGCACTGGTCCCGGTACGCCAGCGGCACCCGCGCCTCCACCATCTCCTCCTGCGTCGCGATCATCTTCTTCGACGACCCTTCCACCTCCATCTCCCTCTCCCTCTCTCTCTCTCTCTCTCTCTCTCTCTCACTGGCTTCGCCTTCTGCTGTGCGTCTCGTTCCTTTGCGGTCGCGTGCGATCGGGTCCGGTGTGAAGGGGTGCGAGCCGTGACCCATTTAACGGGCGAAATTACACATATGGGTCTTCGACTTTTCAGTGTTTGGACTTTTTTTTTTTTTGTAAAGGTAATGAATATATAGCTTAGGACAATAATACAAAAGCGGCACAAAGACTTACACTCTAACTACAGTAAGTAGAAAGAGTGAAAGAGAGCCGAAGAAAGAGCCAAAGGCAAAGATGAACAAATACAGAAAAAACAGAAAGCGATCACTAAAACAGAAGTCACGACAGCCAATACAAAATATATACACCTTAAAATATATACACATATAATATATAAGGTCGATATTATCAAAATTCTCAAACGATATATTTGTGATGAATTTATCCTAAATTAATTTTTTGATCACGAAAAATTTCAAACTGATACATTTATGACTAATTTGGCTTCCATCAATTTCTATTTAATTTTACCAGCAAATTATAGAGTTGGATATTATGTGATGGTTGATGAGGAGTGTACCGGTTCAATAGGTGTACTGATTTATGATTTTTCATGATATTACTTTAATTTAACGGAAACTAAATTATTATAAATGTATCAGTTTGAGGTTTTCTATGGTAAAAAAATTAGTCCAGGATAAATTTATTACATGTGTATTAATTTAGAGTTTTCGTGGTATTGACCCTATATAATAGTTATGTTATATTCTTAGTGTAGATATCGATGTGAATTTTGACAAGAGTAATGATATGCGAAAAATTATAACAACATAAACCACCAAATCAATCGGATTCTCAATTGGAATTTGGGCAGAGTTTTATTTAAAGTAGATCTGAACCACATCATATAAGTGACATCCTCTGATTAAAAGGAAATGTGAAGAAAAATGAAATTGCATTATTTTTGAATCATAATATAGGTATATCCAACGTTTCGAGGACTTTTACATAATATGAAAGTATAAACTAAGAATATAAATGCGCTCTGCTCTCCTCAATGTCGAAATCTGCACCTTTGGTTTGATGTTGAAAAAGCGAGCGAACCATTAGTATTGGATATTTTAGTGAGAGTAGAGTGCTTCTCTCTTCTTCATTTACTCCTATTTCTTTACACAGTTTCTGCGAAATTTAAATTAACATGCCCTTAATTGTCCACTGTAAATATAAAAGAATCATCTCATTTAGAGATGTCTATGATTATGCATCTAATCACAAGGGTCATCGTTTAATTATGCATCTAGTCATATCTGTTTCCAAACTATGGGAAATTGTGCAACACGCTAAATTTTTTATTTCTGCTTCAATAAACATTATGTAGTTATGGTCCAGAAGTAAATCCTTCTGAGTTCTTATAATACAGAATGAGGAAGCACATTCATAGTAGAACTGCCTGCCTTCGCTTTATATACACCTCCATGCAGGCAAACACCTTAAAAAAAGTGAAAATCTTGGCCAAGACCCAATCCTTTTGTATGAAATTCACTGGACAATCTGATCAAACCCTCAAGTGGCCTTTTTCCGTTTATACTTCATGGCACAGACGATGTAGACCAGCAAGTTCAGGAAGCTGAGCCCGGCTAGAAGCCAGAAGAAGTAGTCAAGGTGGCCCTCGTTCAAGTTATCGGGTATCCATCCGACCTGCCCGTCTCGGGTCGTGACATACGTCACGATTGTCAGGATCAAGGAGCTAAGGTAATTCCCTAGAGAAGTAGTCAAGAGTGACAGCGCGCTGCATAAGCTCCGCATGGCGTCTGGAGATTGGTCATAGAAGAACTCGAGCTGCCCGATGAAAGTGAATATCTCTGCTGCGCCCAGCAAGAAGTACTGTGGTGCTTGCCAAAGGATGCTCATCGGCACGGCGACGTCTTCATCAACCAAGCCGAGTTCTCTAGCAATTTGGAGACGCTTAATCTCTACTATAGCAGCAGCCGACATGCAGAGAACTGATATAAAGAGGCCAATTCCCATCCGCTGCAACTCGGAAAAGCCTCTTTCCTTGCCTGTGAATTTCCTTGCTATTGGAACGATGGCCCGATCGTAGACAGGCACCCAGAAAATCACGCTTATGACATCGAAAGTTGATAGAGATGCTGCAGGAATAGTGAAAGAGCCGATAGTAGTGTCCATCATCTCCCCTTGTTCCACAAACATGGTAGACATCTGCGCATATACAGCAGAAAATACAATTCCTGTGGCCCAGATTGGGAACATACGGATCAAAATCTTCAGCTCCTCCACTTGAGTGACTGTACATAGCCTCCAGGCATTTGAAAAGTCCCCGCTTTTGGTGTCTGCATCAGTGACAACCGCAGCTTTATCGAGGCACCTGTTATTATTGTGGAGATCGTTAGCCCTTTGTCCACATTTCCAGTAGATGATTTATCATCTTCTCTGGCATGATAAGCAGAAAAATATATGGGAAACTACAAAACTTGGTCTTGCATGTAGGTTTGATAATGAGTATGCATGTAAATTTAGAATGGTACACTGAAAACACGAATAGACGTCCAAAATTTGGACACAGAAGTGCAAAGGTATGATTGGGTATTGTTCTTATGACAATTTGGGGGTGTGATTCGAAATCTTCGAGAAACATTTTGTAACTTCTTCTTCAAAGTAGTTGCAAGGCAAGATGTTGACATTGCACACATATATTTAAGATGAAGTGTTTCCATAAAAATGTTCACATTTCCATGTCCGTGAGTCAAATATACGTATATATGTCAAATATACATATATATGTTATATATATACAAGCAGAAACATTAGCTTACCAAATACTAGTTAGAAAATTCGTACCATAAGAAAGAAGAAGAAAAAGACAACTCACTTCAACTCATTGCTGTGTTCTATTTTGCGGCTTCCTTCTATAGCAGAGTTCTTTTCTTGTGTTTCATACAGGAGACTACTGTCCTCAGGGACCTCCACGCTCCACTTATGGAAGGCTGCAACCAAAACCTGACACATCCTTGTGATAGGGCTCCCCCCGGGTTTCTGGAATCGATAGAGAGGCGTGCCTGAAAAGAAACTGGCAATAGCAACTCCCATAAATACTGCAGGAATACCGAATCCTAAGCCCCAACCCATATTGTCTTGAATCCACACTATGAGAGTGCTTGATACAAGAGCGCCTATGTTAATGGAAAAATAAAACCAGTTGAAGAAAGACCCTTTCTTCACTCGCTCTCTCGGATCAGTGTCATCAAACTGATCGGCGCCAAAAGAGGAAACACATGGCTTGATCCCCCCAGTACCTAGGGCAATCAGATAGAGCCCTAAGAAAAATACTGCGTATTGGGCTGCCGTTGCTGAAGGGCAAACAGAGTCCACACATTCTGCAGGCTTCAACCCAGGAACTGTTGCAGAGAGAGTCAATGTACACATACCCTGTAAAAAACGACAAACCAGCGTCTTCAATCATAACTGTTTTACTCTTTTTTTGGGCTGAACCCATAACTGTTTTACATTAGCAAAAGGCGATGAAGAAAAGTTTATGCAAGAAGGTGAACATGGGATGAAAGATGGCAGATTCACTCAGCCTCACTTATTTGCTATCACCTGCAGCATTGGCACATTTTATCATGAACAAGCAACTATTGTCCCAATTAATTATATAAAATAATGTAAGTAACAGAAAATTAGCAGTACCTATTGTTGCAGAGCTCATAAGTATTTGAATCATAAGAGGAAACCAGTCTACTTCTTAAAGTCGAAAGCTCCATTTAGTTTTCTGACCTCATGGCATCCAGAAGGAATAATTATGTATTATCGAGTCCAGAATTAACTCCATCCACACAACTATATCAAGGGCATACTCACATGATTTTAAGCCCACGAACAATTCGGCATCACCCATTCAAACACAAATTAATGCCCTGAGGTAATGAGCTTTCCATTAACCCCAATGGAATGAGGAACTTTTAGAAGATGACATCTAGTAAAATATTATTCACTCACCATGACAACCTAGGAAAAACCTAAAGATCTTTATTTGGAAGCTGATATGATGGAATTATAGTGCAGAAACAGCCTTCTTTTTCAGGCACTCATGTGTGTGTGAGAGAGAGAGAGACTGCAATGAACTTCGAGCAGTAGTATGCATTAGCAAAGATGTCCACAAGTTCATAATTTTTTACAGTGAAATGTCACCTCATCAACATAAAACATTGAATGAAAGCAATGGGAAGTCACATAGCCAAAAAGTGGTAACTCACAGAGCAATGCTTAGACCCGACTTGACACTTTCTTATTATAGGTTTAAACATCAACTTCAAAGTACTTCCAGCCAAAAATGTGGAAAAGTGTAGTAGCCAATGCTTAAATCCAAAAAATTAATTGTCAACTAGTTGATCAAATATGATGAAAACACGAGAGGAAACTCAGCCAAGCCATAACTAGAATGATTCCAAAAAGAAGAAGAAGAAGAAGAAGAAGGAAAAACAATGCTGCAAGCTGCAGCAAAATTCAGCAATTAAAGTATAACACTCAATTAATGGCTTAAGCAAACTAGTGCTCTTTATGCTAGAATTCATTAGGCATGTTGTGGGGTCTGAATAGCAAGCTCTTTCTTCCAAAGCTTGTGGATATTGCCTATAATAAATGATGATATTCCCAGTTATAATTATAGCAAGCACTCAGTCTGGATTCCTAGATAAATTAGCCTTAACATCAGACCGTATATTTATCTTGACTCACCTCCTTTGTCAAAAACAAGAGAGAAAAAGAAAACGCAAAAAACAACGTAGAACTGAAGACCACTAAAAGCATCTCCACACTAAATGGATCCTCTCACATCACTATGCTTTATTTGGCATCAAATCTTCAATAAGATCCAAATACATGGATGTTTTCATTAGACTTTCTAAACATAACCATTCACACATCTTCCACTCCTTTAAACCTACATCTCATCCTAGAGGCATATCTTCTCACTGAAAAACCAAAGAGCACTCTAAGCAAAGGCGAGTTCTATTTATGACCTGGCTAATTAAATAATAAACAATACAGAGTAAATAGCCAAATAATCCAGTTACTAAAGGGTTGTAGTCATGTTACTAGAATAATCTCATTTGATGGCCAACCATTTACGAGGTACAGCATACTGGGGATTCATGAAAGGAGGTTTTGGTTTTAAAACGTGCTCACAATGAAGTATATTGTGGAAAATGCAGCTATTGTCCAATATCTTCCCCAGCAAGCATCGGCTAAAATAGCTCCGATTAGAGGTGTGAGATAGCAAGTTCCTTGCCAAGTGGTGACATTTGTCGCGGCTGATACATTTCCCTCGTGTAGTTTGTTGGTGAGGTAAGTAACAAGATTAGTGGCGATTCCATAGTAGGCCAAACGTTCACAACACTCAGTGCCTGCAATTCATTCAACAAATAAGTGGGAATTCCACAGAAACTGAAAGAATCCTTAAGTGGTTGATTCAGGAAAAAAAAAAAAAAACATTACCTAGGATGAAGGGGCATGCTCTCCAATTTCCAGTGTTGCTTTTCAAGACAGGCTTTCCTTTGACGTCTACAGAACCATCTCCAGTGTACAGTCCATTACTCTGATCCTGGGGTATTACAAAAGATATCCAGAGATGAGGGCAGAGAAAAAGGAATGAGGAAGCGTTTGATGTTCAAGTTGTTTATTTTTCTTTTAATGGCAGAAATCAGTGCTTTGGTTCATGCCATACGATTGTCTGTCTTCAAAGTTGGTATAGTTCAGAGAAATCATGTTGAGAGGGTCCTAAAATATCATACCTAGGAGCCTATTCCAAGTGCAGTGCACCGGCACATTTAAATAAGTCGTCATTTTGTTTAAAAACAAAAAGAAATTTAAGCTTACATCAATTGTATTTCGAGATCTAACCAAGTTTTTCTTTCTTATGCACTTGTAACCAGTACCACAAAACTTGAAATCAAAAGGATGGTATTTTTATTTCAATGTCGAGAGTCCATGAGGCAGCATGTTTTCATTCCTTCCCTCAGGTTCTGCTCAGTTATACAAAATGGCAGATATAAATATTGTGGTAGCAGGCTTCTTCCCCACGTAGATGCATACAGGTAATAAAGACCTTTTTCCTATTAATCTCTGCTAGCAAAAAAGCAAGGTTATTCTATCTCACTCCATAGAATCCAAAATTAATCTTCACAATGTCAGACACATTAACTGATGCTCCTCCCTCTACTTCTTTATCACATTGCCCTGAAGTCCCTCCTGTTTCAATGAGGATTATATTAGGTATACACTCTAGCTTGTGACTTGCGTTTGTGCTTACCTGATCCATATATTCCTAGACAATGCCTCTGTTGTTGAGAAACTGAAATTAGCAATTCAAGAAGCCATGGGTCATGAAAGTTGATAAGGTGTCTTGCGTGGGTGAGGTTAAGCCCATTTCAAAATTGACACCTATTAGGTGCACCAGCTTGCCAGTAGCCATTAGTGTTGCTGAGGCCACAATCTTTTTCTACTGGCAATCTCTATTCGTAAACAGAGAACTTTAGGGCGATTTCAAAATCCCACTCACACCCATATGTGTCTTGGGGACAATCAGGGACAAATGCCGCAGTTTGATTCAGATGATGCTAGTGCATTTATTACAAAAACCTTGAAGTGTGGGGTGGGGTTGAGTTCCTTGAAGCTAAGCGGAATGGTTATTATCTTTGGAATCTTTAAAATGGCAATGGCAACCGAAGTACAAAGTCACTGACTAAATGCCAAATGAGTATGTGGGACTGGCATCATTTTGCAATCCTGATGATCAGGTATATTCTTTTGGTCACATGATATCTTGACTAAGTCATCAAGCCACAACACCTCTACGAAGCAGATTTGAAATTAAAATGCCAGTCAAGAAATCACTGGGTCAACCGGCAGCCAGCCACCGGAGCACAGCGAAAAATTAGTGCACATTTTTTAATGACAATTAAGACATAAAAAATATCAGAGAACAAGAAAGACCACATTCCAGCAGCTCCTGCAACTAGCTAGTCCCATTCAGTAGACAAACAAGAAAAGAGTTCTCAAACACAGGCTAATCCCAACTTGTCATCAGAGCAGACTCTCAAGTTTCGACCTTTCGGGCAATCCCAGAATCAAAACTTCCACCAAGAACGCATCAGAACCCCCACTCCTTTTGTGCACACAGAACCCAAAAAAAAAGAAAAAAAGAAAAAGAAAAAACCAAATCCAGAGGTCTGACAAGATAGAACACAAGATCCAAAGAATAGCAGCGGGGAAGCAGTTGGAAGAGAAACCTGCAACAGCCCAAGTTCTTGCTGCCGCCTGTCTTCCTCCAAAGAACCCATTTCGCTGTGTCTCCTGCAGATTCCGAATCTTCAGGCACAGACTGGAGAAAGATTCAAGGGAAGGAAGTGGGTTGCTGGCCCTGCCGGGACCTAACAAGGAAAAGAAGAAAAACAGAGAAAAGAGAATCTCATGCGCCTAAAGTGCCGTGTCGGGGTATCGCACTTTGATTCTTGGCTGTACGTTTGACGAAATTGTCCGAGATTCCCAGGTCGTTTGGCAGCTTGGGCCCGTATAATATCTCCAATAGAACTCCACGAAAGAGGGGACAGTCGTTACGGTCTTTCCAACGTCCCTCGAAAGCCTTTTATTACATCTAATCTTTTCTTCATTTTTCCACGTACGCACACTTTTTTCTTTTTGGGATTAATATAACCGAAAATCCTAAATCGATACACTTGTGTTATCTTTACCCGAACTAATTTTTGTGTTGTAAAAACTCCCAAACTAATACATGCTATCCAAATTTATTCCAAACAAGCATATGTGTACCACATTTGGTCCAAATTAATTATTGTGATACTCATGCCACATTTAGCCAAAAAATCCCAGATTTATTGTAATTTTCAGTAAATGTGGCATGAGTATACTAATTTGAGATAAATGTTGCATAAACATATTGGTTTGGAGTTTTTTATGATATAAAAAAATTAATTTAAGGTAACTATGACATGAATATACTAGCTTGAGATTTTTTGTGGCATAAAAATTAATTTGGGAAAACATGGCTACCGATTTGGGATTTTTGGTGGTATTGACTTAAAAAAAAAAAAATTCTACGATTCTCTTTGTAAATAATCACTTAGTAAAAATAAAATAAAATACATAGCCTTTTTGCGTATAGCCGTGTATCTTTGAGAATGCACACATATCAAAGGCCGAGTCGAGAAGGAAAGGAGTCCCGTGTTGAAATGGCGAATGGGTTGAGTCTGCTATGTGAACGATCAGATTCCCTTATGCCTGACTCAAATCTCTAACAACACTCATTCATCGATTGGGTTTCTCCCTCCAATAAACTCACTTTGACTTCAATCACTCTCCTCGTAAAAATTTACATTCTGTTAATGAGTACTCAAGAGGTATTTGGTAGACTAACTTTGAATACATTCGCTCTCTTTGTAAATAACCACTTCATGTAGCTGAAGGCCCCTCATGGTACCTATGTCTAGAACAGAACATGCCTGAGGTGGCCTTGTGAAAAAACTTTCCTAACCGAGCGCTTCAAAGTTATGAATTTTTTACTTCTTTTTATTGTTGTTTCAATTTCGAGTGGAGATTTGCATTTATCTCAAGCCCAATGTGCACTTATTATCCCTTGCAAATGTTGATTTGAAGTCACAGTCTTAATGAAATCACATTCAATTGAAGTCACAGTCTTGAACAGAGGTGATCAGATTGAGCTTCTAAAACCTTACAATATAGGCAAAAAGAAAGACCAGACATCAACGGCCAATGCACCCATTTTGGAATTTTGTAAGTAACATTGAAGTTTCTCATACATTTCAAGAAGCATTTAGGAATTGGATTCACTTTTCTCAGCTCATTTTCTCAATGAATATGCAAGTGCACAAGACTGCATGGACAAACCATGAAAATCTGCCCAAAAAGACAATGAGAGCAGAGGAAGCTCTATGCAAACCCACCAGTTTTATAATTCTGAAGAGTACAAGAAGTAGATCCTTCTGATATCTCATGATACAAAATGACGAGTCCACATTGGAACCGCACGCTTTGCTTTACATACACCTCCATGCAGGCAAACGCTTGAGAATTATAAATTTTGCTGAGGCCCAATCCTTTTTTAGTGAAATTCATGGAAAAATTTGCAAAACCCTCGAGGCCTTTTTCTGTCTATGCTTCTTGGCACAGACGATGTAGACGAGCAAGTTCAAGAAGCTGAGCCCTGCTAGAAGCCAGAAGAAGTAGTCGAGGTGGCCCTTGTTCAAGTTATTGGATATCCACCTGACCTGCCTGCCGATGGTCGTGAGGAACGTCACGATTGTCAAGATCAAGAAGCTCATGTAATTCCCGAGAGAACTAGTCAAAAGGGACAGCACACTGCATAAGCTCCGCATGGCATCCGAAGCTTGGTCATAGAAGAACTCGAGCTTCCCGATGAAAGTGAATATCTCCACAGCATCCAGTAAGAAGTATTGTGGCGCTTGCCAAAGGATGCTCGTCGGCATGGTGACGTCTTCATCAGCCAAGCCAAGTTCTCTAGCAATATGGAGCTGCTTAATCTCTACTAAAGCAGCGGCCGACATGCAGAGAACTGATATAAAGAGGCCAATGCCCATCCGCTGCAACTCCAAAAAGCCTTTTTCCTTTACCGTGAATTACCTCACAATTGGAACGATGACCCCATCGTAAATGGGCATCCAGAAAATCACGCTTATGACGTTGAAAGTAAATAGAGACACTGCAGGATTAGTGAAACAGCCAATGGAAGTATCCATCATTTCCCCTTGTTCCACGAACATGGGAGTCACTGCGCATATTCAGCAGGAAACATGATTCCTGTGGCCCAGATTGGGAACATACAGATCAAAATCTTCAGCTCCTCCACTCGAGTGACCGTACAAAGCCTCCACACATTGGAAAAGTGCCCACTTTTGGACTCGGCATCAGTGACTATAGCAGCTTTATCAAGGCATCTATTATTATAGTAGAGATCGTCAGCCCTTTGGCCACCTTTGCAGTAGATAATTTATCATCTCCTCTGGCATGATAAGCAAAAAAATGTATGGGGAACTATGAAACTTGGTCTTGCAAAAGTTCTCAAAATGAGTACGCATGAAAATTTGGAATAGTATAATGGAGACATGAATAAAAGTCCAAATTCTGGATGCAAAACTAGCGAAGGTATTATATAGTGGGTATTGTTCTTACGATATTTCGTGGGTGTGATTGAAAATCTTCAACAGATCTTTCATAACTTCTGTTAAAATGGTTTTGGGTCAAAGTAGTTGCACAGGAAAATGTTGACATTGCATGCGTATAATCAAGATGAAGTGTTTCCCTACAGACGCTTATATGTCCAGGTCCAAAGGTATTAGGTGTCCACTCAAGAGTCTGTATACGTATGTATATTGTATAGATAAGCAGAAACACTAATTTACCAAATACTGGTTGAAAAATTCAAACGATAAGAGAAGAGAAGAAAAGACAACTTACTTCAACTCATCGCTGTGTTCTATTTTATGGCTTCCTTCTATAGCAGGGTTCTTCTGTTTGTGTTTCATACAGGAGACTACCGTCCTCAGGGAAATCCACGTTCCACTTATGCAAGGATGCGACCAAAATCTGACACATCCTTGTGATAGGGCTACCCCCTGGTTTCTGGAATCAATAGAGAGGCGTGCCTGAGAAGAAATAAACAACAGCAATGCCCTAAAATAGTGCAGGAATATCGAATCCTAAGCCCCAACCCATGTTGTCTTGAATCTACTAGAGCACTTGATACAAGTTGAAGAAAGACCCCTTCTTCACTCACTTTCTCAGATTGGTGTCATCAAACTAATTGGTGCCAAAAGACGAAACACACGGTTTGATCCCCCCAGTACCTAGGCCAACCAGATAGAGTCCTAACAAAGATACCACATGTTGGGCTGTGGTTGCTGAAGGGCAAACGGAGTCCACACTTTCTGAAGGCTTCTATGCAGGTACTGTCGCAGAGAAGAGTCAGCCCACACACTCCTATAAAGAATGACAAACCAGTGTCATCAATCATAACTGTTCTACTTTTTTGCTGAACCCATAACTGTTTAAGATTACCAGAAGGCGAGGAAGAAAAGTTTATGGATAAAAGGTGTGCATGGTATGAAAGACAGCAGAATACGGCATCACTTATTTGCTCTAATCACCTGCAGCATTGGCATATTTCATCATGAACAAGAAAGTATTGTCCCAACTGGTTATGTAAAAAGATGTGTGTAACAAAGACTTAGCAGCTTCCTATCGTCACAGAGCTCATAAATTTCTGAATCATAAGAAGAAACAAGTTTGCTTCCTAGAGGTTGAAAACTCCATTGAGTTTTCTGCTAGATTTCTGTCCTCAAGGCATCCAGATGGAAGAATTATAACTAGAGAAAAATGACATTAATAGTGTATAAATTTTGACTCAATATATAATGTTATCCATATATTTTAATTTATTTAATGTGGTCATTAAACTATTGCTAAATGTTCAATGTATATATTCTGGTTGATCAAACGATAAATCAGACATTATTTGATGTCATGGAATATAATATGTTGAGTTGGACATTTAAAATGAAGAGTTTGCGTGTCCATATTTTTATCCATCTACTTTTATTCTCTAGTTTGAAAAGGAAAAAATGAATTAGGGCTTCGCGATCACTGACCCTTGCTTACTCGAAAGATTCAAGGGAAGATTTAAAGCTTCAACCAACACAAGAGTAGAACCCTTGCTTACTCGAAAGATTGGAACTTTTAGAAGATGACATCATAGCATTCATCATACATTGACCATGACAACATAAGGAAAACCTAAAGATTTCAATTTGGAAGCTAATATTGTGATAGCCTAAATTTTCCATTTTATCTACTACGTTAGTAATATTGTGTTATTAAGAAATTGGACCCATCTTTCTTCATATGGCATTAATGATACCATAATTCTCTCCCTCTCATGACCTTACTTTATTGGCTACTTGTAGCCTTTTTACTTGAACACTTCTTTTCATTTTCCACCAAGTATTTTAACTCAAATGCTCTTATTTGTGTCATGGAATCAACCCCTAAGATGACATCATTCATGACATCTCTTGATAAGCTTGAATTATTACAAATCAAATAATGATTCTCATTCATGCACCTACTTAGATGAATTTCGTGCTCTCTTCAATCATTATCTTTATTTAACAACTCAAATTAAGCCACTTGTCACCCATATACATGACCACACGCCCTTAATTTATGACGTTGAGCTTAGCTTGACAAATGATATCATGTATTACATCACCTCTTTTAACTTTAGTCTATTAACACTCTTGATAAGTTTGAGTCCTCATTCATGCAATTTACTTGGCCAATGATGCTCTCTCTCTCTTTCCAATCATATATCTCCTTTTAATTTCTCATATTAATGGCCTGTTTGGTAACGATTTTGTTTTCGGAAATAATTTTTATTAGAAATGGTTTTTTCTAATTCTATTCGCAAGAACAATTTATGAGTAAAAGAACGCGCTTAGTAACTATCCAAAATTTTTATTTTCGGGATAAAAATGCGTTTGGTAGTATTCTTAAATTCTATTTCTTTTAATTTTTAATACTTTTATTATATTTATATTTTTTCTTCTTCTTCCTCCTTTGTAGCGGTCGCCGACCACCGCCATGGCTAGCGACCAGCTAGGCGAGGTCTGGCGAGATTGCCTGGCCAAGGTGAGCCTTGGCCTTGCTTGGCCTTTGTCTAGGCGGCGCAAGGTCAACATCGCCTTGGCTCCGGCGAAGCAAGCCTTGCTGTGGTTTGGCATCACCGGGGTCGGTGATGCTTCGAGGAGGTTGCCAGCCCTCATCTAGCCGTCGCCGGCCATAGCCGAGACCGGCAACCGGCCAAAAGGAAGAAGAAGAAAGGGGAAGAGAAGAAAAGAAAAGAGGAGAAAAGAGGAGAAAAGAAAAAAAGAAAAAGAAAAAGGAATTGATTATAGAAATTATTATTGGGAATAAGAAGCAATTTTTTTCTACTTCTTGATTTTGTTTCAAATCTATTCCCAAGAACAAAAAAATAAATTTTTCCTCTCGGGAATAAAAATTTTACCAAACGGATTTATGTTCTTTTTTCGTTTGAGAGAAAAAAAGAACAGAAATAATTGTTCCGGGAATAGTTACCATGCATGGCTTAAGTTACTTGTAGTTTTTGGGTTGGAACACCGGTTTCTTTTTTGCACCTAGTGTTTATAATAACCCAAGGTCATCTTTACTTTAACCTTGATTATTTGATCTTATCTCTTGGTAACTTCTAAGTAGCCTTCAAAGTAAATTCGTTTGGTCATGTAATTCCATTCCAAAACACTTTTGAGTCTTCAACTTTTCCCCAAAATTTCATCTTCCACTCTTTCGAGTAGGCAAGATTCCACTCTTGAATTAGTTAAAGCTTTAAATTCCTCCTTTTCGAGAGGGTACAAGGTGATTTGGTGAGCTTTATTCTCTTTTATTAAACTAGTTTTGATAAAAGATGGAAGTTGATCTTTGTTCTTGTCTATTTTTCCTTGAATGTAGTTGAGGTTTTGAGTTGTCTAAGTCTTTGTTCAAGGTAAGTGAAACTCTAGGGGCTAAGTTAGTTTGACCAAAATTAATAGTCATTAAACAATCAAGTAAAAAATGCTAAGTAGATCAATCTAACTTAGCCCATAGCATCTTAGCCACCTCGAACAAAGACTTGGACAACTCAGAGCCTTGACCACCTTCAAGGCAAAACAAAGAAGAATAGATATTAACAACTCCCAATCTTTTAACAAAACTAAAGCTTTCCAAATAATCTTGTGTCCTCTTGAAAAGGTGAAATTCGAAGCTTCAACCAACACAAGAGTGGAACCCTTGCTTACTCAAAAGATTGGAAGATGAAAATTTGGAGAAAAGTCGAAGAGTTGAAGCATCTTGGAATGGAATTACATGACCAGGGGATGTATTTTGAAGGCTACTCAAAAGTTGTCAAGAGATAAGATCAAATAACCAAGGTTAAAGTAACGATGACCTTGAGTTACAAACACTAGGTGCAAAAGAGAGATAAAAGTGTTCCAATTCAAAAGTTACAATTGACTTAATGTGAATAATATATTTGATTGGAAGGAAAGAGAGCATCCTTGGCCAAAGTAAAAGGCATGAATGAGGACTCAAGATTATCAAGAGCATTAATGGACTAAAGTCAAAAGAGGTGGTGTAGTATATGAAATCATTTGTCAGGCTAAGTTTAATGTCACAAACCAAGAGCATGTGGGTTATTTGTATGGGCGACGGGTGACCTAATTTGAGTAGCTAAATAAAATGATTGGAGAGAGAATAAGATCATCCGGGTGGATGCATGAATAAGAATCATTATTTGATTTGTAGTAATTCAAGCTTATCAAGAAATGTCATGAATGATGTCATCTTAGGGGTAGATTCGATGGCACAAATAAGAGCATGTGGATTGAAATACTCAATGGAAAATAGAGAGAGGTATTCAGACAGAAAGGCTACAAGTGGCTAATAAAGTATGGTTATGAGAGAGGGAGAGAATATTGTAATAATTAATGCCATATGGAGATATATGGGTCTCATTTCTATATAAACAATATTGCTAACATATTAGATAGAATGAAAAATTAAGTATGTCACAAACATGCTGGAACCATAGTGGAGAAACAGCTTTTCTTTTTCAATGTGTGCATGCGCGCGCGCGAGAGAGAGAGAGAGAGAGCTCAATTAACTTTGAGCAGTTTTATGCATTAACAAATGAACAAGAAAGATGTCCATAAGTTCATAATTTTCCAAAGTGAAATGTCAGCACATCAACGTAAAACATGGAACGAAAGACGTGGGAAGTCACATAGCCAAAAATTGGCAAGTCACAGAGCAATGCTTAGACCCGACTCGGCATTTCCTAGTGAAGGTTTTAACATCAACTTCAAAGTACTTCAGCCAAAAATGAGGAAAAGAGTGGTAGATAAGATATTAATCTCGAAAATGAATTTTCAAATAAGTTGACCAAACAAGTTCACTAACGGAAGCAAGAGAGTAAATACAGCAGAGCAGTTACTAGAATGATTCAGATAAAGAAAAAACAATTCTGCAAGCTGCAGCAAAATTCAGCGATTCAAGTATAAGCACTCAAGCAAGAACTTAAGCAAACTAGTGCTCCTTAAGCTAGAATTCATTAGTCATGTTATGGGGCCTGAATTGGTAAGCTTTGTCTGTGTTCCAAAGCTTATGAGTATTGCCCATGATAATTTGACAGATATTCCAGTTATAAATCATAGCAATCAATCAGTCTGGATTCTGGGATAAATCAGCCTCTAAGTCAGACCACTTTATTTATCTAGACTCAACATATTTGTTAAAAACTAGAATAAAAAGGCAACTAAATAAAAGCATCTTCACGCTAAATGTATCAGCTACATGGATCCTCTCACATCACTATGCTTTATTTAGTATCAATTCTTCAATAAGATCCAAATACTAGGGATATTTCCTAAGACTTTCCGACCATATTGATTCACATATCTGCCACCCACTTAAACTTACATCTCATCATAAAGTCGTATCTTGTCAAAGAACAACTGAAGACCGCACTAAGCATAAATGAGTTCCATCTATGAAGTAGGTATGATCGCCAAATATTCACAATTACTAGAGGGATGTAATCATGCAAATACTGGAAATGGTCTCATCTAAGGGCCCGCTGTTTACAAGGAAAAGCATACTGGGGATTCATGAAAGGAGGTTTTGCTTTTAAAAAGCACTCACAGTGGAAGTATATTGTGGAAAATGCAGCTGTTGTCCAATATCTTCCCAATAAGCATTAACTAAAATAGCTCCAATTAAAGGTGTGAGACAGCAAGTTCCTTGCCAAGTGGTAACATCTCTCGCAGCCGATTCATGTCTCTTGTGTAGTCTGTGGGTGAGGTAACAAGATTAGTGGCGATCCCATAGTAGGGCAAACGTTCACAACACTCCAGTGCCTGTAATTCATTCAACAAATGAATGGGGATTCCACAAAAACAGAAAGAATCCCTGAAATGGATAAACAGGATAAAAACCAGTACCTAGGATGAAAGGGCAAGCTCTCCAATTTCCGGTTTTTCTTTTCAAGACAGGCTTTGCTTTGCTGTCTACAGAACCATCTCCAGTGTACTGTCCGTAACTCTCGTCCTGGGTATTACAATAAACATCCAGAGATGAGGGGATAAAAAACAAGTAGATCAATTTGCAAGTTGCTGACATTTCTTTTCATGTCCGTAATTGGTGCTTTGGTTCACACCATACAGTTTTCTTTGGCTTCAGCATTGGTGTTGTTCGGAGAAATCACATTAAGAGGGTCCAAAAGTATCACACCTAGGAGCCCATCCCGAGTGCAGTGCACCAGCACATGTAAATAAGTCGGCATTTTGTTTATAAAAAGAAGATAATCAAACATACATCAATTGTATTTCAAGATTCAACTGTATTTCTTCTTTTTTATGCCCCTGTAAAGACACCACAAAAACCCAAAAAAATGACGGTCTTTTTATTTTAATGTTGAAAGTCCTTGTGGCAGCACGGTCTTTGTAGTTCTTCCCTACGATGCTGCTTGGTTATACGAAGCAACAGGTATGGGAGACTGCAGCAGCAGGCTTCTTCCCCAAACAGATGCATATTTCCAATTTCTAGAAACTTCATGAAAGATTTAAGCTAGAAAATTCAAGAAAAAACCTAGAAGAGTCTATGGAATTATCTCCGCAAATGGCAGAGATATTTATCTTAAAAAGTCTATTGTTCAAGAAAAAATTGTAAAGAAAACTACTAGAAGATGGGCCATAAGTCGGTGGAGTGCCACTATAAATAGGAAAGGGGGGAGCGCAGCAGAATACAGAGCAAAATGGTAAGCTCCTCCCCTTCCCTTTGTACTACAATAACTAAATAAAAAAGTTTTCTTTTGTTCCTTTGTGTTCCCTTGCTGCAAATTATTTTCTTACCCATATTGTTCTTTCCTTTGCTCTCTTGATAGTTTACACATAAAACACACTTGCACACACATCAAACACGCGTTTCCACAAATACCAACATTCCTATTAATCTCTGCTAGCAAGAAAGCAAGGTTACTCTCTCTCTCTCTCTACACAAGCATATTAGCTGATGTTCCTCCCCCTACTTCTTTATCACATTGCAATGAAGTCCTCCTGTTTAAATCAGGATTATATCAATTATAAACTCTAGTCTGTGACTTGTGTTTGTGGTCATGTTGATCTACTGATTCCTAGACAAAGCCTCTGCCGTTGAGAAGAGGCATGCAAATTGATATGGTGTCTCATGTGGATGAAATTAAGCCCGTTTTAAGATTGACACCCTTACGGCGCACCAGCTTGCCACTCCCCTTAAGTTTTGCTCAGGCCACTGATGAACAGAAAACCATAGGTTGATTTCGAAATCCCACTGACACCCATATATGTGTTGGGGACAATTGCCACAGTTCAATTCCGATGACACTCGTGCACTTATTACAATTGGCAAGGTGGCAATGGCAGCTAGAGTAGAAAGTATGTGACTTGATGCCGAATTAGTACATGTGACTGGCATCATTTTGCAATTTTTGTGATCAGATATACTCTAATGGTTACATGATATCTTCACTGAGCGATCAAACCACAACAGCTCTATGAAACAAGTTCGAATCCAAAATGCCAGTCGAGAAAATACTGGCTCAACCAGGAGCCAGCAACTGAAGCATATTAAAGATGAGTGCACATTCTTTTATTGTCCTTTCGGAACAGATTGAGTGAGAAGTTCACCTAGAGCATCATCTTCAAGTTAACAAATCAGAGATAAAAGAGAGAAGCAACTAAGACATAAGATATTAAAGAACGAGAAAGACTGAAGTCCAGTAACTCTTAGAACTAGCTAGTCCATCCAGTAGACAAAGAAATAGAAGTTCTCAAACACGGGTTTATCCCAAATGGTCATCAGTAGACTCTCAAGTTTCAACCTTCAGAGCATTTTCAGAATCAAAGATTTCCACCATGAAAGCATCAAAGCCACAACTCCTTATGTACACACACACACACACAAAAGATCAAATCCAGAGATTTGGGAGGATACAACATACGATCCAAAGAAAGAAGTGGGGGGCAGCTCGAAAAAAACCTGCAAGACACCCTTCTTCTGATGGCCGTCTCTCGTCCTCTACAGAACCCATGTCTCCGACAGATTCCGAAAATCTTCAGTTACGAACTGGCTGGAAGAAGTGGAGCGGTTCAGGGGAAAGACATGCCTGGGACTGATCAACAGGTGAAGACAGATGGGGAAAAGCAAGAATCTTGTTACGAATCTTTGCCATCCGACGCAACCCATACTGCCGTGTCAGGGAGTCTCACTCTCACTCCACTCCTGAGTGTACATACGGCGAATTGTCCGAGATAAGGTTCTTGAAAATTTGAATTATTTCAAACAAAATGTAATTCGGTATGCCACCACCAATCAAGAGCTTTGACACCGAAACTCGAGCTCAAGACTTGCAAACTGTCTTGGAATGGCATCAACAACGACCCCGGGTCGGATGCACGTAATTGACGGTACCCCATGTTCTTAAAGTAGTAAATGGGGACATCATTTATGACGTTTTTACATTCAAGAACTTTATGTTAGTGAATGGATGACACCAGACGTGGTGCCGACGAGTGGCTGGCGCGAGGGAGAGCATCGGCAGATCGGGAATTTGAGGTTAGAGGAGTGTGACGAAAATCTTAATAAAAAAAAAAAAAAAAAATACCATCCTGGGTAATTTAACGTGAAATTTGAGAAAACTTTTGGATCATGAAGACTCTTCCCAATGCCACCCACAAAGCATAGCCTCCTTCTGTTAGTGCCTTCATCTCCTCCCCTGTATTTGATTCGTCGGGACTGATTACTTCTGAAGTTCAGAAGCGGAAAAATCATTGGTTCAATTCCAGTAGCGTGTGGGAGACT
Source organism: Eucalyptus brandiana (assembly GCA_014182725.1). NCBI lineage: Eukaryota > Viridiplantae > Streptophyta > Magnoliopsida > Myrtales > Myrtaceae > Eucalyptus > Eucalyptus brandiana. Next base: position 33,006,703 of record CM024669.1, read on the forward strand.
GCAAAACTTGCCCCGTCCCATAAGATCGATTCTATACACCTGTGACACAACAAGACTACCGATGCATCATTCCTCCAGAAGACATGTTTTCGTGACTTTGTCCCAAATATCACATCATAATTACTTTCTCGTCCTCGCTCGCGAATCCACCATCATCGGGTGCATTAACAAAATCACAAGGTCGACATTGCATCCTCGCAAAAATCATTCGTGTTCGTGTCCTTGGGGTCGGGAACTGAGGCATTGTGGATGTGAATCTTCGCGATAATCATGCCCGTAGACTTCTCGTTTTGACATATTGGAAAAGAAAATGTTTTGTCATCGCCGCTCCAAATGCATATGAGTCGAGCGTTAAATGCGCTGCTGAATAGCGCGTGCAAGGGGACAAAGCTGGAACGAAAGGCAGCCCTGGAACATAATGATGCCGCACTCTCGGTCCATACATTGTGTTGGAAACACGTCTCGAATTTGAGACTAGGAAGGAAACCCACTTTAAGTAGATTTTCTCAATTAAATACATTTTTAAATATGAGTAGGTTTTCTGTTTTGGATCCAACTCTTTTCTAATGGGAAAGAAGTGGGTCTTCCTCTTGTGAAGATCATCTAAAAGGCGACTTTTTCTATGAATTACACCCTAAAACAATTCGAGAGTGAATCAAGAGATTATTTAGTAAGAAATTGTGAGATTAAATATAGCGCTGGTCATTTGGTGTAATTGACGATTGAGAAACATTAAGAGTGTTTGAGTTGATAGGAATTGCACATCAATTTTAGAAAAATAACACAAGCAAATAATTTAAATAGATAAAATATGATAATAAAAAAAAAAAAAAAGAGAATCAAAAGAGCACACTAGAAAATTTGTTAACTTGGATTACATATCTGCAAAGGAGCATCCTATGAATTTACTAGACTTCAAAGAAAGTACCAATGCAATGATAATATTTTCCTAATAATCAAAGCACAAAGAAACCAAGAGCACTTGCGAAGAAAAAACTCCTTTTTCTTCTCTCTTTACCGCACACACTTGTTTTTCTTCTTTTGCCGGTAACGGCCCCTCTTTTTCTTTTCCCTTCGTCTATTCTCAGCCATTCACACGTTGCCTTTAACGTAAGAGCAAAACGAACAGGAAATGACAAAAAAGCCCTTATTAAAAAGTTTGGCTTTGCCCACCATCACGAGTGACGTCAATGCAATTGTAATTCTCGCTACATCGCTTGAATTATAATGAAATCTTGTGATGCTCTCCTTATGACCTATGTTGAATTACCTAAATTTGGCATCCGATTCTTGTTTTTGGTTCTGTTCACATTGTGTTCAATTGCTTGTTACCACGACCCATCCCACGTTGAAAAAGCCATTGATGCTTTTCTTAAGAGAGCTGATTGTTTTTTCTTTTCTTTTGTTATGGGGGGCAAAGGCAAGGCAATGAATTGGAAAGGAGAGGACGTTCGAGACTCGTCATGAAGTTTCCGGGTGAGCGGCCCACAGATCCGATGTCACGACCAAATACCATAATGCCTTCACATGGAGATTGGTAAGAACCGAGGGAAATAAAAGTGCCCGAAAAGCAAAATTCCGAAGCGGCCAATGGTTTTACAAGGGGACGCAATGCGTGCACTCTCTCAGTTCTAGAAAAGGAGAACCCCAAGAAAGACCCCTCTCCTCCGCTGCCCAATTCAAGGAAACCAGGGTAAACCGCATCCACCGGTCCAGGTCCATTCCATCTTTCGAATAGTCAGATAACGCGAATCTCGATTGTCTTTCGCCGCGTCCGTCGGTGGTGGGCGGTCCCCACCGGTGGCGCTGGCCGGTTTCTTTTCTTAAATTCCCACCACTCAACCGAAAACAGCCTGCCGCTTTCCTTTGACTCCTGCCCGTCCGCAGCAGTTTTCTGACTTGTTCCCAGGATTCCAGTGGCCTGGTCTTCCTTCAACTCGATGATCAAATGGCCCACGAACTTTAATCCTTTGATTTTGGCTCCGGTCTTCGAAAGCCGTTCCAAATAAAATTCCACTTTTAGGACTTGAAGTAGCGGATTTTGTCTAATCAAGGTCTCGAAACTTTCAATTTTGTCCTACTTTTTCCTGGGTACATCTCCACTTTTGGTCCTCGATCCTGCGTATCTTTACCCATCAGGTCCTTTGGAGAACTTAATTTTCGCCTCACTTATTTGACATAAATCAAGTTTTGATACCAAAAGCGTCGCATTCTTTTGATCAAGCTCTCCAACTTTGAATTTATCTAGTCAAGCCTTTGGATTTGCGCTTCTAATTGAGTGTCTCCAACTTCAAATTTGATTAATGAGAGCCAACGAGAGCTTTACGTGGCGCAAGCTGTTTTGCATCCAACTAAGCCTATCTCCGTGCATCCCTTACTTTATACACCACCAACATGTGGAGAAGAAAATCGATCAAGACTTTGTGACTGTTTACAAACCGAAAAAAAGGAATCGATTTGTCTCACAGCGTTGCTAATGCGATACCATATACGTTGAATTCCCCTTGATTAGACTAAAGAACAAACTATCGATGTTGAACTTTAAATGTCGCCGATTAGGAGGAAATAAGAGTCACATCGTTTGGTCATCGACTTCGTGGCACGATTGTTGACCAAGCCAGCGGCGACTTCAGTCGCCATTCTTCAGGAATACGTCAAATTAAGGACCATAATAAATACCTTATGAAAATTCCAACTATTCTGGAGAGCTTTGATGCATCGCTATTTCAAACTTTGCTAATATTTAACAAATTGGACTTCTATTTTCGTAGTCCAAGATCTTGAAAAGTCATATTTCTAGCGCTTTGCAAGGTGTGAACATTCTACCGACCAAAAAAAAAAAAGGTGTGAACATTCCGGGGGAGCTCGTATCCAGTGAAGGATCCAATTCGATGGAATTGATACCCCATGTCCGACACAAGACTTTCTACTTAATTATCTAAATTATTGATCATCTACAGGGGAATCGCGCCCTCCATGGTGATCCGTGAAGGATTGGGCTATCCACAAGGTGGAGAGATCAAACATGAACCACGAGTGGTCGGTGACAATTTTTTAAAATTTTAATGAAGTTGAATTTTGTTTTTGAGAAAGTTGCACTGGATTAAATGTATTCACCGGCGTGGCAAAGGACGATAATTAATTTCTTTGAGGCATTTATAGAACACTAAGACGATTTTACCGAGATTTCAAGCATCGGGGAAAATGGTTCGCGCATTAGAACAGATCTATTGGCCGCTTTCCAACAGATTGGGATTAGGTTTAGATGTTTATTTAACAGATCGTGTTGAACTTGGACATGCGCATTCTTCGTCGATATACTTAATTACAATTTCATTTCTCTATATTGCACATGGCCATGAATTTAAATTAGGGAGGTGGGGATCACGATTCAGTCATGATTTGCCAAGTTTCATATTATGAGAGGTGGTGGCAAATAGAGGCTATAAAAAAAAAAAAAAAAAAAAAAAAAACTCGAGACAATTGAGTGGCAACGTCGTGTCATTAAAGAAACTCGACTCAACTCTTTTAAAATTTACTTTTCCACAATGTGGATTAAGTATGTGAACTAATGAAACATGAGATGGTCCCCCCTTCCCCTAAAAAAAAATAAAAAATGGCATGTTTGGTAGCAATGACGGTTATGATTGTAATATAAAAAAACTCATAGAGATTTGGTTAATGGTAGAGTAATAATCATGTATGTATGGATTAGGCATATCATACATATTCTTCATCTAAAAAGTGAAAATAAAGTGGAGTCCCGGTCCTTGCACGAGTCTAAAAGATTGACTCGTTATGCGTGATTTTTGTTTAAGAAACGGTCCAAAAGATTGAGTACATGAAGAAGATGCCTGAGTGTGAGTGGTGAGCAGTGAGCGAATGGCTCAGTAACCAATAAAATAAGCCATTTGAGGGAGACTAATGTTTAGGTTTCCTTGATATGCCCAGACAAGTTTGAAGGTTTCCATTTAAATGTCTACACGGTTGCTTGATCCTGTAGTTTTGCTTTGGCAGCAGTAAATCACAATTCCACGTGATCTTACTCGTTTATTAAAGGTCGAAATCCCGTTAGGTATGTCTCCTTGTCTAATGAAAACCTACTTATATCTCACGTCGGCATTTTTTTTCTCAATAAAAAATGCCTATCTAATTAGATTATGTGTTACTTAAACGAATATAACTATATTTTTGTCCAATAAGATGGTTGGATGCCTTGTCCTGGCGTGAACCGTGTGAACTAATGCGGTGATTATAGGAAAGTTAATAGATGCTTCGCCAAGATTAGGAATAAGTTCCTCTTCAAAATCGTCAATTCTTTCAGTGATGACCCGATGCTTATGTCTCACGTCGGCATTTTTTTTCTCAATGAGAAATGTCTATCTAACTAGATTATGCATTACTTAAACGGATATAACCATATTTTTGTCCAATAAGATGGTTGGATGCCTTGTCCTGGTGTGAACCGATGCGGGATTACGGGAAAGTTAATAGACGCCTCGCCATAATGACGATTTCTTAAGATTAGGAATAAATTCCTCTTCAAAATCATCCATTCTTTCCGTGATGACCCGAGGCGGCTTTCTGCACCGTTCGGACCTACGAAATTACCTGCCGTGTGTGGCTTTGCGCTTACCTAAGATTCTTTTCTTGCTCTTGACAGGTGGGTCTCGAAAGTCCAACCTCATCACAAAACTGCAAAAGTTGCATTTCGGGTCATTTGAACCCTTCAAATCTTAATATCTTATAGGCCACGGTCCTTGATTATTTTCTTTTGTTTATGTTCCCCAAAGTATAATGAATTCACGTGACTTTTTTTTTATTTATGTTTTATATTTTACAATTCACGTGGCTTCGATAGTAGACTTTAATTGTAAAATATAGTCATACAGCATCAGAGATTTGAGATGATTTATGTTAAAGTTTCCTGTGACAAGTGCTAAACCATCGTTACTTTTTAGAACAGCAGTAAACGAGCATGAACCAGGGTCGGGTTAAGGAAAGGACAGAAGAGGAGACGACTTTGGTTTTTTATTTCCCCCCCGATATTTCCCATTCCACGTTTCTTTCTGCCCCATCTAGGAGAATATATCAAAGGAGGAACTCTCGAAGAACATGCCCCTTTTCTTAATTTCGATTGAGAAAAACGTCAAACGTGGAAATACCCTTAAACTCAGAGAGAGAGAGAGTCAAAGTACTCGACAGACAACGTGTTTGGCCCCTGTATAAATATCGCCCTCTTCCCCAAGCAAAACCTCCATTCACAAAACCATTCAAGCTCTCTCTGTCATAACGTATTTTCCCTCTCTAAATTCTCGAAGCCATTCAAGCTTTTGTCTTTCGAAGCCATCATGGTGCTCTCCAAAACCGCCTCTGAGTCCGACGTCTCGATCCACTCCACCTTTGCGTCTCGCTATGTCCGGACCTCGCTCCCCAGGTCAGTCTCGAGGCCGAGAGCTTGTTTCGGTCGAACTTTGATGGGTTTGTGAGATCGTGCGTGATGTTGCGAAAGGGCTAATAACAATGGTTGCGCAGGTTCAAGATGCCGGAGAACTCCATACCGAAGGAGGCGGCGTACCAGATAATAAACGACGAGCTGATGCTGGACGGGAACCCGAGGCTGAACCTGGCCTCGTTCGTGACGACATGGATGGAGCCGGAGTGCGACAAGCTCATCATGGACTCCATCAACAAGAACTACGTCGACATGGACGAGTACCCCGTCACCACCGAGTTGCAGGCACGTCGATCGTTCCTCATTTTTGATCTACTGTTCTTTCTTTATCTCGGATATTAATTAACCCAGACTGTATTGATCAAATGACTCAGTGATTTCTTAGAAGACGATGGCTAAAACCAAAATCGAATAGGTCAACATCCTCATTACTTTATTTGCCGAATTGGTCGAGCGATGTTGGATCATTCTAATTAAATTATGCCGTTGAAAGAGTCATTGGCTTCAGTAGCCTTTTAATCCCAGAGCCAAATCCATGGGTAACCCAAGTTTCGAGAAATTAGGTGTCACGATCTGCTGGTAATATCGACATGTACTTTAAATATTGAAAGAGCGAAGCAAAGACCTAGCAGAAATATATATATTACATGTTGAAAAAGCGTTTGGGCTTTGGTCATAAAAGTCTATTCACCGTCACCGTGCCCCTCTCTCTCTACTCGGTCAAAAGTCAAACGTGTTCGGTCAATGTGGTCGTGCACGCAGATCTACTGTGTCCAAGACAAGAGTGCTAATTGACTTACTACCACGTAACGTATAAGTTCTCCGTATGAGCCACGGTACATATGACGTCAAAAATTCAATTATGATAGTTCCTTATCCTTTCATAAATATACGATTGCATCAGATACGAAATTTGATTAACCCACTATCAGTTCTTGAGGCTTAAAACCTAGCACATGTTTTTTTAAGAACAATGATCGGTTCCTAGATCAGGTAGATTTCACTACTGACAAGTTTCTGATATATCTAATGCATATTAGAAATCCTCTTTTGATTTTCTGTCTGTTTGGTTCATATCGTGGTGCTTGGGAATGACTAGGATTCTTGAATTTCTCTCTGCAACAGAACCGATGTGTGAACATGATAGCGCATCTTTTCAATGCACCGCTGGGAGACTCGGAGGCAGCTGTGGGAGTGGGGACGGTTGGGTCGTCGGAGGCCATCATGCTCGCCGGGCTCGCTTTCAAGCGGAAGTGGCAGAACATGCGCAAGGCCCAGGGCAAGCCCTGTGACAAGCCCAACATCGTCACCGGCGCCAACGTCCAGGTGAGCCCCCTAATTGTCGAAATTAGTTAGCCCAATGGATTCTTATTGAGTGCTCGAGAGAGTCGCAGGATGTCAGTCAAATAGACGAAGAAGAACGACCGAAGTTTGAGGCAACCTTAATGAATTCTAATGTGTCTTGTTCGTCCAGGTGTGCTGGGAGAAATTTGCTAGGTACTTCGAGGTGGAGCTCAAGGAGGTGAAGCTGAGGGAAGGCTACTATGTGATGGACCCGGTGAAGGCAGTGGAGCTGGTGGATGAGAACACCATCTGCGTTGCCGCCATCCTTGGCTCCACCCTCAACGGCGAGTTCGAGGACGTCAAGCTTTTGAACGACCTGTTGCTCGAAAAGAACAAGCAAACCGGGTATGACGTGCTCCTCTGTTTTTTTTTTTTTTTTTTTTTCTTTTTAATGGGGCAAATTCCCTAGCACAGACAATGAACATTTTGGTCCTTGCAGAAAAAAAAATGGGAGACTAACGAGGTCATATCCTGTGTGCTTGCTGTTTTGGCGCAGATGGGATACCCCAATCCATGTTGACGCGGCCAGTGGCGGGTTCATCGCACCGTTCCTGTACCCGGAGCTCGAGTGGGACTTCCGGCTTCCGCTGGTCAAGAGCATAAATGTCAGCGGGCACAAGTACGGGCTGGTCTATGCTGGGATCGGGTGGGTCATCTGGAGGAGCAAAGAGGACTTGCCTGAAGAGCTTATCTTTCACATAAACTATCTTGGTGCTGATCAGCCCACCTTCACCCTCAACTTCTCCAAAGGTGAGTCCAGATCACCTGGTCAATTTCCATTTGAAAGGAAAAGGAATTTCTTACTTAAATTTTGGCAATGAATGGAATATCATTCTTAAAAATCTCTGTACTTGCAACAAACTGCAGGCTCAAGTCAAGTAATTGCTCAATATTACCAACTTATCAGGTTGGGCGAAGAGGTAAGAAGCTAAGCAGATTGTCAAAAATGCCGGAATCAAAGTTTCCAGACGTCTTGCTTTATTGGTTCATTCGACTTATTTGCATTCCGATTTTGTGACTACTTCATAGGGATACCGAAACGTGATGGAGAACTGCCACGAGAACGCGATGGTGCTGAAGGAGGGGCTCGAGAAGACCGGCTACTTCAACATCGTCTCGAAGGACGAAGGGGTCCCCCTTGTGGCCTTCTCGTTCAAGGACAACAGCCGCCATGACGAGTTCGAGGTGTCCGAGATGCTGCGCCGGTTCGGGTGGATTGTCCCTGCCTACACCATGCCCGCGGACGCCCAGCACGTCACTGTGCTCCGTGTGGTGATAAGAGAGGACTTCTCGCGCACGCTGGCCGAGCGCCTCGTGCTGGACATCAAGAAGGTGATCCACGACCTCGACGCGCTCCCTGCGAAGATCAAGACCAAGATGAGCGCCGACTGCACTGCCCAGGAGAACGGGAGGGTCAACGGCGTGAAGAAGACGGCGATGGAGACACAGAGGGAAATCACGGATGCCTGGAAGAAGTTTGTCTTGGAAAGTAAGACTAACAAGAACAAGATATGCTGAAGGGGCCCCCACCTAACATCTCATAATATTTCATGATCTTCGTATAGTTTTGTTCTATAACCTCCTCACTTTTTCGTTTTCATTTTTGTTCTGCTTCTTTCTTCTTCTTCGGTCCTTTCGTTAAGTTGATTAATGCCATTCGAGAGTCATGTAGGTGACTGCTTTTTGAGGTGTATAAATACAATGATATGACTACTTTTGTTATGCTTATTCAAGGGTGATTTTGTCGAATCCGAGCAGCTCGTTTTCTCTCCCTACCGCTTGAGTAGTTCTCCTCTGCCACCTGTGTAGCCATGGCCTCCTCTCCAGCTTTTAACCCTAAATCCCCTCCCACCAAAACCCTCAATCCTACACCATGATCTGTTCTCCCCTTCTGGCGCTCCTCCTCTTCACCATACTTGGCATTTCATCCCAGATTGAAGCAAACCCGCAAAATCCTAAAACCCAAATCGATAAGCCTTCTCTTCCGCCCATGGCCGCCAACTCCCACCAACACACAAATCCCTAACCATAGACCAACCCACCTAGCAGCTCAGACCTCAACAATCCAATCGACCTTAACCAGATACGATCCCCAGCCTCAATGTCGTGAAGTTTCTTTGGTACAAGGCAAATCCATCTATAAACCTGGCACCATCGTAAGAGCTCCCTTCAAGCTAGACATTGCAACGCCAAAGTTTCAGTTCAGTCCAGGGCCCCTTCTAGCATAATATCTTCCTTTTCAGGGTAATGTTCTGACTCAAGTTCTTCTAGACGAGCAGCTGTAGGTCGTAGTTCTATTCCTTTTTCCTGCATCAGTAAAAATAGAAATGGGCAATGAGTATAATGAGAACATAATGAGAACAGGAGAGTGGCGGCACCGTGTAAAAGTGGGAAAATTGTCCAAAGAGTCCTAAATGTATTGCACTTTTGCGAATTCAGTTCTAAACTTTTTAATTTTGCCAATTGAGTTCTAAACATTTTTACTTCTTGCCGATTCAGTCCATCCAACCAATTTTGGCCGGAAAATGCTGACGTGGACGCCGGTAGTGCCATGTAGGACTCTTGGCGTTGACGTGGACAAATTTTAATAATATTTTAAATTTTTTTGAATTTTTATTATTTTTTTCTGTTTTTTTCCTTCTTTTTTTTTTTTTTTCTTGGCCTTTTTTGGTGGCTAGCCATCGGCCACAGGCGACGGCCGGCCACCGGCCATAGCGGCTGGCCGGCCTCGCCCGCCATAGGCCGGGCGAGGACGAGCCCGGCAAGGGGAGCCCTCGCCCAGCCGAGGTGGGCTCGCCCGATGTCGGTCGGGCGACAACGATGCGGCGAGGGCGGCCGGCTCGGGCGAGGGCCGGCCTCGCCGGATTTGGCGAGGGGAGCCCTCACCCAATCGAGCGTCGGCCTCGCCCAGACCAGATCTGGTGAGGCCGGCCCTCGCCCCTGGTCGAGCGACGGTGATGACTTGTGACGACGCCGATCACGAACGACAAGGAGAAGAAGAAGAAGACGATGGGGAAAAGGAGAGCCAGGAACAATTGGAGAAGTACGGACAGATTCTCGCAAGTTGTCGCCGTCGCCCGGCCAAGGGTGAGGGCGGCCTTGCTAGATCTTGACTAGGCGAGGGCGAGCCTCGACGAGGGCTCCCCTCGCCGGATCCGGTGAGATCGACCCTCGCCTAGGCCAGGCGTCGCTCGGTCGACGCTCGGCGAGGCCGCCCTGGCCTGGGCGAGGGCTCCCCTCGCCGGGGCTCGTCCTCGCCCGGCCGTCGCCTATGGCGATGGCCGGCCACCGGCAAAGGCCAAGAAAGCCAAAAAAAAAAAAAAAGAAAAGAAAAGAAAAGAAAAAAAAAAATGGGGGAGAAAACATAAAAAAAAAATATAATAAATTTTTAAAAAATATTATTTAAAATTATCCAAAATTAGCCGAATGAATTGAATCAAAGAAGTGAAAATGTTTAGGACTCAATTGGCAAAGTTAAAATGTTTATGACTGAATTGACAAAAGTACAATAGGTTTAAGATTTTTGGACAATTTTCCCATGTAAAAGCCTTGGCAATTTATGATCCGAAGATGATGTCGTTGATGTGAGAGAAGGCATTTCTGAAGAAAAACTGAAAGAATGCAAGCTGACTTTGTTTGGGAAGCTATACTCCAAGCCAAACGTGAATTCTCAAGCTTTCCTAAACACTATGAAGAGAGCTTGGAAGACTGAAAATGTTAGTTGCTTATTATTAGAGCCGGAATTCTTCTCGTTTTCCTTTACCTCAGAAGCTAAAAAATAGACAATTTTAGACTCCGGGCCGTGGTCTTTTCCCGGCAATATTTTAGTTTTGCAGCAATGTGACCCAGATATTCCAAAAGTGTGTTATGAGTTTACCCATTGCGCTTTTTGGGTGTACTTTTATGGCCTCTCGCGTGGTCAAGTCACTCATGTAGTAGGGAAGGAAGTAGCGTCGAAAATTGGAGATGTTATGGAAGTGAAATTAGAAGTCAAACGGAATAGCAATTACAAGGTAGGCAAAGCAAGAGTAAACCTCAACCTGGCTGCCCCTTTAAAGACCAGGATAATTATAAACTTGGGTAGCAAAAAGCTTTGGTAGAATTCAAATATGAAAGACTCCCACACTATTGTTACTTTTGTAGAAGAATTGGGCACTACACCACCTATTACAAAGATATACCATATGAAGAATCACGACTTGAGGAAAATTTGCTCGGAAAGTTTGGACAATGGTTGAGAGCGAAGGTGAGGAAACTCAATCCGTATGGAAAGATTTTCTATGGCAAACAAATTTTCATTGGAGAGGAAGAGGATATGGTGCCGGAGACCCCTTCGTCTCCTAAACTTGAGGTATCCAAGAAATTGATGAAAAAAAAGAAAAAAGAGAGATAATCTTGCCTATTTGTGGATACTAGCTTGAGGAGAATGAATCTAAGCCGAAAGGTAATCTATCTACCTTTCTTTAGCCTTAATGATTATAGAAGACAAAGGAACACAAAAGAGAGGGAGTAACTGCTTGGATGATAAATCTATGTTGGTGCTTTATAAGGAATAGTTGAAGGACCTTGAATTTGACGTGTTGGAAACTTCAGAAGTTGAAAAGGGGCTTATAAGGCCTAAATCTAGAGGTACCAAGCTTTTCTTAGCTAAGAAAGGGAAGAGGTTCTATGCTTATGGAGTGCAATCCTTAAAGACACTATTAATACACAAAACATAGCTTGTAGAGACTTCCATTTCTGTGGAGGAGAAGTCAACTCAATGGGCTTTGGTAGCTAACCTTAATAAGCCACTAGATTATTCATGAAGTTTCTATGTTGGAGTTGTCAAGGGTTGGACACATCATTGATAATTCAAACTTTGAGAGTCCTAATAACTTAAGAAAGGCCAAGTATCGTATTTTTAATGGAAACGAAAAATCAATAGCAAATGGTGCAACGTATAAGAAGACGGCTCAAATTTCAGAACTGTTTCTTGGTGAATCCATAGGGCATTGTGGAAGGCTTGGCCATTTTTTGGGATGACTAGGTAAATCTAACAATTGAGTCGTATTCGGGTACATTTATAAATGTTCATTGTCAAATTCTAGAACGAAGACAGCTCATGAGAATCACTTTTCTGCATGCCCCCAACGAGTTTAAAAAAGAGTGTTCTTATGGAGACTATTCATAAAGCAAGCATTACAAATCAGCTTCCTTGGCTAGGCGATTTTAATGAAGTATTGTACCATTGGGAGAAAGAGCGTAGAAGGATGGCCGAAGATTATTGGCTCACAGCTTTTAGGGACTTTTTGCATGCTTGTTCTTTAATGGATTTGGAAGGTAAGGGTTGTGCATTTACCTAGGCAAACAACAGAGAATGTGACACTTTTATTAAGGAGAGACTTGATAGAATGTTATGTACGATGGAGTGGAGAATAGTATACCCTAATGTTGAATGCCTAGCTATACCAGCTCTTGGTTCAGATCATAGTCCACTTATTTTGTCAAGACTAAATGTAGAAGAAGGAAATTTAGATATGAAACTTTCTAGTCAGAGGATGAGGACTGTGCGCAAATAGTGAAGAGAGCTTGGTCTTCAACAAATCCCCAGAGGATGAATATTGTAGATAAATTGAATATAGTGACTCAAAAGCTAGCTGAATGGAGTAAAAACAGATTCTCTAATGCACATAAAAGAATTTCATGGCTAAGGAATGAGCTCGAAGTGCTGATGAATAGTCCAAGGGGATCAAATGATAGCACGAAAGTCCAAAAGATAAACCAAGAAATTGAGCTTCTCTGGTAACAGAGGAAAGATATTGGGGTATGAGATTAAGAATTAACTAGCTTAAATGGGGTGATAGAAACGCAAAATTTTTCCATGCAATAACTATCCAAAGAAGAACCCAAAACAGAATCACCATGTTAAAAAATTCGGAAGGAGATTGGATGAGAAACAAGAAGATTCATAAGGAAATGATAGGATGATTTCAAAGATCTTTACAAGTCGGTAGAGAACAAAAATTTTCACCCTATATTTGATCAGTTTCGATGCTTAGTTGATGCATCGATGAATCAAAAACTAATACAACCTATCATCTTGGAGGAAATCACAACTGCAATACATCAATTAGGAGCTTCCAAGGCTCTTGCGCTTGACAGTTTAAATGGTCTATTCTTCCAGCATCATTGGAAGGAATTAAATCAAGATATTTTGAAAAAGGTACAATAGTTTTTCAACACGGGATACTTGAACCTTGAGTTGAACAAAACATCAATCACCCTTATTCCCAAAACCACGAATCTAGAGGAGCTAGAACAATTTCTCCCTATAAGCTTATGCAACTTCATCTACAAGATCATCTTCAGGATACTGATGAACAAGTTGAAACCTTGCTACCAAATCTAATTGCAGCAGAACAAAGTGCATTTGTGGGAGGCCGACATATTCAAAATAATATTTTGATAGTACAGGAGGTCCTTCATGGACTGAGAACATGAGAGAGGAAAAAGAAGTTCCAAGCGGTTTAAAAGTTAGATATGAAAGATGCCTATGACCGAATAGAATGGGAGATCTTCCGGGAGTGCCTGATCAAGATGGGGTTTTATGGAAAGTGGGTGAACTGGGTAATGCAATATTGTTCAGCATTAAATTCAATGGGGAGCCTATGCCTTTCTTCAAACCAATTCGAGGAATTCGCCAAGTTGACCAGCTATCTCCCTATCTCTTCATCCTAGTGGCCCATGTACTCTCTTACTTTGATGAAGCAAGCAATTTTAGCAGGCACTATTTGAGGAATTAAACTGAATCATTACTGCCCCACTCTCTCGCGTCTTTTATTTGCAGATGACTCTTATCTTTTTCCTAGATGAAATTATAATGGAATGTTAAAATCTGGTGGCTATCCTACACCAATACTATTTTGCATTTGGTCAAGCTATTAACCTAAACAAATTCGAAATATATTTTAGTAAAGGCTGCCTAGAAAGTTTGAGGAGGAATATAATTTCTGAGTTAAGAGTTTTAGTAATTGACAAAACCGGAAAATATTTAGGAATTCCTTTGGATTGGGTGCATCGAAGTAAGAAATGTTTGCTTGGATCCTTGCTAAAGTCAATATAAAATTAGAAAGTTGGAAGGAGAATTCATTGTTAAAAGCCAGGAAGGAAATATTGATAAGGGCAGTGGTGTAGGCGCTTTCTCAATATGCCACGTCCATATTCAAAATTCGAGTTTTAATTTGTAAATCCATCGAGAAGAGAATAGCCAATTTTTGGTGGAGAAATAGCAACAAAATAGTTGGGGCGCATTTGGTAACGTTTTTGTTCAAAAATTGTTCGGGGAATGAAATAGAAAAACTATTTCTTTCCGAGAACAATTTTTTACCGAAAAGACGCGTTTGGTAAACTTGTTCGGGAATAAAAATGAATAGAAACATATTTGGTAAATTTATATTCTTTTTTTGTTTCTTTTAATTTTTTAATATTTTTATTTTATTTTTCTTTTTTTCCTTTCTTTTTTCTTTTTTTCTTCTTTTGGCCGACAACCTCGCCTAGCCACGGCGAGGCTCGGCCTTGCCTTGGCCGGGTGAGCTCGGGCTCGCCTAAATCCGGCGAGGCGAGCTCGCCCAGCCAAGGCGAGACCGAGCCTCGCGTGGGTCGGCGACGCTCGGCCTCGCCGGGGGCCGGTGACGCTCCGGCGAGGTCGCCGACCCTCGACGGCGTCGCCGGCCCTCAACGGCCGGTCGCCGGCCATGGTCGAAGCCGGCCGACCGGCCAAAGAAGAAAGAAGAAGAAAAGAAGAAGAAAAGAAGAAGAAAAGAGAAGAGAGAGAAACAATGTTTTTCAAAAATGTTTTTGGAACAAAAAATAACTTTTTTTGTTTCTCATTTCCGTTCTTTTTTTGTTCCCGGGAATAAAAAAAACAGATTTTGAACAGAAACGCAAACAAAACGCGTTTTACGTTTTTTTTGTTTCCAGGGAATAGAAAAACAAAATTTCTGTTCATAAACAAAAAAAGAACATTACTATGCAGCCCCTTGGTTTGCACAAGAAAAAAATGAGAAATTTTAAAGCTTAGGAAGGAGGAGGGGGGCCTTGGTTTCAAAGATCTATTGGCATATGACAAAGCTATGCTAGGGAAACAAACATGACAAATTTCTCAGCATAAACTCTTTGGAGTCAAGTTATGAAGGGATTATGCTTCTCACAAGGCTATTTTTTACAAGCTAGAAGAGGATCCCGTCCTTCATGGGGTTGACAAAGCCTCATAGTGGGAAGAAATGCTATATCTCCTCAAATCATGTGGGTGATTGGGAATGGTAAGAAAATATCTATCAAAGATGATAAATGGCTAAAGAAAAGACCTATTGGTGGCCCGATGACAAGTAACGAGCCACTCCAAGTGGCTGATCTAATGGACATTGAAGTGGGAAAATGGAAAGAATCCTTACTTAAGACTATGTTTGACATACAGATGGTAACGCAAATCCTTGTTATTCCTGTCGGATTACCGACTACAAAGGATAAATTAGTCGGGGCCAATAACAAATCAGGGACATACACAGTTAAAAGTGGATATTTCAATAACAAAAGTTCAACAAACAGCGCTCTCGCAACAGCAGCATCATCTTCCTACCAGGCTAGACCAAAATTGTGAAAATACATATGGAAAGCAAGAACAATCCCCAAAGTTAAAATCTTTCTATGGAACACCTTGGACAAGCTGTACAGGAGAAAGATTGTACCTACACCCGTATACCCCATTTGCAAACAAGTACTAGAAATGATAGAACACACCCTGCTGCTCTGCCTTTGGACATCCCAATTGTTGTGCAAGAACCCCTTGTTTATATCAAAAGATCGAGTCTAACTCACTTTGACAAGTGGTTAACTAAGTTAAGAGAAGACCCACAAACCTCATCTCAATTCGACCTAGTTGCGATGACCTTATGGTGGATTTGGAAGGACTAGAACAATGCTATTTTCAGGAAAACACCCCTGAAGCATTAGCAAACTACAAACAGAGCCACGGCTTACCATGAGAACTTCAAGACTTGGAAGAGGAATGCAAAAAGAGACAAATGCAATTGCGGACATAGCCCATTACAGCAAAGAAACAAATGCAATCGCGGATTGGCTAGCCAAAACCCACCATCTGCTCTTTTCGATTTGTTATGTTCTGAAAATCTTGATGTATTTACAGCGAATTTTATTATGTAATTAATATCACTCCTATTTTCGACAAAAAAAAATTCAAGGGTTAATTTTGACTGATTAATCATCTCTCAACACATGTCACTTCTATGCCGACGAGGGTAAGTACAACGCAAACCAACGGATATCCACTACTCGATTTGACTGGAACACTTATTTATCGAACAAAATAATCTTAACAAAATTTTATTTTATTGTTAAGTCATTGGACACGCAACGATGCCGCCACTGTCCAAAAAGTCCTAGACTTGTATTGGTCCATGACACAGAACGAATGACATGCATTTTCAACACCTTTGATTATACGTTGTTACTTGTCAATACCGTTTGGCAATCCTTCAAAAAAGATATGTAAATAGTAAAATGAGACTTGGGTTTTTTTTTGCTTTTCTTTTTGTTTTTTTTTTTTTGGCACATTTTTTCTCTCTAAGAATTCTCTACTCTCAACTTTGAGCTCAACCAACTTTTCTCTCCCAAGAATTTCCCTCATCTCCATTGCTAACTTAAGCATTAGAGGGCCAATTCGGGTACAAATCCGGGACGTCTTGAGCCAATTACTGTTGTGCAAATTGATTGCCCAGCGAAATTTCAGACTAACCTCGTGATTTCCAGTTCTTGCATCAACAACTAGGGCAACATCTCTAAGGTTCGCACAACGTGGAGATGTTCGAAGCGTGATCTCACCCACTCAGACCCAATAATTCAATCGGCATAGAAGCAGGACGGGTGCCTGAAGATAGATAATTGAAAAGAATCGAACTTTACCGCGTACCCCCACCTTAGTGAAGTAGGATTCGAAGTGGAACACCTTGGAAGAATTCAATTGGTTGTCATGTGATGAATTGGAAAACTTAATCATATCCAAATCGTCATTAAAGACGGTTGTAAGGCACGATTGTTGTGGTGTCCGATCCATAAATTTAAAGCAAATGTCCGTAAGTGAGCCTCCGGGACTGCAAGCTCCACTAAGCCTCTCACCAAACCCACTAGCGTGCCAATTGCCATTGCCCCTCCAAATTTCCAAGGCTATATATATATATTTTCCTTGCCCGTTCCTGGAAGACCCACCTTCGTACAAATCTATCTGAAAGGGATTCGAGACGAAAAATGGCTTCCAGAGCCAGAGGGTGCTCTTGTCTAGTCACCTTGGTCCTCTTCTTGGTCTCCTCGATGGCTTCTCTTCAGGAAGCCGTTGCGGCCGGAGAGTGTGGGAAAACGCCTATAAGCACCGCCGCGGCAAGCCTGAGCCCGTGCCTGAGCGCGGCTGGGAATGCAAAGGCCAAGGTCCCGCCGGCTTGTTGCACCAAAGTCGGCGCGCTCATCACGACCGCACCGAAATGCCTCTGCGCCGTTCTTCTGTCTCCTCTGGCCAAGCAGGCTGGCATCAACCTCGGAATCGCCATCACCATCCCCAAGAGGTGCAACATCAAGAAAAGACCCGTTGGAAAGAAGTGTGGAAGTAAGTTGCTTTGATTAATTTTGTCTATATATGAAATTAAAATCTACAACATGTGGTCGATTGAGGTACACTGAAACTGATTGCTTACATGGTATACATATATTTTAATAAAAATTTATAGCCTCGCCCCCTAACATGAAATTCTCCTTATGAAGCTAGGCAGCTTATAATAAAAAAGATAATATGTAGGTCAAGGGATAATTACCAAAAAAGTCGTCGATTTATTGTGAATGTGCCGGTTTTATCCTAAACCTTTCATTTTGATCAATTTAGCCATAATTCTTTTGAAAATTTGCCAATGCATTTCATCCAATCAATTTTTGACAGAAATTGTGACATGAATGTCGGCTGTCTTACATGATAACATTAGTGCTGACGTGAATAAATTTTGTAATTATTTATTATTTTTTCAAGTTTTTTTTATTTCTTGTATTTTCTTCTCTCTCTCTCTCTCTCTCTCTCTCTCTCTCTCTCTCTCTCTCTCTCTCTCTCTCTCTCTCTCTCTCTTACCTTCATTATTTGTGGTTGTCGGCCTCCTCGATGGTCGGAAATTTACCTCTGGTAAGGCTCACCATTGCTGACCCTTGTTGAGGCTCAACATTGCCGGATCTGATGAGGATGAGCCTCGCCATCATCCCCACTTCAACAGAGCTTACCCCGTTGGTATTTGGTAAGGCCAACCCTTGCCAACCTTGGGCGACCTCATCCTTGTAAGGGCGACCCTTAATCGGCGGGCGAGGTCAAGCCTTGCTAGATTTGATGAGGGCGAGCCAAGCTAATCCTCGTATGTGGCTGGCAGCCACAACCGTAGAGGATGAAGTAAAAAAAAAAAAAAACAAAAGCAAGAAGAGAAAACAAAAAAATAAATATAATGAAAAAATTGCAAAAATTATCTAGTTCTACATAAGACGACTAATATTCACGTTAGTATTTTTGGCATAAGTTGGCCGGATAAATTATATTGGCAAATTTCAAAAAGTTTGAGACTAGACTGACCAAATAAAAAAATTATTGAAAACTGAATTGGTACAATTACAATAAATTTACAACTTTTTTGATAATTTTCTCGTGGGTCGACACGGTGGCCTGTTCATGCCCACTTTTTGTACTCTAGACTAAGCATTTTAGCTATTCTTATTTCTTATCATTGTAACCTTCGTGCAGGGTACACCCTTCCATGAGAATGACGCAATCCTGGCTCGAAGATCATGTGCAGGCTGCTAAGCTTTTTGGGCAAAAAGCTTGGAACTGCTAGATAAAGTATCCATATGTGGAGGGCTTGCATTATTATCATCATCATCATTGATCCGTTTGTCTCAGTAGTTAAATATATCATCTTCCCCGTCTATTGGAGACTTTGAACTTCACTCTACCCCACTTGCAGATGTCTCATCGTTTTACAAGTTAATTCAATAAATTGGTCTAACAATATTTAGTTTTCTCGCGAACATTATAAGTACCGACTCAAAGTATCTCTACTATAATATTCTTGTCACCATTGATATAATGACTTTAAGATGTTGATTGTTGTAAGTTATCAATCTTTGTTTCCTACAACTGCAAATCGAAGTATACTCCCAAAAACTGATGATGCAAATTAAAAATTTGAACTTTGAAGACGCAGATTATTGAAGGCGTGAATTCGTCTCAAATTAAAAAGCAAATTAAGTTTGTTCTTTCATATGAAACAACTTTTTATGTGATAGGCCAATCGACAGGGATGCACCGAGTCACATGCTTCTGAAATTTTCTTTGAAGTTCGGCTAGCTTTCTCCGATCAGAGATCCTAACATTAGGACATCAAATTTCTAGTGATTTTTTTTTTTGGCCGGAAGAAATTTTTTTTAATTTCACATGAAAGATGTTGTTTATTCTACAAAATACTAAGTTGTTTATTCTACATAATTTCAAAATAAAAACGCAAAACTCACAAGGCAAGTAAATCTGAAAAATGAATCAACTTAGTATAGGATTCGTCTATTCTACAAAGACGGATCTATCATAGCATTAAAGCACAACCGACGGCCAATCACTGAATATCACATTATCATCAATGATGAACACACGTTGAGTTTCTCCTCTCTCGTAGCTACGACTTTGCCAAAAGGCAAAGTGCGCCTAGGTTCAGCTCCCCAACACCTTCCCCGTATATAAACAACAACACCAACAAGTTAAAAGAGCACAAAAATGCATTGTGAATCCTAGATCTTTATCCAAATTGAAATAGAAGAGCACCCAAATCAAGATCTAGATTTAGATCGGTAGAGAAGAGCTGTAAAAGTGATACCAGTTGATCACAAAATCACTTTCAGATGAGTCTGACTGTTTAAAGCAGCAAAAGAGGAACCTTGGAGGTTTGCAGAGAACTTGAATATCTAGCGCGAGCATTGGCGCCAAGGCGAGCAAGTAGATCTAGAAGAGCAGATTTTTCTGCTTGCGCTTCGAACTTCTGAGCTCATAGAGCAAAACACTCCACTTTCATGGAGGAAGTCGACTGCATCAAATCAATTAAAAAGCCTTGAAGGTGAGGGGACAGAGACATGGGAAGAGGGAGAGGGAGAATTCAATTTTTACTACATGGCAAGAGCTAGAATTTGGGAGAGAACAAAAGAAGTCAAATTCGATTATGTCTGTTAAATGCAATTGTGGCTAAATGTGACAAAGAGAAAAATTATTCAATCTGTTCCAAAATTATTATACATATGTTAATTTAGTTCTAAATTCTTTAAAATTCATTAATTATATTCTAAAAATTTTGTGCGAAATTTTAATATAGTCCTTTCAATGAATTTTTGTTGGAAAAGTCGCTAATATGACGGTTGATTAAAAGAGAATGATACAGATTTTCAGGGGCTTAGGAAGGCAGGTCCAATATGATTAGGCTTGCTAGAGAATAGCCCAAGTGAGGTGGGGTTGACCCGTGACCACTGACCACCAATGCTTTCATGTTCATCATGCCCATAAAGTAAAGTCTCTCTCAAGTTTCTGCATAGGCCTTTTCAAGACTACATAATAATGGTTGGCCTCATTATGTTCATTCATCCCAACTCCAAAGCACTCTTGCGCTTTTATGGCTGAAAGATAATTGAAGTGCGAATCTAGGCTGAGAGCTCCAAGCATTTGTCTCCACTGCCTCAATTTCTTGAATGCCCCTCCACGGGGAAAAAGCAATTTTATGGGACTATCATATCATGTTGTTATACTCGCATTGTTTTCATGTTATAATACTAAGAGTTCATTTGAAGAGGACTACTAGCGTATTAAGTGAGAAAAAAAAAGGAGGAAAAACAAAAAGAAGGAAAAATTTCCTCCTTTCATAAATTAATTTGCCATTATCTGCTAATGAAAAAAGTAGTTTTTCACGAGTCATCAAAGAATTTAGACATGTGTAAAGTAATATTAAGATCCCGTTTAGTTTAAGGAGAATAAGATAATTTAAAAAAAATAAAAAAATTATTTTCAGAGAGAACTGTAGTACTTTAAAATCCTAAAATTGGTTGAAAATTATTTTCCATTGTTTGGAATGGAATATTGATTTTTCTTTCTAAATTAAACTGTCATTTTTTTTTTCCCTTCTAAAGGCTAGGTATTCCTTTAATCTAAAGGGGAATTTCAATAGATCTCTAACTCTAAAAGATAGCTACAAAGTTGATCTTTCTTGAGCACTAAGTTATCTTGACTAAGTGATCCATACATTATGCTCTATTTAATTTGTTGCTTGTTATTGCTGCCTCTTCTCTTTCACGCGATGTAATTACTTTAGCAAGATCGCAGCGATCGGAAGTCAAGTTACTTTCAGTACTTTACACGAACATCTGGTGAGCCAAGACCATCACAAATACAATTTTGGCCATCTTCATGAACCGGCACTATAAAACAAATCCAGAAAAAACTCCCACAAAAAACAAGATGCGTACTATCATAGCTTTGATAGGCTTTAGTACTCATCTAATTTTTACTATTCTCCGTTCAAAGTTTTGTTAGGTACTATTTTTGCAGGCGTTTGAATATCAACCTTACATTCATTTTATAGAGGAGCTTATCATTTTGCTCTCTTCAGACGATAAAAAAAAAAAAAAAAAAAAATTGTCATTCATTTTACATATCTACATTTCCAGAAAGACCAATTTTTAGGTAAATGTTTTAATTTCTCTTCATCAACTTTAATTCTAAGGATTCTCTCATTATTCGCTTTTTCTTCTTAATTTTTCTAATAAGTTTAAAAACCCTGCAACACGCGAGTAAACGTCTAGCATGACAAGATGGGTCCACAAAATTTAACATGTTAAGTGACTATTGCGGACCATTAATTTTTTTATTCAAATACGAGTCATGCTTGACAGTCAATGTCTATTTTATTTCGTCACTTAAAGTACAGATTTAGTAAATCATTATAAATAGCATTACTCTACTATTCCACAGGTTGTCCATTGGTTAGTTATCCACTAAATTTGAATGGCTTGACGTTAATAATCACCAAGAACAGTAACGAGCACTAAAGTCAATCCAGCTGTCCATGGGCCTAGAGCTATCATTCCTTGTCACAGGCAATCAAGGGTAACATTTCCCAAAGTAAACACATCTGTCTCTGCCGTCGTGCTCATCCAGTCTACATGCGATTGACCCTTCAAAATGACCATCCAAAAATATGGTCCCACGCAACCACCCTCCCTTATTTTCTTGATACAACCTTACCTTATCTGTAGACCTATATAAGATTAATGCTCTTCTTCTATTTATTTTGATAAACCTAAGTTTTTTTTTTTTTTTTTTTTGGGGGGGCATGACACTATAGTCATCTGCATCTCCAAGACAAAATTGGAGACCTAGACTCTAGGACTCAACTATTTTACATAGAACTGTGGTTGAGTCAACTGGAATGAGTCAAACATGACCCTCGCTCACATTATAACACCTCGCTAATAATGAAACCTGGCCTACCCAACGTGATGCTCATTCCCTCGAAATAAGCGGAGCAAGATCCTGCATCGCACAAGGTTCTTTCCTTAATAGCTCATTCAATCTCGACCACTGATATACATAGATGGGTAAATCTCAACTCTGTGGTTAAGCCATTAGAGGGACGAATCATCTTGCCTTGCGGACGATCCACCCAAGCTATCTCTGAGGCTATGGGGCACTCCCGGTAGAAGAAGAAGTTCAAAATAATGTTAGTTCAAAACAAAAAAAAGGCTATTTGCCTTATAAAGGCTATTTACCTTTATATTCATCAAACAAACTTCGAGTTTTTATTTATAAGATTCATTGTCCATGAGAAAAATGAAAAATCTTTTTCCATGCTTTATTGTATAAATTCCCCGAAGAGTATTGCAAGCGCACTGAAGGCACTTAATATCCATATAAAATATAGGGATAACAAAAAATCAAAAATCTGTAAACTTTTTCAATTTGTTCAATCAAATATCCAAACTTTTTTTTCCCAATTGAGCCCCTAAACTCTATACTTTTTTGTTCACATTAGACCTTTTATTAAACTCTATCCATGTAAAAATGGTATATGCTGACGTGTACTGACATATCAGCACCATGTCAGCTCTAACTAGACAAACTGGTGATGATATGCTGGTGGCATCGACCACTTGGTCTAGCAGAATTGCATCGTGTAACACAGCTTTGCCTTGTCAAGGTCACACAAGGCCAGGACAACGTCCTGTTTAGTTTGGCTTTGGGGGAATGTTTTTGGAAAATGCAAATACCTTTGAATTAAGGGAGTTTTCCGAAATGTAAATAGCGTTTGGTAAATTGTAATTTTAAAGTGTATTGGAAAACAATTTTGGCTAAAATGCCGTTTGGTAAAAATTGTATTTGTAAATGATTTTTACTAATTTTTTTTTAAAAAGAACTTTGTAATTTTTTTTTCAAGTCCAGCCATCGATCGCCCAGATCTAGCCGTCGGACCGCTAGATTTGGCTACCAGATGGCCTCATCGAAGATCGCCCACCTCAAGTGAGGTTGACTGAAGTCGCGTGACCCCACACGACGGTCGCCTAGGGTCGCCTGACCTTAGGTGGCTACCTGGGTTGCACGATTCAAGCCATCAGTCGCTTGGGTCACGCGACTCAGGCGTTGCTTAAGGTTCGGCGACGGTCGCTAAGGTCGGACGACCCTCAAACGATGGTTGCTGGGGCACGCAACCTCTTGGCCGATAGTCATCGGCCTCCGATTGGCTTTTCCATGTGGCGGTCTTGGGAGAATATGAATAGTAATCGAACCAAATTGGGCCAACCACTTCACCGGGGCTAATGCGACTCCGAAATGCAAGACTTGGGTTTCACGAAGCCACTATAGATTCAATCAGAATCGCGATCCCCGCCGCAATGGCTCCACCACAACTGCCGAGGGTCGTGAGATGAGCCCAACCTTGGAGATCATCTTGTTCCCCAACAAGACAAATATATCAAGCCATAAAGGTGCACTACATTTTCCTCTGTGCATTTGTTTTCTTCCTAATATTTTATGTAATCTTCTGACTTAGATATTAAAGGATTCCTGAAAGTCCAACACTGGGATTTCCTCCATGTTGTCTATAGATTACAAGTCAAAGATAATAGCAATGCTTTCAACCCTGAGTTTCTTTAATTTCTTCCCAACACAATTTTCTAAGTTTCTACAACTAACATGCATAGAAAATTCTCATAAAATTTGAATTAGGGTTTCCCCATTTGCTGGAACCGGTGAACTCCATAAAAATGTCCAGGTTACCCTTATCCGACCAATGCGAATCAAGTTCAGAATCTCACCTGAAGTCCAACATATCTTCCGAATTTTCTTTCTTCTCTTTTGATAAAACATTAACGTGCGGTCGTGATGACTGATATGACCCCACCATGAGCGAGAATGCGCAGAGAAAGAGAGAAAGCATTCACATCCCAAACCCTAAAAGGAGAAACGGTTGGTGACCATATCAGAAGGAATGCAAAAAGGAAAAGCTGAAATTTTGAATTGTGTCTCCGCATTATATTGCACCCACACACACACACACACACCAGTCTTTGCTTTACATGCACCAGGCAATCATATCATAACCTTGCAATTATTTAGTCCCCCACATTACTCACTACCCCCTCCAAAAAATAAATTTAAAACCATGATACGTACCAAAAAGTGGCCCCACATATTTCCCGTATCCCAAGAAACGCCCACTTTCGAGCTCTTTCTCTCCTTCCCTTGCCGTTGACTGACCGATCCATCCAAAATCATGTCATCCCACTGTTTTTTTCCTTGTTTTTTCTTGCACCCTTGCACATAAATAGGTCGTGAACACTATTCACTGGTGCATCATTTAAATGGTGATTGAGTTGGACATGGGTACTAGCGACCCTCACTCTCTCTCTTACACTAGTAACACTAATTTTAATAGCCCGCACTGTTCTTCCCAAGGTTGGGATCTCCATAACCTTGGAGTTCTCAACGCAGACATGTCTTTAGGTACTCCTTTTTCTTTCCTTGTCCCTTCTTTTTCTTCGCGTTTGTTTTGGTTGCTTTCACTGTTTTTGTCTGTCGTGCGTCCTTGGGGGTTTATATGTGGTGAATTGAACTCTCCAAGTTCTCTATCATTATCTTTCATTCCTCTCATCCTGTGGAAGTAATGTTGAGTGCAGTCATGGGCAGCACTCCGCCCTACCTCTCAGACTTGGATTCGGATCACGACCTCTCCACGGGCTATCTCGAGGATGCGTTGCTCGAGTTTGGCGACCGGTCGAAGCGGCGCCGACTCTCGTTCTGCGGTGAAGACTGGACCAGAGAATTCAACGACCATGCACTGGTGAGAGGAACTTTAGCATCCTCGAGTTAGAGTCTGAAAAATGATTAGTATATCAAATTAGTTACCGGCAAGGTGATTGTATGATTCATTTTGGGCAGGGTTACTGGAACTCGACTTGCAGATGGGGTGTCGACGAGAATTACAGTGGCATGAGTGAAATAACTAGTTTCACCAGATTCTCAGGTGGGAGATCGTTTTACTGCTTGGATGACGACGATTTTGTAGTGGTTGTTGCTGGTGATGATTTTGAATGATGATACTGTACTGTAGATGAAATGGGGAGTTCCAGGAGCAGGACAAGCGAGGAGACGAACTTTTTTCCTGAAGTCAAGACGCAAGAGGACGTCGTGTCGTCGCTGGATTCCTCCTCGCCGTTCAAAGAGTCGTCACGGACCAAGTCTGGCTCTGACAAAGAAGTCCAATTCGCTCTCGATGCCACGCCTTTAGCTGGTGCGTTAGAGTCTCTGTCTCTGTCTCTCTCTCTCTCTCGCGACATGCTCAACCTAAAAGCACGATAATCATCTACGAGACTTTGGACAGTCAAAACTGAAATTACTCCACAAATGGATGGCACCCACTCCGGGATGATGACCTAGTGCCACTTACCCCGGAGAGCGACGTTTGTCGTTTGTGACAGATTTGAATAGAAAGTACTCAGATTGAGTTTACAAATGTCGGAGTATTTATGCACTACATTTTTACTAAAAAATAATGCCAGTTATATTAAGATTTAGTTCATGAACTGTAGCTGGTAGGTTTAACGTTGTGACATAACAGTCATGGGTGTTTGATTATAACCTACTTATATAGAGTATCGGCTATAAATTGTCATATCACTTGATTTTTTATATTTATAGACCGATTTTATATGGTCTATAGAATTATTACATTACTTGGCATGGTCCCCGTGAGGTGATAAAATCTTGCTCAGTGGGCATTTGCATTTCGAGATTATAATTATTTTATTTGTTACAAAGGAAGGAGAAACATCACTTCTTTTCTTTTTTTGGATAAAACTTTTTTTCGTCCTTCAGAAAACTCAGGTACTGATTATGTTCTTCATTTTTTCTGGAAAAGAAAAAGAAATGGGTACAGGATGCGGCGGTGAGAAGAGGAGGAGGCAGGAGAGGGTGGTGGTGACGAGGGTGGTGTACCCGTTCGCGGTGGTGAAGCCTGGCGGTGCCGACGGGGACGTGACGCTGAACGACATCAACGAGAGGCTGCTCATGCCGCCGACCAGGCCGGTCAGGCACCCGGTTGGGGACTTCGCTTGTCGCCCCTGCGTGTCCCCTCATGGTCCTGGCCTCTCCGGTAAAGCTGTAGTCGCTCTCACCCGACTCCACACTCAAGGACGAGGCACCATCACCATCATTCGCACCAAAGGTTGAATCGATCAATTAAGAAGAGAGTAATGTTAGTTGTCGCTACCCAAAAAGAAAAGTTGGGCAAATATTTCCGTCATAGTATCAATTCTACTTTTTAAAAATTTTCAAAGATTCATTTTCAAAATTAATTTACAAAGCGATGTGCCATTTTCTTGTCGAGTGCTTGATGCGGCCTTCCGCTAGTTAGCTGCGTCGCTTTGTAAATCGATTTTGTGAATTAATCTAGCATCGATCTTTCTCGCGCCAATAGACAACCGGGCGGGAGAAAGAGGTAAACGAGAGCATCTAAAACTTTTGGTCTGGCTTGAGTTGTGCTTGTACGGCTTGATGTAATGTATATACGACGTAATGGTGATGTAATTTTTGTTTGCTATTGTACAGTTTATTTCATGTGTGGCATTTAGTAATATTAAGCTCGGCATTAGCTGGAATGCCAGGAAGTTTATGTTCATCTCATTTGTCTCCCACACTTTTTTTTTTTTGCTTTATTTTTTTTTTTCCTTTAGATGGATCTATCGCATTCAATATGGACTTCATGGGTAAAAGAGAGGGAATAGAAGAATCTGAGAACTCGGAAGGTTGCGTGAAGAAGAAAAAAGATTGGAAAGAGTTAAAGAGCAAAAGAGCAAAAGATGGAAAAGCAAAATTAGAAGATGGGGCAAAAATAAAAAGGAAAAAAGAAGTAAAAGGGAAAGAGAGGACAGTGCTTTTTGTGAATTGTAGTTCGTGCTAAAGACAATGGTTGGACTTGGGGGCAAAAGGAGTGACCCACAATCTCTGCGACATATTTTGCATCAAATAGAACGGTAGAATGCTCCTCTGCTCTTTAGTCATTTGATGTTCTTTACTTTACAAATTCTAGGTTAAATCTCAAAATTAAAAAAAAAATCGTCATGACGTAATACTTTTTGGGTCATTTTAATATCGAGTCATATAGATTACATTCGGGAAACAAATATGGACCTAAAAATATTTGAATTCGGGACTTTTTATTCTGATATCATGTAATACTATGTCAGATCATTGGTTAATTGTTTTAAGGTCTTAATTTAATAAATGCAAGTGAAATTTCGATATTTATATATCTAACAATAATCATGAGTACTAGACATGGCATGCATGCGCCTTAGGCCAAATTATTGAGCTCCAATGTAGCATTTATGCGCATCCTACCATTTGTTTTGTTTGGATAAAGTAGTTAGGTTGCCGGCCACCGCTAATGTAGCCGCAATTAATCAATACGTGCCTTGACCTTGAGGCACCTTGATCCGACAACTACATGGTTGTTAAAGAGACAGACCGATCCTTTCCTCTGGATTGTCTGCGAGGAATGAATTAGTGTAGAAGTTTGACTATGGCAAAGCAGATTTTCAGTTTAGAAGCTGCACAAACCATGCTTCACTTCATGCTCCCGATACTTGTTAACCGTACTAAATAAAGAATGGCCGCTTTTTTAAGTAATAAATACTCAATGCGTGATAATTAAGACATTTAACTATTATAATTTTAATTTTCCCTCTTCTCTTTCCCTAGTGTTGCACTATTATAATCAGCAAAGTTGTTAGATGAATAAGTAATTTAATATTTAACTATTCTAACATCTCTCTCCCTGCGAATGGATGTGTATTGTTGAAAAAAAAAGAAAAAAATGAAGAACAAAGGCTCTCCATTCTCTACCATTCTTAAAATTTAAGAAGCTCATCTCCCTCAGGCAACCTTGATTCTAAATTTCTGAGATAGCTGGAGGTCATTCATGATCTTGTCTTCATATGCATCACCCACCGTATCTAGTATTCAACTACCCCCACCCATATAAAGAACAATAATGATGTCATTATGTATAGTGAATACAGGGACATTGAAAGCATGGGATAATGAATGTAAAATCATTGGCCTACTGGCCACGGGATTTGCAATTGGAGTTAGGTTAAAAATAATTTCTTGGGCACGATGTTGCCATGCGATGTCTGTCTTCTTCTTCGTAGGTCAACCCCACTTTCAACGCCCTTTGCAAATCTCAAGACAGTATCCAACACGTAGGACCCCAAGGACGACCCGTGGATCTTTCCCTTATTATTGGATTTTTCTGTGTCGAATTGTAATTTAATCTGCATTTCTTTATTGATATTATGGAACTATAGGTAAACTTGCACTTCATGCCGTTTTCCACGTTCAGATTCACTTTTCTTTCCTCTCTAGGTTTGGAGGCTGTTTTTGTTTTTTGACTGCGGTTGGAGCCCCCGCTTGCTGTTGATTTTTATTCAGATAATATGATGTCTTTTCTACTATTTTCGAACCTAACCGTTAAAGAGAGATTTTTTCTTTATTTGCATCTTGTGAATATTATGTGAATTTGCTCAATTTTTTTTTTTTTTTGTAAAATGATTTTCTCAGCTTTCTTTCTATGGGTTTAAGGGAGTGAGGACTAATACTTCTCCGCCCTTTCATATTGCATGTACTTCTTTTTAAATAGCCTGGGAGCACGATCATAATCATCGACTATTCTAAAGAAAATTGGTACAACAACCCATACACCTAATACTTATTTGAATTCGAATGTCTTAGTATTGAAATCGAATTTGCGACTCAAAAGTATGTGATCGCTTTTATCATTAAATCAATATGAGGATAGATTACTTTTCTTTTGATTTTATTTTAAAAGAGGACCTCTGAGTATGATTTATTTGCCTCTCAATCAATTTATTTATGTATACGATTTCAAATTAGACATAAGTGCTGTCCTTTTGTCTATTAACATCCTCTGTCATTGACTAAAAATTTCCAATTATTTTTTTCCTTATAAGATTGCTAAATGGTGACTTCTTTTTCAAGCAAAAGAAAAAAAAAGTTAAAAATAAGACAGGCGTGTCATAGCTGGAAGGCACGACATCATATGATGCCATGTGCACCAACTTTAGTGGAAAAAATCGCAGCGATTGATGTGGATTAGTCGTTTGTCCTTTCTTTGACATGCCATTTTATATTAGTTAATCGGTGCAGGTGAAGAAAACTTTTGACCTTTGTGTCTTTGATTCTTTTTTTATTGTTTCATTTTTCTCTATCATTCTTCCAAAAGGGACAAAGTCACTGACTCCGATCGATGATATGCTAAAGTCTGAATCATCGATATATCTTACTTTAGATCAAGTAATTTAAATTTATCAGATAAAATATATGTTTAATATATCAGATGGAGTTTTTTATTTATTTAACATTTACCCACTTATTTATACTGGAGAATCTCCTTTAGCCCACAAAAAAGAGATAAAGAAAAAGAAAAAAAAAAGAACTTGGAATCTCTGTTCATTCTTGTACCTTTTGGTTTAAGCAATATCAAGAACTATGGAGAGAGTTAATCTATTCTTAGCTAATGTTAAAGTATGGAGCATAAAGAAAAGAATTTTTTTTTTCATGGAATTCTGGACACGACACTTTAAATATGCCCTTATATATAGTCAAAAATGACCAATGTCTCTTCTCCTTTTCTGACGAATTAGCCAAAAAAAGAAGAAGAAGAAAGTAAAATAGAGAGAGAGAGTCCATAGGTAAACGTGAGAATATAACCTTCACCTTTTGCTTTTCCATCGCCAACAATAATGGCAAGGATTTTTCTCTAATACGATCCAACTTTTGTCCAGGCATTTTATGACGTCGGAATATTGAAGCTCATGACGTTAGCCTTCGGTAAGCTATAGCAGGATGCGATTTCCCTCCAAGGCTTAGTCCTCTTCCTTATTAATCTAAGGTTGGTGCAATTAATTCAGAAGTCAGAGGATTTCCTGTTCAAATATCAGATGTCGTGTATGTCCAAATTTCACTAGTTGTGTGCTAATAATTATGAGTTAGGGTTATTTGCATGGGGGCAAATGCTTGAATTTAACCGATTTATGAAATTTGCATAATGTTTTGAGAACTTAGCTTCTATGTCGAAGTCACTAGTGCTTGAGTTTGGGTCCATTGAGGCCGAGTCCTAGTCTACAAAAGCCAAGCCGAGAGTTATCTCCGAGTCATTAGCACTTGGCTCGGGCCCATTGAGGGTGAATCCGTGTAACATACTCGATTTTGACCCTTACTTTGGCCCCGACTAGTAGGCCAAGGATTGGTACACCAATGGAGGAATTAGTTCATGAGTCGACCTGAAGGTTGGTCATGAGCCAATTAGCCCATTCGGGATAGGCGACCTAGAGGATTGGTTGTACCCGGATAGAGTGTTCGACCATGAAAAGGTTATTCAACCATAAGAATCAGTCATGGGACAATCACATATCATTACGGATCAGCGGACGATCATGGTTCGATTTCGCTTAGTCATTGTACCGATCACGGGTGATTCCGCCCAATCATTGTACCGGTCATGGATGACTATGGCTCGACCCAATTCGATTGTGAGTTAAGGCGGATAGATTGATCCCACACAATTACATGACAACCGATAATCGATCATGAATTGAATAAATTCACTGCGGTATAGTTTCGGACTGACGATGACTTGTGGTGTAGGGTTGAGGACTGGTCCAAGAACTAGCTACAGGATTGATCATAAGACTGGCCAGCAGACTGACTAAAGGACCACCTGACTGGCCCAAGGCTTGACCCTTGGACCAAGCCGAGAACCCTTTACACGATAAAGAAGAAGTCCAAACATGGTTTTGCCGGCTAAGCCTGGTTGCATCCGGGTTCATTAGGCACGAACCTCGGGCCAAATAAGGTAGTTGGTCGCGGTCAAACTCAATTAATCCTTACCTAATGAGATGGCCTTCAAACTTATATATTTCCTTTAGTGCATTTAATGCTTAATGACCAAGTAGGGCACTTGGCACAATTAGTCTTGCCCTTGGAGAGGTAATCATGAAATTTTGGATGGTTGTACAATGAGAAAAGGTGAGTCATAAGCTTATTAATGAAAGGAGGGGTGACTCATGATCTAAGGGAATAATGACAAGTGATCTTGCAAGCCAAAGTAGGGCGCCACCCCTCCTTCATAGACTTGCCACTTTACTAAGTTTTGACTTCCCATTCTTTTGAAACTATTGGACCTTTCCCGGCAAAAGAACACTTCAAGTGCCATAACTTTGGCAGAAGGGACACTTAAGTGCCATAACTTACGAAAGGTACATTTAAGTGCCACTTTCAAGAAAAACGGATCACTTGAGTGCCAATCCGGCGAGAATCCGGCCAAAATGTCGACGTGGCACTTTTTCGGTGGCGAGCTCAAAACGACGCCGTTTTGCAGGCGACGTGGCCAAAACGGCGTTGTTTTGGGCGATGTGGCAAAAAAAAATAATTAAATTAAATTAAATTTATTTAAAATATTTAAAAATAATAATTTTAAAATTAAATTTAGTTGAAATATTTTAAATTAATAATTAAAAATTTAAAAAATTTTAAAAAAAAATTTAAAAAAAAAAAAAGAAGGAAAGGGGGAGGCGGGCGAGGGATTAGCCCTCGGCCGCCGCCCCCGCCATTGCCGGAAGGGTCGGCGACGGCGGGGGAGAGTCGGCGGGGTC
Organism: Eucalyptus brandiana; assembly: GCA_014182725.1. NCBI lineage: Eukaryota > Viridiplantae > Streptophyta > Magnoliopsida > Myrtales > Myrtaceae > Eucalyptus > Eucalyptus brandiana. The sequence goes on from CM024669.1 coordinate 33,038,834, forward strand.
GCCGGGCCCCGGCCGGGGTCGGCGACCACGGCCGCCCGGCGGAGAGGGCTCGCGAGCCTTCGTCGGATCCGCGCGAGGGCCGCGACCCTCCCAGATCCGTGGTGAGGGCTCGCGGCCCTCGCCCGGATCCGGCGAGGGTCGGCGGCCCTTGGCCCGGCCGGGCGAGGGCCGCCGACCCTCGCCGGATCGGGCGAGGGTCGGCGGCCCTCGCCCGGCCGGGCCAAGGGTCGCCGCCCGCCGGGGCGACCCCGGCGGGCGGCGGCCCTTGGCCCGACCGAGCGAGGGCCGTCGACCCTCGCCCCCGTCGGGGCAAGGGCTCGCGAGCCCTCACCGCCGATCGGCCGGGGTCGCCGCCCTTGGCCGGGGCCCGGTGACCCCGGCCGACCCTCCCCCGCCGTCGCCGGCCCTTCGGCGGCGGCGGGGTGGCGGCGGCGGCGGCGGGCGGCGGATGAGGGCTAATCCCTTAGCCGCCTCCCCCTTTCCTTTTTTTTTTTTTTTTTTTAATATTTCAACTAAATTTAATTTCAAAGTTATTAATTTAAAATATTTTAACTAAATTTAATTTTAAAATTATTAATTTTAAATATTTTAAATAAATTTAGTTTAATTAATTATTTTATTTTATTTTTTTGCCACATCGGCTAAAACAACGCCGTTTTTGGCCACGTCGCAAAAAAACGGTGTTGTTTTGAGCTCGCCGCCGGAAAAGTGCCACGTCGACATTTTGGCCGGATTCTCGCCGGATTGGCACTCAAGTGATCCGTTTTTTCTGAAAGTGGCACTTAAGTGTACCTTCGTAGTTTGGCACTTAAGTGTCCCTTCGCCAAAGTTATGGCACTCCAGGGGTCCGCGCGTCGACCTTTCCCACTTTCCAATTTTATAGAGCTCATTGTGGTTCAAATTTGGAGAAACTTCCTTCATGAAATTGTTCAAAACATCTTGACCTACAACATACTTAAATTTCAAATTTTTCTAAGGTGAAATGGTTGGGATGAGGTCCAATTATTTATTGTTTGAAACCTACTCAGTGTAGTAAGAATAGTGACTAGATTGCCTTATCGAATTTTTATAAAATCTTACCTTTTGAATTTAGGAATACTTTCTTCACCAAATTTTCAAAGGACATGTCTACAACAAACAAAAATTACAAAGAATTTTGTAAAGATTTGGATTTTGAAATGAGTTACTCTTTGCGGTCATTAGATCTGCTCCACAGGCAAATTGTTGGGTTGTGTTCAATGAATTGTTTCTCTTTCTGCAGCATGAATTGGACTTAACTTCCTTCATAAAAAAATATTATTTAAGCTCTTATCTATAACATATTAAAATTTCATAATTTTTCGATCACATTTGATAGGGTAATGACATTTATTTCGAAAGTTATTTGAAACTGTTTTTACCTTGGAATAGAGAGCCTCATGCCCCAAACTTGGAGGGGAAGGGACTGCATGCCCAATTTGAGAAGTAAGCCCATTTAAAGTTTTCTTAGATTAGGATAATGATGCATTAAATACCCTGTGGACTCTAGTTCTTCAATGCCAAGTTGAGGTGTCCCTAATGGCTTAGAACTAATCATTTCTTAGAATGAGACTAGAAGACTAAATTGCCTTGCATTTAATGTCCTCCTCAAATGGTTCTTGACTTGGATAATTAGAAACCTTTAGAAGATTTTATAGCCTTGCCACCTTACTTCTTAGGCCTTCCACCTAAGCTCTTGGCATTAAAAACCTTATTAAGACAATTTTGGAGGGTGTTTTATAAATAGAGGAAAATTCATTTTTTTGCATACCCAAAAGCCCTCTTTCTCTCTTCCTCTTCTCCCTAGGCCGTGCATACCAACCCCTCTCTCTAGTTCAGCTCTCTCTCTAGGCGTACTTGCCGCCATTTGTCACTGATCCATAAAGTAGTAAGTAGACCTACTAACTTTCGGTTAGGGCATTGTGATATGCTAGTTCAAGTGCGTAGCAAGCCTATGTTTGAATTGTTTAGAACATTATTCTTACTTGATTGAGGTTCAGTTTATGCTTGCTTGAGTTGGTCTTGACTTTATATCCTTATTTGTGTTGGGTCCTTGCTTGCTAGGCCTTGGCTCGTGCTTGGGTTTGAATACTTTGAAAGAAGCCCGATTCATGTGATTATTTAAACTTTTTTGATCTTGTTTTGGTCTAAATCAATTTGAAAGGTGTTTTTGGTAAAAGTTTGCTACTTCCTTGCAAAACCTTTTTGAACAACTTTTACAAGTGCATGTACTAGTTCACCTCCCGAGCTCCGAAAAAGGGTTTTGACGACCTTGAACAAACATGAGATTGCGTCAGATCAATCATCTTTTGGTCTCAGTGCGATATTGAGGCATATTGTTCTTGAAACAAGTTTGGTTCTCGATTGGTGCGTCAAACGTATCAAATCAAGCTGTAATCCTCAATTCGCGTCTGGCATGTTCAATGACTCGGATTTGGTAAATCATTTCACACACTTACGCATGGCACATTTTCGAGCCTTGAACTAAATGTGAAGATAAGAATCGAATTATGTTACTTGATGTATGGTTACATGAGGGACTAAATGCTAGCGATCGATCGATGGATTTTAGTGACGTTGCTCGATTAAGTTTGAATATCCGACAGACTCATTGTCGGAGGATAGCCATCACTCTTGGATTAGGGGACATTGCCCAATGGATTTTGGATGTCCAATGGATTTCGGATGCCTAGTGGATTCTGAAAGAGTCAATGGATTTTGGGTATTTATAAATGAATCATGTGTGCCTGAGTTCCTTATTTTATGAAATGAATTTTTGACTATGCTTGCATATTGTGTTTGAGAATTACCCATTTTCTAACTAAGATGTGGCTTTTGTTTTGCTATCAATTTACCATCAATTTTTACTTTGGATAAGTTATATGCTTGTGAAAGGCGAGGTATCATCCTACCTAGAAATTAGTTGGTTTACTTACTGAATTATACTCACGTGTTGTCTTTTTTCAAAATTGTAGGATGGCCGCACCGCTTGTGAGGTTTAGCATCTCCACAAAGATGATTGTGTTGCAAACATTGCTCTACTTTGCTAGTATAGATAAATACTATTAGATAATCATTACGACCGTTTGGGTGGATGAAAGGCTAGATAACCTCATTCCCCACAAGTACCGAGCCTGGTACGAGTATTTTGACGGGGATTTTATTGGTCCACTCTGCGGCATCATGGACTACCGGGGTTAGACGATGACACTCCACTCGACGGTGCATAGAGGACTACTAGATAGCCTATCCTTGTAGGGGTACCATTTCGTTTAGGATCTCGTTAAAGGAGATAAGGTTACTTGAAGTTGATGTACTTTTTGGAATGGACTATTTGTTCTTATAGAGTGTAGAATGTGGGACCTTTCCCATGGTTCACTTAATATCTATATGGATGAGTTTGTATTAGTCTAATGAATGAAAATGATTGATGATTTATTAGTTATATGTTTGAATCCTTGAATGGTAGTGGTGTTAACGTACTTTTAATTGAATTATGGAATTTCTGCATCATGATTTGAATGTGTGACCGAGAATGCTGTCGGTCCTTGGGACGACGATGCCTCGGGTTGTAGTAGGGATGCCTGAAGGGGTAACTGGGTTTCTCCAGATACCTGAGGGGTGTAACACGGGTCCCCCAGATGCCTCGCGATGCTAGAAAAGTTATTACTCATATTGATCAACCGTGTATTTTGAAAAGGTTCTCAAGTAAGCTGTGGTGTATGTGATTTACGAAACTTTCTATTGAGACTTTCTTTATCTTATGGTGATCGGTTTGTGTGGCATAGACCGATGGACCTTCTACTTGCTGGGTTGTGACTCACTGCTTGTTAACTTCATCTCTTCAGATCATTAGAATGTTGATCCCACTTGCCTCCCCAACGATTCGCTACGGGGTGCCAGTGAACTTCACTTGGGAAGAGGTAGGAGGGGACAAGATTTTGGAGCTCGGAAAATTTTGATGACATCATGGCGACTGTTAGGCGACACTTGTACAATTAGGTGGGAGGGGTGACCGATCTAGAGTCTAGTATAGTCAGTCTAGTGTTGACCTTTTGTACTTCCCCATGGCACCCCACTTGTCATTTGATGTACGTGTATGAATAAATAACAAATGAAGTTGCTACATTTACAGAAAATCACATGTACCTTGGAATTTTCTATTGTCCCTTACGCTTCCGCATTCTTAAGAAAAATTAAAATGAAGAAGATATTGACGATAGTAGTTTTACAGTAGCTGTGACGTGCTAGGGTCATCATACATGCCCAGGTGCCTTTTGTGCCCAAGTCACTAGCATCCAGGTTTGAGTCCACATAGGCCAAACCAGGACCACGGTTTAGTGTCCAATTGTGGGTCCATTAAGATTAGTCCCAACTTTTCAAAGGTTAGGCTTAAGACCTTGATGCTTATGCTTGGATCCCCGATTGCCATGCTTGAGTATCCAATTCTGGTGCTCAAGTCACCGGCACTTGAGCTCATGTCTATCAAGGCCGGGCTTTGGACATTTCCAAGTCCCCAACCCTCATGCCCAAGTATTCGGCTCCCGTGTCCAAGTCATTAATGCTCAAGTCTAGGACCATTATGGTTGAGCCCGAGACTCCCACACTCGTGCTGAGTTCCTTGCAAACATGCCTTAATACCCTCCACCCCTGTCAAGTCCTCGACACCCAAGCTTAGGACTCTAGTTTGACGCTCAAGTCTTGGGCTGAGTCCATAGAGGCTAGGCTTGAGATTTTGGTGCTCTTGCCCGAGTCCCTCACAACCATCTTTGGGTACTTAGCTCTTGTGCCCAAGCCATCGATGCATAGACTTGAGTCCATCGAGGTTGGACATGGGTCCACGAAAGCCACGTTTGAGACCTTGGTGCTCATGACTAGGTCTCGGATGGCCATGCTCAAGTACCCGCTTATCGGTGCATAAGGTTGGGCGACATAGGCAAGGCTCGATGCCCTATTACCTATGCCTAGGTCTCTGACAACATATCCGGTAGGGCTCTCATACCCAATTCACTAACACTTGGGTTTAATTGGATTTTGGTAGCTGAACTCGAGTTTCTTGAGGTCGAGACTAATATCACGACACTTTTGCTTGGGACCTTGATTGTTGTGCCCAAGTCATTGTTGCCCAAGGCCGTGTCCATAGAGGGTAGGCCTATGACCTTGGTGCTCGTGCTAGAATCCTTAGCGGCCATGCTTGGGACCTTGATGCCCATACTCATGTCACTAGTAGCCATTCCAAGGTCCTAGTTGGCTATGCTTGGTAGCTAGCTTCCAGGCCCAACTCCCTTGAGGTCAGGCTCAAGACCTCGATGCTTGTGCTCTAATCCATGGTGGTTGTGCTTGGTGAGCCGGCTCAAGCACCTAAGTCACTAACATTCAGGCCCAAGTCCATCAAGGCCAAGCCTAGGTTTCCGACGCCCATGCTCAGATTCTTGGTAGCTTGGCCCCAAAAACCTTGAGACCTCAACTAGTAGGTATCCTTTACATCATACAAGCAATGCATGCTTTTTTAGGAAAATAAAATAAAGTTTTGTTTTTCCAGACAATGGAAAATAATTTGCAGTTCATTCTCAGATTTCAGCCAAGCTTGGAAAGTACTCGCCATTTTCCAGGATATAATGACCTATAGAATTTTTTTTCCAAGAAATGTTGAAGTTTCTGCGAAACTAATACTCCTAAGAAGATCAAATTGTTGCGACGGACAAAATCCGTTCCCTGAAAGGACGAATTTCATCTCCACGACACTTCGATTTTGATATCTGGAACTGTCTGTATGTTTCCCGTCTAAATACAAATACCGGAGACTCGAAGAGCACTCTTTATTCGCATACATTGATTTACTTCTATTTTTGAGTTATTTCTTGCATATAGGACAATTTATTCGAGCAAGTGCGAATACGTTTTCATCAGCAAAAAACTAGAAAGAATTGAAACCATCACCATCATTTTGGGCTTAAACCTGCTTTCGAGCCCAAGAGCAATGAGGATTGCTATATGAGCCACGAGGGATATCCACAGGCTTTGGTCCACCTTCTTCTCCACCAATATCATACTTTTTTACTCAAGTGGTTGAAAACAAGGTCCGTTTGATTGGTCCGTATGAAATAATTAGAACATATTGAAAAAGGAGTGAGAATAAATGGTGATAACCAGATTGAATAAATAAGATTTGAATTATCATGTTTGGTAACACCTTGGAATTGTTTTTTTTTATTATTATTGTATATAATTGAAATTTAGCATCACAATGAATAGATTAATAGAAATCCATTTCAAAAGTTGATGAAGGAAAGAAAGCGAAATATAAGGAACGAGAGAAATATCATGCAATATTTTCAATTTTTTTTTTTTTGTAGTAAATGTTTCTCAATTTATAAGTGAACTTAATCTTGAGGGGTCCTATGGTCGTAGACTTTCAAAATAATTCTAGCTTTCCCTAAGTGGTTGTCACTTCGAGGGTCCTGCCGTCGGAGGTGAAATTCACTAGTAGCCACTTAATTTTGGGCGATTTTACAATATAATTCTACCTTTCCCTAAGTGGTTGTCATTTCGATGGTTCTATCGTCAGAAGCGAAATTCGCTAGTAGCCATTTAATTTTGGGCGAGTTTACAATATAGTTCTAGCTTTCCCTAAAAGGTTGTCACTTTGACAGTCCTACGTCGGAGGCGAAATTCGCTGATAGCCACTTAATTTGGGGGATTTTACAATTAGGTAAGCAAACTCGATTAGTCATCAATGATCTCAACTTTTTATTTCCGAAATGACGCACGTTGACCAGAATCCATTCATTTTTTTTCTGGCGAACTACCGGTGGGACGACAAGAAAATGGAATTAGCTATTTTTCTTGTCTAGACCGAACACGTAGAAGCTATTATGGCTATATTTAGTTATAGCAATAATAGATATTTCCTATAGTATTAATCATTGACCTCTTCTTCTTTTCCCCAAAAATGACAATAATAATCTGAATTTTTCTTTTTCGTGTTTCCCCAATACAAGATTCTTGTCCGTTGACCTCTAGCTGTTGGAGAATTAGAATTGGCTTGTTGGAATATTATACAACAAAGACACGTTAAAAGTACACGCGGTCGTAGGGTCAATTGTTCGGCATTGAAATAGTCTCTTTTCTTCCTTGACAATGATACTATTGGGTGTTTAATGAATGGGTCCGGTGGTGCTCGTAAGTCAAGCCTCGTGCTTCATCATTTAGAAACGATTAATCCTCCAATGTATGCAAGGCACCTTCGTTGAAAACCAGACAATACGAGCCCAAAACGTAATTTCTTTGTTGTTAATTGCGGGTCACGACGTTTGAAGGTAGATATAACGTGAATTAAAAACAACTAATGGCATTAAGTATCAAGTCGTTTGATACGGTTCGTCTGCTCCGATTCTACTTCAGCAGAAACATAACAAAGAGTAACAGGGAATACTAATACTGATGATAATAACAGCATTGTTAATTTCCTGCTAGTGTCCCTGTGGAATCAAGTGATCGAGAGGATCATTTGCTGTCAAAGTATAGCATTGAGTGTAGGAATGATTTGAAGTGCAAAGTTAAACTCCCTTTGTCTTTATTATGTTCTTATTGTCAAAAATAATGCGGAAATTAATAAATTTTATAATTATGCACAATGCAAGAAGGAGAAAATCACCAAAAAAATACGTGATTCCATGCAAGTATGGGTACCTACTGTTAGGAACGCAAATATATGAAGAGAAAAAATAGAGAAGAAAACAAGCGAGAAATTTTATGTGGAAAACCCTTCTAAAATTAGGAAAAAAGGGAAAAATCACAGTGCCGCACTAGGCAATCTTCCGCTTGTCAATATCGGTATCACAAGCATTAGAGTTCCAAGCTTCGGCGTTACAGTTATAAAATATATTACCTTATATGGCAAGAGTCTATTGTAGCAATAAAAGCCTTATTGATTGCTTTAACATTACATGATTTTTAACTGGGATTTGCCCCAGTGGCTACCCTTCTAACATGGAAGGGGGATGTGAGGGGTTCAAATCCTCACCTTCTCAGGGGGGGATGGGGTGGGGACGCGTAAGTTTCAGGAGTGGATTTCGACTCCCACGCCCTGTAAAAGGCAGGGCAACGGGCAAAAGTCTGAGAGTGAGTGTAGAATAGGAATAGAGTAGGACTGACCAAAAAAAAAAAACTGCCTAAAATAAAATGTTTCTACGCTTGAACATTATTTTTCTCTACCAGACTTCACAACTCTATCAATCTCCCACTTGGAGGTTGATCTTAAAAAAAAAAAAAAAAAAAAACAATAATCTTTCATAGTCTTTATCTTTGTAGTCTAAATTGTCCTAGTGTGGCGACCCCCGTCATCACTTGCCATGGAGCCCAATTGAGGCAATGCAAAGCCTTAGTTTCTCAGTGGTGACAACATTTATTAACATATCTACTAGGTTTTCTACACTAAGAATTTTCTTTAATAACAATGTCCCATCATCTATCAACTGACGAATTTGATGATACTTTAATTTAATGTGTTCAGTCCTTGAATGAAATGCCGGATTCTTTACAAGACAAATAACACTTTGACTGTCACTAAAAATAATATCGTTATCCTGCTCTTTGCCTATCTTCTTTAGAAAAATTTTCAACCAAATCATCTCCTTACTAGCTTCAAATATAGCAACATACTCTACTTTAGTGGTTGAGAGAGATACACATGTCTGAAGTCTAGATATCCAACTGATTGTAATGCTACCTAAGGTAAAAACATAACTCAAGGTGCTCTTTCTATTGTCCATGTCAACACCGAGATCTGTATTAATAAAGTCTTGTAAAGTTACACCGTTTTTTCATAAAACATAATGACATACCTGAAGTGCCTCTCAGGTATCTCAATAACCACTTTATAGCTTCCAAATACTTTATTCCTGGATCTGCCATGTATCTTCTCACAAATCTCATTGTATGAGCTATGTTTGGTCGAGTACATACCATAATATACATTAAACTGTCACTAGCTAATGTATAAGGCACCTTAGTCATATACTCTTGCTCTTCATCTGTCTTTGGTGACTGCTTTTTTGAGAGCTCGAAGTGACTTCCTAAATGTGTACTTCTGAGCTTTGCATTCTAAATTCCGAATTTGTCTAACATCTTTTCAATGTACTTTTCTTGAGATAATTTTAGAATTCCTTTGGGTGTATCCCACGTGATCCTGATCCCAAGATTTTGATTTGCTACGCCCAAATCCTTCATCTCAAACTCTTTTGACAATTGCAACTTTAGTATATTAACCTTCCTCATGTTAGATCCTGCAATGAACATATCATTCACATACAACGGCAAAATAATATAGCAGTCATCAAATTTTTTGAAGTAACGACATGATCCATATCACTTCTTGTGAACCCGTTACCACATATAAAAGTGTCAAATTTCTTGCACCACTTATAGGAGCCTGTTTTAAGCCATACAAACTTTTCTTCAATTTGCATACATAATTTTCTTTTTCAAGAACCTAAAAACTCTCCGGTTGTATCATGTAAATATCCTCCTCTAAATTATCATGGAAGAATGCAGTCTTAACATCTAATTGCTCCAATGTTAATTCTCAGCGGCAACAATACTCCATACTTGTCCGATAGTGGTCAATTTCACAACTGGAGAAAAAATCTTTGAGTAATTAATTCATTCCTTTTGCTGAAACCCTTTTACTATTAACCTTACTTTGTACCTTTTGTTGTGATCGGGTTCTTCTTTAACATGATACACCCACTTGTTCTGCAATGCTTTCTTCCCATCTAGCAATTGAGTTAACACTATAGTTTCGTTTTTCTTGGGCAAATTTAACTCATCATGCATTGCTAACTCCTACTTAACAAATCTTTAACCTGCACTACTTCCGAAAATTTTTCTAATTTGCCAGTGTTAGTCAAAAGCAAATAATGCAATGATAGAGAATATATTTGTATAGATTAGGTGTTCTACTAGATCTTCTCAAAGTGGGTTCAAGTGTATGTAATTCTTGTTTTGGTCTTTGATCATAATTGACAGCAATAGTTTCAAGAATTTCAACCAGATTACTCTTAGAAACCTCCTCTAATTTAATCTCTCTATTCTCCACCATTTGTTTCTTCACATTAGATTCTATTACAGATTTGTCCTTATACAACATGTTTTCATTGAATGTAACATCGTCAGTTTTTATTATTTTTCTATTTTGTTCATCCCAAAATCAATGGCCAAAATAATTAGAACCATATCCAATGAAAAAACATTTTTTAACTTTTGCGTCAAGCTTATCTTTATTTTCATAATCTACGTGGACATACGAAACACAACCAGAAACTTTTAGTTGTGAGAGATTTACCTTCTTTCCACTCAATTCTTCTTCTAACAACTTAAAATCAGGTGGAATTGAAGGCCCTTTATTAATCAAATATGCTGCTATGCTAATTGCATTCACCTAAAACGTCTTGGTAATCCTACATGTAACCTCATACTTCTTGCACGCTCATTCAGAGTTCTATTCATCCTTTTAGTAACTCCGTTTTGCTGCAATCTATTGGGAACAGTTCTTGTCATTCTGATTCCGTTCTCTACATAAAATTGCTTAAACTCATTGCTATCATACTCACCACCATTATTGGACCTTAAACATTTAATCTTCAAGCTAGTTTCATTCTCCACTTCAGCTTTCCATCTCTTAAAAGTAGCAAACACGTCAGATTTATTTTTCAAATAATAAACTCATACCTTATTAGTGGAATTGTCAACGAACATGACATAATAGTGTGAGCCTCCAAGGGAATTCATAGGAGCTGATCCTCACACATTTGTATGCACCAACTCTAATTTTCCTTTTTTTGGTTCTTTCCCACTCTTCGAAAAATTGACATGTTTCTGTTTGCTTAGAACACAATCTTCACATAGACTAATATCTATGGACTTCAAATTAGACAGTTTTTTGTTAGATGCTAATAATTTTATTCCCTTTTCGTTCATGTGTCCAAGCCTGTAGCACCATAATTTGGAATCAGCTTCCAACTCAGCAATTGCTACGATTTCTCTACTACCTTTAGTTATGTAGACATTCCTGACTTTGTTCTCCATGCTAGAACCAAAGCACCTTTAACTATTTTCCGAGAGCCATCCCCAAAAATAGTTTTATATCCCATGTTGTCTAATAGAGATTAGATTTCTCTTAAGTCCTGGAATATATTTAACATCATGCAACTTCCATTGATATCCGTTAGCATATTTTATATAAACATCACCCTTTTATATAAATATCCAAAGGTTCATCATCGGCAAGATAAACCTTTCAAAATTTTTTAACAATAAAATTGTGCATTAATTCTTTGCACGAAGTAGAGTGAAACGACGCACTTGAGTTAAGAATCCAAGACTCAATTGGATTGTTAATACTCAAAATTAAAGCATCACTATCACGCATCTCTTCAAGAGTTGGATTCATAGATTTTTCTTCCTCTTAATTTCAGTCTCAACACTAAAGTTTCTTCCTTGAGGCTCTATAATCTCATTTTAGATGGCATTTCTTTTCGCAATTTCGAACAAATTATTTCTTCATGAGGTCTTGATTTACTTCTTCCTTTAGACTTTGATCTACCACGATACTGGTTCTGCCCTCGTTGATTGCTTCTTCCTCTACCTTCAGTATTTAAGGTAGCACTCAAAATTCACCCAATTCTCTTATGCAAATATCTTTGGTAAGAATCAAATCTCAAATTGCTTGAAACTTCAACTTTTTCTTTCCAGACAAACTACTCACTACAGTCACAATTGCACTCCAACTTTCAAGTAGAGAAGATAATAAAATTAAAGCATTTATCTTGTCATTGAATTTGATATCCACTGAACTCAATTGAATCGTGATCACATTGAATTCATTGATGTGATCTGTAACGAAAGCACCATCATCCATCTTCAGATTAAAAAGATGACGAATCAAATATACATTGTTTAATGCAGAATGCTTCTTGTACATATTGGACAACACCACCATCAAATCCATTGTTGTCTCCTCATTGGCAATGTTGAAAGTTACGTTCCGTGCCAATGTGAGATGAATCAAACCTAGAATTTGTTGATCTAACAATTCCCACTCTTCTTGATTCATAGAATCTAGTTTCTCTCTAGACAGAGGCTGATGCAAGTTTTTCCGTTACTGCATATTCTCGATCTACATATTCTAGAAACCAAAGTCCTTGCCATCAAATCGATCAATCTTCACCTTCCCTTCGTCCATATTCGCTCCCACTATTTCACCAAAACCATGCTCTGATACTAGTTGTTAGGAACATGAATATATGAAGAGAAAAAATACAGAAGAAAACAAACAAGAATTTTTACGTGGAAAGCCCTTCTAAAACCAGGAAAACAGAAAAATCACGATGTCACACTAGGCAATCTTCCACTATTGGTATCAATAGTACAAGCTCTATGGTTACAAGCTTCAGAGTTACAACTATAAAAGATATTGTCCTATATATAGCAAGACTATAGGGCACACATATCATTAATATGAAAATTATATTTATGACATTAACAAGATTGGTAATGCCTAAATAAATTATTTTTGCGCTTGAACATTATTTTCCTCTATCAGACTTTACAACTCCATCGCGTACTTCACGAGGAGAGTCGACCATAAGAAATTCACTATGAATATGAAGAATGTAGTGTTTACAATCGCTAAAATATTTTTGAGCCCTACATTGCAACTAAAGCAAACTAAAAGTATGATTTTACAATCTGTCACAGGGAACTCACTTTGGTAACTTTTTTAGAAAACTCACAGAAAGAAAATTTTTACTTCTCTTGTTTGCTTTTATGTATATGATATCATAGTAGAATTTTGTCTTATATATATGTGCATCTAGAATTTTCCTATAAAAATAAACATCTTTTAGGAAACCTATTCAAACTAGGAAATCTTCTCAAAGTCAAGACATAATCTTTACAATCTCTACATTGGCTTAATGTTTGAGCCAAGTCATAGTACTCATTATCCAAATCAACTCTCCTAAGGCCCAGACGGGCACACAACTTCACATAAGTTTATCAAGATTAAAGGAATAAACTCAGTCCACATGTTTGCAAAGTTCTCTATTGCGAGAAGCTTCTTTATGGTCACATCCTCTCTTGATATGCTAAATCTAGGGCAGCAAGTTTGTCACAAATGAACTTGTTTCTCCAATGATATTTATGACTTTTGCCAAACATCTTATTGACCCAATGTACCATATCAACATCACTAACCAACTCTTTAGACCACACTACCTCTTCAAGTACTTTTGTTGTTACAATATTTCCAACCTCAATTGTTGGTGAAACTATTGCGAAGGCACAACTACTCAAAAATCGATAATCGTTCAAGTTCCCTTCATGACAACCAACGGTACTAGCATGTGAAACATGGGACAAGGGCTCCATGTCCATCCAAGTACATGGCGACAAACTAGACAATTTAAAATATGCAACAAGTGGGGTATTCACAGATTTTTTTAACTACTTGTTGAAGCGCCTTAACAATTATCCGACATAACTCCTCCAAGTCACTCGCAACATTCTAATAATCTTTACTCTCTACATCTACATGTTCGGAGTTGTCTCTACCTTACCCAAATTATCTACTTCAATATTTGCATACAAATTAGATCGCTGAATTAGAAGGTGAGGACACTTACATAAAATTGGTGCTCGAGTACCTACCGTACAAACTCGAAGTTAATGAAAAAAGAAAAAGGTCGAAATTTATGTTTTGGAGTTATTAGTAAAACATTAGTAAGAGTTGAAAAATTGATAAAGAAAAAAATGGTTCGTGCACATTGCAAGTGCGAAGCCCAGGTGACAAAATCCTCAGGACCGTCTTTCAAGCCCAAGATCAGTAAGAATCGCTACATGAGCCACGAGGAATGCCCATAGGCTTTTGTCGTGCGTTTCACTTGCTTGGTTGAAAAATCGACTCAAGGTAACAAAGGTCCCGTTTGGTTGGTTGAAATGACACAACAAAAATGAATCAAAAGGAATGGGAATGATGGTTTGGTAATTGGAATAGTAAATGACATCTAGTTTATCGTGTTTGGTAACATCTTAGAATCGGAATGCACGAATTATATAATATGAAATACTATTTGAATTTACCATGAAATTGAAGAGATTAATGGAATAATATCATAAAATAATAAAACTAAAAATTCTAGGATTGAATGAGCTGCTTGACAATTTGTTTGGGTTTGGGACAATTATCCCTTCTTCTTTTCCTAAAAAACTAAAGATATAATCTGATTTTCTTTTTTGGTTTCTTCCGCGTATACGAGATTCCTGTGCGTGGACCTCCAGCTGTTGGAACGACAGTGGGTTTGTCCGATTAGACACACGGTCGTCGGGTCAATTGGTGGGCATTGAAAATTGTCCTTTTTCTTCCTTAACAATGAAAACTTTGGTGTTTAATGAGTGGGTCCATTGGTACTCGTGAGTCAAGCCTCGTGCTTCCTTTAACAATGAAATTTGTTTGTTGATAATCAGCAAGGGACGCCATCCCTGTCCCTCACTTGAGGCTGGTGCGAGGCCCAACAATGGTTGGTAGAAGGAAAAAAGAAAATAGATAATTTTTTTTTTTATAAAATACTTTGTAAAAGTTGTTCATATTAGTATCGACTATACCACATTAGAATGTCATTGGTGATTGAACTATCATATTAGCTATTTTCGATCGAGATTGATAAATTATTAGAAGATTTAGGATTAAATCGGTAAATTATCAAAATGTTTAGAATTATTGATATAATTGAATGGTTTATATTAAATTGGTAAGTTGTCAAAAAAACTTATGATTAAAAAATTCGAAATATTTATAATTGAATTGGTTGTTGTATAATAAATTTATGACATTTTGGACCATTTTCCCTATACGAGGCACCTTCGTTGATAACGGAACAATATGAGTCCTAAATGTAATTTTGTTGTTGTTAATTGCATAATCAAGATGTTCAAAAAGTAGACATAACATCGATTAAGAATGACCAAAGGTGCCAAGCCGTTCGAATTGGTTCATCCACTATGATCGAGACATGACGATGGCAATAGAGAACACGGGCAAGTGATGTGATAATAACAGCATAGTTAGATTCTCGCTCCTGGTCCCTATGAATCGAGACGATCTTGCGGATCATGTTTGTTGTCAAATTGTCAAATCGAGCGCAGGACCCATGTGACGCGCAGGGCGAACGCATCCCCTTCTTTTGTTAATGAATAGAGCTCGACTTACCCATGAAAGAAAAAAGAAGAAAGATGGACAGAGTGAGAAACGCCATCTAAAACGCGTTGACCAGCATCCATCCCGTTTTCCAATGGTGGTGCATCCTTGATTTGGCATTTTTAGGAAAAGTGTAATTATATGTGGGTTTGGTCAAAAAATACCATTGAACCGCGGAGCTTTTCGATCGATTCCCTTGTTCGTCGCTCCGGGCACCCGTACAACCACGCGGATGATGGGACGGGACTCGACCAATCGGTCGTACTGGCGGAGAACAGTTCAATCGATGCGTGATTTTTCCTTTCATTCCGGTGATTAGGTTTATTTGACCTCCAAAAGTACGAGGAAATACATGATGCACTGCAACCTTTAGATGGTAACTGTCGTAAAGATACCGCAGGCAAGCGAACTCGTAAAATTGGATGTCCGGCTTTTATTATTTTATCTTGTGCTTACATTTTTGTTTATCGTGCTCTGCATTTTCAATGGGCGAATAATAATGTTTCAAGTTTCGCATGTGAGGACGAATGTTAAGATTGTCTTGATGGAGAAATTATTGGGTAAAATGGTTGATATTATGAAAAACTTTAAATTGATAAATATGTGATAAATTTACTTAATTCATTTTTTGACAACGAAAAACTCCAAAATGGACACTCGTGATAAATTTGTCCAAAATTAATATATTTATAACAAATTTACATTCTATTGATTTTCGTTAAATTGGATTAATATAATAAAAAATCATAAACCAATACACTTATGATGAACGAAGGATAAACTCTTAAACTAATATACTTGTTAACTGTTAAGT
This sequence comes from Eucalyptus brandiana, assembly GCA_014182725.1. NCBI lineage: Eukaryota > Viridiplantae > Streptophyta > Magnoliopsida > Myrtales > Myrtaceae > Eucalyptus > Eucalyptus brandiana. Next base: position 33,054,922 of record CM024669.1, read on the forward strand.
ATCATCCAACTCAATAATTTGAAAGTAAAATTTTTGGCAGAAATTAAAATTGAGGATAAATTATCACAAATGTTCTGGTTTTGGATTTTTATTGATCAGAAAATTAATTTGAAATATATTTATCACATATATATTAATCTAAGATTTTTCATGAAATTTCCAATTTGATAATTGATACTTTTTATTGCAAGTCAACTAGGGGTGAGCATGGTCCGGGTTGGTCCAAGCCACCCCCTAACCCTAAGACCAACCCATACAGTGTCGGTCCTCAATTTTTAGAACCGATGACCGACCCTCTTAAGCTTGGGACCAAGGACCGGACCGATCCAATGGGTTCGGTCCGGTTCCAGGGTCAACCCGAAACCGATCGATAATTTTTTTCGTCTTATTTTTTATACTCCATAAAAAAGCAAACCTACAAATTCAAATTACACATCCATCGACAATGCGGCATTGTGCAACTAAACTATAAATACCAATATATTTTTAGCAAATTTAAGATGACACAATAATAGAAATTTCGTACCTGCTAACCACTCATTGAGATATGGAATAAGATGGAAAGTTCTTGTAATCATCTATCTTTAATATTCATAACACCATATGCAAAAGCGTTTTCCTGCATTTGATCATATAAAGTCCACTCAACCAAAAAATGAGCTTCACATCACTTGACTAGCAAATCACCGAAGAATCAGCTAGCGATCTACTCTCTACTCTTCAAAAACTTATACCATTTGACACAAATTGAAAAGCAAAGTGCAAATTTGAAATTCATTAGTAAAATAGAATTAAACCATAAAAAATTCAAAATACTTAATATAAACCATGAATATATAACTTCACATCTTGTTAATTCACTTGAATTTCTAAACACCTAAAAACAAAATAAACGACACATAATTAATACTCAACAAAAGTTTTAAATTGAAATTACTATTAGTGCTATTGATCGAACATTTCAATATAATATAATATAACAGACATTTTACTTAGGTTTGAATTTATAAAAGAATTATAAATAATATAATATAATATAATATAATATAATATAATATAATATACGGGGTTGGTCAAGAGGTGGGCCAATCCAAAACTCTAGGGCCAGTAACCGGCCGCGCGGTGTTGGTCCTCGAATTTCGGGGCCAAGGACCGACCCGTCTCCAGAACCAGGATCGGGCCAGGCGGGGGTTGGCCGGTCAGGGTCGATCTAGGGTCGACCCTAGACCGCTGCTCACCCCTAAGTCAACATCACCCATGAATTAGTTTTGACAGCAAAAGTACGGGGCGGTACATGATGCGTTGGGACAAATATAAGTAATGGTGCCGGTTCGAGATTTAGATAATAAATGCCAGAGATATTACAGGAAGCGGATGTGTAAAAATTAGATGTTGAATTTTTACTATTTTACTCCATTCTTACATTTTTATCTATTGTGCTCTACATTTTTCAATGAGAGTATCATTACATTTTGGGTTTTGCGCTCTACATTTTTCAATGAGAGTATAATTACATTTTGAGTTTTGCACGTGACAACGGATTTTATGAAATTTATTTTACCTCGTATGCATAGGTTTCTTTCCGATTGGACAATGAGTGCTCTTTTATGCATGTCAAAATCACCCATAAATCGGTTTAGACGTTAATAGCTTTTTTTGGCTTCTATCGGATTTTTCTGGGGGAAGGAAACGGATCCTATTTTTCTTACGCGTCGATGCCACGGTCAGCCCACGTCTTTTGCATCAACTGCATCCATCAGGCTCGTCTTCAAGTGGATGTTCTTTAATTTACAAATCGCTATCACGCTTGTGTTGTTTATTTAACGCTATATATAGGAAGAGAGAGAGAGTAGCCGTTTAGGGATTTTAAAATTAGTTATGTAAAGTTAACTTATAAAGAGATAAAAAAAAAAGATATTGACAAACGACAATTATAAGTAGAATTGCACCAACTAAACCCTAAACAACGCCTTTTCATTTTTTTCTCCATAATTCTAAAAATAGTAGCTTCTCAAATGGGTTTTCTCTTCTTATTAATATGTCATCTCGAAATTCTATATATAAAAGAAAAAATTAGAGCAATCCACAAAATTGTAAATTCAATTTTCCGGGTTCTTTTTACCTATTTAGCTGCTAGATTAGATATTCCATCACTTTCTTACAACTCTACAGCTTTGCGACTTAATCATCTCGAACCAGTTTTTGCGTCGGACAATTGTTCCAAGTACCATTTTTCTGTTCAGCCATAAACGTGTCCATCATCATAAAGATGAAAAGTGCTTCCGCATCTGTCCGTTTAGACGCGGAGAAGATTCTCATCGGACGACCTTGATGGGGTTCCCCTTTTTAGGGTTTTGGACACCCGAGATTCAACCCTTCAAATGGAAAAAGCGTTCAGTTACATTGGCTTCTAAAGCGGGGACAATTCGACAAGCGCTGGCATCGCCTGCCCCATTCACATTCTCATCATATCGCCGGGGACTCGCTCACCTCTTGGGAAACCTTAGAGAAGAACAAGAACACTGCACCATCAAGTCCCCGGGGAACTTTTCGACCGAGAGAGCGATTATATTAAAGATCAAACTGTTGTAATTATGGCTGGTTAATGGATTAATGAAAGTAAGCGAAACATAGTTTCCGTTCATGTATATCATTAATTTATGCATATATTGAGTTTATGTATCTCCTAGATTCGTATATCTACTTTATTATTAGTTTATGTATCTCTTGGATTTTATATTTATTTAATTCATGATTCATGTACCCCTTCTGTACATGAATTCCAAAACTCTATAAATAGATATGGAATTCTTCATTTCAAAGGAGAAGCAAAACCACCTACATCTTCTCTCTTAAAGTTCTTCTAAGTTGGTTGGTTTCAAGAAATATTCAACATAGTCCTATTCGTATAATGCCGATATCAATAGGTTTGAGGTGTTGTATCTTGGAAGGCGAAGTACGTGAAGCTGATTAGTATCGTTGGCGGGAACTAATTGCCTTAAAAAGATTCGGTTAACCATATCTCACCTTCAATATTTATTTATTTTGTTTTCACTTCTTAAATTAATTTTTTGATTATAGCAAATAGGGTTATGTATTCTTCCCCCAATATGTTTCTTTTTCTTCTTCTCCTCCTCTACATTTTCCAATACAAACTACCTTTAATGTGGCAAGTCCAATGCCTACCTTACAAAGTTTGTAAGTGTGCTAATGAGACGAGCAAAAAGAATCAAAAGAAAGAACCAAAAATGAAGAACAAAGTTTAACAACTTGAGCTGGACAAAGCTTAAAGAAAATCCTTCACTTGGGGTTTGGAAGAGCAAGAGCTAGAGCCAGCATCCCCATCATCAACCAAGAACTAGGGGCTTTGATCAGACGAAGTCATTGTGAGGCACCGAGGAGAAATTCCAGGAAGATGAGAGCCTTTTTCTTGGCCAAGTAGAAGTAGAAGCAAAAGTAGAAGTAGAAGCAGAAGCATAGACCTTTCTTTTTCACTTCCATAAACACAGTGGAAACTATAAGTACAGTCTAAACGGAAGAAAAACTCATTATCCATATTGGCTCTCCAATTCCCAGATTGGCGCACAACTATTGCATATGTTTATCAAGATCAAGTTGAGCTTAAGCTTGTCTAAAGGAATAAACTCAATCCACATGTCTGCAAAGTTCTCTATTGCAAGAAGCTTCTTTATGGTCACATCTTCTCTTAAAATGCTAAATCCGGGGTAGCAATTTCAGCTCACAAGTACCGATATATCTAGCTTTCACTAAACATCTCATCAGCCCAATGTACCCCATCAACATCACTAACCGAATCATTAAACCACACTACCTCTTCAACTCATTTCATTGTTACAATATTTCCAACCTTAGTTGTCAATGAAACTATTGTGAAGGCACGACTGTTCAGAAATCGAGCATCTTTTAGGTTCCAAATGACTCGCATTCTCAAACCTAGTTACAACTACACTACTCGAATTACATCCTTCAAAATATACCCGAACATCTGTCATCCCTAACAAAACCAAAAGAATCCACTTTACAACATCACAATGTACATCTGAATTAATTGTATACATTCTTCTAACTACCTGTGATATATCATGCTTAATTTTATCAACTGCATAAACAACTAACGGTACTAGAATGTAAAACATGGGACATTTGCTCCACCTCCTTTTGAGTACATGATGATAGACTAGGCAATTTATAATATGTACCAAGTGGGGTACTCACAAAACTAGGATGTTCACAGCATCACAATGTACACCTAAATTAATTGTTTACATTTTTCTAACTGCATGTGATATATCAAACTTAATTTATCTACTACATAACTCAAACAACCAACGGTACTAGAATGCAAAACATGGGACAATTGTTCCACCTCCATCCAAGCACACGATGAGAGACTAGACAATTTATGATATGTAGCAAGTGGGGTACTTATAGAATTTCTTAATTGCCTGTTGAAGCATCTTAACACTTTCCTGACATAATTCCTCCGATTCACTTGCAACATTCCAGTAGTCTTCACTCTCTACATCTACATGCTCGAAGTCGTCTCTACTTTACCCAAATTATCTCCTTTAATATTTGCATACAACTATCACTCAATTGCATCCACCTCTACTGTTAACCACCTCAAAGTTTCATTAACTATGGCCTTGAAACAATTGTCAACTACAATAGAAATTGGTGACTTTGCAAACATTGCCACATCTACCACACTTGGAACATTTCTAGGCTTTTTTTTAAGCTCCACTTGCTTTTGAACGCTGTCCGGATCTTTCTCCACAATTAATCCCTCCTCCTCTCATGAAACAGAGAAAATTTGTCAAAGGCAACTCTTTGCTAAATATAAAAGTGGATGAGTCTTCCTTAGTGCTCCACAGCATGTATTCCTTCACACCATGTGCATAGCATGGGAATATGCACTTTGTTATCCCTCGGCTCCAATGTGCCATCACTTACACAAGTATAAATAAGACAACTGAATACTCTTAGTTCGGTGTAATTAGCAAATGTACTTGACCATATTTTATCAGGAGTTTTCTAATGAATTGCTGGAGATGGTGATCTATTTACTAACCAACAAGCGGTATTCACGGCTTTGGCTTAGAAATCTTCACTAAATCCAGAATTGGATAATAAAGAGCGAGCTCTCTCCAATATAATTTCATTCATTAGTTCTTTGACTTCATTTGGTTGTGGCGTCAGCAACTGTGCGGTGTTTCACTATGCCTTCCTATGCACAATATTAGCTAAAGTCCTCATAATAGAATTCCAACCCTTTATCATTTCTTATGCATTTGATCTTCCTTCTGATTTGCTTTTTTGCCTACAAAAATGAATGAAAGAATAATGTTTTCATTGTCCATAAAAATGCTTTGACGTGAATTATTGTCGACATGAAAACATTTTTCGTTAACTAATTATTACAAGTGATACAAATAATATTTTTTGAGAATAATTATTTTTCAAATCATTTATTTTTTGCAAAATGAACAGAGCTATGAAGATAACTATGAAGATCAAAATGATGGCGATTGACGAACTTCATTTCCATTAAAGGATGAATTTATCTCCAAGACACCGAAGCTTCGATTTTGATATTGTAAATAGAAATATTGGACCCTCAAAATACTATTATAATTTCTTAAAAAATTATTCATGTCAATGCCGGTCATTCCATGTAGGAGGACTACCAGCATCTACTCTAGTAATTTTTCAGACAAAATTTGACGAAAGAATAATACTGATAAATTATCAATAGGACTAGGAATAAATTGATGAGATTAAAAAGTTTAAGGCTGAATGGATTGCCTGGCAATAGATTAGGATTTAAGACAATTATCTCCTTCTTTTTCTCAAAAAGTTAAAAATATAATCTGAATTTCATTTTTTGTTTCTTCCCCCGATACAAGATTCCTAAGCGCGGACCCAGCTTTTGGAATGAGAAATTGTTGGAGGATACAACAAAGATACGTAAAAGAACACCCGATCGTAAAGTCAAGTGGTGGCATTGAAATAGTCCTTTTTCTCCCTTGACAATGAAACTATTGGCGTTTCTTGAATGGGTCCGCTGGTGCTCGTGAGTCAAGCCTCGTGCTTCATCAGTTAGCAACGACTAATTCTCCATTATATACGAGGCACATTCGTTGATAACTAGACAATATGAGCCCTAAATATAATTTGTTCCTTGATAACCAGCGAGGGACGCCCTCACTAGATCAAGTCTCTTGTCCCTTGCTCGAAGCTAGCAACGACCTTCACCTAAGGCCAATGGAAGGAAAAAAAAAAAAAAAAAAAAAGAAAAGAAAGAGAAAAGTATTAGAAATAAATTGTCCATGTTAGTGCTAGCTGTGCCATGTTGAATTGTCAATGCTGAATAGACTGTCATGTTAGCAATTTTTGACTAAAAATGCCAAATTGTTAAAAGATTTAGGATTAAAGTAATAATTTATCAAAATGTTTATAATTAAATTGGTATAATTGAAAAATTTATAACTAAATTGATAAGTTATCAAAAGATTTTTGAACTAAATTGATAATATTGAAAGGTTTATGATTGAATTGGTAACCTTTAAGTAAGTTTATGAATTTTTGAATAATTTTCCCACCTTTGTTGATAATTTGACGATGTGAGTCCTAAACGTAATTTTCTTGTGGTTGATGGAGGAATCATGATGTTCGGAGGTAGATATAATGTAGATGAAGAACAACCAAATAGCCCCAAATCGGTCGATGTGATTTGTCCGCTATGATTCTACTTCGGCAGATAATGATATGATAATAACAGCATTGCTGATTTCTTGCTGCTGTTCCTGTGAATCGAGACTTTCGAGCGGACCGTGTGTGCTGTCGAAGAATCGCATCGAGCGCAGGAGCGACAAGACGCGCAAAGCGTACGCATCCCCTTCTTTTGTTAATGAATAGAACTTGACTTGCCCATGAAAAAGAGAAAAAAAAAAAAAGGAGAGAGAGGAGAAGATTAAGGAGGAACAGCAGTGAGGAACGCCATCTAAAACGCGTTGACCGGCGTCGAAATCCAGATTCCCAGTCGTGGTGTATCCTCAATTTGGCATTTTCAGAAAAAGTAATCATGTGGGTTTAGTCAAAAGACAAGGTTGAACCGTGCAGCTTGACGATCCCCCTTTGTTCATTGCTTCCGGACGTCCGTACCACCACGCGGATGAGGGAACAGGACTCAATCAATCGGTCAGACTGGCGGAGAACAGTTCAACCGATGTGTGATTTTTCTTGATTCGAGCGATTACGTTTACTTGGACCGAGAAAAGTACGGGGGAATTCATGATATATTGCATCCTTTTGATGGTAAATGTCCCAAAGATATCCCAAGAAACGGACACGTAAAATTGGATGTCAAGTTTTTAATATTTTACTCCGTGTTTACATTTTTATCTGTCATGCTCTGCCTTTTTTAATGGACTATTTCAAGTTTTGCACGTGAGAACGGATTTTAAGATTATCAATGGAGAAACTATTTTATGAAATGATTAATATTATGAAAATTTTTAAATTAATATATATAATAAAATTATTTTAGATTAATTTTTTTACCATAAAAATCTCAAATTGATATATTTGTGACAAATTTACTATTTGTTAATTCTCGTTAAATTATATTAATATTACAAAAATCACAAATTGATATGTTGTGACAACACAAAAGGTAAATCCAATATAAACACTAACTATCACGTGTCATCATTCAATTTAATAATTTGAAGATAAAATTTAATAAAAATTTATGTTGGGTTAATTTGTCATAAATATATTAAGTTAAGAATATATATATATATATATATATCAATTAGAGATTTTTCGTAATATTAACTTTCTATGAAATGCACTTATGCTTCGCATGCGTCCGTTTCTCTCTGATTTGATGACGGATGATATTTATCACTAGCTACTGCCTATCAACATTACCCATGAATTAGTTTTGACAGTAAAAGGACGGGGAGGCACATGATGCGTTGGGACAAATATAAGTAATGGCGCCAGCTTGAGATTTAAATGGTAAATGTCCTGGAGACCTCACAAGAAGCGGAAGCACAAAATTAGATGTCGGATTTTAATTATTTTATTCCGTGCTTACATTTTTACCTGTCGTGCTTGGCATTTTTCAATGAGAGGATTATAAACTTTTTGAGTTTCGCATGGGAGAACGGATTTCACGATATTTACTTTTATCGCTCATGTGGACGTTTCCCTCTGATTGGACAGTGAATGTTTTTTTTTAATGTATGTCTACATCACCCCCCACAAATCAGTTGAGACATTAATAGCTTTTTGTCTTCTAACGGACTTTTTGTGGGGGAAGGAAACAGATTCTATTTTTTTACGCGTCAATGCCATGACCAACCCCCACATCTTTTTCATCAACTGCATCCATACATATATATATATATAAGTATAATATATCTATACACGCGTGCGTGAAGGAAGAGAGTAAGTAGCAATTCAATGATATTAAAATGGGTTACATAAGATTAACTTATAAAGAAAGTATTGACAAATGACATGTGTAAATAGAATTTTACCGGCTAAACCCTAAAATAACGTTCTCCACAATTTTAGAAATTTTCGTTTCCGTACTTTCTCACTCTCCATAGTTGTTCTCAAATGGGTTTTTCTCTCCCGAGTAATTTGTCATCTCGAAATTCCCTACACAAAAAATGAAATGCAGCAACCCACCAAATTTTGTGGGTTCAACTTTCCTGGTTCTTTTTTACCTAATCTAGCTGCTAGATTGGATATCCCATCACCCTATTGCAACTATGCAGCTTTGCAACTAGAATCTTGAACCGGCTTTTGCGTCTGACACTGTTCCAAGTACGATTCTCTGCTCAGCCATAAGCGTGTCCATCATCATAAAGATGAAAAGCGCTTCATGACCTTGATGGTGGTTCCTCTTTTCCGGGGCATTTTAGACCCCCGAGATTCAATTACTTTTTGGAAATGCCTACTATTCCATTAGATTCCAGAGCGGGGGCAGTTCGAGCAGCGCAGGAATCGCCTGCTGCGCTCGTCGCACATGTCAGCTCGATTCTCATTATATTGCGGGGGACTCAGTCGCCTCTCTGGAAACCTTGAGAGAAGAAGGAGAAACGCTGCACCATTTTTCGATCGAGAGAACGATCATATTAAAGGTCAAAACTAGCTTTAATGTACCGTGTCCAATGCTCTGCCTTACAAAGTCTACAAGTGTGCTAATGAAACAAACGAAGAGAATCGACCAAAAAAAGAGCGTAAAATGAACAACAGAGTCTATAACTTAAGCTAGACAAAACTTCAAGAAAACCCTCCACTCGGGGTTTGGATGGGCCGGAGCCAGCAACCCATCGTCAGCTAAAGAACCGGGCGCTTTTGATCAGACGGGGTCGCCGCGGGGTGTCCACAAGAAATTCCAGGAAGACGGGACTGCGCAGAAATGAAGCAGAAGCAGAAGCAGAGGCGTTTCTGAGCTAAACAGAGCGAATGGAATGAGGGAGCTCCTATGGAATCCGACCAGAAGTCGGGCATCGGCGTCAGGACGGCCGAACGGCGGAGGGCCTGCGGCTGGCGCCCCGCTTCTTGCAACAGAGCAGCGGGGAGAGCAGGGCCCGGAGGACGTTCTTCAGGACGCGGCCGCGTCGAGGGACCAGACGAGGGGCGGAGGAGGAAGAAGTGTCGAACACGAAGCCAGGAGGGGGGACGACGCGTGGCGTCCGTTCCTGATGGTGGGCGGTGCTGAGGTCGGCCATTGTCTGCACTCCAAATCCTAGAAAGCAGCTGGCGACAGTTGGAGCACGGAAAGAGAGGCAGAGGGGGAGAGAGACGAGGAGAGGACACGGAGGCCGAAGCGGGTGGGAAGGTGGTGAGTGGGAGTACCGACACGGGAGGCCAGTACATATAAGGCTGGGGGAGTGTCGGAAGCCGCGTAAACGTGTTGGCGAAAGGACGGAAGGGACCGCGTGCGGAGAGAGAGAGAGAGAGGGGGGGAGTTCTTAAGAGTTGGCGGGTGGGGGGATACGGTATCGGGTCGAGACTCTCTATTGCCTTTTTTTTTTTCTCTCTAGATTCCGCTTTGCGACTGATGTCAACGCCCCGGGGTCGACGCGATCGAGTCCGGGAGAGATCGGTTGGATTTCCAAGGGGGAAGGGAAGGGAGGGGGGGTTGAACCGGTCGGTCTCCTGCTCCATCCACGCGACGCGTCTCGGGGCTTGGGAGTTGCTGGAAGCGTTTATTTTTCCGTTTGCCTTGACGGGTTCCTCTGTGGGCGTTGCCATTTGCCATCTTTTGCCGCTTCTTCTTGGGCCCTTTGAATTTTCTTCTTCCCTGCCTCTCTCTATATTCGCAGGTGAGTACCGATTACACTTCGAATTGCCTTTTGGCACCTCCAATTTCTTTTCTCTGTGTGTTTTCTCTAACAAGTTAAGATTGCCCGGCGCGTGCACTGTCGTGAAAATTCTCACCTTTTGAACGGGTTTGCTTGTTAATATTAGCTTGTTTGATTTTGTGCAATCGAATCCTCCCATTCCTTAAAATTGGCATCTATATCATGTTGCGGCACTTTCGTAACTAGTGAAATCGAGTCTTATGTCTCTCTCGATCCATTGCACAAATTGTACGAATATGAGAATCTAGTTGCACGAAAGATGAAAATGGACCAAACCGGAGCGAACGCTCAAAGCTAGAGGCCAAAAGTTGATAAATCGAGGATTCATCTTTTTCAATTTGAGTAAGTTACTTGAATGTTTGTCGGTGAAATGGAAGTGACATAATCATCACGAAATGCCGACCATCCGATTTTTTGCTTACGTTGTGTCGTTTGTTGTCTATCGAAACTACACGAAGTGCGTGCCAATCGGGCAGAATATTTGACAAAAGTACACAAGATCGAAAGAAATGAGTGATTTGATCATTATATCTCATAGCGACATATTATACACGCAAAGAAATTGCGAGTCATTGGGTAAGTTGTCTAAATCCCATTGCTTGATGGTAAAATATTGGCAAAATTATATAAAAAAAAAAATCATAAATTTATTATACTTATATCAATTTAATTATAAAATTTTCAATTACATCAATTGACTTTTAAACCTTTTAATAATTTGTTAAATTTTTTCTCTTTTCTTTTTCATTTTCCTTATTCTTCCATCGATCGTCGAGTTTGGTAACCGCAGGCTACTAGCCACAAGCGAGAGCCAAAAAGGCTCGCTCGCCGAGATCTAGCCAGGGCGAGCCTCACCGGGATCAAGTGAGCTCGAGCCTTGCTTGTGGTTGATCGCTATCCCTAAGGCCCAACGACTATCGGCGGAAGAAGGAAAAAGAAAAAGAAAAAGAAATAAAATTTTTGATAATTGTTCCTGTCAACATTTAACTGTCACGTAGAATGAGCATTGTTCACATTAGCAATTTACAATCAAAATTGGCTAAAATGACTAAATTGACAAAAAAAGATTTATATCTCATGATTCATAAGTTTAGGATTAAAGTGATGCAAGTATAGTAAATTTATGACTTTTTTTAGTAATTTCCCATAAAATATAATATAGTAAAAAGAATTTAGCTAAAGAAAAAGGAGAGAGAATGGCCGAGGACGATAACTATCTCTTCCAGCACAAAATTCATTTATATTATGCTTAAGAGTGTCTTAAGGACTGCATCATACTTGAATCCTCGGCTCTACTTCACTGATTCCCACCTCCTAGCGCTTCGCTAAAACTACAGAAGTAACATCTTACTTGCTCTGAGCATATTCCTAAGCACTGCTGCTGCTGGGAACTCATCCTTAATGTGCCCAAAAATTGGACCATCAAAAGCACCAACCCGATAAATCCACATGCGCTATCGTCGCCATTTCCTCAACTTGATACCGCGATCCGTAATGACGAAAGCCAGGCACCATAGAGCCTGCCAGTCAGAAAACAACATCGACATCAGTCATTGCTGCAAGATGCTTGAGTTGGTATCAAACAAGGTTACAGAACTACCTGGTGTTTCTGGTGTGGAAGAATTTGGACTCTCCTGTGAGGGCAACAGCACAGCTGGAGATTCCACAGCTACTGAAGGGAGATCTGGAGTTCGCAAAAATCCTTCCAATAGGAAGCCAACTGACTCGTTCCAAATTTCCACAGCTTCTCCTGCTATGTAGGTGATCAGTGAAGATCTTTCCAGAAGAAAAGTTCTTAGATCAGGTATTGATGTCTTCTCAAACTCTTGGGGAAGCAAAAGTTTGGCCAAAACTACAATGCACTCCTGCAAATCAATAACAAAAGCAGAGCAACTGCTCTTTAGATTTATGTAAGGCTTCCAAGATAACAGCAGCATCAACCCTTTTCTCTCTCCCCCTCTCTCGCCTTTACACTAGTTTAAAGTACAGACAACGTTGCTATCTGACCAGTGCACCACCTATTTGAAGTAATGATATTCCTGCCATCCATTTGAGTATGGGTTAAAGAACTACCAATTTACACCTCCATGCGACTCACAAGCAAGAAACAGATAGACACAGTAGGACTCTCCATTCTCCTGCACTTTTTGCACTGACCTACAGTTGAAATATTACCCTCTGTAGACCATAGAGAAATAAGACCCTCCAGATACTAATTTTCTCTTGCATCAACAAGTCGCACTCAGAGCAACTCTACCTGCCAGAGTATATTCTTCACTTCGGGAATCGATCTCACTAGTGGAAGTAATACTTTGACTTCGATCACATAACAGAGTACACAGTATCTGAAGTCAAATCACAGAAATAATTTTTCCCAGACAGCAATTCATAGAGGCCCATGATACATCCTTCAGGAAATGTCGCACATAGACCATGGGGGGTATTGGGACACCTCACTTCAGACTGCCATAAGAGGAGCATAAGAAGCAGTACTGGCCATTAGAAAAAAGTTGCAGGAAGCAAAAGGGGTCCTATTGAGTGGTCCAATCAGTCTAATACATAATGTACAGTCTCAAAAAGACCTTGCTTTAGTTGACATATGCTTACCTTAACTAGACCATTTGCTATTAGAAACAAAGACCTTGGCAAGCATCCCTTCTCGGAAAGTACCATTCCCTGGGGTTTGACTGTTTCCTTCACAGAATTCTCTAGAGCCTGGCGAACCTCATATGGAAGGATACCAAGACAAGGATGCTGCCTTATCACGTCTCTTGCCGTGGGAACCTTTATGCGAGGAGGAGACCTTAACAGTTTCTTGTAATCACTCTGCCAGCAGAGAAATGAGTTCTTTAAGAATACACAGAATGACAGCATGAGCACACTGACAGGTGTCAAACAAACAAATACTGAAGAACACGTCCTTCCATTCCGCTTATAGTTAGATGAATATGTTTCCATTGTGTATAATGACTAATAACTTAACAGATGTCTAAAAAAATTCAGATCCCCAGATACTTTCTTTGCCCCTTTCTGAAAAATAACTGAAATGGTGTGTTTAGTAGCAACAATTAGTCGCTAGAGTCATCTTATATTAAATTCTCCTCACCGGCCTCTCAAACTAAAGAATAACATATTGGTAATTCAACCCAACTTCTGTGAACTATGTTAGTTTTCTCCTATTAAGAGCCATTTCTATGACGGCCAGCACTCTGCACACCAAAAAATGTTTATCTGGATTTTTAGTCTTTACCGAGTGAGAAAAAAGAGAAGAGGAGGGTGCTGCAGAAGCAACTACCTGGACAAGCTCATGAAGATGGAGCGACAATTTATCTTCCAACACACCATCTCTGCCAAGATTCTGAATGTAATCTTCTAAATCATTCAGCAGTGAGTACATAACTTGACTTGTTCTCACAATTTGTAAAACCTGAGAACTTCCCCCAATAAGCATTGATCTACTATCACTTCTTAAGATAGAGGAAGAGCTTGTATGGTAGCAAAGGAAAATCTGCATATAGCACCATACATGAAATCTAGAGAATAAAGTTCATGTTTCAGAACCTCAGGAAATGCGAGAAGAATGTCTTCTAAAAGCTTTCTGGCTTCCTTTTCTTCTGCTTCACTTTCACTGATGACATTAGCTATAATGTTACTTTCACCTAGAGAGAGAGAGAGAGAGAGAGAGAGAGAGAGAGAGAGAGAGAGAGAGAGAGAGATAAGTCGGTAGTGAAAAAGAGGTTGTTCCTACAAGAACATCCACTGCAAAAGGAGACATATTAAGTTAACTTCAGGGGGAAAAAAGGGCCAGTAACTATGGGTCTCTTGTATCGCATATCAACAGCAGAAGCATTCTGCAGTGTAATGAGGTAATGAACTAATTGTGCCCATCCTTCAGCTACTTAGAGGCATGAATTAACCATTTCTCTCAATGTTGAGCCATCAGGCAACATGCATCCAATGTAAATCAAGCATATCTCTTAACAACCCCCATTGCTTGTAAGTTGGAACTACATGCGAAATCTACAATTTAGATGTACCACATCCAATGCAAGGATGAATAGGATTCAATCCCTCCACTTGAAGCTGCGATACCATGTTGAACAACTTTTTTTTATCAAAAGCTTGATGTGCCCATGATGAATATAAAGCATGTATCTTAACAAGTGATATGTCCTTACAAAAATTAAAAAGAAGAAGAACCTTCATCCTGAACATTCAAAGATATAAAGTGAATGAAAAATATCAGAAGTTCTGGGCCATGGTTTTGGAAGTTACTTGTGTGCAGCACTCAATTTCCGTAAACTCTAGAGAAAGCAGCTTGGCAAAAGCACAACCAATGCTTATAATGAACTCAATTCTGCAGATGCTGTCCCTCGTTCAGGTGACACAACATAAACCCTCATTTCTAGGTCATGGAGTCTACATTCAATTGACCCTGCCCAATCTGAAAAATATTCAGCAAGGCCATTTGCACACAGGCCCAACCAACTAACATCGGCAGACTTAAAAAACCTACTCTTTCTAGAGGACAATCACGAAGCATGGAATCTGAAACAACTGTACAAAAAATTTGGTTCATTTCCATCAAAGAAGGGAATGATACAATAAGCCAATGCATATTCCAAGTGTGAATTATACTTGCATTGTTGGGCACCTTCGGTGGACAATCAGAGAAGTAATAGTCTTGGCAGTGCTTTCACATGGAGTGAGGTATATTTCCATCGACAAACCAAATTTCCACCCAGCATGCCTAGGATGTGTCTTTAATTTCAGTCAATCATCACTACTATAGGATGACAGAAAATGAGTCTAATTTCACAGGATCAACAACCAATGCAATTGTTAAAGAAAAAGATCTATGATCACACAAAGTACAGCAGATAAATATTCGAAGCATGATGATAAAGATAATCAAGTATATACCCATATATTCATGGATTTTTCTTCTTGCAATCTTGTGGGCTCGAAGAAATGCACTGCAGGCACTACATGCAAACTTCAGCTTCTTTAGGGTCAAATAGTTGACCATCTTTTGTGGCAAAATGCGTATGCCAAAGCACCTATAGTCATTCCGAAAATCAATATGAACTTTCAAGCCTTTCCAGTCACACAAAGGCTCTCTTGAAACTAAATCCATTGCATTATCAACTGAGCCCATCAAAAGATATGCCGTAATTTGAGTTACCCATCCATCATCAAGCATCCTCTTGTAAGCAGCCTGAGCAGCTGGGAAAATAACCTAAGTCAACTTTAATGAAATAGCTACAGACAGTCTCTCCAGTTTGGCTGGAACACTACATATCTGGACCCACTGTATAGATGGGCTTAAAATTTTGAAGTAGCAGATCTTGAAAGAAAATTTTACTTACCAGTGGCAATACACATCGTATAAAATGAACATTTAACGAGTCTTTATGAATCTGAACATCTTTCCTACTTTACTGTTAGAATAAGGTAGAGATAAAAACAAATCAAATATTAACGACCGGATGATAGATACATGTGACTCACCCCTTAAAAAGCATACTCGAGTTGCTTGTAAATTTATCTTGGCCAGGTTACTGCTGCGGGTAGAAACACTGCGAGGGTGCACCCCTTCCAGGTCCATTTTATTTAAGGACATCCTGTAACTTTTGACAGCACACCAATCAAAAGGCCCCAAATCATCATTTTGAAGATTTCCACAAGCCTCTAGAGCCACATCCATCATTTTGTACTTTGTGTGGTCCAATGTGAGTTTCTGTGACAATATTGACCATGAGAAACATGAGAACTAATGAAGCTTCAACTGTACACCGAACCATAATTAGACCACAAGACATGCCAGAAACATCAGTTGCTCATCAAGAATATCGCTTGTCTTGTAGACCAGGGAGGATATGGGCTGACATACTACCAACATTTTATCCATTTTAGGAAACAAGAACTCTTCATTTGATTTTCATGTTAAGATGCTCATGCATTGAAACTTTACCTCAGACAGAGATTCAAATCCATTGAGAAAATATCTATGTTTTTTAAATGTTAACTTCTCAATTTTTGATTCCTCAGAATTTATTTAGTGGTTGAAAGTCTAATTATGAGCAACTATGAAATGCTAAACATTTAAAAGCAAGTGTATCGCAAACTAGTTAGGAGGAATTGAGCCACACGCTGTACTTTGACTTATACCAGAATATTAATCTACAGTTTTTAATCTATGATTACAGGCTTAACAGCATTTAATATTCCACATTACTTGTTTATAGGGCTTTCCAGAGCTTACAACGCTACTCTCCTACTCCTAATGACTCAAAACTTTTGGTTCAGAATTCCTGATATGGTATCAAGCTAAATTTTGAATTATTCATGCCTCATCTAATATTTCTTAATGCGTGTGGTTTTTGTCGATATGTATCATCAGGACCAAGGTTACTATAAGGCATAGGATGATCCGTGTGTGAGGAGATGCACGTCGAAAGCCAAAGTAATTTTCCTTATGCCGTCTCTCAAGGCACTAACCATTAAAAGGTGCTGAAAGACTCCATTATCAATAACTCCACCATTCTAAGGTATATTATTCCCTGGCAGTGAAGAAAGCATCGTCTGCCAGATGATTGTTCAGAATTCAAAATATGGTCGGAAGAAGTCATCTCAAAACATCTAAGAAATGAGATTAGTGGGATGATACTACGTCAAATCTCACCATTTGATGAAATGCTTTCCCTTGGCAGTTACATTCTTTCTTGATATGTATCTTTCAATTCCATAATAGGTTATCCCTTGTTTAACACAGAAGTATATGTTACTTTCTAGGAAAACTCATTACAATCTTAAAGGATCAGCAATAATATTGACATAAGCCTTTGCAAGAGTCAAAATCAATCGATTGACTCCAACCCTTTCTTTTAAGCCATTGATTCTAACCTAATTCACTAGTAGCCACTAGACAAAGCATAAAATGTGACAGATGACCCCACTCATCTAACAACAATTATCCTTACATTATCATTTGATAGACAAATTGCTTGATGTGTCAGAAGCAACCACCTTGTAAAACATCAAGTATACAATCATACCATTAGCTTACGGTTTCACCTGCAAATTAAAGGCCACAACCTGGTCTGAAAGCATGATCTTCACTTAGGCAGTTAAATCTAAATGCATTGAGTGAAATCAGCCATCATGTGCCATACCAAAGACAATAGTCCCACGAACCACAAGGATGGGGAGAGCAGCTTTTGTCGCAGTTAGGATAGATGAACATACGGCAATTGCCCAAAAATTCATAAGTCAGTTTCTTTGTTGGTAGCGCTTTAATGGTAGTTCCACATGGACATAGATATGGATGTTACCACATTAAACAACAACCAAAGGAGAAACAGGAGTAATGGAGATAATAACAACTAGTGCCAAGATTTGGACCTTTGACCTGAAGCTTTTTACTATGCTGTTTCTCCCAAAAGCTTAAGTTGTCAGGAAACATGCCACAATATATACCAAGCACATCTTCACAAGTTTAATTAAAGCCTGACATGAATATTTTCAACATCATCTGCTCCACTTTTGGTCATAGCAAGGAAATAGAGGTACTATTCTGGATCCTACTTTAGTCTATGTTAACTATGTTTCATTGCAGTTCTTCAAAGCTGAATTAGGAACTTCATAATTGGCTGTTGCTTTAAAACAAAAAAGCAAAAAAAAGAAAAGTTCCTGATCAATGGAATGGCAGAAGTCAGTGGAGTCTCACCTCCATCTCTGATAGCTCATCCATGCCAAAGAGACTAAGCAAGAATTGCGCAGTAGACCCATTGACAACAAGTGTCAGAAACACAGTGCCGGCAGTGAGAAAAAGGAACTGTCAAAAGAATGTGCATTAACTTTCAGCTTTAGTGGAAGTAAACCACTCTTATCATAAGGAGAATAATTACTTAAAATCGGCCGACATGCATATTTATTGGGAATTAAATACCAGGTTTCCTGTTTCTGAACTTATGTATGGTGTGGCACTGCTGGCATCCTGGAAGACAAACAAAAATAATGCAGATTGGAATGCGAAAGAACATTCATCCAGGATTTCTCTAGCATCCATATAGGCTAAAAGAACACACTCAATCCAGACAAATCTCTCATCTTTCTCACAATAATATCCATCACCTTGTACGTACTTAATCATTAAGCCACAGACTATCTTATTTTTACATATCTATGTACAGATAGTTTTTGGGATGCAATTGCGCTGTCCCGAATTTAAAATGAACTATGATAATCAATATCCAAGATCTTTTTTCAGTTTGTGCTAATCAGAGCTAATAAGCCTTGACTTTGTGACTCATCTGTATCTGGTGATCAAGTTCACATAAAAAAGGGGGGAAAAGGAACCTATTCCTCACATTCAGCAGTGCTACGTTCATCACAGCACCTTAACCTAGTGAGAGAGAAGATCACCAGCAGGCAAATGAATGTAGTTATTAGGCAACATGAAGTTCACCCACGTTTCCACTAACCGCACTTTGACATACCAGTTAACTAAAGAAACATAAAGCTTCCAAATTATTGATGCACTAGCAAATCACAGTATACAATTCTGGAGAATAAAGAATTATGTAATGGACATTCCAGATGAAGCACACATTAGTCTACTGATGACTCCAAATGGGGTTAAACAATATTACTTTAATTGATAAGGCCATTGATAATGCAACTGCTCCTCTCAGACCAGACCAAAAGACCATGACAGCTTCTTTCCAGCTCAGACCATATCCAAAATACTGTAGAAGAGGATACAGAATAACCACAACCAGCGCTCTTGCTACTTGAGTAAAGACATAAAGAAGAAAGAGATAGCCCCAGGAGCTCCCTGAAAGAAGCAGTTTAAATGACTCTGTGGATCAGTGAAGAAGTTGGACAATTAGGTGCAACAATGCTGAAATCGAAGTAAAATGTCGGCAGTCCAAACTCCAAAAAGACCAAGTCGGACATATTCACCCGACCACAGCCAACAGCTAAGCCCAAAACACTAGGTGGTCTTCCCCATATTGAACAGAGTAACAACTTTTACTGGTTCATGACAAAACATGTTTAGCAACTTTAGCTTCGAAAGCAAAATTGAACGTCATTGTGGTATCTCCTCTATCTTGACTACAAAATATATAAATGATCCTAAAGCTAGAAATGTAAATCAAGAAAATTATGTGTTCAGTTGAGTGCCACCACAATATGCTAGACTTGCCAACAAGACACTTAAATCAGTTGCTTGGGTCAATATTTTTCTCAATAATTTCACAGAAGTCCCATAGAATCTTCAAATTCATCAAGGTTTGAGGCAAAAATTTTACTTAGTCTTCTGCCTCATCTGCAAAGTTCGCCATATGGCCACACCCATCTACCGGAGATGATATAGGTGTCCAACCTCCTCTTAAGGCCTCTCCTTTCCATTCTTGGCATGTCGGCCACAACAGAGCAAGAAAAGAATACTAATAATATAGCAAGAACTAACAAAGTGCTTTGAACGACTCTAGCAAAGAAAAATGTCACACATACACCCCAAAATATGGGGGAAAGAAAATAAGAAAAGGCTGAGACTTGGAAGAGTAAACTGGCGAGATCAAGCCATAGAGTCAACCTAGAATTATCCAACACTAGTCCGTGCAAACCCAATCTTAGCAAAGAACTTACCTGATCAAGAAAAATGGACCTAAGTGTATCTGAAAGCAGAATGCCAGATTAACTAAACTTAAACTATCGATGTGATATTACTCTATCCAAACTATTTCTGTCCCTTGTGGGAAAAACTATCTTACAGCAGGCATCTAATCAAGGAAAATTGTCAGTATTTGCTTTATAAACATAGGAAATAAGTCTTATGATTTAACAGATGATTTACAACAGCAAAGATGAAATGAACAATGGAAAATCAACAGTACCAGCTTTGGCAATATTGTCGGAGCAGAAAAAACCTTTTGCCATGATCACCCCACTGCAAGCAAGTTTCTTTCAATGGATGAATAAATGTTTTAACCATTTGATTTTATCAATAGGAAAATAACTCTGCACAGAGAATAACATGGCACAGTCATTCCCCCTCAGTTGCCTACCTTTTTTACTTTCACCAAATCCACTCACCATCCCTTTTGAAAGTCCTACTAAACCCAAAATATGCCAGCTTCCACTTGTGACCATCAAAACTTAAAGATATGCAAAGGGAAAAGAAAAAAAAAATCATGGAAGTATTGAGCCAAAGAGAAGAGAAACAGATCTCAGTCACTGTTTAATCAGCTTTTCCATGAATGTTTTAGAACTTTTCAGTCACAGTAAGAGAATTTTGCATGGCCAATTAATTTAGGACTGATGTTTAAACTAATCTCACATCATTCAGACATTTTTTTTTTTTGGAAAGGGGGGGGAGGTTGTTCCCACTAATAATGTCACACTTTCATACAAACCTATCTAAATTCTCCTTTCCTCTTCCTACTTCCTCTGTTCCCAAAAACAATTTTGAACTAATCTTGGAAAAAGCAAAAACCTGTCTAATTTTTTTATGTGGAAGCAAATCCAAGAAAGATAGCTCTAACTCTGACCATCATCTTCCATCAAATTTGCCAGACTTCCTTTAAACATGATGCCTTGAATTAGCAAAGGTAAAAAAGGAAAACATCCTTCCAAATGTGCTTCACAGTTATAGAAACTGTAGCAACAACTCAACAAATAGAAGGCCAATGCAGTTACCTCAGTATGAAAATCAACGTATTAGCAATGTAGGCAGTCCCCTCCCTGAGAGAGAGAGAGAGAGAGAGAGAGAATTACACATTTTGAGCCAAAATGCTGACGATTGAACATAAGGTAAAGAAACATTCGATGCAGGATGCTACACAAATGAAGATCCATCGAAGACATAGAAGGGGAACAATTCCGTGCATCAGCATTGTCAAAATGTTTCAGGCAAACAGAAAAGGATGTATTCAAAGCACAGAGTAAAGTATCAAATTCACTAGATACAAAAAGCAAAAGGATACCTCCTAAAATCAATCTTTTTGGCTATCCACAAATACCGGCTGACTAGATATGACTACTAGGCTGTGCCCTGATGTCAACTTGCACATTGACAGGCAAGAAAGAAGAGTCATGGGTTGATATAGGACACAAAATGAAAAGTAAAAATCACTTCTCATAAACTAGATTTCTTTAAATAATTGATACAAACTATTAGCCATCCTATGGAAGGGAATTTTCTATATAATACAGCATTTCATACAAGCAAAAAGTTATTACTTGAAGCAATAACGGAAGCGGCAGAAATCAGGAGGAGAAAATGGTTGGATGTTACCCCAGTGAAGGAACTTTCCTTGCCAGATAAAAATAGCAGCCACTGGGTGTTTAAATTAGAGAACAAATAATATGTTGCAGGTTGAGAGTTTTACTTTTAGCATAAACAGGAAAAAGAAAAGCAATACAAAAGGAAAAAGAGAATGACAGAAGTACCATATATTGCGACAAAGCAACTGGAGTTCCCCAGGAAAATATAATATTAGGAGTCCACTTCCAGGAAAATAAAATGTAAGGCAGAAAAAATTAACAAAAAACCAAAAGAATTTGAATTTATCCTTGTTATTATCTTTTTTGTTGAAACGATAATAAGTTACTTCTTTAAGTCTTAAAAGCAGCAAAATTGGCTTCTGTACCATGGTTGAATGAGAAGACTACTTCAGTAATTGCTCATCTACCACTCGCTGTTTCCCAAAGCAATTAAAGTTTATTTGTTGATCATGGTCACTGTGGCTGAGTTTAGACTCTGTTTGGACTGTTGGGGCAACCTTAATTTTGGCTTTGCAATTTAACGATTTGCTTTTGTTTTTGCTTTTAGCCTTCGAAATTTGAGTTTTATTAATGATACTAAATTCTCGAATCTTTAAACAAACATTATGGACATGTATTATGAGGTTCTTTAACCATGCAAAATCATTTCATGATTTTTCAGAAGTAAAGCAATTCTTTATCGTTTTGGAAGGGAAGTCAACAAGTATTATGCTTAATAAAAGATGAAACAAATGACCCTTGAAAATTCCAGAACAAGTTCACTCTGGTAGTAAGAGATGGCTGTTTAATAACTCTCTCTGGTCTTGAAAATTCCAGAACAAGTTCGCTCTGGTAGTATGAGATGGCTGTTTAAATACTCTCAGAAGCAGAAGAAGAAATAGTCCTTTTTCACACATAAAAGCACAGGCATCCATGGGTAGAAAGCTAGTGCTAATCTGAAGAGCATCCACATCTATGCTGGATAACAAAAGAAGAATTTTGTTGAATGGAATAACATCTAACACAAACCACAATTGTGGAGATTAAAAGTGCAGTTAGCATTGACATAAATTGATTACAATATCTCCTCTAAATACCAAGACAAATGTAGATCTTTAAAAACACCAGATACTGAAAAGAATGGAAATGGAAAAAGGAAGAAAAAGGACTCACCAAAAGTTATGCAAGCTCTGTTGACAATTACCTTTGAAAGTAGTCCTACCAACAGCAGCAAAAACCCTGTTTATCATTTGCATACTCAGGAATATGTCTTCCGAAGGACAAACATATAGCACACAAAAAGAAATTAACTATACTTACATTCCTAAAGTGACCACTGTCAAGATGCCAGAACTGTCAGCAACTTCCTGAGCCTATAAAATACAAGCAACACATCCATGTCTAAAGTTGAGTAATTGTCGAACTTGTACATGTTCTTTACGATTGAAGAAAACTGAAATCCCATACACGTTTAAACAACCATAAGTTCATAAATAAACTATAACCACTTCACCTGTTTAAGAGCAACTAATTATATGTGTATATTTTCATTTCAAATAGCTTTTACTAACAGAGAATTTGCCTTCATAGGTGAAGTTTATAATAAAGTCTTAAAAAGAATGGACACCTATGAGCTTCACATCACTGGTCAATGATGCCTTTCAACCTCACCACTGTTACACTTCGTGTTGCCATGGATTAAGAAAATGTGGACGATGAGGGAACTACCAACCAACATAGCATGAAAGTGAAAGAATAACATAGGTCTCAGAACTAGGCGATTTATAGAGATAAGAAGATACAGAGCTAGAAAAAGAATAAGGCGAGTATAAGTAATGATTTCCACTTATGAAGAGTCATGCTCCTTCACTTACCTTTCAGCATGAAACGGATTAAAGGTAAAAGGTTCTCAATTCAATGGGGAAAAGAGACTAGAAAGAGTAAACAAAAGCCAGTAAAACAAAATTAGAGCTCTTGCAACTCATTTGCAGTCATTGCCTTTAAATTGATGGAAAGCTATGGATTCCATCTATTCCAAACCCCACCATTCCCCTTTGTTTTTTTTTTTTTTTTTTTTTTTTTTTTGATAAATAAAAGAAAGAGATAGAAGGAGAACCAGCTTGAATGCCTGCTTAAGACAACATGTTTGAAATGCAATTGAGATATAATCCTTGCGCAATCCACTTGCGGAAGAAATTTTATAAGTATCAGGGCAACTGTTTTCATTCCATTATCAGTGAAAACAGAACATTGATTGGATGGCATAGTGAAAGCAGATTCGATAGGCTCTCTTTTTCACAATTTTCTAAAAACAATGTGGAGGACTAGAAAACAACTAACATTTTTCGTCCTAGCAATCATAATGAGAAGAAAAGTGAAACATATAAAGAACTTATCAACATAGGAAGATGACCAACAAAGCATAAAAATCACACAGTAGCAGTAAACTGGAGTGCTTACTAAGTTCAGTGAGATATGAATTGAAGAGCTTTTCAGAACTAAATGCACCCTTGACTTTAACATGGGTGGTTGGTCAATGTTTTCAACCAAACTACCACATAAAGTGTAAGGTAACAACAGAAAAGAGGAAAATATTAGTAACGTAACAAGAACTAATTTCACAATCTAAGTAGCAGAATAGTTATGGCATCTTTGAGCTGGAAGTACCTTACTGTAAAGTAACAAATGTAGCTCACAGAAAGCGTCAAAGCCAGATTTATCTCAGGATCATGGTGCATAAACCCCAGCAAGTATACTGACACAATGCCGAAAGCTATACCCAAGCCAAGACTGAATTAAAAAGGATTGTCATGAGTAAATTATGCTTTAACAACTAGTTACTATCTGGTGATAAGTAAGACACATACGCTCCAACTGTTGCCTCAGTCAAGAACTTGAATATATCCCCCCATTTCAAGTGCCAGCCAAGCACCATTTTGTAGAACAACTGATATAACACGACTGATGCCCTGAATAAGTAGTCAACGAATGTACAGTATATTAATGCAGGCGTTTCAGACTTATATAACTAAGAATATTTGGTCCCCGAAATCGAGGATCTATATTAATGCCACAGCTACAAATGTTAACATTCTTAATCCAAACTAAAGTTGCTTTATAATATGTGGAGGATGGTCAGTCTTGGCTATCATACTCCTTACATGATCATTTCATATTTCTCACATAAGGTCATGTCAGATGGAGAATGCATCCTCTTCATTCCATGGAGCTTCCAGAAGTCTCTTTAAGTGACAGTTAATCAGGAAATTCATTGTGACGAGGATTTCTTGGTGACAGAAAGAATCATACTGAAACTTTAAATCACAAGACCCATATCAATTACATCACCGCAACACCCTCCAGAAAATACTCTTGGGAGACGACATGTCCTCAAGCTCACACTTTCAAAGGGAAGATCATCAAAATTGATCTGGAAATAAACTTACAAAGCATGGATTATGACCTTGGACGAAATTCAGTGACCAAAACTACAAAGTCAATCCTATTATTCCATTTGCATATTAAAGGATGATTATCACTAGGCTAAAAGATCAATGCCAACATAGAAACAATGAAATCTGAAGATGAAAGGCAAGGCTCACCCATCATTCATCATTGATTCTCCCTCGATGATTGTACTCAATTTTCTGCTTGTTCCAAGCTCTTTCAATGAGGCCACAACAGCCACAGGATCAGTTGCACTCAAAACTGCCCCCAGCAGTAAAGATGTTTGCCAACTCCATTCATATGGAAAAGTAAGCTGCCAAAAGTAAAATTGAGTATAGTTACAGAATCAAAAGCTTACAAAGATTATCAAATTCCATCTATACCTTCAGAGCACATCCAATGCAAAATGTTGAAATAATGACACCAGGGCCTGCGAGGAAAAGCATCTGTACCATACATTTCTGCATAGATGGTTTAGCATCAGGAGAACAAGTGCATTTGGTTTAAACAATCAATTATCAACTTCCAGGTCTAAATGGCTCTTCATTCTCTCTTTCCTAAGACCATACAGATGCTTCAAAAGATCTACATTTATAATGTAGAGCATCAGCAGACCATTCGTCTGCAAAAGACTTTTTCAGAGTAATCTGTGCATAGCTAGTGATAGCAATTCAAGTCTTGTAAGAATTACCCGCAAGTAATTCCAGGAAAACTAATCACGTCACTTTGTTGCACAAAACTCAAGGCTTAAAACTTTATGGTAATTGTTCCAAATTTCGCTTCGACACTCATTGTTTAGGTTGAAGGTAAAACCTATGCTCTCTGCAATTTTACATGACATACTCATAATTTCAGACCTCTCGAGAGTGAAAAAAAGAAAAGCATCGCACGACAAATTTGAACATGATAGGGTTGCCCTTCCCTAGTCCTATTAAAGCGGGCCCTTCTTGTATGGATTCCAAATGAGTCTGCGTCTCCCTCAAAAACATCAGGTAAGGAGTATTTCTATTTTCTTTTTTCCCAATAGCTTTAAACAATGTACAAGATAACATCATGGCCCAGTTAAATCAAGTAAAACGCACAAGCAAAGACAGAATCAGTGTCAGGGCAACCCTTTTCAGAAGACAAAAAAAACAAAAGGCCAATCTCAGCAAACCCATATCTGTGAACCGAAGTTACAAAGGAGACGCAGATATTGAGAAAAAAAGAACCTTAATTTGGTGGCTGTCCATAGAAAACGAGCCCTCGAAAAGAAGAGGGGGGAGAAAGACTGCCAACAAGAGATCAGGATCAATATCCGCCCCTGCAAAAATTTTGCAGCTAACAAGTTAATTCAAGACCTGATCAAAAACCATCTAATGCACGTATCTCCCAAAAAAAAAGTTGTGTCCTTTGAATTGATGATGCTTGACGACGAGGGAAAACTCACAAAGGTGGATTACACTCCCCAGTGCCCCTAACGGTAGACTGGTACCAAACTCTGCATTTCATCAGATCAAAACAAAATCATATAAAAAGGCAATTTTTCTTTCAAAAAAGTCAACGAATAAAAGAATCACATATATGATACGCGGAAATTCGATCCAATTTAGCATAAAGCTTTTAAGATAACCCGTCAACGGTTAAAGGCCACGGTAGCTGAACAATGCAAGAGAGAAAAAACCAGCAGAGCAACCAACATGCGACGAAAATATTCGACAACTTCATGCGACGAGTGTTCTGGAAGACTAGACGAACGAACGGAGACTGGCGAAGCCAATTCCCGAGAGCCCATGAAAGGACGTGGCTAGAGGGAGGAAGAGAGAGACCCAGAGAGCCAATGGCGAGGCCGAGGAGGAGCAAGGCGACGGTGTAAGGGACGCGGGTACCCCGGAGGAGGTGCCGGCAAGCGACGCCGGCGACGCAGCCCACGCCGGCGAACAGCACTGCGTCCGTCGGTGCGGGCTTCGCCATTGTCACGAGGCAAAGAGAAAGCGCTCACGCTCGCCGCCGCCGCCGCCGCCGCCGCGGGCGCGGGAATTGACCACTGATGTAATGGCGTTGCGGGAGTGAATGCGTGATCAAAATCTGCTCGCCGGTCGCTGTAACTGGAAGGAAAATTTTTGCTCTTTGTAGAGTTTGACGTCACGAGTGATCGCGGGAAACGAGGCGGCGTCCGGAACCGGAACGGGCCGAAACGGGTCGACCCGGTATCAGGAGCCGGGAAAAGTGATTCCACTCCCCACGGAAAATGTGGTGCCACGAAGCCATTTTCAGGAAAGCTATCTTTTTAATGTTTGGTTGAAATTTAAAAATAAATATAAAAATATTTTTCGCCATTCGATAAGAAAAATTATTTTTGCATATACTCATTTTCAATAAATTTTTTATTATTTTATTTTTAAAATATTTTTTTAACATTTAATTATGTTCCTTTCCTTTTCTTTTTTTTCTTTTCTTTCTTTCATTCTCTTCTTCTTCAACATTGGCAAACTCCAGCCTCACCACCACAAGCTAGTAAAGGCGCGTTTGGTAACATTTTGTTCAAAAAATTGTTAGGAAAATAGAAATAGAAAAAACTATTTCGCTCCAGGAGAATAATTTTTAAATAAAAGAAAGCGTTTGGTAAAAACTTGTTTAAAGAATAAAAAATGAACGAAATATGTTTGGTAAATTTGTGTTTTTTTTTTTTTTTATTTTAATTTTTTAATACTTTTTTTTTTTTTTTTTTTTTTTTTTTCTTTTGGCCAGTCGCCGGCCTCGGCCATGGCCAGTGACCGGCCGACGAGGGCTGGCGGCCTCGCCCAACCACGGCGAGGCTCGCCGGCCCCTCGCGAGGCCGAGCCTCGTGTGGTTGGGCGAGGCTCGGCCTCACCTTGGCTAGGCGAGCTCGGGCTTGCGCAGATCCGGCGAGCCGAGCTTGCCCACCTTGCCCCGCGCCGGCGAGGCTTGGCTGGCCGGGCCACCGCAAGCCGGCGAGCCTCACTGGGGCCGGCGACGCTTGGCGAGGTCGTCGGCCCTCAACGGCCGGTTGCCAGCCATGGCCGAGGCCGACGATCGGCCAAAGAAAAAAGAAAAAGAAAAGAAGAAAAAAAAGAGAAGAAAAAGAGAGGAGAAAGAAAATTTGTTCTTAAAAATTATTAGAAACAAGAAACATGTTTTTCTTGTTTCTCGTTTTTGTTTTAAATGTGTTCAGGAACAAAAAAAATAGATTTGGAACAAAAACGCAAACAAACGTATTTGCTCTTTTTTCGTTTCCTGGAACAAAAAAAAAGAAATTTTGTTCATAAATAGAAAAAAAAGAACGTTAACAAACAGGGCCTAAGGCTCTAGTTCCTAGAAAATGACTTTCTAAAAAATATTTTCCAAAAACACAACATTTTCCGCAAAATGAACGAAACCTAAATATAAGTTGTGGTTAGTGGATTATAGAATCGCGAAAAAAAATTAAGCCTAAATATAAATTGTGATATGTGGATTGTAATAACAAGTGGTGGTCATTAAAGCGAATAGAATTTTCCATATCGAACAATGAAAAATACTTTTTAGTTTATTTTAAAGTTTCAAACAAACATCGAAAAAAAAATGTCATTTTTTTAGAAAATGGCTTTTTGAAAAACATTTTTTAGAAATGCAACATTTTCCACAAAACAAACAGAGCATGAATATACGTTAGGGTCTGTGGATTGTAGTAGCTATATTTTTTTTGTGTTTGATTGAAAGTTGAAAATAAATTAAAAAATATTTTTCGCCGATCGATAAGAAAAATTATTTTTTGCATACAATCATTTTCAATAATTTTTTATTATTTTATTTTAAAATATTTAATTTTTTTCTTTTCTTTTTTTCCTTCTCTTCTTAGAGCCCATTTGGTTTGGCTTTGGGGAAATACCATTGGGAGAATGCAAATACTTTTGAGATAAAATGGGTTTGTGGGAATGTTATGTCGTTTGGTAAATTGTAGCATTGAAAGACAATTTAGCATAAACACCGTTTGGTAAAATTCAACTTTGTAATTGACTTTTGGTATTTTTTATTTTTTATTTAAGTTAGAAAATCAAATTCTGGCGGCCGGCCAATCGCCGACCAACCAGATCTAGCCGCCGGACGGCCAGATTTGGCGGCCTGAGGTCACGCGGACCCAGGCGGCGTCGCCTGGCTCGCGCCCGCCAGGCAACGCCTCTTGGGTTGCGGGTCCCGCCACCTCGGGTGGTGGTCACTGGGGACGTGGGACCCCCACACGG
Source organism: Eucalyptus brandiana (assembly GCA_014182725.1). Classification (NCBI taxonomy): domain Eukaryota; kingdom Viridiplantae; phylum Streptophyta; class Magnoliopsida; order Myrtales; family Myrtaceae; genus Eucalyptus; species Eucalyptus brandiana. Next base: position 33,084,275 of record CM024669.1, read on the forward strand.
CGGTGGCGGCTGTTGGAGAAGCTGAACTCTCAGCAGGTGGGGAAGACGAAGACGAACGAAGAAGAAGGGGGGAAGAAGATGAATAGTGGATGATGAATAGTGAACGGGCATTTATGAAATGCCCAATGCTCAAAGTTGGTGCTTCCCAACATTGGACTTTTAGCATTGAGAACGCTAACATTTGGCCAAGTAGCTTTTGAAAATGGTTGCCAAACACCAAATATTTTCCCCAAAGGGCTTTCGGCCCCCAAAGCCCCTTGGGAAAGCTGAATCAAATAAGCCCTTATTCAACATTTGTGAACTCTAGCGTCGCTACAAGCTAGGGAGGCTCTAGTTCTTTTTCAAAATTTAGGGTCTTTGAAGATCTTTCTCTTGCCATGTTCATATTATATCATCATGGTGATTAACCACCGAATGAGACCACCTTTGTGGTGTTTGTCCTTAACAAGTGATCCATGGTGACGGTAATTAGCAACCGCCGTGATGGTGATTACCTATGGAGATCAAGCCATACCTATATTTGGATGAACCTGGATGCTCGATTTCTTGTCGCGGTGGTCTTATGCAACCATCCTGGGCTGACCATTGCAACACCGAGGGCACATGGTGGCGAGCGTTCTCGGAATTTTCAAAGTCTCTGAACCTTTTTTAATTTTATTTTTTGACTTTTTTAAGCAATATTTTTATAACCGTATCTATCGTGATATCCAAAAATAAAAGATAAAATATCACAATTCCCTCACATTTTCTTATCCTATCCTATCCTATCTTATATTGTTCTAATCCTTCTCCTCACAATTTTATAACCGTCGGCCAAAATTGCTTCGATATCGTGCTTTTCTTCTTCTTCTTCTTCTTCTTTATTTTATTTTATTAACTGCTCTTTATGTTAATGGAAAAGGTATGGTTTAAATTTTTTAATAAAAACCAGTGATTGTCAATATTGTCTAACCTTCGATCTTCCTTCACCCATTCAATTGTCGATTGAGCGCCCCCTCATTGTCTCCCTGCCTCAGCTTTTTCTTCTTTCGGATGGAAGGAAGTTCTCATGCACTGTTGAAGTTTTTGCAAGCTAAAGAGATATTTTTAAGAGATTCGTCCCATCTCTTCATGTCTCTCTATTCATTGTGTGTTTCTCCATTGGTTGTAATTAATACCATAAATCATATTGTAATAATCTACATACTTTATCACCTTAAACAGTTCACCTTGTGCAGTTTATAAATAATTCGTGTACTCTTCCCTACTAAATACATTAAAGTTACTTAATTCTCTTCCGCATAATCTATGTTGATATTAAAAAGCCCAGATCTCCAGGGGAAACTAATCGAGTGCTCTCCGAAAGGTGTCCGTACTAGGCAACTTCTTGGTCATCAAAACCCAAAAACTCCAATGTGGTCTTTTTAGGATTTGGGTTTGTGTGATTGGAAGCTTTTGAATCCGATTTTGGACATTTTGCTTAAAAAAAGGGCAGAGGTATTGTTTATTTAGATAGAGATGGCCCAATCATTTGCCACATAGTCGAATCGTGGGCTTGGAAAAGTCCACGTTGTAGCTACATGTTGGAAATCCACCAGCTAAATGATGTTATACTATTACAATTATAAAGATCATAAGCTAAAATATACGTAGGTTTATAAATTTGTTTCGCATTTCATAGCTCATGATTAAGGAAGAGAGAGGAGACATCATACATGGCTTTATTCCTTTGACGCAAACGTTACAAAAGAGCGAGATGCAGACTAATAAAAAAAAGGGCCCAGCCTCATATTTCGGCATCAATCTCCAGACAAATATCATAGGGTCCCATGAGATTAGCATACAGAACTCCCTTCTTCTGAGGAAGCTGAGCGATCCTTTTGGATTCCTCCTCGGTGAGAGACCAGTCGAAGATGTCAACGTTTTCCCTCATCCTCTGCTTGTTGTAGCTCTTTGTCACGATGCTCACTCCTTGCTCATACAACCATCTCAGAGAAACCTACAACATTTTATTCGTGACAGATTATTTGGTTTATTACTTCGCAATAACATCATCAAGAAATATCTAAATATGTCGATGATTTGCCTAAGTGAATATTGGGTTCGACTCCAATCCTCAATCTAATCGTATGATATATGGCCTCCGTAGTTGTCATTGGCCTTTGCCAGGCACCAAGTGATTCTTTTCATTCGTCATTTTGATTTGACTTCTTCATTATTCATTCATCAATTTTCTAATCAGATCCTTCTGGTATCAACTCCAGCCAAATTCAGCTAGCTTGGCTATCGAATGATGCCAAAGTATGATGTTGATAGGATATGTGGTTCCACATTGATGAGATTTTATTCACGTCAGACAATCACAAGTTCCGAGGTCACGTCAGTTGGATTTGGCAGGATTTGATGTCGAAGGAATCTAATTAGAAAGTTTGTGGCTTGATTCGGTAAATGAAAAATACGCGGGCTTGACTAGAAAGAACATGAAAGTACATGGACAGGAAATGGAATTTTTCTCGAGAGTTATATTTACCTGAGCAGATGTCTTGCCTCTAGATTTGGCGATCTCTTCCAAGACATTACAACCAATGACTCTATTGTCTCCCCACTTGGTGTTGTTAGCACCCAAGGGAGAGTAGGCGCTGATGTGGATGCCCTTTGCATTGCAGTACTCCCTCAATTGCTTCTGCTGCCAAATGGGGTTCATCTCCACCTACATATTTACCCACGTCTCCAGAGGTTAGCCTTTGATTTACACAGCATAATGGTGTAAAACGATTTACGGAACCGACCTAACTTAACTGTCCATTTCATCTCACCAACTTTACCAAACTATGTTATCCAAACCTACTGATAATGATTATATCGGTCGTAGACCAATTTATGACATGTACGGGCGATGAATCAGTGATTTGATTATGTGGGTCTCACCTGATTAACTGCGGGAGGGATTTTGGCAGTCGAGAGCAGCTCTTCCAGCATCTTGCAGGTGAAGTTGCTGACTCCAATGCCCTTGGTGAGACCCAGGTTCTTGCACTCTTCCATGGCTTCCCAGACCGACTTCAGGTCCAGGGGAAGTATGTACTCCCTCTTCTCAACTGGCAGTTTCTTCACCTCTTTGCTCAGTCTCACCGGCCAGTGGATCAGGTACATATCAACATACTCTAGTTGGAGGTTACTGCAACGGCAGCAGCTGACCCAAGTCAATTTTATAATCAAGGAAAATCGAACAATCATGGCTTTCGCGCTATCCTTTTCGCTCTGTTTCTGCAGTCGCGTGATACCGACCTTAAGCTCATCTTCATGGCGGGCACGATCATGTCCTTCTCCGCAAAGCTGCTCCACAGCTTGGTGGTGATGAAGAGCTCGTCCCGGGACTTCACCAGGCCAAGGCGCAGGGCCTCAGCGATCGCCTCCCCGAGCGGCTTCTCGGAGCCGTACGCGAAGGCGGTGTCAAAGTGGCGGTACCCAGCTCTGATGGCCTCGAGTATGGCGGCCTTGGCGGTCTCTGGATCAGCCGGAGGGTCTGCCGACGTCCCCAAGCCGATGACCGGCATGGTCCGGTCGCAGGAGCCCACGCTGATCTCCGGAATTTGAGTCACTCCCATTTTCTGAACGTAGCGGGCCCGTGAGGTGTTTCCTTCGATCACGGATGCTTCGCTTATATAGAAACGGGACGTGCTCTTAACGTCGAAGTTTGTTGACTAAGCTCAGCTGACCCGCATGGCCTTCCACTAATTTTTCGTTGTGACTGGTGGTTTTAGTTAGGTAAATTGTCAATAGAAGACATTTTTAAGCATCGATTTAAACACATTTGACCACGCACTCAAATGTCCAATCTGACTGCTATTTCTTTGAAGATTGGGCCGGCTTCGGATCGCACATTTGTCGGCACATAGGAGCGAAGAGGACCCCCGCATGAGCTCAGGACAACTCGCGAGAGCCTAGACGAGTTTTAATGGGTGCTCTTGAAAGTCACGGGCGGACAATTTGGACCTTCTGGATGGGGATCGTGACTTTCCGATTAGGACACAGCAGCCCAAGATTGACCTTTTCTCCGGGAAGACAGATGAAAGTCCGCTGCCGCCGCCCAGGCTTTGGCTTTGGCACTGGAGCCACGGTTGATCTTTGACCAACGAAAATGACTCGTGGAACGCGACGCCGTATATTTGGGATGGCGACTCTTATGGACACGCACGGAGTCTCAAATGCACGAAGTATTTCGTGAATATAGTATCAACTCAATCCGGATTGTCATAGCTAAAGGCACCCATCATCTTTGATGGCTCGAACTCACTTTAGTACATACATACCTCACTCGTCTTATAACTTTTCACTTCATGCTCTGTAAACCAAAAAAAGAATGAAGAACAAGAATAAATATATATAAAAGGAGCGATACTCAATAATATCGATAAACTTTTACGTACATTGTGGGTATACACAACTCTCTTGTTACATGTGTTATGAACCATTTATATTAAACCGGCTATCATATGAGATTGGGTGTACATACCAGATGATGTGATCTCGATATCGCAATTTCTTAAGTGGAGCAAAGTTTCTTCAATCAATTTTAATACAGTCAAGTTAACCACATGCTCCCAATAGAAACATTAGGATATACACACCAACGAACCCACTGGAAAAGAAAAGAATATGGCGTTACTTGTTTTCTTCTTTGTCCACTTATATTAGTGGGGGAACGATTTAGTTTGCAGAACAGTATGTCATGCTGATCCCATTAATCACATGTTGAGGGGTGTAATTTAACCCATCAGTTCAAGTTCAAACATAGAGTGACTGATCTTTGCTAGACCCATGGAATTACACTAGGTGCGAGGAATAAAGTAAATGGGCGGTGACCATAAAGGAACCTTGAAATCTAATTAAGAATCATATTGAAGCAGGATCACGACATTTTTGGATGAACCAAAAAAGAAAATGAGTTACCATGTGAAAGATTTATAAGAGGAGATTAAATGAATTAGACATGTACGTGGGAAAATTATTCAAAAGGTCTTAAATCTAGTGCACTTTTGTCAATTCTATCATAAATATTTTAATTATACCAATTGAATCATAAATATTTTCATCTTTTGCTAATTAAATTTATCTGATGAATTTTGACCGGAAATTGTTGACGTAAACAATAATTGTCATATGTGCCATGACTAGTGCTGATGTAAATAATTTTAATAATTTTTAATAATAATTTTTAATAATTTTCAAATTTTATATTTTTGTTTTTTCTTTTCTTTTCCCCTCTACCAACAAGCATTGGCCTCAGGGGAGGGCTCGTGGCCCTTACATGTAACCACTTAAGGTTATGAGCCTTTGTCCAATTGTCACGGGCCGATCGATTGGGATCGTGACCGCGCGGTGACTCAGGCAACTTTGGATCACCCAAGCCAAGCCTTGCTCGATCGAACGCTTACCTGCTCGCTTACCCGGATCGTTGAGAGAGAAAGCTAGAGAGAGGAGCTCTGAAAGGAATGGAACTTTGTATTACTTTTGAAATGGTGGGTTGGATGATTACAAGCGGGGAGGACACCCCCTTTTATAGTTGGGGCCTCGGATTACATCCGTTGATCTACTTTTCATCCGACAGGCGAGATCGCACCGCCTCAACTATCGACATAAGTGCTTAACTACCATCTACCGACATAAATGAAAGGAGACTTCTAGAATCTGGCAAAATGACGGTGTCGTCCTCCCTTGGAAACTTCGGGGAGAAGCCTTGATGGGAAACCGAGTTGGAGCAGGAGGTTGTCCACGGACGAGTCGAGGTCGTCCTCGGGGAACCTCTCGGGTCGACCAACTTTTGGGCCGTGACATTCTCCCCCACTCATTCGAGCGATGCCCTCGTCGCTCACAGCTCGGAGGTTGGCCTTCTTGGCACGAGCACGGGCTTTGGCGCGGGCTCTCTTGTTCTTCTTTTGTTTGGTGCGGACGCTCTCATATGATGGACCGCAACCTTCATTGATGTACTCGGACTTTGCACGCGATTCGGTCTTTGGCTTGGACAGAGCGTGCGGCGCGCACTCAACCTCGGGGAAGAACGCTTGGATTGGCATGGCATTTGTTGGGGTAGGTCCCAACTCAACCTTTGGCTTCACCTCGGACAGCTTGTTGATGCATATGACGGCCTTCAAGCTTTTGTCGAGGCTTCGGATCGACGCAATGGTCTTGGTGTCGACCATCCCTTTGATCATTGGGACCGTTGTCGGGTACTCCGGATCGAGGATCACGAGACATTTGGTCCTCATGTCGATCATGGATCTCACGCTATTGAAGAATTGCATGCCAAGAATGAGATCGTAATCGTCAAGCGGGATTACCTCGAAATCCATCTTGCCCCTCCAATCGCCAATCTTGACGTCCACATTCGAAGTCGATCCTACGCCACGGATGCCTTCCGAATTGACCGGCTTGAAGGTGTTCCCGGTCGGCTCCACGCGAAGGTTCAAGGCCTTTGCCACTTCCTTCGACATGAACATGTTCGACGCACCCATGTCGACCAAGGCGTATAGTGTTCGGCCGCACACGTCGACTTGCACGAAGAACATTTCTGTGTCCGGCATAGCTTCTTTTCCTTTGGACCGAGCTTGGACGGAGTGGATCATCTTCACGGCTCCAAGTCGGATTTGTTGGAATTTTGTTTGTTAAAACAAAGTGAGTGCCTTTTACTTTGTCCCACATAGAAAAGGTGGGAGCAAGTGGGTAGTTTAAAAATGTGGGTTTTTCCTTTTGTAGTTAAAGGAATGATTGGGTGGGGTTAGACCCCACCATACCCGCGTGCGGGTGCGCGAATAATTGCTCGATTTTGGTGCACTTAGCACTTTGCGCGCCTGCAGTTTAATTAGCATCAATCCCTTGCTATTTATTTAATTTTTTATTTTTATTTTAATTCAAAGGTTGCCTTTTAATTTGAGAATTTTCGGAAATGAAATATAAAATGAAAATTGAAATTCTATTTAAAATATATATATATATATATATTATTCCGAATTTTATTTGTGTCTTTTCGGTTTTGCAAAAATTACTTATTCGGTTTTGCAACAATTTCCGAAAGGTTGCAATTGTTCGGTTTTCGACTTCTTCCGAAAAGTCGCGGTTGTTTATACGAACAATTTTTTAAAGGTCGTGTTTGTTCATTATTTGACAGTTTTTCACGAATAGTTGCAAGACTGTTTCATATATATATACTTATCAATTTTCGGAAGAAGTGTGGTGGTCATTTTTCGAGTCTTCTTTCTGAAAAACTGCAGCCAACTTTTCTATTGTTTTCCTAGAGAGACTCTGGAGAAATACTAGAATTGCTATCTAGTATTCTCATTCGAGACTTTGTTGTATCCTGGAGGATTTTTGCCGGTGACCATTAGCAACATTGTGGGGCAAATAAATCCTTAAAAAAAGTGATATCACGCATCAAAGTCCAAGTTGTTTTACTTGATCCGATTTCATTGTTCAACCCATTTCGAAGTCATATTTTCCAACAATTTTAAGGATTTATTTTTTGCTACAATGGAGTCGGAGACCATCAAAGTTATGAATCCAGATATGGTCAAACTAGACCGGTTCGATGGGAACAATTTTGCTCGCTGGAGGGACAAGATGATGTTCTTACTCACCGCTCCGAAGATCTCCTACATCTTTGGATCCTAACTTGGCGCCAATAGAAGATCCTAAGCCTACTTTTGATGGAGGACAGCCAAGTGCGGAAGCCATTGAGAGGGTTAATAAGGAAAAGAAGAAACGTGCGGAGGATGAATTACTTTGTCGAGGACACATTCTGAACACATTCTCCAATCGTCTGTACGACTTATTCACTGAAATGAAGTCGGCTAGAGAAATTTGGAATGCACTGGAATTCAAGTACAAAGCGGAGGAGCAAGGTACCAACAAATATCTAATCGCAAAGTATTTTGATTTCAAGTTTATTGATACTAAACCCTTGCTGGAACAAGTCCATGAATTGCAAGTGATTGTGAATAAGATTCGCACTCTCAAAATTGATATTCTAGAAGCTTTTCAAGTTGGAGCAATTATTGCGAAATTGCCTCCAAGTTGGAAAGACTATGGAAAAAGGCTGATTCACAAGTCGGAGGACTTTACTTTGGAGCAAATACAGAAACATCTTCGCATTGAGGAAGAGTCACGTTTACGTGATAATTCTGTTTTGTACAATTCCAAGGTGAATTTTGTGGATAAAAAAAAGAAACTCGGCCATAACTTCAAAGTAAAAAGCGGGGGGCATAAATTCAAGAGAACACAAAAGAAGCAAAAGGGTTGCTGTTTTGTTTGTGGCAAACAGGGACATTACGCCAAGGATTGCATTCATCGCAAGAGCATTTTAAAGGACAAGAACATTCTGGTGGTGAAAACATATGCAAATCTGGTTGAAGAAAATTATGTAGCCATGATTTCGAACATGTTTTCGAATATGGAAATTTCTGAAATCAATGATGCGATGGCTATGGTTTCTGAAATTAATTCTACCACTGTCCAATCCGGTTGGTGGATAGATTCTGGAGCAACAGTTCATGTGTGCAAGGACAAGTACATGTTCAAGCAATTTGAAGAGATTGTTGACTCAAATGTTCAAGAGGTCCTGATGGCGAATAATGCTCTTGCAAAGGTTGCTGGAAAAGGCATGGTGGAGATAGACTTCACTTCTGGAAAGAAGATAACTCTTCTTAATGTGTTATTTATACCCGAAATTAGGAAGAATCTAGTTTCTATTGATTTACTTTGTAAGAGGGGGTTTAGGGTTTTGTTTGAATCTGACAAGGTTATCCTGTCGAAAAATGGGCTGTTTGTTGGGAAGGGTTATGCCAATGATGGCATGTATCAATTAAGTATCAATAATAATATTTCTAGTTTTGCTTATATTATCGAGTCTTCAATTTTATGGCATAGTAGGTTGGCACATATAAATATTCGTTATTTGAAGAATATGAGAAAATTAGACTTGATAAATTTTAATGGCGAATTTGACAAATGTAAAATATGTGCTAAGTCAAAACTTACTAAGAAGCCATTTCCTAGTGTTAAAAGAAATTCGAATTTATTGGATTTGGTTCATAGTGATATATGTGACTTTAATGGTATGCTGACACGTGGAGGTAAAAGGTATTTTATTATCTTTATGGATGATTGTAGTGGGTTCTTATATGTTTATCTCATGAGATCAAAAGATGAAGCATTTACCATGTTTAAGAAATATAAGGCTGAAGTAGAGAATCAATTAGAAAGGAAAATTAAGGTTCTACGATCAGATAGTGGTAGAGAATATTTCTTAAATGAATTCTCTTCATTTTGTGAAGAACATGGTATTATTCATCAAGCTTCAGCACCATATACTCCACAACAAAATGGTTTAGCTGAAAGGAAAAATCGATCTCTTGGAGAAATGGTTAATTGTATGCTTTCAAATTCAAAGCTACCAATTAATCTTTGGGAAGAAGCATTACTTACTGCATGCTATATTCATAACAGAATACCTTCCAAGAAAAATGATATAACCCCTTATGAAATATGGAAAGGTAAAAAGCCAAATTTGTCATATCTTAAAGTGTGGGGGTGTTTGGCATACTACCGAGCTCCAGATCCTAAGAGAACAAAGCTTGGTCCTAGAGCTATTAAAAGTGTTTTCGTAGGGTATGCAGAAAATAGTAAAGCTTATAGGCTTCTTGATTTAGAGTCCAATGTCATAATAGAATCGAGAGACGTTGAATTCTTTGAGAATAAATATTTTACAAGTTCTGAAATTATTGAAAATAATTCAAGACATATGGAAACTCAAAGTGATTCTCAAGAGAAAGAAATGAATGATTCTAAAGATATGATTGAACCAAGGAGAAGTACTAGAGCTAGGAAAATAAAAGACTTAGGTCCTGATTTTATTACTCATGTTTTTCTTGTTGAAGGAGATGGAGATAATAATGTAGTAAATAAATACTCTTTAGTATTAAATTTAGAAGATGATCCTAAAAGCTCTGATGATGCTATGTCTTCTAGAGATGCTTCCTTTTGGAAAGAAGCTGTGAATGATGAAATGGACTCAATTGTGTCCAATAATACTTGGGTATTAGTAGATTTACCAAAAGGATTAAAACCTATTGGGTGCAAATGGGTTTTTAGAAGAAAATATCATTTTGATGGTTCCATTCAAGCTTTTAAAGCTAGGCTTGTAGCTAAGGGATATAGGCAAAAAGAAGGAATAGATTATTTTGATACATATGCTCTGTTGCACGTATAACTTCTATTCGAGTTCTTTTTGCTCTAGCTTCCATTTATGATCTTTGTGTTCATCAAATGGATGTTAAAACTGCTTTATTAAATGGAGACTTGAATGAGGAGATTTACATGGAGCAATCGTAAGGTTTTGTTCTTCTTGGAAATGAAAGAAAAGTATGTAAATTGATTAAGTCTCTTTATGGACTTAAACAAGCTCCTAAGCAGTGGCATGAAAAGTTTAATTCGGTCATATTGTCAAATGGTTTCATCAATAGTAGTGCCGATAGGTGTATATACTCTAAATTCACTAAAGACTATGGTATCTTAGTGTGCTTGTATGTTGATGATATGCTTATCTTTGGAACGAATATGACTGGAATTAATGAGACTAAGAAGTATCTAACTTCCATGTTCAAAATGAAGGATTTGGGTGAAGTAGATACTATCTTAGGTATTAAAGTTAAGAAAATAGTGTGGGTTATTCTTTAAGCCAATGTAGTTATGTTGAAAAAATATTAAATAAATTTCAACATCTTGGTTTTAAAGAAATAAGTACTCCATTTGATTCTAGTATTAAATTAAATTATAATACTAGTAGAGCGGTGGCACAACTAGAATATGCAAGTGCTATAGGATCTTTAATGTATGCGATGCATTGTACTAGACCCGATATTGCTTATTCTGTATGCAAGTTAAGTAGGTATACTAGTAATCCAAGTACTGAGCATTGGAGAGCTATTACTAGAATTTTTGGTTATCTTAAGAGAACTAAAAATTTAGGATTGTTCTACAATAATTTTCCGGCTGTATTAGAAGGATACACCGATGTTAGTTGGATTACAAGTGTGGGAGATGAGCGTTCCACTTACGGATGGATCTTCACACTAGCCGGAGGTGCTTTGTATCTTGGGCGAGCAAGAAACAGACATGTATAACTCACTCAACAATGGAATCTGAATTTATTGCTCTAGCGGCAGCTGGGAAAAAGGCTGAATGGATTAGAAATTTGTTGTTAGATATCAAATTATGGCCTAGTCCTATGCCTCCTATTTCTGTCCACTGTGATAGTTAGGCCACTTTGGCAAGAGCCTATAGTAGCACCTATAATGGTAAGTCTAGACACATTAGTCTAAGACATGAATATGTGAGACAATTATTAAAGATGGTACCATAACAATTGTCTATGTGAGGTCAAGTAAAAATCTTGCCGATCCTTTGACGAAGGCTTTACCAAGACATATGGTAATAACGACCTCACAAGAAATGGGGCTGAAACCCTTTAATTGAAATCACCAATAATGGTAACCCGACCTTTTTCTAGAACATTACTAGTTACAAGGTTTAATGGGTAAGAACAAGTTATTGAATGTGATTGTTTGATACCGACGTAGCCCACGATATGAGAAGTCGGTATCGTCTGCATTACGTTTTGAAGGCTGGATTGAATTCTTAATGAAGTATGATACAAGTTTGTAGTGTGTTGATAGTAACAGAAACACATGGTAGATACTTCACCTATATGAGCTTAGAAGTGGTGCCGCTTCTTACGAAAGTTGGGGTTGCTTTCTAGAGAGCTCATGAAACAGGGTCAAGCACAAGGCCATAATAATGCGGAGTAATATAGAAATTCTCGCTGAAACAAGAGGTTAGTGTATGTGTGGTATGTCCGGTTCTATTACATAAAAGTACAAGTTTAAAGCCGAGCTACTTGTCACTTTGATAGAGCTTTGATATACTTACACTAAGTAAAGGTTTAACTCGAAAGAGACCTTTATGTATATATATTAATCTTACTGAAACTTTGGCTGTATGTTTTATTTTGAAATCTTTGTTTTACAAACAAATTGGGGGATTGTTGGAATTTTGTTTGTTAAAACAAAGTGAGTGCCTTTTACTTTGTCCCACATAGAAAAGGTGGGAGCAAGTGGGTCAGTTTAAAAATGTGGGTTTTTCCTTTTGTAGTTAAAGGAATGATTGGGTGGGGCTAGACCCCACCATACACGCGTGCGGGTGCGCAAATAATTGCGCGATTATTTGCGCACTTAGCACGCTTGCGCGCCCGCGGTTTAATTAGTATCAATCCCTTGTTATTTATTTAATTTTTTATTTTTATTTTAATTCAAAGGTTGCCTTTTAATTTGAGAATTTTCGGAAATGAAATATAAAATGAAAATTCGAAATTCTATTTAAATATATATATATATATATATATATTATTCGAATTTTATTTGTGTCTTTTCGGTTTTGCAAAAAATTACTTATTCGGTTTTGCAACAATTTCCGAAAGGTTGCAATTGTTCGGTTTTCGACTTCTTCCGAAAAGTCGCGGTTGTTTATACGAACAATTTTCTAAAGGTCGTGTTTGTTCATTATTTGACAGTTTTTCACGAATAGTTGCAAGACTGTTTCATATATATATACTTATCAATTTTCGGAAGAAGTGTGGTGGTCATTTTTCGAGTCTTCTTTCTCGAAAACTGCAGCCAACTTTTCGATTGTTTTCCTAGAGAGACCCGGAGAAATACTAGAATTGCTATCTAGTATTCTCATCCGAGACTTTGTTGTATCCTGGAGGATTTTTGCCGGTGACCATTAGCAACATTGTGGGGCAAATAAATCCTTAAAGTAAGTGATATCACGCCTCAAAGTCCGAGTTATTTTACTCGATCCGATTTCATTGTTCAACCAATTTCGAAGTCATATTTTTCAACAGGATTTGTCTCTTGTCTTCTTTGGACTCCTCCTTTTCTTCCTCAATGGCAAGGAGGGCGTTGATTTGGCCCTTCTTCGGGCACTTTTGGGTCCAGTGCGGACCTTGGCAAATGAAACAAGGAGAAGGCAGGGGTTGATCAAACCTGCTCGCGTAGTCCGTCGATGGTCTACCCCTTTGAAAGGATGGCTTGGAAGACCCTTCTCCCCATGTTTTGGCTCGGCCACCTTGATCATGTGTAGCCCGGGGAGTGCTTCGTGTTTCATCCTCGCAAGGTCGATCCGTTCTCCACTCTCTTGCTCAACTCCTTGGTTCGGTCTTGGTGAGGTCGATGAGCGACTCGGCCACGCTCAGTGCTCGCACAAGACTACTCACGTCCCGTCTCTTGAACTCGAGAAGTGCCCATGGCTTCAACCCATCCATGAACGCTTCGAGAGCCTCCTCTTCGCTTAGGTTGCGAATTTGGAGTTTGAGCTCCGTGAACTCTTTCACATACTCTCGGATCGTGCCTCTTTTCTCGAGGCGATGGAGCTTGCTACGGGCTTTTTGCTGAGCGAACTCGGGGAAAAAGTAGTCACGGAACTCTCTCAAGAAGTCGTCCCATGTGCACACGGGATCGGCGCCGCGTCTAACCTCATCACACCTATTGCGCCACCAAAGCATTGCCGTATTAGACAAGAACATGGAAGCGGTTCATACCTTGGTCGTCTCGTCGTGCATGTTGACGACGCCGAAGTATTGCTCCATGCTCTAGATGAAGTTGTCCACCTCCTTGGCGGATCGTTCGCCTTTGAATTCTTTTGGCTTTGGCACCTCAATTTTGAGCACCGCTTGGTTCGGCATAGCACTGTTGGTGATACTTAGTTTGCACAAGGCGAGCTCGGTCTTGAGCTCTTGGATCTCGGCCTTCATGGCTTCGACCTCGTCCCTGCGCGGAGCTTCTTCCTCGACCACTTGGACACGCTCCTTCAACACATCGATCGATGCTTCAAGGGCTTCGTCCTTGTCGTGTAATGGCGCGGTAGCTTCGTTGAGGCATGACGTGAAGTCTTCACGGAGCGAACTGTCAACCTCCATGATCCGGTCTCGCACGTCGTCAAGACCATCCATGAGTTCGCGCACGGCGCTTCGGACATTCGCGATCTTCTCATCGAACGCAGCTACGACGTCCCTCGAGGCGTCTCTTTTCTTTCCACGGCCGCGGTCTTCCTGGACTTGCACGGCCTCTCCAACCATGACAGCTTCTTGGCTCGACATTCCTTCAAACAGTTGGCGCTCCTTGGTCTCTCGAACGGATCTCTCTTTTGCTCTGATACCACTTGTCACGGGCCGATCGATTGGGATCGTGACCGCGCGGCGACTCGGGCAACTTTGGATCACCCAAGCCAAGCCTTGCTCGATCGAACGCTTACCCGCTCGCTTGCCCGGATCGTTGAGAGAGAAAGCTAGAGAGAGGAGCTCTGAAAGGAATGGAACTTTGTATTACTGAAATGGTGGGTTGGATGATTACAACTGAGGGAGGACACCCCCTTTTATAGTTGGGGCCTCGGATTACATCCGTTGATCTACTTTTCATCCGACGGGCGAGATCGCACCGCCTCAACTACCGACATAAGTGCTTAACTACCATCTACCGACACAAATGAAAGGAGACTTCTAGAATCAGGCAAAATGACGGTGTCGTCCTCCCTTGGAAACTTCGGGGAGAAGCCTTGATGGGAAACCGAGTTGGAGCAGGAGGTTGTCCATGGACGAGTCGAGGTCGTCCTTGGGGAACCTCTCGGGTCGACCAACTTTTGGGCCGTGACACAATGCTAGTGAGGGTTAGGACCCTTGCCCAATTGCTAACAAGGGCCATGAATCCTCACCCAAAGTTGAGCGAGGGCCAGAAGCCCTCCCTCACAGCTACCATAGTGGCCCTCCCTTAGCTGTGAGTGAGGGTAGCAAGCCTCGCTAACCACTAGGGGAGGGTTCATGACCCCTTGCCCAGCTGTGAGTGAAGGTTGTGAGTCCTCCCCTAGTGGTTAGTGGGGTTCGCTGGGCCTTTGCCGGTGGCCGACAACTCCCTGTTAGCCCTTAATAATGAAGAAAGTAAAGAAGGAAAAAGAAAAGTATAACAAAGGAAAAAATATTAAAATGTTATTTAAAATTATCCATGTTAGCGGTAACAATGTTATGTAAGACAGTCGATGTCTACGTTAGTGATTTTCAATAAAAATTTGCTGGATCAATTTAATTGATAAAATGTGAAAATATTTAAGTCTTAATTGATAAAATTAAAAGATTTAGTATTGAATTCATAAAAGTACAATAAGTTTATGACTTTTTGGAAAAATTTTCCCATTACTAATGTAGGAGAAAATCCATGCACATTAGGAATGTGAGAAAGAATATTTTTCCAAGGAAAAGAACCTCATCACGACTGACAATATATATGTGTTTGGATGAATATTTTCCGAGGAAAAGATCCTCATCACTATAGACTCAGTAGAGACAATATCCATGTGTTGGGATGAGCATTTTCCATGGAAAAGATCCTCATCACTACAGACAATATATATGTTTGATTTGTGTGGTTAGCCAGTGATTAGGACTTGGACATCTAGTGGATCATATGAAAGCTCATGCTAAAGAACTACATATATAACCTATTCCCATTTTTTGAGCTCCGAATTCTTTATGTTGATACCTAAATTTTGACGATTTTATTTACTTCTTCGTCATATAAAGCATTTCATAACATTTACATTTAGGTAACAATAATATTTAACTTATCTTTAAAAAAAATTTCTAAAAAAATGAAAAAAAAAAGAGGATAAGAAATAATCTATAAAATAAAATATTTGGTTGTGGAAGGAGATTTTGAAAGATTTTAGATTTTTGATAATGGAGCCTTATCAAAAGACAATCTTCGGTTGAGTGAATTATTTTGGAAAATCTTCACAAAAGATTTTAAATTTTTGAATCATTTTCTTGTTGAGCGCATCCCCTCTTTTCGAAAGATCTTCGGCAATTGAGTGAATATATGCAATTATATTGGAAAATCTTCACTTGCAAAGCAAACTTGTTTTTTTTTTCCTCTATATATAGAGAGTGCAAGGCTTCGTTTAAGTGGGGAAGGAGTGGGCAAAGCGCCAGAGAGGTTTCATTCAAAGAGGGGAGAAAAGCACGAGAGAAATACAAAGAACTTGTCTTCTTTAGAGTTGGAGGGTTGGCAAGTCAAAGAGCATACTTTGTCCACTAGTCTTCTCCCACAATAGCTATGGCTTCACGTTACCACCACATTTGTTACTAGCTCCCTAATTTTCAAACCTTCAGTGCCATTGTTGTTCACGTTGCTTGAACAATTGTCATCTTGCCCACACGACCAGCCGATTTCTCTCAAAGATCGATATTGCTCGTTGTCAGTTTGGAGTCCCGACGATGGAGTTTATTGCTCCTTGAAATGAACCGATTCCATTGACGCTAGCATTTATCCTCCGAGACACTTGCTGCTTCCTGACGAATTCCCGGTCAAGCACTAGGTAATCTCTTTAGACTAAATTCAGATAAAATATTCTGTTTCATAGTTTGTGATTCTGACTTGATTTGTTCTGATTTATTTTATCATTATCCAATTAGGAAATTTGTCATATTAAGTCATAATAATAAAAAATATTGAGCCGTGAGACGGGTAATATTTTTGATTATTTTGACTTTTCATGACAAATTTATGGATTGTTTTGCATAATTGATTCGCAATAAGATAATATGTAATTGGGTTGTACTTCTAATTATCAATAGAACATATATTTCAATGCGTCATATACTTAATTGTTACGTACACATCACATATCATGCATCATATGTCATATCTAGAACTTAGGTCCGTACCATTTCATGTTTAAAACAATGCACATTGATTTCTAAGATTCATACAATATCATGATAATTTTCCTTTAATAAAACAAAAAAAAAAAGAAACAAAAAAAATGTTATTTATGTCACATAGATTTCATAATATGCACACATATGTTGCACTTTAGTTAGTGAGTTGTATGTTTTAGATTTAATGTCTCAGTATTCCCATCATTTAGTTTTTTTTTTTAATAAAAAAAATGCCAAAAAGATTAGCGTTGCATCATTATGTTGCTTTCTTTTCAATAAAAATTATTAAGTCATTAAAAAAAAAAAGGAAAACACAAAGGTCATTTGCTTGGTTAGTCAGTAGGGTTAATTCATAATTAATCCCATTTCTTGTTATTTAGCGTAGGTTGCATATATATATAAAAAAATAATTTATCGGAGTTGCATTATTTTTTTTTTTAAAGAAAAGAACATGCATATAGATTTACCACGTCATCCATTCCATAACACGCATATTTGGGATCATGTGAATTAGTTTGCACACATATTGTGATGGTTCAAGTTATGTACTATAAATTGCATCTCACATGTCATTAGAGTAAAAATCATGCATATTAAATTTAAATTAAGATTGCATATAATTTTTTTTTTAAAAAGAAACATTAGGTGTCATGTCATTTAGAAGTCATGTTTAGGGCATGCATTTTTATTAGCATTTTTGTAAGTTTTTTTTAGAGGGTAGACAAAGTTGTAGTTTATAATTTCTTACAATCTATCACTTCGATTTATTGAATGTTATTTTATTGATTGTTCATCCACATGACCACCCTTTGTATGTTAGTAACTTAAGTTAAATTAATCAAGACTGCTTGCAAAAAATATTTTTGAAATTAAAATGAAAAGGGTACCAAAAGGGCGTTAGATTAATCTAGCATAGCCATGTCTCCAGACCTATTGAATCTCTAGTTTGCAAAAGTAAAGTATTCTCCCATACTTTACTTGGGTTTTTAATCAACCTTAATTGGTTAGTGGCGGCTCCAAATTAAGTATAACTGCACATTGAAATGAATTAATTTCTTAGTGTCAAGTTGTGATTGGTAGGACATAGGGGGTCTGTGCTAAGTCTTCGAATTTAGTAATCCATTAGCTTTCTTTTGGGTAATTCACCTTCGGAAAGGTTGTGACAACTGGCTATCATATGAGACTGGGTGTACATACTAGATGATGTGATCTCGATATCGCAATTTCTTGAGTGGAGCAAAATTTCTTCAATCAATTTTAGTACGATAAAGTTAACCACATGCTCCCTATAGAAACATTAGCATTTAAACACTAATGAACCCACTGGAAAAAGAAAAGAATATGGCGTTACTTGTTTTCTTCTTTGTCCACTTATATTAGTGGGGCAACGATTTAGAGCGCGCTTGATAACGTTTCTGTTCAAAAATTGTTCCAGGGAACAAAAATAGAAAAAAGTGTTTCTGTTAGGGGAACAATTTTTACTAGAAAGATGCGTTTGGTAAATTTGTTCGGGAATAAAAAATGAATAGAAACACGTTTGGTAAATTTTATTATTTTTTTGTTTCTTTTAATTTTTTAAATATTTTTAAATATTTTTATTTCATTTTCATTTTTTCCTTTCTTTTTTTTTTTTTTCTTCTTTCGGTCGGTCGCCGACCTCGGCGACCGGCCGCCGACGGGGTCGGCAGCCTCACCCGGCCACGGCGAGGCCGAGCCTCGCCGGATCTAGGCGAGGCCGAGCTCGCCTAGCCAAGGTGAGGCTCGGCCTCGCCGGGGGCCGGCGACGCTCCGGCGAGGTCGCCGACCCTCGACGGCGTCGGCAACCGGCCAAAGAAAAAAGAAGAAGAAAAGAAGAAGAAAGTGTTTCTTCAAAATCGTTTCTAGAACAAGAAACAATTTTTTTTTTTTTTTTTGTTTCTCATTTTTGTTCTTTTTGTGTTCGAAAACAAAAAAAAAAAAGAGAACAGAAACGCAACCAAACGTGTTTCTGTTCTTTTTTTGTTCCCGGGAACAAAAAAACAAGAAATCTGTTCTTAAATAGATTCCAGAAATAAAAACATGCACGCCCTTAGTTTGTAGAACAGTATGTCATGCTGATCCCATTAATCACATGTCGAGGGGTGGAATTTAACCCATCAGTTCAAGTTCAAACATAGAGTGACTGATCTTTGCCAGAGCCATGGAATTACACTAAGTGCGACGAATAAAGTAAATGGGCGGTGACCATAAAGGAGCCTTGAAGTCTAATTAAGAATCATATTCAAGCAGGGTCACGTCATTTTTGGATGAACCAAAAAAAGAAAATGCGTTACCATGTGAAAGATTTATAAGAGGAGATTGAATGAATTAGACCTATATGTGGGAAAATTGTTCAAAAAGTTTTAAATCTAGTGCACTTTTATCAATTTTGTCATAAATATTTTAATTGTGCCAATAAATATTTTAATTGTGTCAATTAAGTTATAAATATTTTTACGTTTTGCTAATTAAGTTTATTTAATCAATTTTGACCGAAAATCGTTGACGTGAACGTTGATTGTCATATGCGACATGGCCGGTTGATATAAATAATTTTGATAATTTTTAATAATATTTTAATATTTTTCAAATTTTATAATTTTCTTTTCTTTTCTTTTCCCCTCTATTAGCCAAAGCATTGGCCTCAGGTGAGGGCTCATGGCCCTCACATGCAACCAACGAAGGTTGAGAGCATTCATCCAATGCTAGTGAGGGTCAGGACCCTTGCTCAATTGCTTACATGGGCCACGAACCCTCGTCTAGAGTTGAGCAAGGGCCACAGGCCCTCACCATAGTGGCCCTCCCCTAGCTATGAGTGAAGGCAGCAAGCCTCGCCAACCACAAGGGGAGGGCTCGTGACCCCTCGCCCAGCCGTGAGTGAAGGTTGTGAGTCCTCCCCTAGTGGCTAATGGGGTCGCTGGGCATTTGCTAGTGGTCGACAACTCCCTGTTAGCCCTTAACAATGAAAAATTTAAAGAAGAAAAAAAGAAAAGAAAAAGAAAAATATTAAAATGTTATTTAAATTATCCATGTTAGCGTTAGCAATGTCATGTAAGACGGCTGATGTCTACGTTAGCGATTTTCAACAAAAAAATTATTGGATCAACTTGATTAATAAAATGTGAAAATATTTAAGTCTTAATTGATAAAATTAAAAGATTTAGCATTGAATTCATAAAAGTACAATAAGTTTAAGATTTTTTGGAAAACTTTCTCCATGACTAATGTAGGAGAAAATCCATGCAGATTAGGAAAGCGAGAAAGAATATTTTCCAAGGAAAAGAACCTCATCACGACACACAATATATATGTGTTTGGATGAGTATTTTCCGAGGAAAAGATCCTCATCACTATAGTCACTAGAGACAATATCCATGTGTTGGGATGAGTATTTTCCAAGGAAAAGATCCTCATCACTACAGACAATATATATGTTTGATTTGTGTGGTCAGCCAGTGGTTAGGACTTGGACATCTAGAAAATAGTCACTTCTTTTGTACTTACTTATAGTGGATCATATGAAAGCTCATGCTAAAGAACTTCATCTATAACCTATTCCCATTTTTTGAGCTCTGAATTCCTTAAACCGGTGACCAATGTCTTGCAAAATTCAAGGGACCGTTTTTTGTCGCATTTTTGGGATTCAAGTTGGTTCAATTAACGAGGAAAAATCATGGGATGGACAATGGCATCTTGGCTGAATTTTTAGGGATCGAATCAAACTCAATTGGAGGAGTATTGAAGGGGAATTGAATCAAATTGAGGGGAAATGGTCCAAAATCGTAAGCCAAGGGGGGAGCAACATTTTGGGTCTCTTCAATGGCTTGTTGGGGAAGTTTGGGTCTGCAAATGGCTGAGTGAAGGCAGTAGCTGGTGGGGATGAGGTTTGGAACAGCTGAATACCCTTTGGGCAACACAGAGAACCTCAGACAAATCGTCCTCCGTGCGATAGAGCTTGGCTACAGGCACTTCAACATGGCGGCCGTGTACCTGTCCGAGAAGCCTCTCGAAGAAGCCATTGCCGAATCCCTCGAGGTCAGACTTGTCAAGTCCTGAGACGACTTGTTCATCACTTCCAAGCTCTGGTGCAACAATGCTCATAGGGAGCGCATCATCCCTGCGCTACGGAATTCGCTCAGGTGACCCCCCACAATCCCATTCCATTCCTAGCTTCTCTAATTCAGTCCATGGCAGGATATAAATACATGTACCGTATATATGATTTGTATTCAATGTGTGCGTAAACTTTATAATACAGGAATCTTCAACTGGAGTATCTGGATCTCTATCTCGTGCACTGGCCGATGAGATTGAGACCAGAGGCTGAGCTCCAACCAAAGGAGGAGGATATGCTTCCATTTGAGATGGAGTCTGTGTGGGAAGGCATGGAAGAGTGCGTAAAGCTGGGCCTCGCTAAATGCATCGGCGTCAGCAATTTCTCTTGCGAAAAACTCGACAAGTTGCTCGCCACGGCAAAAATCCCACCCGTCGTCAATCAAGTAAGTTCGTCGATTGCATAATCATTATTGTTACTTAGATGGGTTTATTTTCACCTTTTTTTGGCCTGATTAAAGCACACCCTCTATTACACTCTAAAAGCGCCATCAAGTCAGGGACGGATCAGCATTCATTGGGACCTTTTTAGTGTAAAGTCATAAATGATTGACTGCTACTTCCATACCTTAATTTAGTTCAATTTTTTTCTTTTTCGTCTTTTTCTGCACCTGGAACGAAAGAAAATTCTATTTACTCTAACGAAAGAGGAAAGCCTATGGAAAGAAGAATATTTGAAGAGAAATTAAATTTTATATTTAACTTGTTTGTTTATTTGGAATCTTAAAAGCATAGTCACCATGTGGGATTCAAAAAAATACTTTTTTTTCTTACTTGAGTGAAATGAGCCAATTCAAGATAAATTAGGGTGTGCATGGAAACACTCCAAAAAAGTGTTTCCGGCACACACGTACGGAAAGTGTTAGGGAACAAAAAGGAAGAAAACGCGTTTGGTTGCGTTTTTGTTCCTTTTTTTTTTTTTTACGGAACGAAATAGGAACAGAAAAAAAAAACAACAAATTGTCGTTTTTCTTGTTAAAAAAACAAAAATGAAAGAAACGTTTCTATTCTCTCTCTTCTTCTTCTCTTCTTCTTTTTCTTTTTTCTTCTTTTTTTTTTTTTTTTTCTTTCGCCGGTCGCCGGCCTCGGCCATGGCCGGCAACCGGCCGTCGAGGCTCGGCCTCGCCCGCGCCGGCAACGCCGAGCATCGCCTTGGCCGGGCGAGCTTAGGCTTGCCCAGATCCGGCGAGGCCGAGCCTCGCCAGATCCGGCGAGGCTTGGCCTCGCCGGGGCCGGCGACGCTCGGCCTCGCCGGATCCGGGCGAGGCCGAGCTCGCCCAGCCCAAGGTGAGGCCAAGCCTCGCCCGGCCACGGCGAGGCTCGGCCTCGCCGAGGGCGGCGAGCCTCGCCGTGGCCGGGCGAGGCTGCCGGCCCCGGTCGGCCGGTCGCGGAGGCCGGTGACCGGCGAAAAAAAACAAAAAATAAAAAAGAAAGGAAAAATGAAAAATAAAATAAAAATGTTTAAAAAATTAAAAGAAACAAAAAAAAGAATAAAATTTACCAAACGTGTTTCGTTCATTTTTTATTCCCGGACCAAACGTTACCAAACGCGTTCTTTTGTTCAAAAATTGTTCCTCGGAACAGAAACACTTTTTTTTGTTTCTGTTCCCAGGAACAAAAAAGGAACATAAACAATTCAATGCGCGCCCTTAGTCTCTATTTATTTTGTGGAAATTTGACATTTTTTAAAAATGACAAATATTTTCTGATATTTGACTAGAACAAGAAAATGAAGTAGAAAATATTCTCCATCATTTGACGAGGAAAATCTAATTTGATTTTCTTAAATAGACATTTCAGGAGTTAAATGACTTGCGCATATGTAGTCATGGGATCAAGTATGGGCACCAGAGTCCCAAATCCAACCTCAATGGACCCCGACCTAAGCCTATCATCATGGACCCTAGCATCGAGCATTGGGGCATGAGCTCTATGGTCCCAATCCTAGCCTTGATAGACTCGTGTGCGAGTGTCGGGGACTCGGGCTTGGGCATCGAGGTCCTAGGCTTGACCTTGATGGACAAGAGCCCTATCTCAACTGGACTAGCGCATGAGTGTTGGGATCTCAAGCTCGACCTTGATTGCCTAGGCGGGCGTCTGCGTCCTGAACCTAGATGTCAAGGACTCGGGTAGAGATGCTATCTCTAGTTTGGGTCTTGGGGTCCTAGGCATAGGCATTAAGGTCTCAGGCCTAGCCTCGATTGACACGGGCATAGGTGCCAAGGACTTGGACTTGGCCTTGATGGACACGGTGCGATATTGATGGACATGGGCTTGGGCATTGTGGACTTGAGCTTGATCTTAATGGACCTGGCCTCAGCCTTTGTGAACTCAAGTCAGGGCATTGAATAGTCTAGCAGGGGTACGTATTAGGCTTGGCCATGCGCACTAGTGTCCCGAGACCAACCTTTGTGTACCCTGGCCTAGGCATCGGGGTTTCGAGCTTGGCTTGTCTAGACTAGGCTTGGTCTCAATGGATATCGGTGGACTTGGCTTGGCTTGAGGCTATTGTCAAAGGTTCGAGGATAAGCATTGGGGTTCTCATGCCCAAACATAGATTTTTTTGTCTAAGCGCCAATAAGTAATCGTATATAGAAAATAATTTCCAATTTTTTAAAGAGAAAATAATTTTCTTAAATTTAAGTATAGATTTTTTGTTGACTAAGGGCGCGTTTAGTAAAGATTATGTTCCCGGGAATAATTTCTTATCATAATTGATTTTTTTTTATTTTGTTCTCATGAACAATTTCTAAGCATTTTAAGTCGTTTGGTAACTGTCCAAAATTTCGATTTACGGAATAAAATTGCGCTTGGTATCGTGCTCAAAATTTATACTCCAAATAATTTTCTTTTAATTTATAAATAATTTTTGTACTTTTACTTTTTTTTTCCTTTCTCTCTCCTATTCTTCTTCTTCAAGTGGCCGATGACCTCACCGGAGGGTCGTTGGCCCCTTGGTGAGACCAACTCTCGTCGGCCGAGCCTCGCCGGTGGCTAGGTGGGCCTCGCCAATGGCTGAGCTTGCCTCCGGCGAGCTCACTAGACTGGTTGTAGGCGACTGGCGGCAGTGGGTGGCGGATGACAACCGCGAAGGTGGCAATAGATGAAGAAGAAGGAAATGGAAGAAGAAGAAGAAGAGAAAAGTGAAGAAGAAGAGCATATAAGCTTGATTCTTAGATTTGTTCCCGGGAACAAGAATCGACTTTCTTTTGATTCTTGATTCTGTTCCAAATCTACTTCCGGGAACAAAAAAATATAAATTTGTTCTCGGGAACAAAAATTTTACCAAACACGATTCTGTTCCAAAATTACTCCTGGAAACAAAAGAATATAATCTAGCACTGTTTGGATGATTACCAAACTGGCCCTAAGAAAAGCATGTTCCGTTGACTCATTTTCTATGCAATCCAAACGTTGGAAAGTGAGGAAATTATTTTCTTGAAAGATGTTTTTGGTGAAACAAACCGAGCCTTAGACAACACTAATGATAGCTAGTGAAGAGTTTTTTGCCTTTTCTTTGGTCCTTTCATGTTTCTAGTTTGACTTTGGTGGAATTTAGGTGCACTAGAAGTAGAGCCAAAAAGCAGCTTCGGAATAGAAGGAGAGGGTGCAAATCATATGGAAATGATTATGCGGTGTGGATTTTGTGGTATGTACAAGAGAGAGACGATTAAGGTGGAATTTAGCTATGCTTTGATTTTGAGACTTTGGAAAGTCCCTTAACTCATGGTGTTTTCAACTAAAGCAAGCAATATTTTTCATAATTGGTACTTGAAACATGGAATTTGGAATAGAATATAGAATAACATGTAATATATATGTTATGTAAGACATAAAGTAGTGGCGTCTACATATTTTGAATTGAGATATTAATAAATGTGAAATTTGTGGTGTGAATACCTGTCCAGGTACCTAGCGCTACATTGAATGAAACCACTAGGAAAAATCGAACTTTGGGACCAAATGTTCTGTATTACGAGAACCTCGTAAATTTTCGGAAGACAAGGGTAGAATGTAATAAGGTAACGTTGCATGATTAAAGGGCGGAAATGAACCCTCTGTGGCAACAAAAGAAGCTGAGGAAGTTCTGCATAAAGAAGGGCATACACGTAGGCGCCCACTCACCTTTGGGAGGACATGGAACCGCATGGGGATCCAACCGAGTGATGGATTGTGAGGTGCTCCACCAAATCGCCACCTCCAAAGGAAAAACCATTGCCCAGGTACAGCTCTCTACCTTTTCACTCCATACCTAATTCCCATAAATTCACCAAGGATTCTATGATTAATTACTGAAACATGTCCCATCTTTTCCAATTCACATGTAAAAAATAAGACGAAATGTCATGTCATATAACACAGCATATAAGCTCATTTATTTTTGGGCGGAATATTTGAAGGTTTGCTTAAGTGGGTGTACGAGCAAGGAGCGAGCGTCATCATGAAGGGCTTCAACCACGAGAGAATGGAGCAGAACCTCCGCAAATTTGACTGGAGACTCAGCCCTGAGGAGTAGCAAAATATCAAGTCGAATTCCTCAAATTAGAGGGTGTGTCACGTCGGGATTCATCTCTGATAACGACAATATCATTTAATGTCCAGCAGGACCGCTTTGCTGATCTTGTCGCTATTGATAATTGTTCAACAGAAGGCCTTGGCTTGTTTGCCTACTTTTTGCGATGGGATTGACAGAAGATCTTAGTCATGGTGCCGTGCAGTTTTCAAAGACCAATTTGATATTAAAATATTATTTAAAATTATTTATGTCTGCATTAATTATATTATTGAAGAATTAATGATTTATGATTTTACTTAGATAAACTTAATTAATAAAATATGAAAAAGTTTAGAACTCATTCAATAAAATCTAAAAAAATTTACGATTTAATTAATAAAATTAAATTTAGAACTTTTTCAATATTTTTTCCGTTACTAAAACTGGAAAAAAATCCAGACAGAATATTTTCCAAGGGGAAGATCCTTATCAGGACAGACAACATACAGGTGTGGGATGGGTCTGGTCGGCCAGTGACTGTGACCTGGTCATCAAGGAATGGCCGCTACCCTTTGTACCCACTTGTCCTGGACCATATGAAAGCTCATGCCAAAAGGACTTATATAAATATTCTACTCTCATCTCTAAGCTCCGAGGTCCTTAAACTGGTGCATCATGGCTTACGACATTCCACAGCTTCCGATCGGTTCGAACGGGAAATCGATCCCGCTGTTAGGGTTTGGAACAGCTGAATACCCTTTAGGCAGCACCGAGAACCTCAAAGAAATCATCCTCCGTGCGATAGAGCTCGGCTACAGGCACTTCGACACGGCAGCCGCGTATCAGTCCGAGAAGCCTCTTGGAGAGGCCATCGCCGAAGCCCTCAAGCTCGGCCTTGTCAAGTCCCGAGACGACCTGTTCATCACTTCCAAGCTCTGGTGCAACGATGCACATAAGGAGCTCGTCGTCCCCGCGCTACGGAATTCGCTCAGGTGACCCCCCTAAAATCACACTCCATTCCTAGCTTCTCTAGTTCAGTCCATGGTGGGATATAAATACATGGTATGTTGGTGTGATTTGTATTCAATAGTTCGTAAACTTTAACGCAGGAATCTTCAATTGGAGTATCTGGATCTCTACCTTGTGCACTGGCCAATGAGATTGAGACCAGAGGCTGAGCTCCATCCAAAGGAGGAGGATATCCTTCCATTCGAGATGGAGTCTGTGTGGGAAGGCATGGAAGAGTGCGTGAAGCTGGGCCTCACTAGATGCATCGGCGTCAGCAATTTCTCCTGCAAAAAACTTGACAAGCTGCTCGCCACGGCAAAAATCCCACCCCTCGTCAATCAAGTAAGTTCGTCCATTGCACTAAGATGGGTCTGTTTTCACATATTACTCTCTAAAAGCCCATTAAGTAAATCACGGATCACTATTCATTGCAACCTTTTTAGTGCAAAGTCACAAATACTTGACCGTCACTTCCCTACCTTAATTTAGTTTAATTTTTTTTTTTTTGTCTTTTTCTGCACCCAGAACTTAAGAAAATTCTATTTACTCTAACGAAAGAGGAAAGTCCATCGAAAGAAGAATATTTAAAGAGAAATTAAATTTCATGTATAACTTTCTTTTTATTTATTTATTTCGGAATCTTAAAAGCATAGTCACCATGTAGGATTCAAAGAAAATACTCAAACTTTAGTAAGATGATCCATTTCAAAGATAAATTAGACAACATCATTGATATCCAGCAAAGAGTTCTTTTCTATTTTCCTCTTCATGTTTCTGATTTGACTTTGGTGGATTTATGTGCAAAAGAAGTGGAGCTAAGGGTTATAATAAAAGGAGGGGGTGATGGTCCGACCAAGAGATTCCAAATCATATGCTCATCTTATTAGGAGGGGATTTTTCTGCTGTGGTATCTACAAGAGAGAGATGATTAAGGGGAAGTTTAGCCATGCTTTGATTTTGAGACTTTGCATCTAGGCAAAGTTCCTTGACTCGTGGTGCTTTCAACTATAGTAATTAATGTTTTTCTGTAATTGGTACTTCAAACATGGAATTTGCAGTAGGATACAGTAGGATATATATATATATATACACACACAGACGACATAAAGTAGCACCATCTAAAAGTTTTGAATTGAGATATTAATAGATGTTAGTCGAGAGGGGGGGAGGAGGGAGGGAGGGAGGATGTGATTGTGAAATGTGAGCAGCGATGACCGGTCCGAGAGAGAGAGAGAGAGAGAGAGAGAGAGAGAGAGAGAGAGAGAGATGATTGTGAAATGTGAGCAGCGATTACCCGTCCGAGAGAGGGAGAGGGAGAGAGGGGGAGAGGGGGAGAAACCGGGGGGGGGGGGGGAGAGAGGATATGATTGTGAAATGTGAGCAGAGATTATCCATCCAAATACCTAGCGCTACATTGGTTGAAATTACTAATAAAAATTGAATTTTGGGACCAAATGTTCCGTATTTACTGTATATAATTCTGACATGTCTACCGAGAAAGAGTCTTCAATCTTCACCATCATCAATTGCCAGTCGCCGTAGGAACGGCCACCAATACTAGAACGTCATAAATATTCGGAAGACAAGAATAGAATGTAATAAGGTAACGTTTGCATGATTGGAAGGTGGAAATGAACCCTCTGTGGCAACAAAAGAAGCTGAGGGAATTTTGCATGGAGAAGGGCGTACACGTGAGCGCCTACTCACCTTTGGGAGGACGGGGAACCGCATGGGGATCCAACCGGGTGATGGACTGCGAGGTGCTCCACCAAATCGCCACCTCCAGAGGAAAAACCATTGCCCAGGTACAACTCTCTCTACCTTTTCACTCCGTAACCAATTCCCATAAATTCACCACGGATTCTATGATTAATTATCGAAACATGTCCCATCTTTTCCAATTCACTTGTAGAAGTGTGATGCCATATAACATAGCATATAAGCTTGTCTACTTTTGGGTGGAATATCTGAAGGTTTGCTTGAGATGGGTGTACGAGCAAGGAGTGAGCGTCATCATGAAGAGCTTCAACCACGAGAGAATGGAGCAGAACCTCCGCATATTTGACTGGAGTCTCAGCCCCGAGGATTTGCAAAAGATTAGTCGAATTCCACAAATTAGAGGGTGTCACCCGTTGGGATTCATCTCGGATAAGGGGCCTTACAAGTCCCTTGAAGAGTTCTGGGACGGCGAAATCTAACATCACATGACAGAGAATGACAACATCGTTCGATGTCTAGTAGGACTGCTATGCTCATCTTGTCGCTATTGATGATTGTTCAACAGAAGGCCTTGGCTTGGAAGCCAACTTGTTGCGAAGAGATTGATAGTTAGAAGATATTTGTCATTGTGTCATGTGGTTTTTAAAGACCGGCTTGATCTTGAGGATGAAGCGAAAAAGCAAGAACATGAAGAATCATTTAATCTATACTCATCTTATGTGGCATTGTCAAAGATTTTGACGTATTAGATAGAATAGCACAACTCCCACGCTACCGAAGTCTCTTCTTCGTGAGAACTACCATCTCCCTCTTGTGGGAGTCTTCCTCTCCCTTTGTCGGAGTCTATCCCTCCAGTTTGGGGTTCTCCCCTTCTTAATCGCATCACCTCACCTTTTTCTTCATCCATTTCTCATTTAAGGTCTGACTTCGGGACGATCTGTTTTCTCCATGCTGTCGTGTTCCGTTTCGAGTGTGAGCCAGTGAACGAGATGCTCCTTCAACAGCGAATTGTTGTTATTCTTGTGATCCCGTTGGGGCTCGGAGTGCCGTTGCTTGAGTGGTTCCCTGTCTGTACCTCGATTGGTGAGGTTAGTCCCCATTTTCGCCTCTGAACTGGAGTATGGTGCTTGCTTTGGTGCCGTCACGGGATTGCTGGACGAGCTTAGTAGATGAGTTTATACAAGGGTCCTGAGGCGAGGTCTTTGTTGTTTCTGCAAGTTATGTTATAGCGAGTGCCCACCCATGTGGTTGTTCAAATGCCCGGTGGAAAGCTGTCTCGAGATTTGTGGCTTCGGTGGTGCTCTGTTTGAGGAGTATGTCTGTTTCTGCGCTTAGTGGATAAGGGAGGCAAGCAAATCTTTGCCCCAACGTTGCAACGAATATTATAGCCTGGAACTGTCGAGGCATCGTGGGAAACTCCTCCCTGAGTGATCTGAAGGCTAATTGCCCTTTTTTTTAACCCTGATATTGTGTTTCTATCGGAGACAGAATGTGATACTAGTCGGGTAGAGGCTTTTACAAGACGGATTAGATTTATCCACTCCTTCTCAATTCCTGCGGATAATACAGCCGGAGGATTAGCCGTCATTTGGAAAGATCCTATAGCCTTATCCTTATCCATTTCCTTTGCAAACAAAAACCAAATTCACGCAGAGGTCTCTAACATAGAAAATCCTGATCAACTGTGGCGGCTTTCATTGGCGACGCACCTCCTTATTTTGGCCCTAAGCAATTATTTTGGGACGGTTTCACTAGTCGGGTTCGGAACTTGGGAGAGGACTGGGTTGGTATTGGAGATTTCAATGAGACTATCTACGACTCGGCGGCATCCAACAGAAGGGGCCTAGGCCCATCTCGTTGCTGCCCAGCAGACTTTATGGATCTAGTGGGCTGTGTTGATCTTGGGTTTAAAGGCAAGCCTTATACATGGACAAATGGCAGAGGGGACTTTGCAAGCGTTCGAAAAAGACTAGATCGAGCAATTTGTTTGACCTCATGGTGTGAGAAATTCCCTCGGGCAGGGGTTGTCCACTTACCGGTCGTCAATTTAGATCATTCTCCTATTTGGTTGAATTCTACTTGTTGACGACAAGTTGGGACGCCCTTTTAAATTTGAAGCTACTTGGCTGCGGGACTCGGCTTGTATTAAGGTAGTCAAAAAGGCATGGAACAACGAGGTGGTAGACAATTCGAGGGCCTCATGGCTTAGGAAATTAAAATTCCCAACGATAGCTTTGAAAAAGTGGAATAGGAACATTTTGGCATTTGCCAACAGCGCCTCAAGGTTTTGAACTCGTCACCTGATTCCATTCAAAGGGATGATCCTCCAGAAGAGAATAACAAGAGAGAAGGACATCAAGGAGGCTATTAATGAGCAATGGAAGAGATTGGAAAGGATCTGGAAGCAAAAATTAAGACAATCATGGTTGTAGGAAGGTAATTGAAATACCAAATTTTTTCATCTCTCTACCACTATTAGGAGGCGCAAAAATTATATCTTGGCAGTGCAGGAAGATAGAGGCCAATGGATCGCGAATATGGATGAGATTAAAGGCTTTTTTCTAACCAAGTATACAAAGCTTTTCTCAGGTTCCACACTTGATCCACACTCCTTTATAGGGGAATTATTTCCTAAGGCTATTTCTAAAGAGGAGAACTTTGAACTTCTGGCGATTCCAATGGATGATGAAATCTATAACTTTCTTAAAGCGATGGCCCCTCTAAAATCACCAAGCCCAAACAAATTTCATGCCATCTTCTATGTGAAATGCTGGAAAGTGGCGAGGCCCGGGTTGTTCAAATTGTACAGCACTTCTTCCGCACAGGTCAGCTGCCTTACCTCGTTAATCATACTTTCATAGTACTTATTCCCAGAACATATAATGCACATACTTTTACCCAGTTTCGTCCCATAAATCTGTATAATGTGAGCTACAAACTTATTTCTAAGTTGTTAGCCAATAGACTAAAAGGGTTTCTCAGCCGTATTATTTCACCTCAACAATCGGCTTTTGTTCCTAATAGAAGTACACGGGAGAACTCGGTAATGGCGCAGGAAGTTATAGACTCCATGAAAAAGAAACAAAATGGAAGGGCCTTTGTGGGAGTCAATTGCAGAATCTACGGTGCACATTAAAGCAAGTTTTGATTCAGACCAATTATCTTCGTAGTCCACTTCGAAGTTATCATCTCCTACAACTGATCGTGTTCCCCCATGACGTTCGGGATGGATTACTTGCCCTCCTATGTGGATGAAAGACTATGTTTGTGCATCCCTCAACTCAACAGGTACCTTATATCCTATCTTTTCTTATGTTTTGTTTGATCGCTTGTCTATGGAACATATGTGCTGCATTAGTCGTATTTCCAAGGAGATAGAGTCATCATCCTACGACAAAGTAGTTCATGATCCACGATAGCAAAAGGCCATGGAAGCAAAGCTACATGCTTTAATAGAAAATCACACATGGGATATAATTCCATTACCTGCTCATCAGGAACCCATTGGCTATAAATGGGTATATAAGATCAAGTACAAGGCTGATGGATTAGTTAAATGGTATAAAGCCCTCCTAGTGGCCAAAGGCTTTACACAACATGAGGGTTTCGATTACCACGAGACGTTCTCTTCGGTTGCAAAGGACGTTATTGTTCACCCCTTTATTTTCATTGCTACTTTCCCAGATTGGGACTTACATCAAATGGATGTTCACAATACCTTCATTCATGGCGATTTCGATGAATAAATCTATGTGGACCTTCCACCGAGATTACGGCGATAGGGGGAGCCTGGAGTATATTGTCTTCGTGGGTCCCTTTATGAGCTCAAGCAAGCTTCTCGATAATAGTATGCAAAGTTTACTACAACTCTTACAGCCATTGGTTTCAAGCAATCAAAGCATGGCTATGACCTCTTCACTTGGACAAAAGGTATGTCATCAATCTACCCGATAATATATGTTGATGATATATTTATTATGGGAAACAATGGATTGGCCATCAAGATTTTCAAAGAATATTTGCATTCTACTTTTCACATTAAGGACTTGGGACCTCTCAGGTATTTCCTTGTTATTGAGATTGCTCGCTCAGACTTGAGAATCTTTCTAAGCCAATAGAAATTTGTGTTAGAAATCATCTCTGATGCAGGCTTATCATGATGTAAACCGGCTACCATCCCTATCGATCAGAACATCAAGTTAACTACCATTGATTTTGACGTTGGATCATCTTCTAAGATTGATGACCCACTACTCGAAGATCCATCTCACAATCAAAGGCTTATGGGGAAACTCATATATCTCACCATGACTAGGCCAAATATTTGCCAGATATATATTATGCAATGTAGACACTTAGCCAATTTATGCATAATCCAAAGGAATCTCACATGAATGTAGCCTTGAAGGTTGTAAAATATTTAAAGAGATGTCTAGAACTTGGAATACTCCTCTCTCGAGATTGCAATTTGGAAATGAATGCTTATTGTGAT
Organism: Eucalyptus brandiana; assembly: GCA_014182725.1. Classification (NCBI taxonomy): domain Eukaryota; kingdom Viridiplantae; phylum Streptophyta; class Magnoliopsida; order Myrtales; family Myrtaceae; genus Eucalyptus; species Eucalyptus brandiana. Next base: position 33,116,915 of record CM024669.1, read on the forward strand.
ACAGACTATGCCACGTGTCCCATGAGCCGAAGATCAATAATTGGTCTTTGCATTAAATGGGGAAAGTTGCTACTTTCATGGAAGACGAAGAAGCAGTCAATTGTATCATTATCATCCGTTGAAGCTGAATACCGAGCCATGGCCAAAACCGTTTGTGAAATAGTTTGGATATGGGGCTTGCTTTTAGACCTTGGGATATGGGTCAAAGGACCAACAAACTTATTTTGAGACAATGATGTAGCAATTAAACTCATGGGGAATCACATATTTCATGAGAGAATGAAACATATTGAAAGGCTTGTTTGGTTCGGCTTTGGGGAAATGCTCTTGGGAGAATGTAAACACCTTTGAATGTTATACCGTTTGATAAATTGTAATCTCAAATAGCATTGAAATGTAACTTTATCATAATTACCATTTGGCAAAACTCACATTTGTAATGGGCTTTTGCATTTTTTTTTTTTTTAAATTTGAAAATCAAATCTGCCGGCAGCTAACCGTCGGCCAATTGCCGAATGGCCAAATCTGGCCACTGGAATTGGCGACCTTAAGCGACGTTGTCGTATAAGGTCGCAGAGGCCAGATTTGGCCCCTGGACGGCTAGATTTGGCGTGCTGAGGTTGCAACCTCAGGCGGCGTCATCTCGTTCGCACACGCCAAGTGACGCCTCCTGGGTTGTGAGTCATGCCACTCCAAGTGGTGGTCACTAGGGACGCATGCGACCCCTAGGCGGCGGTGTCAACTGCCGAAGAAGCCTAACTCTTAGGCGAGGAAGACGAAGACGAATGGGAAAGAAGATGAACAGTGACATGGATGAACAGTAAACTTGCATTTTCAAAATGCCGAATGCTCAAAGCAGGTCTGAATCTACATTGAGCTTTTAGCATTGGAAATGCTAATATTTGATCAATGAGCGTTCAAAAATGTTTGCCAAACGCAAAATATTTTCCCTAATGAGTTTTGGGCCCCAAAGCCCCTTGAGAAAGCTGAACTAAACGGGGCTGAAGTGGACTGTCACTACACTCGAGATAAGATCCAAGAAGGAGTAATCAAGACAAATGGAATTAGAATCACAGAACAGTCTGCAAACATCTTTTACAAGCCATTATGTCAAAGACAGCATGCATATTTGCTAAACAAGTTTGGCGTCTTGGATATATGTCAGCCATTAGCTTGAGGGGGAGTGTTGGAGATATGTGAGGATCAGACCTGAGATTGTGATCAGACCAAGAAGATTGTGATTGATATCAATCCAAGATTGGAAACGATTATAATTGATAGATTATATTAATCTGAGATTGGATTTAATTTAATGTATCTTCATTTATTTTTTCCACAGTTATACATTCATTGTACTATAAATAGGAGTTTGTACAATGTAAAACATATGACTGAATATACAGAATTTAGAAGTCGTTTCTCATCTTCTTAGCTTATCCTCAAACTTTGACACAATCCTATCAGAGTGACGTTGCAATGGCCATGTCAGCCATTGTCCACTCCACCGGTTGGAATCGAGACAGGTTATGGAGAGGGCAGACAACGAATCGGTGAGGCGACGGTGGAGGCGTGGTTGGAACGAAGAGAGACGCCTTCGGATGGAGAAGAAGTTCGCTCTTTGAACGAAGAAGAAGAAAAGAGAAACCGGAGAGGAAAAGAGAGAGCGGGCGTCACAAACGGAGACGGAAAGCGAGAGGGAGAGAGAGAGAGAGTAACCGAGACGGAACAGAGGGTTTCTTGAAAAATCTGCCAAGTGGAAGAGAAAGTGGGATCCATCTACACAGGCTATTGGTTCTCAGGGATTACGCATTTCAAAAACTTATCCATCCATGGACTGAAGAAACATTCTGAGCCGCGAGTTCGCTGCAAATGCAAAGGGCCAAGTGGTGCCAATTACTTAGCCAAACTTCAAAAGAACAAAAAAACAAAACAATAAGAACAAAAAACAAAGAAAACGAGGTCAGGTCTTAGCCGAAACGATACAGAGAAGCGTGGCCAATATTACTGTTCCCAACACTCAACTCAATACAAACGGCAAAGCGATCCCGCTTCTTGGCTTTGGAACAGCCGAGTACCCATTTGGGTCCTCCGACAACGTGAAGGAATGCCTCCTCGACGCCATCCGATTGGGTTACCGACACTTCGACTTGGCCGCGCTTTACCAGTCCGAGCAGCCTCTTGGAGAAGCCGTGGCTGAAGCTCTCGAGCTCGGCCTTGTAAACTCACGTGAGGAGCTTTTCATCACCACAAAGCTCTGGTGCAGCGACGCGCATGGCGACTGCGTCGTCCCTGCACTCCAGACATCCCTCAAGTACAGTTTCAGTTAACCTCAAATTCATACAGTACCGTGTCTGTACGTTTCATTATCTTCATTTTCACCGCATCGGACGGTTCTTATGTGTAGGAATCTTGGACTCGAGTACGTGGACCTGTATTTGGTGCATTGGCCGGTGTGCGTGAAGGCAGGTGAGTATGAGCTTCCGGTGAAAAAGGAGGATCTGCTTCCGTTTGATTACGAGGGTGTGTGGAAGGCCATGGAAGAGTGTCAGCAGCTCGGCTTGGCCAAAAGCATAGGAGTGAGCAATTTCTCATGCAAAAAGCTTGAGAAGTTACTCAGCATCTCCGAGATTCCTCCTGCTGTCAACCAAGTGAGTTTATTGTTGGTCCCTTGGAATTCATGTTTTCTTAAAATTGCTCTAGAAAATAAAAAAAACATGTTTGTCATAACAAAGAAAAGCTACCCAAAACATGAAAAACATGTTTATTGCAAGTCTGCCATTGCTCTTTTTATATATGTTCAATTCAGTCTTCGTGTAGTTCCGAAAAACTTTTTCTAGGTTATTCACTTTTGACAAGAACTTCTCTCCTCTATTTCTCCCTCTTCCACGTTTATCTTCCCCTCTATTCTCACGAGCTACAGTGCCCATGAATGCCGCCACTGCACTGTCCACCCCACCATTCTCCAGTTGCCCACCCTCACTGAGCTAGCAGCTGCTGTCGTCGAGCCAGGCAGCCCCCATGTCTTCCCTCCCCTTCTACGACCCACGGGGAAGTCGCGACCTGTGCTATGAAGACCGCTCGAGGTAGAGGACCACCAACCCAAGGTCGTCGTGGTGGCTTTTCAAGCCTTCTACAATTCTATCCGACCCGCACAATGGAGACAGAGAGAGAGAGGGTTAGGTTTTGGGAATTTTTTCTCTCCCCTTTTCATGATTTTTTCACGTTAGATTTGCATGTGGATTGTATATCTCACGTAACCCATCAATGAAAAAAAAAAAAAAATCGGACGAAATTTCCTCCCGCCAAAACACAGCCCTCTGGAATTTTCATCCGTAAGTGTTAGGCACTTTTAAAACCAATGTGGAAGGCATAGACAACAAAATCTAATCTCTTGAGTCTCCTAGACCCCTTGAAGGATAAACGCATCATTTTATAAAGGTCGAAGTCAAAATTGGCAACTTGAGTTCTACTCAGGAACGTTATACACGCGTTTACATCATATCACGAAAAAGAAAAATACTCGAGGCACTAAGGTTGTGGGAAAAGTGTTAAAAAACTTCAAACCTTTTGCATTTATGTCAATTTAATTATAAACATTTTCACTTTGTGTCAATTCGGTCATTTCCGGCTAATTTTGACTAAATGTTGCTGACTAGGCACCGGTCGACTGACATGGCATGATTGGCGTAACGTGTACAACTTTTAATAATATTTTAATATTTTGTTTTCTTTTTATTTTCTTTTTATTTTCTTTTTTTCTTCTCCTCCTCCTTCCTCGAGTTGATCACCGAACCTCGGCAACTAGTTGCCGACCTTTGGGAAGCCTCGCCAGTGGCTGCAAGGGCGAGGCCCGCCACCCTGCGAAGGCGACCTTGCGCAAGGCGGCGAGGCTCGCCCTCACCAGATCTAGCAAGGGTCGAGCCTTGTTGGCCATGGGCATCACTTGACCTCCCCAGATCCAATGAGGTTGAACCTCGCTAGCCCGGCGCAAGGCCACCCTTGTGGCCAAGGCCTCGCCCATGGCCGACGAGGTTGACCCTCGCTAGATCTAGGGAGGGTGAGCCTTGCCGCCCAATGTGAGGCCACCCTCGCGGCCACTGGCGAGGCTTAAAGCCATGCCGATGGCCGGTGAGGCTTCCTAGAGGCCGGCAAGGTCGACCTCAACCTTGCTAGTCATCACCTCTGATGACAGGCCGGAAGAAGAAGGAGAAAGGAAAAAGAAAAAGAAATAAAATTAAAAATTAAAAATATTAAAGTATTATTAAAAGTTGTACACGTCAATACTCATGCCACGTCAGTTGACCGGGCTGGCCAGTGCTCGATCAGCAAAATTCAGCCAAAATTAGCCGGAAATAACCGAATCGGCACTAAGTGAAAATGTTTAAGACTAATTGGTACAAATGCAAAAGGTTTAGAATTTTTTTAACACTTTTCCTATGAGGTTGTATAGATAATTTGGAGGAAAAAAATCAATTATGGTGCAGAAAACATGTAAGTTTTATCGTGAGCTTTTTGGTAGGAACAAACATGAAACTTGCTTTAAACAAATATAAATTTTTCTCTTAAGTGACCGGTTTTATTAATATATGTCTCAAATTTGAGCGAGCCTACAACTTAATTAGTAAAGCCTAAATTGTTGCCTGCCTTTTCGGCTCGCCAAAACAATCGGCCGTACATTTAGAATATGACTTACGAGTTTCATTCAAGACTCGGCCACCTTCCTACTGGGACTCACTTTCTTCATACGAAAAAATGAATTATGGATCTTTGGTTTTAGTCTGAAGAAGAAGAGCACTGCACTCGAAGATTTCGGTGCTGATCAGACGACTTTAGCCGTGAATTTGGCTTCAGTTGTCGATGCGATGTGCCTGCAGCTAATCGAGAAGTGGCCACGACGTTTGAGCAATTGGGTGAGGCTAATAATCCAGGGTTGGAAAGATTCTAATGTGTGGCTGATTATAATTTTTTAATTCTCCTATTGATTAGGAATCTTTATTGTTGACTCTCTCTATATAATAGGTATGGACACTCGATTCGAATAATGTAAATCTCTTGTGTTCATTATTGATCTGATTGATTTCATGAATAATTTCATAATTGATCTGACTTGATTTGCCAGATTCGTTTTCACATCATTTCACATCTAAGTTTTAATGTTGAGTAAAATGACTCTGGATTCCTCAGACTTTACACGAAGGGTGTATTTTTTTTATGTATGATTTAAGTGGGTGCGATTTGACTGTGAAGGTGGAAGTGAACCCTCTGTGGCAGCAACAAAAGCTAAGGCAATTCTGCAACGAAAAGGGAATACACATCACTGCCTACTCTCCGTTAGGCGCCAGAGGAACCCTTTGGGGTTCCGATAGAGTGATGGAATCCGAGGTGCTGCAAGAGATTGCCAAAGCCAAAGGGAAGACACTTGCTCAGGTTGGTATCGATGTTTATGCACCTTCTCCTTCTCGAATTCGATGATACTATGCATACAAAAATTGATTGATATTTAGACACTTGATCCTCTTAAACCAATATTCTGTGTAACTAGGCTGCGGTCAGTGATCGTCATGAAAATAATATATGAATCCTAAAGAATTAATCAATTTTGTTTGGAGAAAGAAACTAAAATTTACTGTTATATGACTTATACAAGCTTCCTAAACAACACATAACCATGGTCCAACACTTAAAGCTAGAACCAAGTGAACTGCTGTGACACTACTCATCTTTGTTAACATCTCTCTGGCTATTATTTGTGTACATTACTCTTTACATACCTGAATATGTTTCGTACATGGTTTAGCTCCAATTTTGGCTACATAAGTGGTTTGCATGAAGGTTTGTCTAAGGTGGGCATATGAACAAGGAGTCAGCGTGCTAGCGAAGAGCTTCAATACAGAGAGGATGAAAGAAAACCGTGACATATTTGACTGGAGCTTGAGCCGTGACGAATTGAACAAAATAAGTCAGATTCCGCAAAAGAAAGGATTCCCTGGAGTTGAATTTGTCTCCCCAGATGGACCTTACAAGTCTACCGAAGAGCTTTGGGATGGGGAGATTTAATTAAGAAGCATTAGTTGCTTCGATTAGTTCTTTCAACTTTGAGACTTATCCAATGAATTATTCCATGTGTGTTGAACCTTTATACCAAATGAATGCTAGTCCCTTTTGTATTAAAACAGTGTAAATCTATTCATCCGCCCTTCAACAACACAATAGAAAGGTGTTTCAAATTGTATCATCTAACTATGTTAAATTATATCTCGATTTTGAGCGATTAATTTGTTAAAAAATAAGGAAAACAAATATCCAAGGTTGACTGGTTGATAAGAATTGGACTTCTTGCTAAAACTGTACAGTGGACGCCATCTTGGGCCTTTAAAATTCCCGTAGGTTTCTTTGTTTTCTGGTACAAACACAAGGAAGTCCTCCAGTTGTAGACGCACAAAAGCAAAATGAAAGGGGACGCATAGAGGAGGAGCCCTTTGTTTCATGTAGAGGTGTCAAAATGGGTTATTGACCCATTTATAAACCCATTTATGTTTAAATGGGTCGTTAATTGGTCAATCATATTTCCTAAAGCACCCATAATGAATTTTAATGGGTCAAGACTATACCCGTTTAACAGGTGGGTGGGGTCGGGTTTGGGTCGGGTCATAAATAGTCCGACCCAAATCAACCAATTTAACCCGTTTATGACCCATTTATTGCAATACAAAATTTTTGACCCATACTCAACATAACCCATACCCCATCAATACCAGATCCATTTAACTAAATTTAAGATATATATATATATATAATGGTATTGCTAAAATAATTTTATACAACGCAAATTTAATGGACAATTTTTATAATTTACAAAAAAAGTATTTTAAAAAATCGAATTTTAATTATTTTTATTTTTAAAATTAAAATTTTAATTATTTTTATTTTTAAAATATAATTTTTAATTTTCTTTTTTGTTGTTCTTCTTCTTTGGCCGATCGTTGGCCACGACGACGGCCGGCCCACAGCGACGGAGCACGCCCGGCCACAGGCGACCTGGAGCTTGCCTGGCTCACCAACGTCGGCGAGCTCGAGCCTCGCCGGATCCGGCGAGCTTGAGCTCGCCCTCGTCGGATCCGACAAGCTCGAGCTCACTCCTCGCCGGCGTCGGGCAAGCTCGAACTCGTCCCTCGCCAAATCGGCAAGGCTCGAGCCCGGCCCAATGCCGGCAGGTTCAAGTCTTACTAGGTCCGCGAGGCTTGACCCTCACTAGGCGTTGGCGAGGCCTTCGCCTCGCGGATCCAAGTGAGCTCAAGCTCGCCCGACGTCGGCGAGCTCGAGGCTCACCTAGCCGGTCATAGGCCATCACCGTGCCGACGACCGGAGGAAGAAGAAAGAAAGAAAAATAAAAATAAAATAAAAAATAATTATAATTTAGGCTTTTTAAAAAATATATATTTTTGTAAAGTTAAATAGAGAAGCAAGAGATTATAAAGTTTTGGGTGAAAATAAATGAGTTTATTTTTAATGGGTTGATAAATGCATCTTAAATGGGTCAGCTCTTTGACCCATTTAAGACCCATATATCTCAGTTTTGACCCATTAAAATTCATTATGGGTGCTTTAGGAAATAGGCTTGATCCATTAACGACTCATTTAAATATAAAATGGTCAATAAATGGGTCAATAACCTATTTTGACATCTCTAGGATATATGGGTCTTAAATGGGTCAAAGAGTGACCCATTTAAGACTCCATTTATCAACCCATTAAAAATGAACCCATTTATTTTCACCCAAAACCTCACAATCTCTCTCTTCTCTCTTTAACTTTACAAACATATTTTTTTTTAAAAAAAAAAAAACCTAAATTATAATTATTTTTAATTTAATTTAATTTTTAAGTTTTTCTTTCTTCTTTTTTTTTTTTTTCTTTCTTCTTCCTCTAATTGCCGGCATGGTGATGGCCGGCGACCGGCTGGGCGAGCCTCGAGCTTGCCGGCGTCGAGCGAGCTCGAGCTCATCAGATTTGGCAAAGCAGAGGCCTCGTTGAGCCTCGCCAAATCCGGCGAGGGGCAAGCTCGAGCTCACCCGACACCGGCGAGGGGCGAGCTCGAGCTCGCCCGACACCGGCGAGGGGCGAGCTCGAGCTCGCCGGATCTAGCGAGACTCGAGCTCGTTGGCATCGGGCAAGCTCAAGCTCACCGGATCCGGTGAGCCTCGAGCTCGTCGACATCGGCGAGCGGCGAGCTCCAGTCGCCTATCGCCATGGCCGACGGCCGGCCGTCATCATGGCCGACGGCCGGCCAAAGATTGAAGAAGAACAAAAAAGAAAAAGAAAATTATATTTAAAAATAAAAATAATAAAAAATTTATTTTTTAAAAAATAAAAAATAACTAAAATTCTATTTTTTAAAATTATAAAAATTGTCCATTAAATTTGCATTGTATAAAATTATTTTAGCAATACCATTTTATATATATAAAAAATAAACTTTCTTAAATTTAGTTAAATGGGTTGAGTATGGGTTGGGTCTGGTATGGGTCAAAAATTTTGTATTGCAATAAATGGGTCATAAACGGGTTAAATGGGTCGATTTGAGTTGGACCATTTATGACCCGATCCAAACCCGACCCGACCCACCCGTTTAACGAGTATAGTTTCATGGCACATAAAAGTTATGAAAACTATGGATTTTGGGCTATGAGTTTTGGCCTTTCAAAAGTACAGACTCTCCCAAATTCAAGGATTGCATATGATCCGATTGTCGTGACTTATCCCTGAGGGAAGGAATAAGTTTAGAGATATTACCTAAAAGACGAGCCTACGGCTTATTATCAGGCATGGAGAGCCCATAAAAATTTTCGAAAGAAGAAGTCACCACTAGCCTCTTAGAGTCAATTAAAAACCAAATGAGGCATGATAGTATACATCAATTCTTACACAACCAAAAAATCTAGGTTAAGGACTTGATTACACTAATTAACCAATTAGTGCTGTTTCGATACCTAATATTGTTCATTTAAAAAAACGATTTTTTTTTTTTTTTTTCAGCAGTTTTGATTAATTTTAGACTTATCCACTAATAGGTGATCATCCGGGTGTACAATCATTAATGTAACAATTAGCAACCAATGAAATCATTAAATATATTTCATAGGATAACAAAGACTTAAATGCTAATCCTAATTAAACTAAAGAGAAGTAAAAATCAACATATCAATATTACGCAATCAAGGCATTTATCATTAAGGACAATTGAAATCCAAAGGTAGAACCCTAAATGCTTGATCTACCTTGAACATAATTCTAAATTGAAAAAACTTCCACTTTTTAGGAGAAAATAACCCAAATGATTAATTTTAACATTTTTAAGGATTTTTTATTTTAAAAAAATTAGTTTTTTTGGATTTTTTGGAAAAAAATAGAATTTTTGAATATTAAAAAAATTCTGGATTTTATAATCTTTTTGCATTTTTCTTTATTTTTCTAATTACTACTGAAACTTTTAAACATTTTTTGAGTTTTGGAATTTTCTGAAAATTTTATAATTTTTTTATATGTCTTTAGTTTTTTTAAACTTGAATTTTTTTATTCTTTTCTGAATTTTTTTGGATTTTCGGGAAGTTTTTTTTTTTTGTATTTTTACTTTTTTTGAAATTTTTTGAATTTTGAATTTTTTTACATTCTAAATATTTAATATTATTATATTCGTGAAAACAGGTTCGAACCGAGTAAAACCCAATCCGGCCATTGACCCGACCCAAACCCGGATCTGACCAGCGTTGGATTAAAACCGATTTTCTAATACTTTCATTTTTTGATTTGATTTTCTTTCTCTCTTTTGTCTTTTTCCCATTTGGTCTTTTTTTTTTCTGCTGCTCCCTCTTCTCCTTCTTGCATTCTTCACAGAACGTCCCCCTTCGACGTCTTTACCTCCATTTTGTCTTTTTTTTTTTTTTTTTTTCATTTCTTTTCATTACCCCCTTTTTATTTCTTTTTCTTTTCTTTCCCTTTTATTTTGTTCTCTCTCCTCCCTGCTCCCTCTTTCTCCTCCCGAAGCGTGTCTTCTCCTTCCTCGCGACACTCCTTGCCGAAACTGCTTCCTCACCGAAACTCATCCGAACAACAGCACCAGCCGAAGCACCCGGCGTCCCTTCCAACACCAAACCACCCCGACTGGCGCAGACCGCCGCCGGCCACCTAACTCCGACGGCGGCTCAACCATTTTCGGATGCAAACATCCCGGCTCAAACATACATGATTACTCCACGAAAATCGCATGAAATCGCAATGAAAACATAAAAGACAGGCGCGGTCCAACATATATATATGAGCAAGCGCGAATCAGACTGAGTTTAAATCTGGGTTGTTTCTCGGTTCTCTCTGGGATATTTTGTCAAACAGATGAGGTGCGTCAGCTAGAGGGAGGACCTAGGCTCACTTGGGACATAGATTTGGGCAAACATCAACACGACATGCACAATCCGCTCAGGGACAGGTTAATCACAGAATAGATATGAACGAAGAACAACTATCTCCGGGCCTCAACAAACTTGCAGAACTCAGATATCGTTTAGGCATTTTCACAAGCATTTGGTGTGCGCGCTACTGACATGGGGAATTTTTCACGCGAGCACAAATCTAAACCCCTACGACGCATACTAGAACAGCTAGCAGGCCGGCTCGGACCGAAACTTGTGCGAACTAGTCGGCACGAGCTCCGGCCCAACGCCTCCCGAGAAACAAGGGACACACGGTCGAAACACAGCCTACCTGGTTCGAGAGGAGGGCTGCGGCGAATGGCGGCTGACGAACGGAGCTCCGGCGACGACCAACCACTCTCTCGAGCTTGCGCTCTCTCTCTGGGTCGCTCTCTCGCTCACCCTCCTTCTCGGTCTCTCTCTCCTAGCAGAAGACCTCTCCTCCTGCAAATGAGCGAGCCCTCTCACCTTTAAGGGCGACCGGCAGGCGCGCATGGACTCTGCCACCGCCAGCTTACCAGCCAGACTGATCTGCTCCTCGCGACCCCCTACTCCTCTGGCTTCGTACTCTGCTTTTCCTCCCTCTTTTTCAGAAGCGTGCCTAGTGTGAGGGGGAAGATGACCTGCGTGCGGGCCGGGCTAAAATAAAGGGAGATGGGCCAGCTCAAGCGCCAAAAAAAAAAGGAGAAAAGAGAGAGGTTGGCAGGCCCATGCAAAGAAAAGAGAAAGGAAAAAAGAAGAAGAGGAGGAGGAGAAGGGAGGCCGGGCCAGCCCAGCCCCCCTACCCGGCCCTATTCGATTTTTCTCTCTCTCTTTTCTTTTTTTTTTCCTTTTGTTTTTATGATCATAATTTTCGATAATATCTTTTCTTTTTCTCTTTTCCTTGTTCTTTTTTTCCTTTTCCTTTTTATGACGGTTTTTTTGGGGAAAAATTTAAAAATTACCATTAATGATGTAAATACTCCTAATGCTAATATGCGATGCAATCTAGTGAAAAATTATTATTTTTTGGCTAGGGTTCAAAAATTAATCCCTAATTTTCTACACAATTAAGTCCTAAATAAAAGGGTAAAATTTAGGTATCAACACCGATGAACTTACATTGAAAATTATTTGATAAATATTAATTACATGAGGCAATTATGTTCTTTTTCTTTTTAACATTGTCATCTTATGCAATGCGTTTAGTGCAATTGATAAAAAATATTATCTATATAATATGACTTCTAAAAATTGATTCTAAATGATGTGCACGATATGAGACTAATTAATTTTCAATTTACATGCAATTTATATGATTCTAATGACATTGTTTTATTTGGTTTTTGTTTAATGAGAACTGCAAATTGCCTTAAATTTTTATGCATCCTAATTAACATGCATTGACCCAACTATAGAAGCCCTTATATGTGAACTATGAATGTACCCTAATAACGTGACATGCAACATGCAATATTCACATGAAATTTATGGAACTTTGAAATGGATATCATTCCTAAACTTATCATTATATTTCAAGATATGTCATTCCAAGCTGTTGGGAATAACGGATCCCCGAAAACCGGATTCGACACTAAATCGAACCCCTAAATCAATGCGAAAGACGAAGCCCGGGAAAATCACGTATCACTGATCGTAAAGCACACCACGGATTCGAGCGTACCTTGTTAGCCACGCATTAAACACCAATGCCGAGTTTCGAGGAAGAAATTTCGATCCGATGATGCCAATTTGCCTTGAAAGGAAGACGGGACGCCGTAAGCGTTCTTGGAGGGAGAGAATGCGCGGGAGAGAGGAAGCATACGTTTGTTTTTCCAACAGTGTCTTCTCTCTCTCTCTCCTCCCTTTTATACCTTCCCCCATCCACGGGCCCTATTCGTGGTGGGCCGGGCCTTTTGGGCCCAACTTGAGCGGATGGGCCTTAAGCCCATCTCATAAATCCATCATCTCCCCACTCGCACATGGTGGTGCAAAACCAACATGGGTGGACAGCCTTACTCAAGCAAACACATCGAGAAAATCCATCATAGACTCTCACTTAACATGGTGGCCCGAATGTAATCCTCTTTTCCTCTCTTCAACATTCATACCGGTGAATAATCCGTGCGACCAAAGATACTTTGAGAGCTCGTTGCCATACATCTCGTTAGGAATATATAGCAGCTCATAATGGGCATCACACTCCGAGTAGACTTAGTATGCAAGTACCCTAGATCGATTGATCACATTTATATCTCTCTTGATCTCTTTTAAACAATGATATATATATTGTATTCACAATTATGATTATCACAAAGACAAGTCATAATTGGTTAACCGGTGAATACAAAACTACAATGTGATTCTCCAAAATCGATCTTCCTCTTTCCTTCAAACTCTCAATTTCAAATCCAACTTGCTTTTCTAGAAATGCCCCATTTGATCGAATCACTCATGACCATTGGCAACATCCTAAGATAACAAACACTAAATAGAAATCTTGAGAATAAGTAAGAGTCATGAGGGGACAAAAAAATTGAGGAACTCTCTTGTCCTCAAGAGTCTCACACGACATAAAAGTTGAGATCAAATTTTTGTCACTCTTATTGGTCGTCTCATGCATACGTAGTATGAAATACGTATTACGGTATTAACTCCTTTCCCATGGAGCGTATGTCTACACTTTCAATACCGTACGGATGATAGTTCGATATACCCAATGTCTAACTTGAGTTCACGTATCTACTTATTCACAAAATTCATCGAACTCACATCCGGCATCTTAGACGATAAGGTAAAATATGTGGGGTATTTTACTTTCGACATAGTAAGTATTATGTCCTCATCTTAACACTCGTTAAGGCGACATACGTGTTTTAAGCTTGAGCTCTCGATTATCACCTAGATAATACGCTTAAAAACAGTCTCATCTCTATTTATCACACAAGAAATGAGGCGATTACCCGTGTGAGTGGGCTAATCTTATATCCGTCCGACATACTTCTCAACTTAAAGTAATGCACTAAGCATTAAGATGCATAAAGATCAAACAAAGATTCATAGGCATTAATGATGAAAACACAAATTCATCAAATTGTGAACACTTAGGGAAATTACAATATTCAAGACATCGCCTTCTACGCAACCCTAGAGATTTCATATGACCACAAAAACATCTCCGGGTATTGGCTTTGTCATAGGATCTCGCTACCATTCTATGCGTAGTATGTACTCTAAGTTCACGTCCTTTCGTGCAACCATATCCTTGACAAGATTATACTTGGTATCTATATGTTTGGTCTTGCCATGATATTTTAGATCTTTGGTGTACACTTTTGCTGCTTGGCTATCACAGTTAACCAACAATGAATGCAGCACTTCCAATAACACCTAAACAATCCAAAAATCTCTAAAGCCAAACATCTTCTTATACTACTGCTGATAATGCCACGAACTCAATTTCTATCGTGGACAAGGCTATGCATGTTTGTTTCTTAGAGCTCCAACATATGGTGCCATCATTCGGTAAGAAAACAAACCCAGAGGTAGATTTCCTTTCATTTAAATCTCCTCCCCCAATCAGCATCAGAATAGCCTTTGAGTTGCAGATCATTTTCTTAATAACTCAACGTATAATTAGCAGTCCCCTTTAGATACCTTAGTATTCTCTTAACGGCTTTCCAATGTGCTGGACCTGGATTGGATTGGTATCTACTCACCATTCCAACTGCAAAACATATGCCAGGTCTTGTACACATCATAGTGTATATCAAGCTTCCAACAAAGACTAGCATAAGGAACATGTTTCCTTTATTCCTTCTCTTGTGGAGTCCCCGGGACACGTCTATGGCTCAATCCTTCACCTTTTGCAATAGGAGTGTCTATGGGTTTACAATCTTGAAATCTTAACTCCAAGAATATATGTAACCTCACCCATGTCTTTCATCTCAAAATTGGAAGACAACCAACTTTTGACAGTATTGACAAACTCCATATTACTTCTGGCAATTAGTATATCATCAACATATAATGATATGATCACAAATTGATCATTGGATATTTTGATATATACACAATGATCATCATCTATCATTGTAAAGTCATATGCCATTATGGCATTATAAAAACGTATATATCATTATCTTGACGACTGCTTAAGGCCATATATCGACCCCCAAAGTCGACATACCTTTTCTTCTTGGCCTTTCACTATGAAACCAGCAGGTTGTTCCATATTTGTTCCTTCCTCTAATTCTCCATTGAGGAAAGCGGTCTTTACATCCATTTGATGTAACTCAAGATCCATACTTGCCATTATTGCGAATAATGCGAATCGAGGTAAATCTCACTACGGGAGAAAAATATATCTTCATAATCAATTTCTTCCCGTTGATTATACCCCTTCGCCACAAGGCGAGCCTTATGCCTTTCTATCGAGCCATCAGCCTTTCGCTTTATTTTGAGAACCCAGTTGTTCCCAATAGCTCAAGCGTCCTTTTGGAAAATCAACCAGTTCCCAAACATGGTTTGACTTCACCGACTCCATTTCCTCTTTCATTGCATGAATCCATTTTTCCTTATTAGGGCAATTTAGAGCCTTATTAATATTTCTTGGCTCATCCTCATCTTGTGGAGCAACCATAAAAGTTTCCCTTTCAATGTCAAAATATTGACGGGGAATACTTTGGCGACTTGTTCACCGTATGGGAGATTGTACACTTAGCACATCATTCCCCATCATGCTCCCACTTGGATTAAGTGATGATGATGTTGTCACATCAGGTGGTTGTAATTGAGAATGAGTTGAATTCAATTCATCACATCTCATATTACTCCCACTTGGACGAACTCCACTGACATCATTATCTTGATCCAAGGTTTCAAATAGGGAACAATCTTCCCTTATTTCGCCCTTCTTAGGAAATTTATCCACTAAGGATGTGACATCCCGTGATTCAAATTCAGTTATATTCCCACTTTCCTGCTCACCTATGAACACATACCCTCTCGAGTGTTCGCAGTATCTCATGAAAATATTCTTATTTCCTTTTGGGACCCAATTTCCCAAACTTGTGAGAGGACTCATGAATATAGGCAGCACTACCCCATGGCTTAAGAAAACTTAAGTTCGGTTTTCTAACTATCCATAACTCATATGAAGTGGAAATAATTGATTTGGAAGGCATCCGGTTAAGTATATTGGCAGCAGTTAACAACGCATCACTCTAAAAAGTGATAGGTAAGTTAGCATGCGCCATCTTGGACATAACCATTCCAAAGAGGGTTCGTTTATTCTCTCTACAACACCATTTTGTTGAGGAGTATATGGAATAGACAACTATCTTTATATTCCTTTTTCATCACATAATTTTCTGAACTTATCGATAAATATTCTCGACTTCGATCGGATCTAAATACTTTTATTTTCTTGTCTAATTGATTTTTCGCTAGGTTCATAAACCTTCGAAACAACTTATGCTTGATTCATGAGAAATCAAATAGACATATCCGACTCGAGTATAATCATCTATAAAAAAGTGATGAAATAAACAGCCCCTTGCCTTCCTCTCACATTCATTGAACCACAGACGTCCAAATGGATTAAATGCAGAGGAAATTCAGCTCTTTTATCTTTTCCAAATGGTTTCCTTGTCATTTTCCCTATTAGGCAATGTTCACATATGGACAAATCGACTTTTTCAATATTGCCCAACAAGCCCTCTTTGGCTAGTCTATTCATATGTTGTTGGCCCATATGACCAAGTCTAGCATGCCACCATATTCACATCATTATCATATAAGGTAAAAGACATGAAACAAGGGAATAACATATTGACATCACCACAGTCAACATTTAGTACAATAAAACCATTCAGTAAGTGACCACAACCATAGTAGTTTGTATCTAAACACAAATCTACACCTTTATTATGGAAGTTCAAAACCAAGCTTAACCAACACTAAGACAGACACTAAATTTCAACGAATCTCCAGAGCATATTGAACATCAAGATGCGTCCACCATGCATGTTCAATTGGCAGGTGCCAATCCCTTTAACTCAGCTCTGGAGTTATTTCCAATATAGATCCACTTAGTTCCAGTTGGTATCGTCGGAATTCCACGAAGGATCCTCTATCCTTTGCTACATGGTCTATCGCTCCTGAATCTACAGTCCACAAAAGATTGGATTCAGCCAATAATATTGAACTTGACACATAAGCAAAGTTCTCAAATGTACAAGAGGTGTTGACTTTTTTGACTCACAACAGTTGCAAGCATAGTGACATTTCTTGTCACAATTGTAACACCTCACTCTTGACATTTTCTTCACTTGAGGACGTTTTCCTCTCTTGTGTTGGTTAACTCTTGATTTCTTGCAATAAGGACTTGATCCTTTGCATTCCCACATATTGAACGAATCAATACGTTTGCGCTTAGAGCACAAAGCCCTTTCTGAGCTAGAACCAGCATAGCAATTGTCTATTTTCGACTCATATACCGTTAGACGGTCCTCTTCTAGCTCAAGGTGGCGCATGGCATCCTTAAGATCTTCCATAACATGGTCAAGAGCTTCTAGTGCTTCTTGCTTTTCCAAAGACATATTGAATCTTCTTATTCAATATTTCACAATTGTTACCGTTCATATCAAGCAATCACGTTCTTAGTTGCCGAACCATTGTTCTCGAACACATCGACATCCATGCACGAATAATTAATGCCTATCATTTATGCATCCCTATTTGCATAGACCCATCATATTAATAAATAATTTCAAGTAAGGCTTCGAATCAAAAGGTCACTATGTTTCCAATCATCCTCCAAAAATCCTAACTCAAAACTATCATTAATATGATTGTCATATGCAAAATCAATTCTATGAAGCTACAAAAGCTTCTAAAACTACCCACTGACTAATTACCCACAAAGAACCAAGAATAACAGAAAGCAACATAAAATCTAATATCTAATAAAATAACAATGCTTTCACATAATACAACTATACATTACACTAAGCAATATATATACAGGGAAAAAATATCAACATGGAAAGAGATATTCACATAAAAAACATCTCAAATTAATCCAAGGGATAAATAGGGAATGTCCCTTCTAATCTGTCATTCAAAACATCTGAGAAAACTGAAGGCACATTTGCCAACCATGGAAAAACTTTTGGAGAGCTTTCATGTCGCCATCAAGGCGCATTCACTCGGCGCCATGTGGCGCTCAATCTAAGGGTTGAAGTTTTGGCCAACTCAATCCTATAGTACTCTCTTACAAAAGCTTCCACTAGCTTCCTATAATCCGGGATCATGTTGACCTCCCATAGCCGATCAAACACTACTTGCCATTCAGGTGGAAGAGTGTTTATCAAAGCCGGCACCTTCTCAAAATCCGGCATAAGATAACCATTCCAGATGATTTCCTGTATCATCTGATTGACCTTGATCACATGTGATACTAAATCACCGTCATGCCACCGATAATTAGCTAAATCGACATCGCCTTTTAAGTCTTGCATTTCCTCGTCCCTTCTCGGGCTTGCGGGTATCTCGTGCATAACTCATTATAGTTCCCGCAACAAATGCGTAACTAAAATTGGATCACTTATAATCCATAATAAACATAAGGGAAAATACATAATTTTCCAAAATTCATGCAACAAATGCAGAATAAAAAATGGATTACTTATAACCCACATAGGCATGACCGAAAAAGAAACAAATTCTTTTTTTTTTCTTTTTTTTTCGGGTCAACGGTCAACGGTCAACGGTCAATCAACTGTCAACGGTCGGTCAACGGGTCAACGGGTCGGGTCAACGGGTGCGCGGGTCGAACCGGACGGACCGGTCGGGCCGGCCGAGCCGGTCGGACGAACCGGCCGCACGTGCCGCACGTGCCGTGCGCGTGAGCCGGCTGACGTCACGCAGACGTCAGTTGGCACGTGCCGCGCGCGTGTGCCAGCGGGTCGGGTCGGGTCGGGTCGTCGGTCGGGTCGCCACCCGGCCAACCGACGTCATCGCTGATGTCATCGATGACGTCATCCCGACGGTTATCGACCGTTGGGTGACGTCACGATGACGTCATCGGGTGACGTCAGCACCCGTCGGTTCGCCGACCGGCTCGTGCCGTTTCGCCGGTTGCCGGCGCGCACGTGCCGGTTTGCCGACCGGCGCGTGTGGCGCACGCGCTGGCGAAGCCAGCGCTTCTGGGCGCGACGCGCCCACGCGCAGCGGCTTCCGGCCGCGCGTGTGGGCGCGTGTGGCGTCTCCTGGCGGCGGGCGACATGTCGCCGGACTCGTCTCGACGTCGCCTTTCACCCAGTGCCTTCAGAATTCGTTTTCAAATTACGAAAACTCAGAAAAATGGCCGAACAACACTCGGGTGTCGGGATTTTTGCCCCGATCCGTACGGCCGAGAATTTCTTCGCGAAAATTCAATCAAAAAACATCAAATTGATCGGGAAAACGTGAACTAGGGCTCTGATACCAATGTTGGGAATAACGGATTCTCGAAAACCGGATTCGACACTAAATCGAACCCCTAAATCAATGCGAAAGATGAAGCCCGGGAAAATCACGTATCACCGATCGTAAAGCACACCACGGATTCGAGCGTACCTTGTTAGCCACAGATTAAACACCAATGCCGAGTTTCGAGGAAGAAATTCTGATCCGATGATGCCAATTTGCCTTGAAAGGAAGACGGGACGCCGTAAGCGTTCTTGGAGGGAGAGAATGCGCGGGAGAGAGGAAGCGTACGTTTGTTTTTCCAACAGGTGTCTTCTCTCTCTCTCCTCCCTTTTATACCTTCCCCCATCCACGGGCCCTATTCCTGTGGGCCGGGCCTTTTTGGGCCCAACTTGAGCGGATGGGCCTTAAGCCCATCTCATAAATCCATCACAAGCAACCAAGATTGATAATACATCACGCAAGACGATTTATATATAAAAAAAAATACACCTAGATGATAGTAAGGGTTGGACGTTAGTGTCTAAAGGTCTAAGGCCTTAATATATGTTGACTAATGCAAAGAAACAATCAGGATGCGTGGTAAGGGCTGAACCGGCTTAAGTACTGAGGGAGCGTCGGGGACTATTGAATGCGCGGTGGTAACCGCAAACCACAACGCCAAGCAATCTGGAAGCTTGGCACCTGCTGGGCACGGTCAGAATCTTGCCTAGATGGCTTAAGCAGTCTGCACAGCGTAGGTCAGGTGTATGCCCCCTCAATGGGAGTGTCTGGACACGCTGCTTGTCGTCGGTGCAACAACAAAACTGGACTCGTCGGGTTGGTTCCAGTGCTCGCCAGAGAGAAATGTGACTCGGCTGAGCGCGACGTGCAGGCTGGAGAGGCGGTTGGTCCAGGTGCTCAGCTGGAGAGAGGTGCGGCACTAGTGGCAGGAACCCGCTGGGACCGTCTGGAACTTATGGTGTTGAGCCGGCGTCGGGGAAGGCGGCAACTCGTCTGGTTTGCTGGTGTGCGGGGGCTATGGTGTTAAGCCGCGTGAGAGGAACAGCTCAATAGAAGCAGCAGTTGAAGTACAATGTACAATATGTAAGTAACGTGAGGTCACATGAAAGAGTGGTCAACATGTGAAGTTTGAAGGTAACTTTTGTCGCTTGTGAACCTCCTTCCCCTTTTTTACGAGCCCTCTCCCTCCCTCCCTCCTTCCTCCCTCCCTTGTCGAGTGGCTCCGGAGGTGAGTTATATCTTTCCCCCTCTTCCAACAATCCGACCTTCTGCTGTTTTTCTCATTTCCTCTTTGTTTCTGAAATTACCCAACTCAATCTGCACTTTGAAAATCATATACAATAATTACTGATTACATCTTTAAGAAGCTCTTTCAATCATGTGTGTGTCGGTTCATGATGATAACTATGCACTTTGTAAATGGGGAAAATTATCCAAAAAGTCCTAAACCTATTGCAGTTTTTGCCAATTCAGTTCTAAACATTTTAACTTTGCCAATTGAGTCCTAAACATTTTCACTTCTTGCCGATTCAGTCCATCTGACCAATTTTGGTTGGAAAATACTAATATGGATGTCGGCGGTGCCACGTAGGATTGCCGGCACTGACGTGGACAATTTTTAATAGTTTTTAAATATTTTTAAAAATTTTTAAATTTTGAATTTTGAATTTTCTGTTTTTTCCTTTTTTTATTTTTATTTTTATTTTTGGCTTTTTCCGGTGGCCGACCACCGGCCTCGGCGACGACCGGCCACTAGCCACAACCGGTCGACCGGCCTCGCCCGCCGAGGTGAGGCCCGGGCGAGGGCGACCCCCGACGAGGGCGCCCTAGCCTCGGCGAGGGCCGACCTCACCAAATCTAGCGAGGGGAGTCCTCGTCGGGGGTCGCCCTTGCCCAACCGAGCATCGGCCTCGCCCCTGGCCGAGTGGGCGACGGCTGGCCACCAACCACAGGCCGACGCCCAGCTGGCCAAGGGCGAGGGTGAGCCTCGCCGGATCTGGCAAGGCCGGCCCTTGCTGAGGCTGGCCCTCGCCCAGCCGAGCGTCCCCCTTGGTCAGCCGGGCATCAGCTGGCCATCGTGAGGTCGACGCTCGCCCGGGCGAGGGTGAGCCTCGGCAAGGGCTCTCCTCACTAGATCCGGCGAGGCTGGCCCTCGCTGAGGCTCGCCCTTGCCTAGCCGAGCGTCGCCCTTGGCCGGTTGGGCGTCAATTGGCCACCGTGAGGCCAACGCTCGCCGTCGCCTGGCCGGGCCTCGCTTGTGGCGAGCGAGGCTAGCCGGCTAGCCGTGGCCGGCCACCGGAAAAAGCCAAAAAGAAAAATAAAATAAAGGAAAAAAATAGAAAATAAAAAAATTCAAAAAAATTAAAAATTATTAAAAATTTATCCACGTTAGCGCCAGCGATCTACGTGGCACGCTTCGGCATCCACGTCAGCATTTTCTGGCCAAAATTGGCCGGATGGACTGAATCGGTAAGAAGTGAAAATGTTTAGGACTCAATTGGTAAAGTTAAAAGATTTAGAACTGAATTGGCAAAATTATAATAGGTTTATGACTTTTTGGACAATTTTGCCTTTGTAAATGACAATTTTCCTTTAAAGGGTCAATGCTTGATTTTTAATGATTATATAGAAGGTTAAAATTTAGGGGTTAATTGTGAGGAGCTATTCATTACCATGAAACTTCAGTGCATCTTAAGTACAATTATAGTTAATGTATGAATCGTGTAGTACCTTGTTGAGTTCCATTATCCTCGTTTTCAACTTTTCAATGTGGCGGTTCGTTCTTGAGTTTAGGAATCTCCAGCTGGAGCACGCGGACTTGCGTTTGGTGCATTAGCCGGTAAGGTCAGTATCAGCTTCATACATTCTCCTCCTTAATCTATGAGAAAAAGTTCGCATATGTCACCGACTATAGAAAGCGCGCGCATACACATACACATACGTACATACATACATACATACATACATACATACATACATATGTACATATATATATATTGAGAAATGAAAGCATGGAAGCACATCATCTTAAACTAAGCCATGATTTGAAAATCTATGCATTTTAGATCTTTTTACCTATCTAATGTGCTACAAATACTGACTTATTTTGACATGCACATGTAATTAAAGGTTATTTAAATATTTTTTCATGTGACGGTTCACATTTTAAATGGGCCAATTTCATAAAAAAGCACAAACTTTAGGTGTTGTCCCAAATGTGGCTCGAACTTTATTTTGTCTTAAAAAACACAAAAAAATAATCACAAACTTTTACTCGTATCCCAAATCTGGCCCTCCGTTAACCCTCATTCCACAGTCATCCGACGTGGCATTAGATTTAAGAACGAGACCCAAAAGAACGAGAAAACAACTTGCTAATTTTTAATTGTTAAATTTAAGTCTGCCCTCCAATAAGGTGAACTTTATAGATAATTCTCATGGGAAAAATAATTCAGCAGCTTCAGTTCCAAGGGACGAGGCACATAGCTAGGGCCATTAGATCAATTAACAATTGGTAAGCTATTTTCAATGTCAGAAGTTGGGTTGGAACCATAAGATTACACTGCCTTAAAGCGAGATATTAAAAGTGTGTACATCTTGTAGTTAAATAGAGATGTGAAGTCTATTTGTAAAAGACTTACTTCTTTCATCTTCAAATAGACTTTGAGTGAAAATCGGATGTCTGTGGAAAGAGGGTTATTAGAGGGCCAGATTTGGGACACGAGTGAAAGTTGGTGCTTTTTTTTTTAGACAAAATAAAGTTCGGGTCACATTTGGGACAACATCTAAAGTTCATGCTTTTTTATGAAATTGGCCCCATTTTAAACCTAGTTTCAGGGTTAATTTTACATAATGTTATTTTTTAAATAGTCAACTTATCCTTTGTTACTCACTATTGGGGGGAATTTTCAATTCTCACTATGAATTTGTTTTTTTTTTTTTTGGTCGATAGATAATAATTTCATTACTAACCCGCTAAAGGGGTACCAAAAGTAGGCATGTCTAAACATAAGATCAAACATAGAGAGTGAGGAGGATTAACTGTCCAATTGCTGGGAAGTAAGTTGGTTCGGTGGGCTTTGGCGACCCAATCCGCGGCTTTGTTGGTATCTCATGGCTCATAGATGATGGATACTCTGTTAAGTTGGGCCAGAATTCCTCTGCAATCTGTTATAATGGGCCGGCCCAGCCATGGTGGTTCTTCTAGGCCTGACATGCTTTTTGTAAGTGATAGGTTATCTGATGAAATGATCACGTGCAGATCAGTTTCTTGAAGTTGCAAGTCCTCCCTTGTCGTGCGAGCTTTCTGTTTCTCACCCAAAGTACTGCTTCTCTTAAGGCTAGGGCTTCGGCGACCCACACGGATGGAGCAAAAATCGGCTTCGCGAATCCATGGGTGAGGGTTCCGGCGTTGTTTCTGCAGACTCCAGCAATCGATCCAGCCTTGGACGACTCACACCAGGAGCAATCGACGTTGATTTTCATCTCCTTCGCTGCAGGTGGGTTCCATTTCAGCTCTGGTCTGTGGACTTCCGGTGATTTTTCTCCATATTTCTTTGAGAGCCGGAACATCTGACTTAATTTCAACTTGTAAGCATTTATCTGAAACTTACTCATGCAGTATTTATTGAAATACATATTGGCCTCGTCAGCTTCACAAAGATGCGGGAGGATATGCGACTTCACTACTTTCGCACATTTGACGTTTGTGATGAACTATATATTATACATGTGCTTACAGCTTGCGGGAGTCTATTAGTAATACAACCTTAACTTTAATTTGGGAATTCTTCAAATTAGGTCAAAGTAGAAATTTTTTGAACTAAATTACCCCTGCTTTAGCTGCCAAAATAAACATGTTGGTGAAGATGAGCTCGAGCCCTTATTTGAGACTAAGTTAACCATTTCAGACCTTTATTTGAAATAAAATTCACTTTACGCTTTCTTTCGAGAAAATAATCTCACATTCAGGTCTTTATTTAAAATTTTCCATTATTCTTATTGATAGGTCGGGGAATATACGGTGTTATAGGTGAGCTTACATACTAATATGAAATTCTCTTATCGAGATTCAAAGATTGTCGAGAATTGCCGTGCTGAGTCTGTAGAGAACCAGCACCCACCCTTTGTGTCCTCCAAGATTTGGTTTAATATAATTTGGAACCTCGTTTGATGATTTTCTTTCCAAAATGGTTCTGACTATGGGCGTACTCTCATCATGGCCAGCCACAGCAAAGTGCTTCATTTTCCCACCCATTTATCGGAGCTTGTATTCTATTGGCCACTCACTTCAAAATGGTACGGTTCATAGTACACATTGCCAGGATTCTTCACGTGTACCGAATATTTTGTTTTACACGATTCATCACGTGCATGCATATTTTATTTTATTTCACCCAAGGCCTAGGGTTCTTCGAATGCATTACATTTTTCATTTCACAGAACGCAAGGTTCTTCACCTGCATTGTGTATTATATGGTACGCAAAACGACGATTCTTCACGTGCATTGAATATTTTAGTTCACATGATGCAATGATTCTTCACATGCAAATTTTCCATGCCGATCGGAATATGGTTGCAACAGGGATCCATTGATGGGATGAAAAGAGATTGATTCCTTTAGTTTAGGTCTCGTCTGTATCAGTAAAAAATACAGAGAAACATGGCCAAGATTACTGTTCCTGGGACTCAACTCAACGAAAACGGCAAAGCGATCCCGCTTCTTGGCTTCGGAACAGCCGAGTACCCATTTGGGTCCTCCGACAACGTGAAGGAATGCCTCCTCAATGCGATCCGATTGGGTTACCGACACTTCGACTCAGCCGCGCTTTACCAGTCTGAGCAGCCTCTTGGAGAAGCCGTGGCTGAAGCTCTCGATCTTGGCCTTGTAAACTCACGTGAGGAGCTGTTCATCACCACAAAGCTCTGGTGCAGTGACGCGCATGGCGTTCGCGTCGTCCCCGCTCTCCAGACATCCCTCAAGTACAGTTTCAGTTAACCTCAAATTCATAGAGTACAGTGTTTGTATGTTTCATTATCCTCATATTCACCTTATCGGACGGTTCTTGTGTGTAGGAGTCTTGGACTCGAGTACGTGGACCTGTATCTGGTGCATTGGCCGGTGTGCGTGAAGGCAGGTGAGTATGAGCTTCCGGTGAAAAAGGAGGATCTGCTTCCGTTTGATTACGAGGGTGTGTGGAAGGCCATGGAAGAGTGTCAGAAGCTGGGCTTGGCCAAAAGCATAGGAGTGAGCAATTTCTCATGTAAAAAGCTTGAGAAGCTGCTCAGCATCTCCGAGATTCCTCCTGCTGTCAACCAAGTGAGTTTACTGTTGGTCCCTTGGAAATCACGTTTTCTTTAAATTGCTCTAGAAAAATAAATGTGCTTTTCATAACAAAGAAAAGCTACCCAAAACATGTTTATTGCAAGTCTAGCTTTGAATTCAGTCTTCTTGGAGTTCCGAAAAACTTCATCTAGGTTATTCACTTTTGACAAAACAAGAACCTCTCTCCTCTCATTCTCCCTCTTCCGCCTTTCCCTTCCCCTCTATTCTCACGAGCTACAGTGCCCATGAACGCCGCCACTGTACTGTCCACCCCACCATGTTCCAGCCGCCACCCTCACAGAGCCTGCAGCCGCTGTCGTCGAGCCAGCGAGCCCCCATGTCTTCCCTTCCCCTCTACAACTCATGGGGAAGTCAAAACCTGTGCTATGGAGACCGCTCGAGGTCGAGGACGAGGACGGCCAAACCAAGGTCGTAACGGCAGCTTTTTAAGCCTTCCACAACCCAACCCGACTGGAGCAATAGAGACAGAGAGAGGGTTAGGTTTTGGGATTTTTTTTTTTCTCTCTCTACCCTTTTCGTGATTTTTCATGTTGGATTTGAATGTGTGCTATACAACTCACGTAACCCATCAACAAAAAAGATAGGAGGAAGTTTCCTCCCATAGAAACACAGCCCTCTGAAATTTTCATCCATTAGGCACGTTTTAAACCAATGTAAATGGCATAGACAACGCAATCTAATCTCTGAGGCTCCTGGCACCCCTCAAAAGAATCCAACTCTTGAAGTATAAACGCATCATTTTATAATCGCCGAAGTCAAATTGGCAACATGAGTTCTGCTTAAGAACGTCATACACGCATTTACATCATATAACGAAAAAGAAAAATATTGGAGCCACTGAGGTTATATAGATAATCTGGAGGACAAAATCAATTATAGTGCAGAAACATGTAAGTTTTATCAGGAGCTTTTTTGGCAGGAACAAGCATGAAACTTACTATAAGCATATTTACCAACAAAAAAAAAAACTTACTATAAGCAGATAGATATTTTTCTCATTTAGTGACCAGCTTTATTAAAATATATGTCTCGGATTTGAGGGAACAAACAAATCAATTAGTAATTCTGAATTGTTGCCTCTCTTTTGCTCGCAAAAAAAGGAAGTTACCGTTGTCCTTGATGAGGCAATGACAGTCGGCCGTACATTTAGAATATAACACAAGAGGTTCATTCAAGACTCGGCCACTTTCCTACTGGGACTCACTTTCTATATATATAAGAAGAAGAGCACTGCACTCGTAGATTTAGGTGCTGGTCAGACTGACTTTACTCGTGAATTTGGCTTCAGTTGTCGATGTGATTTGCCCGCAGATAATCGAGAAGTGGCCACGACGTTTGAGCAATTACGTGAGGCTAATAATCCGGGGTTGGAAAGATTCTAATATGTGACTGATAATAATTTTGTGATTCTTCAATTGATTGGGATTCTTTATTGTTGGCTCTCTCTATATAATAGGTATGGACACTCGATCCGAATAATGTAAATCTCTTGTGTTCATTATCGATCCCGTTGATTTCACAAATAATTTCATTCTCTCACATTTGACTTGATTTGCAAGATTCATTAGTTTTCACATCATTCCACATCAACTTTTAATATCTTTACATGAAGGGTGTGATTCTTCTATGTATGATTTAAACGGGAGCGATTTGACCGTGAAGGTGGAGGTGAACCCTCTGTGGCAGCAACAGGAGCTAAGGGAATTCTGCAAGGAAAAGGGAATACACATCACTGCCTACTCTCCGTTAGGAGCAAGAGGAACCCTTTGGGGTTCCGATAGAGTGATGGAATCCGAGGTGCTGCAAGAGATTGCCAAAGCCAAAGGGAAGACACTTGCTCAGGTTGTTATCAGTGTCTATGGACCTTATCCTTCTCAAATTCGATGATGCTATGCATATGAACATTGATTGCGATTTAGACACTTGATCCTCTTAAATCAATATTCTACATAGCTAAGCTACGGTCAATGATCGTCACGTAAAATAAAATATGAATCCTAAAGAATTAACCAATTTGGTTCGGAGAAAGAAACTAAAATTTACTGCCGTATGCCTTGTACAAGCTTCCTACACAACACATAACCATTCGTTAATATTAGATCACTGTAAGAGATTCGGATCCGTTGACCACAGTCCAACACTTAAAGCTAGAACCAAGTGAACTGCTAGAACACTACTCATCTCTGTTGACATCTCTCTGGTTATTATCTGTGTACATTACTCTTTACATACCTGAATATGTTTCATACACGGTTTAGCTCCAATTTTGGCTACATGAGTGGTTTGCATGAAGGTTTGTCTTAGGTGGACATATGAACAAGGAGTCAGCATGCTAGTGAAAAGCTTTAATACAGAGAGGATGAAAGCAAACCTTGACATATTCGACTGGAGCTTGAGTCCTGACGAATTGAACAAAATAAGTCAGATTCCGCAGAAGAAAGGATTCCCTGGAGTTGAATTTGTATCCGCAGATGGACCTTATAAGTCTACCGAAGAGCTCTGGGATGGGGAGATTTAAGTAAGAAGCATTAGTTGCTTCAATTAGTTCTTTCAACTTTGAGACTTATCCAATGAATTATTCCATGTGTGTTGAACCTTAATGCCAAATGAATGCTAGTCCCTTTTGTATTTGAACAGTGTAATTCTGTTCATCCACCCTTCAGCAACGCAATAGAAAGGTGTTTCAAAGTGTATTATCTAATCATGTTAAATTATATCTCGATTTTGAGCTCGATCGATTTGTTAAAAAATAAGGAAAACAAATATCCAAGGTTGACTGGTTGATCAAGAATTGGACTTCTTGCCAAGCCTTTAAAAATCCCGCGGGTTTCTTCCTTTTCTGGTACAAACACAAGGAAGTCCTCCAGTTGTAGCCGCACAAAAGCAAAACGAAAGGGGACGCCAAGAGGAGGAGCCCTTTCTTTCATGGCTCGGAAAAATTATGAATACCGTGGATTTTGGGCTATGAGTTTTGGCCTTTCAAAAGTCCCATGCATTTTGCTCAGGTCGTTTAGCGTAGACTCTCCCAAACCTTAGGACAGTATGTGACCTAATGAACTTACCTTCAAACTTATTTGATTAATATTAATTATATGATGCAACTCTAGTTCTTTTTTAAAAAAAAAAAAAAACATTTTCATCTTATGCAATGCATTTAATTTAATTGATAAATAATATTATCTACATGATATGACTTCTAAAAATTGATTCTAAATGATGTGCATGATATGAGACTAATTAATTTTAAATTTACATGCAATTTATATTATTCTAATGATATTTTTTATTTGGTTTTTTTGTTTAATGAGAACTACAAATTGCCTTAAATTTGTATGCATCCTAATTAGCATGCATTGACCCAACTATAGAAGCCCTTAAATATGAACTATGAATGTACCCTAATAATGTGACATGCAACATGTAAAATTCACGTGAAATTTATGGAACTTTAAAATGTATATCATTCACAAAACTTATCATTATATTTCAAGACATGTCATTCCAAGCAACCAAGATTGATGATACATCACGGATGACGATTTATATAAAAAAAAATAAAAATATACACCTAGAGAAGGTGTTGGACGTTAAGTGTCTAAAGGTCTAAGGCCTTATATAGTTTGACTTATGCAAAGAAACAATCAGGATGCGCGGTAAGGGCTGGACTGGTTGAAGTGCTAAGGGAGCGTCGGGGACTACTGAAAACTGGACTCGTCGCGTTGGTTCCAGTGCTCGCCCAGAGAGAAATGTGACTCGGCTGAGCACGACGTGCAGGCTGGAGAGGCGGTTGGTCCAGGTGCTCAGCTGGAGAGAGGTGCGGCGCTAGTGGCAGGAACCCGCTGGGACCGTCTGGAACTTATGGTGTCGAGCCGGCGTCAGGGAAGGCGGCAACTCGTCTGGTTTGCTGGTGTGGGGCGGCTATGGTGTTAAGCCGCGTGAGAGCAACGGCTCAATAGAAGCAGCAGTTGAAGTGTGATATGTAAGTGACGTGAGGTCACAGCAAAGAGTGGTCAACATGTGAAGTTTGAAAATAACCTTTGTCGGTTGTGAACCTCCTTACCCATTTTTTACTCTCCCTCTCCCTCTCCCTCTCCCTCTTGTTGAGTGGTTCCGGAGGTGAGTTGTATCTTTCCCCCCTTCCGACAATCCGACCTCCTTATCTCCTGATTTTTCTCATTTCCTCTTTGATTCTGAAATTACTCCACTCAATCTACACTCTGAAAATCAAATACAATAATTAACAATAACATCTTTATGGAGCTCTTTCAATCATGCGTATGGCGGTTTATGATGATAAATATGCACTATCTTAATGACATTTTGGTTTAGGGGTCGATGCTTGATTTTCAATGATTATATATATAGAAGGGCTGAAATTTAGGAGTTAACAATGAGGAGCTATTCATCACCACAAAACTCCTCTGCATCTCAAGTACAATTTTAGTTAACGTGTGAAGCATGTGGCACCATGTTTAGTTCCATTATCCTCGTTTTCAACTTTTCAATGTGGTGGTTGGTTCTTGAGCATAGGAAACTCCAGCTCAAGCGCGCGGACTTGCATTTGGTGCATTAGCCGGTAAGGAAAGTGTCAGCTTCATCGAGACAAGGCTATCGCCTTCAGGAACGTCGAAGACAATTTCAGAAACAGAAGGCTACGGAGAAGTTGGAGCCTAGACCCGATTATTTTCAATGGGGACCCCTAGGTCCTTGAACTGACGTGGGCCTCCTCCTTGCTTTTGTCTCTGTTTGATAGCCGGTCGAGCTAGCCGTGCTTAGTTTGGCCTTGTTGTAGTTGTTGTGCTGCCCCTGCGGCTTTTGCATCTCGTCACCCTTCCACTTCTTTTGTTACTACACTTGGAGTGCAAGTTACTGATGTCGAGATCTTTTTGTACATTTGGCCTTTCCTTAATATATATCTTACCTTTTACCAAAAAAAAAAGAAAGTGTCAGCTTCATACATTCTCCTCCTTAATCTATGACTATGAGATAAAGTTCGCATATGCCACCGGCTATAGAAAGCACTTTTTGATATATGGATTCAGAAATGAAAGTATGGAAGCACATTATCTTAAACTAAGTCATGATTTGAAAATCTATGCATTTTAATATCTTTTTACCTATCTAATGTGATACAGATACTGACTTATTTTGACCTGCGCATGTAATTAAAGGTTATTTAAAATGTTTTTTTATGTGATGGTTCACATTTTAAACCCAATTTCAGGGTTAATTTTACAAAATGTTATTTTTAAATAGTCAACTTATCCTTTGTTACTCACAATTGGGGGGGATTTTCAATTCTCACTATGAATTCGTTCGAAAGCCGGAACATCTGACATGATTTCAACTTGTAGGCATTTATCCGAAACTTAATTATGCAGTATTTATTGAAATACATATTGGCCTCAGCAGCTTCACAAAGACGTGGGAGGATACATGACTTTACTACTTTCACACATTTGATGTTTGTGATGAACTATATGTTATACATGTACTTATAGCTTCCAGGAGTCTATCAGTTCAACAACCCTAACTTTAATTTGGGAATTCTTCAAACTAGGTCAAAGCAGAAATTTTTTGAACCAAATTACCCCTGCTCTAGCTGCTAAAATAAGCATGCCGGTGAAGATTTGGCCAATTGGCGAGCTCGAGCCCTTATTTGAGACTAAGTTAATCACTTCAAATATTTTTTTTTTTTGTTGACGAAATTCACTCTAAACCTTTTTTTTTAAGAAAACGGCCTCATATTAGGTCTGTATTTGGAATTTTCCATTTTTCTTATTGATGAGCCAAGGAATACACGGGGTTATTGGTGAGCTTACATACTATAATGGAATTCTCTTATCCAGATTCAAAGTTGTCGAGAATTGCCGTGCTGAGTTTGTAGAGAACCACTGCCAACCCTTTGGGTCCTCCGAGATTTGGATTAATATAATTTGGAACCTCGTTTGATGATTTTCTTCGCAAAATAGTTCTGACTATGGGCGTACTCTCTTTATGGCCAGCCACAGCAAAGTGCTTCATTCTCCCACGCATTTATCGAGCCTTGTATTCTATTGGCCACTCACTTCAAAATGGTACGGTTCACAGTACACATTGCCAGGATTCTTCACATGCACTGAATATTTTATTTTACACGATTCATCACATGCATGCATATTTTATATTACCCAAGGCTTACGGTTCTTCGCATGCATCACATATTTCATTCCACAGAATGCAAGGTTCTTCACATGCATTGTGTATTATAAGGAAAATTATCTAAATAGTCCTAAACCTATTGCATTTTTGTCAGTTCAATTATAAATGTCAATTAAGTTCTAAACACTTTTACTTTTTGCTATTTTAGTCAATTTGACCAATTTTAATTGGAAATTGTTCATATGAACGATCAACGCTAACGGGACTTTTTTTTAATAATATTTTATTTTTACAACTTTTTTATTTGCTTTTCTTGGGTTCTAATTTGGCCGGCAAGGGTTGGCGGACCTCGCTAGTGAAGGCGAGGGCATGCAAGCCCTTGCCCAAAAACGGTGAGGGCCGCGACGCCCTTGCCAAATCTTGCCAAGCCATGGTGGTCCGTACCAACCCTGAGTGAGGGCGAAGGTGTGCGAGCCCTCGCCTAGAAATGGCGAGGGTCGCAATGCCCTCACCAAATCTGGCCAGGTGAGGGCTTGGCGGCCCTCACCGGCCCCAAGAGAGGGCGGCAACCTTGCTCGAGGCCCTTCCTTGGGGCATATGAGGGCTGCTTGGCCAAATTTGGCAAGGCTATCGTAGCCCTCCCTATTTCTAGGTGAGGACTCGCATGCCCTCGCCTTCGCCAGCAAGGGTGTCGCGGCCCTCGCCAAGAGCCGGCGAGGGTCGGCCGGTCCTCACCTGTGGCTGGCGAGAGTTGGCAGGCAACCATTGCTGACTAGATTCGAGCCCAAAAAAAAAAAAAAAAAAAAAAAAAAAAAAAAAAAATCAAAACCATAAAAATTCAAAATATTACTAAAAAGTGTCACGTCAGTGCTAGCCGTCTATATTAGCAATTTCTAGCCAAATTGATCGGACAAACTGAATTGATAAGAAGTTAAAAGGTTTTGGACTGAATTGACAAAAGTACAATAGGTTTAGGAATTTTTGGACAATTTTCTCAAGTATTATATAATACGCAAAACCACGATTGTTCACACGCATTGAATATTTTATATCCCACGATGCAAGGATTCTTCACAGGCAAATCTTCCATGCCGATCGGAATATGGTTGCAACAGCGATCTATTGATGGGATGAAAAGAGATTGATTGCTTTAGTTGATCTCTCGTCTGTATCAGGAAAAAATACGGAGAAACATGGCCAAGATTACTCTTTCCGGGACTCAACAAAAACGGCAAAGCGATCCCTCTTCTTGGCTTCGGAACAGCCGAGTACCCATTAGGCTACTCTGACAACCTGAAGGAAAACTTTCTTGATGCGATCCGATTGGGTTACCGACACTTCGACTCGGCCACGCTTTACCCGTCCGAGCAGCCCCTCGGAGAAGCTGTGGCTGAAGCCCTCAAGGTCGGCCTCATAAACTCGCGTGAGGAGCTGTTCATCACCACAAAGCTCTGGTGCAGCGACGCCCATGGCGACTCTGTTGTTCCTGCGCTCCAGAGATCCCTCAAGTATAATTTCAGTCGACATATGAATCACATAGCACCGTGTTTATACTTTTCATTAACCACGTTTTCACTGCCTTGGTCGGTTCTTGTGCGTAGAATCCTCAGGCTCGATTACGTGTGTTAAAGGATATAAGCCAAAGCCGAAGCTACATGCTGCTGAGCCAAAGCTAAATACTGCTGATCAAGAGTTAAGTTCTGGTGAAAACAAGGAAAGTGAAGTAAGGAAGTTCAGGCTGAAGCCAAAGCTAAATGTTGATGTTCGGAAGATCAGTTCTGGTGAAAACAGGGGAAGTAAAGTAAGGCAGTCTGCTGATTTGGGAAATGAAGTAACAAATGATATTACTGATGATTCAATCAAGACTGGAAGCGAAGAGCTTAATTCTACTTTTGAGGATAGAGATAAGCTGGACAAAGATAGCATGACTTACGTCAACAACACGTGCTCATTAAATAATAGATATTCAGTTTTAAGTTGGAACTGAATACTTCCTTTTGTTCTGTTATTTTTCGCTTCAGTTAGTACGGTTAACAAGTTTGTTGTTCTTTCGTTATGAGTTGAACGAGATAAATACTGAATTGTATTGAGGAAAAGTGTGCGTGCTCTTCGTGAAACTTTTCTCTCAAAAAGATTGATTGAATACAGAAAGCTCAATTGTTCTTTTGATTCTTCATCTCTGTTAGCCTTCTTCTTCTTCTTCTTCTTCTTCTCTGTTTCTGTTCTTGTCTTCTTCACAACGTGGACCTGTATCTGGTGCATTGGCCGGTAAGCGCGAAGGCAGGTGTTAGTGAGTTTTTAGTGAAGGAGGAGGATCTGCTTCCTTTAGATCGTGAGAGTGTGTGGAAGGCCATGGAAGAGTGTTAGAAGCTGGGCTTGGCCAGAAGCATATGAGTGAGCAATTTCTCATGCAAAAAGCTTGAGAAGCTGCTCAGCCTCGCTAAGATTCCTCCTGCTGTCAACCAAGTGAGTTTATT
This sequence comes from Eucalyptus brandiana, assembly GCA_014182725.1. NCBI lineage: Eukaryota > Viridiplantae > Streptophyta > Magnoliopsida > Myrtales > Myrtaceae > Eucalyptus > Eucalyptus brandiana. Next base: position 33,150,800 of record CM024669.1, read on the forward strand.
GTCGGTCCATCGGAATTGATGTTTCCTTAAAATTGCTCTAGGAAAAAAAAATATATGTTTTTCATAACAAAGAGAAGCTACCAAAAACATGTTTTCCAAAAATCAAGTTCATTGCAAGTCTAGCGTTGCTCTTTGTCAACATTTTAATTCAGTCTTCAGGTAGTTCAACGAAGGATGTGCGATTTTGACTTCGAAATAGTTCAAGTTCGCTATGTGTTGAGCAGGAGCTGCTGAGTTTAGAGCTAAACGTTTTCATTTCCTAATTTTTTTAGAGATCGGTAAAAACCATTTCTCAAGTCAACTTGATGTTTCAGCCGAAATTTCCCATTTGGGCCGAACTGGATATTTCCAGTCTGACCAAGTCCTAGCTCATGGGTTTTTGAGAAATAATTAGTGGCAGTTTTTAATTTATTATGAGAATAACAGTGTGTCGTGAACTATAAAAAAAAAATAACAAATAATTATAAATTATTATTGTGTTAACTCTTTCAAGAATTTGTGGCTCATTTTAAGCTTTCCACAACCGGACTTGATCCCAGAGAGAGAGAGTTGCCGAACTGAGGGGCCGGGGGAGTGGCTTGTTGGCTAGGGCCATTGTCGATGGCTTGGACCTTTTGGCGATTTATCAATTTAATTCTTCTAACTAAATTTGGTTAGAAATTACTGACATGAAGAACTATATAACATTCATTATCCTACGCATTGACATGGATAATTTTTGTACTCTCTAATTTTTTTAATATCTTTATAGAATCTTTTAATTATTATTTTCTTCTTTTCTTTTTTCTTTCCAACCTTGGGACAGCAACCCTCGCCTAGTTTGGGTGACGGCATCATAGTCCTCAATAGCCATGGGTGAGGGCATCTGTGCCCTTGCCAATTCTAGGCAAGAGCTAACCTCGCCTGGGGGAGAGCACCCTCGCATGATCTAGTGAGGGATGGCCTTGCTGGCACTCACTAGCCTGGGTGATGGTTGCGGCCCTCACCCATAGCCAGCAAGGGCGCAAAGGCTTTTGCCCGTGGCAAGCAAGGGTTGGTTGGCAATTTCACTAGCCCAAGGCTCGAAAAGGACAAGAAAAAAAGATATAATAAAAGAAATATTCTAAAATTGTCCACTTAACGCTAGTCATGTCACATAAAATAGTCGATATTGACTAAACTATCATGTTAGCATGTTTTTAGCCAAAGTTAGACAAAATGACTAAATTGACAAATTGTCACAAATTTTAAAATTGAATTGGCATAATTAAAATGTTGAGGAGTGAATTTGCAAATTACCAAAATGTTTATGACTAAATTGGTGAAATCGAAAGGATTAAACTAAATTGGTATAATGCAATATGTTTATGAGATATGTTTTTCAATTTTCCTATTTTGTGTCCAATGCGTCATCTCCTCCCGCTCCGACATCTCCAGTTTCGCCAACACTGCTTGCGGCTCCCAGGTGCAGATGAACCCAATTGCCGTCCTCGTCGAACACCTTGAAGTCCTCGCTCAAATCCGCATCCTCCCGCGCCTCCTCCCTCTGAAGAAGGCCTCGTCGATCGATTGGGGTGCGGCGGTACGAAATCGTCAAACCGGAGGCCGTTGCTCCCCAGCTTGATGTAGGACTGGAGAATGGACTCGAGGTCAGAGTGATCAGCGTCAAGGCCGAGGGGGGCGAGAGCTCGAGAGAGCTCCTTTAAGGGTGATGAGGCCGTCGTCGTTCTTGTCAAGGAGGTTGAAGATGCGACAAAGGCGAAGGGAGTTGAGGCTCGGGGAGTGCAGACGGAAGGAGGCGGACTTGGCACTTTGTGCTGGATGGCGAGAAGACGGTGCTGTTGGCCTCTGTTGCTGAAGCAACCTCCATGATCGAAGCTTGGTTTCTTCAGAGGAGAATGATGGCCATTGGAGAAGAATTGAAAATTCCGCAGGGAGTGAATCCTCGGATTTGTCCAATTGAAACCCATCCGAGCCACGTGTTGATCACTGAATGACTGGAACTACACTGACGTGGTCATCCGGGAATACCCGCTACTTTTTCGACGAATTGTGCGCTGTTTAAATTTTGGATGGAGTGAGTAGATTTTAGAGTGACAAATATCGACAATAGCGTAGCATATAGAAATTAAATATCTGAAGGATATGTCAACATAATATCTGAAATTGTTGAGTGTCTCTTAAATTTGGTCTCAAATATTCGACTCAAATTGAGTTTTCATACTCAAATTGAATTTTGAAGTGACCCAACTTAAGAAAAAAAAAGGATGTTTAGTGTTGGTAGCGGATGGCTTGGGCAGCCCAAGCTCGTAGCCCAACACCAATCACGGTACGAAGCAGTATACATATTATTTTCTAAAGTTATTAGGTTTTAAAAAGAAACATAAGGAGTCTTAAGGTTTTTACGAGCTAACTTTTTTAATACTTGAATTTACATGTTGAAGTCTGCTTCTCTTCTCTCTATGATTTTTCTCCTAAGTTTTTTCGCGTAAATCTATGTTTTTTTTTTTCTTCACAATTTTACTTTTGTTGTAATTTCCACATGGGTCATAACAAAAATAGATAGTTTGCTAATTATGCATGGAAACACAAACACCATTTACACCTTGACTTAATGCCCACATGATGATCTTCCAAAGCAGTTCAAGTGAATAGGCTTGCTTGAAATTTTCATATACAATCATGCTTAAAATAGGAACCGAATAAACGTTCAAGATATTTTAATTGATACAGCTATCTAATAAAGTGTAGTGAAACTTTTTTATTTTTTTATTTTAAGGAAAAGATTTTATAGATAGGTAGACATCATTTCTTTTAAAACTCAAATCGAATTAAAATTGTCCCATATTTGAAAGAGGACTTCAAAGTTCAAATTGGTTGGATCAAGCGAGTATGCATTGGTTTGTTGAGGGAGATACTACTGCTAGAAAGAAACGATGCTTAGACAGCCAGCCTCAATGTGGTAGAACATCCTTGTAAACAATATTTATTTTGCCTTTTTTTAAAAAAAAAAAAAAAGAAATTTATTAGTTATTGTCGTTAGACAACTTTTATTTGTCTTCTTATAAAAGCCTTAAATTTATCAACTCCTATACGAACTTACAAGTTGTATTTGTATGATTTATTAGCTTTTCTCCCGTTAAATACCAATTAACTTTCGTCTGCCCACATCTCTCATTTGAGTTGTTTACCATTGCCTTTTTTTTTTCCTTAAAATTTTCAACTTTCCTATTGAGATATTGACTTGCCAACCCATTAAATTCATCAACTATTTTCAGAAATTAACAACCTTAATTAAAATATACATCAATTTTTCTGCAGTTAAGTTACTGGCTAGTTTTCCATAACCAACTCTTATTTGTAAGTTATCGATGTGTCATTTATTTTTAAAATTACAACTTTTTATTTGTTTTTCTTTCCAAAACCTTAAATTTAAATATATGTAAAATTACAAGCTCTATTTGAGTGACTCACCAGCTTTTTACACCGGCAAAGTTACTAACTAGTTTCCATTGCTAACTCTCATTTGAATTACTTACTAGTGGTTATTTATTTTTTTATTATTAAAATTATCGATTTTTCTTTTGAGTTACCGACTTGTACTTAAGTAACTTACCTACTTTTTCAAATCAATTTGCACAAAACAATTTAGATAAAGACTAGCATTTCTTTTTCAGCAAATAGATTTACATAAGCAAGTCTATAGGTCCATTGTAAGATTGTTTGTGTAAAATAATTAGTGGTTTCTTTCATATTTGGTTGAAGGAAATTATCTTTTGACTATTCCGCAGGGACATCACCCATGTTTATTTTTTTGTTGAGTTTGCGTGTAAGTGGTGGCTATGTTGGTAACCAGTCAAATCAAAAACTTGATTGGAACCATATCTCATATATATATATTTGCAAAACTGTTTCTGACTTTGGGCGTGCTCTCATCATTAGCAAGATGCCTCATTTTTCCACTCCTTTGATGTGGTCACTCACATCACATCACATGCATTTGTATATCTAATTTTACACATCGTAAGTTCCATACCTTGTATATCTTATTATCCACGTGCAAATGTTCCATGCTAATTGGAATAGGGTTACAACATAAATCTATATATGGGATGGAAAAAAGAGTGACTCCTTTAGTTTAGATCTCGTCTCTATCACAAAAAAATATAAATAAACATGACAAATTTTATCATTCCCAAAACTCAATTTGCTTGAATATGTCTCGAGTTTAGACTTATAGGCGAAACTTCTAATTTCCTATTTGGGATATCCAATGGATATCTAAATTGGGAAATTTAAAAGGAAATAAATTAATGGGCCACACAATTTCCTTAATGTATTGGAATCCCCACCCCCACCCAATTCCATTAGCACGGGGTTGTGTGCCCATTGGATTAAGGAAAGTTAACTTGAATTAACTTAATTTATTCATAAGCCTTTTGAAAATTTGTTAATTTAGTCTATCCAAACAATTTTAACTGAAAATCGCTAATATTGACGTTGGTCGTTTTATGTGACACTGCCAACATAGCATGTCAACACCAACACCGGTGATGTTATGTCAATAATTTCCGATCAAAATCAAATTTTCAATAGTTTTAGGATTAAATTGGTTAAATTGAAATATTTAAAACTGAATTGACATAAATGAAATAAGTTTATAACTTCTTTGGTAATTTTACATAAGGATTCTAGCGTGGCCAAGTGGGCTCCACTCTAATATATATATATATAGCCTAATTCCATAAGAAGACCTCAACTTTAGGTCCAATCATAATTGTTCCAAACTTTTATTTGCCTAGAAAAATTCCTGATTTTCACTCTAGTCTCATATTTGCCCACATGTCTAAAATTACCACTAATTTCTCGGAAATTATCAACATGAGGTTATCAAAATAAGTAACTTCATCAACATTGTCAAACACAATAGTAGCCCCCTCACCTACATATAAAATAATAACAATCTCTTAATGTCATTAATATTGAAGAAACTAGTGGCGATTTTTGGGAGTGTAGGCAGATTTAGGATTAAAGTGAAAGTTGAGGATATTTTTAGATGAAATAAAATGTGAGGCAAAAATGGGATTTTACCTAAACTTAGGGTTTTTTAAAAGAAAATTATCCCTTTTTTTAAAGGTTTTGTTTAGTGTGCCTAATTCGCATGTGTACTGCGACTGCGAGTGGCACAATCAAAGTTCTTTTACGGAACAATGTTATTTGTTGTCGAGCATATCGGACATTAAATATCGAAATATGTGGGGTAATTTGATTTCACTATTTAATGGTCGTGGGTCTTCTTCTTGTATTGTGTTGTCGTCGACTTTAGATTGTGGATACGAATGGGCTATCAAGATACGCGTGAAGATAACAGGACTCTCTTCTCAACCATGTACAGTCCATGTGTGATGAAACAGCTCCCTTCATCTGAAGTGGAACCACTTGTTGATGATTGAGAAATTTGTCCCGTTTCTTCTTGTATTGTGTTGTCGTCGACTTTAGATTGTGGATACGAATGGGCTATCAAGATACGCGTGAAGATAACAGGACTCTTCTCGACCATTTACAGTCCATGTGTGATGAAACAGCTCCCTTCATTTGAAGTGGAACCACTTTTTGATGATTGAGAAAATTGTCCCGGCCTCACATTAGTTCCCGAATAATTTCCAACGCATCCTCTGCCCCTGCAGTACAGCCACCAGCAACCTCAGTTATGTTCGCATCTGTTCGTCTTCACCAGATCTCGTGCTAGCCCAACAAAGCTTCGCCGATCACCGTTCCTGTGCCTTGAACAATCCTTCACCAAGTCGCCACATTAGTCCTCCCGCCGGTGGCTTCCCGTTGCTGTAAACAAGCCTTGCTGGTGACCACCACACTCGACGGCTGCCCTTTTTGCTAGGATCCATAGCCTCACCACCAGTCCATTCAAGTCGATAATACAAATTAGGTATTTCCCTAAACCAAATCCAATCAAATTGGGCTTATTTGATTCTAACTGTGATTGGTTTTGAGATTTACTAACATAATAGTGTTTGGGCTACTGTGAAAATAACAGCTTATTGTGAATTACAAATTCTCGAAAGAGTAGATCCCATAACAATCTATAATTATTAGTTATGTGGCTTTTTGTAGTAATTCTCACAATAGATTAAAAATTGTCACTCAATCATTTCGCTTTGAGAATTTAGGGTTACCCCACTTAGGAAATTTCTAGGACTTAGATTATAATTGCATCCACAAGAAGAAAAATCCAAAAAGAAAAAATCATTATTGCATTTAGAAATTATGGTTAGGGCATGCATATTGTAGTGACCATCCTGTGAAATACTCGATGTTTTGGACATAAAAGGAGCTTTTACTTTGCTTAATGCATTTATAGTTGCCCTTTCTCTAGCAAGTTATTTGTTACTTTGATTTATGGATTGATGCATTATTGATTGTACTGCATGATCACCTATTGCATGTTAGCGGCTTATGATCAAAATTGACCAGGACTATCCACAAAATGTTTCTGAAATAAGAAGAAAGGTACTGAAATGGTCTTGTAATTATCTAGCATAATCAAGTCACTATATCAATGAAATCTTTAGTTCATAAAAGTAAAGTATTTTCCCACACTTTACTTGAGTTTTTATTTGAGCCGTAATATATTAGTGGCGACTCTTAATTGAATTAAATTACATGTTAAATTCATTAAATCAAAACCTCAAAACTACAATCGGTATGAGATTGGAAGAGTTCACACTACGTCTTTGGCTAAGTAATCAATTAGCTTTCCTTTTGACAATTTATCTCGGGGAAGTTCGCAACATGGATATAGTACTTTTCCTTGATTTATTTTATTTCATGCCGAATAGAATATGGTTGCAACGGGATCTACATGTGCGTTAAAAAGAGATTCGTTCCTATATTTTAGGTCTCGCCCGCATCACGAAAAAGTACGGACAAGCATGGCCAATGTTATTGTTCCTGCGACTCAGGTCAACCCAAACGGCAAAGCGATCCCGCTTCTTGGCTTTGGAACAGCCGAGTTCCCGTTTGGCTCCAATGACAACGTAAAGGAACACATTCTCCATGCGATCCAATTGGGCTACCGGCACTTTGACTCGGCCTCGATTTACCTGTCCGAGCAGCCCCTCGGAGAAGCCGTGGCTGATGCCCTCAAGCTCGGCCTCATAAACTCACGTGAGGAGCTGTTCATCACCACGAAGCTCTGGTGCGGTGACGCACATGGCGACCGCGTTGTCCCTGCGCTTCAAAGATCCCTCAAGTACAATCTCAGTTAACATATGAATCATACTAGTACCAAGTTTGTGCGCTTCATTATTCTCGTTTTCACTACATCGATCGGTTCTTGTGAGTAGGAATCTTGGGCTCCAATTCGTGGACCTGTATCTTGTGCATATTCCGGTGAGCTTGAAGGCAGGGGAGCGTGAACTTCCGGTGAAGAAGGAGGATCTGCTTCCGTTTGATTACGAAAGTGTGTGGAAGGCCATGGAAGAGTGTCAGAAGCTGGGCTTGGCCAAAAGCATAGGAGTGAGCAATTTCTCATGCAAAAAGCTGGAGAAGTTGCTGAGCATTGCTGAGATTCCTCCTGCTGTCAACCAAGTGAGTTTATCGTTGGTCCATTCGAATTCATGTTTGCTTAAAATTGCTCCAGAAAAAAAAAAATGTTTCTCAAAGCTACCGAAAACATACTTTCCAAAAAAAAAAAGTTTATTTCAAGTCTAGAATTGCACGCACCTCTTTTATATGTTTATTCTAGGTGAGCAATAAGGACTGCCTGAACTGAACCGGCCAATTTTGGGTAATTCTCAAGGAGCCAGTCCAGTTCCTGGTTCCATAAATTGGAACTAATGATTTTTGGTCTGGTTCCAGAGGTGGAACTGCCTTGATCGACTTTTTTTTTTCCTTAAAAATCTTCAAAGAACAGCAGCCTCTCACGCTTGCTCTTCCTTCTTGACTCTCACGTCTCTTTCCCTCTCTTCATGGCGGCTGACGGCGTCCTCCAACATATGGAGGAGGAGGGCCTTCTCGACACGCCCGGTGTAGTGGGAGTCGAGGAGGGTGATGGGGACAGAGGTGGAGTTGACCTGACCACTATTGAGTTGGAGGGGGCCAATGGGGCAGTGCAGAGGAGAGAGGAGGGAGGAGACACAACAGACGTGAGGATTCAAGAGTGCTCGAGTGCGAGCTCGGAGCGAATTGGAGGTGTAGAGTCTCTTCCTCATGTCTCAAAAATGGAGGACTTGTCACAATGGTTTTTGTGGAAGGACAAGGGGAAGGGGGTTTGTATAGAGAAGAGAGAGATGGAGATGGGACACGACGGATGAGAGAGAACAAAAATAAATGCCTCTAATCCCATAGAGACTTCTGGGGAAGAAAACTAAGGCTGCATTTGATTCCATATTTTGAAAGTTTTTTAAAGGAAAATTTGAAGTGTCTAGTAACTATTCCCCAAGAAGCTCTAGGTTGAAAGTTGGTCTTAGGAAGGCTGAAAACCCAATACTAGTAGGGATTAATATTAAGCTTTCGGCATTTAACCACATGCTACAACTAATTTTTCTTATTCCAAAACAACTCTCCCTAATTTATCGATTTTCCAATTTTGCCCATTGTTATTGTTCATATTCTCTGAGCAAGGGCAATTAGTGAGGGCAGCCGGCAAGGTTAGATCAGGTCTGCAAGAAGTCGCCGAGGGGCTAACGAGGCTAGATCAGGTTGGCAAGGGGTTGGTGAGGCTAGATTAGGTCGGCTACTTGGGTCACAAGACCTTGGAGAAAACCGTCTAAGGTTGCGTGACCCCAGGCGATGAGATTTGAAGTCACATGCCCTCGGCCAATCGCTTGGGTTGTGACACTTAGGGTTGCGCAACCCTCGCTGAGGGTTGCCCAACCTTGGACGATGGCAATTGGTGTCAGTTCTGGCTTGCCAGCAGCCTTAGCTCTTCGCCGAAGGGTTTGATTTTTTTAATTTAAAAAAATTAGACCCAAAAGCCCTTGCAAAAAAAATATTTGTTAAACACTATTTAGGACAAAATAGCTTACTTTAAAAAAAAAAAAAAAAAAAAAAATTTACGAAACGCAATTTACATTTCCCCTATGGGTTTTAGGTCAAAAGCATTTGCATTTTCCCAAGGCTTATTTGCAAATCTAAATCAAATCCACCCTAAATGCAATAGACAAGGTAGAAGTGGAGAACATGCTGCTCTCTTCAGTCTTTAAAGATTTGACTAGTTTCATTGGACCAGTTCGGTCCCAAGTCCCCAATTTTGGAATCGGTTCTCTCAATTCAATTTCCGGTTTCATCTTGGTAGTGGACTAGATCAGGAATCAATCATGTCCAGTTTATTTAGTCTTTGTGTGCGATTTTGACTTCAAAATAGTTCAAGTTCACTATGTGTGTGTTGAGTAGGAGCTGCAGAGTTTGGAGGAAAAACCTTTTGATGTTTTATTTATTTATTTAATTATTTATTTATTTATTTTGGAAGATATGAGAAATAACATGGCTCAAGTCATTTTGATGCTTCACCCAAAAGAGGGAAAGGATCACTCTGAATTCCGATGCGTTAACATATTCAGTTAGAAAAAATTGAAATTAAATTGGGTCATGTCGTCCTCCAGCATAATACCAAATTTCCTCTGACCCTCAAGCCTTGGTTCGTGGGATTGTGCCAGAAAGATAAAAATCCCATCCTCTCTCTCTGTTTCTCTCCTTTCCCCCTCGTTTCCGACGAGCTACAGTGTCCATGAATACCGCGGCCTCACTGTCTATTCTGCTGCAAAAAAAAAAAAAAAAAAAACAAATGATTGATCAATAAAATAAATTGTACATATTAGAAAACGACTTTATGATACCTTACCGAAACGAGGAAAGCACTCGTACTAAAAAACCTAGTCATACTAGGAAACCTATTTTGATTGAATTTCCTTTACGACCTCAGACTCGAGAATGCTCTCAACACACTCACCAAGCCTGAGCCGTTGCCCTCACTCAGCTTGCTGCCGCCGCTGTCAGTCGAGCTGGCAACCCCCATGTCATCCCATCCCCTCTAGAACTCGTGGGAAGGTCGCGACCTTTGCTGTGAGTTAAAGAGAGGGGCTTCATGGTGGCCTCGAGATGTCAATGGAGGCGCACCAACGAAGGGATGATGTCAGTGTAACGACCGGTCCAACAATGATAGGGAGTGGTCCTCATGGCTAGAGAGCCTAAACAAGGAGTAATTCTTAACATGCTTTTAAGATGGAGAAAGAGTAGAAATAAATCGAACTGTGCACTGAATATGAAGAGAGCAATTTTGAGATATATATATAAAAACTAGAACTTACAAAAATATCTATTGACATAATGACAATGCTTAACATTGGAACACCAAAGTAAGCATGCTCAGATGGGAAACACTCTTACAATGGGTGACCTTTTAGAAAGTGTCCACTCGTATGCCAAATGACAAAATTGTAAAGCTTGTTACCAAACAAGTCAGAGTGGACAATATGTTAGTGAGTTAATTCGGAGTGCTGCGATGCGGTATCTAAGTGGGATCCCTCTCCAGTAGGTGTATGGTTCAGGAACGAATCATGCAAAAGTCGGTAAGCTTATAATGACCCGATCAGACGAGAGAGGGGAGTAGTCATTAGGGCCTGAGAGCCTGGACAAGGAGCACTTCCTAGCATGCTTCTAGGATTTTGAACGGAGTTAAAATGAACTGAATTGTGCACCGAATAAGAGGAGAGTGGTTTCAAGATGTGTGTAGACGCATGTGTTAATTGGAATTAATTCACGGAGTTGTATTTTCAAGTAATAGCAATGCTAAAGAATCACTCCTAGGATAGTTGACCTTCTAAAAAAGTACCCTCCTTTACATCAAAGGACTAAACTATGATGCATAATATGAGACATGGCAAGGCGGATAATATCTTAATGAGTTAATTTAGGACATCACAGTCAGTGAGGCCAATGAGGCTACATGCAATTGCATACACATGTGAGGGAAAAGGAGGAGAGGGTCAGGTTTTGGATTTTTTTTTCTCTTTCTCTGTTCTTGTGCTTTGTTCTAGATTTACAAGTGTATGACATAACTCGCATAACTCATCAACAAAAATGATTGGTTGGAGAAAACATCCAACGAACACACAACCCTCTAACTTTTTCGTGCATAAGTTTTAAGGTACATTTAAGACCTACATGGATGGCAAAGGCAACAATGTCAAATCTCCTAAAATTGGGAATATTACAAAAAACCCATCAACCTATTATATTTGTGACAATTCAGCTTTAAGTCTTTCAATAGTGCTAAATTAATCCTAAATATTTTCAATATTACTTACATGAACACTAACCAAAGTTGATGTGGACATTTATTTTTATAATTTTTTTTTTGAATTTTTAACTTTGCTTTTGTTTTTTTCTTTTCTTTTCATTAACTCTTTTTGGGACTAAAGGCCGAGAAGGCTCGATAGCCACAGGTGAGGGCCGAGACATCCTTGCCAAATTTGGGCATTGTGGCCTTGCCCATAACAGGCGAGGGCATCAGGGCCTTGACCAAATATGGGCAAGGGGCCAAGCCCTCATAAATCTTGAAGAAGAATTAATGCATCATTTAATTATCAATAAAGTCAAAATGGGTAACTTGAGCTATGCTAGAACATCTTACGTAGGAAATCTCATATATAAAAGGGTTAATATCATAAAAAATCTCAAATTGATTTATCTGTAACAAATTTGCGCTAGACTAATTATTGGATCACCAAAAATCTCACTACACTTGTAACAAATTCACCATGTTAATATAGATTTTTACGTAGATTTGCTATGTCAATTGATTTATTGCCATGTGTCATCCAGTTTAGCAATTCCACAATAAAATTTCCGTAACCTAATGAAGGGTAAATATGTCACGAGTGTACCAATTTTGAGTTTTTGGTTATCCAAAAATTAGTTTGGGGTAAAATTATCACAAATGTACTAATTTAAGGTTTTTCATGATATTAGCCTAAAAAAATATTGGAGGCGCTGAGATTGGTGGACAACATTCATTACAGTATGGAAAATATGTTAATATCATCATGATATTTTTTGTAGGAATAAGCGTGAAACTTACTATAATGAGATAACATTTTTTCTTCGAAGTGACTAGTTTCAATCTTAAATAAGATGAGTCTTAATTCCTTGGACTCTAACAAAAGGGTATAATTTCTATTATATGATTTAAATGGGTGTGGTTGATCGTGTAGGTGGAGATGAACCCTTTGTGGCAACAACAAAAGCTAAGGAAATTCTGCAAGGAAAAGGGAATACACATTACCGCCTACTCTCCGTTAGGCGCCAAAGGAACTGTTTGGGGGACCAACAGAGTGATGGAATGCGAGGTGCTACAAGAGATTGCCAAAGCCAAAGGGAAGACGCATGCCCAGGTTGTCATCAATCTCCTATGCACTTTATCATTCTCGAATTGGATGATGCTATGCACTCATATATTGATTCAGATGATTAATTTAGACACTTGGTCCTCTCAAGTCAAAATTCTATTAGCTAGGACACGGTCAGTTATAATTACGTAAAATATAAATCCTTTAGAATTAATCAATTTGGTTAAGGGAAAGATATAAAGCCTTAAAACACATGAATATTCCTTACCATTGGATCACTTTATCGCATTGTAAGATATTTAGCGCATTTGTCGACCAAGTCCATTAATTGAGCTAGAACTAAGTAAAATGTTAGAACATTACTTATTTTTATTAATATCTATCTGGTTATTATCATTGCACATATATAATCAAGTTTACTCTTTACTTCTTATATGATGGGAAAATGATACAAATAGTCTCTAAACTTTGACTTAATATGTAATGTCATCATTGAACTTTTAGTTTGTTTAATATAATCCTTGAACTATTGCTAAATATTCAATCTTGTCCCTCAACTTTAGATAAGATAGTCCGAATGTTTCCATAATTATACTATTGCATGAATGGTAAAATATTTTTTCATTTCAAAACATTTCCAAAACTAACCCAAAAAATATGCTATTTTTTATTTTCTTTTTTTCTGGTCTTTGTAAATATATTGTAGTTCTATTCAATATTTTTATCTAATGATCTCTATATTAATAAAAATATAGCATCATTTACAGTTATATTGTTTTCATAAGAAAATATAATAATGATATTTATTAATCTCTGGAATTATTGTACTTATATAAATTTAAATTTAAATTCCAAAAATAACAAGATTTTCAATCTGATACAATTGCAAGTGAGGTTTAACTTTTACTATAATAGAGATCATAAGTTAAATTTTACTTGAATAAAAAAATTGTGATAACTATAAAGACAAAAAAAAAGTTGAAAATAAAAATAAAGCCATATTTTTTGTTGATTAAGGAAATGGATTGAAATGACAAGATATTCTAAAATTTAGCCAATACTGCAATTGTGAAAACTTATGAATATTACTGAGTGACTAACTTGATTTTGTTAGGGATAGTTAAGAAACTAGATTGAACAAAATGAAAATTTAGGGACTAGAATAATTTGAGGATCATATGAAACGAATTAAAAATTTAATGATGACATTGCACATTGAGCCAAAGTTTAGAGACTATTTGTGTCACTTTTCTTACATGGATATGTTTCAAATGAATGGTTAAGCTCATATTTTGGCTATATTATTGGTTTACATGAAGGTTTGTTTAAGGTGGGTATATGAACAAGGAGTTAGTGTGCTGGTGAAAAGCTTCAACAAAGAGAGGATGAAAGAGAACCTTGACATATTCGACTGGAGCTTGAGCCTTGAAGAATTGAAGAAAATTAGTCAAATTCCACAAAAGAAAGCATTTGTCGGACTTGAACTAGTATCCCCAAATGGTCCTTACAAGTCTCCTGAAGAGCTTTGGGATGGGGAGATTTAATTAAGAATCATTAATTTCTTCAATAAGTTCATTCAACTCAAGAAGTATTGAACGTTCAGAGATTGTTGGACCTTAATGCCAAATGAATGCTAGTCCCTTCTATTTTAGAATAGCATAATTATGTTCCCCCTTCCTTTAGTAGAGTAAATGGGAATTGCTTATGTGATTGTCCATAATTGATTATATTTTGAATGGAATTGTGGAGTCCACTCATTTAAGAAATTTTGACTTACAATTTATTGTTATTCTCATAGCAACTCAAAAACTGTTATTTTAGCAAATCCCAATAATACTAGCTATCATGCAATACATGACAGCTTTTGCTTTGTTCAAATTTTGTGGATGGTATAAGTAGATGATTAAACGGCAAATGCTTAAACTGATTTCTCATATTTATGCTAATCTTCTAGACTTAAATACTTCAAAATGTTTCATATCTTTACAAATTAATTACCTCAATTTACCCTTAAAAGACCTTACATAGAGTTCCACCAATTGATAATACCAGCTTCCTTTCCCTTTTCTTTAACTATCTTATAACTTATCTTTCTTTATATACAACTCTGAAAAGAAAAATTAATTACTTTAGGGTAAGAAAACATTATTTTTCTTAAAATAATTTTAGTTCCTAACTTTTTGGATAGATAAAATCATCTAGTAATAATAAATAAATAAAAAGCCGCATTTTTTTTTGTTGATTTAGGAATTGGATTGAAATGACATAATATTTTGAAATTTTAGGCAATATCGTAATTATGAGAAGTCATGAATATTACCAAATGACTAACTTGATGTTGTTATGGAAAGTTGAGCAACTAGATTAAAAATCCAAGAATTACTTTACACATTAAGCCAGAGTTTAGGGATTATTTGTGTGACTTTTCCTACGCGGATATGTTTCGAACAAATGATTAAACTCATATATTGGCTATATTACTAGTTTGCATGAACATTTGTTTAAGGTGGGCATATAAACAAGAAGTCAGTGTGCTAGTGAAAAGCTTCAACATAGAGAGGATGAAAGAGAACTTTGACATTTTCGACTAGAGCTTGAGCCTTGAAGAATTGAACAAAATTAGTCAAATTCCACAAAATAAAGGATTGGTCGGACTTGAAGTAGTATCCCCAGATGGTCTGTACAAGTCTCCCGAAGAGCTTTGGGACGAGAAGATTTAATCAAGAGCCATTATTTGTTTCACTTAGTTCATTCAACTTGAGACTTACTGAATAAATTATCCCAAAATAGTTTAGCCTTAATCCTAAAGGAACGCCAGTCCCTTCTAATTTCCAGTGTTCATCTGTCATCGTGCAGTGTAATAAAAAGGTGCTTCAAATTGTAATAGAGAGCTGTTCTAAACTCAATTACATAACTAATCAGAAATATTTATAAGGATTGATTGGCCATTTCATATTAGAGTACAAATGGAACAATCAAATAACAATCTCCCGCATTATATCAAAAATTGCCCTCGCCATAGCTAGCAAGGATCACCTTGGCCCATGGCTAATGAAGGCCCGATGACCCTAGGTGGTCAGAATTGTAAAAAATAAAATAAAATAATAATAAAAAGAAATAAACAAATAATTCAAAAAATATTAAAATATTAATAAAAATTATCAACATCGGCGTTTGTCATGCCATGTAAGATGGCTAACATCCATGTGAGAGATTTCCAAATAAAGTTAGTTAGATGGACTCAATTGGTAATGTGAAATTGTTTAGGACTCAATTGACAAAATTTTGAAATTTATGACTGAATTAACAAAAATTCAATAATTTAGGACTTTTTAAATAATTTTCCCTTATTTAGGGTATTTACCAATTTTTTTTTTGCAATCAAGTTATTGACTAGTTTTCCATAACCAATTCTTAATTTTAAATTACCGATGTGCCGTTCATTTTTATAAGTACAACTTCTTATTTGTCTTGCTTTCCAAAACCTTAAATTTTACAACTATCATGTAGAATTACAAACTTCATTTGAGTTATTAGTTTTTCTCAAACAAAGTCACTTATTAGTTTTGTTACCAAATCTCTTGAGTTGCCTACCAATAGTTATTTATAATTTTTATTAAACTTACCAACTTTTCAATTGAGTTACCATCTTGTACTTATGTAAATTATTTACTTTTTAAATCAGTTTGTATAAATAATCTAATAATGATGGTCATTCTTTTTGTATTTTCGCCAAATAGATTTACATAAGCAAGTTTATATTTCCATTCTAAGATTGTTTGTGTAAAATAAATAAGGGTCATGGTTTCTTTCAAATCTGGTCGGAGGAAATTATCTTTTTGGTTAGTGTGCAAGGTTATAACTCACACTTACTTTTTGTTAAGTTTGCATGCAAGTAATGTTTATATTGGTAATCAATCAAACAAAAACTTGATTAGAGTAAAGTATAATGAAGGAAGGAAAATATGGGCCCCTAATTCATACACTAGCGGTGTATGTAATAGAAATCTTTCGTTTATACATGGTCTACAAACAAAAGAAAACTTCCCCAATTAAAAACATTAAAAAAAAAAAAAAAAAAAGCAAGATTCTCTCTCTCACACACCTAAATTCAATTAGTTATAGAGTTATGTGTTGACACCTAAATTTTGGTGGGTCCATTTCATTATTTATTAATTGGATTGAAAATTATGGATTAATTTTAATTCCTATCCTAGCAAAAATAATTCCGTTAATTGCATTGCATATAGACATTAAGAGCATTTGCATAACTAACATTAAATTTTTTTTTTAAAAAAAGCTTGTAAAAAATTATTTAATTTTTAGCGAGACCAGGCCGGGGGCAGGCTGGCCTGGCCTTCCTTCTTTTCCATTTTTCTGCCTCTTTCCCCTTTGGGCCCAGCCCATTTTTCCTTTTCTTTTACCCCAAGCCCAGCCTCTCCCTCACGCTCTCGCGGACTCTGCATAGAAAGAGAAAATGGAGGCTTGCGCGAGGAGGAGGACAGAGAGCAGAGAGAGCGAGTGTCTCACCGGATTGGTGGTCGGGGACGGGCCAGGCCAGCAGCGACGGCTGGCAAAGGAGGAGGCCACGCGCGCCGCCTGCTTGAGAGGTCAAAGGGAGAGAGAGGAAGAGACCGAGGATGGGGCTTGCTCGTCTGTGGAATTTCGGAGAGGGAGAGAGAGACAGAGTGGAGAGACCGTGAGAGCAACCCCCGCAAAGAGAGAGAGAGAGAGAGAGTTTGAGAGCGACGAGCCCTCCGGCAATAGGCCCATCGGAGGCGTGCGAGGTCACCGGAGGTGGTCCGATCTATCGAACTCGCCCTCCATTCGCCGCCGCCGAGTAGAGTAGGGACCTCGGCCGACCGCTGTTTGTGTCCTGTTTTGCCCCGTTACGGGCTCGCCGGAACGGGCTCTCGTCGTTGTTCGGTTCACTCGCGTTCCGGCCTCGTCCGTCTGTGCTCTCTACTGGTTTTGAGCGTTTTGGGCCGATTTTTGTGAATCCGGGTGCGAGCTCGACTCTTCAATGAATCCTGGTCCTCTTCTCAGTCGACGCCCGCTGGATGTTCGATGAAATGTCTCTGTGATACCCATGAAAGTTATCTCTGTCTTGCTGAAACCGTAGACCCCCCTGTTCACATTTTGTTGGTTTTTATATTTCATTGTCACGATTCCTCGCTTCTTTTCTTTATCACGGTTTCTTTCGTGTGCGTGGTGTGTTATGCGTTCATCGTTCCAGTGATGGATGACGGCCGACCGCCGCTCTCGTAGAGGATTAAGGTGGATGGTGGGTGAGTAAGAAGCGTTCAGTCTTGTATCTCCAGTGAAATCCAAGGGGGATTTAGTGTTGAACTTGCTGGCTTTTGCTTCTGAGGAAATTGATCTGTAGATTCTGGAATGATCTGGGAACGAGGGCGTCAGTAGAGGAGTTTATACCAAAAAAACTAAAAAAGGCGTGAGAGGGTAACTATGAGGGTTGAATGGGTTTAATTAAGTTTGGGCTAGAACGTGTTTGGGCTTTGGCAAACACGGGCTTAAAATTAGCTTGTTGGGCTTGGGCTCAGCTCCAGTAATAATAGCGCTGGAAGATTTTTTTGTTAAAATGAGCCTGATGTCGAATGGGCTTGTTGTGAATAGGCCCATCTGTGTCCATGGTCTAGAGCCTAAAGCCTCCTAATGCTTAAAGCCCATTTCTCGCCCTTAGGCCACATTGGAAAGACCAGATCGCAGCCCATGTTCGGACCGGGCCCAGAGCCCGACCGGGTCTAATTTTCGGATGGAATTCTTTTCAAAATTAAAAAATTCCATTTTTTATTTTTTATTTTTTTCTAAACATTATAAAAAAGCTTAAAAATTAGTTTTTGAGAAGTTTTCACTTAAAATATGTGAAAATCCTTGATAAAAAATTATGCTCAAAATTGAGCGAGCTTTTGGGATCTTACCATTTGAGTATACTTAGATATAAATGAGAGGTTGTCATTTGCGCAATTCCATTTATACTATTATGTGATTGTGCACCTTCAATATGTTGATTGTGGTTTTCTTTTAGTCTAGTTAGGAATATGAATGACATTTGTCTTATTTCTTAGGGTTAGATTCTTGTTTTTCCTTGCAATATTTAACGTTTCATTGGTTGTTGATTATTAGTTTAATGATTGCATACTTGTATGATCATCTCATATATTAGTGGATAAATTTAAAATCAATTTAGACTACTTGACAAACATCTCTTTAATCAATAAAATTATGTACTGAAATGGCACTAATTAATTAATTAGTATATATAAATCTTTGATCCTATATTCTCTGATTACGTAGGAAGTAAGATATATTCTTGTGCCTCGCTTGGTTTCTAACCAGCCCCAATAGACTAGTGGTGATTCCTCATTAAAAATGTTCTTATAATGTCAATTCGAATAACTCAATATCGTGCGAGGTGTGGGTTTGAAAGAATTCACGTCTAAAACAAGGGCTATAACCCTAACCTTAAAGGAAATATCCTTAAACTTGTGTCTTTTCTTCTCCGAATGGAAAAAGGTAGGTCTCGACACTATGTCGCCTTCGAATTTGCTACATTCATTTTTAATTTAGCCTTGTTGGCCATAGAGTATGATTTTGAAGTCTCATATGGAGCGGGAGAAAGTTGGTCGAGTGATACATTAGTAGTGGCCCAACCTCAAATCATCATCACTTGAGTACTTCTTTTGTGGATTTAGCCCATATGGAATAGGCCGTCATTACTAATGGTGTCTAGTAGCATTTAGGTAGGTATTGACCATATTGCAACATTACTCTCATTGTGATTACGAATGGTCCCTTCTAGTACTGTGGCATGTAGTGTATTTTGACCTTTATGAGCCAATATTGTGAGACTACCTGAGTTACGAGGAATAGAGTATTCCCAAAATCTCACACGATTGACAAATGTACAAGGAGAATTCGTTTATCTAACATTGCAAATCTTCCGTGCTAATTGGAATAGGGTTACAGCGATGATCTATATATGGGTTGGAAAATAGATTGATTTCTTTAGTTTAGGTCTTGTCTATATCACAAATATATATAGACAGACATGGCCACTTCATTTGTTTCCGAAATTGGATTTTTTTCTCTCCCCTTTCTAGGGTTTTCTCCTCTGCCTCTTGTCTTTACACAACTATCTTCTTCAACCTCCACGGAGGGGAGGGTTTGAATTAGATCTCTCCCTTTCCTTCATTTTTAAATTTTTTTTTTTGGCTGATTTAGATATCTATTTTCTTAAACTTGCTTTTCTTTTGTTTTGTGGCAGTTTTCCCCCCACTAAAACTTCCATGTTCTGTTTTAGGGAGGATTCTACTCTAGTCTATTTTAAGTTTCGAGATTTTTGCATGTATGATTTCAGGTTTCGCTTCCCTTAGATTTTGTTGAAATATAAGTCCATTTTCGAGAGAGATCATAGGAGTTTCTTGAAGGTATTGCTCTCACATGTATCGGATTTATACTCGTTCAATCTTGTTACTTTGAACGGCGATGGTATTGAGGATGGTAACTCAATTAAAAGTTAAAGTCCCTAACTTTCACCCTAATCTCAAATTTATAGTCATATTTCCAAAAATTTCCATTAATTTCTCTAAGATTATCAACGTCAAGATTAATTAGAGGGTCATTATTAAACTATGGGCTTTCATTAGCATTGTCATCTTCATATGAAAAAATAGTAGCCTCTCACCTTTGTATAGAAGAACAATAGTCTCTTGATGTTAATAATCTGAAAGAAGTCGATGATGATTTTTAGATGTGTGGGCAAATTTGGGATTAAGATGAAAGTTGAAGGTTTTTTTAAGGCAAAAAAAATCGACGCATAATTGGTTATTAACCTAAAGTTGGTCTTTTAAAGGATATAGGCCCCTTTTTTCAAGTTTTTGTTTGTATGCCGCAAGTGATGCACTTAGAGTTAATTTTACGGAACAATGTTATTTTTTAAAGGGTTAATGCCTTGAAAACCCCAAATTGATACATCTATGATAAAATTACCAAAAACTAATTTTTTGAAAAAATCATAAACTAGTACACCTATGACAAATTTATCCCACTTGACCACAGCTCCTTTTATCAGCCTCAAACACCCGCCGCCCTTAGTGATTTAGGTATAATTAGGTGATGGATTGACTAATTTCGCGACCCAAAGAAATTCGTAATAAATTTACCTCAAACTAATTGTTTGAACCCCTAAAAACCTAAAACTAGTACATTTGTGACAAATGTGACTTCTATTAAATTAGATTAATATCACAAAAAACCACAAAAATTGTATAACTATGATAAATGGAGACTAAAATTTCAAACCGGTACATTAGTCAATTGTCATATTTTGTCCAACTTAATAATTTCACAGTAAAATTTAACAGAAATTAACAGAGAATAAATTTGTTACAAATAATTTAGTTTGGACAGCCGGCAATCAATCAAGGAATGAGAAAAAAATGAAAAGAAAAAGAACTATAATTTTAAAATAAAAATAATTAAAAAATTCGAGTATGCATTGGTTTGTTGAGGAAGATACTACTGTTAGAAAGAAACGATGCTTAGACAACTTTTATTTGTCTTCTTATAAAAGCCTTAAATTTATTAACTCTTATACGAACCCTTAAATTTATTAACTCTTATACGAACTTACAAGTCGTATTTTTATAATTTATTAGCTTTTCTCCCGTTGGGTACCAATTAAATTTCGTCTGCCCAGAACTCTTATTTGAGTTGTTTACCGTTGCCTTTTGTTTCCTTAAAATTTTTCAACTTTCCTATTGAGATATTGACTTACCAACCCATTAAAAAAATCAACTATTTTCAGAAATTAACAACCTTAATTAAAGTATATATCAATTTTTCTGCAGTTAAGTTACTTGCTAGTTTTCCATAACCAACTCTTATTTGTAAGTTATCGATGTGTCATTTATTTTTAAAACGACAATTTTTTTTTATTGTCTTTCTTTTCAAAACCTTAAATTTAAATAACCCATGTTTAATTTTTTGTTGAGTTTGCGAATAAGTGATGGCTATGTTGGTAACCAGTCAAATCAAAAACTTGATTGGAACCATATCTTATATATATATATATTTGCAAAACTGGTCCTGACTTTGGGGGTGCTCTCATCATTAGCAAGATGCCTCATTTTTCCACACCTTTGATGTGGCTACTCACATCACATCACTATTTTATCATTTTATTTAGGACTTAATTGCATACAAAATTAAGAATTAGTCGCTAAAAAAGAGAAAAAAAATAGGAAGTAAAGAGTAAACTAAATAATTTTCATTAAAGTGCATCGTGTATGTTTTCATCAAAATCTATTATGCGTAGACATTAAGAGCATTTACGTAACCATTACTAATTATTAAAATTTTAAAAAAAAATTAAAAAGAATCGAATTTTTTTAAAAAGGTAAAAAAAAAAAAAAAGAAAGAAAAGAAAAAAAAAAATTCATTAAAAGGTATTGTACCGCATATTGAATGGTCTTTTTTTAATATTTTCCAAAAAAATTTTCATCAAAAAGAAAAGGATAAAAAAATTATTTAAAGAAATTAGTTACAAAAAAATAAAAAGAGAAAAGAAAAAGAAAGGAAAATGGAAAAAATGAGACCGGGCCGGGGGCAGGTCAGCCCGTCCTCTTTCTTTCCCTTTTCTTTCTCTTCGCCTGGGCCGGCCCACTTTTCTTTTATTTTGCCCGAAAGGAGCCCAGCCTTCTTTTCCCCTCCCTCTTTGTCCTTCACGCATTCTGCAGAACAGAGGCGGACGTACGCGAGCAAGAGGAAGGACAGAGGTAGATGGGACAGGCACGAGCCGGAGTTAATGGTTGGGGGGGGACCGCCAGCAACAGCTGGCTTGGCAGAAGCCCATGCGCGCTGGTCGGTGGCCCTCAAAAGAGAGAGAAGATGGGTGAGAAAAAGGGGGTTCTCGGCTGGTTTTTTGGGTAGAGAGAGAGCAGAGAGAAGGAGAGGACGAGCCAAAAGGAGAGTAGGAGCTCGTAGGAAAGCTTCGCCGTCGTCAGTCATCCACCTGAGAGCCACCGTTCGCTGCAGCCCTTTCCCATTAAGCCAGGTAGGAGCGCTTCTCCCGTTGGAACTTGCTTGAACCGTTAGAACTTTTTGACCAAAATCTTGACAAGCCGAAGTGAGTTTAAGATGGTTCATGATGTTTTGAAGCTAATGCATCATGCTTAGGTTGAGGAATGCTTCCGGTTTGAACCCATTACTCGAGTTTATGAATGCATCCCAACTGCTCGACGCTTTGCTTGGATGAAGCGTTAAACATTTAGGAACACCGAACTTGAGTACGGGATTATTAAGTGAATCGTCGCAAAATAAGACAGATCCGGCATGAAACACGTCTATTTAAGCTTGTATGAATCATCTCTGGCTCGAAGATTGCAATGAATTCACTCTGGAACATGTTTGTTAAATCCCGTGTTAGCCGTTCTATAGAATCCTGAGAGAAGGCCAAAATATCTATGCATGTTAGAGCTCAAGATCAATTCACATTTTGTCCTGTATTGGTTGGATTTGATTTAATATTAGTATTTTCTCTGTGTTTCCACGCAACTTGATGGAAAAATCCCACTCGAGTCGGTCGCATATGTATTTTTCGTGCCAAAAAGCTCCCTGTAATGGTTTGAGGCCGCATTAGTTAGGTTGCTCTTATCTATTGTTATGTATCCGTGCTTGTTGTTCACTAGGTTACTTTTTTTTTTTTTTTTTTTTAAATGTCATTTCGGTAATGGGTTGTCGAGATTTTTCTTTGGGGGGGGTGGGGGGCGCCGGAATAGGTGGCCGGCCGGGGTTGGTGATGGTTGAAATGGGTGACCGGTGGGTGGACGTGTTTCTGTGGTGGCGATGGACGGCGGCCGAAGAGACGTTGCGTCGAGTTTCCCTTGTTCTGGAAAAAGTTGCAGGCGTGGCTTCGAGAGGACTCGGAGGAAGAGCGTCGCGAGGAAGGAGAAGACAACCTTCAGGAAAGAGAAAGAGGGAGCCGGGAGGAGAGAGAACAAAATAAAAAGACGGAAAAAACCACAAAAATCTCAAACTTTCTTAAAGTGACATGATTTACCTTTTTTTTTTTTTTTTTTTGTGACTGAAAAACTTTGAACTTCGCCAACCGCGACATATTTATCTCAAATTTTTTTTTTGTAACACAAAATTTTGAACTTCTGTCGCGTCACACATTTACCCTAATATAATAATATTAAAAAAATTTCAATTATTTTTAAAAAATTTCAAAAATAATAAAAATTCAAAAAATTTCTAATAATTCAACAACTTTCAAAGAACATTAAAAAAAATCAAAAAATTTCAGAAAATATTGAAAATTCGAGTTTTTTCAAAAGATTAATTAAAAAATTAGAAAATTAAGGAAAATTCAAAAATTCTTGGAAAATTCCAAAATTTAGAAAAGTCTAAAAATTTCAATAGTAATTAGATAGACACAAAAAAAAAAATCAAAAGATTAAAAAAAAATCAAAAGGTTTTGGAAAATTAAAGAAGTTCAACTTTTCTAAAAAAAATCCAAAAATTCTTTTTTTTTTTTTTTTTTTAAATCTTCAAAAACGTTAAAATTAATCTCTTGGTTTATTTTCTCTTTAAAAAAAAAAATGGAAGTATTTCAATTTAGAATCCTGCTCAAAAGGTTTTAGTTGTCCTTAAAAATGAATACTCTTGATTGTGCAATTTTGACACGTTGATTTTGGCTTCCATTTAGTCTAATTAGGATTAGTATTTATATTTTCTTTGAAGTTAAATTTTTGCTTTTTCCATGCAATTTATTTAAACGCTTTTTTTTTAATTGTTAATTGTTATTTTAATGATTGTGCACTCGTATGATTACCTCGCATGTTAATAGATAGGTATAAGATCAATCTAGATTGTCTGACAAAAACATCTTCTTTTTTTTAAATGAAAAAGATTAGGTATTGAAATGACACTAATTTGTTAATTAGTGTAATCAAGTCCCCAAACCTAAATTCTCTTGTTGCATAAGAAGTGAAGTATACTCTCATACCCCACTTAGTTTTTAGCGAACCCAAATAGGTTAGTGGCGACTCTTTATTACAAAATTCCTATAAATCCTCCAATACCGCGTGAGGTATGAGCTTGGAAGAGCTCGTGCTTAATCATGAGTTATAAGCTCGCCTTTTAAGCAATACTCCTAAACCTATATTCCCTTTCCCGATGGATAGGTTGCGACAATCACATGCATTGTTTATCTAATTTTACACAACGTAAGGTTCCATACCTTGTTTTCTTATCATCCGCATGCAAACGTTCCATGTTGATTGGAATAGGTTACAATAGAAATCTATATATGGGATGGAAAAAAGAGTGACTCCTTTAGTTTAAGCCTCGTCTGTATCACAAAAAAAAATACAAAGAAACATGACAAATTTTATCGTTCCCAAAACTCAATGAATATTGATGAGGTGACGGCAACGTTACTCCTTACTCCTTGTAAAGTAACGGTGCTCTCCAACCACAAAATTTTTCAAGGAAACAGACAACGAAGTGGGATTCTTTACATTACAAAAATAGATTAAATAAAAATGAAAATAGAAAAATATTAAGGAATTGAAAAGAATTTTATGGAAATCATTATCCAAGTGAAATATTTTAAAATTCATATAGAAAGACTAGTTAAAATATTTTTTTTATAAGACAATTAAATTTCGGATTTTTATTGACAACACCACTATGTAAAACATTTTTCATATTTGTAGTCGTAAAAAAATATATTCATCATTAAAAAATGAATACAATTATCAAAATTAACACTTGAACCCTTATTTATACAACTTCAATTTGAGCCAAAGCAATCCAACTTAACTCAAAAACCAAAATCATGATCAATTTGCTATCCAAAAATGAAATTTATTTAAAAATTTATAGTATGTTGAATTTGTTTGATTAAATCTTTTGCCTCACTTCCTTTTTTTGTATTTTGTATAGCCCAACTTTTTCACTGTGCTAGCCAAATTTCAATTTAACATATCTTAATTAGATAAGTAATGTCCAATTTCAACAAATGCCACAACAAGATTCATTGTAGTGTACAATTTTTTTTTTTTTTTTTCACTTTTGGATAATGGTTTGGTATCTCATTAAAGAGAAAAGCGACCATAATGGCACCGTTGCCTACAATCAAATGACGGATTGTCTTCCACCGAGCAATTTAAATCGAGTAACCCACAAACTTGAGTAGCAGGGATTTTCACTTTTTTTTTGTTTGGGGGTTGGATCCGGTTTTTGCACTTCAGGAGTCTATTTAGAGAGAAGGCTGAAGCTTCATAAAAAGGACAAACAAAAAAAAGAAAAGAAAAGAAAATTTCTTCAGCTAAAGTTCTAACATAATTTTCAGAAATGCAAATTGTTTTTTAATTGCTGGAAATGATAGGAATTTCCCAAACATTCTCTTTATATTTCAAGAACCATAATTCTCTAGAAATCTGCATGAAAGAAAAAGTGTTAAGGTAAGTCTTAAGGCCAGGTGAAAGGTGAAGTAATTTATATATGCTTGAGCATTATATGACATGCCACTTCGTCAAATATGAAGCATAAAGTGCTATAAAAAGTTCTTTAAACGAACAAATAAATTAATAATATAAGCAAAGGCAACAAGATAAATTATTCATCCAATTTCTTTGGGAAATTTGGAATGAAATCTCAATTATTGGGATTTCCTTTAATCCCTCTAAGTGGAATTGCTTAAATGTGAGTACAATAGAAATATGATAATAGAAATGATAAACTTGAAGAAAATCCACAAAACATCCATAATAATTCAAAAACTATGATTTGTAACCATTTGTGACCACCAATTGAGCCACCATGACCATGAGCTTATCAAGAGCAGCCATGATCAGCCATGATCTTGAGCTTTGCAAATCGAAACTCCAATGGTTGTGGCTGCCGCGATCATGGTTGTTGCAAGCTTAGAGCTAGAGCTCATGACTACGACGGTCACGATGATCCTCCTTCTCTTTCTCTCTCTCAATTTTGTTTATTTATTTTTTAATATTGTTTGATGTGGTGCTTTTTTGACTCCTAATACTTTTCAATGAATCATGACATGACATATGTATTTCAGTGTAACACGTATATTCACCAACGTCTATATCATTAATTCTGTAATCCACAACATTTTCTAAAAGGTTGAGGCTCGTTTTTTAATATAAAAAAATTAAAGATAGAAGAATGATTTTGATTTTGATTTTCGGACAAAAATAAAGGAATAATGGTTATATTATTCCATAAATAAAATAAGAAAAACAAACCTTCATTTCATCATCTGTAGTGTTTTTTTATCTAGTTTCCTTTTTGAATTAATTAAGGTTAGCAAATATAATAATATATTGTTTAGATTTCAATCGGTTGTCCATTCCTTTGAAATGGAGATTGCGGCCCACAATCCACCATCATCATCTTGGATAACGGTGGCCATTAGGCTAGCATCTCCCAAACTCAATTTGTTAGAATAAGACTCGAGTTTAGACTTATAGGCGAAACTTCTAATTTCCGACATCTGAATTGGGAAATTTAAAAGGAAATAAATTAATGGGCCACGCAATTTCCTTAATGTATTTGCTAAAAAAAAAAAAAATTCCTTAATGTATTGGAATCCCCATCCCCACCCAATTCCATTAGCATGGGGTTGTGTGCCGAATAGATTAAGGAAAGTTAACTTGAATTAACTTAATCTCACTCGGACCTAGGAAATTATAAATAAATAAATAAATAAGTCCTATGCATATTGTATTTATCTCAATACAATTCTAGACCTTTCAATTTAGCTAACTTAGTCATAAACCTTTTGAAAATTTGTCAATTCAGACTATCCAGATAATTTTAACTGAAAATCGCTAATGTTGACGTCAATCGTTTTATGTGGCACTGTCAGCATAGCATGTCAACACCAGCACTAGTGTCATGTCAATAATTTCCGGTCAAAATCAAATTTTCAATAGTTTTAGGACTAAATTGGCCAAATTGAAATATTTAAGATTGAATTGGAATAAGTGAAATAAGTTTATAACTCCTTTGGTGATTTTACAAGAGGACTTTGTATCAGATTTTGACTCCGCCAAGTGGGCTCCACGCTAATATATATATATATATATATGTGTGTGTGTGTGTGTGTGTGTGTGTGTGTGTGTGTGTGTGTGTGTGTATTTTTTTCAGCCTAATTCCATAAGAAGACCTCAACTTTAGGTTCAATCATAATTTTTCCAAACTTTTAGCTGCCTAAAAAATTCCTAATTTTCACTCTAGTCTCATATTTGGCCACATCTCTAAAAATTACCACTAATTTCTTGGAAATTATCAACATGAGGTTATCAAAATAAGTAACTTCATCAACACTGTCAAACACAATAGTAGCCCCCTCACCTTCGTATAAAATAATAACAATCTCTTAATGTCATTAATATTGAAGAAACTAGTGGCGATTCTTGGGAGTTTAGGCAGATTTAGGATTAAAGTGAAAGTTGAAGATATTTTTAGAGAAGATAAAACGTGAGGCAAAAATGGGATTTGACCTAAAGTTAGCGTTTTTTAAAAGAAAATTACCCCTTTTTTTTTAAAGGTTTTGTTTAGTGTGCCTAGTTCGCATGTGTACTGCAACTGCGAGTGGCGCAATCAGAGTTCTTTTACGGAACAATGTTATTTGTTGTCGAGCATGTCAGACTTTAACTATCGAAATATGTGGGGTAATTTGATTTCATTATTTAATGGTCGTCGTGGGTCCGTTTCTTCTTGTATTGTGTTGTCGTCGACTTTAGACTGTGGATACGAATGGGCTATCAAGATGCGCGTGAAGATAACAGGACTCTTCTCGACCATTTACAGTCCATGTGTGACGAAACAGCTCCCTTCATTTGAAGTGGAACCACTTTTTGATGATTGAGAAAATTGCCCCGGCCTCACATTAGTTCCCGAATAATTTCCAACGCATCCTCTGCCCCTGCAGTACCGCCACCAGCAACCTCAGTTACGTTCGCACCTGTTCGTCTTCACCAGATCTCGTGCTAGCCCAACAAAGCTTTGCCAGTCGCCCTTCCTGTGCCTTGAACAATCCTTCACCAAGTCGCCACATTAGTCCTCCCACCGGTGGCTTCCCGTTGCTGTAAACAAGCCTTGCCGGTGACCACCACACTCAACGGCTGCCCTTTTTGCGAGGATCCATAGCTTCACCACCAGTCCATTCGAGTCGATAATACAAATTAGGTATTTCCCTAAACCGAATCCAATCTAATTGGGCTTGTTTGATTCTAACCGTGATTGGTTTTGAGATTTGCTAACATAACAATGTTCGGATTACTATGAAAATAATAGCTTGTCGTGAGTTACTAATTCTTAAAATAGTAGACCTCATAACAATTTATAATTATTAGTTATGTGGTTTTTTGTAGTAATTCTCACATTAGATTAAAGATTGTCACCCAATCATTTCTCTTTGAGAATTTAGGGTTACCCTGTTTAGGAAATTTCCTGTTTGAGTTGCGCACATAATCGAGATTTTGATCTTTAAGAATAAAGATCAGATTATCGATGACTTTTATATTCTAATTTGGGTAACGATTAATATTTGAATTATATGGGCTTGCATCGCATGTTGCTAATTCCATAAATTTTCATGTTATGAAAAATACAAAAATTGCATTGCATGATAGGATAGATTGGATTTATATCAGTTTTCTAATTTAGAATCGCATATGTAGGAGCCATGTAATAATTTAGGAAATTACCTAATGTTGAATAAGATTTAATATAAATCATTTCTAAATTTAAATAAGATAATCACATATATTAGTTGGTATCATATTCTAGCATAAAGAAAATTCAAAGAAATAGCATGCATATATTATATAGAATTAATTGTATCATTGATCTCACGTAATTGTTGTCATATCATCATTGTCACGTCATGTTATCATATCAATATTATTTAATTATTGCATGTTTAGGCCCCCTATAAATTAAATTGCATGTCATATTAGAATTAGGTTACATATAAATTGCATCTATATAACACATGTCATTAGTCTAATGATTTGTGAATGTTAAATTAGAATTCATGTAATCACGGGACTTAGATTATAATTGCATCCACAAGAAGAAAAATCCGAAAAGAAAAAATCATCATTGCATTTAGAAATTATGGTTAGGGCATGCATATTGTAGTGACCATCCTGCGAAATACTTGATGTTTTGCACATAAAATGAGCTTTTACTTTGCTTAATGCATTTATGGTTGCTCTTTTTCTAGCAAGTTATTTATTACTTTGATTTATGGATTGATGCATTCTTGATTGTACTGCATGATCACCTATTGCATGTTAGTGGTTTATGATCAAAATTGACCAGGACTATCGACAAAATGTTTTTGAAATAAAAGGAAAGATACTAAAATGATCTTGTAATTATCTAGCATAATCAAGTCACTATATCAATGAAATCTCTAGTTCATAGAAGTAAAATATTTTCCCACACTTTCCTTGAGTTTCTATTTGACCCGTAATATTTTAGTAGCAACTCCTAATTGAATTAAATTACATGTTAAATTCATTAAATCAAAACCTCAAACCAAAATCGGTATGAGATTAGAAGAGTTCACACTAAGTCTTTGGCTAAGTAATCAATTAGCTTTCCTTTTGACAATTTATCTTGGGGAAGTTCGCAACATGGATATAGTACTTTTCCTTGATTTAATTTATTTCAATGCCGAATAGAATATGGTTACAACGGGATCTATATATGCGTTAAAAAGAGATTCATTCCTATATTTTAGGTCTCCCCCGCATCACGAAAAAGAACGGACAAGCATGGCCAATGTTAATGTTCCTGCGACTCAGGTCAACACAAACGGCAAAGCGATCCCGCTTCTTGGCTTTGGAACAGCCGAGTTCCCGTTTGGCTCCAATGACAACGTAAAGGAACACATTCTCCATGCGATCCAATTGGGCTACCGGCACTTCGACTCAGCCTCAATTTACCTGTCTGAGCAGCCACTTGGAGAAGCCGTGGCTGATGCCCTCGAGCTCGGCCTCATAAACTCACGTGAGGAGCTGTTCATCACCACGAAGCTCTGGTGCAGTGACGCAGATGGCGACCGCGTTGTCCCTGCGCTTCAGAGATCCCTCAAGTACAATCTCAGTTAACATATGAATCATACTAGTACCAAGTTTGTGCGCTTCATTATCCTCGTTTTCACTACATCGATCGGTTCTTGTGAGTAGGAATCTTGGGCTCCAATTCGTAGACCTGTATCTTGTGCATCTTCCGGTGAGCTTGAAGGCAGGGGAGTGTGAACTTCCGGTGAACAAGGAGGATCTGCTGCCGTTTGATTACGAAAGTGTGTGGAAGGCCATGGAAGAGTGTCAGAAGCTGGGCTTGGCCAAAAGCATAGGAGTGAGCAATTTCTCATGCAAAAAGCTGGAGAAGTTGCTGAGCATTGCTGAGATTCCTCCTGCTGTCAACCAAGTGAGTTTATCGTTGGTCCATTCGAATTCATGTTTCCTTAAAATTTCTCCAGAAAAAAAAAAAAATGTTTCTCATAACAAAGAAAAGCTACCAAAAACATACTTTCCAAAAAAAGAAAAAAATGTTGATTTCAAGTCTAGAATTGCACACAGCTCTTTTATATGTTCATTCTAGGTGAGCAACAAGGACTGCCTGAACTGAACCGGCCAGTTCTGGGTGGTTCTCAAGGGGACAGTCTGATTCGTGGTTTCATAAATTGGAACTAATGATTTTTGGCCTCCAACATATGGAGGAGGAGGGCCTTCTCGACAGGTGTAGTGGGAGTCGAGGAGGGTGATGGGGACAGAGGTGGAGTTGATCTGACCACTATTGAGTTGGAGGGGGGTGGCGCAAATGGGCAATGCAAAGGAGAGAGGAGAGAGGAGGGAGGAGATACGACAAACATGAGGATTCAAGAGTGCTCGAGTGCGAGCTCGGATCGAATTGGAGGTATAGAGTCTCTTCCTCATCTCTCAAAAATGGAGGACTTGTCACAATGGTTTTTGTGGAAGGAGAAGGGGAAGGGGGTTTGTGTAAAGAAGAGAGAGAGAGAGAGAGAGAGATGGAGAGAGAGAGAGAGAGAACAAAAATAAATGCCTTTAATCCGATAGTGACTTCTGAGAAAAAAAACTAAGGTTGTATTTGGTTCAGTATTTTGAAAGTTCCTTGAAGGAAAATTTGAAGTGTTCGGCAACTATTCTCCCAAAAAGCTTTAGGTGGAAAGTTGGAATTGGGAAAGCTGAAAACCCAATGCTAATAAGGATTAGCATTGAGCTTTTGGCATTTAACCACATACTACAACTAATTTCTTATTCCAAAACAACTCTCCCTAATTTATCAATTTTCCAATTTTGCCCATTGTTACTGTTCATCTTTTTTGAGCAAGGACAATCGGCGAGGATAGCTGGCAAGGTTAGATTGGGTCTACAAGAAGTCGGCGAGGGGCTGACGAGGCTAGATCAGGTTGGCAAGGGGTCGGTGAGGCTAGATTAGGTAGGCTACTTGGGTCACAAGACCTTGGAGAAAATCGCTGAGGTTGCGTGACCCCAAGCGATGAGGTTTTCAAGTCACATGCCCTCGATCGGTTGCTTGGGTTGCGATGCTTAGGGTCGCGCCACCCTCACCAAGGGTCGCATGACCTTGGACGATGGCAATTGGTGTCAATTCTGGCTCGCTAACGACCTTAGCCCTTCGCCAAAGGGTTTGATTTTTTTTAATTAAAAAAATTAGACCCAAAAGCCTTTGCAAAAAAATATTTGTTAAACACTATTTAGGATGAAATAGCTTTACAAAAAAAAAAATTTACGAAACACAATTTACATTTCCCCTATGAGCTTTAGGTCAAAAGCATTTGCATTTTCCTAGGACTTATTTGCAAATCTAAACCAAATCCACCCTAAATGCAATAGACAAGGACATCATATAGCTTAGAAGTGGAGACCATGCTGCTCTCTTCAGTGTTTAAAGATTTGACTAGTTTTATTGGACTAGTTCGGTCCCAAGTTCCCAATTTTGGGAACCGGTCCTCTCGATTCAGTTTCCGATTTCATCTTGGAAGTGAACTAGGTTAGGAATCAATCATTTCCGGTTTAATTTAGTCTTTGTGTGTGATTTTGACTTCAAAATAGTTCAAGTTCACTATGTGTGTGTTGAGTAGGAGTTGCGGAGTTTGGAGATTGATATTTTATTTTATTTATTTATTTTGGAAGAGATGAGAAATACCACGGCTCCAGTCATTTTGATGCTTCACCCAAAAGAGGGAAAGGATCACTCTGAATTCCGATGCGTTAACATATTCAGTTGAAAAAAATTGTAATTGAATTGGGTCACGTCATCCACCAGCATAATACCAAATTTCCTCTAACCCTCAAGCCTTGGTTCGTGGGATTGTTCCAGAAAGATAAAAATCCCATCCTCTCTCTTTCTGTTTCTCTCCTTTCCCCCTCGTTTCCGACGAGCTACAGTGTCCATGAATACCGCGGCCTCACTGTCTGTCCTGCTGCAAAAAAACAAATGATTGATCAATAAAGTAAATACAAAATGAAAATAAATTGTACATATTAGAAAACGACTTTTAGATACCTTACTGAAACGAGGAAAGCACTCGTACTAAAAAACCTAGTCATACTAGAAAACCTATTTTGATTGAATTTCCTTTACAACCTCAGACTCGAGAATGCTCTCAACACACTCACCAAGCCTGAGCCGTTGCCCTCACTGAGCTTGCTGCCGCCGCTGTCAGTCGAGCTGGCAACCCCCATGTCATCCCATCCCCTCTAGAACTCGTGGGAAGGTCGCGACCTTTGCTGTGAGTTAAAGAGAGGGGCTTCATGGTGGCCTCGAGATGTTAATGGAGGCGCACCAACGAAGGGATGATGTCAGTGTAACGACCGGTCCAACAATGATAGGGAGTGGTCCTCATGGCCAGAGAGCCTAAACAAGGAGTAATTCTTGATATGCTTTTAAGATGGTGAAAGGGTAGAAATAAATCGAACTGTGCACTGGAAATGAGAAGAGCAATTTTGAGATATATATAAAAATTAGAACTTACAAAAATATCTATTGACATAATGACAATGCTTAACATTGGAACTCCAGAAGTAAGCATGCTCAGATGGGAAACACTCTTACGATGGGTGACCTTTTAGAAAGTGTCCACTCATATGCTAAATGACAAAATTGTAAAGCTTGTTATCAGACAAGTCAGAGTGGATAATATGTTAGTGAGTTAATCCAGAGTGCTGCGATACGGTATCTAAGTGGGATCCCCCTCCATTAGGTGTATGGTTCGAGAACGAACCATGCAAAAGTTGGTGAGCTTATAACAACCCGATCAGACGAGGGAGGGGAGTAGTCATTAAGGCTTGAGGGCTTGGACAAGGAGCACTTCCTAGTATGCTTCTAGGATTTTGAACGGGTTTAAAATGAACTGAACTATGCATCGAATAAGAGGAGAGTGATTTCGAGATGTGTGTGGACGCATGTGAAAATTGGAATTAATTCATGGAGTTGTCTTTTGACATAATAGAAATGCTAAAGAATCACTCCTAGGATAGTTGACCTTCTAAAAAGGTACCCTCCTTTACATCAAAGGACTAAACTATGATGCATAATATGAGACATGGCAAGGCGGATAATATCTTAATGAGTTAATTCAGGACATCACAGTCAGCGAGGCCAATGAGGCTGCATGCAATTGCATGCACATGTGAGGGAAAGGGAGGAGAGGGTCAGGTTTTGGATTTTTTTTTTTTTCTCTTTCTCTGTTCTTGTGCTTTGTTCTAGATGTATGATATAACTCGCACAACTCATCAACAAAAATGATTGGTTGGAGAAAACATCCAACGAACACACAACCCTCTAACCTTTTCGTGCAAAAGTTTTAAGGTACATTTAAGACCTACATGGATGGCAAAGGCAACAATGTCAAATCTCCTAAAATTGGGAATATTACAAAAAATCCATCAACCTATTATATTTGTGACAATTCAGCTTTAAGTCTTTCAATAGTGCTAATTTAATCCTAAATATTTTCAATATTATTTACGTGAACACTAACCGAAGCTGATGTGGACTTTTATTTTTATAATTTTTTTTTTGAATTTTTACCCTTTTTTTTGTTTTTTTTCTTTTCTTTTCATTAACTTTTTTTGGGACTAAAGGCCGAGAAGGCTTGACAACCACAGGTGAGGGCTGAGATATCCTCGCCAGATTTGGGCATTGCGGCCTTGCCCATACCAGGCGAGGGCATCATGGCCTTGACCAAATATGGGCAAGGGGCCAAGCCCTCTTAAGTCTTGAAGAATAATGCATCATTTAATTATCAATAAAGTCAAAATGGGTAACTTGAGCTATGCTAGAACATCATACATAGGAAATCTCATATATAAAAGGTTAATATCATAAAAAAATCTTAATTTGGTTTACCCGTAAGAAATTTGCGCTAGACTAATTATTGGATCACCAAAAATCTCACTACACTTGTGACAAATTCACCATTTTAATATAGATTTTTACGTAAATTTGCTATGTCAATTGATTTATTGCCATGTGTCATCCAGTTTAGCAATTCCATAATAAAATTTTCTTAACCTAATGAAGGGTAAATATGTCACAAGTGTACCAATTTGGAGTTTTTGATTATCCAAAAATTAGTTTGGGGTAAAATTATCACAAATGTACTAATTTAAAGTTTTTCATGATATTAGCCTAAAGAAAATATTGGAGGCACTGAGATTGGTGGACAACATTCATTACAGTATGGAAAATATGCTAATATCATCATGATATTTTTTGTAGGAATAAGCGTGAAACTTACTATAATGAGATAACATTTTTTCTTCAAAGTGACTAGTTTCAATCTTAAATGAGTCTTAATTCCTTGGACTCTAAAAAAAGGGTGTGGTTGATCGTGTAGGTGGAGATGAACCCTTTGTGGCAGCAACAAAAGCTAAGGAAAATCTGCAAGGAAAAGGGAATACACATTACCGCCTACTCTCCGTTAGGAGCCAAAGGAACTTTTTGGGGGACCAATAGAGTGATGGAATGCGAGGTGCTACAAGAGATTGCCAAAGCCAAAGGGAAGACGCATGGCCAGGTTGTCATCAATCTCCTATGCACTTTATCATTCTCGAATTGGATGATGCTATGCATTCATATATTGATTCAGATGATTAATTTAGACACTTGGTCCTCTCAAGTCAAAATTCTATGTAGCTACTAGCTAGGCTACGGTCAGTTATAATTACGTAAAATATAAATCCTATAGGATTAATCAATTTGGTTAAGGGAAAGATATAAAGCCTTACAACACATGAATATTCCTTAACATTGGATCACTTTATCGCATTGTAAGATATTTAGCGCATTTGTTGACCAAGTCCATTAATTGAGCTAGAACTAAGTAAAATGTTAGAACATTATTTATTTTTATTAATATCTATCTGGTTATTATCATTGCACATATATAAGCAAGTTTACTCATTACTCCTTATATGATGGGAAAATGATACAAATAGTCTCTAAACTTTGGCTTAATATGTAATATCATAATTGAACTTTTAGTTTGTTTAATATAATCTTTGAACTATTGCTAATTATACTATTGCTCGAATGGTAAAATATTTTTTAATTTCAAAACATTTCCAAAACTAACCAAAAAACATGCTATTTTTTATTTTCTTTTATTTTCTGGTCTTTGTTAATATTATTATAGTTCTATTCAATATTTTTATCTAATGATCTCTATATTAATAAAAATATAACATCATTTACAGTTATATTGTTTTCATAAGAAAATATAATAATGATATTTATTAATCTCTGGAATAATTGTACTTATATAAATTTAAATTTGAATTCCTAATTTTTAGATAGATAAAATCATCAATTAAAAATTAAAAATAGCAAGATTTTCAATCTAATACAATTGCAAATGAGGTTTAAATTTTACTATAATAGAGATCATAAGTTAAATTTTACTTGAATAAAAAAATTGTGATAATTATAAAGACAAAAGGAAGTTAAAAATAAAGATAAAGCCATTTTTTTTGTTGATTAAGGAAATGGATTGAAATGACAAGATATTCTGAAATTTAGCCAATACTGCAATTGTGAAAACTTATGAATATTACTGAGTAACTAACTTGATTTTGTTAGGGATAGTTAAGAAACTAGATTGAACAAAATGAAAATTGGACTAGAATAATTTGAGGATCATATGAAATGAATTAAAAATTCAAGGATAACATTGCATATTGGGCCAAAGTTTAGAGATTATTTGTGTCACTTTTCCGAGATGGATATGTTTCAAATAATGGTTAAGCTCATATTTTGGCTATATTATTGGTTTACATGAAGGTTTGTTTAAGGTGGGTGTATGAACAAGGAGTCAGCGTGCTGGTGAAAAGCTTCAACAAAGAGAGGATGAAAGAGAACCTTGACATATTCGACTGGAGCTTGAGCCCTGAAGAATTGAACAAAATTAGTCAAATTCCACAAAAGAAAGGATTTGTCGGACTTGAAATAGTATCCCCAAATGGTCCTTACAAGTCTCCTGAAGAGCTTTGGGATGAGGAGATTTAATCAAGAATCATTATGTTCATTCAATAAGTTCATTCAACTCGAGAAGTGTTGAATGACTTGTTCAGAGATTGTTGGACCTTAATGCCAAATGAATGCCAGTCCCTTCTATTTTAGAATAGCATAATTATGTTCCCCCTTCCTTTAGTATTTTGAATGGAATTGTGGAGTCCACTCATTTAAGAAATTTTGACTTACAATATATTGTTATTCTCACAACTCAAAATCTGTTAGCAAATTCCAATAATAAATTAGCTATCATGCATGCTCATACATGACAGCTTTTGGTTTGTTCAAATTTTGTGGATGGTATAAGTAGATGATTAAACGGCAAATGCTTAAACTGATTTCTCATATTTATGCTAATCTTCTAGACTTAGATACTTCAAAATGTTTCATATCTTTACAAATTAATTACCTCAATTTACTCGTAAAAGACCTTAAACAGAGTTCCACCAATTGATAATACCAGCTTCCTTTCCCTTTTCTTTAACTATCTTATAACTTATCTCTCTTTATATACAACTCTAAAAAGAAAAATAATTACTTTATGGTAAGAAAACATTCTTTTTCTTAAATAATTTTAGTTCCTAACTTTTTGGATAGATAAAATCATCAAGTAATAATAATAATAAAAAAGCCACATTTTTTTTTGTTGATTTAGGAAATGGATTGAAATGACATAATATTTTGAAATTTTAGCCAATATTGTAATTATGAAAAGTCGTAAATATTACCAAATGACTAACTCGATGTTTTTATGGAAAGTTGAGCAACTAGATTATAAAGTCTAAGGACTAGATTGAACATTTAGGAATAGTTCAAATGCCATATTAAACAAATTAAAAATCCAAGGATGACTTTACACATTAAGCCATAGTTTAGGGATTATTTGTGTCACTTTTCTTACACGGAAATGTTTCAAATGAATGATTAAACTCATATTTTGGCTATATTACTAGTTTGCATGAACGTTTGTTTAAGGTGGGCATGTAAACAAGAAGTCAGTGTACTATTGAAAAGCTTCAACATAGAGACGATGAAAGAGAACTTTGACATTTTCGACCAGAGCTTGAGCCTTGAAGAATTGAACAAAATTAGTCAAATTCCACAAAATAAAGGATTGGCCGGACTTGAAGTAGTATCCCCAGATGGTCTATACAAGTCTCCCAAAGAGCTTTGGGATGAAAAGATTTAATCAAGAAGCATTATTTGCTTCACTTAGTTCATTCAACTTGAGACTTACTGAATAAATTATCCCAAAATAGTTGAGCCTTAATCCTAAAGGAACGCTAGTCCCTTCTAATTTCCAGTGTTCATCCGTCATCGTGCAGTGTAATAAAAAGGTGCTTCAAATTGTAATAGAGAGCTGTTCTAAACTCAATTACATAACTAATCAGAAATATTTATAAGGATTGACTGGCCATTTCATATTAGAGTACAAATGGAACAATCAAATAACAATCTCCCGCATTATTCAAATATTATTGCCCTCGCCATAGCTAGCAAGGAAAGGATCACCTTGGCCCACGGCTAATGAAGGCCCGACAACCCTAGGTGGTCAGAATTGTATAAAATAAAGAAAAAAATAATAAAAAAGAAACAAACAAATAATTCAAAAAATATTAAAATATTAATAAAAATGATCAACATCGGTGTTTGTCGTGCCATGTAAGATGGCTAACATCCATGTGAGAGATATCCAAATAAAGTTAGTTAGATGGACTCA
Source organism: Eucalyptus brandiana (assembly GCA_014182725.1). Lineage (NCBI taxonomy): Eukaryota > Viridiplantae > Streptophyta > Magnoliopsida > Myrtales > Myrtaceae > Eucalyptus > Eucalyptus brandiana. Next base: position 33,189,491 of record CM024669.1, read on the forward strand.
ATTGGTAATGTGAAATTGTTTATGACTCAATTGATAAAATTTTGAAATTTATGACTGAATTAACAAAAATGCAATAACTTTAAGACTTTTTAAATAATTTTTCCTTATTTAGGGTATTTACCAATTTTTTGCAATCAAGTTATTGACTAGTTTTCTGTCACGCCCCGAACCCCAGGCGCGCGCACATCCCACTGTGGTCGATCAAATGCGACATTCCTAGGTAGTGTCGCCGACCCCATTCATTTTATTACGCATGCGGAAGCGAAACAAATCTCCTGACCACATTTAACTTGGGATAGAAAAGTAGGAAGCAAAACCACAACATATCACTTTCATAATTCAACCGAATTACAAACAGAGGTCTACGGCCAAAAGTCTACTAAAGACCGGCTCTTAAAAAGGAATTGTCCTACGACCTACAAGTCGGACACGTTCTCCAATCTTATGACTTCACCTCTACAACTCCTCAAGGCCAACCAAAGCTATCTGGATGCTCCGTCCACCAAGGACCTGAAATTTTAATCCCACAACCGGGATGAGACGATGTCTCAGCAAGTTCAACCCCCTAAACCCCTATTAGAAAGAAAATACGCCCCAGGTGGCCTAGCCACATCACACAGAAGACTTATCTCGCATTAGCCTTCATCTGCAGGTTAACACAATTTATATAATTCAACTACGAACAATTATAATAACCAAACAACCATGGCACAATCACATCATCAGAACAATTCAACCACTTGGATCGTCTCAGCGATCAATCGACTTGGCCGATTACATGTCAAATCAGCAAATCAATCAATACTCTTAATCACGGCCCCACTCGGCAAAAATTAGAATCAGTGGCATCACGGCCCCACTCGGCGCGACCTTTATCAGGTGGCAATTCACGGCCTCTCTCGGTGCGACCTTTATCAGGTGGCAATTCACGGCCCCACTGGGCGCGACCTTTATCAGGTGGCAATTCACAGCCCCACTGGGCGCGACCTTTATTAGGTGGCAATTCACGGCCCCACTGGGAGCGACCTTTATCAGGTGGCAATTCACGGCCAATCTCCCATCAATTTCGACACTTGGAATTTAATAAAGAATCCATATTTATCACAATCAACACTCAATTCGCCACATCCATTCATCAAATCCAAATTCTAAATGCACAACAAATGATCGGCACGAAATTCGAGCAAATAAGGTCCCAACGAAAATTTTCGAAATTTAATAAATAATTAAATTTATTCCGAAAATTAATTAAATAATAATATCCATAGTTTTCGAAATACACACTCAATTTATAATATTCAATCATCAATTTCAAAATCCGAAGGTACCACAGCGATCGGCACGAAATTATGAGCAACCGGGGTCAAAAATAATTTTTCCGTTTTTTTTTTTATAATAATATTTTAATAATTTCGGAATTAATATAATATTATAAATTTCCAGAATTCGAAATCTTTAAATAATTCAAAAATAAAACCTATTATGTCACATCAAGGCTTATATTAATATAAGCATTCCTTTAGCCTTAAATAAAACCCACTTAAGTTAATCAAGCACATTAATATAATCTACATTTACATAAATTAAACTAACCACCTAATAACATTTAACACAAACTAAACACCCATAAAGCATAATTAACCCTCTAATTAGGATTTAGTGAGGTAAACTCACCGGATTAGCAAACCGAGCGGACCAAAACGACGGGGACGACGCGAGGATCGACTTTCCTCAAAGCGGGCTGAGCATCCGGGCTCGGGAAGGCGGCCAAAACGGGCCAAAACCCTCTGCGATACCCATTTTTCTTCTTCTCTGTTCGTTGCTATTTGGGGGCGATGGAGGACGGATCCGGGGCTAATTAGAGCCGGACAAGGCCGGTGGAGGGCGAGGGGACTCCGGTGAGGCCGGACGGTGGCCGAAGGAGGTTGGGCGGCGGCCATAGGTGGTTGAACGGGACCAACCAGAGACGAAACAGGGGCTGGGTCGCACGGCAGGGACGGCAGGCGCGATCGTGAGGCGGCGGAGAGCGCGGTGCTGCGCGGGCGGCGGCGCGGCAGCTCCGGTGCGGCGGCGTCCAAGCAGCTGGTCGCGGCTCCTTCCGGCGACGCTGGACGCTGCTCCTGCTATTCGGTCCTGTTCGAACCAGAGGGAGGAGAGGGGCGGAGGCGTGCGGACGGCAGCTCGACGGCGGGCTTGGGTGCACGGGAGCAGCTCCGGTGGCTTGCGGGTGTTTTGGCGTGAGGCGTGCATCGACGGGGCTCCTCAACAGCGTGCGGCTTCGGATGGGGCTTCTCTGGTTTGTTGCTGAAGAAGAGACCAAAAGGAAGGGGAAGAAGATGGAGGTTCCGGTCGACGGGGGAGAGGGGAAACCGGTTTTCTCCTCTCTCTCTCTCTCTCTCTCTCTTTGGCCCCACCAATGCAGCTGTCTTCCACTCCATTTTCCTTGCCAAAAATGCCCCTTCTAGAAGCTTTAAGGTAATTTAAAATGTTGGGTCTATGGGCATACGAATTTTGAAACAATTGGCTTCCATTAATCACTTGATTTACTTTAAATCCATCTCAATTGGCCTCAATGCTTCCATTAAATATTCTCCTTATCCAATAGCTCATCTCGCATCTCAATTTTGTATTCCATTTTAATCCCCGGCTCCAATTGCATAGAAATGACCTGATTAATTCAATTGAAATTAATACCGAAAATTCTGGATGTCACATTTTCCATAACCAATTCTTAATTGTGAATTACCTATGTGTCATTCATTTTTATAAGTACAACTTCTTATTTGTCTTTCTTTCCAAAACCTTAAATTTTACAACTATCATGTACAATTACAAACTTCATTTGAGTTATTAGTTTTTCTCAAACAAAGTCACTTATTAGTTTTGTTACCAAATCTCTTGAGTTGCTTACCAATAGTTATTTATAATTTTTATTAAACTTACCAACTTTTCAATTGAGTTACCATCTTGTACTTACGTAAATTATTTATTTTTTAAATCAGTTTGCATAAATAATCTAATAATGATGGTCATTCTTTTTGTATTTTCGCCAATACATAAGCAAGTTTATATTTCCATTCTAAGATTGTTTGTGTAAAATTAATAAGGGTCGTGGTTTCTTTCAAATCTGGTTGGAGGAAATTATCTTTTTGGTTATTGTGCAAGGTTATAACTCACACTTACTTTTTGTTAAGTTCGCATGCAAGTGATGTTTATATTGGTAATCAATCAAACAAAAACTTGATTGGAGTAAAGTATAATGAAGGAAGGAAAATATGGCCCCTAATTCATACACTAGCGATGTATGTAATAGAAATCTTTCGTTTATACATGGTCTATGAACAAAAGAAAACTTCCCCAATTAAAAACATAAAAAAAAAAAAGCAAGATTCTCTCTCTCACACACCTAAATTCAATTAGTTATAGAGTTATGTGTTGACACCTAAATTTTGGTAGGTCCATTTCATTATTTATTAATTGGATTGAAAAGTATGGATTAATTTTAATTCCTATCCTAGCAAAAATAATTCTGTTAATTGCATTGCATTGCATATAGACATTAAGAGCATTTGCATAACTAACATTAAATTTTTTTTTTTAAAAAAAGCTTGTAAAAAATTATTTAATTTTTAGCGAGACCAGGCCGGGGGCAGGTCGGCCTGGCCTTCCTTCTTTTCCATTTTTCTGCCTCTTTCCCCTTTGGGCCCAGCCCATTTTTCCTTTTCTTTTCCCCCAAGCCCAGTCTCTCCCTCACGCTCTCGCGGACTCTGCATAGAAAGAGAAACTGGAGGCTTGCGCAAGGAGGAGGACAGAGAGCAGAGAGAGCGAGCGTCTCACCGAATTGGTGGTCGGGGACGGGCCAGGCCAGCAGCGACGGCTGGCAAAGGAGGAGGCCGCGCGCGCCGCCTGCTTGAGAGGTCAAAGGGAGAGAGGAAGAGACCGAGGATGGGGCTTGCTCGTCTGTGGAATTTCGGAGAGGGAGAGAGAGACAGAGTGGAGAGACCGTGAGAGCAACCCCCACAGAGAGAGAGAGAGAGAGAGAGTTTGAGAGCGACGAGCCCTCCGGCAATAGGCCCATCGGAGGCGTGCGAGGTGACCGGAGGTGGTCTGATCTATCGAACTCGCCCTCCATTCGCCGCCGCCGAGTAGGGTAGGGACCCTCGGCCGACCCCCTGTTTGTGTCCTGTTTTGTCCCGTTACGGGCTCATCGGAACGGGCTCTCGTCGTTGTCCGGTTCACGCGTGTTCCGGCCTCGTCCGTCTGTGCTCTACTGGTTTTGAGCGTTTTCGGCCCATTTTTGTGAATCCGGGTGCGAGCTCGACTCTTCAATGAATCTTGGTCCTCCTCTCAGTCGACGCCCGCCGGATGTTCGATGAAATGTCTCTGTGATACGCATGAAAGTTTATCTCTGTTCACATTTTGTTGGTTTTATATGTCATTGTCATGATTCCTCGCTTCTTTTTGTTATCACGGTTCCTTTCGTGTGCGTGGTGTGTTAAGCCTTCATCGTTCCGGTGATGGATGATGGCCGACCGCTGCTCTCGTAGAGGGTTAAGGTGGGATGGTGGATGAGTAAGAAGCGTTCAGTCTTGTATCTCCAGTAGAGCCCTAAGGGGGATTTTTAGTGTCGAACTTGCTGGCTTTTGCTCAGGATGGCTGAGTAAATTGAGAATGGTCTGGGAACGAGGGCGTCAGTAGAGGAGTTTAAACCTTAAAAAAAAAAAGGCGTGAGAGGGTAACTATGAGGGTTGAATGGGTTTAATCAAGTTTGGGCTAGAACATGTTTGGGCTTTGGTAGACATGGGCTTAAAATCAGCTTGTTGGGCTTGGTCTCAGCTCCAGTAATAATAACGCTGGAAGATCTTGGTGTTAAAATGAGCCTGATGTGGAATGGGCTTATTGTGAATAGGCCCATCTGTGTGCATGGTCTAGAGCCTAAAGCCTCCTAATGTGTAAAGCCCATTTCGTGCCCTTAGGCCACACTAGAAAGATCAGATCGGAGCCCATGTTCTGACCGGGCCCAGAGCCTGACCGGGTCTCATTTTTGGATTGAATTTTTTTTAAAATATTTTAAAATTTTAAAAATCCCATAATAAAATTATTTTTTTTTTTGTAAAGATTATGAAAAAAGCTTAAAAATTAGTTTTTGAGAAAGTTTCACTTAAAATACATGAAAATCCTTGATAAAAAATTATGCTTAAAATTGAGCGAGCTTTTAGGACCTTACGATTTGAGTATTCTTAGAGATAAATGATAGGTTGTTGTTTGCGCAATTCCATTTCTACTATTATGTGATTATGCTCCTTCAATATGTTGATTGTGGTTCCTTTTAGATGAATGACATTTGTCTTATTTCTTAGGGAGATTCCTGTTTTTCCTTGCAATTTATTTAATGCTTCATTAGTTGTTGATTGTTAGTTTAACGATTGTGTACCTATATGATCATCTCATATGTTAGTGGATAGGTTTAAAATCAATTTAGACTATCTGACAAACATCTTCTTTAATTAACAAGATTAGGTACTGAAATAGTACTAGTTGATTAATTAGTTTAACTAAATCCATGATCCTATATTTTCTAATTACGTAAGAAGTGAGGTATATTTTTGTGCCTCACTTAGTTTCTAATTGACTTAAATAGGTTAGTGGTGATTCATCATTAAAAAGATTCTTATAGCGTTAATTCGAATAACCCAATATTATGCGAGGTATGAGTTTGGGAGAATTCATGTCCAAGACAAGGGCTATAGACTTGTGTCACGGCCCGGAAAAAAGCCGATCCAAGAGGTTCCTAAGGGACGGCCATGACACATCTATGGATCAAGCGACCCTCGGCTTGTATTCCCGAAATCCTAGGGTTTTCTCGAGTCTTCTAGAATACTCTTGGGGGCGGGCGATACAGTAATTGTATTCGTATGTAATAAATGCGGGTAATTGGTAGTTGGGGAGATCCGATCTCCACCGTTAAATCGATGAGAGATTTAAGGATACGGTTTGCCTTGTACTTGTATATATAGGGGTCTCCTCCCCCTCATTGTACTCATCTCATTCACAAGTGAAATACAATCCAAAGCTTCTATCTCTAGAGTTTTCTCTCTCTAGAGTTTTCTCTCTCTAAAATCCTTGTGAGTTGAGCGTGAGAAATGCTTCTTGGGAGAATTCCTAAGGCCGCACAAGTAAGGGAACGCTAGATCGATCGGCCCGTGACAAGTGGTATCATAACAAAGTTCGTTCCAAGCGATGGCTAATCCACGATCTGATGAGGCGCTTGCCATGGGTGGTGACTGCGTTGATCGTGGGCAGAACGTCGAGAGGGCTAAGGGAAAGAAGAGCCGTGGTGGTTCGAGTTCAAGGGATCCACAGGGGATCTTGTGCAGCGAATGACGAAACTTGAGTTGTTCGTCACCAATGTTCTAGGATCGGTCGACGACCTGACCTGCTGGAAGGGAGGAGCTCATTGCTGAGGTACAAGAGCTCAAGACCGGCATGGGAGAGCTCCGACACAAGTTGTTGGGGACCCTAAGGGAAGAGCTCGCACAACGGTACGAACCCCTAGAGGCCACGATGGCGGCCATGCGCGCAGAGATAATGGAGCTCAAGGGTAAGCTCGCCGAATCAGAAGCTGCACAAGTGAACAAGGTGATCACCATGCAAGGTCCACGAACGGACGCACCCAAGCCGAAGGAATTCTGTGGCTCACGGGTGGCCAAAGACGTGGACAATTTCCTCTGGTATATGGAGCGGTACTTCCAAGTCATGAGGATCAACGACAACTAATCATGAATAAACACTGCATCTATGTACTTAGTCGATAATGCATTGTTGTGGTGGCATCGTCGGTCGGATGATAGGTGTAGGAATCCTATCACGACTTGGGATAGATTCGTCGAGGAGTTCCAACGGAACTACTTTCCCGCTTATGCGGATGAGAAAGCTCATGACGAGCTGAAATGTCTCGAGCAAAAGGATGGTGTGCGCGACTACATCAAGCAGTTTTCGAAGTTACTACTCTAGATTCCTTCGATGAACGAGACTAAAGCGTATTACCAGTTCATGAGTGATCTCAAACCATGGACCAAGCAGAAGTTGAAGCGGTTTAATGTGGGAGATCTCACGACGGCCATGGCCGCAGCCGAATCACTTGTGGAGTCTAGGTGCCTTCCACATCCCGATCGGACTCTCGTTCAAGGGACAAAGCCACTAGTGGGGGAGATTGAGGGAGATACAACCGCCCGATCGGAAGTAGACCACCGGCTGGTTCTCACAAGGCTTATGCGGAGTCAAGCGAAGGTGGACAGAGGAAGGTACACTCTTGCAAATGTTTCTTTTGTTATGGTCCACACATGGCACGGGATTGCCCGAACAAGGCCAAGTTAGCCGCCTTTTGCAAAGAGGATGAGCCTAAGGAAGAGTCGTGATTGGGTTCGTTGCGACTTAGCACAATCAAGTCTAAGAAAGCAAAGGAGTCTAAAAGCTTGATGTTCGCGGACTTGAGGATAGGAGAGTCCATAATGAGTGCGCTCATAGTCATGGGAGCATCCAACCTCTTTATATCGGAACAAGTCGCGAAGAGACTTAACCTATGGGTTGAGAAGGGAGACAGGTGGCTCAAGACGGTGAACTATAAGGAGGTCCCTGCAATCGGTGTCGCATGGGACGTGGAGCTGCAACTCGGGCCATGGAAGAGTAAAGAGATTCTAGAGGTAATTCTCTTTGACGACTACAACTTTGTTATTGGGATTAAGTTCCTAGATAAGATCCATGTTATTATATTATCTTTCGCCGAGTGTATATGTGTGTTGGACAAGCATTGCCAATGCGTGATCCTAGTCCACTGTGAATCAGACCGTGATCGAAGGGTGATCTCAGCAATGCAACTCACCAAGGGAGCAAGGAAGGGTGAGGTGACGATCCTTGCAGCCTTGAAGGTGGAGGACAATGAGGGTGAAGGGAGCGAAGTCCCGACGGAGGTGACCCAAGTCCTCAACTCGTTCAAGAACGTGATGCCTTCGGAGTTGCCAAAGAAGGTACCACCTCAAAGAGAGGAGGATCATTGGATCGAACTGGTGTTTGATGCTCGATCGCCTACCATGGCGCCTTACCGCATGGCGCCCCTAGAATTAGAAGAGTTGAGGAAGCAACTAAAGGAGCTGCTTGATGCGGGGTATATTCGATCGTCCAAGGCTTCGTTCGATGCGTCGATCCTGTTCCAAAAGAAGCACGATGGGTCACTTCGGATGTGTATCGACTACCGGGCGTTGAACAAGCTAACTGTGAAGAACAAGTATCCGATTCGCTCATCGCGGATCTCTTCGATCAACTTAGTGGAGCTCAATAGTTCACCAAGTTGGATCTTCAATCGGGCTACTATCAAGTTCAGATCGCTGAAGGAGACGAGCCGAAGACCGCGTGTGTGATGCGGTATGGATTCTACGAGTTTCTCGTGATACTGTTCGGCTTGACCAACGCTTCGGCTACATTTTGTACGCTCTTCACCCTTTCCTAGATCGGTTTGTAGTGGTTTACCTAGATGATATTGTAGTATATAGTCGGACGCTCGAGGAACATGTCAAGCATTTAAGGCAGGTCTTCCAACTCTTGCGTGAGAATGAGTTGTATGTTAAGCGTGAGAAGTGTGCATTTGCCCAAGAGGAAGTTCCGTTCTTATGGCACATCGTCGGGGGTGGGCGAGTGCGAATGGACAAGGTGAAGATTCAATTGATTGTCGAAATGGGAGCCGCTGATGAAGGTGACAGAGTTGAGGTTGTTCCTTGGTCTCACCAACTATTACCGACGGTTCGTGCGGAGCTACTCGAGCATCATCGTGCTACTCACGAACTTGCTGAAGAATGAGAAACCATGGGAGTGGACAGATCGATGCCAAAGGGCATTCGATCGATTGAAGAAAGCCATGATCGAGAAACCGGTATTGGTGTTGCACGATCACACCAAGCCCTATGAGGTAGAGACTGACGCATCGGATTATGCTATCAGTGGTGTTCTTATGCAAGATAGACATCTAGTGGTGTATGAGTCTTGCAAGTTGGACGACACCGAGCGACGATATACTGTTCAAGAGAAGGAGATGACCGCGATGGTCCATTGTCTTCGGACGTGGAGGCATTATCTCCTTGGGTCAAAGTTCGTCGTGAGGACGGACAACATAGCCACAAGTTACTTCCAAACGCAAAAGAAGCTAAGTTCGAAGCAAGCTCGATGGTAGGATTTCCTTACAGAGTTCGATTACGTGCTGGAGTACAAGCCGAGGAAGGCCAACTCCGTGGCGAATGCACTAAGTCGTAGAATGGAGCTGATGAGCAGCACGGTGAGTCGACCGAGCTATCCTTAGATTGATCGCATCAAGGAGGGGTTGAGGCATGATTCAAGAGCTCAAGCTCTTGTCGAGTATGCGAAGGAATGCAAGACCTGACAATTCTGGTGTGAGGATGATTTCCTCTACACCAAAAGAAGACGATTGTATGTGCCCTTTCATGGGAAGCTAAGGAAGGAGATCTTGTGCAAGTGCCACGACTCGAAGTGGACGGGTCATCCAGGGATTCACCGCACCTTGACCCTCATCGAAGATCAGTACTATTGGCCTCAAATGCGGGATGACGTAGAAGCTTATGTGAAGACTTATTTGGTATGCTAACAAGACAAGCTAGAGCAACGTTTGTTGCCAGGCCTGTTGGAGCCGCTTCCCGTTCCAACTCATCCATGGGAAAGTGTTTCCATGGACTTCATTGTCAACCTACCAAAGTCCGAGGGGTGTCGGACTCTCATGGTCGTGGTGGATAGATCCTCCAAGTACGTGACTTTTGTGCCTACGACGAAGGATTGCCCGGCTGAGGAGGCGACCAAGCTATTCATGAAGCACGTGGTCAAGTATTAGCGAGTGCCACAAATGATCGTGAGCAATTGTGATCCTCGCTTCACGGGGCGTTTCTAATCCGAGTTGTTCAAGTTGATGGGGTCGGAACTAAATATGTCTACAAGTTTGCATCCCCAAACCGACGATCAGACAGAGCGGGTCAATGCGCTCTTAGAGATCTATCTCCGACATTTCGTGAGCACAACGCAAGTGAATTGGGCAAAATTGATCGACATAGCCCAGTTCTCCTACAACTTGCAGCGGAGCGAGTTGACCAGTTAAAGTCCGTTTGAGATTGCGACTGGGCAGCAACCGAATACCCCAAACGCCATTACTTCAGGTTACCGGGGGAGTAGTCTGCCTGCATACCAATTTGCCAAGGATTGGTAGGAGCAGTCCGACTTGGCACAAGTGTGTCTACACAAGGCCTTCAAGCGCATGAAGAAGTGGGCCGACAAGAAACGACAGCACGTGGAGTTCCAGGTCGGAGATCAAGTGTTGGCCAAGCTGCATGTCGTTCTCCGATACGAGGACGTGCACAAGGGGTTGATCCGTCATTACGAGGGGCCGTTTCGTGTGCTGCAACGGGTCGGAAAGGTCGCATACAAGCTGGATTTACCATCAAAACTCAAGGTACATCCAGTTTTCCATGTGAGTATACTTAAATCTTTCCAAGTTGATGAGGAAGATCCGAACTGAGGAGAGTCACACCGGGCGCCACTCAGGGCAAAAACCTCGTATGACCGAGAGGTTGAAAGCATCATGGCAGATCGAGTCATACGGAAGAGGTACTACGCGCCAAAGGGAGAATACTTGGTCCGATGGAAGGGTCTTTCAGAGAGTGAAGCAATTTGGGAGCCCATGGAGAGCCTTTGGCAATTCAAGAAGGAGATCGAAGCCTTTCATGTTGAAGACGCGATGAGGGCGTCGCCTAATTAGGTGGAAGAGAATGTCACAGCCCGAAAGAAAGCCGATCCAAGGGGTTCCTAAGGGACGACCGTGACATATCTATGGATCAAGCGACCCTCGGCTTGTATCCCCGAAGTCCTAGAGTTTTCTTGAGTCTTCTAAAATATTCTTGGGGGCGGGCGATACAGTAATTGTATTCGTATGTAATAAATGCAAGTAGTTGGTAGTTGGGGAGATCCGATCTCCACCGTTAGATCGATGAGAGATTTACGGATACAGTTTATCTTATATTTGTATATATAGACGTCTCCTTCTCCTCATTGTACTCATTTCATTCACAAGTAAAATACAATCCGGAGCTTCTCTCACTAGAGTTTTCTCTCTCTAAGATCCTTGTGAGTTGAGCGTGAGAAAGGTTGCTTGGGAGAGATCCTAAGGCTACACGGGCAAGGGAACGCTAAATTGATCGGCCTGTGACACTTGCCTTTAAGACAATATCCTTAAACCTATGTATTTTCTTTTCCAAATGGAAAAAGGTAGGTCTCAACACTATGTCGCCTTGGAATTTGCTACATTTATTTTTAATTTAGCCTTATCAACCATAGATTGTGATTCTGAAGTCTCACGTGGAGCAGGAGAAAGTTGGTTGAGTTATACATTAGTTGTGGTCCAACCTCAAATCATCATCACTTGAGTACTTTTTTGTGGATTTAGCCCATGGAATTAGGCCGTCGTTACTAATGGTGTCTAGTAGCATTTACGTAGGTATTGACCGTATTATAACATTACCTTCGTCGTGATTACGAATGGTCCCTACTAGTACTGAGGCATGTAGTGTAGTATTTTGACCTTTATGGGCCAACATTGTAAGACTAACTGAGTTACGAGGAATAGAGTATTCTCAAAATCTCACATGATTGACAAATGTGCAAGGAGAATTCGTTTATCTAACATTGCAAATCTTCCGTGCTGATTGGAATCCGAACAGGGTTACAACAGGATCAGTTAGAGTAATTATTAAATTATGGGCTTTCATTAGCACTGTCATCTTCATATAAAAGAATAATAGCCTCCTCATCTTTGTATAGAACAACAACAGTCTCTTGAGTTTAATGATCTAAAAGAAGTCAATGTCGATTTTTAGATGTGTGGGCAAATTTGGGATTAGGATGAAAGTCGAAGGTTTTTTTAAGGCAAGAAAATCCACGCATAATTGTTAATTAACCTAAAGTTGGTCTTTTAAAGGATATAGGCCCCTTTTTTTCAAGTTTTTGCTTGTATGCTGCAAGTGATGCACTCAGTTTTACGGAACAATGTTATTTTTTAAATGGCTTTCTTATCCTTTTTCATTTAAAACAATTGATAAAGCTTAACTAAGATCTCTTACTAAAAATTCCTCATCATTTTCATGGTATTATTTGAACATTTTATTATTTGAAATATTCCTACAGAAACGAGTGAATCGTTGAATGTTTTGGTAAGACTATATTGCAAGTGGACTAATTATATGTTCTAGTTAGACAACTTCATTTTACAAGTAAATTAATTGTATATTTCTAATTTATCTTTATTGATGAGCTGGAGCAAAATTCAGGTGATATTCACTAGCTTACATAACAAAATAAAATTTTGGCGAGGATTGAACTCGCGAGATTCCTACAACTTTGAGCCTCGCTGGTATATGGCGTCAACGAGGCTCGTTGAGCTTAAGCCTCACCAGCTTGTGGTGAGACTTGAGCTTGTCTGTGGATGGCGACGATTTGTCAATGAATAAGAAAAAGAAAATGTTAAAATAAAAATAATTAAAAAATTCGAATTTTTGGTAATTTTTTTCCAAAAATCAAATCAAATATCAAATAACGGAAGATATTTTCTAGAAATATCACATTTCTCGAGCATTAAGATAGCATCTAAGATTTTTCTTTTGCTGTTGAGCAAATAAGACTTTAACAATCGATATTGATCGACTAATTTGTCTTTTTGTTGACTTTAGATTGTGGATGCGAATGGCTAATAACTATGCGTGAAGTTGAAAGACTCTTCCCGTCCAATCCAAATCCACATGCGACGAAACAGCTCCCTTCGTTTCACTTGGAAATATCATATTTCTCGAGCATTAAGATAGCATCTAAGATTTTTCTTTTGCTATTGAGCAAATAACACTTTCACAATCGATATTGATCGACTAATTTGTCTTTTTGTTGACTTTAGATTGTGGATGCGAATGGCTATAACTATGCGTGAAGTTGAAGGACTCTTCCCGTCCAATTCAAATCCACATGCGACGAAACAGCTCCGTTCGTTTGACTATGAACCACGTGTTGACGTTTCTCTTCTGCAAGACGCGAGTTCCTTGCATTATTCTGTGCGATGCGGCTGCCTCTGTTGAAATATTTCAATCTGCACGATACGAGTCCCTTGCATTGCTAATAGTATTTTTCCTCGATATGTATTTTATTATTTACAATGCGAGTGCCTAAACTTATTGTATTAATATCAATTTAACCATAAACTTTTCAAATAAACTAATTTAATCCTAAATGTTTGGCATTTATTCTAATTAAATTTATCCGGTTAATTTTGGTAAGAAATCAGTGACGTGAACGTTGGCAATTTTACGTTACACAACCGATGCTTAATGTGGATATTTTTTTAATATTTTTTTATTAATTTTTAATATTTTATGAAAAGAAGGAAAAGAGAAGAAAAAATAATAGGAAAAGGAAGAGATAAAATTAACAAAAAATTTGAATTTTTTTTTTTTAAAAAAGTCCATGCTTCAAGTCATGTAGGACGGTTAGTGTTCATGTTGGTAATTTCTAACCTATATTGGTGGAATGGATTCAATTGATATTAATGTGAAAATGTTTATAACTAAATTGATTCAAATGAAAATTTTATGACTGAATTAGTATTAATAAAATATGTTTATGGCCGGATCCTCGGCATAAAAAAAATAATAAAATATGTTTATGACTTTTTTTTGTACTTCTTCTGTATTTTTCCCATGATATATTTTTGTGCACGATTCAAGTTCCTTACATTGGAAATAGTATTTTTTGCTTGATATATTTTATTCCATGCCGAATAGAATATTGTTACGACGGGGTCTATATATGCAGTGAAAAGAGATGCATTCCCATACTAAGGTCTGGCCTGTATCACAAAAAAGTACTGCCAAACATGGCCAATGTTATTATTCCTGAGACTACGCTCAACACAAGCGGCAAACCGATCCCGCTTCTTGGCTTCGGAACAGCCGAGTTCCCGTTTGGCTCCTCTGACAACGTGAAGGAACACCTTCTCCATGCGATCCAATTGGGTTACCGTCACTTCGACTCGGCCTCGATTTACCTGTCCGAGCAGCCCCTTGGAGAAGCCATGGCCGATGCTCTCGAGGTTGGCCTCCTAAACTCGAGGGAGGAGCTGTTCATCACCACAAAGCTCTGGTGCAGCGATGCGCATGGCGACCGCATTGTCCCTGCACTCCAGAGATCCCTCAAGTACAATCTCAGTTAACAGATGAATCATACAAGTACCATGTTCGTGCGTTTCGTCATCCTTGTTTTCACTACGTGGGTCGGTTCTTGTGTGTAGGAATCTCAGGCTCGAGTATGTGGACCTGTATCTGGTACATTTTCCGGTGAGCTCGAAGCCAGGAGAGTGTGAGATTCCGGTGAAGCAGGATCTGCTTCATTTTGATTATGAGGGTGTGTGGAAGGCCATGGAAGAGTGCCAGAAGCTGGGCCTGGCCAAAAGCATAGGAGTGAGCAATTTCTCAAGCAAAAAGCTTGAGAAGTTACTGAGCATCGCTGAGATTGTTCCCGCAGTCAACCAAGTGAGTTTTTTGTTGGTCCCTTGGAATTCATGTTTCCTTAAAATTGTTCTAGGAAAAAAAAAAGCATGTTTCTCATAACAAAGAAAAGCTACCAAAAAAATATTTTCCAAAAAAAATGTTTAATTCAAGTCTAGGTTGCTCTTCTTTTATATGTTCACTCAGTCTTCGTGTGCGATTTTGACTTCAAAATAGTTCAAGTTCGCATTATATGTTGAGTAGGAGCTGCTGAGTTTGGAAGTAAAACTTTTTTTATTTTTCTATATTTTTTTTGGAAGAGATGGGAAATACCATGACTGAAGTCATTTTGATGCTTCTGCCAAAACAGGAAGAGGATAATCTGAATTCCGATGCGTTAACATGTTCAGGAAATCAACTGAAAAAAAAAAAAAACATGTTCAGGGGCAAAAGCTGTTCTTAAATTGAGTCATGTTGTCCGGCGGCATGAGAAGGAAATTTCCTCCGACCCGAACCCTGCTTCGTGGGATTTTCCACCAAAAAAAAAAAAAAACTCATCTATCTGTTTTGACATGAGAAGGGTGTGATTTTTTTTTTTTTTTTTTGTCTAACGATTTATATGGGTGTGTTTTGACGATGAAGGTGGAGATGAACCCTCTGTGGCAGCAACAAAAGCTAAGAGAATTTTGCAAGGAAAAGGGAATACACATCACTGCTTACTCTCCTCTAGGTGCCAAAGGAACACTTTGGGGGACCAACAGAGTGATGGAAGCCGAGGTGCTCCAAGAGATTGGCAAAGCCAAAGGAAGGACACTTGCCCAGGTTGTCATCAATTTCTATCTGTTGGAATATAATCCAAAAGAAAACACAAACTGTTTGTTACAATCAGAACATGAAATTGGAGGTGAGGTACGGATATCCGAATCTCCTTAAGGCAATTAGTTCCCGCCAATGATGCTCCGCAGATTCACGAACTATGCCTCCCAAGATACAACACCTCGAACCTGTTTGGATTAGCACTATGCAAACAGGACTCAGTCGAACCGTTCAATTGAACCAGCACACTCAGAAAATTCAGAAGAGTAGAAAAGTGTATCAGAGCCTTTTTGGAATCGAGTTGGAAAACCAAAAACAATTAGAACGTTTTGAAGCTCTATGCTCATATCTATTTATAGAGCTTTTTAGTTCATGTACTACAGAGATGCATGAATTAAATAGACGCGTGTATCCACGAGATTCATCAATAAAGAGATACGTGAATCCAAGAGATTCATGTATCCAAAGATATATGAATTCAAGGGATTGAAGCTCTATGCTCATATCTATTTATAGAGCTTTTTAGTTCATGTACTACAGAGATGCATGAATTAAATAGACGCGTGTATCCACGAGATTCATCAATAAAGAGATACGTGAATCCAAGAGATTCATGTATCCAAAGATATATGAATTCAAGGGATTCATGAACTCAATAAATACATGAACTAAACGATACATGAATCTAGGAAATTCATGAATTCAATAGATACGTAAACATAAAAAATATAGGAAATTCATGAATCCAAAAAGTGATACGTGAACAGAAAAAACGTATCTTAATTTATTGGCTTCCGTTGATCCATTAACAATAATTACAACAATCCCCCACATTAATGGATCAACAAAATATTTTTGACTCGAAGGAATCTGAGCATACCTGTTGAAATACACTGCATCAAGATAGGTAGCTTTCGCTTTGAACCTTCTTTAGTGAAAGCCTATCGGACTTACTTAACTAGTCGATGGACTAAGCCTTGAATCGCCAGTTGTTTGTGTAAGCCTAGACAATAAACCTCACACAGAGTATTTCCAATTCAAGATTGGTTCTCGGTTGTGTTCATTCTTTCGGCCCTGAACTGCTTGGGATTCATGCGTGCTTTAGAAAATCTAGCCTTTAAAGATTTTCATAGAGTCGGCCAGCTCCACGCATATAGGTGCATTCCTATTAAAGATATCCTACCATATCTTACTTGAATGTTATATTGCAAGTTATAGGAATCATTAAACGCATAGCGTACCCTTAATAACGCTGTAGGAAAGCACTGTTGCATCATAGGAATGAGAGACAGTGCTCACACTAGAGTTTCCAAAATTTGCGTTGTCCTATTGAACCTAGTCCATGGGATCTCCAATCGCATAGGTTAGGTTTCCACCCTGGAATCTCTTTATTGGGTTAAGGCTCTTAAACCCATTCCCCTCGATGCGCAGTTTATCTGCTCTTTTGACAAACCTTTTGTCAGCGGATCCGCAATATTTTCCTTTGACTTTACAAAGTCTAAAGAAATTATTCCATTTGAGAGCAACTGCCTTACGGTGTTATGTCTACGACGAATATGTCTAGACTTACCGTTATAAATCACATTATGTGCCCTTGCAATTGCCACTTGATTGTCACAGTGTATGCAAATTGCAGGCATAGGTTTTGGCCACATTGGAACATCTTCTAAAAATTGTCGAAGCCATTCTGCTTCTTCAGCAGCTTTATCCAAAGCAACAAACTCTGATTCCATTGTAGAGCGTGTTATTAGAGTTTGTTTAGAGGATTTCCATGACACTGCAGCACCTCCTAGCATGAACACATATCCGCTAGTCGATTTCGATTCATCAGAATCTGAAATCCAGTTGGCATCACAATAACCTTCCAAAACAGCTGGATATTTGCCATATTGTAGAATATAGTCTTTTGTCCTTTTCAAATATCCTAATACTCTCATCAAAGCATTCCAATGCTCATGACCTGGGTTACTGGTATATCTACTCAGTTTGCTTACTGAGTACGCAATATCAAGTCTAGTGCAATTCATGATATACATGATGCTACCGATTACTTGAGAGTATTCTAGCTGTCTAACACTATTTCCAGTGTTCTTTCTTAAAGTTAGGTGTGGAAGAAAAGGATTGTTTGCATCTTTAATGCCGAATCCATTAAATCTCTCAAATACCTTTTCAATGTAATGAGATTGTGTTAAACCTAAGCCATCAGAATTCCTTAGAATTTTGATGCCGAGTATAACATCTGCAACACCTAAATCTTTCATCTCAAAGTTCTTCTTGAGAATGTTCTTGGTGATTTTGATGACCTCAATGTTATCTCCAAAAATTAATAAGTCATCAACATATAGACAAATAAGTACATATCCGACTATAGTGGATTTAGTGTACACACATTTGTCACACTCATTGATTCTATACCCATTTTGAATCATTACCCGGTCAAATTTCTCATGCCATTGCTTAGGAGCTTGTTTAAGTCCATACAATGATTTGACAAGTCTACACACTTTGTGTTCTTGTCCTTTGACCTTGAACCCTTCAGGTTGTTCCATATAAATCTCCTCGTCGAGATCACCATTTAAGAATGCAGTTTTCACATCCATTTGATGTATCTGCAAATTGTATAGTGAAGCTATAGCAATCAACATCCTTACTGATGTTATTCTTGTGACAGGTGAATAAGTATCAAAGTAGTCAAGACCCTCTTTTTGTCTAAACCCTTTGGCTACAAGCCGAGCTTTGTACTTATCAATGGAACCATCAGCTTTTAGTTTTTTCTTGAAAATCCATTTACATCCAATTGGTTTATTTCCAGGTGGAAGATCAACCAATTCCCAAGTATGATTACTTAGGATAGAATGGATTTCATTGTCAACAGCTTCTTTCCAGAAAGGAGCATCTGGAGATGACATTGCCTCTTTATATGTTTGGGGCTCACCTTCTAACATGTATGTTAGAAAATCAGGTCCGAAAGATTTTTCAATTCGAGACCTTTTACTCCTTCGAAGTTCAGCTTCTTTGGCCACAACTTCATCATTCTCGATTCGATTCTCTAAGCCTTTTCGAGAAAGTTCTCCTTGATTTCTTTTTGCAGGATATATATCCTCAAAAATTCAGCATCCCTTGATTCTAGGATTGTATTGGCATGAATTTCCGCATTTTCAGATTTATGAACCAAAAATCTATATGCGCTACTATTTTGAGCATAACCAATGAATATACAATCCACCGTTTTAGGTCCCAACCGAGTTTGTTTCGGAGGAGGAATTGCTACCTTGGCCAAGCACCCCCACACTTTTAGAAAATAATAGGATGGTAACTTTCCATTCCATAACTCGTATGGAGTTTTACCTGTCTTTTTGTGGGGTATTTTATTAAGAATATAATTTGCAGTTAAAAAGCGCCTCCCCCACAAGTTCCGAGGTAAACTCGAACTCAAAAGCATGGCATTAGCCATCTCCTTTAGTGTCCTGTTCAATCGTTCAGCAACTCCATTTTGTTGTGGAGTATAAGGTGCAGTCGTTTGAAGAATTATTCCAAAACTAGCACAATACTCTTTCAAATTGATTGAACTATATTCTCCTCCTCTATCGACCTAAGCACTTTGATTCGTTTATCAAGTTGGTTTTCAACTTCATTTTTATACTTGACAAACATGCTCATAGTCTCATCTTTGCTAGTTAGTAAATAAACATAGCAAAATCTAGTACAGTCATCCACAAATGTGATGAAGTACTTCTTTCCACCTCTACTTTCTACAAATTTTAAATCACATAGATCACTATGGATTAATTGTAGAGGTTCACTTGTTCTTTCAATGGATTTGAAAGGTTTCTTGGCAAACTTGGCCTCAACACAAGTCTCACACTTGTAACGGGCATCCAACTCAAATCTTGGAATTAACCCCAAGTTTGCTATTCTCTTCATTGTACCATAGTTTACATGTCCTAATCTACCATGCCATAGATAAGGAGACACAACAATGTAAACTGAAGACTTTTCTTTATTCATAGTCTTTGGGTACACATACTTTGAGTTCACATCAATGACAGCCACGTTGGCCTTAAACAGGGTCATTACACAAGTACCCTTTCCCCACATACATCCCTCCTTTTGAAAGTACAAACTTGTCAGATTCAAATACAACTTTGAAACCCTTCTTGACAAGTATAGGGCCAGAAATTAGATTTTTCCGAATATCTGGTACATGCAACACATTTAGCAAGGCGACCTCCTTGCCAGATGTAAACTTCAGGATCACCTTTCCTCTTCCAGCGATCTTTGTTGATGCAGAGTTAGCCATATAAAGCTTCTCATCTTCTTCAGCCTTCTCATAAGATGAGAACATGTGTTTATCTGCACAGATGTGATTTGTGGCACCCGTGTCTAGCCACCAGCCACTAGTGTTCGACACCAGAGATGCTTCAGACATTACCACAGCAGACAGCCTCTCAATATTGTCATGCTCTGTCAAATTCAGTTGCTGGGCTGCACCTTCGTTCTTGCCTTTTTTCGGGCGCTTCTTGCAATCCTTAGCACGATGGCCAGGCTTGTTGCATATAAAACATGTCCCTTGGAATTTCTGGAACTGCTCCTTTTGCTTGCCTTTTCCTTGAAAAGACATCTTCCTTTTTCTATCTTGCTTGGATTTGGAAGATTCCACAACGTTGGCCTTTGGCTCAGAAGAAGGTTTTGCACTCCTTCTATTGTCCTCCTCGATTCTGAGGCGCAAAATGAGATCTTCAAGGCTCATCTCCTTCCATTTGTGCTTCAAATAATTTTTGAAGTCTGACCAGCCCGGAGGTAGTTTCTCAATCATGGCCGCCACTTGGAATGATTCACTAAGTATCATTCCCTCAGCCGAGATGTCACTCAAAATTAATTGCAATTCTTGAACTTGACTCATGACAGATTTAGAATCCGCCATCTTGTAGTCCAAGAATTTGGCAACCACAAATTTCTTGGTGCCAGCATCCTCAGTTTTGTATTTTTTCTCCAAGGACTCCCATAACTGTTTAGCAGATTCAATATTGCAATAAACATTATAAAGAGAATTCACTAAACAGTTAAGGATATAATTTCGGCATAAGAAGTCCCCATGCTTCCAAGCCTCCAACGCACCGAGCGTCGTGACATCTTGCTCATTTGGACTAATTATCGGGCACACCTCCGATAAATATTTCGTCAGATTGAGCATGGTCAGATAGAAGTACATCTTCTGCTGCCACTGTTTAAAGCCCACTCCGGTGAATTTCTCCGGTTTCTCATTAGTTGTAACCGGAGGTGTTGCCATTACAGTAGGCAAGGTTCGTTGAACCATCCCTCCGTAAAACAGAGCCAAAAGCCATTTGGCCTACACTGTTCTGAAAAATAGTCCCGGGTATACCAGTCATATGACTTGTACCCGCACCACCAAAATTGGTGTTGGCCCAAGGGCCCGTAGCATTGGCTACTACAAATTCAGACCCCGAGGGTTGAACATCTTCCATAGCATTGGTCGAATCGACCATAGGAACGTCTCCAGAAACATTCGGGACATTGAAGGGCACTTGATTGTTTCCAGCCATCTCAATAATCTGACAAGAACAACAAACAGTGAGTGAGTAATTGCCTTAAGATTGTTGGAATATAATCCAAAAGAAAACACAAACTGTTTGTTACAATCAGAACATGAAATTGGAGGTGAGGTACGAATATCCGAATCTCCTTAAGGCAATTAGTTCCCGCCAATGATGCTCCGCAGATTCACGAACTATGCCTCCCAAGATACAACACCTCGAACCCGTTTGGATTAGCACTATGCAAACAGGACTCGCCGAACCGTTCAATTGAACCAAAGACACTCAGAAAATTCAGAAGAGTAGAAAAGTGTATCGAGCCTTTTTGGAATCGAGTTGGAAAACCAAAAACAATTAGAACGTTTTGAAGCTCTATGCTCATATCTATTTATAGAGCTTTTTAGTTCATGTACTACGAGAGATGCATGAATTAAATAGACGCGTGTATCCACGAGATTCATCAATAAAGAGATACGTGAATCCAAGAGATTCATGTATCCAAAGATATATGAATTCAAGGGATTGAAGCTCTATGCTCATATCTATTTATAGAGCTTTTTAGTTCATGTACTACGTAGAGATGCATGAATTAAATAGACGCGTGTATCCACGAGATTCATCAATAAAGAGATACGTGAATCCAAGAGATTCATGTATCCAAAGATATATGAATTCAAGGGATTCATGAACTCAATAAATACATGAACTAAACGATACATGAATCTAGGAAATTCATGAATTCAATAGATACGTAAACATAAAAATATAGGAAATTCATGAATCCAAAAAGTGATACGTGAACAGAAAAAACGTATCTTAATTTATTGGCTTCCGTTGATCCATTAACAATAATTACAACACTATCCACCCTATTCTTCTCGAATTCAATGATGCTGTGCATATAAATATTGATTCTGATGATTAATTTAGACACTTGGTCCTCTTAAATCAAAATTATATGCAGCTAGGCTCCAGTTAATTATAGTTATGTAGGATATTAATCCTAAAGAATTGATCAATTTTGTTAGGGGAAAGATATAAACCCTTACAATACATAAATACTCCTTAATATTGGATCACTCCATCGCATTATAAGAGATTTAGCGGATTAGTTGACCAAGTCCAACAATTGAATTAGAACTAAGTAAAATGTTAGAACATTACTTATTTCTATTATTATCTCTCTGGTTATTATTCTTGCACATATGTAAGCAACTTTACGCTTTACTCATCATTTATTGGAAAAATATTACAAACAATCCTTCAACTTTAACCCAACGTGTAATGTCATCCTTGATCTATTAACTTGTTAAATGTGGCTCTTGAACTATCTATGAATGTTCAATCTAGCCTAAACTTTCAATTTGTCCAATCTAGTCTCTCAACTTTTTAGAAGATAGTCTAAAATTTTTCATAATTACACTATAACCCGAATTTTAGAATGATTTTTTTTTTCAATCCACTTTCTAAATCGACAAAAAAAAATATGCTATATATATATTTTGTAATCTGTTCTCTGTAAATAATATTATTGTTCCATTCAATTTTTTTTAACTTATGATCTCTATATTAGTAAAATATAACATCATTTATGGTTATATCAAATTCATATTTCTTTTATTTTGCTAATAAGTGTTTTCATAAGCATATTTAATAATGATATTAATTTATCTCTAAATTTATCGTACTTATATAAATTTAAATTTTAGTTCCTAATTTCTTAGATAGATAAATCTTCAAGTTTTTAAGTTTCATTTAAAAAAAATTATATGTTTAGCTAAATCTATAACTTAAAAAATTAAAAATAGCAAGATCTTCAATCCAACACAACTCTAAATGAGATTCCACTTTTACTTTAATAGAGTCCATAAGTTAAATTATACTTAAACAGAACTATAGTAATATTTATTAAGACCAAAAAAGATAAAAGAGTAATAAAAAGAAATTTATATTTTTTGTCGATCTAGGAAATGGATTGAAACGACATAATATTTGGAAATTTAGGCAATATTGTAATTATGAAAACTCGTGAATATGACCAAATGATTGACTTGATATTGTTATGAAAAATTAAGGGACTGGATTGAACAAATTGAAAGTCTATGGACTAGATTAAACATTTAGGAATTATTCAAGGATCATATTAAACAAATTAAAAGTTCAAGAATGACATTACATATTGGACCAGAGTTTAAGAACTATTTGTGTCACTTTTCCTACATGGAGATGATTCTGACGAATGGTTAAGCTTATATGTTGGCTATATTATTGGTTTGCATGAAGGTTTGTTTAAGGTGGGCATATGAACAAGGAGTCAGTGTGCTAGTGAAAAGCTTCAACAAAGAGAGGATGAAAGAGAACCTCGACATATTCGACTGGAGCTTGAGCCTTGAAGAATTGAACAAGATTAGTCAAATTCCACAAAAGAAAGGATGCGCCGGAGTTCAATTTGTGTCCCCAGATGGTCCTTACAGGTCACCCGAAGAGCTCTGGGATGAGGAGATTTGATCAATAATCATTAATTGCTTCATTTAGTCCATTCAACTTGAGACTTATTGAATGAATTATCTATCCCAAGATAGTTGAGCCTTAATCCTAAAGAAACGCTAGTCCCTTCTATTTTCCAGTGCTCATCCGTCATTGAGCAGTGCAATGAAAGGTGATTCAAACTGTAATAGAGAGGTGTTCTAAAATGTATACATGACTAATAATTATTTGGCAGCACCAGTCAAATATTTTTTATCAGAAATATTCATAAGGATTGACTAGCCATTTCACGCTAGAATAGTAATGCAACGGTTGCATAGAATGCCTTTCTTTTAGGGACGGTGCATGCGTGATAACAGGGCGAAATATTTTATTCAAGACATCTGTGCAGCGGGATGAAATGCTTTGAGTTTAGGCTCTAGCCCACACGATTCGTCCCAACTATATCAAACTTAAGAGACCATTCCCTACCAGGTGACTTCGATGTTGCTGATTCTTATCCCAAAATATCACGTACATTTCTTCATTACAACCACCTCCCACCTTCCACGCCTACTCCTTTGCCCTCTACTCAACGTTGGACTACAAGAAACCGTGCAGCTGGGCGATCGCCCTGTATTAAACTGAACACTTGAGAGTACGTGCATCTCGTTTAGCAGGGCAATGGCCCATTTTAAACGGCCAATGTCGAAACCTTGAGACTGGACCATACGCCAAGCCCTTCCAAGTTCAAGGAGCTGATTGAGCTCAACCCCTTAAATTTCATGTTGAATAGCTATACCAGCTCCCTTTTCTCCATTTTTAACTTTCTTATAACTTTTCAACTAAAAAAAGAACTTTCTTATAACTTAAGTTTAGCGAATGAAGAAAGATTGATTCCTTAAGTTTAGGTCTCCCATGTATCGCAAAAAAATAAAGAGAAATATGGCCAATATAATTACATGTGTACTTTATATTACAGAGTGCAAGTTCCTCGCATTGAATATCTTGTTTCATGTAAATACTTACTTTGAATGCCCACGTAATTATAGAAGCTAAAATTCTAGCGGCCACTCATTTCACATCCATTCGCTGTATATTTAATTTTACATAATGCAAGGATTCTTCAAATGGGGAAAAGTGCCAAAAAGGTCATAAACTTTTTGCATTTGTGCCGATTTAGTCCTAAACCTTTTTTTTGTGCCGATTCAATTTTAAATCTTTTTACGTTGTGTCAATTTAGTCATTTTTGGCCAATTTTGACCAGATTTTGCTAACTGGATGCCGGCCAGTTGACGTGGCTTGATCGGCGCTAACGTTGACAACTTTTAATAATATTTTAATATTTTTTACTTTTTAGATTTATTTTTTATATTTATTTTTTATTTTTATTTTTGTCTTTTTCCTCCAGCTGGTCACCGAGGTCCGGCGACCGACCAGTGGTGACGGCCGGTGAGGGCGAGGCGACCTCGCCGGCCCTCGCCAGATCCGGCGAGGGCGAGCCTCGCCCTGCGTGGTGGCCGGCGAGGTCGGCCTCGCCCTCGCCGGCCGTTGCCTCCGGCTGGTCGCTGGATCTCGGCGACCGGTAGGAGGAAAAAGACAAAAATAAAAAATAAAAAGAAAAATAAATATTAAAAATATTAAAATATTAAAATATTATTAAAAGTTGTCCACGTCAGCGCTGATCAAACCACGTCAATCGGCTAGCGTCCAGTCAGCAAAATCCGGCCAAAATTGGCCGGAAATGACTAAATTGGCACAACGTAAAAATGTTTAAGACTGAATCGACACAAAAAAAAAAAGGTTTAGGACTAAATCGGCACAAAGGAAAAATGTTTAGGACTTTTTTGGTACTTTTCCCAATTATAGAAGCTAAAATTCTAGCGGCCACTCAGTTCACATCCATTCACTGTATATTTAATTTCACATAATGCAAGGATTCTTCACGTGCATGTGCATTTTATTTTACACAGCGCAAGTTCCTCGTGTTGTATGTTTTGTTTAATGTGAATACTTACTTCGAAATGGACACGTAATTATAGAAGCTAATATTCTAGTGCAACTCACTTCACATCCATTCATTGTTTTATTTAATTTTACATAATGCAAGGACATGCATGTGTATTTTATTCTACACAGCGCAAGTGCCTCGCATTGTATGTTTTGTTTGACGTAAATGCTTACTTGAAATGCACACGTAATCATAGAAGCTAATATTCTAGTGGCCACTCATTTCACATGCATTCATTGTATATTTCGTTTTACATTATGCATGGAGTCTTCACATGCATGTATATTCTATTCACACAGCGCAAGTTCCTCGCATTACTTTGAAATGCACACGTAATTACTGAAGCAAATATTCTAGTGGCCACTCACTTCCCATGCATTTATCGTACACTTAGTTTTACATAATGCAAGGATTCTTCACTTGTATTTTTATTTTATTTACACAGCGCAAATTCCTCGCATTACTTACTTTGAAATGCACACATATTACAGAAGCCAATATTCTAGTGGCCACTCACTTCCCATGCATTCATCGTACATTTAGTTTTCCATAATGCAAGGATTCTTCACATGCAAATGTTCGAATCCGATTGAGATACGGTTACAACAGGGATCTATTTATGGGATGAAGAAAGATCGATTCCTCAAGCTTAGGTCTCCTCTATATCGCGAAAATATACAGAGAAATATGGCCAATATTATGATTCCCGAGACTCAACTCACTACAAACGGCAAAGCGATCCCGCTTCTCGGCTTCGGAACAGCCGAGTACCCATTTGGCTCCGCTGAGAATGTGAAGGAACGCCTTCTTGACGCAATCCAATTGGGTGTTCGACACTTCGACTCGGCCTCACTTTACCAATCCGAGGAGCCCCTTGGAAAAGCCGTGGCCGAGGCCCTTGAACTTGGCCTCATAAACTCGCGTGAGGAGCTGTTCATCTCCACAAAACTCTGGTGCACCGATGCACATGGTGACCGCGTCATCCCTGCGCTCCAGAGATCCCTCAAGTACAATTTCAGTTAAATATATGAATCGTATAGTACCGTGTTTATATGTTTTCATTATACTCATTTTCATGGCGCCGGTTGGTTTTTGAGTGTAGGAATCTCGGGCTCGAGTATGTTGACCAGTATCTGTTGCATTTTCCGGTGACCTTGAAGCCAGGTGAGTGTAAGCTTCCAGTGTTGAAGGAGGATCTGCTTCCGTTTGATTATGACAGTGTATGGAAGGCCATGGAAGAGTGTCACAAGCTGGGCTTGGCCAAACAAATTGGAGTGAGCAATTTCTCATGCAAAAAGCTTGAGAAGTTACTCAGCATCGCTGAGATTCCTCCTGCCGTCAACCAAGTGAGTTTATTGTTGGCCCCTTGGTATTCATGTATTCTTAAAATTACTCTAGGAAAAAAAAAAGCATGTTTGTCATAACAAAGAAAAACTACCAAGGACATGTTTTCCAGAAAACATGTTTATCGACAATCTGGGATTGCTGTGGTGGGTCCTCCCACTTACGTAAAGACAGGGGTTTACGCATTCTGGCCATCAGCTGAGGCGGTTCCTCCAGCACCAAAAAAAAAAAAGAAGAAAAAAAGACAGTCTGGCATTGCTCCTTTTTTATGTTCCTTCAGTCTTCGTGCCGTTCCACAACAGATGTGCGAGCATGACCCCTCAATAGTTGAAGTTCTCTATGTGTTGAAAAAAGGTGTACCGGCCGTAATCCTAGATCAACCTAAATCTAATCTCCCAAGCTCCTAGGGCGCCCCTCAAAAGTATCCAACTAGTGAAGGATGAACGAGTCATCTAATTATCGATAAAAAGTCAAGATTGGTAACATGAGATCTGCCCAAGAACGTCATCCGCAGGCAATCTTATAACATACCATGAAAAAGAAAAAAAAAAGTGGAGGCACTGAGATTATACGGGTAATTTGGTGGACAAAATTCATTATGTTACAGAAAACAGCTAAGTATCATCGTGACCTTTTTACAGGAACCAATGTGAAATATACGATGACCAAAAACATTTTTCTCCCGAAGTGGCTAGTTTTAATCTTAAATCAGATGAGTTGTGATTCCTCAGACTTCAACAAGGGGGTGTGAGTTTTTATTATGATTTGAATGGGTGTGATTTGATTGTGTAGGTGGAGATGAACCCTCTGTGGCAGCAACAGAAGCTTAGGGAATTCTGCAAAGGAAAGGGAATACACATCACTGCCTACTCTCCCTTAGGCGCCAAAGGATCGTTTTGGGGGACCAATAGAGTGATGGAATGCGAGGTGCTGCATGAGATTGCCAAGGCCAAAGGGAAGACGCTTGCCCAGGTTGCTATCGATCTTCTATGCACTTTATCCTTCTCAGATTTGATTATGCTATGCGTACAAATATTGAGGATGATTAATTTAGACACTCGGTCCTGTTAAATCCATAATCAATGCCGCTAGGCGGCGATCAGTTATGGTTATGTAAGATATGAGTATCAATCACTTTGCTTTGGAGCAAGAAATTAAAGTTATCCTCCCCATCCCTCGTACTCACTTTCTATACAGCACATAACTGTTCCTTAAAATTGGAAGCACGTTTACTCTTTTCTCCCTACGTACGTGAATGGGTTTCATATAAATGGTCAACTTCATATTTTGACTATATCATTGGTTTGCATGAAGATTTGTCTAAGGTGGGTGCATGAACAAGGAGTCAGTATGCTAGTGAAAAGCTTCAAGATAGAGAGGATGAAAGAGAACCTTGACATATTCGACTGGAGCTTGAGCGTTGAAGAGCTGGACAAAATTCGTCAGATCCCACAAAAGAAAGGATTCCCCGGACTTGAATTTATATCCCCAGATGGTCCTTACAAGTCTCCCGAAGAGTTTTGGGATGAGGAGATTTAATCAAGAATTATCAATTTCTCCAATAAGTTCATTCAACTTGAGATGTTTCGAATGAGTTGTTCTTAGATTGTTGAACCTTGATGCCAAATGAAAGCTATTCCCTTCTATTTTAGAACAACGTATTTATGTTCACCCTTCCTTTAGTAGTGTAATAGGGAGGTGTTTCAATGTGAATTGTTTGACTTAAAATAAAGTAGCCATCATGCACGCTCGTGTATGACGGCTTTTGCTCCTTTCAGATTTTGGTGGATGGAATAAGTAGATGGAATAAGTAGATGATTAAGTGGCAAATGCTTGAGCCAATGGCGTCAGGATTTCTCATATTCATTCTAATCTTCTAGACTTTAATACTTGAAAATGTTTCATATCTTTACAAGTTAGTTACCTCAACTTACCCTTAAAAACCTTAAATAGAGTTCCAGCAACTACTAATACCAGCTTCCTTTCCCTTTTCTTTAATTACCTTATAACTTATCTTTCTTTATATACTTCTCTATAAAAAAAAAAAAATGATTTACTTTTGGGTAAAAAAACATTCTTTCTTGAATATTGTCGTTCTATAAATACAAAAAAAAAAAAAGTAAGAAATCATCATGACCTTTGATGAATTAAAAAATTTAGTGTGTTCAAAGAAAATCAAATTTCATAAAGCATACTTAAAATACTCACTATCTAAAACTAATTCGAAAAATTCACTTTAGCATAGTAAATACTATGGAATCTTTCATCTCAGCAAAAGAATGGTATTTAGGATTTTGCCATTTTATACTAATGTATATTACACAGCATTCTTTCGTGCGTACAATAATAAGAAAAATGTATAAAATTACTAAGTCAGGTAAGTTAAAAAATATTCCACTCCTTCATCTGAATTCTTCCTTCGTCAATGCGACAAATGACTACATGTTAAGATAATAAATTACTATGTAAGGATGTCAAAAATACTTGAATCGAATCAAATCGGTGACACCTCTAACTATGCAAAATGAAAGAAAGAAAGATGTGAAAATTGGAATTTGATAGACAAAAAAGTTGCATGTATGGTTGTTCTCGGGGTCATAACCAATCATTTGGAATAAGCAGAAAATGCTGCAATAAGTAGGGTGTGATACTAGAGGGGCCTATAAGCGTGCCATGGACGGCAATTTGGTCACACCTTTTTATTCCTCCTTAGCCTCAAAAGTCGCACCCCTCTTTCGGTCTTTCGCATTTCTCCAAATTCATGGAATAAAAATCTGCAAAAGTTAATCATAGGATTTTGCCTTTACGAAAACAATGGGAAAGTCACACAGCCGATGTGGATAAGAATCTCTCCGCCATTTGATCTACTCCATTGTCTTCGGACAGTTGACCGGTAGATAAAAATGCAAAGGCTCGACAAAGGATATTTTGAAGCATAAAGGCTTTAGACTATATCAAGTTTTGAAAATAGAGGTTTAAGAGTTAGGACCAACGCAATATGAAAAGTTAAGAATCTGATTCTTTCATCTTCAGGGATGAATGCAGTTTTGGTCCCCTAAATTTTACTGCTTGTGCAATATGGTCCTCTAAAGTTATTTTTATATAACCAAATCCTCTACCTCCTTCACTTTATCCATTCTAGTCCTTCCATCAATTACTATTACAATTAGCGAGAGAGGAGCACCGAGAAAGAGAAGGTAGGGGTTGCTAGATGCTCGTTGATCAAGCTATCTCTCTCTCCTTCTCTCCCTCACCGCCCCACTTTTCTCTCTTACCTTGTAGGTCCTCTCCCTTCTTTTCTTTTCTTTTTTTCTGTGTTCTTGATGTTTGCTAATGTGGTGCTTATTGGGCGACATAATAGCACAACACGTCCATCATGTTCCACATCAGCACTTTCATATCATTAATTTAACAGTGTTGTAATGGGGATTAGCCAACAAACTTGATTTGATTGAACAAATTAAGCGAAACAAAGAGAGGACTTGATTTTTTGAAAGCTAAGAGTCGAAATTGCATATATGATGGAAATAAGAGGTTCAAGGTTGTACTTTACTCCCAAATTCATTAAGACATATTTAAACTTGGCATCTTTGCAAAGTACCAAAAACTCGGACAAAAGATGGTGGTGTCTACTTTCGGAGCACATTTTCCTTCACTTTTTTCTCGCTCATTTGCAATAGGAAAATGTAGGGTTTTAAATTTGCTGAAATATTAATAAATAAGACATAATAGTTTTGGCCAAAAAGATACCATGGTGATTCCAATTGGGGTTTGATTTATCTTCAACCATCACTAGCACCTCTTCTAATTTGTCTTTCACCGAATGCGGTTGTCACATCATACTAAACTTGTTGGTGCAATAACATTTTTTTTTATATACGTTCAAGACGAGGAAACTATGTGAAATCTCTAACTGGGTCTCGGTTATCATATAAAAGGGCAGCCCGGGCCATCATGGAGAAAAGTAAGTTTACGCGAAAGGAATGATAGCAACGACTTTTGTTGTGGTCAAAGTTCAATCCACCACCATGATAAGAGGAGGCCCCCAATCAGTGCGGGCTCTGCAATCATCTTCTTTGTCTCTTTTCCGCAAATGAGCGAGAAAAATCTGGGAGAATCGTCGATGTCGTGAACAAGGCCAAGTCGATTTGGATCGCACGAATACCCATGGGGAATGAGATTCCTCTATGAAGCACAAAATGATTGATTGATTCGAAAAACCCACCACATCACCTTCATTTGCCATTCGAATACCGAGGTTTATGTCGTTTGCCTAAAAACAAGTGTCCCTGATTTATTTTCTCGACATACAACGAGTGTAGTCGAAGACAAGTTGAACACGTCGAAATGATTTCACTTATTTAAATGACATCATGAACAACTACAAAAATTATGGAAATCGAGATTTCAAACATCGAAGTCACCAAACATGCATAATAATAGAAAATTAATGGGCTTGGCCCATGTCAAACGGCAGATCGTTACAAGAATAATTGCGAAACTTATGACCTCACTTGGTGCGCAGGTAAACAACCATTTCATATATCTCTCACCGCTCCTCTCCTCTCCTCCTTTGCTTTATCATTCAGAGAGATGCTAAAGTTGAAGTCAAAAGTTTCCCATTCTTGTATTTTAAGAAATCGGAAGGACACAAATGTAAGCACAATTAGTTCGCGCCTTTTGTTGCACGTGTAGCTTCCCTATTTGTACCGCGGTTTTTTCCTCCTTCTAACAGAACTTTCGTGATTTTCTTTAGGTGCATAATAATGCTTCGGCCGAATGTTTTTTTGTTCAACTGAACTGCAAAGATCCTCAAATGCTGTCGGTATGTTCCTCGATAACGTTAGCATCGTCAGTCGAGTACTTTGTTCCAATTGATCATCCGACGATATTGCAAAGAAACTAGACGTGAACAATCCAATCTGATCGTTTGCTTTTTGTAAATCCAACTCGAGGCGCATCTAAACTGTGTATAGCCGGGAAAGAATTCTGACAAACTTCAGTGATACGACGCTCCGAATTGCAGTTGGTATAGTAGTGAATTTAATGTTAATTTCCATGAAATTTACGTGGCCGTAAAAGCGCATATTTGATCATTTTCTTCCGCTGGAGAGTCATATTTAATCTTTTTTACACCGTTCTCAAGCAACTCCTCTTTTCTTTTCTTAACTGAAGATAAGAATACTTGATCTTCATAATATTAGTAGAAAGAATGACACGAATAATCATTAGATTTTGACTCGATATTCAATGTTATCATCGATCTTTACATTCGTTAAATTTGGTTCTTGAACTATTTTTAGATGTTCAATCTAGTTCATAATATTTCAATTTGTTCAATCTAATTCCTTAACTTTCCATAACAAAGTCAGATTGGTTATTCGATATTATTCAAGAGTTTTCATAATTATACTATCATCTAGATTTTAAAGTATCGTTTTGAGTGCATTTGTTCAAAGGAAAGTATTTTCTGGGAATTGATTTTCTATACTTTCACTTGTTTGGTTTGCGGAAAATGACTAATCAACTGAAAACACTTTTCGCTCATTGAAAATATTCATTCATACATTTAGGAAAGTAAATCCCTAAATCTAAAGAGATGAAAACACTTTATGGAATTGCTTATCTCGAATATTTTAATTTTTTTTTTCCTTTTTTTCATTTTCCTCCTTCTTCAGCTAGTTGTCAATCGACAGCCACGGCAAAGGCTGGCGACATTGGCGACTGGTCACAAGTAAGGCTCAAGCTCGCCAACTCGTGCTTGTGACCAATAACAAGTAGTTGCCAAGCCCAACGACTGGCAGAGGGGAAGAATAAAAAAGATAAAGATAAAATATTTTTTTTTTTTAAATTCGTTTTTTTTTTTTTTTTTTTTACCATGAGAAAAACTCATGAGATTAAAATTACTTTCCAATGGAGATCCAAACACTATAAAACATTTTCCATCACATATCACCAAACAAAGGAAAATTATCCACTTTCCTCAAAAATGATTTCATAGAAAGTATTTTCCCTTATCATGGAATTTTCCTTGAAGCAAACACACCTATCATTCCAAATCAATTCCCTAAAAAAAAAGAAAATTAAAAAAAAAAAAAAAGGTATGCTACCTATCTATTACATCTTTCGCTTTATAAATATGACTATAGTTCCATTCAAGTATGTTTTAACGTATGATCATTATAACAGCAAAAATACAACCTCATTTAGAGTTTTATTGGATTCATAGTCCTTTAATTTTTAAAAATTAGTGTTTTCGTAAGTATATCTAATATCGATATCAATCTATCTATACATTTGTCGAACTTATATTAATCAAAATATTGTTCCTAATTTTTTATATAGAGAAAATTTTCGAGTTGTTGTGTTTCATATTTTCTTAATTAAATTTAATTAAATTTGTAATTAGAAATTTATATAGCAAGAATTTCAATCGATACAACTCCTAATAAGGTTTTACTTTTACTACTGTAGAGATCATAAGTTAAAATATTATTAAATGGAATTATCAAAATATTTTTAAAGACCAAAAAGGTAAAAAAGTAATGAAAAGATAGCCATACTTTTTGTTGATTTAGGAAATAGATTAAAATCAAGATATATTTCAAATCCAGGCAATAATTTAATTATGAGAAACTTCTGACTTTGTCATGGAAATTTGAGAGACTAGATTGAATAATTAGAAAATTCAGAGACCAAATTAATGTTTAAGAATACTTTTAGTACCACATTGAACAAATTAAATGTTCAAAAATGATATTGCATGTTGGGCTAAAGTCTAGAAAGTATCTGTGTTATTTTTCCACACCACTACGATAGTTAATGTAGTTGTGAGATCAATAATGAACATGGCAACCTAGTTCAACAATTATTTAGAAGGGATGTGACAATATAATTTGGTCTATCTATTCTTAACAATTCATCCCAAATTAAGCACAATCCGCAGACATGGAGAAATGACTCATTTCGATGATTTCGGGCTCAAATCGTCTTTGCTAAGCTTCTTAAGTAAATAGTTCATGAAGTGGATGACTTTAATTTGTAAACCGATATATTGTGCTTGTTCATTTACCATTCAAAAGAGTTACAACGTTATTATCCAAAGAAGGCAATGAGTTCCATCGGAGGTTTCCCAGAAAGAAAAACGGAGGTGGACCCAAAAACCAGCTATAAAGTGAAAACTTTCACGTCAAGATTTAAAGATAGGGATGAACCAAAGAGTTCTTTTAGAGCAAGAGCAGAGAGGAAAAGGCAGCATTTGAGGAGGCATCATCACCCCCCATCCCATTAACAACAGAGCTCATTGATGGTGTTCCTCCTTGTGGGCCTTTTCCTTCAAATACATTATTATTATAATAATTATTATTCTCTTCTCCATTAGTTTTTTCCCCCACCTTTTTCCCACTTTAATTTTCAGTGGACAAACAATCCAGCTTCAGATTTACTGATTGAACTCCATGATCATTGATTCCCCCTCCAATTTCAACATGTGGGCTCCGCTCCACACCCGTAAACATCATCTCCCTCACCAATAATCTCCAACAGTGCCCGGCTTGAGGAAGTATCATATGTCTCTAGTGGATCGGTTCATGATCTGATCGCAAAATTAAAGTTGAGCCTCACGTGGAACCGATAATAATACTCTCCACCCTGTCCTACACAGTAGTTGTATGACCCTCTTAACTATATATTCGTTTTCATGGAGAGGCCCTTTTGCTTTTTGCTAAAGGATTGTCGTATACAAGCATGACTGATGTCTCCAATCAGAGACAAACTCATTCCTCCATATGAGTTGGGGAGGACCACCGTAGCATAAAGGCGAGCACGAAGTACCTAGCATCCCATTCTTATTCCCTCTTCGCTCAGTCACTTACGCTCACGCCCTGGTAGATTAGACCCAAAAAGAAAGACATTCTCACGCTCGCTGACAGGACACCGACTGAGTATAACTCTTTTTGAGTCTTGGATCAAGCACTACAAGCTCCCACATACTTTCGGTTTAGCCCTGAAGGCACGGATCCTTGAATAAAAGGCTTTGTCTGCGGAGCCCACCAAACCCTTTTGACCAAAAATCAGATCAAGATTTATCTCCTCACTCAAATTTCTCTCTCTCTCTCTCAGAGTACATATCCCCCACCAGATTTCAACCCCAGCATTTTTCTTATTCCTCTGCACGTTCCCTTCTTTTGCATTTGCAAAAAATATAAGGAGGAAAGAAAGGGTTCTTAGGCCTTCCTTTTCCTAAAGCTTCCCTCCTCTGCTTTGCACCAACAAAGTATCATCATTCTTAACCCCCGCTCTCCCCTCTCCTTCTCTCCTTCTCTCTCTTTCTCTCGCGCTCTCTCTCGGAGAACCCAACATTGCTTTCTCTGCCACTCTCACTCTCCTTCTTTCAGTGTGTTCCAGAAGAGTTGTTTCTTCAATGGAGACCAACCCAATTCATCTAATCTACCATGTATTTTTCATCGTCATAGGGCTTGTCTCTGTTTCTGCAGCCGAACAGAGTGCTTCCTCCAGGAAAACGGATGCGGAAGCCCTGATCCTGTTCAAGAAAATGATCCAGAAGGACCCGAATGGAGTGCTATCTGGGTGGCAGCTCGATCAGGATCTCTGCGCTTGGTATGGAGTCACATGTTACTCAGGGAGGGTCACTCAACTCGATCTTCACGGCCAAAGTCTTGAAGGGACCATGTCTTTCGACCCTTTGAGTTCTTTAGACATGTTAACTGTACTCAATCTGTCATCAAACTCGTTCACCATCAATTCAACTTCCTTGCTTCAACTCCCCTATGGTTTGAAACATCTTGACCTTTCTCTTGCAGGCCTCCTTGGCCCGGTCCCTGAGAATTTCTTTTCCAAGTGCCCCAATCTCGTCGATGTCAATCTAGCTATCAATAATCTAAAAAGCTCGTTGCCCGAGAATTTCTTTATGAATGCTGATAAGCTTCAGGTTCTCGACCTGTCTTATAATAATCTAAGCGGGTCAATTTCAGGACTGAAGATCGAGAATTCTTGTGGTTCTCTATTGCAACTTGATCTTTCCAACAACCAGCTCAACGAGTCCATTCCAACCTCCTTTTCAAACTGCACCAGCCTCCACACATTGAATTTAGCAAATAACATGTTCACTGGAGAGATTCCCCACTCATTTGGGCGACTTGCTAGTTTGCAAAAACTCGATCTCTCTCACAACCATCTTACGGGGTGGATTCCTGATGAGCTGGGAACTGCATGCAACTCACTAATTGAGCTCACGCTTTCCTTTAACAACATCTCAGGGCCAATTCCATTGTCTTTCTCATCATGTTCATGGTTGCAGAGCATTGATTTGTCTACCAACAACATATCAGGCCCCTTTCCAGATTCTATCCTTCGGAATCTTGGTTCCCTGGAGAGTTTGCTACTGAGCAACAACTCCATCTCAGGGCCATTTCCAGCTTCCCTCTCATATTGCAAAAAGCTGAGAATCATAGATTTCAGTTCCAACCAGTTTTCAGGTATCATACCACCTGATTTATGTCTCGGAGCTGCCTTGCTTGAGGAGCTAAGAGCTCCAGACAATCTCATCACTGGAAATATCCCACCTCAATTATCTCAATGTTCACAACTCAAGAAGATTGATTTCAGCTTGAACTATCTAGTTGGCTCAATTCCAGCAGAGATTGGGATGCTTGAGAATCTGGAGCAGCTAATCGCATGGTTCAATGGCCTGGAAGGCAAAATCCCACCAGAATTAGGAAAATGTAGGAACTTGAAGAATCTCATCCTTAACAATAATCATCTTAAGGGTGAAATTCCAACAGAGCTGTTCAACTGCAGCAATCTTGAATGGATATCACTCACAAGCAATGAACTGACCGGTGAAGTCCCACGTGAGGTCATGCTTTTGTCAAGATTGGCCGTACTGCAGCTGGGGAATAACAGTTTGAGCGGTCAGATCCCATGGGAGCTGGGAAATTGCAGTAGCTTGATGTGGTTAGACTTAAGCAGCAACAAATTAACAGGAGAAATACCGCCGCGACTGGGGAGGCAGCTTGGAGCAAAAGGACCGGCTGGTATTCCTTCTGGAAACACCCTTGTGTTCGTAAGAAACGTGGGCAATACATGCAAAGGTGTGGGAGGTCTGTTGGAATTCGCCGGGATTAGACCTGAAAGGTTGTTGCAAGTGCCGTCATTGAGAACTTGTAACTTCGCTAGAATGTACTCAGGTCCAATTCTTAGCAAGTTCACAACATACCAGACAGTGGAATACTTGGACCTTTCTGACAACCAGCTCCGAGGGAAGATCCCAGAAGAGTTTGGGGACATGGTAGCTCTGCAGGTTCTCGAGTTATCATACAATCAGCTATCTGGAGAAATTCCTTCATCGCTTGGCAGACTAAAGGATTTAGGGGTGTTCGAAGCATCACACAATCGACTGCAAGGCCAAATTCCAGATTCCTTCCCAAACTTATCTTTCCTGGTCCAGATAGATCTCTCCTACAATGATTTGACAGGGCAAATCCCACAGAGAGGGCAACTAAGTACACTTCCTGCTAGCCAGTACGAACACAATCCAGGACTTTGTGGGGTTCCGTTACCCGAATGTCGGAATAACCAACCAGAAACCAACCCAGACGTGGCCATGGGCACGAAAGGAAGAGCAAAGCCAGGGACTGCATCATGGGCTAATAGCATCGTCCTCGGAATTCTACTTTCCATTGCTTCCATCTGTATTTTGACTGTATGGGGGATAGCAATGCGTTCAAGAAGAAAAGAGGCAGAGGAAATGAAGATGCTGAAAAGCTTACAAGCAGCACATGCAGCCACAACGTGGAAAATTGACAAGGAGAAAGAGCCACTGAGCATCAATGTTGCAACCTTCCAGAGGCAGCTGCGGAAGCTGAAATTCTCCCAGCTAATCGAAGCCACTAATGGCTTCTCAGCAGCAAGCCTCATCGGTTGCGGTGGGTTTGGCGAAGTGTTCAAGGCTACATTGAAAGATGGCTCAAATGTTGCGATAAAAAAACTCATAAGATTGAGTTACCAGGGGGACAGAGAATTCATGGCTGAGATGGAGACATTGGGGAAAATCAATCACAAAAATCTAGTGCCTCTGTTGGGTTACTGCAAGGTGGGAGAGGAGAGGCTATTAGTATACGAGTTTATGGAATACGGTAGCCTTGAAGAGATGCTCCACGGGAGAGTCAAAACTCAAGATCGGAGAATACTTACATGGGAGGAAAGGAAAAAGATAGCTCGAGGGGCAGCGAAAGGACTGTGCTTCCTCCACCATAACTGCATCCCCCACATCATACACCGGGACATGAAATCGAGCAATGTATTGCTGGACCATGATATGGAAGCAAGAGTTTCTGATTTCGGAATGGCCCGGCTTATAAGTGCTCTCGACACGCATCTAAGTGTAAGCACACTAGCCGGTACACCAGGTTATGTCCCACCAGAGTACTACCAAAGCTTCCGATGCACAGCAAAAGGAGATGTGTATTCCTTGGGCGTCGTCCTCTTGGAACTATTGACCGGAAAGCGCCCTACCGACAAGGAGGATTTTGGGGACACCAACTTGGTGGGGTGGGTGAAGATGAAGGTGAGAGAAGGGAAGCAGATGGAAGTCATAGACCCAGCAATGCTATCGACAACCAAAGTGCAGGAGGAAGCAGAAGCAGAAGCAGAAGCAGAAGCAGAAGCAGAAGTAGTGAAGGAGATGGTGAGATACATGGAGATAACGCTGCAGTGTGTGGATGATTTCCCTTCCAGGAGGCCAACCATGTTGCAGGTAGTGGCCATGTTGAGAGAGCTTGTGCCTGGCTCCACAACCGGAAGCAGCAACAGCACCTGAAACATCATGAACTGTTAATGTTTCTCTTTCTTATTGTTTATGGTAAGAAGATAGCGCCTGTACGTTTTATTCATATGCTAAGAATTAAGATAAGATCTTTTATGTATCGAATTCACAGCAATTCCAATCTGATGATCAACGTTGAGTGCCTATGTACATCCAAGTCATGTACTTATCCAGATCGCGTAGTGAAAGATTAAATTCCACGAATTCCTCTATTCAATGAAAGGGCGATTGCATTTACTCAAACAGGTGAAGGTCATTGTCAAGAACACAAAGTAACACGCCAAGAAAGCAGGTGTCACTCAAACCAAACAAATATATGTTAGTGGATTGCCATGAAGAGGTCGATGAACACTAACCCATTACCCATATGGACTGGAAGAAGATGACCAGTTGAGATTTTAACAATTGTAAGTTATGATAAGCAGGACATTGCACCTTAACAATAGACATGATGGTCCAGTTGAAATTTCCATCCGGATAATGGGAATCAGCAGTAGAATGAGACGAGAGCGACAATTTTCTTGCAAACTAACTAGATTTGGGAGTGATGGTTTTATGTGATGGGCTTAAGGCCCGTTCGCCCAGGTTGGGCCTGAAAGCCCGGTCCACAAGATTAGGGCCCATGGATGAAGGGTACGTTCCTTTATGTTGGAGGGACGTATAAAAGGAGAAAGAGAGAGGGAGGAACACAACCGTTGGCATAACGTACGTTCCTCTCCCTCTCTCCCTCCAAAAAGAAAACCAAAAACGCTAAAGGCGACGCCGTTTTTTCTTCAAGGCCAATCGACGTCATCGGATCGAATGGGATCGGTTTCTCTTCCTCAATCTTAAGCATTGGTGTTTAATCTGTGGCTAACAAGGTACACTCGAATCCGTGGTGTGCTTTAGGATTGGTAATACGTGATTTTCCCGGGCTTATCTTTCGCATTCGTTTTAAGGGTTCGATTTAGTGTCGAATCCGGTTTTTGGGGATCCGTTATTCCCAACATTGGTATTAGAGCCCTAGTTCACGTTTTCCCGACCCTTTTCATGTTTTTTGATTGATTTTTCGCGAAAGTAATCGGCCGGTACGGATCGGGGTAAGAAATCCCGACACCCGAGCGCTGTTCGTCCATTTTTTCGAGTTTCTGTAAGTCGAAATTGATTTCTGAAGGCATAGGGTGAAAGCGCTCGTCGAGACGAGTCTAGCGATATGCCGAACGCCGCACGCTCCCACACGCGCGGCCAGAAGCCGCTGCGCGTGGGCGCGACGCGCCCGAAGCGCTGGCATCGGCCAGCACGTGCGCCACACGCGCCGGTCGACGAACTGGCACGTGCGCGCCGCCGCCGGCGAACCGGCACGCACCGCTCGGCGAACCGACGCGTGCTGACGTCATCGTGACGTCACGATAACCGCCAGGATGACGTCATCGGTGACGTCATCGCCGACGACCATTGGCCGGCCGGTCACCGGCCGGCAATCCGACCCAACCCGCGCAGAAGCCAGGCATATGCCGTGCACATGTCGGCTGACGTCTGTGTGACGTCAGCCCGCGCATGCGCGCAGCACGTGCTGGTCGGTTCGTCCGACCCGGTCAGGCTGGCTCAACCGGTCCGATCGGCCCGTCCGGTCCAACAACCGGCGACCTGACCGTTGACCATTGACTGACGACCGTTGACCGACGTTGACCGTTGACCGTTGACCGACGTTGACCGTTGACCGTTGACAAAAAAAAAAAAGAATTTGTTTCTTTTGCAATTATATCTGTGTAGGTTATAGGTAATCCATTTTTTATTGTGCATTTGTTGCATGAATCATGGAAAATTATGTATTTTCCCTTATGTTTATTATGGATTATAAGTGATCCATTTTTTAGTTCTGCATTTGTTGCAGGAACTATGATGCGTTATGCACGGATACCTGCAATCCCGAAAACGGACGAGAGAATTGCAAGACTTAAAAGGCTGATGACAGAGTTAGCTAATTATCGGTGGCATGACGGTGATTTAGTATCACATGTGGTCAGAGTCAATCAGATGATATAGGAAATCATCTAGAATGGTTATCTTATGCCGGATTTTGAGAAGGTGCCGGCTTTGATGAACACTCTTCCACCTGAATGGCAAGCAGTGTTAGATCGGTTATGGGAGGTCAACGTGGTCCCGGGTTATAGAAGGCTAGTGGTAGCTTTTGTTAGAGAGTATTATAGGATTGAGTTAACCAAAACTTCAACCCTTAGAATGAGCGCCACATGGCTCAGAGTGAATGCGCCTTGGAGGCGACATGAAAGCTTTCCAAAAGTTTTTCCATTGTTGGCAAATGTGCCTTCAAATTTCTCTGATATTTTGACTGATAGATTAGAAGGGAAATTCCCTACTTATTTCTTAAATTAGTTTGAACTGTTTTTTGGGTGTGAATATCTTTTTGTATGTTGATATTTTTCTCTGTATATATTGCTTAGTGTAATGGATAGTTATATTATGTGAAAGTATTGTTATTCTTTTGGATATCGAATATTATTTGTTTTCTGTTATTGTTGATTGCTGTGGGTAGTTCATAGAAGTTTTTGTAACTTCATAGAATTTATTTTGTATAAGACAATTATATTAATAATAATTTTGAGTTAGGATTTTTTGAAGGATGATTGGAAACATAGTGACCTTTTGATTCTAAAACCTTACTTAAAATTGTTCATTGATATGATGGGTCTGTGCAAAGTTGATACATAAATGATAGGCATTAATTATTCATGCATGTATGTCTGATGTGTTCAAATCGATGGTTTCAGCAACTAAGAACGTAATTGCTGATATGAATGGCAACAATTGTAAAATATTGAATATGAATATTCAATATGTGCTGGAAAAGTAAGAAGTACTAGAAGCTCTTAACCATGTTATGGAAGATCTTGAGGATGCCATGTGCCACATTGAGCTAACAGAGGACCGCCTAACGGCATTTGAGCCAAAAATAGATATTTGCAATGCTGGTTCTAGCTCAGAAAAGGCTTTGAGCTCTAAGCGCAAGCGTATTGATTCGTTCAATATGTAGGAATGCAAAGGATCAAGTCCTTATTGCAAGAAATCAAGAGTTAACTAACACAAAAGATGAAAACGTCCTCAAGTGAAGAAAATGTCAAGGGTGAGATGTTACAATTGTGACAAGAAAGGTCACTATACTTGCAACTGTTGTGAGCCGAAAAGGTAAACATCTCTTGTACATTTGAGGACTTTGCTTATGTATCAAGTTCTATATTATTGGCTGAATCCAATCCTTTGTGAACTGTAGATTCAAGAGCGACAGACTATATAGCGAAGGATAGAGAATCCTTCGTAGAATTCCGACGATACCAACTGGAACTAAGTGGATCTATGTGGGAAATAACTCCAGAGCGAAAGTGAAAGGGATTGGCACCTGCCAACTGAACATGCGTGGTGGACGCACTTTATTCCTACATGATGTATTATATGCTCCGGAGATTCGTCGGAATTTAGTGTCTGTTTTTGGTGTTGGTTAAACTAGGTTTTAATATGAACTTCTATAATAGAGGTGTGGATTTGTTTTTGGATACAAATTACTATAGTTGTGGTTATTTTCTGGATGGTTTCATTGTATTAGATATTGACTATGTTACTGCAAATGTTTGTTATTCCCTTGTTTCACGTCTTCTACTCCATATGATAATGATGTGATTATGTGGCATGCTAGACTTGGTCATATTGGCCAACAACGTATGAATAGACTAGCCAAAGAGGGCTTGTTAGGCAGCATTGAAAAAGTCGATTTGCCCATATGTGAGCATTGCCTAGTAGGGAAAACGACAAGGAAATCATTTAGAAAAAGATAAAAGAGCTTAATTTTCTCTGCATTTAATCCATTCTGACATCTATGGTCCAATGAATGTGAGAAGAAGGCATGGGGCTGTTTATTTCATCACTTTTATAGATGATTATACTCAATTCGGATATGTCTATTTGATTTCTCATAAATCTGAAGTAATAAGTTGTTTCAAAAGGTTTATGAACCTGGTAGAAAATCAATTAGACAAGAAAATAAAAATATTGAGATCCGATCGAGGTCGAGAATATTTATCTGATGAGTTCAGAATATTATGTGATGAAAAAGGAATAGAATGACAGTTGTCTATTCCATATACTCCTCAACAAAATGGTGTTGCGGAGAGAAGAAACAGAACCCTATTGAAAATGGTTAGGTCCATGATGGCGCATGCTAACTTACCTATCACTTTTTGGAGTGATGCGTTGTTAACTGCTGCCTATATACTTAACCGAATGCCTTTCAAATCAGTTACTTTTACTCCATATGAGTTATGGACAGGTAGAGAATCGGACTTAAGCTTTCTTAAGCCATAGGATTGTGCTGCCTATATTCATGAGTCCTCTCACAAG
The DNA here is from genome assembly GCA_014182725.1 of Eucalyptus brandiana. Taxonomy (NCBI): domain Eukaryota; kingdom Viridiplantae; phylum Streptophyta; class Magnoliopsida; order Myrtales; family Myrtaceae; genus Eucalyptus; species Eucalyptus brandiana. Next base: position 33,232,490 of record CM024669.1, read on the forward strand.
TTTGGGAAATTAGGTCCCAAAGGAAAAAAGAGTATTTTAATGAGATACTCCGAACACTCGAAAGAGTATGTGTTCATAGGTGAGCAGAAAAGTGGGAGTATAACTGAATTTGAATTACGGGATGTCACATTCTTAGAGGATGAATTTCCTAAGAATGGCGAAATAGGGGAAGATTAATCCCTATTTGAAACCTTGGATCAAGATAATGATATTAGTAGAATTCGTCCAAGTTGGAGTAATATGAGAAGTGATGAATTGAATTCAACGCATTCTCAATTGCAACCACATGATGAGACGACGTCATCATTATCTAATCCTAGTGGGAGCATAATGGGAAATGATGTGCTAAGTGTACAATCTCCCATACAGCGAACAAGTTGCCAAAGTATTCCTCGTCGACGTTTTGACATTGAAGGGGAAACTTTTATGGTTGCTCCACAAGATGAGGATGAGCCAAGAAATATTAATAAGGCTCTGAATTGCCCTAGTAAGGAAAAATGGATTCATGCAATGGAAGAGGAAATTGAGTCAATGAAATCAAATCAAGTCTGGGAACTGGTTGATTTTCAAAAAGGACACAAAGTTATTGGGAACAAGTGGGTTCTCAAAATAAAGTGAAAAGCTGATGGCTCGATAGAAAGGCATAAGGCTCGCCTTGTGGCGAAGGGGTATAATCAACAGGAAGGAATTGATTATGAAGATACATTTTCGCCTGTAGTGAGATTTACCTCGATTCGCATTATTCTGGCAATAGTGGCAAGTATGGATCTTGAGTTACATCAAATGGATGTGTCGCGACCTTCCCGAGGGTGAATTACCTAAAGAAGGCTAATGGATTACTAAGTCCGAAGACTTGGCACAGACCCTCCCAAGTCTTACCAATCGCGACTTGATGTTAATAAATTAATCTATGCAATTATATTCAATTTGAAGCTGCCACTAACCAATTATGGTTGGTTAGAAACCCAAGTAAAGTATGGGAGAATACTTTACTTTTGCGAACCAGAGATTCAATAGGTCCGGGGACATGATTACGCTAGATTAGTCTAACGCCCTTTCAGTACCTTCTTATTTTAATTTCAAAAATATTTTGCAGGCAATGTTGATTAATTTTAACCTAAGCTACTAACATGCAAATTGTGGTCATGCAGGTGCACAATCAATAAAATAACATTAAAAAAAATGCTAATAAAAATGCATGCCCTAAACATGATTTCTAGATGACAGGACACCTAATTTTTCTTTTTCTTTTTCTTTTTTTTTAAATGTTAATTATATGCAATCTTAATCTAAATTTAATGTGCATGGATTTATTTTAATGACATGCGAGATGCAATTCATATGGTATGACTTAAACTTATCACTATATAAATGTAATCTAATTTATATAATCATAAATATGCATATGTTTCATGACATGGGATGAATGACATAATGATTCTATATGCATGTTCTTTTTGTGACTTTTTAATGATTTTTTTTTATTACACATATGCAATCTATACTAACAATGATGACATGAAATGGGATTATGTGGTGTGCATATTATGAAACCTATGCTAAACGATAATGATATGAAATAAGATTAATTAACCTATTAACTAACCAAGGAAATGATCTTTAGTTTTTTTTTTAATTTTTTAATGACATAATGCTTTTTATTGAAAAGAAAGTAACTTAAGGGTGCAATGATCATTTTATAGCATTTTCTTTTTTTTTTTTAAAAATTAAACTATAACTCATATGGCATGTTCCTCTTTTTGTTTTACTAAATAAAAATTGACTTAATCTAAAAATATCTAGGTATGTTACTTTAATATGAAATGTGTATAGACCTAAGTACCTAGGTTCTAGATAAGACGATAATTTTACTAATAAACAAATTCTAATTAAACCTATTATGTAAATTAACTAACATGTACCTAATATTTTTTTGGATTTTTTTATTGAAATTCGAAATTAATAAAGAATAATTAAACTATCTAAAGTGAATAATATTCTAATTTATTTTAGGGATCAATTTAACTTAGACTATATCTTATCTTAAAAGCTATATAAAAAAAAAAAATCAAGACATGATAACATTATTTAAAATTGGCCCTAACAAAAATCACCATCTAAAAGTATAATCTAAAATTATAATCCTATAAATGCAATTCTAATTTACTAACCTTAAAAATACCGTCCTAATTTACTAAACCTAAGTGTTCTAATGCAATATTTAGATTTTTATGCACTTTTTGATTTATTGATTTTGATTTTTTTTATCCTTTTTTTTTTTAATCTTTCCAAGCAAGTTATTATTTTAAAAAGAATGAAGATAAGAATTAAAATAACTGGAAAAATAATCCGTTGTCTCACGGATTAAATTAACAATTATTTTAACTCTATAATAATTTAATGATTGAAATATTATCAAAATTCCTAAAAATTAAAGTAATTAAAAAAAATGACCCGACGTCTTACGGGCCAAATTAATAATTACCTTAATTTGGGATAAAACTCCTAATGTCTACAAGGTCTACATATAATACTACAATCAAAATAATTAAACTTAACAAATAAGCTAACATAATATGAAATAAGTAAAAGATAAAAAAAATATATATATACTACCTAATTCCCTTTTCTTTTCTTTTCTTGCTTTCTTCACCCACGGCTGAGCGACTCCGGTGGATCACCGGGGGTTGGGTCACCAGCGTTCGGGGTTCCGGCGAGGTGAGTTGCCGGTGTGGCTGGACAGCGACGGCTCAACTCGGCTCGGGCAGAGGCGGAGCAAGGCGGACAGGCGGTTGCTATGGCGTGCGTCGCTTGGAGCAGCTCGTCGGGTGGTGGGTGGCGCGGTGGCGCGCGGTGCTCGTGCAGTTGCGGGCGTGGCAGCAGGGCTTCGGTGCGGCGATGGGCTGCTACGGCCTCAACGCTCGTGGGTCGTCGGCGGAATCTGGAACTCGAAGACAGTGGTGCCAACGCTCGATCATTGGGCGCGGTCAGCAACAATGGCACCGATGACAGGTGAGCAAAGGCGATGGCATCGGTCTCCGGGCAGAATCGTGGAGGGCTGGGGTCGCAGCTGCTGGCGTTAGGTCGCGCGGCGGAACAGGAGCGGCGGTGTTGGTGTAATGGGCCGCAGAGCGATGGTGGGCGACAGTAGCAGCGCGGCGATCAGGGGGGTTCGGGGACCGGCGGTGCTCGGGGAGATGCAAGGACGTTGGCTGCTCGAGGTTGCAGCGGAGGTGTTGGATCAATGGCGTCGGGGCAAGCTCGCAGGTGCAGAGGTGCGGCGGGGCACAATGCGGTGGCCAAGCAGCAGGTGGTGCCTCGCGACGGTCAGCGCAATGGAGAAGATGAACAATTCTCTACTCTACTTTTCTTTTTGCTTTTTGTTTCTTCTTTTCCACTGCTGCACGTCCTCTTTCTCTCACGTATTTTCATGTCTCCTCTACGGACGGCTTCTTCTCTCCCTTCCTTTTTCTTCTTTTTCTTCAGTTTTCTCTCTCACCTGACACTCTCTCACTTGTCTCTCTCACTCTCTACCGAAAACCTCCCCCATTTACTTTATGTCACTGTACTTCTTTCTCTTTTTCCCTTCAATTTGCTATTTTTTTCTTGGACGAACAATCAAGAGAAGCCCCCCTTGGTTCCGAAACCTCGCATTCCTTTTTATAGAGGAAAGACTTGAAATTGTTGAAGATCCGACAATATTCACTCAACTTCTTCAACAAAGAAATGGCTCCAAAAATCAAACGGTTAATTTTTTTTTAAAATTTTGAAATGAGAATATATTTTCAACAACAAAGATTTTCAAAAACCGAATTTTATTTAATTTATTATTTTTTAAAATATTAGGTGTCAACAGGATGTAAAGACTGCTTTCCTCAATGGAGAATTAGAGGAAGAAACATATATGGAATAACCTGCTGATTTCATAAAGAAAGGCCAAGAAGAAAAAGTATGTTGACTTTTGAGATCGATATACGGCCTTAAGCAGTCGTCAAGACAATGGTATGTACATTTTTCATAATGCCATAATGGCATATGACTTTACAATGATAGATGAGGATCATTGTGTATATATCAAAAGATCCAAGGATCAATTTGTGATCATATCATTATATGTTGATGATCTACCAATTGCCGGAAGTAATATGGAGTTTGTTAACACCGGCAAGAGTTGGTTATCTTCCAACTTTGAGATGAAAGACATGGGTGATGTTGCATACATTCTTGGAGTTAAGATTTCAAGATTGAAAACCCATAGACACTCCTATTGCAAAAGGTGAATGATTGAGCCATAGACTGTGTCCAAGGACTCCACAAGAGAAGAAACAAATGAAACATGTTCCTTATGCTAGTGCTGTTGGGAGCTTGATGTACACTATGATGTGTACAAGACCTGGCATATGTTTTTTTCCAGTTGGAATGGTGAGTAGTTACCAATCCAATCCAGGTCAAGCACATTGGAAAGCCGTTAAGAGAATACTAAGGTATCTAAAGGGAACTGCTGATTATATGCTGAGTTATTAAGGAAAGGATCTGCGACTCTAAGGCTATTCTGATGTTGATTATGGAGGAGATTTAGATGAAAGGAAATCTACCTCTAGATTTGTTTTCTTATCGAATAATGGCACCATATGTTGGAGCAATAAGAAACAAACGTGTATAATCTTGTCCACGATGGAAGTTGAGTTCGTGGCATTATCAGCAGTAGTATAAGAAGGTGTTTGGCTTAAGAGATTTTTGGATCATTTAGGTGTTATTGGAAGTGCTGCAGATTCATTATTGGTTAACTGTGATAGCCAAACAGCAAAAGCGTACACCAAAGATCCAAAATATCATGGCAAGACCGAACACATAGATACCAAGTATAATTTTGTAAAGGATGTGGTTGCATGAAAAGACGTGAACTTAGAGTACATACTACGCATAGAATGGTAGCAGATCCTATGACAAAGCCAATACCTAGAGATATGTTTTGTGGCCATATGAAATCTCTAGGATTGCGTAGAGACTGATATACTGAATATTGTATTTTCCCTAAGTGTTCACATTTGATGAATTTGTGTTTTCATCATTAATGCCTATGAATCTTTGTTTGATCTTTATGCATCTTAATGCTTAGTGCATTATTTTAAGTTGAGAAAGTATGTCAGACAAATATAAGATTAGCCCACTCACACGGGTAATCGCCTCTATTTACTGTGTAATAAATAGAGATGAGACTGTTTTTTTAAGCTTATTATCTAGATGATAATCGAGAGCTCAAGCTTAAAATATGTATGTCGACTTAACTGAGTGTTAAGATATGACATAATACTTACTATGTTCGAAAGTAAAATACCCCACATATTTTACTTTATCTGTCTAAGATGCCAGATGTGAGTTCTGATGAATTTTGTGAATGAGTAGATACGTGAACTCAAGTTAGACATTGGGTATGTCTGAACTATCATCTGTACGGTATTGAAAGGTGTAGACATACGCTCCATGGGAAATGAGTTAATACCATAATACGTATTTCATACTACATATGCATGAGACAACTAATAAGAGTGGCAAAAGTTTGATCTCAACTTTTATGCCGTGTGAGACTCTTGAGGAAAAGAGTTCCTCAATTTTAGTGCCCTCATAACTCTTACTTATTCTCAAGATTTCTATTTAGTATTTGCTATCTTAGAATGTTGCCAATGGTCATGAGTTTGATTCGATCTAATGGGACATTTCTAGAAAAGTAAGCTAAACTGAAATTGAGAGTTTGAAGGAAAGAGGAAGATCGAATTTGGAGAATCACATTGTAGTTTTGTATTCACCGGTTAACCAATTATGACTGTCTTTGGGATAATCATAATTGTGAATACAATATATATATCATTGTTTAAAAGAGATCAAGAGAGATATAAATGTGATCGATCAATTTAGGGAACTGCATACTAAATCTACTCAGGATGTGATGCCCATTATGAGCTGCTATATATTCGTAACAGATGTATGGCAACGAGCTCTCAAAGTATGCTGGTCGCACGGATTATTCACCAGTATGAATGTTGAAGAGAGATAAAGAGAATCATGTTCGGCCCACCATGTGCGAGTGGGAGATGATGGTTTTATGTGATGGGCTTAAGGCCCGTCCGCCCATGTTGGGCCTGAAAGCCCGGCCCACAAAATTAGGGCCCATGGATGAAGGGGTACGTTCCTTTCTATTGGAGGGACGCATAAAAGGAGAAAGAGAGAGAGGGAGGAACACAAACGTTGGCATAACATACGTTCCTCTCCCTCTCTCCCTCCAAAAAGAAAACCAAAAACGCTAAAGGCGACGCCGTTTTTTCTTCAAGGCCAATCGACGTCATCGGATCGAACGGGATCGGTTGCTCTTCCTCAATCTTAAGCATTGGTGTTTAATCTGTGGCTAACAAGGTACGCTCGAATCCGTGGTATGCTTTAGGATTGGTGATACGTGATCTTCCCGGGCTTATCTTCCGCATTCGTTTTAGGGGTTCGATTTAGTGTCGAATCCGGTTTTTGGGGATCCGTTATTCCCAACAGGGAAGGAGCAAGAGTTTCGGGCATTCGTCGAAAAGGGTTGATCTGGCTTTGGCTGCCAACAAGTGCACCAAACCATAAGCAGAGCTGGAAAACACGAAGGAAAAAGGAGGAGAGAATTTGAGGCAATTTCAAAGTACCACGGAAAGATTTCAAAGAAATTCTTGTGGAAACTCATTTTACGCAATAAAAGAGAACTCATAGATTTAGCAAGAAAATGCGAGTGGTCAAATATGAAAATGTTTAACTTCGATAGCAATTTTAAAAATTGGATTCGAAAAGACCTTTTCTAACAGTTTCAAGCTATTAAGAAAGGAAAAATTAATACTTTTCAAATTTTTTTGACCCAACATGCCATCTCATCATTGGACATGAGTTCAATCCGATTGATCAATTTCCTACAACAATTTCAAATTATTCCTTTGATATTATTCACAAGTTTTTATAATTCTATTTTTACCTAGGTTTTAGAATTTCTTTTCATTTCAATCTTTTCCATTTAAATAAATTTTACCTCATAATGTTCATTATAGTAAAAGTGAAAACTCATTAAGAGTTGGGTCAGATTGATATTCATGCTCTTTCAGGTCTAAGTGTTTTAATAAGGATATTTAGCAAGGACATAAATTTATCAATAGATACATATACTTGTATTAATCTAAATATTGTTCCTTATTTTAGTCAGATGCTAAGAGAAATGAATCTACTACGACATGAATGTCCTTTTACATACTTAGAATTAGAAATAAATAATGGCATGAACGAAGTGACAAACTTGAGGACGACTGGAGCTCAACCCACCCTGTTATCTTCTTGGGCTTTGACATTGAGTCTGATTGCTCGGCCTACAAATTTTTATAGGCTCGCCTTGAGTTTTTCCTCTGTTCAAGTTTAGCTCAAAACAAAACACATTTAAGGAAGCGCCAAACTACATAATTTTGTTTCCAACTCTTTGTACGTTATTATAATACCAATTTTATTTCCTTAAATTATATGGCTTGGGATAGAATTAGCTAGAAAATTTTCAGGGGAATAAAATAAAATGGGAACATGATGTCTACTTTTTCACTTGTTCAAAACCCAGTGTATTTTTCTAAAGCACGAATCGGAATCCTTTGAATGAGGCGGTACAGGTGAAGTTACATCTTAAATTTACCCGAGAGAATAATGCAGACCCAGTCAAATTTAACGGCTGAAATGATTTCTCATCTTTTTGTTTTTTCTTTTTTTTTTTCCAGTTTTTCTTTCTTTACTTTTCCTTCCTCCATTTCGTCCTGTTCTTCCTTCCTCCTTTCGTCCCGTTCTTCCTTATTTCTTGTCCCCCGAGTTCCTTTTCCTCCTCCATGCGTGCCGCCACCTCTTCCTTGTGCATCATCGTCCCCACCTTGATGCAGCGACCAAATGATAGGCTACTTGATAACACTCCCAGCGTTGCAGCCACCGCGTTGCCAAGCCCCAGTACTCAGCCTCCCTCCGTCCCTCCCTCTCTCTCTCTCTCTCTCTCTCTCTCTCTCTATATATATATATATTTATATATATATATATATATATATATATATATATATATATATACACTAGATCAGAGATTCCTTATCTTAGGCCATCACATCAAAAGTCAGTTGACATGATGTGTTCCAACCAATAAGGTTGATGGCTGCCGTCCGACGGATTAACCGCCTCAGTGAGATTTTTTTGGGGCTATTCTTAACTATTCTTAAAATTTAAAATATTAAAAAAATACATTATTTATTATTTAATTATTCTAAAATCCTCACACGAGAGAGGGAAAGAGAGAGAGAGAGAGAGAGAGAGAGAGGGTAGGTTAGGGGTTTTGTGGGTGGATGCGTGATTTTTCAATAATGTCGGGACATTTTCTACAGATTTGTAGGGAGACATGGATAAATTTGGGATATTGAATCTATTGCTTGTATGTTAATTATCTAGAGGGATAAATTTGGGATGCAGAAGCTTTGGGGTTTTTTTCTTTTTGTTTTGTATTTTAATTCTTGTGTTGAACTAATCTACAAATGTTGAAGTTGTTGTGCCCCTCTCCGTAACCCACTTCTTAAATATGCCAAATACAAAGAAGCAAGTTCGCTTCTCACAAGAAGGCCGGGCAATTCTCGGATAGATGAATTGATCTCTCAAGGTAGTAGTTGGCCGGGACATGTTGCATTTCTCTTATTTCCACTTTAGTTAAAACCAACTTGGCTCCGGTCGAGCGTAGACTTTGGCGGAGGATCAAAGTCATGCTCTAGTGGTTAACTTAGGCATATCGATAAGTCACAAGCATGGAGCCTTTAATTTCTGTTTAAAAGAGGTCGGGAGACCGGTCATTCCATGTGAGGTCGCGATAGATTTGCAAGAGGAATCATATTCTGATTAATCATGCAAGTAGTGATGGAGTTCTTACTCGGTTAAGCCATTGCCTCATCTGGGTCATCTCCACATTTTTAATATCTAGGCACTTTGTGTGTGAACAGAAACGATAGACTATATGTTAGCATCCCTCCTCCTCGTTTGCCTCTACAGTATTCAAGGAACTTCGGCCGATTTCCACATGCCTCTCTCCTCAACATGTCTCATTTGGACTTGACGGCATGCAAGAAGAGGAAGAGGGGAGAGAGGGTTTTTAGTTTCAAGACATTCGGAGAAAACGGGTATCCAATCGAGTTTGACGGGTCGTTTCTTGAGAATGTGAAGGCACTTCTTGAATTAGGGCAACCTGAGAGTAGCTCGTGCATTGGAGTGCCATGCTGGTCGTTTGAGCTCGAGATCAATCGCCAACCACCGCTTCATGTCTTGCTTTACGTGATTGAAGAGCCAATTGAGGCTTCACTCAGTCGTCACTGCAAGCACTGCTTATACGTAGGTAATGCCCTTAAAAACTCTATTTTGGTTTCATACATTCCAGAAAATGCGACTAAACGAGAATGAGTGGACGAAAATTTTGGAAACCTCCTAAGTTCAGAAAAATCATAGAATTTACCTCAATAATGAACTCCATATCAGACCCACATAATCTATGGGTTTGACTTATTAAATATTAGTGCATCTAATGCACTCAATATTTCTCTTAATTTTACGTCTTGTATGTAGAGAATATTTGGTTTCTTTAGAGTTAAGATTGCAATTACCTTAGTTTAACCTTTTGTCCGCTCAATGATATCAAACCTGAGCATAGGTAGGTCCTTTCTTTTGTTCATTTCGTACGGCCCATCACCAAGGAACCAATTGAATCTTATAATCTCTCATCTCAACATGGATATGAATCCATGTTGTATTTGTTGATCTCAACAGAATTACAGAAACGCATGATCCTGTAGGGAAAAAATTAACAATTCATAACCTATGATGCAAGCATAATCAGTAATACTTGGATGCCATATTTACAAGAATAAAGCTTAAATGACATATACATCATCAAAGGATGCAAATCGTAATATTTTTTCCCTTTGCATGTGTAATTTTGTCGAGTTAGTTCCGTGTTTATTGTTGTCACTTGATTATATCGTATATCTATATACTTATATATTTGCTACTGATACACTTGCGGTTCAGGCTGGGGTCAACATCTAATTTGCAACAAGAAGTACCACTTCTTCTTGCTTTCCAAGGACATAACACCTGCTTCTTTGATCTTCAACGGTGATTCGGGTGATGCAAATCCAGTGAAAGTTAAATTGAACTTGGTGGAAGCACACGGCCACACCATGCACGGTGTCTTCCACTCTAACGGGTTCGGACATTTGATGTGCATTAACGGGTTAGAATCGGGTTCGGACTTGCCCGGCTTCCAGATCATGGACTTTTGGGATCGATTGTGTACTGGTTTAAAAGCAAGGTTTGCCTGTTGATTATCTATTCCTTTCGATACTAGAAATCATGTGAATTGGTGTGTATATATGCACTCGATGTAATGAGGTCTCATTATATGAAGCACATCTTATGTTCTTCCTTTCCTCGCAAATTGAAAAGAAAACTAAGAGTCTATATATATATATATAACTTGCCTTTTCTTTAAAACGAAAAGATTCTAAATGCAACTTTTATCAATCTCGCATCTAGTCCTTTCCTGTGAATAGTAATTAAGTCCATTTAGGTATAGATGCGCACAGATGTATGCTAGCACCATTAATTAAAAGAGAAATGCTAAAGACACTAAAATTCGAAACCTCTAGTAAAAATTGGAAATCCTTCAAACTTCATTTTGCAACTGAACTCTTGTCATGAATGCTCTTACGCGCATGTCTCTTATTCAAAGCAAAACTTTGATGGATGGGAATTGCTAGTCCCAAATATGTACAGATTGTCGCGGCTCGTTTATCTTTTCATTTCCTTCAAGCTATTGCTCCATCAGATGCCTACTTATTGCAGCACTTAACCATAATACAATTTATGTACAAAAAATTCGACTCATGAACATCTAACAAAGAACTTTCTTCTAATGTAGCAATGTTTCCTCCTATAAATGTTTGTTTGATAAGCAAATAACCTAGCAACTATCAAGCGATGGCATGAACACTTTTGTTCTCTCATGTTTGGTAGGAAAGTGAGTTTGAATGACGTTTCCTATAAAAGAGGCATGGAGCTGAGGTTGCTTCATGGATTAGCTTATGGCGAGCCATGGTTCGGTCGCTGGGGTTACCGGTTTTGCCGAGGAAGCTTCGGCGTTACTCTTCCCATGTACAAGAAAGCCATAGAAGCCATTCAAGGCATGCCCTTAACTCTACTTATCCATCACTTGGGAAACTCCAGCCACGACGTGCTATTGATCTTCTCGAGGTATCAATCACTGTCGGACCGCACCTTGGTCAGCCTCGGCGACCTCTTCCATTTCATGTTGGAGCTCACGACCCGTGTTCCAAAATCGAACTTCATCGATTCATATTACAGTCCGAGTTTCCTCCTGGAGACCGCCTGCAGATGGTCGCCGAAGCGAGTCGAGATGGCAACCCGAGTGATCATCGAGGTCCTAAAGAGAGCCGAGTTCAGGTGGATTTCGAGGCAAGAAGTGAGGGATGCCGCCCGTGCCTACATCGGCGACACGGGGCTGTTGGACTTCGTTCTGAAATCGCTCGGGAACCACGTCGTGGGGAAATACTTGGTTCGTCGAAGTTTGAACCCTGTTACAAAAGTTCTAGAATACTGCTTGGAGGACGTGTCCAAAGCGAGCGTAGAGTCGGAAGGTTCAGTCACGAGCAGTTCGAACCTCAGGACGGGATCCAAGATCACGAGGGCTCAACTCATGAAGGACATGTTTTGTGTTTACAAGCACACCTTCAAAGAGCACGAGCTAGGCAGCCACGCCCACATTAGCGACAACGTATCACTCATGGCGAGGATCATCTTGGACTCCAGATACCTTATCAAAGAATACGATGGAGATTTGCCATCCAAATTGGAGCTTGGTTTGGGAGGTAAGTTCAAACTATTCTGCACGGTTCTGTTGAGAGACTCTGTCCGTTGCGAATGGAAGACTAAGCTGATGCCGCCCTATGAATGCATCGTGCTGAAAGAAAATGCCACTGTGAACGAGCTAAAGGTCAAGGTGGAACGGACATTTCGGGAACTGTATTGGGGACTAAAGAGCTTCGTCGCCGAATCCATCGTCAATCTGAACACTAGCGGTTTGGAGACGGTCTTCGGGCTGGTGGAAGTGGGACGCAGGCTCGTACTCGAAGGTAGCATTCGAGATCAAGGATCGACCGCGCGGGACGTGTACGAATGTGGTGCGGATGGTGGCCGCGTGGTGGATTGTGCTTGCGGCACCAAGGAAGATGACGGCGAGCGAATGATCGCGTGTGCCGTGTGCGAAGTCTGGCAACATACGTGGTGCGTTCAGATCCCGAATAGCGAAGAAGTTCCGGGAATTTTTCTTTGCAAGAGATGTGAGCAAGTAATCATGGTCTTGCCTTCTCTACCCTAATGTACATTGCAGATAAAACTTAGATTATCTAACTTAAGAAGTATAGTTTACGTGCTGTTTAAGAATTAGTGAATGCAAAACTTTCGAACTAGGTTAAATCGGAGAAGAAGTTGCAACACTACTTGTTCCGATACCTGGGTTTGGTCACCTAATGGCCGATTTAATGGGTACTCCACCCACGCTTTGCATGGATGCATAAAATAAAGATCGCCTAATCATGTTTTATATGTGGAGAATTAATTAAATCCCAGCACAAAATATGGACTGCTCCTAAGTTTACGTTAAGCAACTAAGGGTCACATGTACTCATCCCGAAGGGAACATTCTGATCAAACATGGGAGCGATGCGACGAAACTCAGGGCGATTTTGATTTCACGCGGGATAGGTCATTGATCGTTTTATTTTGAAAAGTGTAGCAACCAAGAAATTCGGAAAAGTTAAAAACTAAGGGCACGTTTGGTAATGATTTTGTTCCCGGAGGCGATTCGACTAAAAATGATTATTTTTATTTCGTTCCCGTGAATCGATTCTAAGTAAAAAACGCGTTTGGTAATGTCCAAAATTTTTTATTCGGAATAGAATTGTGTTTGATACCGTCTTAATTGATTCTGTTCCAAATTAATTTCTTTTGATTTTTAAATAATTTTTAAATAATTTTTTTACTTTTTCTTTTTTCCTTTTTTTTTCTTTTCTTTTCCCTTTTTTTTTCCTATTCTTCTTCTTCTTCATGCGATGAGCGTCGCCGGACCTCGGCGAGGTTGGCCCTCATCATCGAGCCTCGCTAGCAACTGGGCAAGGCTCGCCCGGCCGTCGAGGCTCGGCCTCACCAGATCCGGTGAGGCCGAGCCTCACCGTGGCTAGGCCTACCTCGCCCGGCCTCGGCGAGGCTAGCTTGGCCACCGGCGGGGCTGGGCGAGCCTCGCCGATGGCTGGGCTTGCCTCCGACGACCAGCGGCAAACGGCGGCGGCGGGCGGCGGCAGCGGCGGCGGGCGGCGGTGGGCGGTGGCGGACGGTGGCGGGCGGTGGCGACAATCGCCGAATGACGGAAGGGAAGAATGAGAGTTTCATTGTTTTGATTCTTTTTTTGATTCTTAGACGAAGAATCATATCTTTTTATTCTCAATTCTCTTCCTAACTGCTTAGGGAACAAAAATTTTACCAAACGCGATTTCGTCCCAAATTGATTCGGGAACAAAAATCGAATTAAGACTTTGTTTGGCACGTTGCCAAACAGGCCCTAAGTCGATGTAATATTTTCTCCAGAATTCCAGTTCAGAAACTCCATAGGCATCTCAATTAGCTCTTCATTTCCGATTATTACCGTTACCAAAATGATTCAAACGAGAAATAAATGCAAAAAAAAGGTAAACCTAACATGTCCAATTTATGTGGCTTGAGAGCGTGCCGACTCCATGGCAAGAGGTCGATGAGATGGTCCCATTGTAATTGGCAAAGAGGAGATTACAGTCGCTCAATCATACTCGCTCGCAAGTTTTTCCCAACCTCGATTGCACGCCTAGAAGCCCCGCAAGTGTCAGTATCACATCATGCCATATCGTCAAAATGTAGGTGGGCATTAGTCAAAAGAGTCTCCATCTTTCTGGTGACATTTGCGAGCAATGAGATTCTTCTTAGAAAAGAATGCAAGAAATATATGTATGTCTGTCCACTCCAACTTTACTAGAAAGTGATTAAATCCGGAATCTCAAGTTTACAAGCGTGTACATGGTGTGGTTGACGTTGAGGTTGAGGATCGTTCAAACTTCTTATACTAACAATGTCCCGTTCCATTCCATTGCCGCCGTTCACGCTCGTGAGGTCGTCGCCCCCGTCGTCGAAGACCTCCCACTTGTTCGTCACGACGGTCCTCAACACCTTCCCCGACGACAGCACCAGTTCGCCGCCGCCGGCGCCGCTGCTCTCTCTCACCACGATGGCCTTAGACTCCTCTTCGCCCTCGCCGTTGACTATCCTCTCCACCTCCCGGATGTCCTCCCCCGGGATCCGCTCGACCTTCGGGAACTCAGACGCATTGAGCACGCCGTAGACCTTGCAAAACTCGAAGTACTCGGCGAGATCGTCGCCCTGCGCGTTGGCCTGCCGGAGCACCAAGAGCACCATGGAGGCCTCGGCCAGCGAGGCCCCGTAGATCCGCGAGAGGACCCTGGCGATCAGGTTGCACACCCTGCTGTACGTGTCGAAGATCTCGATGATGATGCAGTCCATGGCCTCGAGGACGAGGGTGACGCGCATCCCCTCGGCCTGCGGCCTGACCTGGAGGAGGAGGGAGAGGAGGGACTGCAGCTTCTGGAGCATGACGATCTCCGCCATGATCGAGGCCTCGGGGCCGGCGGCCTTGAGCTTGCGGATCTCCTTGAGGTCGGCGTAGAGGAAGGCCGACTTCTGGTCGAGGAAGTTGAAGTAGGCGCGGACGAAGGCGTTGTGGCCCCACGTCTTGGAGAGGGAGGAGTGGCCGTCGGCGAAGTCGGAGAGGTCGAAGGGGAGGCGGCCGATGCGGTGGACGGCGGGGACCTTGCAGCAGAAGACGCCGTGGAGGAGCATGAGGCACTTGAGGGCGACGGACCAGCTGCGGGTGCGGTGGGCGCGGGAGGAGATGGCCCACACGAGGGGCTTGAGGTGGATGGACGGGGCGGTGCGGGCCCACGCGAAGACGCGCTGGGAGTTCCGGTAGTCGACCCGGGCCTCGTCGTGGCTGGTGGCCCGGATGACCGCGGCGTGGAGGTCGGAGCTGTGGCGTTGCCGCCGCGAGAGGGTGTTGATCAAGAGGCTGTTCCGGTCCTTGAGAGCTCCGGCGGCTCTCTTCCACAGCTTCATCTCTCCGCCTTCCTCTCTCTCTCTCTCTCTCTCTCTCTCAGGATATCTCACCGAGGCAAACGCCCAAAATCAGCAACGCAACACCCCCTATGAATGTAGAGACGTGTTTATTATTTTTAGACTTTGGTTGTGTGAGTGGTTTTTGTTTTATTTTTCTTTTTATTTTTTTGACTTCTGTGACATACCAATTTCGAGGGTCAATAATTAGAAAGTGGCCACTTTGCCCACCCAGAATGAGCAGGGATGAAGCTGTTTCTGTTGGGGTCATTCGTTGGACTTGGACCGCTAGATGTTTCAGTTTTTGGCTCTCTCTCTCTCTCTCTCCCGCCGTTCATTTAGTTATGTCCCTGAGGAGGACAAATGCCCGACTTGTGGTCGAGGGAGCGCTCGGACTTCGTCAAACGCACAACGTGTCTGCATCGATTTGTCACGTTGTGTTTAGTCAAAGGAATGCACTTCTTCCGCCCCCTGGAAACGAAGTCCCATTCCACGGTCAACTTCAGAACCAATGACGCTTCCTTGGTTCGTTTTTTAGGAATTTTGCAGCCTCTAATGCTCAGCTGTAAATTCCCCCAAAACATTGTTTTTTTTTTTCTTCTTTTTTCCTCTTATTTCCTGGAATATGACTGCAGTATTACCAATTATCAGGCGATTGCCACTACGTTAGCTCTCGACCCAAGATTTAAACCCAGCTTTAAGAAGTATCCCATCCGGTTTCCGACTGCCGGATCCAAATCGAAAGTTTTTGCAGCGTGTCACACGTCGATCGGCCAAGGAAGGGGCGGAGATGTGCTAATTCGATGTTTCCACCTTCTTTAGTTTGGTCGATTTAGGATTTATCTCGATGAGATGTGATATTTACTTGATATGCGCGTGTTTGGTCAGAATCATATAGGGTAGTGCTTTCAAAATTGGCAATTTCAATTATGCTGTCGCCCGTTTTGAATTTCATGCTTTTGAGTAGACTATATATATATAATATATCCCACTTGCAAGTTTATCAAGAGTTTCTAATGCACGCATGTATATATAGGAAAAAGTCACAAAAAGTCTCAAACTTTATCCACTATTATATATTTATCTGAAACTTTATTTGTGACATCAAAAACTCTAAACTTGTACCCATATGACACATTTGCCCAAAACTATTTTTATAATATAAAAATCCCTAAACTTTTTTCTTTAATATTAAATTTGAGGTGAATGTGTCATATGAATATAAAAGGTACGGGTAAATGTGTCACACTGTATAATTTTAGAGTAAATGTATCGTATAAGTATAAGTATGAAGTTTTTGGTTTCAAAAGAAAATTTAGAGTAAATATGTCATAATAGGTGTAATTTATGATTTTTGATGACTTTTATCCCGCATATATGTGTGTCCTCACAAGAAAGGCCGTTGAATGAAAAAGTAAAAGTGCTTCTTGGAAATTGTTGCTAGTTATATTTCTCTTTTTCCCTCTTATGGACTACTGAGTAAGTACTTAGAATACTTGAAGCAGTTTAGATGGTTCAAAATGCCTCCACGACAACGAACCAATTGATGGCCGTGTCAGAGAAGCATGTATTATTGTGGTGGAAGAAATTTGTTATCAAATTAGACAAATTTAGGTTGACCAAGTTATGATATAAGTGAGACGAAGAAAAGCATTCATTAGAGTTTTGATCACATGAATTTTTCAACAACCAACAATAACACGTCTTGAAGAGCAGAAAGCGACAACCACAACAAAGTTAACCAACTTATGATACGGTCAAAATTCAAAAAGTCAACTTTTTTAAGAGAGAATGCATTCGAATCATGTCGTGAACGAATCTCAAGCAACTTCCATACTAGGTACTTGCTCCTTATGTATGGAGACATCTTGGTTATAGAACATGAGCACTCTCGGTATTTTGCTCGACTTTCGATTCTTGGGTCTTGAATTGATTAAGTAGATCACTTGAACAAAACATCCTGTAATTAGAATTTGAAGTCGTCCCCCCCACCAGAACAATAAAGAATTTCTTTTTGAAATCTTGATATAAAAGTTTTCTTGAAACAAGAAAAATTCAATATAGCACATAGGGTATGAAAATTGTTAATGATTGAATAAAATTCATTAAATCTCATTATCAACAGTCTAAGGCGAGTTTTCTCAAATATGGGACAGTTTCAAGATTTATTGCCTAATCGATTTAAATTCTGATTAGAACTTTGGCAAGATTTTTTTGTTTTTTACCTTCTTTAGTTTAGTTAATTTAGGATATCTAGATTGAATATGATTTTTACTTCATTTGCAAGCTTCAGATTAAATTCTTCAGGTTACAAGAGATTCTAAACTCCTAATAATAACTACCTTCAGTACTCAATCCAAAGACTGATCATTAAGCGAGTTAGAATTGTTCCTAGTCATCCTTGTTGACTTCTCTTTCCCTTGAGTGGATTCTCACCAAGATGGTCATTCGACTAAGTCTTAAGATTAGACTATTTATGGGGTTTGATCTCTTGTCTGAAGTTGCACGCTCATTCAAGTGTGGACATCCTCGAAGGTCAAAGCAATCGATCTCGATTGTGGCAACTGAAAAGCTGTTGGCCACGACAACCTCGGTTCTAAGGTCCATCCCAGTCATCGATGACTTAGACAACTGAAGAGTGGATGTTGGTCGATGGTGGCCATGACGGTGGGAGGCGGCATAGCTGTCCAACTCGTTGAGAGAGAGAGAGAGAGGGAGAGAGAGAGAGAGAGAATTGGGAAATTGGGAGACCCGAGCTCTTGTTCTTCTGCCCCCATGGGATCTCCTCAACGGCGATGGACAAAACAACCCCGTTCTTCATGTGCCCATGTCTCCCCGTTCTTTTAGGGAACTAGCTTTCCCTCTGCTCTTTTTCTCCCCTCCCCCCTCCTTTGTTGGGCTTTATGAAAACGGGCTTGTGTGTATGCATACGCCTTTGCCCTCTTTACAGCTTACCGAAATGGGGGCGCTCAGCGGGAGCCGCTGTCTCGTGCTTTCCGCCCTCGCTTTCTCGTGCCTGCTTTCACTGTGCATCTTCCTCCCCCCGCTTCTCATTCGCAGTTTCCCGTCGTCATCTCCGAAACCCGAGAAAGGCATAATAAGGAAAAAGCGGAACGTTGGTAAGATTTTCAACCCAGACACTCGCACTGTTGCTAAAGCAAGAAAGTGAAAAGGGAAAGCTCCGTCCAGCCCTCCCCCCGGCAGAGATGGAGGAGAGGACCCAGTTAAGAAAAAGGAAAAGTTGTTCCCCCCCTGAAAAATAAATAAAGAGATTGGTATTATAAAACGTAATAGATGACAAATAAAAACAATGAAAGAGGCAACTTGGTGGCATCTTTTTCCCTCCTCGCGACTGTGCGGGCGATCCCACTCCGCCACCTCTCCTTCCCAGGTTCTCCTTTTCATGCTCTCTCTCAGCCTCTCTGTCTCACTCTCTCTCTCTCTCCCCTACAATAAATTCACAGGCTGAAGCTTCTCAACGTGTCTCCCATGGAACTTTCATGTGGGGATGACGCTGTAAGTCTCTCTCTCTCTCTCTCTCTCTCTCTCTCTCTCTCTCTCTCTCTCTCGCTGTGGATTTAATTTACTTTAACTGAGATGAGTTTTGGCGTACCAGAATACAGAGGAGCGGAGAGTTTCGTTGACAGAAGGCACGCATAATAGTGGGGAAGGAGGTAATTGCATGGAAGTCCATCATCAACACCATGAGGTGGAATTGGAGATTGAATTCTGGCCGCTGGAACACCCGACTGAGCCGCCGGACGAAGATCAGCCCGTGCAATGCCCAATGCTCAGCACTTCTGCTATTCCCGTAAGTTGTTCCTCCGTCTTTGACACCATGTTCACTCATCTACTTGCACAGAGGAAGGAATCTAACTTATATTTCTTTAGCGAAAAATCTCGCGAAAGTTTTGTCTGCCAGTTGAAGCTAGTGAGAGTTGAAACTTTTTAGAGCTACAGATCAAGGAATCGTTGAATCCTAAAGGCCGTAACAAGATAGATTTGCGTGTCCTTTTCGTGATAATCTTACTGCAAGTGTGCATGTCGCACGCATGGCAATTATCTCCACGCATCTTTTGGTTAGATAAGTTCTTTTTATTTGATTTTTTTGCGAGTGAAAATGAATGCTGCTGTTGAAGGGTGCGCAAATGAACGAGGAGCGAATTGCGGAGAGCATGAGGAAGCGATCAGAAGCACAGGAATTGGCAAAGACAGGGAAGGTCACGGTGGCTTCTGAACCGTCGGTCCGACCCCTGCGCAAGAGGCACCACACACTTACCCATGGGGACATTGTCATAACCCCAGTAAGGACCATGCCTCCACCGCCGCCACCTCCACCGCACAACATCACCATTTTCCGCATGCTTCAGCAGCGGTTTGACAGTCTCGAGAACTGAAGGATTACCGCCGTCGAAAAGAGAGAAATCCCCACTTTTGCCCGTTCTGTTTATAGCACATTTGGTAGGGTTTCTAATTGTCAAAAGTTAAATATGGCACCAGATCTGTCAAAGACATCTCTTCTTAGCTGTCATATTACCAGCAGTGTACTCGGAAAGGCCATATGGGTATGTTATCGGCAGGTTAATTAAGCGTCTCTTCCTACTTATTGACATATATACACATCTTGATCTTGCGGCACCCCGCATGCCAAAAGCTTTACACCAAGGAACGATGCTTTGAACATTGACTTTATGACTTTGGCTTGGGTTTTCTGACTGTAGTTTTCTCATGGTCCTTTTTTATTTTCACGAATTTAGTTTTAGATGACGATAATATCAAAATTATCCTGACTATTGCAACGTGACTTTGACCAAGTGAGAGATCAACAGCACAACAATCCTACTTGTCACACTTGAACAACGTATCTTACATAGTAAGCAAAATCCTCTGAACAACCAAAAACATGTGATATAGTTGAGACTAGGGGAGGAGGAGGGCCAAGAGCAACTACTCTACTAGTTTTTGCGAGTTCATATTTTGTGTATTTTCCTTTTTATGTTAATAGCAAGTTGAATAAAATTCACTGAAGACAAAATAAAACATGGGGAGGGGAACGAACAGGTTTCAAATCTCCCTCATTCATGGAGTAACGCATGCAAAGAACCACTCTTCAATTGGTAATGCGGAGTTTCTAAGCCAAGCATTTTGCCATTTAAAGCTCAAACAAGCAACTTTCTTCCTTTGGCCCTATCAACCGAATGGAGATCTACAAAGAACATTCGACTGGATTAGGAGAAGCACCTGTCTATGAAAATTTTACCAAGACTTTTACCAGTTGCACTACTTGTCGATACTACTATTGCATGTGAATTATGTATTTATGCATGTCTATAGATAAAACTTTAACTATTGATAACTACTGTGCTGTTAGTGAAAAGCATAACATCCCCGCGAAAACCTTATCTCGGAAGCATGTCTTTTCTCCGTCAACTCTTGAAATTTATCATCATCCCTCATGAATGCGCCCACAGACAAAACTGAGAAATTCCTTTTCGCTACGTTTAGTTCTTTTCCACTGTTTTTCCTTCAAGCATCCTTATCCACAAGAATTATGTTGCAACAAATCAAGACATGTAAAAGAAGAAAGGAAAGGACCTAGCACTGGCATCAGATTCAATGAGCAATCTCCTTCTTCAGTACTTCCTTCCTAGCGGGTAGGCTCGAAGACATGGCCAAGAATGACCTTCACCAGTTCCTTCACTTCTTCTTCTTTGCACAAAGCTGCAAACTTCACTGCAAAAACAGAAAGTCAATTCATTAACATGGATTCAAATCCAAACAATGAACCTTTAATATTGCAGATAATTAGGTTGAAAAAAGATAAGGTCAAATCTCATTATTCAAATAAATCGGAAAAGAGGTCCAAATGCTTTGAGGAGCAACACAGGGGAACCCTCATCTTCCCTTAAACAGAAGCAAGTTAATACTGGAATGTAATAATGGGTACTCAATATGAAAGAGCAAAACAATTCTTAGAAACATTCAGAGTTCTCAAATTTGACACTTCAGCTCAGCAGTCATGCCAGTGAAAAATTATCTCAACAAGCACCGATATGTCTGTCTTGCTGACAATATAGGAACAGTATCAAATCAAGGGTGTCGTGGTGAAACACTTGAAGATCCATTACATGCTCACTTGGTGTGGAGATACAAGCCAACAGAAAATCAGCAGAGTGTATCAGAAAATTTGTAGGCAGCTCAACCATCATCAAAAGCAGTTCAATGTGAATGCAGAAAATACACGTTCTGTTTGTGAGAGAAAAAGAGAGTGGGTCAGTAATGCAATTAGATTAAGCGGAAGAAAAAAGAGGACTCGTGATCATGAATATAACGTGCCTATACCGCAAAAGATCTTTTTAATGTAATATGAAGAGTTATGGTTATATCTTATGGTTAAGGCACACCATATTAAGGCTTAGTCCAGTAACTATTTGGTTGCGAAAAGAAGAAACTATCGTGGAGAAGATGAAATGGCAATAACTTGAACACGAAATAGTACCCCAAGCAAGAATTGGAAATTCCAAACTCTGTTTTGGGACTGTCATAAGATAGGAACAAACCTGCAAGTGATTGCAAAAGCTTAGCTAAAAACAGGGGTTATTCTATCTGAGTATTTTATATCTGTTAAAACATGCCAAGATAGATGCAGCAAGAGGACGAGGAGAACGATAAAGCCTTGTCATGTCCTCCTTTTCATAGAGAAGATCCATGACATCCATGCATGCTTCGAAACTCAAAAGCTTCCCTACTGCTGCGACTTCCCTGAATTAAAGAAGGCATAGAAACATTAAAAGCACCTCAAAGCAGAAAACCAAAAAGCTGGAAATTCATTTAACCATAGTCAAGGGAGGAAAAACGACTTGCTTGAGTTGGATGTAGAGTTGTTCGAGGAACATGAAAGCATCACTTGTGGATCCAATTTCAAAGTTCAGCATCTGAAATGACAGATCCATCATTCAATTGTCGATAAACAATAGAGAACGCAATATTAATTCCGATTTCCAAGTATATACCTGCAAAAAGACCACTTCCTAGGCAAAGCCAGCCTCATTAATCATGGCGAGACACTAAAAGAAGAATTAGGTATTTTCAACGCTTATGGACGGTAATTAGCATACTCCTTCAGAAAAGTCTCGAGTTGTAAAATGTTGTTCGGTGATGCTCCGATCCCCCCAAGACTTCAAGGTCTTTACCGACAGCGGCTGAGACAGATGTATCTGCTAGATATCAGACACATCAAAAGATGACACGGTAAAGCCATCTAACTAATGTTCGGATGATGCCAAAGTATCGGATTTTACTTTGCTTGAGATCCAGATAGAGACAAGTGAAAAGAGCTGCAGGTTGCTCTCTCTAATAGGCTGTAGTAGCCAGTGTTGAATGGCATTGCCCTCTTCAGACCTTCACAAAGGCAAAATTGCTCACTCAGTACAAAAAGAGCCATCAGCAATCCCAATTGTCACCCACTTTAGAAAGAAATCACAAGTATCGCATTGATATCCTTCTACTATCTAAGTCTCAGTCTCAAAAATACACAATTGATCAAATTTGAAATGAAAAAAAGGGATTGAAAAAGGTAATGAGCGCAAAACACCAGCATCTAAACCTGCGATTCGCAATTAAGATAAAGCAAAGAACTTCACCAAAATTGTCGATCAAAGACTCCTAAAACAAGCTGATCAAACTCAAATTGCAAAAATTTTCCAGATTAACTTGCTGCGACCTTGCCAAGGAATTCGATCCGACACTCGTCTGCCAACACGGATTCAACCTAATCTCACTCAACACGACAACAAGACAGCAATGCGGAACCTCTATCGTACGGAAAATCCCGCGAAGCGCGACCCATGCGAGACGGCGAACCAGCGCATCGACCGTCCCCCAAACCGGAAATGGCGAAGCGGCGGAGCGGCGAGGCGAACCTGGAGAGAGAAGCGCAGAACCGATCGGCGAAGAGCGACAGCGCGGTGTACTTGACAGTCGGATCGACTCCGAGCCGCTGCGCATGGCATCAAGGGCCGAGCCGCGTCAGCGCGAGCGGCCGGATCGACGAGGCGGCGGAGCAGAGACTCACCTGCGCTGAGAGGATGAGGAATTCCACCGTGGGAAGCCGCGGGTCGACCGGACGACGCTCGTCCCGCTCCCGCATTCTCCCTCTGCATCTGCCGCCGGCGCTAAGCGCGACGACTGTTGCGGAGATATGATTGGCTTTTGCTCTCGTCAAACTTTTTTCACTCGATTGCGTAGTAAGTGAGTAAGAAATCATGGACTTTGTAAGGTAAAACTCCTAAAATTTTAATTTGTTTAATATGACCTTTGAATTTTATTCCAAACGTGGAATATCGTACTTAGACTTTTTATTTTTTCATTATAATTTATGAATTTTTGGAATGTGTTCAACTTAATCCTTCAACTATATGAAACTGTTTAATATTATGGGTAATATTAAATATTTTCTTAGAGATAATAACACAAATGGTCTTTAAACTTTGGCTAAGTGTGCAATGTGGTTTATCGACTTTTAATTTGCTCAATATAATCCTTAAACCTTTAGTACATACTCAATTTAGTCCCCAAATTATATGAAGATGTTTAGTATTTTCTTTTCATTAATTTAAGTTCAGGAGCAACATATGATCTAGCAACTAAGTTGAATATGTATAAAATTTCATGAACCGGACTGAACAAATTAAAATTTCAAGGATCACATTACACATTAAGCTAAAATTCAAAGATCGCATTAAATGAATTAAAAGTTTATGAAGCATATTGCATATTGGGCCGAAATTCACGGATTATTTGCGACATTTTCCCTATTTTTATATAGTCCAAAGATTAGATTGAATATGTACCATAATTTCATAGATCATATTAAACAAATTAAAAATTCCAAAATAATATTAAATATTAAGCTAAAATTAGGAAATCACATTAAATAAATTAAAGTTCATGTTCATATTGCACATAGGGCTAACTTTAGGGACTATTTGCGTAATTATCCCATTGTAAAAATTGTTTACTTCTATTTGAGAAGATTTAAAAACCTAATATAGTAAAGAAATACATTCATTTTCAATTTACTAACTATGCATAATACGAGAAAGATAACTTTGAATATGACAAAATTCTGCATGTGACTATTTGGAAAAAAACTTCTCATTATTCAACTTTATCTTTAATTTGTGAGTTGACATAATGTGTTTACAATTTACTCCAAGAAAATATGTAGAGTTTTACCCTCCATTCGAGTTTAATCGAGAAAGCGATGCATAAGAGGTTTAGTTTTTGTTTAAGGAAAAAGTGGTATTCGTCCCCCTTCCATTTTTAAAACACTATGCTTGTATTATACCTATAGTCACCCCATCCAAGCAACCTCCCACAACCTTTATTATAGATTATCAACAAAGTCCCAAGATTATGACTAATTTCACCAAATGTGCTAAACTTTTAAATTTTTAATAATGCATTTTGATCGGAATTCAACCAATGTTTTGAAGAAAATCCGATAGCCTTTTTTCCATCACGTTCGCATTCCTCAAAGCTAGTTTTGATTTCAATTAAAGTGTCTCGATTATTGAAAATTTGAAAATTCAATGCGTCATTATACTTGGAATCTCATATATTTACTCTTGTGGTGTTTCATTAGACAATGTATATAAGATCTATATATATAGATATCATCATCTACATATCGAAAGTAGTACGATTTGGAAAGGAATTTTCAATTGATGATTGGAATCGAAGGTTATTGACTTAATTGTGAAATCTACTGAATAAGTGACCTCAGATAAATTTACTTAAATTCAATTACTGAATGGGTATTGAAAGGCAATTACCTGAATATTTGTCCGTTTTGCTATCAAGTATTCGAGGCTTCAAACGCTTAGCTAGCCTTGCCTCGGCAAAAGAAAAAAAAAAAAAGAATGCCACGGTTCCTAGTACATGGCATGGTATGCTTCATTCATCCATTTCTGTTTAATCGGGTATTTCAACTTTCAAAATGAAACTCACTTTTGTACCTCTATTTAGATAAATTGCCATATCATGTGCATTTTTTAGGACTCAGTTACTCAAAAAAATGTTTACGTGACTTATTTATTTGGCAAAAAATGTTAGTTGGAATCGCCAACTTTGTGATGATGAGAAAATTTCAAATAAAGTATAAAGTAATGACTTTTTCTTTAAAAAAAGTCAGAGTAAATTTTATTTCAAATATGTATATGAAGTGGTTAAATCGATATCATTTGAGAGCTTAAGCTTGCCGGCTAGCTAAATGTTCGTCAAACAAGAAAAACCTCTAGTTAAAAGATAGCCAAATACCTCAAGACCAAAATCCCCACATTTGAATGCAAAAATTTCTTTCCAAATTCTACGAGACCAGTGAACAATACCAACTTATCTCCTTAATTCCGATCCTAGGTTTACGCGAAGCCTTTTCCCCCAATTCAAGAAATCCTTTTGATCGTGTCTATCGTTTTGCTGCCGTGAGCCGGCCACATCTCGTTGTCAGAGTAGCGGTGGACCTCGTATAGGAGAGGTTTGCGCCGAATGGACCGGACGACCTTGTCCAGTCGAAGGGGAAGCCGAGCTTGCATTGGTGCTTCCCATCGTTGTCGAGGCAGACGACACGCTCGGGCTGCTTGGAGAGTAAATCCTTGGAACCGTCAAGAAATCTAAAGTGGCAGCCGCGCTAAAAGATAGATCCACGGTGGGGGATGCAATTGGGGAGGGTCTGGACGAGCTTATTGCAAGAGGAATCTTTCTTCTTGCGCTTCTTGCGGAGGGATTTAGGGAGCTTTGTATTTTGGAAGGAGCTGGACAATGGGGAAGCAGGGAGGTTGCAGAGATTAGGGATTTCGATTGGGGAGGTTTTTGGGCATGGGGATTTTGAAGAAGAAGATGACGCGCCAAGCCATGGATTGAGTAACTAGAGAAGATGGAGCTACGTTGCGCATGCTTCAAGCTAATATGGATTACCCATTTTTTTAGGTGATAAATTAGAATTGCTCACTGGTCTCGTAGTACTGGGTATGGATGTCAATGGTTTGGTTTGGATTTTACTGATATGCAAATCGAACTGAACATTGAAAACAACATGCTTCTTGTGACCTGAACCGAGGCCCAATTTGAATAGACTAGAATACGGTTCAGGTTGGGTCCATTTGGTTTGAGTTGTCAGGCTGTCCTTTTTTTCCCTTGGTCTTCCCCGATACAATATTGAAAAATCCCATTTGGACACCAAGCTCCTCACTTACACCAACTTTGCCACTCAATACCAAGCAAAATCAAGCTCCTCCGATGCTCAATCTCACTTAGAACTTGTGCAAAGATCAATGGACTAGTCTCTTCCTTCAAATTGCGAATCCAAGCAAAATGCAACAAAGACGAAACAGAAACGAGAACAACGAAAGAAGAAAAAGAAGGTGAAATTGATGATAGTGAGCGAAATAATTTAGTTTCAGGTGCTCTTGAGACTGACGGACTTGTCGTCCTCCTCATGGATTTGAGAGGTTGCTCGGATGCTTTTGTGGGGAAGTCGTGAGGATCGATGAAGGGCGTTGGATAGAGAGAGAAGGAATTAAAGTAGATGCAGAGAGAATGCAAAGACAATGAGAAGGAAGAGGAGTGAGAGAGTTTCGCGATCTTTGAGAAGATGGATTCAGGAGTGACAAAACTTCACGATCTTGGAGAGTCTCTAATGTAGACGATGGATTTGGGAACGAGAGAACTAATTATGGATTTGCTTCGTGATCTTGAAGAGCATAAGGCACCATAACATGTTTTAGTTCGATTCAGGTTTATGACCCAAACATATCATAATACCCGAACATGAAAAATAACCAATCCAAAAAGACTCAAAATAAGAGATCCAATTTAAGTCAGTTTGGTTTGATTTAGCTTTTTTGACAATCCTAATACCCAGTTATTGGGAATTTGATTATATTTTACTCATAATATTTTATGAAAAAGTGTCCCCGCTCCAATGATTAGCGAGCTTATGCTCTTATGGGAGATTGACTTAGTCACATCGTACCCTTATTTAAATTAAAAAATTCACCCTAACTTCTTTTTTTTTTGGTAACCGAGAAATTCACTTGAACCCCCTTACGGGGTCACAAGGCCCTACAGCACATGGAATGCCTAGTACCGACGACTATATCTCAAGGGTGACTAGCACCGGACCTCAACACCATGGCCCCCACTTACAACCCATTAGTAACCGCTCGTTTCAAAATCTCGATCTCGATAGCGAATGAGAGACTCTCAATCAACGCAACTGCCCGCGGTTGGGTCAATTCACCTTGACTTTTGTTTTGAGAAAATGACTCAATTTTATGTCTTTATTTTTTTCTCTTAGGTAATGCATCATCTCTCTCTCTCTCTTTTTATAATTCTTTTTTTTTCCTATGCTTTATCTTCCTCATGCCTACTTCTTCCTCGTACGCTTGCCAGACTCCATCTCCATCATTGTCGCCGTTGTTGTCCATCATTGCTGTCTGTCGCTGTTCGGAGCAGCGACAATCACTCCTTAGATCTAAGGTCCACCAGAGAGAAAACTATGGAGCTACTGGCCTATGGTGGCGGTGGTGGTAGTTGATGGCGATAGTGGGCGGTGGAGTTTCGGTGGTTGGCAGCGGCTGAAATGGGTGGTGGTAGGCCTAAGAGAGGAGGATAAGGGGAAAGGGAAGGTGAGGAAAAAAGAAGAAGAGTGGGATTATTTCCACCCCAATATGACTAATCCACTCCATTTTCACAGGATAAAGAATGATGATTTTCATATTTGTATAGTTTCCTTCAATTAATTAATAGTCCTCTTATGGGTAAAGACGTAAATGGGAAGGATTGAGTTTCTTTGCTATTTCAAGAAATGGGTGAGGCAAGAGAAGAAGAGAGAAAGGAAATTCGGATTTTGGTTAGTTTTTAACCTGTCTTATTATTTGTGAAAATGTGTATCCTCACCACCCGTAGTAAATTTGTGCAGCTTTAATCAACAAGGTAGACTCACCATATGTTCTGGTAGAAGCGTTGATGCTGCCGTCCCGCGGCAACTAAATTATTTCCAAACCTAAGGCACGACTCTTCATTGCAAGGTGTCGACATCAAATTCAGTTGCAACTAGCCATAAAATATACCATATGGTTTCGACTTTTGAACTCCCCGGTCTAAGACAGCATTACCATACGTGCGTTCTAGAATTTGTGAAAACCACAAATCAAATATTAAGAAGAGCACTCCAATCACCGCCCCGGAGGCATAGCACATCCTGCATTGGTTCAAAAGCGACCCACCAACAGGGTTTCAGTGGTGGATGTTTCACCATCAAGATTGCCAAATGACTAGGACCCGCAACGCCCATCTTGTCGTGAATTTGGAGATCTATTTGGGGTATAAAGAAAAGGATCATCCATCTCGTTTGAGTCAATCTAAACTACATGTCACATTTAGTCCCTATCGAAACGAGTCAAAAAAACAACGCATTAAAACCAGAATGGCTGTTGGCCTCGGACAGCCATAATCTCTCCGAACCCACTTGCCATTAATCAGCATTTTTGTCCCTTTATCACGCATAAAATAAGCCGTTGATGATGCCGCATTTAAGAAAAGCGATGACGCTTTTCTTTGGCTCCATGCAAAACCACGGCCCAACTAAAGCTTTTATTTAACTAAAGCTTTTCACAGTTTGGACAAATCATGTGGTTGGGATCCTCCAACCAATTAGATTCTCAGGCTGCTTCTGATCATTGGCAAATTATGCTTAACTTAATCATAAATTAATCTTGGCGTGCATGGAAGTTAGCACTAAAAGTCCCTAGTAGGGGGAGAACATGGGAAGCATCCTTTTTGTCCATTATTTCTGACCACAATCAAATCCCTAGTTTTCAAATCGGATGAAAGCGATGGATGACTTCGACATCTTTCATTACGCAACAACACATGCATAATAAAGACATATAGGTTTCACTGTACACTCCTCACCAAAATATGACACAGGCAAATTAAAGAAGTTTCTCATGGGACTATAGCTTTCAGATTTTCCTTTTAAGGTAAAATAGAAACGCTGCCGTAATCACCATACTTCATTCAGTGTATTGCTATAATTTGCAGCGATGATGACCTCAAATTTGGAAGCTGGACCGGCCTTTACATAGCAATCCATCGTCCTTGGATGAGACCACAAATCGGCTTGCGACTGGATCGAACCGTTCAGATAGAAATAAGCTCCGAAGCCCTCTCAATGTTCGCAAAACCCCGACCTCTGCAGTGAATATCGCTTTTACAGGCCTATGATCAGACAGCCTTGATTCGCCTCGTGTGTACAAATGTTGCTTCAATCCTTTTCCGCACCAAATTATCCTGTCACACCTGCATAAGAAAAGAAAACAGGTTAACTACATAAAAGAAAAGAAAAAATCCATTTTATGCTTATTCTTTTCGAGCTCTCGACAAAAGAAATTCAAGAAAATGAATTTACCATGCAGGAGAACGCCTTTTTTCTCCCTTTTTTGCTTGAAAGCATCCGTAATACAAGTCGGAGTTCGGAATATATTTGTATGTGGGGGCGAATTGGATCGTCCCTTCGTGCCAACCTTGTAATACATGCCCGTTCATCAGCTCCATCCTCAGCTTCAGTTTTACAACCAAAAGAAAGAAAAGATGACTTTCAGAACGAACCAATGTGAACCGAGAATTTAGGTTTTCGTCATGATTATTGAATATACAAAGACCAATATCATTTCTTATACATGGGGTACTGATGACATAATTTGATACGTAGTTAAGGATTGCAAGGAAAGATAATCTCCAAGTACTGTAAACAGAATGATAGTCTATCATGATACCATTTCAGGAGCTAACTATTTCGCATCATTCGATCTAATAAATTCTCGAAAATTCTGGTGCTGAGGGATAGCTACCTGGTCTTTGTCTAGCAATGCATCCCATTCTTTTCTATTTACCAGCTCTCGAGTGGTTGCTTCCGGTAACGAAATCCGGTAATTCAAGTCTCCGAGCAAAATGACCCGACTGCATCCACATACCAGACACAATCAGCTGAGATCACGCAGAAGCTTAATATATTGTTTATGAACCGCAAATCAGGGTATCGCATTCGTTTACACATTGATTAGTAAGTCAACTTGTTTAAACTATAGGATAACACAGCAAGTAGACAGGCTTAGCACTATACATCTCTTCCTTTTCACACGGTTTATCTAACTACTTAAACTTAATTGGTCGGAGAACCAATAAGATAATTCCTCAACAACCACTAAAATCACCTAAATTGGTTTAAGCAACAAAACAAGAAGAATAACACTAATTAATCTTCTTTGGCGACCCAACGTCCATGTCGACAAATGCCCAGTCGTGAACATGCAATAATGGTTATTTATCACGTAATATAAGTGCATAACCCCGTCTTATCCTCATGGCTTCTAGCGAAGAAACATATTTAATAGGACCAAATGAATAAATAAGTAAATGGAATTGGCTAGGCGGTTTGAAAACAAGAGCACAAAACATTAAAAAAATATATATATATATGGTTTCCCGTACTCGTGGTCCAGAACTTTTCTAGGTAAATTTAGCAATGGGCCCCTAGGAAAGGCGGTCCGAGATAATATCTCTGCCATGTTGGACGTCCTCCACTTTTCATCTCCTTCTTTGCCTCCAGAGGCGAGATGAGTGCACACAAAGCAGAAGCTTGTCTCGTGTAATAGAAACCTCACCGAAACTGACCCCTGCAAATTAATTAGAAAATTCAGAAGAAATAAGATGTAAAAAAAAAAAATGAAAGTATTTATTCTCATATCGTGTGGTTCATAGCATTATACGGATACCCTAATAAAATTTCTTTTTCACATGTATATATATATAGACACACACACATTATTGTTATGAGGATCTTTGCATTATGAACTTCTTTTTCCCTTCTAAATCTTGGCCACGTCACAAATAAGAATCAAGATAGATGCATAGCTTATTTTTATATGATACAACCAGTAAAATCAATCGTTTTACAAGATGAAGATCCTCTGGTGTGACAACCACTCTCAGCCGCCGATACATGCAGTTATAGATTTCACAGTTACCCTTATCCACTCAAGCTGATGGTTTCAGGGAAAGAGACGACGAACCGAGACGTGTACGGCAATAGAGGGATCTCCTGCCCTTTCTACATGCTACGGACAATCTACAAAACCGAGTACCAATCATACCTTGTTGCCTAGGCAGCCCATAACGCCACAGCCGACGCATGAAACGCTCAGATGGCTGACGTAGGGACGAAGATCACTGCGAATCCACACCGAGATTAATATCCCCACCATTTGCTTGCTGACAACACAGTGATACTCTCGCCCGTGCATCCTCTTCTTCTCATAGTCAGATCCATGGCGGCAATCACGGTTTCCATTCAAGGTCTCTCTGATGAGCGAATTCCATTTCATGCAGAGATTTGCGTTCTCAGACCCCAGAACATTGGACGCCTTCAATGGCACAATCTCTTGAAACCTGAATCAAACAAGGGATAGGAGATATTCTTCATGCGAGACGTCGATCTCTATCGAGTTCGTTGAGAATTTATTGTTTAAGCTATTCAATGTATAGACCAAATCGATCACGGTTTAGAAAAAAAAAATGGAGGACAATACTAGACCCCACAAGTAGGGCATATTCTCGTGTATATTTTCTGCAATTTGTCTTCGTTCATCCACAGTATTATCTATAGAGCATACTGATGCAACAGCTTTTGAAGTAAACCAATTGCGGAAGCACCTTATCCATGGAAGAATAACTTATCTAATCCAATTTCTCATTTTGATCTTTATGTGCAAATAGGTGGCATTTTCCATCGTGTTTTCTTACTTACCCTAGAACATAGATATCGTAGGAGTTGTTGCACGTATCTAAGAAGTCCTCCATCGCCAGATCTTCATCCGGTGCAACCCCTCCAACATTCCAAGTACTAACAAAAACCCTAAACTCCACAACAGAGAAGGAAGAACAAGAAGATGTTAGAATTTTGACGTCTTACGTTGACCATGCAACTATCTTCTAAAATCATGTTAAACTTCTGCAAACCCTTCTTTATAGGCTTCAGCTGTTAAAGAATTGATGGTACAGACATAAACTGTTATGCCGCGACAACATTGAAAGGATAATCACCATGCGAAGGAAAGAGGGACGAGGACACCTAAAAATTAGATAGGAGGGGGGTTTCCAAATGATTACTTGTACTTTAGGGTGTCCCTGTGGTGGTTCAAAAAGCTCTTGCCGCTTAAGGAGGGATCTTCCAATATGGGGAAGTCGACGAGAGAGTCTTCGATGTTGATGGGGTAATCGGCGACGAAGTTGTTGCTTCCCAATCCCTTCCTCAGGATCTTGTTAGCTACCAATCTGGTCCACATGATGATGATGATGATGATGATGATGATGATGATGATGATGATCAAATCAGCAAGGGCCTGTACATTAGTACGTTAATATCATGCAAAAGGCATGGACATTATCACAAGCCAGCGTGACCAAGGAACATGCAGAGGAGATTGGATGTACTCTTGCTATTCTGGAATCTTGGCATGAGAGAGAGAGAGAGAGAGAGAGAGAGAGAGAGAGAGAGGTTGCAGTCTCTGAGAGAAGAGAAGACTGAGGAGGATTGGTTGAATAAGAAAGCCAACCCAGATAAAAAGAACTCAAGAAAGAGAGAGAGGTGGGGGTATTCTTTTTTTGGTTTCTTGAGGTTATTTTAATAATTCCGGGCACGTCTACATAGTTCTTTAGGTCCAACGGATATTTTCTTCAATTCTGATTGGTTTGGGTTATAACTGCCCTCCTTTATTTTAAGTTAAATTTGAATGCAAGCAAAGTCCATAGTTGTAACCCCCAAGCGGCTTGATTGGAATAAGTTTCATTCAATCAGGATAAGAAAAAAAAATATAATTCTCTAATTATTTGCACGGTGCTTTTCTATTAATACAGTTACCACATATATATAGTTTCAATTTTAAATCTGCAAAAAAGAATGTATATGTTTACAATCAAAGATAATCACAACTTGAGACATGCCCAAAATGTTATTTTCATCCATAATAAGAAGAAATTTCTTCCGATGAATCTTTTCATCATTGAACTAGAAACATGCACATCGCCTAAATGTATTAGTAATTAAGTTTCTACGCAAGTGATATTCATATCAGTAACCCATCAAATATAATTATAGCTGGAGTTAATTTTGTCCAATCTCAAGAACGAAGGAAAACAAAATCATGAAGAAAATAAATTGAATATTTTTTTTTAGCCATGTGGGAGTCATATATATATTCCTTTTGTCCTTGTGTTGAAAAGCATGTTGGTTGATTTGAAGGATATCTTCTGTACCGCAGACTTTAAAAGCGCAAGTGGACGAGTGCCGGAAAATGGACTTCTTTGTATAATAATCCGTGGTGTCGTCGGATGATGTGGCACAAGTAATAATTGCCTTTAATTTTTCTAGTTTTGAAATAATGTTGAGTATACTAATATATGCACGAACGAAATTGATATAATAAGAACAGTGGCAGAATTTTACGGATGTCAAATATGAAAGTTAGTGGAACAGACGTCCAACATAGACATCCGTATCATAAATACTAAATTCATAAAAATAACTAAATGAATGTTAGTGGAATAGACATTATCCGATGAATGTTGAGGCGGCGGCTATTATTATGGAGAAAGCACCGCAACTTTTTGGTGGAATGAGAAGAGGCCAATCCGAGCAATCTGCAATCGTACATGGCAAGTCCAGAAAAAAAACACTTGGAAAAGGCTCCGTAATAATATATTCCTAAGGATTCTTTTGCATCCATTCTTTTAGAGCTAATTCGACTGTCCTAGCTGCAAAACATTATGAAGTAACATAATCAAAATCAGGATTGGAGAGTAGTAGCCGTATTAAGATCAATTGAAAAATTAAAGGTGAAGCTATAAGTTCTCAATTTGAAATTTGTTTTAGAGATACACGGTTATCATTCTGTTTGTGATGATTGAACCAAAAAGACAGAGAAGATATCAAGTTAATGTATCCATGTCAACAGCTACCAATTTCCTTGACAATTTTAGGTTTGGGGAAAATTTATTTTCCTAACTTTTATTCGTGAATATAGGTGGAATGCTAAAAGCACTCTTATTGTTATTTTGTCTGTCTTTGTAATAAATTTGTTTAATGTCTTTCCGTGTTTTAAGTGCAAATAATCAACTTACAATCAAGAATTTTAAGGAGATACTCAATACACAATGTAGGTCAATCTCCTAAATAACTTGATTTTTTTTTTAAATTGATTTATCAGACTATAATATAGATTTAAGGAAACTTTGACAATTTTGGAGTCTGATTTTCAAATTACACGTGATTTTACTTCACTATCCTCATTTGTATTGAGTATGGATATAATCATGACTCACAAATTGGATTGAGTTACGACATCATTACATAATCATACACATTCCAACTAAGTTGATGCACATCCACATCTATCGGAATATTATTGATAAAATTGAATATTAAAATATGTGGCTATGGTTCAATCAAAAAGTTTATAAATAATTTTTGCCAAATTCAACAAATTACAAAATTTTTCAAAGTGTGGCAAATCAACATAGATTCATTGTTCGTATTTCACATGTCTCGAATTGATAACTCTTCCACAATAATAGAGACTTGGAACAAAAATCGTCATTTTCAAGAGAAAATTATCAAAAATATCTTAAATCTATCGTATGACAGCCAATTTAATTATAAACCTTTCAATTATATTAATTTAGTCATAAACTTATTGACGATTTACCAATGCAATCTTTCCAGCCAATTTTAGCTAAAAATTATTATTGTAGACATTGGACATTACACATAAAACAACCATTACCGACATGAATAGTTATTGCATTTTTTTTTTAATTTTCAAATATTTCTCTTTTTTCCTTTACTTTTTTTTTTTTTTCATCCTATTTCCTTCCTCCAGGCAAAGCTGTAGTGGAGGTCACTAGCTATAAGAGAGCCCTTGTCAATGGACATGAAGGCTGCCCTCACTAGAGGCTATGAGGAAGGCTCTTATTGGCCCTCACCCATGACCTGGCGACCGCAAAGGAAAATAGGAAAAAGGAAGAAAATTTTTTGTAGTAACTTGGAATTTTTATAGTTCCATAATGATCAAATTTTGTTCAAAGAATTTAATGGGATGCCAAAGGCTACAACTTAGTGAGGTCAAATCAGCATATACTTAAATTATAGATAATAGATATGGGCAAGTATATTTGGAAGTCGAGTGGAGTCAATTCCTCTAGTTAACCATAACGCCACTATGATTCTCTCTCCATATAAAATGTAAGTTTGACTCCGACATTATTTAAGTTTTGTTAAAAATGATTTGTCTAACGAGAAATACATATAGAGCTTTTCCTTTTTGGAAAATCATTAGTAAAGTCATAAACACATTACATTAATGTCAAAACCTTTTAATTGTGCCAATTTAATTTTAAATATTTTTACTGATTGCCAATTCAATTCTTCCCGCTAATTTTGGCTAGATATTGCTGACATAGACGTCAAGAGGTCTACATGGTACCACCGATGCTGACATTGATAATTTTTAATAATATTTTTGTCTTTTTTTCTTTCTTTTTTCTTCCTTTCTTTTCTTTTTTCCTTTCTTCTTCCTTTTACCAGTGACCGGCTGTGCCCAAGCAGGCTAGCCTCCCCTAGGCAATGGTTGCCTTCGCCTGCCACAAGTGAGGCTTGGCTAAGGGAGGGTGAGGCCTAGCAAGAGCTCCTCTCACAAGATTTGGCAAGGCCATGTTAGCCTAGGTGAGGGCTGACCTCACTAAATTTGGCAAGGGGAGCCCTCACTCAAGCAAGGCCAACCCGCTCACCCAGCCATGTGTCACAGGCCGAAAGAAGGTCGACCCGAGAGGTTCCCTAGAGTCGACCGTGACTCGCCCGTGGACCTCCTGCTCTCACTCGGATTCCCATCCAGATTTCTCCCTGAAGTTTCCAAGGGCTGGCGAAACCATCATTGAGTCATATTCTAGAAATCTATTCCGTTATTTATGTCGGTAGACAGTAGTTCAATATTTATGTCGGTAGTTGAGGCGGTGCGATCTCGTCCGCCGATAGAATTCTAGATTGAAGGTTGTAATCCGAGGCTCTCAACTATAAAAAGGGGTGTCCTCCTTCATTTGTAAGCATCCACTACTTCTGCAATACAAAGCTTCCATCTTTCCAAAGCTCTTCTCTCTAGAATCTTTCTCTCTCTACGATCTGGGTAAGCGAGCAAGTGAGCGTTCGATTGAGCAAGGCTTGTCTTAGGTGCTTCGGCGATCTAATCCGATCCTAAAGTGCTCAAGTCACCGCGCGGTCACGATTCCAATCGATCGGCCCGTGACACATGGCTAGTGGCTAGCCACTAGCAAAAGGAAGAAGAAAGCCAAAAAATGAAATTAAAAAGAAAAAAACATAAGAAATAATTAAAAATAATTAAAAAGTATTAAAAATAATATTAAATATTGTCCGTGACAATGCCAGCAGTGCCATATAGGCTAGCCAGCATCCACATTAGTCATATCTAGCTAAAATTAGTCGAAATGACTAAATTGACACTAGGTCAAAAGGTTTAGAATTAATTTTGCATAGTTGAAAGATTTATGATTAAATTGGTACTAATATAATAGGTTTATGACTTATTTGACACTTTTCCTGAACTTTTTTTTCTTTAGCATTAGATATTAATTTGATTTAGTATGACACCCTTTCATCCAAATATATTGGGTAATTCCAGAATACACACGGTTATTGAGCAACGTTTTCATGTCTATTCTTAATTTGAGGATTTTAACTGCTCACTTTCTTATTAAACATCAACTTGATGATAGATAATGAAAGAATCATAGTTGTAACAATCATTATATTTTTCATGTGTAGATCAAATCTATATCCCCAGAATCCTCCACATATTTTTGCAAGAATTTTATATAAATTTGTTGGAGCTAGGTCATCAGATTTCATATACGGAAAACCCTCCCAAAACTCATATGCAATACTCCAACTTGCTTGGAAATGTAGTATATCATAATCTCATTACCAATGTATATTAGTTATCTTATGGTGTTTCAGAATAGAGTATTTTCATGTTTTCATATATAACAAGTACTTCAAAGATACTGGCTAACCAAAATCAAAAGGCGATTGGATGAACACATAAAATACGGTCCCCGCCAGACAAGTTGGTACATTCTATGCCTCTTACGTGGGTTTCAAATTACAATATGAACCCTATCGTGTCATAGAAATGCTTAAAGAACTTGCGTGACCTCTCAACAGTTTCTAACCTAACCTTGGAAAAATTCAGACCGAAAACACATCACGTTTAGTTTTAATCCCACTTGGTCCCATGAAGATGCATCAGTCCAACTTTCATGCAGGGTGATTGAGATGAGCTGCGTGCTTATTATAATGCACTCAGCTTTCTCTGTTCGCTGAAATGAATCTGGAGAAATCAATAAAGGTTCTGCAACTTGGGGTGAGATTTGATAACCACACCAATCTGCGGCCACACACGAACTCAAGACTCTCTCTCTCTCTCTCTCTCTCTCTCTCTCTCTCTCTCTCTCTCTCATACGTCTGCCGTGTCACCCACCATTGTTGAGCGTTCGAGCTGTAATTCTATAGTTTCCTCTATCGTTTCCGTGTGGACCTCTGCCTTTCAAGAAGCGTGAGGATGAGATCAGAAGCCACAATAAAAAAAGCAAAACAGGATATTTCCATGAAGTCCCATTTGCTGTTTAATAATGCACAAGCAACGCAAAACAGTGATGGTGATCTCAAGCCTTCTCGCGGTTTCAAGCGAAAGCGATTCTTAGCTACTTCTGCAAGAGTACGTGAGCAGTGGTTATTACGGAAGTGATTATCCAGAGACGGATATGTCAGGCACAGCGGTCTCATTTGAACGAACCAAATCTTATTCTAAGGGGAAAAAAAATAGGATAATGCTTATATAATGGTCCGTTATTCGTGCAAAGAGTGATGGACCATTCCTGACCACAAAATTTGCGCTTGGAACCTTCGGACTTGTTTGTCCCGTTCCTGTAATGCAAACTAAGAAACAATTCTTTTATTTGTTTTTTTCCCTTGGAGTGTGCAGAATGTGTAAACAAGTTATACAATGCTTTTTCATCCTTTTATTAATTGGCAAATTTTCAAAAACTAGTTCTCTTTTTAAAAATTCATGACATTTGAAATACACAAAAATTCTACAATATGCATCTAATGCAAGTATGCCTATTTTTTTACCCATTGATGCAACTTTATGGAATTTTATGTAGTATTTCAATAAATCATTTGAATTTTGTGCTCAGAGACATTTTCAAATAGAATATTGTTTTGTTATATTTAATGAAATATGACATCTGGACTGGGACGCATTATTTACCAGATAATCAATGTGCTATGCTCTAATTGATCACTCTAATGTGATTGGTTATTGCAGATGTACTTTAAAGGGTCTATTTTATTGTGCATATTTCCTTTTTTGGGGAGGGTACTACTTTTATAGAAGCAATTTTCTATGAACTGTTGCAAAAGTATTTGCACATAACCTAAACTAAAACTTTAAGAAAAGAAAGGCTAAAATAAGATAAAGAGGACAAAACTGGACCTTTCGGTTGTCCCTCTCTGAATTTGGAATATGTGGCTGGGAGTTCACCGTTATTTTCAAAAATAACGATGGCCGTCAGCCTAGGGGCACCCAAAAATAAATAATAATAACGTAACCCATAGTTCGGTGAGAGTAGTGCAATTCGCCCCCACAAATTAGAGGGGCAAACCGGGTCATAGCTTTTCGAGTTCAATTCACTTTTATTTTATTTTATTCGTAATTAGTGCTTTTTACATGAAAGGCCGATCGCATTTTAATAAGACTAATGGGTGTTAAAATGGGACATGTATTGCAGGCTGACTGCAGCAATCTTGAACAAGTCTGCCTCGATACTTTAGAGGGTCGTTTGTCAAAAATAATCATCGTCCTCGTCATTATTGAGATGTGTTTTTCAGATAATAGAGTGGGCCCAAGCTCCGAACCCATTAAAACTGAAAGACGAGCCCATTAACAGCTGATGGTCTTCAATCTTCATCAACTCTCCTTAGCAAACATACGTTCTGCTCTCGCCGAGGAAACGAGACTTACTAAATCATCTACATCGAACATCATTTATGGTAATCGTTGCTTGTTTCATTCTAAAGCTGCTTCGTAACCCACAGGCGTCTCTTAAACGTTGCGTTCATCGGTCGCTCCTTCTTTGGATCATTGCCGCTTGGGTTCCTTCCCATTCTTTTCACGTACACCGGTCAACTTAACCCGGGGATTTCCTTTTCTTTTCGCTACTTTAAAACGTCTAGTTGCGTGTATTATCATGACGAAATTTTGAGCAGAGAGCATTATCTATATATAGTTTATACTTTCTTGGTCTTGATTCTGTAAATCAGTCGTGCGACAGACACGTTTTTCAAACTTTCACGCGGATGGGAATGATGCTTTACGTCTGTGGGGCTTGATTTGACTTCAACCAACTAAGCAAACTGCAAGTAATAGAACTTTTTCGTCGCCGGGTATTTTGTGCCTAAGGAACTTTCTCCACCTTTCAACATCGATAGGAGGTATGCAGCTTGTATAACGGGAAGATTAATTAAGTCCAAATAATCATACGAGAATGAGATCTCACCTGCCTCTCCAATGCTTGGTGAATGGTATATACCTATCAATTCAAACTTTTGGGGAAAACGGTTGTCTAACACTTATATTGCATGACACATCAATTTTACAAAGGAATTAACATAATAATATCGTATACTTAACAGATCGCCCAATCCCAGTTTGGATCTTGCCCATCAAGAATTTCTTTGCTTTTATAAGTGGAAAAATTACCAAAAAAAATCTCAAACCTATTATAATTGCAATACTTCAATCCTAAATTTATTTTTCTAGCCAATTGAGTCACAAACATTTTGCGACTGTACAAATTCAGTCATTCTGCAAAAATTAGCTAGTGGATGCTAACGTAGCCACCGAGTGATACTAGCAACAATTTTATTAATAATATTTTGTTTTTTTTTAATTTTTGTATTAATTTTTTATCCTTTTTTTTTCCTCCTCCCTCCCCCTCCCTCCTTCTTCCTTTGGCTCCGGTAATCGACCAAAGGGGAGGGCTCACCAGTCACCGAACTAAAGCGATCGGGCAAGCCATCGCTAGGTGAGGGCGAGCTCGCCCAACCACTGGTGACGCAAGCCCCCACCGGATCTGGCAAGGGCTCGCCTTGCTAGTGGTTGGGCAAGGGTGGTAAGGGCTCACCTCACCATCGTTGGGCAACAGCAAGCTCGCCCGGCCACTAGCGAGGCAAGGCCTTGCCAAATCCAGCGAGAATGGCCTCACCATCACTAGGTCTAGCAAGGCAAGCCTCCTCGAATTTGACAAGAGCTCGCCTTACCATCACTGGGCAAGGGCAAGCTAGCCCAAGCCACCAATAAGCCGAGCCCCTGTCAAATCTGGTGATGGAGGCCTCGCTGTTGCTAGGTCCGACAAGCTCATCCTTGCCAGATTTGATGGGGACTCACCTACCAGTAGTTAGGCGAGCTCGCCCAACAACCTCAATCCGACAACCGGCCAGCCCTCTCCTCTGGCTGGTCGTCGGAGCCAAAGAAAGGAGGAGGGAGGAGGAAAAGAACAAAAAGAAAAAGGAAAGAAAGATTAAAAAAATTAATAAAATAATTCAGAAAATAAAATTTTATTAAAAAATTATCATCAGTGCCAGCCGGTGATCATGTCAACACCAGTAGATTTAGGAATTTTTTAGTAATTTTTCCTTTTATAAGTAGTTTTGCACTATTAAAAAAGAGGAAAGGTGAATGATAGTATAATGCTTGGGTCCTACATATTATTTATAAATTTTTGTATGTCAAATAATAAAGGTAAGTCGATTGGGTATCGAGCATGAACCACTTATCTAAATGCGTCACATCAATTAATCCACTGATTTTGTGAAGTAATTTTAATATTTTTAGCATTAGATATAGCTAAAGGTGGCAAATCGGTGGGTCGGCTCGGTTTCAATTCTTTAGGTTCAATATCAGGTTATACTCGAATATGAGTCCTCTCGGTCTATCAAATTTCAAGTGCTCGTCGGGTCTAATGTGATCAATTTGGGCCCGATTCATTTTGAGTTGTCTGGTTTTGGGACTCGAGTCAGGATCAATTTGGTCGTTATTAGTTTCAAAGTCCTCTTGGATTTCGAATTGTTCTCATGAAAGCCTTCTTCCATTTCGATTGATTCAAGGCCGATTATTGCAAATAAATATTTATATGTATTTGAATCTATGGGTCGGTTCTTTTAAATTAATGTTGTGGGTACTATGTGTTATTTATTTTGAAGTTGACTCTCAATGATTATCAGTTATATCTAATGAATTGCAACATATATAGATTACATTTATGTAGTAGTTATAATGAATCAAAATTATATGTAAAGACATAATAACCGATAAGAGTATCAAAATGAGATGTCCTCTGTTCAGCAATTTGGGTCATGTGAAGCCCATTCTAGTTTTCTTTTGCATCAAACATAACGAGAGATGGGACTTCTGAAGCGGTCATGGGTCCCATCATGACAATTGCTTCATAAATTAAAGGAGCGTATTAAGATAAGAAACCTCTTTTGTCAATGATAATATGCTAAATGATTGGTCGATAATTAATCATAATATACAACTTTGATTAGGTTATATACACATTTAACACTCTCAATATAGGCAAAGGCCCCCCCTCCCCTTCATTAAGCTTAAAATTGATATGAGCTAACAGTTAGAATTTAGCATACAAGCGTAACGAAATAGAAAGTAAAAATAAGAAAGAGAAATCAAAACATAAGTTTTTATCCCAATTCATCATTAAATTAGGACTAACTCTAGCACATCTCATCTCTCTATCACAATCATCAATCACAAGATAAAGGGATTACATATGCCCAATAACAATTCATAGACCCACCAACCAAAAAGAAATTATTTATAGACTTAAGCCCAAACTAACAAAAAATTTGGACTTAAACTATAAAAGTCCTCTGTGGCTTGAAGCTCTTAGAGTAAAATATTAACAACATATACATCTATTGACTCATGAAAATATGTGAAATTGTTAGGAGCGCACAACAAGAGCCCAATATTTTCTTTCGAGGAGATTGACAAAAGGACAGTGAACCATCAACATATCCAGTTGAATTCACCTTCATTAAAAACTCTACTCAAAAGTTTAAACCAATGAGTTATGAATCAATTAAAATATATTAACTACTTCACATCGTGTCATTTTTACAATGTAAAACTCTTTTTTGAAATAATTCACGCATGCATTTTAACCGAAAAAAGCAGGACTCTATATATACTCGAATTATTGAGCGGTCGAATGGATAATTTAAAAAATTGAAGTTAAAGCAAAATGATAAGAGTGGATAGACGGATCATGGATACGGATAGGGTGGCAAGTGGGGGTCTGTCCATCGCCAAAGTGCCCCATCCATCCGAGCGAGAGTTGCCTTTGTCCTGTTGTGCATCACTTGTCATCAACGCCATGCTTCCTGCGATCTGCGCAAAAGGAACCATATGCACATAATAACAATCGACACCCTTTTCATTATTTTATCAGAAAATGGCACATTGTTTTCCCTATCTCCTCTAGGAAAAGTGGCACCGGAGCAATATAAAAAAATTGCTCCCCGCCTCCTGATCCAATCGTGCATTGCTACTTTCCTCTTCTTGCCCCAAGAAAAGTCGCAGAGCCACCGACGGCCATGGCTACTCCCCTCACCTCTAGTCTCGCATCATTGGCTCCTCTCATTCTAGCAGCAATAATGGTGTGTTCGGGTTTGGCTCGCGCCGAACTCGAGCGGTTCGAGCA
Source organism: Eucalyptus brandiana (assembly GCA_014182725.1). Taxonomy (NCBI): domain Eukaryota; kingdom Viridiplantae; phylum Streptophyta; class Magnoliopsida; order Myrtales; family Myrtaceae; genus Eucalyptus; species Eucalyptus brandiana. Next base: position 33,275,765 of record CM024669.1, read on the forward strand.
CTCGCCGAAGCCCGACGGCTCGCTGAGCTTCTTGGTGGTGGGAGATTGGGGAAGAAAAGGACTTTACAACCAAACTGAAGTTGCTGTCCAGGTCACAATCTTATTCTTCTATGAGTCCTCTTTGGTGTTTTATCTGTCACTATTCATCTCGAGAGATCTCTACGTGACTACATACGGATGAATTGCATGTGTATATACATGTAGTCATGGGTCTTTGCGTAAAATATTGCCATCAAGGCTATGATGGTGAAAGGCATGCATGAAATTATGAAATTTATGGAATGAAACACGCATGACATGTTTTCACATGCATGTGAAAAGAACCACGCCACTTGTAAGGCTAGTACCAATCCTAGCCTAAATTCAGCCAATCAGAAGTTTTCCTTCCTTGGACTATAATTTATGCTTTCTCGTGCAGTACAACGCCGATATCTGACCAGAAAATTAATTATTTTAGCTTTTCTATGCAGTGTTCAAACGTCCAATTACCATTCTCGATGCCACGCAGACTTGATTTCGTTATTGTGGCTTTTGATGATTTGGGTCGTGGATATGTTATCCTCGTCTATCTCTTTACTGATATATTGATTTGCGTTACTGAACGCAAAAAACCAGCATAACCTTAATATTCTCTGTTCTTTAGGGCGAAGGGAACACACTGTACAACGATATGGTTCCAATGTTTTTATTTTATTTGTCAGATCTACTCTTGATATTGCATCTTGACAGCTTAATAATGCTTGATTTTTACGACGGATGAAAGTAAAATGGCTATGTACATGTGTACAGTTTTGGAAGTTTGAATTAGCTATGTGTGGCAGATGGGCGTCATCGGGGAGATGATGGACATAGATTTCATAGCCTCCACAGGCGATAACTTCTATGACAATGGACTCACCGGGGTTGACGATCCGGCATTCGATGAGTCGTTCTCCAAAATCTACACAGCGCCGAGTTTGCAAAAGCAATGGTACAATGGTAATTACCTAGCTCTTTAATAATATGGTAATTTAGGCGAGGTGGGATCAATTAATTCCTAGCCACACATCGACACTAAATCAATACGACATGGTTATTATAATGAGAAAAAAAAAACCTATCTAACATAGTAAGCTTTCAAGAAAGAATATTTGGGCATTGTGAGTTCTCCAGAACATGACGGGAAAGTCAATTAAGGTTGCCTTAGTGAAAGGGTTGCACCAAACTGGCAAAGAGATCAAGAGTTTCCCACAACGGAATACATTACCATGTCTTAATATACAATAGGTGCCTGTCTTAGGGAATCAGCAACCCCATGCTCTTTTCCAGGATGGAAAACTTTTTGCCAGAATTAAGGTCAGAATTTGATTCCTAAAAACCCTGTGATGGGCCAAGTAACTCAGCCCACAATCCTTGTGAACCAGTCTATGGCCAACTTAATCGAACAGTTTTCAATCTACTAAACCTATTCGTGTGTGCGTCGATACTGATTCTTGTTAATGCTACTTTTCTGTGTTTTTGGGGCATGCAGTTTTGGGCAACCATGACTATAGGGGAGATGTTGAGGCACAACTTAGCCCCATCCTCAGAGCATTGGACAGCAGATGGCTCTGCTCGAGATCTTTCATTGTCAATGCCGGTAAGCCAAAACAGTGGAGTTTGAATTGTTACTTCTAGATGTAAATACACATCATTCCATTAATAGTGTTCGGGGAAATACTTTCTTGTTTTTTCCTCTCGAAATGAAGCATGTGTAGGTTCATATGCTCGAAGATTTTTTAGTTGTATGATTTACTTAATCTTGTTTGCTGATCAAATCTCCTTAATAACCTTCTGTATGAGCAGAAATCGTGGATATCCTGTTTGTGGACACAAACCCTTTTGTTGATGAGTACTTCACAAAGCCAGGAGGCTATAACTATGACTGGAGAGCGGTATTGCCCAGAGAAAAGTATCTCTCCAATCTCCTCAAGGTACATATCATCCATTCTGCCCTTATTTAGATGTAACTTACGTATCTTAATCCCGAGAGCATAAATCAAAATCCGTAATCGAGAAGCTCCTGATCCGATCTCAACACGGTGTTTGCAATGATTGATTCAGGATGTGGATTCAGCTTTGAAAGAATCAAGGGCAAAATGGAAGATTGTGGTGGGACACCATACCATCAAAACTGCTGGATTCCATGGGAACACGGAGGAGTTGGTAAAGCAGCTTCTTCCAATCCTTGAGGTAATTCCACTTCCTTTGAAAGACCACCGTGATCAAATTTCCTAGTCCTTGACGACAGCATTTCTGGATATATCTTCACGATGTTCTGTTTTTCAGGAGAATAATGTCGATCTGTTCATCAATGGCCATGATCATTGCTTGGAGCACATATCAACTGCCGACAGGTAACATTTCCCTTATTATCCTAGAAAGACCAAAGACATAGATTTTCCTCTCGCTGGGAATAAAAAGGTAAAAAGACACAGAAGTTTTGGCTATGATTGGCGATAACAATGAAAGACGGTGTGAAATGGGGATTGATTATTCTATTTTACAAATTGCAAGACTGAGTAAAGACATAGTAGTCCCAATTTTATTTTATTTTTAATGTTGAAAATCATTTAGGAAATTGTCCACTCTAAACATTACTAATGAAAAATGAAAATTAATCGATGTGTTATTGACTAATGCAAGATTCACTATCTAAAGAGAGAAGAGGTTTTATTAACGAGTGCTCTCAAGACACTTGTTAAGTATACTTTATTTAGTATAATTCAATTTTCAAAACACTAATCATGCAAGACCCGAAGGACCTCAATGCATTGTAAGCCGTGAAGATTTGTTAATCTAATTTTAACGAGCATCTGTTAACGAAATCCAAATGGTAATAGCGACTAATTGGGGTGACTTTAATGCAGCCCAATCCAATTTTTGACAAGTGGCGGTGGGTCGAAGGCCTGGAGGGGGGTGATGAAATGGCCGGCAAATCCGGATGAGGTCAAGTTCTATTACGACGGGCAAGGCTTCATGTCCGTGAAAATCACTCCGGCCCAGGTCGACGTCGCGTTTTACGACGTTTCCGGCAGCGTCTTGTACACGTGGAGCAGGACCAAGGAAATTTTCTCCATCGTGTAGAGGAAGATCTTTATTTTTCACTTGAAGCATGTCCGAAGATTTGTAATGATCTTTTCGTGAACTATCATTTGTAAGCCCGTCGGTATCTCTATTGACCTGAAGTTGGTTAAATTGCAACTGCCAATCAAATTATTACTATGATTTCATGCCATTACAACAATTCTTTCGCAAAAATACGAGTGACGATTATGTTATGGCAATTAATATGAAACTGTCCACTTTGAGGAAAAATTGTCCAAAAAATCATAAATCTGTTGACTTTGACAAATTCAATCATAAACCTTTTAATTTTACTAATTGAATTATAAATCTTTTCATATTTTATCAATTAAGTCCATTAAGCCAATTTTAGGAGGAAATCACTAATGTGAATGACAGATGTCCTATGTGACATAGTCAACACTAACATGAATAGTTTTTATAATTTTTTAAAAAAAAATTATGAAACTTTTATTTTTTGATTTTTTTCCTTTTTTTTTTTTTTTTTTTCTTCCAACTCGCCATCAAACATCCCCTCGTTGGTCATGGGCAAGGACCGGCCAATCCTCGTTGGACTTGATAAAAAAAATTATAAAATAATCCGATTTTAAAAATATATATACAAAAATTGTCAATATCAATGCCAGGCCGTCCCTACATGGCATTTCCAATATCCATATCACTGATTTCTAATTAAAATTGGTCAGATTAACTCAACTAGCAAAACATGAAAAAGTTTATGACTTAATTAATACAATTGAATGGTTTAAAATTGAATTGGCCAAAGTATACCAAATTTAGTACTTTTGGGCAATTTTCCCGCTTTCTGACATCCGTGCTTTCATAAAAAAAGAATCTTTTCTATGCATTTAACTTTTAAATCCGATCGAGTCGCTCAATAGTAAATAAGAGCAATATTTGGCTCCTGCTAATATGGAAGTTAAGAATTTGTCAAGCTTTTATATGTTTGATAACATAGGTTCACTTATCATCTGTAATTAAGTTCTCATCAACAAACTTCACCTTCACCTCGTCAATTGTAGCTTGATAAGCATAAACATGTCAAAATAAGTCACAAACCTATTGATTAACCTATATTTGATAGACTGAGTTGTTATATGAATTAGTTATATTCATTAAATGGATCATAAATAGGTTTCGAATGATAAATAGTAGTCTTAAATGGGTTCATCACTTAGACACAATCGGCTTTATGACTCTCTTTTCATTCTCTCTCACCCTCATTCGATACACTTAGGGCGTGTTTGGTAACGCTTCTATTCCCATGAACAATTTTGTTCTTCTGTTTCCGAGAACAATTTATAAGCAAAAAAAAAAAAAAAAAAAAACATGTTTGATAACTGCACAAAATTTCTGATTCTAAAATAGAATTATGTTTGATCTTGTGCTCAAAATTTCTACCCCAAATTATTTAATTTTTAAATAATTTTATTACTTTTTTTTTTTTTTTTTTCCTTTTTTTCTTCTTTTCATTTCTTTCTCTTCTTCTTTTTCTTCAAGTCGTCGGTCGTCGGGCTTGAGATGACCAGCAACCGGCCAAATGAGAGCCAACAACCTCACTGGAGCGTCACCGGCCCTTGTCAGCCAAGCCTCGCCGGCAGCTAGGCGAGCCGCCGGTGAGGCTCAGCCAAGCCATGGCTGGGCAAGCTCAGCGGAGCCTAAGCAGGGCTGGGCAAGCCTTGACGAGGTTGGGCGAGCCTTATCGGTGGTCAAGGGAGGCTCGGGCAAAGCCCACCTCGCCGATGGCCGGGCTTGCCTCCGACAAGCTCACTGGACCTCACTCTAGCCTGGCGAGCTCACTGGACCAGTTGCTGGCAACCAGCGGCAATGAGCAGTGATGGGTGACGGATGGCGAATGGCAGCGACGGCAGCAAACGAAGAAGAAGAAAGAATGAAGAAAAACAAGAAAAAGAGAAAATAGGTGCTGATTTTAGAATTGTTCCCGGGAACAATAATCAACATTTTTTTTTTTATATATTCTTGATTCTACTCCAAATCTGTTCCCGGGAACAAAGGTTTTACCAAACGCAATTTTATTTCAAAACTACTTTCGGGAACAAAAGAATATAAATAAACACTGTTTGGCAAGTTAACAAACAGGTCCTTACTCTATCTACACTATGACCTCTATTTGGGTAAAAGTTGTCCAAAATTTGATTAAACATGAAAATATTTTAGTAATATGATCGGTTGGGTATGAGTTGATAAATTTGTGTTGTATAAAAATGGGTCAATGTGAGTCTAATCATTTTCGACCTGCTTGAACTAATCATTTGACAGGGCTAGACAAGAGTTACTGAGGGGTCTTTAGTCTTGGGTGGCCGAGAGATTGCCCTCTCTCAAACGACCTCTTATTTGACGTGGCAACCTGATATAGGAGGTCATAACCTCAATAGAGAGAGATATGTTAGATTGAGGTTTTTTCTAGAGTAAATTATTCTACAGATAGGAACATTTGCTTAGTTTAAGATAATTGGACTTGATCTAATTATCCCTAATCTCAGGGAATCGAGATAATGATACAAATGATCCATGAAATTTGGCCCGATATATAATATGGACTCTAAATTTTTAATTTGTTTAATGTAATATTGAATTGTTCGTAAATATTCAATGCAATCACTACATTTGCTCACAGAAGTCAAACGTTGTTTGATGACGCAAATTATTATATGTTGAGTTGAATTTTTTGAAAATATGAGTTAACATACTTATCTTTTTATTTGTTTAATTTTGAAAAGGAAAAGAAAAATTATGACATTAACATGCTCATCATTATTTAATAACGAAGATTATTATATCGTAATTTGATATGAATATATTACTTGAATAATCTATATGTAAACTTTTTTTTGTTGTTCACTATCTAAACTTAATGGATCAAAAGTGGCATCAACAGATATAGTCAATTTGAATTAACGGAAGGACAACACTTAATATTTTTATATAGTTTATGGATCAAATTGAACATTTACTAATAATTCAAGACGGCATTGTATAAATTAAAAGTTCAAGGAAAATATTATACATTGGATCAATATTTAAAAATCATTTTTATTAATTTTCTTGGGATATCCATTTCCTCTATACATAGGTTAGATGAGCTTCTATGAATTTCTAGTTGCGGCATTCGTTTTCGTTGGCCTTGACGTTCCCCGACGAAGAAGCCAAAACACCCATGGCAGTCAAGAAAATTTTCTTTGGGGAGATTCTTTCCCTCGGATGGCTTCGCAAAACATCCGAAGCCAATTTACTATATTCCAACCACAAATTCAGATGCTAACTGGCGACACACGACCTACAGACATCATCAAAGCCGACAACATGTGACATCGTTCCATTTTCCCTGTCCGACGTTGTCCTTCTCAATAAGCCATCCACCATTGTCGAACCCCACTTCCATCCAATCCCAAGCCATCTTCTCATCATCAAACACCATCCCGCCAAAGCTATATAAAGCCCTAATCAAGAACCGTATAAGTTATCATCCTCAAGAAAGTCATTCGAGTCCTCCCTCTATTCGTTATCCTCCATTAATTTCTGATCTGATCTTGGATTGCTTTGAGCTCTGAACACATTTCTGTGGCAAAAGGAGAGGATGGTTAAAGCGGGGTACCGCCTCCTCTTCTTGGGTGGCTTGTTATCATGGCTATGCTTGGCTTCCCCGGCCACGTCGGAGTTGCAGCGGCTCCAACACCGCGTCAAACCTGACGGTTCTCTGAGCTTCTTGGTCGTCGGCGACTGGGGAAGAGAAGGGAACTACAACCAATCTGAAGTTGCTTCCCAGGTTTTCACATACATCCTTTCTTTTTTTGGTCAATTCCATGAACGATGGTTTCCTTTTGGCGTTGCTTAACGTTGGAACCTCACGATGACTTAGCAACGTTGGGTCAATTTCGAGAAATTCACGGAAAGACACTCATATTTTTCCTGTCAATTATGATGTCATATTTAGCTTCCCTGAAACATCTTGTATGCGGGGTCGAATGTCTTAGATTGCTTACGTGTATCTATTTTTCCCTTAACCAACCTAACCTATATTTCAAGGATCATCTATATATAGACCGCCAGGTGCATGCCTCCGGAATGTTTAAGCAAAATAATTCCTTTTGCATTCGGAGCGATTGCTACCTTACTTACGGAGCGCAATCAAGTTAATAGAGTTTATAATTTTCGCAATTGAATCCTATATTTTTACTAAAATGTGCAAACAAATTGTAAAAATTTTAAATGATGCAGTCAAATCCTATATTTACTTAAGAGTACCATTACGTACAAAACATTTACTGAAAAATGCAATTTAAGACCGCTTCAAGAGCAATTTTTCAGCGCCACTAGACCAAAATTCTAATGTTATTGGACAGAAGAACTTCATCACTCTCTTTGAAAAAATGATCCTAAACTTTCATCTTGCCAAATATCGAAAGATGAGGAGTTGGATTGCAAGTTGTAGGTTAGATCTAAGGCGGCCTTCCTACATTTATGATTTAACGTGATGATGAATCACGAATGGTAAACATATCCACATTGTTACTTGATAAATGCCCTTTTTTTTTCCTCTCTTATTTTATGAGAATCCGTTTCTTTCCTTTTTTCTCTATTTTATTTCTATTTTTTCTTCGTTTTGTGTGGGGATCTGCCTTGGAAAGTTCAATAGATCCTGATGGAACCTTAACCATTAAGTCACAAAATCGTTGACAAATTGTATCAGTTACGTAAGCGAGTGAATTTCCTAACCGCCCAATATCAATATAAAACGAAATTTCCCCCACATAGAACCTAAACCTCTAGGACATGTTGTCGCAATCCTCTCACGTATTTTACGAGCGTGATGCCAGATTAATTAGGCATGCGGACAGATGATTCTTTTGAATGACGAATAGAGTAGATGCATTATTGACAGACCATAGGATTGAGATTGCTTCCTATGTGAGTGTCGGTCATAAGTTCTTGACCTAGTTGCCATGGAAGAGGTCACTTTTTTATAGCCAAATGAAAGCGAAAAGGTAAAGGAACTAACCAAAGTGTTTCGTTGTCTTGGATTCATCCACTAGCTTTACGTTATTCATGTTCTCTCTCTCATCAACAAAGCATAATTCTATGGATATTCCATTGAGCTTTCTAAAGCATATTTCAATCGAAGCACAATATGTTGAGTGGTTATCCAGCACATCGGATTGGCGGATACCTTGCTCATATGAGCTTTTAGATTACGATAGATTTAGGTGAGATTCACCAAAAATCAACAATTGAGATGTACCTTAGTATGTATACATAGAAGTAGCGACCCTTATAGTCCATATGTTGACAATGATAAGATCATCCATGTCAATCATGTTAAACAAAAAAGAAGTTGTTCGTTATTCATATATATATATATATATATATATATATATATATATATATATATATATATATATATATATATATATATATATATATATATATATGTGTGCGCGCGCGCGCGCGTGCGTGCGTGTATATATATCGCAAAAACTACAATTATAATATTAAATAATCTTAATTCAGATCTTCTTAAAACTTCGAACTCTCCTATCTAATTGCTAAAGCACATAGCAAGGTCATATAGAGTACTTTGTGGCATGAGTCAGCTCGCGCTTTTACTGTTTTTCTCATGACTTTAGTATTCTATAATTGAGAAATTCGCCTTTGTTTTAGTCTTCAAAATCAAGCTGAGAGATTATTACTTTAATTCTTGTATTTTCCTCATTGATTATCGTAGATGGGAGTGACTGGAGAGAAGCTGGACATAGACTTTGTGATCTCCACCGGCGACAACTTCTACGACTGCGGATTGACCGGAGAAGACGACCCAGCATTTTTCAAGTCGTTCACGAACATCTACACCGCCCCGAGCTTGCAAAAGCCGTGGTACAATGGTAAATCCCAAACTCCTAAAATTAGTCATGACCATGTTCAATTAGGCCTTCAAGTTAGATCAATTTATACTTGTTTTTGTGGCATGCACAGTTTTGGGCAACCATGATTATAGGGGCGATGTTGAGGCCCAATTAAGCCCCGTCCTAAAGGAAAAGGACAGCAAGTGGGTCTGCTTCAGATCATTTATCCTAAACGCAGGTAATTACCATCTTTAATCTTTTCTCGGGATGACTAATCTGATCATTTCTCGTGCATCCACATGTCTAAGAGATGGAAATTAAGGAAAAAGAAAAAAGGAGGCCAAAATTCTGTAAACGGACTTTTCTCCTCCGTTTGCTTTCCCATTAGAAGTGATGAACTAGAGCAGTTCCAACAGAAATCGCGGAATTCTTCTTCGTGGACACGACCCCGTTCGTCGATGAGTACTTCACGGACCCTAGAGAATACAACTACGACTGGAAGGGCGTGCAGCCGAGGGACGAGTATCTGTTCAACCTCGTGAAGGTACACATCTCTGATTTAGTCGATGGTTTTCAGATCATATTTATGTGGAACTAACGAACCTTCTAATCCCACATGAAGTTCCAAAAAACAAAATGAAAAAAAGTTCCATATTTTAAAGAAATTGCCATGCAAATGAAACGCTTCTTTTTTTTCTAATCCAGCCCTACATTTCCCCTTTTTTTTTTCTTTTTCCCCAAAAATGCCTGCAATAGGATGTGGATTCAGCTCTGAAGGCCTCCTCAGCAAAATGGAAAATCGTGGTCGGCCATCACACCATAAAAAGCGCAGGTCAGCATGGCGTCACCGTTGAGCTCGAGAAGCAGCTCCTCCCCGTCCTCGAGGTCATTCCTCAAAATTCTCATTTTCTTGGTCGATTACTAAATTTTTTTATACGCACCAACTTAAACATTCAATTCCACGTCAGCTATAGGATAATGTCTCGATTACTTATATTTTCCCTATTTTTCTTTTTTTGGCATCAGGCCAATGATGTTGACCTTTACGTGAATGGGCATGACCATTGCTTGCAGCACATCACTAGCACGGACAGGTATAGATTCTAGAGCTTTGGCATTAGCTTTCTTGGATCTTCTCCTTTAATAATAATAACAAAAATTCGTTTTCTCTATGAAAAAAAAAATTTGCAGCGACGTTCAATTCATTACGAGCGGAGGCGGGTCGCAGGCGTGGAGGGGCAAGATAAACTCGTGGAAGCCGGAGGAGATGAAGTTCTATTACGACGGGCAAGGTTTCTTGTCCGTGAACATGACTGGAGACCGAGCCGACCTCGTCTTCTACGACGTCTTTGGACAAGTCTTGCACAAATGGTCCATCTCCAAACAGCTTCACGATGCTGCTTAGTCAAATAAATTATACTCCCAGCTCTAATTATAGCAAATTATTACTACACACAGAGAGAGAAGAACGTTATGAGGTTAGCCGATGCACACGAAAATGTTTTAGAACATGCTGTGAGTCGACTTTGATGCAGAAAAATAAACGAGACCATGTATATCGATATGATGCATAAGGAAAAAGAAATTACGCGTTAAGAAATTTATTCTCACCATAATCTCCCTTGCTAAAGCTGAACTGGACATGACTCTCCTAATTTTACTTCTTTTGTTTCTGCAACTGTAATATGGCTAGTGACTTGAAGAGACCAGCTGCTACTGGCAGCTAAAATGGGGAAAATGACTTAGCACTTCCTTTCGAGTTTGGGCTGTGAAGTGTATGCGACGTGCAGTGCCAATTATTGATTGCAATCGTGGCAAATAAATGGGTTCGATGCCTTCAAAGCTCGTGAAATGCAGAGGCATATGTGTTAAAATATATTTCGAGTTTGAGTCCAATGTGAAATTCCGAATATTCCCAATTGGATATTGTTGCGGACGTTCGAAATTAAGCGAAGAAGATCCAAAGATCAACTTCCCAAAATTCGAATCTGCTTTGGAGAGTTTGACATTTGATGGGGTTCGAGATTTGATTCTGAGCGAGGACATCCGTAGAAGAGAATCTAGCAAACCTGTATCTACTACTTTAGTAAGTGAAAATAAAGGAAGATCTATAACACGTGTGGGTAAGAGTAGTACTAATATGAATAGGCGTAGTTAGTCTAGGACTGGTGATATTGTCTGTTGGAGATGTGACAAAAGGGAGCATCTTAGAAGGAATTGCCTTAAGCTAAAGAATGGGAAGGGTAAGGGAATTATAGTTGATTCTATAGATAATGTTGCAGTTGTAACAAATAATGCTGATTATATCTTGTCTGTCACTGATTATTCATCATTTAATGGATGGATTATGGATTCTGATTGTTCTTTTCATGTTACACCAAATAGAAACCGGTTTACTACTTATCAGTGCATGGAAGGTAGTAAAGTATAGTCGAGGAACAACATTGAATGTGATGTCATCGGTGTTTGTAATGTTAAAATCAAAATGCATAATGATATCGTGAGGACATTGACTGGAGTAAGGCATGTTCCAAAGTTGAAGAAGAACTTAATTTCCTTGAGTGTCCTGGATTCAGCTGAGTATCGATATATTTCAGAATGTGGAATTTTGAAAATTGTTCGAGGTGCTTTGATAATAATGAAAGAAATCAAGCACAATAGCCTGTATGAGCTTCAATGTGAAACTGTGACAAATTTCGCTGCGGAGACGTCAGATGCATCTGTTCGAGAGTTTGAATTATGGTATATGCATTTGGGGCACAGTGACAAGAGAAGCCTGAAGGTTTTAAGTGAAAGAAATCTATTTTGTGGTTATATTTCTAACGAACTGAATGTTTGCAAGTGCTGTGATTTAGATCAACGGCGAAAAGTGCAGTTCAATATGACTGTCAAAGAAACCACGGAAATTATAGAGTTAATTCACTTGAATATTCGCAGGTTGTCGCGATTTCCTTTCGAGAAAGAGTGCTAGATATATGCTAATAGTTATTGATGACTACTCAATGAAGATATAGGTGTTTGTGCTTAGGCACAAATTTGATGCTATTGTCAGGATCAAGCAGTTAATAGCTTTGATCGAAAATGAGACTGGTAAAATGATCAAGCAGGTGTGGACTGACAATCGTATGGAATTTTGCTCAAAGCTATTAAACAAATTCTGCATGAGGGAAGATATAGTGAAACACCGCACTAATGTTGATAAACCACAATATGTTGTGGAATTGATGAGCAAAACATTATTAGAGACAGCCCATAAAATGTTTTATAGTGCTGGTATGGCTAGAAGATTCCTGGCGGATGCGCTTAGTACGGCGAGCTACCTAATGAATAGATCCCCATCGACTGTGATTGGATATCGAACTCCTGAAGAAGTGTGGTCAGGTAACGTTATTAATTATTCTATTCTTAGAATATTTGGTTGCTCATGTGATGTTCAAACAAGTGATGGTAAGCTCGATGAAAGGATAAGAAAGTGCATATTCCTAGGCTATGCACGAGATGAGAAAAGTTATCAATTGTGGTGCCCGGAGTTAAATTCACCTATTATCGGTAGAGAAGTTACGTTTGACAAGTCTCTAGTACTTCTGGCTATGAGTGATTATAACAGTATTCAAACAGATCTGAACGGTATTCAGCTTGAGGTGAAGTTGCGACCAGAAACTCCTAAGGTAGCATATACAAGTACTAGCAAAGTAATTGGCACCGATGGTGCTTGTAGCGAGGTGGAGCCTATAGAGCCAATGGTTGCTATAACTGTTGATATTGACAAGGTACATATTCGATCTCCTGATAAATATGGATTCAACAATGGTTTTGCTTTATCTGCGGTTAAGAAGGTTGCGTCGGAAAAACCTTTCTAAGCAATCAAAGGTTGTATTCTGATGAGATCATCGATTATGGCGAAGTTCAAGCAAAGCTTGGACTTGGATAATATATGTGGCGGTTAAGCCCATTGGGAGCTATAGAAGAGTAGCAGTAGAATTTGAATTTTTGCGAAGCGATTACGACTTGGCTCAAACGTCGAGCCAAGGTGGAGATTGTTAAAATATGTCTCGAGTTTGAGTCAAATGTGAAATTTCGAATATTCCGAATTGGATATGTTGGGGACGTTTGAAATTGAGCAAAGAAGATCCGAAGATTAACTCCCCAAAATTCGAATTTGCGTTGCAGAGTTTGGCTGCTAAAATAGGAAAGTCCAACTTTAACTTGGACTTGGATATTGTTTAAAACAACAATATGAAAACACATTCTAATTCAAAGCTCATCGAATGCGATCTCAAAAATTGACTGATGATTTATCCAAAAAGGTAAGCTGCTGAGCAAATTCTTGTGAAGCTCGTTCCTATAATCTTTCCACGCATCAACAGCAGCAGAAAAGCTGGCCCAACAAAATACTTCGGGAGTCCCGCACCCATAACAGCTCATACACTCGAATGTTGTTTGCGCCAACCGTCAATCCTTCACAAATATGGTTTCCAAGTCATTTGCATTCTGGCTTTGTGATCAAGACAGTGGGATCACCTTTTCGTCCTCCATTATAGTCTCTGCAACTCGGAAGCTTGCCACGACTAATACTACACCACCTGAGCAGAAAAGCGATGACTTGGATACTTAAACCACCAAAATTCAAAAGAAATGTTCGTAACCAAGTAAACTAGACCTTACTTCGAGATCTCTGAACGATGAAACATAGACTGATTACCAAACAGAACTCTTAGACCCCCATACTTCATGCACTTGCTAGTACGTCATGTTTAGAGAATTTGTGTAATATCTAAAAGCTATCCATCTTGCTTAAGTGAATACTAAACAGGATAAAAAAGGTTTACTCCATATCATCTTGCTTTAACATGTTCGGTAACATCGGTTCGCTTATCATCTATATTTCCTCAACAACAAACTTCACCTTCACTTTGGGGAAAATTGTCTAAAAAAAACTTAAACTAGTTTGATAAGAGTAGACAAATCAAAATAAGTCATAATGAATTTCTAAACGGGAAAATTACCAAAAAGGTCCTAAATCTATTATAATTGTGACAATTCAGTCCTAAACTTATTTTGTTGACCAATTGAGTCATAAACCTTTTATAATTATTCCCGATCAGTCCATCTGGCTAAAATTGGCCGAGCGGTGTTGACGTGGCAACTGGTCGGTGCCGGCAAGCTTTTTCTAATAATATTTTATTTTTGAAATATTTTATTAATTTTTTTATTTTTCTTTTTTTGTTTTTCTTTTTTTTTTTCCTCCTCCCTCCTCCCCCTCCTTCATTTGACTCGGCAACCCGCCAGACTGGCTGGTTGTTGGATTGAGGTGATCCAACGGGCTTGCCTTGCCAGTTGGCGAGCTCACGCCTAGCAACGACGGGGAGAGCCCCCACCGAATATGGCGAGGGCTCACCTTGCGGTCGCTAAGCGAGGCGAGCTCGTGCATAATGACGGCGGGGCAAGCCCTCACCAAATCCGATAAGGGGGTCTCTCGTCACGCCCGGCGAGGCCTCCTCATCGAATCTAGTGAGGGCTCGCCTCGCCGGCGACCGCGAGGCGAGCCCTCGCGGATCCCCGCCATCTGGGGCGCGAGCCGCCAGGCGGCGAGGCGAGCCCGCTAAATCACCAGATCAAAGGAAGGAGGAGGGAGGAAGAGTGAGAAGGGAAAAAAAAAAGATAAAAAAAAATAATAAAATATTTCAAAAAAAAATATTATAAAAACTTGCCAATGCCGGCTGGCCAATTTGAGCCGGATGGACTAATCAAAAATAATTATAAAGGTTTATGACTCAATTGATCAAAAAAATAAGTTTATAATTGAATTGGCACAATTGCAATAGGTTTATGACTTTTTTGGTAATTTTCCCATTTCTAAACTCATATTTGATGGGCTAAGTTGTTATATGGGTTAATTATATTTAGTAAAGACATCTTCATTTTTCAATTATAGTTTCACAACTTACTTAGACCCGATCTATCTTTAAGATTATTTCCTCATTCTCAATCTCGCACTCACTAACTTCATGCTCTCACCTCAGTTTGAGTATGATTTTTCTTAAATTGAATTAAATATGGAAGTTTTTTAACAATATGAGTCGATCGGGTATGGGTCACAAAATTTGTACTGCATAAAAATGGATCAAAACGAGTTAAATAAGTTGATTTAGATTGGACCGTTTTCAACTCGACTCAACTCACCCATTTGATGGGTCTAGACAAAAATATCTTAGAGGGCTTAGTCTCGGATAACCAAGGGATTGCTCAATCTCAAGCTATCTCCTGTCAAAGGTTGCAACCCAATATGGGAGGTCATAAACTCCGGCGGAGGCATGTAGAGAGAGAAGATATTAGATGAGGCTTTTTTTGGAGTAAATTACCCTAAGGATAGGAACATTTTGCTTAGTTTTTTTTTTTTTTAAAGATAATTGGACTTGATAGGGAATCAGGATAATGATACAAATGGTTAATTTGTTCGATGTGATCTCTGAACTATTGGTGATTGCTCCACATAAACCTCCCATTTGCTCAAATAACAAATCAGATGTCATTTGATGATACAAATTATAATATGCTGAATTGGATTTTTGAAAATGATGAATTAAGAAACCCTTCTTTTTTCTTTTTTTTTGGTAAGTGAGAAACCCTTCTAAATCCATCTAATTTTGAAAAGGAAAAGAAAATTAAGATGTTAACATTTCTATCATTATTTAAGGGAAAAGCATCAAAAAAAAGTCATAAATTTATTGCATTGGTACCAATCAAGTCCTAAACTTTTCAATTGGACCAATTTAATCATAAACCTTTTAATATTGATACCAATTCAGTTCATCTGGCCAATTTTGTCCAGCCGACGCTGACGTGGATATCAACTGGTGGTCGAACGTTGACGTGGCAATTTTTAAGATATTATTAATATTTTTCCGAATTTTTTACTAATTTTTTTCTTTTTTTCTTTTTTTTTCTTTTTCCTTTTCTTTTCTGGCCATTGGGCGAGGGCCGCGAAGCCCTCGCCTGCCGCCAACGAGGGTCGCGGCCCTCACCCGGCCTCTCCTAGGTAACCGGCAAGGCAGCTTCGCCCGAATCTGGGCGAGGCCAGCCTCGCCTAGATCCAGATGAAGTCGCCTTGCTAGTGGCAGGCGAGGGCCGCAACCCTCACACCGCTAGAAAAGAAAAAAAAAAGTTAATAAAAATTCGAAAAAATTATAAAAAAAATTATAAAAATTGCCATGTCGGCGTCCGGCCACCAGCCGACGGCCACGTCAGCGCTAGCCGGCCAAAATAGGCCGAATGGATTAAATTGGTATCGATATTAAAAGGTTTAGGACTAGATTGGTCCAATTGAAAAGTTTAGGATTAAATTGGTCCAATTAAAAAGTTTATAACTAAGTTGGTACCAACACGATAGGTTTAGGACTTTTTTTTGTACTTTTTTTTTAGATGAATATCGTACTTGGATAATTTATATGCAACCTTTTTTTTTTCCACCATCTAAACTTAATGAATCAGAAGCCACATTAGCAAATACCACTTATTTAAACTAACAGAATTACAACGCTAAATATTTGTATATAGTTTAGGTGCTATATTGAACATTTAAACCAATTAAAAACCAACAACATTGTTTAGGTTGTCCCATATTGATTTAGGAAAGGACTAGTGGTCGGTTTATAAGAGCGCATTTGGTAACGATTCTATTTCCGAGAACAGATTCTGATCAGATTTGATTTTTTTTTATTCTATTTCCGGGAACAAATTTTGAGCATTTTAAACCGTTTGGTAACTGTCCAAAATTTCGATTATGGAATAAATTGCATTTGGTACCGTCTTCATTGATTCTATTCCAAATCAATTTCTTTTATTTTTAAATATTTTTTTTACTTTTTTTCCTTTTTTCTTTTCTTTTTCCTTTTTCTCATATTCTTCTTCTTCGGTGACTAGCCAAACGAGGGCCGGTGACCTCACTGGAGCATCGCCGGCCCTCGGTGAGGCCAGCCCTCTTCGATCGACCCTCACCGGGGCTAGGCGAGGCCCGCTTGGCCACCAGTGAAGCTGGGCATCGCGAGGCTTGCCCAACCCCGACAAGGCTGGGTGAGCCTCGCCGAGGGCAAGGCCCGCCTCGCCGGTGGCTGGGCTTGCCTCCGGCGAGCTCGCCTGACCTCATCCCAGCCTAGCGAGCCTCCGGCGAGCTCGCCAGACCGGCGGCGGATGGCAGCGGGCAGTGGCGGATGGCGGTCGCGAGATGGCGGAAAGGAAGAAGAAGAAGAGTTGGTTTTGATTCTCAAATTTGTTCCCAAAATAAGAATCAACTTTTTTTTTTATTCTTGATTCCACTCCAAATCTGTTCCCAGGAACAAGAATTTTACCAAACGCGATTCTATTCTCAAACTGATCTCGGGAATAAAAAATCAGAATCTGGCACTGTTTCGCACGTTGCCAAACAGCCCCTAAGAATAAGAGAAAGGCTCACCTTTTAAACTAGTTTTTTGAATGAAAGAGATTCAAAATCACCCAACAAATATTGCACATTGCCCAATGTTTAATGATCATTTGTCACTTTCCCTGATAAATCCATTTCCTTTATACATAGTTTAGATGTGCTTCTATGAATATCTCTGTTTGCGTCATTCATTTTCGTCGGCCTTGACGCGTCCCCGCGAAGATGCCAAAAACATCTAATCCCAGTCGAGAGAAATTTCCTTCGGAGAGATTCTTTCCCCCGGATGACCACGCGACACGTCCGAAGCCAATTATCATTATACCAATCACAAATTCGGACGCTAACTGGAGACACACGACCGACGCACATCGTCAAAGCCAACAACAATTGACATCGTTCCGGTTTCCCTATCCGATATCGCCCTTCTCAACAAGCCATCCATCATTGTCAACCGACTTCCGTCCAATTCCAAGCTATCTTCTCACCATCAAACACCGCTCCCCAACAAAGCTTTATATAAAGCCCTAATCAAGAACCATGTAACGCATCAGCCTCAAGAAAGCCATACAATTCCTCCCACCATTCGTTTTCCCTCCGTTAGATTTCTGATTTGATCTTTGGATTGCTTTGAGCGCCGGACATGTTCCTGCGCCACAACGAGAGGATGGTTAAAGGTGGGCATCGCCTCCTCTTCTTGGTTGGCTTGTCGCTATGGCTATGCTTGGTTTCGCCGGCCACGTCGGAGTTGCAGCGGCTCCAACACCCCACCAAACCAGACGGGGACGGGACTCTGAGCTTCTTGGTCGTCGGCGACTGGGGAAGAGAAGGGAACTACAATCAATCTGAAGTTGCTTCCCAGGTTCTCACGTCCAGCCTTCTCTTTTCTTTTGTCAATTGCATGAATTATGAAGAAATTACCGTTTCTTAACGTCGGAACCTCGTGGTCACCGAAACTTATGGGAAACCACTCGTTTTTTCCTATTATTAAACACTAATTCTGATGGCCCAGTCCTACCTAAATGGTACCAAATAAAATTCGTACCAATGGATGACGTCATAATTAGTGTCCCCGACACATCTTGTATGGCTCAGATTGTCCAACCCATCGATTTTTCTATGAAATAATTGGTGCGGTGTTCCTTATACTTCCTTAGCCCATGTATATTTCGAGGATCATCTGCTATATTAGCGACATATTTCCGAAAATGTTTGAGTGAAATCATTTCTTTTTCATTTGAGACAACTACGAGTTTATTATAGCCAGTCGTAAACTTTTTTTAATTTTTGCAATTAAAAACGAAACTCTAATATTGCAACGTGCAATTATGTTCTAAACCGTTTAATTGATACAATTATGTAAAGATGGAAGAGTTCGATCGTAAGTTTCTTGTTAAGGCTTAGGACGTCTGAGCTCCAAATTACTTTTCTCTTCCTGCTTTCCCCTAAGCTAACAACAATTCATGAAATTAAAGTGATGATGAATGGTAACAATACGCGCATGTTGCTTGACAAACGCGATCTTCTTTTAAAATGAAAATCAATTTCTTCCCGATTCTCTCTTCTTTCATTTCTTTTGCTTGGAGAGGTCAATCGATCCTGATGGGAACCC
Organism: Eucalyptus brandiana; assembly: GCA_014182725.1. NCBI lineage: Eukaryota > Viridiplantae > Streptophyta > Magnoliopsida > Myrtales > Myrtaceae > Eucalyptus > Eucalyptus brandiana. Next base: position 33,294,762 of record CM024669.1, read on the forward strand.
TAACCAGCAAGTCACACACTAGTCGACAAATCGCACGAGTTACGTAAGCAAGTGAATTCCGCAACCTCCCCCACATCAAATATAAAACGAAATTTCACCCAAATAGAACCTAATTCTCCAGGACACGTTCTTGCATTCCTCGTCACACGTTTTATGAGCGTGGGAAGATGCTTCTGTTTAGTCATGAGTAAAGTCGATGCATTCTCGACAGACCGTGGGGTTGAGGTTCTCCCATGGAAGACATCGCGTGCTTTAGCTTCCAATGTGCGTGTCGGTCGTAGTTCATATTCTCCCTGGCATCGCAAAGCATCATTCGGTGGATATTCCATTGAGAATTCCAGCTTGCGATAGGAGTAAATGCCCTAGCTCCACCATTAAGAAACAAATAGTACTAAAGCATATTTTGATCTACTTATGATATATTGAGTAGTTATCCCGCGTATTGAATAGGTGGGGTACCCTGCTAGCATGAACGTTTAGATTATGACAAATTCTGATGGAAATTCCCCATAAATCGATAATTGAGACGTACCGTAGTATTTATAAGATATACTGACCTCTAAAATCTTCTACATTTACAATGATAAAATTGTCCACGGCAATCATGTTGGGCCAAAAAAGTATATATTACTCATCAGGAATATCTATTGCACAAAAAGCTACAATTCGAATATCAAATTATCCTAATCGAGATACTTTTAAAACTTTGAATTATCCTGATTAATTACTAAAGCACTTAATAAAGCAATAGGGAAATAGTAATTGACTCGTTGCGTCTCGTCACCAATAATAATGTTATATAGAGTGTTTTGTGGCACTGAGTGCGGTCATGCTTTATTGTTTTTCTCGTGACTTAAATATGCTACAGTTGAGAAATTCACCTTCGCTTTTAGCCTTCAAAATCAAGCTGAGAGTGTAGAAAATCACAAGCGATTGTCACTATAATTCTTGTATTTTCCTCATTGATGATCGTAGATGGGAGTGATTGGAGAGAAGCTGGACATAGACTTCGTGATCTCTACCGGTGACAACTTCTACGAAGACGGATTGACCGGAGAAGATGACCCTGCGTTTTTGGAATCGTTCACAGACATCTACACCGCCCCGAGCTTGCAAAAGCCGTGGTACAATGGTAAACTCCGAACCCCCGAAATTAATCATAACCATGTCCAATTTTAGGCCTTCAAGTTAGATCATTTTACAGCACAAAAGGACTTAGCAAAACCTTCCAGGGATTTGGAAATAAATTCTGAGAAAGGGTTTTTTCTTTAATCTTTATTTTAATGATCTTGTTCTTGTGGTACGCACAGTTTTGGGCAACCATGATTATAGGGGCGACGTTGAGGCCCAATTGAGCCCCGTCCTGAGGAAAAAGGACAGCAGGTGGATTTGCTTCAGATCATCCATCCTAAACGCAGGTAATTACCATCTTTAATCTTTTCTCGGGATGACTAATTTGATCATTTCTCATGCATCGACGTGACTAAGAGATGGAAATTATTAAAAAAAAAAAAAAAAAAAGAGGCCAAAATCGTGTGGCTGGATTTCCTCCTACGTTTTTGCTTTTCAGTTGAAAATGATTGTTAACTACCGAGGCGATTCCGACAGAAATTGTGGAATTCTTCTTCGTGGACACAACACCTTTCGTCGATAAGTACTTCACGGACCCAGGAGAGCACAAGTACGACTGGAAGGGCGTGGAGCCGAGGGACAAATATCTGTCCAACCTCTTGAAGGTAATGCATCTCCGACTCATCAGATGTTTTTCGAGGCATAACCATGTGAAACTAATGAATTTTCTAATCCCGCATGAAATTCCAAGAAACAATATGAAAACAAGTTCCATAGTCTATAGAAATTGTCATATAAATGAAACTTTTTTTTTCTAATTCAGCCTACATTTCTCCCCTTTTTTTTTCAAAAATGACTGCAAAAATAGGATGTGGATTCAGCTCTAAAGGAGTCCACAGCAAAATGGAAAATCGTGGTCGGTCACCACACCATAAAAAGCGCAGGTCACCATGGCGTCACCGTCGAGCTCGTCGACCACCTCCTCCCCATCCTTGAGGTCATTCCTGAAAATTCTCATTTTCTTGGTCGAATACTAATTTATTTACGCACCAAATTAAATATTTTATTCCACGTCAGCTATTATATCCTAGGATAATGTCTCAATTACTTACCCTTTCTTTTCTTTTCTTTTCTTTTTCTTTTTTTTCTTTTTTTGCATCAGGCCAATCATATCGACCTTTATGTGAATGGTCATGACCATTGCCTGGAGCACATCACCAGCACAGACAGGTAGCTTCTACAGTTTTGGCATTAGTTTTCTTTGATCTTCTCCTTCAATAGCAATAACAAAAACTCGTTTTCTCTATTAAAAAAAAAACACAACAATTGCAGCGAAATTCAGTTCATTACGAGTGGAGGCGGGTCGAAGGCATGGAGGGGCGACATAAGGTCGTGGAAGCCAGAGGAGATGAAGTTCTATTATGACGGGCAAGGTTTTCTATCCGTGAGCATGACTGGAGACCGAGCCGATCTCGTCTTCTACGACGTCCTCGGACAAGTCTTGCACGAATGGTCCATCTCCAAACAGCTTCACGACGCTGCTTAGTCAAATAATTTGTACTCCGAGCTCTGAATATAGCAAAAAGTTACTACACAGAGAGAGAAGAAAGTTATATGGTTAGTTTACCGAGAAAAAGTGTCACCCATAAGCGAGATCGGATCTCGTTGGGTATTATCTTCATGAAGCAGCCAATACAAGCAAAAAATTTTAGATCTTGCTGTAAGTCGACTTTGATGTAGATAAATAAACGAGACATGTATATTGATATAATGCATAAGGAAAAAGGAATTACCCGATAAGAAGTTTCTCTCTTCGCAATCTCCCTTGCTAAAGCTGAACTGAACATCCGCTCCTGTAATTTTACTTCTCTTGTTTCTGCAAATCTTATATGGCTAGAAACTTTAAGAGACCAGCTGCTAGTGGCAGCTAAAATGGGGAAAATGACTTGCACTTCCTTCCTAGTTTGGGCTGTGAAGTGATGCCATGATCAAAGCATGGAATCAATGCCTTCCAACTGGATCTGCGCCATCCATTAGCGTGGAATCTAAGAGAGGCTCATGATGGAATCCGCAACAATGAACAGTTTGAGACACTGTTAGACTACCTTCTTAAGGGAAATTTAAGATTATGAAATGCAGAGGCATACGAAAACAAATCCTAATTCAAAGCTCGTCAAATGCAACGTCAAAGATCGACTGATGATTTCTCCAGTAAGGTAAGCTCCTAAGTAAATCCCTGTGAAGCTTGTTCGTGTAATCTCTCCACGCATCAACAGCGGCATAAAAGCTGGCCCAACAAAATTCTTTAGGTGTCCCACACCCATCACAGCTAGTACGACCAAATGCTGTCTGCGCCAACTGTCGATCCTTTACAAATGTCGATTCCAAATCCCTTACATTCTGGCTTTGTGATCCGGACAGTGGGATCACCTTTCCTTCCTCCAATATAGTAGCGTGTCTCTGCAACTCGAAAGCTTTCCATGAGTAAAACTGCACCACCTGAGCAGGAAAAGCAATGACTTGGATACTTAACATACTTATCACATCACCACCAAAATTTAAAAGCAATGTTTCATAAAGCAAGTAGACCAGACCTCATTTAGAGATCTCTGAATGATGAAACATAGACAGATTACCAAACAGAACTCTCAGACCACCATACTTCATTGACTTGCAAGTACGTCATCTTTGAAGAATTCATGTATTATCTAAAAGCTACCCATCTTGCTTGAGTGAATACTAAACAGGGTAGACAAATTTTTTTCCATATCTAAGAATTTGTTCCAACATTTGATAATATATCCCAAACTATAAAACAAAACAAAGCAAAAAAGTTGAGAATACCTGCAGCGCGTGCAACACATTTTCAAATTCCTGGTTAAACAACTCATTATTCCTTGTTAACTGCAGTGGTTTCATCAGAAGATCAGACACGTCCAAGACGTTTGTCTTGTCCTCCAAAGGATAAATACCAAATCCCAGAGCATAAATTCTTGCACAGCATATATTGATCGCTGAATCATGGTCAGAAGATTGATCTGGTGAAAACCAGTACATATTACTGGATGCCGGCAAGGGTAAGTTGGAGCCAGGAACATCAGTCGCTTTAGTTGAAGAAATCTCCGAGAGACGAGACACAAGTTTGACATCCTCATCATGAGCACCATCACGACTAAACCATAGCGTGAGAGTAAGTCTTTCCCCGTCAATGATCTGTCAAGAAATGAAGTATTTAGTACAAGAGCTAGAGGCTGTGATAAATGTATCATAAACATACTAGTGCTGCAAGGTGGTGGCCTAGACCTATGAAATTGCTCGTGTCGCAAACCCATTTTCCCAGAATCCATATCACTTTAATCATACCATTAACACTCAATTGTCGATTAGTGGATGCTTTGAGGCTAAGTCCACGTGAATTCAAACCTAAGTTATGACAATAGCCAGATGTATACACACTTTCATTACTTGCAACTACAAGAAAAGCAGATGCATTTGTTTGAGCAGCCTCAAAGAGGGTGAACCAAGTTATTCCTCTCTAAAAGAGTAAGTTATACCTTCTGTCCACCAGGCCCCCACACAAAAATGCATCTTGGTTTTCTTGGAGTTGCAAGTAATTTAAGTTTCTATAGATCTGGCTATTGTTACAACTTAGGTTCGAATTTGCGTGGACCTAGCCTCAAAGAGGGTGCACGAAGTTATTCCTCTTTAAAAGGGTAAATTATACCTTCTGTCCGGCAGACCCCACTCAAAAATGCATCTTGCTTTTCTTGTAGTTGCAAGTAATTTAAGTTTCTATAGATCTGGCTATTTTACAACTTAGGTTCGAATTCGTGTGGACCTAGCCTCAAAGAGGGTGCACCAAGTTATTCCTCTCTGAAAGAGTAAGCTATACCTTCTGTCCGGCAGGCCCCCACTCAAAATTCATGGAAATAGTGAAATGCTTACACGAGCAAACACATCAATGTCAAAGCATTTAAGATCAATCTTAACTTCCTCACGATAGCATCAATTCCTACTGTCCTCGACAACCTTGTAAGAGGTCAGAGCAGACACTCTGGCGGGGGCGCACAGTTGTGTGTGAATGTGTATGAGGTCGTGTGCACCCGCTGACGCACGGGGAGGGCGAGAGAGAGAGAGAGTCATAGTCATCTGAATTTACCTCATCAACAGAATGTACATTTCGGTTGTCAGCAGTGTAAATCAGAACATCCTGACCAAATACAAGGATTCAATTCAATCAAGCTTGCAGAATAGCTCAACCATAGACACACTTGCCAACTTTACTATGCACACATGAAAAGGAGAATTGACATACAATTTTTTATTGACACTAATTGGCAAAATCAGATTCATACCATTTAAGCCCCACACAATCGTATTTAGCTCAAGTACTTAATAAGAGACACAGAATCATGATCAGTCATTGTTATCATGCCTTTGAATTAATCTATATGATTATGAGAAAACTTTTATAGGTCTAGTTCCGTACTTTTTTTTGTCTAAACCACCATATATTGTAACCTAGAGAAAACTCAACCAGTTTCAACTACCTCGTCAATACTTTATTGTTCAAATAATTTAAATCCATGACTCCTTTCTGATCAGCAAACTCAAATATCATCATACATGACTCCACCGACCAAACACATAGTTGATATACCACTTGAAGAAACTACAGAGATATACTTACACCAGCTGAAGGTTTAACAGTTGTGGGTTCACCATCCTGGAAATGGAATAGCCCGCCTCTAAAATCTTTCCCATAGCTGTTCAAATAACAAACTGCCTTTGGCCACCATAACAGTGAAGACTCAGCAAAGTGAGCTAGAAAAACGAAAACTTTACAAGATAGGCAAAGCAGTATCATATCTACAAATACATAAAACCATTTGGATCTTGAAAGAACAAGCAAAACGTGAAAGTATTAAGCAAATCAAAATTCAAAGTCAGGAGCCTCAGAAAATGTACGAAGGATGAGTTATATTATTGACAAGCAGTGTGTTACCGCAAAGTCTCTCTGTTTCAGATAAGGCCTGTTATCATCACTATGCCATCCAATGCTCGCTCCTTTAGTCCAGCTGTTTCAAAAGTACAGAATCTCATTGCATCAATAAGAAGATCAAATAGTATCAGCTTCAGTATCCACAAAACTAGGGGAAGTTACAGGAAATGCAATGGTATAAATTACGAGAAGCAAAATGCAGTTCAGAGGACATCCCACAATCTCAACTCACGAAAGTTGGAATCCCCCCACACAATCTGAACTAACAAGAGGTGAAATCCCCCCAACCGGGTGTAGTCAAAAGCGTTTCAAGCGCACACCTAGTTGCTGAAGTGAGGCCGAGCAATGAGATTTCGCTTATTGAGTGTCAAAGTGATGCGCCTTCGATTGGGCACATGCCTTTTATGCCTAAGGTATACAGTACAAAGTCCGATAGTAATTGCCGATAAAATTCTAGGTAAGTAGAACCGCTGCTACTTTTATTACACTGAGTTTTTGTGCCTAGCTTCACTTGGGCGCATGTTATTTCTGCACTTCATGCCCAGGCATTTTTTAGGATTTAGTGCCTTAAGTGCACCATTCGCCTTCAACTACACTGCCTCACCCTGCCCCCATTGGTGAAAATTGTAACAAACAAACTGCACAAACACAAATAAGTGCCCACATGCTTAAGCAGGCACAAAATGTGCAGAGAGAGACAGGCAGAGAAGGAGACCATTGTCAATCTGAGGATCCATAACATATCATCAATCTTATATTGGAAGATATGATGCCTGAATGAGCACCTCAGAAATTCATCTTTAGAAAATTAAGTTTACAATACAAGCCCATGTCTTCTCACCAGGCTCTAGCCCAGTAAGTCAAAAGAAAAAACAAAACAAAAAAATCATATTATCTTTGTCTCCTATCAAAATTTCATAGAAGGCCTCCAGGTTGAGAGAGGGATCGCTACATCCAAAGTTAGTTAAACTGGAAGAAAAAGTAGTTCGAGGATGTATTCTTCCTAGGAACATAGCAACAAACAAGATCTGTTGCACAATTAATCTAGAATTAGAGCCTCATTAGGCCTACTTTATATTAACTTCAATATAGCAGGAGCATCTTTTTATGCACCAAAATTTTTGCTTATATAATATTCAAAGGTATTTGAGCTTTGATTGCATAGATACAAGTGTCAACATATCCAACACTGAGTAAGAGAAGTGCTATAAACGTTCGACACTATAAGAAAGACAACAATGACACCCAATTACAAAACACAAAGCCACAAAGATAAGCACCTTCAGTTTCTTCCACTTCGAAGAAAATAAAAAAACAAGCTAGGAGAGGCCAGAAAGAAAGCAACCAGTAACAGTTCTTTAGAGAAGTGATGCACGTCATATTGCTACAAGGAGTCCCTATTCTCAGAAAGGTCGATAGATTTGCTCCTCAGTCAAATTACGTCATCAAAACATCAAAAACACTTAGCTGTTTAAAGCAAAATTGTGATACATTAACAGAAACAAATTTGAAGCCTGACAGAAGCAGTTAAGTAAATAGTGAACAGATGATAAGAGGAGACCTGACAAGACCAGTAAATTCGATACAGAGCTCAAACTCACATGCAAAGAATTCCTCCACCTTCTCTTTCAGTTTCTCTGACATGAAGAAATGAAGCAGACATTTCAGGATCACATTGAAAGCTACACTAATTTAAGGGGGAAAAAAATCATAAATTTCTTCTCTGATCCTATCAGTCACGTCAGACAACAAAAAAGAGAATTAGTTTGCTCATGATCCAAAAGTACCCGAATAGGAATGACTCTCTCAGAAGCAATTTGGATTTCAGTTACCATGGATTGAAACCGCAGCACAAAGACCAAAGTTCAAAACTTTAATTTACCCAGCAAAGAAAAGCTCCAATAATTGCTCCCAAGCCCTCAAGAAAAGCAAAAAAAATAAAGGGTCCGGTCCATCTTCCACACGAGATTTCTGATTTCACCCAACTGACAAAGTGAGAAAGAAAGAGAGAAGGTAATCATACCTCGGATGAGCACGAGGGGCATGATCAAGTGGGCCGAGTTCGTAGCGATGAGATGAGAGAGCGTGGTGGAGAAGACGCCCGGCCGGTACCCAACCGTGCTGCAGCTCTTGTGGATGAACTCCAGCTCCTGCCGTCAAAAAAAAAAAACCATTGAGTCCAGACGTGACGACATGAACGTGAATGCAAAAGGCCTGATGAGATTAGTGACCTTGCACTGTTCGAGAGGAAGTTGCTGAGCAAGAGACGGGGGTTCTGCTCTCGATCCGCCATCTTCGTTCGTTCCCGGAACCTCTCCCTCCCCGGCAAGCCGGCTTGTAACGAGACAGGACTTGGCTGCGTTTCCGGAAATTTGGTGATTCGTTCAGAAAAAATGAAGGGAAAATAATAATTTTTATATTTTTCAGTTTAAACTCAAATAGGAAAATGCTACTATCTTAGGTTGGAGAAATTTTCCAAAATACAAATATCATTTGGTAAAGTGTAATTTTAAAATACATTGAAAAACAACTTTTATTTAATGTTATTTAGTATAAATTACATATTTGTAAATAATTTTTGCTAAATTTAAAAAAAAAAAAAAAAAAATTAATATTTTTAGTAGATATCAGCCACTACCAATCAAAACAATCTTGCCTAAGGTCATACAACCTCAAATGTTGCCTAAGTCATGTGACCTAAATGTCGCCAGAGGTCCCATGACCTCAAGAGGTGTCACTTGGGACTTCAAGCGACGACCACCTAGGTTCGACAATCTCAGGTGATGCTTGGATCACATGAACCTAGGCAAGCAATGCTTGGGATTGTCACTTGGGTGGCCGCTTGAGTCTCACGGCCCCAAGCGACGATTGTCAAGTGGTCGCACGAGCTCTCAAGCAACCGTTGCTATCGTGTGCTACACCTTGGCTAACGATTGTTGACCTCCGTTCGGCTTCTCTGTCCAAAATCATGAAGAAGATGAATAGTGATGGGGCCAAGATTTGCATTTCGAGAATGCAACTTTCTAAAAGATCTCTAGACCCGCTTTGGGCTAAAAACCCTTTGAACCCTTTAAAAATGCAATTATATTATCCCAAAATTGAGCAAAAACAAACCAAACCCTATTTTTATTTAGTCAAGTAACTTTATAGTTCCAAAGCCCATTTGAAATGCTAAACCAAATGGGTATTAAAGCTATCTTGGTGGCTTTTAAATCTTCAATGAAAATTTATACCATTATTTAAGCTTGGTTTTTCCGCCGTAAACTATAGCTATTTTATTGAAATTCTACCTTTTAAATCATTTCGAGATTGATAAGGACAGTCTAGTCACAAGATTCCACATTTTTCGAGAGCGAAATTCAATCCAATTTGAATTGTATGTAAGCCTGGTCATGTGAAACCTTATAACTCGAATCTAGAGTTGTTATAGCCTGAAAATCGAACTTAGGGCTTTGATAATTCTTTACATAATTTTTATGAGAATGAAGCGAATTTTTTTGGGCTAGTACGGTCAAATATTTTCGATGAATGTATATCTTTTAGGCTTTTATTCAGTTATTTTTGTATTTCTTTAGCAGTCAGAAGTGGGATTCTATTTATGGAATTAAATTACAATCATATGTATCTTGTTTACTGTATTTACTATGAATTATAATACATAGCGTTCAAAAGGGATCGGTTTGGAGCGTTGGCAAAGGCGACCCGTTTGGGCTTCTATCTCAGTTCCGCGTCCATTGCCAGGCTACAGAACTCGTGCAACTCGCATGCCGAAGTCGAAATGGCAAGAGAATGGTAAATGCTCTTTTCAGTTGAGTGGTCTTCTCGTTGTCTTGCCTGGGCGCAGTTAGTTCCATATGGAGATGGCGGATGGATCGGACGGTTGTGCCGCACGTTTCTCCCCAGCAGAGCGTTGTCCACATGCCTATAACGTGTTTGCTGTAATTCCGGAATGACGCGACCTGCTGAAAAGAGGAGGTGAATGCTTGTCTCTCGCTACTTTCGCCTGCTCCAGCAATGCGCACGGCGCAACACTCCGAATGTCGCCAAGACACTTCATGCCCAGTTGCTCAAGAACGGCCTTCACCGTTATGGCCCTCTGCCCAACACCCTCCTGGACGCATACGGCAAGTGTGGTCTCCCCGGAGATGCTTTCTCGCTGTTCGAGGAAATGCCCCGCAGAGACCAGGTCTCTTGGGCCTCCATCCTCACGGCATACAACCAGGCTAACCTCCCTCGCCGAACTCTCTCCATCTCCCGCGCCATTCTTGCGGGTGATGGGTTGTGGCCGGATCATTTTGTGTACGCTAGCCTTGTTAAAGCTTGCGCTGGCTTGGGCAGCATCAGGCTCGGCAGGCAAGTTCATGCCAGCTTTTTGCTATCCTCTTTTTGTGAGGACGACGTGACAAAGTCGTCGCTAGTTGATATGTATGCGAAATGTGGATTACCAGATGATGCTCGTGCCGTCTTTGATTCAATCCTTGCGAAGAATGCAGTTTCTTGGACCGCTATGGTTTCTGCATACGCCAGGAGTGGGCTAAAGTCAGATGCCATGGCAATCTTTGAAAGTGCACCTGCAAGAAGTTTGTTTTCCTGGACAGCATTGATTTCTGGGTTGGTTCAGAGTGGAAATAATGTTGATGCGTTTCACTTGTTCATTGACATGAGAAGAGATGGGGTTGACATCATAGACCCATTGGTTCTTTCTAGTATTGTTGGCGCTTGTGCTAATTTAGCTATGTTGGAACTCGGCAAGCAGATTCATGGTCTCGTTATACTTCTTGGATATGAATCTTGCCTGTTTATCAGCAATGCACTCATTGATACGTATGCCAAGTGTAGCGATATTCTTGGTGCGAAGGATATATTTAATGGGATGAATCGCAGAGATGTAGTATCTTGGACTTCGATAATTGTGGGTACTGCTCAGCATGGGCAAGCTGAGGAAGCATTGGAATTGTTTGATAAAATGGTTTCTACCAGAGTAAAGCCAAACGAAGTTACTTTTGTTGGATTGATCTATGCATGTAGCCATGTTGGATTAGTTAACAGAGGTCGTGGTCTTTTCAATTCAATGACCAAAGATTATGGTATCACTCCTTCCTTGCAACATTATACTTGCTTATTGGATCTTCTTAGCCGTTCCGGGCATCTTGACGAGGCAGAGAACCTCATCAATCAAATGCCATTTCAACCTGATGAACCTACATGGGCAGCTTTTCTTAGTGCTTGCAAACAACATGGCAAGATCGAAATGGCAGTGAGAATTGCTGACGGTCTTTTAAGCCTAAAGCCAGAAGACCCTTCGACTTACATACTTCTGTCCAATATCTACGCTCGTGCTGCCATGTGGGATAAAGTTGCCAATATCAGAAAGCTGATGACGTTAATGGACGTAAGAAAAGAGCCAGGCTATAGTTGCATTGACATTGGGAAAGAAAAACAAGTATTTTATGCAGGGGAGACAATTCATCCAATGAAAGATGAGATATTTTTCTTGCTCAGTGAATTGGATGCAGAGATGAGAAGGAGAGGTTATATTCCGGACACCAGCTTGGTATTACATGACATGGAGCAGCAAGAGAAGGAGAAACAACTTTTCTGGCACAGCGAGAGGTTGGCTGTCGCATATGGCCTGCTAAAATCAGTTCCCGGAACAGTCATTAGAATAGTGAAAAATCTCCGTGTCTGTGGAGATTGCCATACTGTACTGAAATTCATCAGTGCTATCGTCAAGCGAGAGATCGTCGTTCGAGATGCCAATCGTTACCACCATTTCAAAGGAGGGACTTGTTCGTGCAATGATTTCTGGTAGTCAACTTAGATACGAGGGAGAAAATCCTTCTAGGAATTGATCTTTTGGAGAAGCAATTCTCATATTGCTCGGCCAGGATTCAGGCAAATACTTCTCAGCCAGACGTTGGATATAATTGGTACACAGAATGTCTTCCCATGTGAAAGCTACCGTCTCTTAGATAACTCCTTGGGTTTGTCTTACATTTATAGCAGCAATCTTCTCCTATTTTTAGCCTGCACATGGTAAACGATTGTCAGTGGTTTCACTGTTAACAGATCCAGCGGTAAAGAGTTTAGTCAGGTTATCTTACTTCCATTGGAACTATATAAAGGAAAGGTTATATTTTTCGCTTATGTATTTTACTGTATTCTAATCAAGTTCTTGTACTCTCAATTTTTCCAATCAAGTTTTTTGTCTTACACAGAATGTCTAATCAGGTCTCTCCAGCCCCAAATTTGGCCAAATTCTGCTGTTCATGTAGGCAATAATTGATCAACATCACATTTTGACGTCTTTCAACTGTCATTCCGTCGGTTATGTTGCCAAAGGGATTGACGTTTTGTGCGCATAGAAGGGCCCGATTAGCAAAACTGTTAATACGGGAGCTTGTTTGAAAAGATAATGGAAGTACAGCAACGTTTTCCTAAAACAAACAATAGCTTCTTTCATGCAAGCCCCTATCAGTCCAAGAATCCAAGACGCCTTTGATTTGGCTTATCTGATTCACATCCACGTCGGTATGCTAAAATTCAAAAGTTCCAAGTTCAATCAATCTGACTTTTCCCGTTGCTTTGCGATTCCGACGCGTTTTTGATCATTCAATTGCCAAATTTCATTATAAAAAGGTTTCAAAGGGCGGTTTAGTGACGTGCGAACGAAAAATCATCTCCTTAAGTGTCGATGCTTGATTGATGGGCAAAACTTTGAGAGACTTTCTCACGTTTTGCTTTTAGCAAACTCTATCTGCGGCTCTTTTGCCCGTCTTTTTTTTGTCTTTTCACTTTATTCTCCTTTTGACTTTCACCGCTCAGTAATTAGTATTGTAATTCGAGAGGTGCATTTCCAATTGCTCCAACTTTTTGTTTGGGCATCCCTTTTTAGGCTGTCTTTCAAGTAGATTCAGGTCCCAATTCCCCAGAGCCCTCCCATTTTTCTCTCTTTCTTGCCTGTCTGATTTTCCTTCTCTATTTTTGGGTTTAGCCCTTTAATTTTAAACCATATATATGCAGATCAAGATGTGTGTTTTTCTAGCAACTTGCAATTTCTCTTCTTTAGTGTGAGGATAAGTCATATCTTGCTTCCTGACCCCAAAATGGAAGTGAAGCTTTCAAACAGCTGTTTAGATTCCCCTACTCTCATCTTCTTGCTTGTCTCATTTGAAATGATCTCTTAATCAGGAACTTAATGTGCTATATCTAGCACCGTCAATCGAACAATGGAAGCTACAACACCTTATTCTGGGTAGTTCTCTCTCATTTTCAGCAGCCTTTTCAAGTATTGCTCAGAAACATGAACCGTTTTCAAGAGTTCCTCATAAACATAAGCCATTAAGTCATGAGCGCCAATATAACGCTTGAATGCGATAAATTTGTCAATTCACTCTCCCTCCATTTCCTTCTTTCCTCGCTTGTCCCTTTTTTCGTCACACATTTATCCATGATTGCAACTAAATTTGCCGCCATAAAGTAACTAATATCCAGCCTTTCTATTTACATAAGCACTAGGGATATAAAAACGAACGAAAGAGAAGCAAAAGGAGGAGGAAATAACGATATCCATTTTCCTTTCAAAACCAGACTATATCAAGCCAAAGCTTTTCCGCAACAAACGAAGGGACTGAAATCTGCCAATTGCAGCACTTTAAGTCTCTCCACCTGTTCTGTCTCCCTCTTAAATGGCCTTTGGATTCTCATTTTCCGGTCCGCTGACAAATTTGTCCCAGCCCGAAGCTTGATGTTTTGACAAAAAAGCATCACGAAACAGAGCCCAGATGGGCCCCGCACTTTTGACATTGAATGGAAAACCAAAGCTTTTTTGATCATGATGACCGATGAGAGCCCCCCCCGCGCCACCCCCCTCTCTCTTCATCTGATAATTGAATGGAATCAAGAGTATAGAACAAGGGACACACCATACCCACCACCTACCATTAAAAAAGATTCTGTAGACCCACAATATTAATGTCCACATATCATAACATAGACGCACACCTAACCCATGACAAAAGGTATATTTATTTGGAAACCCAGGAGATATGTCTCAGAGAGCAGTACAAATCTTCAAATTCAGCAAAAAAGAGGAAAAAAAACAAAGGGAAAATACAAGACCCATATATGAGATGACAAAATGGCTGGAAAAACTCTATTGGTATCATGAACTATACACATACCCCACCCCCATGAACCCATATAAATCCAATGATGAATCTGTGTGCCCTTCTTTCCCTCCCCCTCCTCTCTCCTTCCTCTATTTATCTTTTTTTATTCACAGGCAAAGAAAAAAACAGAAAGTGAAGGGGAAAAAAAAAATAGAAATGACTTGACCAGGCATGACAATCAAACTGTAGGTAAAATGTAGTGGAAGTAAGCCATGAATCCCCCATGGCATGGTGACCAGATAAAATGCTGCAAGTGGTGAATTGGAGTTTATCTCTGTCATATAGAGGCGTCCACCCGGCTCGTCCGGCTCTGGCGGTGACGCTTGGGACGGTGGTGCCTGCCATCTCCAAATGTGACGGGGTCGAAAACCCGGAGATGCTCCGCTTCTCCTGGATTGATCACACACTCGGGCAGAGGGACTTTGTAACGAGCCCGGTCATAGCAGTACGAATAAGTCATGTGCTTCTTCCGGAAATACTCCATCTTTGTCCTCTGTCTGGGACTGATGCCCCGAGGGATCGCCTTATGACTTGGGACATCGTTGCAGCTTAATTGGTGCTCAATCGGGTCAACTGCGCAGCCATGCAGGACAAGATCAGAGAACTTGGCGACATAGGGGGCGTACTTGTAGTTCACTCGGTATTTTCCGCCATTTGTGGCCCAATTGGAGCCATCCCAGATTGTGGCGTACAAAGACATAGGTTTAGAGGGGAATTGGCCTCCCATAGCCTCTGTTCTCTTAAACTCTCTGATGGGTACATTGTCCACATAAAATCTACAAGAGAGAAAAGGCGGTGAGAGTTTAATCATAATCAAAACTAAGTCACAAGCGGTATAGACTGTCCTGTAATACGATGTTCTCATCCATTCATCTCATGATAACTAGAACAGAAATTATAGTTAGCTTAAACTCTGGCAAAACTGAAACTTAAACAGAATTTAGATGTACCAGACCGTTCTTCCCAGTAAAATAACATATGAAAGAAGCACAAATTTGAAATTACTTACAGAACTAGTATCCAACTTCCACTTAACTGAGTAAAAGTACAATCTTTTTAGGCAAGCCAAAAAATTTTCAGCTCATAATCTCCACAGTAGTAGTTAATCCATCTCAATCAAATGTTCCAATTACCTTTGTAAACAGAGAAAGAAGAAGGGGCCCAAACATCCATCCAACTTGTCTAAATTACGGTAAAGATTTTCGACAGATGTTTATCCACCAAACATTAACAGTATTGCCATGATAAAACGAAGACAGGGTAAAAGGAATTGAAGCAACAGTAACAACAAGAAAAGCCTTTTCTTATTAAGTGAGGAACGAGCAAGCCAAGGATCTGTAGTAAAAGGAGTGGATGGACTAGATAAACGTGACCCACCCGACCATCCTGACAGGGCATGGCAAGATACGCCAATCTTAATACAAAATATTCCTCAAGGAAGTGACCATTCCCCAGCTTCGGTTACATAGTTCGGCAGAATAAAAACAGAGCACTGAGCAGATATTCAAAAACTTCTCAGGAGACCAGCAAAATCATGACAGGGGAAACGATATATCCACAAAAGCTACCAAATGGCTACGCAAAAGAAGCACAATGAATCACAAGGTGAATCGGAGAACGATATGCTCTTATCTGGGTGGAATTGAAACTTACATGATTTGAGAGTCGGTCCACAGGATGCCGTACTGATGGAAGTCATCGGAAGGATCGAACCAGAGGCCATATCTCTCTTCCCTACCAACGCCGGTGCTTCCATTGCCGTAGATATTAGTTTGAATCCTCCAATTTTTTCCCCGAATGTTACCCAAGAATTCGAAATCAATCTCATCGTGGTTCTTCTCGTACATATCGCCATTAGACATCTGCCCAATCAAAGAACAAACAAGTTGCCGATCACCGGAGCAGAAATTCGCAAAACTACTCAGGAGGAAAACTCCAGTCAAGCAGAACCAAATATGTGATCAAAAGTGAAGAACTTGCCAAGGAAAAAACTGCAGGTCATCATTCTCAAAGTACTCCTGGAAATACAGATACTCAACGGTAGCGAAATATTTTCAGGTAACTTGTCAAAAGAATGGCCTTTCGAATTGAACTTAATCGCCCGAGGAGGATCAAATTTTGTTTTTTTTTTATCTAGAAGGAACACCGAGCACCCATCGGGAATATACAATCGATTCTTACAGTGATCAAAAGTGGAAACGCCATAAAAATTTTGCAACAGAGAAGACTAACTAAGTGGAGATCACTCACGTAGAAAGCAACCACGACTCCGGCGGTGTAATCCGCAGGCAACTTAATGGAAGCACTGAAGAAGCCATGCAGGTAAAGATCCTGAGACGCGAACCCAGACCCTGCAACAAATCCCAAATTAATTAAAAAGAAAAGAAAGAGAAAAAATCCAAACAAGGGTCCTCGACCAACAGAGACCCCGACGAAAAAAAAGACGCCTTGAATCCTCCGCAACGTTCACCGATTCAACGGGAACAGATTGAGAGAGACACCTGTGCGCTCGTCTAGAGCGAGATGGACGGATTGGCCATCCCCGTGGAGGGCGAGGTTGTTGTCTCCGAAGAGCTGGGTGTAACCTTCGTCGAAGGAGATGATGGGCAGGTTCGGGGACGACCCAGAAGCCAGAACAAGGAGGACGGCAAAGCAGGTCAGGGACAACAACCCCAGATGGGAGTGCAACATTTTTGACCTCCTCCTGCTCCTCCTCCTTCTGTGCAGGAAGATGATGCTATGTGTGTATATATATGGTTGAGAAATGTGCAAGAGAGTGACGAAGAAGAAGAAGAAGAGAGGGACTGAGAGAGAGAGAGAGAGAGAGAGAGAGAGAAGAATATCTCTCTAATACTGATACAGGACAGCTAGGCGCGATAGAGAGAGAGAGAGAGACAGAGACAGAGAGAGGCTAAAATGGAAGGAAGACAAAAGGACGTCGTTTTTAAGGAGATGAACGTGAGAGAGAGAGAGAGAGGCGTTTCTTGTGCTTTGCTCTGCTTTGGAGCTGTTGTTTATGTGGACAGGTTTCTGGGAAAAAGCAAAAATCTCTCCCATGCATTTGATTTGATTTTACTTTTTTCCTAATTTATCTTCTGATATAATAATAATAATAATAATAATAATAATAATAATAATAATAATCATAATCATAATAATCATAATAATAATATTACATGCCTATTTGATTATGGCGATGATGATGATATCTTCTTCAAAATCTCCAGATTTTGAGTGGTTTCTGTTTGTTATTCTCTCCTCCTCCTCTTCTCTTTTCTTTTCTTTTCTTTTCTTCTCTTTTCTTTTTTTCTGGGCTACAACAAGCAAGGGAGTTTTTCATTTGTTGGTGTCTCTCTCTCTCTCTCTCTCTCTGCAAATCAGTGTCACGGATGGAGCCTTTGGCGGAAGTGACCTTCCTCGGTTTTCAGTTTTCTTTCACTGCTTGTGAGGATAAATTCCTTTTCTTTTATTTTTATTTTTTTTATTTTGGGTGGTTTGATTTCAACCACAAGGATAAGAGTCTCGAGCATCATGATTAATCCAAAATTCTCTTCAACACATTATTATTCGCAAGGAAGAGAAACGCATATTTAAAATTAGGTGATCCACCATCGGTGTAATGTGCAGTGCACCCCTCTTTTCATTTAATCAAATCATGAACGTGAAAGAAAAAATTTGCGCTAATTTTCACGTGTTTAACTCCCTCTATTTCCCAAAAAAAAAAATGAATAAATTTAAAAAAAAAATCTCACAAACAATCATTTGTACTGCTCAAAGTAATTAATCAATTAAAACTGCATTCATTGTCGACAACAATTTATTTCTAGACATTTTTGTAAATGATGAAATATATTTCGTCCGTTCATTCATTTTTATGAGTAATATAAGTGATCATTTTTAGAAATATATTTTTTCAGATCATTTATTTTATACAAAACAAATGAAACCATGAAAGAAATATCCCACTTAGATTTTGTTTTCTCTTATGTAATTATGATGAATGCATTGGGATTAGCTTCCAAGCATGGAATGCCAAATAAAATGTAAGGATGCGGTTTTATCTTTAGACCGTGGAAATTTATCAAAAGGACTACGGCTTCTAGAATGAGAACAAACTTTGACAAAAGGAGAGAGATGAAATTAAGAGGGGATTCGATGCTCGATATACTTAAGATATATATCTTAAGCTTAAAGAGTGTGTAATTTCTCAATGCTTTCAACAAGGTACTCATTATTTATTGCGTTCACCACTATTCGAATTCAAGCAGTTAGACAATCGCGAACATTCCAACTCTCCCTCCGAGCAAAAGCTAAATTGGGACGGGCCTACAATAAACTTCGGGGCTAAGCTATTCGAAATCCAATCTATTATTATAACAGCCTCCATGCAAAAAAAAAAAAAATCATCAGTACCCCGTGAACCAATAGCGCGCCTTTAGCTTCCGCCTTTTTCCCCCCCGAGTACGATCATCCCGGGCACTTTACATCTCTCCGAAGGCTTCCAAATCACTTATTAAACTAATGAGAATGAGAATGAGAATGAGAAAGCTTGAAAATCAGGGCTTTGAAGACTTCGGGGAGGGATAAAGAGCCAAATTAAAGTTGGGGCGAGAAGTGGTGGTGAAGGGATAACGAGCACCGAATTATTTAATCTTGAAAAAGTAGTAATAATAATCGAGAAAAGGGAGTTGGAATTCTATCATGGAAATTTGGAAAAAAAAAAAATGGGAAATGATTATTAAATTGCTTAGTGCCGGAATTCTTTGGGTGAGGAGATCGAAAAGATGATTCCCCCTGGTTGAAAAAACGAACGAAAGGAGGGGAGAGACGAGAGACCACCCCATTTTTATGTGACATTGACGTAGCGTGCCTTGATCAAAAGCGATCGTCATTAGCTGCCGGCCAATGCCTTTTCCTCCGAAAATCTCCCATAGATTACGCGAATGGCATTAGGAAAATACGATCCCATGCCTTTGGCAAATTCGGGATTTCATACTCTAATTCGCAGTTTGCGCGGCCCTTTCAGGACGAAAGGAACCGTGACATGCGATGGCAACATGACGTGGCTCGCCACTAATCAGTCACGGAGAATATCGATTATCAAGACCTACTTTATTTTCTTTCGGAGGAAAGTAACGCGATAAAGTCTGTTAATTACAGGGAAGTGCACTAAACTTTTTCCGTGAGTTGGGTTGGGAAAGAAGCGACCTACTAATGGAGGATGAGACTATTAATTACTCGATGCAGATGGCATTCTTTTTAAAATTGAAGCAGAATAGTCTTATGTTTTATATGCAAGTATCGATCAAAACATGGTTAGATAAATGAACACGACATAGAATTATTTTGTGATCGGACAGGTAAATGAGCGGTGTTGGCGGCGGCGGAAGTTAATACGGGTAAGAAGGGACCGAGTTGCCAGAGGCGTAGGACGAGTGACATGAAAAAACGAGCGGGGGCACGCTCCTCAGCGGTGGTGGGGCGGTGGTGGGGGAGGGTTTTCGTCCTTTGCAAACGTCGTCGCCACGTGGCGGGTGCTTATAGGCCCACCACTCTCTGGCCATTAAGTCCCCCGCGGTTTCGGACGGACGGCGGGGGGGGGTGGGGTGACGACGCGGGCGCGCGCTCTCTTTCGCTTTCGGTGTTCACGTTCTCGGGAGTCCAACGGTTGGCCCGATGGCGGTGCATACCGTCCGTCGGATCGCGTGGGTCCCACGGCCAAGGAAGATAATCACCCCGTGAGGCCTACGTGCTCCTGACGCAGATGATAAATTTTCCGCCCCCTGGAGTCCACGTCAGCACCCAACTAGCCGTTGCGCAATCATGACCTGGGGAGCGAAGCGCGATTCAAGGGCGGGGGTTTTGGGGGGGGGAGAGCCCCCAAGAGGAGCCGGCCATCCGTCGCGACGTTAACGCCGTCAATCAAGGGGTGGGGCCGGTCAAACACCCCCCGTTAAAGCGAGAGAGAGAGATAAAGCCAAAACGGGTGGTGGTGGGGGACGCGGTCGCGAGCACAACCCCAACGTCCGTCAACGACGACGCCGCCGCCGTCATCATCATCTCCCGTGCGCAGCGCGGGGGCGGGGGGGAGCCGGGGCCCCCCGTAATAGCCGGGGGAAGATTTAGCACGGAAAAGGATAGACATTTTTTGAGATTGGAGTGGGAAAAATGGTGTTCCCCGGAAGACCTCAACGGTATTCGCGTTCCTGCCCATTGAATTCCTTCTCTTTTAACCGAATTTTAACGAATCGAGTCCGCCGTGATTATCTTACCGCCCGATCCGAAGCTTAAGTGAGATCAAACCCACGGCAACGCAATGGTAACGCCAGTCGGATGCTAAGGCGGTAGGGCCCGCCCATTAAAGACTTATTAGTAAGTCTTGATTTTATTCATATCATACTATACGTGAAAATGACGCTTTGTGTAGTACTTTCTCAACCTACTCTAATCTTTATGATGCCAGAAAGAGACCACGGCAGAGGAAAATTGCCGACATGCTTATCTTGTTGGACGCATTTGATCGTCTCAGAGCTCTTGATTAATTTTATTCGATATGATAAAGTTGGAAAGAGCTTTAATTCATTTGTTGGATGTGCTTATGCTTTTGTCTTTCATTAGTAAATTTTTCCTATCCTTAGGACCATCATCTTTTTTTGGGGCCCCCTTAAGGTAATAATAGTGGAGTGGTTATCATATTCTACTCAAGTAATCATGTGTTTTGAAATCCTATGGAAGATTTTCAAAAGATATGGAAGGAGAAATTAGTTTTCAAAAGAGAACTAAAAGTTGAGTTGTCGAGAAATCAAAAACAAAGGATAATTATATTGGAAATCCTAAAACTTGTTAAAAAAGTGTAATTAAGTTTTAAAATTTTCAAAAAGTGTAATTAAATCATAATAATTGTGACGAAAATACAATTAAGTTCTAAAACTTTCAAAAGGCACAATTAAATCTTAAAACTTATTAAATTGGTCCAATGAAATCATTTCATTGATTACGCTTTTTGAAAATTTCATGACTCAATTATAACTTCATGACAAGTTTTAGGATTTAATTGAATTTTTTGAAAGTTTTAGGATTCGATTACTCTTTCGTAATAAGTTTTAGGATTTGATTTAATTTTTGAAAGTTTAAGAGTCGATTGTACTTTAGTAACAAGTTTTAGAAATTCCAATTCACTTATCCTAATAAAAAGAAAAATCATCTTGCAAATTTCATTTTTGTAATGCGTTGGTAAGCTAAGTACATGCTCACATTGTCCCCTCCAACTTCTGACTTAGGTAACTAAGGCATTCATCTTTTTTTTTTCTTTTTTCTTTTTTGAAGGCATTCATCTTTAAATAGTACGAAGTTTGGTAAGATTACATGCCCGTTAAATTGGGGACATCGTAAGAAGTGAGGATACATTGGAAGAGGAATCTTTTTATGTCATAGATCCCTATGTCTTTTTTTTCCCCACTCTATTTTCGGGCGGAGAATCCCAAAGCGTTCATTGGATCTGCTAATTATTGATGTTGTTAGATTAAGTACGTGCCAGATAGCTGCAGATCAACGTCACTAAATGCTAGCAAGTCTCAACCGTTTGATCGAACTCATTACTGCAACCCCCAACGGCCACGATGGTACGGCGATGATTTAACAAGCGTTTCTTCCCACACAACGGTCCACTTTCGGCAGGTCATAAGGATTGAAAATTCTCGCACGAAGTTCCAATGAAGCATACGATTCGCCATTGACTGAAATGGCAGAGAGACTCGGTCGTCCTTGCAATGGTTCGTGTCAGGGAGTCGTTGGTTTAGGTAATGGTCGCATCACATTCAGTGACTCGGACGCGGTTACGACTTTCAACCCCCTCCTTCCTTGAAAGGGAAGAGAGGAACCAAATGAGAAGTTGTTCAGGTAAGACTCGAGTCAAAACTCGAATGCCTAATCCTAACGTCATATGAACCGCATTGAAAGACGTGGGAATCGGTCGAGCACGCGGTGTGCATTTAATTCACGGGCACGACCTCGTTTCCGGATCAATAAGTCAAGAAATGTGCCTAAGCACGGGCAACCTCGCCCTTCTCTCTGTAGAGTACGGGACTAATTAAAATAAACGCAACTTGTCGAGATTATTATCGAGTAATTTCTTTCAAATGTGAAGATGACGTAATAATGTTAAATGATCGTTCGCTTTTATTATTCTTTTATGGTTTCAAATTCCTCCACTACATGAAATTATGAGCAGAAAAATCTTCGCTGCTGGGTTATCGGGTGTATAAGTGATGGATAATTAATTTATCGAGATATCGACAACAGAAAATGTAAGGCAATTAGCGAAACTGCAGAGTTGCTTACTTAGGATCCTGACCAATTTCGGTGTTGGACTCTTGGAGTTACACGAGATAAAACCCAAAAGATTAATTTTGACATCCCGACTAGCTTCCCGTTTGAGCAAAAAGATATAAAATACTCTAATTATATATATTGCCTTTTGGGAGCCGTCTAGTTTGCTCTGGTCAAGAGTCTGAAGGGTTAACTCCGCTCAACCACTGCCCATGATTTGCATGAATCTAATGATGCTAGATATGGTCGACGGTCCAGGGACAAGATTACAAAGTGGCCGTTGGGTTCGCACGTGGAGAACTGCCAGACTGGTGATTTCGGCCTCATCATCGCGGGTATTTTAGGCAATCCGAAAAGCAAACAGAGAAGAAAATAATAATAATAATACTAATAATAATAATAATAATATAATAAAAACCCTTTTCTTTTTAACTTTTTCCAATTTTTATTTCTGGGGATGTCTGCACTCTATCAAAAGGCCGAGGTTGACCAACCAGCACGACCCACGTGTCGCGATACTGTCAGGTCGGTCAGCTTTTGCCGTGCTTGAGAGGCCAAGCACGCACCGGTGGGCCACGTCATGGCGGGGATAATCTTTCGGCGCCGAATTTCGGCGGGTCCGGCCATACGTGGCGAAGCCCCGCTCCCGTCATCCATTTTGGCTACATACAAGCCATATTACGTGAATACGAGTACGTCTGCATAGGATACATTCTGTTAAATTCTTGATAAAGCAAAGTCGCATAAGTCCTCAACCCCGTGCGGAACGTATGATCAAGTACTAAATCTTCAATCGGAATACAATCACATTATAAATGCTCAATTGAAAAATAATATAAATTTGCCATACGCGAGATTTTTTTAGCGCTGTATATGTCATTTTCTATACAGATGACCCAAAAGGGTCTTGATGGCAGTTTTTTCCATTCAAAAAATTTGATGATTTATTTGTATCATGTAAGGAGGTTTATGACTTAATGTCATTGCATAGGTAACGTTTTGAACTATTAGTGACTTTATAAATTTTATATATGATTGGATCAATTTTATAAAATGAAACTATGCACAATTTGTTGTGCGCGCATTGCCTTTTGAAATTTGGTAGGACAACTAGTAGCTACTTTACATGCACGTAACAAATCGTCCTCATGAAAGTGAGGGTTAGATTCCCTCTGCTTTCTCAACTCTCGCCTTAATGGCAGCGGTATCCAGAGAGTGAAGCAGTGTTCCTGCACAGCGGGCCACGGATTAGCCCTCCAAATCCACCCTGTGTAGCTATGTCATTACATATACCATACAAATTCTTGTATACATTTACTTGATAATATATGAATAGATGTCATAAATAGACTAAACTTGAAGTAGGAAAAGAAACCCTTTTAGGCTTATTTAGCGACAGAAATTAAAGTTCTAGCTAGATTAATAGTGTTGTGCAGTTTGATAGTGTTGCTGATGCTTGCTGGCCCTGCCAAAGGAATAAGTCAAGCCACAAGACAAGACTCGTGAACTCCGAAGCGTATATAACACTCGATTGGACCTTAGTTCTTGAACGCTACGTGACGAAGGTCGTCGAGGGCCCCTCCTCTCCATGTGATGATCGTCCTTCGAACCCGACTTTGAAAATTTATAATCCAATCGAAACCCCACCAAGAAGTGCGCATTAGGAAACGCCACACCCCACCCCCCCCTTTTTATTATGTCACGAAATGTCGTGGCTATCTTATCCACGAAGAGCACAAAAAATACAAGTGAAATCAAATCGACAAATGCATTTTCTTTGGCAAGCAAGCCCACCTCATAATGCATATCTCGAAACATGTTACTATATAGAACAATTTGCTCACACCTGATTTAAAAAAACAAAAAACAAAAAAGAAGAAGGAAGAAAACCCTCGTGTTCTTTCCTGTCCTTCACATGCTTTGAGCAAGATGAAATAGCTGAGATGTCAAAATGCTGGCAACGTCCAACTCTCCTCAGACGATTATCAAAACCCTAATAGAGATTTTTATGATGGTGTAACTCATGACATCCAATGTGTGCTGTTGAAGGGACGAGCATGTGGTGAATTTGAATTATCTTTCTCCTTGGCCAGAAGGCGTCTTCCTGAAGGTTTTCCCTATTCATCATCTGTTTTTTTCCTGTAGTGGCCAAAACCTTATTGTCCGGTTCGCTGATGGAAACGCGTAGCTAACCATTTATTGCCTCCTCGCCCTGGCAGCGCATGTGAAGGAGAAGGAGCCACAAGCGATTTTGACTTCGGGAGAATGCTTGTGAAGATATTCATTCCGCTCGAGATCGTGGCCTTCGATTCCGACGAAAGATACTGTTCCCCGTTTCTCGTGGCTTGCCCCGATTTGACGAATTTCCCCCTATGGTGGTGGTTACGAACTTTTCTAGAAAGGTTCCGGTCTCATTTATTGCGTACACTAACAACTTATGTCACATGCGTTCTAAGCCTAGCTGTTCAGCACGTTTGGCGACATAATTTAAGTCTGGCGGTCAAAGGTTTATTGTCCCCATAGGACCGGGAAGAGAGGACCGCAGGTATCTGAATACCCGTAGGAAGTGGAAAGATCATTTATAGTCAAAGAAAAAGCTTCGGACAACATAGGATAGGGTTTATATCAATGCCCGCGGAGACTTACCCTTGAATCTTGAAATCTTATATAGCAAATGAATGAATAATAAATAATAATAATAATAATAATAATAATAATAATAATAATAATAATAATAATAATAATAATAATAATAATAATAATAATAATAATAATAATAACAAACCAAAAGCCATCGAGAGAGACATGCGCACATCCACATGCATTGCATATGAATCCGAGGCTCTGCACGAGCTTATGATACATTCACTGAATTCGACATGAGTTAAAAATTGGCTTAGAAGTTTGGACCCTAAGCATGTATTGTTTTTTAAGGGATCCCCATCTGGCCAAAGACATGCATTCCTGTCAAAACCTTGTATATCCGGTCTCCCTCCCATCTGAAAAAATAGAGAACAAAGAAAATATGTTTTTTTTTTCTTATAAAAATACCAAGTTCCGTCAAGATGCCATAAGATACTATGGACTCTCCCACTAAAAATACAAGTAAATTGCCAAAATATATGAGTTGGACATAAACTCGAATTGAATTGATGGGTAATTATTGCGATAGCTCTAGCTTCGGCTAATTGGCGCTCGGAGTCCTCATATTCCTAAAAGTTACTCCAACACGCCGGTAAAGTCATCGGGTAAAAGAATTTAATTACATGAATTTCAACATTGTCGATTTGTTGTCGAAATTATGAACGTTTGAAAGTTTGGAGCTAGAATAGCTTAAAAGCTCGGGAACTCATTATGTGATTTGTCGTCTTACATTATACAAATGATTGCACGGATATATAGATAAATCACGGGATTCCACCAAAAACCCTAGCTGTGGAGCCAAAGGAGAGAAGACACTATGATCCTTGTGGAATGTGGTAGGGCTCACTTCTGTCTAGTTTTTTTTTTCCTATTTTATTCGGCCGCTCAAGCCAATAGTCGATTTTATTAGATTATATAGCACCCCCCCCCCAATTGGCCCATTTCTCATCATTTATTCCCGACATCTCAAGCACATGAAGACAAATTCTAACTCATGAATTTCACCACCCCATCTCTCTCTCACTCTAATGAGCTTGCCATTGACACGCACAAAAAAAAATAATCTAAATTTAGGTCCAAAATACGAAATCATTGTAGTTGCACTTTCTCTCGAGGTCACCACCCTTTCCAAAACGTACCAAATATTTCAATAGTCGTAGGAAAATGCGTCCAGACTTGAAATTCGATCAGATCTTCAAAGAGCCATTGATGCTCGGGGAAAAAGAAATTTGCAATTCCTAATCTCCCGGTTTCTTGACCCACCCACCTACCAACCCACGTCCCCCGAGAATGAGCGAAAAGACACAAGAAAAAAAAAAAGGACAAGACAGCTTCGTTAGGTTGAAATCTTATATTAAAAAAGAAAAAAAAAAAAGCGTCCATGGGCAGACCCATTTTATCAAAAGTTTTATCAGGTTCATTACTGGAGCAAAAGTTAACTAGACCACTCACCACTCAATTTATTATATACGAGAGAATTCGGTTGGTCAAATGAAGAATTCAAACGGATACACCGCTCGTCCAATGGGGAACGTGTGAGTTTTCCCTTACCGTGCCGGTGGACCTAACAATCCGCCTTATTATAACATGCGACATTGCCATTTAAGTAGGCAGAAGAAAACGGTGCATGGTTGTGGATATGGACAAGAGGGGACGGTTTGGACAGCAGGGAGGGGGGGGGGACGACTTCGGGAGATGAGAAGGTTCCTTTGTCTTTTTTGGTGGTTGGATTTGTATATAATATCTGCAAGCGACATCGATACCTTAGTCAGCAACGCTAGCATGAAAGGGTGGGGGGGGCAGGTTTTGGGCCCATTTTGGAAAGAGGAAAAAGGTTGCAAACTGGAGATAAAGATGGAGGAATGTAATAGTGGTAGTAGGCCAGGCTAAGCTAGGCTAGCAGGCTCCACACGCTTAGCGTAATGGCCCTTTTGTTGACATGACATGATGTCCCCTTTTGGTCATCGCTGCGTCGTGGTCTATTTTTGCCACGGCTCATCCTCAAATTCCCAATTTTCTTGGTCCTGTGGGGGCTCGACAATGATTGGGGGGTTGCGGTTTTTAGTTGGGGAATAGGATCGGGTCGAGTCGAATCGATATTTTTAGCCTGCATTTTTTGTTTTCCAGTCGGAACCAATTCTATATATTTGGATTCGAGTATCGTTTAGATTTGTAGTTCGTTGAGGAATATGTGGGCTTTCGAGTTTCGGTCAAATGGTTTCTTGTGTGAAATGTCCATTTGTTGCACATATGAAGGTCCTTTCTAAGCATAAAAATCAGTGTAAAATTTCTCAATCAATCACTATTTTCGTTTCTACCGAGGACCACGCTAAACGACAACTTCATAATACTGTTACTTAATATGAAATCGTTCTTTCTTTACTAGAAATTTCGTGCGTTGAAAATTGAAGATCTACTTTATCTTTACAGCTACACTAAAAATCTCCATATTACTGTCGCAAAAGGCAGATAATATTATAATAATCAATGAAGAAGAGTGCCGTCTCCATATGCTTGGCATGGGCCACACAGTGGACTGGGCCACGTTTGGAGTGGGCCCAGAGCTCGAACCAGACATGGATGTGATAGGAAATAAGCCCCTCGCTTTGTCAATTGCTCATGTCACCGAATAGTCGCTCTCGACAACCATCGAATGATGCGTAATGGTTAATAGGAACATGTCACTGCCACGTCAGAGATCTTGGAAATCAGTCTTATATGCTCTCAATGTTCACTTCAATGTATTTTCATGGAGAAATCGCACTGCCAAATTTAGACAGGGCCGAGCAGAACGTATAAGTACGAGAGGGCTAATGAAGGGTAGAGAGAAAGAGATTACGTTTTTCCCTTTTCTTTCGCATGGAGTAAATTATTTCTAGATTAAGTTTACATGTGCATTCATATAATTATATGAATGCACGCCACGTATCCATATATTGGTTAATTTTAGCGTTTATCTTATTTTTAGCTGGGAAATGTAAAAAAAGGGACCGATCGAGGTCTATCTGTGCACTCAATGCTGGACATCCACGGTGTCAATTTCAAGTTAGCATGCTTAATTTTTGGCGAAGTGCTCCAATGGATTGCTGGCAGCATCTGCCTCTTGCGTGGGGTCGAGGATTGAGTGCTTTGATAGCGATGATGATAAATACAAAAAATTTCTTAACGAATTTTATGGCTCTCTATCATATTGGAATTGCACAAGATACGACGTGCTTGGAGAGATACAAATCCATCATTATCAATCGAACATCGACGCCGTGGGCATAAGGGGATCGAAAGTTCCCTATGAGAATAATGAGAGCAAAGTACAAAATACGCATGTACATGAATTCAATGTTCACCTAATAATTGAGAACCCATGGTCACTCTCGTTCACAATAATTCTTTGCTTGCAATAATTGATGGGATCTTTTTTTCATTATAGAGCACATTAGGCTATGATTTCTCAAATATTCATTATTTACGCGCTCTTCATTTAGAAAAAAGAGAAATGATTAGGAGACAATCTTTCATCTACTGTGAGAATAACAGTTAGTCCAAGACCACAAAAAAGTGAATGATTGTTGTGAGGTCCTCTCCGTCAAAAAATTGTGGCTTACAACATGTTATTACTTTTACACTAGTCGAAAGACTGTTATGCTAATAAAGTCTTTTAAAAAGTTACTACGTACTAATCTATCAAGCTTGACTTGGTGATTAAAAAAAAAAGGACCGGAACACATGCTTGTGGAAAGATTAGGACGCTTGACAACGAGTTTGATTACCTCATTATTTCAACATTTTCAGTTCATATTATATTGATTTAGTAAGCAAAAAAGGTGATCAAGTAGATCGAGCAAATAATGTAGAGAGGGAAAGGCGACACTGGAGACAGCTTGCAATCAACAGATACGAGTATAGATAAAGCCTAGCGAACAAGCTTCACGTTGGACAAGATCCTTGGGAGCTACAAAACAACGGCTAAAAGGGATGCCAACATCTTTACGTGCAAAACAAGTTTGTGCAGCAGAATCCATGCATCGATTCATGGGTCCTTTTTTGCGATAAACATCTCCACGAAGAGATAAATCCCCAAGTTTACTATTCATTCCACTAGTTTCAATTGCTTGTCCGGCCCATGACTGAGGAAGTAAGTGCAAATAGCTATCAAGGTACATGCATGCTAGGATATCGTCTGGCATGAGCCCGACTTGAGCAAGGATGTACCAACATGGGGATGGGAAAAAGTTGGTGTGCAGAACGGAAAAAGCTGGTGTGCAGTAAGCT
This sequence comes from Eucalyptus brandiana, assembly GCA_014182725.1. Lineage (NCBI taxonomy): Eukaryota > Viridiplantae > Streptophyta > Magnoliopsida > Myrtales > Myrtaceae > Eucalyptus > Eucalyptus brandiana. The sequence continues at coordinate 33,324,246 of CM024669.1, forward strand.
CATCAGAAGATCATTGGCCAGGAAAAAGGGAGGAGAGGGAGGACAAAAGGATGCGTGATGATGTCCCAAGAATCCATCAGCTACTTTACCCGCGGAAGGCTCGGAAAAGAATGCTAAGCTGACAAGCACTACTAGCTAAACTGGCCATGGCCATCATCAATCCATCCTTCTTGTCGACCCCAGATGGAAATAACACTCCGAATTTCTTCGGAGCCCTTAACTGTTTGATTTGAATTTGGCAAATCCTATCTTCTGAATATAACATCATTGTTTTTTTATTAATTTTATATTCATACCCATCATCTTATAATCTTTCCGATTATATTCAAAAAGATTAGTCGAGTCATAAGACCCAGATACACATATTATTAAAAAAAAAAAAGATAAAAGTGCTCCAAACAATGAAGGGCGTGCAAATGACAATCAAAATAATTTCCTAAGGACGAAGTAATTGTTTGAGAGAAGGACACGCTCATATATCCTTATCCACATCAACATCAATGATAGCCTTGCTTTTTCCCACTATGCAAACCCTTTTTCAACTGGGTATTGATATTCAACTTTTGCACCCTAAAATTGTAATATCCACTAAAAAAAAATTGTGAAAACCACTTTCTTTTATTCGAAGATGTCTTCCATGCGTAAAAAGTTGTGGTCTCCTCTATTCACTTATGTTATTTCCTTTAGTTGTAAATAATGATACTAGTTGAGGTCATCTACATTAAGAAAGATGTGAGATATTGTTCATGAGGTGCATCCCCTTCTACTTGTGACACACGTTAAATAGATTATAAGATGTGATTATTGCGCTTAATCTTATTCTGCAAAAATGATAAATAAAATTTTTACAATTACAATTTATATGCGTGTTTAATTTCACCACCATTTTCATCCATGTCTTATATATGAATAATTAGAACTCGTATAAATGAAATTTGAAACGATTTTCACAGTGTGATGTTACTGCCCTAGTTGATTGCATTAGTTACAAATGATGTGTGATAGAGAAAAATGGGACGAGCAATTACAACCTTTCCATTCCAATAGGAAACTGTTTTGGAAAGCCACTTTCTAGAAGCTAAACAAGAAGCTTCTTTCCTTTCTGTTAATGACTAAATGAGTTCGTAGACGCCGTAGATAGGTTGTCTTCCTATGCCTGGATTGTGAGACATCCCATCCATAAGAACTGACTTGTCACCATTCTTTAAAAATCTGCATGCCTAATACCTTGATTTCCAAATCTCTCTGTTTCTTCCTTTGCTAGCATTGTCGCCACGCCTCACCGATGACAATCGCTCGCTCATTACCAGCATCAGATGAAGTGGGGCCTTTTGAGAACGACAGGGGTGATCGATTCACATTCGTCAAGTGCACGAAGCCTTTCAAGACAAAATCAAGGATAGGGTATCTTGGTCTAGGGGGTCAACTGGGACTTCCCCAAAATATGTAAGAGAAGCAAAAGCATCTTTTTCCTCTCAAAACTCGTGAACTTTGACTTCGAGCCCCTTGCGGCGGCACACGCAATGGTACCGAGAGCCCGTTCAATTAACATGACCCAGAAGCCACAAGCAATGACCAGTGTCGGCTCAGGTCCTCATAAGGAGGTTTCAAGCTGATGCCAGGCCCAATATCTGGCACGTTAGAACTTGATTCCACCGTGCCTTTCTCACCCGAAACTCCTGTCCATGTACGAGTTCATCATGTCTACCGCCTTTCTTCAAGTGTATGTGGTTTTCGTGCTATATCAGTTCAAGCAAATGATAACACCCGTCAAATACAGCTAAGTTCATATGCTTCTAGATAAATTAAACCGAACTGAACCCGAGCTTACCCTAACCTAATGATTTCAGGAAGCAGAACCTAATAGGACGCTAGTCTAATTTCGATATTGGACTGACCATGGGTGGCCTACTTCAGAAGGTGCATTTTCCTTCTGCTAGACCACAGAGGAACGTAGCACGGTCGAGAAGCAAGGTGTGGGCTCAGTTCAGGCACGTAAACAAGACAAAGTAATAAAAAGATGATGTGAAATGAACTGGAGGATCTGGTTCTTTCTTGTGGCATCAAAATACATTAGTAACTGAGGACTATTCTAGTTTTTTTTTTATTCCGGTACAGAGCTTTTTGTTCCCATTTGGGTGCTTTACCAAAGCCGAAAGTTTCCCATGTTTGTATACCAATCCTCATAACAAAGCAAAACCTGGATCAAGCTTCTTCCCTCTTTCATATTTGCTATAAGAGAAGTCATTGCGCCTTACATCAAACCTATATCAGTCGGTCCGTAAAAAAGGAAAAAGAAAGGGGGGAGATTGCAAGCAACAGAGCCGAAATCTTCCCGAGTCTTTGCTCATCTTGTGCCAGGATGATCACGGAAAGACGTGAGCATCATGGATCGGCCTCTCGCCTAACGGTGGTGGCGCACTTGTGTGGGGTCCTCTCCATTGTTCTCATGCTGGTCTGGTTGCTCCACTATCGTGAGGGCATGGAATTTGATTCCGACAACGCGTTGCGAGTTTTCAATGTACGAATTCATTCTCGGGTTTGGCTTGTTATGTTGATTTACGTTTGACAATTGTGAAGTATTTTGTTCCTCAATTTTTTCTCTGTGGCAGGTTCACCCTTTCCTTATGGTATTTGGGTTCATTTTCTTCAGCGGTGAAGGTACAACTTTTTCGTGATGTCAATGGATTTCCTAGATTATAAGGGCTTTAATTTCCACTTATCAGTAAGTCATACTGACTAGAACAAAAGATAGAATGCATTCTCCAGTATTTGGTTATTGGTTTTGCAATGCTAGTGCCTACACTTCTTAAATATTATTTCTAGCAAATGTCATTATCCATTTCGGTCATCTTAGGATGACGGAAATTGAGAGGTTAAAAGAACATAGTACCCACAGTTTTGGAGAGGTTTTTCTCCGTCACAATTGTACATTTTAAAGATTTTCAACAACCCGTGTCGGGTTCACTTATATCAATGAAAAGTGAAATCACTTGTCGCAATTCGCAAAACTCAAGCTCCCGTACTCATTGATTTTTTTGGCGGGGGCTTTGTGGAAGCAGCGATGATGGCGTACAAGACAGTACGCACGGAGTGGCAGGTCCGCAAGGTCACGCACATGTTCCTCCATATCATCGCGTTTATCCTCGGAGTCGTAGGCCTTTGCGCGGTTTTCAAGTTCCACAACATGCAGGAGATAGAGGACATGAACAGCCTCCACTCCTGGATCGGCATCGGCACCATCTCCTTGTTCGGATGTCAGGTGAGCGATCGGCGGCACACGCCGATGATTAATACAGTAACACAAACTCCTCCAGGAGACTCCGTATCGGGGCCTCGTGGCCTAATGTTGCTCTTATTAACACGATATGCAAACACGGCTCTATTTTGTATGTACAGTGGCTACTCGGTCTCTTCACCTTCATGATTGGCGCCACGTCGAGGGAGGCCAAATTGAGAATGGCGCCATGGCACATAACTGGAGGGAGAATCATCCTGTTCATGGCGGTATGCACGGCCTTGACCGGGTTGATGCAGAAGGCTGTATTCTTAGAACTCAAGCACGGGAGAGAAGCGCGGTTGGTCAATTTCATTGCCGTCTTCATCCTCCTCTTTGGCGTCTTCGTCGATGCCTCGGTCTCTCTCGCTCACTACGTGTGATTCTTGGACCGAATGTACGGTTCGAGCGATCTCTATATACATATACAGCTTCTTCTTTCTTGAATCATTGGCTTTTCTTTTCCCCCTTGTTGAAAGTGTGATCTTATTGATACTGATTGTATGTACTAGTGTCTCTTTATCATAATTTATCAGTCATTTTGGTTTCTATTTCAAGACCCAGCTGCTTTTTTCAGGAACAATTACTTGGTCTCTCTCTGTCAGATTAGCATGAGGATTAAACTGGGATTTAAATGAAAAAGATACTGGGCATGCAGTTGCGCAGTTGATTTCCTTTCAATAAAATCTAGCAAAATCCCAATTTTTTCAAGATATAGCAAAGGATTGTCATTTTGTAGAGACAACATATGTTAAGTGGGTCACTGTTCGATGAGTGACAAAGAATTAGGTTGCATTATAGATATACATATTATAGATACACATATCGCCCATCTAAAGATAGTCATGATTGACGATCATATAAATCATTATTTTTATGCTAACAGTGAATTTAATAATAATCTGCATATACTTAAACAGCAATCATTTTCCTGCAAACTCGGGGTGACAGAGTTTGGAAGAAAAATGAATTTATTATGACCACCATGAATCTGGGTTACCAAGCTCATTAAATTAACATCCAAGCAGCTAACTCCTTAAAGCAAAACCCATATAGGCTTCGAGATGTTCCATGTTTCTAGGTCAGACTTCATAGGAGGATAAAAAGGGAAAGGCAAGGAGCAGTTAACAGCGAAGCTGCTGTTGAGTTTCTGCACTCTGCTTTTGGCCACCATTCAATAATATATATTTTGCATTCAATCAAAGCTTCCCCGAAATATCCTGAGAGAACCTTTCTCTTTTTCTTCTGGGTTTGTCTTGTTGCTCAGATTTATCTCATATCTGTAATGCTACTCCCCTGCAACTGTCATCGGCACCTGTAAAATGACATTTTAATAGTAGTCCACAGTGTCATTGTCGCGATAAACAATCCCTACAATCTTATATCTAATGTCGCGATGTGGACGCAAATGTCAAAGGTCGATTCAAATCCGCCGAAAAACAAAGTTTGGCAATTATTCTTTGTACACTACCCTTGATTCTTTCATAGTACAGTTTTTCCACAATGTCCGCGGCCGTATTCTGTGCTTCCCCTTATTTTATTTCGACACCAGAAGATGACAGAATATGATTCCCTGTTCTTTCTTCAAAGAAAATTAATTGTCTCCTTGGGGTTTCGGTCACCTTTATTGGCTCAGAACAGCAAAGACCAATGTAACCCCGGGGTCTTCTTGGTGGACAAAACAGAGCTTTGCCCTTGAACTGGTATGGCCCTTTTCATCCTCACCGCTGGAAAGACAACTCCATTCTACACTCTGTCACTCCCTTGGAGTAACACCATCATGACTTTCCACATTTCTTTCTCTCCATCAGCAATCTAGGTCGCCCAAGCAACTTAAATGAACCCAATTTGAAAGTCGAGGGCCTTAACTGACCAAGAGAAAAATTGCGAACCGAAGTTGAGTAGAGTACGAAGTATTTGAACGTCTAGTGTACTTTCCCAAAGATTTTAGTGTAATGAAAAACCTGCTGAGGTTCCAAGAAGCGGGCAAAAAACGGATTTGCCTTTTCTTTTTGTAATTTATGTAATTAGTATTTACTTCAGAAACTATACATTAACCAATGGTACTTTTAAGACACTTGTTGGCGTGAAAAGAAGAAGAGACAGCTGATAGCATTTTCAGGTAAAAAACAAAAGGGCCAACTAGATTTTTGCATCAAAACTTTGAACAGCCCAATCATCCCCTAAAAAAAGATGCACATACAAGACTGATAAGATAACTTGTTTAGATACATATGAAAGGAGAGGAATAGTAAAAAAAAAATCGGAAAAGAAGGGGTAAAAAGAGAAGGCAAAGCAAAGATTACACAAGCTGTTTCTTTGTAGCCTCCATTCTCTCCAACAAGCCAGCAATCTCAGCTTGCATCCTCATCTTCATCTTCTGGTAATCGCAGTGCGAATTCTCCAGAAACTTCAACTCCTCCAATTTCTTCTTCCGCCGTTCCTCAGTCTCTTGCAGGCACATCTTTGCCAGCTTGTGCGCATACTCTTCCTCAAGCTTCTCTAAACTCATCTGGATCATCTGTTTGTACCCTTCCGCCTCTCTCCTCGCGTCATCTGCCTTGCTTTGGAACATTTGTGCTTCCGCTTCTTTGATCCGTATGACGCTTTCCAAGCTGTCAAATGAGTCTTTTCTCAATAGACTTCTCAACTCATCCTCGGCTGTCAATTCTCTAGTCAAGGATGGTTTTAACTCCTTGTGTGAATTGCTCGGCGTCTCACTGGGAGCCAAAGGCCTCATGTAGGTGGACTGCAAGCGAAAGGCTGGGTCTTTTCGGGCACTTTCTATCTGTGGCTTCGCAAATGCACTAGGCGTGGAAAAATCTGAAATCCCATCTAGGTCTAATAGAGGAATCGATCAGATATAACCGTTAGAAAAAAGGAAAAAGAAAATCAGACGACACGAATGTACAAGACTTTAAATTTGTCAATGCAAAATGGGACAAAAAAGGAAGCAGTAATCAAGAATAAAAAAGATAAAGGGTATTTCTCTGTGTGTGTGTGTTCTTTTTTTGGGGGGGGCGGGCGCTTGACAGCTTTTCTGGCTGCATCCCGCTATCACTAAGAGGGTGGGTGCATGTTAGATGTGTTCCAACATTGGCCGTAATCTTGACTGACTGTGCTTATGCAGAAGGATCCAAGATTTTAACTATGGCAAACAATAGAACGAGGCACTAAGTTTCTTCCAACTTTACTATACTTTCTAAAACAACAATACAAACTTGGCAACAAGCAAAAATCCTCTCTTCCATCTAGTTTCACATATCCTGGATATATACCAGGAAAATCCGTAGTAAGAGCTACCCAACTAACTGGAAAGCAGATGTGTTGTTATTTCCGAGAGAAGAAAATCAACATAAGAAGCAAGACGAAATCTCAAATCAGTCTGAGTAAATTCTACCTTATGGCTACACACCACAACTGAAGGAGCTTCTTCTGTGTGAGAAGAGTCTTGCCTAGTCAATCCATGTGGTCAATTACGTAGTAGAAGCATCTACGTACAAAGAGCATGTTTGCGGATTCTTTACTTAATCTAGGTGTTGCATCAAGGTGAAAGGAAAGATATCATTCTGTATCTCCTTTCAGATTCTAAGAGAAGAATTCAACAGCTCCCCACGCTGTCTTGACAAGGCCAAATTGGCTAAAATCCATCACCAAGAATAGAAATCACAAATCCAGCTCTTGCAATAACTAGCTAAACCTTGCAATATTTTCCAGTTTCCAGAAATGTAAAAGGAGATCACTAATTTGATCCAACTGACTCTTTAACCAATTTAAATGTTTCGCGGGAGGCACATAACAACAAAGGGGTATTGGATATCCAGGCTTAGTCACCCATTGCTTTGAAAGCATATATAACTACCCTGGTCTCCGCTTCATCACAAGCGAAATTTTCGAGATGCACATCCACCATTAGTTTCAGCACAACAGCTCTATCATGTACCTCTCATCAGAATATAAGTTTCTCCCGGGCCAATCTTAGATTGCCAAAAGAATTCCTATTTTCCACCGATAATTCCACTAAAAAAGGTAAGGATGATAAACAACATGATTTTTCACCTTTGGCATTGAAATCTGCTAGACAAGACTTAGCCACCACATACAGCTCATGGCATTTAAATCTAAAATCTATTAGTAAGCCTACACAATTAAATCCCACAAATGCAGAGAACAAAAGTTCTGGGGCAAAAAGAGGAAAGAAGTAGAATGCAGAAGCTTACATGTAAAGAACTCCTTAAGTATATTGCAGGCATCAGAAGGAGAAACTGCTTTGCTTTGAAGCTCCAAAAGCAACTCCTCCGCCTTCACATGCAGCTTCTTGCCCTTACGGTCTTCGCTATTCCTGAAAATCTTCCTCACACAATCAAGCTCTTTCATCAGAGTTTCTAAACCCCAATCCTTAGCACAGCAGGAAAATACGTCCTTGACAAAACCATACATTTCCGAATCATGATCACAGCCAATGCAGTGAAACTGCATCTCAGTAGTCCCCGAGGGTCCTTTCAAGCTCGGACCTGGCCTGATCAGATTTCTCTCAATGCCACAAGCAGCATGACACCAATGAGAACACACATCACACCCCACCCAACTGCAAGTATTACTTGCACAATCAAACTTAAGACAAATGGGACACATACAAGAACTGCAAAATCCCTTATTGCTTGAGCATATCTTGCATTCACAATCTTCAACAGGCAAGTAGCTCTTACAGTTCACATTTTTACACCTCAGAAACAAGAAAATATCCACCAGTTCACCAATAGGAAGCCTATTCTTCCCAGATAAAAAGCTTCCGAGCCCTGTCCTCACGGCAACCAAAATTTCCAACAGATCTTTGTTGCACTTTGAGAGGGTCTCCTTGGTAAGGTCAGACCTTTTGTTCAGCCGTCTCTGCAGGCCAGATAATTCTTCTGCCCTCTCGGGTGCAGCAACCAAGGTTCTCAAGTACTCCTTGGTGGATTCCAGCACTTCTTCAGATAACTCCTGCACAGTCTGAGCCACAATGGGAATAGACTCCAACACGATTTCGCGTATAATCCTCTCCGGCCTCGAGAGCTTCCGTGATCTATCCCCTATCGTACATTCCAGATCTCTCAAATGATCTGAATTCCTCCCTCTCGAATCACCCGATACCGTATCTTTCCTCAGCCGAGCTGGCAATTCAGATGGGAAATAAGAGTGGTTATCAGAATTAGTAGGCCTACAGAATCTGTTCGAAGCCCCCTGCATCCCCAAATTGCCTCCCCCTCCATGATTAGACAAGGCAACGCTCCCATCACCGAGAGGCTTAAACCGGCTATGCACTGACCCGTTCGTCCCCTCCCCTCCATACCATATCTGGTCATCTTTACCGACAGAGTACTCGAAGTTCTCCGTCGAATTACGAGTAAGCGAGCAGCTGGGGTTGTGCGAGAAAGGGTGCGAGTACGAGTAGGACATCGAGGGGGCGGGGAAATCGTTGGAGTAGTAAGTGGTGTTCGTGTTATTGGACCTGGTGGGTTTCGGCTGATGAGCAGCAGAAGGGTCGGCATTCTGCAAGGCGTTGGAGGCGGTGAGAGAGAGGGACACATCGGGCAAGGCCAGAGAGAGGTTGAGAGTCTCGAGCTTCGTCTTCTTGTCCCCCTTCTCCCTTTCAATCTCCTCCTCGGCCTCCCTCTTGGACAAATTCCACCTGCTGCTCCCACCACCGCTCAAATTCATGAAATCCCTCTCCACGCAATTATCATAGTCGCCGCCGTCCTTGCTCAGATTCTCGGACCCCAACGCGATCTCCTTCCCTTTGAAGCTCGCCTTCTCCGGCGAAGCCTCGCGGGGGACGTCCTTCCCGAGAAAACCCAGCTTGGAATTGTCGCACATGTAGCTGAAGGTCAGCTCTTGCTGCGAGCCCGAATTGCCGGTCCTCGAGCTCCTCGACTGGAACCCATCAGGCCCCACCTTCGAACTCTTGAAAAGATCCATCCCCTCTTCTCCAGAGGCCATTTTCGCATCTGGGTTTTCCTTGCTCTGCCCGAAGACGATCTGCTGAGCGACAAAGCTGCTGCTACGACCCCCGTCAGAGAGATCTTTCTCCCCGTACATGGCCTCGGAAATGAGCAGAGCCGCACGAGAGAGAGAGACACGGAGGGGGCAGTTCGGGAAGATCGGAAGGAACCGGAAGGCTGCTGGGTTCAGATCATCCGGCGGCTCGGATTCTCTCCTCCTCCCTCGCACTGCTCCACAACGGCCGTGTCTTCTTCACCCTTTTTCCCCGGTTTGGTTTCAGTCAATGCGAAACCATGCTTGCCTTTTCCTCCTTGCGCCGCCTCGGAGATTACTGTAATGACCCTAGCGGAGGCAAAGAATTACCACGGTGGTCCCATCACGGCCGGCTGTGCTTCCTCTTTCATGGAAGAAAAAGCTCTTTTGTTTATTAGGGTTTTGCTGCTGCTGCAGGCGAAGGGTACAGAGAAAGAAACCCAGGAAAATTTAAAGAAAAGAAGGGAATGTCTTTGGTGCTTTCATCGAAGCCATCGTCGAGCTGCATGTGAAGGCTCCGGAATTTCTTCTGGTCAAACTCCAGCCGCGCGACAACGCGGTAACGGTCCGAGGTCGCGAGTCGGACCGGCATTCATTAATTTCCTCAAAAGTTCAAGCAAAAGATCGCTCTCTACTTTGACGAAAGCGAGAGGATGCGTTCACGCCACTGATTTTTTTCTACTGCAATACGACAGAGGGGTTGAGTAAATTTTGAAAAGATTACAAAAGAATCCACGTAACCGAAAGAAAGTACTTCGCACATCCTATTTTGAGCTTACGAAAATTCCATGAGCAAACGCATTGGTTAAGTAATCAAGACTTTATTTGTTTCATGAAAAATAATTTTTTCATTTTTTGGTATTTGGCTTGTCTAGAAAAATGAGTCGACAAGAAACTTGGCTTAAATTCGGGAACATTATTTTTTTGAAAATATGATTAAGTATCGGCATTTGGATAGGAAACTTTATACTTGAGCATGGAAACTCCAACGGTAATTTCGGTGCTTCTAGTGTCTAAGACCAAGTCTCCTATGCTTAGGTCCGGGTCCTTAGTACACGTGCTTGGGTACCAAATGCCCGTGCTCGAGTCTTAGCGCCTGCGCTTGGATCTATTGAGGTCAAGCCCTAGACCTCAGTACTCCAAATCCCTGGTGCCCATGCCCTATGCCCCAGCACCCGAGCCTGGGTCCGTAAAGGCCGAGTGTGGAATCTCAATACCTGAGCTAAGATCCCAACACTTAGGCTCGGGTCCACAAATGACGTGCCTTGGGTCCTTGATGCTCAAGCTCTGGTCCCCGACACTCGGCCTTAAGTCCTTGGTTTTTGTGCTTGGGTCCCTAGTGCCTAAGCCAAGGTTTGTCGAGGTTGAGGCTCAAGACCCTAGCGCCAGTGCTCGGGTCCATTGAGGCCTACCTTACTTAGTCCATCGAGGCTGAACCCAAGAACCAAGTGTCAATGCCCCAACCTCCAATACTTGGGATAGGGTCCGTCAAGGTTGAACTCAAGACTCTAGTGCCTGTACTCAATTCCTTGGTTGTTCATGCGTAAGTTACTAGCACCCAAATAGTGTATGTCTATTAAGAAAAATCAAATAAGATTTTTCCATACAAAATAACGGAAAACATTTTTTAGTTCATTTTCAACTTTTAGTCAAATTCCGAAATATATTATCATTTTCTTGAAAAATGACTTCCTCAAAAACATTTTCTAGAAAAATATCGCATTTGTTGTGAAACAAACGAAGCCTAAGTAAGGAATTCTATTAATTTTCAAGACTTTAGCCTTTCTTCGATTTGCACAAGTGATACTTAAAAAATGAAAATTGATTTTTCTTCCCTTATTATGAGGACTACTATTGCAGTTTAGAGAGTGCACAACATTGAAGATTAGCAAAATAATTATAGTTCAACCTAATTCATGCATTTTATCACATTCCTTAAATTAAGGATCTTGTTCAAAAGCTCTCCAAAACTCTTGTTAAACAGTCAAATAAGAAACCGTTGGCAATTTTCAATACACTCATATTTCTTATAGGCGTTTAATTAAGTTCTTGTGCATAGAATATCTCCTTGTCATGGATATTTAGTTGGTACTCTTCAGAAATTGGTTAATATGATTTTTATGTGACTGGCTAGGTTGTTGTACAAAAAATCGGGAGATACATAACCCATAACTTAAAGGAAGAATAAACTTCAATCGGACTCGTATGAAAATTTGTATTATATAGATTTATACTTTGAATGTGATGAAAAGTTTATTTTATTAGTTGTTGGATTAAGAATTCACATTGTGAATTTAATTTATCTTGAGACAAAAGAGGTGAAATGGAAAGATAAATTAAAGGAATTTGGCATTTCATATGTATTACTATTGACCTAAGTTTTGTGCAGCTCTTAAATAATACCTCGGTCCATCTCTTGTGTATAAAACTAAATCCATATTTTCAACCCGTTAAAAGATATTACATCCATGTGCTTGGACCGAAGGTGGTTTAGTCAAGTAAGAATTGAGAATGAGATTTCACGGTGCTTGACAAAAAAGCCATTCAACCAATCTATATAGGCAAGATCCCGCAATAGTTGACTTATACACAATATCTATGCTATAATTACATAATGTATTTGAATCTCATGACCAGACTTAATCACACATATGAACAAGAATCGCTCATCCACGTTTGTCCAGCAATGCTCTACTCATCAGATATTAGATGCCGGGTAGGATTTATAAATTATTTTGAATAAGAGATGTTGTGATTTATACATAGAGTTTGCAAAATGCAAACCAAATACTTAATCACTTTCTTGATCCGTTGAAAATTGAAACAAAACTTGTACGCAATGACAAATCCAGAGGAGGCAAATCCACGAGAGTCTATGTGAAAGGCATTAGTGAATTGAATGAAATTCATGGCAGGTACTTGTACACAAGCGTCAATCAGTTGGGTCCAAAATCATCATTGGAAGATATTTTTGCTAATTGATTATTCTTGCTTTTGTTTCGGTAGGCCTAAAGTGCTCCTGCCTAGTGGAGCAGGGAACCCTCTGGTGAAGTGGGCATATTCTGACAATGACATTGCCGTAGATACTCCTTTTGTTTATATGCCATTGGGCAATTCGATTACCAACCAATTTTTTTTTTTTTTTTTCTGTTAAGAATGTTTTTTAAGGTTCATGTCGGGTAAATGGTAAAACTGGGGCATTGCCACAAAATGGTAAAACTCGTTGATGCATAGGATAGAGAAGTTAAGAATTATCCAATTGAAAAAAATTTGGTTGGTAAAATGGTAAAATTGGGGCATTGCCACAAAATGGTAAAACTCATTCCACAATTGAATTATGACATATGTCGTTTTTCTTCCAATTCTAAGAGGGTTGATATCAACGCATGAGACTCGTGATTTTTTTTATCTCAGATTACTAGAAACATAAAATAACAATAGTTTTTCTTTCACTTTTTTTTTTCTTGATGAAAAAAAATGAATCGAGACCCCCCCTCCCCGAAAAAGCCTGAGACTATTTTTGTTTTAGACAATAGTACAAATTAGAATTGATAATATCATAATCAATACACGAGGTTCGTGATTTTCGTCATTGACCTCAGATCATTAGGAGCTTAATTAAGCAACCCTTTTTTTTTTCCTTCAGGTTCTAGAACTTGAAAACCTGGGCAGCGAAATAACATCAAGGATCTCTAGGGACAATATGGGAGATTCACATCCAATTTTCTGGAGAAAATTGTTGATTTTCCGGACAACAAAATGCGGGCTTGACCAATACCTTCCACACACGCGCTCTGCCCCCCTTATTGGGTTGGCCACAGCCATTGATTTGGTCCTCTGTCAAATAAATAATTCTGCAATCACTTCACTTTCTAATGGCCATCTTCTATTCATTTGATTCCTTTTCTTTCTTGTCTTTCAATTGGACTATTCCTAATTTTTTTTCTCTAAAACGGGTCGTGATCGCGACATCGAAAAGAGGCTTTCACTTTTGACTTTCTATCATTGGGGTTTTGGCTGGGCCAACGGAAAGAAACGAATGGAGGGCACTGACGTCTTTTCATATTTATTTAGATTAGTCAAAGATAAGGATGATGCCAGGAACTCTGAACTTGTCATAGATGAAGGTAGGCACTTTAAAAGTATAGCATTGTGTCGAATTTGATATTGGTAAGGAAGAATAAGTCAGGGACAGGTGTGTCATATCTTAAACTTTAATTATTGGTAGGTAAATAATAAAAAACTATATTATAATGACGCTGCAGCTAATTTAGGACGGAATTTTTGGGTATATTCTTTGAGACCTTATCAATCTAAGAAGGAGGACTAAATTAAGGGCATTTTACTTCCGGAGTGCTTAGAAAATAAGAGCTATAAACCTACGTGTCGACAAATTCAATGTACTCGGAATTTGGGATTTTGACCATTTCTTCAAATTCTTATGAGCTCTTATAGGAGTTGACAATAGGGATGTATTTTTTTGGTAGAAAAATAAGAGCCAAGCAAATGTGAGGGATCTCAAACCAGAATGATTCGTTATTCCTATATCGTTAGTACCTAGTGAAGTCCTCAATCACATTTTTAAGCATTAGAAAAAAATTGATCACTGCATGCGAGTAAAGATAATTATATGTTTTGAGATAGGGATGATCTGTTTTAGGGTAGGCATATTATAAATTTGAAATACGAAGCCTACCTTATTATAACCAATTTCTAGGTTTTGAAACATGGAACATAACAAGTTGGTCTGATCTGGTTATAGGGTCTACCTAAGAATCAAGTTTTTTTTTTTTTTTTCCATTTTTTTATTCCTTGAAGGCCACACTTTTGTTAGTTTACCAAATGGCGTGAAGTAAAACATCCTCTTATTTACTTTAGACTGAGACATATAGGTAGAGGTGATTAGTTTCATGATGGGGAGATTCCAAACCTACAATCTAGAAGCTATTTTGTTAAGGCCGATTTCCATTTTTGGAGCTTGGAACCTACCTTGTAAATCTTTGAATCAATTTGGAAATTGGACCAAATGCATGGGCCTAATTTGTGATAACTTTCTTTTCATGATCAGGTTGCGAGGACTTGAAAAGGTAAAAATTTGTCTTAGTTTTTTTTTTTTTAAATATTTTTAAAGAATTGAGTGGTTCAAATGTTAAAACATATGGTGAAAAACTTTAACCATCAAAGATTGCGTTATAGTCTAATTCAAACAGTAAAATTAGGTGACACTGAAAAATTTAATAAAATAAGTGGCTGTGAAGCAAACACACACTAATTTTCTAACTTTGATCCAAATTTGTTCAAATGCGTAAATAAGGATCCCAAAATAATCATTAATAGTAATATGGCTGTTGTATAAGTACGTTAATTTTGGATAACAACCAACAGGTCATCTCCGAGGAAAGTCAAGGTCTGAACTAGCTAGCTTTCGGTCCCAGCTGACGCTTGGGGAAAAAAAAGCATCACATCAACGAAAATGAAATCGAATTCTAAATCTCCTCTGTTAGACCACCACCCCATAGCAAGTTACGGTAGAAGCGAGAGCCCGTATGTCTTTTAAAATGAAATCGAATTCTAAACATTTTTTTATTTGTGTAATGAAGTCCTGAACATTTTCTAAGAATGCAGGTACTTCCAATTGATAATATTAAAAATGGGAAACTTGCCTAAAAAGTTCTAAAGGCCAATTCAATCCTAAATCTTTCAATTATGCCTATTTATCCTGAGACTTTTAACTATTTGTCAATTTAGGGCGCGTTTGGTAACGTTTCTGTTCTTTTTTTGTTCCAGGGAACAGAAACAAAAAAAAAGTGTTTCTGTTCCGGAAACGGTTTTTGAACAAAAAGAACGCGTTTGGTAAGTGTAAAAAAAAACTGTTCTTGAAATAAAAAAAAGAATGAAACACGTTTAGAAAGCTGCAGTTAATTTTTATTCCTAGAATAGAAAAAAAAAGTAAAACACGTTTGGTAAAGCTGTACAAAATTTCTGTTTTTAATTTTTTTAAAAAATGCTTTTTCTAAATAAATTTTAATCGAGATGAGAATTGTCATTCTCATGAAATGCTCATTAATTTTATTTTGTTCATGGTGAGTGAAGACAAATTTTTTCATACTTGGTAGACAATTTAAAATGTAAAGTTAGAATCAAATTTTTTTCAAGTGCTTTTTTTATTTTTGATTTTTATAACATTTAAACTTGATTGAATTCTCATTCTCATGAAATTCTCATCAATTTAATTTTGATAATGGTAAGTGAAGAAAAATATTTCCCACATAATCATATATGCATACTTAAAAAAAAAATTATAAGTAAAGTTCATACAATAAATTCCATTTTCAATATGAATTCCCCTCCTTGTTTCTACTTTTCCTACAAAATAAAAAATAAAAAAGTTCATGTTGCATAGGCTTGTGGATCAGTGAACCTTCTGGTTTTGTTTGAATGATGACTCCCATGAGAGAGAAAATTGCACAGAGTAGCCATTTCATGTGTCCATAATGCAAAGAGAAGTCGATCAACGGGCCAATTGTGGTAATGCCTCAACATCAAAGAGGCCTGGCCGGCTTGAACATTTCAACACACATATAGGCTGCAGGGAAGCATGGATAACACATTAGGCCTGATCTTTAAGTCCAATCATGCCATTGCCAAGCTTCCAAATGTGATCATTCAGATTCTTTTGATGTCATTCATATCCTAGAAAAATCCGGTGAACCTATATAATTACATACAAACCCAAACCCATAAGTATTCACAACGAAAAACAATGGTGGTAGGAAATCAACCAAATGCATTCAATTCCCAGGTGTCGGAGTTTCGTCGCCAAAGGACAGCTAGGAAATTCCTTGATGTCTAGATCCCAGAAAGTCTGAACTTCCTTCCATTTCTCGGGTTGAAAATGATGATTCTTTCACCCGGTCTCTGGAATCCAATTGCATCTGGTATGAGCTTCTACATGAACCCGCGTGCAATTCCAGTACTCTATTAATGGCGGAATTCGCCACCATGCCTTACTAAATGAGACCGTTGTTTATGTAGACGCCGGATCTTGCAAAGAACTAGGCAGTGGCGGTCACGCTACGTTGTCCTGCTGACGCAATGAGAAGCGCAACCGCCGCAACAAACATGAACAGCATGCTGACAAGCAGCACATAGGTTCTCCTTGATGATCTGCGGTACCCTCCAAACAGAAGTATGCCCCAAAAAGTGCTAACAAGCGGGAGTGCCTGCATGAAGCTAAGATAAGACGAGGAGCAAATCTTTCCTGCAATTTTACAAAACTCTTCAATTTCTCATAAGCAGCAACTATACTTTTTGCCACGATAAGACTTTGACATTTCATATTTGGACCTTCTATACATCAAACGATAATGAAAAGCATGTGTTAGAAGTAAATCACAGCCATAACCTCTTTAGTTGTTGCGACATTACAAAGCTATACTTAAGCACAAAGTGAGATATTTTAACATTTCAAATTTGGCTACTATAAGGGTTTCATGTTGATTAAAGTTGACTTGCATTTCTCGTGATAGCCAAAAAGCGGTGGACATAATAGCAATTTAACAGAGTGCCTGTTGTAGGCTTTCCGAACTAGGGGTATCAAGGAAAATATCGGCATCATCATGAGGATGTTGTTGTAATATTCTCTTGGTGAAATCACTCATACACGTACTCGTAAGCGCAGCAACGAACCTAAACAGCATCTGCGGCAGCATATCCGGCAGCCTCACCTCCCATAAATTGGAGGCCATTACCAAATCCGCACAAAAGGCCAGATAAAAGAGCCCAACCTCTTCCATTCCAGTCACTTGCATAAGCTTTGAATGATGATCTGGGTAAATTAAGGATAGGATGGTAGAGGAAGGCGACATTCGGAAACAGCGGCAACGATGAAGCACGATATCGAGAAGTAGAAAAATGCAGTGTAAACTGTCAAGTGAGGAACACCCTCCTTCAATGTATGCCACTGATCATTTGTTGCCAAATTAAATGCAAGTGAGAAAAGAGCAAAGCAGACACCACCGGCGACCTGCTCCGAGCGACCCACGGTCGAGCGAGCTAGCAGAGCAGCTCGCTCGACCGAGCTGCGCTGCTCTGCTCGCTCGGCAGAGCAGCCACGGTCAAGCGAGCTGCTCCGCGCGAGCCACAACCGAGCTGCGCTGCTCCGAGCGAGCCACGCTCGAGCGAGCTGGCGGAGTGGAGCCGCGCGCGCCGCCGAGCGAGCGAGCGGCTCCGGCGAGCAACCGTCGCCCAGATCCGCGAGATCGGGGGCGACGGCTCCCTGGGGGGGTCGGCGTCGCTCGCTTGAGCCGTGCTCCGCCGAGCGACCACGAGCTCGAGCTCGAGCGGAAGCAGCTGCGGCGGCGTTGCTCGCCCGGATCTGCCGCGCAGATCCGGGCGAGCAACGTCGCTGAGGCTCGACCGAGCGTCGGGTGGTGGTCGGCGAAGGAGGCGGAGTCGCCGAAGCCCTCTTCGAACGGAGATGGAGGAGCGGCAGCAATTACCTGGACTCGGAAGCTTCGGTGGTTGACGGAGCACCACCGTCGGCGCCGGAGAGTGAGCGGAGTGGGGAGGCGCCGGAGAGTCCGCCCGAGTGGGAGGCGCCGGAGAGGGGAGACGTCGGGGAGAGCACGAACGAAGCGGAGGGCACGAACGAAGGACCTCCGAAGTGTTCCCGTTTTGTTTCTTAATTTTTGTTCTTTTCGGTTTGCCGAAGTGTTTCTGGATTCCAGAAACAAGTTTTTGTTGTTTCTATTTTTTGTTTCAATTTTGTTCCAGAAACGAAAAAACAAAAAAAGAACAGAAACGCAAACAAACGCGTTTCTGTTTTTTTTTGTTCCCTAAAACAAAAAAACAGAAAATCTGTTTATAAACACATTCCATAAGTGAAAACATGCAGGCCCTTAGTTACAAATCTTTCAATTGTGTTAATTCTGTCCTAAACATGATAATTTATCAATTTAGTCTTGAATATTTTGACAATTTGCCAATGTTGTCCTTCTAGTCAAATATCCAAATGATAGGTTTAGGACTCAATTCATAAATTTTTGAAAGGTTAAGAACAAAATCGACACAATTGAAAAATTTAGGATTATATTGACATGATTAAAAAGGTTTAAAACTATATTAACCTTCATACAATAGGTTAAGATTAGCATGAGAGTATCAAATCTCCAAAAATACAATTAAAATTCCGTCATCTAAATGAAGAGGGAATAACTCTTAGGTCTAGAACTAGATTAAAAGAGTTCAAATTTTCAGATCCAAAACTAAATAAGGAGAAAATAGCTTTTAGATCTCGATTAAGGGAGGGGAAGAGGAAGAAAAGAACAAAAAAGCTCAAATAAAATCAACATCAGATGGAGGGGAGGTTAAGATTAGCTCAAATCCTCCCTCATAGTTATAGCTAAAGGTTGAAGAAGATGACGGAGAAAGAAGAGAGAATGAGAGAAAAAGACATTTTAGATGCTATATTGAGATCGACCGATTTATATAGTTAATACACTATTTGACATTACAGACACTAGTTAGCTACAGTATACATCTCATTTTTTCGAATGTGTGATAATAATAATAAGTCATATTGCTTAATACGTATTAGTTTTGTGAACAGTCCTTGCTTTGGCATATGTAGGGTGACTCATGAATCATCAATTCACGATGGAAAATATCCATTTGACCGGTTCTTCTCGCCGAAGGAAAGAACGTGAATGTCGTGTCTAACGATCTTCAAGAATCAACTTGGACTGATTCTGCAAAGGAAGAGGAGGTACAGGAAGGACTTCTAGAACGTTTTGAAGGACTCAAATTTGGGATTGTCTACCAAAAGTCATCTCAAATTTGGCATTGTCTACGAAAAGTCATCTCAAATAATTACACAGACTCAGCCGTCGTCCTCCTTTCTTTGATTTCTAATCGTCCTTGAATTGCCTCGTGAACAGGTTTGTCGTGTCCGCGAAAGCTCGTAGCTTCCTCTTTTGTCATTATCAGCTAAACGCTGGTTTGAATTGATGGCGCTCGGAGGAGACCGACTTTTCGTTTGAAGGATTATGTGATTTCATTTTTGTTTCGCCATGTATGGATCTATGTGGAGTTTCGCATGTCAAATCTTGATGGCTTTCAGACGATACCTAGGGTTGTTTGAGATGATGGGCAAGCTCCATGCCTTTGTTTTGATTTGAACTTTCAACTTTAATTTTAGAACACAGTGAAATCAAATTTGCTTGATTGTGATTTCCAATCAAATTAAACTAAATAAAAGTAGACCTATTTTCGGCTTTGATTCCATAAAATCTAGTCTAATTTTCTTTTCGAGAATTTGCCTAAAAATATTAAGAATTGACAAGTAGATAAGAACTTAACTTGTTTCTCATGACCTACTTAGATGATGCCTAAATAAACTTAATTTGTTGAAATGGTCAGGCATGTCTTATATCCTCGATCTAAGTGCCAAACTAAACACTATTACTGGAGTAATATAGCCTTTACAACAATTAACAAAAAAAAAACACCAAAAAAAGAAAACTTCGCCCAAAAGAGAGAATATATATATTAAAATGCTTTATAGAAAGAAGACAACCCAAAAAAAAAAAAAAAAAAAACATTTTCAGTCCTCCAATTTAGATTTATTTTTTTTTGGGTACTTTTGTCCATAGACTCCAACTCTCTTGCAGGCGAATCCTCTGACTCTCGGTTGAAGAACTGAAGTCCTTCCATCCTGACCATTGCCAGCATAATCAAATTATTTACTAGGCATAGCTAACGGTACAAGAAAATGACATTATTTTATCCACGTAGCTCGACAGGACATGAATAGAAAATTAAACAAGGAGACATCGTATTTCAACCATTGTTGCAAGATTCCGTCCGTATGCACAGGGTTGGAAACAGGTCAACCTATGAGAATGACTCTTTCCTTTTCTTTTCTTTTTTCTATTTTTTTTATAAGTAATTAACTAAGCACCGAAGGGTTAGAGATTTAGTAAGATCAGATGACATTTGAAGGACGAAGGTGAAGAGCATGTAGATTGCTCAAAGCATACGAAAAGGGAATCGATTTTGTTTGCATAAAAATATACTCGAATTTAGAAGTTGCATTGTTTATCCAAATCACGGTCAGAAACCATTGTGTATCCCTCCTCCTAATTTCCACCAAGGATGGGAATGGAACAGTGCTGTTTTGGCACTGTTTCTTTTGCGCCTCTCCCAGTCTCATCCCCGTTATACAATATTCCTTGGGCGTCGCGTGGAACTTCATTAGACATCCTTCGTACAAAATGGTTCCATCTTTGAAATATTGTTTGAATCCTAAATGCAATTTCTTTCAAGAATACTTGTGAATCTCTAAGGGGTTACGTGGTATCCAAGTCACTTATGTTGAAATATGTCTCAAGTTTGAGCCTGTTAGACAAAAACCTAGCATAAATAAAATCTTTCTTGATCGTGAATATGGATTTCTTAATTTGGAAAGCTTATATTAGATTTGGAGTTTGAATTTTCACATGGTCGGCAATTAGGAAAAGGAACTTAATTCCTTCTTCCAGTCGGTACATGAGAAGCAAAGCCTAAAACTAGAGATAATGACTTCTACTAGGAGTTGGTCAAGATTTATATCAAATATATGGGCTGCTTTTTATGTTTTCAAAATCATGTGGTTACACTGTTGTTGATGAAAAGAGCAGTGGGTCTTTGTGCAGTCAATTTCCAGAGAAAGAGCGAAAAGTCTTGAAGCGCCATGGTGACCGAGTGCTCGACCTGGATTATTTCTCCATGGAATTACACCAATAATTTTAGTGTTGAAGCCAGATTAAATTTTTGCAAAAAGAATGTATTTATAATTCATTCACAAGATTGAGAGATTATTTTGTGAGGAATTTTTTGGGCTAAACACTGCGTGCATTTTTTGGTATAATTGAGACTTGAGAAACACCGAGAGTATTTGAGTGACTCGAGTGTGTAATTTCTATTATATCGTTTGATTTATGGTGAATTTGTCACTGCTCTTCCCGTGAACATAGGTCTCTACAATTGAACCACGTAAATCTGATATCCAATTTATTTTCTTGTTCTCTCTATTTATTGTTCGATTGCTTGCTTTCCACAATAATTGGCATTAGAGCTAGATTTAACTAAGTTGAAGCGAATCAATAGCGATAGAATAAGGAAAAGTGAAGATCGACAGATTTGATGGAAATGATTTTGGTTTTTGGAATATGCAAATTAAAGATTATCTCTATCAAACGAAACTATACTTGTCCCTATCTAGGGAGAAGCTAGAGATGATGAAGCAAGCTTATTGGGATTTGCTGTAGGTATTATTCGGTTGACGTTGGTTTGTGATGTCGCATTTAACATTGTAAAGGAGAAAACCACTGTTGATTTGATGAAAACCCTATCATATATGTACGAGAAACCCTCTGCAATTAACAAGGTATGTTTGATGTGACGTCTGTTTAATTTGAAGATGAGCAAAGGTGTGTCTATTGCAGATTATATCAATGAATTCAATGTGATTGTTAGTCAATTGAGTTTAGTTGAGATCGACTTTGACAATGAGGTATGTGCTTTGATTATCTTATATTCATTGCTTGATAGTCAGAATACTATTGTTACTACTGTAAGTAATTTCTCTAGATCTACAAGTTTGACGTTTGATGGGGTTTGAGATTTGACTATGATCGAGGATATTCGTAGAAGAGAATCTGGCGAATCCGTATCCGTTATTTTAGTAGGTGAAAATAGAGGAAGATCTAGAACACGTGTTAGTAGGAGTAGTACTAATATGAACGGGTATAGTCAATCTAGGACTAGTGATGGCATAGGCAATCTAGGACTAGTGATGCTATATGTTAGAGCTGTGGCAAAATGGGGCATCTTAGAAAGAATTGCCTTAAGCCGAAGAATGACAAGAGTAATGAAATTATGGTGATTCTACAAATGATGTTTCAATTGCAGTTAATAGTGCCAATTATATCTTGTCTGTCACTGATTATTCATCGTTTGATGGATGGATTATGGATTCTAGTTGTTCTTTTCATGCTACACTAAATAGAAACTGGTTTACTACTTATCAATGCACGAATAATAATAAAGTGTGGTTGGGGAATAACATTGAATGCGATGTTATATGTGTTGGAAATGTTAGAATCGCATGATAGTATCATGAGAGCATTGACTGGAGTGAGGTATGTTTCAGAGTTGAGGAAGAACTTAATTTCCTTGAGTGTCATAGATTGAACTAAGTATTGATATATTTCAAAATATGGAATTCTAAAAATTGTTCGAGGTGCTTTGTTAATAATGAAAGAAATCAAGCACAGTGGCCTATATGAGCTTCAAGGTAAGACAATGACAAATTTCATTACGAAACGTTGGATGCATTTATTCGAGAATCCAAATTATGGTATATGCATTTGGGGCACATTGGTGAAAGAAACTTTAAGGTTTTAAGCGAAAGAAATCTACTATGTAGTTATAATGCTAACGAATGAATGTATGCATGTGCTATAATTTAGATCAACGGCAAAAAATGCAATTCAGTACAACCATCAAAGAAACCACAAAAATCGTAGAATTAATTCACTTGAATGTTCGCAGGTTGTCGCGGTTTCCTTCAAGAAAAAGTGTTAGATATATGCTAATAGTTGTTGATGACCACTCGATGAAGACGTGAGTGTTTGTGCTTAGGCACTAATTTGATGTTATTGTCAGAATCATGCAGTTGATAACTTTGATTGAAAATGAGATTAGTAAAATGATCAAGCATGTGCCGATTGACAGTAGTACGGAGTTTTACTCTAAACTATTAAATCAATTCTACATAAGGAAGGTATAGTGAAATATTGCACTTATGCCAATGAACCACAACATGTTGTGGAATTGATGAATAAAATGTTACTAGAGACAACCCATAAAATGCTCTCTAGTACTAGTATAGCTAGGAGATTCTTGGCGGATGTGCTTAGTATGGCGAGTTACTTGATAAATAGATCCCATCAACTACGATTGGATGTTGGACTCCTAAAGAAGTGTGGTCAGGTAACGTTATCGATTATTCTGTTTTTACAATATTTGATTGCACATGTTATATTCGAGTTAGTAATGGTAAGCTTGATAGAAAGGTAAGAAAGTACATGTTCTTAAGCTATGCACAATATGAGAGAGGTTATCGATCGTAATATCCATAATTAAATTCACCTATTATCAACATAGAAGTTACATTTGACGAGTCTCCAGTACTTCTGGCTAGTAGTGTTTATGACAGTGTTTATATGGATTTGAACAGTGTTCAGCTTGAGGTAAAATTACAACTAGAAACTTTTAGGGTAGTGGATATGAGTAATAGTGAAGCAATCAACACAGATGATGCTTATAGTGAGGTGGAGCTTATAGAGCAAGTGGTTGCTGTAACTGCTGAAATTAACAAGGTGTGTATTCGATCTCTTGACAAATGTAGATGCAACAATGGTCTTGTTTTTTCTGTGGTTAAAGAGGCTGCATTGGAAAAATTTTGCGAAGCAATTAAAGAAGCATGTTTAGTGAGTGTTCTAATGAGGTCCTCAATTATGGCGAAGTTCAAGTAAGGCTTGGACTTGAAAAATATCGGTGGTAGTTGAGCCCATTAAAAGCTATGGAAGAGTACCAATAGAGTTTGAATTTTTGCGAAGCAACTACAACTTGATTTAAACATTGAGCCAAGGTGGAGATTGTTGAAATATGTCTCGAGTTTAAATTCGTTAGATAAAAACTCGGCACGAATAAAATATTTCTTGATCATAGATATGGATTTCTCAATTTGGAAAGCTTATATCAAATTTGGATGTTGCCGAATATTGGAGTTTGAATTTTCACGTGATAGGCAATTAGGAAAAGGAACTTAATTCCTTCTTCTAGTCGATAAATGAAAAACAAAATAGAAAACTAGAGATATTGACTTCTACTAGGAGTTGGTCAAGATTCTTATCAAATATATGGGTTGTATTTTGTGTTTTCGAAACCATGTGGTTATACCATTGTTGATGAAGAGAGCAGCAAGCCTCTGTGCAGTCAATGTCCGGAGAAAGAGCAAAAAGTCTTGAAGTGCCTTGGTAATCGAGTGCTTGGCGTGGATTATTTCTCTGTGGAATTACACCAACAGCTCTTGCAATAAGATTTTGTTTATAATTCCTTCACGAGATTAAGAAATTATTTTGTGAGGAATTTTTGGGACTAAACACTACGTTATTGAGTGTAATTGGGACTTGGGAAACATAAGTGTTTGAGTAACTCAAGTGTATAATCTCCGTTATATGGCTTAATCTATAATGAATATGTCGCTACTCTCCTCACGGATGTAGGTCTCTACGATCGAACCTTATAAATCTAGTGTCCGATTTATTTTTTTATTCCGTCTATTTATTATTTGATCACTCGCTTTTCGCAATAACTTACTAACTAAAAGCAAAACCATGAATGGTAAATTGACTCTATAAATAGATAAATCAACCATAAAACCTTAAATGGTGGTAACTTTCAGCAAATTACAACCTCATCGCAGCATGATATTGAAAACTTCACATTTGTAGATTAGATGGATGCAGAAGATGACCTCATAGTTGCTCTTGCAAGACTCGATGAGTAGAGTTCATTCCATGACAAGTAAACACCTGTCAATGAAACAAGTGCAGAATGGCAGATCCACATGGTCTCGAAAGCCAGTTGTATGATCTGAAGCAACACGAAAGTGGGTCGGCTTCCATGCATGAACCAAAGAAGCAAAGCGTGCAGTCCAAGTAGACAGCTAGAAACTCAGAAGATTTGCAAGGCCATGACAGTTTTCAACCTTACACGGTGATTTACCAAGGCAGTCCTCTAGCTCATTTAAATTCCCTGATAAGAATAGTCGATCAGTACAGCAAGGGTCTACTCTTCTTCACCCTGAAGGCTCTTTCACCTGTCTTGCGTTTTTTAAACTTCTTATATTTGCCCGCATGAAAACGACCTTTGACTTGAAAAGAAGGTGACAATCCCTTCTACGTGTCTTTCATTTCTGGATGACTTTGTCTGTAAACGCTGGTGCATGTCCCAAGCAAGAAAATTGAAAATTCTTCTGACTGTACAGAAGATATGATAGAGTTTTTTTTGGTAAGAGAAGATATGATAGAGTTGGTATATTCATAATGTTAAAAGAACGATTCGTGATCAGTTTCCCTTAACATTTCTTCTTTTTAAGCTTGAGGCAAGTGAAATTCAGTTTAGACTTTCCCCAGTGTCCCCTAACGGTGCAAAAGGAAATTTATCCCAAACGTCAGATTTGAGCTAGCTCAAGACCGACGGATCATTATTTGATAAAGTGACCGTGTGGTGCAGTACACGGAGAGTCTACCTGTAAGTTGAAAATCTGTGAATTCTTAATGGTGATACATGGGTACATTCATGTAGGATGTTCACCATTGTACATTACTCCGGCATCGTTTTAATCAAGGGATTTTAAGTGCCGTTGGAACCTGGAACAACTCATGGCCGACACTTGTCGTACCAAATGTTATGGATTTTTCCCTGTTTTTCTATGTAGAAAGATTTTATGTTCTATGATTGATTGATTGATTAATTGATTAGATATTTATCTGGTGCTCTAGAATACCTCAAACCATATGCTTTTATTGTATGGGACTAATGAGTCACAACAAAATCCTCCAAAAACAAAATTGCTCCAGAAAAATGCCTACATTTCCTTGGTGAACACTGTTAAAAGGGCTTCAGCTTCTGGTGGCGCATAAAGTCGGAAGGTACTGAAATTAGCACGGTCTTTGGACTTCGAAGAAGAAATCCATGTATGGCATGTTTAGTGGTCGATAAAGCTAACGTAGCAATGGGAACAACATATAGAAGTTAGTTCAGGAGATACCCAACAGTCGGGGCAAGAAATAACTCAATGAAGCAAAGCACTGTTTTGAATAGCATTAGAAAAGGCTTAAACATTTATTTAAGGACAAAATCACAAATCAATTCTCGAAGCAAGAAACATCTCTAGCAGGCAGACTAGCGAATTCTTGGTGAATCTCGCAGCACTGACGCATGGCCACAAAAATTACCCGTCAAAGATTACTCGAAGGCTTAAGAAACGATTATCTCCTCTTCTATTACAGTTAGGACAGCAAATAAGAGTGCTGCAAATTAAATTATAGCAACTGATAACATTGTCATAGCACGTCAGAGCAAAAGACGGCAAGAGAGAACGCGAGATATCAAAACTTCATACCTCGGAGCCATTTTTCATCAGATCTCACTGTACAAATACAAACATATGGCACAGCATAGCAATGGGTGTAGAAGAACTAAGAATTAACACCGCATTGGATTTGTTCCTAAAGTTTCAATGTAAGGTCGGGTGACGGAGTCTCAATCTGTGGCAATTTCGTCACCTGCACAAAGTTCACATTTGAACCTTTGATTACGTAATCCACAGAGGGGCTGGGATCACTAGTGCAATCCCTTGTGTCCAATTGCCGGAAACTTCCTGGCCAAAACAGCGGCACCACATCATC
Source organism: Eucalyptus brandiana (assembly GCA_014182725.1). Lineage (NCBI taxonomy): Eukaryota > Viridiplantae > Streptophyta > Magnoliopsida > Myrtales > Myrtaceae > Eucalyptus > Eucalyptus brandiana. Next base: position 33,351,060 of record CM024669.1, read on the forward strand.
TTCTTCGACAAACATCGGCAATCCCGTATAGCCCTTCTCAAACTTCGCTCCGCCTCTCAAAACTGCAGGCCGACTTTCTGGAGCCACTGCATTCTGGTGGTGCACCCCTGAGTGAGCTTCAATGCCAAGGGACCGAAAGGTTGCGCCATGAAGTGGCAGAGACGCCAAGCTGGTATATCTGTTGGAGAACATTCCCATTCGCATGGCCCGCTTCGCCATCGTCCTCTCCCTCTTGTGAGCATTCTGGTGGCCACCAAGCGCCTGCGAGCTGTAAAACTTGCGCTTGCAGTAATTGCAAGAGAACACCCGTGGGAGTTTAACCACGGAAGCTCGGTCAACGGCTTCAGTGTTATTACTCTCTCCAACAGCATTCGCCTCGGCAGGAGCATTACTGTGGCAGAAAAGGGTCAAGTCGAGTGACACATTGTCCTGATCCAAGGAAGTGGCAGAGGTAACTTTGGATGGGTCGACAGAGATTTCCTGCACACATGCGTCGGAAGCTACCTGGGTGCTGAAGTCCGAGGACTCGTTTTCTGTTCCTGAATCAGAGTTTCGTGGCAGCATGTCTGGATGAGACAGCTGAATTGTGGTCTGTGTCTATGGTAATTATCGTGCAGCTGAAAATTGTAAGATTAGCTAGGTGTTACCTGCATAACCAATGAACAGATTAGTTCCATGAGGTCAAGCTACGAGTCATAGAAATTTAGGAAAAAATGCCACGTTTATTTTCTCCATCACAGTTTAGGTCACTTTTTAGTGCTGTGATGCTTAGAACTTCATATCAAGTAAACTGAAGCTTGCAAGTCAACTGAAAATTATTATGTACACATTGAAAACAGAAATTAACAAGTTAAGGGTAAAATTGATCATTTAGGTTTTCTTACCAGAAGTACCTCTATATGTTCTGCATATGGCCAGAGATTTTCACATATTGAACGACTTCTCAATTTTATGAATTAGCTACCTGAATGACTAGAGTATCTGATAAATAGTACTCTACTTGTTTGTACGATTAGAAATGATGTCACCTATCATCAGCAAACTCCATGAACTTTCAAACAATAGATTGCTAAATTTTGCATTTTAATCCATCAGCGATGACTTCAATAACATTTTCCAGTGTCATGCCTTTCATGTCCACTATTTGTGCTGTTAAATGCAGTAATTGATTTGGCAATCTAGGAAAACCCCTATTCTAGTCCACATCATGCGTGAAAATCACCATCCTGGCACACCAAAACAGAGATTTTACGGGTGGTGAGCAAAGAACAGCGATATATACTTTTTCCAGCAAAGCCAGATACTGCGGTTAGACCAACAAGCAATGCAAGTGAATATAATCAACAAGTCCCAACAAATAGATAGAAAAAATAACAAACAATTAATAGAATTGTCAAACCCAAGGAAAATGTAGGAAACACAAGTGCTCAACTAGATTATGTTTGCCAAGACAATCGTACATGGAGAAATTGCGGTACATGCTACAGCTACCACATAAATGTTTCTAACTACTCAAAGAAATCAGAGATTCACATTACTAAATTTGATCTTTGCATCACCGCGAGATCTACATCAACACTTGACCTTGAGAGATATGAGCAAAGCTAACGCAGAAGAAGTGTTACAGAGAAACAGGAAGTTCCCATCTTTGCTTGCCAATATATCAAGTGGTCTAGGTGGTCTAGGGAGGAAGGAATTGACATAGAAATAGAGTAGCAAAAAGTGAATTAGAAGCTCAACCAACGTCAAAGAAAAGCCCTCGCCACCATTTTCTTGATGTCCACACATGCATGAATTCATGTGCATCACATATTATAGTTTGGTGAAAAAAGTGATATGGCTTGGCCTTGTGGTTGGTCTCATATTCAATTCCTATATTTCCCTTTCCTGATCATACCTTTAATCAGAGAAAAAAGTCTCTGGGTTTTCCAATGCACTGTTGCCAATGGATCAATAGGACTTCCTAAAACTATCGCTGCAAACATTTAATTTACGAACGAAGCAGAAACTTGATATTTGGACCATCCAAAAGGGGCTGAACGGGACTGAGAGCTCCACTCTAGTTGGGCTCGCTCTTCCATATGATGATTGAGGGACTATTACTTTTTGGTCTAAATCTTGGGTCTTCAAAGTAACAACTAAGTTAACCAAAGTGAAGCAACTCAAAAACAAATGAATCATGAATGGAGACAACTTTTTAAATTACTCACAGTAAAGATGTACTACTGCAAAGAGAAATGCAGCGATCTCAAAGCACATGGCACCGGTAATGTACCAATGCAATAAACTGAATCCGGTATCATAATCTGGAAAAACAAGAATAGTTATCTTTTTTGTAAGTTTGCGTCTGTAATTGCAGAAACTGCAATTTCAACATAACCAAGTTACTTTATCATCACCAACACATCAAATTCTTTGGAGTTCTTCCTAAACAGCCCCAATTTAGACATCGAACAGCCCATTGGAAAGAAGATCTGGCATAGCCAGTTCTTGGCCAGGCCATTTTATTTCAAAAAGGGGAAAAATGTCCTCAAATACATAACTGAGAAAGAAAATTTTCTCCCGGCGTCTGTAAAGGTTAAAATGGTTTTCTGTAGTAAATTTTCCTAAATGCACCGGGTTATCTCATTGTTGCACATCAAAATCATCTCTTTGATCAGTAACGGTAAGGGGCGAAGAACTTTGGGCATTCTGTTCTGATCTGAGTGAATAATCCTACCTCAAAAATTCTCTGCAATTGTTTTTAGGTTCCCACGAGTTTCACCAACGTCTAGCGACTCAAGTCTTAAATCTTTAAATTGTGACAGAAAAAGAGCTCAGAAAGAGTAATTGGAGAAAAGCAAGCATCCCCGCAGCAGAAAGCAAGGGAGATCCAGATTTGATAAGCAAAAGTACATGCAAGTACCCTTTAACCGGAAAAACCAACAATTCCACCACAAAAAAGGGAAGACATAGGAGGACAAGAGAATTAGACTTAGCACAAAAATACACCCACAGAAGAGAAAAGAAAAGGAACAAAGGGTTATATCGGAGCGCAAGTAAAAGACGGCAAAAGAATGAAAAGTGTACCTGCAGCGACAAATCATGACATTCCTAGTTTTCCTTTGAGTTGGAGCCGATGCTTCAGGGTGAAAGAGCAGTGGGGGAGAGAGAGAAGGCACCTTAAAAGAGGGAGAGTGTCACCAATTCAGAAAGAACAAGACATGCTTGTGGGTTTTAGTTTATTCCACAGTGGGTATGGAAGTGGATGGAGAATAAATGGAATTCCAACCATCATCAGTGTCACTCAGTGTGGGCATGAGAGAGAGGAGAGAGAGATGTACAAGAGCAATAATTATGCAGAGATGGGGAAAGTCAGGGGAGTCAGAGAAAAAGCAGATGACACTTGCACAACCATTGGTTGAATTTTGGGCTCTTCAGTTCCTCAACAGCTAAACAATGGTGGGTGGAGAGAGAGAAGAGAGAGAAAAGAGGGCACTATGAGACAGAGAGTGGAGTTCTTCTTCCCATAAACAACAAACAAGAGTACTTGGCATTGTTGTTTCTAGACATGACCCACTTAAAAAAGATAAGCATATAGTGTCTCTCTCTCTCCCCTCATTCTCTCCTCCCCACTTTAAAAAAGTATGTGGTCAGATTCTTTTCAACGTCGGGCTTTAGCCAAACCTCTGCTGTCAGATGGTCTCCCATGACTTCCCATCTCATGCTCATACAAATGCAGCTCCTATGTTCTGCAGGACTTGTCCCTCCATCTATTTCTTTTCTTATTTCTTTCCTTCTCTATGATCTCTCGTTTTCCTGTACTTGCTATCAATTCAGTGGATAGACCCCACTGTTTTTTCTTCTTCTTTTTTTCCTTCTTTTCATCTTCACTTATTGATCTAGTACTTAGTTTTTTTCCCCTAATACTTGACAGAAGGCTTTGGCTAAGTGGCCGGCAACTCGGATAAAAAGATATTGATAGATAAGCTCGTCGGAAAGAAATTTGCACCTCCTCGCTTGAATATTATGCGACTTCAAATTCAAGAAGTGGCCTTCGGTTACAGATCACAAAGCTTATACAGAACATTTCGAAATTGTTGTGATTTTCAAAGCTCATATTTTATTGGACGTTTTCCGAGTCACATTTCAAGACATGGCCCGTTCTAATTTTGCCATTGTTGTTCATTTGTGTTATATTAGTTTGTTCCTGCTTTAGCCTGAATAAGGTTTCATCAGTTTTGCATCGAGTAAATATTTATTCATGATGCTTCTATAACTATTGTCACTTTCACGTGTATTAGGAAGAAAAGTGAGTTTCTCTAAAGGATGTCGCGGTAGAGATCGAGATTGCATCTCAATCCTCATTTCATAATCTTATGGATATCCTTATATTGTGATAGGTTCTGATTACGATGTAAAGTTTAGGCTAAGAAGGAGACCGAGGCGACCGGCTTTGTCATATATGGCAATGTTGAATTTCAGCAAATGAGAGACTCTTTCATGAGTTGAGAGAATTTATATACGAGTGATGGACTAGCTATGGTGACGGTGACTTAATTGGATATACTGCATAAACTTGAGTTATTTCAATTGATTTGGGTTTAGCATGGATATGGTTTTGATTTGGATCACTTATAATGTATTGATGGAGGGCAATATTTTCCTTTGTCCAATGGTCGGTCGGAGGAAATTTCTTCTGTCCATATTGTGATACAAATTATGGGCATCAATCAAATATAACATTAAGTACAGATTATGTCCAGGGGATGCCATATTTGCAAAATCCACCCATCAATATACTCCAAAGAGGAACGAAGGAAAATATGATCCTCAAATGCAAATAGATAAATATATATCTAATGAGTCAATTTGGTTCACAACCATATACACCCAACACAAGCCCAACCTAATCTGTACTTATGAACACACACAATCTTGTTCGAGGAAAAAGAAAAAAGGTTAGAGACCTCTTCTTGAAGTCAGAACATTTGTCCCTCTTTGTCTCGAGATGTTAGGTTAGGTAAAGACATGATAATTTGAGTGCTTTTCTGTAGCTTTACCCGTTTTATCGTTGATTTAAAAAAAAAAAAAGTAAAGAAAGGCGAATTTCATGTCATACAAATGCAATTGTACAAGCATGCGGGAGAGGGATCTGACGGAAAGATAGAATGACATCCGCCTATAACGTAGCTCAAACGATACGAGTTTAATATACTGCTAGCTGCAATTAAATTGACAGATTTAAATTTAATGAATGAAAGAACTCCTAAATTTACGGAAAAATCGAAAGGAAAATCCAAATGCATGCCCCCTCCACAGTCAGCTTCGTCCACCCACCTCCTAATTTTATATGAAAGGAAAATCTCAAGTCTGATACTCTCTAATTAATCAAATCAAAACCAAAGTGTCCCAAGCCACCTGCATGTGCCGTTTAACACGTGTCGCCTAGCAAGGCAATTAGTGGAGTGGTCCCCCTATCATAATCTCAACTGTTGTGCCTTTTTCTTGCTCGAGGTGAGTAGATTATACTATGTTGAAAGGCTGAAAAATAAAATTTATTATAAGTTAAAGTCCATGAAAATCCAACAAGATCTGATTCTGAAAAGAAAGGCTCTTGGGCTATCATGCCTTTTTGTTTTGTCGCTTTCTTACCTCTTTTCCGGATCCTTTTATTTTGATTATTGTTTTGATAACTTTCTTTTGATTGATTGATGCTACTTGTCTTCTTTTGCATCAAAGTAAGATCTTGGCAATCCGGGGATGCACTCATTTGCTTGCAAACTTTTATCTTATGCTGTAAAATGACGTTAGACTTATTAATGTTAATTCACCATATCTGTATATTGTTCAAAATCACATAGGCTTATTTATATTAATTCACCACATCTGTATATTCGGCAATTTTTCATATTCTTTTGCGTGTTTGATATAACCCAATAAGCAATTTATTATATGGTCTTACTGATGATTGATAAAAAACAACAATGGTCTACTTATGGACAATCTATTCTTTTTTAATACAATTATCATTACTCTACCATATTGTCACGCACCTATTATTTGAATTTGCCCTTTCATGGCTGCAATTACAAGACTTTGGCCACAACAATGATTAGCACTACTCCATGCTAGGGAGATAGACATGTTAATTTGGCTAATATTATATCATACTAGAATTTGAGCCGCAAAGAAAATTCGAGTCGAGTAAGTTTCTTAGTCGTATTTGGATTCTTATCTTAAGTAGATATCCTGTTTTGGATCAAAATTCTTTGCATATAAGGAGTGGGACTTTTTCTGGAAGAGCATCGTAGTGGCAGATTCTTTGTAAATCACAACTTGAGATGATCCAAGATGTCTTTCAGCCATGATGATTAATTGTGCGGCATGCTTTTAATGATCTTGTTTATAAGATTTTGTGTAATTATTTTGTAAAATTGAGACATTATTTTATGAGAAATTGTGAGAGCTACACCTTGTGAGGTATTGCATGTACTTTGGGACAAGAAAACATTGAAAGCATTTAAGTGACTTGATTGTGATTGTAATCTCTATTAATCGCTTAATCTATAATGGAACATCGTGTTGCTTCCATCGACCAAAACCATATATATATAAAAATTGTCTGATTTATTCCCTTCTTATGTTTATTTTATTATTCGATCGCTTATTTTTTGCAATTACTAGTATTGCAGTCAAGCTTGGTTAACTTAAAGCAAATCAATGGTGACAGAAGAATGAAAAGTAAGACTCAATTGATTTGACAAAGAGAAGGAAAATGCATATTGAGGATTATCAATACTAGGGAAATCTGCACTTACCCCAATTTGGGAAGACGCCAAAAACAATGAATTAAATTGATTGGGATTTGCTAGGTAGACAAGCACTAGGTATTTTTCAATTAATGTTGGCTCCCGATGTTGCATTTAGCATTGGAAAAGAGAAGATCACCGTAGGACTAATGAATGCTTTGTCCAACACATATGAGAAGCCCTTGTGATCAATGTGATCTACTTGATGCAATGTCTATTTGATTCAAAGATGGGTGAAGGTGTGTCAACTTTTGAGCATATTAATAAATTCAATGAGGTCATTAATCAATTGAATTTAGTTAAGACTGACTTTGATAATGTGATACGTGCTTTAATTATATATCCTCGGCCTGATAGTTGGAATACCGCCATTATTGTTGTTGATAATTCCTCTAAGTCAATGAGCTCGACGTTTGATGAGATTTGCAAATTGATCTTGAGTGAAGCCATCCATAGGAGAGAATCTAGAACTTGTACCTGTTAGTTTAGTGGATGAAGTTAGAGAAGGAACTTATACTCATGTTGGTAAGAGTGCTATGAACTTGACTAGAAGAAGTAAATCTACGACCAGTGATGTTGTCTGTGGGAATTGTGGCAAGAGTAAGCATCTTAGATGGGATTACCTTAAGGTGGAGGACAAGATGGGTAAGGGAATTAAAGTTGAGTTTACTAATGATATAGTTGCAATTGTTGATGGTGTTTTGAATGGCGATGATTGCCTGTCTGTCATTGAGATTCATTGCTTGATGGATGGGTTTTTTATTCTATTATTCACTTCCCACTACTCCAAACAAGAATTGCTATACTACTTATTTGAGTCCACATAGTAGTAAAGTGCGACTGGTGGACAACGAAGAGTGCGATATAATGGATGTTGGCAATATTCGAATCAAAACGCATAATTGAGGGAGGACATTGAATGGAGTGAGTCATGTTCCAAAAATTGAAGAAGAACTTAATTTTCTTGAGTTCCATAGATTATAGCTAGGTGTTAATATGCTTTAGAATGTGGAGTTGCGAAATCATTCAAGGTACCATGGTGATAATGAAAGGAGTCAAACACATGGCCTATATGAGCTTCAAGGGGAGATGGTAACAGATTTTGTTGCAGAGACGTCGAATGCACTTATTTGACTCTCATAATTGTGGCATATGCATTTAGACCACATTACTAAGAGACTTAAGGTTATTAATAGAAGTAACCCGTCGTGTGGTTACATGACTGGCGAAACCAAATGTATATAGGTGCCATGACTTAGGCAAATAGTGAAAAGTACACTTCAGTACAACTATAAGAGAAATCGCGAAAATTGCAATATCGATTCACTTGAATGTTTGCAAGTTGTCACAGTTTTCTTCAAGGAATAGTGCTAAATTTATACTAATAATCTGTGAGGACTACTCGAGAAAGACCTAGTATTTATGCAAAGGCATAAATTTAATACTATTCCCAAGATTAGGCTTTTGAGGGCTTTGGTCGAAAATGAGACTAGTAAGATAATAAATAACTGATAGATTGATAGTGGCCTGGAGTTCTACTCGGAGTTGTTCAACAAATCCTACAATGGAGAAGATATAATGAGACGGCGCACTAATGCTAGTGAACTACAAAGGGTTGTAGAGTTGGGGAGCAGAACATTATTGGAGACAACCTACAAAAGGCTTTCTTATGCCGATATGGGTAGGAAATTCCTAATAGGTGGGCTTAGTACAATGAGCAACTTAGTGAATAGGTCTCAATCAACTATGATCGAATATTTGACTCATGAGGAAGCATGGCAAAGCAACATTGCTATTTTCTCGTAATTACAATATTTGGTTGTCCATAGTATAAGCTCAATGGGAGGACAAGAAAGTGCATATTCCTAAGCTATGCATAAGGTAAGTAGGGCTATCAACTACAATACTTGGAATTATACTCAAGTATTGTCAGCGAAGAAGTTACATTTGATGTTTCTCCAAGACTTCTGAGTAAGAGTGGCTGTGATGGTATTAGTACGAATATGGACAATTACAACCAAAACTCCTAAGGTAGCAACCCTAGCAAGTGCTAGCATCATAATTGACACAGATGATGTTTGTAGTGAGATGGAGCCTTCTGAGCCAACAGTCGTTACTGCTGCTAAATTTGACAAGGTGCATGTTTAATCTCTTACCTTCTGAGCCAACAGTTGTTACTGCTGCTAAGTTTGACAAGGTACATGTTTAATCTCCTGATAAATATAAATGAAGTGGTCATTTTGCTTTATCTATGATTAAAGAGCTTGTGTTTGAAAATCCTTGTGGAGTAGTTATATGTGCAAGTGGAATTATTGTCCTGATGAGGCCCACAATTAAGATCAAGTTCAAATGAATGGAAGATGTCCGTGGCGTTTGAAAGCCCATGCAAGTCTATGAAAAAGTAGTAGCAAAGTTCAAACTCTAAAGAAGCAATTGTTACTTGGCTCCAATGTCGAGTTAAGGTGCAAATTATTGAGAATGTATCTCAAGTTTGAGCCTCTATAGAAAACTTGATTCAAGTGAATTTTTCAGTTGGAGTTGAATTTTAATTTGAGGTTTTTCTATTCCAATTTTTTCTATATAAAAAGTGAGATTCTTCCTAAAAACCATCTAAGAGATTGGTTTTTTTTTTTTATGTAAATTACACCCTAAAGTGATTCAAGAGGAGGCTTAATTCGTGACAATCAAGCGTGTGATGTGCTTGTGAATTATTTCATGGGTATTTAAAGTCATGAAAATCTTGTGTTAAGATTTTATATAATTCCTTTGTGAAATTTGACAATTGTTTTGTCAGAAATCGTGAGAGCTGAACACCGTGTGAGAGATTAGGTATAATTGAGAGCTGGGTTACATTTAAGTAAATCGAATGTGACCATAATCTCCATTAATTGCATAATCTCTAGTAGAATCATGCATTGTTTTCCCTGTGATTTAGGCGCCATTGATCAGATCATGTAAATCCGATGTCCATTTCATTTCCTTTTGCCATTTATTTTATTGTCTACTCGTTTGTTTTTCACAACAAAAATCATCGCAATCTTACTCTACAAACCACAAAACACCTAAGAGTGACAAAAGTCCAGACTTATGGAATTACTGTCGTTGCGTAGGTTTTATCTTGGAAACGTGGGTAACACCTAAGAGTTGATCTAATACCAATGAATTGTATTGGCTGTGATGATCCACTGTAACATCAAGAACCACGTGTATCCCGTTCGTTACTTTACTAATTATCTTGATAACAGCAGTTACTGAGCACGATATAACTCATTTGATCTGTCGAATTCTTGGATACGTCGACAAAAGACAACTCTAGATGTCCGTCGCAATCTCGTTTGGTTCTCAAGACCTATTAAATGCATCATAGCTGCCCAGCTGATGATATGAGCCATTCTCTATTATTGAGAGGATCGTCTGATCTTCCATATCTGCATGCCCTGCACGACGACAGTCGGATCTTTTGTGGACCTCGACCGTAAGTACTGCTCTTGGGCCCATGTCTGATTTGTAAATGTTATTGGGGGTGGATATTTTGGGTCCGATGTAAGATGTGCTGCTCTTTTGCTTAGATACTAGCCATGATGCTCTAATGATGTTCGCTTGACTAGACTTCCGCTTTCGACGTGTGGGATTTCGGGCTCGGCTTGGTTCGGCTCACTATCGTAGTGCAACTGTCGGTTTCCCCTGTTCATTTACCACGAGAAAAGTTCAGTTGATAGTGCAAGAAGATCTCTCTGGCCCTACGCGATACCAAATGTTCGACATTTATTCACATATCGTTACATTGTCTTATGAAAGCGTCGTCCTAAGTAACTCATGGTGAAAGCTACCGTGTTACCATGACATCGGATTCGACAAGGCTCTGATTCTTTTGCACGCCTGAACGGGATGAGGGACGCTCGCCTCAACTAGAATGGGAAACCCTAAAAATGAGAGAGCGTTTGGAGAGCACCTCAACGTCGAGAAAACACACGCCATTGAAAGTCAAAGACTCCGGAAATGACCGTAAAAATGCGACTCGGGAGAGCACGGCGTGCGTAAACGAACACGAAAACGCCAAGTCGAAAAGGGCAGGGAGAAAAATGCAGGAAAGGCGACAAATGAACATGCAAAAATTGCAATCTGTTAATGCGGTTCGCATCGGGTTGCCCCATCGAGAACGGCGTTCCTCCGACCATGTCTCGAGGAACGGAGGTTTGTGTCCGATTCCCATATGAGGATACAGATGAAACCCAACTACGAAGGTGCGGTTTAAGGTTTAGATACTAAATGGGGAAAATTATTACAAAAATTATAAACTTATTACACTTTTGCAAATTCAATCTTAAACATTTAATTTTGTGAATTGAATTCTAAATTTTTTTTCACTTTTTTATCAATTAGTCCATCCGCCTAGTCTAGGCGAGGCCATTGCAACCACAACAAGGTTAGCCTCACCAGCCAAGAGCAAAGGCAGCTTGAGAGGCTCACCTCACCTATGGCCATGATGGCCTTCTGGGTGAGGGTCGCAGGCAAGGGCCTAGTGACTCTTGCCAACCATAATTAAAAATATATATTTGAATAAATATTACAATATTAATTAAAAAAATGCATATGTCAAGGCTAATCATATCACGAAAAACGGCCGGTGTCTATGTTAGTGAATATCAGTCAAAATTGATCGAATAGACTCAATTGCAAAAAATAAAAATGTTTATAATTTAATCAGCAAAATTGAAATATATATGACTAAATTGGTAAAAGTGCAACAAATTTATGATTTTTTGGATAATTTTCCCATACTAAATGCATCAATGCTCCACCACATTTGCATTTATATATGTGCTAAACTATTTATACTTCAAACCCCACATAATCTTATACACAAGTAAGCTAACTTAATTAGAAGCCCCATATGTAATAAAATTAACTTCAATAAATTTCACTTAATGTCCACTTAATTTTAAAAATTACAACAAAAGAATAAATATGGCAACTTATTTGAAACCATTTCGTTTAGCTTCGTTGCCTTCGTTTAAAATGCCCTCGTTTTAAATTCCACTTATTTTAAATGTAGCTTACATCATTTGAAGCAATTTTTTTTTAGCAAAAAGTGAAAAGGTAAATGAAAATAATTTTTTTGCAAAATCCGAATGTTTTGAAATTTGAGATATTTTCTGAAAAATTCAGATAAGAGATAAGTTCATGAATAATGGTGTAGATCCAAAACTATGGATGATAAATCTTGAATCGCTCAATCAGGTTCAAGTATGAGGATCGAAGCTCCTCTTTTCCTCTTTATAGATAGAACGCTGCCCATTCATTTTGATATCCTCTAAAAGACTTTAAAATTATTGTTTCTTGGAGAGTACGCTCCATTTGTTCGTAGAAAATGAATGATTTGAAAAAAAAAAAAAAAATATATATATATATATATATATATATATATATATATATATATTTTAAAATGATTGATTATATTGCTTATATAAATAAATGAATGAAAAATATTTTCATCGTCTACGAAAAGGTTTTGACATAAATTGTTCTCAATAATAACAATATTTTTCATTAGCTAGTTATTTTAAACGGTATGAGTGATTAATTTTAGAAAAATATTTTCCAAAATATTAATTTTCCACAAAACAAATGGAGTCTAAAGCTTGATACTATTGTTTTTGGGAAATCGAAACTATTTCAAAATGCGAAGCTCCGCTAGATTCAGGTCATCAAAGCCGTAGCCGTCTTGGACTTGAAATTAAACCATTAAGGCCTTTATTTATGATGTCCATGAAATTTGGCCCAATGTACAATTTGATCTCTAAACTTTTAATTTGTTCCAATGATCCCCGAACTTTATTCCAATATGCAATGTCGTCTTTGAATTTTATAAAAATATTCAATATTATTCTTGATCTTAAATTAATAAAAAGACAATATTTAACATTTTCATATAATTTATGAATTACATCGAATATATACGAAAAATCCATGAACTATATTGAACAAATGTAAAGTTCAATGACAACATTGTACATTAGGTTAAAGCTCAGAAATCAAATTGAACAAATTAAAAATTTAGAAATTACATTACACAATGAGCCAAAATTCATAAACTATTTATGTCAATTTCGCTATTGAAATCAATACAATTTACTACACATTTTCTGATCTAAATTCGGTTACAAAAGCTTACTTCTTTACAAGCGCTTGTAAAAGATATGCGAACTATCTTTGTTATTAACTAGATGCTTTGTAAAATTTCATTCTAATGAAGTGAGTTATGATGTGAAAACACCACGCCTATGGACAGCCCAAGGCTCGATGTGATTCCAACATCTCGGTTGGAACAAGGCACGCAAGCTACCCACCTCAATCTTATCAAAAGATTACATGCTTCATCGGAATCTGCAGACTCATATGATTAGATGTAAAGCGCACATGTTCACGGATTTCGATCGTTCAAATGTTGTACTTTCTTTCTCAGTCCCTCTTTCTTTTCCTCCATTTAATTTAATTTCCCAGCTCGCCATGATTGTCCTCAATTTATTAAAATCTAAAATTCAGTATGTCACCTTTTTTTTTATAACCCAGAGAACCCGTGCACCGTACCAACACGGACAACCCGACAGGCTCGGAGTAACGGAGGGTAAACCCTGGGGCGACGCTAGCGGCATGGGGCGACGCTAGCGGAGGACTCACCATCCCAACGTCGCACTTAAAAACTAATGTGTCATAGCATATATAAATCTGATACTCTTTGAAGAGAATGGTTTAAATGGCAACACCTCTTGCGAATTAGGTACATATATAGCATCGTCGATATTTTAAAACATCACTTCGCCTAAAATTTGTGAATTTGTGAAGGTGAGAATCCACGATGTACATTAGTACATTTTCAGACATTTTCTATTTGCGTCAGACAAGTGATCATTTGAAATACCATAATGAAAATAGGCTCTTGATTTTCTCTACACCGCATGCACCTACTCTTTTCATCATGAATTTTCGATATCTGTGGCCCGGGGGTGAGTTTGTTAGAACTTATAAAAAGTCAGAATTAGCTATTTTACCTTCACGTTTAAATTTAAAATATTATTCAATTATAGAAAAACGTATATAAATCTATTTACATTTAAGTCTTGTATCCGCTTTTGTTTTAGAAAAACAGTGTATACACTTCAGGTGTCCAAAAACAAGTCAAAATCCGTGCTTCGTGAAACTGAATTAAAGTGTAAGAAAATGAAAAGAAAAAAAAAGGAGTAAAACTCACTCTAGCCAAAGTTTGAATTTACAGGTGCACCACCAAAAGAATTTGATTATTGGACTTCTAGGGAATCCAACATGAAAATCTGCTAAGGCACCAGCATCTAACTGATCATAAGTGCAAATGCAATGCATGTCCTAAGTTCTTCTGAAATAAACAACATAATTATTGGTCACTTCCAACCTAATTTGCACCACCAAGAATTTGCTTACTAACCTCTATGAGCTGAAAGTTAGCTAATAGAAGAATCTTTCACGGTAGTAGCGTCCCAAAATCTGACCACCATGTCAACAATTTCTGGCAGTGAAAAAAGGGAAGCAATCATTACTTATCAGTTGGATTTTTAGTGGTAGATAATGCCAGAAAACATGATAACAAGACTCAATGCAGTGACTCTTTTATTTTATTTTTATCAAAAAAGAAAAGGAAGAAAGGACATCATCATTTATTTCTTGCTCCTACATGATAATATGGTGTTTTATGGTGCTCTTCCCCTATGGTCCACAAGCCTTCCAACAAGTTCTAGAGAGAGTCGTGAGCTTCGGCTCCTTATTCTTTCTTCCTTTTTAGGATTTGTGCAAGGGTCGCCCACATGGAGATGATGGTAACGATTCCCATCCTTCAAAGGGCAAGCCTGTTGAGTGTTGACCAGAAAGAAGCCTATGTGAAGCTAGCGCAATTTGGGACATTATCAAGTGAGATACGTTGAGCCAACAATAGTAATCATCAGAGTCATCACAGGTGTGCCAGGGGACCCCAGATGCATCTTTTACTATATTTGTCACAGTGCAATGAAAAGACATGGTTCTAACTTGCGATTCACACCTTCAAGATTTCATCAATGGAGGATATTATAGTTTTGTGCGAGGGATTGCTTCTCTCTTAATTTATATTATCTTTTTTCTACGCCGCTGTCAATCAGTAAAAATAGAAGATAACAACCAAAAGTTGAATCGTGTAATTTCTAGTGCAAGCATAGGATGAAATCATTTCACATCATGTAATATTCCACAAAGCCGTCATTATTGGCATGGTACCATATCTTGCATAGAGAACCATGGAATCGGATTTTCCAATGGCAAGACCAATTGTAGATTGTGTATAAATTTAAGGGCTTCTAATCTATTTATCGATTTTACATTGCACTAAGAAAAATCACGCTCATATTATATTTAATTGGGTCTTCATTTAAAAACTAATTAGAGCCTTCGCTGTGATTGGAGGAGTTTCCATAAAAATTTAAGTGGTATTGCAACAAGGGTCTTTATTAAAATCTCTGACACAAACCCGTACCAAGATAATGATCAATTTCTTCAATTCTATATCATCTCTAATCTTTGTCTACATATGCTTCAAGCTGTCAATGATAAATATGAAAGAGCATATTACGCTATAGTTTAAATTTGTAATACATTGGTAGGTCCAGAAAAACATAAAAACCATTTCGAGAATGTGTAGACTCGGCGGATCCTTACATGCTTTGGAGCTTCTTGCAACATCAGATTGAAATTAATTATCTTATAAATAAATACTCTCATGATCTTCGTGCCCAAGATCTTATCAGCAAACCTATCTAGCAAGATCATGTCACAGGACCTCGTTAGGTGATGATACCCCATTATCAAAAGAACTCAAAATCTTCTCCAACTTTCATAGTCATCTCTGCTAGACTGGAATCGCATGAGCTATCCCATCGACGAACATATTCCTTGATTTTTGCTATTCTTTCTTTTCTTGTTCAATTTAATCTCATTGACTAGAAAAATTTGGCACTGAATGGAGATCTCGATTATATCTATCTCTATTCAGTAAATCTGTCTTCGCTTTAAACATGGGTAGAAAGAAATCGCATTATCGCATTTCAGTTATTCCTCAATCCCTACTTTTATGCTTACAAAAAAGATCTTCGAGTATGATATACCTTTAATTGTTGACCTACTTGCGTATTTTGTTAAGATAGTAGTTCATCTAGGATTCCTTTTGAATATTTTAAGAAACGCCATATAAAGGTTATCATGGCTGGCGAATAAAATAATAATTTTACGAAAATTCCTGCCATTATCCTTTGCATTTAACAATATATATTCCAACAATCATGTGGCATGGCTAGGCCAAGTCTAACATTTTGAACATCGGGCAAGTTTATGAAGATGGCTTATCATCCACGGGTAAAACTTGAGAAATCTAATGATTTTTGTGGCAACTATTGAATCGATCGTCAACTTTCGCTTCCTCACATTTTGCAACTTCCATTTCCAAACTCTGTACTATACACTATATTGTTGAGAAAAACCTAGAGTTTGCATCCTGGAGTACACTGCCATGAGAAAAATCTCATGAAAATTGAGAAACTAAAGAACGAGAGTGTCAATTTCTTGAATATTTAGGGTGCATAAGATGTTGAAGGTAGACGGTGTAAAGTGTACATTTGAAATTAGATGACAACGATGGGTAACATATTATATCATATTGTTTATATTTTATATGAAAAGCCAACTCTCGAATTTGATGTTTACCGCATACAACCATGAGTACTATTATCATCGAAGAAGGGGAGAAAATAGAAAAACGTGTTCATGCGACACTTATAACTAGGGAAGAGGAAATGATGAATGCAAGCTTTAGTTATCCACTAACAATAAAAATAAAAATAAAAACTATTCAAATTCTTTTGTGATGAATGTGGTGTTCGCGACATGCATTTTGTTCTAATATATGTAAAGCCAAAATTAGAATTGTTGTATCATTCAATGGTATAAAATGTAGCCTATCCATTGCTACACTACTTTAGACACTTGTTTTTCATGTTTTTACGTTCTTGCCAATCCTATAATCGAAGATGTTTTTGTAAATGTCTCCGTACATTTTTCTTGCCTTTTCCCCGTGGGATTAAAGAAAATATCTTCTCGATCCCGTGATACTATTGGCAGCCTCATTCGCTGGTGGATGTCATTCGTTTTCTTTATGTTCAAACCGAGGTGACAAATTCCTATTAGAGATGCTGTAGATCTCCAAGAAGTCAGAGATCCTATTTACCTCCCAGAATAATGAAGCCATTCTGGTCCACATCCCGCAGTCGTGGTCAAAGCTCGAACTAATAAACTCCATAATTGACGTGCCAACAATTTCGAGCAGCCAACCGCAGTCCTGAGATTAATCAAAACCCACGTCAGGCATTGACCGGCAGAGCCTGCTAGCGCGTCGTGTAGTGAGAAAAAAAAAAAAAAAACAATTTCAAGCAACCATTTGGATTGCCATAGTTTCATATCTTCGATTTCGATAACAACAAGCAAAGCCTGATCAGTTGTCCTGATCTCCTCTTTCGTAAGAAAGAGATCTTTTCTTTGGTCCACAATCTCCAACTTGTTGAAAAGTAAATCAGTCTAGGCAGGACTTTCTGCTCGATTTGCCCACAGAGTCGCGAGAAAAGTGATGCTTTTGGTCCTCACCAGATCAATCGAGTGCGGCATTGTTTTAATGGTGTTGGGATGCTTTTGACCAAGGGGAAAGCCGTGAAAAGGTGGCCACGTCGCTCTATCGTATGTTAACCCTCTTAAAATCGAATGATATTCTATTCTCTTTGCGCTCTGCATTAAGTCAATAGTCGAATGATTTGATCAAAAGTTAGCATGATCCAACACCAAGAGATTAGGCTTCTTGAGATGTAAGCTCATGGTCACCTGCTTTCATTGAAAGATGAAACTTGATGCATCCTAACGGATCGGATACATTGAACATACCAAAAAGTCAGAAAAAGTTTTTGCACGCAAGTTGAAGAAAGCTTTCTTTGAAAGCCAGGGAAGATGAAGAAAAGAAGGAAGGTAGAAAGGAATGGCATCCGTTGCTTCGCCATCTCCGTTCCACAAGAGAGTGCATGTTCACGTTGGCCATCCTCAAAGGATAAGCTAACAGGGCAAACCCCATTTCCTACACTTCCTTATTGGATCTCTACAGCCACAGTTGCCCGTCTGCTGCCATCCTCCGCCGTCGCCATTGCAACCACCCCCTTCCCTTGTCTTTTTCCTTGCACTCTCTTGGATAGGAGGTCCACGGTTGCCGCTAGCCTATACTAGAGTTACTGTACTTGTTTGTATAAACTATACTCTCGAATCTCAAGGTCACGCTTTGGAGTCATACGAAAGCTCACCCTTTTCGTGGTCATATTTCGAAAATATGCAGATGATTTATCTTGAAGGAAATTGTCTGGAAAAAAGAAGTGCAAAGTCACTCGAATCCATGACTGGCGGGGGGGTACCTTATCGTTTTCCTTTCTCTTGACAATCACTCGAAGACTTTTGCAGCATATAATTGAACTTTCCGGACGTAGAACTTTCATGCTCATGCAAACGTGGATATCACCCAGGCGTATCGGTCCCATGACACCATCACGCGCAACGACTAAAAGAAGCTGGACATATAAAACCGAATACAAGTCCGGATCAAAACGTAAACCCATTCTGAAGAGTTATTCTTCTTTTTTTATTTTTTTTTTATCAGGTTTCATTTGGAAACCAGCTAATTATATGTGAAATGCATAGTTCAAATATAGAAATATGAGTAACGTGTAACCTTGGTAACCCATCGTATTGAGAAGAATGTGAAATTGTTGAAATAGCATGAGATTAATGAGGTTCGGATGTTGGGAGAGCTACGCCCGTCCGTTCTTAGGTTTTCCAAAGTGGATATCGAATCAATCTCGCGACCCGAACTAGAGGGGTGGGGACAAGTCAAGAACCTAATCGCACCATTGCACATATCTCCATGAACGATTGACGTTACGTACTATAAATGACTATTGCAAGTCATCAACCGAGAAAGAAATGTAAATTCGAAGAACTAAGGAGTACGGTTTGCCCAACTCTAATTGGCGGATCACTATAAGTCTCGGATTTGATCCAATCCACCAATATGGTAAATACATACGTATGCATCCACACACATGTTTGTGGGCATGATAAGTTGCAAAGTATATTTTCAAATCTTATTTTGAGACGAGAAAAACAATAAACTAACTGTCTAATCATAGCAAGCATAAATTAAGTTGACGGGACAAGATGAATTTACAGTAATTCTTTTTGAGTAACAGTTTGATTCTACTTTTAATAAATCACACGCAATGTACGAAATTATACCCTAAATCGCTGCCATATTCTCGTTATCGAACTCCCAGATATATGCGGTACGGTGCATCTTGTTTGAACAGCGGCACAAGCTAGTGGGCTGCTGGGAAACGATGTTAAAGGAGAGCGGTTGGAGTGGGCATAAATGATTATGATTCGCTGTATATACTTCGGGGGCATATATTCAAACTATAAAATTAACAGTAATAATAAAATATGCGTTGGGGCCAGCGGGTTAGGAGTTGACCCCGTGGAAAAACAAAGGATTGCGGGTGATTGAGAAAAGATTACGCCAAGATTCGATTAAGATTGTGTTGAAATTACGAGATTGTTTTAGGACTTTTTATAAAGTGGGATTTTCTTCTTTTGTTTTCTATTGGTGGACGACATTTGGTCACGGGATTTGGAATAGTGCCCCCCTGCCGTGTGGAAGGAGGGGTTTTGCCAAGCTGCAACGCGACGAGCACGACACCGGATTTGAAGACGCAATTTGACAATTGCGCTCTCGTTGAACCGTGAGCTACGGGTCGTGTGGGATTTGAAGTAGTAGAATATTGTTGAAAATCGCTCCGGACTTGTTGAAAATCTTCGTTCGAATTTCACCAATTTTGTACTTGTTGCTCTAGATTAGGTCGTTTGTACGATTTGGGGGATTGGACCTAATTGGTTCACGAGGGTTCACGAGACTCTCGAATAATCGACGGGCTTTTTGGGGTATCTGATTTCTATGCCCGTTCCATCAAATTATTAACAAAACAAGATTTGCTAGGTTAATTGTGATCTGGTAATGGTTCTTGAGACGTTCTTTTCTATTATTTTCAACTTCACGGTGGCTTTTTCCATATTATGACCAAAATAATGGATGCTAGCTATTATTTTTTTGCTCAAAGTCGTCCCATTACTAAACGGGAAAAAGAAAAAACACCCTACTCCTGACTTCGTCAACTAGAAAAACAAGTATTTCATTTTCAAGTCCCATAGCATAACTACCTTTTTTTTGTATATATCACCTCCCAATATTTCAAGTCTTATAGCAAAACCACCTTGTCTTATATGTTAACTCCCGAGTATTAAAAAAAAAAAGGTTGTGTACTCACTCTACATTTCTTTTTTTTATTTAAATTAAAATCCCTAAACATCTGAATCTTTTAATTTAATTGATTTCCATAAACATACGAAACATTATGCAAAAGCCGAACGAGTACTCACACTTAATTAGAAGGCTTGGTAGTTTGTGGAGCCCGTCATAGCTCGGGGCCAAACGAGCATGTCTCAAAAAAGCCCTCTATAGACAGAGCACGACAATTCCGTTCGGTCCGTCCATTCGAGCCGAATCTAATATGCAGCAACGATTGAACAGGAATAATAATTGCCCTAACTAAAGACCGCATGATGACGAGGTGGTTGCATAGATTAGGTCTAGGATTTCCCCTAACTCCCAATCTCAAATCAAAACCGGGCTCTCCCTTTTCTATTCATCTTGTAACCAAACTGGCTAAACTTTTTGGCTTAGGGGGTGAAAAAAAAAAAAAAGTAAGTTGGGAGAGCCGGAGAGGCAGAGGGAATCACAAAGCGTTCTTCCATGTACTTGATGAGAGAGAGAGAGAGAGAGAGAGGGAGGGAGAGGCAAGTGAGTCCAATGAAGGGTGTAGGGGGGGGACCAGGGAAAGAGGAGAGGGCAGGAGAGCAGGGAATCGCAGCCAATCCGAGGGATTTGTTGATGGTGGGTAGGGGCCAAATAAAAAGGCCTTCGCCTGGCCATGTGAGGACGAGGATGAAAGGAGCGATGGCAGGAGGAAGGAGGAGGAAGCAGGAGACGATGCCGATGATGATGATGATGATGATGAAGATGGTGATGATGATGATCATTTATTGAACACATACATGAAACCCCGGAAGGGGCCAAAACCCCTTTTTCGTTCTTCGGGGATAGCGATGGCTTCCTTTGACTTAGCCCACGCACCACACACGCACACATGGCCGACACACCATATCACGCTCACTTTGTGTGGCCAACGCCCGATTTGGGGCAAAGGAAGGAAATTATAAAACAAAAAAAAAAAAAAAAGCAGCCTCTTCCCACGGCGTTTCACGCTATCGTCGCTCTCTCGATTCGCATTCGCCTAAACATCGTTTGGTGATGTACGAGTACGACCGTGTCTGAGGAAAAGGAAATATGCCCGATCGGTTGCGTAGGGTCGCGTTAGACCCGTCGTATGGGGGTCGTGCCGTAGTCCTCGCGTTCCGAGTCGTGTTCTCCGGACAAAAGGGTAAAACATATTCTAGAAACAACCCATATTTATTTGCGTTCATGTTGGCCGTGTAAAATGATCCTAGTGGGATCGACCCAATTTTCCAATGCAAAATCATCGCATAATTATGTCACACAGGTCTATGACCACATATATTTTTCATGATTTAAGGCTTTCCTTTAGAGAAGAAAGTTTCAATTTAGTAATTGATATGGACATCGGAATAAAAGAAAGGTCATTCCGTACATGTTAATTTGATATATGATCTAAAAATCTATTTATACAAGTATCGGAAGATCATCGCATCTTCTTCTTATTTATTTATTTTTTTTGGTTGCGCTTTTGTCCAGACAAAGTCTCATGTCCTGGAAGGGGTGCTTGAATGGACAAAAGGGCAAATGGTCCCCACGCAATCTTCTCCTTATTCCATCAAAAGATATCGACGCCCTTTTCAAAGGAAGCCCCCAGCATCTTCCCCTATTTACACATCTCGCCTCGCCAAAATATCTTTTGCCCCCTACCCCCCCGCCCCCCTTAGATCCAACCTACTCCCCAACGTACCCGGCACGTGAACAGGCTGCTTTCTTCATTGCAAGCGCGTATCTTACAGTTCTCTTCTCCAACTTAATTCAGCTCCCTCTCTCCGATTACTTCCTTTGAAATAATATTCATGTGATCCCGTTTCACCTATTAATTTAAAATTTTTTGAATTGGATTTCTTGATGTGATATCGCTTTATAATGAATTATGACGCGATTGCATATTTTTTTCTCCAAACAACTTAGCATCATGAAAAATATAATTTGCACAAGTGACGGTGTTTATATAACATTGAGTCGTGTTCTCATGACAATTAAAGTCTTTACCTTTGAAGGCTTGGCTTGCCTAATGGTAGAGGTGTCCTTACAAGTTATATTAGATTGTTTGTGCAGAGAAATGATCAAATTTAAGTACCAGACTGAAAAACTTATTATCTGACTAACAGGAGCCATCTCTCAAACTAAATTGGACTAAATTGCCTATTCTCGTACCTATGTATATAACTTTAAAAATGTACGATAATAAAAGAGTTAATTTCATCACTGATCAAAAGGAATCTAGTGGATTTCAAGGATTAGGTCGTTAAACTTTAATTCTAGTCACTTGTCACATCAAATTTTTATATACTTTTGTAATCGATGCATTTTCATTGGAATTTGGACTTGAGAGCCACCCGATGGATCATATTGGGGGTGAAGCATTGCGTGACGGGGAGAAAAACTAGGGTACGGAAGGTTGTCGTGGCCGGGCTTAATTGAATCATGGGTCAAGACTCATTGACATTTTGCTAGTGTCCGGGTCTTGTCCAAAACCCCTGTTCAAGAAGAATCTTCGGGTCAAAGCGACCTTTCCCAGAAGGATTTCCAAGATTTTGGGTCTAATCTCGTCTTAGTCGCTAATCATCTACAAACAGAGAATTACACAAAAACCTCAAACTCCTGTTCGAGCGAAATCAGAAGAGGGGGTAAGGAAACCAGTCCACCAGCGAACGAACGGACCGACCCGCCATTCTCGGAAACAAGTCGACCTCTTGACGAGGCGGTCGGTAATCCGGTTGGGGAAATCGTAGGACCCCCACCAGTAATTGAGAGAAAGGGGGCATTTAATGAAACCCAAAAAGCCTCTTCAATTCAATTTCGACCGAAGGTTCTAGATCTAAGAATTCAACCTCGTTGATTAAAGATGTGTAAAACGGACCCTCGAATTGAGAACTGCTCTCATCAGACTAGATCAGCTGATGTGATCTGGTTCCCGATAGTATTGGTCTGGTTTCTAATTCCTAAAAGTGAAGTCGATGTCTGGGCAGTTCGATTCTCAATTCCAAAGAAAAATCGGATTAGATCGATGGAATATATATATTTTTTAAATTAATGAAATGTAAAATAAACACTTTCAATTTGATTTCAAGTAATTAGGGAAAAGGTAATAAAAAATGTTAAGTGATTGATTCCATTGAATCGGCCTAGATCATCCAGTTTCCCGATCGTAGGACTAATTGATCCTGTGTTCCAATCTTTGAGAAGTGGAAACCGATCATCCCTCCAGTTCCACGTGTGAAAGTCAAATGAAAAATCAGAGCGCCGGCCCCCGGGAGAGGGGAGAGGCATTTCGGAAATTTGGTTGATTGAGGGCGGTGGATTGTGTCAGTTCGCGTGAGAATGAGATCCACGCATTCATCGCGATGTCCCTTTCGCAGAGATCTCCGATTGCGATATATTTATTATAGCAGCCTCTCTCTCTCTCTCTCTCTCTCTCTCTCTCTGGTAATTAGATTTCAATTTGACGATTTTGTTCCCAACAGTTTGACAATTACTTGCCAACATTGTCAACACGTCACACCCGCCTCTGGAAGATGATTCCTTAATAGTGAGCGAAGCATCATCTGTAATGGCCACATGAAAATCATATTACCTAGTGGTTTTATGATGGGTTTTAGTAAAAGCTTGTCGCTAGATTACATATGATGATGATCCGAAGTTACTCTGCTTAGCGTATTGACTCGGGCAAATCGAATGCAAAATTTGAGAATAATATTCAACTGGTCCACGGCCTGCAGTAAATGATCGTGTGGATGCGTCCCTGACAGGTTAGTTGAACCTAGATTTTCTAATGCACTTATCGATTTATGTACTGATATTTCTTATTACTAACGTGCAAGTAGCGTTGTTCACAGAAAAAAAAAACGTGCAAGTAGCACTTAAAAAATAGAAAATCTTTTTTTTTTATGTTTAACTGGCCAATTCTCGGACGACCTATTGTGGGCTAGTTGGAGATTAGCCATCATCCACCAGTCTAGGTTGTTGCCTGAATTGATTTTACACCTTACTGTTCACTTACTTTTTACTCGACCAGAGTCCAGAGTAAGCTCGTGCGTATTGACTTTTTCAGTTATGAAGTGTTTGAAATTATATAACTATCATTGAAGAGACTCGCATGTGATTTTTTTTTTTTTTTAACTTCTGGGAAATTGGGACAATATTTCGAGAGGTTTGCGCGACTTTTCCTTTTTTTTCAGCGAATGAATAAGTTCTTAGGCTTTTAGTACAATCGCTGAAATGAAAATGAACATGAAAAAGCCAAAAGGCTATATTTCTAAATATGATGGGCCAAGTCGAAAACTAGACATCGACTAGTCACGGCGGTGTGAGGCTGTAAGCTAAGCCAGGGAGAAGTGGTGGCCATGGACATGCATGACTTAGAGTGATAGGTAGAGGTCAAAAAAAGAACAGTACCAAAAAGCATATGTTTTAGAAATTTATTATGGAGGACGATTTATATTTACATATTTTCACGAATAATGAAAATATTTTTCATCCATTCATTTTTATAAGTAATATAAACAATTATTTTTGAAATAATGTTTTAGGAATCATTCATAATTCATAAAACAAGTAGAGTGATATCATATTCAAATTCATACCATGTGATATCATTTAGCAATTATAATTAGAAGTAATTTTAGCTCTATTGATGGGTAAAAAAATAACCCATATTAGCATTTTCGTGAACAGTACTTTCTTTTTCTTCGATGACTTATTATACTTATGTTGATTAGTAATTTTCTATTTAAACTTTGAGTGTTCTGAATTTACAAAAAAAAAAACTAAGAAGAATTGCTACAGAAAAAAGTGAAATTGCTAGGACATACTTCATATTGTAAAAAATGAGGCAAAAATGCAGTACATGAAACGATTGATGTATGACATCGAGAGTGTTCAACACGACCAGGGGCTGCATGGAAATTTCAAGGGCCGAAAATGAAACCTTTTTCTGTATTTCTTTTTTGACAATTCAAGGCCATGCAATACGACAAAAGCACAAATTTGGTCCGACCGAATATTTGGAAAAAAAATCTGCATCGACAAATCAGCTCGAATTCAATAATTGGGAAGAGAGAGACAAAGTGGGAGGAGGGAACAGAGCATGATGAGACAAAAAAGCAGGATTTTCAGAGAACAATTTAGCATCCAAATTGCAATTGATATAACTGTGCAATGATCATAAAAATATGTATTTATTTTTACATTAAAATATTATCTTATGTTACTTAACAATGCATCTTATATACTCTTTATATCAGTGTGATATTTCTCCACTTTTTTTATTTTATTTTTTGAGTTAGAATTTATAACTTAATATCAAAGAGAACTGCCATTTAAGATTTTTTTATTGAACTTTCTTTGTTGACTTGCACCTATAATGTAAGGTTAAAGTCGATTTCAATGTAATTTGTAACTATTTGTGTCGTGTTAGTCATTAGGAGCTTGTGACGTTGAAATAATAGTACCACATTTATTTATTTTTGCTTGAGAGTACCGCATTAATTAAAGTAGCCTTTTATCTTTTTCAAAAAATGAACTGTTTGTGGAGATGGTTTCTTGTTTTAAGCTTTTTGGTTATTTTTGTTCTTTCATTTTTGGGAATATAAATCCGTATTATAAAGTCAACTAATTTCTCTACTCCTAGGAATAGATTGGTGGATAAAAAATAGATTTTGAACAAAATCAATAGGTAGACAGAAATTATATATTTGTATCTTGGAACAATTTCAATTTTTTTTTTCTTTTTTTCTTCTTTCTCCTCTTGCCAATCGCTAGGCCTTGGCGAGGGCTGGCAGCTAGTTAGATGAGAGTTAGCAGCTAGTTAGAGGAGGAAGAAGAACATAAGGAATAAAAAGAAGAAAAATCTCATAAAATTTTTAAATTAAAAAAATTATACATCACAAAAAATTTCGAAGGGTTGTACAAAATATAATCCTATTTTTTATTATATTAATATAAATTTTGTGCAGTTACCAAACACATTCGAATGCTTATAAACTCATTCAGAAAACAAAACAAAATAAAAATCATTTATAAGCATAAATCGTTTATATAAACAAAATTGTTACCAAACAATTTTTTTTTTTTTTTTTGTTGGGAGTTACCAAACGTACTTTAAGTAGCCAATTCTCAACCTTTATGCTCGAGGCCATGGTCACTAAATTTAGAGCATTTGGCGTCCATGGCTCCACAAGCTCTGAGTTTATGACCATGCCCTCTAGATTCAATGTCTCGCTACCATAGTAGCCGATCTAGATCAACCAACGAGAATTAGTGACAGAATCGGGGAGGTAACTCGAGGACGGCGATGGCCGTGATGGGGCAGGGTGTTGAAGACGGTGGCGAACGATGGCGTGAGGTTGAGGAGATGCGGGAGTTTATGGGTGATGTAGGCTGGAGTTTGTAGTAGAGCTCGACAGTTTAGGGATCAGCAAAGACAGCAATTTGGTCTTTCGGAGCAGGATGTTTTGTTTAGAGGTAACAAACTAGTATTTTCGAAAAAGAGGGTATTGGGAAGTAGCCTTCGCGTAAAAGTTGAGGCAATTTTTTTGGTACTTTCCTCATCTTTTAAGTCAAAACTTGCCATGATCATCAAACATGCTTGATTTTAATAGGTGTTGAATATGGAGGTTATCAAATGGACATGTAGTGTTTGTTCATTATAATTGTGATTACGTGGCGAGGTACTATAATATGTGTGATTGAGAAAACGTGTTTTTAAGCCGTAATACCTTGAAAGATTGATAAAGCCATTGCCCGAACGCTTGTCGTCCTCGATGGCTAGTGCCAGTATTAGGAAAGCATGCAAGCATGCAGCATTCGCGAATTGTTAGTGCTTTTATTTACATGATCCGTAATTGTTCCAATTATGGAAAATTAACAAATTATGTTGACAATTCGAGTTGAATTGAACTTAGGAATTACATGTACAGCATATTTGATCACTTCGAGCTTAACAATATCAAGTGCAGTCGCTAGATTACTCCCCTGTTCCCAAAAAAGAAGAAGAGAGTATCGTCATTCAAAAATAAAAGTGTCATAGTGATTTCTTTTTAATATTTAAGTTTTCAACATACTTATTTTATCTCTCTAAATTCGTTTCACTTATTGTTTACTTTAGCACACAAGTGACATTTTATACACATTTTGGGATGAGCACTAATCCAAAGTAGCTTTCGTTACTATTGGACCGACATGGTGGCTTTTGTTTTGATTTTAGGATTTGGATAATAAATTCCAAACT
Source organism: Eucalyptus brandiana (assembly GCA_014182725.1). NCBI lineage: Eukaryota > Viridiplantae > Streptophyta > Magnoliopsida > Myrtales > Myrtaceae > Eucalyptus > Eucalyptus brandiana. The sequence goes on from CM024669.1 coordinate 33,378,574, forward strand.
CCCAAAATAGGGAATCTACCAAGACAATGTGAGTTATAGGTTCCAACTCGTATCGAAACTGTTTATTTATACCCAATGAATGTTAGCTTAGACAAGGTAGGTTCTAGCTTTACGGTGGTATCCAATCTATTTCCAACTTGATAAATGCTGACACACCAGATAAACTTTTCGAGGACATGAATTATTTGATATCCGCTTTGAAGAATTCAATTCTTTCAAGTTGTTCATGACTCTCAACTCTCCACAATAACCCAGTTGAAGATGCCGTGATTTTTCTTTTTTAGCGGACCATTGCTTTTGGGGAATGAGAATTTATGTTGGAAATTTAACTTTCATTTTGCTCGATCAAGGGATGAGTTGGACGGTTCCCAATTGCTTCATATTTCCGTTTGTTTTTTGCACCGTACTTCTCACCATTTAGTTACTCTACTATCTTTGCTCTAACCGTTATTCGTCTTACTTGTAAATCGGGGGGTGTTTTACTCAAATTTGTCCTCTTAAGGAGTAAACAAAAAACGAGACAAAAAAGAAGGAATTGGCCAATTCCCTAGTTGTATCTTTCGGGGCAAAGTTTCGGGTTCAATTGGTGAAATAGATCGATTTCGGTCGTTAAAACATTATTTAAAAATCACGAAAAGATGTATCGAGATACGGTGAGTCACAAAGGAAATTGATTTCTCGATAGATGTTATGGTCGAGAGAAGCTCCTTTTTTTTCGTTTTTTAACAAAAGAAAGACGAAAGAGGTAAAGGGTCCATCTGGGAGAGAGAAAAAAAACACGAATAGTTTTTTTTTTTTTTTTTTTATTTATAACGAGGCAGACCCTGAGAGGGGGCAGGGGCGGGGGAGACAAGAGCGTATCTGCAAAAAATCCACAAAATTCGATTCAGTTTGCTTTTTAAAGCAAGGCCAGCAATTAAATAAATAAAAAAATAAATAGAAATAAAAAAGAAAAAGAAAAAGAAAAAGAAAAAAAACAGAGAGAGATCGTCTCTCTCATCAGTCCTTCTCTTTCCTTCTTCCTCTCATCGTCCCTTCTTCTCCATTAAACCAAATCTCCTCCCTTGGATCGAGACGAACCCGGAAGAAGGAAAAAGAAAGCTCTTTTCCACTCACCCAATTCAATGCACCATCATCTCCTCCTACTCCTTAATCCATCCCACGCTTTGAACGGACCCCGTTGTTGTTTTACTTTCTTTATTCTTCTCCTCTTCTTCCAACAACAACAACAACAACAGCAGCAGCAGCGCACGCACACGCACGCACGCGACTCTTCTCTTTCTTGAACATCGTGTCTCCTCCTCCTCACTCCCCCACTTCCCTCCTCCTGGCCTTTCGCTCGTGTTGGTTTGCTTCGCTGTGTGCTGTGTTGGGAGGTCAATCTTTTCACGGGGCCTCGGTTGGAATAAACAAGAGCCAGAAAATCAGTGAACGTGCTCTTCTTTCCTCCTGCTGTCTTGCCAAACTTCACGCCTTCGAGCTACACGAGAGAGAGAGAGAGAGAGCGAGAGAGAGAGAGAGAGGGACAGGACATGATTGGTGCTTTCTCTCTCTTCGTGGGTATTTTTTATTCCGTTCAAAGATTGGAACAGTGGCCAGTTCTCATTTTTAGATAAGAGGAGAGAGAGAGAGAGAGGGGGAGGGGGAGCTTTGTCTTGGAGTTTGAGCTCTCTCTCCATCTTTTGAGAGCCATGCTCGTCTCTATGTGACTCGAGACGAGCTCGTCTTTTTTTGAATTCTTCTTGCTTTCCTCTCTTTAGAAAGCTCTACGACCATTGGGTTTCTAGAGAGAGAGAGAGAATGTGCGAGTGTGCGTGTGTATGTGTGTGTTTGTAGAGTCTAGAGGGCGCGCGCGCTAGCCTTGAGAAACAGATTTTATCTAACACCTTTTTTTACTTGTTTTCCCTTTTCGTTCGTTGCCCCTTTTCGCTTTCTGTTCTTTCTTTGAATGCTGTCTGCAAAATAATTTCCTTTGGGTTCATCTTTACTCTTTTTGTCCGGAAAAGAGTGCTCCCCGAAAATCATCATTACTTTTGTAATTCAGCTGCGTAAACAAGTCCTGAGCTTTTCTGAGCTATAGCATGAAGTGGGTATCTGGAAAACAAGGAGGAAAAGAAGAGGAACAGCAAGAAGAAGGAAAAGCTCAACAGAGGAGAAGCAGAATCTGACACAAAGCTTTACACAGAGGCAGTGAAGGGATGGGGGTGAAAATGCAACAGAGCCACCATTTGGTGGCCGTGAAGTTGAACGAGCAGGTGGGGACAAAGAGAGGGTACACATTCATTCAGTCGAACAGGGCTTGGATTCCCAAATTCTTGGTCCTTTCGGTGGTGGGGATGGCATTCTTGAGCATGTCGATCTACAGAAAAATGGACGCTGACATCAAGGTGAGGAGGAAGGAGGTGCTGGTTAGCATGTGCGATCAGAGGGCAAGGATGTTGAAAGACCAGTTCAGTGTCAGTGTTAATCATGTTCATGCCTTGGCCATTCTTGTCTCAACTTTTCATTACTACAAGAACCCATCTGCTATCGATCAGGTTCGTCCTTGCACTCTTCTAATCGAAGGATATCTAGGAAATGTGAAACGGAAGATCTTTTGCTTCTCCTTTCTAGCCCCCGTCACCTTTTGTTTTTCTCTTTCACCTTGCGTTTCTTCATGCGAAAGGATTTTTGGAATGTCTCGGCTTTTGGCTCTCCGTTATGTTGGCCAGCGAGCAATTTTTTGGTTCTTCTAATTGAGGAGGACTGGGGAAATGAGAGGAAAATTATCATGGGTCCCACATTTACTTGTTACAGTCTGTTCCTTTCTAGAGATTATCCGACATGTTCTATTTTCAGATGGAGTTGAACTGGTTTTAGTCAAGTGAAAAGATGGGAGCATTTCTGTTTATGTTTTATTAAAAGACACAATGGGGTTACTTCTTACTGAATAGTTTGGATCGAAATTGGCATCTTGAAGGAAACATTTGCCGAGTACACAGCAAGAACCGCCTTTGAGCGCCCTCTACTGAGCGGTGTGGCGTATGCGGAAAGAGTGACTAATTCGGAGAGGGAGAAATTCGAAGAGCAACATGGATGGACAATTAAGACAATGGAGAGGCAGCCTTCTCCTGTTAGAGATGAATATGCGCCCGTCATTTTCTCTCAAGAAACCGTATCCTACATTGAATCACTTGACATGATGTCAGGAGAGGTAAAGGCAGATTGTGCGGCTTTTCTTTTCCCATCAATGCACGCGCTGAGCTTGAGATCCTGTAAGTAATTCGCCATTGATTTATGGAAGTGACACAACATGCATTTTACTTGTAGGAGGACAGAGAAAATATTCTAAGGGCGGGGGCAACTGGAAAAGCTGTTCTAACAAGTCCATTCAGGTTGTTGGGCTCCCACCATTTGGGCGTTGTATTGACGTTTCCCGTGTACAAGTCAAAACTCCCGCCAAATCCAACTGTGGAAGAGCGCATTGAGGCAACTGTAGGGTGAGCCCCTTATGCTGCATGCCTAAAAAAAGATGTCTATTCTTTTTTGACAAAGGAAAAAGGAACTGATGTTGCCTTGGGAAAAAAATAAAGTTTTTGAAGCCTCATTTTCTGAACAATTGAAGCTGAAAATTTTTCGTTGTCTTGTATTTGGAGTTTGCAAATGGAACTATACTTGATTGCAATATCTAGCCGGCACAGATTCTCACTTGAAAGCAACTAAGCAATTGCCTTGACCATTCTCTACGTGTGTATTTGGGGGAGGTTTCGGGTGGGGGGTCTAAAATTAGGTGATGACACAAGAAGAGGGACGATTGCATTGGGTAAACATGGAGTTTGGATGCTTTATACTGTTGCTATTTCATTTCTTTTGAGTTCACCCCTTACATCATGCCTTAGGCTCTGTATGTAAAGGATATTGTAATAAAAATGGGAAAAGAAATGAGAGAATTTTTTTTTCCTCTCCTTGTCTCACAAAAATTTCAATTTTTGCCTGCTGTCTACACCAGTCATTCCCCTCTCGCCTCTTTTGTAAATGAACCCTTAACTTCCATGATCCCCCTGATCTTGCTTCTGAAATTTACTTGTTTTGTCACCTTGTTTCATGAAGAGAACTTTTAAAATTAAATCTTTTCTGATGACACAATAGAAATTTCTATGAACATAAAACTTCATGGTGGCCCTTATTAGTTGCTGCTAAATTTCGGGTGTATTTAATGGTGCAGTGCAGTAATCTTGGTCCATGCATATAAGCCACAAGCTTTCTTCTGTACCAATATTCATTGATGATTGTGACAGGATTTCCTGGGCCTACCATGGCTCTTTACCATCAGCTTCTCTAATGTTGTTCATCAGCTTCTTTCTATAACTAATGCAAACATAAAGTCTGTTGTATGATGTACATAATGTGATTGTTTAGGAAGGTGGTAGGTTAGAGATTAAGCCAAGAATAATGAAGAAGGATAAATTAGAACTAAGTACCAGCAAATCTATATCTAGAGTACGTAAGTGGTAAGGAGGGAATAGTAGCTAGTGATGATTTCATATGTACTTACACAGAAGCAAAGTTGCTTTCCCTCCGTACATTACGTATTTTGAACTTAATATTCTTGATATCAAGTTTGCAAGCATGGATGTGCTGAAGTCATGACTAATTTCAATTTATGCAGATATCTTGGAGGAGCATTTGATGTCGAATCTCTCGTGGAGAATCTACTTGGGCAGCTTGATGGAAATCAGGCAATCTTGGTCAATGTATATGATGTGACAAACTCTTCCGAACCACTTATCATGTATGGTCACCAATATCAAGAGTGTGACACATCCCTTCTACATGAGAGCAAGCTCGACTTTGGTGATCCGTTTAGGAAGCATCAGATGATTTGTAGGTTAGTGGGTTCATCCATGGAGACTTCTTTCTGATTGGATAATTTCCAAGGATCTGATGCTGCCCTTTCCTTTTCTTTTTTGCTAAGCAGATATCATCAGAAGGCACCGCCATCATGGACAGCCCTCACTACTGCATTTTTTGTCTTTGTGATAGGCTTATTAGTAGGGTATATTTTGTATGGTGCAGCAACTCACATTGTCAAAGTCGAAGATGATTTTCATGAGATGCAGGAACTGAAGGTTCGAGCAGAAGCTGCTGATGTTGCCAAATCTCAGGTATTTCCCGTTATTCTTTCTCCACAGTTCAATGCACATATTTGAGAGCAATTTTATATTGATGAGTTGCTGATTGCAGTTTCTTGCTACTGTTTCTCATGAGATTAGAACTCCAATGAATGGCATCCTTGGTATGTTGTGTATCCTTTTGGGAGATTTATTTTTCTTTTATTTCCTCTTATGACTTTTTGGTCAGCATCACCATCTTGGGCGATGTTCTATTTTCAGGAATGCTTGCTCTGCTTCTTGACACAGAATTGAGTTCTACTCAAAGAGACTATGCACAAACTGCTCAAATCTGTGGAAAAGCATTAATAGCACTGATAAATGAGGTACTTGACCGTGCTAAAATTGAAGCGGGCAAGTTAGAGCTAGAGACAGTCCCATTCGACATTCGATCCATTCTTGATGATGTTCTCTCCCTATTCTCTGAGGAGTCCAGACACAAAGGTATTGAGGTAGGTCTGAACATAGTGCAAGAATGCTCATGCTAATAATTTTTAAGTGCAAAAGAAATGGTTTCTGTATTGTCTGAACTCCGAAGATTCTTTGGATTTATTATTTTTAACAGTATGCTCGATTTCTTAATTATGGTAGTTGAAGTTATAATTTGATGTCCACATTTTTCATTATGGAACTGATGTGCTTTCTGTTCTTCTGTCTGGAAATGCCTCCTCTGCTTCTCTTTCTGCGTGCAACTTTCAACTACTATCCTCTTCGATGATCTACGGCATGTGCATTAAAACCCATTTTGGAAGTGAAGCTTGCTGTCTTTGTTGCTGACAAAGTGCCAGAAATTGTCATGGGGGATCCAGGAAGATTCAGACAGATAATTACTAACCTTGTTGGAAACTCTGTTAAAGTAAGTGCAATTTCTGTTCTCTGTATTCAAGCAATAAAAAAACCAAATCATATTGTTCAGCTTGTGTAAAAATTACCTACTTGAAATCTGTGTATTGGAATAAGTTTCATCTATTTGAGTAATAGCATTATTTGGGTGTCTACTAGTGTTGTGCATATATCTGAGACTTATGATGATCTAATTGCAAATGAGTCTTTTAATTACATTATTTGGCTACAAATTACACAGATGTACCATACTTCTTGTTCTTGTTCTTCTTGTTCTTTTTTTTTTCCCTCGAGTCTAGTGAACAAGAGATTGCCAAGATGTTTGCAGCTCTCATTTTGTTTCATTTCATTAAAGTACTCACTAAATTGAACACTTGACAGTTCACCGAGAAGGGACATATATTTGTGAAAGTCCATCTGGCTGACCAAGTAAAGGGTGCGACTAATGCACACGCTAAAACTTGCCTAAATGGACGACCAGAGGAAGATATACTGATTTCTGATGGGTCACAGTTGGAAACATTGAGTGGATGTGAAGTAGCTGATGAGAGGAACAGTTGGGATACCTTTAACCTTTTGGTAGCTGAAGACCAGTTCAATTCCGTTGATTCCAACATGACTAGTAACGAAGCTTCTGAAAATGTCACGGTAATGGTCAGTGTTGAAGATACTGGCATTGGCATTCCATTGCGGGCCCAGGATCGTGTATTTATGCCCTTCATGCAGGCAGATAGCTCAACTTCTAGAACTTATGGTGGAACTGGGATTGGCTTGAGTATTAGCAAGTGTCTGGTTGAGCTGATGGGTGGACACATAAACTTCATAAGCCGGCCTCAGATTGGAAGCACATTCTCCTTTACGGCTGTGTTTGGAAGATGCAAAAGGCTTGTGTTTGCTAATGTGAAAAGGACTTTTGAAGATCTTCCTTCTGGTTTTAAAGGATTGAAAGCAATAGTGGTTGATGGTAAGCCAGTCAGAGCTGCTGTAACTAGATACCATTTGAATAGACTTGGCATTAACGTTGAAGTCGCAAGTAGCATCAATGCTATAACAGCTACGGGCGGGAAAAATGGTTCTCTGACTGCTGGGTATGTTCCACTTCTTGCACATAATTTCTATGAACTCTGGTCATTTTTCCAACATTCTCATTTTTGTGCTTATAATGGAGAAGAAAACCCTGGCATGAGAGATATAACTGCAAACTTCGAAGGTGTATTTGCTATCAATACAAAGTTTATAAGGTCTTTATGCTCAAATGTTTCTTGAATCATGTCAATGAAGAGTTTGAATCTTGACAAACACACTACTAATGTTGCTGCACTGACTTATTGGTAGCTTCTAGATGGATCTCATGTAAACTTAACAAATTATCTGTTTCTTCTGTTGCATCAACTGTAATGTATGTTTTGAGGGAAAATCTGAAGTTGCAGATTTTTCCTTCGTTTCTCTCTTCTGCTTTTCCTTCAGTAATGTAGCTTAGGTCATACCTCATCAAAGTGCCTGAATGTTCTTTAAAAAGAATAGCTCCTTTTTACTCAATTGTTGCATGTGGTTCATAGTAGTTGTCAATAAACAGAAAGAGACAACCAGCTGGCTGATCAATGTCTGTTGATGTACTTAGTGGGCTGAAAATACATGTTTCTAGCAGAAGAAAGTAAATTAACTGACATATCCAGCCCAAAATGAGCTGAGTTTTGAGGCAAATGCAGCTTCTGATTGCTTTTTCCCCCTATGTGACAGATATCGGCACCCAGACATAATTCTAGTTGAGAAAGATATGTGGATGTCCAGCATTGACAGCTGGATAAGTTTAACGGTGGCAGACTGGAAACAGAATGGCAATTTAATTCAGCTTCCGAAAATCCTCCTTGCAAGCAAAATCAGTGCTTCTGAATTAGAGAAGGCGAAAGCTTCTGGTTTTGCTGATACTGTCATTATGAAACCAGTGAGAGCAAGCATGCTTGCTGCATGTCTGCAACAGGTTCTGGGTATCGGAAGGAAGAAGCAATTGCAGAAGGATATGAACATGCGAAATGGATCTAGCGCCCTGCGGAGCCTTCTCTATGGCAAGAAGATATTGGTGGTCGATGACAACAAGGTTAATCGAAGAGTTGCAGCAGGCGCACTCAAGAAATTTGGGGCCAATGTAGAGTGTGCAGAGAGTGGAAAAGCTGCATTAGAGTTGCTTCAACTGCCACATGACTTTGATGCTTGTTTCATGGATATCCAAATGCCTGAAATGGATGGGTATGCTCTACTCACTCTGTCTGTTGTCCAAATGTGATAGGATGCTCTCAATCCAGTGTTTGTCAATAATTATGCATTAATCCCCGTGCTCGCAGTTTTGTCCTTCAACTTGTGAAATGAAGGACTTGTTGAAGCATTAGCATTAATTGGTTTCTCCTGCTGAGAGAGAAATAGCTATGGTTCTCCTGCTTTCATTATTTCCAGATGAGGTAAAATCATGGACATTGAGAAACATGTTTTAAACTTATCAGTTAAGTAAATTGCATAGACAATGCAATGGTAGGAAGTACACGGAGGACTAAACAATAGAACTTCTTTTGGCCTCCCTTTTGTGCACAAGCACTGTTAGAGAACATAGTTGAACTGTTGAAAATGTGGTGGGAAGTACTTTAAAAGAGAGCGACCTAAGTTTAAGTTCCTTAAATAATCACGCATTTCAGTGCTTACAAGTTTCTTAAGGGAGTTATGCTACCCTTTTGACACTATTGAAAGTGATAAAATGTTGGAACAATTTGTGTTAGTTGTTCTTTTGCTATCAAATACTGTTGAAGACCTTCCATTTTTTTCAGTTGTCATGTCATGACATTTTTTGATGTGAATCTCCAGCGTTTGAGATTTTGGGCATCACAATTACACCTCATATTGGTTTTTTACTCATAAATGGTGGCCTTTTAATAGTTAAGGTCATGGGGTTCACATATGACATTGTCATTTGAGAGTTCAGCTTGTCATGGTGTTGGAGCCTCATCGGACTAAATGGTTTGTGATAAGATTTTGAAGACATCAGCGTGTGTTTTCTCTATATAATGCATTTAATAGCGACGTTGGTACTCATGTAGTTATATTTACTTTGATTTGTTGAAACTAGCTTTTATATGCTAGAATGTGTTTCCCTGAACAACCGAGTATTCTCACGGGCAAGCTAGGGAAACCAAGCTTGTTTGTTCACTAGTTATTTTCAGCACTAGGTCATTTATTGGGGACAATCAAATCAATTTCGACATCTGATATCCTCTACTTAGTTCCTTGGAGATGCAAAAGCAAAAGAGCATCTGTTGGCTAGTAATGTGTCAGTCCTTATGGGAGCTTAATCAGAATCATCTGAGACTTAGTCCAGTTGTCATATTTGCTAACTTATGATCTTATTGCATTAACCATGCACGGTTCTTAAGTAAGAATGATCTCTCTCTCTCTCTCTCTCTCTCTCTCTCTCTCTGTGAGAAGCAGGAGATGGAAGCTGCTCTTCGGGAGGGATTTATTACCATATCTCTGTAAACTGAGCTTTGTGCTGATCAATTGCTTTAATATCATTTTTCCCATTTGTTTTCTTTCTCTACTTCTGGATGGAGTCAGTGTTCTCATTTCTTTTCCTTCTATATGCAGATTTGAGGCAACACGACAGATTAGGCTGATGGAGAGCCAGGTGAACGAGCAAATGAAAAGTGAATCTGCAGTTCAAATCGTAAAAGGGGGTGAGAGGCACATGCCAATATTGGCAATGACGGCGGACGTGATTCACGCGACGTATGACGAATGCCTTAAATGTGGGATGGATGGGTATGTCTCAAAGCCCTTTGACGAAGAGAATCTTTACCAGGCGGTTGCCAAATTCTTTAGGACCAAGCCTGTCTAGGACTTGAAAACTTCAAGCGTCTGGTGAATTCATGGATGTCGCAACTCAGATGTTGCAGTGAAAAAAAGTGACCAGCGATTTTGTACTCTGCTGGTTGGTTTTTCATGTCGATAATGGCCCCACTCAAAAATGCCAGCACTGGTAAATTGTTCTGACCTGACTCAAATCATTATTTTAACTAGAGTAGAATGAATCGGAGTATTTGTATACTCCCATAGAACATCCAGCCCTGCTTCTCTGTATAGATCTTAAGGAGGGGGGGCGAGGAGTCCAAAAGGTGTATATTTTCATCGTCGTAAAATCTTGTATGCTTTTTTCTCAGAAAGCTCTGAACCACTTAATACAATCTGGAAATGCTCTTTTCTTGTTTTCCTTCATTAAAGACGTCGTGCACTTGCCATTATTGCGGACTTCTTGAATCTTGTGTACTCATTGACTCACGCATAGTTTTAATCATTGACTCACCTGGTGTTGCCTACACAGTCGCTTTTTATGATTTTTGGCTTTCTCCGATGCATATGTTTGAGCATACGAGTCGGAGTTTGAGATAAGGTTATGAAAAGACCAGCAATGTTTTTAATTATTTTGACCTTCTCTAAGAAGCCGATGAGGTGAACCAACTGTGACTTAGTATCAAAAGGGGAAGCTTCAGCTATGCAAGAGAGTGGTGGGAGATAATATTTTGGGGGAGATGCAAGTTCTGTTGGGAAAAGATTTGGTATAAAATTTTCCTATGAATGAGGAATGTACGGAGAGTGGAAGTTGCCATGCTGAATAGTCCAGACATAATTGGCTGACTTCATGTGCTCAGATTTTGTCAAATCCTAATTAGAAGGCTGCAACCTGAGGCTCTGGAATGTGGCTGAGTTGAAAATGAATGTGAGGGAATCTTAGCTTGAGCAGTATGATATCAAAGTTGTTTAGACTTTTTCCGTACAAGAAGAGTGGTGTACCATAGGAAAAAAAGCTTTTGCCTCGCTGGGGAAGTGGACTAAAAGCCTGTTCAGAATATATTACGAGATCGCGATCTCTGCACATGGAGGGAGAGATTAAAGGTCTTTTCCTGGTAAGGCACATTGAAATCGACAACTAGTGTCAACTCCGTCGTTCGCTTAGAGAAGGTCGAATTGCAATTGTTGGGTTAAGATAGCTTCCGGATCCCATCGTGCATGTTTTGCGCTCAAGAGATATGTTAGTTCGAAGCTTGGTTGTTGCGATTGAACCTACCGAACTAGACACTAGTTACTCTCGTTATAGATACAAATAACACTTGAACTTCAAAATTGGAACTTTGCATTACATCCTTAGGTAAATTAAACGGTCCGTGACAGATAACTTTTAAGAACTGCCATGCTAATTATATGTGCCACCTCCTGCGATTCGAACTCTTAACTGAGCTTCTACATTATTAAGTCACGTGCGATAATCCTAATGGTAATTTGAGTTGGAAAACTTGCTGATTCCATTATAAGAAAGTGACCACATAATAATCTGGTTGCACAAGTGAAGTAGAACTCCAAGTACTGTAGGACGAAAGGGAAGGGTAAAGACACTCGGATAGCGTGGAGAAGGACATGGGAATCCGACACCACAAAGCGTCAACATCTTCCTACTCACCACCTCAACAGCCTGAGTTGGATGTCTGCTAATTTTGTCCTAAAGACTGAGCGCTTATGGGCCTGTTGTTTCTTCATTTTCAGATGCATCCTGCATATGTACAAAAATATCTTGGACGTGCCTTAATCTTTCACTGGACGTACGTACGTTGAAATGGCGCGTGATTCTTGTCTTTGCTTTTCAACAGAATGCATGTGATGCAAAATCTCACTGTCTCTCTGAATAATCAATAGGATTCTATTTGATTTCACGGTTTGTTGCAACTTTAGTCGATACTTCTCTTGTAGATCAGTGGCATATTCCTTCTAAGATTTTGCCTTGCCTGTCGACAGTTTTACATGTTTGTACGTATGTGATCAACGAGAAGGAGGAGATCTTGACTTTGCTCTTTGTTTCTAGTGTTGCTAGGTCTATAGGTGTTTTCATTATAACAGAGAAACTATTAGCGGAACAAAAAACTGCAGCAGTTAAAGAAGTTGCATTCTTCCCAAATGGCAATCAATTCATGGATTTACCAAGAAGGTAACAATGGTTGTACGTTGTGAACCGAGCCTCTAAGGCGAAATAGGCTTAAGGAAAGAACAATGGATCGGTCATCTATATTATCAAATAAGGACGAGTCATTCTCTATATCATTAGTCATCCATGTTATCGGATAAACCATTTTTGTCATTGGCAAATTTGCCGAGGGCCACATCATAGTGATCCTCCCATTCAACTACTTTAACCACACCGTTTCATCATGTTATGCCCACCTCCATCTTCCGGTGCTCGACCCCGTGATTGCCAATCATAATCTTGGTCTGTGTGTGCACAAAATCATAAGGATCTTCAAAAAGAGATCGGTGACTACATATCAACCTTGTTGTTTGGTAGCAGTACAAAATTTGCTAAGGAACACGCTTGTCGTTTGAGCAAGGACGAACACTTGAGCGAGGACGAACACACTTGTCATTTGAGCAACTCCTTGGGGTTGCTAAGGGAGAGAGACGTTAAGGCTTTGTGGATTTTAGGGCTTCAGAACGATGGTTTTATGGTTTAAGGACTGTGCTTTGCAGGAACACTAATGGGGTCTTTTCCAGCGTGCAGTTTGATATTGAGATGCAAAGTTTATTGTTTTAGTGGATGTAATAAGAAGGAAAATTTGCTATTCTCCTGAAGACTAAACCCTCGAAATTAGACGGACAAAAGAGAAAAAAACTCGACAAGAAATCAGATTAAAATATGCAGTTCCTTGGGCTGAATTGAAATGGGTAGTTAAAAGAGTTGGTTTTTAGTTCTTTTGATGGTTGAAGCAGCTCGAGCAACTCTGTGCTGATGCTTGAGATGATCCAAGGACCTGCATATACCGAGTAGGCTCGTACGCTTCCACGTTACCAGCACGAGTAATTGAATATAATGAAAATCTTGGATTTATTATACACGTATAATTCACGAGGGTAATTCCAAAGATATTAGGTCTTAGTTCTTGAATTTCGTTATTAAATGAGTTGGCCAGATATAATTGGATGGTTGGTCACTTGAACTAAAGGGACCCCGCATTTTGGCAGATTGAAACATCGACAATGCAATGAAAATTACATATAGAAAGAACAACTACGTTGCTATCTCTTGAATAAAATTCGTCTGGACAACCCTCTATAAATAGCATGCTCTTTCCTTGACTAACCAATCAACTCTCTCTCATCGAGCATTATAAGCAGTACGTGAGAGTAGCTAGAGGAGATATGGCAGCTTGTTCCTACATCTTTGTCCTGAGCTTAGCTCTTGTCTTTTGTTCCATTCCACAGGCAACTTTAGCTGATTCGGGGACCGCAACGTATTACACTGAATATGTTCGTAAGTGTGCTCAAACCATTGTCCAGTCCGTGCACGGTATACACAACCATGCATTAAGGACATATTTCAACCATTGATCTGACCAATAGATTGTATAGTGAGTCCTTTGAATGTACCTTTGAGTGGATAATTTTTCTTTTTACATACGGATTTGTGATCATGTCATATGAAAATAATTAATAGTTAGACCATTCTAAACATATTATGAAGCTCATGCTTTGTTTGGTAATATTCTTTGGAATAACTGATTTTATTCTTTTGTCCCTAGAATAAAAAAAGAACATAAATCCGTTTGATAATTTTTTTTATTTTTAGAAAAAAATCCATTTTTTTTTTCAAGAATAGATTTGGAATAGAATCAAGAAGTAAAAAGTAATTTCTTATTTTTGAGAACAATTTTAGAAGCAAATTGAACTTTTTCCCCCTTCTTTTCTCCTTCTCTCTTCTTCTTTCTCCACCAGCCACTAGTGGCCACCATTGCCACCGGGGCCGGAGCCTTGCCATGCCAGGTTGAGGTCCGGCAAGTTCGCTAGAGGCTCACCTATTTTCGTTTGTAAAGTTTTTGGTTCATTTATACTAATATACTTTTTATACTAAACAATGTACATGACATATGTGAATATATTCGACTTTATTATTGTAATCACCAATTAGTTGATGGGATGTAGTAAAATTCGTGAATTTCATATTTTATTTTATCCTATCCTATCATAATTAAAAATCTGGATGACCAAACATAACCTTTGATGATTTACCACATAGTTCATCTAATAAATTTTATTTGGAAATCACTGATGTTGATGCTAGCCATTTTATGTCAATGGCTAGTACTGATATAGAGAGTTTTTACAATTTTTTGATAATTTTTCGGATTTCTTTTCTTTCTTTGTTTTTTTTCCCTTTTCTTTTAGGGAATAGCTGGTTGCCAACTATCATCCACATGATTAGCTGACGAGGGTCCTTAATGAGCCTTGCTCAATCCAGTGAGGGTGGCCCTTGCCCGCATTCGAGTGAGGCTTGACGAGGGTTGGCCTAGCCGGATCTGGTGAGAGGGGTCCTTGTTGCCATCCGTCAACGTCAGCCATACCACATATAATAATTTGCGTCCATGTCAACAATTTCTAATCAAAAGTGACTGGATAGTAAATTGTCAAATTGGTTAATATTAAATTTGCCAAATTGAAAGGTTTATGATTAGATAGTATAAGTATACAAATTTAAAAATTTCTTGCTAGTATCCCTCTTATTATGGTCAATGTTCATTAACATATAAGGTATTTTTTTCCTCATATAACCACTTCGACAGGATATTTTTCCCATTCTTAATGTTCTATAAGGACATTCTTAGTATGGTTTTTTTTTTTTAAGGACATATCATGACTACCCATACCCAAAAAAAAAAAAAAAAAAACCATATCATGACTACTTTGCGACAAGGTTTCGACATAGATTCCTTGAAATGGATTCATTTGAACAGTTACACAAATCCTTGAGGAGAACATGAACTTCCGCTCCAAATAATGAATTTATGTGAACAATCACAAGATCTATTGCCATATTCATTGATATATATATATAGGGAAAAAGCCACGAAAAACCCTGAACTTTGCCCAAAGTGGCACATTTATCCCAAACTTTTTTTTGTGACGTGAAAACCTCAAACTTTGCCAACCGTGACACATTTACCTCAAACTTTTTTTTGTGACACAAAAAATCCTGAACTTTCGTTATGTGACACATTTACTCCAAAATTAGAGGGCATTTTGGTCTTTTCATTTTTAAAAATTTTTTTAAATTTTTTTTCTTCTCTCTTCCCTCCGTCGGTTGGCTAGCGAAGGGAAGCCGGCGTCCGGTGAGGGCTGCCCTCGCCGGCGTCGGGCAAGGGTCACCCTCGCCAGCCTCGGGCTAGGGCGGCCCTCGCCAGATTTGGCAAGGGTCGTCCTTGCTCGATGCCGGCGAGGGCCGCCCCGCCTTTGCGTCGGGTGAGGACGGCCCTCGCTTGCATCGGGCGAGGGTGCCCTTGCCGGATCCGGCAAGGGCCTTCCTTGCCCGATGCCGGCGAGGGCCGCCCTCGCCCTGCGTCGGGCAAGGGTGTCCCCGCCCTCACTCGTTGCCGGCGAGGGCCGCCCTCGCTGCGTCGGGCGAGGGTGTCCCTACCCTCACCCAACGCCGGCGAGGTCGCCGGACGCTGGCTTCCCTCCGCCGGGAAGAAGAAGAAAAAAAGAAAAAAAAGAAAAAGGAAAAAATATAATAAAAAGACAAAAATGCCCTTGATGGGGTAAATGTGTCACGGTTTGGAAAGTTTGGGGTTTTTCACGTCACAAAAAAAGTTTGGGGTAAATGTGTCACTTTGGGCAAAGTTTAGGGTTTTTCGTGGCTTTTTCTCATATATATATATATGCTAATGTTCATTCCATTCTCTCACTTTTTACTCTCAATGTGACAATATGCACACAGATATAACGATTCCTGGAAATTGTGGGGAAAAACTATGGCAATATGAGCCTCTCCATGATGCCGAAAACAGGAGTAAGATTTACATGACATATTTGGAAGACGAATAGCATCAACAAAACGAGGAAAGGCATTCAATTTGATGCAGCGAACTAGGAAATTTGAGTAAATCCAACTATTTTTGACAACTTACTCAATTAGAATGCGGATTCGGATACTGAACTTGCTGTAGACGGTATAAAAAAACCTGTATTAGGGCTTTGCCGTATTTCGCAGACGAGAGGTTAGCGAGGAAATCAGAGCAACGATGGCAGCTAATCACCATGTCTTTGTCCTAACCTTATTTGCTCTTGCGCTTTCCTCCATTCCATTGGCAACTCTAGCTGATTCAGGCACGGCAACATTCTACCAGCATTACGTTCGTAAGTTTCTCCGGTGCATCATGCGAAGATGTTTCTGTAGTAGAGTTGAGCGGGGTGATCCTTTGATTTTTCCGCTAAACGATTGTATCGTCGAATTCCTTGGCCGCACAGCTTCGGCATGCTATGGAAGCCAGCCTCAGGGCGTGATGATAGCTGCGGCGAGCGACGCGTTCTGGGCTGGCGGGGCAGCCTGTGGAAGCACGTACAGGGTGACGTGCAGTGGTGCCGCCTACTCTGGCATTCAAGACCCGTGTACGGGCAGGTTGGTTGAGGTGAGGATCATCGACCATTGCCCAGGCGGGTGCGCCGGCACCATCGACCTCTCGAAGGAAGCTTTCAAGACCATCGCGGACCCGGTGGCCGGCATAGTAAAAGTGACCTATGATCGGTATATGCGAGACGGAATCTCTCAACAATCGAGAACGATTTTGATTTTGCTAGATCCGTTATCACACGCTGAGTAATGGTCCTTCAATTCTTCATGCAGGCTTTCATGAAGCTCTATGAAGACGATGAACACCCAGCAACAAAGACTGGCCGGTCGTCATATTCTAACATGGCGAAGGAATGGAGGAGCTAGAGATTTTGATTCTACCTATCTATAAAATTGGTAAGTGTTCTCGTGCAAGGAGTAAAATTAAATCTTTTAATTCGAAAAAACTAATCGATATGACATATTTGAGATCCTGACTTCTATTTTAAATAATGGGGTATTTTTATTTGATATCGGGAGGTTATTTTTTTTGATTGATGCTTGGACCTTATGTGGCCTGCCATAATAGATACGAATAAGCCATTCTACATTCATTCATGAATAAACCAGGTATATCAGAGGAGACCAGCCTAGCAATTCACTACCAAGACCCCTACTTAAATCGCTAGCAACTGCGGGTTTCAAACTCTCGACCTCTGCGATGATGGAGGGACTCTCAATCAACGTAGTTACCCACAAATAGATAACCGAGTATAGGTTTAATCTCTCAACTATTGATTGATTGAGGGAACTATTTAAGTTGAAACAGAGCTATCACTGTGGCACTTAATGTTGACACTAAATTAGGATCTATGGATGGGAAAATCTCATGCCAAATGAAGATGCACCAAATAAAGTTGCGTGGATAACACAATGCGATTTGTTCATTAATATCTACGTAATCAAGTTTCAAATGGACATAATTATGGGATTGAGGGCCCATGGGCCCGCTGGAGCCATGTTGGCACCATGATATGAACTTTTATGATGAGGAGGCTTGGACGACACTTGAGGCCCGACCTAAGTGACCGGTCTAGGCCCACCCATCGATCACCTCTTAGTTTCAAAATAAGTGGCTAGACAGGACTTTATTCCTCATCGCGGTTAAAGAAGTGTGGGACATATCGTCCGTAAAAGCACCGTTTTTTTGTTGTTGGGACTAGAGGGAAGAGGAGCGGGGGGTGGTGGTTGTACAACAAATGGACAAGCGAAAAACCCAAATTGGCTTAATTGTTCAGTTGGGCGTGTGTCCGTTGCCCTGGTCTCGTTCCCCAAGTCTTCATGTCCCCATCTTACTTCAATGTCTCAGTTTGTATCGTGTCGTATCAAAACAATTGAATATATTCCTTACGACAATAATTAAATGAACAAGTGATGTGATGTTACAAACAAGACATGGGTTAACACAAAATAAGAAAATAGAAAGATCAACATCACGCACCGCACAAGATATGGTCTTTCATACCGCAATTAATATTTTTTACTGACACATCATGCATTGACACATGCATTAAATTAATTTTTCTATCTTACCCTCCCGCATTTTTTAACAGCGAAATTCCAATCATTTTTCTATCTTACGGCTACTTCACAATCACAAAATTTTCGATCTCAGACATATTTTCATCCTTTCGCATTCGCAATTTCTTAGGATTATGTGATTTCATCGATAATTTCTTGTTCATATCCCACGATAAGAAACTTCATATAATAAAAGTAATTTTTCATGCTTAACTTCTCGACTTGTAAATTGTAATGTCCGTGCATAACACGCGAGCTTTTAAAGTAAATTTAGCTCTTTGGATCTCCACGTAATAACTTGGTTTCCGTCATAGGCGAGGTCACATGTGATTTTTTTCTTAAGTCAGAGCATCATTAATGACGCGATCCGGTGATTCATCGCTGTGGCTGGGTGAGGCCGCCGGCCAAAGAAAAAAGAAGAAGAAAATGAGAAAAAAAAAAGTGTTATTCGGAATTGTTATTGGGAACAAGAAACAAGTTTTTTTTTACTTCTTTTTTCTGTTCCAAATTTATTCCTGGAAACAAAAAAAATAGATTTTTGTTTCCGGGAATAAAAGTGTAAATAAACGCGTTTTTATTATTTTTTTGTTCCCAAAAACAGAAGAATAAAAATTTGTGTTCCAAGGAACAGGAACACATTTAAACAAACGTGCCCTTAGTGACAGCATTAGCTATGACCTGGGAGCAAAGTGGTGGACACGTAAGGGCAAGGACCCCCATTATAATAAAAGGAGTGATAATTTAGTGGCATCCAGGAGCAGATTACGGCCTTATTCTTTATGACTAATATAATTTAGATTTGACTAATCAAGTGATACGGAGCATGAATTGCCGGATCGCGTCATTAATGATATGCCATTTATATATAAAAAAATATGTTTATTTATAATAATTTAGATTTGACTAATCGAGTGATATGAAACATTTATGTTTATTTATAATAATATGCCATTTAAATAAATAAATAAATAAATAAATAAATATTTATTCATTCCATATATATCTGATTTTAATACTGTGATTTACCATATCCTATCATATTCAGTCCAATCCCGATTAGAAATTCGGATGATCAAATGTAGCTTTAATTATTTTTTGTGACACCTAAAAACTCAAACTTATAACCCTCAAATGTAGCTTTAATTATTTTTTGTGACACCTAAAAACTCAAACTTATACCCCTATAACCCAAAATTTATTTCAAACTTTTTTCTTCTAACATAAAAAATCCCATATTTACCCTGAACTTCTTCTTATGATAAAAAAAAGGGAAAGAAAGAAGATTTCCCTTTTCTTCATCGCACTTTTAAAAATTTTAAGCATTTTCCCTTCTCTCTCTATCTCTCTCTTTTCCTCCCTTGATTTTCTTCATCCTCAATCTCAATCTGCGCCGCTTCTTCTCTCCTTCTCTCTCTATCAAAGCAACAGTACCGCACCCTTCTCTCTCTATATATATCGCTCTGCGTGCAGTTTCCGTTTCCCATTGTCGAACTGCGAAACGCAGCGCCTTTCCCCTCCGCCGAACGCCGCACGTGAGCCCAGCAAGGCCGACTCCGTCGAGGGCCCACCGCCGCTTCTCGGCGGCGTAGGCGACACCCGACGATGGGTCGTCGCTGCCGGGACCTCCCCCTCCTGGCCCTCCTCCTCCTCCCCCTGCTGCTGCTGCTGTTTCTGTGCCTCGCTGCATCTGCTCAGACCCTGCAGAGCGACGTCCTCGCAATGCAAGCCCTCAAGAAGAGGTCATGAATAACCAGCTCTCCGGCGCCCTCCCGAGTTTCGCCGGGTTGTCACAGTTGCAGGTACCGAGTGCGAGCGTGGGTCTCTTTTCTTTTTTTTTTGGCCTAGATGATTTTCGGGGAAAGGAGCGAGTGATTCTGTGCTTTCTTGGCCCCCTCCTTGGAACAGGTGTTGCTCCTAAACCGCAACAATTTCACCTCCATTCCTCCGGAATTCTTCACTGGTATGTCGTCTCTGCAAGCGGTTGACCTGAGCTATAATGACTTCGCTGCTTGGGAGATTCCCGCTAGCCTGAAAGATTGCACCTACCTTCAGAATTTCACCGCGACCCAAGCAAACGTGATTGGAAAAATCCCCGATTTCATCAATGCGGGGAATTTCCCCAGCCTGTTCGCGCTTCAGTTGGCCTTTAATAACCTGGAAGGCGGGCTGCCAGCGGACTTCGCCGGGTTGACGATTCAGGTCCTCGTGCTGAATAGGAAGGCCAGGAATAATTCGAAGCTCAATGGGAAGATCGACGTCATAGCGAACATGACCCAGTTGGGACTGGTTTGGTTGCACAGTAACCAGTTCACGGGTCCTATACCCGACGTTTCGAATTTGAAGAATCTGTGGGATTTCAGCGTGAGGGATAACCAGTTGACTGGCGTTGTCCCCGAGTCCCTGGTGAAGCTTCCTAGCCTTAAGGTTGTCAATCTGACGAATAATCTGCTCCAGGGATCGATGCCTGCTTTCAATACTACAGCTGTTCGAGTCGATATTGCTGAAACGAATAGATTTTGCTCGCTTGAGCCAGGCATTCCTTGTGATCCCACAGTTGATATACTCCTCTCCATTGCTCGACCAATGGGTTATCCTCTTAAATTTGCTGATAGTTGGCAAGGAAATAGTCCTTGTAACTTGGAGAGTCGGTGGAAAGGGATTGCATGTTATGGGGACAACATCGTTGTTATTAGTTTCCCAACGATGGGTCTTTCTGGAACTATTGCTCCTGAATATTCTAAACTTACGTCGCTGAAGAAGCTGTTTCTGTCCCACAATAATCTTACCGGTACAATATCTAGTGAGCTCACGACGCTGCCTAATCTAAACCAGCTGGACGTTTCCTACAACAATTTGTCCGGTAAAGTGCCTACTTTTCGGAGCAATGTGAGTATAAATACAGAAGGTAATAACATCACGCCCCCTGCATCACCGACAACTACTCCCCCGGCACCGGCGCGTCAGTTGGTGACGATTGTCGGTGGTGATGATTGTTGGGGTGTTGCGGCACCATCGACCTCTCGCAGGAAGCTTTCACGGCCATAGCCCACCTAGAAGCCGGAAAAGTATACATATCCTACGACTGGTCAGTCTACCTCGATCCTCATGCATGATCTCGACGATTATTCTCTTTGGTTTCGATCATAAATCGCGTACGTCTCCAAGTGCTGATGATGCTTGGGCTTTCTTTATGCAGGCTCTCGTGAAGCTGATATTTGAATAGCACCTGATAACACCAACGAGGAGGCCGCTTGTTGGTGATTATGCTGATGGTGCTTGGGCTTTCTTAATGTTGCATGGTTCTGTAATGTTGTTTGCTTATCGTATGTGAAATCAGCATCGCGAAGCTGATGACGCCCATGTCGATAAATATAGTTGTGAACTTTCCAAGCGAGTATTTCCCTATGATAACATACAGGAGAGGCCCCAAACCCTACTGTTCCCCTTGGGTGTTGCCATTTCCCTACTCTACTCGTGTCTCCAAGCAGCCTAGAGATAGTAAGAAATGATGAAAAGAAGACTGACATAAGAGAACAAAACAACGTCGCTAGCTTCATCAGTTTGGAATTTGTGTTGCACGACCATCCATAAATGGCGCATGCTTTCTCTATGGCTTGCCACGAAGCATTTTGGAATTAATAATTTTGTCCTAGGGGTTATTATATCGTCCACCGCCGGTAGAATCCAAATTCCACCGTCAATTGAATGAATGGATCGAAATTATTAAAAAAGTCATAAATTTATTATATTTATACTAATTTAGTTATAAACTTTTTATCTGTCCAATTGAGTCATAAACCTTTTGGCTGCGTTTGATAATTAGAATAAAATTCAGAATATCTATCTTGCATTCGGTGCCTACTCAAAATAGGAGAAATGTGGATAAAATTGGATAAAATTATTTTATAGAGAAGATGTGATGAAGGTGGATAGGATTTATATTATCTAAAGTAATAAAGTTATTTTTCTCAAATAACAAATTTCTTAAATTAACAAAATTAAAATTATTTTTCAACATAAATAATATTTAAATTATAATATAATAAATTCAAAATAACAAAAATATTTACTTATTTAATTTTATTTTATAATTCGAATTTAATTCTATTTTATAATATAATTTCAATATATTTTTAGGTATTTTAGGTATTTTAGTATTTTTGGCATATTAGTACATTTTACTATATAACAAATTTTATTAGAGAATGGTGGAAGGGGAAGATAGAAAGAAAAAAGAAATTAATTAAAAAATAAGGAACATTAAAAATAAGTAAATAAAAATGAGGGAGATAATAGTGTTGCTAGAGATTTTTACTATCTCTCGTTTGTAAAATTTTTAGTTCATTTATACTAATATACTTTTTATACCAAATAATGTATATGATATGTGAATATATTCAACTTTATTATTGCAATCAATAAATAATTGATAGGATGTAGCAAAATTTCTAAATTTCATATTCTATTTTATCCAGTCCTATCATGATTAAAAATCTGGACAACCAAACATAACCTTTAATGATTTACCACTATAGTCCATCTAATAAATTTTTGGATTTCTTTTTCTTTCTTTGTTCTTTTCCCTTTTCTTTTAAGGAATAGCCAGTTGCTAGCTATCGACCACAGAATTGGCCGATGAGGGTCCCTACCAAGCCTCGCCCAATCCAGTGAGGGTGGCCCTCGCCCCCATCCAAGTGAGGCCTGACGAGGGTTGGCCTAGTCAGATTTGGTGAGAGGGGTCTTTGCTAGCCATTAGTCAACGTCAGTCATACCACATATAATAGCTTGCATCCATGTCAACAATTTCTAATCAAAAGTGACCGGATGGATTATATTAGTAAATTGTCAAATTTTTTACTATTAAATTTGCCAAATTAAAAGGTTTATGATTAGATAGTATAAGTGTAATAAATTTAGAGATTTCTTGGTAGTATTCCTCTTATTATGGTCAGTGTTCATTAACATATAAGGTATTTTTTTCCTTGTATAACCACTTGGACAATATATTTTTTCCGTTCTTAATGTTCTATAAGGACATTCTCAGTATGGTTTTTGTTTTTTTTTTAAGGACATAGCATGACTACCCATACCCAAAAAAAAAAAAAAGAAAAAGAAAAAAAACATATCATGACTACTTTGCGACGAGGTTTCGACATAGATTCCTTAAAATGGATTCATTTGAACAGTTACACAGATCCTTGAGGAGAACAAGAACTTCTGCTCCGAACAATGAGTTTATGTGAACACTCACAAGATCTATTGCCATATTCATTGATAAATATATGTTAATGTTCATTCCATTCTATCACTTTTTATTCTCAATAGGACAATATGCACACAGATATAACGATTCCTGGAATTGTGGGGAAAAACTTTGGCAATATGAGCCTCTCCATGATGCAGAAAACAGGAGTAAGATTTACATGACATATTTGGAAGACGAATAGCATCAACAAAACGAGGAAAGGCATTCAATTTGATGCAGCGAACTAGGAATTTTGAGTAAATCCAACTATTTTTGACAACTTAATCAATTAGAACGCGGATTCGGATACTGAACTGGCGGTAGACGGTATAAAAAAACCCGTATTAGGGCTTTGCCGTATTTCGCAGACGAGAGATTAGCAAGGAAATCAGAACAACGATGGCAGCTAATCACCATGTCTTTGTCCTAACCTTATTTGCTCTTGCGCTTTCCTCCATTACATTGGCAACTCTAGCTGATTCAGGCACGGCAACATTCTACCAGCATTACGTTCGTAAGTTTCTCCGGTGCATCATGCGAAGATGTTTCTGTGGTAGAGTTGAGCGGGGTGATCCTTTGATTTTTTCCGCTAATCGATTGTCTCGTCGAATTCCTTGGTTGCGCAGCTTCGGCATGCTATGGAAGCCAGCCTCAGGGCGTGATGATAGCTGCGGCGAGCGACGCGTTCTGGGCTGGCGGGCAGCCTGTGGAAGCACGTACAGGGTGACGTGCATTGGCGCCGCCTACTCGGGCATTCAAGACCCGTGTACGGGCAGGTCGGTTGAGGTGAGGATCGTCGACCATTGCCCAGGCGGGTAAGCCGGCACCATCGACCTCTCGAAGGAAGCTTTCGAGACCATTGCGGACCCTGTGGCCGGCATAGTAAAAGTGACCTACGATGGGTACGTGCGAGACAAAATCTCTTAACAATCAAGAACGGTTTTGATTTTGCTAGGTCCAATAATACGTTGAGTAATGGTCCTTCGATTGTTCATGCAGGCTTTCATGAAGCTCTACGAAGACGATGAACACCTGACAACAGACTGGCCGGTCGACATATTCTAACATGGCGAATAAATGGAGGAGCTACAGATTTTGATTCTACCTATCTATAAAATTTGTAAGCGTTATCATGCAAGGAATAAAATTAAATTTTTTAAGAATTGATTTTGAAAAAACAAATGATTTGCAATCGACATGACATATTTGAGATCCTGACTTCTATTTTAGATAATGGGGAATTTTTATTTGAAATCGGAAGGTTATTTTTTTGCTTGGATCGGTTAATGTGTATATATAAGAGACTAATCATCAGCTAAGCTTTCGCATTGATATTTTGACCTCGTCTCAAAATTTCTGTGGCACCGGAGCATTAGGGCATGTCATCTCATCATATAAAATCTCATTTCATTGTCTTCCGTTGATCCTCTATGGCTTCCGATCAATCCGATGGGCAAATAATCAATCAAATACTTGGACCTTACGTGGCCTGATCATAATATATACGAATAAGTCATTCTGCATTCATCCATGAATAAAGCAGGTATAGGTTTAATCTCTCAACTATTGATTAATCGAGGGAACTATTTAAGTTGAAACGGAGCTATCACTATGGCACTTAATGCCAACACTAAATTAGGATCCATGGACGGGAAATTCTAATGCCAAATGAAGATGCACCGAATAAAGTTGCCTGGATAACACAATGCAATTTGTTCATTAATATATACGTAATCAAGTTTCAAATGGACATAATCATGGACTTGACGGCCCATGGGCCCGCTGGAGCCATGTTGGCACCATGATATAACTTTTATGATGAGGAGGCCTAGACAACACTTGAGGCCTGACCTAAGTGACCGGTCTAGGCCCACCCATCGATCAGCTTTTAGTTTCAAAAGAAGTGGCTAGACAATGCTTTATTCCTCGTCGCTGTTAAAGAAGTGTGGAACATATTGTCCGTATAAGCACCGTTTTTTTGTTGGGACTAGAGGGAGGAGAGGGGTTGTTGTACAACAAATGGACAACATATGAAATACCCAAAGTGACTTAATTGTTCAGTTGGGCGTGTGTCTGTTGCCCCGATCTCGTTCCCCAAGTCTTTCATGTCCCCATCTTACTTCAATGTCTTGGTTTGTAGCGTGTTGTATCAAAATAATTGAATATATTCCTTATGATAACAATTAAATGAACAAGTGACGTGCTGTTACAAACATGGGTTAACACAAAATAAGAAAATAGAAAGATCAGCATCACGCACTACACATGAAAATGCATCTTTTCCCATTTAATCGATTTTTAAAATAGCATGTCATGACCTCAAAAGTTTAAAACCGAACTAAGTTACACTTTTAGCGTCGAGTCATTTTTTGACACTTATGAACTAAATAATCTAACATATTCTTCTTGTCATAGCTCCACGTATTCAAACGCGGAATTTTATTGTGTCGCCGACGACGTAAGATCAATTCAATTATGGCATTGTGTAGGTTAAACACAAGAGTAACTTATGCGCATGCACGCGCATGCACACACATATATATTGTCACATGCTCTAATAACACAAACCCCTATTCCACAAGGAGGGGGCTCCTTCCCATGAAAGTTCCATCTTTCTGTGGACTCGATTAAAGTAGCCAAGGCCGGCCAAATTCCACAAGCATGATAGGCCCCGGGCTTGACCTCCGCTCGCCCAACTAACTAATCATATTTATGTCTAGGAATTGAAGTCATGTGTGGGGCCCAACAACCCTCTTAATTTCAATTAGTGCAGCAAAGTAATGACATGCGGTGCAGTTTGATAATGCTAGTATGAACACCTAGAGGGGGGGTAAATAGGTGTTAAAGAAGTTTTTGCAAGACTTAACAACTTAATTCGACTTTTATGAAAACAGTAGACTGAAGATGTAAAAGACTGTAAACAGTTATATAAGACTGCGAATTAAAGTAAAGAGTTTAGGGAAAGAGAATTGAAACACAAGGTTTATAGTGGTTCGGCTTAGACCAAGCTTACGTCCACTCTCCCATACTGACAGCCCACTAGCTGGATTTCACTAAGAACTAAAAGAGATTTTACAGTCACACATCCTTGATTTCACAATGTAAAGATTTTACTACACTTCCTCAAGATTTCACAAATATTTAATCTCTCTTTTGAGTACAACTTAAGCTCAACAATTGATCAGCAAAGAACTAGGAACTTCAGACGTTGGAATTTTTCTTTCACGCACACACTCGAATAACTTGAGCGTCCTCCTTAGATACTCCTCCATGCCATTATAACCGTTGGCACCTTCTAAAGGAGTTCTTCCAATTTATCCGTTGGACAGAATCAATTAGAAAGATCTCGAGTTATTTAAGGAATGTGATGATAGCCCACCAATCTTGCTCGCCCATACAATCAGGATCTGGGTTTCTATAAGTAGAACTTTCCAAGTATACTTCGCCAATCAACATATCTAATTATTCAAATTGATTTCAATAAGAATAATTGATCACGAGATGCTATCTCTAGCCGTGAGATCTTCTTCAACCATACGAACCAAATCCTTAAAGATATACTTGCTTCTAGATAAGTCTTCTTCATCGGATAAATCTTTTCTTCGTTGGTCTGGAAACTATCAGTGGGGATAGACTTTAAATCTTGAGTTTGGAGGTTTTCAGACTTTGACGATAGAGTCTGCAAGTCTTCAGACTAGACTGATGGAAACGTTTTGTCAACTTCAAAACAGATAAGAAAGTTTTCTCCAACAATCTCTCCATTTTTTATGGTGACAAAACTTTCCGACATATTTGAACACTTTTATCCTGCAAAACAATACTTAAGCAAAACAAAATATCTTATAAAAGATAAGTAGATTAGGATGTAGATAGCAACAGTTCTACAATCACAGAAAACATGTTAGTCCTGCAAAGCAACTATCCTTACTCCATAATCATTTACATGGCTTAAGTTATTGTAAGCATCAAAAGATCAAATCAACCAGTCCAAATCACAACCAAACCAAACAAAAGATAAGTCCAATAGTGAAAACAAAAAGTCATCAAATCTGCATCAAATCTCTCCCCATTTTTGTCAATGGCAAAAAGTGGAGAACAAATAAAAAGAGTTGATTGAAAATAGAGAGAATCAAAGCTGTTTGGGAAGGCGAACAAACTCGAACTCTCCCATAGAATGCACTGTCTTCTTAAACCTTTCAAAATTCTGCTTTAGCGACTAAAAATCTTCACCTTGCACAGTGGTCTACACTTGATTCTTCAAGGTGTTTAACTGATCGTGCAAAGACATTGAAGTGGCCATGAAAGCATTCTTGAGATCCTGTATCTCATATCCCATAGCATATTGTTGTTTTTTGACTTCCAATAGAATCTCTAACAGTCTCGAAAAGTCTGCTGTTTGAGCTGTTGTAGCACTAGGACCAACTGAGTCGATTCCAGGGATTTTAAGAATGGATGGAACTTCAGCAGATTGTCCACCATGACTATGAGTGGAAGCTTCTGGATAATGAAAGGCATATACATCCTCTAGGTTTGCTGCAGAACGACTTACATCACTAGTAAATATAAATGAAGAAATACCTTTTGGTTCAACAGCTCCCCCTGTTTGGTTGCCTTCAGGTGGAGTAGGTAAGATTTCTTCTTGATCAACTTCAGCTTCAGAGTGATGTACGTCAGCAGTTCCAGTTCCTGCCATCTCAAAATTACTAGACAGGGAGACAGCCAAAGTTGGTTCAAAAGAGTTTTCTTGACCCTGATCTTTTTCTCCTTCTCTCTCTTCTTCTTCCTTTTCTTCTTCCTCTTCTCTTCTTTCTTCCTCTGTCCTCCTTTATTCTTCATCTTCCTTCTCTGTCTATTCTCTCTCTTTTTCTCCTTCTTCTGGCTCTTCTCTTGTCTCATGAAAGCTGACAAAACTCTTTTAAGTTTCTTAAGGCTGAAAGAGTCATTTCATTCTCATCTTCTTCATCTTGCAAAATGAGAGTTCTTTTCTTCTTTACTGGAGCAGCCATGGGCTCCTTGCCTTTCCTCTTCGCTGCAGCAGAGTCTTGTTTTGTTTTGACGAGAGACTTCTCATTCATACGCTCCAACACCTTGTTCAACTCTTTCAAACGCATCTTTGTGACCATTTTAAAACCAATCACTATTGGAGAGATGGTTGTCAAACATAATGATGCAGAAATGTGAATTTTAAAATGTTTAAAGAGACGCGTGATAAGACCAGAATAAGGGAGTTGTCCCTTATTCTTCACCATTGTTCGGTACATGTGAAACAAGATGGTGTGAGGTAAAGAGAATTTAAATCCAGCATTGAAGGCATACATCAATTTCGCTTTAGATTGAGAGAGATCAGTCTTGGATGTCAACTTGGGACGAATACAGTTTATTACAATCTTGTGCAGCAAGGTGTTGGAGGCATTCATCCTAGAGTAGAAAATTTTGCCTTCAACATCCCTATCTTTAACCAAAGTGTTGACACCTAAATTTTACATTTTTATTTAGGATTTAATCGTGTACAAATTTAGGAACTGCCTGCAACCCAACACTGCCGCTCCGTGCTCGTCTACTGACCCACGACGACCACTAGGCGTTTTCCGCTGGCCCCGACGAGTTGTTGCTGTTTGCTGCCTCTGCTCACCAACGTTGCTGCCGTCGACCTTGCAACCTGACGCCTCCACCCATGACGCTGCCTTAGCTCCAACCCGCACCTACCCCTCCGCCAGTCACCGCTGAGTCCCGACGATGGTAGATTTGAGCTGGTCTTTGCTCCATCGCTGAGCGAGCCCTGCACCAGCCCACACCACCATGCTGCTGCCCTCGGTTGTATCTCCGCCCGTCACCGCCGCTGACGCCATCAGTTCCTACCTCTGCAGCACCTGCCGCTGCGTTGCCACTGCCATTCCTGCTGTGCGACCTAGAGTCATTCATCTACAGCCCCCCTGACGATCGCCGTTGTTGCGTCACTTGCCCCTGCCTCTAATCCGCTGGCCTTTGCAGCGACTTGTAGCTGCTGGGCTCCCGCTTGTCCCCACAACGACGCCACCACCGCTGCCACCGTCTCTGCTCGGGCTGTGCCGCCACCGATCACTAGCACCGCATTGTTGCCGCCCGTGCCGCCACCATCCGTCGTGTCGCTGCCGCCGTTAAGCCCGTGTCGGCACCGATCGCCAGCACCGCACCATTACCAGCCGTGCCGCCACCATCCGCCGCGTCGCCGCCGCCGTTAGCACAGCAAAGAAGCCCTGGAGAAGAAGGCGCGAACTGAGTCAAAAGAGTCGGGCCGGGTGCAATTTCTCAGGTAGGGTTTCTATCCACATGGGCCTGTCGTAGTGGGCCATCTGACATTTGGGCTGGTTTAGTTTGGGCTTGTGGGCTTGGTCTGTTTTAAAGAGAGAGGAGGGGGGCCTCTTGGACTGGGCTCGTGATTTGGGCCCACCTGCTCCTAACCGAACCGAACCGAGTTCGGTCTTCGACCGGACCCGTCTGCGCCGACTGTGTCGAACCCGGGTCGAGTTGAACGGACCAGGACCCGATCCGATCCCAAAAAAATTATTTTATTATTTTTTTAAAAACAGTTTTGAAAATCCAAAAAATATTAAAAAATTAATTATTTTTCTTAAAAAAATTAAAAAAATTAAAAATTTCGAAAATCCAAAATGATGGGGTTTGGTTAGGAATTGTTACGTTTTGCATTCTTAGTGTAATGAGGTCTTTATTTACTCGTATGTTGATTATATAGCATGTTTAATTTGCATATTTAATTATGTTTGTAATTGTTTAGTTACATGTGTTAATTTTGCTACAATTAAGATTTTGGTAATTATGATTGCTAATTTAATGATTGCAGACTTGCATGATCACCTTACATGTTAGTGGATAGGTATAAAATCAATCCAAACTGCCTGCCAAAAATTATTTTGTTAAAACGAATAAGGTTAGGTACCGAAATGGCACTAATTAGTTAATTAGCGTAATCAAGTCTCTGACCCTAGATTCTCAAGTTGCGTAGGAAGTGAGGTACACTCTCATGCCTCACTTGGTTTCTAACCGACCCCAATAGGCTAATGACGACTCCTTTTGTGCAAAATTCCTAAAAATATCCCAACATCACGCAGGGTATAGGCTTGGGAGAGCTTAGGCCTAATAATGGGCCTTAGGTTCGTTATTTAGGCAATACCTCTAAACCTGTTCCCTCCCCCCCGAGGATAGGTCGTGACACAAAGCCAATGTAGCATGAGCAACAGACACACTAATTGGTTGAAAACTCGCTCTTTCCATCTCAATTATGTCAGCCAACGTGTCCATTTCCACCAAAAATTCCTTGTCCTTCACTGTGAAAGAGAAACTGTTCGCATCTAAGAAAGATAAATTCGAGTAAAAGTATGTAGTGAGTTCTGGATAAGCAGCAGTGGATTCAGAACAAAAGCGCTCCAATTGCAATAGAGCAAGCTTCTCTCGCATATTGACTTTTACCGAATCAAGGAAATCGAAGTCGACACTCCTAAGGTTCATAACTCCTCTCTTCATTAGGTTAGAATAAACCCTCTTGTGATTCTTCGATCTGAAAAAAACTTGAACTATTACTAACAACATTTGCAGCAACACCTGTTCTAGGCTGAAAATGGGTAAACATCCATTCATCGTTGTCCAGTCCTTATGGTTGATTTGTAGTGCTATAGAATGGGTCACTTGGGAAATTTGCGAAAGTCCTTTTAGCTGTCCCTCTCTCTACAACTCCTAACCTTTCCAACTCTCGCAAGAACAAGGTTTCATTCTTGTATCCTCTATCTGTTAAAAATTCATCAATCAATGACATCGGTGTTCCTCCTTTCTTCAAATTAGAGTAAAGTTTGAAAGCAACTATGGGAGTTAGCATTCTTATAGGTTCAGCCTTTTCTATAACTTTTTCGTCTGGTTGAGTCGGTGGAGAAGACTGATGTTGCCGAGAAGGTTGTTGCTGACTCGGACGCAGTGGTGGAGAAGAATCTTCTTCCTTGGTCAAGTCGAAATGTGTATGTTATGGTCCCCCGCTTGCAATCCTTGAAGACTTTTTTGAAGACATTGTCATTTCAAGGGAGAAATTCACAAACTTGCTTGAAAAAGGTGAAAACTTTTTGAAAAATCGAGAGTGAAAGTGAAAGCAAGTGTGAATTTTGTATTCTAGGGTTTCAGTGTAAAAACAAAGAAGACGAATTTCGGTAGTATATAAAGCGAGTGAAGTGAGGTAAACGAAACGACATAAAAGAAAAAATAAAAATACCTTTTCGAAAAAATAACTTCCCTTTTTGAAAATATTGTCTTTTCAAAATTGATAACTGCCTTTTTAAAAAAGAGAAACTTGGAAAGATAATTTCAATCAATTGGCAATTAATAAGTGATCGTACCTTTTTAAAATACTGGAAAAGAAATAACTTATAGTCGTAACTTTTGGTTTTCTGAGTTTGAACACCTTCAGACTTTAATGGATAATAGATGTAATGTTCAGTCTGGGGCGAATAGACTCAAATAGACTTTTCTCCAGTAGCTTTCTCAATATGTTCGCCAGTTGATTCTTTAAATCAATGAATTGAATCATAATTTTTTCACTTTAAATATGATCTCTAATAAAGTGATATCGAATCTCTATGTGCTTTGCTCTTGAATGAAGAATTTGATTCTTTGTTAGATTGATTGCGCTTGTGTTATCACATTTGATCTCGGTGCATGAGTCTAGATTCCAAAGTCTCTCAGTTGTTATTTTATCCATAAGATTTGAAAATAGCAACTTCCAAGAACCACATACTCTACTTCGGCTGTTGAAAGAGCTACAATGCTTTGCTTATTTGAGAACCAAGATATTGTCTTGTTTCCAAGCAATTGGCATGTACCAGATGTACTCTTTCTATCGACTCTGCAACTTGCTAAATTTGCGTTTGAATATTCAAGGAGGGTAAAGTCTCATTCTTTGGGATATCACAGACCTAAATTTGAAATAGTTACAATGTATTTGATGATACGTTTTGCGGCACTTAAATAAGAATCTTTTCGATCGGATTGAAATTTAGCACAAATGCAAACACTAAACAAAATGTCAGGTCTAAAAGCAGTAAGATAAAGAAGTGAACCAATAATACTCCTATAAAGCTTCTAGTCAACTTTCTTTCCTCTTTCATCTTTATCCAGCTTTGAAGAACTAGACATTGGTATCTTAGTCTTTTTGCAATTCTCCATTCTGAACCTTTTAACAAGTTTTTTCGCATATTTTTCTTGGTGAATGAAAATTCCTTCCTTTAATTGTTTTACTTGTAATCCGAAAAAGAAGGATAATTCACCTATCATGCTCATTTCAAATTCATCATGCATAGACTTAGAAAACTTCTTGCACAGGTTTTCATTAGGTGATCCAAATATAATATCATCAACATAAATTTGAACAAGTATAAAGTTTTTACCTTCCCTTTTAATAAACAAGGTAGTATCCACTTTTCCTTTGATAAAACCATTTTAGATTAAAAAAATTACTTAACCTATCATACCAAGCTCGAGGTGATTGCTTTAATCCATATAGAGCCTTTTTTAGTTTGATTACTGAGTCTGGTCTCTTTGGATCTTCAAATCTAAGAGGTTGTTCCAGATAGATTTCTTATTGGATAAATTCATTTAGGAATGCACTCTTAACATCCATTTGGAATAACATGAAATTTTTATAACAGGTAAAAGCAAGTAGTAATCCAATTGCCTCTAACCTCACTATTGGTGCGTAGGTTTCATCATAATCTATTCCTTATTTTTACGTATATCCTTTACCTACGAGTCTTGCTTTGTTCCTGATCATTTTTCCTTTTTCGTCCAACTTGTTCCTGAAAACCCATTTAGCTCCAATAATGGATTTATCTTTTGGTTTAGGAGTTAATTCTCATATTCGTTAATGCTGAACTGTCTGAGTTCTTCTTGCATTGTTTCAATCTAGCTTTCGTCAGCTAAAATTTCTTCTATGCTTTTGGGTTCTATTTTAGAAATAAGTGCCACGGCACTAGACTCTTCTTGCTTTTTGAATTTGGTGCGAATCCCTTCATCAATATCACTAGTAATGAGTTCTTTGGAATGACTAGACTTGTGCTTCCAGTTACTTGCCAGTCTGACATTTTGTTGATCTTCTTCTTCAGTTGATTTTTCAGCTTCCGTTCGTTGTTGATTTTTAGAGGTTTGAGTTGCTTCATGGGAGGTAGACTTTGTAGAGTTTGGAGCAGGTTTAGATTTTTCAGGATGAGACTGAATCAGTTGATTCTACAAAGAATCTTGGAATTTGACATTCGTAGATTTTTCTACAGACTGAGTCTTTTTGTTGAATACTCTGTAAGCTTTGCAAATGGTTGAATATCCAAGGAAGATTCCTTCATCTGATTTCTCTTCAAACTTACCAGTTCGATCATTTGCATTTTTCAAAACAAAACATTTGCAACCAAATACATGAAAGTAAGAAACAATTGGCTTCTTTCCTTTGAATAACTCATAAGGAGTTTTTTTTTTCCATAATATGCCTTAAAAAGAATCTGTTAATAATATAACATGCTATAAAAACTACTTCAGCCAAAAAATGAAAGGAAATACTACTTTATATTAAAAGAGTTATTGCCATCTCCTGCAAAAATCTATTATTTCTTTCCACAACATCATTTTGTTCTGGTGTGTATGGAGAGGAGAAAACATGCTAAAAATTTGATTCATCACAAAATTTTGTAAAGTTCAAATTCACTTCTATGATCTGTCCGTATGTTTGAAATATCATATTTTTTTTCTCGTTCTGAACTTTCTTAGCAAACTTTAAAAAGTAAGAAAATGTTTCAAACTTACTTGCTAGAAAGTAAATCTAAGTTAATCGTGAAAAATCATCAACGATTACTAGACAATATCTCTTTTCGCCTATGCTTTT
The DNA here is from genome assembly GCA_014182725.1 of Eucalyptus brandiana. NCBI lineage: Eukaryota > Viridiplantae > Streptophyta > Magnoliopsida > Myrtales > Myrtaceae > Eucalyptus > Eucalyptus brandiana. The sequence continues at coordinate 33,412,704 of CM024669.1, forward strand.
AGTTTAGGTTGGCCCAAATATATCCATATGCAGAAGCTGTAAAACACAATTAGTAGAAACCTGATTTATTGATTTAAAAGAACTTCTAACCTATTTTCCCAATACACATGGTGTGCATAAGTAAGATTTTTGAAACTTTAGGTTGGGCAAGCCTCGAACAAGGTTCTTAAAAGAGATCTTGGTAATTTGCTTCATGTTGACATGGCCAAGCTTTTGATGCCAAAGATTTGCTTCATCTTGAATTGAAATTAGACATGGTTTTATATCCATAAGATAGATGTTCCCATGTCTTCGTTCAATAAAAGATTGTGAAATATCTTTACTATTCCCGAACATATTCCCTCTTGAAAATTGATTTTGAATTTAGTGTCACACAATTAGCTAATGCTGAGTAAATTATAATTGAGTCCTTCCACCAAGGAAACATTGTTGATTGTGAGACTCCCAATTTTTACAGTTCCACACCCAACAATTCTTCCTTTGCTGTTTTCATCAAAAGAGACTTTTCTATCATTTATTTGCACAAGTTTTATAAAACAACTTGAATCTCCAGTCATATGCCTTGAACAACCACTTCCAAATACCATTTAACATTTTTCTTGATAATGACCTGCAATTAAAAAAGAAACTCAAGCTTTCTTTGGTATCCACATTTTCTTGGGTCTAGAAAAGTTAGTGCAATAAGCAGTCTTTGCCAATTTCTTCTTAACAGGTCTCCAAACCATAATACATTCTTTCTCAAAGTGTTATGAGCTGTTGCCTTTAGAACATTTGAGAGTACTTCACCCAACAGGTTTTACAAAGACTTTTTGAAAATGATTTCTTTAAAAAGTTTTTGTAGACCTTTGTTTGATTCTTTCCTTTACTTTTGGAAAATCAATTAGAGGAATAGTTTTAGAAGTCATTCCTAAGCCTGATTTGTTAAAGTAGGGTCTTTGTACTAAAATAATCTTTTCCAACTTCTTAGGTCCTATTGAAAACATTTTTGAAATATTTGAAATATCACTTTTCAAAAATGTATTTTCGTTTGAAAGAAAGTCTGCATGTTCTTTCAAAGTAACAAAAATTTTATCTAAATTTTCAAACTTTTCTTTCCAAAAAATTTCTCATTGCTTCAATGTAGAATTCTCCATTTTTAGCTCGGAAATCCTCTTGAGAGAGGTTTTGAGACTAAGAAAGTTCATCAATATATTTCGAGACTTTAGTAGGGATTTTTAAATTACTTACCTCGATTTCACTATCTGAGTCTGAGTCTGTATCTATTTTGGAGTCTAAGTCTGATTCGCCATTAAACAAATATTGACATAATCTTCATAACTTTCTTTGCATTCAGTATCACTCAATGTCTCTGCCTTGAGAACTTTTCTGTATTTCTTAGCTTTTCCTTTCTTTTTCTTCAACACGGGACAATTGAGTCTAATGTGTCATTTTTTCTTGCATTCAAAACAGATCACATCTTTATTGGCTTCATCATCCTCAGTTGAATTATTTTGAAACTTTTGAGTGTTTTGTTTCTTCCAATTGAATCTTCTTCCATTTTTGTTCAGTTTCCTGAACCTCTTTATCATAAGAGCTAATTCTTCATCATCCATATTATCTTCAGAATCTGTAACATCAGAATCATCGTTAGATCTCAAAGCAATTAACTTCTTACCTATAGGATTTTCTTTCTCGTTGATTTGCTCCACTTCATAGGATTGAAGTGTGCCAACCAATTCGTCTACAGAAAGTGGCATGATTTTTTGTGTTTCTCTTATTGAAGTCTTTACGCGATTCCAGTCTTTGGAGAGTCTACGTAGCAATTTGTTAACCTTCATGGGTCTTGAAATTGGTTGTCCATGATACTCTAGACCATTTACAATTTCTGTAAAATGACTAAATATATCAGTGATAGATTCTCCTGACTTCATCTTGAATACTTCATACTGCTGGAGTAGAATATTGATAATTGTTTCTTTCACTCGATCAGTTCCTTCATAGGTAATGTGCAGCCTGTCCCAGATTTTTTTGGTTATTTCACAAGAAGATGTTCTGTTATACTCAATAGGAGATAATGCACAATATAATGAGTAAATTGTTTTAGTATCAAGAGCTTGTCTCTTGGTTATTTCTTCTTGAGTCATCTCGCTACTGTCTACAACTTCTTTTCCCATTTTTGAAACTGATGTAGCTTTAGAAATAATTCATTTTTCTACTACATCCCATTCCAGAGGATCTTTCGATCTTAGGAATGCCTTCGTCTTGTTTTTTCATATTGTGTATTCCTTTCCATCGAAATAAGATGATCTGGTGTTGCTTTGACTTCAAACCAAATCTGGAGCCAACATACTAGCCATAGATCTTTAACTTAGAAGTAAAACACTTCAATTAAATGAGCACACAGACTCTGATACCAATTGATAATGCTAGTATGAACACCTAGAAGGAGGGTGAATAGATGTTAAAGAAGTTTTTGCAAGACTTAACAACTTAATTCGACTTTTATGAAAACGGTAGACTAAAGATGTAGAAGACTATAAACAGTTATATAAGAATGCGAATTAAAGTAAAGACTTTATGGAAAGAGAATTGAAACATAAGGTTTATAGTGGTTCGGCTTAGACCAAGCCTACGTCCACTCTCCCGCACTAACAGCCCACTGGCTGGATTTCACTAAGAACCAAAAGAGATTTTACAGTCACACGTCATTGATTCCATAGTGTAGAGACTCTACTACACTTCCTCAAGGTCTCACAAGTATTTAATCTATCTTTTGAGTACAACTTAAGCTCAATGATTCAATCAGCAAAGAACTAGGAACTTCAGACTTTGGAATTTTTCTTTCACGCACACACTCAAATAACTTGAGCGTCCTCCTTATATACTCCTCCATGCCATTATAACTGTTGGCACCTTCTAAAAGAGTTCTTCCAATCTACCCGTTGGATAGAATCAATTAGGAATATCTCGAGTTATTTAAGGAATGTGATGATAGCTCACCAATCCTGCTCGCCTATATAATCAAGATTTAGGTTTCCATAAGTAGAACTTCTAAGTATACTTCGTTAATCAACAGATTTAATTATTCAAATTGATTTCAATAAGAATAATTGATCACGAGATGCTATTTCCAGCCGTGAGATCTTCTTCAATCATACGAACTAAATCCTTAAAGATATATTTGCTTCTAGATAAGTCTTCTTTATCAGATAAATCTTTTCTTCGTCGATCTAGAAACTATCAGTGAGGGTAGACTTTAAATCTTGAGTTTGGAGATCTTCAGACTTTGACGATAAAGTCTGCAAGTCTTCAGACTAGATTGATGGAAATATTTTGTCAACTTCAAAACAGATAAGGAAGTTTTCTCCAACACAGTTCAGTTCGGTTTAGACAAAAAAGAAAAATTAAGACGAAGAAGAAGAGAAGTGTGTCAGGATTTGAATGTGGTTGTTAAAGACTTTTTTCTTCAGGGATTGATAAACATACCAGACAAGCCATTAACTCCTCCATTGCCGCCCATGATAAATAATTTCACCGGTCCAGGAGGGGCAAATTCGTCAACGCAGGTGGTGACAACAGAAATTAGGCTCTAGATCAAAGGGAGGGGGAGTTTCGATTAGATTAACCTTGGACGGTTTTTACGTTCGGGGAGGCGCGCCCACGTCGCCACGTGGCTCGAGAATATCCTGGGCGACAAGGTTTTTTAATGTCCGAATGACAGAAAAAACCAGATCTTGGATTTCTTCCGGGCCTCCCCAGACTCTTTGGGTGCGTTTGGTAACGATTCTGTTCTCGGAAGTAAATTCTAATCAGAAATTATTCTTTTTCATTATATTCCCGGGAACAGATTCTAAGCATTTTAAGCCGTTTAGTAACTGTCCAAAATTTCTGATTTTGGAATAGAATTGCGTTTGGTATCGTGCTCATTGATTCTGTTCCAAATCAATTTCCTTTCATTTTTAAATAAATTTTTTACTTTTTTCTTTTCTTTTTTTCCTTTTTCTCCTATTTTTCTTCTTCTTCTTATGGCCGGCGACCTCACCGGAGCGTCGTTGGCCCACGTTGGCCGAGCCTTGCCTTGGCTTAGCGAGCTTCCGGCGAACTCGCCAGACTCGTTGTTAGCAACCAGCAGCAGTGGATGGCGATGAGCGGTGGCAGACAGCGGTCGCAGGATGGCGATCGATGAAGAAGAAGAAAAAAGAAGAAGAGTTGGTTTTGATTTTCAGATTTGTTCCTGGAACAAGAATCAACTTTTTTTTTTTTATTCTACTCCAAATCTGCCCGGGAACAAAAATTTTACTAAACGCGATTCTTTTCCAAAACTACTCCCGGAAACTGTTGACACCTAAATTTTGACGACCCTAAGGAAATAAAATAAAAATTGCATCGAAACAAGAAAAAGGAAAAAATGGGGAAAATCAAACTGATTGATTATGTATGGAAGTTGGAAATTCTGATGAATATTCAGATTTTGATAAATGCGGTAGCAATTAGGGAATCAAGTAAATAAAGAGCAAGAATTTTAATAAAATGGAAGGAATCAAAGCAAGATCGAGCTGATTGCGAAATCATGTTCCGATTTGTAGCCATGAATTAATGCAACACAAGATGGAAACTCAAAAATTGCCATGGAAAGAGGCCGTTTGGAATCACATAAAAGAGAGCCACAATTTTTATGACCGGGGGGTGAGAATTGAAAAAAGTTGGAGAGAAAAATTCGTGCAAGAGGGGGCTTTTTCTCGGTTGAAAGTTCAAAACACAAAAAAAGAGAGCTTGTTTTCTTTTTCCTTTCTTTCCTTGAGGAAGAAGGAAAAGTCAAAAAGAAAAGAGTGAAAGAGACGTGAGTGCAGAGAGTGGACGTGTGAATAGAGAAAAAAAAAAGAAGAAAAAAAAGAAAAGTAAAAAAAATGCCACTGATCATCTTCTCCGTGGCCTCCCTTTGCTGCGTGACCCTCCCTTGCACCACCGATCTTCGAGCTGCACCGCCATCCTCTGCCATCGCCGCCTCACTAGACTCGCCCCTAACGCGTAGCAGCATTGCCGCTGACACTCATAATCATTCCCTCGCTAGCCACTATTGCTGTGCGTCCACCAGAACTGGACTCGAGCTAGACCGCTGCCCACTTTGACCTAACGCCCCTGTAGTAGATCACAAAGTTCACTGCGCTGATCTCGCTCGACAATTGTGTCATTGCCGACTGCCACTCCCCTCCGCCCGAGCACTGATGCCATAGCCGTCCACCAGTCCGGTGTAGCTCCGTCTCTGACAACCGCCACTGCTACAACACTCGCGGGCTCCCCTCTGCACGACGCCACTAAACACTGCCCTTGCTCGCTCACCATCGCACTTGCAAGATTACGCATCTGCAACCTCCCCCGCTCGTCACCCCTGCCTGCTCGCTGTCGAAGCCTGATGTCGCCGATGCCATAGCAACCCGCACCACCGCCTCTGCCCGAGCACTGGCGCCCCTGCGCCCCTGCCTCAGCCATGCTTCCCCTTCGTTGCTACCCTTCTCAAGTTCCCCTTTAGGTAGTTTTTATTTTTCATTTATTTTATTTTATTTTATTTTATTAAGTTTGTTATTATTGTACAAATTGGAACAATGGATTTTGATGTTCAATTTATGGTATTATATGCAGAGGTTTTATCCAAAATTATTGTAAATACTAATTTGATCCATAAGATGCCGGATCATTTTTTTTTTAATTATATTAATTTTTGGGCATTTTGATAATATTTTAATTGTTAAGTCATTATACTTATTAATTTGATTCATAAGATTTTGGATCAGATTTTTAATTATTTTCAACTTTATGTTGTGATGTTTAAGGTTAAAATAATCGTTAATTTAACTTGTGAGACAACAAATTTTTTTCGGTTATTTTAATTCTCATTTGATGAATATCTTGATTTTGTAGATATAGTTGCTTATCTTGGAAAAACACTAAAAAATAAAATAAAAAAAATAAAAAATAAAAATCAAATCTTGCATTAGAGTGTGTTGGTTTAGTAAATTAGGATTGCATTTTTAGGATTATATTTTTAGATAATTTTTGGTAAAGATTAGGATTGATTTTAGATAATCTTTGCACATTTCAATAATCTCATTTTTCTAAAAAAAAAAAACAGTTTTCTAAGATAGGATAGATTTAAATCAAATTAATCCCTAAAATAAATTAAAAAATTATTCATTTTAGATAGTTCAATTAGGGTTTTTATTAATTCCGAATTTCAATAAAAAAATACAAAAATATTAAGTGCATGTTAATTAGTTTGCATGTTAGGTTCATTTAATTAAAAATAGTTAGTTAGCAAAATTAAGTCATGTAGTTAAAGTGCATGTTTTAATTTTGAGATAAAAGAAAACCCAAAAAAAAAAAAAAAAATTACTTGCTTTAGTGTGTTGAATTCATTTGGTGCAATTTATTTTATTCAATGTTTAATAATAATTGAGTATCCGTGTGATCACCCCATTGCATAATAGTAATTTAGGTTAAAATAAATCCAATTTCGCCCGCAAAAATATTTTTGAAAATTAAAAAAAAATGGTACCGGACGGGCATTAGAAAAATTTAGTGTAACTAAGTCCCCGTACCCTTAGTCTCTCGATTCGTAGAAGTAAAATAATTCTCTCATTATTTTACTTAGGTGTCTAATTGACTTATCGTAAACCGATTAGTGGATATTAATCATTTGCATGTTAAATATTTGAACCTTAAGTCGCGAATTGGTATGGGTTTGGGAGAGCCCGAGCTAAGTTTAAAGACTTAGTAGTCCATTAGCCTAAACTTAGATGGTGCACCTGCAATTTAGGTTGCAACGGGAACAAAAAATCAAAATCGGATACTATTTGGCACGTTGCCAAATAGCCCCTTCTATTCCAGAAACTATAAGATCTTTTTTGCTAATATTTTATTTTATCTGGTGCCGAGTTCTAATCAAATCTGGAAAAAAAAATTGGTATAAAAGAATGGTTCTTGAAAGGAGGAGGAGAAGGAGAAGGAGAAGGAGAAGCCGATTTCGAGTTAAGCGACACACCACCACCATTGCGTCAATTTTCCTTTTGTCTTTTGGGATATGGTCTTTCATATCGCAATTAATATTTTTTATAGACACATCATGCATTGGCACATGCATCAAATTAATTTTTCTATCTTACCCTCCTGCGTTTTTTAACAGCAAAATTCCAATCATTTTTCTATCTTACAGCTACTTCACAGTCACAAAATTTTTGATCTCAGACATATTTCCATCCTTTCGCATTTGCAATTTCATCGAATTATATGCTTTTATTGATAATTTCTTTTTCATATCTCTCGATACGACACTTCATATAATAAAAGTAATTTTTCATGCTTAACTTCTTGGCTTGTAAATTGTAACGTCCATGCATAACACGCGAGCTTTTAAAGTAAATTCAGCTCTTCGGATCTCCACGTAATAACTTGGTTTCTGTCTTAGGCGAGGTCACAAGTGATTTTTTCCTAAGTCAGAGCATCATTAATGACGTGATTTGACGGTTCATGATCTGTATCACTCGATTAGTCAAATCTAAATTATATTAGTCATAAAGAATAAGGCCGTAATCTGCCCGGGATGCCACTAAATTATCACTCCTTTTATTATAAAGGGGGTCCTTCACCTTACGTGTCAATTTCTATCCTTTTTGAGGAAAAAAAGAGACAACGTGGAGGACAAGGCTTTAATGTTCAAGAATGTCGATGACAACCCGAAAAACAGAAGATTACAACGCAACCAGGGGATGGATCCTTGCATCTTCTCTTCTATTCTTGCGAATCCCTTTTACTCCTTAGTATGGAGGCCTTTGATTCCTCAATCGTATGCTGCTTCATAGGCTGCTGAACCTATTCTGTTCATTGCCATCTTTCGATCTTCGGATTGGTTGCGATTTGTCGTCTGCTAACGCTTCTTCTTTGGGTTTATGTTCTTTTGTTGCTGTTTGGTAGTGCAAGTTTCACCTGCCTTTTCCTTGTTCGTCGCCTTTTTATGTGCGGCTTTTTGCATTCGGCTCCCTTCCGCTTAAGTTGACTTGTTGTCTTCTTAAGTGCAAGTTTTGTGGAGTCAAATCTTGTGTATATTATTGGTTTAGCTCAATATATTATTACCTTCCACCAAAAAAAAAAAAAAAAGTGAGAGAGACAATGCAGGGAAACAAATATTGGGTCATCGACGCGAGAAATAAGGTAGGTGCTTTTTATAAGAGATTAGTATGAGAAAAGAATTTTGGTTTTATGTCAAATTTCAATTAGGGGCAAAGCCACAAAAAAATCATAAATTTTTGCCCACTAAGATACATATGCCCTTAATTATTTTTTGTGACACCTAAAAACTCAAACTTATATCCCTATAATGCAAAATTTATTCCAAACTTTTTTTTTTCTAATATCAAAAATCCCATATTTACCCTAAACTTATTCTTATGATACAAAAAGTCCAAACTATTTTGGTGTTCGAGAATAAGTTTAGGGTAAACATGTCATGCTATATAAATTTAAGATAAATGTATCAAATTTAGGATTTTTTATGTCAGGTAAATATTCCATGATAAATATAATTTAAGATTTTTAGCGAATTTTATCCTTCCAATTAGGATGGCGAAAATAAATTTATTTAAGCTACAACGAGGTTTGACCTGAGATGCTATCCGAAAGCGATTCTATTCGATACGAAAGCTGTACGGGTGTAATAAGAGGAAATCTTTCCTGGTCCTCGTTGTTCGATGTATATTCCCTTCTTTTTCTAGCAGTAAAAAAAGGGAAAGAAAGGAGGTTTTCCCTTTTCTTTTTGGGTTAATAACTTGAAAAACCTACGACAAATTTACCCCAAACTATTTTGTTGACCATGAAAAACCCCAAACCGGTATACTTGTGACAAATTTACCCCGACTGACTATAAAAAAATCCTAAACTGGTACATTTATGACAAATTTACCCCAAACTAATTTATTTAACTACAAAAAACCCCAAAATGGTAAATTTGTGACAAATATACCTTATACTAAATTGGATTAATACCATAAAAAAATCACAAAAATTGTAAACGGTGACAAACGGAGCATAAAATCCTAAATTGGTATACCCGTCAACTGTCACGTGTCATTTAACTTAATAATTTGAGAATAAAATTTAATGAAAACTAACGGAGGGTAAATTTGTCATAAGTGTACCAGTTTGGCGTAAATTTGTCAAAAGTATACCAGTTTGGGGTTTTTGGTGGTCAAAAAAATAGTTTGGAGTAAATTTGTCACAAGTGTACCAGTTTGGGGTTTTTCAGAGTATTAACCCTTTCTTTTTTTTTTTTGGTAAAAAGAGATTTTCCCTTTTCTTCATCGCACTTTCCTTTGTAATCCCACGCTTCCTTAGAAAGCATTTTCCCTTCTCTCTCTCTCTTTCTCTCTATATATCTCGCTCTGCGTGCAGTTTCCATTTCCCATGGTCGAACTGCGAAACGAAGCGCCTTTCCCCTTCGTCAAACGCTGCGCGTGAGCCCCAGTAAGGCCGCCTCCGTCAAGGGCCCCCTGCTGCTCCCCGCCACCGAGGAGACGACGCCCGACGATGGGTTGTCGCCGCCGGGACCTCCCCCTCCTGGCCCTCCTCCTCCTCCCTGTGCTGCCGCTGTTCGTGCCTCGCCGCTCCGCTCGGACCCTACGCAGCGACGTCCTCACAATGCAAGCCCTCAAGAAGAGACTGCCGCTCCCTTCCTCCCTCGACTGGTCCAACGCCGACCCGTGCAATTGGCCCCAGGTCTTGTGCACTGGCAACCGGGTCGCCCGGATCCAGATGGGTATGCGGGGCGTGTCCGGGACCCTCCCTCCGGATATCAGCAACCTCATTGCCCTGACGCGGTCGAGGTCATGAACAGCCAGTTCTCCGGCCCGCTCCCGAGTTTCGCCAGGTTGGCTCAGTTGCAGGTACCGAGTCCGTGGGTCTCTTTTCATTTTTTTTTTTGCCTGGATGATTTTCAGGGGAAGGAGCGGGTGATTCTGTGCTTTCTTGGCCCCCTTCTTGGAACAGGTGTTGTTTCTAAACCGCAACAATTTCACCTCCATTCCTCCGGGATTCTTCACTGGTATGTCGTCTCTGCAAGCGGTTGACCTGAGCTATAATGACTTCGCTGCTTGGGGGATTCCCACTAGCCTGAAAGATTGCGCCTCCCTTCAGAATTCACTGCGACCCAAGCGAACGTGATCAGGCAAATCCCCGATTTCATCAATGCGGAGAATTTCCCCAGCCTGTTTGCGCTTTAGTTGTCCTTCAATAACCTGGAAGGCGGGCTGCCCGCGAGCTTCGCCGGGTTGACGATTCAGATCCTCTGGCTGAATGGGAAGGTCGGGAATTCGAAGCTCAACGGGACGATCGATGTCATAGCAAAAATGACCCAGTTGGCACAGGTTTGGTTGCACAGTAACCAGTTCACGGGTCCTATACCTGACGTTTCGAATTTGCAGAATCTATGGGATTTCAGTGTGAGGGATAACCAGTTGACTGGCGTTGTCCCTGAGTCCCTGGCGAAGCTTCCTAATCTCAGAACGCTGGACATTTCCTACAACAATTTGTCTGGTAAAGTGCCTACTTTTCGGAGTGATGTGAATGTAATTAGAGAAGGTAATCTTAACCTAGGTAAAGACATTGCGCCTCCTGCATACCATCGACCTCTGGCAGGAAGCTTTCGTGGTATGATCTCGATGATTATTCTCTTTGGTTTCGATCATAAATCGCGTGCTGATGGTGCTTGGGCTTTCTTTATGCAGGCTCTCATGAAGCTGATCTCTGAATAGCACCTGATAACACCAACGTGGAGGCCGCTTGTTGGTGATTATGATGGATTAAGAAATGGCTTGAATTAATGTTGCATGGTTCTGTAATGTTGTTTGCTTATCGTGTGTGAAATCAGCATCGCGAAGCTGATATGCCCATGTCGATAAATAAAGTCGTGAACTTTCCAAGCGAGTATTTTCCCTATGATAACATACAGGAGAGGCCCCAAACCCTACTGTTCCCCTTGGGAGTTGCCATTTCCCTATTCAACTCGTGTCTCCAAGCAGCCTAGAGATGGTAAGAAACGATGGAAAGAAGACTGACATAAGAGAACAAAACAACGTCGCTAGCTTCATAAGTTTGGAATTTGTGTTGCACGGCCATCCATAAATGGCGCATGCTTTCTCTATGGCTTGCCACGAAGCATTTTGGAATTAATAATTATTTGTCCTAGGGGTTATTATATCGTCCACCGCCGGTAGAATCCAAATTCCACCGTCAATTGAATGAAAGGGAAAACTCCATATAAATAACTATAAAAGTTGCTAGACAGCATATACCTTATTATGGATCGAAATTACTAAGAAAGTCATAAACTTATTACATTTATACAAATTCAATTATAAACTCTTCATTTACCCAATTAAGTCTTAAACCTTTTAGTTGCGTTTGACAATCAGAATAAAATTCAGAATATGTATCTTGCATTTACTACTTACTCAAGATAGAGGAAAAGTGCATGTAAGGGGATATAAAATGGATAATATTATCCCATGAAGGAGAACAAGAACTTCTGCTCCGAGGTTTCGACATAGATTCCTTGAAATGGATTCATTTGAACAGTTACACAGATCCTTGAGGAGAACAAGAACTTCTGCTCCGAATAATGAGTTTATGAGAACAATCACAAGATCTATTGCCATATTCATTGATATATATATATATATATATATATATATATATATATATGCTAATGTTCATTCCATTCTATCACTTTTCATTCTCAATGTGACAATATGCACACAGATATAACAATTCCTGGAAATTGTGGGGAAAAACTTTGGCAATATGAGCCTCTCCATGATGCCGAAAACAGGAGTAAGATTTACATGACATATTTGGAAGACGAATAGCATCAACAAAACGAGGAAAGGCATTCAATTTGATGTAGCGAACTAGGAAATTTGAGTAAATCCAACTATTTTTGACACTTACTCAATTAGAATGCGGATTCGGATACTGAACTGGCGGTAGACGTTATAAAAAAACCCGTATTAGGGCTTTGCCATATTTCGCAGACGAGAGGTTAGCGAGGAAATCAGAACAACGATGGCAGCTAATCACCATGTCTTTGTCCTAACCTTATTTGCTCTTGCGCTTTCCTCCATTCCATTGGCAACTCTAGCTGATTCAGGCACGGCAACATTCTACCAGCATTACGTTCGTAAGTTTCTCCGGTGCATCATGCGAAGATGTTTCTGTAGTAGAGTTGAGCGGGGTGATCCTTTGATTTTTCCGCTAATCGATTGTATCGTCGAATTCCTCGGTCGCGCAGCTTCGGCATGCTATGGAAGCCAGCCTCAGGGTGTGATGATAGCTGCGGCGAGCGACGCGTTCTCGGCTGGTGGGGCAGCCTGTGGAAGCACGTACAGGGTGACGTGCATTGGCGCCGCCTACTCGGGCATTCAAGACCCGTGTACGGGCAGGTCGGTTGAAGTGAGGATCGTCGACCATTGCCCAGGCGCGTGTGCTGGCACCATCGACCTCTCGAAGGAAGCTTTCGAGACCATTGCGGACCCGGTGGCCGGCATAGTAAAAGTGACCTATAATCGGTACATGCGAGACGAAATCTCTTAACAAACGAGAACGGTTTTGATTTTGCTAGATCTGATAATACGTTGAGTAATGGTCCTTCGATTGTTCACGCAGGCTTCCATGAAGCTCTATGAAGACGATGAACACCCAGCAACAAAGACTGGCTGGTCGACATATTCTAACATGGCAAATAAATGGAGGAGCTAGAGATTTTGATTCTACCTATCTATAAAATTTGTAAGCGTTCTCATGCAAGGAATAAAATTAAATATTTTAAGACTTGATTTCGAAAAAACAAATAATTTGCAATCGATGTGACATATTTGAGATCCTGACTTTTATTTTAAATAATGGGGTATTTTTATTTGAAATTGGAAGGTTATTTTTTTGCTTGGATTGGTTAATGTGTATATATAAGAGACTAATCATCAGCTAAGCTTTCGCATTGATATTTTGACCTCGTCTCAAAATTTCTGTGGCACCGGAGCATTGGGGCATGTCATCTCATCATATAAAATCTCATTTCATTGTCTTCCGTTGATCCTCCATGGCTTCCGATCAATCCGATGGGCAAATAATCAATCAAATACTTGGACCTTACGTGGCCTGACCATAATATATATGAATAAGTCATTCTGCATTCATCCATGAATAAACCAGGTACAGGTTTAATCTCTCAACTATTGATTAATCGATGGAACATTTTAGGTTGAAACGGAGCTATCACTATGGCACTTAATGCCGACACTAAATTAGGATCTATGGACGGAAAATTCTAATGCCAAATGAAGATGCACCGAATAAAGTTGCGTGGATAACACAATGCGATTTGTTCATTAATATATATGTAATAAGTTTCAAATGGACATAATCATGGGCTTGACGGCCCATGGACCCGCTGGAGCCATGTTGGCACCGTGATATGAACTTTTATGATGAGGAGGCCTTGACAACAGTTGAGGCCCGACCTAAGTGACCGGTCTAGGCCCACCCATCGATCACCTCTTAGTTTCAAAAGAAGTGGCTAGACACTAGACAATGCTTTATTCCTCGTTGCAGTTAAAGAAGTGTGGGACAGTTTGTCCGTAAAAGCAACGTTTTTTGTTTTTTTTTTGGTAAAGGTAATATATAAATAGGGAAAGCCAAAAAACATAGAATCCGGCACCGAGAACTTTCACTCATAATGCGAACATGCGGGATAAGTGGAAGGGAGTCGAAATAAAGGAAAGAGAACATGGGAACAAAAAACACAGCTAAACAAACAGCAATACAAGCCTAGGCAAAGCGCCACAAGGCAGAAAAACAACACAACAAACCACCTAACTAGGTAAGATGAGTGTTGGTTTCGTAAAAAACAAAAGGGCCAAAACCCCACCCACGCTGAAGCCGCTTGTTCCTATGATTGTCTGGAACATTGCTGAAGGTAAGGACTCCATCCTTAACGACTTTGATAAGGTGCTCCTTCAAAGCAGAGACCTCCAGCGCTTCACCACGAAAGATGATGCTGTTCCTTTTCTTCTAGATTAAGTGGCATAAGGCTCCAAAAGAAAACCGGGCAATGGAGTGGAAAAAATCCTTATTAGAGAGGAATCTCAGGGCCCAGCAGATGGTCTCTGCCCAAGGCCTATTACGCCAAGGAAGATTACACCGCACAGCCAGAAGTAAGCAAGAGTCGCAGGGACATGGCATTCGAAAAAGAGATGATCAATCGAGTCCGGAGTGGCATTACAAAAGGCACATAATTCATAGTTGATTTTGCCATAAGATAAGAGAAGAACTTGAGTAGGTAGGCGATTCCTGGTAATTAACCAAATGTTAAATTGAAATCTAGGTGCCATAGACATGTTCCAAATAAAGTGGGCCCAGGCAACATGGTCTTTCTTGGTTCTTAGAACCTCCAAAGCTGAAGCCACCGAGAAGATCCCGGAAGACGATCCCCTCCAAGAAAACTTGTCAGGGGCTCGAGCAAGGGTCGGAAGACAAATGTCCCAACACTCCAGAAGAGACCTAAAATGCTGACCCGCTGGTGAAAGAAATTCAGCAACCGTTGCTTGTTGAGAAAGACCCGAATTAGCAATAATAGACTCTGGAAGGAAAAAGGCTTAGCGGGCCTTCCTAATGCCAATTGTCATGCCAAAATGAGACTGACCGACAATCTCCCATTTTCCAATAGAAGGATAGCCTAAAATCCCTTCTCAATTTTAGAATATTCTTCCACGCCTAGGAGCATATGGTAGGAGTCGTAGAGACCCAGAAATTATCCCTCTTTAAGAAGTTAGAGTGGATCTAACAGCACCAAAGGGACTCTTTATCTGTAAACAAAATCTAAATATATTTAAGAATGACCGCTTTGTTGCATTCACGAAACCTTCGTAACTCGAGACCACCCTCATCCTTAGGAACACACACATCCTCCTAAGCAACCTTGGCGCCTCCACGGCTAAGGGAAGAGCCCTTCCAGAGAAATTGCCTCAAAATACGCTCAATATGGTCTGTCACTGAATAGGGGAGGTTAAAAACACTGGCTCGGGAGGTTAAAAACACTGGCTCAAAAGGCTTGAATAGAATGAAGCACTGACCTAATCAATTGAAGTCTTCCCACAACGGAGAGAAATCGGTGGGTCCAAGACTGAACTCGAGTTGTGATCCGGTCAACGAGAGCAATGCAATCCATTTTCCCAAGCCTAGAGGAAATGATGGGCACTCCTAGATACCGCACTGGAAGTTTCCCTTCTTGAAAACCAAAAGTCATAATAATATTTCTCCGCACGAGAAGAGGTCCCCCTGCAAGAAAAACCTCACTTTTGTTCTCGTTAGGAAGTAATCTGCTCCAAAAGGAGAAGATATCAAGACCTTTCTTGAGGAGAGTCACCGATTTCAAATCAGCCTGACAAAATAGAAAAACATCATCGGCAAAGAAAATGTGAGAAAGATTAACGGCTTTACACCTCCAATAATACTTAAAACCCTCTTGAGCTGTACATGAACTCAAAATCCCAGAGAAAACTTCCATGACAAGGGTAAAGAGATAGGGGGACATAGGATCTTCTTGCTGAAGCCCCCGTCCGCTTGGGGAAAAAGCCATGTAGCTCACCATTTACAGAGATGGAATATTTCGATGTGCGAATGCAAACCATAATAAGTTTGATCATCCAATTAGGAAAACCAAAAGCTGACAGGGTGAGCTCAATAAAATCCCAGTCAACTGTATCATAAGCCTTCTGGAAGTCCACCTTAATAGCGCATTTTGGCAGGTAAGGATCACGGTGGAAACCTGCAAACAACTCTTGGGCTAAGAGAATATTGTCC
Organism: Eucalyptus brandiana; assembly: GCA_014182725.1. Lineage (NCBI taxonomy): Eukaryota > Viridiplantae > Streptophyta > Magnoliopsida > Myrtales > Myrtaceae > Eucalyptus > Eucalyptus brandiana. The sequence continues at coordinate 33,428,586 of CM024669.1, forward strand.
CTAATTCTCCTACCCTTGACAAAGGCATTCTGGGAGGAGCTTATCAGATCATCCAGCACAGTTGCTATCCGATTGGCCAAAATCTTGGTAATTATTTTATAAATAGTGTTACAACAAGCGATGGGCCTAATTAGAAACAACACAATTGTTAGGAACTTTAGGCACCAAAGCTAAAATTGTGTTGTTGACCTCCCTTAACAACCGACCCATGGAGAAGAAATCCTTCACACCATCTAAGATCAACGACCCTACTAGCTCCTAATTGTTTTTATAGAATTCCACTGTAAACCCATCCAGTCTAGGAGCTTTGCCACGGGCCAAAGAAAAAAGAGTATCACGGATCTTAGAATCCAAAACCGGCATAGAGAGAGTACGAACCTGGTCAACCATGAGCAGCCTCCTGATGAACTCCTTTAACTCCTGCAATGAAGGCTTCATAGTAGCTTGTGGCGATAGGAGGTCAGAGAAGAAGGAGACGAATACTGAAGGTACCGAGTTTGGATCCGCGACTAAGGAGCCTGAAGGATCTTTAACCGAGAGGATCCGGTTCCTAAGCTGTCTTCTATTGATTGACTGATGAAAGAATTTTGTATTAAGGTCACCTTCCTTGAGCCATCTCACTCTAGATTTCTATTTGAAAAATGATTCTTCATGGGTACGCAAGTCAACAAGGACACGGTGCTGGGTCTTCTCTAGATCAGCAAGCATAACATTTCTTGGATCCTCCTGAAGACCAAGCTGGGTAACACGTAAAGCATTCCTTGCCTCTTCAGTCCTCACCGAAATGTTAGAAAATGCCTCTTTATTGAGCCGCTTGAGATGGCCTTTGAGAGCCTTTAACTTGCAAACTAATTTGAACATAGGAACCCCATCTACCGGACTCTCCCAAACTTGTTTCACAATAGAAGAAAACTTAGGATGCTTCATCCACAATTCAAAAAACTTGAACGGCTTCCTTCTTGAAACCGGGTTGAGAACTCTGACAACCATGGGGGAGTGGTCAGAGATTCCCGGGTTCAAAAAGGAAGCTTCGGAGAAGGAGAATTGATCATTCCACTTGGGATTAATCAGAACTCGATCAATCTTCCTCATCTTTCTACTATCACCAAAAGAAGTGGACCAAGTATATCGAAGACCGATATACCTTAAATCCTTCAACTTAGCCCGAGCTAGGCAATGGCTGAATTCATCAAAGCAAGGTATCCAAGCCGTGGAACTCCCACTACCCGCACGATCCGACGGATCTTTGATGGCATTAAAGTCACCAGCAACCATCCAAGCCGAATCCTGCATAAGACGGCTCATCCGAGCAAGGTCTTCCCACAAGGAATGACGACGAACAAACGAATGTTCACCATAAATAACCAAAAAACAACAAGTCAACCCTGTCAGAATAAACTTCAAGTGCCCATGGATAGCCTGAGCATTAATAGCTAAGACTTCAAAGCGAACCAAATCCATATTCCTTCCAACCCAGATTCTCCCGTGAGGGGCAAACTAATAATTTGCAATCTAGTTCCACCCCGTCAAAAAACATGAGGAAATAGGATCAAAAAGAGATTCAAGAACTTTAGTCTCGAGGAGATCAACAAAACACAGGTTATTTGAAAAAACGAAACTTCTAACTTCAGCACGCCTTATGGGGTTTACTATGCCCATAATATTCCAAATACCTATATACATAACACAAGGAAAGCATGATTACCTCTTTTTCGAGGCTCTACGCCGACTAGAAGGCAGTGCAGGAACCGAATGGGTGGGATCAGGGAGCAATTTCTATATCCTCTCCTGTAGGGCTTCAGAGTCCTCGATAGTAGAATGGCCTCTCGGAGAAGGAGGGCATGTAGACAGCAGATCATCATCATCCGAATAGAAATTAGGGTCCTCAATGTCCATCGTCCCTCTAGAGGACAAGCGGCCTTCTCTTGGCTTAGAGCTAGTTGTAGACAAAGCTTGAATCTTCTAAGTAGGGTTATCGAGAACAACTTTAGGAATAAGGTCCTTAAGATTCAAGGACTGATCACCGTCAGGATGTGCTAGCCTGAAAAACGCTACATCCTTACTACCACGGCCCTTTTTCTTCTTGCCCTTAACTTGTTTTCATCCCGGATCAGCCCCCAAGGAAGGAATATCACCAACGGCTACTAGGGCAGTAGCAACATCCTCTGTCCTGCTACTTTCGACACCAACAACCAATGCACTAGCTACTGGAGGGGCAGCCGTAACTGAAGGGGGGAGCCGGGCATTACCAGGGCTAATAGCTCCCTCAGGAGGGTGATCCATCTTATTAGCTACCCGACTCTGGTCTACTTCACTCATTGGGGTAGGAACCTTCGAATCACCTCGAGCGTTAAGAACAGATGGGATTTTCGAAGTAGAAGGTCCAGTAGAAGCAGGTGTACAATTGTGGCCAAAAATGCCACATCTAGGACAAACAGGAGGCCTCCACTCGTACTCTACGCTCACCGAACAAGTTCGACCTTTATGAACCACTTCCATAGACTTACAAGTCGGTTGATTCACTGTAATTTCTACACAAACCCTGGTGAAAGCCAGCAGCTTCATTTGCTTGGTGCGACGATCCATGTAGAGCGGTTTCCCCACCACATTGGCGACTTTCCCGATCACTTGAGAAGACCAGAACGCAAGGGGCAAGTTCCTCGATCTAATTTATATTGGTACTATCAGGTGACTATCCTTCTTCAGTTCCAAAGTCAGTGTCCATTGTTGCAACACCAGCGGCACTCTAGCCACTGTTATAGGTCCTCTTTCCAGGATCCTTCTATGGAACTCAGCATCGGGAATATGAAAGAAGAAAAAACCTTGGCCATTTGACATCACCTCGGCTAAATTCAAGCCCCAAGCGTTTTTGAGGGCCTACTCAGTGGCTTTGAATGAAAGTCTTCTCCTACTGAAGTAACCCACCAGGCACTCCTTCAATTTGGGGTCAATCGCTTCAAGATCATCATTAGACGGCTCAACAACGAGCATATTGTTCATATAAGTCGGTGGAGAATACTCCAAATTGTACCCCTTAGCAGCAACCTTTGCTACATCAACCCAAGATCGAGCATTGGGGTTCTTAGAGTTGTTTCTCTATTGAGGATTCTTCGAGGTGGACTTGGCTTGACTCCTACCGCGCAGTCCTGCTGGTCCACGGAAGGCTGAGGCCCCTGGTTCTTATGACTAGTCAAAGTCGGGCCAAAGCGTTCCACAGTTGCCTTGGAGGAATCCCCTTGGGTCAAACGGCCCGGAGTGGGAGGGGAAAAGCTTCAGGCACTAGAGCCTTCCCCACCATTATGGGCCACAGCCAACGAAGAAGACATCGCAGCAGAAAAAACCACAACAGACCAGAGCGACGAGAGTAAAACCTTAGTCAAATACAAGCAAGAGGCCCATAAGTACAACGTACCAGTTAGCACCTTATGGGCTTTGAAGAAGGGCAAGCGGAAGACCTTTCTTCCAAAAAAAAACAACCCCAACTACCAGTAAAAGCCTCCCAGAAGTAGCAGTGAAGCAGATTGCCAAGACCTTATACAATCTCCTCCACCGCGGCCCAAAGAAGGAACAAGGCAAAGCTAACTCTTGGGGGGTTTTGACAGAGGGTAGAAGGTTCCTTTACTCTCCAAAAACCAGGCCCAACCACCAGCCAAGACAGCCAGAATCAACCAAAGACCAGGAAGCAGAACCAAGCCCGATCGCCCCCTGAGGGTTCCGACGGCAGCAACAGGGGTTGCGCAAGGTCCTCGGGTGCGGAGTGGTGTCACTGCGAGAGAGCGTCGGAGTGCGCAAAGGAGCGAGCCGCACGGGAAGCGAATTGTGCGGGCGACGGAGCAAAGTCTCCCCTATTTGTGGTTCACCGGGCGAAGGGACGAGCAGCGGAGTGCACTCCGTCACCGGGTGAGCCGAGTGAAGGAGCGAGCGGTGGAGTGCGCGAAGGAGCAAGCCGTGCGGGGTGCGCGAAGGAGCGAGCCGTGCTCCGTTACCGGGGGACAGAGCAAAGTCTCCCTTGCGCGAAGGAGTGAGCCTCGTGGGTTTCTTCCCCCTCAAGAGAGAGAGAGAGAGAGAGAGAGAGAGAGAGAGAGATGTTGAAAGTTTCAAATCTTTTTAAGCACCGTTTTTTTGTTGGGACTAGAGGGAAAGAAAAGGAAGGGGATGGGGTTTGGTACAACAAATGGACAACATACGAAATACCCAAATTGACTTAATTGTTTGGTTGGGCGTGCGTGTGCTGCCTCGGTCTCGTTCCCCAAGTCTTTCATGTCCCCATCTTACTCCAATGTCTCAATTTGTATCGTATCGTATCAAAACAATTGAATATATTCCTTACAACAGCCATTAAAAAGAGATGCGATGTTACAAACAAGACATGGGTCAACACAAAATAAGAAAATAGAAAGATCAACATCAAGCACCGCACATAAAATGCTCTTTTCCCATTTAATCAACTTTTAAAACGGCATGTCGTGATCTTGAAAGTCTAAAACTAAACTAAGTTACACTTTTAAAGTCGAGTCATTTATTTAGATTTATGAATCGAATAATCTAACATATTCTTCTTGCCATAACTCCACGTATTCAAATGCGGAATTTTATTGTGTTGCCGACGACGTACGATCAATTCAGTTATGGCATTGGGTATGTGACATCCTGAAATTCGACCCTGTTTTCGATAAAGTGAAATGGGCATTTCGTTAACGTGCTTATGGTCATTTTTCTCTGAGTTGATCACTCACGAGTTAACTAACCTATTGGGTGAAGCCGTTAAGGGATGTATCTGCAGTAAAATCCCTAAAAGCTACTCAATTGGTTGGATTGGACTAAAATCGCGTTTTATTGATTCTAACCATGAAATTTAATTTGATTTCGGGAATCGAATATTCGAGCGTGTTATAATTCATTTTTAGGATCTTGTCTCATCGTCCGTCAAATTATTGATGAGTCCGAAATTTCAATAAAGAAATTATCAGAGGAAAAATTGAAGACCAAAAGAAAATAGAAAGGGAAAGGGAAAGAGAAAAGAAAAATAAGAATAAGACTTATTTTATTTCTTTTTCTCTCTCTCCCTTTTCTCTCTTTTTCTCTCTCTTTTCTCTCTCCTCTCCCCTCCCCCTTCGTGCGGACAGCCCCCCCCTACCGACTCACTCTTCTCTCTCTCTTTTCTTTTGACTGGTCAAGCCTTATCTCTCTCTTCTCTCTCTTCTCTCTCTCTCTTCCCCACCCCTCGTGACCGAACACTTCTTCTTCTTCTTCTTTCTTCGCGTGTGAACTAGTGAACTGAGGAAGAACATAAGCTGCAGCTCGTCGTCGCCACCTGTCCCGCCGCCCGCACCGCACGCCTGCGCGACGCCGCACACTTTGCCGCCTCCTGCTCGTGCCTACTGTCCTCGCCGTGCGCCGACTAGCCCCATTCGGCCTCTGCTCAGCCCTGTTCCGCCCCGTTCAGCCACCTCCAGCCGCTGCCTAGCTCCGTTCGGCCACCGCCCGGTGTCCCCGGCGTCCCCCTTGCCCTCCACCGGCCTTGCTCTGCCTTTTCAGCCCCTGGAGCAGCTTCGTTTGGCCAAGAACAGCAGTTGGAAAATGGGTTTCTAGCAGCGGTTCTAGGCCCGTTTTGAGGTTTCCGGGCCTCGAACTCGAGGCCCGCTTTGAAGTTTGTAGTTCCTCGCGTCGCCCCCGTCGGATTGATCCAATTTGCGCGCGATTCCAGTGAGTAATCTTACTAATCCTTGCTTAGTTGGCTAATTATGCTTAGTGGTTGGTTATGTTTAATTAAATGCAATTAGGTGGTTAGATTAGAATAGATTAGTGATTATTATTTAATTGTGATGCAAATTAGACAAATTGAATGTGTATTTAGCAAGTAGACATGGTCTACTATTTATTGAAAGTATCTCGGGATTTTTCCCGACCCTTAGTGGGCTTCAATTAGGCAATTCGGGCCTAATTAGATTTTTAGTAATTAATTATTAATTTTCGAAATTAATTAATTAATTATTTATTTTCCGGAAATTCAACTGTGATGGCCTGTGACAGGAGTTTTATGCTGGTGATCGTGGTGAAGTCCATTTATTTAATTGGGCCTTATTTTGAGCTAAATTGAATTTTTAATATTTATTAATTAATTTTCGAAATTAATTAATTAATTTTCGAAATTAATTAATTAATTTTCGGAAATTAAGATTGACATGGCTGACGATCGAAATCCCGTGCTGATCGTCATGGCGCAGTCCGTTTATTTAATTGAGCTGTAATTTGTATGGAATTGATTTAATTATGAATTTTTAGGAGTTATTCATATTGAGTTGATTGTTAATTATTTGATTGAGAAATTGTTGGGTATGGGTTATCACCTGAAAGAAAACACGTGGGCTCGGTGAATTGGAATATCACCTGGAGAATGCACGTGAATTCAATGATTGAATATGTCATCTTGGCGAAGAGATTGCCTAAGAGAATGCACGTGGCTCGGAGATCCGGTAGGTCTTCCTGGAGAATGCACGTGGCTCGGTGACAGAGTTTGGCATCTAAAAGGGCACATGGCTCGGTGAATTGATGCATCACTTTGGTGAGTTAGCACCTAAGACAAGGCACGTGGGCCCGGGCATCGTAAAAAGGACACGTGGCTCGGTGATCTGATGCGTCACCTTGGCGAATTAGTGCCTTAGAGAATGCACGTGGGTCCAGTTTTCGAGAATGGCATCTAAAAGGGCACGTGGCTCAGTGAATTGATGCATCACTTTGGTGAGTTAGCACCTAAGAGAAGGCACGTGGGCCCGGGTATTGTAAAAAGGACACGTGGCTCGGTGATCTGATGCGTCACCTTGGCAAACTAGTGCCTTAGAGAATGCACGTGGGTCCAGTTTTCGAGAATATCATCTAAAAGGGAACGTGGCTCGGTGACTTGATGTACCACCTTGGCGAAGAGGTCGCCTTAGAGAATGCACGTGGGCCCAAGGTTTGAGGCATGTGGCTCGGAGACTTGGGATGTTGTCCTGGAGAATGCACGTGGCCTAGCTTTTAGATATTCCTCAGTGGGGAATGATTTGTGTGACATGTAATCGACTGATTCGATTTGTTTGGAGTAAATGGGTGCCTATTGTGAATTGTACTGACTTGCAGGTGGGATCTGAGGCCAAGGTAAGTCCTCTGACCTGTGCGTGTTTAGGTAGCCTATAGTATAATGGTTTACTAATCGGGCCTTAGTAGGGTAGAACTCGCTGAGACATAGTCTCATCCCGGTTTGGGGAAAACATTTTAGGACCCAATGAGGAGCTGAGGAGGAGGAATTTGAGAAGGAGAACTCTGGGGTAAAACCTGAGGAGAAGAATTTTGGAAGAATAAGATAATACCAAAGGGAATCTTGAGTACGACCTGAATGGACTGAGATTCAATCTTCTTTTGAGATCTCCTTTTTGATGTGAATAGTTATGAAGTACTCTGGTTTGTGTTTTGTATAAAAGTTTAGTTATAAGTTTCAATATGAAAAATATGGCATTGCTTTTCTATCCCATCGATTTACTGTCTGGGAATTTATAACTGCTTCTGCATGTGCTTAATAAATGAAAGGGTCGGCGATACATAGTCCTGGGGTATCGCATTATAAAATCGACCAATGGAAAAGGATGTGTGCGTGCCCGAGGATCGGGGCGTGATAGGGTAGGCTAAACACGAGAGCAACTTATGCGCGCGCGCGCGCGCGCACACACACACACACATATATATGTATATATATATGTGTGTGTATATATATATGTGTGTATATATGTATATACATATATGTATATACATGTGTATATATATGTGTATATATATGTATGTATATATTTAGCCACATGCTCTAATAACACAAACCCCTATTCCACAAGGAGGGGCTCCTTCCTATGAAAGTTCCATCTTTCTGGGGACCCGATTAAAGTAGCCAAGGCCGGCCAAATTCTGCAAGCATGATAGGCCCCATTCTCGGCCTCCGCTTGTTCCCCAATTCTTCCATGTCCCCATCTTATTTCAACTTAAAGGAAACTATAGTCTCCCTTGAATGTTGATCTTAATATGCTTAAGCTTGCAATATAGAGTACAACTTCATGAATCGCTGAAGTGCATAGCCACTAGTGATGAAGTTCAAAATTGTCCTTTTGTTTTGCGCAGCTAGATTTGCAAGTATTCTTACTTACTTCGATCCTTACTTGCTTGTAATTCTTACATGAATTTAGTGCACATGGACCAAATGCATTTGGATCATAGAGTACAGAGAAGTCGGTTTGACTTTCACTAGGTCCAGTATCTTGGTTTCTAATTCTTAGTCCTTCATTTCTCTATATTACAAAGTCGCATGGTACGTCCACAAGCTCAAACACACATGTTGATATGTCCATAAACTTAAAGTTCGTCCAACGAGTCCAACATCTAGAGCAATTGAAAGTCCAACACAAATGGACACACCGAGAGCGAAATGATAAACCAAACTAGAAACATCTAGGAAAATCGAGTCCCAAGAGTGGGGAGGAGAAAGCCTGTGAGGTAATTGATAATGCTGTTCTTGTCTCGTGTTCGAACTTGTGCACTGAATGGCATTTGAGTTTTGAGAAGACGACTGTGAAGAAAAACCACACTAACCAATATGCTTAGAACAAAAGTTTCCTTACCGCTGGAGCACCGGCGAGCGGTTTAGTGTTGTGATTAGCTCACAAATGGAATTCTTGCGGTGCCACCTGTTTACATATTCAACGCCATAGAAAGAATTACAAGGATAAAAAAAAGAAACAAGAAAAGAAACCGCAATAGTAGGACAGAGTAGAGTGAAGGAATGCAGACGGAACCTCCAAAAAGAGCAACTCCATGCATCCAAAATGAATAATTTGAACAATATGACTGAACTCTTTGTACAGACACCAAAAGTACATCACGTATTCTTTTCACCATCTTTTCAAACTACATTGTGATTCACCTCCCTTGCGTATTCTCCCAGCCACATCTCTCCAGCTTCCAAAGCATACCTGCGTTGCCCCTACATCGTAGGAGGAACTTTTGAGTGACGGAGATTGCGAATATTCCCCAAATTCTTTCAAAGCCATCTACCAGGGATGCTATGGGGCTCGCTGTCTTCCAGAACTCTATGGACACGGTGGTAGACAAAAGCAGGACGTGGGATGACCATCTCTTTACCTATAAGGCGTTCTACTTTATCAAAAGGTATGTGGATTCCTTTGAGTCATCTAAATTCATTGACTCTATCAATGACCTCTTGCTCAGTCTGTCGTGCTTCTTCAACCTAGCCTTGAAGGAGTCCAAATCCTAGCTCTTACTGATTCCCAACCGCCATTTTCTCTCACTTATGTCTTGTAACATTAGTCTTCAGCGATCAGTAAAGGCGAGTAGGTTTTGGCAGATGCGTCTTTAACATCATAGGTCGATTTATCCAGTGACAGGAGGCTTCCTGTTTACCTCATACCTGCAACAACACACCGCATCATCTATGTTTTGGCATGAATTTACCAGTATGGCGTTCCTTTTACTATTGTAGAGGGAAGCGGTGGTTAAAAAATGACAGAAAGTGCTCTCGAGTTTAACTAAGCCGGTATTTGCCCATTCACCAACGCATCTGAAGCCATGATGAGCTCTGCTGCAATCAGAAGAAAAACAGAAATATCAAAAGAAACAAAGGCAAGCTTGAAAGCATTTGAGGTCGGTAGTGGGGATATCTTACTTTGCTGTTTTTGTGGCAATTGGAACAAGCCTCTGTAGAGTCTGCTCCATCTCAACTTTGATGTCTGCAACAGAGAGCTGCACAGAGACAAGTTATATGGACCCTTCTCAAAGCATTACCTGCTCAACGGAAGAAGCTTGAGAAATAGACTTCGAATTTAGTATTTTGGATCAATAAAAAGTAGAATGCATTCAGTTTCTTGAACAAGAAAAGAATGATTATGAGATAATACATTTTCTTTGACATGAAAAGAATGAATTCTAGAGCGCAAAGATGACTTTATACTAGGTGGCAAACTCTGATACAAAGAATCTCTCAGACTGGACGGCATAGAGCTGGATCAAGCTACGTAATTGGATCAAAATATGCTCTGTAAATAGACTTGATATGCGATCTACACTTATCATAGTTCATTTGATACTTACAAAGAATCGTGCATCTTTCTCAGCCAATACTCCAGATCAACACAGTTTAAGGCAAACCTAGCAATTTTATGAACTTTTTTTCCAAAGGCAATGAGATTATAGAGCTTGGAAGACCTGCTCCATTGACTCACGTATAAGCCATAAAAACCTGGCGGCAAGGGATTCTTCATCTATGAAATGAAGTTCATCTACGTTTCACTTCAATAAACAGATAAGCACATTATAACAGAAGTTAAAACTCTACTGAGCAGAATCCATAGAAAACCCTAACCTTCGAGACGCAGAGGACGTATTGGAGCCCCAATAGGGCTTTGACAGGCGATGGCGGGGCTCGGGAGGCGACGGCTTCGACGACGTCGGTGGCGTTGGCGTTCACAAGCAGGGGTGCTTCGCGGAGAAAACAAAGAGAGAACAGTGCGGAGGTCGCGAGGATGAGGGAAAAACGTGACGGCGGAGGCGCGTCGGCGTCGACGTCGGCGTTCTCTAGCAGATTCAGCGCTTAGCAGAGGGGAGAGAGAGCAGATTGATTCAGCGCTGAGGGCGCGGCGGCTCGGGAGGCGATTGTAGAGGCGGAGGCGTGTCAGCGTCGTGGTTCGCTGGGCAGATTGCCTCAACACGGTGGCTCGGGAGGCAACGGCGGAGGCGCGTCGGCGTCATGGTTCACCAGCAGATTCAGCACTTCACGGAGGAGAGAGAGAGAGAGAAGATTGCTTTAGTGCGGAGCCAGGGAATTGAAAATCAATAAAGAATAAATTTTGGGAGGCGTTTAGTGACAGCATTAGGTAATATTTATAATGAATGAAAATTATACGTAAAAGACATAATAACCGATAAGAGTATCAAAATGAGATGTCCTCTGTTCAGCAATTTGGGTCATGTGAAGCCCATTCTAGTTTTCTTTTGCATAGAACATAACGAGAGATGGGGCTTCTGAAGCGGTCATGTGTCCCATCATGACAATTGCTTCATAAATTAAAAGAGCGTATTAAGATAAGAAACGTCTTTTGTCAATGATAAATGCTAAATGATTGGTCGATAATTAATCATAATATACTACTTTGATTAGGTTATATACACACTTAACACTCTCAATATAGGCAAAGGCACCTCCTCCCTGCTTTAAGCTTAAAATTGATATGAGCTAACGGTTAGAATTTAGCACACAAGCATAACGAAATAGAAAGTAAAAGTAAGAAAGAGAAATCAAAACATAGGTGTTTATCCCAATTCATCATTAAATTAGGACTAACTCTAGCACATCTCATCTCTCTATCACAATCATCAATTACAATATAAAGGGATTACATATGCCCAATAACTATTCATAGACCCACAAACCAAAAATAAATTATTTATAGACCCAAGCCCAAACTAACAAAAAAATTGGACTTAAACTATAAAAGTCCTTTGCGGCTTGAAGCTCTTAGAGTAAAATATTAATAACATATACATCTATTGACTCATGAAAATATGTGAAATTGCTAGGAGCCCACAACAAGGGCCCAATATCTTCTTTCAAGGAGATCGACAAAAGGTCAGTGAGCCCATCAATATATCTAGTTGAATTCATCTTCATTCAAAAACTCCACTCAAAAGTTTAAATCAATGAGTTACGAATCAATTAAATTATATTAACTGCTTCACATTATGTCATTTTTACAATGTAAAACTCTTTTCTAAAATAACTCAAGCGTGCTTTTTAACGGAAAAAATCAGGGCTCTATATATACACGAATTATTCAGCGGTTGAATGGATAATTTAAAAAATTGAAGTTAAAGCAAAATGATAAGAGTGGATAGACGGATCATGGATACGGATAGGGTGGCAAGTGGGGGTCCGTCCATCACCAAAGTACCCCATCCATCCGAGCGAGAGTTGCCTTGTCCTGTTGTGCATCACTTGTCATCAACGCCATGCTTCCTGCGATCTGCGCAAAAGGAACCATATACACATAATAACAATCGACGCCCTTTTCATTCTTTTATCAGAAAATGGCACATTGTTTTCCCTATCTCCTCTAGGAAAAGTGGCACCGGAGCAATATAAAAAAATTGCTCCCCGCCTCCTGATCCAATCGTGCATTGCTACTTTCCTCTTCTTGCCCCAAGAAAAGTCGCAGAGCCACCGACGGCCATGGCTACTCCCCTCACCTCTAGTCTCGCATCATTAGCTCCTCTCATTCTAGCAGCAATAATGATGTGTTCGGGTTTGGCTCGCCCCGAACTTGAGAGTAACAAGCACTCGCCGAAGCCCGATGGGTCGCTGAGCTTCTTGGTGGTGGGAGATTGGGGAAGAAAAGGATTTTACAACCAAACTGAAGTTGCTGTCCAGGTCACAATCTTATTCTTCTATAAGTCCTCTTTGGTGTTTTATCTGTCACTATTCATCTCGACAGATTTCTACGTTACTACGTACGGATGAAATGCATGTGTATATACATGTAGTCATGGGTCTTTGCGTGAAATATTGCCATCAAGGCTATGTATAGTGAAAGGCATGCATGAAAGTATGAAATTTATGGAATGAAACATGCATGACATGTTTTCACATGGATGTGAAAAAGAACCAAGCCACTTGTAAGGCTTGTACCAATCCTAGCCTAAACTCAGCCAATCAGAAGTTTTACTTCCTTGGACTATAATTTATGCTTTCTCGTGCAGTGCAACGCGGACATCTGACCAGAAGATCAATTATTTTAGCTTTTCTATGCAGTGTTCAAACGTCCAATTACTATTCTCGATGCCACGCAGACTCGATTTCGTTATTATGGCTTTTGATGATTTGGGTCGTGGATATGTTAGCCTCGTCAATCTCTTTACTGATATATTGATTTGCGTTACTGAACGCAAAAAACCAGCATAACCTTAATATTCTCTGTTCTTTAGGGCGAAGGGAACACACTGTACAACGATATGGTTCCAATGTTTTTATTTTATTTGTCAGATCTACTCTTGATATTGCATCTTGACAGCTTAATAATGCTTGATTTTTACAACGGATGAAAGTAAAATGGCTATGTACATGTGTACAGTTTTGGAAGTTTGAATTAGCTATGAAACCACTGGGGGTTCGCCCCAGTGGCCACCCTTCCAACATGGAAGGGGGAGGTGAGGGGTTCAAATCCCCACCTTCTCAGGGGGGAATGGGGGTAAGGACGCGTAAGTTTCGAGAGTGGGTTGCGACTCCCACGCCCGCAAGAGGCGGGCACAAGTCTGCAGTGAGTGTAGAATATGAATAGAGTAGGATCGACCAAAAAAAAAAAAAAAAAAATTAGCTATGTGTGGCAGATGGGCATCATCGGGGAGATGATGGACATAGATTTCGTAGCCTCCACAGGCGATAACTTCTATGACAATGGACTCACCGGCGTCGACGATCCGGCATTCGATGAGTCGTTTTCCAAAATCTACACAATGCCGAGTTTGCAAAAGCAATGGTACAATGGTAATTACCTAGCCCTTTAATAATATGGTAGTTTAGGCGAGGCGGGATCAATTAATTCCTAACCACACATCGACACTAAATCAATATGACATGGTTATTATAATGGAAAAAAAGAAAACTTATCTAACACAGTAAGCTTTCAAGAGAGGATATATGGGCATTGTGAGTTCTCCGGAACATGATGGCAAAACAAGTTAAGGTTGCTTAATGAAAGGGTTGCACCAAACTGGCAAAAGAGATCAAGAGTTTCCCACAACGGAATACATTACCATGTCAGAATATACAATAGGTGCCTGTCTTAGGGAATCAACAAACCCATGCTCTTTTCCAGGATGGAAAACTTTGGCCAGAATTAAGGTCAGAATTTGATTCCTAAGAACCCCGTGATGGGCCAAGTAACTCAGCCTACAATCCTTGTGAACCAGTCTATGGCCAACTTAATCGAACAGTTTTCAATCTACTAAACCTATTCGTGTGTGTGTCGATCACTGATTCGTGTCGATTTCTATCCTTTTTGAGGAAAAAAAAAGAGACAACGTGGGGAAATAAATATTGGGTTATCGGCGCGAGAAATAATGTAGATTCCTTTTATTGGAGATTAATATGAGAAAATAATTTTGGTTTTATGTCCAATTTCAATTAGGGGCAAAGCCATGAAAAAATCATAAATTTTGCCCACTGCGACACATATGCCATTAATTATTTTTTGTGACACCTAAAAACTCGAACTTATATTCATATGACGCAATATTAATCCCAAACTTTTTTCTTCTAACATCCAAAAACCCATATTTACCTTAAACTTCTTCTTATGACACAAAAAGTCCAAACTATTTTGTGTTTGAGGATAAGTTTAGGATAAACATGTCATGCTATATAGTTTTACGATAAATGTGTCAAATTTAAGATTTTTGATGTCATCAAAAATTTGATGTATATATTATACGATAAATATAGTTTATGATTTTTAGCGGCTTTTATTCTTTTGGTTAGGACGGCGAAAATAAATTTATTTTTGCTACATCGAGGTTCGACCTGAGATGCTGTCCGAAAACGATTTTATTCGATACGAAAGCTGTACGAGATTTTATTAATAGAAAGTCTTTCCTGGTCCTCGCCGCTTCTTCTCTCCTTCTCTCTCTCTCTCTCTCTCTCGCTTTGCGTGCCTTTCCCCTCCGTCGGACACCGCGCATGAGCCCCAGCAAGGCCGCCTCTGTTGAGGACACCTGACAATCGGTCTTCGCCGTCGGGACCTCCCCCTCCTGGCCTTCCTCCTCCTCCCCCTATTGCTATTGCTGTTGTTCCTGTGCCTTGCTGCCTCTGCTTAGACCCTGCAGAGCAACGTCGACGCAATGCAAGCCCTTAAGAAGAGCCTGACGCTCCCTTCCTCCCTCGACTAGTCCAACGCCGACCCGTGCAAGTGGCCCCAGGTCATGTGCATCGGTGACCGGGTCACCGGGATTCAGATAGGTAGCCACGGCGTGTCTGGGACCCTCCCTCCGGACGTCAGCAGCCTCACTGCCCTGAAGCGGTTCAAGGTCATGAATAACCAGCTCTCCAGCGCCCTCCCGAGTTTCGCCGGGTTGACACAGTTGCAGGTACCAAGTCCGTGGGTCTCTTTTCTTTTTCCTTTTCTTTTTTTGCCTAGATGATTTTCGGGGGAAGGAGCGAGTGATTCTGTGCTTTCTTGGCCCCCTTCTTGGAACAGGTGTTGCTTCTGCACCACAACAATTTCACCTCCATTCCTGCGGACTTCTTCACTGATTTGTTGGCTCTACAAGTGATTGACCTAAGTTATAACGACTTCGCTGCTTGGGGGATTCCCGCTAGCCTGAAAGATTGCACCTCCCTTCATAATTTCACCGCGACCCAAGCGAACGTGATTGGGCAAATCCCCGATTTCATCATTGCGCTGAATTTCCCCAGCATGTTCATGCTGAAGTTGTCCTTTAATAACCTGGAAGGCGGGGCTGCCCGCAAGCTTCAACGGTCAAAGTCTACGGTCAACGGGTCGAGGTCAATGGATCGAGCGAACGGGTTGGGTCGGAACGACTGACCTGACACGTGGCAGCGACCCCGCACGTGCGTCGCACGTGCCTAGCACCGAAACGTCACATATGTCGCACGCGCCCGAGGGGGCCCGTATCAACGTGTGCTACCCCAATTTGTTCCACGTGGCAGCGCATTCGGCGGCCCCCTGCGGTGGTATGATCGGTACGAATAGCTTTTGCTCGCCCTAGCCAGGCATTCCTTGTGATATCACGGTTGATATACTGCTCTCCATTGCTCGACCAATGGATTACCCTGTTAAATTTGCTCAGGGTTGACAAGGGACTAGTACTCGTAACTTAGCAAGTGTGTGGATAGGGATTTCATGTTCTGGGGGCAACATCCTTGTTATTAATTTCCAAAATGTTGGGAATAACGGATTCCCTAAAACTGATCTGATACTCAATCAAATAGGTGTGCGCGCCTTACGGGGAGGCATTATTCCTGCAATAAATGCATAACAAATAAATGATTACATATTATCCACATAGACTTAATTGGGAAAAAAGAAACACATTCTTTTCCTCCTTTTTTTTTGGTCAACGATCAAAGTCTACGGTCAATGGGTTGAGGTCAATGGGTCCGCGGACGGGTCGGATCGGATCGACTGACTCGACACGTGCCACGCGCGTGCACGGTTGATGTCACGATGATGTCAGCTGGCGCTTGCCACGTGCGTGCGCGGTTGACGTCATGATGATGTTAGCGGGTGCGCACATGGCCCCATGCGTGTGTTGCACACGTCTAGCAACGAAACGGTGCGCCCGAGGGGGGCCGTATCGGCGCGTGCGCACCCTAATTCGTTCCGACCGCACATGGCGGTGCGTCCGGCGGCGCCTGGCGGTGATATGATTGGTACGAATAGCTTTTGCTCGCCTGAGCCGGGCATTCCTTGTGATCCCATGATCGATATACTGCTCTCCATTGCTCGACCAATGGGTTACCCTGTTAAATTTGCTCAGGGTTGGCAAGGGAACAATACTTGTAACTCGGCGAGTGTGTGGGCAAGGATTTCATGTTCTGGGGGCAACTTCGTTGTTATTAATTTCCAAAATGTTGGGAATAATGGATTCCCTAAAATCGATCTGATAATCAATCGAATAGGTGTGCGCGCCTTACGAGGAGGCATTATTCCTGCAACAAATGCAAAGCAAATAAAAGATTACATATTATCCACATAGACTTAATTGGAAAAAAAGAAACACATTATTTTCCTCCTTTTTTTTTTTTGAGGGTCAACGGTCAAAGTTAATGGTCAATAATCAAAGTCTACGGTCAATGGGTTGAGGTCAATGGGTTGGGTGGACGGGTCGGGTCGGATCGACTGACTTGACATGTGCCATATGCGTGCGCGGCTAACGTCACAATAACGTCAATTGGCACGTGCCATGCGCGTGCGTGGCTGACGTCACGATGACGTTAGCTGGCGTGTGCCATGCACCCACTAGCAACCCTGCGCGTGCATCGCACGCGCCTAGCACCGAAATGGCACGTGCGTCGCACGTGCTCGAGGGGGGCCTTGCTGCTTCTTCTCTCCTTCTTTCTCTATCAAAGCAACAGTACCACACCCTTCTCTCTCTCTCTCTCTCTATCTCGCTCTGCGTGCAGTTTCTTGTGGTTGAACTACGAAATGCAATGCCTTTCCCCTCCATTAGGCACTGCGCGTGAGCCCCATCAAGGCCGCCTCCGTCGAGGACACCCGATGATGGGTCTTTGCCGTCGGGACCTCCCCCTCCTGGCCCTCCTCCTCCTCCTGTTGCTATTCCTGTGCCTCGCTACCTCTGCTTAGACCCTGCAGAGCGACGTCGATGCAATGCAAGCCCTCAAGAAGAGCCTGACGCTCCCTTCCTCCCTCAACTAGTCCAACGCCGACTTGTGCAAGTGGCCCCAGGTCATGTGTGCCGGCGACCGGGTCGCCGGGATTCATCCAGGACCCTCCCTCCAAACATCGGCAGCCTCACTGCCCTGAGGTGGTTCGAGGTCATGAATAACCAGCTCTTCGGCGCCCTCCTGAGTTTCGCCAGGTTGACACAGTTACAGGTACCAAGTCCGTGGGTCTCTTTTCTTTTTCCTTTTTTTTTTGCCTAGATGATTTTCGGGGGAAGGAGCGAGTGATTCTATGCTTTCTTGGCCCCCTTCTTGGAACATGTGTTGCTTCTGTTGTAAGACATAAAATTCATGATGCGGAAGCCAGGATCGTTTATTGACAAACCTCCAGCCATTGTTTGTATTAACGTTCGTCGAAAATATCCTTAAAGACAAGAAATATTGGGCACACTCTACTAACCAAATTCCCTCATGTACTGATGGTGTATTCTAAATGTGAGGGTTTTGTGTTAGACCTTGTGATCACCCGTCAGAAATGAATGTACATTCCTTTTATACACCGTCTCCTATCAAGACGGTTACCAAATAGGCGGTTGTCATGAAGAGATACGAAATGTGGAAAAACTTCATGTCGAATAGTCGCCACTTTAAAGAGAAAATGTGGGTCCAAAATGTGGGATCACAAAAATAATTAACATCTGCACCACAACAATTTCACCTCCATTCCTGCGGACTTTCTTCACTGATTTGTCGGCTCTACAAGCGGTTGACCTTAGCTATAACGACTTCGCTGCTTGGGGGATTCTCACTAGCCTGAACGATTGCGCCTCCCTTCATAATTTCACCGCGATCCAAGCGAACGTGACTGGGCAAATCGCCAATTTCATCAATGCGCTGAATTTCCCTAGCATGTTCACGCTGAAGTTGTCCTTTAATAACCTGGAAGGCGCGTCGACGATTCAGATCCTCTGGCTGAATGGGAAGGGTGGGAATTCGAAGCTCAACGGGACGATCGATGTCATAGCGAACATGACCTAGTTGGCACAGGTTTGGTTGCACAGTAACCAGTTCATGGGTCCTATACTCGACGTTTCGAATTTGAAGAATCTGTGGGATTTCAGGGTGAGGGATAACGAGTTGACTAGCGTTGTCCCTAAGTCCCTCGTGAAGCTTCCTAATCTCAGAACGCTGGACATTTTCTACAACAATTTGTCCAGTAAAGTGCCTACTTTTCAGAGCAATGTGAATATAATTAGAGATGGTAATCCTAACCTAGGTAAAGACATTGCGCCTCCTGCATCACCGACAACTACTCCCCCGGGATCCCCGAGATCGGGTGGTTCTAACAACAAGAAATCCAGTGTTGCGAGGATTGTGGCTCCTTTGGTGGGTGGTGCTTCTTTGATCGCACTGCTCGGTTTGGTCTTTTGGTACAGAAAAAGGCCCAAGAGTTTCAAAGTCCAAACAACGTATTGGTGATACATCCTCGACATTCCGGTGACCAGAATGGCGTGAAGATCACTGTTGCGAGATGAAGTGCTAATGGTGGTTCTAGCGAAACCCACAGTCAAGGCAATGGTGGGACTAGGGACATTCATGTGGTCGAGGCTGGGAATATGGTCATTTCTATTCAGGTCTTGAGGAATGTGACGAATAACTTTAGTCAAGACAACATATTGGGAAGAGGTGGTTTCGGGATCGTATACAAGGGCGAATTACATTATAGGACAAAGATTGCTATCAAGAGGATGGAGTCTGGTGTGATGTCGGAGAAGGGCTTCAATGAATTCAAGGCTGAGATTGCTGTTCTTACCAAGGTCATGCACAGGCATTTGGTTGCATTGCTGGGTAATGAGAGGCTTCTCGTTTATGAGTACATGCCTCAGGGGACTCTCAGCACACATCTTTTCAACTAGAAAGATGAAGGACTAAAGCCTCTTGAGTGGACAATGGGTTAGGTCCGACCGATTGACCCAACACGTGCCACGCACGTGCGCGGCTAACGTCACGATGATGTCAGCATGTGCCAGCAACCTCGCACGTGCATCGCACGAGCCTAACACCGAAACGGCACGTGTGTCGCACGTGCCCAAGGGGGGCCGTACCGGTGCGTGCAACACACGCGCCAACTACCCCAATTCGTTTCGGCCGCACGTGGCGGCGCGTCCGGCGACGCTCGGTGGCGGTATGATCGATACGAATAGCTTTTGCTTGCCCAAGCCAGGCATTCCTTGTGATCCCACGGTTGATATACTACTCTCCATTGCTTGACCAATGGGTTACCCTGTTAAATTTGCTCAAGGTTGGCAAGGGAACAGTACTTGTAACTCAGCGAGTGCGTGGACAAGGATTTCATGTTCCGGGGGCAACATCCTTGTTATTAATTTCCAAAATGTTGGGAATAACGAATTCCCTAAAACCGATTTGATACTCAATCAAATAGGTGTGCGTGCCTTACGGGGAGGTATTATTCTTGCAACAAATGCAGAACAAATAAATGATTGCATATTATCCACATAGATTTAATTGAGAAAAAAGAAACACATTCTTTTCTTTATTCCTTTTTTTTTGGGGGTCAACGGTCAAAGTCAACAGTCACAGCAACGGTCAACGGTCAAAGTTTACAGTCAATGGGTCGAGGTCAATGGGTTGGGCGGACGGGTCGGGTCAGACCGATTGACCCGACACGTGCCACGCGTGTGCGCGACTAACGTCACGATGACGTTAGCTGGCGCCTGTCGTGCATGCGTCAATGACCCGCACGCGCCTAGCACAGAAACGACACCTGTGTTGCACGTGCCTGAGGGGGGCTGACGCACGTGCCGACGACCCCAATTTGTTCTGGCCGCACGTGGTGGCACATCAGGCGGGCCCCAGCAGCGATATGATCGGTACGAATAGCTTTTGCTTGCCCGAGCTGGGCATTCCTTGTGATCCCACAGTTGATATACTGCTCTCCATTGCTCGACCAATGGGTTACCTTGTTAAATTTGCTCAGGTTTGGCAAGGGAACAATATTTGTAACTCAGCGAGTGCGTGGACATGGATTTCATGTTCTAGGGGCAACATCCTTGTTATTTATTTCCAAAATGTTGGGAATAACGAATTCCCTAAAACCGATCCGATACTTAATCGAATAAGTGTGCGTGCCTTACGGGGAGGCATTATTTCTGCAACAAATGCAGAACAAATAAATGATTACATATTATCCACATAGACTTAATTAGGAAAAAAGAAACACATTCTTTTCATTCTTTTTTTTGGGTCAACGGTCAACGGTCAAAGTCTACAGTCAATGGGTCAAGGTCAATGGGTCGGGCGGACGGGTCGGGTCGGACTAACTGACCCGACACGTGCCATGTGCGTGCACGGGTGACGTCACAATGACGTCAGCTGGCACGTGCCACATGCGTGCGCGGTTGACTTCACGATAACGTCAATTGGCGCGTGTTGTGCACCCGCTAGCGACCCCGCATGTGTGTCACACGTGCCTAGAACTGAAATGGCACGTACGTCGCACATGCCCAAGAGGGGCTGTATGGGCGCGTGCGTTGCACACGCCGACGACCCCAATTCATTCTGGCCACACGTGGTGGCACGTCCAGTGGCCCCCTGGCAGCGATATGATCGGTACGAATAGTTTTTGCTTGCCCGAGCTGGGCATTTCTTGTGATCCCACGGTTGATATACTGCTCCCCACTGTTCGACCAATGGGTTACCCTGTTAAATTTGCTCAAGGTTGGCAAGGGAATAGTATTTGTAACTCAGCAAGTGCGTGGATAGGGATTTCATGTTCTGGGGCCAACATCGTTGTTATTAATTTTCAAAATGTTTGGAATAATGGATTCCCTAAAACTAATCCGATACTCAATCGAACCACTAAAACAAATGCGGAAGACAAGCCCAAAAAACACATGTATCACCGATTGAAAAGCACGTGACGAAAACGAACGTACCTTATTTTCCACAGATTAAAACACCAACATTGAAGTTCGAGGAAGAATCCTGATCCCGATCTACCGAGGAGCGTATTGTCCTTTTAGGGGGAGAAAAGTCTGATTTTGAGGGTACTGTTCGTACGTTATTTTTTGGAGGGAGAGAAAACTTTTTGCTAAAAAACATATGTATATCCAAAAGGTACGTTCCCCTTTTTTTCTTTTCTCTTCAAATGTCTTCTCCAAAGGACGTATCTCTTTAACGTAAAACGTTCCTCCAAAAGACATAACCCCTCAACGTAACACCTTTTTATATCTCAACCCTTCATTCATGGGCCCTTAACCTATGGGCCGGGTTTTTAGGCCCAACATGGGCATACAGGCCTACTTAGACCCATCATCACATAAAAAAAAAACCCATCACAAAATATGGGTCTTTCCGGTGCCACAAAAATATGGGCTGGGTTTTCTTCTTCCTCTTCTCTTCTTTCTTCCTCTGTCCTCCTCTATTCTTCATCTTCCTTCTCTGTCTATTCTCTCTCTTTTTCTCCTTCTTCTGGCTCTTCTCTTGTCTCATGAAAGCTGACAAAACTCTTTAAGTTTCTTAAGGTTGAAAGAGTCATTTTATCCTCATCTTCTTCATCTTGCAAAATGAGAGTTCTTTTCTTCTTTACTGGAGCAATCATGGGCTCATTGCCTTTCCTCTTCGCTGCAGCAGAGTCTTGTTTTGCTTTGATGGGAGACTTCTCCTTCATACGCTCCAACACCTTGTTCAACTCTTTCAAACGCATCTTTGTGACCATTTTAAAACCAATCACTATTGGAGAGATGGTTGTCAAACATAATGATGCAGAAATGTGAATTTTAAAATGTTTAAAGAGACGTGTGATAAGACCAGAATAAGGGAGTTGTCCCTTATCCTTCACCACTGTTTGGTACATATGAAATAAGATGGTGTGAGGCAGAGAGAATTTAAATCCAGCATTGATGGCATACATCAATTTCGCTTTAGATCGAGAGACATCAGTCTTGGATGTCAACTTGGGACGAATGCAGTTGATTACGATCTTGTGCAGCAAGATGTTAGAGGCATTCATCCTAGAGTGGAAAATTTTGCCTTCAACATCCCTATCTTTAACCAAAGCCAATGTAGCATGAGCAATGGGACACACTAATTGGTTGGAAACTCGCTCTTTCTACCCCAATTATGTTAGCCAACGTGTCCATTTCCACCAAAAATTCATTGTCCTTCACTGTGAAAGTGAAATTGTTCGCATCCAAGAAAGATAAATTCGAGTAAAAGTATGCAGTGAGTTCTAGATAAGTAGCAATGGATTCAGAACAAAAGCGCTCCAATTGCAGTAGAGCAAGCTTCTCTCGGAGATTGACTTTTACTGAATCAAGGAAATCGAAGTCGACACTCCTAAGGTTCATAACTCCTCTCTTCATTAGGTTAAAATAAACCCTCTTGTGATTCTTCGATCTGAAAAAAAACTTGAACTATCACTAATAATATTTGCAACAACACTTGTTCTAGGGTGAAAATGGGTAAACATCCGTTCATCGTCGTCCAGTCCTTGTGGTTGATTTGTAGTGCTATAGAATGGGTCACTTGGGAAATTTGCGAAAGTCCTCTCAGCTGTCCCTCTCTCTACAACTCCTAACATTTCCAACTCCCGCAAGAACAATGTTTCATTCTTGTATCCTCTATCTCTTAAAAATTCATCGATCAAGGACATCAGTGTTCCTTCTTTCTTCAAATTAGAGTAAAGTTTGAAAGCAACCATGGGAGTTATCATTCTTACAGGTTCAGCCTCTTCTATAACTTCTTCGTTTGGTTGAGTTGGTGGAGAAGACTGACGTTGCTAAGAAGGTTGTTGCTGACTCGAACGCAGTGGTGGAGAAGAATCTTCTTCCTCGGTCAAGTCGAAATGCGTAAGACTCTCAGGCATATGTTGTGGTCCCCTGCTTGTAATCGTTGAAGACTTTCTTGAAGACATTGTCATTTCAAGGGAGAAATTCACAAACTTGCTCAAAAAAGGTGAAAACTTTTCGACAAATCAAGAGTGAAAGTGAAAGTAAGTGGGAATTTTGTATTCTAGGGTTTCAGTGTAAAAACAAAGAAGACGAATCTCGGTAGTATATAAAGCGAGTGAAGTGAGATAAACGAAATGACATAAAAGAAAAAATAAAAATACCTTTTCGAAAAAATAACTTCCTTTTTTGAAAATAACTGTCTTTTCAAAATTGATAACTGACTTTTTTGAAAAAGAGAATCTTGGAAAGATAATTTCAATTAATTGGCAATTAATAAATGATCGTACCTTTTTAAAATATTGGAAAAGAAATAACTTATAGTCGTAACTCTTGGTTTTTTGAGTTTGAACACCTTCAGACTTTACTTCTAAGTCTGAGCTCCTTTAGACTTTAATGGATAATAGACGTAATGTTCAGTTTGGTGCGAATAGACTTGAATAGGCTTTTCTCCAGTGGCTTTGTAAATATGTCCGCCAGTTGATTCTTTGAATCAATGAATTGAATCATAACTTCTTCACTTTGAACATGATCTCTAATAAAGTGATGTCGAATCTCTATGTGCTTTGCTCTTGAATGAAAAATTGGATTCTTTGTTAGATTGATTGTGCTGGTATTATCACATTTGATCTCGGTGCATGAGTCTTCGATTCCAAAATCTCTCAGTTGTTATTTTATCCATAAGAGTTGAGAACAACAACTTTCAAGAGCCACAGCTTCAGCTGTTGAAAGAGCTACAGTGCTTTGCTTCATTGAGAACCAAGATACTGTCCTGTTTCCAAGCAATTGGCATGTACCAGATGTACTCTTTCTATCAACTTTGCAACCTGCTAAATTTGCATTTGAATATCCAAGGAGGGTAATGTCTTATTCTTTGGGATACCACAGACTTAAATTTGAAGTAGTTGCAATATATTTGATGATACGTTTTGCGGCACTTAAATGAGAATCTTTTGGATCAGATTGAATCTAGCACAAATGCAAACACTAAACAAAATATTAGGTCTAGAAGCAGTAAGATAAAGAAGTGAACCAATAATACTTCTGTAAAGCTTCTGGTCAACTTTCTTTCTTCCTTCATCTTTATCTAGCTTCGAAGAACTAGACATTGGTGTCTCAGTCTTTTTGCAATTCTCCAATTCGAACTTTTTAACAAGTTTTTTCGTATATTTTTCTTGGTGAATGAAAATTCCTTCATTCAATTGTTTTACTTGTAATCCGAGAAAGAATGATAATTCACCCATCATGCTCATCTCAAATTCATCCTACAAAGACTTAGAAAACTTATTGCACAGGTTTTTGTTAGGTGATCCAAATATAATATCATCAACATAAATTTGAACAAGTAAAAAGTTTTTACCTTCCCTTTTAATAAATAAGGTAGTATCCACTTTTCTTTTCACAAAACCATTTTGCATTAGAAAATTATTTAACTTATCATACCAAGCTCGAGCCGCTTGCTTTAATCCATATAGAGTATTTTTCAGTCTGAATACTAAGTCTGGTCTCTTTCAATCTTTAAATCCAAGAGGTTGTTCCGCATAGACTTCTTATTGGATAAATTTATTTAGGAATGCACTCTTGACGTCCATTTGGAATAACATGAAATTTTTATAACAGGCAAAAGCAAGTAATAATCCAATTGCTTCTAACCTGACTACTAGTGCATAGGTTTCATCATAATCTATTCATTCTTCTTGCGTATATCCTTTGGCCACAAGTTTTGCTTTGTTCTTGATCATTTTTCCTTTTTCGTCCAACTTGTTCCTGAAAACCCATTTAGCTCCAATAATGGATTTACCTTTTGGTTTAGAAGTTAATTCTCATACATCGTTAATGCTGAACAGTTTGAGTTCTTCTTGCATTGCTTCAATCTAGCTTTTATCAGCTAAACTTTCTTCTATACTTTTGAGTTCTATTTCAGAAATAAGTGCCACGGCGCTAGACTCTTCTTGCTTTTTGGATCTGGTGCAAATCCCTTCATCAATATCACCAATGATGAATTCTTTGGGATGACTAGACTTGTGCTTCCAGTTACTTGTCGGTCTGACATTTTGTTGATCTTCTTCTTCAGTTGATTTTTCAGCTTCCGTTCGTTGTTGATTTTCAGAGGTCTGAGCTGCTTTAGGGGAGGTAGACTTTGTAGAGTTTGGAGCAAGTTCAGATTCTTCAGGATGAGTTTGAATCAGTTAATTCTACAAAGAGTCTTAGAATTTGACATTTGTAGATTTTTCCACAGATTGAGTCTTTTTGTTGAATACTCTGTAAGCTTTACTAGTGGTTGAATATTCAAGGAAGATTCATTCGTTTGATTTCTCTTCAAACTTACCAGTTCAATCATTTACATTTTTCAAAACAAAACATTTGCAACAAATACATGAAAGTAAAAAACAATTGGCTTTTTTCCTTTGAATAACTTATAAGGAGTTTTCTCCATAATATGCCTTAAAAAGACTTTGTTAATAATATAACATGCTGTAGAAACTACTTCAGCCCAAAAATGAGAGGAAATACTACTTTATATTAAAAGGGTTCTTGCCATCTCTTGCAAATATCTATTCTTTCTTTCCACAATACCATTTTGTTTTGGTGTGTATGGAGAGGAGAAAACATGCTGAAAACCTAATTCATCACAAAATTTTGCAAAGTCTTGATTTTCAAATTCACCTCCATGGTCTGTCCGTATGCTTGAAATAGCATATCCTTTCTCGTTCTGAACTTTCTTAGCAAACTTTGAAAAGTAAGAAAATGTTTCAAACTTACTTGCCAAAAAGTAAATCTAAGTGAATCGTGAAAAATCATCAACGATTACTAGACAATATCTTTTTCCATCTATGCTTTTAGTTCTAGTTGGCCTAAGGAGATTCATATGTAGAAGCTGCAAAACACAATTAGTAGAAACCTGATTTATTGATTTAAAAGAACTTCTAACCTATTTTCTCAATACACATGGTGTGCATAAGTCAGATTTTTGAAACTTTAGGTTGGGCAGCCCTTGAACAAGGTTCTTAGAAGAGATCTTGGTAATCTGCTTCATGTTGACATAGCCAAGCTTTTGATGCCAAATATTTGCTTCATCTTGAATTGAAATTAGACATTACGATTTTTCTGGTTTTATATCCAGAATATAGATATTCCAATGTCTTTGTCCAGTAAAAGATTGCGAAAGATCTTTACTATTCTCGAACATATTCTTTCTTGAAAATTAATTTTGAATTTAGTGTCGCACGATTGGCTAATGCTGAGCAAATTGTAATTGAGTCCTTCCACCAAGGAAACATTGTTGATTGTGAGACTCCCAATTTTTACAGTTCCACACCCAACAATTATTCCTTTGCTGTTTCCATCAAAAGAAACTTTTCTACCATTTATTTGCACAAGTTTTATAAAACAACTTGAATCTCCAGTCATATGTCTTGAACAGCCACTACCCAAATACCATTTAACATTTTTTCTTGATAGTGATCTACAATTAAAAAAGAAATTAAAGCTTTCTTTGGTGCCCAAATTTTTTTGGGTCCAGAGAAGTTAGTGCAATAAGTAGTCTTTGCCCATTCCTTCTTAACAGGTCTCCAAACCATAAGACATTCTTTCTCAAAGTGTTATGAGCTGTTGCTTTTAGAACATTTGAGAGTACTTCGCCCAACAGGTTTTACAAAAACTTTTTGAAAATAATTTCTATAAAAAGTTTTTGTAGACCTTTGTTTGATTATTTCCTTTACTTTTGGAAAATCAATTAGATGAATAGTTTCAAAAGTCATTCCCAAGCCTGATTTGTTAAAGTATGGTCTTTGTCTTGAAAGAATCTTTTCCAACTTCTCAAATCCTATTGAAAACCTTTTTGAAATATTTTTTTTTTTTTTTTTTTGGTAAAGGGCCTTTTTGAAATATCTGAAATGTCATTTTTCAAAAATGTATTTTCTTTTGAAAGAGAGTCTGCATTTTCTTTTAAAGTAACAAAACTTTTATCTAAATTTTCAAACTTTTATTTCCAAAAATTTCTCATTGCTTGAGTGTAGAATTCTCCATTTTTAGCTCGGAAATCCTCTTGAGAGAGGTTTTGAGACTAAGAAAGTTCATCAATATATTTCGAGACTTTAGTAGGGATTTTTAAATTATTTACCTCGATTTCACTATCTGAGTCTGAGTCTGTATCTATTTCGGAGTCTAAGTCTGATTCTGATTTTGTCATTAGACAAATATTGACATAATATTCATCACTTTCTTCGCATTCAATATCACTCAATGTCTCTGCCTTGAGAGCCTTAATGTATTTCTCAGCTTTTCCTTTTTTTTCTTCAACATGAGACAGTTAGGTCTAATATGTCTCTTTTTCTTGCATTCAAAACAGATCGTATCTTTATTGGCTTCATCATCCTCAGTTGAATTGTTTTGAAACTTTTGAGTACTTTGTTTCTTCCAATTGAATCTTCTTCCATTTTTGCTTAGTTTCCTGAACCTCTTTATCATAAGAGCTAACTCTTTATCATCCATATCATCTTCAGAATCTGTAATATCAGAACCATCGTTAGATCTCAAAGCAATTGACTTATTACCTTTGGGATCTTCTTCCTCGTCGATTTGCTCCACTTCATAGGACTAAAGTGTGCCAACCAATTCGTCTACAAAAAGTGGCATGATCCTTTATGTTTCTCTTATTGAAGTCTTTACGCGATTCCAATCTTTGGAGAGTCCACGCAGCAATTTGTTAATCTTCATGGGTCATGAGATTGGTTGTCCCTGATACTTTAGACAATTTACAATTTTTGTAAAACGACTAAACATATCAGTGATAGATTCTCCTGGCTTCATCTTGAAGGCTTCATACTGCCCGGGTAGAATATTGATCATTATTTCCTTCACTCGATCACTTCCTTCATAGGTAATGTGCAACCTATCTCAGACTTTTTTGGTTGTTTCACAATAAGATATTTTGTTATACTCAGTAGGAGATAATGCACAATATAAAGAGTAAATTACTTTAGCATCAAGAGCTTGTCTCTTGGTTATTTCTTCTTGAGTCATCTCGCCAGTGTTGGCAACTTCTTTTTCCCTTTCTGAAACTGATGTGGCTTTAGGAATAATTCATTTTTCTACCACATACCACTCCAAAGGATCTTTCAATCTTAGAAATGCCTTCATCTTGTTTTTTCACATGCTGTATTCCTTTCCATCGAAATAAGGTGGTCTGGTGTTGCTTTGGCCTCCAACCAAATCTGGAGCCAATATACTAGCCATAGATCTTTAACTCAGAAGTAGAACACTTCAATTAAATGAGCACACATGCTCTGATACCAATTGATAATGCTAGTATGAACACCTAAAGGGGGTGAATAGATGTTAAAGAAGTTTTTGCAAGACTTAACAACTTAATTCGACTTTTATGAAAATGGTAGACTAAATATGTAAAAGACTGTAAACAATTATATAAGACTGCGAATTAAAGTAAAGAGTTTAGGGAAAGAGAATTGAAACGTAAGGTTTATAGTGGTTCGGCTTAGACTATGCCTACGTCCACTCTCCCACACTGACAGCCCACTGGCTGGATTTCACTAAGAACCAAAAAGAGATTTTACAATCACACGTCCTTGATTCCACAGTGTAGAGACTCTACTACACTTTCTCAAGGTCTCACAAGTATTTAATCTCTCTTTTGAGTACAACTTAAGCTCAACGATTAAATCAGCAAAGAACTAGGAACTTCAGACTTTGGAATTTTTCTTTTACGCACACACTCAAATAACTTGAGCGTCCTCCTTATATACTCCTCCATGCTATTATAACCGTTGGCACATTTCAAAGGAGTTCTTCCAATCTACTCGTTGGACAGAATCAATTAGGAAGATCTCGAGTTATTTAAGGAATGTGATGCTAGCCCATCAATCCTGCTCGCCCATACAATCAGGATCTAGGTTTCCATAAGTAGAACCTTCTAAGTATACTTCGTCAATCAACAGATCTAATTATTCAAATTGATTTCAATTAGAATAATTGATCACGAGATGCTATTTCCAGCCGTGAGATCTTCTTCAATCATACGAACCAAATCCTTAAAGATATATTTGCTTCTGGATAAGTCTTCTTCATCGAATAAATTTTTTCTTCGTTGGTCTGGAAATTATCAGTGAGGGTAAATTGAGTCTAGAGGTCTTCAGACTTTGACGATAGAGTCTACAAGTCTTCATATGAGACTGATGGAAACGTTTTGTCAACTTCAAAACAGATAAGGAAGTTTTCTCCAACACAGTTCAGTTTGGTTCAGACAAAAAAGAAAAATTAAGACGAAGAAGAAGAGAAGTGTGTCAGGATTTGAATGCGGTAATTAGATTTTTTTCTTTAGGGATTGATAGACATACCAGACAAGCCATTAACTCCTCCATCGCTGCTTGTGATAAATAATTTCACCGGTCCGGGAGGGGCAAATTCGTCAACGCAGGTGGTGACGACGGAAATTAGGCTCCAGATTAAAGCGAGGGGGGAGTTTCAATTAGATTAACCTTGGACGGTTTTTACGTTCGGGGAGGCGTGCCCACGTCACCACGTGGCTCGAGAATGTATTGGGCGACGAGGTTTTTTAATGTTTGAATGATAGAAAAGGACAACTAGATCTTGGATTTCTTCAGGGCCTCCCCGAACTCTTCGGGCGCGTTTGGTAACGATTCTTTTCTTTTTTTCCTTTTTTTTTTTTCTTCTTCTTCTTCTTGTGGCCGGCGATCTCACCGGAGCGTCGTTGGCCCTCATCGGCCGAGCCTCACCTTGGCTTAGCAAGCTTCCGGCAAACTCGCCAAACCCGTTGTCAGCGGCCAGCGGCAACGGATGGCGGCGAGCGGTGGCAGACGGCGATCGCAAGATGGCGGTCAATGAAAAAGAAGAAAAAAGAAGAAGAGTTGATTTTGATTTTCAGATTTGTTCTCGGAACAAGAATCGACTTTTTTTTTTTATTCTACTCCAAATCTGTCCGGAAACAAAAATTTTACCAAACGTGACTCTTTTCCAAAACTACTCTCAGAAATTGTTGACACCTAAATTTTGACGACCCTAAGGAAATAAAATAAAAATCGCATCGAAACAAGAAAAAGGAAAAAATGGGGAAAATCAATCTGATTGATTATGCATGGAAGTTGGAAATTTTGACGAATATTCGGGTTTTGATAAATGCAGAAGCAATTAGGGAATCAAGTAAATAAAGAGCAAGAATTTTAATAAAATGGAATGAATCGAAGCAAGATCGAGTTGATTGCGAAATCATGCACCGATTTGTAGCCATAAATTAACGCAACACAAGATAGAAACTCGAAAATTGCCATGGAAAGAGGCCGCTTGGAATCACATAAAAGAGAGCCACAATTTTCGTGACCGGGGGTGAGAATTGAAAAAGTAGGAGAGAAAATCCGTGCAAGAGGGAGCTTTTTCTCGGTCGAAAGTTCAAAACACAGAAAAAGAGAGCTTGTTTTCTTTTTCCTTTCTTTCATTGAGGAAGAAGGAAAAGTCAAAAAGAAAAGAGTGAAAGAGACGTGAGTGCAGAGAGTGGACATGCGAATAGAGAAAAAAAAAGAAGAAAAAAAAAGAAAAGCAAAAAAAACGCCACTGATCATCTTCTTCGTGGCCTCCCTTTGCCGCGTGACCCTCCCTTGCACCGTCGGTCTCCGAGTTGCACTGCCGGCCTCTGCCTCCACCGCCTCGCTAGACTCACCCCTGATGCGTAGCAGCATCGCCGCTGACACCTGCAATTGTTCCCTTGCCAGCCACTGTCGCTGCGCCTCCACCAGAACTGGACCCGAGCCAGACCGCTGCCCACTTTAACGTGACGCCCCTGCAGCAGATCACGAAGCTCACCTGCGCCGATCTTGCTCGACAACCGTGTCACCGTTGACTACCACTCCCCTCCGCCCGGGCACTGACACCATAGCCATTCGCTCGTCCGTGACCGCCCGGCGCCCGTCCTGTGCAGCTCCGTTGCCGACGACTACCACCGCTACAGCATTGGCGGGCCCCCCTCTGCACGACACCACTGAATGTTGCCCTTGCTTGCTCATCATCGCACCTGCACGACCGCGCATTTGCAACCTCCCCCGCTCGTCACCCTTGCCTGCTCGCTGCCGAAGCCCGATGTTGCCGACACCACAGCAACCCACACGACTGCCTCTGCCCGAGCACCAGCACCCTTGCCTCAGCTGTGCTTCCCCTTCGTTGCTACCCTTCTCAAGTTCCCTTTAGGTAGTTTTTATTTTTATTTTTATTCTTATTTTATTTTATTTTATTTTATTTTATTTTATTAAGTTTGTTATTATTGTACAAATTGGAACAATGGATTTTGATGTTCATTTTATGGTATTATCTGTAGAGGTTTTATCCAAAATTATTGTAATTGCTAATTTGATCCATAAGATGTCAGATCATTTTTTTTTAATTATATTAATTTTTGGGCATTTTGATAGTATTTTAATTGTTAAGTCATTATAGTTATTAATTTGATTCGTAAGATTTCGGATCAGATTTTTAATTATTTTGAACTTTATGTTATGATGTTTAGAGTTAAAATAATCGTTAATTTAACCCGTGAGACAACAGATTTTTTTCGGTTATTTTAATTCTCATTTGATGAATATCTTGATTGTTTAGATATAGTTACTTATCTTGGAAAAACACTAAAAACATAAAAATAAAAAAAATAAAAAAATCAAATCTTGCATTAGAGTGTGTTGGTTTATTAAATTAGGATTGCATTTTTAGGATTGCATTTTTAGATAATTTTTGGTAAAGATTAGGATTGATTTTAGATAATCTTTGCACATTTCAATAATCTCATTTTTCTAAAAAAAAAAAAAAAAAAAAAATAGTTTTCTAAGATAGGATAGGGTTTAAATCAAATTAATCCCTTAAATAAATTAGAAAATTATTCATTTTAGATAGTTCAATTAAGGTTTTTATTAATTTTGAATTTCAATAAAAAATACAAAAATATTAAGTGCATGTTAATTAGTTTGCATGTTAGGTCCATTTAATTAGAAATAGTTAGTTAGCAAAATTAAGTCATGTAGTTAAAGTGCATGTTTTAATTTTGAGATAAAAGAAAACCCAAAAAAAAAAAAAAAAAAAAAAAAAAAAATTACTTGCTTTAGCGTGTTGAATTCATTTGGTGCAATTTATTTTATTCAATGTTTAGTAATGATGAGTATCTGTGTGATCACCTAATTGCATAATAGTAATTTAGGTTAAAATAAATCTAAGCTGCTTGCAAAAACTTTTTTGAAAATTAAAAAAAAATGGTACCGAAAGGATATTAGAAAAATCTAGTGTAACCAAGTCCCCGTATCCTTAGTCTCTGGTTCGTAGAAGTGAAATAATTCCCTCATTATTTTATTTAGATGTCTAATCGACATACTGTAAATCGATTAGTGGATATTAATGATTTATATGTTAAATATTTGAACTTTAAGTTGCGAATTGGTATAGGTTTGGGAGAGCCCGAGCTAAGTTTAAAGACTTAGTAGTCCATTAGCCTAAACTTAGGTGGTGCACTCAAAATTTAAGTCGCGACAGGAACAAAAAATCAAAATCATATACTATTTGGTATGTTGCCGAACAGCCCCTTCTATTTGGTAATTATAATATAAGTAAAGATATTATGCCTCTTGCATCACCGACAACTACTCCCCCGGCACCGGCACGTCAGTGGTGGCGACGATTGTCGACTATTGCCCGTCAGGGTGTTGCAGCACCATTGACCTCTCGCAGGAAGCTTTCGTGGTATGATCTCGACGATTATTCTCTTTGATTTCGATCATAAATCACGTACGTCTCCAAGTGCTGATGGTGCTTGGGCTTTCTTTATGCAGGCTCTCATGAAGCTGATCTCTGAATAGCACCTGATAACACCAACGTGGAGGCCGCTTGTTGGTGATTATGATGGATAAATAAATGGCTTGAATTATGTTGCCTGGTTCTGTAATGTTGTTTGCTTATCGTGTGTGAAATTAGCATCGCGAAGCTGATGATGACCATGTCGATAAATAAAGTCGTGAACTTTCCAAGCGAGTATTTTCCCTATGATAACATACAGGAGAGGCCCCAAACCCTACTGTTCCCCTTGGGTGTTGCCATTTTCCTACTCAACTCGTGTTTCCAAGCAACCTAGAGATGGTAAGAAATGATGAAAAGAAGACTGACATAAGAGAACAAAACAACGTCGCTAGCTTCATAAGTTCGGAATTTGTTTTGCACGGCCATCCATAAATGGCGCATGCTTTCTCTATGGCTTGCCACGAAGCATTTTGGAATTAATAATTATTTGTCCTAGGGGTTATTATATCGTCCACCGCCGGTAGAATCCAAATTCCACCGTCAATTGAATGAAAGGAAAAACTCCATATAAATAACTATAAAAGTTGCTAGACAGCATATACCTTATTATGGATCGAAATTGCTAAGAAAGTCATAAACCTATTACATTTATACAAATTCAGTTATAAATTTTTCATTTACCCAATTAAGTCCTAAACCTTTTAGTTGCGTTTAACAATTAGAATAAAATTCAGAATACGTATCTTGCATTTACTACTTACTCAAGATAGAAAAAAAATAGATATAAGGGGATATAAAATTGATAATATCATCCCCTAAAGGAGATGTGATAAAGGTGGATATAATTTATAATATCTAAAATAGGAAAGTTATTTTTTCTCAAATAACAAATTTCTTAAATTAGCAAAATTAAAGTTATTTTTCAACATAAATAATATTTGAATTATAATATAATAAATTAAAAAAATTAGTTATTTGAATTTAGTTTTATAATTCGAATTTAATTCTATTTTATAATATAATTTCAATATTTTTTTAGATATTTTAGGTATTGTAGCATTTTTGGTATATTAGTACAATTTACTATATAATACAATTTTATTAGAGAATGGGGGAAGGGGAAGATAGAAAGAAAAAAATTAATTAATTAAAGAATAAGGAAAATTAAAATAGTGTTGTGAGAGATTTTACTATTTCCGTTTGTAAAATTCTTGGTTCATTTATACTAATATACTTTTTATACCAAATAATTTACATGACATATGTGAATATATTTGACTTTATTATTGCAATCACCAAATAGTTGATAGGATGTAACAAAATTCATGAATTTCATACCTTATTTTATCTATTCCTATCGTGATTAAGAATCTGGACGACCAAACATAACCTTTGATGATTTACCACCATAGTCCATCTAATAAATTTTAATTAGAAATCATTGATATTGATGCTAGCCATTTTATGTCAATGGCTAATACTGATATAGACGGTTTTTACAATTTTTTGATAATTTTTTGGATTTCTTTTCTTTGTTTGTTTTTTTTTTTCCCTTTTCTTTTAGGGAATGTCTGGTCGCTGGCTATCATCCACTGGATTCGTCGAAGAGGGTCCTTGCTGAGCCTTGCCCAATCCAGCAAGGGTGGCCGTCACCCACATTCGAGTGAGGCCTAATGAGGATTGGCCTGGCCAGATTTGGTGAGAGGGGTCCTTCGTCAACATCGGCCATACTACATATAATAGCTTGTGTCCATGTCAACAATATCTAATCAAAAGTGATCAAATGGACTAAACTAGTAAATTATCAAATTGGTTAAAATTAAATTTGCCAAATTAAAAGGTTCATGATTAGATAGTATAAGTATAATAAATTTAAAATTTCTTGCTAGTATCCCTCTTATTATGGTCAATGTTCATTAACATATAAGGTATTTTTTTCCTCTTATAACCACTTCGACAGGATATTTTTTCCATTCTTAATGTTCTATAAGGACATTCTCAGTATTGTTTTTTTTTTTTTTAAGGACATATCATGACTACCCATACCCAAAAAAAAAAACATATCATGAATACTTTGCGACGAGGTTTCGACATAGATTCCTTGAAATGGATTCATTTGAACAGTTACACAGACCTCGAGGAGAACAAGAACTACTCCAAATAATGCGTTTATGAGAACAATCACAAGATCTATTGCCATATTCATTGATATATATATGCTAATGTTCATTTCATTCTCTCACTTTTTATTCTCAATGTGACAATATGCACACAGATATAACGATTCCTGGAAATTGTGGGGAAAAACTTTGGCAATATGAGCCTCTCCATGATGCCAAAAACAGGAGTAAGATTTACATGACATATTTGAAGACGAATAGCATCAACAAAACGAGGAAAGGCATTCAATTTGATGCAGCGAACTAGGAATTTTGAGTAAATCCAACTATTTTTGACAACTTACTCAATTAGAACGCGGATTCGGATACTGAACTGGCGCTAGATGGTATAAAAAAAACCCATATTAGGGCTTTGCCGTATTTCGCAGACGAGAGGTTAGTGAGGAATCAGAACAACGATGGCAGCTAATCACCATGTCTTTGTCCTAACCTTATTTGCTCTTGCGCTTTCCTCCATTCCATTGGCAACTCTAGCTGATTCAGGCACGGCAACATTCTACCAGCAATACGTTCGTAAGTTTCTCTGGTGCATCATGCGAAGATGTTTCTGTAGTAGAGTTGAGAGAGGTGATCCTATGATTTTTCCGCTAATTGATTGTATCGTCGAATTCCTTGGTCGCGCAGCTTCGGCATGCTATGGAAGCCAGCCTCAGGGCGTGATGATAGCTGCGGCGAGCGACGCGTTCTGGGCTGGTGGGGCAGCCTGTGGAAGCACGTACAGGGTGACGTGCATTGGCGCTGCCTACTCGGGCATTCAAGACCCGTGTACGGGCAGGTCGGTTGAGGTGAGGATCGTCGACCATTGCCCAGGCGGGTGTGCCGGCACCATCGACCTCTCGAAGGAAGCTTTCGAGACCATTGCGGACCCGGTGGCCGGCATAGTAAAAGTGACCTACGATCGGTACATGCGAGACGAAATCTCTTAACAATTGAGAACGGTTTTAATTTTGCTAGATCCGATAATACGTTGAGTAATGGTCCTTCGATTGTTCACGCAGGCTTTCATGAAGCTCTATGAAGACGATGAACACCCAGCAACAAAGACTGGCCGGTCGACATATTCTAACATGGCGAATAAATGGAGGAGCTAGAGTTTTTGATTCTACCTATCTATAAAATTTGTAAGCGTTCTCATGCAAGGAATAAAATTAAATCTTTTAAGACTTGATTTCGAAAAAACAAATGATTTGCAATCGACGTGACATATTTGAGATCCTCACTTCTATTTTAAATAATGAGGTATTTTTATTTGAAATTGGAAGGTTATTTTTTTGTTTGGATTGGTTAATGTGTATATATAAGAGACTAATCATCAGCTAAGCTTTCGCATTGATATTTTGACCTCGTCTCAAAATTTCTGTGGCACCGGAGCATTAGGGCATGTCATCTCATCATATAAAATCTCATTTCATTGTCTTCCGTTGATCCTCCATGGCTTCCGATCAATCCGATGGGCAAATAATCAATCAAATACTTGGACCTTACGTGGCCTGACCATAATATATATGAATAAGTCATTCTGCATTCATCCATGAATAAACCAGGTTTAATCTCTCAACTATTGATTAATCGAGGGAACTATTTAGGTTGAAATGGAGCTATCACTATGGCACTTAATGCCGACACTAAATTAGGATCTATGGACGGAAAATTCTAATGCCAAATGAAGATGCACCGAATAAAGTTGCGTGGATAACACAATGCGATCTGTTCATTAATATATACGTAATCAAGTTTCAAATGGACATAATCATGGGCTTGACGGCCCATGGGCCTGCTGGAGCCATGTTGGCACCATGATATGAACTTTTATGATGAGGAGGCCTTGACAACACTTGAGGCCCGACCTAAGTGACCGGTCTAGGCCCACCCATCGATCACCTCTTAGTTTCAAAAGAAGTGGCTAGACACTAGCCAGTGCTTTATTCCTCGTCGCGGTGAAAGAAGTGTGGGACAGATTGTCGGGAAAAGCACCGTTTTTTTTTTTTGGGTAAAGGTAATTATATAAATAGGGAAAGCCGAAAAACATAGAATCTGGCGCCAAGAACTTTCACTCATAATGCAAACATGTGGGATGAGTGGAAGGGAGCCGAAATAAAGGAAAGAGAACACGGGAACAAAAAACACAGCTGAACAAACAACAATACAAGCCTAGGCAAAATGCCACGAGGCCGAAAAACAACACAGCAAACCACCTAACTAGGTAAGATGAGCGTTGGTTTTGTTGAAAACAGAAGGATCAAAACCCCACCCACGTTGAAGCCGCCTATTCCTATGGTTGTCCAGAACATTGCTGAAGGTAAGAACTTTATCCTTAACAACTTTGATAAGGTTCTCCTTCAAAGCAGAGACTTCCAGCGCTTCGCCACGAAAGATGACGCTGTTCCTTTTCTTCTAGATTAAGTGGCATAAGGCTCCAAAAGAAAACCGGCAATGGAGTGGAAAAAATCCTTACCGAAGAGGAATCTCAGGGCCCAACAGATTGTGGCACCCTCGACTCACCTGAGGTTGCCACAGGTGATCTCTCTTAAGTACTTGCATCCCGGGACCAGTAATTGCATCCCACATTTTTATCGCTCGTACCCAACCTGGCATTGCAAGGAACCTCCGGCACACACCTCCGGGCATCCGGCACCCACACTTTGGGCATCTCGAAACTCCCGAGGACATCCGGCATACACCTCCGGGCATCCGGCACACACACTCCGGGCATCCCGACACTCCCGGGGCATCGTTGGCTCACATCTTCGACAGCATCCTCATTTATCACAATTCATGTTCACAATTGTGTCTCAATATTAACATGGCACATGATGTGATGGCAACAAGGTCAATTTCAGCTTTTGAAATTTGCACAATCCAGCTAGTACAGTTTTAGAAAAAAATTTCATTAAATACCCAAATGACATTCAAAAATTATGAAATTCGAATATGTGATAGTCAAGACATAGAGGCAGATACTTCATGAAGAACACTACACCAAAAGATCCCCATATAGTTCAATACAGACCACGCATCACAGCACTACTAATTCTGTCCATTCCACTTGCACAGTTTTTGAAACATTTTTGGTTAAATAGGCAAATGAACTTCAAAAATCACAAAATTTGAATATGTTGTAAGCAATGTTGTAAAATATCGCGTGGCGAATATATAATAGAGAAGAGATTTGAGAAGAGAAAGCAAGTGAACACTAGAGATAGTAGCAAGATGAGAGAGCTTTATTTCTAGTATCTCATTGTCGTGTTTCTGTGTGATTGTGTATTGTACATCAAAACTAAACTCCTATTTATAGGAGAACAAGAATGTACTTATCATTAATATCAATGTATCGAATGATACATGTACAGGATAAGGGAGACGAACGTTCATTGTATAGGGAGATGTACTTAGAACATTTGATACAAATGTACCATAATAAGTACATTGGATAAGATGAATATAATGAATATTCATTCATGTATTCTATCCATTCATGTATTTCATAACACTCTCCCTTGAATATTCATCATATTCATTACGAATGTGCATCGAATGATACTGCCTCATTAAAAAAACCTTAAGCCGGAAAAACCCAGTGGGATAAAAACCAAACAAAAGGGAAAAAGAGTGCAGAGCACAAATGTTATGATATCTCCCTTTTATGGATGCATTAATTGCCTCGTTAAAAACTTTAAGCCGGAAAAACCCTATGGGAAAAAACCGGACATAAAGAAAAAAAGAGTGCAATGTATATATAGCCACTTCTGGGACTAATCATTATTGCATCTTGTGAACTAGCCGCATATCAATGCTGCAATGCATAGTTCATAATATCTCCCCCTCAATAGAGCCATATAGCCACTTCTCGGGGCTAATTAATCTTACATCTTATGAACTCGCCTCATACCAATGCCATATACTAATTTCTCAAAACTTGATGTTGGCAATGATTTGGTAAAAAGATCTGCAAGATTATTTATGGATCGAATCATTTTAACATCAATTTGTCGACTTTCTTGGAGTTCATGAGTATAGAAAAATTTCGGCGAGATATGCTTGGTCCTATCACCTTTGATATATCCTCCCCTGACTTGTGCAACACAAGCAGCATTATCTTCATAAATTATAGTGGGAGAATTGGTAACCGGTATTAAGCAACAAGAATTATGTGTTATAACGGATCTTAACCAAACACACTCCCTTCCAGCTTCATATAAAGCAATAATCTCAGAATGGTTAGAAGATGTAGCTACTAGCGATTGCTTCGTAGAACGCCAAGAAATAGCGGTGCCGTTATAACAAAATAAATACTCGGTTTGAGAGCGAGCCTTATGTGGATCGGATCTATATCCAAAGATCGCATATCCAACTAAACCGAGTTAGTGGAATCATTGGAATAATATAATCCCAAATCTATGGTTCCTCGGAGATAACGGAAAATATGTTTAACTCCATTCCAATGTCTCCGAGTTGGCTCGTAACTAAAACGTGCCAATAAATTTACCGCAAAAGCGATATCCGGTCTCGTACATTGTGCCAAGTACATCAAAGCCCCAATTGCATTGAGATATGGTACTTCAGGACCAAGTATCTCTTCATCGATTCTCTAGGACGAAATGGGTCCTTTTGGGGATCCAGAGACCTTACAACCATAGGGGTGCTCAATGGGTGAGCTTTGTCCATGTTGAAACGTTTAAGCAATCTTTCAACATATGCTGATTGATGGACGATTATTCCATTTGCTTTATGCTCAAGCTCTAGACCAAGACAAAATTTGGTTTTACCCAAATCTTTAACTTCAAACTCCCTTTTCAAATATTCAGCAGTTTCAGCTAACTCTTCTGGAGTTCCAATTAAATTTATATCGTCGACATAAACTGCTATAATAGCAAATCCAGTTTCTGATTTCTTAATAAACACGCATGGGCAGATATGATCATTTTTATACCTTTCCTTAATTAGGTACTCACTTAGGCGTTGATACCACATGCGACCGGATTGCTTTAACTTGTACAAGGATCTTTGCAATTTTATTGAGAATAAATCGAGGGGAGTGCATGCTTCAGGCATTTTGAATCCCTCAGGAATTTTCATAAAAATATTAGAGTCTAATGAGCCATATAGATATGCCATCACAACGTCCATAACACGCATTTCCAATCTTTCAAAGATTGCTAGGCTAATGAGAAAACGAAATGTAATCATATCCATCACAGGTGAATATGTCTCATTATAATCAATCCCAGGTCTCTGGGAGAATCCTTGGGCAACGAGTCGGGCTTTATACCTAACAACCTCGTTTTTCTCATTTCGTTTTCGGATAAATACCCATTTATATCCAACGGGCTTTACATTATTGGGGATACGAGTTACAGGTCCAAAAACCTCTCGTTTAGTTAGGGAAGCTAATTCAGCTTTAATTGCTTCCTCCCACTTATGCCAATCTTGCCTTTGACGACATTCAATAATAGATTGTGGTTCACAATCATCATCCATAATTTGATGAACAACTGAGAATGCAAAAACATCATCAATGATGATTTCATTTTGATCCCAAATTTCATTACAATATGTAATGGAATTCTCAGTATTCCCGGGGCTAGTGCTCCTTTTATGGGTTTGCGCCTCTTCAGAGGCAATAAGCTCTTTGGGAGTAAGCACAACGTCAGGCTCTTTTGGAGCGGATTCTTGATTCTTTCCCCTTTGTTTTCGAGGAATAATATCTTTTGATCCTATCGGTATACCACACTTCAAGTGCGCAAATAAACGTGCAAATGTGACATTACGCGTAGATAATAGGCAAACATGGGACCATCTACAGGATGCGTCCACTAATACCATAAAATATCTAAATGGTCCACTTGGTGGTTGTATTGGTCCACAAATATCACACTGAATTCTTTGCAAGAATAAAGGAGATTCAAAATTAACCTTTGTTATAGAAGGTTTAATAATGAGCTTTCTTTGTGAGCAAGCCTCACAATTATAATCTTTGGACAACAATACTTTTATATCCTTTAAAGGGTGTCCTTTTGTATTTTGAATTATCCTATGCATCATTAAAGCGCCAGAATGACCAAGGCGATCATGCCACAGTCCAAATTGATCAGGGCTTACCAATCTCCAGGATGTGGTAGCGTAGGTTTCAACAGCTTTAATCATGACACAATACAAACCCATAGAAGAAGCTTTTAGCTTCTCATGAATGGTCTTCAGGCCCATCTTATAAGAGGAAATGCCAATGTATTCCTTATCTTGCTCATAAATAGTCTCAATATGGTACCCATTACGGCGTACATCTTTGAAACTGAGCAGATTCCTTTTTGATCGAATGCTTAGAAACGCATTCTCAATATGCAGAATTGTACCATTTGGCAAAATAATTGTAGCATTCCCAAAACCATCAATAATTGAAACAGGACCTGATATTGTATGGATTTGTGCCTTACGCAATGTCATACTCGAGAAAAAGTGTCTACTACAAAATATAGTATGTGTTGTTGCACTATCAAGCAAACAAACATCTTCCTTTTTCTCGGTATTTTCCATTTGCATTTATATTGACAACTTCAGGTGTCAAGTATTATAAAATTTGCATATAATCCTTGCAAAATCAAATCCTTAAATTAATTAAAAGGATTTCCAAATATACACCGCTTCTTCAGGAGCATAAGGATACTTTTAGATTTGAATTTTGGCTTCGGGCCAAGAAAAATAAAAATGAAGAATTGATAGAGGAAGATGAAGTATAAGTTGATCAATAATAAGAATACCCACCTTGCAAAAATTACTTACTCAATCGGTAGATCTTCGTGCTTGCAAAAGTTACTTACTCAATCGGTAGATCCTCGTGCTGATAACGTGTTGTAAAATATCGCCTGGCGAATATATAATAGAGAAGAGATTTGAGAAGAGAAAGCAAGTGAACACTAGAGATAGTAGCAAGATGAGAGAGATTTATTTCTAGTATCTCACTGTCGTGTTTCTGTGTGATTGTGTATTGTACATCAAAACTAAACTCCTATTTATAGGAGAACAAGAATGTACTTATCATTAATATCAATGTATCGAATGATACATGTACAGGATAAGGGAGACGAACGTTCATTGTATAGGGAGATGTACTTCGAACATTTGATACAAATGTACCATAATAAGTACATTGGATAAGATGAATATAATGAATATACATTCATGTATTCTATCCATTCATGTATTTCATAACAAGCAAGACATAAAAAGAGATATTTCATGCAGAACACTTTTTCAAAAGAATCTCATACAAAACAGTATAGACCACGCATTGCAACATTACCAAGTCCGAACACATCAGATTACACAGTTTTAGAAACATTTTCGATTAAATACCCAAATGACATTAAAAACTTATGAAATTCGACTATGTGATAGCCAAGATCATAAGGTAAATACTTCATGGAGACATCAAAAGTCAGATTCGTCCTAGGTAATGAAATATAGGCGGTTAAAACTTCTGTTCCTAGTACCGAAATTTCCAAATCCAGTCTTTCGAAAGAATAACGATTTCACCCACTTATACTTGTATGTTTTGTCCCAAATTTGAGTATGTTATACTCCAAGAAGTCATTTACAACTTTCATTTAGAGATCGAAGCCAAACTTCAACTAAAACATCACATGCAAGTCACTAGAACATCCAAGGTCGAGCTGTTTTTCTCAAGAACAGTACTTTAGACTAGAGCACCACTCTTATAACTTCAATTTTTCGCATTCTACACATCCGAAATTGTCACCATTCAATCACACGCACTAAACACAGCATGCAAGAGTAGATCAAGAGATCCCACTTGCCTCTAGACCGAGCGAACGGCGAACACAACGGCGAGACACGGCGGCGACGGATGACGGTGGACTTCCCTTCTCCTTCCTCTCGCACGCACGGCCTCCTTCCTTCTTCCCTTCTTCCTTTCTTCCTTCTCTTTCTCTCCTCTCTCTCTCTCGGACGAACTCCCCTCTCTCTCTCTCTCTCTTTCTCGCTTAAACCGGCCACTTTCCCCTCTAATTTTCCTTCCCTCCATCATTAGCCATCATTAGTTTTGCATGGGTGACACTTGGCCATCACCATGGGACAAATGGGGGGGAGGCATGCAAACTGGACTTCCCCCCCTCCTTCGTGAGACAACAGCCCTTCATGGGCTTATGGGCTGGCCATTTTAAGGCCCATCTTAGGCCCAACACCCTTAGGCCTAAGACCCAAGCTTAAATAAATCCAAGATTAACCCGTTTAAAAAAAGAAGCTTAATCCCTATTTATACAAAGTACTAATTGCAAATTAAATGGCTATACTCTTGCAATCATAAATCCATAAGTTCCAATTTATAATACATATGGCCAAAGATAGAACTTTCTTTCCCAAAATTTATCCATTAATAGCTTGGCCATAAATCTCATTGCGAATCATGGATCAAAATGCTACAAAAATACAATAACGGTGTTTTCATCGCCTATCCATGGCTCATGGCATACTTAGGGATTTTTATCAAATTCTAGGATGCCACAATTCTCCCCTCCTTAGAGAATTTCGTCCTCGAAATTAGACATCACTCATGTCTCTTGAAACAAGTAGGGGTACTTTTCCTTCATCTGATCTTCACTCTCCCATGTGGCTTCCTCCA
Organism: Eucalyptus brandiana; assembly: GCA_014182725.1. Classification (NCBI taxonomy): domain Eukaryota; kingdom Viridiplantae; phylum Streptophyta; class Magnoliopsida; order Myrtales; family Myrtaceae; genus Eucalyptus; species Eucalyptus brandiana. The sequence goes on from CM024669.1 coordinate 33,472,623, forward strand.
CATCATGAAAGGAATCTTCTTAGTCTTGAGAACTTGCTCCTTTCGATCTAGTACTTGCACAGGCTCTTCGATGTACCTCACTTTCTCATCTACTTTGATGGCTTCATGATCGAGTATGTGACCAAGATCCGGCTGGTACTTTCTCAGCATCGACACATGAAACACATCATGTAAATTTCCCAATTTAGGAGGCAGCACCAAACAATAAGCTACATCTCCTATTCTTTCAAGTATCTCAAAAGGTCCAACAAATCTAGGGCTCAGTTTACCCTTCATTTCGAATCGAGATATTCCTTTCATAGGAGATACCTTAAGAAATACGTGATCTCCCACATTAAACTCTAAAGGCCTTCTATGCCTATCAGCATAATCTCTCTGCCTATTCTGGGCTGTCTTAAGTCTTTTCCTGATTATCTCAACCGCTTTTGTAGTAACTTGTACTATCTCCGGTCCTGTCAATTTTCTTTCACTTACTTCATTCCAACAAATAGGGGCCCTGCATCTTTTTCTATATAATGCCTCATACGGAGTCATGCCTATACTTTTCTGAAAACTATTGTTATAGGCGAACTCTATCAGGTGTAAATTCTCATCCCAATTTCCTTTAAAGTCAATGACACATGCTCTTAGCATATCTTCTAGAGTCTGAATCACTCTTTCTGTTTGTCCATCTGTTTGAGGATGAAAGGTAGTACTAAATTGAAGCTTTGTCCCTAAGGCATCTTGAAGACTTCGCCAAAAATTTGAAGTAAACCTAGAGTCTCGATCAAAAGTGATCGTTATAGGAATACCATGCAAGTGTATTACCTGGCTTACATACATCTCAGCAAGTTTACTCATTGAGTAGTCTACACGGATAGTTAGGAAATGAGCAGACTTTGTCAAACGATTCACTATTACCCAAATAGAGTCGTGACCATTTGATGTCCTTGGTAGTCCTTGCACAAAGTCCATCGTTACATGTTCCCACTTCCACTCTGGTATATCCAATGGTCTCAATAGTCCTATGGGTTTGCGGTGTTCCGCCTTTACTTGCTGACACGTTAAACATTGAGAGACATGCTTAGCTATATCCTTCTCCATGCCATTCCACCAAAATTGCTGACGCAGATTCCTGTACATCTTTGTACTTCCTGGATGAATACTATAATTACTTCTATGTGCCTCCGACAAAATTTCCTTCTTCACTTCTTCATTGTTGGGAACACAAGGTCGTCCTTGGCATCTTATCACACCATCTTCAGAGACTTGAAATTCTAGTCTTTTCCCTAAAGACACTGCATCTATTACTTTCATAATCTCCGAGTCAGATTCTTGCAGGATCTTGACTCTCTGAATAATCTTGGGTTCAATCCTTAATGCAGTAAGCATACCAGTAAGGCAATCCATTTCTAATTTAAAGTCTGAATCCACAATAGACTTTAACAGATTCCACTCTGTTATTCTTAGACTAGCCATGTCCATAGCCGACTTTCGACTAAGGGTATCTGCCACCTTATTTGCCTTTCCTGGATGGTATCATATCTCATAGTCATAATCTTTCAACAACTCCATCCACCTCCTTTGTCTCATGTTCAATTCCTTTTGTGAAAATAGATACTTTAAGCTCTTGTGATTTGTATAGATTTCAAACTTTTCTCCATACAGATAGTGTCTCCATATATTCAAAGCAAATACTATAGCTGCCAATTCTAAATCATGCGTTGGGTAATTCAGCTCGTGAGGTTTCAATTGCCTCGATGCATAGGCTATGACCTTGCCATACTGCATCAAAACACATCCCAGTCCTTTGTGAGATGCATCACTATACACCGTAAAACCATCAAATCCAGACGGTATAGTCAGGATTGGAGCTGAAGCCAATTTTCTTTTAAGTTCCTGAAAGCTCCCTTCACATTCCCCACTCCATTCAAACTTCGCATTCTTTCGAGTCAATATTGTTAAGGGACCTGCCAATCATGAAAACCCTTCAATAAACCTTTTATAATAACCAGCCAATCCTAAGAAACTCCGTATCTCAGTGGGTGTCATCAGTCTTGGCCAATTTATTACCATCTCAACTTTCGCCGACTCCACTAAAATTCCTCCTCCTGACACCACGTGTCCTAAAAATGCTATCCGGTCCAACCAAAATTCACATTTGCTGAATTTAGCATACAACTTATGATTCCTCAAAGTTTGCAAAACTATACTCAAGTGTTACTCATGCTTTTCAGGTCCTCTAAAATATACCAGGATATCATCAATGAAGACAATCACAAACTGATCCAAATAAGGCTTAAATATTCTATTCATTAAATCCATGAATGCAGCTGGTGCATTTGTCAATCCAAATGGCATGACAAGGAACTCGTAGTGTCCATAACGAGTCCTAAACGCAGTCTTAGGAATGTCTTCTTTCTTAATTCTTAGCTAATGGTATCCTGACCTTAAGTCAATCTTAGAGAAGACCGAACTTCCTTGGAGTTGGTCAAATAGGTCATCAATTCTAGGCAAAGGATATTTCTTTTTAATGGTCACTTGATTCAATTGCCTATAGTCAATACACAAGCGCATCGACCCATCCTTCTTTTTCACAAACAAGACTAGTGCACCCCAAGGTGAAGTATTTGGCCTAATGAATCCTTTATCAAGCAACTCCTGTAGTTGCACTTTCAACTCCTTCGGTTCCATTAAGGCCATCCTATACGGGGCTTTCGATATCAGTCCTGTTCCAGGCATTAGTTCAATCTCAAATTCAATTTCTCGCTCTGGTGGTAATCCAGGCAACTCCTCAAGAAACACAACCTGAAATTCCCTGACCACTAGAATCTCACCAATTTCAGCCTCTTTCTTAATAAGGTCTCTTACCACTGCTAGGTATCCTTGACATCGTCCGTCAAGTAGTTCACAAGCATCTACCATTGAAATAATGGCTATAGAGGGGTTTATCTAACCTCCGAAAAATTCGAAACTAAACTGATCAGGCAACATGAACTAGATCACTGTCCTATAGCAATCCACCTTAGCCCTATGCTTATGAAGCCAATCCATCCCTATGATAACATCAAAGTCATACATAGTCATTACGACTAAGTCTATTTCCATATCTCGCTCTTTTATAGTTATCTTACATTTTGCACACATCATCGTAGACAATACCATATTCCTTAAAGGCGTGGAAACACAAAGAGGCGTCTCAAGAGGCGTAACTTCTATTTCACTCAAATGCCTATATCTTTCAGATATAAATGAATGCATAGTACCCGTGTCAAACAATGCATATGCCTTCTTGCCATTTATGAGAATCGTACCTGATATAACATTTCTGGAAGCTTCTGCTTCATCTTGGGTGACCGCATACACTCTTCCTTGCGCTGGTGGCCTCTGAGGATTCATTGGTAGGTTTGGTCTAATAGCACTCTATTGTGCCTGTCGCACCGAGCCAACACTCATTTGCGACCTTTCTTGTGGGTAATCTCTCTTAATGTGTCCCACTTGTCCACAACCATAACATCTCAGTCGTCCATTGCAAGGTCCTGGGCCATGTTGCTCATCACACCTTCGACATTCTTCATTTCAATAAGGTGCTCTTCCAAAATTTCCAAAATTGCTCTTTTTCTTCGCATTCCAAGTCTGACCTTGACCAGGATAGGGTCTCTTACCTTTCTCACATCACTAAAGTTCGGCTATCTCTTAAACTCTGATCGCTCTCTCACCAGCTCTTGCTCCACTAATTGTGCCCTTTCATAAATCTCATGATAATCCTTTATACTCAAAGGCACCAGTTGTTTCCTAATATCAGTCATCAATCCTTTTAGAAATCTCTCAGCTTTCTCCTCATGATCCTTAATCAATCTGGGAGCATACCTAGACAATTCAGAAAATTTTACCTCATACTGATCCACTGTCAGCTCCCTTTGTTCCAATTGAACAAATTCAGTGATTTTCTTATCCTTAGCACAATCAGAAAAATGCTTCCTATTGAAAGCTCTGACAAACTCGTCCCAATTAACATCAGTACCTGGTGGAAAGATTGTGTCCCTTGAAGCTCTCCACCAAAATTTTGCATTTCCCTCCAGCTGGTACTCTGCCAAAACTATTTTCTCAGCATCACTGCAGTCCAACAACCTGAAAATTTGCTCCATTCCATCAATCCGATGTTCCGCCTCCTCAAGACTTCCTATTCCACTAAACTTAAGTGGCTTCAACTTCAGAAATTGTTCCACCAGTCCTTGAGGTCGACATTCCATTCCAGGTTGTTGCTGCGCTTGCCTCTCCATTAGATTTCCAATATTGGCCAATGCCTGCAGGATGTCTTCCATTTGGGGTTCAGCCCTTGCAGCAGAGGCTTCAGCCCTCGATGGATGAGCACTTCTAGCTCGCACCATAGTTTTCCTGCAATTTCCAAGCATTGCCTCAGGAAAAATCTGAGACTCACTGTCCCCATTCAAAGTAACTACTACTACATAAGTAACATATACATGTTACTAGTACCTAAAAGCAACTCATAATAAACTACTAGGGATCTATGAGTGAATACTCATCACCCGTTATTCAAGGTTAACCAATTATTCCATTTAATACCCTATGGTGTGTATTGTCATCATGTTCCTCAATTTCCAAATGAGGTTCCTTATCACTCCAATCTATTACCATTGCTCTGATACCAAAAAGGGCAGCTGTGGCACCCTCGACTCGCCTAAGGTTGCCATAGGTGATCTCTCTTAAGTACTCGATCTCATATAACTTCACTTGACTGATACCCTTTTGACTAGGGATTCTTTTTTTTTTTTGAAAAGCGGTCCCGGCGCAACTTATTAGCGGAAGCATAAACAAGTCTCACCATCTCTCCCTCCAATAACCATAATGCAATACACACCAACTACGCACCATAAGAAAAGATAATGCCGATTCACTCTTATTTATATTTTCATGATGGACATCAAGGTCGATACAACAAAAAGCCAAGATTTTAACTATACTCGGTTACCATCCCAAAAGGACTCGATTCTACATCGATCATGTACCACCTCCCATCTACGAGTGTTGGCTATCTCCAAAAAGTGTCAACTCCCAACAGCTACACGCGCCATCATACCCAATCCGGTGCATCGGGTGGTGGCGGCGGTAACATCCCAAACATAACTCCATGGCGTCGGACATGGACAGATATAAGCTCCTAGATGACCGGGCCCCCAGCCAGGCCCACGTCATACATCACTAGCACACGAACCCGTATGAACACGAAACCAGGGATGGTGACACAATTATGCTCCATACACTCGATCTCCACGTCAGATGGAAGGCCATAAAAGGTACCGCGCATGACTGTAGGGAGTGGCATCTTTCTAATACGAAATGTTGGTCCCCAAAGAAGTGAGTACAACCACTCAGTAGGTAAAAGATCCATTAAACTACTCAATGCATCAAACAGAACAATCATGATATCATAGAGTACATATAGTTCATACATGTTGAACATGTCTTACCTTTCAGCCATGCACATCTCATCAAAACAGCCATGTATATAAGTCACCATGTCATGTGCATATACCACCAATGCACTTATACATATAACGTCATACAGTCATGCATACATGTCACCATACCATGTGCACATACCACCATGCACTTATACATGTTACATCATACAGCCATGCATACATGTCACCATACCATGCATGATTCAATTTCAGCTCTTGTTTTTCAATTGAATCGCCACATTTTTCTTTCCTGGGACTAGTAATTGCATCCCACATTTTTATTGCTCGTACCCAACCTGGCATCGCGAGGAACCTTCGGCACACACCTCCGGGCATCCGGCACCCACACTTCGGGCATCTCGAAACTCCCAAGGACATCCGGCACACACCTTGGGCATCCCGACACTCCCGGGGCATCGTCGGCTCACACCTCCGACGGCATTCTCATTTATCACAATTCATGTTCACAATTGTGTCTCAATATTAACATGGCACATGATGTGATGGCAACAAGGTCAATTTCAGCTTCTGAAATTTGCACAATCCAGCTAGTACAGTTTTAGAAAACATTTTCATTAAATACCCAAATGACATTCAAAAATTATGAAATTCGAACATGTGATAGTCAAGACATAGAGGCAGATACTTCATGAAGAACACTACACCAAAAGATCCCCATATAGTTCAATACAGACCACGCATCACAGCACTACTAATTCTGTCCATTCCACTTGCACAGTTTTTGAAACATTTTTGGTTAAATAGGAAAATGAACTTCAAAAATTACGAAATTTGAATATGTTGTAAGCAAGACATAAAAAAAGATATTTCATGCAGAACACGTTTTCAAAATAATCTCATAAAAAACAGTATAGACCACACATTGCAACATTACCAAGTCCGAACACATCAGATTACACAGTTTTAGAAACATTTTCGATTAAATACCCAAATGACATTAAAAACTTATGAAATTCGACTATGTGATAGCCAAGATCATAAGGTAAATACTTCATGGAGACATCAAAGTCAGATTCGTCCTAGGTAATGAAATATAGGCAGTTAAAACTTCTGTTCCTAGACCGAAATTTCCAGATCCAGTCTTTCGAAAGAATAACGATTTCACCCACTTATACTTGTATGTTTTGTCCCAAATTTGAGTATGTTATACTCCAAGAAGTCCTTTACAACTTTCATTTAGAAGTCAAAGACAAAATTCAACTAGAACATCACATGCAAGTCACTAGAACATCCAAGGTCGAGCTGTTTTTCTCAAGAACAGTACTTTAGACTAGAGCACCACTCTTATAACTTCAATTTTTCGCATTCTACACATCCGAAATTGTCACCATTCAATCACACGCACTAAACACAGCATGCAAGAGTAGATCAAGAGATCCCACTTGCCTCTAGACCGAGCGAACGGTGAACACAATGGCGAGACACGGCGGCGACGGACGACGGTGGACTGCCCTTCTCCTTCCTCTCGCATGCACGGCCTCCTTCCTTCTTCCTTCTTCCTTTCTTCCTTCTCTTTCTCTCCTCTCTCTCTCTCTCGGACGAACTCCCCTCTCTCTCTCTCTCTCTCTCTTTCTCGCTTAAACCGGCCACTTTCCCCTCTAATTTTCCTTCCCTCCATCATTAGCCATCATTAGTTTTGCATGGGTGACACTTGGCCATCACCATGGGACAAATGGGGGGGAGGCATGCAAACCGGACTTCCCCCCCTCTTTCCTGCGACAACAGCCCTTCATGGGCTTATGGGCCGGCCATTTTAAGGCCCATCTTAGACCCAACACTCTTGGGCCTAAGACCCAAGCTTAAATAAATCCAAGATTAACCCCTTTAAAAAAAATAGCTTAATCCCTATTTATACAAAGTACTAAATTGCAAACTAAATGGCTATACTCTTGCTATCATAAATCCATAAGTTCCAATTTATAATACATATGGCCAAAGATAGAACTTTCTTTCCCAAAATTTATCCATTAATAGCTTGGCCATAAATCTCATTGCGAATCATGGATCAAAAGGCTACAAAAATACAATAACGGTGTTTCCATCGCCTATCCATGGCTCATGGCATACTTAGGGATTTTCATGAAATTCTAGGATGCCACATGGATGGTCTCCACCCAAGGCCTATTATGCCAAGGAAGATTACATCGCATAGCCCAAAAGTAAGCAAGAGTCACAGGGACATGGCATTTGAAAAAGAGATGATTAATCGAGTCCGGAGTGGCATTACAAAAGGCACATAATTCATAGCTGATTTTGCCATGAGATAAGAGAAGAACCTGAGTAGGTTGGCGATTCCTGGTAATTAACCAAAGGTTAAATTGAAATCTAGGTGCCATTGACATGTTCCAAATAAAGTGGGCCCAGGGAACATGGTTTTTCTTGGTTCTTAGAACCTCCCAAGCTGAAGCCACTGAGAAGATCCCGGAAGACGATCCCCTCCAAGAGAACCTGTTAGGGGCTCGAGCAAGGGTTGGAAGAGAAATGTCCCAACACTCTAGAAGAGACCTAAAATGCTGACCTGCTGGTGAAAGAAATTCAGCAACCGTCGCTTGTTGAGAAAGACCCGAATTAGCAATAATAGACTCCGGAAGGAAAAGGCTGAGCGGACCTTCCTGGTGCCAACTGTCATGCCAAAGTGAGACTGACCGGCCATCTCCCACTTTCCAATAGAAGGATAGCCTAAAATCTCTTCTCAATTTAGAATATTCTTCCACGCCTAGGAGCACACGGTAGGAGTCGTAGAGACCCATAAATTAACCCTTTTAAAGAAGTTAGAGTGGATCCAACGGTACCAAAGGGACTCTTTATCTGTAAACAAAATCCAAATATATTTAAGAATGACCGCTTTGTTGCATTCACGCAACTTTTGTAACTCGAGACCACCCTCATCCTTAGGAACACAGACATCCTCCCAAGCAACCTTGGCGCCTCCACAGCTTAGGGAAGAGCCCTTCTAGAGAAATTGCCTCAAAATACGCTTAATATGGTCTATCACTGAATAGGGGAGGTTAAAAACACTGGCCCAGAAGGCTTGAATAGAATGAAGCACTGACTTGATCAATTGAAGTCTTCTCACAAAGGAGAGAAACCGGTGGGTCCAAGACTGAACCTGAGTTGTGATCCGGTCAACGAGAGCAATGCAATCCATTTTCCCAAGCCTAGAGGAAATGATGGGCACTCCTAGATACCGCACTGGAAGTTTCCCTTCCTAGAAACTGTGGCATCCCAAAATTCATAGTGACCTCTAGTTACATTAAAGTCTATGAATAGGTGATGGAAGTATCATCAAGTTATGGCCATTTAATCCATAATTTGCAATAAGATTTATGGCCAAGCTTTTAATGGATAATTATGTGATAGGAAAGAAAATTCTATCATTGGCCATGTGTTTTATAAGTTGGAATTTATGGATTTATGATTTCAAGATTTATGGCCATATGAAATCGTAATTTAGTATTTATATAAGTGGGGATTTAAGGTAAATTATTGAAAGTAAAATGGACTTATTTAAGAAAATTTTGGGCCATTAAAGCTTGGAATTTAGGCCCAAGTGAGATGGGCCTAAAGTGGGCCATAAGCCCGGCCCATTTTCGACGCATGGAGGGGTGGAGGAGGAGCCGCATGGCCTCCAAGTGTCTTCAACAAAGGAGACACTTGTCTCCTCCTTGGGGACAAGTGTCCCTCATGCAAACTATGAATGCATGCATATATATATACAACCAAAGAGAGAGAGAGAGAGAGAGAGAGAGAGTGGCTGGTGGAGAATTCGGCCAAAGGGAGAGAGAGGAGGTTGCGAGAGAGAGGGAGTGGTGAGAGAGAAGGGGAAGCTGAGAGAAGGAGCTGTCCACCCGTCGTCGCCCGTTCGTCCGTCCGTTGCCGGTGTGCCTCGTTTGCTTGGTCTTTGAGGCAAGTTGGGACTGATTTCTGCTCTTGCATGTGTGCCTTGCATGTGTGATTTGTTGTTGGTAGGTTTCGGATGTTAGAGTAGGCAAAACCGAAGCTAGAATGTGACTTGTTCTTGAGTTTGCATGCTGTTTTCGTATGAACCGCCTGAACCAGAATCTTGTGAGAGCTTGTATGCATGTTTCGAGTTTGATTTTGACCTTGATTCCTTCATGAAAGTTGTATCCAACATCTTAAAGTACAACATACTAAAATTTGGGACAAAATGATGAAGATTTAAGGGGTCAAACCCTCATCCTACGAAGACACTAGATCTGGAACAGTTTTTCTGACCTTTTGGTGGATTTGTGGTTGCATGTCGATTTTTATCAAGAATCTCTCTTCAACTTCTTCATGAAACTTGTAGATAACATCCTAAATACTAACATACTCAAATTTGAAGTAAAATGAGCAAGTGTAGCCTAGTGAATCGACTTACTCTTGAAGACAGTAAATCTGGAGACACTGTACAGGACACCCGAGACTTCGTGGACCCATATGATGACTATTATTTGGAAATTTCATTTAGATCCCTTAATGAAAGTTGTAGGGGACCTCTTGAAGTAAAACATATCCAAATTTCAGAGGAAACGAAGAAGAATAAGTGGGTGAAAACTCGATATTTCGGAGATAACTACACTGGACGTTTCGGTGCTAGAATCAGAAGCTTCGGATGACTATAGAAAATTATCTAGAAAAAATATGGCCTATATGTCTTCATAAAAAATATACTTTAGTGTCTTAAATATAACCTGGTAAAATTTCATAATTTTCAGAGGTCGTTCGGGTATTTTAATCAAATTATTTCGAGAACTGCACATTCTGTTTCTATCCGAAATTGCATGCTGTGTTGGTGTAAATCATATCTTTTGTGTGGAACTCTATTGGGCATGTATTTTTCATGAAATTATTATCTTATTGTATTGCCTATCACATGCCTTGATTTCATGATTTTTGAGAAACATATGGATATTTAATTTAAATATTTTCTAAAACAGTATATGCTGGAATTTTGTAAACTTCGAAAAGGCATGAAATATGGACCATTTTAAATTGCATGGACTCCATGAATTGTATTGTTATGGATGATGGTGTCTTGCTGCATGTACGATAATGATTTGAGATGCATGTATGAATTCAATGATTAATATGATCTTGGTTGCCATCACATCGCATGCCATGTTGAAATTGAGCCATAATTGTGAATGAGATACATGTATAAATGAGAATGGAGATGGTAACAAGACCGTCGGAGGTGTGAGCCGACGATGCCCCGGGAGTGTCGGGATGCCTAGTGGTATACGGTACATAATTCCAGGGGAAGCCTGGTGGTATGTCAGTACGTAATTCCGGAGGGTAGGGGTAACCATTTTCATGGCGAGCCCTGGAGATTTCCCCAGGAGTGTTGGGATGCCTGGTGATATACGGTACGTAATTCCAGAGGAGGGGGGGGGGATCCTGGTGGTATGTCGGTACGTAATTCCGGAAGCCCCGGAGGTTTGTGCCCGGGGGGATGCCTCGCGATGCTAGTTGGGATGCGAGATGCCCGACCAGGGAGTGTAAATGCCGGAAGCCCTGGAGGTTTGTGCCCAGGGGGATGCCTCGTGATGCTAGTTGGGATACAAGATGCTCGGAATGTGGGGGTGCCGGATGCCCGATTGTATCTTGGATACATGCCCAGAGGTTCCTCGCAATGCTAGGATTGAGCGCGAGTGATGAATGTGGGATGCAAACATTGGTCCCGGGAAAGAGAAATGTGGCGGTCCAAAATGAAATTGAAAGAATTATGCATGATGATATATGCATGACATGATGATGATGTTATATGCATGGATGCATGGCAATGATGATGGTACATGTGATATGATGATGATGTTACATGCATGGATGCATGGCAATGATGATGGTACATGTGACATGATGATGGTAGTGTATGATATGATGGTAACGACTATATGATGATGTATGTACATGAGGTATGATGATATGTGCATGATATCAAGGTAAATTGTGTATGAATGCTTTAATGACTTGTGATGCTATGATTGTGATGATTGTGTGATGCATGATGCATTGAGTGGTTTATTGGTCCTTTACCTGCTGAGTGATTGTACTCATCCCTTCGGGGACCAACATTTCAGACTAGATAAGATACCTCTGCTACCAGTAGACGGATCGAGTGATTGGATATGACCGTGAGGAGGAGGATAGCAAAGGAAGGAGCTTTTGGACGCCGAGACTGATCGATGGACTTTAAGTATATGACTTGGAGTTGTCGGTCATCTTTTGAAGTATAGCCGAGTATAGCAACATTGGCATTTCGATGTACCGACCAAAGATGTTCATCTACTTTATGTAAATAAACGTGTTCGGCTTTAACTTATATAAGATGTTTAGTAGGTGTGCATCGTATTCTGAATATAGGGAAGGGAGTTTGTTGGATGTGCTTCCGTATATGAATTGCGCAAGGGACCTATCAAAAAAAAAAGTGTAAACCCCCTATGTTGTATGGACCCGCTGCAATTGAAACGGTATCAGAGTGACATGTTAATAGGGAAAGTGAAGGGTAAGCGAACTGTGGCGACCCTAACGGTTTGGGAGCCGTCAAGGGGTGCCACAGAAACCAAAAGTCATAATAATATTTCTCCGCACGGGAGGAGGTCCCCCTGCAAGAAAAACCTCACTTTTGTTCTTATTAGGAAGTAATCCGCTCCAAGAGGAGAAGATATCAAGACCTTTCTTGAGGAGAGTCACTGATTTCAAATCAGCCTAACAAAATAGAAAAACATCATCGGCAAAGAAAAGGTGAGAAAGATTAACGGCTTTACACCTCCAATAATACTTAAAACCCTCTTGAGCTGTACATGAACTCAAAATCCCAGAGAAAACCTCCATGACAAGGGTAAAAAGATAGGGGAACATAGGATCTCCTTGCCGAAGCCCCCGTCCGCTTGGGAAAAAGCCATGTAGCTCGCCATTTATAGAGATGGAATATTTCGGTGTGCGAATGCAAACCATAATAAGTTTGATCATCCAATCAGGAAAACCAAAAGCTGACAGGGTGAGCTCAATAAAATCCCAATCAACTGTATCATAAGCCTTCTGGAAGTCCACCTTAATAGTGCACTTTGGCAGGTAAGGATCACGATGGAAACCTGCAAACAACTCCTGGGCTAAGAGAATATTGTCCCTAATTCTCTTACCCTTGACAAAGGCATTCTGGGAGGAGCTTATCAGATCATCCAGCACAGCCGCTATTCGATTAGCCAAAATCTTGGTAATTATTTTATAAATAGTGTTACAACAAGTGATGGGCCTAATCAGAAACAGCACATGCGTTAGGAACTTTAGGCACCAAAGCTAAAATCGTGTTGTTGACCTCCCTTAACAACCGACCCCTGGAGAAGAAATAGTTCACAGCATCTAAGACCAACGACCCTACTAGCTCCCAATTGCTTTTATAGAATTCCACTGTAAACTCATCCAGTTCAGGAGCTTTGCCACGGGCCAAAGAAAAAAGAGTATCATGGATCTCAGAATCCAAAACCGGCATAGAGAGAGTACGAACCTGGTCAATCGTGAGTGGCCTCCTGATGAACTCATTTAACTCCTGCAATGAAGGCTTCATAGTAGCTTGCAACAATAGGAGGTTAGAGAAGAAGGAGACAAATACCGAAGGCACCAAGTTCGGATCCGCGACTAAGGAGCCTGAAGGATCTTTAACCGAGAGGATCCGGTTCCTGTGCTGTCTTCTATTGACTGACTGATGAAATAATTTTGTATTAAGGTCACCTTCCTTGAGCCATCTCACTCTAGATTTATGTCTGAAAAAGGATTCCTCATGGGTACGCAAGTCAATAATGCACGGCCTTGGGTCTTCTCTAGATCAGCAAGCATAACATTTCATGGATCCTCCTGAAGACCAAGCTGGGTAATACGTAAAGCATTCCTTGCCTCTTTTGTCCTCATCGAAATGTTAGAAAATGCATCTTTATTGAGCCGCTTGAGATGGCCTTTGAGAGCCTTTAACTTGCAAACTAATTTGAACATAGGAACCCCATCTACTGGACTCTCCCAAACTTGTTTCACAATAGATGAAAACTTAGGATGCTTCATCCATAATTCAAAAAACTTGAATGGCTTCCTTCTTGAAACAGGGTTAAGAACTCTAACAACCATGGGGGAGTGGTCAGAGATTCCCGGGTTCAAAAAGGAAGCTTCGGAGAAGGAGAGTTGATCATTCCACTTGGGATTAATCAGAACTCGATCAATCTTGCTCATCTTTCTACTATCATGAGAAGAAGTGGACCAAGTATATCGAAGACCGATATACCTTAAATCCTCCAACTCAGCTTGAGCTAGGCAATGGCTGAATTCATCAAAGCAAGGTATCCAAGCCGTGGAACTCCCACTACCTGCATGATCCGACGGATCTTTGATGGCATTAAAGTCACCAGCAACCATCCAAGCCGAATCCTGCACAAGACGGCTCATCCGAGCAAGGTCTTCCCACAAGGAATGATGACAAACAAACGAATGTTCACCATATATAACCGAAATACAACAAGTCAACCCTATCAGAATAAACTTCAAGTGCCCATGGATAGCCTGAGCATTAATCGCTGAGACTTCAAAGCGAACCAAATCCGGATTCCATCTAACCCAGATTCTCCCGTGAGGGGCAAACTCATAATTTGCAATCCAGTTCCACCCCATCAAAAAACATAAGGAAATAGGATCAAAAAGAGATTCATGATCTTTAGTCTCGAGGAGACCAACAAAACACAGGTTATTTGAAAAAATGAAACTTCTAACTTCAGCACGCCTTATGGGGTTTACTATGCCCCTAATATTCCAAATACCTATATACATAACACAATGAAAGTAGGATTACTACTTTTCCGAGGCCCTACGCTGACCAGAAGGTGGTGCAGGAACCGAATGGGTGGGATCGGGGAGCAATTTCTATATCCTCTCCTGTAGGGTTTCAGAGTCCTCGATAGCAGAATGGCGTCTCAGAGAAGGAGGGCATGTAGACAGCAGATCATCATCATCCGAATAGAAATTAGGGTCCTCAATGTCCTCTATTGAACTGGAATCTGGAATAACCATCGTCCCTCTAGAGGACAAGTGGCCTTCTCTTAGCTTAGAGCCAGTCGTAGACAAAGCTTGAATCTTCTGAGTAGGGTTACCGAGAACAACTCTACGAACAAGGTCCTTAAGCTTCAAGGACTGATCATCGTCAGGATGTGCCAGCCTGAAAAACGCTAGATCCTTACTACCAGGGCCCTTTTCCTTCTTGCCCTTAACTTGTTTCCATCCCGGGTTAGCCCTCGAGGAAGGAATATCACCAACGGCTACTAGGGCATTAGCAACATCCTCTGTCTTGCTACTTTCGACACCAACAACCGATGCACTAGCTACTGGAGGGGCAGCCGTAACTGAAGGGGGGAGCCGAGCATTACCAGGGCTAATAGCTCCCTCATGAGGTGTCCATCTTATCAGCTACCCGACTTTGGTCCACTTCACTCATCAGGGCAGGAACCTTCAAATCACCTCAAGTGTTAAGAAAAAACGGGATTTTCGAAGGAGAAGGTCCAATAGAAGCAGGTGTACAATTGTGGCCAAAAATGCCACATCCAGGACAAACAGGAGGCCTCCACTCATACTCTACGCTCACCAAACAAGTTTGACCTCTGTGAACCACTTCCATAGACTCACAAGTCGGTTGATTCGCTGCAATTTCACACAAACCCTAGCAAAAGCCAGCAGCTTCATCTGCTCGGTGTGACGGTCCACGTAGAGTGGTTTCCCCATCACACTGGCGACTTTCTCGATCACTTGAGAAGACCAGAACGCAAGGGGCAAGTTCCTCAATCTAATTCATATTGGTACTATCAAGTGACTATCCTTCTTCAGTTCCAAAGTTGGTGTCCATTGTTGCAACACTAGCGGCACTTTGGCCACCGTTATAGGTCCTCCTTCTAGGATCTTTCTATAGAACTCAGCATCGGGAATATGAAAGAAGAAAAAACCCTGGCCGTTTGACATCACCTCGGCCAAATTCAAGCCCCAAGCGTTTTTTAGGGCCGACTCAATGGCTTTGAATGAAAGTCTTCTCCCAATGAAGTAACCCATCAGGCACTCCTTCAGTTTGGGGTCAGCCGCTTCAAGATCATCATCAGACAGCTCAACAACGGGCATATTGTTCACATAAGTCAGTGGAGAATACTCCAAATCATACCCCTTAGCAGCAACCTTTGCCATAGCAACCCAGGATCGAGCATTAGGGTTCTTAGAGTTGTTCCTCTGTTGAGGATTCTTCGAGGTGGACCTGGCTCGACTCCTACCATGCGGTCCTGCTGGTCCACGGGAAGGCCGAGGCCCCTGGTTCTTATGACTAGTCAAAATCGGGCCAAAGCGTTCCATAGCTGCCATGGAGGAATCCCCTTGGGTCAAACAGCCCAAAGCGGGAGGGGAAAAGCTTCAGGCACTAGAGCCTTCCCAACCATTATGGGCCATAGCCAACGAAGAAGACATCGCAGTAGAGAAAACCACAACAAACCAGAGCGACGAGAGTAAAACCTTAGTCGAATACAAGCAAGAGGCTCATAAGTACAATTTACCAGTTAGCACCTTATGGGCTTTGAAGAAGGGCAAGCGGAAGACCTTTCTTCCAAAAAAACAACCCCAACTACCAGTAAAAGCCTCCCAAAAGCAACAGTGAAGCAGATTGCCAACACCCTATACAATCTCCTCTATCGCGGCCCAAAGAAGGAACAAGGCAAAGCCAACTCTTGGGGTTTTTGACGGAGGGTAGAAGGCGCCCTTACTCTCCAAAAACCAGGCCCAACCACTAGCCAAGACAGCCGGAATCAACCGAAGACCAGGAAGCATAACCAAGCCCGATCGCCCTTTGAGGGTTCTGACGGCAGCAACAGGGGTTGCGTGAGGTCCTTAGGTGCGGAGTGGCGTCATTGCACGCGAGCGTCGAAGTGCACAAAGGTGCGAGCCACGCAGGGAGCGAATTGCTCGGGTGATGGAGCAAAATCTCCCTTGTTTGTGGTTCGCCAGGTGAAGGAACAAGCCGCTGAGTGTACTCTATCACCGGGTGAGCCGGGTGAAGAAGCGAGCGACGAAGTGCGCGAAGGAGCAAGCCGCGCGGGGTGCGTGAAGGAGCGAGCCGCACTCCGTCACCAGGCGACAGAGCAAAGTCTCCCTTGCACGAAGGAGCGAGCCTCGTGGGTTTCTTCCCCCTCGAGAGAGAGAGAGAGATGTTGAAAGTTTCAAATCTTTTTTAAGCACCGTTTTTTTGTTGGGACTAGAGGGAAAGAAAAGGAAGGGGGTGGGGTTTGGTACAACAAATGGACAACATACGAAATACCCAAATTGACTTAATTGTTTGGTTGGGCGTGCGTCTGTTGCCCCGGTCTCGTTCCCCAAGTCTTTCATGTCCCCATCTTACTTCAATGTCTCAGTTTGTATCGTGTCGTATCAAAACAATTGAATATATTCCTTACAACAGCCATTAAATGAACAAGAGATGTGATGTTACAAACAAGACATGGGTCAACACAAAATAAGAAAATAGAAAGATCAACATCAAGCACCGCACATAAAATGCTCTTTTCCCATTTAATCAACTTTTAAAACGGCATGCCGTGATCTTGAAAGTCTAAAATTGAACTAAGTTACACTTTTAAAGTCGAGTCATTTATTTACATTTATGAATTGAATAATCTGACATATTCTTCTTGCCATAACTCCACGTATTCAAATGCAGAATTTTATCGTGTTGCCGACGACGTAAGATCAATTCAATTATGGCATTGGGTAGGCTAAACACGAGAGCAACTTATGCACATATATATATTTTTAGCCACATGCTCTAATAACACAAACCCCTATTCCACAAGGAGGGGCTCCTTCCTATGAAAGTTCCATCTTTCTGTGGACCCGATTAAAGTAGCCAGGGCCGGCCAAATTCTGCAAGCACGATAGGCCCCGGGCTCGGCCTCCGCTCGTTCCCCAGGTCTTCCATGTCCCCATCTTATTTCAACTTAAAGGAAACTATAGTCTCCCTTGAATGTTGATCTTAATATGCTTAAGCTTGCAATATAGAGTACAACTTCATGAATCGCTGAAGTGCAATACTATAATCACTAGTGATGAAGTTCAAAATTGTCCTTTTGTTTTGTGCAGCTAGATTTGCAATGCAGCTAGATTTGCAAGTATTCTTACTTTGATCCTTACTTGCTTGTAATTCTTACATGAATTTAGTGTACATGGACCAAATGCATTTGGATCATAGAGTACAGAGTAGTCGGTTTGACTTTCACTAGGTCCAGTATCTTGGTTTCTAATTCTTAGTCCTTCATTTATCTATATTACAAAGTCGCATGGTACGTCCACAAGCTCAAACACACATGTTGATATGTCCATAAACTTAAAGTTCATCCAACGAGTCCAACATCTAGAGCAATTGAAAGTCCAAGACAAATGGACACACCAAGAGCGAAATGATAAACCAAACTAGAAACATCTAGGGAAATCGAGTCCCAAGAGTAGCGAGGAGAAAGCCTGTGAGGTAATTGATAATGCTATTCTTGTCTCGTGTTCAAACTTGTGCACTGAATGGCATTTGAGTTTTGAGAAGACGACTGTGAAGAAAAACCACACTAACCAATATGCTTAGAACAAAAGTTTCCTTACCGCTGGAGCACCGGCGAGCGGTTTAGTGTTGTGATTAGTTCACAAATGGAATTCTTGCGGTGCCACCTGTTTACATATTCAACGCCATAGAAAGAATTACAAGGACAAAAAAAAGAAACAAGAAAAGAAACTGCAATAGTAGGACAAAGTAGAGTGAAGGAATGCAGACGGAACCTCCAAAAAGAGCAACTCCATGCATCCAAAATGAATAATTTGAACAATATGACTTAACTCTTTGTACAGACACCAAAAGTACGTCACGTATTCTTTTCACCATCTTTTCAAACTACATTGTGATTCACCTCCCTTGCGTATTCTCCCAGCCACATCTCTCCAGCTTCCAAAGCATACCTGCGTTGCCCCTACGTCGTAGGAGGAACTTTTGAGTGACGGAGATTGCGAATATTCCCCAAATTCTTTCAAAGCCATCTACCAGGGATGCTATGGGGCTCGCTGTCTTCTAGAACTCTATGGACACGGTGGTAGACAAAAGCAGGATGTGGGATGACCATCTCTTTACCTATAAGGCGTTCTACTTTATCAAAAGGTATGTGGATTCCTTTGAGTCATCTAAATTCATTGACTCTATCAATGACATCCTCTTGCTCAGTCTGTCATGCTTCTTCAAACTAGCCTAGAAGGAGTCCAAATCCTAGCTCTTACTGATTCCCAACCGCCGTTTTCTCTCACTTATGTCTTGTAACATTAGTCTTCAGCAATCAGTAAAGGCGAGCAGGTTTTGGCAAACGCGTCTTTAACATCATAGCTCGATTTATCCAGTGACAGGAGGCTTCCTATTTACCTCAGACCTGCAACAACACACCACATCATCTATGTTTTGGCATGAATTTACCACTATGGAATTCCTTTTACTATTGTAGAGGTGCTGGTTGGGTGGAAGCGGTGGTTAAAAAATGACAGAAAGTGCTCTCAAGTTTAACTAAGCCGGTATTCGCCCATTCACCAACCCATCCGAAGTCCTGATGAGCTCTGCTGCAATAAGAAGCAAAAACAGAAATATCAAAAGAAACAAAGGCAAGCTTGAAAGCATTTGAGGTTGGTAGTGGGGATATCTTACTTCGCTGTTTTTGTGGCAATTGGAACAAGCCTCTGTAGAGTCTGCTCCATCTCAACTTTGATGTCTGCAACAGAGAGCTGCACAAAGACAAGCTATATGGACCCTTCTCAAAGCATTACTTGTTCAACGGAAGAAGCTTGAGAAATAGACTTCGAATTTAGTATATTTCGGATCAATAGAAAGTAGAATGCATTCAGTTTCTTGAACAAGAAAAGAATGATTATGAGATAATACATTTTCTTTGACATGAAAAGAATGAATTCTAGAGCGCAAAGATGACTTTATACAAGGTGGCAAACTCTGATACAAAGAATCTCTCAAACTGGACGGTATAGAGCTGGATCAAGCTACCTAATTGGATCAAAATATGCTCTGTAAATAGACTTGATATGCGATCTACACTTATCATAGTTCATTTGATACTTTCAAAGAATCGTGCATCTTTCTCAGCCAATACTCCAGATCAACACAGTTTAAGGCAAACCTAGCAATTTTTCATAAACTTTTTTTCCAAAGACAATGAGATTATAGAGCTTGGAAGACCTGCTCCATTGACTCACGTATAAGACATAAAAACCTGGCGGCAAGGGATTCTTCATCTATGAAATGAAGTTCATCTACGTTTCACTTCAATAAATAGATAAGCACATTATAACGGAAGTTAAAACTCTACTGAGCAAAATCCGTAGAAAACCCTAACCTTTGAGACACAGAGGACGTATTGGAGCCGCCAATAGGGCTTTGACAGGCGATGGTGGGGCTCGGGAGGCGACGGCGTCGACGATGTCGGTGGCGTTGGCGTTGGCATTCACAAGCAGGGGCGCTTCGCGGAGAAAAGAAAGAAAGAACAGTGCGGAGGTTGCGAGGATGAGGGAAAAACGCAACGGCGGGTCGGGGAGGCGACGGCGGAGGCGGAGGTGGAGGCGGAGGCGCGTCCGCGTCAACATCGGCGTTCTCTAGCAGATTCAACGCTTTGTGGAGGGGAGAGAGAGAAGATTGATTCAGCGCTGAGGGCACGGCGGCTCGGGAGGCGATTGCAGAGGCGGAGGCGCGTCGGCGTCGTGGTTCACTGGGCAGATTGCCTTAACACGGTGGCTCGGGAGGCAAAGGCGGAGGCAACCGACGGAGGCGCGTCGACGTCATGGTTCACCAACAGATTCAGCACTTCACGAAGGAGAGAGAGAGAGAGAGAGAGCAGATTGCTTTAGTGCGGAGCCGGAGGAAAAGCCGTCGGCGCGGCGGCTGGGGACGGCAGAGGGGGAGGTAGAGCCTTCTTTCATTTCGATTGCTTCGAGGCCGATTATTGCAAATAAATATTTATATGTATTTGAATCTATGGGTCGGTTCTTTTAAATTAATGTTCTGAGTACTATGTGTTATTTATTTTGAAGTTGGCTCTCAATGATTAGCAGTTATATCTAATAAATTGCAACATATATAGATTACATTTATGCAGTAGTTATAATGAATCAAAATTATATGTAAAGACACAATAACCGATAAGAGTATCAAAATGAGATGTCCTCTGTCCAGCAATTTGGGTCATGTGAAGCCCATTCTAGTTTTCTTTTGTATCGAACATAACGAGAGATGGGGCTTCTGAAGCGGTCATGTGTCCCATCATGACAATTGCTTCATAAATTAAAAGAGCGTATTAAGATAAGAAGCGTCTTTTGTCAATGATAATATGCTAAATGATTGGTCGATAATTAATCATAATATACTACTTTGATTAGGTTATATACACACTTAACACTCTCAATATAGGCAAAGGCACCCCCTCCCCTTCTTTAAGCTTAAAATTGATATGAGCTAACAGTTAGAATTTAGCACACAAGCGTAACGAAATAGAAAGTTAAAGTAAAAAAGAGAAATCAAAACATAGGTGTTTATCCCAATTCATCATTAAATTAGGACTAACTCTAGCACATCTCATCTCTCTATCACAATCATCAATTACAATATAAAGGGATTGCATATGCTCAATAACTATTCATAGACCCACCGACCAAAAATAAATTATTTATAGAACCAAGCCCAAACTAACAAAAAAATTGGTCTTAAACTATAAAAGTCCTTTGCGGCTTGAAGCTCCTAGAGTAAAATATTAACAACATATACATCTATTGACTCATGAAAATATGTGAAATTGTTAGGAGCCCACAACAAGGGCCCAATATCTTCTTTCGGAGAGATCAACAAAAGAACAATGAACCCATCAATATATCTAGTTGAATTCATCTTCATTCAAAAACTCCACTCAAAAGTTTAAATCAATGAATTACGAATCAATTAAAATATATTAACTGCTTCACATCATGTCATTTTTACAATGTAAAACTCTTTTCTAAAATAACTCAAGCATGCTTTTTAACGGAAAAAATCAGGGCTCCATATATACACGAATTATTCAGCGGTCGAATGGATAATTTAAAAAATTGAAGTTAAAGCAAAATGATAAGAGAGGATAGACGGATCATGGATACGGATAGGGTGGCAAGTGGGGGTCCGTCCATCACCAAATTACCCCATCCATCCGAGCGAGAGTTGCCTTGTCCTGTTGTGCATCACTTGTCATCAACGCCATGCTTCCTGCGATCTGCGCAAAAGGAACCATATGCACATAATAACAATCGACACCCTTTTCATTCTTTTATCAGAAAATGGCACATTGTTTTCCCTATCTCCTCTAGGAAAAGTGGCACCGGAGCAATATAAAAAAATTGCTCCCCGCCTCCTGATCCAATCGTGCATTGCTACTTTCCTCTTCTTGCCCCAAGAAAAGTCGCAGAGCCACCGACGGCCATGGCTACTCCCCTCACCTCTAGTCTCGCATCATTAGCTCCTCTCATTCTAGCAGCAATAATGATGTGTTCGGGTTTGGCTCGCGCCGAACTCGAGCGATTCAAGCACTCGCCGAAGCCCGACGGCTCGCTGAGGTTCTTGGTGGTGGGAGATTGGGGAAGAAAAGGACTTTACAACCAAACTGAAGTTGCTGTCCATGTCACAATCTTATTCTTCTATAAGTCCTCTTTGGTGTTTTATCTGTTACTATTCATCTCGAGAGATCTCTACGTGACTACATACGGATGAAATGCATGTGTATATACATGTAGTCATGGGTCTTTGCGTGAAATATTGCCATCAAGGCTATGTATGGTGAAAGGCATGCATGAAATTATGAAATTTATGGAATGAAACATGCATGACATGTTTTCACATGGATGTGAAAAGAACCAAGCCACTTGTAAGGCTAGTACCAATCCTAGCCTAAACTCAGCCAATCAGAAGTTTTACTTCCTTGGACTATAATTTATGCTTTCTCGTGCAGTGCGAGAAAATATTGGGTGGGTCTTACCCTCCACATAGGCTTAGGGTAAGACCATTCAGCGATCGACACGTGGCTCCACGTAAGCAACGGCGTCAGAGGTTTAAAATTTGCGCGCGCCGCTCCTGGGGCCCACCACTCTGACGCTCTCTCTCCTCTGCTCTCCTTTGCGACCTGTCCACTCGTCCTCTCTCTCTCTCTCTTTCCCCGTTCTCCCCGTTCTCTGTTCCGTTTTGCGGGAGAACAAAAGTCGCAGGTGCTTCTCTTCGAATGCTCTTCCCCCTCCTCTACTCTCTCTCCTCCGCTGGTTGCCTGCAATGCCAACGCCGACGCCCTTTCCACCTCCACCGACGCCTCTGCTCTCCTCCGCTAGTTGCCCGCGATGCCGACGCCAATGCGGACGCTCTCTCTCCTCCACTGGTTGCCCGCGACGCTGACGTCGACGCCGACTCTCTCTCTCCTCCGCTGGTTGCCCCCGACTCTTCTGCCTCCGCCATCGCCCCCCGACTCCGACGCCCCTTCGCCTCCCTCTCGCGACCTCTGCTCTGCTCTGTCCCTCTTTCCTCTACGGAGCGCACTTGCTGGCAACCCCGACGCGGACGAACCCCTGCTCGCGTTTTGGCCTCCGTCTCCGCGAACGAAGGTTGCTCTACTCACTCTCTCCCTCTCTCTTTCCTCTGCGAAGCGCCCCCTGCTCCTGAACAGGACGCCGTCAACGCCGTCGTCTCCTGCCGTCGCCTTCCCAAGCCCCACCGATAGGCACCCCATTGGCGACTCCCGTACGTCCGAAGGTTCTTTCTTTACTAGAACATGCCTATGCAAAACATGGATTACTGATAAATTTTTGCCCACTACATTGCAGGTGGATGGCAGCGACCTTGGTTGACTACTACATCAACGTTGTTCCGCTTGCGGTATGAACAAATTATTTGTCTTGGCTAATACAAATCACACCTCTTTACGCAACTTCATCAATTGATAAGTTTGAAAACCATCTTAACTATAACACCATATAAGAAAGCTGCGAGTGTTTTATTACATAACGACATATACTTAAGCCTAGTAATGTTCAGGTAATGCAGTTTCCTGTCGCATTGTCAAGCTTCTAGAAATAAGAAAAACCAAAACATGGTTTGCTGGTAGTACTTTCCAGTTTTCACTGACAAGTTTTCATGGGAGCAAACGGACCCTGATTTTATACATGTTGGAAAATTTACTCAAGATTGCATGAAGCTGACACTCCAATAGTACACAGCCAGCGATGTTTTTCATAGCGAAGGAGGCCGGATTTTATGTGGTTCTGCAGAATATATGAAGGATCTGTCTAAGGAAAAATGCATGGATATGAATGATCCTAACAGTTTATTAGATGAGTTGGGTCCACAGTTCAAGGATTGGTCAGGCTGTGAGCCAGTTCCAATTGATGCTGACTTGCTCCCTTCAGAGGGTCCTGGATATAAACCTCCATTTAGGCTTCTTCCTTATTGGGGTTAGACATCTTTGAGAAACAAAGAAATGACCAGGTTTCGTAGACTTGCAAGAACGATGCCTCCACATTTTGCCCTGGGTATGTGTGCATCAATGGCAATAAAGTTTGTGCTTTTCTGCCATTGCTGGTTAATGGCTGACAAACTGGTTTGATTAAACTACGTCTCAAAATTGTTCTAAAGTAATCCTACTTTATTTGTAGGAAGAAACAGAAAGATGCAAGGTCTTGCTGAGGCCATGGTAAAGTTGTGGGAGAGCAGTGCTATTGCAAAAATAGCAATTAAATGCAGCGTGCTAAATACTTGCAATGATAGAATGGCTGAGGAACTGAAGGTTGGACAATCTACATATGTTGACTTCTTAGCATATATGTATGAGCTAATTATATTGTTGAAAATGGGTGTTCTGTTGCTTTCATCGAGCACAGAACCTTTCAGAGTCTGTACTTTATTTGATTTGCCTGACAGAAAGAATTACCAACTATTTGCCATAGAGTGGTAGTTTGACTAAATCATCATCCTTCAAGCCCACAGTACAATGCTGAATTTTCTATTTCATCTCTGACCATGGAATTTATAATGTTTATCATAATGGTAAAACTCAGCCAAGATTAGTGTGTCACCATTCTGGGACATACTTGTGTAGTGTTGTGAAGGATTGGTTATGCAAGTTCTTATCTCTCCGAGCATTTTGTTCACATCTTAATGTTCTGGCATTATGATAATATCAACTTCTGTTTAGTGTTGCATATTCCGTCCTTTTTCTTTAGGTAAGGAAAATTTAGTGCTCTTGTTATTGATTTGTGTCATTTTGAATGCATAATTTAACTAGGGGAACACTACTTTGTAGGAACAAAGATTATATTGTGTTTTATAGGGGCAATGACTTCTTGCCTCCTGTGGTGGTAGAAGCACTGAAAGAGAGAAAAACTAACAGATGTGCAGGCAAATGAGGACGACCAAGCACGTCAGAGGGCCTCAGCTGCAATTGAATCAAAATTAAAAGCTTCTAAAAGCCCACTTGTTGCTGGCACTCTTACTGAGACTCTGGCTGCCACCTCTCGGTGGGGGAATGAAATAAGTAGCAAAGATGTTGAGCAAATGCGTTGAGATGAATCACTCAATAAGCACGCTGCACTCTTGAAATATCTTGAGAAGAAACTTGCTCTTGTAATCTTCTTGATTGAACAAACTTATGCTATAAAATTCTGCTCCATTTCCTTAATTATTTATCACATTTTCCATTTATACTTTCCTCTTCTTTCCAGGCTAAAGGGAAGGTCAAAAGGGCTGAGAAAGCTCTAGCAAAAGTGCAGGAGAATCTTAGATCAGCAGACCTTCCAGTTGATCTGGAAACCATAAGTGATGAGGAGAGATCTTTACTACGTAAGATTGGTCTGAGTATGAAGCCCTTCCTGCTTATCGGTAAGAATAGCTAGAAGTCATGAGTTTATGAGGTCTTGGTTCTTGTCATTGAGCCCTTTCGGGGCAGATGAATTGAGGGTTTGTTTTTTATTGATACGGATTTATGATGACTTAAGCGTTAAGCTGCAAAGCTGCCCTTTTCATCACCTGGCAAATGGTTGAGAAACTGAGATGTTTTGATGCTTGAATTTGGATGATTTCTGTCCGAATTCAGCAATTATATCTTTGCCATCAAAGAACTATACTCGTGTCTCGTCCGTGCCCACTGGGAAATCTGAATACTAAGAAGCATGCGGTAGATCTAATGATTTTCATAGGTGTTCAAGAGCGTATGAGAATTACTAAATCAAATTTTTATTTTTTCTGTGGGTAGGTCAAACTCTTTCGGGTGCACGGCATTCATGTTTTTGCAGGGCTTGTGATTGTTATACCCTTCAGATGCCAACTGTCTCATCCTTTTTTCCTATTCCTATTAGTTTATTGTTCTTTGAAATTCTCTTGAATATGCAAAATTTACGTCGGAATCTGATGTTGTTGATGTGCACAGGTTATGCTTTTGAATTGGCTTTCTGTTTTGGCTTATTCTTTGGCTTTTGTATTTTGTATCATCCCAAGGGTGTAATAGAATAAAACAATAAGTGGACTGGAAAATTTTCTTGTCCTTTTTATCATCTACTGGTGTTGTAACTCATTATTTTTGTTACAATTGAAGTTTTAAAATGTAAGACTGCCAGCTACTTGTTTATGAACTTGATGCACGAGGTCCCTGTGAAGAAGCAAGATCTTCCAACATCTGGACCTTGATAAAAGATCGAGCAAGTTTTTGTTTTGGCTTGATGCTAGGAACTTTGGCTCTGCTGCTGTTAATATAAGATCAGCATAAGCCCGTAATATATGGGCTACTACTAAATGGTCAACGTGATTTCCATGTCTTTTTGATTGTTTATGTCATTTTTCATTCAACTACCTTTTCTTGAAGATTATATGGTGGGAATTTACTAATTATTGGGAGATTTAGGGCCTTAAACCGAAGAATTTGATCTTGGCTGCACATGTTATGTTTTTTCCCCTTAGGAAAGCAACAGACGTTTTCTTGTTATTCTTTCTTAGACAACAAGGTTAAATGTGGATCATAGTAATGACTATTTGTGAAGTTACTCGATAACTGTTGAAGTAATGCCTCGTTATTCTTAATAATCGAAGGACAGTTAGAAGAAGATGCATGTTCTTGATGATTTTGCTTCTAAATCAATTTGATTCATAAACTGAGTGATTTGATTCTCGATCGTCTTGTCTTATGCAGAATGACGACAACCAAAGAGAGACTTCTGCAACAATGCTCAAAGCAGGATAGGGCGCTCGTTTTGCGAGGATGCTATAACTAGAATCTCTCTTTTGTACGATGCACCTCATCGGCATGCCTGGCTATGTGATGTAGCTAGTATAAGCACCTAGAGGGGGGTGAATAGGTGTAAAAAATAATTTCTCGAGATACCACAGCAATACTAAGCAGACGATAGAAAGGAAGTACTCTTTTGCTTAACCAAAATGAATTACGATCAAAGTAAAGTAAAGAGTAGGGAAGAGAAGATTAAACACAAGGTTTATAGTGGTTCGGCTTATTCCAAGCCTACGTCCACTCTTCCGCACTGACAGCCTATCGGCTGGATTCCGCTATGAACAAAAGAGATGTTACAGCACAGTTCTTCCGTGATTCCACAGTGTAGATGTTCTATCACACTTCCTCAAGGTTTCTCACAAATATAAACTCTCTTTTGCATACAAGTTTTTGCTCAAATGAATTGACTAAACAACAAGAAGCTTCAGACTTTGGAATTCTTCTATCGCGCACATCTCAAACAGCTTAGAACGTCTTCCTTATATACTCTTTTACGCCATTATACCCGTTGGCACTTAACAAATGAATTCCTCCAATCTACCCGTTGGACGGAATCAATTAGGAAGATCATTCGAGCTGTTAAAGGAACATGTCGATAGCCCATCAATCCTGTTCGCCCATACAATCAGGATCTCGGTTTCCATAAGTAGAACCTTCCACGAATATTTCGCCAATCATCGGATCCTTAATCTTGAATCAATCTCGATCAATTAAAAGGATTCCGTTATGTCATGTCTAGCCAAGAGATCTTCTCCAGTCGATAAAGTCATATCCTTAATAAATCATCCAGATCTGGATAGCCTTTCTTCAACGGATTAGAAACTGTTAATGAGGATAGATTTTGAATCTTGAGTCTAGCTGTCCGGAGGTTTTTAGACTTTAAACAGCAGAGTCTGCAAACCTTCAGACTAGACTGATGGAAACGTTTTGTCAGCTTCAAAACATTTCAAGAAGATTTCTCCAACAATCTCCTCCTTTTTGATGGTGACAAAACTTTCCTGCAGATTTGGATAACTTTGACCTACAAAACATTTCTCAAACAAATATACATATCTTATAAAGATAAATGGCTAAATGAATAACACTAGAATCTGCAACCACAGAAAATAGGTTAGTCTTGAATATAATAAAGCCATCCATAAGATATCAATAGCAGTCAATAGCAGTCAAATTCAAATTCAAATCCAGACACAAAATTAAAGTCAAACATCAATCCAAATCAAACAATCCAAACGATTAAAAATTCAAAGTTTGATTCAAATCTTGCACTTCTCCCCCTTTTTGTCAGCATTAAAAATGTTGAGATGAAAATGGAATAGAGTCAAGATTGCTTGGGAACGCGGACAAGCTGTAAATCTCCCATGGACTGAACGATCCCTTCCAGCCTTTTCAAGTCTTCCTTCAGTTGTGCAACCTCCTCACCCTTAGCGTTAGCCTGAATCTGAATAGAGAGGGCTTGGATCTGATCTTTCAAGGAACCTAAAGAAACTTGACCTGCATTCTGCAAGCTTTGAACCTCGCATCTCAGAGCATAGATTTGACCGCGCATTTTCAAGAGAATATCCATAATTCTGCGAAAATCTGCTAAGCCGTCGTCGTCCGCGCATCGGCTTCAAAGCACGCTCCGCAGATGATGGCATATCGGAATAATCGCGCGAGATTTGGCGATGAAGTATCATGTTCTTCTTCAGGAAAATGAGAGGCATGAATGTCTTCTGGGTCGGCTGGAGAGCGGCTGACTCCCTCACTGGTAGCAGCTGATATCTCTCTTTTCTCATTATCTCCCCCTGTTTCTATGCCTTAAGGTGAAGAAGAGTGTTTTTCAGGCTCTCCTTCCTCTTGATTCATTCTCTCTTCTTCTTCTTCAGGTCTTTCCTTCTCTGCTTCTTTTTCACCAACTGCTCTTTCTTCTTCTTCTCTCTCTTCTTCTTCTTGCTCTTGACCTTCTCTTTCCTCTCCTTCTGCCTCATGTTGTTCCATTGACTCTGGAACAGTACGACTTAGCTTCTTCAAAGCTATGGCCGAAATGGTAAGGTCGTCATCCACTTCATCTTCCACGATGAGAGCTCTTCTTTTCTTGGGTAGAACAACCATGGGCTCCTTCCCTTTCCTTTTTGATGCAGAAGAGATTTAATGAGACTTTACAGGAGTCTTCTTCTTAAATTTCTCCAACGCCTTGCTTAGCTCCTTCAGACGCATCTTAGTCACCATTTTTAGCCCTACCACCATATGATCACACGATCGAGCACAAAGAATTTATGGAGGCTGAATGTTCAGATGTCTGAATAATTTCGTGACAAGACTTGGATAAGGAAGTTGACATCTATCCTTCACCACCGCTCTATACATGTGGAACATAACAGTGTGAGGAAGAGAAAACTTTTTCCCAGTGAGAATGGCATACATCAGCTTTGCCTCTGAACTTGAAATATTAGTCTTGGAAGTTGATTTCGGTCTGAGGCAATTGATCACAATCTTGTGAAGCAGAATGTTGAACGCAATCATCCTTAGGTAGGAAATCTTTTCCTCTGTTCTCCTGTCCTTAACAAGTTCCAATGTAGCACGAGCAATGGAAACTTTGATCAGTTGATATCTTCCTCTCTCAACCCCTAACACATCTCGGCATATCCATATCCACAACAAAATCTTGATCTTTGACTTTGAAAGAGAATCTATTCGCATCCGGAAACTAAGATTCGAATAGAAATAAGCAGTTAATTCAGCGTAAGCTTCTGTGGTGTCAGAACTGAATTGTTCAAGTTGAAGAAAACTAAACTTTTCCCTCGGGTTCACATTCACAAAAGCATCCAGAAAATCAAAATCCACACTCCTAGGGTTTATCACCCCACGCTTCAGCAATTTTGAGTATAGATCCTTCTGTTCTTTCGATCTAAACATCTCTCCCCTTTTTCCTCGATTTTCCGCCGCAATACCCATCCTCAGTTGAAATTGGCTGTACAATTTGTCATCACATTCCCATCTTTCGGATTAAATCCCCAATCACGAGGATCACTTGGGATATTTGCAAGGGATTCTTCTGCCACCTCTTTACGAGCAATTCCCAAACTTTCCATTTTCTGCAAAAAGATATATTCATTCCCATATCCTTTGTCCTTAAGAAAATCATCGACGTAGTTCAATGAAGTACCAGTCCCTTTTAAAGCACGATAAAGCTTATAAATAAAAGAGGGCCTTTGAACTCTTATAGGATCTGCATCTTCAATGATTTCTTCCTCTTGTTGATGACCAATATTTTGAGGACTAGACGGTGGAGAATGGCGCTGCTGAGAATGTTGTGGGCTTTGTTGCTGATTTGGAGACACTTCTTCCTCGGTGAGATTGAAGTAAGTAGGCCCCTCACTCATTCGCCGTGGTCCCCTGCTTGCGATCCTCGAAGACTTTCTTGAAGACGACATCTTTCTTACTCTTTGAAAGATTCCTTGCTTGACTTTCCCAAGAAAAATGACAACTTTTTGAAGATTAGGCAAGAGAAGAAAACGAGGAATGGAGGATCGGTGCTTTTTAGGGTTTTGGAGAGTAAAGTGAAGAAGAAGCAAAGTGCATAATCGGTTAAAAATGGGGCATACGGATCGTCATAAAGGAAGGTGAAAAGATGCCTTTTCAAAAATAACTGCTTTTTTTTTTTCGAGAAAATAGTCATTTCAAAAGATAACTTCTTTTTCAAAAGGAAACGTTGCAATAATTACGCCGATTAAAGATAGCAATAATAAAACACGGTTGATGATCGTACCTTTTCCAGATGAGATTCGAGAAAGAGAATAACTTACAGTCAATGTCTTGTTTGCCTGAGTCTGAGAGTCTCTAGACTTTAACTACTTCAAACCTCAAAATGTTGAGTCTGGAGCGAATAATTTCAAATTGATTTTTCTCCGAAGGCTTTGTGAATATATCCGCTAGTTGGTTCTTTGAATCAACATACTGAATCGAAACTTCTCCATTTTGAACATGATCTCTAATGAAGTGATGTCGAATCTCTATATGCTTTGCTCTTGAGTGAAGAATTGGATTTTTGGTAAGATTGATTGCGCTGGTGTTGTCGCAGTTAATCTCCGTGCATGAATCTTCAATTCCAAAGTCT
The DNA here is from genome assembly GCA_014182725.1 of Eucalyptus brandiana. Classification (NCBI taxonomy): domain Eukaryota; kingdom Viridiplantae; phylum Streptophyta; class Magnoliopsida; order Myrtales; family Myrtaceae; genus Eucalyptus; species Eucalyptus brandiana. Next base: position 33,503,579 of record CM024669.1, read on the forward strand.
CTTAGCTATTGTCTATCTACAGAATTTGTGAACAGCAACTTCCAAGAGCTACATACTCTGCTTCTGCTGTAGAGAGAGCTACTGTACTCTGCTTTCTTGAAAACCAAGACACCGTCCCCGCCTCCAAGTAGTTTGGTACCCGAGGTGCTCTTTCTATCAACTCGCAACCGGCTAAGTCGCGCCCGAGTATCCAAGAAGAGTAAAGTCTCCTCTTTTAGGATACCATAGGCCGATGCTTGAAGTTGAAGCAATGTATTTGATAATACGCTTTGCAGCATTTAAATGAGATTCTTTAGGGTCTGCTTGAAATCTGGTACAAATGCAAACACTAAACAAAATGTTAGGTCTAGAAGCAGTAAGATAAAGAAGCGAGCCAATGATACTCCTGTATAGTTTCTGATCAACTTTCTTTCCTTCTTCATCTTTGTCTATCTTCAAGAAACTTGACATTGGAATGTCAGCCTTTTTGCAATTGTCCAGTCCAAAATTTTTGACAAGATCATTAGCATATTTTTCTTGATGAATAAAGGTTCCTTCCTTTAGTTGTTTCACTTGAAGCCCAAGAAAGAAGGTTAGCTCACCCATCATGCTCATTTCAAATTCATCCTGCATAGTCTTAGAGAATTTCTTGCCTGAGACTTTCATTAGGAGATCCGAATATAATATCATCGACATATATTTGAACTAGCACAAAACTTTTGCTTTCTCTTTTGATAAATAGAGTAGTGTCTACTTTACCTTTCACAAAACCGTTTTGAATTAAAAACTTACTCGGCTGTCATACCAAGCTCGAGGTGCTTGTTTTAAGCCATATAAGGCCTTTTTGAGTCGAATACCGAGTCTGGTTTCCTTGGGTCTTCAAACTCAGGTGGTTGTTCCACATAGACTTCCTCATGGATGAATCCATTTAGGAAAGCACTTTTGACGTCCATTTGGAATAACCTAAAATTTTTATGACAAGCAAATGCAAGTAATAAACGAATTGCTTCTAACCTTGCTACTGGTGCGTAAGTCTCGTCATAGTCTATCCCTTCTTCTTGCGTGTATCCCTTGGCCACGAGTCTTGCTTTGTTTCTTACGACCTTGCCTTTCTCGTCCATCTTGTTTCTGAAAACCCATTTAGCTCCAATAACAGATTTACCTTTTGGTTTAGGAGTCAATTCCCGGACATCATTGATCTTGAATTGCTCGAGCTCTTCTTGCATGGCTTCAATCCAGCTTTCATCAGATAATGCTTCATCTATGCTTTTAGGTTCTATTTCAGAAATAAGAGCCACAGCACTAGACTCTTCACGCCTTTTGGATCTTGTGCGAATTCCTTCATTGATGTCGCCAATGATAAGATCTTTGGGATGACTGGACTTATGCTTCCGATTCTTGGTTAATTTGTCGATTGATGGTCACTTCCTTCACTTGAATCTTCAATGAGATCACTTGTTTTTGGTCTTTCAAAGTCTCGAGCTGCTTCTTGAGATTTAGACTTTGTAGAGTCTGGAGCAGGTTCAGGTTCTTCAAGATGAGTTTGAATAGATTCATTTTGTACAGAATCCTGGAATTTGACATTCATTGATTCTTCCACAGTTTGAGTCTTCTTGTTGTAGACTCTGTACGCTTTGCTTGTGGTTGAATATCCAAGGAAGATGCCTTCATTTGACTTTTCTTCAAACTTATCAACTCGATCATTTGTGTTTTTCAATATAAAACATTTGCATCCAAACACATGAAAATATGAAATAATAGGCTTCTTTTCTTTGAATAATTCATAGTGGGTTTTTTCTATAATAGGCCTTAGAAAAACTCTATTAATAATGTAACATCTTTGTAGAGCCGCTTCAGCCCAAAAACGTGAAGAGATGTGGCTTTCAATTAAGAGAGTTCTAGCCATTTCTTGAAACGATCTATTCTTTCTTTCCACAACTCCATTTTGCTCTGGAGTATATGGAGAAGAGAACACATGCTGAAAACCAGATTCATCACAAAATTTTGTAAAATCTTGATTTTCAAATTCACCTCCATGATCTGTTCTTATACTTGAAATAACATACCCTTTTTCATTTTGAACCTTTTTAGCAAATTTTTCAAAGTAAGAGAAAGTTTCGAGACTTACTTGCCGGGAAATACACCGGGTAAATCGTGAGTAGTCATCCACAATTACTAGGCAATATTTCTTACCTCCAATGCTTTGTGTTTTGGTTGGTCCAAAGAGATCCATATGCAGAAGCTGCAGTACACGGTTAGTGGAAACTTGATTTATTGGTTTAAAAGAATTTCTTACCTGTTTTCCTAATATGCATGGTGTACATAGGTCAGACTTTTGGTATGATAAATTGGGTAGACCACGAACAAGCTTCTTTGTTGAAATCTTGGCTATCTGCTTCATATTGATGTGTCCAAGCTTTCTGTGCCATAAGCTTGCTTCATCTTGTATTGAGATTAAACATTGCGATTCATCTGGTTTCACATCCAAGAGGTAGATATTTCCATGTCTTCGACCCATAAATGACTGAGTAGAGTTTTTACTGGTTCCTGAACATAGTCCTTCTTGAAAGTAGATTTTGAAACCGGTATCACATAGCTGACTAACACTGAGCAGATTGTAGTTGAGTCCTTCAACTAAAGAAACATTGTTTATTGTGAGGTTTCCAATCTTCACAGTTCCAAATCCCACTATTCTTCCTTTGCTATTTCCTCCAAAAGAAACTTTTCCACCATTCACTTGAACAAGTTTTATGAAACAATTTGAATCTCATATCATATGTCTTGAGCATCCACTATCCAGATACCATTTTACCTTTTTCTTGATAGTGACCTGCATTTAAAAAAGAAACTCAAACTTTCTTTGGTACCCATATTTTCTTAGGTCCACCGGTGTTAGTATAATATGCTGTATTTGTCAATACTTTCTTAACAAGTTTCCAAACCATTGGACACTCTTTTTCAAAATGATTTGCACTATTGCACTTTGAACATCTGAGAGCATTGCGACCTACTGGTTTTACAAAAGTCCTTTTAAAATGATTTTTGTAAGCATCTCTTGTGAGTCTTTGTTTGATTCTTTCCTTCACTTTAGGAAAATCAATTAAAGGAATGGTTTCAAAGAGTCATTCCCAAACCAGCATTTATTGAAATAAGGTCTTTGAACGAGAAAGTATTTTTCTAGTTTTTCGGATCCTATAGAAAATCTTTTGGAAATATTTGAGATATCATTTTTCAAGAATGCATTTTCTTTTGAAAGATTATCTTCACTTTCTCTAAGAGAAGAAACATTCATATATAAACATTTCACCTTTTCTTTCAAAACATTTTCTTGTTGTTTTAAGGCAGAATTTTCCTTTTTGAGTTCGGAAATCTTTTTAAGAGAAGTCTTAAGACTAAAACACAACTCATCAATGTATTTAGAAACTTTAATAGGGATTTTGAAGTTACTCACCTCAAATTCACCGTCCGAGTCCGAGTCTGTCTCGGAGTTTGAATCGAATCCGATTGTGCCATCGGACATATGTTGGCATAATCATCATCACTTTCTTCACATTCTGTATCACTCCAGGTTTCTGCTTTAAGAGCTTTTCGATACTTTTTAGTTTTTCCTTTCTTCTTCCTCAGAAGAGGACAGTTGGGTCTGATGTGTCCCTTTTTCTTACATTCAAAGCAGACTACATCTTTGTTTGATTCATCATCCTCAACAAACTTAGTCTGTTGCTTTTGAAAACTTTGTTTCCTTGGATTGAATCTTCTTCCTTTTCTGTTCAGCTTTTTGAATCTTCTTATCATGAGAGCAAGCTCCTCGTCGTCCATATCGTCTTCAGAGTCTGCAAAATCAGAATCATCATTGGATTTTAATGCAATGGATTTCTTACCTTTAGGGTCTTCATCTTCATTGATTCATTCCACTTCATAAGACTGAAGAGTTCCAACCAACTCATCAACAGATAGCGGCATGATTCTTTGGGTCTCTCTGATTGAGGTCTTTATGTGATTCCAATCCTCGGAGAGTCCACGCAGTAGCTTGTTTACCTTCATGGGATCAGAAATTGATTGACCTTGATTTTCAAGACCATTCACAATATCTGTAAAACGACTAAACATGTCAGTTATAGATTCTCCCGATTTCATTCTAAAGGCTTCATATTGACCGAGGAGAATGTTGATTCTGGTCTCCTTCACTCGATCGGTTCCTTCATAGGTAATATGTAATATATCCCAGACTTCTTTAGCTATAACACAAGAAGATATTCTGTTATATTCAGTAGGTGATAAAGCACAATATAAAGAATAAATTGCTTTTGCATCAAGAGCTTGTCTCTTGATTATCTCTTCCTGAGTCATTTGACTAGACTCCACAGTATCTTTTCCTCTTTCTGAGATAGGTGCAGCTTTAAAAATGATTCCTTTTTCTACAACATCCAATTCCAGAGGATCCTTTGATCTTAGAAACGCCTTCATTTTGTTTTTCCATATGTTGTAATCCTTTCCATCAAAGTAAGGTGGTAGTATTGCTTTGCCCTTCTTCTACCCACCACGGAGCCAACATACTAGCCATGGATCTTTAACTCTGAAGTAAAACACTTCAAACAAAGTGAGTACACAGGCTCTGATACCAATTGATATAACTAGTATAAGCACCTAGAGGGGGGTGAGTAGGTGTAAAAAATAATTTCTCGAGATACCACAGCAATACTAAGCAGACGAAAGAAAGGAAGTACTCTTTTACTTAACCAAAATGAATTACGATCAAAGTAAAGTAAATAGTAGGGAAGAGAATATTAAACACAAGGTTTATAGTGGTTCGGCTTATTCCAAGCCTACGTCCACTCTTCCGCACTGACAGCCTATCGGCTGGATTCCACTATGAACAAAAGAGATGTTACAAAGCCACAGTTCTTCCTTGATTCCACAAAGTATAGATGTTCTATCACACTTCCTCAAGGTTTCTCACAAATATAAACTCTCTTTTGTGTACAAGTTTTTGCTCAAAAGAATTGACTAAATAACAAAAAGCTTCAGACTTTGGAATTCTTCTATCGCGCACATCTCGAACAGCTTAGAACGTCTTCCTTATATACTCCTTTACGCCATCATACCCGTTGGCACTTACCAAAGGAATTCCTCCAATCTACCCGTTGAACGGAATCAATTAGGAAGATCATTCAAGCTATTAAAGGAACATGTCGATAGCCCATCAATCATGTTCGCCCATACAATCAGGATCTCGGTTTCCATAAGTAGAACCTTCCACGAATATTTCGCCAATCATCGGATCCTTAATCTTGAATCAATCTCGATCAATTAAAAGGATTCTGTTATGTCATGTCCAGCCAAGAGATCTTCTCCAGTCGATAAAGTCATATCCTTAATAAATCATCCAGATCTGGATAGCCTTTCTTCAACGAATTAGAAATTGTCAATGATGATAGACTTTGAATCTTAAGTCTGGCTGTCCGGAGGTCTTCAGACTTTAAACAGCAGAGTCCGCAAACCTTCAGACTAGACTGATGAAAACGTTTTGTTAGCTTCAAAACATTTCAAGAAGATTTCTCCAACACTATGTGCTTCTGGTTTTTACTGAAGATGGTTTGATTACACATAAAATCCATCGTTTGGAGGTAGATAATCCACATGGAATACATTACACCTATTTCAGAATCTCGTGTTCTTGTACTATACTTTCGTTTTCTCAATCGGAAGGCAATAACATTGAGCTATGTACGAGCTTATGCTGAACTAAAAAGCCCATGAAGATATGGGTTTCAATTTACATTACATGTATGCACGAGTGACTCACAGGAGTTTCTTCCAGAGATCAGATGTAATACATACTTATATTTTGCTCGCTTGGTAGTCCTAAATATACAGAATCAGTAGAGATTGCCAATCACATTTCTATTGAGGCAATCCAAACATGGTTAAAGCCAACGGACAGAACTATGTAAACTTTTCTTTCATTCTTTGCACAAACTTTGGTGCAAAATAGTACAACCGTGACTTCCTACTATTGAGAAGGGGGACACTTTCGTGGGTAATGCCATGCACATGCAAGGAATGAGTAGGTAGATAATTGATCAAGAAGCTGTCGCCTCAAAAGAGTGCTATGTATTTCTTCCACCATGTTTGAGTCCATTCCGCACTCACTGTTCGAATAGGCTCGTGCCCTTAAGGACTCTGCATGCACCGAACTTTGAGAGTTTCTTAAATTTCCTAGTCCAATTCACGCAACAATGACGCCTTAAGGAGTTGTTACCCTGAAATTCTATCGCAAACACGATAACAAGATCTGCCAAACAAAATCATTTACACACTCTTTGGTAGCACAAAATATCGAACTCCGTTCGGATGATAAGCCTTATGGATACAATAATAGAAGTAACAATTTAGAAGCACTATATCCATTAACATATCACACACCCCTCATCTTTCTATGGCACTAGTACAAAATGGAGTTCACTTCGATGTCGCAGAAGCTTAGTCCACTTCCTCCATTTTGCTCTCCTCAGCACCATCCTCTTCCAAGGCAGGCATGTCAACATCATCACTAGCAGTCTCATCCTCGTCAATGCTCAGACCCAGCTTCAGCATCCTGTGAATCCTTGCTGCGAAAGTGTTGGGTCATTGATGTTGGAGAAATCTTCGTGAAGTATTTTGAAGTTGACAAAACATTTCCATCAGTTCAGTCTGAAGATTTGCAGACTCTACTATTTAAAGTCTGAAGACCTCTGGACTGCCAGACTCAAGACTCAAAGTCTATTCTCATTGACAGTTTCTAATCCGTTGAAGAAAGGCTATCCAGAACTGGATGTTTCATTAAGGATGTGACTTTATCAACTGGAGAAGATTTCTTGGCTGGAAATGACATAACGGAATCCTTTATTTGATCATGATTGATTCGAAGATTAAGGATCCGATGATTGGCGAAATATTCTTAGAAGGTTCTACTTATGGAAATCGAGATCCTGATCGGCGAACGGGATTGATGGGCTATCGACATGTTCCTTTAATAGCTCGAATGATCTTCCTAATTGATTCTGTCCAACGGGTAGATTGGAGGAATTCCTTTGGTAAGTGCCAACGGGTATGATGGCATAAAGGAGTATATAAGGAAGACGTTCTAGTTGTTCGAGAATGGTGCACAATAGAAAAATTCCAAAGTCTGAAGCTCCTTATTTTTAGTCAATTCATTTGAGCAAAATCTTGTACGCAAAAGAGAGTCTATATTCGTGAGAAACCTTAAGGTAGTGTAGTAGAACATATACACTGTGGAATCAAGGGAAAGCTGTGCTGTAACATCTCTTTTGTTCATAGTGAAATCCAGCCGGTGGGCTGTCAGTGCGGAAGAGTGGACGTAGGCTTGGAATAAACCGAACCACTATAAACCTTGCGTTCAATTTTCTCTTCCCTACTCTTTGCTTTACTTTGATCGTAATTCATTTTGTTAATAAAAAAGAGAACTTCCTTTCTATCGTCTGCCTAGTATCGCTTTCGCATCTCGAGAAATTATTTTTACACCTATTCACCCCCCTCTAGGTGCTTATACTAGCTAGGTATCAGAGCTCATGTACTCACTTTGTTTGAAGTGTTTTACTTCAGAGTTAAAGATCCATGGCTAGTATGTTGGCTCCAGGGTTTGTAGAAGGGCAAAGCAATACCAGACCACCTTACTTTGATGGAAAGGATTACAACATATGGAAAAACAAGATGAAGGCGTTCCTAAGATCAAAGGATCCTCTGGAATGGGACGTTGTAGAAAAAGGAATCATTCCTAAAGCTGCACCTGTCTCAGAAAGATGAAAAGATACTGTTTAGTCTAGTGAAATGACTCAGGAAAAGATAATCAAGAGAGAAGCTCTTGATGCAAAAGCAATTTATTCTTTATATTGTGCTTTATCACCTACTGAATATAACAGAATATCTTCTTGTGTTACAGCTAAAGAAGTTTGGGATAGATTACATATTACCTATGAAGGAACCGATCGAGTGAAAGAGACTAGAATCAACATTCTCCTCGGTCAATACAAAGCCTTCAAAATGAAATCAGGAGAATCTATAACTGACATGTTTAGTCGTTTTACAGAAATCGTTAATGGTCTTGAAAATCAAGGTCAACCAATTTCTGATCCCATAAAGGTAAACAAGCTACTGCGTGGACTCTCCAAGGATTGGAATCACATAAAGACCTCAATCAGAGAGACCCAAAGAATCATGCTACTATTTGTTGATGAGTTGGTTGGGACTCTTCAGTCTTATGAAGTGGAACGAATCAATAAAGACGAAGACCCTAAATGTAAGAAATCCATTGCATTAAAATCCAATGATGATTCTGATGTTACAGATTCTGAAGACGATATGGATGATGAGGAGCTTGCTCTCATGATAAGAAGATTCGAAAAGCTGAACGAAAAGGAAGAAGATTCAATCCAAAGAAACAAAGTTTTCAAAAGCAAAGACTAAGTCTGCTGAGGATGATGAATCAAACAAAGATGTAGTCTGCTTTGAATGTAAGAAAAATGGACACATCAGACCCAACTGTCCTCTTCTGAGGAAGAAGAAAGGAAAAGCTTAAAAGTATCGAAAGGCTCTTAAAGCAGAAACTTAGAGTGATACAGAGTGTGAAGAAAGAGATGATGATTATGCCAATATATGTCTAATGGCACAATCGGATTCAGATTCAAACTCCGAGACAGAATCAGATTCAGACAGTGAATTTGAGGTGAGTAACTTCAAAATCCCTATTAAAGTTTTTAAATACATTCATGAGTTGTGTTTTAGTCTTAAGACTTCTCTTAAAAAGATTTCCGAACTCAAAAAAGAAAATTCTGCTCTAAAACAACAGGAAAATGTGTTGAAAGAAAAGGTGAAATGTTTAGACATGAATGTTTCTTCTCTTAGAGAAAGTGAAGATAATCTTTCAAAAGAAAATGCATTATTAAAAGGGATAAGTGTTCCAGAAGTCCTAAAACTTGTCACGAAAATGCATTTCAGTCCTAAAACTTGCAAAAAGTGCATTTTAGTCCTACAACTTGTCAAAATGTTTCAAACGAGTCCTAAAATCGACGCCGTCTAATTTCTTAACGGAAAAAGCTGACGTGGCCCCCGCGTGGCTTTTTTTAATCGTTTCTCTCTCCTCCGTTGCAAATAGTTTAAAAAGAAAAGCCACGCATGCAGAACGACGTCGTCTCCTCCTTTCTCCTTCGCCACGACGCCGTCTCCTCCTTTCTCCTTCGCCACGATGTCGTCTCCTCCTTTCTCCCCCTCCGTCTGTACGTCTTCTTCACTATCGTGTTCTCCCTCCCCTCTCCATGTCTACGTATTCTTTCGCTTTCCAAGTATCCCCTAAGCCCCAAATCGAACTCGTCCGAACCCTAAGCCCCAAATCGAACTCGTCCGAACCCTAAGCCCCAAATCGAATTCGTCCGAACCCTAAGCCCCAAATTTGATGATTTGCGGTTCTCTTGCGATTTGGGTCCTCATCAACCTCGAGTTCGACACTCATTGTGAGTTCGTGTTCTTTCCTTCCTTTGACGATTGCGAGTTCGTGTGAAGACCTCTTTGCGGGAGTCTGGAAATCTCAGCGGTGAAGTGATTGGTGTCGGGGACGACAACAGGGTTAGCGAAGACGATGGCGACTCCTCCTCACGCAGGTATCGCTCTCTGCATTATAACATTTGGGTATCTCATGGTAATGCTACGATTTTTTTTGTTTTGCAAAGGTGCTTTAATCTCTGCATTATGTAAAACGATGTCAGTTAGCGTCGTCATTTCTTTATTATTTGGAGTTCAGAGAGCTCGAGTTTGACACACATCAACTTTATGTTCTCTTCTTTGATGATTGCGAGTTCATGCAAAGATATGTCTTGTGGGCATCTTGGCGTCTCAACGGCGGAGGGAGCGGCATCAGGGACGGCGATGGTGACTCCTCATGCAGGTATCACTTTCTATATTACAGCATTTGTGTATGTCATAGTAATATTACCATTTTTTTTTGTTTTGTTTTGCAAAGGTGTTTTACTCTCTACATTATAGCAGCGTTTTACTCTCTGCGTTATGGTTGTTTTGCATTTTCCAATTCTTGTGATAAATTATAACATTGCAGCAAATTAGAACATTGCTCTCACTATTGATCATGTAGTTGCATTGTGGTTGTAAAACGGATTATGCTAATTTGCTGTTTCTGTATTGATTTTTAGTCTTTTATAAAAATATCTTCAATTTAGAACTTGAACATTGCTTCAATAATTTGATGATTGAAAGTGCTCGCTTTTTGTTTTGTTCCCTTGTAGGTCCAATGGCCGAGAACAAAGTTTATGTCACCGTTCGCTATGGAGGTAAATTTAAAGTTGGCCCACCATTGGAATACATAGGTGGAAGGGCTGATGTTGCTGAAATAAGTTTAAGTAAGCCTTCTTGTCTAGTATAATTGAAGCGATTGAGGCTTTGGGTGTGTGTAGAGTAGAGTAACTCTTTTACAGAGTTCCTGGAAGTAAGACTCTTGTAGACGGAGTAACTCTTAGGTATTTATGGGATAACGCTGATGTGATGGATCTATTTTATCATCATCTGTGCTCTGAAAATATTACACTATATGTTGAGCATGTTGATAATGAAAAGGCGGGGAGCCGAGATGGGGGTGTTGAGATGGAAACCGGAGGTATGTCTAATGTGATTAGGAATACTGATGATGACGGGAATTGGGCTGAAGTTGCCAATAAGGATCTAGATGAGGAAGAGGATGATGATGCACATAATTTGGTGGATATGAAACAGTCGAGTGATGATGATGACTTTGAACTGGTTGAAGCAAGGAAAAAATTAATTGAATTTTCAGCAAGACATAGGCTCCAAATTTTAAATTATAATGAGGCAATTAGTACTTCCCAACCACCGATTGTGGATGAGGCTCAATCATTAGATGATTCTGGGTACGAAACAGAGTATGTTGATTCAGATGAGGAAGGCGGTCTTCAATCAATTTTAAATGATGAGGGTGGTGAAGAGGCTGATGTTATTTCAAGGAGGAGAAGTAGGTTCCCATCATATGATCAAAGTGGTACAAATCCACAATTTATTGCTGGCATGACATTTGAGGATGCAACTGAGTTCAAGAATGCAATTTTGAAGTATTCTGTGGCTGAACAAAGAGCAATCAAATACACTAAGAACACAAAAAGTGTTGTAAGAGCCAGTGTGGCGAACAATTGTAATGGATGATCTATGGTGCTCTTGATAGCAAAACCGGGTCATTTCATTTGAGAATGTATGTAAATCAGCATATATGCGGTATCACTTTCGAGAATAAGAGAGTGTCTAGCACTTATTTAGCTAAGCACTTCATGATTCTCATTTCTGCAATGCCTAAAATCAAAGCACCTGAGTTAAAGAAATTAGTTAGAGAACAACTTGGAGTAAATGTCACTTTCAGTCAGTGGGAGAACAAAACTGAAAGTATTGAAGGAACTGCAAGGCAATTACAAGAAGGAATATGCGCAGATGCACGACTACTTGGGAGAGCTTTACACTGCAAGCCCTTCAAGCACTTTTAAATTGAAAGTTGAAAGGCCATGGCCAAATTCTCTACCAGTATTTGATAGGGTTTAACATTTGCTTTGATGCTTGCAAGAAAAATTTTTTGGCTAGATGTAGGAAGATCATTGGATTAGATGGATGTTTTTTGAGGGGTTTGATCAAAGGTGAGTTGTTATGTGCCGTCGGAAGGGATGGCAACAATCAAATGTATCCAGTGGCATGGGCAGTGGTAAGAATCAAGAATAAGAACACATGGACTTGGTTTATCGAATTGTTGAAGTCAGACCTCGATATGTGTAATGGTGACGGATGGGCGTTGATAAGTGATCAACAAAAGGTATGCTTTTTTTTTTTTTCTGTTTTCATTTGTAAATTGATTGTGACATTACAATGTTTTTCTTTCTGTTTTCATATATATTTTCTTTGTTTCGGTAATTGTCAGGGTCTCGTCTAATCTGTAGCTGAATTGTTGCCAAATGCAGAGCATAGGATGTGTGCAAGGCACATTTATTCCAACTGAGGTCAAAAATACAGAGGAAAATAGTTACTGAGGCAATTTTGGAGATGTGTCAAAAGCAATAATATGTCAGATTTCGAGATGCATAGACAAAGGTTGAAGGAACTGACTCGGGAAGGTCATGATGACTTATTCCGTATTGAGCCAAAACATTGGTGCAAAGCCTTCTTTGACACCGACATTAAATGTGATGTCGTTGATAATAATCTGAGTGAAGCGTTCAATGGCAGGTGTGTGGAAGCTAGGTGCAAGGCCATTGTGAGTATGCTAGAGGATATTAGAATCATGGTTATGAATAGAATGCATACTCAGAGGGATGGATGTGCTAGATGGACTAGAAATTACGGTCCAAGGATTATGCGTAAGTTACATGAGAATACATCTGCTAGTAGATATTGCCATTTGATATGGAATGAAAATGAAGGATATGAGATTACAGAAGGTGGTGACAAATATGTTGTTAATTTGAATTTAGAAACTTGTTCTTGTAGAGCTTGGGAACTTAGTGGAATTCCATGTTGCCATGCCATTTGTGCAATACACCATAAGAGAAATGATCCGACCGACCATCTAGCCGAGTGCTTCAACAAGGAAAAGTATCTAAGTGCTTATCAATTCATGATGCCTACAGTGAGAGGACAGAAATTTTGGAATAAAACCAATAAAGAAGCTCCTCAACCCCCACCAATGAAGAACATGCACAGTGGGCCAAAAAGGAGTAGAAGAAAGCAACCGATTGAGCTTGTAAGAGGTGATAGAATGACTAAAGAGGGTAAGCAAATGACTTGTTACGCTTGCAAACAAATTGGACACAAGCGCAAGGGATGTCCTTTAAAAAAGGTATTTTCTCAACTAACTCGATCATCTTAATCTTTGGGCATGTCACTTTAACATGTTAATCAATACTTAATATGTGCTTCTTAGGCCAATCTTTGGGCCAATGTACGTACATCCAATGCTCGGGTCAATGTATGTACATCCGGTGCTCATGCCGGTGCAAGTACAGTGAAGCTTATGCTCAATCTCGGGCTAATTCCCACGGTCCAAGGCTCGAAAAAAAGACAAGTAAGTTGTCATCTAACCATTATTGTAAGTTTTGTATATCAAGATTCCAATTTAGTAATTTTGAATATATATTCAGGCTAAAGCTAAAGCAACGACAAGCATAGCTGAAGGAGGATCTGAAAGCCATGCCAATGCTTCTGCAAATGCCAATTCAATAGGAGACAATAGTGGGCATGTTAATGCTTCTGCTCAGGCTAGTGCAGATGTAAGAGAATGTAGTGGTCGTGCAAATGTAAGAAAATATAGTGCCACTGCTTCTGCTCATGCTAGTGCTGATGTTAGAGGATGTAGTGGTGAGGCCAATGCTTTTGGTGAAGTTCGTTCGGATCAAGGGGAAGGCAGTGCACCGGCCAATATAATGGCTAAGCATAGACGTGAAAAATTCCGGTGAGTAATACCCCAATCCCCAAGTATACATGTATTGTGACTACGTTCTCATGTTGAATGAATTTTCTATTATTTCAGTTTAAAAGACCTACCACTGAAAATTGCATGATACAGAGAGAATCACAAGCCAAGAGGATGAAAATGATAAGGTTAGGTGTTGACGCAAATCCTATGACAAACCTTCATATTAGCAAGGTGAGTAATATTTTTAAATTTTTATAATTGCAATTACTTATCTCCTTAAGCTAAAAAGATACTCATTCTTATGTAGCCTAATACAATTGGTGCAAGAATCGTTAACCTACCGGAGAAAGGGGTAGTCACAAGAGCTACGTCAAAGCAAAGGTGCATTCCCAAGTCAGTGCACAACCTCAGTCATATCATATATCAGCAGCTTCTCGAAAACAAATTGCAGTGACGCCGAAGCCACTATTACAACCCAAGGCCACTTCACAGCGTCAGTCATATCATGCAACAGTAGCTCCTCCAAAGCACGTTGCAATGAAGCCAACAATACTATCACAACCTCAGGCCAGTTCTCAAGCTCAGTCATCTCAAGCTACAATAGCTCAGAAGCATCTTGGTTTAAAGCGAAAGGCACCATCACAACCCCAGGTAAGTTCCCAACCTCAATCATCTCGTCTAACATTACCTCCTCGAAAGCTTGTTGCGCTGAAGCCAAAGCCACTATCGCAACCTCAGGCCAATCCCGAAACTCAGTCATCTAAGTCTACAATAGGTCAGAAGCATCTTGGTTTAAAGCGAAAGACACCATCACAACCCAAGGCAAGTTCCCAATCTCAATCATCTCGCGCAACATTACCTCCTCGAAAGCATGTTGCGATGAAGCCAAAGCCACTATTACAACGTCAGGCTCAGTCATCTCAGGCTACAACAACTCCTCCAAAGCCTATCGCTGCGAGACCATATATAAGGAAAAGCGCCAGAATTCTGAATCAAGTGAAGGCTCAACCTACTGGACCACCGGAGACCATCATATTGGATTGATATGTTTGCTGAAATTGGTGTTGTTAGGTGAATGTATATCAATTATTAGCTGGTTTTTTGTATGAGACGTGTAGCGTTTGTGCATAGAACCTTTTCTGCACTGAAAGTGCATATTTTGTTGAACAGAACCTCTTGTGCACTGAAAATGTAAGCATGTTGCTTTGTCAATGAATCGTGTTTCAACAAGTTATGTGGGATGCTTGGTTTTGGCTTGGATAATGCACGAAAGTGATTACTCTTCGGGATTGTTAATAGGTAATTACTAAAATTGGCCATGCAGAATTTTCATTTTATATGATGGGGTTTTGCTCTACGTGGTCTCTGTGGCCCGCATTGGATGATTCATGGAAGATTTGATTAGGTAACTTAGGTATTGTAGCCGACTACTTTGATTTCACTTGATTTTTTACACATTCCATTTGAGGCAAGCTCGTTATTAAAATTATGAAAAAAAATCACCAATTAACAATCTCGATTGCATAATAAGGGAGTCCTCACCATTTTTTGAAGTTGCAAATTTATTTTGGTGGCAATAGCTCATCTAGTGCTATTGACAAGCACACAAATCAAGCAACATTTTGTAATGCGATAGTAATTTCTCGCATGGCAAGCAACCGGTCTTGCAAACTACAAACTCACATTAGATCTCATTCCCATCTCAATTATCCACAACTAGTGTTCAAATTTACAAACTCAGATAGAAAGTACTATGGAAGACTTAGAAATTTCCCACCAACTTTCACATTATATATAACCAATACAACGATATAACACATGCATAGAATGAATGCTGATTGATATAGCATCTTCCCTTTCTTTACTTGTGCAAGCTCCTCCTTTAAACGTCTATTTTTCGCCTTTTGACTCTTCATTTCAGCTAGCAATGAGCTCACCTCGACTCCGTCACCCCTCGATTGGCTTGATTCAGACAATGTTTGATTTCTTTCAAGGAGGTCAACTATCATGTCCCTCACATGATTTGGTATCTTTGGATCCACCCACATGAAAAAATTGCAGCAACTTGGACTATCAAACTTAGCACATCCATGGAACCTTCTTCCTGCGTTTTTCTGTCTTTGCCATAAGAATTGGCGATTGAAGGCCACAATAACATGTTGGCTCCGAGTTGACCTCATTAGGAGTTACGCTACTTGATGCAGATGTTGCTGCCCTCATTCTTCTGGGCTTCGTATTATAGGTACCTAATAGAAGTATATTAGCTATATTATGATTCATTCATAACGTCTTCATATTAATAATTTCTGCATAATGCAATGTGTTTACTTGAGAGATTTAGGAGATGTTTTCAATCTCCAAAAAACATCTCTTTTTTCATATGCACTGGATGAATAGACAACCATAACTTACTTTCGCATTAATGTTCTAATTTGTCACTAGTATTGGAGAATGGAAAACAACAAAATGCTATAATGCAGAGAGCGATACCTGCGTGAGGAGGAGTCGCCATCACCGTCGTTGACCCTGTCGTCGTCCCCAACGCCAATCGCTTCGCCGCTGAGATGTCGAGACTCCCACAAGCGAGATCTTCGCACGAACGCGCAATCGCCAAAGGAAGGAAAGAACACGAACTCACGACGAGCGTCGAACTCGAGGTTGATGAGGACCCAAATCACAAGATAACTGCAGATTGTCAAATTTGATTTGGGGCTTAGGGTTCGGACGAAATCTATTTGGGGTTTAGGATTCGGATGAGATCGATTTGGGGCTTAAGGTTCGAACGAATTCGATTTGGGGTTTAGGGTTCGGACGAGATCGATTTGGGGCTTAGGGTTCGGACGAATTCGATTTGGGCTTTAGGGTTCGGACGAGATCGATTTGGGGCTTAGGGTTTCGGACGAATTCGATTTGGGGTTTAGGGTTCGGCCGAGATCAATTTGGGGCTTAGGGTTTAGACGAATTCGATTTGGGGCTTAGAGGACACTCGGAATAGAGAAAGAAGAAGTAGAGACAGAGGTGGGAGGAGGAGACGGCGTCGTGGCGAAGGAGAAAGGAGGAGACGGCGTCGTTCTGCATGCGTGGCTTTTCTTTTTAAATTATTCGCAACGGAGGAGAGAGAAACGATTAAAAAAAGCCACGCGGGGGCCACGTTAGCTTTTTCCGTTAAGAAATTAGACGGCGTCGATTTTAGGACTCGTTTGAAACATTTTGACAAGTTGTAGGACTGAAATGCACTTTTTGCAAGTTTTAGGACTTCTGGAACACTTATCCCTTATTAAAAAATGATATCTCAAATGTTTCTAAAAAATTTTCTATAGGATCTGAGAAACTAGAAAAAATTCTTTTTGTTCAAAGACCTTATTTCAATAAATCTGGTTTGGGAATGACTGCTAAAACCATTCCTTTAATTGATTTTCCAAAAGTGAAAGAAGGAATTAAGCAAAGACCCACAAGAGATGCTTACAAAAGTCATTTAAAAAGGATCTTTGTAAAACCAAAAGAGGTCGCAATGCTCTCGGATGTTCAAAGTGCAATAGTGCGCAGATCATTTTGAAAAAGAATGTCCTATGGTTTGGAAACTGTTAAGAAAGTATGGGCAAAAACCGCATATCATACTAACACCAATGGACCCAAGAAAATATGGGTACCAAAGAAAGTTTGAGTTTCTTTTCTAAATGCAGTCACTATCAAGAAAAAGGTAAAATTGTATCGGATAGTGGATGCTCAAGACATATGACTGGAGATTCAAATTGCTTCATAAAGCTTGTTCAAGTGAATGGTGGAAAAGTCTCATTTGGAGGAAATAGCAAAGGAAGAATAGTGGGATTTGGAACTGTAAAGATTGGAAACCTCACAATAAGCAATGTTTCTTTAGTTGAATGACTCAACTATAATCTGCTCAGTGTCAGTCAGCTTTGTGATACTGGTTTCAAAATCTACTTTCATGAGGGAATATGTTCAGGAATCAGTAAAGATTCTACTCAGTCATTCATGGGTCGAAGACATGAAAATATCTATCTCTTGGATGTGAAACCAGATGAATCGCAATGTCTAATCTCAATTCAAGACGAAGCAAACTTATGGCACAGAAAGTTTGGGTACATCAATATGAAGCAGATAGCCAAAATTTCAGCAAAGAAGCTTGTTTGTGGTTTACTTAATCTATCATACCAAAAGCCTGATCTATGTACACCATGCATATTGGGAAAACAAGTAAGAAATTCCTTTAAACCAATAAATCAAGTTTCCACTAACCGTGTACTGCAGCTTCTGCATATGGATCTCTTTGGACCAACTAGAACACAGAGCATTGGAGGTAAGAAATATTGCCTAGTAATTGTGGATGACTACTCACGATTTACTTGGGTATATTTCCTGGCAAGTAAGTCTGAAACTTTCTCTTACTTTGAAAAATTTGCTAAAAAGGTTCTAAATGAAAAATGGTATGTTATTTCAAGTATAAGAACAGACCATGAAGGTGAATTTGAAAATCAAGATTTTACAAAATTTTGTGATGAATCTGGTTTTCAGCGTTTGTTCTCCTCTCCATATACTCCAGATCAAAATGGAGTTGTGGAAAGAAAGAATAGATCGCTTCAAGAAATGGCTAAAACTCTTTTAATTGAAAGCAACATCTCTTCACGATTTTGGGCTGAAGCAGTTTCAACAGCTTGTTATATTATTAATAGAGTTTTTCTAAGGCCTATTCTAGAAAAAACCCCCTATGAGTTATTCAAAGGAAAGAAGCCTATTGTTTCATATTTTCATGTGTTCGGATGCAAATGTTTTATATTGAAAAATGCAAATGATCGAGTTGGTAAGTTTGAAGAAAAATCAGATGAAGGTATCTTCCTTGAATATTCAACCTCAAGCAAAGCCTACAGAGTCTATAACAAGAAAAGTCAATCGGTGGAGAAATCAATAAATGTCAAATTCCAGGATTCTATGCAAAATGAATCTATTCAGACTCATCTTGAAGAATTTGAACCTGCTCCAGACTCTTCAAAGTCTAAATCTCAAGAAGCGGCTCGGACTCGAAAGACCAAAGAACAAATGGTTATTGAAGATTCAAATGAAGGAAGTAATCATCAACCTGACAAATCAACCAGTAACTGGAAGCATAAGTCCAGTCATCCCAAAGATCTCATTATTGGCGACATTAATGAAGGAATTCACACAAGATCCAAAAGGCGCGAAGAGTCTAGTTGCTGTGGCTCTTATTTCTGAAATAGAACCCAAAAGCATAGAAGAAGCTTTATCTGATGAAAGCTGGATTGAAGTTATGCAAGAAGAACTCAGACAATTCAGTATAAATGATGTCTGGGAGTTGACTCCTAAACCAAAAGGTAAATCTATTATTGGAGCTAAATGGGTTTTCAGGAACAAGATGAACGAGAAAGGAAAAGTCATAAGAAACAAAGCAAGACTCGTGGCCAATGGATATACGCAAGAAGAAGGGATAGACTATGACGAGACTTACGCACCAGTAGCAAGGTTAGAAGCAATTCGTTTATTACTTGCTTTTGCTTGTTATAAGAATTTCAGATTATTGCAAATGGACGTCAAAAGTGCTTTCCTGAATGGATTTATCCATGAGGAAGTCTATGTGGAACAACCACCTGGGTTTGAAGATCCAAGGAAGCCAGACTCAGTATTCAGACTGAAAAAGGCCTTGTATGGTTTAAAGCAAGCACCTCGAGCTTGGTACAATAGGCTGAGTAAGTTTTTAATTCAAAATGGCTTTGTCAAAGGTAAAGTAGACACTACTCTGTTTATCAAAAGAGAAAGCAAAAGTTTTGTACTTGTTCAAATATATGTCGATGATATTATTTTTGGATCCCCTAATGAAAGTCTGTGCAAGAAATTCTCTAAGACTATGCAGGATGAATTTGAAATGAGCATGATGGGTGAGTTAACCTTCTTTCTCGAGTTTCAAGTAAAATAACTGAAGGAATGAACTTTTATTCATCAAGAAAAATATGCTAATGATCTTGTCAAAAAGTTTGGACTGGATAATTGCAAAAAGGCTGATATACCAATGTCAAGTTCCTTGAAGATAGACAAAGATGAACGAGGAAAGAAAGTCGATCAGAAGTTATACAGGAGTATCATTGGCTCACTTCTTTATCTTACTGCTTCTAGACCTGACATTTTGTTTAGTGTTTGCATTTGTGCCAAATTTCAAGCAGACCCTAAAGAATCTCATTTAAGTGCTGCAAAGCGTATTATCAAATACATTGCTTCAACTTCAAGCATCGGCCTTTGGTATCCTAAAAAGGGAGACTTTACTCTTCTTGGATACTCAGACGCAGACCTAGCCGGATGCAGAGTTAATAGAAAGAGCACCTCGGGTACCTGTTAGTTACTTGGAAACAAGACAGTGTCTTGGTTTTCAAGGAAGCAAAATACAGTAGCTCTTTCTACAGCAGAAGCAGAGTATGTAGCTCTCGGAAGTTGTTGTTCACAAATTCTGTGGATAAAACAATAGCTAAGAGACTTTGGAATTGAAGATTCATGCACGGAGATTAACTGCGACAACACCGGTGCAATCAATCTTACAAAAAATCCAATTCTTCACTCAAGAGCAAAGCATATAGAGATTCAACATCACTTCATTAGAGATCATGTCCAAAATGGAGAAGTTTTGATTCAGTTTGTCAACTCAAAGAACCAACTGGCGGATATATTCACAAAGCCTTTTGAGAAAAATCAATTTGAAATCATCCGCTCCAGACTCAACATTTTGAGGTTTGAAGAAGTTAAAGTCTAAAGACTCTCAGAATCAGACAAACAAGACTTTGACTGTAAGTTATTCTCTCTCTCGAATCTCATCTTGAAAAGGTACGATTATCAACCGTGTTTGATTATTGCTATCTTTAATTGATGTGATTATTGCAACATTTCCTTTTCGAAAAAGGAGTTATTTTGAAATGACTATTTTCTCGAAAAAGGCAATTATTTTTTTAAAATGCATCTTTTTACTTTCTTTTATGACGTTCCGTATGCCTCTTTTTAACTATTTATGCACTGTTGTTTCTTCTTCGCTTTACTCTCCAAAAACCCTAAGAGAGCACCGATCTTCCATCCCTGTTTTCTTCTCTTGTTTAATCTTCGAAAAAGTTATCATCTTTCTTAGGAAAAGTCAAGTTTGGAATCTTTCAAAGACTGAGAAAGATGTCGTCTTCAAGAAAGTCTTTGAGGATCGCAAGCAGGGGACCACGGCGAATGAGTGAGGGGCCTACGCACTTCGATCTCACCGAGGAAGAAGAATCTCCAAATAAGCAGCAGAGCCCACAACATTCTCAGCAGCATCATTCTCCACCAACTAGTCCACAGGGTGTTGGTCATCAACAAGAGGAAGAAATCGTTGAAGACGCAGATCCTGTAAGAATTCAAAGGCCCTCTTTTCTTTATAAACTTTACCATGCTTTAAAGAGGACTAGTACTCCATTGAACTACATCGATGAGTTTCTTAAGAACAAGGGATATGGGAATGAGTACATCTTTTTTGCGAAAAATGGAGTGTTTGGGAATTGCTCCTAAAGGGTTGGCAGAAGAAACCCTTGCAAATATCCCAAGTGATCCGCATGTTGGGGGATTTAATCCGATAGATGGGAATGATGATGACAAATTGTACAGCCAATTTCAACCGAGAATGGGTTATGCAGCGAAAATTCGAGGAAAAAGAGGAGAGTTGTTTAGATCAAAGGAACAGAAGGTTCTATACTCCAAATTGCTGAAGTGTGGGGTGATAAACCCTAGGAATGTGGATTTTGATTTCCTTGATGCTGTAAATGTCAATTTGAGGGAAAAGTTTAGTTTTCTTCAACTTAAGCAATTCTGTTCTGACACCACAGAAGCCCATGCTGAATTAACTGCATACTTCTATTCAAATCTTAGCTTCTTGGATGCGAATAGAATCTCTTTCAGTATCCGAGATCAGGACTTTGTAGTGGATATGGATATGCTGGCGGATGTGATTGGGGTTGAGAGAGGAAGATATCAACCCATCAATGTTTCTATTGCTCGTGCTACATTGGAACTTGTTAAGGATAGAAGAACAGAGGAAAAGATTTCCTACTTGAGGATGAGTGCGTTTAACATTCTGCTTCACAAGATTGTGATCAATTGCCTCAGACCGAAATCAACTTCCAAGATTGATGTTTCAAGTTTAGAGGCAAAGCTGATGTATGCCATCATCACTAGGAAAAAGTTTTCTCTTCCTCACACTGTTATGTTCCACATGTATAGAGCAGTGGTGAAGGACAGAGGTTAACTTCCTTATTCAGGTTTTGTGACGAAGTTATTCAGACATCTGAATATTCAGCCTCCACAAATTCTCTGTATTCGATCGTGTGATCATATGGTGGTAGGACTGAAAATGGTGACTAAAATGCGTCTGAAGGAACTAAGCAAGGCGTTGGAGAAATTCAAGGAGAAAACTCCAGTCAAAACTCATCAAATCTCTTCTGCAGCAAAAAGAAAAGGGAAGGAGCCCATGGTTACTCCATCCAAGAAAAGAAGAGCTCTCATCGTTAAGGATGAAGATGATGAGGAGGACATCACCATTTCTACAATGGCGTTGAAGAACCTGAGTTGTTCTGTTCCAAAGAAAGACTCAAAACAGAGGACTAGAGAAAGAGAAGAGAAAGAAGTAGAAAAGAAAGAAGCAGAGGAGAAAGAAATAAAGGAGAGAGAAGCTGAAGCAAGAGATGCTGAGAAGGAAAGAGTTGAAAAAGAAGAAGAAGAGAAAAGAGATCAAGCGGAAGGAGAACATGAGGAACACTCTTCTCCACCTGAAGGCATGGAAACAGGGGAAGATCATGAGAAAAGAGGAATGTCCTCATATCCTGCTACCAGTGAGGGAGTCAGTCGCTCTCCAGTAGATCTAGAGGACATTTATGCTTCTCAATTTCCTGTGGAAGGACATGATGTTTCTTCGCCAAATCTGCGTGATTATGCTGATCTGCCATCGTCTGCTTTTACTCCATCAAATCGTGCCAAAGCCAGTACGCAGACCGAAAATTCAACAGATTTTCGCAGAATTCTGGATGTTCTCTTGGAAATGCGAGATCAGATATATGCTTTGGGATGCGAAGTTCAGAATTTGCAGAATGCAGGTCAAGCTTCTTCAGGTTCCTTAAATGATCAGATCCAAGCCCTCTCTCTTCAGATTCAGGCTAATGTTAAGGGTGAAAGATGTTGCACAACTGAAGGAAGACTTGAAAAGGCTGGAAGGCATCGTTTAGTCAATGGGAGATTTCCAGCTTGTTCGTGTTCCCAAGCAATCTTGACTATATTTCATTTTCATCTCAACCTTTTTTATGCTGACAAAAAGGGGGAGAGATGCAAGATTTGAAACTTTGACTTTTTAATCGTTTGGATTGTTTGACTTGGATTGTTTTGATGTTTCACTTTACTTTTGTGTCTGGATGTGAACTGAATTTGGATTTGGATTTGACTGCTTATATTAACTAATATCGATATCTTATGGATGGTTTTATCACATGCAAGACTAACCTATTTTTTGTGGATGCAGATTCTAGTGTTATCATTCATTAAGCCATTTATCTTTATAAGATATCCATATTTGTTTGAGTAATGTTTTGCAGGTCAAAGTTATCCAAATCTACAGGAAAGTTTTGTCACCATCAAAAAGGGGGAGATTGTTGGAGAAATCTTCGTGAAGTGTTTTGAAGCTGACAAAACATTTCCATCAGTCTAGTTTGAAGATTTGCAGAATCTACTATTTAAAGTTTGAAGATCTCCGGACTGCCAGACTCAAGACTCAAAGTCTATTCTCATTGACAGTTTCTAATCCATTGAAGAAAGACTATCCAGAACTGGATGTTTCATTAAGGATGTGACTTTATCAACTGGAGAAGATTTCTTGGCTGGAAATGACATAACGGAATCCTTTATTTGATCATGATTGATTCGAAGATTAAGGATCCGATGATTGGCAAAATATTCTTGGAAGGTTCTACTTATGGAAACCGAGATCCTGATTGTATGGGCGAACAGGATTGATAGGCTATCGACATGTTCTTTTAATAGCTCGAATGATCTTCCTAATTGATTCCGTCCAACGGGTAGATTTGAGGAATTCCTTTGGTAAGTGCCAACGGGTAAGATGGCATAAAGGAGTATATAAGGAAGACGTTCTAATTGTTCGAGAATGGTGCACGATAGAAAAATTCCAAAGTCTGAAGCTCCTTATTTTTAGTCAATTCATTTGAGCAAAATCTTATACGCAAAAGAGAGTCTATATTCGTGAGAAACCTTGACGTAGTGTAGTAGAACATCTACACTGTGGAATCAAGGGAAAGCTGTGCTGTAACATCTCTTTTGTTCATAGTGAAATCCAGCCGGTGGGCTGTCAGTGTCGAAGAGTGGACATAGGTTTGGAATAAGCCGAACCACTATAAACCTTGCGTTCAATTTCTCTTCCCTACTCTTTGCTTTACTTTGATCGTAATTCATTTTGTTAATAAAAAAGAGAACTTCCTTTCTATCGTCTGCCTAGTATCGCTTTCGCATCTTGAGAAATTGTTTTTACACCTATTCACCCCCCTCTAGGTGCTTATACTAGCTATCTCAATCGAGACTGAACCCGAATGTTAAAAGAGCAATCTCAAACAGCAACATCACCAAGTCCTTCACGGACTTGTCGTTCTTATTAGCCTCAGCTCCTCCATGATGCCATTATCGGGTTGATCTCCATTGTCTTCTTGCTTGACATGTAAGAGCTCATCTTCGTTGTCCCTCAAAGCCCGAGCTTTCATAATCCTTTCCATATTTGCAAACCATCCATATTCTCCCGTCACCAAACAAAGCAGGAGAGTCCACAATTCGTCTCGATACCACGACTTTTTCTATTTTGTCTCCCAAAATGTCCTTCATTGTCTTGCACAAGTTCTCAAAGGACTTCTTTTTCTCCTCCTTTTTCTTCTTCTCTTCCTTGCTTTCATCATCAAGTTTCAGGCCCTCTTTGGTTGCAGAGACCAACTCCTTTCCATCATACTCCTTCGATTGTCCTACAGCATACTCGTCAATTGCGTCCACCATGAAAAGCACCTCATAGCCTTTTTCTTGAGCCGCTCCAAGAACAGAGAGTTCTCTACAGCCTTCTTGCTTTCACCCGTGATATAGTAGATATCCTTCTGACCCTCCTTCATCCTCATGACATAATCCTTCAGACTTGTCATTTCGTCCCCACTCTTTGTCGAGTGGTACCGGAGGAGGTTTGCAACTTTAGCTCTATTCTGGCTGTCTTCATGGATACCCAATTTCGAGTTCTTCAAGAAGGCCTCATAGAATTTGTTGTAGTCCTTCTTGTTCTCTGCAATCTCATTGAACATCTCAATGCACTTCTTGACAAGATTTTTCCCGATGACCTTGAGAATCTTGTTCTCATTAAAAAGATCTCACGAGAAATGTTGAGGGGCAAGTCATCGAATCAACAACTCCTTTCACGAATCTCGGATACTCCGGAATGAGCTCCTCGCAGTTGTCCATAATGAAAACCCTCCTAACATAGAGCTTGATGTTGTTCATCTTCTTGCGAGTATCGAAGAGGTCGAACGAGCACGTTTTGGGACGAACAAAATAGCCTTGAATTCAAGCCGCCCCTCAACAGAGAAGTGCTTCACGGCAAGATGGTCTTCCCAATCATTGGTCAAGCTCTTGTAGAAGGAAGCATACTCCTCCTTGGTGATCTCCTCTGGCTTTCACACGCCACGAGATAGGTTTCATTTGTTGATGAGCTGCCACTCATGAGAAACCTCCTTAATCTTCTTCTTCTTGGACTTCTTTTCTTCCTTCTCCTCATTGACGTCCTCAACATCTCCTTCCTCTTCCTTCTTGGGCTCATCGTCCTCATCATCACTGATCTCCTTCTCGGTTGTCTTCTCAGTCCATAGATAGATGGGGTAGCTAATGAACTCGGAGTGCTTCTTCACAAGGTCCTTAATCCTTCTTTCTTCCAGGTACTCAAAGTGAGGAAAACAGAGACGTGACGCCGTTAGCATCATGTATCATCCAAAACCAATGCAAATCTTCTCCACCAATTCATAAAAGCAATCATAAATGAACTCACCTGGTCCTCCTTAAGGAAGAGGGTGATCTTGGTCCCTCTGCCGAGTTGCTCCCCACTGACATCTCTCGTAACGGTGAAGGAACAACCGGCCTGGGACTCCCAGATGTACTGCTCATCATCATTGTGCTTAGTAGTCACAATGGCTTTCTCAGCCACCAAATAAGCAGAGTAGAAACCGACACCAAATTGACCGATCATGCTCACATCAGCTCCCGCCTGCAATGCCTCCATGAATTCTTTCATCCCTGACCTTGCAATCGTACCCAGGATGTTCACAAGATCTGTCCAATTCATCTCAGACGTTAATATCTACCAACAGTCTCACAACTTAAAGGAACTCAGCGTAACAGTAACCGTTATCGCATAGGAACATAGCCATAGCCAAAAGACGTGAGCAAGAAAATTGATCAATCTCTGTCAACCAATTACATTACCTGCTTTAGTCATGCCAACGCCGCTGTCAATGATCGAAAGGGTCTTGTTGGCCTTGTCCGGCACCAGCCTAATGAACAGCTCGGGCTGGGCATCGGCTTGCTTTTGTCCGTGAGGCTCTCGTATCTAATCTTATCCAATGCCTAAAGCACACACAAACCGATCACAGATCAGAATCAATTTATCACCTTCAGCATCACAATATCGCATTTCGATCACGATTATTTCTCAACAATGCCTAAGGTAGAGCCATCCAATCAACTAAAAATGACACTCTTAAGTCTCCACCAGGCATCAAACAACTACTTCAAGCAAACATAAATCTCTCTGATCTTCAAGCCTGCAAGCCATTACGAACACCTAACAGACAAAAGACATTGAACAAGGCAACCTAGTACTTCAAAGCGAGGTGGAGGAGACGTACATCGGAGGAGTTGCTGATGAGCTCGCGGAGGAAGATCTCCTTGTTGCTGTAGAAGGTGTTGATGATCAGGCTCAGGAGCTGGTTTATCTCCGCCTGGAACACGAACGTCTCCACTTCCGCCATTTTCTAATCAACCTTGGATACACAGGAGTAACAGGTTTCCACAGCATCAGTGGAAAGTGGCGACAAGTTTTGGTTATAGTTTCTGCCCCTGAAAAGGTATATTACCCCACCAGATTAAGGAAAAGGGTCACTGTCTCCATTGACCCATTTTCCTCAAAGTCACGTTCAAAAAATTATGCGGTTTCCATGTTCACTCCCATGGCTGCAAATACTATGGCAAAATTGTCCTCTTTGTCATCCTACATAAATTTGCAGCACATCTTCAGAAATGATATTAAAAGAGAGTGTTTGGAATATCAGAGCAAGATGAAGACTTAGAGCATCGATTCTCAAAGAAAAGAAACAAATAAAATAAGATCAGGAATCTTCACAAAGAATGCATTTAGCAATCGAGAAGTCTAGCGGATAATAGCAGAGCAAGTACATTTTAGGTGAATTCTGAACCTTCACTCCAAAACCGTAGGAAAATTCTGTGAAACTAATGTTAGTTCATTAAATTATCAAGGCAACAAAACTCTGCTCAAATTTGTGGACGTCACTGATCGTCAATGACTCGCTTGCCGATTCCCACAATCCCAGAAGTCCTTGAGCTGGCGACCATACAAAAGCTGTCTCTTCTCTGTGTGCAGAAGATGAAGAAAAAGGCGATGGTCGGAAGAGGGAGAGACGAGAGATCAGTTTGATATCCAAATGAGGAAGCGGCCCCACGCGTTATATAGAGGGATCGCAGAGAAGCTCAGAGAAAAGCCAACCACCAAACTAGGTGGCCAGGTACACCTACCCAGTCCCCGTAGTACGGTTATGTATTCAATAGTACCGTCCGCTTTTCCTTTCCCTCACCGCCGTCACTTTAACAGCGAACAAATGTGAAAAAAAAACTAAAAGACACGGATTCAATTTTCGGGGCTATTCATTTAAAAAGAATTACATGGAGAGTGATTTCTTCCGTTTTGAGAATATGGACACGACCACCCAATATTTAAAGAAAGTTTAGAAAAGCATAGTTTACCCCTTCAACAATCTGTGGATGTCCACCTTCAGGATTGGCAGCATTATTTTGATTTACACCCAAACCAGTAGCAGGTGTCCTTGCAACATCTTCGATGTCTCTGATTATTGACTTTAAAAGAGCAACATGTAGTTCGCCCAACAATCTTGAATCCTGCCGTGAAGTAGAATGTGCAGATGGGCATAAAAATGAATAAAAGGAAATCTTATGAGAAACAAAGATATCCAATTAGAGGGAACATTGCTTACATAGTCGTGAAAAGCTTGACCTGGTAGAGTGCAAACGGATACTGCAACACCCATCGTCCCAACCATTTCTGATGCACGCTTCGCCTCTGCTGCAAGATCCTTAAGTGAGAGCCCAGCTGCGGCTGCAGCTCTGGCGACCTTATATTGACAAATGAAAGCAAAGAATCATATATGCATTCTTCACTTTCACTACTCATAAACGTAGGGCAAGAAGTGTGGAGTCTCTCAACAACAATGAACCATAGATATTGCCAGATGCATGAAAACTTCAGAAGAATAATCTGAAAGGGATGTCCTTCTGACTTTCTTAATTGAAAATTCAAAAACTTTCTACAAATTGATTTGCCAAAACAGGAGCTTCCTATGTTAAAGATCTATTACAACAAGAAAATACAAGAGTTTTTAAAGTTGACATAGTCACTCGAATAGATGACAGTGATGGTGGCAAAAATTAAGGATACAAGCGTGGACCATGAGAAGTGGGGAAGGAAAAGATTCTTGTTTAGTGCCAAAAGGGACATTTAAAGCACAACCTTTCAGAGAGAAAAAGACCGCAAACCTTGTGAACTAGAATAGTCCCTGCCAATCCTCTCCTCGCGACTATGCCTCGAGGGGGAGGTAAACACAATCATCTCCGACAATCACCATCTGCAGTAAGGCATAACCTTTTGACACCAGTCTCCAGCATATGTTAAAATCACAATCACATCTAGAAGTAATTACAAGGGAAGTACCTCAACCATGTAACCTTCAGATTTAGCCAGCTTAGCAGCCAATCCAAAGTTCAAGCGATCACCTGTATAATTCTGCAAAAGGGAGATTGTAATCCTTCTTTCGTTAGATCTTTCTGTTTTGGACAGATGTCATAGCACAGGGAAATAAGTACTTGTGGTCTATGCGGCTGCTAGAACTGCATAAACTCCCGAAATTTCCATGGCAATGAAAGTGCCGTTTACAAAATTTTTAGTTTTTCCCTTGTATACACAAGTTTACATATATGCCAAAATACTCTATAAGGTGGTAGGATAAAGTAAAGGAAGTACCTTGACAATAAGTAGACACCCCATTGAACCAGTTGCAGCTCGGATGCCCTGAAATATATACAATAGAGCAAAATGAATCTCATAGACAAGGAGACAAAACATAAAGCCTCACTGAAACTAAGCTGTTGGAGATGGGAATTTATTCTCACTTTCCTTAACTAACCAACACAAAACTAATCAAATATGAGATACCATTGTTACCTTAGCGAGAGAGACAAGACACCGAAGCGATCCGGGATCAACAAAGGCATGTATTTGCAGCAACTGCCTGAGAGCAGGCCAATAAATTGCATTGGCTGCAAGAGATTAAGAAAGTTACATAGAAGCATGATGAACAAACATGTAATCTTACAGCAGCAACACAGATAAGTGAATCGCATTTGCTCCATCTTTCCACATGAGCATAAACCCATTTTATCATGAGGCAACAGAGCTGGGGTAATAAAATGGAAACTTAACATCTTACTATAGAGGCAAACCTGTCCTGAAAACAAAGAGCTAGTGGTGTGTTTACTAAACACTTAAGCATCATCACTCATAATCCCGATGCAGTACAACACACTGAATACAAGAAAGCATCTCTTTCAACTCACATTACTTGAGTACCTTCAATCAATAATTAGAATGGGACTAAGAGAGTTAAGGGGGAACAAAAAGGCAAGACCGACTTCTTTTGCTGTTTGACTCTAATTTATAGGTCAAAACTTAGATACTTTTGAAGTCATTTTTGATTCATCATTGTTAATCGCAATTAATATAACATGCTAGGTATGGACAAGCCTTCAAGCAAACCGAGACACGTACAACTTATGAACAGAAGCAATGGTTAATGCCCTATCCATTTCATTAGTAATGCGTCAAAAAGTATGGGAATAGTTGCATACCGTAGAGGGAAAATTAGAGACACAGCTAATCTCCACTGCATAAACAAGCGACTGTCTTTTAATGCTTCCTTCAGCACGTTGTAAAGTTGCTACAACTTCAACAAGCACATTCCATGTGTCTGCAAGTCAAATGTTAAAAAAAAACCCATCAAACAAATCTAGTAACTTCTATTTTGATCACCACTGCATTCACAAGGTTATAGGTCATCTTGAACCATATGTTGGACATGTCTTCATTTCGTTCTATTCAAGAATTTAGAGTCTCAACAACAGATAGTACACCAACAAGGGAAAATCAAACACTTCAGAAAGCAAAATATAAGTTGATTTTGTGAATCCATGATAACCACTTCTGACTAAAGTTTTACATTGAGTCCTTCATCAGATATAGAGTGACATAAACTTTCAACATGAAGAATTCTGAAACAAGAACAATAAATGGAGCTCATCACCTTTGTATTTGGCCTATTCATCTTTGATGAATTCACATTCGTTAACCATGAGTAGAGTTTCATGACTATACTGTCACTGGAGAAACTTTGAGAAGCAACTTCTGAGACAGTGGTATCAGTCTGAATATGATCATCCGAATTTACTTCCTTGGACCACAGACTATGTCAAAGAAAAGAAAGTGCCCAGGTAGAGTATTGTTGCAGCTGATTATCTTCAGAATGTTGAGCAACAAGAAACATCTCTTGCATTGATGATGTTAATGAAGGCTTGCAGACAGGACTTGAAAGAAGCACAGGCATTATATGAGAAGATTCCTGCCAAGAGAACATTTCACTGTAAGAAACAAGGACCACGAAAAATGATTAGAAGGCTAGTTGAGGGAAAATCCTCAATCACCTTCAGCCTGTAACGACCGTAATTGGAGAATAAGGGATGAATCAGAACCAACCCAGCTTCTGCACCCAAAGAATTAACAATTCCAAGCATCCCTCCCAGATAAGTGGAGGGAGGCTGAGGATTGGAATAATATCTTCTCAACAATTCCATTAACTCTTTCAAACATCCAACTTCAATGGAATCTATGCTTCCTTCACAACACAGGCAAGGAGACTCCCTGCTCCAGCACATGATTCCATCAACAAGCTCTGGTGGAATGCACCTGACTTTTTAACAGACAATAATTCAGATATAAGTTCTCTATAACTATTCATCAGTTGGTTTAGTTCACCAACATCCATCAATTCTACTCTCTAGCAGAAAGCCACAACCATGGGAAGTGCAAGACAAGATCCAACAGATAGAAGTATCTCAGATCCTTCATTTCAGGAGTTAGAGCTCCAAACAAATGGCTCCGTGTGTGGAATCCATGAAGTTATCAAGTCCTTTATCTTCAGTGTCACATCAATTTCCCCACTTCGGTAAACTGCACTAATAGAGCTGCCCAAACCAAGAACAAGTCCAGCAAGACCCCATGTGTCTTCCTCCACAAGATCACTGTCCTCATTCAAGAAATGAGGATTTTGATATCTACCATTCTCACACATGTCATTGGGAAAATGTTCACACAGACTTTGAAGAATCTGGGATGTTGATTTTGTAAGTTCCAAGATCGTGATAGATAATGACCTGATAATATTCCCTACTAATTCAACTTCAGCCATCTTGTAGGAATCTTTGTCAGCATTATCAGCAGCTTCAGTCCTAGTTAGAAGATCCTGGCATGAAAAACCCAAGCCAACTCCACAGGCTCCTTTCACAAAGGTGCTTTTGCGACTAGACAAAGCCTATTAGGCACACATGATCAGTAAATAAACACAATTATCAGTGAGAAAACCAGCACTTGTTCCGTTATTATTCTTTAATTGGGAACATTAAAAAAAAAAACAGAATTATCATGGACAACATGATGACAAACCTCAAATCTACAGAAAGAACCCACCATGCAAAGAGGAAACTCAAGTGCAAACCAAAGAAACTATACCAGCTATCATAACAGGTACATGTTCCCACTCTAGGATATGACCATTTGAACCATCAGCATTTGTTAAATATCATACCTTACGGTATGAGACTAACCTTCGTGCCGAAAGGACCGACAGGATAGTAACAGCAATCTTCGGCAGGTCGTCGTTGTCCCTTGCGGAGGCGGAGGCGTCGGAGTCGGGGGCGACGGAGGCAACCTATGGAGGCAGAGGCGGAGGCGGAGGTGTCGGCGTCTGAGTCGGAGTCGGAGTCGGGGGCAACGGAGGCAACCGGCTTCAAGGGCGTGGGAGTCGAGGGCGACGGAGGCAAACGGCGGAGGGGTGTCGGTGTCAGAGTTGGGTTCAGGGGCGGAGGCGGAGGCTGCGTCGGCGTTGGGGGAGGCTGCGTCGGCGTTGGCGTTGGCGTTCGAGTCGGGTTCAGGGGCGTAGGGGGAGGCTGCGTCGGCGTCGGCATCGGAGTCGGGGGCGACGGAGGCAACCAGCGGAGGGCCGTCAACGTCGCAGTTCACTGGAAAGGGCGTCAGCGTCGGCAGAGGTGGAAAGGGCGTTGGCGTTGGCGTCGCGGGCAACCAGCGAAGGAGAGAGAGCGTCAGCGTCGGCGTCACGAGCAACCAGCAGAGGAGAGAGAGCAGAGGCGTCGGCGGAGGTGGAAAGGGCGTCGGTGTCAGCGTCGCGGGCAACTAGCGGAGGAGAGCAGAGGCGTCAGCGGAGGTGGAAAGGGCATCGGCGTCGGCGTTGCAAGCAACTAGCGGAGGAGGCGTCACGGGCAACCAGCGGAGGAGAGAGAGCAGGGGAGGGGGAAGAGCATTCGGAGAGAAGCACCTGTGACTTTTGTTCTCCCGCAAAACGGAACAGAGAACGGGGAGAACGGGGAAAGAGAGAGAGAGAGAGGAGAGAGAAGACGAGTGGACAGGTCGCAAAGGAGAGCAAAGGAGAGAGAGCATCAAAATGGTGGGCCTCAGGAGCGGCGCCCGCAAATTTTAAACCTCTGATGCCATTGCCTATGTGGAGCCACGTGTCGATCGCTGAATGGTCTTACCCTAAGCCTACGTGGAGGAGGTAAGACCCACCCAATATTTTCTCGTGCAGTGCAACGCGGACATCTGACCAGAAAATCAATTATTTTAGCTTTTCTATGCAGTGTTCAAATGTCCAATTACTGTTCTCGATGCCACGCAGACTCGATTTTGTTATTGTGGCTTTTGATGATTTGGGTCGTGGATATGTTAGCCTCGTCAATCTCTTTACTGATATATTGATTTGCTTTACTGAACGCAAAAAACCAGCATAACCTTAATATTCTCTGTTCCTTAGGGCGAAGGGAACACACTGTACAACGATATGGTTCCAATGTTTTTATTTTATTTGTCAGATCTACTCTTGATATTGCATCTTGACAGCTTAATAATGCTTGATTTTTACAACGGATGAAAGTAAAATGGCTATGTACATGTGTACAGTTTTGGAAGTTTGAATTAGCTATGTGTGGCAGATGTGCATCATCGGGGAGACGATGGACATAGATTTCGTAGCCTCCACAGGCGATAACTTCTATGACAATGGACACACCGGCGTCGACGATCCGGCATTCGATGAGTCGTTCTCCAAAATCTACACAGTGCCGAGTTTGCAAAAGCAATGGTACAATGGTAATTACCTAGCCCTTTAATAATATGGTAGTTTAGGCGAGGCGGGATCAATTAATTCCTAGCCGCACATTGACACTAAATCAATATGACATGGTTATTATAATGGAGAAAAAGAGAACTTATCTAACACAGTAAGCTTTCAAGAGAGGATATATGGGCATTGTGAGTTCTCCGGAACATGATGGCAAAACAAGTTAAGGTTGCTTAATGAAAGGGTTGCACCAAACTGACAAAAGAGATCAAGAGTTTCCCACAACGGAATACATTATCATGTGAGAATATCCAATAGGTGCCTGTCTTTGGGAATCAGCAACCCCAAGCTCTTTTCCAGGGACAAAACTTTGGCCAGAATTTTGGTCAAAATTGGATTCCTAAGAACCCTGTGATGGGCCAAGTACCTCAGCCTACAATCCCTGTTAACCAGGAGTCTTTGGCCAACTTAATCGAACAGTTTTCAATCTACTAAACCTATTCGTGTGTGTGTCGATCACTGATTCGTGTCAATTTCTATCCTTTTTGAGGAAAAAAAAGAGACAACGCAGGGAAATAAATATTGGGTTATCGGCGCGAGAAATAATGTAGGTTCCTTTTATTGGAGATTAATATGAGAAAATAATTTTGGTTTTATGTCCAATTTCAATTAGGGGCAAAGCCATGAAAAAATCATAAATTTTGCCCACTGCGACACATATGCCATTAATTATTTTTTCTGACACCTAAAAACTCAAACTTATATTCATATGATGCAATATCAATCCCAAACTTTTTTCTTCTAACATCAAAAAACCCATATTTACTTTAAACTTCTTCTTATAACACAAAAAGTCCAAACTATTTTGTGTTTGAGGATAAGTTTAGGATAAACATGTCATGCTATATAATTTTACGATAAATGTGTCAAATTTAAGATTTTTGATGTCATCAAAAATTTGATGTATATATTATACGATAAATATAGTTTATGATTTTTACTGGCTTTTATTCTTTTGGTTAGGACGGCGAAAATAAATTTATTTTTGATACAGCGAGATTTGACCTGAGATGCTGTCCGAAAGCAATTTTATTCGATACGAAAGCTGTATGGGTTTTTAATAATAGAAAGTCTTTCTTGGTCCTCGCCGCTTCTCTCTCTCTCTCTCTCTCTCTCTCTCTCTCTCTCTCTCTCTGCGTGCAGTTTCCCGCCGTCGAACTGCGAAATGCAGTGCCTTTCCCCTCCGTCGGACACCGCGCGTGAGCCCCACCAAGGCTGCCTCTGTCGAGGACACCCGACGATCGGTCTTCGCCGCTGGGACCTCCCCCTCTTGGCCCTCCTCCTCCTCCCCCTATTGCTGTTGCTGCTGTTCCTGTGCCTTGCTGCCTCTGCTCAGACCTTGCAGAGCAATGTCGACGCAATGCAAGCCCTTAAGAAGAGCTTGACGCTCCCTTCCTCCCTCGACTAGTCCAACGCCAACCCATGCAAGTGGCCCTAGGTCATGTGCGCCGGTGACCGGGTCACCGGGATTCAGATAGGTAGCCACGGTGTGTCCGGGACCCTCCCTCCGGACGTCAGCAACCTCACTGCCCTGAAGCGGGTTGAGGTCATGAATAACCAGCTCTCCAACGCCCTCCCGAGTTTCGCCGAGTTGACACAGTTGCAGGTACCGAGTCCGTGGGTCTCTTTTCTTTTTCCTTTTCTTTTTTTGTCTAGATGATTTTCAGGGGAAGGAGCGAGTGATTCTGTGCTTTCTTGGCCCCCTTCTTGGATCAAGTGTTGCTTCTGCACCACAACAATTTCACCTCCATTCCTGCGGACTTCTTCACTGATTTGTTGGCTCTGCAAGTGATTGACCTGAGCTATAACGACTCCGTTGCTTGGGGATTCCTGCTAGCCTGAAAGATTGCGCCTCCCTTCATAATTTCACCGCGACCCAAGCGAACGTGACTGGGCAAATCCCCGATTTCATCATTGCGCTAGATTTCCCCAGCATGTTCACGTTGAAGTTGTCCTTTAATAACCTAGAAGGCGGGCTGCCCGCGAGTTTCAACGGTCAAAGTCTACGATCAATGGGTCGAGGTCAATGGGTCGGGCGGACGGGTCGAGTCGGATCGACTGACCCGACATGTGCTAGCGACCCCACGTGTGCATCGCACGTGCCTAGCACCAAAACGGCACATGTGTTGCACACACCCGAGGGGGGCCACATCAGCGTGTGCTACCCCAATTCGTTCCGGCCGCATGTGGTGGCGCGTCCGGCGGCCCCCGGCGGCGGTATGATCGGTACGAATAGCTTTTGCTCGCCCCAGCCAAGCATTCCTTGTGATCTCACGGTTGATGTACTGCTCTCCATTGCTCGACCAATGGGTTACCCTGTTAAATTTGCTCAGGGTTGGCAAGGGAATAGTACTTGTAACTCAGCAGGTGCATGGATAGGGATCTCATGTTCTGGGGGCAACATCCTTGTTATTAATTTCCAAAATGTTGGGAATAACGGATTCCCTAAAACCAATCCGATACTCAATCGAATAGGTGTGCGCGCTTTACAGGGAGGCATTATTCCTGCAACAAATGCAAAACAAATAAAGAATTACATATTATCCACATAGACTTAATTGGAAAAAAAGAAACACATTCTTTTCCTCATTACTTTTTTTTTTTGGTCAACGGTTAAAGTCAACGGTCAAAGTCTATGGTCAATGGGTTGGGCGGACGGATCGGGTCGGGTCGGATCGACTAACTCGACATGTGCCACGCGCGTGCACGGCTGATGTCACGATGATGTCAGCTAGCGCTTGCCATGTGCGTCCATGGTTGACATCACAATGACGTCAGCGGGCACGTGCATGGCCCCGTGTGTGCGTTGCACGCGCCCAGCAACGAAATGGCACGTGTGTCGCATGCGCCCAAGGGGGGCTGTATCGGCACGTGCACACCCTAATTCGTTCTGACTGCACATGGTGGCGCATCCGGCGGCCCCTGGCGGTGATATGATTGGTACGAATAGCTTTTGTTCACCTGAGCTTGGCATTCCTTGTGATCCCACGGTCGATATACTGTTCTCCATTCTTGACCAATGGGTTACCTTGTTAAATTTGCTCAGGGTTGGCAAGGGAACAATACTTGTAACTCGACGAGTGCGTGGACAGGAATTTCATGTTATGGGGGCAACATCGTTATTAATTTCCAAAATGTTGGGAATAATAGATTCCCTAAAATCGATCCGATAATCAATCGAATAGGGTGCGCGCCTTACGGGGAGGCATTATTCCTGCAACAAATGCAAAGCAAATAAAGGATTACATATTATCCATATAAACTTAATTGGAAAAAAAGAAACAAATTATTTTCCTCCAAACTTTTTTTTTTTGGGTCAACGGTCAAAATCAACGGTCAATGGTCAAAGTCTACGGTCAACGGATTGAGGTCAATGGGTTGGGCGGATGGGTTGGGTCGGATCAATTTACCCTACATGTGCTATGTGCGTGTACGGCTAATGTCACGATGATGTTAAAAGGTACGTGCCATGCGCATGTGCGGCTGACGTCAGCTGGTGCGTGCCATGCACCCGCTAGCGACCCCACGCGTGCATCGCACGTGCCTAGCACCGAAATGGCACGTGCGTTGCACGCGCTCGAGGGGGGCCTCGCTGCTTCTTCTCTCCTTCTCTCTCTATCAAAGCAACAGTACCATACCCTTCTCTCTCTCTCTCTCTCTCTCTCTCTCTCTCTCTCTCTCTCTCTCTCTCTCTCTCTCTCTCTGCGTGCAGTTTCCTACGGTTGAACTGCGAAATGCAGCGCCTTTCCCCTCCGTCGGACACCGCACGTGAGCCCCAGCAAGGTCACCTCCGTCAAGGACACCCAACGATGGGTCTTCACCACCGAGACCTCCCCCTCCTGGCCCTCCTCCTCCCCCCTGCTGCTGTTCTTGTGCCTCGCTACCTCTGCTTAGACCCTGCAAAGCGACGTCGATGCAATGCAAGCCCTCAAGAAGAGCCTGATGCTCCCTTCCTCCCTCAACTGGTCCAATGTTGACCCGTGCAAGTGGCCCTAGGTCACATGCGCCGACGACCGGGTCGCCGGGATTCATCCGCGACCCTCCCTCCAGATGTCAGCAGCCTCACTGCCCTGAGGTGGTTCGAGGTCATGAATAACCAGCTCTCTGGCGCCCTCTCGAGTTTCACCAGGTTGACACAGTTGCAGGTACCGAGTCCGTGGGTCTCTTTTCTTTTTGCTTTTTTTTTTTGCCTAGATGATTTTCAGGGGAAGGAACGAGTGATTCTATGCTTCTTGGCCCCCTTCTTGGAACATGTGTTGCTTCTATTGTAAGACATAAAATTTATGATGCGGAAGCCAAGATTGTTTATTGACAAACCTCCGGCCATTGTTTGTATTAACGTTTGTCGAAAATATCCTGAAAAACAAGAAATACTTGGCACACTCTACTAACCAAATTCCCTCATGTACTGATGGTGTATTCTAAATGTGAGGGTTTTGTGTTAGACCTTGTGATCACCCGTCAGAAATGAACGTACGTTCCTTTTATACACCGTCTCCCATCAAGACGGTTACCAAATGGGCGGTTGTCACAAAGAGGTACGAAATGTGGAAAAACTTCATGTCGAATAGTCACCACTTTAAAGAGAAAATGTGGATCCATAATGTGGGATCACAAAAATAATTAACATCTGCACCACAACAATTTCACCTCCATTCCTGCGGACTTCTTCACTGATTTGTAGGCTCTGCAAGCGGTAGACCTTAGCTATAACGACTTCGCTGCTTGGGGGATTCCTGCTAGCCTGAAAGATTGTGCCTCCCTTCATAATTTCACCGCGACCCAAGCGAACGTGATCGGGCAAATCGCCGATTTCATCAAAGCGCTGAATTTCCCCAGCATGTTCATGCTGAAGTTGTCCTTTAATAACCTGGAAGGCGGGCTGCCCGCGAGCTTTGCCGGGTCGACGATTCAGATCCTCTGGCTGAATGGGAAGGGTGGGAATTCGAAGCTCAACAGGACAATCGACGTCATAGCGAACATGACCCAGTTGGCACAGGTTTGGTTGCATGATAACCAGTTCATGGATCCTATACCCGACGTTTCGAATTTGAAGAATTTGTGGGATTTTAGCGTGAGGGATAATGAGTTGACTAGCATTGTCCATGAGTCCCTCGTGAAGCTTCCTAATCTCAGAACGCTGGACATTTCCTACAACAATTTGTCCGGTAAAGTGCCTACTTTTCAGAGCAATGTGAATATAATTAGAGATGGTAATCCTAACCTAGGTAAAGACATTGCGCCTCTTACATCACCGACAACTACTCCCCCGAGATCCCGGGATCCTCGGGATTGGGTGGTTCTGACAACAAGAAATCCAGTGTTGCGAGGATTGTGGCTCCTCTGGTGGGTGGTGCTTCTTTGATCGCACTGCTCGGTTTGGTCTTTTGGTATAGAAAAAGGCCCAAGAGTTCTGGTAAAGTGCTAAGTCCAAACAACGTATTGGTAATACATCCTCGACATTCCAGTGACCAAAATGGTGCGAAGATCACTATTGCGAGATCAAGTGCTAATGGTGGTTCTAGCGAAACCCACAGTCAGGGCAACGGTGG
Organism: Eucalyptus brandiana; assembly: GCA_014182725.1. NCBI lineage: Eukaryota > Viridiplantae > Streptophyta > Magnoliopsida > Myrtales > Myrtaceae > Eucalyptus > Eucalyptus brandiana. The sequence continues at coordinate 33,542,455 of CM024669.1, forward strand.
GACTAGGGACATTCATGTGGTCGAGGCTAGGAATATGGTCATTTCTATTCAGGTCTTGAGGAATGTGACGAATAACTTTAGTCAAGACAACATATTGGGAAGAGGTGGTTTCGGGACCGTATACAAGGGCGAATTACATTATAGGACAAAGATTGCTGTCAAGAGGATGGAGTCCGATGTGATGTCGAAGAAGGGCTTCAGTGAATTCAAGGCTAAGATTGCTGTTCTTACCAAGGTCAGGCACAGGCATTTGGTTGCATTGCTGGGGTATTGTTTAGAAGGAAATGAGAGGCTTCTCGTTTGTGAGTACATGCCTCAGGGGACTCTCAGCACACATCTTTTCAACTGGAAAGATGAAGGACTAAAGCCTCTTGAGTGGACAATGGGTCAGGCGAATGGGTCGGATCCGACCGATTGACCCAACATGTGCCATGCGCGTGCGCGGCTGACATCACGATGATGTCAGCACATGCCAGCAACCCCGCACGTGCGTCGCACGAGCCTAGCACCGAAACGGCACGTGTGTCGCACGCGCCCAAGGGGGGCCGTATCGGCGCATGCAACACACGCGCCAACTACCCCAATTCGTTTCGGCCGCACATGGCGGCGCGTCCAGCGGCCCCCGGTGGCAGTATGATCGATACGAATAGCTTTTGCTTGCCCAAGCTAGGCATTCCTTGTGATCCCACGGTTGATATACTGCTCTCCATTGCTCAACCAATGGGTCACCCTGTTAAATTTGCTCAGGGTTGGCAAGGGAACAATACTTGTAACTCAGCGAGTGCGTGGACAGGGATTTCATGTTCTGGGGCAACATCGTTGTTATTAATTTCCAAAATGTTGAGAATAACGGATTCCCTAAGACCAATCCGATACTCAATCGAATAGGTATGCGTGCCTTACGGGGAGGTATTATTCCTGCAACAAATGCAGAACAAATAAAGGAGTGCATATTATCCACATAGACTTAATTGGGAAAAAAGAAACGCATTCTTTTCCTCATTCCTTTTTTTTTTTTTTTTTGGTCAACAGTCAAAGTCAACGGTCAAAGTTTACAGTCAACGGGTCGGGTTGGACCGACTGACCCGACACGTGCCATGCGTATGCACAGCTAACGTCATGGTGACATCAGCTGGCGCCTGCCATGCACACGCCAACGATGCCGCGCGTGCGTCGCACGCCCTAGCACCGAAATGACACGTGCATCGCACGCGCCAACGACCCCAATTCGTTTTGGCCGCACGTGGTGGCACGTCAGGCGGCCCCCAGCGGCAATATGATCGGTACGAATAGCTTTTGCTTGCCCGAGCTGGGCATTCTCTATGATCCCACGGTTGATATACTGCTCTCCATTGCTTGACCAATGGGTTACCCTGTTAAATTTGCTCAAGGTTGGCAAGGGAACAATATTTGTAACTCAGCGAGTGTGTGGACAGGGATTTCATGTTTTGGGGGCAACATCCTTGTTATTTATTTCCAAAATGTTGGGAATAACGAATTCCCTAAAACCGATCCAATACTCAATCGCATAGGTGTGCGCGCCTTACGGAGAGGCATTATTCCTACAACAAATGCAGAACAAATAAATGATTACATATTATCCACATAGACTTAATTGGAAAAAAAGAAACACATTCTTTTCCTTCTTTTTTTTTTTTTTGGGTCAACGGTCAAAGTCAATAGTAAAAGCAACAGTCAACAGTCAAAGTCTATAGTCAACGGGTCAAGGTCAAAGGGTCGAGCGGACGGGTCGGGTCGGACTAACTGACCCGACACGTGCCATGCGTGTGCACGGCTGACGTCACGATGACGTCAGCTGGCACGTGCCACGCGCGTGCGCAGCTAACTTCACGATAACGTCAGTTGGCGCGTGCTGTGCACCCGCTAGCGACCCTACATGTGTGTCGCATGTGCCTAGCACTAAAACAGCACGTGCGTCACACGCGCCCGAGGGGGGCTGTATGGGCGCATGCAACGACTCTAATTCGTTCCAGTCGCACGTGGCGGCACGTCGAACGGCCCCCTAGCGGCGATATGATCGGTACGAATAGTTTTTGCTCGCCCAAGTTGGGCATTCCTTGTGATCCCACGGTTGATATACTGCTCCCCACTGCTCGACCAATGGGTTATCCTGTTAAATTTGCTCAAGGTTGGCAAGGGAATAGTATTTGTAACTCAACGAGTGCGTGGACAGGGATTTCATGTTCTGGGGGCAACATCGTTGTTATTAATTTCCAAAATGTTTGGAATAATGGATTCCCTAAAACCGATCTGATACTCAATCGAACCCCTAAAACAAATGCGGAAGACAAGCCCAAAAAACACATGTATCACCAATCGAAAAACATGTCACGAAAACGAACGTACCTTATTTTCCATAGATTAAAACACCAACATTGAAGTTCGAGGAAGAATCCTGATCCCGTTCTATCGAGGAGCGTACTGTCCTTTTAGGGGGAGAAAAGTCTGATTTTGAGGGTACTGTTCTTACGTTATTTTTTGGAGGGGGAGAGAACTTTTTGCTAAAAAACATATGTACATCCAAAAGGTACGTTCCCATTTTTTTCTTTTCTCTTAAAACATCTTCTCCAAAGGACGTATCTCTTCAACGTAAAACGTTCCTCCAAAAGACATAACCCCTCAACGTAACACATTTTTATATCTCAACCCTTCATTCATAGGCCCTTAACCTACGGGCCGGGTTTTTAGGCCCAACATAGGCAGAGAAGCCTACTTAGACCCATCATCACATAGAAAAAACCCATCACAAAATATGGGTCTTTCTGGAACTGTTGCTCCTTAATATTCTAACTTACGTCACTGCAAAGGCTATTGCTGTCCCACAATAATCTTATAGGTACAATACCTAGTGAGCTCACGACGCTGCCTAATCTCATAGAGCTAGACGTTTCCTACAACAATTTGTCCGGTAAAGTGCCTACTTTTCAGAGCAATGTGGATATAATTACAGTCAGTAAACCAGTCATAGGCTATGAAGCACGGACACATTCTCCGTGCTTCTGTGTCGTGTCCGACACATGTCGAGCGTATCGGACACGTCGACACGCATCGGACACGTGGTCAACGCATGTCGGAAATCCGACACGTGGTCAACCTTTGCCTGACACATTTGGACACACGTGTCCGGCAGACGATGGAGGGTGGAAGTGACGGCGAGGGAGCAGAGATGGACCAATGGTGAGCCCGCGACGGTGAGAGACGGCCAGAGAAAGAGCGGTGAGGAAGGGGGTCGTGTGTGGCGAGCGGCGAGGACATGGCTAAGTGCTGCACTTGCAAACCAGGAGACATGCAGAGATGGGTTCGAGGGCACTAGCGGCATTGTCAAGAGCGTCGTCTCCGGAAGTCTCAACCAAATCACTTCATTAGTCACACGACTCCTCACCATGGTCCACCCATCTTTCAGCTCCAACTCCGGCGGCGGCGGAGCAGCAATTTCACCAAGGTGGAGGACGCGATCGAGGCCGTGCCCGATCACAGGACGCGCCGGTTCGTGATCTACGTGAAAAAGGGCGTGTACCGGGAGAACATGGAGATCAAGAAGAAGAAGTGGGTCGTGCGGCAAGTGGCGAGGAAGGAGACAGATCTAGAGGAGGAGAAGAGGAAGGGTTGTGCGGCGAGCAACAAAGGAGAATGAGATAAAGTAAAGCTAGGGTTTTTGATTGGATGGCCATCACGTATTTTGGGGGAGGAGAAGTGACAGGACAGCCTGTCTGTCGATGTATAAAGTGGGGGAAAATGGACGACGTGGGGAGGGAAAAAAAAAAAAAGTGAAAAAAATTTGGGGGAAAAGAGACGAGGGAAGTTTGAGCGAGGGGAGGGGTTGGTTTCGAAAAATAAAAGTAAATTTGGGGGAGGGGGAATTTCGAAAAATAAATGTAAATTTGGGATAATGAAATAAAAAAAAAAAAAGGTGTAAGATTTATTAATATTATTAGTATAAATTCACTGTAAACTCTTTATTTATTTATTTGTGAATTTGAATCAAATTAATTAAAAATAAAAAATTTATTTAATATTTAACGTGTCGGAACGTGTCGAAATTCTTTACTTTTTGAGAAATGACGTGTCGCGTGTCGTGTCGTGTCGTATCGCGTGTCCGTGTCACCATGTCCGTGCTACATAGGTCATAGGTAAAGACATTACGCCTCCTGCATCACCGACAAGTGACAACTACTCCCCCAGCACGGGCACGTCAGTGGTGGTGACGATTGTCGACTATTGCCCGTCGGGGTGTTGCAACACCATCGACCTCTCGCAGGAAGCTTTCGTGGCCATAGCCACCTAGAAGCTGGAAAAGTATACATATCCTACGACCAGTCCGTCTACCTCGATCCTCATGCATGATCTCGACGATTAATCTCTTTGGTTTCGATCATAAATCGCGTACGTCTCCAAGTGCTGATGGTGCTTGGGCTTTCTTTATGCAGGCTCTCGTGAAGCTGATCTCTGAATAGCACCTGATAACACCAACTTGGTGGCCGCTTGTTGGTGATTATGATGGATTAAGGAATGACTTGAATTAATGTTGCATGGTTCTGTAATGTTGTTTGCTTATCGTGTGTGAAATCAGCATCGCGAAGCTGATGATGCCCATGTCAATTAATAATGTTGTGAACTTTCCTAGCGAGTATTTTCCCTATGATAACATACAGGAGAGGCCAAACCCTACTGTTCCCCTTGGGTGTTGCCTTTTCCCTACTCAACCCGTGTCTACAAGCAGTCTAGAGATAGTGAGAAATGATGAAAAGAAGACTGACATAAGAGAACAAAACAACGTCGCTAGCTTCATAAGTTTGGAATTTGTGTTGCACGGCCATCCATAAATGGCGCATGCTTTCTCTATGGCTTGCCACGAAGCATTTTGGAATTAATAATTATTTGTCCTAGGGGTTATTATATCGTCCATCGCCCGTAGAATCCAAATTCCACCGTCAATTGAAGGAAAGGGGAACCTCCATATAAATAACTATATAAGTTGGTTGACAGCATATATCTTATTTTGGATTGAAATTACTAAAAAAGTCATAAATTTATTACATTTTTACTAATTCAGTTATAAATTTTTCATTTACCCAATTAAGTCTTAAACATTTTTGGCTGCGTTTGAGAGTTAGAATAAAATTCAGAATACCTATCTTGCATTTGGTGCCTACTCAAAATAGAAGAAAGTTGGATATAATGGGGATATAAACTGGATAAAATTATTCCATAGAGGAGATGGGATAAATGTGAATAGGATTTCTATTATCTAAATCGGAAAGTTATTTTTCTCAAATAACAAATTTGTTAAATTAATAAAAATTGAAATTATATTTCAATATAAATAATATTTGAATTATAATATAATAAATTCAAAATAACAAAAAATTAGTTATTTTAATTTAATTTTACAATTCGAATTTAATTTAATTTTATAATATAAATTCAATATATTTATTAGATATTTTAGGTATTTTAGCATTTTTGGTATATTAGTATAGTTTACTATATAACAAAATTTTATTAGTAAATGTGGAAGGGGAAGATAGAAAGAAAAAGAAATTAATTAAAAAATAAGGAAAATAAAAAATAAGTAAATAAAAATAAAGGACACAATAGTGTTGCAATAGATTTTTACTATCTCCATTTATATAATTTTTGGTTCATTTATACTAATATACTTTTTATACCAAACAACGTACATGACATATGTGAATATATCAGACTATATTACTGCAATCACTAAATAATTGATAGGATGTAGCAAAATTCCTAGATTTCTCCTTACCAAAAAAAAAAAATCATGGATTTCATATCCTATTTTATCCAATCCTATCATGATTAAAAATCTGGACAACCAAACATAACCTTTGATGATTTACCACTATAGTCCATTTTAATAAATTTTAATTAGAAATCACTAATGTGAATGCTAGCCATTTTACATCAATGGCTAGTGTTGATATAGACAGTTTTTACAATTTTTTGATAATTTTTTAGATTTCTTTTCTTTCTTTGTTTTTTCCCTTTTCTTTTAGGGAATGGCCGGTTGCGGGCTATTGGCAATAGGATTGGCCGACAAGGGTCCTTGCCGAGCCTCACCCAATCCAGCAAGGGTGGCCCTTGCCTACATCCAAGTGAGGCCTGACGAGAGTTGGCCTAGCCGTATCTGGAGAGAGGGATCCTTGCTAGCCATCCATCAACGTCGGCCATACCTAAGGTTTATGATTAGATAGTATAAGTGTAATAAATTTAGAAATTTCTTGGTAGTATTTCTCTTATTATGTCAGTGTTCATTAACATATAAGGTACTTTTTTCCTCGTATAACCACTCAAACAAGATATTTTTTTCCGTTCTTAATGTTCTATAAGGACATTCTCAATATGGTTTTTTTATTTATTTTAAGGACATATCATGACTACTTTGTGACGAGGTTTCGACTTAGATTCCTTCAAATGGATTCATTTGAACAGTTACACAGATTCTTGAGGAGAACAAGAACTTCTGCTCTGAATAATGAGTTTATGTGAACAATCACAAGATCTATTGCCATATTCATTGACATATATATATGCTAATGTTCATTCCATTCTACACTTTTTATTCTCAATGTGTGCATATTAATATATATATAATATATATATATATATATATATATATATATGTGCTAATGTTCATTCCATTCTATCACTTTTTATTCTCAATGTGATAATATGCACACAGATATAACGATTCCTGGAAATTGTGGGGAAAAACTTTGGCAATATGAGCCTCTCCATGATGCAGAAAACAGGAGTAAGATCTATATGACATATTGGGAAAATTACCAAAAAAGTCATAAACCTATTACATTGGTACCAATTCAGTTCTAAACTTTTCAATTGAATCAATTCAGTCCTAAACCTTTTACTATTGGTAAAAATTCAGTCCATCCGGTCAATTTTGGTCGGCCGACGCGATGTGGACGTCGGCCGGTGGCCGAATGCGATGTGGAAATTTTTATGATTTTTTAATTATTTTTTTTATTTTTTAAATTATTTTTTAATCATTTTTTTCTGTCTTCTTCCTAGCGGTGGCTAGCAAGCCTCCGGTGAGGCTCGCCGGCCACTGGGCGAGGGCCGCGGAGCCCTCACCAGCCGCCGGCAAGGGTCACGGCTCTCGCCCGACCTCTCCCAAGGCTGCTGGTGAGGAGGCTTCGCTCGGATCTGGGCGAGGCCAAGCGGCCCTCGCCAGTCGCCGGCGAGGGTCGTAGCCCTCGCTCGGCCTCGCCGGAGTCTAGGCTAAGCCACCTTGCCCGCAGCCACTGGCGAGGCCGAGCGAGGGCCGCGACCCTCACCGGGCGGGCGGCGAGGGCCGCTCGGCCTCACCCAGGGCCGCGGGGGCAAGGCTGGCCTTGCCCAAATCCGAGTGAAGCCTCCTCGCCAACGGCCGATCTAGGCGAGGCCAGCCTCGCCCACGGCCCTGGGAGAGTCCGGGCGAGCCAGCGAGGGTCGCGACCCTCGCCCAATGGCCCGCGAGTCTCACCGAAGGCTTGCCGGCCAACACAAGGAAGAAGACATAAAAATAAATAAATAAATAAATAGAAAAGAAAAAGAAAAAAAAATTAATAAAAATTAATTAAAAATAATTTAAAAAATCATAAAAATTGCCACATCGCATCCGGCCATCGGCCGACGTCCACATTAGCATTAGCCAGCCAAAATTGGCTGGATGGATTGAATTGGTACCAATAGTAAAAGGTTTAGGACTAAATTGGTTCAATTGAAAAGTTTAGAACTGAATTGGTACCAATGCAATAGGTTTAGGACTTTTTGGTACTTTTCCCTGACATATTTGGAAGACAAATAGCATCAACAAAACGAGGAAAGGCATTCAATTTGATGCAGCGAAATAGGAAATTTGAGTATATCCAACTATTTTTGACAACTTAATCAATTACAACGCGGATTCGGATACTGAACTAGCGGAAGACGGTATAAAAAAACCCGTATTAGGGCTTTGCCGTATTTCGCAAACGAGAGATTAGCGAGGAAATCAGAACAACGATGGCAGCTAATCACCATGTCTTTGTCCTAACCTTACTTGCTCTTGCGCTTTCCTCCATTCCATTGGCAACTCTAGCTGATTCAGGCACGGCAACATTCTACCAGCAATACGTTCGTAACTTTCTCCGGTGCATCATGCGAAGACGTTTCTGTAGTAGAGTTGAGCGGGGCGATCCTTTGATTTTTTCCGCTAATCGATTGTATCGTCGAATTCCTTGGTCGCGCAGCGTCGGCATGCTATGGAAGCCAGCCTCAGGGCGTGATGATAGCTGCGGCGAGCGACACCTTCTGGACCGGCAGGGCCGCCTGTGGAAGCACGTACAGGGTGATGTGCATTGGCGCCGCCTACTCGGGCATTCAAGACCCGTGTACGGGCAGTTCGGTTGAGGTCAGGATCGTTGACCATTGCCCAGGCAGGTGCGCCAACACCATCGACCTCTCAAAGGAAGCTTTCGAGACCATCGCGGACCCGGTGGCCGGCATAGTAAAAGTGACCTACAATCGGTACATACGAGACGACATCTCTCAACAGTCGAGAACAATTTTGATTTTGCTAGATCCATTATCACACGCTAAGTAATGGTCCTTTGATTCTTCATGCAGGCTTTCATGAAGCTCTATGAAGATGATGAACACCCAGCAACAAAGACTTGCCGGTTGCCATATTCTAACCTGGCGAATCAATGGAGGAGCTAGAGATGTTGATTCTACCTATCTATAAAATTTGTAAGCCTTCTCGTGCAAGGAATATAATTAAATCTTTTAAGAATTGATTTCGAAAAAACAAACGATTTGCAATCGACATGACATATTTGAGATCATGACTTCTCTTTTAAATAATGGGGTATTTTTATTTGAAACCGGAAGGTAATTTTTGGCTTTTATCGATTAATGTGTATATATAAGAGACTAATCATTAGCTAAGAACACGTTTGCTAACGATTCTGTTTCCGGGAATAATTTCTAAGCATTTTAAGCCGTTCGGTAACAGGTCCTAAGCTTTCGCATTAATATTTTGACCTCGTCTCAAAAATTTTGTGGCACCGGAGCATTAGGGCATGTCATCTCATCATATAAAATCTCCTTTCATTGCCTTCCATTGACCCTCCATGGCTTACGATCAATCCGATGGGCAAATAATCAATCAGGTACTTAGGACCTTACGTGGCCTGACCATAATAGATACGAATAAGCCATTCAGCATTCATTAAACCAGGTATAGGTTTAATCTCACAACTATTGATTAATTGAGGGAACTATTTAGGTTGAAACGGAGCTATCACTATGGCACTTAATGCTGACACTAAATTAGGATTTAGGATGGGAAATTCTCATGCCAAATGAAGATGCACCGAATAGAGTTGCGTGGATCACACAATGCGATTTGTTCATTAATATATACGTAATTAAGTTTCAAATGGACATAAATATGGGATTGAAAGCCCATGGGCCCGCTGGAGCCATGTTGGTCCAAAATGGCACCATGATATAAACTTTTATGATGAGGAGGCCTGGACAACACTTGAGGCCCGACCTAAGTGACCGGTTTAGGCCCACCCATCGACCACCTCTTAGTTTCAAAAGAAGTAGCTAGACAGTGCTTTATTCCTCGTCGCTGTTAAAGAAGTGTGGGACATATTGTCCGTATAAGCACCGTTTTTTTGTTGGGACTAGAGGGAGGAGGGGGGTTGTTGTACAACAAATGGACGACATACGAAATACCCAAAGTGACTTAATTGTTCAGTTGGGTGTGTGTCCATTGCCCCGATCTCGTTCCCCAAGTCTTTCATGTCCCCATCTTACTTCAATGTCTCGGTTTGTAGCATGTCGTATCAAAATAATTGAATATATTCCTTACAACAACAATTAAATGAACAAGTGACGTACTATTACAAACATGGGTTAACACAAAATAAGAAAATAGAAAGATCAGCATCACGCAATACACATGAAAATGCATCTTTTCCCATTTAATCGATTTTTAAAATAGCATGTCATGACCTCAAAAGTTTAAAACTGAACTAAGTTACACTTTTAGCGTCGAGTCATTTTTTGACACTTATGAATTGAATAATCTGACATATTCTTCCTGTCATAGCTCCACTTATTCAAACGCGGAATTTTATCGCATCGCCGACGACGTAAGATCAATTCAATTATGGCATTGTGTAGGTTAAACACGAGAGTAACTTATGTGCACACACACACGCACGCACGCACGCACGCACCCACCCACCCACACGCGCGCACATATATTGTCACATGCTCTAATAACACAAACCCCTGTTCCACAAGGAGGGGCTCCTTCCCATGAAAGTTCCATCTTTCTGTGGACCTAATTAAAGTAACCAAGGCTGGCCAAATTCTGCAAGCATGATAGGCCCCGGGCTCGACCTCCGCTCACCCAACTAACTAATCATATTTATGCCTAGGAATCGAAGTCATGTGTGGGGTCCAACAACCCTCTTAATTTCGATTAGTGCAGCAAAGTAATGACATGCGGTGCAGTTTGATAATGCTAATATGAACACCTAGAGGGGGTAAATAGGTGTTAAAGAAGTTTTTGCAAGACTTAACAACTTAATTCGACTTTTATGAAAACGGTAGACTGAAGATGTAAAAGACTGTAAACAGTTATATAAGACTGCAAATTAAAGTAAAGAGTTTAGAGAAAGAAAATTGAAACACAAGGTTTATAGTGGTTCAGCTTAAACCAAGCCTACATCTACTCTCCCATACTGACAGCCCACTGGCTAGATTCCACTAAGAACCAAAAGAGATTTTACAGTGTCACACGTCTTTGATTCTACAGTGTAGAGACTTTACTACACTTCATCAAAGTCTCACAAGTATTTAATCTCTCTTTTGAGTACAACTTAAGCTCAACGATTGAATCAACAAAGAACTAGAAACTTCAAAACTTGAAATTTTTCTTTCACACACACACACTCGAATAACTTGAGCGTCCTCCTTATATACTCCTCCATGCCATTATAACAGTTGGCACATTCCAAAAGAGTTCTTCCAATTTATCCGTTGGACAGAATCAATTAAAAAGATCTTGAGTTATTTAAGGAATGTGATGATAGCTCACCAATCCTGCTCGCCCATACAATTAGGATCTAGGTTTTCATAAGTAGAACCTTCCAAGTATATTTCACCAATTAACAGATCTAATTATTCAAATTGATTTCAATAAGAATAATTGATCACGAGATGCTATCTCCAGCCGTGAGATCTACTTCAACCGTACGAACCAAATCCTTAAAGATATACTTACTTCTGGATAAGTCTTCTTCATCGGATAAATCTTTTCTTTGTCGGTCTGGAAACTATCAGCGATGATAGACTTTAAATCTTGAGTCTGGAGATCTTTAGACTTTGACGATAGAGTCTCCAAGTCTTCAGACTAGACTAATGGAAACGTTTTGTCAACTTCAAAACAGATAAGAAAGTTTTCTTCAACAATCTCCCCATTTTTTATGGTGACAAAACTTTCCGGCAGATTTGAACACTTTTGTCTTGCAAAACAATACTTAAGCAAAACAAAATATATTACAAAAGATAAGTAGATTAGGATGTAGATAGCAACAGTTCTACAATCACAGAAAACATGTTAGTCCTGCAAAGCAACTATCCTTGCTCCATAATCATTAACATGGCTTAAGTTACTATAAGCATCAAAAGATCAAATCAACCAGTCCAAATCACAACCAAACCAAACAAAAGATAAGTCCAACAGTCAAAACAAAAAGTCATCAAATCTGCATCAAATCTCTCCCCCTTTTTATCAATAGCAAAAAGTGGAGAACAAATAAAAAGAGTTGATTGAAAATAGAGAAAATCAAAGTTGTTTGGGAAGTCGAACAAACTCGAACTCTCCCATAGAATGCACTGTCTTCTCAAACCTTTCAAAACTCTGCTTTAGTGACTGAAAATCTTCACCTTGCACAGTAGTCTACACTTAATTCTTCAGGGTGTTTAACTGATCGTGCAAAGACACTGAAGTGGCCATGAAAGCATTCTTGAGATCCTGCATCTCATATCCCATAGCATATTGTTGTTTCCTAACTTCCAATAGAATCTCTAACAGTCTCGAAAAGTCTGCTGTTTGAGCTGTTGCAGCACTAGGACCAACCGAGTCGATTTGAGGAATTTTAAGAATGAATGGAACTTCAGCAGTTTGTCCACCATAACTATGAGTGGAAGCTTCTGGATAATGAGAGCCATATACATCCTCTGGGTCTGTTGCAGAACGACTTACATCACTAGTAAATATAGGTGAAGAAATACCTTTCGGTCCAACAGCTCCCCCTTTTGGTTGCCTTCAGGTGGAGTAGGTCAGATTTCTTCTTGATCAACTTCAGCTTCAGAGTGATGCGCATCAGCAGTTCCATCAGTAGTTCCAGTTTCTGCCATCTTAGAATTACTAGACAGGGAGACAGCCAAAGTTGGCTCAAAAGAGTTTTCTTGACCCTAATCTTTTTCTCCTTCTCTCTCTTCCTTTTCCTCTTCTTCTTTCTCTTCTCTTCTTTCTTCCTCTGTCCTCCTCTATTCTTCATCTTCCTTCTTTGTCTATTCTCTCTCTTTTTCTCCTTCTTCTGGCTCTTCTCTTGTCTCATGAATGTTGACAAAACTCTTCAAGTTTCTTAAGGCTGAAAGAGTTATTTCATTCTCATTTTCTTCATCTTACAAAATGAGAGTTCTTTTCTTATTTACTAGAGCAGCCATGGGCTCCTTGCCTTTCCTCTTCGCTGCAGCAGAGTCTTGTTTTGCTTTAACGGAAGACTTCTCCTTCATACGCTCCAACACATTGTTCAACTCTTTCAAACGCATATTTGTGACCATTTTAAAACCAATCACCATTGGAGAGATGGTTGTCAAACATAATAATGCAGAAATGTGAATTTTAAAATGTTTAAAGAGACACGTGATAAGACCATAATAAGGGAGTTGTCCCTTATCCTTCACCACTGTTCGGTACATATGAAACAAGATGGTGTGAGGCAGAGAGAATTTAAATCCAGCATTGATGGCATACATCAATTTTACTTCAAATCGAGAGACATCAGTCTTGGATGTCAACTTGGGACGAATGCAGTTGATTACGATCTTGTGTAGCAAGATGTTAGAGGCATTCATCCTAAAGTAGAAAATTTTGCCTTCAACATCCCTATCTTTAACCAAAGCCAATGTAGCATGAGCAACGGACACAATAATTGATTGAAAAGTCGCTCTTTCCACCCCAATTATATCAGCCAAAGTGTCCGCTTCCACCAAAAATTCCTTGTCATTCACTATGAAAGAGAAACTGTTCGCATCCAAGAAAGATAAATTCGAGTAAAAGTATGCAGTGAGTTCTGGATAAGCAGCATTGGATTCTAAACAAACGCGCTCTAATTGCAGTAAAGCAAGCTTCTCTCGCAGATTGACTTTTACCGAATCAAGGAAATCGAAGTCGACATTCCTAAAGTTCATAACTCCTCTCTTCATTAGGTTAGAATAAACCCTCTTGTGATTCTTCGATCTGAAAAAACTTGAACTGTCACTAACAACATTTGCAACAATACTTGTTCTAGGCTGAAAATGGGTAAACATCCATTCATCGTTGTCCAGTCCTTATGGTTGATTTGTAGTGCCATAAAATGGGTCACTTGGGAAATTTGCGAAAGTCCTTTCAGCTGTCCCTCTCTCTACAACTCCTAACCTTTCCAACTTCCGCAAGAACAAAGTTTCATTCTTGTATCCTCTATCTCTTAAAAATTCATTAATCAAGGACATCGGTGTTTCTCCTTTCTTCAAATTAGAGTAAAGTTTGAAAGCAACCATGGGAGTTAGCATTCTTAGAGGTTCAGCCTCTTATATAACTTCTTCGTCTGGTTGAGTCAGTGGAGAAGACTGACGTTGCTAAGAAGGTTGTTGTTGACTCAGACGCAGTGGTGTAGAAGAATCTTCTTCCTCGGTCAAGTCGAAATGCGTAGGACCCTCAGGCATATGTTGTGGTCCCATGCTTGCAATCCTTGAAGACTTTCTTGAAGACATTATCGCTTCAAGGGAAAAATTCACAAACTTGCTTGAAAAAGGTGAAAACTTTTCGATAAGTCAAGACTGAAAGTGAAAGCAAGTGGGAATTTTGTATTCTGGGGTTTCAGTGTAAAAACAAAGAAGACGAATCTCGATAGTATATAAAGCGAGTGAAGTGAGGTAAGCGAAACGACATAAAAGAAAAAATAAAAATACCTTTTCAAAAAAATAACTTCCTTTTTTGAAAATGTCTTTTCAAAATTGATAACTTTTTTGAAAAAGAGAAACTTGGAAAGATAATTTCAATCAATTGGCAATTAATAAGTGATCGTAACTTTTTAAAATACTGGAAAAGAAATAACTTATAGTCGTAACTCTTGGTTTTCTAAGTTTGAACATCTTCAGAATTTACTTCTAAGTCTGAGCTCCTTCAGACTTTAATGGATAATAGATGTAATGTTTAGTCCGATGCGAATAAACTCAAATAGGCTTTTCTCCAGTGGCTTTGTAAATATGTCCACCAGTTGATTCTTTGAATCAATTAATTGAATCATAACTTCTTCACTTTGAACATGATCTCTAATAAAGTGATGTCGAATCTCTATGCGCTTTGCTCTTGAATGAAGAATTGGATTCTTTATTAGATTGATTGCGCCGATGTTATCACATTTGACCTCAGTGCATGAGTCTTCGATTCCAAAGTCTCTCAGTTGTTGTTTTATCTATAAGATTTGAGAATATCAACATCCAAGAACCACATACTCTACTTCAGCTGTTGAAAGAGCTATAGTGCTTTGCTTCCTTGAGAACCAAGATGTTGTCCTGTTTCCAAGCAATTGGCATGTACCGGATGTACTCTTTCTATCAACTCTGCAATCTGCTAAATCTGCATTTAAATATCCAAGGATGGTAAAGTCTCATTTTTTGGAATACCACAGACCTAAATTTGTAGTTGCGATGTATTTGATGATATGTTTTGCGGCACTTAGAAGAGAATCTTTTGGATCATATTGAAATCTAGCACAAATGCAAACACTAAACAAAATGTCAGGTCTAGAAGCAGTAAGATAAAGAAGTGAACCGATAATACTCCTGTAAAGCTTCTGGTCAACTTTTTTTCCTCCTTCATCTTTATCCAGCTTCGAAGAACTAGACATTGGCATCTCAGTCTTCGCATATTTTTCTTGGTGAATTAAAATTTCTTCCTTCAATTGTTTTACTTATAATCCGAGAAAGAAGGATAATTCACTCATCATGCTCATCTCAAATTCATCCTGCATAGACTTAGAAAACTTATTGCAAAGGTTTTCGTTAGGTGATCCAAATATAATATCATCAACATAAATTTAAGCAAGTATAAAGTTTTTACCTTCCCTTTTAATAAACAAGGTAGTATCCACTTTTCCTTTGACAAAACCATTTTGCATTAAAAAATTACTTAACCTGTCATACCAAGCTCGAGATGTTGCTTTAATTTTTAGTCTGAATACTGAGTTTGGTCTCTTTTGATCTTCAAATCCAGGAGGTTGTTCCATATAGACTTCTTCTTGGATAAATTCATTTAGGAATGCACTATTGACGTCCATTTGGAATAACATGAAATTTTTATAACAGGTAAAAGCAAATAGTAATCCAATTGCTCCTAACCTAACTACTGGTGCGTAGGTTTCATCATAATCTATTCCTTCTTCTTACGTATATCCTTTGGTTGCGAGTCTTACTTTGTTCCTGATCATTTTTCCTTTTTTGTCCAACTTGTTCTTGAAAACCCATTTAGCTCCAATAATTGATTACCTTTTGGTTTATGAGTTAATTCTCATACATTGTTAATGTTTAACTGTCTGAGTTTTTCTTGCATTGCTTCAATCCAGCTTTCATCAGCTTAAAGTTTCTTATATGCTTTTGGGTTCTATTTAAGAAATAAGTGCCACGGCGCTAGACTCTTCTTACTTTTTGGATCTGGTGCGAATCCCTTCATCAATATCACCAATGATGAGTTCTTTAGGATGATTAGACTTGTGCTTCTAGTTATTTGTCGGTCTGACATTTTGCTGATCTTCTTCTTCAGTTGATTTTTCAGCTTCCGTTCGTTGTTGATTTTCAGAGGTTTGAGCTGCTTCAGGGGAGGTAGATTTTGTAGAGTTTGGAGCAGGTTCAGATTCTTCAGGATGAGTTTGAATTAATTGATTCTACAAAGAGTCTTGGAATTTGACATTCGTAGATTCTTCCATAGACTGAGTCTTTTTGTTGAATACTCTATAAGCTTTGCTGGTGGCTGAATATCTAAGGAAGATTCCTTCGTCTGATTTCTCTTCAAACTTACCAGTTCAATCATTTGCATTTTTTAAAACAAAACATTTCTAACCAAATACATGAAAGTAAGAAACAATTGGCTTCTTTCCTTTGAATAACTCATACGGAGTTTTCTTCATAATATGCCTTAAAAAGACTCTGTTAATAGTATAACATGCTGTAGAAACTACTTTAGTCCAAAAATGAGAGAAAATACTACTTTCTATTAAAAGAGTTCTTGTCATCTCTTGCAAAGATCTATTCTTTCTTTCCACAACACCATTTTATTCTGGTGTGTATGGAGAGGAGAAAACATGCTGAAAACTTGATTCATCACAAAATTTTGCGAAGTCTTGATTTTCAAATTCACCTCCATGGTCTATCCATATGCTTGAAATAACATATCATTTCTCGTTCTGAACTTTCTTAGCAAACTTTGAAAAGTAAAAAAATGTTTCAAACTTACTTGCCAGAAAGTAAATGAATTGTCAAAAATCATCAACAATTACTAGATAATATCTCTTTTCGCCTATGCTTTTAGTTCCGGTTGGCACAAAGAGATCCATATGCAGAAGCTGCAAAACACAATTAATAGAAACCTGATTTAATGATTTAAAAGAACTTCTAACCTATTTTTCCAATACATATGGTGTGCATAAGTTAGATTTTTAAAACTTTAGGTTGGGCAGCCCTCGAACAAGGTTCTTAGAAGAGATCTTGGTAATTTGCTTCATGTTGTTGGAGAAAACTTTCTTGAGTGTTTTGAAGTTGACAAAATGTTTCCATCAGTCTAGTCTGAAGACTTGCAGACTCTTCCATCAAAGTCTGAAGACCTCTGAACTGCCAGACTCAAGACCTAAAGTCTATCCTCATTGACAGTTTCTAGACCGTTGAAGAAGGCTTGTCCAGAACTGAATGTTTCGTTAAATAGTTGATTCTATCGACTGGAGAAGATCTCTTGACTGGATACAGCATGACGGAATCCATTATTCAAATTATGATTGATTCAGGGATTTTGGATCCGTTGATTGGCGAAGTATACTTGGAAAGTTCTACTTATGGAAACTTAGATCCTAATTGTATGGGCGAGCATGATTGTTGGGCTATCGTCATATTCCTTAAATAGCTCGAAATCTTCCTAATTGATTATGTCCAACGGGTAGATTGGAAGAATTCCTTTGATAAGTGCCAACGGGTGTGATGGCATGAAGGAGTATATAAGGAAGACATTCAAGTTGTTCGAGTGTGTGGCCGATAAAAGAATTCCAAAGTCTGAAGCTCCTTGTTCTTAGCCAATTAAATTGTTAAACAAAATCTTGTACTCAAAAGAGAGTCTATATTTTTGTGAGATCTTGAGGAAGTGTAGCAGAGTCTCTATACTGTGGAATCAAGGAAGAGCTTTACTATAACGACTCTTTTGATTCATAGTGAAATTCAGCTAGTGGGCTGTCAATGCGGAAGAGTGGACGTATGCTTGAATTAAGTCGAACCAATATAATCTCTGTGTTCTTATTCTCTTCTCTACGCTCTTTTACTTTGATCGTAATTCATTTTATCTGCAAGAGCCTAACTTCCTTTTCATCATCTATTATTGATTAGAGTTGAACACTTATCTCAGAAATTTGTTTTTACACCTATTTACCCCCTCTAGGTGCTCGTACTAGCTTTCACAATTGGTATCAGAGCCTGTGTACTCACTTAAGTTAAAGTGTTTTACTTCAGAGTTAAAGATCCATGACTAGTATGTTGGCTCTAGGACTGGTTGATGGGCAAAGCAATACTAGACCGCCTTATTTTGATGGAAAGGAATACAACATATGGAAAAACAAGATGAAGGCATTCCTAAGATCAAATGATCCTCTGGAATGAGATGTAGTAGACAAAGGAATCATTCTTAAAGCTGCACCAGTCTCAGAAAGAGGAAAAGAAGCCGTTGAGTCTAGTGAAATGACTCAAGAAGAGATAACCAAGAGACAAGCTCTTGATGCAAAAGCAATTTATTCTTTATATTGTGCATTATCTCCTACTGAATATAACAGAACATCTTCTTGTGAAACAGCTAAAGAAGTCTGGGATAGATTACACATCACCTATGAAGAAAATAATCGAGTGAAAGAAACCAGAATCAACATTCTGCTCGGTCAATACGAAGCATTCAAAATGAAATCAGGAGAATCTATCACTGACATGTTTAGTCGTTTTACAGAAATCGTGAATGGTCTTGAATATCAAGGTCAACCAATTTATGGACCCATGAAGGTAAACAAGCTATTGCGTGGACTGTCTAAGGATTGGAATCACATAAAGACCTCAATAAAGAAGACACGAAGAATCATGCCACTCTCTGTTAACGAATTAGTTGGGACTCTTCAGTCTTATGAAGTGGCGCAAATCAACGAAGATGAAGATCCTAAAGATAAGAAATCCGTTGCATTAAAATCTAATGATAATTCTGATGTCATAGATTTTGAAGACGATATAGATGATGAAGAGCTTGCTCTCATGATAAGAAGATTCAGAAAACTAAACAGAAAGGAGAGAAGATTCAATCCAAAGAAACAAAGTTTTCAAAAGCAATAGACTAAGCCAATTGAGGATGATGAATCCAATAAAGATGTAGTTTGCTTTGAGTGCAAGAAAAATGGACACATCAGACCCAACTGTCCCCTTCTGAGAAAAAAGAAAGGAAAAGCTGAGAAATATTGAAAGGCACTTAAAGTAGAAACTTGGAGTGATACAGAATGTGAGGAAAGTGATGATGATTATGCCAATATTTGTCTCATGGCACAATCAAACTCAGACTCAGACTCCAAGACAGACTCAGATTCAGACAGTGAAATCGAGGTAAGTAATTTGAAAATCCCTACTAAAGTCTCTAGATACATTGATGAATTGTGTCTTAGTCTCACAACTTCTCTCAAAAGGATTTCCGAACTTAAAAGAGAAAATTCTGCACTCAAACAACAGGAAAATGTTTGGAAAGAAAATGTCAAAAGTTTAGACAAGGGTGTTACTACTTTGAAAGAAAATGCAGACAATCTTTCAAAAGAAAATGCATTCTTGAAAAATGATATCTCAAGTATTTCTAAAAGATTTTCTATAGGATCGAGAAACTTGAAAAAATTCTTTCAAAGACAAAGACCTTACTTCAACAAATCGGGTTTAGGAATGACTCTTTGAAACCATTTCTCCAATTGATTTTCCTAAAGTAAATGAAAGAATTAAGCAAAGACCTACAAGAGATTCTTACAAAAATCATTTCCAAAAGTTTTTGTAAAACCAAGAAGTCATAAAGTACTCTTAAATGTTCTAAGTGCAATAGCTCAGATCATTTTGAGAAAGAATGTCCTATGGTTTGGAAACCTGTTAAGAATGTATAGGCAAAGACCATATATTACACTAACACCAATGGACCCAAAAAAAATATGGGTACTAAAGAAAGCTTGAGTCTCTTTTCTAAATGCAGGTCACTATCAAGAAAAATGTTAAATGGTACCTGGATAGTGGATGCTCAAGACATATGACAGGAGATTCAAATTACTTCATAAAGCTTGTACAAGTTAATGGTGGAAAAGTTTCTTTTGGAGGAAATAGCAAATGAAGAATTGTGGGATACGGAACTGTAAAGAGTGGAAGTCTCATGATCAGTAATATTTCCTTAGTAGAAGGACTCAACTACAACTTGCTGAGCATCAATCAACTATGTGACACTGGTTTCAAAATCAACTTTTAAGAAGGAATATGTTCATGAACCAGTAAAGATTCCTCTCAGTCTTTCACGGGGCGAAGACATGGGAATATCTACCTCTTGGATATAAAACCAGATGAAACCCAATGTCTAATCTCAATTCAAGAATAAGCAAACTTACGGCACAGAAAACTTGGGCACATCAACATGAAGCAAATAGCCAAAATCTCAGCAAAGAAGCTTGTTCGTGGACTACCCAATTTGACATATCAAAAGTCCGATCTATGCACACCATGTGTATTGGGAAAACAAGTAAGAAACTCATTCAAACCAATAAATCAAGTATCCACTGATCGTGTACTGCAGCTCCTGCACATGGATCTCTTTGGACCAACCAGAACTCAGAGCATTGGAGGTAAGAAATACTGCCTAGTAATTGTGGATGACTACTGTCGATTCACTTGGGTATATTTCCTGGCAAGTAAGTCTGAAACATTTTCCTAAAGTTTGCTAAAATGGTCCAAAATGAGAAAGGATATGTTATTTCAAGTATACGGACAGACCATGGAGGTGAATTTGAAAACCAAGACTTTACAAAATTTTGTGATGAATCCGATTTTCAGCATGTGATCTCTTCACCATATACTCCACAGCAAAATGGAGTCGTGGAAAGAAAGAATAGGTCGCTTCAGGAAATGACTAGAACTCTTTTAATTGAAAGTAACATATCTTCTCATTTCGGGGCTAAAACAGTTTCTACAGCGTGCTATATTATTAATAGAGTCTTTCTAAGGCCTATTCTGGAGAAAACTCCCTATGAGTTATTCAAAGGAAAAAAACTAATTGTTTCGTATTTTCATGTGTTTGGATGTAAATGTTTTATATTGAAAAATGCAAAAGATCGAATTGGTAAGTTTGAAGAAAAATCAGATGAATGTATTTTCCTTGGATATTCTATCACAAGCAAAGCCTACAGAGTTTACAAAAAAAAGACTCAATCTGTGGAGGAATCGATGAATGTCAAATTTCAAGACTTTATGCAAAATCAATCGATTCACACTCATCTTGAAGAATCTGAACCTGCTCCAGACTCTACAAAGTCTAGATTTCCAGAAGCAGCTCAAACTTAAAAAGTCAAGCAACAAATGATCAACGAAGATTCAAATGACGAAAAAGATCAACAGTTTGACAAATCAACCAGCAACTAGAAGCATAAGTCCAGTCATCCCAAAGATCTCATTATTGGTGATATTAATGAAGGAATTCACACAAGATCCAAAAGGCGTGAAGAGTCTAGTGCTGTGGCTCTTATTTCTGAAATAGAACCTAAAAGTATAGAAGAAGTTTTATCTGATGAAAGCTGGATTGAAGCTATGCAAGAAGAACTCAGACAATTCAGTATCAATGATGTATGGGAATTGACTCCCAAACCAAAGGGAAAATCCATCATTGGAGCTAAATGAGTTTTCAGGAACAAGATGAACGAGAAAGGAAAAGTCATAAGAAACAAAGCAAGACTCGTGGCCAAGGGATATACGCAAGAAGAAGGGATAGATTATGATGAGACTTACGCGCCAGTAGTAAGGTTAGAAGCAATTAAATTATTACTTGCTTTTGCTTGTCATAAGAATTTCATGTTATTCCAAATGGACGTCAAAAGTGTTTTCCTAAATTGATTTATCCAAGAGGAAGTCTATGTGGAACAACCACTCAGTTTTGAAGACCCAAGGAAACCAGACTCTGTATTCAGACTGAAAAAAGCTCTATATGGTTTAAAACAAACACATCGAGCTTGGTACGACAGACTAAGTAAATTTTTAATTCAAAATGGCTTTGTCAAAAGTAAAGTAGATACTACATTGTTTATCAAAAGAGAAAGCAAAAGTTTTCTACTTGTTCAAATTTATGTTGATGATATTATTTTTGGATCTTCTAATGAAAATCTGTGCAAGAAATTCTCTAAGTTTATGCATGATGAATTTGAAATGAGCATAATGGGTGAACTAACCTTCTTTCTCGGGCTTCAAGTGAAACAACTGAAAGAGGGAACCTTTATTCATCAAGAAAAATATGCTAAAGAACTTGTCAAAAAGTTTGGACTGGAGAATTGCAAAAAGACTGATATACCAATGTCAAGTTCTTTGAAAATGGACAAAGATGAAGAAGGAAAGAAAGTTGACCAGAAGCTATACAGGAGTATCATTGGTTCTCTTCTTTATCTAATTGCTTTCAGACCTGACATTTTATTTAGCGTTTGTATTTGTGCCAGATTTCAATCAGATCCTAAAGAATCTCATCTAAGTGCTGCAAAGCGTGTTATCAAATACATTGCCTCAACTTCAAATTTTGGTCGCTGGTATCTTAAAGAGGGAGACTTTACTCAAATGCAGACTTAGCTGGATGCAGAGTTAATAGAAAGAGCACCTCAGGCACTTGTCAACTACTTGGAAATAGGACAGTGTCTTGGTTTTCAAGGAAGCAAAATACCGTAGCTCTTTCTATGGCAGAAGCAGAATATGTAGCTCTTGGAAGTTGTTGTTCACAAATTCTGTGAATAAAACAACAGCTAAGAGACTTTGGAATTGGAGATTCATGCACTAAAATCAAATGTGACAACACCAGCGCAATCAATCTCACCAAGAATCTGATTCTTCACTCAAGAGCAAAACATATAGAGATTCGATATCATTTCATTAGTGAACATGTCCAAAATGGAGAAGTTTTGATTTAATTTATTGATTTAAAGAATCAACTGGCGGATATATTTACAAAGCCTTTGGAGAAAAATCAATTTGAGGTTATTCGTTCCAAACTCAACATCTTAAAGTCTGAGGAAGTTCAAACTCAGGACTGAAAGTCTAAAGACACTCAGACTCAGACAATCAAGATTTACGACTGTAAGTTACTTTTATTTTAGAGAATTATCTCTCGGATCAAATCCCGAAAAGGTACGATTATCCATCCAAAATTGATTGGTGTTATTTTCAATTTCCGTGATTATTGCAATCTTTCCTTTTCGAAAAAGAAGTTATTTTTGAAATGATAGTTATCTAATTTTTGAAAATGCAGTTATTTTTAAAAGGCATTTTTACATTTCCTTTTTACAACGTTCCGTATGCCCCACTTCAACTGCCTTATATACTGTTGGTTCTTCTTCGTTTTACTCACAAAAACCCTAAGAGAGCACAAATCTTCCACTTCTGTCTTCTTCTCTTGTTTAATCCTCGAAAAAGTTTTCATCTTTCTTGGGAAACAAGCTTTGAATCTTTCAAAGACTGTGAAAGATGTCGTCTCAAAGAAAGTCTTCGAGGATCGCGAACAGGGGACCACAGCAAATGCGTGAGGGACCTACGCACTTTGATCTCACCGAGGAAGAAGAATCTCCTAGACAGCAGTAGAGCCCACAACATTCTCAGCAACGTCCATCTTCTCCATCTAGACCTCCAAATGTTGCACATCGAGAAGAGAAAGAAATCATCGAAGATGTAGAACCCGTAAGAACTCATAAGCCCGCTTTTACCTATAAGCTTTATTGTGCTTTGAAGAGGAGTGGTACTTCGTTGAACTATATTGATGAATTTCTGAAAGACAAAGGGTATAGAAATGAAAATTTCTTTTTACGCACAATGAAACGATTGGGAATTGCGGAAGAAGCATTGGCAAATATCCCAAGCGATCCACGTGTTGGAGGGCTGAGTCAACCTGATGGGAATGACGATGATAGGATGTACAGTCAGTTTAAACCTAGAATGGGTGTTGCGGCAAAAATCCGAAGCAAAAGGACAGATTTGTTTCTCTCAGAGGAACACACACAACTGTACTATAAGTTGCTAAAGCGTGGTGTGATTAACCCTAGGAGTGTGGACTTTGATTTTCTTGATTCTCTGAATGTTAATCTGCGAGAGAAATTCAATCTTCTTCAACTCGAACGGTTTTGTTATGAAATGACAGAGGTTTATGCTGAACTTACTGCTTACTTCTATTCGAATCTTAGTTTCTTGGATGCGAATAGATTCTCTTTCGATGTTCGAGATCAAGACTATGTGGTTGACATGAATACATTGGCTGATGTGATTGGGGTTGAAAGAGGGAGATATCAACCAATCAGTGTGTCTATTGGTTGAGCAAGGATAGAGCTTGTTCAGGATAGAACAACGGAAGGAAAGATTTCCTATTCGAGGATGAATGCATCCAATATTTTGCTTTACAAGATAGTGATTAACTGCCTCAGACCAAAATCAACTTCGAAGATCAATATTTCAAACTCGGAGGCAAAGCTAATGTATGCCATTAATGCTGGCAAGAAGTTCTCTCTTCCACACACCATTATGTTCCACATGTACAGAACGATAATAAAGGACAATAGTCAACTTCCTTACTTAGCACTTGTGACCAAGTTATTCAAATATTTGAACATTCAGCCTCCCCGTATTCTCTGTGTTCGAACATGCGATCAAATGGTGGTGGGACTGAAGATGGTCTCTAAAATGCGTATGAAGGAACTTAACAAGGCTTTGGAGAAATTCAAGGTGAAAACCCCTATCAAGACTCATCCAGTCTCTTGAGCTACAAAGCGAAAAGGGAAAGAGCCCATGGTTGCTCCATCGACGAAAAGAAGAGCACTCGTTTTGGAAGATGAAGAGGATGAGGATGATATCACTATTTCTACGCTTGCATTGAAGAACTTGAGTCGTTCTATTCCAGAGACAGAGGAAAGACAGGAACAAGACAAGGATGAGATAGAACAAAGGACTGGAGAGAGAGAAGAATTGGAGAAAGAAGTAGATGAGGAAAGGATTGAGGAAGAAGAAGAAGAGGGCAGAGGAGAACAAGCAGAAGCAGAGCATGATGAATATTTTTCTCCACCTGAAGGCATTGAAATAGGGGGAGATTCTGAGAAAAGAGGTACGTTCTCATTTGCTGCCACCAGTGAAGGAGTAAGTTGTTCTCCAGCAGATCCAGAGGACATCTATGCCTCTCAATTTTCTGAGGAGGGACATGATGTTTCATCGCCCAATCTGCGTGATCATGCTGATTTGCCATCATCTGCCAATATACCATCTGATCGAGCAGAAGCCAGTACTCAGACTGATAATTCAGCAGACTTTCGCAAAGTGCTTGATGTTCTCTTGGAGATGTGAGGCCAAATTTATGCTCTGGGATGTGAAGTACAGAACTTGCAAAATGCAGGTCAAACCTCTTCAGTTTTTTTGCATGATCAACTCCATACCCTTGCTTTTCAAGTTCAAGCAAATGCTAAGGGTGAAGATGTGGCTCAATTGAAGGAGGATTTGAAAAAGCTGGAAGGGATTGTCTAGTCAATGGGAGATTTCCAGCTTATTCGTATTCCCAAGCAATCATAATTCCATCTTTTTTCATCTCTACCTTTTTAATGCTAACAAAAAGGGGGAGAGATATGTGCAGATTTGAGATTTAAACTCTTAAATTCTTGACATTTGTGTTTGATTGACTTTACTTTTGTGTTTGGCTGTTTGGATTTGGACTGGATTTGAATTTGACTGTTTAAACATTTGTTTATCTTAAGCACTACTAGTATTTCATGGCAAAGATAGTTGCTCATTTGCAGGACTAACCTACTTTCTGTGAATGCAGATTTTAATGTTATCTTAACTAAATCAATTATATTTTGTGAGATATCCACGTTTGCTTGAATATTGTTTTGCAGGTCAAAGTTATCCAAATCTGCAGGAAAGTTTTGTCACCATCAAAAATGGGGAGATTATTGGAGAAAACTTCCTTGAGTGTTTTGAAGTTGACAAAATGTTTCCATCAATCTAATCTGAAAACTTGCAGACTCTTCCATTAAAGTCTGAAGACCTACAGACTGCCAGATTCAAGACCCAAAGTCTATCCTCATTGATACTTTCTAGACCGTCGAAGAAGGCTTGTCTAGAACTGAATGTTTCATTAAAGATTTGATTCTATCGACTGGAGAAGATCTCTTGGCTGGATATAGCATGGCGGAATCCATTATTCAAATTAAGATTGATTCAGGGATTTTGGATCAATTGATTGGCGAAGTATACTTGGAAGGTTCTACTTATGGAAACCTAGATCCTAATTGTATGGGCGAGTAGGATTGTTGGGCCATCGTCATATTCCTTAAATAGCTCGAAATCTTTCTAATTGATTCTGTCCAACGGGTAAATTGAAAGAATTCCTTTGGTAAGTGCCAACGGGTGTGATGGCATGAAGGAGTATATAAGGAAGACGTTCAAGTTGTTTGAGTGTGTGCACGATAGAAGAATTCCAAAGTCTAAAACTCCTCGTTCTTAGTCAATTAAATTATTGAGCGAAATCTTGTACTCAAAAGAGAGTCTATATTTTTGTGAGACCTTGAGGAAGTGTAGCAGAGTCTCTACATTGTGGAATCAAGAAAGAGCTTTACTGTAACAACTCTTTTGATTCATAATGAAATTCAGCTAGTGGGCTATCAGTGCGGAAGAGTGGACGTAGGCTTGGATTAAGCCGAACCACTATAATCTCTGTGTTCTTATTCTCTTCTCTATGCTCTTTTACTTTGATCTTAATTTATTTTATCTGCAAGAGCCTAACTTCCTTTTCATCATCTATTATTGATTAAAGTCGAACACTTATCTCGGAAATTTGTTTTTACATCTATTCACCCCCTGTAAGTGCTCGTACTAGCTTTCACGCATGTTGACATGGCCAAGTTTTCAATGCCAAAAATTTGCTTCATCTTGAATTAAAATTAGACATTGAGATTTTTCTAGTTTTATATCTAGAAGATAGATATTCCCATGTCTTCGTCTAGTAAAAGATTGTGAAAGATCTTTACTATTCCCGAACATAATCCTTCTTGAAAATTGATTTTAAATCCAGTGTCGCACAATTGGCAAATGCTGAGCAAATTGTAATTGAGTCATTCCACCAAGGAAACATCGTTGATTGTGAGACTCCCAATTTTTACAGTTCCAGACCCAATAATTCTTCATTTGCTATTTCCATCAAAATAAACTTTTCTATCATTTATTTGCACAAGTTTTATAAAACAACTTAAATCTCTAGTCATATGCCTTGAACAGCCACTATCCAAATATCATTTAACATTTTTCTTGATAGTGACCTGCAATTAAAAAAAAAACTCAAGCTTTCTTTGGTACCCACATTTTTTTGGGTCTAGAGAAGTTAGTGCAATAAGCAGTCTTTGCACATTCCTTCTTAACAGGTCTCCAAACCATAAGACATTATTTCTCAAAGTGTTCTGAGCTGTTGCACTTAGAACATTTGAGAGTACTTCGCCCAACATGTTTTACAAAGACTTTTTGAAAATGATTTCTATAAAAAGTTTTTGTAGACCTTTGTTTGATTCTTTCCTTTACTTTTGAAAAATCAAATAGCGGAATAGTTTTAGAAGTCATTCCCAAGCCTGATTTGTTAAAGTAGGGTCTTTGTACTAAAAGAATCTTTTCTAACTTCTCAGATCCTATTGAAAACCTTTTTGAAATATTTGAAATGTCATTTTTCAAAAATGTATCAGTTGGGTTTGATGTGTCCATTTTTCTTGCATTCAAAACAGATCACATCTTTATTGGTTTCATCATCCTCAGTTGAATTGTTTTGAAACTTTTGAGTGCTTTGTTTCTTCTAATTGAATCTTCTTCCATTTTTGTTCAGTTTCCTGAACCTCTTTATCATAAGAGCTAACTCTTCATCATCTATATCATCTTCAGAATCTGTAATATCATAATCATCGTTAGATTTCAAAACAATTGACTTCTTACCTTTGGGATCTTCTTCCTCGTTGATTTGCTCAACTTCATAGGACTGAAGTGTGCCAACCAATTCGTCTACAGAAAGTGGCATGATCCTTTGTGTTTCCCTTATTGAAGTCTTTACATGATTCCAGTCTTTGGAGAGTCCATGCAGCAATTTGTTAACCTTCATGGGTCCTAAGATTGGTTGTCCCTGATGTTCTAGATCATTTACAATTTCTGTAAAACGACTAAACATATCAGTGATAGATTCTCCTGGCTTCATCTTGAAGGCTTCATACTGCCCGAGTAGAATATTGATCCTTGTTTCCTTCACTCGATCAGTTCTTTTATAGGTAATGTGCAGCTTGTCCTAGACTTTTTTGGTTGTTTCACAAGAAGATATTCTGTTATACTTAGTAGAAGATAATGCACAATATAAGGAGTAAATTGCTTTAGCATCAAGAGATTGTCTCTTGGTTATTTCTTCTTGAGTCATCTCGCCAGTGTCTGCAACTTCTTTTCCCCTTTTTGAAACTGATGTAGCTTTAGGAATAATTCATTTTTCTACCACATCCCATTCTAGAGGATCTTTCAATCTTAGGAATGCCTTCATCTTGTTTTTCCATATGCTATATTCATTTCCATCGAAATAAGGTGGTCTGGTGTTGCTTTGGCCTCCAACCAAATCTGGAACTAACATACTAGCCGTAGATCTTTAACTCAGAAGTAAAACACTTCAATTAAATGAGCACATAGGCTCTGATACCAATTGATAATGTTAGTATGAACACTTAGAGGGAGGTGAATAGATGTTAAAGAAGTTCTTGCAAGACTTAACAACTTAATTCAACTTTTATTAAAACGGTAGACTAAAGATGTAAAAGACTGTAAACAGTTATATAAGACTGCAAATTAAAGTAAAGAGTTTAGGAAAAAAGAATTGAAACACAAAATTTATAGTGGTTCGGACCAAGCCTACCCCCACTCTCCCGTACTGACAGCCCACTGGCTGGATTTGACTAAGAACCAAAAGAGATTTTACAGTTACACGTCATTGATTCCACAGTGTAGAGACTCTACTACACTTCCTCAAGGTCTCACAAGTATTTAATCTCTCTTTTGAGTACAACTTAAGCTCAACGATTAAATCAGCAAAGAACTAGAAACTTCAGACTTTGGAATTTTTCTTTCACGCACACACTCGAATAACTTGAGCGTTCTCCTTATATACTCCTCCATGCCATTATAATCGTTGGCACCTTCCAAATGAGTTCTTCCAATCTACCCGTTGGACATAATCAATTAGGAAGATCTCGAGTTATTTAAGGAATGTGATGATAGCCCACCAATCATGCTCGTCCATACAATCAGAATCTAGGTTTGCATAAGTAGAACCTTCCAAGTATACTTCGCCAATCAACAGATCTAATTATTCAAATTGATTTCAATAAGAATAATTGATCACGAGATGCTATTTCTAGCTGTGAGATCTTTTTCAACCATACGAACCAAATCCTTGAAGATATATTTTCTTCTGGATAAGTCTTCTTCATCAAATAAATCTTTTCTTCGTAGGTCTGAAAACTATAGTGAGGGTAGACTTTAAATCTTGAGTCTGGAGGTCTTCAGACTTTGACGATAGAGTCTGCAAGTCTTCAGACTTTGACGATAGAGTCTGCAAGTCTTCAAACTAGGCTGATGGAAACATTTTGTGAACTTTAAAACAGATAAAGAAGTTTTCTCCAACACAATTCAATTCGGTTCAGACAAAAAAGAAAAATTAAGACGAAGAAGAAGAGAAGTGTGTCAGGATTTGAATGTGGTTGTTAGAGACATTTTTCTTTAGGGATTGATAAACATACCAAACAAGCCATCAACTCCTCCATCGCCGCCCGTGATAAATAATTTCACCGGTCCAGGAAGGGCAAATTCGTCAACGCAGGTGGTGACGGCAAAAATTAGGCTCCAGATTAAAGGGAGGGGGGAGTTTCGATTAGATTAACCTTGGACGGTTTTTAAGTTCGAGCAGGCTCGCCCGCGTCGCCACGTGGCTCGAGAATGTCCCGAGCGACAAGGTTTTTTAATGTTTGAATGACAGAAAAGGACAACCAGATCTTGGATTTCTTCCGGGCCTCCTTGGACTCTTCGGGCGCATTTAGTAACGATTCTGTTCCCGGAAGTAGATTTTAATAAAAAATTATTATTTTTCATTATTTTCCTGGGAACAAATCTAAGCATTTTAAGCCGTTTAGTAACTGTCCAAAATTTAGTAACCAAGTCTCCATACCCTTAGTTTCTGGTTCGTAGAAGTAAAATAATTATCTCATTATTTTACTTAGATGTCTAATCGACTTACCGTAAACCGATTAGTGAATATTAATCATTTGCATGTTAAATATTTGAACCTTAAGTCGCGAATTGCCATGGGTTTGGGAGAGCTCGAGCTAAGTTTAAAAACTTAGTAGTCCATTAGCCTAAACTTAGGTGGTGCACTCGAAATTTAGGTCGCAACAGGAACAAAAAATCAAAATCGGATACTATTTGGCACATTACCAAACAGCCCCTTCTATTTCAGAAACTGTCAGATCTTTTTTTACTAATATTTTATTTTATCTGGTGCCGAGTTCTAAACAAATCTGGAAAAAAAAAAATTGGTAAAAAAGAATGGTTCTTGAAAGGAGGAGGAGAAGGAGAAGCCGATTTCGAGTTAAGCGACACACCACCACCATTGCATCGATTTTCCTTTTGTCTTTTGGGATATGGTCTTTCATACCGCAATTAATATTTTTTATAGACACATCATGCATTGGCACATGCATCAAATTAATTTTTCTATCTTACGCTCCTACGTTTTTTAACAGCAAAATTCCGATCATTTTTCTATCTTACAACTAGAGGTGTCAAAATAGGTCATTACCCATTTACGGACCCATTTATAGCTAAACAGGTCATTAATGGGTCGAGCTTGCACCCATAATGGATTTTAAAAGTAAATAGGCTGAGATAAATGGGTCATAAATGGGTCTGCTCTCAGACCCATTTATGACCCGTTTATCAACCCACTAAGAGTGAACCCATTTACTCTCCCTCTTCGACGTCTTCGTTTTCTCGCTTACCCTCCATCGTACGACGTACTGCAAGTCGGGACTCGAGAGGCCGAGAACTCACCGGCAACTTCCTCTGTCTTTTTCCGAGCATTTCGACTTCTACGTTTCTTCTCCTCCTTCTCGTTCCACCAGCCGCCGCCGCCGCCGTCGCCGCCATCTTCGCCGTCCGCGGAAAGCGATTGCGCTTTGATTGGGCGAATCTGCAGATCTGCCTTTTGGGTCTGTCTTTTTACGCATACGCTTGTAGTTTTGCCTCTTGGGTCTGTCTTTTAATTCACCCATGGTTGCATTATTGAGCATGTAGGTAGATGAAACGGATCTTGTTTCTAGGGTTTTGGCGAGTTGTCCTTTCGTTTTTGGGCAGTTTGCTATCTGGGTTGGTTCTCTTGCTTGTTGTCTTGCTTTCTCCATCTTGTCTATGTTAAGCTGGAGAGCACAGTGTGATTCATCGGTGGTTTGGACTTTGTTCTTTCTGTTCCCTTGGGAAGAAGATGGGGTGACCATTGTAGGGCGAGATCGTTTCTTTTGTCGATGGAGTTGCGGCATGAAAGCTTCGCTTGGCCGTTTTTTATGTTGGTTCCGAGAACATGGGCGGAATTTAAGAATGAGTCCAAGAACGTGGGGCTGTCCTTTGGGTGTGTTTCTAAGTGCCCTTTTGACATAGTGTGGTCGTCTAGGCTCCCAACCCAATACTTGTTTTGAAGCCATCTGCTTTCCGCCATTCTGCACCAGAGTTAGTTCATCTATGCTGAGCTGAGTCAGAGGTCCTCTGTTCTTGCCTTCCGAATTGATTTGTTTATGTGGGTCATTCCATTTCGGGCTGGTGAATTAGGTTATATATTGGAAATTGACGGTCAGAGACGATTGGATTGGTGGATTTTTTGTTCTGTGAGTGATGTTCATGGGGCGGTTTGTGGTGATTGCGAGTTGGGCTCTGATTCTTGTTTCTTTCTTTTTGCATTTTCGTCGGCTGATTGGTGGGCTTTTCTGTTTTGCGAGATCGAGCGATGTAGCCGTATGGACGAAGAAATTTACAATCAGCTGGTTCGGAAGGCTGAAGAAGAAGGGTATGACGTGAGCAAGCTCCACAAGACTCCACGTAGCGACAGTCCACCGGAAGAAGAAGGACCCAAGGACACCAAAGGTGTTTGGTGGATCAAGTCCATTCTAGGAAGATAGGGGGAACTCGATTTCACAGCCAGCTTGATGAAGATGATGCAGCAGAGGCTTCATGGAGTTCTAAGTACATATGAGTTTTCATAAATAATCAGCATATGGTGTACCCCTGTTTTAAGTCAGATTGAAATCTTTTAGTCTCGAGACTACCATGCGTTCGTTTTGTTTGATGATATTTTGCTTCTGCTGTGTGCGGATATTGTATCAGTGATGAGAGATTGGCAATGAATAGGAGCTGTTCAATTATGAGATCCTTCTGGGATTCCTTTCCGCTTGACGGAGTGTGGGTCAGTGGCAAATTTCAATACTTGTGACCTCTTAAAATCAGTCTAGGCATAAAGATGGCACCTGTAGAGAATGTTGCATCAAAGCTATTTGTTCAATGCTCTTAGCAAAAGGGGCTCATGAAGATCTATAGACACTTGCTCAACTATCAAAGTACTGCACTAATATTCCTTAAATTCTTACATCCATTGAGACACATTCCATCTAAAAAAAAAAAAAAATCTTTAGAAAAATCAGTCACTTGGTCAATTGGAAAAATGATACTAGAGAAGGATAGATTGGTTTCTCTTTTTTCCATTGGTTTATTTTGGCCTCATAGTAAAATGAACAAATGCTTGTAAAGTAGAAAGAAAGCAACTTAGCTGTTCTCTTAACGTTCGAACCCTTGTGAGAACACTTACATAATTTGCTCGATCATATTGCAGAAAATATATATATCCTCTAGAGCTCGTCGAGTGAGCTCGAGGCTCGCTTGTGGCCGATTGTTGGCCGTTGTCATGGCCGGTGGCCGGCCAAAGAAGAAGAAGAAGAAGAAAAAGTTATATTTAAAAAATAAAAATAAAAAAATCTATTTAAAAAAATAAAAAATAATTAAAATTCGATTTTTAAAGTAATTATTTTAAAATTTATAAAAATTGTCCATTAAATTTGTGTCGTATAAAATTATTTTAGCAATACCTTTTTTGTAAATATATATAATAATAAATTAAGTTTAGTTAAATGGGTCGAGTATAGGTCGGGTCGAGTATGGGTCAAAATTTTTACATTGCAATAAACGGGTCATAAACAAGTTAAATGGGTCGATTTGAGGCGGACCATTTATGACCCGACCCAAACCTGACCCGACTCACCCATTTAACGGGTCTACTATAGCTACTTCACAGTCACAAAATTTTCGATCTCGGACATATTTCCATCCTTTCGCATTCGCAATTTCATCAAATTATATGCTTTTATCGATAATTTCTTTTTCATATCTCTTGATACAACACTTCATATAATAAAAGTAATTTTTCATGCTTAACTTCTCGACTTGTAAATTGTAATGTCCGTGCATAACACATGAGCTTTTAAAGTAAATTCAGCTCTTTGAATCTCCATGTAATAACTTGGTTCCTGTCTTAGGGGAGGTCGCATGTGATTTTTTTCCTAAGTCAGAGCATCATTAATGACGTGATCCGACGGTTCATGCTCCGTATCACTCGATTAGTCATATCTAAATTATATTAGTCATAAAGAATAAGGCCGTAATCTGCCCCGGGATGCCACTAAATTATCACTCCTTTTATTATAAAGGGGGTCATTCACCTTACGTGTCAATTTCTATCCTTTTTGAGGAAAAAAAGAGACAACGCAGGGGACAAGGCTTTAACGTTCAAGAATGTCGACGACAACCCGAGAAACATAAGATTACAACGCAACTAGGGGGATGGATCCTGGCATTTTCTCTTCTACTCTTGTGAATCCTCTTTAGTCCTTAGTGTGGAGGCCTTTGATTTCTCAGTCGTATGCTGCTTCATAGGCTATTGAACCTGTTCTGTTCATTGCCATCTTTCGATCTTTGGATTGGTTGCGGTTCGTCGTCTACTGACGCTTCTTCTTTGGGTTTATGTTCTTTTGTTGCTGTTTGGTAGTACAGGTTTCACCTGCCTTTTCCTTATTCGCCGCCTTTTTATGTGCGGCTTTTTGCATTCAGCTCCCTTCCACTTAAGTTGACTTGTTGTCTTCTTAAGTGTAAGTTTTGTGGAGTCGAATCTTGTGTATATTGTTGGTTTAGCTCAATATATTATTACCTTCCACCAAAAAAAAAAAAAAAATAGAGACAATGCGGGGAAACAAATATTGGGTCATCGACGCGAAAAATAATGTAGGTGCTTTTTATAAGAGATTATTATGAGAAAAGAATTTTGGTTTTATGTCAAATTTCAATTAGGGGCAAAGCCACGAAAAAATCATAAATTTTTGCCCACTAAGACACATATGCCCTTAATTATTTTTCGTGACACCTAAAAATTCAAACTTATATCCCTGTAATGCAAAATTTATTCCAAACTTTTTTTTCTTCTAACATCAAAAATCCCATATTTACCCTAAACTTATTCTTATGATACAAAAAGTCCAAACTATTTTGGTGTCCGAGAATAAGTTTAGGGGAAACATGTCATGTTATATAATTTCAAGATAAATGTATCAAATTTAGGATTTTTGATGTCAAGTAAATATTCCATGATAAATATAATTTAAGATTTTTAGCGAATTTTATCCTTCCAATTAGGATGGCGAAAATAAATTCATTTAAGCTACAGCGAGGTTTGACATGAGATGCTGTCCGAAAGCAATTGTATTCAATACGAAAGCTATACGGGTGTAATAAGAGGAAATCTTTCCTGGTCCTCGTCTTTATATGTATTCCCTCCCTTTTCTGGCAGTTAAAAAAGGGAAAGAAAAAAGATTTTCCCTTTTCTTTTTTTATGGTAAAAAAAAGATTTTACCTTTTCTTCATCGCACTTTCCTTTGTAATCCCACGCTTCCTTAGAAAGCATTTTCCCTTCCCTCTCTCCTTCTCTCTATATATATCGCTCTGCGTGCAGTTTCCATTTCCCATGGTCGAACTGCGAAACGAAGAGCCTTTCCCCTCCGTCGAACGCCGCGCGTGAGCCCCAGCAAGGCCGCCTCCGTCGAGGGCCCGCTGCTGCTCCCTGCCGCCGAGGAGACAACGCCCGACGATGGGTCGTCGCCATCGCCGCTGGGACCTCCCCCTCCTGTCCCTCCTCCTCCCCCTGCTGCTGCTGCTGTCCGTGTGCCTCGCTGCCTCTGCTCAGACCCTACAGAGCGACGTCCTCGCAATGCAAGCCCTCAAGAAGAGACTGACGCTCCCTTCCTCCCTCGACTGGTCCAACGCCGACCCGTGCAATTGGCCCCAGGTCTTGTGCACCGGCAACCGGGTCGCCCGGATCCAGATAGGTATGCGGGGCGTGTCCGGGACCCTCCCTCCGGACATCAGCAAACTCACTGCCCTGACGCGGTTCGAGGTCATGAAAAGCCAGTTCTCCGGCCCCCTCCCGAGTTTCGCCGGGTTGGCTCAGTTGCAGGTACCGAGTCCGTGGGTTTCTTTTCTTCTTTTTTTTTTTGCCTGGATGATTTTTGGATTCTGTGCTTTCTTGGCCCCTTCTTGGAACAGGTGTTGTATCTAAACCGCAACAATTTCACCTCCATTCCTGCGGACTTCTTCACTGGTATGTCGTCTCTGCAAGCGGTTGACCTGAGCTATAACAACTTCGCTGCTTGGGGGATTCCCGCTAGTCTGAAAGATTGCACCTCCCTTCAGAATTTCACCGCGACCCAAGCGAACGTGATCGGGCAAATCCCCGATTTCATCAATGCGGAGAATTTCCCTAGACTGTTCGCGCTTCAGTTGTCTTTCAATAACTTGGAAGGCAGGCTGCCCGCGAGCTTCGCTGGGTTGACGATTCAGATCCTATGGCTGAATGGGAAGGCCGGGAATTCAAAGCTCATCACCGGGACGATCGACGTCATAGCGAAGATGACCCAGTTGGCACAGGTTTGGTTGCACAGTAACCAGTTCACGGGTCCTATACCTGACGTTTCAAATTTGAAGAATCTATGGGATTTCAGCGTGAGGGATAACCAGTTGACTGGCGTTGTCCCTGAGTCCCTGGCAAAGCTTCCTAATCTCAAAACGCTGGACATTTCCTACAACAATTTGTCCGGTAAAGTGCCTACTTTTCGGAACGATGTGAAAGTAATTAGAGATGGTAATCCTAACCTAGGTAAAGACATTGACCTCTCGCAGGAAGCTTTCGTGGTATGATCTCGACGATTATTCTCTTTGGTTTCGATCATAAATCGCGTACGTCTCCAAGTGCTGATGGTGCTTGGGCTTTCTTTATGCAGGCTCTCACGAAGCTGATCTCTGAATAGCACCTGATAACACCAACGTGGAGGCCGCTTGTTGGTGATTATGATGGATAAATAAATGGCTTGAATTATGTTGCATGGTTCTGTAATGTTGTTTGCTTATCGTGTGTGAAATCAGCATCGCGAAGCTGATGATGACCATGTCGATAAATAAAGTCGTGAACTTTCCGAGCGAGCATTTTCCCTATGATAATATACAGAAGAGGCCCCAAACCCTATCGTTCCCCTTGGGTGTTGCCATTTTCCTACTCAACTCGTGTCTCCAAGCAGCCTAGAGATGGTAAGAAATGATGAAAAGAAGACTGACATAAGAGAACAAAACAACGTGACTAGCTTCATAAGTTCGGAATTTGTGTTGCCCGGCCATCCATAAATGACGCGTGTTTCTCTATGGCTTGCCACGAAGCATTTTGGAATTAATAATTGTCGCGACCAATTTTTCGGGTTCACCACCTAAAACTAGGTTAATGGATTACTAAGTCTTTAAGCTTAGCTCGGGCTCTCCCAAGCCCATATCAATTCGCAACTTAGATTTAAATTCTTAACATGCAAATGATTTTCAATCAGGAGTCGCCACTAATCTATTTTTGGTGAGTCGATTAGAAACCCAAGTAAAGTAAATGTAAAGTAACGGGAGATTTACTTTACTCCTACGAACCAGAGATTTATGAGTTCGGGGACTTGGTTACACCAGACTATACTAGTGCCCTTTCGGTACCTTTTTATTTCATTTTTAAAAAAATGTTTGGCAATTGAATTGATTTTAATTTAACTTTCTAACATG
The DNA here is from genome assembly GCA_014182725.1 of Eucalyptus brandiana. Lineage (NCBI taxonomy): Eukaryota > Viridiplantae > Streptophyta > Magnoliopsida > Myrtales > Myrtaceae > Eucalyptus > Eucalyptus brandiana. Next base: position 33,579,535 of record CM024669.1, read on the forward strand.
TGAGGTGATCATACATGTGCGCATACCACCAATTTAACACTCAAGAAAGCAAATTAAATAATGCAAAACATACCTAGAAAACGAAAGATCTGCATTGTTAAATCGAATTCACATCAAGAACCCTAGATATGATTTCTAATTAACACGTAATTTCAATTTTTGTTTTCACTTTATTTAATGAAAATCATGCGATGCATGCTAATAATGTAATATGACATGGCAGCATGATCTAAACTAATATGACATGAAGAAATGCAATAATTAAATGCAATCTAGATGACCTAATTTTAATGACATGTAATGCGATGCAATGACATACAAAATTATTTAAACTAAAATGACATGCAAAGCATATAATTTAGTATGCGAGTTATATGTCATGCAACATTTATTAAATGACTTAGTCTAATGACGAGGAAGTTCTAATTAAATGAACCTAATAAAAACTAAATGACGTGCATTTGATATTTCTATCTTTAAAAATGCAAAAATGATCTAGCTATATTAAAATTTTATCTAATTTAAACTAAGGATTAAGTCGCATTAAATCCTAATTTAAACTAAGATATTATCTTAATCTACCATGCAATTTATCTAATATGCGATGACGTGCAAAAATGCCCTAATTTAACATGATATATGCATGATGACATTTTGTGCTTTTATTAATTTTGAAATTAAAATTTCACATGCAATTAAATGATGATAAAGCTAACATCCTAAATGATTGTGCTTTCCTTTTTGGTTTTCTTTTCCTTGATTCAAAATAAAATTATTATTCTAAATATAAAAGATAAAAACCTAATCCTAATTTAACATTTTTGGATTTTTCTTATTTAAAATTCGAAATAAGATTGCAATTTTAATCCTAAAGCAAATCTAATCCTAATTCAAATATTTTTTTGGATTTTTCTTTTACGAAAATAAGATTGACTCAACCAACTTGCTATCATAAGATTGATATCCTAAAATTGGCGAACCATATCTCGCGCATGAGATCGGGTTGGCCAATTTTAAATTAAATCGCGAATCGAATCTCGAACTTGAGATTGGATTGTCGATTTTGTAAAAAGATTGCGAGTCGAATTTCGGGCGCGAAAATCGGACTGTCAATCTCTTATTTGAGGGGCCAATTCATGTAGGAATATCAATTAGATACCTAAAGGAACAATTTCACTAAAAGACAGAATAAAAAGGAAAGAAAAAGAAAACAGTAAATAAATAAGTAAAAACTACCTAGTTTCCCTTTTCTTTTTCTTTTGTTTTTTCCTGTTTTCTTTTTCCCTTCCCACGGATTGCTCGTGGCAGGTCACCTACGGCAACTGGCGTCGGTCCGGCGGGGGTAGCTCCGGCGATGAGGACCAGCAGCGAGCGGATCGGCGGCGAGCGGTGGTGTCGCGAGGAGCAGCGGTGGTGTCGCAAGGAGCAGCGGCAGGTGAGATCTCGGCCGGCGTCGCGGGCGCAAGTGCTCGGATCAGGCGGGATGGCTTCACGGGCGTCCGGGTCACAGATCTGCAGGCGGAGCGGTTTCGCGGGCAATTGCAGATGCGGGAGGAGCGACTCGATTTGGGATCGGGTTGCTGAGGCGCGAAGCTCGGGCTCCGACGATGTTGCTGAGCGTCGGCGCTGGGTCGCGCAGCGCTACTGCTCCGGTGCAGCAGCTCGTCACGGGTCGCCGGGTGGCCGGTGCAGGCGCGGTGGCGTACGGTGAAGGCCGGCGGAGGCGTTGTGGTGGAGGCGCAGCGTGGGCACGGGCGAAACAGCGATCGTAGGAGGGGAGTCCAACGAAGAAGACGACACTATTCCCTTTTTGGGGATCTTTTTGTTTTTTTCTCTCCCTCCCCTCTGCTGCACGTCACTTTCTCTTTTCTCACTTTTTTTGACTTTTCCCTGCACTCTCTCTCTCTCTCTGCATAAGCAAAACTTCTCCACTTTTCTTTTTTTGTTTTTTGTTTTTCGTTTTTTTCCAAAAGAAGCTCCCCCTTTTTTATCGTACACGGCTCCCTTTTATAAGTAAATAAGATGTGATCTTCGTGAAATATTTCATCCACTTTTCAATATACACGAAGATTTTCCTATAACCTCCGAATCACAAAATCCTCTTATTTTTCTTATCTCCTAAATATTTTCTATTGATTTTTAAAGATAAGATCAAAACCCAATTTTCTTAAATTTCAAAAATCCTCATTTCAAATCTTGATTTCGAAAAACGCGGGCAGCCAATTTGTCTTCTTTTCGTGGCCTGGCAGCACCACTCGCTAATTTAAAACCTAAAACCACTAATTCGACCCATCCGCCATTGGTCCGTAACGCCAATTAAAATAAAATGCACCTAAACTATACGCTATATAATTAATATTTTTTCAGGAATTAAATTAACCCCTAATTTTTTTAATCTGATAAAAGACTATACGGGTAGCCAAAATTTAGGTGTCAACAATAATTATTTGTCCTAGGGGTTATTATATCGTCCACCACCGGTTGAATCCAAATTCCACCGTCAATTGAATGAAAGGAAAAACTCCATATAAATAACTATAAAAGTTGCTAGACAAAGCATATACCTTATTATGGATCGAAATTGCTTAGAAAGTCATAAACTTATTACATTTATACAAATTCAGTTATAAACTTTTCATTTACCCAATTAAGTCCTAAACCTTCTAGCTGCGTTTAACAAACAGAATAAAATTCAGAATACGTATCTTGCATTTACTGCTTACTCAAGATAGAAGAAAAGTGGATATAATGGGGATATAAAATGGATAATATTATCCCATGAAGGAGATTTGATAAAGATGGATATGATTTATAATATCTAAAATAGGAAAGTTATTTTTCTCAAATAACAAATTTCTTAAATTAGCAAAATTAAAATTATTTTTCAACATAAATAATATTTGAATTATAATATAATAAATTCAAAAAGAACAAGAAAATTATTTATTTGAATTTAATTTTATAATTCGAATTTAATTCTATTTTATAATATAATTTCAATATTTTTTAGATATTTTAGGTATTGTAGCATTTTTGGTATATTAGTACAGTTTACTATATAATACAATTTTATTAGAGAATGGGGGAAGGGGAAGATAGAAAGAAAAAATAAATTAATTAAAGAATAAGGAAAATTAAAATAGTGTTGTGAGAGATTTTACTATTTCCGTTTGTAAAATTTTTGGTTCATTTATACTAATATACTTTTTATACCAAACAATTTACATGACATATGTGAATATATTTGACTTTATTATTTCAATCACCAAATAGTTGATAGGATGTAACAAAATTCATGAATTTCATACCTTATTTTATCTATTCCTATCGTGATTAAAAATCTGAACGACCAAACATAACCTTTGATGATTTACCACTATAGTTCATCTAATAAGTTTTAATTAGAAATCATTGATGTTGATGCTAGCCATTTTATGTCAATGGCTAATACTAATATAGACAGTTTTTACAATTTTTTGATAATTTTTTGGATTTCTTTTCTTTGTTTGTTTTTTTTTCCTTTTCTTTTAGGGAATGGCTGGTTGCTGGCTATCGTCCACAAGATTCATCGACGAGGGTCCTTGCTGAGCCTCGCCCAATCCAACGAGGGTGGCCGTCGCCCACATTCGAGTGAGGCCTGACGAGGATTGGCCTGGCCAGATTTGGCGAGAGGAGTCCTTCGTCAACGTCGGCCATACTACATATAATAGCTTGTGTCCATGTCAACAATATCTAATCAAAAGTGATCAGATGGACTAAATTAGTAAATTGTCAAATTGGTTAATATTAAATTTGCCAAATTGAAAGGTTCATGATTAGATAGTATAAGTATAATAAATTTAAAATTTCTTGCTAGTATCCCTCTTATTATGGTCAATGTTCATTCATTAACATGTAAGGTATTTTTTTCCTCTTATAACCACTTCGACAGGATATTTTTTCCATTCTTAATGTTCTATAAGGACATTCTCAGTATTGTTTTTTTTTTTTAAGGACATATCATGACTACCCATACCCAAAAAAAAAAAAAAAAAAAAACATATCATGACTACTTTGCGACGAGGTTTCGACATAGATTCCTTGAAATGGATTCATTTGAACAGTTACACAAATCCTTGAGGAGAACAAGAACTTCTGCTCCGAATAATGAGTTTATGAGAACAATCACAAGATCTATTGCCATATTCATTGATATTATATATATATATATGCTAATGTTCATTCCATTCTCTCACTTTTTATTCTCAATGTGACAATATACACACAGATATAACGATTCCTGGAAATTGTGGGGAAAAACTTTGGCAATATGAGCCTCTCCATGATGCCGAAAACAGGAGTAAGATTTACATGACATATTTGGAAGACGAATAGCATCAACAAAACGAGGAAAGGCATTCAATTTGATGCAGCGAACTAGGAAATTTGAGTAAATCCAACTATTTTTGACAACTTACTCAATTAGAACGCGAATTCAGATACTGAACTGGGTATAAAAAAACCCGTATTAGGGCTTTGCTGTATTTCGCAGACGAGAGGTTAGCGAGGAAATCAGAACAACGATGGCAGCTAATCACCATGTCTTTGTCCTAACCTTATTTGCTCTTGCGCTTTCCTCCATTCCATTGGCAACTCTAGCTGATTCAGGCACGGCAACATTCTACCAGCATTACGTTCGTAAGTTTCTCCGGTGCATCATGCGAAGATGTTTCTGTAGTAGAGTTGAGCGGGGTGATCCTTTGATTTTTCCGCTAATCGATTGTATCGTCAAATTCCTTGGTCGCGCAGCTTCGGCATGCTATGGAAGCCAGCCTCAGGGCGTGATGATAGCTGCGGCGAGCGACGCGTTCTAGGCTGGTGGGGCAGCCTGTGGAAGCACGTACAGGGTGACGTGCATTGGCGCCGCCTACTCGGGCATTCAAGACCCGTGTACGGCCAGGTCGGTTGAGGTGAGGATCGTCGACCATTGCCCAAGCGGGTGTGCCGGGACCATCGAGCTCTCGAAGGAAGCTTTTGAGACCATCGCGGACCTGGTGGCCGGCATAGTAAAAGTGACCTACGATCGGTACATGCGAGACGAAATCTCTCAACAATCAAGAACGATTTTGATTTTGCTAGATCCGTTATCACACGCTGAGTAATGGTCCTACGATTCTTCATGCAGGCTTTCATGAAGTCCTATGAAGACAGTGAACACCCAGCAACAAAGACTGGCTGGTTGTCATATGCTAACATGGCGAATGAATGGAGGAGCTAGAGATTTTGATTCTACCTATCTATAAAATTTGTAAGCGTTCTCGTGCAAGGAATAAAATTAAATCTTTTAAGAATTGATTTCGAAAAAACAAACGATTTGCGATCGACGTAATATATTTGAGATCCTTACTTCTATTTTAAATAATGCTGTATTTTTATTTGAAATCGGGAGGTTATTTTTTGCTTGTATCGGTTAATGTGTATATATAAGAGACTAATCATCAGCTAAGCTTTCGCATTGATATTTTGACCTCGTCTCAAAGTTGCTGTGGCACCGGAGCATTAGGGCATGTCATCTCATCCTATAAAATCTCACTTCATTGTCTCCCGTTGATCCTCCATGGCTTCCGATCAATCCGATGGGCAAATAATCAATCAAGTACTTGGACTTTACATGGCCTGACCATAATAGATACGAATAAGCCATTCTGCATTCTTCCATGAATAAACCAGGTACAGGTTTAATCTCTCAATTATTGATTAATCGAGGGAACTATTTAGGTTGACACGAAGCTATCACTATGGCACTTAATGCTGACACTAAATTAGGATCTACGGATGGGAAATTCTCATGCCAAATGAAGATGCACCGAATAGAGTTGCGTGGATCACACAGTGTGATTTGTTCATTAATATATACGTAATCAAGTTTCAAATGGACATAATTATGGGCTTGACAGTCCATGGGCCCGCTGGAGCCATATTGGTCCAAAATGGCACCATGATATAAAATTTTATGATGAGGAGGCCTGGACAACACTTGAGGCCCGACCTAAGTGACCGGTCTAGGCCCACCCATCGATCACCTCTTAGTTTCAAAAGAAGTGGCTAGACAGTGCTTTATTCCTCATCACGGTTAAAGAAGTGTGGGACATATTGTCCGTAAAAGCACCGTCTTTTTGTTGGGACCAGAAGGGGGGGAAGGGGGGTGTTGGTACAACAAATGGACAACATACGAAATACCCAAATTGAGTTAATTGTTCAGTTGAGTGTGTGTTAGCTGCCCCAGTCTCATTCCCCAAGTCTTTCATGTCCCCATCTTATTTCAATGTCTCAGTTTCTATCGTGTTGTATCAAAACAATTGAATATATTCCTTACGACAACAATTAAATGAACAAGTGATGTGCTGTTACAAACAAGACATGGGTTAACGCAAAATAAGAAATAGAAAGATCAGCATCGCACACCACACACGAAATGCATCTTTTCCCGTTTAATCGATTCTTAAAACAGCATGTCATGACATCGAAAGCCTAAAACTAAATTAAATTACACTTTTAAAGTCGAGTTATTTTTTTACACTTATGAATCAAATAATTTGACATATTCTTCTTGCCATAGCTTCACGTATTCAAACGCGGAATTTTATCGCGTCGCCTACGACATAAGATCAATTCAATTATGGCATTGTGTAGGCTAAACACGATAGCAACTTATGCACATATATTTTTTTGCCACATGCTCTAATAACACAAACCCCTACTCCACAAGGAGGGGCTCCTTCCTATGAAGGTTCCATCTTTCTGTGGACCCGATTAAAGTAACCAAGGCCGGCCAAATTCCGCAAGCATGATAGGCCCCAGGCTCGACCTCCGCTCGCCCAACTAACTAATCATATTTATGTCTAGTAATCGAAGTCACGTGTGGGGCCCACCACTCCTCTTAATTTCGATTAGAGCAGCAAAGTAATGACATGCGGTGCAGTTCAGTTCGGTTCGGACAAAAAAAATATAAGACGAAGAAGAAGAGAAGCGTGTCAGGATTTGAATGCGGTTGTCAGAGACTTTTTTTCTTCGGGGATTGACAGACATACCAGACGGCAGACACGCCATTAACTCCTCCATCCCGCCCGTGATGAATAATTTCGCGGGTCCAGGAGGGGCAAATTCGTCAACGCAGGTGGTGACGACGGGAATTAGGCTCCAGATTAAGGGGAGGGGGGGTGGAGTTTCGATTAGATTAACCTTGGACGGTTTTTACGTTCGGGGAGGCGCGCCCGCATCGCCACGTGGCTCGAGAATGTCCCCCGGGCGACGAGTTTTTTTAAATGTCCAAATGACAGAAAAGGACAACCAGATCTTGGATTTCTTCCGCGCCTCCCCAGACTCTTCTATTCCAGAAACTATCATTATGTTTTTTTGCTGATATTTTATTTTATCTGGTGCCGAGTTCTAAACAAATCTGGAAAAAAAAATCGGTAAAAATGAATGGTTCTTGAAAGGAGGAGGAGAAGAAGCAGAAGCCAATTTCGTGTTCAGCGACACACCACCACCATTGCGTCGATTTCCCTTGTCTTTTGGGATATGGTCTTTCATACCGCAATTAATATTTTTTATAGACACGTCATGCATTGGCACATGCATTAAATTAATTTTTCTATCTTATCCTCCTGTATTTTTTAACAGCGAATTATGTGCTTTTTTAACAGCATTAGGTATGACCTGTTGAATTATGTGCTTTTATCGATAATTTATTTATCATATCCCACGATACAACACGTCACATAATAAAAATAAATTTTCACACTTAACTTCTCAACTTGTAAATTGTAACGTCCGTGCATAACACGCGAACTTTTAAAGTAAATTCAACAACGTAATAACTTGGTTTCTGTCTTAGGCGAGGTCGCATGTGATTTTTTTCCTAAGTCAGAGCATCATTAATGACGCGATCCAGCGATTCATGCTCCAGATCACTCGATTAGTCAAATCTAAATTATACTAGTCATAAAGAATAAGGCCGTAATCTGCTCCCGGGATACCACTAAATTATCACTCCTTTTATTATAAAGGGGGTCCTTCACCTTACTTGTCGACCACTTTGCTCCCAGGTCATACCTAATGCTGTCACTAAACGCCTCCCAAAATTTCTTCTTTCTTGATTTTCAATTCCCCGCGGGCCCCACGCGCATGTGCCAGCTGTTGCGTTTCATCCCCTTCCATACGACAGGAACACGGTCGATTTCTATCCTTTTTGAGGAAAAAAAGAGACAACGCGGGGAATTAAATATTGGGTTATCGGCGCGGGAAATAATGTAGGTGCCTTTTATTGGAAATTAATATAAGAAAAGAATTTTGGTTTTATGTCTAATTTCAATTAGGGGCAAAGCCATGAAAAAACCATAAATTTTTGCCCACTAAGACACATATGCCCTTAATTATTTTCTGTGACACCTAAAAACTCAAACTTATACCCTATAATGCAAAATTTATTCCAATTTTTTTCTTCTAATATAAAAAATCTCATATTTACCCTAAATTTCTTCTTATTACACAAAAAGTCCAAACTATTTTGGTTTCTAAAAATAAGTTTGAGATAAACATGTTATACTACATAATTTTAAGATAAATGTATCAAATTTAGGATTTTTTATGTCACCAAAAATTTGAGGTAAATATTCTATAATAAATATAATTTAAGATTTTTAGTGAATTTTATCCTTTCAAGTAGGACGGCGAATATAAATTCATTTTTGCTACAGCGAGGTTTGTCCTGAGATGCTGTCCGAAAGCGATTGTATTATACTAAAGCTGTACGGGTGTAATAAGAGAAAGTCTTTCCTGGTCCTCGTCGTTCGGTATGTATTCCCTTCTTTTTCTGGCAGTAAAAAAAGGGAAAGACAGAAGATTTTCCCTTTTCTTCATCGCACTTTCCATTGTAATCTCACGCTTCCTTAAAAAGCATTTTCCCCTCTCTTTTTCTCTCTCTCTCTGTCTCTGTTCCTCCCTTGATTTTCTTCATCCTCAATCTGCGCCGCTTCTTCTCTCCTCCTCTCTCTCTATCGAAGCAACAGTACCGCACCCTTCTCTCTCTCCATCTCGCTCTGCGTGCAGTTTCCGTTTCCCATAGTCGAACTGCGAAACGCAGCGCCTTTCCCCTCCGCCGAACGCCGCGCGTGAGCCCCAGCAGGGCCGCCTCCGTCGAGGGCCCGCCGCCGTTCCCCGCCGCCGCTCCTCGGCGGCGGAGACGACGCCCGACGATGGGTCGTCGCCGCCGGGACCTCCCCCTCCTGGCCCTCCTCCTCCCCCTGCTGCTGCTGCTGCTGTTCCTGTGCCTCGCTGCCTCTGCTCAGAGCGACGTCGACGCAATGCAAGCCCTTAAGAAGAGCCTGACGCTCCCTTCCTCCCTCGACTGGTCCGACGCCGATCCGTGCAAGTGGCCCCAGGTCACGTGCACCGGCAACCGGGTCGCCCGGATCCAGATAGGTATGCGGGGCGTGTCCGGGACCCTCCCTCCGGAGATCAGCAACCTCACTGCCCTGACGCGGTTCGAGGTCATGAACAGCCAGTTCTCCGGCCCCCTCCCGAGTTTCGCCGGGTTGGCTCAGTTGCAGGTACCGAGTCCGTGGGTCTCTTTTCTTCTCCTTCTTTTTTTTATTTTTCATTTTTCCTAGAAGATTTTTGGGGGAAGGAGCGAGTGATTCTGTGCTTTCTTGGCCCCTTCTTGGAACAGGTGTTGCTTCTAAACCGCAACAATTTCACCTCCATTCCTGCGGACTTCTTCACTGGTATGTCGTCTCTGCAAGCGGTTGACCTGAGCTATAACGACTTCGCTGCTTGGAGGATTCCCGCTAGCTTGAAAGATTGCACCTCCCTTCAGAATTTCACCGCGACCCAAGCGAACGTGATCGGGCAAATCCCCGATTTCATCAATGTGGAGAATTTTCCCAGTCTGTACGCGCTTCAGTTGGCCTTCAATAACCTGGAAGGAGGGCTGCCCGCGAGCTTCGCCACGATGACGATTCAGATCCTCTGGCTGAATGGGAAGGCCGGGAATTCGCAGCTCAACGGGACGATCGACGTCATAGCAAACATGACCCAGTTGGCACAGGTTTGGTTGCACAGTAACCAGTTCTCGGGTCCTATACCCGACGTTTCGAATTTTAAGAATCTGTGGGATTTCAGCGTGAGGGATAACCAGTTGACTGGCGTTGTCCCTGAGTCCCTGGTGAAGCTTCCTAGCCTTAAGGTTGTCAATCTGACAAATAATCTGCTCCAGGGATCGATGCCTGCTTTCGATACTAAAGCTGTTCAGGTCGATATGACTGGTACAAATAGCTTTTGCTCGTCCAATCCAGGCATTCCTTGTGATCCCATGGTTAATATACTGCTCTCCATTGCTCGGCCAATGGGTTACCCAGTTAAATTTGCTCAAAATTGGCAAGGGAATAGTGCTTGTAACTCAGCAGGGAGTGCGTGGACAGGGATTTCATGTTCTGGGAGCAACATCATTGTTATTAATTTCCAAAATATGGGTCTTTCTGGAACTATTGCTCCTGAATATTCTAACCTTACATCGCTGCAGAGGCTGTTGCTGTCCCACAATAATCTTACCGGTACAATACCTAGTGAGCTCACGACGCTGCCTAATCTCAAAGTGCTGGATGTTTCCTACAACAATTTGTCTGGTAAAGTGCCTACTTTTCGGAGCAATGTGAATATAATTAAAGATGGTAATCCTAACATAGGTAAAGACATTGCACCTCCTGCATCACCGACAACTACTCCACCGGGATCCCCGGGATCCCCGGGATCGGGTGGTTCTGACAACAAGAAATCCAGTGTTGCGAGGATTGTGGCTCCTCTAGTGGGTGGTGCTTCTTTGATTGCGCTGCTCGGTTTGGTCTTTTGGTACAGAAAAAGGCCCAAGAGTTCTGGTAAAGTGCAAAGTCCAAACAACGTATTGGTAATACATCCTCGATATTCTGGTGACCAAAATGGCGTGAAGATCACTGTTGCGGGATCAAGTGCTAATGGTGGTTCTAGCGAAACCCACAGTCAAGGCAGCGGTGGGACTGGGGACATTCATGTGGTTGAGGCTGGGAATATGGTCATTTCTATTCAGGTCTTGAGGAATGTGACCAACAACTTTAGTCAAGACAACATATTGGGAAGAGGTGGTTTCGGGACTGTATACAAGGGTGAATTACATGATGGGACAAAGATTGCTGTCAAGAGGATGGAGTCCGGTGTGATCTCGGAGAAGGGCTTCAATGAATTCAAGGCTGAGATTGCTGTTCTTACCAAGGTCAGGCACAGGCATTTGGTTGCATTGCTGGGGTATTGCTTAGAAGGAAATGAGAGGCTTCTCGTTTATGAGTACATGCCTCAGGGGACTCTCAGCAGACATCTTTTCAACTGGAAAGATGAAGGACTAAAGCCTCTTGAGTGGACAAGAAGACTCAGCATTGCCTTGGATGTTGCCAGAGGGGTCGAATATCTTCACGGTTTAGCTCATCAAACTTTTATTCATCGTGATCTTAAACCATCCAATATACTGCTTGGGGATGATATGCGGGCAAAAGTGGCAGATTTTGGACTTGTACGTCTTGCCCCTGAGGGTGGTAAAGGCTCTATTGAAACACGTCTTGCTGGAACTTTTGGGTATCTTGCACCAGAATATGCCGGTAAGTCTTCTTTGAATTACATTAAACGTGAAGTTGCATTTGTGTTGCTGTCCCCTCCTTTTTTTTTCCGTGGACGATACCCGTGATCCAATAATCCAACATGTCTAGAAATGGCTATAAACCTTAGGAAGTTACTAAAAAATCCAGAGTTCCAGCATTTAGACAATTTCTTTAATTTTGGCCATGATTAGGGAACCATAATTAGTCAGTCAAAAATCAAATACGAGTTTCGTGTAGAATATATTAGGACCAGAACCAGGCTAAGGAATAATTAAATCATGGCGTGCATGCTTGTATACTTACCGAAGAAAGAAAAAGCTTGAGCTATTTGACATATGGACCGGAAGAGATCCCATCCAAAGATTTTTATTTTGTCAATCATGCTAGAGAAGTGTGATTGATGTGAGTCCTTATTTGGTTCTTGAATTATTGGTTTCTTGACCTAGAACTCTGTCAGTTTTAACAGTTAATAGCTTTTGGATTTTCAACACTGCAGGATTACTTGATTGCAGATTAATGCTAGCAGTAGGATCAGAGCAAAAATATATATATATTTTTTTCCATGATCACATGATTTGAAGTCTTTCTTTGCTCCTCAGTAGCTTGTTCTTTGGTTGGAGAGACTCTTGCTTGGCTGCTTGTTGCTTCCCATGCTAAGCTAAAATGAGCCCTGTAATGTTTTGATCTGGCAAATGAATGTTGCCATTGCTCAGGCGTGTCGTAGAGTGGATCAGCTGACTCCTTTGTGCCATTTCAAATGACGAGACACTTCAAGCTTTTATTGTTACCAAAACTTCCAATACTTGATGTTGCATTCTAGAATTAGTAGTTTTTATCATTGATTAATGAACATTTGAAGGTGGCAGTTTGTGAGTTGACCAAAGCTAGTGGAATGGCATCCTAATTGAATGGAGAAGCATTCTTATCTGCATGAGCAACTCTGTTTTTTCTTTTTTGACCAACTGAATGCTCAACCATTTGAATAATGCTGATATTGCCAATTTGCTACTCCCAGAACATGAGAGTGACAATCTCCTTACTTTCTCTTCGTTTAGCTGCGGAAGAGAATAATATTACTGTCGAATCTAATAAGTGAGGGTTGATATTTGAAATGTCTGGTAATGACAAGTAGAACAGGGATCATCCACTACATCTTCATAATGTCCTGCAAAAACTGCTTCATCACCAATACTTGATATGGCCCTACATCTGTACTTTACAGTGACTGGACGGGTGACCACCAAAGCCGATGTCTTCAGCTTTGGAGTGATCCTTATGGAGATGATCACGGGAAGAAGGGCTCTCGATGAAACCCAGCCTGAGGACAGTGTCCACCTCGTGACATGGTTCCGGAGAATGCACCTCAACAAGGACACATTCCGGAAAGCCATCGACCCGATCATCGATCTCGACGAAGAAACACTAGCAAGCGTAAGCACAATTGCTGAGCTCGCAGGCCACTGCTGTGGGCGGGAACCTTACCAGAGGCCGGACATGGGTCACGCGGTCAGCGTGCTCTCATCGCTCGTAGAGCTCTGGAAGCCATCTGAGCCAGACTCCGAGGACATGTATGGGATCGACCTGGAGATGACCTTACCCCAAGCACTCAAGAAGTGGCAGGCCTATGAGGGAAACAGTAACATTGACGAATCTTCTTCCTCATTTTTAGCGAGCAACGAGAGCACCCAGACGAGTATTCCTACACGGCCGTCTGGGTTTGCTAGTTCATTCACTTCGGCAGATGGGAGATGAAGGTATGGGAGTTCTCGAAAGAAACTAAAAGTAAAACGGTAAATGTAGGAGTCGGGTTCGTATTGATGATTCATGGGGGTTTGCTTTGTTCGCTGTTGTCTGTTAATTATGAGATATTCGCATCTTTCTTTCTTTCTTTCTTTCTTCTGGTATGTGTTGTAGAGATGATCATGCTATGTAGCTTGAACTTGAATGGCGAAATTATAATTTATGTGCAGGCTTTCTTGGTATTGGACTTATTTGTCGATCCGTTTTGCGTTGAATGAGGCAGATCTTCTGGTGCTCTGAAATAAGATGGGACCATGTGATCCACAATTTCCGGTGATGAATTCAGACTTTTGGTGTCATGTGTTTCATGTGCTCATTTGTATGTTTTGGGAGGTCTTTGCGTCTCCTTTGGATCCCCCTTGAGTTTTTGCCTAGTCCCACTCATGTTGAAGCTGAGCAGGTCAAACTTATCGACCAAAGTCGGCAAATATTTAATGGCCTTGATTTGATGGCATCACGAGGAGTATAGAATGGGAAAAGGAAAACCTCTTTTCTCTGCAAATTGGTTAGAATTGATAATTGGTAAGATAGCAAACAAAAGGAAAACAGCTAAGCAGAGCCCCACCGATTGGCTGGCGTTTGCTTTTGGTCTTGAACAATTTCTAATCGGAAAAATTCTTGTATCCTAACTTTCACGTTTTTATACCGAAATCTTTCTGTTCTTATGTACTTCCAAAATCAGGTTTTCCCGACACAAAATTTATCTAAATCCAATCATACCTATGATGTCTAAAATTTTCCTCACGTGCCCACTTTGGTGTTCGCATGTAGTTTTATGCGGAGTCATATATTGACGTCGTCTGAAGATCACTTTCAGTCAGATTATTGTCGAATTTGGCGATAGGAACACCTGATTTCGGAATTTTTGGAAATAGAAGAACTTGATTAAATAAATTGAAAGTATAGAAATCTAATTAGGTAAATTTATCAGGAGAGACAAATGAGCCTGATTTGGTGGACAGCTAAGCGTGGAGTTTTGGACGGTTTCTTGAAACCACGGCTGTGACTAGACTACGTGCTTCGCCTAATTTCTTTCTTGCCCCGACAGTGATGTTTTTATGTGTTAAGGAGGTTAGTGGTGCTTAGTATCTTGTCCACTTCCTGACTTTAATAAAATTGTCTGAAATTGATAAATTGGCCTTCTTCAATAATGGTCGTCTTGGAAGCATCTGCATCATATTTTTGGTAGAATTTGGTGAAAATCAATTGCCTTTTGGGATGTCACGATTTAATTTGAAACCGACGTATTTTCACACAATTTTTCTAATGAAAAAGTATTTTGTAATTATGTTAAAATTATATTTGTGGTATGAGTATAACACAAAATGAGGATTGTGGTCCCTATGATGCTTGAGAGAGAAAGAGATCAACTTGGCATAGACACGTAAACTGGTAAGAATAACAGAGCTATACATGATAGGCGACCACCATGTTTGAGCAGGATTGTGATGTTGTGGAGGGACCTATCATATAGAAATAATATTTTAAGCAAACGTGGTGTGACCGATCAATTATGTTACGTGAGATATGCTTCTCAATAGATATCATGTCGAAATACGGTTGAATGATGATGCTATTTTTATGCCATTGATATGGTAGATTGATAGATCGATGACATATCAATTCTGCGAGCGACAAATGATTCCATGAAGATTGATTTCATTCATTTTCAACTCTCATGATAATCTCTTTCTCTCTGGCATGATGGGTGTTTCCCAGACTGTAAAAATTGTGCATTCGGCATAATTGGCACGATCGTGGGCCAAAGTGCTCGGAATCATTGGATCGGCATCCTCCCCCCTGCCCCCCTATCGCAATAATTCACCCAAAAAAAAAAAAATATCACAAATTTTCTGTATCAGGCATTCTATGCTTTTTCTCTTTTATAAAAGTTAGCATATGCTTTTTATCTTTTTTATAAAGTTTTCTCCCTTTGTTTCTTTTCGATTTTTTGTAACTTTGGTAGGGGTGGGCAGATGATTTTGAAGATTTGGTGGAAGCGGGCCGTCATCCTCCCCTCTCCTACAGCAAGGGCCCCTAATGCTACAAGCGGTCACGGGGCTTGTCTCGTCCCGTCGCTTTCTTCTGTCCTAAATTATCGCTGCTTTTCCTATGTTTTTGCTCTTTCTTTTTTTATCAAATGTTCTTGTTTGTTTTAATGTCGACAAATGCATGGGATTTTACCTCATCAACTTATATAAGTCGAATTGCATCTTGACCGGGGCAAGCACATTGCGTGGTAAAAATTCAAACCAAGTGTCAAAAACAAATATCTCACTTCACCTAAAAATGATATGAGGTGTAGCAAATCAGAGTGAATGATTATCATGTGGGTAATACCATGCCAACTTAACCAACACTTAAATATTCTTTTCTTGAGACGCGGATAAGGATGATCCACTATAGGATCGATCCAAGTTCCTCCTGGAACTTACCCTATCGAAATTAGTTCACTAGTTTCTAAAATTTGAAACTTACTCCATGTACCCTAAAAGTTGAAACTCACCTAGTTAATCGGTTTTAGGGTCTACTTTGGAACTGACCAATTTCCTTTCCTTTTTTTTTTTTTTTTTGTTTCATTTTTAGTTAAGTAAAATGAAAGTAAACACAACAACAAAAATTATTATTTGTTGATAGAACAATTTATAAAATAAATGAATACGTAAAATAATGTAAACAATAAAAAGTTGAAAAGATGTAAGTGCGATCCATCAGTTTTTGGTTCCTAAGAATAGGAATCTGGAACCAATCTACATAGTATCGATTCCACTTCTTCTTTTTTTAATGGAATTGGGAATAGGACCGGCAACTGTGGGAACTTGAAATTGGACCAGTTTCTATGGTCAGTTTGGTTTGATTTTTTATTCTACCTTGGACTTGTGATTACCACTAGATGCAAATTTGCAATTCTTGTAATCGACATACCTCGAATGGTTAATTGATATCATTAGTACCGAGGAAAAATTGTTGTGTGAGATTGAGCGCATCTCCTTTTCTAGTTTAGATTTACATTGCATGAAAGAGGATAAATATACTAACACCGGGCATTTGAAGTTAGCCGAAGGGTTTCTTTTTTTTTTTGTCAGTTATGCTCTATTCCTACTCTAACTCTCACTCTCAAACTTTTGCCTTACAATGATAGGGCATGAGAATCGAAACCCATACTTGAAACCAAATCGTCCCCATCCCAACCCCTCCTGAGAAGGTAGGAATTCGAACTTCCTATCTTTTCCTTTTATGTTAGAATGGTGGCCATTGGAGTTAGCTTGGAGGGTTGACTTCTTTGGAAAAGTTCGACTGCTCTTCTGGTTCAACGAACGTGGGCCTTTTGTGCCTGCAAATGACGAAGCCCACGAAAGCTACATCACACTTCTCAAGTTTAACTTTACTTCTAAAAGGAAATTACGTATTTCAAATTTTTATTTGAAAGATATCTGAATCTTTCCTACCGGGTTTTGACCGAAAATAAAAAATAATTTATTATTTTAATATTTTTTATAGACAGTGTAAAATAGTATAATTTTGTCGGTCTTCATTTGGTTCCGGACCTATTATATGGTATTCCTTCGTCGTTGGGTTTGCCCGAAACAGTACAATCAAAACCCGAGAAATTAGTCTCCTAAAGACAATGGCGGTCGAATAACCCAATTCAGAGAACATTTTGAAAAAAGATTTATTTTTTAACTACAAAATTTGGCCAACAGCAAACATCGTTGAAAACAAAGGGATGAGATGGTCAAACTATAGGGCTCGCTATCTGCTCGTGCAGTTTTGGTCCAATTCCATCCACAGGCACGCACGGGCGTCCACATGTAATTACACTAATCGTAATGGCCTGACGTTAGACGAAATTACAAGAAAAGACGCGGGAACAAGAGGTTAGCTAGTTATTCTCGAATCTAAAAAGTTAATTAATTAACGGATTCGCGGCTAAGTAATCATACTTTTTTGGCATTTTTTGGGCAATTGATTGTTTGGTTAAAACCCATTTTAATCGTCTTTTTTATTATTAATTTGTTGCCAATTTTCCTGGGGCCAGACTTAGGCGAATTTCCATCCCGCGTGCGCTCTCTTTTCACTGTCATTGCCCGACAAGCACGTAGAAAAGTGTGGGGCGACCGGATAAAGATGTCGCTTTTTTGACACGTTCGGTAGATATTTCACGTGCTATAATACTAGTATTGCTCCAACTCTACTGTTGTGCATGTGGTCGAAAATGGAAAATTCATCATGAATTTCTAGGAAAAGAACAACGCCCCATTATATATGGTTTTTTTTATTAGACCGTGCGGAATTAGATAAGATGCACTCACCAATCACCGATGCATGCATTTGGATCTCTACCGTGCATCGCCAACAAATGTTGAAGCCGATTGCCTCATCATTATTTGCTTGAGTTCACAACTTAAATTTTAACTTGACCCACTACTAGGGGTAATCGGTTCTCAGTTTGGTCCGGTTCCACCTTGGAACCGGGAACCAGATCGGGAGCACCAGTTCTCAAAGTTGCGAACTGTGGACCGGACTATTTGGTCCTAGGACCGGGAACCAGACTATTTGGTCCTAGGACCGGGAACCGGACTGGACCATCGATTCCGGTCCAGTCCGATTCGGTCCAACAAAATCGGCTCTACTTTTTTGTAGCAAAAAGTGACTGCGCTCCGAATTGATCAATCTAATCCGATTCTCGAGCGATTTAACAAAACTAATCACACATATTTCCACGTGTAAAATATTCCAACTTCACTTGTGTGATTCACACTTAGTGTGTTTCACACTTAACTTAAACAATGAAGGTCATGAACAATTTGGCTAAAGGTTGTGCTTGGCTTAGATTTTATAGACAATCTCTCTTTTGCTATTTGAATGTTTAGTCAACGTGGGACTCTCGGAGGCTTGAAGTGCCTTGTGGGTCTCTTGGACCCTTAGTCCCACATCGAGTAAAAGATGAAACTAACAATGAGATTTTTTTTTCTATAAATAAAAGAACAACAAAAAGGGTTTTAATGGTCTCTTGGTCACATAGGAGGTTGCTACCTCAAATTACAATTTTGGTTGCAATAAATTATCATGTTTATATATTTTATTAAGTTTACGTGTATAAATTATATAAAAAAAAAAAAAAAAATTAGTTTGGGTTCCCACCTTAGAACCAGGAATCAGACCGACGGGCCATCGGTTCCAAGATTAGGAACCAGGAACCGAACCGCTGACCGTGAGAACTGCCCAAAACTGACCGGTCCGGTCCGGTCCGGCCGGTTCCCGGTTCCTGGTTTGGGCGGTTCCCGTTGCACACCCCTACCTACTACACAAAATTTAGATATTGGCAAGCTTTTTTTCTATCTTTATTGAGAGAGCTGTATATGACCAATCAACTATAGGGTTCATAAGACGGCTAACTTTTTCTCATTTAGAATCCGAATTCACTTCGCTCTCTCGGCGTCATTCTAGGAGAACGTGGATTTCTATTTGTCGCACGTGAAATATTGGAATCGGGATCCGTAAGCCGTGTGACGGATCCAAAGATGCACGCGCAAACTTGGACTTTGCACAGGTCAATCGAACGACACGGCTAAGGAAGGGACCAGCCCGACCCAGCTTGTGAATCCCCGAGGGTTCCGCGTCCGGAGCGTGTCGTTGAGGAGCTTAATGACGGCCCAAAGATCAGGTCAACGTCCATACGGGATTTTAATATTAATTAGTGAAGATTAGTACTAAAGCCGAATTAAACTGTGCACGGTAGCGCACCTTGACATGCATGCGCAATTGCGCATGGTCAGCCCACCGACCCGTTGACCAGAGACCACCACCACCACCGTCTCAAACTCCTCCGACGTCAAACCTCTTGACCTTTGATCCATTATTTAAAAAATGAATGGACACCCATGACCCTCCCTTAAATAGTGTTTGGGGCTCTGTCAAGCCTCCTCTCTAGACGCTGTCCAATTCCATATTTTCCCCCTCCTGCTCCAGTTCAACGTTTCAACGGTCAACCGTTCAAAACACATGGGGCGACACCTCCCTTCTGTCTCTCTCTCTCTCTCTCTCTCTGTGTACGATTTCCCACTTTTATTATATTCCAACAGAATTATCCAAGTTTTGAATGTTGAACCGCGTGTAACACCCAACCTCTTCCTGGCGTGGCCACGCTTGCCCTTATATAAATACAAGAAATCATTCTTTTGTCTTCCTTCAAACATCACAAGCCATACCTAGAACATTGCAAGCATTCCTTAATTCCAATATTCCATATCCCTAAACTCATTCTTTTCGACTTAAGAGATGATCTCGACGTGGAGGCGACGGATGGCCGCCCGGCGTGCCCGCAAGCTGGAGCTCCGAACGGGGGACGAAGCCTTCGAGGAGGTGGAGCTGACCGTGCCGAGTGAGTTCAAGTGCCCGATATCACTCGACCTGATGAAGGACCCCGTTACCCTTTTGTCCGGGATCACGTATGACCGCAAGAGCATCGAGACGTGGATTGAGGCCGGGAACCGGACGTGCCCCATCACCAACAGGGCCTTCGGGAGCCTCGAGCCAGTGCCAAACCACATGATAAGGAGGATGATCCAGGAGTGGTGCGTTGAGAACCGATCCCATGGAATAGAGCGGATCCCGACCCCGAGGATCCCTGTGAGCTCAATGGAAGTCTTGGAGATGCTCGACAAGATTTCTGAGGCTAGCAAGACAAAAGACCAAAGTGTTTGCAGGAAGCTTGTGGTGAAGATGAAGGCCTTGAGCAAGGAAAGCGAACGGAACAAGAAGTGCTTAAAATCCAACGGAACGGGTTCTGTCTTGGCGGCGGCGTTTGAAGCTTTCTCAGAGACATCGAGCCAGGATGAAGAGAACGATGACATCTTGAAGGAGATATTATCGGCCTTGACATTGATGCTGCCTCTCAGCGTAGAGGCCAAGTCATGCCTAGGATCACCCTCTTCTTTACACTGTATGGTTGGGTATTTGACGAACAGCGACTTGTCCTCGGGATGGAACTCGGCCTTGGTTCTGAGAGAGATCGTCTCATCCGACAAGCGGAAGGTCGAGGCTTTGGCTGAGATTGAAGGAGCCCTGGAATCCCTGTTCAAGCTCGTCAAGGAACCCATTTGCCCCGCGGCAACGAGATCTTCATTGATAGTTATCTATCACATGGTCACGTCATCACATCCGGCTAAGGACATGATCATATCAAGATTCGTTCAAATGGGCTTGGTCTCTATGCTTGTGGAGACGCTCGTGGACGCTGATCGGAGCATGTCTGAGAAGGCGTTGGGGGTTCTTGACGGGATCTGCAACAATGAAGAAGGGAAAGAAGCGGTGCGTGACAATTCATTGGCCGTGCCAGTCCTGGTGAAGAAGTTGCTGCGGGTGTCGGATTTGGCCACGGAGTTCTCGGTATCGGTTCTGTGGAAGCTGATGGCGATCGGCAAGAGTGGTGAAGATGGTGGAGTGGTTTTGGCTGAAGCTCTTCAAGTGGGTGCTTTCCAAAAGCTGCTGTTGCTACTTCAGGTCGGGTGTGGAGAGAGGACCAAAGAGAAGGCGACTCAGGCGGTGAAGCTGTTGAATCTGCACAGAGAGAGTCTGGAGTGTATTGATTCGCTGGACTTCAAGGATCTGAAGAGGCCTTTTTGATCATTAGCTGATTGAGTGTGTATCATTTCTGTTTCTTGTAGATATGAAAAAAAGCAGGACGATTAGTATAAGATAAGACTAGTTCCTATAAACTTCTTGAGAATTTTGGGGGAAAACAAAGATACAGAATTAATCATTTAAGTTTGCACATTCATCAGGATCTTCTTATACATATACTAGTGCAACTGTGCATGTGGAGGTAATAATCTGAGTTGCGCCATGTTAATTTGTGATTATGATTGCTTCTGAGTGTCGTTCCTCTTTGTTTAGGGTCTGAACTTTAGGTCATCTATTGTTATAGCTGTTCAATTTATGTTTAACTCTAACACATGATTTTACTTGTGTACCTCTCATCAAGATCAGATAAACTAAGATTGGTTTAAAAAAAATTTAAACATGAAGCGATATCTCGATAAGGGAAGGCAAATCTTGTAACATTTGCTGGCCTTGTCATTGCCTTTCTGAAAGATACTAATTCCCTTGTTTGATGAAAAACAATTGCTAGAGTCATAAGCATGCCTCGGTTGAGAATGAAAGTATCCCAATGATTGTAGTTGCAATTCTTCAGTTGTGCAAAGACTATCTCAGACTATAAGTTCTTGCTCGAAATCTTGTAGAGAAATGAACTTTCACAGAGCCTTTTCTCAGGAAAAAGGATTGGACTTCTGATTCAAGAAAATATACTTCTGGATCTTATTTAAGTTGACAAGCGTATAATTCTAAGTTTTAATCAAATTTTATTAATATGTTATATTTATATTTACCAATTGACATGTCAAAGATTTATAAGAAAAAGAATCATTTTTTTTTCGTACCCACTCATAGGTAGCAATGATGGTTAGGCTTCACTACCTCGTCGCCGAGGGAACGAGTTCGAATCTCCGATGCTCGCGATTTAAGTGGGAGTCCCAAGAGTGATTTATTGGGCCAACCCCCCGAGGATTTACGTCTAAATAGCGGCTTGCGGCAAGGCTCCACCGGTGCTACCGGAGGGTCATGTGATCCCAAAATGTGATCTCCGGAGGTCCCTTGGTCATCATAAAAAAAAAAAAAAGAATCATTTTTTCGTCGATCTTATTTCTAATTCTCTGCACGTCATCGCTCCTCAATCTGCACCCAACGCAAGAAATCATCTCTATTTCCTTTCTTTAGTTTTTCTCTTCACTTCCATCCCAAACTTCAATTGCCAAATAAAGTGTTTAGAGAAGGGAAGTTTGCTCTAATAGGAAATGTTGTGTTGGGCATGAGAAGTAGGATATCCTTTTGTTTTACTCAAAATAAAATTCTAAAAAAAGTTGAACCAGTTTCAAGTTTTGAAAAATCGTGCAAAAATAAAATAAAATGTAAAAGCACTTCTATGTGTTCAATGATTGCAAATGCTTCGTCTTATATAAACGTCAAAGCCAAATCATATTACAAAACTTGCTAAACGAGAGAAATAAAAGCAAGCACAAAACAGATCCTACGCATGCCAAATTTGATTAGCTTACGACTTTGACTTTTACGTAAAAGCTATTTGATCCACCGGTTTTTTCACGCTCCCTTACTTAACGGGTTGATGAGGTTGCTTTTAATTATTAAAAAATTAAAATATTTAGAGAAACAAAATTTTTATTAATAAAACGAAGTAGGCTAATAAAAAAGAACAAAACGACAACAAGGAGAGGAGACAAATAAGTCAAGGGCATGGCTAGCGATGACCGTTGGTATCATTGAGATCGCTGGCAATTGAAAAATTCTCTCGCTAGGAAGAGATGCTTTCTACCCTTTCGTGGTAGCTCATTATGGCTATGTTTGGGAACTGCTTTCCCAAGTACCTTTAGATACCTAAAGGCCTTTTGGCCAAATATCAGGTGTTTGAAAAAAAATTTAGAAATCCCATTGAGCCAAAGCTAGCCTTCTGAAGGCTGAAAGCCCAAGGCAGCCCTTGGGGTGCCTTGGGCTTTCAGCTTTGGCTTTGCATTTGTTTCACCCTTCTACTGTTCATCTTCTTCGTAGACTTTCTAACGTTCATCTTCTTCGTTCAAGCGTTCGGATTGTGCAGGGCTGCTGAGGGCGGACGACGAACCAACGAGAGGCCGGTGACAGTCATGGCGATCGTCGCCAATGGGTCACGCGACCTCCAGCAGGTATCTAGGCCGTGCAACCCAGATCTGGTTGCCACAAGGTTGCGCGACCTCGCAGTGACTAGATCTAGGTCGCGCCGGCGCCAAAGGTTGCGCGACCTCAGGCGCAATCCAGATCTGGTCGCCGGCAACCAGTCGCGTGACCTTGCGGTGACCAAATCTGGGTTGCACCGACGCCGAAGGTCGCGTGACCTCCGAGGCAACCTAGGTCTGGTCGCCGCGAGGTCGCACGACCTCCGGCGAACCTAGGTCTGGTCACCACAAGGTCGCGCGACCTCACTCTTTATGTGAGGTTGAAGCTCCCTCCTCCACTTCTCCATTTCTCTCCCCTCGAAGCTCCGCCAGTGACAGCCTCTCCCTGCCGGGGGTGAATCCGGCGGTGCTTCGGTTCTCGAGTGGCGGGCACGGAGGCTCCCTGGTGGTCTACGTGAGCAAGGAGTCGAACAATCAGTCGCTCACCGGTGTCATGTTCCAGCCCTTCGATGAGGTGAAAGAAGGAGCTCGATCTGATGCCCACCATGCCTCATATTTTTTTCTTTTTTTATTAATCACCAAAGTCATTTGTAAATTTATCTCTCCAAACACTATTTTACGCAAAGGTATTTCACAATGGACTTTCAAATTACAATTTACCAAACACAATTTGCATTTTGAAAAACCCCTTTAACTCAAAGTCCTTTGCATTTTTCCAAAGGCTTTCCCCAAAAGTCCAACCAAATGCACCATATAAACTCTAACAATGGCTCAAAACCCTAAACCCTCTCCAGCTTTTTGGATCTCCTTGACTCAAATTAGGGGTGATCGGGTCCAGGGTGGGTAGGGTCTAGACTTGAACCCTATATCGGATCCTGTTATAACTTGTTCCCCTTTTTTGGATCCTGTACCCAACTCTGTTTGTATTAGATCCTATACTCGACCCACCATGTTTTTCTAGTCCGGTTCCAGGGTTAATCCCGTTTCCATTGGAACTTGTTTTGCAATCTCCCAATATCCTATACGACTTCAAATTTTATTTAATACTCGAGAAAATAATGTAATCCTCCTAATTTGTATCGAAACATTAAGCATTTATGATAAATAGATACATGAACTTTTTGACTAAATGAAAAATTAAGGATTCACACAACTAATTATAATAAATAAAATCATAAGGTAAAGAATTAGTAACAAACATGGGTCTAATATTAGTTTTATTCCCACAACTACTACATGAAGCTACTCATTTATGCAAACATAAATTCTCATACAAAAGAGAAATTAAGCGAGCCAATTCACGTAGTACACAAGAATTTGGCGGCAATGAACACCATCCGTCTGTTGAACCGTGCAAGAGGGAGCCGATGAGGGAGGGAAGCAAGTGAGAAAGAGGAACGATAAAGGAGGAGTGCCGTGCGTGTTTGAGAGAGCTAAAAGGAAAAAACGCCATAAGATTGCGGGAGTAAAAATAGAAATAAGGGGAAAAATAGAGTTTTGAACCTATACTTACAAAACTAGTTCCCAAACCGGTTTGGGAATCGGTTCCCAGGTGTGGGTAATCAATCGGACCCGATTCCCGGATCGATTTAAACCGGTTCCGAATTTGGGAACCGATTCCCAAACCGATTTTAACAAGAACCAGTTCCCGACCCTATTTTTCGGGTGGGCCGGTCTGGTTCCTAAGTATACCCGGTCCAGTTGCACACCCCTAACTCAAATAGTGGGATAGTATTGCCCCATTTCATCCCAATGCCTTTGGTATCTTTACCCTAATGTAGTATCTTCTTCCCTTTTAATCCTTGCTTCTCGTTTTCTACTGGGATTCCTTGGTTGGCTTGCCACAATGGAGGACCGCTATTGGTAGGAAGTTTGCTTGGTTTCGCTTTATAGAAGGTTAGGCAATTTATGATCTAATAAATAAATCATCATCACAAATGAAGAACGATCGGATGCAAGAGTGAAGGAATGCAAACTCACCTTATTTGGTCAGCTTTATCAAAACCCCAATATTAGCTTTCATGCTTTTCAAAATACAATGAAGAAAGCTTGGCATATAGATTCGGTGGAAATCACATCAATGAAGAATTGGTTGTCCGTATTTACCTTTAAATCAGAAAATGACTTGAAAAGGGTCTTAGATTTGGGACCTTGCTCTTTTGCAAACAACTTGCTATTGCTTACAGTATGAGAACCGAATACACCTCTTCATTGTTATTAAGTTTAAATCATGTGCTCTCTGGATTCAAGTTCATGGTTTACCCCACGAGTGGTGCTAGGAAAATATAATAGGTAAAACTATGGAGAAGATGGGGGAGGTTCTTGAAGTTAGGATTGAAACTAGAGGAACAACAATAGTAAAACTAGGGAAGGCGCGAGCACTTGTTGATTTGTCCAAGCCACTTTTGTTTGGAACCATTATCAACCTTGCAGGAAAAAGAAGCTAGTTAGATTTCAAGTATGAAAGATTACCCAATTTTTGTTATTCTTGTGGGAAGATGGGGCACTATGCTAGCTATTGCACAAAGATACCATATGATGATGAGAAAATCTTTTCTGAAAAAGAAAATCGATTTGGACAGTGGCTCAAGGCTAAGGTAAATGATCACAACCCTTTTTGGAAGTTATTTATAAAGAGGGGGATGAGGATATCATGGAAGATGAATTTGTACCTGAATCTCCAAGGAATTCTGGTCAACTCGTTCCTTATCAGTATTGTGCAGTCCACTCTACAAAGTTGAATGCATCTACTTATTTAGATAAGGGCAAAGAGAAGATGTCGGGATCCTACACTAAGAAACATTTGGCAAGCCAGCATATAAACCTGTTTGATGCTCTATCTAATGTCCCTACACAAGATAAAGAAGGAAAGCTAATATTTACTGACCCTGGATTCCGAAATTTTTAGAAGGAGATAGCAAATAAAGGCAACACACTAGCAAGCAAAAGACCCAGATGTTACTCTCCTTATGAAAATAAGAATAATAGTATCAAGATTCTAGATGATATGCAACTCATGGAAATCCAAGTTTATATGGCTGATGAAGTACATGAATAGGCTTTGGTGGCTAGCCCTAATAAGCCATTAGGTTACAAATGAATCTTGTTAGCCGGAACTGTCAAGCATTTGGCACACCCTTGACAGTTTAGTAACTTCAAGCTCTTGTGGCTCAGGATAGACCCGTGGTGATCTTTCCTATGGAAACTAAAAATGGGGAAAGTATGGTGTCGCGCATAAAGAAGAGATTGAAGTATAAAGGCAGCTTTATAGTCAACCCAATGGGTATAGATGGAGGATTGGCTATTTTCCGGATCGACCAGGTAGCAATTTCCATCGAACAAAGTATTGATAAGTTTATTGATATGGTATGTGAATGAAAGACTAGCGGTTATGTATACAAGTAACTTGTATACATGCACCCGATGTATTTAATGATAGACTATATTATGGAAGGAGATAGAAGAAATTAAACATTTAAATCATCTACTGTGAGTGTGTATAGGGGATTTTAATGAAATACTTTATCCTTGGGAGAAGATGGGAAGGAGGAAAGCTGAAAATTTTAGGCTAGTAGCATTTATGAACTTCCTAAATAATTGTGATCTTATGGAAGTAGAAAGTAAATGGTATGCTTGCACTTGGGCTAACAATAGAGAATGGGAGGAATTTGTTAAGAAGAAACTAAATAGGATCTTGTGCACAATTGAATGGAGGGTGTTTTTCCCAAGGCAATAGTCTTTGCTTTACCTACAATTGGGTCAGATCATAGTCCTATCTTGCTAAAACTATTCCCACAACCACTGAAAAGAGTAAAAGAATTCAGATTTGAAGCATACTGGCTAGAGGACAAGGAGTACGGAAAAATTGCTAAGGAGGTTTGGCTTTCTCCTAAGCAAGAAAGAACTTATTTACTAATAAAATTGAAAGAAGTGACTAGAAACCTTGCATATAAGGAGTAGGAAAAAATTCTCAAATGCTCACAAAAGAATTAAGGCGCTAAAGTTGAAAATTCAAAATATAGCAAATAGTCTAGATATTGCACAAAGCAAAGAAAAGATATTAAAATTGAGAGAGAAAATTGGTTTATTGTGGAAGAGGGAGGAAATGTATTGGGGCATGCATTCCGGAATTAGCCGGTTGAAATGGGGATAAAAACTCTAAATTTTTTCATGTAACAACTATTCAAAGGAGGCCTCGAAATAGAATATCTATGCCGGTTAATGCAAATGAGGAATGAACTCTTGAGCCTAATGTTCTAAAGCAGATGACAGTGGAATACTTCAAGAATTTATATATGTCAGTAGGATAAAAGAACTTACACTCTATTGTTGAATAGATCCCAACTTTAATGGGGAAATATGAATCGAGAGTTGACGGCTAAGGTCACCATGTAGGAAGTCTCAGAAGCCGTAAGTCAGTTGGAAGCTCTTGAAGCCCCTGGTCCTGACAGCTTAAGTGGACAATTTTTTAAACATCATTGGAAGGACATTCAACACAACTTCTTTCAAGAGGTAACTTCCTTTTTTAACATTGGACGTTTAAATGCTAAAATGAGCAAAACCCAAATTATACTTCTTCCCAAAGAACCCAATCTAGAAAAGCTAGAACAGTTTCGTCCTATTAGCCTATGTAATTTTATCTACAAAATAATATCTAAAGTACCGGCCAATATACTAAAATCATCACTTTCAAATGTTATTTGCATAAAGTAAAGTGCCTCTGTAAGTGGCCGTCAAATTCAATATAATATATTCATTGTTTAGGAGATTTTGCACAATTTGAGAGTAGTTGCAAGTAAAAAGAAGTTCCATGCTATATTGAAGCTTGACAAGTAAAAGGCATATGATAGAATAGAATGAGACTTTTTAGAGGCTTGTTCACTAAAAATGAGCTTTCATGAGAAATGGGTAACAGGGGTGATGCAATGTGTCACAATTGTTTCTTTCAATGTTAAATTCAATGGAGAGCCCCACCCCTACTTCAAACCTTGAAGAGGTATTTTGTAAGGAGATCCAATATCTCCATATTTGTTCATCTTCGTTGCAAATGTACTTTCATTAATGATTGAAAGAGCTATTGAGGATGGTACACTCCAGGGGATTAAATTGACTAGATCGTACTCTGTTCAATCTCATTTTCTCTTTGCGAATGATTCAATAATTTTTTTTTTGGATGGAAAGATTAGTGAGTGACAAAATAGTGCTAGTATTTTGAATTAGTCTTGCTTTGCTTTTGGTCAGTCGGTAAATTTGAATAAATCAGGAGTTTTCTTTAGGAATGGGTGCTCATCGAACTTGAGGAAAATTGTGACGACTAAGTTGATGGTTCTAGAGATTGAGAAAACAGGGAACTTGAAAGAAGACAAGCAGAACGAGGAAGGCAAAGGAAATCATGATTGAAGATGATAAAATTTTGGGAAGATTTTTCCGTAATTTTCTCTTCAATAATTTCTAATGTACAATGCTCTATAGATATAGTATAAGATGTACCTAATAAATAGAAATAATGTATTCTATGAATCAATCTAAATCTGAATCTAATCCTTAATTGATTTTGTGCAAAATCATAACCCGAATGAATCCCATGTCAAATATCATGAGCATATCTTCCAACACTCCCCCTCAAGCTGGTGGCTTGTAGATGTCCAAAACGTCTAGCTTGCTTAATAGATATGCATGCTGTCTTTGGCATAAAGGTTTGGTGAAGATGTCCGCAAGTTGTTCTGTGGTTCCAATTCCTCTTGTCTCAATTACTCATTCTTGATTATTTTTTTTTTCAAGTAAAGTGGCAATCCACCTCTATATGTTTAGTTCTCTCGTGCACTATAGGATTTGCTGCAAATTTGAGAGTCGCATCAATATCATAGAATAGCTTGGTTGGCCCTTTCACTTGTACCCCAAGGTCCTTAAGTAAGCCTTGTATCCATACTATTTCACAGGTGGTTTTTTGTCATAGCTTGATACTCTATTTCAGCTAAAGATAATGACAGGTTGGTTGTTTCTTGGATTTTCATGAGAGTAGCGATTCTCCCAGTTTAATGCAATAGTCGGTGATGGATCTTTAGCTCATAGGGCAAGTCGCGTAATCTGCATCACAATATGTTGTTATCTCCATGTTGCATTTCCTAGACAGGAGTATCCCGAGTCTTGGTTGTTTCTTGGTTTTTCATGAAAGTAGCGATTCTCCCAGTTTAATGCAATAGCCAGTGATGGATCTTTGGCTCATGGGGCAAGTCACATAATCTATATCATAATATGCTATTATCTCCATGTTGCATTTCCTAGACAGGAGTATCCCGAGTCTTGGACACTTCTTTAAATATTTGACAACCTTGAAGACAGCATTCAAATGATATTACTTTGGACTGTGCATGAACTGATTGAGTGTTTGTACTACATAAAATATATCGGGCCTGGTCATAGTTAGATATATAAGTTTTCCAACAAGCTTCTGATAGCTTGACAGATCTCTGAGTATAGGGTCATCATTTTGAGATATCCTTGCATCATAATTTGCCATAGTTAAGTTGGTGTTTTGCTCGATTGGAATAACAACCGGTTTGCACCATGATAAACTTGCTTCCGATATAATTTCCAGTATAAACTTTCACTGATTGAGAGAAATCCCTTGGTCGATCGGGCAATTTCAATTCTAAGGAAATATTTAAACGCTCCTAGGTCTTTTATGTGAAAATAGAATGCATATACTCCTTGAAGCTCTCTATGGCGGTTTTATCATTTCCCATATTGAAAATATCATCGACATATATCATCAAGTAAATAGATGACATACCTTTAGTCCATGTGAATAGGGCATAGTCACATTTAGACTGTTTGAAGCCTGTTGTCATGAGAGCATTCGTAAATTTGGCATACCATTGCTTGGAAGTTTGTTTCAAACCATAAAGAGATTTACATAGACCACACAATCTATTCTCCTCATGTCTCCGTAAATCTTGATATATATATATATATATTTTTTTTTTTTTTTCTTCATCTAAATCACCGTGAAGAAAAGCATTGTGCACATCCATTTGACACAATCTATTATCCCTTGTCTTTGTAAACCTTGAGGGATATCCATATATATATTTCTTCATCTAAATCGCTATGAAGAAAAGCATTGTGCACATCCATTTGATGCAGCAGTCAGTAATGATGAGCTGCAACTGTCAAGAATGAATGGATTGTGACATCTTTGGTAACAGGAAAGAACGTCTCGTGATAATCGAAACATTCTCGTTGGGTGAAGCCCTTAGCCACCAACCATGCCTTGTATCGTTCAATGGAACCATCGGCACGATATTTAATTTTGTAGACTCATTTGTAGCCAATTGGTTTTCGATTAGGAGGCAGTGAGCCAAGATCCCAGGTTTGATTATCAATCAGGGCCTGTAACTCTGCTTCCATAGCCTTCTGCCACCGCGGATCAGTGGGTGCCTCATTATAGCTAGATGGTTCCCTGTCTTTTGATATGCAACTATTGTAGCATCTATGTTCCGGTGAAAGTTTATGAAAGGAAACATAGGATGACATTGGGTATTAAATACTTGGTAAATTGAGAGTGGCACAAATATAATCTTTTGTCCAGGTTGATGGTCATGTAGTGTGACCGGAATGTCATGGAAGAACGGCTCTTGGAGGAGAATGCAATATTTCACTGGAGGGTGTTAGTGAGATACCTTGAACTTCTTCATCGATAGAAAAGTCTTCTAATAAGTTTTCCACAACTTTCTCTGAACTCTAGTTCTTATATGAAATAGGATCTGTTGTTGGAATTGTAGCTGGAAAAGAAGAAACATTTGTTGGAGGTGCTAATGGAATATAATCAGGATCTCGAGATAATTCTCCTTCAGATAAGAAATTATGAGGATTGGTCATTATCCCCAAATCCTCATGTGAAGATGCCCTTTCACTGAATGGAAAAATGTTCTCATGAAAAACAACATCCCTACTTACGAAGAATTCCTTTGTAGATAGCTTAAGAACCCGATATCCATTTTGTAGACTGGGATATCCCATGAATATACACCGTCGAGTGCGGGGACTCATTTTGTCCCGAGGACCTACTGTGGTGGCATAACATAAGCAGCCGAAAACTTTTAGATGATTCAGCTCCGAGTTCTTCCCAAATAGTAATTCAAAAGGAGTTTACCCATTAAGTATCCGAGTGAGCATGCAATTGATTATATAAGCTGCCATAACGATACAATCTCCCCAATAATTTTTTGGAATTGATGCTTGGAATTTCAGCGCACGTGCAACTTCCAAAAAGTGGTGATGTTTCAAAAGGTGGCAATGTTTGCACTCGACTGCCCTATTTTGTTGTGGCATGTATATGCATGAGCTTTCGTGCTGGATGCCATAAGATGAAAAGAGTGAAGTGCAATATGGTTGAAGAATTCTCTCCCATTATCAGTATGGATCCGCTAAATGGATTTTCCAAATTGATTCTTCGATAGTGCAATGAACATTCTTAAGTGGGAGAAAACCTGACTTTTAGACTGCATAGAAAAAATCCACATGGGAAGAGAATAATCGTCCACAATTGTGAAGAAGTAACGGGACCCATCATGATTTGTCATATGATAAAGTCTCCAGACATCCACATGAATTAATAAAAGAATATCACTGGCACGAGTATTACTTGATGGAAATGGGTTCCGTGACTATTTTGCAAGAGGACATATGGGACATAGAGAATAAGGAAATGAGGCACTATGACCATTCTCAAATGCATAATGAAGTGCTTATCATTGGTAGTCATGTTACACAATGAGAGCTTATTCAAGGAAATGCAGGATAAATTGAAATTACTTGAAAAATTGGTCCAAAAATATAGTCCTTCAAAAAGACTACCCAAGCCCACCAGTTTGCCAGTCGAAAGGTCTTGAAAAAAGCAAGTGTAAACATCGAAGAATACCCGACATGAGTTTTCTTTGCAAACTCTCGACATAAAAATAAGGTTAAATTGGAATTCTGGAACATAAAGGACATTTTAAAAAGTGATATGAGGATTGAGATTGATTGTTCATGTCATAGTGATATGAAAGACATTTCCATTTGGTAATTGCACAGAAATAGGAAGATTCATCATTCATACTTGAAAAAAAATCATTTATCATAGATAATATGATCACTTGCTCTCGAGTTAATTATCCATACCTTTCTTGATATAGAATTAATTAGGCAATGTGAGATACCTGAAAAACTTCCTCCTTTGTTGGAAGTATCCAACTTTTGCAGTGCATGCATCAGCTATTGATATTGTCCATACGTAATAGGTTGGTAAGCACTTAGTGGGTCTAATGACCTAGTAAGCTGTTGAAAATTCTTTCTTTCTCCATTTCTCTCCAGGTTTTCCATGTAATTTCCAACAACTATCAATCGTATTGTGAGGTCGTTTGTAATATTCGAAAAATAATTTACCTTTCTCTTTTGAATTTTGCCCAAAATTTCTTGATGATGTGGCAAAGATCTAGCCATCCATCCCTTTAATAAAAAATTCTTGTCCATCGTCCGTTCCACTTACATAATTGAACCCCTGTGAGCCGTTCGATCCACGCACGCGATCTAGGCCACTCGTTCCGTCTCTTTTAAGGCCATGCACGTCTCCTTCGTCAAACCCTAGCCCTAGCATGCCTCTTCGTTCCCTTTCTTGCTTAGGGTTTCGTTGGTTGCCTCTCGCCATTCACCACGAGCTGCGAGGGCGATGCTTTCATCGCCCTTCGTGTGTTCTAGTGACGCGAGTCGTTGGCTTTTCTCTAGACGACCAATTGAAAAATCTGGCCGATTGGCGATACTGGGTCCATGGCCAGAATCTATGAACAAAAAGTAAGGTAAGATTCATTCCAAATCAAAAGGAATCGTGTGGCTTTCTCCCTTTCCTTAATAGATTTGTACTCTTAAGCATTGATTTTGATCCGTCGAGCTTTTCTTTGGCCGCTTCAAGGTCATTCCACAGTAACGGTAGCTTGTTAAAGCAAGCTATGATCGTCATATCCCCTTGCTTAAACTCACTAAGTTCCTGCATGAGGGAAAAAAATATTTGCTCGGTCCAGTTTACCATACATTTCTTTGATATTTTCCCACATGTTTTTTGCGTCCTCTATTGGTGGAAGTCTGGTTGCGACTTCTGAAAATATGCAATTCCCAATACAAGTACGAACGAGTTGGTTGGATATTCTCTAGTGTCAAGCCAAGCGCTCGTCCAAGGGGCTCGAGGCGGTTCCGTCAAGGAACCTATCTTTATCCTTTGTCACAAAGGCTCCCCAGAACTCTTGCGACCACCTAGAATAGTTCTTCGGCCTGGACAATTGTTGTCTGAAGAGCCGTAGTTCTGGTCCGTCAACAATAGACACGAATAGAGGGTTGCCGATTTTTGGACGGCTGGTGATGGCCACGATTGGATACATTGAAAATCCAGGCGAAAATCCCGAGTAAGGATTTGCTTCCATACCGAGATTGTTTGACCCGGTTCCTTGACCTGCATTGAGGAAAGTCGGGTATGGATTTGTTCCCATACCCGGTTTGTGTGATCCGGTTGCCTGCCTCGCATTTACTGGATCCAATACGCTAGTCATGCTTAACCCGTTTACAATTGGTGGGCTACCATCGGGTCAGACAAAGCCTTGTTGGCCTTGAATCCCTAGCGATGATGCACTTGGGCTCAACCTGAAAAACCATGGATTGGGCTGCATCTGAAATGGTAGCTACTGGTAAGGATGGCCCACCATGAGCTGGCCCGCAATGGGCGAGCCCGGGATGGGTTGCCCTAGATTTGTCTAAGCCAAAAGGGTTTACCAATGCACATCTTGGGCCCAAGTAATTTGTTCTTGAGTCTTGGTGACGTTAATAGTGGAAATTGAATCCTGGTTTTTTGAGATTTGGGGCGTGTTTTCTTCTTAGGGATGCTCATTAGAAACCGAAGGTAAATTCTAGGTCATGATGGTGATGAAAAAAAAAAACTTAGAAATTTTTTATTCCTTTACTAAAGGACTAACTCTATTTTGTAGGATTGGAGTTCCTTGGTAGGCAATCAATCGGTATGAATGGAAGCGAAATCAGCAAAGAGGTTGATGGATCAGGCTTTCGAGACCTCATTACCTTCGATAAGGCAATGTTAGGGAATTAAGCTTGGAAATTGTTGAATTCACCTTCCATGCTTTGGAGCCAAATACTTAAGGAATATATTTCTCACTAGTGATTTCTGGAAAGCAAGGAAAGGAATATGCCCCTCATGGGGTTGGTAGAGTATTCGAACTGATTGAGATTGTATTTTGCCTAATGTGACGTGGACTGTTTAGAATGGGGAAAAATTAAAATTAGAGAGGATAAGTGGTTGAAAATGGGAGTATTGGAAGGACCTGCAAATAGGGAAGATCCCACAAGGATTGCTGATTTGATCCTGAAACCTGAAGTAAGATGGAATGAAGCTCTTTTGCAAAAATTATTTGATGAACAGATAGCGAAGAAAATCACCGTTATTCCTTTAAATCTGATTCTAAAGGAAGATAGATTAGTGTGGATAAACACTAAAGCTGTGACATATTCTATCAAGAGCGAATACCACAGCATCAAGAAAACTATAGTGCATAAATCAGAATACATCTTCCTCACATATCAAACACCCTTTCCACTTTGGTGCAAAATTTGGCAAATTCAAACGGCCCCAAAGATTAATTATTTTATAGGGGCGGCTTGCTAGAACGCTCTCCCAACCACTGACAATTTATTCATCTGAACCAACCTATTTTATTTGCCATCAAGCACCAGTAACTATTGAGCACTTACTTTTGCTTTGCCACTGGACAAAGGAGGTGTAGTCTAGCCCTGTTATGAACATGAACATACAAAGTCTGGGATTAAGAAGAATAGATGACTGGCTACTAAATTTCAAGAAATTTGTGTGAAAGTCGATAGATCCACCCCCCCTTCAACCTTCTTGGTATGATGTTGTGGCTAATTTGGAAGGCAAGAAATAATTTTATCTTTAGAAGTGCAACATTCAACCTCTTTCTTTGGTGGAAGAAGCTGTACAAATTTACCAAGTGTATATCAGAACACATCAAACAAGCAAGGAAGGAGGGAACAAGAAACCAGCCGTACCTTAGATCTAGAAACCCCTAAATCTAGGAACCCTAAAGCTCAACGTCAATAGCTGTTTCATGGAGGGGAGTATGGAAAGAGCGGTGGCCTGCGTTTGCCGAGATGCTGGTGGAGTTCTGGTGGATGGATTCGCTCTCACAATTCCAACATCATTGGTGATCCAAGCAAAAGCCATCGCCGTTCTTCCAACCCTAGAACATGTCTATAAGCGAAGAACACAGGCACTTGTACTTGAGTCTGACTGTTTGGAACTGGTAAGTGCAATATCTAACTCATCTACATGGCAGTTTGACTAGAAGGTACATGGTTATTTGGAAAAGATTCAAGAATTGCTTATGGCGTTCTCAAAAATGGATGTCATTTATTGCGTAAGAGAAGTAAACCGAGCCGCAGATTGGGCCGCCAAAACTCAACGCTACTCTGGCCTTCATTCGAATTGAGCTTTTTCTCCACCTTCAGCCTTGTGGACAATACTTTGTTATGATATTTTGTCTCTGAATATGGACTTAGTTCCCTAATAATTAATGAAACTACTTTTCACGATCCAAAAAAAAAAGAGTACCTCGATCTCAATCAATTGAGATCTCTCACAATCCCTTAAATTTTCCCTTTGTTTTATTTTTTTAACCAAAAAAAAAGTTTCTTTTAATTGTCAAATGATCAATAATCATTATTTTCCTAATGGAAAATGACATTGATAGTCTTCAACTTCGGTCTAAAATGCAATGTCATCCTTACGCTTTTAATTTGTTTGACATGATCGTTGAACAAGACCTAAAAATGTTTCACTTAATCCATAAAATTTTAGTACCTTCAATTTAGTCATCAACTAATAAGCCATTTGATAGTATTCACAAGTTTCATAATTACGCTATTGCCCGGATTTCATAATATGTTTTTGTGTCAATTAATTTGCTAAATCAATAAAAAAAAAAACGCTATCCTTTTGTTACCTTTTTTGTTCTTTTTATAAATATTACGATATTTTACATATATCTTATCTTAATGATCTCCACAATAATAAAAGAAATAAAAGCAAGTTCAAAACAGATCCTCCACACGCCGAATTTGATTTGCCAACGACTTTGACTTTGAAGTTTAAGTAAAAACTATTTGACCCTCCAATTTTTTCACGCTCTCTTAGCTTAACGGGTTGATGAGGTTGCTTTTAGTTATTAAAAAAGTTAAAGAAACAAAATTTTAATTAATAAAAAGAAATAGGATAATAATAAAAAAGAACAAAATGATGACAAAGAGAGGAGATAAACAAGTCAAGGGAGTGGCTAGCAGTGACTGTCGATATCGTTGAGATCTTTCGCAATCAAAATAACCGATCCTCATATTTCTCACAATCCATTTCCTCGTTTTTTTTTTTTTTTTTTTTTTTTTGGTAAATGTAAGATATATATTGACTTTTAACCAAGAAATCTATACAAAGCAAAAGAGACTTGGCACGAACAAAACTTGCACTCGGAAGACAAACAAGTCAAAACTTACAATCCATTTCCCTTTGTTTTCTTTGTAAACCGAAAAAAAGTTTCTTTTGGTTTTCACATGATCAATTTTCATTGTCTTCCTAATGGAAAATGATACTAATAATCCCCACCTTATATATGAAGTGCAATGCCATTCTTACACTTTTAATTTGTTTGATATGATTCTTAAATTAGACCTAAAAATATTTAAATCTAATTCTTAAACTTTTAATTTGTTCAATTTAATCATCAACTTGCCAAAATAATGTCAAATCAGTCATTTGATATAATTCACATATTTTCATAATTATACTCTTGCTCAGATTTTATAATATGTTATTAATTTCAATAAATTTGCTAAATCAATAGAAAAATATGCTATATTTATTGTTACATTTTCTGCTCTTTTTATAGTATTACAATATTTCTGTTTACGTATATTTTTTCTTAAGGATCTCTACAATAATAAAAGAAGAACCTCATCCAGAGTTGTATTGGTTTATCATTCTTGCTTTTTCAATTTCATAATTCAAATATTTAGCCAAACTTAATTAAGAAAACACTTTCGCAACCTATATAAAGGCAAACTATCAAGGAAAAACCAATAGACTATGAAATAAACACTTAGCACGGACTCTGCCAAGCTTTTACTAATAGTAATTTTGGGATTTTGATTTATTTAATTAAACAAGCAAATCAATCTAATTTGGAATCACCACTAATCTATTATGGGTCGATTAGAAACCCAAATAAAATGCTAGAGAACATCTTAATTGTGCGAATTAGAGATTTCATGGATATGAATACTTGGTTATGTTAAATAAATCTAATGCATTTTTTGTACCTTTTTGTCCCTCTAGACCACCACCTTGGCTTTCCGTTTAATCCAGTCAGACGAATCCGGTTGATATTTCTAAGCTAGGTTACAGGAAGAAATAATGGCAAGAAGAGAGAAATGGGTTCTTAGAATACAAGTCATGAAAATGGTAGCCAAAAAAAAAGGCAATGAAAGAGTAGCCCCAAAAAGAAAAAAAAAACCTTTGAATTTATCTAGCATTTTAAGTTTTTCACTTGAGAACCCATTTGAACACATTGATTAAATTTAAGGTGTGATGCCCCAGAAAATCACGAGCGACACTTGTTCTCTTTGGTCATATATTTTTTAATTATAATTAGGCATTTGGAAGCATAATATAATTTTCAGTACATCTCTTGCAAGAAAATCGCATGAGTTTGATAATATACATTTTTCTAACTTTATAAAAACATCGGTAGTTACTATCACAACAAAATACATAATCCTAGAAAAATTCAATGTCACTTAACACTATTACAGCCATACTTACCAAACCACCATTTAACTCAAGGATTGATGGTCTCCAACATCATTTCCTCCCCTCCATTTCCATGTATAGGGGAACCATCCTACAAATTTGAAAAAAAAGGGGCGAGCTAAGGCCTAATAAATGAAATCTCTAAGTCTAAGGTAGAATGTTATCTTATCACTTATCCCGGTACTAATAAACAACTAGCAAATAATTTGAGTTCAAGCATTGCAAAATAATTATGCATGACAAATGCATAAGCAATTGCTTTATCTTTACTGTCATGAT
Source organism: Eucalyptus brandiana (assembly GCA_014182725.1). Lineage (NCBI taxonomy): Eukaryota > Viridiplantae > Streptophyta > Magnoliopsida > Myrtales > Myrtaceae > Eucalyptus > Eucalyptus brandiana. The sequence goes on from CM024669.1 coordinate 33,617,922, forward strand.
ATGTACATTACAAGATCATTTACTCAAAAACAAGCAAATGGCATATTATTTCATGATACACTAGTATCACTTAATAGTTCACCACTACACGCATGAATATACACGGGTAAATTCACACTTGTTATGAAGTTGACAAACACACGTAGGTGACTCCATACTTATCACTAGCTAGGAACATCTCGATTAACAAGGCATCGAGACATCTTCACCAACTCATAATGGGGGACGGAGTCATACATATTCTTTGTCATAGCCCATTCATTAATGGTGTCCTCTACATTAGCAATGACAATACACTGCTGTACATTCACATGATAATAGTCATTCCTTAACATTACATCATGGCATACTATTGACACGCTGTTTTATTAAATAATTAAAAAAATATGATAAAAACGACAAAAAATTTACAGTTAAAAAATAAAAAAAGAAAGGAAAAAAATACGAAATTAATGCAATAATAATAAACATGAATAAATAGGGCCATAAGAATAAAAGAGTAGAGAATTTTTGATAAACAATAAGAAAGAGTGAAAATAAATAAAGCAAAATTGGGTGGGCTGGTTTGATTTAGCCCATGCCCATGATTGACCAAAGCACGTTATTCCAATGCCTAGTTTTATTTCTTTTTGGCCCAAGAGAGTAAAGAAAGAAAGGGGCCTGGCCCCCCTAGTTCTTTTCTCCTCCCTGACACGCTGTTCTTTCCCGCCTTCCCACGCTCACGCTCGTGAGCCTGGAACTATGATTGAGCAAAGGTGAGAGTGAATGGTCCGTGAGCGAAGCACAGTGAGCATGCAAGTGAGGTGAGCAAATTCAAAACCTTTTAGGGTGCGCATGGTAAAATTTAAAATGTAAATTGATTTTACGTAAATCAATTTCTCAATTTCTATTAGGACAAGTTTCTAAGTTAAAACCCGTTTGATAACGACTCAAAATTTCTATTTCAAACAAACAGTTTGATAACGTAAAAAAATTTCTATTTCTATGAATCATGTTGTCCCCATCCTTTTACCTCACTCTTCTTGGTGCTTGTGATGGTAATTTAATTTGATAAAAGTTGGTAAATCACTTTAATTTAATTGGTAATTCGATAGAGTAGTTAAGAACTTCAAAACATTAGCAATTTATGTAAATAAAAGCTAGTAATTAGTATAAAAAATGCTAATATGCAAACTATAAAAGATTTGGTAGTTTCAAATGCTAATATGCAAATAGTTAATGTATTTATTCTCCTCATTCAAGATTCGGGTTTAAGTCACTACATTTTTTTGCATTCTTTTGAGACCACGAAGTGATTTTATGGTAGGTACTAGTTGACATGGAGGTAGGCGCAATTTGCGAGAGATTTGAAATTAATAAAATGGAAATTGTGCTAGAAATAGAAATTGATTAGATAATAATATAGGAAATCCTCAAATACAAAATAATAGTCGAAATAACACTAATGCATTACAAAAGTTGAAAATACAATTTCATGGAATTTCCTAAGCATATTATTATCCCTTGCCATTTTATTGGCAATGGTTTTCCTAAGCGTATTTATTTGGTTTCCCTCCCGGTCAACCGAATGTTTGCAAGGTCATCCTGCGTAGGTTCACCAAGTACATCGGATCTCCATATAGGGAAAAGTTCCTATCTATCTTGTCTTGATCACGGATGTAATTATGGATGGCACAACATACGCAATTACGATATGTGCTTGCTTTCGAAGTGCAAATGAGGGCATGTGCCTCAAAATGAAAAAGCGATTCTTCAATGCCCCAAATGATCTTTCAATGACATTCCTTAAAGAAAAATGCCTATAGTTGACCAATTCTCTTGCAGTTGTTGGCTGTCTCGCTCTACCCCTATACTCATTTAAATTATACCGATCACCTCTAAAAGGAGTTAAAAATCCCGGAGTTGCTGCATAACCAGAATCCATGACATAGTATTTGCCTACAATAATGTATTTTTGAGGGATTTTCCATGCATTTTTGGAGGAAAAACATTTTTAGTATTTTTCTAATTTTTTGGATATAAAAGGGATTTTTTTACCTTTTTTGGTATTTTTGGAAAAATACAAGTCTTTTTGGCTTTTTCTGAATTTTTTGGCTTTTTCATGAATTTTTGGCTTTTTTTGGATTTTTGGCATTTTTTGAAAATATGAAATTTTTTTGATTTTTTGATTTTTGTGAAAATAAAATATTTTTAAATATTTTTAAATATTTTTCAATATTTTTGGAAAATAAATTATTTTTGATTTTTCTCGATTTTTTGGAAAATAAAACATTTTTTTAAATATTTTTTTGAAAATAAAAAATTTCGATTTTTTGATATAAAATATTTATGTTTTATTTATTAGAATATTATTTTATATTAAAATAACAAAATAAAACCGACCGGGTCGGATCCGCGAGTTGGGTCCGGCCGGACCCGGCGACTCGAACAAGGATCGGGCCCGACTCGGATTTTTTATTGAAATGGCGTCGAGTCCGCAGGAAGGAGGTGGATGGAGAAATAATTTCTATTTCTACTTAAGGAAATAGAAGCTAAAATTTTAAAATTTCCGATTTCTCCTCCAAAACAATTTCAAAGCAATCTGCTTTGAGAAATGAGAAATCAATTTGCGTTACCAAACGGTTTACATTTCCAAACCTGTTCCCTAACAGAAAATAGAAATTGAGGGAAATTTTAAATTTTACCACGCGCGCCCTTAGAGGCCGAGTTTGTTATGTAAGGGAGTTAAGAGGGGTACGCTCGGTCGAGAAATAGAACAGAAGGAGAGAGAGCACGCTAGAGGGGAGAAGTGCTCGTTTTTTTCCAGATGTTGGTGAGAAGTAGAGAAATATAAAATCACGAGAATCTTCCTAGAAATCAACCAAAACCCAGAAGATTTCGTAGGGGGTTTTTGCTGAGTTTGGCCCGGAGTAGGCTGGAATTCTTGATTGCCGACCATTGGCTTCTTCATGGCTAAATGACGAAGAAGCCTATTGAAGTTGTTCACTAACCAATGACCTTGTGAAGCTCAGGCACCTTGAGCTTTTATCTTCAGGCACGATCGAGTAAACTCTCCCCTCCAAATGCCCTAGTGAAGTGAGGGTGATTTGTTGCTAATAGTGTTGATTTAAGATCTTGTTTATCGTTATTAGGCCGAGAACCACTTGGAAATCGATCAAACTAAAGTCCAAGCTTAAGTGGCCTATTTTTGTTTTGCTTATGTGATATCGTTTTAGTCCAAACTTAATTCCTTTTTATTGAATTAATCAATCATACTAAAGTCTTTGCCTCATCTTTGTGCTTCATATGTTGCGTTCGCACATCATTAAGTCGGTCGTGCACCCCTCTCCACGGGAGACCTTTTCCGCGCCAGTGGAGCCAACAATTCGAGGCCACGTAATTAGTCCATTTCTCATATTTGAATATGCATCTGCACGTTGTTTATGCTAGAATTTGTTAGACTTCGGTCATGCACAATTTTAAAGAATCCTTCGTTGGAGATGGTCTGGTGACATAGGAACCAGTAGTAATATAGCGTCGGCTGGAGGAGTTGACAGATGGAGAGCATTCCGCGGAAGCCTGAGCTTTGGTGGGAGCTCAACAAGAAAAACGGTGGCTTGGTGAAGGACGTCTTTTAGTGGAGAAGAAGGCTCGGGAAGGAGATGAACGGAGGGCAAAAAAAGAGGAATTAGGAAATAAGGAGAGAGAAATAAAATAAAATAAAAATAGAAAAAAAAGATAACAGATAAAATAAAAAAAAGAAAAGTATTTAAAAATCCGGATATAATCCTAAGCGGTTCGGATTCGAGTATTCAGATCGGGTCCGATGGTTGGGTTTGATCGAAGGTTGGTTGAAAGCCAGCTTTGCGGGCTAGTTTGGGCTTGGTTTGGATTTAATTGGACATACGTTTATCATGATTGAAGAGGGATTGAGCTTTAATTACTGTAAGAGTTCAAGCTCATCAGGTCGGTAGGCCGAATTGTGGGCCATTTTTGGTAAAATTGGACTAGGCGGAAGGCCTGGCCCAATTTAAAGGTCCGTGTCAGTGAATCGGGCCGGGTCTGCTAACTCGGTCCGAAGGTCATTTTTTTGGAATAAAAAAAATAAAAAATCATTAAAAAATTATTAAAAATTCGAAAATTCGAAATAAACAAATAAAAATCTACAGATTCAGTAAAGTAGGAAAAAAATATAAAAAGTTCGAGAAAAATAATTAAAAAATAAAAAAATAAAAAATGGAAAAATGTTCAGAAAAATTCCCTTAATTGATTCCACTAGATATTTAGGGTCTTAAATGGAATTTTACAATAGGGATTTGCATTGTGTTGTTTTTTTTTTTTTTTTCAGAGATAATCTTAGATTGCTATTTTTCCATTTAAATTTGATCACACTTGACTGCGCAATTTACATACATTATTTGCTGTTTTCGCTTTTAGCATAGTTAGGATTTCAATAAAAATATCGTATGAACATTTAGTGGATTAGCCTTAAAATTAATGAAAAGAACACATTAAAAAGCACTTTAATTGACAATATAATCAAGTTTAGGTACCAAGATGGTATTAGTTGTAAAAATAATTGAATCAAGTCCCCGAATTTGAAATTTTTGGTTTTGTAAACATCGAGACTACATTCCCACATCTCAGTTTGTTTATAGCCGACCGTAATTGACTAGTAGCGACTTCTCACGTAGAATTTTGTAAGGTTAATTCGAACTTATAATGAAAAATTCAACGTCACGTGGGGTATAGGTTTAGGAGAGCCCATGCTTGAAATTGATAGACCATCTTAGATTACTAATTAGATAATGTCTTTAAGTCGTCTTCTAAGGATGCCAATTTGAACCGTCTTTTAAGTAAATATCTCTAAACTTGTTTCCCCAAGGGTGGCCCCTCAAGGGCAAGCCGTGGCAACTTGGCGACTCCATCGGAGATTGAATTTAGAATCTCTTGTTCCATAGTAATTGAGATGACACTCTCATGTCTCAATTGGTTTTTAGCCAACCTTAATTGTCTAATGGCAACTTCCTCACGTAGATTTTTGTAAGGTTAATTTGAACTTATAATGATAAATCTAATGTCATACGAGTTATAGGCTTAGGAGAGCTTGCGCTTGAAATTGATGGACCATCTTAGATTACTTATTGGATGATGTGTTCAGGTTGTCTTCTAAGGGTACTAATTCGGAACGTCTTTCAAGTAAATATCTCTAAATCTATCCCTCGAGGGCAACTCTATTGAGGATTGGGCATTCCTAATCCCTCTTCGGTCACATTAAAACCAAGTCCAACTTATTATAAACCAAGCTCAAACTAGCCCGCAAAGCTGGCCTTCAATTGGCTTTCCATGTAACCCAACTATTGGGCCCCATCCTACTACTCAGATCCAACCTGCTTCGGATTATATATGACTTTTTTATAATACTTTTTTTATTAATTTATTAATTCTTTTTATTTTCTATTTCTTCCTCTTTATTCCCTATTTCCTTTTCTTCTTCCTTTGCTCATCTTCTCCCTGAGCCTTCTTCTCCACTAAAAGATGTCCCTCATTGAACCACCATTTCTCTAACTAAGGAACAATTTTTGAACAAAGATAGTTTTTCTATTTTTGTTCCTAAGAATAATTTCGAAGATAAGAACACGTTTAGTAATCGCAAAAATTTCTATTGTAGGAATAAAAATGCATTTGATAAATTTGTATAAATTTGTTATTTCTTTTAATTTTTCAATATTTTTATTATATTTTTCCTTCTTCTTTTTTTATTTATTTATTATTTCTTCCTTTTGGCTGGTCACCGACCTCGGCCTTGGTCGGCGACCTTGCTTTGGAGCATTGCTGGCCCGGCGAGGCCAACCTTGTGCCACCTGAGTGAGATCGAGCCTCACCAGTGACCTCACATGGCCACCGGCGAAGCTCCTCGCTAGGCCACCTTTGGGTGACGCCGACCTGGCGGTGGCCCGGCGACCTCGACAAAGCGTCACCGGCCATTGCTAAAGGAAGAAGAAGAAAAAAAAAAGAGAAGAAGAAAGAAGTGTTTCTCAAAATTGTTCTCGAGAATAATAAGCAAATTTTTTTCTATTTCTTGTTTCTATTCTAAATCTGTTCCCGGGAACAAAAGTTTTACCAAACACGTTTCTGTTCTTTTTTTGTTCCCCGGAACAAAAGAACAAAAAATTTTGTTTCGGGAAATAGAAACACTTTTTACCGAACAAAGCCTAAGCCAGCAAGAGCCGAATCCACATAATCTCCATTAACACAAATAAAAAAGCATGATAAATACCACAAGCCATAAGTGAAAAACTTTCGACTTGCAAGATTAGTTCAAAGAGCCTATGCTGTTTGCGTGACATTTAAGATACTAATTCAATCGATAGCTACTACCCCGTGCCTAAAAACACCCAATTCTGCCCCCAATGTCATCAAATCCAAAAAAAAAAAAAAAGCAAAGCCCGATAGGTATACATTCTCACCACGATTCACTCAACATTAGAATGCTAAAGCAAATGCAACAATTGGAAATAAAAACCATTGTTTCCTTTGTTTCCTTCTCTATTGCAAGTCCCTAGTAAATTCAATGCAGTGTTCACACAAGCCCAAAAAAAAACATACAGAGATTTCCTCCCATACCAACATAAATGTAGCAAAATAAGTGCAGCAGCAAAATGGACACCAAAACCGAACCCCAAGAGAGCAATTACAAAACATGCTTAAGTTCTTTTGTAATCCTATTTGAATTAAGCAAAAAGGAAAAGAGTCCCAAAGAGAGCAACTTTCGTTCCTTTTTCTAATGTTTAAGTGTTGGCTTTTCGTTCTTTTTTCTAATGTTTAATTGTCGGCACCTCTTAAAGTACCCTACTAATCTGTCAAGGTAGTCTCCCTTGCATTGCAACTAAGGGCGCGTTTGTTTGCAACGTTTTCGTTAAGGGAACAAAAATTTATGTTTTTGTTCAGGAACAAAAAAATAAGTAAACGCGTTTGTTTGCGTTTTTTGTTAAAACTATTTTTTTGTTCCCATAAACATATTTGGAACAGAAACAAAAAACAAAAAAAGTTGTTTCTTGTTTCTGGAACAAAATCTAGAAACACTTCTCTTTTTTTTTTTTTTTTTCTTTTCTTCTTCTTTTTTCTTTGGCCGGTCATCGGCCTTGGCCATGGCCGGCGACCGCCGGCGACCGGCTGACGAGGGCCGGCGGCCTCGCCCTGGCTGGGCGAGCTCGAGCTCGCCCGGCCCGGGCGTGAGGTCGGCCTCGCCGCGCCAAGGCCGGGTGAGCTCGAGCTCGCCCAAATCCGGTGAGGCCGAGCTCGCTCGGCGGCCGGCGAGGCTCGGCGTCGCCGGCCGCTAGGCGAGCTCGGCCTCGCCGGATCCGGGCGAGATTGAGCTCGCCCGGCCAGCGTGAGGTCGGCCTCGTCGCGCCGGCGGGCGAGCTCGATCTCGCCCAAATCCGGCAAGGCCGAGCTCGCCCAACGGCCGACGAGGCTCGGCGTCGCCGGCCACCGCTAGGCGATGGGCGAGCTCGCCTCGGCGTCGCCGCCGGGCCGGGCGAGCTCGGCCTTGCCGAACGGGCGAGCTCGAGCTCACCCGGCCAAGGTGAGGCCGCCGGCCCTTGTTGACCGGTCGCCGGCCATGGCCGAGGGTCGGTGACCGGCCAAAAGAAGAAAAAAAAAAAAAAAAAGGAAAAAGAAAAAAGAAAAAGGAAAAAGGAAAAAAAAAAAGAAAAAAAGAAAGAAAATAGAAAAATAAAATAAAAATATTAAAAAATTAAAAGAAATAAAAAATTATACAAATTTACCAAACGTGTTTCTATTCTTTTTATATTTCGAACATATTTACCAAACGTGTTTTTTTGTTCAAAAATTATTCCCTGGAACAGAAACACTTTTTTCTATTTCTGTTCCCAGAAACAATTTTTAAACAGAAACGTTACCAAATGCACCCTAAGTAGTTACCAAGGCAGAGCAAACCCGAGAGTGGCCCAAAGGAAGTTTTATTCAGTTGGACTAACCCATGAGCCCACCTCCAGAGGCATGGTTTTGTGTTAATATTTAACCAAACACAAAGTGCTCTTTCAAAGACAGCAATTCAATTGGCAGCTTTATTTAACTGTAATAACTTATGTCGTTTAACAACAATGCCACAATTAGGTTTTCATATTGCACACCCAATTCTCAGAACAAACATTAACAACTATAACTCAACAATGCCTAAGAAACAAAAAAGGCTAAGAAAAAAACTCGGCAATTAAAGTACGAAGGAGCACTGATGTTTTTTGAAGACAGACCCAAGGAAAAAAAGAAAAAACTTATATCCCTCCAACCATACTTGGCCATTTCCTGTAGATTGGTAAACAGCAAAATGGATGTCAGGCACCAACTGCACATATAACAGGCCTAAGACTATGGTACTTAAAAAAAAAAAAAAGAGTAGCATTTTAAATTATAATACTATAATCTGATCTGATCTGGCCCCTCCTCGTAATCATATCTACATTTCATTTTCATCACTTCAATCTCAGATCAGCATGCTAATAATAATTCAACCAAAAGAAGAAAAAGGGAACAAAAACAAAGCCCAAGAAACACTTGGTTTTTTTCCTTCCTTTTCTTTTGTGGAGGGCCCCGAAACAAGAACAGGGGTTCGGATTCGTCCGCCATTGCAGGTTGATACCGAGAAGATTCAAATGATGGGTAGCAAAAAATGTGAACCCACGGTCCAAACAAGTAAACGCACAATCATTTGGCAGGGGGGGGGGGGTGTGGGGAGGAGAGGAGACGTAAATCACCTAAAATGGGGCTAAAGATGAAGATGGTCATGCACGAGCGTTGGCGGTCGAGCGGGTGGACGAGCGAGGGCAACGAGATGATGGCGAGCGAGGGCCGTGAGCGAGAGCAGCAAGATGACGGCGAGATGACAGCGAGACGATGGCGGGCGAGAGCGGCGACACAACGGCGAGCGAGGGCGGCAAGACGATCGCGAGTGAGAGTGTGAGTCGTGAGAGCGAGAGCGTGAGTGCGGCCAAGAGAAAATGGGCATGGGTGCAAGAGTGGAGGCTAGACTTTATTTTTTCTAAAGGGGCAAAAATGACCATTTAACAAGTTGTCAAGGGCAAAGTAAGAAACTGAATAAATTTCATTAAAAACTCTTTTAGCATTTCAAAAATTCTAAAAACCCAAGTTATGGGAACTAGTTTTGAGTTTTCAACATTCCCAAGGTAAGCTTTCATCTCAAAATTCCTTAAAAGTGGTCGGCAAATATCCCAACATTTTTCCAAAGGATTTTAGAGGCTAAAGACCCCTTAGAAAAGCTATACCAAACGCATATCATAGAAGTGAATCACACAAAATCCATTTCGGTAGCTCACTTAAGCATTTTATCAAACATGTGGCATGCAACTTCAACAATGATTTTTCGATTCAATTTTTGAGTGATTGTTGGCCTAATAACAATACAGAAGATGTTAAATCAACATTGGTAGTAGTGAATCACCCTCAATTCATTAGGATTTATCATTAATATAAAACTTCAAACTCAACCAAAATAGGGACATAGTAGGGCATTTGGAGAGGAGAGTTTACCTAGCTGAGACTAAAGACAAAAGTTCGAGGTGACTGAGCTTCACGAGGTTGTTGATTAGTGAACAAATTCAGTAGGTTTCTTCGTCGTTTCGCTGTGAAGAAGACAATGGTCGACTTTCAGCCTATTTTGAGCCAAACTCAGAAAAAACGCCTACGAAATCTTCTGGATTTGGCCAATAGACAGATTCTCGTGAGTTTTTTTTTTTTTTCTCTTTTTCTCACCATCCCTTCGGAAAAAAAAAAGGAGCACTCCTCACCTTAAGCGAGCTCTCTTTCTTTTTGTTTTGTTTCTCGGCTAAGCGTTCCCTTCTAACAGTAAGAGAAAATTGGAAAGCGCTTCAGGATTCCATCTAACTGGGGTTAAATTACAAAAGCAAATATTCACGTGGATCATGACAAGAGTCAACATAAAGCTTGAATGATGGAAAGAGAAGCTGCCGTCTAAGGTGGGGAAAGAGATTCTCATCAAAGTAGTGGTGGGGCCTTTCCTTAATATGCAATGCCAATTTTCAAAATATGAATTTCTACATGCATCGAATAGAAAATTACTTCATTTTGGTGGAAGAATAATGAAGCCAAAACAGGACTTCATTGGAAGAAATATGATACTTCAAAAAGAAGAAAAGATCATGGGGGAGGGGATTTAGGGACCTGATCACTTCCAACAAAGCTATGCTGGAAAAGCAAGCATGAAGAATTTTTCAAAACCCTTTGGCTGCATTTGGCGATTAAGATAAAATTCAGGATATGATAAAATTTATTTTATTATGCATTTGGTGTCTGCTCAAAATATGACAAAGTCGGATTTAAAGGTGATATAGACCAAATAGAATTATCTCATGGAGAAGGTAGGGTAAAGGCGGCAGATAGGATTTCTAATATCATAATAAGATTTTTTTTTTTCAAATAACAAATTTGTTAAATTAAAAAATTAAAATTATATTTCAATATAAATAATATTTCAACTCTAATATAAGAAATTCAAAATAACAAAAAAATTAGTTTTTAATTTAATCTTTTTTTATTTATGTATTCGAATTTAATTCAATCTTATAATATAAATTCAATGTATAAATATACTTATTAGATATTTTAGGTGTTTTAGTATTTTAGGCATATTAGTACAATTTTCTATTTAATAAAAAATATTAAAGAGTGATGGAAGGGGAAGAAAGAAATAAAAAAAATTAAAAAGAGAGGAAAATAAAAGAAAAATAAAATAAAAATAAAGTAGACAAGGGTGTCGCAAGAGATTCTTACCATCTCTCGTTAGTAAACATATAGATGTTTATATCAAACAATATACATAATATGATATAAATATGTTTGATTTTATAATTAAAATTACTAAATAGTGTATATGATATAAAAAAAAACCCATGGATTTTATATCCTATTTTATCCAATCTTATCATAATTGGAGATTTAGACGATCAAACGTAGCCTTTTAATTTATGGGCTATAGTTATGAAAGGTCTCTACCTTTTGAACAAAACCTTTTGGAGCATAGGAAAAGGATCCCAATTATCTTGGAGTTATCAAAGCATATTAATGGGTAGAGAAAAATTTCTAAAGGTATGAGATGGAGTGTGGGCAATGGAGCAAATGTAAGCACCAGAGAAGATATGTGATTAGAAACATGTATTATTGGAGGAGATGCTACATGGGGAGAACCAAAGAAAATCAATGAATTGATTAGCCGGGAGGATTTTAGATGGAATGAACAAATGCGACACAGTATATTCAATGCACATATTGCTGATAAAATCTTAATAATCCTACCACGGTCGAATGATGTGGACTTGCACTAAATTTGAATCCTTCCTAGTAAAGAGTGCATATAACTACCTAAGAGGAATAGAGCATCAACAACAAATAGATTGAGCTTCATTATTGTATAAACCTTCTAAAGCTCTATGGATTTTAATATGGAATCTTAGCACTTCTTTGAAAATCATATCATTCCTTTGGAGTATGTATCAAAATGCACTCCCCACATTGAAGAACTTATACAAATTTCACTCGAGTCCATATGCCGTTCTATCAAAAGCACCCTAAAATTATGGAGCCCATCTTTCTCCTTTGTGAAAGGACAAAGGAATTATGGCGACACCTAGATTTGAGTGTACGAATCGTGAATTGGGGCCTTAGTCGAATGGAATAATAGTTTCTACCACAATGAAGTCCAACAACAGCTTACCTCAATCGAGGGAACTAGGTCAATCTGTGGTTGAGGACAGTGCCGTAAGGCGTGTCAACTTAGCTGTGGGCATTTAACCTATCCTTATTCATTTCACATGCCTACCCGGTAGTAGCCAGAATGAAGTTCTGACGTGATGTCTACCTTCACCATCGTAAAACTCCCTAATTTCTTGTCCATTTTTGTTTTCTCGATAGAGAGGGAATAGGAGGACAGTGCGGGGTCTCTCACCCCAGGACGATTCTCTCGCTTGTTTTCTCCGTGAGCTTTTTAAGGACTTGCTTAAGTCAAAAAATGATTCCCAAGAAGATCATCGATGAATTTACAAAGGAGGTGTGAGCATCCACGGCCAAGCAAACGGAAGCCCTAGCTTGCTTGGAAGCACTTGGTATTTCATATCTAGTTTCGAACTCAAGCCGATCGACGGTAAGCACCCTCATAAATCATGATCCACCAAGTCGGGAAGTACAACCAATTATCACTGACTACAAAACATCCGAAGGCCCATTGCAGGAGCATCCAATCAGTCCACATCTTGAGGAAACAAATCAAGTGATGGATTGGATCTAGAAAGTCCTCTTATACTCGTAAGTTTTATGGGATCTAATTTGTTTCAAGGTCCTATTTATCGAGTGCTCATGGACTTATTTGAAGTAACGAAAAAGAAAAAGAAATCAGACAAGATGTTTGTGCTTAGCTGACATAATTATGAAATGATGTAAGAAGTGAAATGAGAGATCGGGACAGAGAGAGAGAGGAAAAAACCAAGAACTTTCATAATTATGCACGAAGAAAAGGGTTCTCAAGCCGTGCAGTCTCCCAAAATTTTTGCCTAAAATCCCCCCCCACGGAACCAACTTCAAAGCCGTGAAATTTTTGCAGGCCACAGAGAGAGAGAGAGAGAGAGAGAGAGAGAAGAGTGAGAAAAAAAGCGTATCGGGGACACGGGGGAGTGGGGACAATCTACCGATTCCAACGCGAAAGCACGCACTTCTCTCCGTCGTCTTCCCCAAAAATTCCACCTTTGAAAAACCCTAAATCCTCTCCTCCCTTCTCCTCCGAATCGAATTGGGAGCCCCCGACCTCCTCACTCCCACTCCTCCACTCCGATCATCCCCTTTCCTCCCCTGCTTTAATCCCCGCGCGTTTCATGCTGGCGAATCGGCCGTGACCCGTCCCGGATCCCTGTCTCGGCGCCGGAACCCCCCATGTCGCTCTCGTCCGTGGAGTGCGTGTACGTCACCGAGGACCTCGTCCGCGAATGGAAGTCCGCCGCCGGTGGCTCCGTCCCCAAGCCGCGCGACCACCCCGCCCACTCGCTCCGCTTCCTCTACGAGCTCTGCTGGACCCTGGTTCGGCTCTCTCGCCTGCCTCGTTTTCCGCTTCGTTTGATTGAATTGGGTTCATTTGAATTTGGGTTTTTCCTTCGGGTGCTTCTTTTTTTCTGGGTTCTGCTCAGTTCTGCTTGTTCTGTGTCAGGTTCGGGGGGAGCTGCCGTTTCAGAAGTGTAAGCCGGTGTTGGACTCGGTGGAGTTCTTGGATAGACCGACCAAGGAGGAGCTGGGTTCGAGCTTCGCAGATATCATCAGTCAAATGGCTCTCGACGTAAGTTGTGCCGTTTTTCGAGCTTCGTTCGGTTTGCTGTCTCCATTTGCTGGGTTGCTGTGGAGGAGTTGGGCTGGGGAACGTGAAAATGGGGGCTTTTGACTTGATTTTAGTAGCTTGAATAGGGTGGTCTCCTCAACGAAATTTGGCCTTTTGTGACTATGTCGCAATGGATTATGGTGATATTTGGCAGAGAAGCATCAGCTTGATAGTATACAATATGTTTGTTCAGAATAGCTACTTTGCTATGGTAGGTGGCGGAGATCAAAAAAATTATTTTGGCAATTTAGCAGAAGGAACGTGACTAGCTAGTAATTGATATAACTCTCAAGTTCCAGTAGTGTGGATGAAAGATGGGGTGTCGTTCTGTGGAAATGGAGTAAATCGTGGTGTTCACGGTGAAACTACACTATTGAGCCTTGGAAAATATCGTCAATCGGTCTGTAAGACTTTCCATGGGAGGTAACTTGGAAAAGAATATCCCAATAAAGAGTTTCTTAACTGGGTAAGTGTACGTGGTCTTATTCTCAGTTTAAACAACCTTCCAAAGCGGGGGCACGTTTTGACAACCTCCCAATAAAGTACACGCTTTCTATGTTTTAAGAAAGAGGAGATCATTGCTTCCGTCCTTCTTCAGTATCCTTGGATAATGTAGACACCATCAAGTATTTGTACTTCCACAAATGAATTGCATAGCAAGACTCGTGGAGCATGAAATTGGGCTTTGTAGTGTATAAGGGTCTCTTTTTGTAAGAAGAGAGTTTGACTATACTGTTCCTTCCTCCATACTTTGGCTAGTTTGGATAAGGAGGAACAAAAGAGCTTTTGAGGGAAAGGAGCTTTCTTTTGATACTTTTAGGGTTTCAGACTTCATTTTTTTTTGGGTATAGTGGAAGATATCCATAAATGTATATCCATAAGTGTAAATCTGTTGATGGACATTTGAGAATGTCTCATTAATGAGCTCCTCTTTCAACTTCAAGGTCTTTTGTATATGGTTTGCTCAGCCCCTTGATAAATCTTTGATGAATTTTTTAGCCTTTCACTAGTCAGAAACAGTTAAGTCCCACCTAAATCATGGATAAATCAGAATGCAACACTCAATACCAAACAGAAATGGAAAATTGTGTATGAATAATCGGTTTTATAATCTTTCCATCAAAGTTAAAACTGAATCCAAAACCAAGCGCACTCGCAGATTTACTTCATATTTCAGTCATTCTAAACTACAAGATCAAGAACTCCCTTCTAATGTTTTCATGCTAAAACATTCAGTGATACCTTCCAAGAGTTTTTTGTCCTACATTTTGTGAACATTAAGTTGTCTCATGCTATTGAGTTTTAATACCGCTTATGTGTACTTTTTGATCAGAGAAGTTTTCCCTTTGCCTCTAGGGTTTTTGTTCTGTCCGTGGAAGGCTATATTTGGCTTTCTGTTTTATAGAATCTTAGTAACAGAAGTGGCTGAGCTCATACAATGGGGTATGTTGGGTAATTTCTAATCGTTCTGCTGCCTTCTCAGTGGTGTTGTTTGTCAAGAGGCATGAAATTGGCCCAAAACTGTTGAGAATGAATTGCATGACGTGGCAGGTGTTTATTTTTTAATGTTATAGACATTCATTGAATGGGTGTCAACGTGGGTGAGTTATGTGATAGTCTCATGTTTAAATTCCTTATAGGATGCCCAGCTAATTGGAGCTTAGCATTAGGATAGTCCTGTGCAATTTCTTAGAAATTCAATCTCTTTTATATATGCATACAATATGAGTCTAAAGACTCCTTGGTCACTGGCAAGTATTCAAACTTTTGAGAGTATGCTTAATTGTGTGCATGTATTGCATAGTTAAAGTAAAGGAAGTTATATAATGCTAATTGGAGAAACAGCTGGTACCGTTGAAGTTTGTATAATGATAGTTGCATTGTGGACGGAAATTGTTTGAGAGAGAAAGAAAGTATTTGTAAAGGAAGAGGATGGAGTTGTATTTTTTTCAATAGAGAGATTACAAAAATGAACTAAAAGTTCATATTATCAATTGGGAAGTTGGAATTATAGGAGTAGAGGGTACCTTACTCCAATTCCCCTTGTATTTTGACCAACAAGTGTGGACACCCCTTCACCTTTCCCCTTTTTTTTTTTTTTTTTTTTTCGTTCCAAGGAAACTACTATGTTGGACCCACCAAATTAATAAATAAGATGAGTGGTTTGAATTTTGCATTTGAACCCATGTCACCAAACAACAGCAATGCAAGCCTTATTCCGTTAAATGAGATCAACAATATGTTCCTACCCTTCTTAACCTTTTCTCCATCATAGAGTCCTATCTTCTTATAGGAGCATGAAAAGGTTTAAGTGTCTGACTGACTTGAGATGTACTTCTCTTTTTCTGCTTATTTGGGTCCCATTGATTTTTGATAAATTACATTCATTTTTGTGGGATATTCCAGTGCTTTCACATTCAATGAAGCATTATAATCACCGTTACACTCATTTTGTGCACATGATGGTTCTTGATTGCCTTTTGTGCTATTGAACATCGTTGGCTTTTTTGCCATCATGAAGATATGAAATTGGTTTGTATGGACAATGTTATAATTTTTGATGATCATGTTATTTATTGGCATAAACATGTAATCTACAATATAATGCACTTGCCTTTCGGGGTTGAAAACTTAGTTTCTGAGAATAAGGTAGGTTCCGTGGTATGACAGAGGCCCTACCTACCTTCAATGCACACCCCTTTTGACTTTATAAGTGTGTTGATTCTATTGAGTCGAGAGGCTCTTGACAGTCATGCCGATCATGAATGCTTATGTATGGAGCATCTATGTGGTAAAGGTTCAGTGTGGCTTGCACACGTTCTAGGATTTCATTTATTTATATTTCTCATTCTTTCTTTAGAGAAATGATGCTGTTATGATTTCAATCTTTAATTGAGCTAGTCATTGTTATTCAAACTGTGATGTACTTTGTTTTGAAATTTTTTATAGCAGTTTTGGTATTCATTGTGCTTCAGTGACTAAGTTTTCACTGACGATGGAATATGAATCTCCTTTGCAGCTCACTCTGCCTGGGGAGTTTCGTGCTCGTTTGACAAAATTGGTAGGTCTTGATGGCTCTTATGTGGTTGTTTTACGCAGAAAGATCATTCTAGTACTTCTATATGGATATAAAAAGGTTGTTTTTCTGTTTGTTGTTCAATTTCTTGAGCAGTTCAGTATTGCTTGTGGTTTAGTGTGATTTTTCACTTTTGGCTTATCGAGTAAGATTTTTGGATCAATTGGTGAATGTTGGGTTTGTCCAAGTCTAGAGACACTCTTCACAATTGAATGATAGGGAATGTAATTGGATATCTTGACATGATAGGATCTCCGTCTCCTCTCTCCTTCCCTCCCTGCCCTCAACCCAAAAAACGCTGGATAGGTTCTTATTATTCTTGCTGAAGATTGCCCTACCCCCTTGTAGGATTTAATCCTTTTTTTTCTTTTCTCCTTCAATGATGTCTCCAGATTGATGGAAACTTTTCAGCAAGGACTGTCATTTGCTTGATGTATTGGTTGGTTACATAACATCATGGTAATTTGTTCTTGTTTTGCACTAGTTCATGCAATTGCACGACCATCTCTGATTTTGGTAAGTTTTGTAAATAATTATGAACAAACTACAAATAATTCTACATATCAATATATGTATATTTTGAAAGGTTTAGGTGTTCCCTCAATAAACAAAAGTCAAATTTTGAGAGCCGCAAGATTTGAAAATGTAGAAGTCACTCCAATTTTGTTTGGGTACATTGTTGTGGCCTACTGCAGGAATTAGATGTCCTTGTTATATTCTTTTGGGCACCTTACCAAATTTGTTTCAAATGTTAATAATCATTACAGAGTGTTGGTCGTGCCAGTGTAAATTGTATGACAACCCACTGTTAGAATGTCCTTGTTATTTTTTATGGGTACATAGCCAATTTTGTTTTGAATGTTAATAATCATTATAGACTGTTGACAGTGCCAGTTTCAATTGTATGACAATCCACTGTTTTGTAAAGTGTCAATGTTTTACTGATATCAAGCAAGTTTTTCTTCCCTCCTCTTTTCTACCCAATAAAGAGAATTATCTTATTCAACATCAGCTCAATGTGATGGGAATATCTCACGTTTTCATAGAGTTTAGCTGGCAGGGTGAAGGAATGTTATTTCCCCTTGAATTCCGGAGTTGTTTCTCTACATTTACTTGAAGTCTTTGGGTTCCAGAAAGTTGTTATCTCTTGTATCATCTGTGGCATGGACTTCTTAATTATGATGCCTCCTTAATTTGTGGCTTGGAATATTCTTCATGACCCGTACCTTCTCTTCTAGGCTAAATGGCTTGTAGACTGTTCACTGGTTCCACTTAGACTTTTCCAGGAACGCTGTGAGGTGAGTTTTCTGTAATCTTGAAACTGTCCTTGGTTATTCATATTTTAGTGTTTCTAATTTCAAAAAGAACCAAAAAGAAAAGAAAACATGGGTTCTATTATTGCCTTTTCTTGTTAACATAATATCTGACATGTATCTATGCGATGTAGGAAGAATTCCTCTGGGAAGCTGAACTGATCAAGATAAAAGCTCAAGATTTAAAAAACAAAGAGGTGAGGCCTGTGAATATCTATTGCATGTCCCATATGCTCGTCATCTAGATTATTTAGGAACAGTCACAAGTACTTAGCGATTAGCTAGATTGATGTGTTTTTTCTCCTCACTTATTTTTGATTCATGCAATATTAACAAATAATCACCCCCTACCACCCCAAAAAAAAAAAAAAAAAACTGTATTCCAGTATAAGTTCGATCTACTAGGGTATGCGCCTATTTAATGTATTCTTTAAAAGATTGTCAGCAGTAACATGGAATGATAATGCTATAGGAGTGCATGTATTGCCACACAGAGAGGGAACTCAGTTCATATAATATCATGTGCAAAATGGCAGGAGGACGCTATTTGTATTTAGAAGAGAGAGTAATAGGAAAACATGTTAATTTGGTGCTAAGTTGCTGATGATGGCAGGTCAGAGTTAATACACGTCTACTTTATCAGCAAACAAAGTTTAATCTTCTCCGTGAAGAGAGCGAGGGCTATGCCAAACTGGTATGATCCTGATCTATCCTAACATTTTGTTCCACAATTATACTCAGAAGTGGTTCTCTATGATGGTGAATATCTTTTAGAGATGCATAATTACATAATTTTATGGATGCAGATATGATGTAGATATGTGTACATGTTTCATTTGTAGATACTATTTCCTGCATCACTTTTGTGGATGGCTTTGTCCACCTTCGCAACATGATTTGCTAGTACGATTTGGTACTTGTCCTTGTTTGAAAGTTAAGTTTGTTAAATTGCGTGTTCTGCTTGAGAACTCTCAAGAATTTTAGCGATGAGCTGTTGATGACCTGGACAATGTTGTAATTTTGCAATACTTTTAAATTGCTTAGATTGGCTGCTAGTGATGTTCTGAGCAATAAGGTTGTATAGGACATCCAGTAGGAGCAATTGCCTAATTGCTTTCACAACAAATTCGTATTAGTTAGTCACTGGCGGTGGAATGGAGGTTCTTTTGAGACTTTGGAATACTCTGTATCTGACAACTATTTCTCTTGATTCTTATGGCTCACAGGTGACCCAACTTTGTCAAGTTTCTGATGCTTCCAGCAATAGTGCAAAAGCAGCTACAATAGGTGTTATTAAGGTTGTCATTAATGCTTACACGTCTTTCAGTAATCAATTTGTTCTGGACTCTAACTGTCTATATATGATAACCCCTGCAGTCATTAATTGGGCACTTTGATTTGGACCCAAATCGTGTTTTCGACATTGTAAGTCTCTTCTGACAAATACTTTCAACTTTCTATCTTCTGTGGTGAGGTCATCTTCCTGCCTTATGCCTGTGCCATAAGCATGTGCTGTCTTGTGTGGATTTGTGCATATTTATACATTTGTTTAGAGGAAATTCTGATATCCATAATTTCCTTGTTTGTCAATAATTGGACTTGTCAGGTCTTGGAGTGCTTTGAGCTTCAGTCTGATGCAACTATATTTTTGGACCTCATTCCTATTTTTCCAAAGGTAATAGGATGCTACTGGAGTTAAATTACATAATAATTTTCTTTTTAATTATTTTGAGGAGGTAATAATCAATCTTCTAATGGTTTTTCTATTGGGTTTTGCAGTCACATGCTTCACAGATCCTGGGGTTTAAGTTCCAGTATTACCAGAGAATGGATGTAAAAAGTCCTGTACCATTTGGGCTCTACAAACTTACAGCTTTGTTGGTGAGGGAAGATTTCATTGATCTTGACAGTGTGTGAGTTCTTCGACCCTTTTAATTAAATGTGGCTGCATTATTTTCTTATTTAACACCATAGTGCAATGTTCATCTGGTTGGGCTTCCATCCGCCTGCTTTAATGTTTTTGTAAGACATTTTTTAGGCTGAGTTCATGTTTTTGCCGATGCTTCTTTGAGGTGAATGAACATGTATGTTTTGTTTTCAGGTTAAGTTGGGTTGCTCAAGTTTTCATCTTTTGAGTAAGGATGTCTAGTGTGTATGGTCGAATGTCTTCCATAGAGGCCAACATAAATCTGGATGCATCACTAGATGTTAATAAGACATTTTATGTGCTTCAAAGCCAATGCCCTTGAAAATTATATTGCCTAAAGCACCATACCCAAATTTTTTTCTGCTAAATCACTTCTTATAGTGATGTTTGGTTTAATCTTAGTAGTTTAAAATAATTCAAATTTATGGAAGAAGAGTATGTGTCTGTATCTTTGTCATAAAATCCTTGTAGCATAGAAGAAGAATGTAATCATCCAGTGCCAGCATGCACCAGCTTGCTTATTGCTCTTTAAGTAGATGTGCCGATTCCTGGTGATGATAGACATGATTGTCTTGCTCATTTGTGGTCTTATATACTTGTAACCAGACTTAGCACTTTTAGGGCTGAAGGCCTGTCAACATGAGACTACACAGGTGTGGACATGAGATCTAGCTTAGAAATGCAGTCTGAATTGTGGATACAGTGAGCCGTGGTTTTTTTTTTTGGGTGGGGGGGAGCAGTAGGAGGGTCCCTGAAGCCATGTTTCTATCTCCTTTCTGTTTGCGAAAATAAAAGTAGATTCTGCTTTTGTTGCTGTCATGCTTGATCTTCATAAAGTGGGTCAACAAGAACGAGAGGAAATAAAAGGAAAAGGCCCAGCAAAATGGAGAACACTGAAGTCATTTAATTTGTCACAATTATTGTAATATTTAAAATCATGTTTTTATGTAATAACTTAAGCTTTTAGAATAGTTGGCAATGGTTTTACAAATGTTTTCATGGTAAAGTAAGAGATCCCGAGTTTAAATTTTTTCCAATCTCTTATTTGCCTCCCCAATCCTAGCCTAAGTGCGAGAGGGAGTGATAAAAATAAATATACATTACATCTCCCGCTAATCTACTAGCTTAAGCTGAGGAACAGGCAATGATCCACCAAAATCTTTTAATAAGTATTTCAATAATGCTAGGTTCCCAGACCAAGTCATACTTATATGTAAAGTTTTAGAAAAGATAACTATCTTTGAAGAGGAATTTAGATTAAAAAAAAACCTAAAATGCATGTGTTAGTCAAGAAAGTAATTGAAGATTGTGTTGAAATTTCTGCTACTATGCCTTTCAGAATTAAGATGAATTATGGTGTGTCCCTCTACCTTGTCCATTTGTTGGATTCTTTATAAACGAGTCCCCATGTCTAGCATTTTCTCGAAAAGAAAGTCAAACATGTGGAATTGCACTGGCACTGGCACTGGCACTGGCACTGGCACTGGCACTGGCACTGGTCTCACTTAAGTCCAGGTTACATAGCTTGTAATATTATGAGCTTTTTGTTGGTGGGAGATTGCTGGTTAAAATGATGTTTGAAGATCTTTACGACAAGCTCTCATCTGTGTGCTAGTTTAACTAAGAAGAGATGAATAAAGTGGCGGATACTTCTTTGATTAATTTGTTTAATACATATGTTGAACTTGTTGATGTTTTAACCTCCCTTTACTTGTAGGACACAGTCTTGTCTCCGTGCTGTGTGCCTGGGTGGACGCATGTGTCTTTTTATACTAATGTAATGCACGTGTGTGATTGTGCATGTGCATTTACTTTGCATAAGAGGACCATTTCTCGATAGTATCCTGAAATAGTGAAATTTGATACACAAATTTGTTGGTTTTTTTGAGGTCAATGATTTATGTGTGGCAATACGTGGAAAAAGTTATTTTTCATTTTGTGTTTGAAGTTGGTTATGGTAGTTTGCCATTGCATTGAACATTACTTCAAGATTTTCTTTGTCCTGGTTTTTTCTTCTTTTAATGCTGTGTAGGGCAAGTTATCTGGTGTGATTTAGTATTATATCTTCTTTTCACCTCCGATAGCAGGTTCTGTATGACTGAAAGAAAATTGAGATACCAGTTTGTTTCCTTATTGTGCATGTGATGCAGATGTGCACATTTACTTCCTAAGGACGAGGAGGCATTTGAGCAACACAATGCGTTTTCTGTCAAGCGACTTGATGAGGTATAAAAAGACATATATTGAATTTCAAGTTATTTCCTCTTCTGTTTGTTGTAGAATTTTATTGCCCTTCCTTTTTGGGGATATTCAAAATCATCAAATCTTGAAGAGCAATGTTAGTGCTTTCTTGCTATAAGGTTTGTTGTGAGCCAAGTTTAAGCTCTGCTTTGCTACCAAATGGCATCTAGTTTTGGTCTGTTACTGTTTGTCTTTTCTTTTGAAGCCTACTTATATGTATCTTCTTTTGTTTAGTTTGAATTGATTTTTGTAACCGTTGAATGTGTGACTCTGCTATCAGTTGAATGACCAGCTATTTTGTGCAGGCTAATAAAATTGGCAGAATAAACCTTGCTGCTACTGGGAAGGATCTTATGGAAGATGAGAAACAAGGGGATGTGACAATAGATCTTTTTACTTCTTTGGACATGGAATCTGAAGCAGTAGCTGAGCATTCTACAGAACTGGAAAACAACCAAACTTTGGGCTTGCTTTGTGGTTTCCTTTCTGTGGATGACTGGTATAGTAATAGCAGTTCTTGTTATTTTCAACATCCTGGTTGTTTTGCTTTTTCTGCAACTATAGGTGTGAATATCTTTCTTCCTCAGTTTGGGCTCTCCGAGCTTTAAAATTTTGTGGTCAGTTATTTGCATCATTTGCCTGATTTTGTCTGGCACTGCTGAATAGGGCAAACTATATCATGAAGTCCTTACGCATTGAATTAGAATGTTACACAAAATTCTTTTTTTCGTTCATAAATGGAAGTAATGGTCCAATCAATGCTTTAAGTGTGGCATTTATGAAAGGTCACAGCACGATGCTGTTCCCAGATTTAAAGAATGAAAGGCCATTTTTTAATAAATGCTCATAATTTGCTGATGATGCATTTTTTTCTTCACTTGGGTGCAGATTCGAACTTTGTCTTTGCCATGCGGCATTCTTTATCGAATAATTCCTTGGATCATAAGTTTTCTTCATTTTGTCAGGTGCCATGCCTACACTTTACTTGATCGACTGTCGCCTCTTAATCCCGTGGCACATCTCCCAATCTGCAACAGCTTATTTAGGTAAATGAATTGATAGGTTCCGTAGCTTGGTTTTCTCACGATTGAAAACTATGCAGTGCTCATATTGTTTCTGTTAGAAGTGAGATCAGACGTTTGCTACATTCTTTTCACGAGCCACCATTTCCTGTAGCGGTATGCCCTGTTGTGGGGAGGACAGAACTGTCTTTCACTTATTGAAGTTTTGGTCTTGTTTCCAGGCTTATTGAGATGACGATGACTCCAGCATGTAATATTGTTCGGCAAGCACATACTCTAGTGTCTTCCTCTACTGCTGGTGTGGATGCCATGGGCGCCACAGAGTTGGCTTATAATTCTTTTATCGATCTTCCTAAAGAACTTTTTCAGATGCTTGCTTGTGCTGGACCGTATCTCTATCGTGATACTATATTACTGCAGAAGGTTTGATGATCTTTTCTTAGTCGTGTGATCATATTTTGGAATTTTACTATACAGATTTTTGTTGAACTTTGCTCACCTCCATGAGCAGGTATGCAGAGTTTTAAAAGGTTATTACCTTTCTGCACTTGAACTTGTGGAGGGTGGTGATAAAGTATCAAATCCCCAGTTTCTTCCCGGTCAAAGTAAAGTTCCTCGCATGCACCTTAAAGAAGCTAGGCTAAGGGTAGAGGAAGCTTTAGGAACATGCCTGCTCCCCTCTTTGCAGTTAGTGCCTGCAAATCCAGCTGTTGGACAAGAGATCTGGGAAGTTATGTGTCTCCTTCCATATGAGGTTTGAGCTTCCATTACAGTGATTTGATAATTTTGGTTAAAAACCGTTTTTGGATTTCAAATTGTCTTACCAAACGAATCTTATATTGTTAGGTGAGATATCGTTTATATGGTGAATGGGAAAAAGATGATGAAAGAATACCTATGATTTTGGCAGCACGGCAGACTGCAAAGGTCCCAATTCACTTGCTTTGTTTTATATGTGAGGAGTTAAAATTTGTGGTATATTTGTGTTGTTTGAAGCTCAGTTTGTACTTTCATTTGATCATAGTTGGATACTAGAAGAATCTTGAAACGACTTGCAAAAGAAAACTTGAAGCAGCTTGGTCGAATGGTTGCCAAACTAGCTCATGCCAACCCAATGACAGTGCTCCGAACAATTGTTCACCAGGTAATTAACAAGCATTATTTATTTATTTATTTATTTTTATTTTTGGAATTTATACTTTACAGGCAGATCCCACCTAGTGGGAAAATGCTTGATTTGTAGTAGCAGTATTTTTTTTTTTTTGGTTCGAAGTAGTGGCACTACTTTGAGTGTACTGAAGATAATGATTCCAATGCTATGTCCAGATTGAGGCATACAGGGATATGATCACTCCTGTCGTTGATGCATTCAAATACCTGACACAGGTGTGCATACACTTTCACTTCATGACTGTTGGCTGAAGACTTCCTTCTTTTTAAGATTTTCTTCTCTTTACACTGGAATAGGTCTCAGTTTCTTGAATAACATTTTACATCAGAGACTTTCTTAATATGTCCTTGTGTAATTTTGGCGCCACTAACTGAATAAATATTTTGCTTCTCCCGTTATACTAATCATGCACTTTGTCTCACTTAGTAGTAGTTTCCTTGTTTTACCATGCGTTCATTCTATCTAATTTTATTTTTGGTTCTTTAATGAATAATTTTACTTTCTGAAAATTGATAATCATGCACTTTGAGTGCATCTTCTGCCTGTGGCTGCACCTGCCACTTGCGCTGATCCTCAAATTCTGAAACGCTTCATTCATAAACTTAGGTTAGTGATGCTTGCTGCTGTATGGTAAAAATTATGCCTTTTACAAACCACATTTGTTTCAACAAGCACAGCAAAGTTATTGCAACTCTTCCAAAGAATTTGATGAGTTGACTGGCCCCTATTGTGGTAGTTGTTGGAAGTTATCCTGTCTACTTTTCCTGTTAAGCAAAAGAGAGGCTCCAAAGTAGATTTAGTAAAAGGGTGCTGCTTTAAGGCGAATATTGTCAGCATGAAGTAAAGGACAATTGAGAAAGTAAAATACTGTGGACCCTTCCATAATAGAATCAGTTAGAGGTAAGTTGAAAAATTTGAAAACCACTATTATGCTGGTAGGGATACTAATTTTGCTGGTGAAAAATGAAATTCGAAAAGCAAATAGGTATCTAGTGCAGTTGGTACAGGTGGTTAAAAATTGCTGTTAAAGCTCTGTAAATCTATATCCCTTAAAAGCTGGTAAAATGTTGCAAGGATGTATGGTGACCAATCCCAACTCAGTGTTAATGTCATGAAGACTGCAATATATACAGATCCTGGGTCAGCCTGAAATCCCACGAGATAGCATATTGTAACAACCACAGTTAAATGATTTACCAATGTCCCATCTGACCATGTACTATTTAGGATTCTTTCATAGAAGCTTCTTGATTGTCATTCTGGATTTCTTCTTCTATGATCCTTTATGGGAACTACATGTTCTTCCATTATGATTTTGTTTACTTCCGTCTCACTGTGCCAGTTTTTAATGCAGCTTGAGTACGACATTTTGGAATATGTGGTAATTGAGCGCTTGGCACAAGGAGGGCGAGAAAAGCTGAAAGATGATGGACTTAATCTGTCAGACTGGCTCCAGTCACTGGCTTCATTCTGGGGTCACCTGTATGTATTAGCATTCTTCATTGCAGATCTTTCCGTTCACTCTTAATATGAGTATGAAGTTTTAAGAGTTAACTACTGATCTTTTCCTTAATTTGCGCTATGTGTTTTGCTTGACATAACATCTTTTACTACCAGAGGTTAGACTAATTGTTTGCTAACATATGAGGAAAAATAGCTTTTGGTGGATTTTTCTTTCTATATGTGTAGTTGCTGTTCCATTCTTGTTGATGTGAGTTCATATTGGTCGAGCTAAGATGAACTTTATGATATTTGGCATTCTTGCATGTCAATTTTGTCTTTGCTAAATAATCATACCGTCCCTTTCGATTAATTATAGTTATAGATCTACTTCGGTCACGGTCGGCATTCACTGCATTTCAGTTTGGAATCGCTACAACTCTTAGTTTGTTTATGCACCCTTGATGACTGGAGAATCCTCATTTCAGTGTCTGGGTTGCAGATTGACCCCAGAAAATGAGTGTTAACTGATGGTGGAAACTTTGTGAAAGTTCCAGGTTCCGGTCCATTGATGAGCTTTAGGTCATTTGTATGACCTGTGTCACTATCTAGGAGGCAATCAAGGTCAAGCACTGTTTGAATATTGCTCATGTCATGCATGTGCACAGATTTGACTGATTTGGAAAGCATGTTATTTGCTGAAGCGCAATGAGGCTGGATCTTATTAGGACTTCATTGGAATGGTTCACATTCTCACTTCAACTTCAGTTTGCAGATGTTAATTGGCTTGTTATAAGAGGTCTTTGATTGCGTTGGTTGGTGAATAATCTTTGACATCTGGGAGCAGCTATTAGGATTAAAAATTTTCATATGGATTGGAGGGCATTTGTACATCTAGTAGAAGTTTTATGAGATGGGTTTCTTTGTGCCATAAACATAAGAAGATGTGCCTCAAACTTCCCTTGTCTTGAGTAGAAAGGTCATGGCTCAGATGGAGAAAGGCAAAATCTCTACTAGCCAACAGTCACACTAGTAGATTGCTGATAAATTTTCAGTTCTTGACTGCAAAAAAAATTGGAAGTTGATGCACTTTTTACTTGCATCTGCATCAGATCCAGAGGGGGGTAATGAAAAATTAATTGCATCTGGATATGATGATTGGACATGAGTTCACCACCCCTCTTATAAGACTACTGGTGACTATATTGGAGCTAAAGAAGGGGGACTCCTCTCTGCATTGTGATTATAGATTTTCTCTAGTCACATGTCTTGGCCTATCCAGGCAGCTTGTGGGTGTCGAATATAGAGGCTTGATCTGGCTTTTGAGTTTCCTACTGGCATTCACTGTCCTTGAGTTGGCAGCTTCATATTGCTCATTTTATGCCGTTGAATTGGACCATGGGAGTTATGTTCATGGTAGTTTGGTTGAGTTTACTATGGATGGAATAAATAGATGGTGCTTGTTGTATGAATGAAGAATGGTTGAATGGTTCCTGTTCTAACAATGTAGCTGGCATTAGCCGTCTTCAAGGCTTTGTCAGCTATCGGTATAGCACAAGATCTGTTATGATTCAGCCCATCTGGTTTACTGGGATGTAGTTTGTTGCATTTTGATCAAAAGAAGCACTATGCACCTACTTCTGAGCGCTAGAGAAGGATGCCAGATCAAAGAATTGTTCTATCTTGTTTGAGTTGAAAATCAGTAAGTTAGGGCCAGAGCTTATCATTTACCTTGAACTGCAAAGTTGTCAGAAGTCAGTTATGTTGAAAATAATGTTGTTGATAATTAAAATGATTCAGTCCTTCTCTGGACATGTAGATATGGACATGCACATGTCCCCAACTGACATGCATGCATGCAGACAGACTCATACACTGGCTCACATAGACACAATGCTCTATCTGCGCTCGCAAATAATAGTTGGAGCTTTTACTCATATTGTCTTATCTCTTTTGCTTTAGGAATTGACTGCTAGTTTTGCATTTATTGAACTTCCTGTAATTATGTCATCATGTCTAGGTGTAAGAAATATCCATCAATGGAATTGAGGGGTCTTTTTCAGTACCTTGTCAACCAGCTGAAAAGGGGTCAAGGAATTGAACTTGTTCTTCTGCAGGTGATAAAATCTACAAGTAATGCCAATTTTGATGCGCTACTCAGTTTTTCTTGTCTGTGACTAAATGAATCTCATGCCTGAAACAGGAGCTTATTCAACAAATGGCAAATGTCCAGTACACTGAGAATCTAACAGAAGAACAACTGGATTCCATGGCGGGGGGTGAAACTCTCCGGTATCAAGCTACTTCTTTTGGAGTGACTCGCAACAATAAGGTACTCTGAATTTGCTTTTTCACAATCTCAGTCTCTGCTTTCTCTGTATGGTTTTTGACTGATTTTCTATTTATAGTCACCTTCTTAATACCTGAAATTTGTCCAAATTGTTTATTTAAGATGCCTGGTATTTTATATTGCTTTTCTGCAGGAGCAACTTTATATATGTCTTACTCTTAGTCTTAGGAGCTTAAGTACATTCAGTATCTTCTAGTTTCTTGACTATGGGCTTCAGACACATTTTCAGTGATCCTACTGTTAAGATTTCATGTATGTTCCCCATTTTGATGATATAGCAAGTGGATTTCCTCTGCCAAGTGGCTGGTTATGGATCTGAAAAGAAAAAAAAAAGATTCTTGTACAATCCAAAACCTATTCATCATTTTCCTCTTTCTCAATTGTGATGATGGTGCAGGCATTGGTCAAATCAACAAACCGGCTAAGGGATTCATTGCTTCCGAAGGATGAACCAAAGTTGGCCATACCGCTTTTATTGCTCATTGCTCAACATCGTTCCCTGTAAGATTTTCTAGTTAGTATTGTGTGCATAAGGATTTACCATTATGCATGAACTGTCAACATATTGTACTATTAACATAGATTCACTATCCGTGAAAGATAAAAGTGGAATCAAATGATTGTTTGTTTGGTGTCTGTTGAAGCGATTGCTTATGTTCATGATGAAGCTAGTGGTGTCATTAATCTTAGAGTTATACTTACAGTATGTTTGATTTAAATATCAGAACCTTTTTTCTATGTTAATGTGATTATGTCTGCCGTACTTTATTGTTGTCGTTGATGTAACACAATAATACCATGGACAATATGGAGTTGATGCTTGCGTTCTTTCTTGGTTTTTTGGGCCTCTCAACCTGCTTGCTTATGCTGCATATGTTTCTCACCTTGTTCAGGAGAAAAATATTTTCAGGCATGAGAGGATCTAATTGAATGCAAAGTTGCTGCATCACCTTTTCTCTTTAAAGACTTTTATTGCTACTTTTCTTAGGCCAGGCATAACGAATGTCCCTTTTTATCTTTCACTTTCTCTGAGTTGTTGATCATTCACAAATAATTTCTGCGATGGTTATATCTGTTATCCTCTGTGAAATACTGATTATGTGATTGCAAGCCCAATTCTTTTGCTCTGTGGCTACTGTCAAGTAAGACATGTCATGCCTTATTCTGCAGGGTTGTAATAAATGCTGAAGCACCATACATCAAGATGGTCAGTGAGCAATTTGATAGATGCCATGGAACCCTCCTTCAGTATGTGGAATTTCTCTGTAGTGCTATGATACCAGCCACAGCATATGCGCAGCTGATTCCCTCACTCAACGAACTTGTTCACCAGTATCACCTAGATCCTGAGGTCTGTCTCTCTCTTATAAAAAAATGAGAAACAAATCCGCCTCCTCAATATTTATTGTTACTGAGTGGTGTGATTATGCCATTGCTAAATTTTCGTAGCATTATGATCTTGTTTTTTTTTTTTTTTTTTAACCTTGATTCAGGTAGCTTTCTTGATATACCGTCCAGTAATGAGGCTTTTCAAGGCTCATGGAAGTTCACAAGTTTGCTGGCCTTTGGATGACAATGAGACTATGAACTTAGAGGCTGAGTCTGAAGAGAAGTCTTGCAACTTAGTTCTTGACCTTGGCCGACAAATGAAGCCAGTCATGTATTGATGGACTCTCATGTCGTCATTTTTTTATGTGCATGTGTTGAAACGTGAAAGCACTTTTCTCTGCATATGACACCCTTTTTTGTCTTTATAGTAGATTGCTAATGTGTGGACCTTATAGAATTTTATTTGACTTGTAGCTGCTAAAGTATTGCTCTATGCAGGTGGTCGGACCTTCTTGGGACTGTCAAGTCTATGTTGCCTGCAAAAGCTTGGAATAGCCTCTCCCCAGATCTTTATGCTACATTTTGGGGGCTCACATTGTATGATCTCTATGTTCCTAGGAGCCGTTATGATTCTGAAATTGCAAAGCAACATGCGGCACTTAAGGCTTTGGAGGAACTTTCTGATAATTCAAGTTCTGCAATTACCAAAAGGAAGAAAGAGAAAGAGAAAATTCAGGAATCTCTTGATCGCTTGACTAGTGAACTCCACAAGCATGAAGAACATGTTGCTTCTGTTCGGAGACGGCTTTCACGGGAAAAGGATAAATGGTTAAGCTCCTGCCCTGATACTCTGAAGATAAATATGGAGTTTCTTCAACGCTGTATATTTCCACGGTGCACTTTTAGCATGTCCGATGCTGTCTACTGTGCTATGTTTGTGCATACTCTTCATTCTCTGGGGACCCCCTTCTTCAACACAGTTAACCACATTGATGTTTTAATATGTAAAACATTACAACCCATGATATGCTGCTGTACTGAATATGAAGTGGGAAGACTTGGGAGGTTCTTGTTTGAGACTCTAAAGACAGCCTACTATTGGAAGGTAATTTCCAGTCTTGTTTTTGCAGTAATAGCATTGTGCTCTTTCCTTGTACCGTCATTATGCAGCTTAGGCTTCAAGAGTGTATACATATATGCATGAATAGTTTTTCATTTGATAGAATTATTTTAAATCACATCTTGATCATGATAACAACAAAGGCTAATAAGTTTTTTGTCTACGGGGGTCAATTTGTTTTTTTTTTTTTTTTTTCCAGAGTGATGAATCCATATATGAACGTGAATGTGGTAACATGCCAGGCTTCGCTGTCTATTATCGTTACCCAAACAGCCAACGTGTTACATATGGGCAGTTCATAAAGGTAATCTTTTATGGCTTTCTGCCTGAAACTCTTACCTGTTGTCACAGGAATGAGATTTTTTCATGTACCTCCTGAATGTTGTCTCTTTTCTGCGAACAGTCTTTTATGGTAATATTTGTGTTATATGCTGCTAGATGTGGATTTCCATATTCTCACTACTTGTATATGCTGCATATGTGCTAAATTTCCATGAATAGGAAATTTCTATATTTAAACTATTCCTGTATTATAAGGATCATTCATATAATTTGTCTCAGATATCTATCCACCCCGTTCATTTCACGATCATTCAATGCAAAACCAACACAATCTCACTGAGAAAGTGTATGTTTTCACCTTTTCTTTTTCATTTTTTTAATTCATCATTTTATATTTTCGTTTGTCATACAATACCTTCTAGAACTTTGTTTTATGAAATTGGTGCATTGATTACGGCAAAAAATAAAGAAGTGTAGAACTAGAAATACTGCATTGGGCCTCTTAAAGTGTATTTTCTTTCATTGTTGTGTTGTTTAAAGAACTTAGGTTCTTTACTTAAAAGGTTATGCTTGTTATCAAGTGAGAGCTTGTTCATTTTGCATATGGGTGCTATTGTCTGAATTTTCCTTTTCCGCATAGGTACACTGGAAATGGAGTCAAAGAATTACGAGGTTATTGATCCAATGCCTGGAATCAACAGAATACATGGAGATACGGAATGCCCTCATCATGCTGACAAAAATTTCTGGTGTTTTCCCAGTTACTCGAAAGAGTGGGATTAACCTTGAAAAACGGGTTAGCATCGTCTGCTTGGTTGTTAATGATTTTAATATGAATTTGACAATGTCTAAATTGCTTGTGCCGTTGCACAAAATGTAGTTCTGAGTCACTGCCCAATAGATACTATATCTATCTTTATGAAGAAAAATCAGGCATCCAAGTGAATTCTAATGTTTATCTCTGCAAATCTATAGGTTGCTAAGATTAAAAGTGATGAAAGAGAAGATCTCAAGGTATTGGCAACAGGTGTGGCCGCTGCAATGGCTGCTAGAAAGGTAACTTCTGATTTTGATTGTTCATTTATCTTTTTAATTTACACTGTAGTTAAATGCTCTCTTGTTTGTAGCCTTCATGGGTTACTGATGAAGAATTTGGCATGGGCTATTTGGAAGTAAAACCTCCATCACTTGCTTCGAAGTCTGTCTCAACCAATTTAGCTGCATCAAACGGTCCAGTGCTAGCTCAGAATGAACATGTTGGGGGAAGAGGAGCACAAACCGATGGTGGGAACTCTGTCAAAGAGCAAGCTTTAAGGACAAAAAATGCAGAGAGAGGGATAGAGAAAACAGAGACTGCTTCAGGTGGAAAAACTGATGCTGGAAATCTAAAAGCGAAAGGTGGGTCAGCTGCAAATGGTTCAGAGGCTCAGATAACTACGCTTCCAGCTGTTGCACAGTCTGGATCATCACATCAAAGATATGTGGAAGAATCTACAGCAAAATTTGATGAAAGCATTACTAAAGCTGCTCCAAGGGACTCCACTGATTCTGAGGTACTCCTTATTTGTACTATTAATGGTTAGTTTCATATTGCAGAAGTTGTAATTCACTGTATAGACTGATGGATTTGTGGAGATTGAGGAGAGTAGTAGGACCCGACTCACCAGACAATAAGAGTAATAGTATAGCCGGATAATTTTGGAGTGCGAAGCTGAGGACCTGTGGGATGCATGGGGTAGTAAGCTAGTAGTTGTCGATGTGGTCACCCATCCTGTATCATAAAAAATTCCGATCCATGGTTGCTTAGTCATCATGTTGCAAACTTCAGAAATATTCATTTCCTCAAAGCAAATGTTTTAATCATTTTCAAATGAACCTTTACACTGTAGTCACACATGGCCACAAGCATGCCAATTAATCTGGCTATCCCCATGAGAGCTCTCTCTTTTATGTCATTGAATTTTCTTATGATATTGTTTAGCCAAAGCCTCACCATTTTGTGACTGTTATTTACTTTTGCTAAGAGTAATTGCCGCTTAGAAACTTTCTGCCATTGTTTTGCATTTCTGTGTTGCTTTTGTTTGCTTTTAAAAATAATATTAAACAGGTTTGCATCAGTATCTTTGCAGAAAAATTTTAGTCTGAAACAGCTTATGTTTGCCTTTGAGGGGATACATCAACAAGTGAAGAAAACAAATTGGATATTAAACTCTAGTATGATTGTAATTTTGGCACTTGTGTTTTATGGGGTTATCAAAAACGTGCATATGTAGTCATGATGGCATTTATCATGATTCTTCATGACTTTCGAATAATGTTCAACAACCCAACATACTAAATAGTACAAACATTTCCTTGAAAGATTAGGAAGTTCTTTGGGATGTCCATTACTAATGACATCATATTTACACGAGGCCAAAATACATAACCGTGTCTTGTGTATAAAATTAACTTAAGTTTATTGCCATTGAAATTTGGAGTTGTCTGTGTGCATTATCTTTGGTGTTTAGGCTCTTATTTTGTCTGTGCATAGTTGCTTGAGAAATTTTTCCCATATGCCCAATTACTATTGAGAGACTTGCTCATCAGAAGTACTATTAATGTACAGAGGGAAGGAGAGAGACTGAAATCTACCAGTTAAAGGAGAAAGCATGTGTAAACTAGCATTGTCGTCTATGAATTGCTTTTACGCTTTTTCTTGGCATTTTCATCCATTTGTCCATTATGTGTTTTAATTAGGCCCAGTAACTTACTGCTGGTTGATAAAGTATTGCACATGATGATTGACACTTGAAATTCTTTCTTTCTCTTGGGAAATTGGCCATTCTTCTTAGTGATAGATAGTTTAGTTGACATTTGCTCGCTGAAGAAAAATTCATGGGGCTTTCAAAAGATAAAGATAAAGGAAAATAGCCTCTTGAGAGTATTGTCATATGCTAAGCCAAAAAAATGCAACTATGTGCAGCATCTGATTATCATCATAACCGAATGTACATGGCTGTGCACTCTTAGCTGCGATATTTCAGTGGAGACTGTTTAAAAACAGTAGTACCTTAGTTTTTATTTGGTTGGCTTTCCCCTCCTACAATCTATTCCTTGAATTGATCATTATTTCCTCTAAAGGAAATATGGTTGCCATGGAGTTCCCACTCTTATCATTGGATATTATATTTATTAGTTTTGTTGTGAAGTTGAGACTGTCATAGTTCTATACATAGTAGAATTTCCTGTTGTTCAATGTGTCTGCTCCTTGTGGCTTAGTCCATGAACTGGCCTTAGGTCAATTGATTTTCAATGCCAATTTATTTTCATAATTTTGACTGATGACAGTTGAAAGCTCCAGCCAAAAGAGCCATACCTGCCACATCACTTGCTAAGCTGCCAAAACAAGATGGTAAGGATGAAAAATCTGGAAAAATTGCTGGCAAATCTTCTGCTTCTTCTACAAATGATAGGAGTGTTTCTGCTCATACATCTGAGGGGAGGCAAGTAACTGCTACGAATGCGTCTACAACTCTGACAACTAATGGGAATGCTAAAGGTTCTACTCCATCTACAAGGTCTTCAATAGATGTGCATGGGCTTGAAGCAAGGACGGAGAGCGGAGCCGCCAAGTCATCTGATGGAAGGTCTTCTCATGTTAAAGATGATGGAAATGATAATTATGATGTGCTAAAACCTCCTTCTCGGCTCATTCATTCCCCAAAACATGAGAGTTCTTTAGCTTCTTCGAAGTCTGGCGATAAGCTGCAGAAAAGGAGTAGTCCATCGGATGAAGTTGACAGGGTTAGCAAGCGAAGAAAGGGGGACAGTGACTCCAGAGATTTGGACCCTGATAGAGAGAGGTCTGTAGATGCTCGATTTCTGGATCTTGAAAGAACTGGGAGTGATGAGCAAAGCATCTACAGGAACACAGATAAGATTTTGGACAGAACAAAAGAAAGAGTTGTTGATAGATATGACAGAGATCACAGGGAGCGTCCTCGTGGAGATGATGTAGCGGTTGAAAGGGCAAGGGATCGGTCAATGGAACGATATGTTAGAGAGCGTTCAGTTGATAGAGTGCAGGAGAGAAGTAATGACAGGAGTTTTGATAGGCCCTCTGAAAAGGATAGGGTAAAAGATGATAGGAGCAAGCTGAGGTATGGTGAAACTGCTTCTGAAAAAGTTCATGTAGATGAACGGTTTCATGGGCAGAGCCTGCCGCCGCCGCCGCCCTTGCCACCCCACATGGTACCTCAGTCTGTTGGTTCTGGTAGGAGGGATGAGGACAGTGATAGAAGGTTTGGAGTTACCAGGCATGCTCAAAGACTTTCTCCAAGACATGATGAGAGGGAACGCAGGCGGTCTGAAGAGAACATAGCTTCACAGGACGATGCAAAACGAAAAAAAGAGGATGATTTTCGTGACAGGAAACGAGAGGAACGAGAAGGGTTGTCATTGAAGGTATGTGCCGCCTTTAATTGTGTCAAAAGTAATTTAGTCGAGTGGCAGGAAGGATATTTTATCTATAACTGCTCAAAGAGATTGTTGTGTTCTAATCGGTGGGCATTGCATATATCTTGGTGTCAAGTTCTATATTGGCTAGACATTCTTTAACTTCTGATAAAGTTTTTTGGTTGAAAAAAAGAGGCTAGGTTTTGCTAAGTTGTATGTATTGTCTCTGGTGCTACACCGAACCTCTTCATTCCACTACAGGGTTCTTTAGTGTGGCAAAAAATGATCATTATATAATCAACTCTCTATGCTCAGTTCTAACCCTGTGCCCCTGCCCCCCTGCGGGGGGCCAGGGGATGGTAGTCAAACATGATGTTGCCCTCACCTATCTGATACACGGGGCATATTCTGAAAGACAGTGGAACCCTTTGGCTGTATGCCCTGCGTACTTGCCCCACCTGTTTGTGGCTCATGAATGCAGTGAGTTCAGCTGACGTTGATAAAAACTTGATCAAAGATATAAAGTTGTAAGGATCTAAGGAGTTTGTTTTGCCTCTGTAGGATTATTGTTGTGGGCATTTGATCTCAAATTTTATTTAATTTAAAAAATTGTATTATAAT
The DNA here is from genome assembly GCA_014182725.1 of Eucalyptus brandiana. Taxonomy (NCBI): domain Eukaryota; kingdom Viridiplantae; phylum Streptophyta; class Magnoliopsida; order Myrtales; family Myrtaceae; genus Eucalyptus; species Eucalyptus brandiana. Next base: position 33,653,647 of record CM024669.1, read on the forward strand.
ATTCCATTCTATACTGAATGGCCTTCCATCAAATGTTAATTATATTTTTCTCTCAGATACATGTTTCTGGTTGTGCTCTATTAATGGATTTTTTATCCTTTCCTTCTAACTTTGGTGAAACAAGTATCAAAGTCTAGATTATTGATTATCATACTTTAGATCGGAACATTTTTGCTCATATCTTTGACTTTGTGCATTAAGGCGGATGAGAGGGACAGGGACAGGGATAAAGCAAACCTTCTGAAAGAGGAAATGGATGCAAATGCTGCTTCAAAAAGGCGGAAACTGAAAAGGGAGCATATTTCATCTGGGGAACCCGGGGAGTTTTCACCAGTGGGCCCTCCTCCTGCCCTAGCTGTCAGCATGTCACAATCCTATGATAGTAGGGACAGGGGAGAAAGGAAAGCTCTTGTGACGCAACGCCCAGGTTACATGGAGGAACCAGTACCAAGGTTGCATGGTAAAGAGGCGGCAAGCAAGATGGGCCGTCGTGATGCTGACCCGTATCCTTGAAAATCATTTTCTATCATAATGATTTTGTTTTCATACTCTTAGGTTTTGAATTATAGCAGGAGGCCTCTTCATGAATGATGGGCACTTGTTTGACCCTCTAATAATATCTTGCTGCTGCTATGTTTCATTTCTTTCGATCATTTTCTGTGTTGACACATTAATGACTTTGTTCCTTGGTAGTTTGTCCTAGTATATAGAAGTTGCCCCATCATTGACATCAACTGATGTCAGCCTCCCTTATGCATTGTAGTTGTAGATTAGATCACAGTTAGAAGAGTACTGCCATTTTGTGGAATCTCCCATGCTCTTTGAGAGAAGAGGTTTTTGTGCCGAAAAAAGTTTCCTCTGTTGGCAACTTTTCTTTTGCATTTATTATGCACTCTGGGTTGATGCATTAAGGGTTCATCTTTGAAATTAAGATCCTTAACTGGTGAAGAATGTATGAACGAGAATGGGATGATGAAAAGAGGCAAAGAGCTGAACAGAAGCGAAGGCATCGCAAGTAGATGAGTAGAAATTTTGAAACCTATAATTTTTTAGGTCAGGAGATGGACCAGTTACGGGTAGAGGCCATTTGGTACTGTGCTGGCTTTGATCCTCTTGGTATCCTGAAGCCTTTATCACAAGGAATCGGCTCATGAGCTTCATGGGATTGGTTGAAGTTCCAATTCGACATTTTGTATGATGAGCTTTTCCTTAATCCAGTGCATGTTGCACACTGTCTTATTTCCTTTCTTCAAACTACAGGATGACATTGCGCTGGATTCTTTATGTAATATTTTTCTTGTAAAGAGCATTCTTGAAGCTGGATAGAAAAGAGGATGCTTTTTTCGCCCCATGTAATGTACATAACTGAGAATTCCAGTTACATATTCGCGGCTGTATTCTGGAACAGTTTTGCCTCTTGGTTCAGCTAATGGTATTGCCTAGCGTGCTCAGGGACCAATGGGTGCAAGAGTTCCTTGTGGGATCATCTTGTTATTGTGTTTGGGTTGTGGACTGCTTTTACTATATCACTTGCAGAGTGGAAGAGTTCTCACGATATTCATTTGACTTTCGACTGGATGTAGGCTGATTACAGCTAGTTCGTGGTCTTTTCACATTAGGTTGTCCATGTACGTGAGTAGCTGTGACTCTTGACTCATTAACCAAGACATGTTCATATGAAATTGGGATCTTCAGTGCTCTTAAGTCTTAACTGCCTTATAGCAGGTCCAGAATTTAACAACCGCATCAGGAGAAAAGGCGTCATGGTTGGTGGTGGTAGCCCCTTTGGCAAAAGAAATGTGGACGGTGTAGGGAACCTGCAAAGCTATAGGAAGTTTCTCGTGATACATGACAGGTTTTATGAGCTTCGTCTTGATGCATAGGACTTGATGTGATCCTAGTCACTGGATGGAGGACTGCGATATATGATGTGATATCTTACAACACTGATAATTACTCCATTTTATCTTCTTTTGAGAATGATTTGATAATCCGTTAGCCATGCCATGACAGGAAAACAAGAGGCTGAACCCCGGTACAAGTTGTCTTTCTTGATGATTCCACGTCTTTTTGTGCTTTTGATTCTGAGTACTCACATGCATCCTGGTACATTTTCTTTACAAGTACTAGTTGTCGAGTATCTGATGCTCACTTATTTTCGTCCTCTATACTTCAAATTCGTTCAATTTGTTGGTAATGATTTTCGAAATTGCGAGTCTTTTCATTGACTAAACGAATTTCACGTAGGTTCTTTTTAGGCTCATTGACGTCTTCATGATAGAATTTCGGAGAACTCATCAAGCACATCCGTCAACTTTTTCTTTTCACGTCACAAACCTTGCATATCATAATTTCTAGCTGTTAATAGCTACATCTCTTTATCATATCTGAGTTGATTTTGTTTGTGTGGTATCAATTAGATACATAGGAGCAACCGGATTGGGTGAGTAATCTTCTGCGGTGTGACTTTTCCGGTTCATGCGATGTCCACCCCAACGTGCCAAGAAACGAGGCTGGGGTTTATTGCACGGAGTGCGATCTTGCATGCACTCTGCGAGCACTGCGTTGCCTATCACGAGCTGCTTCCTGGTCTTCACATCCAGTTTGCGCATCACCATCTCATCCATTCTCGCAGGATCTAGGACCGATTCGATTGTTCTGAAATCAAGCTTCTCTATATCTATTGATTCCTATGTTTGTGCCTTCTTCATTAAGAATGACCGGAAGACCCTTGATCCGAGATGCTATCGCTTTTTGAATGTGAATGAACACCTTGCCTTGTTTTGAATCTCTGTAAAGCAGGTTTTTCAGTTCTTTCTTATCTTACTGTACTTCGTTATGAGATTAAGGTAAGCGGATCGACAATGGATATTCTACTACTTTTCACACATTTATGCATTCTCTGAATCTACTTATTGCCATTTTACCTTTGTACTTATTTTCCGTCTTATACTAGCTATCTTCCTTTTACCCTGTTCTTTTTTCTTTTGGATTTTAAGCAGCCACGTATAATCAACAAAGAAGAACCCTTGTATCTAAGCCCCAAGTCCCGACCCGATTTGAAGAAGCTAGTGCCGCCGTCGGCTCTTGTGGAGCTTGCCTGGAAACCTTCAAATACTCCTCTGGTGCTTGCCATTACTACTTGATCGCTTGCAAGGTAGGGACATAACAAGCATTTGCCTTCATAGCTTAATTTGATTAAACAGCACACTTCTCCAATGAAAACATGAGGTCTTCTCTTTTTCAAATTTTGTCTCTTTTATTCATATAAGAGCCTGTAGAGTATAGGGTTATTGATTATGGAGGAGCCGCGAAAGTTTGACGAGAAACTCTGCCCAACTGCATGTATTAATATGCTGACGAGATGGCCCTCCTGAAAAACTAAGGAGTCATATGCACTTTGATTCAATAATTTGTACGGCTTGAGGGGCTCAAATAGTTACATATCATATCCTTGTGTCTTCAGCTATCAAATTTTGGTAGGGATTTTTACTGTCAAGACTTCTTGATATGCAGCCAAATATATGTAAGGAATAAAAGGAAGTATTGCGATGATACCACTGTATATGTTTTTGGTGGAGCAAGTCTATCAACTTCTGGCTCTTTTGCGCAACTCTTTTTATGTTCTTCTAAAGGCCATCATCTTGCTTGACCAACTTCTTTCCTTGGCTAAATGCCCAGGTCTCAGCGGAGCCTGAAGACCACAGTAAAATCATTCCCACTGACATCCTTCCGAAAGACGAGAAAGCGGGCTAGTCATCACCTGAATCTTCTGCTGTTCATGCTCGAACATGCTCGAACCGAACCGAGGCCATCACTCAGTATTGTGGTCAATGAAGAGGAGGAGCAGTCGCCTAGCTCATCTTCCGATAGTCCTCTAACCGGACCGACTTCACCATCAGCCCCATGATGCAAATGAAAAGGGATCACCCAGCTCATCTATGGAGAGTGCTCGAACCGAACCGACTCCTTTACCGAGTCCCAGAGAACCGTCACTTACGAGAATTAAAAGGACTACTGTTCTAAAATGCCTTGAGAGGATTTTTACTTTACCTAGGCGATTACCAATGCATTGTAAAACATACCACTTAACAATTACAACTACACGGCGTATACTGCAAATACTCATGAACATAGTGCTTGAATCTTCGAAGTTACAAATATTCCTTACCGTTCTTTGACAAGTGGTGTATCAAATAGTGAAAGGAAGACCTGATTTATCAAACGACTCATCGCTTGAAGAAATCATGGGTTGCTTGAATATTAGAAATTCATTTAAAAGAATGTGATGCAAATGATATTTTGCAATTATCCCACGGCTAAGATCTCAACACTTGTTAAAAGCTAACGGGCAATATATGTCATCATTCTGTTACATGGCATGGATTGAGACATCATGCTTAACAGGATATCGATCCCAGATTGAAATCCATCATGTAGCTAATTAATTCGACTCACCAAACAACCGATCACTTGAAGAAATTCATTTGAAAGAGCTGGCTAGCAATCGGTGCAAATCCTATTTTGCAATTATCACAAGGGTATGATCTCGGCACTAATTTCGCCTTAATCGGGATTTGTTGAACACGTTTAATATCTTATATGACCATCAAGATACTTCATTTTTCAGTAGGTGACACATACCGAGACATCATGATGAGATTATGAGATAAAAAGATCTCTATCCCAAATTGAAATCCATCTTGTAACTAATTCACTCGAAGAAATGTGATATTCTATCCAAAGTTACACACCTTGCCCCAAATTTGTACAGCAGTTCAACAACTTTTTTAAATTTAATCCCCTTTCTTTGGATTAAATATCTACAATTAAAAAGGAGTGCACTTTTTCTACTCCTCCTTTGACTTAAGCACCCCATTTTTTTTGACCATATTGCCCTTGTGAAGCCCACCAACTCAAATACAACTCTATAAAAGCGAACCCTTTTTATTGTTTGGTAAAAAAAAAAAAGAAAAAAACTCTTTTTGTTTTATTTCTTCTTTTACTTTTCTTTCTTTTTCACGCCTTTGACATTGCTTCACTCGTGCATATCATTTCTCTGTTTTCTCTCTTGCAGGCCATTCTCTTCTTTATACGCCTCTAACTCCTTCCACTAATCTCTCATGCATCTGCAATCCCCAAAGAATTGCTTACTTCAACAATCTACAACCTCCTCATTCGCTATTAGAGGTTTGGTTCTAGCGAAAGCTTGTTTTTTTCCTTTTTAGTTTTCTTGGTCTTGATTCATGCTCATTCCGGTCTTTATTAAGGGTTTCTTGATATCTTTTCTTAAAAGTGAATTTGAGTTTTAGGGTGCAAATGTTTGATATTGTGTTTCAATTTTGTTTTTCAGATCGTAGCATGCATCAAAATAGTGTTTCACAACTTGGACAAACACTAAAAACTGCAATCAAATTAAACCATTAATTTGAATCCCACGTCATATTACCTAAAAGAATACAACTCACCTAGTGCCCTCGACTTTCTACCTACATATGGTAGAGACACCTCTTCTTCTACACTTTCACATGTGCAATAAGCGGAGTGAAAAGTATAAAATAAAATGAAACGAGAGAAGAGAGAGAAGGGTGCTTCTTAATATTATGCAAGAAGAACCTATGTGCGGTGGAGAAAAAGGGCATGGTGGGAAGGTTACCGGTGAGCCCAATGTCAATGCCAGCGAAAGTGTAGAGGATGAAGGGGTTGACATCATGGATAGAAAACAGAGGACAACGTGGCTTGTGAAAGAAAAAGAAGAACGAGTAGGAGGCGTAGAAAGAAGAAAATGGCTTGCAATAGAGAAAATAGAGAGACAATATGCAAAAGCGGAGAACTGAGATGGCTTGGAAAAAAAAGAAGAATAAGGAAAGTGGGACCCGCAGGGAAAATGAAGAAGAAACAAAATAAAAAGAATAATAAAAATGGACCACTTTTGTAGAGTTGAAAAAAAAGTGGTAAGTCCCACAAGGATAGTATGGTCAAAACACGGAAAAAAGAAAGAGTGTCTAAGTCAAATGAGGAGTGGAAAAAGCATGATCATTTAAAAATCCTTCAAAATTAATAAATATAGAAAAGATCTCTCTGGCAAAAAAAAGTCCTGGGAAAAATCTCTCTGAAATCTAAGTACAAGATTGCAAGGACTAGATAATTAGATTAGAAGGATGAGTTTTGATTGAATAAGAAGTTAGGGGAATGTGTGAAAGATTCATAAGCAAATGCTTACATACAGAGCGTATACGTAAGGAAAAAAAAGTTGTGTAGAGAATTCGGTAAACTATGCTATTCTTTTCATACTTTCTGCACCATAAGTTTAATCATTTTCCAAAGGTCGATGTGATAGTTGGTAAAGAACTGGAAATGAATCAGAATACATATAATTTGATTAGAAATGGATTTGGGTCGTTTGATTTTCCATTTACGTTGTTTAAGAAACTCTACTAATCTTGTGGAGAAGCGTCTTATAATCCCCATTTTCCCCTAATCAAATAATCTTGTTAGCAATCTATAATGGCAGTTAAGATTTAGGATCATAACAAGAATTCAAAACTCAAAATGTGTAACCGACGTAATCCGTATTGGAACCTCGCCATTCCACTGTTTATGTTTCTGGGTTTCACTCTTTTCCTCGATCTTCAACTTCGATTTTCTCGTCTTTTATCCCCTCGGATGCTGCTATATCGCTAAAAGAAGATGGTGAGAAATTAGGGTTTTGTAGTTCGCAGTCATTCTTGATTATTCAAGGGTTTTTTCTCCCTAGACGAAGGCCCTTTTTACTATTTTTTTTTTTTTTTTTTTTTTGACTGCAAAGTATGACTCTCTAGGTTGTTAATGTGATACGCAGAGAGGACGAAAAGCTTCTTCGCCTGAAGGAAAGAAGAGGCCGGATTGGCTGAGCGATCTCCTGCGGTGCGGCTTCTTTGGCTCGTGCAACCGCCACTGCGAGATGCCGAGGAGCGAGCAGAGGCTCTACTGCTTGGACTGCAACCTCGCGATCTGCAAGCACTGCGCCGCCGACGACCATGGACACCACCCTCGTCTTTACATCGTCAAGTACAAGTGCGACAACGCGGTCCGCGTCCAGGACATGCGCAGCTATTTCAACTGCTCCGAAATTAAGGTTCTACATCATTTTCTCGTTCTTACATGAAGAGAATGATTTGGAAACTCGAGCGCAAGACAATGTCTGTCGTGCCTTGTGTTTGCTTAGCGAAAGAAACCGAATTTATCATCATGCCTTCAGTCCTGTAAAGTAGAATATTAATCCCGATGATCGTGGCTACTTCGTCGGCTAATTGTGCACCTCCAGTCCATCACATTTAATTGTCAAGGGGTAATCAAGTATAGTGATTTTTTGTGATTGATCTTGGGTTTACGCATGCAGTCATACATAATCAACGAGGACAAAGTGGTGCTGATAAGTCCGCGATCTCCATCGGAGACGTCGGAGCAACCCAAGAACTGCCGTTCCTGCGCAGCTTGCGGCGTATCCATCCAACGCTCGTCTGATACCTTCTGCTCCATCGCTTGCAAGGTACACAATTCATTTGGCATTTTTAAATTAAATATAGAGACATTAATTAACTCGATCAAAAAGAATAAAAATCAAACATCATTTTAATTGTTTTATACTTTTTTTTTATGTTTCTTTTTCCTTTCTGTCTAAATTAATGTTCATCTGTAAAGTGTCCGATAAGATGCATGCTTCATTGATTTACTAAATATCTCTCCTGCTCCATTTTGTTTATGTTGAAAATTTTCTTGGAATCCATGTCTCTTGTATAATGATCTCACTTTCTTTCACCGAGTGACTCAGCCACTTTTGAAGGTTGCAAATGGGTGGGATTGAGTCTAGTTGGGATCGGATCATGAATAAGTGGAACCATTTTTACTTATCGTAAGTTATCGATCCATTCATTGCCCATAACCACCTATTTATCCTATTTTAACTAAATCACTATACTTTACATGTGAATAATGAAAAATTCATGATTAAAAGATATATATGAGAAATTTAGCATATTAAAAAAAAAAAATTTCAAATTTAGCATTTGAAAAATTCGTCATCAAGATTGTTTGCCTCCGGCGGCCACCATGATGTAGCCATTAGGGATGGTCATCAAAGGCGATGGTGGCATCCTTATTAGCTTAGAAGCAATGCACCTCGTTTACCACTCTTTTCTTTTGGATTGCGCTTTCTTTTAAAGTTTTGATAATATCGGGTCGAGAATCGTTACGATGCAAACTCATCCAAACCTACATCCATCAGGGTTTTATTTATTTAAAACCTATTTCAACCTCTTTCGGAAAATTTTGGATAACTCATTTAAATTTATTCAGAAAATGTGAGTTAAAAATATGTCATATCAGTTTGAGATTTTGCTTGACTTATCTATTAGCGCAATAGCTCATATGTCAATTGTGTATGATTAGAGACATATCCGAAACTCAGCTAGTCTGGCCTACTCCAAATTCAGAGTAAAAAGAACCTCGTGGAACTGAAAATGTTAGAATGTGACATCTCCCACAAGCCTTTAACTAGGCTTTAGCATTTCGACTGAGCCCCTTCATGAACTTAAGATCTAGTGATCCCCTTCCTGAAGATATCAGCGACATATTTCCCCCGTCCTAGTAACTGCGGATTACGCTCCGCGACGCAGTACTTACAGAATGCGTTTATCTCAATCGGGTTTTGGTATAACCTCGCGTGCATGCATTTGGAAAGTTACTGTCTTGATGATAAAAGTACAATAATAAAAGGGGACCGCATCGACGGACCTGATGAGGTAGTTGCTTATGGCTCTTTCGAGGAACTCTGCAGGCGTCGTTTGAGCCGACGGACCAGCAAGAGAAGGCCATCAACGAGGGCTCTCGGAAAGAAAGCAGCACTATTACATTGCACAGCGGGAAGGAGGAGTCGTGCAGCAGCCCCGATAATGTTCGCAACGCTCGGAGCGACGAGCCGAGGCGGTCGTTCAGGCCGAGGCACCGCTTGCTGAAGAGGAAAGGGATTCCTCACAGGGCTCCCTTCTTTTGACCGAGTGAACCTTAAGTTTCCAAATTATGAACCGATATAGCAATATGCTCGTTGTCTGCTTTGCAGCTTCTATTGTTTTTTCTTTCGTTTAGTTGGTCCTGCTTTGAACCCCTCTTTTCTCTTCAAGAAGTGAAGATGGGAGAGGTCAGATTAGTGGGTTCCATATTTGTGCTTCAAATGTCAGACCACCTTGTATTCTTTTCATCTTTTCATTTAAATGCATTCATTTCAATTGATAGTAGGGATGGATCTAGATAATTTTCTCAGCTATTGCAAAATTCTGTCAATATTTTTTCGCGCTTAAACGGAGTATTGTTACGCTTAAAAACGTGATCAACAATCAATATCATATTGATTTTGTCTATTTTTATAGAGCTGCATTTTGATGATTTTAGAATTTATTGGTGTATTTAATTTTATCAATTTATGGGGCAAATTGAAACTATTGACTGATTCAAAAGCATATTCTAGGGGCACGGTCCGGTTGGCACTGCCCATGGACTCGTTCTAGAAGTTTTCCGAGTGCTGGGCTGTGGTCCATCGTTCTAGCTCCCCGAAGCAATTGACCCTTGAGCTTCCCAAAGCCTTAGGGCCTTTGGAGTGATCTCTTACATATATGTAATGATTGAGTGGGGTTTGAACCCCATCACTAAATCAAAGAGGGGATCTACGACTTAGATTGGCTCCATACTTGTATATATAGGGCCCTCCCCCCTAAGTTTTAGGGAAAATTATCGAAAAAGTTTTAGAGAAAATTACCCAAAAAATCGTAAATCTATTAATTCACTTATAAACTTATTTTTATGACCAATTGAATCCCAAACTTCTTGTAATTGTGTCAGTTCAGTCTATTTGGCCAAAATTGGGTGGCTGGTGCTAACGTGGCCGTCGGTTAGTGCCAACGACAATTTTTTTAATAATATATATTTTTTTTGAATTATTTTATTTTTTCCTCCCTCCTCCTTCCTCCTCTCTCCTTCTTCCTTTGGCTCTGGCAATCAGCTAGAGGGGAGGGCTGGTCAGTTGTCAGACTAAGATGGCCGAGCAAGCTCACCTTGTTATTGCTGGACGAAGCCGATGACAATTTTTTTAATAATATATTATTTTATTAATTTTTTTACTTTTTTCCTCCCTCCTCCTTCCTCTTCTCTCCTTCTTCCTTTGGCTTCGGCAATTGGCTAGAGGGTAGGCTGGTTGGTTGTCGAACTGAGATGGCCGGGCAAGCTCACCTCGTTATCGCTAGATGAGGACTTGCCTCGCCGTCGCTAGGTTTGGTGAGGCGAGCCCTCCCTAGATCTAGCGGGGGCTCACCCCACCAGTGGCAAGGCAAGCTTGCCCAACCGCCTCAATCTAGTGACCAGTTGGCCCTCCCCTCTAGTTGGTCACCAGAGCCAAAGGAAGAAGGGGAGACCGCCTCAATTCGGCGACCGGCCCTCCCCTCTAGCTGGTCGTCGGAGCCAAAGGAAGAAGAGGAGGGAAGGGGAGGCCGCCTCAATCTGGCAACCGGCCCTCCCCTCTAGTTGGTTGTTGGAGCCAAAAGAAGAAGGGGAGGGAGGGAGGGAATTTCCAAATAAAAAATTATCGTTGGCGCCGGGTGGTGGCCACGTCATCGCTGGTTGGCCAATCTAGCCGGATGGACTAAGCTAACATAATTACAAAAGGTTTAAGACTCAGTTGGCCAAAAAAATAAGCTTAACATTGAATTGACATTATTGTAATAGGTTTATGACTTTTTTAGTAATTTTTCCTTAAGTTTTATTATCTCGTTCACCTTTGTGCTTCACTCTTTGTACGATTCTTGTGAGTCGAGTGTGAGTAACACTCTCTATCTCAAGGCCACACGGGTTAGGGAATGTAAGATCGATCAACCCATGATACTCGCGTATCGGTATTGGCCCACTCGTGAGATTCAAATATATATTGTAGTCTCTACTATAGAATTCAACGGTGTCAAAACTATTATTTAGTTGGTAATTTGTGAACTAATAAATAACCGAGCCTATTTGTAAAACTTACAGCTAGCTGCATGTAGTATTCATTATTTCTTAGGCAACTTACAAATGATTAAACGAGCCCACCAGTAATACTTTAAAGCGCTACTAATCTACTGTACATAAGGTGATATAATCAGATTTCATTGGTAGATAAACGAACTACTTGCCTTGAGCATTTGTACAATTTTATTGAACTTGGTAATCTATTACAGGATACTAGATGTGAGAATATTAAAGATATTATTTCGCGGATGAGTTAGAACTTAATTGACTGGTCCTCTTGTAAGATTTCGATACACTTCGTTAAACTCATTAGTTCCGTCGATGGATTATGAATTATCCATTAGACCCAACTGTGAGATTTTAAAATACTTGATAATGTAATACTAGACATTAGTCATCACGATACTAATTCTCCTTGGTAAAATAAATGGAACTCACTCTTAGAATCTTAGATTTCGTAACCTATTACTTGATGTGTGGCTGTGAAAACATTTTTGTTGTAATAGAATGTTGCTAACTACCTGTCTGGCCCAATTGTAAAATTTTTATGGCACTTGGTAATCCACCACCACATGTAAGATTTCAAAATGGTAAACCTTTTTTTTGGTACTCATTGATGGACCAGTCCACTTATCAATTTTTATCGCACTGGGTGATCTTCTGTAGATGTTAGAGCAGTAAAAGCATTATCTTGTTGGCAAGCGGCGGACTCATTTTATATATTGAAATCCATTGGTAATGTACTGCAGCCTAATAGATTTGAGAACAGTAAAATTATTCTTTAGTTGGTAAACCATGAATAGTTCACCGGACAGAAAAGGTTTCCGATTTTTATTTTTTTTTCACTCACGACATTGGAGAAACGTTGTTCCGTCTTTCATTGTCCTAAAAGAGTCCACAATATGGGGTTCCATCAGTTTGTTTTGTCATTCCCTTCCCTCTCGATGCAGATAACACTGAGGGTCTATGGGCTTTTGAAGTCCTCAATCTCGTTTCATGAGTTCTGAAAAATCGTTTGTGGTTTTTCCAGTAACACAGATGTGAGACGTTTATACATAAACTTGTCCGGACAGTGATCACGGATTTTTCAGCTCCTTGAAATTTGAAGGTACGTACCAGATCGACGGTCGTGAGGAAGACGAGTTAATGCGGCTTTAGGTTGGTGAGTTGCTTGTATAAAAATAATTTTCCAATCCTTTCTTTCACGTGTCCCTTTACCTGAAGAGATGAGGAACAAATACAGGAGGCAAACTGCGTTAAAGAGCAGACAAAAGAAAAAGTCCATTTTTTAAAGCCACAAAAAATCGAAAGCAGTCTGCTTTTATGTTGATAGAGACCCTCGTTGCTTTCAAATCTACCAGAACTGCTCAAAATTGGCAGCCGCGGAAGTACTCAGGGAATGTGCAACCATGGTTTGTCGAGACTATTAAAACGGAACAAAAAGAATTGTATTCATCTATGGTTTGCCACTCAGGCTACAGACAATGTTACTTCTTTAGTAAATGAAAAGAATGTTATTTTATCAATCGATTTGTATGGATATAATGGAAAGTAGAGTTTAATTGAACGTAAGGCTGATTTACTGCGTTGTCAATCCGCTAATTCCGCAATGTAGTTTGCTACCCACTGCAAGCTCTGCCAAGATTAGAGCACACTGTGTTATTGATTTCATTGAGATGGCGAAAATTTATTAATGGATTAAACATATTGTGTCATGGAGGAGAATGCTGAGATGGGTGCATCTTTGCAAATTAAAATGTCGCATATGCATGGCGAAGAAATGCGGGAGAAAGAAGTGGGCTGAACTCGACTAACTAAGAAACCAGAGACATACCTCCATGCATCTCACTATATCATCATCTTCTGTTCTGAGATGAGTCTGTAAAATCAGAAGATAATATTAAGAAGGTAGAAATGAATAAGCATTTCCTATATCGGATCAGTCACTCAAAGTGCAATGCCATTAAATTTTCTCTGACAAACAAGAGAACTGTGAATGATGTAGTAAGACACGGAGATTCCTCGCCAAAGCAGATGATGTTTCATTGTATCATGTTTGGCTAACTTGTGACATATTTAAAAATCTCGGTTGCCTTGAACAACAATTTAGCTATTAAATTCTTCAAATAACGTTGGTGCTTAAACATGTCATGTTCATCGTATGAAGCTGCTTTAAGATGGCTTTAATTACCTGCATGACTCGCTTGCAGGATGCGTCTTCCACTGATGCTAGGATGACAAGCGCAGCTGCAACTGTGGAAGGCCAGTAGGACAGCTGCTCATGGTCTAGCAGAGCTAAAGCTGCCAGGTTTATGGCCCTCTTAATCACTCTAGCATCAGCTCTTGCAGCTCTTGAGTAGAACCTGCAATCATTTCTGTATATTTCAGTAATATTCAGTCGAATCACTTTCTTTACTCAGATTAGTCAAGTGATCGGAATTTGCTAAGTCTGAAAAGTAAGTCTTAACACATGAAAACACACAATATGAGAGAAAAGAAAATAAGTCTGCCGATTGAGGTTGCGCAGACAAGATATGGACTGTACCATAAGAAGTTGTGTATGGTAGGCAATGTACACTGAAAGTTGAGAACCTCTTGTACCAACCACTCCATTGCCACCACTTCGCATCTGCTGTAGGTGTCTCTCCCCACACGGAAGTTCTTTTGTCTTACGCTGAAATACCAGTACCATTTACATCTGTTAGGGACTTGGCATAAACCAACTGGGTGTCTACCATCCATAAAGAAGTCATGCAGTGGAGTGATTTTAAGTCACTACTGGCAACCCGGACCCGGACATAGGGAAGTTTGAGTAATCGGTAATTACCAGTACCATTTACATCTGTTAGGGACTCAGCATGAACCAATTGGGTGTTTACCATACATAAATGAATTATGCAGTGGAGTGATTGTAAGTGACTACTGGCAACCCAGACCCGTACGTAGTGAAGGTTGAGTGATCGGTAATTCCTTTGCGATGGCAAACTTTTGAAGTTGTTCATGATGTATTTCCTAACGGTCTACCCCATGTAACTGAAATTACTCGATCCAATGAACATTCCAAATGTGGTGTCGTCTGAAGTTATGGCGAAATGATTGCTGGGAGCAGGGCATAAGCAAAAAGAAGATTTGTAAAGCTCGAGGTCTAAGCATCTTCACATTTGCTAACCGAAAGGTCCAAAGCAGTTATTGCCTTCTAATGAGGGCATTGATTAGCATCCCTCTATATGAAGGAAAACGAAGGAGATAAAATCTGATTACCAGTTGTTAGGTTGATTCTCCTCAATCCTGGTCGCTAGGGTGAGACAGGCTATTCCAGCAATTTGGAAGTTCCTTCGCTGTTTGAAGTATCCTTTACTAAGGAATCTGTCAAAGAGGCTCACCCCTAGAAACAAAGTCTCGTAGTGGAGCTCTCTCGCACTAGAATGCTGTTAACATGGAATATCAAACTTGTAAGAGGTCAAAGGAAGGACCACAGAAGGAAAGAAAGATCCATATAAACAGGATCCATGTAAATATATAGAGGCATGACGTTTTGTCCAGCTTGAAGCAATCTCTTATGTACAGGCATGGATCTAACAGTGAGGAATGTATGCAGTTATCTATATGCCATGCAAAAGTAGTTTCTACAAGCAATTTATGCAAATTATAAATGGATTTCAACGGATCAATGTCTTGGCCATGGACATTTTGCATCTAATTAAAGATGAGGAGTGAAAACTCGGACCCTATCTGCGTGTGACTCACCTCAATAATCCAGTGAACCATGCGTGTCCTTTCCTTAAGCACGGGCTCACCGTACTCCTCAACGTAGTTCCGCAAGAAGACTTCTCTCCTCTCTCTGTTTCTCAACAGCTGATAGCTCTCCGCATCCTCCTCGTCGCCACACCCATGCTAAAATTTAAGTTCACAAAAGTTAATCAAATTCAAATTTCAAACAACGAAAATCGTACGCACGTAAAATAACAGTTTCGTGCAGTAGAGCTTACATTTACTTCAGAACTGAGACTCCGAGCTCTGTGGTTGTCTGCACGGGTACTTGATCTCAAATATTGCTCCCTGTACTGGAGGAGAAAAGAGAAGGTTGGAGAAGGATTCGAATCTTCATCTGATTTCTCGGAGAACTCAAATCCAGATTCAGAGGAAATCGACAGAATGTACTCGGAGGAGTATTCGTCCGAGTTTTCCTCGAATAGCTCCTTTTGTAGCTCGGAGAATGAATCAAGATCGGAAGAGTGGTCCGAGATGTCGTCGTACGCGATTTGCTCTGTGCAGGCGAGGTCGGTGTCGTAATTAATGTAGCCTGGCTTTTGATCGACGGTCGATTCCGACTTTGAAGCGAGTAAACAACCGGTGACGTGATCTTTTGTCGTTTCAGAGAAAATCTCCGACGATGCTCTGTTCTCATGGCATTCGACTTCAAGCGTCTCGTCCTCCAATTCGGAAATTCGGAAACCGCTAGTTGCCTTGGGGCTCGAGTAAACAAAAGACGGAAGAGAGACGACCTCATTTTCAGCATTTCTGTTCCTCGACAAGCCGCTGGAGAGCTCACTGGACTTCGCCGGCGAATGCTGGTGGACGCAGGAGATCTCCGATCGGGCGATCGACTCCGAAGCCGCATTTCCTCTGAACTCCTTCAAACCATGGTAAGTTCCAGTGTCTTTCAACTTGGAGCTCTCCTCTTTGGAATCAACCTCGAAAGACGAACCGGAACACGACTCCGACACCGAGACCTCCGCAACAACTTCGGCAACTCCGCCTTCGTCGTCGTCGTCGTCGTCGTCGTCGTCCTCCTCCTCCTCCTCCTCCCGTCGTCGCTTGCACGACGACCTCGTCGCTCTCCTAAACTCGCAATCGCCGCCTCCGACAGCATCGGATCGCCTCTTCCGAGTGCTCGCGCTCTTCTTCTCCTTCTTCGGGTCCACCGTCCCGACGGAGACCTCGCCGTCCATGTAGCTGGAATCGACGGAAGCGGAGACGGCGGAGTCGCGCGAGAAGCAAGGGAGAGGGGAGAACTGAGACCGCCTCCTCTGAGGAAGCTTCGACCGGAGCATCCTGTGCATCCGCAAGGGCCGTGGCGACGGCGGCGGCGGCGGCTGCATCATTTTCCGGCGGTTCCTATCCGGTTAGCGCTCCCGCCGTGGTCCGAATTGAGCTTCGTCGAACTAGTTCGAAGCTTCGAGACGGTGCCGTTGTGAGTTTGATGACGGAGGAATTTCGTGAAGTGATCGCAGTATGGCAAGGAGGAGCAGAAGAAGAAGAAGAAGAAGAAGAGGAGGCGGTTATGGGGAGTTTGGGGAGTGTGGTTTTACGTGGGTTTAACCACGTCGTGAAGGGGACACGATGTAGTGTATCGCTCCGCATCTCCTGCTACTGAACTGTGGATCAGTCATAGCCGTTGATGTGATCCACTTGATCATCGCGCGGCCCGCACTGGCTCGGTCATGGGCCCCACACAGATAATGAGAATTGTTCAGGAATCGAGAGGATTTATATTTTATGGGCTGGTTTCCCTTCCTTTTTTTTTTTTTGGAAAATAGGTTATTTTTTTGGTCTATGTATATAATACATATATGTATATATTTTATGTTTACCGGCGGTTATCGAGTTTTTTGAAGGGGCGAAAAAGACTCTTTCGTCCGAAATCGAACGCCGAATGCTTATGGTGGCAGTGCTGCAATTTCCGCCAACGTAAAGGGCAAAAGATTTGCATGTGAGATAGTCAGCCTTGCCTTTTCGTCGAAACACTAGGCAGCACGAAGCCGCGATGATGATGGAAGAGAGGCGAGTGTCAACTCTAATGTTACTTAAAATTAGGATTGGATTGATCGGTTCAATTAGTTGAATATAATTAGAATGTTCAAAAGTTTTGATCATATTTGATATTGACTTGATTCAATCTTTCAAATCAATGAACTAAATCAAATCAAATGAATCTTGTTGAACGAGTCAATGTTTCCGGTTTGTTTTTTTATGTGTTAATAGTTTATTAAGCACTTCTATTTTGTGGATTGATTGTTGTACGTGTGAAGTTAGTGGGCTGTGGTGGTTATTTGTTTGTGTAAAGCCTATATAAAGGTTATGGCGTCAGTTTTTATGGGTGTGGTTCTGCAGACGGTTCTTCTGTTTTTTGTGTATATCAGTATTTCTCTGTTATCCTCTGTTTTTAACGCTACTCTTGTGTATATCTACATCTTCTTTGTTTTTGAAGGCTTTATTAGATTTGGGCTTAAGGCCCTGTCCACCCAAGCTGGGCCCAAAAAAGCCCGGCCCACGGGAATATGGCCCGTGGAAAGAATGGGGTATAAAAGGAGAGAGAGAGAGAGAAGACGTCTGTTGGAATCGAAATTACGCACGTCTTTTCTCTCCCCGCGTTTTCTCTCTCAAAAGGAAAAAAGAGGCATACGGCTTCTAAGTCTTCCCTTCAAGGCTTCATCGGATCGAATTCGACCGGATTTTTCTTCCTCTTCCGCATTGGTGTTTAATCTGTGGCTAACAAGGTACGCTCGACTCCGTGGTGTGCTTTACGATCGGTGATACGTGTTGTTTTCCTGGGCTTCATCTTCCGCATTGATTTAGGGGTTTGATTTAGTGTCGAATCCGATTTTCGTGGATCCCTTATTCCCAACATTGGTATCAGAGCCAGGTTCACGTTTTCCCGATCAATTTGATGTTTTTTGATTGTTTTTTCGCGAAAAGTTTTCGGCCGTACGGATCGGGGCGAGAAATCCCGACACCCGAGCACTGTACGTCGTTTTTTCTGAGTTTCCGTAAGTCGGAATAAAAATCTGAAGGCATAGGAAGAAAGGCGACGTCGAGACGAGTCCGGGGACAGGTTGAACGCCGCCGGGCGACGCCGCACGCGCCCACACGCGCGGACGGAAGGCACTGCGCGTGGGCGCGACGCGCCCGGAAGCGTTGGCTTCGCCAGCGCGTGCGCCACACGCGCCGGTGACAAACCGGCACGTGCTCGCCGGCGACCGGCGAAACGGCACGCGCCGGTCGGCGAACCGACGCGTGCTGACGTCACGTGCTGACGTCAGCATGACGTCATCCAACGGTCAGTAACCGCTGGGATGATGTCATAGATGACGTCAGCCATGACGTCGGTTGGCCGGGTGGCGACCCGACCGACGACCCGACCCAACCCGACCTGCGGATGCCTGGCACGCGCGCAGCACGTGCCGGCTAACGTCTGCGTGACGTCAGCCCATGCACGCGCGCGGCACGTGCCGGTCGGTCGGTCCGACCTAGCTCGACCGGCCCGACCGGTCCGTCCGGTCCAACCGGCCCGACGACCGTTGACCACCGTTGACCGTTGACCGACGACCGTGACCGTTGACTTTGACCGTTGACCCGAAAAAAAAAAAAAAAAAAAAAAAAGGAATTTGTTTCTTTTTCAGTCATGCCTATGTGGGTTATAAGTAATCCATTTTTTATTTTGCATTTGTTGCATGAATTTTGGAAAATTATGTATTTTCCCTTATGTTTATTATGGATTATAAGTGATCCAATTTTAGTTCTGCATTTGTTGCAGGAACTATAATGAGTTATGCACGATACCGCAAGCCCGAGAAGGGACGAGGGAAATGCAAGACTTAAAAGGCGATGTCGATTTAGCTAATTATCGGTGGCATGACGGTGATTTAGTATCACATGTGATCAAGGTCAATCAGATGATACAGGAAATCATTTGGAATGGTTATCTTATGCCGGATTTTGAGAAGGTGCCGGCTTTGATAAACACTCTTCCACCTGAATGGCAAGCAGTGTTTGATCGGCTATGAGAGGTCAACGTGGTCCGGATTATAGGAAGCTAGTGGAAGCTTTTGTAAGAGAAAGTACTATAGGATTGAGTTAACCAAAACTTCAACCCTTAGATTGAGCGCTACATGGCGCCGAGTGAATGCGCCTTGGAGGCGACATGAAAGCTCTCCAAAAGTTTTTCCTTGGTTGGCAAATGTGCCTTCAGTTTTCTCAGATGCTTTGACTGATAGATTAGAAGGGACATTCCCTATTTATTCATTGGATTAATTTGAGATGTTTTTGATGTGAATATCTCTTTCTATGTTGATAATTTACTTTGAATATATTGCTTAGTGTAATGTATGGTTGTATTAAAATGAAAGCATTGTTATTCTATTAGATGTTAGATATTGTTGCTTTCTATTATTGCTGGTTGCTGTGGGTAATTAGTTGTGGGTAGTTTTAGAAGCTTTTGTAGTTTCATAGAATTGATTTTGCATATGACAATCATATTAATGATAGTTTTGAGTTAGAATTTTTGGAGGATGATTGGAAACGTAGTGACCTTTTGATTCTGAAACCTTACTTAAGATTATTCATTGATATGATGGGTCTATGCAAAGTGGATGCATAAATGATAGGCATTAATTATTCGTCCATGTATGTCTGATGTGTTCAGATCGATGGTTTCAACAACTAAGAACGTAATTGCTGATACGAACGGCAACAATTGTGAAATATTGAATATGAAGATTCAATATGTGCTGAAAAAGCAAGAAGCACTAGAAGCTCTTAACCATGTTATGGAAGATCTTAAGGATGCTATGTGCCACATTGAGCTAGTAGAGGACCGCTTAACGGTATTTGAGCCGAAAATAGACATTTGCTATGCTGGTTCTAGCTCAGAAAGGGCTTTTTGCTCTAAGCGCAAGCGTATTGATTCGTTTAATATGTGGGAATGCAAATGATCAAGTCCTTATTGCAAGAAATCAAGAGTTAACCAACATAAGAGAGGAAAACGTCCTCAAGGGAAGAAAATGTCAAGGGTGAGATGTTACAATTGTGACAAGAGAGGTCACTATGCTTGCAACTGTTGTGAGCCAAAAAAAGGTCAACACCTCTTGTACATTTGAGAACTTTGCTTTTGTGTCAAGTTCAATATTATTAGCTGAATCCAATCCTTTGTGGACTGTAGATTCAGAAGCGACAGACCATAGAGGGAAGGATAGAGAATCCTTCATGGAATTTCGACAGTACCAACCGGAACCGAGTGGATCCATATGGGAAACAACTCTAGAGCGATGTAAAGGAATTGGCACCGGCCAATTGAACATGAGTGGTGGACGCACCTTTGATGTTCTATATGTTCTGGAGATTCGTCGAAATTTAGTGTCTGTCTTAGCGTTGGTTAAGCTTGATTTTGGTATGAACTTCCATAATAAAGGTGTAGATTTGTGTTTAGATACAAACTACTATGGTTGTGGTCACTTCTTGAATGGTTTTATTGTACTAAATATTGACTTGTGATGATGTCAATATGTTATTCCCTTGTTTCACGTCTTCTACCTTATATGATAATGATGTGAATATGGTGGCATGCTAGACTTGGTCATATGGGCCAACAACGTATGAATAGACTAACCAAAGAGGGTTTGTTGGGCAATATTGAAAAAGTCGATTTGTCCATAAGTAAGCATTGCCTAGTAGGGAAAATGACAAGGAAACCATTTGGAAAAGGTAAAAGAGCTGAATTTCCTCTGCATTTAATCCATTTGGACGTCTGTGGTTCAATGAATGTGAGAGGAAGGCATGGGGCTATTTATTTCATCACTTTTATAGAAGATTATACTCGAGTCGGATATGTCTATTTGATTTCTCATGAATCTGAAGCATAAGTTGTTTCAGAAGGTTTATGAACCTAGCAGAAAATCAATTAGACAAGAAAATAAAGGTATTTAGATCCGATCGAGGTTGAGAATATTTATCGATAAGTTCAGAAAATTATGTGATGAAAAAGGAATATAAAGATAGTTGTCTATTCCATATACTCCTCAACAAAATGGTGTTGTAGAGAGAATAAACAGAACCCTACTGGAATGGTTAGGTCCAAGATGGTGCATGCTAACTTACCTATCACTCTTTGGAGTGATGCGTTGTTAACTGCTGCCAATATACTTAACCGGATGCCTTCCAAATCAATTATTTCCACTTCATATGAGTTATGGACAGTTAGAAAATCGGACTTAAGTTTTCTTAAGCCAGGGGTTGTACTGCCTATATTCATGAGTCCTCTCACAAGTTTGGGAAATTGGGTCCCAAAGAAAATAAGAATATTTTCATGAGATACTGCGAACACTTGAAAGGGTATGTGTTCATAGGTGAGCAGGAAAGTGGGAATATAACTGAATTTGAATCACGGATGTCACATGTGAATTTCCTAAGAAGGGCGAAATAAGGGAAGATTGTTCCTTATTTGAAACCTTGGATCAAGATAATGATGTCAGTGGAGTTCGTCCAAGTGGGAGTAATATGAGAAGTGATGAATTGAATTCAACTCATTCTCAATTGCAACCACATGATGAGACGACATCATCATTATCTAATCCAAGTGGGAGCTTAATGGGGAATGATGTGCTAAGTGTGCAATTTCCCATACGGTGAACAAGTTGCCAAAGTATTCCCCGTCAACGTTTTGACATTGAAAGGGAAACTTTTATGGATGCTCCACAAGATGAGGATGAGCCAAGAAATATTAATAAGGCTCTAAATTGCCCTAATAAGGAAAAATGGATTCATGCAATGAAAGAGGAAATTGAGTCAGTGAAGTCAAACCATGTTTGGGAACTGGTTGATTTTCCAAAAGGGACGCAGAGCTATTGGGAACAAGTGGGTTCTCAAAATAAAGCGAAAGGCTGATGGCTCAATAGAAAGGCATAAGGCTCGCCTTGTGGCGAAGGGGTATAATCAACAGGAAGGAATTGATTATGAAGATACATTTTCTCTTATAGTGAGATTTACCTCGATTCGCATTATTCTGGCAATAGTGGTTAGTATGGATCTTGAGTTACATCAAATGGATGTAAATACTGCTTTCCTCAATAGAAAACTAGAGGAAAAACTATATATGGAACAACCTGCTGGTTTCATAGTGGAAGGCCAAGAAGGTAAGGTATGTCGACTTTTGAGGTCGATATATGGTCTTAAACAATCATCGAAATAATGATATATACGTTTTTCATAATGCCATAATGGCATATGATTTTACAATGATAGATGAGGATCATTGTGTATATATCAAAAGATCCAATGATCAATTTGTGATCATATCATTATATGTTGATGATATACTAATTGCTGGAAACAATATGGAGTTTGTTAATACTCTCAAGAGTTGGTTGTCTTCCAATTTTGAGATGAAGGACATGGGTGATGTTGCATATATTCTTGGAGTTAAGATTTCAAGATTGTAAACCCATAAACACTCCTATTGCAAAAGGTGAATGATTGAGCTATAAACTGTGTCCAAGGACTCCACAAGAGAAGAAATAAATAAAACATGTTCCTTAAGCTAGTGCTGTTGGAAGCTTGATGTACGCTATGATGTGTACAAGACTTGACATATGTTTTGCAGTTGGAATGGTGAGTAGTTACCAATCCAATCCAGGTCAAGCATAATGGAAAGCCGTTAAGAGAATACTGAGGTATCTAAAGGGACTCGCGATTATACGCTGAGTTATTAAGGAAAGGATCTGCGACTTTAAGGCTATCCTGATGCTGATTGGGGAGGATATTTAAATGAAAGGAAATCTACCTCTGGGTTTGTTTTCTTACCGAATGATGGCACAATATGTTGGAGCTACAAGAAACAAACATGCATAGCCTTGTCCACGATAGAAATTGAGTTCGTGGCATTATCAGCAGCAGTATAAGAAGATATTTGGCTTAAGAGATTTTTTTGATCATTTAGGTGTTATTGGAAGTGCTGCAGATTTGTTATTGGTTAACTGAGATAACCAAGCAGCGAGAACGTACACCAAAGATCCAAAATATCATGGCAAGACCAAACATATAGATACCAAGTATAATTTTGTTAAAGATATGATTGCTCGAAAAGATGTGAACTTAGAGTACATACTACGCATAGAATGGTAGCAGATCCTATGATAAAGCCAATACTAGAGATGTGTTTTGTGGCCATATGAAGTCTCTAGGATTGCGTAGAGGTTGATGTACAGAATATTGTAATTTCCCTAAGTGTTCACATTTGATGAATTTGTGTTTTCATCATTAATGCCTATGAATCTTTGTATGATCTTTATGCATCTTAATGCTTAGTGCATTATTTTAAGTTGAGAAGTATGTCGGACAGATATAAGATTAGTCCACTCACACGGGTAATCGCCTCTGTTTACTGTGTGATAAATAGAGATGAGACTGTTTTTAAGCTTATTATCTAGGTGATAATCGAGAACTCAAGCTTAAAACACGTATGTCGCCTTAACTGGGTGTTAAGATGAGGACATAATATTGAAGATGTCCGAAAGTAAAATACCCAACATATTTTACTTTATCTGTCTAAGATGCCAGATGTGAGTTCTGATGAATTTTGTGATTGAGTAGATACGTGAACTCAAGTTAGACATTGGGTATATCTGAACTATCATCTGTACGGTATTGAAAGGTGAAGACATACACTCCATGGGAAAGGAGTTAATACCGTAATACGTATTTCATACTACGTATGCATGAGACGACCAATAAGAGTGGCAAAAAGTTTGATCTCAACTTTTATGACGTGTGAGACTCTTGAGGAAAAGAGTTCCTTAATTTTTAGTCCCCTCATGACTCTTACTTATTCTCAAGGTTTCTATTTAGTGTTTGCTATCTTAGGGTGTTGCCAATGGTCATGAGATGATTCAATCTAATGGGGCATTTCTAGAAAAGCAAGCTGGACTGAAATTGAGAGTTTGAAGGAAAGAGGAAGATCGATTTTGGAGAATCACATTGTGGTTTTGTATTCACCTGGTCGACCAATTATGATTTGTCTTTGTGATAATTATAATTGTGAATACAATATATATATATATATATATATATATATATATATATATATATATATATATATATATATATCATCGTTTAAAAGAGATCAAGAAAGATATAGATGTGATCGATCGATCTGCAGATCGCATACTAAATCTACTCGAGTGTGACGCCCAATTATGAGCGCTATATATTCCTAACGAGATGTATAAGAACGAGCTCTCAAAAAGTATCTTTGGTCGCACGGATTATTCACCGATATGAATGTTGTAGAGAGGTAAAGAGATTCCTGTTCGGCCCACCTTGTGCGAGTGGGAAATGAAGGCTTTATTAGATTTGGGCTTAAGGCCCTGTCCGCCTAAGCTGGGCCCAAAAAAGCCCGGCCCACGGGAATATGGCCCGTGAAAAGAATGGGGTATAAAAGGGAGAGAGAGAGAGAGAGAGAGAGAGAGAGAGAAGACGTCTGTTGGAATCAGAAATTACGCACGTCTTTTCTCTCCCGCGCGTTTTCTCTCTAAAAAAGGAACAGTAGGCATACGGCTTCTAAGTCTTCCCTTCAAGGCTTCATCGGATCGAATTCGACCGGATTTTTCTTCCTCTTCCGCATTGGTGTTTAATCGTGGCTAACAAGGTACGCTCGACTCCGTGGTGTGCTTTACGATCGGTGATACGTGTTGTTTTTCTGGGCTTCGTCTTCGGCATTGATTTAGGGGTTTGATTTAGTGTCGAATCCGGTTTTCGTGGATCCCTTATTCCCAACAGTTTTCAACACCGCAAATTTTGCATCTCCTCTGTTTTTTTTTTTAACACTGTTATCAGAGAAGATGCATCTCCAATAGAGGGCTCTAATACCATTGTTAAAAACAGAGGGACCGTCTGCAGAACCACACCTATAAAAACTAATGCCATAGCCTTTATATAGGCTTTACACAAACAAATAACCATCATAGCCCACTAACATCACACGTACAACAATCAATCCACATAATAGAAGTGCTTAATAGACTATTAACACATAAAAAACAAACCAGAAATATTGACTCGTTCAACAAATCTCTCATTGTCTCTTAGACTTGGGCCTTTAAAAGATAAAATAAATAAATAAACAAGGAAGGGAATGATTCGAGATTCGACCCTTTAGCCTCCAGGATCCCATAAATTCATTTAAAACATATAATCTAGCTCTAGCTAAAAGAATAAACATATAATTTATCAAATGGGGTATAATCAATTTTTACTCAACGCTTCTACATTTCAAATGATCAACCTAGAAACCGGCAATCATGTTAAATCTTTTTTTTTTTTTTTTTTTTTTTATGGTACCAAATTAAAATACATCAGTGCAATCATGAATAAAGAACATAGGATAAACATGAGGCAAGTTTTTAAGTTTTTGTAACATCAAAACATCGCAATAAGAGATAAAAAAAAAAAATTATGGTTAGACTTTGTTTATTTCGTAGAAAATTAATGATTTAAAAGGAAAATTGAAACCAACCACTTGTATTTAGACTTGTTAAAATAGTCATAAACCCATTTCTTAACTCATATGAATATTACTAAATAGATTAGTTATATTGAGTAAATGAATCATAAATGGATTTACAAATTTTATAAATTTATCTTTATTCGCTCTTACCTTTACTTGATATTGTACTCACTCACTTCGTAATATGAATTAAGTTGGGAATGAGTCGGGTATGGGTTAGATTAGGTTGAGAATGGATGAGGTATATGTCGAGTCGGGTTAAGTCGAGTATAAATTATTAGATTTGTATTGCGTAGAAATAAGTCAAAATGGATTAAATTGATTAATTTGGATTGAAACATTAATGATCCAACCTGACCCATCCATTTTAATAGCTTTTAAATTGTATCGCTTGAAATAATTTATTGAAAGAATTTATTTGTATTATCGATAATAATATAAATAAAATAAAATTTCCTTAATTTATTTTTTTAAATAATATAAGTAATCATATTTTGAAAAATGCTTTTCGAATCATTTATTTTACAGCAAACCGAATGGATCCATTTAATGAACTAATGATATTCACACCGCACGATACAAATAGGAAAAAGTCTAATTTAAAATCGCCTTTTTCTGCATTAAACTTGTCGCCCCTATTTTTCTGTTAATTGGAGTTCCATCTGATGATACACTCGTCCCATCTTCGCGTTCATCTTCATCCCCAAGCCAAAAAAAAATGGTTCGCCGATAGGACTCGCCCCCCGAAGTTTCCAAAGCTGTCGCGTGTTCTCTTTCCTTTTCGCGATTCCACACTAGCCGATTCCACTGTTCAGCTCGACCGCTACCTGCCATTCAAACACAAGAAACCACGACGACGACGCGGCGCTGTTCGGGGGGCACTGAGCTCCGCACCCTCCGTCGCCTCCTCTTCCGCTCCCTCCGTCGTCTCGAAGCGAGATCTCTAGGTCGAAATCCGCCTCGGAAGACGAGATTTCTAGGCCCAATCGCCGCTCGTGCGAGGGAATCTGCGGGTTCGACCTCGCGCTGACCGTTCCCAGGGGGGAATGGTCGCGATCGATCGGTGCGTCGTCGCGGTCCTGATTTCGAACTCTTTTTGACTCGGGGTTCGTTGTTTGTTTTCTCCGGTTTCTTGTTTGCTCCGGCTAATTCCGTGTTCGATGATCGGGAGATAATCGTGTCTAGGGCTTGAATTCGACGCGGTGATGGGCTTGTCGTCGGTCGCGAGCAACAGCGAGGGCATGCAGCTGTGCATCTTCGACCTGCGGAGAGGGCAAAACGAGGGGCAGGAGCTGGACAAGATCCTCTTCTTTTACCCTGCCGATCTGCCCTTCTCCACTCAGCTCTCCGTCATTGGCCTCAGCGAGGGCCTCATTACCTTCACCAGGTTGGCGACGGACCCTTTGAATTCCGGCATAAGCCGACGTTAGAAGTATACGAGCGCCGACTTTGTCGTTTCAGTTGCGGAGTGCTTTTCTGGTCGTTGAAAGTTCGTTCATTTCGTCTGTTTCTTTGATCCGTCGGTTTAGTGGAGTGAGCTTGTCTTGTGTTTGTTCTTGGTGGGGTCAAGGATTTTCTCTCCAGAGGCTGCTTGCGAGGTCATCGAAGCGGAGAGGCACTCTCATGTGTTCTTCGAGGCGGAACCGGATATTTGGATGGTCGTGGTGCGTTCTCTGTTCAATCTCTCTTATGCTCCAGTATTTGAAAGCTTCGATGTCTTCTTTCTTTTCCCTTAATTATATACTTTTTCTTCCCGCATTTCGTAAGATTGTTGAGAAAAACAAGGAAGCGGAAGCGATTTGGAGAGTTGAAGGATTGAGAAAGGTCCTAAAGGAAGTCCACTCTCTTTTCTTGATGTTCCATGGGTCTGTAAGATCAATGCTTGAGAAGGAACCAGCTGCAGGATCGGTCAGATCTCAGTTGTACATATTCATCATGGATTATCTTAGTGGTGAGTTCTTGTGAATTATTTTGACCATAGTAACATTCTTAATTTAACGTGCAATTCTTTCTTGGCATCATTTTATCTATAATTAGTTCAAAGTATTTCATCGTAAGTCACTAATTGTCAGCATTTGAAAAGCGGTCTCCATTGGATTACTGCTGCTGGGGTAATGCGAAGTTTGCTCTATCAAATGGTCACCTTTGGATTTCTGCTACTCCACTTGTGCTGAAGCTGCTGTTTCTGGCTCCTCACACGTAAATTTTCTCTTTGAGGCAGATTTTCTCTCTTCGAAGAAACTCCAATTACCATCATTCCGTGATTCTTTGAAGGAGCGTGCGACTGTACAGATGCTAACTGTAGGACGTGAGGCTGCAATAGAAGTTCAGGTAGGTTTTGTATGATTTTCTCATTGCATGGTTCTCTGGGGAATGTAGATGCCAGTTTGACATGATTCTTATTGACATGGTGTGCCAATACTTTCTCATTTCCAATCATGATGCACTGTTGGGAATTATAGGGCCTTCTCAATGCACTGACAAATTGGGCAGCTCCTGTAATGCTTGGTTGTTTTTGCAATTTTTGCTATGCATACATTCCCGATGGTGGATTCTATCAAATAATTATACTACTGTTTTGTCAGTCGCTTGTCAGGGTTGTAGAATCGTGCACTGGAAGCCAGTCAAGCCACTCGTTACTCTTGTTTCAGGACCTTCTAGTTTCTACGACACTTTCTCCAGTATGTTTTTGTTGTAAAGCTCATATCAATTTTCTGTTTTTCCATAATCCATTTTTTTTGCAGCTTTTTTGTCTTAAATTTGACGAGATGGTTTACGGTAAATTTCTATCTTAACCTATCTGTCATCATTCTCCTTTTTCTCAGGATGACACCATCAATCTATTTACATATGCTGTTCTAAGATTGACCCCTCATGCTCTCTCTGCGGGGTTAAGTTCCTGGTCCTATCTACGTAAGGGAAGTGCTGCATCCACTGCCGTGACAGGGCCTACTATGGGAAGCGCAACTTCTCTTTCAGAACCTTTCCATGGTTCACGTGGTACCTCCGCAGGTGATGATCACAGTCATGCCGTGAGACCTCTGCAGCATGACAGGTGGTCCAAAGGAAGGGATGGTTTTCTTATCACAGATATCTGGCAAGCTGAGCCTGGGAGCTTAGTTTCTGTCACCCCATCAATTTGGCTCCAGCAGACTGAAGAGAAAATGTATCTCTGTGCTTATCAACACAAGAGCCTCACCTTTATCCTTCTGATTCCTGTGTCCTCTGTTATTAATGGGGAGCAAGGCATTTTAGCATTGAAGCAGCTAGTTCTCGAACATGTTAGTCCTCCACTGATGTCTGTTTTAGCTGTTGTTCTTATACCGCTATACTTTTATATCTTTTATATAAATAATGGGTGGGGTAGCATTTCAAGGTTAACTTGCATTTTGATAAGCTTTTTAGGATGGCATAGCTAATCTATCAAATTAGTGGTAATTACTGACATTAACATTATTTCACATTTTCATATTTTGGTGGCTCATCCTTGTTCATGGATGGACAGTTTCCAGCGCTGTCTTATGTCCTAATTAATTATTGCCAATTTCCCATCATTCTTGTGTAGGCACCACTCTATATTTATGTGTTTAAATTATGAGTATCAAATTCTAGTACTACTGAGTCCTTTTCTGTTCATGCTTTGTAAACTAAGCATCTAACATATCCGTGATTCTGACTTTCTGCTATTGAAACTTTGAAGTTCGGAGCCCCATAAGTCATCCTAGTTTGTGTTGAGTTAATGTTGCTATCAAGAGGTATAATGATTGTATACATTGACATGCTGCATTGGACTGTGTGATCTCGTTGCACTTGTGTATGCCTTCCCATACACCATCATATTCATATTCTTCCATGATAGACAAAGCTGGACACTGTAAAGAAACCATGATGTTCTTACCGACTTATTTGGTTTTGTACTTTCTTCACGAATCATTCTCTGCAAATGGCATGGTCACCTTACTTAAATGTCATTTGTGTTATTATTGAATGTGATTTGACTTTTTTGAACTTGTGGTGGCTGATTTGGAATCTTTCAGCAAGGATTAGATATAAGTTGCAGGAAAAGTACTTGAATTATCTGTCTTTTACTCCTTAGAGAATTCTCAGTGTCGGGACTTTTTGCTCTTTCAATTTATTGAGCACTGGAGCATAATTTGATATGCGTATCTTTTATTGATGTTACTTTCCATGGGTGCTGTAGGTTGTGTTTGCAATTGCATTCTGTCATATTCTAGAATTCTGAGCTCTAGGTAAATTTGGATAGAGTGGGAGGAAAATGCTGAAAATGACAAAAATCATCTTGAATCTTCATGTTGGTCTCAAAGACCATTCCTTTGGGAATTGGAGAATTCATGCCTTTCTTATTGGTGCTGACTCTGATATGTGAGTTGATTCGTGGATGACTTCTTTGTATGATTATTCTCCAGTTTCTTCACTGAGAAGGAGAGGCCACCAGAAAAGGATTGATGAGAATCTAAAGCATTTACATTTAGTGATTTTTCCTTAATGCTGCTAGTCCGCCTATCAAAGGCTTAAGAAAGCTTCTTGCTTTCATCTATGTACCATAATTGACTTCCTACTCACCATCCATATACTAAATTAATTTTTTTTCCGGAATTGTCAGGCGTCATTGAAGATGTTGAAAGTTGAAGAAAAGCTCTCAAAAGGATGGGGTGGTGAGAATGCGTACCATGTCAGTGGTTACCGTTATTTGCTTGTAGATGGTGACAGAAACTTATCCAGGGCTTCACCACCAGGCAAAGTTGCTACGTTGACAAAGGTCAATTGCTGTAACTGTTTATTTTTATGTATGGTCAATTTGTTGAAGATAACTTTACCTTTAGAGGCTTGCCTTGCTGATAACAAATATAATCTCTTCCTGGGCTACTTAGACTATCATCTGGAGCCCTAGTTCCCTATAAAGGGCATGACTCAGGTAGTTGCATCAATAGATCATCAGTATACAGAGTGCTTGGTGAGCTATATATAATGATGCAAGGTCCACGTTCTTATTCTAAGTAAGCATATCATGATGTCTCTTCCACAGTACCATATTTAATCCAACTTTAAACTTCCTTTGGATCATAAGCAATTTGCGTATGTAACTTCGGTGAACAAAGACTGGAGTCTGCACCATCAAGAGATTGCAGTTCAGTTAGATAATTCTTGACGTGTTCTCTTACAGCCAATTTTGTCATGTGGGACTACTTATGATCATCATAAGAACTAAATAATTTTTTCTATGTAAGCAATTTATGGACCCTCTGCCATGGTACCAGATCTAATACAATTTTTAAGTTCCTTTGGATCTTACGCTATTTATGTTCTCAGTGTGAGCTTTGGTGACGATAAGGGAGTCTGCAAAATAATCTATTCTAAGTAAGAAAATCGTCCTAGTGGGATTGCAATTCAATTAGCTAAGTCATGAAGGTCCTATTAGCTCCTTAACCATTAGTGCATATGCGTTATATGGCACATGCCCATTTAGCTAGCGTGAATAGCTTTTTGCTTTTCCTTTTTATCTTTTTGGGAGGGAAGTAGCTACTTAACTATTATCATATCTACTTTATGTTGCATGTGCCCATTTAGCAGCAGGAATATGCCTTTTCTGTTTCCCCCTTTTTTGTTAAATTTTTGGGAGGAGGATGGGGGGGATTGTGAAGTTAAGTTCCTTTTTTTCCCAGTGGCAATTTTACAAGCTGGAATTCTGGCCCCTCTTACATGTATGTGTCGCATGCTTCAGAATTGAATTGCAATTCACAAAGCTAGAATTGTTTGAGATATGCAGGATTCATTGCTTGCTTTGAGTAAGCTCAGAGAAGAGGTTGACATTGAAAAAAGCAGGGCAAAATGGGATAATGACGGTCATGAGAAAGATCTCGAAATATGCACTAGGGCTAGAAACAATGCATGGGTTATCTCTCAAGTTACAAGGGGAAAAGAGCTGTACATGGTTCTTGAAAATGCCAATGAGACCCTTCTTTATGCCTCTGATGCTGTTCAGAAGTTCAGCAACAGGTAGTCTCCTATGTTTTCTTTGAAATTGTGCTTTGCCTTCATGTTGGTGGACATATAATCCCGAGACCGGTTTCTTGAAAATTGTCAGAGGAGTTCTAATGAGAATAATATAGCTTTACATAAGCCAAAAAGGAGAAACTCTTCCTTTTTTTGTCTAGTTTTTGCTAATCTCATTATCTTTTAGGTGTTCTCCAACTATTTCTGAAAACTTGGATTAAATCTCCTAATTTCTTTATTTGATCGGAATTAAATCTCCTAATGCAACTGAACTTCTTGTATGGGCATTTTTTCCATTGATGTTCTAAAAAAGTAGGAACTTCTTATGACATCTCATTTGTTGGTTTCCTGATTCTAACGGAATTTCACTTGTTCCCATCTGAGTTTACTCTTTATCTCGGCTCTTTTGACAATTTTTTCAGATGACTGAAGAAAAAGTTAACTTAAAAATATGTGTCCTTAGCCATCTGTTTGTATATAAACCAGGTACTGCAATGGAGCCTTCTCCTTGGATTAAGAACTTCTGTCTGCACATTTGGAGCAATTTTAGCAGAATGATGTGCGAAATTATAAATATCCCTTGCTTCTACCATTTACTTGGAGAGCAGATGCAAGGCACAGGTGCCCCTCCTCTGTACATCACTCTCACTTCACTGTGGCATGGAAAAGGCTGATTATTGTAACTTGCTTTGTTCCATCTTATTGTGCTATAAAATTTTGGCTGTTATGCTTTTTAGGTGTTGGGATTCTTATCCTGAACAGGTCATGTTCAATTCGTTTGGACTGTGACCCTGAGGACACATTATTGTACTTTTTCCAGATGAAAGGGTCACAGTGTATTTGAGCTTATAGGAGGCATTGGTATATCTTTCACCCAATCTTCACGGTGTTTACTGTTTAGTTTCAGTAGCCTCATCACCTTCTGTGACACCTTATGTAAAAGTTTTTGGTTCTTCTATGTGAATACCTCCTCAGTGAAACGAAAATTGCATAGATTGGGTTGGATGTGAAATGTCTTGAAATGCATGATGACAGCTGTAGCCACCAGATGGGACACCAAATCACGTCATGTACAGACTTCAGTAATTGTCTTATCCCGTGGGTGGAGATGAGAAAGAATAATTCTACTTTCGTCCGAACGTGCATAATTAGGCCACAAGCTGATGAACTTCCTGGACGCATATCCATTGCCATAGGGTACGGCGATTTCTTTTTTGTTATTTCTTCCCTCGATGATGCAGATAAACTTAGGGGCTATGGATGCCTTTGAAGTGCTCGATTTTTTTGTAAGTAATACTGTTCAGAGTTGGTTTGATGTGATCTGTCTGCTCCGCAACATTCGTTTCCGAGGTAAGATGCCAGAGCAATCGTGAATGTGAGGATGGATTGACGTGGAAATAAATGGGTGAGTTTCCCACTCCCCCCTATTTGCCTGTATACCCGCTTCTTTCATTGATGCGATTCTTACTTGAACTTGAAGAGAAGACGCTCTGTGTAACATTAAAGAAAATGGCACTTTCTCAGATTTGCTGTAGGCATATACATTATCAGAAAGGCAGGAACCACCAAAACGGGCTATCTAGGTATATGGAGGGCACTGCTATCCCAGTTATTTAACTTGATAGGA
Source organism: Eucalyptus brandiana (assembly GCA_014182725.1). Taxonomy (NCBI): domain Eukaryota; kingdom Viridiplantae; phylum Streptophyta; class Magnoliopsida; order Myrtales; family Myrtaceae; genus Eucalyptus; species Eucalyptus brandiana. The sequence continues at coordinate 33,686,598 of CM024669.1, forward strand.
CAAAATCAAAGAAGAAATTTCAGTTCCAACCGAGCGCGGGAAGAGAGAGATTTTCTTCTTTTCTCTTCAATTTTTTGGATGACTATCCGTGAAATTCATTTTCGCTCCTTAAAATTCGGAAGGTAATTGTAAATAATATGCTGATGTTCTCTCGATGCACATAACCTGAATAAGAATATCATCACCTGAAATAAATGTCTTGTGCTTTAATTATTTTAGGCATTAAAAATTCAAAACTTCCGAATTCTTGAGGGAAAACATAAATGTACAATAATGAAGAAAAAAAAAAGTTGTTTTAAATTCACGCGAAGTGACTAAAAAACAAGAAAAGGGGATCAGGCATGCTCGATTCCTGTCGCTTTCCAGTGGGGAGGGCATCTGGTCTGGAAAAAGGACGAATCGCACGCCGCATGCGGTCGAATACTTTCCGAGTTTCCCAGCAAATAGCACAAATAGCAGTCTCTTTTTTCGCTGTACGTCTCTCTTTAATCAATGTGGGTGCGTGTGGCCGACACATGGGTCAATCATTATGGTCGGAATGAAATGGACCCAATCATTAATTTATAAGCAAAAGAGGATTATCTCATGGAGTACTTATTCGGACCAAAGGTCCCAAAAAGACAAAAGTACAGACAGGTGTTCCAGTTCATAATTTCCCCCGTGGCCTCGCCTCGTGCGAAAGTCCCTAGAAGCACCGACGGATTCACGTGACGATTTGATATGATACAATATGAAACGATAGAATCAATGTAATTTGGCCCTAATTGATCCTTTGACTACGTTCTGTATTTTTTGGATTCATTATTTGTAAATTTTTGTAATTTCTTCATTTCACGTACTTCTCAGAAATCTCACTTATCAAATTATTAACATGACATGACATTTTAAAAGCTGAATAAATTTTGATCCTGATTTCATGAAAATGAGAATACAAAACGATACTAATTTCAGTTCACTTTGTATTTTTATGCATATCATCGTCTTTGCGAGCCTAGTCAAGGACTTTTCCTCGGATCAATATACGTTTGTGAACCCATTTGATTTAGACTAGTTTTCAATGCTTTCTCCTTTTTACTTTGGATGCATAAAATTGTACATGAAAAAGGAAAAAAAGAAAAACTATATCAAGAACCCATTCAAATCAATAGATTAGAAAGAACACATGAAATCAGTCATTTCTATCATTCGGTGAAATTTTTTTTTTGTATTTAGATGAATATTTCAAATTTTAAATCTACGTCTTGTTGGATTCATGAAATGCTTGATATATATTATGGACTTCGTAGACGACTTAACATTAGAATAGGAATGTGTTTATATCTGAAACAATCATCCGAGACTTCGATCAGAATCTTATCCGCTTGACTAGGCTGGCAAATGTATATAGTGGACCAGCCTAAAAAGTCTAAAGGTGGCTTGCATATGCGACTTGATGCATTGAATTTGGACCTACAAAATGGCGTTAGCATTATGGAAAAATAGCATTTTATTTTTTTTTATTGTGGATGAGGGCCTGTGTCTGACACACGCCCGAAAGTGACACGTGAAACCGATGATTGCGAATCCGACCTAGGGGAGCCGACGAAAGCATTGCAGAAACCCCAAGCTTTGCAGATCTTTTTCAACCTGAAAGGCAAATATAACATTATGTTATCTCCATATTTTGGCAGGACAAGGCAAGTGGTGAAGATGCCGTTCACATTCGGGATACTTGTCCTCAAAACCCTTAAACCCACGTTTGCTTATCCAATCATGAACTTTTGAAGATATCAATTTTGTTTTAAATTTTTTGATTATTTGTGAATTTAGTCATTCTAGCTAAATTTGATTGGAATTCATAGATATGAGCATTGATTGGCTTACGTGGTAAGATCGACATTAGCGTGGACAATTTCTGAATTTAAAAAATAATCTGATTTTTTTTCCTTTTTATTTTTTTTTCCTTTTCTTTTCATTAGTGGTTAGTGATGATCGGTTTTGCTTGCCCTTGCCTAGGTAGGGGCGAGGGCAGACCTTGCCAATTCGGGTAAGGGCAATCCTCTCCAAGCAAGGCTAGCCCTTGTTAGCCATTGTCTGTGGTTGATGGCTAACAATTAGCCTTTGACAAATTAGTGAATTATTATTTTTCTTTTAATATTGGAAACTTCTCACTCACAGGAACTAGAAGAAGAAAAATTTGGGATAGATTCTAGAATCGGACCGGTTGGGTTGGTTCTCGGTTTTACGAACTAAAAATTGATCCTACCCAATCTGATTTCAAATTTGAGGATGGGAACGGACTTACCTAAAATCGACCATACCTACTTAGCACAACAAAATAGCTTTGGATGGGAAGGTGTGTGTGTCAGACACACGCCCACTAAAGCTTCCCCGGGAGACAAGTCGTAGGAAACGACGAAATTGAGCCAACGACCAAAGTGAGTGAAGATAGCTTTTTCAAAAAGAAGAGAATCGCCAATCTAGGGCGGCCGAATGTGGAAGAAGACAATATGCACTCATCGCCATCGACCCCGCACCTACCCTACCCGTTTTTCTTCATCGTGGAATCCCCACAGAAAACTCTCTTAATGTGCGACCGGACAACCCATTCACATTCAAAATGATTAATTAATTTTTCTAGTAATCCAATGCCCATTAAAGCTGATAACGCGTCGTTGTAAAGGAATATCAAGGAAAACGTAAATCATACCTACCACCAATTTCAATATATATATATATTCTGTGCTTAATCAATAAAATTCAATTCTCACGTACCGATTATAAATTTGCTTATAGAATAGTCACTAATTGCTTTAGCTTTTGCTTGTACGGGTGTTCAAATCTAAAGGTCATTTGTGAAGATTAACTCGTTTTAATAGCCTTGGTTGAACACAAACTCATAACAACAATTACTTATCTCGATGTACATTTTTATCAAAAGAGGAAAATAACGGTGGACTTCTTTGATGAGCTATGAGTGGGTCTTATGGAGCGGTTAGAAGAGCATTTGCTCACAATCTTTCTATAAATACAAAGGGATTTAGCCTAAAGGGAGTTTATAAAATGCAAATCATGTTTGGTAAACACAATTTGCACAAAGGAATTTAGTAAAAAAAAGAAAATCAAAACAAACAAAAATTGCAAACCCTCAGCCCCACTAAGGCGAAAGACACTAAGGCACGAACAGTGTGCCTTAGCTCTGACAAAGCAGTAGCTGCCGCCCTCACCAATGTCGCATGATCTCAAGCAAGCCATATCAGGACTAGAGGCGAAGCAAACAAAGAAGGCAAAGCAACAATGGACAAAGCAATGTGTATCGCCCTTGCCCCCACGCAACTCTAGGCGAGGCGACACTAGAGTCGCGCAACCTCATGCGATGGGCAAGCTGAGCTGCCAAATCCAAGAACAGCAACAAGTAGGATTTGGTAACAACGGCAAGCTGAAGCGCAACACTTGAGACACAATTCTTGGCGACCGTCAGCGAGCCTCAGCTATTGTCGACGACCCTTGACGGTCCTCAATTTTCCACATCTTGCCTTGACCTTCTAGATCTGGCAAGCCTCAGCGAACTTGATTCTTCAGATCTCGCATCGACCCTCCAAATTTGAGCTGATCAACTTGCGATTGTCGACTGCTGAACCTTAAAGGCACTCTCGGCGACCGTCCCTTAGCAGTCATCCCTCGAGGACTGGAATTTAGAGCGTAGTGCCCTTTGGTTCAGAGGGACAGATGATGAGCAGTGGGAGAGAGATGAACAGTGTCAATATTCAGAGGTAAAAAAGGCATAAAAAAGTTGGTGAGGGCAAAATTCAATTAAAATTTTTTCACAATTTTGAGCTCTAGCATTCCGAAAATGCCGAAATGTCCAATGCTGATCTCTAGTAGCCTTGAGAAATAGACCTTTAAAGAACATTGGAAATGACATTGGAAACGCATTGCATTTCCTGAATGAGCTTCCAAATTTCTTCATCAAACAATTAGCATTCGCAAAACAACTTTTATAGGTCAAAAGGACTTTGGGAAGATATTCCAAAACATACAACTAAACTTTCTTTTCGCTTTAGGCCATGTAACGAAAAACCTCGAAAACTCTCCATCCTTCTGTCAACTAATGCTAAGTAGTCTTTTTATTATTAGTGAATAAAGTAAAACGAAACGATTAGTACAATTATTTCCTTTGCGCATTATTATAAGAATTTCATACTCACTACGAATATTTGAGTTATGGCCATTCATTCCATTGCAGTTATGTGAATCTCACCATTGCAACCTCATCAAAGTATCAAAAGGTCAGGAACTCTCTCTGTTCACGAGGCAGCAAATATTCAATACACAATTTGGCAAAAGATCTGCTTAGGGCATGATTTGAACGTGTCACCTCACGAAGACATTGCGATTCCTTTTAGCACTGGGCTGCCACGCTTGGTGGTGCCAACGCTAACTAGTTGCTCATCATCAATTGTCTGTACTTTTCGCATTATGCGTCTTCGATGATTGAAGGGTTTATATGTATAAATTTATCAAAAGGCGTGACTCTGTCTATTTTGTCATTTTCTTCATAAAACCACGTCCTTTTCCTATAAATACGGCCCCAAAACCATCACCAGCTTCATCCCATTGCCCAAAAAGAGTTCAGCTTTCTCTCTGAAGTCTACATTCTCTCTATTCTTTTTCTATATTAATATAGCTTTATAGTGGTCCGTCAATGGCGGAAAGCGGGCGTGTAGACCTAGAGAAGCAGAGGCTGCTTCTGGGAGACCATGAGGAGAAGCACTTCATGTCCAGCGAGGTTGTCCGTGACATCATCATTGGTGTCTCCGACGGCCTCACCGTCCCTTTCGCACTCGCTGCCGGCTTGTCCGGGGCTCAAGTGAAGTCACGCATCATCCTCATCGCCGGGATGGCCGAAGTTGTGGCCGGCGCTATTTCTATGGGACTTGGAGGGTAATTATGATTATGCTAAATATGTTCATTATGGCGCAATTTCAGGAGTTCGTTCATAGTGGGCTTTCTTTGTGAAGACATAGCTGGAGAGAGAGTTTCCAATCCTTAACCTTCATTCTGCTTTGCTAATATTTGAGTATCGTCGGGAAGAAATATTAAGATATGTAGTAATTAGTACATAAAAAATTGATTCGGAATATCACTTGACACTCATGTTAAAATAAATTTCAAGATGGCGGTGATAAATTTAGCTCACATAAAACCAGAGTGTTCACTTATGAGCTGGCGGATGACCCATGTAGATTTCCTTTTTTTATAAATATCATCACTTGCATCAACTAATTCTAGCTCTGAACATAATTATATCCCATGCAGGTATCTAGCGGCAAAGAGCGAAGCTGATCATTATGCGAGGGAGCTCAAGAGAGAGCAAGAAGAGATCGTCAATGTCCCTGACATAGGTCCTTCTCTCCCCCCCACCGCTTTCATCTTTATTGCTTTGATTCTATGTAAGTTCTTTAAGTGAAGGAATGATAGATTGAGCTAATCTTCTGAACATCAAATTGCAGAGGCCGCTGAGATCGGAGAGATCCTCTCGCAGTACGGCGTGGAGCCACATGAGTACGAGCCCGTAGTGAATGCTTTGAGGAGGAATCCCCAAGCGTGGCTAGATTTCATGATGAAGTAATCTCATTTTGTCAGTTCATCTAAAGAATTTATAAACCTCGTCCTGGATATCCTAATTAACATCACGAGGCAACATGTCGTGAACTTGATTCAGGTTCGAGCTCGGGCTTGAGGAGCCGGACCCGCTGAGAGCCCTGTGGAGTGCGATCACGATAGCGCTTTCATATGCCGTGGGCGGGATCGTGCCGCTGTCGCCGTACGTGATCCTACCGATTGCGCAAGATGCCCTGATCGGGTCGGTTGTAGTGACCATACTTGCCTTGCTCGTCTTTGGGTTCATCAAGGGCTACTTCACCGGGAATCGACCCTTCAAGAGTGCCTTGCAAACCGCTCTAATCGGCGCGGTTGCATCTGCCGCTGCTTTCAGCATAGCTAAACTCTTTAGGGCATGAACTCATCCTCTCTTTTCGCTTCTTCCGGGTTCTGTTTTGTGCCAATAAAGTTAGTTTGTAGTTTACATTAGCGTCTCTCGCTTCCTTTGGTTTGATATGGGGGACAAAATTGCCTTTTCATGATCTTCACCCACTTTGTCTGTCATGCTTAGAGATTATAGTTGAGTTGTGCTAAACTCCTGTTCTTGCTATGGGGTGACGATATTGTTGTAATATAGTTAAAAGCTACATGATATATAAACAACGGCGAGATAATAAAGGACCTACTTCAAATTTTTCTTGAGTCATATATGATTCATGACCCAATGAATAGTCTATATTTTACTATGGCATCACCAAACCTTTCAAACTATTCCATCTCGACCATTGCATTCAAATTCCAACATCTAGTCCATGTATATTGGGTGTGACTCCACCCATAAATAAATCTTAAACTCATTATGTAGCAGCTAATTTAGTCTTAAACTTTTCAATTATGATAATTTAATCTTGAACCTTTTAACGATTTGTCAATATAATCATTCAGACCAATTTTAAATGAAAGTTGCTAATGTGAATGTCTGTTGTCCTACGTGGTGTGGTCGACGCTGATAATGACAATTTTTTTTTTTCCTTTTTCACTATTAAAAACTAGTGAGGTGATGTGAATCGTTGCGGAAAGATCGTTCTATGAAGGCCCAGATGGTGCGAATTGCGAATCTCAACCTCCAATCAAACCTGTGATTGGCAACCTTGGTATGAACGTGACCTGTTGACGAATGCGTGTCAACCAACCAATGTTATAGACGCCACGAGCGAAAGAATTCGCTATCTCGCTCGATAAGTCGAATTGACCGCCACAAGAGAATCTTGATAAGGTCAAGTCCTCAAAAGAGTAGTAAAAGAGAACCTCTCAATTATTTTCCTTAAAAATAAAAATATACATCTGTCCCCAAAGAAATTTGGCAAATCCTTTATATAAGCTTTTTAGCAGCCACACAAACCCTAAAAACCAACCCTAAAAATCTAATGTGTTATATTCTAGAATATTCTTAAACAAGAATATATATAAATTGACTTAGTCAATTATTTGGTGACCAGATAATTAAATTGCGCCAAGATTTTCAAGATTTTTCAAGATTTGATCCAAGGTCATCTCCACGCCGAAGATCATGAACCATGATGCCAACAGCTTGCCTGAATTGCTTGGCCCGCGCTCGAGTAATTGAACCAGTAGGAATAAACAATAGGTTCCTAGTGGCCCTCGATATGGCTCGATGTCCACATCATGAGGGTTAGTATGCCTCAACAGGTAGCTAGTGGCCCCCTGACCTCAACAGTAAAAAAATAAAAATAAAAGAATAGAAAAAAAGAAAATAGAACAAAGCATAAAAAATAATAAAATGAAAATTGTCCATGGGAGCATCGGTAGTGCCATGTAGGCCAACAAATGTCTACATCAACATTTTTCAGCCAAAATTAGTCGAAATCATTATATTCAAAATCATTAAAACTTTAAAACTAAATTAACACAACCGAAAGATTTAAGAATAAATTATCCACCGATTTGGCGAGAGCATCCCTACTTGAGGCCAGAGAAGGAAAAAAAGAAAAGAAACTAGACCAATGCATCAGCGATTTCCAACCAAAATTCATTAGAATGATAAATGACAAATTGTTATAAGGTTTAAGACTAAATTAACAAATCATCAAAATGTTTAGGACTAAATTGACATAATTGAATTTGAGTCAGGTCAAATATGAGTCACTAAATTTGTATTGCACGTATATGGATAAAAATAAATTAAATGGGTTAATTTGAGTCACATCATTTTCGTCTCAGCCTAATCCACGTGTTTGACAGACCTAGTCCTCGCTCTCATTGCTCTGCTCATCTTTGGCTACGCCAAGAGCCATTTCACTAGTAATAAGCTCTTCCAAAGCGCTCTGCGAACCGCGCTCATCGACGCCATCTTCTCCGCAGCCGCTTTCGGCCAAGGCTGTTCAGGCAAAATAAGTAGGGGTGTTTTGGGTTTGCCAACATAAGATCATGCTTCGTGTAATAAGACTCGAGTATCCGTTGCCATGGGAAAATACAACTCTGCTCTCGTCGAACGTCCATAATTACACCCTGAACTAGCAAATGAACTCCATTCAAGCACATATCCGTTGCCTCGGGATTGGACGATTTTGTTCTGTTATTTCTTCCCTCGATGACGCAGATAAACTGAAGGGCTGCAGATGCCTTCGAAATGCTCATTTCGATTCCGTTTGTCTCGTGGAAAATAACTTCCAAAAAAATATTTTCAAATTTTCTTTCGTTTGTTTTACGGAAAATGAACTAGTCAAGTAAATTTTTTCCATTATTGGAAAAAACACCTTCAAAAGTGGAGAAACATAACTTCTTCCACCTCACTTTCTTTCACTAAACACATTTTCATTTCATTTTTATGTTTTCTTTTTCTTTTTTATTTATTTAAAAATTGAGTTTTTAATTTTTTTTTCTTTTTTTCTTTTCTTCTCTTCTTCTTCTTCTTCTTCTTTGGCCTTGGCCAATTGCCGGTAGTGGCGGCGGCCGGTGACCAGCCATAGGTCGGCTCGAGCCCTGTCAACGCCCGATCTAGCAAAGCTAAGCTTGTTAGCCTCGGGTGAGCTCAATTTCGCCAAATCAAGCGAGGCTGGAGCTCGCCAATGATTGTTTGCCAATCGTGGTGGTGGTTGGTGACCGGCCAAGGTTAAAGAAGAAGAGAAGGAAAGAAAGAAAAGAGAAAAAGAATAGGAAATGGAAAAAAATATTTTAAAAAATGAAATAATAAAAAAATTATTGAAAATGAGTGCATGTAGGAAAAGATTTTCCTCACTTAATGGCGTAAAATATTTTCTAATTCATTTTCAAATTTCAGCCGAATACCAGAAAATATAATTATTTTCTTAGAAAAGGCTTTCGGGAAAGTAATTTCCGGAAATACCACATTTTCCATGAAACGAACGAAGAGCTTTCATGTCATGACTTGAAAATTCTAATTTGGCATATTTTTTTCTTATTATTGCTGATAAAAGTTGATCAGATGGGGTTCTTCAGTTCTTAAATTTGCTTGGGCACGTACATCATCAGAAAGGCAGAAGAAACCTCCAAGCCGGGGCCATCTAAGTTATTTAAAAGGGGCATTGCCATCCAGTTTTTGACTGATTTAACTGCGTCCATGGCGGCAAGTTCTTGCCTGGATCCGGGTCCATTGATGGCTGTAAATCTGTTTGGGTTCGTGGACACAGATGCTTGCAAGACTTACTCGTCCCTCGCCGATGCACGCTTTGGACATATCATGAAAACATTAGAAGAAGCGGACTCCTACTAGAAGTCTCTTCTTTCTTCAACCGATGTAGGGTGGGATAGTTATGCATATTTAGTCTAAGCCTCCAAGTTTGGGAGAAAAGAAAAATGTGACAAAAGAGCAGGATCCTGGTTTACAATTTCAAGCCTCAAAAGTTGAAAGGAAGAATTGTCTTGCGGAGTTGGTGGGGGTACTTTGAAAAGCGTGGTCAATACCACGCTCGATATCGGACAAAATAGAATAAAGTAGAAAAAAGAAAACAAAAAGAGCAAAAAATATATGACACTTTATGCTTAGTTTTGACGGTAATTTTGCGTGCTTTTTAAAATGACAGGATTGATGGGCGTGTGTTTTGTGATCATGGATATTGATAATCACGCTATTTACTATTTTTCGCCCTCCTTTCACGAAAGCCGTGCAGCAATCTTTGGAAGTAGATTCTTGATTGAAGCATTTAATATATAAATATGTTTGTGTCTTTTATTTGGTTATTTGGTTCGTCTTAAAATTTTGCTCTTCTAGAACATTTGACAAATGAAAATAAAAAGAGTTCAGAAAAGTTTCGGAAAACCGTGAAAAATGTATATGCGAATCCATACGTTGATACTTAAATAGAAATTATGGGTCAGACATTTGTCGTTGAGATGTTTTAGGGGTTACTATTCGTTAGGAATGGCTAATGCAAATTGACTTAAAAAAGAGGGCGATCGAGACACATGTCATGGCGCGTGTGGCGACCAATAATTTCGAGCTTGCCAGCAGATCATGTCCTCTTTTTCTGGCCTCGTACGCCTCTTTATTAAATTAGGGTGCGTGTGGACGGCACATGGTTCCATCATTATCGTGGAATGAGAAGGACCGAAGCATTAATTAACACACCATCCAACAAATAGAAAGAAGAAATATAACTTATTGTCACTACTGAGGGTCGATGGTGGCCATCCCGGCCTTGCTACATGCCAAATTCCTAAAGACTTTAAGCATCGGCATATTCATATCCCGCTTATCATGACGTGATACGGCTTGATAAGAATAAACACGACAGATTGGTGTGATTTGATCATAGTCGATCCTTCAGTTAAGTCCTACGCGTCATGTATTCATTACATGCAATTTTTGTAGTTTCATCATTCCATGCACTTTCTTCAGAAAACCTTATCTAACAATTGTTTGTGAGGCATGACATTTCAAAAGCTAAATACGATTTGATCTCACTTTCATGGAAATGGGAATTGAAAAATACATGTTAGTTTTGCTTCGGTTGAGTATCATTGATTTTATAAGCTCAATCAAGCACAATTTCCTTTTGTCTAATACAGACCGATTCAATTAGAAACTCAACTAGTTTTTGATGTTTTCCAATTCTTTTTTCTCTCTCATATGTGTGGAGATTCCATCGAGAGGTTATCAATATATTTACAAACTATGTATGCAACTTAAAGCCAATTATCTCTATTGTCAAATATAAATAATTTCATAAATAGCCTCTTACCAAAAAAAAATGATTTCATATCTAGATCAATTGCCAAGATTATGATCAGCATCGAATCCAATAAAGGAGGGTTGGCAAATATATTGTCATGGACCTACCTAAGGATGGCTTCCTTATGGTTTCCTATACATTGAACTGGACCTATGAAAACGGTACAATCCAATGGAAAAATGCCTTGATGTGGATGTGTCCAGTGGGTGACACATGCCTGAAAGTGATTGGAGAAACCGGCGATCACGATGTGTGCGAACTAAGAACGACAACGCAAAGGCAAAACAGAATCGCCTTAGCCTTTGAAGCTTTTTTCAACGTGAAAGGCAAATATAACATTATACTATCTCCACATCTTCGCATGCCAAAGGCAAGTGGGGAAGATACCCTTTCACATCCATTTCGTCAAACATAATGCAAGCAAAGCTTGACCCGTATATCCCGAACTAATTTCCCACATATCCCAAGCTATTCACATCAATTTCCAGTAATTTGCACGAACTAAAAATTTTACAATTTGTGATTTTCCTTCTATGACGAAAAAAAAGAAAGTTGGATGTAAACGTGGCACGAATTTATCCGGAGAACACAAGGCGAGAGGGCTTTCAAATAGATGAATTTGTATTAATTTGACAGTATTAGGCGGGTGTCGGACACACGCCCCAAAGCTTCACGGGAATCAGATTGGATCGGTCGGTCCCCCAACATTCAGAAAGGACAAACCCCAGAGCAAACGCTCGACATCGATTTAAGCTCAAAAGAAAGAAAGGGAGAAGAAACTATAAAAGGATTTTAGTAATTGGTCATGGAGCAGCTTTTTAAAAGAAAACAAAGTGGACCCATCGCCATCGACCGCACACCTACTTTTGTTTTATCGTGGAATCTCCTCAGAAGCTCTCTCTTAATATGCGACCGGACAACACACTTTCCATCCTTCAGAAAAGATTAATTAATGTCGTCTGATGGTTAATTTTTCTGGTAATTCATTGTCCACTAAGACTGTAATGGGACATTTTAAAGGAATATTTAGAGAATAGATTCTGGACATGTCCATGTGTTAAGGCCGCTGTTTAAACCCAAAGAAGGAAAAAAAAAAATAGCCAATTCTTTGTAATGAGTATATAACAGAGACCGATCGATTGAATAAGATTGGTTAATTAAAATGATCTGAGTCAAGGGAAAATTGACAATTGTGCGATGTGGACATCAACAGCTATATCGTCATCAGCAACTATGCAATATCAATACTGATCTTGAGATATCAATGTCGAGAAACAGTCGAGAAGTATTTGACAGACATCATGATTTGTCAACTGAGTACCATCGGATCGGCTATCTTAAAATTTGATTACATCCTGGGGATAAAAGAGAAGAACACATGGACTAAGATGTCGAATGGAGGCACCGATACCGCATGACAGTTGAGCATGACATTGATCTTAGAAGTTGTAACTTTTTGTAAATAATGATTACCAACGCACTAATAGCACGCCACGGTTTCCGTTGTAACAATGCGATCATCACTAAAGACTCAAATTTCCAATATGCTTAATAACTTTAATTTCTAATGTTTTCATTTCCAGCGTTTACTTTTATCATCCGTGCGTTTTATTTTTATCTTTGAACATGCCAAACGCTTCCCCTCCAAAATCGTTGTATAATCCTTTTTATAAAAACCGAGAATCATCTTTCCAGTGAAAGAATTTTTTCTATTTGGTAAATACTTATTTTTGGTGAAACATCTTTTTGGCTAAGTAAGAAGAGCCTGACAATCCCACGGGTGCAAATCCTTCTTTGCACACAGCAATGAAAGTGTCCACTTCTCTTTTCGTTTCTTTCAGCTTAATAAGAATCTCTTCTTTCTCTTGGTTTGACATAAGGAGCAAAATTGCCTCTTTATTTTCTCCACCACCTAGTTTGTATGAGATGCTTTGATATTATAGTTGAGTTGTGATAAACTGCTATTCTTGTTATGGGGTGACAATATTGTTGTGATATAGTCAAAAGCTACAAGATACATATAAGAAATGGAAAGATAATATGGGAACTGCTTCAAATTTTTCTCAAATCATATATGTTTCATGTCCGAATGATTAATCTTTATTTTCCTATGGCATAACCAAACCTTTCAAACCAATTAATTTCACCATTGCATTCAAATTCAAACATCTAGCCCATGTATATCAGGTGAGACTCCACCCATAGATAAATGGAAAATTTGTCCAAAAATCTTAAACCTATTATACGGTGACTAAATTAGTTCTAAACATTTTAATTGTATCAATTCAATTTTAAACTTTTTGACAATTTGTTAATATAATTATTCCAACTAATTTTGGATTGAAATCTTTGGCGTAGATTCTGGTTATCTTACGTGACACGGTCGATACTAATAATAACATTTTTTTTATTTGTCATTTTTTTGAATTTTTCTTTTATTTTCTCTTTTTTATTTTATTTTTTTACTATTAAGGATCAGCAGGGGTCAGTAGGCCTCGGCTAGTGGCCGATGGGGGCCACCGGCCCCTAGTAGTAACAAAAGAAGAAGAAAAGAAAGTAAGAAATAAAACAATAAATGATGATGATGATGATGATGGAAAAATCATCCACGTTAGCACCATCATTTATATCAACGATTTTTGGTCAACATTAATTAAAATGAGTACATTGACAAATTATTAAAATCTTTAATTAAAATGTATAATACTAAATTAGCCATCATATAATAGGTCTAGAAATTTTGGACAATTATCCCATAGATAAAGTGACACGATATACATAATAACATGACAAACCAAAAAGTGACATGAGTGTCAAAATATAGTGTTCTTCAAATACACAACTTGACACAGCTAGAAAACCCAATTGTAATATAAGAACACCAATTGCCAGTCCTATATACATTGTGCTCAGGCATTAAATTTAAGAAATTTCATGAATAAAGAAACAGTGAGGAAGATCACGCAATCACTGCGACCACTTTTATGGAAATAAAAACAATATCTAACTTTCCAACATCTACAGTCAAATGGATAGGAAAAATGTCTCTCGTCACGCACGACCATAAAAAATGAAAACAATGCAGCGCAACAAAACTAAAGAATACTATAATTATCTTTTAACTCTCCCTTCATGCGACTGATTATCAAATTAACTCGACACATGTAAGTAAAAAATGGTAAAAACTCGTCATAAAGTTTAAATTCTTAAACAAAGGGACGGTACATAAAAGAAAGATCAAACTCTTGAGAAAAGCCACGTGAGTCAATTACAAAGGCGAGAGAAGAGGTGCCATATTAATTTTCATGTGGCACGCTCCAGCATTATCCTAAAATGGCTAATGGTCATAATCTAATTTGTGTACATAGTCAACAATCGCCAATTAGCGGTGAAGGGGTCGCATGTTTTACATAGTATCATGAGTTCGTTCGATTCACAGGATGAACAAATCTCGTAACAGCTCGTGCTACGTTGTCTAGCTATGGTATACCATATGTGGGGGGGTCAGATACTAGAATCGACATCAAAATTTCAAGTCTAGAAATTACAAGATTTGACAAATGGGTATTGGCAGCCGCGGATCAAAGTACGAACTCACCATCATGGGAGTTACTTGCGGGAGCACTTTGGCACCTTTGGAAAGCTCGAAATGATTTTGTCCTTCAATCCCGAAGGCCAGACCCGAGCTATAACATCGACGCCGCCGGCGCACTGAACAAGAATTACAAGAGATGGAACCCAGAGGCTGTAAAACGAGCAAAAAGGAGAGGCGATGAACCTGTACAGGGGACGCCTCCAAGAATTGGAGCCTTGAAGTTCTATATTGACGGATCTATACTCGGAGGAGAACTGGAAGGAGCCATAGCTGGGATCTGCTGCGATTTTTTTCAGGGAAAACTGTCGCCGGATTTGCCAAACAGGCGTGCGCGTCCTCTGCAGAAAGCGTCGAAGCCCTCTATTCCTTAAAGAAGCTATCGCGTACTTGAAAGACCACTACATGGAATTTCATTCCAGAGAATCATAGTGTTATTTTTCATTGATATTATTATTACTCTTTATTCTCTTTCCTTATTTGTTTCCTTTACTGAAAAAAGAGAGAGGAAAAAAGAAGAAGGAACTGTCGATTGTTCTGTAAAGGATCTAGTAACGGCAGATATACTCATATTGGTGGCATTATTGCGGCTGTGATCAAGGAAGCATTAACTAAACACACCTCTAGAAAGATTAGAAGTGTTCAGAGCTGTAATTGTATGTATTTGTAAAGAACTTAAACGTGAGAACAGTATGATAATATGATCTGAGGAGGGAAACCGATCTAAGCACGGAGATAGAGACTGAAAACTGCCCGTGGGATGTTCGAGCTGTGATAGAACACTGTAGAAGAAGTTTGGGCCATTTCAAGACCACTGCTATGACCCACTGCTTGTGAGAAGCAAACCAAGTAGCAATTGAATTGCGATAAAACCCAACGCAAGAGGAGCCCTTCCTCCTAATTGGATATGTAGAGACCCCAGCCCAACCCTTGTGGGACCTTTTATGTTCCAGAAACCAACAACTATGCTTCAATGATGATGCTTATTGAATGAAGGATTTTTTTTTTTTAACGAATAAATAAATAAAGTTGATACCGTGGCAGAAATCATATGTTCAAAATTAACTCACGAGTCTCCTCTCCAGTCGATGGGGGAAAAGGTAGTTAAATCACTCTAGCCAATCAGTTGCTAAATCATGCCGAGAAAAGTGGTAGAGAAGCTTCTTGGACTCTAATGTCTTCTTTGACCCCTTTTCTGGGATTTCGTGCGTGGGTTTGCTTTATCCTCCGGAAACAGCTCATTGCTCATAACTAATCATAATCTATGTAGCACGGACACTCTCCGTAGCGCCGTATGCCGCGTGTTCGACACTCCGACACGTATCTGACACGTCCCGACACGCTCCGACACGCGGTCAACGAGTGTCGAAAAATCCGACACGTGGTCAACTTTCTTCGACACGCTCCAACACGCGAGTCCAGAATTCTGACACGTGATTCCGACACGCACGGGGTCAATTTTAAAATTTTTTAATACTTGAAGGGTCAAAATATAAATATACACAAAAGTAGTAATAAAAGAAGTAATAAAATTGTTATAAATATACACGCACGGGGTCAATTTTTTTTTCAGTTTTGTTTTTTTATAATTGTTTTAGTTTTTTTTTTAAAGTCTTTTACTATGAAAGAAGTAATAAAAAATGTTATATATGATAAATAAATAAATTTAAAAATATCATTTCAGCATTTTACTTTAAACAATGTTTTTTCCTCTAAGTTTTATGTATTATTGTAACAAATTAAAATAATGAATGATATTATTTAATATTTTTCGTATAAATTAATTCTAGGCTATTTTTATTATTATTATTTATGTATTTATATATAAAAATATTTAATATATAACGTGTCGGAACGTGTCGAAATTCTCTGTTTTTAAGAAATGACATGTCGGCGTGTCGTGTCGTGTCGTGTCGTGTCGCGTGTCGCGTGTCCGTGTCGGTGCTACATAGATCATAATTACTAATCTTAAACTATGGTAATTAGCATGTTGTCTGCCGTAGGTGCGGCGAGGCACGTACTTCAAGAAGCCAATGCACCTGCATACGTTCTTTAGCCTCAAAGACTAGTGCTATCCGGTTTCAAGAACGAGAAACCGGTTTGATTCGCAATTCTAAAATTTAGAATTGATGCGAACTGGACCGATTTCTAGTTCCAAATGAAGAGCTACCTGGGAACCAAACCAACTTTGGAACTGATTTCATAAAATCTAAAAATTATAATCTTTCTCTTTGCATCTTTTTCTCCATCTCTCTTTTTCTCCGTTCTCTCTAATCTCAGTTAAGCACTTCACAACTCTCACTCTTACTCGTGACTCATCCTCTTTATTGCTCGCTCGCAGCTCGCCCTTGCTCATTCGAGCCTAGCAACCTTTACTTGTTCCTAACTGACCTCTGTTCACCTGTTCATCATATTATTTTGCTGTAAAAAATGAAACAAAAAACAAGGAACAAAAGAAAAATGGGTTCTCGTTATAGA
The DNA here is from genome assembly GCA_014182725.1 of Eucalyptus brandiana. Taxonomy (NCBI): domain Eukaryota; kingdom Viridiplantae; phylum Streptophyta; class Magnoliopsida; order Myrtales; family Myrtaceae; genus Eucalyptus; species Eucalyptus brandiana. The sequence continues at coordinate 33,703,464 of CM024669.1, forward strand.
TCTTGAAACCGCAACGAAAAAACCAATAGGTCGCAGAGTCAGCTCCAAGATAAATAAGGTAGATTTCAGGTTCCAAAACTAGGAACCGGTTCTTCCCGGAAGCTACCTACTCTAAAACCTATCACCCCAAGATCCATTGTAAAATTCATGCCTCGCTGCTACGAAAGAAAAGGGGTGGAGAAGCTTCTTTGACTCCCTTTCGGGGATAAAGTGCGTGAGTGTGTTTTTTTAATATTCCCGAAACTGGCCAGTGCTCATAACCAATCATAATTACTAATCTTAAACTATGGTAATTAGCATGTTGCCTGAAGCAGGTGCGGTGGAGGACGTGTTTAGAGAAGCAAACGCACGTGCAGACGTTGTTTTAGCCTTAAAAACCGTTCACGTCTTTCTAACTTTAGCAAGGAAGCTACTTGCAAATTTTAATACAGTCACAAATTTCCTTGGAATTAATTTCTACTTAAACTACTCTTGCCAGCACGCATCGATGGATATGATTTACATCAACACGTGGTTATTCAATATCCAAACTTTGGTCACAATACACGGGCCATCACCATTAGGATAAGAAAAAAAAATGAATTATATCAAAACATATTGGTAAACTCCACATCTACGTCGGAAAGTGTAATTTAAGGTTGCCACTTAAACAATTTTCGAAAATGCTCCGTAGATAACAGCCAGCATTGTTCACCTAAAGGACTTGACCAGACCTATCCAACCAATTTCGCCACATGCCCTTTTTATTTATGCTGAAAACAATTTTTTTTTTCCCATTTTACAGTAGTTGATACTCTAAAGTTTAAAACCTTGCGAAGGAATGAGGACTTGTTTCGAATTTCGTCGCTAATTATTTTCATTTAATTGCTAGAAGTGGGCTTTGGACTTGGGTTGTGATGTTGGCGTTGGTCAATGGGCATTGCTTCTTTTGCTTCTTGTTAACCGAGCTGCGGCTTTTTGGGCCACAACCCTCATCACTCCGATCCGATCTGACGTAGATTAGATATAAATCTCCCGTTCCCCGCTGCATGCAAAACCGGCACGACAACACCAAAACCATTTTGGACTTTGCGATCGGATGAGACCCGTGGCGGCCACACGCTCGGTCGACAACGCATGCCGGACAAACCAAACCGCCTCGAGAATCTCCGTATCGCTCCGCTGATCAGTGATGCCGGGACATTAATGAAACGACAAAATTCCATTTAGGAACCCTTGCCGTGATGTACTTTTGCAGCGTCTGTCCCGGTCGTAGATCCCATCTATTGCGATCATTGATTACGTGATCTCACGTAAAAAAATTTCATGATTCGCAATTCTAATGATTCGCCCGACGTGTTACTTGAGTCGACGGTTCTGAGTAACTCACTCAAGGAGCGAAAAGAGTAATAAAAATGAAGCAACGCTTAGTCGAAATAATTAAAGTGATACCGACAAATTTTGAAAATTGAACAACAGCTTATTTGATTTGATTCGAACAGTAATATTTATGCAATGGAAGCATAATTAATGACCCTTAATGAGTGCTCTAGAGATATTACTTTTCTTAACTAGATACTTATGTTATTTTACAATTTCATAATATCGCGGCCGTTCCCCATTTGGACAAGTCTTTGACTAGTTTAGCCAACACGACAGCCACTCCGAAAGCTAATTTCAATAATGCTTGCTTCCAAATAGTGTTATTTCATATCATTTGCGCACTTCTCTTGAGAAAACTAATTTATACAATATTCATTGCCTAACAATATACTTTTACATTTTGACATAGTCAAACTAAAAATTGATACCCGACCACGGCCAGCGCAGTTAGTGTGAGTTCTCTCCCTCATCGCAGAGATCAAGGGTTTAAAGGTGAGGCCCGACGATGCCATCGGGTACTGGAGGGTCGTGTGATCTCCGGCGGTTTCTCGGTCAGGAAAAAAAATAACAATAAAAATTGATTACGACATCGCACCCTTTTCAACGATTTTACTTTGAAAAATCTATTGGTAATGATTTTGGTTTATATTAAGAATGATTTGGTGACATGGCTCACTGTCAATCATCAAATTTATATTTGATAGAAGGGATCATTTTCATGAAACAATTAACTTTGAACCACCCACATAGATTATCATCGACTATTATGGCATAGACCGGATGATTGTATTTGGGACTTTGGAAGGCTTGAAGATGGGTGTGATTAGTGAATGTATTGGTAAAAACCCCAGTTTGGCTTAATATGTATGAGACTGGGAAAGAAAATCCATATGATGTCTGTGATTTCTCTTATAGTTTCCACTTATGATTCGTAAACTTATTTTAAGCAAATTAAATTTTAAAAAAACCCCATATAATGTCCTTGCCATAGCAAATTTAATTCCTTACTTATTATATGAAGTTGGCCAATGAAGCCTTCCTTATTGTTTAATGGTAATGTCGGGTCTTACCCATTCTATCCCAATCCTTAATTAACATACCCCAAAAACATGAATCGAGATCGCTTCCCTTTCTAAATTTCCATATCAAGTATTCCGTCCCCTTTTATCCCTACCAGGAAAGGAAACAAAATCCTTAATTCGATTTTACTACTGATTTTATTCCTCACGACCTAATAGTCCGTAACCAAAAGTGAACATATTGGGAACCTGCCCCCAATAAAACCAACATTTAACACCCCAATAATCCATCCTTTCCATCGTAATTGAAAATTAATTTATTATAAGGAAAAAAAAAAATTCATCTTGATTCAGTAAACTCCGCATTCAAGACCCATGTATCTCATCAATAGCATGAGTCAAGTGAAATGCAAGCGGAAAGTCTATTTCTGTAAAGTCACGATCGAACTTGTGGATGTGAAATTGGTTTTAATTGCACTTGGTAAATAAGAAATCAAATCTAGATGAATGTTTGATCATTAATTTAAATTCCTAAGTCTCACGTCAAAGGATGATATTAGAAGACTGACGTCCAACTCCTGGTATGGTAGATCACACTCTCTTAAAATAATTAGGTTGGATTTTTATTATTTGGCTGAAATATTATGGAGTTACCCAGACTCAAATTCCTACCCCTCTCTATAAAAGAAAAAAACAAAAGAGAGGCATCTCCTCGTTCCTCTCTATCTTTCCCTCTCCCCCTCTCCCTCCCTCCCTCCCTCCCTCTCTTCCGTTCCCTTCCTGTCGCTTCGTCTCTCTTCATCTCTCTCCGCCTCGAACACTATCGTATTCAATGGCGGACGCAAACGAGAACGGGAACAAGCTGGAGCCGGAGAAGCGGGCGCTCCTAAACCATCACACGGAGTCCCACTTCACCGCCGGCGAGATCGTCCGCGACATCATCATCGGCGTCTCCGACGGCCTGACCGTCCCCTTCGCCCTCGCCGCCGGCCTCTCCGGCGCCAACGCCCCCTCCTCCATCGTCCTCACCGCCGGCGTCGCCGAGGTCGCAGCCGGCGCCATCTCCATGGGTCTCGGCGGGTACATCTAGCATGACTCTCCTCCATAGCTGTTCGCCATGCGCGTAGGGTGGTGCTGTTTCGTAGATTAGTTTCGTCATATAAGCTCCAGCAAATCACAGGAGATTTTATGTACCGTGAGACATCACTTTCGGAGTGCAACATTCACGGACTGTTAAACCTGATTCTGCCTTGGAAACTAGGGGACAGCTTTGCAGTCAACCTTTTCCTGAGCGAGATGAGATTCTCTCACGATCATTCCCGGACTCATTTTCATTTCGTCGTGTTCTTGAGACACGTGAAATATGATATAATGTAGAGAATCGTAGCAACTTTTCCTTATTTTCACTGAGCTTGTAGCGTGTAGTAGCTACCATAGTATATGGACCCAGTTAAATTTCTGTCGTTACAAACTCAAGGATTGTGATAGATTTGGTCGACGTCCATTTGGTAGACGCGAAAAAATGTTCGCAGAGTGTTGGGAAAATGGCCGATTTTCTTAGTTTGCAGAGTCTGCGATACAAAGCTGATGGGACTGTGAAATTGGCGTGTGTCAGGTATCTTGCAGCTAAAAGTGAGGCAGACCACTACTCGAGGGAACTCAAAAGAGAGCAAGCAGAGATCATCAGTGTTCCTGATACTGGTCCTCTCTCAATTCTCATCACCCATTTCCCTTTTCATTTTTCTTCACTTTCCTGTCTAATGTATGATAATTTTTTTGTTAAAATTTGGATACGACTTGCTCATTTAAAACTCGGTGACTGCTCAATCATAGTTTGTTTTAATCTGAACATTCCTATTAAGCAAATATTGGTATTTTTCTATTTGAATCGATCATGGATTCATCATGTAAAGTATACAGAGATAGAGAGTGAGATCTTTCTCTCTTTTGTTTTTGGTCGTGCAGAAGCGGCTGAGGTGGCTGAAATATTGGCACAATACGATTTAGAGCCACATGAATACTGGCCGGTGGTGAATGCACTGAGGAAGAAGCCTCAAGCCTGGCTTGAGTTCATGATGAAGTAAGTGATGGTCTTTCTAATCACAAACGCCATTTATGTCATATTTACTGATTCAACTAAGGACCCAATGATGTTTCTGTTAGTTTGGTTAAAAGTAGGAGTTGGGCAAAATCAGAAACTTTGCAGTAGACTTCATAGAATCAACTGAAGACATTCAATAGTACAACTGTCCTAATCAGCTTTGGAGGGAGGGAGGGAGGGAGGGAGGGGGAGGGAGGAAGAGAGAGAGAGAGAGAGAGAGAGAGAGAGAGGATTCAGAAATCTTTTCATCTGACAAGTGATGGTGCCTAAATCCTTGAGAAAAAGCATGTTCTGCCAGCTGCGGTCTGTTTCTGAGCGTTCTCGGTTAAAGAGTTGAGACAGGATGGGACTCGCTTCTGTTTCGCCTGCTAGCTTTGGGAAGAACCAAAGCATGACGGTACTTTTTTCTTAATATGTACACGCACAAAACGCTACACTACAGAACAAAACAAAAACAAGAGGGAAGAAGCGTATGCTCTTCAACTCTCCACAGAAAAGCATATGCGTTTGGGCCAGAACACGGACGAAAACCCTAAAATGGCCGCTACTGACACGTGCTTCTTGATGGCGACACCACCGCCTCTCTTATGTTCCAGCAAACAGATAGTGCGTTTGGTCCTAAGCAAGACCTTAAAAGGTTTTGACCACCGGGAACAGTCCGGGTAAAGGCTGGGTTCTGGCCTTGAAAAACATTCAGACCCCACTGCCCGTCCGGCCACAAACCCCCTTACAGGGGTTCGGCGAGGCACAGGTGATGGGTGTCCCTCCTACCCGGGTAAAGCTCCGGTCCGGATACACCCAAATGACCCTGCCGGGGAGCGGTCCTCCCCGGGTGGCCGCAACTGACACGTGCTTCTTGATGGCGACACCACCGCCTCTCTTATGTTCCAGCAAATAGATAGTGCGTGAAAAGATTTTGGAAACCGTAAGGTGGCACGTTATGTGAGACATATGAAGATAGCTCCTGCTTCTTGGATCTTTCTTCTTTCCATGAAGTCATGCTTTCACGTCCATCATTCCAATCTTCCCAAGAATTCATCGTTGTCCATGTGCCTAGGGCCTCGAAGACTAGCAGCATCGCCACAAGTTTACACCAAGCAATGGCAGCATCTATCGACGCGCCTATTTTGATTATGTACAATTGATCGATAAAGTTGCTTTCCCATTGTCATTATGCTAAATTGTGGAAGTGTTGTGAATGCAGGTTTGAGCTGGGATTGGAGAAACCAGACCCAAGAAGAGCATTACAGAGCGCGCTCACGATTGCTGTATCCTACGTATTGGGTGGGTTGGTGCCTCTCGGGCCTTACGTGTTCGTCCCAAGAGCCACAGACGCTCTGGTTGCATCTGTTGTCCTCACTCTGATTGCTCTGCTCATCTTCGGCTACGTCAAGGGGCGTTTCACTGGTGATAAGCCCTTCCGAAGTGCTCTGCAAACTGCCCTCGTCGGTGCCATAGCCTCCGCAGCCGCTTTCGGCCTGGCCAAGGCTGTTCAGGCAATATAAGTAGGGGTTTCTGGTGTTTGCCTATGTAAGATCCTGCTCCTTGTAATAAGACCCGAGTATCTTTCTCCCTTTTTCTGGATTTGGAGGAACTTGATTGTCAACTCCTCAATATGGTATCGGTGCATCATCATTGTTCGGCTAGGCGTTTTATGGCATGAGAGCATATTTTGAAAAAAATTATTCAAGAAGTCATAAATCTATCACATTTTATCAATTTAATCATAGACTTTTTAATTATACCAATTGAATCATTGATAATTTCTCGTTTTGCCAATTGAGTCAATCTAACAAATTTTAATAATAAATTACTTACGTGGACGCCGATATTCTTATATGACACAACTAGCGTCGACATAGATAATTTTTTTATTTACCCTAATATTTGTTTGAACTTTTTCTTATTCTTTAATATTTGCCTAGGGTTGGCGAGGGCAAATCTAGGGAAAATTAGGGATGATCGATTTCTAGTCCGATCTAGTTCCACTTAAGAACCAGGAATCAGACCAGGATGACCAGTTCCCATTTTTTGGGACCAGGGACTAGACCGGACGATCCTAGGACCACAAACCGAACTTGACTGACCGGTCCAATCCAATGGAACTAGCCACTTAACAAAAAAAAATTAAAAAATTGAAAAATTGAAAAAAAAAAAAAAAAAAAAAAAAGGGTTAATACCTCGAAAAATCCCAAAATGACACTTGTGACAAATTTACCCAAAACTATTTTTTTGACCACCAAAAACCCCAAACTGGTATACCTTTGACAAATTTACCCCAAACTGGTACACTTGTGACAAATTTACCCTTTGTTAGTTTTCGTTAAATTTTATTCTTAAATTATTAAGTTAAATGACACGTGACAATTGACCGGTATACCAATTTAGGATTTTACGCTCCGTTTGTCACAGTTTACAATTTTTGTGATTTTTTTGTGGTATTAATCCAATTTAGCATAGGGTATATTTATCACAAATTTACCATTTTGGGGTTTTTTGCAGTCGAATAAATTAGTTTGGGGTAAATTTGTCATAAATGTACCAGTTTATGGTTTTTTATAGTCAGTCGGGGTAAACTTATCACAAGTATACCAATTTGGGGTTTTTCATGGTCAAAAAAATAGTTTGGGGTAAATTTGTCACAAGTGTACCAATTTGGGGTTTTTCAAGGTATTAACCCAAAAAAATACTAGAATTATAACAATTTTAGGATTTATGACTATTTTTAATAAATTAAAAAATATTATAAAAAAAAAAAGAGTTGGTCCCGTCTGGTCCAGTTCCCCCTCGGAATCGAAACCAGACTGACGCCCCTAGGAATAGGACCAAATTGGCCGGTCCAGTATGATCTAGGTGGTTCGATATGCTCACCCCTAGGGACAACCTTGCCTGGGTTGACAAGTGCAGTCCTTCACCAAACTGGGCTTGGGCGGTTCTCACTAAGCCAGGCCCAAGCAACCCTTGCCTGAGGTCGGCAAAGTGAGACTCGGTGATAGCCGGTGGAGGGGAAAAGGGAAAAGGAAAAAAAGTAAGTAAAAAAGGAAAAAGAGAAGAAAAGAAAAATAAAAAATTCAAAAAAATTAAAATATTAGTCAAAATTGTCTACATCAACGTCGGTAGTGTCACATAAGACAGTCGGTATCCGCATCTATAATTTTGAACTAAAATTGACTGGATAGACTCAATTAACCAAATGTTAAAAGATTTAAAACTTAATTGACACAATTAAAGATTTAGAACTAATTTGGCAAAAATGCAATAAGAATTTTTAAACAATTTCACCATATACTTTTGTCGACCTTTTTGTATCTAGGACCTATCCTCAGCTTGCAATTTGTATTGTGTAGAAATGAGACGAAATGGAGGGAAGCAAGAAGGAAATGGAACATGAGAAAGAAATGAGCACTGTCATGCCTATGCTTGGTATTGACTATAAAATGGTGATAGTCGCTACTTCCAACGGGTGTCCTCTTTTATAACAAAAAATGACCAAATCAGAGAAAATTGAGCTTGGAGTTAGGAGTTGAGAAGTACCAACACTCTTTGAAAACTTTCATATCTGACACTCGAGTCGAGAATTCCAACATGAAGTTCGGATTTCCAACATATGATTCCGACACATAAGTGGTCAATTTTAAAAATTTTCAATAAATGAGGGGTCAAAATGTAAATATGTAAAATGATAAAAATAATAATAATAAAGGGAAAAAAACCTAATCTTCTTTTTTCTTTTGACTCTCACTTCTCGTGACACAATTCACTCACAAGTTTTTTTTTTCTCTTTTCTTTTGATACGCTTTGATACACGAGTTTAGAATGTGAATTGCTTGTTTTTTTTTTCCAAGTTTAATGAATTATTGGAATGGACTAAATTTGTCAGATTGAAACAATAAATGATATTAACAAATAGTGAATTAATGTTTTTAGTGTAAATTCATTCTAGTCTCTTTTATTATTATTTATTTATTTATTTGTGAATTTGAATAAAATTTAATTATAAAGATAATATATTATGTATATATAAAAATATACATTTAATATATAACGTGTTTTGACGTATCGAAATTTTCTACTTTTTGAAAAATAACATGTCGATATATCATGTCTTGTCATGTTGCAAGTCACGTATTAGTGTGGATGCTACTTAGGCTAGGAGAGCTCCTTCTCATGTGGGGGTAAAATCAACTGGATATTCCCTCAAAATTTGGTAGTTAACAGAGGAAAAGTGAGAATTGCAGTGACAAGCCGTTTGCATTCCCTAGCGCATGAGAACACAATCTTATAATGCACTACTGGGGAATGCACACGAGCTTCAATTATGATAATCCATCAAGTGAAACTGAACGCAAGTTCATGTAGAATCATGATAGGACATGCAATTTGCGGTACTTGCATTGTGGCGATCATTCCCATTTGAACTCGGAAACATCATCGATTCAGCTCAGATGAAAAACGAACAAAGAAGCGGACGGCATACATCGAAGTTGGACTCGTCAGGCTAACAGGCGAATGAAAACATACTTTCATAGCCATTTCAAACTCCTGTGACAATGCTGAGAGGACTTGCAATGTACAAAATACTAATAAGCCACCGAAAAAGTGGCCTCCATATATATTATGATTCTCTGCAAGTAATTTACAAAGTCATTTGGAAAGGTAAGTCCAACATTTTGTGGTTCACCACAGGGGCTGCAAGAAAAAGATCATGTCGAGTTGCCCACCCACATGAATCCTGTCAATAACCAACAGCCAAGAGGAATGTCACCATCAATAAGGGAACTTCAACGGGAAAATTTCCTGCATCATATTCAGGGTAGAAAACACGATACTATTGACTTTTTTTTTTTCTTAAGATTCAATCAGATTATGTAATCTCCACTCCGTATTGCAATCATCCTTAACTGCACTAGTTTCCCAGCATTGCGTGCATTGCTGTATCTGATTGCTTAAAAGTCGGCAGTTAGAAATTAACTTATGTCTTTGCAGGAAAGCTCCATCATGCATTTCCAACTATGTTATAGTATGCAGAAGAAACCAGAGTAGCCCCCTATAAAACTTAAGCTGCAGCTACCCTTCCAAAAGCCAAATGCTCTTATGTTGCCAGAAGCTTGAGATCAAGCCTTGGAAGCCAAGTATTCCAGTTGCTCCGCTAGAAAATCAACATTTGGAGCATCCTCCCAATCATCTCCATCAATATCTGACTCAGTCTCAGCTTCCTGAGGGTTCCCCATCATTCTCATTAAAGCTTCAAAATCAGTAGAGACTGAGCTCGCTCCAGAAAATGCTGGATCTGTCTCCATGCCCAAATAATTGGGTCCTTCATTGTCTTGCCTTTTCTCACTGGCGCTCTCAATGAAAGGACAAGCTAAAAGCAGTTTTTCCCATGCATTGTCATCAGGAGAGTCTGGAAATATCAGTGGAGTATCCAAAGAGAATTTTTCATTCATGAGCATCGACATAAGATCGTTGTTCATTAAAACATCTCTTGTCCCATCAAAAGAAGGACCAGATTTTGGCGCTTCCCCCAAGCCTGATAACGGGGATAATTCAGGGTTTGTTTTTCCATCAGTTGGAGGCTGGTACTTCACTATTGTTCCCTCAGAAATCCATGATCCATTTTCTGCTCCTTGTGGTTCTAGCATGTTACCCATTTCGGTCACGCGACAGTGATTGTCTTTCAGCTTGACCAGCTGAACCAAGAACCCTGGGTTTTGCATCGCCATTACTAAGAATGACAACATCTGCTGCTGATTATTTTCCATTCCCTGAACACGGTCTCTCAGGAGGACCAATTTATTCTCTGAAGTTTCCTGGAGCTGTCTAACATTACCTAACTCCAGTGAAAGGACTGTCTTATCAATCTTCAAATTTTCAACTTCTTTCCAAAGCCCATCTATTTTAATTTTATCGACTTCTTCAACGGAATTATCCTGCTTCTGCAATGATTTTTTCTGATCCACAACCTGAACATTCTTCCTCCTGCGTATATTCTTCAACATATGCTTTTGACCTTTGATGAATCCATCATTTGCAAATTCCCAACGATCTGAATCAACTTTTCTGAAACCCTGGTAGAGATTTTGGACATAGCCATTAATATAGACTAATAAAAGTTGAAGACATGACCCAGAATCATTCGCATGCAGTTGCTTATATGTATGAAGGCGGTTAATAAGAGCTCTCCTCATATGTATCACTCGTATTAGCCTTGTTTAAAATACGACCACAAGTATAATTGTAACTAATCACAACAGTTGCTCATCAAACATAGAGGACATCAACATCATGAGAACATAATCAGCATCCAGAAGTATATTTCTCAACTATTTAGATATTGAAGTGGCAAATATTCTGGTGTTGTCACTGATTTTCATGTTTCTCTATATGACAGACTCTAGTTACCAAATGTTTGGTAAAATTCATGCAACGTCACTTTGTTAAATATCAATACAACTACTATAATGACCACACGAGGACAGAAACATGTCAGCTATCAGAGGCTTAAAACTCAGGAGTGAAGTAGGGGCAATCTCTTCGGCCCGAACAAATTCACAAAAAAAGAAAAGAAAAGCAGGGGTAATCTCAGCATAAAGCAATGAGCAAAGAACACGTTAGAGGTGGAGGCAGTGCTCTTCAAGAACACAAGTAACCACAAAAGTAATAACCAGTACAGTGTAATACTCCAAGAATGGCTTCGAGCGAAATGGTAGAAAACATATAGTGTCAAAAACAGAAAAGACAATCCAAATTAAACAAGAAAAGAAGCTTCTTGATGAACATGATCAGTTTGTTGAATTCATACATAATAGAAAAGAAAAACAACTAAGTACCAATCTTTCTCAGAAGTTGGGATTTGGATGGCATTCATCTTCAAGCTCAAAATCACTATGAAGTGGCTGAATCTTCAGCTAATTCTATGGCATTCACTACTTATGAGAACCAGCTAAGGTCAGATTGGATATCTTTTTATGAGGAATTTTGCATTGAAGAAAAGCAACCAGTCATAATATCAATTCCTCTCTTATGCAGAAACTAATTTCTTTGTATTAAAGTAGCAAGACAACCCATAGCAGAGCAAGACTGGGGCTACCATCCACATAGCTATGGAAAAGTCTAAACAAAGTTCCAAGTCATAAAACTTAAAGACCATAGTTAGATACATGTACTGATGCCTGCCGTACTTCTATGATTTCATCACTTATTTCCATTGGAAAAGAGTTAAAAAGTTGTTAGAGCACCAAAATAGCAATGATATAGCAGAAAAACAGAGGCAACGATGTTAAAGTTCCACTGGAGTATTCAAGTCGATGAAGCCAGAGCGACCCACATAAATATAGGCAACAAAGAGAAATGTGGTCTTCACATACTCAGCTTTTGCGTGATTGAAATCAGAGAAGATGATTAGGAAAAGAGTAGTACAACAGTTGAGGGGCAGATCCAGTTGACTCCTGACTCCATGGGTAAATCCAATTCGTCTATAAACTACTTTCTTTACAAAAGGAAAGCAAAAATAGTCATGTCTCACTCATAGGGCCTTTATAGTCCAGCTGACACAGATATTTAAGGTATGATCGAAGAGGGGTTTTCATCCACAATCAGTATCGATATCTGGAAGAAGCTAGTGTCCGTCTGCTCCTAATAAGATATGCCGCACACAAGTCCAAGTTTGTTTTTCTTTTTGGATTAATCCCATACATCAGCTCAACCAAAGATTAACAGCAAACTTTAACCAAAGAAAAATCTTCCAAGTTACACAATTGAATTATCGGCGAAAACTATGGCTATTCTCATTGTTAGCTCTACTGAGTACTGCATCACAAATTCTCAATTGAGCCATCGTTGCTTTGCCGCTCCGCACATAAGCAAAGCAAACACTCGTCTAATTTCCCATTGCAGCGACAAAACCACTTATAAATATGCACTTTTTAGGCATCACACCGTGCAATGTCAGCTTCAACGCACCAACCACGAACCTACACCCAAGATATCAAATTCCCCAACAGCGAACGCCCTCTATCGAGCCACTCCAGCCAAAACAACCCGTCCACGACATCGAAACCAAGACGAAACGCGACCGGAGAACACGAAACGACTCCCCGAGCAGTCAAAAGCTCCAATTCCGCAACGAACAACAAGCGCCGAAAAGAGGAAGCTACGGAATCGACGAACAGAGAAGCCAAAAAGAAAGAGGAGGGTTAGGTCAGGCAATGACGCACGTAGATGTTGAGCTGGCGCATGAAGCTGGAGAAGTTGGAGTGCTTGAAGTAGTGGGGGAGCAACTGGAGGGTGAATTGAGTGATGTCCCAGATGACGAAGGTGTCGCCGGCGCTCCCCCACGCGATGATGGCGTCGGTCGCCTCGTCCTCCACCATCTCGTAGCACTTGCTGAGGAACGGGGCCAGCGGGGGGCCCCGATCGCCGCCGCCGCCGCTCGGCTTCACCATTGTCGTCGCGTCGCCGGGAGGATCGGAACGGCGGGGGAGGAGGCGGTCGGCAGGAGGATCGCCGGCGGGGGTGAGTGAGAGGGAATACTTGTCGTACTCTCTCTCTCTCTCTCTACTTTCTCTCTCTGTGTTTCGCTCGGTCGCTCGGGGATATTAAGGTGGAGATATTTTGAGGACAAATCCAACGACAAGAAACTCTGACACGTGTGAACTCTTTAACGATCTCCCATTTCGGAGAACGAGAGGATGAATGTACGATAGAGAGAGAGACAGAGAGAGGAGTAAAATGCGAGGAAATGACGGAAGTGGTTTTTTGATTTAATTTTTTTATAATCTAACTCCCAATTTTTTTGGTTTTTTTATTATTCATCTGAAAAGATTCTTTGGAATTATTTATGGGATGCTTCCTATTTTAACCCTCTTTTCTTTTTCCATTTTTTTTATTCACTTTGTTTCTCCGTCTCTTTCTTTCTCGTTAAGTTGATTTAGGAGTTAACATATAAGTCAACGTATAAATGTATGCTTCTTCGTAAGTCTGGTCAGTTTGTACTAGACACATCCCAATTAAGTGAACCCTTTTTTCGTTTATTGTTCTCACTTGGGATTTCAATTTTTTTTCTTTAAATTCGTATACGAGAATGAGATGAATATCGCGTGTGACAATGATACTTACCGTGAATGCAGGCTAGATAAGATCGCTCCAGTTGTGCCGAATCTAATTTAAATGAAAGAATGAATTCTTCATTGATTAGATACTTAAGTTAGTGATCCGATTGGAATCATGTTCTTTTTGCCTTGTTATTTTAATCTATCATTTTTTTTTTGTGTGAAACTTTTTATACTATGCAAGTATAGTCGATATAGTCGAGTGAATAGAGATGGTGTCCGATTTTATTTATAATATATATTTTCTACTTTGTGACATCTAAGAAATGATTTGCTTCATTATATTTCTCAAGTTAAATTATAAAGTATATGTTGCTTTCATTATTACGTATATGTGGTAACTTTAAAAGAAAGTACAAATGGAATATGCTAACAAAAAAATGATAGTGCGCTGGAAAGCGCGACTTTCCGGTGAAAAGATACTTAACCCTTCTTAGAAGGATAGAGCGCACTTTCATCCTGACTTCTCAATTACAAAATCTCTTTTTTTAAAATATCTATATATTCAAACCATATACTAAAAGAGATTTCATGTCACGCGGGTCACTTCCTCTCTCCTATTATCTTCTTCCTTCTTCTTTTCTGGTTAACTTTCATTCTACTAAATTTATGTCTACTTTCACTTTTATTGTTTATTTCTTCGCCTCCTTTTTGTCCCCCCCTTTTTTTTTATTTATCTAATTTCTCTTACTTTAATTTTCCAGCTCGGTTACATAATTCTTCTTCTTTTTTAGTCATATATTACCATAGTCATAAGATCGCATTACTTAGAGTGCAATTACAATTTTTGACAACCATAATTTATAAGTGTAAAAAATTCTATTTGGTTCTAATTGAAACGGATTCATACTATCAGTATCTCACTTTGAAATTTTAGTGACAATGATCACAACAACATTGACATGCAAGGAAAATTTTAGTTACTATTGATAATGTTGGAGTATGATGTGGGTGAAATCTAGCCAATTTGGACACCGGCATTAGGAGAATTTTATCCAAGTCACAATGCGATGTTGTTTGATGGTCACTGAATTAGGTTGGATCAAATGGAGGGACTCGATTAGAATATTTGTGAAAGTAAGAACTCAATTATGCGAATCAGAAGCATAGGAGGGGCATTTAGCTCGTTCAGGCCAATGAGACCCATCAATCAAAGGATTTGGACAAACAATTTTATTCTTGGGTCTCGGCCGACTCATCTACGCCGACTGAGCTCGCCCATGCCTGGTCATTACATGAACAAATTCGATGTTTTTTCTGATACCAATTTCTCTCCACAGTGTAGCAACCACGGCACTCTAGAAAGGACCATGACTACATTCACCCGAGCGGAGCCAAGCACACAGGACCACTATCAAACTTCAAGGGCACACCCGAACCTATCAGAGAAACAGCAACCTAGTAGTGCCTATCAGGACAGAACGAACCAATGGATGAAGGGAGCTCTAGACGCCATGAAATCGTCTCGCATGGCCCAGAACTGTGGGGTAAAGGAATGTCTATTTGTTCATGGTGGATAAGGTTAGGTTAGGAATAACAATGGGGAGGAATCAGGGGGCAAATAACTGAGAATGGGTGAAAGAAGGTGGGAGGGGAAAGGAAAAAATTATAGATCTACAATAATTATGCCGATTCACTCGTAAACTTATTTTTTAGGTCAACAAGAGAGGGAGCTCATGGTCTTCACCGATTACCAATTACAGGGAAAAGCTCTTGCCAAGAAGAGAGCTCTGTGTACTACTCAACCTACGTTTTTGTTGACTTGACCGGCCTGTAATGTGTAGAACATCAAGCCGCGTTGACCCCAGGTCTTCGCTGATGTTACATGAAGGTCATCCGATCCAGCAGCCCGAAAAACTACGCAACGGTGCATGAACCACCCCTTTTCAGTCGATAAAGCGGATGGAGGGCCCTTCTCCCACGTTCAACTGGACCAAAGGGAAAGAGAGAGAGAGAGAAAGCAAGCAGAATCAGTCACGCGCAACGCGTCCTCTGCATTCGTCTCTTTCCCTCCCTCGATTGAAGAGAAGATTCTACACCATTTCCTTAAAGCAATTTGCAACTTGGAATAGTTTATGCAACTCCAATCGCTATGCTTGTTCGAAGAACCTTCCCGTGGTTTTCGTTCCCCTTCTTTAGTAGAAAAAGTCAATGCGCATGGTCCATTACGTGCAATATTTTCCACGCAGGTTCTGCTTAAAAAAGCCAACCTGATAACTCTATAAAAATAGAGTTATTTTACCTATTTTAGGCAACAATTAATGCATTATCTATGAGAAAATATTTGGATTTCCTTCCGATTATTTGAATTTTCCTTGTTTATGCGAGAATAATGAGATATGGAGAAGATAAGGAAAAGAATGGCAATTATCGGAATTCAAATAAAAGAAAAGTGGAAGATAGATATCAAATCGGGAAATTATTAATTTTGTTCCCTAATGTTATGCAAAGCGTTGGAAGATAGATATCTTGGATATATCCTATAAATAGAGATAGAGAGAGCAGCTAGGGTTTTTTTGAGAGGAAGAGTTAGATCGTTTTCCATTGTTCGAGAGTTTTCAAGTATTTTGAAGAGAAGAGATGAATTCTTGTTCTTTGATTCGAATCTTTGGGTTTGATTTATATTTATATTTTTATTTCTATTTCTTATTCTACTATGTTCTAATTTTCTTTTGTTAGAACTACGATGTAGCCTAACCATGATGATGATGAATTTCATGATTTTTATGTTCTACAATTGATTTCATTCATGTGAGTTATTTATTATGCGTTTAATGCTTTTAAGTGACTGGCCACCACTGAATGATACGATGTGCATGTTTAAGATCGAGAGGTGATAATATGCAATTGCTCATTATAATATATAACCATGAATTAAACGTGGATAGAAATATACTTTGCGTTATTTGTGTAGTTTTTCGGTGATAAAGTGATCCAAAAGACTCATTGTAAATCGGGAATATTCATAGTTTTTAATGCACTCATGTTTATTTTAATTCACATAGAGATATAGTGGATTAATAAGCTGAGTAGGTTTGCTATACCTAGGATAGTAAATAGATTAGGAAATTCCGCTATCACATGTTTGATATCATTCTTGTATTCACAACAATCTGAAATTCATATCTAGTGGTTATGGTAAAATCGGATGCTCTAACATATTTATCTGATTGATTTTACTGCATTTAGTCTTCAAGTTTTGTTTTTAATTTATTCTAAATTATATTTTGATTTGTTAGATAAATTTTAGAATTAATCTATTTTAGTATTTAATTAGTTTATTAATTATCGATCTCCGTGGGACGATACTTTTTCTCATCATTATATTACTTGTTCGATACGTGCACTTGCGTTTAGAATTTTACGAACAAGTTTTTGGCGCCGTTGCGGGGATTGTTTGTTTAATACTAATTAATATTGATACCAGATAATTCTAAATTTAATCTAGCTTTCGTTTTGTTTTATTTTTCGGGGTGTACATCGGTTTATGACACGTAGCCAACAAGGGAAACTTGTTGAGCTTGATCCAGAAATCGAGCGTACATTCAAAAGGCGACTAAGAGAACGAAGAATCACACTAAGATGGCAGACGGTGATAATGAAAATCCACGTAGACTCTTAAGAGATTATCTTTGCGCCAACAGTTCAAGGCACCACATCAAGTATCGAAGACCTGCAATTCAAGCAAACAACTTTGAGATTAAGCCGTCACTTATTCGGATGCTTCAACAATCGGTGCAATTCGGTGGGCTACCAAGCGATGATCCAAACACTCATATCGATGCTTTTCTTGAAATCGTGACACCATTAAATATAATGGAGTTACGAGATGATGCTATTAAATTAAGATTATTTCCATTCTCTCTTAGAGACAAAGCTAAAAGTTGGCTTTCTTCTCTTCCTGCAGGATCAATTACTACATGGAATGATATGGCTCGAAATTTCTTGGTAAGTTCTTTCCCACCGCAAAGTCTGCGAAAATGCGTAACGATATTACTAATTTTATGCAGATGAATAATGAATCATTATATGAAGCATGGGAAAGATTCAAAGAATTTCTTAGGAGATGCCCACATCACGGACTACCCGTATGGATGCAGGTACAAACTTTTATAATGGCTCTAGTGCAAATCTTCGTTCTATGATTGATGCAGCTGCAGGGGGGACTTTAAATAATAAAACACCATAAGAAGCCTACAATTTATTAGAAGAGATGGCGTCCAATAGTTATCAATGGCCTACTGAGAGATTACCAATGCGAAAAGTTAGCAGAGTTCATGAAGTTGATGCTTTTGCTACAATTGCTGCACAATTTGAAACAATCAACAAAAAGCTTGATAATATGAGTGTTTCGGCCATGAAAATTCACACTTTGACATGTGATTTTTGTGGTGGGGGACATGTTAGCACAGAGTGTCAGGTAGGTAATACTTTCAAACAACCTAGTGAAAATTTTAACTTTGTTGGGAATTTTAACGGGTCGCGAGAATAATCCCTACTCCAACACATACAACTGGGATGGCGCAATCATCCAAATTTTTCATGGAACAATCGAATGTGACGAGACCACTGGGATTCAAACAATCAGAAGAGACAAAGTCAAATTTGGAAGACATAGTCACCAAACTTGCTAACACAACTCATAACTTCATTAAAAGCACGGATGTGAGATTTCAAAACCAAGAGGCTTCAATCAAAAATCTGGAGATGCAAATGGGTCAATTAGCAAGCATGATGTCAGGAAGACAACAGGGTTCTTTGCCGAGCAACACAGAGAAAAATCCAATTGAAAACATAAAGGCTATTACCCTGAGAAGTGGTAAACAAGTGGGAGAAGAAGAGATTGTCAGAGACAAAGAAGAGGTGATCAATAAACAATCGAATGAGACAAGTAAGAGTAAACTTTTTCCAGATAATCCCAAGCCATATGTGCCGCCAATTCCATTCCCTCAGCGACTCCAGCAGCACAAAATAGATAAGCAATTTTCTAAATTTCTTGATGTATTTAAAAATTGCACATTAACATTCCTTTTGCAGATGCTTTAGCGCAAATGCCTAGTTATGCAAAATTTTTGAAGGAGATTTTGGCAAACAAAAGGAAAGCGGAGGATTATGAAACCGTGAAGTTAAATGAGGAGTGTTCAGCCATCCTACAAAACAAATTGCCTCGAAATTAAAAGATCCGGGAGTTTTACTATTCCTTGCACTATTGGGGATTCTTACTTTGAAAAAGCATTATGTGATTTAGGTGCAAGTATTAATCGATGCCTTATTCTATTTTCAAGAAATTAGGATTGGGCGAGATAAAAGCAACCACGGTGTCACTTCAAGCGGGCCGATCGATCAATTAAATATCCGAGAGGTATTATGGAAGATGTTTTGGTAAAAGTTGACAAATTTATCTTTCCTGCAGATTTCATAGTTCTTGACATGGAGGAAGATTTTGAGGTACCACTTATCTTAGGTCGACCTTTTCTAGCAACAGGAAGAGCTCTTATTGATGTACAACGGGGAAGTTGATCCTTAGAGTTCAAGATGATCTTGTTTCATTTAATGTTTTTAAAGCAATGAAATATCCATCGATGATAATTCTTGTTTTAGAGTTGAGACTGTTGACAAGTTGGTGAATAAGGTTTTCCAGGAAAATATTTTTGAAGATCCACTTGAAGCATGTCTGATTCAACTAAGGGACAAAGATATTCAGAATGAGGAGATAAAGGAGTATGCAAATTTCATGGAGGCAATTCCACCATATTCAAGGCAAAAGGCAATTAAATTTGAAGAGTTGGGACAACACATTACAAAGCCTAAACCATCAATTGAAGAGCCTCCAATTCTTGAACTCAAACCCTTACCTTCTCATTTGAAATATGCTTATTTAGATGGAGCTTCTTGTGTACCGGTAATTATATCTTCTTCTTTGACAGATTTGATGGAGGAACAATATAAATCCACTATCCAATCTCAGAGACGTTTGAACCTGAAGATGCAAGAAGTAGTGAATGGTCAATGTTTGAAGCCCTACTTTGAAGGTGGTTACAACAAGCAGAAGACCACCATTGAACTTCATCCTCCAGATTAGCGACATCTGAGATAGTTTGGCTGAAAACTATAAAGCAAGCGCTTCTTGGGAGGCAACCCAAGCATTTTAATTATGTTTTTATTTATTTTTAAGTTTACGTTTTGCAAAAAAAAAAAAAAAAAAGATTAACTTTTCTCTATTTTATCCAGGTTAATTTTTAGGGAGCACCTTTCAAGAGTTTAATCATCAAGGTCATCTATGGACTTATCCTACAACCAGGGAGTTTTCTTCTTCCTATTTCTATTTTTCGCATTGAGGACACTGCTTCATTCAAGTTTGGGGGAAGACAAATTTTTAGATAATTTTTTTTTTTATCATTATTGCTTTCCGGTTGTGAATTTTTGTGATTCTTAGGAAAATTTAAATTTTATTTAAACTTGCAGTTGAGGTGTGAGTTAATCTTAATTTTGATTATGTTGATCCACTTATTGAGCACTAAAAGTCCTTACTTTTTGAATTATGTGTAAATCTAGAGAACATTCATGTGAAATATGTGATTTTCTTAAATTTCACCCAAATCTTAGAATTTGTTTGATTTTCTCTTGAGGCGAAATCCTAAGCTAAATCTAATTGAGAAAATGATATAGGCAGTTTTTGGATCGATTGAGCCTTTCAAGCCAACCCTATTTATTTATCCCTAGTCACCCCGTTGAGCCTTAATTATTACCCAATTTTTCAGTGGCACCCATATATGTTTAGCCTAGCCGTGATCAAATTATATCCTTATCCCATGCCCTATGAACACGTTGATTTTCTTTTGGGATAAAAAAAAAAAAAATTATTTGAGCTTGATAGAAATTTGGGAGGAATGATGGAGTAAAAAAAAAGAAAAAAAAAAAGTGAGTGCAGTGGTTGTTTGGGGTGTATTGTCAAAAAAAAAAATTGCTTTTATGGTTCCCTATCCAACTTTCAATTGAGTGAGCCTTTTGGATACTCAATGGGTTGGAAATTTTCATGTTATATTATGAGGGACTTTGGGAGAAACTCCACCATAAAGCAATTCAAAAAAAAAAAAAAAAAAAAAAGAGAAAGAGAAAAGGAAAGAGAAAAAAAAAAGAATGATGATATATGGCGGCAGAAAAATTATCTTGAAGGAGTGAAATTGGATTGTGATATTGGCTCTAATTAGATCCTAGAAATCAACGTGTTGATGGGTGATTTGAGCTTAAAATTCCCGTTATCTCACCTTTAGCCCAGCCTTGCATTACAACCTGAGAAAAGTCCTATTGATTTTTGGTTGGATAATTAGCTTACATTAGTGGAGAGAGGAATGAAAAGCAAACTTATGAGATTTGGTCATAATTATTGAGAATTTTTGAGAGGTTGCATGTTAATGTGAATTTATTTGGATTGCATATAATTCGAAAAAGATGAGGACTTTCACACACACTTGGATCATATAGTTAGAATTGGTCTTAACTTATAAATCAATTTCAATGTTTGGATGAAATTTGTGTTTTTCTTTGAATTGTGAATTTGAGCAATTATGGAAAGATGTCATGGAGAAGGTTGTTAGGTTGAGTATGTGTTATGTCTTAATTTTGCTCGAGGACTAGCAAAATGTTAAGTTTGGGGGTTTGATAACTCTATAAAAATAGAGTTATTTTACCTATTTTAGGCAACAATTAATGCATTATCTATGAGAAAATATTTGGATTTCCTTCTCGATTATTTGAATTTTCCTTGTTTATGCGAGAATAATGAGATATGGAGAAGATAAGGAAAAGAATGGCAATTATCGGGAATTCAAATAAAAGAAGCGATGGAAGATAGATATCAAATCGGGAAATTATTGATTTTGTTCCCTAATGTTATCTGCAAAAAGCGTTGGAAGATAGATATCTTGGATATATCCTATAAATAGAGATAGAGAGAGCAGCTAGGTTTTTTTGAGAGGAAGAGTTAGATCGTTTTCCATTGTTCCGAGAGTTTTTCAAGTATTTTGAAGAGAAGACGCAATTCTTGTTCTTTGATTCAAGATCTTTGGGTTTGATTTATATTTATATTTTTATTTCTATTTCTTATTCTACTATGTTCTAATTTTCTTTTGTTAGAGCTACGATGTAGCCTAACCATGATGATGTGAATTTCATGATTTTTATATTCTACAATTGATTTCATTCATGTGAGTTATTTATTATTGCGTTTAATGCTTTTAAGTGTCGGCCACCACTTGAATGATCGATGTGCATGTTTGAGGCGAGAGGTGATAATATGCAATTGCTCATTATAATATATAACCATGAATTAAACGTGGATAGAAATATCTTGCGTTATTTGTGTAGCTTTTTCGGTGATAAAGTGATCCAAAAGACTCATTGTAAACCGGGAATATTCATAGTTTTTAATGCACTCATGTTTATTTTAATTCACATAGAGATATAGTGGATTAATAAGCTGAGTAGGTTTGCTATACCTAGAGATAGGATAGTAAATAGATTAGGAAATTCCGCTATCACATGTTTGATATCATTCTTGTATTCACAACAATCCGAAATTCATATCTAGTGGTTATGGTAAAATCGGATGCTCTAACATATTTATCGATTGATTTTACTGCATTTAGTCTTCAAGTTTTGTTTTTAATTTATTCTAAATTATATTTTGATTTGTTAGATAAATTTTAGAATTAATCTATTTTAGTATTTAATTAGTTTATTAATCATCGATCTCCGTGGGACGATACTTTTTCTCATCATTATATTACTTGTTCGATACGTGCACTTGCGTTTAGAATTTTACGAACACAACCACACACTGATCATCTAACGTGGAAGTTCCAAAGGGGAACTAGTAAAAAAAAAAAAAATCCTGGGATTCATCATGGCCAGATATAGCCTCTGTTCAAGTCCATCTGAGTTCTCAATTTAACACAAGCCCCTAGCAGGAATCTGCCACCATATGGCGCCTGCTGCAGGCGGTGAATTGATAGGGGAATAGACCTAACATTGTGATCATAAGTAAGGGAGAGATTGTTAGAATGTATGTGCAAGTGAGTTGTGTTAGAGAAATCTCACTTCGGAGAATTGATGTGGTATAGAGTTGTTAATATATCGTAATTGGCTCATAACTTATTAGTTTAAACTTTTATGTAAATTGGATATTAACATGCTTGGACTTAAGCTCTTTCTTGGTGATCTCCCCCAAAGAAGGTATCAAGCTTTTGTTGTCACTCCCAACAATTAATATTAGAGTCGATGGTTACGGTTTCCATGCATATGGGCGTTGTGCCCATGGGAATTCAACTTACAAGTTGGTGCAGAAGGATACCTGAATTAACGGGGAATAGACCTAACACTAAGCTCACACGTGAGAGGAAGATTATTAGGATACATGTGTGAGTAAGTTATGTTAGAAAAATCTCATATCGGAAAATTAATGAGGGAGTAAACCTAACACTAAGCTCACATGAAAGGGAGAGATTGTTAGGATGCACATGTAAATGAGTTGTGTTAGAGAAATCTCATATCGGAGAATTGCTATGTTGTAGAGCAATTAATATATCTTAATTAGTTCATAACTCATTAGCTTAAGTTTTTAAATAAAGATAGGTTTAACTGAATATATTAACAGGTTCGGGCTTAAACTCCCTCTTAGCGATCACTCTGGAAGAAGGTATGGGGCTTCTCCTCATGCTCCCAACTCCAAAAGCAAAGGAAGATGGGCATATAATTTTTCGTTCGCTTCTAAAGTTGGCCAAGGAAGAAAAGAAAAAGAAAGTTTGGGTCAATAAATAAAAAGGAAATTAAACATTAAATCTTCACTTTCTCGATCCACATTCTGTCACAGTTAAGAAAGGAAATGTCCAACTTGGAATTTGGGTTTGATTGAATCACAAGGATTCCTTTTCCAATTAGAAGTGGGACCGATCGTCCCTTGGTGAAGCGCCATCTCAAAGCAAGTGCTTGGCTATGGGTTTCTCCATTAGTTGCATTTGTACAATTACACCTAGAAGATTTAGTGTTCAAGTTAATTAAATCTTGCATGTTCAAGATTTGTTAACTCCGTCGTGAAATTGAGAGATTATTTTGTGGAGAATTGTGGAGCTAAATACTGTGTGCATTAGTAGGTGTAAATTGGGATTTGAGAAACACCGTGAGTGTTTAATTCAAGTGTTAATCTCAATATATCTCCTGATTTATAGTGAAATCCATCGCTGCTCTCCCCAAAGACAAAGATCACTACGACTGAACCACATAAATCTAATATCCAATTTATTTTCTTATTCTGTCTATTTTATTGTTTGATCACTTTCTTTCCATAACTAGCCTGATTTCCAACAAGTCTAGACAAAAAAAAAAGTCACATGGGAGAGTCACAGGTTGTTGCACTTTCGATCTAGGCCCAATGTGTGAAAGGGAGATTGTTGAAATTGTCCTATATCAATTGTGGAAGGGATCGATGGTTGGTTTATAAGTGTGAGAAATATCTCATCCTATGAATTAGCTTTTGGGGTGAAAGAAGCCCAAGACCACCCAACAAGATAAATGAGATAAATTGTCAACCTAGAAATCATCCCATTGTTTTCTTGGCTCAGTTCAAGACGTGTCGAAATGGTTAGCTGACCCAAAAGGATCACACTCCCTGCTTCCCGACCTTAGTGCTCACCCAACAATGAGATTCTCCAAGCATTCCTTATTATATAAGCCCCTTTCTATAATCTCTAGGATGGAGATGGAATGATGTGTACCCAGTGTTAGTTGTGATTTAAATAGAGGTAGGTCTACTAATCCTAAAAAATAACAATTTGATCACGATTCAAATGCACTCCGATAGGACAACGTATTGCAAAAGCAGACCAAGAACTTCATTCAAAAGACCCACAAGAGTCACAATAATGGACAACAATAGAAAAAATCAAAATGATACAAGCATTGCGGCATCGAATTCTTACCAAATTTAAATGTGAGAATTTGTAAGACCATTACTAACAATTTAAAGAGCTTAAGCCGTTAAAAAATGCGTGATTTTATATTTAATTATTACAACATTAAATTTTAGACTACGACCTAGCCTTTCCCAAAGGCGCTTCCTAAGAACGTGGACGTGGGTGGAAAAGTTTAGCCAATATCGATAACATTGAAGTATGATGTGGGTAAAATCTGGCCAATTTGGATGCCACGTCAGGAGAATTTTATCCAAGTCACATTACGACGTCATCCAGCCACTCAACTAACTGGACCGAATGAAGGGATTGATTAAATTATTTATGAGAGTAGAACTTATTTAGACAAATTAAAAGCATAGGAGCACTTAGCTCGCTCAGGCCAACAAGGCCCACCAATCAGAGGATTAGGGCAAGCAATTTTCTAATCGGGTCTCGACCGACTCAACTACGCCAGTTGAGCTCGCCCATGGCCGGTCATTACATGAACAAATTCAATGTTTTTTCTAAAATCGCGTGTGGACTTTGAGTAAGGTTTTTCGACGCCCAGTATCTAACCCAACTCGCCCGGTGTTAAGGCCTAGTTCAGGTTAATTTAATTTTTGGGCACGCGACCAACCTCGTAGCCCAATTTCAGAACCGGTTCGATATGGTACTAGTGAGAAAAATCTGGGCTTATAGTTTTGACAAGGACCGATCAAATGCATTCCAGGCCCATCCTTCACATCACTTTAAATCGATTCAAGTACTTAAGCATCAGCGTATAGCAAAAGAGTTGACTATTGCTTTTGTTAACTCTTTCTAGCCGTAACAACATAAGGAAAATTTTCAATGAAAGCGATCAGGACACAGCATGCATTCGCGCGGTTGTGTTTGCGTTACGGTATGCCTTTTCAAATAAATATAAATGCAGAAACTTTCAGTTTCTTACGGTAACATGGACAGCCGTAACTTATTCCATGG
Organism: Eucalyptus brandiana; assembly: GCA_014182725.1. NCBI lineage: Eukaryota > Viridiplantae > Streptophyta > Magnoliopsida > Myrtales > Myrtaceae > Eucalyptus > Eucalyptus brandiana. Next base: position 33,728,986 of record CM024669.1, read on the forward strand.
AAGACAATTTCCAATTAATGAAGAACTCAAACAAGTAACTGATCTGATGAGCATTAAATCCGCCCGAAGAAGGTGGGGTAAGAAGGAGGCGTATCAGATTGAGTTCTCTCTGCATTCAGCATTTCATTGCTTCGAGGCAAATCTTGTTTTTCCATGGTTTAGAATTCTCAGGCTCGTTCGAGTCTTTTACGTCACTGATCGTCCTGTTCCGCCAACGATGGCTGAAAGTGTCACCAAGACTCTTCTCCATAGCCAAGCTCTCCAGCAGGTGTCGATTTCACCATTCCTTTTGCCTCTTTGATCGTGTTTACTTACGAATATACGTACATATCATACTGGCAATTTTCTGGGATGTCAGAACAAATACGACTTGAAACCCTGGACAGTTCTCTTCATTTCCTAATAATCTTTGGTAATAGATCGACCATGTAAAGAGCTTGTACGTTACCTCTACCCTTGTAGAAATGAATTGAGAATCTTATTCCAAATCTCGATCTTTTGAGGTTTGAGTGAATGGACAATGGCTTGTTGTAAAGTTTTCGGTTTCGCTTTTCCCGTTTCTTTTAACTTGCTCATGAGTTTGTATGCTATTTACCAGATGTCTACGCTAGTAACCCTTGAATATGTAGAAAAAATTAGAAAAAAAAATGCCAATTTTTTTTTTTGCACGTATAGTTGATGGATCGCGTGTTTAATATTTCCCACGATACATGATGATATAGCACATTTGAGTAAAATATTAAACTTTATACGTGTATGCGACAGTACATCTTGGACACGAGCGTGTTCCCGAGGGAGCATGAACTGCTCAAACAACTCAGAACAGCTACGTTTGAGAAGTATGGCCACCTGTAAGTATCTCTATTCCCCGAGAAAATCATTATAAAAGTGTAATTTATGTATTAAAGTGAATTTGGATTATCGAAAATGACGGATTTCAGGCAAATCTAAAACGGCTCTTATCATATTTGACAATCCAAATTTATTTTAGTACATATATATGTCCTCTTCATTGGATAAACTTCTCAGTTAATATCACTATGAATTGATCTCTTTCTACTCTTGTGCTAGGTTATAGCAACTTTCGCTAACACTTTGGACGAGATTTAGTGTGCGAAATTGGTGAAGATTGTGCCATTAGGTCATAGAATATGTATTAGTCCACTAGATGAGTGAGACATGCAAAATACTATTAAAAATGACAAGATGTTTTCGAGGTTTATGTAGATGTGAACTTAACGTCCCCGGCGACGAGGGAATGTTCTTATCGATGCTTCTAAAAATGATCAACGCAAAGAGGACGCTGGAGATCGGTGTTTTCACGGGGTACTCTCTTCTGATCACCGCGCTTGCGCTACCTGATGATGGCAAGGTATGTGCTACGCCACCGCTACTTTAGGTGCATTGATTCCAACTGACGTCAAAACTTTCTTTATTTCTCGATTTCAAAATTGAGTTTCTATGATCAATGTTTGAATGAAATGCTAGAATCATATTGTATGATATACGATAAATTAATAAAACTTATTATAACTCTCTTGTTTGAGTTGGGACAATTTAGCTTCTTAATTTATAAGGAAAGATTATTGCCTCTCCTTCCGAAGGTAACAGCCATAGACTTGGACCAAGAAGCGTATGAAGTTGGATTGCCATTCATTGAAAAAGCTGGAGTGGCTCACAAGATCAGCTTCGTCCAGTCAGACGCCCTCTCAGCTCTGGACCAGATGCTTGGTCAAAAGGTACTTACATAAAACCAACACTCGATTCACTGATTTCATTATTTTCCCGGGCCGGAAAACCGCCAACGAGGAAAAATCGTCGAACCGATTCGCAGGGTGACGGCCAAGGCCGAGCAGAGGAGTTCGACTTTGTGTTTGTGGACGCCGACAAGTCGGAGTACCGCGGCTACCACGAGCGCGTGATGAGGCTCCTGAGAATCGGGGGCGTCGTCGCGTACGACAACACGTTGTGGTACGGCTCCGTGGCCAAGGGCCAGGAGGAGCTGCCGGAGTTCCTCAGGAGCCGAGCGATGGAGGGCGTCGCCAGCTACTTCTACGACGGCCACACCGCAATCGTGGAGTTCAACGAGTTCTTAGCTTCCGACCCGCGAGTCGACATCTCTCAAGTCCCCATCGGAGATGGAGTCACCTTGTGTAGACGCCTGCGGTAGTGGAATTTAATGTAAATTGAAGCTTCGGTTACCCGTTCTAGATCCGGGACTTGTCCGAGCTACCGTCGATGCCATGGACACATTAGATTTTTGTGAAATTGACTCAGGCAAAGATATCTTTGAATAAGGAGTTCATCGAACTCGTGAAAGGACACATTGAATTTTAAATTGGCAGTCCGATTTTATGTTTTAGATAGCCCGTGCGATGGATGAAACCATGGCATCAGCATACATGGATGAGCTCCATCAAATTTGACAGCTTTTCTGGTCAGCATCTATTCGCAATGAAGCTCGACTTGTCATTAACTTATATTGTTTGAATACTAGGACCACAGCTCTGATAGATGGGCGATGGGTATGCATGTCACTCTAGTTAGAAAGTTAATTAAATAAAAGGCACATCACGAATAAAGAAACCCACGCCCACAATAATGAATGGCTTTTGGAGGAGACCTTGAAAGCGCGTGGAGCAGTAGACTTGTCAAATGGATGATTCAGGTTGACTTGAATCGGGTGAAAAATGATACAAACCAAATTAACATATTTAAATTTAGCTACCCATATTCAACCAGATACATATCAAACTCATTCTTGACTTGACTCATATTGTTAAAATATTTATATACTCAACCCAATCTGGAAAATTCATAAACATAGTGAGTGAACGTGAGATCGAGAGAAAGTCATAAAGATAAGTTGAATTTAAGTAAATTATACATTCATTTTAACATGCATATCTATAGAGTTTGGTTCAAACCCATTTACGATCTATCTAACCCATATAACAATCTATCAAATATGAACTACGAAATGGGTTTATCACCCATTTCGATAAATTTTATGAAGTCATAATGATTCAAATCTAAATCTTAAATAAAGGGAGACAACGCGCTTATCATGTGAGCCCTTGGGTGTCTTCTTTTTATCCAAAGGCTTTTAGTACCAAATCCAAAGGAGCAATTTGCACTGGGATTTCCATTACCACGCACCTTTTACAACGGGCCTACGGGGGTCATTTCACGGCCGATCAATTTGTCGGTTCCTCCTCTTGTTCTCACCTCCATTCCTCCTCTCCAATGGATGTGGCAATTCTTATCTAAATTCGACAGCGATCCACTCAATCGAAAGGCCATCATCATGACATCGGACAATAAGATTCGAGATCTCTCATCAACTCGGCACGCCGCTACCCGAAAACGCTAAGGAAAACCCCCCCATCATCATCATCATCATCATCATCACTTTATCTGGACAGCGTTTTCCACGCCAAATTTTAATAATGAGCGATGGAGATTTCTCCCGCATTAGCCTTGACAGAGCCACATGGAATCTTTCTACTAATCCATCCATGATGCGGGTGACTCAGAATTCACACGCTCAAAAATGGCTCCACGGCTAGTCCTACATGTAATCCAGTCAAATGGGAATTAAGGAGCACAAAGAGGGTTCTCTCAACATGGTGGTGTTGGTGGCCGCAAGGAGTCCAACATCTAATCAAAGGAGAGCAGCATTTAGTCTCTTGTTCATCATTCTTGAGTTCGAATAGCCTTAGGGACACGTTCCGAGATAACGAATGCGCCTGCGAATCTTGACTCCGACTAATCTCGCCCATGTATCAAAAAACCTTACCATTCGTGTACATCGAACTTGAGAACATTTGAAAGGAACCAAATTATAAGAAAAAGGAACCACTCGAAAGTGGGGGATGGATCATGAGATCTGTCGTACGCAGGTTATGTTAGGAGCACGAATCTTCAAATTGAGAGAGAGAGAGAAGACCTCCCAAGAAAAGAAAAGCGTGCACGATACAGGACGTTTTCTTGGATTGGCCACACACGAGGGAGCTTTCAACACAGATTTTGTTCATTGAGTTTTACATCAAAAATTGAGCTGTTTTATTTATGAATAATGTGAGTTTGGATTTAATTTAAGTGTGAGAAACGGAAAAATTGTCCAAAAAGTCCTTAATCTATTGCGTTTTTACCAATTTAATCATAAACTATTCAATTTTTCTAATTGAGTTATAAGTCTTTTCATATTTTATCAATAAAAATTCATGTGGACTTCTCTTACTTTTACCAAAAAAAAAAAAAAAATCACATAGACAATTTTGATCGGAAATTGTTGATTGGACACTAGCTATCATATAAGGCATGACTAGTACTACCATGGACAATTTTTTAATAATATTATAATATTTCTCTTAATTTTTAAATAATTTTTTTATTTCTTTTTTCCTTTTTTCTTCTTTTTGCCACTACCAGCCATAGGCTATGCTCAAGTAGGCTAACCTCCTTGGGCCTTGCCTAGGCAAGGGTGAGTATAGTGAGGGGGTTCGATGATGGTGGTGAGTAGGGGTATGCAACCGGGCAACATATACTCTGGAACCGGACCGGCCCACTTGAAAAACAAGGTTAGGAATCGATTCTCGTTGAAACCAGTTCCCAAAATTCGGAACCAGTTTGAACTCATTTGGGAACCGATTCCAAGTGAATACCCATTGGGGAATCAAATCGATTAGATTTGGAAATCGGTTTGGGAATTGGTTTTGTAAGTCCAATCCCATAAGTCCAAAACCAAAAATGAACGTGGTCACTGAATGTACAAGGCATTTTTATGCATTTTCCTAGGTATTTATGTTATAATAGTCCAGCTCTGTGGGGGTAAAAAGATCTCAAAATTAGATCAACTGAGTTCGCACTTAATAATTCGTAGGTTTTATTGTTTTCTTTATTTATTACCACTTTCCTGGTCACCTGCTTATTTGTACTGCCAAAATGAGGAAGTTGCAAACATCATTCAAAGCCATCAATTGGAGATTGTAACTCTTGCTATTTTATCATCATTAGCCTTGTGGATCATTAGTTCTTCATTTAGTCAAAAAGTTCATATACTTATTAATTACAAATGCTTAATGTTTAAATACAAATTAAGAGGATTACGTTATTTTCTTGTGTATTAATGTAAAATTTGAAACCATATAGGATATGGGACGGTTCCAAAATAGAATCCAATGGAAACATGGCTGACCCTAAAAAAAAAAACAATGTGGTTTGGGTACAGGATCTAATGCAAACAGGATCAAGTGCAATATTTGAAAAAGGGAAATTGATTGTAATGGGGTTAGGTTTAGGATTCGGGTCTAGAATCTACCCACTCTTGACCTGATCACCCTTAACAGTGAGGTTGGCCTCCTAGGCCAGCTCAATACTCCTCCTCCATGCTCGTCAAGCTTGTGGCCGTCAAGCTTGTGGCCGTCGAGATCTCAATGATAGCCATGGTTGAGCCTCCAAACCTCGGCAAGCTCGGCAAGCTCAACAACTCATCCTCCAAGCAAGCAACTTCCCATCGAGCCTTCAAAAAACACAAGCTGCCCCAAGCTAGATTTGGTGAGGCCAACCAATACGAGAGAATTGGTGTAATGTCGAGCCATTAATATATATCATAATCAATATATAATGCATTAATTTAAACTTTTGAGTCAATATAAATTCAACTAAACATGTCGTAGGTCGAACTGGTCTCTCTCTTTGCAATCTCCCTTAAATAAGGTTTCGAATTTCTGTTGTGTGCTCCAAACAGATTACATGATTAATAATTCGGCTTACTACTTAACAAATTCAGTACGTGACCACTAAGCCACTTATCGGGACTGAAAAAGGCGCATGCTCTTTTGACACATCCAATGGCCACCCAAGATTCCTTCGACATCTTATGATTGATTTTTCAGATGGCTTCGTTATCGTTATTGCGAGTGGAAGAATGTCAAACGCACGAGCGCGAAAAGTCGTGTAGCATTAGCGATTAAATAGGTTGAACCGAATATATAAAGGAGACCGCCATTCCCATGCGATCCGATGCTTACTGGTTAGGGAATCATCGTTACTCTTAAAAAAAAAAACAAGAAAAGGTTAGCCACGAGGAATGTCACTAACCTAATTTCAAGATTCATGTGGATCGTGCTGATAAAGTCTAGTAGATATATTAAAGTGGACTATATTAATGTTGCACGCATTATCTGTCCGTTTCAATAATTCAATTCACGTGTAGTTTAGGTTCTATGGCCGCACTAAACTCTGTGTTGCGGACTGACTGCTTAATCGGAATTGGGATGTACGTGAACTAATTAGTAATCGTCTAATTAGTAAAGTTCATCAACAAACGGAAGAAACTCAATGTGAAAGCATGAGTGCATTACTTTGTCTACGATCTTGTCTGTAAATGCAAGTATACAATATTACAAACTAGGACAATTACTATAGCCGGAAAATCACTAACATGGACATTAGCCATCCTACGTGGCGCAGCCAACACTAAAATAGACATTATTTTAGTAATTTTCCTTTTCTTTTCTTTTCTTTTCTTTACTAACGGCCGCGATGCCCTTGCTAGATTTGGGCTAGGTGAGAAGGGTTTGCCCATTGCCCTTGCTAGCCCTCTATTTTTTTTTTTTTTAAAGTAGAGAAAGGAAAAGAAAAAAAAAGTATTAAAATATGCATATATCAATCTTGCCGACCGTGTCACATAGGACGATTGATGTTTACATTAATAATTCCCTGCTAAAATTGGCCACATGGACTTAATTGATAAAACATAAAAATGTTTATAACTAAATTGGTATGATTGAAAGATTTAAAACTAAATTGACACACATATAATATATTTATGATTTCTTTTAGTAATTTCCTTTTTACAAACTCGATCTTGAGCACATGCAACGCTTTCTTGCTCTTTTTGGTGTAATAACAAAGAGAAAAAGAGACATTCTATAAAGTCACAAGAATAAAAATAAAAGAATATTCAAAGTTCTAAACATTTAAAGAATGCCGATTTTATTATGGTTTTAAAAAAATCTCTTGAAACTGTTTTTTTGAACCGTTCGTTACGATATATAAAATACAATTAACATGAAAATTTCATAGAAAAGGAAATGTCACAATATTTTCTTTTATATGTGTCAAAACGTTGGAAAAGGAAAAATCAATTTTACATACCCCCGATTTGTCAACTTTCTTGAAAATGATACCAAGAAAAATACCTTTATTGACAGCATAAAAAATACCCTCTAATAAGTTATATGATTATTGGTATAATTTTTCATTTTGTTACCATCATTAACTCTTCGTCACTTTTCTTGTTAGCGTACATGATGCACACTTTCAACAGTTAAATATCTTGCCTTTCCTCCGACCAAAAAAAAAAAAAAAAAAAAAAATCTCGCCTTTCCATTAACTACTATACAAAAAGAAAACTATAGATTATGGGTGATCGAATCCAAGGTGGATAGGTTCCAAACCTGGACCCAGTACCTAATTCTATTATAATCAGTTCTCATTTTTTTAACTCTATATCCTATTCTATTTACACTGGACCCTATTTTGAAACCATTCTATTTTTCCGATATGGTTTTAGGGTTTATTCAGTTTATGCTTGAACTTATTTTTGCAATCACGTGATATCCTATGCAATTTCAAATTTTATGTTAATACGTGAGAAAATAACATAATTCTCCTTCACTCCAAAAAAAAAAAGTCAATCGCATTTTCCACCATATTCCCTACTTTCACGCGACCTTTTTCTTAGTCCCCCATGACCCCAAACTCCCACTTCACTCTAACTAGGCAATGATACACACCCCTACCACCACTCTCTCCTCCTTCCCCACGATATCCGTACCCGCCACCGCCGCTGTCGCCGCTGCCCTCTCCCTCTTCCTCCTCCTCCTCCCACCGCCCCCTCTCGCCATTGCCACCAACCCGCCCCCTCCTCCCTCCTCCCTCCTCCCCTCCGACGTTGTCACCCCTCTCTACTTCAATTCTCGCACTGACCTCGACAACTGGCTCCTCTTCGCCCTCAATGAACACTTCGACTTCTGCTAGTGGTGGGGTGTGAAGTGCGCCCAAGGCGAGCCGTCTACCTCGCCCTCTCGGCCTTTGGCCTCCATGGCTCCCTCGCTCCTGCAAAGACCAAATCAGCCAATCCTTCGAAATCAAACCTCCGACCCTTCCATAAAAAGCAAAGGGAAAAAGGTTTTACCAAAAAAAAAATTAAATTTCGATTTCACCTCGCTTGCTCTAGATAGTTGCGTCAGAGTCGTGAGCTGCAAAAGAGAGGAACAAACTAGATTGCGTTCTTACAACACCAATGGTGGCGAAAACAAGAGGTAAATTGGTTGGCGATTGGTGAGGGTGCGGTAGATATCTAGGGTTGCTCCGATTGAGAGAGAGAGGGCGGCAATGTCACAGGAGCTTGAATAGAGCAAAGTTCTATGGGCTTAGGATTTTCTTTTTCTAACAATGGGTAAAAACCAATCTAGTTCCTAAGTGGATCTTCACTTGGAATTGAGAACTGGACCGATTCTAACCAGTTCCCAAAAATTAGAATCGATTCCTGGCCCTATTTTAGAGGTGGGCTGGTTTAGTTCCCAAGTAAACCTGATCCGGTTGCACACTCTTACTATAGATAATGTGAGAAATATTAACTAATGTCCTAATAATAGAAAAATAAATACAAAAATATCAATCATAGTGTCAAACAATTAAATTTTGTTAATATTTGATCAAATTTAGCTAGTTTAATAGAACTAAATAAAATATTTTTAAGAAAATAAATAAACACAAATTAGATAAAAAGGAAAAAGGTCTCAATAACAAAAAGGTCAAATGATAACAATTGGAAAACCATTATATATATATTTAAAGCGTCAATTAATGTAAAGTAGATTGATTAACAAAAACACTTAAAAGAATTATAAAAGGAAATGGCGTTTCAACTCATAAAAGAAAAGGGATAAGTTACTAAAAAAAGTCACTAATCTATTATATAACAGTCAATTCTGTTTGAAATCTTTTGATTTTGCTTTTTAAATTTTTTGACAATTTATCAATATAATCATTCCAAATTTAATTTTGTCGTAAAGTTCTTAATATAAATACCGATCATCTTACATAATACGATGGCATGAACATGGACATTTTTTAAAAAAACTTTTAAAATTTTTATATTATTTTCTTTTCTCCTTTCTTTCTTCCATTTCCAAGTCCAAGCCCACTCGGTCATCAATTGACCCTCGCTAGTGAGCAGTGACAAGCAAAGGTCTATGCACCCTCACCGGCCACAAACAAGGGCCGCCTCACCCAACCACTCAAGGGTCACGTGGTAACCTTGCTAGCCTAGAGCTATTTAAATAAAAAAAAAAAATTAAACATTTCAAAAAAATTACAAAAATGTCCACGTCAACGTAGCCATATCGTTAAAAAAAAAAAAAAAAAAAAAACAGCCATATAGTCAACACAGCCATACCAGCGTAAGACGATTGACGTCCATGTCAATAATTTCTTACTAAAATTGATTAAAGAGAAAAAAATAATAAATCGTTAAAATGCTCTTAACTTACTTGGTCATTTTTCCCAAAAAAAAAAAAATTGATCCCATTGATGCCAACCTCTCGAATGTCGGTCAATCCCATCAGCTTACTATGTTACTCGCATCGAATGTCGGTCAATCCCATCAGCTTACTATGTTACTCGCATGGATATTGTCTAACAGATACGATGAATTTCGTCCCAAAATTCATATCGATCCGATAGTTACTTGCTTTCCTAAGCACCTTCTCTTTTACCAAACGCAAACATATTCTAACATCATCCGCAAAGGCGGGCGCATTCGACGCAAGTATCGGGTGCGTGCATGTTGGGATAAGATTTATTCCAACCACATCTTATCCTCGCCATTCATTTATTATTTTATGCCCTTATCAATTCCTTTTTTATTTTTTCGACGCTCCGAACCACTGCAACTTCCCATTGACTGGGTCCTACCATGAGTGAAATTTCAGTTTCATGTCCACCAACGGATTGAGAGTTGACTTTAACAAATCCACTGGTCCACCTTCAGAAAAAAAAAAAAAAAAAAAAAACAATTTATTTTTTTAGGGTTTCTCCTCTTTTTCGGTCGGTGTGTCCTGGAAATATCCAGCGTCGAATTTCAGTTAATCGAATGGGAAAAAAGAAATTGGGTTTTTTTTCTTAGAATTAATTTAATCATGCATCCCTAGGTTTTGTCGAAAATTTATGTCCATAATTTGTTGGGTCGAGCAAGGGGACAACGGCTTATACAGTTGTGTTTGAAATCGAAGACAATTGCAGTTCCTCTTCACTATATAAACATCTATTATTCTTCTAATAATTATTAGATCGCGGAATAGTTATAGATGTACCTCAATTTCCACGAAGGATTTTCCTTCTAGTTTAATGTTCTTGTCCTAATCTATTTTGTCTCGTCAATTGTTCCAGACGATGATGGAGAAAGAAAACAAAAACCATCTATTAATATGGATGTGTTGTATCCATCAACGTACTTTGAAAAGAATATAAATATACTCTATTAATCACATATCGCCCATCCAATTTGAAATTTTATTTTACATATTCCGATGAAACATAATTAAGAAGTCTCGTGGAATTAATTTCATAAATTACAACGTCATTATATATGAGGGCATTGTTATAGCAAATCTCTTGCAAAATAAATTGGCTGGTGGTCAACCGGGATGGATCTAAAGGAAAATTTGTCTGAGCGGGACAAATTTTGATCAATTAGTAGTTTAGCAATTAATATATTGGCCGCACACTTATAAATACTGCAAAACTCAACATTATATAGGTTTTGTTTGTCTGTGATAATTGATAACTACATTTTCATGATTCTTGAATGGTCTTTTATCAACACGTGGGCACTAATTAAAGTGAAAACTTTTACTTTTGCGTTTTAACCTAGTCGTATGATTTTGAGAAATTTAATGGGGGGCAAGAGATGTTAGGCCAAAAGTAATTTAGTAGTATTATAACTTTTTGTAACATATTCCAAAAATGTTGACACAACGAATGGGGGCAAGAGCCCCCCAACTACTCCAAAACTAAAGTCCCATGGTCCACAACGATGCACGTATACTTAGATCGAGGGGATATTACAATATTTTTCTAACTCGTTTGTTTTGATTTATTTTTGGCAAAAGGTTATTTATTGATTTTCCAGCCAAATTTCCAAGATATGAAAATTTTAAATAAGGAAAGTAAAAGTAGTTCGAACGCATCAGAGTTCCACATGGAATGAAAGGAAGATGGTAAAACGATGCACGTATACTAAATCCCTTTTAATAGGGCCACGCTTCCATACTTCTTTTGAGTCATGCCTATATAAAATACCTCGTGAGAACTTTCGGGGAGTTTCTATTTTTCTAGTGCTCCTTCCCTATAGTAGCCAACTTTATACGATGTGTTAGGCCACGTGACATGAGTCCCATAGTATCTAATTGGCTTTCTTGATGTAGAATACCATCATAGGTCGAGAGTACCTAATAATTCTCCGTCTCCGAGCGATTATTCGGAAAAAAAAAGAAAACAAAACGAAAGCACCGGGGGCCACAACGAGGGTTGGGCGTGGAGAAGCCCTAGACGTTGGATGAAGGGACAAGACAAAACACAGGAAGCAGGGGGCGAAACTGCAACCATCCAAGGGGCTGCCCAACGATTCCACCCTGGATTATATTATAACCCCCCCTAAAAGAAGCAAAAAGAAAAAGAAAAGGAAAAGAAAAGGGAATTAAAAATGAAAATAAAGATAAAAAAAAAATGTCATGCAAAGAGCCAATTACAAAGCCCCACTCCAAACCCAAACTGACCAAAAACCAAACCTTATCCTCTCTCTCTCTCTCTTTTTCCAAGGGGAAACGTGCTCATCCCCATCCTTCTCATTAGATAATTCTGCCTCTCTCTCTCTCTCTCTCTCTCTCTCTATCTCCCCCCACTATTTCTCGTTATCTTCAAGCCGGCCCTGGGCTAAAAATAGCATGTCAAGCTTTTTTTATGTAAGAGCATTATCCGAGTCCGTCCACATGCCTGTTCATCTCCCTCTAATTCCTCCACCCCCCCACCCCTCCCCCGCCCCCGGGATGTATAGGCTTTTTGTGCGTTTGATTTACATACTCACAGACATCTATTATTTGCTGAGAAAAGGGGGACATCTCTTTTCAAAAATTAACAAAGAGGAACATCTATTATTTGCCCCTCTTTCTCCCTCTCTCTCTCCCTCCATCTTTTTATCTCCAAAGATAAAAGAACAATAACGAAAAGCTTTTCTTATGAAGGCTATCAACGTCAAGCATTAATCACTTGGAATTATCTATTGAGTAGTCATCAATCTTATATAATGTTATACATCAAGGATATTAATAAAAAGCCTTTCTCGTAAAAGAATTGAAAAATATTCAATCATTTGAATCATTTAAATATTCGATTTAAAACGGCGCAATGTCTAATACATCATAGCATTTCATGATTCTTACATGTAATTAATTACTGATTATTCCGGTGTTACCTACCATCCACGGTTAGAGAGTACATTAATTTCAAGTCAAGCCATGTTTAACAACGGTTGTTAGAATCGCTCCGTGACACAGATTCTCATTTTTAAATGCGGAGACACACAACTCCCATTGCAAACAAAAAAAAACAAAAAAACAAAAATAGGAGGGAGTTCGGAAACGAGGAGGATGCTTCCAGCACCACGTGTCGCGAGCCCACCACGCCTGCCCCCCCCTCTCTCTCTCTCTCTCTCTCTCTCTATCCCTCTTTCTCTCTCCTCCCCCTCGTTCTTATCCACTTCGATCTCCCGCATTTTGAAAAAGAGGGGCCTTGTCAGTGGGCGGGCCCCGCGCTCCCCCGGGGCGGGTGACGTGGCGGGGGGGTCAATGTGACGTCCAGCTGTATCGTTCCTTCCTGCGACTTTGCATCCCTCCCGATATTTTCTTCCTGTCGGAGGCCGGTCTTGGTCCATCGCTCCAGCTTCTTCCCTTCTCTTTCTTTCTCTCTTAAAAATTCCTCCTTTTTCCGGGTCAGCACTTCTCTTCTTCTTCTTCTTCTTCTTTAGTTCTTGCTCGTCCTCAGTGCAGTGCAGCGCAGCGCAGTGGCGTCGCCGCCGGTGCGTCGATCGTCCGCCGTCGCTCTCCCCGCCTCTCTCCTCCCCCCCTACCGCCACCGCAAGCCCGCGGCGGAAAAATCCCATCTTTTTCTCTCCGCGAGCTGCCTCCCCCTGCCGGAATTTCTGCCGTCCTTCGCTTTTCGCTTTTCGTCTTTTCTTGATACTTCCAAGGGTCCTCTCCTCCCTTTGTTCCATCGCCGAGACCATCTCTCTGTCTCTCTCTCTCTCACCCCATCACTCTGTCTTTGCCTCAGCCGTTTTTGATCTGAATCTATTCCCTTCGCTTTTCTCTCTCTCCGTCTTTCTCTCTCTCCCTTGTCCATCGTCCAAATTTGGTTCATTTCTTGCAATCTCTGGCTAGATTCGCTGCCTAGTTCGGCCTCTTTCTAATCTAGCGTTTGACCCGGGTATCTGTCCCCGTTCCTTCTTTGGTGCTCGCACTCGCCCTCTCCTTCTCGGGATTTTCAGTTCGTTTTAATTTGACATAGCTCACTGCTGCTTCAGATTTGTTTCTTGAATTGATGGGGTTGCTCTTGTATGTGGGTATGTCTGAAGGCCGGTCTATATTAGCTTAGGAGTTCTTGTTTTGATTCCTGGGGGGGTTGTTTTCGAGGGATGGTGTCTAGATCTTATTCGAACTTGCTGGAGCTCGCCTCCGGCGAGTCTCCGTCGTTCAGCCGGATGAGCCGGCGGATCCCGCGCATCATGACCGTTCCGGGCATCATCTCGGACGTCGACGACGACAACCGGTCGGAGGGCTCGTGCTCGGACCCGTCCTCGTCCACGACCCAACGGGACCGGATTATCATCGTGGCGAATCAGCTGCCCATCCGAGCTCAGCGGAAATCGGATGGCAACGGTAAAGGTTGGATCTTTAATTGGGATGAGAACTCGCTGCTCCTCCAGTTGAAAGATGGTTTAGGCGATAATGACACTGAGTTTATCTATGTTGGTTGTCTTAAGGAAGATATCCACCCTAGCGAGCAGGATGAGGTCTCTCAAATACTACTTGAAACTTTTAGATGTGTCCCGACTTTTTTGCCCTCTGATTTGTTTACTAGATACTATCATGGGTTCTGCAAGCAACAGCTGTGGCCATTGTTCCATTACATGTTGCCTTTGTCGCCTGACCTCGGTGGTCGGTTCAACCGGTCTTTGTGGCAGGCTTATGTCTCCGTCAATAAGATTTTCGCAGATAGGATCATGGAAGTGATTAATCCAGAGGATGATTTCGTTTGGGTACATGATTACCATTTGATGGTGTTGCCGACTTTCTTGAGGAAAAGGTTCAATAGAGTGAAGCTTGGGTTCTTCCTTCACAGCCCATTCCCCTCTTCGGAGATTTACAAGACTCTGCCGATCAGGGAGGAGCTTCTGAGGGCTTTCCTGAATTCTGATTTGATAGGGTTCCACACTTTTGACTATGCACGCCATTTCCTGTCTTGTTGTAGTCGGATGCTTGGTCTTACCTATGAATCGAAGAGGGGTTATATAGGCCTGGACTATTATGGTCGGACTGTTAGTATCAAAATTCTTCCGGTTGGGATACACATGGGACAATTGCAGTCAGTTTTAAGCCTTCCTGAGACTGAAGCCAAGGTGGCCGAACTAATTAAGCAGTTCGGTGGTCGGGGTAGGACAATGTTGCTCGGTGTAGATGACATGGATATTTTTAAAGGAATTAGCTTGAAACTGTTGGCCATGGAGCAACTCCTACTTCAACACCCGGAATATCAAGGTAAAGTTGTTTTAGTGCAGATAGCTCTACCGGCTCGGGGCAAAGGGAAGGATGTGAAGGAAGTGCAAGCAGAAACCTATTCTACCGTGAAACGTATCAATGAAACTTTTGGCAGACCGGGTTATGAGCCAGTAGTGTTGATCGACCAGCCTCTTAAGTTTTACGAGAGAATCGCCTACTATGTCGTTGCTGAGTGTTGTTTGGTAACGGCTGTCAGGGACGGGATGAATCTCATTCCTTATGAGTACATAATCAGTCGCCAAGGAAACGAGAAACTGGATGAGGTCTTGGGTTTGAAACCTGCCACTCCTAAAAAGAGCATGCTGGTTGTCTCCGAGTTCATAGGGTGTTCGCCATCCTTGAGTGGAGCAATTAGGGTGAATCCTTGGAATATAGATGCCGTGGCTGATGCGATGGACTGTGCCTTGGAAATGGCAGAGGGGGAGAAGCAGCTCCGTCATGAAAAGCATTATAAGTATGTCAGCACGCATCATGTTGGATACTGGGCCCGCAGTTTCCTCCATGATTTGGGAAGAACGTGTCAAGATCACTCGCGCAGGAGGTGCTGGGGCATTGGGTTTGGGCTCAGTTTTAGAGTAGTTTCGCTGGATTTGAATTTCAGGAAGCTTGTCATGGAGCACATAGTGTCGGCTTACAAAAGAACCACAACAAGGGCTATACTTCTGGACTATGATGGTACTTTGATGCCTCAAGGTTCCATTGACAAGAAGCCAACTCAGAAATCGGTTGAGATCATAAATAGTCTCTGCCGGGATAAGAACAACATGGTATTTATTGTCAGTGCTAGGACCAGGGAGATGCTAGCTGAGTGGTTCACTTCTTGCAGAAGATTAGGAATAGCTGCTGAGCACGGATACTTCTTGAGGTGAGCCTTACTTTTCTTTTGATTTTGTCTACCATTATAGGTTAGTTAGTGTGAAAAATTTGAAAATGCCTATTTTATATACTTGCTTTGCTCTTAGCTCGTGCCTTTTTGTGTTCTTTAGGATGAACCGAGATGCAGATTGGGAAACATGCATGCCGGTTGCAGACTATAGCTGGAAACAGATTGCAGAACCAGTTATGAACCTCTACACCGAGACAACCGATGGCTCAACCATTGAAAACAAAGAAACAGCACTTGTTTGGTCCTATGAAGATGCAGATCCAGACTTTGGATCGTGCCAGGCTAAGGAACTTCTTGACCATCTTGAAAGTGTGCTTGCCAATGAACCAGTGACCGTGAAGAGCGGGCAAAACACAGTGGAGGTTAAGCCACAGGTCTGTGTTGCATTCTTGTCTAGCAATGCATTATTATTTGCTGCAAGCATTGGTATAGGAACTTGTTTGGGGCACATTGTCTGTGCTGTCTCCATACCAACATGGAAGGCTTCGCAGCTATCCAGAAGAGAGCCTTACTCTATAGGGGTGCTAACGCTTTACTAATAGAATATCAAGTCAAGGCTCTTCTTCTGTTCTACAAATCTAACTAATCTATACGACTACTAAGACTAGGTCTTCTAGAGTGAACTAGCATAGTAATTTGTCTATTTTTTGTGCCACTAGAAGCCTAAGCCGCACTATACTATACTTGACTGAACCAGAGAAACTCAAAGTTTGAATTTACCAGCCAGAGCATAAATATGACCTGCCTTTATCCATTATGTGTTTGCATCCATTGCATTAAGAAGGTGAATCAGAGTCGGGGATATGAAGTTTACTTACATAAGTGTTGGCTCTGTCATGCTCTATCCTATGAAAGTACTTCCATGCATGCAGACGGGTGCATATTAATCTCTCTCTTTTAGTTGTCTCTATAAAAAGAAAGGTTAGTACATTTTTATATGTTCGAATGGGTATTGTTACTTTCCCACTAATGTAAAAGGAGTGTTTACATAAGCAAATGATAATAATATAGAAATGATTCTTCAACATAGGAAGTGAGTGGCTTGTTTTTGTTTTGTGTCCTTTCTTGTACGTGTTGGGGGGTGGGTGTGTGGTTTGGTGGGTGTTTACTTCCTTCAGTTACAGGCCTTTGATATTTCCCAGTAACTTTCACTAGTAATGCTACTCTTACAGAAGCAAAGAAAGATTCAGAGAAGCCTCATAATGTCCATATGCCTGAAGTATTTGTGAATGGTTTAGTCCCTTCAGTTACAGGGCTTTGATATTCCCAGTAAATTTCAATTCTAATGCTAGTCTTATAGAAGCAAAGAAAGATTCAGAGAAGCCTCATAATGTCTATATGCCTGAAGTATTTGTGAATGGGCAGGGAGTGAGCAAGGGAATTGTGGCCAAGCGATTATTGTCTGCCATGCAAGAGAGGGGAATGATGCCGGATTTTGTCCTTTGCATAGGCGATGACAGATCCGATGAGGACATGTTTGAGGAGATTACTAGTTCCGTGGCCAATTCGTCCATTGCTCCCAATGCGGAGGTGTTTGCATGTACTGTTTGCCGCAAGCCAAGCAAGGCCAAGTACTATCTGGACGATACAGCGGAGATCGTCAGGCTGATGCAGGGTCTGGCTTCTGTTTCGGAGCTCTCGGAGCATGCTTAAGGTCTCATCGAGAAGAGTGATCGTCCCTTCATTCGTTGGCAACTGTAGAGCACGTTTGCACCAGCTGTTTCCTGCTTTGACATCCCGGGTCTTGGCCTTGTTTCGGTTTAGCATTGATGTAAATATGGCTTTGTGCCATTTGAGAGCTTGATCCCCACTTCCGCTGCCTGAACTGATAATAATCTTCAGCGAATACAGACAGTCCTCTTGCCTTGGATTTCTGTGCTTTAGAAGTGCTAGGAAAATTTCTACTCTTGAGCTTGCGTTATTTTTAACAATTTTGCCGTTCAACCTTATGGTCAAGTTCCTTACATTCTAAGTTAGAGTTAATTACTTTGACCCTCCCCCCCAAAAAAATAAAAAAAATAAAAAAATTGAAGAGTCAATTACAAGTATCATCCTTAATTGTAGTCTCCGTATCATTTGGTAGGGCTATCAAAATGAATCACGAATCTATATTTTAAGTCACATTTATGAAAATGGGCCTCATATGAGAATATGGTCAGCTTAAATTAAGATAAAGAGTTATAAATTGGTTTACAAAAGAAAAGGCCAAACAAGATGGGTTTTATTGGATCTTTTACAAACCCATTTGCAACCTATCTAGGACTTTTGCTTTCGAAGTCATTATCATCCTCACTGTCTGTACACTCGGTTCAAGAAGTTCCGCAATGGAGATCTAACAATGGAGCGGCTACGGCAACAATTAATACTTGAAGCTGTTGTGCAGCACCCATCGGACCATCATGGCCACCCCGAGAGACCTCTGATCAAGGCCCAACTCTCTCCTTCATCTCCTCTCTCCCCTTTGCTCCGTCTCCATCTTCCTCGCCCTGTCTCTTCCCACATACCTCCTCGGAATCTGTCGGCTCTTGCCAGACCCCCCAAGTGAAGCGGAAGTCCTGGCTCGACTTCGTCGCCTCCAATTGGCTTGCCATTACTCTGTCGAGTCCTAGATCTACGATCCGAGCTTTTAGTGACAAGGTTCGACGGCTTTTGTAAGGGGATTTTCAAAATAGGGAACTGCAATTTAGCATTTCAGAATTGTTGCGCCTTTTTATTTGTTTTGTTAATGGGTTATATGGGTGGATTTAGGTTAGATCCGGGTTGGGTTGACTGGGGTATGGGTCATTTAAATTGCTTAGAAACAAATGGGTCAGCGTGATTTAAATGGATAAATTTGGGTTGAACCCATTTATGACCCACCCAAACTTAATCCAACCCACCCATTTACTACATCTAATCATGAGATCCTTCTCTCAATTGTCGAATACTAAAAATATTATCTTCAACTTTTGTTACGCTTTTTAAGCCGCATCTCTCACATATACAGAATTAATCAAATTGTCATCGCCTCACTCTAAAGAGCCTCTGCAGCCGCCCCTCTCTTCCTCCTGGTAGACAGGTCCCACTCACCGTCACGACCATGGTGCGCCTCATATTCAAGGCTGGTGATGGTCGCGAGGCTGGCTTAAGGTCAGACGACCTTAATTTGCGGCCACAGCCGAGCTTTGTTGCAGAGCTCAGATTTGAGACATAGCTTTGCAAATCCATGGCCATGGCTGCCATGGCCCTTGCGATCGTTGCGGACCTCAAATTTGCGGCAATAGTCACTCTGACTCAAGCTGAAATCGAGGTTGACGACTTAGAATTGGCAGCCATTGCCGGGGTTTATTAGAGATGCTCATGCGGTCGGTGGCAACCTGTGGGATCAAATTTGGTGTAAATATTAGGTGCATGAAGAGTAAAGGTGCATTTATTTCAAGAAAAGTGTATTTCGAGAATTAGTTTTCCAGAATTTCACTTTTTCGGTTTGCCAAAAATTACTAGTTAACAGAAAATATTTCCCAGTCAATGAAAACATTAATGCATAAAATTAGGAAAGTGACTCGCTAAATCTAAGATGTGAAAACACCTATCGAAAATTGCTCTTCTCGATTTTTTTTTTAATTTTTAATTTATTTTTTCTTTTCTTTCTTTTATTTTTTCCTTCTTCCTCCACTAGTTGTTGGGCCTCGGCGACGGCCAGTGGTCAACTATAGGTACAGGTTAGTGAAGCTCAACCTCACTAGCGTTGGACGAGTGTGAGCCTGGCCATTTCTGACGAGCTCGAGCTCACCAGGTCTCGACGAGGCTTGAACTCACCGGCCTGCGCCTGTGGCTTGTTGTAGAGGCCCAGTCACTAGCAGAAGGAGAAGTTAAAAGAAAAAAAATAAAAAGAGCAAAAAAGCAAAAAAATAAAATGAAAAATGAAAATTTTGAATTTTTATGACCTAAGATAAAGTCATGAGTTTTCTGAATAAGATCCAAACAGTAGAATACGTTTTCGGCCACATATTGCCAAACAAAGGAGAAGTAATCATATTTTCCTTTATCATGAAATTTTTCCCAAATAAATGCACCCTAAATAAGAGTTTTGAGTATACAAGATGTGAAGTATATGTTTTGAAATTAGGAGAGGATATTTGATATTGAGAGTAAAGTTGATGAACGTCTTTGTAATTGTCATTAAGGTTCTGTTTGTTTCATGAATAATGAATGATTGGGAATATACTTTCCTAGTAAACACTATCACTTTCACTTGAAATAATTAATCAATGAAAAATGTTTTATTATTGTCAACAATTTATGACTAATCATTTTTGTGGACACTGAAAGAAATTTCCTTCATCTAATTTTTAAGCAACATGAGAGATTATTTTTAGTAAAATGTTATTCAAATTATTTAATTTCCACAAAACAAACGCACCTTTAAGTTAATTGGAACTAGTACGTAAGTTAGAGTTGGCATGTAATTTTTTTTTTCTTGGTCAAAAGTTTCATTTATTATAATATTTTGAGGTCGAAGACCTCTTATCTGGGTTTGAGTTATGAATGCGTATCGCTTCAGAAGAACATAGAAAACTTCCAAGCAAAGCAAATCCCAAAAATGCTGCAAAACAAAACTTAGAAAACAAAACAATACAACTTGCAGCGATAAACCGCTTTCATCCCAAAAGACCATATTTGTCATAGTATCAAAAAAATAAAAAATTGTAGCCAATGGAACCGATGAGTATATGCCGAGATCTTCCCCTCTAGAAACCATGGCTTGTAGTATGCATGTAGGTTGGACATCCTCAGCACTGTTTCCATACGAAGATGACAACATTTTGAACCACCATAGATGGAACGTCTTTAAGAAATTCCCAGACCTATATTTAAATCGAGAGAGAAAAGTTCTTAGATTTAGATCTACACTTAAATCCTGAGAGGAGAGCTTCTGTCAAATCTCGAAGAAGTCATAAAGCCATATCCAAAACATCATGTTGGCTAAACTAGGGACAACTGTCTCGCAAAATTTTTAGTTGCAAGCAAATTTTATTCACCATGATGAGCGAAGAAAAGAGATAGCAATGAGCGAAAGAAGACACCAAACGAGACAAAGAAAAAGTAAAGTAGGCTCTCAGCTTCAGAAATTAAATCCGCAAGCTTGCAAGTGAAGTATTTTCTAGGGAGGTTTTTTATTTTTTTGGAAGAGAGGATTGCCGACAAAGAGATTAGGATTTTAGACGAATTTGCAGCATGAAAAAGACCACTTGGCATGTAAGTTGGAGAGGTAAGAATCTTAACATGATTTTCATCTTCGCGTGGTTACTCAAAGGCAGTAGTCAATAGGTCACGATGGCAAAAATCTTTTTTCACATCACTCTCGTCGGTGACTAGGGATACGTGACCTCTAATTGAAAATTACGCAAGTTAGTGACTTGATTAGGTAAAGATGCAATTGATTTGAGAAAAAAAAAATTCTTATATTCGGCATGGCGGGTTTGCTAGATATAAATAGGCAATCAAAATAGCATTGTATTCCAATTCCAAATAAAAATTCCCAATAGAGATATTAACTTAGCCTGTTACCTTATGGATTCGAGTTCTGGCCCAATCAAAGGGCCTAGGAAAAGACCCAACGTGCGGAGATCAGTACATTTGCTCTCTAGTCGATTTTGTTAGGCCCGACTTCTCTGATGGACCCTTGGTAAAGTTCGATGATATCTGGTCCATCTTTCTATGGATTAGCAAAGCAAAGAGAGCACCCCATGTGCGTGCAAAGAAAAATAGCGAGACGAGGAAAGGTTTTTTGCATGAGTAATGAAAGAAAATGAAATTGAGTTGAAAGTTCTGGCAAAAAAAAAAAAAAAAAAAAATTGAAATTATGTTGTTGCACGATCAAAGAGATTCAGATTCAATTTTAGATAGTTTGAGAGATTTGAGAAATCGCCTTGTTAATTACCTCAACTATTTCCAAATGATGAATTTGCTCATTGTTTAGCAATGAACGTCTAAAATTAATTTTACAAACTTGCAATGAAAAAAGAATTGGTGTTATGCAAAAACCTAAATCGAGAGTTGGGTTGTCCTAAAATGTCTTCACCACATATGCCCTAATTCTTGTTCAGAATCATGCATAATATATGCAAGCACCTATGATTGTTGATGGAAATACCACGGAACGAAGGTGAGTGCATGGTGATATACTTTCGAAAATAGCAATATTCTCAAGCTGGAGAGTGGAGACAACTTTCTAAAAACTACTTTAAATTGCAAGAAACATAGAGGTCTTTCTGTAATGAGGTCAGATCAACCTCGGGGGGTTCACCAAACTTGCTTAATTCAGCAAGAAGAATCAAATATAGTAAGGCAAATTTGTATGGTCTTATTCTATATATTCCTTAGTCAAAACCCTCTTTTATTTTTAAAGGAACGTCTTTCGTCGAAGCCAGATACCACTTCTTTCTTTTTCTTTTTTTTTGTTCTTTTTTCTTTTTTTAATATCACTAAGACTCTTCGATTGGACAAATCTACCTACGAACTGAAACTAAACAAAATCACTGCGAATCAGCTTGAGGCTACATGGTGATCAATTATTCTTGCTATAGGCGAGAATCTTCGAGGCCCAGGTCGTGGCTCTAGTCTAGGTTGCCAGCTTTGATTCAGATTAATTAAATTTTGAAGCAGTTAATCTTGCATTTCTTTAATAAATTGGTTATTGCCTTTGGTGCCCCCCCCCAACCCCAACCTAGATTAACAAATAACAAATGGTTGTGGCTATGGCTATAGAACCCTATGTACATACTGCCCATTAATTTTGATGAATATCATCGTTTTAAAGATATTTTTTCTTATTGTTTTGTTTTTGCTTGGTAGTGAGACACATCTAGGAGATTAAATTATCTTCACCATCCTTGCCTTTCTATTATAAAATTCACGTTTTCTACGGAAAGTTAAATACATTATTTTTCCCCGGTTGGAAAAAGTAACATAACGCGGCAGCTTGCTTCGTGCCTAGTAGCATAAAAGCTGCTTGTTTCGCTTCCTTTGTCCAAGAAAACGAGATTGTTCCCGCAGTGGGGATGCATGTGATGAAGGAGGATAAGGGGAGACATACCTTATTGGGTAGTTAGGGTTTTACGTGTCTTGCTCGCATGCATATATCATATGTTTAACCCATGAACTAAAGTTTTGATAAGGCCTGAAATGAGATTGTTACTATATTTTAGCATAGAAAAATGATATTTTGTCATGCGCCTTATCCATGTGCATGTCGATGAGAGTAACTTTTCGCTCGTTTACTTTGCAATCTTTGTGAGCAGTGAAAAATTTTACAACGAGAAAACCTCAAAAAATAAAAATAAGTATAGGATATAACATTGTAATTTTCCATGCCTCCACAATTCGCTTTTTTTGCAAAATTGCGCCAAAATTTTTATATTCATAAAACTGGCTTATATATACTAAAAGATTTGCAAGAGACAAAAAGTGGTCCCAAGGCACCCAACAACTCTCATGTTCCAAGAAAAACTCAATTCTTTTTAGGCATAGTTTTTTAACAACTAATCGGCATAATATATAAGGGAAAAGTTTTACCTACAATTATTCCTCTTTAGATTGAGGGGTATCATCCACTCGACACATGAACTTCAAGTTGAACCGACCAGATTTCATTACTCAGATTACCCAATTTAAGATGGACTAAATCTAGACAAGAATATTTACCTATAAATCCTTCACTCTGTAAAATTATATGTCCTCTTAAATGCTCTTATAAAAAAAATTAGGTATACATGATCTCCATATTTATAATATCACATTTTGTATTGATTTGCGATGAAATGATTAGTCAACAGTGGTTTACAACACTAATTATTGTACCTTGAGACCATAAAAAATGGTGGCTAGCAATAGTTGTCAGGAATAGATCTGATCATAAATTTGATAGCATCTTAAATAAGGATTTCAATAATCACACAATTTAAGAAAAGAAGTTTGTATTTTCCCCTCAACGCGGTCCCATTGGTCAATTTTTGTCATGGATGCCTCCCCCTCCCTCTCGACCTTCTTTTTTTCATTACTTTTCTTAATATTTTCCTGTTTTACCTTGATCAAAAATGCACATTTTCTTAGGAGTTGCTTTCCATCCTCTTAATAATGGAGAAAAATGTGTCAGTATGCCAATCAACTTATTAATTTTGTGTTAATGACGAAAGGACTCTATTGAAACAATTCTACTTCTACGAATGCATAAAAGCTGGAAAACACAATAATAATTAAAAATCAATTTAATTTTTTTTTATAAACAAAATTTGCATGGATAGTGTAAGACCCTATTTGTTTATGTCGAAGATGATAGCTAGGGGGACAACTAGGTGGAGTGGCTAGAGTCATAGGTATCCTACCTTTCGGTAGGGCAACGAGGAAGCAGAATATCCATCTTTTTAGGATGAATATACTATTTTAAAAAAAAAATCATGATTGCAGATACAGCTTTTCTTTTTTCTTTTTGAAACGAAGAAAATATACTGTAAACTAAGAGAATCCAAGAACAATCCACGAACCAGTAATTTTCGTGTGGAGACAAAGTTGGTCAAAGCCGTCTTAATCTTGTTGAGCGAAATACATAATTTCTTCCTCTTGTTCTGCTGAAAACAGGAATTATTCGTATACTGAACCTTGTAGCCCTAAATGTATACCTTACCAAACAAGCATTTTTTCAACAAAAAAAAAAAAAAAATACAGTCAGCAATAAAATTATACACTATCAACTTATTTCGGGGAAACTATGATCTAAGATGATGAAAATGAATATAATTGCTCAAAATAAACTCACGCACAGACGAACACTTTAGCCCTAATATTCATCTAAGTACAAGGTAAATGTCCATGCATGTCAGAACGAAAATCAATGGAGACGGAAAAAACGTCACCAAGTTGAAAACGATGCACATAAACACACCTGTTATGTCATAATGAAGCTGATTTAGTGTGGGTCTGAAATTACAGTAGCCGATGGTCGCTTTCATCAAATCAAGAAAAGATGGATTTTCTCGACAACTGACAATGACATTGATTTTCTGCGGATAAAATAAAGCAACTTGCGGCAGCAACTTGTGAATAATGCAGGCCTAAAACGAAACAAAACATCTTCAATTTGAAAGGTTAATAACGCTTGTCGCTCTCTTTAATGCAGATTCATTTGGATGGAGTTGGTCCGCAAACCACAAGATCAAGGAAAGCCATGGATGCACCCAACAAGGCTGTCTATAAGATCTTTCCAAGGAAATTACGCAAGTTTTAATACTGACAATAAATATTTTCGCTTTTATTTTTTTGAATTAATCATGTAACATACTTGAAATTTTCAACTAGAATAGTACCCCAAGAAGAGTTAGTGGGCTCGAAAATTTTCAAATAGATGAATATTGTCGACCTTATATCTTACCCTAAATTGTGAAATGTGTTAATAAAAAGACCTACTGCTTCTCTTTTTTGAAGTTTTTTTATTTTCTAATATTTTCCGTCGCAGCTTTTTAAGGGAAACAATGTTATTTATCTTAAAAGAAAGAGGCCTATAACCCTATAAGAAATAGTCGCCAAATTCAAGAAGTCGTGAGGTGGTCCCAAAGTCTAATTTAGGGTATCTAGACACCATGCAATATATTATCAGATATTAGTAGTTATGGTCGGTCAAGTAGTAGAGTATTAATTAATCCTACCATTGTTAAACAAAATCTTGGAGGGTACAAACTGAATTTCTGAATCTCTTATTTTACCTACATGTAAACTGGTAATCAATAAAGAATTAGTGATAAGTTATAACTAAATAGGGTGCTATACGTGTGCATGCTTTCCTCGCCTTCTATAAGAGAGCCTCCCAATCAACTCTCGAGCTATATCCTCTCAAACAAAAGCACACACAGAAGAAAGAGAGAGGGAGGCAGAGAGAGAGAGAGAGAGAGAGAGAGAGAGAGAGAGAGAGAGATGGCAAAGTTGGTACCTTATTCATCACTTCCAACGAATGGGGGAAGTGGAAGTTTTAGCTATCAGAAGAACTCGTACTATCAGGTAATTATCTACGTTTCACAATAGCGCTTGATCAAACCATGACCTCTCTCTCTCTCTCTCTCTCTCTCTCTCTCTCTCTCTCAAGGGGCTTCTAAGGTCAAAGAACCATTCTTTTTCCGTGATTCCTGTGTAAAACATGGAAACACTTAGAAGGTTTGCATTGACATCGAATCTATATATTTGTGATCCAACGGTTATCACTTTTCGAGAATTGGTTCTTTGAGTGATTGTAAAAACTCTTACCCTTTTATTTACCAAGTTAGCAAGTATATGAAATATGTGTATGTCTCGGACATACAAGTTTAGATGCAAAAAATCCTCCCTCCCTCCCTACCTCTACTGTTCTCCATGGATCAGGCCACCAATTTTTGCCAACCACATGCTAGCATATATAAGGAACTCATTGTTATAGCACAATATATATTACGTGCAGTTCTTAGAGAAGGTCAGTGCTCACTCAACGTTAAAATCGTGCAACCACCTTCTTTGTTAAGTATTCAAGAGTAATACAAACTTTTATATGTATGTATTCGGATATTAAAACAATAATGAGCTCTTTGCAAGACGTATATGTACATACCTATATACCTATATGCTCTAAATATGTGTATTGTGATGGACCCTATGAGTTACCCGAGCAATATACTGTTGGACCATATTTTTCTCCATTCTTGTAGAAGGAAATTTCCTCTGATCGGTGACATTACCCATATATTTTTATTAAGTTTTTATGCACGATGTCAATACTTGTAACTCACCATTAGATTGTGTTTAGACAAAGTTTTCTCTAACTAAAGACAGAAAAAAAAAAAAAAACTACATCCCTATATTATTCAACCGACATTTGCTTTGGTGCCTAGGTCACAAATCTCCGGCTTAAACTCTGGTTCTCCTTGTATATTCCAAAGTTTTTACCAGGTTCTCGTCTTTAAAAAAAAGAAAATATAACATGAACAAACTGATCAAAACAAGGGTACATGGACCACACCGCGAGCAAGATCTAAAACCTAACCATGGGACCAATTGTTGATAAATGTGTTGGGACCAGCGGGTCAATCTCGTCTGGAATCTAACATGAGTTGGGTGTCGCCAATCAGTCAGATGAAAAATGAAAGCCGCTTGTCGCGGCATCAAATCAAGCTTTTGCTCGTCAACTTCAATCTCGTCGTGGCATGCATGCAAGTCTAAGTGGGGATCGTTCAGCATCAACTCGATAGATGCTCTTACTTGTTGTGTTATACTCCAGATCACATCAAATCGCGTAAAATAGAAGGGACAATATTTTCCTCCATTTTCAATCGGAGGAAATTTCCTCCAAACTTAGTTTGATATTAAAATATATTTATAATCCATCGAGTAGAGATATAGTTAGAGAACAATATAGAAACAGATGACCTTCAGGGGGGCACACAAGTATGTACTCGATACTATATTATATGATTGATGTGACCTATCTTTCGTCAATAGAGGTTCAAACTTGAATATAGGAAAATTTGGAGAACAACACTATATTGGTGCCAATGGCGGTGCCATATAATGTTGAATAAGGTAAATTGACCCCACTTAATATCAAAAAAATGTTTTTTATCCCTACATATTTTTTACTACATTAATTTGACCCTTTTTTACTTGATCTGACATTGGTAAATATTCAAACAACAAATTGGACCCTATAAATCACAACAAAAAAAGATTCACAAATAGTAAACTCACTCAACTATTTAAATGGTTAATAGAAGTAAGACAGTTGAAAACTAAGGTTTTTACTTCTTAATTTTCCATATTTTTGGATTATAATCTTGAATTTTCGATTTTGAATTACTATTCTTGGACGTGCAATTTCACAGAAGTTTTTTTATCATCTAAAGATATTTTAATACTGACGTTTTGAATGTTGTCTAGTACGTGCAAGAACTGTGACCTAAACATCTTATGACCACTTAGTTTCATGAAATTTAAGTTAAAATTTTCTTAAGTGAGGCCTGATTTACATTGATATTGTTGGGTTTCATTGGTGTGTTCTAATAGGCTACGAAAGTATATACCTTGGGACTGAGCTGGTCAGAAGCCAACAATGCTACCTATATTTGAGGCAAACGAGGGTCATATGAATTTTTATTATAGGAATTTTCTTTTATTTTGTTTTGTCTGGTATTCATGCTTGATATTGGCAGCAGTATTTGATTGAAAAATACTGGGCGATATGGTTAATCCATTTCTCATTCGCTTTGACGTTTAGGGACTGGCCGTAAACGTCGTGAAGGACAAAGTTGAAGAAGCGATAATCCACAAAATGGACGTGGAGAGACTCTCGTCGACGACGACCACAATCAACATCGCCGATTTGGGATGCGCCGTCGGACCGAACACCTTCGTGTCCATGCAAAACATCCTCGACTGCATCGTGAGGAAGTACCGAGCCCAATGCCCTAATCGCGAAATCCCCGAATTCTCCGTCTTCTTCAACGACCTCCCGGAAAACGACTTCAACACCCTCTTCCGCTCGCTCCCCAAGGAGAGGCGGTACTTCGCGGCCGGCGTCCCGGGCTCGTTCCACGGGAGGCTGTTCCCCGAGGCTTCCCTCCATTTCGTCCACTGCGCGGTCTCACTCCACTGGCTCTCTAGGATTCCGGAGGAGCTCCTCCACGAGGGCTCTGCCACGTGGAACAAGGGGAGGGTCCACTACACGAGCGCGCCGGATGAGGTGGTGGGCGCATATAGAGCTAGGTTTGCGGCGGACATGGAGAATTTCCTGAGGGCGAGGGCGAAAGAGGTCGTGGCGGGAGGGTTGATGGCGATCCTCACGACCGGCATTCCTCACGGAATGCCGCACGCCATGCTCCCAGCTGGGGTGATGTATGATCTTCTAGGGTTAGCCCTACTTGAGATGGCACAAGAGGTAAAACTTCATAGCGTTCTGTCCTATCGCATCGTAGTGATCGAGATGTTTGTATACTTCTTATGTTGTTGTGAGATCCGTATTTGCAGGGAGTGATAACGGAGGGACAAGTGGACTCGTTCAATTTGCCCATATACGCAGCCTCGCCGCAGGAGATGAGGGAGATCGTGGAGAGGGACGGGAGCTTCAGCATCGAGGCCATGGACTTGGCCAACCCATCGCCGTGGCTGACCGGCCCGGTGAACATGCAGGAGTGGACCAACCACGTGCGAGCCGCCATGGAGCCCCTCTTCGCCGCCCATTTCGGAGATCAAGCGATCGTGGACGAGATATTCGATCGGTTGGTGAGGAAGCTCGTGGAGCGCTCTCGCGAGGTGGAATCCAGCTACAGGGAAAAGATTCAGTTGTATGTCATCTTGAGGCGCGTTTGAAAGCGTTCTTTTTATGATTATGTGGTGAGGGCAGAAAATCTTGTACCTTCGGGCCAAGGGAGGCCCCGTCATTCGACGCTGTACGTCGATTTCCTTCATGTACCGGCCTTGTCGCGCAATAATTGAATTGTCGCCGTGATGGCTTTCATTCAACCAAAAGATCCGTTCCATAAATCGAGCGAGTTGGTATATCTAGTTGCATAAGAAAATATTTTGAGGGGCAAATTGCACGAAGATTATAATTTAGGAGACCGAAAGTGGGCTTGATTCATTTCGTGAAAAAGAAAATATATTTTGATTATCCAAAATGAGTATTTTCTGCCTTTAACAAAATTAGATAAATTTGGATCGTCGATTGTGGATATTTGATATGTGATTCGATATTCTCTTAAGCAAATAAATTGGAGATACATTCATTTTCTTGTTATGAGAAGATATATTTTAGCATTTTTCGTCTAGCATTTCTATAATACCATTCCAAACAAGATGATATTGTGTCGATGATGATTGTACTTTTTACGAAACTGTGATAAGATAAGTCGCTTATACATGGGTTAGGAATAATATTTTCTGCGCCTAGGTTCATGTCCCTTTTCTTTCAGTAATCGGATTTGCGCTGTGCTCACCAAACTCCCAACTCAAAGAAATACCCTTATTCCTCTCTCTCTCTCTCTCTCTCAAATCACGGCTTGGTCATGCTTGATCTGAGTTCGAGGACCCTCGAGGTCAATCGGGGTCAACAATGGTTGTGGTCTGCGAGTCCAGCTTTTGAGACCAATAATCACCATCAATCGCCTGAGAGAGAGAACTAATTCTTTTTGTTATTAGCGATAGATCGTCAATGACAAGAAACCAAGCAAAAAATTTGCGACTGCATTGTAATAATAATGAAATTGCATATGACCACAAACTAAAACCTTATTACATGTAGGGTTTTACTGGGTACAAAACTAAGCGCTATCGTGATGTCATAAGAAAGGTCATCTAGTAAAAGAACATGGAGTTGTCCTCATAGCGGGTAAGCTCAGTAATTTATTTTCCTTTCAGGAAAATTATACCAGAACTTCTAAAAGTTTCTAGAGAATGCAATCAAGTTGTAAACATTTCAAAATTTGCAATCAAATCTTAAACAATTTGAATCCTAATCAATCAAGTATAACTTTAGTCATCGATTGCGCCTTGTCATTAGAATTTGGACCCTTTTCAAATTAAGCGTGAAATTAACCATAGTCATCTAAAATAAAGCGTGGGGCTTTCTTTATTATTGCTTATATGACTTGTTCATGAGAATAAACTCAATTTTGATTTAAAATCCAGAAAAGGTTGAGTTTAAAGTAAAACCTTGACTCTGGCGTTGAATCTCAAAATATTGATGTAATGATTTCATATTTTCTTGGTCAATTCTAGAACGGTCTCGAAGGAGCATCTTTCTGATAACTAATTGGAATAATTTGAGCATGGATGCATGCGTGAAATTCATAAGATTGATTTGATCCAATTGAAGATATTCTATCTTATGTAGGCAAACTCAAGGCATATTTTTTTATATAATCTAATGACAACTTGGGTAGGTTTTCAACCTCTAAACTTAGAGAACAAGAGAGTCAGTATAATTTAAAACGACGTGGTCCATGCAATGTTAGATGGGACTAATTGGTCCCCTCTCTAGCTATTGTTAGAACTTAGACATCTTGTGATTAGTTTATCACTCGTGATTAATTGACTCAGCCCAAGTAAAGGACAATTAAGGTTCATATGATGTCCACATTGCTTATTAGATGGCACTAATTGGTCCCCTCTTCAACCATCGTTAGAATTCAGACATCATGTGATTAATTTGTCACTCATAATTACATGACATAATTTCAAGTAAAGGACAATTAAGGTCCACACAATGTAGACATTGCTCATTAGATGGGACTAATCGATCCCCTCCTCAATTATTGTTAAAACATAGACATCTTCTGATTAATTTGTCTCATATAGTTACATCAACACATCTCCAAGTAAAGGACAATCAAGCATGATATGATCTAATTACTAAAAGAATTATTGTCACCATCGGGACTTTTTAGAAAATTTATATAACCTTCACATCATACGATTGATTTTTACTAAAGCAATTTTCATTTTCCTCGGCCATTTCCATATCACGAATTTAAAACCCCTATTATTATGTTATCCCCAACAAAAATGAATTAGAAAAGTTGTGCATTATTATGATACACCCACGCAAGTGTGGTCCAAAATAGCTCACAAGTGGCGTAGGAAACAGCTTTTATACTTAGATATACTACTAGGCCATGAAAGAGATCCTTCTTTGACTCTTTGTAGATGTTGTCCACCTCGCAAAAGATTCTTTCCATCAATTTTTCTTAATGATGCATTAATTAGATTAAGCGTCATTATTTTTATATAATTCTTTCGATAGCTAGTCGTAATTGATCTATCCTAACGCCTAAAGTCTAACTAAATATATGCTTTTATCTTTAAAGGTATGGTCATTTTAACTAGACTTGATTGATTGCCATGACAAACGAACTGCTGAGTGGAAACTCTTGAAATGGTTCATGCATGCAAAGTGCCATATTATTTTTATGAATTTTGTTAACTAGTTTAGAACTTAATGGACGATTATCAAGAAGTCAAATAAAGATTATGTTTAATTTCCAAACCATCGATCTATCTTATGAGGATGATGACATGTGTATTTTGATGAAACATATATGTACTGAAAGTCCTATAAATTATCACGAAAGTGCAATTGAATCAGAAAACTTGCAAAAAGTGCAATTAATTTCTAAAACTTGCTAGATTTGTGCAATCAAGTTCTTCCATTAGCACCATTGATATATCTAACGAAATATACTAAAGTGAATTTTTTTTTCTCTTGCGTGGCATTTTTTATGATTATTTTCTTCTTCAAATCTCATTTAAACTAAACTAAAAATTAATAAATCTAAAGTTTTATTTTAAAAAAGAAAAACTTGAGAGGAGGGGGAGGGGGAAGGGGAAGGGAAGGTAGGGTCTCATCAATGGGCGTCGCCACTTCTACCCATAGCTGGAAGGGCTGGCCCCAAGTCAGGGTGGTCGGCCCTTACCAAGCTTAGGTGAGGGCTAGTGACCCTTGCTAGCTCGAGCGAGGGCACCTAAATTTGGGTGATGTCGATCCTAGGAGATAGTTGGCGAGGCCTCAATTTGGGCGCCCACTTAGATCTAGATGGTCATCCAAATCTTAGCACCCTCACTCGGGCCTAGTGAGGGTTACCGACCCCTTTGACGATGGGTGGCGACGATAATACTACCCACTAGCAAGGCCCCGCCCCGCCCTTCTCTTTTATTATTATTATTATTATTATTATTATTATTATTATTATTATTATTATTTCAATTTTTTATATAAATTTTTAGCTTGTTATTTTTTATCTAATTTAAATAAGATTCGAAAAAGAAAATTTAAAAAATGCCACATAGGAGAGAGAAATTAATTTAAAATTGTCATGTCAATATTTTTTGTTAAATAAAGTGATTATGTTAACAAAAGAACTCCATTACATCAATTTGACAAGTTTTAAGATTTGATCGCATTTTTTTATAAGTTTTAAACTCAATTGCACTTTCACTACAAATTTTAAGACTTTTAGTAAACTTATTCCTTGATATTTTAAAAACTAAAGCCTGTTTTTTTTTTTTTTTTTTTTTTGGAGATACACTTAAAAAATTTTTGCCAATGCTCAGAGCACTCTTTTTTTTTGTAGAGATTACTTTTTCTACACGGTTTAATGCACCCCATATTTTAGTTAAAGAATTATCCAAAAAGTCTTAAACTTATTATAATTATACCAATTCAATCATAATTTTTTTTGCCAATTCAGTCTTAAACATTTTGTAATCATACAAATTTAGTCTATTTGGGCAATCTTGGCCAACCAATGTTGATGTGGACGCTACCATGGACCACTTTCAATGTCCACTAGACGGTCGACGCAATTTGGTCAGATGAACTGAATTTGCACAAATATAAAAAATTTAGAACTAAATTAGCCTAAAAAAAGTTTAAAACTAAATTGACACAATTGCAATTGATATAAAACTTTTTAATAATTTTCCTATTTTAGCTACAATAGTTTACTTGGATTATTTTCATTTATATAATTTCCAACCGTCCGCCCATCTCCACTCGCAGAGAGAGAGAGAGAGAGAGAGAGATGGGCAATAGAAACCCTGATGTGGATTCTCCCGCAACAAATGGAGGAGATGGAAAGTACAGCTACAGCAAAAATTCCCAATACCAGGTCTATTCTTCATCCTTTCCTTTTTCTTTTTATGATCCCGATGACAAACA
The DNA here is from genome assembly GCA_014182725.1 of Eucalyptus brandiana. Lineage (NCBI taxonomy): Eukaryota > Viridiplantae > Streptophyta > Magnoliopsida > Myrtales > Myrtaceae > Eucalyptus > Eucalyptus brandiana. The sequence goes on from CM024669.1 coordinate 33,762,488, forward strand.
ATCTCCATTTGTTGCATGAATAAGCATGACCTATAACATCATAATTTCAAAATAATCTCAAACTAGGGAAAGACGTGAAAAAGAACTGATCACTATAATTCTTCATTCCAGATAAAACTGTATTAATATATTTCGCATATTGTTACACTAACTAATGTCTATTGAGTTGATTCTCAGAAATTGGCTACTAACATCTTGAGCGAAAAACTTGATGCCGCTATAATGGAGAAATTCGACATTGCAAGTCTCTCCTCTCCTTCCCATGCAATCCAACTCGCTGACCTGGGATGTGCCTCCGGTCCAAACACGTTCATAGCGATGCAAAACATCGTAGAAATCTTGCAAAGGAAGTTCAAATCTCAATGCCCTAATTCTCGAAGCTTGCCCGAGTTCCACGTGTTCTTCAACGACAAGATCTCGAATGACTTCAACACTCTCTTCGTGACCCTTCCCTCTAATAAACCCTACTTTGCAGCTGGTGTTCCTGGCTCTTTCCACACCAGATTGTTCCCCAACGCCTCCCTTCACTTCGTGTACTCCTCGATCGCGCTGCACTGGCTCTCCAAGGTCCCGGAGAAGGTGACGGACCGGAACTCGGCAGCATGGAACAAAGGTAGGGTTCACTACACTAGTGCCCCAGGAGAAGTGGTTGAAGCTTACGCAGAGCAGTTTGCAAAGGATATGGAGGAGTTTTTGAGGACCAGGGCTGAGGAGGTAGTGAGCCGAGGGATGGTGGTGATTATCATGCCGGGAATTCCGCATGGTATGCCTCATCGGCGAGTTCCAAGCGGGCTTATGTATGATCTCATGGCTTCTAGTCTCATGGACATGGTGAATGAAGTAAGTACCTTAAAGTGTCCTATTTATGATAACCAAAAGTGCCAGGGAAAGAGAAAAGAAAAACTATTCATCTTCATGCAACAAAAAGTTAATTGTCAAATACATCTTTGATTATATTACCGTGATTATTACTAATTCTCTTAAAATATCACGTGACGGTACTTTCTCCATAGGGAGTTATGAAGATTGAACATTATAAAACTGGTTGGCTTTTATCGATAAAAAAGACATTTTCATCACCTGACATCTCAAGATTGTTAGCATGTTTTCTTATCGCCACTTTTTATCTTGCTTGTTTTTGCAAAGTACTCGATATTCCATTACATTAGTCTCCTCATACAAATTTCTTCATTCGTGTGATGGCTAAAAAAGCACACAGAGCACGGCATCAATGATTTTTTAGATACGAATCTCCCCGCTGTCAATAACTTTTCGAGTAATTAAACGTATGCTGCCTTTGCTTTTTTACCTACTTTTTACAGGGTCTACTCAATGAAGATGAAGTGGATTCCTTCAACTTGCCACTGTATGCACCCTCACCGGAAGAGATGACTATGCTAGTGACCAAAAATGGCGATTTCACCATTGAAGCGATGGAGCTAACAAACCCATCGCCCAACACGAAAGGCCCCATCAACGTCCGCGGATGGATGGTGCACGTGAGGGCAGCAATGGAAGGTATGCTTGCGAAGCACTTCGACAAGGACAGAATCGACGAGTTGTTCGATCGATTGGTTCGGAAGCTGTCCGATGAGTGTTCTCAAGAACTTGAATCATGCTACACAGAAGGCATTCAACTCTTCCTCGTTTTGAAACGCAGATAAAGCATCGACAATGATCGATGCGTAGTTGCTGGTGCGCTTACGAAAGTTGATTGCCCGCTCTTTGTCCGATTGTAGTTGATTCCCTCCGCTTGTCTTTTATTCCCTACTCAAGATTTGCTTGCATAAAATGTTTGTCTTGTACTAGAGGGTAGTGCTTTATTTCTTCTTTCTGGTTTTTATTAATAAAAATCCTATGTTCTTAGTTTTATTAATAAAAATCCAATTATTAATTGAGAAAATTGCTCAGTCATTATATTGTGTTTAAGAAGAAAGAACTTATGCCTTGTTTAGTTCCCTTTCAACACCTTGTTTGGTTCCCATTCAAGAAGAATCTCTTTCCAATAGAAAAGATTATTTGGTTATACATTTACATATCAGGTAATTCACAATAAGATTAACGGGGGAAATTCTGTTTTGATTATAGACTTGCCTGTTTTGATGATCGGTCCTCATCTTCACAATAAATATGACATATAGGATTGGAATGACAAGACGACCCCGACCAATGAAAGGCTAGTTGGTCATCAATCAACAGCAGATACTCGAATAGCTTACAAAGAAAAAAAAAAAAAGCAACTCAAATTTCACCCAAAAAAAAAGCTAAGTTAGAGGAGTATATCTGAACTATACCCCTCGAAAGACAGCTAGTAGAAAATGAAGGCAAGAAGAGCTTCAAATATGCAGTATTTGAATTTTCTTTAGAGGAAAATTTTGGCTTTGGCAGTTAAATGACTAAACTTCGATTTTAATTGCTCAAGGCTGTAAATTCCGACTTTCTACAATTGATTTTGACTTGGATGGAAATACTGCCTATTTCCAAGGACATAGTAAATTGGAGACATGCGATATAGAGAAATGCTTACGTGATTATCTTTAATCTGTTGTGAGAATAACAGCCTATTTTTTTGTCACAAAAAATAAATAACAAATAATTAGAAATTGTTGTGAGGTCCATTCGTTCGAGAATTTGTGGCTCACAGCGTATGGTTATTCTTATAATAGCCTAAAGACTATTATACAAGTAAGGCCCCACGATTTACCTAGAACATTTGGCATAGTCACTCCTTGAAAAGTGCAAGGTACTCAGACGCTGCACTGTGGCATGTGCAAAAGGCCCACTCTGGCTGCTTTATTGAACCAGTAGGATTTTGAACCGAATTGAAGGATCAAGACCGACGTTAGTTGTGCACTGAATTTTCGCTTTTGCTGATGATCGCTCCGACAAGTCACTTGAAAATTCAGACCACCAATAAGGTTCACTTTGTTAAAAACCAGAGGAGATGCAGATATGCAGATGTGCACAAGAACAGCGTTAAAAACAGAGGAAAACAAAGGAGATTTTTCTGATATGCACAAAAACAGAGGAACGTCTGCATAACCACACACACTAAAAAAAACTGACACCATAGCCTTTATATAGGCTTTACAAAAACAAATAACCACCACACCCCACTAACTTCACACGTACAGCAACCAATCCACATAATAAAAGTGCTTAATAGACTATTAACACATAAAAAACAAACCAGAAACATAGACTCGTTCAACATTCCCTCCCTTAAACTGATGTTGCAAACAATCAGTTTAAAGGACCCTCTCTCAATTTGGAATATCCAACAAACGAACACCAAGGAGCTTTCTCAGCTTCTGAAACATGGACAACTTTAGAGGCTTGGTGAATATATCAGCCACTTGATCTTCACTTCTACAGAAAACTAGCTCAACTACTTCATCCTTTGTAAGATCTCTTAAGAAGTGGTACTTCACATCTATATGCTTGCTCCTCCCATGTAGAACTGGATTTTTGGACAGCTTGATAGCTGAGCTGTTGTCACAATAGATTATAGTTGCTTTTTGCTGTTTGAACTGAAGCTCTTCAAGAATCTTCCGTAACCATATGGCTTGACAGACGCATGAAGTTGCAGCAACAAATTCTACTTTAGTTGTTGATAAAGTAACAATTAATTGCTTCTTTGAAGACCATGAAACCGCCCCTGAACCAAGCATGAATACATACCCTGAAGTACTTCTTCTATCATCAACATCTCCAGCATTAATCGCTATCTGTAAACCCAAACAAATCTGACTTTTCTCCCTTTTTATAGTACAGCCCAAAATTTTTAGTTCCTTGCAAATAGCTAAAAATCCTTTTTGCAGCTTGTAAATGTAACTCAGTTGGGTGCTCCATATACCGCTTATAAGGCTCACAAAGCATGCATGATATCCGGTCTTGTCCCCGTCAAATACATCAGGCTTCCAACAATCTGCTTGTAGAGAGTGCTATCCACCTTGCTTCCATAAGGATCTTTCAAGAGCTTCAATCCAACTTCAGTTGGAGTAGTCACGGGGTTACAATTATTCATTTGAAACCTGTCCAAATCCTCTTGAACATACTTCTTTTGAGACATAAAGATTCCAGCTGCAGATTGAATAACTTCTATGTCCAGAAAATAATGCATCAATCCAAGATCAATCATCTCAAATTCATCCATCATAGACTCCTTGAATTTGTCAAACATGGCACTATCACTCCCAGTAAAAATAAGATCATCCACATATAAGCATACAAGAAGCAACTTTCCACCATCACTAATTTTAATAAAGAGTGTATGCTCATATGGACATTTTCTAAAACATTTCTTCAAGAAATAGGCATCAATGCGACTATACCAAGCTCGGGGAGCTTGTTTTAACCCATATAGTGCCTTTTTTAATTTATAAACTTTATGTTCACTACCGAGCTTCACATAACCAGAAGGTTGATCAACAAATACATTTTCTTGAAGATCACCATGCAAGAATGCTGACTTCACATCCAATTGGAAGATAAGCCATGAATTCTGCGCTGCTAATGCAATTACCAATCTGATTGTGTCAAGTCTTGCTACAAGTGCAAATACTTCTTTGTAATCCACTCCAAATTCCTGTTTGTAGCCTTTCGCCACCAAGCGCGCCTTATACTTATCAACTTCACAATTCTTGTTCAATTTTGTCTTGTACACCCACTTGACTCCGATTGTTTTGTGTCCTTTTGGAAGATCTGTTAACTCCCAAGTGTCATTCCTCTCAATAGCTGCAATTTCTTCATCCATTGCTATCCTCCAATTTTCTTTTTGTACTGCTTCATCAAAAGTTGTTGGATCACAATCTGAAAACAAAGCAAAATGGATAAGTGGATCTTCATATTAATCAACTCATGTTACTTCATAATCACTCATCCATGCAGGCCTCCGTCGAACACGATGAGGCCGATCTTCAGGTTCCGTAGCTGCTGTTGTACTTTGGACACTGCCTGTGGCGATTTGGGTTGTTGTGGATTGCTGCACCAGCCCATCTTCATCTTCAAAATTCGTTGGAATTTGCTTACCAACACCTTGTTCACCCCACGGCCAAGTTTGTTCTTCATCAAATATCACATCACGATTGATAATGATTTTCTTGGTCATAGGATTATAAAGTTTATAGGCTTTTGATTGATCACTAATGCCAAGAAAAACACATTTGACTCCCCTATCATCTAGCTTCTTCCTCTTTTGGTCAGGAACATGGGCATAGGTAATATACCCAAAAATCCTGAAGTGATCTACTGCAGGTCTTTGGCCGCTCCATGCTTCTTCCGGTGTCATATTTTGAACAGCTAGAGTGGGACTTTTATTTAAAATATGAATGCTCCAATTGACTGCTTCAGGCCAGAAACTTTTTGGAATTCCACTTCCCCTCAAGAGACTTCGCACCATATTCAGAATGGTACGATTCTTCCTCTCACATACACCATTTTGCTGTGGTGTATAGGTTGCTGTAAGTTGTCTCTTGATCCCATGCTTCATACAAAAATCTATAAACTCAAGCGAGTTGTACTCTCCACCACGATCCGTGCGAAGGACCTTTATTTGATTTCCTCCATCCTTTTCAACAAGTGCTTTGAAGTTCTTGAAAGCCGCAAAAGCTTCAGATTTTTCTTGCAAAAAATACACCCAAATCTTCCGGCTAAAATCATCGATGAAGGTAATGATATACCGTTTACCTCCATTGGAAATTGGAGATATTGGTCCGCAAATATCTGAATGAACCAACGCCAACGGACTTTTTGCTCTCCACGATTCTCTTTGTGGAAATTGAGCACGATGTTGCTTGCTAACAACACAATCTTCACAAATTTCCAAAGGAGCAGAGATTTGAGGAAGACCCTCCACCATCTCTTTTTTATATAGTGTTCGCAACCCACCGAAATTAAGATGCCCATAGCGAAAATGCCATAACCAGGCTTCCTCCTTCAATCTTGCAGAGAAACATGAATTTGTAGTGTTGTGGAGATACAATGGAAACATCCGATTGCCCGTCATTTTGACTTCAGCAATTAAACCCAACTTCTCATCTTGGATTCTACAAATCCCACCTTTAATAGAGATTTCATATCCCTTCTCTTGCAGCTGACCAGCACTTAACAGATTAGTCTTCAATTAAGGGACATACAATACATTTGAGATAGTTTGTATCGAAGTCCCTTTTGGATGAATTGCCACTGTTCCTTTCCCCATCACCGACACAATGGAATTATCACCAAACTTTACGGTGTTGTTGTACGTTTCGTCTAGATCAAAAAACATTTTCTTGTCTCCACACACGTGATTGCTACAACCAGTGTCGAGATACCACATATTTGGTTGAGTTTCTTCATTCTCATGGCACACCATCAAAAGAGATATTTCTTCTTCTTTTTCAGCAAAGTTAGTTCTTTCAACTCTTTGTTTATTCAAATTAGTTCAACATTCAGATTTGTAATACCCATACCTGTGGCATCTAAAACACTCCACTTTGGATTTGTCTGCTGACCTTGGCCTAAAACCAGTTGAATGTCGTCCTCCACGACCTCTTCCTCTCCCTTGGAAATCACGATAGGAATAGCTTTCAGACTTTTGATCAAAGCTGAAGCCACTGCGATCGTTGTTCTCCCTTCCTCTGCCTCTTCCTTTGTTCACCCTTGCTACTGATGAAGAATGATCTCCAATTGAGACCTTCAAAGCTTGCTCTTCCGTCTCTTGTTGTAGGAGTTTTTGTTCATGAACTAACAAGGATCCTTGCAACTCATCAATGGAAAGTTCTTCAATGTCCTTGGCTTCTTCTATGGAACAAACAATAAAGTTGAATTTTGGTGTCAACGATCAAAGAATCTTTTCAATGATGATGACATCCTCCGTCTTGTCGCCATGAATCCGCATCTTATTAACTATTGCCATTGTCCGAGAGAAGAAATCTGTGATTGTCTCTCCCGACTTCATTCATAGCATTTCAAACTCCGAACGAAGTGTTTGAAGCTGCTGCCTCTTTGCTCTTGCTGAGCCTTGATACTTTTTCTTCATGGAATCCTATATTTCCTTGGAGGTATCCTTGCAAAGAATTGTCTCCAAAATGGATCTGTCAATTGCTTGGAAAAGATAATTTTTGGCCTTGAGATCCTTCAATTTTAATGCATCCAAAGCCGTTCTTTGCGCTGCCGTTAACACAACTCCTTCATCAGGTTCGGCAACTCCCGAAGAAACAACATCCCAATACTCCTTGGACTTGAGAAAATTCTCCATTAGCATGCTCCAATGATCATAATGACCATCAAAGTGTGGAATAGCAGGTTGTACAAATGTTTCTGAGGCCATTACTACTGCTGCAAAATAGAACCACCACGAAAGCAACCTGCTGCTGCTACAAACGAAAATAACCTGCTGCAATACTCTCCCTTGACTGCTGCAAACAAAAGTACTTGCTGCAGTAAAAACTCTCTTTTGGTTCTCACATTTTTACAGCACTCAAACACACTTTTCTTCCTAACCTCCGCTCTGATACCAATGTTAAAAACCAGAGGAGATGCAGAGTATGCAGATGTGCACAAGAACAGCGTTAAAAATAGAGGAAAACAGAGGAGATTTTTCTGATATGCACAAAAACAGAGGAACGTCTGCATAACCACACACACTAAAAAAAACTGACACCATAGTCTTTATATAGTCTTTACAAAAACAAATAACCACCACACTCCACTAACTTCACACGTACAGCAACCAATCCACATAATAAAAGTGCTTAATAGACTATTAACACATAAAAAACAAACCAGAAACATAGACTCGTTCAACACACTTGATATAAAAACGTACTGAACCATTGAGCAAACTAACAGCTGAGTTCAAAAGTAGTTCCTTAAATATATTCACTCATAAAACAATATACAACAGCACCAAAACAATTAAAGATTGACATGTGCCACAAGAGCATGTCCGTGGAAATTACATGACAGCTAATGCAAATCATTTTTCTTCACAAAGAAGATATACATCTAAAATATACTTGAATGCTAATTTAGCTCAGAATCTGCAGTCAAATGCTGATTTCTTCTAACTTCTCTATAGAGGCCCTCTCTCTTTTTATGTGAAGAAGCTTGTCAGACACACACCACGGAAAACTTAAGAAATGATCTTCATGAGCCTCTTCCTTATAGCAGCCCCAGAATTTTGGGTGGTAGGTGACGTGATACCAAGCTGATGCCTTTGCATATATATTAACACCATCAGAAGCTGATCCTGACTCCGTATCATTGAACCATGACCTGGCTTCGTTTCTCAAGGACCTCACAGCAAAAATTATACCTTCAGGGTCTCTTCTTTTATCAAAATATTTCAACTTCGTCAGGTAATTTCCACTCAGCATTTCAGCCTCGGTTTTGATGTCATATGAATGCATCAACCTCCTCAATCTGCAGTCATACTCTAGTTTGTACTGAAAGGCATCCTTGACATAGTCCTCAAAGCCTTCTATTTCCATTCTACAATCGTAGGAGCTCAGAGCAACTTCCCTTGTGAAGGAATTTATAGCATTGGTATATGGTGCAATCCCCTTGACCTCTCTGTAAAGCCTCCCAATCACATTCTGAGAGTCGTAGGTGCACTTATCAGACTTTTCCATGAAGTCTGGGTATTCTCTAACTCGCAGATGCCGTGAAAGTTTAGCAGGAACACCAGTTTTAGGGAAGTCAACTGCTATGGAATGTAACTCTGCAAGCTCAGTACAAGATTTGCTGCACGCCTTCTCCGGCTCCTTATCTGCGAACACTGTGTGAGAGTTTGCAATAACCCCTAAACTATCATTGACTATGTAATCTGCGAAGTACTCCACGACCTCCTGGATGTTAAACCATTAAATTGGGATAGCATGAGTTTATTAGTTATCTAGTGAGAAGATATATATCAGCAGAAGACGCCAATTAATGAAGTTCCTTATGAAACAAATATAGAGATGTCGAATGATAAAGACTTTGCAAGTCAAGATTGAAGAGGCACGCTACAGAACAGAAGGGCACTTTCTTTAAGTTAAAGAACTATAAGGTTCACATGCTGAGCAACAAGAATTACACTGTGCTCATAAAACAGACTAGATGCTCAAATATCTGCTTTGTAATGAACATTGCCAAATGAGTTCCCCAATAAATTGGAATAAACAGTGCCATCCATATGATCAACCTTTCGAGCATCTCATCTTCATAAAATATGAGGGTATCTAGTGATGTCCGATTCTTGTGCATCTACTGGTTTCCCTGATAGATGACTTAGATGATGCACAAAGAAACTCTCCATTCAGAAGTACCAGAACATAGCTTATTCGATTCTACATATTGTATTTCAGGATTACAAATATATTTGAAGAACCAAAAGATGGAGAACCAAAAGGGAAGAAACATGGAATATCAATGCCAAAGATGACAACTATCTGTACAAATTTGAAAAGTTAAATTCGCTAAGCCATGACAAGGTATTACTTTCCAATTCAGTTGAGTAAATTGAAGATATCCTCAGTCCACATAAATTATGATCCAGTTACAGCAATAATGGCGTATCTATTTTATAACTGGTAAGGACTTTCAACTCAGGTTTTTATCGAAATTTCTGTTCATATTGCTTGTCAAAAGAAACCAATATCTGGGTAAAAGAAAACCACATTATATTACCATTGCAACTGTTCTTTAAAAGTGTTTGATCTCATTCAACAGCCTCGTTTAAGATGTTTTGCATAGAAGCATACCACTCGAACAATATGAATGCAAACTATCATTAGTGTGGTCCTCTCAAAGATGATGCTTAACGGGCAAACATGTGTGTGCTTTCAGAGATAATAGGTATAGCTGCTTGTTAGTGGCCAATGCGTACCTCGATGGTGACATCATGATCAAGAGTTACATGAGGTGCTGGGGTATAATCCATGGGTCGATGCAAACCAGGAGGAACCAGATCAGGATCCCAACAAACAAAGTATATATCTCCATCTAAATCACTTCCCGAACATTCATCTTGATGTGGCCTGGAGGTTAGTCGCAAAATATCAGAAAATCATGTAGATTATGTGTAAATGCTATCAGGTGCGGCGCAGGAACTTGCATGAACAAACAGGGAATGAGAAGAACTGACATAGAAAATGGTAAACGGTTGGCTGAGACCAGAGGTTAGAGACTGTTAAAAAGTGATCCTTTTTTGGAAAATGCTAGAACAAACTACAGAAGTCTAACCACCCATCGTTGCAGCGTGGATGGTAGGGCTGCTGGACTCCACGATGGAGGTCTCGGTTTCGAAGCCCCTGCGAAGCAGGGAGGCTGAAGCGCTGCGTGGTGCCTTGCCCGGGGTGCGTGGGTGGTGGTTTCCTGCGTGCCTCCCCAGGGTTTACTCCCCGGCTGCCGGCCGTGCGGCGGGTTCCCTGGGTCACAAAAAAAAAAAAAAAAACTAGAGAAGTCTACGTGCATGGAAAACATGTTTCCTTCATTCGCAAGCATTTTGCTTCATCAAATGCCAGCTGTTAATGACTTAGGCGGTGAAGAAAAGTCCAAAAACATTGCTGGAAATGTGCTGTCCAAGTCAGTGCAAGGGGAGTCTAAGTTAATGTCAAAGTCAGTCAAGGCTTAGGCGGTGAAAAGAATTGTTAACATGTCCAAGTTGAAGATTTGTTCGTGATCTGCATAAAGTCGGCAACAAAGGAATTGTCTAGATTCTAAGTTGTTAATGTTCAGCTGTATTATTGCTATAGTGGTGGAAATCACTGTAATGTTGAGTCGGTGAACTCTACTATAAATAGAGAGGTGGACGTCCAATCTTGAGGCGCAGACCAACTCGCCAACCTCCTCTCCTTTCTTTTGTAATACCAACTAATAATAGAAGGCTTTCTTTCTTTGTTCCCATGCGCTCCCTTGCTATATTCCACATTCACAAATACACGCTTGCACACATGCTCCCGCATAATCCAACGGAGACAATAAAATGTGAAGAGAGAGAGAGAGAGAGAGAGAGAGAAATGCGTCCAGACTCAACTGCCTAGAATGTTACTCAGTGGGGATGAGAACTGACATAGTGAGAAAATGAGTACCGGCAGTAAAAGGAAAACTTTTACCTCTCTCCTTTCTGAGGGAAAACAATGCAATCAACCATATGGTGCAGTGACGGAACATCAACAGCCTTTAAGACACGGACATCTCCAGGATGCAGGCAAGGGTTTTTCGCAACCACCAACTTTCCCTGAAAGATAAAGGTGCCAAGCGTTCTGCTCGACTTTAGCATGGTTTTGATTCCAATCTGCAAATTTCTGACCCTAGAGGGTTGTACAAACACCTGACCATATTCCAAAGTCCTTGTTTCGTCCAAACATCCCATCATTGATCTTCCATTTGGCACAAAGATCCTTGTTTTGGTACGCAAGTCAAGCAACTTCGATGCACAGAATGTTCGAAGCATCATTGATAGAAAGGGTTCCACATTTGGCTCATAACCACAGATAAGCATTTCTAGAAGAACCTCGGTATTCTCTCCAGGAGACATAAGCTCCAGCTCATGCTGCGCCACCAGATGATCCGTTAAAATAGCATCCAGTTGACATAGCGCCTCTCTTTGCTTCCTTTCAAAAATATGATCCTCGACTCCAAGAGTAGACAAAAGAGTAATAATCTGGCGATTAAGAAAGCAAGGCTGATACCTGCTCCACGCTAAAACATCTAGTTTTGTATGTGATGATTCGTATTTATACATGCTGCGTCTTAATGATAATTTTTTCGATGAAGTTGGATCCACTGCCACAACACCTTTGAACCCACCATATCGAATCTGATATGCAGATGAGGTTGAAATTGTAAGACTACATTTTCTAGCCACTTCCAGAGCAAATTGGTGAGATATTTTTCCAATACCATCAGAGAAAACATATGTAACTCCACCCCTTATGATTTCAACATCTGGTATCCTTTCAACTTCATCTTTCCTGACGTTAAGAGTTTCTGTTGATGAACTAAAGGACTGACCTAGTCTGGCAGCATATTTTGCCACATTTCGTATGTTACGAAAATCCCCCATCCACTCCCTTATATCTGTTGCAGTAAGCCCTTCCCTAGAAGCAAACATCCAAACAGAACTATCCCGTAATTGACTTTTCGAAAAGGCAAGAAACTCAAACCTCTTATCACCAATGACAATTCCATCTCTCAATGTTGAGACTATCCTCCTATAAATTCCGCTTCGCCTTTCGTCATTTGCAGAGTTACGTGGAGACCAATTTGTTGAATAAATTTTGTCAAGCTCCTCATCAACGAAAGAAACACGGAGAAAATTATCAATATCTCCAAGATAGTTACGCAGCACCCGATTGGAAACATTCACTTCTGGACCACAGAAATACATCTTAGAAGGAGTTACTTGAACCCTACGCACATACACCAACCCATCATCCAAAGAAAGAGTGCCAGCTGTAGGTTTATGGTCAGAACTCCGATACCGCTGATATTGATTCTCGAGCCAAGTTACAGGATGGTAACAGCAATCTTTTAGACGACCCAGCTTTTCCAAAGCATGTTCTATGCAATCAACATTCATGTCCATATCAACATTCATGTCCATTCTTCTCGGATCAACCAGCTGGAAAAATTTTGAATCCAAAACTGGCCATGGTAGATACCCATGCTGAACCAAGGGACAGATTTTGAACAAGATTCCATATGGCAAGGCAACTCCAGCAGGTGGGAGCACAACAGGTACAAGATCTGAACGGTTAGTAAAAGGAGGGGCACTTTTCAGGGTGAACTGCCCACTCTGTTCTTTGTAGCGATCAAAATACTTATCAAAATCAGGAATCTGATGACGATGCTGAAGTTCCAAACACAAAGAGGAAGATTGGCCAATACAAAAAGATGGGGTAAAATCAACTTCCCTAACCCATTGGTCATCAGCAGCTTCCATAAAATATTTGAGAGAGGAGGAATCTTTTTCATGGATACGAGGGGCACCTAGTAACTGGTGAAATAAAACCACAGAAAGAAAAAAAAAATTATTAATGTCCAGCTTAACGGGCATATAAAAAAAAATTGCTGCTCTACCAATACTATGGGGATGGGGGAAGTTCATAAATCATACATCATAGAAAGAGTATCATCCTCAGAGAAGTAAAACAGCAGGTCTTTTATATATTGTGAATCACTACAACCTACACTGTTTAGGCCCTCCTACCGCAAATGATTCATCAACATATTAACGACCAACAAGAACATAGCAATTGGATGTCATGGCTTAAAAACTTCAAGCATTAAGTTGAAGCATGAAACCTGAATGACTAGATACTTCAGAGCGTGACCACATGGTTGGTGCAGCTGAATCTGCCCAATATTGTCATAGGAGAGCTCAAGCATGTAGTCCACCAAATTATAGGTTAAAAAGAAGAACAATTTTCTCATGCCAAATCCAAATTTTACAGAGGCATTTGGGCTCTCCCACAGGGCAGTGAACATATCCTCAGAAGTCTGACATCCAAAATGCAAAGTTACATTATGCAGGGAGTGCTGAAAGTCCTTGGGATTTGGAACAATATCAGAATCTCGTTCTGAAGCCTTAAAATATGAATCGCCATACCAGAGATCCTTATTATTAGTGATAAAAATAATATCTTCGCCATGACATTTAGCAGTAAATTGAACATGTGCACATGTTCTTTCCTCTCCAACTCTTGGTTTCTGAATTTCCACTGCATAAACAGTCTTTTTGCCAAGATATTGCTCCAGAAAATCCTTGACTGTTTCTGCACTAATTGTTGAGTAGAACCCGTACAACTTAATAGTCCTACCCATGCTATCTCAAAGACTCTAACTGCAATTGAAAAAAAAAAAGAACACAAGAAAAAAGAATGAAGTTAACTTGAAGACATAACATGGACATTGCCTCCACGCAATGCTTATAAAGATGACAGATAGGGTTCCACATAACCAAAACTAAAGAGTCAAACTACGCAATCTCAAGTCTTACCTGTTTAACTACTTGCAAGTACACTTCTAGGCACATTTCGAGAACGATAACTAGACATGATCAAAATTGCCTATTCACAACTCATCAACCAGCAACCACCTCATAACCATGCGGGAACTCGACAGCAGATGAGAAATTCACATCCTCCAGATCACAGGGCCAAGTACAACAGCACAAGCATGTTGATCCGCTTCCTCCTAACGAGATCATCTATCCATGTCCGAAACAAACGCGCAGTGGATTCTTGCTCCAACACTCTGTCTATTTCAAACGAACTGCACAGTCCAACACCTCAGAAGTTCTCCGATTCATCGCTAGCATCTAGCTCCGCCTCTCCCTCGCCGGAACGACTCGATCCCGGCCCCCGTCGGCCACGCATCTTCGACCGAATTACGAAACGTGAGAGCATCTTAGGAAGCAGGACAGCCGGAAGAGGCTTTCAAAAACACGTACGACGGATTGGAGTAAGGAAAACTTCGCTCGAGCAGGCCAGAAATGACGATCACGGAGACGAACAATCCGAGAGCTCGAAATCGAAGTGAACAGAGCGAGTGTCGCGACCGTGGAATCAGCATCCGCAGCCGATGCACCGGACGAAGCGGCCCGTCTCCGGCGGCTCCGTCGTGGCAAAAGCCATTACAGGCGGAGGAGGAGGAGAGAGAGAGAGAGAGAGAGAGTTCAGACACTTCACTGCCGTAATGTGACTTTGACTGCTGTCAACGCCGGAGTTGACCAGCGCGACTGGCGGTCGCTCGGAACTCGGAAGTAAAGATCTGTCACGGCACGCGCCTCCGTGAACTTTACTTTCTATGTCTTTACACAAAGTATCGATGCTACTAAAACAGTAGTACTATTAATGGACGTATATTAACTTATGAAAAATCTCAAATTCATATATTTATGATAAATTTATCACTAATTTTCTATCCATAAAAAATCTCAAATTAGTTTACTTAACACCTGCGACAAAGTTATGTTAAGTTAGTTTCCGTCAAATTTTATCATGTTATGTAGTTTCCGTCAAATTTTATCGTGAATTTACTGAGTTAAATGACATGTGATAATTAACGAGTGTATCAATTTATAATTTTATCATCCATTTGTCGGGTTAATATCACAAAAAGCCCTAAACAAATATATATGTGACAATTTTTCCCCAAATTATTTTTTTTATTATAAAAATCCCAAATTTGTACACCTATAACAAATTTATCTTAAATAACCATAAAAAAATCCAAACCTAGGTATATTTGTGAAAAATTTATCCCAAATTAATTTTTGATTGCCAAAAACTTCAAACGGATACATTTGTAACAGAAATACTCTCCGTTAAAATATATTATTTTCACAAAAATCATAAAAATGGTACAATTATGACAAATGGAGAATAAAATTTCAAATTAATACACCTAGGCCAATTGTGTCATGTGTCATCTAATACAATAATTTGACAGTAAAATTTAATATAAATTAATAGATGATAAATTTATCACAAATGTATCGATTTGAGATAAATTTGTTGAAAGTATACAATTTTGGGGTTTTTAATAGTCAAAAAATTAATTTGGCATAAATTTGTCACATATATACCAAGTATGGGTATTTTGATGATATTAATCTTATTTGTCACAAATACCAATTTATGTTTTTTTTTGTAATATTAATCAAATTTAACAGAAATTAAATGCATCAGTTTAAGATTTTTTATGGTGAAAAAATTAATTTCGAATAAATTTTATCAATTTTTTTTTTTTTTTGTATTAACCCATTAACTTTAGTATGCTAATGTTGACGTGGCCATGATGTGTCCCCAATGGACATTGACTCAGCAAATAAAAGGGGAAAAATGAAAAATAAAAAATATGAATTTTCAAAAAAAAAAAAAAAAAGAATCACTAGAAAGAAACATCACCTTTTATTCACAAATTCAAACCTTTTGGATTCGCCAGAATAAAGAATTTATTTCTCGATTCCCAATTGCAAAAATCACCAAATAATCACAAGCTAAAAACAACATTGGAAAAAGAAAAGAAAAAGACACTTGAATCAACAAACAAACATTCAAAAGTCAAAACTCCACGAAAATAACTGGATTTCAACAAGCTATCAAAATAAAGGCATACATGTTAATGAAATCGATCTGATTTATTTTTTACATAGACTAAAATTCGATCTTAAAAATGAGAAGCAAAGGTCGAAGATATTTGAGAAAGAAAAACTCTAACCAAATGATGAAGAAGAGATGATAAATGCTTTTCTCTTCAATTCCCATTGACCGTTGAAGTCAATATTAGTTCACTGTAGATTCGACATTAAAAAAACAGAGCCTTATACAAAAATCAATTGCAAGCCTATCCTCTTCTTGACCCTTTGGTCTTCTTGAGTGTCTACTTGTTGTTGGTGCCGGACCTCTTTTTTATAAATCTATTTGGCAAAGTCTATACTATACTTACTTACTTTTACCAAAAAAAAAAATGCAAGCCTATCCTTCTCCATCTTATCATAGTTGTTTTCTATACTATGCGATTCTGTCGTGTGATTGCTTGTGCGCCCCCCATAATACAGAATGTTAATTAAACTAGGTTTGCTGCAATTAAAGTATAATGGACATCCTAAGTAAGTAATATCCCTGTGATAAAACTTTGGATCATGACATCATACAAGGTTATTGGAAAGAGAAGTTAATTCTTATATACATCTTTTATCATTCTATCGTGATTGTTATTGATCTCTCAAAATATCACGTGACGATATTTTTTTTACTGGAGTTATGAAGATCAAACATTATAAATTTCGTTAGCTTTTATCGACAAAAATGTAATTTTCATCACCTGCCATGTTAGGATTATAATAAGAGTCTTTTGGTGTGTTTTTTTTATCGTCACTTTTTATCTTGCTTGTCATTGCAAAGTACTTAATATTCCATTACATTAGTCTCCTCAGACAATTTTCTTCATTTGTAAGATGACTAATTGCACACGAGCACGGCGTGAACGGCATTTTAGATACGAATTTCCTCGCTATCAATAATTTTTCAAGTAATTAAATGTAAACCGCCTTTGCTTTTTTACCTACTGTTTATAGGGTCTAGTCTGTGAAGATGGAGTGGATTCCTTCAACTTGCTACTGAATGCACCCTCACCGGAAGAGATGACTCTGCTAGTGACCAAAAATGGCGATTTCACCATTGAAGCGATGGAGCTAACGAACCCATCGCCCCACACGAAAGGCCCCATCAACGTCCGCGGGTGGATGGCGCACGTGAGGGCAGCAATGGAAGGCATGCTTGCAAAGCACTTCAACAAGGACGAAATCGACGAGTTGTTCGATCGATTGGTTCAGAAGCTGTCTGACGAGTGTTCTCAGGAACTTGAATCATGCTACACAGAAGACATTCAACTCTTCATCGTTTTAAAATGCAGATAAAGTATAGATAATAATCGATGCGTAGATGCTTGTGTGCTTACCAATGTTGATTGCCCGCTCTGTCCGATAGTAGTTGATTCCTACGCTTGTCCTTTATTCCCTACTCAAGATTTGCTTGTATATTAAAAAAAAAAAAAAAAATTTGCCTTCTAGTAGAAGGTTGTGCATTTTTTCTAGTTTTTATTAATAAAAATCCTATTATCTATTGAGGAAAATTGCCCGGTCTTAATATTGTGTTTATGAACAAAGAACTTATATCTTGCTTGTTTCCATGCAACGAGAATCTCATGCCAATGGAAAGGATTATTGCATTTGGTAACACATTTACATATTAGGTCATCCGTGATAGGATTAGCAGGGGAAATTCCGAGTGCCTCATAGTAAAATATCTTGCCTGTTTCAATAATTAGATTATTTTAGAGTACCAAAACATCTGGTGAGCTAGTGCACTGATAAGTTGTTTGGGCCTTTCACCTAGTAAAACAAGAGGTGCCAATTATGACCTCTAATGTCGATCTTAGGTTCCCGATCATCAAGAGCCATAGATTTGTGTGACTCTCTATAAATATGAAGTATAGGGTCGGAATGCAAAGACGGCCACAATTGATGAAAGCCTAGGTGGTCATCAATCAACACCAGATACTCGAATAGCTTAAAGTACCAAACTCAAATTTCACAAACAACCTAAGTTAGATGAGTATGCCCTCCACAGATAGCTTGTAGAAGATGAAGGCAAGCAGAGCTTCAAATATGCAGTATTTTAACTTCTTTAGAGGAAAATTTTGGGTTTGGCAGTTAAAAAACTGAACTTTCATTATGATTACTCGAGGCATCAAATTTTGACTTTGCGCAATTGATTTTTGACTTGGATGGAAATCCTGCCTATTTTCGAGGACATGCTGATATGGAGACAAGTGATTTACTCAGAAAATTCGGAATAGTCGCTCCTTGAGAAGTCCAAGATATGCACGATCGAATTGAGGTTGAATGCTGCGTTGTCTCATGTGTAAAAAAGCCTACTCTGGCTGCTTTATTAAACCATTTAAACCGAAGCGGAGGATTAAGACCGACGTTAGTTGTGCATTGAATTCTCGCTTTTGCTGATGATCGCTCCGACAAAGTCTCTTGAAAATTCAGACCGCCAATGAGGTTCGCTTGATATAAAAAGGCACTGAACCCCTGAGCAAAATGACAGCTGAGTTCATATTGTCCAGCACTTGAGGGGGGGAATCGAGAAGTTCACAAAGAGAGAGATGAGCGATGCTGAAACCCAAATGCCGTCGGCATACCCGATGAACGCCGGGGAGGGGGATTACAGCTACAGCAAGAACTCTTACTTCCAGGTTTTTATTTTCGTGCATTTTTTTGATATTGTCGCTAAGCAAATGTGCAAGTAAATGACAGATGCAGAAACCATGAACCCCGTGCTGCAGCAGATAAAGACTCTGCTACAAATCAGACTTCTACTCTCTCTGTATAACTCCCTAATGCTACATAACTTGCCTCGCAAATATCCTGATAGATGCTAACATTCATGCTGATTTCACGTTTCTTATAGTCAGTCTCCTCATTTATTTATTTTCCCGAGAGAAAGGGCTGATTCTATGTGTATTGCTTGACCTTTCCACTAGGGGATGAATTGTCATCCTCACGAATTTGAATACCGTTTTACAGAGAGCGACCACAAATGTTCTGAAGGCCATGATTGACGAGGCAATCATTGACAAGCTCGACATAGAAGCTTATGTCTCCTCCTGTCCTGCAACAATCCGCCTTGCCGACCTCGGCTGCTCGGTTGGACCAAACACCTTCATTGCCATGCAAAACGCCATACATGCCATCCAAAAGAATCTCACATCCAAAGGCCTCCTTACCGAGATGCCTGAATTCCAGGTTTTCTTCAACGATCATGCTGCAAATGACTTCAACACCCTCTTCAAGTCCCTCCCTCCAGAAAAACCCTACTATTCTGCTGGAGTTCCGGGGTCATTTCACGGGCGGCTCTTCCCAGAGTCTTCCCTCCACTTCGTGCACTCGCAGTATGCACTCCAGTGGCTTTCAAGAATTCCTGATGAGATATCGAATAGAAACTCTCCGGCATGGAATAAGGGGAAAATTCACTGCACAAATGCTTCCGAGGCGGTGTGCAATGCATATGCAGGTCAGTTCAACAAGGATATGGAAGCGTTTCTGAAATCTAGAGCAGAAGAGATTGCCGTGGGAGGGATAGCAGTACTAACCATGCCTGGAAAACCAGATGATGTTCCATATTCTAAGATACCCGTGTGCATAATGTATGATCTTATTGGATTGAGTCTCATGGACATGGCCAAAGAGGTATGGTATCACAATATCTCCCAACTCTTGTTCGACCTTTTCCTTATAATCTTTTATTAGACTGACGAAGGAAAAAACAAGTCTACCTGGGATATGAAGTTTCTTCAACTTAAGAAAAGGTTTCGTGCATATGCACATCTATAGACAGCACAACGAATAATACCACCACAGTAGTCTCGGATCCAAGAACTGAAGCTCTACTCAAGTTTCTTAGAATATGCAACTCTATTGTAATGTACTTTTTTTCAATAATGTTTTTGCAATTCTTCTAATCCAGAGATTTGACAGCTTATCTGTTAGGCCACTAAAATTTTCTCCCATGATAGTCATCTGCCAGAGAGATCAACATTAGACTGCTTGAACTTTTAACTCCATTCAACTGACGGAGAGCCACAAATGGGCGAGCTTTTCACTGCAGGGAATAATAAGTGAAGAGCAAGTGGATTGCTTCAACATGCCACTGTATCCTGCGTCTCCGGCGGAGATTGCACGGCTAGTCAAAATGGACGGTAGTTTTCACATAGAGAAGATGGAGCTGCTTAACACCCAAACGAGGTATGAAGGTGGAGTCCATGCACAGGATATTGTGATACACCTAAGAGCGGGCTTGGAGGGGATCATCAGCAAACACTTTGGAAGCAAGATCATCGACGAACTCTTTCGACGTCTTGTGGAAAAGACTCGGGATTTCGGCCACCTACTGGAATCGAGCTACAAGGAAGGGACTCTAATGTTCATTGTTCTCAAACGCCATTGATGCATCTTTTGAAGATGACTCTCCTGCCCTAAAATTCGATTAACTAGAATAAAATCGCCAGCACCTAAATTACTCTGTTATTTCTAGATTAAGTGTCCTTCCGTGGTGATTTTAGTGTCAGCATTTCCATTTCAATATCAATCGCTTGTTAGAGTCGATGAGTGCCTTAGGGAATATGCTTAATTAGAGATTCAAACCCCATTCTGCAGTCCTAGAGAGAAACTAAAGAAATGAACAATGAATATCTCAAGAATTCTGGTAAAGAAATCTGAAAGGGGGACAAAGAACTTTCACTTGAAAAAATATGGCGACGTGCATGTTGTTTCATTGAATAGACTAGCACTGACATTGGATCGTTTGCCTCCATAACTATGACACTGAGATAAAAAGTAGCTCCTTATATATATTCACACATAATAGTAATACACAACAGTACCAAACTTGTTACACACATAAAAGTAATCCACAACAGTACCAAACTTATTACAGATTGACATATGCCATAAGAGCATGTCCGTGGAACTTACATGACAACTAACGCAAATCATTTGCCTTCACAAGGAAGACATACATCTAAGATATACTTGAATGCTTCAGAAAATTTAACTCAGAATCTGCAGTCAAATGCTGATGTCTGCCAACTTCTCTACAGCAGCCCTCTCTCTTTTTATGTGAAGTAGTTTGTCATAAACACACCATGGAAAACTTAAGAAATGATCTTCATGAGCCTCCTCCTTATAGCAGCCCCAGAAATTAGGGTGGTAGGTAACATGATACCAAGCTGATGCCTTTGCATAAATATTAACATCTCCAGAAGTTGATCCTGACTCTGTATCATTGAACCATGACCTGGCTTCCTTTCTCAAGGACCTCGCAGCAGAATTTATACCTTCCAGGTCTCTTTTTTTATCAAAATATTTCGACTTCGTAAGGATATTCCCACTCAGCATTTCGGCCTCGGTTTTGATGTCATAATAATGCATCAACCTCCTCAATTTGCAATCATACTCAAGTTTGTACTGAAAGGCTTCCATGATGTAGTCCTCAAAGCCTTCTATTTCCATTCTACAATCATAGGAGCTCAGAGCAACTTCCCTCGTGAAGGAATTTATAGAATTAGTGTGTGGTGCAATCCCCTTGACCTCTCTGTAAAGCTTCCCAATGACATGCTGAGACTCATAGGTGGACTTATCAGACTTTTCCATAAAGTCTGGGTATTCTCTAACTCGCAGATGACACGGAATTTTAGCAGGAACACCAGTCTTCGGGAAGTCAACTGCTATGGAAAATAACTCTGCAAGCTCAGTACATGATTTGCTGCACGCCTTACTTGGGTCCTTATCTGCAAACACTGTGTGAGAGTTTGCAATAACCCCTAAACTATCATTGACCATGTAATCTGCGAAGTACTCCACGACTTCCTGGATGGTAAAACATTAAGTTGGGTTAGCATGAGTTTATCAGTTATCCACTAAGAAGGTATATATTAGCAGCAGATGCTAACAAATGAAGTTCCTCATGAAACTAATATAGAAATGTCAAATGAGAAAGACTTTGCAAGTAAAGTTTGAAGAGACACCCTACGGAACAGAAGGACACATTCTTTAACAAGTCAAAGAACTAGAAGGTTCACATGCTGAGCAACAAGAATTACACTATGCTAACAAAACAGAGTAGATGCTCAGATATCTGCTTTGTAACAAACATTGCCAACTAAGTTCCCCAATAAATTGAATTAAGCAGTGCCATACATATGATCTAGCTTTCATGTATCTCATTCCTTCATAAACTACAAGGGGATCTAGTGATGTCCGGCACTTGTGCATCTACTGGTTTCCCTGATAGATGACTAATGGTTGCACATAGAAACTCTCCATTCAGAAGTACCAGAACATAGCCTATCCCATGCTACATATTGTATTTTAGGACTACAAATATATTTGAAGAGCCAAAAAGCATGGAATGTCAATGCCAAAGATGACAACTATAGGACATTCAACTCAGGTTTTAGCGAAATTTCTGTTCATATTGCTTGTCAAAAGAATATGATATATCTGGGTAAAAGAAAACCACACTAAATTACCACTGCAACTGTTCTTTAAAAGTCATTGATCTTATTTTTCTTTGGTAAGTCATTGATCTCATTCAACAGCCTCATACAAGATATTTTGCACATAAGCATATCACTCGAACAATATAAATGCAAACTACATCACTGTGGTCCTCTCAAAGGTAATGTTAACGGGCAAGCATACATGTGCTTTCAGAGATAATAGGTGTAGCTGTCTGTTAGTGGCCAATGAGTACCTCAATGGTGACATCATGATCAAGAGTGACAGGAGGTGCTGGGGTATAATCCATGGGTGGACTAAAACAAGGAGGAACCAGATCAGGATCCCAACAAACAAAGTAGATGTCTCCATCTAGATCACTTCCCGAACATTCATTTGGATGTGGCCTGGAGGTTAGTAGCAAAATATCAGAAAATCATGTAGATTATGTGTAAATGCTATCTGGTACAGAGCAGGAACTTGCATGAACAAACAGGGAAATCTAATCGAGATCCATTCCATGATTGCTTGTAATTATGAAACTTACCATCCAAAGAAAGTCCAGATAAATCAATCTTTTTGGTATCTTTTAAGTAAATAACATGAGAGCAACAATGATAATCACAGCTGAAGAAATATGTCAAGTTCTTATAGCCAGAGATGCCAGTTGACCAACTAGGGGAAAAAATGGAGTTGAGAAGTAATGTGATCATGATTTTATCTGCTTACATATGGTTGTCTAGGATGGACGACATGGGTTTGTTCGTACAATATCTTTTGCACACCCCAGTTACATGAATGTTTCTATCTATATAAATAAATACATGACCAAACAAAGAAAATGCTGATACGTCATTCAGTTCATTCACATGCTTAATACTCTGTCCTTGATAGCCTTGAAAAAATATTTCTCATAAAAAAATTTGCACATTGTCAACACCACCTTGGTATCTTTATGAACAAACCAGCGCACCCTCCACCTTTTTATAAAATAATCACAATTCCCAAACAAACCCACTAGGTTTCTTCTCCTTTTTTTTGGGGGGGCCAACGGTTGGCTGAGACCGGGGGTTTCAGACAATAAACATTGAAAAAGAAAAAAACAGAGAGAGATGCATCCAGACTCAACTGCCTAGATTGTTACTCGGTAGGAATGAGAAGAACTGACATGGTAAAAAAAATGAGTACCAGCAGGCAGCAGTAAAAGGAAAAAATTTACCTCTTTCCTTTCTGAGGAAAAACAATGCAATCAACCATATGGTGCAGAGATGGAACATCAACAGCCTTTAAGACACGGACATCTCCAGGATGCAAGCAAGGGTTTTTCCCAACCACCAACTCTCCCTGAAAGATAAAGGTGTCGAGCGGTGACTCACTTCTGCTCGACTTTAGCATGGTTTTGCTTCCAAACTGCAAATTTCCGACTCTAGAGAATTGTACAAACACCTGACCATATTCCAAAGTCCTTGTTTCATCCAAACATCCCATCATTGATCTTCCATTTGGCACAAAGATCCTTGCTTTGGTACGCAAGTCAAGCAACTTCGATGCACAGAATGTTCGAAGCATCATTGATAGAAAGGGTTCCACATCTGGCTCATAACCACAGATAAGCATTTCTAGAAGAACCTTCGTATTCTCTCCAGGAGACATAAGCTCCAGCGCATGCTGCGCCACCAGAGGATCCTTTAAAATAGCATCCAATTGACATAGCGCCTCTCTTTGCTTCCTTTCAAAAATATGATCCTCGACTCCAAGAGTAGACAAAAGAGTAATAATCTGTCGATTAAGAAAGCAAGGCTGATACCTGCTCCACGCTAAAACATCTAGTTTCGTATTTGATGATTCGTATTTGAGCATGCTGCCTCTTAATGATAATTTCTTTGATGAAGTTGGATCCACCGCCACAACACCTTTGAACCCACCATATCGAATCTGAAATGCAGATGGGGTTGAAATTGTAAGACCGCATTTTCTAGCCACTTCCAGAGCAAATTGGTGAGATATTTTCCCAATACCATCAGAGAAAACATATTTAACTCCACCCCTTCTAATTTCCACATCTGGTATCCTTTCAACTTCATCTTTCCTGACGTTAAGAGTTTCCATTGACGAACTAAAGGACTGACCAAGTCTGGCAGCATATTTTGCCACATTCCGTATATTATGAAAATCCCCCATCCACTTTCTTATATCTGCTGCAGTAAGCCCTTCCCTGGAAGCAAACATCCAAAGAGAACTATCCCGTAATTGACTTGATGAAAAGGCAAGAAACTCAAACCTCTTATCACCAATAACAATTCCATCTCTCAATGTTGAGACTATCCTCTTATAAATTCCGCTCCGCCTTTCTTCATTTGCAGAGTTACGTGGAGACAAATTTGTTGAATAAATTTTGTCAAGCTCCTCATCAACAAAAGAAACACGCAGAAAATTATCGATATCTCCAGGATAGTTACGCAGCACCCGATTCGAAACATTCACTTCTGGACCACAGAAATACATCTTAGAAGGAGTTACTTGAGCCCTGCGCACATACACCAACCCATCATCTAGAGAAAGAGTGCCAGCTGTAGGTTTATGGTCAGAACCCAGATACCGCCGATATTGCTCCTCAAGCCAAGTTACAGGATGGTAACAGCAATCTTTTAGACGACCCAGTTTTTCCAAAGCATGTTCTATGCAAGCAACATTCATGTCCATTCTTCTCGGATCAACCAGCCGGAAAAATTTTCGATCCAGAACAGGCCATGGTAGATACCCATGCTGAACCAAGGAACAGACCTTGAACAAGATTCCATATGGCAATGCAACTCCAGCTGGTGGAAGCACAACAGGTACAAGATCTGAACGATAAGTACAAGGAGGGGCACTTTTCAGGGTGAACCACCTACTCTGTTCTTTGTAGTGATCAAGATAATTATCAAAATCAGGAAGCTGATGACGATGCTGAAGTTTCAAACACAAAGAGGAAGATTGGCCAATACAGAAATATGGGGTAAAATCAACTTCCCTAACCCATTGGTCATCAGCAGCTGCCATAAAATATTTGAGAGAGCAGGAATCTTTTTCATGGATCCGAGGGGCACCTAGTAACTGGTGAAATAAGACCACAGAAAGAAAAAAAAAGAATTAGTAGTGTCCAGCTTGACGGGCACATAAAACCATTGTGCTATTACAGAGGAAAAGTGCTGCTCTACCAATAATATGCGGATGGGGGAAGTTCATAAATCAAACATCTTAGAAAGAGTATCACCCTTAGAGAAGTAAAACAGCAGTTCTTTTATATATTGTGAATCACTACAACCTGCACTGTTTAGGCCCTCCTACCGCATACAATTCATCAACATATCCAATACCGATAAGAACATAGCAATTCGATATTATGGCTTAAAAACTTCAAGCATTAAGTTGAAGCATCAAACCTGAATGACTAGATACTTCAGAGTTGAACCACATGGTTGGTGCAGCTGAATCTGCCAAATATTCTCATAGGAGAGCTCAAGCTTGTAGTCCACAAAATTACAGGTTAAAAAGAAGAACAATTTTCTCATGCCAAATCCAAATTTTACAGAGGCATTTGGGCTCTCCCACAAGGCAGTGAACGTATCCTCAGAAGTCTGACATCCAAAATGCAAAGTCACATTATCCAGGGAGTGCTGAAAGACCTTGGGATTTGGAACAATATCAGAATCTCGTTCCTTTGCCTTTATATATGAATCACCATACCAGAGATTCTTACTATTAGCGAGAGCAATAATATCTTCACCATCACATTTATCAGTAAATTGAACATGTGCACATGTTCTTCGCTCTTTAACTCTTGGTTTCTGAACTTCCACTGCATAAACAGTCATTTTGCCAGTATATTGCTCCAGAAAATTCTTGACTGCTTCTGCACTAATTGGTGAGTAGAACCCGTACAACTGAATAGTCCTACCCATGCTATCTCAAAGACTCTAACTGCAATAACAAATAAAAGAATAAACACATAAAAAAAGAATGACGTTGAAGACATAACATGGATATTGCCTCCGTGCAATGCTCATAAAGAATGACAGATTGGGTTCCACAGGACCAAAACTAAAGAGTCAAACAACGCAATCTCAATTCTTACTCTTTAACTATTTGCAAGTACATCTAGGCACATTTTCAAGAACAAAGACTAGACATGGTCAAAAGTGCCTATTCGCAACTCATCGACTAGCTAACACCTCATAACTACGTGGTAACTCGACAGCGGCTAAGTCTCATATACGATTGCATGACCAAATTACACGCTCGGCAGGATGTGAAATTCATATCCTCGAGATCACCGAGCCAAGCACAACAACACAAGCACGTTGATCCGCTTCCTCCTAACGAGTTCATCGATCCATGTCCAAAACAAACGCAAAACTGGTTCTTAATCCAACACTGTATATTTCAAATGAAGTGCGCAGTCAAAGCATATGTGTTCTCTGACTCATCACTAGCACCTAGCTCCACCTCTCCCTCACCGGAACGACCCGATCACACCCCCCAGCGGCCACGCATCTTCCACCGAATTACGAAACGTAAGAACATCCTAGCAAGCAGGACGACGGATTGGAGTAAGAAAACTCCGCTCGAGAAGGCGGGAAATGATGATCGCAGAGATGAACAATCCGAAAGTTCGAAATCCAAGCCGACAGAGCGAGTGTCGCGATCATAGAAGTCGCATTCTTACGTGGAATCGGCATTCGCAGCCGATGCGCCGGCCGCCGCCGCGGCCTGAAGCAGCGGGCCCGCGGTTTGCACCGGACGTGGCGGTCCATCTCCGGAGGCTCCGTCGTGGCAAAAGCCATGAGAGGAGGAGGAGGAGGAGAGAGAGAGAGAGAGAGATTTGACTACTGTCAACGCCGGAGTCAGCATATAAAAGAAGGACAGTCGCGCTGAGCTGTCGCCGGCGCGTCAGTCACGCGCCTCCGTGAATTTTATTTTACTTTCTATGTTTTACAAAGTATTGATGCTAGTAAATTTTTAAATCGTTGCTTCCTAATGTCGACTTGGCCATGACGTGTCCCCCGGCGGACGTTGAGTCAGCAAATAAAAGGGGAAAAAAAATGAAAATCATAAAAATGAATTTTAGAAAAAAAAAAATTAGAATCACGGGAACACCTTTTAATCACGAATTCAAACCTTTTGGAGGATCCGACCAAGAAAAAAACCTTTTGGAGGAATAAAGAATTTATTTCTCAACTCCAAATTGCAAAAATCACCAAATAATCACAAGCTAACTATTGGATTCGACCCCAAAAAAAAAAAAAAAGCTTGAATGAACAAGCAAACATTCAAAAGTTAAAACCCCACAAAAATGACTAAATTCATCAATCTACCAAAATAAAGTCACATGTCATTGAAACTGGTCCGACTTATTTTTACATAGGCTAAAATTCAATCTAAAAAATGAGAAGTGAAGATCAAACATATTTGAAAAAGGAAAAATTCCAAG
This sequence comes from Eucalyptus brandiana, assembly GCA_014182725.1. Classification (NCBI taxonomy): domain Eukaryota; kingdom Viridiplantae; phylum Streptophyta; class Magnoliopsida; order Myrtales; family Myrtaceae; genus Eucalyptus; species Eucalyptus brandiana. The sequence continues at coordinate 33,790,504 of CM024669.1, forward strand.
GAAAGGACAGAGAAGAGATCAAAAATGCTTCTCTTCAGTTCTCGTTGATCATTGAACTCATGATGGGTTCGCTCTAGATTCGACATTAAACAAACAAAGCCTTATGCGAAGATCAATTTCAAACCTATCCTTCTCCATCTTATCATAGTTGTTTTCCTATACACTATTAATTAAACTAGCTTTGACGCAACTAAAGTATAAAGGACCTATAGAATGAAATGCTTTGGCAGTATAATGACATCCTAAACAAATAACATCACTGTGATAGGATTTCGAACCACGACATCCGTACAAGTTAATCGAAAAAAAAAACAAAAAAGAACACAGAAAACAAGAGCATACGAGAGAATTCAATTAGTACAGACTCATGCAACGGGCAAAGACTTTCGAGAATAATGATGGTGGCGGTGGATCGAACATAACAAGAACATACACCTCCCCAACATTGCATCACTAATCATCACAGAACTCGCACATGTTCGAAAAAGAAAGGTGATCCAAACGAGAAGACAAACTGAGAGAGAGATGATCCGATGATGTGGGAGTGTGAGTGCATGAACGGACGGAGAGAGATTGGGGACTCACCCGGACGGAGAATTGACAGAGGTGCGCCAAAATGCTGAATTGCTGAAGGTAGAGAGCGTTGTGTGGAAGTAGTGCAAGAAGCGGGACCTGTTATTTATAGTTCTGGAAAATAACACTGAAAACAGGAGAAAGCCTTGTCTGTCAAGTGTGTCAACAGCACTAGTCAACCATCCCTCAGAAGTTCCTCTCTTTCCCCTGATTAAAAATCCCCCACCTTGAGAAGTTCTTCTCTCTCTCTCTCTCTCTCCCTGATAAGATGCCACCTTCGAAAGTCTCTCCCTCTCTCTTCCCACGGGCTGTGATTCAGTCCATCGCACGAGCTTCCACTCCTGCTGTGTCCACTTTTGTGTACGGTATGTGCTGCCGAAAAACATGTAGGAGAATGAGATGATTTTGAAGATGGAGAGATAATTGAAATGTCCGCACATACATTCAAACCTACCACAGATTCTGAACGCACTTGAACATATACAGAGGACGATCGCTTATAAGTCAATCGGTGTGGGCAAACTTGAAACATTTTCTAGTGACTTAGTTAACATCATGAGATTTCTTATTTTAGATCTCGATTTTTATTGGGCTATTAGCAAAGGAAGACAATACAAATGGAGGGATTAACGAATGACTGTATAAGTCTATTTTCCGTATCTTTTACATTCATACTGTCTTGCTTATTTTATGTACATACAAAGTTTTTCATTTATCACAGCTCCTATTCCACAATCTCCACCATCTACACAATGTGACAACCACACGAGAGCTCAAAAGGTCAGGTCAACCAATTCACCCCCTCTAAAGCCCATCCGAGGATTGCCATTGGCGGGCTTTCTCATCTGGTCAAACCTCTGAAAGATGCGGGATTTTCATAGTGGATCTGATCACAGAACAATCTAGAACATGGCTCGAAAACATGCCCTTTTAGTTCACGGTGGGAAAGCTAAAACAAAAGGAGGGAATAATTAGTGTGACCCACATGACTTGGGTATACTCTTTATCTTCTCTCTTTCTTTAATCCGGGTATGCTTTGTTTATTAATTCCCTTATGGGAGAAATCGAACCATCACCACCATGGCAAGTAGGAGTAACTGAAGAAGGCAGCTACCTCATCCGGTGAAAAGAAAGCTTATGTCCTTCGGTATAATAATTCATATTACTCCATAATAGAGGCATTTACATAACTTACCTGCCAGCCACCATACAAGATCTAGGAATTTTCGTCACTTGACAATGATTGATATGATCAATCGAGATCCTAATGTTTAACACGATGTAGTTAAGCTCAACAAACAACAACCCATCTATGCCATATACTAAATTTGAAGTTAGGATCCTCCCCGACATGCTAATTATCAAGCTCAGGATGCAAATGGACAGTGTAAAGAGATGGTCTGTATTGCTAAAGAATAAAAGAGGTAATTTATGTCCCTCGGATTATTTATACTTATCTCAATCGGATAAAATATATTACAAAATCGAGGATATTGAGATTCACACTAAAATGACTTATATAGAAACGTGTGATGTACGCATGATTTAAATCCTTTAATAATTTAATATTCAGTTAACCTAGCCGAATAGGCTAGATTGGTCACGTCATGAACCACCCCTTCTTGGGCAAGACAAATGATTGGTTTGCTTTTCTGGGACATGATCCGAACGGGACCCAGTTAATTTCCTTGATAAGGTGCTTGAAGAGCATAATTCCGAATGCACCTTTCCCTCTTCTGCACGTCCTCTTTCACTTATTCTCTTTTCCCTCCTTTTCCATCCTCACTTTCTTCATCGCTAAACTGCTAATCCTTGAAATACAAGCACTCCATACCTAGAAAGCAAGTAGCACAAATTAGCACTACACGGACAGTAACGATTATCTGGGTTGTTGGCAGTTGGCCGTGTCCATTCTTGTACTAAAGCGAGGGCTAGGATTCGAGGTTTCTCGTTGAGCGCGAATTGTTTACTCTGTTGATATATCTCGATATTTGGTTCGCTAAAATTTGCTTGGCCTACTCAATGAACTATGTGGGTTTTGAAAGCACGTACTGTTGGTAATTTGTTTATAAAACAAATAAAGAGATGCCTCGTCCCACATCGAAAAAATGTGAGTGCGCACGTGGACGAGATTTGGCATTAACCAACGATCATTATTTTATTTATTGAGAAAATTTGGATTTATTTCTATAAAAATTAAATATAAATCTTGTTGAAACATGTATTTGTTCGCGGAAAGTTACGTTTATTTTTTATTTGTTATTTATTTAATTCCGAATTTTTATATCTTTTCAACATAACTTTTGAGGCGTCTTATTCACGAAATGTTGTCTTTGTTGTTTTTGCAACCTTTTGAAGAGTTGCCTTTATTCGAAAGACAAATATAAGTACGTTTGTTTTGAGATCAAACAAAAATCTTCTTTCATTTTTTTTATTTTTTCGAAAGAAACTACAGCCATTGTTTCTAATTGTTTTCCATGAGAAACCTGAACAAATATTAGAATTGCTATCTAGTATTCTCATTTTTTAGACTTTGTTGTATCCTGAAGGAAATTTACCGGTAACCATTAGCAACTTTGTGGGGCAAATAAATCCTTCCTCAAAGTCTGACTTGATTACTCAATCCGACTTCATTGTTCTACCCAATTTGAAGCCATATTCTCCCAACAATTTTAAGGATTTATCTGCATAACAATGAAGTCAAAGTCGGAGGCCTGTGGTGGCTCACCATCAGCGGTCCGAAAGATGTCGTCCATGAATCCCGAATCTTCCTCTTCTTTTGCCCATCTCAACATGCCTCTCAGAAATTGGAAATGCGATGGATGGCGTGCAGAATATTATTATTTGCTTGTTCATCTCCACCGCCTCTATCAACAATGAAGTTAAAGTCAATCACCAGAAGTCGAAAAGTTCCTTCAGAGGCTTCGGGTCGTGATATTTGTGGCCTGGCTGTGTATCTCACTCGCTTGCGGGGCATGCTAGACGAATGATTTATCGCCAGTGGAGTGAGCATTGCACGATTCTGGTTCTCTTCAAGTCGGCCTCAGTCTAGTCTACAGAGATTGTGGGCTTGTGCGAGGAGTGATAGAAGGGTGATCTGCCCGAGAAACAGAGGAAAGGAGACAGAAGAGAGAAATCGTGAGAGGTTGGCCACGATAAAAAGAGAAATACAATCCAAGAGCAAAGGCGATTAAAAAAAAAAAGAATGAGATAAGTTCATCCAGGGAGAAGTTGAGAAAACTGATAGACGCAAATTGCGTAACCCCAAAATCTCCATAACTAGAACAAGAACATGCATAATTGAGTAGAAAGATTAACGCACCTGTTTTTGGATCCATTATTCTGGGATCCATTATTCTTAAAACGGAAGCAGAAATACAATATTCCACGCGCAAGTCCTTCTCCTCTATTGCCCTCCGTATCATTGGCTCAATGAGGTGGCCCCCTCACGTGTAGCGTAAGATAAACGCCCCTTAGGTGAGGATACATGTGAGAATTAGGGTTAGAGGAGAGACTTGAGCACTATTTATAGAGTTTCCAGCTAGTCCCCTCATTACGGGCCAGGCTCAACTCGGCCCACACTAGCCAGCCCATATTAGACTAATTAAGAAACCTTCTATCTCACTTTAGACCAAACTCCATAAAATGGTAAACATTAAACGGTAAATTATAATATCAATTAATATAGTCCACAATTAGAAAAACTCTTACATTCTCCCACTTGGACCATATTAATTGAAATCGTACTGTATGTGCGCACATTGGTCCAAAGATAATTCTTAATAGTTAATCCTATCCCATAAAGTCTTAAACACCGAATCATGGCGGTAACTGCATGTATACACACAAAGCCTTTCATGGTCACGACTCAACTTTATTAATATTGATTCAATATGGTAGTGTGGCAAATGGATAACATCTCTATCTCATAGAGAGATCCCATTTGTCAGTCACCATTCTCTTAAATTTAGGCGTCACAAAAACTTGTGCCATTAGAGAATGCTTTATAATTCCAATGAACCGACATATGTCTTATCCTTACGGTTAACATTTCTTTATGTATCACAAGACCTATGCACAAGGCTAATAACCGGATGCCCGGATGCCCCTAACATTCACTCAAGGTTTAAGCAATACCTTTGAGACTCTCGACAATATATATATTCAACATAATAACAATCCATTCAAAAATATTTTATTGAATACAAAAGTTAACATATATATATCAAAGTATTACTAAATTGTAACAAAACAGATGTAAACTTTATTCAAGGAAAAATAAAACACAGCTCCTACTAAATAACAGCATCCCAAGATACTCCTAGGCCCATACTAATGACATGTTGATAAACAACACACGGGCATAGGCCTTTAGTTAGTAGATCTGCAATCATATCATCTGTAGGAATATAATCTACTGCAACGTCACCATTCTGCACTGATTCCTTTATAGTCAAAAACTTAACATACATGCGTTTAAACCCCTTGAGACTTCTATTGTTATTAATAAACAACACTGCAGAGTTATTGTCACAATATAGCTGTATGGGTCTATCCACAAAATTGAAAACTGATAACTTTTTAATGAGGTTTCAGAGCCAAATAACTTGAGTAGCAGTTGAAAAACATGCTACAAACTCCGCTTGCATGGTAGAAGAAGATATGGATTTCTGTTTTTCGCTTTTCTATTATACTGCACCTCCTGCCAACATAAATATGTATCATGTCGTTGATTTCTTATCATCTTGACAACCAGTAAAATCTGCATCTGAATAGCCTGCTAGTTGCAAGTCTGGAACATGTCTATATATCAGCATATAATCTTTTGTTCTCTTTAAGTACCTTAAAACCTTCTTAGCAGCAACCCAATGATCGTGTCCTAGATTTGACTAATATCTGCCTAGAAGCCCTGTTGCAAAAACAATGTCTAACATAGTGCAAACTTGAGCATACATAATACTTCCAAGCACACTAGTATAAGGTATATCCTTCATTTGAGCTTTCTCAAAATCTGAATTAGGGTATTGTGAAAGACTCAATTTATCACCCTTAACAACAGGAGCAATTCCTGGTTTGCAATCCTACATATTGAATATTTCTAAAACGCGATCAGTATACGCCCTCTAAGATAAACCCAATGAACGGCGTAAGCGATCCTTATGGATCTCAATGCCAAGAACAAAAGACGCCTCACCAAGGTCTTTCATATCAAAATTTTTCGATAACATCCGCTTTGTCTATAAATCAACCATTCTCAGAACATAATCTCTAACTCCACCAGAATCATCATACGTCATAGTAAAAAGTGTTTGCATGTGTGTTCCTATCTCAGCATTAGGTGAGACACAGTTTCTAGCCATCCAAGCTTCCATCATCTGCCTAGCATTACAGTCTGTAGGCAAACCACTTTTCAAGTGTTCCTGAATGGAACGCTTCATGGACAGCAAGCAAATCCTATTGCTCTTTTCCCATGCAGCAAAATTTGCTTTTTGAGCCTCTGTACTCTCGGTAGTCAAATCTGCCGGCCGATCAGTAGTAAGAGCCATATGAACATCTGCCATCTCCATAACAAACAGAAAATCATCTCTCCATCTCTTAAAATTCGAACCAGCAAGAATCTCAATGGTGACAGAGTTACCATTTACAGAAAATATGACTGAAAAACAAGCAGTATATATAATTAGCATCATGTGAGCATTGTGTAACTTGACGTATAAGTACACATCCAGAGAGTTACATGCAAAATCACATAATCACCTTTGGGCAGAATACATGACATACAATTGTACACTCCTCACATGATAAGGGTTATGAGAATATATTCCAATCTTTGTGAATTCATCACTTTTAGGCATATGAACCATTAGGATCGGTCACTCCTCCACCACACTATCATATATCCCTCCATGAACTAATACACAATCACCTCCTTAGGGAGTATAACTATGTATTAGACCAGGAGACATCCCAATCAAATATACGAGATCAAAATTTCTCAAACTCAATCAAGTGTGCTGCCACTTTGACGGTCACAACTCAATTGAATCCTTGAAATTCTCTCATACCATGGATATAATCTTTACATCTCACATACACCATATACACGTGATTTAACTTTAGTGATAAGGGCATCATATCACTCAAATCACATGCTATGCTAATTATACTACCTTATTCATTAATAAAATATAATAAATTTTAATTTTTATTAATGAATCACACTTTTATAATGTTTATGTGATAACATATCAGTAACCCAATACATGTATTTCCAAAAACACAGAGAATACAAGAAAAATACGCAAAAATACACTAGAAATTCACATATTTAGGGCTTTGTATGTATTTTCACTTCCATAAAATCATCAAATATGCAAAATAAATACACCATGACGTAGGGAATAATCATACGAGTCCATCGCCGCCGGCCGCGCGCGAATCGGAGCCTCCACGCGCCCGCACGCGCCGCCTGAGTGCGCGGCACGTGGAGCACACGCGCGGCGCGTGTTCGACGCCCATGTGGCGCGTGGCCGCGTGTGCGGCCTCCTCCGACGACGCGTCACCTATGGATTTCTTCGTCTCATCGAGCCCAATCCGAATATATAATTTAATTTAATTTTTATTGAACGAAAGATTTTGAAAATCTCAAATTATGGCAAAATCATTTGCGTTCGTGTTCTAGGGTTACGGAGGCTCTGATACCACATGATAGACGCAAATTGCGTAACCCCAAGATCTCCATAATTAGAACAAGAACATGCATAATTGAGTAGAAAGATTAACGCACCTATTTTGGGATCAATTGTTCTTGAAGCGGAAGCGGAAACACAATATTACCCTCCGTATCACTGGCTTAATGAGGCGGCCCCCTCACGTGTAGCGTTAGATAAAAGCTCCTTAGGTGAGAATGAAAATTAGGGTTAGAGGATACACTATTTATAGAGTTTCGGTAGTCCTCATTCTGGCCAGCCAACTTCCATTATTAAAGGCTTGTAGAAGATGAAGGCAAGCAGAGCTTCAAATATGCAGTATTTTAACTTCTTTAGAGGAAAATTTTGGGTTTGGCAGTTAAAAAACTGAACTTTCATTATGATTACTCAAGGTGTCAAATTTTGACTTTGCGCAATTGATTTTTGACTTGGATGGAAATCCTGCCTATTTTCGAGGACATGCTGATCTGGAGACAAGTGATTTACTCAGAAAATTCGGAATAGTCACTCCTTTTAAAGTCCAAGATATGCACGATCGAATTGAGGTTGAATACTGCGTCGTCTCATGTGTAAAAAGCCTACTCTGGCTGCTTTATTAAACCATTTGAACCGAAGCGGAGGATTAAGACCGACGTTAGTTGTGCATTGAATTTTCGCTTTTGCTGATGATCGCTCCGACAAAGTCTCTTGAAAATTCAGACCGCCAATGAGGTTCGCTTGATATAAAAAGGTACTGAACCCCTGAGCAAAATGACAGCTGAGTTCATATTGTCCAGCACTTGAGGGGGGGAATCGACAAGTTCACAGAGAGAGAGATGAGCGATGCTGAAACCCAACTGCCGGCGGCATACCCGATGAACGCCGGGGAGGGGGATTACAGCTACAGCAAGAACTCTTACTTCCAGGTTTTTATTTTCATGCATTTTTTTGATATTGTGGCTAAGCAAATGTGCAAGTAAATGACAGATACAGAAACCATGAACCCCGTGCTGCAGCAGATAAAGACTGCTACAAATCAGACTTTTACTCTCTCTGTATAACTCCCTAATGCTACAAAACTTGCCTCGGAAATATCCTGATAGATGCTAACATTCATGCTGATTTCACGTTTCTTGTAGTCAGTCTCCTCATTTATTTATTTTCCCGAGAGAAAGTGCTGATTCTACGTGCATTACTTGACCTTTCCACTAGAGGATGAATTGTCATCCTCACGAATTTGAATACCGTTTTACAGAGAGCGACCACAAATGTTCTGAAGGCCATGATTGACGAGGCAATCATTGGCAAGCTCGACGTAGAAGCTTATGTCTCCTCCTGTCCTGCAACAATCCGCCTTGCTGACCTTGGCTGCTCGGTCGGACCAAACACCTTCATTGCCATGCAAAACGCCATACATGCCATCCAAAAGAATCTCGCATCCAAAGGCCTCCTTACCGAGATGCCCGAATTCCAGGTTTTCTTCAATGATCATGCTGCAAATGACTTCAACACCCTCTTCAAGTCCCTCCCTCCAGAAAAACCCTACTATGCTGCCGGGGTTTCGGGGTCATTTCACGGGCGGCTGTTCCCAGAGTCTTCCCTCCACTTCGTGCACTCCCAGTATGCCCTCCAGTGGCTTTCGAGAATTCCTGATGAGATATCGAATAGAAACTCTCCGGCATGGAATAAGGGGAAAATTCACTGCACAAATGCTTCCGAGGCGGTGTGCAATGCATATGCAGGTCAGTTCAACAAGGATATGGAAGCGTTTCTGAAATCTAGAGCAGAAGAGATTGCCGCAGGAGGGATAGCAGTACTAACCATGCCTGGAAAACCAGATGATGTTCCACATTCTAAGATACCCATATGCGTAATGTATGATCTCATTGGATTGAGTCTCATGGACATGGCCAAAGAGGTATGGTATCACAATATCTCCCAACTCTTGTTCGACCTTTTCCTTATAATCTTTTATTAGACTGAAGAAGGAAAAAATAAGTCTACCTGGGATATGAAGTTTATTCAACTTAAGAAAAGGTTTCATGCATATGCACATCTATAGACAGCACGACAAATAATACCGCCACGGTAGTCTCGCATCCAAGAACGGAAGCTTTACTCAAGTTTCTTAGAATATGCAACTCTATTATAATGTCCTTTTTTTCAATAATGTTTTCACAATTCTTCTAATCCCGAGATTTGACAGCTTATCTGTTAGGCCACTAAAATTTTCTCCCATGATAGTCATCTATCAGAGAGATCAACATTAGACCGCATGAACTTTTAACTTCATTCAACTGACAGAGAGCCATAAATGGGCGAGCTTTTCACTGCAGGGAATAATAAGTGAAGAGCAAGTGGATTGCTTCAACATGCCACTGTATCCTGCGTCTCCGGCAGAGATTGTGCGGCTAGTCAACATGGACAGTAGTTTTCACATAGAGAAGATGGAGCTGCTTGACACCCAAACGAGGTATGAAGGTGGAGTCCATGCACAGGATATTGTGCTACACCTAAGAGCGGGCTTGGAGGGGATCATCAGAAAACACTTTGGAAGCGAGATCATCGACGAACTATTTCGACGTCTTGTGGAAAAGACTCAGGATTTCAGCCACCTACTGGAATCGAGCTACAAGGAAGGGACTCTAATGTTCATTGTTCTCAAACGCCATTGATGCATCTTTTGAAGATGACTCTACTGCCCTAAAGTTCAATTAACTAGAATAAAATCGCTAGTACCTAAATTACTCTGTTATATCTAAATTAAGTGTCCTTTCGTGGTGATTTCAGTGTCAGCATTTCCATTTCAATATCAATCGCTTGCTAGAGTCGATGAGTGCCTTAGGGAATGCTACACTAGAGATTCAAACCCCATTCCGCAGTCCTAGAGAGAAACTAAAGAAATGAACAATGAATATCTCAAGAATTCTGGTAAAGAAATCCGAAAGGGGGACAAAGAACTTTCACTTGAAAAAATATGGCGACATGCATGCTGTTTTCATTGAATAGACTAGCAGCGACATTGGATCGTTTGCCTCCATAACTATGACACTGAGATAAAAAGTAGTTCCTTATATATATCCACACATAAAAGTAATACACAACAGTACCAAACTTATTACACACATAAAAGTAATAAACAACAGTACCAAACTTATTACAGATTGACATATGTCACAAGAGCATGTCCGTGGAACTTACATGAGAACTGATGCAAATAATTTGCATTCACAAGGAAGACATACATCTAAGATATACTTGAATGCTTCGGAAAATTTAACTCAGAATCTGCAGTCAAATGCTGATGTCTGCCAACTTCTCTACAGCAGCCCTCTCTCTTTTTATGTGAAGTAGCTTGTCATAAACACACCATGGAAAACTTAAGAAATGATCTTCATGAGCCTCCTCCTTATAGCGGCCCCAGAAATTAGGGTGGTATGTCACATGATACCAAGCAGATGCCTTTGCATAAATATTAACACCTCCAGAAGCTGATCCTGACTCTGTATCATCGAACCATGACCTGGCTTCCTTTCTCAAGGACCTCACAGCAGAATTTATACCTTCCAGGTCTCTTTTTTTATCAAAATATTTCGACTTCGTAAGGATATTCCCACTCAGCATTTCGGCCTCGGTTTTGATGTCATAATAATGCATCAACCTCCTCAATTTGCAATCATACTCAAGTTTGTTCTGGAAGGCTTCCATGATGTAGTCCTCAAAGCCTTCTATTTCCATTCTACAATCATAGGAGCTCAGAGCAACTTCCCTCGTGAAGGAATTTATAGAATTAGTGTGTGGTGCAATCCCCTTGACCTCTCTGTAAAGCTTCCCAATGACATGCTGAGACTCATAGGTGGACTTATTAGACTTTTCCATAAAGTCTGGGTATTCTCTAACTCGCAGATGACACGGAATTTTAGCAGGAACACCAGTCTTCGGGAAGTCAACTGCTATGGAAAATAACTCTGCAAGCTCAGTACATGATTTGCTGCACGCCTTACTTGGGTCCTTATCTGCAAACACTGTGTGAGAGTTTGCAATAACCCCTAAACTATCATTGACCATGTAATCTGCGAAGTACTCCACGACTTCCTGGATGGTAAAACATTAAGTTGGGTTAGCATGAGTTTATCAGTTATCCACTAAGAAGGTATGTATTAGCGGCAGATGCTAACAAATGAAGTTCCTCATGAAACTAATATAGAAATGTCAAATGAGAAAGACTTTGCAAGTAAAGTTTGAAGAGACACCCTACGGAACAGAAGGACACATTCTTTAACAGGTCAAAGAACTAGAAGGTTCACATGCTGAGCAACAAGAATTACACTATGCTAACAAAACAGAGTAGATGCTCAGATATCTGCTTTGTAACAAACATTGCCAACTAAGTTCCCCAATAAATTGAATTAAGCAGTGCATACATATGATCTAGCTTTCATGTATCTCATTCCTTCATAAACTACAAGGAGATCTAGTGATATCCGGCACTTGTGCATCTACTGGTTTCCCTGATAGATGACTAATGGTTGCACGTAGAAACTCTCCATTCAGAAGTACCAGAACATAGCCTATCCCGTGCTACATATTGTATTTTAGGACTACAAATATATTTGAAGAGCCAAAAAGCATGGAATGTCAATGCCAAAGATGACAACTATAGGACATTCAACTCAGGTTTTAGCGAAATTTCTGTTCATATTGCTTGTCAAAAGAATATGATATATCTGGGTAAAAGAAAACCACACTAAATTACCACCGCAACTGTTCTTTAAAAGTCATTGATCTTATTTTTTTTTTTTTTTTTTTGGTAAGTCATTGATCTCATTCAACAGCCTCATACAAGATATTTTGCACATAAGCATATCACTCGAACAATATGAATGCAAACTACATCAGTGTGGTCCTCTCAAAGGTAATGTTAACGGGCAAGCATGCATGTGCTTTCAGAGATAATAGGTGTAGCTGTCTGTTAGTGGCCAATGAGTACCTCAATGGTGACATCATGATCAAGAGTTACAGTAGGTGCCGGGGTATAATCCATGGGTGGACGAAAACAAGGAGGAACCAGATCAGGATCCCAACAAACAAAGTAGATGTCTCCATCTAGATCACTTCCCGAACATTCATTTGGATGTGGCCTGGAGGTTAGTAGCAAAATATCAGAAAATCATTTAGATTATGTGTAAATGCTATCTGGTACAGAGCAGGAACTTGCATGAACAAACAGGGAAATCTAATCTAGATCCGTTCCATGATTGCTTGTAATTATGAAACTTACCATCTAAAGAAAGTCCAGATAAATCAATCTTTTTGGTATCTATTAAGTAAATAACATGAGAGCAACAATGATAATCACAGGTGAAGAAATATGTCAAGTTCTACTTATAGCCAGAGATGCCAGTTGACCAACTAGGGGAAAAAATGGAGTTGAGAAGTAATGTGATCATGATTTTATCTGCTTGCATATGGTTGTCTAGGATGGACGACATGGGTTTGTTCATACAATATCTTTTGCGCACCCCAGTTACATGAATGTTTCTATCTATATAAATAAATAAATGACCAAACAAAGAAAATGCTGATACGTCATTCAGTTCATTCACATGCTTAATACTCTGTCCCTGATAGCCTTGAAAAAATATTTCTCATAAAAAATTTTGCACATTGTCAACACCACCTTGGTATCTTTATGAACAAACTAGCGCACCCTCTACCTTTTTATAAAATAATCACAATTCCCAAACAAACCCACTAGGTTTCTTCTCCTTTTTTTGTTGGGGGGGGGGCAACGGTTGGCTGAGACCAGAGGTTTCAGACAATAAATATTGAAAAAGAAAAAAACAGAGAGAGATGCATCCAGACTCATCTGCCTAGATTTTGTTACTCAGTAGGAATGAGAAGAACTGACATGGTAAAAAAAAAAGAGTACCAGCAGGCAGCAGTAAAAGGAAAAAATTTACCTCTTTCCTTTCTGAGGAAAAACAATGCAATCAACCATATGGTGCAGACATGGAACATTAACAGCCTTTAAGACACGGACATCTCCAGGATGCAAGCAAGGGTTTTTCGCAACCACCAACTCTCCCTGAAAAATAAAGGTGTCGAGCAGCGACTCACTTCTGCTCGACTTTAGCATAGTTTTGCTTCCAATCTGCAAATTTCCGACCCTAGAGAATTGTACAAACACCTGACCATATTCCAAAGTCCCTGTTTCATCCAAACATCCCATCATTGATCTTCCATTTGGCACAAAGATCCTTGCTTTGGTACGCAAGTCAAGCAACTTCGATGCACAGAATGTTCGAAGCATCATTGATAGAAAGGGTTCCACATCTGGCTCATAACCACAGATAAGCATTTCTAGAAGAACCTTCGTATTCTCTCCAGGAGACATAAGCTCCAGCGCATGCTGCGCCACCAGAGGATCCTTTAAAATAGCATCCAATTGACATAGCGCCTCTCTTTGCTTCCTTTCAAAAATATGATCCTCGACTCCAAGAGTAGACAAAAGAGTAATAATCTGTCGATTAAGAAAGCAAGGCTGATACCTGCTCCACGCTAAAACATCTAGTTTCGTATTTGATGATTCGTATTTGAGCATGCTGCCTCTTAATGATAATTTCTTTGATGAAGTTGGATCCACCGCCACAACACCTTTGAACCCACCATATCGAATCTGAAATGCAGATGGGGTTGAAATTGTAAGACCGCATTTTCTAGCCACTTCCAGAGCAAATTGGTGAGATATTTTCCCAATACCATCAGAGAAAACATATTTAACTCCACCCCTTCTAATTTCCACATCTGGTATCCTTTCAACTTCATCTTTCCTGACGTTAAGAGTTTCCATTGACGAACTAAAGGACTGACCAAGTCTGGCAGCATATTTTGCCACATTTCGTATATTACGAAAATCCCCCATCCACTTTCTTATATCTGCTGCAGTAAGCCCTTCACTGGAAGCAAACATCCAAAGAGAACTATCACGTAATTGACTTGATGAAAAGGCAAGAAACTCAAACCTCTTATCACCAATAACAATTCCATCTCTCAATGTTGAGACTATCCTCTTATAAATTCCACTCCGCCTTTCTTCATTTGCAGAGTTACGTGGAGACAAATTTGTTGAATAAATTTTGTCAAGCTCCTCATCAACAAAAGAAACACGCAGAAAATTATCGATATCTCCAGGATAGTTACGCAGCACCCGATTGGAAACATTCACTTCTGGACCACAGAAATACATCTTAGAAGGAGTTACTTGAGCCCTACGCACATACACCAACCCATCATCTAGAGAAAGAGTGCCAGCTGTAGGTTTATGGTCGGAACCCAGATACCGCCGATATTGCTCCTCAAGCCAAGTTACAGGATGGTAACAGCAATCTTTTAGATGACCCAGTTTTTCCAAAGCATGTTCTATGCAAGCAACATTCATGTCCATTCTTCTCGGATCAACCAGCCGGAAAATTTTCGATCCAGAACAGGCCATGGTAGATACCCATGCTGAACCAAGGAACAGACCTTGAACAAGATTCCATATGGCAATGCAACTCCAGCTGGTGGAAGCACAACAGGTACAAGATCTGAATGATAAGTACGAGGAGGGGCACTTTTCAGGGTGAACCACCTACTCTGTTCTTTGTAGTGATCAAGATACTTATCAAAATCAGGAAGCTGATGATGATGCTGAAGTTCCAAACACAAAGAGGAAGATTGGCCAATACAGAAAGATGGGGTAAAATCAACTTCCCTAACCCATTGGTCATCAGTAGCTGCCATAAAATATTTGAGAGAGCAGGAATCTTTTTCATGGATCCGAGGGGCACCTAGTAACTGGTGAAATAAGACCACAGAAAGAAAAAAAAAGAATTAGTAGTGTCCAGCTTGACGGGCTCATAAAACCATCGTGCTATTACAGAGGAAAATTGCTGCTCTACCAATAATATGCGGATGGGGGAAGTTCATAAATCAAACATCTTAGAAAGAGTATCACCCTTAGAGAAGTAAAACAGCAGTTCTTTTATATATTGTGAATCACTACAACCTGCACTGTTTAGGCCCTCCTACCGCATACAATTCATCAACATATCCAATACCGATAAGATCATAGCAATTCGATGTTATGGCTTAAAAACTTCAAGCATTAAGTTGAAGCATCAAACCTGAATGACTAGATACTTCAGAGTTGAACCACATGGTTGGTGAAGCTGAATCTGCCAAATATTCTCATAGGAGAGCTCAAGCTTGTAGTCCACAAAATTACAGGTTAAAAAGAAGAACAATTTTCTCATGCCAAATCCAAATTTTACAGAGGCATTTGGGCTCTCCCACAAGGCAGTGAACGTATCCTCAGAAGTCTGACATCCTAAATGCAAAGTTACATTATCCAGGGAGTGCTGAAAGACCTTGGGATTTGGAACAACATCAGAATCTCGTTCCATTGCCTTTATATATGAATTGCCATACCAGAGATTCTGATTATTAGCGAGAGAAATAATATATTCGCCATAAAATTTATCAGTAAATTGAACATGTGCACATGTTCTTCGCTTTCCAACTCTTGGTTTCTGAATTTCCACTGCATGAACAGTCTTTTTGCCAAGATATTGCTCCAGAAAATCCTTGACTGCTTCTGCACTAATTGGTGAGTAGAACCCGTACAACTGAATAGTCCTACCCATGCTATCTCAAAGACTCTAACTGCAATTGAAAAAAATAAATAAATAAACACATAAAAAAAGAATGAAGTTGAAGACATAACATGGATATTGCCTCCGCGCAATGCTCATAAAGAATGACAGATTGGGTTCCACATAACCAAAACTAAAGAGTCAAACTACGCAATCTCAATTCTTACTCTTTAACTATTTGCAAGTACATCTAGGCACATTTTCAAGAACAAAGACTAGACATGATCAAAAGCGCCTATTCGCAACTCATCAACTAGCTAACACCTCATAACTATGCAGGAACTCAACAGGGGCTAAGTCTCATATACGATTGCATGACCAAATTACACGCTTGGCAGGATGAGAAATTCATATCCTCGAGATCACCGAGACAAGTACAACAACACAAGCACGTTGATCCGCTTCCTCCTAACGAGTTCATCGATCTATGTCCAAAACAAACGCAAAATTGGTTCTTAATCCAATACTGTCTATTTCAAATGAAGTGCGCAGTCAAAGCATATGTGTTCTCTGACTCATCACTAGCACCTAGCTCCGCCTCCCCCTCACCGGAACGAAAAGATCATACACACCCGGGGGCCACGCATCTTCCACCGAATTACGAAACGTAAGAACATCCTAGCAAGCAGGACAGCCGGAAGAGGCTTTTGGAACATCTATCACGGATTCGAGTAAGAAAACTCCGCTCGAGAAGGCGGGAAATGATGATCGCAGAGATGAACCATCCGAAAGTTCGAAATTCAAGCCGACAGAGCGAGTGTCGCGATCATCGAAGTCGCATTCTTACGTGGAATCGGCATTCGCAGCCGATGCGCCGGCCGCCGCCGCCGCCGCCGAGGCCTGAAGCAGCGGGCCCGCGGTTTGCACCGGACGTCGCGGTCCATCTCCGGAGGCTCCGTCGTGGCAAAAGCCATGAGGAGGAGGAGGAGGAGGAGGAGAGAGAGAGAGAGAGAGAGAGAGAGAGAGATTCGACTACTGTCAACGCCGGAGTCAGCATATAGAAGAAGGACAGTCGCGCTGAGCAGTCGCCGGCGCGTCAGCTCACGCGCCTCCGTGAATTTTATTTTACTTTCTATGTTTTTACAATTTACAAAGTATTGATGCTAGTAAATTTTTAAATCGTTACTACCTAATGTCGACTTGGCCATGACGTGTCCCCCGGTGGACGTTGAGTCAGCAAATAAAAGGGGGGAAAAATGAAAATCATAAAAATGAATTTTAGAAAAAAATTAGAATCACGGGAACAACTTTTATTCACGAATTCAAACCTTTCGGAGGATCCGACGAAGAAAAAAGCCTTTTGGAGGAATAAAGAATTTATTTCTCAACTCCAAATTCAAAAATCACCAAATAATCACAAGCTATTCGCTCCAAAAAAAAAAATATCACAAGCTAACTATTGGATTCAACCCCAAAAAAAAACATTATGAAGAAAAAAAGCTTGAATGAACAAGCAAACATTCAAAAGTTAAAACCTTAAAAATGATTGAATTCATCAATCTACCAAAATAAAGTCCCACATGTCAATGAAACCGGTCCGACTAATTTTTACATAGGCTAAAATTCGATCTAAAAAATGAGAAGCAAAGATCAAACATATGTGAAAAAAGAAAAATTCGAAGGAAAGGACAAAAAAGAGATCAAAAAAATGCTTCTCTTCAGTTCCCGTTGATCACTGAACTCACAATAGGTTCACTCTAGATTCGACATTAAACAGAAGAGCCTTATGCAAAGATCGATTTCAAACCTATCCTTCTCCATCTTATCACAGTTGTTTTCGTATACACTATTAATTAAACTAGCTTTGACGCAACTAAAGTGTAAAAGACCTATAGAATGGAATGAATGACATCCTAAGCAAATAACATCGCTGTGATACGATTTCAAACCACGACATCCGTACAAGGTAATTGGAAAAAAACAGAAAAGAACACAGAAAACAAGAGCATACAAGAGAATTCAATTAGTACTGACTCATGCAACGAGCAAAGACTCTTTCGAGAATAATGATGGTTGTGGTGGATCGAACATACAAGAACATACACCTCCCGAACATTGCATCACTAATCATCACAGAACTCGCACATGTTCGAAAATGAAACGTGATCCAAATGAGAAGACAGACTGAGAGAGAGAGATGATCCGATGATGTGGGAGTGAGTGCATGAATGGACAGAGAGAGATCGGGGACTCACCCGGACGGAGACTTGACAGAGGTGCGCCAAAATGCTGAATTGCTGAAGGTAGAGAGCGTTGTGTGAAGGGCAACAAGCGAAACAGAAGAAAGCCTTGTTTGTCAAGTGTGTCAAGTCAACAGCACTAGTCAACCATCCCTCAGAAGTTCCTCTCTTTCCCCTGATTAAAAGTCCCCCACCTTGAGAAGTTCTTCTCTCTCTCTCTCTCTCCCTGATAAGATGCCACCTTCAGAAGTCTCTCCCTCACTCTTCCCACGGGCTGTGATTCAGTCCATCGCACGAGCTTCCAGTCCTGCTGTGTCCACTTTTGTGTACGGTATGTGCTGCCGAAAAACATGTAGGAGAATGAGATGATTTTGCAGACGGAGAGATAATTGAAATGTCCGCACATACATTCGAACCTAACACAGATTCTGAACGCACTTGAACATATACAGAGGATAATCACTTATAAGTCAATCGGTGTGGGCAAACTTGAAACATTTTCAAGTGACATAGTTAACATCACAAGATTTCTTATTTTAGATCTCGATTTTTATTGGGCTATTAGCTAAGGAAGACAATACGAATGGAGGGATTAACAGATGATTGTATAAGTCTATTTTCCGTATCTTTTACATTCATACTGTCTTGCTTATTTTATCTACATACAAAGTTTTTCATTTATCACAGCTCCTATACCTCAATCTCCACCATCTACACACTGTGACAACCACAAGAAAGCTCAAAAGGTCAGGTCAACCAATTCACCCCCCTCTAAAGCCCATCCGAGGATTGCTATTGGCGGGCTTTCTCATCTGGTCAAACCTCTGAAAGATGCAGGATTTTCATAGTGGATCTGATCACAGAACAATCTAGAACATATCTCGAAAACATGCCCTTTTAGTTCACGGTGGGGAAGCTAAAACAAAAGGAGGGAATAATTAGTGTGACCCACATGACTTGGGTATACTCTTTATCTTCTCTCTTTTTTTTAATCCGGGTATGCTTTGTTTATTAATTCCCTTATAGGAGAAATCGCACCATCACCGCCATGGCAAGTAGGAGCAACTGAAGAAGGCAGCTACCTCATCCGGTGAAAAGAAAGCTTATGTCCTTCGGTATAATAATTCATATTACTCCATAATAGAGGCATTTACATAACTTACTTGCCATCCCCCATATAAGATTTAGGAATTTTCGTCACTTGACAAAGATTGATATGATCAATCAAGATCCTAATATTTAACACGATGGAGTTAAGCTCAACAAACAACAACCCATCTATGCCATATGACTAAATTTGAAGTTAGGATTCTCCCCGATGTGCTAATTATCAAGTTCAAGATGCAAATGAACAGTGTAAAGAGATGGTTTGTACTACTAAAGTTAAAAGAGGTAATTTATGTCCCTCGGATTATCTATACTTATCCCAATCGGATAAAATATATTACAAAATGGAGGATATTGAGATTCACACTAAAATGACTTATATAGAAACGTGTGATGTACGCATGATTTAAATCCTTTAATAATTTAATATTCAGTTAACCTAGTCGCATAGGCTAGATTGGTCACATCATGAACCCCTTCTTGGGCAAGACAAATGATTGGTTTGCTTTTCTGAGACATGATCTGAACGGGACCCAGTTAATCCCCTTGACAAGGTGCTTGAAGAACATAATTCCGAATGCACCTTTCCCTCTTCTGCACGTCCTTTTTCACTTATTCTCTTTTCCCTCCTTTTCCATCCTCACTTTCTTCATCGCTAAACTGCTAATCCTTGAAATACAAGCACTCCATACCTAGAAAGCAAGTAGCACAAGTTAGCACTACACGGACAGTAACGATTATCTGGGTAGTTGGCACTTGGCCGTGTCCATTCTTGTACTAAAGCGAGGGCTAGGATTCGAGGTTTCTCGTTGAGCGCGAATTGTTTACTCTGTTAATATATCTCGATATTTGGTTCGCTAAAATTTTCTTGGCCTGCTCAATGAACTATGTGGGTTTTGAAAGCACGTACTTCCTTAACAAGTGATTGATACTTAAAACCAACAGCAACCTTAGTTATGCATATAAAGTTGCCCAGCAAGTTAATACATACATGATACGTACATAACAGGTCGTTGAAAATGATATAAATACATTACAAGTACATACGAGGAAGCTGATGCCGAGATTGCAGCTGCTCTTTTTATTCTCTTTTTTTACTTCCCCTTTTTAACCAAGAAATGAAGATTTTTTTATCCAGTCACTAAAATTAATTATCCAAAGGGGGCAAAACAACATCCTGTATGGGCACAAGCTTTGCTTGCCCACCATATTCTTCGGGCAAGACTTCGGCGCCAACTTCCTTGAAGAGTTGTTCTCGTTCATCTTCATTGCTCACAATCACGATCTGCAGAATTTATTTCAGGATTAAGGTCGAGATTAGGAGGCAATGCTTGACAAGCAAGATTAGTGAAGTAGATATTGTTTAAGATGTATTATCATCAGGTGCGTCTCATGCTCATATTCCTTCTTCTGTTTTTCGGCAGATGTGGAGAGATCAAGCCAAGAGAGCCTATGAAGGAGAGGCATTCTCAATTTTTGTAATTATTGAAAGCTCGGTTTCAAAATCCTATATTTTTGCTTAGTGGAAAATTACTCATCGATGCAAATGCTTTGATTGACATTGTAGATGTTTTGTATTGTGACTGAGCTCCTTTATAAGTTCTTGAGTTCTTTTTGTAGAAGTGCTTGCACCCCCTTGGTGCCCTATGGTGATACTATCTTCCTATCAAGGCAAAAAAGAGATGCAGAAGATGCATAAATCATATTAGGCCAAAATTTGAATAATGTGCAAAACAAGAGAAACTATGCATTGATTCTGAATAATTATGTGCAGAGGCAAAAGAAGTGCACCTTTTCCAGTGTTGCCTTCTCAAGGAATCGAGAAATCATTCTCCAAACACTGACAAAGAACCCTGGCATATTCAGAAAGAAGAGCTTGGCCAGGCGCTCAGGATAGTAAGCCTGCATAATAAGAAGCCCGTGATTCAGAGGAATGTAAATATCAAGGCATCAAACTTTCAGTGGTAGAACCATTAGCTGAAGAATAATGTCTACTTCTTGTCCAACTGATGCTTAATACCAATGGAGTTATTGGATAATTATTGTCGATACTTCGATAGATAGATTTCACTTTACCCAATGAGCTTTTCTCTTTGAATCCAACAACTACAGAACCTTTGACATGACATTACTGAGGTTAGTCTACATTCCACGGTTAAGATTAGTTACGTGATCAACTTCTGGCTACAATTTCAAGACAGTCAACGATTTTTCACTTGCAGCAATTGAATCTCACATACCCTTAGAGGCCGATACAACTTGAAGTGGGAAGGGAAAATTAACCCAATTAGAACAGAGGCTAAAGGGGGATATAATTCTAAAAGAATTAAATGGAAGAACTCTGTTCTAAAGCTTCAAACTGAAGCACAAAAAGCTCAATACAAAATGGAAAAAAGAAGGCTTAAACAGATATAGACCAAGGCAAAAAGAAGAAAGACAATCGACAAACTCCAAGTCAACAGACTTGGCATGTACTATAAACATGAGGTTCCAAATTGTGTGCCCGGGAGTTAGTTCTTTATGATGTCCCCTGCAAGTTCATGCATTAAGGCTTTCCGTGAAAGTTAAGATTTCATCTTGCGAATTAGACTTATCTCTGAGTTAGACCGATAATCTTGTCTTCTCTTTCCATGGGAATCAACCGTTTGATACGTATAAGACTCACAGTATAAGTTCTGACTAGCAATAAATGCATTTGCCAAAAGAAAAAAGTTCTAGACTGCATCAGTTTCTCAAATAGGTGATAGAACCCAAAGTTTTAGAGTAGGCTTGAATAGCTTAGTTTGCTGTACTATAACATGTTTTGACTTACCCAAAGTTGATAGAACTAAGTGCAGTAGCTTGCACTAGAATGACGTAGAAAATTTTCATTGCCTGCCCCACATCAATCATATCACCCATAACTAGCTTACAAATTCATTTCGAGAATGGTACTCCGGGTGCAGGAAACGGTCATATTTCTTCTCATGTAGATCCAAAAGTCTCTTGAGAAAAGGAGGTAAAAGGTGTTCTTCCTGATTAATTGGTCTCGGTCTTGTGACATTTTTGGACATTTGTAAATGCAAATCTAAGAGGACCTCTCAGACAATGAACCATTAAGCAATCATAGAAGTTTTTAAAAAAATTACCAAGAGGAGAATTATTAAGCAGCATTTTGTTTCAGTTGTTGTTTTCTTCTTTCATTTGTTTTGCTTTTAGTTTGTAGATTACTCCAAGTAAAGTGGAGAGTATACAACATAATTCATTTGGATCTTTTTTCAGACTAGATAATCTCATAAGAACAAAAGAATTTTCTCCTAGCTGCTATGCGCGTTCTCATCTACAAGCAGATAGGTCTAGTCTGAAGGACTAGCAGACAGATACATGAGATTAATAAGAAACAAAACTTGAAGTGAGATAAGTACCTGTAAAAACTGAAATCCAGTGATGAGGCCACGTGCATCAACATTCTTATAACCTATGTTTTGCAGATCAAGAATGACAATCATCTTTTCATTCCCTATTTCCCGTCCTTTGAAAGAACTGAAACGGAATGCGTACACCCTGATTTAGTCGATTAACTTAAAAAGCAGGACCTCAATAATCACATGTACTCGTCAGGAAACATGATTCACTAATTCAGCAAAAAGAACGCATAACTCTCTTTGTAAGCAGGAGATTATCATCAGCATTAGGTAGATTCCTAATTTTATTGGGGGAAAACAGGTTTGCAGATGTCTAGAAATTTCCAATGTAGATAAGGAATACTTTGGAGAGAGTTGAGAAAGCAAGGACAGAAACAGAAAGCATCGAAAATAGAGATGCCAATTACTAGTACAGGCAAAAAATACACAAGGATCTACAATCGGAAATTATATCTATTTACTGATCAATTTATTAAGAGGTGATCCACAAAATTGTCACAACCTTTAAAGGACATTGGAAAGATACACAACGGCGAAGAAATCCTTCTAGGTGTCCTATACGAATGAGAGATAGAAAAGTTAAGAAGGTGAATACAAGTTCGGGTGTAATATTCAGTTCTTTCATTACTATTTTCTGTGTGTGTTAATTCTAGTGTGCCTATGTATGACTGAGAAGCACAAGGCCATATATACTTGTATAATGACACCCACAAATCCCATTGTCGCTGCTATTCAACCCAAGATCACTTTTCCTTTTTGCACTGCACATCAAATACAATCATCCCACATATCTATCACGAGCATTCCCTCCCCCCCCAAAAGAAAAAAAAAGACTCAGAAATTGCAAATTTATTGACAAACAACTTCATTGTCAAGACTAATCGAAAAAATTTAGCTACCAACAAATGAAGACCCCTGCAACACCAAAATTCAAAAATTAACACAGACTAGCTGTACATGCATGTTTTATAAAGCGCAATGAGTATGTTGCGCACCTTGCAATGGTCTTGTCCAGTAAATAAATTACGTATTCTGCATCAATAAGGGAAGCAGGGTTAATCATTCTTCAGTCCAACCATTGTCCTTAAACAAAAAGGGAAAAAGGAAAACCATTTTGTTATCGCTTTGCGTTGATGGTATCAGAACTCGGATAAATAGGAACAGTATACTTACAAATGCAACTGACAGGTGCTAAAGATATGATGTAAGGTATGCAGTATATTCCATGTCATGAAGAAAACCAATTTTGGCCCAGTTAAGTTTATTACCATCGCTTTTTTGGCTATCTATAAAGTACAATAAGCTAAAATGATAAGAATTAAGACACAAGATTCCACAAATGACAAATTGAATCAAGCAACACAGAGTTTGTATTCTGAATCTTTACATTCATCTCATGACAGAGAAAGCTCAAAAATAATGATGGTGCCAAATTTGCAAAAGCTAAAAAAATGAGCAATGTCAACGAGAAAGGTGGCATAGATAAAACTAAACAACACATACATATATGGAAGCTCGCTCATGACAAACTGATCGCCTGTAGTTAACTTTTCCTTTTGGCCATCAATCAAGAGTTACTAACTGACTTCCAAACTTCCATGTAATTATTTATTTATGGCAGATGGCACGCGTGACAATATCTAGGCATGTTGACCTCAACTATCAGTCCATGGATCTGTTTATATTTAGGAGTACACCAAAGGAAACAGCAAGGTATTAAGCTCTACCTAATTTAATATAGCAAATTTATTATCTTTAACTCGAGCAACAAACCGAAGATGAAGCATTTGATCATAAACCACATTGCACGTTCGATCTTAGCCAAAGGGCTAAGAGAGGTATGATGATAAACCAAATTGCAAAAAGTTGATCCCACGAGTGCATCCGGGGTCCAAGATGGAGATCCCTTCACTCATTATAATCAGGTAATTAATTAATGCAGAATACGGATAATTAATACCAGGCTCCTTAGCTTCTGAATCGACAACCACCATTTTTGAGAAAGTAATAGCTTGGAGGGTGACTGATAAAATGATGTCAATTATTTCCTTTTGGCAGTATATTCAAGGGAACAGGATAGAGAGAGAAAGAGAGAGACATGGAACCGCCACCGGCTATTGTCAAAAGCAAACAAACAAATAAAGCTGGGACCCAAAGCATAAAGGCCAAATCATTCCGACTCAAGTTGCACTACGTGCCGGAAGACCATCTACAAATCGACAATATGCAACAATTCAGCAACAGTATCATCTACATATCTCCACATGAAAATGATCTAGCATTTGCATTTACTCTCACGCATTTCTTCATCAATCTGCACAAATATATAAATGGAAAATCGAAAGAAAAATGAAATTCGAGAAGGTGAAAAGAGCTTATTACTCTTAAACTGAAGCTGATCTTTCGAAGGAAAATGCTTGCTGGCCTTGGCGACCATCAGTGGTTGACCACTTCTCGACAAGCCCTGCAGAAAAAGCTTCCTGGCTTCCAATTCCTCGCCTATTTCGGACTCTGGAACGAACCCATTCGGGACCCATGTCGACCTCCATTCCTGCCATTTCACGAACATCTTCGCCGCCTTATCGGCGTCCATCGATCTAGCAATCAAGAACCGCATGAGCGTCGGTTCGCCAAAATTCTGCAAGCCCAACGACAAACAAATGGAAACACTCGAAACTAATCAAACAAGAGCCATTACGAAAATGCATCGCCTGTAAAGAACACGGATTTTCACTACCTCCGTCGAAGAACCGAGCTTCTGAACTGATTTCCTCATCTGGGTCACCGCAAGTTCCTGGCTTTTCTCCATAGCGGTCCTTCCCGCAATCAGAAGAACGGTTCAAAAGCTTCGGGTTACTGTTTCGGGCAAGCAAAGAAGAGGCTTCGACTGCTTTAGCAAACAGGTGGTGGAGTGTGGTTAAAGTCTCGCGTGCGTTGACTAAATGGTACCCGAGAACGAACGTCACCAGCGATTCATGACA
The DNA here is from genome assembly GCA_014182725.1 of Eucalyptus brandiana. Classification (NCBI taxonomy): domain Eukaryota; kingdom Viridiplantae; phylum Streptophyta; class Magnoliopsida; order Myrtales; family Myrtaceae; genus Eucalyptus; species Eucalyptus brandiana. The sequence continues at coordinate 33,816,134 of CM024669.1, forward strand.
AGACGAAAGGAGCTGAAACGCGGGAGCTCCATAGGAGATGCTCTTCCCATGTGTTCGAGCTCATTTTTTTAAGGTTGTTCAAGCGATTCGGGAAGCGGATCATGTTCAAAAATGAGAGGTGAAGATGCTTTCGATGGGACTGGAAAGGGCGATTCCTCGCTGACTAACGAATGGGACATGACTTCGAGCAAATTTTGAATTCTCAGCGTTAGACGCATGCCCCTTATTTAAATGGTATTTCTTATGGAGTGATAGGTGTACCAGAAATTCCATGGACTATTACGAAATATTCAATCTTTTCTTTCTTAAAACTAAATCCTTCAATTATAATTTTGTTTGGGTCGAGTTGGTCTTGCCGTTACCAATATAATTGGAGGTGCTAACGTTGACCGTTAAATGTTAATGTGACACCTTTTATGGCATATTATGAGTCGATTAAAATATTAAAAGTTGTTTTCAAAAGTTCCGGAGAGTAGAAGTATGAAAATCTAATCTGAAGTGGGGATAAAAAATAATCAGGATGAAAGGGATGGGGTTGGCAGAGGAGGCGTCCCCACTTGAGCAACTCCCGACAGGCGCCCATCGCCAAAACGACTCGCGGGCGTCCAAGCGACGGTCCAAATCTCGCATGCGTCCAACCACCGGTCTAGATCTCGAAGGCCCGACTCTTGCAACTAGGGGTGAGCAGTGGTCTAGGGTCGACCCTGGACCGATCTGGACCGGCCCAACCGCCGGCCCTGGTCGGGTTCTCGAGGGGCCAGGAGTCGGTCCTTGGTCCCGAAAGGACCTGCGACCAACATCTTGCGGAGTTGGTCATCGGTGCCTTGAGAATTTTGGATCGGCCCAACCCTGACCAACCCCGTATACTTATTATATTATATTATTTATAATTCTTTTATATATTCAAATCTAAGTAAAATTTCTGTTATATTATATTATATTATATTATTTATAATTCTTTTATATATTCAAATCTAAGTAAAATCTCTGTTCAAAGAAAAAAAAAACAAGTAAAATAATGTTAAAGCTGTTGACTCATTAGGCTCACAGTCACAGATAGACAGCATCCAATTCCAAAAGGCATGAAGTTTACGCTGTAAAGGTCTTCACGGCCTCTTCCTCCACAATCCAGAGTATGTTCTTCACCGTGAGGACTAAGGACTCCTCACAGTCACGGACTCGCAACATCCAAAATGGCGCGAAGTTTACGCCGTAAATCTCCTCACAGCTTCCTTCCCCAAAGTACGTTCTCTTCCATTCTGTCTTCTTTGTTCTTCAATTTGCCAAAATCAAAAGTAGCAACATCCCGCTCGCCGCATTGTGGACCCTATCTTGTCCCATATCCCGATGAGCGTTAGTAGGTACGAAATTTCTATTATGTGTCATCTTAAATTTCTTGAATATGTATTGGTATTTATAGTTTAGTTGCACAACGCCGCATTGTGGATGGATGTGTAATTTGAATTTGTAGGTTTGCTTTTTTTAGAGAGTATAAAAAACAAGACGAAAAAATTATCGATCGGTCCGGGTTGACCAGGAACCGGACCGAACCCATTGGGTCGGTCCGGTCCTTGGTCCCTGAGCTCAATAGGGTCGGTCCTTGGTCCTAAAATTGAGGACCGACATCTGACGGGTTGGTCTAGGGTTAGGGGTGGCCGGACCAACCCGGACCATGCTCACCCCTACTTGCAACCATCTAATCTTCTTATATGGATGTCAATTTAAGGTTCAAGTTTTTTCAATTTTGTTAATTAAGTCTTCAATTTTTTTTTCCAAAATTTAATTGTTATCATTTTGGTCAATTTCATGAAAAATTACTTACTTTGCGATTTGTTCATTGCTCATTGTCAGCCATCTTACATGATACACTACCATGCCAACTATTTCGACGAAAATTAGTCAGATTGATTATACTGAAATTTTGAACGGAGGTTTATTATTCGATTGATAAAATTAAAAATTTTATGACTTAATCAAGTCCATATAATAGATTTATAATTGATTAGATAATTTTTTTATATTTCCAATGACTACATATATTAATGAAAAAGACTGGGTGACAAGTTGTGCAAAATTCTATTTAGGAATAGGATTGAACTTCTTTGAAAATCAGTTCAATTCCTAGGTGGTCCATTTTCGAGAAAGGAGCCACCCAAGAATCGAATTGATCGAACGAAATATGAAATCAATTTCATAATATTTTTCTCTATTCTCTCCGACCTTACTTAAACACTTCTAATGAGTCTCTCTCTTTCGACTCACCCTCCCTCTCTCTCTCTCTCGTGACTCACCCTCCTCCTCACTCACTTGAGCCTTACAATCCTCCTTACTCATTGCCAACTTGCCCTTGTTCAACTTTTATTTTGAATTGTTTTGCTACTCACGTTATATCATTGTAAAAAATGAAACACAAAAAACAACAAAAGAAAAACGGGTTCTTGAGTTGACCTCAAAATTGAATCGAAAAAGTATGATAAGTTTCAAGTTTTAAAAATTGAAAACCGATTCTGACATGATGAGTTTTGTGTTATGAGTTAATGACCTATCCATCCCGGAAACCCTATTCAAATATCTCATCACCATTGAAACTTTTTTTCAGAGAAAAATCTCCTGTGTGATTTGACTTTCAGATCCTTTTATGTAATCTGACGTGCACGTTCTTAAAAGAGCGCAATCCACTAAAAAGCTCATGCATTTTATTAACATGCTACGCGAGAGAAATACAATACGAAAAACGTTAAAGAGCGCTCCTACAAAACACGTTAGGTCCCATTAAATATGTTTTGATAATATACATTTGCAGTACGTAGCTTCCTTCAAATCTGCATTCCTTCATTTGTCAAAAACTCCCGAGAAGTATAATTTCTTATTTTCAATTAAATTAGCTAATGGCTTTAGTGCAATTTGTTAACCAGATATGTACCCATCTTCGTTCCAGAAAAGCACCGATTGAATCGATTTTTTTTTATTATTATTATATGGCAATGTAAGTTTATATGTCAGAAACACCAAACTGCAGAAATTTTACATTTATTTTTAACACCTTAAAAATTCTAGAACATTACGAAAAAAATCACATACGAATCTATATGTCAATTGTAAGATTTTATGAAATCATTGCCAGTTATTCCAAAAGTTTAAATTATTAAACGATTATGTGGTTTAATTCGTGAAAATTTAATTGGGAAAAATGGGACCTGAAAAGATTCAAATTCAAAATTTTCAATTCTAATATCATGTAAGATTTTAAGAAATCACTGCTAACTATTTTAATAATTTAAACTATTAGACAAAAGCATGATTTGATATTTAATTACTCTAATATCAATAATGACATATTGCAATTTCATGCCCTTTTGAAATGAAAAAAAGAAAAAGAAGAAGAAGCTAAAAACAGTCTGCCGTAAGATTGGGTGAAATGTGGAAAGTAAAATTTAGATAACCAATCACGTGACCAAGCGTTCGGAAGGAGCTTCTTCATTAAATAGTTTTTATTTTTCTTTATCAAATGATTAATTTCGGGCGGGTTTTGTCTTTTCTCCATTTATTTTCTTTCCAATTCTAGAGGCGCCCTTAATATTCTCTCTTCCCTCTTCTTGCCTTTTTCGGTTAAAAGTTTCAGAGAACAAATCTCGGCCCTCGATCAAAACCCGCCGTACGAATCCACCAATCGGATCCGTTGAACCACCCCTCCCTCCGCCCATGAAAAATAGACAATGTTTCATAACGTTTCTGTTTCTTAATTTTTCTATTCTTTTATTCCCTATAATAGAAAAAGAATATATATTCATTTGGTAACGTCAATTAATTTTTATATTCATCAAAACAAATCAATGGCTAAGGAATAGACTTGAAACATATACAAAAAGTATAAAAACTTACTTCTTTATTTTTTAAAACAAAAAGAGAAATAAGGTTATTTTAGAAAATAAGCTTTATATAACCTAATGTTCGTCTTTATAGAATTGACACAAGGTTCAATCTCCTAACCTAATCCAATCCCCAATTTTTGAAAAAAAATAAAAAAAATTATGAATAAATTTATAAATTAGATTTTGAGTAGTTTTACTAGATTTTAATGTCAATTCTAGTTTAGAATTAGTTTAACATAAAAAAAAATGTGAAGACATTTTGATGAAAATTAGATTCAAAATTGAATAAGCTTTTAGGGCTTTATATATAGATTTTTTAATGTCGCACTCTTTTATAGATAATGTTAGATCGCGAAAGTTTGGTGACTCCAATTAATGTTTTTTCTTCTTCTCAAAAGATCTACACACCTATTTATTGTAATTCCCAGAGATTTACTATCAACCTCCTTATATTATGAGTAATGAACTACTAGGACTTTCCATTACAACTAACCATTGCATTGGATTTTCTTAGATCATTTTAGAATATCTTAGTCAATTAAATCATTATAAAAGTCCATTTTTATCTAAACACGAGATGTTAAGTCTCTTTATAATTAAACAAAAAATTAAGAATACAAATTTTTAGAGTTGTACCAAACACATTTTTGTTCTCTTTCCGTTTTATGAATAGAAATTTTGTACAGTTATTAAACACGTTATTCTGTTCAGAAAATCGTCTAGGGAGTAAAAATAGGAAAAACTTCCAAATAGAAATTATTTCATGGAATAGAAATATTACTAAATGCATCCATAGTTTCCTACCTGAGTCGACTCTAGCAAGATGAGCTACATGCCACAAGGGCCACATGATACTACACGACTTTTCTCTCTCCTCACACGATTGGCCCACCCTCTTATTACCCCTAATAATGGCTTAAGTGCACTTGTTAACTATAAGGATGAACGGTTTCAGATCTTATATAGGTTCCATCTAAAACTTAGAATAGATTACTCAATTTTTTGAATCTAGAACCTACTTTGCATATCCTATAACTTGAAACCTACCCTGTCACAAGTTCTAAGATCTACCCAAATTTCATCTATATTATTAATTGAATTATTATGGCAAATTATAACCTTTAATGACCATTGTTTGTTGCTACAATTCACTAACCATAACTTATATTTAAATACACGAATAATATGAACATTAATAAAATAAAAGTCTTAGTCATAAAATAGAAGCTCGGTCTAATACTTTCAAATTGTACACTCGTCATTGAATGACATGAAATATCGTAAGATTGCGTGAAGACATAAACCAAGAAAAACATTAAAACTTATTCCAAGTTCAAGGTTATTCCAATCTAGAACTTGGAACCTACCTATTAAAATAAAATTCTTAATTTTTTGAATTTGGAACTTGCCCTACATACTTGGAACTTGGAAACATATGGGTTTTCACCGATTCAATTTTCAGGTTCCAAGTTCTATCTTGAAATCATGCTCACCCTTACTTAACTAGACAAATACCCATTTTTGTTCTAGAAAGGCACCGCTTGAATTGAATTTTATTTTATTTCATGACAGTGTAAGTTTATATACTATAGAGATTTTACATTTATCTTTAACATCTTACAAATTTCCAGAACACTACGAAAAAAATCACGTGCACATTTATATGTCAATAATTATATATCATAGTTTCACGTCCTTTTAAGATTAAAAAAAAAAAGTTAAAATTTTTCCGTTGTAAGATTGTGTGAAATGTGAAGAGTAAAATGCAAAAAACCAATCATATAAGAGTGAGCAGCCATCCGAGGTCAACCCTAAACTAATCCTGGATCGGCCCAATCTTATTGTTCCTAGTTTGGTTCTCAGGGGGACTAGATTGATTCTTAATCCTAATATCCTTAGACCAGCACTATGCAGGTTGATCCTCGTTCCTAAGAGTTTAGGGTTGGTATGGATTGTACCAACTTTGACTATATATATTATGTATAATATCATTACATCTATTGTAAAGAGTAAACCCTAAATTAAACAGCATCAAACGACTATATATTAGAGTTGTATATATTATTAGAGTAAAAAAACAAAGAGAGATAAAGAAAAGAAAGGCTTTTTTTCAAGCCTTACTTTTTGTGTAATGTAAGATAGTAATTATCCTTTTTCATTTGGGAGAGATGGCTAAGTGGACTAAAGCGTCGGATTGCTAATCCGTTGTACGAGTTTTTCGACGTTCTCCTTCTCCAATACTCTTGTGCTCCTTTCTTTTTTATCCTCTTCTTTCTTCTTTATCCTATTCAATTTTTACTTTAAAGAAATAACTTTTTGTTTGTGAACAACCTCGCCTTGCTTGTTGAATGACACTCGCACCGCTCGTTGCTTGACGCATGCGCCACTAGTCGCTCGATGCTCACCTTGCTCGCCGCTCATCGCTCGACGCTCGTGTCGTTCACCTCTCTTCACTAGCCCGCTCATCACTAAGTAAATCATAAGGAAACAAAGCCCTAATCAGAAACTCTCTTCACTCGTGAGCAATGCTCGCCGTTAATTGCTCTCCTCGTGGCTTGTTTCTGTTCGCTTGCCTCATAACTCTCTCTTGTCTCGCAGCTTGCCTCCGTTGATGGATATATAATTTAAAATAGTATATTTATCTTTTCAATGAATATAAAAAATGAAACAAAAGAAATCATTGGTTGGTCGCGAGTTGACTTTAGAATCAAATCAAAATAATAAGATCGGTTCGGTCCCTGGTCCTAGGCTAAACCGGATCGATTTTTGGTCCCAAAAATTAGAAATTAACATGGTACAGATTGGTTCCTGAGTTAAGTTTGAACTGGCCTAATCCGGACGTTGATCATTCCTATAATCAAGTGATCAAGGCGTAAGCGTTCGGAACGGACTTCTTCATAATAATATTTCTTTTTCTTCATCGAATCATTAATTTCGGACGTGTTCTGTTCTGTCTGTTCTCCATTTGTTTTCTTTCCAATTCTAGAGGCGTCCCTAATATTCTCTCTCCCCCTCTCCTCCGCCCTCTTTTAGTTGACAGTTTCAGAGAAACAAATCTGGGCCCTTGATCAAAAACCCACGGTACGAATCCTCCAATCAGATCCGTCGAACCGCCCCCCATCTCTCCCTCCCGCCCGCGAAAAGTAGTTTCACACAGAAGGCGGCCACTCTTGATCCCGAGCGGGACGAGCGTCGTGCTGCAACGGCCGTACGATGCTGCAAGCCTTTTCTCTCTCTTCACGCGATTGGCCCACGCGCTTCCCGCCCCCTTGGCCTGTCACGCTTTCACTGTACGCTCTAGCGAATCCCCAACCCACCCCGGGAGAGTAGCAAACGGAAAGGCACAAGCGAAAAGGTATGAGGTTTGTTTCGATTTACCGTACCGTCTTTTTGCGAAAAGCCACTTTCCATTTTTACTTTCTCATGCCAATCAAAATCAAAGAATGGGTTAATATTATATGAAAAACTTTAAATTAATATATCTACAATAAATTTATTAAAAATTAAATTTTTGATTAGGAAAACTCTCAAATTAATATATTTATTATAAATTTACTTGAAATAAGTACAAAATTTTTTTAATTGATATATATATATGATAAATTTACTAAAAATTAATTTTTGATCACAAAAATTCAAAACTAATATAATTGCGATAATATATTATTTGTTAAATTTGATTAATATTACAAAAATCACAAAACTAGTAAAATTGTGATAAACAGAGTATAAGATTCCAAATTAGTAAACCAGGTTAACCGTCACATATCATCAAACTTAAGAATATGATAGTAAAATTTAATGAAAATTAAAAAAATGTAAATTTGTTACTAATGTACCGATTTGAGATAAATTTATCAAAAGTGTATTAGTCTGAAGTTTTTGATTGTCAAGAGATTAATTTGGAATTTTTCACGGTATTAATCCTAATAGAAAATATATTGTTAAGTGTAAAAAAAAAAAACCGAGTGCATGATACATCACAAAATTTGCAAAAACGAGCAATAAAGAAAAAGTAAAAGAGAAAAAAAATTATGAATACCGAATCATTTCTTCTATTCAATCGCATGAACATCCACTCACCCTCGGCACGTAATTACGCGCAGCATTTATATGACTTCAGTGAGATCGACGTCTGACCTTGCATCGTCTAACGCGGTGAATGGCCAAAAAAAGAGAGAGAAGAAATGAGCGTCGCCAACTCGTACGAGGACCGGTCGCATTTATTAAGATTACAAACATAGTCCAGATCAATTTGACTTTCCTTTTTTCTCCGGTTTTCAAAGTGACCGCGTCACCTAGCCAACGTTCGGATGTGACGCTTTAGAAATAATCCATCTTAATCTGCTTAGTTCCAAGATAAGAAACATCTCTTTTCTAATTAGGAAAAAAGTCACCAAAAATCTCAAATTTTACTCAAAATGACAAATTTACCTACAACATTTTTTTTTGGTAAAAAAATTTACCTACAACATTTTTTTGTGATATAAAAAACCTTAAATTTTACTAATTGTAACACATTTACTTCAAATTTTTTTCGTGACAAACACAAACCCCGAATTTATGTTCGTGTGACATATTTATCATAAATTATAGGACATTTTTGTCTTGTTTTTCTTCTTTCTTCCTTTTGCCGACCATGGCAGAGGGAAATTAGACTCAGGCTAGGGCGACCCTTGCCCGATGTAGGTGAGGGCAGCCCTCGCCGACGTTGGGCGAGGGATGCCAAATCTGGCAAGGGCAACCCTTGCTCGACGCAAGCGAGGGCACCCCTCGCCAGACTCAGGCGAGGGTAGCCCTCATCGATGTCAAGTGAGGGCTAATCCTCGCCAGATCCAACCTAGGCAAAAGTTGCCCTTGTGGGATCTAGCGAGGGCTATCAGGGCAACACCCAGGCGAGGGCCGCCCTCACCCGACGCCCGTCGAGGTCCGCTTTGGCTTAAGTTCGGCTTCCTTCCGCCGACGGAGGAAAGAGAGAATAAGAAAAAAAAAAAGAAAAATGGAAAAATAGAAAAAAAATAAGATGGAAATATCTTTGGTGGGGTAAATATGTCAAGGTTTATAAAATTTAAAATTTTTTATGTCACAAAAAAAAAATTGAAATAAATTTATTACTTTAAATAAAATTTGAGATTTTCGATGACTTTTTCCGTTATAATTATCTTCGAAGTCCATATATCGATACGTTTTATTCGCGCTCACGAGACTCATCCACAAGTAAGTAGAAAAGGCACCAGCAAAAGAGAGCCCCGCTCGTTCATCATGAGGCGACTGTCAGGTAACTCTAGCAAATCCAACCTGGCACGGAGACGGTAGTTTCCTTCAACAGCAAGAAACTCGCCGTCGCTCTCTCTCCGAATCGTCCTCATCCGATTCACCTGCAAAAGGGAGCACTCCTGAGCCTGCTCTTCAGCTTTCTCTCTCTAGGGTTTCGTCCTCCTCCTCCGGCGCCGGGCTCGTCTTCCGTTGCACGGCCTGCATTCTTCTCTTCGCGCGGTAGCTTTCGCGGCATTCCTTATTTCCTTTTCCGGTTTCCCGTTTGGATTCCGGGAGGAGCGCTTTTTCGTCTGTTTTTTTTCTTTTCCTTTTTTGGTCGCCTTTCGCCGTCGCCGGTGCTTCGATGGGGGAGGTGTCCGATAAGCTGAGGCAAGCGGAGCTGAAGAAGGAGGGCGTTCGCAGGGCGTACGAGGACATGCAAGCGCAGGCGCCGAAGGTGCTGTTGCTCTCCGTCCTGTGGAAGGATTTGGAGGAGCATTACGACGGCGTCCGGAGGTCGCTGCAGTGCCGCTCCGAGGAGCTCCTCGGGAGGGAGAGGTCGCTCGAGGAGCGGGCCCGCGCGGTCGAGTCCAAGGAGGACGAGCTGCGTTCGTGTCGGCGGAGGATCGAGGAGTGCGAGGGGGAGGTCAGAAGGAAGGCGAGGGAGCTGGCGTCGGTGGAGGAAGAGATCGAGAGGTTGTGCGGTGAGCGTGAGTCGGAGGAGAAGCGGTTAGTTCAGACGCGCGGCGCGCTCGGCGATGTGGTTTCGTTGATCAGAGACAAGGAGGAGGAGTTGAGCTCTCTTAGGCAGTCGACTGAGGAATGCCTGGGGATTTATAGTTCCAAAAAAGAGGAGATGGAGCTGCTGCAACAGAAAGTAAGCTTGCAAGAGAAAAAAGTTGGAGTGTTGCGGAATTTGCTATATGAGAGTGCTAGGGAACTAGATTTGGAAATAGAGAAGTTGGGACTGACGAGGAGTTCTCATAAAGAACTGTCGAGGGAGGTTGATTTGAAAAGACAGGACTTGAACATGGTACAGAATCTGCTCGAGGACAGTTACAAGGAAATGGGCACGAGAGAGAATCGGTTGAGCATTCTGGAGCACTCTATTGAAGAGCTTGAAAGGGCGATTGCGCTTAAACACGCAGAATTGCAGTCTCTCACAGATAAGATAAATCACTGCTGCCTTGAACTTCAAGTCAAGGAAGAGGAACTTGGTCGAGTCAAGAAATGCGTTGAAGAGTCTAATGAAGCGCTCAAATTGAAAGAGAGTCTCCTTGATTCAATCCGAACATTGATTGAAGAGAACAAGGAAGAGCTTGAGTCCAAGGAAAAGCAGTTTGATGCAATCGACAAGTTGGTCGGTCAGCGGTCAGCGACACTTGAATTGAAAGAGAGGGAGTTGGGGTTCATCGAAACAAATATTGGAAAGCTCTCAGAAGAGCTTAAATCCAAGGAAGGTCATTTGGAGGGTATCAGGAAGTGTGTAAAGCAGCTTGAAGAGGAATTGAAGTCAAAAAAGGAAGAGCTTGCTTTAGTTGAAGAAAAAGAAAGAAAGGCTGGCAGATCTCTTGAATATATATGCCAGCAATTAAATGCAACCAAAGAGCCTTTAAAAGACCTCAATCTTGAAATTGAATCCAAAAGGAAACAGCTAGAGTCCATCGAAATTCATATGAGGAAATCTGCCGAGGGACTTCAACTGAAAGCACAAGAGTATGCTTCTATCCAAAGCTCAATTCTTGAAAGCTCAGTGACCCTCAAGTCCAAAAAGAAGCAACTGGATTTGATGCAGAAGTCTATTGCAGAGTGCTCTAAAGAGCTTGAATTTAGAAAGGGGCAGTTGAATCAAATTGAAGAGAAAAGCAAGGAAGGCCGCAGAGATCTCGAACTCAAGGAAAAGCACCTTAACGTGCTTAACGCAGCAATTGAAGAATGCTCTAAGATACTTGAAATGAAAGAGAAGGAATGTGAGGTTCAATGTAATGAACTAAAATTGAGGAGGGAACGACTTGATTGGATTGAAAAAACACTCAAGACCCACTCTAGGGAGTTGGAGTTGAGAGAGAGTTTTAATGTACTTTCTGGTGTAACGGCTCACGCATTAGTAAATGGATCTGCTTCGGCTTCACAGGTAAATATTCAACCTGGAATTGTTGTTGATGGAAATAATCTGCTGAAGTTCCTAGGTCAGCAATTCAGGGAGTACGACAGGGTGTGCTCTAAGGTTCTGGAAATAATTCAAACATCACCTGATGCTGCAAAATTGGTCTTAGATGTCATTGAAGGATTCTATCCTCAGGACTTGAGTAATGGAGATGGATTTGACATTGGTACAACCAGAAGGATTTGTATCTTTCTCTTAGAGTCTATACAAAAATTTTCAGCAGAGGTAAAGCCTCACGTGAGGGAAGCTGCAATGAAGCTGGCCCTTGAATGGAAAGCGAAGCTAAATGTTTTGCCGTCACAAGAGAATTATTTGGAGATGTTAGGTTTTTTGCGACTTCTATTGGCATATAAGCTGGACTCGGCTTTTGATAAAAATGAAATTCGAAATTTTGTCAATTCAATATCGCAGTTCAGAAAGGCGCATGAATTGTGCCAACTCCTCGGTTTTTCAGGTGCACAACCTGGTAAGTTTTTGTGCAGCTATGAACTTGCATTGATGGATCTGGTTGCCAGTTTCTTTATCACTTTGTGCCTGGTTTTTGCAATATTGATGTTGCTTCAGCTCTTATCTTTTTATGCTAACCAAATTTTTAAACATGACAATGGCTGTGAATTTTAACTTGTGCAAGTTTACGTATTTCCATTTTTTCCACATATGCATGGCAGATTCAGCACTGTTTAATGATTTGATCTAGCAAAAACTCGAAGATGCTGATTTACACTTTCTTGTAGATTTGACTTTTCCCCAAAATCAATTAAAAAATCATTAACTGGATGCTTATGCTTTTTTTTTCTTAATATTTAATTTGATAAATTCTAAATGTCCGATTCATATGGTAAGTGAAAATTTCGTTCGGGCTCAATGCTATTGCTTGTCATGGACAGAAATGAAACACAAATCAGTGTATATTTAATGACCTTTCAGATAAACTGTCTTAACTCATGTTTACTTCGTTCTAAAATGTGCATGACCAATATATGTGGTTGATCTCAAACAACTTACCCTTTTCGTTTTTTGTTTTAACTTGGAATTCTCTACATTGATAGGTCCATTTTGTTTGAACTATAGTCCAAACTTGATTAGGTTGGCCTTCAGAACATATCTTTCTTTATAATAAAGCAAAATCCAAAAGAGAGCTTTAACCTCAAAATTTGATTAATAAATTCCACGAGGTCTAACCACCGGGCTTTGTCCAAGTGGCTACCCTTCCAACATGGAAGGAGGAGTTGGGGGTTTGAATCCCCACCTTCTCAGGAGTTGGGCTGGGGACGATTTAGTTTTAAGTGTGGGTTTTGATTCCCACGTCCTGCAAGGAGGCAGGGCAAAAGTCTGAGTCTGAGAGTTAGAGTAGGAATAGAATAGGGCCGAAAAAAAAAAAAAAAAATCCACGAGGTCTGGATATCATACTAACTGAATATAATAGTATACGATTAATCATGATTCCTCAATGTTTAACACTTCTGAATTAACAAGTTAATGTCTCTTATTTATTTGGTAAGGTAAGTTTTTCTTTTTTTAAATTATGTATGCTTTTCTGAATTGAACAAACCTTTGAATGGTTATTCTTTTAATGTATTTAATTTTCATATTTTTTCTACCCACAAACCTTGCGCTTTTTCGCTAGTATAGACGTACTTAATTTGATCAAATGGATTCATTAAGGCTCCTAGTCTGTGATTTCTTTACCGTCTTTTGGATTGGAATAACAGAACATTTATAGAGATTAGAGAGTTCAATGCAGTGATTAGGTTCATGTTGATACTGCACCGAATACAGAAATTGCTCTTTTGAGCTTCCATCCAATAGTATAGTTGGAGCTCAAAAATATTTTTCCAAAGATATCTAATCAGCAGTTGCAATGATCTTCTACCTTTTTTTTGATATTGACTTTTGCTCAGTCTTTAGATTTTTGTCTTGTTGTCTTTCCTACTCCTCGTAGCTAGTTAGTAGATAGTATAAACTCTTGTTTGATTTTGATTTCGTGGGAAACCACATTCGCTACAATCATCTTGATTGAGGTGGTTTGGACTGTTATCAGTTTATTTGTATATGACAGGTTCCTTGAGATCCATTCAACAGTGCCAAATAAAGACTGAGGAGTCAGAGCATTGTATTGTGCACAGTTCAGATGATTCTCCTGGTGTGATTTCTCCACCACCAACTGGCTCTGTTAGAGGAACTTTGCAGTTTCTCCAAACTGAGCTTTCGACTGAAGATCATGCAATCCTCAAAGAAATCTTGAATGAGCTGCAAAGCTCCTCTGACCCTGCAGAACTTATTCTGGGTGTAATTGAGGGGTCTTATAGGCAATTCTCAAATAGTATTGATATGAATTTGCATACTGATGTTCTCAAGAGTCAAATTTTTCTATTAGAGCAGCTGATAAAAGTCTCACCTTCAACATCGAATGAAGTTAAAGAAGGAGCAATGAAGCTGGCAAGAGAATGGAAAGTGAGACTGACAGAAAAAGCTGAGAGTTCGTTAGAGGTTTTCAGTTTTCTGCATTTCTTGGCTGCATTTAAGTTGGTTTCTTCCTTCAATGAAAACGAGATTCTGAATCTAGCAGATCGTGTTTCACTGAATGACAATGCTCCGCTTTTATGCCAGACCCTTGGTCTTGCCAACAGGGTGACAGGTAAATTTTCTATGACTCTTAATATTCTTCTCTTTTTCCCCCTCTTTTGGCTTTTCGAAGGAAATATCTTTGGCTTATGCCTCCTTATAGAATGACCCCAAGATATTTATTTTTTCACTGAGTTCCCGTTGAGTTTCACTTTGATGCCAGATTTTGATAACCCATCTTTTTGTTTGTTATGTACAATATTCTTGTCTTGCATGTACATGTGTGGAGCAGAATAAACAGATGGAGTGGTCAAAAAGGGTCAACTTGGTTTGGAGTTGGCTAGCTATTTAGCATGTGTCGACCCATTCAAAATAACTCGGTTATGACTTGGTTTGGTATGACCAGAAGCCGAAACTAACTACATGCTCTAGATAGCCAGGTTTCTCACGTGGTTTATAATCTATAAGATGTTGGAGTTTAATTTGCCGTGCGAAACTTTAGAGTACTCATTTAGCGAGAAAAAGGTTTTTTGTAGAGTACTCATTTAGCGAGAAAAGGTCTAAAGTTGCAACCGCAAGACTCTTTGTGAGTTGCTGCATTAAAAGTATACAATATCTAGCTGTCTCCATTTTCCTTCTATTCTGCTGCTCTCTTTTATTAGATAAACAGTGAATAATCATGGCACTTTTTTTGGTCATTAGGATAATTACTTGTGCAGGGCACCATAACATTTAAAACTCATTTGTGGTGTATGCTTTTGAATTGCCAAAAAGCTGTATGGTTTTAATCTTTTATATTCTGGTGCTACTATTCCATTGAATGAGAGCATGAATAATTTTGAGTGCCATCGGTGAGATCCCAATCTTCACTTTAATGTTTATCTGATTGCTACAAATGTGATCTTTTTTTATCTTTCAATTTACTATTTTGGAATAAGTGCAATAGAAGTCCTAAAACTTGTTATGAAAATGCAATTGGGTCCTAAAACTTGCAAAAAATGCAATCAAGTCTTAAAACTTGTCAAAATGGTTCAATTGAGTCATAAAGTTAATACCGTCGTCTTACTAAGGAAAAATGCTGATGTATGATTTTTATTTTCCACATGGCTTTTTAAAATAATTTTTATTCAATTTTTTTAAAAGTCGCCGGCCACTATGGCGATGGGTGGCGGCGGCGGCGGCGGCGGCTTCGCCGGAGCTGCCATGTTCTTTTTTTTCTTTTTTTAACAGTTTTTAAAAAAACGAATTTCAGTTTTTAAATATAATTTTTTTAAAAAATTGAATAAAAAATTATTTTAAAAAGTCAAATGAAAAATAAAAGATCATTTAAAATGCCAGTCAGCATTTTCCCTCAGTAAGACTGACAGTGTTAATTTTAGGACTCAGTTGAATAATTTTGACAAGTTTTAGGACTTGATTGTACTTTTTGCGAGTTTTATGACTTAATTACATTTTCGTAACAAGTTTAGGATTCCTATCACTTATCCCTACTATTTTTCTTGTTAACGCTGCTTTATAAGGTGCTGTTGACTTTTTAGTCATTGAGCTAATGAAAATTGGTCTTGAAAGTACGGATACTGCCCTTTTGATAATTGTTTCTTTACTATATGTCATTGCCCCTAACCTTGTTGGCATTCTTACTGATTTGTCTCAGCGCCAGCTAGCACATCCGCTTCTTTCTCTGGAGTCCATCCGCAACCGCCTAGAGGGAAGAAACGTATCGCTAGTGACCCTGCAATCGATCAGCAATCCCAACAGCATGCGCACAAGGGCAGATATGTGATGAAAAATCCAGTACGCCCCGTGTGATATCTGATACAACTCCCATCCTCGTTGAGTTATGAGTCACTCACCCTCGAGCACTAAGGTATTCTCTGCTAACATTAGGCCGTAGCTTTTATCTACCGCTGCCAATCGCCTCTGACAGCAGCAAAGACAAATCTTACGTTTATTTTCGGGGATGGTGGTGCTGACGAAGTACAGAACGTATACATAGGTTTGCTACGAGCGTTGTCTCGCTCTTGGAAAGTAAGTTAATGCTCTGTATAGAAATTATCCTAGGAAGCTCTTGACAAGGTTGAAGTGATTGCGCCAGATGATCAGGACATACAAGTGAACGGATTATGTATTTATGACCTAAACAGCTATCTGACTTAGCATTTTTAGCTTGAATTCGCGGATCTACCTCATTCAGCGTATCTAGGCGTGATTCATGTAATGCTTTCTTACATGCTAGATGCTTTCGAGCGGGCCTTTTTAAGGGTCTATTTGGCAGTACCCGATTCTATTCTTTTATTCTCGGAAACAAAAAAAAGAATAGAAATCCGTTTAGTAAATTTTTTGTTCTTGGGAACAAATATATTATTGAAAATAGATTTGGAACAAAATCAATGAGTAGAAAAAAGTTGTTTTCTTGTTCTTGGGAACAAGGTTAGAATCAAGCCAATCCATTTTTCATTTCTTTTTTTATTCTCTTTTTCTTCTTTCTTCCTCTTCCTCCTAGCTAGTTATTGGCCATTGTCGCTTCTCGGCCACGGTATTCGTCGGCAATCACGAGCGACTGGTTGGTGAGATCGGACGAGCTTGCCAGAGGCTCACCTAGCTATCGTGAGGCTCAACCTCGCCTAGCTGGCGCGAGCTCGGCCTTGTCGTCTTGCCAATGGCTCCTTTATCGAGCCATCACTAGGTCGACCTCGCCTTGGCTAGCGACTTTGACTTAGCAGTGGTTTGGCGAGGCACGTTGGAACGTGCCTCGCTAGGGCGGGCAATGCTTCGACGAGGTTGCTTGACCCTTATATGGCCGATCGTTGGTCATGGCCAATAACTAGAGGTAGAGGTAAGGGAAGAAGGAAAAAAAGGAAAAAGAAAAAGGATAAAAGATAAAAAGTAATAAAATTATTAAAAAATTCAAAAAAAATTATTTGGGCTAGAAATTTTAAGGTCCTACCAAATGCTTTTATATTCCTGGAATAAAAATTTTAGATAGTTAACGCCTTCAAATATTCACAAACTCATCCATGAAATAAAATAAAAAAGAATTATTTCTTAAAAGAATTTTTTTTTTCCGAGAATAAAATGGTTATCAAACACATTTTAGTTGAGCATGCTATTCATCCTCTCTCCATCTCTCCATGTCCACCCACACTTCTTGCGATCACTCTTAGACAATAGGATCCCACGTTCTCTCACTCTCTCTCTCTTTCTTTCACTCACTCCATCTCATACAGTGCCATGTGTCATTGTCCAAATTCCTCCAAACCCATAGGAGCTGAGAAGCGAAGCTTCGTGACTGATTAAGGCATGAAAGCAACGGGAGGATCGATGTTGATGGGTCACGAATGTCTGGTTGTAGTGCTTGTGTTAGGAATTCAAAGATGCGATTGTAACTTGTTTTAAATGATATAAAATTGGTCATGTGCGAAAATCGACCAAGAACTAATGCTGCTGAGATAATCCATATATCTCACTTGAGAGGTTTGATACACTAGTGAAAGAGGAATTGATATGATTAGGGGTTATTGGTTCCAACGCGGATAGGTTCCAAATTTGGATCTTGTACCTTATCTTGATTGTGTTCCAAATCTATTTCCGGTAACAAAAATCTGTTTTTTTGTTCTCGAGAATAAAAATATAGAATTAATTTTTCTCGGGAGTATTACCAAGTAGGCCCTTAATCAAAAAGTAGTGCTTTGATTATTGTCAGCAAAGGCCATATGTTATTTGGCATGTCCTAGAAAAAAAAAAGATGGACAGTTTTTATAATGGCTCGAAATTCTTGCGATTAATAGTAAATTGATCTAAATGTGAAATAAAATAAATAACTGTTGGACATATTTAAACTTTTTGCATGTTATTCTTTTTAATGCAAAAATTACGAAAAATATTATATATGATTGCAGCTAGGTTGGTCCATAAAAAAAGTTTACAACAGCATAAATTGAATTCAAATTTATTTTTTACTTTTTACCTTCTTTTTTTTTTTTTTTTTTGGTTTGTTTTACACTTAATAATTTCTTTTAAACTACATACCAGAACAAAAAAACTTATTCTAAACTTGAAACCTAGGAGATTCTTACAATATATCAACATTAATATGTAAAAATTCAGGCCAAACAATAGCTGACTTAAATTTGTGTAGGGTTAAGTTGGAAAAATAGAAATTCTAAGGGCCTGTTTGTTTATTTCATTTTCGTTAGGAACATGTGGCGCGTTTGGTAACGATTCATTGCTTGGGAATTGATTCGACAAAGAAATGATTATTTTTATTCGTTAGAACCGATTCCGAGTAAAAACACGTGTTTGGTAGAATCGTCTAAAATTTCGATTCGGAATAGAATTGCGTTTGATAACGTGTTTATTGATTCTGTTCCAAATTATTTTTTTTAATTTTCAAATAATTTTTTCTACTTTTTGACTTTTTTTCTTTTCTTTTTTTTTTTTTCCTTTTTCCTTTTCTTTTTTATTTTTTCTTTTCTTTTTTTCCTTTTTCTCCTATTTTTTTCTTCTTCTTCTTATGGCCGGTTCTTCGGACGAGGGTCGGCGACCTCACTAGAGTGTCGCCGGCCCTCGACGAGGCTGGCCCTCGTCGGCCAAGCCTCGCCGGTGGACAGGCGGGCCTCGTCGGGGCTGGGCGAGCCTCCGGCGAGCTTGCTTGGGACCTCGCCCGGCCGGGCGAGCCTCGGCGAGCTCGCCGGACCGGCGGCGAGGGCGGCGGGCGGTGGTGGGCGGCGGCGGGCGGCGGCGGGCGATGGTCGCGGGATGGCGGAAGGAAAGAAGAAGGGTTTTATTGCGTTGATTCTTTTCGATTCTCGGACGCGAGAATCAATTTTTTTTTTATTCTCAAATCTTCTCCAAAAGCGATGCAGGAGAACAAAATTGTTCTTAACAAAAATTTTATCAAATGTGATTCGTCCCAAACCGATTCTAAACAAAAAATCGGGAATCATCACATTTTGGCATGTTTGCCAAACATGGCCTAAATTTCTATTCTTTTGTTTCGAAAAAAAAAAAAAAAAAATAAACGCGTTTGTTTACGAAAATAAAAATTTATATTTTTGTTCTTGGGAATGGAAATAAGAAGTAAAAAAAATTTATTTCTTGTTCTCGGGAACAATTTTTTTTCTTTCTTTCTTTCTTCTTTCTTTTGGCCGATCTCTAGCCTTGGCCATGGCCGATGACCGGCCGTCGGCCCTCGACAACCTCGTCGGTGGCTGGGCGAGCTCGGCCTTGCCAGATCTGGGCGAGCTCGAGCTCGCCTAGCCAAGGCAAGGCCAATCTTGCGTCGCCTAGGCGAGGCCAAGCCTCGCCGATAGCCTCGGTGGCCAAGCGAGGTCACCGTGAGGTTCGACCTCGCTCAGGCGGGCATGAGGTCGGCTTCGTCTTGGCCTGGTGAGATCGAGCCTCGTCGGGGGTCGGTAAGGTCACGGCCAAAAGGAAGAAAAAAAATAAAAATATTGAAAAATTAAAAAAAATAAAAAAAAAATTATACAAATTTACCAAACGCATTTATATTCTTAAAGTAAAATTTTTTTATGGTTACTGTTTTTATACTCAGAAATTATTTTCTGAAACAGAAAAAAAAAATTATTTCTGTCAAAACAGAAACGTTACCACCAAACGCCCCTAAATTTCGAACACGAAAACCGCCATTGGTGGAGCTCACAAACATGGCGCCCTCGCATTTCTCGCCCTTCTCGGCCATGGCGCTCTCTTCCTCCGCCTTCCACGCCCTCTTCAAGTCCTCCTCTCGCTTCTCTTGGAAATCCGTACTTTCTCTCTCTCTGGACTATCGTGTTCTTCAAGAGGAATGGTAGTCATTGACCCCTGCTTCTCTCTCTCTCTCTCTCTAACAGACCGGGAAGTTGCAGCAGACCCTCGCCGGAAGCATCGAGAAGACGGGCGTGGGTCTGCACTCCGGCAAGGTCTCGACGGTGAAGATACGGCCGCATCTCGCTGGCGGCGGCCGGTGCTTCGAGCTCCAGTCCCGCTTCGTGCCTGCGTCGATCGATCACGTGGAGGAATCGCCCCTCTGCACCACCCTCTCCAAGGACGGGTACAGAGTCCGTACCGTCGAGCACTTGCTTTCCGCTCTGGAGGCCGCCGGCGTCGACAATTGCCGGATCGAGGTCGTCGGCCTTGATGCTGGAGATCGCGATGTCGAGGTTCGTGCTTTATGTGTTTGTAAGCTGTTTTGGTAAATAAAGGTTTTCTTTTTTTCGCTGTCGACATTGCATTTTTGTTGTGCGTCTGACAAGAGAATTCTAAAGAAGTGTGAGATTATACTTACCGTTGTTCTTTCCGTTGAATTTGTCTGCTTGGTATTACTTGGGGTTGGTGTACTCTCAACGATTAAGGTTAGGAAGATTGATTGCAAAATTGATCTATCAAGCAAGGCGAGGAACTCTGTGGAAACCTAGACAAGTGTGTTGTCTTCAAGCACCCAACGAGAATATCTCCCGTAATTTTTTAAGATACTTTCATTTAGCAGTCTTTGTAGTTTGCATCTCTGCATTATCCAACACTGAATATATAGTCCTTTGACTGGCATGACTTTTGAGCTAAGTTTTGCTGATGCTTCACGGATGCTCCATATCGCCCCTTTCTATTGAATTGTGAAAAAAATACAGCCAGGTCTTTGATCAGACCAATTCTTCTTTCAGAAAGTATTCCTCCTCCCCCCCCAATTTACTATAACAGTGAAGGCCTTGAGCATCACAATGTAAACTCCATTGAGCTAGTACATATGCTACTCGGTTTCCTTCTTGCTTAGTCCAGTATCCCTCCCATCAAGCTTGTAAAATAATCTCAGTCCAGAAAGTATCTTTTTTTTTTCCCCAATGTAGTTTTAGTAAGAAGTTTCACCTCATTGGCGGATTGCTCTGTCAAATGCATCATGGCGATTGACAAACATAAATCTACGTTTGATCCTATAGTTTCAGTTTATGGCAAAAAAGGTTCAGTGCTTGTTCCAAGGTCCATAGCTGGGGTGCAAATCTTGTAGAATCAGATGAGAACACAGATATGATTTGTGATTTTTTTTTTTGCAGGTTCCTATTTTAGATGGATCAGCGGGTGAATGGGTGGAGGCTATAGAAGGGGTTGGTTTAAAGGTGGCGAAAGATGCTGGTGGGAACAGTCTTGAGAAAATGGCGCCGTATTTGGATGAACCAGTGCATGTCTGGAGGAATGATTCTTTTGTGGTTGCATTCCCCTCATCACAGGTCCACATCAGCTGTGGGATCAACTTTCCACATGTACGTATCTTCTTTTACACAATAGGCTGAGGCTTTGCCTATTGGAAAGCACAGAAGTTACTCCTTCTTCTTTAATAATTGTTAAACCTTGCTAGAAAAAGAGTTATTGGTAGGTTGTTTAACTACTTATTTATTCTCATTCTTCCAGTGGCTTACCTGATTTTGTTAGAATGGCAAATGCCATGCTCATTTTTTAAAGCCTTTCTTGACTATTTCGTTTTGTGAATGAAGATTTTGTTAGCTATGGAATTATTCAAATTCTTTTACTTCTTTGAACAAGTTCAAGGAGATACCGACCTGTTACAGGAGGGGAGGGGCTACTTACAGTCATGATCATGAATTGGGGAAGCATGGGCCTTCAAATAACCTGGATATTGGGGAAGTGGTTCTCCCTGTTAGATGACACCTTTTTCTTATTTGAATTCTAATTGCCCAAAAACCTTCCAGATTCATCATGTGACAAGATGATTTTAGTAATAGTAGTATATTAGTCTACGGTCTATTTTGGGTTGGGAACTTCTCTTGTTGGTTGCTTTTTATAAGATGGCAATGCAGAGATCACAACATTAACCGTGGTGATATCATAAGATTCTTATGTTGATTAGCAATTCTTTAAGTAAATTTTTCTATGAAAAGTTTCCATTACATGGAGACGAAAACGCCGGAAATATGGGTTTACTCATTCAATCTGACGAACTCTAGGACAATGTAATTTCCATCATGGCTCTTCACTTATAGCAATTCTCTTCTTGCTGCTGCTCTGTGCTCCACTTTCCATTTTTCTAGATCAGGAGAAGTTATATCTCCATCTCCCTCATTTCAGATTCAGGTAAGCAAATATATTTTGTGCATGGATGCACTTCTTCATGTGTATTCATAGTGTCTATAACACTTATCTGAAATTGTCTGGGTCACTAGCTTGATTAATCTGACTGAATCTTTTCAGATATATTTTGAAGTTTCAAAGTGGCCCTTGAATAGGATTGGTTTTGTTGGAATTCAAACTCTCATCATGTTGTCATTTAAAGTAGTATTTTTCAGGCCCCTGATTCTTTGCTTGAGTGATGCTTTTTAGAAACACTATACTACCACCTTAACTTGTAGCCATTGGAAGCTAAAATCTGTGATCTCTGCTCATTCTAGCTACATGTGCATCAATAATGGCTAAACTGTGAATGTGAGGGTGAGAGATGCTATGCAATCAGATGAAGAAGTGCATTAGTGGGGTCATCAGATGCAGTGCGGTGTTTGAGTCATTAAGTGATGGCTTTATTTTCCATTATTATGTTGGTGATGCAGGTCCCATCTATTGGCTGCCAGTGGTTCTCTGCTTCTATTGAATATGACTCCTTTTATAAAAGGGAAATTGCTCCTTCACGAACCTTTTGCGTTTACGAGGAGGTCAGTTATTTGTCACCATGGCACTTGCCACTCGTCACAATCCATATCTTACTGTCCCATGCATGGATCTTTCCTTCCCTCACTATAATAGAAAAAGCTTATACTTCAGTGTAGCTACACGGCTAAACACACACACATGCTCACACACACACTTTTTTCAACTACAAAACATACCTTTCCTGATTTTATTTTTAATGATCATTTTGACAACCGGAAAAATTGACTTATAAAAAGTAAAGGCAGTTTGTCAGTCCATGTCCATTTACACAGCTTCAGCTATCATAGCACTGATCAAGGAACTGAGGGATACTAAATCATCTGTAGTGAGGATCTCCCTTCTGCGGTAATGAATGAAAAAACAATATCTCCCTTATGCGGTAATGAATGAAAAAACAATCTTGCATCTGTTAATATCCATCAGATAAAATATCAACATCTATTACTAGTTTGCATGCCTATAAAATACTGCTGCTTGACAAATCGTTATAATTACCTTGGCTTGCAATTTGTGTTCATTTATTGTACCTTTTAACAGCTAAAAAGAAGAGTGAGAGAGTATTCAAAATATAAAATTCCTCCTTGCATGCTGATATTTTTCCTTCCATGTTTGTGAAATATATTTGCTTGAACTGGCAGAGTCTAGAAATTTGATGTGGTGAGTATGCAAATTTCACATCTGCCCCACCCATGACCAGGAGTGTTGCAATGCTGGGTGACTTACGAACAGTATTAGTAGTCTGAATTTGCTATAAGATCAGTGGTTGGGAATATTATCTTGTTTTTTTCCTATACACTTATGCCTTTTGTTTGTTGGTAAATGCACTTGTCTTACTACCATAATTTGTGCCATCTGGGCAACAGAATATCTTTTTTTTCCACGAAACTTTTTGCCTGTTACTAACTGGCCCGTATTTGCATTTGTCTTGAATGATACGGACCTTGTTTTTGCTTTTCCACCTAATGCCAGAACTCAAATTGCAATATTTTCTCAGGTAGAGAAAATGCGCAGTAGCGGATTGATAAAAGGAGGTTCACTAGAAAATGCCTTGGTTTGTAGGTGAGACCTCGGAACCTCTTTTATATTGTTGTTTCTTCCCCTAGTGAGTTAAGTGAGTGGCTGAAACAAGGGTTGGCGACTACCGGTAATTTTGGAACCTGAATTTTCAAAGAAGAAATGCTTAGGTTTTTCTGGAAGACAGTTAAAGACATTATGCTCCGTAATGTCCCAGAGTTGTCTTTTGAAACTTTTGAAGCAACAAGCCAAAGTAGGCAGCATATATATTGTTTGCTTCATTGATTGACATTTTGCATTCCGGCAATCATCTACAGTGCAGATAAAGGTTGGTTGAACCCGCCATTGCGTTTCAATGAGGAACCATGTCGCCATAAGGCCTTGGATCTTATTGGCGATCTTTCTCTGTTTGCACGGTTTGGTAGTCAAGGGCTTCCTGTGGGACATATAGTTGCTTACAAGGTATTTGACCATTTCGCATTTTTCATGTTTTTCATGCAACCTGAGATTGACAGATTGGAATATGTGCTTTTCTCCCCCCCTTTTCCTGCCAAAGAAAAATTACGATGTGTAAACTTTCACATGCAAACAGTAAGGTGACTATTATGATGGTGCAAAATGGCGTGTACCAATTGAGATACTTATAAGTACATTCAAATTTTATAGTAAATTAGATATCTGAATTGTATTGACCATAAACGTTATCTTTCTAGAAAGTAGATGCATTGTAGAACTTGATGCAACATAATGATATTATCTTATCATTGCTGTTTGCGAGATATTCGGATATGCTTAACCTTAGCGGCTAGCCCCTGCTTGACTGTGGTTCACAGCATATGTGAGATATTCAGATGGATGGCATTGATTTTGTCCAACTTTCTGAGTTATCTATCACTGTCTCATGGGTTAGGGAGATGTTCTCTGGATACCAAGGATCCTTTTGGCTGTTTGGTTTCTTAAGAAAAATGGAAGATCATTTTCCCTTGCATGGAGTGATTGATGTAGCATCTGGAGTGAATATTGACAGAAATTGATTGCTATTGAGCACGTTTATGCTTTCTGATTTCCTTATTAAGATTTCCAAACTTACACAGAGGAAGACTCGCATTGTTAAGATAATAAGGCTAACCCCTGTTGTAGTCGTGTCAGCTCAAGTGGGAAGAAGGAAAAAAAGGAAAGTGGGGGGGCGTGGGTTTGAAGGGAGTATCAAATAGTCAATCTCTATAAATTTTCAGTTGTACATTTGGATGTAATCTTCTCTTTGTAGTGCCCTTGTGGCAATGGGGCATTGTTTGGCAATTTTGACTGCAGATAATTGTCCTAATAGAGTCCCTTTATAATGGGTGTTTTAGCTAGAGACCTGTTGGATTTTTATTTGGCTATATCAGTCCCTGCAATTTTGACGAGTTGTTGATGCTTCCTCTGACAAACTTCCAATGGGATTCCCCGCTGCCAGTGTCCTCCGTGGCAATGTCATGGGCATTGCTGGTGCATTAACATTTTATGGAATCTGCTGGATTGTTAAATTTATATAGGCGCTAACATCATCAAATATCAAGTACGCTGGCTCACCTGACCTGGCACCCAAAGCAGGGGGTGTACATGCAGTTCAGAACCTTCCATGCTATTATTGTCTTTTAGTCTAGTACTTCCTTTTGATAAAAATATACAGAAATTTGAACATGGAAACATTCCTTTTGGCTGCATTTCTTCTGTTCTAGGTAACATGGCTAATTATATTTTCGACATGGAGTATGCTTTCACTGGCTTCATAGTTCTTTACTTATGTATAGTTGTGATAGCCATAAACTGTGATATGCAATCTTGAGGATGTTAAATGCTAACTTTTGGATATAATCACAGAGTGGCCATGCACTGCATGCTGGGTTTTTACGCTGCTTGTTATAGCTTGCAAGCAAGATTGGCTAACTGTGCTCAAGATGTCCCAGATTAAAGGCCCAGTCACGATGCAAGGAACTAGACCATAGAATTTGATTTTTAATCTCCTAGATGAAATACTGTAAGAGCAGCAGTTTGAATGCTTTAGGGATCATCTTGACATTATTCTAACATTATTCTGCTCAAAGCCAAGTAATAATCTTCTTGATAAGAACAATTTAGTGGTCTATCACTATAAGATGTCTAGATGCTTGCACCCAGAGGTGTCCCTGCGGGTGACATTAACTATTCACCAATTTCGGGAAGATGCACCAACTGCATAATGTTCAGAAGCAGTTGCTGTCTGACCAGAGGACTCAGCTACGATCAGAACCATTTGTTGAATAGAGCTGCATTAATATGGAGGGTTCTCGCTATCTGGAGCAAAAGTACCGGTCAGCCTTTTATTGTGGGAAGTTGAAGTTAGCTCTCCTCCCTGATGCAACTACGGGCAACTTGGGGGAAACTCTGCCAGGAAGAAGGCTTTGCTTGTTTGTGGATGACTTTTAAGTCTCAAAGATAGCACCTGAGCTCATTCCTCGTAGACATGCACTCTCGATTGCGGTCTTTCTATCAGGATTAGAAGGAAGATTATCTATGATTGCTGGTGTTTAGGACAGGAACTATTGTTAGCTAGTGATGGCTATTGTTTATCACTTGGTACCTCATAAAAGCATCTGTATGACCTCATATCTGTGGGCCGCCGAGATGTATCGTGAAATGGAAATACTTGGGCATATGTTTGCCTATGTTTTCCTCAACATTATTGTCTTCTTCCCTCTTCCTACCTTTTCTCTTCCTTCGCGACAGCTCCAAACCTTATTTTAATATTTCTTTCAAAATATTAAGCTGGTATTCTGGTGCAATACTCTTGACTCTTGGCTGGAACTGAATTTCATTTAGTGATGTAACCGACCCATGTGAGAACTTTTTATCACAGGAATGTTGCGTAGCTCCTGACTCTTCTGTCAGTAATCATCATTTTTTTTATTATTAAATACTCTTAAATGTATTCACGAGCTCTGTTAGGTGTTAAACCTCTACTTTTTGGTCATTGTCGGGAAAGATCTACGTATTTCCACCTTATTCTCTAGTTCACCATCACCACCACACCTTATTGACAGGTGAATTGAATCCATAAGAATCAACTCTATGCCTTACCATAGGCATTATATACGGTCCGGGCGTTGCATTGAGTCCTAACAAGCCCCATCTCAACCAGATCATTGAACCGAGAAAGTTACAAACTGTTTCATTGGATTCTTGTTCACATGTACAACAGAACTTATATCATACTCATGCTAAATCGGGATAGATTTGTCGGAATTTCTACTGAATGCCTCTCAAATGGCCGCCCTCACCTCCTAAGTGGCCAGGCCAATTTTCCCACGTTCAAGTCAAGTCATGATCAAGTCAATCCGCGTCACTGCCATCAATACCACATCCCCCGCAACGGCCGCTTTTGCTGCTATTACCTTTCATCAACGGCGGTGGCCGTCTTATTACGCTTGGTCTTCACTGAAAACGCATGCCAGCATCAAAACGCACTGGTAAATTCCACCTGACACAGCGCAATTGCTTTCAATGAGCAAAACCTAACTTAGCCGAGGTATATATTAAAGTCATGCCTCACTTGAAATGACCTAGCCCTAAGTTGGATGGTCCAACCAGAACTAGGGTGCCTTTTCTTCATTGCGGACAAATGGTCCTAAGCATCTTTTCTCGAAAATTTGTTGAAGATATCGAACTTATAACCAATGGCTACGGCCAAATGCCAACTCTCGCCCGCAAAGCACTCTCCATTTTCTTCCAGCGACGAGCACGACAGAGAAGGAATCTCTGTTTTATATTGTAAGAGACCATCGACACATGCACACTACGACTGCCTATGAATAGCGAGGGGGCACTAAACGTAGTATTGGGTCGAAATCAATCGCTCTCCAACCCGATGCCATAATTATCTACGGCACACAAAAGCCTATTTTTACGGATCTCACTTCTCTCCCAAGTCACAACAACGATAGAATATTGCAAGTAAGGTGTTGCACCGACCTCTAACGTTTTGACATTCCCCCTTGAAGGTGTAACGAGATTTTACTTTCCAATCCATCTTAAGGCTTGTAAAGATTGGTTATTTATCTTAAACCATTTCGGTATGAATCTGGGTTACTGCATATTCTGCTTTAATGTACAATGATTGGAAAATAACCCAAGGATGACAGTTTCTCTGGAATTAAGACATCTCAAATGTCATAATTTTCGTACAACGTTCACTTAAATATCATATTTCTTTTAATTACTTAAGTGTCATGTCATGACTTTTAAAGAGTGTCATATATTTTGATTCATCATTTTAGTGCTATAACTTTAAATAAAGTTCACTACAATTGCCTTGCCTCGTCGGACCTTCAATAGTTGTGGTAAAAAAGATATGACTCTTGAGTGACCGATTTAGAGCCTATATGATTTGTTACAAACACTTTCTATTTTAGCACTCAAATAGTTGATTGAACAGTTATGACATTTAAGCGAGCATTGTATATAAGTTATAATACTCATTGTGTCCCTTTTCCCATTTTCTCATCTTGGTGAAAAGAATCTGAAGACCAAGCGTAGTCATGTCACACTTGACGCAATTAAGAAAATTCGGGATCCGTTTGTTTGAAAAGAAAAACTGTTATTGGAAAATAATTTTTCAACTTTCTGGTGTTGGGTGATAGAAAATTAATCGATTTATGGAAACTTTTTCCCATGGATTGGAAATAATAAGTTCAGATTAGAGGAAAACGTCTTCCCCTTCCCTTTCTGAAGAGAAGGAAATTACTTTTTCTAAACCATCAAATAAATGAAAATGATTTTCATGAGAAATAAATTTTTTTCATAAATTTTCAATGAAATAAACGCATTCTACTCTTGAAAGAATCATTTTATAGAATGCACTAACTACCATCCTCATCATGAAGGGTGTTGAAAATTGACTATTACAGTTTACCAAAGTTTGCAATGTTTGTGCAAACGGCGAGTTAATTGTCCGAGCACTACCATTACCGTTGTTGTTGCGGCTGTCACCTGATTCAATACAATGTTTGGTCCACAAAACCTAGAGATTTGGCTAGGGTAGATTAGATATCATATGCCTTAGCAAAGTTTAATAAATAAATAAAAAATAATCGGAGAGCTGCGGTCTTAAAATTCCACATATAATTACAAAGTTGCGAACTTCTTTGAAATCCTTTGGTCATGATTTTTGAATCTTCTGGTAAGTTCAGGGCCATGGCTACTTGCTAGCTATCCACGACTATCGTCTCTTAAAAGGCTTCATACCATCAAGCCAACCACGTCTCAAAAGTTTCTAATTCAATCAAGATAATATCTTTGATGTTTCACCATCGAAATTAAACGAGATATTTCAGGCAAAACATGTACAGAAGAAGACAAGCATTCAATAATATCGCCTGGACTCTATACAAAAAAAATAGAACCCTAAAGGCCTAAAGGGGAGGAATCGTGCAAGTTTGGAGTTGCTTTCCTATTGCTGCTGGCCCAGGCCTGCCCATACATGCAATTATGACATGAAGGAAGATAGTAAGTCCATAGATTTTCATTTTTCAACTTCCAAATGTAAATAAGAACATAAAATCAACGATGACATCTTAATCAACCCGCAAAAAGAGGAACTTGGATGACTTTTTTCTTCTTGAATAATTATAATGTCCCTTGATTAGAAGTCAAAACAACGACGCATTATACTACCCACTTCCATGTTTTGCTCCACGAAAAAACCTTATTGCATTACACCTTGTCACATTTTTATAGTAAATTTTCTGCTAAGGGTATGGTCGTGGATGACAAGGGACTTCAATCGGATGCTCATGTCTTCTAATTCAATTTTAGTAATATCTACTTGGATCCGTTTCCTACTTGTATTTCTGAAATTGCATATGTAATCATGGTTTCTTGAGAGCATGAAATTATAGGTTCATGCATGATTTTGCCGACCTACTTTCACGCTACAAAATGAGGAATTTCTGGAGATAAGTAAGGGTATTTAAAGGCACGCGATGTGTAGTTGTTTTAACTAAATTTGGCCGTCCATCAATCAAGATTAAGTGAATCCAGTATAATCTTACCCCTTAACTAATATGCGGGTCAGATTAGACAATAAAATGAGAAAAAAGTTCTTTTAACATATAGAAATCCGATGCAGTAAATTTTAGAAGTTATTGCAAAATCTCAAAGCATACTCAATCCTCTCTCGTAAGTATAAATCCAACATAAAATAATCAAATTTCATGACATATAAGAGAGAGAGAGAGCGCTGTTACGATCACTCAAAAGATCGATCCCAACTTCTTAATCGCATGCATTCGCTTGCCATTTCTACACAAAGTGTTGTGGCACTTATACACTTGAAAATTCCTCGATTAACAGTTGAGATCCACTATTTTATCGAGATCTATGATGTTATTATTCCAAGGCTATTAACGAGTGAGCACGGCGTCGTTTTTATAGGAGGAGGAGTAGAGTAGCACACAAGATGAGGAGAGAACTATAGAAAAAAACAGAAAAGAAAAAGGGAGGGCCCGCATCAAGTAAAGCCCCAAGGAGTCGGTGGAGTGTCCACATCTCCAGACCGTCGATTCCCCCAGCATTTAGTGTCGATTTCTGTTCGTTTGTTTTACAATTGACAGAGGATTGTGTTCGTGTCCCTCCTCGACCCCGCTCCAAACCAGTAACTCTCTCTCTATCTCTCTCTCTCTCATTTCCATGTTTATTCTTCAAGCGATAGCAACGGTTTCAGAAATGCCAAGTACCTGCAGCTTTTTGCGCCCCACTTTCCTATCCATTTCCTTGCTGTTTCGTTTCCTCCATGCTGCAGAAAGTTGTAGCTTTGAGAGGAGGGGAACAGGTATTCAATGAGTATAGTACGTGTATTGAATTGAATGATGCTGGTTGTGACTTGGGTGGGACGGCATGTGCACTTCACTATTACGTTGCCATACTTTGAATGGATATGATGGAGGGCAAGTGTCCATGTTCCCAATGAGCACAGTGAAGATTTCATCAGCAGGGAATGTATTCATTCATAAAAGAGAAAGGGAGGAGGACGCCAGTAAGCTGACTTTCTTTATGAGAAAATGATTGGTGAGGATGGGTGGATCAAATAGGACAAGCGTACATCACCCTTCATTCAGTGTTCTCAAATCTTGTTGGGAATGGGCCATTAATTATCGACCGGTGAGCTAGGTCAATTGAGTTGTGCACAACTTGACTGCCTATACCAAAATAAAAATGAAAAAACAAAGAAGAAGGTCTATCTTCATATACATATATATATGGTCTTGCATGTCTCGCACATAGATTGTCCTTGATCACGTTGCATAAGACATGCTTCACGCACACAATATCAAATAATTAAGGGAAAAAGTACAAAAAAAAGTTCTAAACATATTATATTGGCACAAATTCAATCCTCAACATTTTAATTGTCAATTTAGTTTTAAACATTTTTATATTTGTACCAATTTAATTCATTTGACTAATTTAGACTGAAAATCATTAATATAGATAGCAATCGTATCACGTGACATGACTGACACTGGTATGAACATTTTAAACAATATTTTAATATTTTTTGAATTTTTATAATTTTATAATTTTTTCTTTCTTTTTTTTCCCATTTATTTTGGACCACAAGGGCCACTGACCCCTGGTGAGGGTCACAATCGTTGCCCAAATTTGGTGAGGGTCTTCCACAACAGTTGAGCTACAAGGTAGTGAGGGCATGAAGGCTTCAACTGGCCAAAATAAAGAGAAAAAGAAAAAGAAAAAAATCATAGATAATTACAAATATTATTAAAAAAATACTCACATCAAACCTGACCATACCAAGCAAGACGGTTGGAGTCCATATGAACAGTTTCTTGCCTCAATTGGTTGAATGAACTAAATTTTTATCAATGTAAAAATGTTTAAAATTATATTGATAAAATTGAAAGATTTAAAACTAAATTAGTACCATTGTAATAGGTCTACAACTTTTTGGATACTTTTCCTAATAATTAGGCATAACCCCATCCTTTTTTCTCGAAATGTCCTACTCAACAGGGCAAAATAAACCCCATAACACAGTCTAGGGACTTGTCGAATTGAGGGTGGATTCTCTTACTACCCCTTACCCCGCCCCCAAAAACCACCGAATTAAGACCCGGATGAATTAGTTAAACCTGCCAGAAAAATTTGGGGCCGCAAGAAGAGCGATCTTTCATTTTTGCAATCCTACTCGATATAACTACTGGAGGCAAGGTGAGGAAATAAGTCCGGACGGAGCTCTCCCGACATAAATGTCTCCTTTTAATCATCGGTATCATGTACCAAATCTAGCGGTGAGCACCCCCCGATTTGTACCTCTAGAGAGAATCAATTAGTCGTAGGTCGTCTTATGGCATCATTGCCTCCCATGTGAAAGCCTTCGGTTTTAGGACGCTAATTCAAAGCGGCGTTCCCAGGCACCGTGCTCGTGGGTGCTGCTCACTTATGGCCCACGCACTTGCTTGATACCGCGAATGGTATCCGATACCACGTTATAGGGGGGTATAGCACCATAAAAAAGAGTCACAACGCATCTCGAGACCCTTGGAAAAATTGTGATTTCGAGATGGATTTTTGTTAAAAAGATATCCTATCTTGGGATATTCATTAAATATCTCAATGAAAAAAATTTATCATTTTCGAAACAATCCGTGTTGTCGTATTATGTGTAATTGGGCTAATGAAAACGAAATTTTCTTTTACCTATCAAGTCGTCTAACAAGTATACTTAAATTAGAATAGGATAGTCGGCACATCAAAAATTATAATGTTTCCATAAATGATCGATTCCGTAAATATCTCTAGACACCCGTGCGCGATTCTTGAACTTTACGACAAAGACTTTAGGTAAGGAGATTGGGGATGATCCCATTTCCGATGATAACTGATAAATTCCTTGTCAAGTAAATCTAGGTCCCTAAGACTCGTAGCCTTTTAGGGCACAATTGCGTTCACGAAATTCTCTATGGAAAGGGGGGACCGACTGCCCTCGTGATGCGCACACTCATTCCTAGCGTTTAACCCCGGGGGAATGAATCGGATCGAATGCAGTAAAACTCCAATGGCTCGCCTTCGATTCTGTCCTTCGCTTGTCAAATACTTCGTTTCAGGACAAAGTGACAAGAGAGAATAATTCCCTCCCTAGCTGTTGCCACGTGCACGCTCCAAGACAAAGGAACCGTGATCGATAATCAAACTCTTTCTTGTCATGTTCCCATTTGACGCGTGTATAGGAAAGTTACGAATGACAGGGGGGCTCGCATGACAAGGGTGTCGGATCGGCTCCGAACGGAACTGAACTTAAACGGATCGCAATTCAAGTTTGCACTGCAATTGCGTTTAATTGTTCGGGTTCGAATTTGAATGAAATAAGTAGAAATGGGATTGGAAAGTCCTATAGATATCCTCAATTCCATGATATATATGGTACAATCTAGGATAGAATTGAAAAATATTTGGAAATCTCATGTGCCTAGATTTTCAGATTTCGCCCTTTTAAGTTTTTCCACCAATGTCTCTCTTCGACTTAGGTTCGTCTCCTTCATTGCTAGTTTTGCCATCTCTGCCTCTAGGTTGTAGTCCTTGCTTAGCTTCATAGCGTCGAAGGCAATTCAGATGGCCACAAAGATTAGTCTCTGGTTCTCAAGAGTCTCGTGAAGTGACCGAGGGAGGTAGCGGGCATGGCTGATATGGTAGACAAGGCAACGGAGGTTGATGCAAAGGTGAAGAGTGGTGACGGGGTGTAGACATTGCATGCGAAGCTTCGATGCCACTTGACATCGAAGCCAATGAGTTTGGGTGGTGAGGGGGCGGTGAGGAGGTGGATGGAGATTGACTAGTGGATGATACTAGGCTAGCAAGTGATACCTTTGTCATGGACGAGGACCCCAGAGGATTTGGTGCACTGTGAGGAGATTGACTTTTGCGACGATGATAGCTATGTGATGCATAACTTCTTCTTTTCACTTTCAATCGTCATAACACGATCAATTAGCTGACAATTATAATTGGCAGTGGTTGCCGGACGGTGAGGATGATTGTGGAAAGTAATGACAATAGGTTGATGTTAGTCCTCATGTGGTGGCTAGCAAAATAATATCGAATATGTCACTCCATTACTTCATCCTGCAAAGATAACATGTTATATTATTGTATTATTATTTTTTTTAAATTATTCTAATTTAGGTTTATTACATTCTCTCTTCTGGATTTTTTATCCAATTATTTATTTGGATATATTCAGGTTTATTTGGTTAGGAGGACGTTGCCAAGTACCGAATTAGGTAATTTGTTATTTTATCCATACTTAAATTTGTACTGCTGTATCTACCAAATGAGTCTTCATTGTCCACAGTCAAAACGTTTTTTTAATATTATGAGAAACTTTCTTTTTATTAAAAGATTTTCTATGAAATTGAGTTGATCGAAGCTCTATAGCCATGGCTACGAAAGCTCGGAACCAAAGTCACTTGTTTGCCAAGAAGCGGTCCGACCGAACAGGTTGAAACCGATAATTTATCTCGTGAATAGTGTCTATTTGACAATTATTTTATATGCAGGTTTGGATTTTCTCTTACATAAAAATATTTAGAAATTATGGAATTTTATCAACACGGGAACCGGTAGATCCAATATACCTTGACAAACCCAGAATCAGCATTATTTTTTTTTGTCTTATCACAAACAACCTCCTTTATTTGTAGAATTCACAGTGTGCATTGCCAAATCGAAGAGTACATATATATATATAATTTTTTTCCAACACATTCAAATAAATGTGTTTATGTTGTAGTGGTTCAGTCGGTCGGTTATTCTAACTTTCTAAGACGTATACTCTCCCCTTCTCTTTTTTCTCCAAGCACCCATTAATTGTTCTGAAATGGCAATTTTCACGACTGCACCTTTGAATTGTTCCGTGGATGTCTAGTCGCAATTTATAGAGAAATAAATGCAAGCATCAAAGGTCAAAGCTACGTCGATGAAGATTTCTAATTCTTATCGGTGCTCGTTGAGAAGTTGGATTCATGTTAATTAATCTCAGCCGTTACGAATGGACGTAAAAATGGTTGAATTTATTCTGCAGGAGGTTTTTTCTTATTGCATAATAAGGCCATTTAATCTAATGGTTCAACAATAGCACTTTGTTTTGCAATGGTTATTCGAATTTCGTGTAGCCGTTACCATGTTTATCCAAACGTATCCAAATTTTAGCCATGGGCTTTGAAGTTTGAAAATCTGAAGCCACAAGACAAATGCCAAAAGAATTAAAAACAAAAAAAAAAACAAAAAAAGGAAGAACTAAGAAGAGGAAAAAGATGAAAAAGATGAGAAAAGCGCGCATGGAGACTTCCCCGGAAATGCTTTCCTTTACGACGGGTAGGGTGCGCACTGCGCATCCAGCTCATCATAGCCACCGCCCCCAAATAAAACAAAGAAATTAAAAAAAAAATAGAAATAGACCGGAGGGCGGAAAAAAAAAAAAAGAAAGAAAATCGAAAAAGAGCAAAAAGGGCAAAAAAAAAAAAAAAAAAAAGGGGATTAAAAAAAGAAGAAGGGGAGAGAGAGAGAGCAGAGAAGCAGCGGTGGTTAAAATAAAATAAAAAAAATAAATAAAAAAGATATAGTAAAACGAAGAGGAGTACACACTTATAAAAACTGATCCGCGTAATACACTGCAGCAGCACACAACACTCTCCCTCTCCCTCCGCGCACTGTCGGAGATTATTTATTTATTTATTTATTTATTTATTCATTTATTATTAATAATATGATTATTATAATAAACAGAGAGCCAAAAAGAAGAGCCAAAGCCCAGCAGCCAGCAGCCAGCAGCTTCTCTACTCTCTCTCTGCACTCTCTCTGCTAATCTCAAAATCTCCTCCTCCTCCTCTTCCTCTTCCTCCTCCCCCACCCCACCCCACCCCCGGTCCTGTCAGTGTCCTCTAACCCCAGATTTGAATCCACGTTTTAGAGAGAGAAAACAAGCCCAGTATCTCTCTCTCTCTCTCTCATCGCCATTCCCCTTTTCCTCTTGCTTCCTCTCTACTCCCTCTCTCTCTCTAGAACGCACTCGCCTTCTGCCTGCGCGGATATCATCTCTCTCTCTTGCCTTCGCTGTGGTCGAAACCCTAGTGGATGGATCTTTTGGTGTGAGTTCGGGAGGAGCATTGATCAGATCGGGGCGATGGCGGAGGCGTCCGGCGACGGCGGAGCCCACGCGGAGCTCCCCGCCGGCACCGGCGGCGGCGGCGGCAGCAACGGCAGGGCGGAGGCCCCCACGCCCCTCGCCGCGTCGGCCTCCTTCAAGGAGGGACGCAGCGGCTCCTCCCGCAGGCGGACCTCGGTCCGCCCCAGCTTCGACGCCGACAACGAGTTCATCACCTTGCTCCACGGCTCAGATCCCGTCAAGCTCGAGCTCAATCGGCTCGAGAATGAAGTTAGAGGTGCGAATGCCGTTGGATCCGGCGGCTCCCGCGCGGATTCTTGAGCTGATTCGCCGTGCTTCTCGCTGTTGAGTTCCCTTTGTTGCGTTTTTCTCACTGTGCGTGCGTGCGTGTGGCTTGATGGGGTTTCAGATAAGGACAGAGAGCTAGGGGAGGCGCAAGCGGAGATCAAGGCTCTCAGGTTGTCTGAGCGGCTCAGAGAGAAGGCTGTTGAAGAGGTGATATCGCCTGGACTTTCGCTCGTTTTCTACATCGCCATTTTTTGTATACGGCGAAACTGTGTCGTATATATCTTCTGTTAAGTTCATATGGGCTCCGATAGTTATTGTAGTTGTTTTAATTTAGAGCGAATTACTGGGAACTATCTTAACGTCCTTGATGTGGCTACTGAAGTATGTGGTCGGTGCATTTACTTCTTCACATTGTGAAGTGAATCATGTCCCTAAGATATTATGAAGGCAATATTCTCGCTTCATTTGCCCGCCTGCCGCCTGATTGCTCTGCCGATTTTGTCAGCATATTTTTGGATTTTAGATTCTTCTTGGTCAATGCCGCTACCCTGTAGCTCGGTAGATGTCGGGGGGCACATTCATGGGGGAATGTCTTACTTATCTGTTTTGGGATAAAATCTATGTGCGATTGTTATGTGGATATTTGACATTAGATCATGCATTAAATAGTTTGGGATATATGGCACTTTAAAAAGTTTCATTTCTTGGTATTAATGCACATCTCCATATTTAAATGCGGCCAATAATAGTATTTTCTTCCTTATACATGTATTGTGCTAATAGAGGGTGTTCCTTTTTTTTTTTTTTGGGTCATAGAGGGCATTCCTGTTTGAAAGGCCATTTCGGGGCAGTTTTTGTCAGATGGAGAGTTTGGTTATTGGAATGTCAACATATGCATAAAACGAGTGCTTTTGACACCAGAACTCTAATGGACCTGTGGGCATGCAAGGACCAATAGAATCATAATTTGTACTAGTAATGAAAATCGGTTGACATCCCAATCAAGTATGAGATAAGAGATACTCTTAAGGTGGTTTATTAGGAGAATGGGTAATTTTAAAGATGATACAACTTGATAATGTGACTTTGGGTCGTGCAGAAATGTCGGTAGACACACTAAGGCGCCCTTAGCATCTGGATCTAGATAATGCAGCCCTTGATGGGGTGCATTGTTTAAGAGAACCCATATGGCTTATCCCGCAGTATGAAAGAAGCTGAACTTTTGTTATTGTTATTTTGTAAGGGTAAAACAATATTAGCATGTTACCATGGATATTCTTAACATCATCTTTTCTATTCGTATTTCTTTTTATTTCTTTGGTAGTAAGCAAAATAAACATTGACTTTGCTCTCTCTCTCTCTCCCTCTCTCTCTCTCTGTCTCTGTGCAGCTCACTGAGGAACTGTCTAAGGTGGAAGAGAAGCTCAAGTTGACTGAGAAGCTCCTTGAAAATAAAGTACCTACTGAAACTTTTCTTCTGTTTTTGGCCAATGTACTAAAATATATTTACACACCCCTTTTCTGTGCCTTCTCATCAAGCTATTTGCATCTTTTAATTGAACAACAGAATTTGGAAATTAAGAAAATTAATGAAGAGAAGAAGGCGTCCATGGCAGCTCAATTTGCAGCTGAAGCCACTCTTCGAAGGGTTCACGCTGCTCAGAAGGATGACGACATGCCTCCCATTGAGGCCATTCTTGCTCCTTTGGAGGCTGAGCTCAAGCTTGCAAAGCAGGAGGTAGTGACTCCCCCATAATGTAATTAACCATTTCAAAGTAAAAGTTACCACTTGATGGAAGCCGGTGATCTGACAATTTCATCTCTTGCCTCATCTCTATGCAGATTGCAAAGCTTCAAGATGATAACAAGGCTTTAGATCGTCTTACTAAATCCAAAGAAGCAGCTTTACTGGAAGCTGAGAGGACTGTTCAGGTGGCCTTAGCTAAGGCCTCCATGGTGGATGATCTCCAAAATAAGAATCAAGAATTGATGAAACAAATTGAAATTTGCCAGGTTGGATTGGCTGCTGGATTTTTGAGTACTTTATCAGAACTTGGGTTTGATTCTCAGAACTTATCCAAAATTATTTCTCAAACTCGTCCTCTCTTCTTCAACCAGGAAGAAAATAAAATTTTGGACAGACTGCACAGGCAAAAGGTTGCCGAGGTTGAAAAGCTTACACAGACTGTAAGGGAGCTGGAAGAGGCTGTTCTGGCTGGTGGTGCAGCTGCAAATGCTGTGAGGGATTATCAACGCAAAGTGCAAGAAATGAATGTAATTACTTTGGATTGTCGCATGCACAGCTAGATAATTTTGATTGAGTGAATATGTTGTATTTCAGTTCTTATTCGATAATATGTTTTTCCAGGAAGAAAGGAGAACCCTTGACAGGGAGTTGGCCCGAGCAAAGGTCACTGCAAACAGAGTGGCCACTGTGGTGGCAAATGAGTGGAAAGATGCCAATGACAAAGTAATGCCTGTTAAGCAATGGCTTGAAGAACGAAGATTCTTGCAGGTAATTCTTAAGCCATCTTAATTAGTGGCATTGAAGGCGCCTAGCTACCATTTCTTGCTTCTGGGGAGTTAATATGTTGCGCACGTTCCATTCTCAAAAGTTTGTGTTGCTATATGAGTTTTACAGGGAGAAATGCAGCAACTTCGCGATAAACTTGCTATAACTGAGAGAGCAGCAAGATCCGAGGCTCTTTTAAAGGTACTACTTGTCTTGCATTTATAGCTGTTGTACTTGCGTGGATATTTTATGAAGGGTCTGAAGTCTCATCTTCCACATATTCAGGAGAGATATCAGTCGAGGCTCAAAGTAATTGAGGAGAGTTTAAGGGGATCATCAGGCAGCAATAATCGTAGTGCATTAGAGAGGAGCATGAGCAATGGGCCCTCCCGGCGCCAGTCTCTTGGTGGGGCTGATAACGTTTCTAGGCTTACTGCAAGTGGACTCTTATCTAGGAAATCAGCTTCGCAATCAAAATCTTTCTCTTCTGGTGCTACTACGGTATTAAAACATGCCAAAGGAACATCAAGGTCATTTGATGGTGGCACAAGATCTTTAGACAGGGGTAAAGTACTTTCCAATGGAACTGGTGCAAATTACTCTCCAAACCAGTCATGTGATGTGACCAAGGAGGGTGAAGAAAATGACTTCTCAAAGGGAAACTCTGATAATAACTCAAATGAATTTGCTCCAGCGGAGACTCGAGACACTGTTCCTGGGGTGTTATATGACATTTTACAAAAAGAAGTTGTAGCTTTAAGGAAAGCTGGTCACGAGAAAGATCAAAGCATCAAGGACAAGGATGATGCAATAGAGGTTGATAATTTGTCAAACTTTTTTCACAATATTCTACAGTTTTATTTTTCAGTGTATTATCGGTGTAATTTCCTACACTGCAGATGCTTGCTAAAAAAGTAGAAACTCTAACCAAGGCCATGGAGGTTGAAGCAAAGAAGATGAGAAGGGAAGTAGCTGCGATGGAGAAGGAAGTTGCTGCTATGCGGGTAGAGAAGGACCATGAAAGTAGATCGAAAAGGTTTAGCAATCAGAAGAATGCTATTGGCAGTTCTCAGCTGCTAACGGGAAGGTAACTTAATGAAACCTGCTCTAATTCTGAATGAAGTTACATTATGATCTCTGAGGAATAGTTGACGTCCTATTTATACTTGTATGAAAGATAATTAGGTGAAGTCTCCAAGTAGAAAGGGGCAGAGCCTTGGTTTTTTGCCTTGGTTTGTTTTTTTATGCTTTAGATGTTCTTGAGTTGATAGGAGTACCTCTCCCATAAAATATTGTTACGTTCCTAGTGCCTACTTGTTGCTCTATTGACAAATGCTTTTTTTTTTTTTTTTCACCCAAAGAATCTCAGGTCTGCTCCACTGAGTTTATAGGACTTTATAAAATTTTTATTATGTATTTGAGGTGGACCAAACAAGATATTTATTGTCTGTATCTGAGTTAAGCTTAGTATTTCATGGTGTATAAAAGTTGCTTTTCCGTAGACATGAAGGACAATGCACCAACTTGGTGTCTTATCAGTTGTCATGTTTGGTTGCATGTCAAAACTCATGTGGACTTTATTCTTCTTGTCACATGAAGAAAACACATCAGTGTCATTGTGTCAAAACTCATAAATACTTGGTTTTCTATCTGATATTTATACTAGAGAACTAATCCTGTTGGGTTTTTGGTTGTCAACATATGGAAATCATTCTCTCTTTCTGTCTCCTTTTGTTGAGCCTCTACCTTGATCCTTCAACTCTTTGTACTCTTTGAACTCTTATATTTGAAGCCCCGTAGTGGTGCTTGGTCAAAAGTGTCACGTCCTTGTAACTTGTAAGGTTGTCATGTTCAGGTTAAGATCATGACCCTGTCTGATATCACATTCTTTCTTCTGGGGTTCAATGTCATGTCTGTCAATGTCTAGTAACCATATCTTGGGTGCCTAGCAAGGGGGAAAAACCTTCACCTCTTTCTGACAAAGGAAAGACACTCATCCATCTATAGATCCTAGTCTTAGATAAATTGGTGGTATGGTAAAGGGCTCTTTTACCTTGTCCATCTAGCTCATTTATCTTTCTGCTGTTCAAAACAACCTTATTGTAAAGTACTTATATTTTTCTCAGATATATTTATTTGACATTTACATTAATGGAAGCATTAAAACACTAAATTTCGGCTTTCTGGCTAGGATGCTTTTATGCTTGGAGGAGTCCACATCAGTATGTACACACGTTGCCTATAACTTATTGAAACATCGAAATACATAGCGCATGCCCCTTTTATGGTCTGCTTTTATGTTCGCTTTCCGAATGCATCTCTAGCTAGGGTACAACAAACTATGGTCGAACAAAATGTAGTACTTAGAACTCCTTCCTGACCCCAAAATAACATATGCATGGTAGGCTGCTTGGTTGTAATCTAACTCAGTGAGCTTGTGGTTTGCCTTCTCAGAAACAAACTGTGCAGAAACATTCAACTTCTATACATAGCTGACAATCTTGTATTTGTACCTTCATAGTGAAATGCAAGTTATGTTCGATCATACTTGCCAGTTGAAATTTTACTTGCACAAATCTCTAGCCTTGAGTCTGTTTTAGTCTGACCAATCAGGCGAGACCAAAATTTAGTCACACCTTATTTGACGATATTTTTCCAATTCCAAGCAAGCCTAAATAAGTTTGAAAGGATTTGGCATTGCCCATCTTTACCTTATATGTTTGCATGTAGGCTTTTGTACTTGTCGAGGTGTCAGATCAATTCGTTTCCTTAGTCGTGGTGTCAGCCTTACATTCAACTAATTATTTCCTTCCTTCACTCCTCTATTTGTATTTTTCCCCTGAGTAGATCTAGTCTGGAATCTGTTTCTTCCCTGTATAGCCATGGCATTGACAAATACTCATCGTTGTGCAGGAATGTGGCTCGAACTGGGTTAACACGCAGCACCCAATAACCAGATGCCCAAATACCCAAATGCAAGAGATGTAAGGAACATGTTGGCATAAGCTATGTTTGTGAGTTCCTTGATTTTTTTTCTTTTATTATTCGTCGACCCCTTTAGAGGTTGATTATAAGATTGTAAGTTTGTAACTGTCATGCCGGTGCCATTGTCTCTATAGAATTTGGTAAAGTGTAGGAGGGTCATAAAGAGATCAAAACAGAAAATCATATTCGTGTGCTTCTAACTTAGAATGTTATTCATCTGCTTAGAGAATCAGACAGAAGGACAAAGGCATTGATGCTGGGCTAACCTTTTATCAGGTTTTGAGTGGCAGTGGTTGTGTTGTTTTATGGGTAGCTTTCTGGCCTTCATTTTCCATCAGTTGACATAATTTTTATATTTTTGTCTGGGAGCAGTTTGTATATGTAATCAATCAGCGAGTACTGCGATTGTTGTCCATTATGTTTGTTAATATTCTTGTAATCAGATGTTTAACAGTCAAGTTGTTTCTTTTTCTTTCTACACTTTCTAGCAGGTTTACTAATTTATGATTATGTTTAGAGGTGCATTTCTGCCTTTGTCAAGCATGTTTTGGATTCTCGTTTGTCTTCAGAGAAAGCTAATGAGAATTGACGAGATGATAATCTATTTTTGCATCCTTGGTGGCAAACATTAAGTATGGTGGAATCGGAAGCAATCTACTCTGATCCAGCGATGCCCTTCTGTGATACCAAAAATGGATAGATGAAGTTGGAGGACTTAGCTGAGTAACAACTGTTGATATAAACAAGAAATTACTGGGCAAATTTTAATGGCCCCTCACGAGATGTCTAGCTAACATTCTGGCACGTGATGCTAAGGGGAAAGTGTGACGTGCCATAGTATTTGGTATTGAAGTTTAGAGAGTAGATTCTGGGATTGGAGTCACTGTCTCGCTTGGTTGTCGACAGCCTTCGTTTCGACAGAATCTTTTGAAGCTTAGCGGAGTAGAAAATGATGATTGATGGTGAACGTTACCACTTAGTCTCGACTAAAATATGTCTCTTTACCTATCCGTTGTGCTTATGTCATGCACAACAAGAGCACATCTAAAGAAGTCATCCCCGTCCAGTCCAAAAACCTGCCCCGTTCGATGTGGATGGGTGATAATTTTGCGTGCTACATACCCACTCCAATCTGTCTTTCTCTATCTTGATAAGTAATTATATCGTTTGAATGTGGACCAGACCTCATGGGACTCCAACTGGGACGCACTCTAGAACAATGGCGAGGTCAGTAATTGGTGGGTAAGGTTTCTATATTGTTACCGTCATGCTGTCGACCTTTGGACGATTCAAAATTTTCCACTCATTAGTAACTCAACGGATAAGACGTGCTTGGGACCCTTTCACAGGGTGATAGGAATCCTAAGTCTATGAGTTCGTCATCTTTTTAAAAACCAAAAGGAAAAAAAATGAAAAAGTAAATTTCAATTATTGTATTCCTAATATAGACATGATATTTTCCGCCATAGATGGATTGAGAACAAGGTGTATTGCGTTTGATATTTCAGATCTCTCATCAACAGAATTAGCCAAAAAATTCACGGCCTTTAACCATTGCTGCAAAGTTAACACGAACTTTCAAACGTCTCAAAAAATCATACAACCTTTTATCTATCAGTGATAAATTTGGCATAAACTTTAAACAGTCTTAAAAGGTACACAACCTTGTTGCCAATTTAACTTCTGTCAAATATCTTTCCTTAATTGCCATCGTCTCTTCCACTCGTACGACGCAATTCAAAATACATAAATTTTATAGCATGATCAACAAAAAGGTGTGTGTTCTACAATGGCATGGCATGACTTGACATCATTAGAAAATATGCAAATGATAAGCAAGCACAAATGGTGGCCTTAATATTACGGCCATCCAATATAGAGGGTAACCATAAATGGCATAGCCCCGACACTAACAATCACCCCAAACTAGGGGTGTGCAAAGGAACTGGAATCCGCCTGGACTACCCAAGATCGGTGGTTCTTAAGGAAACTGGTTCAGATTCCAATTCCAATTTATGGAAATCAGTAGATATTAGTTCGGTTTCTGGTTTCATGGGCGGATCCTCTAATCCTTTCACTCGGATCGGACCGATTATATTATAATAATATTAAATTCGAAATCAATAAATCTAAATTTTAGAGCTCACATTATTCTCTCTCAGTTCTCCATCTCGTCTCTCTCGAAATCGCTCAAGCTCTCATCGTCTTTGTTTAGGGCTCACATTATGGTATTACCTAATTTGCATAATCATTGGATGCTTCTCAATTGGAAGGGTAGCAACACTCTTGGGGTGAATAGAGAATTTCTTTGCTTTGTGGTTGAATTATGAGAAGTTGCATTGCCAGTTTGAGTTAGTTTGAGAATTCAAAATACTACGTCTTCCAATTACTTTGACTTGAACAAAAGAGATGAGCTTGATTGGATTGTTATCTAGCTCAATCAAGTCAAATAAGCAATTGTCTAAATTTATTCGCTATGCTTTTGCTTTAGGGGTTCCAAAGCTTCTTATCTCTAAATCAAAAACTTTCATCATATTCGAGAAAATGTTATTCTGGCCAAATTGTGAATAAGATATGATGATGACTTTTTTCTTGCACATTCTCTTCCATACTAGAGTGCCAAATTTGCCCACTTGTTCCTTGCAACATTATTAAGCATACAAAATATTTTTTTATTATCTTGCCAATTTTGGTTTCCTCATTCTAGTTGTGCAAGCCTAGATTGGCAATATTTGGTTGATGTTTGGTGAGACTAGTTCCATGGATCCACCCGAGAATCAAACCTAGCCGGTGGTCCAATTCCTAGTAGATTCATGCAACCAACAGACGATTCTCGGTTCCAATTTTTCAGAACCGGTTCTTAGTGGGTGGTTTCCGATTATGGGGTAGGAACCACCCACCCTGACCATGTACACCCCTACCCCCAAACCCTTGATAAATTTGATTTTCCCTATTGCCCTAATCTCAAATTAATTTTTCTAGGAATAAGTCGCAAACACGTTGTTTTGACGGGGTAGACATTGCTATGTGCTCGATAGTGTATTAACAATACGTTGTTTGACATGTGGAAACAATGATGTTGAAAATGGAAGATATATTAATGGATGCTAAACTTTGCAATAAGGGTAAAATGTTGTGTATATGCTTAAGGGTTCATGTTAAGTTTACAACAATGGTAAAATATTGCGTATTGGTTCTAGGGATTCG
Source organism: Eucalyptus brandiana (assembly GCA_014182725.1). Taxonomy (NCBI): domain Eukaryota; kingdom Viridiplantae; phylum Streptophyta; class Magnoliopsida; order Myrtales; family Myrtaceae; genus Eucalyptus; species Eucalyptus brandiana. Next base: position 33,860,848 of record CM024669.1, read on the forward strand.
AAAAAAAATTTAGTTTTGCAACAGTGGTTAAACTTGCAGGCGCGAGTGTAGCCAATTTTGCTAATCGGCGCATTTGGACATCATAGGCCCTGGACTACACTTTTGGGCCCATCTAGGTGCATCGGCAGCTCAGACAAGCGACTCCTATAAAGCTGGCCAACTTGATCGACCCACCCCAGAGTGCACCTAATCAATCGAAGCTTAATCAAAAGCATAAAATTAAGGTCTAGTAACCGGGCGCCTGTGGAGCCCTCTTGAAACATGCTTAATGGCAAAAAAAATGCGACTTTCAAAACATCGGTCGTGTATTATCCCTAAATCCCTACGAGGAAAATCGGTGCCTCGGAACTTGTGGTGCTTCCCTGACATTAGAAGTGCTCTAATAGATCCTATGTAGCATAATATATATTAGACCTTTTGACTCTGCCACATCAGCTAAACTTAATCTGAAGACATCATACTTTATTAGCATCGCCTTGACCAGCTACAAATCCCAGGTGCGTCTTGGATTTTGTACGGGTCAGGTCAAGATAGATTCTTCGGTTTAACACAAGAGCGAAAAAAGGTTCCCCCAACCTTTCTATTCCTAGTCGACAGTCATACAGCTGAAGCAAAGTCATATGCCGATGAAATCCAATGAAAGCGTCGCGTACGAACCACGCGCAGAAAGTCTACTGCTCGAACACATCGTGATCTCCAAAAACCAATGTTGACCCATGAACCAAAGTCAAGAAAGAAGATCCAAGATGAAGATACTATCCTGGTGGAGGTGACAATTCGGGGGGCAAAAGAAAAAGGGCTTCAAGAACAGAAGCGAAACGAAACGAAACGAAACGAAACGGTGGTCCCCTTGAAATGCCCATTAGAGATGACGAACCGAATCCAATAGAACTTGAACGTTTATAGACAATTTGCTCATCGAAAATCAATCAGAACCTTCAAATTTCCATAAGACGATGAAAACTAACCCTTTTCCCCTCGGACGAACGAGGAGAGACGATCCGGAAAGAGAGAGAGAGAGAGAGAGAGAGAGAGAATTTGGATGGAAGCTCTCTCGATCAACCCGTCCTCCCCCATCTGCTAATTGTCGTGGGTATTACCGGAGGACGTGCAGTCGTAGCGGGAGCCCACCATCATCATCACCTTGAACTCCTCGAAGCTGATCATGCCGTCGCCGTCGCTGTCGACGCCGCCGATCATTTTCCGGCACTCCGCCAGCGAGCTCTCCTCCCCGAGGCTCCGCATCACCTTGTGCAGCTCCTCCGCGGTGATGGACCCGTCCCCGTCGATGTCGTACACGGAGAACGCGTCCCGCAGGTTCTCCATCGCCTCGTCCGGGTCGACCCCCTCGGTGTTCAGCTCCACGAACTCGTCGAAGTCGATGAACCCGTCCCCGTCGGAGTCCACCTCCCGGACCATCTTGTCCAGCTCCTCCTCCGTCTCCGGGTGGCCGAGGCTGCTCATGATGGACCCCAGCTCCGACGCGGAGATCTTGCCGTCCCCGTTGGCGTCGAACTTCCGGAACACCTGCTCCAGCTCCTCGATCTGGGACCGGCGGCCCATGGACGAGGACCGCGACCCCAGCGGGGTGGCCGCCGCGGAGCCCCCCGCGGGCGGCGACGGCGAGGTGGGTTTCTTCCTCCGGAACAGGGATCGGAGACCCATGATCGGAATCGAGGGAACGGAGGATCGGAATGGGGAATGCGGAATTGCGGTATCGATCGATCGATATTCTTTTGAGGGGGTTTCGTTGGGAGGGAATTGGTTTTTGGGGGAAAGTGAAAACAGAATCCCGATTGGTAAGATGGTGTTCGTTGGGAATTGGAGGGGGAATCGTGCGGTTTTGATCCCAACTATTTTTGGAGGAGGAGGAGGAGGAGGAGGAGGAGGAGGGAGCTGGGCATTGTTTTTCGGTTTCTCCTCTCTGTGTGTTTTTGTTTGTGCGGGTGATTGCACTTCTAGATCTAGAAGGGAATTGTTGTGTTTGTTGTATAAAGTCCGTTTTGAACATGCCGAACTGGGTAAGTAGATCCATTCTTTTTTTTTTTAACTCATATAAGGTGAGTAGGCTATGTTCAATAAATGGTTTTTTTTTTTTTTTTTCTTTTTGGGCAAAACCCAAAGAGAAGGGGTGTTTAACAATCCCAATTCAAATTTGTGATTTTTCTCGACTTTTTATGGGAAAATAATGGACGTTTGGGACTGTTTCACGTTTAGAAAAAGTCTTGGTGAGTCTAACTTTACCCTTATTAAAAATATCAAGACAACTTCATTTTTCCCTTTATTATTATTATTTTTTTATTTTTACTCTCTCATCCCCAAAAGTTAGCCCAATGGGTAAGACTTTCCCTCGTACTTATAAATTGACAATCAACTAGATATGGCCATCAAGTTTGGATCCAAACAAAGTCCTATGGGAGAGTTAAGGGTTGTTGTGTCTCCGATTTAGGCTCGATATGTGAGGAGGAGATTGTTAAGATTGTTCTATATCGGTTGTGGAAAAAGTTGTTGGTCAGTTTATAAGTGTGAGGGAAACCTTACCTCTTGAACTAACTTTTGGGATTAGAGAGGCTTAAAACCAATTAACGATATACAGCCTAGATTCCCTAGTAGAAAGAATCCTCTCGAAGTGCCAGAGCTAATCAAGTCTAATATTCTCTTTGATAATATCACAAACCTTGTGGGATTATCAATATAAAATCTTCAGGATATATAGTGGGCCGAGTCTTCAATCATTTGGTAGGCCATCCAAATTATCCATTCCTTCATCCTTTAACATGTTCCCCAAATGATGAATTTTTGGAAGAATTCAAATGGTTTTATCGGTATGCATTTAATTATCATAATTTTGCTATTTAGTTCTCAATAGCCAAAATGCCAAGTATTATCAACCAAACAATCAAAGAAATTGTTGATTGTGGAAAGTACCACCATTTTGCAAAAATGCTTTGTCATTTTAAATCCTTAGGAGTATGGAAAGTTTTTTTCACAGAACAGCTAAGCACATGTAGGCCAGATCCAAAGCTGCATACAACCATTTTCTATTAAAGGCCATGGGTGTTTGACAAACCATACAACAATGTTTCTTGGTACTCGGCAGACATAGGAGTTTTGACCTATAAAGCTCTGCTAGGCTTAACAAACGCTTTCATGTTGTATTGGAGTCAATCCAAGAGAGTAATCCAAGAGAGTACACGGAAATCCACTAAATCTCTGGTTAATGCTACTTTAGTAGAATTCAGAAAGAATAATCTGGATCAATCGTTATTATCACAGGACCCATGGGGTAGAACTCTCTCAAGATCCTTTTGATTTTGAACTGTCATTAAGTCTAGGAAAACACACGTATCTCTTAGTGTGTAAGATTCTACAATGAACTTAGACTCAACAGATATTCCATTAGGATCTAGAGACGTCTCGCCAAGTTCTTATTGGATTTTTGCGACCTATAAAAAGAAAGTATAAAAGAAAAACACAAAAAGATGAGAGTGAGAAGCTACCATACGCTATTCAGAAAAAGGTAATATGATTAATGATATTTGAATGAGTCACAATGTCATAAATGATTTTGGATGAGTCATATTGATGACTCATATAGTACTAAATGTCACATGATGACTTACGTGTCATTAATATTTTAGGATGAGTCGTGGTGATGAGTCATGATGTAATTAATGTTTTAAGATGACTCATGATCCTACGTGTCTTAGTATGTTTTTATGAGGCATTAATATTAGATTAAGATACAACCTAGAACGTTTGGAATATTTTTTAAGCCGTTTCCCTTCCCTTTCTTTCCCTATGTGGCACTCTGCCCCCAACTCTCTTTCTCTCTATCAATTGGGCCCTCGACAGTCGAGCAAGTCGAGTAATTTGGCGACCGGCCGGCCGACCTCATTCCGGACAAGGTCCGAGGTGGTAATCGTCGTCAACCCTCTAATGGGTAAAATGGAAACGGTCGCGGCGGCCCTCCGAGGCTTAGACGTGCGACCAGCAGAGGAAGAGGGGGGGGGCGTGGCGTGGAGACTGGTGGGCACGTCCCGCGAGGATGAGCACGAGATACGGCGACGGGAACGAGACGGTCAGCAGAGCGACGCGATTTGTTAATTGGGAACCACAATTCTGTCCCATGTGCACTGGTGACGGGTATTTTTTTTTTTTTCCTCTTTTTGATATGCTGGAAAATCATGAAAAAAAAATGATAAGAACTTTTGACACGCCTAAGCGTCCATCACTCAAACGACAAGATATACCGAATGACGTGGAAAAAAGCAACTACGTCTCTGATCATTTCAGGAAAATTTGTGGTGTATCTCAAAAATGTTTTCCAGAAAAATAGTAACATTATCTGGTACTTGATTGAAACTTGAATATTTTCCTCTATGGTGTATCTAAAATATTTTCTATCGTTTGATATGGCAAATTCGATTTGATTTTCTTCTGTGCATTCATTTCTCTTACTCTTTATTTTATTTTTCTTTTTTAATCGAATTTTTAATTAATTTTTTTCTTTTTTCCTTTTATTTTTTTCCTCCTCATTCTTCTTCGATTGTTCGATTGTCGATGATGGTGACCGGCCAAAGGCGGGCCTCAAGCTAAAGGCTTGTGCTCACCAATCTAGCAAGTGGTCAGCTCAAGCTTTGCCTGAGGTCGACGAGCTAGATGGTTGCTCATGACCGGTTGTTGTCATCGTCATGGTTATGGTTGGTGACTGGTTTAGAAATAAAAGAAAGAAAAAGAAGGAAAGAAGAAGAAAGTAATCAAAAATTCAATTTTTTTTTTAAAGAGGGGTAATAAGGGTGTGGCATAAGAGAGAGTAAGAAGTGAAAATATATTCCTCTACTTGAAAAGCATATCAAATATTCTTATATTTTTGAAGACTTTTTTTTATTGATAAAAAATATTTTTCCCGAGTAGTTCATTTTTTGCGAAATAATATCGGGAAATTCAGAAAATATTTTTTTGAAAATTATTTTCCGTGAAACACGAATGGGAATGAAATAAACCGGTGGAAACTGAGAGAAGGGGAAAAGAGGATTTCTTCAGCTCTCCGCGAATCGAGAGAGGTTTCAAGACTGGAGCGGTGAAAAGCTTTTGTGGGGGTCGAGCGCCGGCAAGAATGGCTGCTCCCAAGACTGCCATGGCCTCCCTCATCCACTACCGCCCGCTAACCTGCGCCGCCTCCGCCTCCGCCTCCGCCTCCGCTTCATATCCCGCGCGCCTCGTCCCCCACGCGCCGGACCTGATCAAATGGGTCCGGCGGGAAGGCGGGTTCGTGCACGAGGCCGTGAGGATCGCCCAGGACGAGCTCAGTGGCCTGGGCTTGGCCGCCGCCGACAAGATCCCCAAAGGCTCCGACTTGATCGCTCTTCCCCACCACGTGCCGCTGAGGTTCCAACCGGACGGCGGGGCCGAATCCGTGCTGGCCGACTTGGCGGGCAAGGTCCCAGGTACACGCCGAGAATTGGGTTCTTGCTTTTAGCTGAGTCCGGTGAAGTTACCCTTCTTGATTGTGGTTTGTATTTTTAGGTTGAACTGTGTGTGTGTGTGTGTGGGGGTTTTTTTTTTTAAAATGGATTTCTCTTTGCCTTTTTAGTTGGTTTGTCGTCTAATATAAGCTTGAGTTGATTCTTGATATGGACTTTATTTTGACTGGGTTCTGAATAAAAGACAAGTTAGTGAAGAGATGTTGCATTTTCGTAAGAGGTTGCCTTTTTGAGTTTTAAGTCTGAGGCTTCATTTTGTGAGATGAGGTGAAGATTGTTGTTGCTTCATTTATTACAACTTGCAATGCTTAGCTAAGAATGTTTCCTTCAGAGTGTTTCAAGATTGTGTGTAGGTCGAGTATGAATGCTCTGGATGGTAGCTGACAATTTGCGGATGAGGCATTTCTTTACTTTTGCTGTAATATATCTCTTAGTGTAACACTCCATCATTGGCATTTTTGCCGTCGTCTTGTGCCTAATGGATGTCACGATGTATGCTTTTTGTGTCTTGATTGTTGAGCAATGTGATCACTAGTAGTTGTGATCTATTAAGTGCAGCGTAAAGGCTTCATTAATTAACTTTGTATTCCTCTTCCCTTATTTTCCTCAGTGAATGGTTTGAACTTTCGATATTTTGGTTCTCTAAATATGTTACCTCCCTCTCTTATTGGAGCAATTCTCTTTAATGTAAGTCTGTGGATAAAATCTCGGACAAAGTTAGGTTTCATGATGGATGGTGTATTGCTAGCTCATTTACACTTAAGGCTGTGCATTTGGTAGACATTTTGTTTGTCATAGGATGTAGGCTGCGTCCATGCTACTGCATGACAGCTTATAGATTTTCTTTGCTCAACATATTTTGGTAACTATAACTTTTGAAATTAGGCTGTACTGAGTTTTGAATGAGTAAAATGGACATTGTGGGAGCATTGGCAGAGGAATTATGGGCGATGAAGTTGGGTTTAAAGCTTCTTGGAGAAAGAGCAAAGATTGGATCCTTCTGGTGGCCCTACATCAGCAACCTTCCCGAGACTTACAGTGTACCCATTTTCTTTCCAGGAGAGGACATTAAGAACTTGCAGTATGCTCCTCTACTTTATCAGGTAGTCCTCCAAAATATTTTTGAAATCGAAAAGAAGTGGGCCTCCATCCAATGCTTGTGATTTGCAGTATTCGCTCATAATATGAAGTGCCTAAAAAACTGGGGAACTTTTACCACTGGACATGAATGAACTTAATTCTTCTGTATATGAAGCAACTCAGGGAAGGCATCCGAGCCAAATTTTGCCTTGCTACCAAAGAAACAAGTAACCCAGAGTTAAAAAGTTTTGGATCCTGCTAGCTGCACCGAATCTTTCAACTTTTAGATTGCAGAGATGATAGGCATAGGCTTCTTTGGAACGGGATCTGGTCAAGTTCCACCCTTGCGATCACTACTGAATTTTCTTGGTTGTATAGCAATAACACTGAGGGATAGTTAGCATTCTGTTCTTTTTGCGACCTGTTAAAAGATTGACCTCTGTTTGTACACGTGGCAGAAACTTAGCATTTTACCTGTGAAACTGGTAGCTGCTTCTTCTGAGAAATGATCGGATGTTGTTATTGGGACATCATGACCTTGCATTAGAGCTCATAGCATATGTTTGTTCTTGGTGATCTTGGTGATGCCTTACACAAGGTTTCTTCTTCGGTAACAGTCATGTGATAAGCCTTTAATTCATGCCAGGTAAACAAGAGATGCCGATTTCTTCTTGATTTTGAGAAGGAAGTTAAGAATGCCATCGGCGATTTTAACATGAAGGATCATCCTTTTGGAGGACAAGATATTAATGCATCTTCACTTGGATGGGCTATGTCAGCTGTCTCATCTAGGGCCTTTAGGCTATACGGAAAGAAGTCCCTAACAGGGGCCTATAGCAATGTGCCTATGATGCTTCCTCTTATAGATATGTGCAACCATAGCTTTGATCCAAATGCACGTATTGTCCAGGAGCAAGGTGAAGAACAACCAGAAATGCTAGTCAAGGCATGTTTGCATATTCTTGCTTTTTGTTGTCAATTTTGCTTTCTCTGTTCCTTTTTTTTTTGTTTGGTGGGAAAAGGTTCTGTTCACTTACGGTCCCTAGTTTTTCTAGCCGTTATGTAGTTATGATAGTATTCGGTCTTGGTCTCATGTGTCACAGCTCTCTCCAGGTTGTTGCTGAGAAAGAAATTGGAGCAAATGATCCTTTGCTTCTTAATTATGGTTGTTTGAGCAATGATCTTTTTCTTCTGGATTATGGATTTGTTATACCTTCAAATCGATATGACACTATCGAACTTAAGTACGACGGAGCTCTTCTAGATGCTGCAAGTTTGGCTGCTGGGGTTTCGTCACCAAATTTCTCTTCACCGGCTCCATGGCAGCAAGAGATCTTGTCCCAGTTAAATCTATATGGAGGCACTCCTGATCTCAAGGTTTTATCCATCGTCATATTTTTATTATGTTCCGGAAGAGTACTTTAAGTGATCAAACCGCTCTTGTGGCATTTCAGAATTCATGCCCAAATTTGCCTTAACTTTGAGAATCAAGGGATGCCACATGATTATAGATGCATTTCTCTTACCCTTCTATTTGTAAGATCTTGTTGGCATCTATATTGGCTTGTTGATTCTGATCCTTTCTGACAATATGCAATTTCTTTTTCAATTTTTCTTGAAATATAGGTAACTCTAGGAGGTCCAGACTTGGTAGAGGGCCGCTTGCTGGCAGCTCTGAGGGTACTCCTCGAAAGTGAAAGTGAATCGGTGCAAAAACACGACTTGAGCACTCTTAAATCTATTTCGGCTGAGGCTCCATGCGGAATTGCGACGGAAGTGGCTGCCTTTCGTACCGTCATTGCGCTCTGCGTGATCGCATTGGAACATTTTCCCACCAAAATAATGGAGGACGAATCCATGTTGAAGAAAGGTGTTCCTGATACAACGAAGCTAGCTATCACGTTCAGAATTCAAAAGAAGTCGCTCATCGTAGATGTGATGAGAGACCTGTCGAGAAGAATAAAGTCGCTGCTGTCGAAAGAAACAGTTTCTGCAAAAGGCTAAGCGAAATCGTGACTTAAAAGAGTTGTCCTCATCCTCGGCCTTTCTTTCAGATAAAAAGGAAAATAGCTTCTAGTTTTATTTTTCTAGGAATTCTTTTCTGGGTTCATTTGATTATGTGATGGTACTTCGCGCTAGTATTTTGGCGCAGATGATTCCTTGTAATGTCAAATTTCCTGCTCAAGTCTCCCAGTTTGAATGTGCTTACTGTCATTTTGCCCTTCGCTCGTCTACACAGGACCACCACTAGCACTACACTATGCACGAACAACAGGTATCATACACCACGAGCACGCCTAGACGAGCTTCTGCCGGCTGCAAGGGACCCCACCGTTATCGGTCTGTCTCCGAGCCCCCGCTGCTATCTCTCTCTCTCTCTCTCTCTAATTATGCATCGAGCGTCGAGTCTAACCTGGCCATGCTGCTGACATTGCTGAGCCAAGGCCTGACCTAGCCGATGCCTTATACAATGCCGGAGGGTTGTGACCGTGGTGGTTGTTAATTTGGTTGGGAGTTTGCGACCCATCAAGCTGTCTGTTCTATAATACTCAACGGGGGCAGAGGAAGAAAGAAACGACCTTAGCCGACACCAAATTTGGCATCGCTCGAGGCTAGGTGGTGACGCCAGGTGTTCGTAACCTCGGCTGGGGCTGGGGCTGAGGCAGAGGGAGAGAGAGAGAGAGAGAGAGAGAGATTAGCTTTGTGGGGGCAAGCAATAGTGAAGGGAGGCCTGGGTGGCGAGGCGCGATATAGAAAATATTACATACGACAGTCGTGCCGGAGAAAATATTGGGACAACAGTGGCACGGTGGCGCTGGTGTACCGTTGGCAGAAAGAGAGAGAGAGAAGTGGGGAGAAAAAGCGGGGTTGCAATCTGTCTAATTGTAATTTCAAATTTGGATTGAAATCCTTCAAAATTACGATTAACTTTAGCTGATAAACCTATTCCTTTGGGCCAAAATGTCCCCATGTCTTTGGGCATTGGGCAATGTAATTTGGCGCGAGATTTCTCCTTCCACAGTATGCGAGTGGTAGCCTGTCATTGCGTCAACTTCCCAAACGTCCAAACGCGAGCCTTCCGTGCCCATCTGCCGCCAAAGCTCGCGTCCTCTCAGGCTCAATGCACAAGCTCTTCCCAACAAGTCGTGGGCATCTGAAAAATCACTTCCCCAACCTCAGATTCGTCGTTACCTCCGCTCGTTCCCGCCAGTACACCGATGCCCCGAACCCCGACTCCGAGCTCGACTTCTCTGGCAACAACGATGTGCTTGGGGAGCTCGAGTCTTCGAAACCCATCAACCTATTTCCCCGATTCCCTCCGGGGATGGAGAATAACTTCCATCGGACGGGGCACTCTGAGTCGGCGGCGGCTCAGATATCGCATCCGTGGCCCGAGTGGGTGGATTTGATGGTGCTTCTGTGGAAGGGAGGCTACTTTGATGCGGAGGGCAACCCGTTCCAGAATGTGGCGTTGGGTCCGAAAGAATCGAATCTCATTAGAACCGCATGCCTGAATTTCGCCCGCGACAGATACGACGTTATGAGGTACTGAAAGTGATGACCCTTTGGTTGGTGCGCTTTACCTGTTCGATTTAATTACAGAGACGTTGGGCTTTGGTGATGATGGTGAGGTATAGATCTCTGTGCCTTCTTGAGGAGTATATATTTGTGGGTAGGTAGGGAAGGGATTGCTCATACGAGCTTCAAGAAAGCTCAGACTTTTTCCAGGTTCTTGTTAGATTTTGCATACCCACCATCATGTTGTCATTTACAGATCTAACTGTGTCACGTTTGACTGTCTTTCCTGGTATTTGTATTTCGCTTGCTTTGAGGCCAAGAGCCTGCTATTTGTAGGAAACGGAACTCCACCGTCTTCAAACCAGGCCAAGAATCACAACATTGTGAAGGAAAGGAGTTTTCTTCTTTCTTTCTTCGTTTTGAAAACCTGGAGAAGAGAGAATAGATAGTTTTCCTAGGAGCTTGTGAATGGTCATGTTGTTTTGGATAATATCACCATGTCGTGTCAACTATGAAGTGATGGTCTATTATCATATATCTACAGATTTTTAATTTATTTGTTTCACGAAAAATGAATGATTTAGAAAATATTTTCTTAGAAATGATTGTTTGTATCGTTTGAAATTATTAGTCAATGATAAATATTTTCATAATTGATAATAATAAATGTCTAAATATTTTCGTGGATGATGAAAATATTTTTCTTCGTTCAGTTTTGTAAGTGATACAAGCGACCATTTTTTAGAAACTAGACGTTTTCTCCCGAGCTTTCTTTTATCCAGAATTCTGTTAGTAAGCTAAATGTAACATGTTAAAAGCACCTTTGTTGGCATCTTAGTCCATCTTTTTCTGCGTAGTGGCAACAACATGGTGCCTTGTGTGCATCCTCCTTTACCTAGAAAAGAGAATCCACAGGACTCGCCTTTAGGTTTCAAGCTTATCCATCCACTATCAGGCCTTTCTATGTTACTATGCCTTGCTCTCGAAATGAAGTATTTGACTAGAACCTGGAGCCGAAGATTTTCGATGACGTAACCTGAAAGAGGCAATTCATATTACATTGGGCATGTGATAATAATACATATCAAGAATTTAGCTGGTAATCAATTTGACGGTATGCATTCTGATTTGGAGGTTAGCTATTCAATGTGGCTAATGACTGTCCAACGCAATATCATCACCAAATAGGTATCCGACAACATAGCTTTACTTGAGAAACTGGAGGTTTCCTCATTTGCAAATAGAAACAGTCGCTTAACTCATAGTCAGAAGGTTTTAACAAGACATTTCCTGATAGGTATTTGTTAAAGAAACATATTCAGGTCATAGCAGAGTGTGGATGCCCCAGCACAGACAGAAAAGTGGTGAACTCTGGTAAGCGCTTGAGGGCGCATGTGGGCATCGATGAGGGAAATGTATGTCCTCTTCTGAAAGACTTCCAGTAATCATTAGATTATATGGTTTCGTCAGTCATATTCATTACAGACAGCTGCTTTGCCAGGTTTGCAGCTCCTGCAACTTGAGGGGAAACTGTGAGAGAGCATTTGTGAAGGCGCGTGAAGATGAAGGAGGGCGCACAGTTGATGTTATGCGAATCTTGTTGACATACGGACTTGACCCCATAAGCGATACTGTGGAGAATAAACCATGTCTGACTAGAACAGTTAAGGAATCAGTCAGAGCACTGCTAAAGCAAATGGCAGAGTATGGCACCCATGTACTTGGCTCTGATTCGTTGAAATCCACCCCAGCTGGTGATTTATCCTCGCATTCAAGTTCGGAAGAGAAAGGCTACAAAGATGTTCCAATGAAACAAGGAGATTGGCATTGCCCCAAGTAATGCAATTGTTAACATCCTATTGATTAATTTGAGTTTTGCTCCGAATATTTGATATGATTCTGCATATGGCAGGTGCAACTTCTTAAACTTTGCTAAGAACATCAAATGCTTGCGATGCGATACTTTTTCTCAGGAAAGATTGAATCAACTGCAGGAAGACCAAGATCATCTTCCGCTAAAGAAAGGAGACTGGATATGTGACAAGTGATTGCTTCCCATGCCTTTTCTCACTTGTTCACTGATTTGTGGTGAGCAGAGCTCCTTGCTTATAGAAACTGTTGCATTTTGCAGATGCAATTTCTTAAATTTTGCAAAGAATACTAGATGTTTGCGGTGCAAAGAGAAACCCCCGGAAAGGCTACTCAATCCTGGGGAGTGGGAATGTGAATCGTGAGTTCTTGCTAATCCATTATTTTAGTTAATTCCTACATTAAGCAGTTATAGTTGTTCCTGAGCTGTTCTGCCCTTATGGATCTGTGATTGGTAGGTGTAATTACATCAACTTTAGAAGGAATATGGTATGCTTGAAGTGTGATTATAGAAGGCCTAAAGCATCAAATTCAAAGGGCTTGTCTCAACGAGATTATGATGCTGGAAATCACAATCAAGGTCATGGAGCCATTGAAGATAGAAATTCTATGGGGTCTCTGAGGAGAAATAGTCAAATGCGAGTCACAAATAGGTGGAGATTTGTGGATGGAGAGAATGGGGTCACTGAGAAACCAAAGTTAACAAACTCATCGAACGAGGTTTCTGGAATTCTTGATTTTCCAATTGCAGGAGGCATGAGCGATGTGTCTCGTGACACAGAAAAGAGGGAAATGTGGAAAATGAAGATGCTGGAAAGAAGCAGAATGACTGCAGAGGAAAAGGCAAATCCAGAGGAGCCACGCTCATCCAGAATTTATAGGAAGTCCGAATCACCAGACTTTGAGGGCGATGAAGAAATGGCTGAATGGTTCGGCAGTGGGAAGACGTGAGTATAGATGCCTGTACATGTAATTGGCAAGAATTAAATTCATTTGTTTCGTTGCCTCTATAGGTTTTCCAGGATACTGCCTCTTATTTTCCAGTGGACATTAAACTATTCATCTCGTGCAATCTTGCTGTTGAGTTCCCATGTCCGTGATTGGTTCAGTCTCTGTGGAATGAGTTTAGGGTGCGTTTAAGAACGATTACATTAGGAGTAGATTCGATCGAACCGATTCTTTTTGATTCTGTTAGGAATCGATTCAAAGATTTTAAGCTCGTTTTAGAATCGTCCAAAATTTCGATTCGGAATGTAATTGCGTTTGCACCATGTTCATTAATTCCATTCCAAATCAATTTCTTTTAATTTTTAAATAATTTTTTTACTTTTTTTCTTTTCTTTTTTTTTCATTTTCCTTTTTTTTTTTTTTTTTTCTTTTTCTTCTTCTTCTTCTTCTTCTTCTAGGCTGGTCGCCGGGACCGGCGACCGCCGACGAGGGTCGCCGGACCGGCGACCCCCCAGACGAGGGTCGGTGACCTCACCGGAGCGTCGCCGCCCTCGTTGGCCGAGTCTCGCCGGCACGGGCGAGGCTCGCCTAGCCCCGCCGAGGCTCGGCCTTGCTAGATCCTGGTGAGGCCGAGCCCCGCCGGTGGCCGGGGCCGGCCTCGTCGGGGTTGGGCGAGGCGCCAGGCCAAGCCGGCGGCGGGCCGGGCGAGCCTCGCCGGCCACCGGTGGGGGTGGGCGTCGCGAGACTTGCCCGGCCCGCCTTGCCCGGCGAGGCTCGGCCTCGCCGGATCCGGGGGAGGCCGAGCCTCGCCGATGGTCGGGCAAGCCCCGGCGAGCTCGCCGGTGGCCGGGCTTGCCTCCAGCCGAGCTCGCCGGACCTCGCCCGGTCCGGCGAGCCTCCGGCGAGCTCGCCGGACCGGCGGCCGGCGGCGGCGGTGGATGGCGGCGGCGGACGGCGGACGGTGGCGGGCGGTGGTGGACGGCGGTCGCGAGATGGCTGAAGGGAAGAAGAAAATTTCTTGATTTTGATTCTCAAATTCGTTAAAACAAGAATCAACTTTTTTGATTCTCGATTCTATTCCCAATCTGTTCCGGGAACAAATTTGTTAGGAACAAAAATTTTACCAAACGCGATTCTGGCGAAACCGATTTCGGGAACAAAGAATCGAATTTGGCCACATGTTTGGATGGTTATCAAACAGGGCCTTAGTGAATCCATCGCACAAGTTATTGTCTCACATGGAATATGCAAACGCATATATTCAAATTAACACCATAAGAACAACAAATACACAAGGTTTAGTAGAGTTCAGGGGAAGAACCCAGTATTTCCTTCAGTATTACAAGGAAGCATCTTATTCTTTTATCACCTCTTTTGACCTATGCACCTCTCCATCATGCTCTGAAGTAATTTATTAGACTTTTCCCATCCAACCCCTTGGTAAAGAATCTCCTCATGTAATCGTTGAAGGTGAACTGCCGATAAGCAGCGGGCTTATCTGAAGACACAAGCTCTGGGAACGGTCCGAACTCCTTCTCTTGATTGCTTGGGTTGCAGAAAACTGCTATTGACACACGTGGCTCTTGGCTGGGGTTGGCCAACACCCGGTGGTCCACGCTTTTGTACTCATCGTTGGACATGATCTGGAAAAATTAAAATCATGTGAATAGACTTGAATTTCACACTAGAGTGTAACTTTTCAATTTACTCAGGTGCTAAGTCCTTGAAGGGAGTTTACCTGGAGGATGTCACCAATGTTCACAACAAGAGCACCTGGGACTGGCGTCACATCCACCCACTCATCACCGTGCTTCACCTGCAACCCGCCGACCTGGTTCTGCAGGAGCACCGTGATCACTCCTGGGTCCGCGTGGGATGTCAAGCCGACCGTCAGGTCGGGCTGGGGACAGTACGGGTAGTAATGCCCTGACATCATCCTTGTATCCACGCACGTCAATTCCTGCAGCTTGCCGGGACTCAGTCCCAGCCCCTCGCTCAACAGCCCCAGCAGGATGCTCCCCAGCCGTTTGACCTGCTGATTCCACTCCAACACCTCATTTCTGCACACCTCAGGGATCTCTTCCACGTCCGCTAATTTCGGTCCCAGCCTTATTTGGAGTGTGTCCCTGCATATTACCATTCCAGGCATTAATTGAACTGAATCTTTTCGCTTGCCCAATTTTTTTTTTTTTTTTTTTTTTTCAATGATATTTTCTTTCGTTTGTCAAAATGAATTCTCTAACCGTATGATGCATAATTTGTCAATACGACAGTCAACACATCAGGATGTGTCTCTGCCTTATTTTCAGACATAATATGATACATCAGTTCAGTAGTGTCGTTTGCCGATCTAGCTTTTATAAATCTAATTTTCATCAATTTCATGAATTTGATTGCACATGCTCGTGGCTTACTTACCTCCAGCTCGCCGCTTTGGAGAGGAACAGGTCGACGTTGGAGAAGAAGGACACGCCGGTGTCCGACTGCCTCCGGTAGATCCTCGCCTTCGCCTCCGCCGGCTGCTCGTGGAAGGCCTTCACGGCCGCGACGGTGCGGTCCAGGACCTCCGCGGGCACGCCGTGGTTGACCACCTGCAAGAAGCCGATCTCGCGGGCGGCGCGCGCCACCTCCCCGACGACGGAGGGGCGGCGGGCGGAGTCACAGCAGCCGGAGAGGTCGATGGTGGGGATGGAGCCGGGGCGGGGGCGGGCGGGCCTGAGGTCGGAGAGGGTCTCGAGCGGGTGGATGAAGAGGGGAGGGAGGGAGGCGAGGCCGGAGTCGAGGAGGCCCTTGACGCCGAGCTTGGACTCTTCGAACTGCTTGAGCTCCTGGGCTCGATCGAAGGCCTGTCCACCGCTGTCCGTGACGCCCATGGCTCGACTCCGATTCCTGGTTCGATCGATGTATGCGAGGGCGGTGGGGGTGGCGGTGGTGGTGGTGGTGGTGGAAGTGAGGAAAGAGACGAGGGGATGGAGGAATGATGTGAACGAAGGACATGGCGTGATTGTTCATCGGTCAAAGTCAAACCCCGCCATCGCATAACGAGCGATTTCACGCCAAAGGGAGAGATGATACCGCCGGGCCTCAACGCTCTCCTTCTTTTTTCCTTTTGAAGGTAGACAAGGCAAGATGCCGTACTATTCACAAATACAAATTGATGAACATCAATTTCAATCAATGCCTTCTAACTTTAATGGTCGAACTCCTTAAAAACAAATTGAGTATTAGATTGGGCTAATAGCATATGGTTGGATACCTTCAAACAAGTTGAAATATGTTTGAAAGTTTTGAGAGATAAAAAGGTCACCCTATAGAGAATTATATGCAATAAATGAGGTCGGACTCCTTCTGTTTTACAACAACATGAAATTCCAATTGTTATTTATGTCTCATGTGACTTCTGATCGGTATGATTCTTGATATTAAGAAAGTTTGTGATTTCTAATTTCAAAAAATACACTGGAATCAAAGGTTGAAAATATTCCCAACATCATTCTTATTGGGTAATTGAAACTAAAGGTTGTGATAAGTTATGATTCGATGGGTGGGTTCGAGCAAATTAGCTATTGATAGAAAGATTGGGACAAACATTATCTAGTTCCTTAATTTTGAACACGGGCCAACATCGCAAAGAAAAAACCCAAAATTGTTAAACCCTTCTCACATTTATCCCAAATTAAATTTTGTGTGATAAATATCCCAAAATGGTCCTCTCATGTCACATTCACATAGCTCCAAAACTAGTCTGAGTAAATGTGGTAGAGGTATATTAGTTTGGGGGTTTTTTGCGGTATTAATCCTTTAAACAATGACAGATCTACAATTCTAATAGAGAATGGTGTAAAGGTTTGATAAAGGTTTGCCGTTATTATTTGAAGGAAAAAACTCTGCCTAGTAAAATAGTATAAATAATTAAAGATAGTGGGAGCTGCTTTTATTTTAACCGAGGGAAATATACTAAAGAGAATTATTGATATAAATTTAGATAGGGGCGCAGTTAAAGTTTGTTTTATGAAGTTATTTTTTCTTTTTTTTTTAAGATGCTAAAAGCTAAATATCATTACTAATATTTACTTAAAATAAAAAATTACCTTAATCGAAGGTCATCATATAAAAGATCGTATAATTTAAGAAATGGTTTTTATCTAATTATTAATCTGATAAATTAATTAAAACGAAATTTAAATTTTTTATAATAATTATATTTAATGTAAAGTTACCGTCACACAAGGAATATATAAACAATAAGTGCAAATTAACCACTACAAGAACAATAATAACACAAGGTTAAGTAGAATTTAAGGGAGGAATCCAGTATTTCCTTCATTATTATAAGGATGCATCTTATTCTTTTATCACCATTTCTGGCCTATGGACCTCTCAATCACGCCCTGAAGTAGTTTATCAGACCTTTCCCGTCCAACTCCTGAGTATAGAATCTCCTCTTGTATTCGCTGAAGGTGAACTGCCGAAAAGCAGCGGGCTTATCCGAGGACACAAGCTCCGGGAACGGTCCGAACTCATTCTCGCTATTGCTCGGGTTGCAGAGAACTGCTATCGACACACATGGCTCTCGGTTGGGGTTGGCCAACACTCGGTGGTCCTTCTGGTGGCCCTACATCAGCAACCTTCCCGAGACTTACAGTGTACCCATTTTCTTTCCGGGAGAGGACATTAAGAACTTGCAGTATGCTCCTCTACTTTATCAGGAGTCCTCCAAAATATTTTTGAAATCGAAAAGAAGTGGGCCTCCATCCAATGCTTGTGATTTGCAGTGTTCGCTCATAATATGAAGTGCCTAAAAAACTGGGGAACTTTTACCACTGGACATGAACGAACTTAATTCTTCTGTATATGAAGCAACTCAGGGAAGGCATCCGAGCCAAATTTTGCCTTGCTACTAAAGAAACAAGTAACCCAGAGTTAAAAAGTTTTGGATCCTGCTAGCTGCACCGAATCTTTCAACTTTTAGATTGCAGAGATGATAGGCATAGGCTTCTTTGGAACGGGATCTGGTCAAGTTCCACCCTTGCGATCACTACTGAATTTTCTTGGTTGTATAGCAATAACACTGAGGGATAGTTAGCATTCTGTTCTTTTTGCGACCTGTTAAAAGATTGACCTCTGTTTGTGCACGTGGCAGAAACTTATCATTTTACCTGTGAAACTGGTAGCTGCTTCTTCTGAGAAATGATCGGATGTTTTGTTATTCGGACATCATGACCTTGCATTAGAGCTCATAGCATATGTATGTTCTTGGTGACCTTGGTGATGCCTTACACAAGGTTTCTTCTTCGGTAACAGTCATGTGATAAGCCTTTATTTCATGCCAGGTAAACAAGAGATGCCGATTTCTTCTTGATTTTGAGAAGGAAGTTAAGAATGCCATCAGCGATTTTAACATGAAGGATCATCCTTTTGGAGCACAAAATATTAATGCATCGTCACTTGGATGGGCTATGTCAGCTGTCTCATCTAGGGCCTTTAGGCTATATGGAAAGAAGTCCTTACAGGGGCCTATAGCGATGTGCCTATGATGCTTCCTCTTATAGATATGTGCAACCATAGCTTTGATCCAAATGCACGTATTGTCCAGGAGCAAGGTGAAGAACAACCAGAAATGCTAGTCAAGGCATGTTTGCATATTCTTGATTTTGTTGTCAATTTTGCTTTCTCTGTTCCTTTTTCTTTTTTTGGTGGGAAAAGGTTCTGTTCACTTAAGGTCCCTAGTTTTTCTAGCCGTTATGTAGTTATGATAGTATTCGGTCTTGGTCTCATGTATAACAGCTCTCTCCAGGTTGTTGCCGAGAAAGAAATCGGAGCAAATGATCCTTTGCTTCTTAATTATGGTTGTTTGAGCAATGATCTTTTTCTTCTGGATTATGGATTTGTTATACCTTCAAATCGATATGACACTATCGAACTTAAGTACAACGGAGCTCTTCTAGATGCTGCAAGTTTGGCTGCTGGGGTTTTGTCACCAAATTTCTCTTCACCGGCTCCATGGCAGCAAGAAATCTTGTCCCAGTTAAATCTATTTGGAGACACTCCTGATCTCAAGGTTTTATCCATCATCATATTTTTATTATGTTCCGGAAGAGTACTTTAAGTGATCAAACCGCTCTTGCGGCATTTCAGAATTCATGCCCAAATTTGCCTTAACTTTGAGAATCAAGGGATGCCACATGACTATAGATGCATTTGTCTTACCCTTCTATTTGTAAGATCTTGTTGGCATCTATATTGGCTTGTTGATTCTGATCCTTTCTGACAATATGCAATTTCTTTTTCAATTTTTCTTGAATTATAGGTAACTCTAGGAGGTCCAGACTTGGTAGAGGGCCGCTTGCTGGCAGCTCTGAGGGTACTCCTCGAAAGTGAAAGTGAATCAGTGCAAAAACACGACTTGAGCACTCTTAAATCTATTTCGGCTGAGGCTCCATGCGGAATTGCGACGGAAGTGGCCACCTTTTGTACCATCGTGCTCTCTGCGTGATCGCATTGGAACATTTTCCCACCAAAATAATGGAGGACGAATCCATGTTGAAGAAAGGTGTTCCTAATACAACGAAGCTAGCTATCACATTCAGAATTCAAAAGAAGTCGCTCATCGTAGATGTGATGAGAGACCTGTCGAGAAGAATAAAGTCGCTGCTGTCGAAAGAAACAGTCTCTGCAAAAGGCTAAGCGAAATCGTGACTTAAAGAGTTGTCCTCATCCTCGGCCTTTCTTTCAGATAAAAAGGAAAATAGCTTCTAGTTTTATTTTTCTAGGAATTCTTTTCTGAGTTCATTTGATTATGTGATGGTACTTCGCGCTAGTATTTTGGTGCAGATAATTCCTTGTAATGTCAAATTTCCTGCTCAAGTCTCCCAGTTTGAATGTTCTGACTGTCATTTTGCCCTTCGCTCGTCTACACAGGACCACCACTAGCACTAACACTATGCACGAACAACCGGTATCATACACCACGAGCACGCCTAGACGAGCTTCTGCCGGCTGCAAGGGACCCCACCGTTGTCGGTCTGTCTCCGAGCCCCCGCTGCTATCTCTCTCTCTCTCTCTCTCTCTCTAATTGTGCATCGAGTGTCGAGTCTAACCTGGACATGCTGCTGACATTGCTGAGCCAAGGCCTGACCTAGCCAATGCCTTATACAATGCCGGAGGGTTGTGACCGTGGTGGTTGTTAATTTGGTTGGGAGTTTGCGACCCGTCAAGCCGTCTGTTCTATACTCAACGGGGGCAGAGGAAGAAAGAAACGACCTTAGCCGACACCAAATTTGGCATTGCTCCAGGCTAGGTGTTGACGCCAGGTGTTCGTAACCTCGGCTGGGGCTGAGGCAGAGGGAGAGAGAGAGAGAGATTAGCTTTGTGGGGGCAAGCAATAGTGATGGGAGGTTGGGTGGCAAGGCGCGATATAGAAAATATTACATACGACAGTTGTGCAGAGAAAATATTGGGACAACAGTGGCACAGTGGCACTGGTGTACCAAGAGAGAGAGAAGTGGGAAGAAAAAGTGGGGTTGCAATTTGTCTAATTGTCCAGTGGTCACCATTCCAATATGAAATGAGGAGGTGGGGGTTCGAATCCTCACATCGGTGGGGACGAATTAATTTCACGAGTGGATTTTGATTTCCATACCTTATAATGATGCATGATAAAAGTTTGAGGGTGAAAGTTAGAATACGAGTAAAGTAGAGTGACTAAAAAAAAAAATTGTCTAATTGTAATTTCAAATTTGGATTGAAATCCTTCAAAATTACGATTAACTTCAGCTGATAACCTATTCCTTTGGACCAAAATGTCCCAATGTCTTTGGGCAATGTAATTTGGCGCGAGATTTCTCCTTTTACAGTATGCGAGTGGTAGCCTGTCATTGCGTCAACTTCCCAAACGTCCAAACGCGAGCCTTCCGTGCCCATCTACCGCCAAAGCTCGCGTACTCTCAGGCTCAATGCACAAGCTCTTCCCAACAAGTCGTTGGCATCTGAAAAATCACTTCCCCAACCTCAGATTCGTCGTTACCTCCGCTCGTTCCCGCCAGTACACCGATGCCCCGAACCACGACTCCGAGCTCGACTTCTCTGGCAACGATATGCTTGGGGAGCTCGAGTCTTCAAAACCAATCAACCCATTTCCAGAATGTGGAGTTGGGTCCGAAAGGATCGAATCTCATTAGAACCGCATGCCTGAATTTCGCCCGCGACAGATACGACGTTATGAGGTACTGAAAGTGATGACCCTTTGGTTGGTGCGCTTTACCTGTTTGATTTAATTACAAAGACATTGGGCTTTGGTGATGATGGTGAGGTATAGACCTCTGTGCCTTCT
This sequence comes from Eucalyptus brandiana, assembly GCA_014182725.1. Classification (NCBI taxonomy): domain Eukaryota; kingdom Viridiplantae; phylum Streptophyta; class Magnoliopsida; order Myrtales; family Myrtaceae; genus Eucalyptus; species Eucalyptus brandiana. The sequence continues at coordinate 33,882,082 of CM024669.1, forward strand.
TGAGGAGTTATATTTGGGGGTAGGTAGGGAAGGGATTGCTCATACGAGCTTCAAGAAAGCTCAGAGTTTTTCCAGGTTCTTGTTAGATTTTGCATACCCACCATCATATTGTCATTTAGAGATCTAACTGTGTCACGTTTGACCGTCTTTCCTGGTCAATTTATATTTTGCTTGCTTTGACGCCAAGAGCCTGCTCTCTGTAGGAAACGGAACTCCACCATCTTCAAACCAGGCCAAGAATCACAACACTGTGAAGGAAAGGAGTTTTCTTCTTTCTTTCTTCGTTTTGAAAACCTGAAGAAGAGAGAATAGATAGTTTTCCTAGGAGCTTGTGAATGGTCATGTTGTTTTGAATAATATCACCATGTTGTGTCAACTATGAAGTGATGGCCTATTATCATATATCTACAGATTTGTAATTTGTTTTTTTTTTCACGAACAATGAATGATTTATAAAATATTTTCTTTGAAATGATTGTTTGTATCGTTTGAAATTATTAGTCAATGATAAATATTTTCATAATTGATAACAATAAATATCTAAATATTTTCGTGGATGATGAAAATATTTTCTTCATTCATTTTTGTAAGTGATACAAGCGACCATTTTTTAGAAACTAGACATTTTCTCCCGAGCTTTCTTTTATCCAGAATTCTGTTAGTAAGCTAAATGTAATATTGTTAAAAGCACCTTTGTTGGCATCTTAGTCCATCTTTTTCTGCATAGTGGCAACAACATGGTGCCTTGTGTGCATCCTCCTTTACCTAGAAAAGAGAATCCACAGGACTCACCTTTAGGTTTCAAGCTTACCCATCCACTATCAGGCCTTTCTATGTTACTATGCCTTGCTCTCGAAATGAAGTATTTGACTAGAACCTGGAGCCAAAGATTTTCGACGATGTAACCTGAAAAGAGGCAATTCATATTACATTGGGCAAGTGATAATAATACATATTAAGAATTTAGCTGGTGATCAATTTGACGGTATGCATTCTGATTTGGAGGTTAGCTATTCAATGTATCTAATGACTGTCCAATGCAATATCATCACCAAATAGGTATCCGACAACATAGCTTTACTTGAGAAACCGGAGGTTTCCTCATTTGCAAATAGAAACAGTCGCTTAACTCATAGTCAGAAGGTTTTAACAAGACATTTCCTGATAGGTATTTGTCAAAGAAACATATTCAGGTCATAGCAGAGTGTGGATGCCCCAGCACAGACAGAAAAGTGGTGAACTCTGGTAAGCGCTTGAGGGCGCATGTGGGCATCGATGAGGGAAATGTATGTCCTCTTCTTAAAGACTTCCAGTAATCATTAGATTATATGGTTTCGTCAGTCATATTCATTACAGACAGCTGCTTTGCCAGGTTTGCAGCTCCTGCAACTTGAGGGGAAACTGTGAGAGAGCATTTGTGAAGGCGCGTGAAGATGAAGGAGGGCGCACAGTTGATGTTATGCGAATCTTGTTGATATACGGAATTGACCCCATAAGCGATACTGTGGAGAATAAACCATGTCTGACTAGAACAGTTAAGGAATCAGTCAGAGCACTGCTAAAGCAAATGACAGTATGGCACCGATGTACTTGGCTCTGATTTGTCGAAATCCACACCAGCTGGTGATTTATCCTCGCATTCAAGTTCGGAAGAGAAAGGCTACAAAGATGTTCCAATGAAACAAGGAGATTGGCATTGCCCCAAGTAATGCAATTGTTAACATCCTATTGATTAATTTGAGTTTTGCTCCGAATATTTGATATGATTCTGCATATGGCAGGTGCAACTTCTTAAACTTTGCTAAGAACATCAAATGCTTGCGATGCGATACTTTTTCTCAGGAAAAATTGAATCAACTGCAGGAAGACCAAGATCATCTTCCGCTAAAGAAAGGAGACTGGATATGTGACAAGTGATTGCTTCTCATGCCTTTTCTCACTTGTTCACTGATTTGTGGTGAGCAGAGCTCCTTGCTTATGGAAACTGTTGCATTTTGCCGATGCAATTTCTTAAATTTTGCGAAGAATACTAGATGTTTGCAGTGCAGAGAGAAACCCCCGGAAAGGCAACTCAATCCTGGGGAGTGGGAATGTGAATCGTGAGTTCTTGCTAATCCATTATTTTAGTTAATTCCTACATCGAGCAGTTATAGTTGTTCATGAGCTGTTTTGCCCTTATGGTTCTGTGATTGGTAGGTGCAATTATATCAACTTTAGAAGGAATATGGTATGCTTGAAGTGTGATTATAGAAGGCCTAAAGCATCAGATTCAAAGGGCTTGTCTCAACGTGAGCATGATGCTGGAAATCACAATCAAGGTCATGGAGCCGTTGAAGATAGAAATTCTATGGGGTCTCTGAGGAGAAATAGTCAATTGCAAGTCACAAATAGGTGGAGATTTGTGGATGGAGAGAATGGGGTCACTGAGAAACCAAAGTTAACAAACTCATCGAACAAGGTTTCTGGAATTCTTGATTTTCCAATTGCAGGAGGCATGAGTGATGTGTCTCGTGACACAGAAAAGAGGGAAATGTGGAAAATGAAGATGCTGGAAAGAAGCAGAATGACTGCAGAGGAGAAGGCAAATCCAGAGGAGCCACGCTCATCCAGAATTTATAGGAAGTCCGAATCACCAGACTTTGAGGACGATGAAGAAATGGCTGAATGGTTCGGCAGTGGGAAGACGTGAGTATGGATGCCTGTACATGTAATTGGCAAGAATCAAATTCATTGGTTTCGTTGCCTCTATAGGTTTTCCAGGATACTGCCTCTTATTTTCCAGTGGACAGTAAACTATTCATCTCGTGCAATCTTGCTGTTGAGTTCCCATGTCTGTGATTGGTTCAGTCTCTGTGGAATGGGTTTAGTGAATCCATCGCACAAGTTACTGTCTCACATGGAATATGCAAACGCATATATTCAAATTAACACCATAAGAACAACAATTACACAAGGTTTAATAGAGTTCAGGGGAAGAACCCAGTATTTCCTTCAGTATTACAAGGAAGCATCTTATTCTTTTATCACCTCTTTTGACCTATGCACCTCTCCATCATGCTCTGAAGTAATTTATTAGACTCTTCGCACCCAACCCCTTGGTAAAGAATCTCCTCATGTATTCGTCGAAGGTGAACTGCCGATAAGCAGCGGGCTTATCTGAAGACACAAGCTCTGGGAACGGTCCGAACTCCTTCTCGTGATTGTTTGGGTAGAAGAAAACTGGTATCGACACACGTGGCTCTCGGCTGGGGTTGGCCAACACTCGGTGGTCCCCACTTTTGTACTCATCGTTGGACATGATCTGGAAAATTCGAAACTTACATAATAAGACTTCATTTCATGGTCGAATGTTAACCTAACTTAGGAGCTTTGTAGAAAGTCCCAGTCTTTGATGGGAGTTCACCTGGAGGACGTCACCGATGTTCACAACAAGAGCCCCTGGGACGGGTGCCAGATCCACCCACTCGTCGCCGTGCTTCACTTGCAACCCACCGATCTGGTCCTGCAGCAGCAATGTGATCACTCCTGAGTCTGTGTGGGACGTCAAGCCGACTGTCAGATCGGGCTGGGGACAGTACGGATAGTAATGCCCCACCATGACGCTCTTCTCCAAGCACTTCAATTCCTGTAGCTTGTCGGGACTTAATCCCAGCCCCTCGCTCAACAACCCCAAGAGGAGGCTCCCCAGCTGTTGAACCCGCTGATTCCACTCCAACACCTTGTTTCTGCACACCTCGGGGATCTCTTCCACGTCCGCTAATTTTGGCCCCAGCACTATACGGAGCGTGTCCCTGCATTATTATTATGAGTGAGTAGTTTTAGGTTCCATAAAGGTTGGAACCTGGAACCTCCTCATTTTTATTTACCTTACATACCCTAAAATTTACTTTGTCATAAGTTTCGGAGTCAGTTCGAGGATCTACCAAGATTCTATATGAATTATTAATTCAATATTTACAATAAATCATCACTTTTAATAACCACTACTTATTTCTGCAATCCACTAACCACAATTTACATTTAAACATATGAAGAATATGAAGTATTAACAAAATAAAAAGTCTCATCATAAAATGGAAGCTTAGACTATTGCTCTCATCATCAAACACCACGGATTAAAGACATAGATTAAAAAATTACTTAAAATTATTTCAGGTTCTATGTTTTGCCTATTTAGAATCTGGACCTTATTTGTTTAAACAGGTTTCCAATTTTTGGAATCTAAAATCTATCATGCATGCTTTGGAATTTGGAATCGAATAGATTCTCATCAGTCTAGTCCTCAAGTTATAGCTTCTATCCTAGAACCCTGCTCACCCCTAAATTCCGTGCCTTGATTGAACTAATTCTTTTCTTTCGTTTGTCATCGTCTTACTTTTAGTCATATATGATATATTAGTTTGTCTCATTTGCTAAACACTCGACACGATCGTATTGCTAATTGAGCTTTTATACAACTAATTATCATCAAAATCATGAAATAGTACGAAATCAATTGAAGTGGTTCGGGACCGACCTCCAGCTAGCCGCTTTGGAGTGGAACAAGTCGATGTTGGAGAAGAACGACACGCCGGTCTCCATCTCCCTCCGGTAGATCTTTGCCTTCGCCTCCATCGGCTGCTCATGGAAGGCCTTCACTGCGGCGATCGTGCGGTCCAGGACCTCCGTCGGCACGCCGTGGTTGACCACCTGGAAGAAGCCAAGCTCGCGAGCTGCACGCCCCACTTGTGCAACGACGGAGGGCCGCCGGAAGGAGTCGCAGCAGGAGAGGTCGATGGTGGGGATGGAGTCGGGCCTGGGGCGGGCGGGCTTGAGAGTGGATAGGGTCTCGGGCGGGTGAATGAAGAGGGGAGGGAGGGAGGTGAGGCCAGAGTCGACGAGACCTTTGACGCCGAGCTTGGATTCTTCGAACCGCTTGAGCTCTTGGGCTCGGTCGAAGGCTTGTTGAGTGGTGTCAGTGACGTCCATGGATGGAGTCTCCGCGTTCTGGTTTGAGCAAGGTTCTGGGATCGGGTTGGATGAGGACGTCGCGTCAGGAAAGGGAAGAGGGAAGAACGAAGAAGCGAGGTGAGGGGGACAAGAAGAGACACCTTCCACTTATATTTGAAAGAGAGAGAGAGAAGTGGGGAGAAAAAGTGGGGTTGCAATCTGTGTAAATGTAATTTCAAATTTGGATTGAAATCCTTCAAAATTACGACTAACTTTAGCTGATAAACCTATTCCTCTGGACCAAAATGTCCCCGTGTCTTTGGGCAATGTAATTTGGCGCGAGATTTCTCCTTTTACAGTATGCGAGTGGTAGCCTGTCATTGCGTCAACTTCCCAAACGTCTAAGCGCGAGCCTTCCGTGCCCATCTGCCGCCAAAACTCACGTCCTCTCAGGTTCAATGCACAGGCTCTTCCCAACAAGTCGTTGGCATCTGAAAAATCACTTCCCCAACCTCAGATTCGTCATTACCTCCGCTCGTTCCCGCCAGTACACCGATGCCCCGAACCCCGACTCCGAGCTCGACTTTTCTGGCAACGATGTGCTTGGGGAGCTCGAGTCTTCGAAACCCATCAACTCATTTCCCCGATTCGCTCCGGGGATGGAGAATAACTTCCATCGGACGGAGTCCTCCTAGTCGACGGCGACGGCGGCGGCGGCGGCGGCTGCTCAGATTTCGCATCCGTGGCCCGAGTGGGTGGATTTGATGGTGCTTCTGTCGAAGGGAGGTTGCTTTGATGCGGAGGGCAACCCGTTCCAGAGTGTGGAGTTGGGTCCGAAAGAATCGAATCTCATTAGAACCGCATGCCTGAATTTCGCCCGCGACAGATACGACGTTATGAGGTACTGAAGGAATGACCTTCGGTTGGTGCGCTTTACCTGTTTGATTTAATTACAGAGACATTGGGCTCGGGTGATGATGGTGAGGTTATAGACCTCTGTGCCTTCTTGAGGAGTATATATTTTGTGGGTAGGCAGGGCTTCTTCGGAACGTAGTTCGTTATAAGCCTCGTTCTGATCGTTGTGAATGTATTGCTAATATGAGCTTGATGAGAGTTCAAACTTTCTCCAGGTTCTTGTTAAATGCTGCATTTAAATACCCACCAGCATATCGTCATTTAAAGAGCTAACTCTGTCACGTTTGACTGTCATTCCTGGCCAAAATTTATATTTCTCTTGCTTTGAGGTTAAGAGCATGCTAGTTATGGGAATCAGAACTCCACCGTCTTCAAACCAGGCCAAAAATCACAACATTGCGAAGGAAAAAAGTTCTCTTCTTTGTTCATTTTGAAAACATGGAGAAAGAAAAGTATGGAGTAGTTATTTGTGAATGGTCAAGTTGTTATGGATAATATCACCATGTCGTGTCCACTATGAAGTAATGGCCTATTATCATATATCCATAGATTTGTAATTTGTTTGTTTTGCAAAAAATGAATGGTTTGAAAAATATTTTCTTAGAAATGATCGCTTGTATCTTTTGAAATAATTAGTCACTTGTAAATGTTTTCATAATTGATAATAATATATGTTTGAATATTTTTGTGGATGATGAAAATATTTTTCATCATTTATTTTTGTAAGCGATACAAGTGATCATTTTTTAGAAATGTAGACATTTTCTCCCGAGCTTTCTTTTATCCAGAATTCTGTTAGTAAGCTAAATGTAATATTGTTAAAAGCACCTTAGTTGGCATCTTAGTCCGTCTTTTTCTGCATAGTGGCAACAACATGGTGCCTTATGTGCGTCCTCCTTTACTTAGAAAAGAGAATCCACAGGACTTGCCTTTAGGTGTCAAGCTTGTCCATCCACTATCAGGCCTTTCCATGTTACTATGCCTTTCTCTAGAAATCAAGTATTTGAGTCGAATTTGGAGCCGAAGATTTTCGATGGCATGTAACCTGAAAAGAGGCAATTCATATTACATTGGGCATGTGATAATAAAGCATATTAAAAATTTAGCTGGTAATCAATTTGACGGTATGCATTCTGATTCAGAGGTTAGCTATTCAATGTGGCTAATGACTGTCCAATGCAATATCATCACCAAATAGGCATCCGACAACATAGCTTTACTTGAGAAATCGGAGGTTTCCTCATTTACATATAGAAAGAGTCGCTTAACTCATATTCAGAAGGTTTTAACAAGACATTTCCTGATAGGTATTTGTCAAAGAAACATATTCAGGTCATAGCAGGGTGTGGATGCCCCAGCACTGACAGAAAGTGGTGAACTCTGGTAAGCGCTTGAGGGCACATGTGGGCATCGATGAGGGAAATGTGCGTTCTCTTCTTAAAGACTTCCAGTAATCATTAGATTATATAGTTTCATCAGTCATACTCATTACAGACAGCTGCTTTGCCAGGTTTGCAGCTCCTGCAACTTGAGGGGAAACTGTGAGAGAGCATTTGTGAAGGCGCGTCAAGATGAAGGAGGGCGCACGGTTGATATTATGCGAATCTTGTTGACATACGGACTTGACCCCATAAGTGATACTGTAGAGAATAAACCATGTCTGACTAGAACAGTTAAGGAATCAGTCAGAGCACTGCTAAAGCAAATGGCAGAGTATGGCACCAATGTACTTGGCTCTGATTTGTCGAAACCCACACCAACTGGTGATTTATCCTGGCATTCAAGTTTGGAAGAGAGAGGCTACAAAGATGTTCCAATGAAACAAGGAGATTGGCATTGCCCCAAGTAATGCAATTGTTAACATCCTATTGATTAATTTGACTTTGCTCCGAATATTTGATATAATTCTGCATATGGCAGGTGCAACTTCTTAAACTTTGCTAAGAACATCAAATGCTTGGAATTCGATACTTTTTCTCAGGAAAGACTGAATCAACTACAGGAAGACCAAGATCATCTTCCGCTAAAGAAAGGAGACTGGATATGTGACAAGTGATTGCTTCTCATGCCTTTTCTCACTTGTTCCCTGATTTGTGGTGAGCAGAGCTCCTTGCTTATAGAAACTGTTGCCTTTTGCAGATGCAATTTCTTAAATTTTGCAAAGAATACTAGATGTTTGCGGTGCAAAGAGAAACCCCCGGAAAGGCAACTCAATCCTGGGGAGTGGGAATGTGAATCATGAGTTCTTGCTAATCCATTCTTTTAGTTAACACCTACATTGAGCAGTTATAGTTGTTCATGAGCTGTTCTGCCCTTATGGATCTGTGACTGGTAGGTGCAATTACATCAACTTTAGAAGGAATATGGTATGCTTGAAGTGTGATTATAGAAGGCCTAAAGCATCAAATTCAAAGGGCTTGTCTCAACGAGAGCATGATGCTGTAAATCATCATCAAGGTCATGGAGCCGTTGAAGATAGAAATTCTATGTGGTCTCTGAGAAGAAATAGTCAAATGCAAGTCACAAATAGGTGGAGATTTGTGCATGGAGAGAACGGGGTCACTGAGAAACCAAAGTTAACAAACTCATTGAACGAGGTTTCTGGAATTCTTGATTTTCCAATTGCAGGAGGCATGAGCAATGTGTCTCGTGACACAGAAAAGAGGGTGGAAACTGAAGATGCTGGAAAGAAGCAGAATGACTGCAGAGGAAAAGGCAAATCCAGATGAGCCACGCTCATCCAGAATTTATAGGAACTCAGAATCACCAGACTTTGAGGACGATGAAGAAATGGCTGAATGGTTCGGCAGTGGGAAGACGTGAGTATAGATGCCTGTACATGTAATTGGCAAGAATCAAATTCATTCGTTTCTTTGCCTCTATAGGTTTTCCAGGATACTGCCTTCTATTTTCCAGTGGACAGTAAACTATTCATCTCGTGCAATCTTGCTGTTGAGTTCCCATGTCTCTGATTGGTTTAGTCTCTGTGGAATGAGTTTAGTGAACAAACTTCATCCATCGCACAATTTACTGTCACACATGGAATATGCAAACGAATATATGCAAATTAACACTATAAGAACAACAATGACACAAGGTCTAGTAGAGTTTAGGGGAAGAACTCAGTATTTCCTTCAGTATTACAAGGAAGCATCTTATTCTTTTGTCACCTCTTTTGACCTATGCACCTCTCAATCATGCTCTGAAGTAATTTATTAGACTTTTCCCGTCCAATTCCTTAGTAAAGAATCTTCTCATGTATTCATTGAAGGTAAACTGCTGAAAAGCAGCGGGCTTATCTGAGGACACAAGCTCTGGGAACGGTCCGAACTCATTCTCGCGATTGCTTGGGTTGCAGAAAACTGCTATCGACACACGTGGCTCTTGGCTGGGGTTGGCCAACACCCGGTGGTCTACGCTTTTGTACTCATCATTAGACATGATCTGTTAAAATCAAAAGCACGCGAATTGACTTGTATTTCACAGTAGAGTGTAACTTTTCAACTTACTCAGGTGTGAAGTCCTCAAAGGGAGTTTACCTGGAGGATGTCACCAATGTTCACAACAAGAGCACCTGGGACTGGCGTCACATCCACCCACTCATCGCCGTGCTTCACCTGCAACCCACCGACCTGGTCCTGCAGGAGCACCGTGATCACTCCCGGGTCCGCGTGGGATGTCAAGCCGACTGTTAGGTCGGGCTGGGGACAGTACGGATAGTAATGCCCCACCATCATCCTCGTATCCAAACATGTCAATTCCTGCAGCTTGCCGGGACTCAATCCCAGCCCCTCGCTCAACAGCCCCAGCAGGATGCTCCCCAGCCGTTCGACCTGCTGATTCCACTCCAACACCTCATTTCTGCACACCTCGGGGATCTCTTCCATGTTCGCTAATTTCGGCCCCAGCCTTACTTGGAGCGTGTCCCTGCATATCATCATTCCGGACATTAATTGAACTGGATCTTTTCGCTTGCCCAATTCTTTTTTTCTTCAAATGATCTTTTCTTTCGTTTGTCCAAATGAATTCTCTAACCGTATGATGCATAATTTGTCAATACGACATTCAACACATCAGGATGTGTCTCTGCCTTCTTTTCAGACATAATATGATACATCAGTTCAGTAGTGTCGTTTGCCGATCTAGCTTTTACAAATCTAATTTTCATCAATTTCATGAATTTGATTGCACACGCTCGTGTCTTACTTACCTCCAGCTCGCCGCTTTGGAGAGGAACAGGTCGACGTTTGAGAAGAAGGACACGCCGGTGTCCGACTGCCTCCGGTAGATCCTCGCCTTCGCCTCCGCCGGCTGCTCGTGGAAGGCCTTCACGGCCGCGACGGTGCGGTCCAGGACCTCCGCGGGCACGCCGTGGTTGACCACCTGCAAGAAGCCGAGCTCGCGGGCGGCGCGCGCCACCTCCCCGACGACGGCGGGGCGGCGGGCGGAGTCGCAGCAGCCGGAGAGGTCGATGGTGGGGATGGAGCCGGGGCGGGGGCGGGCGGGCCTGAGGTCGGAGAGGGTCTCGGGCGGGTGGATGAAGAGGGGAGGGAGGGAGGCGAGGCCGGAGTCTAGGAGGCCCTTGACGCCCAGCTTGGACTCTTCGAACTGCTTGAGCTCCTGGGCTCGGTCGAAGGCCTGTCCACCGCTGTCCGTGACGCCCATGGCTCGACTCCGATTCCTGGTTCGATCGATGTATGCGAGGCTGAGGGGGGTGGTGGTGGTGGTGGTGGTGGTGGTGGGTGTGAGGAAAGAGACTGGTAGGAGGAATGACATGAACGAAGGACATAGCGTGATTGTTCATCGGTCAAAGTCAAACCCCGCCATCGCGTAACGAGGGATTTCACGCAAAGGGCGAGATGATACCGCCGGGCCTCAACGCTCTCCCTCTTTTTTTCCTTTTGAAGGTGGACAAGGCAAGATGCCGTGATGAATTACTAAAAATAAATTAACGAGTCAACGCATCTAGATTGCACAAGATAATTTTTTTCTAAATATGACAAGAGATCATAGTGACTAATTATTGAACTATTATATTGTGATCGTTCAACTAGTTGTTATCATTTGATCTTAATCTATCGAAAATATGATTATTTTTAAACAACGGTCTTTTCCCACTTGGGAATTTCTAACGTCACTTTGAGATAATGGTGGCTTTCACTCTGATGATTAACTGTTCTGAAAAATAACTACCGTCTTAAGCATCATTGCTCCATATTTACCAAAGATAGAATTTGGAAGAATTACTTGGAGACACGGGAACGACGACACTTCAAAGAAATCAAAAGACTACTGCATTTTCTTTTCTTGGAAGGCTAGAGAATGGGTGGGGATAGAACAGACAACGACGAGGGTTTGAGAAGCTATTGATAGGTCTAATATTTGAGAGCTGCGACCAGTGTACACCTACACCATGCTTGCACGTGACGCACAATGCCAATACGTGAACGATGACGTGACACAGTTTTATTAATTTTCCAAGATAATTAGTTCTTCTAAAAATTCTGTGAAATTTCAATCTCATGAACTTTTTTGGTTTGCTATTTGGTTTGAGTTATTCTTGCATCCGCAAAAGGCTCATGTTCGTACTATTCACAAATACAAATCAATGAACATCAATTTGAGTAAGTCCCTTCTAACTTTAATGGTTGAACTCCTTAAAATCAAATTGAGTATTAGATTGGGCTAATAGCATATGATTGGATATGTTTAAACAAGTCGAAATATGTTTGAAAGTTTTGAGAGTTAAAGGTCACCCTATAGAGAATTATGTGCAATCGAATATGAGGTCAGGCTCTTTCTGTTTTACAACAACATGAAATTTTAATTGTTATTTCTATCTCACGTGACATCTGATCGGTATGATTCTTGATACTAAGAAAGCTTGTGATTTCTAATTTCAAAAAAATACACTGGAACCAAAGATTGAAAATATTCCCAAGAACATCCTTATCGGGTAAATGAAACTAAAGGTCATGATAAGTTATGATTGGATGAGTAGTTTCAAGCAAATTAGCTATTGAAAACTACCGTTTTTATTTTATTGGGAGGCTAGTGAAAGGATGAGGAAAGAACGAACAAAAAGGAACAAAGACAAGAGTTTGGGAAGATGCATCGGTTTAATGGGTGCGTTTGGGAAGGTTTTTGGGGAAAGCCTTTGGGAAAATGCAAATGCCTTTGAGCTAAAGGGATTTTCCAAAATGCAAACTATATTTGGTAAATTGTACTTTGAAAGTCCATTGTGAAGTACCTTTGAGTAAAATAGTGTTTGGAAAGATTACATTTATAAATGACTTTGGCGATTAATAAAAGAAATAAAAAAATTATAAAAAAATAAAATAAAAGAGTTCGTTGGCGAGGCGGGCGGCCTCAAGCAGCCCCAGGAGACGACTTGTGAGGGCCACCTAGGGTTGGGTGACCTCCGACGAGGATCGCCTAGGGTCGGACAACCCCCGGTGGCCCTTCGCCGGAGGTCGCGCGACTTCGTGGTGACTGGCGCAACCTAGATCTTGTTGCTTGAGGTCGCGCGATCTCGTGACAACCGGCGTGACCCAAATCTAGTCGCCGAAGGTTGCGCGACCTCGCAGCGACCCAGATTTGGTTGCCGGAGGTCACATGACCTCACGACGACCAGATCTGGGTCGCGCCTGAGGTCGAGTGACCTCGCCACGACCATATCTAGTCGTTGGAGGTTGCGCGACCTCGCGGCGACCAGATTTGGGTCGCGTTGGTCGCCGTGAGGTCGCGCGACCTCCAACAACCCAAACCTCGTGGCAACCAGATCTAGGTTGCGCCGATCGCTGCGAGGTCGTGCGACCTCCCGCGACCCAGATTTGGGTTGCGCCTAAGGTCACGCGACCCAGAGTTGGGTTGCCGTGACGCGACTTGCGGGTGGTTGTCGAGACTCGTGAGCTGTCGCCACGACTCGCCGGGGTCACACAACTGGCTGGTGACGATCGCCGTGACCTCATCGACCTTAGTCGTGACCTCGCCAGCCTCTCGAGCTTGTCTATGATCAGCCACGTTGCCAGAGAAGAAGATGAACACTAGACATGAACAGTAACATGAGGCATTCCGAGAATGCTGAAAGCCCAAGGTAGCCTAGGACCTACCTTGGGCTTTCAGCCTTGCAAATGCTAACTTTGCCTCAATGCCTCTTGGAAAGTAGTTTCCAAATACCTTCATTTTGGCCCAAAGGCCTTTAGCCCCCAAAGCCCCTTGGAAAGCAGTTCCCAAATACATGTAATGTTTGAGAATTGCGACCATTTTACGCTAAATGAGAGGGGGGGGGGTTGTGGGTGGGAGGGCAAAAACGAGGGAAATAAATGAGGGAGTGAAATAAATTTTCTGCAGGGTGGGCGGGTGGGAGGGCGATGTGAATTTCTAACAAAGGAACAAAGACGAGGTTTTGGGGGCGTGAGGGCTGCGGTGGACCCCGGGGGTTGCCTTTTTTAATAAAAAAATAAATAAATGAGGTTATAAAGTGATTTTGAAAAATCAAAATACTAAATATTATTATGATCATTAAGATAATAAATTTATTTAAATAAGTTAATTCTAATTTCTTAATAGTCATTAGTTTCATCAATAACTTTTGTTAGAGTTAGAAACCTGTCCCCAAATATGGATATACATTAACTATGAATATATCTTTAAAATCATATGAATATATTTATTAATATTATTAGTATGAATTCATTATAGGCTCTTTTGTTATTATTTATGAATTGTGAATTTGAATCAAATTAACTTAAAATAAAAATATTCATTTAATATATAACGTGTCACAATGTGTCGAAATTCTTTATTTTCGAGAAATGACGTATCAGAGTGTTGTACCGTGTGTTCGTGTTGCATGTTGGTGCTACCTAGTGAGATTACCGAGCCCATTCAACTTGGGGGACCAAGTGTACATTTTCCAACCACAAATAAAATTAAATAATTATTTTTTGGGTCAATTATAATGAGTTGCAAGTGGCAAAGGAAGACCTTGCTCCCCCCTCCTGACTCTGTAACAAGTAAATAGTATCTTAGATAAAAACTCATATACTTTTGACATTTTTCCTTTTCTTTTCTAAAGAGTTATTAGGTTCAATATGAGATCACTCATTAAACTCTATTTTCTGTTCAAACTAGCTACTCAATTGGTGCTTTGTGCGAGCTTGTCTATATGCATTTTTTTTTTAATCGCCAGGAACACTATTGATATGGTAATCGATATGTGAAAAGAGATGAGACTTAATTAATAGTGATATATATAATTTTCTAGAGGAATATCAATTAGGGTTCACCAGGAGATGCAAAAGGCATTGCAATGTCATGTATTCTGAGCATGTAAAACATAATAGAAAAAAAATGATTTTTTGGAGTGCATACATGAAAGTTACATTTGAAATAAGTTGATTTGAATAATAGAATAGAGTATCATACAATATAAATAGTCCATATGTTTTAACAATCCGTAGGATTTAGGGAAGAATCACATGTTTCCTTAAGTGCCACAGGGAAGTATTTTTGGGCCTATGCACCTCTCGCTCATGCCCTGAAGTAATTTATCAAACTTTTCCCCTCCAACTCCTTTGTGAAGAATTTCCTCATGTACTCGTTGAGGTTGAATTGCCGGAAAGCAGCAGGTTTATTTGAAGATATGAGCTTTGGGAACGGTCCGAACTCATTCTTGTGATTGCTCGGGTTGCAAAAAACTGCTATCGACACACGTGGCTCTTGGTTAGGGTTGGCCAACACCCGGTGGTCCACGCTTTTGTACTCGTCGTTGGACATGATCTAGGAAAGCAGAAATCGCGTGAATGGATCTCTGTTTCACTGAAGAATGTAACTTTTTAACTTACTGGGGGTGCTTTAGAGACACTCCTAGTCCTCAACAAGAGTTTACTTGGAGGATGTCGCCGATGTTCACAACCAGAGCACTCGGGACTGGTGTCACATCCACCCACTCATCGCCGTGCTTCACTTGCAACCCACCGACCTGGTCCTGCAGGAGCAATGTGATCACTCCTGGGTCTGTGTGAGACATCAAGCCGACCGTCAGATTGGGCTGGGGACAGTACGGATAGTAATTCCCCACCATGGCCCTCGTCTCCAAGCACGTCAATTCCTGTAGCTTGCCCGGACTCAATCCTAGCCCCTCGCTCAACAATCCCATCAGGAGGCCTCCCAGCCGCCGGACCTGCTGATCCCATTCCATCACCTCATTTCTGCACACCTCGGGGATCTCATCCATGTCCCCTTTCGGCTCCAGCCTTATCTGGAGTGTGTCCCTACAACATTATATCTTGCATTGTTTGAATTGATTCTCTCTGCTTTCCTAATTCTTTCTTTATAAATGAATTCTTCTTTTGTTTATGCCTGTGAGAAACTAAAACAAGAATGAATTCCCTAATATTATGCGATCCAGCTGTATAATTTCTCAATGTGTGATATCGTTTCGTGTCCTTTTCTAGTTCTCTAGAAAATTCTAAACTTGACTCGACCCGGTCCCATAGGATAATTCAGCTTTTGTAAATTACTATTTTTTTAATCAAATTCATGAATTAGAACGAAATTAATTGAAGTGGCTTCGTTGATTACCTCCAGCTAGCCGCTTTGGAGTGGAACAAGTCGAGGTTGGAGAAGAACGCGACCCCGGTCTCCATCTCCCTCCGGTAGATCCTCGCCTTCGCCTCCGCCGGCTGCTCGTGGAAGGCCTTCACCGCAGCGATCGTCCGGTCCAGGACCTCCGCCGGCACGCCGTGGTTGACCACCTGGAAGAAGCCGAGCCCGCGAGCTGCGCGCCCCACTTCCTCGACGACGGAGGGACGGTGCCCGGAGTCGCAGCCGGAGAGGTCGATGGTGGGGATCGAGTCGGAGCTGGGCCGGGCGGGCCCGAGGTCAGAGAGGGTCTCGGGCGGGTGGATGAATAGGGGAGGGATGGAGGTGAGACCGGAGTCAACGAGGCCTTTGACTCCGAGCTTGGATTCGTCGAATTGCTTGACCTCTTGGGCTCGGCCGGTGTCGGTGACGCCCATGGATCGACTCCGAGTTTCTGGTTCAGCCGATGCGAGTGTCGTGCTGCAAGGAAAGAGAAAGGGAAGGACGAAGAGGCGATGGCAAAGGGAGAGGAAGAGACAGCTTCCTTCCTTCCCAGATTCATTCGACAAAAACCAAACCCCGCGGTCGCGTGCTAAATGGCATTACGAAAGAAGGAAATAATGTCGGTTTTCTCAACGCTCCTTGTTAAAAAAAAAGATGCCGTATTCGTGTGGTGGAGTGATATGAATAAAGAAACCGATGGAAATGTCAACGTAAAAATGAGAGAACAAACTTACGAGTCAATGCATCTCGATTACGCGAGGCTAATTTTTCTTTTTATTAAAAAAAGGGGGAAATCTCAGATTTTTAAGGCGTTGTTTCGATGATTAGTCGTTCAACTATATTTCAACTATTAAATTATTAGTTATTATTGCTCCTGTCAATTCTATGACATCTTTATATGTTTTTCCAAATTTATAGAGAAACTGTAGCATTACGATGGTCTTTTTTTTGGGGGGGGCGGGGAGATTTGTACCGCCTCTTCACTAGGGCGAATTAATTTATCTAAAAATTGGCTACGGGCTTAAGCACTATTTTTCCATTTCCTAAAAGATAGGATTGGAACCGGAGATAAGGGGAAACCATGGCTCTTATGGATAAAAAGAGTGTCCTTTTCTTTTTTACAGTGTTTGATATTAACAACAAAATAAAAGCACAAGATGGGTAAAGAGCTTAGCGTGGAGAAACACGAGGGGCCAGGAAGTTAATAATAAGTTTACAAGCTTTGTTTGTTTTGTGAAAAATATTTTTCGGGAATACAATTTCCTCATTTTCTGGCGTTTGGTTTGCTTAGAAAAATGATTCAATGGAAAACTTATACTTAATGTCAAGAAAATGATTTTTTTGGAAAATATGATAAGGTATTGGTGCTTGAACTCGAAATTTTATATTTGGGTATAGAAACCCCAACACTAATTCCTAGCATTCAGGATTAGGTCTCTAGCGCTCAAGCTCATATCCAGTGAGATTGGGCTAGAAGTCTTGGTGCCTGTGCATCCAAATTTGTGTCCATAAAGGTCATGCTTGAGTCTCCAATCCCCAAACTTTGATCCTTGGTACTCAAGCCTGGTTTCACAAAGGCAATGCATGGAATCTTGTCGCTTTGGCTTGGGCTCTTGGTTAATGAAGCAATTGTTCTTATAAAATTATATATTTTTAAAAAATTGAATTATTTATTTATTTTTCTTCCTTTTTATTTTTCCTTCTTTCTTGGCCAATCTCCAACCACGAGGATGGCTGACAACCCCCCATATGCGAGGGATGAGCTTGCCTAAGGTTAGTGAGGCTCGAGCTCATTGGCCTTGTTGAATTTGGCGAGGTGGAGCCTTTGCTCGAGATTAGCAAGCTCATCCCTCACCGTGATTGATGACCGACGATTGGTGGAGGAAGAAGGAGAAAAAAAAAGAAATATTAATAACTCAAAATTTTTGGTAGTTTTACCTAAAAAAATAAAATCATATTTTTCATACCAAATGGCAAAAAATATTTTTTAACTTATTTTTGGGTTTCAGTTAAGCACAAATAAAAATTGTTGTTTTATTGAAAAATAACTTCTTGAAAAACATTTTCAAAAAATGTCACATTTTTTGTGAAATAAATAAAGTTCTAATATTTGTGTGCCATGACCATTATACACCGAAACTATGTTTGTCTGTGATACAAAATACTAATGCAAGAATGTTGGCGTGGCACAATTTTATTGTTTATCCAAGACAATTAGGTTTTATAAAAGTTTTATAAAATTCCAATCTTATGTAATTTTTTGGTTTCACAGTCAACTCCTTTTGTCATGAAACAATTCGAGACTGCTTTTGATTTTAATGGTTGAACTCCTCGAAATCAAACTTGTGGCATCGTGCATTAACTCATTTGAGGAATTGTTTATTTTAACCCATCTCATATCGAGCTTCACAGTTTAAGTTCTTAGGTGTTTGAGTTGGCACTTTCTCAAAAGGTCATCTATCCTGATAGTGCTCTCACATGATCATACTTAATATTGAAATTTCAATACTAAATATTACCATTATGTCAAAATGTGTATCTTGTGAATTAATTTCGATTTAATATATATTTTAGGAACTTTCTCTTTCTATGCGGTGCGTAACCCTTCTCCATCTTAAAAACTTGTTGGTAGCCGCTCCTTATCTAAGCTCTTTGGCCTGGTGATCACTTCACATTCTTGTCGAATTGGGTTGTTACAAATGGAGTATTAGATTAGAGGTGAAATGTCTATGGTTGGACACGTGGAAAAATAACGAGATGTGTTTAAAAGTTTTGAGAGTTAAGAATATCCTATAAAGAGTTATGTGCAATCCAGTTATGAAGTTAGACTCCTCCTATTTTACAATTGGTACAAAATTTTGGCCTTCATTTATCTCTCACGTGAAATTTGATCAGTATGATTTTTGACGTTTGGAAAGCTTGTGAATTCATTGAAACCTAAAAATAAAAATTTTCCCAACAACGTTTTAATTGGGCAATTGAAACTAAAGGTCATGATGCTATGATTCAATTAGCGGATTTCGATAGATAAGCTATTTATGGATAAAACATGAAGTGGAGTCAGAATTTTAATAGAGTAGGGCTGTAAAGGTTTCGATAATGTTTGTCATTATTACATGATGGAGAAAAACACTGCGTAGCAAAACACATATAAGTAGAAATAGTGAGAAGTGTTTTTGTTTAGGACCGACGGATATGTACTAAAGAGAAAATTGATATATCTTTATATAGCGGTGCAATTTAAGTTTATTTTATGAAGTTTCATCTTTTAAGACACCAAAAGCTAAATAATATACTAATAATTTGCTTAAAACAACATCTAATTTATCGAAGGTCATCTTATAAATGGTCATGTTAAGTAAGAAATGGTTCTTATCTAATCACTAATCAGATAAAGTAATTGTTGACACTAGAACTTATCCTCAT
Organism: Eucalyptus brandiana; assembly: GCA_014182725.1. Classification (NCBI taxonomy): domain Eukaryota; kingdom Viridiplantae; phylum Streptophyta; class Magnoliopsida; order Myrtales; family Myrtaceae; genus Eucalyptus; species Eucalyptus brandiana. The sequence continues at coordinate 33,900,943 of CM024669.1, forward strand.
GGGCTATCAGGAACCGATGGGCCCACTAGGCTTCCAGAAGACGTGTCTATCAAAGGAAATCCGGATAAGGCCATAATCGCAACGGTCATAGTCACCGACGACTCGGTATCAACAGTTATTCGGAAAAAAGAAGATAGGAAAGAGCCAGTTACCGAAGAAGCAGGATATCAATTACCGAAGCACTCAATATCATCTACCTCGTGGATGAGATAGTACAATTATTGAAAGCGAACCGAGAATTCGGGAGATTATTTGAAATTTCGAGAGAGCTATTTTCCTTATCTGGCCATAAATAGCCGAAGAGAAGTGACTGTAAAAGGACCGAAAAATTTGACAGAGAATGCAATACACTTGTTATTTGCTACTTTTTACATTTACTTTAGTCATCATTTATCCTGCAATTTTCTACAAGGCCATTGAATTTATCTTTATTTATTGTTATCACCATTTGAGTAGAATTAGTCGTTTCTTTTTCGAAAGGACACAGGACCCATATACAAAACCAAAAAAATAAAAAAATAAAAAATTCAAAGATTCAACCTTCGATGAAAGATACTTTCTCCGAGAAGATTCTTGGTGAAACAGTAATTAAGATAAGTTTTTATGTAAAAAGAAAAATAAAGAGAAAATTCCAAATAAAGGCCGAAGTATTCTCATTTTATCAAATAAGGGTCTGAAGTGGATATTATTTCAAATAATGGTCAGAATAGTTCGTATTTTTTCAAATAAGGGTCTGAAGTGAATATTATTTTAAATAAGGACCTAAAGTAGTTATATCGAGTCTCAAATAAGGGCTTGAACTTACTTTTGATGAAGGGCGATTTCATTTTTTAAGTTTTTTTTCCCTTTTTCTTTCTTTTTTCTATTTTTTCTTTACAAAAAAACTAAAAAATTTAAAATAGAAAAAAGAAAAAGAACACATGAGAGGGATGGAGACCCTTGCATCTAGTTGATGAGGATTGCTAGCCCTTGTCGAGGCGCCGATGATCCCTCCGGCTATCGCTGTCACCCCATTGGCAATGGGCGACGACCATGGGGAGGAGGGAGCCCTCCTGCCTCCCTCCCGCATGTATTTTTTCCTCTTTTTTAATTTTTCTTTCAAAAATTTTATATAATTTAATTTTAATTTATTTTATATTGTGTTTTGACAAAAATATCCTTAATCGGTAGGAATTTTTGCCAACTGACAAGCGGGCGAGGCTAAACCCTTATTTGAAACAATCATAATCACTTCAAACCCTTCTTTGATACTGATATGACCACTTCGGGCCTTCATTTGAAACAGAGTCTACTTCAAGCTCTTATTTAAAAAAAATGAAGACATTTCGGGGTCTCATTTGGAATTTTCCAAAAAATAAATAAAGGAGAAGCCTTTGCTTGCCCCTCCCTAGCCATAACTGGTGAATGGTATGTAGATGAAATCTCATGTATATTTTCAATTTTTTTTTCCTTTTCTTTCTTGAGATTTATATTCATTTGAACTCGCCCATTTAACTCCTCTATTTTATATCTAAACTAGCCACTCAATTAGCGCTTTTTACGGCTTGTCTGTATGCATGTTTTTAAAATTGTTGGTAACACTAATAATATAGTATTTGTTATAAGAGAAGAGATGAGACTTATTTGATAGTGATAACTATATAATTTTCTAGAAGAATATTATATGTGAAGGATGGCTATGGTTACAGTGAAGCAGAAAAAGGCCCTGTATTATTATGTTCCCTACATGATCGAGAACGTAATTTTTTTAGAGTACATTCAAGAAAGCTATATTTGAAATAAGTTCTGATTTTGACAGAAACAAAATATAATAGGACATAGATACTCTACCTCTCAATTATCAGAATTATATAGGGGAAGAATCCAGTATTTCCTCCCGTACCACAAAGAAGCAATCTTATGCCCGTATCATCTTTTTCTGCTCCATGCACCTCTGAATCATGCCTTGAAGTAATCGACCAGACTCTCGTCCAACTCAGTAGTAAAGAATGCCCTCAAGTATGCGAACACAGTGAATTGCCGAAAAGCTGCAGGTTTATCTGAGGATACGAGCTCCGACAATAGTCTGAGCTGGATATACGAATTGCTCAAGTTGTAGAAAACTACAATAGACACATGTGGCTCTCGATTAGGGTTAGCCAACGTCGTATGCTCTGTGCTTTTGTACTCATTACTGGACATGATCTACGAAGATTGAAATCACGTAAATCAGATCTCTATTTTATTGTATAATGTTACTTTTGAACAGGTTCAGGTGCTTTGGAAATGCTCCTAGTACTCAACGAAAGTTTACCTGAAGGATGTCTTCAATGTTCACAACCGGAGCATTGGGATTGGGGTGGTGCATCCAACCACTTGTCCCCGTGCTTCACTTGCAAACATGGGAGTGGGTCCTACAAGAGCACTGCGGTCACTCCCGCATTCGTGTGGGACACCAAGCCGACCGTCAAATTGGGCTAGGGATAGTACATATAGTAATTCCCCACCATCATCCTGCTCTTTGGGCATGTCAATTCCTGTAGCTTTTTGGGACTCAATCCCAACCCCTCGCTCAACAGTCCCATCAGGATGCCTCCTAGGCATTGGATCTGCTGATCCCATTCAATCACCTCATTTCTGCACTCCTCGGGGATCTTTGCCATGTCCGCTTTTGGCTCCAACCTTATCTGGAGCGTGTCCCTGAAACATAATTCCTTGCATTGGTTTAAACAAATTCTTTTTGCTTGCCCAATTTTTTTTTAATGTTCGAATGACTTTTCTTTTTGTTTGTCCCCTTAAGAATATTAATTAATTTTCTAACTTCATGCAATCCAGATGTATAATTTATCAATGTCACGCTCATCACATTGAGATGCGTCACCCTCTTCCATTAGTCATATACAACGTATCATTTGGTACCATTTGTTAAAAAAATTATCCGAAAAGTCAAAAACATATTATACCGTATCCAATTCAATCCCAAGCTTTTCAATTGTGCCGACTTAATCCTAAATTTAATTATAATTATCAATTTTGTCCAAAAAATTTCAATTATACTAATTAATCCTAAACCTGTTTATGAATTATAATTTAGTCCAAAATTTCTAATGATTTATCAATTTAGTTCTTTCGGTGATTTTTGGCCAAAATTGCCGACACGGCGGTTTAGTAAGCATCGGTTGTTTTACATGACACGACTGGCACTTAGGACTGACATAAAGGAAGGATTTTGAGGAATTTTTTCTGTGTATTTCATTCACGTACAAGGAGGTATATGTAATACAAGAGTGTATAATATAGGAAATAATATATGGGATACTATTTTCCTATTGGAATAAATTAAATCAATTAACCTATCATTCTAAGATTAACACAATCATGCGCAAAATCAAATCATATCTTCAACACTCTCCCTCAAGTTGGCGGCTTGTATATATCGAAGACGCCTAGCTTGTTCAGAAGATATGTATGTTGTCTTTGACATAATGGTTTGGTGAAGATATCCGCGGGTTGTTGAACAGTTCCAATTCCTCTTGTTGCAACTATTCCTTCCTGGGTTTTATCCCTGGTGAAATGACAGTTGACTTCTATATGTTTTGTCCTCTTGTGAAAAAACTAGATTTGGTATAAGTTTAAGTGCAGAATCATTGTCGCAAAACAATATAGTCGGTCCATCCACTCGTACTCCAAGATTAGAAAGTAATCCTCGAATCCAGACTTTTCACAAACAGTCTTCGCCATACCTCGATATTTTGATTCAGCTGATGAAAGTGAAACTATTGACTGTTTCTTTGTCATCCATGAAATCAATGATCTTCCTAATTTAATGCAAAAACCAATGACAGATCTTCGAGTCATTGGACAAGTGGCATAGTCCGTGTCACAATAACCTGTCATCTTCATGTCACAATCATGAGATAAAAGTATTTGAAGACCTAGACATCCTTTCAAATACTTCACAACCTTCAATGCTGCATTCATATGTGACTGTTTTGGGCTATGCATAAATTGGCTGAATATTTGTACTGCATAACATATATCAAGTTTGGTCATGGTGAGATAAATCAATTTTCCGACAAGTCTTTGGTAGGCTAATGGATCCTTAAGCAATGAATCATCAGAAGGTGATGATGACGATCCCACATCATATTCATGCGTTGTCAATTTGATGTTTTGTTCTATCGGAACAACAATTGGCTTACAACCTGATAATCTCGCTTCTGATATAATCTCCAAAATGAATTTTTGCTGGCTAAGGCAGATTCCTTTGTTTGACCGAGCAATCTCAATGCCAATAAAATATTTGGGAGGTCCCAAATCCTTAATATGAAATGTGAAATGTAGATATTCTTTGAACTCTTTGACAACATATTTATCATTCCCCATGATAAGTTTATCATCAACATATATTAATAACTAGATTGATGATGTACTTCTGGTCCACGTAAATAGAGCATAATGATGCTTGGAATGTCAAAAACCTGCATTCGTGAGTGCTGTGGTAAACTTGGCATACCATTGTTAGGAAGCCCATTTTAGTCCATACAAGGATTTGTGGAGACGACATATCCAAAACTCCCCTTGTCTACATAAATCTTGTGGAAGATCCATATAGATATCTTCGTCAAGATCCCCATGAAGGAAAGTATTGTGGACATCCATCTGATGTATGGGCCAATTATGAAGTGCAGCAATAGATAGAAAAGAACGAACGGTTACCTCTTCGGTGATTGGAGAGAAAGTCTTATGATAATTGAATCCTTCTCTTTGTGTGAAGCCTTTAGCTACCAATCAAGTCTTGTAGTGCTCTACAAAACCATCTCCTCGATATTTGATCTTGTACACCCATTTGCAACCTATTGGTTTCTGATGTGGAGGTAACAAAACGACATCCCAAGTGTGATTCTCTATGAGTGCATTTAGCTCGGCTTCCATAGCTTGTTGACAACGTGGATCATGAGCTGCTTCGTGATGGGACAAAGGTTCTTGTTCCTTTGATATGCGACTAATACAACATATGAGCTTTGGTGATAGTCGACTATATGAGACATAAGAGGACACTGGATAATGTATACCCGGAGAATTCAATGTGGGACATATGTAGTCTTTGGTCCATGTTGGCAGGTGGACACGATGGCCAGTACGTCGAGGTCGCTCAACAGGTGTTTCTCCATGGACAGGTGATGAAGATTCAACAAAAATTTGTTGTGGAGATGCTACTGATGAAGTAGGTGTCGTTTTCTCTTCATATGACAACATGAGAGATTCAGAATTATGCGTTCCCGGTAGAGAATATTAAGGATTTGGTGTAGCAAAGATATATTGTGGATTCAAAGATAAATCTTCCTCTGACGAGAATGCTCGACGATTTGATACCGAATCAGGTGATGTGGATGCCATGTCTTGAAAATGAAATATATCTTCGTGAAAAACATCTTTGCTTATAAAAAAATGACCTGTAGAAATCTCCATGACCCTATAACCTTTCCGTAAAGTAGGATACCCCATAAAAATGCATTGTATGGCACGTGGACCCATTTTGTCCCGAGAACCCGCAGTAGTTGCATAGCATAAACAACCAAAAACTTTTAAATGATCAATATTTGGTCTTTTTCCAAATAGCATCTCAAAAGGAGTTCGACCTTCAAGTACTCTAGTTGGCATGCGATTGATTAAATAGGCTGCTATGACCACACAATCTCCCCAACAAGTTTTAGGAATTGATGCTTGGTACTTAAGGGCTCGAGCTACTTCTAAGAGATGACGATGCCTTCTTTCAACAATCCCATTTTGCTGAGGAGTGTAAGTGCAAGAACTTTCACGAATAATGCCATGAGAAGAGAAAAAAGACTTACACTCAGTAGTCAAAAATTCGGGTCCATTGTCTGTACGAATGCAATGTATAGATTTGTCGAATTGATTTTTGATTAGGTTGAAAAAATTCGACAAATGAGAAAATGTTTGGCTCTTTGTTTGCATGAGGAAAACCCATGTGGCATGAGTATGGTCATCCACAATGGTGATGAAGAAATGAGCTCCATCACGATGTGGAGTATGATAAGGACCCCATATATCAACATGAATTAAGGAAAAAGCACTAATAGCTCAAGATTTACTAATTGGGAATGGCATTCGTGACTATTTTGCCAAAGGACATATGGGACAATTAGGGTGAGGAAAAGAAGCACTATGACCCAAGCATTGATGGGAAAGAAAAATTCTATTATTAGTAGTGGCATTACATAAAACACCCTTATTCCAAGAAATGGAAGATAAATCAAAATCCTTTCGAAAATTGGTCTAAAAATATAGTCCTTGTACAACACTATCCAAGCCCATCAGTTCGCTAGTCGAAAGGTCCTGAAAGAAGCAATTTTAGGAATTGAATATGGCACGACAAGAGTTGTCTTTACAGGCATTGGAAACAGATATGAGGTTGAACTCATATTCACGAATATAAAGAACATTTCTAAGAATAATTTTGGGACTAAGGTAAACAAAACAATGCCAATTTTTGTGACATGAGTGATATTCCCATTTGGAAGGCGTATTGAAATGGGACCACGGGATTTGTTGTCAATGTGAGAGAAAATTTTTTCACTGCAAATTATGTAGTCACTAGTACCTGAATCAATTATCCATGCATCAACTAAAACATAATATGTCTTGCATAAAGAGGTACCTGAGAAACTTGCAGTCCTATCGGTAGTACTTAACTGACTGAGGGCCTTCATTATATTTTGATATTAGTCGTGGGTAAATGCCTGATTTGCTCGCCCAGTATTTTGTCCTGAAACCTGATGAGTGGACAATCCTTTTTCCTTTTTTTCTTTATCGTTGGGTTTGCCATGCAATTTCCAGCACGTATCAATAGTATGGTGCGGATGCTTGCAATATTCAAATTTACCTTTTGTTTTAAAATTTTTCCTTCCCCCTCTCTGAGATGACATGGTAGCCTGTGCCATAGGATCCTTTGTGAGGTGGTGCTAAATGTGGCAGCATGTGCACCACCCATTTCGGTCACTTGGATGGACAGATAGGAGCTGTCAGATCTCGGCTTCTGATCTGGACCGTCCATGGCTGATCTCTTAAGATCAACTTCTTCTTCTTCCCAACGAAGCCCTAGTGCCGCATGGGAGTTCTTTGCAGCCATGGTTGTTCACCATTGGAAGCTCGTCGGAGCTGCGAGCGCCATGCCCTTGCCCACCTGCAAGTTGTTGATCATCACCAGGCGTTGATTCTCTTCTTGGACGGCAAGTTGGAAGATTTGGCCGAGTGGCAGAATCGAATCCATGGCGAGGATTTGGGACCTGAAATTCAAGTTTCATTTAAAATTAATACAAATCTGGTCGTTTTCTCTCATTCTTTGATGGCTCGATACTGTCTCAAGGTTTCTTCAAGTCCTTCCAACTGTTCCTCAGCGGCTTTGAGTTCATTCCATAAAGTCAAAAGTCAGTTGAATAGGTAACCGAGAGGTTCCCTTGCTTCAACTCCGACAATGCCTAAGTAAGTGAAAAAATCTTCGCTTGATCTAACTTCCCATACATCTCATGGATGTTGTCCCACATTACCTTGATGTCCTCGGTTGGTGGGAGACCTCGGGAGCCACATAGTTCCCAATCCATGTGCGGATGAGTTGGTTGCACTTGCACCAAAGTTGTTGCAGCCAGTCGTTGGTCGAAAAGGGGATGGCTCCGTCGAGGAAGCCATCCTTATCCTTCGTCACTAAAGCTCACCAAAAATCTTGCGCCCAAACCGTGTAGTTTTCTGGTCTTGTGAGTTGTGAAAGTGCTAGTATGAACACCTAGAGGGGGTGAATAGGTGTTTAAACAAAACATTGACAAATATATGCAGAATAAAATAAATTTTGAGTAAAAGAAAGGAGTTAAGGAAGATAATAAGAACACAAGATTTATAGTGGTTTGGTTTAATCCAAGCCTACGTCCACTCTCCTATGCTAACAGCCTTCTTGGCTGGATTCCACTATGCAATTAACAAGAGATTACAACTTTGAGTGCAAACACTTAGTGGTAGAACTATCTCACTAAGTCACTCTTTTGGTATTTCTCTCACGATCACAAACGTTTAAACTCACCAAAGACAAGTGTATGAATGAATGTCGCTCAGGCTTTGGAATTATAAATTCTATGCTCCGTCTCTTACTTACTCATCGGTCCTTCATCTCCTTAAATACTCCTCTACTTCCAAACTAGCCGTTGGACAGTATCTCGAGGATCGTTTTCCAATCTATCCATTGGACAGCTTTGTATCTAGAAGATTTGGTAGCCATTGAGTGACAAAGGTAGAATCCCAAATTGATTCCAATCGCCCATATAAACAGAATCTTGGTTTCCATAAATAAAGCTTCTTCATGTAGAAAGTTATTGTCTTCAATATCCAATCGTCAATCAATTAGATCGAGTTAATCAAATCAATCTTGATGTAGAATCCAAACCAAATCACTAGCCATTATACATTTGGGCTTGTGTTACGTTCTGTCGAATCTAGATGTAAAGTTGAAAGTAATAGACTTTACAATCTAAGTCTGAGTGCAATAGACTTTACGATTTGAGTCTGAACATATTCTGCTTCAGCATAGAGTTTGTCTTCTAGTTTAGTTTCAGCATAGAGTTTGTCTTATGGTTCTTCCAAGTATAGATTTTGATAATATCATTTACATGTTCTATCATCTGCATAGTCTATTATTCAATAATTAAATACGTTAGTAGCTTTTGATTTATTTTGTCATCTTCAAAACATTATAAGGGATTTCCTTAACAATCTCCCCCTTTTTGATGATGACAAAACAATCTCTGAATATGCAGATTTGTAAACATGTTTTTAAAAATATTAATTTAAATCAAAGGATATCGGAAGATAGCAAATAGATTGAGCATAACAATATATAAAAAAATAATCGCAGCTCAATAATCAACCAATCAAAACATATGCATATTCATATCTTCTCCCCCTTTTTGTCATAATCAAAAAGCGATAATAATGGAAAAAGTATCAAGTAGAGAATGATAACAAATATCTTGTATGAATTACAATTTCCAAAAATTAGCTTTTATAAAGTAAATCGAATATTAAAGATATACAATATAGCTCACTTTGATCATATATCAGCAACTATCCAATAAAAATCACGGATGCATTATAAAATTCACTTGACTCATTTTGTCATAATAAAATGATAATATCAATAAGAGATTTGTTAATAACAAAAGGTTATAAAAGATGCACTAACCAGATTTTTTTTTAACAAATTCCGGCACATTTACCTTTCCTTCCTTCTATAATAAGATCACGATCAATCCAAAAAGATTTTTCCATAATTGATCAATGCCCCTCCTCAATTTGTTGCCTTTTTGAGATGATTACGATTCTTTCCTTTCTTTTAGATTCACGTTCTCCCCCTGCCATCATGACAATATTTGCGAATAGAAACAATTGTTGCTTGTGCACATTGAACATAATATTTTTCCAGTATTTCCTTTGTAGCAACAATATCCGCAACGATCATTTGCATTTTGAAATTCAAGGCAAAAATTTATTTTCTTTAACCAAGCTCATCTCGAATTCAACCTGCATAAACTTAATAAACTTTTTCCACAAATAAGCTGTAATAATATCCATGTAATATATAATGCACTTTCTTCAAATAAATAAATTGAATAGCATATATAAAATTAAAATTCAGAACTACTCAACCTTCCGTACGACACATAAGTGATTTCCTCAACAATTTGCAAAAATTTTGCCTAAGGAATAGAATCTTTGAACCTCCAGAAGATAGTATAGAATCTTTACAAATTTCTGATCAAGCTTTCCAAAATTCATATGGAAGATTCTATTGTCACCTGCAAAATCTTGTATAATAGATAATCATTTTTGCAAAAATGTCACGTAATATCTTCCTTTAATTTGTGGATCAACCTTGCTAGATATAATATATCTTCTAAGAATATAGCAAGAATATCCATAAATATGCAATAATATTTTTCGAGATCAGAGTGATTTCCTTGAACATAAATCTCAAAAATATATTATAGATGCATTTCATAAAAAGAAAAATGATATTGCTATCATGTGCCAAATCAAGTAAAATATTGCAATGCCTTATATTTATGAGGAGAAATATTTGCAATATAAATGATAAGCAAACGTTCAAAATCAGGATAAATGCATGTAGAAATTTGTAAGGCGGGATGATGAAAAGTATTCTCTTACCCAAGGTATATGTTTGAAATATACCATTGAAAAAATAAAATAAAATCATTACTAATCTTCGCAAGAGATATTTTTCAGATTGTACCAAAATCTGTATAGATTCACGATTATTCTTCCCTTATAGAATTTCCTGCAATCAACTCATTTCCTTTTTGGTATCCATCAATTTGGATCCTTCCATTTCGTTAGAGCAAATAATGAAATTTCCATAATCAAATATTCTTTCTTAATTCATCATAACAGAGTATTCAAAGAAAGAATATTATGCACAATGATATTTTGAAAAATAAATTCTCACTTAGTCATAGTACGATAAAAACAGAGAGAATAAAATCTTTGAATATCTAAGAATATCTTGCATCATTACGTAAAACAGATTTTCACTTTGCAAAATATGATAAAAACTGAGAGTATAAAATTAGACAAAATAATTTGAATTATCTCAAATAATCACACATATTAAATCAAATCTCAACTTACGAATCACAAACAAATCATACGATTCTTTCTTCAATGAAACAAAATATGATCATTATAAAATCCGAATCTGTTGTAAAATATTGTGTTGCGAATATATAATAGAGAAGAGATTGAGAAGAGAAAGCAAGTGAACACTAGAGATAGTAGAGAAAGTCAGATATTTCACTATATTGTGATTGTTGTTCTGATAGTTGTTGTATTGTACATCAAAACTAAACTCCTATTTCTAGGAGAACAAGAATATACTTATCATTAATATCAATGTATCGAATGATACATGTACTGGATAAGGGAGATGAAAGTTCATTGTATAAGATGATACAAATGTATCGAATGATACAAATGTACTAATGTATCAATGTATCGAATGGTACACTAGAGATGTACTTAGAAAGTATGATACAAATGTACCATAATAAGTACATAAGATAAGATGAATATAATGAATATCCATTTATGTATTCTATTCATTCATGTATTTTATAACACTCCCTCTTGAATATTCATCATATACATTACGAATGTGCATCGAATGATATTGCCTCATTAAAAACCTTAAGCCGGAAAAACCCAGTGGGATAAAAACCGGACAAAAGGGAAAAAGAGTGCAGAGCACAAATGTTATGATCTCTCCCTTTTATTGATGCATTAATTGCCTCGTTAAAAACTTTAAGCCGGAAAAACCCTATGAGAAAAAACCGGACATAAAGAAAAAAGAGTGCAATGCATATATAGCCACTCCTAGGGCTAATCATTATTGCATCTTGTGAACTCACCTCATATCAATGCTGCAATGTATAGTTCAATTGAGCCATATAGCTACTTATGGGGCTAATCAATCTTACATCTTGTGAACTCGCCGCATACCAATGCCATATACTAATTTCTCAAAAGTTGATGTTTGCAATGATTTGGTAAAAAGATCTGCAAGATTATTTATGGATCAAATCTGTTTAACATCAATTTGTTGACTTTCTTGGAGTTCATGAGTATAGAAAAATTTCGGCGAGATATGCTTGGTCCTATCACCTTTGATATATCATCCCCTGACTTGTGTAACACAAGAGCATTATCTTCATAAATTATAGTGTGAGAATTTGTAACCGGTATTAAGCAACAAGAATTATGAATATGTGTTATAACGGATCTTAACCAAACACACTATCTTCCAACTTCATATAAAGCAATAATCTCAGAGTGGTTAGAAGATGTAGCTACTAGCGATTACTTCGTAGAACGCCAAGAAATAGCGGTGCCATTATAACAAAATAAATACCCGGTCTGAGAGTGAGCCTTATGTGGATCGGATTTATATCCAGCATCGGCATATCCAACTAAACCAGAGTTAGTGGAATCCTTAGAATAATATAATCCCAAATCTATGGTTCCTCGGAGATAATGGAAAATATGTTTAACTCCATTCCAATGTTTCCGAGTTGGCTCATAACTAAAACGTGCCAATAAATTTACCGCAAAAGTGATATCTGGTCTCGTACATTGTGCCAAGTACATCAATACCCCAATTGCATCGAGATATGGTACTTCAGAACCAAGTATTTCTTCATCAGATTCTCTAGGACGAAATGGGTCCTGTTGGGGATCTAGAGACCTTACAACCATAGGGGTGCTCAATGGGTAAGATTTGTTCATGTTGAAACGTTTAAGCAATCTTTCAACATATGCTGATTGATGGACGATTATTCCATTTGCTTTATGCTCAAGCTCTAGACCAAGACAAAGTTTGGTTCTACCCAAATATTTAATTTCAAACTCCCTTTTCAAATATTCAGCAGTTTCAGCTAACTCTTCTGGAGTTCCAATTAAATTTATATCGTCGACATAAATTGCTATAATAGCAAATCCGGTTTCTGATTTCTTAATAAATACGCATGGGCAGATAGGATCATTCTTGTACATTTCCTTAATTAGGTACTCACTTAGGCGTTGATACCACATGCGACCGGATTGCTTTAACCCGTACAAGGATCTTTGCAATTTTATTGAGAATAAATTGCAGGGGGTGCATGCTTCAGGCATTTTAAATCCCTCAGGAATTTTCATATAAATATCAGAGTCTAATGAGCCATATAGATATGCCGTCACAACATCCATAAGACGCATTTCCAATCTTTCAAAGATTGCTAGGCTAATGAGAAAACGAAATGTAATCATATCCATCACAGGTGAATATGCCTCATTATAATCAATCCCAGGTCTCTGGGAGAATCCTTGGGCAACGAGTCGGGCTTTATACTTGACAACCTCATTTTTCTTATTTCGTTTTCGGATAAATACCCATTTATATCTAACGGGCTTTACATTATCGGGGATACGAGTTATAGGTCCAAAAACCTCTCGTTTAGTTAGGAAAGCTAATTTAGCTTTAATTGCTTCCTCCCACTTAGGCCAATCTTGCCTTTGACGACATTCAATAATAGATTGCGGCTCATAATCATCATCCATAATTTTATGAGCAACTGAGAATGCAAAAGCATCATCAATGATGATTTCATTTCGATCCCAAATTTCATTACAATATGTAATGGAATTCTCGTATTCCAGGGCTAGTGCTCCTTTCATGGGTTTGCGCCTCTTCTGGGGCAATAAACTTTTTGGGAGCAAGCACAACGCCAGGCTCTTCTGGAGCGGATTCTTGATTCTTTGCCCTTCATTTTCGAGGAATAATATCTTTTGATCCTATCGGTATACCACACTTCAAGTGCGCAAGTAAACGTGCAAATGTGACATTGCGCGTTGATAATAGGCAAACATGGGACCATCTACAAGATGCGTCCACTAATACCATAAAATATCGGAATGGTCCACTTGATGGTTGTATTGGTCTACAAATATCACATTGAATTTTTTGCAAGAATAAAGGAGATTCAAAATTAATCTTTGTTATAGAAGGTTTGATAATGAGCTTTCCTTGTGAGCAAGCCTCACAATTATAATCTTTGGACAACAATACCTTTATATCCTTTAAAGGGTGCCATTTTGTATTTTGAATTATCTTACGCATCATTGAAGTGCCAGGATGACCAAGGCGATCATGCCACAGTCCAAACTGATCAGGGCTTACCAATCTCCAGGATGTGGTGGCATAGGTTTCAACAGCTTTAATCATGACACAATACAAACCCATAGAAGAAGCTTCTAGCTTCTCATGGATGGTCTTCAGGCCCATCTTATAAGAGGAAATGCCAATATATTCCTTATCTTGCTCATAAATAGTCTCAATATGGTACCAATTATGGCGTACATCTTTGAAATTGAGCAGATTCCTTTTTGATCGAATGCTTAGAAACGCATTCTCAATATGTAGGATTGTGCCATTTGGCAAAATAATTGTAACATTCCCAAAACCATCAATAATCAGAACAGGACCTGATATTATATGGATTTATGCCTTACGCAATGTTATACTCGAGAAAAAGTGTCTACTACAAAATATAGTATGTGTTGTTGCACTATCAAGCAAACAAACATCTTCCTTTTTCTCGGTATTTTCCATTTGCATTTATATTGACAACTTCAGGTGTCAAGTATCATAAAAGTTGCATATTAGTTATATAGTCGAATAAAATTTCAAAAATAAATATTATATAAGGTTCATAAGTATTTCATAAATAACAATAAAAAAAAGTAATACATTTAAAGCGAAACAACATAAAATTTTAAAGTTCAAATTATCATCCACCAATCTGATTCATCAAAGTAATCAGAGGTCCTCAAAGAAATCGGAGACATCCAATGATGCATTTGCTACTTCAGGAGCAAGAGGAGTCCCACCAACGGAGATATTGTTGGCCTCAACAGTGGTTATGGTAGTAGGATTGATTTCAATGGCATGAGATTCACCACGCTTGCTCGTATTCTTTAAAGATGTTTGGTATAGGTTAACAAAATGTTTTGGTGTGCGACAGGTATGTGACCAGTGCCCAATCATGCCATAGCGATGACAAATACTTTCATTAATCACATTCTTTTGCTTCTTTTCTTTGCCATGATTCAGGCCAAAGTTTGATTTCCTAGGGCGGTTAAATTTTTTGCCATCCCTTCTAGGATTATGTTCTCGCCTGCGCTTATAGCCCTTAAAATGGCCAGTATTTTTCTCAAAGTTAGCATGTGCTTCAGGCAATGCTTTTGAGCCAGCAGGTCTAAGATCATGATTTTTTAGTAGTAATTCATTGGTTTACTTAGCAGTAAAAAGCACAAAAATTAATTCTGAATATGTGGCAAACTGACGTTGCCAGTATTGCTATTGTAATACAATATTCGAAGCATGAAATGTGGAAAAAAATTTTCTCAAGCAATTCTGCATCAGTGAGTTTGATACCGCATAACTCAAGCCGAGAAACGATATCAAATAAAGCAGAATTATAGTCAGACACTAATTTAAAATCTTGCAGTCTGAGATTTTACCAATCATATTGTGCTTGAGGGAGGATAATAGTTTTGGTATGATCATATTTATCCTTCAACCTCCTCCACAAGATATGCGGGTCTCGAACGGATAAATATTGAGTCTGCAGGCTCTCATGTAAATGACGGCGAATAAAAATCAGCGCATTTGCTTTATCCTTTTCATTTGAGGTTCCATCATCTGTAATTGTATTAGCGAGACCTTGCCCTTGGAGGTGCATTTCCATGTCAAGGCACCAGGATAGATAATTCTTTCCACTCACTTCGAGGATGTGGAATTTGGGCTTTTCAATATTTGCCATAATCCTTGCAAAAATAAATCCTTAAATTAATTAAAAGGATTTCTAAATATCCACTGCTACTTCAGGAGCAGAAGGATATTTTTAGATTTGAATTTTGGCTTCGAGCCAAGAAAAATAAAAATGAAGAATTGATAGAAGAAGATGAAGTATAAGTTGATCAATAAAAAGAATACCCACCTTGCAAAAAGTACTTACTCAGTCGGTAGATCTTTGTGCTTGCAAAAGTTACTTACTCAGTCGGTAGATCCTCGTGCTGATAACGTGTTGTAAAATATTGTGTTGCGAATATATAATAGAGAAGAGATTGAGAAGAGAAAGCAAGTGAATACTAGAGATAGTAGAGAAAGCTAGATATTTCACTATATTGTGATTGTTGTTCTGATAGTTGTTGTATTGTACATCAAAACTAAACTCCTATTTATAGGAGAACAAGAATGTACTTATCATTAATATCAATGTATCGAATGATACATTTACTGGATAAGGGAGATGAACATTCATTGTATAGGGAGATGTACTTAGAAAGTATGATACAAATGTACCATAATAAGTACATTAGATAAGATAAATATAATGAATATTCATTCATGTACTTTATAATAGAATCAACCAAGAATATATTAAATATCAATCATAATGAGAATTTTTGAATTATGTACTCAAATCAAATATACATTCCTTACCGAATTCTCTTTCTTTCTTTTTTTTTCTTTATTTCCTGCAAAAATAACTCATCTTTTCTTTGGTACTCATTTTTTCTTGGGTCCATGAGAGTTAGTAGAGTATGCTGTTTTTACCCAATTTTTCTTAATAGGTCTCCAGACTTTAGAACATTCTTTCTCAAAGTGATCAGAATCTCCACAATTTGAACACTTGAGAGCATTTCCCACAACAGATTTTACAAACACTTTGTGAAAATGATTTTTGTAAAATGCCTTTGAAGGTCTTTATCTAAGTCTCTCTTGACTTTAGGAAAATCAATTAGAGAATTACTTTCCTTATTGAAACCAAGTCCTGACTTATTATAGTAAGGTACTTGTGTGGAAATGATATGCTCTAATGTTTTTGAACCATTTGAAAGTTTTGTCGAAATATTTGAAAATTCTTTATTCAAGGAATCATTTTCTTTGACAGGTAAATCTCAACTTTCTTTTGTTTGTAGAAAATCTTTTTGCAAAATTTCAAACTTTTCTTTTTGAGAAAGATTTGTTGCCTAAGGCAAGAATTTTCTTTTTTAAGTTCGGAGATTCTTTTAATAGAAGATTTGAGATGTGAGCACAGCTCATTTATAGACTTAAGAACTTTGATAGGAATTGCTGAATGACTTACCTCGATTTCCTCATCGGATTTTGAGTCTATGTCTGAGTCAGACTCTGATTCTGAGTCTATGTCTGAGTCAGACTCAGATTCTGAATGTGCCATCAAGCATAAATTTCCTTGCTCATCATCTTCTTTCATGGTTCTTTTCAACCCATTCTGCTTGTAATGTCTTCTTCCATCGAATTTCCTTCCTTTTCTACTCAACTTTTTAAATTTCTTGATCATAAAAGCAAGTTCTTCGTCGTCCATGTCATTTTCTGAGTCTGTTTCATCAAAAACAATGTTAGATACTAAAGCGATGGACTTCTTACCTTCGGGATCTTCATCGTTGAGTTGTTCCATTTCATAGGATTGAAGAGTGCCAATCAATTCATCAACGGAGAGTGGCATAATCCTCTGAGTCTCTCGGATTGAGGTCTTGACATGGTTCCAATCTTTTGAGAGACCCCGCAAGAGTTTGTTGACCTTCATTGGGGAAGAAATTGGATGACCTTGATATGCCAAACCGTTTACAATTTCTGTAAAACGATTGAACATATCTCCAATCGACTCTCCTTGCTTCATCTTGAAGGATTCATATTTGCCGAGCAGGAAGTTTACTATTGTCTCTTTTACACGATCAGTCCCTTCATATGTAACATGAAGTCTATCCCAAATTTCTTTTGCTGTTTCATATGAAGAGATTCTATTATATTCAATAAGAGATAATGTGCAATATAAAGAATAAATGGCTTTTGCATCTAGCGCTTCTCTTTTGGACATCTCGGTCTGAGACATAGGAGTGGGGGGTTTGGTTTCTTTGTCTTTGCCAATCTTATTTGATGTAGATGTAGCAGTGTGATTGATTCCTCTTTCCACAACATCCCATTGCAATGGATCTCTGGATCTTAGGAATGTTTTCATTTTGTTCTTTCACACGTTGTATTCATTTCCATCAAAATATGGTGGCCTTGTGTTGCTTTGTCCCTCCATAAGTCTTGGTGCCAAGATACTAGCCATAAAAAATCTTTAGTTCAAAAGTAAAAACACTTTTATAAACCGAGCACTTGGCTTTGATACCAATTGAAAGTGCTAGTATGGACACCTAGAGGGGGTGAATAGGTGTTTAAACTAAAACTTGGCAAATATATGCGGAATAAAATAAATTTCGAGTAAAAGAAAGGAGTTAATGAAGAGAATAAGAACACAAGATTTATAGTGGTTCGGCTTAATCCAAGCCTACGTCCACTCTCCCACGCTAACAGCCTTCTTAGCTAGATTCCACTATGCAATCAATAATAGATTACAACTTTGAGTGCAAACACTTAGTGCTAGATCACACTATCTCACTAAGTCACTTTTTTGGTATTTCTCTCACGATCACAAACGTTTAAGCTCACTAAAGACAAGTGTATGAATGAAGGTCACTTAGGCTTTGAAATTATAAATTCTATACTCCGTCTTTTACTTGCTCATCGGTCCTTCATCTCCTTAAATACTCCTCCACTTCCAAATTAGCCGTTGGACAGTATCTCGAGGATCGTCTTTCAATCTACCTATTGGACAGCTCTGTATCTAGAAGATTTGGTAGCCGTTGAGTGACAAAGGTAGAATCCCAAATTGATTCTGATCGCCCATATAAACAGAATCTTGGTTTCCAGAAGTAAAGATTCTTCATGTAGAAAGTTCTTGTCTTCAATATCTAATCGTCAATCAATTAAATTGAGTCAATCAAATCAATCTTAATGTAGAATCCAAACCAGATCACTAGCCATTATACATTTGGGCTTGTGTTACGTTCTGTCGAATATGGATGTAAAGTCTGAAAGCAATAGACTTTACAATCTGAGTCTGAGTGCAATAGACTTTATAATCTGAGTCTGAACATATTCTGCTTCAGCATAGAGTTTGTCTTCTGGTTTAGCTTCAGTATAAAGTCTGTCTTCTGGTTCTTCTAAGTATAGACTTTGATAATATCCTTTACATGTTCTATCATCTGCATAGTCTATTACTTAATAATTAAACACGTTAGTAGCCTTTGATTTATTTTGTCATTTTCAAAACATTATAAGGGATTTCCTTAACAAGTTGTAGATTGACAAGCCGAAGCTATGGTCCGTCGGCTGGCGTTGTGTAGTGGAGGTCGCCTGGCTCCGGTTGGCCGTCGCTCCCTGGAATAGCGTAAGGCAAGAAACCTGGTTGAAAAAATGGATGGGGCTACATCCCTGGACCCGATGGAGGGAAATCGGGTCTCTGATCGGGACCCGTCCAACCCGCCTAGCTTGGTCTTCCTTCTTCTCTGGATGGGCCTTGATGCACCCATGTCTAACTCGGTCCGGCAGCCCATTGTCCCTAAACTAGAAACCATTGGATTGGTGGCCATTGTACTAGGTCGGAAGTTTGAATTGGAGTTGGGACAGAACCAATAGGGTGTTGAGTGAAAAGGGTTTCTTCTTTAGTCGGAGTGACTTGATTTGAATCTTGATTTTTGAGTGAGTTGTTGATTTTATCACCTTGATTTTGATTCTTCGTCATGGTATCTAAAGTGAATTCCTACCGGGTGCCGATTTGTTTTGCAGAATAGAAGTTTGCAACAACAAAACCAAAAACGAGATAGAGGCAATTCAAAAAAAATGCGGAAGCTAGGCTAGGACAGGGCGCTCTGATACCATGACATAAAGGAAGAATTTTGAGGAATTTTTTCTATGTATTTCATTCACGTACAAGGAGGTATATGTAATACAAGAGTGTATAATATAGGAAATAATATATGCGATACTATTTTCCTATTTGAATAAATTGAATCACTTAACCTATCGATCTAAGATTAACACAATCATCTGTAGAATCAAATCATATCGTTAACAAGGACGACCAATGCTGACGTTGACAATTCATGCAATTTTTTTTTAATTTTTTTAATTTTTTCTTTTCTTTTTTTCCCTCTACCAAGTATCATCAATGATCAATGACCTCTGCCGGCCTTAGGCAAAGGTGGCCCACACCAAGGGCCAACAAGAGCCGCCCTCACCTGTGGCCAACAACCTCCGTTGGCCATTGATGAAGCCCTACAATGGCCAATGGAGGGAAAAAAGGGAAAATAAAAAAAAAGAAAAAAGAAAAAAATCATAATGAATGAAAAAATTACAAAAATTGTTAACATCAACATTGCCGTGTCACGTATTATGGCCAACATTGACTAAATTGTTATGTCAATTATTTTTGGTAAAATTAGTCCAAATGATTAAATTGATGCACCATTAGAAGGTTTAGATTAAATTGATAATTATTAAAAGGTTTGGGACTAAATTGACATAATTGAAATGTATATGATTAAATTTATACGTTAAAATGTTTAGAACTGAATTGATTGCCGTACGATAGGTTTAGAATTTTTCGGACAATTTTTCGATCATTTGCTAAATATTCTAAACTTGATTTGATGGATCCAAAATGGTAATTAAGCTTGGTTGATTATCTCCAGCTAGCCTCTTTGGAATGGAACAAGTCAACGTTGGAGAAGAACGCAACGCCCGTCTCCATCTCCCTCCGGTATATCCTTGCCTTCGCCTCCATCGGTTGCTCGTTGAAGGCCTTCACGGCCGCGATCGTGCGGTCCAAGACCTCTGTTGGCACACCGTGGTTGAGTACCTGGAAGAAGCGAGCTTGCGATGGGATAACTTTTTCTCGAGAAGGACTGAGTCAACTACAGGAAGACCGAGATCATGTTCCGCTAAAGAAAGGAGACTGGATATGTGACGAGCGATGGCTTCTCATGTCTTTTCTTAGTTGTTCACTGATTTGTGGTGAGGGTCAGAAGAGCTCCTGTCTTAGAGAAACCATCGCATTTTGCAGATGCAATTTTCATAAGTTTTGCAAAGAATACCGGATGTTTGCAGCGCATAGAAAAAACCCTGGAAAGGCAACTTGATCCCGGGGAGTGGGAGTGTGAATCGTGAGTTCTTGCTAATCTTCTTCTAGTGACCTCCTACATCGAGCAGTTACTGTTCATGAGCTGGTCTGCGTTATAGATCTGTGATTGGTAGGAGCAACTACATCGACTTTAGAAGGAATATGGAATGCTTGAATTGGGATTTCTAAAGGCCCAAAGCATCAAATTCAAATGGCTCCTCAACAGGAGCACGATGTCGGAAGTCATCATCGATGTCATGGAGCCGTTGAAGACAGAAATTCTATGTGGTCTCCGAGAAGGTATACATGTACAGGGATCTCTACTCACATCTTTCCACTGCCAAACCATTCGGCCATTTCTTCATCGTCCTCATAGTCTGGTGATTCTGACTTCCTATAATTCCGGATGAGCGCGGCTCATCTGGATTTGCCTTTTCCTCTGTGGTCATTCTGCTTCTTTCCAGCATCTTCAACTTCGACGTTGCCCCATTTTACGTGTCACGAGACAAATCGCTCACGCCTCCTGCAATTGGAAAATCTAGAATACCAGAAACATCGTTCATTGAGTATGTCAACTTTGGTATCTCGGCGACCACGTTCTCTTCATGCACAGATCTCCACCTAGTTGCGACTTGCATTTGACTATTCAAATTCATCTGTTTCTTTGCCCCATTTGTTTTCTAGGATATGCCTTCCTTTTCCAGTGGCCAGTAAACTGTCCATCTTGTGCATTCTCGCTGTCGAGTTCTTATGTCTGTGAATTGGTTCAGTCTCTGGCACCGAGTTAAGTAGACAAACTTTGGCCATCGCACAAGTTACCGTCACACAAGAAATATATAAACAATAAGTGCAAATTAACACTACAAGAACAATAATAACACAAGGTTAAGTAGAATTTAAGGGAAGAATCCAGTATTTCCTTCATTGTTATAAGGATGCATCTTATTCTTTTATCACCATTTCTGGCCTATGGACCTCTCAATCACGCCCTGAAGTAGTTTATCAGACTTTTCCCGTCCAACTCCTTAGTAAAGAATCTCCTCATGTATTCGCTGAAGGTGAACTGCAGAAAAGTAGCAGGCTTATCTGAGGACACAAGCTCCGAGAACAGTCCGAACTCATTCTCATGATTGCTCAGGTTGCAGAAAACTGCTATCGACACATGTGGCTCTCGACTGGGGTTGGCCAACACTCGGTGGTCCACGCTTTTGTACTCGTTGTTGGACATGATCTAGAAAATTCGAAATTTACGTAATAAGATCTTCATTTCATGGTAGAATGTTAACCTAACTTACTCAGGAGCTTTGGAGAAAGTCCTAGTCTTTTGACGGGAGTTCACCTGAAGGATGTCACCGATGTTCACAACAAGAGCCCCAGGGACGGGCGCCACATCCACCCACTCGTCGCCGTGCTTCACCTGCAACCCACCAATCTAGTCCTACAGCAGCAATGTGATCACTCCTAGGTCTGTGTGGGATGTCAAGCCAACTGGCAGATCGGGCTAGGGACAATAAGGATAGTAATACCCCACCATGACCCTCGCTCCAAGCACATCAATTCCTGTAGCTTGCTAGCACTCAATCCTAGCCCCTCGCTCAACAGCCCCAAGAGGAGGCTCCCCAGCCGTTGAACCTGTTGGTTCCACTCCAACACCTCATTTCTACACACCTCAGGGATCTCTTCCACGTCCGCTAATTTTGGCCCCAGCATTATCTGGAGCGTGTCCCTGTATTATTATTATGGGCGAGCACTTTTAGGCTCCGTAAAGGTTGGAACCTAGAACCTCCTCATTTTCTAAAAGTGGGGACTTATGTTATATACTCTAAAATTTATCTTGTCACAAGTTCCAAAATTAGTTCTAGGATCAACCCTTGGTTCCATCTGTATTATTGTTGACACCTAAATTTTGACGACCCGTTTAATCATTTATTGCATTAAAAAATTTAGGGGTTAATTTTATCTTTGAAAAAATAGTTAATTGCATAGCATATAGTTTTATGTGCATTTATTTACATTGGGCCAGTGACGGATGGGTTCGAATTAATGCTTCAGAAACTTTAATTTGATGAGTCAGACTAAGCCTACGAAGAGAGCAAATTGGCCTAAGCCCGTATCCTTAGGGAGATTTTACA
Organism: Eucalyptus brandiana; assembly: GCA_014182725.1. Taxonomy (NCBI): domain Eukaryota; kingdom Viridiplantae; phylum Streptophyta; class Magnoliopsida; order Myrtales; family Myrtaceae; genus Eucalyptus; species Eucalyptus brandiana. The sequence goes on from CM024669.1 coordinate 33,923,705, forward strand.
GATTTATATTTGTGAGATTTCAATTCAGAAGCAAATATTGCGTTTGAAAAAGCAAATATTGTGTTTGGAAAAGAAATTTTTGTGGATATGATTTTGGAAAATTAAAAACTCTAATCCGTGGCCTATAAATAGATTAATACGCGTAGGGTTTTGAGGGGGCCACACGTTAAACATACGGCCGGCTTTTCTCTCGGTTTCTAGGTTAAAAATTCAAAGCAAGAAAGAAAATGTTCTTCCTTCGTTTCTAGGGTTTTGAAGGATGAAGTTTCGTTGAAAGGAAGAAAAGAAAAGTCAAAGGAAGAAGTAGAAAAAAGCAGAGAGGAAAGGACGTGCGGCAGAGAAGAGAGAGAGAAGGAAAAAAAAGAAAAAAGAAAAAAAGGCTCCTGTTCATCATCTTCTCCGAGTCTCCACTCACCGTTCCACCTGCCGGCCTTCGCTGCGCCGGTTGCCGCCGCCGCTGCCTTGACGCCGAGACATTGTTGCTGCTCCCGCTCCACGCGACCCGACGCTAGCGACTCGCGACGCTCTGCCACCGTCTCCAGACGCGGCTGCTGAAGCCGTGACGATCCCGACACCGGAGCCGCTCCTGCCCTGCTCTGCCACCCGATCGTGACTGCTCAACGTAGATCTCGCCTTTGTCAAACCCGTTCGCCGGTCTCCGCCACTCGAGATCCGCCCATGATGCCTCTGCCCAACACCTGCTGAAGCCGCGACGATCCCGACGCCCTTGTTCGCCTCCGCCTGTTAAGTCGCCGCCGCTGCCAAGTTGAGATCCAGACGTCGGAGCTGCTCGCTGCAGCCGCCCGAGTCCTCCGCCCGTGACCTGCAGTGCCCGACGGCCCCTCCGTCTCTGCGTCTCCGCCCGTTGTCCGAGCACCGGGCCCCCTGCGAGCGACCGCACCACAGCAACCCTAGCTGCTCCTACGATGCCTAACCTGCGACGGACGACCTGCCTGCTCCTGCAGTTCCGCCAGCCACCGCCGCGTCCGCATCTCGCCGCCAGTGCACCCCCCGCTCACCGCTGGCTCGCTCGCCGCCAGTGCTTGCGTACTCTCGCTGGAGATCCTCGCCGACGATTCCCCTCACCGTACCCTTGAACCAGCGGCCAAGATTTCCCTTTTTCTTTTTAATTAATAAAAAAAAAGTTAAATTAGGTATTTTTGCTTTACTTTATTAGGCAAGTTTAGGTTTTTAGTTATTCTTTATTATTATCTTTCTTTGGTTGAAATACTTATTTATGCATAATTGGAAATCTCAATATATCACATGATTCACAACCGTGCTAGGATTTTTTATTTCATCTATAAGGCTTGAAATAATTAACCAAGTGGGAATAAAATTGATATTTTGATCTTTAAGGCTTAAGATCAATTTATCGATTTTACTAGCGAAATATTATCCCTTGATCTGAACGATATGTGATTTTCTTTGGTCTTGATTGCTTTATTTATCTTGAAATATGTTTGAGTTAGAATATTGTATGTTTTAGGGTTATTTGCATATTTAGGTTAAGCATTCTATTTATCATCAATTTTCAAAAAAAAATTAAAAAAATTAAAAAATTAAAAATCAAATCAATCCATTTAGGTTGCTAGATTTTAATTTGAATTGCATGTTTAATTATTTGGCAATTATTAATTTCGAAAATTAATTAAAAAAACAAAAATCATCATGCACTTGTCATGTAGAATTATGGCATATTTTGTACTTCATTGCATATTAAGGTTAAATTGCACTTAGTTTAATGTTAGATAATATTTTTCTTAATTTATTACAAGTTTAGGCATTTTCTTAAATAGATTGCATTTTAGGATTATTTGGGTTAAGATAATATTTTAGTTTAAATTATGATTTAGCTCAACCTTATTCCTAATACAAATTGAATAGGATCTTAATCTAATTAGATAATTTTCACATTTTTCTAATTTCGAATTTCATAAAAAATACAAAAAATGTATTAGAATAAATTAGTTTCAATCTCTAGGATAGATTGCATTCTTTTAAGGAAAAAGAAAATAAAAGATGTCATGCGCATGTCATTAGGATTAGATTCATGAAATGCATGCCATTTAATGATTGTTGCTAGGTCCATTCAATTAGTAATTGCATGTCATTAGAATTAGGTCATTTAATTAATATTGCATTGCATATTGCATGATTTCCATTAATTAAGTGAAAAAAAAAGAAATTGCGTGTTAATTAGAAATCATATTTAGGATTGTCGATGTGAATTCTGATTTAACATTACAGATGCTTTCGTTGCTTTTTATTTATTGCTTTCCTTGGATGTTAAATTGGTGGTTTGCGCACCCATATGATCACTTCACATGTTAGGGAAATAGATTTAAAATCAATTCAAGCTGCTTACCAAACATTTTTGAAAATAAAAGAATGGTATTGAAAGGGCATTAGAGAAATCTAGTGTAACCAAGTCCCCATACCCATAGTCTCTGGTTCGTAGGAGTAAAGTAAAACTCTTATTACTTTATTTGGGTTTCTAATTGACCCACCAAAAATAGATTAGTGGCGACTCCTAGATAAAATCCATTTGCATGTTAAAAAACTTAAGTCGCGAATTGGTATGGGCTTGGGAGAGCCCGAGTTAAGTATAGGCTTAACAATCCATTAGCCAAACCCTAGGTGGTTCACCCCCGAAAATTTGGTCGTGACAATTATTAGTTGAACATTTATAATGAATCATCACTTTTAAAGACTACCATTTTTTTTGGCAATCAACTGACTACAATTTATATTTAAACAAACGAAAATGGAGCATTAACAAAATAAAAGTCCAACCATAAAATGGAAGTTTAGACTGGACTGCACCATCATACAAAGACATATATTAAAAGAAACACAAAATTATTTCAAGTTTTATCTACTTAGAATTTGGACCTTACTCGTTCAAAAATGTTGCCAATTTTTGGAATCTAGAACCTATCCTATATATTTTAAAACCTAAAATTGGATAGATTTCCACCGGTTCTCAAATTCTAGGTTCTATTCTAGAACCCTACTCATCCCTAATTATAATTCCGTGCATTGGTTGAGGTGATTCTTTTATTTCATTTGTCATCGTCTTACTTTTAGTCATATATGATGTATCGGTTCGTCTCATTTGCCAAACACTTGACACGATCCTATTGGTAATTGAGCTTTTATACAACTAATTATCATCAAAATCATGAAATAGTATGAAATCAATTGAAGCGGCTCGGGGCTGACCTCCAGCTAGCCGCTTTGGAGTGGAACAAGTCGACGCTGGAGAAGAATGACACGCCGGTCTCCATCTCCCCCCGGTAGATCCTTGCCTTCGCCTCCATCGGCTGCTCATGGAAGGCCTTCACCGCTGCGATCGTGCGGTCCAGGACCTCCATCGGCATGCTGTGGTTGACCACTTGGAAGAAGCCAAGCTCACGAGCTGCACGCCCCACTTCTGCGATGACAGGGGGCTGCCGGAAGGAATCGCAGCAGGAGAGGTCGATGGTGGGGATGGAGTCGGACCTGGGGCAGGTGGGCTTGAGGGTGGAGAGAGTCTCAGGCGGGTGGATGAAGAGGGGAGGGAGGGAGGGAGGGAGGTGAGGCCGGAGTCGACGAGACCTTTGATGCCGAGCTTGGATTCTTCGAACTGCTTGAGCTCTTGGGCTCGGTTGAAGGCTTGTTGCGTGGTGTCAGTGATGCCCATGGCTGTAGTCTCCGAGTTCTGGTTGGAGCGAGGTTCTGGGATTAGGTTGGATGATATGAATAAATGACAAGGTGAAAAATCATTGCAAAAATAACAAAGCATTACAATAGTCAATTTTATTTCGAAATTTCTACTGAAGTGACGGCTTTATAAAATAACTACTTTCTCGTGCACTATTGCTCCATTTTCAAAGGATAGAATTGGACAATTACTTGGAGATACGAGGGAACGATGACCCTTATGAAGACTACCGTTTTTATTTTATCGGGGGGCTAGTGAAAGGATGAGGAAAGAATGAACGAAAAAGGAACAAAGACGAGGGTTTGGGAAGATGCATCGGTTTAATGTTTGAGAATCGCGACCATTTTACGCTAACCCTATGTTTGTCAATGATGTTCAATGCTGACGTGGCACAATTGTATTGGTTGTCCAAGATGATTAGTTCTTTTAAAAATTCCGTGAAACTCCAATATTACGTAATTTTTCCGTTCGATATATGTTTTGAGTGATTGTAGCGTCCACGAAAGGCTCATATGATCTACTCTATCCACAAAGACAAGCCAGTGATATCAATTTGAATCAATTTCTTCTGACTTTAGTGGTTGAATTTCTTGCAATCAAATTGCCTATTAGATTGGAGCGAATAGTTTGTGATTAGATAGGTTGAAACACATTGAGATATATTTGAATGTTTTGAGAGTTAAGGATACCCTATAGAGAGTTACATGTACTTGAATCATGAGGCTAGACTCTTTTTGTCTCACAATAGTATGAAATTTTAATTGTTTTTTTTTTCTCAAGTGACTTTTGATTGATATGATTTTTTTTCTTTTGCCGATAAATCTGATAATTTCTAATTTCAAAACTTGTACTAGAGCCTAGAAAATGAAAAAATTTCCCGACAAAATTTTAATTGGGTGGTTCAAGCTAAAGGTTGTAATATGTTACGATTCGATTGGTGGGTTTGGACAAATTAGACATTGATAGACAGCTCATGACAAACGCCTCGTAGCAAAACAGTATAAATAAGTAAAAATAAGTTTAGATAGGGGGGCATGTTGAGTTCGTTTATCTTAAGACACTAAAAGTTAAATATCATACTAATAATTTACTTAACATATGAAATTAACTTTACCAAGGGGTCATCTTAATAATGGATATACTACGTATGAAATGGTTCTTATCTAATCATTAATCTAATAAAATTATTAAGAAATTCTTTTAATAAGCTTTTATATTTGTAATTAAAAAAAGTCAACGAAAAGCGACAGAATGACGTAGACATTATGTAAGATTCAAAGGAGCGTGAGCGTACCGAGCCCATTCGACTTGGGGGACCAAGGGTACATTTTCCAACCAAAAATAAAATTAAGTAATTATTTTCTGGGTCAATTATAATGAGTTGCAAGTGGCAAAGGAGAAGGCCTTGCTCCCCTCTCTTGACTCTGTAACAAGTAAATGGTATCTTACATAAAAACTTACATATATTTTCGACATTTTTCATTTTCTTTTCTAAAGAGTTATTAGATTTGATATGGGGAAAATTATGAAAGAAATCATAAACCTTTTGCAATTGTGCCAATTCAATCATAAACTTATTTTTTTGACTAATTGAATCCTAAACTTTTTATAATTGTGCGAGTTCAGTTTTCCAGTCAAAATTGGCTAGCTGGCACTAGTGACAAATTTTTTAATAATATTTTATTTTTCAACTTATTTTATTAATTTTTTAATCTTTTTTTGCATTTTCTCTTCTTTTTTTCCCTTCCCTCCTCCTTCCTCCTTCCTCCTCCTTTCTCCTTCTTCTTTTGGCTCCGGCGACCGGCCAGCCCTCGTCAGTTGCCGGACTAAGGCGACTGGGCGAGCTCGCCTCGCTGTCACTGTCATTGGGCGAGGGTGAGCTCGCCCCACTGTCGCTCGATCTGGAGAGTGTGGGCTGGTTGAGGTGGAGTATGCGGACCAGCTGGTTAGGCTGGCGAGCTGCTTGTCGTATGTGGGTGGGGACACCAAGAGCCCCACCATCGACTGCGGAAGGCGGTGTTCTAGAAGAGCAAGAAGTCCCTGTGCATCCTTATCAAGGACTGTGACGACCCCAACCTCAGCCTCAAGATCAATGCCACCCTCACCCTCGGCCTCCCCTCCAAGTGTGGCGCCCATACTCGCTAGTTCGAGCGACGGCGAGGCCCCCCTTGCTGGATCTAGCGAGGGCTTGCCTTGCCATCACTAGGTGAGGACTCCCTTGCCAGATCTGGCAAGGGCTCACCCTGCTAGTGGTTAGGCAAGCTCACCCTCACCTAATGACGGTGAGGCGAGCTCACCTAGCCACCTTAGTCTGGTGACTAACGAGGGTTGGCCGGTCGCCGAAGCCAAAGGAATAAGGAGGGAGGGGAAAAAAAAAAAAGAGAGAGAAAAATGTAAAAAAGATTAAAAAGATTAATAAAATAATTTAAAAAATAAAATATTATTAAAAAATTTGTTGCCGGCGTCGGCCGGCGGCCACGTCTACGCCAATCGGCCAATTTTGGTTGGAAGGACTGAACTTGCACGATTATAAAAGGTTTAGGACTCAATTGGTCAAAAAAATAAATTTATGATTGAATTGACATAATTACAAAAAGTTTAGGACTTTTTTGGTAATTATTTTCTGTGTCAATTATAATGAGTTGCAAGTGGCAAAGGAGAAGACCTTGCTCCCCTCTCCTGTCTCTGTAACAAGTAAATGGTATCTTAGATAAAAACTCACATATATTTTTGACATTTTTCCTTTTCTTTTCTAAAGAGTTATTAGATTTGATATGAGATCGCTCATTAAACTCCTCTATTTTCTATTCAAACTAGCTACTCAATTAGTGATTTGTGGGAGCTTGTCCATATGCATTGTTTTTTAATTGTTACAAACATTAACGATCCAATAATTGATATGTGAAAAGAGATGAGACTTAATTAATAGTGATACATATAATTTTCTAGAGGAATATCATATTAGGGTTTATCAGGAGATGGAAAAGGCCTTGCAATATTATGTATCCTGAGTGCGTAAAACATAATAGATTAATAATGATTTTTTTTAGAGTGCATTTAGGAAAGTTATATTTGAAATAAGTTGCTTTGAATAATAGAACATAATATCATAGATTATAAATAGTCCATATGTTTTAATGCTCCATAGAATCTAGGGAAAGAATCTAGAGTTTCCTGAAGTGCCACGGGGAAGTATTTTTGGGCCTATGCACCTCTCGATCATGCCTTGAAGTAATTTATCAAACTTTTCCCCTCCAACTCCTTCGTGAAGAATCTCCTCATGTACTCGTTGAAGTTGAACTACCGGAAAGCAGCGGGTTTATCTAAGGATATGAACTCTGGGAACGGTCCGAACTCATTCTCGCGATTGCTTGGGTTGCAAAAAACTACTACCAACACATGTGGCTCTTGGTTAGGGTTGGCCAACACCCAGTGGTCCACGCTTTTGTGCTCGTCGTTAGACATGATCTGGGAAAACATAAATCACGTGAATGGATCTCTGTTTCATTGAAGAATGTAACTTTTTAATTGACTGGGCTGCTTTAGAGACACTCCTAGTCCTCAGCAGGAGTTTACCTGGAGAATGTCACCGATGTTCACAACTAGAGCACCCGGGACTGGTGTCACATCCACCCAATCATTGCTGTGCTTCACTTGCAACCTGCCGACTTGGTCCTGCAGGAGTAATGTGATCACTCCCGGGTTCGTTTGGGATGTCAAGCCGACCGTCAGATCGGTCTGGGGACAGTTCAGATAGTAAATCCCCACCATGGCCGTCGTCTCCAAGCACGTCAATTCCTGTAGCTTGCCCGGACTCAATCCCAGCCCCTTGCTCAACAGTCCCATCAGGAGTCCTCCCGCCCAACAATGATTCCTAGCATTCAGGACTAGGTCTTCAGCACCCAAGCTCAGATCTAGTGAGACCAGGCTGGAAGCCTTAGCACTCATGCACCAAACCTGGGTCTATAAGGTCATGCTTGAGTCTCCAATTCCCAAGCTTTGATCCTTGGTACTCAAGCCTAGTTTCACAAAGGTAGTGCGCTGAATCTCACCGCTTTGGCTTAGGCTCTTGGTTAATGAAGCAATCGTTCTTATAAAAGTATATATTTTCATTAAATTATTTATTTTTTATCCTTTTTCTTTTTCCTTTTTCCTTGGCCATCTCCAACCATGAGGATGGCTGACAACCTAGCATATGCAAGGGACGAGCTTGCCTAAGGCTAGCAAGGCTCAAGCTCGTTGGCCTCACTAAATCTGGGAGGTGAAGTCTTGCTCAAGATTAGCAAGCTCATCCCTCACTGTGATTAGAGACTGGCGATCGACTGAGGAAAAAGGAGAAAAAAATTAAATATTAATAATTAAGATTTTTTGGTAGTTTTACCTAAGAAAATCAAATCATATTTTTCATACCAAGTGACAAAAAAATCTTTTTTAATTCATTTTTGGGTTTTAGTTAAGCACTGGAAAATTAATTTTTTTTTTTCTTGGAAGATAACAATCTGAAAAGCATTTTCAAAAAATGTCACATTTTTTGGGAAATAAATAGAGTTCTAATATTCGTATGCCATGACCATTATACACCTAAACTATGTTTGTTTGTGATACAAATACTAATGCGAGAATGTTGGCTTGGCACCATTTTATTGGTTATCTGAGACAATTAGGTTTTATAAAAGTTTTATGAAATATCAATCTTAAGTAATTTATTGGTTTCATAGTCAATTCCTTTTGGCATAAACCAATCCGAGACTGCTTTTGATTTTAATGGTTGAACTCCTTGAAATCAAACTTGTGGCATTGTGGATTAAATCAGTCGAGGAATTGTCTGTCTTAATCCATCCCATATCGAGCTTCACGATTTAAGTTCTTTGGCGTTTAAGTCGGCACTTTCTCATAAAGTCATCTATCTTGGTAGTATTCTCACATGATCATACTCAATATTGAAATTTCAATATATATATACACATTTCAGGAACTTTCTCCTTCCTATGCTGTGCATAACCCTTCTCTGTCTTAAAAACCATTGGGAGCCGCTCCTTATTTGAGCTCTTTGGCCCGGTGATCACTTCACATTCTTATCGAACTGAGTTGTTACAAATATAGTATTAGATTAGAGGTGAAAAGTTCGTGGTTGGACATGTTGAAAAACAACAAGATGTGTTTAAAATTTTTGAGAGTAAAGGATATCCTATAAAGAGTTATGCACAATCCAATTATGAGGTTAGACTCCTCCTATTTTACAATCGGTACAAAAGTTTGGCCTTTATTTCTCTCTCATGTGAAATTTGATTAGTATGATTTTTGACAATTGGAAAGCTTGTGAATTCTAGTTTTGAAGAATTCATTGAAACCTAAAAATAAAAATTTTCCCAACAATGTTTAATTGGGCGATTGAAACTAAAGGTCATGATGTTATGATTCAATCAATGGATTCCAACAAATAAACTATTTATGGATAACACATGAAGTGGAGTCAGAATTCTAATAGAGTGGGGCTGTAAAGGTTTCGATAATGTTTGTCATTATTACATGATGGAGAAAAACACCGCATAGCAAAAAAATATATAAGTAGAAATAGCAAGAAGTGTTTTTGTTTAGGACCGATGGATATATATTAAAGAGAAAATTGATATATCTTTATATAGCAGTGCAATTTAAGTTTATTTTATGAAGTTTCATTTTTTAAGACACCAAAAGCTAAATAATATACTAATAATTTGCTTAAAACAACATCTAATTTATCGAAGGTCATCTTATAAATGGTCATGCTAAGTAAGAAATGGTTCTTATCTAATCTGATAAAGTAATTGTTGACACCAAAACTTGTTCTCATGGGCTATCAGGAACCGAATGGGCCCACTAGGCTTGCAGAAGACATGTCTATCAGAGGAAATCCGGATGAGGCCATAATCGCAACGGTCATAGTCACCGACGACTCGGTATCGACAATAATTAGGAAAAAGAAGATAGGAAAGAGCCAGTTACCAAAGAAGCAGGATATCAATTACCGAAGCACTCAGTATCATCTACCCCGTGAATGAAATTGGATGTATTTGGTTGGATTATGGGAAAAGTTTTTGAAAAAATACAAAGGATTTTAAGTTAAATGAGTTTTCTAAAATGCAAATTATGTTTGTTAAATCATAATTTAAGAGTTCATTGTGAAATACCTTTGAGTTAAATTGTATTTAGAAAAATTATACTCATACAAAGCACTTTAGTTTTTTTTTAAAAAAAAAAACAAGTTGCCCCTAATAGACTAGACGGCCGCTGGCGATCTAGATCTGTCGCTAGTGGATCATTGGTAGTCGTTGTCTGCCCTTGGGGACCACTGGTGAAGGTCTACTAGGGTCGGGCGACCCCTGGTGAGGGCCACTTGGGTTGAGCAAACCTAGGCAGCATTTGCCGACGCAACCCTCGCGGAGGTTGCTCAACTCCAACGAAGGGCAGCTAGGTCGTGCGACCAGCACAACCCCTTGCCAGGGTTGCCGCACAACCCCTTGCTCGAGTCGCTCGACCCTGGCAAGAGCCAGTTGGGTGGTGCTCGCTCGACCCTGGCAAGGGCGGGTGGGTTGCGCAAACCCAATCCCTCACTGACGTGACCCTTGCAAAGGTCACTCGACCCCAATGAGGCCAGTTGGGTTGCCCAACACTAAGTAGCCCCTTGCCGGTGTCACGTGACCACCGAGGGCCGTCTGCTTTCTAGATCGGGCAACCTCAGTTGGCCTCGTGAGGGTCGTGCGACCCAGACAACATTAGCCTAGGTTGTGCAACCCCCTGGTGATGGTCGCGTGACCGTTGATGACGGTCTCTTGGGACGCTGGCCTCTCTTTAGTCCATGGTTGGACCCTTGTAGTCACAGCAAACACGCCGGCCAGCCCTAGGGAGAAGAAGATGAATAGTCGCAAATAAGGGCAAAGTCGGAAAATCAAAAAATCAGTGAGGATAAAATTGGAAGAAATTTTTTTACTTCCCCTGCCTTCCGAGAAGGTTGAAAGGCCAAGGTAGCCTAGGACTTGCCTTGGGCTTTCAATCTTTCAAAGGCAACCTTTGTTTCAAGGTGGGTTTAAATTTTTTTACCAAACACCCAAATATTAGCCCAAAGATCCTTAGACACCCAAAGTCCCTTCCCAAAGCTAGTACCAATTGTAGCCATAGTACATTTATTGAAGGCGCACCATTATTTGAAATGTGGAGACAGCTATTTTCTTTTATCTGGCTATAAATAGCCGAAGTGATTGTAAAAGGATCGAAAAAATTGACAGAGAATGCAATACACCTGTTATTTGCTGCTTTTTACATTTACTTTAATCATCATTTATCCTGCAATTATCTACGAGCCCCATTGGATTTATCTTTATTCATTGTTATCGTCATAAGGGTAGAATTAATCATTTCTTTTTCAACACATAACCTGATATACAAAAAAAAAAAAAAAAAAAAAAAAGTCGAAGATTCAACTTTCAGTGAAAGATATTTTCTTTGAGAAGATTCTCGGCAAAACAGTAATTAATATAATTTTTCATAAGATTTTTATATAAAAAGAAAATAAAATGAAAAATTCCAAATAAGGGCCTAAAGTAGACATTGTTTAAATAAGGGCTCGAATTGTTCTTATTTTATTAAATAAGAGCCCTGAAGTGAACATTATTTCTAATAAGGGCCTAAAGTAGCTATATTGATTTCAAAGAAGGGCTTGAGCTTTTTTTCGATGATGAGCAATTTTGTCTTTTAAGTTTTTCTTTTCTATTTTTTCCCAAAAAACTAAAATATTTAAAAAGAAAAAGAAAAAAGGCACACACATGAGAGGGATGGAGGCCCTCGCCTTTGGTTGACGAGGGTTGCCCCCATTGGCATTGGGGTAGTGGCCACAAAGGAGGGAGCCCTCCCACCTCCCTCCCGCATATATATATATATATATTTTTGAATTTTTCTTTCAAAAATTTTAATCTAATTTAATTTTAATATATATTATATTGTGTTTTGACGAAAAATCCTTAATCGGTGGGAATTTTTTGCCAATTGACGAGCTGGCGAGGTTAAACCCTTATTTGAAATAATCATAATCACTTCAGATCCTTCTTTGAGACTAATATGACCACTTGAGCCTTTATTTGAAACAAGGTCCACTTTAAGCTGTTGTTTGAGAAAATGAGGGCATTTCGAGTTCTTATTTGAAGTTTTCCAAAAAATAAATAAAGGATAAGCCTTTGCTTGCCCCTCCTTAGTTGTAACCGGTGAGTGGTATGTAGATGAAATCTCATGTATATTTTCAATTTTTTTTTCCTTTTCTTTCTTGAGATTTATATTCATATGAACTCCCCCATTCAACTCTATTTTATATCTAAACTAGCCACTCAATAAGCGCTTTATGCGGCTTGTCTATATGCATATTTTTTAAATTGTTGGTAACACTAATAATATAGTATTTGTTATAAGAGAAGAGATAAGACTTATTTAATAGTGATATATATATAATTTTCTAGAAGAATATTATATGTGAAGGGGGGCTCGGGTTACAGTGAAGTAGAAGAGGGGCTGTATTATTCTGTTCCCTACATGATAGAGAACGTGATTTTTATAGGGTACATTCAGGAAAGCTATATTTGAAATAAGTTCCGATGTTGACAAGAAACAAAATATTATAGAACATAGATACTCTAAAGCTCAATGATCAGTATTATATAGGGGAAGAATCCAGTATTTCCTCCAGTGCAACAAAGAAGCAATCTTATTCCCGTATCATCTTTTCTGCCCCATGCACCTCTGAATCACGCCCTGAAGTAATGGACCATACTATCGTCCAACTCAGTAGCATAGAATACCCTCCTGTATTGGCCCATGGTGAACTGCCGAAAAGCAGCAGGTTTATCTGAGGATACAAGCTCTGGCAACGGTCCGAGCTGAATATCCAAATTGCTCAAGTTGTGGAAAACTACTATTGACACACGGGGCTCTCGATTAGGGTTGGCCAATGCTCGGTGCTCTGCACTTTTGTACTCGTTGTTGGACATGATCTAGGAAGTTGAATCACGTAAATTAGATCTCTATTTCATTGTATAATGTTATTTTTGAACTGGCTCAAGTGATTTGAAAATGCTCCCAGTACTCGATCGAAAGTTTACCTGAAGAATATCACCAATGTTCACAACCAGAGCACCAGGAATGGGCGGTGCATCCAACCACTCGTCCCCGTGCTTCACTTGCAAACCTGGGAGTTGGTCCTACAAGAGCACTGCGATCACTCCCGGGTCCGTGTGGGACGCCAAGCCGACCGTCAGATTAGGTTGGGGACAGCATGGATAGTAATTCCCCACCATCGCCCTGCTCTCTGGGCATGTCAATTCCTGTAGCTTTCCGGGATTCAAGCCCAACCCCTCACTCAACAGTCCCATCAGGATGCCTCCCAGGCATTGGATCTGCTGATCCCATTCCATCACCTCATTTCTGCAAACCTCGGGGATCTCTGCGATGTTCGGTTTTGGCTCCAACCTTATTAGGAGCGTGTCCCTGCAACATAATTCCTTGCATTGGTTTAAACAAATTCTTTTTGCTTGCCCAATTTTTCTTTTAATGTTCGAATGACTTTTCTTTTTGTTTGTCCCCTTGAAAATATAAATTAATTCTTTAACTTAATGCAATCCAGATGTATAATTTATCAATATCATGTTCATCACATTAAGATGCATCACCGTCTTCCATTAATCTTATACAATGTGTCATTCCGTATCATTTGTTAAAAAAATTATCCGAAAAGTCAAAAACCTATTATACCGCATCGTATTCAATTCTAAACTTTTCAATTGCGTCAATTTAATCCTAAATCTAAATCTTTTGGTAAATTATAAATTTAGCCCGAACTTTCTAATGATTTATCAATTTAGTTCTTTCGATCATTTTTTGCCAAAATTGCTAATATGGTGGTTTAGTTAGCATCAAATGTTTTATGTGGCATGACTGGCGCTTAGGACGACCGGTGTTGATGTTGACAATTCATGCAATTTTTTTAATATTTCAATTTTATGAATATTTTTTTTTTTTTTTTTTCATTTTTTCCCTCTACTAGGCGTCATTGATGATTGATGACCTCCGCCGGCCTTAGGTGAATGCGGCCCATGTCAAGGGCTGACAAGGGGGCCCTCAGTTGTGGCCAACAACCTCTGTTAGCCATCGATGAAGCCCGACAATGGCCAATGGAGGGAAAAAAAGAAAAAAAAAAAAAAAAAAAAAAATCATAATGAATAGAAAATTGCAAATATTGTCAACATCAACATCGCTGTGTCACATATTACGGTCAACATTAACTAAATTGCTATGTCAATTATTTTTGGTAAAAAATGATCGAAATAACTAAATTGATACACCATTAGAAGGTTTAGATTAAATTGGCAAACTACTAAAAGGTTTGAGACTAAATTGTCTTAATTGAGATGTATATGACTAAATTGATACGTTGAAATATTTAGAACTGAATTGACTGCAGTACGATAAGTTTAGAATTTTTTGGACAATTTTTCATTCATTTGCTAAATATTCTAAACTTGATTTGATGCGATCCTAAATGGTGATTAAGCTTGGTTGATTACCTCCAGCTAGCCGCTTTGGAATGGAACAAGTCAACGTTGGAGAGGAACGCGACGCCGGTGTCCGTCTCCCTCCCGCTCTCCCTCCTGTATATCCTTGCCTTCGCTTCCGCCGGTTGCTCATTGAAGGCCTTCACGGCCGTGATCGTGCGGTCCATAACCTCCGTTGGCACACCGTGGTTGACTACCTGGAAGAAGCCGAGCTCGCGAGACGCGCGCCCCACTTCTTCAATGATGGAGGGCCGGCGGCAGGAGTCCCAGCTGGAGAGGTCGATAATAGGGATCGAATGGATCGAATCGGGCCTGGGCTGGGCGGGCTTGAGGCTTGAGAGGGTCTCAGGTGGGTGGATGAAGAGGGAAGGGATGGAGGTGAGGCCGGAGTCGACGAGACCTTTGACTCCGAGTTTGGATTCATCGAATTGCTTGAGCTCTTGGGCTCGGTCGAAGGCTTGTTGAGTGGTGTCCGTGACGCCCATGATTGGAGACTCCGAGTTTCTGGTTTGACCGACCGGAGTGTCGTGCTCCAAGGAAAGAGAAAGGGAAGCGCCGTGAGTGAAGAGACACCTCCCACATTCATTATATAAAGAAAAAACTGGCGAGAGACAGTCATCGGGTGCTTTTGATTTTCTTTTATGGAATTTTAACTGGTATTAAAATCAAATTAATAAAGGATATTGATTCACAGATTAAAGGACAAGAATGAAGAACCATGCAGCTCAACATGTTATTTTTTAAAGTAAATCTTCTCATTTTACAGTAGTTATTCTGGGCTTTTTAATATTTACAACTAAAATCCGTTTATACTAATCAAGTGGATCGCATGTGGGAAGTAATCATCAAAACTAATTTAAGGGGAAGTCCTTAATTTGTAATCAAAAGTACATGTGCACGTGTTATTCCTTTTTCTTTCGTTCTTAATAAAGAAAGAAAGGAGTGATTTGTTCCATTGATTCTTTGATCCCAAATAATAAATTTTAAATTGTTATTTCTATCTCGTATGACATCATATGATTCTAGATGCTTGAAAATGAGAATTTTCTTAACTAACAGTCGTGAATTTCTACCCAATCACGGGTAGTGCAGTTGGTGTGCATTCTCTCTCTCATCGTCGAGGTTGAGGATTCGAACCCTCTCGTTACTGAAGTGTCTTAAGCGGGGTCCTGGTGTTGGGGTCCTGGGCAAGCCTCCCCCGAGATTTACATTTAAATTGCGACTTACGGCGAGGTCCGACAGTGCCACCGAGCACTGAAGGGTCATGTGATTCCCGGAGAGTGATCTCTAGTGATTCCTCGGTCACCAAAAAAAAAAAAAAAAAGAGTCGTGAATTTTTTAACAACATTTCAATTGGACGATTCAAACTAACAGTCATGATGTTTTCAAACTCAATTCGGACATGTTACCTAGTGATATTCATGACAAACACATCGAATTCGAGTTTCTAGTTTGACTGACAGGAGTGTCGTACTGTAAGGAAAGAGAAAGGAAGCGCCGTGAGAGGAAGAGCACCTCCCACATTCATCATATAAAGAAAAAACTGGCGAGAGACGTCATCGGGTGCTTTTGATTTTTCTTTATGGAATTTTAACTGGTATTAAAATCAAATTAATAAAGGATATTGACTCCCAGATTAAAGGACAGAAATGAAGACTCATGCAGCTGAACATGTTATTTTTAAAAGAAAATCTTCTCAATTTACAGTAGTTCTTCTGGGTTTTTTAATATTTACAACTAAAATCCGTTTATACTAATCAAGTGGATCACATGTGGGGAGTAATCATCAAAACTAATTTAAGGGGAAGTCGTTAATTTGTAGTCAAAAGTACATGTGCACGTGGTATTCGTTTTTCTTTCGTTCTTAATAAAGAAAGAAAGGAGTGATGTGTTTTGTTGACTCTTTGATCCCAAATAATAAATTTTAAACTGTTATTTCTCCCTCATATGACATCATATTATTCTAGATACTTGAAAGTGAGAATTTTCTTAACAACATTTCGATTGGACGATTCAAACTAACAATTGTGATGTTTTCAAACTCAATTCGGACACATTACCTAGTGATAGATCGTTCATGACAAACACTCTAATTACCTTTATTTTAAATAGTGACAAAAGTGCTTTTAGTTAAACTAGCTATTCAATCCGCACTTGGTGGGGGCTTGTTTATATCTAGGCGAGGCGGCTTGTTGGGCCAAAGAAAAGGGAAAAGACAAAAATATAAAAAAAATTAAAAAATCTTAAAAAAATCTACTTCGGATGGGAAATTGTTAAAAAAATCAATGTTGGATGATTTGTCGGAATATGCACTCAAGTGAGTGAAAAAATTATGACATACAAGTGAGCGCCATACAAAAATTATGGTATTTTGCTATTGTTCTCTTGGCCTATTTATTAGTGATACATCTATAGTTTTTAGGAAGAATGTCATATCTAAGGAGCCGGATAACTATGAGGTAGAACAACACTATAATATTATGTTTCCTAAGCCCGCAATAGAGTACATTCAGAAAATCTATACTTAAAATAACTTATTTTTGGTCTGGATATTTAAAATAAGTTGACTTGATGAAAAAAAAAAAAGAAATCGCAATGAAATATAAATGCTCTATTTGCAATAGAAAAGAAAACGTTGTATTACAAAAATTAAAGCTTGAGACCTTTGTCCTAATCCATATTATGAAAGATCTTTTGGATGCGCTAAATCGACTTATTTGAATAAAATAAGTTATTATTTGAATTACCAATAGTTTAATTAAGGACAAGTGTCTTTAGTTTGTTCAACTTTTGTTTATCTTTTATCAAGCAGTTTCTTTATTATAAATATATAACTGTGATTTAATTCAATTATTTTTATTGGTTAACAATAAACAATTATAAAATTTAAATCGAAATCATATCATTGAAAATGATATTTAAGAACCTTCAATATCAGTCAGGAGTGAATTTGAAACTACTTTCTCTAATTTATCCATAGTCCTCAAGTTCAAATCCAAAAGAGAAAAAAATCTAGATGTACTCTTTCATTATCTAATTTCTTATAGATTATGTAATTTATCAATGATTTTGAAGATTAAACTTAGTTGGAGATACTCTTTCTTTGTTCATTTTCTGGAATTTAACATCAACAAAAGAATATAAATTTAAAATTACAAATAAATAAACTAAAAACTTTGTCTTGGGTCACGCGGCAAAACTATTTGACGTGCCATATGTGGCAGCCGTAGAGTAGAAAGTGAAGGATCATTAGCATAGGAGCAAACATTCTTTTAGTTTCGAAGAGATAAAATCTAGATATGCTCTCTTTTTATTTATTTTCTGAAATTTAAACTCAATAAATCAGGAGAGAAGATATGATATAAAATACTAATAATATAGTATTTAATATGAGAGAAGAGATAGGGCTTATTTAATAATGATAAATATAATTTTCTAGAAGAATATCATGTCTAAGGGGGAACGTTATTGTGAAGCTGAAAAGTTGTGGTAATATTATGTTTCTAGAGCATGCCAAACATAATAAAAAAAGTGATTGTTTTTTAATACATTCAAGAACGCTATATTTAAAATAAATTTGACTTGACAAGGAAAAAAAATATAATAGGAGATAGATGCTCTATATATTAATGATCAATAGAATTTAGGGGAAGAATCCAATATTTCCTCCAGTGTTATGGGGAGGCAATCTTATTCCTGCATCATCTCTTTTGGGCTATGCACCTCTCAATCATGCCCTGAAGGAGTCTATCAGACTTTCTTCTAACTCCGTAGTATGGAATCTCCTATAGTATTTGTCCATGCTGCACTGTCGAAAAGCAGCGGGTTTATCCAAGGATGCAAGCTCCGGCAACAGTCTGAGTTGAATGTCTAGCCTGCTCAAGTTGTGGAAAACTACTATTGACATGTGTGGCTCTCGGTTAGGGTTGGCCAACACCAAGTGCTCCGCACTTTTGTACTCATTGTTGGACATGATATGGGAAATCAAAATTAAATAAATCTAATCTCTATTTCATTATATAATGTTACTTCTGAACTAGCTTGGGTACTTTGGAGATGCTTGTAGTACTCAATGGAAATTTACTTGAAGGATGTCACCAATGTTCACAACCAGAGCACCTAGGATGGGTGGCACATCCAACCGTTCATTGACGTGCTTCACTTGCAATCCCAGGAGGTGGTCTTGCAGGAGCACTGTGATCACTCTCGGTCCATGTGGGACACTGAGGGTTCGTTTGATAACGCTTATACTCCAGTGAACAATTTTTTTTAGAAATAATTTTTTTCTATTTCTATTTCCCAAAACAATTTTTAAGTGAAAGAAAGTGTTTGGTAACAATATAAAGTTTCTACTGTCGGAATGAAAAAAGAACAAGATTGTGTTTGGTAATGTAGAATTTCTTTTAATTTTTTACGATTTTTTTTTTATTTTTTTCTTTTCTTAAATTTCCTTGCCAAATGTCGCCGGTTGGTAGGTGATGGCGGTCGGCAACAGGCGGCGGTCGGGGATGGTGGCCAAACAGCGACAACAGCAATGAGGGGTGGTGGCAAGGAAGAAGAAAAGGAAAAAAAGAAAAATTAACTTACTTTTAAAAATTATTCTTGAGAATAATAAGTTATTTTTTTCTACTTTTTATTTTTATTTCAAATCTATTCCCCATTAGGCAATCTCCGGCCACTTTTCTATTTCGGAAAATAAAAAAATAAATTATTATTATTTTTTTTATTTTGATGTGACAAAAAAAAATTAGAACATTGTTGAGTGGACCCCAAGCCTCCGTTAAGCCTCCGTTAGATCGGGCTGGGGCCAATATGGATAGCAATTCCCCACCATGACTCTCCGAGCACGTCAAGTCCTATAGCTTTTCGGGACGCAATCCCAACCCTTCGCTCAACTGTCCCATCAGGATGCCTCCCAAGTGTTGGATCTGCTGATCCCGTTCCATCTCCTCATTTTTGCACACCCAAGCGTTCTTTTCCATGTTTGCTTTCAGCTCCAGCTTTTATTGGGAGCGTGTCCCTGCAACATCACTCCTTATGTTAGGGGCATACAAACTAGACTGCCTGAAGCGAGAATCGCTTAGATGAGACTGAATTAGCTAGTTTGGTCCGATTCCTAGAAGCGTCGCTCTAATTCTTAATTCCTAAAATTGGAATTGGTATTCGGGCAATCCAATTCTTGATTATTAGGAGGAACTAGACCAGATCAACTACACATATATATTTTTATTGATTCAAAAAAATTAGTGGGTTTAGTTTATTGTTTATGAGAAAATAGGAGTCTATTATTGGATAATAAAATATCTGGAAGAAAGCATATGATTTTTCTCAAGCTTTGAATTTGTTTCTAATTATACTTTGAACAATAAGATATTTGGATGGAAGTATAAAAAAATAATAATAATGATGACTAGTTCTATTGGACTTGGACTGGACTGAAAACCGATCACCTCTTCTTTGCGTTGGTTTGAACTAATTCTTTTTGCTTGCTCAATTTTCTTTTTATTTATTGATTTATTGATTTATTTAAAATTTTGATATTAAGGATAAAAATTAGTTCTTACTTCATGCAATCCAGTCATATAATTTCTCAATATCATACTTGTCACATTAGGATGTGTCATATCTTCCTTTAGTCATATATGTTACATCGTTTCATGTTGATTACCCCCAGCTAGCTGCTTTGGAGCGGAACAAGTTGACGTTGGAGAGGAATATGACCCCGTTCTGCGTGCCCCTCCGGTAGATCCTTGCCTTTGCCTCCATCGGCTGCTCATCGAAGGCCTTCACCGCCGTGATCATGTGGTCCATGACCTCCGTCGGCACACCGTGGTTGACTACCTGGAAGAAGCTGAGCTTGCGAGCCGCGTACCCCACTTTTTCGACGACGGAGGGCTGCTGGCCGGAGTTGTAGCCGGAGAGGTCGATGGTGGGGATTGAACGGATCGAAATGGGCCTGGAGTGGGCGGGCCGGAGGTTGGAGAGGGTCTTGGGCGGGTGGATGAAGAGGGGAGGGATGAAGGTGAGGCCGGACTCGAGGAGACCTTTGACGCCGAGCTTGGATTCTTGAAATCGCTTGAGCTCTTGGGCTCGGTCGAAGGCTTGTAAGATAAAGGGAAGGACGGAGAGGCGGTGTGAGAGGAAGATGCCGAATTCGTGTGTTGGAATGATATAAAGAAACTTAATCGGAGATACTCTTTCTTTGTTCATTTTTTGGAATTTAACATCAACAAAAGACAAGAAATTTAAAATGATAAATAAATAAACTAAAAACTTAGTGGTTGGGTCACGAGGCAAAACTATGCTACGCGTCTCACCATATACGGCAACCATAGATTTAAAAGTGAAGTGTCATTTGGCAAAGTAACGTATACTCTTTCAGTTCCGAAAAGATAAAATTTATATATACACTCTTTTTATTCGTTTTTTTTTTTTTTTTTTTGAAATTTAAACTTATAAATTATGGGGAGTTTAGAGATTACAAATGAAAAAGATTAAAATTTAATGGTTAAAAATGTATAACGTGACCAAACTATGTCATGTATCTTGTCATATGACAAAGATGAAAATGCAATTAAGTGTGACTTGACTAGCTTTGGAGCGGACATTTTCTCAAATGTCTAGGTTTAAGTGTATATAATAGACTTCAAAGAAATAATTAAACGGGCTGTGATCAACTACTCTCAGACAAGGAGTACTACCAAATGCTGTAAAAAATGGGTCACTCAAGCTTATCCAATCCAATCTAAAAACACTGAAGTTCAACTTTGCTTCCTCACCTGATGCATTTTGAAATTATGTGATTATCTCGACATTTTTGTCCGTTTCCTATTATTAAACTTTGGAAGATAAAATCCAGTTTATATATATTCTATTTAGCGTTCGATGTAGAGCTCTGGCCCAAAATTAGTATCGTTGTAGATAACTTCGGATCATGATGTATATTTCTAGACGGGGGAGAGTATACAAATTATCATCTAGTTAAATTCTTCATCACCGGTCCTTGTATGTATGTACATATGTGTATGTATAAGAGATATTACACTTTATATTACCTCACATCCCATCCACTGGCTATTTAAACTGAAATAGACTTCTTCGTTGATTTTGTCCTAATGATTTAACATATACTCATTTATATCGGGAAAATTGTCTAAAAAGTTTTAAACCTATTGCAGTTTTGCCAATTCAGTCCTAAACCTTTTAACTTTGCCAATTCAGTCCTAAACCTTTTCACTTCTTGCTGATTCAGTCAATCTAGCCAATTTTGATCGGAAAATGCTCACGTGAACGCCGGCGGTGCCACGTAGGACCGCCGGTGCCGACGTTGACAATTTTTAATAATATTTTAATATTTTAAAATATTTTTTCCTTTTTTTATTTTCTGTATTTTTCCTTTTTTTTTTTTTTTTTTTTTTTTTTTTTCATTTTGGCTTTTTCTAGTCCATCGGCCACGGGCGACGATCGGCCACCGGCCACCGGTGGCCTCACCCGCCACGGGCGAGGCTCGGCCGGGCGACGACGACGGCAACCCTTGGTGAGGGGAGCCCTCCCTGGGGGTCGCCTTCGCCCAGGAGAGCGTCTGCCTCGCAGTGGCCCGCTAACGCCCGGCCGGCCAGGGGTGACGCTCGCTTGGGCGAGGGCAAGCCTCAACGAGGGCCGGCCTCACCAGATCCGGCAAGGGAGCCCTCGCCGAGGGGAGCCCTCGCCCAGGCGAGCGTCAGCCTCACCCTTGGCCAAGCGGGCGACGGTTGGCCACAGGCCACAAGCCGACACCCGGCCGACCAAGGGCGAGGGCCGGCCTCGCCGGATCCGGCGAGGGGAGCCCTCGTCGAGGCTCACCCTTGCCTAGCCGAGCGTCGGCCTCACCTAGACCAAATTTGGCGAGGCCGGCCCTCGCCTCCGGCCGGCCGAGTGTCGGCGCCCCCGTGGTCGATGGCCAGCCATCGCCCGCCCGGCCCAGGCGAGGCCGACGCTCACCTAGGTGAGGGCGACCCCCGGCGAGGGCTCCCCTTGCCAAATCTAGTGAGGTCGGCCCTCGTCGGGGGGCGCTGGGGGTCGCCGTTGCCCAGCCGGCTATGGTTGGTGGCTGGCCATCGCTTGTGGCCGGTTGCCGGCCACCGGAAAAAGTCGAAAAAAAAGAGAGGAAAAAAGACAAAAAATATTTAAAAAATATTAAAATATTATTTAAAATTGTCCACATCGGCGCCGGCGAGTCTTACATGGCACCGCTGGCGTCCATGTCAGCATTTTCCGGCCAAAATTGGCTGGATGGACTGAATCCGCAAGAAGTGAAAAGGTTTAGGACTTAATTGTTAAAGTTAAAATGTTTAGGACTAAATTGACAAAACTGTAATAGGTTTAGGACTTTTTGGACAATTTTCCCCATTTATATCTCGCATTGTTCTAGTACAATGTGGACTATATTTCCAACACAGACTCATAATATTGATATGAGAAATTTCTCCTCATATCGATCATAAACTCCAAAATCATGACAATATCAAAACTCAAAAAGAACTAAATCTTCGTTATTTTTTTCATGATGGGATAGGGATCTCGTGGTAAGTTTTCACAATAAGTAGGAATCCATTTATACTTAACATAAAGATAAGTCTTAGATCATCCGATTTCAAATTAAGAAATCTGATTATCTCCAAAATGAAATTGATGTACTCTAAGTAAGAGAGTTATAGGACAGACAATATCGACGAGAAGTACAGTTAAAATAGGACGAGGAAGTAGTATATATTCCTGTTACCAGACATACCGACTTATTGTGGAGGAAATAAGATGAGTCGTTCTTAAATATAGGCATACAGCGTCTTTGAACTAGGACAATGGCTTGGAATTCTGGCGAATCCAAACCGAACTTACAACTTAATAAGCGATTGCTTCTTATTAAAAATAAGGAAGCATCTTATTCTTGCACCATCTATATTATTAGCCTATATGCCTCTTATATCATGTCCTGAAGTGATTTTTCAAAGTTTTCCCATCCAGCACCTCAGTTTGGATCTCTTCAGGGATTCGCCAAGCTTGAATTGTTGAAAAGCAGCAGGTTTCTCTGCTGACACGAGCTCTGGGATCGGTCCGATCTGAATTTCGCATTCGAGCGGATAGTAGAAAATCGCTACCGACAGGTGTGGTTCGGTGCCTGGATTGGCCAACACTCGGTGCTCCACGCTTTTGTACTCTTCATTGGACATGATCTGGGTGAATCCAAATTTATGTAAATAGAGATCTCTATGTCCTTTTATAGAAGGGAGGTGATCGTTAGGCCAATCAGTTTGCAAGATGCAACGTTTAAATTAAACCGGTGCTTTGAAACTTGCATGAATGGAATATTACTTGGAGAAGGTCGCTGATGTTCACAATGAGAACACCCGGAGAGGGCGTCACATCCAGCCACACCTCGCCGTGCTTCACTTGCAACCCGCCGACCTGGTCCTACAGGAGCATCGTGATCACCCCCTTGTTGGTGTGGGGCTTTAGGCCGACAGTCAGATCAGGCTGGGGATAGTAGGGATAGTAAGGCCCCAACATGTTTTGCTTCTCCACACACATCATGTCCTGGAGCTTGCTCGGACTCAATCCTAACCCCTGGCTCAACAGACCCATTAGGAGGGCTCCAAGGCGTTGGGTCTGTTGATTCCACTCCATCACCTCATTTCTACACACCTTAGGTATTTCTTCCTCGTTTGGGAGTACGGGACCCGACCTTATCCGGAGTGAATCCTTGTAATATTTACTTCGTGCATTGAACTAATTTCTTCTTATTCTTCACCTTAATTAAGAAAAAAAATGGAAACACTATTTCTATTTGCTTTTTGCACATTGTTTGTGCTTCTTGTAAGGGGGTGCATGATAACCAAAATTTCTGTTCCGAAATAGTTTTTCTATTCCGCACTGCTTTCTCGGAAGAGAAATCCGTTTGATAAACCTATTCAGTTTTTCTATTTCTGGAATAGATTTTTATTCTAGAAATAGGTTTGGAAGAGAGATCATAAGCTAAAATTTTCTACTTCTCTATTTTTGGAATAGAAATTAGAAATAAAAATTATTCTCATCGTTCGTCAATCTGTCCTTCATTCGTTGCCGCTGACCACCGTCCGTCGGTCGCTCGCTGCCGTCGCCGCTGCTGCCATTCACTGGCCACCGCTGGCCGCCACCGCTTGCCGCTGCCGCTGCCACTCGCCGGCCGGTCGTCGTCGGTCGCTACCGCCGCCGCCGGTCACCCGCCGCCGCCGCCGGTTGCCGTCGTCGGCCACCGGTTGCTGGGCCGTCGTCGGCCGCCGGCCGTCCATCCCTGCCGATCGTCGATCCACTGCCGTCCGAAAGGAAGAAATTTTGTGTTGTTATCAAACGAATTTCTATTTTTAGAGTAGAAATTTTGTGTCGTTATCAAACGGTTATTTTTGCTTAGAAACTCTTCTAGAAATAGAAAAATCTATTTTTGCTCAAAAAACTATTTCTGCAACATAATGGTTATCATGCACCCCCTAAATCACCGAGCAACATTTCTTCTCGCTTGTTCAAATTTAATATATTATATAAATTTTTTAAAAAATATGAACATTATATGAACTCAAGTGTCCTAATTTATAAAGTGTAAATGTTTGACATGTTTATGGTTAAGAAAAAGTCCAAATGAATTCGTGCACATCAGTATTCTATGCCCCGTCATTGTATTGTCACTGATAAATTCGTGCACATCAGTACTCTGTCCCAGTCATTTGTTGTCACTGATAAATTCGTATAATTTGCAAATATGCACGAGCGTGCGCAACTTCTTTTGGGACAATGAAAATTTTGATTTATACAAAAGGACAATTTAATATTCATGTCTATTCAAGATGATAATGATCAAAAAAGTTATATATATATATATTGTACAAATATCAATTTAGTTCTGAATATTTTAATGGGTAAATGCTACTAAAAACCCCAAACTTTACCAAATATGATAAATTTATCTCAAATTTTTTTATGACACAAAAAACCCTAAACTTTATCAACTATTACACATTTACCCCAACTCTATGGCTAAAGGGCATTTTCGTTTTTAATTTTTTAATTTTTAATTTTTTTTTCCTTTTTTCTCCCTCTCTCTTCCCTCCGCCGTGGTTGGTGGAGGGAAGCTGAACTTAGGTGAAGGCTCACCGGCATCGGGTAAGGGTCACCCTCGCTTGGGCGGGCAAGGTGAGTGCCTCTTTGGCATTGGCTCGGGCGGGTTCTCACCTGAGTCTAGCTTTCCTTTGCCATGCCAGCGGAGGGAAGAAAGGAGAAGAAAACATAAAAATAAAGAGAAAAAAAATTAAAAAGTAAAAGACAAAAATGCTCTATAGTTTGTGATAAATATATCATGCATGTATAATTTTGAGGTTCTTTGTGTCAAAAAAAGTTTGAGGTAAATTTATCATACTAAGTAAAGTTTGAGGTTTTTTATCTCATAGAAAAAGTTTGAAGTAAATTTGTCACACTGAATAAATTTGGGATTTTTGGTGACTTTTTCGCTATTTCAATTTGATCAATTTAATATGAAATCTTTTAACGATTTGACAATATAAACTTAGAACCAGGGAAGACAGAGTCAGTTTCTTGCAGGTATGCCTTCCCACAGTGGGCGAACAACTCCCATTCAAGCCCTTCAGGGACAACCTTTTAGCAGAAAACCACTTTACCATTTAGTTCAGAGCCTAGAGACACTTAAAGATGCCAGGATGGTAATGTTTCTAACTATTCGAGCTACATTTCTCAACGGATCCTACCAGGCTGGAAAAGAGGAGAGGTTTAGAAAGACATGGACAATTTCCACAAAACACTCACTTTACTTCAAGCAACTCTGCCCAATACATTACATCCGCCTTGCCTTTTATAGACAATGGGAGATCACACACAAACAAAGACCAAGCTCACGGGTCCAAAACATACGGAGGCTTCGGAAATTTCCGGTAGAGAATTATTCGCACGGTATGAACAGAGACAATGAACAGTGATTTCTCTAGCCTATTGCTATAGTAACACTACAGTGACTTGTACGGTCAATAGTCTCGTCCATCACGAGCATTATAGTCATAGTCTGAGTCATCAGAACTATGCATTGCCAAAAGGTGTTCTTCATATTTTTGCTCAAATCTTGCAAGTGAATCTGATGAGAGAATCTGATTTGAAGAGGATGCTTCCTCTTGATTTTGGGAGGAGCCTGTAGTGTCAGCAGGAATGTTTAACCGATGCCAATTTGATGGCTGAGCATAGTAGGATATGTCCATACTTGGAGATAATGACAAAGGTCATTGATCATAGGGGTCTTAGGAAAGAAGACCTCCCCATTTGGCATAGGGGTCTTGAGAGGATTGTGCAAGGTCATCTATTATTTCTTGCTCGTGTGATGATGCAGCTTGTATGAATTCCTCGAGTGCTTTTTTAGCTTCTAGTACTAGGCTATAATGATCCCATGCGATGGATACATTATTGTTCCATGCATCTTCAAGAATAGTTTTATTTTCTCAGCACAAAATCCTTTGGAGTTCTCGATACTGGTGTTCACAGCAACCAACAGATCCTGGAAAGGGTTTGTAAATCTGAGCTTCTGTACTGTGCGGTTGGGGTTTATAGGATGTAATTCCTATAAACTGTGGGGCATTGGTAATGCTGCCATTATTTGTGATAAAAGCCCATAGACGTCAGAAAAAACAAAATAGTATGGACCTCAGGGTTTGGTTGGGTGGTTCTTAGTTCTTGTTGCAAGAGATGTCTCTAGTGAATAAGAGGATAAAACCGATTGAGGAAGGCCAAGAGATTTTTGTCACTTTTCTTTTCAATTTTTCCTCTATTAAGTCCAAATATTTTGATGAGGTTGGCAATGAATCTTCTGGTTAGAATTTCAATAGCTATTAAGTACTTATTAGTTAAGTACCATAATAACTAGCAAAATTGATCAGGGAAATCATCTTCTTTCTAGATTAGATGATGTATGAACAGATAGTCCGAATTTAATCCAAAATGATGAATAATCGAACCTCCATTAAGTCTAAACAGGTTTGTGTGACATTGCCACAAGAGGTTTTCTAGATTTTCAGTGAAGCTGTCATTCTGGATTTGTTCAACAATCTCCTGGGGGTATCGCTATTTGGCCAATTTCATATTCTTTCAATCTTATACTTTTCATTGTGATGAAGAGTATGGAAAGCATGCCTCATGATGTACATGATGATTTATGCCGGTGCTTTTGGTCTTGATAAGAAATCAGCAAGCACATTCTTCTTCCTGGCAATGTGTTTGGTTTCAAAAAAGTATTTTGAAAACCATTCGGCCCATCGAAGCAGTTGAGAATTTGGAATCTGCTTCTGTTTAAACTTGGTCATCTAAGGGAAAGATGCCATGTTTAATTCGACCAAGAAGTGATGGCCAATGAAATGGAATTCAAACTTTTTTATTCCATTTTTCACCTCCAAAATTTCTTTGAAAGTGGAATGATAATACATTTTAATTTGGGAAAACTTGCCACTTTTATAGGCACATAGATGTTTCTTACCATCAATTTCTTCAAATAAGATGACTGCCCAGTATTCATCACTGGCATTAGTCTGGAGAATTATTTTCCTTGTTGAAGGGATTTGCAATGGGGGAAGAGTCTGCATAATCTCCTTAAGTTTAGCTATTGCTTTAGTATGAGATTTTCCCAAAGGTGGGGGATTCTTCTTCAACATTGATTGCAGTGGAATCAACAATTTAGCAATGTTTGGAACAAAATCTCTGAGATAATTAATTATCCCAAGAAATTGCTGAATTTGCTTTGTTGTAAAATTCTCTTCAAGAAACTTTTGAAATGGCTAGTATGAACAACTAGAGGGGGTGAATAAGTGTTAAAAGAAATTTTTGTTGAAACGTTTATAAACACTTTTTCTTTCAAAATGGAATCTACAAAGTAATGGACTAAAGTGAGTTTAGCAATTAAATGAATTTACAAATGAATAAAAGAGTTCAGGAAAGAGAATGAGAACACAGAGTTTATAATGGTTTGGCTTAGATCAAGTCTATGTCCACTCTCCCGCACTCATAGCCTACTGGCTGGAATCAACTATGAATCAAAAGAGATTTTATAGTCTCACAATCTTGGCTTCATAGTGCAGAGACTACTACATTCTTGCGAAGTCTCACAAGTATTTACTTTCTCTTTTGAGTACAAATTGAGCTCGACAATTGAAATAACAAAGAACTAGGAAGCTTCAGACTTTGGATTTTTTCTTTCACACTCTCTTACAAACAACTAGCAAGTTCACCTTAAATACTCCTTCATGCCAAAACGACCATTAGCACTTTCCAAAGAAATTCTTCCAATCTACCCATTGAACAGAATCAATTAAGGAGATCTCGAGTTGTTTGAAGATCGAGATGAAAGCCTGTCAATCATGTTCGCCCATACAATCAAGATCTTGATTTTTATAAGTAGAACTTTCCAAGTATACTCGCCATTCAAATGATTTGATTATCCGAATTGATTCCAATAAGGATAATTGATCATATATGTGCTATATCCAGCCATATGGATTTCCAAAAACCATACAAATCGAATTCTTAAAGATAATCCTGCATCTGGATAAGTCTTCATTCTTCGGTCTAGAAACTGTCAAGGAGGGCATACTTTGAGATTAAAGTCTGGTGATCTTTAGACTTTGAAAGTAAAGTCTAGAGTTCTTCAGACTATAATACTTTAGTCTGCAAGTCTTCAGACTATAACACTTTAGTATGCAAGTCTTCAGACTAGTCTTTTGGAAATATTTTGTCAGTTTCAAAATAATAAAGGAGTTTTCTCTAACAATTTTAATGGTTCTTGAGCAATATGCAACCCTGGATAATATGTACCTTTGTTAAGGTGCATACCAAAAAATTCAATTTATGTTTGTGCGATGTTCATCTTTCTCTAAGAAAGCATGATCCCATGCTTTTTCACTATTTTTGCAAACTGCTCAAGAAGTTGGTAGTGCAACTACACATTAGGGCTATAGGGTAGGATATCGTCAATGTATACTACTGCACTTGACAGGATTGGCTGGAAAATTCGACACATAACCTTCTGAAAAAGGGATGGTGCTACCTTTAGGCCAAAATGAAGAACTTTCCATTAGAAATGTTAGTTTGTGATACAGAATCATGTTTTGGGTCTGTCTTCAAGATGGATGCCCAATTGCCAAAATCCGTGTGACATCCCGATTTTCCAATCCTATTTTCAATAAATTGAGACGGGCATTTCGTTGGCACGCATATAGTTCTTTTCCTTGAGTCGGCCACGCATGTGGAAACTAGTCTATCAGGTGAAGCCGTTAAGAGTTTCCAATGCATCGACTCGAGAATTTGACCAGAAAGCGATCTTTCGACCGAGCTAATCTGCAAGGGTCATTACGGCACAATTAAAAATCGATTAGAGATTGGAGATAGGTCGACTCGACAGAGGCATGTGATCAGGTGTGGGTGATTCCACCAGATCACACAATTCTTGTCGATCGGCACTGGACCGACTTTTCTATCGATTGGGTACCTTGTGTTCGTATTTGAAATCTTGAGATTACCTCGACAACTGAAAGTCGCCAATGTTTCAAAGATGTACATTGTGGCTTGAGATGATCAACCACAAGTCAAATGCATGAAAATTTCTAAAGGCTATCCGGTAGGTTGGGCTGCGCTAGTATCGTGCCAAAGTGAAATTAACCGTGGAATTGAGATCGAATTTAGAAATTGGAAGTCTGGGTGTGTCACAAATCATTTTAGGATCATTGGCTTATCTTTGGAAGATTTTTCATGCAATCCGAGTTTTTCAGCAATTAAATCGAGAATGGCTAATTTGGCCCGAGAAATTAGTAGGTCCGCATTTGGTCTTGCTTTTGGGACTTAAGTTGGTTCTATGGACAAGTGAAGATGTGAATTGAAATGTGGTGACATTAGATTAATTTTATGGACTTCAATTTGGACTCAATTGGAAGTGGATTGATTATAGTTGAAGAATTTCATGCACAAGAATTGGACCCCGGCGGAAAAATAAAATGGACCCATTGGAAGATGTTGTGGAAGATTGAGTGAGTGGAGTGTGACATCATGGATGATGTCATGGTGGGCCAATTTGTGGGATTGAAGAAAAGGGAAAAGAAAAGAAAAGGGCCCCCATTCTCTCTCCTCCTTCTCTCTCCTCCCTCTCTTCTTCCTCTCCCTACCGTGCGGTTCCTCCATCTCCATGGTTGAAGACCAGAAAAATGCAGAGAAGAAGGAGCAGCCATGGCCGGCCACCCGCCGCACGCCGTCGTCGCCGCCGCCGCCGCCCGCCGCCCGTGCGCCGCTCGCCGGTCCGCTCGCGCTTCGCCCGCCCGGCCGACGCCCGGCCCGCCTCCGCTTACCCCTCGTTCGCGTGCTCCACGAGCTGCCGGAGCTCGTCCCCCCGCCGCCGTGAGCCGCCGTGCGCCGCCGCCTTAGCCCGCCGGAGCTTCGCCTTGCCTCCGCCGCCCTTGGCCGCCCGAACCGGCGCCGGATCTGCTCCCTCTCGGCCCCGATCAGCAACCCAAAAAAAAAAAGGGTATGCAGCCCATGTTTGGCCCGTTTTGGCCGCCTTCCCGAGCCCGGATGCTCGGCCCGCTTTGAGGAAAGTTGTTCTCCTCGGCGTCCCCGTCGTTTTGGTCCGTTCGGCTCGTCATTTGAGTGAGTTTAACTCACTAAACCTCGCTTAGAGGGTTAATTATGCTTTAGGTGTGCTTAGTTTATGTTAATTGTGATTAGGTGGTTAGTTTAATTTATATAAGTGTGGATTATATTAATGTGTTTAATTAGCTTAAAGTGAGTTTAATTTAAGGCTAAATGAAGGTTTATATTAATATAAGCCTTGATGTGACATAATAGATTTTATTTTTGATTTATTTAAAAGTTTCGAAATTCTGGAAATTTATAATATTATATTAATTCCGAAATTATTAAAATATTATTATTAAAAAAAAATGGAAAAATTATTTTTGACCCCGGTTTCTCAGAATTTCGTGCCGGTCATTTCGCTGTGTAATTAGATTTTGAAATTGACGATTGAATATTACAAATTGAGTGTGAATCGTGAAAGATGTGAATATTATTATTTAATTAATTTTCGGAATAAATTTAATTATTTAATAATCCGAAAAATTATTTTAGGACTCTAAATTCTTGGAATTTCGTGATGATCGTTCTTTGTGCAGTTAGAATTTGAATTTGATGAATGGATGTGGCAAATTGAGTGTTGATTGCGATAAATATGGATTTTATTCATAAAAATCCAAGTGTCGGGTTTTGATGCAAAAATTGGATTTTTAATTATTATATTAAATAGTGGAATTTGAAAAAGTGAGATATTGGCTTTTGACTCGAAATTAGCGTGTTCCCACACACGTGAGTAATTTCTGGAATATTTTTAATATAGAGAAAAATGGCCGGGATCACTATTTTAAGTGGAAGCATTGATCGAAATATAAAGTGTCCTGAGGCCGAGTATGTTCTGGCTGTGTGATAACTAAGAGGAATTGTCCCGGGCCGTTGAGCCGGACTTGCCCCTATATGGGATGCCCACGCGGTGGATGCGGGTCGCAGTTGATTCCGGGGCCCATGCTCCTTCGGGAACGCCGTCGACGTCGACGAAGCCGCGCTCCATGGGGGAGGCGATGCTCGGCTATATGCCGCAGTAGATAGCCGAACCGTGAGTAGGCTATGCCCTTGTGTGGCAGTGAATAATAATTGGGATGCGTGCTAAGTGCGATTGTGATTTATATGAAAGTGATGGCGTTCCAATTGTTTGAGTTCCTATTACCATCTGTGATTGGGTGATTTGAATTGTGCTAACCTGCAGGAAGGAACTGAGGCGAGGTAAGTTCTCTGTGTGATGTGGCTAGGCCACCTGGGGCGTATTTTCTTTCTAATAGGGGTTTAGGGGGTTGAACTTGCTGAGACATCGTCTCATCCCGGTTGTGGGATTAAAATTTCAGGTCCCTGGTGGACGGAGGGGCTAGATAGCTTTGATTGGCCTTGAGGAGTTGCAGATGTGAAGTCATGAGGATTGGAGAATGTGTCCGACTTGTAGGTCGTAGGACAGTTCCTTTTTAAGAGCCGGTCTTTTGTAGACTTTTGGCTGTAGGTTTCTGTTTGTAATTCTGTCGATTTATGAAAGTGTTATGTTGTGGTTTTGATTCCTGCTTTTCTATCCCGTATTTTATTGTCAGGGGTTTTATATTACGTTCCGCTTGCGCATTAATAAATGAATGGGGTCGGCGACACTACTTGGGAATGTCGCATATTTGATCGACCACAGTGGGATGTGCGCGCGCTCGGGGTTCGGGGCATGACAATCCGGCTTTGAGATTGAATTTGGAGTAGATGTTGGCCTTGGTTAATCTAGTGAAGAGGAAATTTCTAGAGGGTAAAGGGTGTTAGGGAAATCTCTTATGATGTTTTGAAGATGAAAAAATAAATCAAATGTTACTAACGTGTTTAATGGTTAAGTAATAGATCATGCAGATAATAGGACATGTAAATGATATTGTCAAAGTCTGAAGATGGCCAGAAGATTGAACGCAACACATGTCCAAAGTATATTCTGAAGATTTCCATACTTCTGTATCAAAGTCTAAAGACTGCAAGACTAGTGTCAAAGTCTGTTTTACATCAAAAGTCTACCTACTCTAACAAATTCTAAACTAAATGTAAATGAGGAACTAGAAGACAGACTCTTTGCTGAAGTTGAACTTATTCAAACCGTGTTTAGACCTTAAGGCTAAATATATTCAAAAGCAGAATATGTTCAGATTAACGTCCAGATTGTAGACTCTACTTCAGTTTGAAGACACTCAAACTTTACTTCAAACAGAACACTCGCAGACTTTACATCAGAACGAAGCAGATTTAAAACGAAACAACTTGACAAAACGTAATACAAGCCCAAACATATAATGTCTAGTGATCTGGTTTGCATTCTATATTAAGATTGATTTGATTGACTCAATCTAATTGATTGACAATTGGATCTTGAAGATAAGAACTTTCTATATGAAGAAACTCTACTTATGAAAACCAAGATTCTGTTTGTATGGGCGATCAGAATCAATTTGGAATTCTACTTTTGTTACTCCACGGCTACCAAATATTCTAGATATAGATTTGTCCAATGAGTAAATTGGAAGACGATCCTCTAAGATACTGTCCAACGGTTAGTTTGAAAGTTGATGAGTATTTAAGGAGATCAAGGACTGATAAGCAAGTAAGAGATGGAGCGTAGAGTTTATAATTTCAAAGTTTGAGTGAACTTCGATCATACACTTGTCTTTGGTGAGCTTAAACGTTTGTGTTTGTGAGAAAAATACCAAATGAGTGACTTAGTGAGATAGTGTAATCTACCACTAAGTGTTTGCACTCAAAGTTGTAATCTCTTGTTGATTGCAGAGTGGAATCCAGCAGAAGGCTGTTAATGTGGGAGAGTAGACATAGACTTGATCTAAACCGAGCCACTATAAATTATGCATTCTTATTCTCTTCCCTAAACTCTTTTATTTTGTTTGTAGTTCTATTTAACTGCTAAAGTCTGAACTCACTTTAAGTTTGTTATACTTCGAACTTAGTTTCAAAAGTCTGTTGTTCTTCAGATTCAGATTTAAAAGAAATTTTTTTTTTACTATTCTTTACGAAAAATTTTCTTCACACCTATTCACCTCCCTTTAGGTGTTCATACTAGCACTTTCAATTGGTATTAGAGCCAAGTGCTCATTTTATTGAAGTGTTTTTTACTTTTGAGTTAAAGATCTTCTATGGCTAGTATCTTTGCACTAGGACTTATAGAGGGAAAGAGCAACACCAGGCCACCATATTTTTGATGGAAAGGAATACAATGTGTGGAAGAACAAAATGAAGGCATTCCTAAGATTCATAGATTCCTTACAATGGGATGTTGTGGAAAAATGAATCAATCACATTGCTGCGTCTACTTCAAACAAAAATGGCAAAGACAAAGAAACCAAACCCCCTACTCCTATGTCTTGGATAGAGATGTCCAAAAGAGAAATTCTTGATGCAAAAGCCATTTATTCTTTATATTGTACCTTATCTCTTACTGAATATAACAGAATCTTTTCATGTGAAACAACTAAGGAAGTCTGGGATAAGCTTCATATTACTTATGAATGGACTAATCGTGTAAAAGAGACAAAAGTAAATTTTTTGCTTGGCCAATATGAATCTTTCAAGATGAACCTAGGAGAGTCAATTGGAGATATGTTCAATCATTTCACAGAAATTGTAAATGGTTTGGCATATCAAGGTCATCCAATTTCTTCCCCAATGAAGGTTAACAAACTTTTGTGAGGTCTCTCAAAAGATTGGGACATTGTCAAGACCTCAATCAAAGAAATTCAGAGGATTATGCCACTCTCCGTTGATGAATTGATTGGCACTTTTCAATCCTACGAAGTGGAACAAATCAACGACAAAGATCCTGAAGGTAAGAAGTCCATCACTTTAATATCTAACGCTGATTCTGAGGATACAGACTCAAAAAA
Organism: Eucalyptus brandiana; assembly: GCA_014182725.1. Lineage (NCBI taxonomy): Eukaryota > Viridiplantae > Streptophyta > Magnoliopsida > Myrtales > Myrtaceae > Eucalyptus > Eucalyptus brandiana. The sequence continues at coordinate 33,958,537 of CM024669.1, forward strand.
TGACATGGATGATGAAGAACTCGCTTTTATGATCAAGAAATTCAAAAAGCTGAGTAGAAAATGGAAGAAATTCAGTGAAAAAAAAAAAAAAAACAATACAAGCAGAATGGCCAGAAAATGACCATGAAAGGAGATGACAAGCAAGGGAATATATGCTTGATGGCACATTCAAACTCAAACTCAAATTTGGAATCAGAGTCTGACTCAGACACAGACTTAGAATCAAAGTCTAACTCAGATACAGACTCAGAATCCGATGAGGAAATTGAGGAAATAAAGGAAGAGAAGAAGGAGAGTTTGGTAAGGAATGCATATTTTTTTTTTTTTATTCTCAATTTGGTATGAGTACATAATTTAAAAGTTCTCATTATACTTATATTCTCTTTGTGCCTTGATTGATTTAGATTTTATTATGACCCTATTCAATGATTTGTTTTATTGAATAAAGAATCGTGTGATTTATTTTTGTGATTCGTGAGTTGAGATTTGATTTAATATGTGTGATTATTTTTGATATCTTGCTTAGAGACAATTGAATTTATTTGGTTTGATTTTATACTCTCGGATTTAGTCATATTTTGCAAAGTGAAAATATATTTTACGTGATGATGCAAGATATTTTTAGATACTCAAGGATTTTATTCCCTCTGATTTTATCGACCAAGTGAGAATTTCTTTTTTAAGATATTATTGTGCATAATATTCTTTCCTTAAATAATTTGTTATGATGAGTTTAGAAAGAATATTTGATTATTTATGGAGATTTCATATTTTGCTCTAACGTCAAGGAAGAATCCAAATTCATAGATACCAAAAAGGAAATGAGTTGATTGCAGGAAATTTTATAAGGGAAGAATGATTGCGAATCTATGCAACTTTTGAAAAGTATCTCATGCAAAGATTGGTAATAATTTTTTTTTAATCAATTGTATATTTCAAACATATACCATGGGTAAGAGAATATTTTTTTATCATCCCGCTTACAAATTTCTACGTGCATTTATCATAATTTTGGATGATTGTTTATTATATTGCAAATATCTTTTGTCATAAATATAAGACATTACAAGTTTTTACTTGATTTGGCACGTGATAGAAATATCAACTTTCCTTTTGCGAAATGCATCAATAATATATATTTGAGATTTATGCTTAAGGAAATCCCTTTGATCTTGAAAGATATTGTTGCATATTCATGGATATTCTTGCTATATTTTTAAAATATATCTTATATCTAGCGAGTTTTGATCCACAAATCTAATGAAGGTATTACATGATATTTTTGCAAGGATTATTATTTGTTATACAAGAATTTACAGGTCGCAAAAGAATCTTCCATTTAGAATTTGAAAAGCTAGATTTGAAAATCATGGAGATTTTGTACTATTTTTTGGAGGCTCAAAGATTCTATTCCTTGTGCAAAATTTTTGCTTATTGAGGAAATCCCTTATGTGTCGTACGAAAGTTTGTTAAGTTTATGTAGGTTGAATTTAAGATGAGCTTAATTTAAGAAAATAAATTTTTGCCTTGAATTTCAATATGCAAATGATCGTTGTGGATATTGTTGTTACGAAGGAAATAATGGAAAAATATTCTATTCAACGTGCACAAGCCACAATTAGTGCTATTTGCAAATATTGTTATGATGATAGGGGGAGAACGTGAATCCAAAAGAAAGGAAAATAATCGTGATCACCTCAAAAAAGGCAACAAATTCTTTGATCAATTATGGAAAAATCTTTTTGAATTGATCATGATCTTGATTATTATTATTATGGAAGAAAAAAGGTAAATGTGTCAGAATTTAAGTTCTAAAAAATCCGGTTAGTACATCTTGTATTACCTTTTGTCATCGATAAATCCCTTATTGATATTATCATTTTATTATGACAAAAGTGGTAAGTAAATTTTATAATGTATCCGTGATTTTTATTGGATACTTGTTGATATATATGATCGAAGTGAGCTATATTACATATCTTTAATATTTGATTTACTTTATAAAAGCAGATTTTTTTTTTTTAAATTATGTTTCATGCAAGACATATTTGTTATCGTTTTATATTCTCTACATGATATCATTTCTATTATTATCGCTTTTTGATTATGACAAAATGGGGTAGAGAATATAAATATGCATATGTGTTGATTGGTTGATATTATAATATTAAGCTGCGATTATTTTTCTATATATTGTTATGCTCAATCTATTTGTTGTCTTTTGATTCAAATAACATTTTTTAAAAAATCTAAAATTTGATGATTGATTTATCAATATTTTAGAAAGTGTGATTACACATCTGCATATTTAGAAATTGTTTTGTCATCATCAAAAAGGAGGAGATTGTTAGGGAAATCCCTTATGATGTTTTAAAGATGACAAAATAAATCAAATGCTACTAACGTGTTTAATGGTTAAGTAATAGATCATGCAGATGATAGAACATGTATAAGATATTGTCAAAGTCTGAAGACGGCCAGAAGATTGAACGTAACATATGTCCAAAGTATATTATGAAGATTTCTAGACTTCTGTGTCAAAGTCTGAAGATTGCCGGACTTTAGTGTCAAAGTCTGTTCTACATTAGAAGTCTGCCCACTCTGACAAATTCCAGACTGAATGTGAATGAAGAACCAGAAGACAGAGTCTATGCTGAAGCTGAATTTATTCAGACCGTGTCCAGACCTTAAAGTTAAATATATTCATAAATAGAATATGTTCAGATTGACGTCCAGATTGTAGACTCTACTTTAGTCTGAAGACACTCAGACTTTACTTCAGACAAATTTTACATTAGAACAACGTAGCAGATTCAGAATGAAACAACTTGACATAACATAATATAAGCCCAAACATATAATAGCTAGTGATCTGGTTTGGATTCTACATCAAGATTGATTTGATTGACTCAATCTAATTGATTGATAATTGAATCTTGAAGACAAGAACTTTCTATATGAGGAAGCTCTACTTATGGAAACCAAGATTCTATTTGTATGGACAATTAGAATCAATTTGTGATTCTATTTTTGTTACTCAACAGTTACCAAATCTTCTAGATACAGATCTGTCCAATAGGTAGATTGGAAGACGATCCTTTAAGATACTGTTCAATGGCTAGTTTGGAAGTGGAGGAGTATTTGAGGAAATCAAGGACCGATGCAAGTAAGAGATGGAGCGTAGAATTTATAATTCCAAAATTTGAGTGAACTTCGATCATACACTTGTTTTTTGTGAGCTTAAACGTTTGTGATCGTAAGAGAAATACCAAATGAGTGACCTAGTGAGATAGTGTGATATACCACTAAGTGTTTACACTTAAAGTTGTAATTTCTTGTTGATTGCATAGTGGAATCTAGCAGAAGGCTGTTAGTGTGGGAGAGTAGACGTAGACTTAATCTAAGCCGAACCACTATAAATTATGTGTTTATATTCTCTTCCCTGAATTCTTTTATTTTGTTCGTAATTATATTTAACTGCTAAAGTCTGAACTCACTCCAAGTCTGTTGTACTTCAGACTCAGTTTCAAAAGTCTGTTATTCTTCAAACTCAGATTCAAAAGAAAAATATTTCTACTATTCTTTACGAAAAATTTTCTTTACACTTATTCAACCCCCTCTAGGTGTTCATACTAGTACTTTCAAAGGGAATTTATCATCTTAGAGAAAAAGATTAAGAGGCTAATAATTAATTACCAGTCTCATCTTTCCTCTATTTTGCTCGGCGCGCTTATTGACATAGAAGGCTTCACAAGCCCATTGAAAATTGGAGATTTTAATAAAGCCTTGTTATAATAATTCTGAGCATTCCCTTTGAGTTAAAATCAGGTGTTTTGGCTTCATTCCCATGTGACTCACCTTGGTTGGATTGATATCTTTATTCTTTTTGAAATAAAGGCAAATAAGAAACTCTGGATTTTCCCATAAAAAATGGGAACACTTCTGAGTGAATTCAAAATGGGATTACAAACAAGATTCCAACAACTTTTGCATGATCGGATCTAATAGACTCTGTATCCAAACATGTCAATTCCTGCAGCTTGTCGGGACTCAATCCCAGCCCCTCGCTCAACAGCCCCAGCAGGATGCTCCCCAGCCGTTCGACCTGCTGATTCCACTCCAACACCTCATTTCTGCACACCTCGGGGATCTCTTCCACGTCCGCTAATTTCGGTCCCAGCCTTACTTGGAGCGTGTCCCTGCATATCATCATTCCTGACATTAATTGAACTGGATCTTTTCGCTTGCCCAATTCTTTTTTTCTTCAAATGATTTTTTCTTTCGTTTGTCCAAATGAATTCTCTAACCGTATGATGCATAATTTTTCAATACGACATTCAACACGTCAGGATGTGTCTCTGCCTTCTTTTCAGACATAATATGATACATCAGTTCAGTAGTGTCGTTCGCCGATCTGGCTTTTACAAATCTAATTTTCATCAATTTCATGAATTTGATTGCACACGCTCGTGTCTTACTTACCTCCAGCTCGCCGCTTTGGAGAGGAACAGGTCGACGTTGGAGAAGAAGGACACGCCGGTGTCCATCTGCCTCCGGTAGATCCTCGCCTTCGCCTCCGCCGGCTGCTCGTGGAAGGCCTTCACGGCCGCAATGGTGCGGTCCAGGACCTCCACGGGCACGCCGTGGTTGATCACCTGCAAGAAGCCGAGCTCGCGGGCTGCGCGTGCCACCTCCCCGACGACGGAGGGGCGGCGGGCGGAGTCACAGCAGCCGGAGAGGTCGATGGTGGGGATGGAGATGGGGCGGGGGCGGGTGGGCCTGAGGTCGGAGAAGGTCTCGGGCGGGTGGATGAAGAGGGGAGGGAGGGAGGCGAGGCCGGAGTCGAGGAGGCCCTTGACGCCGAGCTTGGACTCTTCGAACTGCTTGAGCTCCTGGGCTCGATCGAAGGCCTGTCCACCGCTGTCCGTGACGCCCATGGCTCGACTCCGATTCCTGGTTCGATCGATGTATGCGATGGTGAGGGAGGTGGTGGTGGTGGTGGTGGGTGTGAGGAAAGAGACGGGGGGAAGGAGGAATGACATGAACGAAGGACGTAGCGTGATTGTTCATCGGTCAAAGTCAAACCCCGCGATCGCGTAACGAGGGATTTCACGCCAAAGGGCGAGATGATACCGCCGGCCTCAACGCTCTCCCTCTTTTTTCCTTTTGAAGGTAGACAAGGCAAGATGCCGTAATGAATTACGTAACAATTAGAAAATAAATTAACGAGTCAACGTATCTAGATTAATATATTTTTTTTCTAAATATGACGAGATCATAGCGACTAATTATTGAACTATTATATTGTATCGTTCGATTGGTTATTATCATTTGATCTTAATCCATCAAAAAATGATTATTTTTAAACAATAGTCTTTTCCCACTTGGGAATTTCTAACGTCACTTTGAGATAATGGTGACTTTCACTCTCATGATTAACTGTTCCGAAAAATAACTACCGTCTCAAGCATCATTGCTCAATATTTACCAAAGATAGAATTTGGAAGAATTACTTGGAGACACGGGAATGACGACACTTCAAAGAAATCAAAAGACTACTGCATTTTCTTTTCTTGGAAGGCTAGAGAATGGGTGGGGATAGAACGAACAATGACGAGGGTTTGAGAAACTATTGATAGGTCCAATATTTGAGAGCTGCGATCAGTATACACCTACCCCGTGTTTGTATGTGACGCACAATGCCGATACGTGAACAATGACGTGACACAGTTTTATTAATTTTCCAAGATAATTAGTTCTTCTAAAAATTCTGTGAAATTTCGATCTCATGAACTTTTTTGGTTTGCTATTTGGTTTGAGTTATTCTTGCATCTGCAAAAGGCTCATGATCCGTACTATTCACAAATACAAATAAATGAACATCAATTTGAGTCAGTTTCTTCTAACTTTAATGGTTGAACTCCTTAAAATCAAATTGAGTATTAGATTGGGCTCATAGCATATGGTTGGATACATTCAAACAAGTCGAAATATGTTTCAAAGTTTTGAGCGTTAAAGGTCACACTATAGAGAATTATATGCAATCGAATATGAGGTCGAACTCTTTCTATTTTACAACAACATGAAATTTTAATTGTTATTTCTGTCTCATGTGACTTTTGATCGGTATGATTCTTGATACTAAGAAAGTTTGTGATTTCTAATTTGAAAAAATACACTGGAACTAAAGATTGAAAATATTCCCAAGAATATCCTTATTGGGTAATTGAAACTAAAGGTTGTGATAAGTTATGATTAGATGGGTGGGTTTGAGCAAATTAGCTATTGAAGACTACCGTTTTTATTTTATTGGGAGGCTAGTGAAAGGATGAGGAAAGAATGAACAAAAAGGAACAAAGACGAGGGTTTGGGAAGATGCATCGGTTTAATGTTTGAGAATAGCGACCATTTTACGCAAAATGAAGGAGGGAGGGTGGGGGTGGGGGTTTGGGGGGTGGGGTGTGGGGGCGCGGCAGAAACAAGGGAAATAAATGAGGAAGTGAAATAAATTTGGGGCGCGAGGGCTGCGGTGGACTTCCGGGGGTTGCATTTTTTTTTTTATAAATAAATGAGGTTATAAAGTGATTTTGGAAAATAAAAATACTAAATATTGAATAATAATAAATTTTGATCATTATAGAAGATAAGAAATTTATTTAAATAAGTTAATTCTAATTTATTAATAGTCATTAGTTCATCAATAACTTTTGTTAGAGTTAGAAACATGTCCCCAAATATGGATATGCATTAACTATGAATATATCTTTTGAATCACATATGAATAGATTTATTAATATTATTAGTATGAATTCATTATAGGCTCTTTTGTTATTATGTATGAATTGTGAATTTGAATCAAATTAATTAAAAATAAAAATATTTATTTAATATACAACGTGTCCCAACGTGTCGGAATTCTTTATTTTTGAGAAATGACGTATCAGTGTATCATATTGCGTGTCCGTGTTGCGTGTCGGTGCTACCTAGTGAGATTACCGAGCCCATTCGACTTGGGGGACCAAGTGTACATTTTCTAACCACAAATAAAATTAAATAATTATTTTTCTGGGTCAATTATAATGAGTTGCAAGTGGCAAAGGAAGACCAAGTGTACATTAGGTTCAATATGAGATCACTCATTAAACTCTATTTTCTGTTAAAACTAGCTACTCAATTGGTGCTTTGTGCGAGCTTGTCTATAGGCATTTTTTTTAATCACTAGGAACAATATTGATACAATAATTGATATGTGAAAAGAGATGAGACTTGATTAATAGTGATACATATAATTTTCTAGAGGAATATCAAATTAGGGTTCACCAGGAGATGCAAAAGGCATTGCGATGTCATGTATTCTGAGCATGTAAAACATAATAGAAAAAAAAATGATTTTTTGAAGTGCATACATGAAAGTTATATTTGAAATAAGTTGATTTGAATAATAGAACAGAGTATCATACAATATAAATAGTCCATATGTTTTAACGATTTGCAGGATATAGGGGAAGAATCACGTGTTTCCTTAAGTGCCACAGGGAAGTATTTTTTAGCCTATGCACCTCTCGCTCATGCCCTGAAGTAATTTGTCAAACTTTTCCCCTCCAACTCCTTCGTGAAGAATCTCCTCAATGTACTCATTGAGGTTGAATTGCCGGAAAGCAGCGGGTTTATCTAAGGATATGAGCTCCGGGAACGGTCCGAACTCATTCTCGCGATTGCTTGGGTTGCAGAAAATTGCTACCGACACACGTGGCTCTTGATTAGGGTTGGCCAACACCCGGTGGTCCACGCTTTTGTACTCGTTGTTGGACATGATCTGGGAAAACAGAAATCGCATGAATGGATCTTTGTTTCATCGAAGAAGGTAAGTTTTTAATTGACTGGGGTGCTTTAGAGACACTCCTAGTCCTCAACAGGAGTTTACCTGGAGGATGTCGCCGATGTTCACAACCAGAGCACCCGGGACTGGTGTCACATCCACCCACTCATTGCCGTGCTTCACTTGCAACCTGCCGACTTGGTCCTGCAGGAGCAATGTGATCACTCCTGGGTCCGTGTGGGACATCAAGCCGACCGTCAGATCGGGCTGGGGACAGTATGGATAGTAATTCCCCACCATGACCCTCATCTCCAAGCACGTCAATTCCTGTAGTTTGCCCGGACTCAATCCCAACCCCTCGCTCAACAATCCCATCAGGAGGCCTCCCAGCCGCCGGACTTGCTGATCCCATTCCATCACCTCATTTCTGCACACCTCAGAGATCTCTTCCATGTCCCCTTTCGGCTCCAGCCTTATCTGGAGCGTGTCCCTACAACATTGTATCTTGCATTGCTTGAATTGATTCTTTCTGCTTTCCTAATTCTTTCTTTATAAATGAATTCTTCTTTTGTTTGTGCCCGTGAGAAACTAAAACAAGAATGAATTCCCTGATATTATGCGATCCAGCTGTATAATTTCTCAATATATGATATATTGTTTCATGTCCATTTCTAGTTCCTTAGAAAATTTTAAACTTGACTCGACCCGATCCCATAGGGTAATTCAGCTTTTGCAAATTACTATCTTGTTTTAATCAAATTCATGAATTAGAACGAAATTAATTGAAGTGGCTTTGTTGATTACCTCCAGCTAGCCGCTTTGGAGTGGAACAAGTCGAGGTTGGAGAAGAACGCGACCCCGGTCACCATCTCCCTCCGGTAGATCCTCGTTGTCGCGACCCAATTTTTCGGGTTCACCACCTAAAACTAGGTTAATGGATTGCTAAGTTCTTAAGCGTAGCTCGGGCTCTCCCAAGCCCATACTAATTCGCGACTTAGGTTTGAATTCTTAACATGCAAATAATTTTCAATCAGGAGTCACCACTAATCTATTTTTGGTAGGTCGATTAGAAACCCAAGTAAAGTAACAGGAGATTTACTTTACTCCTATAAACCAGAGATTTATGAGTTCGGGGACTTGATTACACCAGACTATCCTAGTGTCCTTTCGGTACCTTTTTATTTCATTTTCAAAAAAATGTTTGGTAATTGAATTAATTTTAATTTAACTTCCTAACATGTGAGGTGATCATACATGTGCGCATACCACCAATTTAACACTCAAGAAAGCAATTAAATATTGCAAAACATACCTAGAAGCAACGAAAGCACCTGCATTGTTAAATAAGAATTCAAATCAGCAACCCTAGATATGATTTCTAATTAACACGCAATTTCAATTTTTGTTTTCACTTTATTTAATGAAAATGATGACTTATGCAATGCATGTCACTATTCTAACATGAAATAATATGATAACATGACCAAAATTGTATGTCATAAATAAGCATGCAATCTATCCCAAAGCATGAGATGAATTCATTCTAATTCTTTTATATTTTCCATGAAATTTGAAATTAAAGAAATGCAACAATTAAATATGCAATGTAAATTAATCAAATGACCTAATTCTAATGACAGGTAATGCGATGCAATTACATACTAAAATGACACGCAACATACAATTTAGTATGCGAGTTATATGTCACGCGACATTTATTAAATGACTTAGTTTAATGACGAGGAGGTTCTAATTAAATGAACCTAATAAGAACTAAATGACGTGCATTTGATATTTCTATTTAAAAATGCAAAAATGATCTAACTAGATTAAAATTTTATCCAATTTAAACTAAGGATCAAGTCACATTAAATCCTAATTTAAACTAAGATATTATCTTAATCTACCATGCAATTTATCTAATATGCGATGACGTGCAAAGAACGCCTTAATTCAACATGATATATGCATGATGATTTTTTTGTGTTTTTTTATTAATTTCGAAATTAAAATTTTCACATGCAATTCAAATAATGATAAAACTAACATCCTAAATGAATGTGCTTTCTTTTTTGGTTTTTTTTTCATGATTCAAAATAAAGTTTTTATTCTAAATAAAAAAGATAATAACCTAATCCTAATTCAACATTTTTGGATTTTTAATTTTCGAAATAAGATTGCAATTTTAATCCTAAACAAGAAATATTCTAAAGCAAATCTATTCCTAACTCAAATTTTTTTGGATTTTTCTTTTACGAAAATATGATTGACTCAACCAATTTGACGATAGCAAATCAAACAAGATAAGATTGATATCCAAAATTGACGAACCATATCTCGCGCATGAGATCGAGTTGGCCAATTTTAAATTAAATCGCGAATCGAATCTCGGGCTTGAGATTAGATTGTCGATTTTTGTAAGGAATTGCGAGTCGGATTTCGGGCACGAAAATCGGACTGTCAATCCCTAGCTTGAGGGTCTATTTCATGTTGGAATATCAATAAGGAACAATTCCACTAAAACAGAATATTAAAGAAATAATGAAAAATAATAAAAAAAATAAAAGAAAACTACCTAATCTGATTTTCCTTTTTTCTTTTGTTGTTTCGTTTTTTTTTTTTGCCTTCTCCAGCACAGCTTGCTCGTAGGTCTCCAAGGGCAGCTGTCGTCGGTCTGGTAGGGGGATGAGTAGTAGCGTCGGGCAACGGGTGGTGGTGTTGCGGCGGTTCGGGCGGCAGCGGGCGGTCGGAATCGTGGTGGTTCGAGCGGCAGCGGGCGGTCAAAATCGTGGCGGTTCGGGCAGCAGTGGGCGATCGAAATCCTGGGTCAGCCGGCAGTAGGGATGGCTCGGACTTTTGGAGGCTGGACGACGGTGGCACACGGATCTTCGGCTCCGAGTAGCAGCAGGCAGCGTTGGGGCACCGATTACCGGCGGAAAGCGGAGGAGGGTGTCGGACTTCGCGAACAGCGAGGAACGGTGGTGAAGAAGTAGTCGCGCGGTGAGGCGGAGGAGCTTCGGGCGGAGGGCTACGGGAGGCATGGCAGCAGGGGCGTCAGATCGTCGGATCTATGCCGGGCGATCGTGGACGACCGGCGAAGTGGCAGCAACTAGTGGCACGGCTGGGTCGCGGTGAGGCACAGCTCCGCTGCTGGGTTGAACGGCGAGGCGAGTGCAGTGCGTTTGAAGAAAAGCTAGTCGGTCAATTGCAGAGGTGGGGCAGCGGATTTGGGGAAGATGATGAACAGTAAAGGTCAAATCAACCCTTTACTGTTTTGGCCTTTACGTTTTCCCCTCAAACTCACTTCTCTCTTTTACTTTTTCCTTTTTTGCCTTTTTTTCACCAAAGGAAAAGAGCCCCCCATCCGAGCCACAAAACGAAGGAAAAGAAGAGTTTCCTTTCTTGCTTTTTTATATTTTTCCCCCTCTTTTCCCCAGGTCCTCGTACACGGTTGCTTTTATAGAGGGTAAGAGATAAGCTTTCGATTTCCCCTTCAAATCTACATCCGCGATACATTTTCACCAACCGATCACTATTGATAAGAATTCAAGATTACGATAAATATTTTCTCGAAATCCAAATCTCGCAAAGATAAATCGCAATATCGCAATATTTTTTCACACATATGCCATATCCAAAAGATTCATATCCCGGAAAAATTTCAAAATTTCTATTTTTCCACGAAATAATTAAAAAACATGGGCTTGGGCCAACCAGCTCGCTTCATGGGCCTGATCCATCTAATTTGAATATATCCACCACTGGTCCAATAGAATGCAAAAAAAACAAATAACAAAATAAATGCAACTTAAATCTATATGCTATGCAATTAATATTTTTTCCAGGAATTAAATTTACCCCTAATTTTTAATCTGATAAATGACTATATGGGTTGCCAAAATTTAGGTGTTAACACTCGTCTTCGCCTCCACCGGCTGCTCGTGGAAGGCCTTCACCGCAGCGATCGTCCGGTCCAGAAACTCCGCCGGCACGCCGTGGTTGACCACCTGGAAGAAGCCGAGCCCACGAGCCGCACACCCCACTTCCTCGATGACGGAGGGACGGTGCCCGGAGTCGCAGCCGGAGAAGTGAATGGTGGGGATCGAGTCGGAGCTGGGCCGGGCGGGCCCGAGGTCAGAGAGTGTCTCGGGCGGGTGGATGAATAGGGGAGGGATGGAGGTGAGGCTGGAGTCGACGAGGCCTTTGACTCCGAGCTTGGATTCGTCGAATTGCTTGACCTCTTTGGCTCGGCCGGTGTCGGTGACGCCCATGGGTCGACTCCGAGTTTCTGGTTCGGCCGATGCGAGTGTCGTACTGCAAGGAAAGAGAAAGGGAAGGCGAGGAGGCGATGGCAAAGGGAGAGGAAGATACAGCTTCCTTCCCAGATTCATTCGACAAAAACCAGACCCCGCGGTCGCGTGCTAAATGGCATTACGAAAGAAGGAAATAATGTCGGTTTTCTCAACGCTCTTTGTTAAAAAAAAAAAAAGATGTTGTATTCATGTGGTGGAATGATATGAATAAAGAACGCGATGGATATATCAACGTAAAAATGAGAGAACAAACTTACGAGTCAATGTTTGCTCAAAAAAAAAAAAAAACTTACGAGTCAATGCATCTCGATTACGCGAGGCTAATTTTTTTTTTTATTAAAAAAAGGGGGAAATCTCAGGTTTTTACGGCGTCGTTTCGATGATTAGTCGTTCAACTATATTTCAACTATTCAATTATTAGTTATTATTGCTCCTGTCAATTCTATGACATCTTTATATGTTTTTCCAAATTTATAGAAATAAAAAGAGTGTCTTTTTCTTTTTTACAGTGTTTGATATTAACAACAAAATAAAAGCACAAGATGGGTAAAGGGCTTAGCGTGGAGAAACACGAGGGTTCAGGAAGTTAATAATAAGTTTACAGGCTTTGTTTGTTTTGTGAAAAATATTTTTCGGGAATACAATTTCCTCATTTTCTGGTGTTTGGTTTGCTTAGAAAAATGATTTAATGGAAAACTTATACTTAATTTCAAGAAAATGATTTTTTTGGAAAATATGATAAGGTATTGGTGCTTGAACTCAAAATTTTATATTTGGGTATAGAAACCCCAACACTAATTCCTAGCAATCAGGATTAGGTCTCTAGCGCTCAAGCTTAGATCCAGTGAGATTGGGCTAGAAGTCTTGGTGCCTATGCATCCAAATCTGGGTCCATAAAGGTCATGTTTGAGTCTCCAATCCCCGAACTTTGATCCTTGGTACTCAAGCCCAGTTTCACAAAGGCAATGCATGGAATCTCGCCGCTTTGGCTTAGGCTCTTGGTAAAGCAATCATTCTTATAAAATTATATATTTTTAAAAAATCGATTTATTTATTTATTTATTTATTTATTTATTTATTTATTTTTCTTTCCTTTTCTTTTTCCTTCTTTCTTGGCTGATCTCCAACCATGAGGATGGCTGACAACCCACCATATGCGAGGGATGAGCTTGCCTAAGGTTAGTGAGGCTCAAGCTCATTGGCTTCGTTGAATTTGGCGAGGTGGAGCCTTTGCTCGAGATTAGCAAGCTCATCCCTCACCGTGATCGACGACCGCGGATTGGTGGAGGAAGAAGGAGAAAGAAAAAAATTAATAACTCAAAATTTTTGGTAGTTTTACCTAAGAAAATCAAATCATATTTTTCATACCAAATGACAAAAATATTTTTAAATTTATTTTTGGGTTTCAGTTATGCACAAAAAAATTGTTGTTTTCTTGAAAAATAACTTCTTGAAAAACATTTTCAAAAAATCTCACATTTTTTGCGAAATAAAGTTCTAATATTTGTGTGCCATGACCATTATACACCTAAACTATGTTTGTCTGTGATACAAAATACTAATGCAAGAATGTTGGCGTGGCACAATTTTATTGGTTATCCGAGACAATTAGGTTTTATAAAAGTTTTATAAAATTCCAATCTTATGTAATTTTTTGGTTTCACAGTCAACTCCTTTTGTCATGAAACAATCCGAGACTGCTTTTGATTTTAATGGTTGACCTCCTCGAAATCAAACCTGTGGCATCATGCATTAACTCATATGAGGAATTGTTTGTTTTAACCCATCTCATATCGAGCTTTACACTTTAAGTTTTTAGGCGTTTTTTTTTTTTTTTTTTTTGTGGTCAAAGATAGGTAATTCATTCATTCATAAGCAAGGATTACAAGAAGACGATAGGGTGGATTCAGAGCATAAAATACTAAAAAGAGGATAGGGAGGTGCATATAACCAATTTGTGGGAAGGGACTTAAGATGATGTGATTTCACTACCCAATCAGCGGCTTGGTTGGCTTCTCTTGGGCAATAAGACAACTTAACAAAAGGTAGATTTTGTAGCATAATTCTACTTTCATTTATCAAGCTGCTCACAGCCCATGGAACTTCAGCCCGGCCCAGCGTTGCTTCAACAAGAGTTTGGTTATCGCTTTGTACTTCCCAAGCACTTCCCCTATTCTGAACTCGAACTGTTCCCACGTGAGTTGCTGTTCTGTGGGTGATAAAACGCAGACTGTGAGAGAGAGCTAGGGCTTCAGTGCACAGAGCGTTCGCTGCTTGAATCTTAGCAGCAAATCCATCGATCAACGGACCTCTTGAGTTGCGCACGACCCCTGCCACGGAGTTCTTCTCTTCCCCCTTCACCTAGGAGCAATCGATGTCGAGTTTGAAGCTAGTGTTGTCCGGTGGTTTCCACGTTTCGGGTGAAAGTCGGCTACTGGTTCTCTTATGTTCTTTACTCGGAACCCATCTGGAGAAGGCCTTGACTTGTGCGTGGGCAAGATCTGCTATGGAATCAAATTTGGGAGGTTTGGATCGAAATATATGGTCGTTCCGGAGCTTCCATATAATCTAGAGTGTGCTGGCCACCATCTCTGCTGAGGGTAAATCGATTTTTTCAGCAAAGAAGTCTTCAAACCACTTGTCCATTCGGGTTACTGAGATTGTTTTGTTGTAGAGGTTGAGGCGCGGATCAAGCCATATATGTCAGGTTCTTTTGTAGAGGAAAAAGAGATGCTCTGTAGTTTCAAGGTGCCGAGAACAAAGTGGGCACAACGGATCAGGTAATACTCACCTCTTATAAAGATTTTCCTTTGTGGGTATTGCGTTTTGACATATGCTCCATAGAAAAAACTTAACTTTGGGAGGGACTAGAATGCTCCATAATCGGGTCCATAAAGATCTAGGCGGTTGGTAGGAAGTTGTTGCTTTGTTGGGATCTGGAGAAGTAGTCAATGAGCAAATCCTATTGAAGCCATTTTTAACTGTATAGGAGTCTGACTTGTTTCCTGTCCATATTATTCTATCTTTCCGCGGTATTGCTAAAATGGGGATTGCAAGAATTTCTTTAACTACTTGGTCATCAAAAAGTTTGCGAAGCTTAGGCTCATCCCATGCTCTTCCTTCATTGCACATTAATTCAACGACTTTCTTAGGATCATTTATATTCGCCGGCCCGCCTAATACTCCCCTTGGAAGCCATATGTCCTGCCGGATGTGAATACGTTCCCCATCCCCCACCATCCACCGGACCTCCAGTTCAATAGTATCCTGACCTATTAGAAAGCTTCGCCAGCCCCAAGATGGTCGCTGTCCTAGTTTTGCTCTCCATAAGTCCCCATTTGGATAGTAAACACCTTTTAGTATATGGCTCCATAGTGCTGAGGGTGATTGTAATAATCTCCACGCTTGTTTGCTTAACATAGCCTTGTTAAATTTAATTAGGTCTTTAAAGCCAAGACCCCCTTCATCTTTTCTAGACTTCAAAACTTCCCATTTCTTCCAATACATACCTCTTTTAGAATCGTTTTGTTTCCACCAGAATGCTGCAATCCTTTGTTCAATGGCTTTGCATACTAATATTGGGATTTTGAAAATAGACATTGCATACTGAGGAAGAGCCTGTGCCACAGCTTTAATCAATACTTCTTTGCCAGCTTTAGACAATAATCTTTTTGTCCATCCTGCAAGCTTCATGTTCACTCTTGCAAGAATCCATGAAAACATCTCCTTTTTTATTTGTCCTCAGTCAAATGGAATCCCCAGGTACTTCCCTGTTTTGTCGATAATAGGCACACGTAACTCATATGCCATATTCTTCTTTAAACTCAGAGGATAGCCCTTATTGAAAAAACACTCCTAATTTGTTTAAATTGATAGCTTGACCAGCAGCGTAGCAATATTGATTTAGAATATTTGCCACATTTTGACATTTCTGACTGTCCCATCCATAAAAAGTATAGCGTCGTCTGCAAATAATAGATGAGACAAAGCGGGACAATACCTATTCAATTTTATTCCTTTGATGCTTCCATCTTCTAGTGCTTTGTACATCATCCAGGAGAATGCATTTGCCATTAATATAAATAGGTATGGGGACAATGGGTCTCCTTGTCTTAAACCCCGTGTGGGATGGAAATATCGTGTATGATCGCCATTGATTTTGACGCTAAAGGACACTGTGGAGACACAATACATCACAAGCTCAATCCATTTTTCACCAAATCCCATCTTCCTCATACTCATTTTTAAGAAATCCCACTCAACCCTATCATAAGCCTTTTGCATATCCAGTTTAAGAATTGCCTGGAATTTCTTTTTGCGTTCTCTAATCCTCAGCTAATGCAAAACCTCCTAAACTATAAATATGTTATCTTGTATTTGTCGTTCTTTAACAAAGGCGCTTTGTTCAGTAGCTATTATCTCATCAAGCCATAGTTTCAGTCTATTTGATAGCACTTTAGAGATAATTTTATAGCTGAAATTACATAGACTGATTGGCCTAAACTGGCAAATACTTTCTAGATTTTTCACTTTTGGAATGAGGGATATATGAGTCTTGTTGAGCAGGAGATCGAATTTACCTGATTCAAAGAAGTTTCTGACTAGATTGAACACTTCCAGCTTAATCTCTTCCCAATAATACTGATAAAATTGTCCATTGAGACCATCCGGACTGGAGGCTTTGAGTATACCTAGCTGGAACACCGCTTCTTTGATCTCTTCCATTGAAATAGGAGCCAACAGGCTTTCGTTCATTTCCCTGGTGACTATAGATGGGCATATGTCTAGCATAGGCTGAAGATTTCTTGGGCTTGCCGATTCATATAGTGAGCGATAGAAATCTTCTATGTGTTGCGTCAATATTTTCTGATCCCTGCACCAAGTATCTTCATTTAGTTTCAGCACAGTAATTCTATTCCGTTGTCTTCATTGAACTGTTGTAGCGTGGAAATATTTTGAGTTCCTGTCACCCCATTGAAGCCAATTTGCCCGAGACCTCATACCCTAATACATCTCTTCTTGCCGCCAAAGCCGTTCTATGTTCTCCTTAAGTTCCTGACTTTCCTTATTGCTGGAAAATTGGGGATCCCCATTCGTAATCTCAGTTAGTTTCTATTTAAGAATTTTGATTTGGATAGAGGCATTAGGAAACTTGTTTTTGTTCCATGCAGTCAATTCCTGTGTAACATGATGTATTTTCTGAGAAAAAATCATATAACAATGCTGGTTGTTTCCCCAACAGCGTTTTATGATATCCCGACATTCTTCTTCCTCCGTCTAGTATGCTTCAAACTTAAATTCCTTTCTTTTTTTTTTTCTCCCAAACAGGATGTAAAGATAACACCAGGGGGCTATGATCAGAGCCTACCGCTAGGAGGGCGACAACTTCAACATTTGGGAAGGTAATTCTCCAATCCATTATACAAAAGGCTCTATCCAGCCTCTTTTTAACTAAATTTTCACCTTCTCTATTGTTAGCCCAAGTGAAAGCACACCCTTTAGTATCAATTTCCATCAAGGAACAGTCATTGAGCATCTCCCTAAAGGCCGCTATTCTATGTTGATTAGCTTCCCTTTTCCCAACCTTTTCCCAGCTATATAGAATTTCATTAAAATCCCCTCTACAGAGCCAAGGAAGTTGATAGTGGAGTGAAAATTCCGAACCTTTTGCCATAATAGAAGTCTCTCTTGGAAACTTGTGGGAGCATGCATCAGTGTGACTCTTATTAGGTGTCCACTATTCGAATCCTTACATTCCACATCCATATGCTCTTTTGAACTTAAATTGATTTGAATTTCCACGCCCTCATTCCACATCAGCACCAAACCCCCGGCAATTCCTATTGGTTGCTCTACGAACATGTTTTTAAGCTTCAATCTTTTTCGGACTTTATCCACCATCAACTCCTTGTTTTTGGTTTCCATCAAGAAAACCAAGTCGGGCCTTTCTTGAGCCATTAAGGCTCTAAGCTCATAGACTGTCAGGGGTTGCCCAACCCCTGACAGTTCCAACTTAGAATCTTCATGGTATCTTTGGTGGCTTATTAGGGCTAGCTACCAAAGCCCAATCATTCCCCTCTTTTACCAGCTGCACAGGGGTATCTAATAATTTCATATCATCAATAATAGAAGAGGTAGAAACTTATGCTCTTTTCTATTTCTTTGTTTTTTGATACTTCATCATCTTCGTTTCAGCTTCACCCATAATGTTGTAGCCGCATCGGTTGGGCCTTCTAGGGCGCGCATGACAACCATTCTGTTTCTAGAAATAGTTTGGAACGAAGAAATAGATTTTTCTATTTCTATTTCTAGAAGAGTTTCTAAGAAAAAATAACCATTTGATAACGACACAAAATTTCTACTCTAAAAATATAAATTCGTTTGATAACGACACAAAATTTCTTCCTTTCGGATGGCGAAAGAACGATCGATGACCTTTAATATAAAAAATAAAAATAAAAATGATTTAGTAACAAAAAAAATAAATCATAAAATAAATCATAAAAAATAAAATAAAAATATCCTTAAAAATAAATTTATTTTATTTATTCTATTTTACTTTATTTTACGAATAAATTTATTTTAAAATGAATAAAAATAAAAAAAAAAAAAAAATTATTTGGCAAAACACTCAAGGCAAAAATAAAAATAAATTTAGTAAATTTATTTTTAATAGAAATTTATTTTTATTTATCATAAATAAATTATTTTTAATAAATTTAATAAATTTATTTTTAATAAAATAAAAATAAAATGATAAATAAAAATAATTTATTTATTTTTAATAAATTTATTTTTATTTTTAAATGAATAAATTGAATATATTTATTTATTTTTATTTTTATTTTTAATAAAATGAGGAGGGGCGGATGAGGAGGAGGAGGTAGAGACGTAGAGGAGATGAGGGAGGACTCACCAAAATTATGGTTTAGTGGGAGAAATTATTTCTGATTTCTCTTCTAGAAATCAGAAGTAGAAAATTTCTATTTCTGATTTCTCTTCCAAATCAATTTCGGAATAGAAATCTATTAAGGAAATAGAAAAACCGAGTAGGTTTATCAAATGGGTTTCTATTCCAGGAAATAGGTCCGAAATAGAAAAATTATTTCGGAATGAAATTTTGGTTATCATGCACCCCCTAAGAATAAAGAAATGTTTTCCACTTCCTTCTTTGGCTATTGAAAGCATCTCTTCGCCATCTCTTCCCCCCATTAAAGAAGGGCTATCTACTCGTTTTTTGTTCCGGGAAAGGGATTAGTTGTTTCAGTTTCTACCCTTACAATAACTTCCATATTGATTGTCTCCACAGGAGTTTCAGGTACAGATTCTTCTTCTTCTTCATTAAGATCAACCTTGCCATAAATACCTCCCAATGCGGACTATAATCTTTTACTTCTTCTACTTTGAGCCACGGCCTATACTTCCCTACCTTGTTTGTTGCCCAGCTCGTTGTTTCATATGGTATCTCCTCACGATATGATGCATAGTGACCAATTCGCCCACATGAGTAACAAAAGTGAGGGAGACGCTTATATTTAAACTCCACCCATAAGTTCTTGTTCCCAATCTTGACTAAAGCCCCTGTTTTAAGAGGAGCTGTAAGATTCATCTCTACTTTGGCTTTTCTTGTCTTATAGGGACCATAGCCTTTAGATTCTAATTGTATTTCTTTTACTGCTCCCACTTTACCAGCAACATCATAAAATACTTCTTCTAAGATCCATCCCGAGGGTAATCCAACAATATGAACCCATAACTCATATCTAGAAAAATCATAGCAGTGTACAGGAATATCTAGCTCACATTGTTTTAGCACTAACAAGTTGCTTGCAAAGGACCATGGCCCAGATTTCAGGACTCTCTCCTTTTCCTCTTCTGTCTCGAATACAAATGAGAAGAGACCCGGTTCTTTCTGAGAGCATACAACAGCCTCTATTTTCCACGCCTTCTTCATAGTGTTGCAAAATACTTGAAAATTCACATTGGGTTTCGAATATAACTTACCAAAGAGAGTATGGCTGCATTCAATGCATTTGTTATGGGGATTTCCTGCTGAACTTCAATCACATCATTGGCTGACCATAAATGGCCTAAACTCTTGCAGAGGGCAGCAAGACGGCGTTGATTTTCCTCATCAGGCTCCATTCTGGCATCAAATCAGACACTCTTTCTGAGGTTGATGGTTGCAGGCGTCATCGTCAGTAAGGGATGAAGTTTTCTTCGGGGCTGTTCTGTGAAGATCTTGTGGCTTTGGGTATTGGGCAATTGAAGGGAGCTCCACAAGAGAGTGGATGGGAGTCAAAATATATCAGATGGTGCTACTCCACGCTTGATTTCCTGTGAAACAGAAAAGGGGGTTGCATTTCTGGGATGGTTTTAGGGTTTGGGTTCTGTATACCCATGATTTTGGGCAATAATTTCCTGCTTTCAAATGGTATGGATTCCACAAAGCTATGGGATGGAACAGTGATTTAGGTTTTGGGGGTGAAAGCTCCCATGGGTTCGGGAGAGGAAAGCTCTACCAGCGAGAGAGGAGGTTTTTTTTTTCTAAAATAAAGGTTGCCTCAGCCACAAAGTTCTTAGGCGTTTGAGTTGGCACTTTCTCAAAAGGTTATCTATCCTAATAGTGCTCTCACATGATCAATACTTAATATTGAAATTTCAATACTAAATATTACCATTATGTCAAAATGTGTATCTTGTGAGTTAATTTCAATTTAATATATATTTTAGGAACTTTCTCCTTCTATGCGGTGCGTAACCCTTCTCCATCTTAAAAACTTGTCAGGAGTTGCTCCTTATCTAAATTCTTCGGCCTAGTGATCACTTCACATTCTTGTCGAATTGGGTTGTTACAAATGAAGTATTAGATTAGAGGCAAAAAGTCTATGATTGGACACATGGAAAAATAACGAGATGTGTTTAAAAGTTTTGAGAGTTAAGAATATCCTATAAAGAGTTATGTGCAATCCAATTATGAGGTTAGACTCCTCCTGTTTTACAATCAGCACAAAATTTTGGCCTTTATTTATCTCTCATCTGAAATTTGATCAATATGATTTTTGATGGTCGGAAAGCTTGCGAATTCATTGGAACCTAAAAATAAAAATTTTCCCAACAATGTTTTAATTGGGCGATTGAAACTAAAGGTCATGATGTTATCATTCAATCGGCAGATTTCGACAGATAAGCTATTTATGGATAAAACATGAAGCGGAGTCAGAATTTTAATAGAGTGGGCTGTAAAGGTTTCGATAATGTTTGTCATTATTACATGATGGAGAAAAACACCGCGTAGCAAAACATATATAAGTAGAAATAGCGAGAAGTGTTTTTGTCTAGGACCGACGTATATATACTAAAGAGAAAATTGATTTATCTTTATATAGCAGTGCAATTTAAGTTTATTTTATGAAGTTTCATCTTTTAAGACACCAAAAGCTAAATAATATACTAATAATTTGCTTAAAAAAACATCTAATTTATCGAAGGTCATCTTATAAATGGTCAGGTTAAGTAAGAAATGGTTCTTATCTAATCACTAATCTGATAAAGTAATTGTTGACACTAGAACTTGTCCTCATGGGCTATCAGGAACCGAATGGGCCCACTAGGCTTCCAGAAGACGTGTCTATCAAAGGAAATCCGGATAAGGCCATAATCGCAACGGTCATAGTCACCGACGACTCGGTATCAACAGTTATTCGGAAAAAAGAAGATAGGAAAGAGCCAGTTACCGAAGAAGCAGGATATCAATTACCGAAGCACTCGATATCATCTACCTCGTGGATGAGATAGTACAATTATTGAAAGCGAACCGAGAATTCGGGAGATTATTTGAAATGTCGAGAGAGCTATTTTCCTTATCTGGCCATAAATAGCGAGAAGTGACTGTAAAAGGACCAAAAAATTTGACAGGGAATGCAATACACTTGTTATTTGCTGCTTTTTACATTTACTTTAGTCATCATTTATCCTGCAATTTTCTACAAGGCCATTGAATTTATCTTTATTTATTGTTATCGCCATTAGAGTAGAATTAGTCGTTTCCTTTTCGAAAGGACACGGGACCCTATATACAAAACCAAAAAAAAAATAGTTGAAGATTCAACCTTTGATGAAAGATACTTTCTCCAAGAAGATTCTCGGTGAAACAGTAATTAAGATAAGTTTTAATAAGTTTTTGTATAAAAAGAAAAAATAAAGAGAAAATTCCAAATAAAGGCCGAAGTATTTTCATTTTCTTAAATAAAGGTTTGAAGTGGATATTATTTCAAATAAGGGTCGGAATTGTTCTTGTTTTCTCAAATAAGAGCATGAATTGAATATTATTTTACATAAGGACTTGAAGTGGCTATATTAGTCTCAAATAAGGCCTAAACTTACTTTCGATGAAGGGCAATTTTGTCTTTTGAGTTTTTTTTTTAATTTTTCCTTTTTTCTTTCTTTTTTCTATTTTTTCTTTACAAAAAAACTAAAAAAAAATTAAAAAAAAAGTAAAAAGGAAAACACACAGGAGGGATGGAGACCCTTGTATTTGGTCGATGAGGATTGCCGGACCTTGTTGAGGCACCGATGACCTCGCCGGCTATCGGTGTCGCCCCATTGGCGACGGGGCGATGACCATAGGGAGGAGGGAGCCCTCCTACTTCCCTCCTGCCTGTATTTTTCCTCTTTTTCTTTTTTAACTTGTCTTGCTAATTTTAATCTAATTTAATTTTAATTTATTTTATATTGTGTTTTGACAAAAATATCCTTAATTGGTAGGAATTTTTTGCCAATTGACAAGTGGGTGAGGCTAAACCCTTATTTGAAACAATCATAATCATTTCAATCCTTTCTTTGATACTTATATGACCATTTTGGGCCTTCATTTGAAACGGGGTCTACTTCAAGTTCTTATTTGAAAAAATGAAGACACTTTGAGGTCTCATTTGGAATTTTCCCAAAGATAAATAAAGGAGAAGCTTTGCTTGCCCCTCCCTAGCTGTAACTGGTGAATGGTATGTAGGTGAAATCTCATGTATATTTTCAATTTTTTTTCCTTTTCTTTCTTGAGATTTATATTCATTTGAACTCGCCCATTTAACTCCTCTATTTTATATCTAAACTAGCCACTCAATTAGCGCTTTTTGCGGCTTGTCTGTATGCATTTTTTTTTTAAATTGTTGGTAACACTAATAATATAGTATTTGTTATAAGAGAAAAGATAAGACTTATTTGATAGTGATAAATATATAATTTTCTAGAAGAATATTATATGTGAAGGAAGGCTAGGGTTACAGTGAAGCAGAAAAGGGGCTGTATTATTATGTTCCCTACATGATAGAGAACGTGATTTTTTTATAGTACATTCATGAAAGCTATATTTGAAATAAGTTCTGATTTTGACAAGAAACAAAATATAATAGGACATAGATACTCTACCTCTCAATGATCAGTATTATATAGGGGAAGAATCCAGTATTTCCTCCGGTCCTACAAAGAAGCAATCTTATGCCTGTATCATCTTTTCTGCCCCGTGCACCTCTAAATCATGCCCTGAAGTAATCGACCAGACTTTCGTCCAACTCAGTAGTAAAGAATGCCCTCAAGTATGCGCCCACAGTGAATTGCCGAAAAGCTGCAGGTTTATCTTAGGACACAAGCTTCGGCAATAGTCTGAGCTGGATATCCAAATTGCTCCAGTCATAGAAAACTACAATAGACACATTTGGCTCTCGATTAGGGTTGGCCAATGTCGTATGCTTTGTGCTTTTCTACTCGTTGTTGGACATGATCTACAAAGATTGAAATCACGTAAATCAGATCTCTATTTTATTGTATAATATTACTTTTGAATAGGTTCAGGTGCTTTGGTAATGCTCCTAGTACTCAACGAAAGTTTACCTGAAGGATGTTGTCATCAATGTTCACAACTAGAGCACCAGGATTGGGGCAGTGCATCCAACCACTCGTCCCTATGCTTCACTTGCAAACCTGGGAATTGGTCCTACAAGAGCACTGCAATCACTCCCGGGTCTGTGTGGGACACCAAGCCGACCGTCAAATCGGGCTAGGGATAGTACGTATAGTAATTCCCCACCATCATCCTGCTCTCTGGTTATGTCAATTCCTATAGCTTTTCTGGACTCAATCCCAACCCCTCGCTCAACAGTCCCATTAGGATGCCTCCCAAGCGTTGGATTTGCTGATCCCATTCCATCACCTCATTTTTGCACACCTTGGGGATCTCTGCCATGTTCGCTTTCGGCTCCAACCTTATTTGGAGCGTGTCCCTGCAACATAATTCCTTGCATTGGTTTAAACAAATTCTTTTTGCTTGCCCAATTTTTTTTTAATGTTCGAATGACTTTTCTTTTTGTTTGTCCCCTTAAAAATATTAATTAATTCTCCAACTTCATGCAATCCAGATGTATAATTTATCAATGTCACGCTCATCACATTGAGATGCGTCACCCTCTTCCATTAGTCATATACAACGTACCATTCCGTACCATTTGTTAAAAAAATTATCCGCAAAGTCAAAAACATATAATACCGCATCTGGTTTAATCCCAAGCTTTTCAATTATGCCAATTTAATCATAAATATAATTATAATTATCAATTTAGTCCAAAACATTTCAATTATACTAATTTAGTCATAAACCATTTGATGAATTATATTTAGTCCAAACTCTCTAATGATTTATCAATTTAGATCTTTTGGTGATTTTTGGCCAAAATTGCTGACATGGCGGTTTAGTAAGCATCGATTGTTTTTCATGACACGATTGGCACTTAGGGCGACTAGTGCTGAGTCTACCGACGTTGACAATTCATGCAATTTTTTTTTTAATTTTTTAATTTTTAAATTTTATGAATAACTTTTTCTTTTTCTTTTTTCTTTTCGTTCTTCCCCTCTACCAAGCGTCATCAATGATCAATGAACTCTGCTGGCCTTAGGTGAAGGTGGCCCATGCCAAGGGCCAACAAGGGCAGCCCTCACTTGTGGCCAGCAACCTCCATTGGCCATCGATGAAGCCTGACGATGGCCAATGGAGGGAAAAAGGGAAAAGAAAAAAAAATCATAATGAATGAAAAAATTACAAAAATTGTAAACATCAATATCGCCATGTCACATATTACGGCCAACATTGACTAAATTATTATGTCAATTATTTTTGGTAAAAATGAGTCGAAATGACTAAACTAATGCACCATTAGAAGGTTTAGATTAAATTGATAAAATATTAAGTTTGGGACTAAATCAACATAATTGAAATGTATATGATTAAATTGATACATTAAAATGTTTAAAATTGAATTGACTGCTGTACGATAGGTTTATAATTTTTTAGA
This sequence comes from Eucalyptus brandiana, assembly GCA_014182725.1. NCBI lineage: Eukaryota > Viridiplantae > Streptophyta > Magnoliopsida > Myrtales > Myrtaceae > Eucalyptus > Eucalyptus brandiana. The sequence continues at coordinate 33,984,012 of CM024669.1, forward strand.
CAATTTTTCGATCATTTGCTAAATATTCAAAACTTGATTTGATTTGATCCAATAATTAAGCTTGGTTGATTATCTCCAGCTAGCCGCTTTGGAATGGAACAAGTCAACGTTGGAGAAGAACGTGACGCCGGTCTCCATCTCCCCTGGTATATCCTTGCCTTCGCCTCCATCGGTTGCTCGTTGAAGGCCTTCACGGCCGTGATCGTGCGGTCCAAGACCTCCGTTGGCACACCGTGGTTGAGTACCTGGAAGAAGCCGAGCTTGCGATGGGATAACTTTTTCTCGAGAAGGACTGAGTCAACTACAGGAAGATCGAGATCATGTTCCGCTAAAGAAAGGAGACTGAGATATGTGACGAGTGATGGCTTCTCACGTCTTTTCTTAGTTGTTCACTGATTTGTGGTGAGGGTCAGAAGAGCTCCTGTCTTAGAGAAACTGTCGCATTTTGCAGATGCAATTTTCATAAATTTTGCAAAGAATACCGGATGTTTGCAACGCATAGAAAAACCCCTGGAAAGGCAACTTGATCCCGGGGAGTGGGAGTGTGAATCGTGAGTTCTTGCTAATCTTCTTCTAGTGACCTCCTATATCGAGCAGTTACTGTTCATGAGCTGTTCTGCGTTATGGATCTGTGATTGATAGCAGCAACTACATCGACTTTAGAAGGAATATGGGTGCTTGAAGGATTGTTCTACAATAATTATCCAGCTGTATTATAAGGATACACTGATTCTAGTTGGATTACAAGTGTGGGAGATGAGCGTTTCACTTCTGGATGGATCTTCACACTAGCTAGAGGTGTTGTATCTTGGGCGAGTAAGAAACATACATGTATAACTCACTCAACAATGGAATATGAATTTATTGCTTTGACAGCAGCTAGGAAAGAGGTTGAATGTATTAGAAATTTGTTGTTGGATATCAAATTATGGCCTAGTCCTATGCCTCCTATTTCTATCTACTGTGATAGTCAGGCCACTTTGGCAAGAGCCTATAGTAGCATCTATAATGGTAAATCTAGATATATTAGTCTAAGACATGAATATGTGAGACAATTGATTAAAGATGGTATCATAACAATTGTCTATATGAGGTCAAGTAAAAATCTTGCTAATCCTTTGACAAAGACTTTACCAAGACATATGGTAATAACGACCTCACAAGAAATGAGGTTGAAACCCTTTAATTGAAATCACCAATAATGGTAATCCGACCTTTTTCTAGAACATCACTAGTTACAATATTTAATGGGTATGAACAAGTTATAGAATGTGATTATTTGATACTGACGTAGCCCTGATATGAGAAGTCAGTATCATCTGTTACATTTTGTAGGCTGAATTGAATTCTTAATGAAGTATGATACAAGTTTGTAGTGTGTTGATAGTAATAGAAACACATGGTAGATACTTCACCTATATGAGCTTAGAAGTGGTGCCGCTTCTTACAAAAGTTATGGTTGCTTTCTAGAGAGTTTATGAAACAGGATTAAGCACAATGCCATAATAGTGCGGAGTAATATAGAACTTCTCGCTGAAATAAGAGGTTAGTGTATGTGCGGTATGTCCGGTTCAATTACATAAAAGTACAAGTTTAAAGCCAAGCTACTTGTCACTTTGATAGAGCTTTGATATATTTGCACTAAGTAAAGATTTAACTTGAAAGAGAACTTTATGTATGTATATTAATCTTACTGAAATTTTGGCTATACGGTTTTTTTTTTTTTAATTTTAATTTTGAAATCTTTGTTTTTACAAACAAAGTGGGAGATTGTTAGAGGTTTGTTTGTCAAAACAAACTAAGTGTTTTTTCCTTGTCCCACATAGGAAAAGTGGGAGGAAGTGGCGCAATTTATAAGTGAAGGGTATCCTTGTGTACCTCAAGGAATGATTGGGTGGGGCTAGACTCCACCTTACCCGCATGTGGGTGCGCGATTATTTGGCACACTTTGCACGCCCGCGGTTTAATTAACACTAATCCCTTTGTTATTTATTTATTTATATTTTTTTGTTATTAATTTTTAGTAAATTCAAAGGTTGTCTTTTATTTTGAGAATTTCGAAAATAAAATATATAAAATGAAAATTCGAAATTCTATTTAAAAAAATTATTCGAATTTTATTTGTGTTTTTCGATACAACCTTTGGAAAATTACCTATTCGGTTTGCAACTTTTCCCGAAGGGTTGCATTTGTTCGTTTTCGACTTCTTCCAAAGAGTCACATTTGTTTATCCAAACAATTTTTCTAAAGGACGTGTTTGTTCATTCTTTGGCAATTTTTCACGAAGAGTTGCAAGACTGTTTTTATATATACTCGTTATTTTTCGAAAAAACAAAAAGTGATCATTTTCATCTTTTCCGAGCTTTCTGTCTGAAAAACTACAGCCATTCTTTCAATTGTTTCCTAGAGAGACCCTGGAGAAATACTAGAATTGCTATATAGTATTCTCATCTAAGACTTTGTTGTATCCTAGATGATTTTTGCCGATGACCATTAGTAACGTTGTAGGGCAAATAAGAAAGTGATATCACGCCTCAAAGTCCGACTTGAGTACTCTGAATATCCATCTTCATTGTTTTTTTTTTTTTGGTAAAGATATCCATCTTCATTGTTCTACCCAATTCAAAGCCATATTTTCCCAACAACAATTGTATTGGTTGTCCAAGATGATTAGTTCTTTTAAAAATTATGTAAAACTCCAATACTACATAATTTTTCCATTCGATATATGTTTTGAGTGATTGTAGCGTCCGCGAAAGGCTCATATGATCTACTCTATCCACAAAGACAAACCGGTGATATCAATTTGAATCAATTTCTTCTGACTCTAATGGTTGAATTTCTTGCAATCAAATTGCCTATTAGATTGGAGCGAATAGTTTGTGATTAAATAGGTTGAGACACATAATTGAGATATATTTGAATGTTTTGAGAGTTAAGTATACCCTATAGAGACTTACATGTACTTGAATCATGAGGTTGGACTCTTTTTGTCTCACAATAGTATGAAATTTTAATTGTTTTTTTTTTCTCAAGTGACTTTTGATTGATATGATTTTTTTCTTTTGCCGATAAACCTGATAATTTCTAATTTCAAAACTTGTACTAGAACCTAGAAAATGAAAAAATTTCCCGACAAAATTTTAATTGGGTGGTTCAAGCTAAAGGTTGTAATATGTTATGATTCGATCGGTGGGTTTGGACAAATTAAATATTGATAGACAGCTCATGACAAACGCCTGGTAGCAAAACAGTATAAATAAGTAAAAATAAGTTTAGATAGGGGAGCATGTTGAGTTCGTTTATCTTAAGACACTAAAAGTTAAATATCATACTAATTATTTACTTAACATATGAAATTAACTTTACCATGGGGTCATCTTAATAATGGATATACTAAGTATGAAATGGTTCTTATCTAATCATTAATCTAATAAAATTATTAAGAAACTTTTTTAATAAGCTTTCATATTAGTAATTAAAAAGTCAATGAAAAGCGACAGAATGACGTAGACGCTATGTAAGATTCAAAGGAGCGTGAGCTTTCCGAGCCCATTCGACTGGGGGGGGACCAAGGGTACATTTTCCAACCAAAAATAAAATTAAGTAATTATTTTCTGGGTCAATTATAATGAGTTGCAAGTGGCAAAGGAGAAAACCTTGCTCCCCTCTCTTGACTTTGTAACAAGTAAATGGTATCTTACATAAAAACTCACATATATTTTTGACATTTTTCCTTTTCTTTTCTAAAAAGTTATTATATTTGATATGGGGAAAATTACCAAAAAAGTCCTAAACCTTTTGTAATTGTACCAATTCGATCATGAACTTATTCTTTTGACCAATTGAGTCTTAAAATTTTTACAATTGTGCAGTTCAATTCTTGAGCCAAAAATTGGTTGACCGATATTTGGCAACAAATTTTTTAATAATATTTTATTTTTCGATTTATTTTATTAAATTTTTAATCTTTTTACATTTTTCTCTTTTTCCCCCCTCCCTCCTCCTTTCTTCTTCTTCCTTTGGCTCTGGCGATTGGCCAGCCCTCGTCGGTTGCTGAATTGAGGCGACTAGGTGAGCTCGCCTCGCTGTCACTGTCACTGGGTGAGGGCAAGCTCGCCCCACCGTCACTCAATTTGGAGACTGTGGGCTAGTCAGGGTGGAGTACGCGGACCAGCTGGTTAGGTTGGTGAGTTGCTTGCCGTACGTGGGTGGGGACACCAAGAGCCCCACCATCGACTGTGGAAGGCGGTGTTGTAGAAGAGCAAGAAGTGCCTGTGCATCCTTATCAAGGACTGCAACGACCCCAACCTCGTCCTCAAGATCAATGCCACCCTCGCCCTCGGCCTCCCCTCCAAGTGTGGTGCCCACACTCGCTAGATTGAGCGACAGCGAGTATCCCCTTGCTGGATCTATTGAAGGCTCGCCTTGCCATCACTAGGTGAGGACTCCCTTGCTAGATCTGGCAAGGACTCGCCCTGCTAATGCCTAGGCGAGCTCACCCTCACCTAATGACGGCGAGGTGAGCTCACCCAGCCACCTTAGTTTGGTGACTGACGAAGGCTGGCCGGTCACCGAAGCCAAAGGAATAAGGAGGGAGGGGAAAACAAAGAGAGAGAAAAATGTAAAAAAGATTAAAAAATTAATAAAATAATTCTAAAAATAAAATATTATTAAAAAATTTGTTGTCAAGGGCGTCGGTCGGTGGCCACGTCAAAGCCAGCCCGGCCAATTTTGGTTGGAAAGACTGAACTTGTACGATTATAAAATGTTTAGGACTCAATTGGTCAAAAAAATAAATTTATGATTGAATTGGCATAATTGCAAAAGGTTTATGACTTTTTTGGTAATTATTTTCTAGGTCAATTATAATGAGGTGCAAGTGGCAAAGGAGAAGACCTTGCTCCCCTCTCCTGTCTCTGTAACAAGTAAATGGTATCTTAGATAAAAGCTCACATATATTTTCGACATTTTTCCTTTTCTTTTCTAAAGAGTTATTAGATTTGATATGAGATCGCTCATTAAACTCCTCTATTTTCTATTCAAACTAGCTACTCAATTAGTGATTTGTGGGAGCTTGTCCATATGCATTTTTTTTAATCGTTACGAACACAAATGATCCAGTAATTGATATGTGAAACGAGATGAGACTTAATTAATAGTGATACATATAATTTTCTAGAGGAATATCATATTAGGGTTTATTAGGAGACGGAAAAGGCCTTGCAATATTATGTATCCTGAGCGCGTAAAACATAATAGAATAATAATGATTTTTTAGAGTGCAATCAGGAAAGTTATATTTGAAATAAGTTGCTTTGAATAATAGAGCAGAATATCATAGATTATAAATAGTCCATATGTTTTAATGCTCCATATAATCTAGGGAAAGAATCTAGAGTTTCCTCAAGTGCCACGGGGAAGTATTTTTGGGCCTATGCACCTCTCAATCATGCACTGAAGTAATTTATCAAACATTTCCCGTCCAACTCCTTCGTGAAGAATCTCCTCATGTACTCGTTGAGGTTGAACTGCCGGAAAGCATCGGGTTTATCTGAGGATATGAGCTTCAGGAATGGTCTGAACTCATTCTCGCAATTGCTTGGGTTGCAAAAAACTACTACCGACACATGCGCTCTTGGTTAGGGTTGGCCAACACCTAGTGGTCCACGCTTTTGTGCTCATCGTTGGACATGATCCGGGAAAATAGAAATCACATGAATGGATTTCTGTTTGATCGAAGAATGTAACTTTTTAACTAATTGGGGTGCTTTAAAGACACTCCTAGTCCTCAACAGGAGTTTACTTGGAGGATGTCACCGATGTTCACGACTAGAGCACCCAGGAGTGGTGTCACATCCACCCACTCATTGACGTGCTTCACTTGCAACCCACTGACTTGGTCCTGCAAGAGAAATGTGATCAATCCCAGGTTTGTGTGGGACGTCAAGCTGACCGTCATATTGAGCTGGGGATAGTACGTATAGTAAATCCCCACCATGGCCCTCATCTCCAAGCACGTCAATTCCTGTAGCTTGCGCGGACTCATTCCCAGCCCCTCGCTCAACAATCCCATCAGGAGTCCTCTCGCCCAATAGCGATTCCCAGCATTCAGGACTAGGTCTTCAGCACCCAAGCTCAGATCTAATGAGACCAGGCTGGAAGCCTTGGCACTCGTTCACCCAAACCCGGGTCTATAAAGGTCGTGCTTGAGTCTCCAATTCCCAAGCTTTGATCCTTGGTACTCAAGCCTAGTTTCACGAAGGCAGTGCGCTGAATCTCGCTGTTTTGGCTTAGGCTCTTGGTTAATGAAGTAATCGTTCTTATAAAAAAAATATACATATTTTTAAATTAAATTATTTATTTTTTTATCCTTTTTCTTTTTCCTTCTTCCTTGGCTTTCTCCAACCATGAGGATGGTTGACAACCCAGCATATGTGAGGGACGAGATTGCCTAAGGCTAGCAAGGCTTGAGCTCGTTGGCCTCACGGAATCTAGGGAGGTGGAGCCTTGCTCAAGATTAGCAAGCTCATCCCTTGTTGTGATTAGCGACTGGCGACCAACCGAGGAAAAAGGAGAAAAAAAGTTAAATATTAAAATTAAGATTTTTTGGTAGTTTTACCTAAGAAAATCAAATCATATTTTTCATACCAAATGACAAAAAATATTTTTTAATTCATTTTCGGGTTTTAGTTAAGCAATGGAAAAAAATATTTTTTTTTTCTTGGAAGATAACAATCTGAAAAGCATTTTCAAAAAATGTCACATTTTTCGCAAAATAAATAGAGTTCTAATATTCGTATGCCATGACCATTATACACCTAAACTATGTTTGTTTGTGATACAAATACTAATGTGAGAATGTTGGCGTGGCACAATTTTATTGGTTATCTGAGACAATTAGGTTTTATAAAAGTTTTATGAAATTCAAATCTTAAGTAATTTATTGGTTTATATTGGGAATAACGGATCCCCGAAAACCGGATTCGACACTAAATCGAACCCCTAAATCAATGCGGAAGACGAAGCCTGGGAATAACACGTATCACCGATCGTAAAGCACACCACGGATTCGAGCGTACCTTGTTAGCCACAGATTAGACACCGACGCCGATAAGAGGAAGAAAATCTGGCCCTGTTCGATCCGATGGCGCCTTGAAGGGAAGAAGAACGATGCCGTTTGCCTTACTATTCTTTTTGGAAGAGAGAGTGCGCGGGAGAAGGGAAGCGTACGTTCGTTTCCAACTGGTGCCATCTCTCTCTCTCCTCCCTTTTATACCTTCCCCCATCCACGGGCCCTATTCCCGTGGGCCGGGCCTTTTGGGCCCAGCATGGGCGGACGGGCCTTAAGCCCATCAACAATTAAATCCATCATCTCCCACTCGCACATGGTGGGCCGAACAGAATTCTCTTTACCTCTCTTCAACATTCATACTGGTGAATAATCCGTGCGACCGGCATACTTTGAGAGCTCGTTGCTATACATCTGTTAGGAATATATAGCAGCTCATAATGGGCGTCACACTCCGAGTAGATTTAGTATGCAGTACCCTAGATCGATTGATCACATTTTACATCTCTCTTGATCTCTTTTAAATAATGATATATATATAGTATTCACAATTATGATTATCACAAAAACAGTCATAATTAGTTAACCGGTGAATACAAAACTACAATGTGATTCTCCAAAATCGATCTTCCTCTTTCCTTCAAACTCTCAATTTCAGTTCAACTTGCTTTTCTAGAAATGCCCCATTAGATCAAATCACTCATGACCATTGGCAACATCCTAAGATAGCAAACACTAAATAGAAATCTCGAGAATAAGTAAGAGTCATGAGGGGACTAAAAAATTGAGGAACTCTTTTCCTTCAAGAGTCTCACACGACATAAAAGTTGAGATCAAACTTTTTGCCACTCTTATTGGTCGTCTCATGCATACGTAGTATGAAATACGTATTACGGTATTAACTCCTTTCCCATGGAGCGTACGTCTACACCTTCAATACCGTACAGATGATAGTTCAGACATACCTAATGTCTAACTTGAGTCCACGTATCTACTCATTCACAAAATTCATCAGAACTCACATCTGGCATCTTAGACAGATAAGGTAAAATATGTGGAGTATTTTACTTTCGGACATAGTAAATATTATATCCTCATCTTAACACCTAGTTAAGGCGACATACATGTTTTAAGCTTGAGCTCTCAATTATCACCTAGATAATAAGCTTAAAGACAGTCTCATCTCTATTTATCACACAGTAAATAGAGGCGATTACCCGTGTGAGTGGGCTAATCTTATATCGTCCGACATACTTCTCAACTTAAAGTAATGCACTAAGCATTAAGATGCATAAAGATCAAACAAAGATTCATAGGCATTAATGATGAAAACACAAATTCATCAAATTGTGAACACTTAGGGAAATTACAATATTCAGTACATCAGCTTCTACGCAACCCTAGAGATTTCATATGACCACAAAAACACATCTCTAAGTATTGGCTTTATGATAGGATCTGCTACCATTCTATGCGTAGTATGTACTCTAAGTTCACATCTTTTCGTGCAACCATATCCTTGACAAGATTATACTTGGTATCTATATGTTTGGTCTTGCCATGATATTTTAGATCTTTGGTGTACACTTTTGCTGCTTGGCTATCACGGTTAACCAACAATGAATCTGCAGCACTTCCAATAACACCTAAACAATCCAAAAATCTCTAAAGCCAAACATCTTCTTATACTATGCGATAATGCCACGAACTCAATTTCTATCGTGGACAAGGCTATGCATGTTTGTTTCTTACAGCTCCAACATATGGTGCCATCATTCAGTAAGAAAAACAAACCTAGAGGTAGATTTCCTTTCATTTAAACCTCCTCCCTAATCAGCATCAGGATAGCCTTAGAGTCGTAGATCCTGTCCTTTATAACTCAACGTATAATCAGCAATCTCCTTTAGATACCTCAGTATTCTCTTAACGGCTTTCCATTGTGCTTGACCTGGGTTGGATTAGTATCTACTCACCATTCCAACTGCAAAAACATATGTCAGATCTTGTACACATCATAGCGTACATCAAGCTTCCAACAGCACTAGTATAAAGAACATGTTTTATTTGTTCCTTCTCTTGTGGAGTCCTTGGACACAGTCTATGGCTCAATCCTTCACCTTTTGCAATAGGAGTGTCTATGAGTTTACAATCTTGAAATCTTAACTCCAAGAATATATGCAACATCACCTATGTCCTTCATCTCAAAATTGGAAGACAACCAACTTTTGACAGTATTGACAAACTCCATATTACTTCTGGCAATTAGTATATCATCAACATATAATGATATGATCACAAATTGATCATTGGATCTTTTGATATATACACAATGATCATCATCTATCATCGTAAAGTTATATGCCATTATGGCATTATGAAAACGTATATATCATTATTTTGACGACTGCTTAAGGCCATATATCGACCCCCAAAGTCGACATACCTTTTCTTCTTGGCCTTTCACTATGAAACCAGCAGGTTGTTCCATATATGTTCCTTCCTCTAATTCTCCATTGAGGAAAGCAGTCTTTACATCCATTTGATGTAACTCAAGATCCATACTTGTCATTATTGCCAGAATAATGCGAATCGAGGTAAATCTTACTACAGGAGAAAATATATCTTCATAATCAATTTCTTCCTGTTGATTATACCCCTTCGCCACAAGGCGGGCCTTATGCCTTTATATCGAGCCATCAGCCTTTCGCTTTATTTTGAGAACCCAGTTGTTCCCAATAGCTCTGCGTCCTTTTGGAAAATCAACCGGTTCCCAAACATGGTTTGACTTCACTGACTCCATTTCCTCTTTCATTGCATGAATCCATTTTTCCTTATTAGGGCAATTTAGAGCCTTATTAATATTTCTTGGCTCATCCTCATCTTGTGGAGCAACCATAAAAGTTTCCCTTTCAATGTTAAAATATTGACGGGGAATACTTTGGCGACTTATTCACCGTATGGGAGATTGTACACTTAGCACATCATTCCCCATCATGCTCCCACTTGGATTAGGTAATGATGATGTTGTCACATCAGGTGGTTGCAATTGAGAATGAGTTGAATTCAATTCATCACATCTCATATTACTCCCACTTGGACGAACTCCACTGACATCATTATCTTGATCCAAGGTTTCAAATAGGGAACAATCTTCCCTTATTTCGCCCTTCTTAGGAAATTCATCCACTAAGGATGTGACATCCCGTGATTCAAATTCAGTTATATTCCCACTTTCCTGCTCACCTATGAACACATACCCTTTCGAGTGTTCGCAGTATCTCATGAAAATATTCTTATTTCCTTTTGGGACCTAATTTCCCAAACTTGTGAGAGGACTCATGAATATAGGCAGCACTACCCCATGGCTTAAGAAAACTTAAGTCCGGTTTTCTAAATATCCATAACTCATATGAAGTGGAAATAATTGATTTGGAAGGCATCCGGTTAAGTATATTGGCAGCAGTTAACAACGCATCACTCTAAAGAGTGATAGGTAAGTTAGCATACGCCATCTTGGACATAACCATTCCAAAGTAGGGGTTGTTTATTCTCTCTACAACACCATTTTGTTGAGGAGTATATGGAATAGACAACTATCTTTCTATTCCTTTTTCATCACATAATTTTCTGAACTCATCAGATAAATATTCTCGACCTCGATCGGATCTTAATACTTTTATTTTCTTGTCTAATTGATTTTCTGCTAGGTTCATAAACCTTCTGAAACAACTTATGCTTCAGATTCATGAGAAATCAAATAGACATATCCGACTCGAGTATAATCATCTATAAAAAAAGTGATGAAATAAACAGCCCCTTGCCTTCCTCTCACATTCATTGAACCACAGACGTCCAAATGGATTAAATGCAGAGGAAATTCAGCTCTTTTATCTTTTTCTAAATGGTTTCATTGTTATTTTCCCTACTAGGCAATGCTCACTTATGGACAAATCGACTTTTTCAATATTGCCCAACAAGCCCTCTATGGCTAGTCTATTCATACGTTGTTGGCCCATATGACCAAGTCTAGCATGCCACCATATTCACATCATTATCATATAAGGTAGAAGACGTGAAACAAGGGAATAACATATTGACATCATCACAGTCAATATTCGATACAATAAAACCATTCAAGAAGAGACCACAACCATAGTAGTTTGTATCTAAACACAAATCTACACCTTTATTATGGAAGTTCATACCAAAACCAAGCTTAACCAATGCTAAGACAGACACTAAATTTCGACGAATCTCCAGAGCATATAGAACATCAAAGGTGCGTCCACCACTCATGTTCAATTGGCCGGTGCCAATTCCTTTACATCAGCTCAAGAGTTGTTTCCCATATGGATCCACTCAGTTCCAGTCGGTACTCGTCGGAATTCTACGAAGGATCCTCTATCATTTGCTACATGGTCTGTCGCTCCTGAATCTACAGTCCACAAAGGATTGGATTCAGCCAATAATATTGAACTTGACACATAAGCAAAGTTCTCAAATGTACAAGAGGTGTTGACCTTTTTGACTCACAACGATTTGCAAGCATAGTGACATTTCTTGTCACAATTGTAACACCTCACCCTTGACATTTTCTTCACTTGAGGACGTTTTCCTCTCTTGTGTTGGTTAACTCTTGATTTCTTGCAATAAGGACTTGATCCTTTGCATTCCCACATATTGAACGAATCAATACGTTTGCGCTTAGAGCACAAAGCCCTTTTTCGAGCTAGAACCGGCATTGCAAATGTCCGTTTTCGGCTCAAATGCCGTTAGGCGGTCCTCTACTAGCTCAAGGTGGCGCATGGCATCCTTAAGATCTTCCATAACATGGTCAAGAGCTTCTAGTGCTTCTTACTTTTCCAGCACATATTGAATCTTCTTATTCAATATTTCACAATTGTTACCGTTCATATTAGCAATCACGTTCTTAGTTGCTGAACCATCGTTCTAAACACATCAGACATCCATGCACGAATAATTAATGCCTATCATTTATGCATCCCTATTTGCAAAGACCCATCATATTAATAAATAATTTCAAGTAAGGCTTCAGAATCAAAAGGTCACTACGTTTCCAATCATCCTCCAATAATCCTAACTCAAAATTATCATTAATATAATTGTCTTATGCAAAATCAATTCTATGAGAATACAAAAGCTTCTAAAACTACCCACAGCTAATTACCCACAGCAACCAGCAATAACAGAAAGCAAATAAAATCTAATATCCAATAAAATAACAATGCTTTCACATGATACGACTAACATATCAGTTGTTACATCAACAACAATCAGGTAGTAAACATTACATAATTAATCAAAGAAATAAATAGGGAATGTCCATTCTAATCTATCAGTCAAAGCATCTGAGAAAACTGAAGGCACATTTGCCAACCAAGGAAAAACTTTTGGAGAGCTTTCATGTCGCCTCCAAGGCGCATTCACTCGGCGCCATGTAGCGCTCAATCTAAGGGTTGAAGTTTTGGTTAACTCAATCCTATAGTACTCTCTTACAAAAGCTTCCACAAGCTTCCTATAATCCGGGACCACGTTGACCTCCCATAGCCGATCAAACACTGCTTGCCATTCAGATGGAAGAGTGTTTATCAAAGCCGACACCTTCTCAAAATCCGGCATAAGATAACCATTCCGGATGATTTCCTGTATCATCCGATTGACCTTGATCACATGTGATACTAAATCACCGTCATGCCACTGATAATTAGCTAAATCTGACATGCCTTTTAAGTCTTGCATTTCCCTCGTCCCTTCTCGGGCTTGCAGGTATTTGTGCATAACTCATTATAGTTCCTGCAACAAATGCAGAATAATCCATAATTTTCATAAGGGAAAATACATAATTTTCCAAAATTCATGCAACAAATGCAGAATTAAAAATGGATTACTTATAATCCACATAGGCATGACTGAAAAAGAAACAAATTCCTTTTTTTTTTTTGGTCAACGGTCAACGGTCAAAGTCAACGGTCAATGGTCAACGGTCGGTCACCGGTCAACGGTCGTCGGTCAACGGGTCAACGGGTCGGGTCAACGGGCGCGCGGGTCAGACCGGTCGGACCGGTCGCGACGGTCGAACCGGTCGGGCCGGACAGCCGGTGGCCGGTCGTCGGCGTCGGACCGCTCGCACGGACCGACCGCACGTGCCTCGCGCGTGCGGGGCCGACGTCACGCGACGTCGGCGGCACGTGCCATGCGCGTGCGTCTGCGTCCGCGGGTCGGGTCGGGTCGCCGATCGGGTCGGGTCGTCGGCCGGTGACCGCCCGGCGAACGTCGTCGTCGATGACGTCATCGGTGACGTCATCCGAGCGGATTCCGACCGTTGGATGACGTCACGATGACGTCATCTCGTGACGTCAGCACGCGTTGGTCCGCGGACCGGCGCGTGCCGGTTCGCCGCGGGCGGCGCACACGTGCCGGTTCGCCGACCGGCGCGTGTGGCGCACGCTGGGCCGGGCGGCGGCCGCGTTTCCGGGCGCGTCGCGGCCACGCGCAGCGCCTTCCGGCCGCGCGTGTGGGCGCGTGCGGCGTCTCCCGGCGGCGTACGACCTGTCCCTGGACTCGTCTCGACATCGCCTTTCTTCCTATGCCTTCAGATTTTTATTCCGACTTACGGAAACTCAGAAAAAACGACGTACAGTGCTCGGGTGTCGGGATTTCACGCCCCGATCCGTACGGCCGAGAATTTTTTGCGAAAATTCAATCAAAAAACATCAAAGGGGTCGGGAAAACGTGAACTAGGGCTCTGATACCAATATTGGGAATAACGGATCCCCGAAAACCGGATTCGACACTAAATCGAACCCCTAAATCAATGCGGAAGACGAAGCCCGGGAATAACACGTATCACTGATCGTAAAGCACACCACGGATTCGAGCGTACCTTGTTAGCCACATATTAGACACCGACGCTGATAAGAGGAAGAAAATCTGGCCCTGTTCGATCCGATGGCACCTTGAAGGGAAGAAGAACGATGCCGTTTGCCTTATTATTCTTTTTGGAAGAGAGAGTGCGCGGGAGAAGGGAAGCGTACGTTCGTTTCCAACTGGTGCCATCTCTCTCTCTCTCCTCCCTTTTATACCTTCCCCCATCCACGGGCCCTATTCCCGTGGGCCGGGCCTTTTGGGCCCAGCATGGGCGGACGGGCCTTAAGCCCATCAACAATTAAATCCATCAGTTTCATAGTCAATTCCTTTTGGCATAAACCAATCCGAGACTGCTTTTGATTTTAATGGTTGAACTCCTTGAAATCAAACTTGTGGCATCGTGGATTAAATCAGTCAAGGAATTGTCTATCTTAACCCTTCCCATATCGAGCTTCACAATTTAAGTTCTTTGGCGTTTAAGTCGGCACTTTCTTAGAAAGTCATCTATCTTGGTAGTATTCTCACATGATCATACTTAATATTGAAATTTCAATACTAAAGGTTACCATTATGTCAAAAACTATTGTGTATCTTGTGAGTTAATTTCGATATTATATATATATTAGGAACTTTCTCCTTCTATGCTGTGCGTAACCCTTCTCCATCTTAAAAACCATCTGGAGCCGCTCCTTATCTGAGCTCATTGGCCCGATGATCACTTCACATTCTTGTCGAACTGGGTTGTTACAAATAGAGTATTAGATTAGAGGTGAAAAGTCCATGATTGGACATGTTGAAAAACAACAAGACGTGTTTAAAATTTTTTAGAGTAAAGGATATCCTATAAAGAGATGCGCAATCCAATTATGAGGTTAGACTCATCCTATTTTACAATCGGTACAAAAGTTTGGCCTTTATTTCTCTCTCATGTGAAATTTGATTAGTATGATTTTTGACAATCGGAAAGCTTGTGAATTCTAGTTTTGAAGAATTCATTGGAACCTAAAAATAAAAATTTTCCCAACAACGTTTAATTGGGTGATTGAAACTAAAGGTCATGATGTTATGATTCAATCAATGGATTCCGACAAATAAACTATTTATGGATAACACATGAAGTCGAGTCAGAATTCTAATAGGGTGGGGCTGTAAAGGTTTCGATAATGTTTGTCATTATCACATGATGGAGAAAGACACCGTGTAGCAAAAACATATATAAATAGAAATAGCAAGAAGTGTTTTTGTTTAGGACCGATGATATATATTAAAGAGAAAATTGATATATCTTTATATAGCAGTGCAGTTTAAGTTTATTTTATGAAGTTTCATTTTTAAGACACCAAAAGCTAAATAATACACGAATAATTTGCTTAAAACAACATTTAATTTATCGAAGGTCATCTTATAAATGGTCATGTTAAGTAAGAAATGGTTCTTACGGGCTATCAGGAACCGAAGGTCATCTGATAAAGTAATTGTTGACACCAAAACTTGTTCTCATGGGCTATCAGGAACCGAATGGGCCCACTAAGCTTGCAGAAGACATGTCTATCAGAGGAAATCCGGATGAGGCCATAATCGCAACGGTCATAGTCACCGACGACTCGGTATCAACTACCGAAGCACTCAGTATCATCTACCCCGTGAATGAGATCGGATCCATTTGGTTGGATTTTGGGAAAAGTTTTTGAAAAAATACAAAGGATTTTAAGTTAAATGAGTTTTCTAAAATGCAAATTATGTTTGTTAAATCGTAATTTAAGAGTCCATTGTGAAATACCTTTGAGTTAAATTGTATTTAGAAAAATTATACTCATACAAAGTACTTTAGTTAATAAAAAAAAAAAAACAAGTTGCTCCAAATAGACTAGACGGCCGCCGGTGATCTAGATCTATCGCTAGTGGATCATCGGCGACTATCATCTACCCTTGGGGACCACTGGCGAAGGTCGACTATGGTTGGGTAACCCCCTGTGAGGGCCACTTGGGTCGAGCAAACCCAGGCAGGCCTTGCTGACGCAACCCTCGCAGAGGTTGCTCAACTCCAACGAAGGGCAGCTAGGTCGTGCGACCAACATAACCCTTCGCCAGGGTCGCCGCACAACCCCTTGCCTGGGTCGCTCGACCCTGGCGAGAGCCAATTGGGTGGCACTCGCTCGACCCCAGCAAGGGCCAGGTGGGTCGCGCAAACCTAGGTCCTCACCAACGTGACCCTCACAAAGGTCGCTCGACCCTAATGAGGGCCAGCTGGGTCGCTCGACACCAGGCAGCCCCTTGCCAGTGTCACGTGATCGCCGAGGGCCATCTGCTGTCTAGATCGGGCAACCTCAGTTGGCCTTGTGAGGGTCATGCGACCTAGACGACACTAGCCTAGGTTGTGTGACCCCCTGGTGACGGTCGTGCGACCATTGACGACGGTCTCTTGGGTCGCTGGCAACGTCGTTGGCATCTCTTTAGTCCATGGTCGGACCCTTGCAATCACAGCAAACACGCCGGCCAGCCTTAGGGAGAAGAAGATGAATAGTTGCAAAAAAGGGCAAAGTCAAAAAATCAAAAAATCAATGAGGATAAAATTGGAAGAAATTTTTTTACTTCCCTGCCTTCTGAGAAGGTTGAAAGTCCAAGGTAGCCTAGGACTTGCCTTATGCTTTCAGCCTTTCAAAGGCAACCTTTGTTTCAAGGTGGGTTTAAAATGTTTTGCCAAACACCCAAACATTGGCCCAAAGATCCTTAGACACCCAAAGTCCCTTCCCAAAGCTAGTACCAAGCGTAGCTATAGTACATTTATTGAAAGTGCATCGAGAATTCTAGAGATTATTTGAAATGTCGAGACAGCTATTTTCTTTTATTTGGCTATAAATAGCCGAAGAGAAGTGATTGTAAAAGGATCGAAAAAATTGACAGAGAATGCAATACACATGTTATTTGCTGCTTTTTACATTTACTTTTATCATCATTTATCCTGCAATTATCTACAAGCCCCATTGGATTTATCTTTATTCATTGTTATTGCCATTAGAGTAGAATTAATCATTTCCTTTTCAACACATAACCTGATATATAAAAATAAAAAAAAAAAGGTTGAAGATTCAACTTTTGGTGAAAAATATTTTCTCCGAGAAGATTCTCGGCGAAACAGTAATTAATATAATTTTTATGAGATTTTTATATAAAAAGAAAATAAAAGGGAAATTTCCAAATAAGGGCCTAAAGTAGAAATTGTTTAAATAAGGGCCCGAATTGTTCTTATTTTATTAAATAAGAGCCTGAAGTGAACATTATTTCTAATAAGGGCCTAAAGTAGCTATATCAATCTCAAAGAAGGGCTTGAGCTATTTTTCGATGAAGAGCAATTTCATCTTTTAAGTTTTTATAAAATTTTTCCTTTTTTTCTATTTTTTTCCCAAAAAAACAAAAATATTAAAAAAAGAAAAAGAAAAAGGAACACACATGAGAGGGATGGAAGCCCTCGCCTTTGGTTGACGAGGGTTGCCAACCCTTGCCATGGCACCGACGACCCCGCCAGCCATCGCTGTCGCTCCATTGGCGTTGGGGTAGTGGCCACAAAGAGGAGGGAGCCCTCCCACCTCCCTCCCGCCTATAGTTTTTTTTTTTTCTTTCAAAATTTTTAATCTAATTTAATTTTAATTTATATTATATTGTGTGTTGACGAAAATATCCTTAATCGGTGGGAATTTTTTGCCAATTGACGAGCTGGTGAGGCTAAACCCTTATTTGAAATAATCATAATCACTTCAGATCCTTCCTTGAGACTAATATAACCACTTTCGCCTTTATTTGAAACAAGGTCCACTCCAAGTTCTTATTTGAGAAAATGAGGGCATGTCGAGCTTTTATTTGAAGTTTTCCAAAAAATAAATAAAGGAGAAGACTTTGCTTGCCCCTCCTTAGTTGTAACCAGTGAGTGGTATGTAGATGAAATCTCATGTATATTTTCAATTTTTTTTCTTTTATTTCTTGAGATTTATATTCATATGAACTCGCCCATTCAACTCCTCTATTTTATATCTAAACTAGCCACTCAATTAGCGCTTTATGCGGCTTGTCTATATGCATACTTTTTAAATTGTTGGTAACACTAATAATATAGTATTTGTTATAAGAGGAGGTAAGACTTATTTAATAGTGATAAATATATAATTTTCTAGAAGAATATTGTATGTGAAGGGGGGCTCCGGTTATAGTGAAGCAGAAAAGAGGCTGTATTATTCTGTTCCCTACATGATAGAGAACGTGATTTTTTTAGAGTACATTCAGGAAAGCTATATTTGAAATAAGTTCCGATGTTGACAAGAAACAAAATATTATAGGACATAGATACTCTAAAGCTCAATGCTCAGTATTATATAGGGGAAGAATCCAGTATTTCCTCCAGTGCAACAAAGAAGCAATCTTATTCCCGTATCATCTTTTCTGCCCCCATGCACCTCTGAATCACGCCCTGAAGTAATGGACCAGACTATCGTCCAACTCAGTAGTAAAGAATGCCCTCCTGTATTCGCCCATGGTGAACTGCCGAAAAGCAGCAGGTTTATCTGAGGATACGAGCTCCGGCAACGGTCCGAGCTGAGTATCCACATTGCTCACATTGTGGAAAACTACTATTGACACACGTGGCTCTCGATTAGGGTTGGCCAATGCTCGGTGCTCTGCACTTTTGTACTCGTTGTTGGACATGATCTAGGAAGTTAAATCACGTAAATCAGATCTCTATTTCATTGTATAATGTTATTTTTGAATTGGCTTAGGTGATTTGAAAATTCTCCTAGTACTCAATCGAAAGTTTACCTGAAGGATGTCACCAATGTTCACAACCAGAGCACCGGGAATGGGCGGTGCATCCAACCACTCGTCCCCGTGCTTCACTTGCAAACCTGGGAGTTGGTCCTGCAAGAGCACTGCGATCACTCCTGGGTCCGTGTGGGACGCCAAGCCGACCGTCAGATCAGGCTGGGGACAGCATGGATAGTAATTCCCCACCATCGCCCTACTCTCTGGGCATGTCAATTCCTGTAGCTTTTCGGGACTCAATCCCAACCCCTCGCTCAACAGTCCCAGCAGGATGCCTCCTAGGCGTTGGATCTGCTGATCCCATTCCATCACCTCATTTCTGCAAACCTCGGGGATCTCTGCAATGTCCGGTTTCGGCTCCAACCTTATCTGGAGCGTGTCCCTGCAACATAATTCCTAGTGGTTTAGTCAGCATTAAACGTTTTATGTGGCACGACTGGCACTTAGGATGACCGGTGCTAATGTTGACAATTCATGCAATTTTTTTTTTTAAATTTCAATTTTATGAATAATTTTTTTCCTTTTCTTTTTTCTTTTTTTCCCTCTACCATACATCATCAATGATTGATGACCTCTGCCGGCCTTAGGTGAATGCGGCCCACATCAAGGGCTGACAAGGGGGCCCTCACTTGTGGCCAACAACCTCCGTTAGCCATCGATGAAGCCCGATGATGGCCAATGGAGGGAAAAAAGGGAAAAAAAGAAAAAAGAAAAAAATCATAATGAATAGAAAATTGCAAAAATTGTCAACATTCATCGCCATGTCACGTACTACGGTCAACATTAACTAAATTGCTACGTCAATTATTTTTGGTAAAAATTGATCGAAATAACTAAATTGATACACCATTAGAAGGTTTAGATTAAATTTGCAAACTATTAAAAGGTTTGAGACTAAATTGTCATAATTGAGATGTATATGACTAAATTGATACGTTGAAATATTTAGAACTGAATTGACCGCGGTACGATAAGTTTAGAATTTTTGGGACAATTTTTCATTCATTTGCTAAATATTCTAAATTTGATTTGATGCAATCCTAAATGGTAATTAAGCTTGGTTGATTACCTCCAGCTAGCCGCTTTGGAATGGAACAAGTCGACGTTGGAGAAGAACGCGACGCCGGTGTCCATCTCTCTCCCCATCTCCCTCCTGTATATCCTTGCCTTCGCCTCCACCGGTTGCTCGTTGAAGGCCTTCACGGCCGTGATCGTGCGGTCCATAACCTCCGTTGGCACACCGTGGTTGACTACCTGGAAGAAGCCGAGCTCGCGAGACACGCGCCCCACTTCTTCAATGATGGAGGGCCGGCGGCAGGAGTCCCAGCCGGAGAGGTCGATAGTAGGGATCGCATGGATCGAATCGGGCCTGCGCTGGGCGGGCTTGAGGCTTGAGAGGGTCTCGGGTGGGTGGATGAAGTGGGAAGGGATGGAGGTGAGGCCGGAGTCGACGAGACCTTTGACTCCTTGCTTGGATTCATCGAATTGCTTGAGCTCTTGGGCTCGGTCGAAGGCTTGTTGAGTGGTGTCCGTGACGCCCATGGTTGGAGACTCCGAGTGTCTGGTTTGACCGACAGGAGTGTCGTGCTGCAAGGAAAGAGAGAGTGAAGCGCCGTGAGAGGAAGAGGCACCTCCCACATTCATTATATAAAGAAAAAACTGGCGAGAGACAGTCATCGGGTGCTTTTGATTTTTCTTTATGGAATTTTAACTGGTATTAAAATCAAATTAATAAAGGATATTGCCTCACAGATTAAAGGACAGAAATGAAGAATCATGCAGCTCAACATGTTATTTTTTAAAGTAAAATATTCTCATTTTACAGTAGTTATTCTGAATCACTGGGATTCGCCCCAGTGGTCACCCTTCCAACATGGAGGGGGGTGAGGGGTTCAAATCCCCACCTTCTCAAGGGGGATGGGGTGGGGACGCGTAAGTTTCAGGAGTGGGTTTCGACTCCCACGCCCTGCAAGAGGCATGGCAAAAGTCTGAGAGTGAGTGTAGAGTAGGAATAGAGTAGGGACCGAAAAAAAAAAAAAAAAAAAAAACAGTAGTTATTCTGGGCCTTTTAATATTTACAGCTAAAACCCATTTATACTAATCAAGTGGATCGCATGTGAGAAGTAATCATCAAAACTAATTTAAGGGGAAGTCCTTAATTTGTACTCAAAAGTACATGTGCACGTGTTATTCCTTTTTCTTTCGTTCGTAATAAAGAAAGAAAGGCGTGATTTGTTCTGTTGATTCTTTGATCCCAAATAAAAAAATTTAAATTGTTATTTATCTCTCGTATGACATCATATGATTCTAGATGCTTGAAAATGAGAATTTTCTCAACTAACGGTTGTGAATTTCTACCCAACCACGGTAGCGCAATTGGTGTGCGTTTTATCCCTTATCGCTGAGGTCGAAAGTTCGAACCCTCTTGTTGCTGAAGTGTCTTAAGCGGGGGGCCCTAGTGTTGGGGTCATGGACTAGCCTCTCTCGAAGTTTACGTTTAAATAGCGGTTTGCGGCAAGGCCCGACTGTAGCACCCCCTTCGCACGCTCCCCGATCCGTTAGGGTCATCACAGGTACTTATCACTTATCCTACTACATACCAGTCTAATAACTTTTTAATTAAAGTAGAACCATAGTTCATAGGGGTTGATCAATAAAATTCTTCTCCCATTTTTCTTTTGTAAAAGTCCCAATGCAGCTCATCAACGGAAGCATAAATAGGTCTCACCATCCTTTACTCCAATAACAATAATGCAATCCACACCAATTACGCACCAAATGAAAAAACAAAGCCGAGTCACTTTTATTTACATTTTCACGATGGACATCTCGGGTTGGTACAGCAAAAGGCCAAGATTTTTAATTATACTTGGCTATAACTCAAAAGAGAACTCGACCCTACATCAAACATGTACACCCCTCTATCAACAAACGTCGGCTATCCCAAAAAGTGTCAGCTCCCACCAATCATATGTGCCATCACACCCAACTTGGTGCATCGGGCGGCGGCGGCAACGGCAGCATCCCTAGCATCACCCCATTACGTCGAACGTGAATAGACAAAAACTCTTGGATAACAGGGCCATCAGCAATACTCACGTCGTACATCACCAAGACATGGACTCGGACTAACACTAGACTAGGTACACTAATACAAGAATGCTCCATGCACTCCACATTAACGTTAGTAGGTATGCCATAGAAGGTACCATACACAACTAGTGAAAGAGGCATCTTTCTAATCTGAAATGTTAATCCTCAAAGGGGTGAGTACAACCACTCAGCAGTAAAGATCTACCAAACTATATAATGCGTCAAACAGAACAATCAAGGTATCATGAATGAAACACATATCATTCATGCATTCAAGCATACCTCACCTTACAACCATACATATATCACTATACAACATGCATAAATCACCATGCACTTGTACTTATATCATCAAGCAGCTATGCATATATCATCATGCAACGTGCATATACCACCATGCACTCCATACTTGCATTCCCATGAGGTTCATCCCATGCCATATGCACACATCCATGCGCATGATTCAATTCTTGATCTTTATCTTTCAATTAGATCATATCATTTTTCTTCCCAGGGACCAATGTTTTCATCCCACAATTTATCGCTTGCATCCAACTTGGCATCGCAAGGAGCCTCCGGCACAAACCTTCGGGCATCCGGCACACACCTCCGGGCATCTCGTACCCCAACTAGCATCACGAGGAATCCCCCCGACACACACCTCCAGGGCTTCCAGCACACATCTTCGGGCATCTCAACACTCCCGGGGCATCCGGCACACATACTCTGAGCATCCGGCACCCACACTCCGGGCATCCCAACACTCCTAGGGCATCATTAGCTCACATCTCCGATGGTATCATCATTATCATAATTTATATTCACACATGTATCTCTATTTCAACATGGCATTTGATGCAACAATATCAAAGGTCTCAACCAGCTTTTGATGTCATATAACATGCCATATGTCACCATATATGCAGCATAATCAACCACTTAAGCCATTATATCACATGGAGCAATTTCATTCATTTTTTAAAATACAGCAAAATTTCGAATAAAAACAGATTGAACTCTTTTGGTCATAATTCTTGAAAAATTAGTAAACAGTCTTAATAAATTCTAAAAATTTGACATGTTATATACAAGATCTAGAGGAAAATATTCCATGAAGAACACCATATCAAAAGAACATCATACAATTCGGTACAGTCCACACATCACAGTCTTTATAATTTCGGAATATTGCCATACACAGTTTCATTCACAAATTCAGTAAAACTCCTAAATCAACTCCAAAAATTCTGAAATTTTTACATGTTATAGAAAAAATCCAGAAGTAAATATTTCATGAAGAACTTGAAATCATATTTGTGATAGATTAAAAACTATAATAACCATAACCGTCCATAACCCTCGACATCAAATTCCAGATCTAACCGTTTCAGATAAAAACGTTTCACCAACCTAAACTCATCCATTTCATCTAAAATTTTAGTATGTTACTCATTAACATGTCATCTTCAACTTTCATTCAGAACACAAGATCGAATTTCAACCGGAAAATTTTATAAAATTCATAGAATCACACTAGGTCAGCATTACGATTTTCAGCTCTAACTTCTTCAAAGAAAAATAGTTTCACCGGTTTATACTCGTTTATTTCTTCTGAAATTTTTATATGTTACTCTCCAAGAAGTCCTTTACAACTTTCATCAAGAAGTCGAAGTCAAATTCCCACTAGAATATCACATGCAACTCACGAAATCATCAAAGGTCGGACTGTTTTTCCAGAAACAGAACACCAAGCTAGAACACAACTCTTGTAGCTTCGAGATTTCACATCCGAAATTTACCATTTTCTACACATACATCACAGCAAGCAAATGATAGATTGATGGACTCTACTTGCCTCTAATCCAAGCACAACACAGCAAGCAAAGATGGCGGGGCAAGGCGGGACTCGGCTGCTCGACGGCGGCGACGAATGGCAGCGAACGGCCTCCCTCTTCCCCTTCTTCTCTCGCACGCTCACTCTCCCTCTCTCGATTTCACTTTCTCTCTCTCTCTCGGACGGTCACTCTCTCTCTCTCTCTCTCGATTGCTCCTCGCCTAATCCGCCCTTTCCCCTCACTAATTTCTTCCCCTCAATGATTAACCATCATTGGCTTTGCATGTAATGTGACACTTGGAAGACCCCTCATCCCACTTGCCATTCTTCATGCAAGAAGGTGGCTTCATCCGGTTGGGCTTGAGTCAGCCTTGGTCGACGGCCCATTGGGCCTCTTGGGCCGGGCCTTCGCCGGTCGAAGGGTGGGGGATTGTGGGCTGGTTTGGTCCAAAAAATCAGCCCACTCCCTCCTTTGATAATCCACTATTATTTTCCACTTAAATAAATACCTAACTGCAAAATAATATGGTTAAAAACTTGCAACATTAATCCATAAAAATCAAATCCATAAGGTGCATAGCCAAGAACAAAATTCTCATTATCAAATTATCCTATAGTACCAACTTTGATAACCCAAGAACATAAGATACATTTCCATTAAAGTGTTCGGCCTTAATCTATTACAATTCTTCAGTCTAGTGGCCACAACATACTTCAATGACACAACCATTCACTTTTCCATAGGTCGTAATGCCTCTAGAAATTGCCATGAAATTTTGGGATGCCACACCGACGGTGCCACCGGGCATTGGAGGGTCGTGTGATCTCCGAAGGGTGATTTCCGACAGTTCCTTGGTCACAAAAAAAAAAAAAATAGTCGTGAATTTCTTAACAACATTTCAATTGGATGATTCAAACTAACAGTCGTGATGTTTTCAAACTCAATTCAGAAGTGACAGATCGTTCATGACAAACACATCTAATTCGAGTTTTTGGTTTGACCGACAGGAGTGTCGTACTGCAAGGAAAGAGAGAGTGAAGCGCCGTGAGAGGAAGAGACACGTCCCACATTTCATTATATAAAGATAAAACTGGCGAGAGACAGTCATGGTGTGATTTTGATTTTTCTTTATGGAATTTTAACTGGTATTAAAATCAAATTAATAAAGGATATTGACTGACAGATTAAAGAACAGAAATGAAGAATCAACATGTTATTTTTTAAAGTAATATCTTCTCATTTTACAGTAGTTATTCTGGGCTTTTAATATTTACAACTAAAATCCGTTTATACTAATCAAGTGGATCGCATGTGGGAATCATCAAAACTAATTTAAGGGGAAGTCATTAATTTCTACTCAAAAGTGCATGTGCACGTGTTATTCATTTTTCTTTCGTTCTTAATAAAGAAAGAAAGGAGTGATTTGTTCTGTTGATTCTTTGATCCCAAAAAAAATTTTAAATTGTTATTTCTCTCTCGTATGACATCATATGATTCTAGATGCTTGAAAATGAGAATTTTCTTAACTAACAGTCATGAATTTTTACCCAACCATGGGTAGCGCAGTTGGTGTGCGTTCTCTCCCTCATCGCTGAGGTCAATGGTTCGAACCCTTTCGTTGCTGAAGTGTCTTAAGTGGGGGGTCCTGATGTTGAGGTCTTGAACTAACTTTCCCGGGATTTACATCTAAATAGTGGCTTGTGGCGAGAGTTCGAACTCTCTCGTTGCTAAAGTGTCTTAAGTGGGGGGTCCTAGTATTGGGGTCTTAGGCTAACTTCCCCCAAGATTTACATCTAAATAGTGACTTGCGGCGAGGTTCGATGGTGCCACCGAGCACTAGAGAGTTGTGTGATCCTTGAATGATGATCTTCGACGTTTCTCGGTCACAAAAAAAAAAAAAGTTGTGAATTTCTTAACAACATTTCAATTGGACGATTCAAACTAACAGTCATGATGTTTTCAAACTGAATTCGGAAGTGACAGATCGTACATGACAAACACATGTAATTCGAGTTTCTGGTTTGACCGACAGGAGTGTCGTGCTGCAAGGAAAGAGAGAGTGAAGCGCCGTGAGAGGAAGAGACACCTCCCACATTTCATTATATAAAGAAAAAACTGGCGAGAGACAGTGATGGTGTGCTTTTGATTTTTCTTTATGGAATTTTAACTGGTATTAAAATCAAATTAATAAAGGATATTGACTGACAGATTAAAGGACAGAAATGAAGAATCATGCAGCTCAACATGTTATTTTTTAAAGTAATATCTT
This sequence comes from Eucalyptus brandiana, assembly GCA_014182725.1. NCBI lineage: Eukaryota > Viridiplantae > Streptophyta > Magnoliopsida > Myrtales > Myrtaceae > Eucalyptus > Eucalyptus brandiana. Next base: position 34,009,981 of record CM024669.1, read on the forward strand.
CTCATTTTACAGTAGTTATTCTGGGCTTTTAATATTTACAACTAAAATCCGTTTATACTAATCAAGTGGACCGCATGTGGGAATCATCAAAACTAATTTGAGGGGAAGTCCTTAATTTGTACTCAAAAGTACATGTGCACGTGTTACTCATTTTTCTTTCGTTCTTAATAAAGAAAGAAAAGAGTGATTTGTTCTGTTGATTCTTTGATCCCAAATAAAAAATTTTAAATTGTTATTTCTCTCTCATATGACATCATATCATATGATTCTAGATGCTTGAAAATGAGAATTTTCTTAACTAACAGTCGTGAATTTCTACCCAACCATGGGCAGCGCAATTGGTGTGCGTTCTCTCCCTCATCGCCAAAGTCGAGGGTTCAAACCCTTTCATTGCTGAAGTGTTTTAAGTGGGGGGTCCTGGTGTTGAGGTCTTAGGTTAACTTCCCCCGAGATTTACATCTAAATAGCGGTTTGTGGCGAGGGTTCGAATCCTCTTGTTGCTGAAGTGTCTTAAGTGGGGGGTCCCGGTATTGGGGTCTTGGGCTAACTTCCCCCGAGATTTATATCTAAATAGCGGCTTGCGGCGAGGCTCGATGGTGCCACCAAGCACTGGAGTGTCGTGTGATCCCTGAAGGATGATCTCCGACAGTTCCTCGGTCACAAAAAAAAAAAAAAAGTTGTGAATTTCTTAACAACATTTCAATTGGACAATTCAAACTAACAGTGGTGATGTTTTCAAACTCAATTCGGACATGTTACCTAGATTTCAATTTGATGATTCAAACTAACAGTGGCGATATTTTCAAACTCAATTCGGACATGTTACCTAGTGATAGATCGTTCATGACAAACACATCTAATTCCCTTTATTTTAAATAATGACAAAAGTGCTTTTAATTAAACTAGCTATTCAATCCACACTTGGTGGGGGCTTTTTTATATCTAGGTGAGGCGGCCTTGCCTGTGGTTGGCGAGGCCACAATGGCCTTGCCCAAGGCCTTCACAGTCGAGGGCCGGGGATTCAATGACTCTCGCTAGGCCAAATAAAAGGTAAAAGACAATAAATAAATAAATAAATAAATAAATCTTAAAGAAATCCACTTCAGATGGGAAATTGTTAAAAAAAAAAAATCAATGTGGGATAATTTGTCGGAATAAACACTCAAGTGAGTGAAAAATTATAATACTTAAGTGAGCGCCATACAAAAATTATGACATTCTTGCTATTGTTCTCCTGGCCTATTTATTAGTGATACATCTATAGTTTTTAAGAAGAATGTCATATGTAAGGAGCCGGATAACTATGAGGTAGAACAACACTATAATATTATGTTTCCTAAGCCCGCAATAGAGTACATTTAGTAAATGTATACTTAAAATAAGTTATTTTTGGTCTAGATATTTAAAATAAGTTGACTTGATGAAAAAAAAAAAAAAGAAATCACAATGAAATATAAATTCTCTATTTGCAAATATTTTTAAATTAATGCCTCAAGTTTGAATTTGGATAACGATTTGTTAAATCGAATTTGTTGATAAAGTTTTTCCAAGTAGATTTTAAATTGGATGATGAAGTCATTCTTTTCTTGGACTCCTTATAGCTGCATAAAGGAAAAAATAAAATATAATAAAAGTTTCCTTTTCTATCTGGAGGAGCCGTATACCTTTGCAAGTTATCATGGCGGTCCAAAGTCAAATATTTGAATTTGGGCACACAATTTTCACGCCATGGGTCTTCTTTGGCTGCAGGTTATCATGGTGGGCACACAATATTCCGCGCCACGGGGTCTTCTTTGGCTGCAAGTTATCATGGTGGGCACACAATATTCCGCGCCACGGAGTCTTCTTTGGCCCGATAGATATAGAGTAGGAAGTCCTCTGCACATGGAGCCAAAAGGTGATGGCCCAGGTCAAACTTTTGACCTTGGGCACATATAAAGATAAGGTAGAACGTCTGACTGGCTGAAACCCTACAGAAAAAACAGAGGAGCCATCCACGTGATCAAGAAAAGGAGAACGCGGAGTAGAACGTCTAAGCGACTGAAACCCTACGGAAAAAAAAGAGGAGCCACCCACGTGAAAGAAAAGGAGAACACAGAGCAATATGTACGCGAGAAAAAAAATAGATGCTGGAGTTATTGTTTTTGGTGTACGTAGAGTGTTTTATTTTGAGCTTGAACGCACAGTAATTTTGTACAGTGAGTTTATGTTTAAGTGAGTCACTTTGATATGAGGTTAAATCTAGGTGTGGGAAATAATCGAACGTGTGAGCGATTGTAAACTCTTATTCTAGTAGAACATCTGAGTGGCTGAAACCCTACGGAAAAAATAGAGGAGCCACCCATGTGATCAAGAAAAGGAGAACGCGGAGTAGAACGTTTGAGCGACTGAAACCCTACGGAAAAATAAAAGAGGTGTGTTGACACCTAATATTTTAGAAAATAATAAATAAAATAAAAATTCGGTTTTTGAAATTTTCTGTTGAAAATATATCTTCATTTCAAAATTAAAAAAAAATTCAGTTTTTATTTAATTTTGGAGCCTTTTTATTGTTGGAGTCGTTGAGTGAATGTCTCGCCTGCAAAAACAACTTTGAGCGCTTTCACTATAAAATGCGAGGCTTCGGAACCGAGTAAAGGGGGCTTCTCTTCATCTGGGGGTGGAAGGAAAAAATAGAAAATTGAAAGAGAAAGAAAAAAAAGTGTGGGGGGCCTCTCTGTCTTCGTCGAAGAAAAGTCAGAGGGGAAGGAGGGTTCTCTGAGGGGCCATCGAAAGTTTAAAAAAAGAAGAGAAAAGTCAAAAAAGGGAGAGAGAAGAGGAAGAAATGAGAGAAAAAGTCAAAAAAGAAAAGCAGTGGAGCAGCATTTGCAGAAGAAGACAGAGAAGAAGTGACGTGCGAGAGAAGATGTGAGGGGCTTCAGCAGAAAAAAATAATTAAAAAAAAGAAAAGGAAATTAGGTAGTACTTTTTTATTTTATCTTTTACTTATTTCATATTATGTTAGCTTATTTTTTAAGTTTAATTATTTGGATTGTAGTATTATATGTAGACCTTGTAGACATTAGGGGTTTTATCCCAAATTAAGGTAATTATTAATTTGGCCTGTAAGACGTCGGGTCATTTTTTTAATTACTTTAATTTTTAGGAATTTTGATAATATTTCAATCATTAAATTATTATAGAGTTAAAATAATTGTTAATTTAATCCGTGAGACAACGGATTATTTTTCAGTTATTTTAATTCTTATCTTCATTCTTTTAAAATAATTACTTGTTTTGGGAAGATTAAAAAAAAATCAAAAAGTACATAAAAATCTAAATATTGCATTAGAGCATTTAGGTTTAGTAAATTAGAACTGTATTTTTAGGGTTAGTAAATTAGAATTGCATTTATAGGATCATAATTTTTAGATTATACTTTTAGATGGGTGATTTTTGTTAGGATTAATTTTAAATAATGTTGGCATGTCTTGATCTTTTTTATATAGCTTTTAAGATAAGATATAGTTTAAATTAAATTGATTCCTAAAATAAATTAGACTATTATTCACTTTAGATAGTTTAATTATTCTTTATTAATCTCGAATTTCAATAAAAAAATCCAAAAATATTAGGTACATGTTAGTTAATTTGCATAAAAGGTTTAATTAGAATTTTTTTTTTAGTAAAATATTGTCATATCTAGAACTTAGGCACTTAGGTCCATACACATTTCATATTAAAGCAACACACCTAGATATTTTTAGATTAAGTCAATTTTCATTTAGTAAAACAAAAGAAAAACAAAAAATGTTATGCATGCCATATGAGTTATAGTTTAATTATTTTTTTAAATAAAAATAAAATGCTAAAAGACGAACATTGCACCATTAAGTTACTTTCTCTTCAATAAAAAACATTATGAAAAACTAAAGATCATTTCCTTGGTTAGTTAATAGGTTAATTCATAATTAATCTCATTTCATATCATTATTTAGCATAGGTTGCATATATGCATTAAAAAATGAATCATCATAAAAAATCATGAAAGAGCATCGTGTAGAAATACTGTACGCCATTCATCCCATATCACGTAAAGACATGCATATTTAGGATTATATAAATTAGATTGCATACATATAGTGATAAGTTTAAGTCATACCATATGAATTGCATATCACATATCATTAAAGTAAAGTCCATGCATATTAAATTTAGATTGAGATGGCATATAATTAACATTTAAAAAAAGAGAAAAAGAAAAATTAGGTGTCTTATCGTTTAGAAATCATGTTTAGGACATGTAATTTTATTAACATTTTTTATTTGAATGTTATTTTATTGATTGCGCACTCGCATAACCACCATTTGCATGTTAGTAACTTAGGTTTAAATTAATCAACATTGCCTGCAAAATATTTTTGAAATTAAAATAAAAGGTACCGAAAGGGCGTTAGACTAATCTAGCGTAACCATATCCCCGGACCTATTGAATCTCTAGTTCGCAATAGTAAAGTATTCTCCCATACTTTACTTGGGTTTCTAACCAGCCCTAATTGGTTAGTGGCGGCTCCAAATTGAAATTGCATGTTTAAATGAATTAATTTCTATCAAGTCGCAATTGATAGGACTTGGGAGGGTCCGTGCCAAGTCTTCGGACTTAGTAATCCATTAGCCTTCTTTAGGTAATTCACCCTCGGGAGGGTCACGATAAGGAGCCACCCACGTGATCAAGAAAAGGAGAACGCAGAGCAGTACGTACGCGAGAAAAAAAATAGACGCTGGAGTTATTGTTTTTGGCGTATGTAGAGTGTTTTATTTTGAGCTTGAACGCGCAGTAATTTTGTGCAATGAGTTTATATCTAAGTAAGTCACTTTGATATGAGGTTAAGTCTAGGTGTGGGAAATACTCGAGCATGTGAGCGATTGTAAACTCTGATTTTGGTAGAACATCTGAGCAGCTGAAACCCTACGAAAAAAACAGAGGAGCCACCCACGTGATCAAGAAAAGGAGAACGTAGAGCAGTACGTACATGAGAAAAAAAAAAATAGATGCTGGAGTTATAGTTTTTGGCGTACGTAGAATTTTTTTTTTTTTAGCTTGAACGGGCAGTAATTTTGTGCAGTGAGTTTATGTCCAAGTGAGTCACTTTGATATGAGGTTAAATCTAGGTGTGGGAAATACTCGAGCGTGTGAGCGATTGTAAACTCTGATTCTCCAATTATAGTGGATTATTTGCTATTAGCTCTCCCCGTGGACGTAAATACCGATACTCAGACCGAACCACGTAAATTTCTGGTGTTCTTATTATTTCTCATTTATTTCTCTGGTGATTTCGCGTTGACGTAAATTGCAAGATCCTAATGTTTCCGTGTATTATATTCCAACAAATAAGTTGCAATAGAAAAGAAAATGTTGTATTGCAAAAATTAAAGCTCGAGACATTTGTCCTAATCCATATTATGAAAGATCTTTTCTGAAATATTTGGATGAGCTAAATCGACTTATTTGAATAAAATAAGTTATTATTTGAATTAGTAATAGTTTAATTAAGGACAAGTGTCTTTAGTTTGTTCAACTTTTGTTTATCTTTTATCGAGCAGTTTCTTTATTATAAATATATAACTTCTGATTTAATTCAATTATTTTTATTGGTTAAACAATAAAGAATTATAAAATTTAAATCGAAATTGTATCATTGAAAATGATATTTAAGAACCTTCAATATAGTCAGGAGTGAATTTGAAACTATTTTCTCTAATTTATTCATAGTCCTCAAGTTCAAATCCAAAAGAGAACAAAGTCTAGATGTACTCTTTCATTATCTAGTTTCTTTGTTCATTTTCTGGAATTTAACATCAACAAATGAATAGAAATTTAAAATTACAAATAAATAAACTAAAACTTTGTCTTGGGTCACGCGGCTAAACTATTTGACATGCCATATGTGGCAACCATAGAGTAGAAAGTGAAGGATCATTAGCATAGGAGCGAACATTCTTTTAGTTTCGAAGAGATAAAATCTAGATATGCTCTCCTTTTATTTATTTTCTGAAATTTAAACTCAATAAATCAGGAGAGAAGATATGATATAAAATACTAATCGTATAGTTTTTAATATGAGAGAAGAGATAGGACTTATTTAATAATGATACATATAATTTTCTAGAAGAATATCATGTCTAAGGGGGAACGTCATTGTGAAGCTGATTAGATGTGGTAATATTATGTTTCTAGAGCATGCAAAACATAATAGAAAAAATGATTTTTTTAATACATTCAAGAACGCTATATTTAAAATAAATTTGACTTGACAAGGAAAAAAAAATAGGAGATAGATTAATGATGAAAAGAATTTAGGGCAAGAATCCAGTATCTCCTCCAGTGTTATAGGGAAGCAATCTTATTCCTGCATCATCTCTTTTGGCGTATGCACCTCTCAATCATGCCCTGAAGGAGTTTATCAGACTTTCTTCTAACTCCGTAGTATGGAATCTCCTATAGTATTTGTCCATGGTGCACCTTCGAAAAGCAGTGGGTTTATCCGAGGATGCGAGCTCCGGCAACGGTCTGAGTTGAATGTCTAGCTTGCTCAAGTTGTGGAAAACTACCATCGACGTGTGTGGCTCTCGGTTAGGCTTGGCCAACACCAAGTGCTCCGCACTTTTGTATTCATTGTTGGACATGATCTGGGAAATCAAAATTAAATAAATGAAATCTCTATTTCATTATATAATGTTACTTCTGTACTAGCTTGGGTACTTTGGAGATGCTTGTAGTACTCAATGGAAGTTTACTTGAAGGATGTCACCAATGTTCGCAACCAGAGCACCTAGGACGGGCAGCGCATCCAACCACTCATTGCCGTGCTTCACCTACCATCTTAGGAGGTGGTCTTGTAGGAGCAATGTGATCACTCTCGGTCCATGTGGTACGCTAAGAGTCTGTTGGTAACGCTTTTACTCCAATGAACAATTTTTTGAGAAATAATTTTTTTTCTATTTCTATTATTTTAAACAATTTTTAAGTGAAAGAACACGTTTGGTAATAATACGAAATTTCTACTGTCGAAATAGAAAAAGAACGGGAATGTGTTTGGTAATGTATAATTTTTTTTTTTTAATTTTTTTAATTTTTTTAATTTTTTAATTTTTTTCCTTGCCAAATGTCGCCGGTTGGTAGGCGACGGCGGTCGGCAGTGGGCGGCAATGGAGGGTGGTGGCCAAACAGCGGCAGTAATGATGAGGGGGGGGCAGCAACGAAGAAGAAAAGGTAAAAAGAAAAATTAACTTATTTCTAAAAATTGTTCTTGGTAATAAGAAGTTATTTTTTTTTACTTTTTATTTTTGTTCCAAATCTATTCCCCATCAGGCAATCTCCGGCCACTTTTTTTTTTTGAAAAATAAAAAAATTAGTTAACGTTATCAAATAAATTTTTATTCTTTTTTTTTTATTTGTAAAAAAAAAAATTAGAACATTATCAAGTGGACCCCAAGCCACCGTCAGATCGGGCTGGGGCCAATATGGATAGCAATTCCCCACCATGACTCTCCGGGCATGTCAATTCCTGTAGCTTTTTGGGACTCAATCCCAACTCTTCACTCAACAGTCCCATCAAGATGCCTCCTGAGGCGTTGGATCTACTGATCCCATTCCATCTCCTCATTTTTGCACACCCAAGTGTTCTTTTTCGTGTCTGCTTTCGGCTCCAGCTTTATTGCGAGCGTGTCCCTGCAACATCACTCCTTATGTTAGGGGCATACAAAATGGACCGCCTGAAGCAAGAATTGCTTAGATCGGACTGATTTAGCTAGTTGGGTCTGATTCCTAGACACGTTGATCTAATTCTTAATTCCTAAAAATGGAACTAGTATTTGGGCAATCCGGTTCTTGATTATTAGGAGGAACTGGAATGGATCAACTACACATATATTTTTTATTGATTCAAAATAGTTAGTGGCTTGAGTTTATTGTTTCCGAGAAAATAGGAGTCTGTAATTAGATAATAAGATATCTGGAAGAAAGCTTAGGATTTTTCCCAATCTTTGAATTTGTTTCTAATTATACTTTGAACAATAAGAAATCTAGATGGAAGTATAAAAAAAAAAAAAAAATGACTGGTTCTATTGGATTTGGACGGGACCAAAAACTGATCACCTCTTCTTTGCATTGGTTTGAACTTATTCTTTTTGCTTGCTCAATTTTCTTTATATTTATTTATTTAAAATTTTGATATTAAGGATAAAAATTAGTTCTCTTACTTCATGCAATCCAGTCGTATAATTTCTCAATATCATACTTGTCACATTAGGATGTGTCATATCTTCCTTTAGTCAATATGTTACATCGTTTCGTGTTGATTACCCCGAGCTAGCTGCTTTGGAGCGGAACAAGTCGACGTTGGAGAAGAATGTGACCCTGTTCTCCATCCCCCTCCGGTACATCCTCGCCTTCGCCTCCATTGGCTGCTCATCGAAGGCCTTCATCGCCGTGATCATGTGGTCCATGACCTCCGTCGGCACACCGTGGTTGACTACCTGGAAGAAGCCAAGCTCGTGAGCCGCGTGCCCTACTTCTTCAACGACGGAGGGCTGCTGGCCGGAGTTGAGCTGGAGAGGTCGATGGTGGGGATTGAACAGATCGAAATGGGCCTGGGGTGGGCGGGCCTGAGGCTGGAGAGGGTCTTGGGCAGGTGGATGAAGAGGGGAGGGATGGAGGTGAGGCCGGAGTCGAGGAGACCTTTGACGCCGAGCTTGGATTCTTCGAATCGCTTGAGCTCTTGGGCTCGGTCGAAGGCTTGTTGAGCGGTGTCGGTGACGCCCGTGGCTGGACACTCCAATTTCAGCTTCGACCGATGCGAGTGTCGTGCTGCGGGGAAAGATAAAGGGAAGGACGGAGAGGCGGTGTGAGAGGAAGATGCCGAATTCGTGTGTTGGAACGATATAAATAAACTTAATCGGAGATGCTCTTTCTTTGTTCATTTTTTGGAATTTAACATCAACAAAAGACAAGAAATTTTAAATGATAAATGAATAAACTAAAAATTTAGTGGTTGGGTCACGAGGCAAAACTATTTGCTATGCGTCTCGCCATATATGGCAACCATAGATTTAAAAGTGAAGTGTCATTTAGAAAAGTAACGTATACTCTTTCAGTTCCGAAAAGATAAAATCTATATATACACTCTTTTTATTCATTTTTTGGAATTAAAACTTATAAATTATGGGGAGTTTAGAGATTACAAATGAAAAAGATTAAAATTTAATGGTTAAAAATGTGTAACGTGACCAAACTATGTCATGTATCTTGTCATATGACAAAGACGAAAATGCAATTAAGTGTGACTTGACTAGCTTTGGAGCGGACATTTTCTCAAATTTCTAGGTTTGAGTGTATATAATAGACTTCAAAGAAATAATTAAGCGCTGCTCTGATCAACTACCCTCAGACAAGGAGTTCTACCAGATGCTGTGAAAAATGGGTCACGCAAGTTTATCCAATCCAATCTAAAAACACTAAAGTTCAACTTTGCTTCCTCACCTAATGCATTTTGAAATTATGTGATTTTCTCGACATTTTTGTCCGTTTCCTACTATCAAACTTTGGAAGCTAAAATCCAGTTTTTTTTTTTTTAAGTTCTATTTAGCATTCGTTGTAGAGCTCTGGCCCAAAATTAGTATCGTTGTAGATAACTTCGGATCATGATGTATATTTCTAGACGGGGGAGAGTATACAAATTATCATCTAGTTAAATTCTTCATCACCGGTCCTTGTATATATGTACATATGTGTATGTATAAAAGATATTACACTTTATATTACCTCACATCACATCCACTGGCTATTTAAACTGAAATAGACTTCTTCGTTGATTTTGTCCTAATGATTTAACTTATACTCATTTATATCTCGCATTGTTCTAGTTCAGTGCGGAGTATATTTCCAACACAGACTCATAATATTGATATGAGAAATTTCTCCTCACATCTATCATAAACTCCAAAACCACGACAATATCAAAACTCAAAAAGAACTAAATCTTCGTTATTTTTTTCATGATGGGATAGGGATCTTGTGGTAAGTTTTCACAATAAGTAGGAATCCATTTATACTTAACACAAAGATAAGTCTTAGATCATCCAATTTCAAATTAAGAAATCTGATTATCTCCAAAATGAAATTGATGTACTCTAAGTAAGAGAGTTATAGGACAGACAATATCGATTAGAAGTGCAGTTAAAATAGGACGAGGAAGTAGTATATGTTCCGGTTACCAGACATACCGACGTATTGTGGAGGAAACGAGATGACTTGTTCTTAAATATAGGCACACAGCGTCCTTGAACTAGGACAATGGCTTGGAATTCTAGCGAATCCAAACCGAACTTACAACTTAATAAGCGATTGCTTCTTATTAAAAATAAGGAAGCATCTTATTCTTGCACCATCTATATTCGCCTACATGCCTCTTATATCATGTCTTGAAGTGATTTTTCAAAGTTTTCCCATCCAGCACCTCAGTTTGGAATCTCTTCAGGTATTCGCCAAGCTTGAATTGTCGAAAAGCAGCAGGTTTCTCTGGTGACACGAGCTCTGGGATCGGTCCGATCTGGTTTTCGCATTCGAGCGGATAGTAGAAAACCGCTACCGACAGGCGTGGTTCAGGGCCTGGATTGGCCAACACTCGGTGCTCCACGCTTTTGTACTCATCATTGGACATGATCTGGGTGAATCCAAATTTATGTAAATAAAGATCTCTATGTCTTTTTATAGGAGGGAGGTGATTGTTAGGCCACTCAGTTTGCAAGATGCAACGTTTAATTCGACCGGTGCTTTGAAACTTGCGTGAATGGAATATTACCTGGAGAAGGTCGCCGATGTTCACAATGAGAACACCCGGAGAGGGCATCACATCCAGCCACGCCTCGCCGTGCTTCACCTGCAACCCGCGGACCTGGTCTTGCAGGAGCACCGTGATCACCCTCTTGTCGGTGTGGGGCTTCAAGCCAACAGTCAGATCAGGCTGGGGACGGTAAGGATAGTAATGCCCCAACATGTTTCGCTTCTCCACACACGTCATGTCCTGGAGCTTGCTCGGACTCAATCCTAACCCCTCGTTCAACAGACCCATCAGGAGGGCTCCGAGGTGTTGGGTCTGTTGATTCCACTCCATCACCTCATTTCTGCACACCTCCGGCATTTCTTCCTCATCTGGGAGTACAGGACCCTACCTTATCCGGAGCGAATCCCTGTAATATTTACTTCGTGCACTGAACTAATTTCTTTTTATTCTTCACCTTAATTAAAAAAAAAAAAAACGCAAACACTCTTTCTATTTGCTTTTTGCACATTGTTTGTGCTTCTTGTAGATCACCGAGGAACATTTCTTGTCGCTTGTTCAAATTTAATATATTATATAGATTTTTAAAAAATATGAAAATTATATGAACTCAAGTGTCCTAATTTATATAGTGTAAATGTTTGAGATGTTTATGGTTAAGAAAAAGACCAAATAAATCCGTGCACATTAGTACTCTGTGCCCCGTCATTGTATTGTCACTGATAAATTGGTGCACTTCAGTACTCTGTCCCACTCATTGTATTGTCACTGACAAATTCATATAGTTTGCAAATATGTGTGTGTGTATGAAACTTCCTTGGGGAGAATGAAAATTTCAATTTATACAAAAGGACAATTTAATATTCATGTCAATTCAAGATGATAATTACCGAAAAAGTCATATATAATACAAATATCAATTCGGTTCTAAAGATTTTAATGGGAAAATGCCACAAAAAAACCCCAAACTTTACCAAATATGATAAATTTACCCTAAATTTTTTTTGTGACACAAAAAATCGCAAACTTTATCAACTGTGACACATTTACCCCAACTCCATGGTTGAAGGGCATTTTTTTTTTTTTTTATAATTTTTTTCCTCTTTCTTCTTCTTTCTTCCCTTCGCCGTGGCTAGTGGAGGGAAGCTAGACTCAGGCAAGGGCCGCTCTTACCGGCATCGGGCGAGGGTCAACCTCGCTTGGGTGGGTGAGGGTGGTCCTCGCTTGGGCCGAATCTTATGAGTGCCTCTTCAACATTAGCTTGGGCGGCCCTCGCTTGGGTGAGGCGAGGGTTGCCCTTGCCAAATCTAGTGAGGGCTGTCCTCGCCTGACCTAAGGGTCCTCGCCTGAGTCCAGCTTCTCTCCGCCACGCCAGCGGAAGGAAGAAAAGAGAAGAAAGCAGAAAAATAAAGAGAAAAAAAATTTAAAAAGTAAAAACGAAAATACCTTATAGTTTTGGGTAAATGTGTCACGCATGTATAAATTTGGGGTTTTTTTGTGTCAAAAGAGTTTGGGTTAAATGTGTCATAGTTGATCAAATTTGGGGTTTTTTATCTCACAAAAAAAGTTTGAGGTAAATTTGTTACAATGAGTAAAATTTGGGATTTTTGGTGACTTTTTCACTATTTCAATTTGATTAATTTAATTTGAAATCTTTTAACCATTTGATAATATAAAATTTTGATAGAACTTCGTTGCCATGGATGTAAGCAATTTTACATGGCATGGCCGATGTAAAAAAATAGATAAAAAAAAAAAAGAAGTTCAAAAAAATACAAAAATTACCAATATTAGTGTTAGTTGTGTCACGTAAAACAAACGGTGTCCACTTTAGTAATTTCTCGCCAAAATTAGCTTGAATGACTATATTGCAAATTGTCAAAAATGTTTAAAATTGAATTAGCCTCCCATGTAACATATTTAAGACTTTTTTTTGGTAATTTTCTTAATTTCGAGTCACTAATGTTTCTGTCTTGTCGACCCAACATAGAAATTGACATTCACATTACCTCCAGCAAGCCGTGTTGGAGTGAAGCAAGTCCACGCTGGAGGCGAAGAAGGCGACCCCGGTCTCAGATTCCCTTCGATAGATCCTAGCCTTCACCTCCGCTGGCTGCTCATGGAACGCTTTCACTGCCGCGATCGTTTGATCCAGGACCTCCGTGGGCACCCCATGATTGACTATCTGGAAGAAGCCAAACTCACGAGCAGCACGTGCAACTTCCTCGATGACTGAGGGTCGTCGGTCGGAGTTGGAGCCGGAGAGATCAATGATGGGGATTGAATCGGTCTTGAGCCCAACAACAGGCTTGAGGCTGGATAGAAGGTCGGGCGGGTGGATGAACATGGGAGGGAGGGTGGAGAGGCCCGAGTCAAGGAGGCCTTTGACTCCGAGGTTGGAGTCTTCAATTGCCGGACCTCTTGGGCTCTGTCGGGGGCTTGTTGTTCATTGGCGTTGGTGACTCCGATCATGGTTCCTGTCATATTCTTCTCCTGAACTTTGCCTTGGTGGGTGGGTGTTTTGTAGGAGGGGGTAAGGGGGTTGATTTTAAGGGGAGAGAGGGGGGACAATGGCATTCATAAGATTGGGTACGTGATAGAAGTTGTTGCGTGGAAAAAGATGAGTTTGTTCGCTCATGTCTTGTCTTTAGTTAAGGTGCTTGTTAGATGAGGGCTTGATTTAAACTCAACATTAAGACTTTTGAAATTTAAAAATTTAAGTTGTCAAATGATAATCTAATTTGGTATTTAAATAATGTAATAAAAAGCATGGTCCCTTGATACTTTCATGACACCTAGTCATAACCTCATTTGGTCAAATATTACATGTCATGATCAAATAATTATTGAGTTTGAAGAAACGGAAAAATACAAGGTGAACCTTATATTATAGTGTAGGCTCCAATTTGATCGCCTACATTTTTTTTTTTTTTTTTTTTTTTTTTGTGTTGACATACTGGCGGGAGTTACTGTTCAAGGGTATCCCTATATTTGGGCCTACTCAAGAGTGCCTCGTGACTATACCCGTACATGAATTATTGAGATTCATCTGAATTGAAAAGGACGGTTCATTGGAACCACCCTAACTAGCAATCTCAGAATTTTGGCGCTCATATAAGAATGGCCCACGCGCAAATTAGGGATGACCCTTAGGCCGAGTAATAATAAATATTTGGATAAGAGAATTTTTTTTATTAAGTGTCTTATTACTATGTAAAGTTTTAAAATTTATTTTCAGCATGAATTTTTTCATTAAGATGTTCAATTAATGCTGGCTTTATCTAAATTTTAATGATAATTTTTTAGGGTGGGAAATTTTACGTAAACATCATAATCCGTTTTGCTACTTTTCAGATACATATATATAAGTTGGCAAGATTGTCTAGAATGTCATAAATCTATCATATGATAATTAGTTTAGTCTTAAACCTTTCAATTATTTCAATTTATTTTTATACCTTTTGATGATTTGCTAATTTAGATCTAAACTTTTTAACAAATTGCCAATATAGTCTTTACGACTAATTTTGACCATAAATCATTGACGTAACAGTTCAATCAATGCTTGCTACCTTATATGGCATAGTCAATGTTAACATGAACTTTAAAAAAAAAAAAAAATTTCTTTTTTCTTCACAAGGCCAGCGGGTTGCTGACCCATGGATGGGGGACAAAGTGTGCATTTCCCAACCACAGATAAAGCTAGGTTTTTTTTTTTTTTTTTTGGGGGGGGGTGGGGGTCAATTATACTGAGCTACAAGGGGCGATGGAGAAGACCTTGCTCACCCCTCCTGACTCTGTAACAAGTAGATGTTTAGATAAAAACTCAACACATATTTTCGATAATTTTCCTTTTCTTTTCTAAAGAGTTGTTAGATTCTATCCGAGATCGCTCATTAATATCCTCTATTCTCTATCGAAACTAGCTAGCCAATCGGCACTTTCTACGAGCTTGTCTATATGCATATTTTTTAATTGTGAGGAACGCTAACAATACGGTAATTAATATGGGAGAAGAGATGAGACTTATTTAATAGTGACACATAATTTTCTAGAGGATTATCATACTAGGGTTACCATGAGACGGAAAAGGTGTTATGATGTTATTGTATCCGTAAGTGATTAAGACATAACAGAAAAAAGAAAAGCTTTTTTAGAGTGCATTCAAGAAAGTTATATTTGAAATAAGTTGATATGAATAAGAGTGCAGAATATAATAGAATATAAATAGTCCATATGTTTTAATGATTCGTAGAATTTAGGGAAGAATCTAGTGTTTCCTTAAGTGCCTCAAGGAAGTATTTTTAGGGCTATGCATCTCTCGATCATGCCCTGAAGTAATTTATCAAATTCTTCCCGTCCAATTCCGTGGTGAAGAATCTCCACATGTACTTGTTGAGGTTGAACTGTCGGAAAGCAGCGGGTTTATCTTAGGACACGAGGTCTGGAAACGGTCTGAACTCATTCTCGCGATTGCTCAGGTTGCAGAAAATGGCTACCGACACATGTGGCTCTTGGTTATGGTTGGCCAACATCCGGTGGTCCATGTTTTTATACTCGTCGTTGGACAAGATCTGGGAAAAACCGAAATCGTGTGAATGGATCTCTATTTCATTGAAGAATGTAACTTTTGAACTGACTCATGTGCTTTAGAGACACTCCTAGTCCTCAACAGGAGTTTACCTGGCATTGCTTGAAGAGATTCTTTCTGCTTGCCCAATTCTTTCTTTTCAAATGAATTCTTTCTTTTGTGCTTGTGAGAAACTAAAACAAGTATGTGTAAGGACCCGAGCCCCATTGTGTGATATTGTCTGCTTTGGGTTACACACCCTGGCGCGAACGAACCGCCATCCCAGCCATGGTTTTTTCCCTCACGATTTTAAAACGCGTCACACATATTAAGGGACCCAAGCCTTATAAAGGCTCCTAGGACTCCCCCCCTAAGCGATGTGGGACAGGAGAAATGCCCTTAGCCTCGCCCGTGTACTGCCGAGGCGATCTTAGTCCGTCTCTCCATACTGTTCCAGGTCTGGGTTGTCACAGTATGCGTCCCTGATTTTATGCGATTCAGCTGTATAATTTCTCAATATATGATATCATTTCGTGTCCTTTACTAATTTTCTACAAAAATCTAAACTTGACTCAACCCGATCTCAAATGGTAATCAAGCTTGTCCAAAATACTAATTTTTATCGAATTCATGAATTAGAACGAAACTAATTGAAGTGGTTTCGTTGATTACCTCCAACTAGCCGCTTTGGAGTGGAACAAAGGGTACGATTGAGAAAAGCTTTCCTAGAGTCCCTTGAGGGTCCAAAACCCCTTGGGCCAAATAGAGAGTGTTAGACAATTTTTTTCTTAAACTCCATTTCCCAAATATAAGCCTTGATAAGGCCGAAAGCCTTAGGCAGTTTAGGGGGCTACCTTTGGCTTTCTTAGCATGCTAAGCCTTTGGTTAGTAAAAAAATTCTTCATAAATTATCCTTGCTAACTTTTTATTTTTCCGATTTTGCCCTCGATAACTATTCATGTTCTTCTTTGTAGAATGGGACGGCTTGCCCTTGGCCGGTCAACTCTTCTTTTTTTTTTCTTTTTAAATAATAAAAGTCTTTTGCAAATATAATTTCTCCAAATACTATTTTGCTAAGTACCTCACAATCGACTTTTGCAATACAATTTACCAAACACAATTTGTATTTTCCCAAAAATTTTCCTTAAAAACCTTTCCAAACTTACCCCAAGTCAAGGTTGGAGAAGAACATGACCGGGTCTCCGTCTCCCTCCAATAGATCCTCGCCTGCGCTTGCGCCAGCTGCTCGTGGAAGGCCTTCACCGCCGAGATTGTTTGGTTTGGGACCTTTGCCGGCACGCCTTGGTTGACCACCCGGAAGAAGCCAAGCCCACAAGTTGCGTGCCTCACTTCTTCGACTACAGAGGGCGGCAGCCGGAGAGGTTGATGGTGGGGATCGAGTCAGACCTGGGCCGGGCTGGCTTGAGGAAGGAGAGGGTCTCGGGCGGGTGGATGAAGAAATGAGGGATGGAGGTGACACCGGAGTCAACGAGGCCTTTGACTCCGAGCTTGGATTCGTCAAATTGCTTGACCTCTTGGGCTCGGCTGGTGTTGGTGACGCCCATGGATCGACTCCGAGTTTCTGGTTCGACCAATGCGAGTGTCATGCTGCAAAAAAAGAGCAGAGGAAGGACGAAGAGGCGATGGGAGAGAATAAAGAAAGTGATGGAAAAATCAACGTAAAAATGAGAGACAAACTTACGAGTCAATGCATCTCGATTACACGATGTTAATTTTTTTTTCAATAAAGAAATTGGGGAAATCACAGAGGTTTTTAAGGCATCATTTCGATGATGATTAGTCGTTCAACTATATTTCAACTGTTCAATTATCAGTTATTATTGCTCCTGCCAATTCTACAACATCTTTATATGTTTTTCCAAATTTATAGAAAATTATAGAAAAACTACAGCGTTACGATGGTCTGTTTCAATTTCGGAATTGCTACCGCCTCTTCGATAGAGCACCGACTTCACTAGGGCGAATTAATTGCTTAAAAAGTTGGCTACTGGCTTAAGCACTATTGAAAGTGCTAGTACAAACACCTAAAGTGTGATGAATAGGTGTTTAAAATAAATCTTAGCAAATAAATGCGGAATAAAATAAATTTCGAGTAAAGTCTGAATAAGAATCAGACTTTGAAACTGAATCTAAAGAATAACAGACTTTGAGAGAGTTCAAACTTTAGTAGTTAAATAGAACTACGAACAAAATAAATGAGTTTGAGGAAGAGAATAGGAACACAAAGTTTATAGTAATTTGGCTTAAATCAAGCCTACGTCCACTCTCCCACGCTAACAGCCTTCTAGCTGGATTCCACTATGCAATCAATAAAAGATTACAACTTTGAATGCAAACACTCAGTAATAAATCACGCTATATGACTAAGTCACTCTTTTGGTATTTCTCTCATGATCACAAACATTTAAGCTCACTAAAGACAAGTGTATGATCGAAATTTGCTCAGACTTTGGAATTATAAATTCTACACTACGTCTCTTACTTGCTCATCGGTCCTTGGTTTTCTTAAATACTCCTCCACTTCCAAACTAGTCGTTGGACAGTATTTAAAGGATCGTCTTCCAATCTACCCATTGGACAGATTTATATTAGAAGATTTGGTAGTCGTTAAGTGATGGAAGTAGAATCCCAAGTTGATTCTGATCGCCCATACAAACAGAATATTGGTTTCCATAAGTAGATCTTCTTCATATGGAAAGTCATCAATCAATTAGATTGAATTAATCAAATCTATTTTGATGTAGAATCCAAACCAGATCACTAGCCATTATATGTTAGGGGCTTGTGTTATGTTATGTAACGTTGTTTCGTTCTGAGTTTGTGTCCTGTTCTAAACGTAAAGTCTGAGGGTATTCAAACTAAAGTAGAGTCTGAGTGTCTTCAGACTAAAATAAACTTTACAATAAACTTTACAATCTAGATGTAAGTCTAAACATATTCTACTTCTGAACATATTTAGCCTTAAGATCTGAACACAATCTGAATAAGTTCAGCTTCAACATAAAGTCTGTCTTCTAGTTCATCCAAGTATAGACTTTGACAATGTCATTTACATGTCTATCATCTGCATAGTCCATTACTCAACCATTAAACACGTTAGTATCCTTTGATTTATTTTGTTATTTTCAAAACATCATAAGGGATTTCCCTAACACTATTGTTATTTATCCTGAAGATAGGATTGGAATCAGACATACAGGGAAACCATGGCACTTATGGAATTAAAAGAGTGTTTGTTTGTTTGTTTTTTTCTTCTTCTTTTTTAGTGTATGATATTAATAACTTAATAAAAGCACAAGATAGGTAAAAAGCTTAGCGTGGAGAAACTCGAGAGGTGGGAAGTTAATAATAAATTTAATTTTTGTTTGTTTTACGAAAAATATTTTTCGGGAATACAACTTCCTCATTTTCCTAGGTTTGGTTCACTTTAAAAAACGATTCAACAAAAAACCTATACTTAAATTCAAGAAAATGATTTTATTTTTTAAATTGAAAAATATTTTCCAAAATATGATTAAATATTGATGCTTGAATCCGAAACTTTATGCTTGGGCATAAAAACCTTAATACTAATTCACCGTGTTTAGGATTAGGTCTCCAACGCCTAAGCTCGAATCCAATGAGACTAAGCTCGAAGCCTTGGTGCTTGTGCACCTGAACCTGCATATGTAAAGGTCATGTTCGAGTCTCCAATCCTTAAGCTCAGATCCTTGGTACTCAAGCCCGATTTCACAAAGGCAATGCGAAGATTCCTAGTGCTCGGGCTCAAGCTCTTGGTCAATGAAATTTCAATTCTTATAAAAAAAATTTTTATAAAAATTGAATATTTTTTTTCATTTTTCTTTTTCCTTCTTCCTCGGCCAGTTGCTAGCCATAGTGATTGCTGACAACCTGCCACATGTGAGGGACAAGCTTAGCTAAGGTTCGTGAGACTCGAGGTCACGCGACCTTATTGGATTTGGCAAAGTGGAGCCTTGCTCGAGGCTGGCAAGCTCATCCCCTCGCGATCGGCGGATCGACCAAGGAAGAAGGAAAAGAAAAAAAAATTATTAATAATTGGATTTTTTTATATAATTTTACCTAAGAAAAATCATATCGAATTTTCCATATCAAACGAAAAAAATTATTTTTTAATTCATTTTCAAGTTTCAGCTAAGCACTAAAAAAATTGTTATTTTCTTGGAAAATTGTTGAGGAAAATTGCCTTACTAGTTTTGATGATTAACAAAACTTTCTTTTACTTTGATGAAAAGTGTTTTCCAAGTAAAAAATCCGATGAGCAACATTAGTCATCAGACTCGGAGGATCAAACTCTAAGTCTTGAAGTAATTAATATATTTGATATTTGATTATCAAGATATTGTTCTAGAAGACAATGGGCAGAAAATTAGCAAATTTCTTTCTATAATTAAGAGTATCCAAGAAGAAAGGAATATCAAATCCAATCTTTTGAGATGGATTTTAACGAATCTTGGATATATCAATCTTTGAAGGGCGGAAACTCTTTCCAAATGAAGCACTATACTTAAGGAAACTCCATTTGTTGTATAGGTGGCAGAATCAACAAGAGACTTCAATCTGGGCAATAGGAAGTTTGGCTAAGCAAACCTTTATGGAAATGTCCAACGGTCAACTTGGATATAAAGGTTTATATAAGAAGATCGAGAAGTTGAAAGGAACATAGAGAGCTAAAATTCTGAAATTCATAATTCCTAAGTTTTGGGTGTTCTTCATTCATTAAATTTTGTCTCTAAAAGCTGTACTTTGTAATATTTTAAAGGTCGAGAGTGTGTGAAAAATTGTTCACATGAGTTTGAGTATTCAATACTCAAATCTTGTAACTAATAAGGCTAGTACGAACACTTAGAGGGGGGTAAATAAGTGTTTAAAAGAAACCTTGACAAATAAATGTGGAAAAAAATAAGTTGCGAGCAAAGTTTGAATAAGGATCAAAGTTTGATAAATGAGCCACCAGACTTCTAGTAGATGTTTAGAATCTGTTATGCGATGGAAGAAATTTCAGAAATAACCTGTAAGTATACAATAAGCTTAAATAAGGAGAGTTAAGAGAATAGAAGGTTGCATACGAAATTTATAATAATTCAGCTTAAATCAAATCTATGTCCACTCTCCCACAAGGATAGCCTATTGGCTGGATTTCACTATATGATTAACAAGAGATCACAACTTTGAGTGCAAACACTTAGTGGTAGATTACATTATCTCACTAAGTCACTCTTTTGGTATTTTCTCACGATCACAAACGTTTAAGCTCACAAAGACAAGTATATGATCGAAATTCACTCATACTTTGGAATTCTAGATTCTACGCTTCATCTATTACTTGCTCATCGGTCCTTGCTCTCCTTAAATACTCATCCACTTCAAAATTAGCCATTTGACAGTAACTAAATGATCATCTTCCAATTTACCCATTGGACAAATCTATATCAAGAAGATTTAGTAGCCATTGAGTGACAGAAGCAGAATCCCAAGTTAATTATGATCATCCATACAAACGAAATCTTGGTTTCCATAAGTAGTGCTTATTCATCTAGAAAATTCTTTTCTTCAGGATCCAATTGTCAATCAATTAAATTGAGTCAATCAAATATATCTTGATGTAAAATCCAAACCAGATCACTAGACATTATACGTTTTGGGCTTGTGTCATATTCTGCCAGGTTGTTTTGTTCTAAACTTACTCCGTTCTGAATCCGCTACGTTCTGAACTTGCTTCATTCTAAACTTATCACGTTCTAGATCATATTTTGTACTTGTGTCGCTCTGGACATATCATGTTCTGGATCCATCACGTTCTGGTACTTGTCACATTCTGTCTATATGTAAAGTCTCTTGTTCCGTTTGTATGTAAGGCTAAATGTCTTTCGTCTGAAGTAGACTTTACAATCTAGACGTGAAGCTGAATATATTCATCCTTAGAGTCTACTTCTAAACATATTTAGCCTTAAAGTCCGGACGCAGTCTGAATAAGTTCAGCCTCAAGATAGAGTCTATCTTCTGATTCTTTCAAGTATAGACTTTGCTAATATTCTTTACACATTCTATCATCTACATAGTTTGTTACTCAATCATTAAACACGTTAGTAGCCTTTGATTTATTTTGTCATCTTCAAAACATCATAAGGGATTTCCATAATAGTAACCTTTGACAGATTGATCTAATGAAATCTAGCTAATCGACTGTTAACGCAGGAAAGTAGACGTGGACTTGCTAAAGCCAAACCACTACAACTATCTATTTGCAAATTCTCCTTCCTTTACTCTTTATATATATGTACGTATGTACGTATGTATGTATTAAGGTTTGTTTGAGCACCAATAAGATCTGATAGTTATTCGGACAAGTGATTAGTACTTAATCTGCTATAATAATGTTTTTATTTCGTATTATCACCTACTCACCCCCTCTAGGTGATTCATCTAGTCCTAACAATTGCCATTAGAGCCCGATTGCTCCTTATTAAAGTGCTTTATTACTTCGTGATGTAGCTAGTATAAGCACCTAGAGGGGGGTGAATAGGTGCAAAAATAATTTCTCGAGATACCACTGTAATACTAAGCAGATAATAGAAAGGAAATACTCTTTTGCTTTGCCAAAATGAATTACGATCAAAGTAGAGTAAAGAGTAGGGAAGAGAAGATTAAACACAGGGTTTATAGTGGTTCGGCTTATCCTAAGCCTACGTCCACTCTTCCGACCATTTTTGCCTATCATTTGGATTCCACTATGAACAAAAGAGATGTTACGGCCACAGTTCTTCCTTGATTCCACGGTGTGGATTTTCTATCACACTTCCTCAAGGTTTCTCACAAGTATAAATTCTCTTTTGAATACAAGTTTTTTTCTCAAATGAATTGACTAAAACAACAGAAAGCTTCAATCTTTGGAATTCTTCTATCGTGCACTTCTCGAACAACTTAGAACGTCTTCCTTATATACTCCTTTACGCCATCATACCCATTGGCACTTACCAAATGAATTCCTCCAATCTACCCATTGGACGGAATCAATTAGGAAGATTATTCGAGCTATTAAAGGAACGTGTCGATAGCCCATCAATCATGTTCGCCCATACAATCAGGATCTCGGTTTCCATAAGTAGAACCTTCCATGAATATTTCGCCAATCATCGGATCCTTGATCATCGAAATCAATCTCGATCAATTTAAAGGAATTCCGTTATGTCATATCCAGCCAAGAGATCTTCTCCAGTCGATAAGGTCATATCCTTAATGAAACATCCAGTTCTGGATAACGTTTCTTCAACGGATTAGAGACTGTCAATGAGGATAGACTTTGAGTCTTGAGTCTGGCTGTCCGGAGGTCTTCAGACTTTAAATAGCAGAGTCTGCAAACCTTCAGACTAGATTGATGGAAACGTTTTGTCAACTTCAAAACACTTCAAGAAGATTTCTCCAACAATCTCCCTCTTTTTGATGGTGACAAAACTTTCCTGCAGATTTAGACAACTTTGACCTGCAAAACATTTCTCAAACACATATGCATATCTTATAGAGATAAATGGCTAAATGAATAACACTAGAATCTGCAATCACAGAAAATAGGTTAGTCTTGAATATGATAAAGCCATCCATAAGATATCAATAGTAGTTAATAGAAGCAGTCAAGTCCAAATTCAAATCCAGACACAAAATTAAAGTCAAACATCAATCAAACAATCCAAACAAACCACATAATTAAAAGTCAAAGTGTTTAAAATCTTGCATCTCTCCCCCTTTTTGTCAGCATTAAAAAGGTTGAGATGAAAATGGAATAAAGTCATGATTGCTTGGGAACGCGGACAAGCTGGAAATCTCCCATGGACTGAACGATCCCTTCTAGCCTTTTCAAGTCTTCCTTCAGTTAAGCAACCTCCTCTCCCTTTGCATTGGCCTGAATCTGAACAAAGAGGGCTTGGATCGATCTTTCAATGGCGAAGAAACTTGACCGCATTCCCGCAAGCTTTGAACCTCGCATCCCAGAGCATAGATTTGACCGCGCATCTCCAAGAGAATATCCATAATTCTGCGAAAATCTGCTGAGTTGTCTGTCTGCGTACTAGCTTCAACACACTCTGCAGATGATGGCATATCAGAATAATCGCGCAGATTAGGCGATGAAGCATCATGTTCTTCTTCGGGAAAATGAGAGGCATGAATGTCTTCTGGGTCGGCTGGAGAGCGGCTAACTCCCTCATTGTCTCCCCCTGTTTTTGTGCCTTCAGGTGGAGAAGAGTGTTTTTCAGGCTCTCTTTCCTCTTGATTCATTCTCTCTTCTTCTTCTTCAGGTCTTTCCTCATCTGCTTCTTTTTCGCTAGCTGCTCTTTCTTCTGCTTCTTTTTCTTCTTCTTCTCTTTCTTCTTCTGCTCTCTCTTCTTTTTCTTTCTCTTGTCCTTCTCTTTCCTCTCCTTCTGTCTCATGATGTTCCATTAACTCTGGAACAGAGCGACTTAGCTTCTTCAAAGCTATTGCCGAGATGGTAAGGTCGTCATCCTCTTTATCATCCACGATGAGAGCTCTTCTTTTCTTGGGTAGAGCAACCATGGGCTCCTTCCCTTTCCTTTTTGATGCAGAAGAGAATTGATGAGACTTTACAGGAGTCTTCTCCTTAAATTTCTCCAACTCCTTGCTTAGCTCCTTCAGACGCATCTTTGTCACCATTCTCAATCCTACCACCATATGATCGCACGATCGAACAAAAAAGATTTGCGGAGGCTGAATATTCAGATGTCTGAATAACTTCGTAACAAGGCTTGGGTAAGGAAGTTGACCTCTGTCCTTCATCATGGCTCTATACATGTGGAACATGATAGTGTGAGGAAGAGAAAACCTTTTCCCACTGAGGATGGCGAACATTAGCTTTGCCTCTGAACTTGAGACATCAGTCTTGGAAGTTGATTTCGGTCGGAGGCAATTGATCACAATCTTGTGAAGCAAGATGTTGAATGCACTCATCCTTAAGTAGGTGATCTTCTTCTCTGTTCTCCTGTCCTTTACTAGTTCCAGTGTAGCCCGAGCAATAGAAACTTTGATCGATTGATATCTTCCTCTCTCAACTCCTAACACATCTGCCAGCATATTCATATCCACAACAAAATCTTGATCTTTGATGCTGAAAGAAAATCTATTCGCATCCAAAAAGCTAAGATTTGAATAGAAATATGCGGTCAGTTCAGCATAGGCCTCTGTGGTGTCGGAGTAGAACTTTTCAAGTCGAAGATGACCGAACTTTTCCCTTAAGTTCACATTTACAGCATCCAGAAAATCAAAATCTACACTCCTAGGGTTTATCACCCTACGCTTCAGCAATTTTGAGTATAGATCCTTCTGTTCTTTCAATCTGAACAACTCTCCTCTTTTTCCTCAATTCTCCGCCGCAATACCCATCCTCGGTTGAAATTGGCTGTACAGTTTGTCATCATCATTCCCATCTACAAGATTAAGTCCCCAATCACGAGGATCACTTGGGATATTCGCAAGGGTTTCTTCTGCCACCCCTTTACGAGCAATTCCCAAACTTTCCATTTTCCGCAAAAAGATATATTCGTTCCCATATCCTTTGTCTTTAAGAAAATCATCGACGTAGTTCAATGGAGTACCAGTCCCTTTTAAAGCACGATAAAGCTTATAAATAAAAGAGGGCCTTTGGACTCTTACAGGATCCGCGTCTTCAACGATTTCTTCTTCTTGATGATGACCAACATTTTGAGGACTAGTTGGTGGAGAATGACGCCGCCGAGAATGTTGTGGGCTCTGTTGCGATCGAAGACACTTCTTCTTCAGTGAGATCGAAGTGCTTAGGCCCCTCACTCATTCGCCGTGGTCCCCTGCTTGCAATTCTTGAAGACTTTCTTGAAGACGACATCTTTCTCAGTTTTTGGAAGATTCCTTGCTTGACTTTCCCAAGAAAGACGACAACTTTTTGAAGATTTAACAAGGGAAGAAGACGGAAATGGAGGATCAATGCTTTCTAGGGTTTTTGAGAGTAAAGTGAAGAAGAATCAACAGTACACGATCGGTTAAAAAGAGAGGTAAACGAATCGTCACAAAGGAAAATAAAAAGATGCATTTTCAAAATAACTGTCCTTTTTCCGCGAAAATAGTCATTTCAAAAAATAACTTCTTTTTCAAAAAGGAAACGATGCAATAATTACGCCAATTAAAGATAGCAATAAAAAGACACGGTTCGACGATCGTACCTTTTCAAGATAAGATTCGAGATAAAGACTAACTTATAGTCAAGGTCTTGTATGTCTGAATCTAAGAGTTTTTAGACTTTGATTTCCTCATACCTTAAAATGTTGAGTCTGTAGCGAATAATTTCAAATTGATTTTTATCCAGAGGCTTTGTGAATATATCCACCAGTTGGTTCTTTGAATCAACATACTGAATAGAAACTTCTCCATTTTGAACATGATCTCTAATGAAGTGATGTCGAATCTCTATATGCTTTGCTCTTGAGTGAAGAATTGGATTTTTGGTGAGATTGATAGCGCTGGGTGTTGTCGCAGATTAATCTCCGTGCATGAATCTTCAATTCCAAAGTCTCTTAGCTGTTGCTTTATCCATAGAATTTGTGAACAGCAACTTCCAAGAGCTACATACTCTGCTTCTGCTGTAGAGAGAGCTACTGTACTTTGTTTTCTTGAAAACCAACATACTGTCCTGCCTCAAAGTAGTTGACAGGTACCCGAGGTGCTCTTTCTATCAACTCTGCAACCGGCTAGATCTGCGTCTGAGTATCCAAGAAGAGTAAAGTCTCCCTTTTTATGATACCATAGGCCGATGCTTGAAGTTGAAGCAATGTATTTGATAATACGCTTAGCAGCACTTAAATGAGATTCTTTAGGGTCTGCTTGAAATCTGACACAGATGCAAACACTAAACAAAATGTCAGGTCTAGAAGCAGTAAGATAAAGAAGTGAGCCAATGATACTCCTGTATAGCTTCTGGTCGACTTTCTTTCCTTCTTCATCTTTGTCTATCTTCAAGGCACTTGACATTGGAATGTCAATCTTTTTGCAATTGTCCAGTCTAAACTTTTTGACAAGATCATTAGCATATTTTTCTTGACGAATAAAGGTTCCTTCCTTTAGTTGTTTCACTTGAAGTCCAAGAAAGAAGGTTAACTCACCCATCATGCTCATTTCAAATTCATCCTGCATAGTCTTAGAGAATTTCTTGCACAGACTTTCATTAGAAGATCCGAATACAATATCATCGACATATATTTGAACTAGCACAAAACTTTTTCTTTCTTTTTTGATAAATAGAATAGTGTCTACTTTACCTTTCACAAAACCATTTTGAATTAAAAACTTACTCAGCCTTTCGTACCAAGCTCGAGGTGTTTGTTTCGAGCCATATAAGGCCTTTTTGAGTCTGAATACTGAGTCTGGTTTCTTTGGGTCTTCAAACCCTGGTGGTTGTTCCATATAGACTTCCTCATGGATGAATCCATTTAGAAAAGCACTTTTGACGTCCATTTGGAATAACCTGAAATTTTTATGACAAGCAAATGCAAGTAATAAACGAATTGCTTCTAACCTTGCTCTTTGGTGGGTAAGTCTCGTCATAGTCGATCCCTTCTTCTTGTGTGTATCCCTTGGCCACGAGTCTTGCTTTGTTTCTTACGACCTTGCCTTTCTCGTCCATCTTGTTTCGAAAACCCATTTAGCTCCGAGAATGATTTACCTTTGGGTTTATGAGTCAATTCCCAGACATCATTGATACTGAATTGCCTGAGTTCTTGCATGGCTTCAATCCAGCTTTCATCAGATAAAGCTTCTTCTATGCTTTTAAGTTCTATTTCAGAAATAAGAGCCACAGCACTAGACTCTTCGCGCTTTTTGGATCTTGTGCGAATTCCTTCATTGATGTCGCCAATGATAAGATCTTTGGGATATTTGGACTTATGTTTCCGATTCTTTGGTTAATTTATCAGATTGATGGTCACTTCCTTCACTTGAATCTTCAACAGTCACTTGTTGCTAGTCCTTCAAAGTCTGAGCTGCTTCTAGAGATTTAGACTTTGTAGAGTCTGGAGCAGGTTCAGTCTCTTCAAGATAAGTCTGAATGGAATCTTGGAATTTGACATTCATTGATTCTTCCACTGTTTGAGTCTTCTTATTGTAGACTCTATATGCTTTCCTTGTGGTTGAATATCCAAGGAAGATGCCTTCATCTGACTTTTCTTCAAACTTACCAACTCGATCATTTGCATTTTTCAGTATAAAACATTTGCATCCGAATACATGAAAATATGAAACAATGGGCTTCTTTTCTTTGAATAGTTCATAGGGGTTTTTTCTAGAATAGGCCTTAGAAAAACTCTATTGATAATGTAACATCTTTGTAGAGGCGCTTCAGCCCAAAAACGTAAAGAGATATTGCTTTCAATTAAAAGAGTTCTAGCCATTTCTTGAAGAGATCTATTCTTCCTTTCCACAACTCCGTTTTGCTCTGGAGTATATGGAGAAGGGAACAAATGCTGAAAACCAGATTTATCACAAAACTTTGTAAAATCTTGATTTTCAAATTCACCTCCATGATCTGTTCTTATACTTGAAATAACATATCATTTTTCGTTTTGAACCTTTTTAGCAAATTTTTCAAAGTAAGAGAAAGTTTCAGACTTACTTGCTAGGAAATACACCCAAGTGAATCGTGAGTAATCATCCACAATTACTAGGCAATATTTCTTACCTCCAATGCTCTGCGTTCTGGTTGGTCCAAAGAGATCCATATGCAGAAGCTGCAGTACACGGTTAGTGGAAACTTGATTTATTGGTTTAAAGGAATTTCTTACCTGTTTTCCCAATATGCATGGTGTACATAAGTGACTTTTGGTATAATAAATTGGGTAGACCACGAACAAGTTTCTTTGCTGAGATTTTGGCTATCTGCTTCATGTTAATATGCCCAAGCTTTTTGTGCCATAAGCTCGTTTCATCTTGAATTGAGATTAGACATTGCGATTCATCTGGTTTCACATCCAGGAGGTAGATATTTCCATGCCTTCGACACATAAATGACTGAGTAGAGTCTTTACTGGTTCCTGAACATATTCCCTCTTGAAAGTAGATTTTGAAACCGGTATCACATAGCTGGCTGACACTGAGCAGATTATAGTTGAGTCCTTCAACTAATGAAACATTGTTTATTGTAAGGTTTCCAATCTTCACAGTTCCAAGTCCCATTATTCTTCCTTTGCTATTTCCTCCAAAAGAAACTTTTCCACCATTCATTTGAACAAGTTTTATGAAACAATTTGAATCTCTGTCATGTGTCTCGAGCATCCACTATCCGGTACCATTTCACCTTTTTCTTGATAGTGACCTGCATTTAAAAAGAGACTCAAACTTTCTTTGGTACCCATATTTTCTTGGGTCCTTTTGAGTTAATCTGATATGCAGTTTTTGCCCAAACTTTATTGAAAGGTCTCTAAATCATAGGACATTCTTTCTCAAAATGATCTGCACTATTGCATTTTGAACATCTGAGAGTATTAAGACCTACTGGTTTTACAAAAATCCTTTTAAAATGATTTTTGTAAGCATCTCTTGAGGGTCTTTGTTTGATTCTTTCCTTCACTTTAGGAAAATCAATTAAAGGAATGGTTTCAGCAGTCATTCCCAAACCAGATTTATTGAAATAAGGTCTTTGAACAGAAAGTATTTTTTCTAGTTTCTTAGATCCTATAGAAAATCTTTTGGAAATGTTTGAGATATCATTTTTCAAGAATGCATTTTCTTTTGAAAGATTATTTTCACTTTCTCTAAGAGAAGAAACATTCACATCTAAACATTTCACCTTTTCTTTCAAAACATTTTCTTGATGTTTTAAGGCGAGTTTTCCTTTTGAGTTCGGAAATCCTTTTAAGAGAAGTCTTAAGACTAAGACACAACTCATCAATGTATTTAGAAACTTTAATAGGGATTTTGAAGTTACTTACCTCAAATTCACTGCATCGAGTCCTGTCTCGGAGTTTGAATCGAATCCGATTGTGCCATTAGACATATGTTGGCATAATCATCATCACTTTCTTCACATTCGTATCACTCCGGGTTTCGCTTTAAGAGCCTTTCGATACTTTTCAGCTTTTCCTTTCTTCTTCCTCGAAGAGGACAGTTGGTCTACGATGTGTCCCTTTTTCTTACATTCAAAGCGAGACTACATCTTTGTTTGATTCATCATCCTCAACAGACTGTTGCTTTTGAAAACTTTGTTTCCTTGGATTGAATCTTCTTCCTTTTCTATTCAGCTTTCTGAATCTTCTTATCATGAGAGCAAGCTCCTCATCGTCCATATCGTCTTCAGAGTCTGCAACATCAGAATCATCATTGGATTTTAATGCAATGGATTTCTTACCTTTAGGTTCTTCGTCTTCATTGATTAGTTCAACTTCATAAGACTGAAGAGTTCCAACCAACTCATCAACAGATAGTGGCATGATTCTTTGAGTCTCTCTGATTGAGGTCTTTATGTGATTCCAATCCTTGGAGAGTCCTCGCAGTAGCTTATTTACCTTCATGGGATCGAAATTGGTTGACCTTGATTTTCAAGACCATTCACAATATCGTAAAATGACTAAACATGTCGAGTTATAGATTCTCCCGATTTCATTCGAAGGCTTCGTATTGACCGAGGAGAATGTTGATTCTGGTCTCCTTCACTCGATCGGTTCCTTCATAGGTAATATGTAATCTATCCCAGACTTCTTTAGCTGTAACACAAGAAGATATTTTGTTATATGCAGTAGGTGATAAAGCATAATATAAAGAATAAATTGCTTTTGCATCAAGAGCTTGTCTCTTGATTATCTCTTCCTGAGTCATTTGGCTAGACTCCACAGTATCTTTTCCTCTTTCTGAGACAGGTGCAGCTTTAGGAGTGATTCCTTTTTCTACAACATCCAATTCCAGAGGATCATTTGATCTTAGAAACGCCTTCATTTTGTTTTTCCATATGTTGTAATCATTTTCATCAAAAAGGTGGTGGTGCTTTGCTTTGCCCTTCTACCAGCCTTGGAGCCAACATACTAGCCATGGATCTTTAACTCTGAAGTAAAACACTTCAAACAAAGTGAGTACACGGGCTCTGATACCAATTGATGTAGCTAGTATAAGCACCTAGAGGGGGTGAATAGGTGCAAAAATAATTTCTTGAGATACCACTGTAATACTAAGTAGATAATAGAAAGGA
The DNA here is from genome assembly GCA_014182725.1 of Eucalyptus brandiana. Lineage (NCBI taxonomy): Eukaryota > Viridiplantae > Streptophyta > Magnoliopsida > Myrtales > Myrtaceae > Eucalyptus > Eucalyptus brandiana. Next base: position 34,040,621 of record CM024669.1, read on the forward strand.
AATATTCTTTTGCTTTACCAAAATGAATTACGATCAAAGTAAAGTAAAGAGTAGGGAAGAGAAGATTAAACACAGGGTTTATAGTGGTTCGGCTTATCCTAAGCCTACGTCCACTCTTCCGCACTAACAGCCTATCAGCTGGATTCCACTATGAACAAAAGAGATGTTACAGCACAGTTCTTCCTTGATTCCACAGTGTGGATTTTCTATCACACTTCCTCAAGGTCTCTCACAAGTATAAATTCTCTTTTGAGTACAAGTTTTTCTCTCAAATGAATTGATTAAAACAACAGGAAGCTTCAGTCTTTGGAATTCTTCTATCGTGTACTTCTCGAACAACTTAGAACATCTTCCTTATATACTCCTTTACGCCATCATACCCGTTGGCACTTACCAAAGGAATTCCTCCAATCTACCCGTTGGACGGAATCAATTAGAAAGATTATTCAAGCTATTAAAGGAACGTGTCGATAGCCCATCAATCATGTTTGCCCATACAATCAGGATCTCGATTTCCATAAGTAGAACCTTCCATGAATATTTCGCCAATCATCGGATCCTTGATCATCGAAATTAATCTCGATCAATTTAAAGGAATTCCGTTATGTCATATCCAGTCAAGAGATCTTCTCCAGTCGATAAGGTCATATCCTTAATGAAACATCCAGTTCTGGATAACCTTTCTTCAACAGATTAGAGACTGTCAATGAGGATAGACTTTGAGTCTTGAGTCTGGCTGTCCGGAGGTCTTCAGACTTTAAATAGCAGAGTCTGCAAACCTTCAGACTAGACTAATGGAAACGTTTTGTCAGCTTCAAAACACTTCAAGAAGATTTCTCCAACACTTCGGACTTAACGATCTCTCCATGGCTAGCAATATTACATAAGGATTGATGGAACGACAAAGTGATAGAAAGCCTCTGTACTTCAACGGAAGAAATTATAACATATGGAAGAACAATATGAAAACATTCATCAGATCCAAGAATCCCTTAGAGTGGAAGTTGTCCTGAAAAGCATACAACTTGAAACTTCTTTGTTCAAAGAAGATGGCAAAAAACTAGAAGTCTCAGTTCTATCTCATATGGATATCACCAAAAGAGAATCATTAGATGGTAAAGCAGTATATTTCTTATTTTGTGTCTTATCTTCTACTGAATATAACCGAATTTCCTCTTGTGAATTAGCGAAAGAAATTTGGGATAGATTACAGGTGACATATGAAGGAACTAATTGACTCGAGGAGACGAAGATAAAAAAAATCTTCTCTAGCAATATGAAGCTTTCAAGATGAAACCTGAAGAATCCATAATTGACATGTTTAGCAGATTTACTAATATTGTTAATGGATTGACATATTTAGGGCAACATGTATCAGACCCCATGAAAGCGAACAAAATTCTTCGAGGACTGTCAAAGGAGTGGAACAACATTAAGATATCTATTCGAGAGACTCAAAGAATATCACTTCTCTCTATGGATGAATTTGTAGAAACACCCCAATCCTATGAAGAAGAACGTTCAAGCGAAGAAGACACCAGATTTAAGAAAATGATTGCATCAAAATCTAACTACAATTTTGATAATATATATTCTAAGGATGAGGATGAAGACGATGGAGATATGGCTCTTATGGTGAAGAAATTCTGCAAGATGGCCAGAAAAGGAAGAAAATTCAAGGGAAAAAGATCCTTGAGACCATCTGATCAAAAGAAGAATTTCAATAAAAGAGAAGAAAGTAAATATGCGATTTGCTTTGAATGCAAGAAGAGATGACACATCAAGCCAAATTGTCCATTACTAAAGAAAAAGAAAAACAAAGTTGAAAAAGGGAAGAAAGAACTGAAGACTAAAACTTGGAGCGATATGGAATGTGAAGGAAGTGATGAAGAATATGCCCACATCTGTTTGATGGCAAATTCAAATTCAGAAGAAGAATCGAGGTAAGCAATTTTGATATACTCGAAGAAGTCTCAAATTACATAGATAAATCATGTTATGATTACAAAACCATACTTAGCAGGATTTCCAAATTGAAAAAGGAAAACTCAAAATTAAAGCAACAAGATCTTTTACAAAAGGAAAGAATTAAAACTATTAAGAAAAACCTTTCCAAAACTCAAGAGAATCAAGACCTTGTTTTGAAGGAAAATGAGTTATTGAAAAAAGGAAGTTTTTGTCATTTAAAAAAGATTTTCTATTGGTCGAAAAACCCTAGAACATATTCTTTCGATTCAAGTACCTTATTATAACAAGTCTTGTCTTGGTTGCAAAATCTCAAATGATCTACAAATTGATTTTCCAAAATTCAAGGAAAGAATAAAACAATGACCTTAGAAGACCATTTACAAGCATCATATTCAAAAATAATTTGTAAAACTTGTTGGTTTAAATTTCCTTAAGTGTCCGATCTACAGGAATCGAGATCATTTTCAAAATAATTGCCCAAAAGATTGGAGACCAATTCAGAGAAACTTTCTAAGTATGTCTGAACCTTCTAACCGAAAAGGAACCGAGCAAGTATGGATACCAAAGAAGGCTAGAATCTATTTTGTTGATTACAAGTGCCAAGAAAAGAGGCAAATAAATGGTACCTTGATACTGGATGCTCCAGGCACATGACAGGAGATCCATCTAAGTTGGTTGAGATCTCAAAATTCAATGGTGGAAGTGTATCTTTCGATGGCAACAACAAAGAAAAAATAATTTGCAAAGGGATAGTCTGTAAATGCTAGTACAAGCACCTAGAGGGGGTGAATAGGTGTGAAAACAAATTTTTATAGAGTATAGTGTAAAACTTTACTTTTAACCTGAATCTGTTCAACAATAGACTTTGAAAAAGAAAATAGACTCTAACAATTAAATAAAGTTACGAGTAAAGTAAATAAGTTTAGGGAAGATAATAAGAACACAAGGTTTATAATGGTTCGGCTTAATCCAAGCCTACGTCCACTCTCCCGCACTGACAGCCCACCAACTGGATTTCACTATGAATCAAAAGAGTCGTTACAGTATCACATCATTGATTCAACAGTGTAGAGACTCTACTACACTTCCTCAAGGCCTCACAAATGTATAAACTCTCTTTTGAGTACAAATTTACGCTCAACAATTGAATTGGCAAAGAATAAGAAGTTTCAGACTTTGGAATTTCTCTATCGCGCACACACTCGAATAACTAAAGGGTCTTCCTTATATACTCCTCCATGCCCTCATAACCGTTGGCACTTTCCAAAGGAGTTCTTTCAATCTACCCGTTGGACAGAATCAATTAGGGAGATCTCGAGTTATTTAACGAGTTATTTAAGGAATATGACGATAGCCACCAATCGTACTTGCCCATATAATCAGGATCTAGGTTTTCATAAGTAGAACTTTCCAAGTATGCTTCGCCATTCAACGGATCCAAATTACCCGAATTAATTTCAAGACAAATAATAGATTCCGAGATGCTATCTCCAGCCGTGAGATCTTCTTTAGCCGTTCGAATCAAATCCTTAAAGAAATACTCAATTTTGGATAAGTCTTCTTCGACGGTCTAGAAACTGTCAATGATGACAGACTTTGAATCTTGAGTCTGGCGGTCCGGCGGTCTTCAGACTTTGACGAAAGAGTCTGCAAGTCTTCAGACTAGATTGATGGAAACACTTTGTCAACTTCAAAACAAATAATGAAGTTTTCTCTAACGATCTCCCCATTTTTTATGGTGACAAAACTTTCCTGCATATTTGGATATTTTTTAGCCTACAAGACAATACTCAAGCAAATAAGGATATCTCATAAAAGATAAATGAATTAGTAAAGATAGTATTGAATCCGCATCCACAGGAGATAAGTTAATCCTGTAAAAACAACTATCTTTGCCATGAATACTAACAGCGCTTAAGATACTGCAAGCATTAAATGATCAAACAATCCAAATCCAAACCAGTCACAACCAAACAACCAAACAAAAGTAAAGTCAATCAAAAGTCAAATCAAACAAGAGTCAAATCTCAAATCTCAAATCTGCACCATCTCCCCCTTTTTGCCAGCATTAAAAAGGTAGAGACGAAAAGAGAATTGAATAAAATTAAGATTGTTTTGGAATGCGAACAAGCTGGAAATCTCTCATCGACTTGACAGTCTCTTCCAGCTTTTTCAAATCCTCCTTCAGTTGCGCCACTTCTTCACCCTTGGCAGTTGCTTGAACTTGAAGATTAAGGGCCTGAATTTGATTATGCAAAGAAACTGAAGAGGCTTGACTAGCATTCTGCATATTCTGAACTTCGCATCCCAGGGCATAAATCTGGGCTCGCATTTCCAGAAGAACATCAAGCAATCTTCGAAAGTATGCTAAGTTGTCATTCTGAGTGCTTGCTTCTGCATGATCAATTTGAAGAGTATTGGCAGATGATGGCATTTCAACATGAGCACCCAGATTTGGAGATGAAACCTCATGACCTTCCTTAAGAAATTGAGAGGTATATACATCTTCTGGATCTGCAGGTGAACGGCTAACATCCTCACTAGTAAAAGCAATTGAAGAAGTACCTCTTTTCTCAGCAGCTCCCCCTGTTTTAGTGCCTTCAGGCAGAAAGAAGTACTCTTCATGCTCTGTCTCTTCTTGTTCTCTTCTGCCCTCTTCTTTTGCAGTTCTTTCTTCCTCTGATTCTTTTCTCATCGATTCCCTCTCTTTACTCCTTTGCTCTGTCTCTTCTCTGTCTTGATCCTCTCTCTCCTCTATCTTTGGAACAAAACGTTGTAAGTTTCTTAATGCAAGAGCGGAAATGGTGACTTCTTCCTCATCTTCTTCATCATGCAAGATGAGTGCTCTTCTTTTCTTGGATGAAGCTGTCATGGGCTCATTCCCTTTTCATTTTGCAGCCATAGAGACTTAGTGAGTCTTGACAAGGGTTTTCTCCTTAAATCGCTCAAAAGCCTTGTTCAGCTCCTTCAGACGCATTTTGGAAACTATCTTCAATCCCACCACCATTTGATCACAGGTTCGAACACACAGAATCTTGGGAGGCTGAATATTCGAATGTCTGAATAACTTAGTAACAAGTGCTGAATAAGGAAGTCAGCCCTTATCTTTCACCATCGATCTATACATGTGAAACATGATAATGTGTGGCAGAGAGAACTTTTTGCCAGCGTTAATAGCATACATCAGCTTTGCTTCTGAGTTGGAGACGTCAATCTTCGAAGTCGATTTGGGTCTAAGACAATTGATCATAATCTTGTGAAGCAAGACATTTGAGGCATTCATCCTCAAGTATGAAATTTGAACTTCTGCCATTCCATCTCGAACAAGCTCCACAGTCGCACGACCAATAAACACACTAATTGATTGGAACATCCATCTCTCTACTCCAATTACATTAGCCAGAGTGTCCATATCAACTACATAGTATTGGTCTCTAACACTGAAAGAGAATCTATTCGCATCAAAAAAGCTTAGATTGGAATAGAAATACGTAGTAAGTTCTAGATGAGTCACTATTGTTTCAGAACAAAATTGTTCAAGTTGAAGTAAAGTGAATTTCTCTCGCAACTTCACATCCAGAGAGTCGAGAAAATCAAAGTCCACACTCCTTGGGTTCATCACCCCTCGCTTCAGCAACTTAGAGTAAAGTCGCTTGTGTTCCTCAGAACGAAACAAATCTGTCCTTTTGCTTCAAATATTCGCTGCAACACCCATTCTAGGCTTAAAATGAGTGAACATTTTTTCATCATCATTTCCATCAGGTTGACTATGTCCTCCAACACGTGGATCACTAGGGATATTCGCAAAGGCTCTTTCTACCGAGCCCACATGAGCAATTCCTAAATGTTCCATCGTTCGCAAAAAGTGGGTTTCATTTCGGTACCCATTTTCTTTCAAAAATTCATCAATAAAGTTCAATGCAAAGCCTCCATCCTTTAAGGCAGAGTAGAGTTTGAAGGTAAAAGCGGGCTTAAGGGTTCTTACAGGTTCTGCATCCTCAATAATTTCTTCCCCCGCTTGTTGTTGAACATCCTGTGGTCTAGCACGAGGAGAATGACACGGTTGAGAATGTTGTGGACTCTACTGCTATCTTGGAGATTCTTCCTCGGTGAGGTCAAAATGCGTAGGACCCTCACATATATGCTGCGGTTCCCTATTTGCGATCCTTGAGGACTTTCTTTGAGAAGCCATTGTTACAGTCTTTGAGAGATTTCAAACTCGATTCGCAAGAAAGATGAAAACTTTGAGGATTAAACTAGAGAGTGAAAGTAAGAAAGTGATGTTCTGTGCTTTTGGGGTTCGTGAAGAAGACGATCAGTATATAAGGCAATCGAAACGAGGTATACGGATCGTCGTCAAAAGAAATAGAAAATGCCTTTTAAAAAAATTTCTTTTCTTAAAATAGATAACTGTCATTTCAAAAGATAACTTTTTTTTCGAAAAGGAATGATTGCAATACTTACGAAAACTTGGGAAGATAACATCAATCAATTACAAATTAATAGACAAATGTACCATTTCGAGTTTTTATCCGAAAGATAAATTTCTAAAACAGAAATAACTTACAATCATGATTCTTGATCTTCTGAGTCTGAGTATTTTTAAACTTTTTATCCCTAAGTTTGAATTTCTTCAAACTTTAAGATATTAAGTCTGGATCGAATAAACTCGAATTGACTTCTCTCCGATGGCTTTGTAAAAATATCCGCCAACTGATTCTTTGAGTCTATAAATTGAATCAAGACTTCTCCCTTTTGAACATGGTCTCTAATAAAATGATGCCGAATCTCTATATGCTTTGCTCTTGAATGAAGAATTGGGTTCTTGGTGAGATTAATCGCGCTGGTGTTGTCACATTTGATCTCAGTGCATGAGTCTTCGATTCCAAAGTCTCTTAGCTGTTGTTTTATCCACAAGATTTGAGAACAACAACTTTCAAGAGCCACATACTCTGCTTCTGTTGTTGAAAGAGCTATAGTACTTTGCTTCCTTGAAAACCAAGATACTATCTTGTTACCAAGTAATTGACAAGTGCCCGAGGTGCTCTTTCTATCAACTCTCCATCCTGCTAGGTCTGCGTCTGAGTATCCAAGGAGAGTAAAGTCTCCTTCTTTAAGATACTAGAGACCCAAATTAGAGGTTGTTGCAACGTATTTGATGATGCATTTTGCAGCACTTAAATGAGATTCTTTGGGATCTGATTGAAATCTGGCATAAATACAAACACTAAACAAAATGTCAGGTTTATAAGTGGTAAGATAAAGAAGTGAACCAATGATACTCTTGTATAGCTTCTGGTTAATTTTCTTTCCTCCTTCATCTTTGTCCAGTTTCGAAGAACTCGACATTGGTATATCAGTCTTTTTGCAATTCTCCAAACCGAACTTTTTAACAAGTTCTTTAGCATATTTTTCTTGGTGAATGAAAGTTCATTCCTTCAATTGTTTTACTTGAAGTTCGAGAAAGAATGATAGTTCACCCATCATGCTCATTTCAAATTCATCCTGCGTAGACTTAGAGAATTTCTTGCACAAATTTTCATTAGGTGATCCAAAAATAATATCATTAACATAGATTTGAACAAGTAAAAATTTTTTGTTTTCTCTTTTGATAAACAAGGTAGTGTCTACTTTACCATTAACAAAGCCATTTTGGATTAAAAACTTACTTAACCTGTCGTACCAAGCTCGAGGAGCTTGCTTTAAATTGTATAGCGCCTTTTTCAGTCTGTATATAGAGTCTGGTTTCCTTGAGTCTTCAAAACCGGGAGGTTATTCCACATAGACTTCCTCTTGAATAAATCTATTTAGGAAAACGCTTTTGACGTCCATTTGGAATAATCTGAAATTCTTATAACAAGCAAAAGCAAGTAATAATCTAATTGCTTCTAACCTTACTACTGGTGCGTAAGTCTCATCATAGTCTATCCATTCTTCTTGCATATATCCTTTGGCCACATGTCTTGCTTTGTTCCTAATAACTTTTCCTTTTTCGTCCATCTTGTTCCTGAAAACCCATTTAGCTCCAATAACAGATTTACCTTTTGGTTTAGAAGTCAATTCCCAAACATCATTAATACTAAATTGCCTGAGTTCTTCTTGCATAACTTCAATCCAACTTTCATCAGTTAAAGCTTCTTATATGCTCTTGGGTTCTATTTTAAAAATAAGAACCACAGCACTAGACCTTTCATGCCTTTTGGATCTTGTACGAATCCCTTCATCAATGTCGCCAATAATGAGTTTTTTGGGATGGCTAGGCTTGTGCTTCTAGTTGCTAGTTGGTTTGACAAACTACTGGTCTTTTTCTTCATTTGATTCTTCAATGATCGTTTGTTGCTGGTCTTCTGAAGTCTGAGCTGCTTTTGGTGATTTAGAATTTGTAGAGTCTAAAGCAGGTTCAGATTCTTCAAGTTAAGTCTGAATCGATTAATTTTGTATAAGGTCTTGAAATTTGACATTCATCGATTCCTCCATTGATTGAGTATTTTTGTTGTAAACTCTGTAAGCTTTGCTAGTAGTTGAATATTCAAGGAAGATGCATTCGTCTAATTTTTCTTCAAACTTACGAATTCAATCATTTGTATTTTTCAATATAAAACATTTGCATCCAAACACATGAAAATAGGAAACAATTAACTTCTTTCCTTTGAACAACTCATAGGGAGTTTTATCCAGAATAAGCCTTAAGAAGACTCTATTAATAATATAACATGCTGTAGAAACTGCTTCAGCCCAAAAACGAGAAGAAATGTTGCTTTCAATTAAAAGAGTTCTAGCCATTTCTTACAATGATCTATTCTTTCTTTCTACAACTCCATTCTACTCTGGAGTGTATGGAGAGGAGAACACATGCTGAAAGCCAGATTCATCACAGAATTTAGCAAAATCTTGATTTTCAAACTCACATTCATGGTCTGTCCGTATACTTGAAATAATATACCATTTCTTATTCTGTACTTTCTTAGCAAACTTTATGAAATAAAAGAAAGTTTCAGACTTACTTGCCAAGAAATATACCCAAGTGAATCGTGAATAATCATCAACTATTACTAGGCAATATTTCTTTCCACCAATGCTCTAAGTCCTAGTTGGTCCGAAAAAATCCATATGTAGGAACTATAGTACACGATTAGTGGAAACTTGATTTATTGGTTTGAAGAAATTTCTAACATGTTTTCCCAACACACATGGTGTGCATAGATCAGATTTTTGGTATGTCAAGTTGGGTAGTCCACGAACAAGCTTCTTTGCAGAGATCTTGGCTATTTGCTTCATGTTGATGTGGCCAAGTTTTCTATACCAGAGATTAGCTTCCTCTTGAATTGAAATTAGGCATTGGAATTTTTCTGGTTTGATGTTCAAAATATAGATGTTCCCATGTCTTCATCCCGTGAAAGTCTGAGAGGAGTCTTTACTGGTTCCTGAACATATTCCTTCTTAAAAGTTGATTTTGAAACCTATGTCGCACAGTTAGCTGATACTCAGCAAGTTGTAGTTGAGTCCTTCCACTAAGGAAACGTTACTGATTGTAATATTTCCAATCTTTACGATTCCGTATCCGACAATTCTGCCTTTGCTATTTTCACCAAAAGAAAATTTTCCACCATTAACTTGCATAAGCTTTATGAAATAACTTGAGTCTCCTGTCATATGTCTTGAGCATCCACTATCCAATTACCATTTGAATTTTTCTTGATAGTGGCCTGCATTTAAAAAGGAAACTCAAGCTTTCTTTGGTACCCATACTTTCTTGGGTCCAATAGAGTTAGTGCAATATATGATATTTGCCCAAACCTTCTTAACAAGTTTTCAAACCATAAGACATTCTTTCTCAAAATGGTCTAAGCTATTGCACTTTGAACATTTAAGAGCACTACGGCCTACAGGTTTTACAAAAACTTTTTGAAAATGATTTCTATAAAAATCTTTTGTAGGTCTTTGTTTAATTCTTTCATTTACTTTTAGAAAATCAATTAAAGGGATGGTTTTAGCAGTCATTCCCAAGCCTGATTTGTTAAAGGAAAGTCTTTGTGCTGAAAGAATCTTTTCTAATTTCTCAGATCTTATAGAAAACCTTTTTGAAATACTTGAAATATCATTTTTCGAAAGTGAATTTTCTTTTGAAAGAGAGTCTGCATTTTCTTTCAAAGTAATAACACTTTTATCTAAATTTTCGACATTTTCTTTCCAAACAATCTCCTGTTACTTCAGTGCAAAATTTTCCCTTTTTAATTCGGAAATCCTCTTGAGAGAGGTTTTGAGACTAAGACACAGTTCATCAATATATTTAGAGACTTTAGTAGGAATTTTTAAATTACTTACCTCAATTTCACTGTCTAAGTCTGAGTCTGTCTCAGAGTCTGAATCTGATTCTGATTGTGCCATTAGACAAATATTAGCATAATCATCATCACTTTCTTCACATTTGGTATCACTTCAAGTTTCTACTTTGAGAGCCTTTCTGTATTTCTCAGTTTTTCCTTTCTTTTTCTTCAGCAAGGGACAGTTGGGTCTGATGTGTCCATTTTTCTTGCATTCAAAACAAATCACATCTTTATTGGATTCATCGTCCTCTACTGATTTATTTTGAAACTTTTGAGAACTTTTTTCTTCCAATTGAATCTTCCTCCCTTTTTGTTCAATTTTCTAAATATTCTTATCATGAAAACAAGCTCTTCATCGTCCATATCGTCTTCAAAATCTGTAACATCAAAATCATCATTAGATTTTAATGCAATAGATTTTTTACCTTTAGGATCTTCATCTTCATTGATTTGCTCCACTTCATAAGACTGAAGAGTGCCAACCAATTCGTCAACGAAGAGTGGCATGATCCTTTGTGTCTCCCTTATTAAGGTCTTTACGTGATTCCAATCTTTGGAAAGTCAACGCAGTAATTTGTTAACCTTCATGGGTCCAGAGATTGGTTGACCTTAATACTCAAGACCATTCACGATTTCTGTAAAACGACTAAACATGTCCGTGATAGATTCTCCTGATTTCATCTTGAATGCTTCATATTGACCGAGCAGAATATTGATTATGGTTTCTTTCACTCGATCGGTTCCTTCATAGGTGATGTGCAATTTATCCCAGACTTCTTTAACTGTTTCACAAGAAGATATTTTGTTATATTTAATAGGAGATAATGCACAATATAAGGAATAAATTGCTTTTGCATCAAAAACTTGTCTCTTAGTTATCTCTTCTTGAGTCATCTCGCTGGACTCAACAGTTACTTTTCCCCTTTTTGAGGCTGTTGTAGATTTAGGAATGATTGATTTGCCTACCACATCCCATTCAAGAGGATCTTTTGATCTTAGGAAAGCATTTATCTTATTTTTCCATATACTGTATTCATTCCCATCAAAGTAAGGCGGTCTGGTGTTATTTTGCCATTCAACCAAATCTGGAGCCAACATACTAGCCATGGATCGTTAACTCTGAAGTAAAAATACTTCAATTTAAATGAGTACATAGGCTCTAATACCAATTGTAAATGCTAGTACGAGAACCTAGAGGGAGTGAATAGGTGCGAAAATAAATTTTTGTAGAGTATAGTGTAAAACTTTACTTTTAACCTGAGTCTGTTCAACAGTAGACTTTGAAAAGGAAAATAGACTCTAACAATTAAATAAAGTTACGAGCAAAGTAAATGAGTTTATGGAAGAGAATAAGAATACAAAGTTTATAGTGGTTCGGCTTAATCCAAGCATACGTCCACTTTCCCGCACTGACAGCCCACCAACTGGATTTCATATGAATCAAAAGAGTCATTACAGTATCACGTCCTTGATTCCACAGTGTAGAGACTCTGCTATACTTCCTCAAGGCCTCACAAATGTATAAACTCTCTTTTGAGTACAAGTTTACACTCAACAATTGAATTGGCAAAGAACAAGAAGTTTCAGACTTTGGAATTTCTCTATCACGCACACACTCGAATAACTAGAGCGTCTTCCTTATATACTCCTCCATGCCCTCATAACCATTGGCACTTTCCAAATGAGTTCTTTCAATCTACCCATTGGACAGAATCAATTAGAGAGATCTCAAGTTATTTAAGGAATATGACGATAGCCCACCAATCCTACTCGCCCATATAATCAGGATCTAGGTTTTCATAAGTAGAACTTTCCAAGTATGCTTCGCCATTCAACAGATCCAAATTACCCGAATTAATTTCAAGATGAATAATAGATTCCAAGATGCTATCTCCAGCCGTGAGATCTTCTTTAGCCATTCGAATCAAATCCTTAAAGAAATATTCAATTCTTGATAAGTCTTCTTCGACGGTTTAGAAACTGTCAATGAGGGCAGACTTTGAATCTTAAGTCTAGCGGTCCGGCAGTCTTCAGACTTTGACGAAAAAGTCTGCAAGTCTTTAGATTAGACTGATGGAAATATTTTGTCAGCTTCAAAACAAATAAGGAAGTTTTCTCCAACATAGTCAAAATTGGAAGTGTTACAATTAAGGACATTTCTTTAGTCAAAAAGTTGAATTATAACCTTCTTAGCATCAGTCAATTATGTGATGTCAGTTTTAGAATTTGCTTCCAAGAAGACAAGTGCTCTGGAACAAGTCAAGACAACAAGCAATCCTTTACAGGGAGAAGACATGGGAATATATATCTATTAAACATAAAGTCTAATGATATACAATGCTTGGTATCCATCAAGGATGAGTCGGACCTTTGGCATAGGAAACTTGGGCATATCAACACCAAGCAAATCCAGAAGTTGTTAACAAAGAAACTCATACAAGGGCTACCAAAAGTTAGATTTGAAAAATCTAAAAATTGTTTAGTGTGCACTTTTGAAAAACAGTTAAGAAGTACTTTCAAACCCATTGATTATGTTAATACTAAACGTGCTTTGTAGCTTCTTTATATCGACATCTTGGGACCTTCAAGAACTCAAAGTCTTGGACGAAAAATGTATTGTTTAGTCATTGTTGATGACTACATCAGGTATACTTGGGTTTTCTTTCTCGCACATAAGCATGAAGCTTTTCCATATTTTTCAAAGTTTACAAAAAGAGTTCAAAATGAAAAGGGTTATACTATTTCTTGCATTAAAACTGATCATGGGGGAGAGTTTGAAAATCAAAGTTTCTCTGACTTTTGTGAGAAAAATGGATTTAAGCATCAATTTTCGACTCCCTACACCCCGAACAAAATGGTGTTGTAGAGAGGAAAAATCGTTCTTTACAAGAATTGGCAAGAACTCTTTTAATATAAAGCAAAGTTGGATCATATTTTTGGGAAAAAGCTGTTTCTACTACATGCTACATTATAAATCGTGTTTTTCTCAGACTTTCCTTAGAGGAATCCCACTATGAACTTTTCAAAGGTAGAAGACCAAGCATCTCATATTTTTAGTATTTGGTTGTAAGTGTTTTATTCTTAAGAATGCTAACGATCGATCTGGAAAGTTTGATGAGAAGTCAGATGAATGAATTTTCTTAGGATATTCGTCCGCTAGCAGGGCCTTTAGAGTTTACAACAAAAACTCTCAAATGGTGGAAGAATCAATCAATGTGAAGTTTGATAAGGACAATAAAGGTATTGTAGAAGAACCTGAATCTTCCCAACAATAGGAGTCTCTTCAGTAGTTGCAAGATATTTAGAAGTTATCAGTATCGAACGTTACAACATCTGATGAACCTAAGAAGCAATTTGACAAAGGAGAAATTTCCATATCGGAGGACAATTACAACAAAAACTGGAAGCACAAATATAGTCATCCAAAAGACCTCAACATTGGGAATATTAAAGACAAGATAAGAACAAGATCAACTTTGAAAGATGCTATTGGTACTTTAGCATCCATTTTAAAAGTGGAGCCAAAAGGAATTTAGGAAGTTCTTTGAGATGAAGCTAGATTGGAGCCATGCAAAAAGAGCTCCATCAATTCAAACTAAATGATGTTTGGGAAGTTGTACCAAGGCTAAAAGATCATCCAGTAATTGGAACGAAATGGGTTTTAGAAACAAGCTGGATGACAAAAGCAAAGTTACAATAAACAAAGCAAGGCTTGTGGCTAAGGGCTATTTCCAGGAAGAAGGGATTGACTATGAAGAAACACATGCTCCCATAGCAAGGTTAAAGGTTATCAGACTTTTACCTACTTACAGTTGTTTTCATGATTTCAAACATTTCCAAATGGAGGTGAAAAGTGCATTCTAAAATAGATTCATTAAAGAGAAGGTGTTCATAGAACAACCTCTTGAATTTGAAGAACCTAGAAAGTCTGATCATATCGTCAGATTAAAGAAAGCGTTGTATGGTTTAAAACAAGCCCCCAAAGCTTGGTACAAAAGACTCAGCAATCTCCTTATCCAAAATGGTTTTGTTAAAGGTAATGTGAACACTACACTCTTCATAAGAAGATAAGGTAAGTATATTTTGTTAGTACAAGTTTATGTTGATGATATTATTTTTGGATTGTCGAATGAAAGTCTTTGCAAGAAATTCTCAAGACTAATGCAAGATGAATTCAAGATGAGTATGATGAGTGAACTGACTTTCTTTCTTGACTTCAAATAAAACAAGAAAAGAATGGCACCTTTATCTTTCGATAAAAGTATGCCAAAGAAGTGGTCAAGAAGTTCCAAATGGAAAACTTGAAGAAGACAAAAACGCCAATGTCTCACTCATCAGAGCTTGACAAGGATGAGAGTAGTAACAAGGTTGATCAAAAGTTGTATATAAGTAATGATAGGATCTTTGTTATATCTTACAGCTTCTAGACCTGCTATTTTGTTTAACGTTTGCATGAGAGATCCTAAGGAATCTCATTTCTTTGCTGTAAAGAGAATTATCAAATATATGAACACTTACCCCTCTCTTGGACAATGGTATCCAAAGAGGTCAGAATTTGTTTTGTCTAGATATTCTAATGTAGATTGTGCAGGATGCAAAATAGACAGAAAGAGAACATCTGGAACCTGTCAAATGTTAGGTAATATGTTGATATCTTGGTACTCCAAGAAGCATAGTACTATGGCTCTATCCACAACTGAAGCTGAATATGTGGGCACTTGGAAGTTGTGCTCAGATCCTTTGAATGAAGTAACAGCTGAAAGATTTTAGTGTTGAAAGGTCAAATACAACTACAAGGGTGACAACACCAATGCCATTAATCTTACGAAGAACCCAATCTTGCACTTAAGAGCCAAGCATATTAAGATCAAGCATCATTTCATCAGAGATCACGTTCAAGGTGGTGATGTCAATATCCAGTTCATTGACTCAAAAAATCAATTAGCAGATATATAAACTAAACCTTTAGAAAAGAAAGCTTTTGATTTTATCTACAATGAATTAGGGATTATTAACCCGTTTGATCATAGTGCATAAGATAGGAATTCTTGGATTATATCATTTTCTTTGGCGGGTAAGTTCTTTTTTGGCAGGAATTAAGGTATGAATCTCTTTCTTAATATTTATTTAGAAATTTATTGACAGTTCTTTCTTGAATTATTTAGAAATAGGATAATTTATTCAAAATTATTTTTGGAAACTACTTGAAGAATCGTGTCTCTTTGATTTCTTTTATTTGATTTCCAAAATTTTCTCTTTCTTTGTCTCATTCCTGAAACTCATTCCCCAAAGCCATTCTCTCCAAAAATCCTTCTTCGAAACCGTCTTCCTCTTCTCTTCAAAGATCAAAACTTTTTTCTTTGTAAAAACCGTCCATGGCACCAAAATCTATCAAGGAACGAAATCTAGGCCCTGTGGCTCACGAAGATTCAGACGTTTAGTAGGGATGGCATCGTGAGCAAAGGAAAGTGTTGAGCACTTTGAACTATCCGATTCCTCAAACAATATTGATGGCACAACGAGTAAGGTTCCTGCCACCTCTGAAAGCAATTCCTTCCTGCCACCTCTGAAAGCAATTCCTTAGCTAAGTGGCAAGTTGAAGGAAGCCATTGCCTTACTCTAAAGTTTAGGAGACAATGAGGAGGTAATCTCCACATTGTTGGCTACGAATGGGTTTGACGATGAGAAGCCCTCGATTTGATGTATGTAGAAACTATTCATACTTTATTGAATGTGGTTGTTAGAACATTGAGCGGGGTTAGTTTTGTTACTAGGAAGGGAAAGGAAAAAGTGGCTGAAACCCCTATTTCTGCGAGGAAGGGTCAATCTTCGAAGGATTTGGATGATGGTAGGAAGGGTGATAATAATGAGAAGTTATTCATGAACTTTACAAGCAAAATTGTTGATTTTTGTTGCTATTGGGAGTAGAGTTGGTAAATTGATTAGATCGATTAGTCATGTTGAATATTTGCAAAAGCTATTAGGAAGAGGAGTGATAAAACAAAGGGTTGTTTACTTCGATTTCTTTGAATCTTCTGGAATTAAGATAAAGCATATTTTCAACAAACTTCTGATGACAAATTTGTGTGCTGAAAGTTTTCCAAATTATCCATCTTTAACTACATACTTTTACTAAAGCTTGTTATTTACTCTCCTGACACCATTGAATTTACCATCTTTGACAAATCCATTATTATCCATGCTACCGATTTTAGCAAGGATTCTCGGTGTTAATCACTCTGAGTTTGTCTCAATTGATATTGATCCTAACACAGCTTATCAATCTTTCTCAAGTATCTTAGATTTTCACGAGATACTCTGTTTCATGTTTCACATCACAACTTTCTTCTGAAACAGATTGTTTTGCACAAGATTATCATTAACTGTCTTAGGCCAAAAGGTTCTCAGTATGAAGCCAAGATCATCTAGGCTCTTTTGAATAACCATCATTGTTCATTCACACAGGTCATTCTTCATATGTACTAAACTCTTTTAAAATCCAAAGGACAGTTACCCTATGGATTTTTTATTACAAAAATTTTTCATGCATTATGATATCGAGATCCCAACAAGTTTCACGAAGAAGCATCCCTTTGTTATCCATGGAGAAAAAATGATGAAGAAGATATGATTTAGATTTGTTCAGGGACAATGACAAGACAAACATGGCAAGCCCATTCAAACTAATGTTGAAGGTCCAGTAGTAGACTTAGCCTCACCTCCTGCAAAAAGAAGAACTACTCAGGCTGATCGAAGTGGATCTTAGTCACTCGTGCAAAGATTGATTGAAGAGTCCTCTAAGGATCTTGATTTGACAGAAGATCAGGGGGATGATCTAGATAGGCTAATTGACAAAATTGGAGATAGCCTATTGACTGAAGACTTTGATCTGGAGTAGCATAAGATTGTAGATGACACTGAACTGGACAGACCAGAAGTTGAGGAAAGCAATTGTGTAAGAAAAGGAACACAAAGTGGCCGATATTCTTGCATCGATTAGGGATGTGGTGATTGATGTGGATGTCAGTGTTAGTGATCCAACATCTGCGGTGATGGACATGGCCACTTTATATGGACATCCAGTAATCAAGGAAGTGCAAGATCAGTTGTAGGGAGGGACATCAAGTACTGGAAGAAGTTCCTTTAAGTCCAACCGTGAATGGAGAGGCACCTGCACAACAAATTTAAACTGCTACTTCTGTTGCGGAGGAGCTTGTTGAGGTTGTAGACAATGAAGCAGATGCAGGGGGAGAACCAAGCTGACAAGGATGCTCCAATTGAGGGGGAGCAAGTTGAGGTTAGAAGGGCTGAGGAAATAGGGTGGGTTAATAAAGAAAGGAAAAACGATCCATTTGTTGAGATCATTCCTCAACCAGAGGTTGCTGCAGATTCGAATGGAAGTATTCTTAATGCACTAAAAGAACTCAAAGATGAGATCAAGAAGATGAGCTACTAGATCTAAAGGCTCATGCAAGATGGGGACAAAAGACTTCAGAAGCTTGAAAACACCATAAATCAAATGAACCACTATGTCTTAGTGCTTGTGCCTCCAAATGATGTTCCTCCATCAAGCCCTCCAAGCTCAAGACCCAAACCAGCTTTCCACAAAATAATCTTTTCAAATTTCTTTTCAAAAATTTCTGAGATAATTTCATTTGTGTTGGCCTGTTTTTTGTTTGACTTATTGATTTGATTAAGGTGTGTTTTGATGACTGGTTCTTACTAGTATTGAAAGTATTGGTATGCTATTATAGTTTGATATTACCACGATTACCTTTTGTGCCGTTGATAAAAAGGGGGAGAAATGCGTAGAACTTCCAGGAGTTTCGAGGACATACTTTTTCACCGAGGACAAAACCTCTTCAAAGATTTTGATGCATTGCGGTTACTATTTTGAAGATCAATTTTTTTTTTTTTGCAAGACTAATTAAATTTTTTCTATCCTTATCTAAAATATCTATAAGATTTTCAACTTTTATATTATTCATTCTTATAGATCTAATTTGTGCTTAAAATCCAGATTTTGCTATTTTCAAAGCTCTATCAAATTCATCTCTTCAATTGGTTCTGCTGTGAAAAATTTTGTCATCATAAAAAAGAGAGAGACTGTTGAGGAAAATTCCCATATTAGTTTTGATGATTAAGAAAATTTTCTTTGACTCCGATCAAAAATGTTTTCCAAGTGAAAACTTTGATGAGCAGCATCAAATGTTAGTGAAGTAATTAAAATCTTTGATATTTGATTATTAGGGTATTGTTCTAGAAGACTATCCTCGTGCAACGGTTAGAAAATTGGCAGATTTCTTTCTATAATTGATAGACTTATCCAAGAAGAAAGGAATATGAAATCCAATCTTTTGAGATGGATTTTAACAAATCTTGGATATATCAATCTTCGAAGGGCGGAAAACTCTTTCCAAATGAAGCACTCTACTTAAGGTAATTCCATCTATTATATGGGTGGCAAAATCAACAAGAGACTTCAATCTCGACAACTTTGAAGTTATCAGGTCTTCTAACAATGTGTAAGACCAATGGGAAGTTTGGTTGAGCGAACCTCTATGGAAATGTCCAATAGTCAGCTTAGATATAGTGGTTTATATAAGAAGATTGAGAAACTAAAAGGAACATAGAGAGCTAAAATTCTGAAGTCTATAATTCCTAAGTTTTGAGTGTTCTTCATTCATTAAAATTTGTCTTTAAGAGCTATACTCTACAATGTTTTAGAGGTTGAGAGTGTGTGAAAAATTGTTCACACAAGCTTGAGTATTCGATACTCAGATCTTGTAACCTCTAATAGAGATCTAATGAAATCCAACTAATCGGTTGTTAGTGTGGAAGAGTGGACGTAAACTTGCTAAAGTTGAACCACTATAACTATTTGTGTGCAAATTCTCT
Organism: Eucalyptus brandiana; assembly: GCA_014182725.1. Classification (NCBI taxonomy): domain Eukaryota; kingdom Viridiplantae; phylum Streptophyta; class Magnoliopsida; order Myrtales; family Myrtaceae; genus Eucalyptus; species Eucalyptus brandiana. The sequence goes on from CM024669.1 coordinate 34,059,814, forward strand.
TTCCCTTGCTCTCTCTATTTTATATGTCTTAAGGACTATTTGCGCACTGGTAAGATCTTACAGTTATTGGGACAAATGATCAGTATTTGTTCTGTCACAATAATGTTTTTATTCCACATTATTACCTATTCGTCCCCTTCCAAGTGATTTGTCTAGCCCTAACAAAAATAACTTCCTAAAAAAAATATTTTCCAAAAACGTCACATTTTCCGCTAAATAAATAAAGTTCTAATATTTGTGTGCTATGACCATTATACACCTTAACTATGTGTATCTATGATACGAAATACTAATGGAAGAATGTTGCTGCGATACAATTTTATTGATTATCCGAGAAAATTAGTTTTTACAAAATTTTGGTCTTTATTTCTCTCTGGTGTGATATTTGATTAATATGATTTTTGACGGTTGGAATGCTTGTGAATTCTGGTTTTGAATAATTCATTGAAACCTAAAAATAAATATTTTCCCAACAATGATTTAATTGCGTGATCGAAACTAAAGGTCATAATGTTATGATTCAATCGATGGATTCCAATAAATAAGCTATTTTTGAACAACACATGAAGTGGTTTCGATAACATTTGTCATTATGACATGATGTAAAAAAACACCGCTTAGCAAAATATAAATAAGTAGAAATAGCTAAAGGCATTTTTGTTTAGAACCGACGGATACATACCAAAGAGAAAATTGATATATCCTTATATAGTGGCACAGTTTAAGTTTATTTTATAAAGTTTCATTTTTTAAGACACCAAAAGCTAAATAATATACTAATAATTTGCTTAAAACAACATCTAACTTTATCGAAGGTTATATTATAAATGGTCATATTAAATAAGAAATGGTTCTTATCCAATCATTAATCTGATAAAATAATTGTTGTCACCAAAACTTGTCTTCATGGGCAACGAGGAACCGAATGGGCCCACTGGGCTTGCAGAAGACATGTCTATCAAAGGAAATCCGGATAGGGCCACACTGGCAACGGTCATAATCACCGACGACTCGGTGTCAACAATTATTCGGAAAAAGAAGACAGCAAAGAGCCAGTTCTTGAAAAACCAGGAGACCAACTGCCCAAGCACTCTGTATCATCTACCTCGTGGGTGAGGTAGAATAGTTGTTGAAGGCGCACCAAGAATTTTGGAGATTATTTGAAATCGAAATAATAACCATCCGTTATAAATAGCGGAAGAGAAGTGATTGTAAAAGGATGGAAAAATTTGACAAAGAATGCAATAATTAAGATAAAAAAAAAAACCAAATATTCAACCTTCAACGGAGAGCATTTCCTCCAATAACATTCTTGGTGAAACAATAATTAAGATAAATTTTTGTAAGCTTTTATATAAAAAGAAAAAATAAATAAAGGAGAAGCCTTTGCTTGCCCCTCCCTGGCCGTAACTGGTGAGTGGTATGTAGATGAAATCTCATGTATATTTTCAAAATTTTTCATTTTCTTTCTTGAGATTTATTAGATTCATTTGAAATCGCCCATTTAACTCCTCTATTTTCTATTTAAACTAGCTACTCAATTAGCGCTTTGTGCGGCCTGTTTGTATTATGCATATAATTTAAATTTTTGGTAACACTAATAATATAGTATTTGTTACAAGAGAAAAGATAAGACTTTTTTAATAGTGATACATATATAATTTTCTATAAGAATATTATATTTGAAGGAGGGCTAGGGTTACAATGAAGCGGAAAAGACGCTGTATTATTATGCTCCCTACATAACAGAAAACGTTATTTTTTTAGGGTACATTAAGGAAAGCAATATTTCAAATAAGTTCCGATTTTGACAAGAAACAAAATATAATGGGACATAGATGCTCTACCTTTCAATGATCAGTAGAATTTAGGGCAAGAATCCGGTATTTCCCCCGGTACTAGTATACTTCAGGGAAGCAATCTTATTCCCGTATCATCTTTTCTGCTCTATGCACCTCTAAAGGAAAAAGTGCCAAAAAAGTCCTAAACCGTTAGTCTTTGTGCCAATTTATTCCTAAACCTTTTTTTGGTGCCAATTTAATCCTAAACCTTTGTACGTTGTGCCAATTCAGTCCTTTCCGGCCAATTTTGGCCGGATTTTGCTGACTGGACGCCGATCGGCTGACGTGGCCTGATCGGCGCTGACGTGGATATATTTTAATAATATTTTAATATTTTAGATTTTTTTAAAAAAATTTTCTTTTTTCGTTTTCTTTTTTTCTTTTTCTTATTTTATTCTCCTCTTCTTCCTCCGGCCGGTCGCCGGGCCTCGGCGACCGGCCGAGGCGACCGCCGACCGCCACCTTGCGGGCAAGGGTCGAGCCTCGCGCCGGGCGGCGAGGCTCACCCTCGCAGATCAGCGGCGAGCCTCGTGCTTTGGGCGACAGGCGGGACGGCGCACCCGACGTTAGGGAGGAACAACGGCAGCTTGCGTCGGGCTCCGGGCGTAAGAACGGCGGCGGATCTCGCATCGGGGGTAACGGCGGAGCCGAGCTCGGCACGGCGGGGCTCGCGGGCTGGTCGACGGAGAGGCAACGAGGTGAGGCCACGGCGGCGACGGGAGGCGTCGGGCGGCGGAGGCCTCACGCGGCTAGGGTCTCCCTCTCTCTTCGGATCTGCCCTCCCCCAAGGCTTTTTTTCTCTCTCACGGTTCGGATCTCGCTCTCGGGCCTCCCACCTCGCCGGATCCGGCGAGGCTCGAGCCTCGACCTCTCGCCTTGCCGCCCGGCGCGAGGCTCGACCCTCGCCCGCGAGGTGGCCGGCGAGGGCGGCCTCGCCCGGCCGGCCGTCGCCTCTAGCCGGTCGCCAAGGTCCGGCGACCGAGCTGGAGGAAGAAGAGGAGAAAAAAAAGATAAAAAGAAAAAGAAAAAGAAATTAAAAAAAGAAAAATATTCTAAAATATTAAAATATTATTAAAATATGTCCACGTCGGCGCCGGTCGGTCAGTCACGTCGGTGGTCGACGTCCAGTCAGCAAAATCCGGCCAAAATTGACCGGAAAGGACTGAATTGGCACAACGTATAAAGGTTTAGGACTAAATCGGCACAAAAAAAAAGGTTTAGGACTAAATCGGCACAAAGACAAAAGGTTTAGGACTTTTTTGGCACTTTCCCCCACCTCTAAATCATGCCCTGAAGTGATCAACCAGACTTCCGTCCAACTCAATAGTAAAGAATGCCCTCAAGTATTCACCCATGGTGAACTACTGAAAAGCAGCAGGTTTGTCTGAGGATATGAGCTCCGGTAATGGTCCAAGCTAAATATCCAAATTACTCGAGTTGTATAAAACTACTATCGACACACGTGGCTCTTGGTTAGGTTTGGCCAATGCCCGGTGCAATGTGCTTTTGTAGTCGTTGTTGGACATGATCCGGAAAGATTGAAATCACGTAAATCATATCTCTATTTGATTGTACAATGTTACTTTTAAACTGACTCAGGTGCTTTGGAAACACTCTTAGTACTCAACAAAAGTTTACCTAAAGGATGTCACTAATGTTCACAACCATAGCACCGAGAATGGGTGATGCATCCAACCACTCGTTGCCATGCTTCACCTGCAACCCTGGGAGGTGGTCTTGCAAGAGCACCCTGGGTCCATCTGGGACGCCAAGCCGACCGTCAGGTCTGGTTGGGGACAATACCGATAGTAATTCCCCACCATCATCCCGCTCTCTAGGCATGTCAATTCCCGTAGCTTGTCCGGACTCAATCCTAGACCCTCGCTCAACAATCCCATTAGGATTCCTCCTAGGCGTTGGATCTACCGATCCCATTCCATCACTTCATTTCTGCACACCTCGGGGATCTCTTCCATGTCTACTTTCAACTTCAGCCTTATCTGGAGCGTGTCCCAGCAACATTATTCCTTGCATTGGTTTGAACTAATTCTTTTGGCTTGCCCCATTCTTTTTACATATATAATGACTTTTTCTTTTGTTGGTCCCCTTAAGGAATTAAAAATAAAAAAGAATTCCCCACCTTCACGCAATCCAGTGATATAATTTCTCAATATCACACTCGTCACAATAGGATGTGTCATCATCTTCCTTTAGTTATATACATTATATCCTTTCGTGCCATTTTCTAAATATTCTAAACTTGATTTGACACGATCGTAAATGATATAAAACTAATTTTCATCAAATTTATCAATTAAAACGAAACTAATTGAGGTGGCTGTGTTGATTTCCTCCAGCTAGCCACTTTGGAGTGGAACAAGTCGATGTAGGAGAAGAACGCGACGCTGGTCTCCATCTCCCTCCGGTCTATTGTTGCCTTCGCCTCCATCGGCTGCTCGTTGAAGGCCTTCACGGCCATGACCGTGCGTCCAAGACCTCCGTCGGCACACTGTGGTTGACTACTTGGAAGAAGCCTAGCTCGCAAGCCGCGCTCCCCACTTCTTCAACGACAGAGGGCCGGCGGCTGGAGTCGTTGCACGAGAGGTCGATGATGGGGATCGACTGGAATGAAACGGGCCGGGGCTGGGAAGGCTTGAGGCTTGAGAGGGTCCCGGTGTGGGTGGATGAAAAGGGGAGGGATGGAGGTGAGGCCGGAGTTGACGAGACCTTTTGACTCCGAGCTTGGATTCATGGAATTGCTTGAGCTCTTGGACTCGGTCGAAGGCTTGTTGAGTGGCGTCCGTGACGCCCGTGGTTCGACCGATGCGAGTGTCGTGCTGCAAGGAAAGAGAAAGGGAAGGACGAAGAGGCAACGTGAGAGGAAGAGACACCTCCCACATTCATTAATATAAGAAAATAAAGTAAGAAGTGATGCGTTCCGTTGATTCTGTGATTCCAAATAATCTTTGTTTATCCTATGTATTCTTTTTTCTTTTTTTTTGTACACAACCCATATTCATATCAAAACAATAAATTTTGAATTGTTATTTCTCTCTCATATGATGACCGAATGATATGGTTCTTCATGCTTGAAAATGAAATTTCCCTAACAATGTTCTAGTTCGACGAATCAAACTAATGGTCGTGATATTTTCAGACTTGAATCGTACACATTACCTAGTTATAGATAGCTCATGACAAACACTATCTAATTCCTTTATTTTAAATAGTGACAAAAGTGCTTTTCATTAAACTAGCCATTCAATACGTGCTTCGTGAGGCTTGTCTGTATTAAGGCAAGGCGGCGGCCTTGCCCAGGGCCTTTGAGGTAGAGGGTGAGGGTTTTGCGGCTATTGAGGATCGCCGGTGACCCTCATCAGCCCTAAAAAAAAAGGGGAAAAGAAAAACAAAAACAAAATGAAAATTTCAAAAAACTATTTTAAAAAAATCCACGTCAAATGAGAAATTATTAAAAATATCAACGTAAGATGATTTACTAGAATTGACACTCAAATGAGCAAAAAAAAGAAAGTTATGATACTCAAATGAGCAAAAAAAAAAATTACAATACTCAGTGAGTACCATACGAAAATTATGGCACTCCTACTGTACTTTTTTAGGCCTATTTATTAGTGATATATTTATAGTTTTTTAAAAGAATGTCATACCTAAGGAGCCGGATTACTATGAGGTCGAACAACACTATAATGTTATGTTTCCTAAGCCCGCAATAGAGTACATTCAGGAAATCTATTTTTAAAATAAGTTATTTTTGGTCTGGGTATTTAAAATAAGTTGACTTGATGAAAAAAGAAGAAATCATAATGAGATTGTTGACACCAAAAATATTCCTACAGGCACGTATAAGGCACGAGGGATAGAAAATCTTGAAACGGTCATCGCAACCATATATGGGTCATAATTTACTTTGGCCCAGCTCACGAAGATAATTAAAAAAAAAAAAATTGAGGAATTCTGGTTGAGTTTCGACAGACCAAAACAGGTAACATCATGATGAAGTGATGGAGCACCACATGTCGAAGACGAAGATCAATGAGGAACACACAACTTTGGCGGTGAAAATAGGTGGGAAAAGGTTAAAAGGCACCAAGCTCGAAGGAGGAGTGGTTAATAGTTGCTAGGTAAGCCATGACACAGTTACCGAACCAACATGGATAAGACGATTCAGCTTAAAATGTGGAGTGACTCTTGAGACGGAAGTAACTAACTACTAACGGTTATCAAATTAGCCTATAAATACCACAAGCCATCCAACAGAGAGCCCCTCGAACAACATACAAAACTACTTTACATTGTTTTTATCTTTGCTTAGTCTTAGCCTAATTGTAGCTTAAAATTTCCATTGTAAATTCAATTCTGGCAAGTGTCTATATCTCCAGAAATGATGTTGATTAGATTCCAGTGCTAACCCATCATCCAGCGTCGTTGAATAGATTCCTACGTTGTGTCATCATCCTCATCTAGAGACAGTGTTCATTAGGTATTGCTTCAGTTCAGCATTGTCGATTAAATTCCAACGTTGTCTCCACATACACATCTAAGGGTAGTGTGCACTAGGTGTTGTTACTACTGTGCAGTGTCATTAATTAGATTCTGACATTTAATCCTCATATATGTCTTAGACTGTGGCCTACTAGATGTTCATCACTATCTAACATTGTTGATTAGATTCCAACGTTGTGTCCTTAAACTTAGTAGAAAGTATTGCTTTGTTAGGCATCTTACTTGTGCGTAGCAGTGTCAAATTGTCTTCAATATTGTATATACTACTTTAATTTTAATGGGCTTCCATTATTATGTAAAGTACATCTAAATGATATCATCAATTAGGTTTCAACACTAATTAATGCTGATATCAAATGTGCAACAGGCTAGCTACTTCTTCAATCGTGAGATTGTAAAGTTTACAATCTCGTTCGCATTTGATCCTCTTTATCCAAAGCCAACACAAAACCTGAGTCTCATTCAATAAAAACCAAAATATAATAGTTGATGAAAGATTTTTTGTTGTGGGATCCAAAACCGATGAAACAGAAATATAAATGCTCTTTTTGCAATAGAAAAGAAAAACTCATATTACAAAAATTAAAGCTCAAGACCTTTGTCGTAATCCATACTATGAAAGATCTTTTATGAAATATTTGGATCCGCTAGATCGACTTATATGAATAAAACAAGTTATTATTTGAATTAGTAATAGTTTAATTAAGGGCATGTGTCTTTAGTTTGTTCAACTTTTGTTTATCTTTTATCGAGCAGTTTCTTTATTATAAACATATAACTTCTGATTTCATTCAATTATTTTTTATTGGTTAAACAATAAACAATTATAAAATTTAAATCGAAATCGTATCATTGAAAATGATATTTAAGAACCTTCAATATCAGTCAGCAGTATATTTGAAACTGCTATCTCTAATTTATCCATAGTCCTCAAGTTCGAATCCAAAAGAGAAAAATATCTAGACGTACTCTTTCCTATTTTCTTATAGTTTATATAATTTATCATTGATTTTGAAGATTAAACTTAGTTGGAGATACTCTTTCTTTGTTCATTTTCTGGAATTTAACATCAACAAAAGAAGAGAAATTTAAAATGACAAATAAATAAACTAAAAACTTAGTGGTCGGGTCACGCGGCAAAACTATTTGAGATATTTTACCATATGTGGCCACCATAGAGTAGAAAGTAAAGTGCCATTAGCATAGCAACGAACGTTCTTTCAGTTTCGAAGAGATAAATCTAGATATACTCTCTTTTTATTTATTTTCTGAAATTTAAACTCAATAAATCACGAGAGAAGATATGATATAAAATGCTAATAATATAGTATTTAATATGAGAGAAGAGATAGGACTTATTCAATAATGATCTATATAATTCTCTAAAAGAATATCATGTATAAGGGGGAGGTTATCGGGAAGCTGAAAAGACGTGATACTATTATATTTCCAGAGTATGTAAAACATAATAGAAAAAGTGAGTTTTTAGAATACATTCAGGAAAGTTACATTTAAAATAAATTTGACTTGACAAGGAAAAAAAAAACAAAATATAATAGGATGTACATGCTCTATATATATATATATATATATATATTAATGATCAGTAGAATTTGGGGAAGAATCCAGTGTTTTCTCCAGTATTACAAGGAAGCAATCTTATTCCAATATCGTTTTTCTTGGCCTGTGCGCCTCTCAATCATGCCCTGAAGGAGTTTATCAGACTTCCGTCCAACTTTGTAGTATAGAATCTCCTATAGAATTCGTCCACGGTGAACTGCCGAAAAGCAGCGGGTTTATCCAAGGATATGAGCTTCGGCAACAGTCCAAGCTGAATGTCCAGGTTGCTCAAGTTGTGGAAAACTACTATCAACACATGTGGCTCTTGGTTAGGGTTGGCCAACACCCGATGTTCTGCACTTTTGTACTCATTATTGGACATGATCTAGGAAAATCGAAATTACATAAATCAGATCTCTATTTTATTGTATAATGTTACTTCAGCTTGGATACTTTGGAGATGCTCCTAGTACTTAACATAAGTTTAACTGAAGGATGTCACCGATGTTCACAACCAAAGCACCCAGGACGGGTGGCGCATCCAACCACTTGTCACTATGTTTCACCTGCAATCCCGAGAGGTGGTCCTGTACGAGCACTATGATCACTCCCTGGTTCGTGTGGGATGCCAGGCCAATTGTCAGATTGAGCTCACTAGACCTCACCCAACCGGTCGTCGATCACGACAATAGCCAACGACCGATGACAAAGAAGGAGGAAGGAGAAGAGAAAAATAAAAATAAAAATAAGAAAATATAATTAAAGTATTAAAAAATTTTAAGAATCATATCAAATGCATTTCTATCTCGAGAATAGAAATTTTGTAAAGTTACCAAATACATTATTTTGCTCAAGAATTGTTCTCGAAAAAAAAATTAGAAAAAAAATATTTTTAATAAAAAATTATTCCCCAAAATAAAATCATTACTAAACGCGTCTTAATTTCCCATCATGACCCTACTCTTGGTGCACATCAATTCCTATAGCTTTTCAAGACTCAATCCCAACCCTCACTCAACAGTCCCATCAGGATGCCTCTTACGCATTGGATCTAGTGATCCCATTCCATCGTCCCATTTTGCACACCTTAGGGATCCCTTCTGTGTCTGCTTTTAGCTCCAGCTTTATTTGGAGCGTGTCCCTACAACATCATTCCTTAAATCAGGGATATACAAAATGAGCTGTCTGAATCAAGAACCACTTAGACTAGACCAAATCAACTAGTTGGGTCCGATTCCTAGGAGCGTCAATTCAATTTATGGTCCTTATTATTTCTGAGAAAATAGGAACTTGTAATTAGATAACAAAATATATGTATGAAAGCATATGATTTTTCTCGAGCTCTAAATTTGTTTCTGATTATACTTTGGACGATAAGATATCGGATGGAAGTATGAAAAAATAGCTATTGGTTCTATTGGACCGGGACCGGACCAGGAACCAATCACCACTTTCTTGCATTGGTTTGAACTAATTCTTTTGCTTCCCTAATTTTCTTCTCTTTAAAAAAAAAAATCGATATTAAGAATAAAAATGAGTTATCTCACTTCATGCAATCCAGTCGTATAATTTCTCAATATCATACTCGTCACATTAGGATGTGTCATCATCTTCCTTTAGTCATATATGTTACATCGTTTCGTGCTGATTACCTCCCTGCTTTGGAGCGGAACAAGTCGACAATTGGAGAAGAATGCGACCCGGTTCTCCATCCCCCTCCAGTAGATCCTCGCCTTCGCCTCCATCGGCTGCTCGTCGAAGGCCTTCACCGCCGTGATCATGTGGTCCATGACCTCCGTCGGCACACCATGGTTGACTACCTGGAAGAAGCCGAGTTCGGAAGCCCCGCGCCCCACTTCTTCGATGATGGAGGGCCGCTGGCCAGAGTCGCAGCCGGAGAGGTCAATGTTGGGGATTGAACGGATCGAAACGGGCCTGGGGCGGGCGGGCTTGAGGCCGCAGAGGGTCTCGGGTGGGTGGATGAAGAGGGGAGGGATGGAGGTGAGGCCGGAGTCGAGGAGACCTTTGATGCCGACCTGCGATTCTTCAAATCGCTTAAGCTCTTGGGCTTGGTCGAAGGCTTGTTGAGTAGTGTCGGGGACGCCCATGGCTGGAGACTCCGAGTTCTGGTTCGACCGATAGTGTCGTGCTGCAAGGAAAGATAAAGGTGAGGACGCAGAGGCGACGTGAGAGGAAGATGCCGAATTCGTGTGTTGGAATGATATAAATAAACTTAAATGGAGATACTCTTTCTTTGTTCATTTTTTGGAATTTAACATCAACAAAAGACAAGAAATTTAAAATGACAAATGAATAAACTAAAAACTTAGTGGTTGGGTCGCGAGGCAGTACTATGCCATGCGTCTCTCTCTCTCTCTCTCTCTCTCTCTCTCTCTCTCTCTCTCTCTTTCTTTTTCATTTTTTGACATTTAAACTCAATAAATTATGAGGAGTTTAGAGATTACAAATGAAAAAGATTAAAATTTATTGGTTAAAAATGTGTAATGTGACCAAACTATGTCATGTATTTTGCCATATGACAAAGACGAAAATGCAATTAAGTGTGACTTGATGAGCTTTGGAGCGGATATTTTCTCAATTTCTAGCTTTTAAGTGTACATAATAGAGTTCAAAGAAATAATGAAACGGGGCTCTGATCAACTATTCTCAGACAAGGAGTGCTACCAAATGCTGTAAAAACTTGTCCACTTAAGTTTATCCAATCCAATCTGAAAAACACTAAAGTTCAACTCTGCCTCCTCACCTAATGCATTTTGAAATTATGTGATCATCTCGACATTTTTGTCCGTTTCCTATTATTAAACTTAGGAAGCTAAAATCCAGTTTTTTTATAAAAAAAAAATTCTATTTAGCATTCATTGTAGAGTTTTGGCTCAAAATTAGTGTTGTTGTAGATAACTTCGAACCATGATGCATATTTCTAGATGGGAAATAATATACAAATTATTATCTAGTTAGATTGTTCCTCACCGGCCCTTATATATATAATGTACATATGTATATGTATGAAAGATATTACACGTTATATTACATCACATCTACTTGCTATTTAAATTGAAGTAGACTTCTTCATTGCTTTGTTCTAATGAGTTGACTTATGCTCATTTATATCTCGCATTGTTCGAGTTCGGTATAGAGTATATTTCCAACTCGAACTCGTAATGTCAATATGAGAAATTTCTCATTATATCCATCATAAACTCCAAAATCACGACAATATCAAAACTCGATAAGAACTAAATCTTTGTTAAATTTTTCACAACAGGATGGGGATCTCGTGGTAAGTTTTCACGTTATGTAGGAATCCATTTGTACTTAGCATAAAGATAAGTCTTAGGTCATCCAATTTCAAGTTAAGAAATCAGATTATCTACAAAATGAAATTGACGTACTCTAATTAAGAGAGTTATAGGACAGACAATTTCAATGAGAAATGCAGTTAAAATAGGATGAGGAACTAGTATAATGTTCCTATCGCCAGACATACCAATTTATTGTGGAGGAAACAAGATGACTCATTCTTAAATATAGGCACACACAGTCTTAGAACCAGGACAATGGCTTGGAACTCTCGCGAATCCAAACCGAACTTACAACTTAATAGACGATTGCTTATTATCAATAACAAGGAAGAATCTTATTCTTGCACCATCTATGTTAGCCTATATGCCTCTTATATCATGTCCTGAAGTGATTTTCCAAGTATTCGCCAAGGTTGAATTGTTGAAAAGCAGCAGGTTTCTCTGGCGATACGAGCTCTGGGATTGGTCCGATTTGGTCGTCGCATTCGAGCGGATAGTAGAAAACCGACACGGACAAGCGCGGTACGGGGCCCGGGTTGGCCAACACTCGGTGCTCCGCACTTTTGTACTCGCCATTGGACATGACCTGGGTGAATCCAAATTTATGTAAATAGAGATGTCTATGTCCTTTTATAGAAGTGAGGTGATTGTCAGGCCAATCAATTTGCAAGATGCAACTCTTAATTTAGCCGGTGCTTTGAAACTTGCATGAATGGAATATTACCTGGAGAAGGTTGCCAATGTTCACGATGAGAACACCCGGAGAGGGCGTCGCATCCAGCCACGCCTCGCCGTGCTTCACCTGCAGCCCGCTGACTTGCTCCCGCAGGACCACTGTGATCACGCCCGTGTCAGTGTGGGACTTCAAGCCCATGGTCAGATCAGGCTGGGGACAGCAGGGATAGTAATGTGCCAACATTTTTCGCTTCTCCACACACGTCATGTCTTGGAGTTTGCTCGGACTCAATCCTAACCCCTCGCTCAACAGTCCCATCAGGAGGGCTCCGAGGTGTTGGGTTTGTTGATTCCACTCCATCACCTCATTTCTGCACACCTCTGGTATTTCTTCCTTGTCTTCTAGTATAGGACCCGACCTTATCCGGAGTGTATCCCTGTAATATTCATTTTGTGCATTGAATCAATTTCTTCTTATTCTTCACCTTAATTAAAAAAAAAAAAAAAAAAACGTGAACACCCTCTCTACTTGCTTTCTGCACATTGTTTGTGCTTGTAAATCACCGAGCAACATTTCTTCTCGCTTGTCCAAATTTAATATAATATATATGAAAAATTATATGAACTCATGTGTCCGCATTTATATAGCGTAAATGTTTGAGATGTTTATGGTTAAGAAAAAGTCCGAATGAATTCATACACATCAATACTCTGTGCTCGTCGTTGTATTGCCTCTGATAAATTCGTACACTCGGTCATTGTATTGTCACCGATAAATTCATATAAATTGCAAATATATATGTATGCGTGTGCATGAAACTTCATTTAAGATAGTGAAAATTTTGATTTATACAAAAGGATAATTTAATATTCATGTCAATTCCATATGATAATTACCCAAAAAGTCATAAAGATATTGCACATATATCAATTCAATCATAAATATTTCAATTTGATCAATTTTTTTTTTTTTTTGTGAACTAGGGAACCCGCGCACCGTAAGTCACCCTGTGACGCCTTGGAATCGAACTCCTCCCCTTGCGTTAGGGGGAGAAGCTCACCGCCAGCAGCGCCACCCAGGTGGGTGGTTCAATTTGATCAATTTAATCTTAAATATTTTGATAATTTGACGATATAGTTGTTTCAACCAATTTTGATAAAACTCCATTGCCGTGAATGTCAGCGGTCTTATGTAAAAAAAAAAATAGAAAGAGTTAAAAAATTACAAAAATTGTCAACATTAGTGCCAGTTATGTCACGTATGATAATTGATATCCATATTAGTAAAGTCTTTCCAAAATTAGCTAGAATGATTAAATTGAAAAATTATCCAAAATATTTTAAATTGAATTGCCATCCCATGCACTACGTTTAAGAATTTTCTGATAATTTTTTTTTCAAGTTTGAGTCTTTTTTTTTTTTCAATTTTGAGTCACTCATGTTCGTGTCTTGTCGACCCAACATAGAAATTGTCGTTCACATTACCGCCAGCAAGCCGCGTCAGAGGAAAGCAAGTGACTGCTGGAGGAGAAGAAGGCGACCCCGGTCTCAGATTTCCTTCGATAGATCCTCGCCTTCACCTCCGCTGGCTGCTCATGGAACGCTTTCATTGCCGTGATCGTTCGATCCAGGACCTCCATGGGCACGCCATGATTGACTATCTGGAAGAAGCCAAACTCACGAGCAGCGTGTGCAACTTCCTCGACGACTAAGGGTCGTCGGTCCGAGTCGGAGCCGGAGAGATCAATGATGGGGATTGAATCGGTCTTGAGCCCAGCACCGGGCTTGAGGGTGGATAGAATGTCGGGCGGGTGGATGAACATGGGAGGGAGGGTGGAGAGGCCCGAGTCGAGGAGGCCTTTGACTCCGAGGTAGGAGTCTTCAAATTGCCGGACCTCTTGGGCTCTGTCGAGGGCTTCTTGTTCATTGGCGTTGGCGACACCCATCATGGTTCCTGTCATCTTCTTCTCCTGAACTTTGCCTGAGTGTGTGCGTTTTGGAGGAGGCGGGAAGAGGGGTTGATTTTAAGGGGAGAGAGAGGGGACCATGGCAATTCAAAAGATTGGGTAGGTGACAGAATTTGTTATATGAATTAAAGATGAATTGGTTGGCTCACGCTTCATCTTCAGTGCTTGTTGGGTGAAGGTTTGATTGAGCAATTATTGAGTTTCCAAAAAACAGAAAAATAAAAGGCGGCCCTATATAATACTGCCGGCTCTAATGTGATAGTCTATGATTTTTTCGTGTGATCATTTAGATACATCTAGACTGAAAAGGACAGCCCATTGCAACCGCTCTGGCAATTTGGTCAAATATTTCTTGAGAAATTATTGAGTTTAAAAAAAAAAACAATAAAATAAAAGGCTATATTATAGTGTAGGATCTAAATTGAAAAGGACAGCCCATTGCAGCAACTTTATAATTAGCAATGTGACAATTTTGGGGCTCATATGAAAATAGCCCACCTGCAAGTCGGGGATGACCCTTAGGCGGAGGTATGATTTGGATGAAAGAAATTTTGTTTTGCCCGGAAGTAAATTATCGAAGTTTTGCTGTCCGATTCCTTGAAGAAATCTCCTCATGTAGACGGCATAAGTTGCATTGCCCGTAGACAGGCCGACTTTTTTTTTTTTTGGGAAAATTTCAAATAAGAACCCAAAGTGCCATCATTTTCTCAAAATAGGACCTGAAGTAAAGTTTGTCTCAAATAAGGACCCAAAGTGCTATCATTTTCTCAAAATAGGACATGAAGTGAAATTTATCTCAAGGAAGGATCCAAAGTAGTCATTTAGTCTCAAATAAGGATCTCACTCGTCAGCCGGTAAATAGATGCATCTTCGATGTATATTCTGGTAGCCTAATTATGGTATTTTCATATATATTTCATTTTTGGTTGCCCTGTTCATCTTCTTCTTCATCCTCTATTCACTTCTAAATCAAGAACACTGAACTTGGGGAAAGACTAGCGAGCGTTGGCCGCTGGTAAGGGCCGGCGAGGGCTCGACGCCCATCGCTGACAGCGGGCGAGGGCCATCAAGCCCTCGTTGGCCATGGGGGAGGGGGGCCGTCCAAATCAAGGCCCTATAATAAGGTCCTCGAGGGCAAAAGGGGTAGCTGAAAAAGTCGTCGATCTGGGAGCGGTGGTGGAAGGAAGGAATAAAGAAAGCGATGTGGGTGTCCTAATCGTAGTCCTAGCAGAAGACGAGGTTGTTAATGGAGTAGTGGACGGAGGTGGGGGAGGTCGCCCCTCATAGCCATTAGCGAGGTCGCCCCTCGCCGGCCTTGGGCAAGGGCTCGCCCACCTCACCAGCTAATGATAAGGGCCAACGAGGGCCTACAAGCCCTCGCTCGCAGGCAGTAAGGGCTCGACGACCCTCGCTGACCGCAACTGAGGTCACACTCCCCAGATCTGGCGAGAGTTGGCTTGTAAGCCCTCACTCGCGGCCAGCGAGGGTTTAGTGGCCCTCGCCTACTGCCCGCGATGGGTGTCCAACCCTCACCGGCCCTCACCAACGGCCAACGCTCGCCAGCCCTTCCTAAGTCCGATGTTCTTGAGAAGAAAATGAACATGGGACAAAGAAGATGATGAACATTGCCACCATTGACCCAAAAAAATAAAATAATAAAGAAGAAGACAACCGAAAATTTTTAAAAAAAATTGAACAAAAATACCCCTAACTAAGCTACCGGAATATGCATCGGAGATATATCTATTCACCGGCCAACAAATGAGGTCATTCTTTGAAACTAAATGATCACTTTGGGTCATTATTTGAGACAAACTCCACTCCATGTCCTCTTTTAAAAAAATAAAGGCACTTTGGATCATTATTTGAGACAAACTTCACTTCAGGCCCTCTTTTAAGAAAATGATAGCACTTTTGGTCGTTATTTGAAATTTTACCTTTTTTTTTTGTCTGAACAGGCCGACTTATCTGCAAATAATTTATAGCACAAGTTGAGTGTGGTGAAGTAAGAACTTCAAATTCCAAAAAAGTTTTGGCTTCTTTTTAGGTCAAATGTCAATTTTGTGAATTTGGGAGCTTTCAAATCATCTGATTTACTTGTTGTCGTGTTCATATTGATTTTATCATAACTTAAAAAAGTTTATAGCACATGTTGAGAGTCATAATTCATAACGAAAGCTCGTCATCGTGCTTCACCTACAATCCTCTGGCCTAGTCTTGTAGGAGCAGCATGATCACTCTCAATCCGTGCGGGCAATTAAGCCAACTGTCAAGTCAGGCTAGGGATAATAGGGATAGTGATGCACCGCCATGATCCTTGTCCCCAACCACAACTTGTTTACACTAAATCAAACCCCTCGCTCAATAGTCCCATTTATAGGCCTCCCAGTCGTTAGATTTGCTGGTTCCATTCCGTCACCTCTTTTTTACACACCTCGCGAATATCATCCATGTCCGCTAATTTCGGCCCTAGCATTATCAAGAGGGTGTCATTACGTGGCATTTTGCTCAAATATTCTACACTTGATTCCACAGTATCATAAATGGTAATCAAGCTTTTATAGAACTGATTTTGATCCAATTTATCAATTAGAGCAACAATAATTTGAAGTGGCTGTGTTGATAACCTCCGGCTAGCTGCTTTAAAGTGGAACGAGTTGGGCATTGGAGAAGAACGCGACGCGGGTCTCCATCTCCCTCCGGTTTATGCTCGCCTACACCTCCATTTGCTCAAAAAAAAAATTATTTAAAATGTCTTAAACTTATCATACTTTTATCAATTTAATCCTAAATATTTTGATTGTACCAATCAAATTATAAATATTTCCACATTTTGCCAATTGAGTCAACTCAATCATTTTTTACTAAAAAATCACTCATATAAATGCTAATCATCCTAAGTGTTGTGGAACCAACATGGACAATTTTTTTAGTGTTTTTTGCTCTCTCTTTTTTTTGGTTTTTTTCTTCTTTTTTCTTACCATGGTGAGGGCAAGCCTCGTCTGAGACTAGCCATCACTGGCCTTTAGCGAGGGTACCCCTCACCCAAGGCCAGCAAGGGTGACCCTAACCAATATTTCCCTTTAGCCAATTGCTAGGGGCTCAATGACCAATGGAGAAAAGAAAAAAATAAAAAATAAAAAATACTACTAAAAATTATCCACATCAATGCTAGTCTTATCGCGTAGAACATCCGATGTCCATGTTAGTAGATTTATAACTAAATTGGTAAAACTGTAATACATTTAGGAATTTTTTGGACGATGTTCCTCATGTGCTTATGGAAGGCCTTCACCGCCGTGTTTGTGCAGTCCAGAACCTCCACCAGCATGCCGTAGTCGCTCACCTGGAAGAAGCTGAGCTCGAGAGCCGCGCGTCCCACCTTCTTCGACGACAAAAGGCCGCCGGCCAGAGTAGCAGCAGGAGAGGTCGATGGTGGGGATCGAACTGGGCCTGGGCTGGGCTGGTCTTTGGCGGGTGAGTGAAGAGGGGCGGGATGGAGGTGAGCCCCCAGTCGAGGAGGCCTTTGACTACGAGCTTGGATTCTTCGAATTGCTTGAGCTCTTGGACTTGCTCGGAGGCTTGTC
The DNA here is from genome assembly GCA_014182725.1 of Eucalyptus brandiana. Lineage (NCBI taxonomy): Eukaryota > Viridiplantae > Streptophyta > Magnoliopsida > Myrtales > Myrtaceae > Eucalyptus > Eucalyptus brandiana. The sequence goes on from CM024669.1 coordinate 34,077,291, forward strand.
GATCAGTGCTGATGACGCCCGTGCTGCGGCTCCGAGATCTGGTTCGAGCAATGCTCTTGTTCCGGGTATGAACGCGAGTGTCGCGTAAGGAAAGAGAGAGGGAAGGACAAAGAGGCCGTATACAATGTGGTGGATGATATGAACCAACGACGTGATGGAAATCAACGTAAAAACAAGATAATAAACTCACAAGTCAATGCATAGGATCCTAAAAACGAAAGTTATCCCGATGAGGTTTTAATCGGGTGATAGAAAAAATGTGACCGTCTGATTTGTATGATTCTCAAAGGCTTGTGATCTCCCAGTTAAAATAATGTATCGGAACCTGAAAATTAACATATTCACAACTACGTTTTAATTGGTCGATAAAAACTAAAGATTACGATATTTCACGACTCAGCCTTTTTTTATTTTTGGGATAAGTTAGCCATTGATAGATAGCTCGTGATCAACATTACCTAATTCCTTCATTTTAAACAGTGATGGAGGTAGAATTTTAATCGAGACGAGGCAAAAATTTCAAATTGAGATATATATACATAAGAGTTTATATTGGATCTATTGTCAAATGCTGTACAAGTAATCTACAATGACACCACCGGCCAAAAAAAATAAATTTCCAAAATGATACGTTAAACTACCTCTGAGTCACAAGCTAATTAAACTGAAAGAGGCTTTTCCGTTGATTCTGTTCTAATGAATTAAATTATGATCATTGAATTACGTTCCCAATTAGGATTAAAAAAACTAAATTGTTTTTACAGTTTTCACAGCACCATAAGGAATTCATGCTTTGTCTTCACATTAAGATAGGAAATCGATCAATTTTTAGCAGAATGATAAGTCTCAGATTATTAAAATTTCGACATAAAAGAACTTGATTATCCACAAAAAAAGAATTAATATACTCCAATTAAGTGATATTTAAAGGACGAACCATTTCGATGGGAACAACAATGAAAAGAGGACGAGGAATGAATGGATGTTGCCAAACCTACCGTCTATGTGAAGAAAAATAGATTACTCTTTATTTAATGGGTTAATACCCTGAAAAACCCCAAACAAGTATCTCTATAATAAATTTATCTCAAACTAATTTTTTGACTACATAAAACTCCAAATTACAAATTTATCACAAACTGGTATACTTGTGACAAATTTACCCTCTATTAGTTTCCGTTAAATTTCACTGTTAAATTACTAAGTTTGATGATATGTGACAGTGGACTAGTATACTAGTTTGGAATTTTACTATATGTTTGTCATAGTAGTATCATTTCTGTGGTTTTTTAAGTTATTAATCTAATTTAACAAATGGTATATTTGTCGCAAATACCAGTTTAGGGTTTGTGACGGTGGGTAAATTTGTCACAACTGGATCAGTTTGGAATTTTTTGTGGTCACTTGTCACGCCCCGAACCCCGAGACACGTGACCAACCCGCCATGGTCATGAATATGTGACATTTTCAGGTAGTGTCGCCGACCCCATTCATATATTATTGCGCATGTGGAACATGCTAAGAAACTCCTATAAAAAACATACGGGATAGGACAGCAGGAAAGATCAATTCAAATCAAACTAACATACTTTCATATATCATCATTCTAGAATTTACATACACAAATAGGATCCAGAGACTATATGCACCAAAAATGGTTCAGAGTTTATGTGCATCAAAAAGGGTCAGTCTACGCAACATGGATCGGTCCACCAAAAAGAGGAACAGTCCTATAACTACTAATCGGACTCGTTCGTCGATCCCACATCCTCCACATCTGACTGCACTGGGTTCGGAGACAATGGGTTATCCACCCTACCATCAGGAAGGTCAGCTACACCCTCACCCAGAATAGCATCTATCACGGCCAGTGGAATATCAAAACTGTCAAGTGGACCAATCCTAAAGCCATTGGCCCCAAAATGGAACCAAGCTCTATACCTATGGGGTACCCTAACATCTTCGGTCTCCTGGATCCATACGGTAGTCCTGATCAGCTCGTAGACTCAATGGCTCCCAGGATCAGGGAAGTTGTGCACCTGCTCGATGATCTGCACTGGGATGCCATTCTTCTCCAGGGGTCCCGCCATTTATGGTCCTGTAATATTTTTCCCAAACCGGGATGAGACATTGTCTCAGCAAGTTCACCCCTCCTAAACCCCTATTAGAAAGAAAATACGCCCCAGAGTGGTCTAGCCACACAACACAGAAAACTTACCTCGCCTTCTTGCCTTCCTACAGATTAGTACAATTCATATCACTCAAGCACAAGAAATAATAAGAATGTAAACCATCGGAACACAATCAATTTCACTTAATTTCACAATCACAGCAAACATTCCAAATCATCATTATCCACTGTCACACAAGGGTATAGCCTACTCGTAGTTCGGCTATCTACCGACATATAGCCAGGAATCACCTCCCTATCTTGGAGCGCGGCTTCGTCAGTACATCGACAGCGTTCCCGAAGGAGCATGAACCCAGAATCAACCGCGACCCGCATCCGTTGTATGGGGCATCCCATATAGGGGCAATTCCAGCTTAATAGCTCAAGACAATTCCTCTTAATTATCATGCAACAACTCATAATCAACTCAAGGCACTTTGCACATCACTCAATACCCCAATTACAATATTAATCTTTAAAAATCCAATTTCGATGTCAAACCCGACATTTGAGATTTTCTAAATAAAATCCATATTTTCTATAATCAACACTCAATTTGCATTAACCATTCATCAATTTCAAATTCTAAATATACAGCGGCAATCGGCACGAAATTCTGAGCAATTAGGATCAAAAATAATTTTTCGAGTTTTTTTTTTATAAATAATATTTTAATGATTTTCGGAATATGATATATTATTAAATAATCCAATAATTTCAAAACATTTATTTAAATCATAAATAAATTCCTTTAAGTCACATCAAGGCTTATTTTAAAATAAACCTACTTAACCTTTAAACTAAACATACTTTACTTTAATTAAACACCTTAATCTAATCCACATCTAAATAAACTAATCTAACAACCTAATCTCAATCAACCTAAGCTAAACACACTTAAGGCATGATTAACCCACTAATCGAGGTTTAGTGAGCTAAACTCATTGGAATCGCTTTCCGACAAGTCTCCAGCGAAGAGCATGACGACGCCGACTACAAACCTACACGGATCAACACCAAATGAGAACCAATAGGGGGCCAAATTGAGCTTGGAAGGGGCTGGGTCTTGCTGGAATTTCCAGCCACTGACCGAGCTTGGAGGGAGACGGCACGGCGGCTGAACGGGCGGAGGAACGACGAAGGAAGACCGGCGACAACTTGAGCAACAACCGGCGGCGGCTCCGGCAGTCTTGCTAGCTCCGATGGTGGCTGGCAAACGGCGAGCAGCTGCTGGCGAGGAGGGACGATGACACTGGAGGCTCGGCAGAGCTAGACGAGGCAACTCGACGCGGGACGATGCGCGATCGCACGCGGGCGAGCGGCGACGGCGAGCTTCGGCGACGAACGATAGGCGGCAGCGAGCGAACGGTGAAGGGCGGACGAAGGGGCGTCGGCAAGCACAACCGGTCAGCTGGTCTCATTGCACAAGCCCTCTCTCTCTCCTCCAAATTCAAAAGGAAGAAGATGATGGGGACAAGGGGAAAGTGACATCCTACCTTTCCAAGAGCCCATCCCCACCATCCACTTGTCATCATCTTAGCCCATCTTGCCTCCCCCATGACATCACTTGTGATGTCACCATCCACTAACTCCAACCTTCCACAACTTTAGTCCAATAGGTTCAATTTCATTTTTTGCCGGGGTCCAATTCTTGTACATCCAATTTCTTCAATTCCCTTCAATTTTCTTCCGATTGAGTCCAAATTAAAGTTCATAATTTAATCCACTGTTCCTAATAGAATTTGTGACACACCAGGACTTCCAATTTCAGAATTCGATCTCAATTTCACGGTTAATTTCACTTTGGCATGATACTAGCGCGGGCCAACCTACCGGGTAGCCTTTAGAAATTTTTGTGCATTTGACTTGTGGTTGATCAATTCAAGCCACAATGTACATCTTTGACACATTGGCAACTTTCGGTTGTCGGGATAATCTCAAGGTTTCAAATACGGGCATAGGGTACCCAATCGATAGAAAAGTCGGTCCAGTGCCGATCGACAAGAATTGTGCGATCCGGTGGAATCACCCACACCTAATCACATGCCTCTGTCGAGCCGACCTATCTTCGATTTCTAATCGATTTTTATTTTTGCCGTAATGACCCTTGCAGATTATCTCGGTCGAAAGGTCGCTTCCTGATCAAATTCTCGAGTTTGATGCATTAGAATCTCTTAACGACTTCACCTGATAGACTAGTTTTCACATGAGTAGCTGACTCAAGGAAAGGACTATATGCGTGTCAACGAAATGCCCGTCTCAATTTATTGAAATTAGAATTGGAAAATCGGGATGTCACATCACTTGAAATAAATTTGTCACAGGTATATCAGTTTGGGGTTTTTCATAGGCAAAAAATTAATTTTAGGTAAATTTATCGCAGGTGTACAAATTTGGAATTTTTCAGAATATTAACTCTTATTTAATTTAGTTGCACGCACATTGTAAGGATTAAGACAATGGCTTGGAATTTAGTGAATCCAAACCGAACTTACAACTTAATCAGCGATTGCTTCTTGATAATAACAAGGAAGCATCTTATTCTTGCATCATCTATCTTACCCTATATGCCTCTTATATCATGCCCTGAAGCGATTTTTCAGATATTTCCTATCCAACTCGTTAGTGTAGAATGTCTTCAGGTATTCGCCGACCTTGAATTGCGGATATACAGTGGGTTTCTCCGGCGACACGAGCTCTGGAAATGGTCTAGATGGGCTTTCACAATCGCTCGGATAGTAGAAAACCGCCACCGAAATGCGTGATTCTGGGCTTGCATTGGCCAGCACTCGGTGGTCCACACTTTTGTGCTCGTCGTTGGACATGATCTGCATAAATCCAAATTTATGTTAGTACAAATCTCTATCCGTTATGGAAATGAGGCGATTGTTAAGCTGTTTTGAGCACAAATCTCCTTAAGACACTGACTAAAGCCGATTAATTTGCAAAAATTCAACTTTGTAATTTAATTGGAGCTTTAAAACTTTCATTAGTGAAATTTTACCTGAAGGACGGCACCAATATTGATAATAAGAGCACCCGAAGTGGGCGTCATATCCGCCCACTCGTCGCCGTGCTTCACCTGGAACCCGCCGATATGGTCCTGCAAGAGCACCGTGATCATTCCTGGGTCGGTGTGGGACGCAATCCCGATCATCAAGTCCGGCTGGGGACAGCACGAATAGTATTGCCCTGACAAGTTTCTCTTCTCCAAGCACGTCATATCCTGTAACTTGCTTGGAGTCAATCCTAAACCCTCACTAAACAGTTCCATCAGGAGGCCTCCCAACCATTGGATCTGCTCATTCCCTTCTATCACCTCATTTATGCTCACCTCAGGGATCTCTTCCAGGTCTGCTAGTTTAGGACCCGACCTTATCAGGAGCGTGTCCCCACAAAATTATTTCATGCTTTGAGCTAATTTCGTGTTTTATCATTCTTCACCCAAATTATCGCCCATGGAATTTTAAGGGCTTGTTTGTTTATGCTTTTTATAAAGTAAGAACTCTATTCTTTTTAAATTTAAAATGTTATAAATTTCAAAAGATGTGAAAATTCACATGTCAACATTCATATGTTGTAAAAATTTTAAACTGTTTCGAGCTAAGAAAACGTCAAAATGAATTCATTGCAAGATTTAAATTAATAACAAGGTAAACTATATCCAAACATGCACTTAGAAAGAGTTCTTTGACGATATATGTACACTACAATATTTTATGTTGAGCCACTATACTCGGTCACCGGTAACTTCGTATAATTTTCAAAATATTTGGAAACTTGTTCCAAGACAATGAAAATGAAGGTTTATACAGAAGAATAAAACAAAATTTTGTCAATTTCAAGTCGCTCGCATTCGTACCTTGTCTTCTCAATATAGAAATTGACATCCCTATGCCTGACCAGACGAATTTCATATATCGTAGCCTACCAACTCGATTTTCCAAGGAGCAACGTGATCACTCCTCGTAAAGTCCAAATGAGACGTCAAGCCGACCGTCGTACGGGGCGGGGGCTAGGGATAGCAGACCTAGCAGCGGCCCACCGCGGCCCTCGTCCCTAAGCACGTTGCTTCACCGACACTCGGCCTTATCCCTACGCACGGCAATCCCATGTGGAGGCCTACAAGCCACCCTAGAACATCCAAGCCAAAACAAAAATACTGTCTTGCTTTGTAAAAAGAACAGACCATTAACAAATTGGACGTGACTCTTGCTATTTAATAGGTGCCTCTAGAGATTGGAGCTTTTAGCCTTATAAAAGCAAGACCATTAACAAAAATACTGTCTTGCTTTTAATATATGAAGGGTTAAAAGTCAAATGAAACCCCTAACATTTATTTGAATAAGATGAAATGTCCATCAAATACTATGAAATTCTTAAAAAAAAAAAAAAAAAGCCATATACTTTTTAAAGAGAGAGTTCAAAAAATAATATAACCTTTTGAACAAGATATATTTTTCTAGAAAAATTGTGCAACTCTTATATTTTATTACAAGAATTTGATTTTTCTCCCAACCTGAGTGAAATCGGAACCGCCGTTTTGATTCTCTGTTCCAAAGTGGAACCGAGAGTCATGGAGCAAGAATTTATCACACGTCTTGCACGTATGTTCAAATTCCTAGAAGAATTGTTGCGTTACTAGCGGTCTATTTTATTTCACAATTTCTATCATCATTTTAATATTGACTAACAACTTTACAAAGGCAAATAAATTGTTTTAAAAGAATATCTATTTGTCTTACGTACTAGATTATGAATTCAAAAGACTACCACTTTCTTTCGGGAAGTTAGAGAAAGGGTGGGAAAAGAAAGTTTGAGGAGAAAATTTTAAATTCCCTCTCTACCTCTCACAAAAGTTTTAAAAACTTTCCCAATTTTCATGCCCTCCCATTTCTCTAGTTATCCAAACAGAGCCTAGGAGAGACTAAGATATCGGTGTTTGATATTAAAAACTAAATAAAAGCACATGAGAGGTAAAGATTTTAAAATTAAGGATGCATTTGTTTTGAAGAAAATTTCCTGATAAAGGAAAACATTTTTCGAAAAATTATTTTTTAGGAAAATATTCTTCCCTTTTTAAGTTAAGAAATTCATTTTCCTAATATTAAGCATGCACATTTTCTTTTACTGTGAATGTTTTTCTATTCACTGATCATTTTTAGTAAACCAAAATGAGTCAAAATTCAGAAAATTAATTCACAAATTTTTTTTTTTCACTCAAACGAAAACACCTAAAAACTAAAATTGGGAAGTCGTTCATAGCTCTTACATTTGAGTGCCGTTACCATACACCAACACTATGTTTACCCACAATGCACAATACCAATGCGTGAATGCTACGTGGCACAACTTTATTGGTTATCCAAAATGATTAGTTTTATTAAAAATTCAATGAAATTCCGATCTTATGTTATTTTTGGTTTAATATTTTGTTTTAAGTGATTCTCGCATTCATGAAAGGGTCGTGATCCGTACTATCCTGAAAACAAATTAGTGGAAACCAATTCGAACCAATTTCACGAACCGGTTCTGAGATGGTTCTAACTATGATGATTTTTTTTTTTGTCAGAAAGGTAAAATATTATTACTACTGAAAAGTAGGAGCGTGTTGCATAAGATTGAAAGACAACATTTCACGTAAAAACAAAGGAGGATTAAAGACCCAATCCGCAGTTAGCGAACCAGCCTGATGGGTCTTCGCGGCCCGGTCTGCAACCTTGTTCATTTCCCTCCTGCAATGGACGATCCGAAGATTAGGGCAACGTTGAAGCAACTCTGTGCATTCTTTGATCAAAGCTCTGATTTCCCAAGGCGGCAGTTCATTGTTACAGATCGTCTCAACAAGAACGGAGCAATCAGTTTCCAAGGTCATCCGATCTGAGTTTTTGCCCGTGTTCTGCAAGAAGTGGAGCGTGTGGTTTAACGCCGTTGCCTCTGCTTGCAGGGCTGAGGAAGCGACCACCGATCGAGCAAAGCTGTCGATTAAAAGGCCTGATGAGCTTCGACAAACACAGGCGATCGATGCTTCTCTGCTTTGAGGCTGGTAAGCTGCATCAATATTGAGTTTCATTTCTTCGTGATCTGGCGGACGCCAAAAGGAATGCTGACCTGTTTGCTGCATGCCCTTTCTCTGTTTCTACCAAGATGGATTCCAATTTGCTATGGCGCTGGCGAAGGCTGTCTTCACTATGCGGTGCGGTTGGGGTTGCTGCTGGCGAAATACAAAGTTATTGCGGGCCTTCCAAATGTGCCAGAGGATGGATGCGATCGTTTCCAAGTCAGGTGAGTCACCTTTATGTTCTGTTAAACTAACCAGCCATGCTTCTATCCAATTTACTGCTCTGATATGCTGTTGGATGTTGATTTCTGGATGTTCCCATATGTGTTGTGTCCAAGGGCAGAATAAGAACAAATGTTCTGGTGATTCAATAGCCTGATTTTCGCATAAACTGCATATAGGATCTTGTATAATGTGTCGATGATGAAGGTTTTCTCAAGTAGGCAAGGCGTTATGACATACTGACCATAGGAAAGAACGGATTTTTGGTGATGAGTTCATGTTCCATAATGCATTCCACAGTCTGCGAGGTATCTGAAAAGAGGAGGACGCTTGATTTGGGTTGTGATTGGCTTGTTGCTTCCTTAGGATATTATAACATCTCTTTACTGTGAAAGATCCATTTAGCTTGGCTCTCTAGATAAGTCTATCATTTGTATGTTGTGGCCGAATTGGGATAGACATAATCTCTACTATGGTATGACAATCAAAATATTGTCTTAAAAGAGAAGTATTCCACTCATTGCTATTTGGGACCATGAAACCTGCAAGCTTTTCTGGTTCTCCTCTAGGGGCTGGTCCCCCTATGATTCCGGAAGCCAACCATCTATCCTGTCGAGTGTTAATAAGAGTTCCATCCCCCACAGACCATTGCATGTGTTCCTCAATCGAATCCCTTCCTAGTAGTATACTTTGCCAAGCCCATGAGGGGCGAGCACCTTTCGAAGCATTTATGAAATCTTGAAACTGAAAATACAATCCTTTCAATACTTTACTAGACAGAGATAAAGGTTGCTGTGATAGTCTCCATGCTTGTTTGCCTAGTAAGGCTTTATTGAAAGCAATAAGGTCTCGAAAACCCAAACCCCCTGCATCTTTTTTTGTTTTTAAGTGCATCTCACTTCATCCAATGAATACCAGAACTATTATGACTAGATTTCCACCAGAATTTGGATATTTGCTGTTCAATTCTTCTACAAAATGACACGGGTATCTTGAAAATAGACATAGCATAATTGGGAATTGCCTGCATAACAGATTTAATCAAAACTTCCTTACCCCCTTTTGATATCGACCTCTCTTTCTAGCCTTCAAGCTTAGATTGCACCCGACCCAATATCCACGAAAACATTTCCTTCTTAGAGTGTCCCCAATCTGAAGGTATACCAAGGTACTTGCCAGTTTTTGCTAGAAATGGGACTCTAAGTTCTCTGGCTAAGTTCTCTTGCAAACTAATATGACACAGCTTACTAACAAACATACCTGATTTGGTTCGATTCACCAGTTGTCTTATGGCTAAGCAGTATTCATTGAGCACATTAGCTAAATTATGGCACTCTAGGGTCTTTCCAGCTAGGAAGAAAATAGCATCAATTGCAAAAAACAAATGGGATAGGACAAGGCACCAGCGGTTTAATTTAATACCTTTGAGACTCCCCATTTCCACTGCCTGATTGATAAGCAAGGATAATGCATTGGCCATCAATATAAATAGATAAGGCGAGAGAGGATCTCCTTGTCTCAGACCCCGTGATGGATGAAAATAGGGTAGAGTTTCACCATTGAATTTTACACTTAAGGAGACTATTGAAATACATTGCACAACCCAATGAACCCATCGGTCATGAAAGCCAATTTGGAGAAGATAGTCTCTAAGAAAATCCCACTCGACCCTGTCGTAAGCCTTTTGCATGTCTAATTTGAGCACCGCCTGAAATTGTTTGGTCCTTTTATGAGTCCTGATATGGTGAAGAACCTCTTGGACCACTATGATGTTATCTTGAATTTGGCGCCCGCTGACAAAAGCGCTCTATTCTGGCACTATTAGCTGTGGTAGCAAAGGCTTGAGTCGATTTGCAAGGACTTTAGAGATAATTTTGTAGATAAAGTTGCATAGACTTATTGGTCAAAACTGATCTAGCTTTTCTAGGTTGGATGTTTTTGGTATCAGGGAAATATGAGTCCTATTGTAGTTCGATAGCATCACCCCTGTCTGAAAAAATTGTTGCACGACCATATAAACATCATCATGTACTATATCCCAATGAGAATGGTAAAAAAGCTCATTCAAACCATCCGGACCCGGTGCTTTAGCTCCGCCTAATTGAAAAACTGCTATGCGTACCTCTTCTCTAGTAACCTCTGCTACAAGCTTCTCGTTCATCTCCGCTGATACTATTGGATTGCATTTTGCAATGTTAGGGCTGTAGTCTTGGTGCCCTGTTGTAGTATATAATTGCTGGAAAAAGGACAACGTCATCTCCTTAAGTTGTTGCTGATCTCTAACCCATCTAAGTTGATTATCTTGTAACATGCATATTTTGTTTCGTTGTCTTCGTTGAATAGTTGATGCATGAAAAAAAGTGCGTGTTTCTATCCCCCCACTTAAGCCAGTTAACCCGTGAGTGCATAGCCCAGAATTGTTCCTCCTGCTACCATAAGGTTTGAATTTGCTGCTTCAGATTGGCTATTAACTCCTGGTCGTGCTGTCCATACGGCTGATTTATTAATGATTGAAGCTGATATTGCAGGAGACTTTTCTGCTCTCTAGCATTGGCAAATTTCGAACGGCTCCACAATGAGAGGGCGAAGGAAGTAGCTCGGAGCTTTTTAAGTAAAGTCACTAGACCAGGCTGCCGAGAAGTCTAAGATTTAGCTACTATGTCTCGACACTCCTTGTCCTGAAGCCAATAAGATTCAAAGTAAAAGGTGCGTCTTTTTCTAACACCAGCAGCTTCAGTTAACAATAGAAGAGGGCTATGGTCAGAAGCAATTGCTGGCAATGCCAATACTTCAGCAAAATGATAAGTGATTCTCCATTCCTCAGTACATAACATTCTGTCCAATTGTTCTTTCACAATATTTTCACCGTCTCGATTATTTGTCCATGTGTAGGCGCAGCCTTTGTTGCCCAAGTCCATTAAAGAACAGTCATTGAGGAGTTCTCGAAATGACTACATACGGTAAGGATCAGCGAGATAGTTCCCTATTTTCTCCCAAGGATACAATATATCATTGAAATCTCCAACACACAACCAAAGGAGAGCATTCTCATTACTAATTAGTCGTAATTCTTCCCAAAATTGTTGCCTAATATTAGTGACTGCTGGCGCATGGATACAGGTAAAGCGCATGACAACTGCCGCCTCCAAGTCTGTGCAAATCAAGTCAAAAAATAATGAAGACTGATGGACCAAGTCCATAGTGATGGTTTTATGTGATGGGCTTAAGGCCCGTCCGCCCATGTTGGGCCTGAAAGCCCGGCCCACAAGATTAGGACCCATGGATGAAGGGGTACGTTCCTTTCTGTTGGAGGGACGTATAAAAGGAGAAAGAGAGAGGGAGGAACACAACCATTGGCATAACGTACGTTCCTCTCCCTCTCTCCCTCCAAAAAGAAAACCAAAAACGCTAAAGGCGACGCCGTTTTCTCTTCAAGGCTAATCGACGTCATCGGATCGAACGGGATCGGTTTCTCTTCCTCAATCTTCAGCATTGGTGTTTAATATGTGGCTAACAAGGTACGCTCGATTTCGTGGTGTGCTTTAGGATCGATGATACATATATTTTTTTTTTTTCGGGCTTATCTTCCGCATTCGTTTTAGGGGTTCGATTTAGTGTCGAATCCGATTTTCGGGGATCCAATAATCCCAACATTGGTATCAAAGCCCTAGTTCATGTTTTCCCAACCCCTTTCATGTTTTTTGATTGATTTTTCGCAAAAATATTCGGCCGACACGGATCGGGGCGAGAAATCCCGACACCCGAGCACTATTCATCCATTTTTTCCAGTTTCTGTAAGTCGAAATCGATTTCTAAAAGCATAGGGTGAAAGATCTCGTCGAGACGAGTCCAACGATATATCATGCATCGCCGGGAGACACCAGACGCGCCCACACGCGCGGCCAGAAGCCGCTGCGTGTGGGCGCCACCGGCTTAAAGCGCTGGCTCGGCCAGCGCGTGCGCCACACGCGCTGGTCGGCGAACCGGCACGTGCGCGCCGCCGCCGGCGAACCGGCGCGTGCTTACGTCACCGTGACGTCACCCAACGGTCGGTAACCGCTGGGATGACGTCACCGATGACGTCATCACCGACGACCGTTAGCCGGCCGGCAACCCGACCCGACGGCGACCCGACCCGCATGGAAGCTAGGCCCGTGCCGCGCACGCGCCAGCTAATGTCTGGGTGACGTCAGCCCGCACACGCACGCAGCACGTACTGGTCGGTTCGTCTAACCCGATTCGACCGGCTTGACCGGTCCGATCGGTCCGACCGATCTGTCCGATCCGACCGGTCCGACGACCGGCAACCTGACCGTTGACCCGTTGACCCGATGACCGTTGATCTCCGTTGACCGTTGACCGACGACCATTGACCGACGTTGACCATTGACCGCCGTTGATCGTTGACCGTTGACCCGGAAAAAAAAAAAAAAAAAAAAAGAGAAAATGAATTTGTTTCTTTTTCAATTATGTCTATGTGGGTTATAGGTAATCCATTTTTTATTATGCATTTGTTGCATGAATCATGGAAAATTATGTATTTTCCCTTATGTTCATTATGGATTATAAGTGATCCATTTTTTAGTTCTGCATTTGTTGTAGGAACTATGATGCGTTATGCACGGATACCTGCAATCCTGAGAACGGACGAGGGAATTGCAAGACTTAAAAGGCTGATGACAAAGTTAGCTAATTATCGGTGGCATGACGGTGATTTAGTATCACATGTGGTTAGGGTCAATTAGATGATATAGGAAATCATCTAGAATGGTTATCTTATGCCGGATTTTGAGAAGGTGCCGGCTTTGATGAACACTCTTCCACCTAAATGGCAAGTAGTGTTAGATCAGTTATTGGAGGTCAACGTGGTCCCGGGTTATAGGAGACTAGTGGAAGCTTTTGTAAGAGAGTACTATAGGATTGAGTTAACTAAAACTTCAACCCTTAGATTGAGCGCCACATGACGCAGAGTGAATGCGCCTTGGAGACGACATGAAAGCTCTCCAAAAGTTTATCCATGATTGGCAAATGTGCCTTCAAATTTCTCTGATATTTTGACTGATAGATTAGAAGTGACATTCCTTACTTATTTCTTAGATTAGTTTGAGATGTTTTTGGGTGTGAATATCTCTTTCTATGTTGATATTTTTCTCTGTATATATTGCTTGGTGTAATGGATAGTTGTATTATGTGAAAGCATTGTTATTCTTTTGGATGTCGAATATTATTTGCTTTTGTTATTGTTGACTCTTTGTGGGTAGTTCATAAAAGTTTTTGTAACTGCATAGAATTTATTTTGCATAAGACAATTATATTAATAATAATTTTGAGTTAGGATTTTTGGAGGATGATTGGAAACATAGTGACCTTTTGATTCTGAAACTTTACTTGAAATTGTTTATTGATATGATTGGTCTATGCGAAGTGGATGCATAAATGATAGGCATTAATTATTCGTCCATATATATCTAATGTGTTCAGATCGATGGTTTCAGCAACTAAAAACGTAATTGCTGATATGAACGGCAACAATTGTGAAATATTGAATATGAAGATTCAATATGTGCTGGAAAAGCAATAAGCACTAGAAGTTCTTGACCATGTTGTGGAAGATCTTGAGGATACTATGCGCCACCTTGAGTTAGTAGAGGACCGCCTAATGGCATTTGAGCCAAAAATAGATATTTTCAATGCTGGTTCTAGCTCAGAAAGGGCTTTGAGCTCTAAGCGCAAGCGTATTGATTCGTTCAATATGTGGGAATGCAAATGATCAAGTCCTTATTGCAAGAAATCAAGAGTTGACCAACACAAGAGAGGAAAACATCCTCAAGTGAAGAAAATATCTAGGGTGAGGTGTTACAATTGTGACAAGAAGGGTCACTATGCTCGCGACTGTCGTGAGCCGAAAAAGGTAAACACCTATTGTACATTTGAGAACTTTGCTTATGTGTCAAGTTATGTATTATAGGCTGAATCCAATCCTTTGTGGACTGTAGATTCAGGAGCGACAGACCATATAGCGAAGGATAGAGAATCATCCGTGGAATTCCAACGATACCAACTGGAACTAAGTGAATCTATGTGGGAAATAACTCCAGAGCTGAAATTAAAGGAATTGGCACCTGCCAATTGAACATGCGTGGTGGACGCACCTTATTCCTACATGATATTCTATATGCTCCGGAGATTCATCGAAATTTAAGTGTCTGTTTTGGTGTTGGTTAAGCTTGGTTTTAGTGTAAACTTCCATAATAGCCATGTATATTTGTATTTGGATACAAACTACTATAATTATGGTCACTTTCTAGATGGTTTTATTGTACTAAATGTTGACTGTGGTGATGTCAATATTTGTTATTCCCTTGTTTCACGTCTTCTACTTCATATGATAATGATGTGATTATGTGGCATGCTAGACTTGGTAATAGACTAGCCAAAGAGGGCTTGTCGGGCAGTATTGAAAAAGTCGATTTGCCCATATGTGAGCATTGCCTAGTAGGGAAAACGACAAGGAAACTATTTGGAAAAGGTAAAAGAGCTGAATTTCCTCTACATTTAATCCATTCTGACGTATGTGTTTCAATGAATGTGAGAGAAAGGCATGGGGCTGTTTATTTCATCACTTTTATAGATGATTATACTCGATTCGGATATGTCTATTTGATTTCTCATAAATCTGAAGCAATAAGTTGTTTCAAAAGGTTTATGAACTTGGTAGAAAATCAATTAGACAAGAAAATAAAAGCATTGAGATCCGATCGAGGCCGAAAATATTTATCTGATGAGTTCAGAAAATTATGTGATGAAAAAGGAATAGAAAGACAGTTATCTATTACATGTACTCCTCAACAAAATGGTGTTGCGGAAAGAAGAAACGGAACCCTATTGAAAATGGTTAGGTCCATGATGGCGCATGCTAACTTACCTATCACTTTTTTGGAGTGATGCATTGTTAACTGCCGCCTATATACTTAACCATGTGCCTTCCAAATCAGTTATTTCCACTCTATATGAGTTATGGATGGGTAGAAAACCGAACTTAAGTTTTCTTAAGTCATGGGGTTGTGCTGCCTATACTCATGAATCCTCTCACAAGTTTGGGAAATTGGGTTCCAAAGGAAAGAAAAGTATTTTAATGAGATACTCTGAACACTCGAAAGGGTATGTGTTCATAGGTGAGCAGGAAAGTGGGAGTATAACTGAATTTGAATCACGAGATGTCACATTCTTAGAGGATGAATTTCCTAAGAATTGCGAAATAGGTGAAGATTATTCCCTATTTGAAACCTTGGATTAAGATAATGATATTAGTGGAGTTCGTCCAAGTGGGAGTAATATGAGAAGTGATGAATTGAATTCAACTCATTCTCAATTGCAACCACATGATGAGACGACGTCATCATTATCTAATCCTAGTGGTAGCATAATGGGGAATGATGTGCTAAGTGTACAATCTCCCATACGGCGAACAAGTTGCCAAAGTATTCCCCGTCGACGTTTTGACATTGAAAGGGAAACTTTTATGGTTGCTCCACAAGATGAGGATGAGCCAAGAAATATTAATGAGGCTCTGAATTGCCCTAGTAAGGAAAAATGGATTCATGCAATGGAAGAGGAAATGGAGTCAATGAAATCAAACCAAATCTGGGAACTGGTTGATCTTCTAAAAGGACGTAGAGCTATTGGGAACAAGTGAGTTCTCAAAATAAAGCAAAAGGCTGATGGCTTGATAGAAAGGCATAAGGCTCGCCTTGTGGCGAAGGGGTATAATCAACAGGAATGAATTGATTATGAAGATACATTTTCTCCTGTAGTGAGATTTACCCCGATTCGCATTATTCTGGCAATAGTGGCTAGTGTGCATCTTGAGTTACATCAGATGGATGTAAAGACTGCTTTCCTCAATAGAGAATTAGAGGAAGAAATATATATGGAACAACCTGCTAGTTTCATAGCGAAAGGCCAAGAAGAAAAGGTATGTCGATTTTTAAAATCGATATACGGCCTTAAGCAGTCATCAAGACAATGGTATATACGTTTTCATAATGTCATAATGGCATATGACTTTACAATGATAGATGAGGATCATTGTGTATATATCAAAAGATCCAAAGATTAATTTGTGATCATATCATTATATGTTGATGATATATTAATTGGGGAAAGTAATATGGAGTTTGTTAATACTGTCAAGAATTGGTTGTCTTCCAACTTTGAGATGAAGGATATGGGTGAGGCTGCATACATTCTTGGAGTTAAGATTTCAAGAGATCGTTCGAAGAGATCGTTGTCTCTTTCGCAAGAAACATATATAAATAAGGTTCTTAAACGATTTCGTATGCAAGATTGTAAACCCATAGACACTCCTATTGCAAAAGGTGAAGGATTGAGCCATAGACTGTGTCCAAGGACTCCACAAGAGAAAGAACAAATGAAATATGTTCCTTATGCTAATGCTGTTGGGAGCTTGATGTACGCTATGATGTGTACAAGACTTGACATATGTTTTGCAGTTGGAATGGTGAGTAGATACCAATCCAACCCAGGTCAAGCACATTGGAAGGCCGTTAAGAGAATATTGAGGTATCTAAAGGGAACTGCTGATTATACGCTGAGTTATTAAGGAAAGGATCTGCAACTTGAAAGCTATTCAGATGCTGATTGGAGAGGAGATTTAAATGAAAGAAAATCTACCCCTGGCTTTGTTTTCTTACCAAATAATGGCACCATATGTTGGAGCAGTAAGAAACAAAAGTGTATAGCATTGTCCACGATGTAAATTGAGTTCGTGGCATTATCAGCAGCAGTATAAGAATGTGTTTGGCTTAAGAGATTTTTGGATCATTTAGGTGTTATTGGAAGTACTGCAGATTCATTGTTGGTTAACTGTGATAGCCAAGCAGCAAAAGCGTACACCAAAGATCCAAAATATCATGGCAAGACCAAACATATAGATATCAAGTATAATCTTGTCAAAGATATGATTGCACGAAAAAATGTGAACTTACAGTACATATTATGCATAGAATGGTAGCAGATCCTATGATAAAGCCAATACCTAAAGATGTGTTTTGTGGCCATATGAAATCTCTAGGATTGCGTAGAGGTTGATGTACTGGATTGTAATTTCACTGAGCTGTTCACAATTATGAACTAGTGTTGTTTCATTATTAATGCCTATGAATCTTTGTTTGATCTTTATGCATCTTAATGCTCAGTGCATTACTTTAAGTTGAGAAAATATGTTAGACAGATATAAGATTAGCCCACTCACACGGGTAATCGCCTCTATTTACTGTGTGATAAATAGAGATGAGACTATTTTTAAGCTTATTATCTATGTGATAATTGAGAGCTCAAGCTTAAAATACGTATGTCGCCTTAAATGAGTGTTAAGATGAGGACATAATACTTACTTTATCCGAAAGTAAAATAACCTACATATTTTACTTTATCTGTCTATGATGCCAGATGTGAGTTCTGATGAATTTTGTGAATGAGTAGATACGTGAACTCAAGTTAGACATTGGGTATGTCTGAACTATCATCTGTATGGTATTGAAGGTGTAGACATACGCTCCATGGGAAAGGAGTTAATACCGTAATACGTATTTCATACTACGTATGCATGAGACGACCAATAAGAGTGACAAAAGTTTGATTTCAACTTTTATGTCGTGTGAGACTCTTGAGGAAAAGAGTTCTTCAATTTTTAGTCCCCTCATGACTCTTACTTATTCTCAAGATTTCTATTTAGTGTTTGCTATCTTAGGATGTTGCCAATGGTCATGAGTTGATTCGATCTAATGGGGCATTTCTAGAAAAGCAAGTTGAACTGAAATTGAGAGTTTGAATGAAAGAGGAAGATCGAATTTGGAGAATCACATTGTAGTTTTGTATTCACTGGTTAACCAATTATGACTATCTTTGGGATAATCATAATTGTGAATACAATATATATATATATATATATATATATATATATATATCATTGTTTAAAAGAGATCAAGAGAGATATAAATGTGATCGATCAATCTAGGGTACTGCATACTAAATCTACTCAGAGTGTGATGCCCATTATGAGCTGCTATATATTCCTAACAGATGTATAGCAATGAGCTCACAAAGTATGCTGGTCGCACGGATTATTCACCAGTATGAATGTTGAAGAGAGGTAAAGAGAATCATGTTCGGCCCACCATGTGCGAGTGGGAGATGATGGTTTTATGTGATGGGCTTAAGGCCCGTCCGCCCATGTTGGGCCTGAAAGCCCGGCCCACAGGATTAGGGCCCATGGATGAAGGGATACGTTCCTTTCTGTTGGAGGGACGTATAAAAGGAGAAAGAGAGAGGGAGGAACACAACCGTTGGCATAACGTATGTTCCTCTCCCTCTCTCCCTCCAAAAAGAAAACCAAAAACGCTAAAGGCGACGCCGTTTTCTCTTCAAGGCTAATCGACGTCATCGGATCGAATGGGATCGGTTTCTCTTCCTCAATCTTCAGCATTGGTGTTTAATCTGTGGCTAACAAGGTACGCTCGATTCCGTGGTGTGCTTTAGGATCGGTGATACATATTTTTTTTCCCGGACTTATCTTCTGCATTCGTTTTAGGGGTTCGATTTAGTGTCGAATCCAGTTTTTGGGGATTCGATAATCCCAACACATAGAAACCTTACTATTCCAAAGTAGTGCTAGTCCACCCGCCAAACCAACTGAGTGTTCAATTAGACAATTAGAGAATTTCAGCATCTTCTGCAAATAAAGAATCTGCCTTTCTTGGTTCTTGGTTTCCATTATAAACAAAATGTTAGGCTTTTCCTAGGTCACTAAGACCCTAAGAGCTCGAACTGTCAGGGGATTACCTGAACCCTAACAGTTCCAGTTGATTAACTTCATTGTTCAAAAGGTGGCTATTTAGGGCCAGCCACCATAGCCCATCCGAGGGATTCATGTGCCTCCATGACAGGAGTCTCTTGAAGAGAGGATTCATCGAGTCCATCTGGGAGCTGAGTAGATAAGTCGTGTGAGGTGTGTCGTTTAGCTTTTTTGATTGGGTCCGACCTTGTACTCAAGATTGAACTATGATGGTTGAACTCCTCGAAATAATACTGAGTATTAGATTGAGGCGAATATTATATGATGGGATAGCTTTGAAACACATTAATATTTGTTTAAAAAGTTTTGAGAGTTAAGGACATCCTATTGAGAATTACACAATCCAATTATGAGTATTATTCTGACTTAGACTAGTAAGAGATGAAATATACATACTCTCTCTTCATCCATTTATTGAAATTTAAAATCAATAAAATATAAACAATTTAAAGACAATAAATGAAGGTCCCATTTGGTTCAATTTTTTCAATGGGCTATGGGGAAAAGATGAGGCGTTTGGCAAGCGTTTTTGGGACTTCATTGGCCAAATGCTAGAATTGGGAAATCACCTGTCTTGTGCTTTTAACATTTTGGGAATATAAGTCGGGGCATTGTTCACGTTCATTGTTCATCTTCCCCGGTTTGCACAGACAACTTAGAAAAAGGCTAACGGCTACCACCTTAGAGGTCATGCATCTCTAGCAACCACAGCTTAGGATCTCACGACTATAAGCGTTGCTTGGGTCACGCAACCCAAGGCATTGCCTGAGGTCGTCCTACCTCAAGTGACGTCACCTAGGTTGTCCGACCTCAAGTGTCATCACTTGGGGTGGCGCAACCCAGGCGTCACTCGGGTTTGCAACCCAAGTGATGCCGCTTGAGGTCATGTGACCCAAGTGACGCTTGAGGTCGCGCAACCTCAAGCAAGGCTATCTAGTGACTAGATTTGGTCGATGGTTGTTTTGGGCTGCCAGTTGCTACTGGGCTTCACTTGAAATAATTTGAGACTTGAAAAAAAAATAACAAATTTCATTTACAAATGCAATTTTTATCAAATGACACTTAAATCAAAACTATTTCTCAACACATTTTAAAACGCTATAACCTTTTGAAAAATCTCTTTAATTCAACAAGTATTTGTATTTTCTCAAGGATATTTCACAAAAGTCAAACCAAATGGGGCCGAATAAGGTAAAAGTTTATTGATGGAAGATGTGCTATATGCCAAAACTACGCTAGGCGCATTGCAGTTGGCAAAGACAAAGATAACGTGACGTGTTGCCTGGCGAGCTTTGAAGCGGGCGTTCTCTCAATTACTAGCTTTAATTGTATATAATAGATGGGTCGAGCATAACAAATCATTATTCGGATGTAACAGTCAAATACTGCACAAGTAATCTATGATGACACTACCGGCCGAAAATTATACTACCTAATCGAATGTCGCATTGTTCTAGTTTGGTGTAGAGCACATTTCCCACTTCCACTATCTTAGCGATCTCCTCACAACGGTGTAAGGAACTAATGCTGTGTTTTCACATTAAGATAGGACATTAATTAATACTTCGCAAAAAGATAATAAGTGAGAATTAAAGGATAGACGATTTCGATGAGAACTGCAATAGAAAGGCGACGAGGAACGGTAAATGTTACCAGACATAACTGATAAATAGTGGAGAAAAAGAGACAGACGCAGTCTTAAATGTAAATGCACGCACATTGCTAGGACTTCGACAATGGCTTGGCAACCTGGTTAATCCAAACCCACCTTACAACTCGATAAACAATTGCTCCTCATATGTTTTCTTAATCGTCCACCGGTTTCTTTTTTCCTTGTATTAATAACAGGGAAGCATCTTATTCTTTAATCGTCTATATCAGCCCTTATAACGATTAAATCATGCCCTGAAGTAATATTTTGGAGTTTTCTCATCCAGTTCCCCAGCGTGGAATCTCTTTAGATATTCGTCGAGCTTGAATTGCCGAAAAGCAGCAGGCTTCTCCAGCGACACAAGCTCTGGGTTCGGTCCGATCGGGCTTTCACAACCTCTCGGATAGTAGTAAACCACAACCGACAAGCGTGGTTCGGGCCTGGGTTGGCCAACACTCGGTGCTCCACACTTTTGTACTCTTCGTTGGACATGATCTGAGGAAATCCAAATTTATGCACATAGATAAATCGATGTCCTCTATAAAAAGAAGGTGATCGTTGAGCCAATTAATTTGTAGAAGGGATAATGACACGTGTAGTCTTTAAATTTTAGTCTAAAGCGTAATGTAGTCTATGATTTAAATTGTTTAATAAGATCTCTGAATTTTAGCATAATGTGTAATGTCGTCATTGAATTTTTAATTTCTTCGATATGGTTCTTGAACTCTATGTTTAAATTACTCTCCAAACTAAATGAAAATATTTAATATTGTCATTGAATTTAAATTAATAAAATGACAAAATTAAATATTTTCATATAGTTCATGGACTAATTTGAACATATATCATAAGTTCATATATCACACTAAATTATGCTAAAATTTAAATATCACATTACATGTTAGATCAAAATTTAAAGGATCATTAATATCATCTTCTCTTTATAAGGTACAACTTTTGATTTGACAGATTCTGTAAAACTTGCATAAATGGGAATATTACCTCAAGAAGGTCACCGATGTTTACGATGAGAACACTCGTAACGGATGTCACATCCATCCACACCGTTGCCGTGCTTCACCTACAACTCGCCGACCTCATCTTGCAGGAGCACTATGATCATCATGCCCTTGTCGGTGTGGGTCTTGAAGCCGACGGTCAAATCGGGCTGGGGACAGTAGGGATATTAATGCCCCATCACGTTTCTCTTCTCCCCGCATGTCAAATTCTGGAGCTTGCTTGGACTCAATCCCAACCCCTCGCTCATTAGTCCCATCTGGAGGCCTCCTTGCCGTTGGGTGCGTTGATTCCACTCCATCAACCTCATTTCTGCACACCTCCGGGATTTCTTCCTCGTCCGCTAGTATAGGACCTGACCTTATCTGGAGTGTATCCCTGAAATATTTCTTTGTGCATTGAACAAATTTCTTCGTTTTCTTCACCTTAATAAAGAAAAACACAAGTACTCTTTCTACTTGCTTTTTGCACGTGGAACTTTATGGCTTGTTTGCTTGTGCTTCTGATAAAGCAATGAAAAAATTTTGTTCTCGCTCCTTCAAATTTTAATTTTATTAAAATTTTTAAAAATTATGAGATTTTATATGAACTCACCTATCCGCATTGATGTACTGTAAATGTTTGAAATGTTTGCAGTTAAGAAAAAGTCCAAATGAATTCATACACATCAATACTTCGAACTTAGGGGAAAAGTAATATCAAAATCCTATACCTATTATAATTGTATTAATTTAGTTCTAAAATTTTTAATTATGTCAATTTAGTCCTAAACATTTTCATGTTTTGCCAATTGAGTTCATCTAATTAATTCAGTCTATAAATTGCTAACATAGACACCGGTCATTTTATATAACACAACCGGCGGCACTATGGACTCTTTTTTTTTTTTTTTTACTTTTACAATTCTTTTGTTTTTTTCTTTTATTTACCTTTTTTTGGTTTTGAATGAGAGCGCTTGTTGACACCTATTTTTAAACAAAAACAACAAAACAGCAAAATATATATATAAAAGCGCTTAGAGGTCGTCGGGCCGGATCCGGCCTTGGCCCGGCCCGCCGCCCGCCTCTCTCCCCTGCATGGCCCAAGCCATCTCCCTTTGGCCCAGCCCACGTCCCGACTTGTCTTCTTCCTGGCCATCCGTGCGCGCGGGGGGATAGGGAGAAAGCGAAAGGTAGAAACAGCAGGGGACATCGGACAGAGCAAAGAAGATAGGGGAGGGCGGCAAAGAAAAGGCAACACCGCAAAACAGAGGCGAAGAGAGGAGCATCGCAGGGCTGAGAGGACTGGACGCCGGAAGAGGAATCGAGAGCAGAGAAGAGAGTGGGGAGAGCAGAACTGAGGGAGAGAGGGCGATCAGAGAAAGAGTGGGGAGGCTGAGAATAAGGGAGTCTCAACATCAACTGAGCCACGCTCGACCACCGTCTGACGACCTGTCCCAGCCGATGTTCTTGAGCCAAACTGGTAAGCCCCAACCTTTTCTTTTTGCCCTGTTTTCGAGCTTGCCGGGCCAGAGCTCATGGCCGTTTGACTCAAGCGTGCTCCGGCCTCCATCCGTCTCTTGTTTTCCCATTGTGCGTATCTTGGTTTGTCTGCCGAGGGTCCCGTCGCAAGTTCGGACCCATTTAAGGCCAAGGATCTCTCTTTTCGGTAGCGCACTTAAGCCGTTCGACAAAATGCCACAATGAGATCCGGTTTTTATTTCCCTGTTTTGGTCGGAGTTGAGTCATCCATGCGTGTCTTGCTCTCCGATGGCGTTCATGTGACGCCAGATTCCCCGAGTGTTGGCCATTCATTTGCTCCATTGCCTCCGTCGCTGTTAGTGTGTGTTCGATTGAGGGTACCGGCGGCAAGAACGCCGGTTGAGGAGCGGCGACTGGGGCAAAGACCAAGCCTGTGGCTTCGGCCAGCCAAGGCCACGCCCGAGTGGGCGTGTAGCCCAGCCAAGGCGAGCGGCGCCGTTGTCTTGACCGACCAAACCGCGGAGAGCAGAGGGTGCCGTGAGGAGCAGATAGCATGAGGGGGGTGCTGGGTTGGATCCAGGTTAGGAGCAGGATTGGGTCGGGTCTTTAGGGTTGGGTCTTTAGGCTGAGTTGAATTTGGCATGTTGGGCTCATGGGCTAGTTTTTTTTTTGGTTAGCTTGGGCTAGATTTAGTCGTTTGCTTTTTAGGGGCTCGGGGTATCCATTTCTTTGTAGCTGGACTGGGCCCGCAAATCAGGCCCAGCTCGACTGGGGGTCTCACTACCCAGGCCGGCAGACCTGGACGAGCTGGGCCTGACCTGCCCTGACCGGGCCGAACTTGGGTCCAGTCAAACCCGACCCAACCCACCTCGACTGGGTCGAACCCGGGTTGGGTCAGACCGAATCCGACCTGGACCGGCCATAAAATATAATAATATATTTCTTTTTTTAATGAAAAATTTAAAAAATTATTAAAAAATAAAAAAAAATTTCGAAAATCTAAAAATGCTATGTTTGGTTGGGAATTGTCATGTCTTGCCTTCTTAGTGTTATTAGACCGTTATTTGCTCACATTTTGATTATATCGCAGGTTTAATTTACATATTTAATTATGTTTGTAATTGTTTAGCTACATGTACTAATTTCACTGCAATTAGGAGTTTGATTGCTAATAGTCACTTTAATGATTGCATACCTGCATGATCACCTCACATGTTAGTGGATAAGTGTAAAATTAATCCAAACTGCCGAACAAAAATCCTTTATCTTAAAATGAACAACGAAACTAATTGGTCAATTAGTGTAATCAAGTCCCCAACCCTAGATTCTCTGGTTACGTAGGAAATGAGGTACATTCACATACCTCACTTGGTTTCTAGCCGACCCCAATAGGCTAGTGACGACTCCTTTTTGCAAAATTCTTAAAAATATCCCAATGTCACATGAGGTATGGACTTGGGAAAGCCCGCGCCTAATCATGGACCTTAGGTCTGTTCTTTAGGCAATACCCCTAAACTTGTTCCCTCCCTTGAGGGGTAGGTCGCGACAATGCTCAACTCTCATTAACCACAGATAAAGGTTAGGACACCCTCGAAGGAATTGGACAAGGGCCGCACACCCTCATCAAATTTGGGCGTTGTGGCCTCGTCCAAGGCTAGCAAGGGTGCTACAACCCTTGTCTAGCTAAAATTTGGGTGAGGGACCGCCTGTCCTCACTTTGGTCGGCGAAGGTGTTGCAGGCCACAGCAAGGGTGTCATAGTCGCGACACCCTCGCCTAGTTCTAGCAACCCTCATTAGTCCTCTGTCCAAACAATAAAGAAAGAGGAAAAATCTAAATAAGTTATTAAAAAATATAAAAATGATCAATGTTAGCACCGACTTATTACGTAAGATAGCTAGCGTCTACGTCAAGATTTTTCCTTAAATTGATTAGGTGGATTCAATTAGCAACATATGAAAAAAATTTGGACTCAATTAGTACAATTAAAAAGTTTAGAACTGAAATGGCACAAATGTAATCAATTGAGGACTTTTTTTTTGGTACTTTTCCCTTGGGTTTAATCATTGTATTCTGTCGCCGATAAATTCGTATTGTTGGGAATAACGGATCCCCGAAAACCGGATTCGACACTAAATCGAACCCCTAAATCAATGCGGAAGACGAAGCCCGGGAAAACACGCATCACCGATCGTAAAGCACACCACGGATTCGAGCGTACCTTGTTAGCCACAGATTAGACACCAATGCTTTGAAGAAGATGAAGAAATTCTGATCCGATGACGCCTTGAAGGGGAGAAAACAGTGCCTTCAACTTACTGTTCCTTTTGGAGGGAGAGAGAGCGTGGGAGAGAAGAGGACGTACGTACGTTGATTCCAACAGTTGTCTTCTCTCTCTCTCTCCTCCCTTTTATACCTCTCCCATCCACGGGCCCTATTCCCGTGGGCCGGGCCTTTTGGGCCCAGCATGGGCGGACGGGCCGTAAGCCCAATTCCAATAAATCCATCATCTCCCACTCGCACATGGTGGTACAAAACCAACATGGGCGGACAGGCCTTACTCAGCCCCATCAGAGAAAATCCATCATAGACTCTCACTTATCATGGTGGCCCTTACAGAATCCTCTTTTCCTCTCTTCAACATTCATACCGGTGAATAATCCGTGCGACCAGCATACTTTGAGAGCTCGTTGCCATACATCTGTTAGGAATATATAGCAGCTCATAATGGGCATCACACTCCGAGTAGACTTAATATGCAGTACCCTAGATCGATCGATCACATTTATATCTCTCTTGATCTCTTTTAAACAATGATATATATATATATTGTATTCACAACTATGATTATCACAAAGACAGTCATAATTGGTTAACCGGTGAATACAAAACTACAATGTGATTCTCCATAATCGATCTTCCTCTTTCCTTCAAACTCTCAATTTCAGTCCAGCTTGCTTTTCTAGAAATGCCCCATTAGATCGAATCACTCATGACCATTGGCAACATCCTAAGATAGCAAACACTAAATAGAAATCTTGAGAATAAGTAAGAGTCATGAGGGGACAAAAAGTTGAGGAACTCTCTTCCTCAAGAGTCTCACACGACATAAAAGTTGAGATCAAACTTTTGCCACTCTTATTGGTCGTCTCATGCATACGTAGTATGAAATACGTATTACGGTATTAACTCCTTTCCCATGGAGCGTATGTCTACGGTTTCAATACCGTACAGATGATAGTTCGACATACCCAATGTCTAACTTGAGTTCACGTATCTACTCATTCACAAAATTCATCAGAACTCACATCTGGCATCTTAGACAGATAAAGTAAAATATGTGGGGTATTTTACTTTCGGACATAGTAAGTATTATGTCCTCATCTTAACACTCAGTTAAGGCGACATACGTGTTTTAAGCTTGAGCTCTCGATTATCACCTAGATAATAAGCTTAAAAGCAGTCTCATCTCTATTTATCACACAGTAAATAGAGGCGATTACCCGTGTGAGTGGGCTAATCTTATATCTGTCCGACATACTTCTCAACTTAAAATAATGCACCGAGCATTAAGATGCATAAAGATCAAACAAAGATTCATAAGCATTAATGATGAAAACACGAATTCATCAAATGTGAACACTTAGGGAAATTACAATATTCAAGTACATCGGCTTCTACGCAACCCTAGAGATTTCATATGGCCACAAAACACATCTCGGGTATTGGCTTTGTCATAGGATCTCGCTACCATTCTATGCGTAGTATGTACTCTAAGTTCACGTCCATTCGTGCAACCACATCCTTTACAAAATTATACTTGGTATCTATATGTTTGGTCTTGCCATGATATTTTGGATCTTTGGTGTACGCTTTTGCTTTGCTTGGCTATCACGGTTAACAAATAACAAATTTGCAAAGCACTTCCAATAACACCTAAATGATCCAAAAATCTCTAAAGCCAAACATCTTCTTACACTACTGCCGATAATGCCACAAACTCAATTTCTATCGTGGACAAGGCTATGCATGTTTGTTTCTTACAGCTCCAACATATGGTGCCATCATTCGGTAAGAGAAACAAACCCGAGAGGTAGATTTCATTTCATTTAAATCTCCTCCCCAATCAAAATCGGGATAGCCTTAGAGTCGCGAGATCCTTTCCTTAATAACTCATCGTCTAATCGCAGGTTCCCTTTAGATACCTCGGTATTCTCATAACGGCTTTCCATTGTGCTAGACCTGGATTGGATTGGTATCTACTCACCATTCCAATTACAAAACATATGCCGGGTTATGTACACATCATAGTGTATATCAAGCTTCCAACAAAGCACTAGCATAAGGAACATGTTTCCTTTATTCCTTCTCTTGTGGAGTCCCCGGACACGTCTATGGCTCAATCCTTCACCTTTTGCAATAGGAGTGTCTATGGGTTTACGAGTCTTGCATACGAAATCGTTCAAGAACCTTATTTATATAGGTTTCTTGCGAAAGAGACAACGATCTCTTCAAACGATCTCTTGAAAACTTAACTTCAAGAATGTATGCGGCCTCACCCATATCCTTCATAATCAATTTCTTCCCGTTGATTATACCCCTTCGCCACAAGGCGAGCCTTATGCCTTTCTATCGAGCCATCGCCTTTCGCTTTATTTTGAGAACCTAGTTGTTCCCAATAGCTCTGCGTCCTTTTGGAAAATCAACCAGTTCCCAAACATGGTTTGACTTCACTGACTCCATTTCCTCTTTCATTGCATGAATCCATTTTTCCTTATTAGGGCAATTTAGAGCCTTATTAATATTTCTTGGCTCAACCTCATCTTGTGGAGCAACCATAAAAGCTTCCCTTTCAATGTCAAAACATTGACGAGGAATGCTTTGGCAACTTGTTCACCGTATGGGAGATTGTACACTTAGTACATCATTCCCCATCATGCTCCCACTTGGATTAGGTAATGATGATGTTGTCACATCAGGTGGTTGCAATTGAGAATGAGTTGAATTCAATTCATCACATCTCATATTACTCCCACTTGGACGAACTCCACTAACATCATTATCTTGATCCAAGGTTTCAAATAGGGAACAATCTTCCCTTATTTCGCCCTTCTTAGGAAATTCATCCACTAAGGATGTGACATCTCGTGATTCAATTTCAGTTATACTCCCACTTTCCCGCTCACCTATGAACACATACCCTTTCGAGTGTTCGTAGTATCTCATGAAAATACTCTTATTTCCTTTGGGACCCAATTTCCCAAACTTGTGAGAGGACTCATGAATATAGGCAAGCACAACCCCATGGCTTAAGAAAACTTAAGTCCGGTTTTCTAACGTCCATAACTCATATGGAGTGGAAGCAACCGATTTGGAAGGCATCCGGTTAAGTATATAGGTAGCGATTAACAACGCATCACTCCGAAAAGTGATAGGTAAGTTAGCATGCACCATCATGGACCTAACCATTTCCGGTAGGGTTTTACATTTTCTTCTTTCCACAACACCATTTTGTTGAGGAGTATATGGAATAGACAACTATCTTTATATTCCTTTTTCATCACATAATTTTCTGAACACATCGATAAATATTCTCAACCTCGATCGGATCTCAATGCTTTTATTTTCTTGTCTAATTGATTTTCTGCTAGGTTCATAAACCTTCGAAACAACTTATGCTTTGATTCATGAGAAATCAAATAGACATGTCCGACTCGAGTATAATCAAATATAAAAGTGATGAAATAAACAGCCCCTTGCCTTCCTCTCATATTCATTGAACCTACAGACGTCCAAATAGATTAAATGCAGAGGAAATCCAGCTCTTTTATCTTTTTCTAAATGGTTTCATTGTTATTTTCCCTACTAGGCAATGCTCACTTATGGACAAATCGACTTTTTCAATATTGCCCAACAAGCCCTCTTTGGCTAGTCTATTCATATGTTGTTGGCCCATATGACCAAGTCTAGCATGCCACCATATTCACATCATTATCATATAAGGTAGAAGACGTGAAACAAGGGAATAACCTATTGACACCACCATAGTCAACATCTAGTACAATAAAACCATCCAAAAATAATCACAACCATAGTAGTTTGTATCCAAATACAAATCTACACTTCTATTATGGAAGTTCACACTAAAACCAAGCTTAACCAACATTAAAACAGACACAAAAATTTCGACGAATCTCCGGAGCATATAGAACATTAAGGTGCGTCCACCACTCATGTTCAATTGGCGGTGCCAATCCCTTTACTTCAGCTCTAGAGTTGTTTCCCATATGGATCCACTTAGTTCCGGTTGGTACTTGTCGGAATTCCATGAAGGATTCTCTATCCTTCTCTACATGGTCCTGTCACTTCGAATCTACGAGTCCACAAAGGATTGGATTCAGCCAATAATATTGAACTTGACACATAAGCAAAGTTCTCAAATGTACAAGAGGTGTTTACTTTTTTTTTTTTTGACTCACAACGAGTTGCAAGCATAGTGACATTTCTTGTCACAATTGTAACACCTCGCCTTGACATTTTCTTCACTTGAGGACGTTTTCCTCTCTTGTGTTGGTTAACTCTTGATTTCTTGCAAGTAAGGACTTGATCCTTTGTATGCCCACATATTGAACGAATCAATACGCTTGCGCTTAGAGCACAAAGCCCTTTCTAAGCTAGAACCAAAGCATTGCAAATATCTTTGTTCGGCTCAAATACCGTTAGGCGGTCCTCTACTAGCTCAAGGTGGCGCATGGCATCCTTAAGATCTTCCATAACATGGTCAAGAGCTTCTAGTGCTTCTTGCTTTTCCAAAGACATATTGAATCTTCTTATTCAATATTTCACAATTGTTACCGTTCATATCAGCAATCACGTTCTTAGTTCTTTGAACCATCGTTCGAACACATCGACATCCATGCACGAATAATTAATGCCTATCATTTATGCATCCCTATTTGCATAGACCCATCATATTAATAAATAATTTCAAGTAAGGCTTGAGAATCAAAAGGTCACTATGTTTCCAATCATCCTCCAAAAATCCTAACTCAAAACTATCATTAATATGATTGTCATATACAAAATCAATTCTATGAAGCTACAAAAGCTTCTAAAACTACCCACAGCTAATTACCCACAGCAATCAGCAATAACAGAAAGCAAATAAAATCTAATATCCAATAAAAATAACAATGCTTTCACATAATACAACTATACATTACACTAAGCAATATATATACAGGAAAAAAAAAATATCAATATGGAAAGAGATATTGACATCAAAAAACATCTCAAATTAATCCAAGGGATAAATAGGGAATGACCCTTCTAATCTGTCATTTAAAACATCTGAGAAAAGCGAAGGCACATTTGCCAACCAAGGAAAAACTTTTGGAGAGCTTTCATGTCGCCACCAAGGCGCATTCACTCGGCGCCATGTGGCGCTCAATCTAAGGGTTGAAGTTTTGGCCAACTCAATCCTATAAGATTCTCTTACAAAAGCTTCCACTAGCTTCCTATAATCCGGGACCACGTTGACCTCCCATAGCCGATCCAACACTGCTTGCCATTCGGGTGGAAGAGTGTTCATCAAAGCCGGCACCTTCGAAAATCCGGCATAAGATAACCATTCCGGATGATTTCTGTATCATCGATTGACCTTGATCACATGTGATACTAAATCACCGTCATGCCACCGATAATTAGCTAGATCTCGACATCAGCCTTTTAAGTCTTGCATTTCCTCGTCCCTTCTCTCGGGCTTGCGGGTATCGTGCATAACTCATTATAGTCCCTGCAACAAATGCAGAATAATCCATAATTTTCATAAGGGAAAATACATAATTTTCCAAAATTCATGCAACAAATGCAGAATTAAAAAAAAATGGATCACTTATAATACACATAGGCATGACCGAAAAAAAGAAACAAATTCCTTTTTTTTTTTTTTTTTTTTTTTCGGGTCAACGGTCAACGGTCAAAGTCAACGGTCAACGGTCAAAGTCAACGGTCGGTCAACGGTCAACGGTCGGTCAACGGGTCAACGGGTCGGGTCAACAGGCGCGCGGGTCGGACCGGTCGGATCGGACGGACCGGTCGGGCGGTCGGACCGGCCGCCGCGGTCGGATCGAACCGACCGCACGTGCGCCGCGCGCGGCGGTGCCGACGCCACGCGACGTCGACCGCACGTGCCGCGCGCGTGCGGTGGGCGACGTCACGCAGACGCGTCGGCCCGGCACGTGCCTCGCGCGTGAGCGTGCGACGTCACGCGGGCGTCGGCCGCACGTGCGCGGCACGCGCCAGCCGATCGGGTCGGGTCGGTCGCCGTCGGGTCGGGTCGCCGGCCGGTGGCCGGCCGGCATCGTCGTCGCGACGACGTCATCAATGACGTCATCTCCGACGGTTATCGACGGTTGGTGACGTCATGATGACGTCATCGAGTGACGTCATCACGCGTCGGTCCGCGGACCGGCGCGTGCGGTTCGCCCGGCCGCCGGCGCGCACGTGCCGGCCGCCCGGCGCGTGTGGCGCACTTTTGGCGGGCGGCAGCGCTTCCCAGCGCGCGTCGCGCCCACGCGCGCGCCTTCCGGCCGCGCGTGTGTGGGCGCGTGCGGTGGCTCCCGGCGGCGGTCGACACATCGTCGGACTCGTCTCGACGTCGCGCTTCACCCGGTGCCTTCGAGAATTCGTTTTTGACTTACGAAAACTCGGAAAAATGGCCGAAGAAGTCTCGGGTGTCGGGATTTGTCGCCCGATCCGTACGGCCGAACTTCCTTTTGCGAAAAATCAATCAAAAAACATCAAATTGATCGGGAAAACGTGAACTAGGGCTCTGATACCAATGTTGGGAATAACGGATCCCCGAAAACCGGATTCGACACTAAATCGAACCCCTAAATCAATGCGGAAGACGAAGCCGGGAAAACACGCATCACCGATCGTAAAGCACACCACGGATTCGAGCGTACCTTGTTAGCCACAGATTAGACACCAATGCTTTGAAGAAGATGAAGAAATTTCGATCCGATGACGCCTTGAAGGGGAGAAAACAGTGCCTTCAACTTACTGTTCCTTTTGGAGGGAGAGAGAGCGTGGGAGAGAAGAGGACGTACGTACGTTGATTCCAACGGTTGTCTTCTCTCTCTCTCTCCTCCCTTTTATACCTCTCCCCTTCCACGGGCCCTATTCCCGTGGGCCGGGCCTTTTGGGCCCAGCATGGGCGGACGGGCCGTAAGCCCAATTCCAATAAATCCATCACGTATTATTAACAAAAAAAAAAAAGAAAAAGAAATTGAAACTTCACCAGGGACATTGACAAATAATGCTTATGCAGAAGAACAATATACAATCATGCCAATTTCAAGTCACTCGCATTCGTGTCTTGTCAACCCAACATAGAAATTGAAATTCACATTACCTCCAGCAAGCCGTATTGGATTGAAGCAAGTCAAGGTTGGAGAAGAAGGTGACACCGGTCTCTGATTCCCTCGAATATATCTTCGCCTTCACCTCCGTTGGCTGCTCATGGAACGCTTTCACTGCTGCGATCGTTCGGTCTAGGACCTCCGTGGGCACGCCGTGGTTGACTATTTGGAAGAAGCCGAATTCGCGAGCGGCCCTTGCAACCTCCTGGACAACTAATGGTCGCCGGTCAGAGTCAAGGCCAGAGAGGTCAACGGTTGGGATCGATCTGGGTTTCAGCCCGATTGGCTTGAGGTCGGATAGAATGTTGGGCGGGTGGATGAAGAGGGGAGGGAGGGAGGTGAGGCCCGAGTCAAGGAGGCCTTTGACTCCGGGCTTGGAGCTTTAAATTGCTGAGCGTCAAGGGCTCTGTCGAGGGCTTGTTGTTTATTGGGGTTGGGGACAGCGATTGTTCCTGCCATCTTCTACTGAACTTTGCCTTTGGTGTGTGTTTTGTAGGTGAGGGTAGGGGTTGGTTTTAAGGGGAGAGGGGGGGACCATGAAGTTGTTGCATCACTCACACCTTATCTTCATCTAAAGGAGAAATTTATTGTCTTATTTGAAAAAGTGACACGACAAATATTATAATTTTCATACAATATCCACTTAAGCGTCATAATTTCTTTTTTGATCACTTAAATATCATAATTTATATACAATTCTCACTTAAGTATCATTACTTTTTTCCGATCACTTCATTGCCGTATAACATTTCAATCTATTACTTGAATGTTATAACTTTTAAAAACATTTATAATGAATAATATGTGATGCCAGATTAACGTTTTTAAAAATATATGACACTTAAGTGATCGGTCAAAAGTTATAAAACTTATGTAGACATTTTTATTCTTTTTTCTGAAGTTATGACACTCAAGTAAGCGCCGTACAAAAGTTAGTGCTTATGGTGTATTTCTTCCCTCCTAATTTGTAGCCTCCAATCATCACCACATTCTCATGTATTATGTTCAAAGAAAATTTTTTAGTCTATTTCTTAAATAATCCATAGGAACTCTTGTTGTTTTTCTGATTGTCGCGACCTAAATTTCGGGTATACCACCTAAAACTAGGTTAATGGACACTAAGTCTTTAAATTTAGCTCGGGCTCTCTCAAGCCCATGCCAATTTGCGACTTAAGGTTCAAATATTTAACATGCAAAAGATTATTAACTAGGAGTCGCCACTAATCAGTTTATGGTAGGCCGATTAGATACCTAAGTAAAATAAATTGAGAATTATTTTACTCCTACGAACCAGAGACTAAGGATACGGGGAATTGGTTACACTAGATTGCTCTAATACCCTTTCGGTACCATTTTTTTTTTTAATTTTCAAAAATATTCTTTTGCAGGCAGCTGATTTATTTTAACCTAAATTACTATCATGCAAATGTGGTGACCACACGAGTGCTAATCCATTATTAAAACATTCAAATAAAAATCATAACTAAATA
The DNA here is from genome assembly GCA_014182725.1 of Eucalyptus brandiana. Classification (NCBI taxonomy): domain Eukaryota; kingdom Viridiplantae; phylum Streptophyta; class Magnoliopsida; order Myrtales; family Myrtaceae; genus Eucalyptus; species Eucalyptus brandiana. The sequence continues at coordinate 34,111,662 of CM024669.1, forward strand.
AATTACATCACACAAAGCAAACAATCATTTTTTTGGGTTTTCTTAAAAATTAGAATTCTTTTATAAAAATGCATTTTTAAACTAAATGACTTAATCTTATTAATATGCAAATTCTAATTAAATGGGCCTATTATGCAAACTAGTTATTATGCACCTCATGACCTAACTTCACTAATGAACAAATTCTGATTAAATGATCCTATTATACGAACTAGTTAACATGCACCTAGTATTTTTGTATTTTTGTATTTTTTCTTATTGAAATTCAGAATTAATAAAAACCCTAATTAAACTATCTAAAAAGGGATAATTTTATAATTTACTCTAGGGATAGGGATTAATTTGACTTAAACCCTATCTTATCTTAGAAAACTATTTTTTGAAAAATGAGAGAATTAAAATGTGCGAACATTATCTAAAAAAAATAATTTAGGTCCAACCCTAACTTATTTCTAAAAATGCAACCCTAAAAATGTAATCCTAAGAAAATTCTAATTTACTAAACCTATATGTCTGATTTACTAAACCTATATGCTCATGCAAAATTTTGATTTTTTGATTTTTTTAGTTTTTTTAAAGATAAGTAATTATTAAATAAATATCAAATCTAAGCTATCAACAAAATAAATGATTAAAATAATTGAAAAAATAACCTGTTGTCTCACAGTCGATTAACGATTACCTTAACCCTAATTATCACAACAAAAAGATCAAAATAATTAAAAATCTGATCCGAAGTCTTACGGATCAAATTAATAATTATAATGATTTAACAATTAAAGTTCTACCAAAAAGCCCAAAAATTAATATAATTAAAAAAAATAATCCAATGTCTCTCGGATTAAATTAATAATTACAATAATTCCGGACAAAACCCCTATGGATAATGCCTACAAAATTTATTAACAACTTAAATAGATAAACTAAAATGAGATAAAATAAAAATAAATAAAAATAAACCACCTAAGGACTCAACGTTTCTTGCTGCTAGTGGGGCGGGCGCTCGAGCTGTGATGCGAGCTCTCGGGCGGAAGGGCGGCTTGCTGAACGGTGAGGGCGTGGGATTGCGGCAACGTAGAGCCGGTGTAGGCACAGGTGAGGAGCGAACGCGCAGTGGTGAGCGGCGCGGAGACAGCACGGGCTGCTAACGCGGGCGTCGGGGGTGACGAGCAGATCAGCAACAGCAGGAGCAAGCAGAGGTCCAGGTGCAGGGGTGACGCAGGGGAAGCTCAAGCAACGGTGACCAACGCGGGGGTTGATTGGCAGCAGCAGCGGAGCGGCAGTGACGCGGCGAGTAGATGTCGCGATCGTCGCTTGTCGCCTCGATTTGCAGGACGGTGGGCTGTTGTGCGTGTCGAGTGCTGGTTGTCGCAGGGCAGCAGCGTTCGAACGGAGCGGAGGTGGTGCAGGCGTCGGCGTCGGCAGCGAGCTCGTGGGTGAGAGGGATCTTCGGCGGCTAGTGGGACGACATGACCGCCGCAGGGAGCGGCTTCAGCACAGTGGTGGCTAGCGCAATGGGAATGAGCAGTAGCGGCGGGCTTCGGAGCTCCGGCATCGGGCTGGGTTAGCAGCAGGTGGGGCGGACGAGCGGAGGAAAACTGGGGCGTCAAGTTGGGCTGATTACAGATGGTGCAGGGGCAGCGGCGAGCACGCGAAAAGAAACGCTGGCGAGACGCGATGAGGCCTGGTGGCTCGGCTGTCGGCGTTGGGTGGTGCTGGCACGGTGGTGACGCAAAGAGGCTGGCGGCGCAGGAGCTCAGTCCCGGCGGCCTGGGTAGCAGCAAACAGAGGGAGGGGGCGTCGGGAGGCTTCCACAAAGAAGATAGTGAACGGTCCCTTTTTCTTTTTTTTCTTTTTTTCTCTCTATTGTACGTCGCTTCTCCCTCTGCCCTCACATCTTTTCTCTCTTTACCTCTTTTCTCTTTTTTTTTTTTTTTTGACTTTGAGGAAAGAACAAAAGAAATACAAAAAATCCACAAAAGACGAAATTCCCTCTTTTCCTTGACGAATTTTTTTCTTGCAGAAATTCCTCTCTCGATTTTTTTTCGAATTTCCCCCCTTTGTCATGAAAAATGAGCCTCTCTTTTATAGTGATTCGAAACGGTCTCTTTATATGGCATTTCCCGAGTTACCATTTCTTGTCACATTAAATTAAATCTGTATGATTTGGCAATCAGCTCAATTCTTGCTCATTTTTCACTTGATTTCAAAATTGTTGCTACATTTAACAAAATCCGGACATCCATCAGAATTCCATATTTGCTTGCATAATTCAATCAAATTAACTTCCCCCATTTTCATTTTTTTTTTCTTTTTATTTGTTCAAAATGCAATTTTATTTTTCCAAAATTAGGTGTCAACACTAATTCAAAGATGATATACATGAATCCCCTAAAATCAATTTGGCTTCTAAAGATTATGGACCAATTCTGCTTAAGTTATATATTGAATTGACAATTTTTTTTTTTTATGGTCACATATCGATATTCCGAACACTTCATGGCATTTTTTTAACACATTTGAGGATTCGAGAGTAAGGTTGATGAGTTGATGAAATATTTGTTCTTAAGTGGCAAGTAATTAGGTCTTACTTACTAGCGAGTAGCTAAATTAATGATAGTTCGGAAATTATATTCACAAGTCAGTATATAAGTTTAGGATTTTCATGGTCAGGACGTCTATCCCCTCAACTTACCTAGTCATCGCCATAGCTCATAATTTTTCAAAACTCTTACAAAAATTGCCATAACCCACAAAATCAATAATTTATAGGATACTTTAAGTGAGAGTTTCGCCAGATATGAACCTTCGTTAATATGACAAACAATGAAACAATGGTCCCTTGAGGGACCACAAGGGAGAGGAATTCGTTTGGTTGAACATTACATGTAATGATTGAGTAATTATTGAGCAAAAGAAAACAGAAAAATACAAGGTGACCCTATATTATAGTGTAGGTTCTAATTTGATCGTCTACGATTTTTTCGTGTAATTATTTAGATACATCTAGATTGAAAAGGACGGTCCATTGCAACCACTCTATAATTGGCAATCTGACAATTTTGGGACTCATATAAAAATAACCCACGCGCAAGTCGGGGATGACCCTTAAGGGGAGGTGTGAATAAGTATTTGGATGAAAGAGATTGTTTTTCCCGGAAGTATTTATCAAAGTTTTGCCATCCGATTCCTTGGTGAAGGATCTCCTCATGCAGACAGCGGGTAGACAGCGGGTTTATCCGGTGATCTACTTCGGCAATGACCCAAACAGCTTTCGCGATCGTTCATAAAACTGTGTCTATGGCACAAGTTACCATCGCAAGTGGAACGTGCCAACAAAGATACGCAAAATAACCACTAAAGCCAACAACATAACACGAGGTTTAGTGAAGTTTAGGGAAGAATCCAATATTTCCTTTTGTATTAGGGAAGCAGTCATCTTTTCCATCCATGCGCCTCTCAATCATCGCTTAGGCAATTTTTTTCGAGTAATATCGAATTATCTAATTTACTTATAATTGTGCTAATTTTTATTCTATTAGAACCGCTAATGGTTTATAGTACGAGTTGAGTGTTGCAGTGAACAAAGAACTTCAAATTTTAAGAAAGTTTGGAGCTTTTAGGCCAAATGTTGATATTGTGGCTTTGGAAGTTTTCGAATCATCTGATTTTATTTATAATTGTATTTGTTTTGATTTTATCAGACCTTGAAAAAGTTTGTAGCACGTGTTGAGAGTCATGAATAGCTAGTTATCGTCTTCATGTAGGGGTGAGCATCAGTCCAGGGTTGACCCTAGACCAACCCTGGACTGGCCCAACTCTACTAATCCTGATCCGGTTCCCAAGATGATTGGGTCAGTCCTTGATTTTGGGACCCTTGAACCCTGCACTGTGCAAAATGTTTCTCGGTCCTAAGAGTTTAGGATTGGTCCAATCCGGATCAACCCTGTAGAAATTATATATTATATATAATATTTATTAGATATTTAATATGTTATATATAATATCCTTTTACCTATTCTAAAGTCTATAACCCTAACTTAACATTAATGGTGTTAACGAGTTGTCATCCTCTAGCATTCTATTCTATTATCTTCTTTCTTTTTTATCCTCTTCTTTCTTTCTTTCTTTCTTTTTTCTTTTTATCTTTGTCAAGTAAATAAAAAAGAACAAAGTCTTAATTAGAAATTTCGTGAGCAACGCTCAATTCTCGCCCCACTTTTGGCTCACTGCTCGCCTTGCATGGGACCAATCCAACCCAAACCATACTCACCCTAATTTACAAGATATGAAGTTGTATATTCATAATTTATATTAAATATTTTGAACTTCTTATGGTTTAATTATGTTCTACTAGCCCAAAATTCTCTTCTCTTAAACTTCCCATCTCATCCCATTTCACAAGCAAAAAATGATCTAAAGACAAATCAAAAGCGAGATAATTATAGCATGCTCCAGTAGTGAAAACACTTTGTCTCCATGAGTTGTTACTTTTGGATATATATTGGTGTTTATATTTTGATTGATCGATGCCGCATTGTTAATGAATATGTAATTTCAAAAAGTAGATTTGTCTTTTCGAGGAATACAAAAAATGAAATAAAAAAAATTATAGGTGGGTTCCAGGTTGACCCTAGAACCAAACCGGACCGATAGGGTCGGTCCAATCTCGATCCTAGGCTTAATAAGGTCAATCCTTGGTCCCAAAAATTGGAAATCAATATTATGTGGGTTCATCTCTGGATTAAGTATTGGATTAATTCAACTCGGATCATACTCACCCCTAATTTCACTTGCAACCTGCCAACCTCACTCCTAGGTCCATGTGGGATGTTAGGCTGACTGTCAAATCGAACTGGGGACTATAGGGACGGTTATGCACGACCATGATCCTCGTCTCCAAGCACAGCTTGCCCGCACTTCCCGCACTTTTTATTTCTCACACCTCGGGGATCTCTTTCATGTTTGCTAATTTGGGTCCAAGCCTTATTTGGAGCGTGTCACTTCGTGTCATTTTGCTAAAATATTCTAAACTTGATTTGATACCTTTGTAAATGGTAGTCGAGCTTTTATAAAACTAATTTTGATCTAATTCAATAATTAAAACTGAAAATGCTAGTATGAACACCTAGAGGGGGGTGAATAGGTGTTTAAAATAAACATTGGCAAATATATACGGAATAAAATAAACTTCGAACAAAACAAAGGAGTTAGGGAAGAGAATAAGAACACAAGGTTTATAGTGGTTCGGCTTAATCTAAGCCTACGTCCACTCTCCCATGCTAAAAGCCTTCTTGGTTGGATTCCACTATACAATCAACAAGATATTACAATTTTGAGTGCAAGCACTTAATAGTAGATCACACTATCTCACTAAGTCACTCTTTTGGTATTTCTCTCACGATCACAAACGTTTAAGCTCACAAGAGACAAGTGTATGATCGAAGGTCACTCAAACTTTGGAATTATAAATTCTACGCTCCGTCTCTTACTTGCTCATCAGTCCTTCATCTCCTTAAACACTTCTCCACTTCCAAACTAACCGTTGAACAGTATCTCGAGAATCGTCTTCCAATCTACCCATTGGACAGCTCTATATCTAGGAGATTTGGTAGCCGTTGAGTGACAAACATAAAATCCCAAATTGATTCTGATCATCTATACAAACAGAATCTTGGTTTCCATAAGTAGAGCTTATTCGTATAGAAAATTCTTGTCTTCAAGATCCAATTGTTAATTAATTAGATTGAGTCAATCAAATCAATCTTGATGTGGAATCCAAACCAGATCACTAGCCGTTATATGATTGGGCTTGAGTTACGTTCTATCGAATCTAGATGTAAAGTTTGAGAGCCATAGACTTTACAATCTGAGTTTGAGTGCAATAGACTTTACAATCTGAGTCTGAACATATTCTACTTCAGCATAGAGTTTGTCTTTTAGTTCAGTTTCAGCATAGAGTTTCTCTTCTGGTTCTTCCAAGTATAGATTTGATAATATCTTTTACACGTTCTATCATCTGTATAGCCTATTACTCAACCATCAAATACATTAGTAGCATTTGATTTATTTTGTCATCTTCAAAACATCATAAAGGATTTCCCTAACAATCTCCCAATTTTTGATGATGTCAAAACAATCTTTGAATATGCAGATTTGTAAACATGCTTTTAAAAATATTAATTTAAATCAAAGGATATCAAAAGATAGCAAATAGATTGAACATAACAATATATATAAAAATAATCGCAGCTCAATATTATGCAATAAATAATATCAACCAATCAACACATATGCATATTCATATCTTCTTCCCCTTTTTGTCATAATCAAAAAGCGATAACAATAGATATAGTATCACGTAGAGAATATAAAACGATAACAAATGTGTCTTGCATAATTTCCAAAAATCAACTTTTCTAAAGTAAATCAAAGATTAAAGATAAGTAATATAGCTCACTTCGATCATATATATCAGCAAATATTCGATAAAAATCACGGATGCATCATAAAATTCACGTACCCTTTTTGTCATAATAAAATGATAATATCAATAAAAGATTAAAGGTAAAAGGTAATAAAAGATGCACTAACCGGATTTTTTAGAACTTAAATTCTGACACATTTACCTTTTCCTTCATTCCATAAAAATCAAGATCATAATCGATTCAAAAATATTTTTCCAAAATTGATCAAAACTCCCCCTCAATTTGTTGCCTTTTTGAGATGATTACGATTCTTTCATTTCTCTTGGATTTGTTTTCTCCCCTTGTGATCATAACAATATTTGCGAATGAAAATAATTGTTGCTTGTGCACGTTGAACATAATATTTTTCCAATATTTCATTTGTAGCAACAACATCCGCAATGATCACTTGCATTTTGAAATTCGAGGCAAAATTTTATTTTCTTCAATCAAGCTCGTCTTGAATTCAACCTACATCAACTTAACAAACTTTTTGCACAAATAAGCTGTAATAATATCCACGTAATATATAATCCCATTTCTTCAAATAAATAAATTGAATACCATATATGAAATTAAAATTCAGAACTACTCAATCTTTCATACGACGCATAAGGGATTTCCTCAATAAGCAAAAATTTTGCATATGGAAGGGAATTTTCGATCTTCCAAAAGATAGTATAAAATATTCATAATTTTCAGATCGAGTTTTCCAAAATCCATATGAAAAATTATATTGCCACCTGCAAAATCTTGTACAATAGATAATCATCTTTGCAAAAATGTCACGTAATATCTTCCATTGATTTGCAGATCAAACTTGCTAGATATAATATATCTTCTAAGAATATAGCAAGAATATCCATAAGTATGCAATAATATCTTTCGAGATCAAAGAGATTTCATTAAGCATAAATTTCAGATATGCATTTTGCAAAATGAAAATAGATATTTCTATTACGTGCCAAAATTGCAATACCTTATATTTATGACAAAAGATATTCGCAATATAATAAACAATCATCCAAAATCATGATAAATGCACGTAGAAATTTACAAGGCGGGATAATAAAAAATATTTTCTTACCCATGGTATATGTTTGAAATATACCATTGAAAAAAAAAATCATTACCAATCTTCGTAGGAGATATTTTTCTGATTGCACCAAAATTTGCATAGATTCGCAATCATTCTTACCTTAATGAATTTCCTGCAATCAACTCATTTCCCTTTTTGGTATCCATCAATTTGGATCCTTCCATTTCGTTAGAGCAAAATATAAAATTCCCATAATCAAATATTCTTTCTTAATTCATCACAGCAAGTATTCAAAGAAAGACTATTATGCATAATGATATTTTGAAAAATAAATTCTCACTTAATCATAGTATGATAAAAACATAGAAAATAAAATCCTTGAGTATCTAAGAATATTTTGCATAATTAACATCACGTAGAATCAGATTTTTACTTTGCAAAATATGATAAAATCTTATAGTATAAAATTAATCCAAATAAATTCATTTGTTTCTAAGAAGGATATCAAAAATAATCACACGTATCAAATCAAATCTCGAAACACAAAACCAAATCACACGATTCTTTCTTCAATAAAACAAATCAAAGAATATGATCATTATAAAATATAAATCAACCAAGGATATGTCGAATATGAGAATTATGTGCCCAAATCAAATTAAAAATTTACCTTCCTTACCAAATTCCCTTTCTTCTTTCTTCTTTACATCTTGTAAAAACAACTCATATTTTCTTTGGTACCCATTTTTTCTTGGGTCCATGAGAGTTAGTAGAATATACTATTTTTATCCAATCTTTCTTAACAGGTCTCCAGACTTTAGGACATTCTTTCTCAAAGTGTTCCAAATTTCCACAATTTGAACACTTAACATCATTTTCACCAACAGGTTTTACAAACACTTTTTGAAAATAATTTTTGTAAAATGCCTTTGGAGGTCTTTATTTAAGTCTTTCCTTGACTTTAGGAAAATCAATTAGAGAATCACTTTCCTTATTAAAACAAAGTCCTGACTTATTATAGTAAGGAACTTGTATGGAAAGAATATGCTCTAAAGTTTTTAATCCATTTGAAAATCTTGTCAAAATATTTGAAAATTATTTCTTCAAAGAATCATTTTCTTTAACAAGTAAATCTCGACTTTCTTTTATTTGTAAAAAATCTTTTTGCAAAATTTCAAAATTTTCTTTTTGAGAAAGATCTTGTTGCCTAAGTCGAGAATTCTCCTTTTTAAGTTTGAAGATCCTTTTAAGAGAAGATTTAAGATTTGAGCAAAGCTCATTTATATACTTTGAAACTTTGAGAGAAATTTTTGAATAACTTACCTCGATTTCCTCATCGGATTCTGAATCTATATCTAAGTCAGATTCAGATTCTGAATGTGCCATCAAGCATATATTTCCTTGCTCATCATCTTCTTTCATTATTCTTTTCTGCCCATTCTACTTGTATTGTCTTCTTCCATCAAATTTCCTTCATTTTCTACTTAGCTTTTTGAATTTCTTGATCATAAAAGCAAGTTCTTCGTCGTCCATGTCATTTTCTGAGTCTGTTTCATCAAAAACAGCGTTAGATACTAAAGCAATGGACTTCTTACCTTCGAGATTTTCATCGTTGATTTATTCCACTTCATAGGATTGAAGAGTGCCAATCAATTCATCAACGGAAAGTAGCATAATCCTCTGAGTCTCTCGGATTGAAGTCTTGACATGATTCCAATCTTTTGAGAGACCTCGCAAGAGTTTGTTGACCTTCATTGGGGCAAAAATTTGCTGACCTTGATATGTTAAATCATTTATAATTTCTGTAAAACGGCTAAACATATCTCCAGTTGATTCTCCTTACTTCATCTTGATGGATTCATATTTGCCAAGCAAGAAGTTTACTTTTGTCTCTTTTACATGATCGGCTCCTTCATATGTAACATGAAATCTATCCCAAACTTCTTTTGCTGTTTCACATGAAGAGATTCTATTATATTTAGCATGAGACAATGCACAATATAAAGAATAAATGACTTTTGCATCAAGCGCTTCTCTTTTGAATATCTCCGTCCAAAACATAGGAGCATGGAGTTTGCTTTCTTTGTCTTTGCCATTCTTATTGGATGTAGATGCGGCATTGTGATTGATTCCTCTTTCCACAACATCCCATTACAAGAGATCTTTGGATCTTAGGAATGCTTTCATTTTGTTCTTCCACATGTTGTATTCATTTCTATCAAAATATGGTGGCCTGGTGTTGCTTTGTCCCTCCATAAGTCCTGGTGCCAAAATACTAGTTATAGAAGATCTTTAGCTCAAAAGTAAAAAACACTTTTATAACCGAGCACTTGGCTCTGATACCAATTGAAAGTGCTAGTATGAATACCTAGAGGGGGGTGAATAGGTGTTTAAAATAAATCTTGGCAAATATATGCGGAATAAAATAAACTTCGAACAAAACAAAAGAGTTAGGGAAGAGGATAAAAACACAAGATTTATAGTGGTTCGGCTTAATCCAAGCTTACGTCCACTCTCCCACGCTAACAGCCTTCTTGGTTGGATTCCACTATGCAATTAACAAGATATTACAACTTTGAGTGTAAACACTTAGTAGTAGATCACACTATTTCACTAAGTCACTCTTTTGGTATTTCTCTCACGATCACAAACGTTTAAGCTCACAGGAGACAAGTGTATGATCGAAGGTCGCTCAGATTTTGAAATTATAAATTTTACGCTCCGTCTCTTACTTACTCATCGGTCCTTCATCTCCTTAAATACTCCTCAACTTCCAAACTAGCTATTGGACAGTATCTTGAGGATCGTCTTCCAATCTACCCATTGGACAGCTCTGTATCTAGAAGATTTGATAGCCGTTGAGTGACAAAGGTAGAATCCCAAATTGATTCCGATCGCCCATACAAACAGAATCTTGGTTTCCATAAGTAAAGCTTCTTCGTATAGAAAGTTCTTGTCTTCAAGATCCAATTGTCAATCAATTAGATTGAGTCAATCAAATCAATCTTGATGTAGAATCCAAACCAAATCACTAGCCGTTATAGGATTGGGCTTGAGTTACGTTCTGTCAAATTCGAATGTAAAGTCTGAAAGCAAGAGACTTTATAATCTGAGTCTGAGTGCGATAGACTTTACAATCTGAGTCTGAATGCGATAAACTTTACAATCTGAGTCTGAACATATTCCGCTTCAGCATAGAATGTCTTCTGGTTTAGCTTCAGCATAAAGTCTGTCTTCTTGTTCTTCCAAGAATAGATTTTGATAATATCTTTTACACGTTCTATCATCTGCATAGTCTATTATTCAACCATCAAACATATTAGTATCCTTTGATTTATTTTGTCATCTTCAAAATATCATAAGGGATTTCCCTAACAATCTCCCCATTTTTTATGATGACAAAACAATCTCTGAATATGCAGATTTGTAAACACGCTTTTAAAAAATTAATTTAAATCAAAGGATATCAAAAGATAGCAAATAGATTGAGCATAACAATATATAGAAAAAATAATCACAGCTCAATATTATGCAATAAATAATATCAACCAATCAACACATATGCATATTCATATATTCTCCCCCTTTTTGTCATAATCAAAAAGCGATAATAATGGAAAAAGTATCATGTAGAGAATGATAACAAATATCTTGCATGAATCACAATTTCCAAAAATCAGCTTTTATAAAGTAAATTGAATATTAAAGATATACAATATAGCTCACTTCGATCATATATATCAACAAATATTCAATAAAAATCACGGATGCATTATAAAATTCACTTATCATTGTTGTCATTATAAAATGATAATATTAATAAGAGATTTATTAATGACAAAAGGTAATAAGAGATGCACTAACCGGATTTTGTAGAACTTAAATTTTGACGCATTTACCTTTTCCTTCCTTCCATAACAAGATCACGATCAATCCAAAAAGATTTTTCCATAATTGATCAAAGCTCCCCCTCCATTTGTTGCCTTTTTGAGATGATCACGATTCTTTCCTTTCTCTTGGATTCACGTTCTTCCCCTGTGATCATAACAATATTTGCGAATGGAAACAATTGTTGCTTGTGCACATTGAACATAATATTTTTCCAGTATTTCCTTTGTAGCAACAACATCTGCAACGATCACTTGCATTTTGAAATTCAAGGCAAAAATTTATTTTCTTCAATCAAGCTCGTCTTGGATTCAACCTGCATCAACTTAACAAACTCTTTGCACAAATAAGCTGTAATAATATCCACGTAATATATAATACACTTTCTTCAAATAAATAGTTGAATAGCATATATAAAATTATCAATTATTAAAATTCAGAACTACTCAATCTTTTGTACGATGCATAAGGGATTTCCTCAATAACCAAAAATTTTGAACAAGGAATAAAAATTTTGAACTTCCAAAAGATAGTATAGAATCTTCATGATTTTCTGATTGAGTTTTCCAAAATCCATATATAAGATTCTTTTGTGACATGCAAATTCTTATATAATAGATAATAATCTTTGCAAAAATGTCACATAATATTTTCCTTTGATTTGCGGATCAAACTTGTTAGATATAATATATCTTCTAATAATATAGCAAGAATATCCATAAATATGCAATAATCTCTTTCAAGATCAAGGGTATTTCTTTAAGCATAATCTCAAAAATATAATATTGAATTATTTCACAAAAAGAAAGTTGATATTTTTATCACGTGCCAAATCAAGTAATAACTTGCAATGCCTTATATTTATGACAAAAGATATTTGTAATATAATAAACAATCATCCAAAATGCACGTAGAGATTTGTAAGGTAGGATGATAAAAAAATATTCTCTTACCCATGGTATATGTTAGAAATATACCATTGATTTAAAAAAAAAAAAAAAACTATCACTACCAATTTTCGCAGGAGATATTTTTCAGATTGTACCAAAATCTGCATAGATTCACGATCGTTCTTGCCTTAATGAATTTCCTGCAATCAACTTATTTCCCTTTTTAGTATCCATCAATTTGGATCCTTCCATGACATTAGAGCAAAATATAAAATCTCCATAAACAAATTTCTTCATCATAACAAAGTATTTAAAGAAAGAATATTATGTACAATGATATTTTGAAAAATAAATTCTCACTTAGTCATAGTATGATAAAAACATAGAGAATAAAATCCTTAAGTATCTCAGAATATCTTGCATAATAAATTAATATTACGTAAAACAGATTTCTATTATGCAAAATATAATAAAATCTGAGAGTATGAAATCAAACCAAATAAACTCAATTGTCTCTAAGTATAATATCAAAAATGATCACACGTATCAAATCAAATCTCGAATCACAAAAACAAATCATGCGATTCTTTCTTCAACAAATTAAGAATATGATCATTATGAAAATCTCAATCAACCAAGGATATATCGAATATCAAGCATAATGAGAAATTTTAAATTGTGTACTCAAACCAAATTGAGAATAAAAATATATACATTCTTACCAAACTCTCTTTTTTCTTTCTTCTTTATATCCTGCAAAAAAATAACTCATCTTTTCTTCGGTACCCATTTTTTCTTGAGTCTATGAAAATTAGTAAAATATGTTGTTTTTATCCAATCTTTCTTAACAGGTCTCCAGACTTTAGGACATTCTTTCTCAAAATGTTCTGAATCTCCACAATTTAAACACGTGAGGGCATTTCGACCAACAAGTTTTACAAACACTTTTTGAAAATGATTTTTGTAAAATGCATTTGAAAGTTTTTGTCTAAGTCTCTCTTTTACTTTAGGAAAATCAATTAAAGAATTATTTTCCTTATTGAAACCAAGTCCCGACTTATTATAGTAAGGTACTTGTATGGAAAGAATATGCTCTAAAGTTTTTGAACCATTTGAAAATCTTATCGAAATATTTGAAAATTCTTTCTTTAAAAAATCATTTTCTTTGACAAGTAAATCTCGACTTTCTTTTGTTTGTAGAAAATCTGTTTGCAAAATTTCAAAATTTTCTTTTTGAGAAAGATCTTGTTGCCTAAGTCGTGAATTCTCATTTTTTAAGTTTAGAGATCATTTTAAGAGAAGATTTGTGAGCAAAGCTCATTTATATACTTAAGAATTTTAGTAGGAATTTCTAAATGACTTACCTCGATTTCTTCATCGGATTCTGAGTCTATGTCTAAGTTAGACTCTGATTTTGAGTCTGTGTCTGAGTCAGACTCAAATTCTGAATGTACCATCAAGCATATATTTTCTTGCTCATCATCTTCTTTCATTGTTCTTTTCTACCCATTATGCTTGTACTGTTTTCTTTCACTGAATTTCCTTCCTTTTCTACTCAGCTTTTTGAATTTCTCGATCATAAAAGCAAGTTCTTTGTCGTCCATGTCATTTTCTGAGTCTGTTTCATCAAAAACAGCGTTAGATACTAAAGCGATAGACTTCTTACCTTCGGGATCTTCATCGTTGATTTGTTCCACTTTATAGGATTGAAGAGTGCCGATCAATTCATCAACGGAAAGTGATATAATTCTATGAGTCTCCCGGATTGAGGTCTTGACATGGTTCCAATCTTTTGAGAGACCTCGTAAGAGTTTGTTGACCTTCATTGGTGAAGAAATTGGCTGACCTTGATACGCCAAATCATTTACAATTTCTGTAAAACAGCTTAACATATTTCCAATTGACTCTCCTTGCTTCATCTTGAAGGATTCATATTTACTAAGCAGGAAGTTTACTTTTGTCTCTTTTACACGATCAGTCCCTTCATATGTAACATGAAGTTTATCCCAAACTTCTTTTGCTGTTTCACATGAAGAGATTCTGTTATATTCAACAAGAGACAATGCACAATATAAAGAATAAATAGCTTTTGCATCAAGTGCTTTTCTTTTGGACAACTCTGTCCGAGACATAGGAGCGGGGGGTTTGGTTTCTTTGTCTTTGCCATTCTTATTTAATGTAGACGCAGCAATAGGGTTAATTCCCCTTTCCACAACATCCCATTGCAAGGGATCTCTGGATCTTAGGAATGCTTTCATTTTGTTCTTCCACATGTTGTATTCATTTCCATCAAAATATGGTGGCCTGGTGTTGCTTTGTCCCTCCATAAGTCCTGATGCCAAAATACTAGCCATAGAAGATCTTTAGCTTAAAAGTAAAAATACTTTTATAAACCGAACACTTGGCTCTGATACCAATTGAAAGTGCTAATATGAATACCTAGAGGGGGGTGAATAGGTGTTTAAAATAAACCTTGGCAAATATATGCGGAATAAAATAAACTTCGAACAAAACAAAGGAGTTAGGGAAGATGATAAGAACACAAGATTTATCGTGGTTCGGCTTAATCTAAGCCTACGTCCACTCTCCCACGCTAACAGCCTTCTTGGCTGGATTCCACTATGCAATCAACAAGAGATTACAACTTTGAGTGTAAACACTTAGTAGTAGATCACACTATCTCACTAAGTCACTCTTTTGGTATTTCTCTCACGATCACAAACGTTTAAGCTCACAAGAGACAAGTGTATGATCGAAGGTCGCTCAGACTTTGGAATTATAAATTCTACGCTCCGTCTCTTACTTGCTCATCGGTCCTTCATCTTCTTAAATACTCCTCTACTTCCAAACTAGCCGTTGGACAGTATCTTGAGGATCGTCTTCCAATCTACCCATTGGACAGCTCTGTCTCTAGAAGATTTGGTAGCCGTTAAGTGACAAAGGTAGAATCCCAAATTGATTCCGATCGCCCATACAAACAGAATATTGGTTTCCATAAGTAAAGCTTCTTCATATAGAAAGTTCTTATCTTCAAGATCCAATTGTCAATCAATTAGATTGAGTCAATCAAATCAATCTTGATGTAGAATCCAAACCAGATCACTAGCCGTTATAGGATTGGGCTTGAGTTATATTCTGTCGAATCCGGATGTAAAGTCTGAAAGCAATAGACTTTATAATCTGAGTCTGAGTGCGATAGATTTTACAATCTGAGTCTGAACATATTCTACTTCAGCATAGAATGTCTTCTGGTTCAGTTTTAGCATAAAGTTTGTCTTCTGATTCTTCCAAGAATATACTTTGATAATATCTTTTACATGTTCTATCATCTGCATAGTCTATTACTCAACCATCAAACATGTTAGTAGCCTTCATTTATTTTATCATATTCAAAATATCATAAGAGATTTCCCTAACACATGACACCCTCACCAATGCCATTGCCTCCCAAACCCTCACCAAATCCGGCGAAGACAACCCTCGCCTTGGCTGCAAGGGTTGAGCCCTTGCCAAATTTGATGAAAGTGACCCTCACCAACCATAGGGGAGGGCCACGACATCCTTGCCGGCCCTCACCTATGGCCAGTTGTCAACCACAGGCCAAAGGTAAAGAAAGGGAAAAAAAATGGGAAAAAGAGAGAGAAAGAAATGGTGAAGAAGAGAAGACGTGTGAGAGGAGAAAGACAAGGCGAGATTTCAATTTTCTGAATGAGCAGGCCACAGTGACACACGTTATTCACTGAATGTACTTATGCATTGTTAAGGTAGCTACCACATTTGCACTTAATAGTTTCTCCTACATAGTAATGTTAATGGGTCAATCTCACTCCGATTAACTTGATTAAATTTAAGGGTCTCAAGGATTCGGATCGATTCGAATTTTCATGATACCTTAATCCACCTGAACCATTTTGGTACATGTAAGTTTGTGATCTGAACCGCCACCCAAAAACAACGTTCCGGTTGGGTCGGGTTTGCCCCTTCTCCTTCCTCCACCCAAGCCACTCTCTGAAACCACGCCATCCTCCCACAACCCTAACTGTGATTGAGAATACATAATTACGTTGGCCTTAAAATGGAACTCCTCTCCTCTTCTATTTGTCATACCGTTGTTATTAAGTCTCACCCGCAGCACTCTACCTTTGACCGGTGGTGACGCGATCGCCATTGCCAATGGAGGCAGATAAAGAGATGTTGATGAAAGAGGGGACGGCGGAAAGGCAAATGTCGAGTGGGACGGGGCACTCGTTGGCGTATGCTGATGCTTCTGACGTGAGTTCGTCGGAGATGACAACGAAGCTGGTGACAGAGGTGGAGATCGCTCCATTGATGAGTCGAACAAGAGTGCCGCCATGGCCGCGAGGAAGAGGATTCTCGAGACCACCATTATTGCCCAAGTGAAGATTTCTCACTTCGAAATTAGAGTTTGGCTTCTATTTTTTTTTGTCAAAGTAGTTTGGCTTCTACTTGGATTGCCTGAAGAGAGGGAAATATGAGAGCCCTCAGATCTTTAATCAGACGGCGGAGACTGGAGAGTGTATGGTTTCATTTGTTTCGGTTTGATCCGAAACCAAACCGAAAATGCTATGATACCCATTTATTTACTTGTTACCTGAACCGGACCAAGACCCGGACTGAAAGACCCAAAATTTTTTGTTCAGTTCGGCATTGGGGTTTTTTGGCACCCCTAAAATCACATACTCTCATATTCAATAGGTTTTTAAGTAGGATGGGTAGCTGCACCTAATGAATCTATAGTCAAGCTTGGCAGGTCTAATATGAGACGATTTAAGGACAAAGCGCATCAAATTTTTCTTCACATAAACAAATGTGCTTATTTAGTTTCATTGTTCATCATGGGTTGGAAAAATTTACATAACAATGCGGGCTGTTATACGAGATGCGTATACAATGCTGGTGAAAAAATTACAATTTCTTACGAGAGAAATATAACGAAGAAATATTTAATAGAAAAATATTTCTAACACATATAAGGTAAGATATAAGAGCATAAAATATTCAAAGAGCACTTTGCTAAGACACGTGTCAAGTGCAATTTGACTTCTTTCATTTTTCAAGAAACTAAAAGTATGTTGCCGTAACTTCTGAATCAATTCTATATTTGTAGATTTGATATAAAAGATAATTGTTTTAGATATTGCTATTGCAACCCATTTAAAACTAGAAGAAAGAACATAAGTTCAGCGCGCGCAATAAAAAAAAAATACACCTATTTCGATAAAGAAGATCCCAAGGCTTTGATTTTTAAATTTTATGAATGATTAAACATCTTTTAAATATGATAATTTCGTCCTTATCTTCTCAATTTACACCTTTGGTCATTGCATGCAACATATACTTGCAATTCACTTTAAGTGAATTTACTTAGATTTCAATAAAATATTTTTTCAGAAAATTTTAATCTTGCAACTAAAGGTTGAGATTAGTAACTTTTTTTCTGAGAGAAGGCGGTTGACTTATAAGTGATTTTTCCTCCATATATATTTACATGGTATATAAAATGTATAGCCGATTTTTCATCCACTAGTATCTCAGGTTAATTTTCAGATATGCAAACGGTACTGTTAATTGTGGGACATTATATGAATTTGGTAGACAATTTTTTTTTATATATTTTAAGACCCATAATTCTCTATAAATCTATCAAATGGAAAATATGTTTAGCCGGGTCTTAAGGGTGGCCAAAGGTGGAGCGACTATGCTCAAGCATCAGGTGACATATCACTCGATTGAATAGAAAGGAAAAATACTAAACAAATCCCAATTCTATTGCAATTGTGCTGCTTAAGTCATAAATTTTTCAATTGTGTCAATTTTGATTTAAACCTTTTCATATTTTATCAATTGAGTAAATTTGTTCAATTTAGGCTGAATATGGCACAACCGCCGTTGATATGGAATTTTTTTTATAATTTTTCTTTTTTGTCCTCCTTTCTCTTTTTGCCAATGGCCTCGACCTTTGTTCGGCCACGTTGAATGAGGACGAGTGCTAGTAAGGGCCACCCTCACTAGATTTGACAAGAACATCGACCTTGTTAGATTTGGCAAATGGGGCCCTCACCAAGCATGGCTCGTGGCAAAAGAAAAGGGAAATTTAAAAAATTAAAAAAAATTAAAAATATCCACATCAACATCAGTTATACCACATATGGTGTTCAACATCCATGTCAATAATTCCTAACCTAAATTGGCCAAATAAATTAATTTACAAAACGTGAAAGTATTTAAAACTAAATTAACATAATTGTAATGTTTAAAATTGAATTGACACAAGTACAAAATGTTTAAAACTTTTTTTTGTATTTTTCCCTCAAATAGGAAGTACAAAGTGTTATCGAATATATCTTAAAAGAGCAACTAAGTTAATCATACATGTGACAATGGACCCGACGGTGATTAAATAGCTCAAATGTGGTTGAATTTTTGGCTATTTTAAATTCTAATTGTTAGTTCTCTAGTGTAAAATTTAGTGATTAAATACCGTAACCTACGAAATTTCATATGCCATGCCCCTCTTTTGAAACTTGTACGTTGTGAATATTTGTTTTTGAGTCCTTGAATGTACAAGTTTTTATATCACCTACTATGGACCCTCATAATAAGCATGTTCTCTAGAAGAACCTAAAAGTTTCTCAATGAACAGTTCAAAGTTGAAAAACATTTGAAGTTGACATGTACTTGCTCTATCTTGAGCACAACTATTTTATTAAAGTTATGCGAACAGCGTGAGCATTTTCTTATTTTCCTCGTAACCCAATTAAGAAAGAGCAAGAAACTAATGTTTTTTTGGAATGCAAGGTCTTATTTTATTGTCAAAATAGCAATCGGTGCCTAGTGGAAAAATCAATATCGCTTCTCAGGTAGCCGATTTCCTTGTTGGAAAATTAGGGCACGAATTATAATAATTTTGTTCTTCAGAATAATTTTTGGTCAAAAATAGATTTTTTTATTTATATTCTCTAGAAAAATTTATAAGTAGAGATATATGTTTGATAACAACACGAAATTTCTATTCTCAGATAGAATATCGTTTAAACTAAAAGCATCAATGTAGAAATCGCACATCAACGGGCGGGCGGCAAGCAAGAGGCAAGCAACCGGCATGTGGCGAGAGTGAGTAATGAGAAGATTTTTTATTTATGATCTATTCTAGAAATAGGAAAGTAAAAATTGTATACTTCTCATTTTTATTACAAACGTATTTCTAAACTAAAAATTTGTTTCGGAAATAAAATAAAAAAAAATGAAGTTACGTTACCAAATGAAAATCTATTCCAAACTTGTTCCAAAGAATAAAAAGAGAGAGAGATAAATAGAATAATTATCATGCACATCCTTAGTAGCTGATGGAGCACCGCCATTAGCTGGAGTAACAATGTCTGTCAGTTTTGCAATGGTCTAAAATTTAAGTAGCTGAAGTGACGGTAAAGAATATTTTTTTTTTTTGGTAAAGGTGACGGTAAAGAATATTTGCTACAAAAAGATTACTTATTTTTTTTGGGAAAAGAACGAGTTCGAAAATGATTTCACTAGAGTATTTTCAAGTGGCCTATCTATTCTCCCATAAAAACATCACAGTTCCCAACCAGGAAATACTTTTGAGTAAAATTTGCACGAAGAAATCAATCCGGCTTGCTACCTCTTAATAAAGTTTCGTAATTTCCCCATGTCTCACATCTCCCAAGACATAATATTGATTCAGAACCTTTTTCCTACCACGTGAGAACAGGTACCTCCCGGCTCCAGCTGGCTGCTTTGAAGCGAGACGAGTCAACGCCGGAGACTGGAAGCGCGAACCCCATCTCCACCTCCCGCCGGTAGGTCCTCGCCTTCGCCTTCGTTGGCCGCTTGTCGAAGACTTTAACCTCCGCCACCACGTCATGGTTGGCCACATGGAAGAAGCCGAGCCCGGGAGCAGCGCGCCACCACCCACCCCCCCGGTGCGCGCCATTCCTTCCGCGACCCGGTGGCTGACGGGCGGAGTCGATGCCGGAGAGGTCGATGGCGGGGACTTCATCGGGCCTCAACGCAAAAGGTGTTGGGCGGATGGAGGCGAGGCCCGGAGTCGACATAACTTGGGAGTCTTCGAATTGCTTGGGCTGTTGTTGGGCTCGGTCGAAACCTTGGTGTCGATGGACGTCCGTGATTTTCTCAAAGAAGGTCTTCGCGCGAGCGTGTGCACTGTAGAGGGATTCTCAAATTACATTAAACTGAACATTAGTTATAGTCTCTTCCCTAATGATTATACACACACTTCCTTAAGTAACTTTACCTTCTTCAATTCAGTAAATAATTTCCAATTAATAATGAGTAGTCTTCTTGCACTCGCAACACTTTTTGCTTCTCGTGACAATATTCAATCAGATGTAAATCTTAAAAATCTTAATCGTACATTCTTCTTCTTACCATTATGGGAACTCACTCTAAAAAGTAAATATTAAATGAATATTAACCTATTCTTTCATGTAATTAGAAACATGTCTTTTACTTAAAAAATTCGAAAAATACAAGAGAAGCAATTCGAATTTCCTTAGGTTATGCAAGAATCAATTTTGTTGCTATATTGTATAAACCATCAAAGAATTTGAAACTTCTTATCGGGAAGTGGGAAAATGAGTTGTGTGTTTTACCTTTTTATTTTTTTTTCTCCGATCAGAATTTTACCTTTCGTCTCTCTAAACTGCATTTTAATATCAGAGCGACGTGCTTACGAGGTTGAACGAAAAAATTTAAAGGGTGAGACTAATTATTGTTTCTACTTAATATTAGTAGATTATTGAGCAAGTAAAAATTTTGGTGGGGAGGTTTAAAATAAAACTCAAAAGACAGCTCAGGGATTCTCTCCCTTTAAAGCCCAATAATTCTGGAGAAGAAAAAGAAAAGAAGAAAAGGACAAAAGGGCAAAAAAAAAAGGAGGAGAAGCAAATGAAAAGGTGGGTGGAACTCCAAGAGACGACCCCTCCTTTTTCTTCACTCGCTTCTTCCACACCGTGTTGATCTGTCCGCGGCAGCCCAACCCTCTCTCTCTCTCTCTCTCTCTCTTACAGCCTTGGAAACCAGGGCCGGCGCCGACCGCCGTCGCCTCCACGCCGCCGTCTCCCGCGGCCCGCCGCCCCCGCCGATCGCCAGTCAACGGCCGCCGGTAGCCAGAAACCGGCCATTTCCGGGCTCTCTCTCTCTCTTAAGGATCTGCGTCGATGGCTGTAGGTACGGTCCTTTCGGCTTCCCGTTTCGGTCTATGCTTGATTTGAGGTTCGGGAGCTTATCTGGGGAGGGAGGAAACATTGTGTGGGCGGGGGTATCCTACTGATAAATATATCACGCAGATTCCGTCGATCGCTTTTTACTGTTTCTTTGCTCTGTTGGTCGTTTTACTTGGTTCGAAGCTGTTTCGTTCAAATTTTCGAGCTTTCTGCATGACGTCGTGGGACGGTCTCGGCTCCTCGTGTTGGGAAATGTGGGGATCCGCTGGTTGGTCCGGTGGATTGAATTGGGTCGTTTTCAGGCTAGGGTTTGAGTGTTGGGACATGGACTTCTGAAGTTCCATTTCGTGGGTTGTTAAATTAACCCGAGGGCGCCTGATGATTGTTGGGCTATAGAGGGTTTTGGAATGTGTAGTTTATTCATGGGAAATATGTCGCCTTGTCTTTCGGGAGTTCTTATGACTGGGAAATCCTAAATCATCAGATGATTAGACGGACTTAATGGCTGTTATTTAGTAAATTAGTAAATTATTAATTAAGGGGAAAATGCATCAGTGTTTTTTGTTAGTAGTATGTTGGCGTCTCTGGCTAATGTGTGGTTATTGTTCCGTAATGATATGCTGGAAAGATTGTTTTAACCTAATATGGAGAATCGACAACCGGAGTCTACACTGGAGCTACTCTCTAGTTCCCTGGTAGTTTGAGCTAGAGTCTCAATAAAAAAGGATGGTGCTAGGAGCGTTAATCTTGCATTTCAGGCATGAAACTGGGATTCTGACTTGTGTTGAAGGTGGGGATGTTGATGTAAATTGCCCCAAGAAATGTTGTTTTCAGGTAATGTGGATTGAAGTTAGCCCTGTAGATTCAAATATTGGTCTCATTGGGCTATGAGCATAAGTCCTGTCTTTATGTCACTTTTCAAATCACTTATACCGGGTGCCATTGAAAAAAAAGTTGGTGAGCTCGTTGATTTTGAGTCATGTATATTCTGTCTATGGTTTGCATTTTAACTGTTGAAAGAATGGGGAGGCCATTCTAAGAAATCGAAACTATCTAAAGCTAATCCTGTGATTGTATTTCAGTCGAATGTGTATGAATTCGTGCATGGAGTTTGCTTTTGAAAGAAATAAAAGTGTAGTGGCTGTTTCTTGAGAGTCTCCTACCGGTTGTTTGATTTATAATTATGTTTGGGCTCTTAGCATGAGACACGTGCAAATACTACTTATCATTCCGGATTTATTGAAATACTATTATTGTGTTTCCCTCTCATTGAGAGCCGCGTGGGCATACTACTTATGGGTGAGGAACTTGGTTTAAGTTTATGCGTTTAATATTTGCGGAAGTGTGAGTGCATGCTTAGATTATTTTTGATGCCAGTACTGACTTCAATATGATTTGTTGTGGAACGTATAAATGGATTAATTTGGATGTTTGGTCATTTTTGTGCTTCAATTGAGAATAAGGATTTGGTTTATATGCTTAAAAAAACACCGTTTGTCTTTCTGTGTGATTAGTGGACTTTCGAACTTCATATTGCTGGTACTCCATGTGATTATGCTGTGGTGCTCCGTTGGTTCATGTGAAGCCAAAGTTTGATATTATAGGGATGTTATAAGTACCGTCCATATGTCATATGGACATTGAAAGTGCACTAGTATGAATATTTAAAGCCTGAAATGCAGGCTGATAAGTGGCAAAGAGTGTCTTTTTACTTTTCGTAGCTGGCTCGGAAAATGATGGTAAGATTATTCTCATTTAGTGGGGTAGGTGGAGCAAAAACAGCTTGAAATCTCAAACAGAAATAGAAGGCTTCTTGAGTATAGTTGTTTGTTTTCCTGGTTCCTTACAGATAAGTAGATGTCTACTGTAAGATATTGGTGCATCAAGAAAAGGTATTTTTATTGTGTGAATATGATCTTATAACTAGTAGAAGTCTCCATAACTAGGTGAATGAGTTAAGTATTATGCAACGAGAATGCTAATGAGCTTGACTGAACTAAATTTGTTTAAGTGCATGTCTTCCATAAGTAAATTATGTGGGAGAAAAAGTTCATGCTTGTGAGTGCATTTGTTCACACATTGGCTTTTGACTAACTACAACCACTATTGCTTTGCTTGTAGACTCTAGTTTTGTGGCATAAAGTATCCCGATGGGGTTGTTCAGTCTTGACTACTGATATCTTTAGTTGAGTTTAGGATAAATTCTCAAACTTCATGATTATTACTTATTATAGATCAAGCATTTGGATATTGGACAACTGAAAAACACCTCACCTATTGAATGCAGTTTCTAGTGTACTTGGAGACCATAAATTGCTAGATTTACATGTTTCCATGCATGGTGGCGGAACTGATTTATACTGATCTCTTTTACATTAAAGTAATGTCTATTGGTCTTTTTCTGTGTCTGTGTTTTAAAATGTGATAGCTAGCTAGACAAGGCTAGACATGATTCAATGCTGGTTAGACATCATTGGACCTTGTCTTGGTCTGCAGCATGTGAAAAAATCGATCCTTAAACTTGATTTGCGATTGGTCTACCCTTTTAATATGGAGGAATATGAACTGTACTTTGGCTTGTTAATAGTAATCTTTTATTGCATGTTTCCTTCTTTCCTATGTTTGGTACATCTATCTATATGTTTAAGCTAGGCTTTTGTCCCCCTTTCTATTGTTTCCAAAATCACACTTGCAGTTAAAGTTAAAACAACCCACCACTCTCTCTTTCATCTAAGTTGGCACTCAATTCACACATATTTAATAGCTACATACTACACATGTTTTCAATTAAATAATCGGTCATTTCCTTTCAAAATAAGCATTCCTTTCTCTTTATACAAATCTGCTGATGATGATACACCTAGGTAGCATGTAACTTAATACCAGCTGACGTTTAACCAAAAGAACAGGGGAAAAAAAACATATACAGTCCATACAAAGTTTAAGATAATTAAAGTAAAGAGATTGGTCCGGTTCACATTTAACATGGCAATTTATTTCAGGGTGGGGCTCTCATTTGCTGATGTAAAAAAAAAAAAAAGAGAGAGAGAGAGAGAGAAATGAGTAATGAGTGAATTCTTTAAAATTATAAAGGAAAAAAAAGAGCAGAACTTGTCAGCCCTAGCCACAACATCATCTCAGCTTCCTTTCAGGCTGGTTCATGCCAGTGATTCAGATAGAATGTTGGTTGCCATTGGAAATCTTGTACTGAGGAACTCTATTGCTTCTGTGGTTATTGTTTTGTACAATTTTTTATGATTCTGTGTATGCAAAGATTCATGCTGACTTGTGAGACTGATTTGGGTGAATATTTGCAGTTCCAAGGAACTTTAGATTACTTGAAGAGCTCGAGAGGGGAGAAAAAGGAATTGGAGATGGCACAGTCAGTTATGGAATGGATGATGCTGATGATATCTACATGCAGTCATGGACAGGCACTATCATTGGTCCTCCTAATGTAAGCTGCGGAGAGCATGCCTCTCTCTCTCTCTCTCATGCATGCACACTGCACACTCGAATGCTTGAGCATGCACTTTAACACCGAAATGACAAAAAAAAAGAAGGAAAAACACCCTTGAGGAAGTGAATCACTAGCACATAATAGTATACCACCTCTGCTGCTCTCAGATTATGGATTCTTAAACCCCTCTGCTGGTATTGTGCGATTCTTTTTTTGGGTCAATTTCTTTTCTAAAGTAGTGGTTGACCAAGGAATGGTGATTATCCTAGTGAGCAATCATTCCACAGAATAATTAGTAACATAATGGATGCTGAAATAGGAAGTTGAAAATGTTTGAAATTAAGTTGAAGTGAAATGAATTTTCTTGTTTCTAGAATTTGTTATTGATTGAACTTTTTTTTTTTTTATAAAATAAATTTGAATTATTCAGCTGTTGGCAGCTGATTTAGTGAGGTGAGGGCTAGTATCGATATATTATCTGAATTAGGTTGAGACATAGGCAATGCACGTTGGGGTATATGTCATCTGCTTGTCTGCTCACACATTACTTGTCTAAAAAAAGTAGTTAAATTCCAAGCTCAAGTAATTTTAAGGAGGCTAATATCCAGTGAAAATAGGATGCTCAGACCTGTCTGCTGCTGCCTATTAAATACATTTGATGCGTTGACAAAAGCAAGGAACTCAATATTGATCTTACTGTTGCATAAATTTTGTTTTACTGAACTGGCTCATGTGTATGACATCCAAACTTTGTATTTTACTCATCAAAGAAAATTGCCTCTGTAATTGTGCGGAGAAAATTCCGATCTTGCATTTTTGTATTTTACTTGTTAGTTTTGGACAACAGTAGTGAAGTCTCTGAATGCTGAAATGCAATTTAACTTCCAAACTTTATTTAGCACTCATTTTCTTTCTGAGAACTTTGTTTTGCTTGTTGACATATGCTGCTGGCAGACTGTTCACGAAGGGCGTATTTACCAGCTGAAATTGTTTTGCGGTAAAGATTACCCTGATAATCCGCCTGCTGTGAGGTTCCAGACTCGGATAAACATGACTTGTGTCAATCAGGAAACAGGCGTGGTACGTGAGCAACTTTGATTCAATTCTTCACATAACGATTTGATTGTTTTGAACTCATTGCTGGCTTTCTACCAGGTTGAACCTAGTCTTATGCCAATGCTTGGAAATTGGAAAAGGGAATATACTATGGAAGACATATTGTTGCAATTGAAGAAGGAAATGTTGTCTCCACAGAACCGGAAGCTAGCACAACCTCCTGAAGGTGAGAATTAATGGCTGTCTGTTTTCTTATATCTTCTTTCGACTTCCAGTGGTTGGCTCTTTGAATGTACATTAGTAAGCCACTGTCTTTTTTGGGGGACACATTGATGTACCTACTTAGACGACACGAGATTTGAATTTTCAAGTTGGAAATGGTTTGGAGGAAAACCAAATGAACTCTCATCATTGGAAGTTAAAAGTCTCTGAACTGATTTTGGGATTATGGTTTCTAAGCTCTTAGCATTTGCTTTGAAATTGCAGGCATTTTCCCCTTATAAGTATCTAGATAAGTTTGGCTCATGCCTGATTATCATTGAGGGTATGCCTCTTCGAATTGACTTGTTCAAAATGGCATTACATTCCTTTGTAGTTGGAGAAAATAGTAGCTTACTCATAGTCAGCAGTGAAATACTTCCAATGATTGGAAGCTACTACCTTGTTTTATTAGGTTATTATGTGACTGCAGATTTGTTTTGAAATCCTGGTAAAGTTTTCTTTTTCCCAAATTTATTTATATGGTGCAATTTCAGGAAATGAAGATGCGAGGATGGATCAAAAGGGGCTTGTTGTAAGGTGCTGTGTCATGTGAGGGAAGTTCATGTGGTTATGTATATAAGCACATATATACTGCTTGCAGTAACGTTGCTCGCAGATATTTATGTCGGAAGATTGTTGTATCTGAGAAATGTCTGATTAAAACAAATCAATCATCCCTCTCATGTTTCGTGTTGTTTCCCTTGTTGTGTCTACTAGTAGCTGAATAAGTTCGAATATAAGTATCCCCATGTCTCAGTAAAGTTTTGCACTCTCAACATTTTGTATTTGATACTGTATTTTTGCGCGATGTTACATGCGAAAATGCTTCAGCCTTCTGTATCTTCGAATTCCATAATGCAGAAATGGCACGGACAGTTTGTGGGTTTGAATTTCACCGTAGACCCTTCAGTTACATGAAATCTTTTGCTGCAAAAATTTGTGGTAGATTCTTGGCGTCCTGAACATTAAGCAAGTCTAAGTAAGTTATGAACATCCAACCCTAGAGCTTGGTGAATGAAGAGCTCCGGCGTATTTAAGCTTTTCAAGCATGGTTTACATGATGCTCCTTGATTGCGGTTGAGTTTACATATGAAAATCGAGGGAAGTTAGTTTTTAATAAGGAAAAATTAAAGATGAAAAGGAAAGGTACTTGATATACCAGTTTTTAGGTTTGATACGGGACCGATCACGTGATGGAGCTCTCATTCTTCCATATATTTTTTTCTGTTGGGAAGCCTCTTGGGGTGCGAATGGTAACGTTTACATTCTTTTTTGTTTTTAAAGCAGAAAAACAAAAAAAAGTGTTTTCATTCTAACAATTTTCAACAAAAACGCGTTTGGTAACGTTTGGTCGAGAATAAAAAATGAACGTAAACACGTTTGGTAAATTTTATTCTTTTTTTTGTTTCTTTTAATTTTTAAACATTTTTATTTTATTTTTCATTTTTTCCTTTCTTTTTATTTTTACTTTTTTCGGCCGGTCACGGCCTCCGGCGACCGGCCGACGGGGCGGCCTCGCCGTGGTTGGGCGAGGCTTGGCCTCGCCTTGGCCGGGCGAGCCCGAGCTCGCCCGGCCATGGCGAGGCTCGGCCTCGCCGGATCTGGGCGAGAGCTTGCCCAGTCAAGGTGAGGCTCGGTCTCGCCGGACGGGCGAGGCCGAGCCTCGCGGCCGATCGCCGCCATGGCCGAGGCTGGCGACCGGCGAAAGAAAAAAAAAAGAAGAAAATAAAAAGAAAAGAAGAAAGAAAGAAGAAGAAGAGAGAAGAGAAATGTTTCTTCAAGAAATGTTTCGGAGTAAAAACAACAAATTGTTGTTTTTTTTTTTTTTCCTATTTCGTTAGAAACAAAAAAAAAAAGGAACGAAGAAACGCAACCAAACGCGTTTGCATTTTTTTGCTCCCTAACACTTTCCGTACAGTGTGCGGAAACACTTTTTTGGAGTGTTTCCATGCACACCCTTGGTGTTGTCAGAAATAGACAAGGGCAAACCAACCACTCTGCAATATGCGACCTGTACGCAGCCATTCTCGACCTGGACACCCTTTCCAACTCCGGTGAGCTCCCTCTACCTCGGCGGTCTCCCGCTGGACTACTCTTCTGACATGTTAATCTTGAGTCAGGACATCGTCACGTTCCCATATGGCTCTCAGTTCAAGTTCTACGCTACAAGACCAAAGGCTCAAGCCATTGCGTGCGATTAACAGAGACGTGACATCGGATAGCTAATGATTTTAGTTTACTTAAAACATTCACATATTCTTTATAGCTAAAGATTTTAGTTTACTTAAAAGCATTCACATATTCTTTTTTTTAGCTCGGCGGAGACAGAATGCTTTTACCAAGGATTGTCTCAAATAGAAATAGAGGACAAAGTAACTAGGAATTTCATTAAAAAAACCTTATTCCCTATTTTAGAGGGATCGTCTAGAAAGCAAATTCTTTTTTTTTTTTTTTTAATTAAAGGCATTCAAACAGAAAAGATGACAGATGTTATGGATTGATTTTTTTTTTTATATTTCATTTATGTCATGTCAATTTAGGAATTGGATTTTCCTTTCATATTCTCGTCTGTAGCGAGGGAGGGCAAGCAGTAGAGTTCTTTTCCAAGAAGTTTTCTTGCCTTTCCTTTTAGATAATTTAGACCTTCAAGCAAGCTCTTTAGTACACTAGAGTCAAGCATAGAACTTGGGTGGAAGTGAGAGAGCGGAAGATTGGAAGCGAGTATCGAAAGTATAATCCATGTGGTGCACCTGAAGAACTTGCTCTTTAGGGACTTGGGATTCATATATTTCTGACTTCTTTTGATTGGGCAGCGATCTGAACTCATTATTCCATGGACAAAGCTCAATTAAACTTCTCGATCACGTGATTCACGGAGATAAGATTACGTGGTGAGTTTTCGGGAGCTTCTTATCGTTTCTATTTTCTCTAGGCTGGGACTTCCAGTACCAAATTAGAAAAGAGAACAATGAGACAGTGCCTGTTTGGGGGTTGGGGGCCGGGGGGGGGAGGGGGGGAGAGAGAGAGAGAGAGAGAGAGAGAGAGAGAGAGAGAGAGCTTTTTCCTCTTTAAAAATGCTAGAAATAATAAGATCGGTCTACAAATTGACATGTGAAGTAATGTGACAAATTTTTATTGAGTATTAATATTGGCTCACTTATTTACATGTTCATTTTGAGTTTGCTATCTGTTAGTTTACCAACGTTAAAAATCAGTCCTAATATACTATTGACACCAAAAGATGTCCAAGTCCTCGATCAGCAACTAGGTTGGCAGAGATCGGGAAAGAAGTAGTAGAAGCAAAAATTTGCTAAGTGTTGAGAGCTTCTCATCGGCAAAATTTATTGGTTGACAAAAGAATTAATTTTAGCCAACCGAGCATATGGGTGGAAATAATCAAGTCTTGAAGCAAGACGTTGGCAAATGAAGGTCGATTTAATTGACAACAAGGCCATGATTGGAAAAGAAAAAACTATCTAAGTAGTGGAGCCACCGATTTTGGATACAACCGTCAGAGGGCGCCCATAAAGAAGTGCATCCAATGCAATTATGAAGTAGTGGAGCCGAAGATCTTGAGAGTAATTGATAATGGCAACTATGAAGAAGTGGAGAAGATATAACGATCAAATAGTGGGGCTAGTTATTTCTAGTTAACTGTATGTAAATAGAAATTGGTGCATTGTAGGAATCACGTAGAGTATCTTTTGATTTTTTTTTTTTTTTTTGTAATTGTTGTTAACTATCTATAACAAATATAAGTATTTGAATTGTAATTTGCAGAAAGGATAGCCAATTAATCAAAAAGCACTGGTTGTTTACTTTTATCTTTTATTTTATCTTTACATTCCAATACTTTTTAGATGACTGACGATAATTATTCCCAATCTCAATACCCTTATTCTTGTGTTTATGTTTCCTGCTCAAGAATCAACAAAAAAAATCCCTTCACGCTTTTTATTGTTATACTCATTGATCCATATTTCAAAAGGAATTTCACCGACACTTTTTGGAAAGCTAGCATTGTTAAGTGGCAGTCAAACAACCATGCCCGATATCTAAAAAAAAAAAAAATGGATAGAACTTTATCCATTTTTTTTTTTAATGAAATCGATTGTCAGTGTATTTAGCCTTACTACTTCTCTGATGCTGACATCCACGGTAGTGCCTCCATCCGTGGTTGCCCTTAGCTTCGCTACAGCGGAGCGACAAAACCCCCCGTGATCTCACTCCTCGCTCATCATCAATCCCAAGCGCCCATATCATCTTCCTCCCTCCTCCCTCACGTAAGTCCTAAACTTCGTTCCCACCATACTTCCGACAAGCTCTGCTTCGCCAAGCCACTCCCATGAATCCTTGATCACACACGAGTTCCATCAGACACGACGACGTACTCGATCCCGGTCATGTCTCCCACCATATCGACTCTTTCTTCGACCCCTCTCTCCAAGCTCTCGCTCCTCCTCCTACACCTCCTCCTCCCCTTCTCGCTCCTTGTTTCCCCGTCAACTTCGTCCTTCGACTCCTTCATCTACGTCGGCTGCTCTCAGTACAAGCTCTCCCCCGGCTCACCTTACGAGACCAGCGTCGACTCCGTCCTCACCTCTTTCGTCAGCTCCTCCGCTTCTTCCTCCTACAACAACTTCACCATCCAAGGCCCCACCCCCTCCGACACCGTCTACGGCCTCTACCAGTGCGGCGGGGACCTCGCCGTGGCCGACTGCTCCACCTGCGTGTCCCGTGCGGTAAGCCGAGTCGGGACCATCTGTGCTGGCTCCTCCGGTGGCACGCTCCAGCTCGAGGGCTGCCTCGTGCGGTACGACAACGCGACGTTCCTCGGTGTGCAGGACAAGACCGTGCTGCTCAGGAGATGCGGGCCTCTGGTTGGGGCTACTAATTCTGATGAGCTGACAAGGGGCGACGCCGTGCTTGGGTACATAGGAGCTGGGGACGGGAGCTACAAGCCGTACAGGACCGGCAGCTCGGGGAGCGTCCGGGCGGTGGCACAGTGTGTGCAGGACCTGGGCGCCGGCGATTGCCAGGACTGCTTGGCGGAGGCAATCGGACGGCTGAAGAGCGACTGCGGGACCGCGAAGTGGGGCGACGTGTACTTGGCCAAGTGCTATGTGCAGTATTCGGACGGCGATCACACTAGCAGCGGACACGGTAAGAGGCCTAGCGGCCGTTTATGGAGGTTCACTTACGGTGCATCGCTTCTTAGTTGGGTGTGTTTGTTAACATCTGTTTCGATTTGTTCAAAACTTTGATTGCTATTTTCTTGTGAAGTGACAAATGACTGTTTTGAGCATGCTTATGATCGAGAAGAGAGTTGGGAGTTCTAGGAAGAGTTATGGTTCCTGCATGGAGATTGTTTGGCTTCGAAATTGAAGTTATTTAAGTTATGAAAATCTCAGTTACTTAGTTTTGAAGCTTGAATAGAAATTCGTTGCTAGAATAAGAATAATATGACAATTTGTGGACACTATTTGTTTTCAGATAAATTCTTATTCTCAATACGGTTAAGTTTTTCGTTCGCTTGCTTTATGATTGCATCGGATGCCCCAAAAAGGAGCTGCTATATTCTTTGATTTGCCCTTCTTATATATTTATATATATTTGGCAGATGCTCGAATAGGAGTTTTGAGTTGAATAAAAGTAATTGAAAGAAAGTACGAAATTCTTTCGAAAGTTCTCCAGAGGTCACATCACATCGTCACTCTTCTGCCCACTTCACAGCCCCAATCCATCTTCGTATACATAGAATCTCGATCTCAGTGCACTTCGATTGTTGCGTGTGGTTCAAGATAACAAATTTGGATTGAGCCAGTCACGCTTCGGCATAGAATCGAGAAAAGGTGAAGAATGTCTCCATATTCTCGAAGTTCATTCCCTGCCCGTTCTTTGCCCTGGACGTTAATCGTTATCCAGAGATGATCAAAGTGACTAGAGTTTCCCATGGATTTCTAGAGAAGTCCTCATTCACTTATTGTTCAAGGATATTACAAAGGTGAAGAAGAGGAGGCCACATATTTCATTCGGATTTTGAAAATAAATGGCTTGATGGTATTAGGAAATAGGAGTCTTTTTAATTCCACGAAAACATGTTTCTAGAGAGATGGGAGAGATCTCATATAAATACACTACCCAATTTGACGAGGGCATTAAACGATCATTGAGGCTAAAGAGACTTGATAAGATGAGAATTTTAGTGACTTCTAGTATTAAAAGGGTAGGAACGAATCAAATTACACATCAAACATGGAAAAAAAGATTTTCAGTTATATATATATATGGAAATAATTCACAAGAAACAAATTTTTGTGCAATGATACAACGACAAGTTTAGTGTCGGAACTCCAATATTATACATGCTTAGGTGAGAGCACAACAAAGATGGATAACATCTTGAGAAACTGTCTACACATATACCAAAAGACAATTGTGACCGACACTATGTAGATGTTTTTTTGAGTATTAGAGCACCACATATGGAAATTACGACAAAGTGCGTACATAGATATGAAGAGTTACGATTGAGGAATGATCTCTCGAGGGAACAAACTGCCAAATAACTCATTTAGCATAAGCAGCAAGTGGTATTAAACTATCCTTAAACGTCTTCTAGGTCGCACGTTACAAGTGAGTTTTGAGGTTGTTTGGTGTATGTTCACCCTTCAATCGATTATAGGCCCTCTGGAAGGTTATCAGGAGATGATGAGGAATCCAATTCCACTAATTAAGTAATGATTGCAGTGTGCTCCACTCGCGGGCATTTAATTAACAAGTGAAATAGAGCTAGCAAAGCCACAGTGAAGGTGGGAACAGTGCATGATCGAATCTAATCATCACCTACATTATCTATAACCCTAAAACCTAAGGAAAAGGACTGTCACGGAAACTAAAGGAGGATGCAATCGCACTACAGTAATATTCTATCCACCCAGATGTAGATAGAATATATTATATAGATGTATCGTGTTGCGGTTGGATTGTGTTGTTCAGTAGCATGTGAGTCCGGGCTGACGCATAATGAACTGGTAGCGTCCTAAAATCAAGTCGAAGTATAATCGTAAAACTGCATGATTTACGAAGCACTTCTTTTTGTATAATCGGGTACTAAGTGCATAAAAGATGGATTGAAACTAGTTAACTTGAAAATGAAACGACTGTGCTACTGGAAACAGGTGCAGCTGATGAAGAGGTGGAGAAGACCGTGGTCATCTTGATCGGTGTCATTGCTGGGGTCGCAGTCGTGATTATCTTCCTCTCTTTAACGGCAACGATGTGCGAAAGAGCAAGAGGTGTAGACTCTTTCCTTTCTTTCCTTTTCTTCTTCACCTGGCTAGGACTGCATAATTTATTGAATTTTCCTATTCACTATGGTCCTCTCTTTTCTTTTCTTTTTTTGAATATTGCAGGCAAATAAAGGCCACAAATTTGTGAACGTGACATTATCAGCTGGCTGATTTGCAGCTTTTAGTTCCTTTTTTAAGTCTTTCAAATTGCTACTCTCACTTTCGGTTCATGCTTTAGACCTTTCATTTCCACTCTCTCTCTCTCTCTCTTTCTGGCCTTGGGGACCGTCTCTTCCTATTTTTCTCCTGTAAAAAGAATGTCAAAGTTTAGTTTATGAAAGTAGGAAAATAATGCAAGGTCTTGTATTGTATAAATCAAGTTTATCTGAGCCGTTGATTATAGTGACCGTGGTGTATAGGTCAAGAACTGAATAGATAAATGGTCAAAAAGACTCAAGAAGTTGTGTAAAGATGGAAGGTCAAAAGACTCAAAAGTTATGTCTTGATGAAATGGAGTCACTATTTCTCGATGCTTTAGGCTGTTGGTTTCCAGCTTTTCATAAAGCACCAGTGATGCCTGCCCTTTATTTTGAGGTAGCCAAAAAGTCCAGCGTGATCCAGACACGTCTTTGTGTCTCGTCTCGATTCCGAGGGAATTTCATTGTTTGCCCTCACACGAATTCAAATTCAGAAGAGGTTATGTCCCCGAGAATTATATTCCATCTGAATTCATCACGTGTGCTACTTGGGTAATGTAAAGACCCAAAGCTACTACTACTATGTAATATTATTCACTTTAAGCTTTCAATCCTCATGACTTTAAAACGAGTTACATAGAGTAGAGAACTTAAATCTTATAAACTAACCTGAGACTCTCCCTCTAAGTAATGTAAGACAGGAGACATGTGCTTAGCTTCTTGATTCGCCTGCCAACGTGACCTCCCTTGCCATCCCATCCACGTCCTTAGAATTGCTACATTCTCCATCCCTTACGGCATAACACCCTCGTTGTGACTCAACACGCTACCATGTTCTCTACTTCACGACATAGCGCCCTCACTGTCGCCCCACATGCTGAGGGAGTCAACTCTAACACCGCCCGTAAGGACCAAGGGCTATCAATGTGTAATATTGTCCGTTTTAGGCTTTCGGTTCTCACGGTTTTAAAACGTATTACACATAGTAGAGAACTCAAGCTTTATAAACTAACCAAGGACTCCCCTAGCAATATGGGACATGAGACATGTGCCAAGCTTCTTGGATCATCCACTGATGCAGCCTCCCTTTCCATCCCGGCCACACCCTCAAGGTCGCCATAGGTAAAATCTCATATGTACTAACATTAGGGGGAGAGTAACTAGAAAAAAGATCCATGTTTGATGTCTCTCTATGTCACGATGACGTTCTGTTTTTGCAAGAGTATGTGCAATGATGCGAAGGTTGTAGATGCTCAAGTGGGTTTTGACATCCGAAATTACATTCATATACGATTGAGAATTCTTTTTGAGGTATAGGAAATGGTGATCAATAAGGTTGTTTCGATGAACTAGTCTTTTACATTTTTTACTAATACGATTTAAGGGCTTGTTCCGATGAACTAATCTTTTACATGATTTACTAATACGCTTTAAGGGCCGGCTTGTTTGTGCTTCTACCATTGAGCTTGTTGGACTTTAGAGGTATATTTTAGATATATTTGTGATTGTTATTCACTATATTTTATTTCATCGAAATTCGATTTGAGTTAAACAAGCCCAAATCAACGTCTTTGATAACAATAGGTGTTGAAAAATAATTTACTCGACAGTTAATAAATATAAAAAAAAAAAAAAGTCATTCCCAACCCCTTCTCTTAGGTTGTGTTTGATGATCTAGATTTGAGCCTAGATAAAATAATTGTTATTATATCCTGTGTTTGGTGTTGTTTTCCAGATTGGATAAACCCGGATACATCCGGATAAAATGTCAAATAAGAAATCTCGCATAGGGTGGGATAAATCTATGTTGAATATAAAATTCTAAAAATTAACATAACAATTTCCATGCATTAGGAAAACTACACCTCAGAGACTCACTGTCCTTGGCTTGGCACTCCACCACCACTCTAGTGGCCATCCATCATGACCATCCATAACTTTGGCATCCTCGAGTATTCTTGCCAATTCCCTTGCTCATAGCTCATTTGGAAGGGTAGGGCTCACCACTTCATTCATTTCTCCCTCTTTTTCTCAGTCAGTTTTCCAGCTTTTCCATAATCAACTCTCGGTTTCTCTATCTATTTCACCTTTGATTACTCATTCTCAACCTCCATTGTCCCATGATTTCTCTCCAGTTTACTCTAAACTAGGTGCTCTTTGGCCTTCAGGCTATTTGCTTAAATGGAAGAGATCGCTCTCCTTCATTTCACTCTATACCTTGCCCTCCTCCATCACACTCCCCCTACCATAGTAGTTTTGCCTTCAAATCCTATCTTAGGTTTTCACCAAACATATGAGGGTATATTTCTACAATTTGGAGGATATTTGGAGGATTTAAAATCTCCCTTTAATCTCCCTTTATCCTACCCTATCCTAGTTTGAATCCGAGCGACCAAACATAGCCTTAGGGTTTTCTCTTTTTCCAAGTCACCAACCCTTTCTCTAAGATTCCCTTCCTAATTCGGCTCTCTCTCCCTCTCCATTTACCTATCTACCTCCTTATCTTTTCATTTTATAGACTTCTTCGTTGATTTTATCGACATTGCTATCTATATCCTCCAAGAAACTAGAGACTTTTGTCCCTGTGAGCTTTAAAAATCAAAGCGTAAGCGCTTCAAAGGAATTAACTCTCTCTAGATCTACTCACTCGCTTTGGCCCTAGGTGCTTGCTCCAAAAACTCAAGCGCTTTGCAAGTCTCTGAAACTCTTCTCCTGTAGCATGGTGGGTTTATCTGAAAGTGATTTTTGTGATTAACCGGTATCCGTTCTGCAGTTCTTCTCTCCCAATTTAGAGTTAGATCAAGATTTGGGTGCTCTTCTATCTAAATCTAGATATGGATATGAGATTCACAATGCTTAATTTGTCCTCTTTCAATATATTAGTGTTGTTGTAATCTCTATATGATGATGGTGTGGGAAAGGCCAAACCTAGGCGCACAAAGTTGTAACTACTAGAAAGGGAAATCTTAGCATGTGATTATTACTGATGATGAGGCGAGTTTCAATGATTGACTGTCGAATGAACTATGATGCTTTGACAAATCCGTTATCGTGGAATTAGCGAGTCTTTACAGACAGTGCCAAATTGATTCATTCTCAAGATTTGCACTTTGATTATAAGTTTTTGGGATTGGTTTTGTCTTGAAGTTATGTATCACTCTTTCATGTGAAATGAAAATTTCCTTCCAACAAGAAAAAAATCAATTAACAAAAATAAGAATGTTGGATAACCATAACTAGTTTTGACTTAAAAATTCAGTCAAGCAAAATTGTAAGGAAAATCACTGAATTAGTTAAGTAAGGATGTGGAATTTATTTCATCAACTGGGAAAAGGCATTAAAATAGAAAACAAAAAACCTTTTACATTGTTCAAAGCCTAAAACCTATCATTGATATTGACAATGTTTAAGTAATCGAGTTGAGCGCGACATTCCATGTACATCTAGAATTTCTCCTGAACATAATAAAGGATGGATCTCGTATATTGACAATGTTTACATCTAAAGATGCCATGCGACCTTTGTACATGATCCGTCACGGATCTAATGCAGAGAGACGTAAAGGTACGAATGTCCCCTAGTATCTGATTCGATAAAAGATTTTCCTTTGATTGGTTGGCTTCACCCTCTTCTAAGTTGCGACTAATTAGGAAATATTATATTTTGGAGGCATCAGATCTAAACGAAACACACCTAGGGAGAGCTCTAAAAGGCGAGTTGGGTTGGTGATTACTAAAGTTTGGGACATATTCCACGTTTACATCCGTCAACTCTAGTCCAATTATATATTTATTTACAGAAACACTTTCATGAACTGTACTAATTTCATCTAAATTATTTGATTCCGTTCAGAATTGAGAGCGCATCAGAGAAATCCTCTCATGTAATCATTGGATGGGCTTGGGCGGAATAGGCGCAAAGAGTAGGGCCTAAATTTGTCAAAGCCCAGCTTTTTATATACAAATATTATGTTCGGGTAGGGGGTTGGGTCGGGTCTAGCTTTCACTAAGCCCAAGCCCTTCCAAAATGTCATCATCGGGCCCTTCCGCTTCCGTGGGCCGTCCAGGCCATGATCATAGCGCAATTGAACACCACGGTTGCATAGGCCTCGTCGTGGGCCCAAACCAGGAATGGCCCATGAAGAGGTAAGCCCGGAGGAGAGGCCAACAGGGGGGGACAAAGACCGGCCCGGCCCGGCCCGGCCCATTTCTCACCCTCACTTGGCACCCGTCTCCAACCGCCACGTGTCGCGGCCCGCGAGCTCCCACCTGTAACCGAACCAAATTACTTGCCCCCTTCCCATCGGAGAAGGAAGACCAGAAGGAAAATCCCTAAATCGACCCCCCCTCAAAAGGTCTCCTTCGTCGCGAAGAAAAGCACCCCTAACAGATCGACAAGAAACCCCAAAAGCAAAAAGCCCAAATCTGCAGAGCTCTCGACCCACGCTGACCTCAGATCTCCACAAGCTTTCCTCCGTCGGAAAACCTCGCGTGCAGATGGCTCTGGAGTGGGTGGTCCTCGGGTACGCCGCCGGCGCGGAGGCGATCATGGTGCTGCTGCTGACGATCCCGGGGCTCGACGGCCTCCGGCGGGGGCTCGTCGCCGTGACGCGGAACCTGCTGAAGCCGTTCCTGTCGGTGGTGCCGTTCTGCCTCTTCCTGCTGATGGACATCTACTGGAAGTACGAGACCCGGCCCAGCTGCGAGCACGACGCCTCCTGCACCCCGTCGGAGCACCTCCGCCACCAGAAGTCCATCATGAAGAGCCAGCGCAACGCCCTCCTCATCGCCGCCGCCCTCGTCTTCTACTGGCTCCTCTACTCCGTCACCCACCTCGTCGTCCGCATCGAGCAGCTCAGCCAGCGGCTCGAGCGGCTCAAGGCCCGGGATTGATCCCGCCGGCGCCCCGCCCCGCCCCGCCCCGCCCCCGCGAGATGAGTTGATTTTCCTCAAGATGGCGTTCCTAGTTTTATCCGTCGGTTTTTCTTTTTATTTTTCCGATTTTGCTGTCTGAATACTCTCGGTGATGTTCGAATATTTTCTGGAATGATCTCTCGACATGGAATCTGAATATAATGTCTGTTGGCGTTTCATCTGTGTGGAGATCTTGTAGTGTTGTGGCTAGCTTTCGGTTCGTTGTGTTGGTTATTGTGGGATTTGAAGATGAAGGTGGAGGTAACCTGAGGGTTGGATTTGGTAACATCGTCGTTTAGTGTCGGGCGAGGGGGTTGCATTGACTCGCAGATTCATTCTGTGACTTTCTGGGGTGGTTCAATTGAAGTGTTATTGATGCCTAGGGTTTATAAGATCCGGTTTGAGAGGATTTTGCTGTAGGCGCGATCGAATTGCAGGTGCGCTAAACGTTCTTTTGCTTTATTTTTAGTGAGTATTAATTGCTTGGACGGCACAGAGTTCGTGTATGGAATTTCCCTGTGCTGTCCGATTGGTTCTGAGTATCCCAGCCTAAGTTTGCTTAGTGGGGATGAAATGCAGATAGTTGTGGAATGGGATGATGTGGAGTAACCTTATGTACGAAAAGATTCACCTGACAGGGGTTAGACATCGAAAAATTTATGGTACTAGAGTATGACCTAAAGGAAGTCCTTATGGATTTAGCTATTGCTGCTAGCTGTAGTTGTGGACAAGTGGCCTTCCGACATTTGAAAGGAAAAGCCTTTCTTTTGATCGTCAAAACATGAATTGCTTTTCCCCATTTGTTAGGCTCTGCCGTGAGCTGTGGATTGTGATTCATCTTTTCTGCACCAGATAACGTGATTGATTTAGTAATTTGAT
The DNA here is from genome assembly GCA_014182725.1 of Eucalyptus brandiana. Classification (NCBI taxonomy): domain Eukaryota; kingdom Viridiplantae; phylum Streptophyta; class Magnoliopsida; order Myrtales; family Myrtaceae; genus Eucalyptus; species Eucalyptus brandiana. The sequence continues at coordinate 34,151,228 of CM024669.1, forward strand.
GATGAATACAGTAGGAAAATGGATTTGTGCCGGTCTCAATTTGGTTCATGTAAGATCAGACTCATGCTTGGAGATTTGCCAATTCTCATTAAGACGAAAAATAAGATGGCAACATGACTTTTTCATCAGATGCACTCCTTTGGGCAATTCGAACTTGATGGCAATGCAAGACAGATTATTGAAAATGAATAAGAAATCAGGCCGTATTGGGGTCGGCACTAAAGACTGGAGCAGTTGAGTGTGTGAGAATTGAGGGTCACCGAAATGTATTTTCATATTGAGTGGGAGGTTGATGATGGACTGAGTTTGTATATTAGATCAACATCTGCACCCAGATCGCTTCTTCAAGGTCATATAAGCTGCAATGAAAGAGGTGTTGCTACTCGCACCTGCCTGCAAGTTGAATTTTCTGAATTGCCCAGAACCTGGTATGCTAATTGAGGTCAACACAAATTATGCACACAATGGTTAAGAGACTATTGTCAGTTGTAGGATGATGACTCTCCTTAGTTCACCTAGAGACTTTACTGAGCACCCGTGGGATAGGATGTTCTCAGATTTCGGAAAGAACATGCTCCGAGGATATAGATGACACGACCTTTGAGAAAGATGATTCTCTTAGACAGACTCTTCTTTAAGTGTCTTGATATTGCTTCAGGGGATGTTACATCCGATTCATGCCAATTCGGCGAAGCTAATCTTTTCCATATGCTTGGCTTGATGCGTACTCCGATGAAAGTCCCATTACGCTGCGTGAAAGGAAATCTACTGTAATATGTGCAGAGTGATCCGGTTTTGTGCCTGTAACTCTTACTTGAACTGTCGATCAAAAAAAAAAAAGAAAAGAAAGTCTCCTTCAACTATACTGTATTCACTGTTCTACTTGTTCTCCCGGAGATCCAGTAGTTTTGACGAATTGATACGGACCTTAAAAGAACGCATGCCCAGAGAGTGCGAAGCTATAAACCACACATGGAAGTCTTGGGTCCAAAATCTTCTTCTACTTTGCAATTAGGATTTTCACAGTGGCCAATAACCACAAGTTGCTAATAACCGCAATGCTCGTGGTAAGTTCTATGTTCGGGGGAGACGTCCCGAAAGCAAATGAAATTCTTCAAAATCTTGTATGATGATATCTTGGGCAAATTTTATTTATGACTAGTAATGTACAATCACAGAATTATGGATAAGAGTTTTGAGAGTTTTGAGAGTTTCTCTGAGGCAAGAGAACCTTGAGATGAAGAGTGTGGTCTTTGGAAAGTAATACGCAGAGTCCCATTCAATAGCCGCGAGGAAAAGACCAGCGTGCTGGGAAAATACACCCATCTCTAATCTCCCTCTCCTCCTCTTAACTACTACCTCATGATGACATGCTAAATCAGATTTACGAGTGGCACGCAATTAAGCAAACCAAGAATTGACCAACAGATAATTCGACCGGTCCGATCCAGTTTACAAAGCACTCTACTGACACTGTTTATCTCTTTACTCGATGAACTATATTAATGTCCTTCAAACCACGCACGGTTTCATCTTCAGTCGTGATATTCCATGTGCGAAGTTGCAATACTGAAATTTGACTACCAAAGAAAATCTTGGCATGTCCCAACGATCAATCTAAACAATGAATCCTATACAGAAATTCTGAATGAAAGGCCTCATCATCATCAGGAGATCGTAGTTATGACTTTTTGTTGGCATGTTGATGAATCGACATGTCACCATTGAAGTAAGCAGCCAACTAGACAGGGCAACATCCAAAACACACGCATACAGAGAGAACAGAGGAGGAGAATTTAGTAACATCCGAACTCCACTTGAAGATTTAATAACCAAGATTTGAGGTAATATCTAAAATTAGTAGGCTAGTAGAAAAGCAAGCCTCAACTACATTCAAGTTATTTGGCCAAAAATTAGGTCCCAACCACGTCACCCATCCATGTATCACAACATTGGGTATTTACAGATTTACAGAACAGATTTACAGAAGAGATTACCTGAGAGTATCCAGCGAACAGTTTGCAGACTATTTATGACGCCAAGGTCAGCACCAAGTAGACTTGCATATCTTCATGCTTCAGAATCAGCGACTCTTTTGCTTTCAAATGCAAGCATGTATAAGAGGGAGAAACGGCCAAAATGAGGAGCCCCTTGTAATTTTATTGAGCAAACATATGAGGCTCCAGGTGTTGACTATAGATGCTTTCATTGTCCTGAATTTTGTGCAAGCTTCGGGTGGGTGGCGGCATAGATGGAAGTGTTTATGTCAGGTTTCAAGTGAGAAAAAAGGTGCTGCACGTCTGGTCTAAGTCTCTCGGATGCTTTACCAAGGAGAGCAAGTACCTCAGGTCTGGGCTTGCTGTTCGCCTGCACAGGTCCCCCCTGACCTTCATAATGGACGACATGATGGCTGGTAGAACAATTAAGAAGACATCCATTAGGTAGCAGATGCAACTCTCATTTCAGCATACATTTAATTAGAGGAGAAAAGATACTACTGCTTGCAATTCTGGTGAAAAGAGAAGTAAAAGATTTGTTATGGATAAGATTTTGAAACGAAGTTTGGGCTAAAATCATGAGTCTTCCTATATACAAAATTTACGATGATATGTCATACGCATGCAAAGAATTGTCAAATTCTAAACTGAGCACCTTTTGGGAAACGGTATAGAGTAATTAACTGAAGCACTTCTCCAAAACCTCATGCACCAAAAACATCTGTAATGTTCTGCCTGAATAACCATACAAAAGGAAAAACCACTTACAGAAAATCGATGAGATCCTTTATTTCTGATGCTTCAACGTGGTTTGAGGGTTGTGCGTTCTTCCCAAAGACATCCACCAATGTGGTTAACAACAATGTAAGTATCTGGAAGTGAGAAGAATAAGAAACAACTTAGTTTAATAAGTAGGTGCAAAATACCACATCATAGATCAAATTAATGACGTGCAGAAACAGTTGACAATCACAGATAATAGATTGATAGAGAATCATGAAAAATGACCATTTATACATAGAATACACCTTTAGGCTGCGTTTGACAGTCGGAATAAAATTTGAGATAGGATATGATGTATCCTATTTTACATTTAGTGCTTGCTCAGGACAGAATGAAGTCAGATATAACGGGGATATAGGCCGGATAAAATTATCCCATGAGGAAAGTGGGATAAAAATGAATAAGATTTATAATGTCCATAATAGGAAAGTTATTGTTTTCAAATAACAAACTTATTAAATTAACAAAATTGAAGTTATACTTTTACCCAAAAAAAAAAAAAATTTGAAGTTATATTTCAATATAAGTAATATTTCAATTCTAATTTAAGAAATAAAAAATAAAAAATTATTTTTAAAATTTTAATCTTATATTAATTTATATATTCAACTTTAATTCTCTCTTATAATATACATTCAATCTTTTAATTATTTATTATATTTATTACATATTTTAGGTATATTAGTACAGTTTACTATTTGATAAAATTTTATTAAAGAATGATAGAAGGCAAAAAAAGAAATAATAAAGAAAATAATTTAAAAAGATAGAAAAAATAAAATAAAAATAAATTAGAGAATAGTGTCGCGAGAGATTTTTATCATCTCAATTCATGAACTTTAGGTTCATTTATAATGATGTCATTTATATAAAAAAAAAAGTATATGATATGATGTGAATATATCCGATCTTAATAGTGCCATTCACTAAACAATCGATAGAATATAGGAAAATACTAGGATTCTAGGAAAATACTAGGATTTCATATCCTATCCTATCAAGTTCTATCCTAATTAAAAATCCGAACGACCAAACGTAGCCTTAGATTATTGTACACGGTAATTTAATGGACACATCAAAGTTCTACTGTTCATGTTCTCTCCCTTAGTGAAAAATAAAATGACTTCGAGAGTATCATACATTAACTGATAACACTTAATAAGTACACAGCTTTACATTAACTATTGCTGAAACACCATCTGCATTAAGTACTGTTGACAGAACGATGAGTTTTAAACAAACACTGATTACAATTACTTGAAAAATGCAGCATCCTGCTATAAGACTTTGGAAAGAACTCGCTAGGGTTTGAAGAGGACGAGGATCAGTAAGTATAAAAAATAAAAGTGCAAGTAGGAACTTAAAGAAGAATATTCCAGTTATCAAGCATGCTCCTGAAAAAGTCTCCTTTGAAGCTCAGAGTACAGAGCATGATAAAGAAGATGGGAAGACAACTTCAAGGAACAAAAGCAATAAATCAACTTATCCCATTGTCTTGCACATCAAACCAATTATAGTAATCAGGACATTTGTGTCATCAGAAAATATTTCTTGTAATTAGTCATTTAACCTTAACATATAGGATATGACCAAACTGGTATAGCTTTACACTAGACAAGCCAAAAACAAAAATATAAATGACAAGGTTGACAACTGAAATAAAGAAATGACACAGTAGAAGAAAACTCACTATCTGGGCTATAGACATCAACACGGTTAATTTTTTTTAAAACTTCAATCTTATGAAATTATCACTGCAAAAGGCATTCTATCTACTATAAGACCGCGTGAGAGAGGCTAGTGCTTTGTTACTCCACCCTCTCAACTCTTAAACGTGGCAAAAGGGAAGGATAGATTCTGTTTTATGTTTCCTGTCTAACCACTCAAACTTTGTAATTGTGAGATAACTTCATTTTCCTTCAAAACTTTCAACCTTTAAGAAGAAAAAGTTTAAAGATCCACAAACTTCTTACCCTGTTCAAGTTTTAATTCTGATTTTGTTTCTCAACTAATAAATAGTAAAGAAACATACTCGAATGAACACTGAGCTTCATTTCTCTATGTCGCATTTTCCACAGAAGCATCCAAATAGAAGATAGAGGGATCACTTCCTTTACCTTGTTGAAAAGGGAGTGAGCATTGGCAAGTCTTGGAAGCAATGGACCCATAATACGAAATGCTATTCTCAACATTGCAACGGATGTAATTGGTCTGAGGTGTTTGATGATCGCTTGTGCCCCATCCAGCCATTCTTGTGGGAGATTACTAAAGAAGGAATGAAGCAGCGCAACTATGTTACCTGGATAGTGCATGAAAGGACAATTATCAGAATAGCAAACAAATGCAAGCTCATGCTCTGGACCATAACTCATGGACATCCTGGATTTGGAACTAAATAATAAAAGAAGATTCATTCGAACCATTAATATATAGAATCAACTAAGAATTCACTGAATCCACTTATCAGGGCCTTCTTTATTCGAACTAAACTTACTCATTCTAGGTTTCAGGATTTTTTTTCATTCAATATTGACACACGTGTAGAATACAAATCACACAAGCACACATACAGATCAGTACCATTATCCAGATATTCATGATGGACATGGGTTGGGTTAATTATGATTTGAGAGTCCACCAAATAAAAGTCAGGTAAATAACAGCAACACATCATGAATTTTTACATGTCGGGCTGAGTATACGTAGACCGCACAACAAAATGAAGAGTCGTTTATTAAATTGCAACATCAAGGAAGACAGTAAGTTAAAATTGACCCAATGTTTTCAATGGAAAATCCCATGTAGAATCGTTACTAACCAGATAATCATAACCTCGCATGCTTAAGATGAAAATTAGTCCAGTGTAAAGAAAACCAAGAGCTCATAAGGACGATGATGCACACAAGGATATATTCCACTTATGCATTTATTACACTGACTGTTTTTTTTTTTTTACAACATATGATAATTGCACATGAAAATGGAGGTGAACAAAAATTTGGGTGGTAAATATTTGAAAATTTTGTACTTCTTGTATGTAGAGGAGGAAATTTTTTTATAAGTGGGCATTTTTTTTGCATTCTCCTCTCCCATCATGTTTTCCAAACATAGTATTAGGGTAATATAATCATATTACAGTTGCTTCTAACAAAAACCATGAAGAGGATTTTTAATGTAAGGCGAAGTTAAATTTTAAGCAAAGGTGGACTTGTTTGCTGAACACTATTTGAGGGCATGCATATGCAAAAAGTGTCCCTAAACTACTGCTGAGAATCTGACCCCAAAAAGAAAGAGCTACTGCTGAGAAGGTATAGTAACGTATGCCTACCAATGGCAGTTGAGGTATTATCTTGTGCAGCCCAAGTTGGATCCAACAATGCATACCCAACAGCAGAGTCTAGTTCACCCAATGACCTCTTTATATCAGTCAGCCACCAACTCTCCTTAATTACGCGCGTAGCCTCCAAATAAAGTTGCGAGTGAAATTCAGTGGGAAGCTGAGCTAATAGAAGACCACAAGCTTGGATCAACAAGCAAGACAGTTGTTGACATGTATAAGCACTTCGCCAGACAAAGTTAGAGGTACTTAAACCAGAAACTGAAGGAGTAGATCTGCTGCCACTCAAGGAATCTGTGCTTCCACCTGAAGGTGAAGTTGGTAGGACTGAACCTTGTCCAACACCATTTGGAGCTCCATGCAGACAATTACTAGATTGAATTAGGGTAGGTTGGATGTTAATGACAATTTGAACTAGGGATGACACAATTTGAGATGCAGATACAGGAAGTGAAAGCAGCTCTATCACAGCAGTTTCAAGAACCAGCTGAGTGTGTGTGCCGGGATCTTGAATTTGATAAAATGCCTTTTGACCTTCTGAGGCACTCATGTGGCCAGGCTGGGCTGGCAAAGTTTTGTTATGCGGAGCTCGAGCTGAATTGTTTGAAGTATCCCCAACGGAAACAGATTTTGCGTCGCTACTCAATGGAGGAATGACATGGTTGACCAGACCCATTAGCAGAGTAGCAAAATAATCCAGAGGTGGGCACATGACAGGATTTGAGGAACTAATGTGTTGTGGGAATGACTCAGAAAGTGGAATCTGGAAAAAAAATCAAGTCATCATGGTTGTAGAGACAGCAGCATTTCAAAGGATTAAGATATAAAGAGGATATTCACCTTGCTAAGATCAAGTACTTTCAGAATTCGGACAATGAGCTTCCCAGGAAGATGACCATAGAAATATGCGAGTATGTCACGAACAAATGTGAATCGAAAAGGGTGATAAGCTAGAAATGGAGAGTAAACAGCCAGGACTGCTTCAGCCTGATCCATGGCATCATTTTCAATCAGTCTGTAAACAATAAGGGGGATCACGGGAAGCAACCGGGCTGCAATATCATCAAAAAATGGGGGATACCTGCATCATCAAGCATCATTTGCCCAGTTAACTAATATGAACATAAACTGTTAGAATACAGTCCACAGAAGCGTCCAGTAACTACTGGAAATTAAGCTCATTGACCATGCATCACTGTAATTCGGAACCATCACGATGTATAGCTTACACTACTCTAAAAATTGCTGCAGTAAAAGTTAAAGCTGAATTAAATAGATCCAATAACAGTTGGTGTACAGATGAAACCAGCTTTCAAGACTTCCTTGAAAAAGGAGTTCATGATGAAAGTTCTCAGTCCAAGTAAAATGAATGCAGCACAAGGCACAAAAATTTGATCATTCAGACTTGTCACAAAACTGATTAGAGAACCCGCAGCAAATAGTAAGAGAGAAAGAAGAAGGGAGAAGGAATAGAGAAGAGGAGAAGAAGAATGTAAAAGAAAGAAATAAAGAGGGGCTGTAGATTTCTGTAGTAACAGAAACCCTAAACCCATTGTATTTATATTGAATATAAACTGTCTATGACAATAATACCCTTATGTAAGTAAAAAAGGAAATAAAACTCTGATAATAAAGGAAACTCAATTAAAGTAACTTAACACTCTCCCTCAAGCTGGAGCATATAGGTCACCCATGCCCAGCTTGGAACAACCAGCAACAAAAGCAGGACAAAATAATGCTTTGGTAAACATATTGAGACTAAGAGAAAACCGATAAAAATTGCAACTTTAGGTGGCTGCGCACCAGAGAAGAAGTAGAGTTACTGGGGGACTCTCAAACCAGCAATAGGATCAAGTAATCAGGTAGTTAGATCTGCTCTGATACCATGTCACAAAACTGATTAGAGAACCCGCAGCAAATAGTAAGAGAGAAAGAAGAAGGGAGAAGGAATAGAGAAGAGGAGAAGAGAATGTAAAAGAAAGAAACAAAGAGGGGCTGTAGATTTCTGTAGTAACAGAAACCCTACAACCATTGTATTTATATTGAATATAAACTGTATATGACAATAATACCCTTATGTAAGTAAAAAAGGAAATAAAACTCTGATAATAAAGGAAACTCAATTAAAGTAACTTAACAAGACTCTTACCACGAAGATCATCTATATTGTCCCTATGATTAGTCCTATTCAATAATAAGAGGATATTGTCGATCCATGCGACAAGAGCTTCATTGCATGTGCATAGCCACAGGACTAACTTAATTGGAGATTTGTAACCCGAAGATCGAGAAAGCTCCAGAAACCCAGAATCCAACTATAAATGTTGAGATGAATTATGCCCTAAAAGCTTTCAGAAACCTATTTTTGGAGGACTCTAACAATTCAACTAGCAACTCTCAAGTGGGCAAGAAACACCACTCTAAAGAAAAATAAGTGAGTATCTTCTCCTATAAATTAGTTATTTCTGCTCTTCTCCTTTTCCCTGTACAGAGAAAAAGTGAATATTGAATCGCCTTCTGTGACTGCGTGCCTTTGAGAGGGACTACAATGGATTAGCTTGATTCAGTATAAAGACAATGCATATAGTTTCAAGGGTTCCGAGAAAGATTAAGATCTAGTACCTAACAAACATGTAGACAGTGATAAATAGTAAGGAATCCTTGAAACATAAATTTTTGTTTTTTCTAATCCAGACCTAGTGAATATCCAATTCAAGAAGAGACAACTTAGATTGATCTGATGTAAAAAGAAAAAAAATAGTGATGCAATATGAATAAGCATCTTGAGGAAATGAAACTAAAATATAGTCACCAAGTCCCCGCGTTTTCAATTTAATGAACATAATGCAACAGATTGGCCAAATGCTAATCCAACCCACGTAAGTCCCTATATTGACGAAGGACTAGACAAACTGGTTTCATTCATTACTCAGACAGACAGGAAGAGTGAAAAAAGAGGTTTCCTTGCCAGCTTATTTACATGCTATGGAGGATTCCTGCATTGAAGACTTCAAACAGATTGAGACATTCACACAAGACATCCGTTCATTAACTAATTACTAGACTTTGACCACATAAAGAAAAGGTTTATACTTGAGAAAACCAGGGGTTGCCTATGATAAGATATATAATTATGAGGACAGCAACTAATCACTTAATCCTTGTGTTAAAGAATTTAAAAACTGTAGCACTTAAAACCTACTGGTGTAAGAGTATTTTAGATGCTTCTTTAGAAATCTCTTCTTGAAAACAAGCCTTTTAAGAAAAGGAAAACTGGAACTAAAATACACACTCCCACGTACATTTTACAAATATTTTCTATTGAAACAAATGCACATGCTAGTTCTTACTCATACAGTGTAATAAGGGCAATTTTTAACTGTTGATCATCAAAAATTAACAAAATTGGGGCAAGTAAAATTTACTTTTAAACTTACAATTAACAGGAAATGGCTATTATCTAAAGATTAACGAAATACATTGCATCTCCATCTGAGATTAAAAGAGCAAATCCAAATCCTTCTTAACGTGCCATAAAAGAGGATGATAATGCCAGCAAGTTTACCTATCTTTCCACGACAGATGATTCCCAAGCGCTTTTTGCAGTTCAACACGCTTAAAAGTTCCGGTGTAAGTCCAATGTTCCGGAGGTCCGCGATTCAAAATATATTGTTTCACTCTTTGTTGAAGTTCTTGTCGGTCAAGAAGGCTGATCTGGAGCATAATGCTTGTTAATGCCATCGAAGTAAAAAATCCTTTCTTGATAAATAAAGAATTTATTTATAGGGACAATTGTTCAAGTAGCTGGAAACTTAAAAGACAAAGCTATGTCAAAAGGATTGAAACATGAGACCATAAACACTTGAAGTCCACTATACAAGTAGACCAGTGGCTCTTCTTATTTCTTAAACTTATCAGACACTATTTCTAATGACTTAAATGGGACCGCCAGACTTTAATCAGCTTAGCAGCGAGTCAAACACATCATGGGATTGGTCAAGACTTTTTGGCCAGGCACCCAATGCTCAGCGTGGGCTAAATACAAAGTTGCAGTCTAGAAAAGAACAAATGATTAACCATTTTAGGGCCTACACTTGTTTTTCAGCTTGTGCCAAAATAGGCCACCTGAAGGACTGTCTTCAGAGCCAAGCTTTCCTCAAGCTTCCCCACTGAGAATGTCTACTTGGCAAGTTGCGACTATGTATCAGATGGTTCATTTTTCTAAACTATCACTTGTTTGAATCCAGGTTTTCTCCGTGCCTTGACAGCACCAATGTATAAAAAGGACAACACAGTCTTCTAATCTTGACTTATCCGATGAGAAGCTTCTAGCTTTCACTTTTTAAAATTCTTCAAACTATGATCGTTAACATTTAAGAATTTTTAAACTACAGTGGAACAAGGTATTGAAACAATGACCACTTCTCATGAAATAGAAGATTGCTGAGCCAAAAGCTAAGGCAGCTCTCTACTAAGCTAAGGGGAGATGTGTCAACGGAGTAAGAGGACAATAGGAAAGGTAGGTAATAATGAGGTGGGGAGAAGCATCAGAAGCTAAGCCAAATCAAAGATAGGAATAGATGTTTCTATTACAAGATGGTGAACCTCCCACTTATAACAGAAAAGAACATTGACAATCGTCAAACAGCAAGGTATTTCAAATGGCTGAATCATCATGGTGAAAACATATAAGCAACCAAACATTCCTTGAGAGTAAATAAACTACATGACAGACTCTTGCATAATGACAGTTGAAAGACATCATAATACGATTACTTCTGACCTATAATTTTAACCATTAGGTATAACGTCAGATGCAATTGATTGTAATACCATCAATACCATAACATCATCAACCATAGCCTTGTCATATCATTTAATTCCAAAAGAGCACCACTGTGTTCACCCTCTGTACTAGAGCCCCAGCTACCTGATATATAAGGTAAAACTTTTTATCTTATGTTATCATAAGACAAATTAATGACGTGCCCCCTTCAAACTGTTGATTTAAAGATCATGCTAGCAAGAAGGGAAAAGAGCCTGATTTGATTGGGGGACAGAGGAAGCAATATAGCAGACCAAATATGATCTGATAAGTGGACATAAGCAATTGCAACAAAAAGTACAAATATAAGATTTAGAAAATTACCACAATGCGTAAGGCATGGGGGTCATCATCACGGTCAATAAGTGCCAGTAGTAGTATGTCCAAAGGAAGCAACTCATGGGTCCAAATCAGAAATGCAAGGTTGGTACTTGTTTTAAATAAGAGGTCCTGAAAAGGAAGAGCTGCACATGGATCAAAATGGATGCCTCCATTTTACAAGTAGAGGGAGAGAGAGAGAGAGAGAGTTCTTATGCACTTGAAATCTCTAGAAAGTTCAAATTAAAAGACCTGCATGGAATGCCCATGTTGAAGTTCCAACTGAATTTGATGAAGAAGAACATCCACCATGGTGTAGATATTAGCAGTCACTTCCTCAGGAGAGAACTCCCTCAACACACGCACCTTTTATCCAGAACACATTTATGTAGGTTATAGAGAGAGATTGAAGGAGTACTTATTATTATCAAAATAAACTAGGCCAAAAAACCTATTCTGCAATTAAGGAAACATGCAACTAATTAATTAGCACCACATGGCAACATGCGAAGTGCTGTAAGGCTTGCGGTAATACCAGATTTGCAGTGTTAATGTTTTCAGGATGCCCATGCATCAGAATCCATGCTCCAGCACATAAATATTGACGATGCTGAGGAAAACTATGGCTAGTATAGGTTGTCACATAATTAGGTTCTCCAGATGGCGAAAGAAGCTGGGTGCATTGGTTTATGACTGTTGTCTCTGCCTGGGGAAAAAAAAAGGAACAAAGTTAAAGCAAACCCTGAAATTTGAAAACTAGTAATGACAATAGTGCAAATGAAGAGTTTAACCCTATTCTGAGAAATAATCTACAACACTGATAGCTAAAAACTAAGTATGTCCGAAAGCCTCTCATGCACAATTTTCAGGACTTTCCCCAACTTATATTGCACTGTACATGAGTAAAACAGGGACCTAGTAGAATAAGAGAACTAATATGTCCAATAACAGGCCTGTTAAATGAAAAGCTAAAGCATGTCTCCCACATTTAAGCTTTACCAAGAGGACATTTAAATACATGAACAAGATGCACATGTTGGCCGTATAGGTCAATTTAGCTTGTAAAACAATCATTGCAAAGAAAGTCTTAATTGATTCCATTTTTGACCCATATGCTAGTTTTGAGATTGTTAAAGTATCATATATCACTTGTCCACGGGTTTAGATGAGCCTCATACTCAAGTGATCCCTCCACCAAATGGCTTAAGCTTTTGGGTTGGACTTTCTAACATCTAGGTTATACCCCAAGTTTGTTACGTATGTGAGCCTCCTCATTTGCAGATTCCATATGTCGTTCTTAGCCTGGTTTAAACATGAGAGAGTGTTAAAGTATCCCAAATCACTCATCTATGGGATTTAGACGAGTCTTGTATTCATGTAATCTCCTTCTACCCAATAACTTAAGCTTTTGAGACTTTCCAACAAAGATTAGCAATATGACAAACATCACGTTAACAGAATTTCTTTTTCAAGATATCATGAATTCAAACCCACCCTCCCAAAACACATGTGAACCTATATCTTAGCTCATCCATAGACTGCAAACTACACTAAAATTCTAAGATGTAGAACCAGATCCAAAGGCAACCATTTTGTCAGCTAAATACAAGCACACTGAATGATCCCTGAACAATATAACACGTGGAAACAGTAGAATCATATGCCACGAGACTCCTCATGCCTAAGGCGAGAACTGGTGATAGAAATGGGGTGTCGAAAACATACACGGGAACAAAAGAATTTTTTAGTCAAAAGGCAGTAAAATCCTGTGAAAGTCCTCCATATAGTGCAAGGAATGAATGATACTAGACAAAAATGCAATATTATTTGAAATAATTATGGCTAGGAAAAGTAGAGATAACAAAGATCTGAAGTTAAAAGGGTTTTAAGTTCTATGATGAACCTGCTGCCATGCTTGAATGACATGGCCCTTCTTATCGATTCGCCCTACCAAGGCATCGCGAAGCACAGAAGGGAAATAGCGTAGTGTCTTTTCCGACCATGTATGTTGACTAGTTGCTAGTATTTGTTCTAGCATCGTTTGAACATATAGAAGGTGATCAGCATCCGCAACCCCACGAGTTTTAATGAGTATTGCTAGGGTAATGACCGTCATTCTATTCAGAGTTTCAGTAAATTCAGTTGGACCCTGCCAAAAGAAATATTGGCAATAAATTAGATAAAAAAAATCTTTGGCATTTGAGATCATGGGAGTAACCGGCAAGAAAACATAACAGACCAGATAATTAGTTCCACGTTCACCTAATATTTTACTCACCTTCCCTTCCCTTTTCACCGAAAAGAAATCTCTCAGTGAAAAAATTACATTCATGCATAAGTTCTCAGTCAATCTAAATACACGATGATCCCCGCGCTTCCCTTTGAGAGCAGCAATAATTTTCGTGACATCATACATCAAAGCTTTGGTTTTCCCTTGGTATCTGAAAAGAAAGTTTGATCCAATGACTATGGAGAAAGATTGAGATTGATCAAGAATTGGAGCCGAGAAGTTTCAACACTGAACGATCATCAAAAGGAATAACTAGAGTTAAGCACACGGTAAATACTATGGAAACATCAGATATTCTATGGACCAAACCCCAGATCTGTTACAAGAAAGGGATAATATGCAACTTCGAGTTGTCAATTATATTGTTTACAGAAATGGCAAACCAATTCGGGGAATTTCTGATACAAGTATTCAATTAGTTCGGACTTGTTTAATTTTGAATTGGGACCAAGAAACAGAATTACCTGTAGAGAGGAAGTAAGCGATAGTTCAAAATCTCAAATAGCAAAATTGTAACTCCGGGCTTACTCAACAAGGCCGGATTTCTCTGGGCCAAATGCTGCAGAAAATGGGACATAGTCATGTCACCCCAACTAGGTAGAACTTTGCATTAAAGATTAGGCATACTTATTACTTAGACTGGGCGAAAGAAGGGCCTACACTGATGTGAGAGCGAAATAATGAGTGAGGGGCAGTGAGCAGCAGTCTGGTATATGTTTCCACCATAGCAATACTAGGCACAACCTGCATTCAGAAAAGAATATATGATATTGGCAAAACAATGGTGCAAGAATTATCAACATTTACTGGCATATTATCATCTTGGATTAGATTAGATGCCTGCTGCTTCACACTCAGGCAATGCAAAGCATAACCATAGATTAAACAGAAACAAAGGATAGAGCTGTACAAAGTGGCAATAGATGATATCATGCCTATTAAAAATTAAGCTGAACATGAGCAATGATGGAGCAGCAAAAGTAAAATCCACCAGAATTGTAGAAATGAGAAAGCTCCATTAATGGATACCTGGTTGGAAAATAAAGCCTCCTCCATCTGAAACGCCAATTTTAAACATAGGTTCATTGAGAACCCAGAGATTAGGGTCATTGGTATTGGGCTTACTTCCCTCATTACCCTCTCATTTGGCATATTAGAACCCGGTAATAATTCCGTAACTCCAGCAGAGGATAACCAGTTCATCACCGTGTCATAAGCTGGTTGAGCCATGGTGTAAGATACAACCCAAAACATCCCTATCGATCTCTCATCCATATTCAAGTAGTCCATCATGCGATCTCCTGAAAAAGAAGCTCAACAAGCTGTAGAAAATCTGCTTGATATGCATGGATTGAAACTTCATAAACATGTCTGAGACAACAGGTTTAAGCAATTGGTGCAGTCCAAATAAACTTTGCTATTAGCATCCACATTGACATTGTGATAGCCTAAAACTAGGCTAACGATAAGAGACAGAGATAAATACGGCCACATGGTTGAGGATAGCATTCACTTCCTTTGAGGTGAAAAAAGAATACAGAAGGTTGATTGATTTTCTCTGTTAATATGTGATTTAAATTACAGCATTCTCGCTCATGAGTTTGTGTGCAAGCACATGCATCAGGTCCGTGAGCTCGTATTATTCATACACGTAAGTTGTAGGGTGGCATATCAGATGCATTCATTAGATGCACATGACAATTGTGACAATTAATTGATGTAGCCAAGAGCATAAGTTGT
The DNA here is from genome assembly GCA_014182725.1 of Eucalyptus brandiana. Classification (NCBI taxonomy): domain Eukaryota; kingdom Viridiplantae; phylum Streptophyta; class Magnoliopsida; order Myrtales; family Myrtaceae; genus Eucalyptus; species Eucalyptus brandiana. The sequence goes on from CM024669.1 coordinate 34,166,518, forward strand.
CAGAGTTATGTCAACTGAAGAGTTTAAAGGTGATCTTCAAAAAGCAGCTCAAGGTACTTCTTGGGTCATCATTCCTTTTTTCCTATTTAACGGTTTGCTAAGCTCTATAGTTTGAAATTGCATGAAGCAAAACCAGAACATGGACCCATATTGGCAAATACTTCATATCTATTTTCAAATATGTGATGGTTAAATTTAGGTTTTCATTTCTAAATTATCATAGATGTCTTGATTTTCGGTTTACATTAGTTTGATGCTCAGAGGCGGTCTCCGAGTTAATCCTGCATGATTTTATATCCCATTCAACATATCTCTTTCCTGCTACCTTGCTGGCAACCAAAACCTCTATTCCATCAAAATAATTTTACCTCCAGAAAGTTGCCTTACTCAGAATCTGTGATCTGCATGGAAGTGCAGCTAGCTGAAGTGCATTTGTGTTAAATGGAATCTCGGCCTCTAGTGGCATCATTGCTTATAATTAAACTGTATAGGGTGATCAAGTAAAAGAATACTAACACAAGGTGCAGGTAATTATTGAAGATTAAGTGATAGGATGTTAAGTGTAAATTCTGGAAAGTGACGGTGCAGAGTGTAAAAACACCAATGAAGAAAGATGTTTCAGAAAGGAATAAGGTTTTTAAAAAGACTAATTCAGTAAAGGAACATCTCCTGGGTGGAGGAATATAGGCATTTGCAGCTTCTATTTCAAGGTAACATGAAATCTCCTTTTACCTGGCCTGCCATTCCTATTAAATTTTCCTGAGAAGTACAATCCTACTTAAATTAGAAGCCATCAAATTTGCTAGGCACATTATAATGGCACATCAAATTTTCTAGGCACATTATGTCTTTTTTCTCTGTGTCCAAGCTTATAGTCCATGTTTTTCTATGCTTTTCTAGAAGCCAATGAACATTTGTTAGCCAATGGAAAGAATGGCTTAAGTGACAAGTCGACAATAATGGAACAGCAGATAGAATTCACAAGTAGTAATAGGTATGTCTATACCATCAAACAACTAAACTCTAACAGGGCTATTCATAAGCAGTACCTTTGCCCACTTGCCTCCACCATTCATCTATCTGCTTTCCTTTCTGAAGCTGCTCATTATTCAAATATTCCCTCGTTGCTGTATTCAGTGACCAAATTCGTAAAGTCTGACAACTGCTAATAAAATCAAGTAGGATACTTTGAGGATTATTAGGATCTGAGCCTCTGTCTTCTCGATGAAATGACAAAATCTTCCTGATTGTCTCCACCTAGCAGGAGGCAAAGCACGAGTTATGTAATGATTCAACATTCTGAACTTAAAGAGTAAAAGACATTAAACATTTGAAGAATATCTGAATTAATCTGCAAAAGCCATCTAAATTGCAAGAAACTACACATCATATCAAGGCTAATTACTGTATGTGAGAAGTGGAGATTTGTCCTTTTAATCCATGGTCTACTAAAACCCTGTTCATCAATCAAACCCTTCACCAGGTAGTACAAGGAAGCCTAATACCATATAAAAGGACCTGATTGCTGGAGAATCACAAGTGCTATAAGCATAGGCAAGTTACTCTATAAGAGTTATAACCTCTCGAAACCTGTAGACTATTATGATCAAGATGTTGCCTCCTCATCCTAAGGCAAAGTTTGGGAGCATGGAATTAATTAAATGCTCCTGAGTAAGCGAGGTTTATGCACGTGATCTAAATTGCAAGAAACATCTCATATCAAGGCTAATTACCGTAAGTGAGAACTGGACATTTGTCCTTTTAATCCATGGTCTACTAAAACCTTGTTCATCAATCAAACCCTTCACCAGGTAGTACAAGGAAGCCTAATATCATATAAAATTGCTGGAGAATCACAAGTGTTATAAGCGTAGGCAAGTTACTCTATAAGAGTTAAAACCTCTTGAAACCCTGTACACAATTGTGATCAAGATTTTGTCTCCTCATCCTAAGGCAAAGTTTGGAAGCATGAAATTAATTAAGTGCTCCTCAGTAAGCTAGGTTTATGCATGTGATCTATATCTGTCCTATGCATGGTTTATGCGTGCAACCTATATCTGTTCTAGGAGAAATTTTGCCACCAGCAATTTAACCAAGTCATATTTAGTATTAAAGCCCAGCCACCTGAACAAAAATTTTATGGCCCTTTTCCATTGGGCCCCCTCCTCATTCTAAAATAAACACCTTTTCATTTTATTCTATAAAGGAAATATTAATTCACCAGACTGTTGTTTTTATCTTTCAATGTCAAAACTTTCACACATCTACATTTAGCCAAATAAAAGTTAAGTCCAGTCTTCCACATTGTATACTCCACTATAACTCATCTAGAATTTCCATGCTCACAAAAATCATCTATTCTAGCAACATTCTACATACTCTTCACAAAATTATATTTGCAGCTCATTATATTCAGCATTTCCTCTCTTTCTCCAGTTTATCACTACAATCATCATTATGCAAGTTCACTTTCTTCTGTTTTAAACCTTCATCGTCACATTGAGTTACAGGTCCTCTTGAGAACAAGCGCATAATAGATGAAGAGCAGAACACATTATTCAAGAGCATATTAGGTGAATTGAGTAGATGCGTCCTGCAAAATGTGTCTTACAAACACGTAAAAAAATTTATTAATAACTTGGACAGCTGAATTACAGCAGGAATGTAGCTTGAAGAAAGAACCAAAAATACCACAAATAAATTATCATGTTCATTAAAAGTCAAATAAACTGGATGATCAACAATCAACATCTTTCGACCAAAAAAAAAAAAAAACAATCAACATCTGTTCTGAAGCTTGAGTTAGATGTCAAGTGAGGACCAAAAAATGCTTTGACCACCAAACCAACTTTGTGACTGTTATCAGCTGAGTCACTGTATAAAGAGAGGATTAAGGAATGGGGTCCTAATTCATCATGTAAACTTATCTCTCTGTTTTCTAAGACATGTTCCGACAACATGATATGAAATAACTCACACCCAACGGCAAAAGTAACCCTGTTGAGCATATATTGATTAGAAACAAGACTGTATGACCAAAAAAAAGAACAGGAAAAAAACTGAAAAATAGTGATCCAAAACCAATTGATAGTTCAAAACCAACCTTTCTAGAATCTGAATTCAAAGCATTTACCACGAGCTCGACTCGAATAATTTCAGCAAGTAGCCAAGTCACATGATTTGTACGAAGAATGTGTTGATCGCCTTCTGTAAGTCGCACAACTAGTTTGTCCACAAAATCAACAAAATCGATACACCCACTCTTCATTAGGAAATAGAAGATATCCGAAAAGATGAGCCACTCTGACCAGCAATTTATCTCTGCAAAAAATTATGCTTGTTGTGAGTCCATTCTAAATCTCCAGCAATCTATGAATGACTAGATTTTAATCATTTTTTACCAGCATTACAAGTCCAGGCATGTAGAAAAATAAACATAACACTGGCAGAATGATAAGGAAATCTGAATTATGAGATCAATTTCAGTCACAACAAATAAAAAGCACAACTTTGAAGAATCTAATTTTAGCAGCAAACCAAAAGAGCATGGCCAGAGGTTATTTTTCCCTCCATGATTACTGCCATATTTGATAGAAAACCACCTTATTTTATTACGGAGAAATCTTCAATAGCAAATGAGTTACAGCATAGATATCATATATAGGGTACACGATATCTCTTATATTCACAGGCGTCTTAATCTTCCCAGGGTCTTGACCAGGTGACCAGCTTTCCCGTCTATTCTGGTCAAGGAAGTTGTTAGTCATCAGCATTTTTTTTTTAAAGTAAAGAGAAATTCACTATAAGACACCAAAGGGAAGCCAACCTATGTACAAAAAGAGCTCATGTCCAGAAAGAGCTCAAAACCAATAAGGGGATCTCATTTACAAGACAAGGTATCCACAATGTCAAGTGAAGCATCTACATCCAAGAACATATCCCCACTATACCAAAGATGTAGAACTTAAGCCAATTTTGAATAAGATCTTGAATAGAGGAATCTTGCCACTCAAAAGTTCTCTCATTCCACTCTATGAACCAAAAATAAAACAGAGGAGCTAAATGCTCTTTATATTCATTTGGTATCGCTCCACAATTAAGCTTAAGATTTTGGGTTGGACTTTCTAACATGATATCAAAGCCAGTTATACCTTACGCAAAGGTTCGTGGTAAAAAAATTCCACGTGCAGCTCATAATCCGAATGTGAGAGGAGGTGTTGAAATATTGTTCCACATCACTTGACAATGAACCCTAAATGCTTTTTAAATTCATGTGGTATCCCTTCACCTATCAGCTTAAGCTTTTGAATTGGACTTTCTAACAAGGTTTGACACGGTTTCTCCTCTCTGTTTGAAAAGGAAGCATCTACTGGTTAACACAACTCCTTTTTTCAGATTGTCCAAAGTAAGGATGTGCCTGCAAGAAGTTTCCCAACCAAATAAAACAACCTACGTGGACCTTGGATTTCCAAATAGATATCCAGGAAGTCAATCCATCACCAACTATCATCTTCTCCTTTAAAAAACCATGAGAGGATTTAACAAAAAAGTTACTACTTTTGACAGATTTCCACATCAGTATATAATTAGAAAAGGGGGTAATATAAGAGTCCGATGCCTAGTCAAAAAAGTTACTAAAGGTTCCAACTCGCAATCTTGCCTAAGAAAAATCAATATGCTAAGAAGTCACTTCAAAGTTCAAAAATTAACAATCCTCCACAAAAACCTCTGTAAATGTCCCTAGAGATACAAAAGAGGTCAAGAAACCAATTTTTTAGCAGCATGTTTCCATGCCAAACGTCACTACAAGTATAAGTTCTACTCCCCTCACCAACTTTAATGAAGGTGTAAAGGTCATCCTGGCCTCTCTAATCCACCTCCACGTTCCAAAACCATGCAATGATCCTCTATATTTGGTAATCAAAACCATTTTATGTTGGAAGCGTGCTATTGAAATCCAATACCTTCACCTGCGGAGATCACCAAGAGAGACCTAAGTCCCAGGTCGCCAACATATCCAGTTGGACTATCAAGTTGGATCCACCATCACTCAAAAAATTAAATCAATGAGGTATAGGCCTACTTGGATATATTACCTACTTCACATCACACCAATTCTCCGATCTCACACATGTATTTCAACAATCTCCCCTCCACATATGAGCTCGTTGTTAGGTCTACTACCCTTTAATTTAAGTATTTTAATGAGTTATGAGCCAACTAGAATATATTCCGACATACAAATTCTCCGATGTGGGACTTTTCTGACACAACTCATACGTGCATCTCAACAATCTCCCAATCACACGTGAGCTCAGTGTTAGGTCTACTTTGCCTTAATTCAGGTATACATTTGCGTCGACTTGTCTCAACTTAAATTTCTAATGCGCACCTTCATATTAAGGTCTCTTTCGCCATACCAAACTATGAAGGCTGCCTATAAACTACGTTTGTCACAACATTATTTCCTTGAGATATTCAAGAAACATGAGACTGTGCCACCAATCAATCATCAACTCCGATACTTGTAATCAATCATCAACTCCGATACTCGTTGGGAGCATGCAGCAGAAATCCAATATCTTCAATAGAGCAGATCGCCACGAAAAAGACCAAGTTCAACCCCATCAGCATATCTAGTTGAACCCACATTCACTCGAAAGCTTAAACCAATGAATTATGGGTCAACTATAATATATTAACTGTGTTACACTACACTAATTCCTCAATGTGCAAGTTTTCTAACACAATCACATGTTCATCTCAACATGTTATCCCCCAAACACAAGTTCATCTCAACATGTTATCCAAGCCATACTGCACAACCACAATCTCCTCTAGAGGTGATCATGTACGACATTAAACACCGTAACCATTTGCTAGCTAGAGCCTCATTTAAAAGAAACAAACAGTTAACTCCCAAGATTCCCCCTATCAAAATGTTTCTATTGAATGCCACTTGACCAAATGGAATTTAATTCTATCAAAAACACATTCTCCAATCCCCCAATTTCCTTGCTCAGTTGCTAGAAGTTATACTACTAAAAATATAAAGCCCATTTGACATAATTGTGGCTAAAGTGTAGCTATATCGATTAATGATTGTGTTGTGAAGTGGTGCAACCTGTATATTTGACAAAACATGTTCTAAAGCTATCTTAAAACCTAGGATAGAGAAATTCTAAAAAACTGTTCTAAGCCATTATGTCTTTGGAGATGCTGCAGCTGTCAGGCATTCGCCAAAAACTTTATAAAAGTTACAGTGCATCTTTTCACAGCCAAAGTTATTGCAGGAAAGTTTTTCCAAACAACCTCTATTGTTGTTCGTAAAGGTCCTAAACCAGCAATTAAATAGTTCAAACATTGCATCAGCACGACGTGCTTCATTATGACTAATTAAATAAGTTATTTAAGTATCAAAAAAAAAAAAAAAATCAGCAGCAAGACTGGTTTATTGGCTTAAAAGGAGTTGACTAGGTAAAAGTCAAGAGCACGACTTCACTAGCCAAATAAAGGAATTGATGCAAACATCCGAAAAGTGCAATTGCCCAGATAGAATGGCAGCTTAGAATAAGCAGCCTCATCCAAATGATGGCTAAACAAATACCAAACTAAGTCTCAGGTACTAAACTGTTCCAACAGTTCCCATTTGAATCGATCATAGTGACTTTAAGGTGGTCTTCCATCATTTTGAGAAAGTAGTATTTGGCCTGCTTGGCATAAGAAATTTCTTTGTTTCACCATACAAACTCTTCTTGGGTTCTTTATGTGCTCAAGCTTTTTTTTTTTTTTTTTTTTTTTTTATGATTAATTTGACCTCCAATCATAAGTCCTAACAATTTCATAAATATGATTATCTTCATGATGGGCTTATCAGTTTTGCACCTCCTACCTACTTGATTACCTTTCTTTAAGCTAGAGAAGTATATGTTATCTCCAATTATCTTTGTCAAAGAACCAATCAAGACCTTGATTTATTGTTTTAGATAGCAAATTAAATCCTAAACTTCGCAGCCATTGATTGATTCTTAGTCGCTCCCCATTTTTTTCCATTAAAGTACATATGAGTAAATGCAAAGCCCAATAATAAACCCTTGATCTAACGTTATCTTCAACGTTGATGACCACCACAAGAAGAATTTCCTATTGATCAATGCAACAAACAAAGATGGAAATATCTCCATGCTTAACTAGATAGACCTTATTTTCAAAGCATGCAATTTAGCAAATCATCACTTTTAGAACTAATATGTTTCCGTCTCCAAAACTGTAAAGCACAATTCTCCTTAATAGTGCAAGAACATGTCTAGAATTTCTAACGTAATCTACATTTAATTTAGGGAAAATGATACATATGCTACGAGAAATGTAGCCCAATGTGCAATGTCCTTCTTGGAATGTGGTCACTGAACTATCCGTAAATGTTCAATGTAGTCCTTTGTTTGCACAAACAACAAATCAGGCGTTATTTGATGACATGAATCATTATATGCTGAATTGGACTTTTAAAAATGATGAGTCAACATCATCTTTTTATCCATCTACTTTTAAAGAGCAAAACATTGAGGCGTTAATATGTTCATCATTAACTAATGATGTGGATTACTATATCCTAATTTGAGATAAATATCATACTTAATTAATTCATGTATAACTATTTTTTGTTGTTCAACCTTCAAACTTAACAGATTGAAAGCCACCTTAGCAAAACTTGAGTTAACGAAAGAACAACATTAACCATTTTTATATAATCTACGGAGTAGATTGAACATTATTAATAGTTTAGGGACCACATTGAACATATAAAAAGTCCAAGGGCAATATTGCACATTGGAACAAAATTCATAGACCATTTGTGTCGTTTTCCCTTTAATTTTGAGGAAAACTCCAACTACATCTGTGAAGATAGAACACCTTGCCTGAATTTGTCAACTTCAATAGCTCGATAATCCTATCAATTGTTGCCTCGCATATCATTTCAGAGGTAAAAACAGCACCAGGAGTTGGTGGTTGTCCTGAAGGTCTATAGCAAGGAGCCACCAAAAGCACACGCTTCCACCAGTCAGGCGATGGAGTAGTCCTAATAGCATGTCTTATACATCGCAATGCTCTTTCCCAATCCAAACTTCCCCGTACAATTGACGTTGCTAGTTCCTGAAAAATATGATAAGTAAATCAAATCTATCAAAAATCTCCTTTAAATTAGACGATGTGTCTTTATCCTAGAATGCACGTCATTTACAAAATTTAGGAGTAGCCAATCACCTCTCCATTTAGCGGTTCTCCAAGCACACTTGGATATGTGATCGGGGAATACCGTAAGTTTCCAACTGCTTCACCAGACACATTAGGAGTAGTGAGGGTTAGTATCCTTTGAGTTCCAAATGTAGGACAATGAAGGTGCTGATCTAACATCTGCATGTGCATTGCCATCATATCCCTCCGCCTATGGATCTCCAAGATAAGGGTGAATAAGGCCTCATCATCCGGTATGTTCTCTATGAACTGCAAGCCACTGCGTAGCAATTCATAAAAGGGCACTCGACATTTGTCCTCCTCAACCAATAGCCAAATCACATCCAAACAACTGTGTAGCCATTCGATCAGTGCCTTGTCAGGTCTCCAGGACTTGATGACATCGGATTCATCCATTCCATGTTGTCTTTGATCCCAATTAACAAGCCAATTAAGCATATGTGAGAATATGTCAGAGTGAGTCACCGGTTTTAAATTAAAGTCAAGACCTATCAAGATAATCTTGCAGCATAGCTGACGTAGGCTGCTCACACCACTGTCTCTTACAGATGAACCAGTTCTCACTGCGGCATGTTGACCAGAGAAGGAGATATCGGATGATTTTACCGGTGACATTGTCGCACCAGATGATGGTTCAATGGTTGACTGACCAGGAGAACCAATGACATGAACCGATGACAATGGAGATGCAGGATTGGAAGGCTGAAAGTTCGAATTGGGGATTGCGCCTGATGACGCTACCCTTTCAGACTGTGATAAGCTTGTTGGTGATACTACAGGCATAGACTGGCTCCCCTGACCCACTGACAGTTCAGTTGACGAAAGTGAAAGAAGAGAAGGCAGAAATGTGTCCCAGTTAATGTAACCAATACCACACAAGCTCCGTAGAGCAAAGAGAAGAAACTCTGCCCGTGGTGCATGACCACTGCACTGTCCAACCAAAGATATAATTACAGATTCTGTCATGGATCGCAATTGATCTTGGTCCTGAAATGCACAGCACACATTTTAAGCTCGCATCTGCTAGTTACATAAAATTATATAGGTAGAGAGGGAGATTTAGGAAAAAATGCAAAAGGAAGATGTATTTGCAATAGGATTTATTAACCTACAGCAAACTGGTTTTGAAGTTGCTGGAAGTCCACAATGAACTGGTCATTCTGAGGAGGAAGGTCCCTGTTAAAAGCCACGACACGCTTCTGCGCCTTATTCCTGCAGGTGATTTAGATGCAAATTGAAGCAGAATTAACCCCCGAAGGAAGCAAACCACCAAAGATTCCTCATTGCATCCGACGCACAGCCCAACAATACCCAGAAGTCAAACTCTTATTCAAATAACAAACACATCGAAATTTCCCTTCCCAACTTCGGACAGCAAAATCACCTTCTCATCTTAGACCTAGGGCACAAAGGGGGGGTGGCAAAAACCACTTAATTCACCTAACAACGAAAGGACCATTTTCAGTTGGACCGGAAACTCAATCAATTGCTCCACAATCGTACTCCTATACACTTAACAGACGAGCGACAACACAGAGCCAATCCACGGGCTTCACGCATTCCGAGTTTCGAGTCCTTACGGGGGTTCGCGGACGGAGTCGTCGGCTCGGTGGCGGCTGTTCTTCTGCGAAACACGAGCGAAGTCAGACACTTGCGAACGACTAGAGTCGAAACACGCAAAAGCCGAAGGAGGATTGTTTCGGGGAGAGAGAGAGTCTTACTCCTAAGTAGAGGTTGAAGAGATCGTTGATGGCGGCGCGAGACGGATGGAACTGGTAGGCCCGCGAGGCCGAGCTCGATCGCTGCGGCGGCTGATCCATCTTCACTCCCCGGCGATCACGTTCGCGGCGCGGCGCGGCGCGGCGGGGCGGCGGGGCGGCGGGGCGAAGAAGCGACGGAGCTCCTACGATTCTTCTCGGCGGACCATTTCGATGGCGGGGGAAGGGGGAGTTTCGGAGCTGCGTGGGTTTCCGTTGGCTTTCTTCTTCTCCTTCTTCTTCCCTCTGGAGCTGCGAGGAGAATTTTGCCCCTAAAGCATGTGTTTTTCCGTTGGCTTTATTAGTTGCTTACAAAGCCGAAAAAGGGCAAAGATAATAAGATAAAAAAAACTCAAAAACTAGAGAAGGAAACGTCAAATTGTCAAGAATACTGTTCTTACTGTCATTAACAAAAATCCGTACATTAAGTCATTGGCACACTGCTATGTGAATCTTAAAATAGTGAAACTTGTTTCTGAAATCCAACTAAATTCCAAAATTCTACTTTGTACGATCAAATTTTAAAATTTATAAAAGTTACGCAGTCAAGTTTTGTGTTTCAAGTTAAACATTTTTAGAAGACGTGGAGTTAATATGGTGCCAAATAGGTGTTAGATAGGCCATTCTTAAATTTGCTTAATCAAGTCTTTAAACGTCTCTTTGGCTCGATATATTTCATAAAAATATATATTTAGTTCGAGATGATATTCTTAATAAGAATTATTATAAATTAATGTAAATTACGGATTTATCATCCTACTTGGCTATTTTCTAATAAGTTAGAGAGAACAATTTTGAGAAAGAAGAGGCATGGCAATGATCGTCGCAACATCAAGGCATCACACAAAAACGCAATTGTGAGAAAGAGAGTGGGGGAGAGAGCTGAGCGAGGTCTCCCCGACTAGTTTAGGCAAGCGTCATGACCCTTGTCATAGCAATTGCTTGCGGCCCTATTTGAAAGTTTTTGAAGTGTGATTGAAATTCGAGAATAACGTTTTATGTGAAGTTTGCTAGACATTTTATTTTTTTTTCGGTCAAATTGCTAGACATTGACTTGAGGCAAAAATGCGCTCTAGTGATGAAGTACTTGTACTTTTACTATAAAAAAAAAAAAAAAAAAAAAATGCATGTACATACATGATTTGCAATACAACTATGAATTTATTTAAAAAAAGAAATACCCCCATCTTGAAGTGAGATAAATCATACGCGTATAAAGCACTTGTTGTATCATACTCTGATTAAAAGATTTTCACAATCTAGCTCATTTCATAACTTTCCAATCGGTCAATTAATGATGCACCATGGGAATTATCATTTATATTTAGGAAATATGAATAGACATGCCATCTCAACATGAATGAACATAATATTCTTTCCGATTTTTAATTAAGGTCGATGTTGAATGGATTCATCATAAGTCGAACAGAGGAGAATATGGTCACCCCATGAAGGGCAGCGGCTGAGAAGGAATGACCTCTTAAGTCATCGCAGCTTGCGCAGGGAAATTGGAAGATTGCAATGAAAAAAGAAAACTAAAATGAATGATGTCGCATGGTAATAGTAGGGAACAGCATTGTGCTTCGTAGATGGCAAGGATGTTCCATGAGCGTCCTGCTCAGAAGTTGAGTCCAAGCTCTATTCGTAAATCAGTTTGCGACTTTCATAAAGGCATTATCATCGGTCTTTACCGACTGCGTACTTCTGGGATGAAAAACGATGGAGTGATTTCAATAGATAGAATCGTAAGAGTGAGGTGTGACAATTTCTGATCCAACACAAGTTGAATGACACGATTCTGCAGCTGGAAAATGTAATGGTAAAATCAAACGACCGGGCACAAACTCAGGAGATCATATGTGCGTACTCTTGCCCGTTTCACTGCACGGTCAAAACGAATGAAACAAGGTTCACTTCTGGAGAAGAGAAGGTATCATCACCTGTGCACTAACGGTAGCAAAAAGAGACTATGTGGGACATGCTGCGGAATGCATTCATATGCAAAAAGGGAACCTTATGCTTGTGCCTTCTCAAGATTCATTTGCCCAAAGCTATACATCAATATCATCCTCCTCGTATACAGCACACAACTCACAAACAAACCCCCGAGACCCTGAAGGATTGAGCCGCCGCTCCGCATGTTGCTTGCAGTATGGCTTGTTGCAGAAATCACACTTGGGTAGTTGGAGCCAGCACCTCATGCATAAGATGTCCGCGCAAATAGCCTCAGCTTCCTCTAGATCGTCAGGTTCGACGCATGCGCCACACTGGATGCACCTCGGAATACAAGATCTGCATCCTCTACATTCACTTAATCGCCGGTCTCTCTTCCTCACGCATGTTTCTATAGGGCAGATAAAGACCTTCCTCACCTCGTTGCATTTTGGACAGATTTCCACATCAACAGGACAAATATTGCAGTCGCCCTCGAGTCCGAAGTGCATGGAGCACTTGTGCTCCAGCGTTTTGGGATTCACTCGAACGTAGGATCGAAGCACTTGAAGGTGTTGCTTCTGCAGATTGTAGATGCCATTGATCTTTACGGACTGTAAAATGTTGCCATGTGCTGATAGAGTCCTCACTGCGTTTATGACTCCCTCTGGTGTCAAGCCAGTACATCCCGGTACATATAACTGCATAAACAACAATCTCAAGCCATTAGAGTAAAACTTTCTGCAAATCAAATTACTTCTATTTTGAAGAACAAACGATTATTGTCTCCACTCATTTTTCCAGACGTAGCTAATCGCACACCAAGAAGCCATCAACACTAAACTGAACCCCACAAGAAACTCTATGTTTCCAGACATTTTTCCATAAACTATGATTTTGGCTGCCCCGAGCTTATTTTTCTCTAGTTCAACGGAGCACTTCGCTTCATGAGGCACACAAGTTTAAGGGTATGGTTAATTGTTGGACATGAGCAGAAAACAATGATATACAGGTATTATCTCCAGCAATTCACAATAAACACAGAGAAGAAAAGGATAACTAGAGTAGCGGTTTGCATCTTTACCTTGTCGATGAGAGGATTTCTCTCTATAACAGTTTGAAGCCCGCCGTCTGTGATTTTTGTGCAATTGAACAGCCCGAGTGTCCGGAGCTTCCCATTCGCCTTTGAAGTGATCTCAATAAGTATCTCGTCACACATCCGCCGACTCAAAGGATCGTCGACAACGAGTTCGAGCCATGGCAGAACATCGTCGCGCAGTGCATCTCTCAGAGACGTGCACGCCTCGCCCACAGCAATCAGCCCAGATAAGCTGAGATAAGGCAAGACCAGGAGCAGGGCCTCATGGGGTTGACCCGGTACCGTCAGCTCACCTATGTTCTCATCCTCGGGAGACGCATGATTGACATCGAACGATAGGTTTGGCATTTCTTGGTTCTACCAATCTTCTGACAGAGCTTGAATCTTTGGATTTGCTGGTTTATGATTGAGAACAGAAGAAGGAATGAGACTTTGAAGGGAGAAATATGAACAAGAGCCTGTGAGGGGGATGTGATTGGATATATGGACTCCTAATGGGAACGTGGATAGATAATTCTTGTCTGGACTATATGAAACGCGGGTCTATCTCAATGTAGCGGCTTTGGTAAGAAGCAAGAGATCTTTTTGTTTTCTTAGTTGCCAAGAAAAGTAAAAGTAACAGGATTCACGTATAAACCATGACTTGGCTAGTGTTGGGGCCAAATTAATTTAGATTTTATAATATTTTTGCTTTGCTCCCATGACTTTGACACTTATCCATTCGTTCAACGAAAAATAAGGCGTTTCTAGAAATGTTTTCTGAAAAATCATTTTTCAGAAAAATATAATTATTTTCGATATTCGGCTAAAATCTGAATATAAAGTGGAAATATTTTTTGGCTATTTGATAAGGAAATAAAATTTTCTCCATGCACTTTTTATAAATAACATTTTTTATTATTTTAAAAATTATTTTTTTATTATTTTATTTTATTTCTTTAAAAATCAATTTTAAAATTATTTTTCTTTTTTTTTTCTTTCTTTTTATCTTCTTCTTCTTTGGCCTGGCCAAAGGCAAGCTCAAGCTCACTACTGGGTTGCTAGCCTTGGGCCTAACCAAATTGGTAAGTTCGAGCTCACGTATGGTCGATTGCCGGCCATTGTCGTAGGTGCAACTAGCAACTAGCCAAAGAAAAAGGTGGAAAAAAATAAAAGGAAAAATAATTAAAAAATTGAATTTTAAAAAAAAAGAAAGAGGGGCTAATAGAGTATGAGATAAGGGAGTGAGTAGGGAAAATGTTTTCTACTTCTTCTATTTCCCCAACTTGAAAAGTAGAAAACATTTTTCTCAATTTTAGAAGAATTTTTTTCCTTAATGAAAAATGTTTTCCCTAACTAATTCATTTTCCGTTAAATGAACAATAAACAATTTGGAAAATGTTTTTCCGCAAGTTGTTTTCCGCGAAATGAATTATATTATTTTGACAATCAATCCCTCACATGATACGAAGGAAGTTCTCTGGAGGTAAAAAACTCAAGCTGCATTTAGTGGCAGGGATTAGCATTGATATAGGATTAGGATACGATAGGTTAAGGACGTGGGCATATGTTTATATTTGTAATATTTTGTTTAGTACATGACCGCATATGATCTAGACTAGTATTACTCAATAAAAAATAAATAACCCAATTTACTATGTAGACGAAATGACTACTGCTTGTAGTGGCCGCGATTGCTGACGGCGACCTCCACAGCAAGGGCTGCCTAACCGTGGCAACCACCACATTGACAGTTACCTCTGTCGTGGTGGTCAACGTGTGGTGGTCCTCATCGGGGTGTCATTATCCAAATTTGGCGACCATGCTCGCGACGAAAAGTGAAACTCTCAAGCAACCACGCTGTCTAACGGTCGTTTGAGAGTTGCAACTGCCGACCACCTAGCGATGGTCGAAAGGCCGCGACTGTGGTGCCGTTGGTTTGTGAGGCAATGTATGTATCTGCTTTCTTAATGTTTGTATCTGCTTGGGCATAGCAGAGGAGTGAAGTGGACAAAGGAGGGCAGGATCTTTTCTTGGGGTGAGTTGGATCTCCACAAGGCACGAATCCAATGATTGATGGGTGGTGACGGTACCCGAGTATACCCTCAGGGCCCAACGGCAGGGCTAATGTGGTTAAGCAGCTGTCGCTTGCGATCAAGCAGAACATAGAAACAGTTACCTATAAGCTTGCTTATGTTGAGTCTCATATTATAGATGGGACATTGACGAGTGACAGATCATAACGCAACCACCTTAATTTAAGTCTGGAACAAGGTATAGAGCGTTAGACACCAGATAAATGGTTGAGATTCAATCCGACATGAGAAATTATTACAAGAATCGGTAGTCACCGGTCCGCTGGCAGGCAGTTAGTGATGAATACCTTCGAAGTTGACGCTTGGAAGTTTCGCAAACCACAATTATACATACTAATCTAGGAAGAAAAACTTGTGATGGCGAAACAAGACACAGAGACTGTCAAGATACAATCAGTGGTCCAAGGGCTCAACTGCTGTCTTGAAGAGAAGGATGTAAACCTTATCAATTGAGAAGTACAAGAAGCCTCCAAGCGAGTGCGTGACATAAGATCCGAAGCTAGTTCCCACGATGCAGTGCCAAGCTGGACCGTATGAACAGTCAAACTCCTGCAATGCACAAACACAGGGAAAAAAAGTGAGATGTTAGCTGGCTCATAAAGCTAATTCTTTTGCTTGAAACAGACGGGTAGTAAATTTGCATTCATACACTGACTCCTTGAGACAGGTTCAACAAGTGGCTAAAACCATTCTTGACATTGCAGGTTGCCCAATTCTGGCTTCATTACACAATAGAGGCATACCCAGTGTCCACATATGCGCAGATACACACATTGCAGGTTGCACAATTCCAGCTTCATTACATGATAGAGGCATACCCAGAGTCCACACATGCGCAGAGACACATTGCAGGTTGCACAATTCCAGCTTCATTACATGATCAATGCATGCCCAGAGTCCACATGCACAGATACACACATGCATGCACACGCGCAGGGAGAGAGAGAGAGAGAGAATAGCATGGTAGTGGCAAAAGAAGACATTCTTTTGATTGAGTTCTTCAGTACACTTTCAATAAAGACCATAAAAACTTTTCAGAAACCAAAGGCCTGTACATCTTAGACAGTTCTGCAAGTGCAAATACAGTCTTCTGTCATATGTTAAGCTTAGTCTAAAAGACTTCCCAGCACTGCTTAATGTAGGGCTACAGACCTAAAATTCGCAGCCAAGCCCGTCCGAATGGTAAAGTACAAGGATTACTTGGTTAGAGAATTCATAAAAGAATCTTAAGACTCCGATGGGGTATCCACTAAAACCCACTGCAAATACAATTTACCTAGGAATAATGGTCTAAGTTAGTAAATATCTTCTGCACAAAAGACTAGGATAAAATCAGATGAAAATCTGGACAGTGTGAAGATAGAATCACCAAGTAGAGCACATATTGATTAAAATGTAGAATGGACTTGATGTGGCAAAAAGACAAAATCAACAGGCACAACATCCACCTCGATCCTTCCCATAGACCATCAGAAAAGATGAAATTCCTTGCTTGACAAGTATCATTTCCTTCCATTTCCAGAAAGAAGCTGTGTTAAGTTCATTTGGCTCATTCCACGAGCTCATATTTAAGTAGATAAATAGTGTGAGACAGACCACTTATGCTGATTTAATGGACCAACGTTTTCTATTGCAATAAACGCAGCAAAACACTACTCTAAATATATGCCATTAACTGAGGCTTCTGCCTTAGTCAGGTTTTATGTGATGATCCAGAGTTAAGCGTTACCATTATGTGCTTTCATGACTTTTCTGCTAGACTATTTTCATTCAGCAGTTTACATCATGAAACTAGCAGAAAGTGGGGGAATATTGAAAACCAATTCATAAGAGCAGAAGTAATAATAAGATTATTTCACAAAACATACAAAAGGAATATGAACAGAGGAATGACAGGGAATGAGGTTAACAAAGTTACCAAACTAGTAAATAATTTCCCATAGATATGCAAAAAGAAAATTAATATTTGACACCCTCACAATTCATACAGGAAGATCTACCATTCCACCTGGAGCAAATTTTGCATTGCCAAGGGAAATAACAGAGAGACAGAATTATAGCCAAAACACTCATACACATACAGGGACAGAGCTATTCTTTTAGCATGAACAAATGTAATTACATATACTAGGTCTACAATGACACAATACATGTAGCTATAGGTATTCACAGTTCAGACAATAATGTAAGTCTGTTAAGCACTCTGACATTGTATGGTGCCATTTGTTCCAGTGTCAGTGGCAAATTAATAGCCTTAGTTTAATGGTCTTCAATTTGTTTCCCATAGTTTCCTATAGTCGACATCAGCTAAATCTCTTGAATGTATCAGCGTTGAAAAATGGCTTAAAATAATTAGTACACTGTCCACAACATGCAACAGGGTTGGGGAGACCGACAGGCCATTAGATATTCACCCAACAAGTGGACTCAAGATACCAATTTCGGGCATATTGTAATTCCATCCAGATGAAAGAAAGATCACCTCATGCTTACAAACAAGTAGGGAAAAAAATGTTCATCCTGTGAGAAGTATCCCTAGAACTTACAAGAATATCTGATTTGAGAATGACAAACACAGCCTGAAGATCACAAAGATTAAAACGATGCATACCCCCTCACCCAAATGTCAGATAATAGGTCGATATTATACTACCATTTTCATAGGCATATGTCATCATACTCTAATTAATGAACGATTAGGAAGAGTAATCATGTTGTGTTCGGGTGTACTATAACTATTGTGGGAAATAGATTAAATGCTTGTACTGTTGTAACTTAATGCACAAAATGAAAAATTTAGAACTTTAAGCCCACGAAATTTGACAAGTTCTAAGTTGTAAATCATAAGCATCAGAAGCTGCGGAATTGAGTGGCGTGGAAAAAACCATCGATTGTAAATGGGGCGTGCAGCACGATTACTCAACCCACTTCAATTTGCACATGAATTTGATGCAGAAAATCCATGAGAATGCCATTGTACCCTTAAAGGTTGTCAAAAAAAAAAAAAAAATAAACCAGTGAATTTGATGCAGGTATGGAGAAGCAAACCACCCATGGTAGGTGTTGCTGAAACAGCCACAACGTTTCCAATAACTTATTTAACTAACAATAACCAAAACATCGAAATTAAACAATCAAAGGAAGTAGAATAGACAACAGCCAATGTTCGACGCGACTGCGAACTCTCGACCCGACACGAGACTAATAAAAGCGTACGAAAATCCCGTAAGGATGAGTCCCAAGCAAGCAACAAGCACAGGTAAAGTCCGGGACCACATTTTCCAGTTGAACCGAAGCAAACAACGCCAACGGACCACCGACACGAACCACATAAAACTGGGCCAAAAAAAAAAAAGGAAAGAAAAAGCGAGTTTTTTTTCACCTTCTTAAGGGCGAGAGCGATTCGCTTGCTGTCGAGCTTGCCGCCGCGCATGGCGTCGAGGTGATCGCGAGCGCAGCGGAAGGCCTTGTTCTGCAGGGGGACGGGCATGTCCGAGGCCCGCACCCGGACGTTGAGCCGATCGTGCTGGTCCTGCTCCTCGACCGCCTTCTTCTTCTGTATCAGGCTGCTCAGGAACTTGCTCCTCCGCTCCAGCTCCTCCTCCGCTCTCCCCGCCATTTATCTTCCGCCGCCGCCCCCGTCTCACGCGCTCCCTCTCATAACTCGGCACGAGCCCTCCCTCCGTCCCCCACGCCCCCGCGCCTTCTTCAGGACACTACTCGCATCCGCCCGCGGCGCGATGCCAGCGGCCGGAGCTCAAGTGCGCTTCCGGTGTTCGATCGAATGACCCGGAGAGAGAGAGAGAGAGAGAGAGAACAGTAAAGATAGAGAGACGAAAGAACGAAAGCGGAACACCAGACCAGAGACAGGAGAGAGAGAGAGAGAGAGGGGGGGAGAGAGGGTCCGAACGGGGGAGACACGGGTCTCGATAGTGCCAAAGGAAAAGTCATCAAAAGCAGGATTGTCTTGTGTTGTGGTGGGGTGTTTCCATGGCTTCTCAGTTCTCTCCCTTCTCTCTTCTCTCCTCTTTTCGAGCCTTTTGTGGCATTTTATTTTATTTTATTTTATTTTATTTTGTCCCTTTTTCCAAGTACGTAAAAACTTGATATTAGCTGATTTATTAGACTACGCGCCCCAATTACAAATGGTGCTCGTAATAACGATAAGGGACTCGTGTTCAAAAACACCTATAACCGTTCCACGAATTATTTAATAAATCAAGTTTATAGATCAGTCTTTATAAACCATGTATTTTCCAAATCATTAATGTTTCGTTAACAAGTGTTTGGGTGGTGCTTATCAGCATATGCTTATTCAACAATGTTTCTAATTTCCAAGTACTGAGGAACATTATTTAACGGATGCGAGACCTTTATAATAACACTCAGGAGAATTGCTGGCTCTTCCTCACCCTTGTATTCATAAAAAAAAAGCAAAAAAAAAAAAGGATGATTAAGATTATTTAAGCAGCCGACTAATTATAATGGACGCGGCACTCCCTCCGCCGGATGGTTATTTGGCGTCAGTTTTACTTCATCGCTCATTAAATTAATTATATGGTACTTGTTAATAAAATCATTCTATTACTGTTTTTTTTATGTTTTTCTTTTCTCCTTTTATTTTCCTTTTTTGGGTTAGTAGTTCGAACCCTATTGACAAGGTCGTTGGGTTAGGTGAAGACCGCGGCGGAGGAGACAAAATCAAGTTGCAGCGCGTTTCGATTAGCGCAAAGCTGCCGACCCCAGTCACCGAAACTTGCCGAGCCCCACTCCTCCCGCTAATCAATGACCCATCCTGAATATCTTATGATCCGACAAAATTTTACCTAAGTAAAAATGTGAGTTGATTAATCGATGGTAATCATCCTCATGAACACATGATGGCAAACGTGAGCCAACTAAAGAAAAAGCATGTCACGCCATGATTATTGCGACACCGTGGAACTATTGTTTGTTGGGTTAGTGCGTGTTTACATTTAAGCAATTTCTTTTTCTTTTTTTCTTCGCCAAAATTCAAAAAGATTATATAAATTCCAAAAACAATAAAAGAAAAATTGTATGTTATTATGCGCGTGCATTTAAGTGTCGAAAAAATTGATTGTTTGTTAAGTAAAGTGCTTGGTTTACCGTGTCTGAGTAGTGGCTTAATGACAAAATGGGTCGGTTGTCTTTCGGAGATTATGAGTTTGAGTTGTAGATTTCAATTATTTGCAGCCTTGTGTGGTGGTTGAGTGACGAATGGGTCGCACGTCCCCTCCTTAATAGTTATGACTTGAATGAATAGAAGGTAGCGGCTTTCAAGCACTTGCTACCTTAAGTGCAGATATTCCTCATATTTGGCACGTTGCTTAGATGTAGGTAACTAACATCAAGCCTTCAAGTTTCAACTGAGACTCAAATAAAACATCGAACAATAGATGTGAGAACCTATGATAATGTTTAGAGTAATCGATGCCAATCGCCTTGCATGGCATCTAATTAAAAGAAGTAAAAATGTTTAGTAAAGTCATATTGTTTTCCAATGCTTGAAATAAATGGAATGGATCTTATGCTGAATGCTCTAGAACAAGTATTCATTGAGAATGATCGGTTTATTTTAGGGAAAATTGTTAAAAAAAGTTTTAAGCTTATTGCACTTTGGCTCATTTCTAAATGTCTCAATTTTGTTAATTAAGTCTTAAACATTTTCACGTTTTGCTAGTTAAGTCTATTCGTCTAATTTTAACCAAAGATTGTTAACTTAGGAGTTGGTAGTGTCCCATAGGACAACTAGCTAACATGGATAATTTTTTATAATTTTTTTTAAATTATTTTTCTTTCTTTCTTTTCATTTTTTTCTACAAAGTACAATGAGAGATGGCCAAGCCTTCGCTAGGCTTGGAAGGAAAAAAAAATAAGATTAGAGAAAATCAAAAAAGGAAAAAAATTTAAAAAAATTATTTACACTAACGCCAACTATATCATATAAAACATCTCTCTTACACATCAATATTTTTTGGGTAAAATTAGCTAGATTGACTAAATTAGTAAAACGTGAACAGTTTTAAACTTAATTGATAAAATTAAAAGATTTGGAATTGAATCGGTCAAAGTATAAGAAATTTTAAACTTTTTTGACAATTTTTTCCATTTGCGTCCACATTCAGCGGACACATGAATGCACGTTTTGAAACAAGCCACCTGAAATTCATTCCTTAGAATCATAAAGTCCACCTTCAGGACTAAAATATGACCAAAAACCCTTTAAAGCCAATCAAAACAAACGAATTAAGGAAAACGCCAAAACAACCGGAAACAATAGGAAGATATAAACATAAATAAATAAGTAAATAAGTGGTTCATTGACCCCAAAAAAAAAAAATAATAAATGAAAACGCAGAAAGTGCCGTTCCTCGCGGCGGGAAAATTTTCCTCGAGTCGAGACAAAGGAGGATGCAAATTAAGAAAATAGCAAGGACGTGCATAGTATAG
The DNA here is from genome assembly GCA_014182725.1 of Eucalyptus brandiana. Lineage (NCBI taxonomy): Eukaryota > Viridiplantae > Streptophyta > Magnoliopsida > Myrtales > Myrtaceae > Eucalyptus > Eucalyptus brandiana. Next base: position 34,188,108 of record CM024669.1, read on the forward strand.
GAGGCTGTGGATGTGGGCCCCAAAGACAATCCTCCTTTCTTGAAAGTTGGTCGGCTCCATTTCGTACGGAGTGGGGACCGTCCGTTGACCGTCAAACTCAACGAGCGTGCCTTCGAATTGGACCGGACAGACGACGGACCGGTTTGATACGCCTTCGGACCGGACCTCGTGGGAGGGTAGTTTGAGCCTTGAGGTCCATGGGCCGGGGTCGGATCGGGCTTAAACAGAGGGGGACTGCTCAGATTTGTCTTGATGAAGGATAGGGTTGAAGAAAGAGAGGGCGCATTAGATGTCGCTGTTGCGCCTCGATTCGGTCGATGTCTCGACGGAGGTGAGATCGAGCGAGAGGGACGATGGTGGAAAATAGATGGAACCGTGGCCGGCGGAGAGTGCAGTGGCGCCGCGAGTGGTGAAAAAATAGAGACGATGACGACTACGGTGGGAAAAAGATGATTTGATCATTGGCGGGTGGGCTGATCGGCTTTAGCCTAGGCCCGATCGGGTTCAAATAGCTTACTGAACCGAGCAAGCTATTTCCCTCTTGGCCCCCTTTTGACTCACCTCGGCCTGCGCAAAATCATCCAATTTTGATATCTGTTCAATAATGGGCGAGTGTATAGGCAAGAATTTGTGTCTAATAAACGGGCTGACCGGCTGATCATGTCCGGTGGAAAGCAGAGCAGTCGAGACACCGATGGCGGTCATCGAGCACCATCGTTAAGTGGTGATTTCTTCGGAGGTGGCAATGGTGAGCGATGGGGACGAGCAACAGAGGCGGTACGAGAATTGCTGTTGGCGAATGTGGCTGGCTGATGAAAAGAGAGAACAAGAGGCAGGGGATGGGCTAAGGTAGTCCTCGGTCGGGAGGCGGTCACAAACTCTCCATACCCATAATGACGGTGGTAGGATACATTCAACGTCCAACAACTTTATATCGCATTACTTAGTATATTGATTTTGTGAAAGCAATATAAGTAAACTCAAATTTGTCTTTCGCATTATTAGGATACACTAACAATAACGATTATGTAATTACAACATATAGCTTAGAGTCTTTTAAAGATGCTCGTTTCAGATGAGCTCAAAACATTCAGCGCTTCATGCCGTCCTCCACGACTGGAGCCACCGGCGGCATCGAAGCCATTGCCACCCCATGATTTTGCCTCTCCTCGCTCTCAAACCAACCTGAACATTTCATCATGTTGAATTAACCATCGAGAGTTCAATGATACGAATATGAATCGGAAGGAAATATGTCCTCAACATGATGTTACCGAGGGATGGGTTGAATCCGCGGTTCTGGAGCTCGCGATACTCTTGGGTGAGGGCGCATGACTCGCAGAGGCAGTGGAGGATGAAGTCCTCGGCGGCGTTCCCGTCGATCCTATACTGCTTCCTCATCTTTAGACGGTAGAAGAAGGAATAGCAGCACGCACACCCGGTCAGCCAAGCGATGAGAAAGTAGATTGCTCCATTTAAACCACAGGCTGCAAACACATGGTTCGACAATAGAACCGATCAGCTATCATGAATGAACGTGTTGGAAATTCCCTAGTATGAGTAAATTATGCCGATCAATACGTGGTGGAATGAATTATACCGTGATATCATCCATCAAATTAGAGTGTTAAATGTTAAAATGCACTTATTAGGGAGAAAAGGAGACACCAAATCAGACTCAACAGTCCAATGAACCGATGAGTTTTTAATCTTTACATTGGAAAATTTGGATCGAACAAAGTCGAGAAAGGGTAAAGGGATAATGATATGTGAGGTCAGTAAAGTTTTCTTTAATGTTTAATGTGGTTCTTAAGTTTTTTTTTTTCTTTTTCAATCTACTCATGGAACTTCTGAATTTCCAAACTAGGTAGTCTTTCTGTTGTAACTTCAAATTTTTTAGCTAACATAGTCATAATTTATGTTAACTTGGTGTTGGAATTACCACTCTAGCATCCAAGTAACTTACATATAATTTTCACGTTATATCTCTCTTGCTCTCATGATTTTGGCTAAAAAAGAATAGAATGACGTGACAGTTACCTCAATATTTTGGCCCAATCAATGCCATCCCACGTCAAAAAAATATAGGTGTGTGGCGGTGTACTTAACGAAAAGACTATACTGAGTGAATATTAAAAATTCAGAAACTCCATCGAAAAAAAAAAGGTTCGAAAATCATACCGGACATTGACAAAAAAAAAAAAAAAAAAATACCACCCAAGTCATTATCTCAAAGTTAGATAAGATCAGGATAAGATTTTAGTAATTCGATGTAATTCTGATCGTGACGAGAGGATCCAAATCCAATAATTCAGCGTGATCCAGAGCTATTAAGGGTGAGTTTGATAACGATTATATTTTGAAAAATAATTTTTTTTAATCAAAAATGGTTTTTTTCGATTATGTTTTTGAGAAAAATTATGAAGCAAAAGAACACATTTGATAACTCCACAAAAATCCTATTCTCGGAATAAAAATGCGTTTGGTGGGATTCTTAAATTTTTTAATACTTTTATTATATTTTCTTATTTTTCCTTTTTTTCTTTTTCTCCTCTCCTTCCTCATTCTTCGTGGCCGATCGCCAGCCACCGTCATGGCTGGCAAACGGCTAGGTGAAGGTCTGGCAAACTCACTAGACCCTCGCCAAGCCAAGGCGAGGTTGACAAGCTCGCCGGAGGCTTGCCATGGGCGAGCCTCAACCTCGTCCAGGCAACGTGAGGTCGGCTTGCCCTAGCTTGGCAAAGAAAAGGAAGAAGAAGAAAAGGAAAGAGAAGAAGAGATAAGAAGAAAAAAATATAGATTTTAGGAATTGTTTTCGGGAATAAAAAGCTATTTTTTTTTACTTATTGATTTTGCTCCAAATCTATTTTCGGGAGAAAAAATAGATTTTTATTTCCGAAAACAAAAATTTTATCAAACGAATTTTTTTTTCTCGAAACGAAAAATAATATAATCAGTTGTTCCGGGATCGTTATCAAACAGTGCCTTGGCCACTTCGATGGAGCAAGTGGCAAGAAGGTAGTAAATTCATGGTCCTGTGGGCACACGTTTGTATAAAGCTGTTGGCTTGTGGGGGCTTAGCCTGCTGATTTGATAAAGCAAAATCGATCCACATCTTCCCTAATGAAAAAACACACGAATATCCCCCTCTTTCGAAGCTTCTTCAAGATCCAACACTACCCAATGCCCTCCACTCCGTGTCTTCCTGTGTAAACCTCGGATTTTCGTGACGTAACTTAGGATTTCGATTCCATCGTTGAGCGCTTGTAGCAGAGTTAGTCTCTCTACGGTGCTTATTAACGAGTCGAAATCAAAGGAAGAAAAAATCGGAACTAGGTACCATGTGCTAAGCAGCGATTTCATCATCTCTTTATTGTATTTAAACCGGGGTTTTGATTTACTTACAGGAAGCTCCTCTGTCCACGATCTCCGAAATCTGGCCGAAAGTCACGCAGGGACACCAGAAGCTAATGCAACCTGCACCAACCATCATCAATCAACTAATTATCAGCTACTAATACAACAGACTCGAAATAGAGAATTGCCCTTTATTGTTTTAGAGTTTCAAACAAATCCCGGGAGAGATACAGCTTCACTCATCACCTGTGCTTCAAGAAGCGACATCTATGAACTTACAGCGTTCGAGGTCGGAGAAGCAGTCGCAGAGATCCGTCGACCAGGGGACGTAATCCAACGACGGAGGCAGAGCAACCACCGGAACTCCAGTCACAGGCGGCGGTGGCGGCAGCGGCTCCTTCTGTGAAGGAGCAGCCTTGCCAGTAGAGTCTGGGTCGTTTGGTGCGCCCATCTTTTCCATAGAGAGAGAGAGAGAGAGAGAGAGAGAGAGAGAGAGAGAGAGTTGCTTCGTTTGAATCTTGTGTTCGGTGGATGACCATTGTTTATATTATACAAGCATGACGAGGAAGATCGACTTGTCCTTTACGGCAGTCAAGTGGTCCCAGCCACATGCGTCTTCCCCGGCCTAATTGATGAAGGTTCATTTGTTAAAGTATTTGCTTTTATGTGACGAATGCTAATCGAGTCTTCCTCAACTAAAGTGTTACGCTTCTCAAGTTACAACAGCTTACATCAACTTATGAGAAACAGTCTCATCCAATGGACGATGATTGATTGATGATTAGTTAAGACATCAAATCTGACTTTAAATAAAGATTGGGTGAGTTCTAATACATCTGAAATCTCAAGGACTTTATCGTAACTTCGAACTATTAGTATAATATGTAGATGATGATTGATAATAGAATTTGGACATGAACTCCTTAAAGGAAACCAATGAAGTATTTAGAGAAAGTAAAAGGGAAAATGTCACAAATGGTCCCTATACTATTTCTTAATGTGCAATTTGGTCCTCAACTTTCGATCGTTTCACGATTTTGGCTTTTCAACTATTGATAAATGTTCGATTTGGTCCCTAAATTTTTGATCGGCTCAATTTGGTCCCTGAACTATTGATAAATATCCGATTTGGTCCCTGAACTTTCGATCGGCTCAATTTGGTCCCTCGAACTATTGATAAATGTCCGATTTAGTCCTTCGTTACTATTTTTCTTTTTCTTTTTCTTTTTTTTTGCTTCTTCTCTCTTCCCTTTGCCGACTCGCCTCGCCGGATGTTGGCTTCCCTCCGTCAGAGCCGGCGGAGGAAAGAGAGAAGAAGCAAAAAAAAAAGAAGAAAAAAACAGTAACGAAGGACTAAATCGGACATTTATCAATAATTTAAGGACCAAATTGAGCCGATCGAAAGTTCAGTGGACCAAATTGAGCATTTTATCAATAGTTCATGGACCAAATTGAGCCGATCGAAAGTTCAGGGACCAAATCGGAAATTTATCAATAGTTTAAGGACCAAATTGAGTCAATCGAAAGTTTAGGGACCAAATTGCACATTAAGCAATAGTATATGGACCGTTTGTGACATTTCCCCAAAGTAAAAAGCTTCCAAGACTTGGCCGGAAAGCTTTTATGACCAGAAATAAGTACACTAAATTAAACTTTTAGCAAAAAAAAGAACACAAACTTAAAAAAAAAAAAAAAAAAAAAAAAAAAACTAATATAATTAGAATTTGCAATTCAAACTTAAAGTCTAATCCAAATCAATATACTACAAATGATATTCTCGTTGAAAGTCCAATGGGCTGTTCATGATTCCTTATGTCTCTAGATGTTGCCTGGCTCTTGCTCATAGTTTATTGTCTATGTCGAATGTGGTGAGTGTTGCGTGTGTGTTGAACTTTGGTTTCTCCTTTATCATTAATAAGCCATTCCGTTATGCATCCTCACATTTCTCCACAAAAATTCCTAACCGCCTTTTGACTTGCGCGTTACTTTAGAGATGATTTATAATTGCTCCTAACCATTTAGCTATAGTTATCCATTGGTTGATGAATCCTTATGGACTCGATCTTTAATTTACTTTCATATTTTGAGTTAATCAATCATCATAATGTAGCATAATCTTCACTTAAGCTTCGGCCATTGGAAACTCGTGATCTATGAGTTCATCAAACATTCAATCCATGGGCTTTGTGGGCCAATCGCATTGTTATGGCCTTAATGATTGACAAGCTTGTTTACACAATCTATCAAGTAGACCCCACTACAAATTAAATGTACTATTATGGGCTCATTTGAGCCACTAGCTTCTTTACAGAGAAAAGTACCAAAAAAGTTCTAAACATATTGCATTGATATCAATTCAGTTCTAAATTTTTCAATTAGACTAATTCAATCCTAAACTTTTTAATATTTGTACAAATTCAATTCATCCGGCCAATTTTGGCTAGCCGGTGGCCAGATGCTGACGTGGATGTTGGCCAGTGGTCAGATGTTGACATGGCAATTTTTATGGTTTTCTTTTTCAAATTTTTTTATTAATTTTTTTTCCTTTTCTTTTCTGCTTCTTCCTAATGGTGGCCGACGAGCCTCCGGTGAGGCTTGCTGGCCATTGGGCGAAGCCCACGAAGCCCTCGCCTGCCACGGGCAAGGGTCGCAGCCCTCGCCTAGCCTTTCCCAGGGTCGCCGGTGAGGCGGCTTCACCTAGATTTGGGTGAGGCCAGTCTCGCCTGTGGCTGGTGAGGCCATGGTGGCCATTGCTAGGGCGGAGGCGAGGGCCGCAAAGCCCTCGCCAGTCGCCGACGAGGGTTGCGGCCCTCGCTCAGCCTCACCGTAGCTTAGCCCGGATCCGAGCGAAGGTTGGCCTCGCCTTGGCCTTGTCGCGAGCAAAGGCCGCCGGCGATGGCCGCCTTTGCTAGTGGTAAGGCTAGGGCGAGGCTCACCTTGCCCAGATCCGGGCTAAGTTGCGGGCAAGGCGGCCCTTGACAAGGCCGAGCGAGGGCCGCAACCCTTGCCTGGCGGCCGGGCGAGGGCTTCGTGGCCCTCGCCTCCGCCTTGGCAATGGCCACCATGGCCTCGCCGGTTGTGGGCCGAGCTAGCCTCGCCTAAATCCGGGCAAAGCCGCCTCGCCCGGCCCCTAGAGAGGTCGGGCGAGGGTCGCGACCCTCGCCTAGTGGCCGGCAAGCCTCACCGGAGGCTTGTTGGCCACCGCTAGGAAGAAGCAAAAAAGAAAAGGAAAAAGAAAAAAATTCTAAAAATTCTAAAAGATTCTAAAAAATAATATAAAAAATCATAAGAATTGTCCTGTCAACGTCCGGCCACCTGTTGACGTCCACGTCAACGCCGGCCGGCCAAAATTGGCCGAATGGACTAAATTGGTACTAATATTAAAAGGTTTATGACCGAATTGGTCTAATTAAAAATTTTAGGACTGAATTGGTACTAATACAATAGGTTTAGAACTTTTTTGGTACTTTCCCCCTTCTTTATGTTTGGGCTCATGAATTTATCCTAGTGTCAATACATATGCTTGGTGCTTGAGCTCAAACATGCATTAACTCTCTCGCTCGAGCTCTACTCCTCTAGAAAGCTGAGACACTCGACTTCCACTCAAATCAATTGCATTCAACTTCTAAAAACTCAAGCTATGGTCTAATGTTCTCAATTAAGCACACGAGCTTGCCGAGGTGAGTTTTGGTGAGTTTGAGCTGTACTTGACAAGATGCTCAGTTAGTTCAACTCGATTTGAAAGTCGGTGAGCCGACCTCTGAGTAATTATCAAGCTCAGTTTCATCCCGGATCATAGATAAGAAGAGTGCCATTAAAATATGTTTCCTCAAGCACTTTAGCCCCACTAGCTTTTAATATATCTCCAGAGAAGCAAAATGCCTACCGACAACAACAACTGAAAATTGGTCAATGATCTGTTCCTTCAGGTAGAAAGATTTATCATGATAATATCCAATTGATGTTTCCTTTTTCCATATACATATGACTATGAGTGCCACACTTAACCTAACCCGCGGATTATCGCTTTTAATCAATTGAAATAAATGTAAACGGCCGTTAAGAGCGTGTACCAGCCCTTTGTCTTTTGGACTTTTGGAGTATTGCATCCTATGCTTTGATTTTTATTCTACTAGTTTGTCAAAAAAGAAAGAAAAAAAAAAGAATTAGCTTAATTTTAACAACAACAGTGGAAACTATATCCGGAAAATGGATCAAAACCCTTTCATGCCATTTTATTTTCTATCAATTGAACTTTTTTTTCATTAGTTCTCTTCACAAGTACCATTGTGTACTCCTTTTCTAGTTATATATAGTATATAGAAGGATGATATTTGATAATGGATTGTATTGACATCTTTAGTCCCCTAAAACTGGATGACACGTAATCATAAATGACTTTAACTGCTGACATTTATTTCTCCTTTTTTTTTTATACTTTTGCAAAAAATCAATGAGAATGATATTTTCCTAAAATATGATTGCTCGTATCACTTATAAAAAATATAATTGTTGTCCATAAAAATGTTCACAAAAAATTGTTAGTGGTATATTTTTCGTTGATCATACAAACAATCATTTTTAGAAAAATATTTTTCAAATCGTCCCTTTTCTACGAAGTGAACAATTTGGAAAATATTTTTTTCCAAAATGATTTCTTGTATCGCTTGAAATAATCAGTCAATGAAAGATATTTTTATTATCGACAATAATATATGTTTGAACAATTTCATGAACAATAAAAAATACTTTATATTCATTTATTTTTGTAATTGATATAAGCAATCGTTTTTAACAAAATATATTCCAAAAATTATTCATTTTTCACAATATAAAGGCAGCGTAAGGCTCCTTGTATTTTCCTTTTGTTTGCATTCTGTTTTTTTTTTCTTTTCTAACAGGCGCTATTTCTACACCCTAAGTTGCTTGAGACACAACCTTTTTATGGACATAAACATAATTATTATTAAACTTGAATTGTTATAAGCAATAAATCTTGAGGTGGTCCCATTACTAATTCTGATTTTCCATTATTTCGGTCTCTGAATTCTATTTTCTGGTAAATATTCAAACTCTAAAGGAGACTAGATTACTTTTCATCTCCGACGAAATTGAACCTTTTTATTGATGAGTGTTAAAATATTTATATAATAAGCCATATTTTTATTTAAAAGTTTAAACTTTTAGAAAAGTTGGCAATGATCTCACAAAATTTCAAATAGTATCAGAGTATGAGGTTTTGAGTCAAGTTTTTCCAGGACTCATATTTTCACGCTTTAGGTTTAAACTAACACCAAATTCTCACATAATTAGTTTTCTGAAGGGATATGAATCTTGGAAAAGCATTCTAGTTTTCACATTGAGCAATTACAGGTTACTTGTGTGCAAAAATGATATACTAAATGATGTAGAAGATTGCAAGTGATAATTTAAACATATGATTGAGATTCCACACCTAACAATAACAGTACACATTACTCAGGAAAATAACACTAGAAGTGCCAAAAGTTATGTACAACGCTCACTTTAGTGCCAAAAGTTTTTTTCCAAATCACTTAAGTGCCATTGTTTTTTTAAAAAAAGAATGATCACTTAAGTATCAAATATCATATACGTAATTGGAAATCTGACGTGGTCATATTTTATTAAATTTTTAATCCTATGTGGCTCGCTGACGTACCTAGTCGGCATATAGACCTTAGATGATGTTTAAAGTTGTAAAAAGTGATCGTTTAAGTGTCAAATTTTATTAAAAGTGATCACTTCAATACCAGTAATTGTTAGAAAGCAATCACTTAAATGCCAAACGTACCATGTCAAAATGGTACATGGATTGGATTTTTTAAATAATATGTAAAGTCATATAAAATTTTTAATGAAAAAGGTCACGTAATATTTTTGGTTCGTTGACACTTAAGTAATCGTTTTTGTTTTTTTTCAATTTGATACTTAAGTGATATGGTAAAAACTTTTGGTACTAAAGTGAGCGTCGTACACAACTTTTGACACTTCTTGTGTTCTTCTACCCACATTACTCATTTCATCAATTTTGTGAAGCAATATAAGTAAACTCTCATCTGTCTTTCACCTTACTAGGATACACTAACAATAACAAATACATAGTCACGACATGGAGCTTAGAGTCATTTAATGATGTGTTTCAAACAACCTCAAAACCATCAACGATTCATGCCGTCCTCCAAAACCGGAGCCACAGGTGGCAACGAAGCCATCATCACCCTGTGGTTTTGCCTCTCCACGCTGTCAACCAACCTATACATGTTCCCGTGTCAAATTAATCACTGTACAAGTATTTTAAAGTTCAATGTCAAATATATAAATAAGAAGGAAATATGTCCTCAATATAATATTACCGATGGACGGGTCGAATCCGCGATTCTGGAGCTCGCGATACTCTTGGTTGAAGGCGCACGTCCCGCAGCACCGTTAAGGGGGCAAAGTCCTCGATGGCGCTCCCGTCGATCCTGTGCTGCTTCCTCATCTTTAGACGGCAGAAGCAGCAGCAGCAGCAGCAGCAGCAGCAGCATGCACACCCAGTCAACCAAGCGATGACAAGTACATTGCGCCATTTAAACTACAAGCTGCAAACATATGAATTATGATGGATCATCTATCTTGTTTACATGCGTTAGAAATTGCCTAGTATGATTAAGTTACACCGATTGATACATGTCGAGAATGAATTATATTAAGGGTGAGCGGTTCCAGATTCCGTTTAAGTTTCACCTAAAACCTACTTGTTGAAATCAATTCTCTAATTTTTATAATCTGAAATCTACCATGCATACTAGGAACCTATAGCTTGCCTTATAACATGTTCTAGAATCGGTTCCAGCGTTTATTCGGATTTTATATATATTCTTCATTAAATGATTGCAATGAATCATCACCTTTAACGACCACCATTTAGTATAATCCACCGATCACAATTCATATTTAGACGCAAAGATTATGAAATTGCAAATTGCCTTTTTAGTGTTTAAGAGTCTCGCACAGATCACACTGGACACGGCTTCACTTGTCACTTGTGCTTCAAGGAGTAACATCTATAAACTTACAGTGTTCGAAGTCGAAGAAGTAGTCGTAGAGACCCGTAGACCAGGGGATGTAGTCGAACCATGGAGGCGAAACTACCACCGGAACTCTAGCCGCCGCCGGCGGTGGCTGCGAAGGCTCTTGAAAAGGAGTAGCCTTGTCATGAGCCTCTAGGTCGTTTGGTGCACTCATCCGAGGGGGAGAGGAGAGCTTACCGGATGTGCATGCTTCATGTTATATAAGCATACCGAGTGAGACTGGTTTGTTTTTTGAAGAGGCAAGTGGCCCAATCTTATTGCGTCTTCCTCGATTAATTAACTGACCGAGTCCATTTTGTTTAGGTATTTGCATTGATGTGATGAATGCTCATTGGGTCTTCCTTGGTAAGATCGTTTTACATACACCCAGCCCTGCTAACACCTCCTGAATTACGACAACTTATGCAAAACGGTTTCATCTAATTTTGAGGGGAAATTATCAAAAAAGTCATAAATTAATTACATTTATACTAATTCGATTCAAAACCTTTTTCAAAATTTGTCAATATAGTCCGTCCGGTTATTACATTGAATTAATAAAAATACAGTAGATTTAGAATTTTTTACTAATTTTATCAATTTTGAGTTGTTATAATTTTAAGATACGGTACAACGTCATGATAGCTATACCAAACGCAATCTAAATTACATGGAAATATGATGACGTCCAAATTTGTATTCTACTAGAGGTTATATTTTCCCCAACACTTGACTGAAGGGTATGTCTCTTTCTAGAGGTGCACATCACTCGGATGCAAACTTCAATGATTTGTTTACCTGCTTATAAATACCAGACCCAACAGAATAAAAAATTGGTATACGCTACCAGCAATCTGATGATGTAGATAAACTAGTTTGACTTTCCCTACATTTTCGTGTTAATACCTAGATAGCAGGAAAAAATCGAAGGACCCAATTCCACATCACACCCCAAAGATCAATTGAACTTGTCCCAATAATGACCATATAATAATGGAAAAAGTTGTAGAGTTGTCAGCATCTTGCTTTCAATCATAAATTTTATATCAGAGTTTTGAAGAGTTCAAACCCGGTTTAGTTTGACTTTCACCAAAAATTGTAGCGTTGTCAGCATCTTGCTTTCAACTATGAATATTCCATCAGAGGCTTGAAGAGTTCAAACCCGGGGATGCTTTAGGCCGGCAACTTGAATGTGAATAAAAGTTTAGGTATTGCAGTGGGAAGGTTCATGACCTAATTGCTTAGATTAAATCTCTGTCAATTTTTAGGAACGTCATCTTAATTCATTAGTCAAAACCTGATCACCATATCCCATGCAGTTTCGTGATGAATAAACTAGTTGTGGTTAAGGCTATTATAGTTAATAATTGATGCAATGTTCAGCTCTATGATTGTGGTGATTCATTTTGGAGACACCTTTCTTGGCCTTGTAGTGGCTAAGCTACTTTATCATTGATAAGGTTGCAATTGAGATGAGCTGAGAAAATGTAGTGCCATGCCCGAGATCAACTGGACTTGCATACTTGATGCTTGAGCTCGACTGACAACTAGCTTTCTCGCTCAACCTCTATTCAACTAAAAATATCAAGATACTCAAGCTTGACTCAAATCAACTGCAATCGACTTATAAAACTCAAGCTCGAGTTTGACGTTCTGATGAGTTCAAGCTATACTTGACAAGATGCTCAAGTTGTTCAAGCTCAATTTCAAAAAAAGGGAACTAATCTCAAGTAATTATTGCGCCGGGATCGTGTTACGTATAAGCTTGATTCAGTTTCCAATTGATCTCCATTGTACCCCTATAGTGACACAGTCTGATTGCCACACTTAACCTAATCCGCGAAATATCATGATTTTAATCAATTAAAATAGAAGTAAATGGTTATTATCAGAATTTTGGAGTATTACGTCTCATCATCATAAAGCCCTCATTCAACTCTCATCCTTTTCTCAGCGGTTTGACTTTTATTGTGACATCATATGGCATGATTTTACTAGTATGTCATAAAATGAAAAATACCCGTCTTTCGTTTCACGACTGCAATTGAAACTATACTAGAAAAATGGATCAAAAAATACTATTGTATAACTTAAGCTTCATTTATTTCATGAAAATTGAATGATTTGAAAAGCATTTTTTGAGAAAAGATCATTTATATCACTTAAAATAATTAGTCGATAAAAAATATTTTTATTGTCAATAATAATTAATCTCTAAACATTTTCTTGAACAATAAAAATATTTGTCATTTATTCATTTTAAGCAATACAAACAATCATTTTAAACAAAATATTTTTCAAATTATTTATTTTTCATGAAATAAACGTAATTTAGGTAAATTTTTTGTGTCATTCCTTTTCACAAGTATCACGTGTATGTACTCTTCAACTATGGATATCCCTTGGGTGATGAATACTAGATGACTCTACAACTAAAAAAACAAAGTCCTAGATGACTCCATCTTCAATTTTTTTTTCAGGTTTCGAGTCAATTGTCGCTACATGTCACGAAATTCACTTAAACTCTATCCATTAAAAACTTATGATCAATGAGGTTGTTACACATACAATCGATCGGCTTTATGGGCCAATCATATTGTTATGACGTTTATGATTGACGAGCTTATTTAGATATCCTATCAAAGGGGCTTTATGGGTTTAGTAGGTTGTGATGTCGACGTTAAAACTAAAGTCTGGGCCCAAACATAAAGTAGCTAATTGAAATTATATTCATAAAATGGATCAAAATCTTTACATGCTGAGTTATTTTTTGTTTATTGATTTTTATTTATTTATAATTTCTCATCACGAAAAACCGCGTGTACTTCTTTTCTTGGTCACTTGTTTTCTGCTTCTTTTTTTTGCTTTTCTTTTGATGATTTACTAGTACTATCTGATTGGTTGCTAACCCCGTTAAAAATTTGTGTTTTGAATTAGGATTTCTTGTAAAGTGGAAAGCAAGGTCGATGGTATAGATTATGATTTTTTGTATTGAAATAAATCGAAACCTCGAAAATTAAATAAATCGATGGTAAAAGAAATATTGTTACACTTAACAAATAAGAAAGTACATTCACTACTTTCTAAGATATAAGGATAAAGAAAAATGGCGGAGCCAGTGACAGACTACATTCACTTACCAATAATAATAACATAAATTAGCATTTGAAGACTAAATTTTTCATCACAGAAAAAAAGAAAAGAATGCAACGTAGGGTGACCTTCGCGCACCACTCTTTAAGATTTCTTGTCCCTTCTTTCGCCGCGGAGAGGAAAGTCAAGGGTGGGCCGAGAAGTACCCGAGCAGGCCCACGAGCGGGGCGTTGATGTAGGTCGTGGGCTCGGACTCCTGGAAGACGGGCCTCGAGTCCGGGAAGGCATCCGTCACGTTGGGCCCGCCGACGACGGCCCCGACCAGCGGGTTGGGATTCGGGTCCGGGCTGAGGAAGTAGCGGGACCCCGCCTTGCACCCGATGCGGGCCGGGTGGGCCCGCACCGAGGGGAGCGAGCTGGCCCTGTGGTGGATCCTCTGCGGGTAGCGCGCGCCGTAGCCGACCATGTACGACATCCCCAGCGGATTATCCCCGAGAATGTAGTCCACCTGATAGAATATTATACAAAAAACCGAAACATTATTAAACCGACCATGTCCGACGAAGAAGAGATCGAATGTGGGAGTATTTTAACATTAGAACATTAGAAGATTGAAATGAATTTGGAAGCAATAGGATGAAGAAGAGAGAGACCTGCCGCTTGGCCAGCTGCCGGAGGAGGGCGGGAGAAGCGGAGGTACCGCCGCAGTGGACGGCCTTGTTGGCGTGGCTCAAGTAGTTGGAGTAAGCCAGTAGCAAGAAGGACAGCGACGTCACGTGCTGCATGTTGCTCCCTCCCGCCTTGAATATCAACCCCCCTTTTTTTTCCCGAGAAAAATATTCAAGAAATTAGGGCAAGATCGAGAAAAATCACGAGCGTCCAAGAAAATGTACTATGGGCAACTGCTTGAATTTCGGTACGCGCTACGGGAACTTAACCATTTCTTAAATGAGGCGTACGACAAAAAGGTCACTTTAATAAATAGATAAAAAGTGCGGCAGTCGAAGCGAAAATTGTACCGGGAGAGTACTGAACTTGAGGGTGAGAAAGGCCTGGCAAAACAGAGCAGATGAACCCATCCGCGTTCGCCTTGAACGACTTGAAGTAATCTGCCCTCCCCATCAGCACTTCCTGTGAATTCAAATCATGGAAATTAAAAGAAGACGCAGGCTGAAGAAAAATTATGTAACTGACATTTCCTCCGATTAGAAAAATCGTAAATTAAAAAGAAAAAAATCATTAGGCGTAACAACGCCAGACGAACTGGTTCATCTTTCCAATAGCGAGAGCTGAGACTCAGAAGCAACTATAATACCAATCTTTATTGATAATAATAATAATATTATTATTATTATTATTATTATTATTTTACGATAGAAATTGTAATAAATAATTTTTTAAAATTTCCCGAGTGACCCCGAAAACGAAAAAAAAAAAAAAAAAAGAGGAGGAGCGATTTTTCTTGTAAAAAGCATGGGGAAGAAGAGCCGTCGTCACAGGCTTTTTGCACATGCGCGGCGCAGTGACTGGTGCAGCTCGAGATCGGAGCGGGCCCCACACGTGGCGCCCACTTCGCCCCGTCAGTCGCCAGTACCCGCCTTCGGGTTTTGATTGGAAAGAGAAGGATAAAGAAAAGGACGCCTCCCCCGCCCTTTGATTCAGCAACGTCGAAAGACAGAAATGCCCCTCCCCCTTAGAAATACGCGTCTAGATTCAATTCCTTGGAAAGATTAAAACGTGGCCCCCACTAAAAAATAGAAAGGGAAAAAACGAATGCCAAGGTCTCGCCCAACATTATGTGCAATCATTTTGCTCCCGTTATCTTGGCAATTTTCCCGTATAATCTATGTTTGGCTTCTCTTTTCGGGTCGAAATATAAATCTATGTATGATACAAACATCATGATTATTCACATGTTGATTTTTATCATAAGTGATAAAAAATAATTTTTTTTCTCTAGCTACATGTTATTTAGTATGTACTCGAGACACTCATCTATCTTAATATAAAATAATCTAATGTACGACCCTCAAATAAGTAAAGCTACGTAGGGTCCATAGAGCCCACAAACCAGGCACATCATCATCCTCATCCTCATCCTCATGCCCCTCCTTGAATTATTCAAAATCCCCTTTTCCCCACGATTCTTGACAAACGAGAGCTGAAGGCCACAGCCATGTCCCCCCTCCCCAAAAGCAATCCACATCTTCAAAGCCAATCCCTTTCTCTTTCTCTCTTCCTTTTTCCTCAGACGGGGGAATATACTTGCGGGCCCATCTCCAGACTTTTCCATACGCAGCTCACCCATCTCGGGTACATCACGTGACTCCGTAGCAGTACCACCACATCCTAATCCTCCTCTGAATCCTTCCAGCGCCCTCCATTCCAACTGCTTCCCATTAATGCATGTGAAAAAATGGAGGGATACCGCCAGCATTTTCTTACTTATTTTATCTTACATTTATCCCCTCTCAGAAAAGATTAATGCCAGTGCCACTGGTCTGGAAAAAGATAGTGGGAGGGACTGACTCGCTCCATGTGACAATGAGCATAAATGGCACGGCACGAGTACAGATGGTGCTAGGTTCTGAAAATGACCGCTTTTCTTTGGCTATTTCTATTGGAGTATGATGCCAGCTTACCACTTGATTAAAGATAATTCAGAATACCCATGAAAAAAAAAATGCATTTATTCGTGTTTCCAGTTGGAAAATCGGCATATATTCTCACAAGGCACTAGGCAGGTACTGGTGATAGAATCTCATGTGAAGTTTTAGTGTGAAGGGTGTTGTTTTTTTTTCCTAGATTCATGCACATTGATTGTGTAAATAGCGTGCGCGTTTGCAATAATCAAGTGCGCATGTACTAATGAATTCTCCGAGCGACATTTAACTAAATGGTTCGAGCAATCAAAAAGTATGATAATAGTTAATTAGTACCTTGGAGATGAGGACGTTAATCCCGGCATGCTTGTTATCCCAACCGAACTCGTTGATGGTGTCGCCGGCGTGCAGCACCACCTCGTTCCGCATGATGTACTCCCTGTACAGCCTCCGCCGCGACGCCTTGTGCAGCCACGCCGCTCCCCACAGCAGCTCGTCCTGCGGCACACCCTCGCGTCAATCCCGACGGCTCCGATTCGTTTCGTTCCGAAAGATCCAACGGCTAGGGAAAGGGAAGGGGAGGGGTGGGAAAGCTTACCTGGTAACCGTTGACGTCGCAGTAAAAGGGGCACACCGCCCGGCGCAGGCTGCCGCTGTACGCGCCCCGGTACTTGTCAGCAAACGCGAACACCTTCACACCGAGAAACGCAAACCTCAGTCAGTGACAAAGAGACAAGACAGACCGTTCGTTACTACCCAAAACCTCAATGCGCCCCACCACAACGGTCACTGAATATTTTCTCCCATTTTCTTCTCTGTTTTCGTTGGCATTGAATGTTTCTGATCGAGTGACGTCGTTGGTCCCTCTCGACCTTGTCAGGTACCTTGCTTCTCCACTAAAAATCAATGAGGAATGCTTTCACTTACTACCCAATTACATTTTCATTTCGTCAGATCACTGTGAATGATTCGGTTTTTCAGAGTAGCAACACTATTAAAAAAAGACCTCTCTTTTTAGAAAAGTGCAACTTTAGCTTACTTAATTCCTTAGTGAAATGTATTCAAATGCTTGTTAAATACAAGCCCTCTTTTGTACTCCTGTAGCTAAAGCAGCATGATGATGCAGCAAAATGAAAGCATTACGGGTTAAAGAATGGTGGGCTCCCACGAAACAAATGGCTGATGCCCCGGTAACCATTCTCGTTTGTCATAAGCAAATGATGGGCCAAGTTTCATCAATAACTACGAGATTACGACAACTCTAATCGTGCATCGGAATTCGGAATGTTTGCGTAATCTATGCTGTTGCCGCAATCCTGAACAAACTCGTGCAGTGTGCCAAAAAAAAAAAAAATAGAAATCGTTTGCACAGGCGACCGCGACCTTTTTTCTGACCAACATCACCATCGTTTCCATCCCAGTGAAAGATAAAGTAAAACAGAAATTGCCCAAATCAAGGACCACGAAAAAGCTAGACGCATTTTGATTTTGCATTGTCTTTTCTATTTCCTGAATAATGAAGTAGAGAAAAGAGGAGAGACAGAGAGAGAACCAGAGTCCGAATTCAGAGAGACAGGGACGTACCTTAACGGCTCGGTCGAGCAGCAACCGAGAGTAACCCGGGTCCCGCGACCGGAACACGATGGAGGCTGCGGCGAGCGCGGCGGCGGTCTCGCCGGCCACGTCGGAGCCGGGGTGGGCCCGGTCGATGCGGTAGACCGTGCGGAGGGTGTCCATGTCCTCCGGCCGCTCCCAGCAGTTGTGGTCCGAGTAGGGGTCGCCCACCTGCACGTACACCACGCCGGGCACCGCCGTCGCTTTCAGCAGGTAGTCCGTCGCCCACCGCACCGCCTTCACGGCGTTCCGGAGCTCCGGGCCCATCGTCCGCCCGAAGTCTATCACGCTCCACGACAGCAGCGTCGCCGTGAAGGCCATCGGGAACCCGAACTTCACATTGTCCCCCGCGTCGTAGTAGCCCCCTGTCAAGTCCACCTGGCGATGCGGCGACGGACGCAGATCGTGAGAGATTGCATTATAATTTTCGCACGTTCGTTTTTTTTATTTTATCAAATCACATTTCTCACGTTAATGCCGGATAACATGTCGAAATGAACTCGAGACGCAGTGCATTTGCGAGAAAGGAAAAGAAATGGGCAAATGTGGGGGTGTGGTGGGGTGACTTACGCCGGCGGTGGCGCCGTCGTGGAGAGCGGAGTCGCGCCGCCACCGGACGCGCTGGTCGGGGGGGAGCTTGCCGGAGCGCTGGCCCTCGAAGAAGAGGATGCTCTTGTGGAGGGCGTCGAAGTACTCGTGGCCGCCGCCGGATGCGGCGGCGGGGCGGAGAGGGTGGTGCAGGAGCAGGAGGAGGACGGCGAGGGCGGGGAGAGCCGGGGAGGCGGTCGGCGAGGGGAGGGCCTTTCGCGCCATTTCTTTCTCTTGCCGGCGGAGCGAAAGGTGGTGGCGAGGTGAGTGTGGGGAAGCGGGACGGACAGCGGCTTCCTTTTTATAACCCGAACCCACAAAAAGGTGGCATTGGATTCCAGAGAATGGGCCAATTGGAAGGCGCCACGTGGATGAAGCAGTACGATTTCGTGCCCCCGCTGGGGTCCCAAATCCAATGCAATCGCAAGCTTGACCGGTTCGTCTTCGGGTCGGGTGGCCCGAGTCGTTCGTGAGATTGCTCCAAATTCGAGCTCTCGACTTGTCTTTCTATTTCTGGCCCGAAGGGAAAACTTATCCTCTATGCCGAATTGATACCGGAGGACAAATTTTAGCCAAAAATGGATCGGCAAAAGACACTTGGGCAAAATTTTCGATATACGATGAAGTTATTTTATAAAATAATACATTACTAACACTTTAAAATTCAATGAACACTAAACAATTGGGATGTGAGTCCTTTGCCAAGTCTAATTTGAATCCTCCTTTTTCTTATACTCAATTTAATTTATTGGAATAGCTCTAGTGGTAAATTGCAAATTCATAGCACTTTTTACTTTTATTTAATCTAAATCTTGCCAAAAACATTTTTTTATTAGACGATCGAACTTCGATGGCCAATGAAATTTATTTCGAGTTTTAGTTATAAATCATGTTTTATTTGGCGTTGGCTATGCCTTTGCTGTAGGACAAACTATTATCTCCGGTGAAATTTATTTCAAATTTTAGTTATAAATGATGTTTTATTTGGCGTTGGCTATGCCTTTGCTATAAGACAAACCATCATCTCCTCTCGCTCTTGGATACATTTCTTCTTTCTCATATATGATCCCTTCTTCAAAAGTATTGGTTAAAGGACTTTTGAAGCAAAAGCGAAAGAGAACGAAAAAAAGGATAGATGAAGGGACGGACGGACCCAAAATCTAAGGGCTTGCTCTAAAGAGTCAAAAGAAAAGGAATGATTGACAGCAATGTGGTCCACCGACGCATCGATGAGCGACACGTGGCGAGGGAGTCCCATCACCGGTGGGCTCCCACAGAGCGTAGGGAATCGCCACCTCCTAATGGACGGAACTGCCGCGGGAATGATGGGGAAGCGTCGGGTGGCGCGCTGACCGGGCAAGTAATTGTGTATCATTACTCTCCTTCGGTGGGTGATTTACTACGAATCGGAGGTGGCAGCGGTAACATGTGAATTCTCGTTGAGAAACCATTTAATGATGTCGTGTCCAAAAAAGAAAGAATATTAAGTTGTCGCGAGGGGGCAAGTGTGGAATAATTCCCTTTTTCGATGTCTTCTTTATAAAGTTTGCGAGATTTTTGGATATTGGGGAAAGTGGGGGGGTAGTCCGTGCATTGTACCGATGGCCATCAATTCCTTTGGAGGATTAGGGAGGAAGAGAGAGAGGGTCTTCGTGCTACGATCGGCCTAATCGTCTCGGGCCTAATCGTCTCGGGCCCTATCGTCTTATCAGAATTTCACGGTGGATACAGCGCATTATGGTGCACTTCCCCAATCCAAGGGTCTCTAGGTCGAGTTACGACATGCTGCACCGTCTTTTGCATGTGGCTCACATGCGCATGTTATCGAGCAACTAGTTCCGTCTTTTGCTCCTACTAAGAAGAGCGATGTCCATGCGCTATATCGAGACAAGTAATACAAACGAGAGATAAAAGCAAATTGAAAGACAGATCTTTCTAAACCCCGTTTATTTTTATTTTTATTTTTAGAAAAGACCACGTCTTCATTTAATAACAAGTTTTTAAAACAGTCGAAGTGATTACCTTTCGAACCTTAACCTCCTACTAGGAAGAGGGATGTCCATGTGCTATGTCGAGACAAGTAATGCGAACGAGAGACAAATTCAACATCCTCGGACGAGCTAATTAAAAGCAAAAAAGGGAATACATGGACAAAGAATCACGTACATCGTGAAAAGCCCATGCTGGATCACCCGGGTCCTATGTAATTGCTGAGAACTAGGCGGTCGCGGGCTTATTATACGCACAACCTGCGTGGGCCTCTGCCGGGAGAAACTTTCTGGCGGGCTCATCACTGAGAGAACCCGGAAAAGAATCCATCCTTGTTTTTTCACTTGTTTTTCCGGTACGAACAGTGTTCTCCCCTTCCTTTTTTGGGTGTTTGTTCCAGGACAATGATTCGCATTTGCCATGTTTTTACCGACCACCGTCCCGCAATTGATGCGCTGACGACGCAGCTTTTGGTTTTTGTTTTATCGCCAAAAGCAATTTGAATCGTACCTTGACGGTGATATGTACCGTTAAATGGCTAATTGTTGATATATACTATTGCGGTAAGATCATTTTATATATCGTAACATTCTGGATTTGAATATTCAACATTTTTGTCCCCGAACTTTTGTTGATATATGAGCGCATTGAGGTCAAGGGTTCACATTTGCCGTACTTTTTCGGGGAAATTGTTTTATTGATGCTATTAGCATTGTAAAAAGAGGTCACATGGGTTGGATTTCACATTTTCGTCGTTTTCCTCAACACTTCTATGCTAGGTGGCTTGAAAGACAGCTTGTCATTCGGAATTTTGATCCACGAAGGATTGTTTATGTGCGCGTTTGGGAATTTACAAAATTATTTCGACGCTCCAAAACATTTGAGGAGCGAGACTTGAGATTATTTGGCAAAAAAAGAACTGTAGAGCCGCTTTAAATCGAAAGCTGCTTTGGCAAATCTTAAAAGTATTCAAGGACGAAAAGCACCACGGACCTTTACAATTACACGACATCACGGAGGAAAAACGAACGGCCAGAAAATTCATTGAACCTAGAGAAAAGAACGGCCCAAATTATTAACGTGATTTGACCCCTGTCCTGCGTCTCTCGCATTTTTCAACAGAGCTTCATTTGTCATAATCAAAGGTACATGAAAGAGAGAAAAACTCTCAAAACCTTAAGTGCCATTAGACAACCGATGTCTCTCTAACGTACTTCAACATATTGCAATGTGGTGAGAGAAATTCCAACTAACGAATCCGATACAAACCGTAGATCTCATGAATAATTCTTAATTCAGCGGCTGCGAAATTTAATAAAGTGGATCACAAGATCAGCATGCAAAAAAAAAAGAAAAGTCATTAACGAATAATTAAACAAAGACATTACCTCGTCTACAAATCTCGTGTTCACTTGATAATTAAACAGCATCGGAGAGATCCCTTTAGAAATGCAAATTTCATGGACCCTCTTCACGTTACAACCGGTAACTCGATTTTCACTAAGAGCAAAGACATTCGGGCTTCGCTTTCATCGGGCGCAAGCGGAATCACGAAAAGGGCGGATGCTGACTTCTGCGGTCCGACAACTACAAGGACCATTCGCCCTGTGGAGTAAGGAAAACAACAAAAAGAGAATGGAGACCTCGTGAACTCGCGGCCACGCGGCACGATCGTGGCGGTTCTTTTTGCTAAGTACAGCGACAGCGCACAGGCGCTGGCAAGCAGGAAGAACCCGAGGAGACAAAAGACTCCCCTGCGTTCTAAAATTTTAAGGAGCGACTGAAAAACCACACCGGTTCACGAGCCAACTTGCGAAAAGAATTATTGGTGACGACTTGTGGTCCTCGGGTGTCTGCCGTTCCCGGTTGCAACGGAGGCGGCTTGGCGTTTATAGGATTCGCATCTCACACCATCTTGATTGGAGATGGCAAAAGCCGACTACAAATCAATCCATAAATTGATCCAACTCGATTGGAATCGAATTAGACTAAGAAAAGTCCACAACTTGAAACATATGAAATGAATTGAATGTGATGAAATCGAATTATATTTAACCATTTAAGTTCAACTAGATTCGAATTTGTTTTAGTAAACTGAATCTAACTTTTTCCCTAGCCTATACAAAATTGAAACCAAACTAATCTACACAGTAGAACACTCCGAAGCCAAAATGGTCATAATAGGTTTGACATAAATTTAAGTTGGACCGACTTAAAAGAGGGAAACCTAATATTTTGTAGGAGAAAATCTTGAATAATTTTCAACATTTTAGCTTGTAAACGTGTGTGGTATTTTGCTAAAAAAATTGTATTGCTCGTAATCTGTAAAATGCATCTCAATAACTTGGGTTGCTTATTACGTTTGTTTTTTTTCACATAGTTTTGTTTTCTTATCAATAGTTAAATACGCGAATATATTTTGCAATATGAAAGATCCATTGCTAATAGGTATTAAAATGGAATTTTAAAGTTCACATTACTATAAAGTAAGATATTATGAACTCGCTCATAATTCAAAAGAGTTGACCTGTTAGTTCAAATTAATTCAATCATGTCCAAACGTGCAAAGATTGAAATCAAAACCGAAACCAAATCAGACTCGTGTTCACATCCTAGAGAACCCAAAACCAGCAACTACTCAAATTGATCTCGGCTTGTATCAGAAAATAGACAAATCTTAAAATCTTATAAATCAAAATGACCCACATCCGATTATGATTCGGAATCAAAATCAACCTATTCAATAATCGGTCCCATTAATCTCCCACCTCTATGCACAATTGTAATGGGACTTAAACGGGTCATAATTTTTCCTCACATAATCGCCAATTTAAGTCTCGCTTCTCATTTAGGATTGCTAAGGTCATAGATTTTTTTACGACGGATTGGTAATTGATTTTTAAAATATCACATTCAACGATTCCATAGACTTTTTAATGGAGATAGATAATACATTAGTATAAATAAATAATCATTTGAAGTATGATGTCATGACTCTAATAATGGTTGCTAGAGACGGCCTTCACCAGAGGGCTCTAGACTTTAAAATTTTCAGTTTTACCGAACAGATGGGTTGAATTCGGCACGTGAAAAACAAAGACGAGTGGCAAAGCCGTTATATCGCATGACTGCGGAGGCTACCTTCGTCATTGTGCGGTGATCCGCCGGGAGTTTAAAATCTGCGCGAACTCCCATCGCTGCGATACCAGAAAAAGAGAGAAGCATGCCCATGATGCAGGCCCGACGTGCTCTCGCGCTGCTCCTCCACATCGTCCCGATCCTCGCCGCCGCCGCCGCCGCTTCCCCGGACAACGGCACCGACTTCATTCGCGCCAGCTGCGGCGAGACCCTCTACCCGGACGTCTGCTACAGCTCCCTCTCCGCCTACGCCGGCTCCGTGCAGCAGAGCCCCGGCCAGCTGGCCCTCGCCGCCATCGCCGTCAGCCTCGCGAGAGCCCAGAAGATGGCGGCCTACCTCGCCAACCTCTCGCGCACCCACGCCGCCGACCCCGGGGCCGAGCCGCCCGCCGCTCCCGCCGCGCTCCGGGACTGCCTCACCAACATGGGCGACGCGGTCGACGAGATACGCGGCTCGCTGAAGCAGATGCGGCAGCTCGCCGCCGCCGGCGCCGCGAGCCAGGAGGGGTTCAGGTTCCAGATGAGCAACGTGCAGACGTGGATGAGCGCCGCCCTGACGGACGAGGACACGTGTACGGACGGGTTCGAGGACGTGCCGGACGGGCCCGTGAAGTCGGACGTCTGCGATCGGGCCGGGGAGGTGGAGAAGGTGACGAGCAACGCATTGGCGTTGGCGAACAGCTATGTGAATAAGGAGGCACCACCATGAGTGAGATATTGGACATATTATTGTTTTTTTTTTTTTTGGTATTGGACATATTATTGTTCTTTCTTTTCCCCATCATTTTGCATCCTTCCCCTTTTTTTTTCACTGTATGGATGTGCATTTTATTTTGGGTTCAGAAAATGGACATACATATAGTCTAGACTATAATCTCTGTCATTGGACAACTTTAGAATTGATTAAAATTACAAATTTTTGTAGTAGCCTCTCATATTGACTAAAAGGTTACTTATCATACTTTGATTCACGTGAGCCTAATTTACACGGAATATTCGAGGGTCTTTTCATTCTTGGCCGACACTAAACATTTTCGAACGGACCTTTAACATTCTAGGGAGCACGTGACTGTCCATGCCTACGCAATATGGAAAGCGCAAGCCTCAAGAAATCATAGGTGCACATTTTTTCACATGGGCAGTCACGAGAGATTTAAGAATTAGTAATATACATAAGTCTGCCAAATGCAAGAGTTTATATTAATGTTGATGCCAATTCTATGGCCACTTATGCTAGCACTTTCTGCATGGTTTTGCTTCGACTCAATAGCAGTATCTAGCTGAGCCTAGTTATGGATATATTAAGCAAGTTTCGACGTATAAAAACGAAAAGCCGAGCGATATAGATCGACTATCAATCGAACGACTTATGCATAAATAGCTTTTGACTTATTTGAGCGATGATCGCATGGATTCACCGGCATCTGACCCATGCTATATGGAATTGGCCTGCATAGATCAAGGCATTGTTTAAGTAAGGTATATTTACTAGCCAAAAATGTAAAGGATGGATGCCAAACGACGTCAACTGCAAACAACTTTACGTTTAGGCCAATCGCCCGAGTTTCAGCTCATATCCTAATGAGGTTAGTAGAGCATTTTATGCGAAACTGCATGCATTGAAAATTTGCTACACTCTTAAATTTATAGTGTCCTAATCTCTTTTCACTTTGAGCGTCTCATTTACTCAGGAAATTATTCTCCGAGAATGAAATTGTATGACGTTGTTAGTATATTATTGTCCAAGGATTAGATAATCATACAGAAAAAAAAAGAATACCATCTGTGTCTGCCTAGGGTAATTAGAGCAGATCGTGATCGTTTGATCTTACATGATCATTGCGTTCCTAATCGATTTGAACCCTACTACTGCTTGTCCCACCGGGAAAGAGGTTTTTTGATTGCATGGTCTTCGTATAGCTGAGATTGCATATCACTGCTCTAGTTCTTACTTATCTCGTGTATATGCCGTGCCATGTTCTTCAACGACGACGTTCCTCGTTTAAGATCTCTTGAAACGAGAAGACAAGCTGAACGTGGTAATGCTATTGGCGCAACTAACGGTTTACAAAATCGACATCTGAGCGACCGGGAAAAAGATAAATTCATGTCCTTGATGATTTTATCGACTATAATGGCTTTTCAGCAAGTGGGTCGTATTCAAAATGCTCATGGAGACCTACCACATCATTTGAATTCATATTAATAATCTGTACATGTGAACCACTTCCCCTTGACCGAGGAAAAGTCATATTCGGCATTCATCATGTCAAATACTAGTGACCAATAGTGAAATTGAAGAACAATCGTATTGGGTATGGAGACAAGGAAGAGGAATATTGTTCCGGTGGAACGTCTCTAATCTCTCGTGGGGTCAAGAAAAGCCAGAGTAGCAATTGCCGTTTTAATACTATTTGGAGAAAGTCGTCGCCATTGACGCGGGGCCCTTCCCTCCATTTAATTAAATAGTCAAGGACAAAAAGCATACACCAATCATCATGTTCTGCTTTTTGTTTCAACGAACCACAGCGAATACCTGTTTAAAGCAACGAGTGGTTAAAAATCAATTTGCGTGGAATGCGTGGACACTTAGGTGTCGACTCGTAAAATACGTGGAACCCGACACTCACGAATCCTTAAGATTAACAAAGCTGTAGTAAGGAGGAAGAATCTGATCAACTATTAAATTTCGTAGCTGTGCAATCAAAAACGATAAGTTCGTATCTTGGATCGAATAAGAAGAAATCTAGCGGGTTCCTGACTAATCCAAATTCCGATGGGAGGGCGTGCGACGTTCGATCACTAGACAATTTTCAACGCACAAAGCTCGATCGCAGAGCGTGGTATCGCTATCCGGGAAGGCCTGTTTTCGGCGCATTAGACTGCCAAATCACGTACGGCTCCATGATTGACATCCGAGGTGAATTCGAACGAGTATTATATGCATGCATTGGAAGGATTATTTTGGCTTTTGGCGACGATGTGGACAAGCCGGATGCCTGCCCGTGAAGCGAGTAGACAAGTGAGAGAGAGAGAGAGAGAGAGAGAGAGAGAGAGAGAGGTCGCACGCTTAGGCTTTTGCAATCGTGGCTCAATTTGAGCGAAAAAGGTGCTTGACAAGGTTTCACGGGATGGAACTTATCTGCCTCCTGATGGGGTCCTGGATTTGTAGAGCCATGTCCTCCACAGCTTTTTTAGGTTAGTTATAGGAGCTCTATCTTCTCTAGTTCTTAATCATAACTGTTGATAATAATGGAGGAAACAAAAAGGCCGAGTTGCTTTTCAAAATGACGTGCCTTTCGGAGGATTTATCGAAGCCAAAATAAATAAGTAAAAAGATTGGAATCCACTCTGTTTAGGGTTAAATTAAGCTTTTCAATTTACTGCATCTAAGTAAACTAAGGCATAAGCAAGTGAAAACTGGACTTTCCCATGTTATCATGATGCCCTCACGCTCCCGAAAAAAACCGACCCGTTAAATCGCAGTCTTGAACTTCTTTATCTCTTCGCACACAAATATGACGCGGGTGCTGCGCTAATCTGAACTCCTTTGCTGGCACCAATGCAACCATCCCCAAAATTCTGCCACCTCTAGTCTCAGCCATCCGTCGTCATCGGCCTCAGATCAGAGGTTGGTGACAGTCGCCGAAGTCGAGTCGAGAATCAACCATTGCATGTCCATTGGAGCACGTGTGGAGATTAGAGTTTCAATTAGGCTGGAAATGATGGCTTCCTCCTATGCATTTAGTGGGATCTGATCAATCGTGACGATTGGATTCCAATTAAGCTGATGAGCCATTCATTTAGAGTTTTTTTTTTTTTAAGTCAACTTAGAAGAGAGTAAAGGAAGATGTTTTTCAATTTGGGTGGAAATGGAAGACGCTATGGAAATGGAGTAGACGCATATCCCTCGTCTTTCTTATTGGGCCGGACTTATCATTTGCTGTCTAAAACCCAAATCACTATTGATTGTTTGATGTCAGCTCTGGAAGTGGATCGGCCCAAATTAGTTCAAGTGAAAAGTTGTCATATCACTTGCCACGTGGTCTTATTATCTTCCATCCACAATCAACACATACTTCTCTACCTTATGTCCTTTCAAGTTAATATATCCGAGATAGTCCGCCACAGCTCTTTAGTTAATAATCGAATACCAATACAAGTATTTTTCTACGCTAAGCAATATGGGAATTTGTGCATAAAATGTAAAAGTCGGGATATACTAGCATAGATTAAACGTGATAGAATCTAAATGTAAACAAAATGGAAAATAATTTCGACCATCTAAGTGAGAAGACAAAGTGATTTTGAAAAAAAATTGCAAATTTGAGAATAAATTTCTCACTCTTCTTGTGTTATGAACTCCTTTGAGATGCATGTGCACCATTATAGGAGCAAATCAATTTATGTGTGATTCAAATATGATCCTAAAGTAAGATTTTTAATTTGGACTTTTTTAGGAGTTATCGGAATATTACAAACATTGATCGCAAGAAATGAAGTTGTACGGACCATCAGGAGTACGCTCTGAACGGTCCAGTGGCTGAGATATACGAGGACTAATGCTGGCGGCGGAGCATTTAAGTGTAAACCAATCTTAAACACGCGTGAGAGGGATCGATAGCAAAAGATTGGGATCGTAATCACCACTAGTTTTGTGGATAATTAAGTTTCTCCAAATCTGGGACCTGCACCGTCTTGTATCATTTGGGAGTTTTCAAACTTGAAAAAGATGATAAAGCTCTCCACTTTAAAAAGGACGTGGGGGGGGGACAAAGAATCTCTTGGCCACGAATAATGCATCAGGTGTACAGTAGCCGATTTCGATTGGTATATCAAGACCTTTCTACATTATGTAATGCTTGGAAGCAATCGTCATGCGGGAATATTTAATAAGTTTATCAAGCTTTCGAGAATGCATAATTTGGACAAATGCAATGAAATGCAAATTATAAGACATGCTACCCTCTAAATTAAGTAATATAGTTTAGCGATTGAACTTGGCCACTTGTGCACATATCCCCGAAGGGGGATTAGATTCTTATAAGAGACATGCTAGTGACAATTAATACTTCATGACCAGTATCCGTTAAATAACTAATCGTGCACGCATCGTCATGCTCATTGTTTTTTCAAAATTTGTATTTATATTCAATAAGAGTCTCGTGATATCATCTAAATTTGTGGGAAAAGATTACATATATTTTGAAAAATCCTCAACCTTCTCTCATCCCGATTCGATTCTTCCTATTTCGGTTATCATGCTTGACTTCTTATAATGGACAAGCTA
Organism: Eucalyptus brandiana; assembly: GCA_014182725.1. Taxonomy (NCBI): domain Eukaryota; kingdom Viridiplantae; phylum Streptophyta; class Magnoliopsida; order Myrtales; family Myrtaceae; genus Eucalyptus; species Eucalyptus brandiana. The sequence goes on from CM024669.1 coordinate 34,216,853, forward strand.
CTGGACCCAATAATGTGATCTTAACCACAATTTCCTTAGAATATCTTTTTTCGAACAGGCTACTAATGGGCAGAGAGCCAACCATATACTAATATTAATAAGTTTTGAGAGGTGTCCCGAATGGCTTTCCAACCTCTAAATTTGACTGAAACTTACACAACTAAGTCTTGATAAATATTAAATCCTCTCATTCTCCAAAGTCCAATCGACGGGACTTCTAAGCCGGTCACGTAATGCCATAAGAGCCCCGCCAACATAAGTGAAAAATACGTTTGTCGCCCACCTTCATGCAAATTGCCTTTAGAAATTCTATCGGGGTGCCATAATTAGAAAGTACATGTCACACGAAGGGAACAAGAGTTTGCCTTTCAACGACAAAATTGATGGGATATTGCTAATAAAGATGGTAATAGTTATGGCATTGAGGTGGTTTGGTGGGTATCGGATTGAAGCGTTATAAACTTTTAATTAGACAAGTTGATGAAAAGATCCCATCATACGATACAAATGCATGCACGTCGCCATCATGTCCCTTTTGTAGATTTCCTTTACGTGCGTACTTAAGCAGTTAATGTCAAAGAGTAAAGTAGGCATTGAGATGGTTCGTGGACAACCTACCTAACGTGACGAATAATCTCCTTTTAGATCTTATGATAAGATGCTTGAATTTCTATGAAAAAGGGCTCGAAAATGTGGAAAATGTAAGAGCAACATGTTCGTTTATACATATTTTATAATTTTGACTCTTCAAATATGTAGGAGTTATCACAATCAATTAATGTGATTTTTGTTTACAAATTGGCACAAATACAAAGACCTAACTATTTAGAGACCTATGGAACACCTTACAAATCTTGTGAATTGATCAAGTTCAGAGCTTTAGCTTGCGTTAATGGTCCACACCTAGAGCTGTTTTCACGTAATTTTTGCGATTTGGACGGAGAACCTAGGCCTCTGGAATTGACATCTTTTAAAGTTTTAAATGAACAACTACCCCCTGCGCGGGCCTTGTGAAGCTCCAGCACGGGTTCCAGCCTTGGTGGCGATGGGACTGCCGAGCGCACAGTTGGCCAACGTTGAAAGTGCCAAACGGCACTTGTCCATGACCTTTTTTCTTTTTTGGGACTCAAAAAAAATTTGATCAGATAACGTTTTTATTTTTATTTATTTATTTTTTCTGGGACTCAGATTTTCACCCATAGAAAGCTTGGGATCCAACATTTTCGAAAATGCAGTCCGATCACAAAAAATTCCCCATCTCTACGATTTGAGCTAGACAAACGGTCATGGTGAAAAGTTGCGCATCATCCACTCTATGAATCAAATTAAAGTAACTTTTTGTGCATTGAAAAAGCTCGTGAGTAAATCCTATATATATATATTTCAATAGGAGAAATCACAGACTTTCTAACACCATCAAGATTAGATGGCTAGGATTAATAGATGAAATATTTTGAGATATGATAATTGAACTTAGACACCCTGTGCATTGTCAAAAAGCCTTTTAATAAATACTGCCAAATTATGCCACCCGACCAAATCATCAAAAGAGATTTGCATAAGGCAACCTGATCAAACTTTCAAGAATTTTTAATAGAAAATGAGGTGTCTATAACTATAAGCATGAAGAAAAATTTCTCCTTCTTATGGAGTTTCCTTAAGCTTTATGCTCTCTTTTCCGTCAAAACCGGTATATAACTCTTAGGTTGCGTTTGACGATTGAGATAAAATTAGGATAGGATAAAATTCTTATGTGCAGTGCTCAATCAAGACGGGATATTAAAACGGGATAAAGTAAGATATAAGAAGATATAAATTGAATTAAATTATCCCATGGAAGAAGTGAGATAAAGATATATTAGATAATAGGAAAGTTTTTCTCTCAAATAACAAAAATTTTAAATTAAAAAATTTGTTAATTTAAAGTTATATTCCAATATAAATAATATTTGAATTTTAATATAAGAAATTAAGAATAATAAAAAAAATAAAATTTTAGTTTTTTTAAATGTAAACTTATGTTATTTATATACTCGATTTATATTCTATCTTATAATATATATATATATATATATATATATATATATATATATATATATATATATTCGTTACATATTTTAGGTGTTTTAATATTTTAAGTATAGTAGTACAATTTTCTACTTAATAAAATTTTATCAGAGAATTGCAGAAGGGGAAGAAAGAAGTAAGTAAGAAATTAATTAAAAAAGGAGAGGAAAATAAAATAAAAAATAAAATAAAAATAAAATGGTGTATTGAGAGATTTTTAAAATCTCCGTTTGTAAAATTTGTGATTCATTTATGTTGATATAGTGTTTATACCAAACAATATATACGATATAATGTGAATATATTCAACTTTATTACTACAATTACCAAATTATATATATGATTTAATAAAATCTCATGAATTTCATATTTTATTCTATTCAGTTCTATATTGATTAGAAATCCAAACGACCAAACGTAACTTTAAAGGATTTGATAGAAGCCAACTCAACTGTTAGCACTCTACTAGAGTAGCACAAAATTACTTGTGTAACATAAGATCTCACTTCCATTGACGGTATTCATATAAAATATTTTAGAATTATTTTAGCAAGTGAAAATCAAAAGATTAATCTATCGATTCGATGAAATTCACCACTCTTCATATCCTGAATTGGGCATTAACCATATTGTGAAGTATCCATCGTCACCTCCTAAAGGGGAAAAAGAAAAAATAACCCTCTTTGAGCAAATATATATTGTACCTATCTATCGTTGCTCAAGAGAAAAATCCCAAGGTATGATTAAGATCTCCGGCCTAAGATTTGTTAACGTTAATTACCAGTCACTTCCTATGTACCTTCCCTATCGAGCAGATAATTAGTCGCAATTCCAGCTCCCAAAAGAAATTCAGACTACCGACAAAAAAAAAAAAAAAAAAAAAAAAAAAAATTCAGACGCTCTCGAAAAGTCGCAGTTGCATATGTCGATCAATCTTTTTCTACCGTCACCTTTAGGCCGCCAGACACGCGGTGACACTCGAGGCTGCAGGGACGACACATGTCGTAAGCCGGGATGGCTGACACGGAGCCACATGTCAGGACCAGAACTTGGAAAAGGTCGGACGAGGTTTGTTGACCCCAAAGATGTAGTCCGCATCGCGATCGAGCCCAAAGCTTCACGGGATGATCATCGTCTCGTGCGTTCTTTCGAAAGCAAAATCGGTGGTGATTAACGAGTTCTAGTGAGAAGCTGCCACCTACGCTCATTAATGAAGGGAGATGATTGTGTGATTCATCGTGGATCGCAATGGCATTACGTGTACGGGTGGCACTTAAGCGAAGGAAAATCGCATTGGATTTTAGATATGATCTGAGTTTTTGCTATCATATTGGTGATATTTGTCGAATTACACGATTCCATTTCTATTTCCTCTTGCTTGTGTTGTGTGCGTGGAGGAGACCACGACCCGATTACTTGCGAAGCACCGGGCAAGCTTAGGATGTATTTAGGAGTCCGGGTCGTATCTCAATCCTGGTGCGGCTGATTATCCTTCGAATTACTTGCTAATCATTGCCTTGATGAGCTATCGTCTCGCCGACTGGCTAATCAAACGTGAGTCTAGCATCGGGCAAATTCTCCCTTTTGCTCCTAAGCCAACAAGGCATTAGTGGCCATTTTCAGTCATTGTTCCCCTCTCATGGGCAGGTTACTTTCTTCTTCTTTATTTTATTTTCTCGTTTTCAGTTTTATAAATGTTGTCATCTTAAGTCCTTTAGAGCTATGTCATGTATATCTTTTGAAAAAGTAAAAATATTCTCTTCCATTTCGAAGGTTCGAAGAGAAAGCAATAAAATAGCTTTTAAAGCCGATAAAATTACACTTTGTATAATTCTTTAAGATAATTTATTTTGATTTTTTGTCTTTAAATAGACTTTCTTGCTGGCAATAGGTGCAATAAAAAATTTAAAAAAAAAAAAAACCCACTAAATCCATCTTAAAAAGCAAAGTCGATGGTAAAGAAAATCAAGAACCTACCCCGAGATGTACAAACGTGGTTTAGTTAGATAAATTTGTGAAATTTCTTCCTTGCTTTTGTATCCCATGAAAATCTTATCATGATAATACGCGTCTATAAGTTGCGGTATTGCTTAGAACCCCGTCCTCTCGAATATAAGGCTTGAAAACACAGGCAAATCAAAATCAACAACGACGAATTATTGAAACCCACTTGCACTCTCGGGTTGACCCACAAGTTTTCCAAGTAAATGCGATACTTTCAATGGGAAAATAATAACAACAAGATGTCTTCCTCAATTATGCAGGAGCGACGACAAAGAATTGCCGATTCCATATGTCATCGCCCCCCTCTACGCATTGGATTTTAATATCTTGCAATATTATGTAAACCGAAACATTTACACTTCTCGACACGGGCGGAAAATCTAGGGCGTGGGGTCGACGGGGTTCCGAAACCAGCAGCTCGTTCAAACCCCTAAGATAACTACGTGGCATTCAAATCCAACCACGAGCTCTTGCCCGAAACAAGAAGCCACGAAGGTTCTCCCTTCACGTAAGCGTCAGTGCATGGCCCCAACACACATTGGAAAATCGAACCCCACTAGCATTCTCAAACTCTCGATGGTACGTACGTACCACAGCTCAAGTACGATCGCCTATATAAGTCCAACCCCCCAAAAACCAACCCCTCTATCTCACCATCTCCTGATCAAAAAAACAGGCCAATGCTCCTTCCCAGAGCCCACCCTACCATTTCGCTTAGGGCCTTCGACACGGATATGATGGTGCACAAACTTGTTCTTCACGCCTGCCTTCTGCTTCTGCTTCTTTCTTCTTCATTTGGGTTTGTCGTTGTGCGTGGTGCCCCGATGGCATCATGCGCTCAAACCCCGTTCCCCGAAACGTGCCACTACTTCATCGGCGCCGAGCTGCTGTCGGAACTCGACCGGACTGAGTTTTCTTTCCGCGACGTGGCCCTCAAGGTAGCTATGAGCGAAGCTCTGCGAGCTCATGAGCTGGTGTCCTCCATGGACCCGAGCACCTTCGATGAGCGAACTAGGTTGGCCTGGTCCGACTGCACTGAGCTCTATGAGGACTCGGTGCGGCTGCTCAATCGCTCCGTGAGCTCAAAAAAGCCTAGCGATTCTCAAACGTGGCTTAGCGCTGCGATCACAAACCACCGAACTTGCCAAAATGGGTTTAAGGAGTTCAACTTAGCATCTCACTTAGAATCCTCCCCTTTGATGTTGAGCAACTTCTCTAAGTTGCTTAGTAACTCCCTAGCAATAAATAAGGTCTCGTCTTCTTCTTATTCGCCAGCAAGGGTTTCGTTTAGTAAACAAGTCAGGGGTAGACGGTTGCTCGGCGATCACGAGAAGTTTCCATCGTGGGTTTCGGCCTCCGATCGGAAGCTTCTTCAAACGGCCAGGGCACCGGCCAAAGCCGACGTTGTAGTGGCAAAAGATGGCTCGGGGAACTATAAGACTATCTCGGAGGCGGTGGCAGCATCGTCTAGTAAGAGAAGCGGGAGGTCGAGATTCGTTATATATGTTAAAGCAGGTGTATATAGTGAGAATGTGGAGGTTAAAAGGTCCATGAAGAATCTGATGATCGTTGGAGATGGGATTGACGCTACTATCGTTACTGGCGATAAGAATGCTAAAGATGGTTCGACAACTTTCAGGTCCGCAACTTTCGGTAAGTTACATTGCCAAGCTCGATTATCTCAAAGTTTTCTAAGTCATGATCCATGATCTTTTTTAAACGGTGACTCTCCCTCTTTGCGGATCCTTCAAGTAAAAATATAGGAAACGCGTTTGCATGTACAATCGGGTGAACAATACCCTCGTATATGTGTGTGTGTGTGTGTGTGTGTGTGTGTATGTCTCTCTCTCTATATATATCGTTTTCGATGATTGAAAAGTATTCTAAACTTGTCAGCCTCTTTCCTTTCTTTAAACATCACGACTGAGAACTACTTTAAATTCACATGAATTCTGTCTTCACCCTTGGTTAATTAATATAGTTTTTTAGTCGCGCTTTTCAAATTTCAATTTCAATTTAGTTAAGTAGTGGTCATGGCTTCATAAACGAGACAGCCTTCGACAAGCGGGTTTAACCCCTGTCCATGTAACATAAGTCGTTTTCTATTTTGTTTTTAGTACAACCGATGCGTGGCGTCTGAACAGAAAATTACCCATGCCCCATCTTTTACATCAAACAAAAAAATTACAATGATTTAACAATAATCAAGGGACGAACTGTAGCATTCAAAAAGCTTATCCTTTCCGAGGGAACCGGTGTGAGCCAACTTCATGATATATATCTTAGGGACAGACAAAAAGTCCAAAAATGTGTATTCTAAGATTTGCAAAATGAACAACCTAGAATCGAAGGCATATAACAGATTCAAGCACCTTAAACAAAACCAAATACTAGTTAGAGGTAGATACATGCATGCATACAATTCAAAAGTTGTAGCAAATACTAGTATTATGCTCACTTAAATTAATGATACTCTCTCTCTCCTCCAGCTGTTATGGGTGACGGATTCATAGCACGGGACATAACCTTCCAGAACACGGCTGGGCCGCAGAAACACCAAGCTGTGGCGCTCCGTTCTGGTTCGGATTTCTCGGTCTTTTACGCTTGCAGCTTCAAGGGCTATCAAGACACCTTGTACGTCTACGCTCAACGCCAGTTCTACCGTGACTGCGACATCTATGGGACTCAAGACTTCATTTTTGGGGATGCCGTGACTGTCCTCCAGAACTGTAACATCTACATAAGGAAACCGATAAGTGGCCAGATAAACACAGTCACGGCTCAAGGGAGGAGCGACCCGAACGAGAACACGGGCATCATTGTCCACAACTCTCGCGTTACGGCTTCCTCGGACATGAAGCCTGTGCAAGGCTCGTTCGAAAACTACCTCGGGCGGCCGTGGCAGAAGTATTCGAGGACCGTGTTCATGAGGACCTTCTTGGATAGCTTGATTGCCCCTCAGGGCTGGTATCCATGGAGCGGTAGTTTCGCCTTGAGCACTCTGTACTATGGCGAGTACATGAACACTGGTGGCGGCGCAGGTACCGGTGGGAGAGTGAATTGGCCAGGGTATCACGCGACGATGAGCGCAACGGAGGCGGCAAAGTTCACAGTTGGGAACTTTTTGGCTGGAAACTCGTGGCTTCCAGGAACCGGAGTGCCGTTCTCAGCCGGCCTGTGAGATGATGTTATGGGGATGATTTTCTTTAAGGTCTTTCTGCAAACTCCCCTAGGAGTTGTGGGTATGTGTCAAATATGTGTAAATATGATAGGGACATTCGCCATCAAGTTGGGAAAATGTGGACCGTCCTGTACTTTTGTGTAATGGTAATGTTCCGAATATAATGTAAGGGAAGATGCTTTTGGTTTTCTTCACTTTGTCAATCCCCTGAAAACAAATGAAGTACTTCAAAGGGGCTGTCCCTTTCGTCCCCCTATAGTTTCATTGGTTCGAGTCTTCTTCTTTTTTCTAGGGGTAACGGTACTTTCACTTCAAATCATAGCTAATTGAAGATTTAAAAATTTACTTATTGAAAAACTTAAGGTTACCTATTCGAATCTCACAAAGCGTATGCAAAGTGTTTTGAATCATGGCTATCCACACAAAGTAAAGATATGAACTTAACCTATTTTTGGGACTGATAATGCATTTATAGGTCTCCAAATAACTGTGTCTCCATGCTTATGTCCTGAATTATAAATAGGAAAAAGGATTGCGAGGCACAATGATCTGGAATTAATACAAAAGACTCAGCTTTTCTCATTATTAAGCTCATCAATATTCAATAGTGGAGGACAAAGGTTTACATGAGCATTATCATTATAGAGCTAGAGTTTATTCTACACGTGTCTTGCTATCGGCGGTACTCATCTAGATGTTTTTTATATATCATCTCAAAGAGAATTTTCTTGGTCATTTTTTTAAAATTTTTTTATTTAAGAAACATCTTTTAGTATACACGAAATTACTTAAAAGTCAAATTAGTAGAACACGCCTCTTGTTACTTTTCCCGTCAAAAGAAGTTTTAGCGGGCAATGCAACTATTATGTTAGAAAAGTCGGTTCATTGCTATAGTCATATACATTTAATGGGGGCAAGAGCAAGGTGATGAGGTGGACATCTGAAGTCGTTTTCATTCCTTCATTTTGACCTGCTGTAACATAGTATCACTGGGGAATGAATACTTTGTATCTCCAGGATTCTGGGAATATACGCGGTCAGTAACATAAGAATAATAAAAGCCCTCTTCTTGATATCGAACCTCCCAAAAGTTTGAATCGTGAAGACAAGGACTGACAATGTATATACGGACGTATCTCAGCATTACGTTTCCACATCTGAGTGACAATGCCTTTTAAGCGAGGTGAAATTATTTCCTGAAAGTCATTGATGTGTTACAGCCGTGCAGAACTAAGATGATACAATCATGAAATATTTGTCGAACGCTACTATTATTAGACATTACGGTCGTGAAATATTTGTCAGACTCTTCTAATAAAAAATATCCCGTATCGTTTGTTTATGAAGATTATATGTCATTTATAAAGACGCGATTCCTGTATTTATTGATAATTTTCGGATTAGACATCTGACGAGCTTCAAAAGTTAAAAAGCGCCCACTTTCACAACTGGGGTTCAAAATCGTAAGGAACACTCTCTAGGCTCTATGTGGGACAGCACTATTTCAAGCCACAATATCCACTTACGACTTGGGATGGACGTCTATTTTCTAATAATGACATTTATATTTTCTGCTTGAGTTCCTGTCTTCATAGAAAATTTAGTTAATTCCATTTAAGAGCCGCCACAGGTTTTGGACCCCTTAAGGACCTTGTCGGACCTCCAAGTCTTGGTCGAAGGGGGCACCCGCCATCCATACAAATTTAATTCATATCTCTACTAATATGGACATTGACTTTGCCAAGGATTCGGATAAGCAACGATGAGGACCAATGGTTCTGCTGATTTCCTTGTGGTTCCACATATGGTTGCGCATATCATTCTCAAATAATTTAAGCACGTCGACCTACCTAACCAAGATAAGCTTTTGACGGGACGCTAATGCTTGAAAATTAGAGGGCACTTGGTTTCCAAATTAGAGAGGCCCGCGGTTCATTAATTGATTCTTTAATACTTAAGTCTTAAACTAATACAATGTATTTTCCAAATCTTGAGCTATCCTTAGATTTGCATCCGCTTAACCAGGAAGTTAAAAACTATCAATGCGACCACTGGCTGGTAAGCACTCGGAATCGGAAGGCAATAGTCTTCGCTGGCATTGATTTTTCATAATTTGGCCCAACTTGGCCGTTCTTATTTCGTTAGAAAAGGTGTCATCATCGACAACATCTCAACATCAATACCATAAATAATAGGCAACACTTAAAGTTTTAGCACCCTGGAAAAATTCATCGGGCTGCAGCTGCTAGCGCTAGCAAGAGAAAGCCGGTAAAATTTGAAGCTGAACAGGAAGACATCTATAAACTTGGAGAGAGCAATAAGTGCCACCGATGATTCATCGAGCCTCCACACAAATTTGAGAGAACGAAAGACAATGCCAAACCGTACTGACAAAACAAAAGAGGATACAGCGAGCTACTCTGTGATCGTTGCTCTTGTCCCAAGCCTAGCATAGGTTCTTGGTTGCTCGGCCCTTGAGATATTGGAATGCAGGAAGGAACACAAGGACTACAGCGTCTGGCACGACTCACAGTTTTCCAATCACAAAGATAGGCAACCCACGAAAGGATCAGAGAATTTGAGCACCTACCGATCACATCAAACTCTATAATGGCCAATATAAAACTCCAAAGGCTGATAAATTGACCACCCACCAAATTTGTTGCTTGGGATCTTGCGATTATTCCAAGCATCGCGCAGGAGCTTCTGTCAAATACCATCGACGTCGTACCTGTAACGGGACCATGCCAGCTTGCAGTTTGCCCGGCAAACTAAGTTGCCTAAAGGGAATATTTCATTTTTGGGCCCCAAACGAATGTCCAAAGTACACTGGAACTATATAACAGCCAAAAATATGCCTCTTAGTCTTATGGAAGGAGCACCTTGGCACAACAGATTCAGTATGCGCAGCTCAATTATGCAATAAGACTGAATAGCACATATTATTTCGAGTACTTATTGTTAAAGATAATAGAGAGATCAAGCTGCGCCTCTCATGAAGTCAACCATATGAAACAAACATGTGAAAGGTCTAGCAGGGTTGCCAACTGTTTAGAGAAATCTCTCATATTCGTTGAGTCTGCTCTTCCTGTCATTTAGTTAGCAAGCCCATCATGTGATGACCGTGGGAGCAGATCGGCCAGTAAATTCCTCCATCTTGGAGAGCTTGAGTGCGACATTCACCTGCAATAAAGCATAAACATCAGCCCAAATAAATCTGAAAAGGCTTGGGTGAGGAATATGCAGGGCTACTCACCAGAGGAGCTAAAGCTTCTTGAGAATCTCTCCCAGTTTTCGAGGGATCCTTCTCATATTGCTCAATGTAAAGACGAATGGTTGCCCCTTCTGAGCCGGTTCCTGAGAGACGGAAAATCTGCAAAGTACATATAGGAGGGATCATTCTAAAAGCCAATAATGTTGTTTCACAATTTACCCATAATTTTGACATGACATAGTGTTCTTCCACCCATACATCAAGTAAGAACACAAATGATAACAAAAACAAACAAGCATATGTTGAGCATTGACCACGCAACAAATATACTAGTTCCACTAAAGATCTGAAACGTTTATACTTCTATTAACAAACTTATTCCAACTAAGAAAATAAATCACTGCATAATTGGAGAATCACAGCCTCCATTCTTCCTATGGTTAAAATTGAACACGAGCTAAAAATAAAACAACAGAACCATTGCTGAAACCTAAATACAAGAGAATATTATGCCACGAAGCACCAGAAGATATATCATATAAAAAGATGGACCGCAAACTTGTCACATAATAGGCTTTGGAACTTTAGCATTGCTTAGGTACTTAGCATTAACAAATCATATTGATGAACCTTCAACAAAAAGTTCAGTCAAGACATTTTAATCAATCTGAAGTTGTTTATGGAGTAACCTCTAAAGCAAAGCACAAAGATCTACTTACCAGGCGCGACCCATCTTCAAACAAATAACGAATACCCTGGTGCTTCGATATGGAACCATCAACAGGATCTTTGTATTCAAACTCATCAGCATTAACAACATTTGACACATCCGAACATACTCCCTTGACAATCCTGCAAAAGCAAAGAATTGCAGACATTGTCTTACACTATTCTCCAGTGAGTGTAAATTTCTCTTGGCATACCAATAGAACAGTGTGACTTCAGCCACAGTCCACCGCATGAAAAGGTCATATTTTGCAAAATTCTGAAACCCAATTGTCAATCCCTGTGGTAGTAACTTCACCTTCCAAGCCAAAAACATTGAAGAAAGGCCTATCATTCAATGTCTTTCTCAAACTGAAGGACAGTCCCTTGGACGTGAAGTGGGAACTTTGATCGGCCAAAATTTTTCTATAATTGCAATATGTAGGGCACAGATTATCATTATCTACTATTTTAATTCCTTGGGATTCGAGAATAAGAAACACGTGAACATGAGCACACGGGGGACATCAAAAACCACCATCAATTATACATGCTAATCGCTTCCTAACATCAAAGCGTCAAAAAAGATCCATGGACGCCTCTACTTGGCCTATCATTCAATGTCTTTTTCGAACTGAAGGAAAGTCCCTTGGACATGGAGTGGGAACTTTGATCGGCCAAAATTTTCCTATAATTGCAATAGTAGGGCGCAGATTGTCATTATCTACTATTTTAATTCCTAGTCAAAGCTTTAATGGAAAACAGAGAACGCATGAACGCGAGCACACGGGGTACATCAAAAACCACCATCAACCATACATGCTAATCGCTTCACAACATCTAAGCAGCAAAAATGATCCATAGATGCCTCTACTTGGCCTATCATTCAATGTCTTTCTCGAACTGAAGGACAGTCCCCTTGGATGTGAAGTGGGAACTTTGATCGGCCAAAATTTTTCTATAATTGCAATATGTAGGGCGCAGATTATCATTATCTTATTATTTTAGTTCCTTGGAATTCAAGAATAAGGCCATCAAATTGGAACTTCAGCTTTAATGGAGAACAGAGAAGAAAATGCATGAACGCAAGCACACAAAGGACATCAAAAACCACCATCAACTATACATGCTAATTGCTTCACATCATCTAAGCGGCAAAAATGATCCATAGATGCCTCTAGTTGACTTACACAATCGGTTTGAGCTTAGGGAAAACCATGCACATAAAGGAAAATGAAGTGCACATAAAATCACATTAGAACAATACACAGAATCTTGAAATAAGAGGACAATCTTACTCATTAACTTCACCAAGGGAAGATTGCAACAGGACCAAGTATGCCATTAGTTCCTTTGCTGCCCCGGAGTCAACATTCTTCAAGAAAACAATGAAATTTAGTATCCAATAGACTAAATGCGATGGTTCAAAGGAGAGAATAAGAGGCATCTCGAGTAATTGACATATGGATACCTCATAATCATAACGAGTGTAATAGTGGCGACCATAAGTTGCCCAGTGCTGGTGAACAATATCTTCAACTGATACAAGCTTTCCACCATTGATAGTTTCCTTGTTCTTGTAGGCAAGGATGGAAAGCCATGCCAAAACAGCCCAGATACCATCTTTTTCACGTATATGGTCTGACCCTGTTCACATATGCGATGGATTATGCAACAAGTGCCAACAACAACAACAACAAACTAATTCCACCAGGTGGAGTTACAATGTGAATCCTTTTACTTCATGATGCTTCCTTCACAAAAGCAGTACATACTCCAAATAAAAAACTGACCACTATTATGAAGCATGATACAATAAATTCTAACCAGTTCCGAAACTTTCTTCCCCACAAACTGAACATAATCCAGCATCCATTAAGTTACCAAAGAATTTCCAGCCTGTTGGAACCTGGAATCACCCATAGAAGGAGAAAACTACATAAATTTCAACTACTGGTGCCAGAGCACAAATAACTATTTGAGATCTTTTACATGAATACCTCAAAAAACTTCAAATTTAAATGTTTAGCAACAACATCCAAGGCAGCTGATGTTGGCATGCTCCTACAGGTAGCAAATGCAAAAACAACAATCAATATAACTACAAACAGATCCAGAAGAGATTACTCAAATTGATTAATTAAGATATTGAGCTTATGGTGACATTCAAGGCAACAGTCCAGAAATAAATACTCTTTACAGATACACTTGGAAGTGTATATGGACACTTAGGATAACGCAGACACTCACACATGAAAATCTGTACGTATACATAACCTACTGCACTAAATTTTTATTTCTCCATGAAGTGATTATCATACAAGGATCCTAACTCCAATGGGCTAATAAAGAGATGTATTTTGTCAGCCAACAACTATGCTGACATAGTTTGACCCTGCACACACAATCAGAGCAAACAACCAACTAATAGTTAGATCTATGCCACAATTTTTAGTCATAGACCCTTCTATAAACCATACTCCAGAGTCTTTGGATCATCTAAGTTGCTTCAATCCATACATGTTCCTAGTTTTAGCAAAATTACATGGGAACCTTGCAACTTGTGTCTGGCATCGGTAAGAAAAACAGAAGCTCAAATATTTTGGCATCTTGTTCTCATGAGGTTTTGCCTGTGAAGGCCCATACACCTCCATGCCAAGTGGCCAGGCAAACAGATAAGTAATTGATTGTTCGAACGGAAGTTTCCTTTATGTTTTCTTGGATTTCCAAAAATGGCATCTCCTAGAATGAACATTTTATGCCACCAAATGAAATATCTGTTAATTTAGTAATTATGCGACATCATAGCTGAAGATCTTACAACTCTGTAAGAAACAAGTCGCAGAGAAAACATTTTTTAATAGTACTTTGACAACATATATAATATGGGCGAATTGTATATCTCCAAGATCTCCAATTCCTGCCCCTTGAATGGATCCATGATGTTAGCAGTTTAGTTAGGAACTTTCATCAGGCAGAACCAATGACAAAGAAGAAAAAGTACTGAAAAATGCTCGCATCCATATATACTGAAGATAGCTAAGTGTTAACACCTGGCAACTCCCTTTAAGCCTCCGGAGAAGTAGGGTATTGCTTCAACAGCATTTGCAGCAATAATAGCAACAGAATCTGATGGAGTAACAAAGAACCTATGGCAAAGGTTTCACATATTAAAGTTCAAAGAAAATAGTAATACACCTGAAGAGAATCTCATGAAATAAGCCAATGCTACCTTTTTCCGAGAATCATATTACGATCAGCATCACCATCAGCAGCAGCACCAAATTCTGGTGGCTCATGCTGAGGACTTGACTTGCCCAAACCCATCCGTGCCACCAGCTCCTTTGCATATGTCAAATTTGGATCTGGGTGACCCCCTCCAAAATCCTCCTGTACACATTAAAACAAGTCCTGAGTTTTTGAGATTTACAAGATTCTATGAGTCATACTGTGGAGAACAAGTACGCATCAAGACCTTAGGTGTGCAGTTCAATAATGAGCTCTCTTGTGCACCAAGCTCTTCTACAAATATGCGGTTGGCATATGCTCCAGCAACTCCGTGGAGAGCATCATAGCTTTACATTAAAAAGAATGTAAGAATACACATCCCTCAAATAAATGAGCATTAAAGGCCATAATCTAGAGACGAGAAAATTGAAGCTTGTCAACCTACCAGAAGGTAAAATTTGGAGATGAAAGCAGCTTTCGGATCGCCTGGAAGTCAAAAATTGACCTAGCTCATCAAACGAGAAAAGAAGATCAAGTGTCATTTATAGGAACAAAAGATGCATAAAAGACAAGGAAAATAAGCTTTAAGATTCTCTTTCGTGAGCAACTATATAGACTTACACATATTAATAGAGATGTCACTGTGGGAAATATCAGGGTAGTAGACTTCCAGATATAGACAATAGATTACATTTTCCATCCCCTAGTTCCACAAGTTTATATCTGATTTTAAGCTTTCCACTGAATCTATACACAAGCTAATTCTACTCTTCTTTCAGCCAAAAAAAAAAAACTACTCTTCCAATAGTTAACAAACACAGAATATTACATGGAAAACCTTGATTAACTTCAAATTACCACTAGAGCAGAACCAGTTGTTTAGACCAGTGTCATAAAAGGCACACTTGAGTCACTAAGTCCCTAAAACGACCGAATCAAGAGGTGAAAAAGCAAAGCCCTTCAAACTAGCATTTAATCCATTAAATAAATTTTCCCTCTCACTACATGAAGGTACCATGTGACACATGCAGATAATTTTTAAGCAAGAGCTAATTGGAAAGTGCTAATGATATAAACAATACTTTTTCCAGCTTGTGAGCAACTAATAACCATGAGTGCAATTTCCATTGTACTAATTATGCTTTTTCATGTAGTTCTCAATTCACGTGCATGGTACACATTGATACTCCAGTGGATTTCTCTGAGTCAGAGTACATATGTGTTTGAATATTCCCTTTCAAATTGGAAGTGTATGTTCCTGCGCGAATTTCAGCAATCACAGATGCCTCTCAGGTTGATGCACAATACACTAGGTAACAATTTGCAGTTTCTTCATCAAGGGAAACAAATGCCAAATGCAATATGCATAGTTTTGCATGCATGTCTGTACACCAAATGAAAACAAATTCCGTACTGCATGTATCTACCCCATGATTTTTCACACACTATCATCATGAGATTGGTGGTAACAAACATAACAATTTCTCATAGCGTGCTTACTACTTAGAGAAAAGATTTCTACAAACAAGGATAAGTTGCACACAAGGAACTTACTTCATTAATTTAACATAGTCACTGGCTGAATCAAAAACCTCAACATCGAATTGACCCTCTGGCCCCGTAAAGCTTGTGACACCAATTGCAGCAATGTCCACCTAACAATGCATATTAGGAAAGAGTGATAAACAGAGATGACCGTGGGCGAAGATTTTTAGAGAGAGAAAAATGAAAATGCCAGACTTGCAGCCCGGTAAGTCTTACATCAGGGAGATTTTCTGCAATTAGATATTCTTTTATTGTTTTTGTATTTTCATAGATCTTATCAGTGATCGCCTCAGGAGCAGGTCCACCATTTTCCATGTTATACTTGATTCCAAAATCCTGCAAGCAGACGCGGGAGATAGAATTATGCATCAAGTGTAGGGTGAGTAAATGCAGGTTGGTCTTTTTTTTTGGTGTTCAGTCTCCCTTCAACGTCTCATTAGCCAACAACCATAAATGAAATTTGAAGTGTGCCCCTCCTATAATTTAGTTATTCAACAAAATTTTACAGGGCTTTTTGACAGGTAAGTTATCCAAATCCCAGGCCACATTCTATTTCATTGACTAGATTACTTTTCGACAACTATATGATTCTCTTTGGGACCAAAATTTGAACACATAAATTCACATCGCTCACATGACTAATAAAAAATCCTCATAACCAAGAAATTGATGCGTGTCGCACAGGAAACAACATGAAAATATTAAGAAACTCCAAGAAGCAACAGATGTGCTAGCATTTGAACAACTAGAAACAGCTCATTAAAAAAATTAATAATAACCATAATAGGAACATAATCAACAAGGGTCAAACAACTGAAGCTATAGAACTAGTAATATACAATGTGATTGCAAGTTACGATAACTTAGATAAGCCAATATATGGACTATGAAGCTATGACGGCCTTGTCATACATGGTTCACTCCTGCATAGAAAAAAGTACATAGGAACACTGCTCTTTAATGCTGCTTCATGAATGCTATACCACATCAGAAGCAGTTTACTATATTGGACATTTCAACACCCAACATTTTTTTAAATCCATAAGCCATACTAGGCATCAGATATTCCAAAATCACTAACCAGGTCCAACCTCTCCAATCACAAAATCCTGTAGACATCATCCTAAAACCCCAATAACTAAATGTTAGTGCCACTACAGCATCAATATTGGGATCACCATGTGGTGTGCTCTTTATAATGGTATGGTCAAGACACTGGTTGAAGTCACGAGAACGGTGGGGGAAACACTGGGTACACTTGACAGATGCTGGCCATTTCAATTTTTGTTTAACAAACACCGAGAACCTTAAAACATAGATATCCTCCGACCCCAATCCATCCCCAACAACAGGGCAGAAGTAAGGAATAAGAATTTGCATCAATGGGAACATAACTAGGTTTGATCATACCCAGAAGAAGTTCTCAATCCTTTATATGGAAAATATGAACTCTCAATAGTCTGATAAAATAAGTCCTGTTCTGTTCTTCAGAAGGAAGAAAATCTAAATGATGTAGCTTCTACCAACCTCATGGGGACCACCGGGATTATGACTTGCCGTCAGAATAAATGCTCCTGTAGACTTGGATCCCTGATGATAGATTGTGTACGTATTTTGTTAGAGAGCACTTCATATCTAGATAATATTGCTGCATTGTGATTGCGTAGTCAAAGAGTTATACAATTGGATGCCACCAAAGAGGAAAAGATAGCTTACATCATGCCCAACTCTTTCACGGATCACAGCTGACACGGCAGGAGTGGAAAGTAATCCATTCTGACCTACCCAGACACGCCTTACTCCATTTGCAGCTGCCATCTTTATTATGATCTATGATTCCAGTAAACACAAAGTTAGAAAGTCAGTCAACAGAAGGACATCTAACATTAGGAAAGAACAAGAATATGCTACGAGTTAGGTGAAAATAATGTTCATTCAGTACGAAAAGTGCATGCTCTAAAACCTTCATACAAGCAAGGTCTGAATGTAAAAAACAAGATGTGGATGTAATCACATCAAACAAAAGAATGATTAAGTAGGAGCGCGATGACAAGAAGTAATAGGCAGAACAGAAAAAAGAGCAATTGATAAAGATTTGAAGTGCAAACCGAAAACTGTAGTATAATCTTAAACAAGAGAAGGGCCTTAAGGGAATCTCTATTACACGTAAACTGTAACAGAAAAATAAAAGCTATTACATGTAGGGCTAGACAATAGCTCTCATAGGTTTGGTTGTGATGGACATTCCAAGCTAATAACTAATAATGCAACCAAAAATTAGAAATCAGGATATACCTAAAATCGACTTGTAATTTGATCGGTATAATTGCAGCCAAACACACCAAACCATTTCTGGCTTGGTTAGCTAATATTAAGCTACTACCCAAATCTCAAACCTGTTCCTTCCAACCAGCTATGTACTCATATTTGGAATATGCTCGTAGGCAAGTTCATTATGGCAATGAATCAAGTCATAGTCACCCATCTGATAAACTAAGCAATAGAAATAGAAGGAAATAATACACACCTGGATAGCATCCTTAGAGTAATAACGCCCATCACCAGAAACAACAAGTGTAGCTCCTGCAAAGACAAAATGTAAGTTCACTAAACTTTGCACGTCACGTGGAAACAAGTTAACAAGGTCGGTTCTTTTATGCATGATTAGCAACTAGATGAAATAATACAAGTCAATCATTAACTCTAGACGAACTTAGCAACAGAATTCCACAACTTGTGCAATGATATACAATATTTTGCTCAAAGATCTGCACATAACTTGTGCAATGATATATAATTTCTTTTAATTGGCAGTTCAGCATCATAGCATTAGTGATTTTGTGTTTCCATCATACACATGCAACAGGAGAAAGGTGGAACTGGTCACTATACATATAGGGCTGGGGGAGAGACACTAACCCCGAAAACCAAATGGGCAAACCAAACCACAACAAAGAAGGTAATTCCTCACTCACGAGCCATGAAATAAGCTCACACCATATGCAATGCAAACAAGCAAATGTAGAAGTGATATTCTGGAAAGTACAGCGAAAACTAGTATTTTTGGACCTATGATTCACATGCTCTAGTACAGCTCACCAAACAAATATACCCCCCAAAGTTGAATTTATAGTCTGCAGTGCAATGCTTCTAAACATTTATGCATCTTGATTTAGCAGCGATTGATCTTAAGCCAAGGCAGAGTAAAATATTTAAACAAGGAAAGGTATAAAGGTAGTTACTCCTTGAAAATGATCTCAATAGTCTTCAGTATTTTTCCGTTCAAAAAATTGACTCCTTACATCTCTTAGCAATCTTATTGTTCCTGAAGTTAGGACCAAAGATTGTATTGGCTGCGCAAAGTTGAGCTTTTGTTTCTATTTCTATAACTACACTCATGACTAGGATTTCTTTGAGGCATTTATTCAACAGCACAACTCCTGGTATTTCCTCAACACTTCTCAATCAGAGAACTTCAGCCTAGCTGCAAGCCTCAAGAGGCTCTCGTTTAAGCTAACAAATTAAATGAGCCTAAGATCCTCAGAAACAATGATCCAAGGTAAGTTATTTCTTCGGAAACCTGAGTAGAAAGACTAAGGACTGAGGTAAAATTGTCTCTTAATCAACTTTGTGTGGGAGGGTGCTCGTACCTTGGACTTTCTCAGCTGAAAGGGCATAAAATGTTGATTGCACAAAATTTTGCAAGTAATGGGGCTGGACAAAAACTTTCACCTGGAACAGGCACACCAAAATCAAATTACAAGGACAAAAGAAACATCATGAGAAAACTTCAAAAATCTTGTAGGGTTTCTTTCAGATGGTCAGATAGTATTACTGATACTACTTTGATGAGATCCTGTGGCATTTAGTGACACTTCTACAAGAGCGACATAATTTAAACTTTAAAGTGTCTTGCAAATTAAAAAAAGAACAGAAACTTAAATACAACACACATGCACAAAAACCTTCACCTGTACAAGCACATGCTAACACAGAGACGACAGCAATATGCACGCATATTGAGCCTATAACCAAATTTGACACTATCGACAATATGCAATGATAAGTCTCTTGAATAGATAAAACTCATACACCGACAAACAGAGGAAATACACACCTATTCAACTAGTCAAAGGTACGCAACGACATTAGATATAGGAGGGAAGCAAGAAAGGAACAAAAATAGGAAGAAAAATAAACCTGAGAAATATGCTTCCTAGTAGATATGACAAGAGTATATCCAAAGAAAAGTGGGCAATGACAGGAAACTGTGAGTTCTAGAAAGCCTAATGCACCAACTTCAACATAACTAGGTTATATGCAATCTCCATGTACATGCTCATTCCGATGCAGGATGAATTCTCTGGCCAGAAATCTGGGCTTTTTTTCCCCGCGAAGTTCTCCATTATAGTAAACTAATCAGTATCGGACCCTTGGCACTAAACCTTTCATCGTCCAACAATCACATTCAACTAGATTTCTCGTTTGGTCAGGCCAAGTGTTCCCACAGTATACGCACCAAGACTTCAATCTGGCATTCAAGAAACATCTAATCCCCTCCGACCTCAGCACCGCGCCCGATCGCGAGGCGGACCGACACAAACACGTCCGCTCCAAGCTCGATCCGTCATCCACGGCATTGATCAACAAAACTTGCTCGCACCGAATCCAACGACGGCGCGATCCGAAAAAAAAAGAAAAAAAACTGACAAGACGAAAATAGATCGCCGGGGGATATAACCGCCGGCTGTACGAATCGCAACAAGCGCATAAAACGAGATGAATCTGCATGCTCACGGACAACAGAGCAACCCGATGCGGCGGGAAAGAAGGGGAAATCGAGAATCGGAATCGAACGCGCGGAACACGGAGAGAGAGGGAGAGAGAGAAGGGGGGGAAGGAAGGACCTTCTTGCGGAGGCCGGAGGTGCCGGGCTTCTGGCCATCGATGGGCGCGGTCTCCACTCGCGACACCTGGAACGTCACCATTTTCTGCCGATTCGCTTCCGCCGGCCAGGGAAACCGGAGAGAGAGAAAAATATCAGTGCACGAACGAGATCACTCGCAGAAGAGAGAGAGAGAAGAGAGAGAAAGGGAGAGGAAGATCACCATAAACAGGGAGGATGTCGATGATGGTGCCAGGAAAGGTGGTGAGGAACTGAGCAAGGCAAGGCGAGATGGAAGTTTTTTCAAATTTTGTCCGCAAATTCTATTTCCTTTTATTTATATATATATATATTTATATTTATATATTTTTTTCGTTTATTTATTTGTTTTTTCTTTTAGAACGATTCCCACGGAGATCTAGAAGGAAAGGCCAAACCACGAGCGGAGGGGAGGATCCATCGGCACATGGATAAATAAAGAAAAATAAAATAAGACGAATATATATATAAATATATATCCCAACGGAATATCCCTTTTTTATCCTTCTCCTTTTCCCCCTTTTTTATCCTCATTTTTCTCCTTTCCGAAAGATATTCGATTTATGCGCGGCAAATATTGATCGACTTATTTGTAAAATTAAAATACGAACGCAACTGATTTTTGTGCACGGAAAATAGGCCAAAATTTTGAAAGTTTTAGTATTGGAGTCATGGCTATGGCCCAACTTAATTTTAGAATGACAATTAATCTAGAACCTGGGCCACACTCCATTAATTTATTTGGTTCCATTTCTACTTCAATTTAAATGTACAACTTTTTTTTTCCTCAAAAAAGAAGGTTATTTACAAGATGACTTCAATAACTTTTTAAGATTCTTTCTAGATATATTCTTTACTTCTTTCCTACGGCAAAACTTTTAAGATTTCAAAATTTCTTCATTTTATTTCATTAATATTATGACGCTCTTGTCTTGTCTTTGCTTAAAGTGAAGCTCTCCGGATTCGCAAACGGATGATGCTTGGCAGATGTCATAAAGGAATATTGAACCCAATGCAAGTCTTTAATAGATTTCATCTCGGTCCAATCCAGACCTCAGGAAAATCGAGATGTAAAACACTAAAAAAAAAATACAACCTCCTCTTAAGGAAGCAAAAAGATATAGAGAGGAATTAGGGGGCGTAAGTTGTGCGGGCATTTGACACGTTCAAAAAAAGAACGCGTCTGCAGAGCTCACCTCACAAGAGGATAGGCCGTAGAAGCTCCTGTGAAATGACTCCTCTTCCTTGGTGAGGTAAACGCCCTCAATTGCCACCCAGGATCCAAGAAGGAAGACCTGATGGTTATCTAATAATCCACATTTTTTTCACGTCATATATTGACTTTAAAGAAGAGAATAACACTGATTTTTTGGATATTATACTACTGGTTTTGCAATTGATTTTCATGGCAACATCTTGTTCTAATGCCCAAAATGTTACTGTGGAGGATTTAAATAGAACTACGCTAAACAAAAAAGAATAGAAATAATCAACATTATATGGAAGCCTATGAATTTTGACGCTAGCCGCCTTGCTCTTCCCCCCTCGCACGATGATCACGACGGAAGGGTTTTATCATCCTCTTCAGCAAGGTACTAAGCGTTATCGAGTTTTCGCCGTGGGTTCAATTCAAAGATCCTCTTATCAGGAATTCCTTTTGGCATCCAGCACTTCGCAAACTTGATCCGAAGTAGTGTCAAGGATCAAAATTTGTAGTCTCAAATGATGAAGTCATGGGTGAACCACTGACAATACAAGCTTCGAGGATGGCCCGAATATGAAGCTAAGGCCTCGTTTGGTTCGGCTTTCCCAAAGGGTTTTGGGCCCCAAAGCCCCTTAGGGAAAATATTTTGCGTTTGGCATGTATTTTTGAAAGCTCATTTGTCCAATATCAAGCTATCAGCATTCCCAATGCCGGAAGCCTAATACTGGGGAAAGGCTGCTTTTGAGCGTTGGCATTTTGGAGATGTAATTTCACTGTTCATCTTCTTCTCTTTGCCATTCATCTTCTTCTTCCCCCGCCTGAGAGTCGGCCGAGTTTCGTGGTGGGCAGCACTCAGCTGCGAGCGGCCAAATCTAGATGCTAGGAAGCCTCGCCTGAGGTTGCGCAACCTCAAATGAGGTGGCCTGAGGTCGGGTGACCTCGGGCGTCGCCTAGGTCGCTCGACCTCAAGCGAGTTGCCTCCCCGCCACCGCCTCCCCACCACCACCAATGCCACCGCCACCAGCCGCTCCCCACGATCACG
Organism: Eucalyptus brandiana; assembly: GCA_014182725.1. Lineage (NCBI taxonomy): Eukaryota > Viridiplantae > Streptophyta > Magnoliopsida > Myrtales > Myrtaceae > Eucalyptus > Eucalyptus brandiana. Next base: position 34,239,967 of record CM024669.1, read on the forward strand.
AAGCTACATCTTCTCCTCCATTTTCTTTTCTTTTCTTTTCTTTTCTTTTTTTCCTTTTTCTTTTCACATTAAAGTTGTTTTGCAAAATATACACTTCCAAATACACTTGCCTTTACAAAATGCCCATTCACTCAAAGATACTTGGGAAAATGTAAAGTCATTTCCCCAAAGTTGAAACAAACGGGCGAGGAGGAAAAGGAAAGATTGTTTCAACCTTACAATTTGCTTTATAAGAAACTTTTGTATGTTTGGTCCCCAAAAAAGAATTGGTTGTGATTGATTTGGGCAAAATGACTTTTTCATTGCAAAATTTTCCCTGCTAAAGGACTATCAGTTTGTACTTAGGGAAGGATCTTCCATAATCTTTCAACATTATTCTGTCCACCAGGAGATGGCATCCCAATTTCGATCTAGATGAGATAATAATTGATATGGTCATGGCTCAAGTTAGGTTTTTCAATATCGAGCATTTTTATGAGGATTTTCTAATGCAATTTTGTTTAGCAGATTCTACTACAATGCCAGGAGCCAGAGGGAAGTATGCTTGTCTTTATGTTGAAGTCTACGCTATCGACTTTTCTTGAAGGAAATTATAGATGCGTGGAATATGAAGTTACACATCTGATTTGTTTCAAATGTGGCCATCATGGCCACGGATCATATGACTGTAGGCCTAAAAGGGATGGAATGGCAGAAGAAACTGGGAATGGTAACTTTATGTTTGAACATAACAAAACAACAAGAATTTCAAAGGGAGCCTAAAAGATACGTTTGGCTTGTGGATGGTTGTGCACAAAATCCAAAGGGGTCGGAGACAACAAGTGAAAGAAGTGCTACCTAATGGTCAAAAAGAAGGTTGGAGATACAGTTGCTCCAGGGTCCCCATTTTCAATGCTACCTCAAGCAAACTTCCTTGAGGATATGAATGGTTCTCCTAAGTAAAATATACATATTTCGAAGGAGGAAAATGCGGATAGAATCAAAGCTAAAAAGAAAGGTAAATTCGTTGGTTTTGATTATGAGGGCTAATTCATAAAAAGTAGAGAGTTTGGGACCATCTCAACCTCATGTGCAAAATAACCAGAGTTGTGCAGGGCCTTCCTCCTAAAAACAATAACGAGGGCTTCCAACAAAGTTCTTCAACTCCAAACAATTTATCCACGTTGTCACTTAATTCCTTAAATCTGCACCCTGACAACGCGGTGTTTTTTAGTAAAAAGCTCTCTTCAAATCAAAATGCGTCCCTTCAATTAAGTTGAGCAAACTCATTAGAATATCTATAGAAACATTTTGAGAAGGCAAAAGAACTCGTTGGCCAGATTAGGAGACATTCAAAAGGCACTCGAGAAAGTTGCAAATCCCTTCTTGTTGAAACTTGAAGCGAAATTACAGAAAGAGTTTGTCAATATCTTATTATAAGAAGAAATCCACTGGTATAAAAAAATCAAGACGCCAACGACTGCAGCTTAGGGATAAAAATATGAAGTTTTTTCATGCTATCACAATCATTCATGAAAAATTTAAATTGGTGCTATAAAGAATAATATCGGAGAATGAGTGTTTGACTAAGAGGAAACGAAATTCATTATGGTAGACTTCTACGAGAACCTTTTAACAGAAGATGACCCAACCCCAACCGCAAAGTGCGCATTGTGTTTAGGAAAGTGAAGAGGGTGATTAGCTTGTGATTTTGTCATAGGAATATGCTCGTCAACACAAGTAGAACTTTGGGCTTTGTGATTGGGATTTAACTTCGCAAAAAAACTTGATTTTCTTAAGATTATCATTGAGATTGACTCTAAATCCATCACTGATTTTGTTAGTGTGGAACTTATGATTTATACAATTCGCCCTATTTTGTTTAAACATATCAGAAGACTGTTGCGCTCTCATTTTGAGTTCAAAGTGCAATATAACTTTCCGGAAGGCAATCGCTCTACTGAGTGGCTTGCCAATCTTGGAATCAATAAGTACTTGAATCTTTTCATTACCGCCTAGAGAGTTCATATATTATTATGTGATAAGATAGGGATGGTAGATTTACGATATTAAACACTCGTATTTGGTTTTAGTCCTATGTAATATATATGATTATGCTAATTTTAACTCAAAAAGTTAGATTTTGTTAAAAAAAAAAAAGTTATTAAATAGATTGCTAGTTAACTTTGCCTTTCAATGTTCTTGTCATGAGCCTACCTCATCGTTGGATATGGTTGAGATCATAATAAGGGCATGTTTGGTGATGGATTGTTTGGTAATGTTTATGTTTCTCAATTTAAATGTTCTTTTGTTCTTTGGAAGAGAATGAGAACATAAATCTGTTCAATAACGTTAACTAATTTTTTATTTCCGAGAATATATTGGTGGCTAGGAAATAGATTTAGAACAAAAATAAGAAATAAAAACAACCAACTTCTTTGATCCCAAAAATAATTTTTGAAATGGGTCATTGTCTTTCTTTTTTTTTCTTCTTCCTCCTTTAGGGGTAGCCTTGCAGGCCCTTGATGAGGCTATCTCACCTGGCCACGGCAAGGTAAGCTTCGCCAACAAGAGAGAGAAAAAATTTAAAAAATCATTAAAAAATTAAGAAATTCTAAATGACAAAAAATATTGAGAGTCACACTAAATGTATCCATGCTCTTTTTCTATTTCAAGAATATAATTTTGTGCAGTTACCAAATACATCCGAATGTTCTTTTTCTAAACGAAAATTATTCCCGGAAATAGAAATGTTACCAAACACACTCTAAAGAACTTGAGAAATGAAGCAAGTTCAAGAATGATTGAATACTATCGGCTTATTTGATAAGCAATTAAATAAAAACTTGAATTTTTAATGTATCAATTCTCTTCTGCTACGTAGGATAAGCAATGTAATTAAAACATTCCTCGTTAAATATAATTTCCTTCGTAAGCGCGTATTGTGGATACAAATGCTACAAATTCAAAATGGACATGGATTTAAAAGGAGAAATTAGAAGAAATCAAACCGAAAAGAATAATGAGAAAATTAAATAAAAAGAAGGAAATAAGAGAAACTTAATATGCGTTTATTTCGTGAAAATAAATTATATGAAAATAATGTCTTAAAAAAATCACTTCTATTGCTTAAAATAATGGGAAAAAGCCATGAAAAACCCCGAATTTTGCCTAAAGTGACACATTTACCCCAAACTTTTTTTGTGACGTAAAAAACCTCAAACTTTACAAACCGTGACACATTTACCCCAAAAAATTTTTGTGACACAAAAATCCTGAACTTTCGTTACGTGACACATTTACCCCAAAATTAGAGGGCATTTTGGTCTTTTCATTTTTATTTTTTTAAATTTTTTTTTTTTTTTTTTTACTTTTTAAATTTTTAAATTTTCTTTTCTTTTCTCTTCCCTCCGCCGGCGTCGGCCGAGGGCTGCCCTCGCCGGCGTCGGGCGAGGGCTGCCCTCGCCGGCGTCGGGCGAGGGTCACCCTCACCGGCCTCGGGCTAGGGCCGTCCTCGCCCGACGCCGGCGAGGGCCGCCCTCGCCTACGTCGGGCGAGGGTGTCCTTGCCCTCGCTAAATCTGGCGAGGGCCGTCCTCGCTCGTCACCGGCTAGGGCCGCCCTCGCCTACGTCAGGCGAGGGTGTCCCCGCCCTCGCCAGATCCGGCGAGGGCCATCCTCGCTCGTCGCCGACGAAAAGCCACGAAAAATCCTAAAGAAAAAGGAAAAAGGAAAAAACATAATAAAAAGACAAAAATGCCCTTGATGGGGTAAATGTGTCACGATTTGGAAAGTTTGGGGTTTTTCACGTCACAAAAAAAAAGTTTGGGGTAAATGTATCACTTTGGGCAAAGTTCAGGATTTTTCGTGGCTTTTTTCCCAAAAAATTATGCATTATTTTGTTGTCAATAATGAAACATTTTTGTTGACTAATTATTTTAGGGAAAAGTTCGGGATTTTTCATGGCTTTTCGGCTGGCGATGGGCGAGGACGGCCCTCAACAGATCCGGGCGAGGGCGGGGACACCCTCGCTCGACGCAGCGAGGGCGGCCCTCGCCGGCGTTAGGCGAGGACAGCACCCTCGCCCGACGCGGGTGAGGGCGGCCCTCGCTGCGTCGGGCGAGGGGTGCCCTCGCCGGATCTAGCGAGAGCACCCCTCGCCCGATGCGGCAAGGGCCGCCCGATGCCGGCGAGGGCGCCCTCGCCCGACGCCGGCGAGGGCCGCCCTTGCGTCGGGCGGCCCTCGCCGCATCGACGAGGACAGCCCTTGCCGGATCCGGCGAGGGCAACCCTCGCCCGACGCGGGCGAGGGCCACCCTAGCCTAAGGCGGCGAGGGTGACCCTCGCCCGACGCCGCCGAGGGCGGCCCTCACCGGACGCCGGCTTCCCTTCGCCGGCTAGTCGGTGGAGGCAAGAGAAAAAAAAAAAATTAAAAAAATTTTAAAAAGTAAAAATTTAGAAAAATTAAAAAATGAAAAGACCAAAGTGCCCTCTAATTTTGGGGTAAATGTGTCACTTTGGGTAAAGTTCGGGGTTTTCGTGGCTTTTTCCCTAATTTTTTTAGACTTTGATTTTTTTTTTATTTCTTCATTTTTGTAAACGATATAAGAGATTATTTTTAAAAAATGTTATCCATATTATCCATCTTCCTCGAACAAATGGAGCCTTAATGAAGTAAGACAATTCTAGAAAAACTTTTCAAGATGGTTATTTTCCGCTATAACACAAATGGCTCCAACTAAATTACTGACTCTAAGATACAATGCCTCTCGAAGAACATAATGTCAATGCGTTTCAATGTTTTCTTCAATTATGATCTCAAGCCCACATACACCCTACGAAAGTATATTAGGGTGGAAAAGAAAAAAAGAGCCACAATATTGAAGATTTCACACTAGTTTCCAGCTCTTTTTTGGTCCTCTTTTTTCTCAAAAGAAAATTTCATCCATTTATTATAATCAAACATGAGAGGAACATAAAAAGCTTACAAGTAAAGCAATTGCTAAAAGGGGTACAAAACAAAAGAAAACCCAAATAACAAAAGAGTATGGTGTGCCGCTTTAAGCACGCTCTCATCCCAAAAGGCTAGATCTATTATAACATCAAAGACAATCGGTGGCTGACCATCGATACCATCAATAATGAACACACACCAAGATCTTTCTCTCCAAAAACTATGGGTTGTAGTGTACATTTAGATTTGGCATCCTCAACACAAATTGAACGCTTCTAAGAAACTCCTAAATTTATATTTCGATCGAGAGAGAAAATCTTCCAAATTTATATCTGCACCTAAATCGGGAGAGGAGAGTTTCTGTTGCATCTTGGAGAAGTCACACAACCATGTCTAGGACATCCTACTAGTTGGATTGGTGATGACGCTCTCACAAAATTTGCAACTGCAAAAAGATATATACGCTTTGACAAGCTAAGAAAAATAACAACGAGCAAAAGAGAACGCCAAACGAGGTGAAATAAGACTCACAAATTAGATCCGGAGAGAAAAAAAAAAAGGAAATCAAAGTCTAGAAAAGAAAATCAGAGCAAAACAGGCTCTTAGCTTTGCATCAGAAGTTTCCTTGAGGGAGGGTTTTTTTGGAGAGGGAGGGTGTTTTTTTTTCCCGCGAGGGGGCCCCGGGGGAGGGGGAGGGAGAGGAAGGGTTGCTCTTTTTGCTCTATTTGAAAAATCAAAATTGAATCAGCGTGTCCATTGCAAAATATCACACCTTTTTAGATTTGTTTGTTTTATGAAAAACTCAAGATTTGAATAAACATCTTCTAAAAAATGACTACACGTATCATTTGTAAAAATAAATAAATAAAAAAAATATTTTCACCACCTACGAAGATAATTAGGCATAGGGGTGTGCATGGTCCGGGCGGGTGGTTCACGACCTAGAACCGGAACCGCCCGCTAAGGGCTGGTTAGAAAAATTGGGAACCGGGATTCACCCATTTGTTGCGTGGATCCACCCGGGAACCGACCGCCGGTCCGGTTCGGTTCTCGGGTGGATCCATGGAACCGATTTTGACGCGAAATTTTTTTGGTTTTCAACATAAAACAATTACGTGACATCAAAGCAAGCCAAAGAAAGAAAAATCAAATTTAAGTATGTGGAATAAAGATTCATTTGTTGTAATTATAAATGTATCTCGTAGATAAAAAAAAAAAACGCAAACAGATGGAATGCAACATTCTCCCATTTCGTACTTGCAAATAACCATAGATGGTTAAATTTTCTTTGACCAAAGGTAAAAGTTCTTAGAGAGTGAGATGAGATGTAGGGTTTCTTTTAGTAATTTTTTTTTTTTAATATTAAAAAGATTGGAACCGGGAACCGGACCGGTTCCCTCAAGACCCGCCGGTTCCGGGCGGTTCCGATCCGGTTCCGGGCGGATCCCGGGTATTTTGCACACCCCTAATTAGGCATGATTATTATCGATAATAAAATATTTTTTGTTGACTAATTTTTTCAATGATATCAATCATTTTTCGAAAAATATTTTATAGAATCATGAGTTTCTCGTAAATCAAACGCACTATTCATTGGATTGTTCTCTTACACTAGTTTGTGCAACTCAATGAACATCATTCATGGTTGGGAAATAACCACCCTTTGACATCAAAGGTTACTTGGGTCAAAGGTGAACATCAATTGGTCGATAGTTGATGTAAATATCACAAAAAATCCCTAATTGATATATCCGTGCCATATTTAACCCAAATTAGTATACCAATAATACATTTACCTCAAACTAACCCCAAATTAGTGTGCTTATGCTAGAGTTATGCTTAAATGGTGCGTCCCCGTCACTTTTACGCCTAAAATCCCAAATGTATCTTCATTTCGGGTAAATGAGATATATATGTATTAGTTTGGGTAAATGTGGCATGAGAAGTACCAGTTTGAGATTTTTGATAACACAAAAATTGATTTGGCATAAATGTAGCATGGTACAAGTTTTGAGTTTTTATTACACAAAAATTAATTCTGGGTAGTGTGTCATGCATCCAACAGTTTGGGGTTTTTTTTAAGGTATTAACCTTAATATTTATCGATCATTTTTTTCTTACTTTTTTGTTTCCTCCAAAATAAAATGCGTAAATATGCAATGTGTAAAATATAAAAATCAATCATAGTAAATATGATTTGTGAATAAATTATGTATTAGTATGTGTACAGCTGTCCCCAAATTATTACTAATAATGAACATATAATATTACACGTAACTGCGTATCCTCCTAAAATAAAATAAAAATGATAAAGTAAAAAATAACATTATTTTTTTAATGTAGTGCATGGCTAAAGGTGCATTTTGCCTTGAACCTTCGTATCGAATACAAAACTAAAAGAATATATTCGCACTATATATGAATTCATAAAACCCCCAATGGAAGCACAACGCCTTGTGCAAGACTCTTGATAGGAGTGGAGTCAAAGTCAAATGTTGAACTATTGGTACTCCACTCCACTCAATTGCGTAGATTATGCCAATCGACTTGTATTGTAAGGAAATAGGCCCCACCCAAACACACCAACCCACTAATGTAACATTGCAATGATTTCATAATTAGGAAAATAATACAGATAATTTATGAATTTTGGCTCAATGTTCAATATCCTCCTTAAGTTTTTAATTTGTTTAATAAAATCTATGAGCTTCTAATAAATGTTTAATATAACATTCAAACTTTTAATTTGGTCAAGATCCGTAAACTTAAATTAATGAAAAGATATCGGTGGTTATTTTTATATAGTTTAAAAACTAAACGAAACATTTGCCAAAAATTTAAAGACTACATTAAACATATTAAAAATTTAAAGACTACATCGAACATTTACAAAGAATTTAGAAATCATGTTAAGTAAATTAAAAAATTTTAAAATAACATTACATGTTAAGCTAAAATTCAATAACCATTTATATAATTATCCCCTCATAATTCTTAAACATTCAACTCGCGATGCAAGGCATTTCTTTCTTAAAGGCAATTGTAGCACCATCAGTTCAATTCAGAACGAAACCTCCAAAAGGCACTCTCCAATTTTGCAGGGACGAAGCAAATTCAACCTACCCATTTTCCCGCTACCTTTTAAAACAATTAGAACAGCCGAATCCTTTGCCTCACGAGCGATTTTCCATCTATTAATTGCCTGAATTATAAGAAAGATGGGGACTTTTTGTCCTTGCCTAGACCGCTCCTCATCAAAAGTTTCAAATTCCCTCGCAAAATGAGCATAAAAAAGAAAAAGAAAAAGAAAAAAAAGACTGAAACGAAAGAAAAAGGCAAAAAGCGAAGAGTAAAAAGAAGGAACCCAAGAAGAAGAAGAGCGTCGTGCTGTCCTTTCTTTTTCCCACTCCATGAAATGCAAAAAAGAAAAGGAGAGAATTTTAGATAAGGAAAAAGGGCCCTAGAAAAAGCCTCCATCGCCGGGGTTGATACAATGTACATTCCAATTAGAATTCACAAAGAAACTTCCCTCCTAAGAAGATCATCATCACTCACCTAAACAACACTCACCCACATTAAATTAAATCAAATTAGAGACGGAAAAGATAAAGGGCCTAAAGCTAAATTAGAAAAAAAAAAAAAAAAAAAAAAAAAAAAGTGAAAAATTCAAAGGTTATCAGCACAGCTCACAGGGGTCTAACTAAAGTGATACACCTAACAAAAGTAACAAAGACCAAAGAAAAAACTAAAAAAAAGAATCTAATCTTCTCATGCTTTCCGCCCCTCCGGCTCGGCTCCCTCTCACGCCCCGACCGGCGCTACAGCCGGCTTCACCTTCGGCGGCCTCCCCCTGCCCCTCTTGACCCCTCCTCCGGCCGCCGCCGGTGCCGGAGCCGACGCCGCAGCAGCCGGCTTGTCCTTCGGGGGGCGGCCCCGCTTCTTCCCGCTCACGGCCGCCGAGGCCTTCCGCTTCGGCGGAGGGGGCGGCACGTTGGGGTCCTTCGGCTTCGGGGGCCGGCCGCGGGGCCTCGGCGGGGAGACCACGGTTCCCGGCGGGATGGGCTCCTTGGGCTTGGGGGGGCGGCCGCGGCCGCGCTTCGGGGGCGCGTTGGGGTCGCGCTTCATGTAGTTGTTCTTGACCAGCACGAGCTCGCCGCTCTGCTTCATCTTGTTGAGGTGGTGCGCCAGCAGCGTGGAGTGGGCGGCGGGCAGATCGCCGTAGGTGGACTCGATTTGCTTGGCGATGGCCGACTTGTTGGAGCCGCTGGGGTCGTTGAGCGCCTCGATCGCCGCCATGATCATCTGCACGCCGAGCAGTAGAAACAAAAAGCATTAATTAACTAGATAATCGGGACCTCCCCCCGAGGAAAAACGTAGAGAGAGAGAGAGAGAGAGAGAGAGAGAGAGCGAAAGGACAGGAAGCGAAAGTTGCCGGTACTTCGGTATACTGCGGGAGCGTGGAACTAGGAGCGGCGGCGGCGGCGGCGGCGGCCGGCGGCGGAGGGTTGTTGCCGGTCTCTTCAGTCGTCATTTTTAGAGAGAGAGAGAGAGAGTGAGAGGGTGTTAGAGAGAGAGAGAGAGAGAGAGAGGAGTACAGTGGGTGGAGAGCGAAGATGATGAAGGCGGAGAATTTAAAAAGGGGAGGGGGGATGGTGCTTTCGAGGACGCGGATCTGAAAGCAAAAGCAGAAGGTTGGAGATTTTTGGGGGTGGGGGAGAGATCGGACGGCTGGGGTTGGACAATGCCGGGGAGAGATCGGACGGGGATCAGCGGCTTCGAGGCGAGTCTCGTGGATCGATGACGTGGCGGGGGCCTGTCGGGGATTCTGGGAGGGAGGGGGCTGACCGAATTTACGGGCTTGACCCTTCGGGAGGGGCGAGGCTTTGAATTTCCATCGTCCCCCATCTCGCGAGTCGCGAGTCGCGACGAAGTTCGTCGAGGCCCCGATCCGGTACTTCGCAGGCGTTGGGACAATCGGAAACGTGTCGACGCGTGAGTGGGTCGATCCGCGGGATACACCGTCGGGGGGACAATGTACGGACCACGGGATCGCGACAGCCCCGGGGGGGGCGGGCGCGCCATGCAAGCGCGGGGGCGCGATTCTTACCGCCCGGCGCGCATTTCGGAGGACCGGGTCAGACCCGGTCGGGGTATCGGAGGATTTCCGGATGAATCGTGCTCGAATTGTTCTGGAGCAGGATCGAGCTGCACGAGTTGGAGGTTGAACTTGAACGGCCAGGGGGGTTTGTAGAGTGATTCGCCCGTGTCCAAGCGGGGTTGAGATTCTGCACATGCGTTCGAGCTTCTAATTAGTTTCGAAAATCTTATATTTTTTGATGCACTAATTTTACTCGTGACAAGTGTTATCGATATTTCGAAATTCTTGTAGTTTGTTGTTGAGCGTGCTTAACTTGGATCATCGAACGCTTGCCAACATGACCTTTGAAAAAAATTAGTTAGTGCGATTTCTGAATTACGAATATCGGCAGAATACACAATTTTCTTGAAGTCTTTATACAAAACGACATATGATTATTAGACAATGAATATGAATCTATTTGAAAATATTTTGATTTTTAAAGTAGGAATTACACGTAATAACAAAAAAAATGAGGTTCAAAATAGTAGATTTTCTTGTGTTGTCACTCGGGGCATGTATGATAGCTATCTTATTTTTGGCCAAATTTATTTTTCATTTGTTGGGAAGACGTTTGGACTTTAACATTTAGTTCTTTGTTTTTCGTTTTTGAAATAGAAATGAAAAATAAAAACTCTTATTATTACTCGTCTCACTATTAATAGATTGCCCATTCGCTTTCATCCAGCCACTTGCCGCCCACCATCCTTTGCCTCTCGCCATTTACCACCTCCCACTAGCTACCTGGAAAAGAAAAATTTTGTGTCATTATTGATCAAATTTTTATTTAGAAAATAAAAATTTCGTATTATTATTAAATGTGTATTTTTACTTAGAAACTCATTCAAATAATAAAAAGAGAAATATCTATTTGTAACAAAAATTATATAAAAAATAATAATTATCAGTCGCATTCTTAATAACCTCTTTTACTCATCCATGTCAATAGTAATCAATGTAGCTGAAATAAATAAAGCGAACCCCTTTCCGTAATTACCACATATATTCCCGTCTTTGCCGCGATCAGAGTCTCCCGCCCAAATTTCCTTTTGATTTCGGTGGATAATGAACCGACATCGGCGACATCGATGTTGACCACTGGTCAGAAACTGGCGTGTCAACGGTCTCCCGAGATTCCAAAGGTTGTGGAACCGTACAACCCGCCACATCATTACGCCTACCCTTCACTTTGTGAGGCTGAGGCCTCGTGTTTTTTATCCTCAATAAAACCGAAATTAATGGGGGGTTCGTACATCAAATAGATGGCTGAAGTTGAACGGATTACTATTTGATGAAATTGGCCAATTGGGTTTGTGTTCTCTACTTTTTCCCTTTCTTGCTAGGAGGAGTCTGGGAATACGTAGAGGAATTCTATGGCCCTAAAGGGATCCCCTCTAAAGATTGGACAGGAAAGCATATATGGTTCCTTGAACTTTAGCTTTCATTTTGTTCCTTAAAAAAGATTTATTCGGAGAACCTTCTTCAGTTGGGCGAGACCCGGAAGCCCTTTCCCCTGTCGAGGCTGTTTATGATAATGAATGCCAGGCATATATGCTGAATGAGTTGGGAGATAGATATTATACAGAAGATACCTGATCCTTACTCTGACGCCACGAAGAATACAACGTACGCGCCAATCATATGCAAAACCTTCACAGATTGTCGTTCGGTATAACTCCATTTGCACAATCCTCAATGCTCTATAGCATGCATCGCTTTCGTTTGCTACAATTACTTCAGAGGCTCGCGCAGAAGCCAGAAGTCATTACGGACTAAAATAAATGGTTGCCCAACACAGCAATCAAAGTAGGCATCAAACAATCAAATCACATAGTCATTGTCCTGTGAATAGCACAAGGTTGTATTTATTCCTCCTACTTACAAATCGCTGTCCAGACAGCTTACAAGACAAGACAACCGGCGGGGCAAGATCAAAAGAGTAACTGTGTCCTACATATTTTCAATCACATTCCCTCTCCCTCTATTCACTTCGCGTAGCGTCCTCGCTACTCAACCATGCAAACCATCCTATGCCTTGCACCCTCCCCTCTGATGGGTTCAAGAGTCTCTAATCTTTTCTCAAGTTGCACACTGAAAATCAACCGCGTGGACTAGATTACAGTTTGTACAAAATCTGACCCCGCATCACAAAAGCCCGGTGCTCCCGAAGGGATTAGTGGCTGGAGGAGGGTGAGAGGCAGAATTCACAGGAAATGCCCCGAACCCAGGATCCCCAAAGGGATTGGTGGGTCCCATCATCAAGTGTTGCTGAGGCAGCTGCTGCTGCGGCGGGTACGTTGGTTGGTATGGTCCAAAAGGATTGGTTTGCTGTTGGTTAACTGCTGCCATCTGTACTGATGGGGGTGGTGCGATCCCATTGGACATAGCGAAAGGATCCTGTACTTCAAACGGATTGGGGGCCGGCACTCCATACATAGGCTGCTGGGAAGCTCGATAGGCCCCTTCATCATATAAGCTGTGTAGTGTGAGAGTATCCAACCCACCAGCCTAACAATCCACAGAAGAGCGACTCAAAATATAATCACACTAGAAGTAATCAAAGGTAACGTCTCCAGATCTGGAAAAAATCATGAGGCCGACAAATACATATTGCTTTCTTCACCAGATTATGAAGCAAACAAACACACACAGCAAACATGTCAATGCAGGTCCATATCGGTAGATTTAAACCCATTAACAGATTGACAGATGCATCATTATCCACTTCTACTCAGAGGTCTAGCAATCACTTACTTCTTCATGCATTGATTTATACACACTATAACACCAGCCAAAACTACTCTTCTGGTTTAACAAAAGAGAACTAACTGAAGCAAATGCATGCTTCAGCAGACTTACATCAATCAGTAAATTGCACATTCAGCAAATATACCACATGCCAAAAGCACAGTGGGTGCTTATCTTTTAAGTCTATGTGACTGTTGTTGTCCAGACAGGCTGATACTATGGCTCATCAACCCATGGAAGATGCATATGGCACTATATTACTTCACCCAATGCATTGATTTACAGGCAAGAGCAACATATCATATTCATTCAAAACAAAGATGTGGGTAACATCAATCCAATAACTGGTAGGCATCAATTGTATCGTGGCACTGCAGCCAAGTGCCATGTGATAGAGCTAGGAGCTTCAGCACTGCAGAGGATATCCGGCTACAATAACTTTTAAGTCTTAACTACTAGAAAAGCTCCAGAAGTCAGAGAGCACTTTCTCACTCCATACAATCAAATCTGACAATAATTAACCGCCATTTTTTGTTTGGACAAAATTACCAAAAAATCGAATAAACCAGCTGGCCAAATTGAAAGTGCTGTCTTGGTCTAGTAAAAAGCTGGACTGAGAAAGTGAATGCGAATACCATGTCTTTTTCTGATTAAAAATAGATACAACAACACTTAAACCCTCTAAATAAAAGAAAAAATGTTGGAGGCTACTCGATTGCAGACATGTAGATCACTCTGATATGTCCGTCCGTGACCATTTCACTGAGTAGATAGTCCACATGCCATTCTAACATGAACTAAATGTTAATTTTAACTACAGCAACATAGAGGCATCAACTCATGGATTGATATAACAAGTTAAGAATCATAGCTGATGCCATGAGCAAGAGAAAATGATGAAACCAGTGCTCGTATATTCTTTCTACCACCCAAGATACATGTACTAAAAAGATACGGGGTCAATTCAATTTAGTTGCTTAAAATCATGTATCCCTTCCTGGTTCTCACTCTGTCTATCCATGTATTGTCCAAGTGTAAGCAGATATGAGTATGCATGTGCTAAAAGACAATTTTTTGGAAGTCTTAAAGCCTCAAACTAAACTATTAGTTCCCATTGAATCTATGGAGGCATAGTCATTAACTAAAAGACCAAAGCACCCAAAACACAACTAATATAACAACGTAACAGTGTTATGAATGACAAAAAGAACTGCTATTACTAATTCAGAGTTTTTTGGACTACCGAGGCCAGAAGAAAAGACATTGAAATTGCCCTTTGAATTCCTAACCATGTAATAAAAGTCAAGCAACAGCAGCAAACAAACAGTTCGTGATGTTAATGCTCACAGAATTCATTTGCCACAGAATCATAGAAGATAAAGACGGAGATTACCAGTTGCCTCTCATTAGCTGCAGAGATGTTAGTACTTGGGGTAGAGACCAGAGCAAGCTCCCATCCGGTGGGATTGAAGTCTTTAGATTGAGTAGCACCAGAACCAAATGCTGAAGAAGCAGCCCCTATCACAACCCACCAAACTTCGCTCAAGCAAGCAAGCATAACAACAAAAAAGTAGACATGAGTCATACACAAAATGCTTACCAGGTTCTGAGGGAACTATTGCCAAGGCTAAAGCATTCTTTTCCTCAATGGAAGAAGCATCAGGTGCATCAAAACCAAGTCCCTGAAAGGCCAAAGAAATAAAGATCATACGCAAATAATTTTACACTGAACAACCATCAACAGACACCATAAAGTTAATGCTCATACCAGCAAATCTCCCGTGTCCAGATTATTTTGAGGTGGAGGAGGAGGAGGAGGTGGATCAGCAGCAGCAACCTCCACAGTAGATGCAGCAACAACATCTGAAGGAAGCGGCTCAGGTTCAACACCAGATAAATTGGCATCTTCATCGTTAACTTCTTCTGGTTTATACGTCAATTGAAGCTGTTAACAATAGTAAAGTATTAGCTCCACATATGTTTCAGAAAAAGAATTACAAAAGGGAAGAAAAAAACAAAAGGAATAATGTTCAACCAAAAGAAAAAAAGAGTTGACCACCAAAAATAACTTTTCTATCTATATAAACCATTTCAGAAGCATAACATAATCAAACAGTACCATGTGTAAAAAATTGTCAAGGAGGGTTGACTACTCATAGTTGCTTTAAAAGCCAAGCATGCAAGGAGACCTAATTAAAATTACCACATACTGTCTAGATTATTACCCTCATGCAAAAACAGCAAACAAGCTTCTCTGTCATCGGAAGTACCCTTCTCTTTGCTCTTCACAGTAATTACACAAGTTCGATTGATAAAGTAAATAAGGCCACAAATTAAATGGTAATAAACACCTGACCATTAATAAATTTCATATTCCCCTCCCTTGAATCACAGCAGTAACATTAAAGATTGAACATGTTACAAAAAGCTTTCCCGTTAACTACTGAATAAAGAATGTAGCAGCACTCTTATACAGCCAAAAAGCAAAAGAAAAGAAAAAGAATATATATAGAGCAAACTACCAAACACCCAAGCACCAAGTAAACTTAACAAACATAATGCTACGTCATGAAGAATCCCCCAGAGGTAAAGAGTTCATAAATAGGTAGAAGTAACTTCAATTTAAATTATATTGATGTGGAATCACAAGAGTTGTTTATTTTTTATTTTTAACAGTAAATCACAAGTATATCAATTACACAAATCAAAATAATAATTAGCTCATGTGCACCATTACGTTCAAGTCATTTTAATAATTAGACAAATGTTTCGAATCCGTATGACACATGGTCTACTAGACCAGAAAAGTAAAGAGGAAGATGGCATAAAAGAGACTAGCTTCTGCAATAATACGTAATCCAGCATGTAAATAGAAGCTTTACTGACCATTGGCTCACTTGGAACAGTAACCACTCGTGGCGCCTCTCTTATGTACTCTTCCATGGTCGCCAGAAATGATTGTGGAGGCTGCAAGAAGGGCAGATGAATTTAATCCAACATTGTAGACATTTACATACATATACATCGATTTGTATTCAAGGGGATCGAGAGAAGAGGGGAGATATTTGATCAACCATACAGCACGTTACCTCTCTCAAGACTGGAAACTGAAAATTCCTTGCAAGTTCCAAACCTCGGCAAACTTCATAAAAATCAGATAAGTTTCCAGCCTGCATAAAATAAGGGCCTCTTAGGATATTAGAAGTAAAGTCACATCCACTGGTCAGATACCCCAATATAGGACCAGTACAGTCACCTGTCGGCCAGCACATTTGTAAACATCCAGAGCTGTGACAGCTTCATGTCGAGGCATCTCAAAAAACTGGACAAAAATTGTAAATTTACAGAGTAAAAAGACTTGCAAAGCTTGAAGAGAACTTTGCTAGAGGTAAATATGGTATTTGAAGTTACAGAGAGGTAAGCTTAACAAACCTTATCAATCAGATTAATGATTCCATCGTTGATAGCACAGTAGATCTTGAAGCTCTCTTTCAACACCTGGAAACTAAATACAGTGAGAAGTACCCATCGCATGCTCAATACTAAAACAATTTTTTTTAAATTGATGATCTTATCAAAGAACATTAAAAGATAAGGCTTTCATGAGAGAAAGATAGTATCCTACACAGCCACTTTAGGCAAACAAGCCATAAGCATTAAACAATCATAAGCACTTTACACAGGAGATGTTGGGAATACAGCTCAAAGACATGTGGCAGCTATTCCCCACAGAAATTTCACTAATGTTCATGCAACCTGCATTTCAGTCCACGCAACTTCTCATGCATATGTTTTTTGCTAAAATTATTTGCTATTTTAGTTTAGTACAGGAGATTTGGCCAGAAAAGTAAAACCTCTACAAAAAATACTTCAATGGTAACAGAATGAATATACTTATTCACAAAAAAGCGAGAGTAGCATGTGTTTATCAGTGCTTTAAAAATAAATGAAAAAAAGGCCAGAGGTATAAAATATACCAGAGCCAGGGCATACTGTATTAAATAATTGCCAACAGCTGCACCTTCAGGCTGTCAAAAATGTGTAAGAAGGTAGTTCATCAGTAAAATAGGGAAATTCCCAAATGACCGGTCTTCTCCGAAACTTGGGAAAATAAACCACTCAGGTTTGTACCTGGCATCCAATAAGACGGTGAAGAAGATTCTGTAGAGCAGGCAACTGCTCCAACAACTCTTGACTATCCAATTCCCTCGTTCTGCTGTAGCCCTACCAGTAAAAGATGAAAGATTAATGAAATAAAACCATACTTAATAGAGGAACACCTCATACTTCCACAAGATCACATTTATATTGCACACACAGCTTATGCTTTCTTACTGAAAAGCTTGACGTGTTTTCATCAAACAACAACAGAACAAGTGAAAACTCAAGCAAAAATAAAGTTCAGATATTGCACACACCACTGAAACTGGACAATGGACAAAAACATAGTTAAGTGGACAAGAGAATAATGAAACTGCTATAAATTTGTTTCTTTGAAAGGACTGCTTCGTAGAGAAGCAATTATTCACAGGACAAAAAAATTGGCAGAATTGGCTAGTGAAATAGAGAAAAATAGAGACTAGCCACCACATAAGACTTTAAATGCCCAAATGCTCCATATTGATGGTGAATTACTCATATACAAGTTATGTTGTAAAGTCCACTTGGACAACATGCGGAATGAAAACTGACATATGATGGAAACATGCTCATATGAAACAATCATCTATCCCATATGCGTAAAATGTATGATCTCTTTGAAGAGTGGCTGTTACCACTTTCTATTTCAATAATGCATATCAATCCCCACAAGACCCTTGCAATTTTGCAAATTTCCATTAATAACAAATTCTGATCCTTCCATGTGCTAACAATAACTTGACTATTGCATCCTATGGTACTAAAGATAAATGGGTGTCCAATCCTTATGGACTAATGAAAGGTACGGCCTGTAAATCCAGCAAGGGGTATAGAAAGGTTTTGATATTTTTATTCTAGGAGGAATAGCCTCTCGTCATATTGCTGCACGTACTTTGGGTATATTAGTGGGCCTATTTCATCTTAGGGCCTGTTTGGTAACTCTTCAAACAGTGCCTGATTTTATTCTTTTGTTCCCCGGAACAAAAAAAGAATACAAATCCATATCCATTTGATAATTTTCTTATTCCCAATAATCAAAATTCATTTTTTTGATCCTAGGAGTAGATTTGGAATAGAATCAAGAAGTGGAAAAAAAGTTATTTCTTATTCCTGGGAACAATTCCTAGAATAAAGTCTATTTTTTTCCTCTCTTTTTTTCTTCTTCTTCTTCCTCCTCAGCCGTGGCTGGTGACGCCGAGCCACGATGAGGCTAGTCGGCCCGAGCCTCGCCATATCGAGCCATCACTAGATTGGTGTCGCCCAGCCAAGATGAGGCCGACTTGGAGGTGGCCTCGAGCCTCGCTAGTGGCTGGGCGAGCTTGGCCTCGCCAGAACCTTGCCCAGCCAAGGTGAGGCTGATCCTTGCCTAGTCAGCACAAGGCTAGGCCTTGCCAGGCTAGGGCGAGGCCAACCCTGTGCTGCCTGGGCAAGGTGGAACCTTGCCTAGATCTGTGAGGCTGAGGCTCATGGTGGTCAGGTGAGCCTCCGGCAAACTTGCCAAACCTCACCATTGACCACAAAGGAGGAGGAAGAAGAAGAGAGAGAGAGAGAAATATAATTAAAGTATTAAAAAATTAAAAGAAACAACAAAAAAATTAAGAGTCCTATCAAAGGCATTTCTATTCTAGAAGGCAATTACCAAGCGTCTTTAAAAACTCAGAAATTGTTGCCAGGAATAGAATAAAAAAAAAATCATTTCTGAGCAAAAATTATTTTCAAGAACAGAATGGTTACCAGACACACCCATAGTGTCCATCTGCCCAACGTCTATATAAAGGATTACGTATGGGCAATATTGAAACCGTCCTTTCCAGTAGTATTGCTGCTGTCTTTTTTGCAGCTTTTGTTGTTGCTGGAACTATGTGGTATGGTTCAGCAACTACCCCTATCGAATTATTTGGTCCCACTCGTTATCAATGGGATCAGGGATACTTCCAGCAAGAAAAATTACTTTCAATGATGACATGACTCATGCAAATTATATGATTCTTGTAAAACTATAGGTATAAATAAACCGACAGACCTCAGAAATCAGCATCACAAGCCTCCACATAGTTTCTTGGCCAACTTGACTACAAATATCAATCAAATCAAGCATGTTCTCCTCATCGAGAATTTATTCACTACACTAAGGAAAGAAAATGAAGATACACTATAATGTAATACCTTCTCCTGTCCTTGAGCAGGTCTTGGAAGACGCTCTGCTTCAATGTCATATTTTATTATTCTAAAGCATTCAAGCCGTTCCTCTATAAACAGTGCATAGGTGCGCACCCAGGCTGAACAATCCCAAGCTGCAACCATGCCAAAAACAGTGATAGCATCATATTCCATGTTTTAAAGATAAGAACAATGATTAGTGCAAGAAAATTAAAAGCTAATGCCATCAGAGAGAGAGAGAGAGAGGTAAACCTATGGGACTTGAGTCATCCTTAAAATTAGAAAGCTGAAGAATTCGTCCCCTCTGTGAAAAAGCCAAAAGCTCTTCCCGAAATGTAGGATCTCCCTCTCTCAAGAGTCTGTGAATAACTATCAGTGTTTTCAGTGCCACCTGTTAGAGCATGAAGAACTCAAGAACATTAGCAGGTTAATGAAATGTAACATCAAAAAACTGTATACAAAACGAAAATTCACATCAAACTAACTTCAAGACTTCATAAAGACATCGTGTCGTTCATAATATACAAGTGAACACTGACTGTAATAGAATTCAAACTTCCAAAAGTACATGCTGACTGTTAAAAAATCAGCACTTGTGAAAGACGCAAATCAGTAGAGATAAGTAGGAAGGTTTTCCTTTACTGAGACTACCAGTAAATTAGAGATTAGCTCATCACAAAAAACATAAGTTCCTCATTGTAATACCCACTAATATAACCAGAAAAACTGCTTTGATCTCACTTTTAGTTAGTTCATTTTCTGCTTCTGCCCCTACATGAAAACCTACCTTAAGGTGAAACAATGCAAAAAAAATACTATACCACCCACCTTCACGCCACAACTAATCTCCGGTTACATACCTCTCCTTCAAAACTTCACACCTGTAATCCACTTTCTTCACGCATGCTCACAAAGGGTTATTTCCTTTATGTTCAACAACTAACCCACACCATTTGCATCTCTTTCTATCAGCATCAGTGCCTCTTCTCAACATATCAGGCCCTCACACGGTGCACAGAGAGACTAGGCATAATAACACAAAAATAACATAGAAGTGACGACTATTTGAGGCAGCTCTTGTGGAAGATAAGAGTCACTGAGAGAACACAGGGTCATATCAACCGAAATTTCTGTAGAATGCTTTGTTCTTGCCGAATGAAGTACGGTATATATTCTTAACTTTTCTGAGGTCTCAATTACAAGAGTTAAAAAAGTTAACCAGCCAAGCTCAGGTTACGTCTAGATGCACACAGATGTTGCAAATAGATCTCATACAAAACCAAGCCCGAGCTAGACCAGTTCGACATCTTTCTCCCCACTCCTCCATCATGAAAGCTCAGAATGCAGTAACGACTATGTACAATCCTTCAGTTGTGAAGGCAACGCAAAGATCTCATGATGGATTATTCGCTCAAGGTGAATGTGAGTGTCGAACAACATAAGTTGCTGCTATTTAATAAAAAAAAAAATCCAAGCCTTATATTGATTGCTGCATTAAGATCACAGAGCCTACGAAGAAACGGCTACCATTTCAAGCTAGAACAAAACCTTCCAAGTGCAATACGATCCACCTAAAAAGCTACGCTCTCAAACTCTGTTCTCTCAATTAAAATCAATCTGAAGCCACGATCCAATACATTCGAGGCTTACATGTAAGTAAGTGCGGCAGTGGCATCATTAGCATCAGTGTCAGCGTAAGTTCATTACAGTAGAATATACTACCTGCTGCGCTGCGCTGCGCAATGAGTAGTTATATACAAAACCAATCAGGCTAAGCAACCGTAAAGAACAGTCGTTTTTCCAATCCAAACAACGCATAGATCCACGCCGAACCACATCGAACTAGACAGCATCCGATCCGAGCAAATACAAATTAAGGAACCGATCCGTACCGTCCAATTGTGCGTCTTGGTGAGCCTCCTGGAGAGGGCCTGGATACAGTAGGCGACGTCGGCCCGCGGGCGAACCGCCGAGGTCGCGAAGGCAATCTCTGCAATAAGACAAGAACCGCCAATCCACGATCATTTCACATCCCATCCACGCCACAAGCGCATCAAAAACAGCAGCGGCAGCAGCAGCAGGAGGAGAAAAACTCTAATATCGATCTGATCGGAGGAGGAATACTCACTGCGGAGGTGCCTCTCCTTGGGCGGGCACTCGACGTGGTTCGTCGCTTTGACTATGGCCACATCCAATTCCTATCAAACACCCAAAAAAAAAAAAAAGGCGTAAAATCTCCCGAAATAGAAAATGAGAAGAGAAAAAA
Source organism: Eucalyptus brandiana (assembly GCA_014182725.1). Taxonomy (NCBI): domain Eukaryota; kingdom Viridiplantae; phylum Streptophyta; class Magnoliopsida; order Myrtales; family Myrtaceae; genus Eucalyptus; species Eucalyptus brandiana. The sequence goes on from CM024669.1 coordinate 34,261,350, forward strand.
CAAAGCGCAGAAGGAGGAAGAGAGAGAGAGAGAGAGAGAGGGGGAGGGAGAACGGAATCTCGATGGATGAGGATGGAGAGGGTACGGCGTAATCGCTGTTGACGTGGGCAAGGCCGACTTTGGTGGAGTCCTTGAGAGCGCCGTAGGCCTTCCTCCATGTCTTGAGCGTGCCCATCTCTCCTCTCCGTAACGCCCTCCTCGCCTCCTCCGCCCGCTCGGATCGCTCTCCCGCCGCTCCCGCCGCCGACGACGACGGCGTCCGCCCTCCCCTCCCCCGGGCGCTCTCCTCCGACGATCTCGCTCGCTCGTTTACGTGGCGAACAGGCCTTCAATCTCTCTCTCTCTCTCCCCCTCTCTCTCTCTTCTGTGCTGTATATTTGGGGGCGGGCTTCTTTTGACGGAGCAGTTGGTTGTACAAGGAGAAGAAGGAAGAGAGAAGGAGAGCGATTTCGATTGGGGATCGATCGAAGGGACGAGGGCTCGCGTCCACGGACGTCTTCCGTGCGCTCGCCTGAGAGGATAATAAAGACGGAATTAATTTATATTTATTTCTGTATCTGTTTTCCTCATTCAATTTTTAGGTAATAATCTATTTATTGACCGTTTCGGGATTTTGCTCCTTTTTCGAGTGGGACGATGACGGGAAATTCCACGGTGGATTTTGCTTTTGGGGGATGCTTTCTCTCTCTTTCTTTCGGTGCCTCCTCTCGTCTCGTCATGATTTTCGCTTTCCCGCAGTGGCTGGCAGCGGTGGACCCCACTCTTTATTTTTTTTTTATTCGTGAATAAAGGGAGAAAGCATTTTGGAATGAGAATTTTCATTGGTTGTCATAATTACTAGGGGGCTCTCCCCCATCTATATAAGGCGATATGACAGCTTTGGAGGCCCCATTTATTGCAGGAATATAATTATTCGGCAATATTTATAATGACGGAGAAAAAAAGGAAAGGTGAACAAAAACGCATTTAACCACTGGGTTCGCCTGCGCCACCCTTCCAACACGTGGAAGGGAGGTGAGGTTCAAATCCCCACCTTCGGGGTGGATGGGGATAGGGTGACGCATAAGTTTCGAGAGTGGGCGCGAGAGTCTGCAAGTGAGTGTAGAGTAGAAAGAATAGAAAGAGATCGACCAAAAAAAAAAAAAAAAAAAAAAAAAAAAAAAACAAAAACGCATTTAATAAAATATTGATTTTTACTATTTAAAACTTCAACTTTTATTGGATACTGAAGTGGACACACGTAATTTCGTGGGAGACAAATATATGTGTATATATATATAATTTATGGTTTGTGTAATTTTTTTCAGCATTTATTTTAATTTAATTGTGTGTCTACCAAGTAATGATGTTTTTGAGTTCCTATCTATTGCTTCTTTTCAAAACTTGTTTATGGTTTAAAACCATAAATTACGGCGGTCGATTTGCAAAAAGATTATCCATTTTGCTTATCAAATTAAAACTAAAATGATGTCCAAAGATATGTATTTGATCTAGTTTATCAACTCCTTTTTCTTTTTCTTTTTTCCAATAATAAGGAAAGGCGATGCAAGATTGAATTATCAAATGTCCATGTGCACCTCTCATTGCGCATTTACATTCCTTATCCACGAAGCAAATACATACAGGACAAAGCCATTTGTAAATTCGATCTTTTTAGCCTCCTAAACAATGACATAAAGGTACCGACCCAAAAAAAAAAAAAAAAAGACATAAAGGTTTTCAAATTTCTTTTTTCACCACAAGCTAATAGAAAATTCATTTCATGCACCGGCACTTTTAAGCTTTATCATGTTCTTATAAAATTTTCCAAAAATTTGCTAATTCCCGTATGAATCATACTTGGTACAGAAAACGTTTATGCCCCTTGAAGGCCCATATTTATCTTGAATGACTTTTGTGTGTTGCAAAATCTCTTTTTTTTTTTTTTTATGCCTGGAGCTGATTTTGTGAAAAAAGAACAAAAGAAATTTGTACCAAGTAATAAATTAGCGAAGTGTCGTGAATCAGCCGACTGAAATCGACATTATTGATCGAGATAATTTACTCTTAGAAACTTAAGCACGGCTTTATTATAAGTCGACATTTCACCTGCTCTTACTATTAGGCAATTATAGTAATAAGGTGGGACTATGTTCTGATTTTGAATAGGAGATCTGACTTGCCATGGAATTAGTCAATTCTTTTCATATTTTCATGCCATGCAAAGGTAGCGTCATGTGAAAGGAGTGTGGACCACGGAGAAGATTGGAATAATATGTAGTCCTTGCCATGTAGGCATGGCCTGTCTGGATTTGAGCAATTCAGACACGTTCGAGTAGTTTAATGATGGCTAAATGAAGAACCGATAGCCTGGATCCTCGATGAAAGCACGTGTGCAAAGGATGCACCGAAGGGATACTTCAAAAGATGGAATCGAATTGGCACATGCAACGTGACCCTACGCAGCTTTAATTGATGACAAAATGTTCAATTATGATGAGATTTGCAAATCGTAACAAAAAAGAAAGGAAACTATAAATAGGATGGGTGTGTTGAAAGCATCACGAGAGTGTCATGTTCATTAAAATATACGCGTCTTGATTGAGTTTTAACCATTCGATTTAAGATGACGAATCTAGAAAGGATCTATTAATAAATGAGATGATGTCGATGTGAAAAACACCTAAGCTTCGAATTGGCAACTTTATAAAATGGAAAAGAAAAAAACCAAGCATGCATCTTTGTCACGATGGTCAGTAGTTTGGGAGAGCCTATCTTGCATTTCATGAAATTGGACAACGGAGTGCACCTACTCCTCAAATGAAGCTAGAAATATCTCCCCAAGTAATTTCCCACCATAGAATTACAAGAGTCTAGAGATCTACGAAAAAGGGACCTTGCTATTTTAATTTTTTTCTGTACAATCGAGTGCTCGAATTCAAACAAATCCCTTGAATTGACTGTACATGTAATCCCTCTTGAATTCATCGTACCAATACACGATACAAGGTAAGCATGAGATCTATATTGCAAGGACCTAATCGGATCGCAAGTTTGAAATTCGGACAGTAAAAAGTAATTACAACTCAAATTAAACATCAGATAGTCTATGAGAGCTTTAAGATAATGCATACCTATAACAGTAACTACCCAGATCGGATTATTAAAAGAAGAAAAGCCCCGGCCTCATAATCGCTTTCTCTCGGGCAGATCTGTGGCGCTGCATTGATTCTTTGCTTCAAATTGAGGCTCTTGGCTTGAGAACAGAAGAGGTAGAATAATGGCAGCTTCTAGACGTTGTTGAACACTATGACCAGACAGAGGACAAATTACGCTTTCGTTGACCAGGCTGGGCACGCGCATCTTCATCGTTTATCTCGAACCTGACCGTTCAAATTCGTATAAAATTAATACCACGGGACGGACTCTGTTGACCGAAGAAGAAGAAAAAAGGCATGTGGCCGGCCCTAGATCACACGGATCGCAAGCAATGCCGTTTTCCTCTTTGGTAAGGTAGTTGTCCCAACTTCGGATTTCCCAAATTGCCAACAGCAAGAAGATCGCTTTGTTGACACTCCTTGCTGTCTTTTCCATATCAACCAAAACTTTCCAACAGATTCTCTCTGTCATTTTTTATGTCGGGACAGTCCGTTAGGACTCGATAACTCCGACCTGACGATTGAAAAGTGTGATCCGATGCCATAAAGGCGCAGGGGAGCTAATGTAGGACCCTAAGACTCGGCGAGCATATCGTTTCAGAAGCTTTTTGACGAGCAAAACAAGGTGAGAAAGATGGAGACGTTTTGTGAAGTTGCTTCGCTCATACTCTGCAAGAAAGGAAGTAGAAGACAAGGACCCAATGCTGAGATTGTGTATTGTAATCTTCTGGGAAAGTAAGGGAACTTTCTTCGCGTGTATTTAAGGACCAAGCTACACAGTTCAATGTACATCTGAGTGCCGACGTAAATTGCTTAGGAAACAGAGGAGCAATCCCATGCCAAAACGAAATTCATCCAATCCAAGACCCTTCCTGACCCCCTCTGATGCAACTTCTGGTAAACAGTGGCCATGTATCTTGACTCATGACGGAGCTCTTGCAAAGCAGGTTCGTTCAGCAATCAAAGCACTTCAGCCTTTCGAAATGCTACTTATGTCGCGAGATACTCTTCAGGTTACTCATGCTTACAGCTGATTCCCGGTCAAATAGTCGAGAGGTATGATGCATAATGCACCCTGGCTAATAAGCATGGACGTGCAGGATTGAATCTGCACGCGACATTCACCTAATGAGGTCATCAAGGAATGGAATGCCAAACGGTAGCTTTATGGCACCGGATGCGACTAGAAACATAAGAACCCATACAGGCAAAACCCACTTGAACACTGCTACTAGGATGCTCTTCCCTGCATAAAGAAGACGTATTTTATCAGACTTAGCATGTGTAAGTGCATGTGCGCTCCCACAGAACTTCCCAGAAAACAATTGGCTAGATTGAAAGGAGTAGATCAAGAATCTTTAAGGACACTAAACACAACTCCTCAGAAAACAGACTCTCAGAAACGAACAAATGCGCAGGTATAATTGAAGGCCCGGGGAAAAATTATTACCTGCAGATGCCGGGCGTCTTTCGGTTTGATCCACGATCCACTCTCCAGTCTCTCGGAGGTTCCTCTCCACCGAGCTCTCCACTTGCCAACCATCAGTTGGTAGCAGCCCATCCAGTACAGACTTCCTCTGCTCCAACTCCCTATATAATTCAATTCGAAGAAATTCACCCTCTCCCCCAATTAAGCACTGACACAACAAATGCATCGCCGAATCCGATGAATTATCCAATCCATGCCCATCGAAATTAAGTATATCAGGTCTTTGCCTGGCAATACCGGACCAACTAGATCCATTGGCTAAATTAATAAGTTGATCGATCACATTACCAAACGCAAAAAATCTCATAATTCAGGCCGTCCATAGGGACTTTGAAACTCGCCGTACCTAGTTTGGGAAATTAGCAGGATACTTCATGGGCTGTGTTTACTTAGTTAGGCGGGGCCTGAAGAACTATACCTTTGAACACAAATGGAGAAACTAAAAATAGAAGCAACAGAGGGAAGAAAGAAGGGAAGTACTTGGGGTCAGCGTCACTGAACCTGCCGGCACCAATAGCCCGCTCGATCTCGATGACGGAGGGCTGCTGTTTCTGGGTCTTCTTCTGCTTGTTTCCTGGTGGAGATGGGACGGTTCTGATTCTTGGGGATGAGGGCTTCGGATCGACCTTTACATGGGGAGCTGAAGGTAAGGAACTGTCGTCAGCAAGCGAGGCGCGAACCGATGCGTTCGGGGTGGCGATGGAAAGGCAGGATAAGCAAGGCATAGCGACTCGGGTAAGTACTCAGGGAAGTCACTACAAGAGACGGGAAGCTGCTGCTGCTGCTGCTGCGGCTCAGTTTCTCTCTCTGGAGATGCGGATAACGTTTTCTAATGCAGCCACTGAAGTCACTCTGTTTTCATGGCTTCTTTTCTGCATGTGCTGCAAAATCAACGGTGAGATGTGAAGCCGAAGATTCTCCGGCGGCAACCATGGAATTTCTTTGGCAATGATTGTCAAATTCTATCATGAATACACTCATCTGAAAGGGAGAGTGTAAGGGAGAAAAAACAGAGGAAAAGGAAAGCACAATTTCATCATTATCATACTTGATGGAACTTGTACTTTGCGTTTGGTTGGCAACGTTGGAATGGAAATCTTATTATTTTTAATCATATGTTCGGTTGGCCATTTCAGTTGGTTGGGCGAGATTGATTTCCATCGAATGCCAGTCCTGCTCACACGGCACAGAAAGAAATTTAATAAATTATCTATTTTTAGAAGTATATTATAAGATAAAACTTATTATTTTAATAAAATAATCGATGTTTTTGGAGTTCATTTTCGAATTAATTGTAACTCATTATTAACAAATTATGATTAATGAATAATAGGATTAGCCTTAAAGTCTAGTATACTATTAATGTAAATTGCATAAAATTAAATGAATAACAAAAAAAATCTCATTCAATTGATGCCCAGAACATTTTCCTTATAACCAAACACAAGAGGTCATTCCACTCTATTCCGCAATTCACCAAATGAAGATGTTGAAATTGTGTCGCTCCGTTGTGTTGCACTCCATTTGCTGAATCCATTCTATTCAATTTCCTGATTTCATTTCATTCTATTCCATTTCATTATATCAAACGCAACATAAGATAGAACTGTTGCAATCGAACTATTGACCATCAATCAATCCTATTAATTATACAAGCAAATTACGATTCTGAGAAGCTAGGGATCAGTATCCGACAGGTAGAAGCAGGCGAAAAGATGCACATTGATCAAATTCCAACTCCTCCTTTAGTCTCCTTCATACTCTGGAGTTGAATGATACGAATAAGAATAAAAACGTTTTGAGTGAGGGAGGTTATAATTCTTTTGAAAATCTCATTGTTTTGAAAACGAGGTAACTCATAAAGAGAATGTGTCGGTTCGATGGTCAAGAGGAAATCCGGCAAACTTTTCAATCAGGTCTGCACCTAGGTCAATAAGGCAAGAGCAAACACCAGATTACAGATGAGGAAACAACACAACCGGGATGTCGAAGTGGGAATACATACAACGCGGGAGACGGAAAATGCAAACATGGATCGATACGAAACCTCATTCCTCGAGCTGGAACTCGTTAATCAATTTCCGCCGGCGCCAGCGGTGAAGTCTAAACATGCTTGCGAGTCTTCTGGTTAATGAGATCTTTATCAGGTATGGAAAGGATTCCCTCGACAGATTTACCTTCATGTTTGTTCTGGTCATCAAGGGAAGGACTTGCAATTGCATTGGATGAACCTTCAGCTGCCACTATGGACATCATGCACTTAAAACTCTACGAGCTATGAAGCAGTAAAGTTATGCTTCCATGGAAGAAGCAATACAGACTTGTCGTCTTACTGGTTCCATGTAACATTTTAATGTCCAAAGACGAGAGATTTCTCAGCATACATCTTTGAACTTAGCATCTGTTTTTGGCAGATTGGGAACTGCCATTGGAACTAATTCATTTTATGGAAGATAAGGTCTTGCTAGGTTTTCTTTTCCATCTCGTTCTTTCTTCCATGAAACTCAATCTTTCAACATTCTTTTGGTGAACCGCTCTTGAAAGGACAAAAGGAGCATGTAATCTTGATCCGTCCACAAAACTTTCGGCTGCACCCGGTTCGCTAAGGTAGCTTTTCACCCTGCAGCCCCATTTCATGACCACCATAGAGAGAATGCACTTATGTAGCCATGAAACTCTATGAAGCACCTGACAGTCTGGGTGAAGCTCAAGCCACGCCGGAGTTAATCTGATGCAGGGGTTTCTACAACACGAATGAGCTAGAAATCCATAGGAACCGCAAGCCCCCTTTAACAGACCAGATCATGGAATTTCAAAAACAGCATTTGTAATGCAGAAAGTTCTATTATGCAGATGGGATTTAGATCTTCCTCTGATGTTTCATATCAATCAAACCATCAGGAAATCGACTAACTCGTGCTATACAGATTCTGTTTACATTGGTATTTCAACAAAAATGCTCTGCAACTACATTGACAAACCGCACCAGCATGCCTCGAGAGAACAAAAGGGGGAAGGAAGAGCAGAGTGGATCAACAAAAAACAAAAGAATCCAAGCATGACCCAAAAAGGTTAGTATGTTATATTCCATCGAGAGGGTGCCTACATTATCCCAGAGTTGAAGACATGCAGATCGAGCAAAGTATTGTAGTGACCCTTCTCGATTTCCTCCTCCTTCACCTGATGAAGAAGCAGGGCCTCGATTATGAAATCTTCCCAATCCACGTCTATCGCTTGACTTCTCTTTCTTTTCTTCTTACCATGCGCAGAACTTGATGTTTGGGAATCACAAATGTCGATAGGACCAGAAGCTGTGGGGTGCATGATCCTATTGATGCGCTGCTTAGCAGCATCAATCTTCTGTCTCCTCCTCTCGTAGGCGATACAGCTGTTGATGAAAGAAGGCGGCATGGCGTCCAATCCCACGTCCTTTTCCAATATCTCCTTAAGCATCAACCGCTTGCTCAACGACGATTTTCCCATCCACCAATCTTTAGATGCGTGAAAATCGAAGCTTGTTTGCCTTCTGCCAGGAGCATTCGCATTTTCGCCAATGCACGTAAGGGAGGCCCTTTCCTCCAAGAACTTTGAGTAAGCCAACGCCAAACACTCGTGCGAAATCTCAATCCTATCCAACCGATCCGCATCCGGTCCTCGATGATCATCACGTTTATCTTTTGCATCCAGATAAAGAGATTCACTCTCCAAATAAGCTACATCGAAATCATACACATCTTTTCTCAAACATTCACTCACCACATCGCCCAAATCGACCTGCCCGGCTCCTGAATCCTTCTTCTTCGCGCCTCGCTCCTCCATCGACTTCATCTCCATGTATTGGATCACAAGCGGAGCATTCTTCACCACATTCTTTACCGTGACCTCCTTCCCCCAAGGCAAGGCACGGGAAACCTCCACGAGCGCCTCCAGCAGCTCCTTATACCGCCGCCTGGACGTCGCGACGGCAGCATGGAGCTCCCTCGAAACGTCCGAAATCTCGAGCTCAATCTGGTTCAGCTTCGCGACGAGGACCAACACCGCGGCCACCACCGGGAGCGGCCTCCTCCCCGTGGTCAGGAACCACTTCACCGCGCACTGTATCAGGAACATGCCCTGCTTCCGCATCGTCTCGATCTTATCCCGGGGGAGCCTGGAGAATCCGGAGAAGCTCCTGACGGCCCGCTCGAACGCGACCGCGACGTCGTAGACGGGGAACTCGGCCCTCAGCTCGAGGAAATCGACGACGCGCGCGACCATCCTGCCCAGCTCGTGGCCGTCGCACCCGATCACCGACGCCGCCTCGGCGATCGGGAGGGACTGGCCCTCCCTCCTCATGACGACGCAGGCGCAGGCGCCGATCAGGACCGGGAACCACTCGCCCTGCCCGAACTCGCCCTCCGTGACCCGGCAGACCATGTCCCGGACGTCCTCGGACCGGGAGCCGGACAGGCCCAGCCGGAGCAGGAAGTCGTCGATCACCTTCTGGGCCTCGAAGACCTTCTTCTCCCGGTAGTTTAGGACGGTGCCGGTGCCGGAGGTGCCGACGCGGACGAAGGTGCCCTGGGGCCCGCTGATCCCGCCGAGGTGCGCCTGGAAGTCGTCGAGCTCGGCGACGCAGCCGCATTCGGAGCACACCAGGATGCCCGAGACGTCGTCCCGGGTCAGGGATCTCGCGCCGCAGCTCTTGCAGCGCGACCTGTCCATCGACGACGGCCGGAGAAAGAGGAACTCCGATGATTGGGGAAGAGGGCTTTTTTCTCTAGGGTTTCGTGATTCGGCGGGGGCCGCCGCCTGTTCGATTTTCCGGGGAAGGTTTTAAAATATTTTCCCGATAAAATTTTTCGAGGGTTTTCGGGGCCGTGTCAAAACCCTGGATGACGACGAAGGACTGGGGGCTTTTTCTCTAGTAAAGAGCAAAGGAAAGGACGGAAAATCCCCTTCTTCTTTTTTTTCCGACTAAATAAAAGCACATGCATATGCGTATTTGGAAAAAAATTTCAATTATTAAGGAAGAAAGAGGGTATATGCTGATTTGAATTATTCCAGGAATTGGATTTTGAATACTATTATTTTAACCAAAAAAGGTAGATTTATTACGAATTTATATAAGCATGTGAGGGATTTATGGTATAACTAAGAATCACGATTTTTTCCCCCAAAATTACGGTTTTCTTTAATGTTCAATAGTTTTTTTCTTTAATGTTCAATAGTTCAAAGGTATGATATTGCTCATTACTACAGGGGACCCTCATGAAAATTTTTGAGTAAAAATTTAAATAGAAAGATATTTTTCTTCGGGTCGGTAAATAGAAATAGAAAGACATTATTGAGTTTACTTTACGTATATCGTTTTGCTATCCGAAGTTAACTTCTCATTCATGATTTCGTCTGTGAAAGTACCAGTGCTTTACATATCTCATCAGTTCAAGCTCATCTTGCTGGCTCTCCTCTAATTCGTAACTCGCCATCTGATTTCATGTGTTTTTTTTAGGCTGCAAGAGGTCCATTCATTCTAATCACACGAGGTCACGGCTTGCGCACGGATCGAACACATTGAACCCCTCTCGGAAATGAGATGAGAGCGATGACACCTATAAGAATGACCCCTTTGATGCAAGTATCAAAATCTCGCAAAACTGGTGGATTACACGACATCATCCGCTATGCTCTTTTTAAATGTACTTCGGTTTTCCTATGCATTTTTGAATTGACCATCAAGCTATACAGGCAATGTCCTCAGCAACTGAAGTGCCCTCGTCCACTGCGGTCTCTGTGCTAGAACGATTCTCCTCAGAGCAGGCACGGCTCCGGCTGCGATGATCGCCGGATGATTCTCGCTGTCCATGCTCAAATTATACAGTATCGACAGAGCCGCCTCAGATGCCTTCTCGGTCCCTTCTTCCAGGAGATTGACCAACGGGAAGATGCCGCCACCAGAAGCGACCGCTCTCGTGGAATCCACGACCCCCTCGGAGATTATACGGTTGAGTTCCACGGCCGCGACCTCTTGAGCTTCTGGAGAGAACGAGGCTTTCAGCTGTTCTATTAATCTCGGGATTGTTTCGTAAAGAGTCACCTCCACATTAATTGGATTCTCGAAATACTTGCTGAAACCAGAGAGCGAACTTAGTTTCACTAAACAAGCGGCCACCCAATCCTTACAGTGGACAGGGATGTTTGATTTGAGGACTTTCCGGAGCAAGTCAGTGAAATGGGAAGAATCTACACTCTTGCAGAAGTGATCGGAGTCGAGAAGCTTCGTTAGCAAGCGAGATGCCGCAGATATTGTGAGTCCAGCTTCTTCAACCTCCAATGCATATTGTTCTGGCTGCTCTCCCTCCACATCAGATTCTGTGTCTGGTAAATACAAAGATGATTAATGTCAAAGGTATGAAGCAGGAACAGAAAGCAATGCCAAAAGGAAGAGCGAGCGCAAATCATCAACCACACGAAGGAGGGAGGGAGCGTGCGTCGAGAGAAGGCAATTGCAACAATAAATGGTCACCTGAAGACAAACAGGCAGAGTAAACAAGGACCTTACAGATCTGCTGGACAAGTCATAGGCATATTATGCGTTTCCTTGTCAGATAGAGCAACAGAGAAACAAATAAATGAAGTGCTCAATATCATGATAGCGATAACAGAGCGGGAAAGTATTTTCCATTTCAGAGTAAACAAAAGGTTCAATATCATGACAGTGAGAACATTACCGGAGTCTCCTACACTAATGCTCGCGTAAAACATAAGCAACAACGACTTAACAAGTACAATCTATGTATATGACTGACTCCATGGACATCAGAAGAAAAAACAGATTAGTTTTTGAGAGGTGCAAGTGTAAAACCAGAAATTAGTCTTGCAGAATACAAACTCACTCCAGTTGCCAGATTTTTTCCCAGTCACTAAGCACAGTGCATGCGCTTTATCATGATCCTCATTAGCTTCAACTCAAAAACTTAATGAAGTCAGTTAAATCCCATGCTAATACCACGACAATTTACTCAGCAGTGAGTCCTTTAGAACAGGACCCGAGACATCAGGCTGCTCACAGGTTACATCCAAGGTAAAATTGCTATGAAATGCAATCTTGAAATTTGAAATTCTCTCGTCAAAAGCATACATTTTGCTTACCTTCCAAAACATTTAGCTGGAAGACTGCATCCAGGCCAGATTTAATGTCTGCAGGATCAACTGTGTCTACATTGGAGGTAATTGAAGCAAATTCAAGGATTGAAGCTGCCTTTCTCTGTAGAGTTAATGACGACGTCTTCAAAATCTCAAAAAGGCGAGAAATGACAGCAGAGTCTAGCATTTGCACCCTGCAGTTTATTTTGAGGCATGCAAAAAGTAAATGCACTCATTCAAACAGATTCCACCGGGCACCAATACAAGCAATATAATCTGAAACCAACACCATATTGGATCCGGATAACAATGCATTTGGCAAATCTCACTTCCAGTCCAAAGAACGATGAAAATTCATACCTTACTTGTATAAATTGAAAATATCACATTAGTTTCTTGCTTGAGAGATAGAGAATCTTGAACTCCTCAAACTTCTCATTTATCCACATTTATGTGTGCATACATGAATGCCTAGTCCAGAGTAGAAGCTTATCCAAAACCAGCAATACTTGTTATGCATTGTGCATCGACCCATCTTACAGTCAAATATAGCTACATCAAAAAGTGAATCGACAGGAGACTAAGAATCCCAATTAGTCCCATAATGCCTACGTTTCCCTGTCAAGATCTATGTCTCCACCGGACGCTATATATATATGAGTGAAAAATGGAGATCATCGGTATAGCATTGTTCCCCATCAAACTGATATGGGAGGCCATAGGCAAAGAAGAATAAGCAGTGAGACAGGATGCATAAGAACATGAAGAAGAACAAAGCCAGGCTAAGAAGAAGAAGATGGCAAATCAACTATGGAGTAGTTGTCAGTTTTAGGCAAGCTGAGCATAAGACCACTGGGTGCAGTAGCAGCAGTCACCAGATTCAGACTAGGAGACATATCCAGACAGTTGCAAAAGGAGCGTGTAAAGTAACTGACTACTAAACTTCCTACCCTTTTCCTTTTTTTCTTTTGCTGGTCCCATTATACTTTTTCATTGGACAGGCAGTCCATGCCAGATTCTAGGGGGGTTTTTCTAGTTTATCTGCTCCAAAACATACTTTTTGTAGGAACCCAGTGCTTAATTAGATTTAACAAAGCTATTATAAATATTGAGAGTAAAAGAAGACACTTTAGAATTCATTTCACACATTTTAGAATCTAAGTATCGCAAGCACCACACAAATCTCAGGTCATGCAACGTTCGTTTAGTATACAAACTTGGCAAAGCTTACTCGGTTAACACATGAAAATGAGGATTTCGTTCATTTCAGATCTTCGTGAAATTCATGTGCTGTATTTGGCGTTTAATACTTGAATTAATCAGTGTAATTTTCTGATGACATAAAAGTCACAGGATTAAAGGGCAATAATTTTGACAACATAGGAGTAACACAACATACATGAAATAAGAAGTATATACCAAGTAATAACTCATTTAGAATGATAAAGAGGCAAAATTGTCTAGTTAGGGAGATCAGACTGAGTACCTTGAATTTGTTGTTGATATGGAATCCTCAGAGCTCACCCCAGTAAACCCATTAGGAGCATCAGATCTACTAACTGATTCAGAACTTCCTTTTGATCCATTAACTGGTCCATCATAAAACTGAAGCATACCGGGAAAGATAGTCAGAATGTCGTTCTTTGACAAAGACCAATCTTGAACGAAAAACAAGAACATAAGGACAGGAAAAGTGACCTTGGATCTCATCGCTTTGGTGGGATCTAAAATCCTGGTAAGTAAATCCAGTGTCTGCCCATAAGAATAGAATGTTATAGAAATGAAAAATTTCAGCAATTTAGGAAAAGAGGCAGATAAGTATATGAAACTAAATAGCTAATGAAACCTTGTCCAACAGGGCATCAGAGATTTCTTTCTGTTTCAGAGTATTGATCAAAGGACGCAAAGCACCTTCAGCTTCAATGATCTGGCAAACACCATTGCTGCACCAGAAAATAACCAACATGAAAATTGAAAATAGATATAAGATGAAAAGATGTAAAAGAGGAAAATGCTACTAAATCCAAATACTAAGTGGAAAGTGGCTGACAAACCACTTTAGATATCATAGACACATGTAAGCAAACATGATAACAGAAAACCGAAACAGTGAAGAAAGATCTAAAAATCTAAAGCCCAAACCCATTATTTTCCAACTGGATGGAAAAAGGGAGGGTATCTGAACTCATGCCGAATTAATCAATAACCAACATCAAAGAAGGCAAGTGCAAACTATCAACGAGCCTCCTCTGAATTTATAATGCAAAAGAAGCAAAAGTGTGGAGCACTCCATGTTGTAGTTTTCAACCCTACCTTAAGTTCTTAAAAACAATTCAATCGGCAGAAAGACCAACTTTCAAGTGAGTATCTTTCTCCAAAGTTCTCACCTCAAACATTATACTACCATCATCTTTCTAATATTAAAAGATTTCTTTTTCTAAAGAGAGAAGGATACATCAAAATATCTTGGACAATTGCTAGATACATGGAAAATGACACCTGTCACAATGAGTTAAGGGCCTCGAAACATATAGAGGTGTATGTTACCTGAGGGACAATCTCTCAAGAGCATGGGTCGAAGCTATCTTTATAGCATCATTATCCCACTCTAAAAGCTTCACCAGATGCTTGATAGCACCAGCTTCTTTGAATGAGATGCGCATATATTCATTGATAGATGCATCAGCAATGGACTCAGCAGCTCTTGTTATTGCAGACTCGTCTTCAAGTCCAAGAATTAAAATAAGCCGAGCTACACCATCCACGCACGGCAAAAGTGTTAACCTCCCACCAGAAGAATTCTCAGGTTGGGATTGCCTTTCCTCTTCTACTTCAATAGCCCCAATTCTGGCAAGAAATTGTTGATGAGTCCGTCCAACTATCGCATTCATTCTAACTTCCTCGACATTCAGGTTTTCTCCATTTACATTTAATCCAAGCAGTAACTCAGAGGCACCGAACCTTGAAGGGCCCTTAGAAGTCTTTTCAATCTCTGTACCATCAGGCAAGCTAGGCCAAGAATGCAAAGATGGCCTATATGATTTATATGCATGTGCACCGACCATGGGAACAGGAACAACGCCCTCTTCAATAATTAGAATTCGATAGTAATCGTTCTTAGCAAGTTCCAACAACGTGCTTTTCGCTTCCTTCCTGATGACTTTGGATCCCTCCACATCAGGCTTTAAAAGAGCTTTTGCCTGGAAAGCACCAAATAGATTAGCCTCTTGTGAAGGAAGACCAAAAGTCAAAGTTATCATCATTCAGATAAAGAAGAGCAAAAAATTCCACTCGACTGACATGCTTATACCGACAGACTTAGCCCACTTCATGACAGATGATCATCTAACAGACTCCAAAAAGTCCAGCAGTTTAGTATCTCTCAATCAGTTTCTCTCGGCATGAAAACCAAAGAGAGTACAGGTCAATATTGCTCCAAGCCTCCTAGGGTCACCATACTTATTCATTGTAACACTGACACAAGACATATTTTAATACATGTAAAGCATGTTTCAATGCACATAACAAGATGATGACAAGAAAATGCTCCACAGATTAAAAAAAGAGGAAAAATTATTCATGATTTACGCAAGCAGGTGTGTATCAAGTATTCAATCAGAAGCACTGTTTCAAAGTATGTCAGAATAATAGCATTGTACAAGTCAACATTTTTTTTCCAGTACATCTCAATGCTGAGTGGCAAGAACTTGAGACCATGCACTACTAAATTATTAATAGTTTGAAAAGGATGAAATTTCTTGAATAAATTTAGTCCAACGCTATTAATTTTGGTTCAAAGAACAATATGGTGACCTTTTTCAAGTTCGTTTTGCATTAGATATTTGGTCTGACATGTAAAGTGCCATTAAATTTTTGAGCACTATCAATTAATCATTGCTCAAGGAACCATGCAATTAAAGGAAGCCTCACCAATTTTGGGATGACACCATATTCAACCATGATTTCATGATTTGATTCACTTAGCGCCAAAGTAGATAATACCCCTCCTGCTGCCTCCTTCACTTTTATGTCCTCATCATCCAGGGATTTAATTATTAATGGCAAGACCTCAGAGTTCGCAATCTTCAATCTGAAGTTCTCATCCACTGCCAGGTTCCACAAAGTACACAAACATTGCTCTTTTACCTGCAGAAATTAGTTCATAAAATGCCTTAATTTCTCCTTCCAAGACCCATATACTCAGTGGAGAGAAATTCTGCCAATAGATACCTCTGCCTATACCTCGGGAGTCAGAGAAGGCCGACTTAGCAAACCGGTTATCTCCTCCATGGCTCCTGCTCCAGCCACTGACTCTCTATATATATTTACAGATGATATTGATCTCAGAAGTCCTGCAGCTGCTTCACATGCTGAAGTTGAGTCTGATGTAAGAAGATTCACTGTTAGATTTATGCACCCCTGAAATTGCATAATGGCATCAATCTGCTTCTTCCCTCCCAGTGAGTATTTCCACAGTGCCACTACTGCCTGTTCCCTGTCAAGAGGATCTTGGTCTAGCCCAAGCATCCGAACGAACAAGGCTACATAACCATCACCGACACTGGAATTGCTACCATCTTTTTCCTCAATGTTCTGGATCTCAAGCAACAAGACAAGAACAATTGTGAACCAAATAAGATAGCGCGATGCACGATAGGAGGAGGGAGATGATATGTCCAGTTAACAATCATATCTCTTTCAAATTCCTCTTGCCTGGTAATTAGGTGAAGGAAGATACATATGCAGGGGCGAATAACAAGAGAGAGACAATAAACCACAACCCTCAGCAACTAACCTTACTGTCAATGATGTAAACAAGCATATTAGCCATCATATCAACAGAAAGAATGCACTAAAATCAATGCACATTCCAATGCATTTCCCCAACATTTTGAATGGGCCCATCCTAATTCCAAAGCAAAATGAAAAACAAGCAATGTATTCTCCGAGAGTGCTAGATCATTACCTCAAAGAACCTACACAAAACCATGTATAAACAGTAGAAATATAAGACACAAGCGCCTTTGCACTTTCATTACTATTAAACATAAGGGCATGCCCGTACCGTCCCTGTTCCTCATTTCAATAAACAATGAAAAGAAAAACGCGTATCCACCAACAAATGGCAGCCCAAATTTTTAAACCAGAGAATGACGTAGCTTCAATGATGAACAACCGCGAACTCCCTATGTGCAACAACAGCAGCACATATTCTTCTCTTCTCAAATGCCAAAACAGGGACAATCCCATATCCCCTAACTCAACCGTCAAAAAATCCCTCCCAAGGAAAATGCACCCACACAACCCATATAAAATAACCCAGTACGCCTAAATTAACCACGACCAAAAACAAAAAGAAAACTTGAAAACCTTGAAAAAACGGAAAAACTCCGTAGCAGAAACGGAGAGAGGCCACGGGGAAAGGGAACTCACGGAAGACGCGGACTGGTGCGTGGAAGCGTCGACGGCGCCTCCGCCGTCGCCACTGACCCGGGCGAGGAACGAACTGTCGGCATCGAATTTAGGACTGACCAGCGTCCTCCCCCTCCTCCTCCTCCTCGTGCCGGTGCTCGGGAATCGAACGGCCTCGGGACGGGAGCTCGGAAGAACGGTCTGCCGGAGACGGCGAGGGGTGAAGCTGAAGTGGGTCGAGATGGTGGCAGCCATCGCTGCGCCTGGAGATGATGTCCGTGGACTCGCAGTTGATTGAGTAGAGACTCCGCACTCGGTTCGTGGCGAGAAGAAGGAGAAGAAAAGATATTTCGCGCTGCTAGCGTTTTCTCGCTCGAGGGCTGTCCATTGAACCTTGAGCTTTGTAGGAATCTACTAGAAGAGTCTCTACTTATTTGTATTTTTTTGCAACAAAAAAACTTCAATCTTATTTTCAAAGTTAATATCACAAAAAACCAAAAAATTTCCACTTAATTCGCGTGTAATAAAGTCATCCAAAACTAATCTTTTAACATCAAAAATTTCAAACTTGTACAAATTTGAGAATTTTCATGCTATTAACATTATTTCTTATTACCACCCCATCGTTTAACGCGTGGATGGTAGACATTGGACTCCACGATGGAGGTCCCAGGTTTGGCCTCTCGCGGGGAGGCCTGGCGCCGCTGCGTGGTGCCTCGCCGCAGGGTGCGTGGGTGGTGGTTTCTGCGTGCCTCCCCAAGGGGTTTACTCGGTTGCCGCCGTGCGGGGGTTCCTAGGTCATCAAAAAAAAAAAAAACATTATTTCTTATTCAAGATAATTACTATATATATATATATGGTATGTGTGGTGAACTTGATTTTTGTCCGATGTGCAATTTATTGGTATTTTTTGAAGTGAAATTGACAAAAGTATCACGATAGCAAATGCATTGATATCAAAATTGTATATGATGATCCTATGTTAATTTAATGTGCTTCACTTCAAAATTATTTTTTGTGTAATTTATCAAACTAAATAAGTAGTGTCTCAAACTTTTTAAAGATGTCTCAGTATGACAAATTTTCGCTAAAAAAAATTAATGAAAAAGATTGCACTCAATGTATCTACTCATCTCATTGACACGGATAAGAAGTACACTTTAATAATAGATTGTTGCAAAATAGCAAACACTTTAGGACCAACAACAAAAATATGTGCTACATCATATATCTAGTGATTTTTTTTCCTTCCAAATGCTTTTTAAAAGATTGTCAAAAATGGTAAAAATTCAAGCTGGAATTTCACTTTCACCTTTAAATAAAGTTTAAATATATCCATACATATTTTTGTCAATACGTCGAGTATTCTATTCGAATATAGTTTTCTTCAAATTCCTATTCCATCAATTGCATTTCCAATCGGTGAATCGCAAATATAAATACCACTTACTTTTACATTATTACAATCGATCTGGTCATCTAGATATTGTAAACATTATGCTTGAGCTATAATTAAAAAAAAAACAAAAACAAAAACAAATTCCATCCCCAGCTCAAGCAAAAACAGGCCATTCCGCAATTTAACAAAAACGTAAATGTGATTTTTTTTGTCGAGTAAACAAGAGTTCATACTTGAAATTCATGTATTTGAATTAAGTCATGGAGTTACTTAATGATTACGGAATAATTGGCACGTGGTTTAAACACATAATTGGAACGATTCGATGTTTAAATCACCAAAACGGTGGGTTCATATTTTAATTATACAGCTATAATATAGATAAATTCTTGTATGGGCAAATTGCACTCACAAATCGATAACTGCAAATAAACAATTCTAAAATATAAGCGCTATAAATAAACGGAATAATAATTGTTTTAGTACTTTTATGCTTGAGTTCTCTAAATTTATGGATCATATTTGTCCCCGATAATAATAAATTACGGGTCAATGCGTGGCAGCCCATTAGGATTCTGACTCGTGTCATATTAAGTTCATGAAATCGGCAAAGAATTTCATAGATTTGAGGTCACCTTCTAGAGGTGGATTTCTTGCCATAATAAATAGATAAATAAATAAACATTGATGTCAATTGTAGTCCTAAGAACCAGCGAGGGCGCTCCTTTTGTACTCTGATCCATTTAATTAGTATGTATGGTCTAATATTTATGATATCCTTTTATAGAAGGTTACGGTAGGTAACTGGGGATAAAATTTATGCTATCAAATTTTTTGTTCCTACTCAAAGTAGGATAAAGTTAGCTATTAAGGAATATAATCCGAATAAAAATATCTTATTGAGGAGATGAGATAAATGTGGATATGATTTATTATATCCATGACATGGAAGCTCTTTCTTTCAAATAATAAATTTCTTTAAAAAAAAATAAAAATAAAAATATAAAATAGGGTTAATACCCCGAAAAACCCCAAATTAGTACACCTATGACAAATTTACCCAAAACTATTTTTTTTATTACCAAAAACCTCAAATTGGTATATCTTTGACAAATTTACCCAAAACTGGTACATTTGTGACAAATTTACCCTCCGTTAGTTTTTATTAAATTTTATTATTAAATTATTAAATTAAATAACATGTGACAGTTGATTGATATACCAATTTGAGATTTTATGCTCCGTTACAATTTACAATTTTTGTGATTCTTTTTGTACTAATCAAATTTAGCGGAGGGTATATTTGTCATAAATTTACCAGTTTTGAGTTTTTTTCAATCGAATAAATTAGTTTAGGGTAAATTTGTCATAAATGTATCGGTTTAGAGTTTTTTATGATTGGTCGGAGTAAATTTGTCATATGTATATTAGTTTGGGGTTTGTCATAGTCAAAAAAATAATTTTGAATAAATTTGTCACAAGTGTGTCTTAGTTTTGGGTTTTTCGGGGTATTAACCCTATAAAATAATATTTGGATTCTAATATAAAAATTCAAAATAACAACAAAAAGGACATTTTTATTTTTTATTTATTCTATATATTTATATAGTATCTATATTTATTATATATTTTAGGTATATTAGTATAGTTTATTATTTAATATTTTTTTATTATGGAATGATGGATGTTAATTAAAAAAAGAAACAAAATAATTAAAATAAGCAAATAAAAATGAAGTAGAAGAATCCCAATTTTAAATGAACAAATTCAAGTTTGTAACGAATTTTTCTAATTCACTTCATCTTCTTCTTATCTGTATCTTTGATTCGTGTTGAAGCCTCGTGACTACTCTGTAGTTCTTTGTTCACCCAATTTTACAATATAACGATCCATTTAATCATCTAGATATTGCAAAAATTATGCTTAGGCTCTAATCACACGAGAACAAGTTCCAATAAGACAAATTCCACACCTTCAGCTCAAGCGAATATTCCCAAATGCGCCATTCCGCAGTTTAACAAAAATATAAATGTTATCTTTATTGTTGAAAAAACAAAAGTATATACTTACTTGAAATCCCTATTTTTGAATTAACTCATAGAATTGCTTAATGATTGTTGGATGAATCGGAACACGGTTCAAACACACGAGTGCGAAGTCCCATTCTATTAAGTACAAAAGATTGGATGTATAAGTCGCCAAAATGGTTGGGTTCATATTTTAATTAGTGTTAATATCCTGAAAAACCCTAAATTGGTACATTTGTAATAAATTTACCAAAAACTATTTTTTTGACGACAAAAAACCCCAAACTTGTATATCTTTGATAAATTTATCATAAACTGGTACACTTGTGACAAATTTACTCTTTGTTAGTTTTCGTTAAATTTTGACTAAGTCAAATGACACGTGACAGTTGACTGATATACCAATTTACGATTTTACGCTCCGTTTGTCACAGTTTACAATTTTTGTGATTTTTTTGTGGTATTAATCCAATTGAGCGAAGTGTATATTTGTCAGAAATTTACCAGTTGAGGATTTTTTGCGGTTGAATAAATTAGTTTGGGGTAAATTTGTCATAAATGTACAAGTTTAGGGTTTTTTTATGGTCAGTCGGGGTAAATTTGTCACAAGTATACCCGTTTTGGATTTTTCATGGTAAAAAAAATAATTTTGGGTAAATTTATCACAAGTGTACTAGTTTTGGGTTTTTCAGGGTATTAACCCTTTTAATTATGCAACATATAATATGGATAAGTCCTAGTGAGGGCAAATTGCACTCACAAATCGATAACTATAAATAAACAAATTTAGAATATGATCGCCATAAATAAACCAAAAAGTAACTGTCATCGTACTTCAAGCGTAAGAATGCTGCTTTCTATATCTAAAACAAATGCGCTTGATTTCTCTACATTCATGGATCATAATAGTCTCCAATAATAATAAATTATGGACCCGTGTTTAACTACCCATCAGAATTGTGTGTTCTATTAAGTTCTTGAAATGAATAAAGTATTTCATAGATTTTAGTTCACCTTCTAGAAGTAAAATTGTTGTCATAAAAAGAAATATATGTACATTGATCTCTATTATAGACCTAAGAACTTAAGTAACATCGACACCGGCACGTGATACGATATGACACAATACGTCGGCACATCATTTCTCAAAAAACAGAGAATTTCGACATATTGAGGTATGTTGTATATTAAATTATAAATAATAGATTATGATTTTATGATTATTTGAAATTCATAGATAAATAAATAATAAAAAAGGCCTAGAATTAATTCACACTAAAAATATTAATCCATCATTTGTTAATATCATTCATTATTTCAATTTGACAATTTCAACTCCACTCTAATAATTCATAAAACTCGAAGAAAAAATAAGCAATTTACATCCTGGACTCATGTGTTAGACATGTTGGAAGTGAAGGGAAAAAAACTCGACGATGAATTGTGTATCACTAGGAGTGAAAGGTTGAAAAGAAGAGAATATTAAAATTTTCTTCTTTCCCAATTTATTATTTTTATTATTATTTTTTATTTTTCACATATATACATTTTGACACATCATTTATTGAAAATTATTAAAATTGACCTCATTAGTAGGAATCGCATATTAGAAATTTGCATGTCCGAATTTTGACCGAGTGTCGAGAAATGTTGAGAAAGTTGACTAGGTGTTGAATTTTCAGATACGTGTTAACCAAGTGTCGGAGAGTGTTCAACACGTGTTAGACATGACACGAAAGCTTTCAGAAAGTATTGGTACTTCCTAACTAAAAATTAGCATGAGCACTTCGATTATACTCGACGCACTTCATATATCTGATATTTTTAATAACAACATATGAACTTAATTCTTCACATAGGAGAAATTATCCGGTGAATGTTCCATGTACAAAACGCACTTTGGACTGTTTACAATGATTGGTTCCGCACGACCATATAGATAGCCGTCAACCTGTTAATGTACAATTCACGCTCACCCCACAATTATTCATATCGTAGCATAAAGTCTTCGTAGCTAATTCTACGAAACTACCACATAATTTATGTGATGAAACAATTTGTAAAGCTAATTCTATGTCTTAAGACAGAACACACGTTATGAGACGATGAGTATGACTTCGCACATGGGGCTCTAGCTTAAGACCAGCCCGCCCTTATATAAGTACCCATCAAAGGAATTTTAGAGTCACGGGGCACACTACC
This sequence comes from Eucalyptus brandiana, assembly GCA_014182725.1. Classification (NCBI taxonomy): domain Eukaryota; kingdom Viridiplantae; phylum Streptophyta; class Magnoliopsida; order Myrtales; family Myrtaceae; genus Eucalyptus; species Eucalyptus brandiana. Next base: position 34,284,141 of record CM024669.1, read on the forward strand.
TTAAAATGCACGGTTCCAAAGGCATTTAGAATCATAAAAAAAGGTTCCATAAAGCTAAAGCAAAACTCTGAGACCCATTCATAAGCATCGAATATTCTCACCGCATATTTAACTTTCGAATCGTGTGGTTTACCTTTAAGGAGAAGGGAAAACGAAGAAACGGACAATAACAGAGAAAAGTCAAGAGAAAGTGGAGTAGGTGAACGGCGAACCCAATCAATCTCTCGCTCTCGCCTTATTCCATGCTCTCATTCGCTATTACCTCCAAGAAGGCTTTGAAAAGTCCTTGAAAAATCCCTCCTTTTCACCCCTTTTTCAAAAGACGTGGTGCTCTCCAATTCTCTACCGGTAAACGTCACGGACTTGTCCCAACAAAAGACAAGCAAAAGGCAATTGCGCTGTGGATCAATGAGGGCTCCCCCGTTGGTTTCCCAATTCGACTTTGAAACAACAAAAGACATCACCTACCACATAGCAAAAGTAAAAAGTCACCTAATTATGCGTCCGCTACATGCATTTCGAAGCAAGTGTTGACAAGTTCAAACTTCTGACTTTACCCCACACCTTGGACCATGATCCAGAGGATACAGCCTAATTCTCGAAAGAAAAAAGAGGGTACTATCAAAAGAATCATGTTAAAGAATGTTCCCCAAGACATTTATTAAGTTACATAATTTGGAATAATCCAACCTCCAATGCTTGATTGTGCATGAAACAAAGACAATCAGTGCAATTGAGATCATAAATTTTCCTTAACTAGTTGCTTAACAAGTGCCTCCTCGAGACTCGCCAGCAAAATCACCACCGAAATTTATTTTCTCAAGGCGCATCTCAGATTCAACTAAATAAATAAAAGAGCAAAAAAAAAAAAAAAAAAAACAAAAGATAGAAAACTGAGAGGTACGAAAAGCCTATTTTCACTTCTCAAACATTATTCTATCTAAGCCCATGTTCAAATGACAGGATTTTTGCAGCTTTGATGCTAAAATCCAAAAGAACTTTCGGCTTATAACATCAACACCAGCTGGAACAAACCCTGACCTCCCCCACCACGCTAGTGGTCCTCACATGGAGTCATGTGATTCATCCCATAAATGGCAGAGGGAATTCAGCTCAGATACCATTATCTAACCATCTGATACACACGTTTATTCAAGGACCAATAAGAAGATTGCAATTACAAAAGTTCAGGCTGCTCAATCAAGACTATATTATAATCATCAAGAAGTCAATAAACCTGAAGAATTATGAGCGTACATGCCTCTTCCTGGTTCAGACTCGGAACCTCATGGGATATAACATACAAGGACCAACAAATTAGTGATCCTGAGAAATTTTGAGCATACATGCTTCTTCCTGGTTCCAGCCAGAAAGATTTTTTTGCGTAGCAAAAATATTAAGATGCAACTAAAACCTACAGAAGCAGAGTATTGTGTGGGCGAAGCTCAAAGTAAATTCAAAAGCAACCAAAGCAATTTTATTCACTGGAAAGAAGTCTTCTGATCAACCACCATAACAAGGATTCCGAGAAATGCCAAGAATGGTAAGACCAACATGACCAATTTGACCAAATTAGAACGTAAAACAAGCCGTTCACGACCATGAGTAGGCCAATCACCTAATAAAGATGAATCTCTCAATGGGAAGATACTTTGAGACTGAAGGACTTATTGATCCACGACTTCCAGCTTCCATTGCCCTTCCTCGCGATGCCAGCATCAGGGGACCTCCGGTCATCAGCCACCACGTCCGTCTTCGGTTTCTTGCATAGAAGGAAGTTCCGAGCTCCGGGCGACCCGATCATATCCCATGGACTCAGAGCTGAAACCAATAACAAAAATCGTAAGAATCATAAGAGTCATATACCCAATTGCAGAATCACCACAATAGTCTCAATATACCGACAGATTCAAATTAAAACTTTCGGGCTCTACTGAATTAATCTGTAAACCAAATCAGAACACATACTCGTATGACGCCAAATTCAACGAGGAAACAGACAACCCATTCATATACTTTTCAGTTCCACGCATCGAAACTCAATCAGGCATATTTTCACACCCCCAAATTTGTTCCCACGTAACGCACCATCTGATCCAGAAGTTGGGCAGTACAGCAAGAAATCGTTGAGATCCGAGCCCAGGACGGGGAGCCTCCCCTCGCGGGCGTAGCTCTTGAGGGCGGTGTCGATGACGGCGGCGACGAGCTCCTCCTCGCCCACCACGAACCGGATCGGGCCGGCGCTCCCCAGCACGTTGATGCTGATGAGGAGCCTGTTGCCCTTGGCGCTCTGATTCTTCTTCTGCTTGTAGAGCAACATCTTTCGCGACCGACCCCGAATCCAAACAGTCTCAAAGAAACCCAAAAACAAGAATTAACCAATCCCGACGAAGGAAGGAATGAAGGAAAAGGAAAGACGGGATCAAGAGCGCGACCCGGAGAGAGAGAGATAGAGAGGCAAAAATCGGGAAGCGATCTCGCTGGGAATCAAATGGGGGGGGTTTCAAGGGTCGACGCCGAGGCAGCGGTAGTACCAGCCCTCCTTGCAAGAACCGAAGGCGAAAACGAGAGCGCTCGCCCTTGATCGGAAAAGGGTGAGCATGAAATCGCTACCGCCGGCCGAGATTTCCACCATTCACAACGAGTTGGGGCTCCACCGATTAATCCAGAGAGAGAGAGAGAGAGAGAGAGAGAGAGAGAGAGAGATCTAGAGAGAGAAACGATGGGGGGGAGGTGAGGAAGGAGACGGCGGAAGGAGAGGCTTATATCAATGGAGGTGGGTGGGTGGTGGGGTAAGAGTTAGGGTTTCGTCGCCTTCGTTGGCCCCCTAAAAATCGAGATCGGTTTCGAGGGGCGGTTTTTTTGGGCTTTTGCGCTTTGCTCTGGTTTGGTTGGGGGTGGGTGGGGCTTTTAAAATGAGGAGAGATAAATCTGGAGACGACGGACGACAGGGACGATGATGCGGTTTCGCGTGGCGTTCGTTTGGGTCGGGCGATTTTTGGCTTCGTTTCGCGCCGACTAATCGTCGAGGTTGCCCATCGTCCGGCGTTTTCCCCAGGTATTTTTGACCGTCGTCGCTGTCGCTGGAGGTCCGCGTTTCCCTTTTAGGACATGTCCAACCGCGCTCTCATTAACATTTCTTTTCTAGAATAATTTCCTGTTTTAAAGATCCCCAAAAAAAAAAACGACAACTAAAAGAAGTACCCTCTCCACCAGAAAAGTTAATACAGAAAAAAAAAGTACCTCAAAAAATCCAAAATTAATACACCTACTGAGTCAGATTATATGTCATAATTGACAGATATATCTTAAAAGTGTACTAATTTATCATTTTTTTGTAGTATTAATTCAATTTAATAATAAATTTGTTATAAATGTACAAATTCTTAGTTTTCGATAAATTTATTACAAATATACCAGTTAGGAGTTTCTCATAGTATGATCCAGAAATAGAAGCTGTCAATTTTCATTGGGTCTTCACATTCATCTTTGGATTATTAACGTCGGAAAGAATCGGATTATGAAAATAGCCTTGAAGACACGTGTCTCTTGTCCAATATTGAATGTGCATAGATTCCTTCTTCTTCTTTTTTTATTTTTATTTACATTGATAACTGACTTCACAATTATCTAAAGTTATAATGTTGTCTTAATTGAATACTTAATAGATGCCCAAGTACTTGCAAACAAATTTTATTTGCCATTCCCCAAAGGGGAGCCCACCCATATGTTGAAATGATTTAAAGCTTTTCTTTTTCCTCTTCTTAAATAGTATTGTTAACAAGCGGCTTAATGCACTTAATATATATATAATGAATATTTATTTATTTTCAAAATATTAGGTGGTATGTTTATATCATGGGAACAATTGATGCACCAAAAATTTTACTATCTTCCTTATTTGAATGCTTAACGCAATCACATTACAAGAGATTCAACATCACCAAAAGAACGAATTGATCTCTATTAGGTGTAATTATTTTGAATCATGCCACGAGATGATAATTCCTCTGTAATCACTTGAGTCCCACCCGAATACTTTCCCCTAGTCACCACATGAAAAAAAAAGATCATTTCTTGATTCCATTTGGCTGTACTTCACTCGGCAACATATATCCAGCTAGTCTTGTCTTGATTTCGAACCATGCCGTAGTATCTAACCAAACCATCGAAAAGGGACCATCGAGAAGGGACGTTTTCCGTACTTATTGGTATGTATTTGGGCGTGTATGGATTGGTAGATGATAGGGAGATGCTCTTTTTTTTATTTATTTTAGTCGGGGGGCGTAGGTAAGCGGTGGTTGTGGACCGAGCGGCTGCCTAATTTCGGGGACGAATGCCGAGATGCGGATGCTTGTTCCCTTCTGTCACGGCATATTCTCGTTTCGGCATGTGGCACGCGAATCTGGAAATTTCGGGGAAGAAGTCGTCGAATTGACCGGTTTCCGTTCGGCTGGCTCGGCCCACCACCCATGATGTGTCAACTCAAGTGGGACACTTTTCAAGCATTATTGCCGTGAGATTTTAAAACTTTCCACGGCATATTAAAATTGAGATCCACGCGACAATTTCACCGGTTTAAGAAAATTCAGATTCCATCTATTTCATAAAAAAACGAATGACTTGAAAAGTATTTCTCTTAAAAATAACATTTTGTATAAAACAAATAGAATTTTGAATATATGGGTAACATCCTTTCTTTTATTTATTAATTTTCAAGTTTTGCAAAGCGTATTTATTCTTAACAAATACCTTATGATCACCCGATACTATTTTTCTCGCTCTTTCGTTTTGAAGTTGACATAAATTAAGGTAATGTCAATATTTCAAAAAAGAAAAAAGAAAAAAAAGGAAAGTCGATTCGATTCGTGAAAATATTATAAGTGATCGATTTTAGGATTAGGTGGTTCTCACCCTGGGACTAGGAACCGGATTGGCCAAGGTTTTTTTTTAGGCTCCTGGAACGAGAAACTAGATTTGTTGGTGACAATCACGTTCTTGGATTGGACTGGGATCGATTTTTTTTTTTTTTTGGGGTGCTTTTTCTATAGTGGGTCACAATAGGCAAACTCGCAATGAGACAAAGATGAATTCTCTGCCATCATTAAATTGGTAGACTCAGCCAAAAGTAAATAAAATATCAACCATTAAGGAAGAGGTACATCGGTCATTCAAAAATTTGATACTCTAGTAGAGATTGAACCACGATAAATCCCAAGTAAAATAAATCTAGTATCATATTGCAATTAAGGGAGATGAATCGAAGATGAAGAGTGGAGTTCAAGCCCTAGATTCCATTTTAGGGCAGCTAGTTCTTAATCCGATCTAGTATGTCTAGTTTTCACTTCGATTTCTTCAATAGAACCGGGAACCACCTAAAACTAGTTGGTTTGGATCGGTTCTCAAGTTGGACTGGGATCGGTGCTTAGAAAAGATAAGGGGAAAAGATGTTAAAAAAAAAAACCATGCAATTAATTCGCTCTACGAATAGTAGTTGGGTTCCTATCTTTACAAGTATTTTAATAGGTCCAACACCAACGTGTGAATTAATTTAAATATTCACGTGTGAATGGCTGACATATGAAAAAATTCGGCTAGTTAAATATCATCTAATATATATGTTAATCATTGTATAGTTAGCGTGTACAAATTTTGTTATATCGACCGGAAGGCTAATAATTATACTTGTTTCAGAAGATTAAAAAGTAATTCTACAAATTTCAAACACAACTTCAAAAAGGTGTGATCCACGTGAGCAAGAGATCCTGCATCAGGTAATGCGTAATATGCTCATTTCTGAAAATCAAAATAAGCATTTCTCAAGAGTTTTGACACGATTTGAAAATCAATGTAATCCACATGAGCAAGAGATCCGGTATTAGTAATATGCTGGTTCTAGAAATTAGCAAAAATGGCATACGCACAGTGGTTACAAATGAAAAAAAGGGTTTTAATAAAGGAGTAAAGCTAACAAGTGAAATTTGAATTGCTTTAGGAAATTGATTTAAACTCTTACAAGATAAGGGAAATTAATTTAGATCTGGAATATATGAGAGATTTTTAGGATGACAAAAATATACAAAATTTTCCCGCCGATTCCTTCTAGTTAGCCTCTCTTTTTTTTTCTTTCTCATTTTGTGTGAGGCGGGCCATGCCTTTCTTGGTGGCAGCAAGGTGATTACTTACTTAGAGAAAAGCAATAAGATATGGTTGCTATTTGTTTTTTATCTTGTGGCTAGCATGGGCTTTTCATGGAACTTTTTAGCAGAGTTTTGATGCCACTGGGACAATTGAGCTGTCTCATGCATCCCTCCAAAGAGAAAAGAAGGAAAAGATGCCTTTTGAACAAGGTTGACAAGCTTGGGCATGTTTTTTTAAATGCACAGTCACGTCTACTTGAGGCCCTCTCGGTGCGAAAAGTCACTGGACATTGAGAAGCGTTCATACAGCAGAGGTGCGAAATCTCAAATGAAGTCGCCTTATTCAAAGAGGGAAATGTGAATGCTGTACTCATCACCAGACAAACAGGCCCCACAATTTCAAGGTACTTCTTTCAGCACGTGAGTTCATCTATTAATAATTAAGCACTAATGGTTTCCACCATTTAGGGCGGATCCAGAAGAGTGCCAACCGAAGGTTTCCGACAACCGTGGCAATCACTATGTGGGTCATTTTCGGTGAACATATCTTGTAAGACACCATGCCACCGCAACTATACATAGTACACGACATTGGTACTGGACGTGCATGTATCATTCCAGAGCAAGGAAATGTATGATTGAAGTACAAAGAAACTAGGAATTCTAGTTGTAACAGGAGATACTTCATGGTTCAAATTACACGTTCTTCAGTACTCCATAATCTATTAAGTAATCTATATAGTAATCAACTTGAGTTTCCCTAGGGAATCGATTCTTAGGAACAATTATTTTGGTGGTGAAATCCCTAAACAAGTAGGCTAGTTACGCAAGCTACGTAGCTTGCTAGTTGATGATGATTCTTCGGTGGGTGAAATCCTGAAGAATCTGTCGAGTTGCACTGGTCTTATTTTCGTTGGATTGGGGGCAACCAACTTAGTGGACGAAATCCCATCGAGCTTGGTTTGCTGTCGAAGCTTCGGCTCCTCCAAGTAAAGTGAAAACAATCTAATGGGAAATATTCCTGCATCCTTAGGGAACTTGTCTTCGTTAAAACAACTTTATCTTCCTTCTAAACAACTTAGGTGGAAGTACTCCCGAAGCTCTAGGAAATTGATCAGAATAACTGAATAAGAGAGATTGCCTTAGGAGCAAACGTGTTGTCCAGTTCAATTCCTCGTACGATCATGAATTGCTCGTCCCTGGCGGAGTTGGATGTGACGCAAAATCGATTGCAAGGAAGTCTACCAGCAAACATAGGCTTCACACTTCCCAACCTTAAATTTTTCACCATAACCTGTTCTCTGGACCGATTGCTCCCTCGATATCTAATGCCACGAATCTAGTAGACCTCGAAACTGTGATGAACAATTTTTCAGGTGGTGTGCCTTCTTTGGAAAATCTGCACAAGCTTCCATGGCTTTTATTTTCCTCCAATCGTCTTGGAAGTGGAGAACGTGGCGACTTAAGCTTCCTTTGCTCTTTGGGAAATGCCACTGGGTTGAAGATGTTGAGCATAGCCAACAACAGTTTCGGTGGGACTATGCCTGATTGCCTCAGTAACTTTTTTAGGACTCTCAATGGGGCAGATCTTAATGTGAATAACTTTTGAGGGAAGCATCCCTTTAAATTCATCCTAGTGCCAAATCTTAATAGAGCTTGACTTTTCTGGTAACAATCTGAGCGATACAATATCTCCAGAGGTTATAACTTATAGGTCTCTCTCATCATTGTCAGTTCTTCTGAACTTGTCTTGGAACCACTTGACTAGAGTCCTTCCATTTGAAGGGGGGAATTGGAAACTTTTGGCTTACTTGAATGTCTCAAGTAATATGTTATGTGACGAAATTCCAATTAGGCTAGGCAATTGTGAAGGTTTTGAAAATGCAGGATTACTTCTTTATGATTCCATTCCCCAATCTATTAGTTCAATAAGAGGCATTGAAGAACTAGATCTTTCGCATAACAATTTATCGGTTGAACTTTCTAAATTCTCGGAGGCATTGGACTTCATGAGAATTTTGGAATTATCTTGTAATGATTATGAAGGGATGGTACTGATTGAAGGAATCTTTAAGAACATGAGCGCCACTTCTGTGATCGGAAATGACAAGCTCTATGGAGAAATGCCCAAATTTCAGCTCCCTAAATGTTCTCTCAGTGGTTCCCAAACAATTCCATAAATTGAAACTGATCATCTTTATTTTTCTTGGGATTTTTGTCATAGCTCTTGTTCTAGCTTCTCTATTTCTTTATCAGCTGAAAAGGAAGAGGAAGGAATCAGTTTCCACTTCAGATTTGAATGTGTCTTTTGTAACAACTGTGCAAGCGACGGACAATTTCTCTTAAGAAAACTTGATTGGTGTAGGTAGTTTTGGATCCATTTATAAGCGGATACTTCATGAGAATGGAAATGGAAATCTAGTTGCCATAAAGGTGCTGAATTTATTGCACCAGGGCGCTTTGAAGAGCTTCATAGATGAGTGTGAGATTTTTAGAAACATTAGACATCGCAATGTTTTAGAGGTACTGGCCGTATGCTCAGGTGTTGATTATTAAGGTAATGACTTCGAGGCTTTAGTTTATGAATATATGGTCAATGGAGGCCTTGAAGAATGGTTGCACTAGATCCTAGGCAAGAACGGGATATGGCTACACAAAAAAATTGAATTTTATTTAGGGGATAAATGTTGCTATTGATGTTCCTTTTGCGTCAGATTATCTTCACCATCAATGCCAAAGACCCCATGGCTCATTGTCTTAATTGATTACTTAATTGATGCCCCTATGCTTGTTGACAAATTCTATTTGCCATTCCAAAAAGGGGAGCGCGCGTCATGTGTCGAAATGATTTCAATCTTCCCCTCACAAGTGGTTTTAATGCAATTAATATACATATACATACATACATATATATATATATATATATATATATATATATTTATATATATATATATATATATATTTATATTTATAATGATGAAACGTTCTATTTTCCCAAGTATATATATGATCAAAATAATCAATGCATTGAAAATTGTACCGTCTTCCTCACTCGAATGCTTAACGCAATCACAAAAATAAGAGATTTGACAGAGCTAAAGTAATAATGATTTCTATTAGGTGTAATTATTTCAGATCACGTCACAAGACGGTAATTCTTCCTTAATCATTTGGTTTCATCGGACGTGAGCGGCATACTTCTACCAAATCATTGCATGAAAAAGGAAAATCATTATTTGATTTATTCAACTGTAATTCACTTAACAACATGAGAAAAATGATATTGCAAATGTCATAATTTTTTCTTTTAATCACTTGAGTGTCATAATTTATGTACGTTGTTCATTTAAGTGTCCTAACTTCTTTTTCCCGACCATTTAAGTATTATATAACTTTTCAATTTATCACATGAGTGATGTTCACAATAAGTACTATGTCACATCGGATTTTTGGCATGTGGATGAATGTTTTTAAAAAGTTAAGCATTCAAGTAATTGATTAAAAGTTATGGTACTTAAATAAACATTTTTAAAAAATTATAACACTTAAGTCGTCGACAAAAAAGTGATGGTCCTCAAGTAAGCATCAAACAAAAGTCATAACATTTGCGGCGCTCTTATCCTACCAACATGTATTCAGCTCATTCCGTCTTGATTTTGAACCATGCAGTGATTTCTTACCTAACTCCACCAAGAGCGATTATTCATCACGTCTTTATTCAACCGAATATTCTTTGACTGAGAAACTAAAACTACAGGAGCAAAGGGCCATCAAAAATGACATTTTCCATACTTATTCTATGAACAGAACGGGCATGTGACATTTTTTTTTTTGGTCAGTCCTACTCTATTCCTACTCTACACTCACTTGCAGACTCGCTGCCCGCCTCTTGCGGGCGTGGGAGCCGCAACCCACTCTCAAACTTACGCGTCCCTACCCCCCATCCTCCCCGAGAAGGTGGGGATTTGAACCCCTCACCTCCCCCTTCCATGTTGGAAGGGTGGCCACTGGGGCGAACCCCCAGTGGTTGGGCATGTGACATTAACGGTATGGAAATTCTCTTCATCGTTTCTTTAATGGGTGTGGGTAAGCTGTCATTGCGGACCGACCCGCTGTCTAATTTCGGGGCAGATGACTGGGTGCGCATGATTGTTCCTTCTGAATGGCATACTCTCGTTCTCCCACGAAACCCGCGGATTTAGAAAATCGGAGGAAACTCGTCGAATTGACCTGTCTTCGTTTGGCTGTCTCGCGCCACCCATGTGTTGATTAAGCAAAATTTTCAGGGGGATTGAATGTCAACGAATTTGGACATTTTCCGGCATTATTGTCACAGATTCAAAACTTTCTACGATTCATTTAAATTGAGACACATGTGATACTACGATTCCACGCATTTCATAAAATAACTAAATTATATTTATTTCGCATAAGATGAATGATTCCATTTATTCCATGAAAAATTTAAATTATATTTGCTTCGCATAAGACGAATGAACACAAAATATTCTTTTCATTCATGAAAATGTTTATACATAAATTGTTGTCAGTAATAAAAATATTTTTTATTAATTAATTATTTCAAGAAATATAAGGGATCATTTAGGAAATTATTTTTCAAAACAATCATTTTTCATAAAACAAACGGAGTCTTAAACATGTGAGAAGCATTCTTTTTTATACTTTTAAAATTTGAAAATCAAACCTATTCTTAACAAATACCTTATGGACGACTGCTATTATTTTTCCTTTTCTTTAGTTTTGATGCTAAGGTAAATTAAAGTAGTGTCAATATTTCAAAAGAAAAAAGAAAATATGAAAAAAAAATGTCAATTCAATCCGTGAAAAAATTAAAAGTGATCGGTTTCAGGATAGGTTCTCTCCTAAAAAAACATACCTTGTGGAGTGGCCCTGGTTTTTTCTTTTGTTTCTACTTTTACATATTGAATTACAATAGTCAAACTCGTAATCAGGCAAACATGAACTCTCCACCATTACAAAATTGGTAGACTCAGCCAAAAGTAAACCTAAAATGAGCAATTAAGGAAGAGGTAGAATAGTCATTCAAAAATTCAATACTCAACTAGAGATAAAACCATAGTAAATTCTAAGTAGATTAAATTTAGTATCTTATTACAATTACTGGAGATGAATCGAAAACGGAAGAGTGGAGTTTAAGCCCTTAACTCTATATAGAGCAACCGATTTCCAATTCGATTCCTTTAGTGGAATCAGGACACACCTAAAACTGGTGAGTCCGATTTGGTTCTTGGGTTGGGCCGGACCAATGGTCACCCCTCGAAAAGATAAGAGGAAAAGACGCTTAAATAACACCACACAGTAAATTTGTTGTACTAACAGTAGTTGGGTTCCTATTTTTACAAGTATTTTATTAGGTCCAATGCCATTGTGTGAATTGATTAAAATATTGACGGTGGAATGATTGAATCGTGAAAAATTTGGCTAGTTATATATTGTCTAGTATATATGTTAATCATCGTACAATCAACGTGTACGGATTTTGTTGTGCTGATGGTGAGCCTAACAATTATATCTACAAATTTCAAGCGCAATTTAAAAAAGTTGTGATCCTCGTGAGCGAAAGATTTCGCAACAAGTAATACATAGTATGCTCATTTCTGAAAATAAGAAAAAAACAAACATTTCCAAAAGTTCCGACATGATTTGAAAATCAGTGCGATTCAGCATGAGCAAAAAATCCAGTATAATAACACGTCGGATTCCAGAAATTAGTGAAAATGGCATACGCACGAGAGGTAAAAATGGAAAAAAAGTGTTTTAATAAAGGGAAAAAGCTAATGAAATTTGAATTGCTTTAGGAAATTGATTTAAATTCTTACAGGATAAGGGAGATTAATTTAGATTTGGAATATATGAGAGGTTTTTAGGATGACAAAAATTGTGATGTTGCTTAGTAATCATTGTTTGGTAAGATATGGTTGCTATTTATCTTTCATCTTGTGGCGAGCATGGGCTTTCCATGGAACATTTTAGCAAAGTTGTGATGCCACAGGACAATTGAGCTGTCTCATGCATCCTCCAAGAGAGAAAAGAAGGAAAAGATGGAAAATGTGCCTTTTGTTTTGAACCAGGTAGACAAGCTCGGGCATGCTTGTTTAAATGCACAGAATCATGTCTACTAGAGGAGCTCTCAGTGCAAAAAGTCACTGGACGGTGAGAAGCATTCACGTAGCAAAGGTACGAAATATCAAATGAAGTCACATTTTTCAGAGGGGAAGATATGGATGCTGAATTCATCATCAGACAAGCAGGCCCCCCAACTTCAGGGTACTTCTTTCAGCATGTAAGTTCATCTATTAAGCACCTATTGGGTTTGTCCATTTGGGGCATATCCAGAAGAGCGCCAACTGAAGGTTTCCAACATCCATGACAATCAATATGTGGGTCTTTTTCCCGTGAACATATCTTGCAGGATACGACCCCGCAACTACATGCAGTATACGACACTGGTACTTAAACTTGCATGCGGATCATTCTAGAGTAAGGAAATATGTGATTTAATATGATGAAAATAGGAATTCTGGTTGTAAACAAGAGATACTTCAAGGTACAAATTGCATTTGCAGATACCTAGACCCTTCGCATGGGAACTGTGTACTCATTTTTCTGTGCATTTAGTAGTGCACAAGTTTATCATTCCTATATCACAGCAATCAGCAGTACCTGAAAATACATATGAGCGTGCTTACACAAGATTGAGAGGAAGCGAGAGCAATGGGCAAGTGCAGAAATAAATAACACTGGACTTCTGAAAAGAGCACGGGTAGTCAGTCGTTGCTAAGGTATTTCATCTCTTTGCCAGTCATGATTATCCATGGAAACCAGATGCGTAGAGTTTGTTCCTGATCAAACTCAGCTGAACTGCAACTTCGGTGATACTCACCCGTTCTCTAGGCGCCACAACGGAGCAAGCAAGTCCAATTTCATATAATGTCGCCAAACTCACTTGAATTATGTCTTTTGTCTTGCTATGCCCATGCAGAGGACCACCGGGGCTCATACAGCTCTCTCTTTCTTGCAGAAGAATGTCATCAGTAATCTCCAAGACTCGTTCAGGCACAGCTTCTGCAACAAAATTGCGAATATTATAGTTGTCCTTGAACATCTCGTTTGTTGGGCTCAATCCTGTGAACATCTCTAGTAGGAGGACGCCATAACTATAGACATCTCCTTCTCTTGAAACATCACTTCCCATTGCATACTCTGCAATCCATAAATACCGACACAGCAATTATTATGTGGGAATGTGTGGGTTGTGCACGTGCGCTTGCGTGCGTGAGAGAGAGAGAGAGAGAGATACCGGGAGCAGCATACCCAACTGTTCCTCTTACACCAGCAGAACTCATCTGATTGGCTGAAGCATCAGAGGAGGTATTGAGGAGAAATTTTGCTAAACCGAAGTCGCCAACATGACCAACCATCTCAGCATCCAAGAGGACATTGGAAGGCTTCAGATCACAATGAACCATGGGTCTTTGGCATTGATGATGAAGATAATCTAACACAGAAGCAACATCAATAGCAACATTTATCCTCTGAACAAAATTCAATTCTTTAGTATGGCCGTTTCCCCCATCTTGCCTAGGATATGGGTGCAGCCAATCTTCTAGGCTTCCATTGACCATGTATTCATAAACTAAAGCCTTAAAATCATTACCCTGATAATCAATACCTGAGCATACCGTCAGTACCTTTAAAAGATTGCGGTGTCTGATGTTCCTAAAAGCCTCGCACTCATCTATGAAGCTCTTCAAAGCGCCATGGTGCAGTAAATTCAGCACCTTTATGGCAACTATGTTCCCATTCTCATGAAGCATCCCCTTGTAAACAGATCCAAAACCACCAACACCAATCAATTTTTCTGAAGAGAAGTTGTCTGTCGCTCGCACAATTGTTCTATAAGACACATTCAAACTTGAAGTGGAAACTAATTCCCTCTTTCTTTTCGGCCGATAAAGATAGAGAGAAGCTAGAACAAGAGCTACACCAAGAAACCCAAGAAAAATAAAGATGGGGAGTTGCAATTTATGGGCAAACTTCTTTGTTTGGGAAGCACCAAAAGAACATTTAGGGAGCTGAAATTGGGGCATTCCTCCGCAGAGCTTGTCATTTCCGATCACAGAAGTGGCACTCATGTTCTTAAAGATTCCTTCGATCGGTAGCATCCCTTCAAAATCATTATAAGATAAATTCAAAATTCTTAGGAAGTCAAACGCCCCCAAGAATTTAGGAATTTCACCTGATAAGTTGTTATGTGAAAGATCTAGTTCCTCGATACCTCTTAATGAACTAATAGATTGGGGAATGAAACCATGAAAGAAGTTATCTTGCATTTTCAAAACAAACAATCCTTCACAATTGCCTAAGCTGGCTGGAATTTCGTCACATAACATATTACTAGAGACATCCAAGGAAGTCAAAAGCATTAAATTCCCCACTTCAAATGGAAGGACTCCGGTCAAGTGGTTCCGAGACAAGTCTAGAAGAATCGACAATGATGAGAGACCTATAACCTCTGGAGGTATTGTACCGCTTAGGTTGTTATCATAAAGATCAAGGCCTATTAAGTTTTGGCACTTAGATAAATTTGAAGGGATGCTTCCCTCAAAGCTATTCCCACTAAGACCTAATTTAACCAACTTCTCTAGATTTCCAAGAGAGGATGGGATTACCCCAGAAAGTTTGTTATTTTCCAATTCCAGCTCAACTAGATTTCGAAGGTTCCCTATATTTGAGGGGAGGCCCCCGGAAAGCCCGTTGTAATCCATATATAGTCTTTCCAAATTTACCAGGTTCCCAATCCCTCTAGGCATCTCCCCAAAAGTAGGATTCTTCCCTGAACTCAAGTAAGTGAGGTTCGTCGAAAAATTACTGAGGCAATCGGGCATAATCCCACCGAAATTGTTTTCGGATATTTCCAACATGTTCAACCCAGTGGCATTCGCCAAGGAGCAAAGGAAGCTTAAGTCGTGGGGTCCTCCACTTCCAAGATGATTGGTGCCAAACAAAAACCTCTGAAGATTGTGCAGATTTTCCAAAGAAGGCACGCCCCCTGAAAGATTGTTCGTCGACATTTCGAGATTTACTAGATTTGTGGCATTAGATATCGAGGGAGGAATTGGTCCGGTGAACTGGTTAGCGGATATCCTGAAAGATTTGAGGTTGGGAAGTGTGAAGCCTATGTCTGCTGGGAGACTTCCTCGCAGTTGATTTATTACCACGTTCAACAACTCCAGGGACGAGCAATTCAGGATCGCTCGAGGAACTGAACCGGACAGCCAGTTTCCTCCCATAGAAATCTTTCTTATTCTGATCAAATCTCCTAGAGCTTCGGGAATACTTCCACTTAAGTTGTTTACAGGAAGATAAAGGAATTCTAGCGAAGACAAGTTCCCTAAAGATGCAGGAATATTTCCCATTAGATTGTTTACACTTACCTCGAGGAGCCGAAGCTTCGACATCAAACCAAGCTCGATGGGAATTCGTCCAGTAAGTTGGTTGCCCCCCAACCTTAGGTAAGTAAGGCTGGAGCAACTCGACAGATTCTTCGGGATTTCACCCGCGAAAGAATTATTCTCAACAGAAAAGATACGTAGCCTGCCTAACTGCCCTGCTTGTGTAGGGATTTCACCACCAAAATTATTGTTCCAGAGTATCAATTCCCTAAGGAAACTCAAGTTTCCAATGTGTGGAGAGATGGACCCCGAGAGGCTCTTGGATTCAAGGTCCAGCCCAGTGACTCGTTGGCGCCGGAGACTACACGCGACACCATACCACTTGCAGAAGTGGACAGTGTCATTCCATGAGCGCAGCACCCCGAACGGATCCTCGGTTATTGCAACTCTAAATGCAAGCAATGATAGTTTGTCCGTTTCGTTGGTAGCAGAAGAGCCCCAGTCCAAGTGCAGCGCAAAAGTAGCGAGAAAAATGAAATAGCACAGATGGAACTTCATGCAATTGAAGCATTGCTGTCCCATTTTGCTGATTTCTGGAAATTGGAACGAGGGATGAGTGAAGTGGGCTTGGGTTAACTTAGCTATTTATCAGCCTCATATAGTGGAAATTCAAAGATAGATGTCTCTGGACTTTCGAAGTAGCTCAGGTCTTCGCACCAAACCATGTGTATCTTCCTGGCTGCTTTATTTGGCAGGTTTGAAGTTGTTGATGTAGGATAAGGCCAAGGGGAGACGAAAGTGAGTGACAAGATCCTCTTTCAATACTCTACCCTCATTTTTGGAGCCAGAATTTTCACCCCTATTTTCCTACTAAGAGGCCATAAGATAATATTTGGTGCTCATTAGTGCGACACTAGTACATCTAATCTAATCTAATCTAATCTAATCTAGGTAGGCCTTTGGGTCATTTTCCCTGATAAGAAACATTACTTCTGCTTTGGAACTTGTATATTTATTTATCACACGCTAAAAAGAGAATAGAGTTTTAATTTGCATTGTTCTTTAACGTGCATTGAAAATTCTTTTTCCTATCTTTGGACTGTTATCTTGTACTTCTGGGTCACTTGTTACCGTGCATAAATCTGACTCATTTTCAGTAATTAAACGTAGAGAAATGTGATTGGATGACGGTTTTTAATTTATTGTGAGAATAACAGTTTGTTTTGGATCACAAAAAAAATCAAACAACAAATAATTATACATTATTGTGGGATTCACTTTTTGAAGAATGCGTGACTCACAATAAGTTGTTATTCTTATAGTAGCCGGGAAACTGTTATGTTAGCAAAGTTCTTATACATATTATTTTTCGAAGTTAAAAAAAATGAAAAAGAAAATTAAACTTGATTATTCCTTCTCTAAGCTAGACTTCTCCTATGAATATGTATATATTATAATAGGCTTTATCTTATAAATAAACAACTAAATAATTTGGGAAAAAGCAAAACTTTTGACCTTCCCGGATACTTTCTCTAATACTACTCAAAATCAAATTATTATTATTATTATTGCACATACCACACCCAAACCGTTCACCTTACACAGGTTTCTCCATTAATTAACATTTACTATCGTTGAATACAATTGACCAA
The DNA here is from genome assembly GCA_014182725.1 of Eucalyptus brandiana. Classification (NCBI taxonomy): domain Eukaryota; kingdom Viridiplantae; phylum Streptophyta; class Magnoliopsida; order Myrtales; family Myrtaceae; genus Eucalyptus; species Eucalyptus brandiana. The sequence goes on from CM024669.1 coordinate 34,301,370, forward strand.
ATAAAGGTCTATTACGTGGAACTCTACCCAAAGTGTTTCTAACCGAGTGAATATACCAGAGATTAAAAAGGAAAACTGTAGAAACTTGACTTTAGTCTCTGGCTTAGGCTTTAATTGTTGAAGATAATGGTAGTCTGGTAGATAGGCTAATATAAGTTTACTTCTTTTCATTAATGACGTTAATTAATTATATTATTAGATATACTTAGATTCATGTTTATTTTTTCATTGTTGTATTTAATGGTGAATTTGAATTAATTAATTTGATTAAACTTGTGTTTCACATTTTTCACTGAACACAAAAAGTGACGATTTGGCCTGCAATACGAAAAGCTCATATGAATAATATAGTATTATCTCAACATATGCGACATCTTGGCATAGAACCAGAAGCCGACCACGTGACTTTTGATTCCAAACATTGGTATCGAGAACCTGAACTGACCGATTCTAGTATTTGGAATCGGTCTAATTTTTGTTTTGTTGAAAAAAATCAAATTATTATTATAAAATATTAACATTGCTCCATTTCACTACAAAATCAAATATTGGTGAAGTGATTATGTTGATATTTCTTCATGTCGAAGACCACGGTTCGATTCTCCATGTGTGCAAAAGTGTTTATTATTTACAAGACCGATTCCAAACTGGTTCAATCCGGGAATCACCGCGTTCGGCCCTTGAACCGGTTGGTTCGGTTCGGTTCCCAGGTTGAGTCAAACCTGGTGCTCACCCGTACCTCTATTACTTTAATCAAAGAAAAATATCAAAACAAAGAAAAAGAAAATACAAAAGTAATGAAAAAGGTGAGTTTTGGACTCGGACATTCAGCGAAACACTTACGGCAAACAATTAATTGCTATGAAGATGACTAATTTTCTCCACTTGGGGTCCCATTGCCGACGATAGACGCATGGTAATGAGTACTCAAAAGACAACTGCCAAGAGAACCTCTTAGGATAACCCTAAAGGACGGAAGAGGTTATCATGATAACCCCTAGGTTGAGTCATGATAACCCCTAGGTTGAGTCAGACCCGGTGCTTACCTGTACCTCTATTACTTAAATCAAAGAAAAATATCAAAACAAAGAAAAAGAAAATACAAAAGTAGTGAAAAGGGTGAGTTTTGGACTCGGACAATTAGCGAAATATTTACGACAAACAATTAATTGCTGCGAAGATGACTAATTTTCTCCACTTGGGGTCCCATTGCTGATGATAGGCGCATGGTAATGAGTACTCAAAAGACAACTGCCAATAGAACGTCTCATGATAACCCCTAGGGGACGGAAGGGGTTATCATGATAACCCCTAGGTTGAGTCAGACCCGGTGCTCACCTATACTTCTATTACTTAAATCAAAGAAAAATATCAAAACAAAGAAAAAGAAAATACAAAAGTAGTGAAAAAGGTGAGTTTTGGACTCGGACATTCAGCGAAATACTTACGCAAACAATTAATTGTTGTGAACATGACTAATTTTCTCCACTTGGGGTCCCATTGCTGACGAGAGACGCATGGTAATGAGTACTCAAAAGACAACTGCCAAGAGAACATCTCATGATAACCCCTAAAGGACGGAAAGGGTTATCATGATAACCCCCAGGTTGAGTCAGACTCGATTCTCACCTGTACCTCTATTACTTAAATCAAAGAAAAATATCAAAACAAAGAAAAAGAAAATACAAAAGTAGTGAAAAAGGTGAGCTTTGGACTTGGACATTTAGCGAAATACTTACGGTAAACAATTAATTGTTGTGAACATGACTAATTTTCTCCATTTGGGGTCCCATTGCTGACGATAGACGCATGGTAATGAGTACTTAAAAGACAACTGCCAAGAGAACATCTCATGATAACCCCTAAAGGACGGAAGGGGTTATCATGATAACCCCTAGGTTGAGTCAGACCCGATTCTCACTTGTACCTCTATTACTTAAATCAAAGAAAAATATCAAAACAAAGAAAAAGAAAATACAAAAGTAGTGAAAAATGTGAGTTTTGGACTCGGACATTTAGCGAAATACTTACGGCAAACAATTAATTGTTGTGACCACCGGCCGTGGTGGCTCCACTGGATAAGACTCTGCTGATCCTCAACGAAGAAGTGAAGGGTTCAAAACCCAGGGGAGGCGCTAGGTGTATTAAGTGTGACTCGGGGTGGTGGGTCCTCCGCTAAGTGTCACTTGGGGGTTTACGGCGCGGTGTTGTTGGCTCATGCAGTTTCGGTTCCTCCAATATCAAAAAAAAAAAAAAAAAAAAAAACAATTAATTGTTGTGAAGATGACTAATTTTCTCCATTTGGGGTCCCATTGCCGACGAGTACTCAAAAGTAGAGGTGTTAAATGGGTTGTGCAACCCATTTATGGTTAAATGGGTCGTTAATGGGTCAAGCTTTATTTCATAAAGCACCCATAATGGGTTTTAATAGGTCAAGACTAAGATATATGGGTTTTAAATGGGTTAGAGAGCCGACCCATTTATCAACCCATTAAAAATGAACCCATTTATTTTCACTCAAAACCTCACCATCTCTCTCTCCTCTCTTCAACTTTAGAAATTTTTTTTATTTATAAAAACTGAAATTATAATTATTTTATTATTATTATTATTTTTCTTTCTTCTTCCTCCCAGGTCACCAGCACGGCAATGGCTGGCGATCGGCCAGGCGAGGCTCGAGCCTCGCCAAATCCGGCGAGGGGCGAGCTCGAGCTCGCTAGACGCGAGGGAGCCTCGAGCCTCGCTAGATCCCGGGGGCGAGGCGGAGCTCGCCCGACGCCGGCGAGACTTGAGCTCGCCGGATTTGGTGAGCCGCGAGCTCGGGGCGTCGGCGAGCCGGGTGAGGTCGAGGCTCGCCTATGGCTGGCCGCCGGTGTCGTCGTGGCGGCGGCCGCCAAAGAAGAAGAACAAAAAAAAAAAAAAAAAGAAAATTAAAAATTATATTTAAAAAATAAAAATAATTAAAATTCGATTTTTAAAATAATTATTTTAAAAATTATAAAAATTGTCCAATGTATAAAACTATTTTAGTTTATATATATATAATAATTTTTTTTTTTGAAAAATTATTGATTCGATTTGTATTGCTTGGAAGTTTTTAGTAATATAATCTTTAAAAAAAACATGAGAATAAGTTTTCCTAAATTTGATTAAATATGAAAATATTTTATTAATAGGGGTCGGGTTGGGTATAGGTCGAAAAATTTACATTAGACATAAATGGATCATAAATGGACATAAATTGGTTAATGGGTCAATTTGGGTCGGACCCATTAATGACCCGACCCAAACCCGACCCGACCCACCCGTTTAACCGCTTTACTCAAAAGACAACTGCCAAGAGAACATCTCATGATAAACCCTAAAGGACAGAAGGGGTTATCATGATAACCCCCAGGTTGAGCCAGACTTAGTGCTCACCCATACTTCTATTACTTAAATCAAAGAAAAATATCAAAACAAAGAAAAAGAAAATACAAAAGTAGTGAAAAAGGTGAGTTTTGGACTCAGACATTTAACGAAATACTTACGACAAACAATTAATTGTTGTGAACATGACTAATTTTCTCCACTTGGGGTCCCATTGCCAATGATAGACACATCGTAATGAGTACTCAAAAACAACTGCCAAGAGAACGTCTCATGATAACCCCTAAAGGACGGAAGGGGTTATCATGATAACCCCCAGGTTGAGTCAGACCCAGTGCTCACTTGTACCTCTATTACTTAAATCAATAAAAAATATCAAAACAAAGAAAAAGAAAATAGAAAAGTAGTGAAAAAGGTGAGTTTTTGGACTCGGACATCCAGCGAAATACTTACGACAAACAATTAATTGCTGTGAAGATGACTAATTTTCTCCACTTGGGGTCCCATTGCCGACGATAGACACATTGTAATGAGTACTCAAAAGACAACTGCCAAGAGAACGTCTTATGATAACCCCCAGGTTGAGTTAGACCTGGTGCTCACCCATACCTCTATTACTTAAATCAAAGATTATACCAAAACAAAGAAAAAGAAAATGCAAAAGTAGTGAAAAAGGTGAGTTTTGACTTGGACATTCAACGAAATACTTACGGCAAACAATTAATTGATGTGAAGGTGACTAATTTTCTCCACTTGGGGTCCCATTGCCAACGAAAGGCACATGGTAATGAGTACTCAAAAGTCAACTGCCAAGAGAACGTCTCATGATAACCCCTAAAGGACAAAAGGGGTTATCATGATAACCCCTAGGTTGAGTTGGACCCGATGCTTACCCGTATCTCTATTACTTAATCAAAGAAAAAGAAAATACAAAAGCAGTGAAAAAAGTGAGTTTTGGACTTGGACATTCAACGAAATAATTACGGCAAACAATTAATTGTTGTGAAGATGACTAATTTTCTCCACTTGGGGTCCCATTGCCAACGATAGACGCATGGGAATGAGTACTCAAAAGACAACTGCCAAGAGAACGTCTCATGATAACCCCTAAAGGGTGGAAGGTTCGTTTAACATATCTCCATACTCAAGGACCACACGTCCATTCGAGGGAGAAGCCGTAGAAGACCCTTGGCGCGTTTCAAAAGGAGAAGGCCCTGGCCGTAGTACAAAAGCAGGGGACCCTTGCCGTATTACATAATCTTCCATGTTCGCCGGCGGCTCCATTTTGTAGATAGAGACCGCATGAGCTCAAACCTAAGTTCCAGCCAAAGCAGCCCATCGTTCAGCAAAAGGTCGCGTCCTTCATTGTTCATTCCTCTCTTTCCAAGTCAGAGCACCCCTCCTCGGGCTCCTTTTCTCCACGGAATGTCTACGTCTCCAATAAATTCTCATTTGGTTTGAATTTTCAAAGATGCCGTTGGCAATTAAATTGGAATTCGATATCCAAGTTTGTTGGAAGTAGCACGACTATTACTTAAGATTCTTATAAAATTTGAAAAAGTCATTGAAACACAGAGATATTCGAAATTATGTCAGTGCATAGAAAAATAACCAATCAAGTAAGAGCACAGCATATGAATAGATCTGTCAAAAGTGGCTTATGACCCGCTTCTTAACTCATATACAATTAACTAAGCTGTTATGTGGGTTAAATAAAATTTGCAAAATGGGTTGATATGAGTCTACAAAAAGCTAAGCCCATTTAAATAGGTTTTAACGGGTTTGCACCATACCCATATTAGACCCAGCTACAAGGTCGCGCGCAACTTGATTAAGACTGCTTATGGTGGAGAAGGAGGGCTTAAATTGGAGGGGTTCGTTTTTCAACCGAGTCAATGAGGTGAGCTGAGGTGGGTTGGTATGGTTCATATGTTTTTATTATATTTCAACGATTGAGGTCGACTTAAGGCACGCTTTTCTTTTCTTTTTTCTCTTTTATTCTCATTTAAGTGTGCGTCAATCTTGCAGAAAACTCAATAAAAAAGAAAAATGCTTTTTGAAAAAGCATTTTCAAATAATACAATTAGTTTTCCTTTATTTGGTGATATATGGTCGAAAATGTTTTTGATATATAAACCTCATTAAAAAATGATTTCAATCTCAGGCAAAAAAATCGAATTTTTAATTTATTTTTATTATTTTAAAATTGAATTTTTAAAATTTTTAAAATTTTTATTTTTCTCTTTTCTTTTATTTTTTTCTTTTCCCTTTTAAAAATTATAATTTTTCCTTTCCTTTTTATTTTTTCTTTTCTTTTCTTTTTCCCTCTTCCTCTACCACGATCGGCTGCCGATGGCTATAGGCAAAGCTTCATTGAGTTGCGAGCTCGCTAGCCTCGAGGGAGCTTGAGCTCACCTGTATCTAGCGAGCTCACCAGGATCGGGTGAGCCGTGAGCTCGTTGACTTGGGTCATATCTGGTTGCTGGGCTGCCAACTATTGGCGAGGCATGCGGCTGGTGAAGGAACAAGGATCAGGGAAAAGAAAGAAAAGAGAAAAGAAGAAAAGGAAAAAGGAAGAAGAAAAAAAGAAAAGAAAAGGAAAAGAAAGAAAAAAAAAGAAAAGAATGATTTTAAAAAATAAAATTAATTCAAAATTCAAAATTTTTAGAAATGTTTTTATAAGAATAAATGTCTAATTAATTAAGGACTCTAAGAATATAAAAACATTTTGAAAAACGTTTTCGGTTATTTCAAAGAAGAAATCATTTCCTTGAAATTAAGTTTTTGTAGGAAAACCTTTTTTGTTGACTCATTTTCCTAAACAAGCTAATGTTAGAAAATAAGAAAAACATTTTTAGCAAAACAAATAGACCATAAATTATGGTTTGATTATTTACGGCATAATGAAAATTACCAAGAAGAAAAGAAGTAATGCGATTCGCCATTGGAGTGGCGTGGGGCAACATCTGTACCTTTCCAAAGCAATTCTATGTGCATTTTGACTTCGAAGGAACAAACTTATTGACTTTGCAAATAAGTTTCCAACCAAATCACGACGCTTATGATTGCGCATCAGTAGAAACTAATACCATATCGATTACATTTTCAAACATTCAAATTATATTCATTATTCCATAACCAGTTAGAAAAAGAACAAAATTCATTATTCATTCATCTATTATTGAACAAATTTCTATTTTTAATTTCAGCATTTTAGGAATTTAGCAATTAATATTCAATATGTAAATATTCAATATTTATTTTACAGTTTGATATCAACAATTGTTATTGACATTGAGAATTTACCAAATACAATGACTGAAGTGTATATTTTTAGAAAAGCCCCAAGAAACATCTCTCTCTTTCTCTCTCTCTCTCTCTCTCAATTTGAGCTCATATCCTTAGAGCGTGCAACATGAGAACCATTCTATTTTTATATTTATATTTCCCAGAATAGGTTTGGAATAGAAATTCGTTTGGTAACGTAATTTCATTTTTTTATTTTATTTCTAGGACATATTTCTAATCCAGCAATAGATTTGGAACAAAAATCAAGAGTTAAAATTTTTAGATTTTTTATTTCTGGAACAAAAGTAATAAATGAAAAATTTTCTCATTGATTATTTTCATTATCGCTCGCTACCCACCTGCCTCTTGTGGGATGCCAGAGGCCCACCACTAATGGTTGGATATCGGTTGCCGGTCCTTGGATGCTAGCCGCCGGTCGTCAAACGCCTGCCAATGGTGGTTGGCCATTGGATGCTTGTCGCCGATGGCTGACCGCCGCCCCCTGGCCATTGAACGTCGCCTGCCCACCTCTTGCCGTCGATTGTTGGATGCCTGCCACCCACCTCCTACCGTTGATTGCTGGACGGTAGCCGCCGAACATTGGATGCCTCCTACCACCACTCGGGATAGAGAAATTTTGTATCATTATTAAACAAATTTTTATTTTAGGAACATAAATTTTATAAGATTATTAATTGCATATTTTTGCTCAAATATTTGATTAGGGAATTGAAAGAGAAAAATCAATTTCTAACTAGAAATTGATTTTTAGAACATAATGATTATTCCGCTTGCGCTTAGTGGTCCAACGCACAAAAGTCGAGATTAATGCTGCTAATGGCAGCCCTAATCGTGATTTGAGGTCGCAACCTGCCACCGGCAATGGCGGCATGGTGGGTCTGTTGCTCGTAGCGACACCTGGCACGGCTTGATCAAAATGGAAACAAGAAATGGGAAAGAAGGAAAGAAAAGGAAGAAGAAACAGGGGAAACAAATCTAGACCATCCAATGTCTCTGTTTTATTTTTTTGGTCAGAAAAATCCAATGTCTCTTGAAGTGTGAATTTCTTGGGGAGTAAATTTAAAATTGTTCGACCAAAAAATATAAGATTGAATTCCTCTCCTAATTTCAAGGATCTCAATCCTAAATTTCGTGGTTTAGCAATGGACAATCGGCTCGTTTATAGAAGAAACAAACCACCTCATCATCAAGCTCCATCAAGAGTAAAACGCTAGTTTTTATAAACTAGTCTATAATAATTTGCCAATCTGGGTCTTTGATCAATTATTCTCGAAAAGCAGCTTCTCCGGAGCCCGTTGAAGATTCTGCCCAAGCCCGTAGAAGATTCTGCCCAAGCCCGTAGAAGATTATGCTGCTCAACCTTAGGACAAAGCATGCTGGTTCAGTAGGTTCGATGCATGTTTTAGCAATATGTAATGTCACACCCCAACTTTACAAGTACAAGGGCAATGACATGTCATCCTTCCATCAGAAAGAAAGACGTAATTTCGTTATCGAAATATAAATCTACATATCTAATAAAAAACTCATACATCAAAAGAACGTGTATATCTCGATCTAACAACTAAACTTTGAAGTTCATATAAATAATTCATACCTAAAAATCCCACTATCAAAATGTCCTTTTGATAATGTAAATGCTCTCGTGTTATTTGTGACTAGTTGAAGAACATGAAAAGCAAATAAGATAAATAAAATGAGCAACCACAAACTAGTAAGTGATACATCTCTTCTAAGCAGGTTGAACATTCATTGTGAATATTTATAAATTGATACATAATTCATCAATCCCAAATTCAGTACATGATAGATGTAAAATATCAAGAGTGGATGATATCTTTTCAACAAAACTTTTTAAGTATAAGATCAATAACAAATCAACTACCAATGGCCTATTCTATTGATTAATCTCAATCAAATTAAATGTCAATAGTCTATTTTAACAACTAATCTAATGCTTAGTATCTAACTATAGTCACACTTAACAACCGTGACAAGGGCGGCCAAGTTTCTTCCCTTGGCTAGGTCTTCACTTATATCAATTGATGATTCATCCCATAATTGACGCCTTAATAACAGTATCTAATTATGACAACATGAGCATAATTCATCCACCTCAATCTTCAATAACCCAAAGCCAAAACCACAAACCATATCAAAACTCCGGTTTATTAACCAAAATATATAACTTTTACTATTTGGGCACCGATTGTTGCACATAAAATAACTTATTTGGATTTTTTGATGTTTGGTTTGCGGAAAATAAACAAGTCAAGGAATACATTTTCTATCAATGGAAAAAACACCTTTAAAAGTGAGAAAAATGATTGACTTTTGTTGAAAAGAGGAAATAATTTTCCCTCTTCTTTCTTTCATCACTCAATTTAATTATTTATTATTTCCTTTTTTCTTTTTTTAGATTTGATTTTGTAATTATATTTTTTCTTTTTTTTCCTTTTTCTTTTTTTTTTCTTATTGGGCTAGTCGTCACCGCAGCAAAGGTTGGCAACTAGCCATAAGTGAGCTTGAGTGTGCCAAAGGGCAAGAGGCTCAAGCCTAACCAAATTGGCGACACTTGGGTGTCGCCAAAGGTTAGTGAGCTTGTCCTTTAGCTTGCTAGCCATTGCCGTGGTCATGATTGGCTAAGGAAAAGAAAAAGAAAAAAGAAGAAAAAAAGAAATGAAAGGAAAAATAAAAATAATAAAATATTTATTTTTTAAAAAAGAAAAATAGATCAAAAGGAGTATATGAAGGAAAATCAAATCAAATACCAAACAGCGGAAATATTTTTCACTTCATTTTCAAGATTCAACCAAACACCAGAAAATGTTGTTATTTTCCTTAAAAATGGCTTTCCCATTTTTTTTTTTTTTTTACAGAAATAATACATTTTCCATGAAACGAACGGAATCTCAATATATATTGAAGTTCCTTTCATAAAGCATATTCATAAATCATGAACTTTTCATGATTTTTTCATAAAAGGTTTTACAAACTATTTACAAGCAATTAACTCAAATTGTAATAAAAAAAAACAATCTTGCCATTTCATATAGACAAAACTTTAGTAAATGCTAGATCTAGTTGTATGCGACAAAAAAGTCATTTCTTAACTCATAATATGATTGTACAAATGCGAAGAAGAAATAGTATCACTCACCTGCAAAAATTGAAAACCATCTTACAATAATTACTTGAGTCGACGATTCGTATTCTTATTAGTTAATCAAAAAATGATACCAAAATTTGAGCGATACACTACTGTAATGAATGAATTGACTAAACTATGCTTGTTCATCTATAAAATGACTTCTGTGCACTAACGAAGAAGCTCAATTATAGTAAACATTCATTTTTGTCTATTACGCATAACTCACACGCTATGATCAAACCATACTTCATAATTAATTTTTGTCAAATTTTATGGCTCTAAAATGCCCTAAACTATCATTTTCATATAAACTCACAGCTTAACAACTCATTAATCAAACTTCACAGTTCAAAATTGACCCAACTTCGAATTTATGACCTAATTTCAATAATTATCCCGATTAAATGAATAATGGACTTGAATACTTACTAGATGTTGCAAAGTAGACTCGTTAAACGGGTGGGTTGGGTCGGGTCATAAATGGTCCGACGCAAATCGACCCATTTAACCCGTTTAAGACCCATTTATTGTAGTGCAAAATTTTTGACCCATACCCGACCAGACCTATACCCAACTCATACCCGATCCATTTAATGAAACCTAAAAAAGCTTATATATATATATATATATTAAAAAAAAATGGTATTGCTAACATGGTTTTATACAACACAAATTTAATTGAAATTTTTTATAATTTTTAAAATACTTATTTTAAAAAATCGAATTTTAATCATTTTTTTAAATTAAAATTTTAATTATTTTTATTTTTTAAGAATATAATTTTTCTTTTTCTTTTTCTTTTTTATTTTTCTTCTTCCTCTTCTTTGGTTGGCCGCCGGCCATGATGACAGCCGGCGACCGGCCATAAGCGAGTTGGCTCGCCTGGCTCACCGATGCTGGCAAGCTCCAGGCTCGCCGGATTGGCGAGGCTCGAGCCTCACCGGACATCAGCAAGGCCTTCGCCTCGCTAGATTTGGCAAGCTAGAGCTCGCCGGCGAGTTCAAGTCTCACCTGATCGACGAGGCCTTCGCCTCGCCAAATCTGGCTAGCTCAAGCTCACCGACGTTGACGAGCTCGAGGCTCACCAGATCGGTGAAGCTCGAGCCTCACCCGACGACGGCGAGCTCGAGTCTCGCTAGATTGGTGAGGCTCGAGCCTCACCAAACGTCGGCAAGGCCTTCGCCTTGCCAGATCTGGCGAGCTCGAGGCTCGCTTGTCCGGTCGCCAGCCATCGCCGTGCCGGCCACCAGAAGAAGGAAGAAGAAAAAAAAAGGAAAGAAAAACGAAAAAAGAAAAAAGAAAAGAAAATTAAAATAAAAAATAATTATAATTTCTATTTTTATAAAAAAAATATTTTTGTAAAGTTAAAGAGGAAAGAGAGAGATTGTGTGGTTTGGGTTGAAAATGGGTTCTAAATCTAACCCATTTAAGACCCACTTAATACCCACCTATCTTAAGTCTTTAATTATTAAACCCATTTAATTAGTTCCTTCAAATAACAAGTGACCCATATATGACCCATTTATGATTTAAATTGGTCATTTATGGGTCTAAGACCCATTTTGCCACCTCTATTGCAAAGCAAAGTTAATTCCACTTGTCGGACGTCCTAAACTGTACATGCAGAAATTTCTCTCTATTTTCTTCTTTTTCTCTTGTCCTTATTTTGTCGCTCAATGGCGTTTGAAGCCGTTGAAGGTGAATGGAGGGTGGGTTACATGAACTGGGGTCCAACTTCAAGGGCTTGGGCTTTCCATATAACATTTGGCCCAATATATATTACATGTGCCAAATCCGAACAGTATCCAGAGGGGAAGAATATACCGTTTTCATCTTCATTGCACGCGCATGAAATACCAAACTAGAATGACAAAGAAGATGACCAGTTCAGAACAAAACAACAAGAATATCTCATCTCTTTGGAAGCTTGTTTTCAGATATTTCGACACTTTGCAGATATTGGAATTGTGAGGTTACCGTTGAATGTGAGGCTACCATTGAACTCACCTCCACTCTTATCTTCTCGTACATAGAAGAGTATAGTTTTCTCTTCGCAGAAGGGGGGGAAATCAGCTTTTAGCAATAAATCCTGCTGAGTTCTGTGACAATTTTGGACTTCAGCTCGGAGGACACTGGCGACATGGCGTTCGCTTCGCCATCCTCAATGACACTTCAGAACATGAGCGCCCAGAAATCAACGATTATCCCCTCCTTCTTCCCCACAAAACCCTTAGCGACGAACCTTAGAGTAATATTTATGTGCCCTTCAATAAGGAGTACAGGAGTTAGATCGTTGAGGGTTGCGAAGTACGATGAAGTTGTCATCGATGACGAAATTGACAAGATCCGGAGGCTCCAAAATGGGTCAGACGTGCGTGGTGTCGCACTGGAGGGGGAGCAGGGCCGGACGGTGTGTTAGCTGGGTTCACTCCTATGTAGAGGAAGCCCAATGAGTTCTGGCAAAGGCTGGCCCATATAATAAGTTATATGAGGAAATAGGGTTTTCATTTATCTATATAAAAAATGAGGTAGTAGCGAGAAAAGGAAATAGTAATGAGAAAAAAAAAACGAGAAAATTTGGGGTTTGGGGAATATCTGATTTACATCAAGCTGGCGTTGGAGGTCGATTCGTGGTCCGATTGAGCTGAAATTTTGTCAGCATATTCGTGGCACAATTTTATCGAATCTGAATGGTTTGATTTTCGTTTGAAGCTCCCTACATCAGGTTTTTCGTGGATTGATCAAAACCTGCGTTTTTGGTCAGATTTATCCTTGATCTCTTGTGAAGTTCATGTGTATTGTCAAGAATTATATTCTTGAGGTGTTTGCTGCTATGTACCTCTAGTATTTGCTAGAGAAGAACAATTTTATTGATAGTGAAGATTTTCGGGTGGACTCGGTCCGTGGTTTTTATCTCCTCACATTGAGGAGGTTTTCCACGTAAAAAATCGTCTTGTGTTCGCGTGCTTGGTATTTATTTTACTCTACTATATCGATTCCTATTAGGTTTATACAAGAGGAGAGGTTATTTTATTCCGCTGCGTTGATTCGATATTGTTCGAATTATTACCGTTCTCCCGTCAGAGTGGTATCAGAGCATCAGGTTATTGCTTGATTTTTCTGCCTTGTGTTAAACAATGGAAACGAATATGAGTAGAATGGTTACACTGAATGGTTCAAATTATCATATCTGGAAAGGGAAGATGGAAGATCTTTTATATGTGAAAGATTTTTATTTGCCTGTATTTGCTGAGGAGAAACCAGAGAATAAAGCGATGTTGAATGGTCTATATTTCATCGTCAAGTGTGTGGTTATATCAGGCAGTGGGTAGATGATAATGTTTTGAACCATATTATTGAGGAAACACATGCACGCAGTTTATGGGATAAGCTCGAACAGTTATATGCTCGAAAAGACTGGAATAATAAGTTATTTTTGATAAAATGATGATGGCTCGAGATATCATGATGGTACTCGTTTTGATGATCATTTAAATTCTTTTCAAGGAATTATAAATCAGTTGGCTGCGATGGGAATCAAGTTTGATGATGAGATACAAGCATTATGGTTGCTTGGTACTTTGCCGGACTCATGGGAGACGTTTCGAACATCTTTGTCTAACTCTGCCTCGGATGGTACGATTACCATGGATTTAGCCAAGAGTAGTATTTTGAATGAAGAGATGAGAAGGAAGACACAGGGATCATCCTCTTCACATTCGATGCCTTGGTTGTTGAGAAAAGGGGAGAAGTGAGTCTCGAGGTCCGAGAAATAGAGATAAAAGTCGAGACAAAAGCAGAGGTAAGTATAATAAATTTGCTAATGTTGAGTGCCATTATTGCCATCAGAAGGGACATATTCAGAGGTTTTGTTGCCAGTTAAAAAGGGAGAAACAAAAGGAGAAAGGTAAAGAGAAGAAAAGTGATGATGACAGTGATGACAATCGTGTTGCTGCACTTAAAGAAGACTTTCTCACTATTTTTGATGGTGATGTGGTGAATTTTGTTTCTCATGAGACCAGTTGGGTAATTGATAGTGGTGCATCCGTTCATGCTACGTCTCGTAGAGATTTCTTTACATCATCATACAGTCGGGTGACTTCGGATCCGTGAAGATGGGAAACAATGGACTAGCTCAAGCTATAGGCATCGGTGATGTGTGCCTAGAAACCAGCAATGGCACAAGGTTAATATTGAATAATGTTAAACATATACCTGATATCCGCTTGAATTTGATTTCTACAGGCAAGTTGGATAATGAGGGGTATTGCAGCACCTTCAGTAATGGTCAATGGAAACTTACCAAAGGTTCTCTTGTTGTGGCTAGATGTGAAAAATATTCTTTTTTTTTTGGTGAAGAGTGAAAAATATTCTTCGTTATACATTATGCAGGCAAAGTTGTCTACAGACAAAATTAATGCAGTAGATAGCGAAGATGCAGCCGAGTTATGGCATAAGAGGCTCAGTCACATCAGTGAGAAGGGTTTGTTAATATTGACCAAGAAGAAGCTCCTTTTAGGATTGAAAAGTTCAGCGCTAAAGAAGTGTGCTCATTGTTTAGCAGGAAAACAGAACAGAGTTGCATTTAAAAGCTCCCCTCCTTCAAGAAAGTCAGGTATATTGGATTTAGTGCATTCTGATGTTTGCGGTCCTATGAAAACAAAATCACTTGGTGGCTCTCTTTATTTTGTTACTTTTATAGATGATTTTTCAAAGAAAATTTGGATTTATACCTTGAAAACTAAAAATCAAGTGTTAGATGCTTTTAAGCAATTTCAGGCTTCAGTTGAGAGACAGACTGGAAAGAAATTGAAATGTATCAGAACTGATAACGGGGGAGAGTATATTGGACCTTTTGATGAATACTGCAGACAACAAGGTATTCGACATCAAAAGACACCTCCCAAGACGCCTTAGTTAAATGGCTTAGCTGAGAGAATGAATAGAACATTGGTTGAAAGAGTAAGATGCTTACTTTCACATTCAAAACTACCTGGATCCTTTTGGGGTGAGGCTTTAAGTACAGTTGTGCATATATTAAATCTTACTCCATGCGTTCCTTTAGAGTTTGATGTTCCTAATAGAGTTTGGACAGGCAAAGAAGTTTCTTATGATTATTTGCGTGTATTTGGGTGCAAAGCATTTGTGCATGTTCCCAAAGATGAGAGGTCTAAACTTGATGTGAAAACACGACAGTGCATATTTATTGGTTATGGACAAGATATGCTTGGCTACAAATTTTATGATCCATTTGAAAAGAAAATTGTAAGAAGCAGAGACATTGTGTTTATGGAAGATCAAACAATAGAGGATATTGAGAAATCGAAGATGATTTCAGCACCACAGGTTAGTGATAATCTGGTTGATTTAGATCCAGTTCCTCTTACAAATATCCCTACACAGGTTGATGAAGAACAGCAGGAAGTCAATGTTCCAAATAACGCACATGTTCCTGAACATGTTGAGATAGATAATACTATTCCTGAACCAGAGGCTCAATTAGATGTTCCACTGGATGTTCCAGTCCGGAGATCCATTAGAGACCGACGACCTTCCACTAGGTATTCTGAAGATGAGTATGTATTATTGACTGATGCAGGTGAACCAGAGTGTTATGCAGAAGCAATTGAAGATGAGTACAGAAGCAATTGGTTCGATGCTATGCAAGATGAGATGCAGTCACTTTATGATAATCATACTTTTGAGTTGGTGAAGTTACCTAAAGTAAAAGAGCTTTGAAGAACAAGTGGGTATATAGGTTGAAGCAAGATGAACATACTTTACAACCACGGTACAAAGCTAGATTGGTTGTTAAGGGATTCGGTCAGAAAAAGGGTATTGATTTTGATGAAATATTTTCTCCGGTAGTAAAAATGTCTTCTATCCGTGTGGTACTAGGTTTGGCAGCTAGCCTAGATTTAGAAATTGAGCAAATGGATGTTAAAACAGCCTTCCTACATGGTGACTTGGAGGAAGAGATATACATGGAACAACTTGAGGGTTTCAAAGTGAAAGGGAAAGAGGATTATGTGTGCAAATTGAAGAAAAGTCTCTATGGCCTAAAACAAGCACCGAGACAGTGGTATAAGAAATTTGCGTCAGTTATGATAGAACAGGGATATAAGAAGACTTCCTCGAATAACTGTGTGTTTGTCCAAAAATTTTCTGATGGTGACTTTATTATTCTCTTGCTTTATGTTGATGATATGCTGATTGTTGGCAGGAATGCTTCAAGAATTGAGTTATTGAAGAAGCAGTTGAGCAAGTCTTTTGCCATGAAAGACTTGGGCTCGGCAAAGCAGATTCTTGGCATTAGAATTACCCGAGATAGAGATGCTAAGAAGTTTTTTTTATCGCAAGAGAAATATATCGTGAAGATCCTTCAGAAATTTTACATGGACAAGGCTAAAGTGGTTAGTACTCTTCTTGCTACCCATTTTAAGTTAAATATGATGCAAAGTCCTACAACTGATAAAGAAAAGAAAGATATGGAAAGTGTTCCATATGCTTCACCGTAGGAAGCTTAATGTATGCGATGGTATGTACACGCCCAGACTTGGCGCATGCGGTTGGCGTTGTTAGTCGCTATTTGTCAAATCTAGCGAGAGAGCACCTGGAATGCGGTGAAGTGGATTATGAGGTATCTTCGGGGAACTTCAAATTTGAAACTCGTTTCGGGACCGGGAAACTTGAGTTAGTTGGATACACAGATTCCGACTTGGTAGGAGATATTGATACTCGTAAATCTATTTCTGGTTATTTGATTTTTTTTGCGGGTGGAGCTGTGTCATTGAAGTCAAGATTGCAGAAGTGTGTTGCACTTTCTACAACCGAAGCTGAATTTATTGCAAGCGGATCGAAGCTAGTAAAGAGATGCTATGGATGAAGAAGTTCTTAGAAGAACTTGGGTTCAAGCAAAAGAGGTATGTGCTATTTTGTGATAATCAAAGCGCAATTCATCTTGGTAAGAATTCATCTTTTCATTCTAGATCGAAACATATTGATGTTAGATATTATTGGATAAGGGATGTTCTAGATGAAAAGTTGTTGGAACTCGAGAAAATTCATACGGATCATAATGGCTCCGATATGATGACGAAGACTCTACCAAGAGAGAAGCTTGAACATTGCCGTTTGATAGCAGGGATGGTGAATCCCTCCACATTGTCGTGAGGGGAGATTTGTTAAATTTGGGTTCACTCTACATGTAGAGGAAGCGAAATGAGTGCAAGCCTAAAAAGGGCTTGAGCCCATATAATAAGTTATATGAGGAAATATGGTTTCTCACTATCTATATAAAAAGGAGGTAAAGAAAAAGTAGAAAAGGAAATAGTAACAAGAGAAAAAGAAACGAGAAAATCCGGGGTTTGGGGCGAATATCGATTTACATCAAGTTCTGGCGTTGGAGGTCGATTCGTGGTCCGATTGAGCTGAAATTTTGTCAGCATATTCGTGGCACAATTTTATCGAATCTGAATGGTTTGATTTTCGTTTGAAGCTCCCTACATCAGGTTTTTCGTGGATTGATCAAAACCTGCGTTTTTGGTCAGATTTATCCTTGATCTCTTGTGAAGTTCATGTGTATTGCCAAGAATTATATTCTTGAGGTGTTTGCTGCTATGTACCTCTAGTATTTGCTAGAGAAGAACAATTTTATTGATAGTGAAGATTTTTCGGGTGGACTCGGTCCCGTGGTTTTTTATCTCCTCACATTGAGGAGGTTTTCCACGTAAAAAATCGTCTTGTGTTCGCGTACTTGGTATTTATTTTACTCTACTATATCGATTCCTATTAGGTTTACACAAGAGGGGAGGTTATTTTATTCCGCTGCGTTGATTCGATATTGTTCGAATTATTACCGTTCTCCCATCACGGTGGACCTGACGCCGCCAGCTGTGGATGCAATTGCGGAGAGCTTTGGGGAGTGGGTGATTAAGGGCTTGGAGAGCGAAAAGGGGAGGCCGGTCGACGACGTTAGGGTTTCCCTTGGGAGGGACCCCAGGATTTCTGGTTCGGCATTGAGCGTGGCCGTGTTTGCCGGGCTTTCAAGAGCCGGTTGCATGGTGTTCGACATGGGGCTTGCTACGACACCGGCTTGTTTCATGAGCACCGTGTTGGACCATTTCTCTTACGATGCTTCCATTATGGTAGTGTAACAATGTGCGGTTAGCACTCTTTTTCTAATCAATTTGTGTTGATAGAATCCGGCCACAAGGCATCCACTCTTTACGTTTTTCATATCAAGAACCTTAAACTAGCAAGAGACCGGCCTCACGTATATTAAGCATGTTTCTTAACTGGTCATATAGGGAGAGTAATTCTGTACTTTATTGGCAAAATTGCGAAAGCATAAAAGTCAAGAGGCTTTTGTTTACTCATGTCGATGAACAAGTGAAGTTCGCAATTCATTTTCAAACGGAAAATGAGACGACTGAAAATGTTTTTTGCTGTGGCAGATGACAGCATCTCACTTGCCTTACGCCCGCAACAGTCTGAAGTTCTTCACGAAGAAAGGAGGGCTGACCTCGCCAGAGGTGGAGGAGATATGTGACCGGGCCGCCCGCAAGTATGCGAATCGGCTGGCGAAGGTGTCGACCATGCTCACCACTCCCCCGACCCGGGTCAACTTCATGAGCACCTACGCGGCCCATCTCCGCAACATCATCAAGGAAAGAGTGAACCACCCGACTCACTACGACACGCCCCTCAAAGGCTTCCAGGTAAATTATCTCGGCTAAATTGCTTTTCCCTAGTTTCCCATTAAAATAAGTTTTCCTTCAAACGTATTAACGTCTTCTGCAATCTTATCCTGTACTTGTGGCCTTGATTCCTAGAGTTCTTTTTGTCCTCTCTACACAAACCTTCCGGTTGATATTTGAATTATCGCACTACGTTAAATTCTGTACACAGATTCCTTATCTTGAAAAATACTCAGGCTTTGGTTTATCTACGAGTGAAAATAAAATTTAGCTTAGCCATTTGAATTGTTGACACTGAGCCTGAATTTGCATATAGATCATAGTGAACGCTGGGAATGGCTCCGGAGGCTTCTTCACATGGGACGTGCTGGACAAGCTCGGCGCCGACACCTTTGGCTCGCTCCACCTCAACCCGGACGGCATGTTCCCCAACCACATCCCGA
Organism: Eucalyptus brandiana; assembly: GCA_014182725.1. Lineage (NCBI taxonomy): Eukaryota > Viridiplantae > Streptophyta > Magnoliopsida > Myrtales > Myrtaceae > Eucalyptus > Eucalyptus brandiana. The sequence continues at coordinate 34,320,341 of CM024669.1, forward strand.
ACCCCGAGGACAAGACTGCCATGGCCCTCACTCGGGCCGCCGTCCTAGAGAACTCGGCCGACCTTGGGATTGTCTTCGACACCACGAACCGGATCGGGCCGGCGCTCCCCAGCACGTTGATGCTGATCAGGAGCCTGTTGCCCTTGGCGCTCTGATTCTTCTTCTGCTTGTAGAGCAACATCTTTCGCGACCGACCCCGCGACCGACCCCGAATCCAAACAGTCTCAAAGAAACCCAAAAACAAGAATCAACCAATCCCGACGAAGGAATGAAGGAAAAGGAAAAGACGGGATCAAGAGCGCGACCCGGAGAGAGAAAGAGAGATAGAGAGGCAAAAATCGGGAAGCGATCTCGGGGAATCAAATTTGGGGGGTTTCAAGGGTCGACGCCGAGGCAGCGGTAGTACCAGCCCTCCTTGCAAGAACCGAACGCGAAAAGGAGAGCGCTCGCCCTTGATCGGAAAAGGGTGAGCATGAAATCGCTACCGCCGGCCGAGATTTCCACCATTCACAACGAGTTGGGGCTCCACCGATTGATCCAGAGGAGAAGAGAGAGAAAAAGAGAGAGAGAAAAAGAGAGAGAGAGAGATCTAGAGAGAGAAACGATGGGGGGTTGAGGAAGGAGACGGCGTAAGGGGAGGCTTATATGAATGGAGGTGGGTGGTGGGGTAAGAGTTAGGGTTTCGTCGCCTTCGTCGTCTCCCTAAAAATCGAGATCGGTTTTGAGGGGCGGTTTCTTGCGTTTGCGCTTTGCTCTGGTTCGGGGGGGAGGCTTTTAAAATGAGGAGAGAGAAATGTGGAGACGACGGACAGGGACGATGACGCGGTTTCGCGTGGCGTTGGTTTGGGTCGGGCGATTTTCGCTTCGGTTCGCGCCGACTAATGGTGGTGATGCTCATCCGGCGTTTTCCCCAAGGTATTTTTGACCGTCGTCGCTGTCGCTGGAGGCCCGCGTTTCCCTTTTAGGACATCCCCAACCACGCGCTCGTTAACCTTTCTTTTCTAGAATAATTTCCTGTTTTAAAGATCCAAACAAAAAAAAATAAAAAATAAAAGAAGTACCCTCTCCGCCAGAAAAGTTAATACAGAAAAAAATAGTATCACAAAAAAGCCCCAAATTAATATACTTATGAAGTTGGACAATACATCATAATGAATAGACATATCGGTTTAGAATTTTGCCTTTAAGTTGTCAAAAGTGTACTGATTTGTGACTTTTTATGATGTTAATTCAATTTAACGAAAATTAACATATGGTAAATTTGTTACAAATGTATCAATTTTTAATTTAGAAAAATATATCATAAATGTATCAGTTTAAAGTTTCTCGTAATATAAATAAAAAATAAAAGCTGTCAATTTTCATTAGATCTACACGTTCATCTTTGAATCATTAATGTCGGAAAGACTTAGATTACGAAACTAGCCTTGAAGACACGTGTCTCTTGTCCAATATTGAATGTGCAAAGATTTCTTCTTTTTTTTTATTTACATTGATAACTGACTTTGCAATTATTTAAAGTTATAATATTGTCTTAATTGAATAATTAAATTCCCAAAAGGGGAGCGCACCCATATGTTGAAATGGTTTAAAGATTTTCTTTTTTCTCTTCTCAAATAGTATCATTAACAAGTGGCTTAATGCACTTAATATATATAATATTATAATGAATATTTATTTATTTCAAAATATCATGTTGTACGTTTATATCATGGGGACAATTGATGCACTCAAAATTTTTACCATCTTCTTTGTTTGAAAGCTTAACGCAATCACATTACAAGAGATTCAACATTGCCAAAACAAACGAATTGATTTCTATCAGGTGTAATTATTTCAAATCATGCCATAAGATGATAATTCCTCCATAATCATTTGAGTCCCACCAGAATACTTATGCCTAGTCACCACATGAAAAAAAAAAAAAAATCATTGCTTGATTTCATCCGGCTGTACTTCACTCGGCATCATATATCCAGCTAGTCTTGTCTTGATTTCGAACCATGTCGTAATATCTAACCAAACCATCGAAAAGGGACCATCGAGAAGGGACGTTTTCCGTACTTATTGGTATGTATTTGGGCGTGTATGGATTGGTAGATGATAGGGAGACGCTCTTTTTTATTTATTTTGGTGGGGGGGCGTAGGTAAGCGGTCGTTGTGGACCGAGCGGCTGCCTAATTTCGGGGACGAATGGCAAGATGCGGATGCTGGTTCCCTTCTGTCACGGCATATTCTAGTTTCGGCATGTGGCACGCGAATCTGGAAATTTCGGGGAAGAAGTCGTCGAATTGACCGGTTTCCGTTCGGCTGGCTCGGCCCACCACCCATGATGTGTCAACTCAAGTGGACACTTTTCAAGCATTATTGCCGTGAGATTTTAAAACTTTCCACGGCATATTAAAATTGAGATCCACGCGATGATCTCACCGGTTTAAGAAAATTCAGATTCCGTCCATTTCTTAAAAAAATGAATGACTTGAAAGATATTTTTCTTAAAAATAATTATTTTTATATAACAAACGGAATTTTGAATATATACGGAATTTTGAATATATGGGTAACACCCTTTCTTTTATTTATTAATTTTCAAGTTTTGCAAAGCATATTTATTCTTAACAAATACTTTATGATCACCCGATATTATTTTTCTCGCTCTTTGGTTTTGAAGCTGACATAAATTAAGGTAATGTCAATATTTCAAAAAAAGAAAAGGAAAGAAAAGTCAATTCGATTTGTGAAAATATTAGGAGTGATCGATTTTAGGATTAGGTGGTTCACACCCTAGGATTAGGAACCGGATTGGCCAAGGTTTGATTTCATGCTCCTGGAACCAGAAACTAGATTGGTTAGTGACAATCACATTCTCGGATTGGATTGGAATCAACTTTTTTTTTTTTTTTTTTTTGCTTTTTTTGTAGTGGGTCACAATAGGCAAACTTGCAATGAAACAAAGATGAATTCTCTGCCATCATTAAATTGGTAGACTCAGCCAAAAGTAAATAAAATATCAACCATTAAGGAAGAGGTACAATGATCATTCAAAAATATGATACTCTAGTAGAGATTGAACCACGATAAATTCCAAGTAAAATAAATATAGTATCATACTGAAATTAAGGGAGATGAATCGAAGATGAAGAGTGGAGTTCAAGCCTTAGATTCCATTTTAGGGCAGCTAATTCCTAATCCAATCTGGTTTGTCTAGTTTTCAATTCGATTTCTTCAATAGAACTTGGAACCACCTAGAACTAGTTTTTTTTTTTTTTTTTTGTTTGGATAAGTTCTCGAGTTGGACTGGGATCGGTGCTTACTCCTAGAAAAGATAAGGGGGAAAGATGTTAAAAAAAACACCATGCAATTAATTTGCTCTACGAATAGTAGTTGGGTTCCTATCTTTACAAGTATTATAATAGGTCCAACACCAACGTGTGAATTAATTTAAATATTCACGTGTGAATGATTGACATATGAAAAAAATTGGCTAGTTAAATATTGTCTAATATATATGTTAATCATTGTATAGTTAGTGTGTACAAATTTTGTTATATCGATGGGAAGCCTAATAATTATACTTGTTTCAGAAGATTAAAAAGCAATTCTACAAATTTCAAACACAACTTCAGAAAGGTGTGATCCACGTGAGCAAGAGATCCTGCATCAGGTAATGCGTAATATGCTCATTTCTGGAAAAATCAAAATAAGCATTTCTCAAGAGTTTTGACACGATTTGAAAATCAATGTAATCCACATGAGCAAGAGATCCGGTATAGTAATATGCCGGTTCTAGAAATTAGCAAAAATGGCATACGCACAGTGGTTACAAATGAAAAAAAAAGGGTTTTAATAAAGGAGTAAAGCTAACGTGTGAAATTTGAATTGCTTTAGGAAATTGATTTAAACTCTTACAGGATAAGGGAAATTAATTTAGATTTGGAATATATGAGAGATTTTTAGGATGACAAAAGTATACAAAATTTTCCCGCCGATTCCTTCTAGTCAGCCTCTATTTTTTTTTTTTCTCATTTTGTTTGAGGCGGGCCATGCCTTTCTTGGTGGCAGCAAGGTGATTACTTACTTAGAGAAAAGCAATAAGATATGGTTGCTATTTGTTTTTTATCTTGTGGCTAGCATGGGCTTTTCATGGAACTTTTTAGCAGAGTTTTGATGCCACTGGACAATTGAGCCGTCTCATGCATCCCTCCAAAGAGAAAAGATGGAAAAGATGCCTTTTGAACAAGGTTGACAAGCTTTGGCCTGTTTTTTTAAATGCACAGTCGCGTCTACTTGAGGACCTCTCGGTGCGAAAAGTCACTGGACAGTGAGAAGCGTTCATATAGCAAAGGTGCGAAATCTCAAATGAAGTCACCTTATTCAAAGAGGGAAATGTGAATGCTGTACTCATCATCAGACAAACAGGCCCCACAATTTCAAGGTACTTCTTTCAGCACGTGAGTTCATCTATTAAGCACTAATGGTTTCCAGCATTTAGGGCGGATCCACAAGAGTGCCAACCGAAGGTTTCCGACAACCGTGGCAATCAGTATGTGGGTCTTTTTTGGTGAACATATCTTGCAAGACACCATGCCACCGCAACTATACACAGTATACAACACTGGTACTGGACTTGCATGTATCGTTCCAAAGTAAGGAAATGTATGATTGAGATACGATGAAATTAGGAATTCTAGTTGTAACATGAGATAGTTCATGGTTCAAATTACACGTTCTTTGGTACTCCGTAATCCACTAAGTTTCCTTAGGGAATTGATTGTCAGGAACGATTATTTTGGTGGTGAAATCCCTAAACAAGTAGGCTAGTTACGCAAGCTACGTAGCTTGCGTATTGATAATAATTCTTCGGAGAATGAAATCCCGAAGAATCTTTCGAGTTGCACTGGTCTTATTTTCGTTGAATTGGGGGCAACCAACTTAGTGGACGAAATCCCATCGATCTTGGTTTGCTGTCGAAGCTTTGGCTCCTCCAGGTAAAGTGTAAACAATCTAATGGGAAATATTCCTGCATCCTTAGGGAACTTGTCTTCGTTAGAACAACTTTATCTTCCTCTAAACAACTTAGGTGGAAGTACTCCCGAAGCTCTAGGAAATTTGATCAGAATAACTGAATAAGAGAGACTGCTTTGGGAGCAAACGTGTTGTCCAGTTCAATTCCTCGTACGATCATGAATTGCTCGTCCCTGGCGGAGTTGGACGTGACGCAAAATCGACTGCAAGGAAGTCTACCAGCAGACATAGGCTTCACACTTCCCAACCTTAGATTTTTCACCATAACCCGTTCTCTGCACCGATTGCTCCTTCGATATCTAATGCCACGAATCTAGTAGACCTCGAAACTGTGATGAACAATTTTTCAGGGGGTGTGCCTTCTTTGGAAAATCTGCACAAGCTTCCGTAGCTTTTATTTTCCTCCAATCATCTTTGAAGTGGAGAACGTTGCGATTTAAGCTTCCTTTGCTCTTTGGGAAAAGCCACTGGGCTGAAGATGTTGAGCATAGCCAACAACAGTTTCGGTGGGACTATGCCCGATTGCCTCAATAATGTTTCTAGGACTCTCCCTGTGACATCCTAAAATTCGATCCCGTTTTGATAAAGTGAAATGTGCATATCGTCGGCGCGCCTATGGTCCTTTTTCTCTGAGCTGATCACTCACGAGTTAACCAACCTATTAGGTGAAGCCGTTAAGGGATATATTCGCGGTAAAATCCCTAAAAGCTACCTGATTTCTTGGATTGGACTAAATCACGTCCAGTCGATTTTAATCATAGAATTTGATTTGGTTTCGGGAATCGAATATTGGAGCGTGTCGCAATTCAATTTTTTAGGATTGTCTCATCGCCCGTCAAATTATGACGAGTCGAAATTTTAAGAAAGAAATTATCGGAGGAAAAAATTTGAAGACAAAAGAAAATAAAAAGAAAAAGGAAAAGAAAAAAAAAAAGAAATAAGAAAAATATTATAAGTTTATCTTTTTCTCTCTTTTTTTTCTCTCTCTCTTCTCTCTTTTCTCTCTTCTCTCCCCTCCCCCTTCGTGCGAATTCTTTTCCCCCACCCCCCCCGACTCACTTTTCTCTATCTTTCTTTTTTGTTTGACTAGTCAAAGCTTATCTCTTCTTCTCTCTCCTCTTTCTTCTTCCCCTCAACCCCACGTGACCGAAGGCCCTCCTTTCTTCTTCCTCTCTTGTTCGTAAAAAACCAGGAACCAAGACAGAAACGGAAGCCGCACGAAGACAGGATCTGCTCGTCGTCGCCGTCGTCCCGCCGCCCGCGCCCGCACCCGCGCGTCCGCCGCTCGCCGTGCGCTCCGTAACCGCCCCTTCGCACCTCACCGTCGCTGCCGTGCGTCGTCCAGGCCGTTCGGCCTCTGTCCAGCGCAATCCGGCCACCTCCGGCCACCGCCTACCTCCGTCCGACCACCTCGCGGCCCCCCGGCGTCCCCCTCGCCCTCCGCTGGCCTCCCCTCGCCGTCTTGGCCACCGGAACAGCTCCGGCCAGCCAAGGGCAGCGACCCAGCAAGTGGGTTTCCAGCCCCCTTCGGGCCTGTTTTGGGCCGTTTCCGGGCCCCGAACCCGAGCCGTGCTTTGGGAAGAATCGTTCCTCGCGTCGCTCCCGTCGGATTGATCCGATTTGCGCGTGATTTGGTGAGTAATCTCACTAATCTCGGATTAGTTGGCTAATTATGCTTAAGGTTGGTTTAGTTTTAATTAATTATGTTTATGTTGTTAGATTAGAATAAATTAGCAATTATTAGTCAATTATGATGCGATTTAGATAAATTGATTGCGCAATTAGCATGTAGACGTGGTCTACTATTTATTGGAAGTATCTCGGAAATTTTCCGACCCCTAATCGGGCTTCAATTTGGCGATTCGGGCCTAAGTGGGATTTTTAGCATTTAAATATTATTTTTCGGAATTAAATTAATTATTTATTTATTTTCCGAAAATTCAACTGGGATGGCCCGTGACCGGAAAATTATGCTGATGACCGTGGTGCAGTCCGTTTATTTAATTGGACCTTATTTTGAGCTAAACAGAATTTTTAATATTTAATAAATAATTTTCGAAATTAATTAATTAATTATTTATTTTTCAGAAATTAAGATTGAGATGGCCGACGACCGATATCTCATGCTGGTTGTCGTGGCGCAGTCCATTTATTTATTTGAGTTTTGAATTGTGCCAAATTGATTTAGTTGTGGATATTTAGGATATATTCCTAAATTGATTATTTGGGTAAATTGAGTACGAATTAAGGTTGTGGATAATTACTTTAGAAATGTGATGAATCATCATGAAAGGCACGTGGCTCGGTGAATAGTACATCATCTAGGAGAATGCACGTGGCTCGGTGATTTGGTATATCGCTTCGGAGAATGCACGTGGCTCAATGATTAGTACGTCGCCTTGGAGAATGCACGTGGCTCAATGATTAGTACGTCGTCTCGGAGAATGCACATGGCTCGGTGACGAAGTATGTCGCCTTGAAGAATGCATGTGGCTCGGTGACTAAATGTATATATCACCTCGGAGAATGCACATGGCTCGGTGACGAAGTATGTCGCCTTGGAGAATGCATGTGGCTCGGTGATTAAGTGTGGCATCTTGAAAGAGACACGTGGGCTTGGTAATTTGATGCATTACCTCGGAGAATGCACGTGGTCTCAATGAGTACACTTGGCATCTTGAAGAGACACGTGGGCTTGGCGACTTGATGCATCGACTTGGAGAATGCACGTGGGCTCGCTGATTCAAAATGACATTTTAAAGAGCACGTGGCTCGATGATCGGTTCCATCACTTTGGAGAATGCACATGGCTCGGTGATAAAGAATATCGCCTCGGAGAATGCACGTGGCTCGGTGATTGGTTTTATCAATTGAGACTGAATAGCAATAGCTTGAATGACCGGGAAATGGTCAGGCTGACATGAAATCGACTAGGTCGATTGATCATTGCTTTGATTTGATGTCATGGATTGATTGACTGATTGGAAATGACCGTGAGTGGTCTTGTTGGCATATAATCGACTAGGTCGATTTGATCGATGCTTTGATCTGTGATATGATTACTTGGGTGCCTATTGCGAATTGTACTGACTTGCAGGTGGGATCTGAGGCCAAGGTAAGTCCTCTGACCTGTGCGTGTTTAGGCAGCCTATAGTATAATGGTTAACTAATCGGGCTTAGTGGGGTAGAACTCGCTGAGACGTAGTCTCATCCCAGTTTGGGGAAAACATTTCAGGACCCCGATGAGAAGCTAAGGAGTAGAAGTCTGGGGAAGGAGGACTCAGAGGTAAAACCTGAGGAGAAGGATTTTGGAAGAAGAAAATAATTCCGAGAGGGGCCTTGAGTACGGCCAGGATGGACTGAGAGTCTATCTTCTTTTGAGAATTCATTTTGAAGTGAATAGTTATGAAGCGGATTGTGTTTTGTATAAAAGTTTGGTTATAAATTTCAATATGAAAAATATGGCCCTACACCACCCGCGGTGGTGGCGTAGGTGGTTGAGCAAGGGACCTCTAACGCAAAGGTCCTGCGTTCGATCCACGGCGTCGTCGTGCTTCAGTGCAAGCCGTGTCTTACCCGGGGCACGTGGGTGGTGGGTCCTCACGTGCCTCCCCAGGGTTTACCTCAGCCGCGAAGCGGCGTGCGGGGGTTCCTGGGTCACCAAAAAAAAATAAAAATATGGCCCTACTTTTCTATTCCATCGTTTTATTGTCTGGGGATTTTAACTGCTTCCGCATGTGCTTAATAAATGAAAGGGTCGGCGATACATTGTTCTGGGATATCGCATTATAAAATCGACCAAGTGAGAAGGATGTGTGCGTGCCTGAGGATCGGGGCGTGACACTCACTGAGGCGGATCATAATGGGAATAACTTTGAGGGAAGCATTCCTTTAAATTCATCCAAGTGCCAAATCTTAATAGGACTTGACCTTTCTGATAACAATATGAGCAATACAATATCTCCAGAGGTTATATGTCTCTCAACATTGTCAGTTCTTCTGAACTTGTCTTGCAACCATTTGACCAGAGTCCTTCCATTTGAAGAGGGGAATTGGAAACTTTTGGCTTACTTGAATGTCTCAAGTAATATGTTATGTGACAAAATTCCAATTAGCCCAGGCAATTGTGAAGGTTTTGAAAATGCAGGATTACTTCTTTATGGTTCCATTCCCAAATCTATTAGTTCATTAAGAGGCATTGAAGAACTAGATCTTTTGCATAACAATTTATCAATTGAACTTTCTAAATTCTCGGAGGCATTTGACTTCCTGAGAATTTTGGATTTATCTTGTAATGATCATGAAGGGATGGTACTGATCGAAGGAATCTTCAAGAATGTGAGCGCCACTTCTGTGATTGGAAATGACAAGCTCTGTGGAGGAATGTCTGAATTTCAGCTCCCTAAATGTTCTCTGGGTGCTTCCCAAACAATTCCATAAATTGAAACTCATCATCTTTATTTTTCTTGGGATTCTTGTCATAGCTCTTGGTCTAGCTTCTCTATTTCTTTATCAGTTGAAAAGGAAGAGGAAGGAATTAATTTTCACTTCAGGTTTGAATGTGTCTTATGTAACAATTTTGCAAGTCACGGACAATTTATCTTCAGAAAACTTGATTGGTGTAGGTAGTTTTGGATCCGTTTATAAGGGGATACTTCATGAGAATGGAAATTGAAATCTAGTTGCCATAAAGGTGCTGAATTTACTGCACCATAGCGCTTTGAAGAGCTTCATAGATGAGTGTGAGATTTTTAGAAACATTAAATATTGCAATGTTGTAGATGTATTGGTGGTAGGCTTTAGTTTATGAATATATGGTCAAATGGAAGCCTTGAAGAATGGTTGCACCATATCCTAGGCAAGATGGGGACATGGCTACACAAAAAAATTGAATTTCATTTAGAAGATAAATGTTGCTATTGATGTTCCTTTCGCGTCAGATTATCTTCAACACCAATGCCAAATACCTCATGGCTCATTGTCTTAATTGATTACTTAATTGATGCCCCGGTGCTTGTTGACAAATTCTATATGCCATTCCAAAAAGGGTAGCGCGCGTCATATGTCGAAATGATTTCAATCTTCCCCTCACAAGTGGTTTTAATGCAATTAATATACATATACATATATATTTATAATGATAAAACGTTCTATTTTCCCAAGTATATATATAATCGGAATAATCAATGCATTGAAAATTGTACCGTCTTCCTCACTTGAATGCTTAAACACAATCACAAAAATAAGAGATTTGACAGAGCTAAAGTAATATTGATTTCTATTTAGGTGTAATTAATTTAGATCACGTCGCAAGACAGTAATTCTTCCTTAATCATTTGGTGTCACCGGACGTGGGCGGCATACTTCTACCTAATCATTGCATGAAAAAGGAAAATCATTATTCGATTTATTCTACTGTAATTCACTAGCAACATACGAAAAGTGATACTGCAAGTGTCATAACTTTTTTTTTTTAATCACTTGAGTATCATAATTTACGTATGTCGCTCATTTAAGTGTCATGACTTTTTTTTCCAGACCATTTAAGTATCATATAACTTTTCAATTTATAACATGAGTCGTGTTCACAATAAGTGTAAGTTTGACGCTCAAGTAATCAATTGAAAGTTATGGCACTTAAATGGTTATAACACTTAAAAAAAATATTTTTTAAAAGTTATAACACTTAAGTAATCGAAAATAAAAGTAATGGTCCTTAAGTAAGCATCAAAGAATAGCCATAACATTGAAAATGTATCCAGCTCATTCCGTCTTGATTTTGAACCATGCAGTGATTTCTTACCTAACTCCACCAAGAGCGATTATTCATCATGTCTTTATTCAACCGAATATTCTCTGACTGAGAAACTAAACTACAGGAGCAAAGGGCCATCAAAAAGTGACATTTTCCATACTTATTCTATGAACAGAACGGGCATGTGACATTAACGGTATGGAAATTCTCTTCATCGTTTCTTTAATGGGTTTTTTCTTTTATTTCTACTTTTACAAATTGAGTTACAATAGGCAAACTGGTAATCGGGCAAACATGAACTCTCCACCATTACAAAATTGGTAGACTCAGCCAAAAGTAAACCTAAAATCAACAATTAAGGAAGAGGTAGAACAGTCATTCAAAAATTCAATACTCAACCAGAGGTAAAACCATAGTAAATTCTAAGTAGAGTAAATTTAGTATCTTCTTACAATTACAGGAGATGAATGGAAAACTGAAGAATGGAGTTTGAGCCCTAAATTCTATTTTAGAGCAACCGATTTCCAATTCGGTTCCTTTAGCGGAATCGGGACATGCATAAAACTGGTGAGTCCGATTTGGTTCTTGGGTCGGGCCAAACCAGTGCTCACCCCTAGAAAAGATAAGAGGAAAAGACGCTTAAATAACACCACACAGTAAAATCTGTTGTACTAATAGTAGTTGGGTTCCTATTTTTACAAGTATTTTATTAGGTCCAACGCCAATGTGTGAATTGATTAAAATATTGATGGTGGAATGATTGACTCGTGAAAAATTTGGCTAGTTAAATATTGTCTAGTATATATGTTAATCATCGTACAATCAACGTGTACAGATTTTGTTATGCTGATGGTGAGCCGAACAATTATATCTACAAATTTCAAGCGCAATTTAAAAAAGTTGTGATCCTCGTGAGCGAAAGATTTTGCAACAAGTAATACATAGCATGCTCATTTCTGAAAATCAAGAAAAGCATTTCCAAAAGTTCTGACATGATTTGAAAATCAGTGTGATTCAATATGAGCAAAAAATCCAGCATAATAACACGTTGGATTCCAAAAATTAGCGAAAATGGCATACGCACGAGAGGTAAAAATGGAAAAAAAAAGTGTTTTAATAAAGGGCAAAAGATAATGAAATTTGAATTGCTTTAGGAAATTGATTTAAATTCTTACAGGATAAGGGAAATTAATTTAGATTTGGAATATATGAGGGATTTTTAGGATGTCAAAAATTGTGATGTTGCTTAGTAATAATTGTTTGGTAAGATATGGTTGCTATTTATCTTTTATCTTGTAGCGAGCATGGGCTTTCCATGGAACTTTTTAGCAAAGTTGTGATGCCACAGGACAATTGAGCTGTCTAATGCATCCTCCCAGAGAGAAAAGACGGAAAATGTGCCTTTTGCATGCTTGTTTAAATGCACAGAATCATGTCTACTTGAGGAGCTCTCAGTGCAAAAAGTCGCTGGATGGTGAGAAGCATTTATATAGCAAAGGTACGAAATCTCAAATGAAGTCACATTTTTCAAAGGGGAAGATATGGATGCTGGATTCATCATCAGACAAGCAGGCCCTACAAATTCAGGGTACTTCTTTCAGCATGTGAGTTCATCTATTAAGCACCTATTGGGTTTGTCCATTTGGGGCATATCCAGAAGAGCGCCAACTGAAGGTTTCCAACATCCATGACAATCAATATATGGGTCTTTTTCCCGTGAACATATCTTGCAGGATACGACCCTGCAACTGCATGCAGTATATGACACTGGTACTTAAACTTGCATGCGGATCATTCTAGAGTAAGGAAATATTTGATTTAATATGATGAAAATAGGAATTCTGGTAGTAAACAAGAGATACTTCGAGGTTCAAATTGCATCTGCAGATACCTAGACCCTTCGCATGGGAACTGTGTACTCATTTTTCTGTGCATTTAGTCGTGCACAAGTTTATGATTCCTATATCACAGCAATCAGTAATAGCTGAAAATACATATGAGCCTGCTTTCACAAGATTGAGAGGAAGCGAGAGCAATGGGCAAGTGCAGAAATAAATAACACTGGACTTCTGAAAAGAGCACGGGCAGTCAGTCGTTGCTAAGGTATTTCATCTCTTTTCCGGTCATGATTATCCATGGAAACCAGATGCGTAGAGTTTGTTCCTGATCAAACGCAGCTGAACTGCAACTTCGGTGATACTCACCCGTTCTCTAGGCGCCACAACGGAGCAAGCAAGTCCAATTTCATATAATGTCGCCAAACTCTCTTGAATTATGTCTTTTGTCTTGCAATGCCCATACAGAGGACCACCGGGGCTCATACAGCTCTCTCTTTCTTGCAGAAGAATGTCATCAGTAATCTCCAAGACTCGTTCAGGCACAGCTTCTGCAACAAAATTGCGAATACTATAGTTGTCCTTGAACATCTCATTTGTTGGGCTCAATCCTGTGAACATCTCTAGTAGGAGGACGCCATAACTATAGACATCTCCTTCTCTTGAAACATCACTTCCCATTGCATACTCTGCAGTCCATAAATATCGACACATCAATTATTATGCGGGAATGTGTGGGTTGTGCACGTGTGTTTGCATGTGCGCATGAGAGAGAGAGAGAGAGAGAGAGAGAGAGAGAGAGAGAGAGAGAGAGAGATACCAGGAGCAGCATACCCAACTGTTCCTCTTACACCAGCAGAACTCATCTGATTGGCTGAAGCATCAGAGGAGGTATTGAGGAGAAATTTTGCTAAACCAAAGTCGCCAACATGACCAACCATCTCAGCATCCAAGAGGACATTGGAAGGCTTCAGATCACAATGAACCATGGGTCTTTGGCATTGATGATGAAGATAATCTAATGCAGAAGCAACATCAATAGCAACATTTATCCTCTGAATAAAATTCAATATTTTAGTATGGCCGTTTCCCCCATCTTGCCTAGGATACGGGTGCAGCCAATCTTCTAGGCTTCCATTGACCATGTATTCATAAACTAAAGCCTTAAAATCATTACCCTGATAATCAACACCTGAGCATACCGTCAGTACCTTTAAAAGATTGCGGTGTCTGATGTTCCTAAAAGCCTCGCACTCCTCTATGAAGCTCTTCAAAGCGCCACGGTGCAGTAAATTCAGCACCTTTATGGCAACTATGTTCCCATTCTCATGAAGTATCCCCTTGTAAACAGATCCAAACCACCAACACCAATCAATTTTTCTGAAGAGAAATTGTTTGTCGCTTGCACAATTGTTCTATAAGACACATTCAAACTTGAAGTGGAAACTGATTCCCTCTTTCTTTTCAGCTGATAAAGATACAGAGAAGCTAGAACAAGAGCTATGCCAAGAAACCCAAGAAAAATAAAGATGGGGAGTTGCAATTTATGGGCAAACTTCTTTGTTTGGGAAGCACCAAAAGAACATTTAGGGAGCTAAAATTCGGGGATTCCTCCGCAGAGCTTGTCATTTCCGATCACAGAAGTGGCACTTATGTTCTTAAAGATTCCTTCGATTGGTAGCATCCCTTCAAAATCATTATAAGATAAATTCAAAATTCTCAAGAAGTTAAACGCCTCCAAGAATTTAGGAATTTCACCCGATAAGTTGTTATGTGAAAGATCTAGTTCCTCGATACCTCTTAATGAACTAATAGATTGGGGAATGAAACCGTGAAAGAAGTTATCTTGCATTTTCAAAACTAACAATCCTTCACAATTGCCTAAGCTGGCTGGAATTTTGTCACGTAACATATTACCAGAGACATCTATGTAAGCCAAAAGTTTTAAATTCCCCACTTCAAATGGAAGGACTCCGGTCAAGTGGTTCCGAGACAAGTTCAGAAGAATCGACAATGATGACAGACCTATAACCTCTGGAGGTATTGTACCGCTCAAATTGTTATCAGAAAGGTCGAGCTCTATTAAATTTTGGCACTTGGATAAATTTGAAGGGATGGTTCCCTCAAAGCTATTCCCATTAAGATATGCTAGAGTCAACTTCTCTAGATTTCCAAGAGAGGATGGGATTACCCCAGAAAGTTTGTTATTGTCCAATCTCAGCTCAACTAGATTTCGAAGGTTCCCTATATTGGAGGGGACGCCACCGGAAAGCCCGTTGTCATCCATATATAGTCTTCCCAAATTTACTAGGTTTCCAATCCCTCTAGGCATCTCCCCAAAAGTAGGATTCTCCCCTGTTACCAAGTCAGTGAGGTTCGTCGAAAAATTACTGAGGCAATCGGGCATAATCCCACCGAAATTGTTGTTGTCTATTTCCAACATCTTCAACCTAGTGGCATTCGCCAAGGAGCAAAGGAAGCTTAAGTCGTGGCGTTCTCCACTTCCAAGATAACTTGACCAACAAAAAAGCCACTGAAGCTTGTGCAGATTTTCCAAAGAAGGCATGCCCCCTGAAAGATTGTTCGCCGAAATTTCGAGATCTTCTAGATTTGTGGCATTAGATATCGAGGGAGGAATTGGTCCGGTGAGCTGGTTAGAGGATATCAAGAAAATTTTGAGGTTGGGAAGTGTGAAGCCTATGTCTGCTGGGAGACTTCCTTGCAGTTGATTTTCATTCACGTCCAACCACGCCAGGGACGAGCAATTCAGGATCGCACGAGGAATTGAACCGGACAGCCAGTTTCTTCCCAAAGTAATCTCTCTTATTCTGATCAAATTTCCTAGAGCTTCGGGAATACTTCCACTTAAGTTGTTTTCAGCAAGATAAAGTTGTACTAACGAAGACAAGTTCCCTAAGGATGCAGGAATAATTCCCATTAGATTGTTTACACTTACCTCGAGGAGCCGAAGCTTCGACAGCAAACCAAGCTCGATGGGAATTCGTCCAGTAAGTTGGTTGCCCGCCAACCATAGGTAAGTAAGGCTGGAGCAACTCGACAGATTCTTTGGGATTTCACCCGCCAAAGAATTATTATCAACCAAAAAGATACGTAGCCTGCCTAACTGCCCTGCTTGTGTAGGGATTTCACCACCAAAATTATTTTTGCTGAGATTCAATTCCCTAAGGAAACTCAAGTTTCCGATGTGTGGAGAGATGGACCCCGAGAGGTTCTTGGCTCGAAGGTCCAGCCCAGTGACTCGTTGGCGCCGGAGACTACATGCCACACCATACCACTTGCAGAAGTGGACAGTGTCATTCCATGAGCGCAGCACCCCGAACGGATCCTCGGTTATTGCAACTCTAAATGCAAGCAATGACAGTTTGTCCGTTTCATTGGTAGCAGAAGAGCCCCGGTCCAAGTGCAGCGCAAAAGTAGCAAGAAAAATGAAACAGCACAGATGGAACTTCATGCAGTTGAAGCATTGATGTCTCATTTTGCTGATATCTGGAATTGGAACGAGGGATGAGTGAAGTGGGCTTGGGTTAACTTAGCTATTTATCAGCCTCATATAGTGGAAATTCAAAGATAGATGTCTCTGGACTTTCGAAGTAGCTCAGGTCTTCGCACCAAACCATGTGTATCTTCCTGGCTGCTTCCTTTGGCAGGTTTGAAGTTGTTAATGTAGGATAAGGCCAAGGGGAGATGAAAGTGAGTGACAAGATCCTCTTTCAATACTCTACCCTCATTTTTGGAGCCAGAATTTTCACCCCTATTTTCCTACTAAGAGGCCATAAGATAATATTTGGTGCTCGTTAGTGCGACACTAGTACATCTAATCTAATCTAGGTAGGCCTTTGGGTGATTTTCCCTGATAAGAAATATTACTTCTGCTTTGAAACTTGTATATTTATTTATGACATGCTAAAAAGAGAATATAGTTTTAATTTGCAATGTTCTTTAACGTGCATTGAAAGTTCTTTTTCCTATCTATGGACTGTTATCATGTACTTCAAGGTCACTTGTACCATGCATAAATTGACTCATTTTCAGTAATTACACACAGAAATATGATTGGATAACGGTCTTTAATTTATTGTGAGAATAATAGTCTGTTTTGGACCATAAAAAAAATCAAATAACAAATAAATATAGAACATTGTGGGATTCACTTTTTGAAGAATTCGTAGTCCGAAGACTCTTATGTTAGCAAAGTTCTTATACATATTATTTTTCGAAGTTAAAATAAGAAAAAAGAAAATTAAACTTGATTATTCCTTCTCTAAGCTAGACTCCTCCTATGAAAATGTATATATGTAATAGGCTTTATCTTATAAATAAACAACTGAATAATTTGGGAAAAAGCAAAACTTTTGACCTTCCCGGATAATTTCTCTAATACTACTCATAAAACAATTATTATTATTATTATTATTATTGCATATACTTGCCACACCCAAACCGTTCAACTTACACAGGTTTCTTCATTAATTAACATTTACTATCGTTGAATACAATTGACCAAATAAAGGTCTATTACGTGGAACTCTACCCAAAGTGTTTCTAACAGAATGAATATACCAGAGATTAAAAAGGAAAACTATAGAAACTTGACTTCAGTCTCTGGCTTAGGCTTTAATTGTCGAAGATAATGATAGTCTGTTAGATAGGCTAATATAAGTTTACTTCTTTTCATTAATGAGGTTAATTAATTATATTATTAGATATACTTAGATTCATGTTTATTTTTTCATTATCGTATTTAACGGTGAATTTGAATTAATTAATTTGATTAAACTTGTGTTTCACATTTTTCATTGAACACAAAAAGTGACGATTTGGCCTGCAATACGAAAAGCTCATATGAATAATATAGTAATAGTATTATCTCAGCATATGCGACATCTTGGCATAGAACTGGAAGCCAACGTTGTGACTTATGATACCAAATATTGGTATCGAGAACCTGAACTGACTGATTCTAGTATCTAGAACCGGTCTAAATTTTGTTTTGTTGAAAAAAAAATCAAATTTTTATCATAAAATATTAACATTGCTCCGTTTCACTACAAAATCAAATATTGGTCAAGTGATTATGTTGGTATTTCTTCGTGTTGAAGACCATGGTTCGATTCTCCATGTGTGCAAAAGTGGTTATTATTTAAAAGACTGGTGCCAAACTGGTTCAACCCGAGAACCGCTGTTTTCGGCCCTTGAACCAGTTGGTTCGGTCCGATTCCCAGGTTGAGTCAGACTAGTGCTCACCCATACCTTATTACTTAAATCAAAGAAAAATATCAAAAGAAAGAAAAAGAAAATACGAAAGTATTGAAAAAGGTGAGTTTTAGACTTGGACATTTGGCGAAATACTCACGGCAATAGACCCATGGTAACGAGTACTGAAAAGACAATTGCCCAGAGAACATATCTCCTTTAGTACCACACGTCCATTCGAGTGTGAAGCCGTAGAAGACCCTTGCCGTGTTACAAAAGGAGAAGACCCTTGCCGTGTTACAAAAGGAGAAAGACCCTTGCCGTGTTACAATAGTAGAAGACCCTTGCCGTCATACATAATCTTCCATGCTCACCGGTGGCTCCATTTATAGATAGAGACCGCATGAGCTCAAACCTAAGTCCAGCCAAAACAGCCCATCCTTCAGCAAAAGGTCGCGTCCTTCATTGTTCAGTCCTCTCTTTCCAAGTCAGAGCACCCCTCCTCGGGCCCCTTTTTTCCACGGAATGTCTACGTCTCCAATAAATTCTCATTTGGTTTGAATTTTCAAAGATGCCGTTGGCAATTAAATTGGAATTCGATATCCAAGTTTGTTGGAAGTAGCTCGACTATTACTTAAGATTCTTATAAAATTTGAAAAAGTCATTGAAACACAGAGATATTCAAAATTATGTCAATGCATATAAAAATAACCAATCAAGTAAGAGCACGACATATGAATAGAGCTGTCAAAAGTGGTTTATGACCCGCTTCTCAACTCATATACAATTATTAAGCTGTTATGTGGGTTAAATAAAATTTGCAAAATGGGTTTTAATGGGTTTGCCCATACCCATATTAGACCCAGCTACAAGGTCGCGCGCAACTTGACTAAAAGAATGCTTAGGGTGGAGAAGGAGGGCTTAAATTGGAGGGGCTTAAATTGGAGGGGCTCGTTTTTCAACCGAGTCAATGAGGTGAGGTGAGGTGGCTTGGTATGGTTCATATGTTTTTATTATATTTGAACGATTGAGATCGACTTAAGGCACGCCTTTCTTTTCATTTTTTAGTTATTTTCTTTTTTTCTCTTTCGAGCAGTCCAAAGAGACCAGGCATTCAAATACTCAAACAATTGCAAGAAAGCAAACCCTTATACAACCATTACCATATGAAGCTGAGCTAGAGCCAGAGCTCGAGCTCATGCTTAACTATGCAAAGATAAATCACACAGTTACATTCAACTAAACACCAAATACCACTCTGACCACTAAAAAAAAAACACCAATTGCCACACCACTCTTACCTGTCCTTCAGCGATTAGCTAGTGATCCAGAGCTTGAGTTCAGGCCTATGACTCCCACCACTGATGGAGTAAATCAATGCAGCAAATCCGCACAAGAGCGAAAAGTGGCACTGGAGAAGGACTTGAAGCTCGCGGACGTGGAACTTGAAGCTCGTGAAGAAGGACTTGAAGCTTGCGGACGGTGGAACCTGGGAAAGAAGAGATGATGGCGACCGATACGATAAACGACGGACTGAAGCTTGTAAGGAACAAGGGAGTTGTCATGCCCCGATCCTCAGGCACGCACACATCCGTCTCACTTGGTCGATTTTATAATGCGATATCCCAGGACAATGTATCGCCGACCCTTTCATTTTAAAGCACATGCGGAAGCAGTTAAAATCCCCAGACAATAAAACAATGTGATAGAAAAGCAGGGCCATATTTTTCATATTGAAATTTATAACCAAACTTTTATACAAACCACAATTCACTTCATAACTATTCACATCAAAATGGAGATCTCAAAAGAAGACGAAACTTAGACGAACCTGGGCCGTACTCAAGGCCCCTCTCAGATTGTCTTCTTCTTCCAAAAATCCTTCTCCTCAGATCTCACTTCCGAGTTCTCCTTCTCGGACTTCTCCTCCTCGGCTCTTCGGGGGTCCCGAAATGGTTTTCCCTAAACCGGGATGAGACTACGTCTCGGCGAGTTCTACCCCACTAAGCCCGATTAGTAAACTACTATACTAAAGGCTGCCTAAACACGCACGGGGCAGAGGACTTACCTTGGCCTCAGATCCCACCTGCAAGTCAGTACAATTCACAATAAACATCCATTCACTTCATTTTCAAAGAATACGATTAGTTTTTCTTTATTTGGTGATATATGGTCGAAAATGTTTTTCGATATTTAAACCTCATTGAAAAATGATTTCAATCTCAGGCAAAAAAATCGAATTTTTAAATTATTTTTATTTTTTGAAAAAATTGAATTTTTATTTATTTTTATATTTCTCTTTTAATTTATTTTATCTTTTCTTTTTAAAAATTATAATTTTTTCTTTTCTTTTTCCCTCTTCCTCTGCCACGATTGGCTGGTGATGGGCATAGGCAAGCTTCATTGAGCCGCGAGCTTGCTAGCCTCGATGGAGCTTGAGCTCACCTGGATCTAGGGAGCTCACCAGGACCGAGTGAGCCGTGAGCTCGTTTAGATGCCTATTGGCATTCCAGCCTTATCTTTTCAGGGCCTATCCGAATATGAAAATATGAGGAATTTATATCCATGAAAAAGGAAAGGGTATAGGTATAAAAAAAAAAAAAGAACAGACATGGGCATATAAGGCTCTGCTGAAAAAAAAAAAAAAAAAGGCCCTATGAGATCAAACTAATGAATTGTAAATAGAGTTCAGGTTCGAATCCATAGATAATATGGAATTTCTTGTTATAATAATTAGGGGTGTGCAAAAGAATCGAGACTCGCCCGTACCACCCGGAACCGGACCGAAACCGCCCGGAACCGGTGGTTCTTAAGGGAACCGGTCCGGTTCCCGGTTCCATGGGTGGATCCGCCCACCTGCCCACTTGCCCACCTGGACTGGATCGGTTATATTATAATAAGATATTAATTTTTAATATTTAAAAAATTAGAAATTAGCATATCTAAAATTTAGGACTTCAATCACCATCTTGTCTCAATTCACTCTCCTACTCCATCTCATCTCTCTTAGTTCAAAATCTCCTTGGACTCCCTCTTCCTCTACATTTCACCTCCATATCTATTCATCTCCCTTTGAGTCCTAGTCCAAACTTGGCGAAATAGTGAGTTGATTCTCTTTCCCCTCCCTTAAACTTGAACTCTCTCTCCACGTCGTGGTCATCCACATGGCCACCTCCGCATTCATTGTCATTATCGTCCTCTTCATTGTTGGGCTCATCCCGCTTTTACCTCCCCTCTTCCTCCTCACCCTTCTCAGGCCTGGCCCCATCATCCTCATTTTCGGGGACATGGGCGAACTCTAGGTCTAAGAATGGCTCATCGTCCTCATTGTCAGTCTCGAGAGAGAAGCGAGAGACGGTGGAGGCGTTGGCGAAGATGGTGGTGGTGGTCAGGACAGAAGTGGTGCGAGGGTTGCGATTGTTGCTGCCGCGACGCTAGTACTTGAGGAGAATAAAGCTACCATGGTTGGGAGAGCTAGAATAAGTAGATGTGAGGAGGGCGAAAAAGGGAAGGTGCGGAGGTTGGACCGGTTCTATGGATCCACCCGGGAACTAGACTGGATCGGCGGTCCGGTTCCCGGGTGGATCCATGCAACTAGCGGGCGGTTCTCGGTTTCAATTTTTCGGAACCGGTTCTTAGCAGGCGATTCCTAGTTTTAGATTGGGAACTGCCCTTCCGGACCATGCACACCTCTAATAATAATAGACAAATCAAATTAAGGACTTTCTCAAGCTCAAGATTTTTAACTTGCATCATGTTTGGTTGCTGGGCTGTTAACTATTGTCAAGGCATGCGGCTGTCGAAGGAACAAGGATCAGGAAATGAAAGAAAAGTGAAAAGAAAAAGAAAAAAAGAAAAAATAAAAGAAAAAGAAAGAAAAAATAAATGAAAAAGAAAAATTTTGATTTTTTTAAAAAATAATTGAAATTTCAAAATTTTTAAAAATATTTTTATAAGAATAAATGTTTAATCAATAAAGGACCCTAAGAATATAAAAACATTTTGAAAAACATTTTTCGGTTATTTAAAAGGAGAAATCATTTCCCTGAAATTAAGTTTTTGTCGGAAAACTTTTTTTGTTAGCTCATTTTCCTAAGCGAACCTAATGTTAGAAAATAAGGAAAGTATTTTTAGCAAAACAAATAGACCCTAACTTATGGTTTGATTATTTACAGCATAATGAAAATTACCAAGAAGAAAAGAAGTAATGCGATTCACCATTGGACTGGCGTGGGGCTACATCTGTACCTTTCCAAAGCAATTCTATGTGCATTTTGACTTCGAAGGAACAAACTTATTGACTTTTGCGAATAAGTTTCCCAACCTTAAAATTTTCACCATAACCAGTTCTCTAGACTGATTTCTCCCTCGATGTCTAATGCCACGAATCCAGTAGACCTCGAAACTGTGATGAACAATTTTTCAGGGGTGTGCCTTCTTTGGAAAATCTGCACAAGCTTCCGTGGCTTTTAATTTCCTGCAATCATCTTGCGACTTAAGCTTCCTTTGCTCTTTGGAAAATGCCACTGAGTTGAAGATGTTGAGCATAGCCAACAACAGTTTCGGTGGGACTATGCCCGATTGCCTCAGTAACTTCTCTAGGACTCTCACTGGGGCAGATCTTAATGGGAATAAAACTTTGACGGAAGCATCCCTTTAAATTCATCCAAGTGCCAAATCTTAATAGAGCTTGACCTTTCTAGTAACAATTTGAGCAATACAATATCTCCAAAGGTTATAGCTTATAGGTCTCTCATCATTGTCAATTCTTTTGAACTTGTCTTGGAACCACTTGACCAGAGTCCTTCCATTTGAAGAGGGGAATTAGAAACTTTTAGCTTACTTGAATGTCTCAAGTAATATGTTATGTTGTAAAATTCCAATTAGCCCAGGCAATTGTGAAGGTTTTGAAAGTGCAGGATTACTTCTTTACGGTTCCATTCCCCAATCTATTAGCTCATTAAGAGGCATTGAAGAACTAGATCTTTCGCTTAACAATTTATCGGTTGAACTTTCTAAATTCTCGGAGGCATTTGACTTCCTGAGAATTTTGGATATATCTTGTAATGATTATGAAGGGATGGTACTGATCGAAGGAATCTTTAAGAACGTGAGCGCCACTTCTGTGATTGGAAATGACAAGCTCTGTGGAGGAATGTCCGAATTTCAGCTCCCTAAATGTTCTCTCAATGGTTCCCAAACAATTCCATAAATTGAAACTCATCATCCTTATTTTTCTCAGGATTCTTGTCACAGCTCTTGTTCTAGCTTCTTTGTTTCTTTAGTAGCTGAAAAGGAAGGGGAAGGAATCAGTTTCCACTTCAGGTTTGAATGTGTCTTATGTAACAATTGTGCAATGGACGGACAATTTCTCTTCAAAGAACTTGATTGGTGTAGGTAGTTTTGGATCTGTTTATAAGGGGATACTTCATGAGAATGGAAATGAAAAGCTAGTTGCCATAAAGGTGCTAAATTTACTGCAGCATGGTGCTTTGAAGAGCTTCATAGACGAGTGCAAGATTTTTAGAAATATTAGACATCGCAATGTTTTAAAGGTACTGGTGGTATGCTCAGGTGTTGATTATTAAGGTAACGATTTCAAGGCTTTAGTTTATGAATATATGGTCAATGGAAGCCTTGAAGAATGGTTGCACCAGATCCTAGGCAACTTGGGGATATGGCTACACACAAAAATTGAATTTCATTTAGAAGATAAATGTTGCTATTGATGTTCCTTTCGCGTCAGATTATCTTCAACACCAATGCCAAAGATCCCATGGCTTATTGTCTTAATTGATTACTTAATTGATGCCCCGGTGCTTGCTGACAAATTCTATATGCCATTCCAAAAAGGGGAGCGCGCGTCATATGTTGAAATGATTTCAATCTTCCCCTCACAAGTGGCTTTAATGCAATTAATATACATATACATGTATATTTATAATGATAAAACATTCTATTTTCCCAAGTATATATATAATCGGAATAATCAATGCATTGAAAATTGTACTGTCTTCCTCACTCGAATGCTTAACACAATCACAAAAATAAGAGATTTGACAGAGTTAAAGTAATATTGATTTCTATTAGGTGTAATTATTTCAGGTCACGTCGCAAGACGGTAATTCTTCGTTAATCATTTGGTGTCACCGGACGTGGGTGGCATACTTCTACCTAATCATTGTATGAAGAAGGAATATCATTATTTGATTTCTTCAATTGTAATTCACTTAGCAACATGAGAAAAATGATACTGCAAGTGTCATAGTTTTTTTTAATCATTTGAGTGTCATAGTCGCTCATTTAAGTGTCCTAACCTTTTTTTCCTAACCAATTAAGTATTTTTATAACTTTGCAATTTATCACATAAGTAATTCACAACAAATGTTATGTCACATCGGATTTCTAACACATGGATGAACATTTTAAAAAGTTTGGCACTCAAGTAATTGATTAAAAGTTATGGCACTTAAATGAACATTTTTTAGAAAATTATAACACTTAAGTAGTCGAAAAAAAAAGTAATGGTCCTCAAGTAAGCGTCAAACAAAAGTTACAACATTTGGGCGCCCTTATCCTACCAACATGTATCCAGCTCATTCCATCTTGATTTTGAACCATGCGGTGATTTCTTACCTAACTCCACCAAGAGCGATTATTCATCATGTCTTTATTCAACCGAATATTCTTTGACTGAGAAACTAAACTACAGGAGCAAAGGGCCATCAAAAATGGCATTTTCCATACTTATTCTATGAACAGAACGGGCATGTGACATTAACGGTATGGAAACTCTTCATTGTTTATTTAATGGGTGTGGGTAAGCTGTCATTGCGGACCGACCCGCTGTCTAATTTCGGGGCAGATGACTGGGTGCGCATGATTGTTCCTTCTGAATGGCATACTCTCGTTCTCCCACGAGCCCCGCGGATTTAGAAAATCGGAGGAAACTCGTCGAATTGACCTGTTTTCGTTTGGCTGTCTCGCGCCACCCATGTGTTGATTAAGCAAAATTTTCAGGGGGATTGAATGTCAACGAATTTGGACATTTTTCGGCATTATTGTCACAAATTCAAAATTTTCTACGATTCATTTAAATTGAGACACACGTGATACTACGATTCCACATATTTCATAAAATAATTAAATGATATTTATTTCGCATAAGATGAATAATTCCATCCATTCCATGAAAAATTTAAATTATATTTGCTTCGCATAAGACAAATGAACACAAAATATTCTTTTCATTCATGGATATGTTTATGCATAAATTGTTGTCGGTAATGAAAATATTTTTTATTAATTAATTATTTCAAGTAATATAAGGGATCATTTTTAGGAAATTATTTTTCAAAACAATCATTTTTCATAAAACAAATGGAGTCTTAAACATGTGAGAAGCATTCTTTTTTATATTTTTCTGCTTTGAAAATCATACCTATTCTTAACAAATACCTTATGGACAACTACTATTATTTTTCCTTTTCTTTAGTTTGATGCTAATGTAAATTATAGTGTCAATATTTCAAAAGAAAAAAGAAAAAATAAAAAAGAAATGTCAATTCAATCCATGAAAAGTTTAGAGGTGATTGATTTCAGGGTAGGTTCCCTCCTTGAAAAACGTACCTTGTGGAGTGGCTCTGTTTTTTTCTTTTGTTTATACTTTTAAATATTGAGTTACTATAGGCAAACTCGTAATCAAGCAAACATGAACTCTCCACCATTATAAAATTGGTAGACTCAGCCAAAAGTAAACCTAAAATCAACAATTAAGGAAGAGGTAGAACAGTCATTCAAAAATTCGATACTCAACTAGAGGTAAAACCATAGTAAATTCTAAGTAGAGTAATTTAGTATCTTATTACAATTACAGGAGATGAATCGAAAACTGAAGAATGGAGTTTGAGCCCTAAATTCTATTTTAGAGCAATCAATTTCCAATTCGGTTCCTTTAGCGGAATTAGGGAGAATTACTAAAAAAGTCCTAAACTTATTGCAATTGTATCAATTTAGTCCTAAACTTTTTTTTTGGCCAATTTAGTCCTAAACCTTTTACAATTGTGCTAATTTAGTCAATTCAGCCAAAATTGGCCAGCCGGCACTAACGTGGACATCGATTGGGGACAACTAGCCAGCGAACCAATTTTTTAATATTTTTTAAAATATTTTTTTATACTTTTTTGCATTTTTTTTCCCCACCTTTTTCTTCCTTTGGCTGGCGAGGTTAGCCTCGCCGGCCACTGGCGAGGCTTGCCCTCGTTGGCCACTAGCGAAAGCGAGCCTCGCCCAGTAATGGTGAGGCCGTCGTTGCTAGATCTCGACGGTCCTCGCTGGCCACCAGCGAGGACCGTCGCTAGATCTTGAGGGCGTCCCCGGAGAGGGTGCGGACGGCGGACGAGTCCAAAGGGGGTGGCAGGGCCCTAGCACGGGTTGTCGATGACTAGAAGCGTGAGAGGTCACCAAATTTGGCAACGGTTGAGCCTTGTTGTCCAAATCTGGCGACGGTCCTCGCTGGCGGTCGGCGAGGCTAGCCTTCGCCAGTGGCTGGCGGGGGCGAGCCTTGCTAGTGGTTGGCGAGGCTGACCTTATTGGCCCTCGCCTCCGGCGGGCGTCGGCCGGCCAGAGGAAGAAGAAGGTGGGAAAAAAAGGAAAAAAATTCAAAAATTCAAAAAAAATATTAAAAAATTGGTTCGCTCACCACTGTCCCCCCACCCGGCGTCTAAGTCAACATCGGCCGGCCAATTTTGGTCGGATGGACTGGATTGACACAATTGTAAAAATGTTTATGACTAAATTGGCCCAAAAAAAAGTTTATGACTGAATTGGCACAATTGCAATAGGTTTAAGACTTTTTTGGTAATTCTCCCAGCGGAATTAGGACATTGCCTAAAACTGGTCAGTCCGATTTGGTTCTTGGGTCGGGCCCAGACCAGTGCTCACTCCTAGAAAAGATAAAAGGAAAAGACGCTTAAATAACACCACACAGTAAATCTGTTGTACTAATAGTAGTTGGGTTCCTATTTTTATAAGTAATTTATTAGGTCCAACGCCAATGTGTGAATTGATTAAAATATTGAAGGTGGAATGATTGACTCGTGAAAAATTTGGCTAGTTAAAAATTGTCTAGTATATATGTTAATCAACGTACAATCAAGGGTGTACATATTTTGTTATGCTGATGGTGAGCCTAACAATTATATCTACAAATTTCAAGCGTAATTTAAAAAAGTTGTGATCCTCATGAGCGAAAGATTTCGCAACAATTAATCCATAGTATGCTCTTTTTTGAAAATAAATAATTTTTTTTTTTCAAAAGTTCCGACATGATTTGAAAATCAGTGTGATTCAATATGAGCAAAAAATCCAGTATAATCACACGTCGGATTCCAGAAAATAGCAAAAATGGCATACGCACAAGAGGTAAAAATGGGAAAAAAGTGTTTTAATAAAGGGAAAAAAGCTACTGAAATTTAAATTGCTTTAGGAGATTGATTTAAATTCTTACAGGATAAGGGAGATTAATTTAGATTTGAATATATGAGAGATTTAAGGATGACAAAATTTGTGATGTTGCTTAATAATCATTGTTTGGTAAGATATGGTTGCTATTTATCTTTTATCTCGTAGCGAGCAAGGGCTTTCCATGGAACATTTTAGCAAAGTTGTGATGCCAAAGGCAATTGAGCTGTCTCATGCATCCTCCCCGAGAGAAACGACGGAAAAGATGGAAAATGTGCCTTTTGTTTTGAACTAGGTAGACAAGCTCGGGCATGCTTGTTCAAATGCACAGAATCATGTCTACTTGAGGACCTCTCAGTGCAAAAAGTCGCTGGACGGTGAGAAGCATTCACGTAGCGAAGGTACGAAATCTCAAATGAAGTCACATTTTTCAGAGGGGAAGATATGGATGCTGCATTCATCATCAGACATGTGAGTTCTTCTTTCAGCATGTGAGTTCTTCTATTAAGCACCTATTGGGTTTGTCCATTTGGGGCATATCCAGAAGAGCGCCAACTGAAGGTTTCCAACATCCATGACAATCAATATGTGGGTCTTTTTCCCGTGAACATATCTTGCAGGAAATATATGATTTAATATGATGAAAATAGGAATTCTGGTTGTAAACAAGAGATACTTCGAGGTTCAAATTACATTTGCAGATACCTAGACCCTTCGCATGGGAACTGTGTACTAATTTTTCTGTGCATTTAGTAGTGCACAAGTTTATCATTCCTATATCACAGCAATCAGTAGTACCTGAAAATACATATGAGCCTGCTTACACAAGATTGAGAGGAAGCGAAAGCAATAGGCAAGTGCAGAAATAAATAACACTGGACTTCTGAAAAGAGCACGGGCAGTCAGTCGTTGCTAAGGTATTTCATCTCTTTTCCGGTCGTGATTATCCATGGAAACCAGATGCGTAGAGTTTGTGCCTGATCAAACGCAGCTGAACTGCAACTTCGGTGATACTCACCCGTTCTCTAGGCGCCATAACGGAGCAAGCAAGTCCAATTTCATATAATGTCGCCAAACTCTCTTGAATTAAGTCTTTTATCTTGCAATGCCCATACGGAGGACCACCGGGGCTCATACAGCTCTCTCTTTCTTGCAGAAGAATATCATCAGTAATCTCCAAGACTCGTTCAGGCACAGCTTCTGCAACAAAATTGCGAATACTATAGTTGTCCTTGAACATCTCATTTGTTGGGCTCAATCCTGTGAACATCTCTAGTAGGAAGACACCATAACTATAGACATCTCCCTCTCTTGAAACATCACTTCCCATTGCATACTCTGCAGTCCATAAATACCGACACAGCAATTATTATGCAGGAATGTGTGGGTTGTGCATGTGCGTTTGCGTGCGTGCGTGAGAGAGAGAGAGAGAGAGAGAGAGAGAGAGATACCGGGAGCAGCATACCCAACTGTTCCTCTTACACCAGCAGAACTCATCTGATTGGCTGAAGCATCAGAGGAGGTACTGAGGAGAAATTTTGCTAAACCGAAGTGACATGACCAACCATCTCAGCATCCAAGAGGACATTGGAAGGCTTCAGATCACAATGAACCATGGGTCTTTGGCATTGATGATGAAGATAATCTAACGTAGAAGCAACATCAATAGCAACATTTATCCTCTGAACAAAATTCAATTTTTTAGTATGGCCGTTTCCCCCATCTTGCCTAGGATATGGGTGCAGCCAATCTTCTAAGCTTCCATTGACCATGTATTCATAAACTAAAGCCTTAAAATCATTACCCTGATAATCAACACCTGAGCATACCGTCAGTACCTTTAAAAGATTGCGGTGTCTGATGTTCCTAAAAGCCTCGCACTCATCTATGAAGCTCTTCAAAGCGCCACGGTGCAGTAAATTCAGCACCTTTATGGCAACTATGTTCCCATTCTCATGAAGTATCCCCTTGTAAACAGATCCAAAACCACCAACACCAATCAATTTTTCTAAAGAGAAATTGTTTGTCGCTCGCACAATTGTTCTATAAGACACATTCAAACTTGAAGTGGAAACTGATTCCCTCTTTCTTTTCAGCTGATAAAGATACAGAGAAGCTAGAACAAGAGTTACGCCAAGAAACCCAAGAAAAATAAAGATGGGGAGTTGCAATTTATGGGCAAACTTCTTTGTTTGGGAAGCACCAAAAGAACATTTAGGGAGCCGAAATTTGCGCATTCCTCCACAAAGCTTGTCATTTTCGATCATAGAAGTGGCGGCAGAAGTCCAGCACAAGTGCCATAACTTGGCACGCCGGGACACTTAAGTGCCATAACTTCAAAACGGTACACTTAAGTGCTTTTTTTTTTTTTTTTTTTTTTTTTTTCGAGTGGGACACTTAAGTGCCACCTCCGGCGACTCTTGCCGGAAATCCTACGTGGCAATATTTTATTATTATTTTTTGCCTACGTGGCTCGCCGGAGCTCCAAATCAGCATAAAAATTAAAAAAAAAAAAAAAAGAAAATTTAAGAATTTTAATTTTAAAAAATTAAAAAAATTAAAAAAATAAGAAAATTTTAAAAATTTTTAAAAATTTAAAAAAAAAATAAGAAAATTTTAAAAAAAAAAAAGGGGGAGGTCGAACGGGCGGCCGAGGGCTGAGCCCTCGCCGCCGCCGCCCTCCCCGCCGTCGCCGGGAAGGGCCGGCGACGGAGGGGGAGGGTCGGCGGGGTCGCCGGCCCCCGGCCGACCGACGGCAAGGGCCGCGAGCCCTCGCCGGATCGCGGCGGGGGCCGCGACCCTCGCCCTAGATCCGGGCGAGGGCTCGCGGGCCCCGGCGCCGGCCGGCCGGCCGGCCTCGGCCGGTGGCTCGGCGACCGGCCCCCGGCCGGGCCCGGCGACCCCGGCCGGGGCCCGGCGACCCGGCCGACCCTCCCACTCCGTCGCCGGCCCTTCCGGCGGCGGCGGGAGGCGGCGAGGGCCCGCGAGCCCTCGCCGGATCCGGGCGAGGGCCGCGGCTGCGCCCCGTCGCGACCCTCGCCCAGATCCGGCGAGGGCTCGCGGGCCCTCGCCGCCTCCCCGCCGCCGCCGGAAGGGCTGGCGACGGAGTGGGGAGGGTCGGCCGGGGTCGCGGGCCTTGGCTGGGGGCCGGCGAGGGCCCGCGAGCCCTCGCAGCCCTTGCCGTCGGCCGGCCGGGGCCGGCGACCCCGGCCGACCCTCCCCCTCCGTCGCCGGCCCTTCCGGCGACGGCGGGAGGCGGCGGCGGCGAGGGCTCAGCCCTCGGCCGCCCGTTCGACCTCCCCCCTTTTTTTTTTTTTTTTTAAATTTTCTTAATTTTTTAAAACTTTTAAATTTTTCTTAATTTTTAAATCTTTCTTAATTTTTAAATTTTTTTAATTTTTTTAAAATTTTTTGAATACTTTATAATTTAATTCATTTTTATATTATTATTTACACGTAGACACGAAACGGCGTCGTTTTGCGTTTTCTCCGCCACGTCGGCGTGCAAAACGACGCCGTTTTGGAAACTCGCCGGAAAATTGCCACGTCGGCCATTTGGCCGGATTTTCTTCGAGTGGCACTTAAGTGTCCCATTTTATTCGATGATGGCACTTAAGTGTACCATTTTAAAGTTATGGCACTTAAGTGTCCCGGCGTGCCAAGTTATGGCACTCCAGGTGTCCTCACCTCCAGAAGTGGCACTCATGTTCTTAAAGATTCCTTCGGTCGGTAGCATCCCTTCAAAATCATTATAAGATAAATTCAAAATTCGTAGGAAGTCAAATGCCTCCAAGAATTTAGGAATTTCACTCGATAAGTTGTTATGTGAAAGATCTAGTTCCTCCATACCTCTTAATGAACTAATAGATTGGGGAATGAAACCATGAAAGAAGTTATCTTGCATTTTCAAAACTAACAATCCTTCACAATTGCCTAAGCTGGCTGGAATTTCGTCACGTAACATATTACCAGAGACATCCAAGGAAACCAAAAGTTTTAAATTCCCCACTTCAAATGGAAGGACTCCGGTCAAGTGGTTCCGAGACAAGTCCAGAAGAATTGACAATGATGAGAGACCTATAACCTCTGGAGGTATTGTACCGCTCAGGTTGTTATCATAAAGATCGAGGCCTATTAAGTTTTGGCACTTGGATAAATTTGAAGGGATGCTTCCCTCAAAGCTATTCCCACTAAGACCTAATTTAACCAACTTCTCTAGATTTCCAAGAGAGGATGGGATTACCCCAGAAAATTTGTTATCGTCCAAGCTCAGCTCAACTAGATTTCGAAGGTTCCCTATATTGAAGGGGACGCCACCTGAAAGCCCGTTGGAATGCATAACTAGTCTTCCCAAATTCACCAGGTTTCCAATCCCTCTAGGCATCTCCCCAAAAGTAGGATTCTCCCCTGTTCTCAAGTTAGTGAGGGTCGTAGAAAAATTACCGAGGCAATCGGGCATAATCCCACCGAAATTGTTGTCTTGTATCTCCAACATCTCCAACCCAGTGGCATTCGCCAAAGAGCAAGGGAAGCTTAAGTCGTGGCGTTCTCCACTTCCAAGATAATTGGACCAACATAAAAGCCACTGAAGCTTGTGCAGATTTTCCAAAGAAGGCACACCCCCTGAAAGATTGTTCATCCCAGTTTCGAGGTCTACTAGATTCGTGGCATTAGATATCGAGGGAGGAATTGGTCCAGAGAACTGGTTATAGGATATCCCGAAAAAACTGAGGTTGGGAAGTGTGAAGCCTATGTCTTCTGGGAGAATTCCCCGCAGTTGATTTTCCGTCACGTCCAACAACGCCAGGGACGAGCAATTCAGGATCGTACGAGGAATTGAACTGGACAACAAATTCACTCCCAAAGCAATCTCTCTTATTCTGATCAAATTTCCTAGAGCTTCGGGAATACTTCCACTTAAGTTGTTGAGAGGAAGATAAAGTTGTTCTAATGAAGACAAGTTCCCTAAGGATGCAGGAATATTTCCCATTAGATTGTTAAAACTTACCAGGAGGAACCGAAGCTTCGACAGCAAACCAAGCTCGATGGGAATTCGTCCAGTAAGTTGGTTGCCCTGCAACGCAAGCAAAATAAGGCTGGAGCAACTCGACAGATTCTTCGGGATTTCACCCGTCACAGAATTATTGTCAACAGAAAAGATACGTAGCCTGCCTAACTGCCCTGCTTGTGTAGGGATTTCACCAGCAAAATAATTGTTAGAGAGTTTCAATTCCCTAAGGAAACTCAAGTTTCCAATGTGTGGAGAGATGGACCCCGAGAGCTTCTTGGATTGAAGGTCCAGCCCAGTGACTCGTTGGCGCCGGAGACTACACGCGACACCATACCACTTGCAGAAGTGGACAGTGTCATTCCATGAGCGCAGCATCCCGAACGGATCCTCGGTTATTGCAACTCTAAATGCAAGCAATGACAGTTTGTCCGTTTCATTGGTAGCAGAAGAGCCCCGGTCCAAGTGCAGCGCAAAAGTAGCAAGAAAAATGAAACAGCACAGATGGAACTTCATGCAATTGAAGCATTGATGTCCCATTTTGCTGGTATCTGGAAATTGGAACGAGGGATGAGTGAAGTGGTCTTGGGTTAACTTAGCTATTTATCAGCCTCATATAGTGGAAATTCAAAGATACATGTCTCTGGACTTTCGAAGTAGCTCAGGTCTTCGCACCAAACCATGTGTATCTTCCTGGCTGCTTTCTTTGGCAGGTTTGAAGTTGTTAATGTAGGATAAGGCCAAGGGGAGACGAAAGTGAGTGACAAGATCCTCTTTCAATACTCTACCCTCATTTTTGGAGCCAGAATTTTCACCCCTATTTTCCTACTAAGAGGCCATAAGATAATATTTGGTGCTCATTAGTGCGAAACTAGTACATCTAATCTAATCTAATCTAATCTAGGTAGGCCTTTGGGTCATTTTCCCTGATAAGAAACATTACTTCTGCTTTGAAACTTGTATATTTATTTATGACATGCTAAAAACAGAATAGAGTTTTAATTTGCAATGTTCTTTAACGTGCAATGAAAATTCTTTTTCCTATCTTGGATTGTTATCATGTACTTTTGGGTCACTTGTTACCGCGCATAAATCTGACTCATTTTCAGTAATTATACATAGAGAAATGTGTTTGGATGACGGTTTTTAATTTATTGTGAGAATAACAGTTTGTTTTGGATCACAAAAAAAAAAAAAATCAAACAACAAATAATTATAGATTATTATGGGATTCACTTTTTGAAGAATTCGTGACTCACAAGAAGTTGTTATTCTTATAGCAGCCCGAAAACTGTTATGTTAGCAAAGTTCTTATACATATTATTTTTCGAAGTTAAAAAAAAATGAAAAAGAAAATTAAACTTGATTATTCCTTCTCTAAGCTAGACTCCTCATATGAATATGTATATATTATAATAAGCTTTATCTTATAAATAAACAACTAAATAATTTGGGAAAAAGCAAAACTTTTGACCTTCCCGGATACTTTCTCTAATACTACTCATAATCAAATTATTATTATTATTATTGCACATACCACACCCAAACCGTTCACCTTACACAGGTTTCTCCATTAATTAACATTTACTATCGTTGAATACAATTGACCAAATAAAGGTCTATTACGTGGAACTCTACCCAAAGTGTTTCTAACCGAATGAATATACCAATGATTAAAAAGGAAAACTGTAGAAACTTGACTTTAGTCTCTGGCTTAGGCTTTAATTGTTGAAGATAATGGTAGTCTGGTAGATAGGCTAATATAAGTTTACTTCTTTTCATTAATGACGTTAATTAATTATATTATTAGATATACTTAGATTCATGTTTATTTTTTCATTGTTGTATTTAATGGTGAATTTGATTTAATTGATTTGATTAAACCTGTGTTTCACATTTTTCATTGAACAAAAAAAGTGACGATTTGGCCTGCAAAAGCTCATATGAATAATATAGTATTATCTCAGCATATGCGACATCTTGGCATAGAACTGGAAGCCAACCCTGTGACTTTTGATTCCAAACATTGGTATCGAGAACTTGAACCGGCCGATTCTAGTATTTGGAATTGGTCTAATTTTTGTTTTGTTGAAAAAAAAATCAAATTATTATCATAAAATGTTAACATTGCTCCATTTCACTACAAAATCAAATATTGGTCAAGTGATTATGTTGATATTTCTTCATGTCGAAGACCACGGTTTGATTCTCCAAGTGTGCAAAAGTGTTTATTATTTACAAGACCGATTCCAAACTGGTTCAATTTGGGAACCACTGGTTTCGTCCCTTGAACTGGTTGGTTCGGTCCAGTTCCCAGGTTGAGTTAGACCCGGTGCTCACCCGTACCTCTATTACTTAAATCAAAGAAAAATATCAAAACAAAGAAAAAGAAAATACAAATGTAGTGAAAAAGGTGAGTTTTGGACTCGGACATTCAGCGAAATACTTACGGCAAACAATTAATTGCTGTGAAGATGACTAATTTTCTCCACTTGGGGTCCCATTGCCGACAATAGGCGCATGGTAATGAGTACTCAAAAGACAACTGCCAAGAGAACGTCTCATGATAAACCCTAAAAAACGGAAGGGGTTATCATGACAACCCCCAGGTTGAGTCAGACCCGATGCTTACTAGTACCTCTATTACTTAAATCAAAGAAAAATATCAAAACAATGAAAAAGAAAATACAAAAGTAGTGAAAAAGGTGAGTTTTGGACTCGAACATTCAACGAAATACTTACGGCAAACAATTACTTGCTGTGAAGATGACTAATTTTCTCCACTTAGGGTCCCATTGCCGACGATAGGCGCATGGAAATGAGTACTCAAAAGACAACTTCCAAGAGAACGTCTCATGAAAACCCCTAAAGGACGGAAGGGGTTATCATGATAACCCCCAAGTTGAGTCAGACCCGGTGCTCACCTGTACCTCTATTACTTAAATCAAAGAAAAATATCAAAACAAAGAAAAAGAAAATACAAAAGTAGTGAAAAAGGTGAGTTTTGGACTCGGACATTCAGCAAAATACTTATGGCAAACAATTAATTACTGTGAAGATGACTAATTTCTCCACTTGGGGTCCCATTGTTGACGATAGGCGCATGGTAATGAGTACTCAAAAGACAACTACCAAGAGAACGTCTCATGATAACCCCTAAAGGACAGAAGGGGTTACCATGATAACCCCCAAGTTGAGTCAGACCCGGTGCTTACCCATACCTCTATTACTTAAATCAAAGAAAAATATCAAAACGAAGAAAAAGAAAATACAAAAGTAGTGAAAAAGGTGAGTTTTGGACTCGGACATTCAACGAAATACTTACGGCAAACAATTACTTGCCGTGAAGATAACTAATTTTCTCCACTTGGGGTCCCATTGCCGACGATAGGCGTATGGTAATGAGTATTCAAAAGAGAACTGCTAAGAGAATGTCTCATGATACTAAAGGACGGAAGGGGTTATCATGATAACCCCTGGGTTGAGTTAGACTTGGTGCTCACCCGTACCTTTATTACTTAAATCAAAGAAAAATATCAAAACAAAGAAAAAGAAAATCAAAAGTAGTGAAAAAAGGTGAGTTTTGGACTCGGACATCCAGCGAAATACTTACGACAAACAATTAATTGCTGTGAAGATGACTAATTTTCTCCACTTGGGGTCCCATTGCCGACGATAGGCGCATGGGAATGAGTACTCAAAAGACAACTGCCAAGAGAACGTCTGATGATAACCCCTAAAGGAAGGAAGGGGTTATCATGATAACCCCCAGGTTGAGTCAGACCTGTTGCTTATCGGTACCTCTATTACTTAAATCAAAGAAAAATATCAAAACAAAGAAAAAGAAAATACAAAAGTAGTGAAAAAGGTGAGTTTTGGACTCGGACATTCGGCGAAATAGTTACGACAAACAATTAATTGCTGTGAAGATGACTAATTTTCTCCACTTGGGGTCCCATTGCCGACAATAGGCGCATGGTAATGAGTACTCAAAAGACAACTGCCAAGAGAACGTTTCATGATAACCCCTAAAGGATGGAAGGGGTTATCATGATAACCCCCAGGTTGAGTCAGACCTGGTGCTTATCCCTACTTCTATTACTTAAATCAAAGAAAAATATCAAAACAAAGAAAAAGAAAATACAAAAGTAGTGAAAAAGGTGAGTTTTGGACTCGGACATTCAGCGAAATACTTACGGTAAACAATTAATTGCTGTGAAGATGACTAATTTTCTCCACTTGGGGTCCCACTGCCGATGGTAGGCGCATGGTAATGAGTACTCAAAAGACAACTGCCAAGAGAATGTCTCATGATAACCCCTAAAGGATGGAAGGGGTTATCATGATAACCCCCAAGTTGAGTCAGACCCGGTGCTCACCCATACCCCTAAAGGATGGTAGGCGCATGGTAATGAGTACTCAAAAGACAACTGCCTAGAGAACGTCTCATGATAACCCCTAAAGGATGGAAGGGGTTATCATGATAACCCCTAGGTTGAGTCAGACCCAGTGCTCATCCGTACCTCTATTACTTAAATCAAAGAAAAATATCAAAACAAAGAAAAAGAAAATACAAAAGTAGTGAAAAATGTGAGTTTTGGACTCGAACATTCAACGAAATACTTACGGCAAACAATTAATTGCTGTGAAGATGACTAATTTTCTCCACTTGGGGTCCCATTGTTGACGATAGGCGCATGGTAATGAGTACTCAAAAGACAATTGCCAAGAGAACGTCTCATGATAACCCCTAAAGGATGGAAGGTTCTTTTAACATATCTCCATGGTCAAGGACCACTCGTCCATTCGAGTGAGAAGCTGTAGAAGACCCTTGGCGTGTTTCAAAAGGAGAAGACCCTTGCCATATTACAAAAGCAGGAGACCCTTGCCGGATTACATAATCTTCCATGCTCGCCGGTGGCTCCATTTTATAGATAGAGACCGCACGAGCTCAAACCTAAGTTCCAGCCAAAACAGCCCATCATTCAGCAAAAGGTCGCGTCCTTCATTGTTCATTCCTCTCTTTCCAAGTCAGAGCACCCCTCCTCGTGCCCCTTTTCTCCACGGAATGTCTACGTCTCCAATAAATTCTCATTTGGTTTGAATTTTCAAAGATGCCGTTGGCAATTAAATAGGAATTCGATATCCAAGTTTGTTGGAAGTAGCACAACTATTACTTAAGATTCTTATAAAATTTGAAAAAGTCATTGAAACACAGAGATATTCAAAATTATGTCAGTGCATATAAAAACAACCAATCAAGTAAGAGCACAACATATGAATAGATCTGTCAAAAGTGGTTTATGACCCGCTTCTTAAATCATATACAATTAACTAAGCTGTTATGTGGGTTAAATAAAATTTGCAAAATGGGTTGATATGAGTCTACAAAAAGCTAAGCCCATCTAAATAGGTTTTAATGGGTTTGCACCATACCCATGTTATTAGACCCAGCTACAAGGTCGCGCGCAACTTGACTAAGACTGCTTAGGGTGGAGAAGGAGGGCTTAAATTGGAGGGGCTCGTTTTTCAACCGAGTCAATGAGGTGAGGTGGCTTGGTATGGTTCATATGTTCTTATTATATTTCAACGATTGAGGTCGACTTAAGGCACGCTTTTCTTTTCTTTTTTCTGTTCTTTCTTTTTTCCCTTTTAATCTCATTTAAGTGTCATCAATTTCACGAAAAACTCAACAAAAAAGGAAAATACTTTTTCAAAAAGTATTTTCAAAACATACAATTAATTTTCCTTTATTCGGTTTATTTGGTGATATATGGTCAAAAATGTTTTATGATATATAAACCTCATTAAAACATGATTTCAATCTTAGGAAAAAAGAATCGACTTTTTAATTTTTTTAAATTGAATTTTTAGCTATTTTTATTTTATTTTTTCTTCTTTTCTTTTTCCCTCTTCCTCTGCCACGACCGGTCAGCTATGGCCATAGGTAAGCTTCATTGAGTTGCGAGCTCTATAGCCTCGACGGAGCTTAAGCTCACCTGAATCTAGCGAGCTCACCAAGACCGAGTGAGCTGTGAGCTCGTTGACTTACGTCATGTCTATTCGTTGGGCTACCAACTATTGTCGAGGCATGTGGCTAGTGAAGGAACAAGGATCAGGAAAAGAGAGAAAAGAGAAAAGAAGAAAAGAAGAAAAGAAAAAGAAAGAAGACAAAAAATAAAAAAAATAAAAAGAAAAAGAGAAAAGAAAAAGAAAAATTTTGATTTTTTTAGAAGTATTTTTATAAGAATAAACATCTAATTAATTAAGGACCCTAAGAATAGAAAAACATTTTGAAAAACGTTTTTTTGGTTATTTCCAAAGGAGAAATCATTTTCCTAAAATTAAGTTTTTGTAGGAAATTTTTTTTCGTTGACTCATTTTCCTAAGCAAACCTGTTGACACCTAAATTTTACTATTTTATTATGTACAAGATTAGGAATTAATCACTAAAACAAAAACAAAAACAAAAAAGAAAAAGAAAAAAGAAAAAAGAAACAAAAAAAAATCGGGCTAGCCGGAGCCGGTCTTGGCCCGGCCCGCCCCTCTCCCTTTCCCTTTGCCCTTCCGCTAGGCCGGCCCGACCTCCTTCTCCTTTCCTTTAGCCCGGCCCGCATCTGTTCTTCCTCCCTCCAGTGGTCTTCGCTTGAGGACTTGCGGAAAGACAGAAACGCAGCGAGCAAGCAAAGCAGGAGCAAAGCGAGAGGATCGGATGGCGCGGCTAGCGTGATCCGCGGGTCGGGAGCGGCCCGGCCGGTAGCTGGCACGGCTGGTCTTCGCACGAGAACCTGCAAAAGAAAAACATGAAAGAAGGGAAAGGGAGGAAGCACAGGGAGAATGGGAGAGAGAACCGGGTAGAGACAGAAAAAAAAAGGTGGAGAGCTTGAGCGAGAGAGGTGCTCGAGAGTGAGAGGCGGAGCAAGAGAAGCACTCGAGAGAGGGTAAAGAGCCAAAGGGAGGCTCGACATTGCACGGAATCCGGTTCCCCGACGCCCTTCTTCTGGAACTATGAGGAACCGAGAGAGCTGAGGAGGAGCTGAAAGGAACCAGAGAGAAACCGAGAGGGAAAAGAAGTCCGAGCGAGGAAGCGACTAAGGGAGAGCAAGGGAGCTTCAGTCGTCGCTTCAGCTGCGTGCGAGCCTCGCCGGACGACCCCTCGGCCAACGTCCTCAAATTGGACCCGGTATGTCCTCCTTGCGCCCTGTTTTCACCCGGTTCCGTGCATCCCGAGCCGGAGTTTACGTTCAACTGGTTTGCGTGAACTTCGGCCCTGTTCACTCCCTCTTTGGTTGCTGTATGTTTTATTGTTTGTTGGTGAGAGTCTTGGTTTGGGTTCGGGTCCTAGTTGAGCTAGAAACCTTGTGATTCGGGAGAGCCCTCCGCCTGTTTGATAGAATGCCACAATGAGATCCAGTCTCCGCAGTTTTGTCTTTGACTGAAATCGAGTTGTCCGGGCGTGTCGCGCTCTTTTATGATATTCCGGTGGTGTTGGATGACCTTGGGCGTCGGTCGTGTGGTCGTTCGCTACGTTCCCATCGTCGTTGTTGTTTGTTCAATGTTTGGCCGAGGAGGGTATGCTCGGCCGATGATGGTGACGATCTCCGGCCAACTAGTGGCCGACGGAAGTTCGGCGGTGGAAGGGTCGCCAGTTGTTTCGGGCTGCGTTGTTGTTTGGCTGAATCTCGATGAGGCCATGTTTTGGAAGAGAAGCTTCGGGCGTGCAGTGGGTAAACGCGAAGGTGGAGAAAACCAGGGAAGAAGACAACCTAAAAAAGCTTAAAAGAAAAACAAGAAATAAAAGAAATAAAAAGAGTAATGAAAAGAAATGAAAAAAAAAATAGAAAGGTGGAAAAGACGTGGGGAGGCAGACGTTCAGTGAAGGCAGTGTGGATGAAGAGGATAGTGCAGGAAAAGACAAAGCATAAGAGAAGCCAAAAAAAAAAAAATTAAAACTAAAACAAACTAAAAAAATTAATTAAAAATCTTATTTTCTTTTTCAAACCGAAAGGGCGAATCTGGTTTTGGGTCGGGTCAATGGCCGGATCGGATCTACCCGATCCGAACCCTTTATCTGAATATAATAATATTAAATATAAAAAATATATTAAAAATTTCAAGAATTCAAAAATTTTCAAAAAAAAAAGAAAAATAAAAAATTTCGAAAAATAATAAAAATTCAAAAAACTTTCCGAAAATTCAAAAACGCAGAAAACATTAAAAAATTTGACCTTTTTTAAAAAAATTAAAAAATTAAAAAAAAATTAAAATCTAAAAATAAAAAAAAATCCTTTTTTGGGGGAAAATTCGAATGTTTTTTTAAAAAAAAAAAAGAATAGAAAAATCTAAAAAAAAAATTAAAAAATTAAATTTCCTCAAAAAGTTTGAAATTAATCTTTAGAGTAATTTTCTCTTAAAAATAGGAAACCTTTCAATTTAGAATTGTGTTTAAGTTTGATTAAGCCTTTCGGGCTTTACCTTAAGATTTCAATTGTCCTTACGGAACAAACGCCGTTGAATGCATAATATTGATGTGTTGATTTTGGCTTCTCTTTAATTTAGTTAGGATTAGTATTTATCTTTTCTTTGGTGTTGAATTTTTGCTATTTCATGCAATTTATTTAATCATTTTTCTTAGTTGCTAATTGTTATTTTAATGATTGTGCACCCGTATGATCACCTCACATGTTAGTGGATAGGTATAAAATCAATTCAGACTGCCTGACAAAAATCATTTCTTTTAAAATGAACAAGATTAGGTACCGAAATGGCATTAATTGGTTAATTAGTGTAATCAAGTCCCCGATCCTAGACTCTCTGGTTGCGTGGAAAGTGAGGCACGCTCCCATGCCTCACTTGGTTTCTAGCCGACCCCAATAGGCTAGTGGCGACTCCTTTTGTGCAAAATTTTTAAGAATATCCCAACGTCACGCGGGGTATGGGCTTGGGAGAGCTTGCGCCTAATCATGGGCCTTAGGCCCGTCATTTAGACAATACCCCTAAACCTGTTCCCTCTTCTTTTGCCTTTTTTTGCCTTTTCTCTTTCTTTTCTTTTCATTTTTCTTCCTTAGCTTGGCCGGTGGCCGCCCAGCGGCCGGCCGACCGGCGACTAGCGACCGGCCCGACCAGCCGACCGGCCGCGGTCGCGAGCGCCCGAGCTCGCCCGGGCGGCGAGGCTCCACCTAGCCCGATCTGTGGAAGCCCAGCTCGCCCGAGCTCGGCGAGGCGGAGCCTCGCCGGCTTGGGGCGGAGCTCTAGCCTCGCCAGATCCGACGAGCTGGGTGGGGCTCGGGCCTAGCCCGAACTCGCCAGAGGTCTGGCGAGCCGCGAGCTCACCGGATCGGCGGCGGAGCTCGGGCTCGCCTTGATTGGGAGCCCGAGCTCCGCCGCTAGATCCGGCGAGCTCGCGGCTCGCTGACCTCCGGCGGCGAGCTCGGGCGAGGCCGAGCCCCCCCGGCTCGCCGGATCGGCGACCGAATCTTGGTCGGCCGGATCTGGTCAAGCGTGCGGCAGCGGAGGAAGGAAGAAGGAGGAGGAAGGAGGAGGAGGAAGGAGGAGGAAGAAGGAAAAGAAAAGGAAAAAGAAAAAGAAAAAGAAAGAAATTAGTTAACGAATGGTGGAAAATATTTTCCACTCAAAATTTAAGTTTCAGCCGAACACCGGAAAATATAGCCATTTTCTGGAAAATGACTTCGGGAAAATGTTTTCCGGAGATGGTCTATTTTCCGTGAAACGAACG
This sequence comes from Eucalyptus brandiana, assembly GCA_014182725.1. NCBI lineage: Eukaryota > Viridiplantae > Streptophyta > Magnoliopsida > Myrtales > Myrtaceae > Eucalyptus > Eucalyptus brandiana. The sequence continues at coordinate 34,362,376 of CM024669.1, forward strand.
CAGCCTTAATCTCATTTAAGTGTCGTCAATTTCATGAAAAACTCAAGAAAAAAGGAAAATACTTTTGAAAAAGTATTTTCAAAGAATTCGATTAGTTTTCCTTTATTTGGTGATATATGGTTGATGTTTTTGATATTTAAACCTCGTTAAAAAATGATTTCAATCTCAAGCAAAAAAATTGAAATTTTAAATTATTTTTATTTTTTAAAAATTGATTTTTAGTTATTTTTATTTTTATTTCCTCTTTTTTTTTGTTATTTTCTTTTTTAAAATATTTTTTTTTTCTTTTCGTTTTCCCTCTTCCTCTACCACGACCGGTCGGTGATGGCCATAGGTAAGCCTCATTGAGTTGTGAGCTCGATAGCCTCGATGGAGCTTGAGCTCACCTAGGTCTAGCGAGCTCGCCAGGATCGGGTGAGCTGTGAGCTTGTCGACTTGCGTCATGTTTGGTCACTGGGTTGCCAACTATTGTTGAGGCATGCGGCTGGTGAAGGAACAAGGATCGGGAAAAGAGAGAGAAAAGAGAAGAGTAGAAAAGAAGAAAAGAAAAAGAAAAATTTTGATTCTTTTAAAAATAAAAAAATTAAATAAAAACATTTTTAAATTTTTTTTATAAGAATAAAAGTCTAATTAATTAAGGACCCTAAGAATAGAAAAACATTTTGAAAACCATTTTCCGGTTATTTCAAAGGAGAAATCATTTTCCTAAAATTAAGTTTTTGTAGGAAATTTTTTTTCGTTGACTCATTTTCCTAAGAGAACCTAACGTTAGAAAATAAGGAAAACATTTTTAGCAAAACAAATGGATCCTGAATTTTGGTTTGATTATTTCCGGCATAATGAAAATTACCAAGAAGAAAAGAAGTAATGCGATTCACCACTGGAGTGGCGTGGGGCTATGTGCATTTTGACTTCGAAGGAACAAACTTATTGACTTTGCAAATAAGTTTCCAACCAAATCACGACGCTTATGATCGCGCATCAGTAGAAACCAATACCATATCGATTACATTTCAAACATTCCAATTATATTCGTTATTCCATAACCAGTTAGAAAAATAACAAAATTTGTTATTCATTCATCTATTATCAAACAACCTTCTATTTTTAATTTCAGCATTTAAGGAATTTAGCAATCAATATTCAATACTTAAATATTCAATATTTATTTTACAGTTTGATATCAACAATTGTTATTGACATTGAGAATTTACCAAATACAATGATTAAAGTGTATATTTTTAGAAAAGCCCCGATACCTCTCTCTCTCTCTCTCTCTCTCTCTCTCTCTCTCTCTCTCTCTCTCTCTCTCTCTCTCTCTCTCTCTATTAAAGTGTATATTTTTAGAAAAGCCCCGATACCCCTCTCTCTCTCTCTCTCTCTCTATCTCTCTCTCTCTCTCTCTCTCTCTCTCTCTCTCTCTCTCTCTCTCTCTCTCTCTCTCTCTCTCTCTCTCTCTCTCTCAGTTTGAGCTCATAGCTTTAGGGCGTGCATATGATAATAATTCTATTTTTATATCTTTATGTTTTTCGGAATAAGTTTGGAACAGAAATCTGTTTTGTAACGTAATTTTTTTTTTTTTTGACCCAGGGAACCCCCGCACGCCGCTTCGCGGCTGAGGTAAGCCCTGGGGAGGCACGTGAGGACCCACCACCCACGTGCCCCGGGTAAGACACGGCTTGCACTGAAGCACGACGACGCCGTGGATCGAACGCAGGACCTTTGCGTTAGAGGTCCCTTGCTCAACCACCTACGCCACCACCGCGGGTGGTTTTGGTAACGTAATTTTTTTCTTCTAATTTCTAGGATAGATTTCTAATCCAGCAATAGATTTGGACAAGAAATTAGAAGTTAAAATTTTTAGCTTTTTTATTTCTGGAATAAAAGTAAGAAATGAAAACTCTTCTCATTGATTATTTTCATTATCGCCACTACCCATTCGCCTCTCATGTGATGTTGGAAGCCCACCGTTGATGGTTGGATGTTGGTTGCCGGTCGTTGGATGCAAGCCACCGGTTGTTGGAAGCCCGTCGTTCGTGGTTGGTCGTTAGATGCCTGCCGCCGATAGCCAATCGCTGCCCCCAACTGCCGAATGTCGCCTGCTTGCCTCCTGCCACCGATTGTTGGATGCCTACAACCCACCTCCTACCGTTGATTGTCAAATGGCAGCCACTAGACACCGGACGCCTCCTACCACTATTCGAAAGAGAAAAATTTTGTGTTGTTATTAAACGAATTTATATTTTAGGAACATGAATTTTATATTTTTGTTCAGAAATTTGATTAGGGAATCGAAATAGAAAATCAATTTCTAGAATAGAATGATTATCCCGCTTGCCTTTAGTGGTCCAATGCACAAAAGTCGAGATTACGGCTGCTAATGGCAGCCCTAATTGTGATTTGAGGTCGCATCCATCCACCAGCAATGGCGGTGTGCTGGCTCTGTTGCTGATAGCGACACATGGCATGGCTTGATCAAAATGGAAACAAGAAATGGGAAAGAAGAGGAAGAAGAAACAGGCGAAACAAATCTAGACCATCCAATGTCTCTTGAAGTGTGAACTTCTTGGGGGAGTAAATTTAAAATTGTTCGACCAAAAAATTAAGATTGAATTCCTCTCCTAATTTCAAAGGATCTCAATCCTAAATTTCGTGGTTTAGCAATGGACAACCGGCTCGTTTATAGAAAAAAAGAAACCACCTCATCATCAAGCTCCATCAAAAGTAAAACTACTATAGTGCATGTTGATTTCGAAAGGATATGCAAAGCTCGAGCATCTCGCTAGTTTTTATAAACTAGTTGTCGCGACCAAATTTTTTCGGGGTGTGAACTACCTAGGGTTTGGCTAATGGATTGTTAAGCCTAGACTTAACTCGGGCTCTCCCAAGCCCATACCAATTCGCGACTTAGGTTCAAGTTTATAACATGCAAATGATTTTTCAATTAGGAGTCGCCACTAATCTATTTTTGGTGGGTTGATTAGAAACCCAAGTAAAGTAACGGGAGATTCACTTTACTCCTACGAACCAGAGACTATGGGTACGGGGACTTGGTTACACTAGATTCCTCTAATGCCCTTTCGGTACCTTTCTTTTTATTTTGAAAAATGTTTGGCAAGCAGTTTTGATTGATTTTAAATTTATTTCCCTAACATGTGAGGCAATCATGCGAGTGCGCAAACCACCAATTTAACACTCAGATAAAGCAGTGAATAAATTATAGGATTTACCTCGAAGCAACGAAAGCATCTGCGTTGTTAGATCAAAATTCACATCAGCAATCTTAGATATGATTTCTAATTAACACGCAATTACTCAATTTTTGCTTTCGTTTTAATGAGAATCATGCAATGCAATATACTAATCTAACATGCAATGATATGGCATAGCAATATGACCTAAACTATATGACATAAGTAAAAAAAAAAAAAATGATTTTTTTTGTTTTCTTAGTGAACATGCAATAATTAAATATGCAATCTAAATTAACCAAATGACCTAACTCTAATGACGAGGAAATTCTAATTAAATGAACCTAGCAATTACTAAATGACGTACATTTCATGAACCCAATTCTATATGACGTGCACGTGATTTTTTATTTTCTTAATAAGCATGCAATCTATCCTGATATGCAATGACGTGCAAAGAATGCCCTAATTCTGATTTTTCTTTTTCTCTTATGAAATTCAAAATTAAAATGGCCAAATAATTAAACCTGCAATTCAAATTTAAAACTAACATCCTAGATGAATGCAATCTAATTCAAAGATATCATCTAACCTAGATATCATCTAAACATGCATTTAAAAAAAAACTAACGAACCTATCATGCAATCAATCCTAATCTACATGGGATGGGAATGCAATTTTTTTTTGTATTTTCGGGATAAATAGAACAACTATGAGATAAACATCAAACCAACCATGATCGTCAAGAGTATTATCCATCACTCAATTTGAAATTCAAATTTGATTATCTCGCTAATAAAATCGATAAATCGATCTTAAGCCTTAAAGATCAAGATATCAGTTTTACTCCCGCGTGAATAATTATTCAATCTAAAGCCTTATAGATAGAATAAAAATTCGTGCGGTTGCGAATTGGATCCTACTTTAGGGAATTTCAATCATGTATTGGAAAAAAAATCAAACAAAGAGATAAAATATCAAAACCTCAAACAAGATAAACAAATCTACCTAATAAGTTAAATCTACCTAAAAGATAAACCTATCAAATAAAGTAAAATAGATCTATACCTAAATTTGAATTTTTCCAAAAAAACAATCGGTAGAATGGACCAACGATGGGCACGGCACGGCACGGCTCAGCTTTAGGGACACGGTTGTGGCAATATCTCGGCTTGGCTTGGCACAATTTGTGACGATTTCGATGGGCTAATGTTCGGGACATCAATGTGGCGTCGAGTTAAACATGGAACAGCAACGTTGATGCAGCAAAGTCAGCAAGCTTCACCGATATTGGGTTGGGTCGTGATGGACACGATTCAAGCCTGAGGAACTCACGGACACGCCTACACCGATACTGCTCAATCCACTTTGAAGCACACCTCGACACCTGGACGTGGGCAGCAATTGGGACAGCAAACAGTCAACGTTTGAAGATCCAAATATTTGCTAGAGAAGTTGAGGAATTTGCTGTGATGCTCAGCCCTCCTTGACGCGCCCTTGGACTAACGTGGCAGAACAATGGGAACAGCAAATTAGTTGACGTTGGGCGCCCTTCACAGACAAAACACCGGCACCGAGAAGGAGCTGCAGGCACACGTGGAGATCACCGATGTCGATGGAGCCTCCTTTGAACTTCCGAAGGTAAAAGGCACCGAGAAGGAGCTGCGCAGGCACGCGTGGGGATCACGATGTCAATTGATCACCGAAAATCAAAGGGCAGCACACGTTCGCCAACGATTCTCCCTCACGATCCGTCCCTCTCTCTCGATTCTCAACTTTTCGTCCTCAATTGTCCGGCCGTATGTTTTCAATTGAGTGGCCTCCCTTTCTCTCAATTTTTCGAAAATTGCTCCCTCTTGCACGAATTTTTTTAGCGGATTCTTTCTCAATTTTTTTTTTGCACCCCCTTGGTTACGAAAAATGAAACTCTCTTTTATACTAATTCCGAACGGCCACCTTGAATGGTATTTTTCGAGTTTCCATCTTCTGTCGCATTAAATCAAAGCTGCAAATCAAAGCGAGATTTCGCAATCAACTCGATTTTGCTCCGATTTATTCCGTTTTATAAAAATTCTTGCCCTTTGTTTACCTAATTTTTAATTGTTTCTGCATTTATCGAAATCTGAATACTCATCAGAATTTCAAATTTCCTTGCATAGTTCAATCAAATCAATTTCCCCCAATTTCATTTTTTCTTTTTATTTGTCCAAAAATGCAATTTTTATTTTCCTTATTTTCCTAGATTTGCTAAAAATAGGTGTCAACAGCTGCCCCTCTTTAAAGGTGAGCTCGTAGAGGTTGCCTTCAAAGACAAGTTGAGACCTAAATGTTAATCATGCAGATGTATTGAGTGACTCTTTTTGTTGTTCTTTTTTTTTTTTTTTTTGGGAAGAAAAAAATGAATCCCATTTGGAAATGAAATTTATATAATGCATGGAAATGTTAATGCAAATGATAAAGGAACTTACTTTGAATTACTTACCTTCGGGGATGGTAGAGTAACTCAAGATAGATTGGTGTTACACGTCCAGGACCCGTACCATTCTACGGTCGCCTTGACGAAAAAATGATTTTTCAGGACCCGTACCATTCTACGGTCGCCTGAACTGAGGTTGTCTAGGACCCGTACCATTCTACGGTCGCCTTGACGAAAAAAATGATTTTTCAGGACCCGTACCATTCTACGGTCGCCTGAACTGAGGTTGTCTAGGACCCGTACCATTCTACGATCGCCTTGACGAAAAAAAATGATTTTTCAGGACCTGTACCATTCTACGGTCGCCTGAACTGAGATTGTCTAGGACCCGTACCATTCTACGATCGCCTAAACGAAAAAATGATTTTTCAGGACCCGTACCATTCTATGGTCGCCTGAACTGAGGTAATTGCTTTTCCAGGACCCGTACCATTCTACAGTTGCCTGTTAGAGCAATAAATATTGTCTAGGACCCGTACCATTCTACGGTCGCCTAGACTAAGGTTTTGCTTGGTTAGGACCCGAATCATTCTTCGGTCGCCCAGCCTTGCGAAAAAAATCATCCGACCAGGACCCGAACCATTCTTCGGTCGCCTTAATCAGATTGAATCTGGATGAAAAATCTTTGGGGGACAACTCCATTGAGTGTCAGTGCTTGAAAAGGAATACCTGTACAATGACAAGTATTTAAGGTATGGATAGAGATAGACTTACCTGATGACATCTCTGTTCCTTAGGGATATGTCTCCTGTAAAACATGGTCGTAGGAGAGGCAACATGCATTTGTAATCATAAACATGCATAAATATAATAGAGGTTCATGATGATTTCCATTAATCTCGCATCACTTAATTCCCATTCTAAACACATGAGTGTCATGAATGTGTCAAATGAGGGATCCTTTGGTCTGAAAGGACTTTTTCTCTCATCCTCATTAAAATGGCCTTTTCATCCCGACCTTTGATGCGGGATTTTGTCAATTACTCTATCTCACCATCGTCATGCCAAACAAGGGTCCGAACAATGCTCTCGCAAGTGGTACGATCTCACCAATCTGAGAGGTCTTGAACAAGGACAATAATGTGGGCTTGGTCAATGGCTTAACAAAAAGGACTCTTTGAGTCGAGGCTTTCGAAAGAATGAGTGATATTCTGTAATCATCTCTGGGTTTACAAGTCAAGAACCCTGCAAAATGAGAAAGAAATAATCTTGCTCGCATCTCTTCGAGCGATGCTTAAAACATGTGAACCCCTAGGTTAATTCAAGTGCCATAATCAGAAGAGACTTTGCAAGGGACGTAACATAGGTTTGGTTCATGGGTTGAAAAATGAAAGGATCATTAGGCTCAAAAAGTGTTTAAGGGGGTTAAAGTTGGTGATCATCTTGACATTTCCACCACTTTCTTTCTCCACTGTTGAAGATTTTTTATCGCAATTCCATTGATTACAACAACATTTGAGAGGTTTTTGGTACCACCTTACTGGGGATACAACTTACTATATCAAGAGTTTGATTTTTTTTTCTTGGCATTGGCCCTGCTCTTACCAAGCACACTGCTTTTTCATGCCCCATTATTTGCACTTTTTTTTTTTTTTTTTTTTTTGGAACTTGCACAACCATCCTTTACAGCATTCTAAGCCATGTTACTTGAACGATTCTTTTTGCCTTGCCCCAGTGTGGGGGATGATCACCAACTGGGTTTAATATGAAATAAATTCATAGGCTCAAGTGGGCTATGCAATAGATAGAAGTGTATAGGATAAAGAAAGAACTGCTCTTCATCATCTTAAGGCACTTCAAATTACCGTATGAATTACACTGCAAAAGCAATATTCGAAGATCGATGCAAGTGGGAGCAAGAAGATTCCTACCATTCATTTCAAATTTGTCCCAATGTGGGATGATCCTTGACAGGGGTAATTTTAAAAAAATCTCCATAAGTGTATGGGGCTCAAAGGGGTTGAGCAATGGATCACCTATAGTGTTTGGGATAGAGAAAATAATGCCTCTCATCACCTTGGTTGACGTACCCTTTGCGAGATAGCCCTCTTCCTTGCGGGCATGGAATCTTTCACACGACTCGCTGGGGGTTAGTGTATGAAACAGCGTATGGAACAAGGTTTGCCTTTCGTCATTCCAAAGCACTCCATTTGACACGTTCAATTCATCTCACACAATTCATCATGGGTAATATTTATTGACAGCATCTGAATTAACAGGAGTGGAAAACTCACGACCATCCATTTCTGCCAAGATCAAGGCACCGCCAGGAAGTACCTTCTTTACCACATATTGTTTGTAGTTTGGAGCAAACTTGCCTCCGGGATCTGGAAAAATTGGCAACAACTTCCTTAGGACTAGGTCATTTACCTTGAAATGTCTCGGCCGCACCTTCCAGTTGAAAGATCTAGCTACTCTTTGCTGATATGCTTGGCCATGGCAGAGAGCCTTCAGTCTTTTCTCGTCGATTAAGGTCAACTGCTCAAATCTTTGTTGTGACCATTCCGCCTCAGACAAATCCACTTGGGATAGAACTCTCAAAGATGGAATCTCCACTTCCACGGGTAAAACTGCCTCCATGCCGTATACCAGAGCAAAAGGGGTTGCCCCAGTGGAAGTGCGGATCGATGTCCGATACGCCATCAGTGCGAAGGGTAACCTGTCGTGCTAATCTCGATAATTCACGGCTGTCTTAGCCAAAATCTTCTTAATGTTCTTAGTGGCTGCTTCAACGGCCCCATTCATTTGAGGGCGGTAAGGAGACGAATTCAGATGCTTGATTTTGAACTCTCCGAACAACTCATCAACAAGTTTGTTGTTCAAATTGGTCCCATTATCAGTGATGATTGCTTTAGGAACACCATAGCGAGCAATTATGTCACGTTTGACAAACTTTACCATATTACGAGCAGTGACACTTGCAAAGGATGTAGCTTCGATCCATTTGGAGAAATAGTCTATCGCCACCAAAATGAATCGATGTCCATTTGAAGTCTTGGGATTGATTGGGCCAATCACATCAATACCCCACATCAAGAAAGGCCATGGCTTGGAAAACTGATGCGGCTCAGTTGGAGGAACATTTATTTTATGTCCATGAATCTGGCAGCGATGACAACTCCAAACATACCGGATGCAGTCACTTTCCAGTGTGAGTCAGTAGTATCCTAATCTCATAATCTTCTTGGCCAACATGTGTCCATTCATATGGGGGCCACATACCCCCTCGTGCACTTCTTGCATGATTTGAGTGGCTTCGACTGCATCTACACATCGCAACAAGACAGAATCGTAAGATCTCTTGTATAAATTCTCACCACTGACGAAAAATTTCGAGGCCATCTTCGTGATGTACTTCCTATCAGCCCGAGTGCTTCCTCAAGAAATTCTTGTTTTTTAATGTAATTCATGATATCGTAATACCATGGTTTTCCATCAGATTCTTCAGTCACAATCATACAATAAGCCGGCTTTGGCAAAACTTCTATTTTCGAGGCTCAACCTCCAAACCATCGGTGACTTGGAGCATAGAGGACAACGTCGCAAGTGCGTCTGCAAATTGATTATGAGACATTGGCAAGTATTCAAACGAAACATCCTTGAACTCTTTCACCAGATTTTCTAAATACTTGTGGTATGGAAGTAACTTGGCATCCTTGGTCTTCCATTCTCCCACGGTTTGCAGTATGATTAGTGCAGAATCTCCAAACACTTTTAACTTAGCCACACCCATTTCAATTGCGGCTTGAAGCCCGAGGATGCAAGCTTCATACTCGGCTACATTGTTAGTGCATGGAAATATCAATTTTGCAGCTATCGGATAGTGTTGCCCATCTGGAGATATCAGAACTGCCCCAGTACCCGAACCAGATAAGTTTACAGCTCCATCAGCGATCGCTCGGCCTTTAACCGACTTTTGTGGCATGAATTGCACATCAAATTCGGAAATCAAGATTTGCCATTTGGCCAACTTACCCACCAAAGCTGGCCGATCAAGTAGGTACTTGATAGGGTCGTTCTCAGTCACGAGGAATGTCTGATAATGTAGTGTGTATTGTTGCAATCTATGCAACACCCACACCAATGTCACACAAGTCTTTTCAACCTCAGAATACTTCAACTCCGATACAGTGAACTTCTTGCTGAGGTAATAAACGGCCCGTTCTTTTTTGTCAACAGGACTTTCTTGAGCCAACATTGCACCCAATGACTCACTATGAATAGTGAGATAGAGAATCAAAGGATGCCCCGGTGAGGGTGGGACAAGAATTGGTGGATTCATCAAATACTGCTTTAGCTTGTTGAACGCTTTTCGACACTTATCATCCCAGCTAACTTGTGCATTCTTCTTTAGAAGCTTAAAGAATGGCTTGGCAGTTTCAGAGAGTTGGGAAATGAATCTCGCTATGTAATTCAATCTTCCTAAAAGGCTCCGAACTTCTTTCACCGTTGATGGAGGTTGCAATTCACATATGGCCTTGGCCTTGGAAGGGTCGATCTCAATCCATTTACTGCTCACAATAAATTCGAGTAATTTACCGGATGTTGCTCCGAACACGCATTTAGCGGGATTTAGACGAAGCTTGAACTCACGAAGTCGATCAAACAACTTCTTCAAGGTTTCGATGTGGCTTCTTCCTGGTCGAGTCTTTGCAATCATATCATCAACATAGACTTCAATCTCCTGGTGCATCATGTCATGAAATAAGGCGACCATGGCTCGCTGGTAGGTTGCCCCCGCATTCTTGAGTCCGAAGAGCATGACCTTATAACGAAAGGTTCCCCACGGGGTAATAAATGCAGTCTTCTCCTTGTCTTCCTCCTTCATCCTTATCTGATTGTACCCAGAAAAATCATCCATAAATGAGAATAGTTCAAAGCCAGTAGTACTATCCACAAGGACATCTATGTGTGGTAATGGAAAATCATCCTTTGGACTAGCTTTGTTCAGATCCCGATAGTCAACACAAACTCGAACTCGACCGTCCTTCTTCATCACTGGCACAATATTAGCCACCCATTCGGGGTATTGTGAGACTTCAATAAATCCCACATTCAAGAGCTTCATCACTTCTTCTTCTATCCTCTTTGAGAGCTCGGGCTTAGTCCTCCGCAACCTCTGCTTCTTAGGTGGCATGTCCGGATTAGTGGGTAGGCAATGCTCCACGATTGATGGGTCTAGCCCAGGCATGTCAGCATACGTCCAGTCAAAAATGTCTTGATATTCCTCCAGTAATTGAATTAGGCGCTCAGCCTCGTCTTTGGGGAGATTTGCCCCAATTTTCACCTCTTTGACTTCTTCAGTGTCACTCAAATTAATAGTGACGGTCTACTCAGATGTGAGAGGCTTAGCTTTTTCATGTTGCTCCCAGCTACGTTGCACTTCGATGGAGTCTTCGATCGAGTCTTCAAGACTATCCTTATCAACACTTGTTGCAATGGATTGGACCATTTCCACACCTTTGCATGTCATAGGATTGTTCCTGAAACATGAAGTAGATATATCAGAAAGACAAACATAGTAATCAACATCCCTTTTTTTTTTTTTTAAATTAAAAAAAATCTTTGACAAAAACATTTTTTGAAACATTTTGACACGAGGAAGCATGATGAAGCCCAGGCCTCAGAGTTCTCCTTGGATTTTTCTTTTTCGTTTATCGGTTGGATATCATCACAGGGCTGGTTTGGTATACCTCATCATGCCCTCAAAATAAAACTTGTAATTTTATTGATATTCATCAATCAATTACATTTATTGAATGGAAATGCGATTTTCAAGCCCTAAAAGAAAGTGAAAAAAAAGAAATAGAAAACAAGCCCTAGAAAGCGATAAAAATTCCCGCGTAGGGGAATGTGAAAAAGCAGTAAATGAGTTACTCTTGTGGGCTAGAGCCCATCTTCTCCGGAGGTCCTTCGTCAATGGTCCTTATGAAGACATCATCGAAGGGACTAGAGATTCCTTCCAATGCATCTTCAGGGTTTTCCGTCTTCGGGGATGTCGGATCATCCATGCCACCCCATCCATCTGGGATAATGTTGCGGGGATCAATGTAGAAACTGGGAGGAGCTGAATACTTCACCAAATAGTCGAATTTTCCGCTTGGCTGCCCCAGGGTGTCCATTATTTCTGCTTCATCCTGCATCATTATCAGAGGACCAGGGAATGTCTCGCGAATGTTTGGGGGCAATGGGTTTTGCCTTCCTCGCTTGTGGTCAGGTGGCGGGTTTCGCCTTTCCTGTCTTTGTCCCCCAGAACTTTCCCCACCTCTTCCATGGTACCCTAATCTAGCAACACGAGACCTCTGAGGGGCTTCATTGGGACTTCGAATGCCCTGACCATTTCTTTCAAGGCCACTACCAGGAACAAAACCATTCCCAATCGTCACCCTTCCCATCATAAGGGCAACATTTGAAACTTCAGGAGTGGGTGGTGAGTCTCGAGGTGCATGTATGGTGGACACCAACTCCAATGAGTGGTAACTCGATTCGACTTCAACGTCTAGATCCAGAATGGCATTGACCGTACCCTCATGCTCTGGTAGTGGATTCTTCTGGACGTTCGGCCGAGCAGTTTGAAATGAGAAGGCCTTCGTGTCCAGGAGGTCTTGGATCTTATGCTTGAGAGTGAAACATTCATCAGTTGAATGCCCCAATTCGCCGCTATGGTAATCACACTTCTTCATCGGGTCGTAGCCTCGGATGCTTTCACGATTAGGACGCTTCGGCTCATTAGTAAGCAAACATTTCTTTCTTAGGATTGCCAACACTTGGGACGGAGATCCAGGGAGAGGGGTAAACTGTCTTCTTGCTTGGGCAGCTTGTTGCCTTTGATTCATCTGGATAGTTGGGGCACGATTGGTACTTTCTTGGCTATAAGCCATATTCACATCTTCAGCAGGCTCTTTATCCTTCTTGGCAAAGATTCTTTTACTCGATGGCTCAGTAAACCAGCTTTCCCTTATCCCTATCTCGATTTGTTCCCCCACAGGAATAAGCTGATTGAAGTTTTCAACATACGTGTTGGCCATCCGTATACGAAACTCAGATGGGAGAGTTTTGATAAACAACTTCATCAACTCCTTGTCAGTAGGCTCGGGAGTAATTTGAGCTGCCAAGTTTCTCCATCTCACAGCATATTCTTTAAATGACTCGCTCCTTTTCTTTTCCATCCGCTCCAGGTCTTCTCGAGAAGGCGCGATGCGATGTCCATGTTGAACTTATACTGTTTGAGGAACGCATCCGCCACTTCGTTCCAAGTTTCGAGGAGGTTTACATTCTTCATCACGTACCAGTTTAGTGTGGGCCCTGTCAAACTTGCGTGAAACGATTGGATCATAAGAGGCTCATTTTTGACGTGTTGGGCCATGCGCACGTGGTACATCTGTAAATGAGACTTTGGACAAGATGTCCCGTCATACTTCTCGAACTCCGGCATTTTAAATTTGCTCGGTATTTTAACCTTCTCATAGACCGAGAGGTCAAACGGGAGTGAGCTTTGAGACTCCTGCAGCTGTTTTACTTTCTCTTCCAGCTTTGCAACACGTTCATCTTGATTTGTCTTGGGAACCATGTCATCTTCTAGCTCTGGCATGTCATCCTCACCTATTAGGGCCTTGTTTGCCGGCTTCGGGACGACTATCTCAAGGAGAGCAGGTGCAGGAGCCGGATTCACTTGGAGGGATTGAAGTTGAGCTGTTATAAGCTCCATAGAGGCAGCTAACTGTTGGAGTTGGCCTTCCACAAAGGACATGCGGTCGCGCATCTCGCTTTGGTCGGCCATTCTTGCTCTTAATCGCGTGATAATAGGCGAGCGTGGAGAATCCGTTATCACCTAATTTAAATGGATGAAAATGCATAAGTATGAGATGCAAATAGCGAATCAATCCATGACAATGATCTATCAACTTTTTTTTCTTTTTTTTCTTTTTTATGAAAAGTTCTTACAAGAAGAGAATTTCCTAAAGAGAGCTAGAAAAGTGGATACCTTAGCAAGATCAAATTTTCTAGACATGAATTGAAAACAAATTCTCGAAAGTTTTTTTATTTTCCAAATGATTTATTGCATGGCAATTTCCTCATTTCATCTCTAATTGACAAAGAAGTTAAATTAATGATTGACCTAAATTGTCATGGACCGACCAAAAACATTACAAAATAAATTGCATGGTATAAGGATAGAAGACTTACTTCACCAAGGTAAAACGACGGCAATCACATAGACAAGCGCATGAAGTGTGAGATTCGATTTCTATCTAGACGGCTTGGCAAAGTGGAGTTAAAAGGGTGTCACGCCCCGATCCTCAGGCACGCACACATCCTTCTCTCTTGGTCGATTTTATAATGCGATATCCCAGGACAAAGTATCGCCGACCCTTTCATTTATTAAGCACATGCGGAAGCAATTAAAATCCCGAGACAATAAAACAATGGGATAGAAAAGCAAGGCCATATTTTTCATATTGAAATTTATAACCAAACTTTTATACAAAACACAAACCGATTCATAACTAATCACTTCAAAAGAAATTCTCAAAAGAAGATAGACTCTCAGCCCATCCAGGCCATACTTAAGGCCCCTCTCGGGATTTCTTCTTCTTCCAAAAATCCTTCTCTTTAAGTTTCACCTCCCAGTTCTCCTTCTCAGACTTCTCCTCAGCTCCTCAGCGGGGTCCTGAAATGTTTTCCCCAACCGGGATGAGACTACGTCTCGCCGAGTTCTACCCCACTAAGCCCAATTAGTAAACTATTATACTATAGGCTGCCTATACACGCATAGGGTAGAAGACGTACCTTGGCCTCATATCCCACCTGCAAGTCAGTACAATTCATAATAAGCACTCAAGCAATCATATCACCGATCGAAGCATCGATCAAATCGACCTAGTCGATTAAATGCCAACAATACCACTCACGGTCATTTCTAATCAGTCAATCAACCCACGACATCAAATCAAAGCAATGAACCACATCAAGTCACACTCAGATCGAATCATCGATCAATCGACCTAGTCGATTACAAGTTAATCAGACCATCTCATGGTCATTTCTAATCAATCGATCAATTCACAACATCAGATCAAGCAATGATCAATCGACCTCGTCGATTACATGTCGCCGACCATTTCCAGTCATTCAAGCTATTGCTACACGAGTCCCACTCGACAACATTCAATATTTAATGGCTTTACGGTCCCACTTGACCACTTTCAATAATCAATGGCTTTACGGTCCCACTCGACCACTTTCAAAATTCACCGCTTTTACGGCCCCACTCGACCACTTTCGATATTCAACCCGCTTTACGGTCCCACTCGACCACTTTCAAAATTCAACCCGCTTTACGGTCCCACTCGACCACTTTCAAAATTCAATGGCTTTACGGTCCCACTCGACCACTTTCGATATTCAATGGCTTTACGGTCCCACTCGACCACTTTCAAAATTCACCCGCTTTACTGGCCCCACTCGATCACTTTCAAAATTCAACCCGCTTTACGGTCCCACTCGACCACTTTCAAAATTCAATCCGCTTTACGGTCCCACTCGACCACTTTCGATATTCAATGATCAATACTCCACGATTTCTCAATGAAATAATTAACCACAACCATTTAGGAATATATCCTAAATTCCACATTCAATTCAATTTGGCACAATTCAAAGCTCAAATAAATAAACAGACTGCGCCACGACAATCAGCACGAGATTTTGGTCGTCGGCCATCTCAATCTTAATTTCCGAAAAATAATTAATTATTAATTAATTTCGAAAATTAATTATTAAATATTAAAAATTCCGTTTAGCTCAAAATAAGGCCCAATTAAATAAACGGACTTCACCACGGTCATCAGCATAATTTTCCGGTCACTGGCCATCCTAGTTGAATTTTCCGAAAATAATTAATTAATTAATTAATTTCGAAAATTGATTAATACTAAAAATTCGATTTAGCTCAAATTAAAGCCCGATTAAATAAACGGACTTCACCACAGTCATCAGCATAATATTCCGGTTCCAGACCATCTCCCTTGAATTTTTGGAAAATAAATAATTATTTAATTTAATTCCGAAAATTAATATTTAAATGCCAAAAATCTCACTTAGGCCCGAATCATCAAATTGAAGCTCAATTAGGGGTCCGAAAATTCCCGAGACACTCCCAATAAATAGTAGATCACGTCTACTCGTTAATTGCGCAATCAATTTATTTAAATCGCATCACAATTGACTAATAATTGCTAATTACTTCTAATCTAACAACCTAAACATAATTAATTAAAACTAAACCAACCTAAAGCATAATTAGCCAACTAATCCGAAATTAGTGAGATTACTCACCAAATCGCGTGCAAATCGGATCAATCCGACGGCGGCGACGCGAGGAACGATTCTTCCCAAAGCGACTCGCGGATCAGGGCCCGGAAACGGCCCAAAAGCGGGCCCGAACCAGTGAAACCCATTTCGTGGGTTTCGGTTCAAGGCTTGCCGGAGCTAATCCGGCGGCTAGGGCAACGAGGGGAAGCCGGCGGAGGGCGAGGGGGTCGCGGGGGAGGCTCGGCGGGGGCTAGGCGGTGGCGGAGGTGGCCGGACGGGGTTGGAACAGGGGCTGGGTCGCGCGGGGGAAGGGGCTGCAGCGACCGACGGACGGCGGGACGGCGGGACGGCGAGCTGCCTTGGTCTTCAACGCCGGTGGTTGCTGCTCCTGCTCTTCTTCAGCTTTCCGGTTCGCATGAAGGAGAAGAAGAAAAGAGGGGTTCGGTCACGAGGGGATGGGGAAAAAGAGAGAGGAGAGAGAAGAAGAGATAAGAGAGAAAAGAGAGAGAGAGGAGATAAGCTTGGACTAGTCAAAGGGAAGAGAGAGAGAGTGAGAGTTGGTTGGGGGGGGGAAATCGCACGAGGGGGAAAAAAGGGAGAGGAGAGAGAAAAAGAAAAAGAAAGAAAGAAAGGAGAGGGAGAGAGAGGAAAAAGAAAAGGGAAATACATATTTCCTTTATGCAAATTTTCCTTTTCTCTTTTCCTTTTCCTTTCTATTTTATTTTTGGTCTTCAATTTTCCTCCGATAATTTCTTTATTGAAATTTCGGACCCGTCAATAAATTGACGAGCGATGAGACATGATCCTATTTATCCAGTCAATTTGAAATCCGAAAATCTGGATGTCACAAAGGGTGGGATGACTTAGTTGCAGCCTCGCATACTAAGCCAAGCCCTCCTAACTTCGGCTTAGTCAAGAATGATATCCCAATGCGACGCAGCCTCGCGGGCAAAGGTAAACATTCTTGACACCAAGAAAAACTTTCGGGATTGAGTTGGGCAACCTCTACTACGCGGCCTCGCGGTCGAAGTCGTATCCAATTCAATACCATCCTAGGTATCCTAGTGCGGCCCAGGTCCGGCGGCGGGTTGTGTGTGCAAAAGTGTAATGAAAAATGCAAAACATACACTACAGTTTATGTCAAACAACACTTCATATATTAAAGTAAACCATACATTCCTACACCTCCCTGCAAAACAAATGTTAGCAAACACTACTCTCCTTATACCTCCCAATCTGCAAAAACATTTAACACCTTAAATGTTAGGGACGTACCTGGAATCCTTGCTGCCAAACAAAAACATTTTTCAAAAAGAAGAAAATTGGCCTAAGTCCACTAAGTGTTTTAACACTACTCCCCAGCGGAGTCGCCAAGCTGTTGCGACCAAATTTTTTCGGGGTGTGAACCACCTAGGGTTTGGCTAATGGATTGTTAAGCCTAGACTTAACTCGGGCTCTCCCAAGCCCATACCAATTCGCGACTTAGGTTCAAGTTTATAACATGCAAATGATTTTTCAATTAGGAGTCGCCACTAATCTATTTTTGGTGGGTCGATTAGAAATCCAAGTAAAGTAACGGGAGATTCACTTTACTCCTACGAACCAGAGACTATGGGTACGGGGACTTGGTTACACTAGATTCCTCTAATGCCCTTTCGGTACATTTCTTTTTATTTTGAAAAATGTTTGGCAAGCAGTTTTGATTGATTTTAAATTTATTTCCCTAACATGTGAGGCGATCATGCGAGTGCGCAAACCACCAATTTAACACTCAGATAAAGTAGTGAATAAATTATAGGATTTACCTCGAAGCAACGAAAACATCTGCGTTGTTAGATCAAAATTCACATCAGCAATCCTAGATATGATTTCTAATTAACACGCAATCACTCAATTTTTGCTTTCTTTTTAATGAGAATCATGCAATGCAATATACTAATCTAACATGCAATGATATGGCATAGCAATATGACCTAAACTATATGACATAAGTAAAAAAAAATGATTTTTTTTGTTTTCTTAGTGAACATGCAATAATTAAATATGCAATCTAAATTAACCAAATGACCTAACTCTAATGACGAGGAAATTCTAATTAAATGAACCTAGCAATTACTAAATGACGTACATTTCATGAACCCAATTCTATATGACGTGCACGTGATTTTTTATTTTCTTAATAAGCATGCAATCTATCCTGATATGCAATGACGTGCAAAAAATGCCCTAATTCTGATTTTTCTTTTTCTCTTATGAAATTCAAAATTAAAATGGCCAAATAATTAAACCTGCAATTCAAATTTAAAACTAACATCCTAGATGAATGCAATCTAATTCAAAGATATCTTCTAACCTAGATATCATCTAAACATGCATTTTAAAAAAAACTAACTAACCTATCATGCAATCAATCCTAATCTACATGGGATGGTAATGCAATTTTTTTTGTATTTTCGGGATAAATAGAACAACTATGAGATAAACATCAAACCAACCATGATCGTCAAGAGTATTATCCATCACTCAATTTGAAATTCAAATTTGATTATCTCGCTAATAAAATCGATAAATCGATCTTAAGCCTTAAAGATCAAGATATCAGTTTTACTCCCGCGTGAATAATTATTCCATCTAAAGCCTTATAGATAGAATAAAAATTCCTGCGGTTGCGAATTGGATGCTACTTTAGGGAATTTCAATCATGTATTGGAAAAAAAATCAAACAAAGAGATAAAATATCAAAACCTCAAACAAGATAAACAAATCTACCTAATAAGTTAAATCTACCTAAAAGATAAACCTATCAAATAAAGTAAAATAGATCTATACCTAAATTTGAATTTTTCCAAAAAAACAATCGGTAGAATGGACCAACGATGGGCATGGCACGGCACGACTCAGCTTTAGGGCAACGATTGTGGCAATATCTCGACTTGGCTTGGCACAATTTGTGACGATTTCGATGGGCTAATGTTCGGGACATCAATGTGGCGTCGAGTTAAACATGGAACAGCAACGTTGACGCAGCAAAGTCAGCAAGCTTCACCGATATTGGGTTGGGTCGTGATGGACACGATTCAAGCCTCGAGGAACTCACGGACACGCCTACACCGATCTTGCTCAATCCACTTTGAAGCACACCTCGACACTGGACGTGGGCAGCAATTGGGACAGCAAACAGTCAACGTTTGAAGATCCAAATATTTGCTGGAGAAGTTGAGGAATTTGTTGTGATGCTCAGCTCAGCCCTCCTTGACGCGCCCTTGGACTAACGTGGCAGAACAATGGGAACAGCAAATTAGTTGACGTTGGGCGCCCTTCACGAGACAAAACACCGGCACCGAGAAGGAGCTGCGAGGCACACGTGGAGATCACCGATGTCGATGGAGCCTCCTTTGAACTTCCGAAGGTAAAAGGCACCGAGAAGGAGCTGCAGGCACGCGTGGGGATCACTGATGTCAATTGATCACCGAAAATCAAAGGGCAGCACACGTTCGCCAACGATTCTCCCTCACGATCCGTCCCTCTCTCTCGATTCTCAACTTTTCGTCCTCAATTGTCCGGCCGTATGTTTTCAATTGAGTGGCCTCCCTTTCTCTCAATTTTTCGAAAATTGCTCCCTCTTGCACGAATTTTTTTAGCGGATTCTTTCTCAATTTTTTTTTTTGCACCCCCCTGGTTACGACAAATGAAACTCTCTTTTATACTAATTCCGAACGGCCACCTTGAATGGTATTTTTCGAGTTTCCATCTTCTGTCGCATTAAATCAAAGCTGCAAATCAAAGCGAGATTTCGCAATCAACTCGATTTTGCTCCGATTTATTCCGTTTTATAAAAATTCTTGCCCTTTGTTCACCTGATTTTTAATTGTTTCTGCATTTATCGAAATCTGAATGCTCATCAGAATTTCAAATTTCCTTGCATAGTTCAATCAAATCAATTTCCCCCAATTTCATTTTTTCTTTTTATTTGTCCAAAAATGCAATTTTTATTTTCCTTATTTTCCTAGATTTGCTAAAAATAGGTGTCAACACTAGTCTATAATAATTTGCCAATCTGGGTCTTTGATCAATTAATCTCGAATAGCAACTGCTCCCGAGCCCGTTGAAGATTCTGCCCAAGCCCGTAGAAGATTATGACTGCTCAACCTTAGAACGAAGCATGCCGGTTCAGTAGGTTCGATGCGTGTTTTAATGATATGTACTGTCACACCCCCAACTTTACAAGTACAAGGATAATGACATGTCATCCTTCCATCAGAAAGACATAGTTTCAAATGTATTTATCATCAATTTGTTATCGAAATATACATCGATATATCTAATAAAAGACTCATTCATCAAAAGAATGTGTATATCTCCATCTGACAACTAAACTTCGACATATCTAATAAAAGACTCATACATCAAAAGAATGTGTATATCTCCATTTGACAACTAAACTTTGAAGTTCACATAAATAATTCATACCTTAAAATCCCACCATCAGAATGTCCTTTTGATAATGTAAACGCTCTCATGTTATTTGTGACTAGCTGAAGAACATAAAAAGCAAATAAGATAAATAGAATGAGCAACCATAAACTAGTAAGCAATACATCTCTTCTAAGAAGGTGACTATTCATTGTGCATATTTATAAACTGATACATAATTTATGAATCCCAAATTCAGTATATAATAGATGTAAAATATCAAGAGTGGATGATATCTTTTCAACAGAACTTTTTATGTATAAGATCGATAACAAATCAACTACCAATGGCCTATTCCGTTGATTAATGTCAATCAAATTAAATGTTATTAGTCTATTCTAACGACTAATCTAATGCTTAGTATCTAACTATGGTCACGCTTAACGCCTGTGACAAGGGCAATCAAGTTTCTTCCTTTGGCTAGGTATTCATTTATATCAACTAATGGTTCATCTCATAATTGACACCTTAATAACAGTATCTAATCATGACAACATGAGCATAATTCATCCACCTCAATCGTCAATAACCCAAAACCGAAACCATAAACCCTATCAAAACTCCAGTTTATTAACCAAAATATATAACTTTTACTATTCGGGCTCAGCTTGTTCTGTGGAAAATAAATTCTTTGGATTTTCTGACGTTTGGTTCACGGAAAATAAGTAAGTCAAGGAATACATTTTCCATAAATGGAAAAAACATCTTTAAAAGTGAGAAAAGTGATTGCCTTTCTGTTGAAAAGAGGAAATATTTATCCTTCTTCTTTCTTTCATTAGTCAATTTAATTATTTATTATTTCCTTTTTTTCTTTTTTTAGATTCGATTTTGTAATTATACTTTTTCTTTTTTTTTTTTTTTTTTTTGTTTTTCTTTTTATTGGGCCGGTCGCCACTGCGGTGAAGGTTGGTGACTGGCCATGAGTGAGCTCGAGTGTCCCAGAGGGTGAGAGGCTCAAGCCTAACTAGATTGGCGACACTTGGGTGTGGCCAAAGGCTAGTGAGCTTGTCCTTCAACTCGCTGGCCATTGCTGTGGTTGGTGATTGGCTAAGGAAAAGAAAAAAAAAAAAAGAAAAAAAAAGAAATGAAAAGAAAAAAATTTATTTTTAAAAAGGAAAAAATAGATCAAAGGGAGTATATGGAGGAAAATCAAATTAGATACCAAATAGCGGAAATATTTTCCACTTCATTTTCAAGATTCAACCAAACACTAGAAAATGTTATTATTTTCCTTGAAAATGGCTTCCTCGAATTTTTTTTTTTGCAGAAATAATATATTTTCCAAGAAACGAACGGAATCTCAATATATATTGAAATTCCTTTCATAAAGCATATTCATAAATCATTAAACTTTCATGATTTTTTCATAAAAGGTTTTACGAACTATTTACAAGCAATTAACTCAAATTGTAATAAAAAACAATCTTGCATTTCATATAGACAACTTTAGTAAATGCTAGGTCCAGTTGTACGCAACAAAAAAAGTCATTTCTTAACTCATAATATGAGTGTACAAATGCAAAGAAGAGATAGTATCACTCACCTGAGAAAATTGAAAACTATCTTACAATAATTACTCGAGTTGACACATTCATATACTTATCAGCTAATCAAAAAATGATTTCAAAATTTAAGCGATACACTACTCTAATGAATGAATTGACTAAACTATGCTTATTCATCTATAAAATGACTTCTACGCACTAACGAAGAGCTCATTTATAGTAAACATTCATTTTTGTCTATTACGCATAACTCACACGTTATGATCAAACCATACTTTTGAATCAATTTTCATCAAATCCTATGGCTCTACAATTTCCCAAACTATCATTTCCATATAAACTCACAGCTTAACAACTCATTATTTGAACTTCACAGTTCAAAATTGACCCAACTTCGAATTTATGACTTGAATACTTACCAGATGTTGCAAAGCAAAGTTAATTGGACTTGTCGGACGTCCTAAACTGTACATGCAGAAATTTCTCTCTATTTTCTTCTTTTTCTCTTGTCCTTGTTTTGTCGCTCAATGGCGTTTGAAGACGTTCAAGGCGAATGGAGGGTGGGTTACATGAGCTGAGGTCAAACTTCAAGGGCTTGGGCTTTCAATATAACATTTGGCCCAATATATATTACATGTACCAAATCCGAACAGTATCCAGAGGGGAAGAATATCCCGTTTTCATCTTCCTTGCATGCGCATGAAATATCAAACTAGAATGACAAAGAAGATGACCAGTTCAGAACAAAACAACAAAAATATCTCTCCTCTTTGGAAGCTGGTTTTCAGATATTTCGACACTTTGCAGATATTGGAATTGTGAGGTTACCATTGAACTCACCTCCACTCTTATCTTCTCGTACATAGAAAAGTATAGTTTTCTCTTCGCAGAAGGGGGGAAAATCAGCTTTTAGAAATAAATCGTGCTGAGTTCTGTGACAATTTTGGACTTCAGCTCGGAGGACACTGGCGACATGGCGTCCGCTTCGCCATCCTCAATGACACTTCAGAACATGAGCGCCCAGAAATCAACGATTATCCCCTCCTTCCCCACGAAACCGTTAGCGACGAACCTTGGAGTAATATTTATGTGCCCTTCAATAAGGAGTACAGGAGTTAGATCGTTGAGGGTTGCGAAGTACGATGAAGTTGTGGTCGATGACGAAATTGACAAGATCCGGAGGCTCCAAAATGGGTCGGACGTGCGCGGTGTTGCACTGGAGGGCGAGCAGGGCCGGACGGTGGACCTGACGCCGCCAGCTGTGGATGCAATTGCGGAGAGCTTCGGGGAGTGGGTGATCAAGGGCTTGGAGAGCGAAAAAGGGAGGCCGGTCGAGGACATTAGGGTTTCCCTTGGGAGGGACCCCAGGATTTCTGGTGCGGCATTGAGCGTGGCCGTGTTTGCCGGGCTTTCAAGAGCCGGTTGCATGGTGTTCGACATGGGGCTTGCTACGACACCGGCTTGTTTCATGAGCACCGTGTTGGACCATTTCTCTTACGATGCTTCCATTATGGTAGTGTAACAATGCGCGGTTAGCACTCTTTTTCTTATGAATTTGTGTTGATAGAATCCGGCCACAATGCATCCACGCTTTACGTTTTTCATATCAAGAACCTTAAACTAGCAAGAGACGGGCGTCACGTATATTAAGCATGTTTCTTAACCGGTCATATAGGGAGAGTAATTCTGTACTTTATTGGCAATATTGCAAAAGCATAAAAGTCAAGAGGATTTTGTTTACTCATGTCGATGAACAAGTGAAGTTCGCAATTCATTTTCAAACGGAAAAAGAGACGACTGAAAGTGTTTTTTGCTATGGCAGATGACGGCATCTCACTTGCCTTACACCCGCAACGGTCTGAAGTTCTTCACGAAGAAAGGAGGGCTGACCTCGCCGGAGGTGGAGGAGATATGTGACTGGGCCGCCCGCAAGTATGCGAATCGGCTGGCGAAGGTGTCGACCATGCTCGCCACTCCCCCGACCCGGGTCGACTTCATGAGCGCCTACACAGCCCATCTCCGCAACATCATCAAGGAAAGAGTGAACCACCCGACTCACTACGACACGCCCCTCAAAGGCTTCCAGGTAAATTATCTCGACTAAATTGCTTTTCCCTAGTTTCCCATTAAAATAAGTTTTCTTACAAACGTAGTAACGTCTTCTGCAATCTTATCCTGTTCTTGTGGCCTTGATTCCTAGAGTTCTTTTTGTCCTCTCTACACAAACCTTCCGGTTGATATTTGAATTATCGCACTACGTTAAATTCTGTACACAAATTCCTTATCTTGAAAAATACTCAGGCTTTGGTTTATCTACGAGTGAAAATAAAGTTTAGCTTAGCCATTTGAATCGTTGACACTGAGCCTGAATTTGCATATAGATCATAGTGAACGCTGGGAATGGCTCCGGAGGCTTCTTCACATGGGACGTTCTGGACAAGCTCGGCGCCGACACCTTTGGCTCGCTCCACCTCAACCCGGACGGCATGTTCCCCAACCACATCCCGAACCCCGAGGACAAGACTGCCATGGCCCTCACTCGGGCCGCCGTCCTAGAGAACTCGGCCGACCTTGGGATTGTCTTCGACACCGACGTGGACCGCAGTGGCGTGGTCGATGCTAAGGGCAACCCAATCAATGGGGACAAGCTCATCGCCCTCATGTCGGCAATCATCTTGAGGGAGCAACCGGGGACGACAGTGGTGACTGACGCTCGCACCAGCGTGGCCCTCACGAGGTTTATCACGGAGAGAGGAGGCCATCACTGCTTGTACCGGGTCGGTTACAGGAATGTCATCGATAAGGGGGTTCAGCTCAATCAGGACGGGATCGAGACTCATCTGATGATGGAAACGTCCGGCCACGGCGCACTCAAGGAGAATTATTTTCTTGATGATGGTAAGTTACGTTTCTTTTATAAGTTTATCGTTTGAGGAAGTTTGTGTCCGTCCATTCCTCCAACCATGTGTCAAATTGGCGATTTACCAACATGGACTTTTACTCACATAAAAGTTATTAACTTAATAGAAAAGTTGATAAATTTAAAAAACCGATTAAACTTTTGTCGGTAACTCATGTTAGAGTTGTTAATTATGTAAGCATTTTTGGTAATTAAATCTGATAAAAGTTGTAAGTCACTCTCATTTAGGTCGGTAATTTTTTGTAAAAGTTAATGAATTCAAAGTGCTTAAAGAGATATGCACATAAAAATTGGTAACTTAGTACAAATTTAGTAATTTGAAAACTACAAAAAGAATTGTTAATCTCATAAACAAGTCGGTAAGTTCTCAGCAAATTATCTTAAAAGAAATCCCCGATCATTTTATTTACCTATAGTTTTTGGCACCTACCAACATTTATTGAAATTTAGCAACATAGACATAGTCTGTATTTATGCATGTCATCGTCTGGGTAGGTTTATCTAGTTTTCAAGGTTTGAGAAAGCGTATGCAAACTAGAGCGGTTTACTTGCTTCCTTCACGAACATATTAATAGGAAAAGAAATTGAAACAACTGAAATAACACTTCGATTGCTTCAAATTACGATGGTTCTTATTAAATTTTGTGTGTCATTTTCTTCAATGAATTGGCCCTGCTAGGCGCTTACATGGTCGTCAAAATCATCATCGAGATGGTACGGATGAAGCTCGCGGGATTTAATGACGGGATCGGCAGTCTCATAGAAGATCTCGAAGAGCCATTGGAGTCCACGGAACTCAGAATGAATGTCATTGCTGAGGCTAGACATGCGAAATTGAAGGCAGTTGAGGCAATCGAGGCGTTTCGACAATACATCGAGGTACAAATTACACAGCGATTAGTGCGGTCTTCGTCAACCAAACCACGTATAAGGAAATCATTGATCCTAAAAGAACTAACATTGGAGTCACTGTTTTTTGGCAGGAAGGGAAGCTTCAGGGATGGGAGCTGGATTCCTGTGGAGATTGTTGGGTGAGCGAAGGTTGCCTCGTCGACTCGAATGAAACGCCGGCCGCCATTGATGCTCGAATGTACCGGTACGGCATCGACAATGATCAGCTTTCTCGCTTTTTAAATTCAAATTGAGAATAGAAGTAATCTTGTTTAATCCATTAGTTGATAAGTTGCATAGTTCTAGTAATTAACAAACAATTAAGCATATAAGAGATAGTAGATTTCATACAATATACTTATAAGTAGCAATCTTCAATTTATCAAGAGATTAGCTACTTGTAAATACATGCATCAATATATCTTCGTTTTTACACTGACGGTATGCTTACTATGTGGTTATCTTTATTTGAAACACAGGGCAAAGGTTTCGGACGAGGAAAACGGGCAATACGGTTGGGTACACCTCCGGCAGAGTATTCACAATCCGAATATAGCTGTAAATATGCAGTCGACAGTGCCCGGAGGTTGTCGGTCCATGACTGCAGTTCTTAGAGACAAGTATGTCACATTAATCTTTACATATATAAATATATACTTTATGCCCTTAATATATTTGGAATCTAAATTGCTCTCCCTTTTTGGCTGATTAATTTCCTTGTTCTTTTTGTCTTCCAGGTTTCTCCTTGCGAGCGGAATGAACAAGACCCTAGACATTAGTCAGATAGACAAATACTTAGGCAGCTAAAATTATTAATTATACGTGCAACTCTCGCAGAAGTTAATATTAAAAGTTGCTCGAGAAGACTCTATTTATTAAACGTATACAGGACACTTCATGCTGCATATACGTTATTGTATATAGAATACACTTATTCCTTATTCCTTTCGGGGGCATCAAACTATCCGATCAACCTTCTTTACACCAAAAAAGCAAAAAACACAAAAAGAAAAGGGTTATGGTTTATAAACTATATAAACCAAATCATCTGAATTATTGATCGTGTGAGCCTCCTCATTGGCTTTGCATAAGTACGGGTGTGGATGAAATTCGTCCACATGATCTACAGATTTTGCATTATGAATTTGTCTCCGAGTTGTGATATTTGGGTGTCTTCTAGGAAATGAGGGTAGTGCAATAATTCTTGATTTTTCTTTGACAAATAAGACCATTGTCCTTGGAAGGAGTCATTTATTTGGTAACTCCTAAAGATCTATTGTTTCCTTAGTAGCTAAGTGGTAGAGCGACCGATTGATAATAGCATCGTGCAATTGGGGAAGCAAACGAGATGGCAAAGAAACCATATTTCTAGGAAGGATAAAGGTAGTTGAAGTAATGAACGTTCCATTAAATTTATATGTGTGTGATGTCCATATTTATAAGTCATTAGTCAGATGCTTGATTGGAGAAACCCTTTGGCAATATGAGTGTGGTCAATTTAATTAAAATGACGATATCTATTTGATATACAAGTGTTTAGATTCAATAGAGGGCCATAATTTTCTCCCTTTATGATAAGAGGGAATTTTCTTCAAACTAAATTTTTGATTAGAAGGTTATAAACATAGATACCACCTCTATTTATTTTTTTATTATGTTTGCATGTCGTGATATTCATCTCTGTAGTTAGAAATATTTTTTCTACTTAAAGAAAAAGAAAAACACATTCTCTGATGATCAAAACAATGCCGTGTGGACAAGACTGACACTCATAGGTTTAGAGCACTATCATCTTTGGAGTTACTACCACTTGAGACTTGATAATTGACACGTTGCATTATTTATGCACTAAATATGCCCTATAGTTGTCATCTTCTATTAAATATCAACATATATCCATAAATTTCAACTCTGTTATTCTTAGCCCATAGTACAACGTGATTCACAACACCATCGTGTTCATAAGTGGTAGCACGATATATGTAGAAGTCAATTCAGAGCTAGTAACTTAATCGAAGAAAAGTGGGTAAAGTCTCTCTAATTAAAGCTGGTAACTTGTAAAAAGGTTGGTTAATTTAAGGTTTTACAGGGATATGCAACTAAAAGTTTGTCAATGATAATGACCATTAAAATCAAATAAATATTGATAAGTAACTCAAATGAAAGTAACCCAGATGATAGTGTAATGGAAAAAAAGATAGTAACTCATGCTAATTTAGACTAGTAATCCCTTTAAAAAAAGTATATATATATATATATGGGGTTTGCTAAGCAAGGTAAATAAAAATTGGCAACTCAATAAAAAGGTTGGTAAATTAAAAGAAAATTGAAAGTTGGTAAGTAACTCAAACAAAAATTGATAAATTAAATTTAGTTGCTAATTTAATTTGACAAAAGTTGATAGACTTTTATAATTTAAGTTGGTAACTTTGCATAAGAGTTACTATATTCGAAGCTTAGTAAGTTAGATAAATGAAGCTGGTAAGTTAGTACAAAATTTGGTAATTGGCAAGTTGCAAAAAATTGTTGGTAATTTTCCAGCTAGTTTCTTGAAAAAATAAAATAAAATTTAGTGGTTATCTATTTTACTAACAGTCATTTGACATTTACCAGCATTAACCGAAATTTACTAGTATAGGAAAAAATCAATCCGATACTTCGGAACAAAAGCACCGAGCGAATATATACACAATAAGCACACCAAGAACTTTATTTAGCTCGGCAAAAGATAAGATTACACATTGAACACAATATCGACACAAGCACACACATACGCACGGTGTAATCAAGTAGAGATCATCTTCTGCGGCAGCGTTTCTCTCGTGCAAGCAGCAGCGTGAAGATGCCCTGCTTCACGCGTTGAGCAGATGAGCATCGACGTCTTTAGTGATCTTGACGACGGCGTCGGTGTAGCTTTTAGGCTCAGCAACGGATTCGTTCAGCTTCTCGTAGTCAAGGGTCCACTTCACCGTGCTTCCGTTGCCGTCGGCTTTCGCAGCTGCCTGCCCAGTGGCCTTGAAGCTCTTGAACTCCTTCAGTATATCTCCTTCCATGATATTGAACGTGATCGACTTGTTCGCATTGTCTACTTCGACCTTCTCCTTCACTGTCAACGACTTCCCATCTGCAATTTCCAGATTTTGGTCAAGCCAATTACTAGACTCTGTTAGCCTCTCACTGAAACTGAATATCCAAAGTCTCAACCTGGCGTCAGTACAAGGGTCGAGAATTATATTGGCCTATCTATTAATATATATAAGACGCAAGTCGAGACAAAGAAGTCCCATACAAGTAGGATCGTTTCAAGGTCAAGCGATTGCTTCTGTGACTTGTCCGCAAGATGGAACCCGGAGTTGGAGTAACTTGTACCAGATTGAGCAGCGAAAGTTTCTTGGGGTGATTAATCAATGAGTGAGCGTTTCGAGATGGTGCACTTACCTAGCGTGTAATTCCAATGCTTGATGGCGTCGCTGGAGTTCCAGTCGCCATCATGGAGCTCCACCTTTTGGATAATATCGGAGGAAATGGTGGGGAGGTGGTAGATTTGGCTCTTGAAGAGGTTGTAGAACTTATCTGCGGATGACTGGATGTCGATTTCGACCTCCAGCTTCCCCTCTAGACTCATGGTTTTTGTGGAGAAGATGAGACAATAGTAACACCCAAGTTAAGAATCAGGATTTCGGAGACTAGACTTACAGCTTTTTAGGTACTAAGCCCGGACTTATATAAAGAGAGAAGGTGTTGATTGCATCGTCACCAATGATTGTCTCAGCTAGGGAGAAGGCGCACACACCTAGTACCTCCCACCTATGTATGGGCTGCCTAGGGATCAATTATCAAAAAATTCCAAAACCTATCATATGTATTTCAATTCCGTGTTAAAATTTTCCTTTCAATTATATACCAATACAGCAGTTCTGATTAATTTTGGTTGAAGATCGCTGATATAGATGTTAGCCATCTTATGAGACACACCGGCGCTTTATTGTAATTTCTTATAAAATTTTTTAAACTTTTATTTTGTTTATTTTGTCATTGTTGTTGGCAAGAGCTAACAAGTCCATGCAGATTTGGACTAGGCTCATCTTGCCTATTGCTGACGAGGGTTTGTAAGCCCTCACCGGTCACAATAATAAATAATAATAAAAAATTGATTTTTTTTTTTAAATTGCAAAAATTATCCACATCAATAATTTGTGGCCAAATTGACAAGAAGAACTATATTAGCAAATCATCCAAAGTTTTAGGATTAAGTTGGCTAAATTAAAATGTTTATAACTGAATTGATATTCATATAAAAAGATTTAGTATTTTTTTGGTAATTATCCCTTGATTATCTTGTGGTTCATGACAGCTGGGAAAGCTTGGGGAATAACGCTTTGAGGATGCTAGAGCATCCAGATTTTACTCTATAGCGCTCAATAGATGGCTTGATCGGCGAAGGGGAAGCTAAGGTCGGCTGGGTCAACCTTCACCGGTGGAGTGCCGGAGAGAGACCAGAGATGGGACTAATCGGAGGACGACGGCGACGAGGATGGTCACTGGTGGCGCCCCAGGTGAGGGGAGGAGAGCTAACTTCTTTTTTTACGTATATAAACATTTCAGTAAATTTTCATTAACCCTAGTTGATAGGTACAAGATATTGAATTGAGATAGTTTTAAGAATCCAGTTCAATCGATGGAAATTGCGGAAATGACGTTGCACATGAGACAGAATTTTAGGGATCTAGTTGCAATAGCTCAAAATTTAAGGAAGATTTTACATATTAAAAAGGTTTTACGATTGGCATTGTTGTTAGCTATTTTATATAAATATTATATACATGTGTGTGTATTATGAGGAGGAAGCCGCCTAAATAGGTAAGACTAGGTGAAATGCAACCATAAAATCAAAACGAACACTCCAAAATTTAGAATTATTTGCATTTAATGAGTTAGAACATCAAATTTAGAATGTGTATTGTGCTCCACGTCTTGTGGATTTGAGTTCAAGTTTTGTTGAGAGCACTATAAAAGTAAAAGTTTTGGTAGTTGAGATGCGTAAAAACTAACTAGAATGCAGTTCGACCGTTGTACTAAAAGGCAATAAAATATGAAATTTGATTTTAAAATTTACTGTCTTCTTCTTGTGCTTGTAGGTTGGGCTTTACAATGTCAAACATTTAGTAAGGAAAAATTTCACGAAATAATACTAGGATACAATTTTTGGGAAAACCTTTAATGTATAATGCAAGAAAATGAAAGGCGGTGGGGGAAAAAAAACAAAAACAAACACGAGGGTGAATTATAACTAGGTTTCCTTTTGGCTTATCGTAGAGTGCCTAGGCTTATTTTTTATGGCAGCAATTTGTTGCAACCAGCACAAAAACAAATTTGCAATCACGAGCATATTAAATATTCGGATACCGTACCTCAAATAATAGAGGAATTTTTATTGGAATAGTTTGTTCAATAGTGCATTGTTTTCCACATAGCTGTGGGCAACGTAAGCTAGCAAGTAGAGTGCAAGATTTTAAATCGTGGAACAAGAATTGGGGACATCAAACAACATATAAAATGTATGTAATGAAGCGTTTGATTTCGAGATATACCATAGTTTTTTATGGTAGTTAATAATTAAACCTAATATACATATGCCAATTTAATTTTAAACTTTTAATTTTATTAGTTTAATTCTAAACCTTTACTTGAAATTTTAATATAATCATTTTGATTAATTTTTGTTAAGATGATGATCCAGTTATCATTTGGCCATCCTATATGGCACATTACCACATCAGCAATTTCGATGAAATGTCTAAGACTGGATTTTGACATCCATACATTAAGTTTATGATTGATTGGCTTCGTTTAAAATGTATTGAGATATTCAATAAAAAATTGACATTCAAAAGAGAAGTAAAATTAAATTTAAAGAGTGCCCATACAAACAAGTTGATTTATAATAATAAGCAGATAAGATTTGCAAATCTGCCTTTCTCTACAAAGCGTGTTGAGGTGTCATTTATAATCTTTTCTCTTTAAGCGTTGTGCTATCGTGATTGTCTCATCTAAGTTTTAAAATTATAATTAGTGACAAGTTGATGTTACCTTCTCGTACGATTGATTTTTATTTTTCTATTTCTAGCCGTTCATTTGATGTTTGCCGATGCGTGACTATCTTTTTAGTTGTTTTTTTTCTGTCTGCCCCCCTGTTTTATTTGCTAGTGCCCATCGCCATTGTTGACAAAAGAGTATCGTAGGGAACCAATTCTCCATTCAAACTCGATCGAGCTTGATGTCTCAAATATGACCACCACCGGGTTTTAGAAGTAAACTTAGGTTTATGCTTGCGCTCGACTCGAACTCAGAATACAAATTTTGGAAATCGAATAAAGTTGGAATATAATACTGCGCGTTTGTTTATGATATCAATAAGCACATGTAGTTTTTACTTAAAAGGGTAACGATACCATTAGCCTCTGAATTCTTTTTTTTTTTAAAACAATTGGGTCCTTAGACTAATAATCGAATTGCGAGTAAATATGCTGAACGTATATATCTGTCTCTATAAGCTCTTTATTGGTCTCTGAAACATTCCGAGCAGATAAAACAATTCCCAAATCGATTTGAGAGCAAATTTGTGCCAGATAAATTTGAGTACAAGAGCCCTTGCCTTAATACTTCATATAGTTTTGCGGTAGCATTATCAATCACTCTAAAAACATTTATAACACTTGTCAGTAGTTTAACAAAAGGATTTCGTTAACAAGTACACCCGAGGAAATTGTTATATACCAAAGGAAGAACAGTTCATCATTTTGATGAGATCCCTCTCTTGAATTAAGCGTAATTAGCACATTGAGAATGTTTTTTTTTCTTATTGCGTAGTTAACAAGACACTTGGCAAAATGTTGCCCTGTCGATCAAGGCTCAAAAAGCCCGTGGTCGAACTAGATGCGGAGGTTGTGAGCTATCGTATTATTATTAACTCTTAGACCGCTGGAGTTTTGGAGAAATTATAACCTTTTTCCATGCCGGAGCGTACCCTTTTAACTCGTTCTCCTGAAGTGTAGCCTCGATGCTTCTTGTTGCTCAGGAGCTTCATCTTCTCGCTCATCGGCAAATTGAAAAAACACTTGCTCTGCTCGAAAACCTCATCTTGTACTCACGGCTTATTCCGTGGTTTACACGTAGAAGAACCTGCAATCCAAGCACGCCTATACGCATGCAAAACAATATCGAACTAGGAATTAATCGCCGACGTTGCACTCGCCGACGTTGCGCCTCATGCAGAATTTCTAACACAAAAAGCGAAAAAAAAAAGGGCGAAGAAGAAAAAGAGCGATTGAGAACCTGGTTGAGTAGAACGACGGATTGGTGAACATTGGATGTGGAGAGATCGATATGGTTGAGGTCGGATTTTTTTGGTGACTTCAAAGACACCCTTTGCTTTCTTCATATTATGAGCTTTCAGATTAACGTTATCTTTACTTTCTTCTTTACAACGATTACGGATGGTCTCAGGTTGTTTTGCAAACCAAACTGAAATGTCAATGTACCCATTTTTTGTTTTTACTTACTACACGAATTGGAATTAAAATCGAATTGAAAATACCCAAATTTTTTTGTTTGGATGGGATATTATTGACGCTGATAGTTTATATTGTTGGTTTTGACCGGAGCTCGTGCATTGAGCGGGCCTAATTAACTAATAAGTTTGCCAGTTTTTGGGCTAGCCCATGAAAAGCCCACATTTGCGTTACCCTCTCAAAATGAGGTCATGTGCAAGAATGGAGATGCAAATTAGTTAAAGTCTGAAACTACAGACAAATAAGAAATTTTACGGACTACAAAGTGAAAACCCCATTCTTTCAAGCATTACGATTTATCAAGTGTTGGATTAATGTTTTATTTGGATAAACTTGCGTCCCTAAGCATAAAGTCAAATTGACATATACATGAAAAGTTTATAAGAACTAGAAATGATGCATACACATTGCGGGCGCAAAAAAAGGAGAAAGGGTGGAGTGGAGAAAAAAAGACAATCTTAGGGTCTGTTTAAATTATTTTTGAACTTTCTAATGTTTAAACATAAATGGGTTGTTAATGGGCCGGCCTCATTTCTTAAGACACCCTGATGGGTTTTAAAAAAAAAGAACTAAAATGAATGGGTCTTAAATGGGTAACCATTTAAGACCCATTTACAAAACCCATTAGTCTGAAGATGGGTTCAACCCCGTCCGCGATCGATTCTCTACTCTACGTCTACGGTCTACCCTACCCAGCTACCCCTTTTCGCTTCCACGAACCCATCGTCGCCTCATCGCCGCTTGCCACCGCCCATCGTCGAGCACAAGCTCCGCACCGTCGGTAATCTCTCCAGTCCCTTCGTTTCCTCTACTCGAATGCGGGGAGCTGTTCCTTGCGTTGCGCCGGAGCCGGATTCGTTTTTGCTCTCTTTGTTTTTCCGATTTCTTCTTCTCTTTTGATGAATTCTTCTAGGGGGTGGGATTCGCGGGTTCTCTCGTGGCCGAGCGGGATCGCAGGCTCGACCGCCTACAACCGATCGCAGCCCAACATGAAGACCGGCGTCAAGATCATTCACGCCGGTACATATTCCCTTAAGCGGGGACGGGGACTTAATTCCTTCTATATTAATCTGTCTTCTGTACTCCTTTTAAGTACATGGCGGTTGGTTGTGTAGGGTTGCTTTAGATAGGGTGTATGAGAAACTTTTGACGATTGGTCAAGCAAAAGTAATAAATCATTGAGAATTTTCCTGTCGTTGAGATGGAAAAATAATGGGTCATGGGTGAATGACGCAAAGATTGGGATGGTGAATTATGCAGTGAGGCGTGTGGCATCTTGGGATTTGTGGCATCCGGTTATTAATATGCACGAACAAGGTAGAAAGCTAGAAGAAGAGGACAATGGGTTTGGGGGATTGGGGCTGGTGGCGGGGAATAAGATTGGATCACGGCAAAGATGGTGATGATGGGCTGGAATTAAATTTGTTCGAAATGACTTGTAATGCGGTATTGATAAGATTTGACAAGTTCACATGTAGACGTAATATGCGGCCACGATAAATTGCCATTGTGTGGGAAGGCATGGGTTGAAGGAGCAACTATTGCAAATATTGAAATTTAAAGTATTTGAGGTCATCATTATGTGAGGAGAGGTGAAAATAGGGAATACTTCCATAGAATGTATCCTCATTCCTCAAGAATGATAATTGATTGAGGATTTTGTTTTATTCCATGTCGAGTGCATTTAGTCTAAATATTTGGTCTTTCTTTGTCCCCTGGAAACTTTCGGATTATCCTTTTTGTGAAGCTCCTGCTAGGCGCTAGGTCATGAATATTTTGATCAATGCTCGAGCTACGCATTAAGGAATATCCCGACTACCTCACAAAAGGTTTTGTTGGGACTTGATGGTAGAAGCTGGTCATTGCAGCTCACTTTGTTATTGCTTTAATGGTGTAATTTAGTTTGTATATTGTAAAGGGAAAAATTGTATTGTATTGATCAATAAAATTCTATATATACATTAAGTAATCAGCAACAATATATACCCTAAAGCCACGAAGAGCACTTTACCCTTTTATACCTCTAACGAGACCACTTTGCCCTTTTATACCTCTAACATAAATCGTGATTATTTGAAATGGCTGTTTTGTTGGACTCTCTTTGGTAACCTTCTTTTTTATCTTGTCTTGTCCATTATATATCATTTTTTGCACATGTTTTGGTTCATCTTTGCCTGCTTAATTAGAAATTACCATGAGATCTCTGTCTTTGGCTAATAATACTCTCAAACAAGGCAATGTTCCCTACTTTGTTGGTTCTTTCTTTTGAATTTTCTTTTTCCCTTATTCTTCTGCAGATAGAACCGATCGCAAGTGGGAAATCTGCCTCCTGGTTTTGATCCGAGTACTTGCTGCAATGTGTGAGTCTTTGTCTAGACTGTCTTCCGTACTTTTATTTCCATTTCTCTGTTTCAATCGCCTGTTTATTGGTTATCATATTTCTTTGGTTGCCTCAAATTGAGTAGCTATGTAAGGCTCAGATTACAATGGATAATTGCTCATATATGCCCATTGAGTTGGAAATGGTCTAACGGTGACACTTTTACTTGAAGATGCACCGAAATATTTCTTATGGGTTTTCTCTCATCTTTGTTTGAATATAACTCGGGATGCTAGGAGTTTGTTATTTGTTAAATTCTTGAGTTAGAAACTTATTGTTTTTGGCATTTGTTGTATAATGCAACTATGTGGGCAACATCCATACTCGGGTGACGGAACCACTTCTTCAAGAGGTTTTTGCTAGTACAGGTCCCGTTGAGGGCTGCAAACTCATTACATATGTAAGTGGGTGAGCTACTTATCCTATTCTCCATCTTGTTGAAATTTGTCTATTATCTTGATGTTAGAAGTAGTTGGCGATTGGTTGGTAGGGTTGGTCTGCTCTGCCGTGACTTGATAGATTTGGGGTAATCCTATCATCTAGTAATTATCTTGGAACTTTAATCTTGTTCGAGGCTTACAATGCACCATTTTCTGCGATGTTTTTCTCATTATGCGCCCGTGTGAGCGAGAGGTGATCTTTGTTATAAAATTGTCCGGATATCTCTCTTTGCTTTGTGAGGTCAATCTGCAGTTGAACTTCATTTTTATTTCCCTGCAGTTCACTCTACCGCTGGTGGTGACCGCTTTGTGAGTTACTTGTCCAAGGACAAGATTGGCGCGGCAGTGCTTGGCGCCGAGGGGAGGGAGAGCCGGATCCGGTGGAGTTGCGGCGGGTGGTATCTTCCGAATAGAGAATTCGAATGTCTTCTTTGTGCTCCGAATTAGGCTTGCTTGTCCTTTGCATTCTCCCATCAGCAAATAGGGAGAAGGGCAAAAGTAGAATAAATGGGCATATCGAGTTGGCTTGATGTATTTATGGTTTTCTGTTGGGGTTGAGCAGATGTTATGTTTAAATTATATGTGCTATGTAGATTCGGCTTAATGGATGTCCAGCACGAGTTACGTGTACACTTTCTCTGGTGACTTTGCTAAAAGCTGTCGAGTGTGCTCTGTTAATATGTTCAATAGCTTTCTTCCTTATCCCCAGAAATGGTTTGTCCTTTTTGTACAACTTACTATGAACAATTCTTCTTTTGCATTGTCTATTTGGTTATTCCATCTGATTCTTGCGTATTTTCATTTAAGTACTTGTTAATGTTGGTGGAAAACAAATGGGCCACGTGGAACTCCGGGATGTTAATCGTAAAGAAGAGTTTGTGACGAGGATTGAAGAAGCTGCAAGAAGTAATCTAATCCTGATTTTCAGCTAACTAATAGTGAAGCAGCACATATAATGATGTATTCTTGGTATACGTTTGTGGCCTCTATAGGACTGGGAAGCTACAGTTCCATGCAAGTGATGATGAGATTGTGCAACAACGTGACAAAGTAATGAGGACATTAACTTTTATAGTTCTAAGTTCCCCTTGAGACTTACATAATCCAGCATATTTTTTTGGTTTTTGATGTGCATAGTTAATATCTTGTTGCACGTAATATTTGCTTGAGTAATGCACTTTTGACATGTAACTTCTTTTTGGGGCTTCTGTCAAGGATTAGATGCTGTGGATCCAAACGTGTTGGGTATTGTGTGTATTAGCAAATGTGGACTCTACACACATTATGCCAAATCTATTTTAAAAACAAGTTTAAATGGGTCGGGCCGCCGGCCGTCGTCGTGGCCGACGACCGGCCAAAAAGAAGAAGAAGAAGAAAAAAGCAAAAGGAAAAAGAAAAATTATATTTAAAAAATAAATAATAAAAATAATAAAAATGTATTTTTAAAAAATAAGAAATAATTAAAATTCGATTTTTTAAAATAAATATTTTAGAAATTATAAAAATTGTCCATTAAATTTGTGTTTTATAAAATTATTTCAGCAATACCATTTTTTTTAAAAATATATATATATAATAAATTAAGTTAGTTAAATGGGTTGGGTATGGGTTGGGTCGGGTATGGGTCAAAATTTTTGCATTGTAATAAACGGTCATAAACGGGTTAATGGGTTGATTTGGGTCGGACCATTTATGACCCGACCCAAACCTGACCCAACCCACCCGTTTATCAGCTATATGTTTAGATAACTGAAAATTAATTGATCTATAGAAAACGTTTTCCATGGATTGAAAGAAACATACTTAGAATAGGTGGAAACGCTTTCCTCTTCTAGCAAGAAAGAAATAATTTTCCTTAAAATTTCTATTGAAAAATCTCCATTGGTGTTACGATGAAGGTGATATTTGAACTCAATATCTCATTTTTGAAAAATCAATTGTCCCTTGCCCGATGAACTTCCTCGTGATTGAGTTTATTTCCGTCAGATTGACCAATCATCAGTCATCAATCAATAATAAAAACGTTGGCGAGAAGAACGCATAGAATATGTTGCAAAGGTGCCAAGAGAATATACTGATGCTGTTCCTTACGCACGTGCTCACGTTCAATGCGGGCGTTTACTTTTCTGACGCTCGCTAGCTGTGCGCATTCCTCTCTCTCTCCCCGTCATCGAAATTCTCGAAGCTGACGTCACTCGCACTCGCGTTTTCTATTGGGCAATTCGCAGCAACTGGAGGCACGCCACGATTGCTCTAGTTTCGGTTGGCTGTTCTTCATATCTTCCCATGGCATGCACACTCCCGTCGAGAAGTTAGAGAGAGCATCGTCGGCGTATGTTCATGAATAGTAGATAATATGCTATTACGAATATCATTAGAGGTATTATTAGATAATAGGGATATTATTAGATATTTTGGTATTTTCTAAGATATCTGATTTCTCCATTAAATAAAAGTAACTACAAATTAGATGACTTCATTCTCTCTCTCTACATATATAGATATTGTTTGGGCATACAAAGCCTATTGATTGTAAGATATAATCAAATCAAGTCAATTGAGTAACAACATGGTCTTCAACTATTTCCCCTCTATGGTAAACAGGAATGAAGGTAGGTGGTGCTGTTGTAGTCCTCACATGCAACATGGTGGAGGTTCCGGTTGAGACATTTCCCACTTGACCCTTCAAGTCAACTAAGTTCACTTGGGCCTGAATTTTGGCTCTCTCTAGTAATCTTCTTGAGTGAAGGTATTGGAGAAAGTTATTGGATTTTTGCCATGCGCTTCCATAAGTGGCATCAGAGCCACCAAGAGAGATCCAAACCAAAACACTAAACTTTATCTTTCTTCTTATTGTTGGTCTTGATAAAAACAATATAGAACCCATGTATCCATCATTATGTTCTTACTTTGACACGGAGACTATTCTTATATTAAATATAGTCTACATTAAATCATATTAAACCATAAACCCTCCAAATTATCGAGATTCATAATACTTGTCATATATGGGAACATATTTTTGTTCTATAAAATCAATTGACAAACTCAAAATCTTGTTGTAACATAAGAAACATAATAATAAATAAGTTTGCCACTCCTTTCGAGTCTTCTCTCATTTTGATTTGCTTGTAAGTTTCAACAGTTTTTTGAGTTTTTCTTTGGTGTTCCAGCGAAGGACACAATCGAACTCAAATTTCACATGTTAAGCCTATCTTCTTCCCCTGCACAGTAAACTTCCTTATGATTGAGTTTATTTAGGGTGCGTCTAGTGACGCTTCTGCTCTCGAA
Organism: Eucalyptus brandiana; assembly: GCA_014182725.1. NCBI lineage: Eukaryota > Viridiplantae > Streptophyta > Magnoliopsida > Myrtales > Myrtaceae > Eucalyptus > Eucalyptus brandiana. The sequence goes on from CM024669.1 coordinate 34,401,829, forward strand.
AACAAGTTCTAAGCATTTCAAGTTGTTTGGTAACTATCCAAAATTTCAATTTCCGGAATAGAATTGTGTTTGACATCGTCCTCAAAATTTTTATTTCAAATTATTTTCTTTTAATTTTTAAATAATTTTTTTTCTTTTTTTTTTCTCCTATTCTTTTTCAAGGTTGTTGGTCACTGGCCTTGGAATGATTGGTGACTAGCCAGACGAGGGCCGACAAACTTGCCGGAGCATCGCCAACCCTTGCCAAGGCCATGCCTCGTCGAGCGAGCCTTGGCTGGATGAGCGGCCTTGCCCAACCATCGGTGAGGCTCGACCTCATTTGATCTAGGTGAGGTCGAGCCTTGCCTAGCCATGGCTCAGGCGAGGCAAGTGAGGCTTGCTAGTGGCCGAGGGAGGCCTAAGCGAGGCCTGCCTGGCCACCGGCGAGGCTCAGCCACTCCAGTTCTGGCAAGGTCGAGTCTCGCTGGTGGTTGGGTGAGCTTCTAATGAGCTTGCCGAACATCGCCATGGCCTGGCAAAATCACCGGACCTTGCCGGACTGGTCGTCGGTGGCCGCTGGTGGCAACGGTGACAGTAGTGGCGGCGGTTGAAGAAGAGAAGAGAGGAAAGAAGAACAAGAAGAAAGAAGAGAAAAGAATAAAAATTGGTTGGCTTGATTTTGAAATTGTTCTCCAAAACAAATAATCAACTTTTTTTACTACTCGATTCCATTCTAAATCTAATTCCAAAAGCAAAAAAAAAAAAAAAAAAAAACAAAAAATTGTTCCTGGGAATAAAATGTTTAGTAAATAAATTTTTATTCCAAATCTACTCCGAAAAACAGAAGAACAGAAGAACAGAAATGGTTGCTATTTGAAAAGTTGCCAAACCCACCCTTAATATTCTCGTGTATATGCACGAGTTGACTCTTCTCTCTCCCCTGTTTCGGTTGTTCCTTCTCAGACCATTCCCATTTCATGCGGTGTTTCGCACATGCACTCGTTGACTTCTCTCTGCCCTGCCTTAGTTGTTCCTTCACACACCATTTCCATTTTATGCGTTTTTTCGCACATGCAAACTTTGACTTCTCTCTTTCCCCTGTTTCAGTTGTTCCTTCCTCTCTCTCACTCTCTCTCTCTGCGCATACAGCCATCTCTTCATTTCTTCGCCATCGAAGTTCTCGAAGTGACATGGGACGGGCTGAGGACCGCGAGTGTGGGTCTGCGAAGCAGTCCATGGGTCTTCTTGACGTGCTGTGGCGAATATGGACTGACGTGCTGTGGCGAATATGGACTATTTACGCTATAATAGCTGCGGTTGTCGGTTCCCTATCCTTCATATTTTGGGATGATATGCACACTCTTATTGAGGTGTTGGATAAGAGCATCGACTGGTGGTCTATGTGTGCTTGCTTGCTTGGTATCTTCTTTTTCTTTTCGTCTCCGTTCGTCGAGAATCCCATTAAGCCCGGTTATTTGAACTTTAGCAGATGGTGAACACTAATTTATTGCAAGCCTACCTAAATGATTGTTTCTGCTATTAAATGGGGGCTTGCTTTGTGATCTCTAGAGTGCATTAATAGCTGTTTTAACTCTCTGAGGGTAATGCTCGCTTTCACAGGCACATTGCGTGGATGTCCGCGGCCACTCTGTATCATTTTCCCAGTTCTCAGTCAATAGGAGAGGATTTGAGGATGAATTTGTCTTTATATTTGACAATTTATGGCTCCTCTATTATATTACTTACTGTCTTCCACATAATATTCATCGGTCTTTCGCATATTGGGCTTGTATCTCCAGAGGCGAGAAGAAGACCTGAGCTGTGGAGCCTTCTACAGAAGAGCACGGTTAGTTATGAGGATCCATTTCTTTGAAGATTATACAACATAGGCTTTTTCTTGTGGTTTTTAGTATAATGCACATTACGTTATGTACAGGTTCTAAGCATTGCCTGCTGTGGATTTTATAGTCTCTGCGGGAACCGTGCTTATTTGAAGCAAACGCCGTTTGAGGGAAAATGTTATGGCTGGTTCTCTTTTGGGAAGAAAGAAGAAAGGGACACATTGATCTCGAAACTCCTGCGGATGAATGAGTTTAAGGACGAGATTTGCTCATGTTGGTTTGCTCCGGTTGGGTCTGCTAATGATTATCCATTCTGGTCGAAGTGGGTCATGTTCGGGCAGGTACAAAATGAACGCTTTCTGCATTGATCATATGCCATGGCTACTTTAATATCGCTTTCTTGTTCGTTGCAGGGTTCTGATGAAATTTCTCCCTTATACTCGTTATGGGCAACCTTCGCAGGCCTTTATATTGCCGATTATCTTCTGGAAAGGTCAAGCGGGTGAGTGACAATTTGTTTGTCTTTGATAGGTTGGTTCAGATTTGGTAGGTTGAAAATATGTCCGATCCAATTTGACCTAGTCACCCCACTCATTTTTATGTGATGCAATTTTAGAGATCCATACCCGATTCGATACTATCTGACCCAACTTGATTCGGACTCAGATCCATACTAAATTCAATTTGAGATCCAATTTCTAGCAATTTTTCTCCTTAAATATGAAAAATAGCACGTGAAAAAAAAAGTAAAAATAAATAGAACATTAGAAAATTATAAATAAGAAATTACTATAACATTTGAGCCTTGAGGTATCAAGCTACTCGAATATAATCTCCTATTATTTCTCCCGGTGCTAGAAGTTTGATGAAATTTCTGTTCTCGTAAGATTTGAAAATACTCAAAGACTTGAAAGACTAGCCATAGGTCTCCTAGCAGTTCTCTCACAATCTCTTAGGAGAGCTTTGGACAGTAGCGGAGGAGGTGGTAGTGAAAGAGTGACAAGTAGTAATAATAGTCTTCAAGCCATTATGAGAATAACAAGCTTGTTGTGAATTATAAATTTTTGAAGGAATAGACCCCACAATAAGATATAATTATTTGTTGTTAGATTTTTTTAAAGTGGATTGATATTTTCACGGCAGAAGAATAGTCCAAGTGCCATAACTTGGTATGGAGGGACACTTCAGAATAAAGTGGAACACTTAAGTGCCACTTCGGTCAAAATCTGGCCAAATGGCTGACGTGGCAATTTTCCGACAAGTTGGATGTAAAACGGCATCGTTTTGCACACTGATGTGGAGAGAAAATACAAAAACGATATCGTTTTGTGTCTAATGTGTAAATAATTAACATACAAATTAATTAAATTAAATTCAAACTTAATTTTATTTAAAATATTCTAAAAAATAAAAAACTTATAATTAAAAAAAAACTTATAATTTAGAAAAATTCAAATTCAAAAAATTCAAATTTAAAAAAATTCAAATTAAAATTTTAAAATTTTAAAAAATTAAAATTTAAAAAACTTAAAATTTAAATATGGAAGTTTTTAAAATTTTTAAATTAAGTTTTTTTTTTTTAATTTTAAGTTTTTTAAGTTTTAATTTTTTTAACTTAATTTTTAAAATTTTAAGTTTTTATTTTTTAAGTTTTTAATTTTAATTTTTTTAATTTTAAGTTTTAATTTTTTAATTTTTTAATTTTTTAATTTTAAGTTTTTTTTTAATTTTAAGTTTTTTTTTTTTAATTTAAAGCTTTTTTAATTTTAAGTTTTTTATTTTTTAGAATATTTTAAATAAAATTAAGTTTAAATTAAGTTTAATTAATTTTATATTAATTATTTACACATCAGACACAAAATGACGTCGTTTTTGCATTTTCTCGCCATGTCAGCGTGCAAAACGATGCCGTTTTGCACCCAACTCGTCGGAAAATTGCTACATCAGCCATTTGGCCGAATTTTGGCCAGAGTGACACTTAAGTGTTTCACTTTACTCCTAAACTGGCACTTAAGTGTACCTTTCCGAAGTTATGGTACTTAAGTGTCTCTCTGTGCCAAGTTATGGCACTCTAGGTGTCCCAAACTCTTATTTTCACAATAGATTGAATACCGTCGCCAATAATTTCTCATTGACCTATTTTAACACCTCTGGTATTTAATAGCTAACAAAACTTTGCTGCCTTGTCTTGGACATAGTTTTGTGATGGATTCTCGTTCTTATTCTCATTATAGTGCAATAGTTTTCACTATAAGTGTTTTGATTAGCCAATTAAGGAGAGTACCTTGATAAAGTCGGTAGCATGAATATGATAGACGACTATTTGTTGGAGTTCTTTGTGATAATGCAGTTGAAAACTACGGCAGTAGAAAAGTAAAATGGTCTTGTGCTTATAGATGACCTTGTATCGGTTCATCTCATTTTTGCCTGTCATCACTTTTTCACCAGTCTGCGGAGGTTGCATCTTAATTCGTTAGAATTTTATAACGAGCAGGTGGGCTCTTACTCACCATTTATCGGCGAGAGAAGAAGAGCAAATGAGACCAGATTTGTTGCACATGGTTCCTTGGTACTCTGGGTATACGTTAGAGGAAATGAAATCAGAATTTTTGGACATGGTTCCTTGCCCATTTTTCAGGGGATCTTGGAGTGTTTTTTATTCATACAGTTGTTGTGTACTGCAGAACTTCAGCTGATCTTTTTAAGACGGTGTTTGACCTCATAGTGTCAGTAACCGTCTTTCTTGGCCGCTTTGACGGGCGCACGATGCAAGTTAAGTTCCATTTTTCTAAACTCCATGCGCTTAATTCATGATGTATCCTGTTTTATCGGAAATCTCCCTGCTAAATGCAGTTCACGTCTCTCTGTATCAGCCTATCGATCTCTCTAAGAAGATAGTTGACTGGAAATGATTTCGATAGATTTTCCTTCACACTTTTTCCTTGTTGGATCTTAACAAAAGAAATATTATGAAACCTATGCATCGCAAACACAGCATCAAATATAGCTTAGGTTATCAAATCATTTACTTTTTATTGTTGTCTAACTTAAGCAATTGTTTTTAAACTCAAAAAAAAAAAAAACACACACACACACACACACAGACACACACAATAAAAGGAAGAAAAGGTGTTTAGATAGTTTAAAGATTGAATGAGTAAATTATGTTGGCAATCAATCTATAGTTGCTATTTGCGAACTTTGATTGTCAATGTTTCTTCTCAATCATTTTATTTGCAATCTCTCCATCTTTTTGTCAAATCAATTTATCGTCACTCTAGCATATATGTAATCAGGTGTGAATATCCGTTTGCTTTTTCTAATTAAATTAAGCATTTTGGGGTTGTTAAGTGCAAAACCATGTGTGCATAAAAAATGCAGTGGCCGCATCATCTCACCATTTTTCAATTCATCAGGCAGCAGTGAGCAAGGTCGAAGATGAAGTTCAACGGGATTTTTTGTATGACCGCTTCAGGGATAAAGAAGATTTTTGTTTTGATTTTGTGACTGATACTGGTGATAATTGGAACTCTTCTTACTGCATTGCAAGGCTACTGGCTCAGCCTGAACTTAAGGTGAAGATCAGTAGTGATTCAGAGCTTCTCTTGCCACCTGGGAACCATCCCTTAAAACGAGGGAACTTGCTTCTCATAGGGGGCGATCTCGCGTAAGTTAATCACGCATTTTTCTATTATACCGCATGACAATTTGCATCAGTTCAAGTAATTTTCTTGCTGTCATCTTATTGTATCTCCTGCATGAACCGGAACATGTAGAGTAAAAGACTGATGGTTCTTATATAGTATTTAAACCATTAGTCATATAAAATTAGTGGGTCCAATGCTCATGGTAAGTAGTAAATGAAACAGTACCAACCTTTTTGGTTGGCTAAATTTTGCATTTGAACTTCTGGTCTATTTTATATGTTGTTCTATATAGGCTGACTGTTCTGCATATACTTTTCTTGAGGAGGAACATATCAATTGGCTTAACTTGCCTTTATCGTACCATTACATTTCCAGATATATGTTATGTTCATCGAGCTTGAGACTCTCATTTGCCACCTCAGGAATGTGATTTGATTACCTCATGGTTGGTTTGTTTTGACTTAAGAAAACCTGAAAGCGATTCCTACTTTCTCATGAAATTTAAAAATATTATTCGAATTTTAACAAATTATTAAAATTGTAAGTTCAGACTAGGCTCCTTCACTCGTTTTCTTTCATTTCAGCTAGTGTTGAACAACACACATTTTATGGGGTCATATTGGTTGCAGAGTACGAAAGGAAGTGTCAGCTGGTTTGATTTTAAAAGAAGCATGGTGAACAGAGAATTATGCATCATTTGCTTGTTTAAGTGCATCGTTTTCTAGAAATGTTCAATCTCTCAAGCAAAATATTATGCTTCATTTGTAGATATCCAAATCCGACTCCAGACAATTACGAACACAGATTCTTTCGTCCTTTTATGTGTGCTCTTCAGCCTCCTCCAACTCGGTACAAATCAGAGCAGATCGCTGTGGACAAGCCCGAGATTCCACTTGAGTTCTCTGATGGACCCAGGTTTTCTTTATTCCTAGAAATCATGGTTAGCAGTGGTTTCATCCTGAACCTTGCTTAAGTTATTCCTCTGGCTCTTGGAGGTCACCTTGTATCATTTTTGAAATTGTCACCATTACTTTGTGCTGAACTCATGTCGTATTTTGTTTTATGGGAAAATGATCAAAACAGTCCTAAACCTATTATAATTTTTCTAATTTAATCTTATTTTTTTAATCAATTCAGTCCATCTGGCCAAATTTAGTCAGTCGACACCAACGTGGACGCTAGCATTCCAACCAACATTGAGGTGTCATTTTTTAAATATATATTTTTTTATTTTATTTACTATCCCCTTCTTCCCCCAACTGGTTGTAGGACCTCGGCGATTGGCGAGGTAATGGCAAGGTTTGCCCTCCCTAGTCACTAGCGAGGGCAAGCCTTGCCCAGTAACGGCGTTGTTTAGCCTCTCCGTGGATCTGGCGAGGGCCTTGCCCATCGATGGTGAGGCTCTTGTTAGATCCATGGCCAATGGCAAGGTCGCCGTTGCTAGACAAGGCCCTTGCTAGATCCAAAACAAGGGTAGCCTCACCCTAGGTGGGTGAGGCCTTGCTGTAAAAGGATGAGCTTGACCTTGCCCAGCCATGGCGAAGTCGAGTGATGTTGTCGCTAGGCAAGGTTGACCCTTGTTGGCCAACGCCTCTGGCGAGTCACTGAGGTCTAGCGACTGATTAGAGGAAGAGAGAGAGAGAGAGAGTAAAAAAAAAAATACTTAAAAATAACATGTGAGCATTGGCCAAATGACACGCATCTACATCAGTGTTGGCCATCCAAATTTGGTCGAATGGACTGAATTTGTACAATTGCAAAATGTTTATGACTGAATTGGTAAAAAAAAAAAAATGCATACTATCTTGAAAAACCCAAAACTAGTACATCTATGATAAATTTATCTCAAACTAATTTTTTGTGACAAATTTACCCTAAACTGGTACACTTGTGACAAATTTATTCTTTGTTAGTTTCCTTTAAATTTTATTATTAAATTGCTGAGTTGGATATTACGTGATAATTGACTGGTGTACCAGTTTAAGATTTTACTCTCTATTTGTTATAGTTATACTATTTTAGTGATATTTTTTGTAGTATTAATTTGATTTTATGGAGGATATATTTGTCACAAATGTACCATATTAAGGTTTTTAGCAGTTGAACAAATTAGTTTAGGGTAAACTTGTCACAAGTATAGCAATTTGAGGTTTTTTGTGGTTATTTAAGATAAATTTGTCATAAGTATACCGATTTAGGGTTTTTCGTGATCAAAAAATTAATTTGGAGTAAATTTATCACATGTGTACCAGTTTAGGGTTTTTTAAAGTATTAACCTTAAAAAACAAATTTATGACTGAATTGGAAATTACAATAGGTTTAAGATTATTTTGGTAATTTTTTCTTTGTTTTATTATTAGAAGTTTCTAAACTAGCGGTGCCATGAAAATGTGATAATTACCTCAAAATCATCTTTATGTGGTTTTGCATATTGATTTGATGGACTTCATACTTTCATGACGTACATATGCCATAACAGTTGGTTAGGTGGATGGTTTATGCCTTAGAAAAAGAGTTATTTTGCTTTGTGACTACCAAAAAATTGGTGGGTATTTGGCCTTGATCTGGCGCTCCATGAAGATATTGATGTGTACCAATTTAAATTCTTCCCGGAGCTGGTAAACAACAAGGTACTTCCTTAATTTTTCTTTGTAGGTTTTATCAATCTTTGATGGAGGTGCCAAAAGACAAAAGGATTAATAGTCTGAAAAGTTCCCAATTGATACACCTGTGATAAATCTATCCCAAACTGATATATTTATGCCGAATTTATCTTCTGTTAGTTTTTGTTAAATTTTATTATCAAATTATTAAGTTGGATGATATGTTGACAGTTGGCTGGTGTACCAATTTGAGATTTTACTATCCATTTGTCAATGTTTTTATTTGTTACAAATATACCAGTTTGGAGTTTTTGATAGTCGAACAAATTAGTTTAGAGTAAATTTATTACAAGTGTATCAATTTATATTTTTTTATGATACCGGGGATAAAGTTGTTACATATGTACCAGTTTATGATTTTTCATGGATAAAAAATTAATTTGAAGTAAATATATGACGTGAGTTTCAGTATGAAATTTTTTAGGGTATTAACCAAGAAAAAAAAATGGATGAGATAACTTTTGAGTCGAGGGACCCTGCATTAGACACATGTGCAATTGTCCGTATCACTCTTTGGCAATACTCTTTAGGGTTTTTACTTTCTAGCTTCCAGAACTCGTTCTGGTTCCGATTCTATAGGAATCGGGAACCGAACTGGGAACTGCCGGTTCCCAAAAAAATGGATCCGGGAACTTGTACCTCCCTATTTAGAACCGAGAACCACGCTCACCTCTACTTTGTACTGACTTTTTCTATGTTTGCACAAGTAAGTATGTCTTTAGCTGAATGTGATTGTTGCATTCAGATTCTCGATAGGCTGGTAACATATCACTTTGGCACTTAGCACTTTCCACATCATTATGTATTAATCCAATCCATCAGAAGCTGGGTGTCTTCATTTTACTTAGCTCTTCATTGTGAATCCCTTTTAAGCTGTCAAATTCCCAGGAGATAATTCAAGTTCCAAAGATAACTCAAACAGATAGCATGGAGCCCACTTATCCTCCTACTTATTGGTTATTATGTTAATATGTTTGAACAATTGCCATGTTCCTGGGCTTCCTTCGTAGTGTGACCTCGATCAAATTTTACAAGGTGACTCTGTTCCTGGTCATTTGAGGAGCTTTTTTGTAGTTGTATGGGTAACTTTCAAGTACTTTTAAATTTTGATTCCTCATTTATTGAAAATTTTTAAAATTGACCACGTGTGCGTCGAAATTCTGAATTCGTATATTCGAATTTCTTGTCGAAGAGTGTCAAGAGAGTTGATTAAGTGTCGACTTTTCTGACTGTTGCACCTATCCCTCGGGAGGAGGAAATATGTTTAGGGGTATTTTGCTTAAAGGACAAACCTAAGACCCATGATTAGGCGCGGGCTCTCCTAAGCCTATACCTTATGTGACATTGGGGAATTTTTAAGAATTCGCAAAAAGGAGTTGCCACTAGCCTATTGGGGTCGGCTAAAAATCAAGTGAGGTATGTGAGTATACTTCACTTCCTATGTAACCAGAGAATCTAGGGTTATGGACTTGATTACACTAATTAACCAATTAATGCCATTTCGGTACCTAATTTCGTTCATTTTAAAAGAAAAATTTTTGTCAAGCATTTTAGATTGATTTTATACCTATCCACTAACATGTGAGGTGATTATGTGGGTGCGCAATAGTTAAAATAATAATCATAGTTACCAAGATCCTAATTATAGTAGAATTGAGTACGTGCAATTAAACATAATTAAATATGCAAAACTTTCTTAAAATTCTACTCGAGAAAGAGACCATGCGAAGAGAGGGCCTTAAGCAAAGCTTTCTTAAAATTCATTTTCAAAACATTTCGAAGGTAGACGTAAAGGTTCGTTTAAAACACTTCTAAGGTTTTTTTTTAAAGGATGATTTTCACAAAATTGAATTTCCATCATTAAAAAAATGTGAGTCGCATGGTTTACAAAAACATCAATTGGATTCGCAATCAAAACCCAAAATGGAAAATATGATTCTTAACAAAAATAAAAACAATGATAAAATACAAGAAACTCTTGTATAGACAATGGTAGAAATCAACTCTTGCCCCAACTCTAAAATTCACTTCTCTATGTGGTCCAACACGAGAATGTCGAGGAGCATCACGCATAACCTGCAAAAAAGACGACAATGTCAATATGTGGAGTATGTGAATGAGAAAATGATATCTCAATGTGGTCGCTTCTTACAAGAAAATAGAGGTGACGGTATATGCCCCATAGTCTTTATTACGGGGTTTTAGTATTTTCACCAAGATTAGTCATAAGAGAATGGGCATCATTAAAAATCGATTGGCGGCTATCAATCGAATGTCCACTCTACTCCAAAAGTTTCATATGCAAAAGTAGCATTGATTTTCAAAAGATTGATTTATGATTTTACTCATAGAAAAATGAAGTGACTTTTATTTTGAGAAATTTGTACACAAAATGATCTACAATTCAGCCCCAAAATGCGAACATGAGAGAATTTGATTAAAAATGCAATTTTAATTTTTGTGTCCCAATATATAATCGCAATTTGAAAGCTTTTTTTTTTTTCTTTCAAAATGTGATTTTGAGCCCATAACTAGAAATTTAAACAAAGTCATGTGTTCAACAAGGTCGAATCAAAGTGTTTAGAACTTGCATTCAATGTTCTCTTATCAAAAGTGATTGCTAATTTTTTTCAATCATAAGCCTGCATCACCGAGGGCATTCGATTGATTTTCGCGAATTTCAAGATGAAAATTCAATTAAAAAAAATAAATAAAAAGAAGAATGATACTTATAGTGGGGGACGACTTTTCTCTTTGTCTTTTTTTTTTTTTTTAATACATAGACATACACATGAGTGTCTAGGGATGTGGTTCGATTTCTAATCTATATGGTTCAAAATGGAGATATAGGATTATCGGACCGAAATAGCAAGATCACGGTTAAGTAGTGTTACCCATGACTCCGGTTTTATCAAAGAACCGACTCGTGTCACATGATTGCAGACTAGGGTGGGGATCTTTCAAGAAAACAATTTCGAAGTCGAGATGGGTGACTCGTACTACATGATCGTAATTGGAGTGGTATACATCTCGACACAATCCTAAAAATTCTTATGCGGCCTAGGTTTAGTGGTAAGTTGTGTGTGCTGGGGTGTAGTGCAATGCAAATGATACATGCATAACAATTTATAGGCAAACAACACTCCGTACATAAAAAATAAACCATACATTCTTACAACTTACTGCAAGACAAAGGTGACCAAAAACTTCCCCTTATACCTCAAATTCTGCAAAAACATTTAATATCTTTAATGTTAGAGGCGTACCTAGAATTCTCGTTGCCAAATAAAAATATTTTTGAACAAGATTAATTTTGGCCTAAGTCTTCTAAGGTTTAAAATCAATTATCCAGCGGAGTCGCTAAGCTGTTGTGAACTATTTCTCGGAGGGAAAATGTTTGAGGGTATTTTGTCTAAAGGACAGACCTCGGGAGAAGGGAGGATCGTACCAGAAAAATGAAACTCATTGGAGGTTTGAGTACTGGGGTGGCTAGGTCGGGACGGCGAAGATAACGACCGAGGTTGTTGAACGAGACTCAGGCGTGCCAATCGACTCGAGAACTCCTCGCTCTTAGTCGCTCTCTCTCACGATTTCTCTCCCTCTCTCGGATGCCCTTCTCCTTCCTCCGTCCTCTCCTCCTTTCTTTGCCTTTTTTTTTTTCCCTCTCTTCCCTGCTCTTATCTTCTCTGCTCTCTTGTCTTTTCCCCTGCAGGTTCCCCACTGGTTCCCCACGCCTGCCCTGCTCTCTACCGTCGCTCCTCGCTTTTTCTGTGCTCCTTTTTCCTTTTTCTCCGATAAAAATTTAAAACTTTTAGAGGGTGTCGGTGTTTCTTAGTTAACACCTCGTCTTCACGTCCGCCACGTAACCAAGAAAGGCCTAAAGGAGGAAAACGTGGAGAAAGAGGAGAGCCGTACCACACCCACTGAGACGATTTCCACAAGCAGAAAATGCGAAATGAGAAGTCATCGCGAGTCGCGACGACTCTTTCGCCCAACGCCAATCGCAAAGCAAACTCCTAGACTTCCTTGACGAGCCGTACAGACCGGAGCACGCCAAAATTTACCTATTTTTTTCTTTTTTTCTTCCTTCTCCTTTCTCCTCTTTTTACCTTTCTTTTCCCCCGAGTCAGCTCTCGGTCCACTCTCTCTCTACGCTGCTTTGAGCTGTAGTCCACTTGTCCTTTCTCTTTGTTACTTTTCAACGTTTTTATCTTTTTTAATTTTTTAATTTTTTCTTTTCTACATTTGATTTTTCAAATCCCATATTTTATGGAGTGGGTGGAGAGAGATTGAGAGAGACCCGAGAACGAGCGCTGAACGTGAGGGAGAGAGCCGAGGTGGCTATCACGCCTGAACAGCGGCCGACTACTTACCGGCACGTCCTTTTTCTCGCGGTAAAGTCACGGTAGGTCTCTTTTCCGTTTCTTCTCAATTTTTCTGATTCGGGGTCGATTTGCCAAGGATCCTGGCTCGGAGGCGTGCGAGGTGACCGGATGTAGTCCAATTTGTCGAGCTCGCCCCCATCCGCCGTCACCAAGCCGGTTAGGGATCCATGTATGAACATTCGCCATGATTTTTTTGCCATCCCTTGGCTTAACCGGGGCCAAGACTGGTTGTCTTTCGTTTATAGTTGTGCCGAGTGCGCGAACAATCGTCACTGTTCGTTAAAATGCCTAAACCGAGCCAATGTATCTCTTCCGAATTTAAGAACAGGTTTTTGTCATTTGTTGCTGTCTGTCCCTATTGTCTGAATGGTCGTGGGTGGTGGCCGGCGAGGATGAGCAATGGCGTTTCTTTAAGGGCTCGTTTGATAAAACTTTTATTTTAGAAAATAATTTCTAAACATTTTGAGGCATTTTGTAACTATTCAAAATTTTTATTCTCATAATAGAATTGCGTTTAATATTATCCTTAAAATTTATACTCAAAATCATTTTCTTTTGATTTTTTAAATAATATTATTACTTTTTTCTTTTTCTTTTTTCCTTTCTCTTCTTCCTCAGCCGGTCGCCAGTCTTGGAATGATCGACGACCGGCCAGACAAGGGCCGGCAACCTCACCGGAGAGTTGTCGACCCCCAACGAGGCCACGTCTCGTCGGCTAAGCCTTGGCTAGGCTGGGCGAGATCGAGGCCGAGCTTGCCTAGTGGCCAATGGGGCTTGACCTTGCTAGATTTGGCGAGGCCAAGCCTCGTCAGTGGTCAAGTGAGTTGCGGCAAGCCTCCGGCGAGCTCACTGGATCTCACCTTGGCCTGGCGAGCTTTTGGCGAACTTGCCGGAGCTAGTCCAACCGATCGCCGATGATGGAAAAAGAAGAGAAAAGGAAGAAAAACAAGAAGGAAAGAAGAAGAGAAGAGAAAAGAAAAAATATGGGTTAGCTTGATTTTGGAATTACTCTCGAGAATAAAGAATCAACTTTTTTTTTTTATTTCTCAATTTTATTCTAAATCTACTTTCGGAAAAAAATAGAAATTTATTCTCTAAAACAAAAATTTTACCAAATAGATTTTTATTTCAAATCTACTTTCAAGAACAAAAAAACATAGAAATTTTTGCTATTTGTCAGTTGCCAAACGTGCTCTTGGAGGTGTTATCATTGTTGGAGTCTTTGTTGACCGGTGAAGGTCGTTGTTGACTGGAGATGTCGTATGTGATCGGTCGAGTAGCAGCGTTGACCCGGCGAAAGCCGAGAATGGTTGGTGCAGGAGCTCGGTCATGGTCGCTGTTCGTGGCTGTCTCGGGCAAGACAGCGATGAAGGGTAGAAGGTCGAATGAAAATGTTTGATTAGGTGGGACTTAAGTTGATTCAGTGGGCTGGATTAGGCCTTAGGGAACAGGACAGGCTCGGTTAGATTTTACGGACACCAGGTCTAAATGGGCTTGGTTAAGTTTAATGGGCTTAGGGCTTATGAGTGTGCTGGGTTTTGTTGGACGAATTGGGAGGGGGCTTGTAATGGGCGCTCAGAAGTTTGGGCTAGTATTAACGTGGGCTTGGTTTAGTTTTAGAAAGCTTGGGCTTGTTAAATTATCTTTGGGCCGAACTTGATCTGTTGAGGTGGGGCTTAGTTAAATTCTGGAGGAATTGGGCTTAATTCTATAAGTTGAGCCCAATTCGTTTTTTTTATTGATTAAAGCCTCCTGACGTGTAAAGGCCATTTCGTGTCCATGAGCCCAAATTTGTGTGACCTGCGGCGGCCCATTTTCGGATAAAAAAATAAGTTTTAAAAAATGAAAATATACATTTTAAATTTTTTTAAAAATTAAGAAAAAAACTTTTATTTTTATAAAATTAAGGGAAAAGCTCAAAATTTAGTTTTTGAGTAGCCTTCTCTTAAAATGTGCAAAAATCCTTGACAAAAAATTTAACCCAAAATTGAATAAGCCTTGAGGGCTTGACAATACGGTTTTTGAATGCTTTATTTTTTTAAAGACAATGTTAGGTCGCTGTTTGTGCACTTTCAATTTGATTTTACTTGATTGTGTTTTTTTCAATACGTTCTACAATTTTCACTTTTAGCATAATTAGGTTATATCATTGGGACTATAACAAAACACTTATCACCTATACGTCTTGACAAAAATTTTAAGGCTCATAATTATTAAAAAGACTGCCTGTTCACTTGAGCAAACAAATGATCAAGCTTAGAGATTGAAAGGGCATTAATTAAACAAGAAGTGTAATCAATTCCTTGATCTCTAAATCTTAGGTCACACAGGAAGTGATGTATACTTCGATGCCTCATTTGTTTTTAACTGACTCTAGTAGGCTTGGTGACTTGTTAATTGAAAATTTTAATTTGGCTTAACATTGAATATCCCAATGTTGTGCGAAGTAAAAGCTTGGGAGAACTTGTGCCTTATTGATGGCCATGGGTTTGCTTTTTAGGCAATACCTTTGAACCCCTATTTCTTTTCTTCTTTGGACAGAAAAGGCAGGTCACATCACTCATTTTTCTAAGTGAACCAAATGCCGGAAAATGAGAAAATATTTTTTTGCGAAACAAATAGAGCCTAAAAGTCTATCTCTCTTGCCTGATGAACTTCCATGTGATTGAGACCATTTTGGTTAGATTGACCAAACATCAGTCATCGATCAATAATAAACATTGACGATAAGAATGCATAGAAAATGTTACAACGAAATGACAACAAAATGCTTGCCAAGGTGCGAAGAGAATATGCAAATGCAGTTCCTTGCTCACATGCTTACATTTAATGCAATTTTTGGCAATGCGTGCATTCACTTTTTCTCTCGTGAGGTCGGACAGTTTGCTGAGTTTTTATCCGATGTTACAGGGAAGGTGCTACTCGAACTCGAATTTGACGAATTAAAATTCTATCTCCCTTGCCCGATTAACTTTGCGGTGATTGAGTTCATTTCGGTTGGATAATATCAGTCATTGGGTTTCATGGACAAGCTGAAGATATTGAGGCGAATGACGCTAGCCATAATTGCAGTTGTCGGTTGCCTAATCTTGATATTTCCGGACAATGGGCACACTCAAAAGTTGATTGAGAAGATTGACCGTTGGTCTATGCAAGCTTGCACGGTTTATTTCCTCTATTACTTTTGGTATGCGTTCACTGGGAATACCATCGGACCCAATTATGCGAATTTTTACAAATGGTGAGCATTCTAATTCTGTCAGATCGATTGTTTTCGCTACGAAATTGGGGCTTGCTTGGTAACCTTTTGAGTGCATTGACAGTTGTTTTAACTGTTTTTGAGAACAATGTTTGCTTTCACAGGTACATTGCGGGGATTTTAGGGGCCGGTCTGTTTCATTTTCCCAGTTTTGAGCCAATAAGAGCGGATTTGAGGATGTATTTCTTTTTATTTATGACAATATTTGTCTTCTCTATTTTATTTGTTACTGTCTTCCATATAGTCTTCCATATAATATATCTTGTTCTTCGGTATATCGGACTTGTATCTCCTGCGGCTGGAACAATACCAGAGCTCTGGAACACTATACAGAATTGTGCGGTCAGTTTGAGGATCCGTTTCTTTTAAGTTATATAGCATTTGCCTTTTCTTGTGGGTGTCTAACATAATGCATTTTATGTTTTGTGCAGGTTCTAAGCATTGCCTGCTGTTCATTTTATTGTCACTGCGGGAACCGTGCTATTTTGAAGACAAGGCTGTTTGAGGGAAAATGTTCTGATGGGTTCTCTGTTTGGAAGAAAGAAGACAGAAGCAAATTGATCTCGAAAATCGTTTTGATGAATGAGTTTGTAGACGAGATTTGCTCATGTTGGTTTGCGCCGGTTGGGTCTGCTAATGATTATCCCTTCTGGACGAAGTGGTTCATGTTCGGGCAGGTACAGAATGGAGGCTATTTTACACGGATAAATTGCCATATAACCGACTTACTTGTTATTAATATCTTGCTTTCGTCTGTTGCAGGGCGCGGGCTCTTCTGACGAAATTTCTCCTTTATACTCGCTATGGGCAACCTTTGTAGGCCTTTACATTACCAATTATGTTGTGGGAAGGTCAACAGAGTGAGTGACATTTTGTTAGCATTTGATAATGGGTGGATACGGTCGGATTTAATCGGCTCAAAAATGATTTTAGTCCAAATTGACTCATTTGATTTGTATTGATTCATTTCTATATAGTATAATTTTAGTTATGAGTAACTACCCAATATAGCTCAAACCCATATCTAAACCAATCTGGACATAAAAACAATTAAAAATAAATTAAATATGAAACAAAAGTAGCAAATAATAAATTATTACAAAAGTTTGACAAGTCATGCTAGTAGAATACATCTCCTGTTATTTCTCCAAGTGTTAGAAATTTGATCTAATTTCTATTCTCGTAAGTACTAAGAGATTTGAAAATACTCGTAGATTTGAAAGAGGCACATAAATACTAGCCAATGATCTACTAGGTCGCGGCGGTTCTCTGTTGGATTCGGTAGAGTTACATAAGTTTTGGCTCAATTAGTGGTGGAGAAGTGAAGGAGAGAGCTTCGCAAAGCACCGGACGAAGTCGTAATGGGGGAGTGAGGTGCAGAGAAGGCCCAAACCAAAAGAGCGACAGGTAGGGCGAGGCGCAGGAGTGCAAAGTGAGCGAGTGAGATTGAGTGAGGGCAAGAGAGAGTGCAAAATGAGTCACAAAATTGCAAGTGGACATAAAATTGACTGAGATTGAGTGAGGATAATAGAGAGTGCAGGATGAGTCATGGAATTGCAAGTGGACATAAAAACGATGTATAATAGATGAGTTACCCATTAAAACCCATATATAGTTGGGATTTGTTACTCTACACACGTGACAATCCATTCTTTAAATTTTAGCTTATTCATATTCCATTCAACCCACTAAATATGAGTTAAAAAGACCCATCTTGACATCTCTAATATTTGAATAACTAACAGAACTTTCGGTCCTTGGCTTGCACATAGTTTTATGATGGATAATCGTTCATATTGCCGTTCTAGTGCAATATGAACCTTGGCTTGCACCTAAGGTTTTTTGACTAGCCAATTAAGAGCCATACCTGAGGAAGTCTATAGCCTGAAGATGATGGATGATTCGACTAGTTGATATTTTTCTTGATGCAGTTGAAAATTTTGGCAGTAGAAAAGTACAGTGGTCTTGTGCTAACAGATGCTCTTGTATCAGTTCAGCTCATTTTTGCCTGTCATCATAGTCTTCTTCACCGCTCTGCAGAGGTTGTAACTTACTTCGTTAGAATTTTATAACAAGCAGGTGGGTTCTCACTCATGAGTCAGGTAAAAAAAAGGAAGAGAAACCAGAATTTTTGGACATGGTTCCTTGGTATTCTGGGTATACGTTTCCCTCCTCTTTCTCCTTTTCTTGTTCTTTTTTCGGAGGATCTTGTAGTATTTTGTCCTCATACAGTTGTTGTGTACTGCAGAACTTCAGCTGATCTTTTAAAGACGGTGTTTGACCTCCTAGTGTCGGTAACCGTCTTTCTTGGCCGCTTTGACATGCGCACGCTGCAGGTAAAGTTCCAATTTTCTATACTCGATGTGCTTAATTCATGGGGCACTCTGTCTCTCTTGTAAATCTCCCTCTTAATTGCGGCGTTACGTCTCTCTCTGTCTATTGATCTCTCAAGAAGATAGTTGACCTGTGGAATAATTTCAGTAGATTTTCCTTCATACTCTTTCCTTGTTGGATCCTAACAAAAGGAAAATTAGGAATCCTATGCATCACCAACATAGCATCAAGTTGAGCTTAGGTTATCGGATCATTTCCTTTATGTTGTTGTCCAACTTAGGCACTTGTTTCAAACTCCAAAAAAAAAAAAAAAAAAAAAAAAACACATAAAAGGAAGGTTTTTAGATAGTTTGAAGATTGCATGAGTATTTTGTACTGGCAATCAATCTAAAATTGGTAATTGTGAACTTTGATTGTCAATGTATCTTTTGGATCATTTATTTGCAAAATCTCCATCTTTTCATTGGATCAATCTATTGTCACTATACCGCAAATGAAAACAGTGTTTTTCATATGACAGGTGACTAGTAAACCTTTAGTTTCTCTAATTAAATTAATCCTTTTGATCCTGCTCAATTACAAAAAAAACCATGCATATATAGTTAATGCAGTGGCTCCATTGTTTTGTCGTTCTAATTCATCAGACAGCAGCGAACATTCATCAGGCAGCAGCGAACAAGGACGAAGATAGAGTTGACCAGGATTTTTTCTATGATCACTTCAAGGAAAAAGATGAGTTTTGGTTTGATTTCATGGCTGATACTGGTGATGGTGGGAACTCTTCCTACAGCATTGCTCGGCTACTGGCTCAGCCTGAACTGAATGTGGAGACCAGTAGTGATTCAGTGCGTTCCTTGGCACAGGGGAACCATCGCTTAGAACGAGGGCACTTGCTTCTTATTGGGGGCGATCTTGCGTAAGTCTAGCACATGTTAATCTATTCACAACGTGGCAATATGCATCAGTTTAAGTTGTTTTGTTGCTTTCATTTCATTCTATCTCCTGCATGAACTAGAGCATGTAGAGCATCATAATTTAACAATTCATGGTTTTTAAATAACATTGGACTATTAGTCATAGAAAAGGAATTCGTATTTTCAAACCACCTTGAATCAAATATTTAGTGGGTCCAATGCTCATGATAAGTAGTTCTTGTCTATTAAATTTCAAATTTAATGGACTGGTTTGTTTTCTAAGTTTGACGCTGTGCTGAACTTTGCTTTGCTATACTTAATGTAAGTTTAACCAATATTCAATTTTATAAAATTATGAAAAATATATACGTAAATTTTCTTGTCAATATTTATTATTTTGTGATAGTTTTTAAGTGGTTAAAATTAAAAATCAAGTCAAAGTCCCCCACCGCAAAAGTTGAAAAAAAAAAAAAAAAAACCATAGACACTCTGAACACACCTTGAGTTTCTATCCCATGATGCAGCCGGTACATGTTTTTCGTTTTCGGGAGAATATTTATATCTTGAGCGAGGTAGTTAAACTCCGCTTTGCATTTAGGTTTACTACATCATAAAATTGGGATAGTGAATCGCAACACTTTTACATAATTAAAAGATTAGGTGAAATTTGAGTCTTATACATGTTGATCATAAACTCCAACATACTATATTACACTATAGGGGACATTAAATGGTTCCGTGCTCCCCATCTCATATAAATATTAAGAAATCAAGATGTCAACCAAATTAAGAAAAATTAAATTAAAAAACCACTCAAATGATGAGCGTAGTTTACAGTTTTAGTTGATGAATAAATATGCGCAAGAATTCAATGGAAACGATTTACTTCGCATTACCTACGAAGTTAAAGTTCATTCAACATGCAATCTAGACTAATATGTAGACTAAACTCTATAGAAATATTTAACAAACTTCAGTTTCAGATTTACTGAAGGTAATGGTAAAATGCCACTGGAACAATAAATCAAGAGATTAGTTCATTCAAAGTAACATTAACTGATGGCTAGTTCTGCCGGAGTATCACTTTTCACCATCGAAGTCCCTCTACGGTGATGTAGCAGATGGTCGGTGTTGACATGTTTGAAGTTGTTGAGCAAAGAGACCAAGGCAGAGAGAGAAGAAGAGACTATCCTGATGTTTTATTCCTCTGAATTATCAGTTGCAGTAAACCAGAAGTTTAGCGGAACTCACAATCTCACCGAGTCAATTCAAGTCTTCTAGGTGAAAGATGAGTCAATACAAGGGAGATGGCTAGTTTAATGATTCTATCGAGTTGATTCGCTGTTTCACTCGATGGATAATTTTTCATGCTAGTTGAGACAGTATCTTGATTAGGGCGCGTTGGAGGCTATAATGATCTTGTTAGATTGTGGAATGATGGGCGAGTGTGTGTATCGGATGAGCTATTCACGACATGGAACAGAGACCAAGAGACGAGGAAATAATGACCTTTTCTGAGTGAGAAATGATTACAAGGCTAGGCTATGGGACTAATTGTTAAGCTGAAGTGGGTCGCTATCTTTTAGTCGGTTTTTTCTGTGCAAAGCGTGAGTCCTCAAGTCTATTGATACGCTTGACACAACCGACATATGGTACAAGTAGTGTTCTCGAGTGCCTCAAAGTGGACTCTTCCCTCGTTGTAAACTCTTAACTACTTCGCTAGCGTTTTGAGCCACACATCTTGCCAACTTCATACAAGAGACACTATTAGAATTTAATCGGCAGTTCTAGAAGGTCAAGAAAATGGACCACTTCTTTATACTCAAATTTGATCCCTTCTTGTGATACTTCAAACATAATTCTTAATGTCTGAAATTTTGCTCGTGGTAGCGCCTTAGTAAATGTGTCCCCTGCTTGTTCTACACTCTTGCAATATTTAAGCTCAATCTCTCCATTATTCTATACTTCTCACATGAAGGGATATTTGATGTCAATATATTTGGTTCTTTTAGTTGGTTATGTTTGTACTTCTTCAATATCTTCTAATATTCTCTAAAGTCATAGTGCTTGACTGGTGGTCATAGCGGCTACAATATACTTAGCTTCTATAGTAGATTGTACTACTAAGTCTTGTTCTTTGGATGCCCAAGAAAACAAAAACATTCCAGAAATGAGAGTGAATGCATAGTCGGTAATACTCTTCCTGTCATCAATTGAATCTGCCCAATCAATATCTGTGTAGCATATGAGCTTAGCCATTGCACTTGGCTGATATCAAATATCATAATCTGCAGTTCTTTGTAAGTATCTCAGAATTGGTAGCTCCAAAGTGAATTTGACTTGGACTTTGCATTAACCGTGATAGTAGACTTGTCACGTACATGATGTACAGTGTTGCAGCAGTGAGATACAGTAGACTAGCAATCAAACTTCTATAGAGAGAAGCATCGACCTTTCCTGCTCCATTTTCCTTTAGTAGCTTTTCATTTGTCATGAGTGGTGTAGTGACATTTTTACAATAGTTCGTCTTAAATTTCTTCTAGAAATTCTCAAAATATTTCTTTCATGAGATGAAAATTCCTTCATTTTGGTCGACTTCAATGTTGAGAAAGCAATGCATCAAGCCCAAGTCCGTCATCTCAAATGTCTATCATTTCTTCTTTGAACTCTTGAATATCTTCTCATTGTTCCATATATATATCATCTACATACTTAGAGACAATGAGAGCGTCAAAATTACCTTGAGTCTTGATATAGGGTGTTGGCTCGCTCAATCTCCTCCTAGATCCTTTCTCAATGAAGTATTCGTCAATTCTATGGTACTACGCTCATGGCGCTCGTTTTAACTTGTAAAGGGTCTTCTTGAGCTTTAGAACATTTTCTTCTTGGCCTTTGACGTTAAAGCCTTGTGGTTGTTCTACATATAATTCTTCTTGAAGACGTCCATTTAGGAATGTTAACTTCACATCTAGTTGCTGGATCTTCCATTGTTTTTGTGCTACTACAACAAAGAGAGCCCGAATAATATCAAGAGGAGTAACGGGAGTGAAAGTTTCAATATAGTCTATACCAGGTTGCTGCAAGTATCCTTTTGCCACATAACTTGCCATATGTTTGTGAATTGATCCATCAACACTGAGTTTGTTCTTGTAGACCCATTTAATGCCAATGATCTCCATATATTTGAGGCGATCGTCAAGCTCTCAAGTTTCATTCTTTTCTAACATCTTGATTTCTTCCTCCATGGTTTTAATCCAAATTTCTTCTTTAGATGCCTTTTTTTAGTTTTCTAGTTCTAAAGCGGCAAAGTCACTTGTGTCATGAATTCTTTTACAGGATTTTACCCTCAGTATTGGTGAAAATTAGAGTAAATTATTCTTGCGTCACTCTTAGAGAGGATGCTGGAGTTACATCTTAAGTGGTGGAATTCAATGGTTCTTTTTCTTCTTGTGTTGTTGGTGATATGTTTGTCAAGGTGACACTTCTTCTTGACCTTTTCTTCCTCCCAATTCTGGGTAGCTTTCTTATCGAACTCAACGTCTCAGCTGATTATCAGTTTCTTCATTCTTAAGTTATATATCTGATATCCTTTTGATTGGTCACTATATCCAAGGAATATTCCTTTTTTAGTCTTTTGGTTGAGCTTACCCCTCTTACGAGCAGGAATATGGACATAGCATGTGCAGTCGAATACCTTGGGATGCTTTACTAAAGGCTTCCATCTGCTCAATGCTTCGACTAGAGTTTTATTTTGAACAGCTTTTGCTGGAAATTTGTTTTAGATGTACACTGCCTTGTAAATTGCTTCAACCGATAACCAATTAGTAGGATCTTTGTCCTCAATCTAGCCATCTCTATATGGTTTTGTTCTTCCTTTTGACTACTCCATTTTGTTATGGGGCATAACTAGCTATTGGTTGATAGATGTATGCCTTCATCTTCATCGAATTTCTTGAACTCATTGGAGTTATACTCGGTGCCTCCATCAATTCTCAGGACTCTGATTCTATGGCCACTTTGATTCAAGACGTGGTTCTTACATTTCTTAAAAATATAGAAAACCTCTTACCTTTCCAGAAGAAATTAGACCTACGTCATCTTAGTATAATCGTCAATGAAGAGAATGAAATATATATTCTGGCTAGGTGTCGGGGTCTTCATTGAACCACATTCATCTATGTGAAACTAGTTCCAATGACTTAGCTCTCCATGGACCTCTGGATGGGTAGGATTGTCTTTGTTGTTTTCCAAGAAGACACCTTCACAATCATCTGAAAATATCTCATCATATCTTTATGATGGAGAATTTTGAGCCCAGCAAAGATTTATTTTGCTTTGGTCAAAAGCCCAGCAAAGTTGAAGTGGCCAAATCTTGGACGCCACTAAGAATCATCAACTTGAGCTTTCATAGGTATGTCACTGAAATATTTCCATCAACTAGAGTTGAAAGTTCCTATTCTCCATCTTAACAAAGGCTATCATATTTTTATATTTGTCATATATAGCACAAGTGTCTCCTTTGAAGTATAAAGAGTATCCATTTTGTATCATTTGGCCCACACCGAATACATTTCGAGGAAGATTGGAGATTATATTTATATTATTAATATATTTTGGGCCTTTATTTGTTTCAATGGTGATAGTGCATTTTCTTTCACATCTTTTAATGCGCCATTGCCCAATTTCACTTGTGATTTCACCTATGTATCAATGCCAGTAAATACAGATTCATTCCCCGTTATATGATAACTACACCAACTATCATGTTTCTCATCATTTGCTGCTTGACCTACATAGAATGTATTGTCTTCATTTTCTTTGTCTTCAATATAGTTGGCTCAATAATTTGTTTTCGAGCGGGTCTTTTTCTATGTGGCCATACTTTTTACGAGAGTGGCATTGTTGCTATCCCAAAATCAACAATCTTTTTCCAAATGATTAATTTTTCTTGCAAAAATTGCAAGGTGAATTTTTTTCTTTTTGAGAGTTTTCTCCTCTTTTATTTTTCCATGAATTCCTTCCACCACTTTTAGATTTTTGAGACCATATGCTTATTTTAGATTGAAAGGCACTTTCAACCAAATCTTTATCTTGTGCCATCAATCTCTTTTTATATGCTTCTAGAGAGCCAATTAATTCATTCATGTATGGGGTCTTTAAGTTTCTTCTATAGTGGTGACAATAGCATTGTATTTGTAGTAAGTGACGCCAATAATTTTTCTACAACACTTTGGTCCATGATTCATCTCCATAGGCTCTCATTAGTCTTCCACAATAGTCTCATAATTTTTCATTTTAGAATGCTTAAATTTTCTTCTCAAAGTTTGAAGTTGAATAGTGCGAACCTTTTTCGTGCCTTGAAGTTCTTCTTGTAGTATCTCCCACCTTCTTCACTATTTTTGCTTATATTACTCTTGGAAATGAAAGTCCTAGTATGAACACCTAGAGGTGGGTGAATAGGTGTGGAGAAATTTTTTCATGAAACATAGTAAAATATTTTGTTTTTGAATCCAAGTCTGAAGAACAACAGATTTTGAGCGAGTTTAGACTTTAGTGGTTAAATAAAACTACAAACAAAATAAAGGAGTTCAAAGAATAGAATAAGAACACAAGGTTTATAATGGTTCGGCTAAAATCAAGCCTACGTCCACTCTCCCACGCTAACAGTCTTTTGCTGGATTCTACTATGCAATCAACAAGAGATTACAATTTTGAGTGCAAACACTTAATGATAGATTACACTATCTCACTAAGTCACTCTTTTGGTATTTCTCTCACGATCACAAACGTTTAAGCTCACTAAAGACAAGTGTGTGATCGAAGTTGGATTAGACTTTGGAATTATAAATTCTATGCTCCATCTCTTACTTGCTCATCGGTCTTTGATCTCCTTAAATACTCCTCAACTTCCAAACTAGCCATTGGACAGTATCTTAGAGGATCGTCTTCCAATCTACTCATTGGACAGATCTATATGTAGAAGATTTGGTAGCCGTTGAGTGATAGAAGTAGAATCCCAAATTGATTATTATCGCCCATACAAACAGAATCTTGGTTTCCATAAGTAGAGTTTCTTCGTTTAGAAAGTTCTTGTTTTCAAGATCTAATTGTCAATCAATTAGATTGAGTCAATCAAATCAATCTTGATGTAGAATCTAAACCAGATCACTAGCCGTTACACATTTGGGCTTGTATTACGTTATGTCTCATTCTAGATGTAAAGTCTGAGAGCAATAGATTTTACAATCTAAGTCTAAACATATTTTACTTCTGAACATATTTAGTTTTAAGGTTCGAATACAGTCTGAATAAGTTCAGTTTCAGCATGTAGTTTGTTTTTTTGGTTCTTTCAAGTATAGACTTTGACAATATTCTTTATATGTTCTATCATCTGCATAGTCTATTATTCAATCATCAAACATGTCAGTAGCCTTTGATTTATTTTGTCATCTTCAAAACATCATAAGGGATTTCCCTAACAGGAAATACCATTTCCAAGAGTGCTTGTTGAATAACACATAATGCCCATGCCTCTTTTTGTAGTTGTTCTTTGAGAACAGTTGCACCGTCCTGCTAGCAACATAACCTCTTTTTTTAATGTCCCATGAATTTTGAGCCACAAAAAAGTAGTCATTTTAATGCTTCAATAATCATAGTTATGTCCATCAAAGATAGGAATAGGAAATGAGGATGAGGCAAAGTTGATCATAGTTTTGATATTGGAAATTTAGGTGGGTGATTTTAGTGGATGGTGTTTAGGACAAATGCCCAAAACCAACCGAGCAAAGCTCTGACACTACTGTAAAATTGTGGAATAAATGTGCAAGAGTGTATTGTGTGGGCTATTCACTAAGGGTGTGCCATTTCAGGGTTGGTCCAAATTCCATCTAGAACCTGCTTTGTCGGAATTAGTTCTCCAATTTTTTGAACTTGGAACCATCCTACATATCTGGGAACTTAAAACTTACCCTATCCATTGGTTTCAAGGTCTACTTGGAATCCGGCCAATTTCTTTTTTTTTTTATTCGTTTCATTTTTATCTTCCTTTTTTTGTTTTATTTTTACTTAAGCAAAATGAAAGTGAACTCGACAACCAAAATCCCGATTTGTCGATAGCAACAATTCATATATGATGAACACTTAAAATAAAATAAACAATAAAAAGTCAAAACATGTCACATGAAACCTAGATTATAAAACTTCATCCTCGATCATCCATGAAATATTGCTTCAAATTCTTACCACCTAAAATCAAAAGAAACAACAAGCATGTTAATAAACTATTAGTAGTTTTAAATTAAATTTATTAATAATTAAACTAAAACAATTATTAGAAAACCTCACCACATATATTCATTCCACTTCGGCTCGTAAACTCTATTTACTAATAATAACCTCATCATTAAAACAATCTCTATCTATAAAGAGAGGCATTATTTCTTAATGTTAGCAAGAGTAAAAAGGGAATTTAGGGTTACTGAGGTTCGGTTCTAGTTGTAGGTTCCCGAGTTTTGGTTCCAAGTTCTTGGTTTGGTTCTTATACAAGAATCAAAAACCAAACCATGCAATACCAAAAAAAAAAAAAAAAAAATATAACATGCAGTACCAGTTCCATTTTTATGGGGACTGGTAACCGCGAGAACTTGGAATTGTACTGATTCCTATGACTGGGTCGGTCCTGCTTCTAGTTCTACCTTAGATCCATGCTCATCCCTAGTATTCACAGCAAAGAACAAAGAAGCTGAGAGGGAAATAATATGACTTCTCTTGAATGAGAAATGGTTACCAGGATTGGCTATGGGACTAGTTCAAAGCTCAAGTGTGTGGCTAGCTTTTAGTTGGTTTATTCTTTACAAAGCATGAGCTCCTCAATTCTATTTATAGGCTTAACACAACTGACATAGTACAAGTAGTGTTCTCAAGTGCTTCGAGGTGGACTATTCCCTCGTGGCAATCTCTAATTACTTCGCAAGTGTTTTCAGCCACACATCTTACCTATTTCATGCAAGAGACAATACTAGAATTTTATGGGCCGTTCTAGAATGTCAAGGAAATGGATCACTCTTTAATAGATCTTGAGGATTTTCGTGGATACTTCTAACTGATGAGTCTTCGCTTTATGGCTGGAAAGCCAACTATGCCTTTATATTATCTGTAAAAATTGTAAGTTCACACTAGTCTGCTTTTACTTGTTTCCTTTCATTTCGGTTGTGTCGGACATTACATGTTTCTATCGGATCACATGTGTTGCTGAGTACGAAAGCAGGTATCAGCTGGTTTGACTTAAAGAAGCATGGTGGACGGAGAATTAGGCATCATTTGCTTGTATAAGTGCATCGTTTTCAGGATCTGTTCATTCTCTTACTCAAAAAAATATTGTGCCTCTTTTGTAGATATCCAAATCCGTCCTCATTCACTTACGAAGAGAGGTTCTTTCGTCCTTTTGAGTATGCTCTTCAGCCTCCAGCTGACTATGAATTACAGCAGATCCCTTTGAAGAAGACTATTCCATCCGGATTCTCTGCGCTAGAGCAATATAATGGGCCCCAGGCTTTCATAATTCCTGGAAATCATGGTCAGTTTTCGTTTTCATCCTGAACCTTGCTTAAGTTATCTGTTTAGCTCTTAAAGATCACCTTGTATCATTTTTGAAACTGATATTATTGCATTGCTGTGCCTATGTCATTATTTGATTTTCTTATTAGAAGTTTCTAGAACAGTGCTTTTATAAAAATGCAAGGGCTACCTCACAAAATCCTCTGTTAATGTGGTTTTACAGATTGGTTTGATGGACTTCGTACTTTCATGGAGTACATATGTCACAAGAGTTGGTTAGGTGGGTGGTTTATGCCTCAAAAAAAGAGTTATTTTGCTTTGCAACTCCCAAAAAATTGGTGGGTATTTGGCCTTGATCTGGCACTCCATCACGATGTTGATGCAGACCAATTTATGTTCTTCTCAAAGCTGGTAGAGGAGAAGGTACTTCCTTCATTTTTCTTTGCAGTTTTTGACAACCTTCACTAGAGATGCAAAATAAGAAAAAAACAGACAACGGAACTTCTTGAGTTGAGGGATCCAGCATTGGATACATAGCTGATCTGTGGTTAAGTTGCATATTGTTGGGCATGTATTTTTCTGCTAATGATTTGCTGAGAGACGAACATAGTCTTATTAACTCTGAATCTTATGGGAATGGTGTGTGTTGAAACATGATAACCTTACTGTGTCTTCAACTGAATCTCAACTCATATAGTATCAGGATTTGTTTCGTGGCCTGTACTACTTCTAGCAACTTGTATGTTCCACAATAGATTATGGTGTTTCCTTCATGTTTCTAGTACCTCCAAATGCACCTTTTAATCACTATAGTGAAAAATGGAATTTTTTCTAAGGGACTAAAGCTAGTCGAACAACTTCTATATCGTAATATGATATCTATAGTTATCTCTTGATTCAGTGAGGATCTAATTCCACATTCAATGCAGGTTGGGGATAAGGACGCTGTGATCATACTTACGCATGAACCTAACTGGCTTCTTGATTGGTACGAGGGTAATGATTCCGGAAAAGAAGTCTCTGGAAAGCTTGTCTCACATTTAATTAAAAATTTGAAGAAAAGATGTAGACTTCGAATTGCTGGGGACTTGCATCATTATATGCGTCATTCATCTGATTCTGATGAGCCAGATGTGCAACATCTGCTTGTGAATGGTTGTGGTGGGGCCTTTTTGCATCCAACCCATGTATTTAGCAACTTCAAGAAATATTGTGGAGCTACTTATATGACCGAGGTTTCTTATCCGTCTTTTGAAGATTCTAAAAGGGTATATGACAAGACAGAGTCTATTTCCTTTGATCAATTAGTTTTGAGCTGTAGTGCAAAATCTTACTTTTATGGTTATATTGCAGATTGCTTTTCAAAATGTCTTGAAGTTTCGGAAGAAAAACTTGCAATTTGATGTTATCGGTGGTACTGTCTACTTCGTACTGGCTTTTTCTATGTTCCCACAAGTGAGTATTGCTTTAGCTGAATGTGATTTTTGCATTCAGATTCTTTGTAGACTGGTATCATGTCACCTAGCACTTAGTGTATCCCTTATTTATTAATTCCGTCCATCAAAATCAGGATGTTTTTATTTTTCTCAACTCTTCCCTGTAAACCCCTTTTAAGCGTTCAAAGTTCTCATGAGAAAGTACCAGTTCTTCTGCTTGTGCTTTAGACGGTACCTTCAACAAATAGCATGGACCCTACTTTGTCCTGCTGTTTATTGGTTATTACGTCGATATGTTTGAGCAGTTGGCTTATTATTAGGCTTCCTTCGCAGTGTAAACTCAATCAGATGTTACAAGATGACTCCGTTTCTGGTCTTTTAAGGAGCTTTAATGTCACTCTATGGGCTGCTTTCAAGTACTTGCTGGAACGGTCTTATGTATCGCTAGCAGGTGCTTTGCTACTGCTAACTGCATCGATCCTATTTGTACCATCAATACGGCCGTGGAAGCAACGAGTGATAATTGGTGTAGTTCATGCTTCTGTGCACTTGACTGCTGCACTATTTCTTATGATAATGATGGAATTGGCTGTAGAGACCTACATTGGACCTATACTTTCCCCAACTTCAGGTTAGTCTTCATGTTTTCTGCTGGATGTGTACTTCTGTGGCAACCTTGTCATATTTACATGCTTTTAAAGGTGGCAAGACTCGGATGTCGATTTCCATGGATCACTAGGTGCTTGATTTGATCCTTTGCTTTCCCATAAAGGAGAAGGAGCGTCTCCAGTGGAAAACTAATGTTCTGTTGATGAACATAACCCTATTAATTTTCCTCTTGTAGGCACTGCTTTTTTCTTTAGTGTGTCATGTCATTGTGTCGGCTAAGCAAGCATTCGCACAAACGTCTGAGATGCTGACCTTGATTTATATCTTAGGTTATGACAGATCATACGAGCAGACATTGGGTCTTTATTCTGCTTGCACTGAATTTATCAAGTCCGCTTTCGATTGCCTGGAGGTGTGTATCCTTTCTATTTTTCCAGGTTGCTGTTTTTCATATATGGATATCTCATGTCACATTATATTTCCTACAGTATGATTTTTTTTTTTCTTTTGGGGGCGGATTTAATTGCTAGGTCATGGCTGTATCACGGATAGACATTTGCCAGAGAGGAATGGAATCAATGTCGCGTGGCACTGCTGCAATATATTATGCTTCTGTGTTACATTATTTCTGGGTCATTTCCAATCCTGTTGTCTCTCTAGTTTTTGGAAGCTATTTATACGTTTGTGTTAAGTGGCTTCATTTACACTATGACGAGGCCTTCTCCTCACTTCGAATTGCTGATTACAAGGGGTTTACACGATTCCACATAAACAAAGAAGGTGTTCTCGAAATCTATACGCTGGGAGTTGATAAGGTAAACTCTTCAGAACCATCTGCAGCTTTAGTTACACTGACAGCACGCTCCCTAGTAGTATGAAATACCATTAGCTTATTCTTTACTCTGTCATCGATATTTTAAGCAATATGATTTCTTTGTGAGCATTTCTACTGAAAGCCTGTGGTCCATTTAAAATTGAAGCAGCGCAATTTGCCGGGTGTCTCGCATTGCTATTGTTTATTATTTATGTATTGCACTTCTTCTTCTTTTTTTTATATTACGTACACCATTGTCTTAAATTAAGCAATGGCAGAAAATTTTGAAGATTTTCTGTTGCTTAATGACATCCCTACCAGTATCTTCTCTATTTGTAATTATGTAAAGTACTTATAGTTAATTAAGGACAAGTCGAGGCTTTTATCTTTGTTTCTGATTATTAGACAATTCTAAGATGGTGCTTGGTCAAGGGAAACGTGGGCAAGAAAGAAAAGGGTCTAAGGGTCTGACCTAGTGCATTGTGTTATGAAATGGTCACGTGTTGTACTGGGTTCTTAGATACGAAATACTTGCTTTTATGCGGATTCAGTGTCGTGGCTTGTTAAACATATATCTAGAAGAGTTTTGACTTAAGTGCATTGTCTCGGGAACGGGTCAGCAGCACCCACGAGTCGTGAGATATGCATCTTGCTCAGTCTGCTTCAGTGATAAGGTCTGTCAATTATATGTTACCCCCCTATCGATTGCTAAAAAAAAAAAAAATTGGGAGCAGATATGATACCCTGTATGCCTCGAAAAAGCGGGACGTAATTTGCGATTCTGCTGTAAAAACCTTACTGGCAGAATGTGGCAGAACGTGTTGGTGACATAATACCTATTGAGAGTAATCTGTCAGGAACTTTCGTGTTCTAGAATTGATTATTTTCCTGTTACTAATTGCACTCTAGGCTGGAAATTATCAGCATGGCGAGTGGTTGTAAGACTAGCTTGCATTGTATGCCGTAGACTCAATTTTGGACTTTTGGCATGTAATGGGACATTTCCGAAGTTCAGAAGTCTATAAGAATACAATATTTGCCCAATTCAAAGGGTCTTTTTATTTTTTTTGTCCAAACATTAAATGCATCACGTCTTTCCAGATTTTATGACGCTTTCCTGCTCAATTTGTGTTACCGTTGCCAACGATAGTGACTTGAAATAGCGGGAAGCAATTTGCCATTCTGCTGTAAAACCTTAGACCGGCTGCATGTTTTGGTAATATTATGCCTTTTGAGCATTATCTGTGAGAAACTTTTGGGTTCGACAATCGATTATCTCTCTGTCACTAATTGCAACCAGAGCTGTAGAAATGATTAGCATGGCAAGTGATTGTAAGACAAAGTTGCGTTAAGAAGGATTTTTGACTGGTTAAAGAAGAAGTGGAAATATAAATGGAAGAATGATAACAGAGATTTGGATCCAGTGAGGTCATCGATACTGTCTGTGTGCCCTTGACATGTAACGGGTAACTTCCATGGTTCAAAAGTCTATCTGAATACAGTTTTTGCTCGAAGTATCTTATCTTTGGTCCAAACATCAACATTTCTTTCCAGATTTTATGATGCTTTCCTGCTTAATTGTGTAACTGTTACCGACAGTAGTGACTTAATCTTTGCATACCAAAGGTTGAGCTTATTATGAGGTTTTCTCATTCTTTCACCTGGCAATGCAGGTTCCAGAGAAATGGAAGCGGGATCCTGGGTGGTATAAAGAACAGAAGGAACATCCAGAGAGGAGAAGCCACCTTAGGAAGTTTCCTAGTAAGTGGAGTTCTGCAGATCCCTCTACTGCAGATTCCTCTAAGGACCCAGTAAAAACGGACCCAGTAAAAACAGACCCAGCAAAAACAGACCCAGTAAAAACAGTAAGAATTGTAGACTACTTTGTCATAGACCGGAAAGGTAAAAATCATCAAGAAAGTCCAGACTCTGAACCTGCTCAACCAGAACCAGAAGCAGAACCAGAAGCAGAACCAGAGAAGCAAGGGGAACGAGTGGCTAGGCCACCGAACCCTGAGGAAGTACAACTAGGAGAAGCTCTCGCATCTGGAAGCAACGCTCAACGTCCCGAAGATCCAGTCATTGGGGAACCTGTTGAGCCCGAGATTCAAAAGGTTCCTGAGAAGAAGGCAAAGGCTGAGGGGGATTCTAGTGAGAAGAAGGAAGCTGAAAAGGGTGAATCTACCGACGGCCAGGTTATGAGTGCGATCCAGTAGCTGAAGGACGAAATTATCAGAAAATGGTTTGATCCTTGTCCCGCTTCAACCTTGATAACTTTTATCTTGATCGCTCGTGAACTTTGAATTCAACCATTCCTCCACGGCACATAAAGAAGGAGAAAAAGATTTGAATGTTGTTAAGTTTGAGGACCCCTTGTTTCTTCTTGTTATGGATAGTTTTTCTGTTACTTTTGACCGACCGGATAAAGTGAATGAATACTTACTGATGTTTATCGTTTTCTGCTCGTAGTTAATTTTATTGCTTTTGACGTTTTCTGCTGTTAGTTAATATTATTGCTTTTGATTATAACAGAAAAAGAGAGAAGAATATGCGACGGTGTTGGAAAAGAGATAGAAAAATATAAATACGTAGGAACAGATGGGGGAGAAGATATAGATAAATACAGATAAAGGCGATATGATAATTAAGCGGAAGATGAAGGATATTTGATCCTCTGAAGGTGCCGATTGTGTAGAATCTTTTTGCAGAAGGCACTTTATCTGCCCAAGTCCTGTGATGAAATGGAAAATAAATCTGCTAAAAGCAGTAATTCTTATTATATTTTGAAAGTGCCGAGAGAAATATTCTTTTAAATTGATCTGAAATAAAATAATTTTAAGACACGGATCCGTAAAAAACTCCCTAGAGAAATATCATAGCAAAGATGGATAGCCTCCTGAAGCAGAAGCCTCTCAGTCTGAACATGCAGTTTGTAGGTCTGCCATCTAGGAATGTGCGTTCAGAGGAACCTTTGACACAGGAAAGACTTTCAACGGTGAGGATAAAAGATTGGAAGATTATTTAAAGGCTTCGAGGATTATTGAGGAAAGGGGTGGAACTCTAGAACTTGTATTCCCCGTCTTTGAATCCTCTCGTGCTCTGAACTGTAAAATACTGCTTGTCTTCTGATTTGTATTCTCTATAAGGGTCGTGGGTATTGTAATCTGGAAATAGAAAGTTCACAGTAATGGAGGTGCTTGTGATTTATAGAGTTTTCTACTAAGTTTTGAGTAGAAGTAATACCTTCAACGTTCACAAAAGAGTATCATAGGGAATTAATTCTCCATTCAAACTCGATCAAGCTTGATGTCTCAAATATGATCATGACTGGGTTTAGAAGTAAACTTAGGTTTATGCTTGCGCTCGACTGGAACTTAGAATCCAAATTTTGGAAATCAAATAAAGTTGGAATATAATACTACGCGTTTGTTTATAATATCAATAAGCACATGTAGTCTTTACTTAAAAGGGTAACGACACCATTAGCCCCTGAATTCTTTTTTTTTTTTTTAATCAATTGGGTCCTTAGACTAATAATCGAATTGCGAGAGAATATGCTGAATGTATATATCTATCTCTATAAGCTCTTTATTGGTCTCTGAAACATTCTGAGCAGATAAAACAATTCCCAAATCGATTTGAGAGCAAATTTGTGCCAGATAAATTTGAGTACAAGAGCCCTTGCCTTAATACTTCATATAGTTTTGCGGAAGCAGTATCAATCACTCTAAAAACTTTTATAGCACTGGTTAGTAGTTTAACAAAAGGATTTTGTTGACAAGTATTCCCGAGGAAATTGTTGTTGAAATATAATCCAGAGAAAGTAAATTGTTTGTTGTAATCAGAATATCAATGTAATGGATGTGAGGTATGGATATCTAAATCTCCTTAAGGCGATTAGTTCTTACCAATGGTGCTCCGTAGATTCGTGAATTATACTTCCCAAGATACAACACATTAAATTTGTTTGGATTAGCATTATGCAAACATGATTTAGTCAAACTGTTAAACTGAACCAGTACATCCAGAAAAATTAGAAGAGTAGAGTAGTATTTCAAATCTCTTTTGGAATCGAGTCAAAAAACCCCTATGAAACTCTATACTCCTATATATTTATAGAGCTTTAAAGTTAATGTACAGAAGAGATACATGAATTAAATAGACATATGTATCTAAGAAATTCATGAATCAAGATATACGTGAATCCAAGAGATTCATGAATCTAGAGATACGTGAATTCAAAAAATTCGTGAACTCAATAAATACATGAATTAAAAGATACATGAAGCTAGGAAATTCATAAATTCAATAGGTACGTGAGAAAAGTCTAGAAAATTCATGAATTCAATAGATACATAAATAGAAAAAAAACGTATCTTAATTTGTTGGCTTTCATTGATCCATTAACCATAATTATAACAATTGTTATATACCAAAGCAAGAATAGTTCATCATTTTGATGAGATCCCTCTCTTGAATTAAGCGTAATTAGTACAGTGAAAATGATTTTTTTTTTTTTATTGAGTAGTTAACAAAACGATACGCAAAATGTTGCCCTATCGATCAAGGCGTAAAAAGCTTGTGGTTGAACTAGATGCGGAGGTTATATGTAACGACCTGGGCCCCATTGTGTAATATTGTCCAAAGAACCTGGGCTTCACTA
Source organism: Eucalyptus brandiana (assembly GCA_014182725.1). NCBI lineage: Eukaryota > Viridiplantae > Streptophyta > Magnoliopsida > Myrtales > Myrtaceae > Eucalyptus > Eucalyptus brandiana. The sequence continues at coordinate 34,436,929 of CM024669.1, forward strand.
TGTATTATTGTCTGCTTTGGACACTAAGTCCTTACGGACTTAAAACGTGTTACATAAGTTAAAGAGACCCTAATCCTTATAAACTAGCCCAAAACTCTTTCCTAAGCGATGTGGAACTAAAGAGGACTGTGCCCTTCCCTGGACTGTCACACTTTCCACCCCTTAAGAGGGGGCGTCTTCACTGTGTAATATTATCCGCTTTGGACACTGAATCCTCAGTGCTTTAAAATGCGTTACACAAGTTAAAATGGACTCCAAGTCTTATAAACTAGCCAGGACTCTCCCCTAAGTGATGTGGGACAAGAGAGGACCCTTGCCCTTCCCTAGGCTGTCACATTGTGAGCCATCGTATTATTATTAACTCTAAGACCGCTGGAGCTTTGGAGAAATTATAACCTTTTTCCATGCCGGAGTGTACCCTTTTAACTCGCTCTCGGGAAGTGTAGCCTCGACGCTTCTTGTTGCTCAGGAGCTTCATCTTCTCGCTCATCGGCAAATTGATAAGCCACTTGCTCTGCTCGAAAACCTCATCTTGTACTCACGGCTTATTCCATGGTTTACACGTAGAAGAACCTGCAATCCAAGCACGGCTATACGCATGCAAAACGATATCGAACTAGGAATTAATCGTCGACGCTGCACTCACCGACGTTGCGCCTCATGCAGAATTTTTAACACAAAAAGCGGAAAAAAAAAAAAGGGCGAAGAAGAAGAAGAGCGATTGATGACCTGGTTGAGTAGAGCGACGGATTGGTGAACATTGTGTGGAGAGATCGATATAGTTGAGGTCGGATATTTTGGTGACTTCAAAGATAGTGTTTGCTTTCTTCATGTTATAAGCTTTCAGATTAACGTTGTCCTTGTTTTCTTCATTCCAACAATTACAGGATCTCAGGTTGTTTTGCAAACCGAACCGAAATGTCAATGTACCCATTTTTTTGTTTTTACTTACTATCCGGAATTGGAATTAAAATCGAATTGAAAATACCCGAAAGTTCAACAATTTTTTGAGTTTTTCTTTGGTGTTACAGTGAAGGACACATTCGAACTCAAATTTCACATGTTAAGCCCATCTCCTCCCCTTGCGCAGTAAACTTCCTTATGATTGAGTTTATTTAATATTCTCGTACATGCACGAGTTGACTCTTCTCCCTCCCCTGTTTCGGTTGTTCCTTCTCAGACCATTCCCATTTCATGGAGTGTTTCGCACATGCACTCGTTGACTTCTCTCTGCCCTGCCTGAGTTGTTCCTTCACACACCATTTCCATTTTATGCGGTTTTTCGCACATGCAACCTTTGTCTTCTCCCTTTCCCCTATTTCAGTTGTTCCCTCTCTCTCTCTCTCTCTCTCTCTCTGCGCATACAGCCATCTCTTCATTTCTTCGTCATCGAAGTTCTTGAAGTGACAAGGGACGGGCTGAGGACTGCGAGTGTGGGTCTGCGAAGCCGTCCATGGGTCTCCTTGACGTGCTGTGGCGAATATGGACTCCTGAGATGCATCATTCGATGTACGCTATAATAGCTGCGGTTGTCGGTTCCCTATCCTTCATATATTGGGATGATATGCAAACTCTGGTGTTGAATAAGAGCATCGACTGGTGGTCTATGTGGGCTTGCCTGCTTGGTATCTCCCTTTTCTTTTCGTCTTCAACGTACGAAATAATAGCTGCGGCTGTCGGTTCCCTATCCTTCATACTTTGGGATGATATGCGCACTCTGGTGTTGGATAAGAGCATCGACTGGTGGTCTATGTGGGCTTGCCTGCTTGGTATCTTCTTCTTCTTTTCGTCTCCGTTAGTCGAGAATCCCATTAAGCCCAGTTATTTGAATCTTAGCAGATGGTGAGCACTATTCAATCGCAAGCCTACCTAAATGATTGTTTTTGCTATTAAATGGGCGCTTGCTTTGTGATCTTTTGAGTGCATTAACAACTGTTAACTGTCTTTGAGAGTAATGCTTACTTTCACAGGCACATTGCGTGGATCTCTGTGGCGACTCTTTATCATTTTCCCATTTCTCAGTCCATAGGAGCCGATTTGAGGATGAATTTGTCTTTATATTTGACAATTTACAGCTCCTCTATCTTATTCCTTGCTGCTTTCCATATAATATTCATTGGTCTTTCGTATATCGGGCTTGTATCTCCAGAGGCTAGAAGAAGACCAGAGCTCTGGAACCTTCTACAGAAGAGCACGGTTAGTTATGAGGATCCATTTCTTTGAAGATTATACAGCATAGGCATTTTCTTGTGGTTTTTAGTGTAATGCATCTTCCGTTACGTGTAGGTTCTAAGCATTGCCTGATGTGGATTTTTTAGTCACTGCGGGAACCGTGCTTATTTGAAGCAAACCCCGTTTGAGGGAAAATGTTATGGCTGGTTCTCTTTTGGGAAGAAAGAAGAAAGGAACAGATTGATCTCGAAATTCCTGCGGATGAATGAGTTTAAGGACGAGATCTGCTCATGTTGGTTTGCTCCGGTTGGGTCTGCTAATGATTATCCATTCTGGTCGAAGTGGTTCATGTTCGGGCAGGTGCGAAACTCTTTTTGCATTGATCATATGTCATGTGTACTTCTAACAACGATGATTTGCTATCAATATCGCTCTCTTTGTTGCAGGGCGCGAGCTATCCTGAGGAAATTTCTCCTTTATCCTCGTTATGGGCAACCTTCACAGGCCTCTATATTGTCGATTATCTTGTGGAAAGCTCGACCGGGTGAGTGACAATTTGTTTGTCTTGGGTAGGTCGGTTCAGATTTGGTAAGTCGAAAATATGTCCGATCCAATTCAACCCATTCACCCCACCCATTTTTGTGTGATGGAATTTTAGAGATCCATATCGATTCGATACCATTTGACCTGACTTGAACCCGGATCCATACCCAATTCAATTCGAGCTCCAATTCCTAGCAATTTCCCCCTTAAATATGAAAAATAGCACATTGAAAAAAAAAAAAATTAAAAGTAAATATAACATTAGAAAATCTTTTATAAGTAAGAAATTACTACAACATTTGAGCCTTGAGGAATCAAGCTACTAGAATATAGTCTCCTATTATTTCTCCCGGTGCTAGAAGTTTGATAAAATTTCTACTCTTGTGAGATTTAAAAATACTCTCCTAGGTTGCGGTGGTTCTCTCATAATCTCCTAGGAGAGCTTTGGAAAGTAGCGGAGGAGGTGGCAGTGAAAGAGTGAGGCGCAGTAACAGAGCTTAGCTAAATGACAGTCTTTGAGCTACTATGAGAATAATAGCTTGTTGTGAGTCGCAAATTCTTCAAGAAGTGGACCCCATAATAAGTTATAATTATGCCGGCTGACGTGGCATGATCAGTGCGACGTGGACAACTTTTAACAATATTTTATTTATTTTTTAAAAAATATTTTAATTTTAATTTTAATTTTTTAATTTTTGTCTTTTTCCTTCAGCCGGTCCCCGAGGTCTGGTGACCGGCCAAAAGCAACCACCAGTGAGGGCGAGGGCCGGCGAGGCTCGACCTTGCCGGATCTCGGCGAGGGCGAGCCTCGCCCATGGCCCGATCGGCAAGGTCGGGCGAGGGCCAGCAAGGCTTGACCTCACCAGATCCGGCGAGGTCAGCCTCGCCCTCGCCGGCGGTCGCCTCTGGCCGATCACCGGACCTTGGCGACTGGCCTGGAGGAAAAAGACAAAAATAAAAATATTTAAAAAATAAATATTATTAAAATATTATTAAAAATTGTCCACGTCAACGCCGATCAGGCCAGTCAGTCGGCCGGTGTCCAGCCAGCAAAATCCGACCAAAATTGGCCGGAAAGGACTGAATTACACAACTTAAAAAGGTTTAGGACTGAATCGGCATCAAAAAAAGGTTTATGATTTTTTTGGCACTTTTCCCCTAGTTGATAGGTACAAGACATTGAATTGAGATAGTTTTAAGAATCCAATTCAATCGATGGAAATTGCGGAAATGACATTGCACATGGGACAGAATTTTAGGGATCTAGTTGCAATAGCTTGAAATTTAAGGAGGATATTGCACGTTAAAAAGGTTTTATGATTGGTATTGTTGGTAGCTATTTTATATAAATATTTTATACATGTGTGTGTGTTACGAGGAGGAAGCCGCCTAAATAGGTAAGACCAGGTGAAATGCAACCATAAAATCAAAACGAACAGTCCAAAATTTAGAATTATTTGCATTTGATGAGTTAGAACATCAAATGTAGAATATCAAATGTGTATTGTGCTCCACGCCTTGTGGATTTGAATTCAAGTTTTGTTGAGAGCACTATAAAAGTAAAAATTTGGGGAAGCTTGTCCTTAAGATTGTTCGGGTAACTGAGATGCGCAAAAACCAACTGGAATGCAATTCGACCATTCTACTAAAAGGCAATAAAATATTAAATTCGATTTTAAAATTTACTGTCTTCTTCTTGTGTTTGTGGTTTGGGCTTTACAATGTCAAACATTTAGTAAGGAAAAAATTCACGAAATAATACTAGGATACAATTTTTGGGAAAACCTTAAATGTATAATGCAAGAAAATGAAAGGCGGTGGGAAAAAAAAAAACAAAAACAAGGGGAAAAAAAAAACAAAAACAAACACGAGGGTGCATTATAACTAGGTTTCCTTTTGGCTTATCGTAGAGTGCCTAGGCTGATTTTTTATGGCAGCAATTTGTTGCAACCAGCACAAAAACAAATTTGCAATCACGAGCATATTAAATATGCAGATGTATCTCAAATAATAGAGGACCTTTTCTTGGAATAGTTTATTCAATAGTGCATTATTTTCCGCATAGCTGTGGGCAAAGTAAGCTGGCGAGTAGAGTGTAAGATTTTAAATCGTGGAACAAGAATTGGGGACATCAAACAACATATAAAATGTATGTATTGAAGCATTTGATTTCGAGATATACCATAGTTCTTTATGGTAATTAATAAATAAACTTAATATACAGATTCCAATTTAATTTAAAATTTTAATTTGATTAGTTTAGTTCTAAACTTTTACTTGAAATGTCAATATAATCATTTTGATAAATTTTTCATTGGGAATTGCGGATATAATGGTCCAGTTATCGTTGGTTATCCTATATGACACATTACCACGTCAACAATTTTTGATAAAATGTCTAAGACTGAATTTTGACATTCATATATTAAGTTTATGATTGATAGGCTTCGTTTCTAATGTATTGAGATATTCAATAAAAATTGAGATCCAAAAGAGAAGTAAAATTAAATTTAAAGAGTGCCCGTACAAACAATTTGATTTATAATAATAAGCAGATAAGATTTGCAAATCTGCCTTTCTCTACAAAGCGTGTTGAGGTGTCATTTATAATCTTTTCTCTTTAAGCGTTGTGCCATCGTGATTGCCTCGTACCAAATTGTGGTCTCATCTAAGTTTTAAAATTATAATTAGTGACAAGTTGATGTTACCTTCTCGCACGATTGATTTTTATTTTTCCATTTCTAACCGTTCATTTTTTTTTTTTTTTGGTCGGTCCTACTCTATTCCTACTCTACACTCACTCGCAGACTTGTGCCCTGCCTCTTGCAGGGCGTGGGAGTCGCAACCCATTCTCGAAACTTATGCGTCCTTACTCCCATCCCCCCTGAGAAGGTGGGGATTTGAACCGTTCATTTGATGTTTGCCGATGTGTGACTATCTTTTTAGTTGTTTTTTTTATCTGCACCCCCCCCACCATCGTTGACAAAAGAGTATCGCAGGGAACCAATTCTCCATTCAAACTCGATCGAGCTTGATGTCTCAAATATGACCACGACCGGGTTTTAGAAGTAAACTTAGGTTTATGCTTGTGCTCGACTCGAACTCAGAATCCAAAATTTGAAAATCGAATAAAGTTGGAATATAATACTGCGCGTTTATTTATATGCTGAATGTATATATCTGTCTCTATAAGCTCTTTATTGGTCTCTAAAACATTCCGAGCAGATAAAACAATTCCCAAATCGATTTGAGACCAAATTTGTGCCAGATAAACTTGAGTACAAGAGCCCTTGCCTTAATACTTCATATAGTTTTGCGGTAGCATTATCAATCACTCTAAAAACTTTTTATAGCACTTGTCAGTAGTTTAACAAAAGGATTTCGTTAATAAGTACACCCGAAGAAATTGTTATATACCAAAGCAAGAATAGTTCATCATTTTGATGAGATCCCTCTCTTGATTTAAGCGTAATTAGTACATTGAAAATGATTATTTTTCTTATTGAGTAGTTAACAAGACACTTAGCAAAATGTTGCCCTGTCGATCAAGGCGCAAAAAGCCCGTGGTCGAACTAGATGCGGAGGTTGTGAGCCATCGTATTATTATTAACTCTTAGACCGCTGGAGTTTTAGAGAAATTATAACCTTTTTCCATGCCGGAGTGTACCCTTTTAACTCGTTCTCAGGGAGTGTAGCCTCGATGCTTCTTGTTGCTCAGGAGCTTCATCTTCTCGCTCATCGGCAAATTGATAAACCACTTGCTCTGCTCGAAAACCTCATCTCGTACTCACGGCTTATTCCGTGGTTTACACGTAGAAGAACCTGCAATCCAAGCACGCCTATACGCATGCAAAACGATATCGAACTAGGGATTAATCGCCGACGTTGCGCCTCATGCAAAATTCCTAACACAAAAAGCGAAAAAGAAAAAGGGCTAAGAAGAAAAAGAGCGATTGAGAACCTGGTTGAGTAGAGCGGCTGATTGGTGAACATTGGATGTGGAGAGATCGATATGGTTGAGGTCGGATTTTTTTGGTGACTTCAAAGACACCCTTTGCTTTCTTCATGTTATGAGCTTTCACGTTATCTTTACTTTCTTCTTTACAGCGATTACGGATGGTCTCAGGTTGTTTTGCAGAACGAACTGAAATGTCAATGTACCCATTTTTTTTTTTTTTTTACTTACCATCCGAATTGGAATTAAAATTAAATTGAACATACCCGAAATTTTTTGTTTGGATAGGATATTATTGACGCTGCTCGTTTATGTTGTTGATTTTGAGAGGAGCTCTTGCATTGGGTGGGCCTAATTAACTAATAAACTTACCAGTTTTTGGGCTAGTCCATGAAAAGCCCACATTTGCGTCACCCTCTCAAAATGAGGTCATGTGCAAGAATGGAGATGCAAATTAGTTAAAGACTGAAACTACAGACAAATAAGAAGTTTACGGTCTACAAAGTGAAAACCCCATTCTTTCAAGCATTACGATTTATCAAGTGTTGGATTAATGTTTTATTTGGATAAACTTGCGTCCCTAAGCATAAAGTCAAATTGACATATACATGAAAAGTTTATAAGAACTAGAAATGATGCATACACATTGCGGGCGCAAAAAAGGAGAAAGGGTGGAGTGGAGAAAAAAAGACAATCTTAGGGTCTGTTTGTTTAAAAAGCAAACTATTTTCTGAAAATTATTTTTCAACTTTCTAATGTTTTTAGATAACTGAAAATTAATTGATCTATAGAAAATGTTTTCCATGGATTGAAAGAAACGTACTTAGAATAGGTGGAAACGCTTTCCTCTTCTAGCAAGAAAGAAATGATTTTCCTTAAAATTTCTATTGAAAAATCTTCATTGGTGTTACGATGAAGGTGATATTTGAACTCAATATCTATTTTTGAAAAGTCTATTGTCCCTTGCCCGATGAACTTCCTCGTGATTGAGTTTATTTCGGTCAGATTGACCAATCATCAGTCATCAATCAATAATAAAAACGTTGGCGAGAAGAACGCATAGAATATGTTGCAAAGGTGCCAAGAGAATATACTGATGCTGTTCCTTACGCACGTGCTCACGTTCTATGCGGGCGTTTACTTTTCTGACGCTCGCTAGCTGTGCGCATTCCTCTCTCTCTCCCCGTCATCGAAATTCTCGAAGCTGACGTCACTCGCACTCGCGTTTTCTATTGGGCAATTCGCAGCAACTGGAGGCACGCCACGATTGCTCTAGTTTCGGTTGGCTGTTCTTCATATCTTCCCATGGCATGCACACTCCCGTCGAGAAGTTAGAGAGAGCATCGTCGGCGTATGTTCATGAATAGTAGATAATATGCTATTGCGAATATCATTAGAGGTATTATTAGATAATAGGGATATTATTAGATATTTTGGTATTTTCTAAGATATCTGATTTCTCCATTAGATAAAGGTAACTACAAATTAGATGACTTCATTCTCTCTCTCTCTACATATATAGATATTGTTTGGGCATAAAAAGCCTATTGATTGTAAGATATAATCCAATCAAGTCAATTGAGTAATAACATGGTCTTTAACTATTTTCCCTCTATGGTAATCAGGGATGAAGGTGGGTGGTGCTGTTGTAGTCCTCACATGCAACAAGGTGGAGATTCCGGTTGAGACATTTCCTACTTAACCCTTCAAGTCAACTAAGTTCACTTGGGCCTGAATTTTGGCTCTCTCTAGTAATCTTCTTGAGTGAAGGTATTGGAGAAAGTTATTGAATTTTTGCCATGCGCTTCCACAAGTGGCATCAGAGCCACCAAGAGAGATCCAACCCAAAACACTAAACTTTAATCTTTCTTCTTATTGTTGGTCTTGATAAAAACAATATAGAACCCATGTATCCATTATTATATTCTTACTCTGACACCGAAACTATTTTTATATTAAATATAGTCTATATTAAATCATATTAAACCACAAACCCTCCAGATTATCGAGACTCATAATACTTGTTATATATGGGGAACATATTTTTGTTCTATAAAATCAATTGACAAACTCAAAATCTTCTTGTAGCATAAGAAACATAATAATAAATGAGTTTGACACTCCTTTTGGGTCTTCTCTCATTTTGATTTGCTTGTAAGTTCAACAGTTTTTTGAGTTTTTCTTTGGTGTTACAGTGAAGGACACATTCGAACTCAAATTTCACATGTTAACCCTATCTCCTCCCCTTTCGCAGTAAACTTCCTTATGATTGAGTTTATTTAATATTCTCGTACATGCACGAGTTGAGTCTTCTCTCTCCCCTGTTTCGGTTGTTCCTTCTCAGACCATTCCCATTTCATGGAGTGTTTCGCACATGCACTCGTTGACTTCTCTCTGCCCTGCCTCAGTTGTTCCTTCACACACCATTTCCATTTTATGCGGTTTTTCGCACATGCAACCTTTGTCTTCTCCCTTTCCCCTATTTCAGTTGTTCCCTCTCTCTCTCTCTCTCTCTCTCTCTCTCTCTCTCTCTCTCTCTGCGCATACAGCCATCTCTTCATTTCTTCGTCATCGAAGTTCTTGAAGTGACAAGGGACGGGCTGAGGACTGCGAGTGTGGGTCTGCGAAGCAGTCCATGGGTCTCCTTGACGTGCTGGGGCGAATAAGGACTCCTCCGATGCATCATTCGATGTACGCTATAATAGCTGCGGTTGTCGGTTCCCTATCCTTCATATATTGGGATGATATGCAAACTCTGGTGTTGAATAAGAGCATCGACTGGTGGTCTATGTGGGCTTGCCTGCTTGGTATCTTCTTTTTCTTTTCGTCTCCGTTAGTCGAGAATCCCATTAAGCCCAGTTATTTGAATTTGAGCAGATGGTGAGCACTATTCAATCGCAAGCCTACCTAAATGATTGTTTTTGCTATTAAATGGGGGCTTGCTTTGTGATCTTTTGAGTGCATTAACAACTGTTGTGACTGTCTTTGAGAGTAATGCTTGCTTTCACAGGCACATTGCCTGGATCTCTGTGGCGACTCTGTATCATTTTCCCATTTCTCAGTCCATAGGAGCGGATTTGAGGATGAATTTGTCTTTATATTTGACAATTTACAGCTCCTCTATCTTATTCCTTGCTGCTTTCCATATAATATTCATTGGTCTTTCGTATATCGGGCTTGTATCTCCAGAGGCTAGAAGAAGACCAGAGCTCTGGAACCTTCTACAGAAGAGCACGGTTAGTTATGAGGATCCATTTCTTTGAAGATTATACAGCATAGGCATTTTCTTGTGGTTTTTAGTGTAATGCATCTTCCGTTATGTGTAGGTTCTAAGCATTGCCTGCTGTGGGTTTTTTAGTCACTGCGGGAACCGTGCTTATTTGAAGCAAACCCCGTTTGAGGGAAAATGTTATGGCTGGTTCTCTTTTGGGAAGAAAGAAGAAAGGAACAGATTGATCTCGAAATTCCTGCGGATGAATGAGTTTAAGGACGAGATCTGCTCATGTTGGTTTGCTCCGGTTGGGTCTGCTAATGATTATCCATTCTGGTCGAAGTGGGTCATGTTCGGGCAGGTGCGAAACTCTTTTTGCATTGATCATATGTCATGTGTACTTCTAACAACGATGATTTGCTATCAATATCGCTCTCTTTGTTGCAGGGCGCGAGCTATCCTGAGGAAATTTCTCCTTTATCCTCGTTATGGGCAACCTTCACAGGCCTCTATATTGTCGATTATCTTGTGGAAAGCTCGACCGGGTGAGTGACAATTTGTTTGTCTTGGGTAGGTCGGTTCAGATTTGGTAAGTCGAAAATATGTCCGATCCAATTCAACCCATTCACCCCACCCATTTTTGTGTGATGGAATTTTAGAGATCCATATCTGATTCGATACCATTTGACCTGACTTGAACCCGGATCCATACCCAATTCAATTCGAGCTCCAATTCCTAGCAATTTCCCCCTTAAATATGAAAAATAGCACATTGAAAAAAAAAATTAAAAGTAAATATAACATTAGAAAATCTTTTATAAGTAAGAAATTACTACAACATTTGAGCCTTGAGGAATCAAGCTACTAGAATATAGTCTCCTATTATTTCTCCCGGTGCTAGAAGTTTGATAAAATTTCTACTCTTGTGAGATTTAAAAATACTCTCCTAGGTTGCGGTGGTTCTCTCATAATCTCCTAGGAGAGCTTTGGAAAGTAGCGGAGGAGGTGGCAGTGAAAGAGTGAGGCGCAGTAACAGAGCTTAGCTAAACGACAGTCTTTGAGCTACTATGAGAATAATAGCTTGTTGTGAATCGCAAATTCTTCAAGAAATGGACCCCATAATAAGTTATAATTATTTGTTATTTGATTTTTTTCAGAATAAATTGTTATTTTTACAGTAAATTAAAGACTGTTACCCAATTATTTCTCATTGACCTATGTTGACACCTCTGGCAGTTCAATAGCTAACAAAACTTTACCGCCTTGTCTTGGACATAATTTTGTGATGGATACTTGTTCTTATTCTCGTTATAGCAGAATAGTTTACACCACAGGTGTTTTGATTAGCAATTAAGGACCGTACCTGAATAAAGTCAGTAGCATGAGTATGATGGACGACCATTTGATGGGGTTCTTTGTGATAATGCAGTTGAAAATTACGGCAGTAGTAGAAAAGTACAGTGGTCTTGTGCATATAGATGACCTTGTATCGGCTCAGCTCATTTTTGCCTGTCATCAAAATCTTTTTCACCTGTCTGCGGAGGTTGCAACTTAATTCGTTAGAATTTTATAACAAGCAGGTGGGCTCTCACTCACCATTCATCGGCTAGAGAAGATGAACAGCAAATGAGACCTTTATCGGTTGAAGAAGAAGAGCAAATGAGACCTTTATCAGTTGAAGAAGAAGAGCAAATGAGACCTTTACTGGTTGAAGAAGAAGAGCAAATTAGACCTTTACCGGTTGAAGAAGAGCAAATGAGACCGGATTTGTTTAACTTGGTTCCTTGGTATTCTGGGTATACGTTAGAGGAAATGAAATCAGAATTTTTGGACATGGTTCCTTGGTATTCTGGGTATATGTTTTCGCTCCTCTTTCTCCTTTTCTTGCCCTTTTTTAAGGGGATCTTGAAGTATTTTTTACTCATACAGTTGTTGTGTATTGCAGAACTTCAGCTGATCTTTTTAAGACGGTGTTTGACCTCATAGTGTCAGTAACGGTCTTTCTTGGCCGCTTTGACATGCGCGTGATGCAGGTTAAGTTCCATTTTTCTAAACTCCATGTGCTTAATTCATGATGTACTCCGTTTTCTCGGAAACCTCCCTCCTAAATGCAGTGTCACGTCTCTCTGTATCAGCCTATCGATCTCTCTAAGACGATAGTTGACCTGGAAATGATTTCAATAGATTTTCCTTCACACATTTTCCTTGTTGGATCTTAACAAAAGGAATATTATGAAACCTAGGCATTACAAACACAGCATCAAGTATAGCTTAGGTTATCAAATCATTTACTTTTTAATGTTGTCTAACTTAAGCAATTGTTTTTAAACTCGAAAACATACACACACACACTCAAAAGAAAAGAAAGAAAGGCCGTTTAGATAGTTTAAAGATTGAATGAGTAATTTGTGCTGACAATTGATCTAAAGTTGCTGTTTGCAACTTCGATTGTCAATGTTTATTTTCAATCATTTTATTTGCAGTCTCTCCATCTTTTTATCAAATCAATTTATCGTCACTATAGCATAAATGTAATCGGTGTGAATAACCTTTTGCTTTCTCTAATTAAATTAAGCATTTTGATGTTGTTTAAGTACTGAACCATGTGTGCATAAAAAATGCAGCGGCTGCATCATCTCATCATTTTTTAATTCATCAGGCAGCAGTGAGCAAAGCCGAACACGGAGTTCGACAGGATTTTTTGTATGACCACTCCAGGGATAAAGAAGATTTTTGGTTTGATTTCGTGGCTGATACTGGTGATGGTTGGAACTCTTCTTACTGCATTGCACGGCTACTGGCTCAGCCTGAACTTAATGTGGAGACCAGTAGTGATTCAGAACACGATCCCGATCCCTTAACCTTAAAACGAGGGAACTTGCTTCTTATAGGGGGCGATCTTGCGTAAGTCAATCACGCATTTTTCTATTCTACAGCACGACAATTTGCATCAGTTTAAGTAATTTTCTTGCTCTCGTAAAAAAAAAAAGTAATTTTCTTGCTGTCATTTTATTGTATCTCCTGCATGAACCGGAGCATGAAGAGTTAATGACTGATGGTTCTTATATAGTATTTAAACCATTAGTCATATAAAATTAGCGGGTCCAATGCTCATGGTAAGTAGAAAATGAAACAGTACCAAGCATTCTGGTTGGCTAAATTTTGCATTTGAACTTCTTCTGGTCTATTTTATATGTTGTTCTATTTAGACTGACTGTTCTGCATCTACTTTTCTTGAGGAGGAACATATCAATTGGCTTAACTTGCCTTTATTGTACCATTACGCTTCCAGATATATGTTGTGTTCATCGAGCTTGAGACTCTCATTTGCCACTTCGGGAATGTGATTTGATTACCTCAGGGTCGGTTTGTTTTGACTTATGAAAACCTGAAAGCGATTCTTACTTTCCCATGAAATTTAAAAATATTATTCTAATTTTAACAAATTAATAAAATTGTAAGTTCAGACTAGTCTCCTTCACTCGTTTTCTTTCATTTCGGCTAGTGTTAAACAATACATTTTTTATTGGATCATAGTGGCTGCAGAATACGAAAGGAAGTGTCAGCTGGTTTGATTTTAAAAGAAGCATGCTGAGCAGAGGATTAGGCATCATTTGCTTGTATAAGTGCATCGTTTTCTAGAAATGTTCGGACTCCCACTCAAGCAAAATATTATGCTTCCTTTGTAGATATCCAAATCCGACTCCAGACAATTACGAATACAGATTCTTTCGTCCTTTTATGTGTGCTCTTCAGCCTCCTCCAACTTGGTACGAATCAGAGCAGATCGCTGTGGACAAGCCTGAGATTCCACTTGAGTTCTCTGATGGACCCCGGGCTTTCATAATTCCCGGAAATCATGGTTAGTAGTGGTTTCATCCTGAACCTTGCTTAAGTTATTTGTCTGGCTCTTGAAGATCACCTCGTATCATATTTGAAATTGTCACCATTACTTTGTGCTGAACCCATGTCCTTTTTTGTTTTATGAGAAAATTACCAAAATAATTCTAAACCTATTGCAATTTTTCCAATTTAGTCATAAACCTTTTTTGACCAATCCAGTTCTAAACCTTTGTAATTATGTCAATTCAATTCATACAGCTAAATTTAGTTAGACTAATGTTGGGCGACACTAACGTGTCATTTTTAAATATTTTTATTTTATTTTATTTATTTCTTCTCTCTCTCGACCAATCCAATCTTAAACCTTTTTAATTATGCTAATTCAGTCCATTTGGCTAAATTTGGTTGGCCAACGCTAACGTGGATGCTGGTCGACGCTGATTTTATTTATTTCCTCTCTCTCTCTCTCTCTCTCTTCAGCCAATGATAGGACCTCGCCTTCAATTTGGCGAGGCTCACCCTCGCTAGTGACCGACGGGAGTCTCTCTCTCTCTCTCTCTCTCTCTCTCTTCGACCAATGATAGGACCTCGCCTTCAATTTGGCGAGGCTCGCCCTCGCTAGTGACCGACGGGAGTGAGCCTTGCCAGCCAACAACTTTGGTCAGTTGCCGAGGTTCGGCAACTGACTGGGAGAAGAAGGACGGAGGGGGGGAGATAGAGAAAAAAAAAAAAAATTAAAAATTAAAAAAATGACACGTCATCATTGGCTGGACGGCTTGCGTCGACCGATATCCACGTTAGCGTTGGTCAGCTAAATTTGACCGATTAGACTGAATTTGTATAATTGTAAAAGGTTTATGAATAAATTGATAAAAAAAAAGTTTATGACTTAATTGAAAAATCACAATAGATGTAGGATTATTTTGATAATTTTCCCTTTGTTTTATCATTAGAAGTTTCTAAACCAGCGGTGCCATGAAAATGTGACGGTTACCTCAACATCATCTTTATGTGGTTTTGCAGATTGGTTTGATGGACTTCATACTTTCACGAGATACATATGCCATAACAGTTGGTTAGGTGGATGGTTTATGCCTAAAAAAAAGAGTTATTTTACTTTGCGACTACCGAAAAATTGGTGGGTGTTTGGCCTTGATCTGGCACTCCATGAAGATATTGATGTGTACCAATTTAAATTCTTCTCGGAGCTAGTAAAGAAAGAGGTACTTTCCTTAATTTTTCTTTGCAGGTTTTATCAATCTTCGATAGAGGTGCCAAAAGAAAAGAGAAAAACAAAACCGATGAGGGAACTTTTTGAGTTGAGGGACCCTGCATTGGACACGTGACCAATTGTCCGTATCACTCTTTGGGATCTTTCTAGAGATTTTCCAGCAGTGAATTATTTGCTATTTGGCCTGTAGTCTGATTTGCTGTTGGGTTGTTTACATTTTCTTTTTCTTTTTTTTTTGTTCGAAAGGTTGTTTACTTGTTGGACAAGTATTTTTCTGCTAGTAATTTGCCGAGAGAGGATCATACTCTTTTAACTATAGATTTTACGATTTCTCATCTATGTCACAGCTAATCTGATCATATGAGCAATGATGTGCATTCATGATAATGTTAACTATATTCTTAAATGAATCATAACTCATTTATCATTAGAATTTATTTCATATCCTATGCTACTCCTAGCAACTTATATATTTTACAATAAATTATGATGTTTTCTTCATGTTTCTAGTACCTCTAGATACACCTCTTACTCACACTATAGTACAGATTCGAACTTTTTTTGAGGGGCTTAAGCTAGTAAACAAACTTCTATATTAAAATATGACATCTACAATTGTCTAATTCCACATTCAATGCAGGTTGATGGTGACGCCTCTGTGATCATACTTACGCATGCACCTAAGTGGCTTCTTGATTGGTACTCGAATGATGTTACTGGAAAGAATTCCTCTAACAATTCTGGAAACAGAAATAGAAAGAAATCCTTCGATGAATCTGGAAAGAATTTCTCCCATTTGATACGTGATTATTTGAAGGGGAGATGTAAACTTCAAATTGCTGGGGACTTGCACCATTATATGCGTCATAGGGTACCTGCGAATACGTCAGCTTATGTGGAACATCTACTGGTGAATGGCTGTGGCGGGGCATTTTTACATCCAACCCACGTATTTGGCAACTTCAAGGAATATTGTGGAGCTACTTATGAGACCAAGGCTTCTTTTCCATCCTTTGAAGATTCTAGCGAGGTATATGACAAGACGGACCTAGCTTTTTTGATCAATTAGTGTAGAACTGTAGTCGAAAATCTTACTTTTATCTGGTTTCTCTGCAGATTGCTTTGCGAAATATCTGGAAATTTCGCGAGAAAAACTGGCAGTTTGATATTATTGGTGGTATTATCTACTTTGTACTGGCTTTTTCTATGTTCCCACAAGTGAGTATGCCTTTAGCTAAATTTGAGTGTTGCATTCAGATTCTCGGTAGACTGGTATCATGTCACTTTAGCACTTAGCACTTACCATATCCATTATTTATTAATCCAATCCATCAGAAGCTGGGTGTCTTCATTTTACTTAACTCTCCATTGTGAATCCCTTTTAAGCTGTTAAAGTTCCCAGGAGATAATTCAAGTTCCAAAGATAAGCAAATAGCATGGAGCCTACTTATCCTCCTGCTTATTGATTATTATGTTAATATGTTTGAGCAATTGCCTTATTCTTGGCCTTCCTTCGCAGTGTGACCTCGATCAAATTTTACAAGATGACTCTGTATCTGGTCATGTGAGGAGCTTTTCTGTCACTGTATGGGCTACTTTGAAGTACTTGCTGGAAAAGTCTTATGTGTCGCTAGCGGGTGCTTTGCTATTTCTTATTGCATTAATAGCATTTGCACCAAAAGTGTCGCGGAAGAAACGAGTGATGATGAGTTTGCTTCACTTTTCTGCGCACTTGACTTCTGTTATAATGCTTGTGCTACTGATGGAACTCGGTTTAGAGGCCTGCATCAGGCATAAATTTTTGGCGACTTCAGGTTAGTTTTCAAGCATTCTGCTGTACGTGTAATTCTTTGGCACTCTTGTCATTCATATGTACTTTTGAAGGTGGCATGACTCAGATGTCAATGTTGCATGGATCACTGGGTGCCTGATTTGATTGTCTGCTTTCACACAATGGAGACGTGAGCGTCTCTGATGTCGGATTGATTGATATAACTTCATGAATTTTCCTCTTGTGGCACGTTGGACCATTCCTTTTTCTTGAGCTTGGGAGTCATGTCCTTGTGTTGGCTAAGTAAGCATTCACTTAAGTGTCTGAGATGTTGACGCAGATTTGTATCTTAGATTATCACTCATTGTACCAGTGGTACCGAACAGTGGAGTGTGAGTACTTTCCAGATACTACAGGCCTTCGAGTTCGTATGGAACAATGGACATTCGGTCTTTATCCTGCTTGCATCAAATATCTCATGTCTGCCTTTGATGTCCCGGAGGTTTGTATCATTTTTATTATTTCAGGGTGCCGTTTTTTGAGTATGGGTATCTCAAGTTGCATATCTTTTCTAGAATGTGACTTTTTTTTGGATTGAAAATTACTAGGTCATGGCTGTATCACGGACAGACATCTGCCAGAACCGAATGGAATCATTGTCGCGTGGCGTTGTTGCAGTATATTATGCTTCTGTGTTTGTCTATTTCTGGGTCTTTTCCACTCCAGTTGTCTCTCTAGTTTTTGGAAGCTATTTATACATTTGCGTTAACTGGCTTCATTTACACTATGACGAGGCATTCTCATCACTTCGAATTGCTGATTACAAAGGGTTTACACGATTCCACATAAACAAGAAAGGTGATCTTGAAGTCTATACCCTAGCGGTTGATGAGGTAACTGGTCAGAACTATCTGTTGCTTTAGTCACATTGACAGTATATTCTGGAATTTTAAGTAATATTGCTTTAGTCCCTAGCAATATAAAATACCATCAGCTTATTCTTTACTCTGTCATTGATATTTTAAGCAATATGATTTCTTTGTGAACATTTCTATAGAAGGCCTAAGGTCATCGGAATATATTCTGGAATTGAAGCAGCACAATTTGCAGGGTATCTTGCACTATTGCCATTGTTTATATTGTTTAATATATTGCACTATTGTTATATTACATGCACCATAATCTTAAATCAAACACTGGCGGAGAATTTAATCATTTTATGTTGCTTAACGGCTTCCCTACCAGCATCTCATCGATTTTTAATTTGAAGTACTTGTAGTTAATTACGGACAAGTCCAAGGTTTTAATCTTTACTTCTGTTTATTAGACATTTTTAATTGTGCCTCATCTAGGGAAACATCAGCAGGAAAGAAAAGGTTCTAAGATTTTGACTTAGTGCACTAAGTTGTGAAGTCATCTCATGTTGTACTGGTTTCTTAAATATGAAATATTTGCGTCTTTGGGGATTCAGTGTTGTGGCTTGTTAGATATATCTGGAAGAGTTTTGACTTATGTGCGTTGTCTTGGGGACTAGTCGTTGTATGTAACATACGCATCACTTGCTCAGTCAGATTCTGTGATAAGGTCTGTTAAATATGTGTTGCTCCCTATTGAGCGCTGAAATAATTCAAGAGCAGATATGATACGTCGTCTGCCATGTAAAAGCCAGATGTATCTTAGGATTCTGCTGTAAAAACCTTAGACCGGCAGCAGTGTTGGTAATATAATACCTTTTGAGCACCATCTGTCAGAATGATTTGTATTCTCTAATTTAATGATGTCCGTTTTACTAAAATTACAACCAGGGCTGTAGAAATTGTCGGCATGGGAAGTGGTCGTTAGACAAACTTGAATTAGGAAGGATATTTAAACAACAGAAATTATACGCAGAATCGATTCTGGATTTTTGACTGAAAAAGAAGATGTGGAAAGATAAATGGAACGATGATGACAGAGATTTGGATCCAGTAAGGCCATCGAAGCTGTCTGTAGGCCATTGACAAGTAAGGGGAAACTACCAAAGTTCAAAAGTCTATCTGAACCCAAGTTTTGCCCAATTCAAAGAGTCTTTTTTCGGTCCAAACATTAGATGCATCATTTCTTTCCAGATTTTACGGCGCTATCCTGCTCAACTTGTGTAACTGTTCCCAACAATAGTGACTTATCGTTGCATACCAAATCTTGAGCTTATTATGAGGTGTTCTTATTCTTTCACCTTGTAATGCAGGTTCCAAAGGATTGGGATGTGGATCCTCGTTGGCGGAATGAACAAAATCAGCCAGAGAGGAGCAGCCACCTTAGGGAGCATCCTAGTATGTGGAGGTCCGCAGATCCCTTAAAGGACCCATTAGAAACAGTAAGAATTGAAGACTACTTTGTCATACACCGCAACGGTGAAAATCATCAAGAAACTCCTGGACCTGCTCAACCAGAACCAGAATCAGAGCAAAGCCTGAACTCTGAGAATGAAATAATCGAAGAAGAACCAGAGAGTTCTGAAGAATCATAAGGAGCCGAGTGGGAAGAAGGAAGCGGAGAAGCGTGAATCTATCAATTGTCATGTTATAAGTGCGATCCCAGGAGGTAAAAACCGAAATTAACGAGGTAGAGAAAATGATTCGATCGTTGTCCTGCGTCAACCTCGACAACCGTTATCATGATCGCTCTTAAATCTTGAAATCAACCCTTCCTCTTCAGCGGCAGAGAAGAAGATGAAAAAGATTCGAATGTTATCAAGTCTGATGACCCCTTGTTTCTTCTTGTTACGAACTGTTTTTGCGTTGGAATCACCGCGAGGTGAAGTGAATAAATACTTTTGATATTCATCGTTTTCCACTCTTTGTTATTTTTATTGCTTTTGATTATGACACAAAGGGAGAGAAAAGTATGCAACCGTGTTGGAAAAGAAGGAAACGTAAAAGTTTTCTTATGTATCATCCAACAGATGTATACTATACATGAAATTGCATATATAATGACTTTTAACGGGATGGTTATTATGTATGAAAAATCACGTCACTCTATTTATGAATGTAACTGCAGAAACGATAAGAAAGTTTATCGCGTGCAAAGTGAAAGCCTCATTATTCTAAGCATTTCAATTCGACATATTTTGTTTTGACTTGGACTTATTAAGTTCTATTTGGTTGATTTTTTGTTGGATAAACTTGCGTCACTAAGTTCTATAGTCAAATTGACATATATTTGAAAGATTTGTAAATATTAGAAATAATCCATTCATGTCGCGTGAGCAAAAACAGAGAAATGGTGGAGTCAAGGGAAAAAAAAGAGAGGCAATCTTGGAATACTAATGACTATTAATAATAGACAATAATTTGTCAGTTATATATACATGGATATTATATAGATTTTATAACATATAGATTCATTTTTTTTATGGATATGGATCCATTTCATTTATTTGATTTTTGCTCGAGCTCATATGATGAAACGTCTGCTGCAAAAAGCTCAAGAGTAGCGATCGAAGATAAGGTACAGATTGAGAAATCTCCTTTGGGAGCTAATGTAAGAAACTACAGGTGCTACTGACGATCAGAATGCAAGTATGATAAAAGGGAACATAAGTAAGCACGTGTGGGATGACCTATCTTGACGGAAAAAAAAAAATCAAAGCAACTAAATCTTGGTAGATGATTATGGGAGAGTGAGAAAAGGAACCACGTTGACGATTAAACATTGACCATCGGACACGGAAACCATCACGCTCAGCCTATTTCATAGCTATTAGTACTTTGACTGTAATAAAGATTAGATACTAACAATAGCTAGTCCAAACACCACTCACATTTAATAAAATCATGTCATGTGAATCCTACGTGAAGTATAGTCTGAATCAAATCATATTAAACTAGGAATGCTCAGAAAACGCGTTGTTGTTCATTGGAATCAATCAACAAACTCAAAATCTTGCCGTAATATAGGAATTAATGATAAACAATTTTGACGCTCGTTCTTTTGGTCTTCTCGCATTTTGTTTCTAATTTTCATGTGTGAGGTCATGGAAGTAATCTGCTCGTGAGCTGTGACGGTTTGCTGAGTTTTTCTCCGGAGTTATAGGAAAGGTGATGTATGAACTCGAGTCTCACGTTATTAAAATAAAATCTTATCTTTCTTGCGCGGATGAACTTCCATGTGGTTGAGTTCATTTGTTTAGTTGACCTCCTGGATCAATAATGAACATATAAAATATCACCACGAAAATGAAAATAATATGCTTGCCAAGGTGGAAGAGAATATACTAATGCAGCTCGTTGAGCACGCGGTTTTTCGCACATGCTTGCGATGACTACGTTTTCTCTCCCCTCGCCAGCTGTGCGCGTTCATCTGTCTCTTCACTTCTTCGTCATCAAAATTCTAGAAGCTGACATCACTCGCAGTCCTTTTTTGACTGGGCAATTCGCAGCATTCGATTGGCCTGTTCTTCGTATATTCCACAACGTTTATGGATACTAGATAATTTCTTATTAGTGAATATTAATAGAGATATTATTAAATATAAGAAAATGTTATTTGATACTTCGTTATTTCTTATAGCTAGCTTTCTTGTTAGATTAAGATAGCTAATTATCTTATCATGTTAGATTACTTCCCTTTTTTGTATATATTGTTCGCGTATATATAACCATCGATTGCTATCACTCATTATTAAATCAAGTCGGTGAGGTAGCATTTGGCTATTTTTGCTCTTCCTCTCTTTAATCTCATGAACAACGCAGTCCTAAGTACCTTAGTTATCAAAGCCACCATAAGAGGGAAACGTAGCTTTCTTCTTAATCGTATCGGCCATCATTGTTTTTACTCTGAGATTGAGGCCATCACTATTCATTAAGTGGGGAGTTGTCGTTTCCTGCGGCATCGTCATCTTGTCGGTCGCCATCGAGTGCTTGGAGTCGAGCATGCCTTGATGCTGTAGTTTACTGCAATTCAAGTTGGAAACTCGCCTAGTTTTATCAAGTTGTGTGAAAACAAGGTGTCGACTTCTTGATCATGCATTTATAAATGCTTGTCAAATCTGGTGATGATATGACTTACATTTAATTTGTCGCGTTAGGTCTGGCTTGCACAAATGTCATTGTCTTGAATCTAGTTTGATGTATCACATTGTTGCCTAGGTGTTTGCATAGCAGACTTTGAAAGAAAGCATCGTCATGCGCAAGCTCGATATTCCCATTTGAGTGAGAGAGTTGAAATATATATATATATCTTAGGTTACCTCCTTTTCTATGCATATTATTTGAGTACAAATTCCCCTCGTAACATATTATAAGTAAATTGAATAAAGAAGTGAGTTTTCTTATTATTTTCCCTCTTCCTCTCTATTAAAGATTTTACAATATATGTTTATTTCATTGAAAATAAATGATTTGGAAAATAATTTTCTAAAAGTAATGACTTGTATCAGTCAAAGGAAAAGTTTCTCGACAATAATTCATGTTTAAATATTTTTGTATACGATAAAAATATTATTTATTTATTTGATTATTTTTATAAGCGATATAACTATATAAGTAATCATTTTTAAAAAGATAGCTAATTATCTTATGGTGTTAGATTTCTTCCTTTCTTGTATATATTGTTTGCGTATATATAACCATTGATTGCTATCAATCATTATGAAATCAAGTTGGTGAGGTAGCATTTGAATATTTTAAAAAAATATATATATTTTTGTGTAAGATGAAAATATTTTTTATGTTCTGTTGCTCCTACTTTTCACTGTGTCCTCACGAACGATTCACATTTTATGCATTTTTTTCGCACATGCACGCGTTGACTTTCTCTCTCCTGTTCCAGCAGCTCCCTCACAGCCCATTCCCATTTAATGCTGTTTTTCGCCCATGCAGGCTTTCACCTGTCTCCCTTCCGTGTTTCAGCTCTCTCTATCTTTCCGTGTCTCGCTTTGCGCATTCATCCGTCTCTTCATTTCTTCATCATCAAAAATTTCAAAGTGGCAAGTGCCGAACCGAGGATCGAGAGAGTGGTTCTAAGAAGCAGTCCATGGATCTCCTGAGGATACGGCGAATGACAACTATTCTGCGGCGGCATCCGATGCTTGTCGTAATCGTAGTCGTTGGTTACCTAATCGTAATCGTAATCTCCGGATTATGGGCACACTCTTATTGAGAAGTTGGGTAAGAAGATCGACCGGTGGTCTATGCAAATTTGCTCGGTTTGTTTCCTCTATTACTTTTCGTCTCCGTTCCATGGGAATACCATCGAGCCCAGTTATGTGAATTTTAACAGATGGTGAGCATTCTATCCTATCGTGACCCAAAATGATTGTTTTAGCTATGAAACTGGGGCTTGCTTTGTTATCTTTTGAGTGCATTGACGGTTGTTTAAACTTGTCTATGAGAACGATGCTTGCATTCACAGGTACATTGCGTGGATTTTGGGGGCGGCTCTGTATCATTTTCCCACTTTTGAGCCAATAAGAGCGGATTTGAGGATGAATTTGTTTTTATATTTAACAATATCCGTCTCCTCTATTCTATTACTTACTGTTTTCCATATAGTATATCTTGGTCTTTGGTATATCGGGCTTTTCTCTTGTGTGTGTTGGGAATAACGGATCCCCGAAAATCGGATTTGACACTAAATCGAACCCCTAAATCAATGCGGAAGACGAAGCCCGGGAAAATCACGTATCACCGATCTTAAAGCACACCACGGATTCGAGCGTACCTTGTTAGCCACATATTAAACACCAATGCTGAAGATCAAGGAAAAATTCTGATCCGATGATGTCAATTTGCCTTGAAGGGAAGACGGTATCGCCGTATGCATTTTTTCTTCTTTTTCTTGGAGGGAGAGAGAGCGCGCGGGAGAAGACGTACGTTTGTTTTCCAACGGGTGTCATCTCTCTCTCTCTCCTCCCTTTTATACCTTCCCCCATCCACGGGCCCTATTCCCGTGGGCCGGGCTTTTTGGGCTCAACTTGGGCGGACGGGCCAACTCAGGCCCATCAATAAAGAAAAAAATCCATCATCTCCCACTCGCACATAGTGGTCTAAAACCAACATGGGCGGACAAGCCCTACTCAACCTCATCAGAGAAAAATCCATCATAGACTCTCACTTAACATGGTGGGTCGAACAAAATCCTCTTTTCCTCTCTTCAACATTCATACCGGTGAATAAGCCGTGCGACCAAAGATACTTTGAGAGCTCGTTGCCATACATCCGTTAGGAATATATAGCAGCTCATAATGGGCATCACATCCTGAGTAGATTTAGTATGCAGTACCCTAGATCGATCGATCACATTTATATCTCTCTTGATCTTTTTTAAACAATGATATATATATTGTATTCACAATTATGATTATCCCAAAGACAGTCATAATTGGTTAACCGGTGAATACAAAACTACAATGTGATTCTCCAAAATCGATCTTCCTCTTTCCTTCAAACTCTCAATTTCAGTTTAGCTTGCTTTTCTAGAAATGCCCCATTAGATCGAATCAAACTCATGACCATTGGCAACATCCTAAGATAGCAAACACTAAATAGAAATCTTGAGAATAAGTAAGAGTCATGAGGGGACTAAAAATTGAGGAACTCTTTTCCTCAAGAGTCTCACACGACATAAAAGTTGAGATCAAACTTTTGTCACTCTTATTGGTCGTCTTATGCATACGTAGTATGAAATACGTATTACGGTATTAACTCCTTTCCCATGGAGCGTATGTCTACACTTTCAATACCGTACAGATGACAGTTCAGACATACCCAATGTCTAACTTGAGTTCACGTATCTACTCATTCATAAAATTCATCAGAACTCACATCTGGCATCTTAGACAGATAAAGTAAAATATGTGGGGTATTTTACTTTCGGACATAGTAAGTATTATGTCCTCATCTTAACACCTAGTTAAGGCGACATACGTGTTTTAAGCTTGAGCTCTCGATTATCACCTAGATAATAAGCTTAAAAACAGTCTCATCTCTATTTATCACATAGTAAATAGAGGCGATTACCCGTGTGAGTAGGCTAATCTTTATCTGTCCGACATACTTTCTCAACTTAAAATAATGCACTGAGCATTAAGATGCATAAAGCTCAAACAAAGATTCATAGGCATTAATGATGAAAACACAAATTCATCAAATTGTGAACACTTAGGGAAATTACAATATTCAGTACATCAGCCTCTACGCAATCCTAAAGATTTCATATGGCTACAAAACACATCTCTAGGTATTGGCTTTGTCATAGGATCTACTACCATTCTATGCGTAGTATATACTCTTAGTTCACATCTTTTTGTGCAATCATATCCTTGACAAAATTATACTTGATATCTATATGTTTGGTCTTGCCATGATATTTTAGATCTTTGGTGTACGCTTTTGCTGCTTGGCTATCATAGTAAACCAACAATGAATCTGCAGCATTTCCAATAACACCTAAATGATCCAAAAAATCTCTAAAGCCAAACATCTTCTTATACTGCTGCTGATAATGCCACGGACTTAATTTCTATCGTGGACAAAGCTATACATATTTGTTTCTTACAGCTCCAACATATGGTGCCATCATTCGGTAAGAGAACAAACCCAGAGGTAGATTTCCTTTCATTTAAATCTCCTCCCCAATCAGCATCAGGATAGCCTTAGAGTCGCAGATCCTTTCCCTAATAACTCAGCGTATAATCAGCAATCCCCTTTAGATACCTCAATATTCTCTTAACAGCTTTCCAATGTGCTGGACTTGGGTTGGATTGGTATCTACTCACAATTCCAACTGCAAAACATATGCCAGGTCTTGTATACATCATAGTGTACATCAAGCTCCCAACAGCACTAGCATAAGGAACATGTTTCATTTGTTCCTTCTCTTGTGGAGTCCTTGGACACAATCTATGGCTCAATCCTTCACCTTTTGCAATAGGAGTGTCTATGGGTTTACAGTCTTGAAATCTTAACTCCAAGAATGTATGCAACCTCACCCATATCCTTCATCTCAAAGTTGGAAGACAACCAACTCTTGATAGTATTAACAAACTCCATATTGTTTCCAGCAATTAGTATATCATCAACATATAATGATATGATCACAAATTGATCTTTGAATCTTTTGATATATACACAATGATCCTCATCAATCATTGTAAAATCATATGCCATTATGGCATTGTGAAAACGTATATACCATTGTCTTGATGACTGCTTAAGGCCATATGTCGATCTCAAAAGTCGACATACCTTACCTTCTTGGCCTTCCACTATGAAACCAGCAGGTTGTTCCATATATAGTTTTTCCTCTAGTTCTCCATTGAGGAAAGCAGTCTTTACATCCATTTGATGTAACTCAAGATCCATACTAGCCACTATTGCCAGAATAATGCGAATCGAGGTAAATCTCACTACATGAGAAAATGTATCTTCATAATCAATTTCTTCCTGTTGATTATACCCCTTCACCACAAGGCGAGCCTTATGCCTTTCTATCGAGCCATCAGCCTTTCGCTTTATTTTGAGAACCCAGTTGTTCCCAATAGCTCTGCATCCTTTTGGAAGATCAACCAGTTCCCAAACATGGTTTGACTTCACTGACTCAATTTCCTCTTCCATTGCATGAATCCATTTTTCCTTACTAGGGCAATTTAGAGCCTTATTAATTATTTCTTGGCTCATCCTCATCTTGTGGAGCAATCATAAAAGTTTCCCCTTCAATGTCAAAACGTCGACGGGGAATACTTTGGCAACTTGTTCACCGTATGGGAAATTGTACACTTAGCACATCATTCCCCATTATGCTCCCACTAGAATTAGATAATGATAACGACATCTCATCATATGGTTGCAATTGAGAATGAGTTGAAATTAATTCATCACTTCTCATATTACTCCCACTTGGACGAATTCCACTAATATCATTATCTTAATCCAAGATTTCAAAATAGGAAGTAATCTTCCCCTATTTCACCCTTCTTAGGAAATTCATCCACTAAGAATGTGACATCTCGTGATTCAAATTCAGTTATACTCCCACTTTCCTGCTCACCTATGAACACATACCCTTTCGAGTGTTCGAAGTATCTCATGAAAATACTCTTATTTCCTTTGGAACCCAATTTCCCAAACTTGTGAGAGGACTCATGTGTATAGGTAGCATAACCCCATGCCTTAAGAAAACTTAAGTCCGGTCTTCTACCTGTCCATAACTCATATGGAGTGGAAGCAACTGATTTGGAAGGCATCCGATTAAGTATATAGGCAGCAATTAACAACACATCACTCCAAAAAGTGATAAGTAAGTTAGCATGCGCCATCATGAGCCTAACCATTCCAGTAGGGTTCTGTTTTTTCTCTTTGCAACACCATTTTGTTGAGAAGTATATAGAATAGACAACTGTCTTTCTATTCATTTTTCATCACATAATTTTCTGAACTCATCATATAAATATTCTCAACCTCGATCGGATCTCAATGCTTTTATTTTATTGTCTAATTGATTTTCTACCAAGTTCACAAACCTTTTGAAACAACTTAATGCTTCAGGTTTATGATAAATTAAATAGACATATCCGAATCGAGTATAATCGTCTATAAAAGTGATGAAATAAACAGCCCCATGCCTTCCTCTCACATTCATTGAACCACAGACGTCATAATGGATTAAATGCAGAGGAAATTCAGCTCCTTTATCTTTTTCTAAATGGTTTCATTGTTATTTTCCCTACTAGGTAATGCTCACATATGGGCAAATCGACTTTTTCAATGTCACCCAACAAGCCTTCTTTGGCTAGTCTATTCATACGTTGTTGGCCCATATGACCAAGTCTAGCATGCCACACAATCACATCATTGTCATATAAAGAAGAAGACGTGAAACAAGGGAATAACAAATATTGACATCACCATAGTCAACATCTAGTACAATAAAACCATCTAGAAAATAATCACAACCATAGTAGTTTGTATCCAAATACAAATCTACATCTCTATTATGGAAGTCCACACTAAAACCAAGCTTAACCAACACCAAAAACAGACACAAAATTTCGACGAATCTCCGGAGCATATAGAACATCAAGATGCGTCCACCATGCATGTTCAATTGGCAGGTGCCAATCCCTTTAACTTCAGCTCTGGAGTTATTTCCCACATAGATCCACTTAGTTCTAGTTGGTATCGTCGAAATTCCACGAAGGATTCTCTATCCTTTGCTATATAGTCTGTCGCTCTTGAATCTACAGTCCACAAAGGATTGGATTCAACCAATAATACAGAACTTGACACATAAGCAAATTTCTCAAATGTACAAGAGGTGTTTACCTTTTTCGGCTCACAACAGTTGCGAGCATAGTGACCTCTCTTGTCACAATTGTAACACCTCACCCTTGACATTTTCTTCACTTGAGGACGTTTTCCTCTCTTGCATTGGTTAACTCTTGATTTCTTACAACAAGGACTTGATCCTTTGCATTCCCACATATTGAACGAATCAATACGCTTGCGCTTAGAGCACAAAACCCTTTCTGAGCTAGAACCAGCATTGCAAAAGTCTATTTTCGACTCAAATGTCGTTAGACGGTCCTCTACTAGTTCAAGGTGGCGCATGGCATCCTCAAGATTTTCCATAACATGGTCAAGAGCTTCTAGTGCTTCTTGCTTTTGCAGCACATATTGAATTTTCATATTCAATATTTCACAATTGTCGCCGTTCATATCAGCAATTACGTTCTTAGTTGCTGAAATTATCGATCTGAACACATCAGACATACATGCACGAATAATTAATGCCTATTATTTATGCATCCACTTTGCATAGACCCATCATATCAATGAACAATTTCAAGTAAGGTTTCAGAATCAAAAGGTCACTACGTTTCCAATCATCCTCCAAAATCCTAACTCAAAATTATTATTAATATAATTGTCTTATGCAAAATAAATTCTATGAAGTTACAAAAACTTCTATGAATTACCCACAGCTAATTACCCACAGCAACCAGCAATAATAGAAAGCAACAATATCTAACATCCAATGGAATAACAATGCTTTCACTTTAATATAACTATACATTACACTAAGCAATATATATACAGAGAAAAAAATATCAACATGGAAAGAGGTATTCACATAAAAAACATTTCAAATTAATCCAAGGAATAAATAGGGAATGTCCCTTCTAATCTATCAGTCAAAATATCTGAGAAATTTGAAGGCACATTTGCCAACCATGGAAAAACTTTTGGAGAGCTTTCATGTCGCCTCCAAGGCGCATTCGCTCGGCGCCATGTGGCGCTCAATCTAAGGGTTGAAGTTTTGGTTAACTCAATCCTATAGTACTCTCTTACAAAAGCTTCCACTAGCTTCCTATAACCCGGGACCACGTTGACCTCCCATAGCCGATCAAACACTGCTTGCCATTCAGGTGGAAGAGTGTTTATCAAAGCCGGCACCTTCTCAAAATCCGGCATAAGATAACCATTCCAGATGATTTCCTGTATCATCTGATTGACCTTGACCACATGTGATACTAAATCACCGTCATGCCACCGATAATTAGCTAAATCTGACATCAGCCTTTTAAGTCTTACATTTCCCTCGTCCGTTCTCGAGATTGCAGGTCTCCTTACATTGCGCATCATAGTTCCTGCAACAAATGCAGAACTAAAAATGGATCACTTATAATCCATAATAAACATAAGGGAAAATACATAATTTTCCATGATTCATGCAACAAATGCAGAATTAAAAATAGATTACTTATAACCCACATAGGCATGACTGAAAAAAGAAAACAAATTCCTTTTTTTTTTGGGTCAACGGTCAGTCAACGGTCAACGGTCGGTCAACGGTCAACGGTCAGCGGGTGCGCGGGTCGGCGGACCGGTCGGACCGGTCGGGCCGGGTCGGACGGACCAACCGCACGTGCGCGCGCGCGTGCGCGGGCTGGCGTCACGCGACGCGTCATCCGGCACGTGCCGCGCGCGTGCGCGGGCTGACGTCACGCAGACGTCAGCCGGCACGTGCCTCGCGCGTGAGCGTGCTGACGTCACGCAGACGTCAGCCGGCACGTGCGCGGCATGCGCCAGGCTGATCGGGTCGGGTTGGTCGCCGTCGGGTCGGGTCGCCGGCCGGTGATCGGCCGACCAACGGTCGTCGGCGATGACGTCATCGGTGACGTCATCCCAGCGGTTACCGACCGTTGGGTGACGTCATGCTGACGTCAGCACGTGACGTCATCACGCGTCGGTTCGCCGACCGGCGCGTGCCGGTTCACCGCCGGCGGCGCGCACATGCCGGTTCGCCGACCGGCGCGTGTGGCGCACGCGCTGGCCATTGCTAGCGCTTCGGGCGCGTCGCGCCCACGCGCAGCGGCTTCCAGCCGCGCGTGTGGGCTCGTGCAGCGTCGTCCAGCGGTGTACGACATGTCGCCGGACTCGTCTCGACGACCCATTTCTCCCAGTGTGTTCAGAATTCAATTTCTACTTACGAAAACTCAAAAAAATGGCCGAACAGTGCTCGGGTGTCGGGATTTCTCGCCCCGATCCGTACGGCCGAAAATTTTTGCGAAAAAATCAATCAAAAAGCATCAAACAGGTTGGGAAAATGTGAACTAGGGCTCTGATACCAATGTTGGGAATAACGGATCCCCGAAAATCGGATTCGACACTAAATCGAACCCCTAAATCAATGCGGAAGACGAAGCCCGGGAAAATCACGTATCACCGATCCTAAAACACACCACAGATTCGAGCGTACCTTGTTAACCACAGATTAAACACCAATGCTGAAGATCAAGGAAAAATTCTAATCCGATGATGTCAATTTGCCTTGAAGGGAAGACGGTATCGCCGTATGCGTTTTTTCTTCTTTTTCTTGGAGGGAGAGAGAGCGCGCGGGAGAAGACGTACGTTTGTTTTCCAACGGGTGTCATCTCTCTCTCTCTCCTCCCTTTTATACCTTCCCCCATCCACGGGCCCTATTCCCGTGGGCCGGGCTTTTTGGGCCCAACTTGGGCGGACGGGCCAACTCAGGCCCATCAATAAAGAAAAAAATCCATCAGTGTGCCTGGAAGAAGACCGGAGCTCTGGGCCACCATACAGAATTGTGCGGTTAGTTATGAGGATCCATGTCTTTTAAGATTATATAGCATTTGCCTTTTCTTGCGGTTACTAACGTAATGCATCTCATGTTATGTACAGGTTCTAAGGATTGCCTGCTGCGTGTTTTATAGTCACTGCGGGGACCAAGCTAATTTGCAGCAAATACCCTTAGAGGGAAAATGTTCTGAGGCGTTCTCTATTTGGAAGAAAGAAGATAGAAGCATATTGATCTCGAAATTCGTTTGGATGAATGAGTTTAAGGACGACATTTGCTCATGTTGGTTTGCTCCGGTTGGGTCTGCTAATGATTATCCACTCTGGTCGAAGTTGTTCATGTTCGGGCAGGTACTAAATGAAGGCTTTTTACATTGATCATATGTCGTATGTTGACTTATTTTTTTATGACTTTTGTAAGAAATAAATTCCATATTCCAACAAATGAAAAACATGCCCAAAAGATTCTTGAATCACTAATCGAACTGGGCATATTACATTTTGGAACATAACTTATTTCTACATATTAAATGCCTTGATTGCAGCCTTGAGAGAGAGCGAGAGAGAGAGAGAGTTCTTCTTGTTTTTGCTTTTTGAGTTAGTGAAAGAAATGGCTTTGTTTTTTTCTCTCTCTCTCTCTGTTTTTTTTTTTTCAAAGTGAAAGAACGTAACTCCCAACGGCAATTACATCACGTTTAAAAACAAATAACTGCCTTTGGCAGTTACATTTACAGGTTATGGGCTAGGTTAGCCCAACATTGGCGGCCCACCCATAAAACCCATCAACTTTCAACATTGATTTTGTCATGTACCAACTTAATTGTTGTTGACAACTCTTTTATGTTTATTGCAGGGCGCGGACTCTTTTAATGAAATTTCTCCTTTATACTCGTTATGGGCAACCTTTATAAGCCTTTATATTGCCAAATTTGTGCTGGGAAGGTCATCAGAGTGAGTGACCTTATTTTAGCATTGAAATAACTAATAGAACTCTGCCACCTTGTCTTGGACTCAGTTTTGTGATGAATACTTGTTCATATTCTCGTTCTAGTGCAATAGTACTTAGACGTTTAATATTAGCCAATTAAGAGCCATACCTGAGGATGTCGGTAGCCTAAATATGATGGACGCTTCTACTATTTGATAGAGTTCTTCTATATGATAATGCAGTCGAACATTGCAGTGGTCTTTTACTACTAGATGCCCTTGTATCTTCTAGCTCAAATTTTACCTGTCATCATAACTTATTCACCATTCTGTCTCCCAAATTTCGAATTTTATAACAAGCAGGTGGTTGCTCAGTCACCCTTTATCAGATGAAGAACACGAGAAATTGAAGGTAGTGCAAATGAAACCAAAATTTGAGGACATGGTTCCTTGGTATTCTGGGTATACTGTTTCCCTCCTCTTTTTCCTTTTCTTGCCCTTTTTGGGGGATCTTGCCAGTATTTTTTTTCCTCATACAGTTGTTGTCTACTGCAGAACGTCAGCTGATCTTTTTAAGACGGTGTTTGACCTCCTAGTGTCAGTAACCCTCTTTCTTGGCCGCTTTGACATCCGCATGATGCAGGTAAAGTTTCTTTTTTCTAAATTTTATGTACTTAATGCTGTGGCTGCATCGATTCATCTTTCTAATTCATCAGGCAGCCATGAACAAGGTCGAAGATGGAGTCGACAAGGATCTTTTATATACACACTTCAGTGAAAAATATGACTTTTGGTTTGACTTCATGGCTGATACTGGTGATGGCGGGAACTCTTCCTACAGCATTGCACGGCTACTGGCTCAGCCTGAACTTATGAAGACCGAAAGAGATTCCTTAAAACGAGGGAACTTGCTTCTTATTGGGGGCGACCTTGCGTAAGTCAATCGCATGTTTTACTTATTGGGAACTAGCTTCTTGCTGGCTCAGCCTTCACTTAATGCGGCGGATCTTCTTTCCCGGCGGCAATTGAGTCGAATTTACCAAGTGCCTTTTCCTTTCCACTGTATTTTTTCTAGGGCTTAATTCAACATATATTATGATGCAGAATATCAAATAACCCTAAGTAACATTGATTGAATCCACATGGATTAACAATTGTTGACCACACAGATCTTGGTAGAACTAAGGGAGTTGACTCGGATCTAAGTTCTTTTGCTCTTTAGTTATTGACTTATGCCTCGACTCACTAGGCTCGTTAATTTCATTAGGATATTAAATCTCCCATCCTACGTTAACCGTGTTGACTTGCGTATCTCTATATCTGTTTTCTTGTCTTGCTTCCTTGTTTCGTGAAAATAATGCCGTAGGGATCATTGCATGTGCCATGGATGCCCTGATTTTGTCGTTGCTAACTTAAAAAAAAACGCAAAGTCAGAAGAACCAGCTGTCTTTGGGTCGGATTTATTGTTTATTTGAAAAATTCTGGCCTCGGTTTATACTTCTATTTCTTTTTATGAAATCAAACAAAATCTGAAAAAAGAAATTGATCTGTGAAATTTCAAATAATGCAATTCGTACCAGTTCGAAGTGACATTATTTTTCATCTTTGCGATATTGAAGAACATATTATTATGTGTTTAGTTTGGTTTGATTGTGGGTGTCTTAGGTCTTTGACGAAGTCATTAGTAATTGCCAGGTCTCAACATTTTGCATGGATGTATTTTTCACGTGCATGCGGTACCACCGCATGCTTGGGACAAACGGAGTCAGAAAAAGAACTAAAGTTAGTGAATTAAAACTTTATGTAATTCTAGAACCAAAGTATCTAAATATGTACAAAAGTGTAAGGAATTAACTTCTCACACATGCTTAAGTATCATTGATGCTAAATTGCTAATTCACAGTGGGGATAATGGGACAAATAGTTCATGAACTTTGATTTAATGTACAACATGATTTTCAGATTTTTAATTTAATCAATAGGGTCCCTAAAGTTTAGCCTAAATTTAATGTGGTCCCGGACTTTGTTTAGTGTGATTCTTAGACTTTTGATATACGTTCAATCTAGTCCCCGAATTATATGAATATGTTCAATGCAGTCATTTCATTAATTCAAAATCAAGGATAATATTGAATATTTTATGGCTAAATTAAACATGTACCAAAAGTTTTACGACTACATTGACAAATTAAATGTTTAGGAACCACATTGCACATTGGACTAAAATTCATGGACCACATTGAACAAATTAAAAGTTTAGGAATTACATTGCACATTAAGTTCAGAAACCTTTCACAATATAGAACATAGTAAGAAAACAAATTTGCATTGTACCTCGTTTAAGTGTGTTTGGAGTGGTTTTTACCTTTTATTTGTTGTTCTTTTCAAATCTTGCGACGCACACATTTTGGATATCAATAATCTTAAGCACCGGAAACTTTCACAATACGTGAGAATATATTTTCATACTCAAATTGTTATCCCCAGGAAATTCAACGTCCGTGAGTCTTATTTTTGTAAATACCTAAGTGCGTGAATGGCCTTTCATAATTTTAAGAAACTGTACTTATTCAAATCTGCGTGTTTTATTTTTATAAGAATATTTTATTTTTGGATCATTAACTGAAGAGCTTGAAAACACGCATATCTAACGTAATTAATTAAGAAATCACAACACACAAATGCTTTAAAATTTTTATCTATCTCAAAAGTCATGAATGAGATTTAGATTAATATAAGTACAAGTAACTATAAATAAATTACTATGGATTCTAGATATTACTATGAAAGCATTTAGATATAAATTACGAAAATTATTAGCCTGATACAATTCTAAATGAGGCTTTACCTTTACTAATAGAAAGATATAAGATTAAAACACTTAAATGGAACTATCTTAATATCTATGAAAACTAAAAAGATAAAAAGATAATAAAAAGATAGCTATTTTTTGTTGATTTAGGAAAGAATTAAAAGAACAATTAAACCGGACAATAGTATAATTATGAAAACTTGTTAATAGTATCAAAAGACTGATGTGACTTTGTTGGGGAAAGTTGATTGACTAGATTGAATAATTCCAAAGTTTAGGGACTAAATTGCAACATTTAGCAATAATTGAGGGAGTAAATTTCACAAAAGTTTAGTGACTTGTGATGGCTTTCTCCCTTATTTAATCAAAGAAAAATATAACATTAATAGTTCAAGGCTGCATGAACGATTTGAAGGTCAAAAATCATTATTTAATATTTGGCCAAAATTTAGGGACTATCGATATAAATCTTCCTCCATCTTATTCATCTTCAGCATGAACCTGAGCATGATGATTCTTTCATAGTATTTGACTTTTTGTCCTAAACAAGTAATAGGTATTTTTAACAACTTTAAATGAAAAATCTTTAGTAGGTCCAATGCTCATTGTAGGTAGATCTGGTCTATTAAATTTCAAATTTTGATGGATGTGTTTGTTCGGTAAGTTTGACTATGCGCTGAACTTTGCTTTGCTCCTCTTCTCTCAAGCATTAAGCATTAGTCAGTCGTAATAATATGAAACACTACCCAACTTTGTGGTTGGCTTAATGTTGCGTTTGAAGCTTCTGGTAAGTTTTTCATGTTATTCTATTTAGACTGACTGTTGTGCATCTTCTTTAGGCTTTTAGATGTGTGTCGTGTTCAGTGAGTTTGAAACTCTTAATCACAAAGAGAACACGATAGTGGTACATAACTTGACTACCTCAGGGTTGGTTTATTTTGACTTATGAAATGTTAAAAATAATTTGACTTGCCCCATTTCCAGTCCTTATTACCCACTGACATCCATTTTAGTCCATTGTGGGCTATATTCTTGATTTAAGATTTTTTCTTACTTTTTTTTTCTTTTTCTTTTGTTTCAATTTTTCATACTCCTCTCAAATAACATTTATTAAGGTGAGCTGTGGGGCACATTCTTGATTTAAGATTATTGCTTGCCTTCTTTTTTCTATGATGAGTTTTTTCCTTTTATTTCTCAATTTGAAATAAAATCGGTAAACCTCTTTCTTAAAAGAAAAGATTTATTTGATGGAAAGCTAATTAATTATTTGATCAAAAAAACTCATTATTGTGTTAACAAGTTGTACATGTATTTTTGCTAGAAAACTATTATTCAAAAACAATCTAAATGTAAATAAGAGTAAGAAGAACTATCTACCAATTTTAGTATGCAGTTTGTTTAATTATAACTTTAATGTGTCATTACGTTATAGTTTTTTTTTTTTTTTTTTAGTCAGTCCTACTCTATTCCTACTCTACACTCACTCTCAGACTTTTGCCCCGCCTCTTGCAGGACGTGGGAGTCGAAACCCACTCCTGAAACTTACGTGTCCCCACTCCATTCCCCTCTGAAAAGGTGGGGATTTGAACCCCTCACCTCCCCCTTCCATGTTGGAAGGGTGGCCACTGGGACGAATCTCAGTGGTTCATTGTGTTATAGTTCACTTATTTTAACTACACAACTTTATTTAGTGAATCTAATTGTCAAGTTTTTAATTATTTATTGTGTGATGTATTAAAAAAAAAGGTGACCCTTATCTGTTTTTCAGTTTATAGCAACAAACTGCAAAATGATAGTCAATCAAACTAGATTTGCTTTTTATATTTTAACATGCAATAGAAATATTATGTTAATCACGATAACTACCTCCTCTATTGCAACCAAGAAGAACATATTTGAATCTCTTTAACATTTTTTTAGAGATAACATACCCTTAAGCAATAATATGCTTTCGCACACCACTCAATAGATTCTCCAGCATTAAAGGACTTGTTGACACAATTGATTGTTGTGCTCTATTTGTATTTTTATCATCAATAGATACACTTAAACAAGAATAATATTGTTTTTCATATGTACTGCAAAAAATAGTGGAGTAAAATATGAGTAGATAGTATATAATGTATACATCAACCACAATATCGAAGTTAAAAAATACACGATTGCGATGATAATCTTAAGAAATGGAGTAAACCATTTGTGGATAGAACTAAATATTTTTTATTCCAATATATAATTAGTGTTTTTTTCAGATTATAACTATAGAAAATAAGTTAAAAAGAAGACAAACATGAATATAATGTTGAAATGTAATGAGTGTGGAAGAAGCAACTAGATGAAAAAAGTTGTTTAAAAGAGATGTGCGTAGTTTTGTCTTTTAATAAAATTGAAACTAAAGAAAAAAGTTGGAAATAATTTTAAATTGAGAGTGGCACCCGTAATGGATAATATAGTTAATTCACTATGATAAAGAGTGCCATGAGCCAATAAAGGAATGGATATAGGGCAAGCCAATAATTTTTACTTTCCTACAGAAATTTAAACCAACATCCAAATTTTAATGAATTGTGAAAAATATATATGTATATTTGCGTGTCAACATTTGCTATTTTGTAAAAATTTCAAGTGGTTAAGATTAAAAAGTAAGTAACAAAAGGGTATAAAGTAAAAACAAAAGCCACCCTAAACACGCAACATTTAAGATTATCACATCATCATTAAATGAATATGTGAGATTGAATCGCAACATTTTCACATACTCATAAATTTAGGTAGGAATTTGAGACTTGTATACATTGATGATAAGACTACAAACTATTAAATTATAGGAATAAATGCACTAGAAGTCTTAAAACTTATCAGAAAATTGCAATTGAGTCCTAAAGCTATCAAAAAGTGTGATTAAATTCTAAAACTTGTCATAAAAGTGTAACATAGTTCATTTTCAAAAAGTGCAATCAATGAAAGAACTTGTTTGGAACAATTTGACAATTTTTAAGACTCAATTGTATTTCATGACAAGTCTTAGGACTTTTAATGCATTTATCCCTAAGTAAAACGATAAGGTAGGTCAAAAGGTTCCATGCTTCCAATATCATACAAATCTTCTAAAATCAACTATCTTAGAGATGTCAACCAAATTAAAGTTTATGTTAATGAAATTGATTCACTTTGAATTGCCTACGAAGTTAATGTTCATTCTAAAAGAGATCTAGACTAATCTTCAGGCAAAATCGCGTAGATTTATTTAACAACCAAGATAGAGAGAGAAGGGACTTTCTGATATTTGGTTCCCCTGAACTATTATTTGCAGTAAAACCAGAAGATTAGCGAAACTCACCATTTCACTGACGCCTGATGGAGTGATGCGATTTTTCTTTAGTTTTTGGGTTGTAAGCCAAATTATCTAACTAAAAGCACTGGGGGCAGAGATAAACTATCCCACTGAGTCAATACAAGTCTCTTAGGTAAAAGTTGAGTCAATACAATTTAGTGATTTTTGTGAGTCAACTTGCTGTTTCACTCGTTTCCACATGGAGCTATATTTTTTATGCTAGTTGAGACGATTATCTTGATTTGGATCGTGATTTTTACATGATCTTAATGATAATTATCTTGAGGATTTTTCACAATACTTTTAATGGATGGGTCTTTGCTTTATGGGCTGGAAAGCCAACTATGTCTTTATGTCATGTGTCGTTACTGTAAGTTCAGGTCCTTTTCTTTCATTTCCACCGAGTTGAATATTTTGTTTTTTTTTTAATCACATTTGTTGCTGAGTACGAAAGGGAGAAATGTGTCAAAAAAAGTCCAAAATCTTTTTCATTTGTGTCAATTTAATTTTAAACTTTTTGTTGGTGCTAATTTAATTATAAACTTTTTGGTTTGGTGCCAATTCAGTTTTTATGGCTAATCAACTTACGTGATATGCTGGTCTTGATATGGATAACTTTTAATAATATTTTAATATTTTTTTCCGATTTTTATTTTTTTTATTTTATTTTCCTTTTTCCTTTTCTTTTTATTTTTCCTTATCCTTCTCCCTCCTCCCCCTTCCTCCAGTCGGTTGCCAAACCTCGGTGATTGGCCAAAGGCGACAACTGGCAAGGTCGAGGTCGACCTCCCTTGCTACTAGCAAGGCTCGAGCCCTCGCTAGAGATTATGATGTTGCGCTTGCAAGGGCTCGAGCCCTCGCTAGTGGCTAGGCAAGGCTCCACCTTGCTAGATTTGGTGAGGTTGGGCCTCACCCATGGCCAGTGAGGGCGAGCCTCTCCAGCCCATCGTGAGGCCATCCTCATGACCTAGGTGGACTTTAGCTAACCTTGCCAAAGGCTAGGCGAGGCTCAACCTTGCTAGATCTAGTGAGGTTGAGCTTCGCTCGTGGCCGGTGAGGCTTGACCCTCACCAGATTTGGCAAGGGCAAGCCTCACCACCTCGAGCTAGCCTCGCCGAATTTGGCGAGGTTGGGCCTTGCCCATGGTCAACGAGGCTTGATCCTCACTAGATTCGGCGAGGGCGAGCCTCGCCAGTGGCTAACAAGGTCAACCTCAACGTCGCTAGGCATCGCCTTTGGCTGGTCACCGAGGTCCGGCTATTGGCTGGAGGAAGGGGGAGAAGAAGAAAAAAGAAAAAGAAATAAAAAAATATTTAAATATTATTAGGAGTTGTCCATATTAGCACTAATTGAAAATGTTTACGACTAAATTAATAGCAATAAAATGTTTATGACTAAATTGATATAAATACAAAAGGTTTAGAACTTTTTTGATACTTTTCTCATACGAAAGGAAGCGTTGGCTAGTTTAATTTTAAAATAAACATGGTGAACAGAGAATTAGGGACCATTTGCTTGTACAAGTGCCTCGTTTTCTAGAAATGTTCAATCTCTCTCTCTAACAAAATATTATGCTTCCTTTGTAGATATCCAAATCCGACTCCAGACAATTACGAAAAGAGGTTCATTGGTCCTTTTGAGTCGGCCCTTCAGCCTCCAACTTGCTACAAACCAGAGCAGATTGCTGTGAACAAACCTGAGATTCCGCTACAGCAATATGATGGGCCCCAAGCTTTCATAATTCCTTGAAATCATGGTCAGTTGTGGTTTCATCTTGAGCCTTGCTTAAATTATTTGTTTGGCTATTGGAGATCACCTTGCATCATTTTTTGAAATTGATATCATTATTTTTTTTTTTTTGTGTCCATGTCCTTATATTGTTAGAAGTTTCTAAACCAGTGGTGCCATGAAAATGTAATGTTTACCTCATAAAATTATCTTTATGCGGTTTTACAGATTGGTTTGATGGACTTCACACTTTCATGAGGTACATATGCCATAAGAGTTGGTTAGGTGGGTGGTTAATGCCTCAAAAAAAGAGTTATTTTGCTTTGCAACTCCCAAAAAACTGGTGGGTATTTGGCCTTGATCTGGCACTCCATCACCATATTGATGTGTACCAATTTAAATTCTTCTCGGAGCTGGTAAAAAATAAGGTACTTCCTTTATTTTTCTTTGCAGTTTTTATCGTTCATTGATAGAGGTGCCAAAAATAACAAAACCGAATCAGGGAACTTCTCGAGTTGAGGGATCCTGCACAGGACACGTAGCCCTTGTCCGTATCGCTCTTTAGGATATTCCTCTGGGTCGTATAGCATCTGTCTGCTTTTTCAGTCATCTTTCAAGAGATTTTCTAGCAGAGAATTATTTGCCATGGGCCTGCAATCTGATTTGCTGTTGGGCTATTAACTTATTGGACTTGTATTTTTCTGCTAGTAATTTGTTGAGAGAGGATCACACTCTTTTATTAATAAACCTTATGATTTATCATCTATATAATAGTTAATTTGGACATATGAGGGGAGGTGGGGGGTTCGAATCCCCACCTTCTAAGAGAGGTTAAGGTAGGAACGATTTGTTTCAGGTATGAGTTTCAACTTTCGTACCTTATAAAAAGATATAGTTAAAATCTAAGAATGAGTCGAGAATTAAAATATAATTGACAAAAAAAAAAATGGACATAGTGAGGAATGATGTGCGATTATGATAACCCCAAATATATCTTTAAGTGATTATCTACTCATTTATTAATATCTTGTGCTACTGCTAGCAACTTATATTTTCCATAACAGATTATGGTGTTTCCTTCGTGTTTCCAATATCTCTAAGTACGCCTCTTAATCATGTTGTATTATGCATTTGAACTCTTTCTTAGGGACTAAAGCTAGTTAAAAACTCATATAATATTGTAACATGGTATTTACAGCCGTCTCTTAATAAATTGAGTATCCAATTCCACATTCAATGCAGGTTGGGGCCAAGGACTCTGTGATCATACTTACGCATGAACCTAACTGGCTTCTTGATTGGTATGACAGTAATGTTTCTGGAAAGAACTTCTCTCATTTGATACGTGATTATTTGAACAAGAGATGTAAACTTTGAATTGCTGGGGACTTGCATCATTATATGCGTCATCGCGCACGTGCGGGTGCGCCAGCTGATGTGGAAAATCTGCTGGTGAATGGTTGTGGTGGGGCATTTTTACATCCAACCCATGTATTTGGCAACTTCAAGGAGTATAGTGGGTCTACTTACGATACCGAGGCCTCTTATCCGTCTTTTGAAAATTCTAAACTGGTATATGACTAGATGGTATCTAGCTCCTTTGATCAATTAGTTTTGAGCTACAATGCAAAATCTTACTTTTGTCTGGTTACTTTGCAGATTGCTTTCCGGAATTTTTTTTTTCGGAAAAAAAACTGGCAATTTGATATTATTGGTGGTGTTATCTACTTCTTACTAGCTTTTTCTATGTTCCCACAAGTGAGTATTCTTTTAGCTGAATGTGATTTATGCATTCGGATTCTAGGTAGACTCTGGTATCATGTCACTTCACAATCAGCAATTAGCAAATATCTTATTTATTAATCTATTCCCTCAGAAGCAGGACGGTTTCATTTTGCTCAACTCTTCCTTGTAAATCCCTTTTAAGCATTCAAGGTTCCCAGGAGACTGTTCCAGTTCTTTTACTTGTGCTTTTAGGTGGTAGCTCAAACAAATAGCATGGAGCCTACTTATCCTGTTGCTTACTGATTATTATGTCGACATGTTTGAGCAGTTGGCTTATTCTTGGCTTTCTTCGCAGTGTAAGCTCAATCACGTGTTACGAGATGACTCCGTTTCAGGTCATCTGTGGAGCTTTTTTGTCACTGTATGGGCTGCTTTCAAGTACTTGCTGGAACAGTCTCATGTATCGCTAGCAGCAGCTTTGCTTTTTCTTATTGCATTAGTCGCATTTGTACCGTCAAAAGTGTCGCGGAAGACACGAGTGATGATTGGTGTACTTCATGTTTCTGCACACTTGACTGCTGCGCTAATGCTTATGGTACTGATGGAACTGGGTGTAGAGACCTGCGTCAAGCATAAACTTTTGGCGACTTCAGGTTAGTCCTCATGGTTTCTGTTGTGTGTGTTTTTCTTTGGCAATCTTGTCATATCCTCTGCTTTCAGATATTGGTGAAGTGAGCATCTCCAGTGGAAAACTGATGTCCGGCTGATGAATGTATCTTCATTAAATTTCCTCTTGTGGCACATCGCACATTGCCTTTTTCTTGAGCTTGTGTTTAATGCCCGTGTGTCAGCTAAATAAGCATTCACACAAGTGTCTGAGATGCTGACCTAGGTTTATATCTTAGGTCATCACACATTATACCAGAGGTACCGAGCTGTAGAGAGTGAGCACTTTCCGGATCCAAAAGGCCTTCAAGCTCGTATGGAACAATGGACATATGGTCTTTATCCTGCTTGCATCAAATATCTCATGTCCGCCTTCGATATCCTGGAGGTTTGTACCGTTTGTTTTCTTTCAGGGTGCTGATCTTCAAATATGGGTATCTCGTATCGCATATTGTGTCTACAATGTGACTTTTTTGGGATTGAATGGCTAGGTCATGGCTGTATCACGGAGAAACATTTGCCAGGAGGGAATGGAATCATTGTCGCGTGGCAGTGCTGCAATATATTACGCTTCGGTGTTTGTCTATTTCTGGGTCTTTTCCACCCCCGTTGTCTCTCTAGTTTTCGGAAGCTATTTATACATTTGCGTTAACCGGTTTCATTTACACTATGACGAGGCCTTCTCCTCACTTCGAATTGCTAACTACAAGGGGTTTACTCGATTCCACATAAACAAGAAAGGTGATCTTGAAGTCTATATGCTAGCAGCTGATGAGGTAACTGGTCAGAACTATCTGCTGCTTTAGTTACATAGACAGTAGGGTCCCTAGTAGTATGAAATACCATTAGCTTGTACTTTACTCTTGTCATTGTTATTTTAACCAATTTGATTTCTTTATGAACATTTCTATAGAAAGCCTACGGTTCATCAAAATAAATATTGAGATTGAAGCAGCACAATTTGCCAGGCATTTTTGCATTATTGCAATTATTCATTCATTTGTTTATATATTACTATGGTTATGTCTAGTACACCATTGTCTCAAGTCAAACACCGGCAGAAAACTCTTACGATT
The DNA here is from genome assembly GCA_014182725.1 of Eucalyptus brandiana. Taxonomy (NCBI): domain Eukaryota; kingdom Viridiplantae; phylum Streptophyta; class Magnoliopsida; order Myrtales; family Myrtaceae; genus Eucalyptus; species Eucalyptus brandiana. The sequence goes on from CM024669.1 coordinate 34,480,004, forward strand.
TTCTGTTGCTTAATGGCTTCCCTACCCGTATCTTCTCTATTTTCAAATTCGAAGTACTTATAGTTAATTAGGGACAAGTCAAAGCTTTTATCTTTGTTTCTAGTTATTAGACATTTCTAAAGATTGTGCTTCATTGGAAGCATCCGTGAGAAAAAAAAAAGGTTCTAAGAGTTTGACTCTAGTGTATTGTGTTGTGAAGTGGTCTCATGTTGTACTGGGTTCTTAGATATGAAATTCTTTGGTTCTATGCGGATGCAGTGTGGTGACTTGTTTATAAGAGTTTGATTTAAGTGCATCGTCTTGGGAACTGGTCAACACCCAGGTGTTGTAAGACATGCATCGCTTGCTCAGTTAGACTCAGTAAGAAGGTCTGTTAAACATATGATTTTTTTTTTTTCGACCTGTTAAACATATGGTGCTCCCTATTAAATGCTACAAACAAAAAAAATTAAAATTAAAATTAAAGCAGTTATGATACCCTGTATGCCTTGAAAAAGTGGAAGCAATTCGCGCGATTGCTGTAAAACCTTAAACCGGCTGCATTTGTTGGTAATATAATCCCTTTTGAGCATCATCTGTGAGAAAAATTTGAGTTCTACAATTGATTATCTTTCTGTTACTAATTGCAACTAGGGCTGTATAAATGATCAGCATGGCAAATGGTCGTAAGACAAACTTGCGTTAAGAAGGATTTTTGACTGGTAAACAAGACGTCGAAACATAAATGTAAGAATGATAACAGAGATCTGTATGCCCTTGACATGTAATGGATAACTTCCATAGTTCAAAAGCCAATTCAAAAGTATCTTTTTTTTAACATCAAACGCATCGTTTCTTTCCAGATTGTATAACGCTTTCCTGCTTAATTGTGTAACAGTTCCGACGGTAGTGACTTAACCTTTGCATTCCAAAGCTTGGGCTTATTATAAGGTTTTCTTATTCTTTCACCTGGTAATGCAGGTTCCAGAGGAATGGAAGCGGGATCCTGATTGGTGGAAGGAACCGAAACAGCCAGAGAGCGGAAGCCACCTTAGGAAGTTTCCTAGTCAGTGGAGTTCCGCAGATCCCTCAAAGGACCCAGTAAAAACTGTAAGAATTGTAGACCATTTTGTCATACACCGGAACGGTGAAAGTCATCAAGAAACTCCAGTCACCGAACCTGCTCAACCAGAACCAGAGAAGCAAGAGGAAGTAGTGGCTAGGCCATCTAACCCTGAGGAAGTACAAGAAGGAGAAGCTCTCGCATCTGCGAGCAAGGCTCAAGCTCTTGAAGATCCAGTCATTAAAGAACCTGTTGAGCCCGAGATTCAAAAGGAACCAGGTGCCGTTCCCTCAGTTGAAACAGAGGAAACCCTGCGGTCTGAGAAGGAAAAGGAAGAAGAAACCCGAAAGAAGAAGGGCAAAGGAAAGGTAATTGAAGAAGAAACAGAGAGGTGTAATGCTCTGCCTCCTGAGCGAGAAACAGAGCCAATCAGACATAGTGACGATGAGAGGCCTTGTGGTGAAGGAAAGAAAGTTGACCATGATGAGCACATCGATGCCGAGTTTGAGCAAACCAGTGGTTTGTCCCAGGTGCCTGAGAAGAAGGCAAAAGCTGAGGGGGAGCCTAGTGAGAAGAAGGAAGCTGAAAAGGGTGAATCTACCAACGGCCAGGTTATGAGTGCGATCCAGGAGCTGAAGGACGAAATTATCAAGGTAGAGAAAATGATTCGATCGTTGTCCTGCTTCAACCTTGATAACTTTTATCTTGATACTTGTAAACCTTGAAGTCAACGCTTCCTTCTCAGCAGCATAAGGAGAAAGAAGATGAAAAGGATTTGAATGCTGTTAAAGTTTGACGACCGCTTGTTTCTTCTTTTTATGAACTGTTTTTGTGTTTCTTTGAACTATTTTCAGTCTACACATAAGTTTACTTGAACCTGCTGCAAAATCCTCCAGTTGCACTTATATAGATTTTGTATTCAATTAACGTAACTCCAAATCAAAAGGACCTATTAATTTCACGTTCACTCTGAAAGAATCTTTAAAAATAATAGAAAGAAATGATTATTTCTTCACTATAAACTATCCACCCCTCTTTCAGAGTGAAAATTTTATCATCTTTTATGGCATTTAATCACATACTTGATTGATGATAAGAAACAACATTTATATATGTCGCTAAATCAATCATGTAGTGGATATTGTAGTCATGCTCTCACAAATAGACTATATAGTCTAATTGAATAATTGATCATCTTTTCCTAACAAATCTTCTGAGTAAAGTTATAACCACTTCATTCTATACTTGAGTAATTTGAAAAATTTTCATCATAACTATATCAAGAATAGTACCTTGAACATTAATAAGTTTAGTATATATGGTATAGGAGATTTTACAATTGTATGTACCACAATGATATGTATAGGCAAAGACAAAGATACAATGATCTTCTATCGCAATATTATCCTTAATAGTCTGAGAGTAGCTATCCTCTACAATTACGTCGAACTGTAGAAACTTTATAGTATGTGATTCCATAATTCTTGTACCTTCTTTAGGGTCATAAAATTAATACCCATTTTAACAATCTTGGTAAGATACAAAATAATTCCGAGTTGATCTAAATTTCAACACTTAATATTGAATTAGATAACCTCATTTCTGTATGACACCTCTAAATTTAATATGATTCAAGAAATTTATGTTCAGTTTATAACTCAAAAGAAGTTTATGAAATAACTTTGATAAGAAACACCTTTTATATGTGAAAAAATGTTACTTTCAAAATATCAGCCCACATAATACCAGATAAAATAGTCTTACTAATCATACTCATCACCATGTTCAATATGGTACATTTATACCTTTCGGCCAAATCTTTTTGTAAGAATTTTCAGGTATAGTAATTAAGTTACCACCCCAGAATCTACCAAGTATTTGACAAATGACCATTTAAGCTATCTCGCATGGCCACTGTTAAGCCTGACAACCTTTTAAGACCAATTGTAATTATTTTATTCTTTATCTCGGTAATTTTACTTCCACAATAATCTATAGACGTCTATAGATATCCGTCAAGAGTAGATAGAATATCAACAATGTCAACTTTTCTACTCTTCCTTTAGACTTGTGTGAGATTATTCCTTAAATAGAAAATTTTTGGAAACAACATCTTCAACCATATACAATATGTATATGCCATTAGGACTTAAACATAATCTTTGCAGATGTGTCCTAGATTCAATATTAGATAAGATATAATTACAAGCCACTAAGGCTTCCATCATCTTATAGCAGTATAATCCACAGGCAAACCACTTTTCAAGTGTTCCTGAATGGAACGCTTCATGGACAGTAAGCAAATCTTATTGCTCTTTTCCCAAGCAGCAAATCATATGTCCACTACTTAAACTTTGAAACAATAAAAACATAAATAATAATTGAGTTATTAATTACAAAAAATGTGACTGAAAAAACAGGCAATGTATATAATTAGCATTATGTGAACACCGTGTAACTTGATGTACAAGTACACATCTAGAGAGTTACACGCATAATCATATAATCACCTTTGAGCAGAATACATGACATGCAGTTGTACACTTCCCACATGATAGCGGTTACGAGAATATATTCCAATTCTTCGTGAATTAATCACCTTTGGGCATATGAACCACTAGGATCAGTCACTCCTCCACTACACCATCATGTATCCCTCCATGAACTAATACCTAATCACATCTTTTGGGAGTATGACTACGCATTAGACTAAGAAACATCACAATCATCATACGATATCGAAATTTTTCAAACCCAATCAAGCATGCTACTTTGGCGGTCACTACTCAATTGAATCCTTGAAATTCTCTCATACCATGGATATAAACTTTATTTCTCACATACATCATATACATGTGATTTTAACTTTAGTGATAGAGGCATCATATCACCGAAATCACATATCATGTTAATTACACTACCTTATTCATTAATAAATATGATATATATATATATATATATATATATATATATATATATATATATATATATATATATATATATATATATATATATATAACCTGAAAGACACTCTTAATGAGATCACCAATTATAGCAACACAAGAAACTTCTTATAATATAAAAGCAAACATCTCTTATGCACCCCAATTACAGATTACCATAACAACATAAAAAGAATGCTGATCTAGAAGATCTCTTACAAATTAACATCAATAGTAATACATGGTACACCAAATCGACAAGCATGACAGCTGATCCATTATTACTCATGAGTTTCATAAGGCAAACATGACTCCAAGATCAACAGCTGATTTATCAGCCAATTTTAAGTAACAAATATCATTACATCAACCAATGACCTATAAATTTGGTCAAATCACAGAACCAAATATCTAAATTATAACAGTAGATATTATTGCTCTACATAAATGTTGTCACACTTCTTAACCATAAAAAAATATTCAGCAGATGTGTTAATTAACTAGTGACCAGATGAGTTTAGAAACAATATGCAATGACTTAACTAACATGCATTATCCACATTTAACAGATGTGTTAATTAATACAATCAGTTTGGTCACAAATTCTTAAAATGTCCATTATTCAAAAGTTACCAGCGTGTAAAGGAGTATGCATGAGCAACAAAAATTTCATGACTTTTACTGTTTCTCATTACCTCAATACATAATTCAAGTACTATCCCATAATGGTTCTATCTCATTAAGCCGGCTTTAGTTCACAATAAAGTTTAATTTTTATTAATGAATCACACCATTATAATGTTTATGTGATAACATACCTGTAACACAACACTTGTATTTCCAAAATCACAGAAAATACAAGAAAATTACGGAAAAATATACTAAAAATACACGTATTTAGGGCTTTGTATGTATTTTCACAACCATAAAATCATCAAACATGTAAAATAAATACACCATAAGATAGAGCATGGAAATACGAATCCAATACCACTAACCACGCACCGAATGGAGACTCCATGCACCGTCGGAGTGCGCGGCGTGTGGAGATCACGCGCTAGCATCAAGAGACCGGTCAAAACCAGTCCGACCGGTCGCGGTCCAACCGGTTCTCGACTTGACCATCCAGTCCAGCCACTCGGTCCGACCAGTTGACCGGGTCGGGGTCAGTCAATGGGTCGGGTTAGGTCGGCCGCGAATCGGGTTGGGTCCAGGTCATTGACGTCATCGTGACGTCAACACTCGCATTCATTGCACGCACGAGCCACGCGCCCATGTGTGGGAGCGCGTGAGGGCGCGTGACCGCGCGTGGGGCGTGTGCTTGACACCCAGGCGGCACGTGGCCGTGCGTAGGGGCACATGGGGCCTTCCCCGGCGATGCGCCGCCCACGATTTTGCTCGTCTCGTCAAGCCCAATTCGAATTTGTGATTTAATTTTATTTTTATTGAACAAAAAATCACGAAAATCACAAATTATGGCAAAAATCTTATGCGTTCGAGTTCTAGGGTTATGGTTGCTCTAATACCATATGTTGGATGTAAATTACGCAATCCTAAGATCTTCATAATTAGAATAAGAACATGCATAATTGAATAGAAAGATTAACACACCTGTTTTGGGATCCATCGTTCTTGAAGCGGAAGCGGAAATACAATGTTCCACTCGCAAGTCATTCTCCTCTATTACCCTCCATATCATTGGCTCAATGAGGCGGTCCCCCTTACGTTTAGCGTTAGGTAAACGCTCCTTAAGTGAGGATACATGTGAGCATTAAGGTTAGAAGAGAGACTTGAACACTATTCATAAAGTTTCCAACTAGGCCCCCTCATTACGGGCCAAGCTCAACTCGGCCCATACTAGCCAGCCATATATTAGATTAATTAATAAACATTTTATCACATCTTAGACTAACCATGTTTTACAATAGCTGTAAAAACAGTAAATTACGATATCAATTAATATAGTCTACTTTAGGAAAACTCTTACATGAATAGCTTGGATGTTCGTCGTTTTCCACTCTTTATTTGTTTTTATTGTTTTTGATTATGCCAAAAAGGGAGAGAAAAATTTGCAACTGTGTTGGAAAAAAGAAAGAAACATATACATAGGTAGAAACAGATAGGGGGAGAAGATATAAGTGTAATGCTTTGCTAACCATACCGTCAGCTGGAAAAAAGGATGGTGAATTCTCAGCCACACGTCTTGGATGAGAGAGAAGGAGACTTGTGTCTTGCTTGAAAACTTCCAGTGCTTGTGTTTGAGAAAGGAAATATCCTTTGACTATCACAACGTCTCAGGTGATGCTAGCACCACTCAAGACATAAATTGATACAGATAACGCAAGATGTTAATCAATCACTAGACACAGAATATTTGATTCGCATAAGACGCGGGTTGTGTAGAGTCTTTACTATCATTTTGCAAGAGGCTCTAAGCATAAAAATTATCAGCCAAAAGTAGTAACTCTTACCAAATTTTGTAGTGCCTCTACCTACATATTATTCTAATTTGATCTAAATTCAAATTAGGTTCTAATAGCCAATATTAAGGTCTTAATCCGTAGAAAGCACCCTGGAGAAAAGTCAGAGCAATATTTCCTCTTTTGTGCAAGCATCCAGAAGAGTCAACAACTTGCTGAAACAGAAGACTCTTAGTCTAACTCTAAACATGTAGTTTGTAATAGGGGCATGCAAAAGAACCAAGAGTTGCCTGGACTATTTGAAATCGGAGCGAACTAGACTAGACTAGACTGGTGGTTCCCATGGAGGTTGGTCCAGTTATTGATTCCAATTTTGGTGGAGACGATAAGTACCGATCCAGTTCCTAGTTCTAGATGTGAAACCGCTTGCCCATGTCGATCCAATTCTCAATTCTAGATGTGGAATCACCTGCCCGCCCACCGCACACCCAAATTGAACCGGTAAATATGTACTTAAAAAAAGAAATTATATCTCAATTACTTAGTGTATATTTGTAGTTATTAGATATTATTTGGCAAAAAAAGTTAACGCTTCAAGTCGCTTTAACTTGCGAAAGGACACTTAAGTCGCCATAACTTACGAAAGTGACACTTAAGTGCCAAAATCGGAGTAAAATGGATCACTTGAGTGCCAATCCGCCAAAACGCCGACGTGTCAATTTTCCGCGAAGCGAGTGCGAAACGGCGTCGTTTTAATGCGACGTGGCCAAAAATTTAATATAAAAATTAATTTGAAACTAAATTTATTTAAATATTTAAATATATTAAAAATATTTAAATATTAAAAATTTTAAATTTTTAAAAAATTTAAAAATTTAAAAAAACTAAAAATATTTAAAAAAATTTAAAAATATAAAAAATTTTATAAAATTATATAAAAATTTATAAAATTATATAAAAATTTATAAAATTCTATAAAAATTTATAAAATTCTATAAAAATTTATAAAATATTTAATAATTAAAAAATTAAAAAGAAATTAAAAGTTAAAAAAATAAAAAAATTTCAAAAAATTATAGAAAATTGAAAAAAATTAAAAAAAATTAAAAAAATTTAAAAAAATTTTTAAAAAAATTTTAAAATAATTTTAAAATAATTTAGAAAATTTTTTTAAGAAAAGGAGGCAGCCCGGCCAACCCTCCCCCACCTTCCGGCGAAGGCGGGAGGCGACGGCGGCGAGGGCTCGCCCTCAGCCGTTGGCTGCCTTTCTCCTCCTCCTCCTACATTTTTTTTAAATAAAAATAAATTATATTATTATTTTGTTTTAAATTTAATTTAATTAATTTTTATATTATATTAAAATTCAACTTATACCAAAACAACGTCGTTTTGGCCGATTCAAGTGCTCTAATTTGGCCAACACCCGAAATGACGTTATTTTGGTGCTGACATGGGAAAAATTTTAATATGTAAATTAATTAATTTTAATTTAAAAATAAATTTATTTAAAAATTTTAAAAATAAAATTTTAAAAATTAAAAACATTTGCAAAATTAAAAAAGTTACAAAAAAATAATTTAAAAAAAAAAAGAAAAGGGTGCCGGTTGAGGGCTGAAATTTTTTGTAACTTTTTTAAATTTTTGTAAATTTCGTAAATTTTTTGAATTTTTTGTAACTTTCTAAAATTTTTTGAATTTTTTGTAAATTTTTTGAATTTTTGTAAATTTTTTATAAATTTTAAATTTTTTGTAACTTTCTAAAAATTTTTGCAAATTTTTAAATTTTTGTAAATTTTTATTTTTTAAAATTTTTTTAAATTTTGTCTAAATTTTTTAAATTTTATGTAAATTCTGTAAATTTTTGTAATTTTTTTTTTTGTAACTTTCTAAATTTTTTGTAAATTATTAAATTTTTTAGTAATTTTTAATTTTTTTTGTAAATTTGTAAAATTTTTGTAATTTTTTAATTCTTTTTTATTTTTTTAATGTTTAAAGTTTCTAAATTTTTTAAAAATGTTTTAAATAAATTTATTTTAAATTTAATTTAAATAATTTTTATATTATTATAAAATTCAAATGATGTCAAAACGACGTCGTTTTGGCCAAATTCGAGCTGACTCAGCTCTCCGGCGAGACACATCAGCGAGAAATATTAATATTTTAATGCCACGTATGATTTCCGGCCAACTTCGCCGGAGATGGCACTCAGGTGTCCCACTTTTCTTAAAATGTGGCACTTAAGTGTACCTTTCGTAAGTTATGGCACTTAAGTGTCCCTTTGGCCAAACTTATGGCACTCCAGGGGTCCGCACGTCGATATTATTTACTAATTTTGTCTCATGGGTGTAATAGGATTAACCCCCCACTTTTTTTTTTTTTTTTTTTTTTTTTCATTTTAATAATCAATCTACTTGCTTTCTCAACCAAAACAAAATAAACAAATGTAAGCCTCGTTCGTTTTACGAAAAGTAAGTTACATGAAAATGTTTTCTGGATTTTTCAACATTTACTTCATGGAAAATGAATTACTTAGGGAAAATATTTTCCATGAAGGGAATTTTTTTTTTCTAAACTAGGGTACTTGATCTCTCTTATCTCACACCTCTACAAGCCATCACTTCCTCCTCTCTCTCTTTTTTTTTTTTTTTTTTTTTAATTCGAATTATTTTTCTTTTTCTTTCCTTTGTTTTCCTTCTTCTTCTTTATTAGCTAGTCGCCATCGATAGTGACGGTTGACAATTGATGAAAGGCAAGCCTCGAGCTCATTAGTGAGCATGAGGCTCACCCATCTCTAGCAAGCTCAGGCTCACTACTTGCCAAATTGACGAGCGCAAGTGTCAAGCTTGAGGCTCGTCAATTTGGCAAGGCTCAAATCTGGCGAGCTTGGAGCTTGCTGATCTGGCAAGGCCCAAGGCTGGCGAGCTCGAGGTTCACCGGATCGACAAGCGCAAGCCTCACCACAAGCTTGAGCTCACTGTTGGGCCTTGCTGTTCACCATATCGGTAAGCATGATGAGCGAGCGCCAAGCATGAGCTCGTTGGTGGGCGAGCCTTGTGCTTACTAGCGAGCACGAATGGTGAACAATGAGCTTGAGCTTGCCAATGGGCAAGCACCTGTGGTCAATTGCTAGTCGTCACTTTGGCCGACGACCGGTCAAGAGAAAACAAAGAAAAGAAAAGGAAAAAGTAACTTAATAATTGATTTTAAAAAAAATAATAATGAAAAATCGATTTTAAAAAATAAAATAAATGAAAAAGAGTGCATAAAGGAAAAGATTTTCCTTACCGAATAGCAAAAAAATATTTTTCACTTCATTTTCAGGTTTCACTCGAACATTAGAAAATAATTACATTTTCTTGAAAAATGTTTTTTGGGAACATCATATTTTTTGCAAAATGAATGAATCCTAATTTTTCACATGTTTCTAGTGTCGAGAAACTTTAGGAGAATTACATCATTACCTTCAAAGAAATTAATTTTTTAGCGAACGAGTATTGTCTATTTATTCCACCCTATGGTTTTCAATTCTTAATTAAAATCAATGACTCGCAATTCAACTTGAATACACCATGGTATTAACTGACGTATGCAATTTTATAGGGATTTGGGACCGGTTCCATGGACCAACCTAGAAACTGGATTGAAATGGACTGACACCTTGGTTTTGGAGTGGATCTATGGAACTAATGGGCATGTCTCGATTCCAATTTTTTGGAACCGGTCCTTAGTGGACGGTTTCTAGTTCTAAGGTGGGAACTACCCATCTGGACAATGCTCACTTCTAATTTGTAGGTCTACTAAGGAGTGTATTTCGATAGCTAGCAAATAGCTAGGAAGATTATTTTAAGGATTCAAGAATAGTTGATGAAGGTGGCAGATATTTAGAACTTCCATTCCCTCTGTCTTTGAATACTCTTGTGATCTGAACTGTGAAATATTGTTTGCATATAATATAGTAATGGAGGTGCTTGTGATTTATTAAGTTATCTACTAAGTTCCGAGTAGAAGTAATACCTTTTCAAATTTGTGACTTCTTGCAATTACCAGTAAATTCCAGTCTGATTCGTGATTGTGAGAGAGTGGAGTGGGTCAAAGGGATTGGCTAAATCATTATATATCTATTTGTAAATATCTGTATCTTTTCAACTCTTTCATTATTTGTTAGATAGAAATATATTATATGCCCGTTGTTTTCATTATACATGAAAAAGTCTTCTGCAAAAAATTTTAAAGGGACCAATTCACCTCCTTCTTGATCTTTGTGATAACCTCTTTAGGTAGGAGAAGGGTAATTCAAGTGATGGGCTTTCCCATTCCTGTGCATGTAAGTGATTTCGAGATTTATGAGGTGTAAAATAGAAAATTGGTGGAGGAAATCTTTAGTAATATGTGCACGGTCAACCTAACAAAAACGCGGACGTCTATGTGATATAAGTACAAGATAAAGGGCCATGTTTTTTTTTTTATTCTATTTTTTATTGGAGGAAGCCTCCAATTAATCTTTTGATTAATAGGTTATAAACATTATATTCATCTACATATTCTTTTTCAGTTAATTATATCTGCATATGGGTGACGTTCGTAATTGTGACTCACCAATTAAAAAGATTCTCTCTATTTAGAGATGAAGGAAAACACATCCTTTAACGATTATACGTCTCTTCATCAGGAGGCTTAATCCACGTTCATAGTTGTAGCACTATTCATTTAGAAGTCAATTTTAGCACCTACCATGCCCCCTTTTCCTTCCACCATCGTGAATCACGATCTCTGATTTTTATTAATATTTGGCCTTTTTGATTCCGTTCATATTAGATTTGACTCATCTGTCATAATCCAGGCCCGCAATTTCCTCTATAAAGAGAACATTGTATACCAAAAGTGATATAATGGACAAAAGCCTGTCATAGTGAATTGTCGCAATTTACTGTAATAAATTAGCAGGATGAAGATTGCTAGCTCTCTCGCACACACAAACGAGCACACAATCGAAATTTATTAGCATAGAAGAAAACCTATATTTTTTGGGGCAGACCAAAACAACTTTAGATTTACAGCAGTGCTTAATAGAATACAAACCTAAATGGAGGAAAGGCCTCTTCCGCATCTTTTTAAAAATACCTAGTAAGAATAATAAAGCTAGAATGATTTTACCAAAATAATAATAATAATAATAATAATAATAATAATAATAATAATAATAATAATAATAATAAAGCTAGAATGAAAGCAAAAGTAGCTCACCTCTTGGACAAGTTCAGCTGCCTGAGTATTGTAAAAAAGTGGAAAAAGTATCAAAAAATTTTTAAAACTATGGCATTGGTACCAATTCAATCTCAAAACTATCAATTAGATCAATTTAGTTTTAAAACATTTTCATATTAATACCAATCCAATCCTTCTAGCTAATTTTGGCCGGAGGCACTTGAAGATCCGTTCAACTTCAAATAAGAAGGAACCAAACACTTTTGAAGCCATTTCATGAGTCTTAAAGAAGTCACATGGAACACAGTTTTAAGGAATTCAAACCTAGGAAGACAGACATGGTGCAAACATTGTACCTTTTGACGTACATGTATTCACCAAGAACCACACCAAGAAGTTTATTTTAGCTCTGCTAGGTAAACACATATAAATCCACAAACACACAAGACACACAGAGATATCATTTCGCCCTAAGAACACCGCGAATCGCTCACACGTTGTTGATGATATGAGCATCCGTGTCCTTAGTGAGCTTGACTTCGAGATCCATGTAGGCATTAGGGTCGGCAACGCCTTCGTGCAGCTTCTCGTACTCTAGAGTCCACTTCACTAAACTTCCACGGCCGTCGCTTTTCGCAGTCGTCTTGAGGATTGCCTTGAAGGTCTTGAACTCTTCCAGGAGATCCCCTCCTATTATGTTGAAGGTGAGTACCTTGTTCGCATCATCCACCTCATTCCTCTCCTTGACCGTCAATGCCTTCCCCTCTGCATGTTGAGGTTCGTCGAGTTACAAGCACATACTGATACAGCAATGTCCCGCTTTTTTAAGAATATATTTAGCTGGAAAGATTTTTCAGGAGATTTTCTTTTCACGAACAGCTTCTCATAGTCCTAACACATATAAGACTTGAAATTGGACATCTACTGTATGGACATATTTCTCAGTAAAGAGAAATTGCCAAATGAAGCTAATACATCCACTAAATGGTGCACAGAGGGTAAATGATCCAAAACTAGACTAATCGCACACATGTTTTGTGGTTGAAATCTCGGGCAGTGAAATCAGAATCTAGCATAGTATGCGCTAATGATAACGGCGATGCCAACACAACGCAAAAAAACATAACAAGTCACTCGGTCGATGGTGAGGTGATGCATTACTCACCTACGGTATAGGTCCAGAGCTTGACAGCATCCTCCGAGTGCCATTCACCTTCATGGAGCTGCACGCTCTGTACCGCATCAGAGCTCGCATTTGGCAGGTGGTACATGTGGTTCCTCCAGATGTTGTAGAACTCATCAGCCGACGACTGAATCTCTACTTCGAACTCTAGCTTCCCCTCCAAGCCCATCCCCTCTCCTGATGAACGAATAAGTTCACTCGTAAAGAAACCAAAGCCCTAGTAGAAGCAAAAGCTACAATTCAAGAACTGAAGACCGAAGCTGTCTCGTTTCAGTTGCAAGAACAGAAGGCTAGTTCGCTTGGCCTTTATATGGAGATCAAGATGCCACTTTGCAGTTTTCTAATAGCACACCATGCGTCCCCATCATTTTGATTAAAGCTTATCGTTTACGAGATCGGCATGTGGGAGGATTTTCTCCTCGGCGAAGGTGTCCATTAAATTAGTTTTGTAAACAAGAGTGGCATTGTTTATCCAACTTCAATTATTGGGGAGACTTGTCATCAATCACTTAGTCGGCTATTTATAGGTTAGAAAAAAGATGAGGAAAGAATCTGGAGTGCCAAAATTTCACATAGGGAATACTTAGGAGTGCATGATAACCAAAATTTTTGTTCCAGAAATAATTTTTCTATTCCAGATCTACATTTGGAATAGAAACATGTTTCATAAACCTACTCAATTTTTCTATTTCTGGAATAGATTTCTATTCCAGAAATTGATTTGAAAAAGAAATTAGAAATAATTTCTAGAAGAGAAATCGAAATAATTTCTCCCACTAAATCCTAATTTCGGTGAATCCTCCCTCATCTCCTCTACGTCTTTGCCTCCTCCTCCTCCTCTCCTCATTTTATTAAAAATAAAAATAATATATTCATTTTATTCATTTAAAAATTAAAATAAATTATTTTTATTTATCATTTTATTGTTAGTTTATTAAAAATAAATCTATTAAATTTATTTAAAATAATTTATTTATGATAAATAAAAATAAATTTAATAAATTTTTTATTTGCCTTGAGTGCTTTGCCAAATAAATTTATTTTAATTTTTAATTTTTATTCATTTTCAAATAAATTTATTCGTAAAATAAAATAAAATAGAATAAATAAAATAAATTTATTTTTAAGGATATTTTTATTTTAAATAAAATGATATTTTTATTTTATTTTTTTATGATTTATTTTATTTTGTTTTATTTTATTCTTTATTTTTTTTGTTACTAAATCATTTTTATTTTTTATATTAAAGGTCGTCGGTCGTCGCCGCCGCCGTCCGAAACGAATTTCTATTTTTAGAGTAGAAATTTTATGTCGTTATCAAACAATTATTTTCTTAGAAACTCTTCTAGAAATAGAAATGGAAAAATCTATTTATATTCCAAAAACTATTTCTGGGACAGAATGGTTGTCATGCGCGCCCAGAGTCCATTTGGTAACGTGTTTGTTTTAGAGAACAACTTCTTTTAAAAAGTAGTCTTTTTCTATTTTTATTTCCTAAACAATTTCTGAATAAAAGAACATGTTTGGTAATTATACAAAATTTATATTCTTAGAATGGACAAAGAATATCAATATGTTCGGTATGATCCACAAAATTTTCATTTCTTTAATTTTTTTAAGATTTTTTTTCTTTTCTTATTCTTCCTTGTCAGCCATCACGGACCATTGCTTGGCGGTGACAGAGGTCGGCCGGCGATGAGTGACGGTTGGCCAGAGGGCAACAGCGATTAATTAGTGGGTGGCAAGCAACAGCTAGTGATGGCCAATCGGTAATGGCTATCGACGATCAGTTAGCCGCCACCGACGGTGGCCAGACAGCAAGGGGCAGGGCGAGGGGCAATAAAGAAGAAGAAAAGAAATGATAATTTATTTCTAAAAATCGTTCCTAGGAGCAAAAAATTATTTTTTTCTTATTTCTATCCAAAATCTATTTCTTAACCACTTTTCTATTCCGGGAATATAATAATTAGTTGATATTATCAAACGGATTTCTTTTTTTTTTTTTTTCATTCCAGGGAACAAAAGAACATAAATTTGGAGAAACGAAAACATTAGTAAACGGAACCTTAAGTACCAAAAGTTATTAAACTAATACATAAGTATCAAAATTGAAGCAAAATGAATCAGTTAAGTGTCAATGGTGAGAAAATATAATCAAAATGCTAATTTGGTGATTTTCCAAAGCGACAAGCAGAAAATAATAATTTCATTTTATATGCTAACGTAGCTAGATAATTCAACTAAATGTTAATTGAATTAAATGTTAAACTAAATTTATTTATATATTAATTTTTTTTCAAAGGAGAAGAGGAAGAAGATGAAGATTACAAGCAGTCGAGGGCTCAACCTTCACCACCACCTCTCTGTTGTTGCCAAAAGGTCGGCCCTTGGCCCAACTGGGTGAGCGCTTGTGACCCTTGCCGAATATAGGGGAGGGGCGCAACTCTTGCCTCAAATCTCCGTGAGAGCTCGTAGGCCTTCGCCACCAATTGACTGGGGTTGCCGGCCCCGGCTAGGGCATGGCAACCCCGATTGACCCTTCCCCCACCTCACCTTCTGCCTCCTCCTCTTGTTACTATATATATATATTAATTTAATTAATATTTATATTAAAATTTAAAGAAAAGATAAAACAACATCATTTTTGTTCTTCATCATTGACTCGGCTCTCGTACGTGTCACGTAGGTGAGTTATATTATTAAAAAATTGCTACATGGGATTTCCAGTCTCCTTCACGTGACTTGGTACTCAATTGTCACATTTTTTTTTTTTAAAAAGGACATTTAAATTGTTATTTTCATAACTTTTGGTACTGAAGTGTTTCTCCGTGCCAAATTTTGGCAATCTAGATGTCTGGCACTCAAAAAGATTATATATCTCATCTTGTAAATACTCGAATTTAAAATCAGATATTCTATCCATGACTCATCATCATATTTTCGATATAGTTTAAGAACTCAGTCATTCTAATTGTTGAAATTATAATTAATTTAGAGTTTTTTTTTGGTAAAGATAATTAATTTAGAGTTGTTTCCCTAACTAGCATATATTTCTTTTATTAGATATAATAAGCTAACCAAACACGCAACAACACCGAAAATATGTTAATGTCCAAATATTCAATTCAATGTTGACGTGATGGTGAATTACATAGTTATTAATTAACGGAAATCCCACCCTAAAAGTATTTTGATGTTTTAGCACGAAAAGGAAACAATGCGATCTAAATTGATTAATGAAATGATACAAGATATGAGCGATCTAATTTAGTTTTAGAAAGTGTAAAAGCTCTATAATATGAATGTATTAGAACTTTCGTGTAAGTCTTCCAACCTAATTAAAACACAAACAAGTACTTGAAATCTAAAATTCTTAATTGTGAATGATTTGACACACAATGCAAAGTCGAGACAGAAATCCCCAGAGCAAATTGAGACCCCGTTATTTTGCAAGAAAATGAATGATTTTTTTTGTTAATTTTTTTTAAGCAATATAAGTGATCATATTTTAGAAAGTGTTTTCCAAATCATTAATTTTCTACAAGTCAAATACACTCTAATTTTGAAAGCAAAGTGCATAAGATTAGGTTTTTTGGGGGCCGGGGGGAAGGGTGGGTGATCCTTAAAAATGACACAAACTTCCATTGAGTTATCTATATTAACAGTTTATATTTTAATATTAAGCACCCATTAAAGAAGGTTACATGAAAATTTCTGATGTATCGTCCACCGGATGAGTAAAGTACATGAAGTTGCATAGACAATCTTCCAATGGGATGGTAATTATGTATGAAAAATCACGCACCTCTGATTAGTCAGCTTAACGAAAAATTATAGATAACAAAGAGTAAGGATTGCTTATGTTGATTTAATAGGAGTACTGAAGGGAGGAAAAGAAAAAGAAAGCATCAAATGCTGCATCCACAGGGCCTTACAATCAACTGACAAAGTTTTCCTGTTTTTGGGCCAGCCCATGAAGAGCCCACGTTTCCTTCATCCTCAAAAGTTGGGTCATGGGCAAAAATGAAGATGGAAAGGATTTAAAGACTCTTAGGCCATATTTGGTTCAGTATTTCCAATGGGCTTTCAGCCTCGAAAGCCCCTTGGAAAAAAATTTAGGTGTTTGGTTCAGCATTTGTAAGTGTCTTTGGCCAAATGCTAGCCTTTGAAATGCTAAAAGTCCAAATCAGGTAGGGACCTGCCATAAGAGAATGGAATCATTGTCGCATGGTGGTGTTGCAATATATTACGCTTCTGTGTTTGTCTATTTCTGGGTCTTTTCCACTCCAGTCGTCTCTCTAGTTTTTGGTAGCTATTTATATATTTGAGTTAACTGGCTTCATTTACACTATGATGAGGCCTTCTCCTCACTTCGAGTTGCTGATTACAAAGGGTTTACACGATTCCACATAAACAAGAAAGGTGATCTTGAAGTCTATACCCTAGCGGTTGATGGGGTAAATGGTCAGAACTATCTGTTGCTTTAGTCACATTGACAGTATGGTCCCTAGCAATATAAAATACCATCAGCTTATTCTTTACTCTGTCATTGATATTTTAAGCAATATGATTTCTTTGTGAACATTTCTATAGAAGGCCTAAGGTCATTAGAATATATTCTGGAATTGAAGCAGCACAATTTGCAGGGTATCTTGCACTATTGCTATTATTTATATTGTTTAATATATTGCACTATTTTTATATTACATGCACCATTGTCTTAAATCAAACACTGGAGGAAAATTTAATGATTTTCTGTAGCTTAACGGCTTCCCTACCAGCATCTCGTCGATTTTTAATTTAAAGTACTTGTAGTTAATTAAGGAAAAGTCGAAGGTTTTAATCTTTGCTTCTGTTTATTAGACATTTTTAAAGATTGTGCTTCATCAAGGGAAACATCAGCAGGAACGAAAAAGGTTCTAAGATTTTGACTTAGTGCACTGAGTTGTGAAGTCATCTCATGTTGTACTGGTTTCTTCGATATGAAATATTTGCGTCTTTGGGGATTCAGTGTTGTGGCTTGTTAGATATATCTGGAAGAGTTTTGACTTATGTGCGTTGTCTTGGGGACTAGTCGTTGTAACATACGCATCACTTGCTCAGTCAGATTCTGTGATAAGGTCTGTTAAATATGTGTTGCTCCCTATTGAACGCTGAAATAATTCATGAGCAGATATGATACGTTGTCTGCCTTGTAAAAGCCAGATGTAATTTAGGATTCTGCTGTAAAAACCTTAGATCGGCAGCAGTGTTTGTCAGAATCATTTGTGTTCTCTAATTTAATGATGTCCCTGTTACTAAAATTTCAACTAGGGCTGTAGAAATTGTCGGCATGGGAAGTGGTAGTTAGACAAACTTGCTTTAGGAAGGATATTTGGACAACAGAAATAATACGCAGAATCGATTCTGGATTTTTGACTGAAAAAGATGATGTGGAAAGATAAATGGAACGATGATGACAGAGATTTGGATCTAGTAAGGTCATCGAATTTGTCTGTAGGCCCTTGACAAGTAAGGGGAAACTTCCAAAGTTCAAAAGTCTATCTGAACCCAAGTTTTGCCCAATTCAAGGAGTCTTTTTTTGGTCCAAACATTAGATGCATCATTTCTTTCCAGATTTTACGGCGCTGTCCTGCTCAACTTGTATAACTGTTCCCAACAATAGTGACTTATCTTTGCATACCAAATCTTGAGCTTATTATGAGGTGTTCTTATTCTTTCACCTTGTAATGCAGGTTCCGAAGGATTGGCATGTGGATCCTCTTTGGCGGAAGGAACAAAATCAGCCAGAGAGGAGAAGCCACCTTAGGAAGCATCCTAGTATGTGGAGCTCCGCAGATCCCTTAAAGGACCCAGTAAAAACAGTAAGAATTGAAGACTACTTTGTCATACACCGGAACGGTGAAAATCGTCAAGAAACTCCTGGACCTGCTCAACCAGAACCAGAATCAGAGCAAAGCCTGTACTCTGAGGGTAAAATAATCGAAGAAGAACCGGAGAGTTCTGAAGGCTCACGGAGGAGAGCCTAGTGAGAAGAAGGAAGCAGAGAAGCGTGAATCTACCAATCGTCATGTTACGAGTGCGATCCCGGGAGCTAAAAACCGAAATTAACAAGGTAGAGAATGATTCGATCGTTGTCCTGCTTCAACCTTGGTAACCATTATGATGATCGCTCTTAAACCTTGAAATCAACCCTTCCTCTTCAGCAGCAGCAGACGAAGAAGATGAAAAGGATATGAATGTTGTTAAGTCTGATGACTGTTGACACCTGTTTTTAGCAAATCTAGGAAAATAAGGAAAATAAAAATTACATTTTAAAAAGAAAAAATAAAAATGGGGAAAATTGATTTGATTGAATTATGCAAGGAAATATAGAATTCTGATAAATGTCCGGATGTTGTTAAATGCAGAAGTAATTTAAAAATCAAGTGAATAAGGGGCAAGAATTTTGCAAAATGGAATAAATCTGAACAAGATCAAGATAATTGCGAAATCATGTTATAATTTACAGATTTGATTTAACATGGTGAGAGATGGAAACTTAGAAAATGCCTTAAAAATGCGGTAGTCTAGAACCACTATAAAAAAAGTGCTGCATTTTTCAAGGAAAAAGGGAGTGCGAAAAAAAAATGGGGGGAATTTGTGAAAAAATTCGTGAGAAGAGCAGACACGAGAGAATTCGTGATAGTGAGAAGAAAAAGAAAAGAAGAGGAAATCCCCTGCAGAAGTGCAAAGAAAAGTCTTTTTTTTCTTCTCTTCGACAACCTGCAGAAGTGCAAAGAGGAGGGAAAAAGAAAAAAAATAATTGACAAGACCCCTACTGTTCATCTTCTCCAGGGTTCTTTTTGCTGCTTTGCCGGTTCCTACATCTTCGGTCTCTGGGCTATGCCGCCGGCCTCCTTCCACCACGCATCCGCCAACCACCGCAGGCCCGCGACCCGAAGCCCGCTCGCCGCTGCGCCACCACGAGCACCGTCGCCGCGCCACCGCGACACCAGCCGCCTTTCGACCCGACGACCGCGCTCCTGCCCAGCCGACGCCGGAGCTCCGAAGCCCGCCGCTCCCGACCTCGCCGCGCCACCGCGTCGCTCGCCTCAGCCGAGCACCCGGTGCTTTCGCCGCCCGTCTCCACTCACCGGACACCGCGCCTGCGCACCCGACGCCGCGCCAGCTGCCCGAGGCCTCCTGCCGTCCCTCCTCAGCGAAATCCGATCTGATCTAAGCCTCATTGACGAAGCCTGGTGTTCCTTGAGACAAACCAAGCACATCGGCGCCAGCAATTTTCCCTCAAGACGCTTGCTGCTTCTTGACGAACCCCCGCTCAGCATAGAGACGTGAAGGGAACACGATTCGTAAAAGAAAACAGGGAGAGTTCTTTTATGTTTTTGGGTCAATAGGTCAACAAAAGAGTGGGGTTTCCTCTGATAAGGTGCATGGAGAGAGCACGAGAAAGAAGCTTCCCTTGCTACGGCTATTCAAAGCTCTATCCCCTGTCTTCTAGAAAGGGGAAGTCTGCTCCATATGCTTTATTAATAATAATAAGAAGAAACTCTATCCTTCTTCCCCCGCTTCCGCTCTTAGAAATAGAGTAAACCGATGCCTTTAAGTTAATTAACTTCGCTAGCACCGTCTTCTTCCCTCAAACATCTGCAGATCTCCGTCGTTCACTTCTCTGTCGAAAGAGCGTATTCTTTTATTGCAGCTAATTACGAATCTCAATCAGTCTTGTCTCTACACCAATCCCAATGGCTAATTCGGCTCTTAAGCCCGGAGCACGGAACTCAATCAAAAAGAAATTCTCTTTTGCCGGGAACTACGACTTCTAGTCTACCTACGCAGCTCCCTTTCGAGGCGAAGTAAGAGCCTATTTGATCACGGACCCAATCGCCAAGGAAAGTCGAATCCCACAGGTACGAAACCAAGGGTACGAAAACTAAAAAAAGGCTGGGGTTGTCCTGTTCCAGTGGGGGTCTTCAAGCGTGAAGTGCAACTTCAACACCCGCGGCCGCCGATCCATCATTGGCCGCCACCGGCGCCTGCAGCACTCCTCGCTGCTCCTTTCGACGTCCTCCGCGCCTTTGCCGAGCGCCACCCAGCGACCCACGGTCCAGCTCCGCCTCTGCCGCTGCTCCAAGCTCGAGCCCCTCACTGTCGCCATCCCCCAGCTCCCGCCGGAGTCCCGACGCCGGCCACCGTCCGTCCGGCGCCCATCAACGCTGCAACAAGCCCTCTTTCTTTAGGTGGTTTAGCTTTTTCTTTTTATTTATTTTGTTTTATTTTATCTCATTTTAGTTTATCTATTTAAGTTGTAACGTTGGACGTTAATATTTGTGAATTTAGTATGCATTATCTGTAGGGATTTTGTCCGAAATTAATATAATTATTAATTTGATCCGAGAGACGTCGGATCATTTTTCTAATTATTTTTAATTTTTGGGCTTTTTGGTAGAATCTCAATTGTTAAATCATAATAATTATTTAATTTGGTCCGTAAGACTTCGGACTAGATTTTTTAATTATTTTGAGTTGTTGTGATGATTATGGTTAGAATAATTGTTAATTTAACCTATGAGACGCCAGGTTATTTTTTCAATTATTTTGATCCTTTATTTAGTGATTATATTAATTGTTTAGATTTAACCCTAATTTAACAATTATTCAGCTTAAAAAAACTAAAAAGAAACTAAAAAATCAAAAATCAAAATATTCAAAAAAATTTGCATAAGCATATAGGACATTAAGGTTTAATATAATAGACACGTAGGTTTAATTAATCAAATTTTTAGGATTATATTTCTAGGATTGCATTTTTAGATAATATTTTTAGGACTGCATTTTTAGATATTTTAAAAGAAATAAGTTAGGATTAGACTTAAATAGCCTTTTTAGAGTCTTAGATATAATTGGCACATTTTCATATTCTCATCCTCTTTTAAAATAAAAAAAAAAATAGTTTTCTAAGACAGAATAGGGTTTAAGTCAAATTAATCCCAAAAATGGATTAGAAAATTATTTTTAAATAGATTAAGTAGGGTTTTCATGAATTCTAAATTTCAATAAAAAATACAAAAATACAAACATCTAGGTACATGTTAATTAGTTCGCATAATATGAGCATTTAATTAGAATTTGTTAGTAAAGCTAGGTCATAAGGTGCATAATAACTAGTTTGCATAATAGGCCCATTTAATTAGAATTTGCATATTAATAGGATTAAGTCATTTAGTTTTAAAATGCATTTTTATAAAAGAACTCCAATTTTTAAGAAAATCCAAAAAAATGATTGCTTACTTTGTGTGATGCAATTTATTTATTTGAATGTTTTAAATAATGGATGAGTACCCGTGTGGTCACCACATTTGCATGATAGTAATTTAGGTTAAAATAAATCAGCTGCTTGAAAAAACATTTTGAAAAATTAAAAAGAAATTGTACCGAAAGGGCATTAGAAAATTCTAGTGTAACCAAATCCCCGTACCCTTAGTTTCTGGTTCGTAGGAGTAAAATAAATCTCCATTTATTTTACTTAGGTGTCTAATCGACCTACCATAAACCGATTAGTGGCGACTCCTAATTAATAACCTTTTGCATGTTAAATGTTTGAACCTTAAGTCGCGAATTGGTATGGGCTTGGGAGAGCCTGAGCTAAGTTTAAAAAGCTTAGCAGTCCATTAACCTAGTTTTAGGCGGTGCACCCGAAAATTAGGTCGCGACAGCTTGGCGACTCCGCTGGGGACTTGTGTTAAAACACTTAGTGGATTTAGGCCAATTTTTCTTTTCATTTAAAAAAAAGAAAAATGTTTTTGTTTGGCAGCAAGGATCCTAGGTACGTCCCTAACATTTCTAAGGTGTTAAATGTTTTTGCAGATGGGAGGTATAAGGGGAGTAATTTATGCTAACCTTTGTTTTGCAGGTTATAGTATGAGATTAATGATTTATTTTTCCATGATTAGAGGTGTTGTTTGCATTTAAACTGTTGTGCATGTTTTATTGTTTTTAGCACTACACTATTGCACACACAACCTGTGGCCAGACTTGGGCTGCGATAAGATTTCTAGGATGGTGTTGAGAATGATACTTCCTCTAAAGCAAGACTGCTATGCAGAGGTTGACCTTCTCTTCTCCGAAAATCTTTTCATGGTGTTAAATGTGTTTGTCCATATCCGCGAGACTACGTGACTATTGGACATTCCATTCGACTGAGCCGGAGTTAGGGGGACCTGACACGTTAATGCGAGACTGCAATGGTCAGATCATCCTCTTAGCTCCACTTTGTTAAGCCATTTTGATAGAAATCGAGCCTCACATTTCATGCGTGTATCTATGTGCTTGTCATTCCTTCTGGTGAAAGTAAGTTGTCTAAATTCTTATTTCGCAATTTACTTACTTTATTGCAATTTTGTCGGCCCATGACAATAGGTTTCGTCGCGTCTTGTTTTATATGCTATGGGGAGGATCGACGTACAATTCATTTCCACTCCAAAAAAAAGAGCTCAAGATGTGGCTGGATCAGTTAGATCAAGAGGGCCAAAGGTATGTGAAGACTAGGATTGCCCGACTTCTCCCACTATTGGAGATCAACATCCACTCTAGTGTGATACAAGCACTCCCTCATTTCTGGTGTCCACAAACTTCCACAAAATATTTGGTGAGTACGAATTGACTCCAACACTAGAAGAATATAGTGTTGCCATTGGAATGCCCCTGGAAAAGGAGCTTGTTAGACCACCTATCGGTATAGATTCTATTTCTGAATTATCACAGTTTTTAGAAATCGAAGCCGAAAGAGTAAGGAAAGTTGTCAAAGCCAATTGTTTTGCATGCCCATTTTCATTTTTGGAAAAATGTTTTGCAAATCAATCAATGATTTCAAAAGCTAAGATCTTCATGTTAGCATTTTTCGGGCTAATTGTTTTTCCTTACCGAAGAAATGCCATTAATCCTTCAATTTCATGGGTGGTTAATCGTGTTTGTGACGGCTTAAATTATGTCAATATGGTTTTAGCTGAAACATTTTTGTCATTAAATCGTTTCAAACAAAATGAAGAAAAGACCATGCGTGCCCTCCCGAACTTTTACAAATATGGTTTTTCTCCCACATAAGAGGATTTGGGCACCTCATGAAACAATTTAAGATTGATGATTTTAGGCACCCCATACAAAAATTTGCGGTCTTAGAACGTTTTTCCCCAAATAAACAGTATGCCCATTGGATTAATTTTTTGAAAAATCCTGATCCTAAGGCATTCCTATGGCATACTAAATGGTTCCGAGTTGAGGAAGCTCGTTTCTCACACAAGTATGATGAGCCAATTCCGTTGTTGGGCCTTTCTGGTGCGACTTCTTATTACCCATATAGGGTGGCCCGCCAGTACAAAGCTCTTCAGGAAGTTCATCCACCACTCAAGATAGAGATGTTCCAGGTTCGTTTTGTTCGAACATATTATAATTACTTCAACGAAATCCAGATGATCATTGCCGCATGGAATGAATGCCACCCAGAGAAGATTCTGGTGCCCAAAAGACTGAAAGGGGAAGAGGAACTCCACCATGCGTTGGCATTCTACATTCAACAACACCGGATTCCTGCGACCTTACGTCCAGTGGTGCCAGATGTGACTGAGAAGCCCACTCAGCGAGTACAAATTGAGCATCTTAAGCAGAAAGTGGAAATGATTGAAGCTGAAAATAAGAAGCTTCGCAAAGCGTTGAAATCCCGAAAGCATATAAAATGAGATCTTTTGAATTTTGATTCTTAGTCCGATGTCTAGGGAGTTTAATTTCGATTTTCAATTCAATGTTTTTAGTTCAATGTTTAGGGACTTGAATTTCAATTCTTAGTTCATTGTTTGGTTTAATGTTTTTAGTGAATTTTGAATAAAATCGGGCGATTAGACCGTTGTCATGGGCCATTTTCTATCCTATCATTGGTTCTTATGTTACCTCTTTTTCACTTTAGGTGGCAACGGATCCTCCACGCTCACCCATTATTACGCGATTAAGAGCAAGAATGGCCGACCAAGGCGAAATGCGTGATCGCATGTCCTCCGTGGAAAATCAACTCACACGGTTAGCCGCTTCCCTGCAGCTTGTAACAGCTCAACTTCAATCCCTCCAAGTGAACCCGATTCCTCCACCCGCTCTCCCCGAGATAGTAGTCCCGAGGCAAGCAAATAGGGCCCAAATGAGTGATGACGAAATGCCCGAACTGGAAGATGACATGGTTCTCAAGACAAATCAAGATGAGCGCGTTGCAAAGCTGGAAGAGAAAGTAAAACAGCTGCAGGAGTCTCAAAGCTCACTCCCGTTTGACCTCTCGGTCTATGAGAAGGTTAAAATGCCAAGCAAGTTTAAAATGCCGGAGTTCGAGAAGTATGACGGGACATCTTGTCTAAAGTCTCATTTGCAGATGTACCACGTGCGCATGGCCCAGCACGTCAAAAATGAGCCTCTTATGATCCAATCGTTTCACGCAAGTTTGACCGGGCCCGCACTAAACTGGTACGTGATGAAGAACGTAAATCTCCTCGAAACCTGGAACGAAATGGCGGACGCGTTCCTCAAACAATACAAGTTCAACATGGACATCGCGCCTTCCCGAGAAGACCTGGAGCGGATGGAAAAGAAAAGGAGTGAGTCATTTAAAGAATATGCTGTGAGATGGAGAAACTTGACAGCTCAAATTACTCCTGAGCCTACCAACAAGGAGTTGATGAAGTTGTTCGTGAAGACCCTTCCATCTAAGTTCCATAATCGAATGGCCAATACATATGTCGAGAGCTTCAATCAGCTTATTCCTGTGGGAGAACAGATCGAGATGGGGATAAGGGAAGGATGGTTTTCTAAGCCATCTACTAAAAGGTTCTCCGCCAAGAAAGATAAGGAAGTTGTTGAAGATGTGAATGTGACCTATAGCCTAGAAGGTACTAATCGCACCCCGGCTATCCAAGGCAACAACAAATTGCTGGTCGTCAATCATTTGCCCAAGCATATAATACAAGGCAGTTCTCTTCTCTCCCTGGATCTCCATCTCAAGTGTTAGTGATTCTCTGAAAGAAAGGTTTGCTTTCTAGTGAACCGAAGCGTTCTAACCGCGAAAGCAATCGAGGTTACGACCCGATGAAGAAGTGTGACTACCATAGCAATGAACTGGGGCATTCAACTGATGAATGCTTCACTCTCAAGCACAAGATCCAAAACCTCTTGGACACGAAGGCTTTTTCGTTTCAAACTGCTCGGCCGAACGTCCAAAAAAATCCTCTACCGGAGCATGAGGGTACGGTGAATACTATCTTGGAACATGACGCCGGTCGAATCAAGAGCTTGAAGGTGCATATGATGGACACCCTGGGGTAGCCAAATGATGGATGGGGTGGCATGGACGAGTCGACACCCCAGGAGATGGAGAACCCAGAGGATGTGCTGGAAGGGGTTACGAACTTGTTTGACGACCTCATCATAGGAGCTGTTGATGAAGGACCCCCTAAAGAGATGGGCCTTGGCCCACAATAGTAACTTTTTTTACTGCTTTTGCATATTCCCCTGCGTGGGAATTTCTATTATTTTCTGAGAGATGTTTTCAGTGATTAAGTGTGGCATTTTTCCATTCAATAAATGTAATTGATTGATGAATTTCAATGAAATTACAAATTTTAATTTGAGGGCATGATGAGGTATACCAAACCAGTCCGGTGATGATATCTAACCAATAAAAGAAAAGAAAATCCAAGGAGAATTCTGAGGCCTGGGCTTCGTCATGCTTTCTCGTGTCAAAATGTTTCAAAAAATGCTTTTCCAAATGCTTTTCAAAAAAAATTTCAAAAAAAAATAAAACTTGATTTACTCTATTTGTCTTTTTGACCCATCCACTTTTTGTTTCAGAGACAGTCTTGTAACATATGAAGGTGTGGAAACGGTCCAATCCAATTCCGGAGCCTAGGGGCAAGTTCGCTCCAAATTACAGTGGCCCATATGCGGTAAAGAAGATACTTCCTGGCGGTGCCTTGATATTGGCAGAAATGGACAGTCGTGAGTTTTCCACTCATGTTAATTCAGATGCTGTCAAGAAGTATTACCTATGATAGAATTTGCCATGTCATGTTTTGAACTGCAAGCATTTCAATGATGAATAAATTGCTTCAATGAGTTCAATTGCAAATCTTGCATTTTTTCTCCCTTGATGAATTGTGTGAGATAAATTGAATGTATCAGATGGGATACTTTGGAATGACGAAAGGCA
Source organism: Eucalyptus brandiana (assembly GCA_014182725.1). Taxonomy (NCBI): domain Eukaryota; kingdom Viridiplantae; phylum Streptophyta; class Magnoliopsida; order Myrtales; family Myrtaceae; genus Eucalyptus; species Eucalyptus brandiana. Next base: position 34,507,034 of record CM024669.1, read on the forward strand.
AGCATTGTTCCATACACTGTTTTATACACTAACCCCCAGTGAGTTGTGTGAAAAATTCCATGCCCACAAGGAAGAGGGCTATCTCGCAAAGAGTACGTCAACCAAGTGATGAGAGGCATCTTTTTCTCTATCCTAAACACTACAGGTGATCCATTACTCAACCCCTTTGAGCCCCCTACACTTATAGAGATTTTTTTTAAAATTATCCCTGTCAAGAATCATCCTACATTGGGACAAATTTGAAATGAATGGTAGGAATCTTTTTGCTCACACTTGTATCAATCTTTGAGTATCGCTTATGCAGAGTAACTTATACGGTAATTTGAAGTGCCTTAAGATGATGAAGAGCAGTTCTTTCTTTATCCTATACACTTCTATCCATTGCATAGCCCACTTGAGCCTATGAATTTATTTCATATTAAACCCAGTTGGTGATCATCCCCCACACTGGGGCAAGGCAAAAAGAACCATTCAAGTAACATGGCTTAGAATACTGTAAAGGATGGTTGGGCAAGTTAAAAAAAAAGTGCAAAATAATGGGGCATGAAAAAGCATTGTGCCTGATAAAAGCAAGGCCAATGCCAAGAAAAGAAAAAAAAAATCAAACTTTTGATATAGTAAGTTGTATCCCCAGCAAGGTGGTACCAAAAACCTCTCAAATGTTGTTGTAATCAATGGAGTTGTGATAAAAAAAATCTTCAACAGTGGAGAAAGAAAGTGGTAGAAATGTCAAGATGATCACCAACTTTAACCCCCTTAAACACTTTTTGAGCCTAATGATCTTTTCATTTCTCAACCCATGAACCAAGCCTATGTTACGTCCCTTGCAAAGTCTCTTCTGATTATGGCACTTGAATTAACCTAGGGGTTCACATGTTTTAAGCATTGCTCGAAGAAGTGCGAGCAAGATTATTCATTTCTCATTTTGTAGGGTTCTTGACTTGTAAACCCAGAGATGATTACAAAATATCACTCATTCTTTCGAAAGCCTCGACTCAAAGAGTCCCTTTTGTTAAGCCATTGACTAAGCCCACATTACGGTCCCTGTTAAAAGACCTCTCAGATTGGTAAGGTTGTACCACTTGCGAGATTGCACAAAACCTTGTTTAGCATGATGACAGTGAGATAAAGTGATTGTCAGAATCCTGCGTCAAAGGTCAGGATGAAACAACCCTGTTGATAAGGATAAAAGTCCTTTCAGACCAAGATATCTCTCATTTGACACATCTATGACACTCATGTGTTCAGATTGGAATATTCTTTTAGGCGATGCAAGATTGATAGAAATCATCATGCATGAGCCTCATTTGAACTAATGCATGTCTGTGAATGCATATTGCTTTTCCTACAACTGTGTTTTGCAGGAAACGTATCCCCAAGGAACAGAGGTGTCATCAGGTAAGTCTATCTCTATCCATACTTTAAATACTTGTCATTGTACAGGTATTCCTTTTCAAGCACCGACACTCAATGGAGTTGTCCCCCAAAGATTTTTCCTCCAGATTCAATCTGATTAAGGCGACCGAAGAATGGTTCGGGTCCTGGTTGGATAATTTCTATCGCAAGGCTGGGCGACCGAAGAATGGTTCGAGTCCTAGCCAAGCAAAACCTTAGTCTAGGCGACCGTAGAATGGTACGGGTCCTAGACAACATTTATTGCTCTAACAGGCGACCGTAGAATGGTACGGGTCTTGGAAAAGCAATTACCTCAGTTCAGGCGATCGTAGAATGGTACGGGTCCTAGACAATCTCAGTTCAGACGACCGTAGAATGGTACGAGTCCTGAAAAATCATTTTTTCGTCAAGGCGACCGTAGAATAGTACGGGTCCTAGACACAACCAAACAATGCCATACTGGGCGACCGTAGAATGGTACGGGTCTTGAGAAAGCAGTCACTTTGTGAAATCATGTTACTATTCTGGGCGACCGTAGAATGGTACGGGTCCTGGACATGTAACACCAATCTATCTTGAGTTACTCTACCATCCCCGAAGGTAAGTAATTCCAGATAAGTTCTTTTATCATTTGCATTAACATTTCCATGCATCATATAAATTTCATTTCAAAATGGGATTCATCTTCCAAAAAAAAAAAATCATTTAATGCATGTGTATGATTAACATTTAGGTCTCAACTTGTCTTTGAAGGCAACCTCTACGAGCTCACATTCAAAGATGGGCAGCTGTTGACACCTGTTTTTAGCAAATCTAGGAAAATAAGGAAAATGAAAATTGCATTTTGAAAAGAAAAAATAAAAATGGGGAAAATTGATTTGATTGAATTATGCAAGGAAATATAGAATTCTGATGAATGTCCGGATGTTGTTAAATGCAGAAGTAATTTAAAAATCAAGTGAATAAGGGGCAAGAATTTTGCAAAATGGAATAAATCTGAACAAGATCAAGATAATTGCGAAATCATGCTATAATTTACAGATTTGATTTAACGTGGTGAGAGATGGAAACTTAGAAAATGCCTTAAAAATGCGGTAGTCTAGAACCACTATAAAAAAGTGCTGCATTTTTCAAGGAAAAAGGGAGTGCGAAAAAAAAAATTGGGGGAATTTGTGAAAAAATTCGTGAGAAGAGCAGACACGAGAGAATTCGTGATAGTGAGAAGAAAAAGAAAAGAAGAGGAAATCCCCTGCAGAAGTGCAAAGAAAAGTCTTTTTTTTCTTCTCTTCTGACAACCTGCAGAAGTGCAAAGAGGAGGGAAAAAGAAAAAAAAATAATTGACAAGACCCCTACTGTTCATCTTCTCCAGGGTTCTTTTTGCTGCTTTGCCGGTTCCTACATCTTCGGTCTCTGGGCTATGCCGCCGGCCTCCTTCCACCACGCATCCGCCAACCACCGCAGCCCGCGACCCGAAGCCCGCTCGCGCTGCGCCACCACGAGCACCGTCGCCGCGCCACCGCGACACCAGCCACCTTTCGACCCGACGACCGCGCTCCCGCCCGGCCCGACGCCGGAGCTCGAAGCCCGCCGCTCCCGACCTCGCCGCGCCACCGCGTCGCTCGCCTCGGCCCGAGCACCCGGTGCTTTCGCCGCCCGTCTCCACTCACCGGATGCCGCGCCGCGCACCCGACGCCGCGCCGGCTGCCCGAGGCCTCCGCCGTCCCTCCTCGGCCGAAATCCGATCTGATCTAAGCCTCATTGATGAAGCCTGGTGTTCCTTGAGACAAACCAAGCACATCGGCGCCAACAATTTTCCCTCAAGATGCTTGCTGCTTCTTGACGAACCCCCGCTCAGCATAAAGACGTGAAGGGAACACGATTCGTAAAAGAAAACAGGGAGAGTTCTTTTATGTTTTTGGGTCAATAGGTCAACAAAAGAGTGGGGTTTCCTTTGATAAGGTGCATGGAGAGAGCACGTGAAAGAAGAAAAAACTAAAAAAAGGCTGGGGTTGTCCTGTTCCAGTGGGGGTCTTCAAGCATGAAGTGCAACTTCAACACCCGCGGCCGTCGATCCATCATTGGCCGCCACCGGCGCCTGCAGCACTCCTCGCTGCTCCATTCGACGTCCTCCGCGCCTCTGCCGAGCGCCACCCAGCGACCCACGGTCCAGCTCCGCCTCTGCCGCTGCTCCAAGCTTGAGCCCCTCACTGTCGCCGTCCCCCAACTCCCGCCGGAGTCCCGACACCGGCCACCGTCCGTCCGGCGCCCATCAACGCTGCAACAAGCCCTCTTTCTTTAGGTGGTTTAGCCTTTTCTTTTTATTTATTTTGTTTTATTTTATCTCATTTTAGTTTATCTATTTAAGTTGTAACGTTGGACGTTAATATTTGTGAATTTAGTATGCATTATCTGTAGGGATTTTGTCCGAAATTAATATAATTATTAATTTGATCCGAGAGACGTCGGATCATTTTTCTAATTATTTTTAATTTTTGGGCTTTTTGGTAGAATCTCAATTGTTAAATCATAATAATTATTTAATTTGGTCCGTAAGACTTCGGATTAGATTTTTTAATTATTTTGAGTTGTTGTGATGATTATGGTTAGAATAATTGTTAATTTAACCTGTGAGACGCCAGGTTATTTTTTCAATTATTTTAATCCTTTATTTAGTGATTATATTAATTGTTTAGATTTAACCCTAATTTAACAATTATTCAGCTTAAAAAAAACTAAAAAGAAACTAAAAAATCAAAAATCAAAATATTCAAAAAAATTTGCATAAGCATATAGGACATTAAGGTTTAATATAATAGACACGTAGGTTTAATTAATCAAATTTTTAGGATTATATTTCTAGGATTGCATTTTTAGATAATATTTTTAGGACTGCATTTTTAGATATTTTAAAAGAAATAAGTTAGGATTAGACTTAAATAGCCTTTTTAGAGTCTTAGATATAATTGGCACATTTTCATATTCTCATCCTCTTTTTAAAATAAAAAAAAAAGAGTTTTCTAAGACAGAATAGGGTTTAAGTCAAATTAATCCCAAAAATGGATTAGAAAATTATTTTTAAATAGATTAAGTAGGGTTTTCATGAATTCTAAATTTCAATAAAAAATACAAAAATACAAAAATCTAGGTACATGTTAATTAGTTCGCATAATATGAGCATTTAATTAGAATTTGTTAGTAAAGCTAGGTCATAAGGTGCATAATAACTAGTTTGCATAATAGGCCCATTTAATTAGAATTTGCATATTAATAGGATTAAGTCATTTAGTTTAAAAATGCATTTTTATAAAAGAACTCCAATTTTTAAGAAAATCCAAAAAAATGATTGCTTGCTTTGTGTGATGCAATTTATTTATTTGAATGTTTTAAATAATGGATGAGTACCCGTGTGGTCACCACATTTGCATGATAGTAATTTAGGTTAAAATAAATCAGTTGCTTGAAAAAACATTTTGAAAAATTAAAAAGAAAATGTACCGAAAGGGCATTAGAAAATTCTAGTGTAACCAAATCCCCGTACCCTTAGTCTCTGGTTCGTAGGAGTAAAATAAATCTCCATTTATTTTACTTAGGTGTCTAATCGACCTACCATAAACCGATTAGTGGCGACTCCTAATTAATAACCTTTTGCATGTTAAATGTTTGAACCTTAAGTCGCGAATTGGTATGGGCTTAGGAGAGCCTGAGCTAAGTTTAAAAAGCTTAGCAGTCCATTAACCTAGTTTTAGGCGGTGCACCCGAAAATTAGGTCGCGACAATGACCCATTGTTTCTTCTTGTTATGAACTGTTTTTCCGTTTCTTTGGAATGACCGGGAGATGAAGTGAATGATACTTTTGATGTTTATTGTTTTCCACTCTTTGTTATTTTTATCGCTCTTGATTATGACACAAAAGGAGAGAAAAATATGCAACTGCGTTGGAAAAGTAGGAAACATGTAAGTTTTCTTATGTGTCATCCAACAGATGTATAATATGCATGAAATTGCATATATAATCACTTTCAATGATATGGTTTTTATGTATGAAAAATCACATAACTCTGTTTAATCAGCTTAACGACAAATTATGGATAACAAATAGTTTAAAATTGGGATTGCTTTTGTTGATTTAATAGGAGAATGCAATTTCATAGTCCAGGTTTTGAATGGAGCTCTTGCACTTAGATGGCCTTATAAGATCTATTTGGTAACAATTCTTTTTCTAGGAACAATTTCTACTTAGAAATATTTTTTTTTTCTGATTTTGTTCCTTGGACGGTTTTATGTTTTTATGAACATTTGAACGTATTTAATAATTGCACAAAATTTCTATTTTCGAAATAGAAAAAGAACATGAATGCGTTTGGTACAACTTTCAAATTCTTTTGTGATATAGAATTTTTTTTAACTTTTAATAATTTTATGAGATTCTTCTTCTTTTCGTTTCTTTTTGCTTCTCTTCTTCTCCCTCCTCTAGCTAGTCATTGGGCCTCGGTGATGGCTTGGGACCGGTCGACGAGAGCTGGCTTGCCGGCCCTTGACGAGGTCAAGCCTTACCCAGCCAAGGCGAGGTCAAGCCTTGCCTAGTCACGGTGAGGCTTCGGCAAGGTCGCCGGCCACAATGGCCGATAACCGGCTAGACGAGGAAGAAGAAGAAAAGAAAACGAAAACGAAAAAGAAAATGGCTTCATTCTAGAATTATTCCCAGAAATAAAGAAATAACTTTTTTCAACTTCTTGATTTTATGCTAAATTTATTCTCGGGAATAAATCTGTTCTCGAGAGTAGAAAAATTAGTTGACATTTTAAAATTTATTTATTTATTTATTTTTTGCTCAAGAAAACACAAGAACAAAAATAGTCAAGAATTGGCTAATTACCAAATATGCCATCTTATAATCAAATAATAGAACTTGCGAAACTGGGATATTTTTAGTCATAGCCCTGTTTTCGGCCCTGTTTTTGGGCTAGCCCATGAAAAGACCCATTTCCATCATCCTCCGAAACTAAAATTCAGGTCAAGTGTAACAATGAAGATGCAAATGAGTTCCAGACTGTAACTGCAGAAAAAAAAAATATATGGAGTACAAAGTAAAAGCTTCATTATTCTAAGCATTACAATTCGACATATTCTGTTGTGACTTGAACTTATTAAGTTCTATTGGGTTGAAAATTTTCGTTGGATAAACTTATGTCACTAAGCTCTAAAGTCAAATTGACATATACTTGAAAGATTTGTAAATATTAGAAATAATGCATAAATGTTGTGTGCGCAAAAACAGAGAAAGGGTGGAGTCGCGGAAAAGAAAAAAAGGCAATCTTGGAGTACTAATGGCTATTAATAATATATAGTAATTTGTCAGTGATATTTATATGGATATTATATAGATTTTTTAATATATAAATTTATTTTCCATGGATATGGATCCATTTGGTTTATTTGATTTTTGCTTGAGCCGGATGATTGAAACCTCTATTGCAAACCACCAAGCTCAAGAGCGATGGTCTCACTGTTTGAAGATAACGTACAGCTGAGGAATCTCCTTTTGGAGTTGATGAAACGAAGTCCAGGAGCCACTGACAATTAGAATACAAATACAATTAAAAAGGAAACATAAATGAGCACATGTGAGCCGATCTATCTTGAGAAAAAAATAAAAATAAAAGTCAAAGCAACTACATCTTGGTAGATGATATGAGAGTGAGAGAAAGGAATCGCATTGACGATTAAACGTTGACTGTTAGACACGGAAACCATCACACTCAGCCTATGTGATAGCTGTTAATACTTCAATAGTAATAGAGATTAGATTTAACAATATCTGGTGCAAACAATACTATATTTAATAAAACCTTGTAATGTAAAATCCGCGCAGCAAGATCGAATCTAATAGTATGCTTTCCGTAAAAGAAGGGAAGCAAAGGTATGAGCAAATGTCAACAACGATGTCGACAGAAGAAGAAAACCATAATAACTCACTTGGTCGACGGTAAGGCAACGCGGTTCTCACCTATGGTATAGTTCCAGAGCTTGACGGCATCGTCCGAGTGCCATTCGCCTTCATGGAGCTGCACGCTTTGCATCACATCAGGCTCGCATTCGGCGGGTGGTCAATCTGGTTCTTCCAGAGGTTGTAGAACTCATCAGCCGATGAGTGAATCTCTATTTCAACCTCTAACTTCCCCTCTAAACCCATTCTCTTCTCTTGAAACGAATAACAACTTACAGACAAACCAAAACCCAAGTAAAAACTACAAATTAAGAACCGCAGACTCAAGACGTGTGGTTTTCACTTGTAAGAACAGAAGGCCAGTTCGCTTGACCTCTATATCACAGATCAAGATGCAAGCTTTGCAGTATTTTGATATAGCAAGCTGCGCCGCAATCATTTTAATTAAAGTTTATCGTTTAGTAAATCGACCTTTGGGAGGGATTTTATCAGGGGAAGGTTTATAGTGAATTAGTTTTGGAAACCAGAGCCACAAAATTGTTTCTTTAGCTTCAATTATCGGAGAGACTTGTCATCAATTAGTAGATCGTTCAGTTTATATAGTGAGATAGGCTAGAAAATATATCCTAGCTACATCTTGTAAGCTTGAATTTAGATTTAGAAATTCTCTCTACTTGATCCTCCATGACTCATCATCATATCTTTGAGAAAAAACTGAAAATCAGTCAAATCGTTGACATGATCAGCAAATTGGAATAATTTTGCTAACTAGTACATATTCCCTTAATTAGAGGGAAGCTAACAAAGACGCAACAATGGTAAAAGAATTAAAATTTCGATGCTAGATGGATAATACATGAATAAAAGAAATTTTGTTTTGTTAGTCCAAATATTCAAGTACATGCTGACGTGATGGAAAATTACATATATAATTAGTGGAAATCCCGTGCTAACAATATTTTGTAATCATGAGATTCAATTTGATTTTTGAAATTATATCAAGATGAGAGTGTTCTAATTTACTTATAGAATGTGTAAAAGATTGATGACATAATGCATTAGAACTTCCAACCCAAATTAAAACATAAATAATTATTCCAAATCTAAAAATTCTTGGAGGTGAATGAATTGACTCAGAATGTATGGTCAAGATAGAAAATCCAGAAGTAAACTAGACCACAGTTTTGGAAGCAGGGATGGATCAGGTCTTTGAGAAGAGAAAGGGGGGGAGGTAGGTGTGGGGGACATGATCCTTAAAAAGTGGCCTGTTTCCATCTCCACATAAGTCCTGTTAAATTGATTATCTTAATTCTAAATAGTGCAAAAATTTTAGTCGAGTCATCTATATTGACAATTTTAAGATTAAGTTCAAGCACTCATTAAAGAAGGAAACGTGAAATTTTTCTTATGTATTATCCAACAGATGTATGTTATACATGAAATTGCATATACAATACTTTTAATGGGATGGTTATTATGTAAGAAAAATCACATAACTCTGTTTAATCAGCTCAACGACAAATTATACTTGCGGAGCTGGGATATTTTTAGTCATAGCCCTATTTTTGGGCTAGCCCATGAAGAGACCCCATTTCCATCATCCTCCGAAACTGAAAGTCAGGGCAGAATAAATAAGAAAATCTATGGAGAAAAAAGTAAAAGCCTCATTATCTGAGCATTACAATTCGACATATTTTGTCATGACTTGAACTTATTAAGTTCAATTGGGTTGATTTTTCGCCGGACAAACTTGCGTCACAAAGCTCTAAAGTCAGATTGACATATACTTGAAAGATTTGTAAATATTGGAAATATTGGAAATAATGCATACACGCTACGTGCGCTAAAACAGAGAAAGGGAGGAGTCGAGAAAAAAAGAGAGAGGCAATATTAGAATACTAATATCTATTAATAATAGATAGTAAATTGTCAGTGATATATACGTGGATATGACATAGATTTTATAACATATGGATTTATTTTCAATGAATATGGCTCCATTTCATTTATTTGATTTTTGCTAGAGTCGGATGATGAAACGTCTTCTGCAAACCATCAAGCTCAAGAGAGACGATCTCACTGTTTGAAGTTAACGTACAGGTTGAGGAATCTCCTTTTGAAGCTAATATAACAAACTACATGAGCCACTGACGATCAGAATACAAATGCGATTAAAAACGAAACATAAGTGAGCACGTGAACCGACAAAAAAAAAGTGAGCACATGTGAGCCGATCTATCTTGAGAAAAAAAGAAGATTCAAAGCAACTACATCTTGATAGATGATATGAAAGAATGAGAGAAAGAAACCACATTGAAGATTAAACGTTGACTGTTAGACACAAAAACCATCACACTTGACCTATGTGATAGTCGTTAATACTTAGATTATAATGGAGATTAGATTTAATAATTGCTAGTGCAAACAATACTATATTTAATAAAATGTTGTAATGTGAATCTTATATGAAGTATACTCTAAATTGAATCATATTAAATCTAGAACACTCCAAAAAGATCGATAATCATAACATGTTGTTTGTTGAAATCAATCAACAAACTCAGAATCTTGTCATAATATTGTATTCTCATATTGATGAGCAAATTTGCCACTCCTTTTTCTTTGTCTTCTTATTTGGTTTCTAATTTTCATGTGTAAAGTCATGAAAGTAATATGCTTAAGCTCTGATAGTTTGTTGAGTTTTCCTCCGATGTTACAGGGAAGGTGGTATTTGAACTCAGAGTTTTATGTTATTAAAATGCCTGTTGTCCCTTGCTCCGATGAATTTCCACGTGATAGAGTTCATATTGGTTAGATTGACCAATCATCGGTCATCGATCTATGATGAACATGGACGAGAAGAATGAATAGAAAATGTAAGGACGAAATGAAAATAATATGCTGGCTAAGGTGCGAAGAGACGTGCAAAAAAAAAAAAAAGGTGCGAAGAGAATATGCTGATGCAGTTCCTTGCGCACGTGCTCACATTTAAAGGCGTGCGTTGACTTTTTTCTCTCCCCTCGCTTGCCGCGCGCATTCGTCTGTCTCTCCATTTCTTTGTCATCAAAATTCTAGAAGCTGACATCACCCGCAGCCTTTTATCGACTGGGCAATTCTTCGTATCTGCCGATAATATGCACTCTCTTGTTGAAAAGTTAGAAAGAGCATTGATCAACAATGTCTATGGATGTTAGATAATTTCCTGGTAACGAATATCAATAAAGATAGGGCGCCGCTAGGATACTGTTCACCGCTAATTGATAATGGAACAGCCACAAATTCATTTTGTGGAAATCGGTAGAGTTCTTAAAGCGGTTTCGATTTTAGAACCCATTTCCTTTTCTTTTTTTTTTCTTTTTTTGGGACTTTGAGACAAAAATCAAAAGGGAACCCACTGAATTAATGTTCTTGAATATGAAAGATAAAATAAATTAAATACCAACATATAAATAATTATAAGTAGAAAAAAATCACTTATTAAAAGAAATCATTAATGTCATTATAAAGATTTATTAAATTTAAAAAATGAAAAAACACTTGAAATGTTAGCTTTACAACTAATAACAAAAATTATCGACCAAAAAAAAAAAACAATAACGAAATGGCTCCTCATTCCTTTTGCTCGAATCAAATTGCTATAAAAGAATTTTTCAATGACAAAAAATTAAGACCAATGATATCAGTTATGCATAAAACAAGAATGATTTTCTAGTCTTATGCAAAGAAACAAATCAAAGAAATAACATTTAAAAACATTGATTTAATGGGCTCTCTTTTGATTTTTGTCTCTATGTTTAAGTTTGTAATAAGGAAATATAGAAGTAACAAAAAAGAAGAAGGAAACGGAGTAAAAAATTGAAACCGGTTTAAGAAGTTCACCGGTTTCCACAAAATGAATTTGTGGCTGTCTTGTGACCGTTACACTGTCATTTGGTAGTGAACGGTGATGCAATCATTTCCCATAAAGATATTATTTGACATTTCATTATTTTCTAAAATTGATGACTTTCTTGTTAGATGAAGATAGCTAATTACCTTATTATATTAAATTACTTCCTTTCCTATATATATTGTTCGCATGTAAATATCCATTGACTGCAACACATTATAAAATCAAGTTAGTAAGGTGGCATTTGACTATTTTTTTCTCTTCCTCTCTCTTTAATCTCACGACCAACACAGTCCTAAGTACCGTAATTATCAAAGCCATCGATAGAGAGAACCGTAGCTTTCTTCTTAATCTTATATTTGCCATCATCGTTTCTACTAAGAGACTGAGACCATCACCATTCATCATGGGTGGAGTTGTCGTTTTTAGTGGCATAGTCATCTTGTCGCCGGCATCCATGTGCTGGTGAAGTCGCCACAAGTCATGCCTCTTTTTTCTCTAGCTTCAGTCCGTCCTTCATCCTTCTTGATCATGGTCATTGGTTCCACTTCTTTGTCAAAATCACGTTACTGTCCTTGTTAGTTTGTTGGTTCTCGTCTTAATTTTATCTTTTTGCTTTTTGTCCTTGTTGTCATCTTAACTTTCCAATTGAGTTATTCGTTGTGGGACTGTATTTCACTTGAGGGCATTTCGCTCGCTCGCCATCAAATGTCCAAGCAGTCCTAAGTACCGGAGTCAAGCATGCTTTAATGCGGTTCAGTTTGCCACAATCCAAATTGGGTTCCCATATGTTTTTATCAAGTTGTGTGAAAATGAGATGTCGACTTCTTGGTCATGCATAAATGCTTGTCAAATCCTATGATGATGTGGATTACATTTAATTTGTCGCGTAAGGTTCGACTTACACAATTTGAATCTAATTAGATGTATCACATCTTTGCCTAGGCGGTTACATAGTAGACTTTGAAAAGAAATTACTCTAGTCATCTGCTAGCTTGATAGTCCCGTTTGCGTGAGAGAATTGAAATATATTTGTAGATATTAGAGAATGTCATTAGAAATATTGTTAGATATCAAGCATATTCTTTGATACTTTGTTATTTCTAAAACTATTAATTTTCTCTCCTCCTCTTTCTCGAAGATTCTACATTATCCGTTTATTTAGTGGATAATGAATGATTTGAAAAATAATTTTTGAAAATGATCATGCACCGCTTGAAATAATTAGTTAATAGAAATTTTTTTTTATTATCAATAACTATTCTTGATTAAATATTTTTGCGAACGATAAAATTTTTTTTTCATTTTTTTTAATTTTTGTAAGCAACATAAATAATTATTTTTAAGAAGATATTTTCAAATTATTCATTTTCCGCGAAATAAAGGTACTCTTGACTGGATTTTTCTCATTTTCCTTCACAGACCATTCCCATTTTATGCAGTTTTTGGCACATGCACGCGTTGACTTTCTCTCTCCTGTTCCAGTAGCTCCTTCACGGACCATTCCCATTTTATGCAGCTTTTTCGCCCCTGCAGGCTTTCACTTGTCTCTCTTCCCTGTTTCAGTTGTTCCTTCCTCTCTCTCTGGCTCGCTTTGCGCATTCATCCGTTTCTTGATTTCTTCGTCATCAAAATTTTCAAAATGACAAGCAGCGAACTGAGGATCGCGAGTGTGGGTCTGACAATGTGGCGGATGATGACTATTCTGTGGCGGCATTTGACACTTGTCACAATTATACTTGTCGGTTGCCTAATCTTGATATCTCCGGATAATGGGCACGCTCCTATTGAGAAGTTGGGTAAGAAGATCAACCAGTGGTCGATGCAAGCTTGCTCGGTTTATTTCCTCTATTACTTCTCGCCTCCATTCTTTGGCAATACCATCAAGCTCAATTATGCGAATTTTAACAGATGGTGAGCATTCTATTCTATCGGAAACCGAAATGATTGCTATGAGAGGGGGGTTTGCTTTGTAATCTTTTGAGTTCATTGACAGTTGTTTTAACTGCCCTTGAGAATAATGCTTGCTTTCACAGGTCCCTTGCGGGGATTTTGGGGGCGGCTCTGTATTATTTTCCCAGTTTTGAGCCAATAAGAGCGGATATGAGGATTATTCTTTTTCTATATTTGACAATATTTGTCTACTCTATTTTATTCCTTACGGTCTTCCATATAATGTATCTTGGTCTTCGACTAAAATCTTCTGCGGATGGAAGAAGACCAGAGCTCTGGAACACTATACACAATTGTGCGGTTAGTTCTGAGGATCCATGTCTTTTAACATTATATATCATTTGCCTTTTCTTGTGGTTTCTAACATAATGCATTTTATGTTATGTATAGGTTCTAAGCATTGCCTGCTGTGTGTTTTATAGTCACTGCGAGAACCGTGCTATTTCAAAGCAAAGGCCGTTTGAGAAAAAATGCCCTGACGGGTTCTCTGTTTGGAAGCAAGAAGTAATGATCACATTGATTTCGAAATTCGTTTGGATGAATGAGTTTAAGGACGAGATTTGCTCATGTTGGTTTGCTCCGGTTGGGTCTGCTAATGATTATCCCCTCTGGACGAAGTGGTTCATGTTCGGGCAGGTACAGGATGAAGGCTTACATTGATAATATGCCATATACCAACTTAATTGTTACTAATAGCTCGTTTTCGTCTGTTGCAGGGCGCGGGCTCTTTTGACGAAATTTCTCCCATATACTCATTATGGGCAACCTTTGTAGGCCTTTATATTGCCAATTATGTCGTGGGAAGGTCAACAGAGTGAGTGACATTTTGCCTGCATTTGATAATGGGTGGATTCAGTTGGATTTAGGCAGGTTGAAAATGATTCTAGTATAAATTGATCCATTTAATTCATATTGATTCATTTCTATGTAAAATAATTTTAGCAATCCATATCCATCCGACCTAGCTTGAATTCATATCCAAAGCAATCTAGACTTCAAAAAAAAAGAAATTAAGCATGAACAAAATTAGCAAATAATAAATCATAATTTTTTTTTTGATGAGTCACACTAGTAGAATACATCTCCTGTTATTTCTCCAGGTGTTAGAAATTGGATTTAATTTCTACTCTCGTAAGCACTAAAAGATTTGAAAATACTCGACTAGATTTGAAAGAGGGACATAAATACTAGCCATTGATCTACTAGGTTGCGGCGGTTCTCTCTGGCGTTTGGCGGAATTACATAAGCTCTGGCTCTGTTTGTGGTGGAGAAGCATCAGATGAAGTGGCAATGGGAGAGTGGGGCGCAGAAAATGTCCAAACCAAAAGAGGGACGGGCAGGGTGAGGCGAGAGTGCAGAGCGACCGAACAAGATTGAGTGAGGGCAAGAGAGAGTGTGAAGTGAGTCACGAACTTGCAAGTGTACATAAAAAGCACTATATAATAGATGAGTTACCCATTAAAACCCATAAAAATCCATATATAGTTGGGCTTTGTTACTCTACACATATGACAACCCATTCTTTAAATTTTAGTCAATTCATATTCGATTCAACCAGCTAAATATAAGTTAAAAAGTGGGTCAAACTCCCATTTTGACATCTCCAATATTTAAATTACTAACAGAACTTTGCGTTCTAGGCTTGGACATAGTTTTATGACGGATAATAGTTCATATTGTCGTTCTAGTGCAATAGTTAGTACTTGAGGTGTTTTGATTAACCAGTTAAGAGCCATACCTGCGGAAGTCTGTAGCCTGAAGATGATGGATAATTCGACTGTGCGATATTCTTCTTGATGCAGTTGAAAATTACGGCACTAGAAAAGTACAGTGGTCTTGTGCTAATAGATGCCCTCGGATCTGTTCAGCTCATTTTTGCCTGTCATCATTATCTTCTTCATCATTCTGCGGAGGTCGTAACTTAATTGGTTAGAATTTTATAACAAGCAGGTGGGCTCTCACTCACCAGTTATCAGTTGAAGAAGAAGAGCGAATGAAACCAATATTTTTGGACATGGTTCCTTGGTATTCTGGGTATACTTTTTCCCTCCTCTTCTCCTTTTCTTGCCTTTTTTTTTTTTGCGGGGATCTTGCGGTATTTCCCTCATACGGTGGTTGTGGACTGCAGAACTTCAGCTGATCTTATTAAGACGGTGTTTGACCTCCTAGTGTCAGTAACCGTCTTTCTTGGCCGCTTCGACATGCGCACGATGCAGGTAAAGTTCCAATTTTCGAAACTCGATGTGCTTAATTCATGGCGTACACTGTCTCTCTTGTAAATCTCCCCCTTAATTGCGAGAAAATATACAGTGGTTTCAACCGCCATGTTAATTGCTAACGTGGTGTGCGTTTTTTAATCATGTTTAATAATAAGACAACACTTGTTTGCTGAGTTAGAATAAAAAATGTAAAAACCAAATTCTCCATCCTTCGTTCTCCTCCATCCCAACCCGACAACAGAAAAACTCAAGCAGTACCGATGAGGGATCTACGACTCCAACGAAGCAAAGAAACTTCCATTGTCAACATCGTTCATCCATTGACGAGATTTGGAGCTCGCTGTCAAAACTCATGGCCATGGACAATCCGCGGTCGCTAGATCTATGAATGAGGCTCCTCGTGAGCCATGGACAAGCAAAGATTGCAGCCATGGATGATGGAGGACCCCTTCGACATTGCTTGCGGTCAGCCTGAGCCTTCCCTCTGACTTTGTCTTTTTCTATTTTTTTTTTTCCAACCTCTAGATCTGGCATCATATCCCTCGTCCATGGCCATCGTCACCTTCGTCGGCATCGCTCGCCAAATCTCCAGATCTGGCCATTCATGGCTGAACATGTTTAGGCATCGAGTCGCTTGTCCCTGGCTGCCGTCAATGTCGAGCAACGCCAGAAGGGGTAGCTTGATTTGGAAGTATGGCGAGATCTGGAGCCATGGCTGCAAGCGATGACGGCTCGTTTGGCCATGGACGAGGGATGCTGATGAAGGTGACCAGGGTCATGGACAAGGGACGTCGATGAAGATGACGACGGCAATGGCCGTCCATGGTCACCTTCCGACCATCGCTTGAAAGATGAAGGAGGAAAAAGGGAGAATTTGGTCTTTTACATTTTTATTTCAACTTAGTAGACATATGTCATCTTATTATTGGACATGATTAAAAAATGCATGCCTTGTACGGTTTGAAATCACAGAATATTTACTAATTAATTGCAGTGTTACGTCTTTCTCGATCTGTCTATCGATCTCTCTCGAACATAGTTGACATGTGAAATACTTTCAGTAGATTTTCCTTAACACTCTTCACTTGTTTGATCCTAATAAAATAAAAATTATGAAATCTATGCATTACCAACACAGCATCAAGTTAAGCTTAGGTTATCGTATTGTTGTCCAACTTAGGCACTTGATTTTAAACTAAAAAACAAAAACAAAAAAAAAAATCCCCCAAAAAAAGGGAAGAAATTTTTTTTAGATGTGAAGATTGGAATAGTATTTCGTGTTGACGATCGATCTAAAGTTGCTACTTGTGAACTTTGATTGTCAATATTTCTTTTGGATCATTAATTTGCAAAATCTCCATATTTACATTAGATCAATCTATTGTCGCTCTACCGCAAATGAAATCGGTGTTGTTAGAATATTTAAATATTAAATTATATTTTTATCTAACAATTTAAGTTTTTAAAACAGTTGATAATTATTTCATAAAATTTCACAAGTGTTCGTCATATGACCGGTGGCTAGTAAACCTTTAGTTTCTATAACTAAATTAAGCCTTTGGATCCCGCCCAAGTACCAAAAATCCATGCATATATAGTTAATGCAGTAACTGCATTGTTTCGTCTTTCTAATTCATCAGGCAGCAATGAACAAGGCCGAAGATGGAGTTGAGCAGGATCTTTTGTATGACCACTTCAGGGATAAAGAAGATTTTTGGTTTGATTTCATGGCTGATACTGGTGATGGTGGGCACTCTACTTACAGCGTTGCACGGCTACTGGCTCAGCCTTCACTTACTGCGATGAACGACCGTGGTCAGAAGCATCACTTACGACGAGGGAACTTACTTCTTATTGGGGGCGATCTTGCGTAAGTCGATCGCATGTTAACCTATTCTACAACGTGACAATTTGCGTCAGCCTAAATTGTTTTGTTGCTTTCATTTCATTTTATCTCCTGCATGAACCAGAGAAAGTGGAGCATCATAATTTAATGATTGATGTTTCTTACATAGCATTAGAGTATTAGTCATACAGTTTTTAAACCATTTTAATGCTCCGTTTATTTCGTGAAAATGAATGATTTGAAAAATTATTTTCTAAAAAATAATAATTTATATTACATAAAATAATTAGTCAATAAAAAATATTTTCATCATCGACAACAACTTATATCTAAATATTTTCGTGGATAATGAAAATATTTTTCATTCATTTATTTTTGTAAACAATATAAGTGATTATTTTTAAGAAAATGTTCTCTAAATTATTTATAAAACAAAGCCTAAATCAAATCTATTTAGTGGGTCCAATGCTCGTGGTAAGTAGTTCTTGTCAATTAAATTTCAAATTTTAATGGATTGGTTTGTTATGTAAGTCAGATGCTGCGCTGAACTTTGCTTTGCTTCTCTTCTCTCAAGCGTTAAGCATTAGTCAGTCCTAATAACATGAAACATTACCCAACGTTTTGGTTGCCCAAACGTTGCATTTGAACTTTTTCTGCTCTGTTCTATATGCTATTGCATTTAGATCGGCTGTTCTGCACTACTTTTCTCGAGGTTAGGATTTCAGATATATGTGGTGCTCATTGAGTTTGAAACTCTCATTGGCCACTTCGGGTATGTGACTTGATTATCTCAGGGTTTGTGTGCTTTGACATACGAAAAGCTGAAAACAGATTTTCACTTTCTCCGCCAAATTTTTTAACCGATAATCAAATTTAAAAAAAACTATGAAAACTTGTCAACATTTATTATTTTGAGAAAGTTTCCAGTGGTTAAGATTAAAAAAAATCAAGTCAAAGTCCCTGCACCGCAGATTTTGAAACAAAAAACAAATACAAAAGCTAAAGCTACTCTAACGCACCTTATTTTTATATTTCACGAAGCAGCCGGTATATGCTCTCTTTTTTTTTTTGGAGAATTTTTTTTAATGGTTTACACATCATTCATAAAATTGGGATTGTGAGATTGAATTTACATAATTAAAAAATTAGGTGGAAATTTGAGTCTTATACATATTGATCATAAAAACTCCAAACTACTAAATTACACTATAGGGGACATTACATGGTTCCATGCTCCCGATCTCATACAAATATTCTGAAATCAACTAATTGGAGCTCTCATTAAGAAAAATATAAAAAAAACCACTTAAATTATAACCGTAGTTTACAGTAGTTGATGAATAACTATGTGCAATAGTTTAATGGAAACGATTCGCATTATCTACCAAGTTAAAGTTCATTCAAAACGAAATCTAGACTAATATGTACACTAAGCTGTATACAAACATTTAACAAACTTCACTTACCCAAAAAAAAAAAACATTTAAGAAACTTCAGTTTCAAATTTCCTGTAAGGTAACAGTAAAATGCCACCGGACCAAAAATAAATCAAGAGATTAGTTCATTCAAAAGCAACATTGATTGATGGCTCTTTAAAAGTAACATTGATTGATGGCTAGTTCTGCCAGAGTGTCACTTTTCACCATCGGAGTCCATCCACGGTGATATAGCGGATGGTCGGTGTTGACATGTATGATGTTGTTGAGCAAAGTGACCAAGACAGAGAGAGAAGAAGAGACTTTTGTGATCTTTTATTCCCCTGAATTATCATTTGCACGAAGTTTAGCGAAGCCGCTTCACCAACGCTTGATCGACTGACACCGAGTATTTTTCAGTTTTTGGCTTCAAGTCACTCGAATTAAAATCACAGGCGGAAATAAACAATCTCATTGAGTCAATTTAGTTTTTAGGTGAAAATAAGTCGATACAAGTGAGATGGCAAGTTTTAGTGATTTTATCGAGATGATTCACTGTTTCACGATTTCACTTGATGTACAATTTTTTTGTGCTTGTTGAGACAAGTATCTTGATTTAAGTCATAATTTTTAGGGATGATCAGTTCCTGATCTGGTCTGGCTTCCGGTTAGCCCAATGAAACCGATAATAAATCAATTTCCCCTCTCCTTTAAAATTAAGCATCTGCTCTTTACCCATGGAAAGATCAAAATGCTACAAAAATTGTGTGAACTTCACACACTTAACAAATATTATACTTAAGAATGAATGGACACGTAAAGAATATAAGAGGAGTTGTGCATAAAAGCCACCAAGTCATGCTCCATCCAAAGCATGTCTTGCTTGGCTTTTTGTCTAAATGTTTGCATCTCAATGACATTTAGAAAATTCTAATAATCAAGAGTTTTTAAAATAATTTTGTAGAAATAAAATTGAAGTTTCAAAAACTAATCAGTTGGGGGTGGTTCCACCTTTGGAACCGGGAATCGGACCAATTTCATCGGTTCCAATTTTTAGGGAACTGGGAACTAGATGGGCCCTTTGGGATCGGTTATCCGAGTGACTTTCAGTTCGGTCTATTCCTTTTGCTCACCCCTAATAATTTTATGAATTGAAGTGCATTGTGAACTATATTAATCTTGTTAGATTACGGAATAGATGTGCAAGTGTGTGTATTTGTTGAGCTAATCATGGCAAGGAACAAAGAACAAGAGACGAGGAAATAATATTGCTTTTATTGAGGGAGAAATGGTTACAAGGAAAAAAATAGGCTATGAGATTCGTTCTTAAGCTTAAGTGTGTAGCTATCTTTTAGTTGACGTCTTTAGTTGGTTTCCTCTGTACAAAGTGCGAGCTAGTGGACTTTGCCAATGACTGACCGTTCTACAAAATTTAAACTTCTTTAAAAAAATTCTAACTCATAATATTTTAGACTGTTACTATATGAGATTTCGTGGGATTATTATCAGTTGTTCTAAAAGTTTAAATTGTTAGATGGACTATTCTAGAAGGTCAAGGATTGGATCGCTCTTTAATAGATCTGGAGGATTTTTTTGGATACTTTTAATTGCGGAGTCTTCGCTTTTTGGCTGGAAAGCCAACTATGTCTTTATATTATCTGTCAAAATTGTAAGTTCAGACTAGTCTGCTTTCACTTGTTTCCTTGCATTTCGGTTGTGTTGAACATTACATTTTTTTGTTGGATCACATTTGTTGCTGGTACGAAAGGAGGTGACAGCTGGCTTGATTTATAAGAAGCATGGTGGACAGAGAATTAGGCATCATGTGGTTGTATAAGTTCATCGTTTTTTCATTGTTTTCTCGAATTGTTCATTATCTCACTTACAAAAAAAAAAGAATATTATGCTCCTTTTGTAGGTATCCAAATCCGTGCCCAGACAATTACAAAGACAGGTTCATAAGTATTTTTAAGGATGCTCTTCAGCCTCCAACTACGTACAAATCACAGCAGATCCCTTTGAACAAGCCTATTCCAAGTGGGTACTCTGAGCTAAAGCTATATGATGGGCCTCAGGCTTTCATAATTCCTGGAAATCATGGTCAGTTTTGGTTTTTATCTTGAACCTTGCTTAAGTTATTTGTTTGGCTCTTGAAGATCATCTTGTATTATTTTTTAAAAGGAAAATGATACTATCTTTAAGCTTTAGCCTAATATGTAATGTACTTATAATTTTTAATTTGTTCAATAAGACTCATAAACTTTAGCCTAATGTCGAATGTCGTCCCTGAATTTTAAATTTATTAATATAGTTCCTAAACTTTTGATACATATTCAATTTAATTAATAGTTTATATGGAAATATTTAATATTGTCATTCCATTAATTTAAATTTAGTGATAATATTGAATATTCTCATATAGTTCAAGGATTAGAGTGAATATAAATCAAAAAGTTAATTATCATATCGAATAAATTAAAAGTTCAGAGACAACATTGCATGGTTAAAGCTAAGGGATCTCATTTAACAAATTAAAAATTAAGGACCACATTATATATCGTGTTAAAATTCATAAATCATTTTTGTCATTATTCTTTTTTGAACTTGATTTTATTGCATTGTGCCGTGCCCATGTCCTTATTTGTTTTTCTTATTACAAGTTTCTAAAACAGTGGTGCTAAAAAAATGCAAGGGCTGCCTTATAAAATCCTGTTTATGTGATTTTACAGATTGGTTTGATGGGCTTCGTACTTTTATGAAGTACATATGTCATAAGAGTTGGTTAGGTGGGTGGTTTATGCCTCAAAAAAAGAGTTATTTTGCTTTGCAACTCCCAAGGAAATGGTGGGTATTTGGCCTTGATCTGGCACTCCATCACGATATTGATGCAGACCAATTTATATTTTTCTCAGAGCTGGTACAGAAGAAGGTACTTCCTTAATTTTTCCTTGCAGTTTTTGACGACCTTCGCTAGAGGATTTAAAAAAGAAGAAGAAGAAAGGATGATGGAACTTCTTGTGTTGAGGGATCCAGCATAGGACACGTAGCAGATATGTGGTTGAGTTGTTTATTGTTGCACAAGTATTTTTCTGATTTCAAATCCAGATTATAATCATACTCTAGCCACTTTATGTAAGGCAAAGTTTGGTTTTCGTGTGTATCTCATTGGTGGTTTTAAAAAACCTAGCGAATTAACTTGGGTTACAGGTGTATTTAATAATTTGCTGAGAGAGCATCTGTCTTATTAACTATGAACCTTTTGATCTCTCTTCTGCGTCGAGCTAACATGTGCATATGAAATAATGGTTTGTGTCGAAACACGATAACCTAACTATAGAGAAAATTACCAAAAAAATCCTAAACAATTCGAACCAATTCAGTTCTAAACATTTTACATTTGTATTAATTTAGTCCATTTAATCAATTTTGGCCAAAGGGCACTAGCCATCCAGAGGACATGGATGTAGACAATATTTTTAATAATTTTTTTAGAATTTTTAAATTATTTTTTTTCCCTTTTTTTTTTTTTTTCCTTCCTTCTTCCTTTGGTTGAGCTAGCCACTAGCAAGGGCGAGCCTTGCCATCCTTGGGCAAGGCCCTGCCAGCCATGGTGAGGCTTGACCTTGTCGGTCATTGATGAGGTCGACCCTCACCATGGTGGGGGCGGCCTTGCTAGTGGCTGACCTTGCCATTGCCTCGTCGACCAAAGGGAGAAGGAATAATGAGGAAAAAAAAAAAGAAAAGGCAAAAGAAGAAATTATTAAAAATTTTGAAAAAAAATAAAAAGTACTAAAAAATTGTCCATGTAGGTGTTCATTGGATGTCTGACGTCCATGTTGGTGTCGGCCTACCAAAACTGGTCAGATGGACTGAATAAAAACAAATACAAAATGTTTATGATTAAATTGACATAATTACAATAGATTCAAGATTTTTTTGGTAATTCTTCTCCTAACTATATCTTTATATAGTCAGAATTTGTTTCATAAACTTTACTACTTAACGCAAGTTATATGTTCCACAATAGATTATGGTGTTTTCTTCATGTTTCTAGTACCTCCAAATGCACCTTTAAAAGATGGAATTTTTTATTTTTTTATAATGGACTAAAGCTAGTCAAAAAACTTCTATATCATAATATGATATCTACAGTTGTCTCTTGATTCAGTGAGAGTCTAATTCCACATTCAACGCAGGTTGGGGTTGAGGACTCTGTGATCATACTTACGCATGAACCTAATTGGCTTCTCGATTGGTACGAGAATAATGATTCCGGAAAGAATGTCTCACGTTTAATACGTGATTATTTGAAGGAGAGATGTAAACTTCGAATTGCTGGGGACTTGCATCATTATATGCGTCATTCATCTGTAACGTCTGATGGGCCAGTTTGTGTGCAACATCTACTTGTGAATGGTTGTGGCGGGGCATTTTTGCATCCAACCCATGTATTTAAGAACTTCAAGAAATATTGTGGAGCTACTTACGAGACCAAGGCTTCTTATCCGTCTTTTGAAGATTCTAAAAAGGTAGGGGACAAGACAGAGTCCGGTCCCTTTGATCAATTAGTTTTGAGTTGTACTGCAAAATCTTACTTTTATCTGGTTACTGTGCAGATTGCTTTTCAAAATATCTCGAAGTTTCGGGAGAAAAACTTGCAATTTGATTTTATTGGTGGTACTATATACTTCGTACTGGCCTTTTCTCTGTTCCCACAAGTGAGATTCCTTTAGCTGAATGTGATTTTTGCGTTCAGATTCTTGGTAGACTGGTATCATGTCACTTAAGACTTAGTGCACCTCTTATTTATTAATTCAGTCCCTCAGAAGCAGGACGTTTTGATTTTGCTCTACTCTTCCTTGTGAATCCCTTTTAAGCATTCAGGGTTCTCATGAGATAGTTCCAGTTCTTCTGCTTGTGCTTCAGATGGTAGCTCCAACAAATAGCATGGACCATACTTATCCTGCTGCTTATTGATTATAATGTTGTTATGTTTGAGCAGTTGGCTTATTCTTGGGCTTCCTTTGCAGTGTAAACTCAATCACATGTTACAAGATGACTCCGTTTCTGGTCTTTTAAGGAGCTTTTATGCCACTGTATGTGCTACTTTCAAGTACTTGCTGGGAGAGTCTTATGTATCGCTAGCAGGAGCTTTACTATTGCTAATTGCATTAATCGCATTTGTACCATCAAAACTGCCGTGGAAGAAACGAGTGATAATTGGTGTACTTCATGTTTCTGCGCACTTGACTGCTGCTCTAGTTCTAATGGTACTGATGGAGTTGGTTGTAGAGACCTACACCGGGCCTATAATTTCACCGACTTCAGGTTAGTTTTCATACTTTCTGCTATGTGCGTATTTCTGTGGCAATCTTGTCATATTTACATACTGTCAAAGGTGGCACGACTCAGATGTCGATTTCCATGGATCACAAGGTGCTTGATTTGATCCTGTGCTTTCATATAATGGAGAAGGAAGCATCTCCAGTGGAACACTAATGTTCTATTGATGAACATAAGTCTATTAATTTTCGTCTTGTAGACACTGCCTTTTTCTTGAGTTTGTGTGTCATGTCCTTGTGTCGGCCAAGTAAGCATTCACACAAGCGTCTGATATGCTGACCTAGATTCATATCTTAGGTTCTGACAGATCACACGTGTGGAAATTGGGTCCTCATTCTGCTTGTACCGATTATCTCAAGTCCGCCTTTGATAGCCTGGAGGTTTGCATCCTTTCTATTTTTCCAGGGTGCTGGTTTTCATATATGGGCATCTCATGTCGCATTATTTTTCCTACAGCGTAATTTCTTTTTTTTTTTTTTTTTTTTTTGGGATTGAATTGCTAGGTCATGGCTGTATCGCGGACAAACATTTGTCAGAGGGGAATAGAATCATTGTCGCGTGGCAGTGTTGCAATGTATTATGCTTCTGTGCTACTCTATTTCTGGGTCATTTCCAATCCTGTTGCCTCTGTAGTTTTTGGATGCTATTTATACATTTGCGTTAGGTTCCTTGATTTACACTATGACGAGGCCTTCTCCTCACTTCGAATGGCTAATTACAAGGGGTTTACACGATTCCGCATAAACAAGAAAGGTGATCTTGAAGTCTATACCCTGGTAGTTGATAAGGTAACTCGTGAGAACTATACCTTCCCTAGTAGTACGAAATACCATTAGCTTATTCTTTTCTCTTTCATTGATATTTTAAACAAAATGATTTCTTCGTGAGCATTTCTACAGAAAGCCTGCAGTTCATTTGAAATTGAAGCAGTGCAATTTGCCGGATGTCTTGCATGATTTATATTGTTTATATATTTATTTATATATTGCACTATTTTTAAATTACGTACATCGTTGTCTTAAATTTTGCACTGGCAGAAAATTTTGAAGATTTTCTGTTGCTTAATGGCTTCCCTACCAGTGTCTTCTCTATTTGTAAATCTGTAAAGTACTTACAGTTAATTAAGGACAAGTCGAAGCTTTTATCTTTGTTCTGACTATAGACAATTCTAAGATGGTGCTTCTTCAAGGAAACATGAGAAAGAAAGAAAAGGTTCTAAGAGTTTGACTTAGTGCATGATGCTGTGAAATGGTCTCATGTACTGGGTTCTTATATACGAAATACTTGCTTCTATGCGGATTCAGTGTTATGGCTTGTTAAATATATCTGTAAGTTTGGAATTAAGTGCATTGTCTTGGGAACGGTTCAGCACCCAGGTGTTGTGAGATATGCATATTGCTCAGTCTGCTTCAGTGATAAGATCTGTAAATTATATGATGCTCCCTATCGAATGCTAAAAAATTGAGAGCAGATATGATACCCTGTATGCCTTGAAAAATAGCAGGATGTAATATGGGATTCTGCTGTAAAAACCTATTGAGCATTATCTGTCAGAAACTTTCGTGTTCTACAATTGATTATTTCCCTGTTACTAATTGCACACTAGGGCTCTAGAAATTATTGGCATGGTGAGTGCTTGTAAGACAAATTTGCATTATATGCCGCAGAGTCAATTTTGGATTTTTGACTGATAAAGAAGATGTGGAAAGATAAATGGAAGGATGATAACAGAGATTTGGATCCAGTAAGGTCATCGAAACTGTCTTTAGGCCCTGACATGTAATGGGAAACTTCCCAATTCAAAAGTCTATCTGAATCTGAGTTTCGCCCATGTCAAAGTGTCCCTTTTTCTTGGGTCCAAACATTAGATGAGTCAGTTCTTTCCAGATTTTATGGCGCTGTCCTGCTCAACTCGTGTAACTGTTGCCAACAATAGTGCCTTCTCTTTGCATGCCAAATCTTGAGCTTATTATGAGGTGTTCTTATTCTTTCACCTTGTAATGCAGGTTCCAAAGGAATGGAAGCGGGATCCTCGTTGGGAGGAACAAAATCACCAAGAGGGGAGAAGCCACCTTAGGAAGTTTCCTAGTAAGTGGAGTTCCGCAGATCCTTCAAAGGACCCAGTAAAAACAGTAAGAATTGTAGACGAATTTGTCATACGCCGGAACGGTGAAAATCATCAAGAAACTCCAGTCTCTGAACCTGTTCAATCAGAACCAGAGAGTTCTGATGCTCGGCGTCCTAAGCGAGAAAAACAGCCAATCAGAGATGGTGACCATAAGAGGCCTCGAGTTGAAGGAAAGAAAGACGACGATAAAGAAATAAAGCATTTCTCTCAGGTTCCTGAGAAGAAGGCAGAGGCTCAGGGGAACGGAGTGAGAAGAAGGAAGCCGAAAAGGGCGAGTTCATCATTCGTCAGGTTATGAGTGCGATCCAGGAGCTGAAGGACGAAATTATCAAGTTAGAGAAAATGATTCGATCCTTGTCCTACTTCAACCTTGATAACTTTTATCATGATCACTCGTAAATCTTGAAATCAACCTTTCCTTCTCAGCAGAAAAAGGAAGACAGAAAAATATTTGAATGTTGTTAATTTTGAGGACCCCTTGTTTCTTCGTGTTACCAATCGATTTTCTGTTTCTTTCCACTGACTGGATGAAGTGCATAAAAACCTTTGATGTTCATTGCTTTCATCTCTTAATTATTTTTATTGCTTTTGATCATGACAAAAAGGGAGAGGAATATGCAACTGTGTCGGAAAAGAGATAGAAACATACAAATATGTAGAAACAGATAGGGGGAGAAGATACAAACAAAAACAGATGAAGCGAAATGATAATTAGTCCGTGGATGCAGGATATTTGATTCGCGGAAGGTGCCAGCTGAGTAGAATCGTACCTATCATTTTGCAAAAGGCGCTGAATCAGCCCAAGTCCTGTGATGAAATAGAAAATTGATCTGCTAAAAGTAATAATTCTTTTTATATTTTGAAGCGCCCCTACATTCCCGGAGAAGAAGACCCAGATATTCTTTTAATTTGATCTGAATCCAAATTAGATTCTAATAGCCAGTTTTAAGTCTGGATCCGTAGAAAGCACCCTAAAGAAAAATCAGAGCAAGAGTTAGGCAGCCTGCTGAAGCAGAAGCTTCTAAATCTGACCCAGAGAAGACTATCAACGGAGAGGATAAAGCTTGGAAGATTATTTAAAGGTTCAAGGATCATTGAGGGAAGTGGTGGAAATCTGAAACTTTAATAGCCCGTCTTTGAATTCTCTTGCGCTCTGAACTGTGAAATAATGCTCGTATTCTGATTTGTATTCTCTATAAGGGTTATGCGTATTGAAATATGGAAATAGAGAGTTTATAGTATTGAAGGTGCTTGTGGTTTAGAGTTATCTACTCAGTTTCTTTTTTTTTTTTAAACAGAAACCCACGTAGCATTAAGTGGAATAACCCATACAGCCTGCGGCAATAGCATCCGCGCATAACAGATTCAAGAGAGGAGGGGGCGAAAGAAGGGCCCAATTACAAGTCAAGCTATTGCTATTATGGGCCTTGCAAGCCCAGTCAGCGACTGTGTTCGCTTCTCTTCGGCAGAACCCTAGCGTGAGGTTGGAAAATAGGGTTAGCAGGAAGGCAGCCTCTGCGAAGAGAGAGCGATCCCTCCATGGCGGCTGTGTGTGGCGATTCAAAGTTTCCACCAAAGTGAGGTTGTCTGATTCAACGACGATTGTTGCAGTTTGAAGCCCTTGTTGTAGAAGATGGCAGAGTGAGAAAGATAAGGCTTGGATCTCAACCTGAAGAGTGGAGACGGCCACAACCCCTAAGGAAAAGCCATCGGTAAGTCGGCCTTGATGATCCCTGCAAATACAAGCTATCGTTCCATGGTTGCTACCCTGATGAAATGATCCATCGATGTTAACCTTCAAAACCCCGAGATCTGGGGGATGCCATAGATGGGATCTGTTTTTGACCAAACTCTTTTGATGCATATAGGGAGCTGAAGATAATCGATCTGCTTGAGCGTGAGTCAGTGCCGCTTCTACAACCTGAGTTGGATTGGGATAAGTACCTCGGAAGACGAAGGCATTCCGAGCGCGCCAGATCTGTCACGGAATATTAGAAATAAAGGCCAGCCGAGGTAATCGATTTCCTTCCCCAATCGTGGAAACGATCCACGAGTCCAGACGCTGAATGTTAATTGGAAGGACTGAAACCCCGATCTGGGAATGATTCCACACTTGTTGAGTCCACGAACAGAGTAAGAATAAATGCTCTAAAGTTTCTGGAGTCTTACTTTTACATAATGTGCAGCAAGGATTGTCTAATATGTGTCGTCGATACAGGTTTTCTCGCGTCGCCAAGGCATTGCTACAGATGGACCAGAGGAATACTTGGATTTTGGGTGCAGCAGGCATCTTCCAGATGGTGCGCCATAACCAGGTAGGAATTTGGTATGATGTTGAGGCATTTGAAGTTGAGATACCTGATTGTGTCTGAGTGAGTGCATGATATGCTGATTTGACCGTGAATGTTCCTTGTTTGGTTGCTGTCCATATAAGTGCATCTGAAGTGAAGTTAGCCCGGAGTTGGATGTCTGTGATTCTATTGAATGATTGGCATGTCGAAAAATCTGTATAATAAATCAATCTTCCATGAACTGGTAGTCTGGTCAATAAGATCAACTACTAGTGTAGGTTCTTCAGGGGCTTTAGGTCCACCGAGAATTACCATAGGGAGCCATCTATCTTCTCTTATATTTATGCATGTTCCATCTCCCACAGACCAACTAACTTGTGGTAAAATTGCATTCCTCCCGCATAATAAGCTCTGCCAGCCCCATGATGGGCGAGTGCCCTTGTTAGCTTTTAAAAAAGTGGAAGAATGGAAATATAAGCCCCTAAAAAACTTGCTCCATAAAGATAATGGCTGATGCATTAGACGCCATGCCTGCTTACCGAGCATGGCTTGATTAAAACTCACCAAATCCCTGAAACCCAATCCACCTAGTTCTTTTCGGTTCTGTAGATTTTTCCAACTCTGCCAATGCACTCCAGATCTGCTTGTATCATTACTCCACCAGAATTTTGCCATTCTTTTCTCAATAACTTTACATAATGAGATAGGGATCTTAAACACAGACATGGCATATTGTGGGATAGATTGAATAACCGTCTTTAGTAGAACTTCTTTCCCACCCTTTGAGATTAGTTTCTCCTTCCATCCTTCTAGTTTCGATTGAACTCTGCTCAACAGCCAAGAAAACATATCTCTTTTAGATCTTCCCCAGTCAGTAGGTATCCCTAGATACTTCCCACAACGCTGTAAAACTGGTACCCGTAATTCACCAGCTAAATTTTCCTGAAGAGAGATAGGGCAAGAGGGACTAAAGAAAACTCCAGATTTATTGCGATTGATAGTTTGTCCTGATGCCAAGCAATACTGGTTTAGAATATTAGAAAGGTTCTGACACTCCATCAAGGTACCATCAAGAAAGAACACAGCATCATCAGCGAAAAAGAGATGCGATAAAGTAGGACACCATTGATTCAGCTTGATGCCTTTGAGCGAGCCCATATGCATAGCATTTCTTATTAGGAAGGATAAGAGATTTGCAATTATGATAAACAAGTAAGGGGATAAGGAATCTCCCTGCCTCAGCCCATGAGTTGGGTGAAAACTCGGTAAATGCTCCCCATTCATTTTGATAGAGAAAGATGGCGTGGAAATGCACTGCATGATTAGATGGACCCAATGAGAATGAAATCCCAATCGAAGTAAATAATCTCGGAGAAAGTCCCATTCAACACGGTCATAAGCTTTCTGCATATCTAACTTGAGAATTGCTTTAAAATGACGCATTCTTTGCCTTGTCTTAAGCTGATGAATGACTTCTTGTACAATTAGAACATTGTCCTGAATCTGTCTGCCAGCAACAAAGGCGCTCTATTCCTCGGTAATCAGCATAGGCAGCAGGGGTTTCAATTGATTAGCCAGCACTTTAGAGAAAATTTTGTAGGCATAGTTGCATAAGCTAATAGGACGATACTGATCCAAGCTTTCTGGGTTTGGGGTTTTGGGGATTAGGGTTATAGAAGTTCTGTTTAGAGATAGAGGTAATGTGCCAGAAGTAAAGAATTGCTGCACTGCTCTGTGAATGTCCACTTTAATAATTTCCCAATGCGATTGATAAAATAATCCATTTAAACCGTCCGGGCCTGGTGCCTTTGAAGCACCTAGTTGAAAAGTAGCAACTTGAACTTCTTCAAGAGTGGGTTGAGCGAGGAGAGCTGCATTCATTTCTGCATCAACCATCTGTGGACATTGTTCTAAAATCTGTGCGTAAGATCTAGGCCCTGAAGTTGTATAAAGCTGTGAGTAATAGGTGGTAGTCATTTCTTTGATGTGTCCAAGATCCCTAACCCATTGCTGATTTTCATCCCTCAAGATAGTAATTTGATTGCGTTGCCTTCTTTGAAGTGTGGTAGCATGGAAGAACTTTGTGTTACGGTCTCCCCACTGTAACCAGTTTATCCTAAATCGCATCGCCCAATATTGCTCTTCCCTTTGCCATGCTTGTTGAAGTTCTATTTTAATCCTCTGTTGCTGAGATTGATTCAGTAAAGTAGGTTGCTGATTTGATAAAATTTGTAACTGGTGTTCTAATTCCATGGCCTGTTGCCTGTTATGGGAGAAAATCTGGCGACTCCAAGTGGACAAGGCTGTAGCAACTGCACGAAGCTTGACTGAGAGAGGAGAGTACCTTCTTGAGACTGAGTGCCAGGAGGTTTTAACGATTGATTGACATCCGGGATCCTGGTTCCAGAAAGCTTCAAAGGTAAAGTGTCTCTTTCGTCGACTCAAACAGGGTTTTGTATGAATAACAAGTGGGCTGTGATCTAATCCTACTGCAGGGAGAGCTAACACTTGAGCATTCGGGTAAGAAACACGCCATTCAGCATTGCAGACAGCTCGATCCAAGCGCTCATTCACCAAAGCTTCCCCATCTCTGTTATTGGACCACGTGTAAGCACAACCATGAGAAGGCAGATCCAACAAACTACAATCATTGAGGACCTCTCGAAAAGAAGAAAGGCGGTAAGAGTCCGCTGGCCGAGAGCCCATTTTCTCCCATCGGTGTAGAATTTCATTAAAGTCGCCAAAGCACACCCAAGGTAAGACATTGAAGCTACTAAAATGACGCAAAGTCGCCAAAGATGCCGACGGTCATGAAAACTGCGCAGTGCATGAATACAAGTAATCCACATAGATCTGGCATCGGAGATATCCAGACAAGTAAAATCCAAAAAATGCGGAGAGGAGGAGAAGTCTGACAGAGTGAGCCCTGCATTCCAAAAAAGAGCTAAGCCACCCGCAGATCCAACAGGGCTAACCAGCCTATGATGCAAAAAACCAAAAGACCTTTTCAAGCAAAGGAGAACATCATCAACATTTTTCGTCTCCATCAAAAATAACAGGTTAGGCTTTTCCTTAGCCAAAAGGGCTTTTAAGGATAGGACTATCAGGGGATTGCCCAAACCCTGACAGTTCCAACTTATAATTTTCATCGCTAATTTGGTGACTGTTTAGGGCCAGCCACCGTCGCCCGTAAAACATCTTCAGACGCCTCCATAATTGGCGTGTCCAACAAGAAAGAGTCATCATAGAGTCCCGAATGCCCTCCTGGTAAGTCATAAGGAGTATAGCGCCTGGGTTTCTTAGCGGGACTTATCTTACTTGTCGGTCGAATACTTTTGCCGTTTTTAGCCTGATGAGTTGATGTTGGCCATTGCACTCCTTTGAGCTTCTCTGTAGCTGGAATTAAAGCGGTGGTTAAGATGTGTTGCACTGAAGGAGTGATGCTGGAGGTGTCAGTTCTGGTCTGTGGTGCGATTGGAGTAGTTTTCTGTGGAGAGGAGGTTGTAACAGGAATGGGAGGTAGAAGAAGAGGAAGAGGGCGAAGCTCAGTGGGAGGAGTTTCAGGTATGGTTTCCTCTCTCTCCTCCTCCAAAATTGATTGGCCATAGTAACACTGCCAATAAAGGCTGTACTTCTGAACTTCAGCTTTTAACCAGGGACCGTAAGGAGTTTTGTCAGCATCTGTGATCATGTTTTCCTCAAAAGGAATGGAGGGGCAAGAATCAGTATAATGGCCCAGTCGTCCACAAGAATAACAGTAATGAGGTAACCTTTCGTACCGAAAATCCAACCACAGAGTTTGATGTCTAAGTTTAATTAGTCGACCTACCTTCAATGGTTTAGATAAATCCAACTCAACTCGAGTGCGGCAAGCTTTCAGGGTGGAACCAGTGGCAAAATCAGATTTAACTTGCAGAACAGAGCCTCCCGTACTAACAGCCTTGCGGATCATATCATCAGTACAACATTCCAAAGGTAACCCAATTACCTGAACCCAAAATGCACATGTAGAAAAGTCATAGCAGTGCAGAGGGGTGTTGGCTACCCATGGTTTAAAATTTATAAGATGTCCTGAGAATTGCCAAGGTCCTGTGTCGAGAATTCTCTGTTTTTCAGCTTGAGACTTGAATTTGGCTAAATAAATTCTCGCTTCTCTCTGTAGGATTTCCGCTTGGTCCGACCTCCATGCCCGCTTCAAGACTGACTGAAAAGCTGGGAAATTAAAGGAAGGGTTGGAGGGGACTTTACCAATTAACAGTAGCTTGCATTCCTCAACTGCACCAAGTGCGGGTTCAACTCGCCACTCTTCGATTGCTTTTTCTGTGCATAATCGGCCCAATTTTTGACAAAGTGTAGCGATCCGAGATGCATCAGGATCATCTTCAGTAGCCATCGATGAAATGGTGGATCGACTTAATGGATGAAGGTCGGTAGCATCAAAATTATCGACATGCAGATGGAGAAATAGGGAAAATCCGAAGGTAGAGAACAGAAACCCGCTGGCGTGGAAGAAGGAAGATGATGGATGAATGGGTTAACGAATTAGGCCTATGTAGGACAAGAAAAGGAGGAGATGATGAAGGATTGCCATTCGCATGGCGACAGGAAGCAACTAAAGATTGCAGAAAAGGATGAACGAAGAAGAACTCTATCCAGCAGATAGAAAGGAACTCGACAAGACCAGAGGAACTCTACTCAGTTTCGAGTAGAAGCAATACCTTCTATGATATGTGACCTTCTAGTAATTACTAGTGGGCTCCAGTCCCAATCGTGACCGTGGGAGAGTGGAGTAGGTTAAAGGGATTGACCGAACCAATATATGTCTTTTTTGCAAATATCTCTATCTTTTCAATTCTTTCATTGTTTGTTAAATAGAAACATTTGAATATGCTCAATTGTTTTCATTCTATTTAATAAAGTCTCGTATGAAAAATTTAAATAGACCAATTCACCTCCCTCTTGGTCTTTGCATGTAGGTTATGTCCAGATTCGTAAATTTTTTAGAGCCTCTTTGGTAACCATTTTATTCCTAGAAATAGCTTCTACTTAGAAATATTTTTTTCTACTTTTGTCCATTGGATAAGTTTATGAGCATTTGAACACTTTTGGTAATTGCAAAAAATTTCTATTTCTGGAATAAAAAAAAACAATATGAATGTGTTTAATTTTTCGTTGGCCATTGCCAAGCCTGGCGACCGGCTAGAGGAGAAAGAAGAACAAAAGAAGACAAAGAGAGAAGGAAAAAAAAAGAAGAAAAGAAAATGATTTGATTTTAGAATTGTTTACGAGAACAAAAAAAGTAAGTTTATTCTATTTTTTGATTCTATTACAAATCTATTCCCGGAAACAAATTTGTTCCAAAAAAATTAATTGGCGTTACTAAACAGATTTCTATTTTTTTTTTTTTTTTTGAGGGGGAAACAAAAGAATAGAAATAGCGAAAAGTTGGCTAGTTACCGAACAAGCCATAAATGGATGCTTGGTGGAGGAACCCTTTAGTACCATGAGCATGGCTAACCTAACTAAAACGATGACATCTACGTAATATAAGTGCAAGATAAACTGATAAAGGGCCATTTTTTTGTCCTGTTCTGATCGGAGGAAACTTCCTCCAATTAGTTTTTTTTGATTAGTAGGTTATAAACTTAAGTATCAGCTATATTTACCTTTGGTTAATTACATTTGCATTTGGCAATGTTCATATTTGTGACTCACCAATTAAAAATATTCTTTCAAATTAGAGATGAAGGAAAACACATCCTTTAATGATTCACGTCTCTTCCAGAGGTGGCTTAATCCATGTTCATAAGTTGTAGCACTATTCATTTAGAGTTCAAATTTAGCACCCTACCATGCCCCCTTCCCCTTCCAACATTATGAATCACGATCTGTTATTTTTATTAATAATTTGCCTTTTTGATTTTGTCTCTATCAAATTTGACTCATATGTCGGGATCCACGTACGCAATTCCCTCTTTAAAGAGAACATTGTGTACCAAAAGTGGTATAATTGACAAAAACCAATCATAGTGAATTTTCTTTTAGATAATATATGTATAAAACATATTCCTAATAATAATTACTTCTATTTTACAAGTGTCCACTGACCTCGCACATTTTCTCTCGGCTCTGTCTTGTGCACCGGATTTGACTTGCTCGAACGACCGATCATGCCAATCACGATAATTTTCTGCCGTTTTGGCTTAAAATCTTCTTGATATTCTTGTTTGCCGCTTCCACAGCTCCATTCATTTGTGGGCGGTAGGGAGAAGAATTCAAATGGCGAATGTGGAATTCTCCAAGTTCCCATAAAAAATGAAATTCATAACCCCCGTTTTTTTTTCCTTGTTAAAGCTGACCTCGTTTTTTTTTTTAATGATTTTCTTGTTAAGGAATTCTAAGATGGGATCCTTAACAAAAGTTGTTTGTCTCTCTTTTGTTCGCGCTGTGGTAAAATTTCATATTTTTTCAGATTTTCTTTTTAGGTCAAATCACCATTAATGTGTCATGACATCCCGATATTTTGCTGCAATTCCGACGTAATATTGTGCATTCTTGAATTTTCTTTAACTTCTATGTAGCTCACGTTAAAAAACTTTTGCCATGAAAGTTGTTACCATGATTGAATGTGCATTTGATTCTAACTTGAGGTTAGTTTGGTTATTAATTGATGCCATTTTGATCAAGAAAATTCATACGTGCTTGTGGTAAGATATGGCTTCAATTTCATGGCGATTTGTCATCAAACAATTCCAATTTATAGTCTCACGTGCTCTGTTACAATTTTGATTGCATGCTGGAAGTTGTGGATTAAGCATTGATTAGATGGACATACATGTAGCATGAACACGCTCGATGATGCATATTGTTTGGTGAATGATCTTTTGTCAGCAAATTCACTTGTTTGGTTAACTGAGAACCAAAGTTATATGACTTGGATGTATGTCATATTATATGCTTTGCATGTGATCATTTAATGAACGATTTTGATGCGACGCATATCAATGTTGAACTTTAGGATATCGCTCGAAACTTGACTTTCACATTGTACTTCTTTTAAGCAATTAATTTTGATATGATGTATTGTTTTCTTTTTGGGTGCTTGACGTGTTTGATTGTTTCTTTCCTATGTACGCATCTAGTTATAGTTTTTTTTTTAGCTAGGATTAGATTAGAATTTTGAAGATGGAGAAGGCGTGAAGATGGTGGAGGTCGATGTCCATTCCGACCATTTTCATGTAATACCCATTTTCCCGACATATGTCTCGGGTTCCATGCATTGTATAAAACCCGACGAGTTGCGGGTTTTCTTTCTTTCTTTTTAATTGTTTTCTCTTTTATATTTTTAGGACTGCCTGATAGATTTACTGTTTTTTCTTGATTGCTTACTTAATGTTTTGCAATTTCAATTTCATTGGTTGTTTTCCTTTCTATTTTTTTAGAAATAGAATAGCATGAAAATGATCAACCACGCACGATCACTTAGTCTAGGAATTGATGATCCCGAAAATGTAAAAAGAAATGCATGGACATATTAGGAAAAACACAACATACTGTTTAGGTACCGAAAGGGCGCTAATAGCAATATTAGCGTAATCCAAGTCCCCGAACCTAAATATCTGGTTGCGTAGAAATCGAGGGAATACTCCCGACCCTCGATTGGGTTTCTAGCCGACCCCCGAAAATGAGGCTAGTGGCGACTCCCGTATATTTTTAGGTTGTTATAAACAACTAGATTCTATAAATAAATCCGCTGTCACGCGGGGTATGAGCTTGGGAGAGCTCGTGATCTTGAGATCAAGTACCCCTAAACCCGACCTTTCCCCACCTTGGATACATTTTCGAGGGGGCGGCGAGATCGGGTCGCGACATCCACCATGAGATAGGAGTAGGACCGTGCAATTTACCGCAATAAATTAGCCGGGTGAACACAGCTCCCTCTCTCTCTCACACGCACACAAACGCACTCGCAATTAACAATCTCTCTCTCAAGTACATACACAAATAAAATCCTTTTAGATTATCATATATGTTTGTTCAAAGGATGATTCTACTATCCCTTTAAGAAAAAACATATTTTTTCTATACTGTAAGGCTACATTTGGAAGTTGGGATAAAATTTGGAATAGAATATGATTTATCCTATCATATGTTTGGTGCTCGCTTAAGACATAATTAATTCGAATATAAGAAGAATATAGACAGAATAAAATTATCCCATGGGGGAGGTGGGATAAAGGTGGATAGAATTTCTAATGTCCATAACAGAAAAGTTATTTTTTTAATAACAAAATTATTAAATTAATAAAATTGAAATTATATTTCAATATAAATAATATTTGAATTCTAATTTAAGAAATAAAAATTTTAAAAATAAAAATTTATTTTTGATTAAGCTTATTTTAATTTATATATTCAACTTTAATTATATCTTATAATAAACATTCAATCTATAAATTAAATATTTATATTTATTATATATTTTAGGCATTTCTATATTTTAGGTATTTACTATTTGATAAAATTTTATTGAAGAATGATGAAAGGGAAAAAAAAAGAAATAATAAAGAAAATAATATAAAAAAGAGGAAAATAAAATAAAAAATAAATTAAGGAATAGTGTTACGAGAGGTTTTCACCATCTCCCTTTATGAACATTTATGTTCATTTACAATAATTTGTCGTTTATATTTAAAAAAAAAAATATACATGATATGATGTGAATATATCCGACTTTAATATTGCGATTCACCAAACAATAGACATGATATAAAAAAAAAAAAAATCCCAAGATTTCATATCCTATCCTATCTAATCCTATCTCAATTAGAAATCCGGACGACCAAACATAGCCTAAGATTTCTGAAAAAGTTGTAAGTGTTAAAAATTTCGATAAAAATAGAAAGTTACCTACCATCTTATTTCCAAACAACTTTTGATAACTTACCTATAATTTTTTTGAAATTACCAACTCTGATGTTTTCAAATTACCCTTTTTCTTATTTTTTCAATTTTTATTTATCTTTCTTTCTAATGCCTGAAATATATCAACTCTTATATATGAATTTATCAATCTTTATTTCAATGACTTGCCAAGGTTTTTCGGATTAACTTACCAACTTTTTTTGGGCAACTGATTCTCAATTGAGTTACTTATTAACATTTAATTTCCTTTAATTCATCAACTTTCGTTACCTTTTGTAGCTTTTGTTTGTTTCACTCACAAGCGCTTAAATCTATTAACTCTAATATGAATCTGCCAATCTTTATTCATGAGACTTACTAGTTTTTCTCTTGTTAGGTTGCCAACTAATTTTGGTTTATTAACTCTCACTCGAAATTTACTAATATAAAAAAAATCTAATTTAATTTTCCTAAATAGAGAAACACTATTTGGGCAATAGTAACTTGTGCCAGGACAGTTGAAGAACCAAGTACGGGCACTAGAAGCTGACGTCACTCGCACTCGCGTTTTCTATTGGGCAATTCGCAGCAACTGGAGGCACGCCACGATTGCTCTAGTTTCGGTTGGCTGTTCTTCATATCTTCCCAGGCATGCACACTCCCGTCGAGAAGTTAGAGAGAGCATCGTCGGCGTATGTTCATGAACTCGTTGACTTCTCTCTGTCCTGCCTCAGTTGTTCCTTCACACACCATTTCCATTTTATGCGTTTTTTCGCACATGCAAACTTTGACTTCTCTCTTTCCCCTGTTTCAGTTGTTCCTTCCTCTCTCTCTCACTCTCTCTCTCTCTCTCTGCGCATAGAGCCATCTCTTCATGCCTTCGTCATCGAAGTTCTCGAAGCGACAAGGGACGGGCTGAGGACCGCGAGTGTGGGTCTGCGAAGCAGTCCATGGGTCTCCTTGACGTGCTGTGGCGAATATGGACTATTCAGATGCATCATTCGACGTACGCTATAATAGCTGCGGTTGTCGGTTCCCTATCCTTCATATTTTCGGATGATATGCACAAACTTATTGAGGTGTTGGATAAGAGCATCGACTGATGATATGAATTTGTCTTTATATCTGACAATTTATGGCTCCTCTATTTTTTTCCTTACTGTCTTCCAAAGGCGAGAAGAAGACC
This sequence comes from Eucalyptus brandiana, assembly GCA_014182725.1. Lineage (NCBI taxonomy): Eukaryota > Viridiplantae > Streptophyta > Magnoliopsida > Myrtales > Myrtaceae > Eucalyptus > Eucalyptus brandiana. Next base: position 34,545,550 of record CM024669.1, read on the forward strand.
TGAGCTCTGGAACCTTCTACAGAAGAGCACGGTTAGTTATGAGGATCCATTTCTTTGAAGATTATACAGCATAGGCTTTTTCTTGTGGTTTTTAGTATAATGCATATTACGTTATGTACAGGTTCTAAGCATTGCCTGCTGTGGATTTTATAGTCTCTGCGGGAACCGTGCTTATTTGAAGCAAACGCCGTTTGAGGGAAAATGTTATGGCTGGTTCTCTTTTGGGAAGAAAGAAGAAAGGGACACATTAGTCTCGAAACTCCTGCGGATGAATGAGTTTAAGGACGAGATTTGCTCGTGTTGGTTTGCTCCGGTTGGGTCTGCTAATGATTATCCATTCTGGTCGAAGTGGGTCATGTTCGGGCAGGTACAAAATGAACGCTTTCTGCATTGATCATATGTCATGGCTACTTTAATATCGCTTTCTTGTTCGTTGAAGGGTTCTGATGAAATTTCTTCCTTACACTCGTTATGGGCAACCTTCGCAGGCCTTTATATTGCCGATTATCTTCTGGAAAGGTCAACCGGGTGAGTGACAATTTGTTTGTCTTTGATAGGTCGGTTCAGATTTGGTAGGTTGAAAATATGTCCGATCCAATTCGACCTAGTCACCCCACTCATTTTTATGTGATGCAATTTTAGAGATCCATACCCGATTCAATACTATTTGACCCAACTTGATTCGGACTTGGATCCATACTAAATTCAATTTGAGCTCCAATTTCTAGCAATTTTTCTCTTTAAATATGAAAAATAGCACGTGAAAAAAAAAGTAATATTAAATAGAACATTAGAAAATTATAAATAAGAAATTACTATAACATTTTAGCCTTGACGTATCAAGCTACTAGAATATAATCTCCTATAGTTCTCCCGGTGCTAGAAGTTTGATGAAATTTCTGCTCTCGTAAGATTTGAAAATACTCAAAGACTTGAAAGACTAGCCATAGGTCTCCTAGCGGTTCTCTCACAATCTCTTAGGAGAGCTTTGGACAGTAGCGGAGGAGGTGGCAGTGAGAGAGTGACAAGTAGTAATAACAGTCTTTGAGCCATTATGAGAATAACAAGCTTGTGAATTATAAATTTTTAAAAGAATGGACCCCATAATAAGATATAATTATTTGTTATTAGATTTTTTTACCATCACCAATAATTTCTCATTGACCTATTTTAACACCTCTGGTATTTAATAGCTAACAAAACTTTGCTGCCTTGTCTTGGACAAAGTTTTGTGATGGATTCTCGTTCTTATTCTCGTTATAGGGCAATAGTTTTCACTACAAGTTTTTTGATTAGGCAATTAAGAACAGTACCTTGATAAAGTAGGTAGCATGAATATGATAGACGACTATTTGTTGGAGTTGTTTGTGATAATGCAGTTGAAAACTCCGGCAGTAGAAATGTCACGCCCCGATCCTCGGACACGCACACATCCTTCTACTTAGTCGATTTTAAAATGCGATATCCCAGGACTATGTATCGCCGACCCTTTCATTTTTTTAGCACATGCGGAAGCAGTTAAAATCTCCAGACAATAAAACGATGGGATAGAAAAGCATGGCCATATTTTTCATATTGAAACTTATAACCAAACTTTTATACAAAACACAAACCAATTCATAACTATTTACTTCAAAAGGAATTCTCAAAAGAAGATAGACTCTCAGTCCATCCCGGCTGCACTCAAGACCCCTCTCGGGATTATCTTCTTCTTCCAAAATCCTTCTTCTCAGGTTTCACCTCCGAGTTCTCCTTCTCAGACTCCTCCTCATCAGGGTCCTGAAATGTTTTTCCCCAAACTGGGATGAGACTACGTCTCAGCGAGTTCTACCCCACTAAGCCCAATTAGTAAACCATTATACTAAAGGCTGCCTAAACACGCATAGGTCAAAAGACGTACCTTAGCATCAGATCCCACCTGCATGTTAGCACAGGTCAAATAGACACCTAAGCAATCACATCACAGATCAAAGTATCGATTAAATCGACCTAGTCGATTACACGTCAACAAGACCACTCACGGTCATTTCCATTCAATCAATCATTTCACAACATCAGATCAAAGCAATGATCAATCGACCTAGTCGATTACATGTCAACGATGACCATTCTCCGGCCAATTCAGTTCAATCAATCAATCCATGACAAACGGATCAAATCATATCGATGATTCCATCTATACTCGATAATTAATCTCAACATTCCAATTCAACATTCCCACTCAAATATAGGCTCAAGGCGCTAGAGGTGACCCCAACACAAAGTCTCGCCATTGTGCAGTACTTAGTCCTTAACCACAAATAACAATAGTATAAGGCGCTAGAGGTAACTCACACGAAATCTCGCTATCGTGTAGTACTTAGTCCTTCACTACAAAATCAATAGTATAAGGCGCTAGAGGTAGCTCACACGAAATCTCACTATCGTGTAGTACTTAGTCCTTCACTATAAAATGCAATAGGGTAAGGCGCTAGAGGTGACTCATACGAGATCTTCCATCGTGTAGCACTTAACCCTCCACTATGCATAACAATGCAGCAAGGCGCTAGAGGTAATTCCCATGCGACTCAAGTCGCCATGTAATACTTAGTCCTTAACTACAATAAGCAATGGTATGAGGCGCTAGAGGTAACTCACACGAAGTCTTCTACTTGTGTAGTACTTAGTCCTTTACCTGCTCATGATCCACTGGGTTCCCTCCACACAACACACATCACATCAACTTCCAATAATCATCTTGCTTCAACTATAAGCCAACACACGATTAATCCCTCACGGCCCAATGACATTGTGCCTCGCACTGTCTCGACCTCATTTCTTCGTATAAAAAAATATTCGATAAAATATCGTGCGTGGGCGCACTGGCCGGGCCTTAGCCAAAATATAATATTTTCCTTTCCATAATTCCCACATTTTTCGTAGTCCATTCAAATATTGATGGCATCATCAACCGATGCCCGGTTATTTTTCAATTAATAACCAATGATTTTCCAATCAAAGAATAATTCACATCCTTCACAAATAATTCAATTCAAGACAGAATAAAGCTCCATTAAATAAATGGACTTCACCACACGATCTAATCGGACGAAATTTCGGTCGTTGACCATCTCAATCTTAATTTCCGAAAAATAAATAATTAATTAATTAATTTCGAAAATTAATAATTAATTTCAATAAATCCAATTTAGCTCAAATTAAAGCCCAATTAAATAAACGGGCTGCACCACGATCATCAGCATAAAAATTCGGCCATTAGCCATCCAAGTTGAATTTCCGGGAAATAAATCATTAAATAATTAATTTCGAAAATAATATTTAAATACAAGAAATTCAATTTAGTTTAAAATAAAGTTCTCGATTAAATAAACGAACTTCACCACGGTCATCAGCATAATTTTCCGGTTCTAGACCATCTCAATTGAATTTTCGGAAAATAAATAAATAATTAATTTAATTCCGAAAAATAATATTTAAATGCCAAAAATCCCACTTAGGCCCGAATCACCAAATTGAAGCCCGATTAGGCGTCGGAAAATTCCCGAGACACTTCCAATAATTAGTAGACCACATCTACTTGCTAATTGCGCAATCAATTTAACTAAATCGCATCACAATTGACTAATAATTGCTAATTTATTCTAATCTAACAACCTAAACATAATTAATTAAAACTAAACCAACCTTAAGCATAATTAGCCAACTAATCCAGGATTAGTGAGATTACTCACCAAATCGCGCGCAAATCGGATCAATCCGACGGCGGCGACGCGAGGAACGATTCTTCCCAAAGCGACTCACGGATCCGGGGCCCGGAAACGGCCCAAAACGGCCCACGAGTGAGCTGGAAACCCACTCGTTGGGTTGCTGGACAGGGCTAGCCGAGGCTGGATCGGCGGCTAGGACGGGGAGGGGAGGCCGGCGGAGGATGAGGGGAGCTCCGGCGGGTCCGAATGGTGGCCGGACGGAGTTGGGTGGCGGCCGGAGGCGTCGGGCCGAGCTGGACAGCAGCTGGAATCGCACGGGGGAGGACTGGGTGCGAGGGGACAGACGCGGGGGCACGCGGACGGCGGAACGGCGGCGAGCGGTGGGCGTCCGGGCGGCGGTGCGGGCGGCGACGGCTTCGGCGAGCTCTTCCGCTTCCATTCGCTGGCTCCACACGAAGAAGAAAGAAGAAGCAGAAGGAGGGCTCGGTCACGAAGGAGTGGGGGCAAGAAGAGAGAGAAGAGATAAGGGAGGGGGTTTGACCGGTCAAAAAGGAAAAGAAGAAGGAGGAGAAGCCAATTTAAAATTGGCAAGGGGAGTGTTCGGTGGGGGTGTGTCCGCACGAAGAGAGAGGGGAGAGGAGAGAGAAGAGAGAGAGAAGAGAGAAAAGGGAGAGAGAGAAGAATTTAAATAATAATCTTATTCTTTTTCTTTTCTTTTCTCTTTTCCTTTTCTTTTCTAATTTCTTTTGGTCTTCGATTTTTCCTCCGATAATTTCTTTCTTGAAATTTCGGACTCGTCGATAATTTGACGGACGATGAGACAGTCCTAAAAATGAATTGTGACACGCTTGAATATTCGATTTCCCGAGACCGAATTAAATTTCATGGTTAAAATCGACCAGACGCGATTTTAGTCCAATCCAACAAATTAGGTAGCTTTTAGGGATTTTACCGCGGTTATATCCCTTAACGGCTTCACCCAATAGGTTAGCTAACTCGTGAGTGATAATTTCGAGAGAAAAAAAAGGACCATAGGCACGTCGACGAAATGCACATTTCATTTTATCGAAACGGGGTCGAATTTCAGGATGTCACAAGAAAAGTAAAATGGTCTTGTGCTTATAGATGACCTTGTATCGGTTCATCTCATTTTTGCCTGTCATCACTTTTTCACCAGTCTGCGGAGGTTGCAACTTAATTGGTTAGAATTTTATAACGAGCAGGTGGGCTCTCACTCACCATTTATCGGCGAGAGAAGAAGAGCAAATGAGACCAGACTTGTTGGACATGGTTCCTTGGTATTCTGGGTATACGTTAGAGGAAATGAAATCAGAATTTTTGGACATGGTTCCTTGGTATTCTGGGTATACGTTTTCCCTCCTCCTTCTCCTTTTCTTGCCCATTTTTCAGGGGATCTTGGAGTGTCTTTTACTCATACAGTTGTTGTGTACTGCAGAACTTCAGCTGATCTTTTTAAGACGGTTTTTGACCTCATAGTGTCAGTAACCGTCTTTCTTGGCCGCTTTGACAGTCGCATGATGCAGGTTAAGTTCGATTTTTCTAAACTCCATGTACTTAATTCATGATGTACCCCGTTTTCTCGGAAATTTCCCTCCGAAATGCAGTTCACGTCTCTCTGTATCAGCCCATTGATCTCTCTAAGAAGATAGTTGACCCGGAAATGACTTCAATAGATTTTTCTTCACAGTTTTTCCTTGTTGGATCTTAACAAAAGGAATATTATGAAACCTTTGCATCACAAATACAGCATCAAGTATAGCTTAGGTTATCAAATCATTTACTAACCGAACACACACACACTCAAAAGAAAAGGAAGAAAAGCCGTTTAGATAGTTTAAAGATTGAATGAGTAATTTGTGCTGACAATTGATCTAAAGTTGCTGTTTGCAACTTCGATTGTCAATGTTTATTTTCAATCATTTTATTTGCAGTCTCTCCATCTTTTTATCAAATCAATTTATCGTCGCTATAGCATAAATGTAATCGGTGTGAATAACCTTTTGCGTTCTCTAATTAAATTAAGCATTTTGGTGTTGCTTAAGTACTGAACCATGTGTGCATAAAAAATGCAGCGGCTGCATCATCTCATCATTTTTTAATTCATCAGGCAGCAGTGAGCAAAGCCGAACACGGAGTTCGACGGGATTTTTTGTATGACCACTCCAGGGATAAAGAAGATTTTTGGTTTGATTTCGTGGCTGATACTGGTGATGGTTGGAACTCTTCTTACTGCATTGCACGGGTACTGGCTCAGCCTGAACTTAATGTGGAGACCAGTAGTGATTCAGAGCTTCCCTTGCCACCTGGGAAGCATCACTTACAACGAGGGAACTTGCTTCTTATAGGGGGCGATCTTGCGTAAGTCAATCGCGCATTTTTCTATTCTACAGCACGACAATTTGCATCAGTTTAAGTAATTTTCTTGCTGTCATTTTATTGTATCTCCTGCATGAACCGGAGCATGTAGAGTTAATGACTGATGGTTCTTATATAGTATTTAAACCATTAGTCATATAAAATTCGTGGGTCCAATGCTCATGGTAAGTTGAAAATGAAACAGTACCAAACATTTTGGTTGGCTAAATTTTGCATTTGAACTTCTTCTGGTCTATTTTATATGTTTTTCTATTTAGACTGACTGTTCTGCATCTACTTTTCTTGAGGAGGAACATATCAATTGGCTTAACTTGCATTTATTGTACCATTACGCTTCCAGATATACGTTGTGTTCATCGAGCTTGAGACTCTCATTTGCCACTTCGGGAGTGTGATTTGATTACCTCAGGGTCGGTTTGTTTTGACTTAAGAAAACCTGGAAGCGATTCTTACTTTCCCATGAAATTTAAAAATATTATTCGAATTTTAAGAAATTATTAAAATTGTAAGTTCAGACTAATCTCCTTCACTCGTTTTCTTTCATTTCGGCTAGTGTTAAACAATACATTTTTTATTGGATCATATTGGTTGCAGAGTATGAAAGGAAGCGTCAGCTGGTTTGATTTTAAAAGAAGCATGCTGAACAGAGGATTAGGCATCATTTGCTTGTATAAGTGCATCGTTTTCTAGAAATGTTCGATCTCCCACTCAAGCAAATTATTATGCTTCCTTTGTAGATATCCAAATCCGACTCCAGACAATTACGAATACAGATTCTTTCGTCCTTTTATGTGTGCTCTTCAGCCTCCTCCAACTTGGTACAAATCAGAGCAGATCGCTGTGGACAAGCCTGAGATTCCACTTGAGTTCTCTGATGGACCCCGGGCTTTCATAATTCCTGGAAATCATGGTTAGTAGTGGTTTCATCCTGACCCTTGCTTAAGTTATTTGTCTGGCTCTTGGAGATCACCTCGTATCATTTTAGAAATTGTCACCATTACTTTGTGCTGAACCCATGTCCTTATTTGTTTTATGGGAAAATTACCAAAACAATCCTAAACCTATTGCAATTTTTTTAATTTAGTCATAAACTTTTTTTTTAACCAATCAAGTCCTAAACCTTTGTAATTATGTCAATTTAGTCCATTCGACCAAATTTGGTTGGCCAATGCTAACGTGGACACTGGCCGACGCTGACGTGTCATTTTAAAATATTTTTTTTGATTTTATTTATTTCCTCTCTCTCTCTCTTTCCCTCCTTCCTTCCTTCCTTCTTCCCCCAGCCGATTGTCGGACCTCGGCAACTAGCCAGAGGTGTTGACTGGCGAGGCTCACCCCCACCGATCACTAGCGAGGGTGAACCTCACCCAATGACGGTGTTGCTCGGCCTCGCCATGGCTGAGCAAGGGCAAGGTGTTGACCGGCAAGGCTTGCCCCCACCGATCATTGGCGAGGGTGAACCTCACCCAACAACGGTGTTGCTTGGCCTCGCCATGGCTGAGCAAGGGCCTTGCCCTGTGATGGCGAGGCTCTCACTAGATCCATGGCCAATGGCGAGGTCGTTGTTACTAGGCAAGGCCCTCGCCAAATCCACAATGAGGGTGGCCTCACCCTAGGTGGGGGAGGCCTTGCTATCGTAGGATGAGCTCGACCTTGCCCAGCCATGGTGAGGCCGAGCAATGCCGTCGCTAGGTGAGGTTGAGCCTTGCCAAATCTAGCGAGGCCTCGGCCAACAATAGGACCTCATCTTCAATTTGGCGAGGCTCGCCCTCGCCAGTGGCCGATGGGGGTGAGCCTTGCCAGCCAACACCTTGGTCAACTGCCGAGGTTCGGCAACTGATTGGGGGAAGAAGGAAGAGGGGGGAGAAAGAGAAAAAAAAAAATTAAAAATGGCACGTCACCATTGGCCAAGTGGCTTGCACCGACCTGTAAGGGATGTTTTTAGTTCTTGCATTTAATTTTTAGATGTAATTGATTCATTTCTCCCCTGCGAGGGAATTCTATTCATTTCTCCCCTGCGAGGGAATTTCATTCATTTCTCCCCTGCGAGGGAATTCCGTCATTTCATTCGTTTGTGCTTGTAATAATCTGGATCATAAACTTTCTAGATCCAAGATGATATACGTTGTAATGCAATTTTCGCATATCAATAAAATTCATGTTTTGTTAATAGAGGTGTGAGGCCTAAATCAGTCCTATGATGATGCTTTGAGGCCTGAGCTTCCACACGATCTATAGTTTCAAAATGTTTTAGTGGAACGAAGACGTCCAATGACATGAGGATTAGTTCCCAATAAATTTTTCAAACAACAACTTGAATTTGAAAATAAATTTTTCATGACATTTACATTCATTGCATTCGTTTATATGTATATATGCTAACCATTTTTCAATTGCATCTCAGGCATGACATTTCACATCACGATAGTCGTTTACATGGCTCGGATTCGCATTCAAAAGATTTTGACGAACCCGATTATTCCGACTCAGAGAATGAAGATGGTCCTCGAGGTATTGAAAAGGAATGGCTCAGACATGAAAAGTCTAAGCCTCTTACCACCAAACAGCCAGTCACTCTAAATTTAGGAGATTCAAATAACCCCAAAGAAACCAAGATTGGGGCAGGTCTCTCTCAAGTGGATGTCAATGGATTAATTGGGCTCTTGAAAGAAATATATGGAGAGTGTGGCACTCGTATGAACGGTCATCTCTTGGCTAGAAAAATATTGAGGCTCGGTTACTATTGGTTGATCATGGAAGCCGATTGTATTCAGCATGTGAGATCTTTGTCATCAATGCCAAGTCTATGGAGACAAAATCAATTCTCCTCCTAATGAGCTACATCAAATGTCCAAGCCTTGGCCTTTTTCAATGTGGGGCGTCGACATCATCGGACCAATTAATCCTTAAGCGTCGAATGGACATCGTTTTATCTTGGTAGCCATTGATTACTTCACTAAATTGATTGAAGCCAATTCTTATGCCCATGTTACTGCAAAGAGTGTGGCAAAATTCATCCGTCGTGATATCATCGCTCGATATGGAGTTCCTGAAGCGATCATCACAAATAATGGATCAAACTTGAACAATAAAGTGGTGGATGATTTACTTGGAGAATTCCACATTCGCCATTTGAATTCTTCTCCCTACCGCCCACAAATGAATGGAGCTGTGGAAGCGGCAAACAAGAATATCAAGAAGATTTTAAGCCAAAACGGCAGAAAATTATTGTGATTGGCATGATCGGTTGCCATATGCTTGTTTGCTTATCGAACTTCAATTCGTACTTCGACTGGGGCAACACCGTTCTCACTGGTTTATGGGATGGAAGCTGTATTACCTGTGGAAGTGGAAATTCCTTCACTAAGGGTACTTTCTCAAATCAAGCTCTCTGAAGCTGAATGGGTTCAGCAAAGATTTGAACAACTTAATATGATCGATGAAAAGCGAGTAAAAGCATTATGTCATGGACAAAGCTATCAGAAGAGGGTAGCTAAATCATTTAATCGCAAGGTTAGACCAAGGCATTTCGAGATTAATGATCTTGTCTTGAGGAAGGTTTTACCTATCATTCCAGATCTTCGTGGGAAGTTTACTCCAAACTATGAAGGTCCATATATTGTAAAGAAAGTGCTACCTGGTGGGGCACTAATCCTTGTAGAAATGGATGGTCACGAATTGCCAAGACTCGTAAATGCGATCTTTGTCAAGAAGTATTATCCATGAATAAAGTGAAAGGCCTTTGAGCCATTTTTGGATTGAATCTGAGCCATTTTAGGATGTTTGCATCATGCATTTTCATGCATACATATTGCATCTGCATGTTTGTTCACTTTGCAGGATCTCTGATGAAGATTCTACCTATCCCCAAGAGGTTCATCTCAAGAGTGCAAAACTTTCAAAAGTGTCAATTCTTCTTTAGAACTTAGAAGTGACCATGTTCCTTAGAATGCCAAAAAAGTCAGTTTAAACTTTAGAGTCGGTTAGAGCTCTAGAAATACAGCTAAAACTCTAAAAATGAACCCATGTGCTAAGCAAAGCCTGTTATGTCTACAAATTTTGTCCAATCTTACTCTCAAAAATCTCCCTAGTAGGGTCAAGGAAATATGTCTTTTCAGACAAAATTTCATTATATTTTCATTTCCCCAGCGGAGTCGCCAAGCCTGTCGCGACCCGATCTCGCCGCCCCCTCGAAAATGGATCCAAGGAGGGGAAAGGTCGGGTTTAGGGGTACTTGATCTCAAGATCACGAGCTCTCCCAAGCTCGTACCCCGCGTGACAGCAGATTTATTTATATGATCTAGGTATTTAACAACCTAAAAATATACATGAGTCGCCACTAGCCTCATTTTTGGGGGTCAGCTAGAAACCCAATCGAGGGTCGGGAGTGTTCCCTCGATTCCTACGCAACCAGATATCTAGGTTCGGGGACTTGGGTTACGCTAATATTGCTATTAGCGCCCTTTCGGTACCTAAACAGTATGTTGTGTTTTTCCTAACATGTCAATGCATTTCTTTTTACATTTTCAGGATCGTCAATTCCTAGGCTAAGTGATCATGCGTGGTTGATCATTTTCATGCTATTCTATTTCTAAAAAAAAAAATAGAAAGGAAAACAACCAATGAAATTGAAATTGCAAAACATTAAATAAGCAATCAAAAAAACAGTAAATCTATCGGGCGGTCCTAAAAAATATAAAAGAAAAACAATTAAAAAGAAAGAAAGAAAACCCGCAACTCGTCGGGTTTTATACAATGCATGGAACCCGAGACATATGTCGGGAAAATGGGTATTACATGAAAATGGTCGGAATGGACATCGACCTCCACCATCTTCACGCCTTCTCCATCTTCAAGGTCCTAATCTAAACCTAATCTAAGAAATTTATGACTAGGTGCATACAAGTGAAAGAAACAATCATCACAACTAAGATCAAAGCAATTGGGGTAAAACCCATGTATGATTGGCTCTAAGAAAAAAGCACAGAAATCAAGTACTTTATAAAGAGCAACTTTCATGAATGGAATCTCCTGAGGCGTATCGAGTTCAAGTAAAGTCAAGTTCATGGCCGAAAAGCAACAATTGCTAAAGCATGCAAATCAATCATAAGCAAATCAAAGAATGATGCATGATAACTGATTTGTTAAGCCACCTAATCAATACATGAAAATCATGAAATTTGAACATGACGTAAGGTTAAATGTGAAGAAAAAGTTTGATTTAGACATTTAACCCTAAATCCATGTGCAAAATGCCACACAAATCCACTAACATTGATATGTGACTTGTCATTAGGAGCAAAAATGCATGACAATTTAAATTGTTGCATGTCAACTTGAATTCTAAAATTACTTGACCTTAAAAATTCTCAAATTTTAGCATGGGATGGATATGGATATTATGGACAGCTTTCATTGAGAATTTATCTTCAAGATCATTATGTATAAGATCATACAAAATTGGTAGACAGTCAAATTCATAGAGACAAGACAACATTGCAGGTCAAGACAAATTCAAACTTCAAAACTTGATCTAAAGAAAAGAAAAGAAAAAAAAACAGGGCAAACGATGGGCAAATTGGACAAACAAGGCATCGTTAGAAAGCTCAAGGTGTCCTTTACGAATTCCTATTAGATGACAATTGCAATTTAGGTCTTTTTCTATCTCAAGCAAAGCTATTTGTATAAGTGGTCAGATCAGATCATAACAAGAAAAACACATCAGCAGATTAGCGTTCTTTGCAAGAAGCATCAGGCAGGGCAAATGGTGGCCAAATCCTACATATAATATGTCTATGGAAAGCTTGAGAAGTCTATTACAAATCTCTAGAAGATATTAAGTCCTAATAACATCATCTACTAGCTCATTTCAAATGATTTACACGGAAGGTCATCCGAAACAGAGAGCAAGTCTGAACAAGAAAATTTTCCAGAAAACTGGTACTAAATGCCGAGCTATTTTCAGGTAGTGAACGACATCGGATCAGAGCGTTCTATGGGTCGATGGAAAGATAATCAAACCATCTTCAACCTTCATGAAGATTCCGAACACAGAAAACCACAACAAACCGCTCATAACAGTTAAAACAGAAAATCGCAGCACAGTAAATCAACCTTAAAACTACTGCAGAATTGACAGACTTTGTCGGTATTTTTCGATGACCGGATGATGTCTATTTAGGGCGTGCGACATATCAAAACGAAGCTCTAGAAATGTATTTTATATGTCTAGAAGGGCTCGAAGTCAAAAAACCTTATCTAACACCTCGTTTCAACCAAAACAGAAAGTTGCAGTACGTCAAAACAGCAAACACACAAAGAATTGACGCAATTCTCAACACAGCTCATCACACATCGGTACAAACACAACAAGGTGACCACAATGTAACATGTATATCCGTGGCGAGCTAGACAATCATAGATGGCAGCAAGCACAGTGATACAAACAATGCTGATTCTTCACGTCTTACATTGAGACTATATAACATTCATGCATTGCATATACACCTCATTTACACAAATCAAATTGAAAGAGGCACAAAAAGAAATGAACAAATCACGATTGGGTATACACACAACCAAATCAAAAATTGCAGCTTGCCTATCATGTTTCAAACAACTATCCCCAACCGATAGAAGACAGCAGTTTCTAGAAAGGAGCATAAAGAAAACTCTTCCAAAGGCCGCACAACCATATCGGTTTATTGACAGCTACAAGCTCATCAAGGGGCAAAATATAGAAAGCAATCCAGATTGAAGTGTACCAATGAACTCATAGCTTTCTAGCAAAAAACACATTCCATATTATGAACAAGGAATTCTAAAAAAAAAGAACACAGCAGCAGCAGAGGACTAATTTTTACTAAAACGAGTCAACATTCTTCTTGTACATGTCCTGTTTGCTCAGCTTGCTTTGCATTGGATGTGTATCTAACCCAAGAATTTCACTAACAAATCCTAAAACGGCTAGTTACTAAGCTCTGAAATAAAAGGAAACGAAATACAAGTAAAGTCTATACAACACAACTAATGTATCGATCAAGCAAAGGGAAACTCTTAATCATATTCTGAATCAAAACACACACTGATCTAATTCAGGAATTTTATCAAACATGTGGAGAACATTTCCAGGTTATGGAGTAAATGGCATCAACAGAACAACACAAACACAGCAATTAGCATGAACGACACACAAGCTAAGGTGACTTGGCAGGAGAGGCTAATGAAAACACACAACCTTGGAACTAAAAAAAAAAACAGATACAAGTACAAAATCGATAGAGAAAGAGTGATCGAGAAGAAAAAAGACAGCGATCAAACCGGGGAGAGAGTAATGAACCATGCGTGAGACAGAGCGATCAAAAAGAGAGATAGAGAAAAACCGATTACGTATCTCGAGCTCGGAAAGGCGTGATCCGCGACGGAGGCGTCGGATTGATTAAGCGAGTGAGCGTCGAAGTAGGGATAGAGAGAGAGAGATAGAATCGAAAGAAAACTCCCTTCAATCGAGCGAGCCAACCTCCGAGCGAGTTTTCGGAGAGAGCAAGCATCGGTCCGGTGAGCCCGATCCAAAGAGAAGATCGGTTAGCGTCGTTGTCGTCGCCGCCACTACCACCGTCTTCGCCGATGACGACGCGATTGAGCAAACCAGAGAGAATCGAGAGAGAGTCCGAGAGAAGAAACCCCACCAATCTCAAAGATCGGCCTCCAATCTTCGATCCTCGCCAATGGAGGAAAAACCCTAGCCGATCAAACCCCTGTCATCATCGTTGTAACTACCGATGTCCCCGCCGTAGGCCGCTTCGCCTTCGAGAACTGATCGAGTGAGAGTCCGCGATTGAGAGAGAGATCCCTCCGAGAGAACGAGCGGAAGCCCCTTCCAGAGAGAACCTCAGAGAACCCGCAAGAGAGAGCCCCCTGTTCGCGATTTTCCCCCACTGAATGCGAGAGAGAGGGAGAGCGTCTGAGAGCCCGTGGAGAGAGAGAGAGAGATCGTGAGGATAGAGAGAGAGCTTGTGAGGAGAGAGAGTCCGTGTGAGGAGAGAGAAAGTCTCTCCCAAAAAAATTTCCTCTCACCGTCCGCGATTCCCCCTTTTTATGCTCCCTCTTTTTTTTTTTTTTTTTTTTTCTTTTTTGTTGTTTTCTTTTTATTCTAACTTTTCTTTTGCTTTTCATTTCATTTCATTTTTTTGTTTTGTTTTCATTTTCACTTTCATTTCATTTTTTTTTATGCTTTCCTTCATCCATTTTTTTTTTTTATCTTTTGGGCTCTTTGTTCTTTTCTCTCTTCTTTCTTTTTTTTTTTTTTTATTTCTAATTTTTTCTTTTCATTTCAAAATTTTTTTAACTTTTGCGAATTGAATGTTTAAAACGTCGACAAAAATTTCGGGTGTCAACAGCTGCCCCTCTTTGAGTGGGAGCTCGGAGAGGTTCCACTCAAAGACAAAATTGATACCTGAAATTTTTAGTCGACTCGACTTTGAAAGATAGAAAATGACAAAAGAAATGATGGTTGGTTAGGGACTCACCTGATACCTACCTTTGCTCATCGGGGTATCGGACTCTTCTTTGGGATTTACTCGCTCTATATCTTTCTCTCTCTCGTGGAATGAAATGAAGACAATGAAATCACTAAATGGAAAATGAATGGTTTAAGGATAACCTACAAACCGTATGGTTTAGACTGGGAGAAAGGTCTCACTGTGTAAAAACAGGTTTTGAATGGGTGCGATGCCTCACCACGTAAAAACGGATATGGACTGGACGTGATGTCTCACCGTGTAAAAATGGATGTTGACTGGATGTGATGTCTCACCGTGTAAAAACGGATGTTGACTGGATGTGATGTCTCACCGTGTAAAAACGGGTTTCGACTGGATGTGAAAGGTCTCACCGTATACAAACGGGTTTCGACTGGAAGAAAAGTCTCACCGTGTAAAAACGGGTTTCAACTGGGTGAAATGTCTCACCGTATACAAACGGGTTTCGACTGGAATAAAAATCTTACCGTGTAAAAACGGGTTTCGACTGGATGTGAAAGGTCTCACCGTGTAAAAACGGGTTCCGACTGGGAGAAGAGTCTCACCGTGTAAAAACGGGTTTCGACTGGGAAGAGGGTCTTACCGTGTAATAACGGGCTTCGGCGAGGGAAAGGTTTTTTCGACCGTTATGAGTTTCGAAATTGCTGGAGAACCAATCTTGTGAAATAACGATGATTGTCAAATCCTTTCAGAGAAGATTTTAACAAAATGAGATTTGATTAACCATCTAAGGGTTAAATCAAATATGCCAAGTGGAAATATTCTAATCAAAAGAGGTCTTTCACACTAGCTCTCAAAAAGGGCTTTTGTTCCCAACCATTGATATGGGAAAACTATTTAAATCTCACTGGAGAAGTCTCACTCAACCTATGTCTAAGGTTTTCGGAAACGTTCACAGTGAATACAATCCATTGATCAAAAGGTCTTTTAAAGGGACCGTAATGATGGCTTGGTCATGGGCTTACACAAAGGGTACGCACTCTGAGGCCAAGAAATGAATATTCAATCAATATCTTCGTCAGGTTTACAAGCCAAGAACCTTGAAGATAAGATAAGATAGGATTGCTTCCTCTCCTTCTAGCGGTAGCTCCTATGTGATATTCTCATTTCAATTCGAACCATCCCAATCGGAAGAGACTTCGGATAAGGGTTGTAATGTTGGTTCAGGTGAGGCTTAGAAAGGCTTGAAAGACTTTCAAATATCAAAGGATTAAAAGTGAGTGATTATCTTGGCATCATTACCATCACATGACTTTTCAAAAATTTGACTCTTGAAATTTAACCTATCTCAAGAGTCCTTTTAGTAATTTGTCTTGAGACATGAGAGCTTTGCTCTTTGTTCTAATGACATTGCTTGCAATACATGTTTTCTCTTGCAAGATATTTCTTTTGTTTTTTCAACAAATGATCTTTTGTGTGATCATTGATTTCGCTCTTTTTTTGGCGTTCTTGCTTTTTTTTTCTTTTTTTTTGGCATTGGCCTTGCTTTTACCAGGCACACTGCTTTTTCATGCCCTCCATAATTTTCATTCTCTTTTGAGTATCTAGGACTCTCGAGTGGCATTTACAAACATTACCAATGTTCTCAATTTTGTTGGTAAATCATGTGCCTTGCCCCAAGTGTGGGGAGATAATCATCACTGGGGTTATGAAAGAATTGCATATGGCTCAAATTGGCTAAGCAATGGATAATTGTGTTTATGGTAGCGAAAGAATGCTCTTCGTCACTTTGGGATGCTTCGAGTTTCAACAAGAAATCACCTGAAGCTAACACAAGAAGATTGATGCAAGTGAAAGCAATAAAATCTTTCTTAATCTTTTGCTCCGTAATTTTCAACCAAGACCTCCTATTTTGCCCCAATGTGGGGTTGTTCTTGACAGGGTTATTTTGAAACGCTCCCTATTTGGCTCAAAGTGGCTTGCAAGGGATATCAATAGTGTTTGGGGATTGAGAAATGAAATGCCTTTATCATTTCAAATCATGTATTCACCGTGAATGAATCCTATGCCTTAAGACATGGTTCTTTCCACTCAATTCTCTCAAAGAGTGTATGAGGACGTGTTTGGTAAAGGGGTTGCTTCTCATCATTTTAGGCACTACCACTTGGCATATTTAACAATCCTTTTCGGGTTTTCCAAAACCCACTTTAGTTAAATTCAACTCCTTGGGGAAATGAAAATATAATGAAATTTTGTCCGAAATGACATGTTTTCTTGACCCTACTGGGGGGATTTTTGGAAGTAAGGTTTGACAAAATTTATAGATAGAACATGTTTTGCTTAGCACATTGGTTCATTTCTAGAGTTCTAACTGTACTTCTAGAGTTCTAACCGACTCTAAAGTTTAAACTGACTCTTTTTTTTTTTTTTTTATATTCTAAAAGATAAAGTCACTTCTAAGTTCTAAAGAAGAATAGACACTTTTGAGAGTTTTGCACTCTTGAAATGAATCTCTTGTGGATAGATAGAATCTTCGTCGAGATCCCGCAAAATGAACAAACATGCAGATGCAATATGTATGCATGCAATGCATGATGCAAACATCCTAAAGTGGCTCGGATTTTATCAAAAATGGCTCAAAGGCCTTTCACTTTATTCATGGATAATACTTCTTGACAGCATCAGCATTTACAGGTCTTGGCAATTCATGACCATCCATCTCTACAAGGATTAGTGCCCCACCAGGTAACACTTTCTTTACAATATATGGACCTTCATAGTTTGGAGTAAACTTCCCACGAGGATCGGAATGATAGGTAAAACCTTCCTCAAGACAAGATCGTTAATCTCAAAATGTCTTGGTCTAACCTTGCGGTTGAATGATTTAGCTACCCTCTTCTGATAGCTTTGTCCATGGCATAAGGCTTTTACCCTCTTTTCATCAATCATATTAAGTTGTTCAAATCTTTGTTGAACCCATTCAGCTTCAGAGAGTTTGATTTGAGAAAGTACCCTTAGTGAAGGAATTTCCACTTCCACGGGTAATACAGCTTCCATCCCATAAACCAATGAGAACGGTGTTGCCCCAGTCGAAGTACGAATTGAAGTTCGATAAGCAAACAAAGCATATGGCAACCGATCATGCCAATCACGATAATTTTCCGCCGTTTTGGCTAAAATCTTCTTGATATTCTTGTTTGCCGCTTCCACGGCTCCATTCATTTGTGGGCGGTAGGGAGAAGAATTCAAATGGCGAATGTGGAATTCTCCAAGTAAATCATCCACCACTTTATTGTTCAAGTTTGATCCATTATCCGTGATGATCGCTTCCGGAACTCCATATCGGGCGATGATATCACGACGGATAAATTTTTCCACACTCTTTGCAGTAACATGGGCATAAGAATTGGCTTCAATCCATTTGGTGAAGTAATCAATTGCTACTAAGATAAAACGATGCCCATTTGATGCTTTAGGATTAATCGGTCCGATAATGTCGATGCCCCACATTGAAAAAGGCCGGGATTCGGACATTTGATGTAGCTCATTAGGAGGAGCATTGATCTTGTCCCCATAGACTTGGCATTGATGACAACACCTCACATGCTTGAATACAATCGGCTTCCATGGTCAACCAATAGTAACCGAGCCTCATAATTTTTCTAGCCAAGAGATGACCGTTCATATGTGGACCACACTCTCCTTCATGTATTTCTTTCATCGGAGTCTAGCTTCTTGTGTGTCCACACATTTCAATAAAACTGAATCAAAAGACCTTTTATAGAGGGCTCCTCCACCGAGGAAGAATTTGGATGCCAACTTCATCAAGTATTTTCGATCATTGGTTTGACTACCTAAGGGAAATTTGCCTTCTCGAAGGTAATTCATGATGTCATAATACCAGGGTTGACCATCAGGTTCTTCTTCTATCATTAGGCAATAAACAGGCTTTTTCAAAACGTCGATTTGCAAAGGATCAACACTTAAACCGTCAGTTACTTGCAACATCGAAGATAAAGTTGCCAAGGCATCAAGAAAGCGATTTTGTGATCTCGGCAGATAATCAAAAGAGATCTCGTCAAATTCCTTGACCAAGTCTTCGAGATATTCATGGTAAGGGATTAATTTTATATCCCGTGTTTGCCATTCACCTTCCGTTTGGTGGATGATGAGTGCGAGAATCACCATAAACTTGAAGCTTTCGACTTTCATATCGATGGCTAATTGCAAGCCAATGATGCACGCTTCATATTCAGAAATATTGTTGGTACAAGGGAATACCAGCTTTGCAGCTACTGGATAATGTTGACCTTCTGGGGATATTAAAACTGCTCCAATGCCAGAACCAGAAAGATTAACTGCACCATCAAAGTACATGGTCCACTTATCAGGCGAGACCAAATAAATCCGTTCATCGATTTCATCCCAATCATTAGATTTCCCGGGATTTTCGGCTAACATATCAGCTATAGCTCGCCCTTTGACGGACTTTTGTGCCATGCTTTGAATATCAAACTCAGAGAGTAATATTTGCCATTTAGCGAGCCTTCCAACCAATGCAGGCTTTTCCAAAAGATATTTGATCGGGTCATTTTCAGTCACCAGAAGGATGCGGTGATGCAAAGTGTATTGTCTCAATCGGTGTAAAACCCAAATCAAGGCTACACAGGTCTTTTCCACCTTAAGATATCGAATTTCGGAAGTAGTAAACTTCTTACTGAGGTAATATATGGCACGTTCTATTCCATCCTTTGGTCCTTTTTGTGCTAACATGGCTCCTAAAGACTCCTCATGAATTGTGAGATACAAAATCAGAGGTACGCCTTGGATAGGTGGTACAAGTACGGAGAGGCGTGAAAGATATCGCTTTAGTTCTTCAAATGATTTCGACATTCTTCATCCCAATTGACCTTAGCGTTCTTCTTCAATAGCTTGAAAAATGGCTTAGCAGTCTTTGACAATTGAGAGATAAATCTTGCAACATAATTCAATCTTCCCAATAAGCTTCGAACTTCTTTAACTGTAGAAGGAGGTTTCAAATCACATATGGCCTTCACCTTAGAAGGATCTATCTCGATACCTTTGTCACTAACCATAAATCCAAGAAGCTTCCCAGACTTTGCCCCAAATATGCATTTTGCGGGGTTAAGTCTCAGCTTGAATTTCCTCAAACGGTCAAATAATCTTCTTAAGATTTCTACATGATCTTCACCTTGTCTTGACTTTGCAATCATGTCATCAACATAAACTTCAATCTCCTTATGCATCATGTCATGGAATAGTGTCACCATGGCTCTTTGATATGTTGCCCCTGCGTTCTTTAAGCCAAAGGGCATAACTTTATAGCAAAATGTTCCCCACGGGGTGATAAATGAAGTTTTAGTCTTATCATCCTCTTTCATCCGGATTTGGTTATAACCAGAAAATCCATCCATGAAGGAGAACACTTCAAATCCAGCAGTGCTGTCAACTAAAACATCAATGTGCGGCAGAGGAAAATCATCCTTAGGGCTTGCCTTATTCAGATCATGGTAATCAACACATACTCGGACTCGTCCATCCTTCTTCATAACCGGGACTATATTAGCAATCCAATCCGCATATTGGGTGACTTCAATAAAACCAACATTTAAAAGCTTCATGACTTCTTCTTCAATCTTTTTGGACAATTCAGGTTTTGTCCTTCTGAGCTTTTGCTTCTTCGGCGAGAATATTAGTATCAAGAGGTAACGCATGTTCCACGATCTCGGGATCTAAACCCGGCATATCAGCATACGACCAAGCAAAAATATCTCGATATTCTTTCAAAAGCCCAATTAGTCTATTGGCATCTCGCTTGAGAGAGACTCGCCTCAATCTTGGTTTCTTTAGGGTTGTCTGAATCTCCCAAATTTACAGTGACCGGCTGTTCGGTGGTAGGAGGCTTGGATTCTTCATGTCTGAGCCATTCTTTTTCAATACTTCGAGGATCATCTTCATTCTCTGAGTCGGAATAATCAGGTTCGTCAAAATCTTTTGAATGCGAATCCGAGCCATGTAAACGACTATCGTGATGTGAAATGTCATGCCTGAGATGCAATTGAAAAATGGTTAGCATATATACATATAAACGAATGCAATGAATGTAAATGTCATGAAAAATTTATTTTCAAATTCAAGTTGTTTTGAAAAATTTATTGGGAACTAGCCCTCATGTCATTGGACGTCATCGTTCCACTAAAACAAACTATAGATCGTGTGGAGGCTCGGGCCTCAAAGCATCATCATAGGACGATTTGGGCCTCACACATCTATTAACAAAACATGAATTTTATTGATATGCGAAAATTGCATTACAACGTATATCACCTTGGATCTAGAAAGTTTATGATCCAGATTATTACAAGCACAAACGAATGAAATGACGGAATTCCCTCGCAGGGGAGAAATGAATAGAATTCCCTCGCAGGGGAGAAATGAATCGAATTCCCTCACAGGGGAGAACTAAATGGAATACAACTAAAAATTGAATGCAAGAACTAGAATCATCCCTTACACAGTGGGAACTGTGGGTTCTTCATTTCCATCGATAGCGCCAACCATGTTGACATCTTCAGAATGCTTTGGAAGGGGATTTTGTTGGACATTCAGTGCCGAGTCCTTAAAGGTGAGCAGCTTTTTATCCAGCAAATCCTGGATCTTATAACGAAGCACCGACGGTTGTCCACATGATGACCTTTTTCACCCATATGATACTCACATGTCTTATTAAGGTCGAATCCGGCAAACTTTGGTGGATTATCCCTTGGGATCTCTTTTGCCACAAGATGATTTTTGATCGGCATTGGAAGTAGTTGTGACATGGGCCTAGGCAATGGAGTAAATTGCCTTTGAGGGCCTTTCCTTTACGCTCAAAGTTTCGGAAAATCCCCCTACTTCCATGGCGGGTTTATGAATTTGAGAATTATATGGCTTTTGAGAAGAGGAATTTTGTACATAGGCGATCTCCACAGTTGATTCCTTATCCCTCTTCGGGGCATATCGACGACTTGTGTTCTCGAGACAACCTTCCTTCCCGCATAATACCCTCGATGCGTTCTCCCAACTCTACAAATGTAGCAAAGTTCATACAAGTATGGTTGTACATCTTTTCAAAAAAATCACGGGGCATAGCTTGAAGCAGCAACTTCATGGTCTCTTTCTCAGACAATGGCGGTTTTACTTGAGACGCAGTGACCCTCCATCTTTGAGCGTAGGCCCTAAATGATTCGGTTCTTCTTTTCTCAACTCGAACCAATTCTTCTCGAGTTGGAGCGATTTCATATTGAATTTGTATTCTTTGAAGGAACTCATCAACGAGATCTTCCCAAGTACGGATTTTCTCCATGTCCAACTCTATGAACCAGGTTAACGCAGGACCCACCAGGCTGTCCTGAAACGAATTGATCAAGAGCGGGGGATTATCTGAATAACGGGCCATCTTGCCCAGGTAGTACTTCAAATGAGTCTTCGGACATCCGATGCCGTCGTATTTTCTTGTGAATTCCGGCTCCTTATAGAATTCAGGGACCGTAACTTTGGCGAAGGGTGACAGTTTATCAAACCCCTGCAACTGAGAGCCTTGTAGCATGCAAAGACGTTCTTCGATCTTTGCTAGGCGCCTTGAATTCTCCTCATCGAAATGTGAAGTCGGAACCTCTTTAGATGAAGGCTCTGGACCGATAACTATCGGGATTGCGGTGGGGATCTCTTCCACAGGCCTTTTGCCACGGGCTCTACTATTGGTACCTCAGGGGGTGCGGTAGGAATATTCATGGTAGAAGAAGTAGGCGTCAAGCTTTTGACTTGGCTAGAGAGATCGGCCAATAATGTCACCAGTTGGGCCATTTGATTTTCCATATTAATGACACGGGCTTGGGTATCTTCGTTTTCCATTTTTGTTTGGCGACGAGTTTGTATAACAAATCTTTTTTCAGCCGTTTTTTCAAAATCTCCTGCAAAAGAAAATGACTCGAATTAGTACCAATCAAAAGAAACCATTAAAGTACAAATCCTAGTCAATTTTATATTTTCTTGAGATGAAATAATGATAAGAAGTGTATATGATCCAAGTATCATATAACCTCCTCTTATCAAAATTTCTTTCAAAAGAAATTATACAATTGAAAAGGAACGACGACAAATATTTAATCAGAATGCCCCTTTTCTAAAAATTACATGAAAATGTTCAAGAATGTTATTCATTTCATCAAACAATTACAAGGGAAACATAATCTTGCTTTCTTGAAGCTTACAAAGTAGTTCAATTTTACAAGGCATATGAAAATGAATACGGGAAACCTTAATAGAAAAGAGGGAAACACAAATGAATTCCCTTTACAAGAAAAGTGTATGAAATGAAAACCTAAAGACTAGGTGGGATCGAGCGGAAATGCTTGTTATCATGGGCCAAGCGTTCCTCATTGATCAAGGCATCGTCTTCTTGTTCCTTAATGTGAGCTTGTCGAAATCCTTGAGGCTCCGTAATTTTTCCACTTGTCTTGGGTTGAGATTACCAATGGTCTTGAGATTTCCAAGCACGGAGATCACGTCCTCTTCAAGTTTACCCATCTAATCCTAAACCTAAAGGGGCACTCATGATTAAAACATATCGCCGTTAAAATATAAAACGCACAATTGAAATATGGAGAGTAAGAGATAAGAATGATAAAAAAGGAACGATCTCTTACCCACCAAACATATGGCAAACACAAATCACATGTCGCATGGCGCGTGAGGTTTTGACGCCTAAGGTGAGGGTGCTAAAGGCTCAAGGTCCTCATCCCAAAGGATAAAAATAGTTTACCCACCGCTACTATCGTCGGCCAGTGCTATTTTTATCGGTTGGGATGAGCAGGTTTATGTAAGTAGTGGATTACCACGAGCATCCACTCGCAGATTCCACCCATAAACCCTCCTAAGGTCCTAAATTGGGCGATCGGGGTTTTAGACCGCGGTTGTGTGTGCGGTGTTGTGCTAAAGCTGGTAAACATGCATTTAAATTAAAACATCCAGCACTTCAATATAAACCCACATACATTCATACAACCTCACACCACCGCAAAACAAATGGTTTACAACCACGCCTCCCCTTATAACTCCAACCTACAAAACCATTTAACACAATGTTAGCGACTAACCTGATTTTCCACGCGACTTTGACATGCAGGCGATCCTACATAAGACATGTTAGTTAAAACACAACAACCATTTTTAAACGGCTTCAAGTCCTCTTAGCCTAGTAACCAGTCCCCAGTGGAGTCGCCAAGCCTGTCGCGACCCGATCTCGCCGCCCCCTCGAAAAGTATCCAAGGTGGGAAAGGTCAGGTTTAGGGGTACTTGATCTCAAGATCACGAGCTCTCCCAAGCTCGTACCCCGCGTGACAGCGGATTTATTTATATGATCTAAGTATTTAACAACCTAAAAATATACAGGAGTCGCCACTAGCCTCATTTTTTGGGGTCGGCTAGAAACCCAATCGAGGGTCGGGAGTGTTCCCTCGATTCCTACGCAACCAGATATCTAGGTTCGGGGACTTGGGTTACGCTAATATTGCTATTAGCGCCCTTTCGGTACCTAAACAGTATGTTGTGTTTTTCCTAACATGTCAATGCATTTCTTTTTACATTTTCAGGATCGTCAATTCCTAGGCTAAGTGATCATGCGTGGTTGATCATTTTCATGCTATTCTATTTCTAAAAAAAAAAAATAGAAAGGAAAACAACCAATGAAATTGAAATTGCAAAACATTAAGTAAGCAATCAAGAAAAAACAGTAAATCTATCGGGCAGTCCTAAAAAAATATAAAAGAGAAAACAATTAAAAAGAAAGAAAGAAAACCCGCAACTCGTCGGGTTTTATACAATGCATGGAACCCGAGACATATGTCGGGAAAATGAGTATTACATGAAAATGGTCGGAATGGACATCGACCTCCACCATCTTCACGCCTTCTCCATCTTCAAGGTCCTAATCTAAACCTAATCTAAGAAATTTATGACTAGGTGCATACAAGTGAAAGAAACAATCATCACAACTAAGATCAAAGCAATTGGGGTAAAACCCATGTATGATTGGCTCTAAGAAAAAGCACAGAAATCAAGTACTTTATAAAGAGCAACTTTCATGAATGGAATCTCCGAGGCGTATCGAGTTCAAGTAAAGTCAAATTCATGGCCGAAAAGCAACAATTGCTAAAGCATGCAAATCAATCATAAGCAAATCAAAGAATGATGCATGATAACTGATTTGTTAAGCCACCTAATCAATACATGAAAATCATGAAATTTGAACATGACGTAAGGTTAAATGTGAAGAAAAAGTTTGATTTAGACATTTAACCCTAAATCCATGTGCAAAATGCCACACAAATCCACTAACATTGATATGTGACTTGTCATTAGGAGCAAAAATGCATGACAACTTAAATTGTTGCATGTCAACTTGAATTCTAAAATTACTTGACCTTAAAAATTCTCAAATTTTAGCATGGGATGGATATGGATATTATGGACAGCTTTCATTGAGAATTTATCTTCAAGATCATTATGTATAAGATCATACAAAATTGGTAGACAGTCAAATTCATAGAGACAAGACAACATTGCAGGTCAAGACAAATTCAAACTTCAAAACTTGATCTAAAGAAAAGAAAAGAAAAGAAAAAAAACAGGGCAAACGATGGGCAAATTGGACAAACAAGGCATCGTTAGAAAGCTCAAGGTGTCCTTTACGAATTCCTATTAGATGACAATTGCAATTTAGGTCTTTTTCTATCTCAAGCAAAGCTATTTGTATAAGTGGTCAGATCAGATCATAACAAGCAGAACACATCAGCAGATTAGCGTTCTTTGCAAGAAGCATCAGGCAGGGCAAATGGTGGCCAAATCCTACATATAATATGTCTATGGAAAGCTTGAGAAGTCTATTACAAATATCTAGAAGATATTAAGTCCTAATAACATCATCTACTAGCTCATTTCAAATGATTTACACGGAAGGTCATCCGAAACAGAGAGCAAGTCTGAACAAGACAATTTTCCAGAAAACTGGTACTAAATGCCGAGCTATTTTCAGGTAGTGAACGACATCGGATCAGAGCGTTCTATGGGTCGATGGAAAGATAATCAAACCATCTTCAACCTTCATGAAGATTCCGAACACAGAAAAGCACAACAAACCGCTCATAACAGTTAAAACAGAAAATCGCAGCACAGTAAATCAACCTTAAAACTACTGCAGAATTGACAGACTTTGTCGGTATTTTTCGATGACCGGATGATGTCTATTTAGGGCGTGCGACATATCAAAACGAAGCTCTAGAAATGTATTTTATATGTCTAGAAGGGCTCGAAGTAAAAAAACCTTATCTAACACCTCGTTTCAACCAAAACAGAAAGTCTATCAGGCATATGAAATCGCGACACGTCGAACATTCCATTTCAATACTAACAGCAACTAGCCACAGAAAAGACGGCATTTCTATAATCGAATCCACTTCAAAAATCAAAGACAGCATTTGATTATATATTGTAACTAAAAGCACGTGAATTTACAAAATCCTAGAAGAGATCAAGGTCCATCAAAAGTAGAACAGAGCAGCAATGCAAACATACAACTATTTTTTTTCTGCAGATGATGGAAGTGTGGATCTTCAGGTAAATCATTTTTATCAATGGCTGCCATCTAAGGGAACATCTGCAAAAGTGTCTTCATCTTATAGATATTCCTGTATATCTGTGACCGTTTTTTTTTAGGCATCTGGAGCATATATCTTTTGGCCGAATGGTACATACCCTATTGAGTATGACAAGAATGCATATTTCCTTCCAGAATATTTCACTCAGGACAGCTCATGACTGATGACAGTTTATGATTATAAGTCCTTACAATATCTAGGTTCCTTTGACTATTTTGGGGGACCACTGCTGGATGAAGTACATCAGAGGATCAATTCATGGACATAGCAGGCGGTTTGTCATGCACTCAATTTTCTCGCCATATTGCTAAAATGCATTCATGACACTGCATCACTATTAGATTATTTCATCATGTTCCTAATGTTGACTAAGCTTTTAAAGGTTAGAGGCCATTAAGGGCAACCGTAATGAAGTATTTGTATTGACAACTGCAATTGTGGAAACTCACACATGAATCAACAGAGTAGTATCTAACATTATCTCCATATCGAACCACAATGATGTCTAACTGATGATGGGATTGAGGAAACAAGCAGCACATAGGATTATTGTGTATTTACCTAGCTCGCGGCACCAGACAGGAGATAAGACTCGAGAAATCGTCCAGAGAGCGAGCCTCCGATCGAGAGAGTTATTAATCTCCGAGAGCGATCCTCAACCAGTCGGAACAGAGAAAATCTCCGATCCTGATGAAGCTAGATCCGGGCGAGAGCGATCGAGTGTCTGTAAGAAAAAGAGAATTAGAGCAGGAAAGAGAATTCCCGAGTGAAAGAGTCAGCTTGAGTCCCAGAGAGCGTGTGAGATCTGGAGAACGTCCTCGAGAGAGAGAAACCGTTCGGCCGTTTTTCCTCCGAGAGAGAGTCTGAGCTGAGAGCGTTCGTCCGTTCTGTCACACTCGCGGCTACACTGACCGATATAGGAAATTTAGCTACGGCTGTCACCGATCGGGGATGGGAATACGCCGAGCGCGAAGAATGATCAGCATAGCGAAGCCAACGACCGCTTCAAGCTCTTCATCTTCGAAGCCAGAAACATCACCAACGATTTCTTCTCATTCTCCATCTTCTTCGACTCTACCTATCCGGAAGCACAAACCTCCGAGCGGCGAAACTCCCGACGGAAGAAACGAAAACCGATCGGGAGTGGAGATCAACTCCGGATCTCAGTACCGGAGGCAACAAGCCAAAGCAATGGTGGGGACGAAGGATGCGACGGTTGGTGATCGGATTGCGGTAACGGCGGCGCGCCAATCAAATCTCCGCCGCGATGGGAAGAACTTGAAGATTTGGGATCCGAGTCGAGTGCAGAGAAAGAGAGAAAGCTTCACGATGGAGGATCCTCGATCTAGGGTTTTTTTTGGTGTGGTGACCCCCAAAGAAAAATCCCCGATCGAAAGAGAGAAAACCCCCTTTTTAGCTCCGCGGGAGAGAGAGATCCTGATGAAGCGAGTGCGGGAGCCCAAAGCGTCCGTGGAGAGGAGAGAGACTGTGTCAGGAGAGAGAGAGACTTTGCGAGAGAGTTCCCCCCGAGAGAAATCGTCATCCCCTTTCTCTTTTTTCTTTTATTTTTTTATTTTTTCTAATTTTTTTCTCTTTTCATTTCATTCCTTTTGTTTTGTTTTGTTTTCTTTCTTTTTTTTTTCTTTTTTTTTCTTTTCTTTGTTTTCTTTTTGTTTTCTTTTCTTTTTGGCTCTTTATTTATTTTTCTCTCTCTTTTTTTTTTTCGTTTTTCCTTATTTCTAATTAATTTTTTTATCTTTTCATTTCAAACAATTTTTTACTTTTGCAAATTGAATGTTTAAAACGTCGACAAAAATTTCGGTGTCCAATTGCCCCTCTTTGAGTGGGAGTTCGAAGAGGTTCCACTCAAAGACAAAATTGATACCTGAAATTTTTAGTCGACTCGACTTTGAAAGATAGAAAATGACAAAAGCAATGATGGTTGGTTAGGGACATACCTAATACCTACCTTTGCTCATCAGGGTATTTGGACTCTTGTTGGGGTTTATTCGCTCTATATCTGTTTCTCTCTCTCGTGGAATGAAATGAAGACAATGAAATCACTAAATGGAAAAAGAATGGTTTAAGGATAACCTACGAAACGTATGATTTAGACTGAGAGAAAGGTCTCACTGTGTAAAAACAAGTTTTGAATGGGTGCGATGCCTCACCGTGTAAAAACGGATATGGGGTGGATGTGATGTCTCACCGTGTAAAAACGGATGTTGATTTGGATGTGATGTCTCACCGTGTCAAAAGATGTTGACTGGATGTGATGTCTCACCGTGTAAAAACGGATGTTGACTGGATATGATGTCTCACCGTGTAAAAACGGATGTTGACTGGATGTGATGTCTCACCGTGTAAAAACGGATGTTGACTGGATGTGATGTCTCACCGTGTAAAAACGGATGTTGACTGGATGTGATGTCTCCAGAGTCCCCCGTTTTTTTTCTTTCTTTTTTTTTTTTTGTTGTTTTCTTTTTATTCTAAATCTTCAAGTTCTTCCCATCGCGGCGGAGATTTGATTGGCGCGCCGCCGTTACCGCAATCCGATCACCAACCGTCGCATCCTTCGTCCCCACCATTGCTTTGGCTTGTTGCCTCCGGTACTGAGATCCGGAGTTGATCTCCACTCGCGATCGGTTTTCGTTTCTTCCGTCGGGAGTTCCGCCGCTCGGAGGTTTGTGCTTCCGGATAGGTAGAGTCGAAGAAGATGGAGAATGAGAAGAAATCGTTGGTGATGTTTCTGGCTTCGAAGATGAAGAGCTTGAAGCGGTCATTGGCTTCGCTATGCTGATCATTCTTCGCGCTCGGCGTATTCCCATCCCCGATCGATTGGGTTTCTAGCCGACCCCCAAAAATGAGGCTAGTGGCGACTCCGGTCTATTTTTTAGGTTGTTAAATACCTAGATCATATAAATAAATCCATTGTCACGCGGGGGTACGAGCTTGGGAGAGCTCGTGATCTTGAGATCAAGTACCCCTAAACCCGACCTTTCCCACCTTGGATACATTTCGAGGCGGCGAGATCGGGTCGCGATGAGCTTGGCGACTCCACTGGGAAATGAAAATATAATGAAATTTTGTCCAATCTTACTCTCAAAAATCTCCCTAGTAGGGTCAAGGAAATATGTCTTTTCAGACAAAATTTCATTATATTTTCATTTCCCCAGTGGAGTCGCCAAGCCTGTCGCGACCCGATCTCGCCGCCCCTCGAAATGTATCCAAGGTGGGAAAGGTCGGGTTTAGGGGTACTTGATCTCAAGATCACGAGCTCTCCCAAGCTCGCACCCGCGTGACAGCGGATTTATTTATATGATCTAGGTATTTAACAACCTAAAAAATAGACCGGAGTCGCCACTAGCCTCATTTTTGGGGGTCGGCTAGAAACCCAATCGAGGGTCGGGAGTGTCCAAAAATTCGTAGACATAACAGGCTTTGCTTAGCACATGGGTTCATTTTTAGAGTTTTAGCTGTATTTCTAGAGCTCTAACCGACTCTAAAGTTTAAACTGACTTTTTTGGCATTCTAAGGAACATGGTCACTTCTAAGTTCTAAAGAAGAATTGACACTTTTGAAAGTTTTGCACTCTTGAGATGAACCTCTTGGGGATAGGTAGAATCTTCATCGAGATCCCGCAAAGTGAACAAACATGCGAGATGCAATATGTATGCATGAAAATGCATGATGCAAACATCCTAAAATGGCTCGATTCAATCCGAAATGGCTCAAAGGCCTTTCACTTTATTCATAGATAATACTTCTTGACAAAGATCGGCATTTACAGGTCTTGGCAATTCGTGACCATCCATTTCTACAAGGATTAGTGCCCCACAGGTAGCACTTTCTTTACAATATATGGACCTTCATAGTTTGGAGTAAACTTCCCACGAAGATCCGGAATGATAGGTAAAACCTTCCTCAAGACAAGATCATTAATCTCGAAATGCCTTGGTCTAACCTTGCGATTAAATGATTTAGCTACCCTCTTCTGATAGCTTTGTCCATGACATAATGCTTTTACTCGCTTTTCATCGATCATATTAAGTTGTTCAAATCTTTGCTGAACCCATTCAGCTTCAGAGAGCTTGATTTGAGAAAGTACACTCAGTGAAGGAATTTCCACTTCCACAGGTAATACAGCTTCCATCCCATAAACCAATGAGAACGGTGTTGCCCCAGTCGAAGTACGAATTGAAGTTCGATAAGCAAACAAAGCATATGGCAACCGATCATGCCAATCACGATAATTTTCTGCCGTTTTGGCTTAAAATCTTCTTGATATTCTTGTTTGCCGCTTCCACAGCTCCATTCATTTGTGGGCGGTAGGGAGAAGAATTCAAATGGCGAATGTGGAATTCTCCAAGTAAATCATCCACCACTTTATTGTTCAAGTTTGATCCATTATTTGTTATGATCTGATCTGACCACTTATACAAATGGCTTTGTTTGAGCTAGAAAAAGACCTAATTTGCAATTTTCACCTAATAGGAATTCGTAAAGGACACCTTGAGCTTTCTAACGATGCCTAGTTTGTCCAATTTGCCCATCGTTTGCCCTGCTTTTCTTCTTTTATAGATCAAGTTTTGAAGCCTGAATTTGTCTTGACCTGCAAAGGTCTTTGTCTTGTCTCTATGAATGATTTGTCTACCAATTTTGTATGATCTTATACATAATGATCTTGAGGATAAATTCTCAATGAAAGCTGTCCATAATATCCATATCCATTCCATGCTAAAATTTGAGAATTTTTAAGGTCAAGTAATTTTATGGTAGAATCTCCACAGCTCCATTCATTTGTGGGCGGTAGGGAGAAGAATATTCATGGTAGAATCTCCAACAAAACCCTCTCTTTCTCTCTTGATCCGATTAAGTTTTTAGGATCCGGTTCTCTCTCCCGTTCTCTCTCTGACCTCGCACATTTTCTCTCGGCTCTGTCTTGTGCACCGGATTTGACTTGCTCGAACGACCGATCGAGGAGTTTGGAGTTTAGAGTTCAGACAGCGTCGACGGTAGTGACAACTTACGATCCTTCGCCGCTTCATTCAAGGTACGTTGAACATAAATTCATCTTCCATATCCGGATGTTCATTGGGTTGAAAAGTGACCGAGGTTTCGATTTCGTTTATGAGAAACTTACCTACTATCGAAGTTCATTGGGTAATCCGAGCTGTAATATTGTTGTTGTGATAGTTTGGTTGTGCTTTCCTATTTGGTGTTGCATTTTGGACTCATGGCCGAGATGCCTACTTTCGCTCGATGAAATGCTCAAGTTAGATCAGAATTGGCTTTCGAATGTCTTTTGACCGTTGATCGGTAGATGTAATTGATTCATGTCGGCGAATCATTGATGAAATAAGTTTTGCCATGATCGAGGAGAGTCATATGGATCTTCGTGCCTATTTGTTTGTCGTCTGAACATGTTTTGTTACGTCCTGTTTTGATAAAGAAAGGTAAATAAAACAACATGTTCTAGATTAAAATCAAATTAGTCATGCTCAAGTTTTCATCAGTGATTGCAGACATTTGGGAAACTCATTATGTCTTTATTCCGCTCCTCGGTGACTGCATTACTTGCTGATTTTCTGTTTCTTTTGCTGATCTGACCTTTTCTGTTTCAACTGATACGAGTTGGTTTTTGTGGTTTTCTGCGTTCGAAGTCTTCATGGAAGTTGAAAATGGTTCGATTATCTTTTCAATGAGCTATAGAATGCCCTAATCGGACTTCATTTAATATGGTTTTTGTCTGTCCGAAATCTAGTCCAGAATCTGCCAAATATTTGTCTCTGTGTTCTGAATGACCTTCTGTGCAAATGACTTAATATGAGCTGTTTGTTGTGGTTTTCTGTGTTCGGAATCTTCATGGAGGTTGAAGATGGTTTGATTATCTTTCCATCGACCCATAGAACGTTTTGATCCGATGTCGTTTACTACCTGAAAATAGCTCGGCATTTAGTACCAGTTTTCTGGAAAATTTTGGTGTTCTGACTTGCTCTCTGTTTCGGATGACCTTCTATGTAAATCACTTGAAATGAGCTGGTAGGTGATGTTATTAGGACTTAATATCTTCTAGAGATTTGTAATAGACTTCTCAAGCTTTCCATAGACATATTATATGTGGGATTTGGCCATCATTTGCCCTGCCTGATGCTTCTTGCAAAGAGCTCTGCTAATGTGTTCTGCTTGTTATGATCTGATCTGACCACTTATACAAATGGCTTTGTTTGAGCTAGAAAAAGACCTAATTTGCAATTTTCACCTAATAGGAATTCGTAAAGGACACCTTGAGCTTTCTAACGATGCCTAGTTTGTCCAATTTGCCCATCGTTTGCCCTGCTTTTCTTCTTTTATAGATCAAGTTTTGAAGCTTGAATTTGTCTTGACCTGCAGTGCTGTCTTGTCTCTATGAATCGATTGTCTACCAATTTTGTATGATCTTATACATAATGATCTTGAGGATAAATTCTCAATGAAAGCTGTCCATAATATCCATATCCATTCCATGCTAAAATTACTTGACCTTAAAAATTCTCAAATTTTAGCATGGAATGGATATGGATATTATGGACAGCTTTCATTGAGAATTTATCCTCAAGATCATTATGTATAAGATCATACAAAATTGGTAGGATCAGATTCATAGAGACAAGACAGCACTGCAGTCAAGACAAATTCAGGCTTCAAAACTTGATCTATAAAAGAAGAAAAGCAGGGCAAACGATGGGCAAATTGGACAAACTAGGCATCGTTAGAAAGCTCAAGGTGTCCTTTACGAATTCCTATTAGGTGAAAATTGCAAATTAGGTCTTTTTCTAGCTCAAACAAAGCCATTTGTATAAGTGGTCAGATCAGATCATAACAAATAATGGATCAAACTTGAACAATAAAGTGGTGGATGATTTACTTGGAGAATTCCACATTCGCCATTTGAATTCTTCTCCCTACCGCCCACAAATGAATGGAGCGTGGAAGCGGCAAACAAGAATATCAAGAAGATTTTAGCCAAAACGGCAGAAAATTATCGTGATTGGCATGATCGGTTGCCATATGCTTTGTTTGCTTATCGAACTTCAATTCGTACTTTCGACCGGGGCAACACCGTTCTCA
This sequence comes from Eucalyptus brandiana, assembly GCA_014182725.1. Classification (NCBI taxonomy): domain Eukaryota; kingdom Viridiplantae; phylum Streptophyta; class Magnoliopsida; order Myrtales; family Myrtaceae; genus Eucalyptus; species Eucalyptus brandiana. The sequence continues at coordinate 34,578,961 of CM024669.1, forward strand.
TTGGTTTATGGGATGGAAGTCAGATTACTGTGGAAGTGGAAATTCCTTCACGAGGGTACTTTCTCAAATCAAGCTCTCTGAAGCTGAATGGGTTCAGCAAAGATTTGAACAACTTAATATGATCGATGAAAAGCGAGTAAAAGCATTATGTCATGGACAAAGCTATCAGAAGAGGGTAGCTAAATCATTTAATCGCAAGGTTAGACCAAGGCATTTCGAGATTAATGATCTTGTCTTGAGGAAGGTTTTACCTATCATTCCAGATCTTCGTGGGAAGTTTACTCCAAACTATGAAGGTCCATATATTGTAAAGAAAGTGCTACCTGGTGGGGCACTAATCCTTGTAGAAATGGATGGTCACGAATTGCCAAGACCTGTAAATGCTGATGCTGTCAAGAAGTATTATCCATGAATAAAGTGAAAGGCCTTTGAGCCATTTTTGGATTGAATCTGAGCCATTTTAGGATGTTTGCATCATGCATTTTCATGCATACATATTGCATCTGCATGTTTGTTCACTTTGCAGGATCTCTGATGAAAATTCTACCTATCCCCAAGAGGTTCATCTCAAGAGTGCAAAACTTTCAAGATGAAGAGCCTACAGTTCCCACTGTGTAAGGGATGTTTTTAGTTCTTGCATTTAATTTTTAGATGTAATTGATTTTGTCTCCATAGACTTGGCATTGATGACACGACCAACATCCACATTAGTGTTGGCTAGCTAAATTTAACCGATTGGACTAAATTGGTATAATTATAAAAGGTTTATGAGTGAATTGATAAAAAATATTTTAAAATTTAATTGAAAAAATTACAATAGATTTAGAATTATTTTGATAATTTTCCCTTTGTTTTATCATTAGAAGTTTCTAAACCAGCGATGCCATGAAAATGTGATGGTTACCTCAAAATCATCTTTATGTGGTTTTGCAGATTGGTTTGATGGACTTCATACTTTCACGAGGTACATATGCCATAACAGTTGGTTAGGTGGATGGTTTATGCCTCAAAAAAAGAGTTATTTTGCTTTGCGACTACCGAAAAATTGGTGGGTGTTTGGCCTTGATCTGGCACTCCATGAAGATATTGATGTGTATCAATTTAAATTCTTCTCGGAGCTGGTAAACAAAGAGGTACTTCCTTAATTTTTCCTTGCAGGTTTTATCAATCTTCGATAGAGGTGCCAAAAGAAAAAAAGAAAACGGATGAGGGAACTTTTTGAGTTGAGGGACCCTGCATTGGACACGTGGCCAATTGTCCGTATCACTCTTTGGGATCTTTCTAGAGATTTTCCAGCAGTGAATTATTTGCTATTTGGCCTGTAGTCTGATTTGCTGTTGGGTTGTTTACATTTTCTTTCTTTTTTTTTTTTTTTTTTTTTTTTTTTGTTCGAAAGGTTGTTTACTTGTTGGACAAGTATTTTTCTGCTAGTAATTTGCTACAAGAGGATCATACTCTTTTAACTATAGATTTTATGATTTCTCATCTATGTCACAGCTAATCTGAGCAGATGAGCAATGATGTGCATTCATGATAATGTTAACTATATCCTTAAATGACTCGTAACTCATTTATCATTAGAATTTATTTCATATCCTATGCTACTCCTAGCAACTTATATATTTTACAATAAATTATGATGTTTTCTTCATGTTTCTGGTACCTCTAGATACACCTCTTACTCACACTAAAGTACAGATTTGAACTTTTTTTGAGGGGCTTAAGCTAGTAAACAAACTTTTATATTAAAATATGACATCTACAACTGTCTAATTCCACATTCAATGCAGGTTGATGGTGACAACTCTGTGATCATACTTACGCATTCACCTAAGTGGCTTCTTGATTGGTACTCGAATGATGTTTCTGGAAAGAATTCCTCTAACAATTCTGGAAAGAGAAATAGAAAGAAATCCTCCGATGAATCTGGAAAGAATTTCTCTCATTTGATACGTGATTATTTGAAGGGGAGATGTAAACTTCAAATTGCTGGGGACTTGCACCATTATATGCGTCATAGTGTACCTAAGAATACGTCAGCTTATGTGGAACATCTACTGGTGAATGGCTGTGGCGGGGCATTTTTACATCCAACCCACGTATTTGGCAACTTCAAGGAATATTGTGGAGCTACTTATGAGACCGAGGCTTCTTTTCCATCCTTTGAAGATTCTAGCAAGGTATATGACAAGACGGACCTAGCTTTTTTTGATCAATTAGTGTAGAACTGTAGTCGAAAATCTTACTTTTATCTGGTTTCTTTGCAGATTGCTTTGTGAAATATCTGGAAATTTCGGGAGAAAAACTGGCAGTTTGATATTATTGGTGGTATTATCTACTTTGTACTGGCTTTTTCTATGTTCCCACAAGTGAGTATGCCTTTAGCTAAATTTGAGTGTTGCATTCAGATTCTCGGTAAACTGGTGTCATGTCACTTTAGCACTTAGCACTTACCATATCCATTATTTATTAATCCAATCCATCAGAAGCTGGGTGTCTTAATTTTACTTAACTCTCCATTGTGAATCCCTTTTAAGCTGTTAAAGTTCCCAGGAGATAATTCAAGTTCCAAAGATAAGCAAATAGCATGGAGCCTACTTATCCTCCTGCTTATTGATTATTATGTTAATATGTTTGAGCAATTGCCTTATTCTTGGCCTTCCTTCGCAGTGTGACCTCGATCAAATTTTACAAGATGACTCTGTATCTGGTCATTTGAGGAGCTTTTCTGTCACTGTATGGGCTACTTTGAAGTACTTGCTGGAACAGTCTTATGTGTCACTAGCAGGTGCTTTGCTATTTCTTATTGCATTAATAGCATTTGCACCAAAAGTGTCGCGGAAGAAACGAGTGATGATGGGTTTGCTTCACTTTTCTGCGCACTTGACTTCTGTTATAATGCTTGTGCTACTGATGGAACTCGGTTTAGAGGCCTGCATCAGGCATAAATTTTTGGCGACTTCAGGTTAGTTTTCAAGCATTCTGCTGTACGTGCAATTCTTTGGCACTCTTGTCATTCATATGTACTTTTGAAGGTGGCATGACTTAGATGTCAATGTTGCATGGATCACTGGGTGCCTGATTTGATTGTCTGCTTTCACACAATGGAGAAGTGAGCGTCTCTGATGTCGGATTGATTGATATAACTTCATGAATTTTCCTCTTGTGGCACGTTGGACCATTCCTTTTTCTTGAGCTTGGGAGTCATGTCCTTGTGTTGGCTAAGTAAGCATTCACTTAAGTGTCTGAGATGCTGACGCAAACTTGTATCTTAGATTATCACTCATTGTACCAGTGGTACCGAACGGTGGAGTGTGAGTACTTTCCAGATCCTACAGGCCTTCGAGTTCGTATGGAACAATGGACATTCGGTCTTTATCCTGCTTGCATCAAATATCTCATGTCTGCCTTTGATGTCCCGGAGGTTTGTATCATTTTTATTATTTCAGGGTGCCGTTTTTTGAGTATGGGTATCTCAAGTTGCATATCTTGTCTAGAATGTGACTTTTTTTTGGATTGAAAATTACTAGGTCATGGCTGTATCACGGACAGACATCTGCCAGAACCAAATGGAATCATTGTCGCATGGCGTTGTTGCAATATATTATGCTTCTGTGTTTGTCTATTTCTCGGTCTTTTCCACTCTAGTTGTCTCTCTAGTTTTTGGAAGCTATTTATACATATGCGTTAACTGGCTTCATTTACACTATGACGAGGCATTCTCCTCACTTCGAATTGCTGATTACAAAGGGTTTACACAATTCCACATAGACAAGAAAGGTGATCTTGAAGTCTATACCCTAGCGGTTGATGAGGTAACTGGTCAGAAATATCTGTTGCTTTAGTCACATTGACAGTATATTCTGGAATTTTAAGTAATATTGCTTTAGTCCCTAGCAATATAAAATACCATCAGCTTATTCTTTACTCTGTCATTGATATTTTAAGCAATATGATTTCTTTGTGAACATTTCTATAGAAGGCCTAAGGTCATCAGAATATATTCTGGAATTGAAGCAGCACAATTTGCAGGTATCTTGCACTATTGCTATTGTTTATATTGTTTAATATATTGCACTATTGTTATATTACATGCACCATTGTCTTAAATCAAACACTGGCGGAAAATTGAATGATTTTCTGTTGCTTAACGGCTTCCCTACCAGCATCTCATCGATTTTTAATTTGAAGTACTTGTAGTTAATTAAGGACAAGTCGAAGGTTTTAATCTTTACTTCTGTTTATTAGACATTTTTAATTGTGCCTCATCAAGGGAAACATCAGCAGGAAAGAAAAGGTTCTAAGATTTTGACTTAGTGCACTGAGTTGTTAAGTCATCTCATGTTGTACTGGTTTCTTAGATATGAACTATTAGCGTCTTTGGGGATTCAGTGTTGGGCAAAAGAACGCTTCAAGTGCCATAACTTTGGCCAAAGGGACACTTAAGTGCCATAACTTACGAAATGTACACTTAAGTGCCACATTCGAAGAAAAACGGATCACTTGAGTGCCACTCCGGCCAAAGTCCGGCCAAAACGCCAACGTGGCGTTTTTCCGGCGAAGCGCACCCAAAACGATGTCGTTTTGGGCCGACGTGGTAAAAAAAAAAATTAAAAATTAATTTAATTTAATTTAAAATTAAATTTAGTTAAAATATTTTAAAATAATAATTTTAAAATTAAATTTAGTTAAATATTTTTAAAAATAATAATTTTAAAATCTTAAAATCTTTAAAAATAAAAAAAAAAAAAAAAAAAAAAAAAAAAAAGGGAACGGGGGAGGCGGGCGAGGGCTCGCAGCCCTCGCCCGGATCCGGCGAGGGCTCGCGAGCCCTCGTCGCCCGGTCGGCCGGGGTCGCCGACCCCGGCGGGGCCCGGCGACCCGGCCGACCCTCCCCCCGCCGTTGCCGGCCCTTCCGGCGGCGGGGGGGGCGGCGGCGGGCGAGGGCTTATCCCTCGGCCGCCTCCCCCACGTTGCCTTTTTTTTTTTTTTTTTAATTTTTTTAATTTTTTTAAAGTTTTTAAAAAAATTTAAACTTTTTTTAAAAAATTTTAATTATTTTGACTAAATTTAATTTTAAAATTTTTAATTTTTAATATTTTAACTAAATTTAATTTACAATTTAATTAATTTTTTATTTTTATTTTTTCACGTCAATCCAAAACGACGCCGTTTTGGCCACATCAGCGTGCAAAACGGCATCGTTTTGGACACGCTTTGCCGGAAAAATGCCACGTTGGCGTTTTAGCCGGATTTTGGCCGGAATGGCACTCAAGTGATCTCTTTTACTCCGATTTTGGCACTTAAGTGTACCTTTCGTAAGTTATAGCACTTAAGTGTCCCTTTGGCCAAAGTTGTGGCACTTGAGGGGTCCGCACGTCTTCAGTGTTGTGGCTTGTTAGATATATCTGGAAGAGTTTTCACTTATGTGCGTTGTCTTGGGACTAGTCGTTGTATGCAACATACGCATCACTTGCTCAGTCAGATTCTGTGATAAGGTCTGTTAAATATGTGTTGCTCCCTATTGAACGCTGAAATAATTCAAGAGCAGATATGATACGTTGTCTGCCTTGTAAAAGCCAGATGTATCTTAGGATTCTGCTGAAAAACCTTAAACCGGCAGCAGTGTTGGTAATATAATACCTTTTGAGCACCATCTGTCAGAATCATTTGTGTTCTCTAATTTAATGATGTCCCTGTTACTAAAATTTCAACTAGGGCTGTAGAAATTGTCGGCATGGGAAGTGGTCGTTAGACAAACTTGCATTAGGAAGGATATTTGGACAACAGAAATTATACGCAGAATCGATTCTGGATTTTTGACTGAAAAAGATAATGTGGAAAGATAAATGGAACGACGATGACAGAGATTTGGATCCAGTAAGGTCATCGAAGCTGTCTGTAGGCCCTTGACAAGTAAGGGGAAACTTCCAAAGTTCAAAAGTCTATCTGAACCCAAGTTTTGCCCAATTCAAGGAGTCTTTTTTTGGTCCAAACATTGGATGCATCATTTGTTTCCAGATCTTACGGCGCTGTCCTGCTCAACTTGTATAACTGTTCCCAACAATAGTGACTTATCTTTGCATACCACATCGTGAGCTTAGTATGAGGTTTTCTTATTCTTTCACCTTGTAATGCAGGTTCCGAAGGATTGGGATGTGGATACTCTTTGGCGGAAAAAACAAAATCAGGCAGAGGAGAAGCCACCTTAGGAAGCATCCTAGTTTGTGGAGGTCCGCAGATCCCTCAAAGGGGGACCCAGTAGACACTGTCAGAATTGTAGACTACTTTGTCATACAGCGGAACGGAATAAGTCATCAAGAAACTCCAGTCGCCGAACCTGCTCAACCAGAACCAGAACCAGAGAAGCAAGAGGAAGTAGTGGCTAGGCCATCTAACCCTGAGGAAGTACAAGAAGAAGCTCTCGCATCTGCGAGCAAGGCTCAAGCTCTCGAAGATCCAGTCATTGAAGGACCTGTTGAGCCCGAGATTCAAAAGGAACCAGGTGCCGTTCCCTCAGTTGAACCAGAGGAAACCCTGCGGTCTGACAAGGAAAAGGAAGAAGAAACCCGAAGGAAGAAGGGCAAAGAAAAGGTAATCGAAGAAGAACCAGAGAGGTATAATGCTCTGCCTCCTGAGCGAGAAACAGAGCCAATCAGACATAGTGACGATGAGAGGCCTTGTGGTGAAGGAAAGAAAGATGACCATGATGAGCACATCCATGCTGAGTTTGAGCAAACCAGTGGTTTGTCCCAGGTGCCTGAGAAGAAGGCAAAAGCTGAGGGGGAGCCTAGTGAGAAGAAGGAAGCTGAAAAGGGTGAATCTACCAACGGCCAGGTTATGAGTGCGATCCAGGAGCTGAAGGACGAAATTATCAAGGTAGAGAAAATGATTCGATCGTTGTCCTGCTTCAACCTCGATAACTTTTATCTTGATGCTTGTAAACCTTGAAGTCGACGCTTCCTTCTCAGCAGCATAAGGAAAAAGAAGATGAAAAAGATTTGAATGTTTTTAAAGTTTGATGAGCGCTTGTTTCTTCCTGTTATGAACCGTTTTCGTGTTTCTTTGAACTGACCGGATGAAGTGAATCAATACTTTTGAGTTCATTGTTTTCCACTCTTAATTATTTTTATTGCTTTTGATTATGCCAAAAAGGGAGAGAAAAATATGCAACTGTGTTGGAAAAGAGAGAGAAACATATACCTAGTAGGGACAGATAGGGGGAGAAGATATGAATCGATACAGATAACGCGAGATGTTAATCAATCACCAGGCGCAGGATATTTGATTCTTATAAGGCGCGGGTTGTGTAGAATCTTAACCATCATTTTGCAAGAGGCTCTAAACAGAAAATTTATCTGCCAAAAGTAGTAACTCTTACCATTTTCTGTAGTGCCTCTACATACCTACATATTATTCTAATTTGATCTAAATTCAAATTAGGTTCTAATAGCCAGTATTGAGGTCTTGATCCGTAGAAACCACCCTGGAGAAAAGTCAGCAATATTTCCTCTTTTTGTGCAAGCATCCAGAACAGTCAATAGCTTGCTGAAGTAGAAGACTCTTAGTCTGACTCTAAACATGCAATTTGTAGCAGGGGCATGTAAAAGAACCAAGAATTGCCTGGATTGTTTGAAATCGGAGCGGACTAGACTAGACTAGTGGTTCCCATGGAGGCTGGTCCGGTTCTTGATTCCAATTTTGGTGGAGACAATAAGTACCAGTCTAGTTCCTAATTCTAGATGTGAAACCGCTTGCCCATGTCGGTCCGGTTCTCGGTTCTAGATGTGGAATCGCCTGCCCACCCACCACACACCAAATTGAACCGGTAAATATGTACTTAAAAAAAGAAATTATATCTCAATTACTTAGTTATTTTGTAGTTTTTTGACCAAATATATATGTATATATATGTATAGTCATTAGATATTATTTACTAATTTTGTCTCTTGGGTGTAATAGGATTAACCCCCCACTTTTTTTTTTTCATTTTAATAATCAATCTACTTGTTTTCTCAACCAAAACAAAATAAACAAATGTAAGCCTCGTTCATTTTACGGAAAGTAAATTATAGGAAAATGTTTTATGGATTTTCCAACATTTACTTCATGGAAAATTAATTACTTAGGGAAAACATTTTCTATGAAGGGAATTTTTTTTTTTTAAACTAGGACACTTGATCTCTCTTATCTCACACCCCTACAAGCCATCACTTCCTCCTCCTCCTCCTCCTCCTCCTTCTTTTTTTTTTTTTTTTTTTTTAATTCGAATTATTTTTTCTTTTTCTTTCCTTTGTTTTCCCTCTTCTTCTTTATTAGCTAGTTGCCAACGATGGTGACGGTTGACAATTGATGAAAGGCAAGCCTCGAGCTCATTAGTGAGCATGAGGCTCGCCCATCTCTAGTGAGCTCAGGCTCACTGCTTGCCAAATCAATGAGCGCAAGTGTCAAGCTTGAGGCTGGTCAATTTGGCAAGGCTCAAAGCCAATGAGCTTGGAGCTCGCTAATCTGGCAAGGCCCAAGGCTGGCGAGCTCGAGGTTCACTAGATTGGCGAGCGCAAGCCTCACCACAAGCTTGAGCTCACTGGCCTTGGGCCTCGCCGTTCACCATATTGGCGAGCATGATGGGCGGGTGCCAAGCATGAGCTCGCCACCTTGTGCTTACTAGTGAGCATGAATGGTGAGTAATGAGCCTGAGCTTGCCAATGGGCGAGCACCTGTGGTCGGTTGCTAGCCATCACTTTGGCTGACGACCGGCCAAGAGAAAAGAAAAAGAAAAGAAAAGGAAAAAATAATTTAATAATCGATTTTTAAAAAATAATTAATGAAAAATCGATTTTAAAAAATAAAATAAATGAAAAAGAGTGAATGGAGGAATTGATTTTCCTTACCGATAGCGAAAAAATATTTTCCATTTCATTTTCAGATTTCACTCGAATATTAGAAAATAATTACATTTTCCCGAAAAATGTTTTCTGAAAATGTCATTTTTTTGCGAAATGAATGAATCCTAATTTTTCACATGTTTCCAGTGTTGAGAAAATTTAGGAGAATTACATCATTACCTTCGAAGAAATTAAGTTTTTAGCGAACGAGTATTGTCTATTTATTCCACCCAATAGTTTTCAATTCTTAATTAAAATCAATGACTCGCAATTCAACTTGAATACACCATGGTATTAATTGATAAATGCAATTTAATAGGGATTTGGGACCAGTTCCATGGACCAACCTGGAAACTGGATCAAAATGGACTGACGGCTTGGTTTTCGAGTGGATTTATGTAACTAATGGGCATGTCTCGATTCCAATTTTTTAGAACCGGTCCTTAGTAGACGGTTTCTTGTTCTAAGGTGGGAACTACCCATCCGGACAATGCTCACTCCTAATTTGTAGGTCTACTAAGGAGTGTATTTTGATGGCTAGCAAATAGCTAGGAAGATTATTTTAAGGATTCAAGAATAGTTTATGAAGGTGGCAGATATTTAGAACTTCCATTCCCTCTGTCTTTGAATACTCTTGTGATCTGAACTGTGAAATATTGTTTGTATTTTGATTCGGATTCTCTACAAGGGTTAAGGGTATTGTTACCCACACGCAGAAAGTTTATAGTAATGGAGGTGCTTGTGATTTATAAAGTTATCTACTAAGTTCCGAGTAGAAGTGATACCTTTTCAGATTTGTGACTTCTTGCACTTACCAGTAAATTCCAGTCTGATTCGTGATTGTGAGAGAGTGGAGTGGGTCAAAGGGATTGGCTGAATCACTATATGTCTATTTGTAAATATCTGTTTCTTTTCAACTCTTTCATTATTTGTTAGTTAGAAATATATTATATGCCCAATAGTTTTCATTGTACATGAAAAAGTCTTCTACAAAAAATTTTAAAGAGACCAATTCACCTCCTTGATCTTTGTGATAACCTCTTTAGGTGGGAGAAGGGCAATTCAAGTAATGGGCTTTCCTATTCCTTTGCATGTAAGTGATTTCGAGATTTATGAGGTGTGAAATAGAAAATTGGTGGAGGAACTCTTTAGAAATATGTGCACGGTCAACCTAACAAAAACGCGGAAGTCTATGTGATATAAGTACAAGATAAAGGGCCATGTTTTTTTATTCTATTTTTGATTGGAGGAAGCCTCCAATTAGTCTTTTGATTAATAGGTTATAAACATTATAATCATCTACATTTTTTTTCAGTTAATTATATCTGCATATGGGTGACGTTCGTATTTGTGACTCACCAATTAGAAAGATTCTCTCTATTTAGAGATGAAGGAAAACCCATCCTTTAACGATTCACGTCTCTTCATCAGGTGGCTTAATCCACGTTCGTAATTGTAGCACTATTCATTTAGAAGTCAATTTCAGCACCTACCATGCCCCCTTTCCCTTCCACCATCGTGAATCACGATCTCTGATTTTTATTAATATTTGGCCTTTTTAATTCCGTTCATATCAGATTTGACTCATCTGTCATAATCCACACCCGCAATTTCCTCTATAAAGAGAACATTGTATACCAAAAGTGATATAATGGACAAAAGCCTGTCATAATGAATTGTCGCAATTTACTGTAATAAATTAGCAGGATGAAAATTGCTAGCTCTCTCACACACACAAACGAGCACAGAATCGAAATTTATTAGCATAAAAGAAAACCTATATTTTTTGGGGGTAGACCAACACAGCTATGCTGGTTCAAGATAAGCAACTTTGGATTTACAGCAGTGCTTAATAGAATACAAACCTGAATGGAGGAAAGGCCTCTTCCGCATTTTTTTTAAGTACCTATTAAAGAATAATAAAGCTAGAATGAATGCAAAAGTAGCTCACCTCTTGGACAAGTTCAGGTGCCTGAGTATTGTTCAAAAGAGGAAAAAGTATCAATTTTTTAAAAAAACTATGGCATTGGTACCAATTCAGTCTCAAACCTATCAATTAGATCAATTTAGTTTTAAAACCTTTTCATATTAAGACCAATTCAATCCTTCTATCTAATTTTGGCCGAAGGCACCCGACAATCCGTCCAACTTCAAATAATAAGGAACCAAACACTTTCGAAGCCATTTCATGAGTCTTAAAGAAGTCACATGGAACACAGTTTTATGGAATTCAAACCTAGGAAGACAGACATGGCGCAAACATTGTACCTTTCGACGTACATGTATTCGCCAAGAACCACACCAAGAAGTTTATTGTAGCTCTGCAAGGTAAGCACATATATAAATCCACAAACACACAAGACACACAGAGATATCATTTCGCCCTAAGAACACCGCGAATCGCTCACACGTTGTTGATGATATGAGCATCCGTGTCCTTAGTGAGCTTGATTTCGAGATCCATGCAGGCAGTAGGGTCAGCGACGCCTTCGTGCAGCTTCTCGTACTCTAGAGTCCACTTCGCTAAACTTCCACGGCCGTCGCTTTTCGCAATCATCTTGACGATTGCCTTGAAGGTCTTGAACTCTTCCAGGAGATCCCCTCTTATTATGTTGAAGGTGAGTACCTTATTCGCATCATCCACCTCAATCCTCTCCTTGACCGTCAAGGCCTTCCCCTCTGCATGTTGACGTTCGTCGAGTTACAAGCACATACTGATACAGCAATATCCCGCTTTTTTAAGAACATATTCAGCTGGAAAGATTTTTCACGAGATTTTCTTTTCACGAACAGCTTCTCATAGTACCAACACATATAAGACTTGAAATTGGACATCTACTGTATGGACATATTTCTCAGTAAAGTGAAATTACCAAATGAAGCTAATACATCCACTAAATGGAGCACAGAGGGTAAATGATCCAAAACTAGACTAATTGCACACATGTTTTGCGGTTGAAATCTCAGGCAGTGAAATCAGAATCTAACATAGTATGCGCAAATGATAACGGCGATGCCGACACTAGGGAAAAAAACATAACAAGTCACTCGGTCGATGGTGAGGTGATGCATTACTCACCTACGGTATAGGTCCAGAGCTTGACAGCATCCTCCGAGTGCCATTCGCCTTCATGGAGCTGCACGCTCTGTACCGCATCGGAGCTCGCATTTGGCAGGTGGTACATGTGGTTCCTCCATGTCGCGACCAAATTTTTCGGGGTGTGAACCACCTAGAGTTTGGCTAATGGATTGTTAAGCCTAGACTTAACTCGGGCTCTCCCAAGCCCATACCAATTCGCGACTTAGGTTCAAGTTCTTAACATGCAAATGATATTTCAATCAGGAGTCGCCACTAATCTATTTTTGATGGGTCGATTAGAAACCCAAGTAAAGTAATGGGAGTTTTACTTTACTCCTACGAACCAGAGATTTGTGAGTTCGGGGACTTGGTTACGTTAGATTTCTCTAACGCCCTTTCGGTACCTTTATCTTTTATTTTGAAAAAATTGTTTAGCAAGCAACTTGAATTGATTTTAATTTCTTAACATGTGAGGTGACCATACAGGTACGCAAACCACCAATTTAACACTCAAGAAAGCAAATGAATAAATTGCAAGACTTACCTCATAGCAACGAAAGCATCTGCGTTGTTAGTTTAGAATTCACATCAGCAGTCCTAAATATGATTTCTAATTAACACGCAATTTTTGTTTTGTTTTCACTTAATTAATGAAAATCATGCAATATGCAATGCATGCCACTAATTTAACATGAAATGATATGACATAACAACATGACTTAGCTATATGACCTAAGCAATATGACACAACTAAGCATGTAGTCTATCCTAAGCATGAGATGATTTATCCTAAATAATTTTTTTGTATTTTCTATGAGATTCGAAATTAAAGAAATGCAACATTTAAATATGCAATCTAAATTAATCTAATGACCGACAATTTCTAATTAAATGGACCTAACAAAAATCACTAAATGACATGCATTGTATGAGCATAATTCTATATGACGTGCACATGGTTTTTATTCTAAATAAGCATGCAATTTATTCTAATATGCAATGACATGTAAAGAATGTCCTAATTCTAATTTTGTCTTTTTCTTTTATGACCTTCGAAATTTAAAATTGCCAAATAATTAAACGTGCAATTTAAATTAATGAGAAGAAAATATGATATCCTAAATTAATGTTTTTGGTCTTTTTATTTAAGAAATTCGAAATAAATTTCCTATCCTAAACATGCAACATAACATTAAAACCAGTAACATCCTAACATGCATTTAACCTAAATCAATTATTTTTTGGGTTTTTCCTTTACTGGAGCAATCGGGAACAGCACAGCAACAAATCAAGCAAGATATCATCCATGTCCATTTTGGAAATAAATTGACGAATCATATCTCGCGCATGAGATCGGATTGGCCAATTTCAAATAAAATCGCGAATCGTATCTCTAGCGGGAGATCGGATTGACGATTTTTCCGTGCGATTGCGAGTCATATTTCGAGCGTGAAATCGGACTATCAATCGTATGCACGTTGTGAAATTAGGAAAATTTCCTAGTTCATGAGGGATCAAGAGATCTTTTGGATATAGCAATATCGATCAAACATTCAAAGAACGATTGCGATATTACGAATTAAGCAGCGAGATATATGAAAATCAAATTGATCAAGGGTCTTACCTAATTCAAGGATATTCTTTCCAAATTTGGACCAAGCACAATTGGACCGGGATTGCAACCGGCTCCTTGACAGTGAACGGCGGCAAGCGTTATGTGCATGGCGACGATGCTTCACGGTGGTAGAACGGCTCACGGACTAGGACAGCGAGGCATGGCTGGACTTTCGCTGCTGCTCATGGCATGGCTTATAATGACGCTGCGAGGATGGCGGACAAAGATAGTGTGGCTATTTTTCTTCACTGAGATTTGCACATCGCCAGGCACCCAAGCTTCTCACGCTCATCTGGCCAAAGAAGATTCTTTTGCATGCATGAAGTAAAATCACAAAGAATCACACGTGTTATTGTCCAATCTGGACAATATGCAAAAGAAGATAAATTCACCACTTGGAATTATTCAATCGAGATTCTAATAATTCTTTTGATCGTGAACTTTAGGCTCGCCAAACGGGTCAGCGAATTCGGCACAGCAAGGGGCTGACCAATTACCTACAAAACAAAACAAAAACTCATTCGTCCTGCTCGATCTGGGGACGGGCTCAATAGTGGTGCAAAAATCAGCAGGTGCTCGACGGTTGCGTGGCCGCTCGTCGAGGACAGCAGATTAGTTATGAAAGAGCAATGGCAACGTCACGGCATCAGGCCTGAACCACTACAGAATTGTCGCAGGGGACTCCACCGATGTTGGACAACGACTGACTTTGACTGTGGACTGGATTTTGCTGGACCGTGGCAAGATCGTTTGAAAACCTGCAAGATTTGGTCAAAGAAAATTTGTTTGGACTGCCTTCAACAGATCATGCACGAGAGAAACCACATCTTGTGCTTTTTATCATAAACTCGTGTTCAGCCTATAAGGGCTCCCTTTTGTGCACGTCCACTCTTCTCCCTCTAGGTGAAAGTGCTTGACTTTGTGGACAAAATTGCAGAGATTAAAAAGATTCCCCCTTTTAATCTACGGCCGTCTCATGGCTTAACAGCGAAGCTCCATGGCTTCGGATGAAGCTCGCCACGAAATCTCGATCTTGTCGAGTAGTGATTGGGCTTTGCAGAGGATTGCTTAATTGGACGAAGACCTCGATGGAATTGCTGGAACTTAAGAGTATAGGGCTCGTGGCACGTCTGGGCAGCAGCGACGGCAGTAGTTGGGGTAGCGGTAGGTGGTGGTCAATCGCGAGCGTAGAAATTGTAAGCACCGAGCTTCACGCTTGAAGACCCCCACTTCTCCCCTTTTCGTGAATGAACGGGCTCCTTCGTTCGGCCGAGAGAAGTCCCTCTCTTTTCTCTCTCACGTATATGTCTCTCCTTTCCGAATTGTGGCCGTATTGTTCAATGTGTCGCCTCCCCTCAACTTTGTCCGTACGCGGTCCCTTTTATAAGCCAAAAAATTGGATCTTCGTGGTATATTTTACTTTCTAATTTTGCTCATGCAAAATACCACTGAATATATCGTTGCACCCCGCACAATATTACCTTTTGTATTTATCAAATATCCCATCCAAAATTTTCCTTTTTGCTTGAAAATACATCATTCGGTGTATATTGCCTAAATGTGTGAAGAATCTGAACGGAATATGTGAAAAATTTTGCACTCGCTGTCGGTCCAATAAAATAAACAAAAATGTTCCTAAACTATATGCCATCTGATTTTATTTTTTCAAGGATAAAATTAACCCCTAATTTTTTAAATGTCTAAATGGGTCGCCAAAATTTAAGGTGTCAACACTCCAGATGTTGTAGAACTCATCAGCCGATGACTGAATCTCTACTTCAAACTCTAGCTTCCCCTCCAAGCCCATCCCCTCTCCTGATGAAACGAATAAGTTCACTCATAGAGAAACCAAAGCCCTAGCAGAAGCAAAAGCTAGAATTCAAGAACTGAAGACCGAAGCTGTCTCGTTTCAGTTGCAAGAACAGAAGGCTAGTTCGCTTGGCCTTTATATGGAGATCAAGATGCCACTTTGGCATTCAATTGTCACTTTTTTTTTTAAAGAACATTTAAGTTTTATTTTTGTAACTTTTAGTATTGAAGTGTCTCTCCATACCAAATTTTAGCAATCTAGATGTCTGGCACTCAAAAAGATCATATATCTTCATTTTGTTGTTGGAGAAATCTTTCCAGAATATTTTGAAGCTGACAAAACGTTTCTATCAGTCTAGTCTGAATATTTGCAGACCGACAGTTTAAAGTCTGAAGACTTTATGATCACCAGACTCAGAACTCAAGACTCAAGATTATTCTCACTGACAATCTTTCTAATCCAATGACAAAGGAAATCCAAAGCCGAAGTATATGGTTGAGGATTCGATCCTATCCTCTGGAGAAGATCCCTTGGTTGGATAAATATTTCGGATTCTTTTATTCTTATCTAGATCGATTGAAGATCCGATGGTCGACGAAATATTCTTGGAATGTTCTATTCTTGGAAACCAAGATCCTGATTGTATGGGCGAACGGGATTGATGGGCTATCGTCAAGTTCCTTAAATAGCTCGAATGATCTTCTTGATTGATTTCGTCCAACGGGTAGATTGGAGGAATTCCTTTGGTAAGTGACAACGGCTATGATGGCATAAAGGAGTATAAAAGGAAGACGTTCTAGTTGTTTTTAGTAACGTGATCGATAGAGAAATTCCAGAGTCTGAAACACCTTGATTATTAGTCGATACAGTTCGAGCGAAATTGTATACACAGAGAGTGTTTATACTTAGTGATACCTTGAGCAAGTGTGGTAGATCATCTACACCTAGAAATCAAGGAAGATCAACACTGTAACATCTCTTTGTTCATAGTGGAATCCAACCAATAGGCTGTCAGTGCAGAAGAGTGGACGTAGGCTTGAATCAAGCCGAACCACTATAAACCCCGTGTTCAATTCTCTCTTTCCTTTACTCAGTCTTACGATTGATTATTAATTGTTGCAAATCCTTCAACTGTCTAAATATTGTGCAATCATCAAGAAAATTTTTATATACCTATTCACCCCCCTCTAGGTACTCGTACTAGCTATATCAATTGGTATCAGAGCCAAGTGCTCGATTTATAAAAGTGTTTTTACTTTTGAGCTAAAAATTCTTTATGGCTAGTATGTTGGCACCAGGACTTATGGAAGGGCAAAGCAACACAAGGCCACCATATTTTGATGGAAAGGAATACGACGTATGGAAGAACAAAATGAAAGCATTCCTAAGATCCAGAGATCTCTTACAATGGGATGTTGTGGAAAGAGGAATCAATCTCATTGCTGCGTCCACATCAAATAAGAATGGCAAAGACAAAGAAACCAAACCCCCCGCTCCTATGTCTCGGATGGAGATGTCCAAAAGAGAAGCGCTTGATGCAAAAGCCATTTATTCTTTATATTGCGCTTTATCTCTTGCTGAATATAACAGAATCTCTTCATGTGAAACAGCAAAAGAAGTTTGGGATAAATTTCATGTTACATATGAAGGGACCGATCGTGTAAAAGAGACAAAAGTAAACTTCTTGCTTAGCCAATATGAATCCTTCAAGATGAAGCAAAGAGAATCAATTGGAGATATGTTTAGCCGTTTTATAGAAATTGTAAATGGTTTAGCATATTAAGGTCAGCAAATTTCTACACCGATGAAGGTCAACAAACTCTTGCGAGGTCTCTCAAAAGATTGGAATCATGTCAAGACCTCAATCTGGGAGACTCAGAGGATTATGCCACTCTCCGTTGATGAATTGATTGGTACTCTTCAATCCTATGAAGTGGAACAACTTAATGACGAAGATCCCGAAGGTAAGAAGTCCATTGCTTTAATATCTAATGCTGTTTTTGATGAAACAGACTTAGAAAATGACATGGATGATGAAGAACTTGCCTTTATGGTCGAGAAATTTAAAAAGCTGAGTAGAAAAGGAAGGAAATTCGATGGAAGAAGTCAATACAAGCATAATTGCCATAAAAGAATCATGAAAGAAGATGATGATCAAGAAAATATATGCTTGATGGCACATTCAAAATCTGAGTCTGATTCAGACACAAACTCAGAATCAAAGTCTGATTCAGACACAGACTCAGAATCCGATGAGGAAATCGAGGTAAGCAATTCAAAAATTCCTCTCAAAGTTTCAAAGTATATAAATGAGCTTTGTTCAAATCTCAAATTTTCTCTTAAAAGGATTTTCGAACTTAAAAAGGAGAATTTTTGGCTTAGGCAACATGATCTTTCTCAAAAAGAAAAGTTTGAAATTTTGCAAAAAGGTTTTCTACAAACAAAAGAAAATCGAGATTTGCTTGTTAAAGTGTTTGTAAAACCCGTTGGTCTAAATGCCCTTAAGTGTTCAAATTTTGGAGATTTGGAACATTTTGAGAAAGATTGTCCTAAAGTCTGGAGACCTATTAAGAAAAATTGGATAAAAGCAACATATTCTGCTAACTCTCATGGACCCAAGAAAAAATGGGTACCAAAGAAAATATAAGTTATTTTTTGCAGGATATAAAGAAGAAAGAAGAAAGAGGATTTTGTAAGGAATTTTTTTTTATTCTCAATTTGATTTGGGCAATAATTCTCATTATGCTTGATATTCGATATATCCTTGGTTGATTGAGATTTTATAATGATCATATTTTGCTTTATGGAAGAAAGAATCGTATAATTTATTTTTGTGATTTGTGAGTTAAGATTTGATTTAGTACGTGTGATTATTTGAGATAATTCAGATTATTTTGTTTAATTTTATACTCTCAGATATAATCATATTTTGCAAAATGAAAATCTGTTTTACGTGATGATGCAAGATATTCTTAGATATTCAAAGATTTCATTCTCCCTGGTTTTATTGTACTATGACTAAGTGAGAATTTATTTTTCAAAATATCATTGTGCATAATATTCTTTCTTTGAATACTTTGTTAAGATGAATTAAGAAAGAATATTTGATTATGGAGATTTTCTATTTTACTCTAACGTCAAGGAAGGATCCAAATTGATGGATACCAAAAAGGGAAATGAGTTGATTGCAGGAAATTCTTTAAAGGAAGGATGATTGCGAATCTACGCAAATTTTGGTGCAATCAGAAAATATCTCCTGCAACAATTGCAAACAATTGTTTCTATTTGCAAATATTGTCATGATCACAGGGGAAGAAAGCAAATTCAAAAGAAAAGGAAAAGAATCGTGATCATCTCAAAAATGCAACAAATTGAGGGGGAGCTTTGATCAATTATGGAAAAATCTTTTTGGATTAATCGTGATCTTATTATGGATGGAATGAAAGGTAAATGTGTCAAAATTTATTCAAAAAAAAAATCAGGTTAGTGCATCTTTTATTACCTTTTGTCATTAACAAATCTCTTATTAATATTATCATTTTATTATGACAAAAAGTGTACGTGAATTTCATGATGCATTTGTGATTTTTATTGGATATTTGCTGATATATATTATCGAAGTGAGCTATATTGCATATCTTTAATATTCGACTTACTTTATAAAAGCTGATTTTTGGAAATTGTGATTCATGCAAAATATTTGTTACCATTCTCTACGTGAATCCATTATTATCACTTTTTGATTATGACAAAAAGGGGGGAGAAGATATGAATATGCATATGTGCTGATTGATTGATATTATTTATTGCATAATATTGAGCTGCGATTATTTTTCTATATATTGTTATGCTCAATCTATTTGTTATCTTTTGATATCCTTTGATTTAAATTAATATTTTTAAAAGCATGTTTACAAATCTGCATATTCAGAGATTGTTTTGTCATCATCAAAAATGGGAAGATTGTTAGGGAAATCCCTTATGATGTTTTGAAGATGACAAAATAAATCAAAGGCTACTAACATGTTTGATGGTTGAGTAATAGACCATGCAGATGTTAGAACATGTAGAGGATATTATGAAAGTCAGAAGACGGCCAGAAGACTGAACGTAACATAGGTCCAGAGTATATTTTTGAAGATTTCTAGACTTCTGTGTCAAAGTCGAAGCGCGCGGACTCAAGACTCAAAGTCTGAAGACTGCCAGACTTTAGTGTCAAAGTCTGTTCTACATCAGAAGTCTGTCAACTCCGACTAATTCAGGACTGAACGTGAATGATGAACCAGAAGACAGACTCTATACTGAAGCTGAACTGGGTACAGACCTTAAAGCTAAATCTGTTCAGAAGCAGATATGTTCAGACCCAGATTGAAAAGTCTACAGACTCAAATTGTAAAGTCTATTGCTCTTAGACTTTACATCAAGACTCGACAGATCGTAACTCAAGCCCAATCATATAACGGCTAGTGATCTGGTTTGGATTCCACATCAAGATTGATTTGATTGATTCAATCTAATTGATTGACGATTGGATCTTGAAGACAAGAACTTTCTATACGGAGAAGCTTTACTTATGGAAACCAAGATTTCGTTTGTATGGGCGATCGGAATCAATTTGGGATTTTACCTTTGTCACTCAACGGCTACGAAATCTTCTAGATACAGAGCTGTCCAATGGGTATATTGGAAGACGATTCTCTGGGATGCTGTCCAACGGCTAGTTTGGAAGTGGAGGAGTATTTAAGGAGATGAAGGACCAATGAGCAAGTAAGAGACGGAGCGTAGAATTTATAATTCCAAAGTCTGAGCGACCTTCGATTATACACTTGTCTTTGGAGAGCTTAAACGTTTGTAATCGTGAGAGAAATACCAAAAAAGTGACTTAGTGAGATAGTGTGATCTACTATTAAGTGTTTGCACTCGAAGTTGTAATCTCTTGTTGATTGCATAGTGGAATCCAGCCAAGAAGGCTGTTAGCGTGGGAGAGTGGACGTAGGCTTGGATTAAGCCGAACCACTATAAATTTTGTGTTCTTATTCTCTTCCCTGACTCCTTTGTTTGAAGTTTATTTTATTCCGCATATACTTGCCAAGATTTATTTTATACACCTATTCACCCCCCCTCTAGGTACTCGTACTAACTATATCAATTGGTATCAGAGCTCGTGTTCTTACTTTATTTGAAGTGTTTTACTTCAGAGTAAAAGATCCATGGCTAGTATGCTAGCACCAGGGCTGGTGGAAGGGCAAAGCAATACCAGACCACCCTACTTTGATGGAAAGGATTACAACATCTGGAAGAACAAGATGAAAGCCTTCCTACGGTCAAAGGATCCTCTGGAATAGGATGTTGTGGAAAGAGGAATCACTCCTACCGCCGCATCGTATCGAAAGAGGGAAAGAAACTGTTGAGACCAGCGGAATGTCTCAAGAAGAGATAAACAAGAGACAAGCACTCGATGCAAAAGCAATTTACTCTTTATATTGTGCCTTGTCACCAACTGAATATAACAGAATATCTTCTTGTGTTACAGCAAAAGAAGTCTAGGATAGATTACATATCACCTATGAAGGGACAGACCGAGTGAAGGAGACCAGAATTAACATTCTCCTTGGTCAATATGAAGCCTTCAAAATGAAATAAGGAGAATCTATAACTGACATGTTTAGCCGTTTTACAGATATTGTCAATGGTCTTGAGAATCAAGGACAGAAAATTTCTGATCCCATGAAAGTGAACAAGCTATTGTGTGAACTCTCCAAGGATTGGAATCATATAAAGACTTCAATAAGAGAGACGCAAAGAATTATGCCATTATCTGTAGACGAGCTTATTGGAACTCTTCAGTCTTACGAAGTGGAACGAATTAATGAAGACGAAGATCTAAGAGGTAAGAAATCTATTGCATTAAAATCTAATGATGATTCTGATGATACAGATTCTGAAGAAGATCTGGACGATGAGGAGCTTGCTCTTATGATAAGAAGATTCAGAAAGCTGAATAGAAAAGGAAGAAGGTTCAACTCAAAGAAACAAAGTTTTAAAAAAGCAAACCAAGTTTGTTGATAATGAGGAATCAAACAAAGATGTAGTCTACTTCGAATGTAAGAAAAAGGGACACATCAGACCCAATTGTCCTCTTCTGAAGAAGAAGAGAGGAAAAGCTGAAAAGTCTCGAAAAGCTCTCAAAGCCGAAACCTAGAGCGATACGAGTGTGAAGAAAGTGATGAGGAATATGCCAACCTGTGTCTGATGGCACAATCAGACTCAAACTCTGGATCAGACTCAGACAGTGAATTTGAGGTAAGTGATTTTAAAATTCCTGTCAAAGTCTCTAAATACATTGATGAACTATATTTTAGTCTTAAGACTTCTCTCAAAAAAAATTTCGAACTTAAAAAGGAAAACTCAGCTCTGATACCAATTGATATAGCTAGTACGAGTACCTAGACGGGGGGTGAATAGGTATATAAAAATTTTCTTGATGATTGCACAATATTTAGACAGTTGAAGAATTTGCAACAATTAATAATCAATCGTAAGACTGAGTAAAGGAAAGAGAGAATTGAACACGCAGTTTATAGTGGTTCGGCTTGATTCAAGCCTACGTCCACTCTTCTGCACTGACAGCCTATTGGCTGGATTCCACTATGAACAAAGAGATGTTACAGTGTTGATCTTCCTTGATTTCTCAAGCAATATGGCTAACTCATAAAGATTAATAAAACAACCAGACTCTGCATGACCTGCAAAAACATTTCTCAAGCAATATGGTTAACTCATAAAGATTAATAAAACAACCAGACTCTGCATCCACAGAAAATTGGTTAGTCTTTCATGAGTAATACCATATAACAACACTTGATATAAATACAACCAGTCAAGCATCTAAATCCACAGCCAATTCAGTCAAATTTAAATTCACACCCAAGTTCACTCAAGTCAAACTCAAAAACAAACATAATCACGAAAACAAATTTAAAGTCAAAGTTTAAAAGTTGTTGGTTCAAATTGGTTCTCCCCCTTATTGTCATCATTAAAAAGGTGAGAAAGGAATCAGGTCTGCTTGGGAATGCGTACGATCTGGAAATCTCCCATAGACTGGACTATGCCTTCTAGCCTCTTCAAGTCTTCCCTTAGTTGAGCTACCTTCTCTCCTTTGGCATTGGCTTGAAGTTGTAGAGCGAGGTCTTTCATTTTGTCCTTCGGGGGTAACCGAAGATGCTTGTCCAAAGCATTCTTTATGGTTTGAATCTCACGGTCAGAGCATATATTTGTCCCTGAATTTCCGAAGAATATCAAGAATACGACGAAAATCTCTGAGTTGTCCGTCCGTGTACTTGCATATGCTTTCTCGAGATGGAGTGAATGCGAGACGATTGAGCTTCGTATAATCTTGCAGATTTGGAGTCGACGTATCGTGTCCTTCTTCGTGCAATTGAGAAACCCGAACTTCTTCCGGGTCCGCTGGAGATTGTCTTAGACCTTCACTATCGGCGGTGTGGACCTTTCTTGCTCGCCAACTCCCCCGTCTCTAGGACATCAAAAGGGGAAGAGTGATGATCATGCTCTTCGTATCTTGATTTCCCTTTTCTCGCATTCGATTGCGAGACTTTTCTTTCTCTCATTCTCTTTCTTCTTGACTTCTTTCTCCTTCTCTCTCTCGCTCTTCTTCTTCTCTCGTTCTTGGCTTGCTCCTCTTCTTCTCTCTGTTTCTTCTGAAGTTCTGTCGGTTGAGGCACAAAACGTCTGGTTCTTGTCAATGCACAGATAGTGGGATCTTCATCCTCTTCATCTTCATCCTCCAAGATGAGAGTTCTTTTCTTCTTTTTCGATGGGGCTCCAATGGCCTCCTTTCCTTTTCTCTTTGAAGCGACGGAACCGGAGACTTCACTCGAATTTCTCCATTGCCTTGGAAAGTTCTTGCGAGACGCATCTTCGTTAACATCTTCAAACCTACCACCATCTTAGCGCACGGTCGAACACAAAGTGTATGTGGCGGTTCAATATTCATGTGTCTGAAGATCTTGGTCACCAGACCTGGATAAGGCAATTGTGATATAGCTAGTACGATTACCTAGAGGGGGGTGAATAGGTATAAAGGATTTTTCTTTTGATAATTACACACTATTTAGATAAATAAACGATTTGCAGCAATTAAGAAAAACAATCGTAAGATCGAGTAAGGGAAAGAGAGAATTAGACACGAGGTTTATAGTGGTTCGGCTTGTGCCAAGCCTACGTCCACTCTTCGCACCGATGACCAATTGGCCGGATTCCACTATGAACAAAGAGATGTTACAGTGATGATCTTCCTTGACTTCTTGGTGTAGACGATCTTCCACACTCTCAAGGTGTCACTAGAAATGAACACTCTCTGTGTATACAATTTCGCTCAAAATGGTCTCGACTAATAATCAAGGATCTTCAAACTCTGGAATTTTTCTATCAATCACACACTCTAAAACAACTGGAATGTCTTCATTTTGTACTCCTTTATGCCATCATAGCCGTTGGCACTTACCAAAGGAATTCCTCCAATCTACCCGTTGGACGGAATCAATTACGAAGATCATTCGAGCTATTTAAGGAGTCTCGGCGATAGCCCATCAATCCGTTCGCCCATACAATCGGGATCTTGGTTTCCAAGAATAGAACATTCCAAGAATACTTCGACAACCATCGGATCTTTAATCGATCTAGATAAGAACAAACAAAGACTCCGAGATGATTATCCAACCAAGGGATCTTTTCCAGAGGATAGGATCGAATCCTCAACCATAAGCTTCGGCTCTGGATTTCCTTTGCTACTGGAATAGAAAGACTGTCAGTGAGAATAATCTTGAGTCTAGAGTCTTGAGTCTTGAGTCTTGAGTCTTGAGTCTTGAGATAATAAAGTCTTGAGACTTTAATCTTCGGTCTCCGAATATCCAGGACTTAGATCGATAGAAACGTTTTGTCGCTTCAAAAGACTCGGAAAGATTTCTCCAACAATCTCCCCCTTTTTAATGGTGACAAAACTTCCTTGTAGATTTGAACAACTTTGACCTCGCAAAAACATTTCTCAAGTAATATGGCTAACTCATAAATATTAATAAAACAACCACATTCTGCATCCACAAAGCAAATTGGTTAGTCTTTCATGAGTAATACCATAAAACAACACTTGATATGAACGCAACAGTCAAGCATTTAAATCCACAGTCAAGAGTACTCAAGTCAAACTCAAAGAAAATGACTACAAATAACCACAAATTCAAAGATTAAAAGATAAAATGATGTTTGAAGGTTGATGGTGTTGATTGTTCAAATTGATTCTCCCCTTTTTGTCATCATGAAAAAGTGAGAAAGGGATCAAGTCTCGCTTGGGAATGCGAACGATTTGGAAATCTCCCATAGATCGGACTAAGCCTTCTAGCCTCTTCAAGTCTTCCCTTAACCGAGCTACCTCCTCTCCTTTTGCATTTGCTTGAAGTTGTAGAGCGAGGTCTTTCATTCGTCCTCCGGGGTAATCGAAGATGCTTGGCCAAAGCATTCTTGATGGATTGAATCTCACGTCTAGAGCATAAATCTGTCCCCGCATATCCATAAGGATATCAACAATACGACGAAAATCTGCTGAGTTATCCGTCTGTGTACTTGCATCAGCTTTTTCAGATGGAGTGAATGCAGACGTTGTAGCTTCCGTGAAATCATGCAGATTTGGGTTCGAAGTATCGTGTCCTTCTTCGGTGCAATTTAGAAACCCGAACTTCTTCGTGTCCGCCGGAGATGGTCTCGGACCTTCACTATTGGCAGCATGTGGTGAAGACCTTTCTTGCTCGCCAACTCCCCCTGTCTCTAGGACATCACAAGGAGAATAGTGATGATCATGTTCTTGATCTCCCTTGTCTCCCAGTCCGATGCATTGTTCTTTCTCTCCTCCTCTCTCCTTTTCTCCTTCTTTCTCCTTCTCTCCCTCTTTCTCCTTCGCCGATCTTCTTCTCGATCTTTGCTTGCTCCTCTTCCTCTCTCTCGTTCTCGTTGAAGTTCGTTGATCGAGGCACGTAACGTCCGGTTCTTGTTAAAGCAAAGATTGTGGGATCCTCATCTTCTTCATCTTCATCCTTTAAGATGAGAGTCCTTTTCTTCTTCCTCGATGGGGTTCCAACGATTTCTTTTCCTTTCCTTTTTGAAGCGAGATGGGACGGGAGTCTTCACTCGAATTTCTCCATTGCCTTGGAAAGCTCTTGTAGACGCATCTTCGTCGGCATCTTCAAACCTACCACCATCTTATCGCACGGTCGAACACAAAGTGAATGGGGCGGTTCAATATTCATGTGTCTAAAGATCTTGGTCACGGACCAGGATAAGGCAATTGTCCCTTGTCTTTTGACACCGCTCCGTACATATGGAAAAGAATCGTGTGCGGGAGAGAGAACTTCCTTCCGAGTTGATTGCATACATCAACTTTGCTTGAGAATAAGACACGAAGTCTTTGATGTAGACTTTGGTCCGAGACAGTTGATTACGATCTTATGAAGCACAATGTTGATTGCATTCATCCTGGAATAGGTAACTCTCTTGTCAAGCGTCCCTATCCTTGACAAGATCCAGTAGTACGTGCAGTGAGACTTTGATTGGCGAGATAACGCCCTCGTTCAACTCCAATAATGTCCGCCAACATATTCACATCTACCACGTAGACTTTGTCTCGAACATCGAACGAAATTCTATTCGCATCCAAAAGCTCGAGATTTGAATAGAAATAAGCGGTTAAATGTGCGTACCCGTCCGTAGAGTCAGAGCAAAATTTCTCAAGTTGAAGCAAGTTCAACTTCTCTCTCAAGTTCATGTTGATGGCGTCTAGAAAGTCAAAATCAACACTTCGAGGGTTTATCACCCCTCTTTTCAACAGTTTGCCATATACTTTCTCCTGTTCCTCGGATTTAAACAAATCCAATCGATTTCCTTTCGTCTTCGCTGCCACACCCATTCTCGGTTGAAACTCAAGGAACATTTTATCATCATCGTTCCCTTCAATTAAATTTTGTCCAGGCACACGAGGATCACTTGGAATATTTGCAAGTGCATCCCTCGCTTTTCCTCTCGGAGCAATTCCTAACTCCTCCATTTTCCGCGAGAAAAAGATATTCATTTCCATAGTTCTTATCCTTAAGGAAATCGTCTATGTAATTCAATGGTGTACCGGTGATTTTCAACGCACGATAAAGCTTGTAGATATAGGAGGGTTTTGGACTCTTACGGGGTTGGCGTCCTCGATTATCTCTTCTTCAAGATGATGACTTTCACCATGTGGGGTAGGAGGCGATGAATGACGTGGATGAGAACGAATCGGACTTTGTTGCGACTTGAAAAGTCTTCCTCCTCGTAAGATCGAAGTGTATTGGTCCCTTCTCTATTCTTTGTGGTCCCCCGCTTGCTATTCTCGATGATTTCCTCGAAGAAGACATTCTTCTTTGTCGATTTGAGAGATTCCTTCGATTGCTTCCCAAAGAAAAATGATCACTTTCTCGACGATGAACAAGAGATTGAAACGAGGTTCGGGAGAAGAGTACTTTTTAGGGTTTTGACGATTGTGGAAAAGCTGTATATATATATTTAACTCACTTTTTGAAAAAGGAAGTTCAATCGTCGCGGGGAAAGAGTACGATCATTTCTTTTCAAAATCAATAAGCGCCAAAGTTAATCTTTTTGAAAAGACAAGTTTTTGATTTTCACACGAGATAATGACCGAACAACAAAATCGTACCTTTTCGAGTTCGAATAAAATAGCCACTTACGAGTCTATAGCCATGAATGTCTCGAGTCCGAAGATCTCGAGGCGAGAGATTAGAGTCTAAGGATTGTTGAGTCTTTAGACTTTAACTTCTTCAAGCTTCAAAATGTTGAGTCTTGAACGGATAGCGTCAAATTGATTTTTCTCCAAAGGCTTTGTGAAAATATCCGCTAGGTTGACTTTTTGAATCAACAAATTGAATCGAGATTTCTCCGTTTTGAATATGATCTCTAATGAAGTGGTGTCGAATCTCAATATGCTTTGCTCTTGAATGAAGAATTGGATTTTTGGTAAGATTGATCGCGCCGGTGTTGTCACATCGATTTCGTGCATGAGTCTTCAATGCCAAAGTCTTGTAGCCGTTGTTTGATCCATAGAATTTGCGAACAGCAACTTCCAAGGGCTACATACTCGCTTCGTTGTTGAAAGAGCCACGGTACTTTGTTTCCTTGAAAACCAAGATCTTGTTCTATTTCCAAGTAACCGACAAGTTCCAAAAGTGCTCTTTCTATCGACTCTCGCAACCGGCCGATCGCATCGAGTACCCTAGAAGATCAAAGTCTCCCTTCTTTGGATACCAAAGACCGATGCTTGAGGATGAGGCAATGTATTTGATAATTCGTTTCACGGCATTGAGATGTGATTCTCTAGGATCTGATTGAAACCTAGCATAGACACAAACACTTAACAAAATATCAGGTCTAGAAGCGGTAAGATAAAGAAGTGAACCAATCATGCTCCTATATAGCTTTTGATCTACTTTCTTCCCTTCTTCATCCTTATCTATCTTCGAGAACATGACATTGGTATGTCGGTCTTTTTGCATTTTTCCAATCCAAATCTTTTGACAAGATCATTTGCATACTTTTCTTGATGAATAAAAGTTCCTTCCTTCATTTGCTTTACTTGGAGTCCAAGAAAGAATGTCAATTCTCCCATCATACTCATTTCAAACTCATCCCGCATAGACTTAGAAAATTTCTTGCATAGGCTTTCATTAGGAGATCCAAATATAATATCGTCTACATATATTTGAACAAGTAAAAAGCTTTTGTTTTCCTTTTTGATAAATAAGGTAGTATCTACTTTACCTTTGACAAAACCGTTCGTATTAGGAACTTACTTAGCCTATCATACCAAGCTCGAGGTGCTTGCTTTAAACCATACAAGGCCTTTTTCGTCTAAAGGCGAATCGGCTTCTTTGGGTCTTCAAATCCAGGTGGTTGTTCCACATAAACTTCCTCATGGATGAATCCATTTAGAAATGCACTCTTGACGTCCATTTGGAATAACCTGAAATTTTTATAGCAAGCAAACGCAAGTAATAGACGAATAGCTTCTAACCTTGCTACCGGTGCGTAGGTCTCATCATAGTCTATTCCTTCCTCTTGCGTGTATCCTTTGGCCACGAGTCGGCTTTGTTCCGTACGACTTTTCCATCCTCGTTCATCTTGTTCCCGAATACCCATTTGGTTCCAATAAATGTTTTACCTTTTGGTTTAGATGTCAAATCCCGGACATCATTGATGTTAAACTGTCTCGAGTTCTTCTTGCATAGCTTCAATCCAGCTTTCATCGAGATAATGCTTCTTCTATGCTTTTTGGTTCAATTTCGAGATTAGAGCCACAAAGCACTAGATTCTTCACGTCTTTTTGATCTCGGTGCGGATTCCTTCATTGATTTCACCGATAATGAGATCTTCGGGATGACTGGATTTGTGCTTCCGATTCTTGGTTGATTTTCCCCGGTTGATGATCTCTTTCTTTATTTGAATCTTCAAGAACATTTTGATGATGGACTTCCAGAGACTGAGATGCTTCTTGAGTTGTAAGACTTGAAAGATCTGGAGATGATTCAGACTCTTCATATTGAGTTTGACTAGATTCAACTTGCGTTGAGTCTTGAAATTTGACATTCATAGATTCCTCCACCGATTGGCTTTTGTTGTTAAAGACTCTGTAAGCCTTGCTTGTCATAGAATATCCAAGGAAAATGCCTTCATCGATCTTTCTTCAAACTTACCAACTCGATCATTTGCATTTTTCAAAATAAAGCATTTGCAACCGAACACATGAAAATATGAAACAAGAGGCTTCTTACCTTTGAATAATTCATAGGGGTTTTCTCTAAAATGGGTCTTAGAAAGACTCTATTGATAATGTAACATGCTGTTGTTGACTTCTTCACTTCAGCCCAAAATCGAGAAGGAATTTTACTTTCAATTAAAAGTGTTCTAGCCATTTCTTGAAGAGATCTATTCTTTCTTTCCACAACTCCATTTTGTTCGGGAGTATATGGAGAGGAAAATACATGATTAAAACCAGATTTATCACAAAACTTTGTAAAGTTTTGGTTTTCGAATTCACTTCCATGATCTGTTCTAATACTTGAAATAGCACATCCTTTTTCATTTTGAACCTTTTTAGCAAACTTTTCAAAGTACGAAAAGGTTTCGACTTACTTGCAAGAAAATATACCGTGTAAAACGAGAGTAATCATCTACAATTACTAGACAATATTTCTTACCTCCAATGCTCGGGTTCTTGTTGGTCCAAAGAGATCCATATGCAGCAATCGGAGAACATGATTAGTAGAGATATGCTTTATAGGCTTCAATGAATTTCTTACTGTTTTCCCGAGAATACATGGTGTGCATGAGTCAGACTTTTGATAAGGCAGTTTTGGTAGTCCTTGAACAAGCTTCTTTGATGATATTTTGGCTAATTGCTTCATGTTGACATGGCCAAGCTTTCTATGCCACAAGACCGCTTCATCTTGAATTGAGATGAGACATTGCATTTCATTTGGTCTTACATCAAGAAGATAGATATTTCCATGCCTTCGACCCATGAAAGACTCGAGTTGAGTCTTTACTTATTCCAGAACATATGCCTTCATGAAAAGAGATCTTGAACCCAAGTATCACACTGGTTGGCTAATCGAGAAGATTATAGTTGAGTCCTTCCACTAAAGAAACATTGCTTATTGTGAGATTTCCAATTTTAACAGAGTTCCAAATCCCACAATGCTTCCTTTTCTTTGTTTCCACCAAATGAAACTTTTCCACCGTTTACTTGAACAATCTTTATAAAGCAATTTGAGTCTCTCGTCATGTGTCCCGCATCCGCCTGTCAAGATACCATTTTACCTTCTTTTTGACAGAGACCTCAAATTCACCTGTCCGAATCGATCCAGTCCGAGTCCGATTGTGCCATTAGACATAGATTGGCATATTCCTCATCACTTTCTTCACACTCGTATCGCTCCGGGTTTCGGCTTTGAGAGCTTTTCGAGATTTTTCGGTTTTTCCTCTCTTCTTCTTCGAAGAGGACAGTTGGTCCGATGTGTCCTTTTTCTTACATTCGGCGAGACTACATCTTTGTTTGGTTCCTCATCAACAAACTTGGTTTCTGTTTCGAAAACTTTGTTTTCTTGAGTTGAACCTTCTTCCTTTTCTATTCGGCTTTTCGAATCTTCTTATCATAAGAGCAAGCTCCTCATCATCCAGATCTTCTTCGAGAATCAGTATCATCGAGTCATCATTAGATCTTAATGCAATGGATTTCTTACCTCTTGGATCTTCGTCTTCATTAATTCGCTCCACTTCGTAAGGCGAAGAGTTCCAATCGGCTCATCTACGAGATAATGGCATAATTCTTTGCGTCTCTCGTATTGAAGTCTTTATATGATTCCAATCCTTGGAGAGTCCTCTCAAAGAACTTGTTCACCTTCATAGGATCAGTAATTTTCTGTCCTTGATTATCAAGTCCATTGACAATATACGTAAAAACGGCTAAACATGTCGGTTATAGATTCTCCCGATTTCATTTTGAAGGCTTCGTATTGACCAAGAAGAATATTAATTTGGTTTCCTTCACTCGGTCTGTCCCTTCATAGGTGATATGTAATCTATCCCGAGACTTCTTTTGCGGTGACACAAGAAGATATTCTCGTTATATTCGGTTGGTGACAAAGCACAATATAAAGAATAAATTGCTTTTGCATCGAGTGCTTGTCTCTTGTTTATCTCATCTTGAGACATTCCGCCTGGTCTCAACAGTTTCTTTCCCTCTTTCGATATGCGATGCGATAATAGGAGTGATTCCTCTCTCCACAACATCCCATTCCAGAGGATCCTTAGATCGTAGGAAAGCTTTCATCTTGTTCTTACGAGATGTTATAATCCTTTCCATCGAAGTAGGGTGGTGGTGGTATTGCTTTGACCTTCCACCAGCCCGATGCTAGCATACTAGCCATGGATCTTTTACTCGAAGTAAAACACTTCAAATAAAGTAAGAACACGAGGCTCGATACCAATTGATATAGCTAGTACGATTACCTAGAGGGGGTGAATAGGTATAAAGGATTTTTCTTTTGATAATTACACACTATTTAGATAAATAAATGATTTGCAGCAATTAAGAAAAACAATCGTAAGAGGCGAGTAAGGGAAAGAGAGAATTAGACACGAGGTTTATAGTGGTTCGGCTTGTGTCAAGCCTACGTCCACTCTTTCGCACCGATGCCAATTGGCTGGATTCCACTATGAACAAAGAGATGTTACGGTGATGATCTTCCTTGACTTCTTGGTGTAGACGATCTTCCACACTCTCAAGGTGTCACTAGAAATGAACACTCTCTGTGTATACAATTTCGCTCAAAATGGTCTCGACTAATAATCAAGGATCTTCAGACTCTGGAATTTTTCTATCAATCACACACTCTAAAACAACTGGAATGTCTTCATTTTGTACTCCTTTATGCCATCATAGCCGTTGGCACTTACCAAAGGAATTCCTCCAATCTACCCGTTGGACGGAATCAATTACGAAGATCATTCGAGCTATTTAAGGAGTCTCGGCGATAGCCCATCAATCTGTTCGCCCATACAATCGGGATCTTGGTTTCAAAGAATAGAACATTCCAAGAATACTTCGACAACCATCGGATCTTTAATCGATCTAGATAAGAACAAACAAAGACTCCGAGATGATTATCCAACCAAGGGATCTTTTCCAGATGATAGGATCGAATCCTCAACCATAAGCTTCGGCTCTGGATTTCCTTTGCTACTGGAATAGAAAGACTGTCAGTGAGAATAATCTTGAGTCTAGAGTCTTGAGTCTTGAATCTTGAGTCTTGAGTCTTGAGATAATAAAATCTTGAGACTTTAATCTTCGGTCTCCGAATATCCAGACTTAGACTGATAGAAACGTTTTGTCAGCTTCAAAAGACTCTGGAAAGATTTCTCCAACAAATTGTCCCTTGTCTTTTGACATTGCTCTGTACATGTGGAAGAGAATGGTGTGAGGGAGAGAGAACTTCCGTCCTGAGTTGATCGCGTACATCAATTTTGCTTCAGAATTAGACACGGCAGTCTTTGATGTAGACTTCGGTCTGAGACAGTTGATCGCAATTTTATGAAGCACGATGTTGATGGCATTCATCCTTGAGTAGGTAATTCTCTTCTCTGTATCCCTATCTTTGACAAGCTCCAGAGTAGTACGAGCAGCTGAGACTTTGATTGGATGATAACGTCCTCGTTCAACTCCAACTATGTCCGCCAACATGTCAACATCTACCACGTAGACTTGGTCTCGTACACTGAATGAAATTCTATTCGCATCTAAAAAGCTGAGATTCGAATAGAAATATGCGGTCAGTTGTGCATAACCGTCCGTGGTGTCGGAGCAAAATTTCTCAAGTTGAAGCAAATTGAACTTCTCTCTTAAGTTCATGTTGATGGCATCCAGGAAGTCAAAATCGACACTTCTAGGGTTTATCACCCCTCTTTTCAACGATCCGAAATACACATTCTCCCGATCCTTTGATTTGAACAAATCCATCCGATTTCCTTTCACCTTTTGCTACACCCATTCTAGGTTGGAATTCAAGGAACATTTCTGTCATCATCGTTCCCTTCAATCAGATTTTGTCCTGGTACACGAGGATCACTTGGAATGTTCGCAAGTGCGTCATCTGCTTGCAATTCTTGATGATTTCCTCGAAAAAGACATCCTTCTTTATCGTTTGAAAGATTCCTTCACTTGTTTTCCCAAGAAAAGATGACCACTTTCTCGAAGATGAACAAGAAGTAGAAACAGGATCGGGAGGAGAGTGCCTTTTAGGGTTTTGAAGATTGGGTAAAAAAAACTGTATATATATAACTCAGTTTTGAAAAGGGAAGTTCAATCGGCACAAGGAAAGTGTACGAACACTTCTTTTTAAAATCAATAACTGCCAAAATTAATCCTTTTAAAAAGACAAGTTTTCGATTTTCACACAGATTATAAAATAACTGAACGAAAGATCGTACCTTTTCGAGTTTAGATAAAATAGCAACTTACGAGTCTATAGCCATGAATGTCTGGGTTTGAGGATTTAGAGTCTGAGAGATTAGAGTCTGAGAGTTGGTGAGTCTCTAGACTTTAACTTCTTCAAGCTTCAAAATGTTGAGTCTAAAACGGATAAAGTCGAATTGATTTTTCTCCAAAGGCTTTGTGAATATATCCGCTAGTTGACTCTTTGAATCAACAAATTGAATCGAGATTTCTCCATTTTGAATATGATCTCTAATGAAGTGATGTCGAATCTCAATATGCTTTGCTCTTGAATGAAGGATTGGATTTTTGGTGAGATTGATCGCTCTGGTGTTGTCATATCTGATTTCTGTGCATGAGTCTTCAATCCCAAAGTCTTGTAGCTGTTGTTTTATCCATAGAATTTGCGAACAGCAGCTTCCAAGAGCTACAGACCCTGCTTCTGTCGTTGAGAGAGCCACGGTGCTTTGCTTCCTTGAAAACCAAGACACTGTCCTATTTCCAAGCAGTTGACAAGTTCCAGAAGTGCTCTTTCTATCAACTCTGCAACCGGCCAAATCTGCGTCTGAGTATCCTAGAAGATTAAAGTCTCCCTTCTTGGGATACCAAAGACCGATGCTTGAAGATGAGGCAACATATTTGATAATACGTTTCGCAGCACTGAGATGGGGGTGAATATACCTATGCAAGAAGAACTCAGACAGTTCAACATCAATGATGTCTGGGAATTGACATCTAAACCAAAAGGTAAAACTATTATTGGAGCCAAATGGGTATTCAGGAACAAGATGAATGAGGAAGGAAAAGTCGTACGAAACAAAGCAAGACTCGTGGCCAAAGGATATACGCAAGAAGAAGGAATAGACTATGACGAAACTTACGCACCAGTAGCAAGGTTAGAAGCTATTCGTCTATTACTTGCGTTTGCTTGTTATAAAAATTTCAGGTTATTCCAAATGGACGTCAAAAGTGCGTTCCTAAATGGATTTATCCATGAGGAAGTTTATGTGGAACAACCACTGGGTTTGAAGACCCAAAGAAGCCGGACTCGTCTTGGGACCGAAAAGGCCTTGTATGGTTTAAAGCAAACACCTCGAGCTTGGTACGACAGACTAAGTAAGTTCCTAATACATAATGGTTTTGTCAAAGGTAAAGTAGATACTACTTTGTTTATCAAAAAGGAAAACAAAAGCTTTTTACTTGTTCAAATATATGTGGACGATATTATTTTTGGATCTCCTAATGAAAGTCTATGCAAGAAATTTTCTAAGTCTATGCGAGGATGAGTTTGAAATGAGTATGATGGGAGAGTTAACATTCTTTCTTGGACTCCAAGTGAAACAAATGAAGGAAGGAACTTTCATTCATCAAGAAAAGTATGCAAATGATCTTGTCAAAATGTTTGGACTGGAAAAATGCAAAAAGACCGACATACCAATGTCATGTTCTCTCGAAGATAGACAAGGATGAAGAAGGGAAGAAAGTAGATCAAAACTGTACGGGGAGCATGATCGGTTCACTTCTTTATCTTACCGCTTCTAGACCTGATATTTTATTGAGTGTTTGCATCTGTGCTAGGTTTCAATCAGATCGTAGAGAATCCCATCTCAGTGCTGCGAAACGTATTATCAAATACGTTGCCTCATCTTCAAGCATCGATCTTTGGTATCCCAAGAAGGGAGACTTTAATTTTCTAGGATACTCAGACGCAGATCGGGCCGGTTGCAGAGTCGATAGAAAGAGCACTTCCGGAACTTGTCAACCGCTTGGAAATAGGACAAAGTGTCTTGGTTTTCAAGGAAGCAAAGCACCGTGGCTCTCTCAACGACGAAGCGAGTATGTAGCTCTTGGAAGCTGCTGTTCGCAAATTCTATGGATAAAACAACAGCTACAAGACTTTGGGATTGAAGACTCATGCACAGAAATCAGATGTGACAACACCAACGCGATCAATCTCACCAAAAATCCAATCCTTCATTCAAGAGCATAGCATATTGAGATTCGACATCACTTCATTAGAGATCATATTCAAAATGGAGAAATCTCGATTCAATTTGTTGATTCAAAGAGTCAACTAGCGGATATATTCACAAAGCCTTTGGAGAAAAATCAATTCGACTTTATCTGTTCCAAACTCAACATTTTGAAGCTTGAAGAAGTTAAAGTCTAGAGACTCACCAACTCTCAGACTCTAATCTCTCAGACTCTAAATCCTCGGACTCGGACATTCATGGCTATAGGCGTAAGTTGCTATTTTATCTAAACTCGAAAAGGTACGATCTTTCATTCGGTTATTTTATAATCGTGTGAAAATCGAAAACTTGTCTTTTTAAAAGGATTAATTTTGGCAGTTATTGATTTTAAAAAGAAGTGTTCGTACACTTTCCTTGTGCCGATTGAACTTCCCTTTTCAAAACTGAGTTATATATATACAGTTTTTTTTACCCAACCTTCAAAACCCTAAAAGGCACTCTCCTCCCGATCCTGTTTCTACTTCTTGTTCATCTTCGAGAAAGTGGTCATCTTTTCTTGGGAAAGCAAGTGAAGGAATCTTTCAAATGACAAAGAAGGATGTCCTCTTCGAAGAAATCATCAAGAATCGCAAGCAGGGGACCACAAAGAATGGAGAAGGGACCGACACATTTCGATCTCACCGAGGAGGAAGACTTATCAAGTCAGCGACAAAGCTCGATTCACTCTCATCCACGTCATTCAACGCCTTCTACCCCACAAGGTACAAGTCAACATCTGGAGGAAGAGATAATCGAGGAAGCCGATCCTGTATGTGACATCCAGATTTTCGGGTTTTAATTTGACTGGATAAATAAGATCCTATCTCATCGCTCGTCAATTTATTGACGGGTCCGAAATTTCAATAAAGAAATTATCGGAAGAAAAATTGGAAGCCCGAAAAGAAATAGAAAGGGAAAGAGAAAAGAAAAGAAAATTTAGGCTATTGTTTTATTTCTTTTCTCTCTCTCCCTCTCTTTTCCTTTCTTTTTTCTTCCTTTTTCTTTCTTTTCTCTCTCTTCTCTCTCCCTCCCCTCCCCAACGTGTGGACAGCTTTCTTTTTCCCCCCACCGCTCACTTTTCTCTCCCTTATCTCTTCCCTCTCTCTCCTCTCTCTTCTCTCCCACTTTTTCCCCCACGTGACCGAAGGCCCTCCTTTCTTCTTCCTCTCTTGTTCGTGAAAAACCAGCGAACCAAGACAGAAACGGAAGCCGCACGAAGACGAGATCCGCTCGCCGTCGTCGCCGCCCGCGCCCACACCCGCGTGTCCGCCACTTGCCGTGTGCTCGGCCACCGCCCTTTCGCGCTCGCCGTCCTCGCCGTGCACCGTCCAGCTCCCGTGCCACCCTCTGTTCAGCTCGATTCAGCCACCGCCGGACCTCCGCCCAGCTCCGACCGGTCACCACCGAGCCTCCCCCGCGTCCCTCTCGCCCTCCGCCGACCTTGCTCCGCCATCTCAGCCACCGGAATAGCTTCGTTTGGCCATGAACAGCAGCTGGAAAAATGGGTTTCCAGCCTTTGTTCAAGGCCGTTTTGGGCCGTTTCCGGCCCCGAACCGAGCCGTGCTTTGGGGACAATCGTTCCTCGCGTCGCCGCCGTCGGATTGATCGATTTGCGCGCGATTTGGTGAGTAATCTCACTAATCCCGGATTAGTTGGCTAATTATGCTTTAGGTTGGTTTAGTTTTAATTAATTATGTTTAGGTTGTTAGATTAGAATTAATTAGCAATTATTAGTCAATTGTGATGTGATTTAGATAAATTGATTGTGTAATTAACAAGTAGACGTGGTCTACTATTTATTGGGAGTGTCTCGGGAATTTTCGGACCCCTAATTGAGCTTCAATTTGATGATTCGGGCCTAAGTGAGATTTTTGGCATTTAAATATTAATTTTCGAAATTAAATTAAATAATTATTTATTTTCCGAAAAACCAAGGGAGATGGTCCGGAACCGGAAAATTATGCTGATGACTGTGGTGAAGTTCGTTTATTTAATTGGACCTTATTTTGAGCTAAACGGAATTTTTAATATTTAATAATTAATTTTCGAAATTAATTAACTATTTATTTATTTTCGGAAATTAAGTTTGAGATGGCCGACGACCGAAATCTCGTGCTGATCGTCGTGGTGCAATCCGTTTATTTAATCGAGCTTTAATTCGTGTCAAATTGATTTAATTGTGCATTTTTAAGTTATGTTCTTAAATAATGCGATGTTTAATTATGTGATTGAGGATTGGTCGAGTATCGGTTGTCAGTATTGAAAGTGCGTTGGTAAATCATCTGGAGAATGCCCGTGACCCGGTGAATTGGAGTGTCACCTGGGAAGGACACGTGGCTCGGTGATTAGATATGTCATCTTGGCAAAAAAAGGTAGCCTTAGAGAATGCACGTGGCTCGGAGACTCGGTATGTCTTCCTGGAGAATGCACGTGGCTCGGTGACATAGTCTAGATCATGAGAGGGTCGGGTGGGACCATAAAGCCACTAGTTCTCGAAAGGGTCGGGTGGGACCGTAAAGCCACTAGATCTTGAGAGGGTCGGGTGGGACCGTAAAGCCACTAGTTCTCGAGAGGGTCGGGTGGGACCGTAAAGCCACTAGATCTTGAGAGGGTCGGGTGGGACCGTAAAGCCACTAGTTCTCGAGAGGGTCCGGTGGGACCGTAAAGCCACTAGATCTTGAGAGGGTCGGGTGAGACCGTAAAGCCACTAAATCTAAGGAATTGCTTGGTGTTGGATGAATGACCTAGAAATGGTCCGTCTAGCTTGTAATCGACTAGGTCGATTGATCGATGATTCGATCTGAGAATGTCTCGATATGATTCATTGCCTTGGTTTGATGTTGTGAATTGAATGATTGAAGGGAGATGATCGTGAGTGGTCTTCCTGATGTGAAATCGACTAAGTCGATTTGATCGATGCTTCGATCAGTGATATGATTGCTTGCGTGTCTATTATGAATTGTACTGACTTGCAGGTGGGATATGAGGCCAAGGTACGTCTTCTGACATATGCGTGTTTAGGCAGCCTTTAGTATAATAGTTTACTAATTGGGCTTAGTGGGGTAGAACTCGCTGAGACGTAGTCTCATCCCAGTTTGGGGAAAAACATTTCAGGACCCCGCTAAGGAGCTGAGGAGGAAGAGTCGGAGAAGGATTTTTGGGAAAAGAAGATAATCCTGAGGGGGCCTTGAGTACGGCCCAGATGGACTAAGATTGTATCTTCTTTGATATCTCCATTTTGATGTGAATAGAGTTTAGAATAAAAAGTTTGTGAAGTGTTCTGGTTTGTGGTTTGTATAAAAGTTTGGTTATAAATTTCAATATGAAAAATATGGCCCCGCTTTTCTATCCCACCGTTTTATTGTCTGGGGATTTTAACTGCTTCCGCATGTGCTTAAAAATGAAAGGGTCGGCAATACATTGTCCTGGGATATCGCATTATAAGAATCGACCGAGCTGAGACGGATGTGTGCGTGCCTGAGGATCGGGGCGTGACATCCAGTTTAAGTGGTATCAGAGCCAGGTTGAAGATTGGAGTGATAAGGAGCGTTGACCATGGGATATTTAGTAGGAAAGGCCTTTAAATTCGTGCCGGTGCATGTCTGTGTTAGCTGAGTGCTAAAATTGTTGGTTGTGTGTGGATCGCTCATCTTCTAATCCAGTGTGGATTTGGAAGGCAGGTTTCAGTGTAAAGACTGAACCATGAGCAAGTAGGAGCTGAGAACTCCTAGTAAGAGGACAATGTCCTCTGTGACTCGGGATAAAGCACTGACAAATGTCGGTACCCGAGGTGGTTGTGGCAGAGTGTTGGCTCTGGCCAGCTCGAGTGTAAGAGTACCACTGTAGGTTGGTACTAGTGTAGCAGCGTCGAATGATCCTAAGTTCGATAGGATCGTTCTGATGCAAGTGTTCCTTGGGAACTGGATGAGCTAGTAAGCTCAGGATCAAGCCGTTGTCGTTGTCGCTATCTCTACTGCCGTTAGTGTTGCTACACCTGTTGAGATCCAGAGTGGAGATATGATCTGGGATTGAGCCATCGCTTCCAAGTCAAGGTACAGATCCAGTTCAAGCAGAAATGGAAATCAGTCAGAGGAAAGACCGAGGTCGAGAGAAAAGTATTCTATTCCACCCAATAGGAAGGGCGGCATAGTCAAGTCAGTATTCAGACAAATGGAACATGTTGTTCTGTGGAAGATATGTTACATGGAAGATGGTATGGAACAGTCTCATGTATTTTGAGGACAGGAAATTGTGATAAGTGTCGCCAATACGGATAGTGAACTATGGGGTATCTGCATAAGTAGATGGAATCTCGACAACTGTTACTACTGTCACCGTTGATAGGACAGGTCAGAAGAAGTGTGTCATAGAACGCACTATGGAATTTTTGAGATAAATCTCCGGTATAAGAATTAGAGCATGCTAGCACTTGACAGGAGGTAGAAGACTCACCTGATAAGTGCCGAAAGTATGGAAGGAATGCATGGATTAATCCTGTGTTCGAGAATGACTAGAATGTACTTTAATGGTAGTAAGCACGGCCATCAAGTAAAGGACTATCGGTTGGGGTTTAAGAAAAACACCAACTTTGCACTACCGTTGGAACGCCAGTAAGATGGCAAAAGGAACAGGAACGGAACCGACTATGCCTTATTCAATGAAAGAATATTTTGAGGTGATTTTATCAGAATAGTGCCAGAGAATGTTGGGATTGCAAGTGTGGAATTTCAGTTGTTTGTTAAGGCGGTAAGAAAAGAACCATTGACTAGAGTTATACTTGATTGGCTGTTGGTGTATGACTTATTCATTAGGTGTGGAAAGAATTGGTTCTTGAGCATTTTATGGTGATGAATTGTTATGGTAGAGTAACCCAGCTTAGTCCAGGAGCATGTAGAAGTACCGAGTTTTACTAAGAGTTGAGAAGGGTCCTTGACTTCTTTGATCTCGTCACTTGAGGTAACCTGGTTGTCAGACAGAAGTTATCGAGATTAGTGGGCAATGATCTTAGATAAGACAGATTGAAGAATTAAAAATTGAGAACTCCTCAGTAGTCCAAGAATTCTTGGAAGTGTTGCTAGAAAAGTGGTCAGACTGTTGCCAGAGAAAGAGAGAGAATTACGATCGAATTAACATCTGGAACAGAACCATTCTCGAAGGTTTCTTACCAGTTGTTGTTGTCTGAACTGGTAGAATTGAAAATGCCGATGTGAAGATTGATGAATGAGGTATTCGTGCATATCAATGTATTACTTTGGGGAAACATTAGTTTTGTTTGTGAAAAGAAGAAAGATGGTTTGTTGCGAGTGTGCATCAACCATTGTCAACTCAATTAGGTGAAGATCAAGGACAAGTGTTCTTTACCAAAGATCAATGAATGGTGTGACTAGTTATAAAAAGTATTGATGTTTTAAAGGTCGACTTGAGATTATGAAGTCATTAGTTATGAACCAAGATGGAGGTTGTAAGAAAGACAACTGTTCGTATTTGATATGGTCTTTATGAGAGTATTGTAAGATCGTTTGGCCGGTGAACACTTCAGCCATTTGTCATAGATTTGACAAATTGAGTGTTCAAAGAATATCTAGATCAATGGTGATCGTGTGATGTAGCGACATTATAGGGTGTACATTAAGTGTTGAGAATCACAAGATGCCCCTAAGAATGGTTGTGTGGTTACAGGTAAAGGAATCTTCATGGACCCAGTCAAGATCGAATCAGTTGTTAATGGACCGAGACCGACATCAATGTCAGAGATCAGAAGTTGTGGGGATTGGTCAGATTACTACGGAAGGTTTGTGAAAGAATTTTCAGCATCAGTATCATCATGGGCTTGACCTCTTGAGAAAGAAGAGAAATTCATTGGCATAGACAAGTACGATGATAGTTTCCAGAGCTTCAGTAAGATTAGGCTGCCGCACTTGTGCTAAACTTTTCATTGGCTCTGGAAAGCACGAAATCTTTAGTGATGTGTCTTGCCAACGACTGGGTATGTAGTGATACAACATGAGAAGATTGTTGTATCACCGTCCCGCTAGTTGAGACCCAACAAGTTGAACATGAAACAGTGTCGTGAATCAGAGTTTTGGCAGAACTATAATGATGTTATCTGGTATTATCTTGGGAGAATGAAAGAAGTAATTTATGTGTTGAGCCGAGAGTCTTCGATTATACATAGGCTGGCTAAAGTATAAACTTTACTTAAAAAGGATTCGAAATTTGGTTTTCAAATTTGAGGTAGGCTACCTTTTTAAATTTTATAGCCGCCCTCAAAATTGAACCAAATGTTCAAGTTAGAATCGGTGCCTAGTTGACAAGCAGAGATGTGCAGAAAATCTTATAAGAGAATATTAGTAAGAAAGATATTGACTTTAAGATTTCTGAGGATGGAAAGTTCGGGTTCCATGAGTGATTGAGTGCACTTGACAGTGTAACACTTAGGGAAAAGATCTTGTCAAAAGTTCACCATAGTATCACAGTTTTGACCAGATAGGGCAAGTAATCAGAATCGACGTCAGCTAAATTGGTATATCGATATGAAGATAGATATCGCCAAGCAGGTTGCAAGTGTCAAAGGTGTCAGTAAGTGGAAGTTCAGTAATGTAAATCCGGAAGATTTTACCATCACTTGAGAGTCCCAAGTGGAAATGGAAATATATGGCTTACTAAGGATTCAGGGGATTACTGATATGAATGAAGAATAGTGGTTGATCGATAGATGGAGTTGGTTCACTTTGGTATAGTTCGATTATATCTTGTTTTGAGTGTGTGATCCAGATTTCGGCTCTAATTTCGATTAGATAAATTGGGCATTTCATCGACGCGATTACAGTGTTTTTCTCTGAGTTGGCCACTTATGAGATAACTAGACTAGCTGGGTGAGTTATTAAGGACCTTAAGGCAAATAGACTTGAGAATTCGACCAGGGATCGACTTCTCGACCGTGCTCATCTTTAGAGATCATTGCGGCACAATATAAAATCGATTTGAAATCGAAATAGATCGGCTCGGCGAGATGAATGACCGATCGTGGGTGACTCCACTAAATTGGAAAATTCTCATCGACCGGTACTAATTTGATGTTTCTATCGTTTTGGGACCTTGTGTCCGTATTTGAACCTTTGAGATTTTCACGACAATCGAGAGCCGCCAATGTGTCGAGTGGGTTCATTGTGGCTCGAAGAAAATCGACCACGAGTCATTTGTCCTAAAAAGCTCTGAACACTAGCCGGTAGCCTAGGTCACACTAAAAGCGTGTCGGAGTGAAATTAACCGCCAATCTAAATTCGATTTCAGGAATTGAAGATCCTATCTTGCCACAAAGTGGGTATATCGAAGTGTGTGTGTCTCGGATAGTTCACCGACATGGAGTGTCGATGATGAATTATATCTCGAATCTAGATTAGAGATTATAAGTTGGCAGAGTTTTCAGAGGGTTCTTTATTAAGCAGTGTATAGCAGAGGGTACATAATTTCAGTGGTGAAAAGAAAGTGAATAATGATGTCAGCTCAGTAATCAGTGTTTGCAGTTGTCAGATCAGTGTCGAGTAAAGATTGCTCGAAATTGTCGAAATTTTGAATCGTTGAGGTTTGAAGGTTTATTAGGGAGTCGAGAAAAAGAGATCAGATGTGGATGACAGAATGTCTTGTGTGAGAAGCTCGGTTCAGTTGTTGGTTCAGAAAGAGCAGATTTTGTGTACAAAGATGATCTTCTTGGTCAAAGTGGTTAGACAACGCCACGAGACTGAATGATCAGCGTGGAAAA
The DNA here is from genome assembly GCA_014182725.1 of Eucalyptus brandiana. Lineage (NCBI taxonomy): Eukaryota > Viridiplantae > Streptophyta > Magnoliopsida > Myrtales > Myrtaceae > Eucalyptus > Eucalyptus brandiana. The sequence continues at coordinate 34,622,224 of CM024669.1, forward strand.
GTGAGACTCGATGAGACGACAATACCCCCACCTTTCGTTTATGGATTGGTAAAGGTTTAAATTTCGAGGACGAAATTTTTATAAAAGGGGAAGAGTTGTGACATCCAGATTTTCAGGTTTTAATTTGACTGGATAAATAAGATCCTGTCTCATCGCTCGTCAATTTATTGACGGGTCCGAAATTTCAATAAAGAAATTATCGGAAGAAAAATTGGAAGCCCGAAAAGAAATAGAAAGGGAAAGAGAAAAGAAAAGAAAATTTAGGCTATTGTTTTATTTCTTTTCTCTCTCTCCCTCTCTTTTCCTTTCTTTTCTTCCTTTTTCTTTCTTTTCTCTCTCTTCTCTCTCCTCTCCCCTCCCCAACGTGCGGACAGCTTTCTTTTTCCCCCACCGCTCACTTTTCTCTCCCTTATCTCTTCCCTCTCTCTCCTCTCTCTTCTCTCCCACTTTTTCCCCCACGTGACCGAAGGCCCTCCTTTCTTCTTCCTCTCTTGTTCGTGAAAAACCAGCGAACCAAGACAAAAACGGAAGCCGCACGAAGACGAGATCCGCTCGCCGTCGTCGCCGCCCGCGCCCACACCCGCGTGTCCGCCGCTTGCCGTGTGCTCGGCCACCGCCCTTTCGCGCTCGCCGTCCTCGCCGTGCACCGTCCAGCTCCGTGCCACCCTCGTTCGGCTCGATTCAAGAACCGCCGGACCTCCGCCTAGCTCCGACCGGTCACCACCGAGCCTCCCCCGCGTCCCTCTCGCCCTCCGCCGGCCTTGCTCCGCCATCTCAACCACCGGAATAGCTTCGTTTGGCCATGAACAGCAGTTGGAAAAATGGGTTTCCAGCACTGTTCAAGGCCGTTTTGGGCCGTTTCCCGGCCCCGAACCGAGCCGTGCTTTGGGGACAATCGTTCCTCGCGTCGCCGCCGTCGGATTGATCCGATTTGCGCGCGATTTGGTGAGTAATCTCACTAATCCCGGATTAGTTGGCTAATTATGCTTTAGGTTGGTTTAGTTTTAATTAATTATGTTTAGGTTGTTAGGTTAGAATTAATTAGCAATTATTAGTCAATTGTGATGTGATTTAGATAAATTGATTGTGCAATTAACAAGTAGACGTGGTCTACTATTTATTGGGAGTGTCTCGGGAATTTTCGGAGCCCTAATTGAGCTTCAATTTGATGATTCGGGCCTAAGTGAGTTTTTTGGCATTCAAATATTAATTTTCGGAATTAAATTAAATAATTATTTATTTTCCGAAAAACCAAGGGAGATGGTCCGGAACCGGAAAATTATGCTGATGACTGTGGTGAAGTTCGTTTATTTAATTGGACCTTATTTTGAGCTAAACGGAATTTTTAATATTTAATAATTAATTTTTGAAATTAATTAATTATTTATTTATTTTTCGGAAATTAAGTTTGAGATGGCCGACGACCGAAATCTCGTGCTGATCGTCGTGGTGCAGTCCGTTTATTTAATCGAGCTTTAATTCGTGTCAAATTGATTTAATTGTGCATTTTTAAGTTATGTTCTTAAATAATGCGATGTTTAATTATGTGATTGAGGATTGGTCGAGTATCGGTTGTCAATATTGAAAGTGCGTTGGTAAATCATCTGGAGAATGCCCGTGACCCGGTGAATTGGAGTGTCACCTGGGAAGGACACGTGGCTCGGTGATTAGATATGTCATCTTGGCAAAAAATGTAGCCTTAGAGAATGCACGTGGCTCGGAGACTCGGTATGTCTTCCTGGAGAATGCACGTGGCTCGGTGACATAGTCTAGATCATGAGAGGGTCGGGTGGGACCATAAAGCCACTAGTTCTCAAGAGGGTCGGGTGGGACCGTAAAGCCACTAGATCTTGAGAGGGTCGGGTGGGACCGTAAAGCCACTAGTTCTCGAGAGGGTCGGGTGGGACCGCAAAGCCACTAGATCTTGAGAGGGTCGGGTGGGACCGTAAAGCCACTAGTTCTCGAGAGAGTCGGGTGGGACCGTAAAGCCACAAGATCTTGAGAGGGTCGGGTGAGACCGTAAAGCCACTAAATCTAAGGAATTGCTTGGTGTTGGATGAATGACCTAGAAATGGTCCGTCTAGCTTGTAATCGACTAGGTCGATTGATCGATGATTCGATCTGAGAATGTCTCGATGTGATTCATTGCCTTGGTTTGATGTTGTGAATTGAATGATTGAAGGGAGATGATCGTGAGTGGTCTTCCTGATGTGAAATCGACTAAGTCGATTTGATCGATGCTTCGATCAGTGATATGATTGCTTGCGTGTCTATTATGAATTGTACCGACTTGCGGGTGGGATATGAGGCCAAGGTACGTCTTCGACATATGCGTGTTTAGGCAGCCTTTAGTATAATAGTTTACTAATTGGGCTTAGTGGGGTAGAACTCGCGAGACGTAGTCTCATCCCGGTTTGGGGAAAAACATTTCAGGACCCCGCTAAGGAGCTGAGGAGGAAGAGTCGGAGAAGGATTTTTGGGAAAAGAAGATAATCCTGAGGGGGCCTTGAGTACGGCCCAGATGGACTAAGATTGTATCTTCTTTGATATCTCCATTTTGATGTGAATAGAGTTTAGAATAAAAAGTTTGTGAAGTGTTCTGGTTTGTGGTTTGTATAAAAGTTTGGTTATAAATTTCAATATGAAAAATATGGCCCTGCTTTTCTATCCCACCGTTTTATTGTCAGGAATTTTAACTGCTTCCGCATGTGCTTAAAAATGAAAGGGTCGGCGATACATTGTCCTGGGATATCGCATTATAAGAATCGACCGAGCTAAGATGGATGTGTGCGTGCCTGAGGATCGGGGCGTGACATTGTAAGAGTCCAAAAACCCTCATTTATCTATAAGCTTTATCGTGCGTTGAAAAGCACCAGTACTCCTTTGAACTATATAGATGAATTACTTAAGGACAAGAATTATGGGAATAAGTATCTTTTTCCGCGGAAAATGGAGGAATTGGGAGTTGCTCCGAAAGGAAAAGCAGAGGACGCACTTGCGAACATTCCAAGTGATCCTCGTGTACCAGGACAAAATCTGATTGAAGGGAACGATGATGACAGAATGTTCCTTGAATTCCAACCTAGAATGGGTGTGGCAGCAAAGGTGAAAGGAAATCGGATGGATTTGTTCAAATCAAAGGATCAGGAGAATGTGTATTTCAGACTATTGAAAAGAGGGGTGATAAACCCTAGAAGTGTCGATTTTGACTTCCTGGATGCCATCAACATGAACTTAAGAGAGAAGTTCAATTTGCTTCAACTTGAGAAATTTTGCTCCGACACCACGGATGGTTATGCACAACTGACCGCATATTTCTATTCGAATCTCAGCTTTTTAGATGCGAATAGAATTTCATTCAGTGTACGAGACCAAGTCTACGTGGTAGATGTTGACATGTTGGCGGACATAGTTGGAGTTGAACGAGGACGTTATCATCCAATCAAAGTCTCAGCTGCTCGTACTACTCTGGAGCTTGTCAAAGATAGGGATACAGAGAAGAGAATTACCTACTCAAGGATGAATGCCATCAACATCGTGTTTCATAAAATTGCGATCAACTGTCTCAGATCGAAGTCTACATCAAAGACTGCCGTGTCTAATTCTGAAGCAAAATTGATGTACACGATCAACTCAGGACGGAAGTTCTCTCTCCCTCACACCATTCTCTTCCACATGTACAGAGCAATGTCGAAAGACAAGGGACAATTGCCTTATCCAGGTCTGATGACCAAGATCTTCAGACACATGAATATTGAACTGCCACATACACTTTGTGTTCGACCGTGCGCTAAGATGGTGGTAGGTTTGAAGATGTCAACGAAAATGCGTCTGCAAGAACTTTCCAAGGCAATGGAGAAATTCAGAGTGAAGTCTCCAGTTCCGTCTGCTTCAAAGAGAAAAGGAAAGGAGGCCATTGGAGCCCCATCGAAAAAGAAGAAAAGAACTCTCATCTTGGAGAATGAATATGAAGAGGATGAAGATCCCACTATCTATGCATTGACAAGAACCAGACGTTTTGTGCCTCAACCGACGAACTGAGAAGAAAGAAAGAGAGAGAAGAAGAGGAGCAAGCCAAGAACGAGAGAGGAAGAAGAGCGAGAGAGAGAGAAGGAGAAAGAAGTGAAGAAGAAAGAGAATGAGAGAAAGAAAAGTCTCGCAATCGAAACTGAGAAAAAGGAAATCAAGATACGAAGAGCATGATCATCACTCTTCCCCTTTTGATGTCCTAGAGACAGGGGAGTTGGCGAGCAAGAAAGGTCCACACCACATCTGCCGATAGTGAAGGTCTAAGACAATCTCCAGCGGACCCAGAAGAAGTTCAGGTTTCTCAATTGCCTGAAGAAGGACACGATACGTCGACTCCAAATCTGCAAGATTATACAGAAGCTCAATCGTCTGCATTCACTCCATCTGAGAAAGCACATGCAAGTACACAGACGGACAACTCAGCAGATTTTCGTCGTATTCTTGATATTCTTTTGGAAATTCAGGGACAAATATATGCTCTGGACCGTGAGATTCAAACCATAAAGAATGCTGGACAAGCATCTTCGGTTACCCTGAAGGACAAAATGAAAGACCTCGCTCTACAACTTCAAGCCAATGCCAAAGGAGAGAATGTAGCTCAACTAAGGGAAGACTTGAAGAGGCTAGAAGGCATAGTCCAGTCTATGGGAGATTTCCAGATCGTACGCATTCCCAAGCAGACCTGATTCCTTTCTCACCTTTTTAATGATGACAATAAGGGGGAGAACCAATTTGAACCAACAACTTTTAAACTTTGACTTTAAATTTGTTTTTGTGGTTATGTTTGTTTTTGAGTTTGACTTGAGTGAACTTGGGTGTGAATTTAAATTTGACTAAATTGGCTGTGGATTTAGATGCTTGACTGGTTGCATTTATATCAAGTGTTGTTATATGGTATTACTCATGAAAGACTAACCAATTTTACGTGGATGCGAGTCGGTTGTTTTATTAATCTTTATGAGTTAGCCATATTGCTTGATAAATGTTTTTGCGGAGTCAAAGTTGTTCAAATCTACAAGAAAGTTTTGTCACCATCAAAAAGGGCAGATTGTTAGAGAAATCTTTCAGAATATTTTGAAGCGACAAAACGTTTCTATCGATCTAGTATGGATATTTGCGGACCGACGTTTAAAGGTGAAGACTTTATGATCACCGGACTCGAACTCAAGACTCAAGACTCAAGACTCAAGACTATTCTCACCGATGTCTTTCTAATCCAAAGTGACGAAGGAAATCCAGAGCCGAAGTATATGGTTGAGGATTCGATCCTATCCTCCGGAGAAGATCCCTTGGTTGGATAAATATTTCGGATTCTTTTATTCTTATCTAGATCGATTGAAGATCCGATGGTCGACGAAATATTCTTGAAATGTTCTATTCTTGGAAACCAAGATCCTGATTGTATGGGCGAACAGGATTGATGGGCTATCGTCAAGTTCCTTAAATAGCTCGAATGATCTTCTTGATTGATTCCGTCCAACGGGTAGATTGGAGGAATTCCTTTCGTAAGTGCCAACGACTATGATGGCATAAAGGAGTATAAAAGGAAGACGTTCTAGTTGTTTTTAGTAACGTGATCGATAGAGAAATTCCAGAGTCTGAAGCACTTTAATTATTAGTCGATACAGTTTGAGCGAAATTGTATACACAAAGAGTGTTTATACTTAGTGATACCTTGAGCGAGTGTGGTAGATCATCTACACCTAGAAATCAAGAAAGATCAACACTGTAACATCTCTTTGTTCATAGTGGAATCCAGCCAATAAAATGTCGGTGCGAAAGAGTGGACGTAGGCTTGAATCAAGCCAAACCACTATAAACCGCATGTTCAATTCTCTCTTTCCTTTACTCAGTCTTACGATTGATTATTAATTGTTGCAAATCCTTCAACTGTCTAAATATTGTGCAATCATCAAGAAAATTTTTATATACTTATTCACCCCCCCTCTAGGTACTCGTACTAGCTATATCACTTGTAAATACTCGAATTTAGAATTATATATTCTATCCATGACTCATCATCATCTTTTCGATATAGTTTAAGAACTCAATCATTCTAATTGTTGAAATGATAATTAATTTAGAGCTGTTTCCCTAACTAGCATATATTTCTTTTATTAGATATAATAAGCTAACCAAACACGCAACAACACTAAAAATATGTTAATGTCCAAATATTCAATTCAATGTTGACGTGATGGTGAATTACATAGTTATTAATTAACGGAAAACCCACCCTAAAAGTATTCTAATGTTTAGTACAAAAAGGAAACACGATCTAAATTGATTAATGAAATGATACAAGATATGAGCGATCTAATTTAGTTTTAGAAAGTGTAAAAGCTCTATAATATGAATGCATTCGAACTTCTCATGTAAGTCATCCAACCTAATTAAATACAAACAAGTATTTGAAATCTAAAATTCTTGGTTGTGAATGATTTGACACACAATGCAAAGTCAAGACAGAAATCCCCAGAGTAAATTGAGCCTCCATTATTTTACAAAAATGAATGATTTTTTTGTTAATTTTTTTAAGTAATATAAGTGATCGTATTTTAGAAAATGTTTTTCAAATCATTAATTTTCTACAAGTCAAATACACTCTAATTTTGAAAGCAAAGATGGATAAGATTAGGTTTTTTGGGGGCCGAGGGAGGGGTGGGTGATCCTTAAAAATGACACAAATTTCAATTGAGTTATATATATTAACAGTTTATATTTTAATATTAAGCACCCATTAAAGAAGGTTACATGAAAATTTTCTGATGTACCGTCCACCGAATGAGTAAAGTACATGAAGTTGTGTAGACAATCTTCCAATGGGATGGTAATTATGTATGAAAAATCACGCACCTCTGATTAGTCATCTTAACGACAAATTATAGATAACAAAGAGTAAGGATTGCTTATGTTGATTTAATAGGAGAGCTGAAGGGAGGAAGAGGAAAAGAAAAAGAAAGCATCAAATGTTGCATCCACAGGGCCTTACAATCAACTGACAAAGTTTTCCTGTTTTTGGGCCAGCCCATGAAGAGCCCACGTTTCCTTCATCCTCGAAAGTTGGGTCATGGGCAAAAATGAAGATGGAAAGGATTTAAAGACTCTTAATTACAGGAAAATGAGGAAGTCTTATGGACACCAGAGTGAAAACCTCATGCTTTTAAGCATCACACTTGTAATATGAGACTAGAACTTATTAAGTCCTATTGGGCTAATTTTTTGTTTCGAAAAAGTTATGTTGTTAAGCTCCAACATCAAATTGACAATATGCATGAAAGATATGTAAATATCGAGAAATAATGCATGCACGTTGTGTGCATGACAAAAGAAAAAGGTGGAGTCGAGAAAAAGGGCAATCTTAGAATGTGAATGACCATTAATAACCAATAGTAATTGATAAATAATTATTGTCGCAACCTACCCTCGGGGAAGGGAATAGATTTAGGGGTTTGCCTAAAGGATGGACTCATAAGACCTATGATTAGGCATGGATTCTCCCAAGCCCATATCTCGCACAACATTGGGGTATTCTTAAGAATTTCGCAATAAATAGTCGCCACTAGCCTATTGGAGTTGGCTAGAAATCAAGTGAGACATGTGAGTGTACCTCACTTCCTATGCAACCAAAAAATGCAAGGTCGGATACTTGATTACACTCACTTCCTACGTAACTAAAAAATTCAAAGTCAAAGACTTGATTACACTAATTAATCAATTAATGCCCTTTTGGTACCTAATCTTGTTCATTTTTTAAAAAATGATTTTTGTCAGGCAGTTTGGATTAACTTTAGTCCAATCTGCTAACATATAAGGTAATCATGTAGATGCGCAATCATTAAAACAACAATTAGCAACCAAGGAAAGTGTTTAAATAAATTGCATGGGAGAGCAAAAATTTAACATTAAAAAAAAAGATAAAATACTAATCCTAACTAGACTAAATGGAAGCTAAAATCAACATACCAAAATTGCACAATCAAAGGTATTCGTCTTTAAGAACAATTAGAACATCTTGAGCAAGATTCTAAATTGAAAGACTTCCATCTTTTAAGAGAAAATAAATCAAGTGATTAGTTTTAACCTTTTGAAGATTTTTTTTTCAATTTTTTAGAATTTTTGGATTTTTTGGAAAATTTGAATTTTTGAATTTTCCAAAACATTTTTTTTTTATCTTTTTGATTTTTTTTTTTTTGGTATCTTTCTAATTACTTCTGAAATGTTTAGACTTTTTTTGAATTTTGGGATATTTTGAGAAATTTTTAATTTTCCTTAATTTTCTAATTTTTATTTTATAATTAGAAAAACTCGAATTTTCAATATATTCTGAAAGTTTTTTTTTTTTGAACTTTTTATGTCCTTTGAAATTTTTTGAATTTCGGGAATTTCTTTTGAATTTTTATTATTTTTCGAATTTTTTAAAAAAATTAGAATTTATTTTTTTATTTTTTCTTGAAATTTTTAATATTATAATATTCAAGGGAGCGGGTTCGGACCGGATAAACTGAATCCGACCCAGTCGGATAAATTTTTCTAAAATTTTTAGTTTTTCTTTTTCTCAAATTTTCTATTTTTCCTCTTTTTGTCTTTTCCCTATTTTGTCGTTTCTTTTTCTGCTGCACTCCTCCTTCGCGCCTTCTTCACCGAGGGTTTCAATTCACTGTCCTTTCTTTCCTTCTGTCTTTTCATTTCCTTTCATCACCTCTTTTCTATATTTCTTTTTCTTTTCTTTTGCTTTAACTTTTTCTCTTCTCTCTTGGGCTTCTTCTTCCTCGCGCATTCTCCACAGGCCCGAAGCCATTTTTGTTTGCTATTTCTCCATTTTTTTTTTCACTTTTTCTGCATTATTTTTTTTTTCTTCTCTACGCCAATCTTCTTCCTTCTTCCTCGACGACTCCCCTCCCTTCACCGAACACTCACCTGCAACTCTCCTGCCCGAACCAACGCCACCGCTACGACGAGCCCCTCACCGACCTTGAGTCCACGATGGACTCATCTCCTGAACAGCAGCTTCTCTTCCATGCCCGAGCCTCCACCAAGCCCCACCGCCTAGACCAGCCGAGAAGCCTTACCGGCGCCCCGACCTCCACGTCCGACCACACCTGGTGCTCGGTGAGTCACGGCCGACAACCTCGGCCGTCGCCGGAACCCCCTTGCCCTCACTGGCCTCCTCACGATGGAGCCAAACTTTGCCCCGAACGGCCAAACTGAGACCCAAACTCTAAGGTTTCGACACACCCCTACCGTCCGAAAACCACGCCTCAGCGACGCTTGCCTCCGTCGGCTCGATCAAAGAAAGAGGCAACGACGGCCACAGACGAAACGACACGACAAGAACGAATATTCCCCATACAAACTTTCAGATCCAGTTCAGGCATTATATCAAACAATGGGGGCGCGCTACTATAACGAGGGATTTTTGGGTCAACCGAAGCTCGACCCGCACTGGGACTAGGGGTGTGCATGGTCCGGGCGGGCGGTTCCCGACCTAGAACCGGAACCGCCCGCTAAGGACCGGTTCCGAAAATTGGAACCGGGATCCACCCGTTTGTTGCATGGATCCACCCGGGAACCGGACCGCCGGTCCGGTCCGGTTCCGGGTGGATCCATGGAACCGATCTTGACGCGAAAATTTTTACTTTTCAACGTAAACGGTTGCGAAACAATTTTGGTTTCTCGGACCACCGGTCCGGTCCGGTTCCCAAGTTTTGAGCTCTAAAATTCCAAGTTCCAATCTCCAAAAACTAAAACAATAATTAATAGACGAATGCTCAACATTAAATAACAGTCAACTACACGTGAATGAGGAAGAGGAGGAGGAGCGGTGGCGGCGGAGGAGGAGCAGCGGCGGCGGCGTGGATGCTCGGGGAGGAATTGAAGACGAAGAGAAGAGGCGAGGAAGAAAAGAGAGAGAATCAAAGGCGAGGAAAAACCGGAAGAGATGAGACACGAATTAGGGCTTCGCGAATTAGGGCTTCGTCACTTTCATTTAGTATTTTTTTTATTATAAATAGGTACCGGTCCGGTCCGGGTGGGCGGGCGGGCGGTTCCACCCACGGAACCGGGAACCGGACCGGTTCCCACCGGTTCTCAATAATTGGAACCGGGAACCGGACCGGTTCCCTCAAGAACCGCCGGTTCCGGGCGGTTCCGGTCCGGTTCCGGGCGGTCCGGGCGGTTCCGGGTATTTTGCACACCCCTAACCGGGACTCTCGACACGCGACGAACAAGACATTGGAAACAAAACGCGGGGCAACGCCGCCGGAGCTCGCGGGAGCCGGATGGCGGGAGCTCCGGCCGGCGCGCCCAAAACGGGGGCAAGAGCGGGGCGAGCTTACTCGTTCGGCTTACGGGCGTCGCCAAGAAGGTCATCGGACGGATCTTTGCGCGACCGAGGCGTTGGCCGAGGCTCCCTCTCTCTCTCTCTCTCTCTCTCTCTCTCTCTCTCGGTTGCTCGGATCTGTCACTCTATGCTTCCCCCCGGTCTCTAGCTCCCTCCTTCTCCCTCTTCCTTTTCTTCTCTCTCTCTCTCTGTCCTTTCGTGCGGCAAGGACGCCCACCTGGCTCGCTGGCCTGCTCCACGACCACCGGCTCTAGTCGAGCGTACCCCCCGCCTCCTCTCGCCTCGTCCTTCCGCTGTCTTCTTCCTTTTTGAGCCGCTGTCTTTTCTTCCTTTTTCTGCGGGTCCCGCGCGAAGCTCGTCCGGAGGAGAAGGCAAGTTGGGATGGGCCGGGCCGAAGGGGAAAAGGGCCGGCCCACGCGGGAAGGGAAGGAGAGGCGGGCCGGGCCAAGTCGGATCCGGCCCGACCCGGCCTCTCTCGCCCCCTTTTTTTTTAAAAATTATGTATTTTAAAAAATAAATTAGGTGTCAACAATTATAGGAGAGTGGGAGAAGAGAAGCACCTTCATGATTAAACGCTGGCTACGTCAAACACAACAATCATCACATTGAGCCCATGTAATAGCTATAAATTCTTCAATTGTAATAGATATTACATTACAATAATTTCTAGTGCAAACAACACCGCATGTAATAGAACATGTGATGTGAATCTTATGTGTAGTTTAGTCTAAATTGAATCATATTAAGCCATGGCCACTCCAAAATAGATCGATTACATATGTAGGGAAGACTTCATCATTCGTCGAAATCGAATGACAAACTCAAAATCCTGTCACAATATAGCAAACCGCAACCAGTAAATTCAACGCTCTTCCTCTGTTTTCTCGCACTCTGTTTCTAAATTTCCACGTGCAAGTTTGCGAGAGTCAATTTGCATGCAAGTTGTGTTTTTGTTTGGAGTTGCATGAACTCGGATTCTCGCGTATCAACTCGAATTCGGGCCTATTTGGAGTCGGGATGGACCAATCATCAGTAGGGGTGAGCGGCTCCCGGTTCCGGTTCGGTTCCGTCCGAAACCTGGAACCTACCCTCGAGTATAGATTCCTCAATTTTTGGAACCTGAAACCTACCCGTCAGAATCGGGAACCTAGAACCTACCCTGTCACAGGTTCCAGGATCGGTTCCAGGTTCCAACAGGTTCTTTTTTTTTTTATTTTTTGGTTTCATTTTCGTAATAGGCGCAAATATTCGGAAGCCAAAATAATTCAATAGTTGGCCCTCCATTTTCAGTTCCTACCAATACACAGCAATGTGAATCTTTTACATCCAAATAGACAACTAAATTCATAATTTTCAGTTCCAGTTCGTCTCCAAGCGGCGTCTTGCCCCTGTTCGACGGCTTCAAGCTCGCGTCGTTGAGCCCGACCCACTTCGCCCAAGTCCTCCACTACGCCTTACGATCCGTGAGGCACTTTGCGAAAGCCATGGCTCGTGAGATGGAGGCGGCGAACTGGAACCTCGATGAGGCCATCCGATTCATCGAGCCGCGAGCGAGGTTCGCGAAGCCCGGCCACCGGCACTTTGCCATCGAATCGTCCGTGGCCAGATCGATCTTCAAGGGCTTCAACTTCCCCAACTTCACGCTCGCGAACGAGTCGTCATCCATCGAGGAGCGCACTCCCCAAGCCTTCTTCGACCAGTTCAAGAAGCTTAAGTCCGTCAGCCCCGAGCTTCATTGCGCGGAATCCGGGCTCGCTGTTAGCTAAGTTCACCAAGGCCAAGTACCTGCAGTTCGTGCACACGAAGCATAAGATTCTCACGCTACCTTCAGGAGGCCTTGCAAAAGAAACAGCATGCCAATCAACTATTCAACCCAATGGAACCAGTAAACCCCAACAGAATCGAGTAACAATGCATCTTTCTACAATCTTCATTTTTTCCAAATTTTGAAATGAAGGTTGAGCAACTATCAGTGTTGCTTGTAGCAATCTGTCACTTGAGCAAAAAATGCGGAGGAAAACCTACCGTCTCGTTGAGCTCAAGAACTCGTAGAGCTTGCCCCTCGGGGAGACGATGATGAGTGCAACCTCGGCGTCACAGAGGACGGAGAGCTCGAAGGCCTTCTTTAGCAGCCCGTTCCTGCGCTTCGAGAACGTCGCCTGCCTGCTCATGTTGTTCTCTATCCTCTTCATCTGCGTCTTCCCCCTCACTATTTCCCCCCTCCCTCTCTTTGTCTCGCTCTCTCAAGCCACAAAAAACAAGAAAGAGATCAGAAGAAGAAGAAGAAGAAGAGCGGGAATTGATCGACGGCGACGAGCGCTCGATCAAAGCTCCGAATCGGAGTGGCCGCGGAACGGAGGGCGTCGCGCAGATCAGGTCCCGGAAAGCAAGAGATCGGAGACGACGCCGAGAGGAGGCACTCGTTGAGAAAGAAACGGAGGATTCTAGAGAGAGAGAGAGAGAGAGTAATCCAAGAAACCCTAGGCGATTCGGAACCGGAACTGGAAAGAGAAGAGAGGGAGAGAGAAGAAAATAAAAAAGTTGGGGGGCAAGAAGTGACATGAGGAGGGAAAAGGGGAGAAAAGAAAGAGAGAAAAAGAAAAGGGGAAGGGGGAAGAATCCGCAAAGGGGGAAATCATGTGGGCGGGGAGGAAGAAGCTAGGGTTTTTTTTTTAATTTTTTTGAATTATGGCCGGTTCCCAAAAAAGGGGAACCGGGAACCGGAACCGGTCTCCTTGGAATCGGGAACTGAACCGGACCCTCCGGTGCGGTTCTCTGGTTCTCAGTTCTACCCGGGAACCGTGCTCACCCCTAATCATCAGTCATCAATCGATGGGAAGCATTTGACGAGAACAAGGAATCGAAAACAATGGCTTTGTCGAAAGGGGGAAAAAAAGGATGAGCTTGCAGATGCTGAGGAGATGTGCCTTCGGACATTCTCAGTAGAGGTGTCAAAATGAGTCATTGACCAATTTATGAACCCATTTATGTTTAAATGAGTCATTAATGGAACAAACATTATTTCCTAAAACACTCATAATGGGTTTAAAAATAAAGATAATAAAATATATGAGTCTTAAATGGGTCAGTTCTGCACCTATTTAAGATCCATTTATTAACCCATTTATTTCCACCCAAAGCCAAAACCTCACAATCTCTCTCTTGTCTCTTTAACTTTACATTTCTCATATTCCTCGAGTCAGTTTGACATTACTGCTCGAGACGCACTCACACGTAATTCTCCCCCCAAACATTTCCTGCACGGTCCCTAGCCTCGTCAAGATTCTCGGCGCCGACTCCGGTCGTGACTGCCGTGCCCCCTTTCCCTTTCGCCATCGTGAATCACGATATCTGATTTTTATTAATATTTTGCCTCTTTAATTCTGTTCCTATCAGATTTGATTCATCTGTCGTAATCCACGCTTGCAATTTCCTCTTTAAAGAGAGAACATTGGATATCAAAAATGATATAATGGACAAAAGCCAATCATAGGGAATTGTTATTTAGATGACATATGCATCAAGCATATTCACTATAGATAACTAGTTCTATTTGACAAGGGTCCACCACAATATAGGACCGCGTAATTTACCGTAACAAATTAGCAAAATGAACACAAATGGGCCCAGAATCGAAATTTGAGGCGGAGCAAATCTTGGATTTTTTGAGGCGGAGCATAGAAGAAAATCCGTATTTTTTGAGGCGGAGCAAGATAAGCAACCTTGGATTTAAAACAGCAATTAATAGAATATAACCTATATGGAGAAAAGAGGCCTCTTCCATTTTTTTTTTTTTAAAGTATCTATTAAAGAAGAATAAAGCTAGAATGAAAGCGAAAGTAGCTCGCCTATTGGACAAGTTCAGGCGCCTGAGTATTGTAAACAAGCGTAGCAAAAAGTTAATCCGAGATTAACAATCCGAGTTGACTTCTCATATTATTCAAAGTTATATAGAACATATATTACGAATTTCATACGTTTTCACTATATCGTCTAGGGCACAATTAGAATTATAGGATTAGTGTCATCGTCATATTCTTTAATTCGATATGTACTAAAATGTCGATCTCAAAGCCTTGAAATGACATCCACAGATTATGGATTACAACATTAAATCCGAGGGGGAAGCTAAAGTGGGTTCACACTTAATAGCCGAAGTTTACAAGTTACGCAAGTAAAACTTAATGGTTTAACATATAAATTGCTAATTTACAAACTATAAAAAATCGACAGTCACATTAAAGCATTGGTAAGTTACCAGCAAATTACCTGCAAAAAAAGTCATTATTTTTTTTTTTTTTATCTACAGAGTTTTCGACACTTATAAATAGTTACTGAAATTTATTGAAATCGGGAAAAAAAATCAGCATTTCTAGGCCGCAAGGATTTGAAAATCCGTTCAACTTCAAATAACGAGGAGCAAAACACTTTTGAAGCCACTTCACAAGTCTTATAGAAGTCACATGGAACACAGTTTCCTCGAACCCAAACATAGGAACACAGACATAGCACAAATATTGTACCTTTAGACGTACATGAATTCACCGAGAGCCACACCAAGAAGTTTATTTTAGCTCTGCAAGGCAAGCACGTGTATAAATCCACAAGCACACAAGACACAGAGATATCATTTTGCCCTAAGGACGCCGCGAATCACTCACGCGTTGTTGATGAGATGAGCATCTGCGTCCTTAGTGAGCTTGACTTCGAGATCTATGTAGGCGTTAGGGTTGGCGACGCCTTCGTGCAGCTTCTCGTACTCCAGAGTCCACTTCACTAAACTTCCCCGGCCGTCGCTTTTCGCAGTCGTCTTGACGATTGCCTTGAAGGTCTTGAACTCTTCCAGGAGATCCCCTCCTATTATGTTAAAGGTGAGTACCTTGTTTGCATCGTCCACCTCAACCCTCTCCTTGGCCGTCAATGCCTTCCCTTCTGCATATTGAGGTTCGTCGAGTTACAACCATAAACCGATACAGCAATGTCCCACATTTTGTTAAATATATTCAGCTGGAAAGATTTTCAGGAGAACACCTTCACAAAATTTTCTTTTCACAGACAGCTTCTCATAGTTCTAACACATATAAGACTTGAAATTGGACATCTACTGTAGAGACATATTTCTCAGTAAAGGAAAATTACTACATGAAGCTAATACATCCACTAAATGGAGCAAATTGAGGGTAAATGATCCAAAACTAGACTCATTGCGCACATGTTTTGAGGTTGAAATCTCGGGCAATGAAATCAGAATCTAGCATAGTATGCGCTAATGATAACGGTGATGCCAACAGAAGAAACAAAAGACATAACAAGTCACACAGTCGATCGTGAGGCAATGCAGAACTCACCTAGGGTGTAGTTCCAGAGCTTGACGGCATCCTCCGAGTGCCATTCGCCTTCATGGAGCTGCACGCTCTGTATTGCATCGGAGCTCACATTCGGCAGGTGGTAAATCTGGTTCCTCCAGATGTGGTAGAACTCATCAGCCGACGACTGAATCTCTACTTCAAAGTCTAGCTTCCCCTCCAAGCCCATCCTCTCTCCTGGTGAAATGAATAAGCTCACTCACAGAGAAACCAAAACCCTAGTAGAAGCAAGCTGCAATTCAAGAACTGAAGACCGAGGCTGTCTCGTTTCAGTTGTAAGAGCAGAGGGCTAGTTCGCTTGGCCTTAATATGGAGATCAAGATGCCACCCTCTAGTATTTCAATATCACAACGTGCGTCCCCACATTTTTTATTAAAGCTTATCGTTTGTGTTGTTGGGCGCGTGCAGAAATATAGACGGACCAAGCGAATCGGATAAAATAGTCGAAATGAAGGAAAGGAAATCGGACACCGAATTTACGTGATTCGGCCCGAATATCTGAACCTACGTCCACGGGGAGAGCAGCACGGAATTCCACTATAGAAACAAGCGATACACCAAAGATTACAATCACTCGAGCACTCAAACACACTCTCAATATTTCCCAACCCCAAATTACATCAAGATAACTCAGACAGTGTTTAGCCTCTAACAATTCCTAATGAAACCTCACTCAAGGAATTAAACAAATTCTATTCACAAGAATTTAACTGGCTAAAACACTCGGATGTAATTTCAACGAGGAAAATCTCTCTCTGCCGAGAGCTTCTGAAGCCTCACGACTTCTCTCTTCAGCTCTCTCTCGGCCACCGAAATAACTCAGCGCCGCGCCATCTTCTCCTTCGCTCCTCTGCCTTTTAAGGACGAAACAAGATTGAAAATGTGAACTCATTCGGCCCTCGCAATCAGCACTGACGCCCACCAAAATTCACGGGCACGCATGCACACTTTGCATTTAATGAGGCAGAAAACGTGCGCCCATAATTCAAGCGCGAAAGAAGGATGGCCGCCGTCTTCCAAGACCATCTATACCACGTTGAACTCCTTCAAGCAATATTTTATCCTTTCTTTCCTTCTGTTGGTTTCTTTCCTTCTGTTGGTTTTAGCTGAATAAACAAATGGCAAAGGAAAGAAACAAGGAGAAAGAAGACAAAACAAGCCTACAAACTTTTACTTTTGTCTTGGTCTTCAACGTCCACTTCTTGCCATGCATGCACGTCCATGTGCATGCAATTAAAGAGGTAGAATAAAATAATGGTCTTCCCCTCTCGCGGCTGCATGCTCTCTTCATTCTTCACGCTTGCGGCTTATAGATCCGCATGCGATCTTCTTCTGACAATTTTGGCCAATTCACATGCTCTACTGACTCGCACGTGGTTGAGTTCACATACTCTCGTTCAACGGGCTCAAATTGAGACATATTTTCAACAGTTTGCTAGACTAACATGTGGGAGGATTTTCTTATTGGGGGAGATGTCCTTTAAATTAGTTTTCTAAAAAAGAGTGGCATTATCCATCCAGCTTCAATTATTGGGGAGGATTGTTATCAATCAATAAGTCGACCGTTTGGTTGATATGGGTTAGAAAATGGATTGTGTAGCTTCATCTTGTGAACGCTCGAATTTAAAATTAGATATTCTATCCACATGATCCTCCGTGACTCATCATCATATCTTCGATATAGATTAAGAGCTCAGTCAATCACATTTTTGAAATAATTAGAGATAATAAGCTAACCAAACACGCAACAACTTTCGACCAAAAAAAAAAACATGCAACAACATCTAAAATATGTCGTTGTCCAAATATTCAATTTCAAGGTTAACATGATGGATAATTATGTAGTTAATTAACAGATGTCTCACACTAAAAGTATTTTGACATTAAGTACAAAAAGGAAAAAGTGAGATCTAAATTGATTAATGGAATGACATAAGATGAGAGCGATCTAATTTAGTTTTAGAAAGTGTAAAACTCTATAATATAAGATTGCGTTTGACGGTTGAGATAAAATTCGGAATATGATATGATTTATCTTATCTTACATTTGATGCTCACTCAAGACATGATAAAGTCAGATATAAAAGGGATATAGATAGGATAAAATTATCTCATGGAAGAGGTGAGATAAATGTGGATAAGATTTTTAATGTCCATAATAGAAAAGTTATTTTTCTTGAATAACAAACTTATTAAATTAACAAAATTGAAATTATATTTCAATATAAATAATATTTGAATTCTAACTTAATAAATTTAAAATAAAAAATAGAAATGCATTTTTAATTAATCTTATTTAATTTATATATTCAACTTTAATTCTATCTTATAATAAACATTCAATCTATAAATTAAATATTTATATTTATTATATATTTGTAAGTATTTTTGTATTTTAAGTATGTTAGTACAGTTTACTATTTGATAAAATTTTATTAAAAAATGATGAAAGGGGAAAAAATAAATAATAAAGAAAATAATATAAAAAATAGGAAAAATAAAATAAAAATAAATTAAGGAATAGTGCTACAAGAGATTTTCACCATCTCTGTTTATGAATATTTAGGTTCATTTATAATGATATGCTGTTTATATAAAAAAAAAATGCACATAATATGATGTGAATATATTCGACTTTAATACTGTGATTCACCAAACAATTGATAGGATATAAAAAAAATTCAAGGATTTCATATTCTATCCTATCTAGTTCTATCCCAATCAGAAATACAGATGACCAAACGTAACCTAAATGTATTAGAACCTCTCATGTAAATCTTCCAACCCAAATTAAAACACAAACAAATATTCAAAACCTAAATTTCTTGGGTGTGAATGATATGGCTCACAATACAAAGTCGAGATAGAAAGTTCAAGAGTAAACTAACACTCCATTTATTTTGCAAAAAATGAATGATTTGAAAAATATTTCCTAAAGATAACGACTTACATCGCTACAAATAATTGGTCAATGAATAATGTTTATCATTATCATTATAAATAATAATTTATTTCCAAACATTTTTTAGGACAATGAAAATATTTTTTATTTATTCATTTTTATAAATAATACAGATGATCGTATTTATGAAAATATCTTTTAAATCATTAATTTTTTGCAAATAAAACACATTCTAATTTTGAAAGCAAAGAATAATGAAGCTTGGTTGGGGGGGATGGGATCCTTTCTTTCACCTCCTTCTTGATCTTTGTGATAACCTCGTTAGGTAGGAGAAGGGCAATTCAAGTAATGGGCTTTCCCATTCCTTTGCATGTAAGTGATTTCGAGATTTATGAGGTGTAAAATAGAAAATTGGTGGAGGAACTCTTTAGTAATATGTGCACGGTCAACCTAAATAAAACGCGGAAGTCTATGTGATATAAGTACAAGATAAAGGGCCATGTTTTTTTATTCTATTTTTTATGGGAGGAAGCCTCCAATTAGTCTTTCGATTAATAGGTTATAAACATTATAATCATCTACATTTTTTTCAGTTAATTATATCTGTATATGGGTGACGTTCGTAATTGTGACTCACCAATTAAAAAGATTCTCTCTATTTAGAGATGAAGGAAAACGCATCCTTTAACAACTATACATCTCTTCATCAGGAGGCTTATTAATCCACGTTCATAATTGTAGCATTATTCATTTAGAAGTCAATTTTAGCACCTACCATGCCCCATTTCCCTTCCACCATCGTGAATCACGATCTCTGATTTTTATTAATATTTGGCCTTTTTGATTCCGTTCATATCAGATTTGACTCATCTGTCATAATCCACGCCCGCAATTTCCTCTATAAAGAGAACATTGTATACCAAAAGTGATATAATGGACAAAAGCCTGTCATAGTGAATTGTCGCAATTTACTGTAATAAATTAGCAGGATGAAAATTGCTAGCTCTCTCACACACACAAACGAGCACAGAATCGAAATTTATTAGCATAAACGAAAACCTATATTTTTTGGGGTAGACCAACACAGCTATGCTGGTTCAAGATAAGCAACTTTGGATTTACAGCAGTGCTTAATAGAATACAAACCTGAATGGAGGAAAGGCCTCTTCCGCATTTTTTTTAAGTACCTATTAAAGAATAATAAAGCTAGAATGAAAGCAAAAGTAGCTCACCTCTTGGACAAGTTCAGGTGCCTGAGTATTGTAAAAAAAAGGAAAAAGTATCAATTTTTTTTTAAAACTATGGCATTGGTACCAATTCAATCTCAAATCTATCAACTAAATCAATTTAGTTTTAAAACCTTTTTATATTAATACCAATTCAATCCTTCTATCTAATTTTGGCCAGAGGCACTTGACAATCTGTTCAACTTAAAATAAGAAGGAACCAAACACTTTCGAAGCCATTTATGAGTCTTAAAGAAGTCACATGGAACACAGTTTTATGGAATTCAAACCTAGGAAGACAGACATGGCGCAAACATTGTACCTTTCGACGTACATGTATTCGCCAAGAACCACACCAAGAAGTTTATTTTAGCTCTGCAAGGTAAGCACATATATAAATCCACAAACACACAAGACACACAGAGATATCATTTCGCCCTAAGAACACCGCGAATCGCTCACACGTTGTTGATGATATGAGCATCCGTGTCCTTAGTGAGCTTGATTTCGAGATCCATGCAGGCAGTAGGGTCGGCGATGCCTTCGTGCAGCTTCTCGTACTCTAGAGTCCACTTCGCTAAACTTCCACGGCCGTCGCTTTTCGCAATCATCTTGACGATTGCCTTGAAGGTCTTGAACTCTTCCAGGAGATCCCCTCCTATTATGTTGAAGGTGAGTACCTTGTTCGCATCATCCACCTCAATCCTCTCCTTGACCGTCAAGGCCTTCCCCTCTGCATGTTGACGTTCGTCGAGTTACAAGCACATACTGATACAGCAATATCCCGCTTTTTTAAGAATATATTCAGCTGGAAAGATTTTTCACGAGATTTTCTTTTCACGAACAGCTTCTCATAGTACCAACACATATAAGACTTGAAATTGGACATCTACTGTATGGACATATTTCTCAGTAAAGTGAAATTACCAAATGAAGCTAATGCATCCACTAAACGGAGCACAGAGGGTAAATGATCCAAAACTAGACTAATCGCACACATGTTTTGCGGTTGAAATCTCAGGCAGTGAAATCAGAATCTAACATAGTATGCGCTAATGATAACGGCGATGCCGACAATAGGGAAAAAACATAAGAAGTCACTCGGTCGATGGTGAGGTGATGCATTACTCACCTACGGTATAGGTCCAGAGCTTGACAGCATCCTCCGAGTGCCATTCGCCTTCATGGAGCTGCACGCTCTGTACCGCATCGGAGCTCGCATTTGGCAGGTGGTACATGTGGTTCCTCCAGATGTTGTAGAACTCATCAGCCGACGACTGAATCTCTACTTCAAACTCTAGCTTCCCCTCCAAGCCCATCCCCTCTCCTGATGAAACGAATAAGTTCACTCGTAGAGAAACCAAAGCCCTAGTAGAAGCAAAAGCTACAATTCAAGAACTGAAGACCGAAGCTGTCTCGTTTCAGTTGCAAGAACAGAAGGCTAGTTCGCTTGGCCTTTATATGGAGATCAAGATGCCACTTTGCAGTTTTCTAATACCACACCGTTTGCGTTCCCATCATTTTGATTAAAGCTTATCGTTTATGAGATCGACATGAGGGAGAATTTTGTCCTCGAGGAAGGTGTCCATTAAATTAGTTTTGTTAAAAAAAGTGGCATTGTTTATCCAACTTCAATTATTTGGGAGACTTGTCATCGATCACTTAGTCGGCTATATATAGGTTAGAGAAAAGATCAGGCAAAAGAATATGGAGTGCCAAAATTTCGCATGGGAATACGTAGAGTCCATTTAATAACGTTTCTATTTTGAAGAATAATTTTTTTTAAAAAGTAATATTTTTCTATTTTTATTTTCCTAAACAATTTCTGAATAAAAAGAACGTGTTTGGTAATTACACAAAATTTTTATTTTTGGAATGAAAAAAGAATATAAATATGTTCGGTATGATCCACAAAATTTTTATTTCTTTTAATTTTTTAAGATATATTTTTCTTTTCTTATTCTTCCTTGCCGCCGAGTGGCTGCCCGCCGCCCATCATTGCCGCCCATCATCAATGAAGGGCGGTGAAAGAGGTTGGCCGACGACGAGTGGCGGCGGTTGGCCAGTGGGTAGCGATGATTGACTAGTGCACAGCAAGCAACAGCTAGCAACGGCCAATCGGTGACAGCTGTCGGTAGTCAGTCAGCCGCAATAAAGAAGTAGAAAAGAAAAAATAATTTATTTCTAAACATTGTTCCTAGGAGCAAAAAACTATTTCTTTTTTCTTATTTCTATCCAAAATCTATTTCCTAATCACTTTTCTATTTCGGGGAATAGAATAATTAATTGACTTTATCAAACGAATTTTTTTTTTTTTTTTTTTTTTTTTTATTTCAAAGAACAAAAGAACATAAATTTGGAGAAACGGAAACATTATTAAACGAAGTCTAAGTGCCAAAAGTTATTAAAGTAATACGTAAGTGTCAAAATTGAAGCAAAATGAATCGGTTAAGTGTTAATGGCGAGAAAATATAATCAAAATGCTAACTTAGTGATTTTCCGAAGAGACAAGCGCAAAATAATGTTATTTGTTATGCTAACGTGGCTAGATAATTCATATAAATGTTAATTAAATTAAATTTTAAACTAAATTTATTTATATATTTATTTTATTTTATTTTTAAAAAGGAGAAGAGGAAGAAGATGAAGATTACAAGTAGTTGAGGGCTTAGTCCTCGGCAGCCGCCTCCCCGCCGTCACCAAAAGGGTCGGCCCTTGGCCCGGTTGGGCAAGTGTTGGCAACCCTTGCTAAATGGGGAAGGCCGCGACTCTTGCCTCAGGCCTTAGATCTCCGTGAGAGCTCGCAGGCCTTCGCTACCAATCAACTAAGGTTGCTGGCCCTAGGCTAGGGCATGGCGACCTCGATCGACCCTTCCCCCACCTCACCTTCTGCCTCCTTCTCTTGTTACTCTTTTTAAATATATATATAATTAATATTTATATTAAAATTTATAGAAAAGATAAAACAACATCATTTTAATTCTTCATCATTGACTCGGTTCTTGGACGTGTCACGTAAGCGAGTTATATTATTAAAAAATTACCACATAGGATTTTCAGTCACCTTCGTGTGACTTGGCACTCAATTGTCACATTTTTTTTTTTAAAAAAGAAAATGACATTTGAGTGTTATTTTTGTAACTTTTGATACCGAAATGTCTCTCCATGCCAAATTATAGCAATCTAGATGTCTGGGACTCAAAAAGATCATATATCTTCATCTTGTAAATACTCGAATTTAGAATTAGGTATTCTATCCATGACTCATCATCATATTTTTGATATAGTTTAAAAACTCAATCATTCTAATTGTTGAAATGATAATTAATTTAGAGCTGTTTCCCTAACTAGCATATATTTCTTTTATTAGATATAATAAGCGAACCAAACACGCAACAACACCGAAAATATGTTAATGTCCAAATATTCAATTCAATGTTGACGTGATGGCGAATTACATAGTTATTAATTAACGGAAAACCCACCCTAAAAGTATTTTGATGTTTAGTACAAAAAGGAAACACGATCTAAATTGATTAATGAAATGATACAAGATATGAGCGATCTAATTTAGTTTTAGAAAGTGTAAAAGCTCTATAATATGAATGTATTAGAACTTCTCGTGTAAGTGTTCCAACCTAATTAAAATACAAACAAGTATTTGAAATCTAAAATTCTTGGTTGTGAATAATTTGACACACAATGCAAAGTCAAGAGAGAAATCCCCAGAGTAAATTGAGCCTCCGTTATTTTACAAAAAATGAATGATTTTTTTGTTAATTTTTGTAAGCAATATAAGTGATCATATTTTAGAAAGTGTTTTTCAAATCATTAATTTTCTACAAGTCAAATACACTCTAATTTTGAAAGCAAAGATGGATAAGATTAGGTTTTTGGGGGCCGGGGGAGGGGTGGGTGATCCTTAAAAATGAAACAAATTTCAATTGAGTTATCTATATTAACAGTTTATATTTTAATATTAAGCACCCATTAAAGAAGGTTACATGAAAATTTTCTGATGTATCGTCCACCGTAGACAATCTTCCAATGGGATGGTAATTATGTAAGAAAAATCACGCACCTCTGATTAGTCAGCTTAACGACAAATTATAGATAACAAAGAGCAAGGATTGCT
Organism: Eucalyptus brandiana; assembly: GCA_014182725.1. Classification (NCBI taxonomy): domain Eukaryota; kingdom Viridiplantae; phylum Streptophyta; class Magnoliopsida; order Myrtales; family Myrtaceae; genus Eucalyptus; species Eucalyptus brandiana. The sequence goes on from CM024669.1 coordinate 34,646,225, forward strand.
TATGTTGATTTAATAGGAGAGCTGAAGGGAGGAAAAGAAAAAGAAAGCATCAAATGTTGCATCCACAGGGCCTTACAATCAACTGACAAAGTTTTCCTGTTTTTGGGCCAGCCCATGAAGAGCCCACGTTTCCTTCATCCTCAAAAGTTGGGTCATGGACAAAAATGAAGATGGAAAGGATTTAAAGACTCTTAATTACAGGAAAATGAGGAAGTCTTATGGACACCAAAGTGAAAAGCTCATGCTTTTAAGCATCACACTTGTAATATGAGACTGGAACTTCTTAAGTCCTATTGGGCTAATTTTTTGTTTCGAAAAAGTTATGTTGTTAAGCTCCAACATCAAATTGACAATATGCATGAAAGATATGTAAATATTGAGAAATAATGCATGCATGTTGTGTGCGTGACAAAAGAAAAAGGTGGAGTTGAGAAAAAGGGCAATCTTAGAATGTGAATGACCATTAATAACCAATAGTAATTGATAGATGATTATTGTCGTGACCTACCCCTCGGGGAAGGGAATAGATTTAGGGGTTTGCCTAAAGGATGGGCTCATAAGACCCGTGATTAGGCATGAACTCTTCCAAGCCCATACCTCGCACGACATTGGGGTATTCTTAAGAATTTTGCAATAAAGAGTTGCCACTAGCCTATTGGAATTGGCTAGAAATCAAATGAGACATGTAAGTGTAACTCACTTCCTACCCAACCAAAAAATATAAGATCGAAGACTTGATTACACTAATTAATCAATTAGTGCCCTTTTGATACCTAATCTTGTTCATTTTTTAAAAAATGACTTTTTTCAAGCAGTTTGGATTAACTTTAGTCCAATCTGCTAACATGTAAGGTAATCATACAGATGCGCAATCATTAAAATAACAATTAGCAACTAGGGAAAGTGTTTAAATAAATTGCATGGGAAAGCAAAAATTTAACATCAAAGAAAAGATAAAATACTAATCCTAACTAGACTAAATGGAAGCCAAAATCAACATACCAAAATTGCACAATTAAAGGTATTTGTCTTTAAGAACAATTAGAACCTCTTGAGCAGGATTCTAAATTGAAAAACTTCCATTTTTTAAGAGAAAATAAATCAAGAGATTAATTTTAACCTTTTTTAAGATTTTTTTTCAATTTTTTAGATTTTTTGGATTTTTTGGAAAAATTGAATTTTTGAATTTTCCAAAACATTTTGGTTTATTTTTATCTTTTTGAATTTTTTTGGTGTCTTTCTAATTACTACTGAAATGTTTAGAATGTTTTGAATTTTGAGATATTTTGAGAATTATTTAATTTTCCTTAATTTTCTAATTTTTTATTTTTTAATTAGAAAAACTCGAATTTTCAATATATTCTGAAAGTTTTTTTTTTTTGAATTTTTTAATGTTCTTTGAAATTTGTTGAATTTTCGGAAATTTTTTTGAATTTTTATTATTTTTCGAATTTTTTTAAATTTTAGATTTTTTTTTATTTTTCTTGAAATTTTTAATATTATAATATTCAAGGGAGCGGGTTCGGACCGGATAAGCCGGATCCGACTCGCTAACCTGGCCCAAACCCGGATCCGACCAGTCGGATAAATTTTTTTCTAAAATTTTTAGTTTTTCTATTTTTTTCAAATTTTCTATTTTTCCTCTTTTTGTCTTTTCCCTATTTTGTCGTTTCTTTTTCTGCTGCACTCCTCCTTCGCGCCTTCTTCACCGAGGGTTTCAATTCACTGTCCTTTCTTTCCTTCTGTCTTTTCATTTCCTTTCATCACCTCTTTTCTATATTTCTTTTTCTTTTCTTTTGCTTTAAATTTTTCTCCTCTCTTGGGCTTCTTCTTCCTCGCGCATTCTCCACAGGCCCGAAGCCATTTTTGTTTGCTATTTCTCCATTTTTTTTCACTTTTTCTGCATTATTTTTTTGTTCTTCTCTACGCCAATCTTCTTCCTTCTTCCTCGACGACTCCCCTCCCTTCACCCAACACTCACCTGCAGCTCTCCTGCCCGAACCAACGCCACCGCTACGACGAGCCCCTCACCGACCTTGAGTCCACGATGGACTCATCTCCTGAACAGCAGCTTCTCTTCCATGCCCGAGCCTCCACCAAGCCCCACCGCCTAGACCAGCCGAGAAGCCTTACCGGCGCCCCGACCTCCACGTCCGACCACACCTGGTTCTCGGTGAGTCACGGCCGACAACCTCGGCCGTCGCCGGAACCCCCTTGCCCTCACTGGCCTCCTCGCGGTGGAGCCAAACATTGCCCCGAACGGCCAAACCGAGACCCAATCTCTAAGGTTTCGACACACCCCTACCGTCCGAAAACCACGCCTCAGCGACGCTTGCCTCCGTCGGCTCGATCAAAGAAAGGGGCAACGACGGCCACAGACGAAACGACACGACGAGAACGAATATTCCCCACACAAACTTTCAGATCCAGTTCAGGCATTATATCAAACAATGGGGGCGCGCTACTATAACGAGGGATTTTTGGGTCAACCGCAGCTCGACCCGCACTGGGACTCTCGACACGCGACGAACAAGACATTGGAAACAAAACGCGGGGCAACGCCGGCCGGAGCTCGCGGGAGCCGGACGGCCGGGAGCTCCGGCCCGGCGCGCCCAAAACAGGGCAAGAGCAGGGGCGAGCTTACCTGTTCAGCTTACGGGCGTCGCCAAGAAGGTCGTCGGACGGATCTTTGCGCGACCGAGGCGTTGGCCGAGGCTCCCCTCTCTCTCTCTCTCTCTCTCTCTCAGTCGCTCGGATCTGTCAGTCTATGCTTCCCCCCGGTCTCTAGCTCCCTCCTTCTCCCTCTTCCTTTTCTTCTCTCCTCTCTCTGTCCTTTCGTGCGGCAAGGACGCCCCACCTGGCTCTGCTGGCCTGCTCCACGACCACCAGCTCCAGTCGAGGATAGTGGAGCGTACCCGCTGCCTCCTCTGCCTCTGTCCTTGCTGCTGTCTTCTTCCTTTTTGAGCTTCTGTCTTTTCTTCCTTTTTCTGCAGGTCCCGCGCGGAGCTCGTCCGGAGGGAGAAGGCAAGTTGGGATGGGCCGGGCCGAAGTGGAAAAGGGCCGGGCCCACGCGGGGAAGGGAAGGAGAGGCGGGCCGGGCCAAGTCGGATCCGGCCCGACCCGGCCTCTCTCGCCCCTTTTTTTTTTTAATTATGTATTTTAAAAAATAAATTAGGTGTCAACAATTATAGGAGAGTGGGAGAAGAGAAGCACCTTCATGATTAAACGCTGGCTACGTCAGACACAACAATCACCACATTGAGCCCATGTAATAGCTATAAATTCTTCAATTGTAATAGATATTACATTACAATAATTTCTAGTGCAAACAATACCACATGTGATAGAACATGTGATGTGAATCTTACGTGTAGTTCAGTCTAAATTGAATCATATTAAGCCATGGCCACTCCAAAATAGATCGATTACATATGTAGGGAACATTTCGTCATTCGCCGGAATCGAGTTACAAACTCAAAATCCTGTCACGATATAGCAAACCACAACAAGTAAATTCGATGCTCTTCCTCTGTTTTCTCGCACTTTGTTTCTAAATTTCCATGTGCAAGCTTGCGAAAGTCAATATGCCCGCAAGTTGTGTTTTTGTTTGGAGTTGCATGAAGTCGGATTCTCGCGTGTCAACTCGAATTCGGGCCTATTTGGGAGTCGGTTTGACATTACTGCTCAAGACGCACTCATACGTAATTCTCCCCCCAGCCATTTCCTGCAGGGTCCCTAGCCTCGTCAAGATTCTCGACGCCGACTCCGGTCGCGACCGCCGTGCCCCCTTTCCCTTTCACCATCGTGAATCACGATATCTGATTTTTATTAATATTTTGCCTCTTTAATTCTGTTCCTATCAGATTTGATTCATCTGTCGTAATCCACGCTTGCAATTTCCTCTTTAAAGAGAGAACATTGGATATCAAAAGTGATATAATGGACAAAAGCCAATCACAGGGAATTGTTATTTAGATGACATATGCATCAAGCATATTCACTATAGATAACTAGTTCTATTTGACAAGGGTCCACCACAATATAGGACCATGTAATTTACCGTAACAAATTAGCAAAATGAACATAACTGGCTCTGTTGTACACACACAAATGGGCCCAGAATCGAAATTTATTAGCATAGAAGAAAATCCGTATTTTTTGAGGCGGAGCAAGATAAGCAACCTTGGATTTACAACAGCAATTAATAGAATATAACCTATATGGAGAAAAGAGGCCTCTTCCACTTTTTTTTTTTTTTTTTAAGTATCTATTAAAGAGAAATAAAGCTAGAATGAAAGCGAAAGTAGCTCGCCTATTGGACAAGTTCAGGCGCCTGAGTATTGTAAACAAGCGTAGCAAAAAGTTAATCCGAGATTAACAATCCGAGTTGACTTCTCATATTATTCAAAGTTATATAGAACATATATTACGAATTTCATACGTTTTCACTATATCGTCTAGGGCACAATTAGAATTATAGGATTAGTGTCATCGTCATATTCTTTAATTCGATATGTACTAAAATGTCGATCTCAAAGCCTTGAAATGACATATGGATTACAACATTAAACCCGAGGGGGAAGCTAAAGTGGGTTCACACTTAATAGCCGAAGTTTACAAGTTACGCAAGTAAAACTTAATGGTTTAACATATAAATTGCTAATTTACAAACTATAAAAAATCGACAGTCACATTAAAGCATTGGTAAGTTACCAGCAAATTACCTGCAAAAAAAGTCATTATTTTTTTTTTTATCTACAGAGTTTTCGACACTTATAAATAATTATTGAAATTTATTGAAATTGGGAAAAAAAAAAATCAGCATTTCTAGGCTGCAAGGATTTTCAAATCCGTTCAACTTAAAAATAAGAAGGAGCAAAACACTTTTGAAGCCACTTCACGAGTCTTACAGAAGTCACATGGAACACAGTTTCCTCGAACCCAAACATAGGAACACAGACATAGCACAAATATTGTACCTTTGGACGTACATGAATTCACCGAGAGCCACACCAAGAAGTTTATTTTAGCTCTGCAAGGCAAGCACGTGTATAAATCCACAAACACACAAGACACAGAGATATCATTTTGCCCTAAGGACACCGCGAATCACTCACGCGTTGTTGATGAGATGAGCATCTGCGTCCTTAGTGAGCTTGACTTCGAGATCTATGTAGGCATTAGGGTTGGTGACGCCTTCGTGCAGCTTCTCGTACTCCAGAGTCCACTTCACTAAACTTCCACGGCCGTCGCTTTTCGCAGTCGTCTTGACGATTGCCTTGAAGGTCTTGAACTCTTCCAGGAGATCCCCTCCTATTATGTTGAAGGTGAGTACCTTGTTTGCATCGTCCACCTCAACCCTCTCCTTGGCCGTCAATGCCTTCCCTTCTGCATATCGAGGTTCGTCGAGTTACAACCATAAACCGATACAGCAATGTACCACTTTTTGTTAGATATATTCAGCTGGAAAGATTTTCAGGAGAACACCTCCACAAAATTTTCTTTTCACAGACAGCTTCTCATAGTTCTAACACATATAAGACTTGAAATTGGGCATCTACTGTAGAGACATATTTCTCAGTAAAGGAAAATTACTACATGAAGCTAATACGTCCACTAAATGGAGCAAATTGAGGGTAAATGATTCAAAACTAGACTCATTGCGCACATGTTTTGAGGTTGGGATCTCAGGTAGTGAAATCGGAATCTAGCATAGTATGTGCTAGAGGTGTCAAAATGGGTCATAGACCCATATATGACCCATTTAAATCATAAATAGGTCATATATGGGTCACTTGTTTTTTGAAAAAGTTAGTTAAATGAGTTTAACAACTAAAGACTTAAGATGGGTGGGTTTTAGGTGGGTCATGGGTTGGGTTTAGAACCCATTTTCACCCAAAATGGCAAAACCTCACAATCTCTCTCCTCTCTTTAACTTTACAATTTTTTTTTTATAAAAACCTAAATTATAATTATTTATTTTCTTTTCTTTTTCTTTCTTCTTCCTCCAGTCGCCGGCATGGCGATGGTTGGCGATCGGCCAAGCGAGCCTCGAGCTCGCCGGCGTTTGGCGAGCTCAAGCTCGCCCCTCGTCGGATCTGGCGAGGCAGAGGCCTTGCCAACGCTCGGCGAGGCTCGAGCCTCGTTGATCTAGCGAGACTCGACCTCGTCGATGTCGGGCGAGACTCGAGCCTCGCCGGATTCGGCGGGGGTGAGCTCGAGCTCGCCCGACACCGACGAGCCTCGAGTTCGCGACGTCTGGCATGGGGCAAGCTCGAGCTTGTTTGACGCCGGTGAGCCTTGAGTTTGCCGGATCTAGCAAGGCGGAGGCCTCGTCAACATCTGGCGAGCCTCGAGCTCGTGGGGGTCGACGAGCCGGGTGAGCTTGAGGCTCGCTTGAGCCCGGTGCCCGGCCGTCGTTGTGGCCGGCGGCCGGCCAAAGAAGAAGAAGAACAAAAAAAAAAAAAGAAAAAGAAAATTAAAAATAAAAATTATATTTAAAAAATAAAAAATAATTTTAATTTTAAATTTTAAATAAAATAATTATTTTAAAAATTATAACAAATTTCCATTAAATTTGTATTGTATAAAACTATTTTAGCAATACCATTTTATATATAAGAAATAAAATTTTTTAAGTTTAATTAAATTGATCGGATATGGGTTAGATAGGGTATGGGTAAAAAAATTTATATTGCGATAAATGGGTCATAAACAGATTGAATGGGTTTATTTTGGTCAAACCATTTATGACCTGACCTAAACCCGATCCGACTCACCCGTTTAACAGGTCTAGTATGCGCTAATGATAATGGTGATGCTGACAAAAGAAACAAAAGACATAACAAGTCACTCAGTCGATCGTGAGGCAATGCAGTACTCACCTAGGGTGTAGTTCCAGAGCTTGACGGCATCCTCCGAGTGCCATTCGCCTTCATGGAGCTGCACGCTCTGTATTGCATCGGAGCTCACATTCGGCAGGTGGTAAATCTGGTTCCTCCAGATGTGGTAGAACTCATCAGCTGATGACTGAATCTCTACTTCAAAGTCTAGCTTCCCCTCCAAGCCCATCCTCTCTCCTGGTGAAATGAATAAGCTCACTCACAGAGAAACCAAAACCCTAGTAGAAGCAAGCTGCAATTCAAGAACTGAAGACCGAGGCTGTCTCGTTTCAGTTGTAAGAGCGGAGGGCTAGTTCGCTTGGCCTTAATATGGAGATCAAGATGCCACCCTCCAGTATTTCAATATCACAACGTGCGTCCCCACATTTTTTATTAAAGCTTATCGTTTGCTAGACCGACATGTGGGAGGATTTTCTTATTGGGGGAGATGTCCTTTAAATTAGTTTTCTAAAAAAGAGTGGCATTATCCATCCAGCTTCAATTATTGGGGAGGATTGTTATCAATCACTAAGTCGACCGTTTGGTTGATAGCGGATATAGGTTTTCTAGCTTCATCTTGTGAACGCTCGAATTTAAAATTAGATATCCTATCCACATGATCCTCCATGACTCGTCATCATATCTTCGATATAGATTATATTTTTGAAATAATTCGAGATAATAAGCTAACCAAACACGCAACAACATCTAAAATATGTCATTGTCCAAATATTCAATTTCAAGGCTAACATGATGGATAATTATGTAGTTAATTAACGGATGTCTCACGCTAAAAGTATTTTGACATTAAGTACAAAAAGGAAAAAGTGAGATCTAAAATGATAAACGGAATGACATAAGATGAGAGCGATCTAATTTAGTTTTAGAAAGTGTAAAACTCTATAATATAAATGTATTAGAAGCTCTCGTGTAAGTCTTCCAACCCAAATTAAAACACAAACAAATATTCGAAACCTAAATTTCTTGGGTGTGAATGATATGGCTCACAATACAAAGTCGAGATAGAAAGTTCAAGAGTAAACTAACACTCCATTTATTTTGAAAAAAAATGAATGATTTGAAAAATATTTCCTAAAGATAACAATTTACATTGCTACAAATAATTGGTCAATGAATAATATTTTCATTATAAATAATAATTTATTTCTAAAAATTTTTGTGGAAGATGAATATATTTTTTATTTATTCATTTTTGTAAACAATACAGGTGATCATATTTATGAAAATATCTTTCAAATCATTAATCTTTCGCAAATAAAACACATTCTAATTTTGAAAGCAAAGAATAATGAAGCTTGGTGGGGGAGGGGGGGATCGTTTCTTTCATCTTCACATGAATTATTTTCTGAATAGTACACAAATTTCAATTGAGCTATCAATATTAACAGTTTAAATTTAGTTTTAAGTACTCATTAAATAATGTCATATGAAAGTTTTCCTATGCTTCGTCCACCATATCAGTAAAGTACATGAAGTTGTATGGACAACCTTCCAATGGGATGGTAAATTATGTACGAAAAATCATGCACCTCTGATTGGTCAGCTTAACGACAAATCATAGGCAACAAAGAGTAATTATAGGATTGCTTGTGTTGATTTAATAGGAGAACTGAAGGGCGAAAAAGAACAAGAAAGCATAAAACTTTGCATCCGCGGGGCCAACAATAATCAGCTGACAAAGCTTGCCTGTTTTTGGGCCAGCCCATGAAGAGCCCACGTTTCCTTCATCCTCCGTAAGTTGGGCCACGTGCATGATTGAAGATGCAAAGAATTTAAAGACTTAAACTGTTAAAAAGATGAGGAAGTTTTATGGACTCCAGAGTGAAAACCTCATGCTTTTAAGCATTGCACTTGTATCTTGTGACTTGAACTTATTAAGTCCTGTTGGGTTAATTTTTAATTTCAATAAACTTACATCGGTAAGCTCCAACGTGAAATCGACAATATATGTGAAAGATATGTAAGTATTAAAAATAATTCATGCATGTTGCATGTGTAATAGAGAAAAAAGGTGAAGTCAAGAAAAATGGCAATTTTAGAATATTGATGACTGTCAATAACCAATGATAATTGGTAGATGATTATATTATGGGAGAGGAGAAGCACGCTTTCGATTACATATCTATTGTGTCATACATGACTATCGTCCTACTGAGCCTATGTAATAGCTATTAATACTTCAATTGCAATAGAGATTAGATGACAATAATTGCTAGTGCAAACAATGCTGCATGTAATAGAATAAGTGGTGTGAATTTTACATGCAATAATTTAGTTGAAGTCGAATCATATTAAACCATGATCACTCCAAAAAAGATCAAGATCCAAAGTACTTTACATATGTAGGGAACATATTGCCGTTCGTCGAAATCAATTCACAGACTCAAACTCTTGTCAAGACCCAGGAAATTGCAACAAGTAAAGTCGACACTCTTATTTCGTTTTCTCGTACTTTGTTTCTAAATTTCCACGTGCAAAGCTTTGCTAAAGTAATATGCGCGCGAGTTGTGTGTTTCTTTGGAGTTGCATGGAACTCGAATTCGGACCTATCTGGGGGGTCGGGATGGACCAATCAGCAGTCATCGATCGATGGGGAACCGTTTGGCGAGAACAAGGAATCGGAAACAATGGCTCTGTCGTCGAAAGGGGAAAGAAAACGATGGGCTTTGCAGAAGAGAATATGCCGAGACATTCTGAGATTCCCTAGTTGGTTTGACACCCCCCCCCCCCAAAAACTATTTCCTGCAGTCTCCTTGCGTATGCACGCTTTCCCTCTCTCTCTCTCTGCTTCGCTCGCTTGCTTTGCGCATTCATTCGTCCATCTCTCTCTCTCTCTCTTCTTCCATTTCTTCCTCGTCAAGATTCTCGACGCCGGCTTCGGTCGCCGCCGCCGCCGTTCGATTGGCCAATCTCTCCCGTTGCCCAATCTCGCCCCCACCGTCTCGAGAATCTTGCGGCGGCCGGAGCTCTGAATTCGTGGCGGTTCGCGTCGGCCGCCGGCGAAAACCCTAGTGCTCTGCTTCGCGGCTGAGGGAAGCTTGCGATCGAAGTAAGCCCTCTCTCTCTCTCTCTCTCTCTCTCTCTCTCTCTCTCTCTCCCCCGCGTGCGTCGATCGTTTGCTCGCGTAGCTAGAATCGAGCGCGTGACGTGAAGTGGGTTGCGTATTGCCGCGCTTGCTGATCGATTGGTCCTGGTGTTTCCGGTTGTTGTGCGGAAGGAGCTGGAATCGGCGGCGAGGGGCGAACTGAGGATCGCGAGTATGGGGTCCGAGAGGCAGTCCATGGGTCTCCTGGGCACGCTGAAGATGAGGACTATCCTGACGCACACGTATCCCTACCCTCACGAGCATTCGAGGCACGCCGTGATCGCCGTGGTCGTCGGCTGCTTGTTCTTCATCTCGTCGGACAATATGCACACTCTCATCGAGAAGCTGGACAAAAACATCAAGTGGTGGTCCATGTATGCTTGCCTGCTGGGTTTCTTCTATTTCTTTTCTTCGCCGTTCATCGGGAAGACCATCAAGCCCAGTTATTCGAATTTTAGCCGATGGTGAGCACTCTGTTCCGTCCTGAGGCTAAAGGATTGTTTTTTTTTTTGGGGCTGTGGAATGGGGCTTGCTTTGTATTCTTCTGAGTGCGTTGGCGGTCGTTTTAACTGTCTCGGGGAATAATGCTTGCTTTCCATAGGTACATTGCGTGGATTTTAGTGGCGGCTCTGTATCATCTTCCCAGTTTTCAGTCAATGGGAGTGGATTTGAGGATGAATTTGTCTTTATTTTTGACGATTTACGTCTCCTCTATTATATTCCTCATTGTCTTCCATATACTATTCCTTGGTCTCTGGTACATTGGACTTGTATCTCGTGTGGCTGGAAGAAGGCCAGAGCTCTGGACCATAATACAGAATTGTGCGGTTAGTTCTGAGGATCCATTTCTTCTAAGATTATATTGCATTTGCCTATTCTTGTCTTTTTAATATAATGCATTTTTATGTTATGTATAGGTTCTAAGCATTGCCTGCTGTGTATTTTATAGTCACTGCGGCAACCGTGCTATTTTGAAGCAAAGGCCGTTTGAGCGAAAAAGTTCTGGCTGGTTCTCTCTTTGGAAGAAAGAAGAAAGGAACACATGGATCGTGAAATTCCTTCGGATTCACGAGTTTAAGGACCAGATTTGCTCATCTTGGTTTGCACCGGTTGGGTCTGCTAATGATTATCCACTCTTGTCGAAGTGGGTCATATATGGGGAGGTATAGAATGAAGGCTTCTTATATTGATCATATGTCATGTACTGACTTAATTTTTATGACTTTTGGCATCGATAATTCATCATACATCAACTTAATTGTTATTAATATCTCTTTTTCGGTTGTTGCAGGGCTCGGGCTCTTCTGATGAAATTTCTCCTTTATACTCATTATGGGCAACCTTTATAGGCCTTTATATGGCCAATTATGTTATAGAGAGGTCAACAGGGTGAGTGGCATTTTGTTAGTTTTTTGAATAATTAATAGGACTTTGCCCCCTTGCTGTGGACATAGTGTTGTGATGGATAAATTGTTCGTACTCTTGTTCTAGTGCAATAGTTTGCACTTTAGTTGTTTTGATTAGCCAATTAAGAGCCATACAGTAGGCTGAATGCGATGGATGATTCTACTATGTAATAGAGTTCTTCTTTATGGTAATGCAGTTGAGAATTAGGCAGTGGAAAAGTAGAGTGGTCTTGTGCTAACAGATGCCCTTGTATCTTTTTAGCCCAACTTTTACCTGTCACTATAATCTTCTTCACCATGTTGTGGTGATTTCAACTCAATCTGTTCGAATGTTATAACAAGCAGGTGGGCTCTCACTCACCCTTTATCAGTTGAAGAAGTTGAAAAGTTGAAGAAAAAGCAAATGAAACCAAACTTCTTGGGCATGGTTCCCTGGTATTCTGGGTATGCTGTTTCCCTCTTCTTTTTCCTTTTCTTTCCCTTTTTTTTTTTGGGGGGGGGGAATCTTGCGGTATTTTTTACTTATACAGTTCTTGTTGTGTACTGCAGAACTTCAGCTGATCTTTTTAAGACAATGTTTGATCTCCTAGTGTCAGTAACAGTCTTTCTTGGCCGCTTTGATATGCGCATGATGCAGGTGAAGTTCCATTGTCTATACTTTTTGTGATGAATTTATGGTGTTCTTGTCTCTCTACAAAATCTCCCTCTTAATTGCCATGTTACATCTCTCTCTATCTGTCTATAAATGTCTCCAAGAAGATAGTTGACCTGAGAAATAATTTTAGGGATTTTCCTTCACATTCTTTCCTCATTGGATCCTAACAAAAGGAACATTATGAAACTTATGCATTAATAACACAGCATCAGATCATGCTACTGACAGCATCAAATTATGCTTAGGTGGTTGTATCATGTACTTATTTTTGTTGTCCGACTTAGGCACTTGTTTTTAAGCTCCCTCTGGAAAAAAAAGAAGAGAAGGTGAAAAAAGAAGAAAAGGTTTTTAAATTGTTTGAAGTTTAGATGAGTATTTTGTGCTGGCAATCGATCTATAGTTGCTATTTGCGAACTGTGATTGTCAATGTTTCTTTTCAATCATTTATTTGCAAATTCTGTCTTTTTATCAGATCAATTTGTTGTCAATATAGCACAAACAAAATCATTGTTTAAGTACAAAACCATGTGTATATGGTTAACACAGTGGCTGCATTGTTTCATCTTTCTAATTCATCAGGCAGCAATGAACAAGGTTGAAGATGGAGTTGAGCAGGATTTTTTCTATGATCACTTCAGTGAAAAAGATGATTTTTGGTTTGATTTCATGGCTGATACTGGTGATGGTGGGAACTCTTCTTACAGCATTGCACGGCTACTGGCTCAGCCTTCACTTAATGTGGTAGCTCAGCCTTCACTTAATGTGACAACCAGTGATTCTATGCTTTCCTTACCACGCGGGAACTTGCTTCTTATTGGGGGTGATCTTGCGTAAGTCAATCACATGTTTTTCTATTCTACAACATGACAATTTGCATCAGTTTAAGTAATTCTCTTGCTCTTGTTATATTCCATCTCTTGCATGAACCAGAGCAGGTAGAGTAGCACAAGTTAATGATTGGCAGTTCTTGAATAGTATTAGACTGTCAGTCGTAGAAATGGAATGTGTTATAAACCACTTTAAATCTAATCTATTTAGTGGGTTAATGGTCATGGTAATTAGTTCTTGCCTATTGAATTTCAAATTTAAATTGGTTAGTTTGTTTTGTAAGTTTGACCCTGCGCTGAACTTTGCCTTGCTTCTACTCTCTCAATTGTTAAGCAGAATTTTCTCTTTCAGCTAGTGATGGACTGGACTGATGTTTCTTCAGTCTTAATTATATGAAACAGTACCAAACTTTTTTGGTCGGTTAAACATTGCATTTGAGCCTATTCTGGTCTGTTTTATATGTCGTTCTGCTTGTTCTGCATCTACTTTTTGTGGCGGAGCATTTCAATTGGCTTAACTTGCCTTTATTGTACCATTAGGCTTTTAGATATATGTTGTGTTCATTGAGTTTGAAACTCTCACTGGCCACTCCAGGTATGTGACTTGACTACCTTATGGTTGGTTTATTTTGACTAATGAAAAGTTGAAGCAATTTTTACTTTCCCGCCAAAATTTTAATTAGTTGTTAAATTTTAAAACATTATGAAAAATATACTATGTTGTGAAAATTTCAAGTGGTTAAGATTAAAAAACAAGTCAAAGACTGTGCACACACATCATTTGAAAAAAAGAAGCAAAAAGTAAAAATAAAGCCACTCTGGACACATGTTATTTCAACCCCATGAAGCAGCCAGCACATGCTCTATTTTTGGAGAGTAATTGCATCTTGAGTGAGGTAGTCAAGCTCACTTTGGTTACTGACATCGTCATAAAATGGGATTCTAAGATTAAATCATAACATTTTACGTACTTAACAACTAGGTAGAAGTTTGAGTCTTATACTCCAAACTATCAACTTAAATGATAGGAGACATTAAATGGTTCCATGCTCTCAATGTCATACAAATATTCTGAAATCAATTATATTAAAAAAGTCGCTTAATATATAAGAATGGTTTACAGTTTTAGATAGTTTTAGACTAATCTGCAGGCTAAAATGTATAGATTTATTAAACTTGAAGTTATCGGAATTTCAGCAAGGTAACAAGTACTATGACGCTGGACCAATGAGATTAGCTCATTTATGAGTAACAATCATTGATGCCTATTTCTGCTGGAGTGTCCCTTATCACTGTCAAAGTCTCTCCATGTTGATGTAGCGGATGTAGTCATGTATGAAGTTGTTGAGCAAACACATCGAGACAGAGAGAGAAGAAGACACTTTTTTGATTTTTTGTTCCCCCTGAAAATTATCATTTGCAGTAAACCAGCAGTGGATCTCTCTTCAATTTAAAAAGAAAAAAAAAAAAATCCCATCAAGCATTAGCAAAACTCACCATTTCACCAACACCTGATGGACTGATGGACTGACGGAAGTATTTTTCAGTCTGTGGCTTTAAACAGGCCAAATACTAACTAAAATCACTGGGGCAGATATAAACAGTCTCATTGAGTCATACAAGTCTTTTTAGGTAAAAGAAGAGTCAATACAAATTATATCATGAGTTTGGTGATTTTGACAAGTCAGCTTGCTGTTTCACTCGATTTCACTCAATGGACAATTCTGTATGCTAGTTGAGATGATTACCTTGATTTGGGTTGTAATTTTATGAGTCAAAGTGTGTTGTCAACCACAATGATCTTGAGGGTTTTTGTCAATACTTAAAATGGACGGGTCTGTGCTTTATGGGCTCCAAACCTAATTATGTTTTATATCATCTGCAAATATTGTAAGTTCAGGCTAGTCTACTTTTACTCGTTCTCTTTATTTCAATTATGTTGAATATTACATTCTTTATTTGATCACATTCGTTGTTGAGTATGCAAGGAAGTGTCAGCTGGTTTGATTTTAAATTAAGCATGGCGAACAGAGAATTAGGCATCGTTTGCTTGTATAAGTGCATCGATTTCTAGAAATGTTCATTCTTGCTTAAACAAAGTATTATGCTTCTTTTGCAGATATCCAAATCCATCTGCATTTACTTATGAAAAGAGGTTCTTTCGTCCTTTTGAGTGTGCTCTTCAGCCTCCACCTTGGTACAAACCAGAACAGATTGCTGTGAACAAGCCTGAAATTCCAACTGGGATTTCTGAGCTAAAGCAATATGATGGGCCCCAGGCTTTCCTAATCCCTGGAAATCACGGTCAGTTTTGGTTTCCGTTGTGACCCTTGCTTAAGTTTTTTGTTTGGCTCTCTGAGAACACCTTGTATCATTTTGAAACTTGAAACTAATATCATTGCATTGTGCTCTCCCATGTCCTTAGTTGTTTTTGTTATTAGAAGTTTCTAAAATCTGGTGCTTTGAAGATGTAATGGTTACCTCATTAAATTTTGTTTATGTGGTTTTACAGATTGGTTTGATGGACTTCATACTTTCATGAGGTACATATGTCATAAGAGTTGGCTAGGTGGGTGGTTGATGCCTCAGAAAAAGAGTTATTTTGCTTTGCAACTCCCCAAAAATTGGTGGGTATTTGGCCTTGATCTGGCCCTCCATGGTGATATTGATGTGTACCAATTTAAATTCTTCTCAGAGCTGGTAAAGAAGAAGGTACTTCCTTTATTTTCTTTGCGATATTTTGACAATCTTTGTTAGAAAAACAATCAGATAAGGGAAATGCTTGAGTTGAGGGATCCTGCATGGGACATGTAGCTGGTAGTTTGTATCACTCTTGAGGATATTCCTCTGGATTGTATGGCATCTTTCCGCCTTTTGAGTCGCCATTTTAGATATTTTCCAGCAGCTTATTTGCTATTGTCATGGGGTCTGATATGTTGTTGAGTTGTTTACAGTTGGACATATATTTTTCTGTTAGTAACTTGCTGAGAGAGGATCATGGTCTTTTATTTCTATTTTTATCAGAAGTCTTTTGAAGAACTGCACATTTATCTATCCTTTGTTAAGTTATTAGCTTGTGATATACTCCTGTTGGCGCCAATAATTCCAGCCTCTGAATGACAACTTTAGTGCTATAATTCAAAATATTCCCCAAGAGAGCTTATCGATATTATCCTTTGCTAATGGCCTCGATGTTGATGTTAGTCCTGCTTTAAATTTTTTTCAGATCTGATTTAGGTCCGAGTGAGAAGTCCTCTATCAATGCCCTCAGTGTCCTAGGATAAAGTCTGTTTGTCCCCGGCATTTTGCTCTATTACTACCATGTATGTGGCTTAATTTGGAGTTTGGACATTTGCTCTTGTATGAAGAGGAATCATTAACTAGTGATCTTATGATTTCTTATCTGTGTCACAGCTAATCTGTGCATAAGGAGAATGGTGTGCTTTGAAACATGATAATGCTAATTGTATCTTCAGCTGAATCTGAACTTATAGATTATCGGAATTTGTTTCATATCCTCTACTACTGCTAGCAACTTACATTTCCACAATTGATTATGGTGTTTTTCTTTTCATGTTTCTGGTACCTCTACATACACGTCTTAATCACTATAACACAAAGTGGAACATTTTGTAGGGACTAAAGCTAGTCAAAAACCTCTACATCATAACACGATATCTACAGCTGTCTCTTGTTGCAGTGAGTTGAGTATCTAATTCCACATCTAATGCAGGTTGGGGATGAGGATTCAGTGATCATACTTACGCATGAACCTAACTGGCTTCTTGATTGGTATTGGAATGATGTTTCTGGAAAGAATTTCTCTCATTTGATATGTGATCATTTGAAGGGGAGATGTAAACTTCGAATTGCTGGGGACTTGCATCATTATATGCGTCACTCTTGTGTACCTTCAGATAAGCCAGTTTATGTGCAACATCTACTTGTGAATGGTTGTGGTGGGGCATTTTTACATCCAACCCATGTATTTGGGAACTTTAAGGAATATTGTGGAGCTACTTATGAGACCAAGGCTTCTTATCCATCTTTTGAAGATTCTAGCAGGGTATATGACAAGACGGTTTCTAGCTTCTTTGATCAATTAGTTTTGAACTCCAGTGCAAAATCTTACTTTTATCTGGTTGCTTTGCAGATTGCTTTGGGGAATATCTTGAAATTTCGGAAGAAAAACTGGCAATTTGATATTATCGGTGGTATCATCTACTTTGTTCTGGTTTTTTCTATGTTCCCCCAAGTGAGTATGCCTTTTCAGCTGGATGTGATTTTTGCATTCAGATTCTTGGTAGAAGGGTATCATGTCACGTAGCACTTCGCAGTTAGCATATCCCTTATTTATTAATCCAATCCGTCAGAAGCAGGGTGTTTTCATTTTACTCAACTCTTCATTGTGAATTCCTTTTTAAGCAGTCAAGGTTCCAAGGAGATAATTTAAGTTCCAAAGATAACTCAAACAAATAGCATGGAGCCTACTTATCCTGCTCCTTATTGATTATTATGTTAATATGTTTGAGTAGTTGGCTAATCCTTGGGCTTCCTTTGCAGTGTGAGCTCAATCACATGTTACAAGGTGATTCCGTTTCTGGTCATTTGAAGAGCTTTTTTGTCACTGTATGGGCTGCTTTCAAGTACTTGCTGGAACATTCTTATGTATCACTAGCAGGTGCTTTGCTACTGCTAATTGTATCTGTCACATTTGTACCATCGAAAGTTTCGCGGAAGAAACGAGTGATGATTGGTGTACTTCATGTTTCTGCACACTTGACTGCCGCACTAATTCTTATGCTACTTATGGAACTGGGCATAGAGACCTGCATCAGGCATAAACTTTTGGCGACTTCAGGTCTGTCTTCATACATTCTGATGTGTGTGTATTTTTTTTTTACTCAAGATGTTGACTTTGCGTGAATCAGCGGATGCTTTAATTGATCCTCTGCTTTGACATAATGGAGAAGTGAGTGTGTCTCCAGTGGAAAACTGATGTTCAATTGATGATATAATTTCGTTAATTGTCCTCTTGTAGCACATCTACACTGCATCTACTCTTAAACTAAGACACTGCAATTTTCTTGTGCTTGTGTGCCATGTCCTCATGTTGGATAAGTAAGCATTCACATAAGTGTCTTGAGGTGCTGACCTAGATTTTTGTCTTAGGTTATCACACATTGTACCAGTGGTACCGAACTGTAGAGAGCGAGCACTTTCCAGATCCAACAGGCCTTCGATCTCGTATAGAACAATGGACATTGGGTCTATATCCTGCTTGCATCAAATATCTCATGTCTGCCTTTGATGTCCCAGAGGTTTATGTCCTTTATATTTATTCATAGTGATGTTTTTGGATATGGGTATCTCATATGACATTTTTCCTACAATGTGACTATCTTTGGATTGACTTGCTAGGTCATGGCCGTATCAAGGACAAACATTTGCCGGAGGGGAATGGAATCATTGTCACGTGGCGGTGCTGCGATATATTATGCTTCTGTGTTTCTCTATTTCTGGGTCTTTTCCACTCCCGTTGTCTCTCTAGTTTTTGGAAGCTACTTATACATTTGCATTAACTGGCTTCATTTACACTTCGATGAGGCCTTCTCCTCACTTCGAATTGCTAATTACAAGGGATTTACACGATTCCACATAAACAGTGGAGGTGATCTTGAAGTCTATACCCTAGTAGTTGATAAGGTAACCAGTCAGAACTATCTGATGCTTTAGTTACATAGACAGCGTGCTCCCTAGTATTATGAAATACCATTTGCTTATTCTTTACTCCGTCATTGATATTTTAAGCAATATGATTTCTTTGTGAACATTTTTTCAGAAAGCCTTTTCTTCATCAGAGTATATTTTAAAATTGAAGCAGCACTATTTGCAGGATGTCTTGAATATTCACTATTGTTTGTTTATTTGTTTATATATTGCATTATTGTTAAACTACATACACCATTGTCTAGAGTCAAACACTGGCAGAAAATTTTGATGAGTTTCTGTGTTAATGGCTTCCCTACCAGTATCTCCTCTGTTATTAATTTGAAGCATTTTAGTATATTAAGGACAAGGTGCTTCATGAAAGGGAAAAATCAGCATTATAGAAAAGATCTAAGAGTTTGACTTAGCGCATTGTGTTGTGGAGTGGTTTTATGTTGTACTGGGTTCTTAGTTATGAAATATTTGCTTCTATGTGGATTCAGCATTGTGGCTTGTTAAATATATCTGGAAGAGTTTTGACTTAAGTGCATTGTCTTGGGAACTGGTCAATACGTAGGTGTTGTGAGATATACATCACTTGTTTAGTCAGATTCAGTGATAAGGTCCCTTAAATATATGTTGCTCCCTTTTGAACGCTAAAAAAAAATTAAGAGCAGATATGATTACCTGTATGCCTCATAAAAGCAGGATATAATTTGGGATTCTGTGGTAAAACCTTAGACTGGCAGCATGTGTTAGTAATAATGACTCCTGAGCATTATCTGTCAGAACATTTGTGTTCTACAATTCATTATTTCCCTGTTGCTACTAGGCTTTTGAAATTATTGGGATGGTAGGTGGTTGTAAGACAAACTTGCATTAGGAACGATAAAAGACTACAGAAATGCAGAGTTGATTGTGGATTTTTGACTGGTAAAGAAAATATAATAATATAATAGTAGAATGATACCAGATATATGTATCCAAAGGTCGTCGAAACTCTGTATGACCTTGACTTGTAATGGAGAATTTCCATATTTCAAAAGTCTATCTGAACACAGTTTTTACCCAATTCAAAGTGTCTTTTCTTTGGTCCAAACATTAAATGCATCATTTCTTTCCAGATTTTATGATGCTTTCCTGCTTAACAGTGTAACTGTTACCAACAATGGTGATTCACCTTGTAACGCAGGTTCCAAAGGAATGGAAGCTGGATACTGATTGGGATGAAGAACCAAAACAGCCAGAGCAGTTAAGCCACCTTAGGAAGTTTCCTAGTAAGTGGAGTTCCGCAGCTTCCTTACAAGACCCAGTAAAAACAGTAAGAATTGTTGACCACTTTGTAATAAATCGGATGGTGAAGACTCAATCAGAAGCCAGTAATGGGTCGGTGAATTGCTGATGATCATCGCTCAGTTGGGTATAAAATTCCAATACCTTGTCATTCACGAGGCAAAAGCAAGGGATTTGGTCTTATGCAGGAAATATGTGGGATCTGTATGTCTCATAGCATGTGGATTTTGCCAGTATGGTTTGAGTTGTTTCAACTCTGGCATGTGCTCTCCACATTTTCGGTTGTCCTGCCATGAGAGAGGACATGATCGAGGCTGGCAATGAGATCAAGAGAGTGAATCTTGAATTGATTACATGATTCCTCAATCAAATTAAAATCAGTGACGGATGTTTGCCGCTTTGCTTCTGATGCTGGATGAGATTATGAGGTACTCATTTAGGTGACACTTGCAACAGGAAAGGTGACTTCAACTTTTTAGGTACTCTTTTAGTTCTTTACTAGAAGTAGATTCTGGTAAAATTGTACATAAGAATGTTCACACTTGTAATTCCTTTGGAAGAGATGGGCTAGTTGAAGTCACCTCTGCTGTTAGCTCACTACTGCAATCTGTAAAGAAAATATCAAACCATAATTCTGTAATTGGTCTTTAGATGGGATGGTGCTGCGATGTAATATTTGATCAAGGAATGATATCAATGTACCATTGGATTCTGCTTAAATGACGAGTAGCTTCTTTTGCTGGTCTTGCTTTCAAGTAGTTCAATTTGTTTTCCTGCAGAAAAAGGCACAGAAAGCTATTCAATGCTTTAAATTTAGCTGTTAAGATTGGGATAAGACATGATCACATTTAAATGATGCTTTGATTGCTGGAAGGATAAAGAGAGACATTGAAGAAGGAAAGAGTGAAAAAATTGAGGAGGACAACTAAACTATAGGTAGAATAGAGCTTAGAGTGAATCATACTGGCATATTGATTGGTGGGCTTTCAAATGGTCTTTTCTCTTTTGAATTGAAGCTCAGAAATACTTTGGTGAATTAGACTTCCATGTAAATATCCAGCACTCCAATTTTTGCAGCTGGAAATTGTATGTGAGAATCTGAAGGTAATTGATTAGAAGTTTCCATGATTGGCCGTTAGCTCCTCCTACAATTTGTAGCTCTGGAACTCTTCAAGGAATTTGATTACAAGATAAGGCATGCGGCAATGTTTTAACATGTAAGAGCTGGTGATTCTTACCAGCTTTAGTTCTACACAATAGTAAACCCACAGCATCGCATGCTGAATCACTGATACACGTCTCAGAAATCGGAAGCAGTAGCTTCTCTTTATCTCACCAGTCGGTAAAATGCGTCCCTCAGGACATACTCTTTGAGCTCTTTTTATCCACCTTGTTTGGCTCAAGCGTTTGTCGAGATCTTTGGATGCATCGATGACAAACTGGAGATAATTGTGCGGCTCACCATCGGTCTCCCTGAACTTCTCATAGATCAATGAAATCTTCACCGTTCTAGACTCCCCTCGGGGAAAACCTGGTAGACGATATTGTAGACCTTGCACTTTTCAAGGGCGTATCCACCTACAGCAGCCAGCGTCATCGTCTTCTTTTCCTGATCTATTTCCACCTTCTCCTTGAATACCTCCTGTACCCCCTCTGCAAATTGGTCCCACTTAAATGTGTTTCATTCATTATAAAACACAAACACTTCAAATAGTCCAAGAGCTTTTATTATATCGTGCGTTGATCGACGACAAAATAAACATATCTACAGGTATATATTTACAAGCCTGATGTACCTATCATCGGGTACAATTTGGACATATCTCGGATTAATCAACGTTACTAGGTTCGTTCGTAAGTACCGATGGTGTAGTTCCAGAGTGACGGAACCCGGGTTGACCCAGTCGCCCTATGAATTTTAGCTCATTGGACTTTGTCCAGTGAGGCATCAGGAAGATGGAGGAGTTCGGAGCCCAAACGTCTGTAGTACTTGTCCTCTGGTTAGTTGATCTCGAACTCTTCCTCTAGCTTCCCCTCAAGACCCATTTCCTTTCTCTACAAACGCGAGTGATTAGGGCACAAGCTTCTTTAAGGGTATCATACAACTTAATTTCAATTATGATCACCGACCCAAAATGTTCATCAGTGGTACGATGATCTTTGAGTTGACAAAGACCAGGAGCATCTCCATGATACAACTTGTGGATGAAGGACCAAAAGTTGAGGAACTTTGTAGTTGAGTTGAGAGCGAAGCCACGACCTTTGGAAGGATTGAAGGTGGAGTTGGGGCAACCTAAGCCAACTCAAAGTAATATGATGATCCATATGCTTTTTCAGGAAGTGGAAAACTTGCCGGACAGCATGGAAATAGCTAAACTGAAGGAGTTGCTTATGGAACAAGTTGGGATTAAAGAGTCATCTAGTCGACAAGTCAAGAAGGGAAAGATCAAGTTGCATCAGAGATAGAAAAATCACCAACTTTCGAGAAAAGTGACAATCCGAAGGAAGGATGCCTTTGGGCAAGTGAAAAACTGAGTTGAGAGCACCATTGAGCTTGTTGCTTGATCGTGTGGGAGAGAATGTTACGGTCTCAAGGTTTTCAAGCCTTGATGTACCAAGAAATGATCCAAGGAAGCAGGATAAGCCTTGAATTAATGAAAGCCTAGGGTTTCTTGCAAATGTATGTTTGCATTCAATATTCTTGTATTTAATGAGGTGGATGGTGGTCTTGTATTTCATAAAATAGATGGTAGTTGGAGCGGCAGTAATTAGAAGGCCTTATATGTATATATAGGGGTTCTCTCCTCCTCATTAATATCGTTCAACATTTGAGTAATAGAAGTATATTCTTTCCCAGAGCTTTTCTCTATGGATCAAGCTAGTTAATAGGCGAGAGATTGACCCTCGACAGAGAGGAACAAATAAAAGAAAGCATAAGTTGCCGCACTGTGTCAATCCCAAGTATTGACCCATCACATCAGGACCCAATAGAAGCTGTAAGAATTATCGATCATAAGCTGGACAGGGGAAACTCATCAGATGCCTGCAACGGGTCAGTAGATTGCTAATGGTCATCGCTCGAGTTTAAAATTCCAATACCTCATCATTCACAAGGCAGTGACAAGGGATTCGGTCTTCTATAGGAATGGTCTGAAATCTGTTTGTCTGCTCGCTAATCTATACCGAGTACATTTGGGCAATCTGATTCGAGGTGTTTCCACGCTGGCATGTAAATGTCCAGCACTCTTTTAAGTTTTGCAACTGGATTTGTATTTGAGTCACTAAAAGCTTTGATTAAAGTTTCCAGTAATTATTGTTAGCTCCTTGCAATGTGTAGCTCCGGAACTCTTCAAGAAATTTAATTACAAGATAAGGCGCACGTTTCTGTTTAAACAACATGAAAAGATGGTGCTTACAAGCTTTTATTCTGCACAATAGTAGACCCACCGCATCACACACTTAATCACTGATGTACACATCTCAGAAGTCAGAATCAGTGGCTTCTCTTTATTTCGCCGCTCGATACCACACAAGGGACTTACCACATCCTCTTTCAGCTCTTTCTATCAACCTCCACCTGATTTTGGGGTCAAGTTTTAGTCGAGGTCTTTGACGAGATCGACGAGAAACCGGAGATAATTGTGTGGCTTGCCATCGGTCTCGTTGAACTTGTCATAGATCAACGAAATCTTCACTGTCCCCGACTCGCCTTTGGTGAAAACCTGATATACGATCTTATAGGCCTTATACTGCTCAGGATGTGTCCGCCCACAGCCACCATCGTCATCGTCTTGTTTTCCTCATCTATTTCCACCTTCTCCTTGAATACCTCCTGTACCCCATCTGCAAATTGATTCCACTTAGATGTGTTTCATTCATGGTAAAACACAAATGCTTCAATAATCTAAGAGCGTTTTATGATATTGTGCGCTAGGTATATATTCACAAGCCCGAAGTACCAATCGCGAGGCACGATTTGGGCATTACCCTCTAAAGGTTGATTGACAACATATTAGGTTCATAAGTACCGATGGTGTAGTTCCATAGTTTGCCGGAACCGGGAGTGACCCAGTCGCCCTCGTGAATTTCAGCTCCTTGGACTTTGTCCGGCGAGACATCAGGAAGATGGTGTTGTTCGTAGCTCAAATGTTTGTAGATTGTGTGCGCTGGTGAGTTGATATCGAACTCTTCCTCCACCTTCCCCTCGAGACCCATTATCTTCCGCAGTGTGTATTAGAACACGAGCCTCTTTCAGGATATTATACTACTTGAGTTTCAAGAATAAAGATTGGGCGTCTTGGCTCTGATCTAGATCTCCTATTTATAGATTCTTTGATGGGAGATCAATGATTTTTTCGATGCGTGTGCTTGTTTTGGGTATGCGTCAAGATCATGCACAAACTCTTAAACATGTAGAAGCTCGGGTGACCACCAATTGGTGACCCAAGCGCAGGTGGGGATGGTTGCTGGTCATATTCTAGATCATATGTATATTGGTTTGGAGTTTTTTCAGGTATTAACCTAACGTTTGTAAATAGAGTTTAATCAGATTTATATATGTATTATTAAACTATATAGTTATTTAAAAGAACTTTTTTTCTACAATAGCATTTCTTTTCATTTTCACATTGATTATATAGCCCACTATAAGGTAACTACATTTTCCATCATAACATACCCCGAAAAGGAGACTTTGGTCGAGTATATATCGAGTCGGTTCTTGCTAGGTCTTGAATGTGGGTATGGTCTTAACGGACAGGGAATCAAACAAAATCCACTCAAAATTGCCACATGAGGAAGCTCTAAATTTGTTTATGAATTGTCATATCCCGAAATGGGATACATCATAATGCACGATATGATCTCCTTACGAAGGATTATGATCTCTAAACTCAGGATACAAACACATATTTTGAATTTAATCCTTGAGAGAAAGAGTCATAATGCATTTAACTTTAACGGCCAAAATGGGTTTTTTTCCTTATCTTCATGTTCCACCTTTGATTCTTTTTTCCAGAAAATTACTAGAACAGTCATAAACTTATTGTAATTTTTCCAATTCAATTATAAACCTTTTTGTTTTTTTTTGTTTTTTTTTTTGCCAATTCAATCTTAAACATTTTTGTAATTGTGTCAATTCAATCCATACAATCAAATTTTGTTAGCCGGCATTGATGTGGATGTTGGCCAACGCCGACCGTACGGCCAATACCGACGTGGTAATTTTTAATAATATTTTATTTTTTGAATTTATTTTATTATTATTATTATTATTATTATTATTATTATTATTATTCCTTCTTCTGCTTCTAGCCAGTCGCCGAACTGGCCAGAGGTTACAACTGATGAGGTCAACCTTGCTGGCCACTAGCAAGGGTGAGCCTTGTTATTGCGATGTTGGGCGAGCTCGCCCTCGCTTGGTGATGGTGAGGGTGAGCTTGCCCGTGACAGCAAGGTCTTGCCTTTGCCATGGCTTGCTCACCTTGGCTAGATCTAGGCAAGGGCAAGGTCTCACCAATAGCTAGTGAGGTCGACCTTGCCAATTGTAACCTTTGGCCGATCCAATGACCGACTAAAATAAGAAAAAGAAAAGAAAAAAGAAAATTATAAAAAATTGAAAAAAATAAAATATCTTTAAAAAATTACCACGTTAATATTGGTTGGCATTCACGTTAGCGTTGGCTAGCCAAATTTGGTAAAATGGACTAAATTAGCATAATTGCAAATGTTTATGACTAAATTAGCTATAAAAAAAGGTTGATACTGAATTGGAAAAATCACACTAGATTTAGGACTGTTTTAATAATTTTCCCTTTTTCTCTCTTCCTCACGAACAACTGCTCCTCTTCCTCCTCCTTGTCCCCGGTCAATGTTTATCGTTGTTACTCATACTTGTGGGCAAGAAAAAACGAATTAATCTGCGACCTGAGCCAAACCATTTTTGCAATTTGGTTTGGTTTCGTTGGGTATAAAATGTTTTTATATCCAACGACACCGTAAAAACGTATTGTACTACCTACTAATATTTTAATTGTATGTAAGAATTACATATTAAGTCACTTTTTTTTCATATGTGTAGTAGTTTGGATTTTCTTTTTGGGAAGAATTACCAATTCAATTAGGAAATTTACTTTGGATCATGCTTCCATTACGGGCTTAAACTTGAATCATATTTTCAACAAGGGCAGTGAACAGCGAATTCTGATAGCAAAACCCTTTGGGAATTACTACCTGTACGGAGTGGATATAAGTAGATTAGAAAGATGAGAAATAGTACGTCTACCCAGATTGATTTATGAAATTAGTCAATTAGAAGTGACGTGGCAGATTATTATATTGTGTTGCATATGCTCTTCTTGTTTGAATGCACGCTTGCAACCTGCTTTAATCACCTAATAAAATAATTTTGGAGATTATTCAAATAAACCTACCATCGCTCTAGTAAGATCCCAACTGGGAGTGGAGTGTATGAAAGTCATGTAGTTGCTCAAAATTTCCGTCGGACGACTAAAACATCGTCTTCTATCCTCATCTTCATTCTATATTTATGGATCATGAACTTTGGTTATAGATTCTTAAGAGTGGGTTTCTGAATCCTACTACAGAAAGATAAGTACTACAGTTGAATCTGAAGTTCCAAATATAATTTTTGAGTAAAACAAAAGTGATTAAACGTATTTTGTTTGATTTTGAAAATCATTTCCATTATGACATTTGCATAACTAAAAATACATCCTACAATAAATGGTAGCATTAACATTTCACTTCGTAAGAATTCTTGTAAGGACTTATTTGTGAGATTCTTGGACATAACCATGCCTTTGGAAATATGAAAGTGCTTTTAGGTGATTCAATCGAGTTGATATCAATATTGTACTGCTTGTCTCATAATGAATCTTGCTTCTTTCTTAGACTTACTTCCTTTCATCTGAACTACCCAAATAATGTGTTTAATTTACTCATTTGGTTTTGATCGGATTCCTGACTTCTTAGTGGAGAATCTAAGACACATAAATTTCTACAACACAAAGATAAGTACTTTTTGAGTTCATATTGCATGATCGACAAATCATGTGGACTGAACCTATCCAAAAGTAAGATGAGCCTGGTCAAATAGCAGCTTCACTGGAACTTCTATGGCAATTTAGAGAAACTCATGCTATCTTAACATTAATTAAGCGGTCGAAATGTTGATATATATATCACATAATTGGAAGCTCAGTTTGCAATATTTTACTTATAACATAATCAGAGTAGGTGGATGATCCCTTTTTAACTCAATCAGCCTGGCCGGCAAGGTGCTCGTCGATGTCCTTAGCGAGGCTGATCACGAACTCCATTTAGTCCTTCGGGTCATCATGGCTCTGATGGTGCTTCTCAAAGTCAAGGGTGATCTTCGCCGCCGCGGCCTCGCCCTTCAGGACAATGTGGAGGGTGACCTTGTAGCTCTTGTACTTCTCCAGCAGGTGCCCACCCACGGCAACAAATGTCGCCGACTTCTTCGCCTCATCAACCTCGATCTTCTCCTTGAATACCTCCTCCTTCCCATCTACACACATATTTACCCGACAAAAGGAAAAACAAAGTGAAAGGTGTTCCAAAATAATTAAGAGTGCTCTCTCTTGATGACTGCAAAGTATTACTTACTGATGGTGTAAGTCCAGAGCTTGACCGATCCTGGAGTTTCCCAATCACCTTCATGCACTTCGATGGCGTGAACTTTGTCGGAGGAAGCGTTCCGGGCGTGGTGGAGTTCGCTGCTGATACGTTTGAAGTACTTGTCAGCTGGTGACTTGAGCTCCAACTCGGTCTCCAGTGTCCCCGCTAGAGTCATCTTCTCTGCTCCTTCACTCAATAATCCTAACTAGCTTTACCTCTTACTCAAGATCTTTCTTGAGTATTGTTAGAAATTAAATCAAATTTATCGGTGCCGATACTTCAATATCGAGACTATTGAGTTGCCGATACCTCAACACCGAGATCCCATAATTAATACCGAAGATTGTTCAGTGTCCGCATTTAAAAAGAGTCATAATTGTTGCGTTACTTTTAATTAGTCCTTTCGTACTTCTAAGTGTAGTGATTGTTTTTAGAAATATGATGAGATATGATGAGATGTAATGAGATATGATGAGTTATGATGATTGTTTTGTAAGTTTATAGAGAAAGGAAACGAGGAAGATGGAGGAAGAGTTTGAGATCAACTCGCCAGCGGACAAGTTCTACAAACGTTAGAGCTAAGAAGTCCACCATCTTCCTGAAGCGTCCCCGGACAAAGTCCAAGGAGCTGAAATTCGTGAGGGCGACTGGGTCACTCCCGGTTCCGTCAAACTTTGGAACTACACCATCGGTACTTATGAACCTAATATTTTGTCAATTAATCTCAAGAGGGTTTACCCACATTGTGCCCCCGCGATATGTACTTTGGGCATTATATATATACCTAAGGCACAGTATCATAAAATGCTCATAACTTATTGAAGCGTTTGTTTTTTACCATGAATAAAAGACATCGAAGTGGAACCGACTTGCAGATGGGGTACAGGAGGTATTCAAGGAGAAGGTGGATATAGATGAGGAAAACAAGACGATGAGGATGGTGGCTGTGGGCGGACACATCCTTAAGCAATATAAGGCCTACAAGATCGTGAATCAGGTGTTGGAAAAAATATAATCGGCCTTTGAGGCGTGATATCACTTTTTTAAAAATTCATTTACCCCACAAAGTTGCTAATGGTTACCAACAAATATCTTCCAAGATACAACAAAATCTTAAAAATAATAATACTATATAACAATTTTAGTATTTCTCCAATGTCTCTCTAGGGAATAATTGAAAAAATGGCTGTAGTTTTGGAAAGAAGACTCAAAAAATGATCTCATTCCATTCATCTAGAAAATTGACATATATATAAATCGGTCTGAAAGAACATAGGCAACTTTTCATGAAAGATTGCAAAGTGAACGAATGTATCATTTCGAAAGAAGTTGCAAAATAAACAAAGATATCAATTAGGAAGAAGTTGAAAAATTCGGAATAATAAAAAATAAAAATATATATTGTTCTTTCAATAAATAAAATTTCAAATTTTCATAATTTCCAAAAATTCTCAATAAACAAAAACAACTTTTGAACTAATTAAAGTTAATAAGATACAACAAAGTCTTAAAAATGAGAATACTATATAACAATTCTAGTATTTCTTTAATGTCTCTCTATAAAATAATTGAAAAAATGGCTGTAGTTTTGGAAAGAATACTCAAAAAATGATCTCATTCCATTCATCTGGAAAATCGACATATATATAAATCGATCTTAAAGAACATAGGCAACTTTTCATGAAAGATTTCAAAGTGAACGAATGTATCATTTCGAAAGAAGTTGCAAAATGAACAAAGGTATCCATTAGGAAGAAGTTGAAAAATTCGGAATAATAAAAAATAAAAAATAAAAAATATTTTTTTAATAAATAAAATTTCAAATTTTCATAATTTCCAAAAATTCTCAATAAACAAAAACAACTTTTGAACTAATTAAAGTTAATAAGATAATTGTACAGAATAAAATAAAAATAGGTTATTGCTAATTATTTGCGCACTTGCTCGTGAGTGTGGGATATAGCCTACATTCCATCTTTTTTTCAAATCGGTCTTAAAGAACATAGGCAACTTTTCATGAAAGATTGCAAAGTGAACGAATGTATAATTTCGAAAGAAGTTACAAAATGAACAAAGGTATCCATTAGGAAGAAGTTGAAAAATTCGGAATAATAAAAAATAAAAAATATATTGTTTTTTTAATAAATAAAATTTCAAATTTTCATAATTTCCCAAAATTCTCAATAAACAAAAACAACTTTTGAACTAATTAAAGTTAATAAGATACAACAAAGTCTTAAAAATGCAAATACTATATAATAATTCTAGTATTTCTCTAATGTTTCTCTAGAAAATAATTGAAAAAATGACTATAGTTTTGGAAAGAAGACTCAAAAAATGATCTCATTACATTAATATGAAAACCGACATATATATAAATCGGTCTTAAAGAATATAGGCAACTTTTCATGAAAGATTCCAAAGTGAACGAATGTATCATTTCGAAAGAAGTTGCAAAATGAGCAAAGGTATCCATTAGGAAGAAGTTGAAAAATTCGGAATAAAAAAAAAAAAAAATATATATATATATTTTTAATAAATAAAATTTCAAATTTTCATAATTTCCAAAAATTCTCAATAAACAAAAACAACTTTTGAACTAATTAAAGTTAATAAGATAATTGTACGGAATAAAATAAAAATAAGATACAACAAAGTCTTAAAAATGCAAATACTATATAAGAATTCTAGTATTTCTCCAATGTTTCTCTAGAAAATAATTGAAAAAATGGCTATAGTTTTGGAAAGAAGACTCAAAAAATGATCTCATTACATTAATCTGAAAACCGACATATATATAAATCGGTATTAAAGAATATAGGCAACTTTTCATGAAAGATTGCAAAGTGAATGAATGTATCATTTCGAAAGAAGTTGCAAAATCAACAAAGGTATCCATTAGGAAGAAGTTGAAAAATTCGGAATAATAAAAAATAAAAATATATATTATTTTTAAAAAATAAAATTTCAAATTTTCATAATTTCCAAAAATTCTCAATAAAAAAAAAACAACTTTTGAACTAATTAAAGTTAATAAGATAATTGTAAGGAATAAAATAAAAATAGGTTATTGCTAATTATTTGCACACTTGCTTATAAGTGTGGAATATAGCCTACATCACATCTTTTTTTTCAAATCGGTCTTAAAGAACATAGGCAACTTTTCATGAAAGATTGCAAAGTGAACGAATGTATCATTTCGAAAGAAGTTGCAAAATGAACAAAGGTATCCATTAGGAAGAAGTTGAAAAATTCGGAATAATAAAAAATAAAAATATATTATTTTTAAAAAATAAAATTTCAAATTTTCATAATTTCCAAAAATTCTCGATAAACAAAAACAACTTTTGAACTAATTGAAGTTAATAAGATAATTGTACGGAATAAAATGAAAATAGGTTATTGCTAATTATTTGCACACTTGTTTATGAGTGTGGAATATAGCCTACATCACATCTTTTTTCCAGATATATTGAAGGAGCCTCACACTTATTAACTAGCCCACTTCCTTTCATTTTTCCTATGTGGGACAAGGAAACATATACTTTTTTCATCTTACAAACAAACTTCCAACGTCAGGTTTTACCCAAAGGGAAAGCAGGGACAGTGAAAATTTTGTTGATCTATGAGAAGTTCAAGGAGATCGATGGCGGGCCACACAATTATCTCCGGTTTCTCATCGATCTTGCCAAAGATCTTGACAAACACTTGACCCTCGAACAAGGTTGAGGTTCATAGGAAGAGCTGAAGAGGATGTCGCAAGTCCCATGTGTTGTCCCGAGTGACAAAATAAAGAGAAACTACTGCTTCTGACTTCTGAGATGTGTATATCAGTGATTAAGTGTGTGATGCTGGGTTCATTATTTTGCAGAATAAAAGCTTGTAAAAATCACCAGCTTTTCATGTTGTTTAAACAGAAACGTGCGCCTTATCTTGTAATTAAATTTCTTGAAGAGTTCCGGTTACCAGCCACAAGCCTAGATGCTGGCCGCCTCTCCTTGCCTAGGTTCTCGGATTCAGCAAGTGGTTCGATCATAGAACATTCATGCCCGCGAGAGTAGAATAGAACGGTTCTTTGAATTTTTTTCTAGGTTTTCTTCTTCAAAAAGAAAGAAAAGAAAAGAAAAAATTCATTTTATAGAATATATTTGCCAATTAGTTCTGCAGTTCTGATAAACTGATACTCAATGAAAATTTGATATACACAAAGGCGAGCAGTAGCGATATCTGAATTTTGACAAGGTGTAACTTTTGATATGGATGAACTTATGAACACTATAAATACTTATTAGAAAGCTTATTCAATGTGTCGCGGTGCCATCGGTTTCGGTTTTGAGTCTATTTTCCGAGTCAAAATTCACCGCTTTGTCATGGATGAGCCAATTTTTAATAATTTTTTGTCAGTCGCTCTCGTTTGTTTGGAAAAGCTCCTATTGCGTTGTTTAGTTTAGACTCAGATTTAATAGCTATAGTTTATAATTCAGTTCAATTTTCAAAATAAAATTAAAGGGGTAGAACCCTATTTGTTCAGTTCCTGATTTTGGGTTACCAAATTTCTAGAACTAATTCCGGTTCTCCAGTTAATTCTAGGTTTTAGTGCCAAAATCGATCCACTGGAATCATGCTTTTTAAACAAAATGGATGCAAACTAACCAATACATGTAGATGAAGAATATGTTGTTCTAGTGGGGAATGAAGAAACGAAAATAAAGTGTGAGACTTCACCTAAATGTCATACCTTATGAAAGACTGCGGTCAATTACTGCAATAGTTTTAGCTGTCATTGGCACATTTGGTTGACATTAGGGTGTGTTTGTCTGAGTGAAGGGATTTTTCACAAATTAGTTTTCTAGATTTTCAAAAGTCTAAAATGATCAGTTAATAGAAATTATTTATGGTCCAAGGAAATATGCTTTTTTAAAAGTAGAAATATGAATTCTCTAACCTAAAAAAGGAAAACATATTCTCGGAAATTGATTTCCTAAAAAACATATTCTTTTGTCCCGAAATTTTCTTCAAAAGAAATACGTCCTTAACTTCATATAACGAACATTTATCCAAGTATTGCAAATTCCACTATGGATCTTTGTTAGGTATATGTACATCATCTATATTGGCTGTGAACTAACATTTTTTCATTATCATTTTCCGGTGAATGTTACATGCCTAGAAACGTGTTTAGATAGTTAACTATACTCTTTATTATATTATGACGAAACATAAGGAAAAATTACATTTTCCAGCGGTTAATATAGAATGAAACTTGAAGGAAACCTAATATTTTAGGGGGGGCGAGTGATCACAACTTTGGTGAGCATTCCCGGGATGCACGGGGTCTTCATCATGTTTAGATGCTCCATGCAAAGTTGTCCCGTGGGGACGTCGCTAGTGAAGTGCCCTCAATAATTGCGTCAGTGATTCATAATGTTGGCACGATATTAATGGGTACGTTGGACAAAATATGTCCACAAAAATCGGATGTCACATCGACTTTGTTCACTTTGTCGTTTTCTCCCGTGGTAGAGATCTCGCACGATTGGATAGCTATGTCTAATTCTGTCCCCCACTTTATTGATTTTGTCAAAAAGACCTTCTATTTCTATATATATATATTGGATTGGGAGATCAAAAGAAAAACCGTAAAGGAAACTATCCCCTTTATGTTGTGGAAAACGTTGATGCTGAGGATTGAGATTTCGGGCAATTATGAGTGCGATGCTGTGATGGCTGGAACCCTCTTCTTGGGCCACTGTTGGGAGAGAATATCAGATAACCTATCCTTATGGACGACAAAGGGGACCCAACCGAGCACGGACGTGAGAGAATTGTGGAAGCATGCATTCACGATTAGCTTTGGCGGGTTCCTCTATTTCCAGATATTTGATGCCAGTTGTATATTAGACCAAGCCTGGCCACACGTTGACTTGTCCATCATCGAAGAAGATCCGCTCTAAATCTTCGAAGCAAATAGTTTTTATGTCGTTCCTAGTGTGATCGGAGATGGTTTGATACTTTGACTAATATCAGATGATGAAAATTTAAGCCGATTTGCGTGGGAATGTCAAGCTATGTGCATTGTTTGGCTACTTTTAGTAGTTTAAACTTTAAGGAAAGACAGCTTGTCTAAGATGGTATTATAGCACAGGTCAATGATTCAAATCCCGCTACTCATCCTTTCTCATTTTTCTCTTGCCTATGACGCGCGTGTAAGGACCGCCTTACACTCGAGATGAAGTGTTGAATGATATGATTATATGTATTGTTTAGATATTTTCTAACATTTTAAACTTATGGGGGAAAAAAGCAGCTTGTCTGGCAGGGATTGTATGACATTAACAATCCTAATCAAGTGGTTAAAAACATCACTAAGGTATATGAAGAGATAGAGAGCGCTCAACGTGAAGAAATCAATCTCCACATGTCAATTTATTTTTCCTCATCACTAACAAAACATATTTTGGCACACGTGCTTATAAGTTGTAGTCTCTAACACAATTGAGCCAAGTACCATAGTTCTTGGAATGTGACCTATACGGGAAGTACAACATTTCGGTATGTTTGCAATGAAATCTGAACATTTATTAAATTGAATTTGGTTAGATCCAGAGGGATCCACGTAGCACCATTCTATCACTCAAAAACCCTAGCTACCTTTAGCTCTCACTCAATATTTTTGGTTTCGTTGGATGTCTCGTTCATATCGTCAAATCAGATTGGGCAAGCGAGGAAAGCTTACGAACTCACACGGTGAATTTGAAGTGGATCTTTAAATTACTGCCTCCGTTCAGCATATTTTCTACAAGGTTTCACTTTTCAAAGTTTTCTACTTTCACAATACTGATTACAATTTTCAAGAATAATTAGCCGAACACTATAATGTGTTTTAAATTTTTAGTTTGTAATTAACAAGAAGCACAAGGACGCTCATTAACGCCTGCAAAACTACAAAGTGGTACAAAGTCCATGCAGTTACCTACATGCAAGTTTGTAGATTCTCTGTCATGTTTGCACGCTTCATCAATTATTAAAACCAAAACACACGCTCATTTCGGAACACTAATAAAATTCATATATGGAACATTTTTAGTACAAATGGCTTGTAATAAATAGAATGATTGTGTTAGGTTTAGTACCCTAACCACGTGAAAAAGGTGATCACTATCCTACAAATATCCTAATTGAAATGTCCAAAATGCATCGCATTATCTTTTCTCAAAGTTGCTCACAACTTTGCGCATAACTTTTCAAGGGATTTGCTTGCCTAAAAGACAGGGCGACACTACTTCAGTATCATACAACATTCGGTTTAATAGGCAACACATGCCATTGGTGCCGTCATAGTACCTTCAAATTGCCTTTATATGATTTTTAAATCACCTGAACAATAAAGCTTCAGACCGCCAAAAAGAAAAACAGAACAACAAAACTAAGGAAAATAGAGAAGGCGTCAAATTGGAGCCCAGGAGAAGTAGCACTGGCACAACCAACCACCATACGCCACATCTTACCTCTTGGTTACATCTTGTGCCCTTTTTTCTTCCTTCTTTTTTTTTTTGATGACCCAGACTCTCGCACCGGCCGCACTACAAGGGTCCAACCAGTCAGGCACCAACCA
This sequence comes from Eucalyptus brandiana, assembly GCA_014182725.1. Lineage (NCBI taxonomy): Eukaryota > Viridiplantae > Streptophyta > Magnoliopsida > Myrtales > Myrtaceae > Eucalyptus > Eucalyptus brandiana. Next base: position 34,681,376 of record CM024669.1, read on the forward strand.
GAGAAGAACTAGCCCGGTCCCATAGACTAGCCTCCATGTAAGTCAAGGATATTGTAAAGTGGAGGGTTGAGGGACTCGAATTTTGGATTAATCACCCAAAAGCCCAAGCCCTTGTCACTCCACCAATCCCATGATTTTTTTTTTCTTTTATATTCTGCTCTAACTCTCAACTTACTTTTAGACTTTTATCTTACCTCTTTGCAAAATATGAGAATTGAAACCCACCCCTAAAAAAATAAATGTCCTTACCCTTAATCTCCTATGAAGGTAGGGAATTTGAATTCCTCACCTCCCCACTAGGGCAAGCCCCAATGATTCACCAACCCCTTAATTACATCTTGTGCCTTTGTTTATGTTAAACTAAAAAAAAAAAAAAATGACACCAGGACCGTAAATTTTAACCAATCAAATAATTGAATTTTGTTTTATTATAATCCTATCTTCTTCTCTTTTCCATTAGAGGCACTAAAAAGATATGTGTTGCATGGCGCGACCAGCAATTAACATAAATCACCTCAAATTCAAAACAAACTCGCTGACTAATTTTTTTCGATTTTCCAAGTACTTTTTTTTCCTTTTCGTTTTTTCTTTTCTTTTCTTTTCTTTCTTTCTACACTTTTCATCTTCTTCCATGTATCCTCATCTCCTTCCACTTAGTTGCCAAGGCGGTCAGGGAAGTCCAACACGTCAAGGCGGTCTCCAGCACCTTGTTTGAGCTAACCCTGAGGCCGTTGAGCCTCGCAAGTGCTGGGAAATGCAATCGTCGAGATGGGACTTCCAGTGTCTTCTCTTTGGATGCGGGTCTTAGGTGAAAAAAGCCGAAACAATGGCAGGGTCGGCCATTGAGCGGACCGCGAAGCGAGAAGTCTAGCGCTGAGGGAGAAAAAGAGGCAGACTTCTTGACGGTTCTAGAGAAGATTCGGGAAGATTTGCTTACCTCTTATTAAAAAGGCCTTCTGCTACCATGTCTTACACCGTTAAGATTTGCTTTTGCGTCGTTTTCCGGTGCTATGACTAGTAGCAGCTCTTCGGCCCAATCAATGTCGGTGTTTTACCTATGAATCCTTGCTTGTGAATTCTCAATTTTATGTAAAGCCATGTAAACTTCAGGGTTTATGCTATTTTTCTGAGCAATTGTTTGGACTGTGACCGTGACAGAAAATTGGCTTGAACTATGAAACTCTACGTTCGATCAAATCAATAGTTAAATCGAATATTCGATGCACAAGTCCTGGCAACACAACACGTATATATGTATCTTGAAATCACTTATTCATTATCTCACAAGTGGAACTCCGCTTGCAACATTTTATTTATAACTTAATTAGAGAAGCTGGATGACCACTTTATAACTCAATCAGCCTGGCTGGCAAGGTGCTCGTCGATGTCCTTAGCAACGCTGATCACAAACTGCAGATAGTCCTTCGGGTCATCGTGGCTCTCGTGGTGCTTCTCAAAGTTGAGGGTGATCTTCGCCACCGAGGCCTCGCCCTTTGGGACGATGTGGAGGGTGACCTTGTAGCTCTTATATTTCTCCATCACGTGCCCATCCACGGCTACCAGCGTCACCGACTTCTTCGCCTCATCAACCTCGATCTTGTCCTTGATTACCTCCTTCTTCCCATCTGCACACATTTTTACGCGACAAAAGGAAGAACAATGTGAAAAGTATTCCAAAATAATTAAAAGTGCTCTCTTGATGACTGCAAAGTATTACTTACTGAGGGTGTAAGTCCAGAGCTTGACCGATCCAGGAGTTTCCCAGTCACCTTCATGCACTTCTATGGCGTGAACCTTGTCGGGGGAAGCGTTCGGGGCGTGGTGGAGTTCGCTGCTGATACGTTTGAAGTACTTATCAGCTGGTGACTTGAGCTCCAGCTCGGTCTCCAGTGTCCCCGCTAGGGTCATCTTCTCTGTTCTTTCGCTCAAAAACCCTAACTAGCGTTACCTCTCACTCCAGATCTTACTCCAGAGCTGGATAGGATTCAAAGCCTTGAAGGGTTTGGTTTCGTTGGATCTCCCATTTATATTGTCCAGTCAAATGGAGGAACGCAGGCAGTACTCGGTCCCTTGTGTCACGTGGCGAATTTTAAGGGGATATTATTTTCTCGATATTATATTGTAAACGATCCTGTTAATGAGTGCTTTACGGCCTTCAAACGGTTTTTATTTTCAAAAGGCTGATTGTACGTTTTTCAAGATTGAGCAGATGTTTAAAAGTGTAATTTCTTTTATTATCGGATTATAATTAACAAATATAATAGAGACCCTAAATGAATTCATCTATGTAGCTAACTACATACAATTCTATGAATCTTTTGTTATACCGGCATGCATCGATCAATCATCAGAATTGAAGCATGTGTCGTTTCAAAAGATCTACAAAAGTTTTATGTTGAATTTTTCCTCACACACATTGCATATATAATATAAATGAAAATTTGAATAGACTTGATTGTATTCAAGTTTCATGACTAGTTTTTTCACGTCATTTTATAAAAGACGATATTTATATCTCCAATCATACCATTGATTGGCAGAACACAAATCATGGATATTATCCACACACAAACTTAATCAAAATTTAACAGTTGGTGACGTTTATGCTTGCAACTACGGTCCCCACTTTGATTCGCTTAGCTGGTCCCTCTTTGATACTGTGTTTGGGCAGAAAAGATTGAGACAAACGAATGTTGTAGAGAGCACAAGGATTTCTGAGCGGTGGTGCTTATCCATCATCATTAGCGACCAAATTCCGTGGACGACGACGAGCCACGTATGGAGAAGATCAAAGGAGAGGCTAGTGGCTCAGAAGAAGAGTGGGTTTGTGAGTTGTTATTATGATATGGCGTTGCAAGTCTTTTACTCCTTTTTTTTGTGGCAATGTGACGATCTCTTAATGAATGACCTACTCAAAGTAGGATGGCCGTTTCAAAGTATGACCTTAAACTGCTTCATCTAGGCTACTTGCAAATCTCGACATCTCTGGACGTAAAACGCATAGAGAGTATTCCCTCTTTAGGAAGAAAAAGATACAGAGTACAGAGAGGAGCTTAGGGGTTTTGAGGGGTACGAGTACCAGCATGAAAAAATAAAGAACAGTCCTATTAGTCCGTTAAACGTATATCCTTTGAACAGGTGGGCCGGTCCTCAAGGGGGACTCTCGGGTCTGTGGTGAGTAGAGGTGGCAAAATGGGTCATGAACCCATTTTGTACCAATATTTTTCATAAATGGGTCGAATGTGGGTTATGAAGTTGTAATGGGCCATGACCCACATTCAACCCATTTTAAGTTCAGTTTTATATGGGTCGAAAATAGGTCACATGTTCTGACCCAATTTTGGCCGGATTTTTTGCGGACCGGATCTTAGGGGCGATTAACGTGGCTTAATTGGCGCTAATGTGAACAACTTTTGATAATATTTTAATTTTTTTGATTTTTGATTTTTCTGTTTTTCTATTTTTCTTTTTCTTTTTTTCTTCCTCCAGCCGGTCGTTGGAGCTTAGCGACCAGCTAGAGGCAATGACCGGCGAGGTCGAGGGCGGCCTCGCGCTGGGCGGCGAGGGTCGAGCCTCGCCCATGGCCGGCGAGGGCAAGGGCAAGGAGGTGGCCTCGCCGTAGTCACGCCATCCCCGCTCGCACGCCTGTTCGCCCGTCTTTTCCTCTTGCGCTTGTCACTGCGCCTTGCTCGCCGTCTGCCGGAGCTAATCTAGCCGCCTGCCGTCGCCGTCGAAATGGCCTCACGCCGAGCCGGGCGGGGTTGCCCTCACCAACCATGGGCGAGGCTTGACCCTCGCCACCCGGCGCGAGGCCGCACTCGTGGCCACCGGCAAGGTGGCTAGCTGGTCGCGGAGCTCGGCAATCGGCTAGAGGAAGAAAAAAAGAAAAACAGAAAAAAAAATAATAAAAATAATAAAAATAATAAAAAATCGAAAATATTAAAATATTATTAAAAGTTGTCTACGTCAGCGCTGATCAGGCCACGTCAGCCGGCCGGCGTCCAGTTAGCAAAATTCGGCCAAAATTGGCCGAAAAGGACTGAATTAGCATAACATAAAAATGTTTTTTTTTTTTTTTTTTTGGTAAAGAACATAAAAATGTTTAGAACTAAATCGGCACCAAAAAAAGTTTTATGACTAAATCAGCATAAAGACAAAAGGTTTAAGACTTTTTTGGCACTTCTCCCGATTTCCTATTTATAGATTCTCTAATGGGAGATCAATGATTTTTTGGATGCTTTTGCTTGTTTTAGGTATGCGTCAAGATCATGTACAAACCCTTAAACATGCAGAAGCTCGGGTGAGCACCAATCGGTAACCTGAGAGCAAGTGGGGATAGTTGTTGGTTATATTCTAGGTCATATGTATATTGGTTTGGAGTTTTTTTCAGGTATTAACTCAACTTTTGTAAATGGAGCTTAATCAGATTTATATATGTATTATTAAACTATATAGTTATTTAAAAGAACTTTTTTTCTACAAGAGCATTTCTTTTCATTTTCACACTAATTATATAGCCCACTATAAGATAACTACATTTTCCATCATAACATACCCCGAAAAGGAGACTTTGGTCGAGTATATATCGAGTCGGTTCTTGCTAGGTCTTGAATGTGGGTATGGTCCTAACGGACAGGGAATCAAACAAAATCCACCCAATATTGCCACACTAGGAAGCTCTAAATTTGTTTATGAATTGTCATATCCCGAAATGGGATACGTCACAATGCATGATATGATCTCCTTACGAAGGATTATGATCTCTAAACTCAGGATACAAACACATATATTTTGAATTTAATCCTTGAGAGAAAGAGTCATAATGCATTTAACTTTAATGGCCAAAATGTGGGTTTTTTTCCTTATCTTCATGTTCCACCTTTGTTTCTTTTTTCTGGAAAATTACTAAAACAGTCCTAAACTTATTGTAATTTTTTGGGATAATACCCTAAAAAACCCCAAACTGGTACACTTGTGACAAATTTACCCCAAACTATTTTTTTGACCACAAAAAACCCCAAACTGGTATACTTTTGACAAATTTATCCCAAACTGGTACACTTGTGACAAATTTACCCTATATTAGTTTTCGTTAAATTTTATTCTCAAATTATTAAGTTAAATGACACGTGACAGTTAACCAGTATACCAATTTAAGATTTTACGTTCCGTTTGTCACAGTTTACAATTTTTATGATTTTTTTGTGGTATTAATCCAATTTAGCATAGGGTATATTTGTCGCAAATTTACCAGTTTAGGGTTTTTTGCAGTCGAATAAATTAGTTTGGGGTAAATTTGTCGTAAATGTACCAGTTTAGGGTTTTTATAATCAGTCGGGGTAAATTTGTCACAAGTCTACCAGGTTTGGGGTTTTTCACGGTCAAAAAAATAGTTTGGGGTAAATTTGTCACAAGTGTACCAGTTTGGGGTTTTTTAAGGTATTAACCCTAATTTTTTCAATTCAGTTATAAACTTTTTTTTTTTGTTTTTTTTTTTGGCAAATTCAATCTTAAACTTTTTGTAATTGTGTCAATTCAGTTTATACAGCCAAATTTGGTCAGCTGGTGTTGACATGGGCATTGGTCAACGCTGACCATACGGCCAATGTGATGTGGCAATTTTTTAATAATATTTTATTTTTTCGAATTTTTTTCCCTTCTTCTTCTTCTGGCCAATCGCCGAATCGGCCAAAGGTTACAACCGATGAGGTCAATTTTGCCGGCCACTAGCGAGGGTGAGCCTCGTTGTTGCGATGTTGGGCGAGCTTGCTCTTGCTTGGTGACGACGAGGGCGAGCTTGCCCGCGACGGCAAGGTCTCACCTCGCCATGGCTTGCTCACCTTGGCCAGATCCAGGTAAGGGCAAGGCCTAGCTAGTGAGGTCAACCTTACCAACTGTAACCTCTGACCAATCCAACGACCGACCAAAAGAAGAAGAAGAAAAAAAAGAGAAAAATAAAATATCATTAAAAAATTGCCACGTCAATATTGGCTAGCATCCGCATCTCAAACTAGGAAGTACCAATGCTCTCTGAGAGCCTTCGTGTTGTGTCGGACACTTCGACACGTGTGCGACACTCTTCGACACTCTCGGACACTTTTCGACACTTAGTCAACACGTGTCAAAAAATTTGATCAACTTTCTCGGACAATCTTCAACACTTGAGTCGGATTTTCAACATGCGGGTTTCTGATTTCGATACGCGAGATCAACTTTAAAAATTTTCAATAAATGAAGAATCAAAATATATATCTATGGGGAAAAACGAAAATTTTAATTTTCTTTTCTCTTTGACTCTCACTTCCCATGATCCGAAATTTACACCCTAGGTTTTTTTCTTTCTTTCCGATATGTCTAACAAGTGAATCTAGGATGTGAATTGATTGTTTTCCTTTTGCAATTTTGATAGATTATTGGAATGGAGTTGAATTTGTTAAATTGAAACAAAAAATGATATTAATAAATGATAGATTAATATTTTTATTTTTATTTCATTCTAGACTTATTTATTTATTTATTTATTTATGAATTTGAATCAAATTAATTTGATTGAAATAATCATAAAAATGATAATTTATTATGTATATATAAAAATATGCATTTAACATACAACGTATCCCAACGTGTCGAAATTCTCTGTATTTGGAGAAACGACGTGTCGTGTGTCGTGTCGCATCGTATCACATGTCGCGTGTCGGTGTTACTTAGGCCTCAAATGGACTAAATTAGCATAATAGCAAAGGTTTATGACTAAATTAGCCAAAAAAAAAATGTTGAGATTGAATTGGAAAAATCGTACTAGATTTAGGACTGTTTTGGTAATTTTCCCTTTTTCTCTCTTGAACAACTGCTCCTCTTCCTCCTCCTTGTCCCCGGTCAATGTTTATTGTTGTTACTCATACTTATGGGCAAGAAAAAACGAATTAACCTGCAACCCGAGCCAAACCTTTTTTGCAATTTGGTTTGGTTTCGTTGGGTATTAAAAGTTTTTATACCCAACGACACCGTAAAAACGTATTGTACTACCTACTAATATTTTAATTGTATGTATGAATTACATATTAAGTCACTTCCTTTCATGTGTAGTAGTTTGGATTTTCTTTTTGGGAAGAATTACCAATTCAATTAGGAAATCTACTTGGATCATGCTTCCATTATGGGCTTAAACTTGAATAATATTCTCAACAAGGGCAGTGAACAGCGAATTCTGATAGCAAATTGGGAATTACTACCTGTACGGAGTGGATATAAGTAGATTAGAAAGATGAGAAATACTACGTCTACCCAGATTGATTTATGAAATTAGTCAATTAGAAGTGATGTGGCAGATTATTGTATTGTGTTGCATATGCTCTTCTTGTTTGAATGCACGCTTGCAACCTGCTTTGATCACCTAATAAAATAATTTTGGAGATTATTCAAATAAACCTACCATCGCTCTAGTAAGATCTCAACTGGGAGTGAAGTGTATGAAAGTCATGTAGTTGCTCAAAATTGCCGTTGGACGACTAAAACATCGTCTTCTATCCTCATCTTCATTCTATATCTATGGATCATGAACTTTGGTTATAGATTCTTAAGAGTGGGTTTCTGAATCCTACTACAAAAAGATAAGTACTACAGTTGAATCTGAAGTTTCAAATATAATTTTTGAGTAAAACAAAAGTGATTAAACATATTTTGTTTGATTTTGAAAATCATTTCCGTTATGACATTTGCATAACTAAAAATACTTCCTACAATAAATGGTAGCATTAACATTTCACTTCGTAAGAATTCTTGTAAGGACTTATTTGTGAGATTCTTGGACATAACCATGCCTTTGGAAATATGAAAGTGCTTTTAGGTGATTCAATCGAGTTGATATCAATATTAATGAATCTTGCTTCTTTCTTAGACTTACTTCCTATCATCTGAACTACCCAAATAATGTGTTTGATTTACTCATTTGGTTTTGATCGGATTCCTGACTTCTTAGGGGAGAATCTAAGACCCATAAACTTCTACAACATAAAGATAAGTACATTTTGAGTTCATATTGCATGATCGACAAATCATGTGGACTGAACCTATCCAAAAGTAAGATGAGCCTGGTCAAATAGCAGCTTCACTGGAACTTCTAAGGCAATCTAGAGAAACTCATGCTATCTTAACATTAATTAAGCGTTCGAAATGTTGATATAGCAACTATATATATCACTTATTCATTGTCACATAATTGGAAGCTCAGTTTGCAATATTTTACTTATAACATAATCAGAGTAGGTGGATGATCCCTTTTTGACTCAATCAGCCTGGCCGGCAAGGTGCTCGTCGATGTCCTTAGCGAGGCTGATCACGAACTCCATGTAGTCCTTCGGGTCATCATGGCTCTGATGGTGCTTCTCAAAGTCAAGGGTGATCTTCGCCACCGCGGCCTCGCCCTTCAGGACAATGTGGAGGGTGACCTTGTAGCTCTTGTACTTCTCCAGCAGGTGCCCACCCACGGCAACAAATGTCGCCGACTTCTTCGCCTCATCAACCTCGATCTTCTCCTTGAATACCTCCTCCTTCCCATCTACACACATATTTACCCGACAAAAGGAGAAACAAAGTGAAAGGTGTTCCCAAATAATTAAGAGTGCTCTCTCTTGATGACTGCAAAGTATTACTTACTGATGGTGTAAGTCCAGAGCTTGACCGATCCTGGAGTTTCCCAATCACCTTCATGCACTTCGATGGCGTGAACCTTGTCGGAGGAAGCGTTCGGGGCATGGTGGAGTTCGCTGCTGATATGTTTGAAGTACTTGTCAGCTGGTGACTTGAGCTCCAACTCCGCTAAGTCATCTTCTCTGTTCTTTCACTCAATAACCCTAACTAGCTTTACCTCTTACTCAAGATATTTCTTGAGTATTGTTAGAAATTAAATCAAATTCATCGGTGCCGATACTTCAATACCAAGACTATTGAATTGCCGATACTTGGACACCAAAATCCCAGAATTTATACCGAAAACTGTTTAGTATCTGCATTGAAAAATAGTCATAATTGTTGCGTTACTTTTAATGAGTCCGTTGCTACTTCTATGTATAGTGATTGTTTATAGAGATATTATAAGATATGATGAGATGTAATGAGATATGGTGAGATATGGTGAGCTATGATAAGATATGATGGGATTTGATGAGATATAATGAGATATGGTGGAGATATGGTGATTGTTGTAAGTTTCTAAAGAAAGGAAATGGGGAAGCTAGAGGAAGATTTCGAAATCAACTCGCCAGCGGAAGAGTTCTACAAACGTTGGAGCTACGAAGTCCACCATCTTCCTGAAGCCTCTTCGGACAAAGTCCAAGGAGCTGAAATTCATGAGGGTGACTGGGTCACTCCCGGTTCCGTCAAACTTTGGAACTACACCGTCGGTACTTATGAACCTAATAAGTTGTCAATTAATCTCTAGAGGGTATATGCCCAAATTGTGCCCCGCGATAGGTACTTCGGGCTTTAAATATATATACCTGAGGCACAATATCATAAAATGCTCTTAAATTATTGAAGCTTTTGTTTTTTTACCATGAATGAAACACATCTAAGTGGAACCAATTTGCAGATGGGGTACAGGAGGTATTCAAGGAGAAGGTGGAAATAGATGAGGAAAACAAGACGATGACGATGGTGGCTGTGGGCGGACACATCCTTGAGCAGTATTAAGGCCTACAAGATCGTGAATACGAAGCAGGGACAGTGAAGATTACGTTGATCTATGAGAAGTTCAAGGAGACCAATGGCGAGCCACACAATTATCTCCGGTTTCTCGTCGATCTTGCCAAAGATCTTGACAAACACTTGATCCCGAAACAAGGTTGAGGTTGATAGGAAGAGCTGAAGAGGATGCCGCAAGTCCCCTGTGTTGTCCCGTGTGGCGAAATAAAGAGAAGCTGCTGCTTCTTACTTCTGAGATGTGTATATCAGTGATTAAGTGGGCGACGCTGCATTGTACTCATAATTGCCCGAAATCTCAATCCTCAGCATCAACGTTTTCCACAACATAAAGGGGATAGTTTCCTTTACGGTTTTTCTTTTGATCTCCCAATCCAATATATATAGAAATAGAAGGTCTTTTTGACTAAATCAATAAAGTGGGGGACAGAAGTAGACATAGCTATCCAAACGTGTGAGATCTCTATCACGGGAGAAAACGACAAAGTGAGCAAAGTCGATGTGATATCCGATTTTGTGGACAAATTTTGTCCAACGGACCCCTGAATATCGTGCCAACATTATGAATCACTGACGCAATTATTGAGGGCAATTCACTAGCGACGTCCCCACGGGACAACTTTGCGTGGAGGATCTAAAGATGATGAAGACCCCATATATCCCGGGGATGCACACCAAAGTAGTGATCACTCGCCCCCCTAAAGTATAAGGTTTCCTTCAACTTTCGTTCTATATTAACCGCTGGAAAATGTAAATGTTCCTTATGTTCCGTCATAATATAATTAAGAGTATAATTAACCATCTAAACACGTTTCTGGGCATGTATCATTCACGGGACAATGATAATGAAAAAATGTTCGTTCACAGCCAATATAGATGATGTACATATACCTAATAAAGATCTGTAATGGAATTTGCAAAACTTGGGTAAATATTCATTATATGAAGTTAAGGGCGTGTTTCTTTTGAAGAAAATTTTACGATAAAAGAAAATTTTTGTCAGGAAATCAATTTTTAAGAATATGTTTTCCTTTTTTAGGTTAGGAAATTCATTTTCTTAATTTTAAAAATGCATATTTCCTTGGACCGTACATGATTTTCTATTAACTAATCATTTTCAGCAAACCAAACTTGTGAAAGTCTAGAAAACTAATTTGCAGAAAATCCCTTCAGTCAGACAAATACACCCTAATGTTAACCAAATGTGCCGATGACAGCTATAACTATCGCAGTAATTGACCGTAGTCTTTCACAATATATGACACTTAGGTGAAGTCTCACACTTTATTTTCATTTCTTCATTCCCCATTAGAGCAACATTTTCTTCATCTACATGCATTGGTTAGTTTGCATCCATTTTGTTTAGGAAAGCATGATTCCACTGGGTCGATTTTAGGACTGGAAACTATAACTAACTAGAGAACCGGAATTAGTTCTAGAAAATTAGTAACCCAAAATCAGGAACTGAACAAATAGGGCCCTACCCCTTCATTTTTATATTGAAAATTGTATTGAATTATAAACTATAACTATTAAATCTGAGTCTAAACTAAACAAAGCAATAGAAACTTTTCCAAACAAACTAAAGCGACTGACAAAAAATTATTAAAAGGTGGCTCATCCATGACAAAGCAGTGAATTTTGAGTCGGAAAATAGACTCAAAACCGAAACCGATGGCACCGCGACACATTGAATAAGCTTTCTAATAAGTATTTATAGTGTTCATAACTTCATCCATATCAAAAGTTATGCCCTGTCAACATTCAGATATCGCTACTGCTCGCCTCTGTTTCTATCAAATTTTCATTGAATATCAGATAATCAGAACTGCAGAAGCAATTGGCAAAGATTCTATAAAATGAATTTTTTCTTCTTTATTTTTTTAAGAAGAAAGCCTAGAAAAAATTCAAAGAACGGTTCTATTCTACTCTCATGAGAGCATGAATGTTCGGTTCTAGGGTCGAACCACTTGTCCCAAGGCTGAATCCGAGAACCTAGGCAAGGAGAGGCCAGCTTCTAGGCTTGCGGCTGGTAACCGGAACACTTCAAGAAATTTAATAACAAGATAAAGCGCACGTTTCTGTTTAAACAACATGAAAAGCTGGTGATTTTTACAAGCTTTTATTCTGCAAAATAATAAAACCACGTGATGTCTGGAACCCTCTTCTTGGGCCACTGTTGGGAGAGAATATCAGATAACCTCTCCTTATGGACGACAAAGGGGACCCAACCGAGTACGGACGTGAGAGAATTGTGGAAGCATGCATTCGCGATTAGCTTTGGCGGGTTCCTCTATTTCCAGATATTTTATGTCGTTCCTAGTGTGATCGGAGATGGTTTGATACTTTGACTAATATCAGATGATAAAAATTTAAGCCGATTTGCGTGGGAATGTCAAGTTATGTGCATTGTTTGGCTACTTTTAGGGGTTTAAACTTTAAGGAAAGACAGCTTGTCTAAGATGGTATTATAGCACAGGTCAATGATTCAAATCCCGCTACTCATCCTTTCTCATTTTTCTCTTGCCTATGATGCGCGGGTAAGGACCGCCTTACACTCGAGATGAAATGTTAAATGATATGATTATATGTATTGTTTAGATATTTTCTAACATTTTAAACTTATGGGGGGAAAAAAGCAGCTTGTCTGGCAGGGATTGTATGACTTTAATAATCCTAATCAAGTGGTTAAAGACATCACTAAGGTATATGAAGAGATAAAGAGCGCTCAACGTGAAGAAATCAATCTCCACATGTCAATTTATTTTTCCTCATCACTAACAAAACATATTTTGGCACACGTGCTTATAAGTTGTAGTCTCTAACACAATTGAGCCAAGTACCATAGTTCTTGGAATGTGACCTATACGGGAAGTACAACATTTCGGTATGTTTGCGATGAAATCTGAACATGTATTAAATTGAGTTTGGTTAGATCCAGAGGAATCCACGTAGTACCATTCTATCACTCAGAAACCCTAGCTACCTTTAGCTCTCACTCAATATTTTTGGTTTCGTTGGATGTCTAGTTTATATCGTCAAATCAGATTGGGCAAGCGAGGAAAGCTTACGAACTCACACGGTGAATTTGAAGTGGATGTTTAAATTACGGCCTCCGTTCAGCATATTTTCTACAAGGTTTCACTTTTCAAAGTTTTCTACTTTCACAATACTGATTACAATTTTCAAGAATAAGTAGTACGCCGGACACTATAATGTGTTTTAAATTTTTAGTTTGTAATTAACAAGAAGCACAAGGACGTTCATTAACGCCTGCAAAACTACAAAGTGGTACAAAGTCCATGTAGTTACCTACATGCAAGTTTATAGATTCTCTGTCATGTTTGCACGCTTTATCAATTATTAAAATCGAAGCACACGCTAATTTCATAGCACTTATAAAATTCATATATGGAACTTTTTTAGTACAAATGGCGTGTAATAAATAGAATGATTGTGTTAGGTTTAGTACCCTAACGACGCGAAAAAGGTGATCACGATCCTACAAATATCCTAATTGAAACGTCCAAAATGCATCGCATTATCTTTTCTCAACGCTGCTCAAAACTTTGCGCATAACTTTTCAAGGGATTTGCTTGACTAGAAGACAGGGCGACACTACTTCAGTATCATATAACATTCGGTTTAATAGGCAACACATGCCATTGGTGCCGTCATAGTACCTTCAAATTGCCTTTATATGATTTTTAAATCACCTGAACAATAAAGCTTCAGACCACCAAAAAGAAAAACAGAACAGCAAAACTAAGGAAGATAGAGAAGGCGCCAAATTGAAGCCCAGGACAAGTAGCACTAGCACAACCAACCACCATACGCCACATCTTACCTCTTGGTTACATCTTGTGCCTTTTTTTTTTTTTTTGAAGACCTAGACTCCTGCATTGGCCGCACTATGAGGGCCCAACCAGGCACCAACCAAAGGAGAACTAGCCCAGTCCCATAGACTAGTGTCACGGGCCGAAAGAAGGTCGACCCGAGAGGTTCCTCAGAGTCGATTGTGACTCGTCCGTGGTAGACCTCCTGTGCTCGCTCGGATTCCCAATGAGCCTTCTCCTTGAAGTTTCTAGAAGACTCTAGCTTTATTTATGTCGATAGCTAGTAGTTGGCATTTATGTCTGGTAGTTGAACACTTATGTCGGTAGTGGAGGTAGTGCGATCTCGTCCGCCGATAGAATTCTAGATCAATGGATATAATCCGAAGCCCTCAACTATAAAAAGGGGTGTCCTCCTTCACTTGTAAGCATCCACTACTTCCGTTATACAAAGCAAAACTTCTTCCCAGAGCTCTTCTCTCTAGATTCTTTCTCCCTCTACGATCCGGGTAAGGCAAGCGAGTGAGCGTTCGATCGAGCAAGGTTTGGCTTAGGTGCTTCGGCGATCCAATTTGATCCTAAAGTGCTCGAGTCGCCGTGCGGTCACGATCCCAATCAATTGGCTCGTGACAAGTGGTATCAGAGCTAAAGAGAGATCCGTTTCCAAGAGATTGAAGAGTGCCAACTGTTCGAGAGAATGTCAAGCCAAGAAGCGGCTATAGTTGGAGAGGCTGTGCAAGTCAAGGAGACTCGCAAAGCAAAGAAAAGAGATACCTCGGTGGATGCTGCGGCCACGTTCGATGAGAAGATTGGGAAGGTCCGAAGTGCCGTGCTCGAACTCATGGAAGGTCTTGACGATGTGCGAGACCGGATCATGGAGGTTGAGGGCTCGCTCCGTGAGGACTTCACGACCGGCATTAACCAAGCTACGGCTCCATTGTTCGACAAGGATGAAGCTCTTGAAGCATCGATCGATGGTTTGAACGAGCGTGTCCAAATGATCGAAGAGGTAAGCCCGTGTAGGGGAGAGGTCAAAGCCATGAAGGCGAAGATCCAAGAGCTCAAGACCGAGCTCGCCCTATGCAAGCTAAGCATCATGAACGGTGCGGTGCCTACTCAAAAGATGTCCAAAATTGAGGTGCCGAAACCAAAGGAGTTCAAAGGCAACCGATCCGCCCAATAGGTGGACAACTTCGTGTGGAGCATGGAGCAATACTTCGGCGCTGTCAACATCCGAGACGAGTCGATCAAGGTACGAACCGCTTCAATGTTCCTTACTAATACGGCAATGCTGTGGTGGCGAAATAGATGCGATGAGGTTAGATGCGGCACCGATCCTGTGGTCACATGGGACGAGTTCGTGAGAGAATTCCGCGACTACTTTTTCTTCGAGTTCGCTCAACAAGAGGCTCGTAGCATGCTCCATCGCCTCGAGCAAAGAGACGCGATCCGAGAGTACGTGAAGGAGTTCACGGACCTCAAACTCCAAATTCGCAACCTAAGTGAAGAGGAGGCTTTCGGAGCGTTCATGGATGGATTGAAACCATGGGCACAACTTGAGCTGAAGCGGCGGGACGTGAGTAGTCTTGTGAGGGCGCTAAGCATGGCTGAATCTCTCGTTGATCTCACCAAGGTTGAGCCGAGAAACAATCGAGCAAGAGATTGGAGGTCGGATCGACCCGAAGAAGAAGCAAGAGGCACTCCTCGAGGCACGCATGATCAAGGTGGCCGAGCCAAAACATGGGGAGAAGGAACTTATAAGCCGTCCTTCCAAAGGGGTCGACCGCAGACAGACTGCACGAGTAAGTTCGATCAACCCCCGCCCTCTCCTTGCTTTATTTGCAAAGGTCCACACTGGACCAAAAGTGCCCGAAGGGGGGTCGCATCAACGCCCTCCTAGCCATCGAAGAGGTGGAGGAGGAGCCCAAAGAAGAAAGGCGGCAAATCCGACTCGGAGGCGTGAAGACAATCAACTCTGTCCGAGCTCGATCGCCGTCCAAAGAAGCAATCACGCCAAACACAGACATATTCTTTGTGGAAGTCGAAGTGTATGGACAAACGCTTTACGCTTTGGTCGACACCGGCGCGTCAAACATGTTCATGTCGACCAAGGTTGCAAAGGCCTTGAAGCTTCGCGTGGAGTCGACCGGGAAGACGTTCAAGCCGATCAACTCAGAAGGCGTCCATGGCGTAGGGTTGACTTCGGATGTAGCTGTCAAGATTGGCGGATGGAAGGGTAAAATGGATTTCGAGGTAATCCCTCTCGATGATTATGATCTCATCCTTGGTATTCAATTCTTCCATTATGTGAGATCCATGATCGACATGAGGACCAAGTGCCTCGTGATCCTCGACCCGCAATACCCGACAACGATCCCCATGATCAAAGGGGTGGTCGACACCAAGACCATCGCCACAATCTGACGCCTCAACAAGAACTTGAAGTCCGAGAAGCGACTAAACAAGTTGGCCGAGGTGAAGCCGAAGGTAAAGTTGGATCCTACTCCAACACACGCCATGCCCATCCAAGTGCTCTTCCCCGAGGTTGAGTGCGCGCCACATGCTCCGTCCAAGCCGAAGATGGAGCC
Organism: Eucalyptus brandiana; assembly: GCA_014182725.1. NCBI lineage: Eukaryota > Viridiplantae > Streptophyta > Magnoliopsida > Myrtales > Myrtaceae > Eucalyptus > Eucalyptus brandiana. The sequence continues at coordinate 34,697,496 of CM024669.1, forward strand.
ACGTGCCAAGTCCGAGTTCATCATCGAAGGTTGTGGTCCTTCGTTCGTGAGCGTCCGAGCGAAGCGAAACAAGAACAAGAGAGCCCGTGCCAAAGCCCGTGCTCGTATCAAGAAGGCTGCCCGTCAAGCTGTGAGCGACAAGGATGTCGCTTGATTGAGTGGGGGAGAATGTCACGGGCCGAAAAAAGGTCGACCCGAGAGGTTCCCCAAAGTCAACTGTGACTCATCCGTGGTAGACCTCCTGTGCTCGCTCGGATTCCGAACGAGCCTTCTCCCTGAAGTTTCTAGAAGACTCTAGCTTTATTTATGTCGGTAGCTAGTAGTTGGCATTTATGTTTGGTAGTTGAACACTTATGTCGGTAGTTGAGGCGGTACGATCTCATTCGCCGATAGAATTCTAGATCAATGGATATAATTTGAGGCCCTCAATTATAAAAAGGGGTGTCCTCCTTCACTTGTAAGCATCCACTACTTCCGCTATACAAAACAAAACTTCTTTTCAGAGCTCTTCTCTCTAGATTCTTTCTCTCTCTACAATCCAGGTAAGGCGAGCGAGTGAGCGTTCGATCAAGCAAGGTTTGGCTTAGGTGCTTCGGCAATCCAATCTGATAATAAAGTGCCCGAGTCACCGCGCGGTCACTGTGGCATCCTAGAATTCCTTGCCAATCTTTAAGGGTGTTTTAATTCATGTCTTGCATTAAGACTTTGGCCAAGCTTTTGGTGGATAATAAATTGATAGGAAAAATTCTATTTTTGGCCATGTGAATTATGGATTGAAATTTATTAAATTAGGTCACAAAGTTTTGTGATTTATAAATTTCAATTAGGTGATTATAAAATTTAGGTTTAAGAAAGATTATTAAGATGAGATATGGGCCAAAATTCTAGCTCAAGACCAGCCCACAAGAAGCCTAACCCTTCGGCCATTTGGGCCTAGCCCACGAAGCCCAAAGGAAAGGAAGAGCAGCCGTCGGCCCATGGCTGGCCTCAAGCCCGGCTGGATGGAGCCCCATTGGGCCATCGACCTAGGAGGAACCGGCCCATGAGAGGCCCACTCTTTTGCATGAAGATTTTGACAAGTGTTAATCCCCTTAGTCCAAGTGTCCTTCATGCAAAAGCAATGATTGTCCATCATTGAGGAGAGGAAAATTTGAGGGAACCGGTTGATGATGAAGGGGAAGCTTCGTCTGAGAGAGAGTGACAGAGAGAGAGAGCTACCAAGGGGAAGAGAGAAATCGAGAGAAAGGGAGAGTGAGCGTGCGGAAGAAGAGAGGAAAGGAGGAGAGTTGTCCGTCGACTGTCCGCTGTGTGTCCGTTGCTCGTCGCCGTTCGTGCTCGTTGTTTGCTCGGTTTAGAGGCAAGTTGGGATCCTTAATCTGCTTTTGTATGTTGTGTCTAGTAGTGTGCTTGAATGTTGAAAGAATTCGGATGTTTAGGGTGTTAAAAGTTGAAGTTTTAAGAGGGATGTTTGAAACTAGTAAACTGTTCTTGAGAAAACAGTTCGACCTTGGATGTTCTATCAGCTTGCATGTGTTTTTTGAGTTGGATTTTGGCCGTGACTTCTAAATTAAAGTTGTTAAGGACTTCTTGAAATATAACATACTCAAATTTGGGACAAAACTAACAAGTATAAGTGGGTGAAATCCTTATTTTTCGGAGAGACTAAATCTGGAGATTTTGATAACTACCTTTGGTGAATGCATGGTCTGTAAGCCTATCTTTTTGTTGAAATTTCACTTCAATTTCTTAACAAAAGATGTAAAGGACATCCTGAGGTTTAACATATCAAAAATTTAGAGAAAACTAACTAGAATAGATAGGTGAAATCGTGGTTTTTCGGAAGTAGTCAGATCTGGAAACTTCGGTATTGAAACAGAAGCTTTAACCGTCTATATTAAATCACCTAGAACGAATTTGACTTTGATTTCTTCATAAAAAAACCTACTTTAAGATCTTGAATACAACATAGTCAAATTTCATGAATTTTGAAGGTCATTAGGATATTTAACTGGAAATATCTCAAAAACCGTGTAATCTGACGCGTTCGGACTTAGTCAGTTTCAATGCATGGGTCATATCATTTTGTATGAAGCTCTTTCGGTAAAGTGTTCTTCACTAAGTATCTTTATTTATGTCTTCCCTGTGACATATTCAAATTTCATAATTTTTGAAGTTCATTTGCCTATTTAACCAAAAATGTTTCAAAAACTGTGCAAGCTGTATTGTTAGAATAGTAATGCTGTGATGCATGGTCTATATCAAATTGTATGAGAGTCTTTTGGTGTGGTGTCCTCCATAAAATATCTGCCTTTATGTCTTGACTATCACATTCTCGAATCTCATAATTTTTAAAGGTCATTTGGGTATTTAATGGAAATATTTTCTAAAACTGTGCAAGCTGGATTGAGCGAATTTCAAATGCTGTAATTTATGATTATTATGTTTTGGATGAGCCCTATGAATCATATTGATTGAGGTGATTGAATCTTGCTGAGCATGTGATGATATTTGGCATTGCATATGGAATCAAATGCTGAATTTGACTTTGTTGCCATTACATCATGTGCCATGTTGATTGTGAGACATAAATTGGTGAATATGAATTATGATGAATGAGGAGACTGTTGGAGGTGGGCCGGTAATGCCCTAGGAGTGTCAGGATGCCCGGGATGGGGGGTACCGGATGCCCGGTTGTATTGTGATACATGCCCGGATGTCCTCAGGAGTTTCGAGATGCCCGGAATGGTTGGGCGCCGGAAGCCTCGGAGGTTTGTTCCCGGGGGGGATGCCTTGTGATGCCAGTTGGGATACGAGATGCCCGGAATGTGGGGGTGCCGGATGCCCGGTAGTGTGTGCAGAAGGTTTTCTCGCGATGCCAGGTTGGGGTGCGAGTGATAAAATGTGGGATGCAATCACTAATCCCGAGAAAGAAGAATGTGGTGATCAAATTGAAAGATAAAAAGTGAAAATTGAACATGCATGGTATGGTAACATGTATGCATGGCTGTATGATATGATGTGTATGAATGCATGGTTGTATGTGCACCTATGGCATGATGGTACGTGTACATGAGGCGTGGTATATACGTGGATGCTTGATGATGAGTGCATGGTTGTATGCACATATAGTATGATGACATATGCATGGCTACAAGGTAAGTTATGCTTGGATGCATGGATGACATGTACTATGCTGTGATGTTGTGCTTGTACTGTGTGATGCATTGAGTAGTTTATTGGATCATTTACCTGCTGAGTGGCTGTACTCACCCTTTGGGGACTAACATTTCAGATTAGAAAGATGCCACTATCTCCAGTCACGCGGGGTACCTTATATGGCCTCCCATCTGACGTGGAGGTAGAGTGTTCGGAGATAGATTGCATTACCATCCCTGGATTGATGTATGTGTGAGTCCGCGTGCTGGTCATGTACGATGTGGGCCTGGCTGGGGGCCCGGTCATACAGGAGTTTTTGTCGGTCCACGTCCGCTGAGATGGAGTGATTTGGGGATGTTGCCGCCACCACTACCCACGATGCCAGGATGGGTGTGATGGCCGTGTGAGGGGTAAAGAGCTGACGTTTTTTTAGAGTAGCCGACACTGATAGATGAAGGATGACACGTGATCGTTATAGGAGTCGAGATACCTTTTGGGTTATGGCTAAGTGTAGTTAAAAGTCTTGGCTTTTCTTTTTGGTTGTACCGACCCGAGAAATCCATCATGAAAATATATAAATAAAAGTGGTTCGGCCTTATCTTTTCTTATGGTGCGTAGTTGGTGTGTATTGCATTATGGTTATTGGAGGGAGAGATGGTGAGACTCAATTATGCTTCCGCTAATAAGTCGCGCTGGGACCGTTTTCAAAAAGAAAAAAATGCCTAAGAACCTCGGTCCTTCTATAAACCCATTTTTATAAAAGACAAGTAACGGACATCCTTGGAAAAGAAAGCGATTGGCAGGCCGTGGCGACCCTAACAAATCAGGGGCCGTCGAGGGGTGCCACAGTCACGATCCCAATCGATCGGCCTGTGACACTAGCCTCCAAGTAAGTCAAGGATATTGTAAAGTGGAGGGTTGAGGGACTCGAACTTGAGAACAATCACCCACAAGCCCATGCCCTTATCACTCCACCGACCTCTTGATTTTTATTATTTTATATGTTCTACTCTAACTCCCAACTTATTCTTAGACTTTTATTCTACCTCTTTGCAGAACATGAGAATTGAAATCCATGTCTAAAACTAAACATCTCTACCCTCAACCTCCTAGAAGGTGGGGAGTTCGAGCTCTCCACCTCCCCACTGGGGCAACTCTTAGTGGTTCACCAACTCCTTGATTACATCTTGCGCCATTGTTTATGTTTAAAAAGAAAAATGACACCAGGACCATTAATTCTAACCAATCAAATAATTGAATCTTGTTTTATTATAATCCGATCTTCTTCTCTTTTCCATTAGAGGCACTAAAAAGATACGTGTTGCATGGCACAACCAGCAATTAACATGAATACTTGTCACTGGTCAATCAATTTCGGTCAATCAAACACCACGCGGCCTTAGAATCGGTGATCCCAAGTCAGCCTTACGCACACACACGCTTGAACACAAGAGTCAAATGAGCAAAGAGAATGTATTTGCTTGTGAACGAACTGATTACAAAGTGGGAGGGGGATCCCTATTTATACAAGAGTGGGTTGTATCTCAACTGTTGATCGTCCCTCCAATCTAACTGTGTATTACAAATCCGTATCATCATTACAAGGCTACTCGTAGGCTACTCGATGGCTGTACAGGGCAGGCCCTTGGGAAGACCATGGGTCACGCACATCAGGCCTTGGGCAGACCATTGGCGAGTGTCAAAAGCAAGATCAGGTTTGCAGGTCCATTTGACACACAATCAGCCAAACGGTCACGGGCTGCTCGTGGGCTAGCTGAACATCATTCACGGGTCACTCATGGATTTTGCATAGGCCCTTCATTTATTCTGCTCATGGGTTGATCGTGGGTCGACCGTGGGTTGTTCTCGGGTAGCCCTATGTGCTTGACACGACCGATCACGAATTGTCTTGGATCATGCTTCGTCCATGGGCCGTGTCCGATCTAATGGTGTATTACAAATCCGTATCATCATTACAAGGCTACTCAATAGCTGTACATGGTAGGCCCTTGGGAAGACCATGGGTCGCGCATGTCAGGCCTTAGGCAGACCATGGGCGAGTGTTAGAAGCAAGATCAGGGTTGCAGGTCCGTCTGACACGCGATCAGTCGAATGGTCACGGGCTACTCGTGTGCTGGCCGAACATTGTTCACAGGTCGCTCATGGATTGCGCATGGGCCTTTCGCTTGTTCTGCTCATGGGTTGATCATGGGTCAACCGTCGGTTGTTCTCGGGTAGCCCTTTGTGCGTGACACGGCCGATCACGAATGGTCTTGGATCATGCTCCATCCGTGGGCCATGTCATTCTTCCCCACCTATTCTGGCGACGCCCTCATCGCGTCTGTGGCATGGAAGTCTTCGATGTGCTTCTTGAACTGCCATAGGCCCTTGAAGGATTCCCAACTCGCTTCACTCTCAGGAAGGCCCTTCCATCGAACGAGGTATTCCTTCCTCGGTGCCCAATATTTCTTCCGTATGATCCAATTGACCATTATGTACTCAACATCCCAATAATAGGAGGTTTTCACCCCAAGGGGCGCTCGTTGTGATGTGCCTCGATCCAAATCGTCCTCATCCGTGTGGAACGGCTTCAGCATGCTCACGTGGAACACGGGATGTAGCTTGAGGTTGGACGGCAAGTCCAGCTTGTATGCCACCTTCCCGATCCACAGTATCACTCGGAAAGGGCCTTCATAGTGACAGCATGTGGAGTTTCAAGTCGGGGACTTGTGCTAGCCAAATTGCACCTCATCCTTCGATACAGGCCTATGTAAGAAAAATATGGTTAAGCCGCTATTCCCATCTTTCTAGTAGGGTTCCTCCATTATAAACAAGCGGGAAAAGCTTCTATAGTGGGCAGCACAAGGTTTTCCTTATGGCCCATAGATTAGAGTGGGAACAATTTTTAAAAACCAGGGAGAGTTTTCCTAGGCTAAAGCTACTTGATTATACCAGAGGGGTAGTCAACTACCGTTCACTAATTTTTTTACGATTGTCGGCAGATATAAAATAAAGTAAAAAGTGGGGACATTCGACAAACGAACGGGCATCGAGGTGCCAAACGTCATCAAACCGGTTAAAACTTCTTTAATAGTCTGAGCTAACCTCGCAAGTGCTGGGAAATGCAATCGTCGAGATGGGACTTCCAGTATCTTCTCTTTAGATGCGGGTTTTGGTAAAAAAAGCCGGAACAATGGCAGGGTCGGCCATTGAGCGGACCGCGAAGCGAGAAGTCGAGCGCAGAGGGAGAAAAAGAGGCAAGACTTCTTGACGGTTCTAGAGAAGATTCGGGAAGATTTGCTTACCTCTTATTAAAAAGGCCTTCTGCTACCATGTCTTACACCGTGAAGATTTGCTTTTGCGTCGTTTTCCGGTGGCTATGACTAGCAGCAGCTCTTCGGCCCAATCAATGTCGGAGTATTCCCTATGAATCCTTGCTTGTGAATTCTCAATTTTATGTAAAGCCGTGTAAACTTCAGGGTTTATGCTATTTTTCTGAGCAATTGTTTGGACTGTGACCGTGACAGAAAATTGGCTTGAACTATGAAACTCTACGTTCGATTAAATCAATAGTTAAATCAAATATACGATGCACAAGTCCTGGCAACACAGCACGTATATATGTATCTTGAAATCACTTATTCATTATCTCAGAAGTGGAACTCTGCTTGCAACATTTTATTTAGAAGTTAATTAGAGAAGCTGGATGACCACTTGGCACTTTATAACTCAATCAGCCTGGCTGGCAAGGTGCTCATCGATGTCCTTAGCGACGCTGATCACGAACTGCAGATAGTCCTTCGGGTCGTCATGGCTCTCGTGGTGCTTCTCAAAGTCGAGGGTGATCTTCGCCACTGAGGCCTCGCCCCTTGGGACGATGTGGAGGGTGACCTTGTAGCTCTTGTATTTCTCCATCACGTGGCCATCCACGGCGACCAGTGTCACCGACTTCTTCGCCTCATCAACCTCTATCTTGTCCTTGAATACCTCCTTCTTCCCATCTGCTCACATTTTTACGCGACAAAAGGAAGAACGATGTGAAAAGTGTTCCAATTTAATTAAAAGCGCTCTCTTGAAGACTGCAAAGTATTACTTACTGAGGGTGTAAGTCCAGAGCTTGACCGATCCAGGAGTTTCCCAGTCACCTTCGTGCACTTCTATGGCGTGAACCTTGTCGGGGAAGCGTTCGGGGCGTGGTGGAGTTCGCTGCTGATACGTTTGAAGTACTTATCAGCTGGTGACTTGAGCTCCAGCTCGGTCTCCAGTGTCCCCGCTAGGGTCATCTTCTCTGTTCTTTCGCTCAAAAACCCTAACTAGCGTTACCTCTCACTCCAGATCTTACTCCAGAGCTGAATAGGATTCAAAGCCTTGAAGGGTTTGGTTTCGTTGGATCTCCCATTTATATTGTCCAGTCAAATTGAGGAACGCAGGCAGTACTCGGTCCCTTGTGTCACGTGGCGAATTTTAAGGGGATATTATTTTCTCGATATTATATTGAGAACGATCCTGTTAATGAGTGCTTTACGGCCTTCAAAAGGTTTTTATTTTCAAAAGGCGGATTGTACATTTTTCAAGATTGATCAGATGTTGAAAAGTGTAATTTTTTTTATTATTGGACTATAATTAACAAATATAATAGACACCCTAAATGAATTCATCTATATAGCTAACTACATACAATTCTATGAATCTTTTGTTATACCGACATGCATCGATCAATCATCAAAATTGAAGCATGTGTCATTTCAAAAGATCTACAAAAGTTTTATGTTGAATTTTTCCTTACACACGTTGCATTTATAATGTAAATGAAAATTTGAATAGACTTGATTGTATTCAAGTGTCATGATTATTTTTTTCATGTCATTCTATAAAAGACGGTATTTATATCTTCAATCATACTATTGATTGGCAGAACACAAATCATGGATATCATCTACACACAAACTTAATCAAAATTTAATAGTTGGTGACGTTTATGCTTGCAACCACGATCCCCACTTCGATTCGCTTAGCTGGTCCCTCATTGATACTGTGTTTGGGCAGAAGATTGAGACAGACGAATGTTATAGAGAGCACAAGGATTTCTGAGCAGTGGTACTTCTCCATCATCAATAGCGACCAAATTCCGTGGACGACGACATCCCTGGATGTAAAACGCATAGAGGGTATTCCCTCTTGAGGAAGAAAAAGATACAGAGTACAGAGAGGAGCTTAGGGGTTTTGAGGGGTACGAGTACCAGCATGAAAAAATAAAGAACAGTCCTATTAGTCCGTTAAACGTATACCCTTTGAACAGGTGGGCCGGTCCTCAAGGGGGACTCTCGGGTCTGTGGTGAGGAACTCTCAAACCTCCAAGCCTCCACAGGGTACCTCAATTTTTTCCCCTCCATATTTGTCAGTGTTATCTCCAGCATCGTTCTCAACCCCTTTCTTAGTACGTGTCAAATGATTAGCATAAGCCAGTGTTGCTCTTTATGTTATTTTTAAAGTATTATAACATCGACGGCAGTCCCTTTTAAGATAACCTAATATCATGCAGTTGCAAGTTAACATCATTTGGGGGATTTAATGTGGGCACGGTTACTTCAACCGACTCGTTGTTGAACTATTCATGTGACGTCCTGATTTTCGAGTTTGATTTCAATGAGATGAGATGAAATAGGCTTTTCATTGACGTATCTATAACATTTTTCTTTGAGTTGGCCACTTACGAGTTAACTAGCCTATCGGGTGAAGCTGTTAAGAAATCTAAATGCAATAGACATGAGAATTCGACCAAGAATCAACTACTCGATCGTGCTAATCTACAAGGGTCATTACGACACAATCAAAATCGATCAGAGGCCAAAAATAAGTCGATTTGATAGAGATATGTAACTAATGCATGGGTGATTCCACCTAATTGCAAAATTTGTGTCGAATGGCACTAGACCGATTTTTTTTGTCATTTTCGTACCCTGTATCCGTATTTGAAACTTCGATATTTTCACGACAATCGAAGTCACCAATGTGTCGAAGACGTACAATGTGCCTAAAAAATAATCGACCACAAGTCAATTGCATTAAAAATTTCTAAAAGCTACTCGGTAGATTGAGACGCGCTAAAATCACATCAGAGTGAAATTAACCGCGAAATTGAACCCGATTTCAAAAATTGAAAATTCGGTCGTGTCACGATTCATTTTAGGAATGTTAACTCACTTTCCGAAAAATTTTCAGAGATTCCTAGATTTTTACAGAAAATCGATTCGGAAAACGAACGGAAATTCGGATGGGACTCATTGAAGGAGATTTGGACTTCCTTGGTATGTGCCAATGGGAATTTGTGGAAATGTGTAGGATTTTTCTTCGATGAAATTGGACGTTGATTTGGGAAATTTTATGAACAAATTGAAGCTTATAGGAAATTCGGAGGCTGGTTTGTTGGTTACAATTTTGACATCAAAATGGTTAATTTTGGGTCTGATTTGTTAGAAAAAAATCAGGGGACCAAGCATTGATTGAGTAAGATAATTATCTTTGACTTTCAAAGCTTTGTCTTCTCTCCCTCCCTCCTCTCGCACGTTCATTTCTTTTCTTTTCCTTGTGACCGTTGCTTTCCTTCTGTTCTTATCCCTTAGCTGGCCAATATTGACTTTGATTTCTCCCTTGTCCCCTTCTCTCTTGCGCCACCGCCTTAACCGAACAGCTCCGCAGCTTCCCTCCTTCGGCTTCTCTCTCAATCTTTTCTCTTCTGTTTTTAATTCCTTTTTGTTCCTTCTTTCTTCGAGCAAACCGAAGCCAAGCCCTGCAGAGTTTCAACCGAGAGAAGCCCTCAAGCAGCGTTGTCTTCACCGTTTTTCTTTCCCCCACCGAAGCCTCACGCCAACTGCAGCGCCACGCCCGAACCTCCATCTTCTTCGGTCAATTCCCAGCTACGAAGACACCTCCTGCTTCTATTTTCATTCCTTTCTTTTGATCCTGCAAGCCCACGCTCTCCACCAGCCCATTCCCTCATTCGGCCGACCACCAGCTACTTCTTTTCCCAATTTGCTCGGCCACGGTGTCTCCTTGCCGCGCGTCTCCCCGTCGTGGGCCTTCTTCGGTCAACTCCAGCTGGGTTTTGTTTTGACCGCATCTCATCACCGAGTCTTCTCTTCTGTCGCCGAAGCAGCCCAGTCCATCCGGAGCAGCACGTCCTCGAGCCCGCAAGTTTTCAGCTCGAACAGCGAGTTTGCTGGACCATTTCCAGTCGGTACGAGCTTCCCTCGGTCTCGCCGTGAGTTCAGGTCTTGGCCGCCGTTGTGCCGCCGTCGCCTTGAGCTGATTTTCGTGCTAACCGGTGAGTTGCGTTCTAATCCTTAATTAGTGGGCTAATGACACTTAGAGGTGCGTTAGTTAGCTAATTAGTGGATTAATTAGGTTAATTAGGCTTAGGATGGCTTAGTTAGATTAAGTATTTAGTTAGTTGAATTAGTTTAGTTAGGTGGATTAGTTAGGAATTAGTTAGTTTATTTAAATTAGTGTACTTAGATTAAATTAAATAGAATGGTTAGGTTTAATTGTTAGTTGGATTAATTAGCCTAGTTAGTTAGGTTAATTTAATTAAAAGCTTTAAATTTATTTATTTTGTAATTTATTTAACTTCTGGTAATTTATTTAATTATTAATTATTTTCCGGAAATTAGGCAGGGATAGCCGATGGATGGGAATTTCGTCTTAGGTTGCGGTGTGTGTTCGATTTCTACAATTGAGTGTTAATTTATGCAGATTGACACTGAATTTGTGAATTTTTATATTTATTCAGAAAATCCTGAATATCGAATTTTAACATCGAAAATGGTTTTATATACTATATAAAACAATGGGATTTTAAATTGGAAGTTGTGAATTTTCTAGGTCCAATCCGACCGTGTACCCACACACGACTATTTTACCGTGTATTTCTAATACGAAGAAAACAGGCTAGGACCACCACCTGCAGTGACAGCGTTGGCTTTGGGCTCTTTCCCCCTCACGAAGGGGAGAAGTTCGAATCACAACGTTGTCGTTAAGGATTCTTAAGTGTGACATTGTGGTGATGGGCCCCGCACTACAAGCATCACCCCATTTCTTCGCCGCCATTGCCGCTGTACGGGGTTCTTGGGTCACCAAAAAAAAAAAAAATACAGGCCAGGATCACAATTTTAATAAAAGCATTCGAATGCAATGCACGGTGTCTTAGGCTGAAATTATTTTATCGTGTGTTGGTTAAAGAGAAACCATCCTAACGTTTAAGCCGGACGTTACTAAATCCCACTTTCGAGTTACCCATGCATTAAGATAGTGGGTTGCAGTAGATTCTGGACATATGCTCCTTTGGGAAAGCCGTCAATGAGACGCAATCGTGCTCAATGGGGAAGAAACAATGCCTGGCTTCACCAATAGACTGCCGAACATGGAAGTCGGCAGTGCCCTGAGTGGCTTAATTTAACAATTGAAACGCATGATGGATTGAATTAAATACGTCTGATTATGAGACAAAATTATGTGGCATGAAATGTGATGTGTCATAACGGTTTGGCCTTATAATCAGGACTCTTGTAATGAATTGAGTTGATGAGGTGTTCTAGTTGTTATGTGCATTGATTATATGTAATGTGATATGAACTGTACTGACATGCAGGAAAAAACTGAGGCGAGATAAGTCATTTGTGCTAATTGAGTGGTTATGTGGTTAGGACACTTCTAGGTGTATTTCCCTTCTAATCGGGGCTTAGACCGTGAACTTGCTGAGATTTATATTTCACCTTGTCGTGAGCTTAAAATTTTCAGAGCCGTAGAGGGAGGACATAGAACTGAGCTGAGGTGACCTGAAAAGTAGATAGGATAGGACAGCCTCTTTTTGAAAACTAGTCTTTTGGTTATAAACTTGTGTAAATGATTCAATATGTTTATAAAAGTGTGGTTTGTTTGTGAATGTGATGTCCTACTTTCTATCCTGAGATAATTACTATAAGAGATTTATTTTTACTTCCACATGTGCAATAAAAATGAAAGGGGCGACGACTCGTCCTGAGAAGTCACAAAATTTTATCGACTAGAGAAGGATGGGCACGTGCTCAGGGTTCGGGGCGTGACAATTCAAAAGAAGCGAAAAATTATGAGCCTCATGTGAAACTCATAAATGGGCTCCATGATGTGGAAATAGAATGAGCATCATATTGTAAATGAATGTGAAAATATATAAGTATTCTAACACTCTCGCTCATTCATAGGTTAGATTTTGGTCTAAATTTAAAGTATGAAAATACGTAAGGGGGAACATAAATAGGGCCTACAATAAATTAAACTCAAAATCTTATACTTTGATATGATGAGATTTTGTGAAATCTCTTGTTATGATATCATATGAGATTTCATGGAATTACTGACTACTAATTAAAAATTTTAAGTTATTAAATGAAGTTATTATTTAATATTTAACTATTCTAACAATAACATTCTTTCTTAGGGAAAAGAAAAGAATCACGCTAATTGGTTCGATTTCAATCACACTTAATCAAAACAAAAGCTGAAACTTTAATATATATTTGGTGGTTGGCCCAAAGAATATTTAAACCCTTTATATATATAAGAATTCTTGTTTTTTTTTTTTTTTTTTTGTCGAAATGTATGTAAGAGTTCAAAATGGTTCTTATATTATGGAACAAATAAGCTTTTCATTTAGAGGGTAAACTTAAATTTGACATGACACGACTGTTGACTAGAACAAGATTTGCCAATGAGTATTACCTCAGGATAGATTTATCACAATGAATTGAGAGAGAGAGAGAGAGAGAGAGAGAGAGAGAGAGAGAGAGAGAGAGAGAGAGAGAGAGAGAGAGAGAGAGAGTAAATCGAACAAATAAACAAAGTATGTGGATTGAATTTCGGAAAAACAAAGATGAGTCATGAACTTAACAGAAAAACTCAAAAAACTGACTTATAAAAGTTCAAGAATGGTAGTCAACCAAAAAAAATCAGGAATGTCATCGAACAATCAGCGAAAGTTGACGAACCTCCTGTCATTGCCCAAGGAAAGAAAAAAGAACATCATTCATCTCCCGTGGAAGGATAGTTATAAGGCAAACTCGAAGTTCCTTCGGTCGAATTGCTATTTGGATTTCGCAAATTTATGTATAGCTCAACAAGAAGAGAACTATCGATCTCTCAAATCTTGTGCGGGACCAAATGAACAGTGGAATTAAACTAGACCGCCAGATGTTGCCAAAAAAAACGAAGGCTAATTTTCTCTTGTGATTTTTTTTTTTTTTACCGAAATGGAATTACAATGTAATGCATGATGTGATCTCCTAAGGAAGGATTATGATCCTCTAAACTCAAGATTAGAAAGTATATTTTATTGAATTTAATTCGAGAGAGAGAATGCATTCAACTTTAATTTATCCTTCTTCTTCACGACCGACTTCCCCTCTTCCCCCCTGTGCATAGTCCGTCATCGCTACTCGCACTTAGGGATAAGCAAAAAAACAGTTCAAATCGGAAACTGAACCGAATCAAATTTTCTTTTGATTTGGCTTGGTTTTTTTTTTCTTTTTAAACGAACCATACCACAAAACTGTATAGTACTACCTCCTACTATTTTACCATATTTAGTATTACATGAGGAGTAACATTTCATTTTTAATGTGAAGCAGTTTAGATGTGAGCTTATGAATTGGTTTGAATATGAAGTTTGGTTTCTATAAGAATTTAATACTCTCTCTTAACTCCTTTTAGTGAATTAAGATCATAGTATTACCGAAAAAAGATGAAGACAGAACTGTGAAAGATAGAACAAACAATTTAGTTTGATTCCAAAATTGAACCCAACCAATTCGCAAAAAATAGTCTGATTCAGTTTGGCTCCAAATTACTATTGGTTTGGTTTGGTTGGTTTTCTTTCATTTTTGTTCAAACCGCATACTCTCTCAACAAACTAAAGTCTTCCGCCAGTAGGGTAAAGGAAAGATAGCGGAAGAAAGTGCATATATCTGGTACATACATATTTAATTTAATTTTTCTTCTCCACCACACCGAACAGTCATTCCCGAGTTTTTTTATTCCTTTTTCAATTCAAGACATGCCACATCAAACTTCTTTTCCCGAAACTACTTTGAAAATGATAAAACTCATGTGACGTTAGAATATTTGATATTAAGTCAAAATAACATTATAAGAATTTTTAAATAAGAAGTTGCCATTAGCCTAGGGATTAGCTAAAAATTATGTACGCAACAAAAAATTGTGAGTATGAAGAGTTGGTTATGCTAGATTTCTCTAATGCATTTTCAGTATCGTTCTTCTCATAAAAAAATATTTAGCAGATAGCTCAGATTCATTTTAATTTATCCACTAACACGAGGAGTTGATCATGCCGGTGTGTAGTCATTAAAATAATAATCTTTAACCAAAGCAACAAATAAATTGCGAGAATAGAAAGAAATTTTAAATACCTTGAAGCAAGAAAAGCATAGTAATCAATTCCCAAGTTTCTGTAAAGTATTTATTAAAAGAACACGCATACGTAACACGAACATTAATTCTAATTGTTTATGCAATTCTAATTAACTTTGGGGGGGGGGATTTTCTCATTTTTGCAATGTCAATCTAAGTCTAAATGCAAAACATGACATGCATTCTAATTAGATGAATCTAAACGTGCAATCTCTAAATGATAAGCAACCAATGGCATGGCACGGATGATATGGCATGTATGGATGACATAGCATATGACATGACAAGGTGACATGGTATAATGACATGGCTTAACGATGATTGAGCTAAAAAAATATATATGACATAGTAAATAATAATATAATTAAATTTATATGACATCCACATGATATTTTGATATTTCTGTTTAAATTCGTAATTAGATTTGCGCTAATTTAAGCATGCAATTTGAAGTAAGAAAAGAAATCTTATGTTCTAAGATGATGTTTATTTTTTGGTATTTTTAGAACATGCCGTCCGAATTAAAGATAGAGTCTTACCTAATCCACATGCGCAATCCACAGAAATTTCAAATTAAAAGACTGTGACAATCTAAAAATAAAATATCGTCTCACGAATTAAATTAACGATTATCACTATCTTTAAGCACAACAATTATCTAATGTCAAGTCAAAGTAATGAAAAAGAAAACGATGTGAAACTTTTACGGATCAAATTAGTAATTAAATTGGCCATCACAACAATGTTTAATTGGATAATGCCTAAAATCTCATATATCGCAATTAGTTAATGAAATCAATCTAAAATAAGCAATTCAATATTCATTAAGTCGGATAAAGATTGTTACCTAATTTGAACAACGATATTAGGATCAAGATAATGGAAGAGGAATCTTGTCAACCAATTGTTTGTTTTTCATTTTCCACGACTTTTGAATGTAATCCTCTCGTTCACACAAAATTATATGAACATTTAGCTATTAGACCACGCCTATGCCCGATAGTTTGGCTGTTGTAAACTTTTTTTTAGTGAAATTCGTATCTATTATGTATAATTTTTCAAGAAGAATGCCATGGAAAAGATTTAGTTTCTCGAAAATTGTAAAAACCATAATATATCAATTTTTTCTATGGCATGGTGGTCGACGGTGACGCAGCTGAGACACACCGCTGGGGTGGTTCTTGGCTAGAAAAGTACATCAAGGACTCTCGGGTGACCTGCAAAAAGAAAGCACCACACCTCCCTTTGTCCTCCGTGTTGAGCATCCTTCGTCTTTTCTTCTCTGTGAATGCTTTATATTGAATAGAATATGGTTAATATCCTTAAAAATCATAAACTAGTACATTTATAATAAATTTACTCCAAATTAATTTTTTGACTACAAAAAACTTCAAATTGATACACTTTTAACAAATTTATCCCAAACCGATACACTTGTAACAAATTTATATCAGTTTGAGGTTTTTTTTATTGTCAACTAGAGTAAATTTATCACAAGTGTACCGATTTGGGGTTTTTCATGTTAAAAAAAATAATTTATGATAAATTTGTTACACGTATATTAATTTGGGGCTTTTCAGGGTATTAACCCAATAGAATAAAGCCCAGAGGCTCCTTATTTCTTTTTCTTTTTTTTTCTTTTCACCAACTCCACTTTGATCTCCATGCACAGCTTGGACTTTTTTGGCTGGTGCATGTGCATGACATGTGACTTAGTTCTAAATTTTATCAACGCGGAGATCCTAAATGTAATGCACATGCAAATCAAGTCAATTTAGGTTTTTATTTAGGAGTTAGATCAACCCTTAATTTTTTTGTGTAATAAAGAACTAAACAAGATAATTAAAATTTAGGTATCAACAACTATTTAATAGTACCCACATGATTAATGATTAGGATGATATTAGTTTGCATGATTTATTGGACATGCAATAATTTGGGTCATAAGAGAGGGATTCCTAAGATTTTCTCATGAAATTACAATGATGTTTGAGTAAGAATTCTTGTAGCGGCTTATTTGTGAGATATTGGGTATAATGCCTTCAGAAACATGGAAGAATGTTTTTAAGCAATTCAATTAAGTAATTTTAGGGCATGCATGACAAAATTTATGTTTCTCTATTTCTTTGTTTTTCTATTCTTAGGAACATGTTTGGAACATAATTCTGTTTGGTAGCGTAATTTCATTTTTCTTTTTCTGTAATAGATTTCTATTCTACAAATAGATTTTGAGCATAAATCAAAAACTAAAATATTTAACTTTTATATTTCTAGAACAAAAGTGATAAATGAAAAGTCTTCTAATCTTTCACTCGTCACCTGTCTATTGCCCACTCACCGCTCGCCAGATGCCCGCCACCCCCACTAGAAATAGAAATTTGATTCTGTTATCAAACGAAATTATATTCCAAAAACAAAAATTTTGAATCTTTATCAAAGGTGTTTCTTTGCTCGTAAACCTGTCCAGCAAAGAGAAATTGAGATATCAATTTCTTGCTATTCTATAAATTTTGTCATGCATGCCCTTGATTTCTATATTGTACCGCTTGTTTCACAATGAATTCTTGCTCTTCACGTCAACTTAGATCCCATCATCTAAACCATGTAGATTTTGTTTTAATGTACTTCTTACTTAGTTTTGATCGGTTCCCTAACATCTTTTAATGGAGAAACTAAGACCCGGAAATTTTACAACATTAGGATTGGTACCTTTGAGCTGATATTGCATAATCGACAAATCATGTGGACTGAACCCATTTGAAGGTTGGGAGAGGCTGGTCAAATAACAGCTTCATTTTGTTCTATGGTTATATAGAAGAACTCATGCTATCTTAACATTAGTTAAACTGTCGAAATGCTTATAGTTATTGTTTTCTGAATCTAATATATCATCGGCAAACCTTTAATCAAAGTAATCAATAATCACAAACAAAAGAGAAAGTAAATTCAAGAGATGAAGAGGGGCACGAAAATATATCAGAGAGTTCAGCACTACACTCCCTATTTACTTATGCTTATTTATTTGGATAATCGAAACCCAAGCAGACGTCATAGTTCCTTCTAATCTTCTTTCGCAGGGCTTAAGCCTTGACGAGGTGAGCATCAATGTCTTTAGTCATGTTAACCATGACATCGAGATAGTTGACCGGGTGGGGCATGCTCTCGTTCAGCTTCTCGTACTCGATGATCGCCTTGACGACGTCGGGTCCTCCATCCTTATGGACGGCCTGCAAGATGGCCTTGTAGCTCTTGTAAAGGTTGAACAGCTCGCCTTCGATGCCGACGTGGGTTACGATTTTGTTCTGGTCGTCGAATTGTATCTTCTCCTTGAATGTCTCTTTTTTCCCTTCTGCGCATGTTCCACAACCCCACATGAAAATTGGAACGAACGAGCGAGTAAAGAATGATTCTTCATCTTTTCCTTTCATATATGTGTTCCTGAGGTTATATACATCCAACTCTTCACATCGAAATGCATTAATCATAGGACCAATCAAAGAGAATTTGAATATCTTCCTGCGTCTCCTCTCATGTTCCACGATCACTTTAGTTGGTGGCGGACTAAGTATATGAAATGTAGATAATAGCAAGTGGTAGCTCCATACACAGCGCAGAACAGAATCAGATCTATAATCATGCGTTTCGATGAGGTGGAATGGAATGACTGTAGTGAGAATGAAACGAAGCATGTGCTTGTCAAATGTGCGTGATTAATCTGGGCCAAACTAAAACGGAATCTCTCCAACACGAAACAGGGTGCTTACCCACTGAGAAAGTCCACTTCCTAATGGAGCCCTCAGAGTGCCATTCGCCTTCATGAATCTCCCCAGCGTGCACATCAGTGCAAGCATTAGGAAGGTGGTGTGGGGTGCTCCTGAAAAAGCCGTAGAACTGATCGGCCGATGATTTGAGATCCACCTCCACCTCCAGCTTGCCCCTCACTGCCATTGTCTTCTCTTCTGAGAGAATAAGTAACCAACAAAATAAAACGACGATATGTAACTTTTCAAACTTGGAGTGTACCTGGTGGATGGCAATAGCTAGTTTGTGCCCTCTTTATATAGAAAAAAGAAAGGACCTCATCCTTAGCCCCAAGATGTTATTAATTCCTCAGAGACATCTTTGCATTATTGATTGTATCAATTAAGATGGCCCCGCTCCATTGAATTGATAATAAAATGAATCGTGAATCACGTGGTTTGGATTTGCTTCATTGAGAATCCACTCAATATCCTGATGGGGGAGATGGACAGCAAAGCAAGTAGCTCATGCTGCGTAATTTTATTTCAGTATGTACTAATCACTACGTAAGTTCGTAAGATTTTATATTAGTTAAGCACAAATTTCCTGTCTGATGCCATAAGGAAAACTGGTTATTCGCTTCTTCATTCCCATTAGTAATATCGGTATGTGTTTTGACTGGCATCCTGTTGAGGACAGCCTCTGCCTCATCACATTATACGGGCGAGACCCAATTTGTTGTATTTTTAGCTCATCGCTTACGATGTGGTAAGGCAGCGGTTGTCCTCATCACTGTCGGTGGCTGAGGTGGTGGTGTCGTCGTCAAAGCTTTGGAAGGAGAGAGAGAGAGAGAGAGAGGGGGAGGGAGGGAGAGATGTTGGGATTTCGTGAAAAGAGATGCCTATCTTTCTAACATGGATATTATTTGAGGTTTTTGTCATGTTTCTTAGGGTTCATACCATGACGTCCCCACAGCATGTCACGGATAACACAGTTATCCAACTTCTTTCATATTTTTTTAAGCATACGGAAGTGTTTTAGATCAATAGTAAGAATGCATGCGGCATTATAAACCAGGCTAATGAAGTTGGTGAAAAAAGGTGCCTATATTTCTAACGTGGATATTACTTAAAGTTTTTGTCATGTTTCTTGGGGTCCATATTGTGACGTGCTAACATAGTTATCCAACTACTTTCACCTTTTTTAAGCATGTGAAAGTGTTTTAGGTCAATAGTAATAATCCAGAACATAAAAAATTCAAAGAACGCACATGGTATTATAAACCAGGCTAATGGATTTGGTGAAAAGAGGCTCCTATCTTTCTAACATGGATATTACTTAAAGCTTTTATCATGTTTCTTGGGGTCCATACTGCAACGTCCCTAGCACATCATGGCTATCATAGTTGTCCAGCTTCTTTCACCATTTTTAAGCATGCAGAAGTGTTTTAGGTCAATAGTAATAATCCAGAACATAAAAAATTCAAAGAGCGTACGTGGAATTATAAACAAGGCTAACGTATTTCATTTCTTTATTTATTTACGTTAAGTGACATGGTCGGTATATTAGGGATTTCAAAAACGCTCATCAAGAACTACATCAAACATTGCCCATGGTACCATCCCAACCCAAAGATATCCTATACATGTCTAGTCACCTATCCTCCAATGCTAGTATGCCCAAAAGCCGTTGCATGGATCCAAAAATATTGCTTCACCTCCCTACCCATGCTTCGTTGATTGTACTGCTACCATCGTCACCTGGGTGTGGGATTGGCCCCACGAGCTATCAGCCTACTCGTGCGAAGATCACAGGGAAGCCCATAAGTATAGGGCTTGCCAGGACCCCTATGTCTACGGACAGAATGGCGATGCATTGGATGAAGGTAATAATCCAAAAAATCCGGATTTCCGAAGTCGAAAAAGTGCTAGGTGAGTCCACAGGTACCCCATAACTAATAGAAGTAGAAGCAGGGAGGATCGGCATAATTTCTATTGATCTGAAACGGTAAGATCAATAACCAGTGAGCCTGAATCCAGCAATCAGAAGATCCATTAGTCCATTATATATAAATCAATCACCATACTGATAAGGAAAACATCAATATAAAGTATAGTAAATAATCAACTTACTTGGAAACCTTTTCAAAATAACATAATATATCAATAAAAGTAGTAGCTTTTCCCAATAGGTAATCAGTCACTCAACTCAAAAGTACTAAGGCAATAGTCAATATTAATCCATGTTGCCATCATCTTCTAGGGAATCTCATTGCCCCACGGGCATTTCACACCCATTTGGCATCGCCAAGACATATGGGGGAATCAAGTTACACCCCTCAAGCATCTAAAGGAATCTAGTTACCCTTCTAGGCATTCTTATTATAACTCAAGGCATCATCATTCTAAGGACCGACAGTATTACCAATCACACATTCATGCCATGATGCAACAATTCCATAATTCAGTTTAAAAAGAATATTGACATAACTATTACCAAGGAACTCGAGCATAAGTCTAATAAATCCTCAGTCATTTTTATCCCCTAGATTAGTATATATTCACCTGTGCCTACATTAGATGAACTATGAGAAGAATTCCCTATCCAAGTTCTTAAACTAACTTTATAAGGCCGTCTTGTGCACCTCTAGAAACTACAATAATTGTCTAGGTAAACGAATTTAAAAAATTACGAAACTTTAACATAAGATAGACAAGATCTAGAGAAAATGTTCTAAATAATTTTTAGTAAACCAGGCCAAAACAATAGGTAATTCCCAGAACGTGATGGAGCAGAAAGATAAATATTTCATAGATTAAATGAGATTGAAAAATCATGGAAATTTTATATGTCATAGTATAGGATGTACTCTACAACTTTCATGAGGGACGTGTGTTAGAATTCTTGACCGAAAATTCTGTGGAAAATGGAAAGTAAAACTAGGTCAATCCAATAACCCTAAAAACAGATTTCAAACTTAATAGTTTTTCAAATATATATTTGTCGTACAAAGTTTGAAAAATCTGAAATTTATAATATGTCATAGAACAGCCAATAAGGGATGACTTTCGTGAAGAATGTCCCATGAAATTTGCATGACACAAGTCAGTAAGAAATTAACAAAATTGAAGGTCAAATCAAACCGAACCTAACCTCGATAACCTTTTCCCATTTCGGCTTAACTTCGGTACCTTTAGTCCAGGTATATACGCAAATTTAACAACCTTCCCATAACACATAAACAAACCCAACGAGTAAAGTTTTAAACTTTCTAACTACATAACTTTGTCTGAAACCCACAACTAGGTGCTAACATCTCCGAAATCACCAAATTCAAAGGATTTCTAAGTAAACACTCATCGGCACACGACAAACGATTGAGGATAGAACAGGGGATATCATGTCACACCCCAAAATTATCAAGAATGGGGATGACAAACCACCAAAAATCCAATTCTCAAAATTCCCTCGTCAACATCACTCTTGTACTATTTATTGCTCGCTAAGGAACCTAAAAGAGATTAGAAAATAGATGGATGAGCAACTATAGTTCAATGGGTAGTGCATGTTTACTAAGTGGATCGAGCACCCACTATGCATATTTACAAAATTAAACCACCATTCTTTTAACCCAAATCTAGAATATAATAAATATACAATAAGAAAATAAGTTATGTATGCTTCAACATTGCTATTTATATAAAAATAATCATTTTAAATAATATCAAAACAAACATCAATGGTCTAATCCATTGATCAATATTATTAATTCATATGCCAATGGTCTATTACATTGATTAATCTCATGTCATACATCAATGGTCTAAGTAATCACACGTTGATGGTCCATTCCAATGACTAATCTCAAATCATACATCGATCGTTCATTCCATTAACTAAACTCAAATCATATGTCAATAGTTTACTCTATGGACCAAACTCATATCACATGTCAATGGTCCACCGCATTGACCAATTTATTGCTCAATATCAAATCATGGTCACGCCGTACCGCCTAGTGACAAGGCAACTACAATTCCCCCCGTAGCAAGGTCTCTACTTATTATTAGCCGATGGCTTAGCCCAAAAAGATATCCTAAACTAGTATGGGCATACCCACAAGCCCCACACTAGACTCACAATGATCTTGAGCATAATTACTAATCCATAACATCCTCCAAAATCCACAAAGCCAAATGCAAAATTCATTTCATATATCACAAAAAGCTTTCGCAACTCAACTCAACTCAACTCAACTCAACTCAACTCATTCATTAGAAATACATTTCGTAAAAAATTTCTTAAATCATTTCAAGACTTGTCTCATAAACTGGTTTTACAAACCAAATCAAATCAAATACAAATCATAAAGCATTTTACAAATCGATATCTCTTAACTTCGTTCCTCAAACAGAACATATTTTTCCACCAATCAGTTCTTGCACCATTCACAAATATCAAAACATAGCCAATGTCCGATCTAAATTTTATGCGACAAACATACTTATTCATATTTCGCCCAGCCAGCAGTGCCCTTGGCTCAACCGAGTAAGGGCTAGCGACCCTCATTAGATCTGGGGGAGGGCCGTGACCCTCGCCTTAGATATGGGCAAGGGCTTGCAAGCCCTCACCGCTAGTTGACCAAAGCCCGGCGATGTTGGCCAACCCTCCCCCCACAGTGGCCAGCAACGATAGTGAGGTGGCGGCGAGGGCTTACACAAGCCTAGCCATTCTGCCATCTTCCATTTAAAAAAATATATATTAGTTTTAAATTTAATTATATATATATTAAATTTCAAACCAAGGCAAAACGACATCATTTTGAATCCTCTTTGCTAACTCAACTCTCTGGTGAGCCACGTAAGCGAATTATATAAATAAAGAATTGTCATGTGAAATTTCCAACCAAAGTCGCCGGACTTGGCACTTAAGTATTGCAATTTTTTTATTAAAAAAAGAAAAAAAAAGTGGCACTTAAGTATACTTTTCATAACTTTTTATATTTAAGTGTCCTCCGTGTTAAGTTTTGGCACTTGCACTATTTTTTTACTCACCTAAACTATCATTTCTATATAAATACGCAACTCAACAACTCAAAAATCGTATTTCGCTACACGAATCTCCAATAATTCCGAATTTCAAGGTTTAAGTCCGAAACTAATTCAATTGGACAAATATATGGCACAAGTGCTTCCTGAGCATTACATTACGTAGTTAAAGTAACTTGGCAAGACTTCCTTGATGAGAACGCACAAAACCCTGTTTATCTTTTGCTTCTCCTTCTTTTTTTCTCCATCTCCTTTCTTCCTTTCTTCCTTTCTTCCCCG
The DNA here is from genome assembly GCA_014182725.1 of Eucalyptus brandiana. Classification (NCBI taxonomy): domain Eukaryota; kingdom Viridiplantae; phylum Streptophyta; class Magnoliopsida; order Myrtales; family Myrtaceae; genus Eucalyptus; species Eucalyptus brandiana. The sequence goes on from CM024669.1 coordinate 34,721,180, forward strand.
CGCTCCTCCTTTTTTTCTTCTCTCTTCTTTGACTTTTCAACCTTTATTTTCTTTTCTTTTCTTTTCTTTCTCGCTCCCTCTTCTTCTTTTTCTTCCTCTCTCCTGAAGGCTCTCGGTCTCTCCCCCTCCTCCTTCTTTCTCTTCTTTTCTTCTTCCTTTGACCGCTCAACTCTTTCTCCTTCTTTTTTTCTCTTATTTTTGACTTGGTCAAAACCCATATTTAACGTATCCACTTGCCTCGGGTCCTAAGATATCGCAGTTGCGGCTCAGCAGGGTGACGGCATGACTGACGGTGGCGACCCGCACAGCTGCAATGGAGAGGGAAGCTGCTGGTGGTCGTGAGTTGAGGCGGTGCGCAGAACAGGAACTTGAGGAAGAGGGCGTGACCGTGAGCTGAGGAGGAGGAGGACCGTGCAATGGGCGAAGCTGAAATGAGAGGAATTGCTGCCTTGCTTTTTCTCCTCTTTCTGCATTACTTCTTCGCGCCGCTTGCTGTTACTGACTTGTTGCGGCTTGGGAAGCGGTGGGGGGAGGAGAAGACACGGTGGCTGCTCTGTCCAGCGCATCTCACATGAGCTGGGATAGACACCGCTCACTGTTGACTCGATGGACGTGCGACACAGAGAAGGAGTTGGCTGTCTGGGTTGTTCGTCAAGCGATCCTCGTAGCTGCAGAAGGCGATGTCAACTGGAGAGCGGCATGACGTCACGCAATGAAAGCGGAAGTCGGAGTTGTCGGCAACGAGGTAGGGGTAGTGGCTCGATGATGCGGCTGCATCATTGAGTGAGGTGGAAATGGTATGGCTCAATGACAACGCGGTGATATGTGAATGGCGCAGTCCAACGACAAATTCGTTAATGTGGCGTGGGCCATTAAGCATTTGGGGCTCGTTATATTGTCAAGCGAAAAATCTGGATGTCACGCGTACAAAGTTAGGTAGGCCTTGCCTACAAAAATGCAGAGTCGGTTAATATTACAAGTACTGGGTACTTCATTTCTTTCTGCTGCTAAAGTACTTCCATTCACACGCAAATTATTTCCATTGGGGACTGCGATTGATCACTACCTCATCTGGAGATCACAGTCAGAGAAGTTATGACGTGCATAGAGAACATAATATATCATCTCGTTGCATGCACATCCAGATGTATGGGTATCTTTCTACCAATCAAACGGCCAACTGTGCAAGCTGGCGGTGTACATTTGACTAGAAGGACCGGTCTGAAGGTATGTTTAATTGGATGAAAACGAAACGCCGGTCAGCAGCTTGGAACCACAGACACTTGTTTCGTTGTCGGTCGGATGCGGTAAGAGCACCGACATCTAACCAAGATACAATTATCCACAGCCTGTAGCTGGTTTGGCTGACCTGCTGTTGAATCTGTCCCAAAATGTAGGGACCATCTTGACATTGTCTCTCATTTTCTAAAATTATAAATCAATTTTACAAAGATTTGACGATATGTTTTTATTGATCAGACAAATACTTTTCATTAATTAACTTTTTTAAGCAATACAAAATAGTAAAACCTAGAGGAAAAGGTCTGGCATAGCAGTTTCCCATGAAAAAGAATAACACTTACTTTACTTAAGTTATAATTTTTTTTTTTTATCACTTGAGTACCACGACTTCTAAAAAATATTCATTTGAGTGCCATAACCTTTTAGAAAATGTTTACCCCAAGTATCACAAATCCAACATGGCATTATACTAGTAGTGAATGCCTCTAAAAAATTATGGTGCTCAAGCGATTAATAGAAAATTATGGCACTTAACTGAACGGTTTTTAAAAGTCATGACACTCAAGTAAACATTTTTTTAGAAGTCATGGCATGGCATTCAATAAGACATCTGGTTGACCCCTTTTTTTCTTTTGTTCTTTTTTTTTTTTCGCGGAACTATATCTTGGACAAGTCACTCCTAAGGAAAAAGAACTTCAATAAGACAACGGCAAATACCTCCCAGTGCAACGCAACGTCCCGTTCATTTGACGCTCAGACCCAGTTTCTTTCAATATGAGAGGGGAGAATTCTCAAACATCCCAAAGAGATCACAAATTTTTTCTTGGGAGATAACAACACCCATCAATTTTCTATCGATGCAAAATGAAGAAGACGCTCAACATCATACATCTGCAATGCTATTTTTCAATTCGGGCCAAAAAAAAAACTCGGTTTGAGAAATCTAACTTTTTCAATTTAGGGGTAGACTAGTCCTTGATTCAAAATACTAACAAACAATGTCGTTTCGCTCGCACGGATGAAAGTTTTTGGCGCTAGTGTTTTTGTCCATTAAGTAAAAGTTTGTGTAATTTTTTGGGTTGTTCAGAAAACGGAGCTATTGTCGTCCCGTGATTTTTTATTTTTGTTTTTGTGTGTATGGCTGACACCAAATTCTATGACAAGCCCACCTTATTTTAACGGTGGAAACGATGGAGGGACTAATCTATTCGTTTTTCATGAGTTGAGGGGTAAATTTTTTTAAATCTAGTGTTTGAATAACATTTTTTTTTCTTTGCTTAAAAGATCAAACAAAAATGAATGATGGGTGAAAAAGGGATTCGAGGGAGACCGATGGAAAGGCGAGATAGGTCTCTTCTTGTCCTTAACTTCTTTTTTGTCCTTTTCATTTGGTTTTTGTTCACTCACAAGGTAATCATCTCTTGAGCCCGCATTCGAGAGAAACCTACCATTTTGACGTTTAATATGTACAAGCTGGTTTTGAGAACTGCAAACGAAAAACTTGTATGATTAAACATGTTCCATTTTCTTCTCCTAATCATCGTATTTATAATTGCAATGTCTTCTTTCTTCCACACGCTACCTTAAAACATCAGCTCCTTCCTAGTGGACTTAATTTGTGGTTTCATTATGAGGAAGTTGGACTGATGATGACTCAACTCATGCATTATTCTCAGCCATCAATATTTGATCGTCAATGGTGCTTTTCAAGTTAATTCGGCTTCAGATCCGTGGCATAGCATTCTCTCAACTCGACACAATAGTCCCACCAAGTGTGCCAAAAAGATGTTTCGCCAGTTTTGTTTCCTACGAAAAATCTTTCACCAAACGATGCATTTTGATTTTATTATAAGAGACTCAAGTTCTATATTGAATCTGGAAAGAGAATGTCAAATGCAAGGATAAATTTATTCTCGACTTGTATATACAACTTTGACAATCGATACTCCGATGACTCAAAAACTAATAACTTTTGGGGACAAACTACACTAGAATTTAATTAACAATGTAATCTGAACACAAGTAGCTAAATAGCATACACTTCAAGTTCAAACTATATCGGAATTTAATCTACAAGACAGCTTGTTTTAGATGTATAATTGGAATTCAATTGACAACAATACCCCTGGATAGAAGACATAACACCAAAAATTGATCGACGACACTGAGCTTGTGGAATAATATTGGAATTTAATTGACGATACTGAACCAGATAAAGACACACATTGGAATTTAATAGACAATGGGAATCTTAAAAACTACAACTAATAGTGTGATAAAGTAAATAAAGTAAAGATAGTTGTTGTATTGTTTGGGTAGGGCCTCTTCATTGAACAAGTTACGGTATTTATAGGACGAACTAGTAGCCTTCAGTTACTCTCCTTGGGCGCCACTCTTAGCGTTCCCCATGTTTTCCTTTTCTTCTTGGCAATCTCATCCATAAGCAACTGTTTCTTGACTTGTTGATGACACTCGCATGACTTACCCATCAAGTGAATAATGGCTTCCCTATTTTTATGTGCATTTTGTACGTCAGCTATTCTTGCCTAAGCTCTAATGCTAATTCCACTTAAACTCTAAGTCTAATGCGTTCCTCTCATAGCTTGACACATGGCAATTAATTACCTTGTCGTCGACTCCAGTATATATGTCTAGAATCCCGTTGACATTTAGCTCAAATATCCTCATAAACACTAGTTGCCCTCAGCTTTCATGAACAAAATGGGGTGTATCACTCTTATTATTCTCCTTGTGGCCAGCACATACAATAGAGGTAATTTCGGGTGTCAACACTTTGTTCTTTCTTTTTAGTGATAGAGATCTCACACGATCTCGTTGCCCAGCATATTTATTGGGTAGTTTGGTTGGTTACGTCTACTTCTATCCCTTGTATTGTTGATTTTCGGACGCATGGCCTTTCAACTGATAAAGAAAAAGGACCTTGTAAGTAATATCTATCTTGGATTGGGAGACAGAAAACAGAAAACGAAATTGCAAAGCATCAACTAAGCCTAACTATACAATAACTTATCCGTTATGGAAGAGGATCTGCCGCAAATCTTCGAAGCGGAGTGTTTGATGTAGTTCACGTTTGATTGGAGATGGTTCCTTACATAGTCTAATATAACATGACGAAAAGTCAAGCCGATTTATGTGGGAATGTTAAGTAATGGGCTATAAACCATACATTGTTTGGCTCGGTTTCTAATAATTTTGACTTTGAGGGAAAATAGTTTGTTAAAGATGGTATGGAATACGGATTACCGGTTCAAATCCTAACATTCAGTCTCTTTCATATATCTCTTACCTATATTGCCCGTGTAAGGACTGGATTACATCTGAGGAGGAGTTTTAAAAAGATACGTTTATATGTGTTGTTGGGCTGTGTTTTCCAACATTTTGAACTTTTGAAATTATTGAAAGAAAAATCGAAATTAAAAAAGAAAAGTTTGTTAACAAGGACTGTATAACTTCGTTCCTGATCAAATCTTCAAAAGCAACAATAAGTTATAGCAAGAGATGGAGCGCTCAATGTCCACCACGAATCTTCACATATCAATTTATAATCAGCCATCACTGACAAAATTTGTATTGGCACGTACACTTATAAGTTGTAGTTTGCAACGTATTTGAGACAAGTATCATAGTTTTTAGAATGTGAATTCCTATGAAGTACGATATTTTGGTTTGTTTGGAATGAAATCTGAGCATGTATTGAAATGATTTTGGATCGTTAGATCTGAAGGAATCCATGTGTGATCCACCATTTGTTCTTTCACTCAAAAACCCTAGCTACCTTTAGCTCTCACTTAATATTTTTCTTGGATACCCGGTTGCTTTGGAAGCCCTTGAAGGGTTTGGTTTCGTTGGATGTCTCAATCATATTGTCAAATTAGATTGACCGATAAAGGCAGTAAACATTAAATCCCATGAAGGTAGTGCGTCCAAAAATTGATTGACGATGTATGACGCAGAAATCGTGATTCATGAGGTTTAGCAGTTGAGTTAAGATAGGAAACCTTACGAAATCGCATGTTTTAAATGGATGTTTAAATTAGAATAATCTTATTAATGAGTGCTTTTATGGCCTTCGTTGGAAATGCTCTGTAAAAAGGTCTCACTTTTCAAAGTTTTCTATTTTCGATATACTTATTATAATTTTCAAAAACAATTAGTACTCTTAAAAGCGTAGCACTTTAACCACTGGGGGTTCGCCCCGGTGGCCACCCTTCCAACTTGGAAGGGGGCGGTGAGGGTTCAAATCCCCACCGGGGGGGGATGGGGGTAGGGACGCGTGAGTTTCGAGAGTGGGTTGCGACTCCCACGCCCGCAAGAGGCAGGCACAAGTGCGATTGAGTGTAGAGTAGGAATAGAGTAGGACCGACCAAAAAAAAAAAAAAAAAAACTGTAGCACTTTAAAAAAATATATTTTTTTTTTAACAAGTAGCATGGGACACTCATTAATGAATGTAAAATTATAAAGTGGTACAAAGTAGGGGTAAGTAAAACAAACCAATTGAATTGGAGACTGCTCAGACTAGATTTGATCTGATTCCTAAAAGTGGAACTGATATCCAGGCGATTCGGTTCCTGGGAGGAACCAGACCAAATATATATATCTTCAAAAAAAAAAATGGAGCCTTCATCTCTGTAGGCTTCAAAAAAAAAACATAGAAACGTCGATGAAAAGTAGTATTTTTGTCATGTTAGATGGAGGCTTCCATCTCTGTAGGCTCTCCGAATGTGCGCGTCGATAATTGAGCGATGTTGTTTTGTTCTTTAGTTAACAAGATGGTTACATACCTTCTTTTATACTTATAAATGATGAGACAGAAATTAGAATTTTTCTGTAGTGTCTCTGTATTGTTTCATTTGGTCTGGTATAAACAGGTGATTTTTGCTAAACCCTCTGCTTGCTGTGTGGAAGCACTGTTGGAGTTAATGCTTTTCAATAGGACAAGCTATTGACTTTATCTTTAGTTAATATCATGTTCAATTCAAGCCGGTTCCACCATCGATGTTTTCTTCTTTTAATTGCCGAGATTGCAAGGATCTTGATGATTTTGCTCAACGTAATATGATCAACTCTTTCCACAGATTGGTTAGGGTTTCACGTCATTTGTTTGTTAAAAAACCAAGTTTGGTAGATATTTCATTTGCTAAATGCAGAGGACAGAATGAAGTTTTAGAACAACAAGCACTTTTATGTGACTGGTTTCTTTGGACAGGACCAGAACCAGACCAAACCGGACCGGGAACTGATCATCCCTTGTACAAAGACTTATAAAATTTGTATATTAATTTTTTTATACAAATTGCTTATAATATAAACCTAAATTAAATAGAATGATTTTATTTATATCGTAGAAATGGAGTTCAAATTATTGGGAGAATAATGTCAACCCGAATAAAATCGGATTAGCACTGCAAAACAAAAAATCTCCCTTTGTATACAACATAATAGGAAACATACAATAAAGTAAATACCAAGCACCCACAAACACCAGCAACTTTACTTGGAAAACCTTCCCGATGTGAGGAGATAAAAAAAGGGGGACCCAAGTCCACCCAAAATCATCACTATCAATAAAATTGGGTAAACAAAGTTTTTGCCTAGCTAATAGTGCCAAGGGTAAAGGCAACAACAATATCAAGAACACAGTTCTTAGTAATACATAGGCACTTCACAGAAGATTAAGGATAGATCTCACTAAAATGCATGTTTGGTTCAACCTACAAAAAACTTGATGTAGGAAGCATGTATCAACCTCTAATTGCCAGTTTGAAGAAAATCGAACAATAAAATCGAACAGTACCCATTTTTCCAAATTTTCTGCTCCCTTTCTCTCTTGCTACGGTCTCACATTAATCATTATTTGCAGCTACCACATGAAATAGAGATTTGAGGCCAATATAGCATTCCATTAATTTTTCATAAGGATTATCATTAGGACTCAAGCTTTTGAGCTTGCGTTTCATTGGGCTTCCTCTACAGGGAACGGAACCATCCAAACACAAATGTCAGTAGCATCATTCGAAGATAGCCTTCCTTCCGATCTTGGCCGAGGTGTCGGTTCCTTGATTGGCGGCCCAAATGAGTGCTTCTATGACAACATTGCGATTGCGTTGTAGCAAGATTTGGCTTGTAGACTTGCTTTGCTGTTAACACATTTTCAAAAAAATTTATTAGGTTGAGAAAACTCCTATTAGGTTTTGAAGTTGACAAAACTTCCCTTCTCTTATTCTCATTCTGAGGAATATTGGACTTCTGTGTTATATCGTAGAATGCTGTCAAAGTCTATTTTACATGAGAAGTCTTTCCCACTTTGACAATGATCCAGACTGAAACCAAGCCTAGAACGGAGATATAATCAGACTTAGGATTATTGATCTTTTAACAAGGATTCAGTACAATCAAGACATATTTGGCTTTTCTAGCAGAGAAATCACACTTACCTTTCTTAAATATATTGATAAAATAGATCACGGATTGGTGAAATCAATTTTGAAGACAAGTTTCTTTTTGGGAAGTATCTACTTATGGAAACCAAGATTTTGATTGTATGAGCGACTAGGATCATCAAATTTTCACCACAATCTTCAAACGGTTATAAGATTTCCTTAATTGATTCTGTCCAACAGGTTGATTGGAAGAAATTCCTCTGGAAAGTGCCAACGGTTAGAAAAGCATGGAGAAGTATTTAAGGAGGTCATTCGGTTCATTTGAGATAGTGCGTGAGAATTAAAATTCCAAAGTCTGAAACTTTACAAATCACTTGTTCTTCACTGATAGTGCTTACAATTGTACTCAAGAGAGAAAAATACAAATGAGTGACTTAGTGAGGGAAAAAGAAACACTTCACTGAGTGATCATACTCAAATCACTTTAATTCTCTTTTGATTCATAGTGAAATCCAACCTGAAGGCTGTCAGCATGGGAGAATGGACGTAGGATTGATTTAAGCCGAACCACTATAAATTATGTGTTCAATTTTTTCTTCTCTTAACTCCTTTAATTTGTTTGTTGCGATATTTTTCTAAGTTCTGCTAATTTCTAAAACATTCTATTTAAGTCTGAATTTATATCAGAAGTCTTGTGTTAGTCAAACTCTGGTTGAAGAAAATATCTTCTTCTTCTTTTTTGGTGAAGATAAGAGATGAAGAAAATATCTTTTACTGCTTTTATTGGCTAAATTTGTCTTTACACCTATTCACCTCCCCTCTAGCTGGCAATACTATCACTTTCACATGTAAACATAAAATTACACCTTTTTTGATATTATAAAACAAATAAAGTGGTTGGAGTTGTGTATAGGAACTTCGTGAATCACGTGTAATGGGTTTGCTTCATATAGAATCATTCATTCTACCGGTGGGGAAGATGAACAACAAAAGCAAGTAGCTTTATTTCACAATGTACTAATCACTATGTAAGTACGTAAGATCTTATATATGTTGAGCACAATTACTTTGTTTGATGTGATTAGGAGAATTGGTTATTCGCCTTCTTCATTCTCATTAGTAGTAAATATCGGTGCTAATTTGACCAACATTCCCTTGAATTTATTGGGGTTGTGTCTCTTATTAAATAGGTGAGACCTATTTGTAGTATTTTTAGCTCATGGCTTTACAATGTGCTTACTTAGTTGGAGAGCTCTTCTTACCTTATCTTGGGCTTCTCCATCATCAATAGCAACCAAGCTCCGCCGCGGACGACAACGAGCCAAGGAAGGAGACGATCAAAGGAGAGGCAAGTGGCTGAGAAGAAGAGTGGGTTTGTGAGGTGTGATTATGATATGGCGGGCAAGTCTTTTACTGGTTTATTTTCATTGGCTACGTGACGATCTTTTAATGAATAGTCGAAATGGGGTAGGTCTAGCCATAGCCATACCCCAATTTCGTTTCCCTCCACATATGTCGGTGTCATATCCAGCATTACTCTCAACCCCTTTCTTAGCACGTGTCAAATGAATATCATGGGTCAATGTTACTATTTATGTTATTATTAAGTATTGCAAAATCAACAACAGTCACTTTAAAGCTAACCTAATATGATGCAGTTGCGCGTTAGAATCGTTTGGGTTATTTAATGTGGGCACGGTTGCTTCAACTCACTCGTTGTTGAATAGTCGAAAGAAAATAAAAAAATTGTGAACCTTATCCAACCAGCCAGCCACCCCAGGAGGTTGCCACCTCCCGGGACCTTTCATTAGGGGTTTACCAGAAGGCAGTGACCTCCCTCCAGGCGGGATCCTAGGGTTAGTAACCCTGTGGCTGGAGAGCCTAGTGGGCCCGTTATCCCGCGTTCCTTCCCCTCACTTGCCTTTAAATGGCTTGTGGGGGGGAAGACACCCTGGGATGGGCTATTCAGGGTGGAGCAGTTTAAAGACCTGCTCAGGTTTACTATTTATGTTATTATTAAGTATTGCAAAATCAACAGCAGTCACTTTAAAGCTAACCTAATATGATGCAGTTGCGCGTTAGAATCGTTTTGGTTATTTAATGTGGCACGGTTGCTTCAACCGACTCGTTGTTGAATTAGTTGAAAGAAAATAAAAAAAATTGTGAACCTTATCTAGAATTCATCTATGGATCCCACGATATGGATATAAAATGGATATCATATTGTAAATAATTGTACGATTTAATATTTAAATATTCCAACGTTCACCCCATGCATAGGATCTTGGTCTAAATTTAAAGCGTGAAAATACATAATTAGAAATACAAATAAAGGCTTACAAAAATTTGAACCAACACCACCTACTCTGATATTATATAAATTTTTTGTAAGATCTCTTATTGTGGTATCATATGAAATTTTGTGGAACTGTTGCTTATTGTTTAAAAAATTTAAGTTATTACAAGAAGGTGTTATTTAACATTTAACTATTCTAACAATAACATTTCTTTCTTTCTTAGGGAAAAGGAAAAAATAACACTAACTAGTTGGATTTCAACCAAACTGAATCAATTGCAAGACCTGAAACTTTGGTATATATTTGTTGATTGATAAATTTGGTTTTTGGCCCAAAGAATATGAAAATGTAAGCATATAATTAAACCCTTTGTATATATAAGATTCAAAATGGGTTATCATATTGTGAAACAAATAAGCTTTTCATTTAGAGGGTAAACTCAAATTTGGCATGGCACAATTGTGACACAAGATCGCGATTTGCCAACTAGTGTAACCTCAAGCAAGGTCTACCACGTGCACACGTAGAGAGAGAGAGAGAGAGAGAGAGAGAGAGAGAGAGAGAGAGAGAGAGAGTTGTGCAAATAAATAAAGAAAAAATTAGTCATGAACTTTGTAGAAAAATCACACTGAACTGAATTATATAAGTTCAAGAATGATGAAAAAAAAAATCAGGAATGTCATCAAACAATCAGCGAAAGTTGACGAACTACCCGTCATTGCCCAAGTAAAAAAAAAAAAGAACGAACATCATTCATCTCCCGAGGAAGGGTCGATATAAGGCAAACTCGAAGTTCCTTCAGTCGAATTGCTGTATCGATTTGACAGCTACATTGATTCACAAATTTATGTATAGCTCAACAAGAAGAGAACTATCAGTCCCTCAAATCTTGCGCGGGACCAAATGAACAGTGGAATTAAACTAGACCGCCAGATGTTGCCACAAAAACAAAGGCTAATTTTCTCTTGTGATTTTTTATTTTTTATTTTTACCGAAATGGGCTTACATTGTAATGCATGATGTGATCTCCTAAGGATCATGATCCTCTCAAATCAGGATTAGAACATATATTTTATTGAATTTAATTCAAGAGAGAGAGCATTTAACTTTAGTTTTCTTTCTCCTTCTTTAACTGACTTCCCCTCATCCTCCTGGTGCATAGTTCGTCAAAAAAGGGTTCAAATCAGAAACTAAACCGAATCAAATTTTGTTTTGATCAGTTTTTCTTTTTTTCTTTTTTTTGGAAACGAACCATAAAACAAAACTGTATTGTACTACCTCCTACTATTTTACTATATTTACCATTACATGAGAAGTAACATTTCATTTTAAATGTGAAGCAGTTTAGATGTGAGCTTATGAATTGGTCTGAGCATGAAGTTTGGTTTGTACAATAATTTAGTACTCTCTACATTTCATTTTAAATGTGAAGCAGTTTAGATGTGAGCTTATGAATTGGTCTGGACATGAAGTTTGGTACTCTCTCCTCTCTCTCGTGGAGATGTTAAATTTGTAGAGTGTGGATCTTGCAGGCGCCCTTGAATGAGGAGACAATGATGGCGATGTGTTGCATAAAAGAAATGCAGCATTCGATTAGACGTGGGCTTTCCCAAGCTTATATATGTGACGTTGGAATATTCGAGATTAAGTTAAATTAACATTATGAGAATTTTTAAATGAGGAGTCGCCACTAGCCTATCGGAGTTGACTAAAAATCAAGTGAGGCATATAAGTATACCCACTTCCTACACAACTAAAGATTGTGAGTATGAGGACTTAGTTATACTAATTTTCTCTAATGCCTTTTTAGTATGGTTCTTCTTATCAAAAAATTATGTAGCAGGCAACTCAAATGCATTTTAACATATCCTCTAACATGTAAGATTATTATATGAGTGCACGGTCATTAAAATAACAATCAATAATCAAAGCAACAGATAAATTGCAAAAATAGGGAACAAATTAAAATACCTTAAATTTCTATCAAGTGTTTATCAAAAGAACGCGCATGCCTAACCTAAACATTAACTCTAATTGTTTATGCAATTCTATTTAACTCTTTTTTTTTGGCATTTTATTCATTTATGTAATGTCAATCTAAGTTTTAATGCAAGTGTTCTAACATGACATGCATTCTAGATGAACCTAAACATGCAATGTCTAAATGACATGCAGTCAATGACATGGCACGGATGACATGGCATGTATGGATGACATAGCATACGACGTGGCATAATGATGATGCAACTAAAAAAAAAAAACTATATGACACGCACATAACACGGCATAGTAAATAATAACACAATTAAAACTATATGACACGCACATGATATTTTTGGTATTTCTATTGAAATTTGTAATTAAATATGCCCTAATTTAAGTATGCAATTTGAACTAAGAAAAGAAATCTAATCCATTCTGAGATGATATTCTTTTTGGTATTTTCAGAATATGTCAGTCGTCTTAATTAAACACAGATTATCAACTAATCGACACTTGCAATCCAACGAAATTTCAAATTAAAAGATTGAGATAATTTAAAAAATAACATATCATCTAACAGGTTAAATTAAAGATTATCACAATCTTTAGGCACAATAATTATCCAATATCAAGTCAAAGTAATTAAAAAGTGATCCAAAACCTTTACGGATCAAATTAGTAATTAAATTCACTATCATCAATAATGCCCTAATTGGATGATGCCTAAAATTTCATATATCGCAATTCGATAATGAAATCACGCAGAAATTAGCAATTTAATATTCAAATCAATTTGGGTAAAGATCGTTACCTAATTTGAACGACGATATCCAGATTAAGATCTAGGGACGCTGGGATTGCGATGGCGGTCGACGGTGGCTTCACTGAGATTCGTCCATGGAGTGGTTCTCGGCTGGAAAGTTCAGCAGGGGCTCTCGGGTGACCTGTAAAATAGAAACACCACACCTTTGTATGTCCCCCTCCGTGTTGAGTATCCCGCGTCTTCTCCTCTCAGTGAGTATTTATGTTGAATAGGATAAAGCGCAGAGGCTCCTTATTTCTTTTTCTTTTTTCTTTTCACCGACTCTACTTTGATCTCCACCCACGGCTTGGACTTCTGCAGCTGGTGCATGTGCATATGCATGACATGTGACTCATGTACGTATCAGTTCTAAATTTCATCGTTGCGGTACGGATCCTAAACGTAATGCACATGCAAATCAAGTGAATTTATATTTTTGTTCAAGAATCGGATCAACCCCTAATTTTTTTATGTAATAAAGAACTAAATGTAATGGTCAAAATTTAGGTATCAACAACTATCTAATAATGGTACCCACATAATTAATGATTTGGATGATATTAATTTGCATGATTTATTGACCATGCAATAACTTAATTCATAAGGGAGGATTCCTAAGATTTTCTCACTAAATAACAATGACATCTAAGTAGGACTTCTTGTACTGGTTTATTTGTCAGATATTGGGTATAATGCCTTTGGAAACATAAAAGAGTGTTTTTAATCGATTCAATTGAGTAATCTTAATTTCTTTATTGTATCATTTGTTTCGTAATGAATTCTTGCTCTCCTCATCAACTTAGGTTCCATCATCTAAACCACGCAGATTTTTTTTTAATGTATTCCTCAGTTAATTTTGATCGGTTTCCCAACGTCTTTTAATGGAGAAACTAAGACCCTGGAAGTTTTACAACATTAGGATAAGTACTGTTTGAGCTGATATTGCATAATCGATATGTGGACTGAACCCATTTGAAGGTTTGGAGAGTCCAGTCAAATAACAGCTTCACTTTGTTTTTATAGTTATATAGAAAAACTCATGCTATCTTAACATTAATTAAACTGTCGAAATGCTTATAGTTATTGTTTTTTGAATCTAATATATCATGGGCAAACCCTTAATCAAAGTAATGAATAATCACAAACAAAAGAGAGGGTAAATTCAAGAGAGAGGGAAAGACACGACAATAGATCAGAGAGTTCAGCACTAAGTATGCTGATCACTCCGTATTTATTTATGCTTGTTTATTTGGATAATCGACACACAAGCAGACATCATACATCCTTCTCCTCTTCTTTCGTAGGGCTTAAGCCTTGACGAGGTGAGCATCGAGGTCCTTAGTCATGTTAACCAGGAAATCGATATAGATGACTGGGTGGGGCATGCTCTCGTTCAACTTCTCATACTCGATGATCACCTTAACGACGTCGGGTCCTCCGTCCTTATGGACGGCCTGCCAGATGGCCGTGTAGCTCTTGTAATAGTTGAACACATCGCCTTCGATGCCGACGTGGGTTGCGATCTTGTTCTTATCGTCAAACTGTATCTTCTGCTTGAATGTCTCCTTCTTCCCTTCTGCACAAGTTCCACACTCCCACATGAAAATTGGAACGAACGAACTAGTAAAGGATGATTCTTCTTTTCCTTTCTTATATATATTCCTGAGGTTATATACATCCAAGTCTCCATGTTTCATCGAAATGCATTAATCATTGGACCAATCAAAGAGAACTTGGATATCTTCCTGCGTCTCTTCTCGTGTTCCATGATCACTTTAATTGGTGGCGGACTAAGTATATGGCATGTAGATAATCTCAAGTGCTAGCTCCATACACAGCGCAGGACAGATTCAGCTCTATGTTCATGCATTTCGATGCAGTGGAATGGAATGACTATAATGAGAATAAAAACGAAACATGGGCTTGTCAAATTGCAATTGATTCGGTGCATGATTAATCTAGGCCAAACTAAAACGGAACCTCTCCAGCACAAAAGAGGATGCTTACCAACTGAATAAGTCCACTTCCTAATGGAGCCCTCAGTGTGCCATTCGCCTTCATGAATCTCCCCAGCGTGCAGATCAGTGCAAGCAGTAGGAAGGTGGTGTGGGGTGTTCCTGAAGAAGCCGTAGAACTGATTGGCCGATGACTTGAGATCCACCTCCACCTCCATCTTCCCTCTCACTGCCATTGTCTTCTCTTCTGGGAGAATATGTGACCAACAAAATAAAAGCACGATATCTAACTTTCCAAACTTGGAATGTACCTGGTGGATGGCAATAGCTAGTTTGTGCCCTCTTTATATAGAAAAAAGAAAGGACTTCATCCTTAGCCCCAAGATGTTACTAATTCCCCAGCGACATCTTTGCATTATTGATTGTATCAATTAAGATGGCCCCGCTCCATGAAATTCATAAAAAAATGAACCGTGAATCACGTGGTTCGGATTTGCTTCATTGAGAATCCACTCATTATCCTGATGGGGGAGGTGAACAGCAAAGCAAGTGGCTCATGCCGCGCACTTTCATTTCAGTATCTATTAATCACTACGTAAGTTCGTAAGATTTGATATTAGTTAAGCACGAATTGTTTTGTCTGATGTCCCAAGGAAAACTGGTTATTCGCCTCTTCATTCCCATTGGTAATATCGTTTATGTGTTTTGACTAGCATCTTGTTGAGGACAAGCTCTGCCTCATCACATTATATAGGTGAGACCAATTTGTTGTATTTTCGGTTCATCGCTTGCGATGTGATGACGCAGAGGCTGTCCTCATCACTTTCGGTGGCTGCAGTAGTGGTGTCGTCGTCAAAGCTTTGGAAGAAGGGAGAGCTGAAAGAGAGAGAGAGAGAGAGAGAGAGAGAGAGAGAGAGAGAGAGAGATGTTGGGATTTGGTGAAAAAGAGGTGCCTATCTTTCTAACATGGATATTACTTGAAGCGTTTGTCATGTTTCTTGGGGTCCATACAAATTTGGGTAGGCCTTGCCAACAAAGAAATGCAGAGTTGATTGATATTACAAGTTTCGGGTACTTCATTTCTTTCTGCTGCTGAAGTACTTCCATTCACAGGCAAATTATTTCCATTGAAGACTAGGATTGATCACTGCCTCATCTGGAGATCACGTTCAGAGAAGTTATGACGTGCACAAAAAATATAATATATCATCTCGTTACATGTACATCCAGATGTATGTGTATCTATCTACCGGTCAAAAGCCCTACTGTGCAAGCTTTCGGTGTACAGTTGACTAAAAGGACCGGTCTGAAGGTTATGTTTCATTGAGTGAAAACGAAATGCCCATGCATCAGCAACTTGGAACCACAAACACTCGTTTCGCTCAGTCCTGCTGTTGAAGCTTCTGTGCTGGATATTAACTTGATAAATAATAATCGACTGCATCAGCTTTGAAGAATCCGATAATGGTAATAAATAAGCCCATCGACGTGGCTCCTTTAAAGTCATGAAGTGAGGATGGCCGGTTCCAAAAGCCAAAAGCCCTGCGCGATCCGGAAGGAAAGCAAAACGAAGAGTCTGCCAGGAGAGCAATATAAAGTCCGGACCCATCGGTCGGGACTCTAGCAGCCACGTCTCCAAGTATTCAGCCGAAACGATCGAAACGTGGGCAACAAGCCATTTTATACACTGCTCGAGGGTTGCAACTTTTTGTACATTTCAAGGATTCAAGATATCGGAGAATGGCATTTGGTATCTCATATCTATGACTTTTTCCTCATCATGAGAAGATAGGTAGGATTGGTAAGTATCTATACCCTACGTATTCAACACGTACATGGGAAAGAACTTGTAAAATCACAGCGAGAGCTGGGGACGCCTCACCAACTGGCCCCACCCATGCTGCCGCCACCTCTGGCAATGCCAACATGAGCTAAGGCCCGAGGACAGCGATGACCCCCGTCAGGCGTCCTCTTCCCCTAGTTTGCCTTCTGCACCCATGCCGCCAGCCACAATGGCCACATCTTCTCCAATGGCCTCATTCTTCTCTCTTCTCCTTACTCAAGTCTTTGCCCTGCGGCAACCACCTCTTGACTTTTAAGCATACCGTCATCATCCTTGACGCTGCCGAGCCCTCTTTGACAGGGGCAACGAAGAGAGAGCGATAGACAAGAGTTGTGGGGTGTTGTGGTGATCAGGCTTAGTGGCAATTTGGCAATGTACATCCAACAACGTGTTGAATATCATAAGAGAAATAGGAAGAGTAGCGGAGTGACCAATTGAATATGAAGAAATAAATTGTAAGCTTTTGACTTTTGTGTCATTTTGTAATTAAGTTGTAACATCTTATTTTAGAAGCGTAAGCACTCTGCAGTATAATTTGTACACCGTACAGGACACTGTATGATGAGCAACATAATTGTGTGACCATTTATTGTAGGATGTATCTTTAGCTATGCAAATGCCGTAACCAAAATGAGATTTCAAGATTTGAATCTAAAGTTTCAGATAAATTTTTTGAGTAAAACAAAAGTGATTAAACTATATTTTGTTTGATTTTGAAAACTCATTTTGGTTACGGCATTTGCATAGCTAAAGATACATCCTACAATAAATGGTAGCATTAACATTTCACTTGGTAAGAATTCTTGTAAGACTTATTAGTGAGATTCTTGGATATAACCACGCCTTTGGAAATATAAAAGTGCTTTTCGGTGATTTAATCAAGTTGGTATCAATATCGTACCGCTTGTCTCCTAATGAATCTCGCTTCTCTCTAAGATTTACTTCCCACCATTTGAACTACCCAAATCATGTGTTTAAATTACTCATTTGGTTTCGATCGGATTCCTGACTTCTTAGTGGAGAATCTAAGAACCATAAATTTCTACAACATAAAAATAAGTACTTTTTGAGTTCATATTGCATGATCGACAAAACATGTGGACTGAACCCATCCGAAAGTAAGATGAGCCTGGTCAAATAGCAGCTTCACTGGAATTTCTATGGCAATTTAGACAAATTCATGCTATCTTAACAGTAATTAGGCGGTCGAAATGTTGCAAATGTATATGCATCACTTGTTCATTGTCTCACAATTGGAAGCTCAGTTTGCAATATTTTACTTGCAACATAATCAGAGAAGGTGGATTATCCCCTTTTAACTCAATCAGCCTGACCGGCAAGGTGCTCATCGATTTCCTTAGCGAGGCCGATCACGAACTCCATGTAGTCCTTTGGGTCTTCATGGCTCTCATGGTGCTTCTCAAAGTCAAGGGTGATCTTCGCCACCGAGGCCTCGCCCTTCGGGACAATGTGGAGGGTGACCTTGTAGCTCTTGTACTTCTCCAGCAAGTGTCCAGCCACGGCAACAAACGTCGCCGACTTCTTTGCCTCATCAACCTCGATCTTCTCCTTGAAAACCTCCTCCTTCCCATCGACACACATTTTTACGCGACAAAAGGAAAAACAAATTGAAAGGTATTCCAAAATAATTAAGAATGCTCTCTCCTGATGACTGCTCACTGATGGTGTAAGTCCAGAGCTTGACCGATCCAGGAGCTTCCCAATCACCTTCATGCACTTCGATGGCGTGAACCTTTTCGGAGGAAGCGTTCGGGGCGTGTTGGAGTTCGCTGCTGATATACTTGTCATCTGGTGACTTGAGCTCCAACTCGGTCTTCAGTGTCCCCGCTAGATTCATCTTCTCTGTTCTTTTACTCAATAACCCTAACTAGCTTTACCTCTCACTCAAGATCTTTCTTGAGTATTCGGTAGTATTGAAAGCCTTGAAGGGTTTGCTTTCGTTGGATCTCCCATTTGTTTTGCCCAATCAAATTGAGGAATGCAGGCAGTACTTAGGAGAAAATTTTAAATACAAAAGATGTGTCAATTTAACAAACTACTAATCCACTCACCGCGCGACACATGTTTCTTGTGGGCCCACTGTCAAATTTCTCTCCTTTTGTCTGGACAAATTGTGGGTCCATTGATATAAAGGGGTTGGAGTTGTGCATAGGAATTTCGTGAATCACGTGTAATGGATTTGGTTCATATAGAATCATTCATTCTATCCATGGGGAAGATGAACAACAAAAGCAAGTAGCTTTATTTCACAATGTACTAATCACTAAGTAAGTACATAAGATCTTATATATGTTGAGCATAATTTCTTTGTTTGATGTGATTAGGAGAATTGGTTATTCGCCTTCTTCATTCTCGTTAATAGTAAATATTAGTAGTGATTTGACCAACTATTGAAAGCCTTGAAGGGTTTGCTTTCGTTGGATCTCCCATTTATTTTGCCCAATCAAATTGGCAGTACTTAGGAGAAAATTTTAAATACAAAAGATGTGTCAATTTAACAAACTACTAATCCACTCACCGCGCGACACATGTCTCTTGTGGGCCCACTATCAAATTTCTCTCCTTTTGTCTCGACAAATTGTGGGTCCATTAATATAAAGTGGTTGGAGTTGTGCATAGGAACTTCGTGAATCACGTGTAATGGGTTTGCTTCATATAGAATCATTCATTCTATCGGTGCGGAAGATGAACCACAAAAGCAAGTAGCTTTATTTCACAATGCACTAATCACTAAGTAAGTACATAAGATCTTATATATGTTGAGCATAATTTCTTTGTTTGATGTGATTAGGAGAATTGGTTATTCGCCTTCTTCATTCTCGTTAGTAGTAAATATTAGTGGTGATTTGACCAACTATTGAAAGCCTTGAAGGGTTTGCTTTCGTTGGATCTCCCATTTATTTTGCCCAATCAAATTGAGGAATGCAGGCAGTACTTAGGAGAAACTTTTAAATACAAAAGATGTGTCAATTTAACAAACTACTAATCCACTCACCGCGCGACACATGTCTCTTGTGGGCCCACTGTCAAATTTCTCTCCCTTCGTCTCGACAAATTGTGGGTCCTTTGATATAAAGTGGTTGGAGTTGTGCATAGGAACTTCGTGAATCACGTGTAATGGGTTTGCTTCATATAGAATCATTCATTCTATCGGTGCGGAAGATGAACCACAAAAGCAAGTAGCTTTATTTCACAATGTACTAATCACTAAGTAAGTACATAAGATCTTATATATGTTGAGCATAATTTCTTTGTTTGATGTGATTAGGAGAATTGGTTATTGGCCGTCTTCATTCTCGTTAGTAGTAAATATTAGTGGTGATTTGACCAATGTTCCGTTAAATTTATTGGGTTTGTGTTTCTTATTAAATGGGGAGACCTATTTGTAGTATTTTTAGCTCATGGCTTTTTTTTTTTTTTTTTTTGGTCTTAGCTCATGGCTTTACAATGTGCTTACTTAGTTGGGCTTCTCCATCATCAATAGCGACCAACCTCCGCCACGGACGACGACGAGCCAAGGAAGGAGACGATCAAAGGAGAGGCAAATGGCTGAGAAGAAGAGTGGGTTTGTGAGGTGTGATTATGACATGGCGGGCAAGTCTTTTACTGGTTTATTTTCATTGGCTCCGTGACGATCTTTTAATGAATACTCGAAATGGGGTAGATCTAGCCGTAGCCATACCCCCAATTTCTTTTCCCTCCACATATGTCGCTGTCATCTCCAGCATTACTCTCAACCCCTTGCTTAGCACGTGTCAAATGAATAGCATGGGTCAATGTTACTATTTATGTTATTATTAAGTATGGCAAAATCAACAGCAGTCACTTTAAAGCTGACCTAATATGATGCAGTTGCGCGTTAGAATCGTTTGGATGATTTAATGTGGGCACAATTGCTTCAACTGACTCGTTGTTGAATTATTCAAAAGAAAATAAAAAATTATGAGCCTTATCTAGAACTCATCTATGGGTTCCATGATGTGGATATAAAATGGATATCAAGTTGTAAATGAAGGTACAGTTTAATATTTAAATATTCCAACGTTCAACCTCATGCATAGGATCTTGGTCTAAATTTAAAGCATGGAAATACGTAATTGGAAATACAAATAAAGGCCTAAAAAAATTTGAACCAAGACCTTCTACTATGATATTATATAAGATTTTGTAAGATCTCTTGTTGTAGTATCATATGAAATTTTGGGGAACTATTGCCTATTGTTTAAAAAATTTAAGTTATTACAAGAAGGTGTTATTTAAAATTTAACTATTCTAACAATAACATTTCTTTCTTTCTTAGGGAAATGGAAAAAATCGCACTAACTAGTTGGATTTCGACCAAACTGAATCAATTGCAAGACCTCAAAACTTTAGTATATATTTGCTGATTGATATATTTGCTTTTTGGCCCAAAGAATATGAAAATGTAAGCATATAATTAAACCCTTTGCATATATAAGAGTCAAAATGAGTTATAATATTGTGAAACAAATAAGCTTTTCATTTAGAGGGTAAACTTAAATTTGGCATGGCACAACTGTGACACAAGAACATGATTTGCCAATGAGTATAACCTCAGGCAAGGTCTACCACGTGCACACGTAGAGAGAGAGAGAGAATTGTGCAAATAAATAAAGTACACGGATTGAATTCCGGAAAAACAAAAGTGAGAGAGAGAGAGAGTAAATTGTGCAAATAAATAAAGTACATGTATTGAATTTCGGAAAAGAAAAAAATGAGTCATGAACTTTATAGAAAAATCACCCTGAACTGAATTATATAAGTTCAAGGATGATGAAAAAAAAAATCAGGAATGTCATCGAACAAACAGCGAAAGTTGATGAACTACCCGTCATTGCCCAAAGGAAAAAAAAGAAAAAAAAAAAACGAACATCATTCATCTCCCGAGAAAGGGTTGATATAAGGCAAACTCAAAGTTCCTTCAATCGAATTGCCGTATCGATTTGACCGACAGCTACATTGATTTGCACATTGATGTAAAGCTCAACAAGAAGAGAACTATCGGTCTCTCAAATCTCGTGCGAGACCAAAGGTTAATTTTCTCTTGTGATTTTTTTTTTTTTTTACCAAAATGGGCTTACATCGTAATGCATGAACAATGATGTGATCTCCTAAGGAAGGATTATGATCCTCTAAAATCAGTATTAGAACGTATATTTTATTGAATTTAATTCGAGAGAGAGCATTTAACTTTAGTCTCTCCTTCTTTAACCAACTTCCCCTCATCCTCCCGATCCATAGGCCCCGTTTGGTTCAGCATTCCAAGGGGCTTTCAGCTCCCAAAACCCCTTGGGAAATAATTTAGATGTTTGGTTCAGCATTTGGAGGTGTTATTAGCCAAATACTAGCATTTGAAATGCTGAAAGCCCAAAGCAATCAGAAATGTAAGTGCACCTCTACTATTCATCCATTGACTTCTTCTTCCTCTTCTTTTTTAAACTGATCATCTTCCCCATACCCCAATCGCCATTGATCGACGATGGAGTTTCATCGGATTTTATTTTTATTTTTTAAAAAAATAATAAAATCCATTTACAAATGTTAGGTTCACCTTCTTCTTTTTTTGTCATTTTTATCTTTTGACAATCAATAGCCCAACTTTTTATCAATACACTAGAATAATCATTAATTAACAAAGATGATTAATACTACAATAATTAAAAAAATTATTCAAAGTTGAAAACAAACCTAGAAGAACTCTAGACCAAAAGTTGAGCTTTACATCTAATTTATAATCAAATTCTTTTAATATAATTTTTAAATAAATTTACTAATATATATTTTTACATTACTCTCAACATGAAAATTAAAAGGTTATATAGTCATTGTTTTTTTTTTTTTTTTTTTTTGCAATTTTAAAAATACTAAAACTAAAAAACTTAATTTGGTCATACTAAAGGGTTTTTCAAATAAATATTTACCAAACAGTCTTACATTTTCCTAAAGCACCTTTTAGTTATAGTTTACCAAATAGTCTAGCATTTCTGAAAACCCATTTACCTCAAAGGTATTTGCATTCTCCTAAGGGCATTTCCCCAAAGTCGAACCAAACCGTTCGTCAAAAAACGGTTCAAATCAGAAACTGAACCGAATCAAAGTTTGTTTAGATCCCTTTTTTTTTTTTTTTGTGGAAACAAACAGTAAAACAAAACTGTATTGTACTACCTCCTACTATTTTACTATATTTACCATTGCATGAGAAGTAACATTTCATTTTAAATGTGAACCAGTTTAGATGTGAACTTATGAATTGGTCTGAGCATGAAGTTTGGTTTCTACAATAATTTAGTCCTCTCTCTCTCTCTCTCTCTCTCTCTCTCTCTCTCTCTCTCTCTCTCTCTCTCTCTCTCTCTCTCTCTCTCTCTCTCTCTCTCTCAACTATTTTTAGTGAATTAAGATCATAGTATTACCGAAAAAAGATGAGGATAGAACAAACGATTTAGTTCGATTCCAAAACTGAACTTAACCAAACCGTAAAAATGATCTAATTCAGTTTTGTTCCAAATTACTATAAGTTTTGCTTGGTTTCGTTTCATTTTTGTTCAAACCTTGTACTCTCTCAACAAACTAAAGTCTTCTGCAAGTAGGGTAAAGAAAAGATGGTGGAAGAAAGTGTTGGTTCATAAACATATATTATGAGTGAATATATCCGATACAGACATTTAATTGAATCTTTCTTCTCCACCACACGAACAGTCATTCCCGAGTTTTTGTATTCCTTTTTTCAATTCATGACATGCCACATCAAACTTCTTTTCCTGAAACTACATTGAAAATGATAATTTGGGGGTATCTTTATTTATGAACTCTCGAACGAAGCAATATTCGACTAGCAACATTGTCCGACAGCTTTTATGCGGTTTGCTTTGGTATAACGTAAAAATAGAACAAAACGGAAGCATCACTTTTTTTTTTCGGTCGGTCATACTCTAATCATATTCTAACACTCACTCTCAAACTTTTGCCATGCAAGCCTCTTTGCAAGGCGTGGGAGTCGAAACTCACTCCTGAAATGAAATCGTCCCCACCCCAATTCCCCTTGAGAATGTGGGGATTTGAACCCCTCACCTCCCCCTTCCAAGTTGGAAGGATGGCCACTGGGGCGAACCCCCAATGGTTAAACATCACCTTACTCACCCCTACTCGCACCTCTCTCTCTCATTCGAAGTCGCCAACCTTAGGCAACCCCAGATTGAAGGTTAGTTGAAAGTAGCGACCTCCTCTTGTGTGGAGATGTAAATTTGTAGAGTGTGGATCTTGCAAGCGCCCTTGAATGAGGAGACAATGGTATGCGTTACGTAAAATAAATGCAGCATTCGATTAGGCATGGGCTCTCCCAAACTTGTATACCTCATACGACGTTGGAATATTCTAGATTAGGTCAAATTAACATTATGAGAATATTTAAATGAGAAGTCGCCACTAGCCTATCGAAGTTAATTAAAAATCAAATGAGGCATATAAGTGTACCCACTTCCTACGCGACTAGAGATTATGAGTACGAGGAATTAATTATACTAATTTTCTCTAATGCGTTTTCAGTGTGGTTCTTCTTATCAAAAAATTATGTAGCAAGCAGCTCAAATGCATTTTTAACCTATCCTCTAACATGTAAAATTATTATACGAGTGCACAGTCATTAAAATAACAATCAATAATCAAAGCAACAAATAAATTGCAAAAATATGGAAGAAATTAAAATACCTTAAAGCAAACAAAGCATGGTAATCAATTCCTAAATTTCTGTCAAGTGTTTATCAAAAGTGTTTATCAAAAGAACGCGCATGCCTAACCTAAACATTAACTTTAATTGTTTATGCAATGCTAATTAACTCTTTTTTGGCATTTTATTCATTTATGTAATGTCAATCTAAGTTTTAATGCAAGTGTTCTAACATGACATGCATTCTAGATGAACCTAAACATGCAATGTCTAAATGACATGCAATCAATGACATGGCACGGATGACATGGCATGTATGGATGACATAGCATACGACGTGGCATAATGATGATGCAACTAAAAAAAACCTATATGACATGCACATAACATGGCATAGTAAATAATAACACAATTAAAACTATTTGACATGCACGTGATATTTTTTGTATTTCTATTAAAATTCGTAATTAAATATGCCCTAATTTAAGCATGCAATTTGAACTACGAAAAGAAATCTAATCCATTCTAAAATGATGTTCTTTTTGGTATTTTCAGAATATAGTAGTCGTCTGAATTAAACATAGACTATCAACTAATCGACACTTGCAATCCAACGAAATTTCAAATTAAAATATTGAGATAATTTAAAAACTAACATATCATCTAACAAGTTAAATTAAAGATTATCACAATTTTTAGGCACAATAATTATCCAATATCAAGTCAAAGTAATTAAAAAGTGATCCAAAACATTTACGGATCAAATTAATAATTGAATTCACTATCATCAATAATGCCCTAAAATCTCATATATGGCAATTAGATAACGAAATCACACCGAAATTAGCAATTTAATATTCAAATCAATTTGGGTAAAGATTGTTACCTAATTTGAATGACGATATCTGGATTAAGATCTAGGGACGCTGGGATTGCGATGGCGGTCGACGGTGGCTTCACTGAGATTCGCCCATGGAGTGGTCTCTCGGGTGACTTGCAAAACAGAAACACCACGCCTTTTTGTATGTCCCCCTCCGTGTTGAGTATCCCGCGTCTTCTCTTCTCTTCTCAGTGAGTACTTTATGTTGAATAGAATACAGCGCACACGCTCCTTATTTCTTTTTTTCCTTCTTTTCACCGATCCTACTTTGATCTCCACTCATGGCTTGGACTGCTGCAGCTGGTGCATGTGCATGACATGTGACTCATGTACGTATCAGTTCTAAATTTTATCATTGCGGTATGGATCCTAAATGTAATGCACATGCAAATCAAGTGAATTTATATTTTTGTTGAATCACATGAACCACTAATTTTCTTATGTAATAAAGAACTAAATGTGGCCGTCAAAATTTAGGTATCAACAACTGTTTAATAATGGTATCCACATGATTAATGATTGGGATAATATTAATTCGCATGATTTATTGACCATGCAATAACTTAAGTCATAAGGGAGGATTCCTAAGATTTTCTCACGAAATAACAATGATGTCTAAGTAGGGCTTCTTGTACTGGCTTATTTGTGAGATATTGGGTATAATGCCTTTGGAAACATAAAAGAGTGTTTTTAATCGATTCAATTAAGTAATCTTAATTTCTATGTTGTATCGTTTGTTTCGTAATGAATTTTTGCTCTCCTCATCAACTTAGGTTCCATCATCTAAACCACGCAGATTTTGTTTTAATGTACTCCTCAGTTAATTTTGATCGGTTTCCCAACGTCCTTTAATGGAGAAACTAAGACCCCGGAAGTTTTACAACATTAGGATAAGTACTTTTTGAGCTGATATTGCATAATCGACATGTGGACTGAACCCATTTGAAGGTTTGGAGAGTCCAGTCAAATAACAGCTTCACTTTGTTTTTATAGTTATATAGAAAAACTCATGCTATCTTAACATTAATTAAACTGTCGAAATGCTTATGGTTAATTGTTTTTTGAATCTAATATATCATCGGCAAACCCTTAATCGTAGTAATGAATAATCACAAACAAAAGAGAGGGTAAATTCAAGAGAGAGGGAGAGAGACATGACAATAGATCAGAGAGTTCAGCACTAAGTATGCCGATCGCTCCGTATTTATTTATGCTTGTTTATTTGGATAATCGAAACACAACCAGACATCATAGATCCTTCTCCTCTTCTTTCGTAGGGCTTAAGCCTTGACGAGGTGAGCATCGAGGTCCTTAGTCATGTTAACCAGGAAATCGATATAGATGACTGGGTGGGGCATGCTCTCGTTCAACTTCTCATACTCGATGATCACCTTAACGACGTCGGGTCCTCCGTCCTTATGGACGGCCTGCCAGATGGCCGTGTAGCTCTTGTAATAGTTGAACACCTCGCCTTCGATGCCGACGTGGGTTGCGATCTTGTTCTTATCGTCAAACTGTATCTTCTGCTTGAATGTCTCCTTCTTCCCTTCTGCACAAGTTCCACACTCCCACATGAAAATTGGAACGAACGAACTAGTAAAGGATGATTCTTCTTTTCCTTTCTTATATATATTCCTGAGGTTATATACATCCAAGTCTCCATGTTTCATCGAAATGCATTAATCATTGGACCAATCAAAGAGAACTTGGATATCTTCCTGCGTCTCTTCTCGTGTTCCATGATCACTTTAATTGGTGGCGGACTAAGTATATGGCATGTAGATAATCTCAAGTGCTAGCTCCATACACAGCGCAGGACAGATTCAGCTCTATGTTCATGCATTTCGATGCAGTGGAATGGAATGACTATAATGAGAATGAAACGAAACATGGGCTTGTCAAATTGCAATTGATTCGGTGCATGATTAATCTAGGCCAAACTAAAACGGAACCTCTCCAGCACAAAAGAGGATGCTTACCAACTGAATAAGTCCACTTCCTAATGGAGCCCTCAGTGTGCCACTCGCCTTCATGAATCTCCCCAGCGTGCAGATCAGTGCAGGCATTAGGAAGGTGGTGTGGGGTGTTCCTGAAGAAGCCGTAGAACTGATCGGCCGATGACTTGAGATCCACCTCCACCTCCATCTTCCCTCTCACTGCCATTGTCTTCTCTTCTGAGAGAATATGTGACCAACAAAATAAAAGCACGATATCTAACTTTCCAAACTTGGAATGTACCTGGTGGATGGCAATAGCTAGTTTGTGCCCTCTTTATATAGAAAAAAGAAAGGACTTCATCCTTAGCCCCATGATGTTACTAATTCCCCAGCGACATCTTTGCATTATTGATTGTATCAATTAAGATGGCGCCACTCCATGAAATTCATAAAAAAATGAACCGTGAATCACGTGGTTCGGATTTGCTTCATTGAGAATCCACTCATTATCCTGATGGGGGAGGTGAACAGCAAAGCAAGTGGCTCATGCCGCGCACTTTCATTTCAGTATCTATTAATCACTACGTAAGTTCGTAAGATTTGATATTAGTTAAGCACGAATTGTTTTGTCTGATGTCCCAAGGAAAACTGGTTATTCGCCTCTTCATTCCCATTGGTAATATCGTTTATGTGTTTTGACTAGCATCTTGTTGAGGACAAGCTCTGCCTCATCACATTATATAGGTGAGACCAATTTGTTGTATTTTCAGTTCGTCGCTTGCGATGTGATGACGCAGAGGCTGTCCTCATCACTTTCGGTGGCTGCAGTAGTGGTGTCGTCGTCAAAGCTTTGGAAGAAGGGAGAGCTGAAAGAGAGAGAGAGAGAGAGATGTTGGGATTTGGTGAAAAGGAGGTGCCTATCTTTCTAACATGGATATTACTTGAAGCGTTTGTCATGTTTCTTGGGGTCCATACAAATTTGGGTAGGCCTTGCCAACAAAGAAATGCAGAGTTGATTGATATTACAAGTTTCGGGTACTTCATTTCTTTCTGCTGCTGAAGTACTTCCATTCACAGGCAAATTATTTCCATTGAAGACTACGATTGATCAATGCCTCATCTGGAAATCACGTTCAGAGAAGTTATGATGTGCACAGAAAATATAATATATCATCTCGGTACATGTACATCCAGATGTATGTGTATCTATCTACCGGTCAAAAGCCCAACTGTGCAAGCTCTCGGTGTACAGTTGACTAAAAGGATCGGTCTGAAGGTTATGTTTCATTGAGTGAAAACGAAATGCCCATGCATCAGCAACTTGGAACCCCAAACACTTGTTTCGCTCAGTCCTGCTGTTGAAGCTTCTGTGCTGGATATTAACTTGATAAATAATAATCGACTGCATCAGCTTTGAAGAATCCAATAATGGTAATAAATAAGCCCATCGACGTGGCTCCTTTAAAGCCATGAAGTGAGGATGGCCGGTTCCAAAAGCCAAAAGCCCTGCGCGATCCGGAAGGAAAGCAAAACGAAGAGTCTGCCAGGAGAGCAATATAAAGTCCGGACCCATCGGTCGGGACTCTAGCAGCCACGTCTCCAAGTATTCAGCCGAAACGATCGAAACGTGGGCAACAAGCCATTTTATACACTGCTCGAGGGTTGCAACTTTTGTACATTTCAAGGATTCAAGATATCGGAGAATGGCATTTGGTATCTCATATCTATGACTTTTTCCTCATCATGAGAAGATAGGTAGGATTGGTAAGTATCTATACCCTACGTATTCAACACGTACATGGGAAAGAACATGTAAAATCACAGCGAGAGCTGGGGACGCCTCACCAACTGGCCCCTCCCATGCTGCCGCCACCTCTGGCAATGCCAACATGAGCTAAGGCCCAAGGACAGCGATGACCCCCGTCAGGCGCCCTCTTCCCCTAGTTTGCCTTCTGCACCCATGCCGCCAGCCACAATGGCCACATCTTCTCCAATGGCCCCATTCTTCTCTCTTCTCCTTACTCAAGTCTTTGCCTTGCTGCGGCAACCACCCCTTGACCCTTAAGCATACTGTCATCATCCTTGATGCTGCTGAGCCCTCTTTGACAGGGGCAACAAAGAGAGAGCAATAGACAGACAGAGTTGTGGGGTGTTGTGGTGATCAGGCCTAGTGGCGATTTGGCAATGTACAACCAACAATGTGTTGAATATCATAAGAGAAATAGGAAGAGTAGCGGAGTGACCAATGGAATATGAAGAAATAAATTATAAGCTTTTGACTTTGGTGTCATTTTGAAATTAAGTTGAAACATCTTATTTTAGAAGAGAAAGCCCTCTGCAGTGTAATTTGTACTCTGTAAAGGACACTGTATGATGAGCAACATAACTGTGTGACCATATTTTGGACAATAATGTTTGACTGATCAAATGCTTTGAACCTCGTTGATGAAATTTCAGAAAGAAATCCGATTAAATGAACTTTGCAAAAATGCTTTTATCTTCCCAAAAACTTAAACAGTCTTATCTCAACTTTAGCAACAAGAATGATCCTTACAGAAACAGATTCTGCTTCTGTTGCCTTTACCTCAAATAAGACCAACCTATAATCTGTTCCTTTTTCAAAATCATTGCATACTAATGTTGGAGCAGCAAGGGAAAGATGGGTCCCGACAAACAACAGAAAGCAGATTTAGAGCAGTAAAGAGCAGACAAGAGAAATGACTTACATATCACTAGACTATACGGCTGTAAATGCATATAACAGGATCGATAATAACTTATCGGTCATACATATGGGAGGCCAGTGAGGTCTCCTAGAACCGTACGGCCAAAAAGATCCTCTTAGAATGGTTGTTCTCACGAAAACTCAACAAATCAAACTGTTCAGATAGCGAACTACCATGAACATGTATTGTAATGTCAGTTACATTTCCAACAATACAGCAGAAGAACCACACAGCATAAATCTTTCACCCATGGAAAGAAAGGCCCAGCACTGGGCACATTGAAGAGAACCAGAGCCAAGAACAGATACCTTCAACAAGCACCAGATAGTACCTAATAAGAATACAGCAAGTTTCACTTTTATCAGAAATTTGAGCATTGCAGCAGCGTCTATAGAGCAGCAGAAGTCAAAAAATGATGCTGATTGTCCAATTGACACGGCATCCTAACCCCAAAAGTTCAAAAGAATGGACCCTGTGATACCTACTTTGCAAGATTAGTCAAGTTTCACAAAGGAACTTTGCTGTATCCAGATGGAACACAGAAAAGCACACTTACGATTGTAAAGGAATGCTGAAAAAACAAGATTAACAAATGCCAATTGCAGTTGCAAAGGCAATCTGCCATCGCCTTTGGCATTAACAAACAAGCAATCCTTATTAGGGTTACCTTCACATGAAGACCTCTAAACCAACATCTCAAAAAGTTCTTGAACATCTAAAACCTTTTGCTCAATGCCCATAGAAACTATTTCTACAGTAACATAATACCAGGAGATTGAACAAGAGAAACGGACTTTGTACACTTCTAATAGTAGAAAAAGTCCATTGTAGTCTAAAGAAAAAAAATACATTATGCTGAAGAGAAGTTATTACAAGATCTGCCCAATCTGATCTGTCCACGGAGTGATAGTGCCATAATGAGAGCAAATGCTTGTGCATGTCAAAACCTTCTTCAAGCAACTCGTTTGTTCATCTGCTGACATAACTGTATCTGGAATCACTGAGGAAAGCATAATCTACGTGCGAACAAGAAAAATTAAGAAACCATTCAATTTGCTACGCATTCACTTCTATGTATCAGCCAAAGAAAAAACGTTTGCCTGCAGAATGAAGATTAAAGCATGGCAACAATGTCCCAAATCGACTGCCTCAAATTTCCTCAAACCAAATGACTTCACATACTTTCTGCAGGATTATGCAACCTTAACCTCTAGTCTTTTAATGGATTCTGCTAATAAAATCCTTCTTTTATCTTAATTAACTAAATCGTAGTCTTTTCTCGTGCGGAATAAAGAGTGTTGGTTATGTCACTACTTCACCAAACACATCGTTTGATGTGTAGAATTGACACTCGTCGATAGTTAACGTGGTCCTTTTACAGTTCACTTAACAATTAACCTTTTACAATTCACTTAAGAATTATGCTTCGATCGCTAACTGAGTTTAACCGACGCCAGTGATTATAAGGAAGAGCATCTAACTCGGAAAGCATTTTTTGATTTAGCGTATGTAGATAGTTGAACCTCTACATCGTAAATTAACCTAAGAGGGGACAATGATGCGATACCCAGTGGAGGTGAGCATACAGAAAACGGTCGACCTGGCTTCAATTTTTCAGTAGCATGAAACATTTCCTACTCGCTCAACATTTTGAAGGTAAATTGTCCTCGTGAACGATTTTAATTGGAGGATAAGAAAAGAACCAATTACTTCAGCTAAAATACAGATTCGATTTCACTAATTTAGCATTTTCAACTCAATCAGTGGTCAAATATAGGGCCCCAAAAATATATTTCTACAAGCTAAGATTACAACATGTTTGTTTGAGAATGTCTACACTTTTCGAGCCAGATTCCTCTGCTTTGTGGCGTGCTGAACAACCTTTTCCTCCACAGGAAGGCCTTTTCGCCGTCTCACAGCGTCAATCAGCTTTCTCGCTGTATTAAGTACACTAGAACCATCTCTAAACTCCTCAATTTCCTCTTCAGTTTTGGGCACAAAGAAAGGATCCTCAGGAAGCGCTTCCCAGTGACTAAGTACTAGCAGAGCACTAGCAGCTCCACCTGTCCATCTCCTTAGCTCATCTGCAAAGCCAAAACTTTCAGCAACCAGAACATATGCGTGGACAGTGAAAAGAAATGTTAAATTTAGAGTGTGGATCTTGCAAGCGCCCTTGAATAAGGAGACGATGGTGGCAATGCGTTATGTAAAAAGAAATGCAGCATTCAATGGTGTGGGCTCTCCCAAGCTCATTAAAATAACAATCAATAATCAAAGCAACAAATAAGTTGCAAAAATAGGGAAGAAATTAAAATACCTTAAAGCAAGCAAAGCACGGTAATCAATTCCTAAATTTCTGTCGAGTGTTTATCAAAAGAATGCGCCTGCCTAACCTAAACATTAACTCTAATTGTTTATGCAATTCTATTCAACTCTTTTTTGGCATTTTATTCATTTATGTAATGTCAATCTAAGTTTTAATGCAAGTGTTCTAACATGACATGCATTCTAGATGAACCTAAACATGCAATGTCTAAATGACATGCAATCAATGACATGGCATGTATGGATGACATAGCATATGACGTGGCATAATGATGATGCAACTAAAAAAAAACTATATGACATGGCATAGTAAATAATAACACAATTAATACTATATGACATGCACGTGATATTTTTGGTATTTCTATTAAAATTTGTAATTAAATATGCCCTAATTTAAGTATGCAATTTGAACTAAGAAAAGAAATGTAATCCGTTCTACGATGATGTTCTTTTTGTTATTTTCAGAATATGGTAGTCGTCTGAATTAAACATAGATTATCAAATAATCAACACTTGCAATCCAATGAAATTTCAAATTAAAAGATTGAGATAATTTAAAAAATAACATATCATCTAACAGGTTAAACCAAAGATTATCACAATCTTTAGGCACATTAATTATCCAATATCAAGTCAAATTAATTAAAAAATGATTAAAACCTTTACGTATCAAATTAGTAATTGAATTCACTATCATCAATAATGCCCTAATTGGATGATGCCTAAAATCTCATATATCGCAATTAGATAACGAAATCACACAGAAATTAGCAATTTAATATTCAAATCAATTCGGATAAAGATTATTACCTAATTTGAACGACAATATCCGGATTAAGATCTAGGGACGCTGGGATTGCGATGGCGGTCGATGGTGGCTCCACTGAGATTCGCCCATGGAGTGGTTCTCGGCTGGAAAGTTCAGCAGGGACTCTCGGGTGACCTGCAAAACAGAGACACCACACCTTTGTATGTCCCCCTCCGTGTTGAGTATCCCGCGTCTTCTCTTCTCAGTGAGTACTTTATGTTGAATAGAATAAAGCGCAGAGGCTCCCTATTTCTTTTTTTCTTTCTTTTCACCGACTCTACTTTGATCTCCACCCATGGCTTGGACTTCTGCAGCTGGTGCATGTACATGACGTGTGACTCATGTACGTGTCAGTTCTAAATTTTATCATTGCGGTACAGATCCTAATTGTAATGCACATGCAAATCAAGAGAATTTATCTTTTTGTTTAGGAGTCAGGTCAACTCCAAAAAAAAATTTATGTGATAAACAACTAGGTACGTTAGTTAAAATTTAGATATCAATAGCCATTTGATAGCTCCCACATAATTAATGATTTAGATGACATTAGTTTGCATAATTGATTGACCATGCAATAACTTGGGTCATAAGAGAGGATTCCTAAGATTTTCTCACGAAATTTTAATGATGTTTGAGTAAGAATTCTTGTTCTGGCTTATTTGTGAGATATTGGGTATAATGCCTTCGAAACATGAAAGAATGTTTCTAAGCAATCCAATTGAGTAACCTTAATTTCTATATCGTACCGCTTGTTTTATAATGAATTCTTGCTCTCCTCGTCAATTTTGGTCCCATCATCTACGCAGATTTTGTTTTAACGCACTCCTTAGTTAGTTAGTTAGTTAGCATCCCGGAAGTTTGACGACATTAGGATAAGTACTTATTGAGCTGATATTGCATAATCGACAAATCATGTGGACTGAACCCATTTGAAGGTTTGGAGAGTCTGGTCAAATAACAGCTTCACTTTGAATCTGATATATCATCAGCAAACCCTTAATCAAAGTAACGAATAATCACAAACAAAAGAGAGGGTAAATTCAAGAGAGAGGGAGAGAAACACGACAATAGATCAGAGAGTTCAGCACTAAGTAGTGCCGATCACTCCGTATTTATTTATGCTTGTTTATTTGGATAATCGAAACACAAGCGGACATCATAGCTCCTTTTCCTCTTCTTTCGTAGGCTTAAGCCTTGACGAGGTGAGCATCAATGTCTTTAGTCATGTTAACCATAGAATCGAGATAATTGACTGGGTGGGGCATGCTCTCGTTCAGTTTCTCGTACTCGATGATCACCTTGACAACGTCGGGTCCTCTGTCCTTATGGACGGCCTGCCAGATGGCCTTGTAGCTCTTGTAATAGTTGAACACCTCGCCTTCGATGCCGACGTGGGTTATGATCTTATTCTTGTCGTCAAACTGTATCTTCTCCTTGAATGTCTCCTTCTTCCCTTCTGCACAAATTCCACACCCCCACACGAAAATTGGAACAAATGAGCGAGTAAAGAATGATTATTCTTCTTTTCCTCTCATACATATGTTCCTGAGGTTATATGCATCCTGCTTCATGTTTTATCGAAATGCATAAATTACTGGACCAATCAAAGAGAACTTGAAAATCTTCCTGCGTCTCTTCTCGTGTTCCACGATCACTTTAGTTGGTGGTGGACTAAGTATATGAAATGTTGATAATCTCAAGTGGTAGCTTCATACATTTTGATGCGGCGGAATGGAATGACTATAGTGAGAATGAAACGAAATATGTGCTTGTCAAATGTGCATGATTAATCTAGGCCAAACTAAAACGAAATCTCTCCGACACGAAAGAGGGTACTTACCCAGTGAGTAAGTCCACTTCCTAATGGAGCCCTCAGAGTGCCATTCGCCTTCATGAATCTCCCCAGCGTGCACATCAGTGCAAGCATTAGGAAGGTGGTGCGGGGTGTTACTGAAAAAGCCGTAGAACTTATCGGTCGATGACTTGAGATCCACCTCCACCTCCACCTTCCCTCTCACTGCCATTATCTTCTCTTCTAAGAGAAAAGGTAACCAACAAAATAAAAGCACAATATGGCTGCGTTTGGATTCTGCTTTTCCCAGCAACTTTAGGCTTCCAAAGCCCTTTGGGCTAAAAATGGGTGTTTGGCAAAAAAATTTCCAAGTATCTTCAGCTCAAAGCTTGCCTTTTGAAGGCTGAAAGCCCAAGGCAGGGGTACAGCTTTCTCGGTAAGCTGAGGTTACTGTTCATATTTTTTTTTTCCAAAATTATCCTTACGAACTATTTGTTTTTCCGTTTTTTACCCTTGTGAAAAGCACTGTTCATCTTCTCCGTCGAGGGTGGCTCCGATGGTAGCTGCTCGATCGCGCGACCGCCGGCGAGGTCGCGCGACATCCGGCGAGGTCGCGCGGCCCGGGCGCGGCCCTCGCCGAGGTCGCGTGACCTCAGGCGAGGGTCGCGTAGCCTCGGCGACGGCCGATCGTGGTCGCGCGACCCGGGCGTGGCCGTCGCCGAGGTCGCGCGACCCGGGCGCGGCCGTCGCCGAGGTCCCCCGACCTCGGGCGCGGCCCTAGCCGAGGTCCCCGACCTCGGGCGAGGGTTGCGTACCCTCGCGACGGCCAATCGGGGTTCTCGGAGGTCGAGGCGGTGTCGCGCGACGCGCGCGACCTCGCCGGCCCAGATCCGGGGTCGCCGGAGGTCGCGACGGCGTCGCACGACCTCGCCGGCCCAGATCCGGGGTCGCCGGAGGTCGCGACGGCGCCGCACGACCCGCCGACCCAAATCCGGGGTCGTCGGAGGTCGCGACGGCGTCGCGCGACCTCGCCGGCCCAGATCCGAGGTCGCGACGGCGTCGTGCGACCTCGCGGGCCCAGATCCGGGTCGCTAGAGGTCGCGCGACGGCGTCGCGCGACCTCGCGGCCCAGATCCGAGGTCGCCGGAGGTCGCGACGGCGTCGCGCGACCTCGCCGGCCCAGATCAGGGGTCACCGGAAGTCGCTGAGGGTCGCCGCCGGCCGCCGGATGCCGCCTGCCTTTGCTGGTTTTCATTTTTTTTATTTTTTTTATTTTTCTTTTGATATTTTTTTTTTCACAAAAGCCCTTTTTCCCCCAAACACCATTTTGCTCGAAGGTACTTCACAAATGGCTTTTAAATTACAATTTACCAAACACAATTTGCATTTTGGAAAACACATTCAACTCAAAGGCCTTTGCATTTTCCCAAAGACTTTCCCCAAAAGTCTTCCCAAACGCACCCTATGTAACTTTCCAAATTTTGAATGTATCTGCTGGATGGCGATAGTTAGTTTATGCCGTCTTTATATAGAAAAAAGAAAGGACCTCATCCTTAGCCACAAGATGTTATTAATTCCCCAGCGACATCTTTGCATTATTGGTCGTACCAATTAAGATGGCCCCGCTCCGTTGAATTGATGAAAAAATTAAAAAAGGGGTTGCAGTTGTGTATACGTAATTCGTGATTCACGTGGTTTGGATTTGCTTCATTGAGAATCAGTCAATCTCCTGATGAGGGAGACGAACAGCAAAGCAAGGAGCTCACGCCACGTATTTTTATTTCAGTATCTACTAATCCCTACGTAAGTAGGTAAGATTTGATATTAGTTAAGCATATTTGTTCACGTGGCTTGGATTTGCTTCATTAAGAATCATTCATTCTCCTGCTGGGGGAGATGAACAGCAAAGCAAGTAGCTCATGCCGCATGTTTTTATTTCAGTATATTCTAATCACTACTTAAGAACATAAGATTAGATATTAGTTAATTCAATTTTATTGTTTGAGGTAGTAAGGAAAGTTGATTATTCGCTTCTTCATTCCCATTGGTAACATCGGTATGTGTTTTGACTAGCATCCTGTTGAGGACTACCTATGCCTCATCATATTATGTGGGTGAGAAGAGGTGCCAACCTATCTATCATAGATATTACTTAACGTTTGTGTTATGTCTTGGGGTCCGTACAAAGTAGGGTAGGCCTTGCCTGCAAAGAAATGCAGAGTCGATTGATTTTACAACCACGTACTTCATTTCTTTCTGCTGCTGAAGTACTTCCATTTACACGCAAATCATTTCCATCGGTGACTGTAATTGATCACTGCCTTATCTGGAGATCACAGTCAAAGAAGTTATGACGTTCGTGGAGTAATAAAATGTCATCTTTTTTCATGCACATCAAGTTGCACGTGTATCTATCTACCAATCAAAAGGCCCATTGTGGCTAGAAGGACCGGTCTGAAGGTAATGTTTCATTGGGTGAAAATGAATTGCCGATACATCAGCAACCTGGAACCACAAACACTTGTTTCGTTGTCGGTTGGATGCGGGTAGAGCATCAACGTCTGACCAAGATACAATTATCCACGGCCTGTAGCTGTTTTGGCTGACCTGCTGTTGAAGTTTCTGTGCTTGATATTAACTTGATAAAAAATGATCGACAGCGACAGCAACAGCTTTGAAGAATCCAATAATGGTAATAAATAAGCCCATTGACGTGGCTCCTTTAAAGCCATGACGTGAGGATGGCCGGTTCCAAAGACCATGAGCCTTGCGCGATCCGGAAGAAAAGCAAAACGGAGAGTCTGGACGGCGGAGAGCAATGGTGAAGTCATCGCCAACGACTTTCTTGTTTGTAGCGTGCAAAGTACGGAGAGCGATGGAAAAGTCATCGAGCGCTACTGTACTTGTTGGAAAAAGCAAATCTCCTTTAACTGATAGATACAGAGGTTCTGCTAGAGACAGATTGCAAATCTGCTGTGGAATTTCTCTTGGGTAAAGAAGAATGCCCGTGGGCCCTGTCTCCAATTGTGGATGATTGCAAAATAATGTGCACCAAGTTGACGCCTGTTAAAGTCACTTAGGGTGTGTTTATTAATTACTCTGTTTCTCTAAACAATTTTTAATTATAAATGATTTTTTTATTCTGTTCCCGAAAATAATTTTTAGGCATTTAATGCATTTAAGATCAGTTCTTAAAATTTGTAATCCAAACTATTTTCTTTTAATTTTTTAATAATTTTATTACTTTTTTTTTTTTTTCTTCTTTTTCTTTTTTTTTTCATCTTCTTATTCAAGCTTTGGCCAATGGCAGTCTCGAGATAACCAACAACTAGCTAAACAAAATCCAAAGACCTCACCAAAGCATCGTCGGCTCCCAGCAAGGCCGCACCTCATCAGTTAAGCCTCGCTGGTAGTCGAGGGAAGTCAGCCAAGCCTTGGATGGGTGAGAAGCCTCACCCATATCTGACGAGGTCAAGCCCCATTGGCAACTGAGCAAGCTCAGCCTTGCCTAAGCATGGCTCTGTCGAGCCTCGCCCGACTAGGCAAGGCTCATTGATGGCGAGGGCAAGCCCAAGTGAGGCCCCTTGGCCACTGGCGAGCTTGCTAAATCTCACCCAATCAATAGCCAACAACTGGCAACGGTGGACAGCGATCGGCAACAGTGGACAGGGGTGGCAACAATTGAAAAAGAAGAGAGAAGGAAGAAAAACAAGAAGAAGAGAAAAATGAAAAAAAAAAAAAAATTGGATTGACTTTGATTTTGGAATTATATCAAGAAACAAAGAAGCAATTCTTTTTTTTTCTTACTCATTGATTTTGTTTCAAATATACTATTGCCAATTAGGTTGCTAAAGCTTGCCATTGAGATGCTCTTCCTCTTAACTAGACGACTAATCCTGCAGAGCTCTTATGAAATATTTTGTGTTCAGAAACTGTTCTGTTTGATTCGAAGTTTCTTCGTAAATGAATGAAAGGCTTTATTTTCAACCCAAAAAAAGTATGGAGAGCCCAAAACCAGATGAACGAGGAATTAGTGTGAGGAAGGTTGAGTTGCGGCCTTATTCGCATTTGACTATTGCCGATGATAAAGGGGAAGAAGAATGCAAATATACGCCTATATCCACAGGCGTTAGAAAATTGACACTCTGCTCGAGAGTTGGGCCGGCCGGCCACCCAGTCTTTCGACTGGCGACATCATTACCCTGTACCACGCCCGGCAGTCGTCGAGAGGCCGGGAAGGCGCGCGCGGGGGTTCATCGTGGCCGCCCGTACCCCGTAAGGGGGGTTTGTGGCCGGGACGGCCAATGGGGCCGGGATATTTTTCGTCCCCCGGATCCCGGGGACTATCCCGTCTTTCCGGGATGTCAGAGCCTTTTAAGGACCTGCTCAGGTCCAGCTTATTTTTATATTTCGAGGATTCAAGATATTGGAGAATGGTGTCTGGTATGTCATATCTATAACTTTTTCCCCATCACGAGAACATATTACACCCGTACATGGGAAAGAACTTGCAAAATCACAACGAGAGCTGGGGACGCGTCACCAACGGGCCCCTCCCATGCCGCCGCCTCTGGCAATGCCAAACATGAGCTACGGCCCAGGGGCAACGATGACCCCCGCCAGGCCTCTTCCCCTAGTTTGCCTTCTGCACCCATGCCAGCGACCACAATGGCCACATCTTCTCCAATGGCCTCATTCTTCTCTCTCCACCTTACTTTGTCTTTGCCTCGCTGCTACCACCACCCTTCGACCCTTAAGCTTACTGTCATCATCCTCGACGCTGCTGAGCCCTCGTTGATAGGGGCAACGAGAAGAGAGCGACAGACAGACAGAGTTGTGAGGTGTTGTGGTAATTCGGCAACATACATCCAACAATGTGTTGAATATCATAAGAGAAATAGAAGAGTAGCGGAGTGACCAATCGAATATGATGAAATAAATTCTAAGCTTTTCACTTTAGCGTGATTTTGAAATGTAGTTGTAACATCTCATTATGGAAGTGTAAGCACTCTGCAGTGTAATTTGAATGTTGTACAATAAGCAGGACATGGTATGTAAAGCAACAAAACTATGTAATAATATTTTGGACAAAATTGTTTGAGTGATTATGCTTTGAACCTTGTTGATAAAATTTCAGAAAGAAATACCGTGAAATGAACTTCACAAATATGTTGTTATCTTCCCAGAAACTTAAACAATCTTATCTCAACTTTGGCAACAAGAATGATCCTTACAGAAACAAATTCTGCTTCCGTTACCTTACCTCAAGTAAGACTTCCGTTACCTTACCTGAAGTAAGACCAACCAATAATCAGTTCCTTTTTTGAAAACCATTACATGCTAATGTTGGAGTAGCACGTAAAAGATGGGTCTCGACAAACAAAAGAAAGTAGATTTGGAGAAGTAATGAGCAGACAAGAGAAATGAATTACTTGTCAGAGGATTATACAGCTGTAATGCATACTACAGGGTCGATAATAACCTGTCAGTCAAACATATGAGAGGCAGGTGAGTTCTCCTAGAACCGTATGGCCAAGATAATCACTCAGAACGGTTGTTCTCACGAAAACTCAGCAAATCAAACAGCTCAGATGATGAACTACCATAAGCATATCTTGTAATGTCAGTCGCATTTCCAATAATACAGCAGAAGAAGCACACAGTATAAATCTTTCACACGTGGAAAGAAAGGACTCGACACTAGTCACATTGAAGAGAACCAGAACCAAGAACAGATACCTTCAACAAGCACCAGATATTACCTGATAAGAATACAGCAAGCTTCACTTCTATCAGAAACTTGAGTATTGCAGCAGAGTCTATAGAGGAGTAGGAATCAAAATGACCCAGATTGTCCAATTGACACCACATCCTAAACCCAAAAGTTAAAAGAATGAACCCTGTGACAGCTACTTATTCAAGATCAGTCAAGTTTCACAAAGGAACTTTGCTGTATCCAGATGGGGCACAGAAAAGCACACTTACAGCGGCAGAGGAATGCTGAAAAAACAAGACCAACAGATGCTAATTGCAGTTGCTAAGGCAATCTGCCATTCCCTTTGGCATAAACAAACAAGCAATCCTTGTTAGGGTCACCTTTACATGAAGACCTCTAAACGGACAGCTGAAGAAGCTCCTGAACATCTAAAACCCTTTGCTCTATGCCTGTAGAAAACTATTTCTGCAGTCAATATAAAACCAAGAGATTGAACAAGAGAAACGGACTTTGTACACTTCTAATAGTAGAAAAAAGTCCATTGACGTCTAAATTCTCAGAAGTACATTATGCTGAAGAGAGATTATAACAAGATCTGCCAATCTGATCTGTCCAAGAAATGATAGCGCCATAATGAGAGCAAATGTTTGTGCATGTCATAACCTTCTTCAAGTAATTTGTTCATTAATCTGCTGACATATCTCTGTCTGGAATCACCAAGGAAAGCATAATCTACTCGCAAAGAAAGATTAAGAAACCGTTCAATTTGCTATGCATTCACTTCTATGTATCAGCTGAAGAAAAATTATAAATCGTTTGCCTGCAGAATGAAGATTGAGCATGGTAACAATGTCCGACATTGACTGCCTCAAATTTACTCAAACCAAATGACTTCATATACTTGCTGCAGGATCATGCCAACCTGTCTCTCTAGTTGCTCAATGGGTTCTGCTGATAAAATCCTTCTTTTACCATAGTCGTGTATAACAAGGAGTGTCGTCTTATATCGCTACTCGACCAAACACATCGCTTGATGTTTTGAATGATGCGATCAACAATAGTTACGTTGGCCCTTTTACAATTCACTTGACACTATGCTTCGATCACCAAGTCTTAACTGATGCTAGTGATTTATGTGGAAGAAGATCCAACTCAAAAAGCTTTTTTGATTAGCGTATGTATCTAGTTGAACCTCTACATTGTAAATTAAGAGGCGACAATGAAACATTTCCTACTCACTCGCATTTCCAACTCAGTTAGTGTTGAAATGTAGAGCTCCAAAAATATATTTCTATTAGCTAATATCACAACATGTTTGTTTGCAAATGTCTACACTTTCCGAGCCCGGGTCCTCTGCTTTGTTGCATGCTGAACAACCTTTTCCTCCACAGGAAGGCCTTTTTGCCGCCTCACGGCATCAATCAGCTTTCTTGCTGTATTCGGAAGTACACTAGAACCATCTCCAAACTCCTCAATTTCCTCTTCAGTTTTGGGCACAAAGAAAGGATCCTCAGGAAGCGCTTCCCAGTGACTAAGTACTAGCAGAGCACTAGCAGCTCCACCTGTCCATCTCCTTAGCTCATCTGCAAAGCCAAAACTTTCAGCAACCGGAACATATGCGTTGACTGTGAATAACGGTGACCCTTCCTGCATTTCCTCCTTCAGAACATGAGCCCTTCTCCTACCCAAAACAGCATACATTGATCCCAAGTTTTCGGTTGGAGTGTTTAACTCGCAGAAATACAGGGCTTCAACAAGTCGGGGTTTATTTCGGAGAACTGCTGCTCTACAGGCATCTTTGACTGCCGCCATAACTTGCCCAGTGAAGATGGCGTGCTGCTCAGGCTGCTGATTATTTTCAGGTTCATATTTGCCCGCCAAAGGAGAAATATAGGCCTCAACAACAAAAGCTAAGCCCCACATTGGTTCATCACACAAGGGGCCAGATGACGTAGCCAGTTGAAAACCAGATACGATACCACTCTCAAGACTCTTTGCTTCATCATACAATTCTTGATTAGATTCTACAAATTGCTCTGCAGCTATATTATCACAATCAGGAGTATCCAGAAAGCCTAATTTCTCAGATACATAGGCCGACCCTTGAACAAGAACAGATTTATCAGAAATCGTTCTCTTTAAGTCTGGAGTGAAGAGTATATTTGGACCAACATGCCTAGGCCCAAGTGACCAAATCCTCCTAAGGAGCTTAAGCCACTTTGCTCTACATTTATCAGCACGATCCTTGTCATTCTCAGCCGCTGAGTTGATGTCACTATCTATTGCATCTATTATACGTTTCTTAAGTGCTTCAGTTGGATTTTCCTTTTCCTTCATTCCTGGTTGCTGTGTTTCCACTATTTTACTGCTCCATCCTTGCTTACCACCTATAACATCCCCAAGGAGGTCAGCACTTTCGTCGAGCACCTTAGTTAGCGCAGGCGGCAGTTTCATGACTTGCACTCGAATATCACACCTTCCATTCGGAGTAGTCTTCTCAACATAATCTGAGCTCTTAGATAATGACTTCAGGTTTTCTAGTGGATTGGATTGATCACCCTCAATAGTCTCTTTATAGGAAACGAGGGGCGGTGAGACTTCTAATCTTACCTTAGCAAACCTCTCCTTCAAATCCTTTATGCACCTCTCTAGATGAACCTCTCCTGCAGCAGACAGCACATGTTCACCTCTACCAGAAACACTGACTTCTACAAATGGGTCTGCTCGATTCAGAAGCCTCAATCCTCTCATAAGGGAACCCATATCTGCTGGGTCAGATGGCTCAATTGCCACTCGGAGGGTTGGAGCAACTTGGAAAGCCATGCTTGAGAAGGGCCAACAGTTCATAGTGGATGCAAGGGTCGCACTTTTCAATATTTGCTGACCAAGGCCACGGATGGCTACAATATTCCCTGCCTTTGCAAAAGAAACGGGCTTTAAGCCTTGACCCATCATCAAGTACAATGAATGCAACTCAGCTACCTGCACATGCTTTTGCTTCGATTCTCCCTTGAGGGGATCATACAAAGCCGAAAGCACAAAAACTCTCTGCCCCGAAGAAAGAACCCCGCTAAAAATCCTAGCAAATGCAAGAAAGCACTCATCTGACTCTCCACCTGGGCCTTCATCGTTTGCATTGTTCAGCACTTCCCCCTGTGGACCTCTTAGAGGTAGCATTTTCATTGGGATAGCAAACATCTTGGATACAAAAGCAACACATGGTGCGTCGGAGCTACCATCGCAATTCTCAACAGATCTTCTAACAAGTTCAGCCTCTGCAAGCACGTCTGAGTCAACTCCACTATCTAGAACTTCTCTCTTAGGAAGCAATCGTGAGACACGAAATGATTGCGCGGCAATTGGATCCGGCATAAACCTAACAACCATGGATAAAATTGCATTGGAAAGAGGAAGCCAGCGGCTCATTATAGCTTGCAGCATTACTTTAGGGTCCTTATTCTGGAGCTCACGAGGGGGTATGGATAAATTAAACGATTTGATGAGCTTCTCAAGCATCTCCTTCTCCCCATCAGGTTCTAGAGCTGCCTGGTAAACCTTCCAAAGTGGCTCCAGCACAAACTGGACAAACATGGGTTTAGCCTTATTGCTTCCTCCACCTAATGCCTTCTTGCCCACTATCATCTTCGTTTTGTTATTGTAGTACCTCGGACCCCAAAGTGCTTTCTGCAGCGTGGCCGCACTGGCTCCGAGCTTTGAAGCATAAAACTCAGCAAACTCATTAATACTAAAGCCCCACCCATCCAATGCACACACAAACGCCACATTCCCTTTCTGGGGTTGAAAGGTATCTTCCTCGTCATCCTCGATCAACTGCAGATTCTCGTCATCGACCACGCCG
The DNA here is from genome assembly GCA_014182725.1 of Eucalyptus brandiana. Classification (NCBI taxonomy): domain Eukaryota; kingdom Viridiplantae; phylum Streptophyta; class Magnoliopsida; order Myrtales; family Myrtaceae; genus Eucalyptus; species Eucalyptus brandiana. Next base: position 34,765,455 of record CM024669.1, read on the forward strand.
CCCGCGGAACCCGCGAGCATCGAGTCCACGTCCGACAAGTACTTCTCCGACTTATAAGCGCTCACGATCCCATTAACCTCATGGACTATCCTCAACAACCTATTGTAAGCCTCCACGGGGCTCAGCTTCAGCTCACAGATCAACCTATCGATCTTGTTGAGCACCAAGCAAGGCGTGAGCTTCTCGATCCAAGCCTGGCGCAGCACGGCGTGGGTTTGGATGTGGACGCCCTCCACGGCGTCCACCAGCACCAGCGCCCCATCGCTCAACCGGGCGGCGGTGGACACCTCGCTGCAGAAGTCCATGTGGCCGGGGGAATCGATGAGATTAACCGAGTAGTCCCTATAGGTGAGAGCAATCGAGGAGCTCTTCATCGTGATGGCACGCCTCTGCTCCTCGTCTAGAAAATCCATGAACCGGAGCTTACCTGCGAGCTTCGGGTGGAGCAGGCCGCCGCCGCAGGACGCGATCAGGTGGTCGGCGAGGGTGGTCTTGCCGTGGTCGACGTGGGCGAGGATGCAGATGTTCCGGACCTTCCTGGCGTCGCCGGAATCGCCCATCTTTTCTTCTTTCTGCGCCTGCCCTCGAAGCAACGTCGAATCGCGAAGCGGGAGGGGGGGAGAGCTCCTGCGAATTGGGAAGATGGAGCCGGGATGGGCCGCGGCGGCGTTCAAGCGGCGAGCTTTGGCGGCGAGGTTCGAGGAGATGGAGGTGGCGGCGGAGGATCGAACTGGTTCGATTCGGTCGGGGCTTGTTCTTCTTCGGTTGCGTGAATCATTGTGGTTTTGGGTTTTGGGGGAAATCAGGACGAGGAGTAAGAAAGGAGTAATTACAAAACATTTAAAATTTGGGTAATAACAAATTTTTATAAAATGATCACCAAAAATTACTATAAAAAAGAGCAAATCTCGTTTGTTAACTTTAAATCCTTTTAAATGTAAGTATAACGAATTTTTACGAAATAATCACGGAAAATTATAATGAATTATGATTTAAGAATTCATTTTTTCATATTATCGTATTATCATTTTAAAGGAATTGATAAATTTCACAGTGCCTGTATTTTGTTCTTGACCAAAAAAAAATTCTTTTCTTTTGAAAAGATACTAGAACTTTCAGAAATTGACAAATTGTAAGTTTTCTGTTTCTACTCACTAAATTAAATAAAGCAAATATGCTTTTTAATAATTTGAGGTGAAGGTATGTAAAAACGACACACAAATGGAGCAAAGTGTCAAATTTGACAATTGCAAAGTGAAAATTAAATGATTCATGATTGAGATTTGCAATAAATATAAAATTAGTATTTGATGCATATATATTAGATAAAACACAAGTTGACCATTACATCATATTATTAGGAGACTTGTATAATGCATGGAACTTAAAAAGTTATTTTTTTCACTTTAAAATATTATGCAATTGAATTATAACATTAGGGTTATATTCCTTTTGTATGACCAATATCAGTAATTTGATCTGATTTTTTTTTACTTAATCCAAATAATCTTTGGAGGATATAATTAGTGCCAATTTAACATATATCTACCGTACTTTATGTGTATATTTCATCTTTAATTTTTTTTTTTGTAAAAGAATATCATATGTAACATTTCCGTATGAGCTTAAATGCTCTCATCAACTGAAAAGAAAAAACAAAGAAAAAGGAAATGTATACGTTTTATCTTTAATCAATGATTTTTTTTATTTTTTTGTTCAGAACAATTTTAGTAATTTCTCACTGTGCTAGTATGGACGGGCTCAGGCGGGGACCTTCAGAGGCTCGGCCCAAGGAAAAACATGGACGGGTCAGCCCATCTGGCCACGTTTCTGTTTCTATTTTTTAAAAAATTTCAGGTTAAAAATAAAGGAAAAATGATTTTAGGACTTCACGTTAATTCATTTTATTACTTTAGCTATGAGTTTCATGGTATCTTTTTTCTCTTGTTTTAGAATTTGAGCTTTTTTTTTCCTATTAGTGTTCATAGGTTTTATATATCAAGGTGGAATTATTAATAAAATAATATCTTATTGATTTTCAAATAAGTATATGGGTGGAATTATCAAGTAGCCAACCACAAATGCACAATATGAATAATATGTTTTGGTACTTTTGTGCGGTCCAAGGACAGTATAACAAAAGCTCCTCGCCGTCCAACATTGCCCGTGCAAAACATTTTTTAGACCTCAGCATACCTCTTAACAATTGTATTTCTTATTCATCGAGAAAGCTTAGGGTGCATTTTTTTCCAAAAATAAAGAATATAGAAAATATTTTTCTTAAAAATAATTACTTTTATCATTTACAAAAATAAATAAGAGACAAATTATTTCATTATCCATATAATTGTTTAGATATAAATCGTTGTCAATAATTAAAAATATTTTTTATTGACAAATTGTTTCAAACAATAGGATCAATCAATTTTAGAAAATTGTGTTCCAAATTATTCATTCTTGTGAAATAAACAAAACCTTAAATTTTATTTCTTGATCCTTGCAGAGTCATGCATCAGTGCGGTGAGCATCAATGTCCTTTGTAATGTTGACCATAGCATCAAGATTGGCAATCAAGTGAGGCATGCTCTCATCTAGCTTCTCATCCACGGTGATGCCTTTGATGACGACGCCTTCTCCTCCATCAACCTTGGGCACTACTTGCCATATCCCCTTAGGCTGCATTTGGTAGTCAGAATAAAATCCGGGATAGGAATAGGATATGATAAATTATATCCTACATTTGGTGCTTACTTAGGATAGGATAAAGTTGGATATAAGAGGGATATAGGCCGGATAAATTATCCCATGGGGGAGGTGGGATAAAGGTGAATAAGATTTTAATGTCCATAATAAGAAAATTATTTTTCTCAAATAATAAATTTCTTAAATTAACAAAATTAAAACTATATTTCAATATAAATAATATTTAAATTCTAATTTAAGAAATTAAAAATTAAAAATAATTTTTAAATTTAATCTAATTTTAATTTATATATTCAACTTTAACTATATCTTATAATAAACATTCAATCTATAAATTATATATTTATATTTATTATATATTTTAGGTATTTTTGTATTTTAGGTATGTTAGTACAGTTTACTATTTGATAAAATTTTATTAAAGAATAATGAAAGGGGAAAAAAAGAAATAATTAAGAAAATAATTTAAAAAAGAGAAATAATAAAATAATAAAAATAAAAATAAATTAAGGAATAGTGTAACGGATATTTTCACCATCTCCATTTATATACTTTTAGGTTCATTTACAATGATATGCTGTTTATATTTAAAAAAAAAAAATGTATATGATATGATGTAAATATATCCGATTTCAATACAGCGATTCACCAAACAGTTGATAAGATATAGAAAAATCCCATAATTTCATATCCTATCATATCCAGTCCTATCCTGGTTAGAAATCCGGACGACCAAACATAGCTTTAGCGGATTTGTAGTACTTGAACACATCTCCTTCGATCCCATTATGAATCACCTTAACTAATTTAAGCGCATGTTAAGTATGTATAACAAAATAGAACGAATCAAAAGGGCCTCACATCTCAAGGTTCAGTAAAGCTAAAAACAGAAGATTAGGTCACGCAACACATTAAAGCCATCACCCAAAAAAACCTTATGAAGGTAACAGACCATCAACATCATCGTATTAGAATATATAAGAATGTGAAAGAAACAAGGGTATCCAATTCAAAATCCCAATAACAAGCAACAGCTAGATTATGCCACGGAGATGAGGATAAAAGATGAACCGGCTCAAGGAAAAAAAGATCGGAGTCAGGTGCACTGCACAGATAGGTGCAAACAAAAGCTCATTCAAGTCGAGTGAAACCAAAACCTGCAATGCCCACAGAATAAACAAGAAACGAAAAATGCAAATGAATGGCACTGCTGCACAAACACATGCGTACCATCTGCCGTTTGGAATCTTTCATCGAGCATAAAGTAGCTGATGCCGTCTATTTCCCCTTCCTAAGATTGAGCAACAGAAAAGCATCGCAAATGATCATCATGTTTTTGTCACGGTCCAAGAAAGTGAGATGATCCACAGAGTTTCTATACGAAGGATTGTGACTGATCCACGAAGAAGAATATCTTCCAAGTTCTATGATTTTCTTGAGTATTTTAGAATACTCCTAGAGTTGATGCCACTGTAATTATACACTTTTATAATATATGCGAGTCATTGGGTAGATAAAAAAGATGCAATTTCTACCGTTAGATCAATGAGAGATCCACGGCTATAGCTGAGCATATACTAGTATCCTCCCCTCATTTTTATCCATCTTATAAGTAATAAAATCTTTAGAGTTTCTATCTCCGTAGACTCTCTTTTTACAGTTTTTGCGGATAAGGGAAAACTAGATCGTCACACTTTCATCCATAAAACAAATACCGAAATTCCAGCAAGCAAGACTTCAAAATCTCAACAATTATGGTGCTTGTACAAACATATGAATGAAAACATTTGATTCTGCACGCACGAAAGAAACTACAACCCAAAAAATCTTCATAGACAGAATTCATCAAAATATGGCGAACCTTGAATATCAATGATAATTTAATCTCCCCCATCAAAAATAAGAGCGTAGCCAATTCATACATTCTTTATGCTATTGGCATGTAGGATAACACATATGTTGACACCTAAATTTTGACGATCCGATAGTTATTAATTACATAGAAAATTAGGAATTAATTTTTTAATCCCTAAACAAAAAATTAGAATTAAATTGCATAGCATGTAGTTTTAGAAGTATTCATTATTTAGTTTATATTTTTCAATTAATTGCATTAGCATTGGACCGGCAGTCAACGGTTTTGAGCTTAAAATTTAATAAATTGAGCCCGTGAAAGGATAGAAAATTCGGGTAAGCTTAGGGGAGGTGGTAGCCGAAATTCATAGGCTTGAAGGGCTTTAATTGGCCTAATTTGAACTTAATTCAGCCCATTGAGAGTTTAATTAAGGACAAACCTTAATTAGAACCCATTACATTAGAAAAGGCTTGAGTTAAGCCCAAGATGTTAGAGTTAACCTACGCTTGCATTATAAATAACGCGTTATACCTCACAAATTAGAGGTCAGCAATTAGAATTCCAGAGGATATAAAGAAACACACGTGAGAAGGGTTTTTTTTTTTTTTTTTTTTATAAGTCGAGTTAGAAAAGGAGAAAATTGATGCCAGTTTCAGTAAGTTTTTTATGCAAATGTTATTTTCCATTAGATATGTTCATTGGGTGTGCTTGGAATCCTTTAATGGACTTGGGTGGGGCTTGTTCGGGCTCGAACCTCTGGAGGCCTTGCCTAAGATAAAACATGGGGGGCGGCCCATCGGGCCACCTTTCAATTTTTATGTTTTAAAAGTCCGGCCTCAAAAACGAATAAAACTAAAATTAAAAAAAAATGAAGGAAAATTAAATTTAGGACCTTGTGTTATTTCATTTTAATACTTTACCTCATGGTTACATATGATCATTCGAATATTTTTATCGGATAGGATAAAGCCAGATAGGATAAAGAAATAATGGAATTTTGAAATTCCTATCTAATGTTTGTTAACATCTAGATATAATACATATTCAAATCAAATGTTATCTAAATGAGTGTTTGACATCCATAAAAAAAAAAAAAAATGGATTAGACATTGAAAAAGATCTCCCAACATGGATTGGCAAGTTTATTGCCTAGATCGTCACAACTACCTATGCCGTCTGAATGAGAAAAAAAAAAAAAAAAAAAAAAACACCGACATCATTCACCTCTACTCCAACCCATATCGTGTCATGACTTTGCTATGTTTCTTGCTCATCCCTCTTGTCTATCTTGCACCTCTCTCTTTATGTCGTCCTTCTCCATTGCACCCTCATTTGTTCTCTTTACCTTGTTGTCATCGCTATCAAGAAGGCAAGGTGGCAATGAGTAGAGATGTGCAATCGGACCGAATATACCCAATTCCCGGACCGGCTCACCCGGTTAATAGGATTGGGAATCGGTTCCCGTTGAAACCGGTCCAGGAACCGGTTCCCAAAATTCGGAACCAGTTTAAACCGGTCCGGGAACAAGTTCCAAGTGATTACCCACCCGGAAACCGGTTCCCGGACCGGTTTTGTAAGTAGAGGTCCAAAACCCTTTTTTTCCTCTCGATTTCTATTCTTACTCTCGTAATTACACGACGTTTTTCCTCTTGACTATTTCAAACACACACAGCACTCCTCCTTTGTCATTCATCTTCCTCACTTTCTTCCCTCCCTCACCGGCTCCCTCTCGCACCGTCCGATGGACGGACCGTGTTCATCGCCACCAAATTCTTGTGTATCACATGAATTGGCTCGCCTAATTTTTCTTTCGTAAGATGAGTTATGCCTGCATAAATGAATAGCTTCATGTAGTAGTTGTGGGGATAAGACTAATATCAGACCCATGTTCGTTACTAATTCTTTGCCTTATGATTTTATTTATTATAATTAACCTTATGGATCATTAATTTTTCGTTTAGTCAAAAAGTTCATATCTTTATTTATTACAAGTGCTTAATGTTTCAATACAAATTATGAGGATTACATTATTTTCTCGTATATTAATATAAAATTCGAAGTTGTATAGAATATCGAAAGATTGCAAAACAGGTTTCAGTGAAAACAAGGTTCACCCTGGAACCGGATTGGAAAAACATGATGGGTCGGGTACATGGTCCAATACAAACAGGATCAGGTATAAGGTTTAGAAAAGAATAACGGTTATAACAATGTCAAGCACAGAGTCCAAGTCTAAACCCTACCCACCCTAGACCTAATCACCCCTAGCAATGAGCCAAGCCTTTGATCTAGGGCTTAGATCGAGCATGAACTTCATATTTCAATTCATCCATGCTTGATCCTTGCCTCAGGTCATCCTTAGCTTGTTAGTGCTTGATGTTGACCGAAGGTTATGTCAAGGCTATGTGTGATAGAGCTAGAAGCAACAGTCTAAGGCGATGTCAATAGAGAGATCAATCAATGAGAGCAGATATGTCACCTCGAAGTGAAGAGTGAATGGAATATGATCGGAGTCTCTCATAAATTTTGAAACTTCAATTATGGAATAGAGGAAGAAGAAGAAGAGAGTGAGACTGTGGCCCAAAATTCTAAAACTTCATTTTTTTTTTTTTTTGTGGATTTTGCATATCTTATTCAATCTATCCCACCCCTTACGTGAGATTTTTTAACCCGGATGATATCTAGTCATGTTCGGAATTTGTGGTACACCAAACATTGAATACAATAAAAGTTTTACCCTATTCAGAATTTTATATGGATGACCAAATGCAGCCCATGGTTTTAGAATTTTAGCATAGCTTATCTTAAATATCAGGGTGGAATTTTTAATAAAACATTCTTTTATAGATTGCTATACATATTATGGGTGGACCGGGCCTCAAGGTTCTTGCGCAGGCCCAGCCCGCCCACAGACCGAGCCTGGATTTTTTGTCCAGGCCAGCCCAACAGGTTCCAACAGAGCGGCTTGTCCGGACGGGCCCGTGAGGTCTATTATCCACCCAAAAGAACAGTAACAGCGGTAATCAACGCTGTTTGCTAGCAATTGTAGACTCTTTCTCCGCACATAATCTTTTACTGCTTCCTTGACTTTGAAACCATGTGCGAGCATTGAACGAGATCGAGAACTGATACTATTCATTTGCCCAGCCTATCTAGGCTAGAGCTATACGGAGGAAGCTAGCCCGTAGTACCCAACACGGAGTGAATAGGGCATCTGCAGAAACCCAAACGGTTTTACACAAATCAACTGCAAGAAGACATCACGGATAGCATGGACATCACTGTCGAAAACTGGCACGGATACGACCCTCCCATTAATTAACCCATTAATAATACATAGGGGCCGTGTTGGGCAGTTGCTATTCAATTACATTAGTGACGGATGATCAAAGTTAGAAATGGGGCGGACAAGCACACAGGCCTCGTGGGTCCTCCACTTTTAAGCCCTTTAGCTTCCCTCATTCATGATAGACTGTGCCAATGATATGATGCAGACAGAAGCAAGGAAGATGTGTTTTGCGAAGAGTCGGCCTGGAGGAGAATCGGAACGACCCAGATCACGAAGCGAAAACGGAGTAGGGCGTCGACGTGGCGGTGGGTGAGAGCAATAAACCCTGGTTTTATTATCGGACATGAGCTGATGTTGCGATAGAGAGAGAGAGAGAGAGAGAGAGAGAGGAAGAAAGCAGAAAGAGAGGGAGCAGAGAGAGGGTAGTTGCCCGCTCTTCATCACTCACACAGACACCAACTGAAGAATGAGGGCATTAAAATATACAGATGTAATGGCTCCATAAAGCAGACATTCATTTCGTTTGGAAACAAGCCCATCTTCTCTTTCACAGGAACGAAGCCTTCGCATCCGCTGTCTCGCCCCAACAGAATCTTTTGGGACAATCAAAAACTTATGTTACGAGGAAAAAAAAAATTGTATGAAGCACCCCCCCCTCTCTCTCTCTCCCTCGAGCTATATCTTAGGGTTTTTATGAGGGTTCGTTTGACTAAGAGCTGATTCCAACGAAGTTTCCATACAGGCCACACCCTTGTTTAATTCGTCGCAGATCCCTTCTCGGAAGGATGGACTTTTATTTTGTCTGAAGGCGACATTGAGACTGCCTAACTTAGTTTTTTTATTCAACCTACATGGGTAAGCACACTATGCGACTTTATACTTAATGCACATGAGAGTGAATGACCTATACATGCGGTTGTTTTTCTGAGGATGTTTGATTGATAAGTGATTCTATGAGGATCTTAATTAAGATGGAGCGAAACCCTACCCTCAAACGAAGCAAAGACATTCGCCATTAAGGCAATAACGAAATGGAGACATGGCTTTGGGATGGTATGCGTGGTTCCTAGGGTTTAAACCTAGAGGGTTGTGTTCTATTTGCGTGCCTTCTTATTCAAACACAAATAGCGTTAGAGCACCTCTGATATTTGGTGTGGCCATCTTCAAACCTTTTTCCCCTAATTTTAGAAATTAATGCTTACTTTTTAGTTTCAAATCAATCAAACATTTTTGTGTAATTCTTCTTGTGTCTTATATTTTAGAAGAGGTAGATACAGTTTCGATAGTACATAATTAGAATGCACAAAGTACTAATACATCTAATAAGTTTGAGTTTAGAATTTTGCACAGGGCATCGCATTTTACAAAAGAACTTTTCAAAGTACTGTGAGTCAACTCACAACTTCCTTATCTAAAATAAGAAATGCTCATATTAATATAATCGCTCGGACCGATTGGTAAATTCTGTATATTCAAAGCACATTTAAATAAGGCTTAACAAGTATTCAAGGGATAAGTAAAAATCACTTAGGTCAACATTACTAGGCCTGACCCAAAACATTATTCTAATGGCCCCAAAAAATGACGGTTTTAAATGTTTCGTGCGGACACATAAAATAAAAGATAAAAAATAATAATAAGAAAGGGCATTAATTACGTCTTTTTTGGGGTCGCATTTGTCCTGAGAGCCCTTGAGAAAGCGTGTTGGCGCCAGCAAAACCGGCGAGCGAGACAGACAGGCATCCTTCCCCCAGGCTCTCGCTTTGAAGACCCCCCCCCCCAAATTTCCAAAGGCATTAAAGTCAAAGGGAGGTCGGGAGAGAGGAGGTTGTGGGAATCGGTGTGGTCACCCCTCTGGGGAATAATCAATTTATGGCCCGACCCAGCTTGGCCAATCGCATTCCGCCAGCTGCCTCCCGGCTTAGCCCCATGGAGCAGCTTGAATTGAAGCTTTGGGTTTGGATGGGTGCACACGACCTTTGTTCTACTGGACCACATGCACTTCTTATTCAACGGCCTCATTGATCATTTCAAAATAAATCACATGCATGCATCCATCAATCTTTGTGAATAAACCCAACTTCGTAGAATTTACATTGTGAATGTAATTATTACAAGATCTTCTCTTTACGTGCATTCCTTCAATCTTTGTGCATATGGACGTGTATGCTTCGAATAAAATATTTATCAAATATTGTCATGCTCACACGCTCATTCTCTTTGAGTCTTGCATGGTAAGCTTATAATGTTTGGAATATGTTATAATGAGTCCATTATCACGAGGGATGTCGACTGAGAAATCGATGGAGTGTCTAGCTTGGGACTTCCATACGTCAGGAGGAAGCAACTTACGAGGTTACATTACGTCAACTTGGCAAATCGGATTTCCATGTCGTGTCGATGTGGTTTTAGCTATTATTAGATATGTGGTCAGATCTCTTCAGCGTGTAATTTTGTCTATGCAATCTCGTAACGTAACCCATGACCACGACACGAACCTAACTTTGCTTGGACCTTAAAACCTAGAATCCTACTCTAATTACACATCCCCCGAAGCCTCCAAACTGACCATCTCCAAGCGGTTTTCCCTTTTAAGCAAGCAAGGAACTAAATGTCGACAAAAAGTTCAGATGAAGATCAGAGATATAGGCCGACCAAACAGGTTTATGGGTTATTATGCAACAATTATTCTAGAGGCATTTGCGCCAATATCTTTAATTAATTTATAAGGTGACGCAACAGCATGACTAACTTAAGTCGTCGTTTGCATATCGTCGCAGCATGCTTTAAACCAACTCAATTTACTGGTTTCAATGTCTCTTCCATTGATCTTTACTTAATATTGATGGGTCTTGGAAAAATATAATAATGTAAGGATATGGTTATCAAGTATCTCTTTGTCACTTTTTAAGAACTAAGATAAGATTTTCTGGTTTCAATGTATAGTTTTATTCGCGGACTATATGTAGTTAACATTGGAAATCGAAATGTTTGTCATTGAAGCATATTCTAGTAGATATCCTGGACACATTCATTAACATAACGTCGAATTTCAAATACCATGAATCATTTGAATACGTATTGGGTCCATTATTTTCTGAAAAGTTAACTACAAACTCCTGAGGTTGCTCAAGATGCAAGATGAATATACATATAGAACATCATCGTTTGACAAAATTCAAACACGATGAATTAATGCTAATAGAACTGTACAGAGGAGGAATACAGAAGAAGAAGAAGAAGAACAGCGAAAAGTAAATAAGAATCAAGAGCATTAAAGCCTAGCCTCTTCATTGTCTGTCTCTCTCTCCATTTGCAACAACTGCCCAGAACCACATTAAACATCGACTGAAAAAGGCTAGACTGATGCTCTCATTCACTCCTACCATTCTTAGTTAAAACCGAAAATAAATTACAAATACTGATGACAGGAATATGAGATCACAGTTATATATTTTCGCTTGGACTCGCGGCATTAAATTTTTGACAGTAGCTAAAGAAAAGCTACAAAAATAAAACGAAGTACCTACCAACAGCTAGTGACTTTATTTTATTTTTTTCCTCAACCTTCTTCCTCTAGTTGTGAAGAGGATTTGGACCTGTGTGAATTATCCTCTTATCTTCTTCATACACCGTGTCTGGATCTCCACTGCCATTCGCAAGCTTATCGCTGCTAGGGTTGGCGGGTGCGCGGACAGTGACTGCGTGAAACGTCTTCGCTTTTCTCGGTAGGGACCTAACGCTGCTAGCGGCAGATCGGTCGCTGCTAGTCGTCGCTCCGATTTTATCAGACGCCTCCGAGGAGACGCTTCTACTAGTTGTCGCCCTGGTGCTCTTATCTTGCACAGCAAGAAGCAGAATCAGCTCCGCCGAGAAAACCACGACGACCCATAACAAGAAAACCGCGCTTCTGGCTCCAATACAGTGTCTCCTTCCTGTTCTTGTTCTTGCAGACTCTGCAGAAGCTGTCATTGCACTGACTTGAGTAGAGAGTCCAAAAGTGAGATCTCTAACGCTGAACCAGACTTGAGAGTGCGACCAAAAGTGGGGTTTTGACTGAATTCTGAGAAGAGAACCTTCTGTGGGAATTTTGAGAGAGAGAGACAGACACAGAGAGAGAGAGAGAGAGAGAGAGAGAGAGAGAGAGAGAAGGGACACAAAACCTAGGTTCTTGCTTGTCTTAAGGGTCCAGTCACATGACCCTTGATTCCTGGAACCTTCTTATAATTTCTTACAGTGCAGAGGGGGTGTGCTGTGAATATCTTGGAGTTGGGGAAACCCTCGTTCTGAGCTTTGATTTTTGGGTGTTTTTTGGCATCTGGTGGCTTGGTTGCTTGTGGGTTTGGTGCGATTGTTTCCTTTCTTTTTTTGTACTGGTATTGCTCGAAGAGGGTGCTGCGGGACTGTCCAGTATTAATAGCCGTTGTCTCCGGAAATTTTTATAAATCCTGCTGTATTTTATTCCCCAAATTTGCGTAGTACACTGTAGTGAAGTTTGAAGAGGGCATGGGGTTAATAGAGCCTTGGCTCAATGGACCCCTCTTTTGTATTCTTTGCTATGATTGGTCATTGCAAGATGTGCTCTAGTTGAGTTAGCATAGATTTTTCGTCGCAAAAGAACACTCAAATGCTAAAACTTGGTACAATGGGACATTTAAGTGCCAAAAATTATGAAAGTGACATTTAAGTAACATTTTTTTTTAAACGAGACACTTGAGTGCCACATCCGATATCCGATAAATCCCATCGAAAATCCTATATGGCAATTTTTTTATTGATTTTTCTCGTTTATGTGACTCGCCAAAAGGCTAACTCAACAAATAAACACAAAAACCACATCATTTTAGCACAATTCTAATTTTAATATAAAAATTAATTAAATTAATTTTTTTTTTAAAAAAAAAAAAAAAAAGAGGAAAGGAGGAGGCGACCCTAGCCGACCCTCCTCCTGCCTTCCTAACAATGGCGGGGCAGGCGGCGACAATGAGGCTGAGTCCTCTACCGCCGCCATATGTTCATCTTTCTCCTCCCTTCCCTTTAAAAAAAAAAAAATGGTTTTAAATTTAATCTAATTAATTTTTATATTAATTATTTACCAAGTCAGTACCAAAATGACATCATTTTGGCACTATCTAGCCACATCGACGTGTAAAACAACGTCATTTTGCATTAAACTTGTTGGAAAATCGTTACGTGAGCGTTTTGGTCGGATTTTTTTATCCTTGATATTTAACTGATTCATTTTGCTCTGATTTTGGTATTTAAGTGTCACTTTCCTAACTTTTGGCATTTAGGTATCCTTTCATGTCATATTTTATCATTTCAGGTGTCCTTGTGTCAATTTTTCGTATTTTAACGCCCTTATTGATCAAGAATCAACAAAGTATCCTTTTGTGATAAAAAGGTTGAGTTTGGTTGTTTTTCATAGTTATTATAGAATCGCGAAATGTTATAAGGGCTAAAGACACAAATAAATACAAAAACCTGCACAGGCGCACAAGTAAGTTCATTCTTGTTCACATATCTTAAATGCATTCACCACTCATAATTATCAAATAAAATGTTCGAATGGAGTTAGTAATCCACTATACTAATCTGGTCCGCAGAATCTGTGGCATGGCATCCATGGAATTACCTTGTTTCTGGACTTAATAGTTCGATAACTTAGGAACACAGGATAGAGACTTGGCTATCCGAAACTCATGCAACACCTCACAAATTAGTCTTAAACCACAACGATTTGCATGCAATCGGTTAGGCTCAAACCAAGTGACCTCCAGCTTACGTACGGGAAATCTTCCAAAGTCCCAAACCAGTTGCGCCAACCTTGAAGTAGTTTTGCAATTGAGACTGCATTCAGGATTTATGACCGTGCACGGAAGATTTGCTCAAAAGCATTCTCGAACTAAACGACTGGGCCTCAGAGCAAATGAACTCCCCCATAAGGGCTGAGCAGGGTTTAAGAGCCCAACTAGCTCACGGGAGAGATTTCCCTCTCTGGGGCTTTAGCGACCCAATCAGAAAGGCCCAATTTAAATATTGTCTCAAATTTTATTTTACCTCAAGAAAAGCATAAACTTTAACTCATATCCCGAATCCGGCCCGTTAACTCTCCTTTTCCACAGTCACCGTTAGTTATCTGAGGCATTTTCACGTCACCCAGAAAATTTTTTCCCATTATTTTCCATTTTCTCGAATATTTCCGTTCGTTTTTGTTCGGAATCGAGCCGAGAAATCAGTGGATTCTCATCCCGGCGAGCGTGAGGTCGTGATTGCGACAATGAATTCCAACGAGGAAGAGGAGATTGAGTTCGAAGAGGACGAGAAAGTTAGGGTTGTGAAGGAGGACGGCGTCCCCGCCGCCGTCGACGAGGAAGAAGAGGAGGAAGATGGCATGCAAAGCCAGGAGGAATCGAACGGCGAAGGAGATGGGTGCGGCGGCGTGGACGACGAGGATGACGGCGAGGAAGAGGAGGACGACGAGGACGATGGTGGGTTATTGACCCACCCAAGTCTTGTTTTTTCTGTCTCTTCCTCCAACTTCGACCTCGCTTGTCGCGGCCATGGACGGGGCTTTGTTTTAGATCTGGAGTCGGCCGTCAAGAAGATGAAGACGAAGACGAAGACGAATAGAGGGAATCGCGAGCAGATTGTGAATTTCTGAATCAACCTTAGCATTCAAGTATGGGTTTCTCTTCTTCTTTTTTTCCTATTCCGGCGATGAGCTGCAATGAATAAAAGGAAGCCAAGAGACCCATTGATTTTTGACCCACGTTGCTCCGTATAACTCCTCTAAACGTCAGACGTTTTGGCTAAAAAGACGAGCCAAGACACCCATTGCCCCTTCCTTGTTTCAAAGACCTTTCCCCAGATTTTTGACCCAAGTTGCTTCGTGCTTTTTTATGGAATTGGCCCAATCAGAAACATTGCCAGCTTCCCGGTGGCAGTGGGCTTTGAATTTTTTGCTTCGGACCGGCCCATCCATTTACTCTCAGGCCCACAGGCGTAAGCCGGCTCCAGAATTTGCCCGCGCGTTGTTTGGAGCTCCGGCGGGGTCGGGCTGTCTTCCTCCCTGTCCTGTGTAGGGTTTTGCATCTTTCGCTCTTTCTCAGAGGACTGCACAAAATCTGTCTTCGTCCCTCTCTCTCTCTCTCTCTCTCTCTCCATAGGAGCTGCCCGGTCCCGAGCTTTCCGCTCGCTCGGTGAACAATGGACGGTGGAACTCGCTGTGGTGCCGGCGAAGGGTACGTGCCCCCGCCGGAATACGGGGAGGATGCGAAAGAAGCTCTGGTCGATCTCGACGCTTCCGACTCCTCCGAACTTTGGCTCATTCAGTGGCCTCGTGACATGGTACCGTGAACCCATTCGCTGTCGTTGGCCTCTGCTTTCTCTGAAGGAACTAAGAACAATGCCGAATAGTAGCACATGCTTGTCTAGTCTCTTTGCGTCAAATTGGGTTTTGCTTTTCTGGGATTTTTATGTCGTTGGATTGTGAGGATTGGGAAGATACCACCCAGTTCTGTTTTCAGCTAGATGGCGTGGGAATGCTCTTTTTCGCAGTTTGTTTACGGAAAGTGATCACTGTTCTTGCTTAAAAATTCTATCTTGAGTATTTCTTGTTGGCATGGATATGATTGTGGCGATACCCGTTTATGGTCATTGCAGCCTCCTGATTTGGGTGGCCAAGAACTCAAGCTCAAACTTCATCGTGACGGGAAATTGGGGAGTTTTGAGGATTCATCCGGTAACCGTTATAATCCTTCTCAAGACAGAACAAATTTTTCTTATGCTAAGTGGGATTCTATTCGTATCTTAACTTGCTTACCTGTCTCAATGTGTTGTTGCTCTTTGTTGAAGGCAAGGAATATGATGTGGTTAGTTTTGCTGCTCAGGAACCCGATGCAACAGTTTTCACGTCCTCTTCCTCAGGTTCAAGAATAGGTATGCGCTACTGCTCATGTTGATGCACTTTTTCTTAAACCAAAGCTTGTGCATATGTTATTTATTTTCTTAGTTTTTGGGTTGTGCCTTGAGTATGGTAGATGAGGGCTTTATCTCTATGTTAATGTGTTGTGCAAGATATACTTTAATAGGCGAATTTTACTTACCCTCTCATGTTCATCTGTTCATATGTTTTGCGCTCGTGTCATTCTTGATATGTCCTAAGGTGGAATCTGCGACAGTAGCTCCCTTAGATATTTGCTCTTTGCCAATTTGCCAACGTGAGTCACCAATCACTTTCCAGAAACAGGAAGGCATAAAAATTAAAACGAAACAATGAAGAATTTTATCAATCAATTTGTGGAAGCTAGGCATCAATCCAAAAAAAAAAAAAAATTCTGAAATCCATGATTAGTTGCAGGGTAGATATAAGCAGGCTATTACCTTAGAGATTGGTGACCAATTCATGATAAATTAGCACTTACTTTGTAGTATCGGTTGCTTTGATATTGTTCTTGTCTTTTCTTTTTTGGACACACTGGTTTTGTATTAGTAAGCTATGTTTAATTTGATAGACATCCTTTAGTGCATCTGCTTAAAGCGCACAGTATCGATTGAGGATATTTGGTTGGAACTTGATTGGATGAGAATTTCCCTTGAACACTTCTTTTGCGAGCTTAGCCATTCACTTGACTTGATACTTTCTTTAATAGTGCATTTCATATTGTCTCTCCATTGTTTGATTCTGTGACCATCTGCACCTGCATTTGCTGATGTCCGGTTTTGTTATGTGTTATACCTCTAGGCGGAGATATTTTTATTTGGTATCATTAGTTGTTTTTCCAAGTTCAGTACTCAGATTGGGATGGATGTTCTCTCTCATCGAGCATTATTGAGTTCAGCTGGTCTGCAATCATTTGTAGTTCACTTCGCTTCTATTTTTGACAGTTGGGAAGATTTCAAGGAGAGTCTCCCTGGTCCACTACCCAGATCCTAATGAGCTCGAGAAACTTGCTTCCAAAGTCGCATCCGGTAGATTTAGACCCGGAACATCGCTTACAAATGCCTCCCATCAATTTTCCTCTGTGACACCAAACAGTAGACTGAGAAGTTCACGCTCATCCAGAGGAAACACATCCTACACTCGTAGCAGTCGGCAAAAAAGCGGTGTAACTGATGCTGGAGAGACATCAAAACCTTACAAGAGGAGATATCCTCAGGAATCCACTGACTCCTTGGGATTGATGAATAGTACTCAAGACTCTGGGCGGAATCATAGCAGTGCAACAACTGCAGAGTTCTCAGACCTTTCCCGAGATCACGGTTCAGCTGCTTCATATCAGTCAATTGAGCATTCTGACAGGAAATCGAAGAAGAAGAAGAAAGAGAGAATTGAAGAATAAAACTGCTTGGTCTTTACTCCATAGGATTCTTGTGAATTGTTTGTGCTTTCTCACCGAGCATGACTTCTGAATGCCAAGGGGGTTATGTTCATTACTATATGTTTAGATCTTTTCATAACCGAGTCTTTCCTTGAGCCAGGGTCTTTGGTAGGCAATCATGGAGATTCTAGGTTCTCCAACCCATGTCTTTGCTGGTGGCCCACTGTCGATTTCTTCAACTCTTGAATCCTGGCTATAGTCATTTTTATGGGTGAAGTCTCTTGCCTGGTCTGTGATCCATCATCGACTTGCTAATCTTCCTCGGTGAAATTACCAACCTCGTGCCAGATGCTGAGGCCTTACACGAGATGCAGTAGTTTCTTAACTTTCAAGATTTTGCTGTTTTCTGCTCTCTTTAGAAGAGCCCCGCTGCTTGCTGTTAAGAAGTGAAAGTACTCAAGTAGCAAGTGGTGTCGAAGAAGAAAAAAATACAGAATAATAGTTAGTGGCATTCTCATGATCAACAGCTCCTCCTTCCATTAATATGAGAACAAGATCGGGTGCAAATGACTTGTACAAATGCGGTCTAACGCGTGTATGGGGTTTGTAATTGCAGATTCTGGTCTATATAAAGAGACTTCACCTCCCGGTTGGGCTTATCTGATTCTACTTATCGGTTCGGTCGAGTAAATTGATATCGTGATCTTGCTCAATACGCTCAATACAACACTAATGGCAATCGTCGTGGTCGCGGCTATCAAATCCAGCCCAACAAGTGAAATGACTCAAATAAGAGTCAAGACAGGGTTCAGGATCTATTGAGCAACTGATCTTTGATCGGCAGTTGAGGCGATGGAGTTCCTCTTTAACACGACCCAACTCATAAGCAAATGCCGTGGTTTTAGCCCATCACGACTCGGACCAGACAGAAACCACAAGCATAAGAAACTAAGATCGATCACGTTTCCCCATTATATAATTCAAGATAATTGCAACGAAAGTAAAACAGAAAGAGCAGATCGTTAATCACCCGCGAATAGGGTTGATCCAAAAACGCCATTTTTCAATCAGTCTCAACCCAGCGATGGAAATGAGAGGAAACGACAAGTTACGATTTCACGTCGTTCAGAAGAATCGAGCTCTACATTCTAGCATTAAACAGAAGGAATCGCACGGCATACAAATCGATCTCACTGACTCAACAATTTCGAGCTCGACAACGTCGTTCGACATCGAGCGCAAGAATCCGCCCAAAATCCCCACCGACCGGCCGACCACACACGGACCGGGATCGATCAATCGTGCAGCGTCCCCAGGATGTCTTCATCCCTGTACAGGTGGTAGTCCTTCTCTCCCAGCTTCACCTGCGTCCCTCCGTACTCCGGCAACAGCACCGTGTCTCCCTCCTTGACCGAGACCGGGACCGCGTTCCCGTGCGCGTCCCTCGCCCCCGGCCCCACGGCCACCACCTTCCCGGAGTTCAGCTGTTTTTTTCATCCAAAAGAAACACGGAACGGCTCGAATCAACTGGAATCGAGACGAAACGAAACGGAGGAGGATGACGACGCATTTGACTTGACGGATGTACGGAAGTTAGTTACCTTGGCGGATTTCTCGGGGAGCAGGATGCCGGCGGTGGTCTTGGAGGGCGGGACGATCTTCTCCACCAGCACGCGGTTCAGCAACGGCACCAGTCGCTTCGCCATTCTTAGCGGATTCGAGCTCTGGAGCTAGGGTTTAAGGGAGGGTTCGCGAGCTGCAGGAAGGCGACGGGGAAGGTCTCCGAGGGGCTATAAAACCGAGAGACTTGAAGCTTCGTGAAGAAAAAAATGGAAGGTTCTAGGAGCTAGGGTTTCTAGTTGGGGGCAACGGTTTAAGGGACGGATGCGGGAAGAAGACTATATGGGCCTCGCATTATGGGCCATCAGTCCACAGTTGGGCTTGACTGCAGCTGATGGGCCTCTGGACTCGACCCTCGGTCCTGATCGACCAGGATGTCTCCGTCGTATTATGGCTCTGTACTGGACTTGTTAAATGAATGAGCCCCATCGGTTCACAAATTATCCAACCTAAATTGACTCATTTGATCTATTTGTTATCTATTTATCGTAATGCAAATTTCTCCACCCATATTCAATTCATATCCGACCTGACTCATTTAACCAATTCTATGAAATATTATTTCTTATGAGCTTTTTTATAATTTTTTTTTATAACGAGCCTCTTTTTGTTTCTTGGAAAATAAAAATATTTTCTCGGTTTACCTGAAATATGAAAGTAAATTTATATTTTATATTTTATATTTTTCTTTTTAAAAATTGAATTTTTAATTATTCTTAATTTTCTGTTTTTTTTTTCTTTTTTCAATTCTTCTTTAGTCGGCCGTGCGGCCACAAAGAATGGCCCGTGACTAGCCATAAGCGAGCTCGAGCCTCATCACAAGCTAGCAAGGCTTGAGCTTGCCCAATTCCAATGAATTGAGTCAAGCGAGATTGGCAAGCTCCTCATCACTTGGTCGATTGCCAGCCGTAGAAGATGGAATAAGGAAGATGGAAAAGAAAAATAAAACATAATTAAGTCCTCTTTAAAAAAATATATATAATTTTATAAGGCTAAAGAGGGAGAGAGAGTGTTTGTGAGCTTAGGTTGGAAACGAATTATAAACTCAACCTATTTAAACCCATTTATTTTAGGGTTTAAACTTTCTAACCTATTTAAAGAAAAATCTTTAAAATTGAAGTGACCCATATATTCCCCATGTATGATTTAAATGGGTCGTATATGAATTTAGAACTCATTTTAACAAGTCTATTATGTACTCATGATTTAGCAACACTTAATGACCTTAAAAATGATGTTTAAATGGTCACTGCATCCCGTCTCCTCCTCTCTTAAAACCAAGGTATGAATTGCAATGTTTGCCAAATTTCTAAAGGTGATCGATTCCCAGTCCGATCTTATCCAATGTAACTGGTCACTTAGCAAAAAACATTAAAATTAAAATAAAATAAAATAAAATACTAGAGTTGTTTTTATTTTAAGGTTTATTGTTATTTTTTAGAAATATATATATATATATATATATTTTTAAAAGAGTCAATCTAGTTCATTGATTTGATCCGATTCGATTTCCCCCCAGAATCGAGAATTGGATGAACACTACCGGGAACCGGATCAAATCAGCTAGTTGGAGCGATTTTTGATTTGATTGATCCGATATATTTATCCCAATCACTCTCTTTGGGTTATTTGCGTGAACATAAGCTCATAGGTCGTGGGCCATTAAATGGGTCATATATGATTTAATACCCATCGTGATAGTTCTATTATTTAATCATGATTTAGCACATCGAATGACCTTATAAAGGTTGTTTGAGTGGTCAACGCATCACTTGACGTTTGGTTGATTAAGTGATTGCTGAGTAGGGCATTTGGGCTTTCTGATCAAGTGAGACTGTGCAGGAGCAGTTTTAGGATGGGACATCCATCTATTAGTGGGAGTGTACGACTAATTAGATTGGACATGTCCTACCTTGATAATTTTGCTTCATCGCTAGCCACTGGTATGACACTGATTACAATGTTTTCAACTACTTCCCTTCCTCATTTGCTACGCCTGCCTATATGTTATTTCATCCACACGTGTGAAATTCGCAAGCTTGCAGCTTTTATCACTTGTTTGTGGCTCAAAATCGTCCAATATAAAATATGGTTTTCGGCATATACAATATGATGAACCAGTTGCATTAGACTGAACCCTCCCTCTTGTGTAAGTCGGTCCTCAGAAAAATTACCAAAAAGTTCTCCCGTTGGCCTTTGTTAAGGGCTGAGCAAGGCCACCTCTTGCTAGATTTGGTAGCCGTCTCCAAAGGAAAAAACAAAATACAAAAGAGACAGAAAAAAAAATACAATGAAAGGAAAAAGAGAAAAAAAGAAAAAATTCAGAAAATTTTCAAAAATTATAAAAATTATCAATGTCAACGCTAGTTATCTTAACCTGGTTGTGCTACCTAGAACAAACGGTGCTGATTAAGCCACCACGTTAATAATTTCCAATCAATGTTGACTGGAATGACTTAATTGGTAAATCATCAAAAATTTTAAGACTTAACTGACAAATCCCTACAAGATTTAAGGCTTAATTGACATAATTAAAAGGTTTATAACTAAATTAACTAAATTAAAAAGTTTATGACGAATTGGTATAAACGTAATAATTTTAGGGTTTTTTTGATAATTTTCACATCAGTTCTCACACGTGTGACAACCTATGTGAAGGTAAATGCACAAATATATATTGTAGACAGAAAAATATTCAAAATAACGGAAACAACATGCAAGAGAAAGATGACTAGAAGTACTATGATATGAGCCCTTGATTGATGATGTTAGATATACTTTTTTTTTTTTTTATTCAAATTTCAAGTGTTTACAAAACGAACCAAACTATATATATATATAGCATAGTTACTTAATGGACAGAAAAGAGGTTCTCTAAACCTAGGTCAAAGCCTGTATTAACCATAATAAAGGAGCAAATTTCACATTCATTGATTTGTATGGGTATAATATGAACATTATATTAGTTAGAAAGTCACAGGTAGAGCATAGAAAGGTAAAGAACATGTAAATCGTCATATCAATATATAAAAAACGTTACCCACATTGGGATCTCCCAGCGGAAAGCGTGGAGGAAGCTAATAACGAAAATAATTTTCAATCGATTAACCTTATTTTATTACTGTCTTCATTAAAAGAGGGGATGAAAGTTCGAAGTTCTTGCTAAATCTGCACAAGAAAAATCATAATATAGACTATTATGGATCGATATTTATAAATTGAAATTTTTAGTGGGGTCAAACGTAAAAATAAAAAATAAATAGCAAAGCAAGCTTAAAGTTTTCAATAAAAACACACATAAACTTTAGAGAAAATGACAAAAATGATTCCCGAATTTTGGCCTAATATGTATATTTTCCTTGAATTCTTAATTTATTTAATGTGATGTCTAGACTATTGATAAATATTAAATTTCGTCCTCCATCTTGCTCGAACATCAAATCAGACGTTGCATGAGTTAGATGTTTAAAAATAATAGAATTAATATCATAAAAAACCCTAAACCAATATACCCATGACAAATTTACACCAAACTACTTTTTTTATTATAAAAAATCCTAGATTAATACATTTGCAACAAATCTTTTCAGATCCTTAGTAACCTCTCCTACTATAAATTTTCATGATTAGTCTTAAACCAAAGTCCAATTTACGCACAAAGAGGACTGCTAGAATATAAATCACGCGTTCATCTATTAGAACCTCAAGGGTGGCAAATAAGGCACTAAGAAAGATTTGAACTAGTGATCTCATATTGTAGGAGTATTGCTAATTATTTTAAAATTTTAAATTAATAAATAAAGATATTATTATTATTATTTAAATATTCTAATATTATTGCACTTTTTGGACGGTGAACTTGGCTTGATCCGGCGACAAATCAAATTTCCAAAAGATTTGTCGCGAAAGAATTGCGAACTAACTCGACAAGACAAGTGTTCAAGGTTTTTATCTTTGCTTTGACACATGTACTTTCATACGCCTCTCTATGAGGCTTGCTCTTTAATTGTTTTTGGTGAATTTCTCTGGAGAATGCATGGACCATTAGGGGTGTGCAAAAGAACCGAGACTCGCCTGGATCGCCCGGAACCGGACCGGAACTACCCGGAACCGGTGGTTCTGGAGGAAATTGGTCTGGTTCCCGATTTCAATTTATGGGAACTGGTGGGTACCTTGGTGTGGTTCTCGGTTCCATGGGCGAATCCGCCTACCCGAACTAGATCGATTATATTATAATAATATATTGATTTTTAATATTAAAATAAATTTCGAAATTACTAATTAACAAATCTAAATTTTAGGGCTCCATTTCCTCTCATGGTTTCCATGTTTTAATAAGAATTTAGTAAAGTGTGTAAGGGCGCGTTTGGTAACGATTACGTTAGAGAATAGATTCGATCGAATTGATTCTTTTTATTACATTAGGAACCGATTCTAAGCATTTTAAGCCGTTTGGTAACTATTCAAAATTTCGATTCGGAATAGAATTGCGTTTGGTACCTTATTCATTAATTTTGTTCCAAATCAATTTCTTTTAATTTTTAAATAATTTTTTTACTTTTTTTCTTTTCTTTTTTTCATTTTTTTTCATTTTCCTTTTCATTTTCCTTTTGTTTCTTTTCTTTTTCTTTTTTTTTTTTTTTCTTTTCTTTTTCTCATCTTCTTCTTCTTCTTCGGCGGCGACCTCATCGGAGCGTCGCCGCCCTCGTCGGCCGAGCCTCGCCGGCGGCGGGTGAGGCTCGGCCTCGCCGGATCCGGCGAGGCCGAGCCCCGCCGATGGCCGAGCCGGCCTCGTCGGGGTTGGGCGAGGCTGCCAAGCCACCGGCGGGGCTGGGCGAGCCTCGCCGGTGGCCGGGTGAGCCTCGCCTAGCCACCGGTGGGGGGCCGGGCGTCGTGAGGCTTTGCCCCCGCCTAGCCCCGGCGAGGCCGAGCCTCGCCGGTGGCCGGGCGGGCCTCGCTCGGCCCGGCGAGGCCTCGCCCGGCCCCGGCAAGGCTTGCGGCCACCACCAAGCTCGCCGGTGGTCGGGCAAGCCTCCGGCGAGCTCGCCGGACCTCGCCCTAGTCTGGCGAGCTCACCGGATCGGCGGCCAGCGGCAGCGGACGGCGGCCGGTGGCGGCGGTGGACAGCGGCGGCGGACGGCGGATGGTGGCGGGTGGTGGTGGATGGCAGTCGCAAGATGGCTGAAGGGAAGAAGAAAATTTCTTAATTTTGATTCTCAAATTCGTTCCCGGAACAAGAATCAACTTTTTTTTTGGTTATTGATTCTATTCCCAATCTGTTCCCGGGAACAAAAATTTACCAAACGCAATTCTAGGTCGAAACTGATTCCGGGAACAAAGAATCAGAATTTGGCCTTGTTTGGATGGTTACCAAATATGGCTTAAGCTGCCTTTCAACAACTCAACAAATGGCTCATTCAAATTATATTTTTGAGACTCACATATGACACTATATTCAAGAATATGTTGAGTACCAATGGAATTGTTTCTACCAAAAAAGTTTCAGTAAAGTAAATGTTATAAGAGATTGAGCATTGTTAGATGATAAAGGAAAAAATGATCTATATATAATAATCATCTAGAATCTTGAACTTAAAGAATATTTTAGATTTTAACTGAAATGATTCAAAAATAGGGAAAAAAAAAACCTATTTCTCTTATTTGGTAGTGTTTCCAATAAAATAAAGAAAAAATGGTACCCTTAATTAAGCCTGTTCAATTTAAAGACGAATATTACTCGATATGAAAAATACTCATGGTGGGATTTAGAAAACAATATTATTATTGGTAAGACCGGTTCTATGGATCCACCCGGGAATCGGACCGAACCGGCAATTCGGTTCTCAAGTGGATCCATACAACAACGGGTGGTTCCCGGTTCCAATTTTTTGGAACCGGTCCTTAGCAGGCGGTTCTCGGTTCTAAATCGGGAACTATCCACCCGAACCATGCACATCCCTATGGACTATGAACCACACAAAATAATATAATCAGAATCATTAATTATATGGGTCCATTATAATCCGTATGTAATCAATGATTCCGATAGGTTTAGTCCACATTGCCTATTGACTATGCAATATCTTTTTCATTTAGCTTATTTATGGCCATGGACATTTTTCCACCTTGCTCAAACTACATAAATTCGTGGTCTCTATTTTGTTTTTTTTTTTTTTTGGTATTGGAGGAACCGGCTTGCAACCGACAAACCGCGCGCCGTAAACCCCCAAGTGACACTTAGCGGGAGGACCCACCACCCCTGAGTCACACTTAATACACCTAGCGCCTCCCCTGGGTTTTGAACCCTTCACCTCTTCGTTGAGGATCAGCAGAGTCTTATCCAGTGGAGCCACCGCGGCCGGTGGTTGGTCTCTATTTTGTTGGTGTTGAAAGAACAGTGAAATCAAAGAAACATTATCAACAAGGTAATCATATTTTTAGCTGAAAAATCGATGAGACATGCCGAGACTAGATGCAAGTTCATCTAGGGGTGGGAGTGAGGATGACGTTCGATATAATTATATCGTATGGCCACATCAACAAGAACAACTCGTTAATAATTCAAATGATCACCTCATACGCAATTTCTATTCTCAAGTTAATCCCGCCTCTTATTGAGTCCGTGACAAATGAATCATCATTTAGTAGGGACAGATTGCCTGAATGGAGGAAACGTATATTTTCTAAGGGCCAAATCGATTAAGGAAAAGAAATTCGATGCCTTTCAGATTCTGCAAGAAATACATACTACATCGACTTAGTAGGGATTACATCACGCAATGTGACAAATCGCTGTGAAGCTCCATTGCCATTTCAATGATGAGCCGGTGACAAAAAGTATAAAATGGATGATGACGATGACAATAACAATATGGTCATATAATATCGTGAACCCTTGCCAAACTAACCAGGGTATATCTAACTTGATAGGATGATCAAACATGGATGTTGGGTTTCCTCTTAATTGGGGTACAGATAGGAACATGAACCCAATATGAATTGAGTGACATTTACTCATTCACTGGTTTAACCTAACTAGAACATTGAATTAAAACGCTTTTAGTAATGCGCCACTTGATTAGAAGCCCACCTTGCCGCTTCGACTACATAATTAAAGACCATGCCCTACATGCAGCTTCTAGACTCCGATCGCACTGTGGAATTGATTGCATTATCAAGAGACACATCCGCATCAGCTATCCTTACGTTAACATCCATATCGGCTTGTAACATACAAACCCACTACCTTTTTCCTCTTTAAGAGTTCTGTGAGTCCAATTGAAGGAGATGATGCAGGCACAGAGAGAGACCCCAGCAGAGCCACTGTGCAAAGAAAACGGTCCCAGAAAAGCAAAAACTGAGCTGCTGCTTCTGCTCTTCTTCTTCAAATTGGGAACCTTTTTGAACCACAAAAAGAGGCCATACGTATGTAAATTGCTTTTTGCGGTGGTATCGTGGGCAAAGATCTATCATGATTGCAAGAATATGCGTGTGGTCCAAAAAATGTCAACCATACCTCAAAAGTAGAACATTTTCTCCGACCCCTCTTTATTGTTTCTGGCACTGAAAAACAACCAAATGGTGGAGAGAGAAAGAAGCAACTCCTTTCATCCCACAAAGTCGGTATCATGACACCTGATCCTTAAATCTTTCCCTAAAGATTAGATACAACGTGAAAGAGAGAGAGAGAGAGAGAGACAGACAGAGAAATGGCCGAATGTTGTTCGTAGCTAGGAGTGGTCGAACTTGTGATAACTACCTTGGAATCTAACTTTGAATAGCTTTACCCTGAAAATATGTGGTCTCAAGGTGGATGTATATCTATCTACCGAACAAGCTGGGTTCCTAGCTTTTGCACATCAAGACTTCGTTAGCTTCATTATTTTGCAGCCCTTTTGAAGCTCCTGGAACACCTGTTATTTCCCCCTATTTAAGAGTTCATCTCGGTGTTGGAATCTCGATCTCGTGTGCAACGATGGGCGACCACAATAAAGATACACGTAATGCAAATACCCTACAAGTTTGACATACTTTAGTCAACATGGTATGTTACAAGAGAGTATTTCAATAAGCGAGTCATGTTCGACCCGATTATAGCTAGAGGATAGCACTAGTTTAGTTTGGTTTAATATCTTCTCACATTAAACCAAACTCATCATGGGGGCTTTCATTTTCATGAAAAGTGTCCAAAAAGTCTTAAACATATTGTAGGACAACCAATTCAATTCTATACTTTTCAATTGTACCAATTCAATTTTAAACCTTTTGATAATTTGTCAATTTAGCTCTTAAACCTTTCAATTGTGCCAATTTAGACTTAAACATTTTGATAATTTGTCAATTTAATTCTAAACATTTTTAACGATTTACCATTTTAGTTATTTTAACCAATTTTGGTCAAAAATTGCTAATGTGGTGGTCTAATTAATACTGATTGTGCGGTGCTAATATAAACAATTTGTGCAATTCTTTTTCTTTTTTTCCTTTCCTTTATTTTTTTTTTCTTTTTCTCTTTCCCTTTTTCCCTTCGCTAGCCATTGACGAGCTAGCCATCACTGAGCCTCATTGATGGCCGGTAGAGGTCATTGGCTTCAAGTGAGGGCTACCCTTGCTAACCTTGGGCAAGGGATGCCCACATTTGGGCCGGCAAAGGAGACCTTGCTTAAGTTTGCCCTTGCTAGCCTAGACGAGGGTGAGGGTTGCGAAAAAGAGAAAAGAATAGAAAAAGTAAAAGGAAAGGACAGAAATGAAAATAAAAAAAGAAAAATAATTTTCTGTGTTAGTGATGACCGTATCACGTAAGATGGCTGATGTTGACTATATCGTCACGTCAGCAATTTCTAAATTGACAAATCCTTAAAAGTTTTAGAATTAAATTGGCAAATTATCAAAATATTGATGATTAAATTAACACTATTGAAAGGTGTTGGACTAAATTCATACAATTAAGAAGTTTAGAAGTAAATTGGCCACTGAACAATAACTTTAAGACTTTTTGAACTATCTTCCCCTTTTTCTCTTTACCGGCCCATGTTGAGATTCCTTTCTAGAGCAATAAAAGAGATGGAAAAAAGATCGCTTGATCTCTATCTTCCTCGTCGTTTTCCATCGTGTCCTGTCTCATTTACATCCCAACTATACCAGCATTATGCAAGAATCTCATCATCTCGGCGAGAGAATCTCCAGAAATCATTCTTAATCACTAAAGGAAGTGAAAGCTTGCTTTACGGCCTTTTCTTCCCCAAAACCCGAATCCCTTCTTTATCGTCGCTAACTCACTCGGTCGGCGGAGGGTGAGTACCCCACAACGTCGGCCGAGCTTATCTCTAGAGCTCTCTTATCTGAATTGCATGCGACCCTCAAGTCTAATTGGCGAGTAAAGTAAACTGCTTTGCTAGGATTTCAACCGTACCACGATTGAAAAGTATCATGCCGCACATGCTTCATGTTCGATTTGATTTAGGTCCAATTTGAATTTTTTTTCTCCTTTTGGCCATCGAATATTTGGGATTTGATCATATGACTGGTACTCGATCGACCTATCCAAACAAGAAATAAAGTAATTCCACTAGAGGAGAGAGAAAAAGGGCTTCTCTCTCTTTTGCTAGATCATGTAAAGATCTGGTCATATAGGATGGTCCTTTTAGGGTCAAATTTGGTCAGCCCCTTTTTGGCCGTGTCCTTTTATATTATAATTTTCGCTATTCTGCGCATTTCGCATTACGGGACAAATGAAATATTCAGGTCACTTTGGGATGTGGAGGACCTTTGTGACCGCAGGAAAAGAGAAAGAGAAAGGAGGCCAATAGAAAGGTAAAGGTGTGTGGGACATACTCTAACTTTCACGACACAAATTCGACTACCATTGTGATGTGTCTGGGAACAAGTTGGTATGAGATGAGATGAGATGATTAAGAGAATCTTGCAAAAATATCGCTTGAACCGGTTAGATTCGAGCTTTTGGTTTATGCAGTTTAGTCTAATCCAAAACTGTTTACAATCCAATTGATGAAATTCAAAGGATATCTTTCAGTTTCTTAATTGAAAATCCCAACGCCCCAATTAGTTGCTCTCAACTTTGAGGGGTTAAATTTAGAGTATTTACATTTTTTATTTTAAACGTAGTTGTTACAAAAGAAATAATATTGAAGAATTATGCACATCATCTTTTACATCCAGTACTCTCAAGTTAGGGCATCACATGGTTCATCCCCTCCAACACCCCCCCCCCCGGTTCTTCTCCCGGCACAAAATACATCTAAAAATTTACCACTATTCCACAGTATCTGACATTTATGATGTAAAAATTTTCATACATTTACAACAAAAATGATATATATCGTTTCCTCTTCCCCACTTGAAAAAATTGTCCGGCATATAAATTGCGAAGATTGATCGTCCACATATTTCTCCAAGGCAACCGACAGTATCTCTTGGTCGGTGAAGCAAAAACCCACAACTTATCAGGAAATCAGGTGATCAATGATATATTGACACTTCATCGAGAGTTCTCACGAAAAAATATCGTTCTTTTTACTTTGGTTGAATTGAAGAGCAAAATCATCCCTTCCGTGTAAAGCTCTCCCTTGAGACGAAGAGATCTCCACCCGTCTGAGTGTTGCAGAAATATATGGATAGTCTTGGCGGTAATGACTTGTGGAGCTGTATCTTTAAGCTAATAATGAAAGGCGGAGTAGAAACAAAATAAAAATAATAGGGGAAGCAACCAAAAGCAAGACACGAGCAGGCTTTTTCCAGTCTTGTTCTGATGCATGGTTGCATGTGGGGGTTTGAATCATTGAGAGACAAGGCCCACGAACATCATTTCTGCTCAAGAACGTTAGACAAAAGCTAGAAAACAAGCGATCCATGTGGTGTTCGCTCATAATACATCCAGACACGAGGCCGAGTGCGTGATCCCCTCTCTGATTAATTTTCGTAATCCTGGGAGGACAGCTCCTCTTCGATATCGCCGCGTCGTACTTAGACACAGACTCGTGACTTCTCGCTCGTGACTTCTCGGGTCTATCCATGTATGAACACACATAAATATATAGCCTTTGCCGGTTGCCGATTCTCTCTTTTAATTATTCACTTTTCGGCCTTTTTCTACGCAGACGAAACTTGAAGTTCATAACCAAAGTTCGAGAACTGCACCATCACCCACCCAGTGGAGAGGGACATCACTCCATTTCCCCGTCTCTTACCCACGCGTGCCGGACAGACCATCCCCACGTGAATCTAGCCCGTCCGTGGGAATGCTCTTCTCCACCCCAAAACACGACGCATCGGGCTATCGCCATTGGGTGTTCGAATGAATACATAGGGGCCCTCGCTGTACGTTACAGAATCTCTTTTCCATCAGAGTTATTATGGTCCTTTTATTGGTCCAAATTTCGAGGTAATGCATGTTATGAATTTATGAGGACGAGGGAGACGAGTTGCGTGGTCAAATGAATCAATGCTTGCTAATATCAAGCATCCAACATATGCCCGGAGTTTGGCGATGTTAGGTGTAGCCGTAGAAAGGTTATATTGCGGACATTGATTTGACACCATGAACGTCGCATGCACAGTTGATCGATGCCTGAAAATACACACTAACTTGGGATTATCCTGTCCACAAATGAAGCGTGAAAGAAGGTCCTTATTCAACAAAGACACCTTACTTAAATGAGGTTCTCATGCCATCATATTCCTACCTTAAAAGGGAGATAAACAATAATTTCTCTTTCACTAACACAATCTCTCTCTCTCTCTCTCTCTCTCTCTCTCACACACACACACACACACACACACACACACACACACACATATGCACATAGACAGAAGTTTTGTTTGGTAGCGGTCGTCGATTGATCCGGTGGAACCACTCCATCGCATAATAAAAAGCTAAGCCACTGGGTGCTCAAATCATAAAACCTTCAAACCAAAGAGTAGAAACACTGGAACTCACCCCTGCCATTAACACACCTCTCTCTCTCTCTCTCTCTCTCTCTCTCTCTCTCTCTCTCTCTCTCTCTCTCTCACCAGAACTCACCCCTGCCATTAGCACCTCTCTCTCTCTCTCTCTCTGGCGGTCACATGGATCCAAACCCTAGTCATAACACAACGAAGACGACGACCCTCGGCCCGCAGTCGCACTGCATGGAGATAACGGCGATGGAGGCGCACAGGGTGGCGGTGCCGCCCGCGAGGACCATGGCCCAGAAGCTGGGGTCGAGGCTGAAGGAGACGTTCTTCCCCGACGACCCGCTCCGGCAGTTCAAGGGGCAGCCGGCCAGGAGGCAGTGGATCCTCGCCGCCCAGTACGTGTTCCCGATCCTCCAGTGGGGCCCCAACTACAGCCTCAAGCTCTTCAAATCCGACGTCATCTCTGGCCTCACCATCGCCAGCTTGGCCATCCCTCAGGTACATCACTTGCTTCTCATGTCAAGGTCGTCACCTAACCTCGCGCACACATATGCTTTCGCTTGACATTATGCGACACTCGGTCGCTCTCGAAAATGATTGATATCCTTATCAAGTCTAAGTTCTTAAGGGTACACCGACTTTGAAAGCAGCTGCTAATACTTTTGAGATTTCTGTCTGTCTTTTGGACTCAAATGGGCAGGGAATAAGCTACGCGAAGCTAGCGAACTTACCACCCATCGTGGGTCTTTGTGAGTGGACTACTCTCCTCCTCCTCTCATTGCTCGCCGCTTCGAATTACGCACTGTTTCATTAAAAAGATGTTTTGCTTTCTGATATATCTGTTTCTCGCCTTTTGTGTTGTTGGGTGTTGAATACGTCCTGGAAATCAAGATTCGAGCTTTGTACCGCCTCTGGTGTACGCGGTTCTGGGGAGCTCCAGGGATCTGGCGGTGGGGCCGGTGTCGATAGCGTCGCTGATCATGGGGTCGATGCTGAGGCAAGAGGCGTCGCCCACCAAAGACGCGCTCTTGTTCCTCCAGCTCGCCCTCTCTTCCACCTTCTTCGCTGGCCTCTTCCAAGCTTCTCTGGGACTACTAAGGTTTGGTCGCTCGCTCTAGCTCAATTCCCTCGGATTTCGCCGTACTGATCTTTGGCAACTGACAGGCTGGGATTCATAATCGATTTCCTGTCGAAAGCGACTCTCATCGGGTTCATGGCGGGGGCTGCAATTATAGTGTCGCTGCAGCAGCTAAAGAGCCTGCTTGGGATCACGCATTTCACGAAGCAGATGGGTTTGGTCCCTGTCTTGAGCTCTGTCTTCCGTCACATCAACGAGGTCAGTCATTAGTTCATCTAAATTAACCCTGTGTTTTTAGCTGTGTCGTATCTCATCTTTGACCGACCACCAGTCAAGTTCAGTTTACTCTTCCCTTTCCGGAGTCAAAGTTCGTGAAAGGGAAAAAAAAATTCAGAGCTTTAAAATTCCCTTGTCGCTTTCACGTTTATGTCTCTGCTTTTCGGTTCAGCGAGATTTAATCAGTTTTGTCTTAACCTGCCCAGGTAAGAAAAGCAGTATAGCCCATTAATCACCTGCGAGCAAAAGCACCGTTTTTAATCGTCTTCTTCTGGAAAATATGGGTTTTTTTATTCAGGCTTTGAGTAGAACAAAACGGCCCCCCGCAGGTCGTCTGAAACTAAACTACTTACATGCACTTACAAATTTCACTGGCAACATTTATGCCTCGAGAGGGGGTCAAAAGCTGTTGACTTGGAGTTGAACTTGGGGGATGGCTTGTTTTGCTTCTTGTGTGCAGTGGTCGTGGCAGACGATACTGATGGGGGTGTGCTTCCTGGTGCTGCTTCTGGTGGCGCGACACGTCGTAAGTAAAACCCCTCCTCGTCATCTCCTTCAATCAATCAGTCAGTTAGTCTCTCAGAGTCTGAACCACAAGCGGTCTTCCTCTCTCTCTCTCTCTCTCTCTCTCTCTCTCTCTGAAAATCACGCACTTGAAAACCGCCGACTGTACAGACAGTCCGACTGACCGACACCAGCATCGCACGCGTCGTCACGTCATTCGCGGCCGACTTCGATTTCGGCCGCCGTTTCTGCGTGCCGCCGACGACGGTGCATATCACGTCACCGCCCTCTATTCCTTCTTTCTCGCGAAAAGGATATGATCATTATTTACTAAAAATTTCTATACTTGCGGAAACTTATTTTTTTGGTTGATTTTCCAATATGCTTTTATTTGTAAGAGATTGCGGGTAATGTTTTAAATAATTCTCTAACATAATTTTTTCATCAAAACATTAGTTATCATATCATATAAATGGACTTCTCACCTTAATCAGTTGAGAATATATATTCTTTTTATAATGTGTAGTTACATAATACACTGGCATTTTATAACTATTTTCAAAAATATGATATAAAAGTATTCCAAAATACTATCTACATATAAACTAATAATTATCTTTAACATTTATTTTCGAAATATGCTGAGATCTATTATTTCTTGTACGTTCATTAGAGATTTATTACCAAAATAGGCATGAGAATTGTAAATTTGCTAAAATGACAATCAAAAGCAAAGTACTGGATAAAATTAGCAATTAAACGTGCGGAGCAGCTCAACTTCACTCGATTGCTATAAATATAGTGGATACAGCTTTTTTCGGTGTAAAATTGACATTGTTTCTAAACATGGATGATCAGATTAGACAGAAATTAGAAGCTAAGAAAAGAGCAAGGAGAATACTTACGACGTAGGGTATATGAATAAGCTACTAATTATATTTTGAGGCCGTTTACTAAAACAAATCATACTTTTTATATAATTAGAGGAAGAAATTGATTGATGAAAGGAATTTCGATGGTTAATAAATCATTCGAGAGAAAAGGTCATGCATAACTTCCATACCAAGGTTAAGTATGATTCCACATCATGTTTACGTTTTCATTATCTCTTTCATTCATCTATATTCGAACACAACTATAGCGAGGTTCATATTTTTAAGGAATCGCTCTCTTTTTGTCTCTCCGCCAAACGCAGATGTGTATGCGATCTGAAATTTTCACTTTACGAAATTGGAAGGAGAGGGGCCTTAAGTACTATTAACATACGAAAACGACTATGGCTGAAATTTTTCTTAGATTCGCAAAAGGAAAGAGTGTGGAGTGTTTGGGATGTGTTGATGATGACTGGGTGTGGTGGAACTCCGTGCAGAGCATGAGAAGGCCGAAGCTGTTCTGGGTGTCGGCGGGCGCTCCGCTCGTGTCCGTCATTCTCTCCACCCTCCTCGTATTCGCCTTCAAGGCTCAACTCCACGGCATCAGTGTGGTATTACAATCTATTTCCTCTCCAGTGCCTGTAAATAGCTTTGTTTGTACCGTCTGTTGATTCGTGATCATATCATGTTCGTGTTCACGTTCGTTTCGTTGGTCGATTATTAGATTGGGAAATTACCAGAAGGCCTCAACCCTCCCTCCTGGAACATGTTGCAATTCCATGGTAGCCATCTGGGTCTTGTAATCAAGACCGGACTCGTCACCGGCATCATCTCCCTCACTGTGAGTGGACTTTAACTTAGTTCCTTCATGAGCAATGCTAGGGATGCTGCCAATTTTCACTAGAACTGTTCAAGTTAATGTGCTCTTTGCCTCCATTGGAGTTGCGATACCGAGATGATAGCCCTGAGACTTTACTTTCGGCTATATATACAGTTACATGAAGCTCAAGGTAGATGAAGAAAATACTGTGAAGCATAAAGCGAGTATTTCTAATTTGAGGTCTGTTACATTGCAGGAAGGAATTGCAGTGGGAAGGACATTCGCTGCTCTGAAGAACTACCAAGTGGATGGAAACAAGGAGATGATTGCAATCGGCCTCATGAACATTGTCGGTTCCTCTACTTCCTGCTACGTCACGACAGGTTCGATTTCCTCTTAGACGCCTTCGGCTCCTATTTTTGTCGGAATACTTTTCATAGAAAGAGCATGCAAGGAGAGTGCATGAGAGAAGGGGGACATTGGAGCCTAATATGTTTCTTTTTAGGTGCTTTCTCACGGTCGGCCGTGAATCACAATGCGGGATCGAAGACAGCGGTGTCAAACATTGTGATGTCTGTGACCGTGATGGTTGCTCTTCTTTTCCTCATGCCTCTGTTCCAATACACGCCCAACGTCGTGCTGGGAGCGATCATTGTCACTGCAGTGATAGGCCTCATCGACATTCCTGCTGCTTACGGCATTTGGAAGATCGACAAATTCGACTTTGTCGTGATGTTGTGCGCGTTTCTGGGCGTCATATTCATCTCCGTCCAAGATGGTCTTGCTATTGCAGTAAGCTTAGGATTTTCTTCGATTTCATGAGAAGATTTAAGCTGCTGTTCTTTTCTTGAACTCTGTCAATTTTCATGACAAAAGGGCAAAATCTGATCACAAGACAAATTAGACATGACTACTCAAACAAGTGACAATGGTGTTTTTGGCAGGTTGGCATTTCCCTATTCAAGATCCTCCTGCAAATCACGAGGCCGAAGACGGTTATTCTGGGTAATATTCCCGGAACAGACATATATCGGAATCTTCATCACTACGAGGAAGCCATGAGAGTCCCCGGTTTCCTCATTTTGAGCGTCGAAGCTCCAATTAACTTTGCTAATGCTACTTACCTCAATGAAAGGTAAATTGTCGCTGCATAAGCTACTCTACTGCTCAACCAGTTTTATCAGTAAAGAAAAGGAATGTGCATGTACCGGTTTTTCTGGATTTTGGATGTAACAGGATCTTAAGATGGATAGAAGATCACGAGACGGAAGAAGATGAGAAGGAGCAGTCGACCCTGCGATTTGTGATTCTGGACTTGTCAGGTATGTTTATCTTCCATGTTATGGATAGCTGACAAGCAAGATGATGAAAAGATCAAGTTGATTCGTCTGTTCCAACAAACGCGAATTTTTTTGCATTGTGTGACTCAAATGTACTATAGAGATTACTGGCCTTCGAACCGTGTAAATGATTTTGAAGCATAACAAATGTCCTCGTTGCCATCTCAGCTGTGAGTGCCATAGACACAAGTGGAGTATCGCTCTTGACGGATCTGAGAAAAGCCATGGATAAGAAGGGCGTCGAGGTAAGTACTCCAGAAACTGCGTTCCTTTCGGTTAATGACACAACGTCGGTACAATTTCAATCTGTCGAGAACTTGAATCTCGGGTGAACGTTGAACTCGTGCTGCGCAGCTCGTGCTGGTGAATCCTCTCGGAGAGGTGATGGAAAAATTGCAAAGAGCAGATGAAGGGCAGGACCTGCTCGGGCCAGATAACCTCTACTTGACGGTCGGAGAGGCCGTGGCGTCTCTTTCTTCCTCAATCAAGGCTCAATCCACAAGCCATGTCTGATCCGTGATCTTTCTTTTCTTTTCTTTTTCGATGTTTGCTTCGCTGCTCCTCCATTATACTAGCCCTTCCTTGAAAGCAGGGAATCAAGGAGGAGAGTGAAGGAAGTGAGTAAGAAAAAAGTTAGTCAAATCAATGTTGAGCATCTAATCTCTTTATATAACTCCTCCATACGTCTATGCACACACGCACTAACCTCTTGCTCGTGCTAGAGACGATTCACAGCAAAATTCACCAAACTAATGGTGGGATTCAAATTCAATCATAATGTCGGTTTCCTTCTTCAGTGGCAGCTATGGATCAGAGGATTCTATTTGCTTTGGCCGGAAATAGAGGATTAGATTAACCTAAGGAGTTTGGACCTAAGTAGCACTGATACTGACACGCGACACGCGACATAACACGACACGACACGTCGACATATCGTTTATAAAAAAACAAAGAATTCCAATACGTTGGAACCCGTTATATATTAAATATATATTTTTACATATACATAAGGAGTATGTCCAATTCTCCAAATTCGACCAACACCCTATTCCTGCTACTGAAAATGAGTATTTTGTTACTCTTCAAATCTCTCTAGAATTTCCCAGACAATGAGTTCAACAGGGATATACTCATGTTCATTATGGCACTGTTCGTCTTACTCTCACATTTCATGGTCGGAAAAGCCTGCCAGTTGTGGCAAGAATTGTGTTGTTGGATACTAGGTTTTTACAATACCAGCATGTTTGCATCGGTACTGTCCAAACCACTTTGAATGCTGGAACATTCTTTGTGACTTTGTATCCAAACTTCAACATCGCTCTTTCGAACCCCCAACTACTCTCTTTCTTAAAAGTCTAAGTCCAGCTCACCGAAGCTCCTCAAACTGCTGACTCTATAGCTACAACACTACATTACTAGATGGTTTATTAAGTGCAGAACCATGCTCTTGATTTAAACTTCAACAATGGTAATGAAGATGCTTTGTTTATCTCCATGTAGAATGATCAGGCGTCCTGTATTCATGTTCTTAGACAGAGTCCCCTGAAGTAAAGTGTGTGCTTTGTGAAAAACCTCTCTATGGCTTTCTAAACTTCTCTTCTTCTCCAGCCTAGTAGGATCCTCCGAGAAATGCAGCTCGGATAGGTTAGAAACGTTTCAATCCCGGCATCTCTGAGTGTCTCTAGGCTCTAAACTAAAGGGCTGAGTAGTTTTCTACTAAAATGTTGTCCTTAAAGGGCTTGAACGGGTTGTTCGCCCACTGTGGGAAGGTATATCTGCAGAAAATTGACTCTATCTTCCCTGGTTCTAAGTCTATGTCTCATTTTTATGCTTATTTCAATCAAATTAATTTGAATCAAATTTGTAAATAAATAAATAAATAAGCCATTTATTAATATTATTCATTGTTTCAATTTGACAAATTCAACTCTATTTCAATAATTCATAAAATGTGGAGAAAAAATAAGTGATCCATGTTCTGGACTTGTATGTTAGATATGTTAGAAGGGGAAAAAAAAACTTAAAAGGTGAATTGTGTATCATAAGAAGTGGAAGTCAGAAGAAAAGAGAATACTAGATTTTTCTTCTTTCTCAATTTATTATTTTTATTATTGTGTTTTATTTTTTCACATATATATATTTTTACCTCTTATTTATTGAATTTTTAAAAGTGAACTTGATATTAGAATCACGTGTCAGAAACTCGTATGTCAGAATTCCAACTTGATAGTTTTATGTGATGGGCTTAAGGCCCGTCTGTCCATGTTGGGCCTGAAAGCCCGGCCCACAAGATTATGGCCCATGGATGGAGGGATATGATGAAGGGATACGTTTCTATTTTTAAGGGAACGTATATAAGGGAGGAAAGAGAGAGACGAAGACACCTTTTGGCATTTTAATGTACATTCGTCTCTCCTCTCTCCCTCCAAAAGAAAATCAAAAGCTAAAGGCGACGCCGTCTTCCCTTCAAGGCCAATCGACGTCATCGGATCGAACGGGATCGTTTTTCTCTTCCTTTTATCGGCATTGGTGTTTAATCTATGGCTAACAAGGTACGCTCGATTCCGTGGTGTGCTTTAGAATCGGTGATACATATTTTCACGGGCTTGTTTTTCGCATTCGTTTTAGGGGTTCGATTTAGTGTCAAATCCGGTTTTCGGGGATCCGACAATCCCAACATTGGTATCAGAGCCCTAGTTCATGTTTTCCCGACCTCTTTCACGTTTTTTGATTGATTTTTCGCGAAAATAATCGGCCGACACGGATCGGGGCGAAAAATCCCAACACCTGAGCATTGTTCATCCATTTTTTCGAGTTTCTATAAGTCAAAATCGATTTCTGAAAGCATAGGATGAAAGAGCTCGTCGAGACGAGTACGTCGATGTGTCGTGCGCCGCCGGGAGACGCCGGACGCGCCCACATGCGCGGTCAGAAGCCGCTGCGTGTGGGCACCACGCGCCTGAAGCGTTGGCTCGGCCAACGCGTGCACCACACGCGCTGGTCGACGAACCGATGCGTGCTGACGTCACCATGACGTCACCTAACGGTCGATAACCGCTAGGATGACGTCATCGCCAACGACCGTTGGCCGGCCGGTCCCCAGCCGGCGACCCAACCCGACATGCGCAGAAGCCTGGCGCATGCCGCGCACGCGTCGGCTAACGTCTGCGTGACGTCAGCCCGCGCACGCACGCGACACATGCCGGTCAGTTCGTCTGACCCGGTCCGACCGGTCTGACCACCCCGACCGGTCCAACCGGCCCGACCCGCCGCCCGTTGACCGTTGACTGACGACTGTTGACCCGTTGACCGACGACCGTTGACCGTTGACCAAAAAAAAAAAAAGGAATCCGTTTCTTTTTCAATTATGCTATGTGGATTATAAATAATCCATTGTTTATTCTACATTTGTTGCATGAATTATGAAAAATTATATATTTTCCCTTATGTACATTATGGATTATAAGTAATCCATTTTTAGTTCTGCATTTGTTGCAAGAACTATGATGCGTTATGCACAGATACCTGCAATCCCGAGAACGGACGAGGGAAGTGCAAGACTTAAAAGATTGATGACAGAGTTAGCTAATTATCAGTGGCATGACGGTGATTTAGTATCACATGTGGTCAGGGTCAATCAGATGATACAGGAAATCATCTGGAATGGTTATCTTATGCCGGATTTTGAGAATGTGCCGGTTTTGATGAACACTCTTCCACCTGAATGGCAAGCAGTGTTAGATCGGCTATGGGAGGTCAACGTGGTCCCGGGTTATAAGAGGCTAGTGGTAGTTTTTGTTAGAAAGTACTATAGGATTGAGTTAACCAAAACATCAACCCTTAGATTGAGCGCCACATGACGCAAAGTGAATGCGCCTTGGAGGTGACATGAAAGCTCTCCAAAAGTTTTTCCATGTTTGGCAAATGTGCCTTCAAATTTCTCAGATATTTTGACTGATAAATTAGAATGGACATTCCCTATTTATTTCTTAGATTAGTTTGAGATGTTTTTGAATGTAAATATCTCTTTCTATATTGATATTTTTCTTTATATATATTGCTTAGTGTAATGGATAGTTGTATTATGTGAAAGCATTTTTATTCTATTGGATGTCAAATATTATTTGCTTTCTATTATTGTTGACTAGCTTTGTGGGTAGTTCACAGAAGTTTTTGTAACTTCATAAAATTTATTTTGCATAAGACAATTATATTAATAATAATTTTGAGTTAGGATTTTTGAAGGATGATTGGAAACATAGTGACCTTTTGATTCTGAAACCTTACTTGAAATTGTTCATTGATATAATGGGTCTGTGCAAAGTGGATGCATAAATGATAGGCATTAATTATTCGTGCATATATGTCTGATGTGTTCAGATCGATGGTTTCGGCAACTAAGAACGTAATTGCTGATATGAATGGCAACAATTGTGAAATATTAAATATGAAGATTCAATATGTGCTGGAAAAGTAAGAAGCACTAGAAGCTCTTGACCATGTTATGGAAGATCTTGAGAATGCCGTGCGCCACCTTGAGCTAGTAGAGGACCGCCTAACGACATTTGAGCCGAAAACGGACATTTGCAATACTGGTTCTAGCTCAGAAAGAGCTTTGAGCTCTAAGCGCAAGCGTATTGATTCGTTCAATATGTGGGAATGCAAAGGATCAAGTCCTTATTGCAAGAAATCAAGAGTTAACCAATACAAGAGAGGAAAACATCCTCAAGTAAAGAAAATGTCAAGGGTGAGGTGTTACAATTGTGTTAAGAAATGTCACTATGCCCGCAACTGTTGTGAGCTGAAAAAAGTAAACATTTCTTGTACATTTGAGAACTTTGCTTATGTGTCAAGTTCTATATTATTGGCTGAATCCAATCCTTTGTGGACTATAGATTCAAGAGCAACAGACCATGTAGCGAAGGATAGAGGATCCTTCGTGGAATTCCGACGATATCAACTGGAACTAAGTGGATCTATGTAGGAAATAACTCCAGAGCTGAAGTTAAAGGGATTGGCACCTGCCAACTGAACATGCGTGGTGGACGCACCTTGTTCCTACATGATGTTCTATATGCTCCGAAAATTCGTCAAAATTTAGTGTTTGTTTTGGTGTTGGTTAAGCTTGGTTTTAGTGTGAACTTCCATAATAGAGGTGTAAATTTGTATTTGGATACAAACTATTATGGTTGTGGTCATTTTCCGGATGGTTTTATTATACTAAATGTTGACTGTGGTGATGTCAATATTTGTTATTCCCTTTTCACGTCTTCTACTTCATATGATAATGATGTGAATGTGTGGCATGTTAGACTTGGTCATATTGGCCAAAAACGTATGAATAGACTAGCAAAAGAGGGCTTGTTGGGCAACATTGAAAAAGTAGATTTGCCCATATATAAGCATTGCCTAAAAGGGAAAACGACAAGGAAACCATTTAGAAAAAGATAAAAGAGCTAAATTTCCTCTGCATCTAATCCATTCTGACGTCTGTGGTCCAATGAATGTGAGAGGAAGGCATGGAGCTGTTTATTTCATCACTTTTATAGATGATTATACTCGATTCGGATATGTCTATTTGATTTCTCATAAATCTGAAGCAATAAGTTATTTCAAAAGATTTATGAACTTGGTAGAAAATCAATTAGACAATAAAATAAAAGTATTAAGATCCGATCGAGGTCGAGAATATTTATCTGATGAGTTCAGAAAATTATGTGATGAAAAAGGAATAGAAAGACAGTTATCTATTCCATATACTCCTCAACAAAATGGTGTTGCAGAGAGAAGAAACAGAACCCTACTTGAAATGGTTAGGTCCATGATGGCGCATGCTAACTTATCTATCACTTTTTTGGAGTGATGCATTGTTAACTACTGCCTATATACTTAACCGGGTGCCTTCCAAATCAGTAACTTCCACTCCATATGAGTTATGGACAGGTAGAAAACCGGACTTAAGTTTTCTTGAGCCATGGGGTTATGCTGCCTATACTCATGAGTCCACTTACAAGTTTGGGAAATTTGGTCCCAAAGAAAAGATGAGTATTTTAATGAGATACTCCGAACACTCGAAAGGGTATGTGTTCATAGGTGAGCAGGAAAGTGAGAGTATAACTGAATTTGAATCATGAGATGTCACATTCTTAGAGGATGAATTTCCTAAGAATGGCGAAATAGGGGAAGATTACTCCCTATTTGTAATCTAGGATCAAAATAATGATATTAGTGGAATTCGTCCAAGTGGGAGTAATATGAGAAGTGATGAATTGAATTCAACTCATTCTCAATTGCAACCACATGATGAGACGACGTCATCATTATCTAATCCTAGTGGGAGCATAATGGGAAATGATGTGCTAAGTGTACAATCTCCCATACGGCGAACAAGTCACCAAAGTATTCCCCATCGACGTTTTGACATTGAAGAGGAAACTTTTATAATTGCTCCACAAGATGAGGATGAGCCAAGAAATATTAATGAGGTTCTAAATTGCCCTAGTAAGGAAAAATGGATTCATGCAATGGAAGAGGAAATTGAGTCAATAAAGTCAAACCATGTTTGGGAATTGGTTGATCTTTCCAAAAGGACACAAAACTATTGGGAACAAGAGGGTTCTCAAAATGAAGCGAAAGCTGATGGCTCGATAGAAAGGCATAAGACTCGCCTTGTGGCGAAGGGGTATAATCAACAGGAATGAATTGATTATGAAGAAACATTTTCTCTTGTAGTGAGATTTACCTCGATTCGCATTATTCTGGCAATAGTGGCCAGTATGGATCTTGAGTTACATCAAATGGATGTAAAGACTGCTTTTCTCAATGGAGAATTAGAGGAAAAAATATATATGGAACAACCTGCTGGTTTCATAGTGAAAGGCCAAGAAGAAAAGGTATGTCGACTTTTGAGGTCGATATATGGCCTTAATCAGTCGTCAAGACAATGGTATATACGTTTTTCATAATGCCATAATGGCATATGATTTTACAATGATTGATGAGGATCATTGTGTATATATCAAAAGATCCAATTATCAATTTGTGATCATATCACTATATGTTGATGATATACCAATTGCTGGAAGTAATATGGAGTTTGTTAACACCGTCAAGAGTTGGTTATCTTCCAACTTTGAGATGAAAGATATGGGTAAGGCTGCATACATTCTTGGAGTTAATATTTCAAGAGATCGTTCGAAGAGATCGTTATATCTTTCGCAAGAAACATATATACATAAGGTTCTTGAACGATTTCGTATGCAAGATTGTAAACTCATAGACACTCCTATTGCAAAAGGTGATTGATTGAGTCATAGACTGTGTCCAAGGACTCCACAAGAGAAGGAACAAATGAAACATGTTCCTTATGCTAGTACTGTT
Organism: Eucalyptus brandiana; assembly: GCA_014182725.1. NCBI lineage: Eukaryota > Viridiplantae > Streptophyta > Magnoliopsida > Myrtales > Myrtaceae > Eucalyptus > Eucalyptus brandiana. The sequence goes on from CM024669.1 coordinate 34,808,428, forward strand.
GGGAGCTTGATATACGTAATGATGTATACAAGACCTGACCAATCCAATCCAGGTCCAGCACATTGGAAATCCGTTAAGAGAATACTGAGGTATCTAAATAGGACTGCTGATTATACGCTGAGTTATTGAGGAAATGATCTGCGACTCTAAGGCTATTCTGATGCTGATTGGGGAGGAGATTTAGATGAAAGAAAATCTACCTCTGGGTTTGTTTTCTTACCGAATAATTGCACCATATGTTGGAGCAGTAAGAAACAAAAGTGTATAACCTTGTCCACGATGGAAACTGAGTTCGTGGCATTATCAGCAGCAGTATAAGAAGATGTTTGGCTTAAGAGATTATTGGATCATTTAGGTGTTATTGGAAGTGCTACAGATTTATTGTTGGTTAACTGTGATAGCCAAGCAGCAAAAGCGTACACCAAAGATCCAAAATATCATGGCAAGACCAAACATATAAATACCAAGTATAATCTTGTCAAAAATATGATTGCACGAAAAGATGTGAACTTACAATACATATTACGCATAGAATGGTAGCAGATCCTATGACAAAATCAATACCTAGAGATGTGTTTTGTGGCCATATGAAATCTCTAGGATTACGTAAAGGCTGATGTACTGAATATTGTAATTTCCCTAAGTGTTCACATTTGATGAATTTGTGTTTTCATCATTAATGCCTATGAATCTTTGTTTGATCTTTATGTATCTTAATGCTCAGTGCATTACTTTAAATTGAGAAAGTATGTCGGACAGATATAAGATTAGCCCACTCACACGGGTAATCGCCTCTATTTACTGTGTGATAAATAGAGATGAGATTGTTTTTAAGCTTATTATCTAGGTGATAATCGAGAGCTCAAGCTTAAAATATGTATGTCGCCTTAACTGGGTATTAAGATGAGGACATAATACTTACTATGTCCGAAAGTAAAATACCCCACATATTTTACTTTATCTGTCTATGATGCCAGATGTGAGTTCTGATGAATTTTGTGAATGAGTAGATACGTGAACTCAAGTTAGACATTGGGTATGTCTGAACTATCATCTGTACGGTATTGAAAGGTGTAGACATACACTCCATGGGAAAGGAGTTAATACCGTAATACGTATTTCATACTACGTATGCATGAGACTACCAATAAGAGTGACAAAAAGTTTGATCTCAACTTTTATACCGTGTGAGACTCTTGAGGAAAAGAGTTCCTCAATTTTTAGTCCCCTCATGACTCTTACTTATTCTCAAGATTTCTATTTAGTGTTTGCTATCTTAGGATGTTACCAATGGTCATGAGTTGATTTGATCTAATGGGACATTTCTAGAAAAGCAAGCTAAACTGAAATTGAGAGTTTGAAGGAAAGAGGAAGATCGAATTTGGAGAATCACATTGTAGTTTTGTATTCACTAGTTAACCAATTATGACTGTCTTTGAGATAATCATAATTGTGAATACAATATATATATCATTGTTTGAAAGAGATCAAGAGAGATATAAATGTGATTGATCAATCTAGGGTACTGCATACTAAATTTACTCAGAGTGTGATGCCCATTATGAGCTGCTATATATTCCTAACAGATGTGTGGCAACGAGCTCTCAAAGTATGCTAGGCGCACGGATTATTCACCGGTATGAATGTTGAAGAAAGGTAAAGAGAATCATGTTCGGCCCACCATATGCGAGTGGGAGATGATGGTTTTATGTGATGGGCTTAAGGATCGTCCACCCATGTTGGGCCTGAAAACCCGGCCCACAAGATTAGAGCCTATGGATGGAGGGATATGATGAAGGGGTACGTTTCTATTTTTGAGGGAACGTATATAAGGGAGGAAAGAGAGAGACGAAGACACCATTTGACAGTTTTAACATACGTTCGTCTCTCCTCTCTCCCTCCAAAAGAAAATCAAAAGCTAAAGGCGACGCCGTCTTCCCTTCAAGGCCAATCGACGTCATCGGATTGAACGGGATCGTTTTTCTCTTTCTCTTGTTGGCATTGGTGTTTAATCTGTGGCTAACAAAATACGCTCGATTCCGTGGTGTGCTTTAGGATCGGTGATACATGTTTTCCCTGGCTTATCTTCCGCATTTGTTTTAGGGGTTCGATTTAATGTCGAATCCGGTTTTCGGGAACCAACAATCCCAACACAACTCAAGTGTCGGAGAGTGTCGAGAAAGTTGATCAAATGTCAAATTTTCCAACACGTGTTAACCGAGTGTCTGAGAGTGTCAGAAAGTGTTGAACACGTGTTAAAGTATCCGAGATGACGTGAAGGCTTTTTGAGAGTATCGGTGCTTCATAGATTTGGATTGATGATACTTAGTTAAATCTCAAGACTAATCCACATCTGTCCACCCATATAAATGGCCCATAATTATTGTCTAATTTTACCGTGGTGATGTCGACCGGATCAAAAATTTTGGTTCATTTTAATCTCATGATCTATTATATGATGGCACGGGAAAAAGCATATGCAAAACGAATGTGACCTTAAATATGAGGACAAGGGCACTTAATTAATGAATGCCGAGTCAATGAGATTAGAAAATAGAGATGTCATATGTCATGATCTTGTCATGTTACCAAGACAATCATTTTAATCCCGTAATCTATTGTATAATAGCACCGAAAAAAATATATGCAAAAGAAACGCAACCTTAAATACGAGGATAGAGGACTTAATTAACAAATGCCGAGTCAATGAGATTAAAAAATAGAGACGTTGCACATGATGATCGCATCGCGTTACCAAGACAATCGCGATTCTCAATCTTGACAACATGGTAACGGGCCGAGTCTTTCAAATTTTAAAATTGGGGGAGACTCGATTGGGTCCAATGAGAAGAGTGGGCTGGCGGGGACATCTTAAGTTGCACGGCAGCAAAAAGGTGGAAAATGGTTCGAGAAAAGCCGATCGCACGTGGTTAACATTAACATTGGATCCGATGCGGCCCTTCCCCCGCTTATTTTATCTCAGTTCACGTGAGCTTTTTAACAACCTCCCCAATCGGATTCATCTCTGACACCAAATCGTACCGAGCAAAGTCAAAAACACATGGACATACACGAGGAATGGTCAGACGGTAACTGATATTTGGTGATCCATCTCTCTCCTTTTTTTTTTTTAACCTATGATGTTGAAAATATATATATTATACACACACACAAAAGACTTGTCAAGTTCGACTACTGGTTAATGTCTAATCAAATGAAGTCTTATCTTCCCAATATTCTAAATCCCTTTCGGAGGGTACTTGATGATTTTTATTTTTTTTTTGACAAAAAACCCACTTTAAATAAGTTTTGGCCATTCATAATTAGGGTATAAATTTCACGTCACAATAGGCTAGATTTTTTATCAGCAAGATTTACTCATGTCCAATTCTTGTTGTAAATATTTCCTATGAGAAATATATTTCTCAGGTCCTTTTGAGCTACAATGGAGACTGTATGATCACCCTTCGGGGTTACTATTAAAAGATACTTTGGGATGGTACAATATTATCCGTTCGCATGCTTTGTTGTGCTTTATTTTCTTTAGCTGCAAGGAGTGACGCCATATTAGTTGCGAAGGTTAAGTTGTTTGAAAAGCCCTAAATTAGTTGTATGATGGTTAATTAAATTTTAAACTTTTCAATTTTATTAATTTAGTAATAAACCATTTAATGATATTTCAATATAGTTGACTGAAAATCATTAACATAGCGATTTAGTCGGTACATGTGTATTACATGGCATGACCAACGTTAACTTAGACTATTTTTGCAATTTTTTTTTTTAAATTTCTGAATTTTCTTTTCTTTCTTTTATTTCTTTTATTTTTTCTTGTTCTAGCAAGGGCCGCATTACCTCCGGAGAAACAAGAAAAGATCTTTAAAAAAATGTAAAAATTATCCACATCAGCATTGAATAGTCATGTTAGAAATTTTCAGCCAAAATTGGCATGATGTACTATATTAAAAGATCATAAAAAATTTTATGATTAAATTAAAAAGCTTAAAATTGAATTAGCCACCAAATTTAGGTTATTTGGATAATTATCTTATTTACCAATGTACAAATAACACAGTTATGAACTCGGATCATCATGAGCCTTCTTGTGGCGAGAGATAAGGTTTGACTTTTAGAGTGCATTTAATAATCATTATGTTCCCAAAAATAATTTATGCTAAAAAATGATTCTTTTTTATTTTGTTTTCCGAACGAGTTTCTAAGCATTTGAATACATTTAGTAACTATTTAAAATTTTTATTCTCGGAACAAAAAAGCATTTACTACGACTTTTAAAATTTTTTGTGAGTTAGAATTTTTTTAATCTTTTAATACTTTTATTATATTTTTATCTTTTATCTTTTCTTTTTTTCCTTCCCTCTTCTTCTTTAGCCGATCATCGGCCACTACAAAGGCCGATGATTGATTGGACAAAGTCCAACGAGCTCACCTAAACCTTGCTTGGTTGATGCAAGGCCGACCTCGCCCTAGCTTGGCGAGGCCGAGTCTCGTGGAGGCTGGGCGAAGCTTGCCTCACCAAATTCAAGCAAGAGCCTCGCCCAGCTACCGTGAGACCAAGCCTCACTAGGCCAAGGTGAGCTCAAGCTCGTTGATGGCCAAGCGAGTTCTCCTAACCATCGACGAGGCTCAGCCTTGCCCAACCGGTTGCTGGGCATTGCCATGGCAGGTGACCTACAACGAGGAAGAATAAGAGAAAAGGAAAAGAGTAAAGAAAATAGAAAAGAAAATGGTTTGCCTTAATTCTAAAGTTGCTCCCGAGAGTAAACAAACAACTTTTTTCCATTTTTTAATTTTGTTCCAAATCCATTCTCAAGATTTTGTTCATGAAAATAAAAAAATTTACTAAACGGGTTTATATTTTTTTTTTATGCCAAGGAATAAAAAATTATGATCACGCACTGTTTAGAGTGTTAATAATCAGGCATTTATTGGTTTAGAGTTTAGAATCAAGATATCACATAAAAAGTATCATTTTAGGTTATTCTTACTTTCAATATATGCATAAACATACACAACTAATTTTATTTAATATCAAGCCCTTTATATTATTACTACTACTAATACTATTATATTTGGCAATCATTTAAATTACATATCATGAATGAGAAAATTTTCCAAAAATTTATAAATTGATTATGTGGAGACTAATTAATTCATAAACCTTTAATTTGTGTCGATTTAATCATGAAATTTTTGATAATTTGAATGGAAATTTAGTCGGAATGATTAAATTGGTAAATCTTCGTAAAATTAAATTAATATAATTAAAAAATTCATGATTAGATCGATAAATAATTAAAAATTAAAAATTAAAATGTTTATATTTGAATTCTCGAGTCTGATGAATGTATAATCTCTTTGACAACTGTCCTTGTAATGAATAAAGCCGCAATGATGTGGATTGACACGAATCTCTATGCAAATCGGAAATAATTCCACCCGATTTCAAAGCGTGGGGCCAGCCGCCGGTGCTTTATTTTCCTTGCACGGTGGACCTGAGAAAACTGCCGAAATACGTGTCCCTAAGTAAACCCCGAAAGCAAGAACAGAAAACAAAAGAAACAGAGAGAAACCAGCGTACCTCTCAACTCTCGAGTCAAAGTGACTTTCACATTTTCCATATTGCTCCATTTATTTTATTAATTTTACTTTATTATTTTCCGGGGGTTGAAAAAGATCGCATCCACTTTTTACGCGGACAAATTGCTTATCATAAAGAAATTGGCGATGGAGACTCCGTAGATGATTATTACCTTTTATGGTTATAAGTCGTCAATGGAGAGAACGACTTTTGCCAAAAAAATTTTATGATCGCGGGCCCCACGAAATATTTCCTATATCTTCTACGCCCAGTGGCGTCGCTCCTCTTATTGTATACTTTCCCATCGCATCGATCTTCCACTCCCGCATGCTTCATTCTTTAATCGATCGGTATCTTGAACGAGTATTTTAAAGGGCACTTAATTAGATAAATCGAGCTGAAAGAAAAGTTTTGTCCATTTTTCAGTCCGGGGACTTTTCTCGACTTACGTGCGGCCAATATTTATACACCAAAGAAAGTCCGAAAAAATATTAATTAACAGGGTCCCTTTCTAAGGACACCATAGATACGTTTGCTAATTATTTTGTTCTCTAAAATAATTCTTATTTAAAAATGATTTTTTTCTTTCTGATGTTGTCCCTTGGACGACTTTATGGGCATTTGGATTCGTTTGGTATTTGTATAAAATTTTTATTCTTTAAAGATGAACGTATTTCGTACAACTCTAAAAAAAAAATTTATGACTCAGAATTTCTTTTTATTTTTTATATAATTTATTACGTTTTTTTTTCATTTTCTCCTTCTTCTTCCTCTTATCGGTCACTAGTCTTGGCTATGGCCAATGACCTCACATGGACTCAAGGGAATTGGCTTAAAGAAGAAGAAGAAGAAGAAAAAAAGAAAATACTTGATTTTGGAGTTGTTTTTAAGAATAAATAATACTTTTTTTTTAATTCTCGATTCTCGTTCCAAATTTGTTCCCAATAACAAAAAAAAAGTTACAAGCAAATTTCGATTCTTTTTTTGTTTAGGAAAACAAAAGAATAGAATTATGCACTGTTTAGCAAATTACAAAAAATACCCTATTTGATATTTTATTATTTTTTAGAATATCTAGTCCTCCTCTTCGCATGCATTCTCTGCTCATCAATTGTAAAACATTATGGCTTTCGATAATAAAAATAATTTTCTTTTCTCAATTATCGATTCTTGACTAAGAGAGATACATAGTATGCATATCATTTTCACTAACTATCCGAGTTCTTTTCAACCCTTGGGGCCAATAATCGAGAAATGGACCGGCGTGTTTGAATCAAGCTCGCTCCATACATGTTATCTCAACAAGACTGAGCACAAATGAATTCATATAGTCGCATCTAATTTGGTGTATATCTATATATATAATATTTGGAAATTATTATTAATTTTTTTTATTTTTTAAATGTTGGTGGTGATGGAAGATGAGGTAGGGTGATGATTAATACGCATCATAACAAAAGGCGTGGATTCCCCCTCCCCCACTTCGTAATGGACTCCCCCCCAAAAGTCAACGCTCTCTCTCCTCTTCTTCCTCTTCCCTTCCCCAGCGCACTACTACCTTTTTCTTTTTCTTTTTCTTTTTTTGGTTTTTCGGGGTTTGGAGTTTAGTGCGCCCCTCCGCGTGCGCACTTCACCGATCCCCAGGCGGAGCTACGCTAACCTGCTCCCCCCGTCCCCCGACCTTAACTCGCGGCCGCTATCCTCCGCGCGCGTCCGCACCGGATCCCCGTGCACCCTCGGCGCCTCCCCACGTCGGTTCGCGCGACTTTTTCAGCTGGACTCGTGGACGACGAAAAACGACTGAAATTAAAAAATGGACTGGCCGAAAAGGAGTGGTTGTCTCGAAGCAGGTGTGGTCATTTTCGCGAGCTGGCAATTGACTCCCAAAATCATGTAGCTTGGACCCCTACAACTATAGATTGTGAGAAAATGACATGAACTTCACTTCGAGTTTTTAAATTTTTAATTTATTTAATATGACTTTTAAATTTTGAATGGATGTTAAATTTAGTTACTAAACTTTATAATCTAAGGACTAGATTGAATCAATAAATATTAATAATCATTGAATAGATTGAATATTTACAAAAAATTCACAAATCATATTGAACAAATAAACTATTAAGGGATCATAGGTAAAATTTAAGAATCATTTATATAATTATTTATTTTCTCCATGTCTCTCCATGCTTCAACTTCCCATATAAGTAGAGGTGTTAAAATGGGTCATAAATGGGTCACTTGTTTATAACAAAAGGTAGTTAAATGGGTTTCACAATTAAAGGTTTAAGATAGGTGGGTCTTAAATGGGTTTTTAAATGGGTTAAGTTGAAAACTCATCTTTAACAAAAACATTATAATTCCTCCATTTTCTCTTCAACTTTATAAAAATCGAAATTATCATTTTTTTATTTTTATTTTCTTTTTTTTTTTTTTTTTTTTTTTTTTTTTTTATTTCTCCTTCCTCCTTCCCGGCCGCCGCCAAGCACGACGACGGCCGGGCGACGGGCCAAACGAGCCTCGAGCTCGCCGGATCGGGCGAGGCGGAGGCCTCGCCGACGCTCGGTGAGGCTCGAGCCTCGCCGATCCGGGCGAGACTCGAGCCCGCCGGCGTCGGCAGCTCGAGCCTCGCCGATCCGGGCGAGACTCGAGCCCGCCGGCGTCGGCGTCGGCAAGGCTCGAGCCTCGCCGATCCGGCAAGCCTCGAGCTCGCCGGCGTCGGGCGAGGCTCGAGCTCGCCCGCGTCGGGCGAGCCTCGAGCTCGCTCGACGCCGGCGAGCCTCGAGGCTTGCCGATCCGGCGAGCCTCGAGCTCCGGCATCGGGCGAGGCTCGAGCCTCGCCGATCGGGCGAGCCTCGAGCTCGCCGGCGTCGGCGAGCTCGAGCTCAAGGCTCGCCTGTGGCCGGTCGGCCGCCGTCGTCGTGGCGGCGGCCGGCCAAAGAAGAAGAAGAAGGAGAAGAAAAAAGAGAAAAAGAAAAAAAAAAAGAGAAAAAGAAAAAAGAAAATTATATTTTAAAAATAAAATAAAAATAATTAAAAATTTAATTTTTTAGAAAATAATTAAATTTCGATTTTTTTTAAATAATTATTTTAAAATTTAGCAATATAATTTTTTTAAAAAAAATAATATATATATATATATATATATATATATATATATATATATATATATATATATATATATATATATATATATATATATATATATATATAAAAGCTTGGAAGTATTTTAATAATATAATCTTTAAAAAAACATAGGAATAAGTTTTTCTAAATTTGTTAAATATGAAAATATTTTATTAATATGAGTTGGGTCGGGTCGGGTATGGATTGGGTATGGGTCGGGTCGGGTTTGGGTCGAAAATTTTACATTAAACATAAATGGGTCATAAATGGGTTAATGAGTCAATTTGGGTCGGACCATTAATGACCCAACCCAAACCCGATCCGATCCACCCGTTTAACGGCTCTACATATAAGTCAATGTGAATCACCTGCTTGGGTTTGAAAACCCAAATTGTCCTATTTTGGTTTGGTGGGAGGGAGGTTTTGACCAGCAATGTTGATAGGGATGGATGGACTAGTTCATGGGTAGAGCATTAAAGTTGAAAATAATAGGGAGTCCCCATCTTCGAAAGTGAAAAAAAAAAAGTCAAAACAGTAGAAAATACTTTGCCAGAATGCCCGTATTAAGTAGTGCCTAATTTTGGAAAAGATAACAAATAGATTGTTCAAAATGTTTGAGCGCCGTTGACGGAGTTGCATTAAAAGTTTAAGTTTGGTATTAAATATATGCAGTCAAAATAGGGCGGGTCACCTCTTGAAATGCGAGAATAGATTAAATTTCTGTTCAAAGAGAAATTGTGATAATAAATGTTCTTTGCCTTGAAAATATAGAAGTGAATGCTTTCTATGTTCGGCAACTGCTTTTTTTGTATTAGAGTGCACAATTATCCGCACATATATTCGAACTACAATTACGATGACCGACTGCATATTACTATTTACATATATATGTTTTGTCTTTCTTTCTAGTTAGCAAATTGATTATCAGAATAAAATTCGATAGAATTCAATTTCGCCAATTTGCACAGCCCCAAAGGTACACAGCTTAACATGGGACGTACCACTACATCAAATCAAATGACCCTGATTCCTTTTCCAGTTCGGGTTATGCACAGAACGATTCATTTAATCTTTCCACCTCCAATGAACGGAGGGGGAGCCCGCGAGGGGACGGGAAACTTACGGTACACTCCACCGCACCCAAGCAACCCCCGCGGCCCGAAAACAGTGACGGACTATTTAATCCGTCAGGGGACGGGGGGCACTTGGATTATTTAATCCGAAGAAAGTCAACCCTGTGGCCAGGGGGGTGCGCGCGAGGCCGTGCGCAGGATAAGAGAGAAAAAAGAAAGAAACAAAGAAAGAAAGGGAGGAGAGAGAAAGACCAGAAGGAGAAGAAGAAGAAGAAGAAAGAGGAAAAGCTCTGTCTCCCTCTCCCTCTCCCTCTCTCTCTCTCTCTCTCTCTCTCTCCTCTTTCTCTCTCCTCTCCGTGCATAAGCGTTACGCATCTCCCTCGGCTGGCGTCCAATTCGGTCGTCCTCTGTGTTCCCTTGGCAGTGACGCAGAGTCACGCGCGCAGCTTTGGAATGTTAAAAGGTCAGCGTCACCCTCCCCTCTTCATATAAACCTTCTCCTCACTCTCTCTCTCTCTCTCTTTCTCCCTTTCTCTCTCTCTCTCTCTCTGTGTAGAGCTCTCGCTTTTCGGGCTTATAATTCGACGGGTTTTCCCTTAGGCGCAGTGGAGTGACGGAGAAGAAGATGGACGGACTGCCTCCCGGTTACCGCCCCAACTTCGGCGTCTGCCTCATCAATTCCGACAATCAGGTCCCCCTCCCCCGCCACGTGATCCCTGTTTTTCTTTCCTGCTTCGATGTTTCCGCCCGGAGTAGGTGATCGTTTCCGTTAGTTCGGTGATCGTTTCGTCTGCAGCTCGATCTGCGTCTGGTTATGTGGGATTGTTGCGCTTCGGCCGGATTTTTGGCCTGGACGTGCTCGTTGCTTATGTGTGCTTGTTCTGGTGTCTTGAGGAGATTCTGAATTTGAGCGGAAGGTTTTAGTTAGATTCGAGGATTCCTTACTTGTCGTTCGACGAATTTCCTTCTTGGATGTCTGGGGGTGGTTTGTAAATCCCTCGTTTTTTTGAATGGAAGATGGCCGGGTGTTTCTGGGCGTGTACTGAATTTCGCTGAGCTGTTGTTGTTTCCGTGGTAAATCATGGAAAGTACAAAGACAGAAGCTTTCGTTGTGGGTCCGTAACAACAGTATTTTCATCTTATTCGAGCAATTTAGTTCAGTCACTTCTCATTTTGGAGTGAATACATGCCAGGCAAACAGAGTAAATGAAGGGCACGAGACCATGGAAATTTTTCTTGTGGAGTACCTCGCTAATTACGGAAAAAAGTTTACCCAAAAACGTGGCTTCTGGGGGAAAAAGAAAAAATGTGCTTGCGCTATAGTTTGGACCGCCATATAAGGTTTAAAATCCACTTCGCACATTAATTGCGAAGAGACTAAGAACAGCCAACACATGCTTGTTATTGTTCCCTTCTTTTTATTTTTTCCTTTTCTTTTTGGTGGTTTGCTGTGGTTTAATTGCTGTGAAATGCTGATTTGGTGTTGCGTTGAGATTCAACTCAGTTTTCGAAATCTTGACAATGATAAAGGCACGAAAGATCAGACTGCATAGCTCTGAATTTTATTTTATTTTTTTAATCATTGATATAAATGAGCAACTGGAATTCAAAAGTGCATTCTCCTAGGTTCATATTCAAATCAAATGAACTCCGCTGCTCATTACTTATATCAGGTGAATTTTTTGCTCGTGTGAACTTGTATTAGTTATGGTAACAACTGAAGCCACCCCATGTTATTTTTCCACTTAGACGACACTGTTGGAAGTCAATTATGGGAAAGCAAATGACACTAGGTTGTTGTTGCAGGTTTTTGTTGCGTCCAGGTTAAATGTTCCGGGAGCTTGGCAGATGCCTCAGGTGAGCGCAATAGCCTTTTATTCATCCTCTCCTTATGTTTTACCGACATTTCCAGCAAGATAGTGATGGTCCGGTGTCAACAGACAGGAGCATAGTGAATGATTTTGTACAGTGTTCTGGATCTATCAGAAGCATTCACTGTTTCCCTTTTGGAGTCTCTTTTTTATTTGTTTATTCATGGTTTGGAGATTAGTTTCAGCTGCTATGAAAGTGAGTTAGTGTCCTCTTTTAAAAGCCTTTTTGTGTCTTTTGCTGCAATTGAAGGTATTTTCTGATTGAGGGGAAAAATAAATCCCAACAGACCTTTTCCAAAGTTTGTCAATGATTTCCAAATTGCTTCATTTGTCTCCATAATGGATTCACTCGGTGGTTCGATTAGTCATCATTTTCCTAGTACCTTCCAGTTCTTATCAGTTTCTCAAACACAAAGATTTGGGTAGCACAGAAAGACTATCGTTTCCTTGGAAAACTTTGTATGTCCGTATTTTCCTCCATACTTTCATACACTTAACAAACAAGATAGTTTGCGATGATGAGATCCAGCGTGGCACGTGCATTGGGCCAGCTTAAGTTCATATTTTTTCTACCCCAGGATAGCTTAAGGTCTTCAGAGAGGAGATGCTAGGCGTATAACTGGGTTCATATTATCCTAATCATTCCAATATCTGATTCTAGTCAATGTAATACCTTTTTGACTTCTTAATACATTGTTTTGTCTTCTAATCATTCAATCAAATTTGTTCATGTTGATGAGTGTTTTTGGGACAGGTACATCACACATGGGACTTACAATTCAATGGAAACACATATTAGCTTAATTTTTTTTCTTTTTTTTATCTTTGCCTGATTTTTCTTGATAAATAGAGAAGCAATTGTACTTTTGTCTGAGATCCTAGAAGCATGCGTGAAATTAAGTTTCTTAAATTGCCTTTAACAATATGAGTGGTGTCAGGGGGCCATTGAAGATAATGAGGAGCCTAAACTTGCTGCTATCAAGAAACTACGTGAAGAAACTGGTGTAGTGTCTGCTGAGATTATTGCTGAGGTCTAGATTTTTTTACTCTGCTTTCTTCTCTTCTTTGGTGATTTATATGTAATATATGATACTTGCTAGTTCTTGTCGTTGGATGCTTTCAAAATTTATTTAAATGAGGAAAAAAGGTGAATTTGTATGATGTAGAAAGTAAAATTGCTCATTTTAGGTAACAAGACTGGAAATGAAAGGAAGGTAAAGAGAGCTGAAACCAGCAAGGCGTGTTTCTTTTTTCTTATTTTTGTTTAAATTTGCCTCTGTCGCATTTCACCTACATACTATTTGTGCACCTCCATAACTGAAAACTCCAGCTACCATAATTCCCATGCTGAAGGTATAATGGTTATTTTAACCTTTTCACACCAAATTTTGTCTCTTCCAATCTCGTTTTAAGTGTTTTAGTGGAAGTTTTAGGGGTATCTTCTCATTGGTTATTATTAGATAACAATTAATTGAGTGAATGGTTAAATTTATTTTCCTATGCATTTTTGACAGGTTCCAAATTGGTTGACCTATGACTTTCCTCCCGCTGTGAAGGCCAAAGTGAATCGTCTCTGGGGTGGCGAGTGGCATGGGCAGGCTCAAAAGTGGTATGCTCTCCCTTCCTCCCTGCTAAAGCATACTTCAATCATGTCTTCTTCTCTTATACTCTGAATGTTCATGAAATTCATAGCAACACACTGCTACTTATAACCTTTATCTCACATATCTTGTCTGCATGTTTTCTTTCCGTTGACCATCTATTTTTACCTGGTATGGCCATACCATGTAAGGCACACGACTGGTTGGCATGTTTATCTTGGAAAGCTGTTCATCTGCACTGCCATAGTTTAGATTAGGACCTTACTTTGATCTGGTACGTTTAGATGGGGTTTCTGGTGTCCTTGTGAACTGAAAAATTTAAACATGATAAGAACTCTTAAACATGACGTGCATTTGACTTTGAAAATCTGCAAGCAACAATGGTGTCTCTGATTCTCTTTCCGGTGGTTAGCATCTTGTTGTCCTTTCTTTTTTTTTATCTTTTACACGATTGATTCAACAGTGTCTCTGATGCTCTATGGAGGCCATGACTATGGTTTCTTTGAACTTGTTGTATTTTGGAGAGTTTCTAAGTCCACTATAAAGAATTGCACTGTTGCAATTTTGTTTTCTTGTAATGAGATAATGATGGTTTTAGTCCATCTTCAGGTAACTACACTCACTCTTATGATCTATGTGATGCTTTGAAGTGAAAGGAAAATTGATGATTTAAGAGTTTGCTGTTGATTAGTCTGAGCTTTTGAATGTACTCTGTTAATTGGCAGGTTTCTCATGAGACTGACAAAAGACAATGACAGTGAGATCAACTTAGCAAATGGTGAAGCCGACACAGAGTTTGCAGAGTGGAAATGGGCAAGCCCGGAAGAAGTCATAGAGCAGGTGTGTCTCGACGACTGTCATGTTTGATTCATCGTTTATTTCCGAAAATGCTTTTGTTACAGAAGCTTATTTTTGAAACGAAATCATCGACAGGCTGTGGACTACAAGAGGCCACAATATGAGGAAGTCATGAAAACCTTCGAGCCCTATCTCAATGAAAGCGGCATATCAGCTAAGTGTAAATCAACTAAATGGTGAAATTTTAGTCGTCGTGGGTAGATCTCTCTTTTGTTAATAGGTAAAAGGTTTGAACATAGTAGTACTCTGCTCTTTGTAAATGAACAAGCCGGTTTAATTTGTAAGCTTTGGAGGTCAACTTTAACATAATCCTGTCCTTTAGTTTTGCTAATCAATCTGTCTTGTTTTTTTTTCCCTCACCGGTGCCTCTGGCATGTAGTCTGTGAACTTATTCGTGTCCTAGCTTGCTCGGAGACTCCCCAGGAACGAAATTAAAGGATAAATTCAGTGTCCGCTCGCGGCCATTTTTTAACTTCAAAAGCTTCAACCATGTTCACGAAGTGAAAGAAGGATCAAGGGAGTCTTTTGGGGAAAGGAAGACTTAAGTCTATTCTTTAGATTGCTGTTGGCCAAACGCGGGCTTTAAGTTTGCTTCCATCTGCTACTCCTGCTCGTCTCGCCTCTGCAGTCCGATTTCGCCCGGAAAAAAGAAAAAAAGAAAAAAAAAGGGACAGACTATCAGGCGTCAAAATCTGGTGAAGTTTTGAGGTTCTGCTGCCTTTTGTTCTTATGGGTTGCCTATTCACCGGCAACAAATTTAAGGTTGTCATGCTAACAATACTTCTGATAAAACGAAACTCAATTCCAAGCAGCTTCCTTTACCATAAGAATAAGCTCGAATCAACAGCAATTCCCGCTTGGTCTTTCTAGAAATGGAAATGTGGAGGAAATGTGATTCCAAAACGGGGAAAAACTTGTACCATAGAACTCGAGTGCAGTCGAAGATTAATGATACAATTCCTACCTGGAAAGGCCAACCATTCGTGCGCTTTAAATTGTTCCATTTTGAAATTTGTGGCCCATTAACGTCATTCTCAAGCGCGGTGGTTGAATCCACATTGTCAATGACCGATCCGCTCTGAATAATTTTGAGGTAGTTGTACGCAATGGTGGACTTATTTATCAAACCCTTTGTGCGGCAGCTTCAACATGAAACTCAGAAAAATCAAATTTTAGCCTCGCCCATTCACTGCTTAATTCGAATTGTCAATCGGGTTAATGAGCACTTCTTCAGCATTTGCTGGATATTTCCATGCAAAGGACCCAACTTCCATTCTAATGTCAACTGGCTTAAGTGGACGGGATCTTGATGTGATCATTCACAAGTGTCAATTCGGCTTTTTTATTTCTCTAAAGTCTAATGCCAACCCTTCCAATTACGGAGGCTGAAGACCAAGTCAATTACTTGCAAAATAAAGAACACAAAAGTCAAATTGAACTCTCATTATCACGTGGTTCATTTCATAGTATGGTAGCCGTCACGTCGGCTTAGTCCAAACGTTTTTGGGAAATAACAATTCAAACCAAGATAAGTTTAACAATTTACATTTGCAAAGTCAAGAAATGATCATTTTGATGTTGATTGGCCGTTGATTATGTTTATACATGGTGATACGTCCGAAGCAATATTTAGTAGTGGTACTAGAAAAATATTAAGTAAACTCGGTCTATACAGATTGAGTCTCATTATGGAACTCACATCTCAACAACTATAATAATATAGGTGTACTTAAAATCAGTTTACATCATAACTTCTCCTTATTCGCACATCTGTATATAGAATTGAGATTTTTTAATAAAGATTTTATCTTGATTTATATGAGGTCATTTAGATAAGGATGTGCCATTAAAAGATTTATGGTATTGACAGCACTAACATACATCTTATTCGGCTTTGTACTCTGACGATTATGGCGCCTTTGGAATAGTCATCTTGACATTAGATTATGTTACGGTTCCGTACATTTATAAGCAAGTTTTGACCAATAATGTCTACGAACGTTTTTAGGAGTTTCATAAACGCGGGAACAAAAAAAAAAAAAAAAAAAAAAAAACAAAGGAACGCTTGACTAATTCTCATGTTGAGTTCTCCAATTTCGACACTAGCTCGTCTGGATTTGCTAGAAAAAAAGTGGGCTTTTATCTAAATTTTGAATTTGAAAAAAGTTTCGAAAGTTTTAACACAAAATAATAGCATATAAAATTGCATAAGAAATGAAATTGAAAAAAATAGGCCTGTCTTACCAAACAGAATGTCATTAATGGGTGGCCTTTTTTTTTCAACTTTTTCTTTATACAAATTTTATGGCTCCTTTTTTAACGTTTTAATTTAATTTGATGACTCTCGGAAATTTGGCTATCTCAAAATTTTCAGAACATCCAATCATTAACATATTGAATCATGTGTATTAGTATTGTAGTTTTCTCAAATTTCTAAATAGAAAGTCGTGAGCAAAATTAACATGAAAATTTTTCATTCAATCTGTATATTTAACTCGATGATTACATTAGAATTAAAAGTACATGTTCCATAATGAAGTAAAAGATTTTTTTACCAAGCATGTCTAATAAAAAGTTTTAATTACCATATGATTACAAAAATAAGGATAGCATTAAAACTTTAAAAGCTTATTTTTTGTTTAGTTAATTAAAAAATATGTAAAGTGCATTAAAACTTTTCAAATTTGTCGCGGAAATGAAATCAAGCTCTAAAACTCGTAAAAAGTCTAATTAAGTTTTAAAAATTATTAAATCAATACAATTAGATTTTGTGTCGATTCGATGGATTTTAAGACTTGATTATATTTTTGAAAATTTTAAAGTTTAACTTTACCCTCGTGCTAAGTTTTAGGAATACAATTACGTTTTGTCCATAAAGGGTTAATTACACATTTAAGAAAGAGCACCGTGTCGGTTCTCCGCGTAAATCGTGGAGTCTCTGTTCATCTCCCCCTGATTTTTATTTACTTGCCTTGCCTTGCCTTAACTGGGGTAGGTGGATTCTCAAGCCTCTGAGATATAGGGGCCCCCACCATTTCCGCTTCCGTTCACTCTCTCTCTCTCTCTCTCTCTCTCTCTCTCCTCTCGAATTCGTCCAAGTAGCGGGGGAAAGTTCCTTCCTTTACGACTTGGCTGTCCCCATCTCGGCTCCAGGAGTCGCCCGACGACGTCGTTTGACCGTTCTCTTCGTCGGCCTGGCGGCTCCAGACCGCTGCCTTCGCAGAAGGGAAGGGAGGGGGAGAAAAAAGCTTAGGGTTTTCAGCTGAAGTTGGGTTTTTTTTCCCCCCACTTCAGATCGGATTCAGCTCCAAAAGAGGGCTGCGTCGCGAAGGAGGAGGAGAAGAGGAGAAGGAAGACAGGGTGGGTGGTTGGCGCGCGACCTGCAGCGAGGATAAGATCTGGAATCAGAGGCCCCCCCCTTTCCCGTCCACCCATATTCGCTCCCCCATTTTCTTGGGTTGTGTATTCGATAAGATAAGGTCCGATTTTTGATGCGCATTCAATCTATTGTCCTTTTCCTTCTGCCTCTCTCTCCCCCACCACCCTTATCTTTTTTTCTGGAGCACGATTATTTTTTCAATTCTGGAAACTCCTATTTTAGAAATCGCTGCGCCGAATTTGTACGACTTTGTATTATTTTTAAAGAAAGAGGGAATTTTTGGTACGACTTGCTCGGAAGCTACAGCTGTCTTTGTTGGGTGGGGCGTGGTTTGTCTGCCCATTTATTTATTTTCGGGGTTATTTTTTATCTGTGCGGGAGAACTGGAGATAAGATGAGCTAATTGTAGTTGTTGATAGTGTTGCTGTGGTTGATTCGTTGATGACGAAGACAGTTCAGTCCACCCACGATTTTGGATATTTCTGACACGCGCGATTTGATCACCACAGAATCGTTCGGCTCTCTCCAGCGTCATTTTCCCCTGTATTTAAACACGTTTCTAGTAGCTTCACTTTGAACAAATATAAGCGAATTTCGAGATAGCCGGGGCGTTGAAGCATTTCTTCTCGTCCGTCCCTCTTATCTATCCGTTGGGTTTGGAGATCGTCGAGAGGTTTTGTGACTACCCAGATAGTTCACCTCCTGGATCGAATTGCTAAGACCAGAAAAGAACAAGAAAGGTGTTTTTTTTTTTTTTTTTCGGGTTATGTCTTGTCTCTGTTCTTGTTCATTTCTTCGGTTTTGGGGGTACTTGGCTTCAACCCTTTCTTCAACGCCCTACCTTCTGGGCTTTTATAGTTTGAGTGGTTGTCGTATAATTATGTTGTCCCTGCTATCTGTTTATTCTGTAAATTCAAAGTTTAAAGAATGTAGACCGTATTGGTAATATTTTGGCATCCGAGAACAGCTCCGAGTCTTGTGGCATTTGGTGGTAGGTGCAGAAGCAATTGATGTCTACTTGTTGATCTGTGAGGAGGCAAATATGTGAGTTTAGAGCCATCTTATTTGGCATTTACTCATTCGATCATGATTTCGGCGTTTCAGATGTTAGGTTCGCGTTATAGACTGTATACAATTTTGTTGTGGTGCTGCTACTTGATAGGTACGGATCATTAAGGAGTTAATTCCTAACTGGCAAGGTGTGCTACTGAGCTTTTGGCTAAAACAAAGGAAGTGTATTACCGAGTTATAGTGTCCTGAATTGGTGCATGCTTAAACGTGTTAGATGTATATCTCCATAGTGAAACTCTACCGGACAATGCTGTAGTGCCTATGCTGGTTCTACCTCATGTAATTCCATGTTGAATTCTTGTCATGACCTCCCTTTTCCAGGATCTATGCTAGGTTCATGTTCATAGATTCATGCTCTGTCCATTCCTTACCTTTTGAACATCTGAATGGAAAGATCGAATTCATATAAATGCTGCGTCCCTTCTTTTTACAGCTAACAGAAGAGGTGTGATACTCTTTCTATTTCTATCCAATTCAATGTGGTCCTATGTAGCACTCACTTTGAGGCTCCTTTTCATACCAAGATTAACCTTAGAGCTTCAATTACTCTTTATTTTTTGGTTGGGACCTGCACCGGTGGACTAGATTTGGTAGTTTATGCAGTCAATTAAAAGTGATGACTGAAAGGTTTAGAAAAGGGAATTTCTGGCTCATGCTGTATTTGTTTGAGAAAATTTATTCAGAAATAAAAGAAGTGACAATATCCTTAAAAAATGAAGATAAATGGTGTACTTTTCTCGTATTGTCGATGTTTTCTGGATGGCAGTCATAATTACAATCAACTCCATAAGTCCAATGCACATGACATGACTAAGCAAAAGGCCCAGGAGTCCCGTTGGAAAGCACAGACTACCAACATGAGATCTATCACCAAGATGATCAGTACACTGTCTTGGCACTTGGAACCTATTATATTTCTACCATCAAATAATCATTTATCTGTCTTTTCTTCTTTAATCTTTCATCTGTGAGTTCAATCCTTTGTCATCTGGGGTCCTAATAATCTGATTTGACTCAGATAATGCCGGACAAAGAATTCTTCACGGAATACGGTGAGGCAAGTCAGTATGAAATTCAGGAAGTAATTGGCAAGGGAAGTTATGGCATTGTTGCATCAGCAATTGACACTCATTCTGGAGAAAGGGTAGCTATCAAGAAGATCAATAATGTTTTGGAGCATGTTTCCGATGCTATACGCATTCTTAGAGAAATTAAGCTGCTCAGGCTGCTCAAACATCCTGATATAGTAGAAATAAAGCATATAATGCTTCCTCCATGCCCAAGAGAATTTAAGGACATATATGTCGTCTTTGAACTGATGGAGTCTGATCTTCACCAAGTAATTAAGTACAATGATGATCTCAGTCCTGGCCACCATCAGTTTTTCTTGTACCAGCTTCTCCGAGCCCTGAAGTATATACATTCAGGTTGGAACCCACTTTTTGATGATGTACCATTTTTTATCTTCTTTTTTGCATTGACTTTGTTCAAATTTTTTCTTAACTTCTTTTCTAAACTGTTCTCTGTTTATATAATTGCTCTAATGTATTCGTTTGCTTTGCAGCCAATGTCTTCCATCGGGATCTGAAGCCAAAAAACATACTTGCTAATGCAGACTGCAAGCTGAAGATTTGTGATTTTGGGCTTGCTCGTGCTTCATTTAGTGATACACCAACTGCTATTTTTTGGACTGTATGTGCCTAAATGATTTTTTGTTTAATCATAAAATTGGTGATGTGGGGATATGATACAGGTTTCCAGTAAAATGATCTAATGCACGAACATGGATTATGAACCAGAGCCTATATAATTGAGAATTTATTAGTATTAACTTGGTTCGATCGCTGATAACATGACATAAGTAGGAATTAATCTGATAACCTCATGGTAGTTCATGTACCTGAAAGGATCTGTTGTGAACATTGTATTAATATATGTAGGTTTTTTGTAAATTGCAAATAAAAAATTTGGAGTATCTTCTGTTATCTTTTGAAAGTTAGTAATTGCGCCATCGAGAAATAGTACCGTCAATGTATTCGCAAACAGCATTTAAACATCAATTCTATTGCATGTCTAAGCTGACTACTGGCGATTTGCTCATTTAGTTTTAGAAGGATATGTTGGATAAAGCTTTGCCAGCTATTAGGGGCTGTCTAAATACTTGGTAGACTTGAGGTGTGGACATGGCTTAAGCTGAAGTGAACTGAAAATTTAATCTTTTCCGCCTATTGGATGTGGTTTTTGGGAGTAGGTGTATTTTAGATATGGTTTCAGTTCCTGCTGCCACATATCAAGAAAGATTTATTTTAAATGGGGGGCAACTTTTTGATAAAAGCGCTTCTGTTGATCCAACATTGTTTAAGACTCAGTAATTAATTGAGGCACAGATTTTTCATAAGTAGTTGATTGCTAATCGTAGTTATTTTTAAAGGATTATGTGGCAACTCGATGGTACCGTGCTCCTGAACTGTGTGGCTGTTTTTACTCGAAGGTAAGTAATTTGCAGTCCTATAGAATCTAGTCACTATTGTTATTTGCTATCACATGCAATTTTTTTCACACATGATATTTTGTTTTCTTATGCTGCGAATTCACTTTGGTTTTCCATCTATTTGAGTTCCTTAGATGGTTTCACTTTCAGTCTGAAAAAGGGGAAGTTCTTTCACTGCATAATGCTTATTCCATGCATCATACTCGACGGTTACACAGATATTTTCACATTTATCAGTGCAATCTTGATTAAGCAATTATGTACCGGTCTAGAAGGGGATGGCTGTAGAATTCAATCCTTCAATGCGTGCTTCTCATGATCCATCGACATTGAGTGTTTTGGTTTGTTGACAAACAAGCAACATAATGGCATTATGCTCTTATCAATGAGTTTTCACCATTTGATATTGCAAAATTAGTTTATATCCTAAAGAAGAGTTGCTTTTAGCAAACAGCCACATATCGTGGTTTGACATTGCCCAACCAGCCGTGAGTATTGCACAGTACTCTTTATGCATCAGAGATTGCATATGCAGGTGCTATGTTTTCATTAGACCAACTGCACGAGAAGGAACTAAACCCTGTTGCTGTTCTGAAGATCTACAAATCTTGCTCGTAGAGGTTGATTTTTCAAACTCTTTTAACTTTTGGTGTGTTGGCCATTCAATTGGGACCAAACATGTCCGAAGATGCTTTTCTTATACCTAGAGGCTAAGAATCTGGAGTGGGGCTTTCCTTAGAGATTGAGACACTAGGCTTGGCCTGATTTTGGAAGAAATTTAGCAAATTTCTTGGAAACTGCACTTTTCGCAAAATTTTGGTTTGATCCTGATGTTGGTTATGAGGTTTTAAGCGGGCACCGTGCCAGCTAAATTTCAGGTGCTAATTATGACTCAGTAATTAGTTGTAACTTAATACTGAAGGCACTTGTAACTTAATACTGAAGGCACACTTTTTTGGGCACTGATATTTCTTCAGCAACTTAGAAGTTACCTATACGATTTTGTTGTAAGTTTGACTGCTCATCTTGATGAACTGAATTGTGCTGAACTATGCATATTTAGTTGCATGAAGCTGCTTATTTGTATAGTCCAAGGATTCCTTTTGTTGGGGGTGATAAGCAATAATTTCAAAGTTCATTTCACGATTGTATTGCTTTTGTTTGGTATTCTTCATCAGGCTTAACCGGTGGATTTAGAGAAGACACTGTTTCTATTGTTAACTTGTAAATGGTATTGTTGATTGGAGTTTATCAAGGTTTGCCACTGTTTGAAGCATGATATGTCAAGGCTTGTCATTACCATAAAGTTGGTATGGCTAGCTCATGCTGTCTATGCATTTTTCTCACATTAACCATCCTGATTTGTGTGATTCTTGTCAATGTTGAGGTGAGGGCACTTCACTTGTTTGATTACGGTTCATGGACCTAAACCTCAACTTGGAGGGGTTGCTGTCAATATGTTAAGCTTGTAGTTCCAATGTGAGATAACTTGAGGTTTACATTCATTTTTTGTTTTATATAATGACTTGTTGCAGTACACCCCTGCTGTTGACATCTGGAGCATAGGATGTATATTTGCTGAAATGCTCACAGGCAAACCTTTGTTTCCTGGGAAGAATGTCGTACATCAATTGGATCTCATTACTGATTTGCTTGGCACCCCTTCTTATGAATCGATTGCTAGGGTTTGTTTCTCCTGTCGCATTCTCTTATTTTTTTTTTTATTTAACTGTCAGAGGAGATCAGGAGAGCTCTTTTGTGGTTTCTGCAGTCCTGGTTACAGTGACGTGTCTCTCTGTCAATCTGCAGATACGGAACGAAAAAGCTAGAAGATATTTAACTAGTTTGAAGAAGAAGCCTCCAGTTCCCTTTTCACAAAAATTTCCTGATTCAGATCCATTGGCTTTGCGTCTGCTAGAACGTTTGCTTGCTTTTGATCCTGAAGATCGCATTTCTGCTGAAGAGGTGAGAATAGCCCAATTAAGAGCAAAGTTTTTGGATTGTGGGTTTTTTAAAATTAGAATTCTTTTCTTAAAATGGTTGTTTCGTGTACAGGCTTTAGCTGATCCGTACTTTCAAGGGTTGGCCAATCTTGACTGTGAGCCGTCGACGAAACACATTCCAAAGCTGGAATTTGAGTTTGAGCGGAGAAAACTGACAAAAGATGACGTGAGGGAGCTGATCTACCGAGAGGTATGACTGTTGGTTGTGCTTATTTAACTTTTAAAGGTATTGATGTCCTTAAGATTTTATTTATATAAAATATCTAATTTTGCACTATGCTGAAAGGACTACAGATTTTGGAGTATCATCCACAGATGTTGAAGGAGTACCTTCAAGGGGCTGAGCAAGTACATTTCATGTATCCAAGGTGAGGTGAAAATATCTTTAAGTTGTGATTGGACAAGGAGAAATAGATAGAAATAAAAATTGACTTTATGTATCAAGGCTGTGATGATGAGGATCAAATTTCTGTCAGACTGAGAATTAGATTGCAGTACTTCTAATCTCAAAAGCATCATAATTTGAAGTTGCATGCTCCATGTTATGCGTTCATGTTGAAAAAATCTTTCTATGTGCTTGCAAAAGTTATAGGCAGCCATAAATTGTGTGAAAAATGTGCTTCTCTTTGGAGTTTTGAAGAGGGCAAAGGTGAAAAATTATATATTATTTTTCAATATGTCTGCCTTGTCAAGGAGTAGTTCTTGTATGGACTGGGTACCATCAGTCCAACATCATAGGAGTCAAGGTTGCAACAGATATTGTCCCTCAGTTTCCATGAATTCAATATCTACGCTTCTTGTGAATTAAGCCTGGACAATAATATCAAACTGTCTCACTATTCATCCCCTGCTTTTTCCTGAGACTAAAATTGGAGATCGTGAAATGGTCGAATCCAGTAATTGGTCCCTACAGAACGCAGTTGTAATGCAGATATGCTCATGTTAAAAACTATAAGTTGCTATCCGATTTTTTCTATTGCTTTATGTGAAGTCTTGTATCTCTTGGGGTCATGCTTTCATGGAGGGAGAAAGAAAAAAGAAAAAAAAGGGGGGGGTTTGTTTACTAGAGCCACTGCAGTGGTGTTTGAGCATGGTTATATGTCATGTAAAAAGAACAGTGGAATTGATAATTGTTATGTGGTGAGAGAAGTGAAGTGGTCACTGATGTATGCAAATGTTCTGTGAAACACAGTGGAGTTGATCAATTCAGGCAACAATTCGCTGAACTTGAGGAGCACTCTGGTAAATCTCGAAGAAGTACGCCACTACACAGAAAGCATGCCTCCTTACCCAGGTAATGCAACATATCTGGCACTATCATTCCAGATGATTGGTATTTCAGAGACATTGGCCCTATCAATTATTTGATTACTTTTTAGGATGAATAATGTCCACTGCAGTTGTAGGTTAACATTGTTTTGGTCTTATTGGATCTTTTGATACTGTCATATGTTTGCTCAATTAGTTGCATTTTAATTGAAAATCAATATGCCAAGCTTCCTATGTAATTATTATGTGAAAGGAACATGCATGTGCGAATCCAATAAATGTGTGGGAATTCCAGATACTCGTCAATGTCAATGATTGTTCTTTTCCCTTTTGGCCTGTGGATAGATGAAAGCTTTAGCACTGCCGACTGTAATCGCCCTTTTCCACAGGGAGCGGGTTTGTCAACCCAAAGAGGAGACTTTGGAGCAAAGCAACGAGTCTGTAAAGCGTACCTCTACTTCCGCTTCTCGTGCATCACTTCATAGTCCTCCAGGTCTACAAAGTATTGGGAATCTGGAATCTGCTTTAAAAAATGGTTGTAGTGTTCAGGATGATTTGACCAGGCCCAGATACAGCTCTCATATCCTTTCAAGGAGCTCCAGCATGGGTGCTTACACATGCTCGAGCATGAAGGGAAAAAGTTGCGAGGTAAGTGATCTCTAAACTTACATTGAGTACAATATTGCTAATGGTGCCTAATCATACACGGACCTCATGGCTGAGTTTGTAGAATCTCAAAAGTTATATTGATATGTGATGACTGCAATTATGATTATCTTTTGGCTACCCTAGCTTTCTCTGGCTCTCACGAAGGCCTACTGTTTCCAATTTTGAAGAGCAAAGAAGGCTTCAATGCTTATATTTCTATGATTGTGAAATTCATCTCTCATTGTCCAGCGTCATGTCAAAGTTACTGTACACTAGCCACATAAAAAATCATGCTAACCTTGTATCTTCTCCAGGCTGATTCGACTTTCAACCGAAATGGAGAGCTGGTGAAGGGTTTCTAGTACATGGGGAAAAGAAGTGAAAATTGTTCTTCATATGTAACACAGTGCCGGCGACATGATTTTTGTGTTTGGTCTCTTGGTGCTTATTTAGGATAATGGTGACTTGTCTCCATTCACGCAGTATTAGCTGCTGCAATTTGTATGCTGACTATCAGCCCATTGATGATGACGAAATATAGACATGTTTAGTTCCTAGGGAAATAAGAAATAGACACGAGCATATGCTTGTTTTCTATGTCGAAATGGAAATTCTACTTTGGAGGGGACCGGAAAGTTCAGCCAAAGTAAATGCTATTATTGTAGGGTATGGCAGCAGACAAAGGCGATGGTCTCCTTTACGCTTTTTATCGCTTCTGTAATTGAATGCTGGAACCTTTTCAAGGTTCATTCCGACTTAGTAGTTAAATTTAATCCTCTGAAAGTGATCTTAGATCATTTGCCTCTCTCTTCTTCGGATTTTGATATGTTGATTTAGAGCTGTTACCCCAAAAAAAATGAGCGAGAAATTTGAGGGTAGCTGTTCATTTAAAAGGTCGGGACTTACGGTCTATATATCGTTTTCAATTTTCCTCTCGGTAGAGTAGTTAGTTTTCGCATCTCTACCGCCTAATGGTGATTCTTTCCTTTTCCCTAGAAGCGGAAACTTGAATTATGGATTTGCTATGAACTCGAGGCAACTGAGATACATCACTATAGAAGTAGACGGATTAGAACTATTCACTGCAGAAAGCTAAACCGGTGGTCATGTTTTTCCTGCGTCTCAGTCGTTTTGGGTTGGCCACGCGACAAGGGAAGGTCGCTGTCCCATCCTTTACCCATCCGTTCTTCCAACTGGAGGTCATAAGCAGTAAATCAATTTCCAGAGCAGCGTGTGGAAGGATAACACAAAGTGCGGAGGGGACTCTTTCAATCAATCGAACTCCTATGCGTCACATTTATTAGCCTTGCAGCGTCTGTATTTCCATTCCGGTCCAGTTGGGGAACACAAAGCACAGCTCCAGACGATCTTGCAGCTCCTGATGAATGATGATGAAAAGCTTTCACCAGAAATTGGAACAATATCCACATACCTCTTTTTCACTGAGCTCGACTCCATTTGTGGTCGTTGAAGTTCTGATGGTCATTCAATTTTGATTTCAATGACGTCAATACACTGACCTTTAAACTCTGTTTTTCTTTTCTTTTTTCAATTGAGGCAACTCAGATGAAATCCAATTGATTTCCCAGTGAACTACTGATGTGGCTGATATGTGGCCAAATTTTAGAATGCCAAGTCACATGAGTGACACGGCAGCATTTTGTTCGAAATAAGTAGGGTTCTGGACAAAATGCAACAATTGCAAGCTACTAAAAGTTTGGTTCACTTGGTGATTAAATCAAAGTTCAGTGACCTACTCAAAAAATGACCAATGGCCACCACTGAAATTTATCCTCTACCTCTGGATGCACAATGAAAGTAAATAAGAGAAAGCAGGATGCGGAATGAACACCAATCCAAAACAGGGCAACAATAATTGATAGGAAGCAGTGATAAAATCCCTGAACAGCACGATAAAATCACTCTTTTTATATAAAACTTAATTTTTGAAACTAGTATATGTTAAAAAATTAGTTTGGAATTTGTGCGTCTTCGTGATATTCACCCTTATATTTTTTTAACTTATTACTAACCAATGCTTTTGGTGTCCAAAACTTGCTATCGGGATGGCTTTTGGGCCACGTGATTCTTAAAAATTCATGAATAAGAGCCATAGAAAAACCACATGCACTTCAACCGCTTGCTCCTACAGTTCATTGCGACTTTTAAGACGCTTAACATGGTCATCACATGGTTACCAGAGGACTGAGACACGGTTATCTTACTCATAATTCTACTCTTGGCGTGATGAGCAAAAGACTCATAAAAGCAAACGACTAAGACTCATATGCTAATATTTGAGATTTTTACTAGGTCAAAAGATAAGGTGGTGGGGTCCACTCTAAAACATTAAAAAAAAGGATTTGAAAAGTCAACAAAAGAAAGCAAAATGAGGAAGTGGACGTAAGGGAAAAGAAGGAAAAAGAAGAGAGAGAAAGAAAGAAGAGGAAAGAAGAATAAGAGAAAGAGAAGAGAAAGAGATTTGTGCGTACAAACTACCGTGCCTAACGCAATTATGTATCGCAATGTTTGGTAAGTGCTCGCACCCTTGATTTGTCTGATCGTAGTGGTTTTTGGTTATAGTGTTTAAATTCGGAATTTTGGGAAATTTGAGCAATGTAATCTGTTTTTTGAGTTGTGGAGTTTCAGGACTTCATGGGAATTGTGGTTTTTAGTGTCATAGAGCCGTGAATTTTGATTTGAGTTATTTTGGCACAATGGTTTAGTCAAAGCGAAATTTTAGGGTTTTGAGGCTGAGTTTCACGTCAGGTTTAGATTTGTGTAATTGCTTTGGGTGAGCGATTTGTTAGTGCGTAGGAGTTGTTTTGTTAACATTTAGGTGATGTTTAGTCCATTCGTAATTGTTGTAGTATTTTACTTGGTTTTAATGTTAATTCTCGTTTAATTGATAGGATTGCAAGATCATTGGCTCTTTTGATTACGTCTTGTTAGGTTTGGGCATTTCCAAGTGAGTGGTATTTTTAAACTATTGCGTACATTTAGGCCCAACGTGGTCATCACATGCTTATTAGAGGATTATAGTCGTTTGCTTTATGAGTCTTTCGCATCATGCCAAGAGTAGGATTGCGAGTGGGATAGCCATGTTTCAGTGAGTCTTAGGCACTATTTGGTAACCATCCAAACAGTGCCTAGTTTTGATTTTTTGCTCTCAGAATCAGTTTAGGAATAGAATCGCGTTTGGTAAAGTTTTTGTTCTCGGGAACAGTTTTGGACAAGAATTGAGAATAAAAAAAAAAAAAACAGTGAAAGTCTTCTTCTTCCCTTCCGCCATCTTGCGACCATTGTCCACCACCGCCTGTCGCTATTCGTCGCTGCCCGTCGCCGTCCACCGCCGGTTTAGCGAGCTCACCAGAGGCTTGCCCGGCCAGAGCGAGGTCCGGCGAGCTTGCCGGAAGGCAAGCCCAGCCACCAGTGAGGCTTGCCTAGCCCCGGCGAGGCTCACCTAGCCCCGTCGGTGGCCAAGCGGTGCCTCGCCTAGCCTTGGCGAGGCCGGCCTGGCCACCGGTGAGGTCGAGCCTCGGCGGGGCTGACGAGCCTCACCTAGCTGTCGGCGACGCTCCGATGAGGTCGTCGGTCCGGCGACCGGCCACAAGAAGAAGAAGAAGAAGAATAGGAGAAAAAGGAAAAAAAAAAAAAAAAAAAAAGAAAAGGAAAAAAAGGAAAAAGAAAAAAAGACAAGAAAAAGAGGAAAAAGTAAAAAAATTATTTAAAAATTAAAAGAAATTAATTTAGAACAGAATCAATGAGCACGGTACCAAATGCAATTCTATTCCAGAATCAGAAATTTTGGACAGTTACTAAACGCGTTCTTTTACTCAAAATCAGTTCCCGGGAACAGAATAAAAAATAATCATTTCTGGTCGAATCTGCTTTAATGTAATCGTTACTAAACGTGCCCTTAGTTTTTTGCTTTATGAGTCTTCCGCATCATGCCAAGAGTCTTAATCCCTTGCTTTACGAGTCTTTCGCATCATGCCAAGAGTAGGAATGCGAGTGGGATGGTCCGTTTGTTTCGTGGAAAATATCGTGTTTCGGAAAAGATTTTCCTAGAAGTCATTTTCCGGTGTTCGGCCAAAACCTAAATTTTGAGTGGAAAATATTTTTTACCATTCGTTAGCTAATTTAATTATTTGGAAAAAATTATCAAAAATTGAATTTTAATATTTTTAATTGACCAAAAGATTAGTTTTATATTTTATATATTTTTCAAAAAATGAATTTTTAATTATTTGTATTTTTAAAAAATCAAAAAATTTATTATTTTTCTTTTTCTTTTTCCTTTTTCTTTTGCTTCCTCCTTCCTCCGCAGCCACATTACGACGATGGTTGGCTGCCCGGCCAACCAAGACCCGGTCGCTACATTCGGCGAGCTCGAGGCTTGGCCGATCTTGCCCGAGCTCGCCTGGATCTAGCGACGGAGCTTGGGCTCCCTCCGTCGCTAGATCCGGCGTGCTCGCGGTTCGCTAGAGCATGGCAAACCTCTGGCGAGGCTTGAGCTCCGCCCCAGGCCGGCGAGAGCTCCGCCTCGCCTGATCTAGCGAGGCCCGAGCTCGGCTTCGCCAGATCGGGCTAGGTGGAGCCTTGCCGGCCTGGGTGAGGCTCGAGCTAGCTTGCGGCAGGTGGCTGGCCACTGTCGTGGCCGGCGACCGGCCAAGGCCAAAGAAGAAGATGAAAAAGAAAGAAAGAAAAGAAAAAGAAAAGGAAAAAAATTAAAAAATCGATTTTAAAAAGAAAAGAAAAAGAAAGCATAAAAATAAAACAAAAATGTACTAGTAAAAAGAAGCAAGATGGAATAAGTTATGGAAAATGTTTTTCACTTCTCAGAAGTGGAAAACATTTTCCTTGCTTTTAAATGTTGTTTTTTCTAATGATGGAAAATATTTTTTTTTTTTTAGTTCATTTTCCGTGAAACGAATGTTGGAAAATTTGGAAAACGTTTTCCTAGAAGTCATTTTCCGCGAAACGAATGGACCCTTAGTCCTTAGTCTTCTGAGTCTTCCACATCATGCCAAGATTTATGAGTCTTCCGCATCATGCCAAGAGTAGGATTGGGAGTGGGATGACCATATTTCAATGAGTCTTAGTCCTTTGCTTTATGAGTCTTCCACATCATGCCAAGAGTTGGATTGTGAGTGGGATGGCCATGTTTCAATCCTTTGATAAGCGTCTGATGATCATGTTGATAGTCTTAAAACCACGCAATGGTCTAAAACTAAAACCCGCCCAAGAAGTTTGTTTTTTTTCTAGCGAGGGACTAGACTCACATATTTGCATATTTTGCATCATGCCAAGAATTGGATTCCAAGTGAAATGACCATGTTTATAATGAACATCTAGCAGCTAGGGCCTGTGACTGAAAACTCCATCCATTTCTTAATAGACAGTGTTCAGAGTGTGAGGGGCCAAAAAACTTTCAAGCATGAGTTCTTTCATGTCATTCTCAATCACTTCTTTCTATCTACTTTCTTTCGTTACATTGATGGTGCCAATGCCCTATTGTAGAGCAATCTCAGTTCCAAGAATTAACAAAACCGATCGAGATGCATTGCTTCAGTTCAAGGATAAAATATCAGGCGATCCATTCAGAATTTTCAGCACGTGGAACGACTCTACCCATTTTTGCCAGTGGCATGGGATCACATGTGGCCGTCGGCATCGGAGGATAATCGGTTTGATACTTCCCTCTCTGAAACTCGTACGGTCACTGTCTCCTTTTATTGGAAACCTGAGCTTCCTCCAAAAGTTGGAGATCCAAAACAACGGTTTCATTGGCGAAATCCCCCTGGAGATCAGTAAGCTGTATAGACTCAAATACTTAGGCCTAGCGAGCAACTCATTCGTTGGTCGAATTCCTGCCAACATCTCAGGCTGCAGAAATCTTGAATATATGGGACTGAGCAATAATATGCTAGTTGGTGAAGTTCCGATAGCAATTGCTTCTATGTCGAAGCTAACAACAATTTTTATAGCTAGCAACAATCTCTTTGGAAACTTCCCTGAATTCTTCGGGAACCTCACATCTCTGATGGCGATCTCAGTGGCATTCAATAGCTTCGTGGGAAGAGTTCCAGCCTCATTGGGCCGTTTGCAAAATTTGGAGCTTCTTGATCTCATTACAAATGGACTCTCTGGCACTCTCTCTTCCTCCATCTTCAACAAATCTTCTCTTGTCTACTTTAGGGTAGACGATAACCAACTTGAAGGGAGTCTTCCTTCATATTTAGGCGTCACTCTTCCTAATCTTGTTTATTTAACTATCGGAGGCAATCAATTTACTGGGCCCATTCTTGCTTCCATATCAAATGCCACAAAATTAATGCGGCTAGGGATCGAGAGAAACAATTTTTTTGGAAACGTGCCTATTGTGGAAAAGCTCAATCAGTTGCGGTGGATCAGTCTTTCGGGCAACTTGCTAGGTAGTGGAGCACAAGGTGACTTGCAATTCCTTGAATCAATCAATTCTACCAGCCTCAATATCTTGGCAATCAATAACAACAATTTTGGAGGTACTTTGCCTGAATCTATATGCAACTTGTCCTCCCAGTTGACTCTAATGTGGATTGAGGGCAATCGATTGTTTGGAAATATCCCTTCAAGCATTGGGAACTTGCGAGGCCTAAAACGGTTGAATATGGCCAATAACAAGTTCACGGGCAGCATTCCCGATACCATCGGAAATCTCATCGAGCTGAGGAAGTTGGTTGTTAACATGAACGAACTCACCGGGAATATCCCCTCCATGATAGGGAACCTGACGAAGCTACTGGCACTCGGCTTGAATGGGAACAATTTCCAAGGAAGCATTCCTCCGAGTATCGGGAAATGCCAAAACTTGGAAATTATCGACCTTTCACAGAATGATCTGAGTGGAATTATACCACCTCAAGTTCTCACTATCTCTTCCCTATCTATCTATTTTGATCTATCCGAAAACCAATTGAGTGGCTCCTTACCTGAAGAAATCGGTACATTAAGAAACTTAGCCGCATTAGACGTACATGGCAATAAACTATTTGGAAAAATCCCCAGTAGCCTTGGTCGATGCACTAGCTTGGTCAAGCTTTACATGCAAAAAAATCTATTCGAAGGGAATATCTCTTCATTCTTGAGTTCCTTGAATGGTCTTCAGTACATAGACCTCTCAAGTAATAATTTATCTGGCCTTGTTCCGACATTTCTGGAGAAATTTCAATTGATGTACCTGAATCTATCCTTCAATAACTTAGAGGGTCAGGTACCGAGCGAAGGGGTGTTCCAAAACACAAGTGCGACTTCGCTCGAAGGAAACGATAAGCTTTGTGGGGGTATGCCGATCCTAGATTTGCCAAGTTGTTCGACGAGCAAAGGAAAACGCAGATCATCTACCTCCAGTTATGTTATCATTGCAGTTACATGTGGGATAGTAGCGGCGCTGATTCTTCTTTTGCTACTGATGAAGTTTTATTGGCTGAGGAAGAAAAGTGAGGCTTCCCTAGAGACTCCATCAATAGGGGGATTTCAGCAAGTGTCTTATGCAGACATAGTCAAAGCAACGGATGGGTTCAGCTCTAGGAATTTGATTGGAATGGGTGGTTTTGGCTCCGTGTATAAAGGGACCCTAGCATATGAAAACAAAATAGTGGCTGTTAAGGTTTTTGACCTGAAGCAACGAGGAGCATCCAAAAGTTTCATGGCAGAGTGCGAAGTCTTGAAAAACATTAGGCATCGGAATCTTGTTAAGATTCTAACAGCTTGTTCAAGTGTTGATTTCCAAGGCAATGAGTTTAAGGCTCTGGTCTACGAGTTCAAGGAAAATGGTAGCTTGGAGGAGTGGTTGCATCCGGACCTTGCCCCAAATGGGACGCCAAGGCATAGGTTAAGTTTTGTTCAGAGACTGAACATTGCTTTTGATGTAGCTTGTGCGGTGGATTATTTCCACCATCAGTGCCAAACGGTGGTGATGCATTGTGACCTCAAGCCAAGCAACATTCTTCTGGATGCCCAAATGAATGGACATGTTGGCGACTTTGGCTTGGCTAGGATATTCCCAAACGCCATTGGTGATTTGCCCACAAGTCAAACAAGCTCAATTGCACTTAGAGGAACCATTGGCTATGCTCCTCCAGGTATGTATGCTTGCAGTAAATCCAATGTCAATCGTCCTCTTATAAGCACTTTCCCTGATAGTGCGTGTAGGGAACTTGTCTAAAATTATGTAGGCAAGACCGACTTGTTCATTCTCCGTGAAAACTTGTCTCAACTAATTTTCCTGTGCCCTGTTGGAATAACCATAACCATAGAGTTAAGTTTAGTTTAGTGCAGTTATTTTGTCATTCCTTTGATTCAATCGTACATTCTATTCATAAAAGTACGAGGTTATAAGAGTAGAAAATCTGACTTTGACAAATCATGCTTAACATGCTAACTTATTGATATTGACCAGAATTCATACTTCCCCCCATTAACTATTTTCCCTTGCTTCTATACGTGCCTTCTTCATTATCCTTATGATTTGATAAGTTGATCAGCTCATGGGTCAAGTAAAATTCAACTGCAGAGTATGGAATGGGAAGCAATGCGTCAAAAGATGGTGACGCGTATAGTTATGGAATCCTGTTGCTGGAGATTTTTACGGGAAAGAGACCCGCCCATGACATGTTTAAGGATGCTTTGAAACTTCAAAATTATTGTGCAGCGGCTTTGCCAACAAGGGTGGCAGATATAGCGGATCAGCAGCTCCTATTTTGTGAGACAGAAGAATCATCAGTTGCAGACACATTGAGCAATCAAAGAAGCATTAGTGCTCATGTTCAAGAGTTCTTGGTGATGATATTTGAAATTGGAGTTGCCTGTGCAGCAGAGCAGCCCCGAGAGAGAATGAAGATGAGCGACGCGGTGACAAGATTGCGTTCGTTGAAAGAGAGAGTCAACAAAATGGGACTCCACTAGAAGCAATGGAGAAATATCCACAACATGGGAAGATTAGGAGTTTGATTGCTTACTGTTTCCTCCGTTCCTCGTTTGGAAAAGTGGGTGTGCGACATGTTGCAGTAGATATGTCCCGACGTGCTAAATCCTGATAAAGGAGTACTTGAATAAAACACTTACAAAGACCCATGTTCTATCATTAACAGCTCTATCTGCGTATTCTCTTATTGTTCATTTACGCCTTTGTCACATGAAATAGGAGCAAAAAATGCTCAGACTGAGGAATCAAAATCCAGGAATCCTCAAACAGTGACTCAGCAAAGCCCAGACTGCACCACTGCTTGCCCAGAACCATCTCCGGAATCGAGTTTCCTCGAGAAAGGAGAAGAAAAAGGGCTAAAAATCAAAGAACAGGGGATGAGGGATGTAATGGCGTTTGGAGGCGGGTTTGTGAAGAGATGAACAACCAATGGTAGTGAGGGAGAGGAAAGAGAAGCTTTCAGAGAAAACCCTTGAAAAGCTCCAACATATCCTCAACCAACCACCCATTGATTCGGCACGAATCCCGTACTATGATGCCATCTCGATTTTCTTGGTGTTCAAGGCTTGGGGTTGCGGGGCAACCTGTAGAGAACCCACAAGTGCTTCAGAGCCATCGATTTCCCGTCGCTCTGCCCCACTTAATTTCCACCAGCCCTCGGCTTCCATTCTCCTCTCTCTCGTTCTCACTCTCTGAGTCTCTGCGACAGTCGACTGAGAAAACCCTGAAGTGTTCGCTAGCCTTTTTGTTCGTGTAACTTCTGGGACGGAGCGAGCGACAAAGCACAATAGAAAATGGCGTGAAGCTTGCCAGGGAGTCTTCCCTTCTTAGATTTCAGCCCAAACATAGATCCAGCTACGGCCTGCCCAGCTTATGTCTTCTCAGTGAACGGGCCTAGGCAACTGTTTTTAAATCTGACCCGACGAGCTGAAATTTGAATGCCTTGGAAATTCCTCTACGTCGTGCCGCGTTTCACCCTCTTATCCTTTTGGGAAAAATGGGGCAGTACCCTTCCGGCACTTTGAAGCGCCGTAGCGGCCCTGGAAGCAAATGCTTCGTTGATGCCCAGTTGAGTCGTGACACTTTGCAGTGTAGCCACAACGTCGCACAACTTTAGCCTCGAGCTACACAGCCTTCGAGGCATTGGCCCATACCGCGTGGCACATGCTCGGACAGATAAACAATGCTGGCTTTGTGCTACACAGCATTAGTGAGGAAAACGTAACGATAATCATGCATGATATTTTCATCCGATGTCTGATCGATCCAATTCTTGTATCGTCTCCAAACTTTTTCTTTCCCCGCGCTTGTGACCCAAACTTTTTTAGAAGAGCCAACTTTTTCTTTCCCCGCGCTTCAAGGAATTAAGTGGCAAAACTCAGGTCGAGATGCGATGAGCAAAATTGGATAATGCAATGCAGTCTAGAACATAGTAAGACAGGTTCGGTCTGTACCGTCTCCAAGGCCATCGAATTTCGAGGAGAACTTCACGGCAATGGCACAGTCTATACCGTCTCCAAAATTCGGTTCTACCCGGCACAAATGGTTCCAACCGCATACGCAGCTCCGAATCCAAAAATTGCATCCGCTTTCACTGAAAACAGCAAGAACGCGCAACAACAGCAGCCAAAGCAGGAACGAAAAGCCAACCATGACGCCAAGGAGCTCCACTTGTTCGTGTGGAGCTCCAGCGCGTTGCCGGTGTCCGAAGGAGGCGGATTCCATGAGTTCCGGGGGGGCTGAACTTGAGAAGATGAGAAACCTGTATTGTACTGAAGAACCTGATATGTAGAAACTCTGTACTGACGAACCAGAGATGCAGAAGCAAGAAGATGAATTGAAAAGCTTGAAGATTGATCGAGAAAGACTTTGCATTTATCTCATTTCAATCACAATGTAACTCTGAACTTGTACATCAATCAGCAAAAAAGAAATCTTTCATCTCGACTGTACATTCTCTTTCTCTACATCTGCATATTGCTATATTCTACTACAGAGAACTACGAAACAATGGAGTTTATCTCACTTTCTCTCTCTCTCTTTCTATCATTCATCTCAGAAAACTTAGTCGAGTATTCGCGTACTTTTCTATTTAAGAAGATGAAGACTAACTAACAAAACTAACTTCTGTTGAAGACTTTTCAACTGAATAACAACTTTCCATTTCTTCATATGCTCGCGATCCACAATCCGTGTGAATCTTTTCCACCTGTATTTACCATCGTCAATGTCAGTCTTCATTACCCTTCATCTCAGTCGTTCATTTTGCAGTCTTTTCTTTCAACTGGTTCAGCTTTAGCAGCTGATGCTAGTCGTTCATTTTGCAGTCTTTTCTTTCAACTGGTTCAGCTTTAGCAGCCTCAGCATCAGCATCTGTTGATTTCTTTTGTCTATGTATCTTATAACAGAACTTGGCCCGTTTGAGCAATCCGGACGGTCCAATCAGGAGATCCGGATGATTGTTGCCGACCACCCAGCCAATGGCAAAACCAAAGGTAGTCCCTTTTTTACTATGTTACTGGTTATCAACTCGGTTAACTTAATGATTAATCTTGCTATCACGGGCAACCGCAACACAATTTCTGCTTGAAGGAATTGTTTTTAAATTATTAATTTTTCGTTTGGTTCGCATTACTAATTTCTCTTTCCCTCTGTATTTCTAAATATTAAATTTCAAACGTTTTTTTTTTTGGTCGATCCTACTCTATTCGTACTCTACACTCACTCTCAGACTTTTGCCCTGCCTCTTGCAGGGCACCTGAAACTTACGCGTCCCCACCCCATCCCCTCGAGAAGGTGGGGATTTGAACTCCTCACCTCCCCCTTCCAAGTTGGAAGGGTGGCCACTGGGCGAATCCCAGTGGTTATTAAATTTCGAACGTTACACGGTTGTGATGGTGACGTAAAGTAGTTGCGGAAGCTGAGAACTTGGGCGGTGGTGGTGGCGGTTGGGGTTCCCCAAAGGGCGGGTGGGGGGGGATGCGCAACTTCAGCTTCGGTTGGAAGGGTGGAGAGGGCTCGGGCGACGAGGAGACGGAGAACAAGGAGGGCCCGACTGGGCTGACCCAGATCGGGTCGAGCTCCACGGTAAAGCTGCACCAGAAGGCCTCGGCAGGGGTGCGGCAGGGAGGGTGGGAAGCAGATGCCCCCAGTGAGCGTCATGACCCGCCTCATCCTCATCATGGTGTGGCGCAAA
The DNA here is from genome assembly GCA_014182725.1 of Eucalyptus brandiana. NCBI lineage: Eukaryota > Viridiplantae > Streptophyta > Magnoliopsida > Myrtales > Myrtaceae > Eucalyptus > Eucalyptus brandiana. The sequence continues at coordinate 34,845,581 of CM024669.1, forward strand.
CTCATCCGCAACCTCAACGTCTACTCCAGCCTCATTGGCCTCAATTGATTGCTCCTCGCTTTCCGGTGAGCCTTGAGCCTCAAGTAGAGATTTCTCAAATTTCCGAAATTCGAAATCACATACCACGACGACGGTGTTGTTGTTGATGATCTATCGATTGGATTTGTAGGTGGAACTCCTATGCCTCATCATTTGTTACCCTTACGGCGTTTATATTCCCATTCCTGTCTAGTTGGGCAGTACAAAGCACAGCTCCAGACGATCTTGCAGCTCCTGATGATAAAAAGCTTTCCCCAGAAAAATGGAACCATATTCATACCTCTTTCTCACGTAGCTCTATCCATTTGTGGTCATTGAAGTTTAGATGATCATTCCATTTTGATTACAATCACTCAATACACTGATCTTTAATTTTTTTTTTTTTCAATTTTAGCCCATCAGATGAAATCCGGCCAATTTCCTCGATGAACTACTGACGTGGCTGATATGTGGCCAAACTTTAGAATGCCAAGCCACATGAACGCAACATGTCAGCATTTTGTTGGAAATAAGTTGGATTCTGGACAAAATGCAACAACCGCAGGAAACTTAAAGTTTGGTTCATTTGGTGATTAAATCGAAGTTCAGTAACCTACTAAAAAAATGACTAATGACCACCACTGAAATTTATCCTATACGTTTGGATGCACAATGAAAGTAAATAAGAGAAAACAGGATGCGGAATGAATACCAATCCAAAATAGGGCAACATAAATTGATCAGAAGCAATGATAAAATCCCTGAACAGCACGATCAAATCATACTCTTTATCTAAAACTTCATTTTTGGAACTAGTATATGATAAAACTAATACCATACAGCATAATAACTATAAAAATTAGCTACGGGCTCTTGGTTTCACAATTTTAAACAAATCCAAACAGGAAGATATTCCCTCTATCCTGCAATTTCCATCTTTACACTGTCCAACAAATAAATCTCGTGGTATCAAACATTTTCCCTTTATCCAGATCCATCTAGTTGTCCAAGGAAGAGAAAGTGTGCTGCATATTGCTGCAGCAAAGAAAAACAGAGACCAAATATGATAAGCAACAAACTTTGTAGTGTGAAGTTGAAACTACAAACGCAAGAGTGTGCTTAAGTTGGAATTTGCGAATCCAGGGATTAAAACCTCGACCTCTCAAATGAGAACACACTCTTTGATCTTCATTCCTTCTTTTAAAGGTTTATATGTAGGTAATTATGTTTATTGGCATCACAAGCTTCAGTAAGACAAATTTTCAGGATCTTAGATCTTTGATTTGTGCTAGAATCCTATCTTTGAAGATGAAAGAATAAGAACCAACTGAGGATCCTGATCTGCACAAACCTGCCACGCACCAGCAGCTTAATTGTGTAATGTCAAGTTCCAGTTTCAAGTCTTTCATGACGGTTGCTAATAGTTTCACTGCACCATTAGGACAAGAGAAGATGACACAGAACACCTAATTTATGAATGAGCAATTATTCTTTTCCTGTTAGTTATGAGCAATTATTCTTTTCCTCTTAGTTCTCGACTTTTAATATGACTCTGTTAAATAATCGCAGTAATGTCAAAGCATTTCCCTGAGGGCAATCGTCCTTTTTTTTTCCTCCCCTTCAACATCAGTCAAGCCATCAGGCGGCAAAACAAGGCCCGCATGGCAAGGACGATTAAGCTGAGAAGCGAAAACCATTTGTTTTAAATTAGCATAGAAAGGGAATATTATTGTTTCCTCCATCTCCAAAAACTTGGTTTTTTCTGATCTATAGATACACAACAATACAAAAGGGGAAAGAAAGAAAAAATTCCGACTTTCAATTGTAACAGCCGACCATTGTGGTTTCAATGTGGTCCATAAAAGAACAAAGCACCGTTGAATTATCGTTTCAACATGGTATTTTTAGACTCTTGCATACATTTACTAAGTAGCACTGATACATAATATGGACATGTGACACGACATTACATGATACGTCGACATGTCATTTCTCAAAAATAGAGTATTCCAATACGTTGAGACACGTTATATATTAAATGAATATTTTTATTTCAATTAATTTAATTCAAATTCACAACTAAGTAAATAATAAAAAAAGAACCTATAATGAATTTACACGAATAATATTAAGAAATTTATTCATATTAATAAATCTATTCATAAAAAATTCAAAAGACATATTCATAATTAATGCGTATCCATATTTAGGGACATGTTTTTAACTCTAACAAAAGTCATTGACGAAACTAATGACTAACGATAAATTAGAATTAACTTATTTAAATACATCTACGATCTTATATAATGACTAAAATTTATCATTATTCAATATTTAGTATTTTTATTTTTCAAAATCACTTTATGACTTCTCTTATTTATTTTTCTGATTAAAAAAGAAGCCCCCGGCGGTCCACCCTCAACCCCCACCCTTCAAATTTATTTCACCCCTCTTTTCTTTCCTGCCTTTCTTAGCTCCCCCCCACCCAACTACCTGTCAGGCTGTCACTTTCTTTATTAAAAATTGAAGTCACCCTCTCATCCACCCACCCTCCAGAAAAAAAGAACGTCCCATTAAAATCACATTTATTTTTATTTTTTGAGTTTCCTCCCTCCAAAACCCTAGCCGTTGCTTCCTCCTTATCTTCCTCCTCCTTGCATGACCCTCTTTCTCTTGGTCTTTGCTTTCTCTTGACCGCCTCGTCACAATCGCTCGCCTCCGGCCCTTCCTCCATTACAGCTGCAGCCTTGCCGCCGGCCCTCCATCGCAGCATTGCAGTCACGGCTCTTTCGTCGCCTCAGTCTCTACTCTCCCTCTAGCCCTCCCTCACCGTGGCTCGCTCGCTCGTTGTGGCTCGCTTGCTGTCGTTGTCGCCCGTGGCCTCTTCTCTTCTCTCTCGCCCTTGCTTTCACCCTCCATCGTCTTCTTCAATGATTCTTGCTCTTAGACACGCGTGTCGGAACGTGTTGAGAAGAGTTGATCATGCGTTGGAAAATTTGACACGTGTTGATCGCATGTTTAAGCGTTTCGGAGTGTGTCGGATACATCGATATGGGTTGGACACGACATGGAAGCTACAGCAATGTGTCCATGCTTCATAGGTCATCACACCCTCATTAAAAGACTATACTCCTCTGCTTTGTGAGTCTTACATATCATGCCAAGAGTAGGATTACAGCTGGATGGCCATGTTTCAATGAGTAGCAGTCCTTTGCTTTACGAGTCTTCTGCATCATGCCAAGAGTAGGATTACGAGTGGGATAGGCATGTTTCAGTGAGTCTTACGAGTTTTCCGCATCATGCCAAGAGTAGGATTACGAGTGGGATAGTCATGTTTCAGTGAGTCTTACGAGTTTTCCGCATCATGCCAAGAGTGGGATGGCCAAGTTTCAATCCTTTGATAAGCGTGTGATGATCATGTTGAGAGTCTTAAAACCACACAATGGTCTAAAACTGAAACTCGCGCAAGAAGTTTGTTTTTTTTTCTGGCGAGGGACTAGACTCACATATTTGCATATTCCGCATCACGCCAAGAATTGGATTCCAAGTGGAATGACCGTTTTTATAATGAAGATCTAGCAGCTGGGGGCTAGGGCTATGGTTGAAAACTCCATCCATTAATGTTCAGAGTGTGAGGGGCCAAAAAACTTTCAAGCATGAGTTCTTTCATGTCCTTCTCAATCACTTCTTTCTATCTACTTTCTTTCGTTACATTGATGGTGCCAATGCCCTATTGTAAAGCAATCTCAATTCCAAGAACTAACACAACCGATCGAGATGCATTGCTTCAGTTCAAGGATAAAATATCCGATGATCCATTCGGAATTTTCAGCACGTGGAACAACTCTGCCCATTTTTGCCAGTGGCATGGGATCACATGTGGCCGTCGTCATTCGAGGATAACCAGATTGATACTTCCATCTCTCAAACTCGTAGGGTCGTTGTCTCCTTTTATTGGAAACCTGAGCTTCCTCCAGAAGTTTAACATCCAAAACAACAGTTTCAATGGCGAAATCCCCCTGGAGATCAGTAAGTTGTATAGACTCAAATACTTAGGCCTAGCGAGCAACTTATTCGTTGGTCAAATTCCTGCCAACATCTCAGGCTGCAGAAATCTTGAATATATGGGATTGAGTAATAATATGCTAGTTGGTGAAGTTCCGATAGCAATTGCTTCTATGTCGAAGCTAACAACAGTTTTTATAGCCAGCAACAATCTCTCTGGAAGCTTCCCTGAATTCTTCGGGAACCTCACATCTATGGTGAACATCTCAGTTGCATTTAATAACTTTGTGGGAAGAGTTCCGGCCTCATTGGGCCATTTGCAAAATTTAGAGCTTCTTTATCTCAATACAAATAGACTCTTTGGCACTCTCTCTTCCTCCATCTTCAACATATCTTCTCTTATCTTCTTTAAGGTAGACGAAAACCAACTTGAAGGGAGTCTTCCTCCAGATTTAGGCATCACTCTTCCTAATCTTGTTTATTTAAGTGTCGCAGAAAATCAATTTACTGGGCCCATTCCTGCTTCCATATCAAATGCCACAACATTGACGCGACTAGTGATCGTGGGAAACAAATTTTTTGGAAATGTGCCTACTGTGGAAAAGCTCAATCAGTTGCAGTGGATCAGTATTTCGGTCAACTTGCTAGGTAGTGGAGCACAAGGTGACCTGCAATTCCTTGAATCAATCAATTCTACCAGCCTCAATACCTTGGCAATTAATGACAACAATTTTGGAGGTACTTTACCTGAATCTATATGCAACTTATCCTCCCAGTTGACTCTAATGTGGATTGAGGGCAATCGATTGTTTGGAAATATCCCTTCAAGCATTGGGAACTTGCGAGGCCTAGAGCGGTTGAATATTGCCAATAACAAGTTCACAGGCAGCATTCCCGATACCATCGGAAATCTCATCGAGTTGAGGAAGTTAGTTGTTGACATGAACGAACTCACCGGGAATATCCCCTCCATGATAGGGAACCTGACGAAGCTACTGATACTCAGCTTGAATGGGAACAATTTCCAAGGAAGCATTCCTCCGAGTATCGGGAAATGCCAAAACTTGATAGGGATTGACTTTTCGCAGAATTATCTGAGTGGAATCATACCGTCTCAAGTTTTCACTATCTCTTCCCTATCGATGTATCTTTATCTATCGGAAAACCAATTGAGGGGCTCCTTACCGGAAGAAATCGGTACATTGAAAAACTTAGAGGCATTATACGTACACGGCAATGAACTATCAGGAAAAATCCCTAGTAGCCTTGGTGGATGCACTAGCTTGGTGGAGCTTTACATGCAAAATAATGTATTTGAAGGGACTATCTCTTCATTCTTGAGTTCTTTGAATGGTCTTCAGTACATTGACCTCTCAAGTAATAATCTATCTGGCCCTGTTCCAACTTTCCTGGAGAAATTTCAATTGCAGTATCTGAATTTATCTTTCAACAACTTCGAGGGTGAGGTACCGAGCAAAGGGGTGTTCCTGAACACGAGCGCGATTTCATTTGAAGGAAACAATAAGCTCTGTGGTGGTATGCCGAGCCTAGATTTGCCAAGTTGTTCGAAGAGCAAAGGAAAACATTCCCCTTATGTTATCATTGCAGTTACTTGTGGGATAGTAGCAGTGTTGATTCTTCTGTTGCTACTGATGACATTTTATTGGTTGAGAAGGAAGAATAGTAAGGCTTCTGTAGAGACTCCATCAATAGGGGGATTTCAGAAATTGTCTTATGAAGACATTGTCAAAGCCACAAATGGGTTCAACTCTATTAATTTGATCGGAGTGGGTAGTTCTGGATCTGTATATAAAGGGAACGTAGCAGATGAAAACAAAATTGTGGCTGTTAAGGTTTTTGACCTGAAGCAACGAGGAGTATGCAAAAGTTTCATGGCAGAGTGCGAAGTCCTGAAAAACATAAGGCATCGGAACCTTGTTAAGATTCTGACAGCTTGTTCCAGTGCCGATTTCCAGGGCAATGAATTTAAGGCTCTGATCTACGAGTTCATGGAAAATGGTAGCTTGGAGGAGTGGTTGCATCCGTATTTTGCACCAGATGGGACACAAAGGCATAGATTAAGTTTTGTTCAGAGACTGAACATTGCTTTCGATGTAGCATGCGCAGTGGATTATCTCCATAATCAGTGCCAAATGGCAGTGATCCATTGTGACCTCAAGCCAAGCAACATTCTTCTGGATGCCCAAATGAATGGACATGTCAGCGACTTCGGCTTGGCTAGGATATTCCCTAACGCCATTGGTGATTTGCTAGCAAGTCAAACAAGCTCAATGGGACTAAGAGGAACCATTGGCTATACTCCTCCAGGTATGTATACTTGCAATATATCCAATGTTAATTGTCATCTTATAAGCTCTTTCCCTGATAATGCATGTAGGGAACTTCTTGTCTGAAACATCGCCACTAGTTATGTAGATAGGTCAGACTCATTCATCTCGGCTAACTTTCTTGTGCCTCACAAAACTAAACAGAACATAGAAACTTAACATGGTGAAGTTCGGTTTAGTTCAGTTTTTTTTTGGTCATCTATTTGATTCAATTGTACATTCTATTCATAAAAGCACAAGGTTATATGAATAGAAAATCTGACTTCAATGAATCATGCCTAACATGCTATGTAACTTGCCGATATCAACCAGAATTCTTAATCGTGGCCCTTTAATAATTTTTCCCCTTGCCTCTATACGTGCGTCCTCTTCCCTACCCTTATGATTTGCCGATGTCATCTCATGTGTCAAGTAAAATCCAATTGTAGAGTATGGAATGGGAAGCGAAGTGTCAAAAGATGGCGATGTGTACAGCTATGGGGTTCTACTGCTGGAGATCTTTACAGGAAAGACACCCACTCATGACATGTTTAAGGATGCTTTGAACCTTCATGATTACTGCGCAGCAGCTTTGCCAGAAAGGGTGGCAGATATAGCGGATCAGCAGCTCCTATTTTGTGAGACAGAAGAATCATCAATTCTAGACACTCTGAGCAATCAAAGAAGCTTAAGTGATCATGTTCAAGAGTGCCTGGTCATGATATTTGAAATTGGAATTGCCTGTTCAGCAGAGCTGCCACGAGAGAGAATGAAGATCAGTGACGCGGTGACAAGATTGCGTTTGCTGAAAGAGAAAGTCGACAAAATGGTATTCCGCTAGAAGCAATGGAGAAATATGCACAACATGGGAAGATTAGGAGTTGATTGCTTACTGTTTCCTCAGTTCCTTTTATGGAAATGTGGGTTTGTGACGCATTCCACGTTGATTAGTTACTGTTTCCATAGTTTCATGTTGTTGGGGGTAGTAGATATGTCTCGACTTCCTAAATCCTGAAAGAGGATGGTACTTGAAAAAAACACTTTAAAGACCTCTGTTCTAGTATCGACAGGTCCATTTACATATTTCCATTTCTTCTTCTACGCCTCTATCACACGGAAGAGAAGCAAAATGCTCGTATTGAGGAATAAAAAAAGGAGGAATCCTCAAACGGTGACTCAGCAAAGCCCAGACTCCACCCCTGTCGCCCAGAATTATCTCCGGAAACAATTTTCAAAAGAAGAGAAGAATGAGATGGGGAGGAGAGGCTCCATGTTTTTAGTGCTCTCACCTTAACAGAGGATTAAAAAAAGACCAGTACGGAAAGACATAAGACATGTACAAGTTATATTGAACCCTCAACCGAACATTCGCTTCGTACCAAAATTCGCCGTAGTCTTCACATCTCTCTTAACACTGGAGATGTGCAAAGACTTGAATAGATAATTAGTATAATAGATGATGTGGTCGACTCTAAATCAGTCACAAAACACTATTGCACTCATTTAATATCCGTTTGCAGTTTATCATATAATTTTGTATATCAATCTTTTAAACTTGCCTTTGTATTTTTAAGATCTCTATAATTATTATAGAAGAAGAAGCAGCTCTAGTAAAGTTACCTTTTGACTACAGTAATCTTTAGTATCAGAAGCCACGGCAAGGCGGCAGTGTCCTCGTGTTGCACTGGAAGCGAAGGAACTAGTAGTGAAATTGACGATGGCGGAAGAAGAGTCCAGCTTTTTGCAAGGAAGCAAGACGTTGTCTAGTCGCTCACATATGCAAATCTTCCCTATTCTAGTTTGGAACACCGTCAAGAGAAGCGATATGAGACCCAATAGCATCAACTCTACCAGAGTCGTCGTAACTTAAAAAAATCAAAAAAAGATCAAAGAAAAGAATTCACGTGCATCCACATTAGTGTAGTGAAATAGTCAAAAAAAAAAAAAAAAAAAAAAAAAGGCAAAGAAAACCGGGGAGAGAGAGAGAGAGAGAGATCCGTCACCATCTTTGATCTTTCGTGAGGCGCCGACGAGCGGCCACCATTTGTGCTTCTTTATCGTGATGCTCCCACTCTGCCCTTTTTACTTGTCAAACCATCTTATTTTACCGATTCGACTGTTATCCATAAAACATAGAGAGAGCCACAAACGATAAGCTGATGATCTATATGGGCCGTCACTATTTTGAGGCCTAATTACAACTTCTCGACCGAATTTTGAAAATAAAAATACGTTCTTTCAAGTTTCAAAATATCTCGAAAAGAAATTGGATTCGATTTTTCATGCCAAAATAACTTGGAAGAATTCTAGCATTTCAAATTAAATTGAAGTCGAAGTGTAAGTCACAGAATATTCACATAAGGTCAAAAAGTGAAGAATGGAAGCCGTCTGAAATAAGGCCATGGTATTCTATCCACTCGCGAATTTCAGACCTAATCAAAAGTAGAAGCAGTTCTCCCTCCATTGTATTAAGTCGATTTGATTAGTCTTCACTTATTATTAAACCAATGCTTTTGGTGGCATCGAGACTGCTTTTAGGCCAGAGGATTCAGAAAGATTTGTGGAATTGAAACGATAAAAAATCGCATTCAACTTGGGCGGACTCATATAGCCAGCCATTGCTTTGTTTTTTATTTTTCTGACGAGGGACTAGACTTGCATGCTTTACATCTTCCGCGTTATGCCAAGAGTAGAATTGCAAGAGGGATGGATGGAGCGCTTTTCAAATGCACATCTAGCAGCCGGGGGCTGCGGCTGTCACGACTGTTGGGAGGATAAAGAAGCCGAGATTTAAAAGCTCATCGCATCGGTCCAAATTTGATCAAAAGCTTCACCAATTTCCTAATAGGCAAAGTGTGGAAAAATTGTCCAAAAAGTCTTAAACCTATTGCACTTTTATCAATTCGGTCATAAATCTTTCAAATTTACTAATTAAGTTCTAAACCTTTTCACCTTCAACCAATTGAGTCCATTAAGCCAATTTTGATTAGAAATTGCTAACGTGACAATTTTTAAATAACATTTAATGATATTTTAATACCATTTTGAATTTTAATGTTTTTTTTTTTTTTTAAAACTTTTCTTTTAAGGGTTTGGAGAAAAGGCTAGGGAGGGTGGTTGGCCGACCCTCGCTGGTCACAGGCGAGGGACGGCGACCCTTGCTAGCCGGAGGTAGGGCCGGCTGACCCTCCCCGACGAAAGTGAGGGCACGCGAGCCCTCGCCTAGAACTGGTGAGGGCCGCGATGACCTCACTAGCCCCAGGCTAGGGGGGTGACCTCACTCGGAGCCCTCACCTGGCTAGATCTGGTGAGGGCATCGTGGCCCTCGTTGATTTTGGGCGAGGGCTCACACGCCCTCGTTTTCACCGGCAAGGGTCAGTTGACCCTTGTTTTTGGTTGGCGAGGGTTGCTGACCCTCGCCACTTTAGTATTGGCCTTCCATGTTAGTAATTTTTTGCTCAAATTGGCCGGATAAACTCAATTGGCAAAATATATGAAGGTTTATGACTTAATTGACAAAATTGAAAGGTTTATGACTGAATTAGCAAAAGTATAATAGGTTTGGAACTTTTTGGACAATTTTCCCACGAGAGTGTTAGGTGCCAAAAAACTTGTAAGCATGACATTTTTCATGTCTTTCTCAATCATTGTCTTTGGGCGAATCGTGAATCAAAACATAGAAAGAATCACACGCGCACTTCACCCGTCCGCTCCCACGGTTCATTGTAGAGGTTGCTTTTGCAGGCGGCTGCACCGTTTGTGAGTCTAGAAGACACGTTTCGACTGCCCCGCTCTTGTTCCTTTCCAGAATTTCATTTCATTTTTGTTACGTTTGCTTTCGTTTTGTCTCGCGGACGTGTAACGTGTGCCCAAGCGGTAATGTTTCTCGAGTTGATTGACAGGAAGTTTCTGTGCGAATCAGCCAACTCAAGGACAAAGAGACTTGCTCTACGAATAAATGATGCGGTGATTAGAGCAAATCACGGATGGAAAAACTGGATGGGAGCTTCTATTTTTCGGTGGGACCTTATATGAATCCCACCACTGTAGAGAGTCAATTTTTAGGCTATTGTGTATTTTTAAGACGCTCAATATAGTCATCACACACTTGTCAAAGGATTGAAATATGGCCATCCCACTCGCAATCCTCCTCTAGGCACGGTACAAAAGACTTGTATTGCTGTATGAGTGAGATGACCACGTCTCTGATGGACATATATCAGTTGGCGTCGGTAATATTTGACCAAGTCACCAAGTCACCATGTGGTGGGACCAAAAAAAAATGAAAAAGAAAAAAGTTGAAAAGTCAAAAGAACGGGGATGGGACGCTTGGCTCAGTAAAAGAGAGAGAGACCGAGAGCTCGAGCGCAGGAAAGAAAAAAGGGGAGTGGAGAGGAGAAAAAAGAAAGATGGGGGCTTTTGCGTGTACTGTCATCAACGCCTCACCAAGTCAATTTGATTTCATATCATAACATCCGGAAAATGCTCGCACCTTATTCATCCAATCAGAGTAGCTTTCGAGTTAGGATTCAAATTCAAATTTTTATGAAAATCGAGCTTATTGAGCTTTGGAATTTCCAAAAAAAAAAAAAAAAAAAAAAAAAAAAGAGAAGTGATTTATGGTGTTATGGAGCCGTAGGACCTCTTGAGAGTCGGTTTACAGCAACAGTTTGGTCAAAGTAAGAATTTTGGGATTTCACATGCGAGTTTCGTATGGCATTTTGGTTCGAGTCATCATTTTAGGTGAGTGATTTGTTAATGTATAGGAGTCATTTTGTTATTATTAAAGCTTAGTATAACCGTTACGTACTTGAGGCAGAGTTTCATTTGGTTTTGACGTCAATTCTCATTTAATTAATAGGATTATGAGATCATCGACTCATTTAGCTATGTGTTGTTTGGCTTGGACATTTCCATGTGAGTGGTACTATCTTTTCTTTGAATTTGTAAATTCATATTTTGAAAAATAAAAAGATTATTTATATTATGAGTTAAGAATGGGCATATTTCTTGCATAAATTGGATTGAATATTTACTACCATTTGTTTAGAAGAGATGTACACACCGGGCTGTAGTTGCTCATTCCATTCATGTTTCACATTTTTTAGGTCCACAATTAGTGGTCGATAAAGTGAGAGCGTTATTGGTGAAGAACTTTTGAGAGTTGGTTTTTTTGCTTTGAGGTTGTGTTTTTCTAGTGGAATGACAGCTATGTCACTACCTTTATCCCTGTAAGATTCGCGGTGTGATAGGGATTGTGGCAAAAAACTCCATCCATTTCTTAATTGATAGTATTTAGAGTGTGAGGAGCCAAAAAAATTGCAAGCATGAGTTCTTTGATGTCCTTCTTAGTAACTTTTCTCTATCTACTTTCTTTCATTACATTGGTGGCGCCAATGCCTTATTATAGAGCAATCTTGATTCCTAGAACCAACAAAACCGACCAAGATGCATTTCTCCAATTCAAGGATAAGATATTCGATGATCCCTTCAAGGTTTTCAGCACATGGAATGACTTTGTCCATTTTTGCCAGTGGCACAGGAATGGGTGTGGCCGTCGGCATCCGAGGATAACCTGTTGGACACTTCCATCTATAAAACTCATAGGCTCTCAATCTTCTTTCATCAAAAACCTGAGCTTCCTCCAGATATTGGACATCTGAAACAATAGTTTTGTTGGCAAAATCCCCCTGGAGATTGGTAATTCTTTGGTCAAATTCCTGCCAACATCTCAGGTTGCAAAAATCTAGAAGCTTTGGGAGTGGGCAATAATATGCTATTTGGTGAAGTTCCGATAGCAATTGCTTCTATGTCGAAGCTAACATCAATTTATATACACTCTAACAATCTCTCTGGAAACTTCCCCGAATTCTTTGGGAACCTAACATCTCTAGCGCCCATTTCAGCAACATCTATAACTTTGTGGGAAGAGTTCCGGCCTCATTGGGCTATCTGCAAAATTTGGGGTATCTTTATCTTGGTGCAAATGGACTCTCTGGCACTCTCCCTTCCTCCATCTTCAACATATCTTCTCTTGTGGTTGTTCATTTTCTCTTAAATCAACTTGAAGGGAGCCTTCCTCTAGATTTAGGCGTCTCTCTTCCTAATCTTGTTGAGTTAAATGTCGCGGCCAATCAACTTACTGGGCCAATTCCTACTTTCATATCAAATGCTACTAAATTAATGTGGCTAACAATCCCAAAAAACAAATTTTATGGAAACGTGCCTACTATGGAAAACTTAAATCAGCTGCAATAGATTAGTATTTCGGGCAACTAGCTAGGTAGTGGAGCACAAGGTGACCTGAAATTTCTTGAATCAATCAATTCTACTAGCCTGAGCCTCCCTAGTAATCAACATAAAAAATTTTGGAGGTGCTTTGCCTGAATCTATAGGCAACTTATCCTCCTAGTTGAATATAATGTTGATCAAGGAAAATCGATTGTCCGGAAATATTCCTTCAAGCATAGGAAATTTGTGAGGCCTAGAACTGTTGGACATGGGCAATAATAAGTTCACGGACAACATTCCCAATACCATTGGAATTCTCATCGAGTTGAAGGAGTTTGGTGCTAATATGTGTTGGAGGTTTGTTTGTTAAAACAAGCAAAGTGCATTTTCCTTGTCCCACATAGGAAAAATGGGAGGAAGTTGGCTAATTTAAAAGTGCAAGATTTCTTTGTGTACTTAAAGGAATGATTGGGTGGGGCTAGACCCCACCATACCTGCATGCAGATGCATCACTATTTGGTGCACTTAACACTTAATGGTTTAATTAGCACTAATCCCTTTTGTTTTCTATTTTATTTTATTTTTTGGTTATGTTATTAATTTTTAATCAATTCAAAGGTTGCCTTTTGTTTGTGAGAATTTTCAGAAATAAAATATAAAATGAAAATTCGAAATTTTATTTATTTAAAAAAATTATTATTCGAATTTTGTTTGTGTCTTTTCAAGACAACCTTTGGAAAACTTACTTATTCGGTTTGCAACTTTTCCCGAAGGTTTGTAATTGTTCGGTTTTCGACTTCTTTCGAAGGGCCGCATTTGTTTATCCGAACAATTTCTAAAGGACGTGTTTGTTCATATTTTTGGAAATTTTTTACGAAGAGTTGCATGTAAGACTATTTTATATATATACTTGTCGTTTTTTGGAAGAAATGATGTTTGATCATTTTCCGAACCTTCGTTCGAAAAAAAAAACTGCAGCTAATTTTTCGATTGTTTCCTAGGGAGACGCGGAGAAATACTAGAATTCTTTATCTAGTATTCTCATTTGAGACTTTGTTGTATCCCGGAGGATTTTTGCCGGTGACTATTAAGAACTTTGTGGGGCAAATAAATCCTTAAAGAAAGTGATATCATGCCTTAAAGTCCGACTTGAGTACTCTGAATATCCATCTTCATTGTTCTATCCAATTCGAAACCATATTTTCCAACAATATGAACAAACTCGTTGGGATTATCCCTTCCATGATAGGGAACCTGAAAGAGCTAATAAAACTCTTCTTGAGGGGAAATAATTTACAAGGGAGCATTCCTCTGAGTATTGAAAAATGTCAAAACTTGGCAGGGATCAACTTTTCACACAGAATGATTTGAGTGGAATTATACCATCTCAAGCTTTCACTATCTCTTCCCTATCTATCTTTTTTGATCTATTTGAAAACCGATTGAAGGGTTCCTCATCGGAAGAAATCGATACATTGAAAAACTTAGCCGCATTAAACTATCAGGAATTATCCCTGGTAGCCTCGGTCGATGCACTAGCTTGGTGGATCTTCGCATGCAAAAAAAATTCTAATTGAAGGGAATATCTCTTCATTCTTGAGTTCCTTGAATGGTCTTCAGTACATAGACCTCTCGAATAATAATTTATTTGGCCCTATTCTAACATTCCCGGAGAAATTTCAATTGCGGTACTTGAATTTGCCTTTCAATAACTTCCAGGGTGAGGTACCGAGTGAAGGGGTGCTCTTGAACACAAGCGCGACTTTGCTCGAAGGAAACGATAAGCTCTGTGGCGGTATGCCGATCCTATATTTGCCAAGTCGTTCGATGAGCAAAGGAAAACGTGGATCATCTACCTCCCCTCACGTTATCATTGTAGTTACTTGTGTGATGGTAGCCACACTGATTCTTCTATTGCTACTGATGACGTTTTATTGTATGAGGAGGAAGAAAAGTGAGGCTTCTCTGGAGACTTCATCAATAGGAGGATTTCAGCAAGTGTCTCATGCAGGCATAGTCAAAGCAACAAACTAGTTCAGCTCTAGCAATTTGATCAGAATGGGTGGATTCGGCTCCATGTATAAAGGGACCCTAGCACATGAAAACAAAATAGTGGCTGTTAAGGTTTTCTGACCTTTATGCAAAGTGCGAAGTCCTAAAAAACATTAGGCATCGGAATCTTGTTAAGATGCTAATAGCTTGTTCCAGTGTTGATTTCCAAGGCAATGAGTTTAAGGTTCTGGTTTACGAGTTCAGGGAAAATGGTAGCTTGGAGGAGTGGTTGCATCCGGACCTTGCACCAAATGGGACGCCAAGGCAGAGGTTAAGTCTTGTTTAGAGACTGAACATTACTTTCGATGTAGCTTGTGCGGTGGATTATCTCCATCATCAACGCCAAATGGTGGTTATCCATTGTGACCTCAAGCCAAGCGACATTCTTCTGGATGCCCAAATGAATGGACATGTCGGCGACTTTGGCTTGGCTAGGGTATTCCCAAATTCTGGATGCCCAAATGAATGGACATGTTGGCGACTTTGGCTTGGCTAGGATATTCCCAAATGCTGTTGGTGATTTGCCCGCAAGTCAAACAAGCTCAATTGCACATAGAGGAACCATTGGTAATGCTCCTCCAGGTATGTATAATTGCAGTAAACCTAATGTCAATCGTCCTCTTATAAGCTCTTTCCCTGATGGTGCATGTAGAGAACTTGTTGTCTAAAATTTTGTAGGCAATACAGACTCATTCGTTCTCTGTGAAAAATTGTCTCAGCTAATGTACCTGTGCCTTGTTGGAATAACCATAACCATAGAGTTAAGTTCAGTTTATTGCAGTTATTATGTCACGCCTTTGATTCAATTACACATTCCATTCATAAAAGTACGAGGTTATAAGAGTAGAAAATCTGACTTTGACAAATCATGCTTAACATGCTAAGTAACTTACTAATATTGACCTTAATCCATAATTGCTTCCCCCCAGTAATTTTTTCCCTTTTGCGTCTATTCGTGCCTTCTCTTCATTGTCCTTATGATTCGATAAGCTGATCAGCTCGTGGGTCAAGTAAAATTTAACTGCAGAGTATGGAATGGGAAGCGAAGTGTCAAAAGATGGCAATGCGTACAAATATGGAGTCCTGCAGCTGGAGGCTTTTACATGAAAGAGACCCACCCATGACATGTTTAAGGATGCTTTGAACCTTCACGATTACTGCGCGGTGGCTTTGCCAGAAAGGGAGCTAGATATAGCGGATCAGCAGCTTCTATTTCGTGAGACAGAAAAATCATCAATTGCAGACACACTGAGCAATCAAAGAAGCATCAGTGCTCATGTTCAAGAGTGCTTGGTGATGATATTTGAAATTGGAGTTGCCTATTCAGCAGAGCTGCCCCAAAAGAGAATGAAGATAAGCGATGCGGTGACAAGGTTGTGGTTGCTGAAAGAAAGAGTCAACAAAATGGGACTTCGCTAGAAGCGATGGAGAAATATCCACAACATGGGAAGATTAGGAGTTTGATTGCTTACTGTTTCCTCAGTTCCTCGTTTGGAAATGTGGGTATGCGACATATTCCATGTCGATTAGTTACATTTTTTTTTGTAGTTTCACGTTTTAGGGGCAGTAGACATGTCCCGACATGCTAAATCCTGATGAAGGAGTACTTGAATAAAACACTTCAAAAACCCCTGTTCTATCATTAACAGCTATATTTGCCTATTCTCTTGTTGTTCATTTACACCTTTGTCACACGAAAGAGGAGCAAAAAATGCTCAGACTGAGGAATCAAAATCAAGGAATCCTCAAACAGTGACTCAGCAAAGCCCAGACTGCACCGCTGCTTACCCAGAACCATCTCCGGAACCAAGTTTCCTCGAGAAAGAAGAGAAGAAGAAGGGCTAAAATCAAAGAACAGGGGACGAGGAATGTAATGGCGTTTGGAGGCGGGATTGTAAAGGGACGAACGGACAATGTCGGAGGAAGAGGAAAGAGAAGCTTTCAGAGAAAATCCCTAGAGAAGCTCCGACATCTCCTCAACCAACCACCCATTGAGATTCGGCACAAAACCCGTACTATGATGCCATCTTGATTTTCTTGAAGTTTAGAGCTTGGTGTTGCGGGGCAACCTGTAGAGAACCCACAGGTGCTTCAGAGCCATTGATTTCGCGTCCCTCGGCTTCCATTCCCTTCTCTCTCGCTCTCGCTTTCTTGCTCGCTAGCTCGCTATCTCAACAGTCGACTGAGAAAACCCTGAAGTCTTCGCTCGCCGTTTTGTACATGTAAGTTCTTGACGGAGAGAGCGACAAAGCACAATAGGAAAATGGCGTGAAGCCTGCCCGAAAGTCCTCCTTTCTAAGATTTCAGCCCAAACTCAGATCCAGCTACGGCCCGCCCAGCTTATGTCTTTCTCAATGAGCTAAATCTAACCCGACGGGCTGAAATTTGAATGCCTTGGAACTTCGTCTTTGCGCGTGCCTTTCACACCCTCTATCCTTTTGGGAAAGAGGGGCGGTACCCTTCCGGCGCTCCGAAGTGCCGTAAGCACAACGTTGGACACTTTGCAGCGTAAGCACAACGTCACACGACTTCGGGCTCAAGCTACACAGCGTAGGCTTGAAACTTCGAGGCATTCGCCCGTGCCGCGCAGCACATGCACCGCATATGCACAATGCTGGCTTTCTGCTACGAAGCATTAGTGAGGCAGAAACTTTTTTTCCTTTTTTGAAAAGAAAAGTTAACGAAATGAAGTGGCAAAACTCAGATCGAGATGGGATGAGCAAAATTGTGATGATGCATTGCAGTCCAGAACATGGTAAGGCAAGCTCATGGGCCTAGTTGTCCGAGATTCACATGGGCTTTGGTAGGTCGGAAACATTAAATAACTGGTTAACAATGCAAATAAAGAACATTATCCTTGAAAATGACATCCTCAATCAATCTTTTGGGAACTTCCTTTTGAAATGCCGTAAATTTGATCTTGTTTTTATTTTCGGGGTTTAATCGGTTCGCTTCACAAATGAACCAGAAGGTGATTCCTTCCAACGTTGGGTACCAAATCCCTTGGCAACTGTCATTTAAAAATGGTTAGTAACTTAGTATATCCACTCCTAAATGGGATTCATCATGCGTCGGTTGTTTAATTGATGCAAGGGCTCACTCGAAACAAAAGTCAAGCCTTATTGGGAGTTCTTTTGGAGTAAAATCCTAATGAATTAGGCCAATGAGGAGAAGCGCACTCTTAAAAACATCAGAGAGATGGTCCACTCGAATTATGCGAAAGTTGACTTGGACACTACTTGATTACTAAAAAAACAAGAGAGTCCTATACTACGTAACAACCAACCCATAAAGCAACCAATATAATCTTCATATAAATTATTTGCTAAATATAATACTCATGAGAGATTTAATGTAGAATTCCTTTATCTCTCTTTTGAATTGATTATCAAGCATTGTGCTCTCGAATCTACAAAATTTGTCTCACTACTACTCCATTTCAGACACTTCTCATTGCTTAATATAATGTTTTTGGAATGGGTTCATATCTATGACTATGTCATTGCTCCTTAATAAATAATCAAGAAAAGATAAATTAACACCAATGCCATTTAGGATTCTCTTAATATATGTTAATTTGACCACGTCCTCTTTTAATCTACTGTTTATAAACAGCGACAGCAAGTAGATAAGATTAAGAGTAGCCTCTCCCTTGAAGGCCAACCTATCTAGAAGGCAAGAGGAAGTGAACTTTCTGAGGTATATTTTATGTGCAACGTACGTCAATATCTACAAGCTGTTTTCTAATACGATTACATATAACTGTGTTGGTGAAGGTGACTGATGTCTACTCATCAAGACTCTCATCTTCCATTTTATTCTCTTTTATATGATATGTCGTGATCATTAGTTGAAGGTAGGTCCCATTGTACTAATACAATAGACAAATTAATCAGTACTCGAAGCCTTTTCCTGCTTTTTTTTTTTTTTTTTTTTTCTAGTTGTTATATATTGACTGATGATGGACATATCCTTTAAAAAAGAAAAACCAGAAACCCAAAGTTAATTATTCATCTAATTTTAAGGTCATAATGACAAAGATTATGCGGGAGTCAATGGGGAGTCAAACCGACGTGTGGCATAGCCAACCAACTTCTTTTAAGTGTTGTAGACGATATATATGGGAAAGTATCGCTTTAATCCTGTCACTTTTCGCTCCATTTTCAGTTAGCATTCTCCATTTTTTAAAGTACCATTCTCCATCCCAGAAAAAGATTCGTGAGGCAAAAATATCAAATTACGCTCCTAAGCATCAGGCAAACCTCAACTCTGAGATTACAACAAATCTTGGCCCCGAAATGCAAAAACCCAAAAGCCCCTACCCCAACATACGGAGTCAAAGAAAATAGAGAAAACAAAGAGCGGAGAGGGAGGGAGGGAGGGAGGGAGAGGGCGACAAGCAAGGCATAGGGGAAGAGAGAGCGGCGATGTGAAGCATGGCATGGGGCGGCGATGTGAAGCATGGCATAGCATCGGATGGAGGCAGTCGTTGGCAGTAAAGCGAGGCGAATGTGAGGTTAGGGTGGCTAGGGTTTGCATTTTCTAGTTGGAGTTTAGTTTTAAAGGGTTGAGCCAATATGGGAAGAAGAATGACATTTGTTGTGAATAACCATAAGATATCACTTGATATGAGATGCGATGAAGTACCTAATATGAAATTTGAGAATGTAAAGTGGTCATAGTTTTAAGAGAGAGAGAGAGAGAGAGAGAGAGAGAGAGAGAGAGAGAGAGAGAGAGAGAGAGGTAATTAGTATTTTCCTTAAATATATGTCATATTGCATGATTAAAGGGTGCATAACCGCTACGGGCAACTTTTTCGAAAGCAGGATGCAACTGATTCAACAATTTGGTCATGAATAGAGACATCTCACGATGCACATGATCTGGTAATGAGCATATTACCAGCCTTCCCATGTTTTGTTTTTTCTACAGCATGCTCGAAGGTGTTGCTCTCTTAATGAATTAAACAAAGTAAGAAAGAGAAAAAGAGAGGAAAAGGGAAAGAAGAGGGAAACACAGAGCCGATCAACTTTTCAGGTGCGGATTAAGTAGGGAGCAATGCATGTTTGGAAAAGCACCAGGGGAATGGGGGGACCCTGCCATCAAACAAAGAGATTAGTTAAGTTGCCCCCAGTTTGATTAAGCCTTTTTGACTTGGAAAATGAATCTTTTTGTCGCCTTATAAGTTCGGGAGGACCTGCCAATCAAGTCGTAATGCTACGGCAATTAATTCGTCACCCAGTGATTGTTTAATAATTGAGAGTCAGGGAGCTTTTAGACCTTGGAGTAGCTGATTTTTGCACAGATTTCTTTTCCTTTCCAGTTTACACATTAGGCAATTACTGAAATACTTTTGAAAGGCCTAAATTTCGAGCATTGTACTTAGAGGTATAACTTGGTTTGTTGACCGGGGATTCCAAATTTCAATTTCGTAATACTTTTTTTTTTTCCTTTGGCATTTCCTTTGTAGAAAAATAGAGCATACACCGTTTGTGTAAAGATAATTTTGCATAGGCGCCCTTATCCACCATTGACTTAATATTCACAATTACCAATTCCCTCAACTTAATGGTGTAAAAAGCCACCTGTACAAAATCTTTTTTACCTTGGAGGTAGTGATTCTTTTATATCGTGTGATTTTGTTACTACAGGAGAAAACACTAGTAAGAGGGATCTCCATAAGAGAGTATAAGGAGAGGAAACAAGGTTATAATTAGAATGAACGAGGCCATTAGTATGCAAAGGGCAGATAAGCTTCTAAAATAAGGTTGTGTGTTAATTGAGTTTTATTAATACACTGCTACTCAAATGTTCCAGTCAAGACTAAGGCGAGACATTCTCGAGCAAATATTGGATATTCAATAAATTTTATTAGTAGGCGAATGATCAAGATTCTAGAGCCATTTTGTTGAAATTAATTGAAAGATGTGATAGAACTCGATTATGAGCCCAGTAGAGTTTTTTTAAGGGGTCAAGCAAAGCTACTCCAAGTAATGCATTTGTCTGCACAACCAAAAAAAAATAAAAAAAAAATGTTGTCTCCTACGATGGTGAAATTGTGAAATGAATGCGTCAACCCGGAACGAATGAAAATCCTCTTAGAGAGAGAATGGGGAGAGAAAGAGAGGAAAAGGGCCATCACACGTCATCGAAATGTCCCAGCCACATGTCCCCAGCGCCACGTGTATCTCAACCGCGCCCCACCCTCGGGTTAACCCAACCAGAGAACCTGGTTAAATCCTTCCCTATCTCTTAACCCACCTCCCAGTTCAAAAAGTTCACACGAGGCCAGCCATTGGTCCCCCAATCCAGTTCAAATCACCCAGCACCACTGACTTCAGCCTGCCCCCGCCCATCTCTTTCTCTCTCTCTCTCTCTCTCTCTCTCTCTCTCTCTCTCTCTATATATACAAACTCTCTCCTCCATACTTTGCGAAAAATTCACCTAAAGACTCTCCTTCTCTCTCCTCTCTCCCTTTCTCTCTCTCATCAGCAAATTCAGAAATTGTTGCAGAAAACACCGTCACTCACTCGCACTCTGCTGCAACTGAAGAAGAGAAAGAAAGGAGACCCAGTACCACTATCCATCCTCTCGCAGGTAGTTACTCAACGGTTATTGGCCCCCGGCTTTCCCCATTTTGCCCCTCCCCTCCCCTCCCCCCCCGGCGGCGGCGAAGAAGAAGAAGAAGAACCGCCACCATGATCACGTGGCACGACCTCTACACCGTCCTGTCGGCGGTCGTCCCCCTCTACGTCGCCATGATCCTGGCCTACGGCTCGGTGCGGTGGTGGAAGATCTTCTCCCCCGACCAGTGCTCCGGCATCAACCGCTTCGTCGCCATCTTCGCCGTCCCCCTCCTCTCCTTCCACTTCATCGCCAAGAACGACATCTACGCCATGAACCTCCGCTTCATCGCCGCCGACACCCTCCAGAAGCTCATCATGCTCGCCGTCCTCGCCCTCTGGGCCAACTTCACCCGCAACGGCTCCCTCGAGTGGATGATCACCATCTTCTCCCTCTCCACCCTCCCCAACACCCTCGTCATGGGCATCCCCCTCCTCGAGGCCATGTACGGCCCCGGCGCCTCCAAGCGCGACGACGCCGGCGGCCTCATGGTCCAGGTCGTCGTCCTCCAGTGCATCATCTGGTACACCCTCCTCCTCTTCCTCTTCGAGTACCGCGGCGCCAAGATCCTCATCATGGAGCAGTTCCCCGAGACCGCCGCCTCCATCGTCTCCTTCAAGGTCGAGTCCGACGTCGTCTCCCTCGACGGTCGCGACTTCCTCGAGACCGACGCTGAGATCGGCGACGACGGCAAGCTCCACGTCACCCTCAGGAAGTCCAACGCCTCCAGGCGGTCCCTCGGCCCCGGCTCCTTCTCCGGGCTGACCCCGAGGCCCTCGAACCTCACCGGCGCCGAGATTTACAGCCTGAGCTCGTCCCGGAACCCGACCCCGAGGGGTTCCAACTTCAACCAGTCGGACTTCTACTCCATGATGGGGTTCGCCCCGAGGCGGTCCAACTTCGGGTCGGCGGATCTGTACTCTGTCCAGTCGTCGCGCGGCCCGACCCCGAGGCCATCGAATTACGAGGAGAACTCCGCGGCAATGGCACAGTCCGTGCCGTCTCCAAGATTCGGCTTCTACCCGTCACAGACGGTTCCGACCGCATACCCCGCTCCGAATCCAGAAATCGCATCCGCTTTCACCAAAAACAGCAAGAACGCGCCACAGCATTTGCAGCCAAAGCAGGAAGGAAAAGCCAACCACGACGCCAAGGAGCTCCACATGTTCGTGTGGAGCTCCAGCGCGTCGCCGGTGTCTGAAGGAGGCGGGCTCCACGTGTTCGGGGGGACCGAACTCGGCGCGGCGGAGCAATCCGGACGGTCCGATCAGGGCGCCAAGGAGATCCGCATGATTGTCGCTGACCACCCACCCAATGGCGAAACCAAAGGTAGTTCCTTTTTCTATGTTATTGGTTATCAACTCAGTTAATTTAATAATCGATCTTGCTATCGGGGGGCGACAAAATTTCTGCTTGAAGGAATTGTTTTCAATTAGTAATCTTACGTTCGGTTCGGTTCGCATTACTAAATTTTCTTCTCCTCCGTATTTCTGAATTATTAAATTTTGAACGTTACACGGTTGTGATGATGATGTAAAGCGGTTGCGGAAGCCGAGGGCTTGGGCGGGGGTGGGGATGACTTCAGCTTTGGTGGGAAAGGCGGGGAGGCCGACGAGGAGAGGGAGAACAAGGAGGGCCCCACCGGGCTGACCAAGCTGGGGTCGAGCTCCACGGCGGAGCTGCACCCGAAGGCCGCGGGTGCGGCGGAGCAGCTGGGCGTCGGCGGCGGTGCCGGCGGCGAGGGCGCGAAGCATATGCCCCCAGCGAAAGTCATGACCCGCCTTATCCTCATCATGGTGTGGCGCAAGCTCATCCGCAACCCCAACACCTACTCCAGCCTCATCGGCCTCACGTGGTCTCTCATCGCTTTCCGGTGAGCCTTGAGCTGAATTTGAAAATCACGTACGACGGCAACGGGCGTCGTCGTTGATGATCTATCGATTGGATTTGCAGGTGGAACGTGACAATGCCGGTGATAATAAACGAGTCGATCGAGATACTGTCCCGTGCCGGGCTGGGAATGGCTATGTTCAGCTTAGGTAAGCGCCCCAGTTGGGGGGTGTCATTTACTTCGGTAGGCCTTTTCGTTCAGGTTTTCCCACAATAAATCTGCACAGACCCAGCATGCTACGCCATAAGCTCGTGCTCGTCCCGAAAGGGCAAACCACGAGCCACCCCATGCTCTGCAATTTTCTCCCTAAGAAGAGAACACGAATCGTATCTTATCGAGACGACGAAAGCGATTAAGGAAATTTCTTCGCCTGAAGAACCGGATAATTCGTCGGCTTTTTTACTCGACGGTTCCATGTTTCGTTTGTTTTTGTGTTCTTATTTTTTTTTGCCATTTTTTTCGAAATGAAATATTGGAGGGCGATGTTGGTGGCTGACTGGGCTATAAATGTGTGACGGCGACACTGTCGCGGGGGGAGGACCTCATCACGTGCTACGGCACTGCAGTGTTTTTTCTGGTGGTCACGCACTCGCGCGAGAAGCCTATCGTCGTCGTCGTCGTCGTCGTCGTGGGTATTGATTGCGGGGCGAGAGATGATTTGGGGACC
Source organism: Eucalyptus brandiana (assembly GCA_014182725.1). Lineage (NCBI taxonomy): Eukaryota > Viridiplantae > Streptophyta > Magnoliopsida > Myrtales > Myrtaceae > Eucalyptus > Eucalyptus brandiana. The sequence goes on from CM024669.1 coordinate 34,869,396, forward strand.
AGTGAAGGGTGGGGCCCTTGCTCCCCGATGTCGCTTGCGGTCCTGAGCTGGTGGCATCATTTTACCCATTAGATGCCCGTTTCTTAATTTTTAATGTGTTGTCGGAGTTTATACAAAGTCTAGCGTAGAAAATTCATCGCTGTGCCTTAAAAAATTGATATAACATGTCTTATCAACGCTTTCATGTCTCCAGCAGAAATCCTTTCTTCTTTTTTTATTTATTTAAAAAATTTAGTGTGACGAGGTGTTTGATTGAGGTTGTTGTGTGATTGGCAGGTCTGTTCATGGCTTTGCAGCCCAAGATCATTGCGTGCGGGAACTCGGTCGCCACGTTTGCCATGGCGGTGAGGTTCCTCACTGGCCCGGCCGTGATGGCCGCTGCTTCGATCGCCATCGGCTTGCACGGGAGACTCCTTCACATCGCCATTGTCCAGGTGCCGCTTCTAATCTCTTATCCAATTCGCATTGCGTGATTGTCAACAGCAATCTTGACGTCGGTTAGGCCTAATTGGTTTGTTTTTGATGCAACAGGCTGCTCTTCCGCAAGGCATCGTGCCCTTCGTGTTCGCCAAAGAGTACAACGTTCATCCAGCCATTCTTAGCACAGGGTAAAGTCATTTCCTGCAAAGTCGACACTACGAAAGTTCACCTAACAAATTATACGTGACCACTCGTTCCGTTTGTACATTTTCCAGGGTGATTTTCGGGATGTTGATAGCACTGCCGATTACCCTAGTGTACTACATCCTTCTCGGGCTGTGAGCTTTCCTCGTCAGGCTCGAATCCACTGACTTTTAGATTGAGGAGCAAAAGGAGGAAGGGCAGCAAACACTAAAATACTCAGTATGATGCATCTTAACATGAGGAATTCCCGGAGGAGGAAGAAGAAGGGAAGATTCCCAGCATGCTTGGAAGCAAAGAATATAGCTTTGACCCTAATACCAGGATTGATGCCTCCCCCCAAAAGGCCAGACGAGTCTTTTACCTAATTCTTGAAGACCCTCTTGAAGAGAACGCCCCCGAAGCTCGGCCTGCTTGAAGGAGACATGGAGGAGGGAAAGAAGTAAAGAAAAAAAAAACGATAAGCGGAGTCAATCAATCATTATCTTTTTTTTTTTTTTTTTTTTTTTTCGCTTTTTTGAAAGAAGTTCTTCTTCTCTCCAGGCTAGGAGAACGACAAAAACGATGAATGGATTGTTAGTTTAAATCAAAAGAAGATGAGAGGAGGGGGGAATTTAGTTTCTTTATCCCTGTTAACCTCTTTTTTTTAATTTTTCTTCGTTGTGTTTTTGGTATCTAGCGGTGTTGTTCCGTTGTCCGTAGATCAGGCAATTATTTGCGCGTGTCGTGTTTCTGGCCTATTTCCTTTTTTCTTTTTTATGGTTGTCGTAGTGTTCTTTTACTTAAGACATCGTGTGCACGATGAAAAGTGGGGTGGTGTTGGATTTGTGGGCAGTAGTAGGGAGCCATTTGAGCTTAAGCTTTTGTTAATGATGAGATGACGTTTTGCTTTTCTTGTAAGAACAAAGTCGTGTGGTGCAACGTCGATGTAAGTGTTTTTTCTTTCTTCTTTTCTCCTTCTCTCCTCTTTAAAGCTTGCTTTCGCCGAATCGGAGAGTTCAATAATGGAGGGCCGAAATCAAATAAAAGATCCGACAGCATGTTTCAACTTTTGGTGAAAGGCACGTATGATTTCTTGCCACTCGGTGTGGTCTTTTATGACTTTTTTTTTTTTTTTTGCATGGAGCCCGTCTTGTGACCCCTCTCTCTCTCTCTCTTCTCCGTGAGATGATATGATGATGATGGTGATAAAAGAACCGAAAAAGTGAAGTCAAAGGTGCTTGATATTCGGCATTTTTGCCCTTTTTCGAGACTTTTAGTCGCCCGAAATATGACTTTTGCTAATGAAATCGTTCCACTAGATCAAGTTAGTCGCCTTTCTTTTTCTCTCTTTTTTGACGAAAATAAGACTGGTAAGACGACCGTGATGCCGGATTTTTCTTCTTTTTGTACATGATCGTTCTTGTATTTGAAGATCTTTTTTTTTTTTTTTTTTTTTTTGGCGGATACCAGGCCGCCTCTTCATGTCCCCAACATCGCATTCACTCAGAAAATATATTAAAATGAATTAAAATATTTAAAAAATCAATAAAAAATTGAAAAATAGATTAAAATATTACTAGAAATTGTCCAAATTACCACTGATTATGCCATCTAAGACGGCCGCCTTTACATTAGTGTTTTTTTGTTAAAATTGACCGGATGAACTTATTTGACAAAATGTAATAAAATTTAAAACTCAATCGACACAATCAAAAGGTTTTTGATTAATTAGTGGTGATCTCACAAAATTTCATACGATATAAGAATTGGACGTCGTAAATTCAAATTTTCTAGGCCTTATTTACTTCCTCAATTAAATATGTCCACCCTTAAGGTTAGGCAAATAAATTAGACTAAACATGAGGGGAAGTGATAGAATAACTAACTATTAAATTGTGCCTTCATCTAATATCTTAAGCTTTTAGAACAATCTTTTCAAGGTTCTATTCGCCTATTCAATTAAATAATATTATATAACGTATTCATCTAATAGCTTAAACTTTTATAATAGTCTTTCTAGGCTTCATTTACCTTCTCAATTAAATATATTTATGCTTAATATTAGGCGAAAATAATTAGATTAAGTCTGAAAAAGTATAATAGATTTAGAAATTTTTGGACAATTTTCCCGAGTAGGTGGCGTTTGATGACAATTGCTGTGGCCGGTCAAATTTTTCATCTTTGTGCATGCACAAGACTGGTGAAGAAAGCTACTTTCTTTATGCTTAGGTTAGGAGCCTGTCAATCGGCACTTGGCGCTTTCACTCGATATCCACGAATTTCCACTCAGTTAGGTTAAATTTTGGTGCTGCAATGGCCTTCCTCCCACTTTTTGCAGAGGGCTACTACTTATGTCTCGCTACACCCTTCCCAAATCGCGTCGAGTCTCGACCATGATTACAACGTCGAACACGTGATTTGGCAGAAGCATGACCGAATTTTGTTTGGCCATCAGAATTCACGCATGTTTGATTGACTCGGATGATGTAGAAGAGATCCTGAAGCACTTGGATGAAAGTCCAAGGCTAGTTCCACCTAAGAATTCAATTATGCTGCTTGCGCAGGCCCTGACTTCTAAAATAATTAGTTTGTAATGGTATTGGTGAACAATTAGAGGTGAGTTCATATATATATTTGTGCGAGTGCGCGCGCGCACACACTATCCGTGGTGTCCATATTTACCCTAATAGTGAATAGTTAGAGGAGGCCATGCAGCGTAGGATGACCGGCATTGATGTAGATAATTTTTACAATTCTTTAAAAATTTGATTTTTTTTATAATTTTTTCTTTCTTTTTTTCATTATGGTTGGCAGGGGTCACAGCCCTTATCGATCTGGCCCAAGGCCATCGAAGCCCCATCGAACACGAGGAAGACAACCCTCGCTAATGGTGGATGAGGGCTTGCAAGTTAGCGTGAGCGGTTTCAAGTTCCGTCCATGTTTCATTTGTAACTTATTTGTCAGAACATGTTCTATAATTTTAGGACCTCAAAACCTACCCTACATACTTAGAAATGTGAAAGTCTACCCAAGTCCCAAGATCTACCCAAGTTCTACCTATATTCTTAATTGAACGATTGTAGTGAATCATTAACTCTAATGATCATCATTTGCTACAATCTACTTATTACAAATCATATCTAAATACACAAAGATTATGAATATTAATAAAATAAAATTTCAATCATAGATATTGAATGGAAGCTCATACTAGTAGTTTCGGATTATGCACTTGCCATGAAATGCTATAGTATCGTGTAAAGATATAGAATAAGAAAAACATAAATAATTGTTTTAGGTCCGAGGTTCTAGGTTCCATCTAGAACTTAAAGCCTACCTGCCCATGGAGCAGGTTCTCTAATATTTGAAACTTGAAATTAGACCAATTCTCAAATTCTAAATTTTACTCCAAAACTAGGCTTAACCCTACTTGCAAGCCTAGACCTAATGGCAAGAGGGACAAATAGAAAAAGGAAAATAAAATAAAAATGTTTAAAATATTTAAAATATTTAAAATATAATAAATTTTGTCCATGTTAGTGTTGATCGTATTACGTAGGACGGCCAATGTTCATCTTAACAATTTTCAATCAAAATTGACTGAAAGAATTAAATTAATAAATTGTCAAAAGGTTTATGATTAAATTGGTTAAATCGAAAGGATTATAATTGAATTGATATTCGTATAATAAGTTAAAGAATTTTTTGGTAATTTTCTTAACTTTAGACCGGTTGATATGGTAAAAGTCAATAGGCAGGTCGATATTAAAACATTAGATAGGTTTGAGCTTACCCAATTTTATATATTTCATCTAATAAAAATTGACACATGGCATTATGTTTCTTTTATTTAAGACATAAGCTAACTGCTCAACCCCCTCCCCATCGCAACGCCGCTACCGACCTCAGCCTTTGTACACTGCGGATTTCTTTTTAGAGATTTTCTCTCTCTTTCTACAACTTTGCCTCGCCAATCTTCATTCGGGTGGGACTAGAAATAACACATGCAAAAGTAATAAAATTTTCCAATTCTCTTTGAGCAACTGGACACTTATCTCGTTTGAGAATATGTAAAGTTTCCATAGACGTTTAGATTCTTTTCAGTATTTTTCGGGAACTCTTCATTTCAAAGGTACATTTTGCCAAATTACCAAACAAGTAGTTTTCACGGAAGTCTCTCAGTTTGGTGGATTTGGAAGGACAAAAGTAGGTCGTATAGCCCCTATTGTTCCTATTGTTGAACATCTTTCCTTCAAAATTCGTGGAATGGAAAACTTGTAATTAAATACAACCGACAAGGTCGTTCGATAATTTCCAAGCACGAAACAAAGGTTGGGGAGAGGGTACATTGAGCCAAAGAATCTAAGCGGTAATCGGGCGTGTTTATGGTTGAAAAAGGAAAAAGGATATAGCAAACGAAAAGGAAATTAGATCTATCGAAGGTACCAAAATTTATTTCTTTTTTCAACATTGATTGTGCTGACATCTTATAACCATTTTCACAACAGACTTATTCATTGCAAATGCTAGTTTGAACCGTCTCCATAAACACTTTTGTGATTGCACCCCCAGTCAAATAAGATAGGTAAAACTCGCGAATTTACGAGTTTTGAGGCGGGAATTGGGTCGAATATGCAGCTCTCTACACACGGGCAGGGGCAGGAGGATGGATGTTGCTGCCATTGACCGCCAATTTCGTAAGTTCTACTGAAGACACGCATATTATTTTTCCTTAACCAAGTCCTTTTAGGTGGGGGGCTCCACCGAATGCAAGCATTTGAAATATGCCACGAAACCAATAAATTCCTACAGATTGAATCTCTCCACTAATTAAGCGCTGGATTGAAACTCTACCTCCGAAGGGTTTCTCAAAACCTCCCCCCCTCCCCCTCGAACGGACAACATTCCACGAACCAAGGTTTTGCCGAGTCCGACGTGAAATCGGGGGAGTCGACAACCCCAGGACCACAATTCGGTTTGGTGTAGCACCGGAAGGGAACACACGCACCACATCACGACTTGGGAAACCGCAGCGATTAGAGCTACAAGATTTGGTCCGCAATCCCATCAAGATTAGTCGCGCGAATTACGACCCGAGATCATCATCCTTAAATTCCCCTTTGACTAATCACCGCTCCCGATGATTGCACCGGATCGATGGTGGCTGATGAAGGGAGGAGACGGGGGCGGCTCTTTCCATGGCTCGGTTCCTGGAAGGCGTGCACTGTATCGTAAGACCAACATGCCCTCGAGAGAGAGCGACGGGGAGGGTTGGTGCGACTGGGGACAGGGTCATCGGAGCCAGCTTGGACTCACATGGCCCTGTAGGAAGGTCGCTCCAAAACCCCACGTGTGTTGAGCCTCGTTTTTTCCAATGCCGTCCATCTGTGTCTGGACCATCTATCGATTTCGACATCTAGCCCTCCCTCACTCCCACTTCCAGGACCATTTCTATCGCTTTGGCTTTAATCATTTCCCTCCCGCTTGACTTTACCATCTATCTCGATAGAGAGTAGTTCTAGTCTCGATGTGTTGAAAAATCGCAGTGAAGTCCGTCTCTGTGAGGGTGGTGGGTCGGTTTCGTTTAAGAATTTCAAGAAGATTGAGCGGAAGATAGGTAAAAATGCTTTAAGCTTAATTGGCCATAGAAGATGTTATAACCTTATGGAAATGTGTGCTAATGTGTGACTTGCCAAGATAAGATCTTATTGTTATGTGTAGTCTCTCGATAAGACCTGAGGAGCTAATGAACTACCTGCTGAAATTCTTGAGGAAGTTGAGAGGTTCCAGGTTAGATCTTTACCAAACATCCAGCAAACTGAGACCAAAGTTCTTTATAGGAGGTTCAGATCAACTAGTATGGAGAAAACGCACTTACAATTTCCATATATTCCACATTTTCCTGTGGGATGCACCGAAATTTTTAGCTTGTGGCTCATGGGTATGGCAAGGTAGCGTCATTTCTTACTTCTGTTAGCCATCCATGTATGTCAAATCAAAAGCGATTCAGGCTGACCCCCCCATTATTTACAAACGACGACAGTATCAATCCAAAAAAATTATTTAATGAACAATATGCATGCACAAGCTCTACAAGTTTGGTACAACAAATCATATGAATGATTTGAACTGTTTAAGGACCTGACAATGGGTACCAGTTATGTGCTAAAGACCCAAAATTAACGCAGCCCTAGAGATGTCCTGGTCATGCGTACATCTGGGACCGGCTCAGATCACCCTTCTCCAAATCTCTTATAACGTGAATTCACTTTTGCGAGCATATGTAAACGTACGCCCCTCTTTTTTCCTTTCTCTCTTTTTAAAGACCAAAAGATGGGAATGAGGCAACCGATGTCGGCAAAACCCTCAGGCGTGATCACGAGATTGGTCCTCGCTAACTATAACGTGGAACGCGAGTCATCTCTGACCGAGAGAACCTATGTACATCACGATCTAATTACAGCGAAGAAAAAAAGGTGGAGCTATAAATGTTAAACCATCCAAAGGCGGTGGGGGGCGACCTATAGCCAAAAGGCGCTGTCCTGTACTGGGCCCATGCTCATATGGATGCCCATAACGAGGTCATGTGGGTGGATGTTATATCGGCTCGCTAGGGCTTCCCTTCAACAGCGACCGAAGCCGAACGTTAATGCAAATGCGAGTGCGCGTGCGTGCGTATGTGTGCGTGTATTATTGCAGAGAAAAAGAGAAGGTAGGGAATGGATAGGATCCAACTAAGGTAGGGTCTCTTCTCTTCCTCACAGATTTCGACTCCTTTTGAGGGGCATCATCTCTGTGGACTTTTGAAGTTTTCTCGCTCGAGCTTTCCCTCTTTTTCCTCCTCTTACTTATGTGCATTGCCCGGCCTTTTTCTTAGGTTAGGTTTCGGCCACAAAAGAAGTCGGCCCCAGCACTTGACATTTTGACTTCACGTAGGGGGTCCTACTGCTACTGCTGCTCTGAATACTTCTTTACCTAGCATGCATAACTTGTGGTGACCGATTTCCTCATTTCTTTCTTTCTTCTTTTTCTTTAATTCATAGATACTTATTGATGGCGGCTTCGTACGATTCCCCGGCCCGTGCGAAATCTTAGGGCCATTGGCTAGGGCAACCTAAATGCTTGATGGGATATGAGAGGACGAGCTCGAACCTTTCATTCCTTCGCTCTTAAAGATAAGTTCTTCGTCGAAAGACCGAGGCATGTGTTGTTACTTCACAGAATGGTTCAGTGTTGAATGGACCACATCACACGCACACGCACAGAGAGAAGGGTCCTTTTTGTACCGTGCATGCGTTGCTTTGCTTGGTGCGCTCTGCGAGCATAATCACTGTCATTCAAATTATTTATAGTACGATACGAAGATGATGGACTTAGGGGAAATTTCATGCACCTGTTTCTCTTTCCCGATGCTGAGATACTATTATAAAGGTGTCCTCGATCATCAAAGTCGCACGAGAAGCTTTTTCTTACCTTTTTCAGGGTTGGCCGCATGTGTACGTACTGACCGATCGACTGATCACCTAACAATAATTGAGAAAAGAATCCATGAGACATCACGAGCCGAAGCGCACTATTGTAGCTGCAATCACATTGCGTCCAGCAAGTAGTACGCTTTAGGCGATTCGGATCCTTACGTGTTTGGCTTGGCAACTTATGGCTTGGACGTGTGATGCGAGTCCCGACGGATGGCAAAAGAACAGGGATGGATGGATGGATGGATGGATGGATGGATGGATGGATGCAGTCAAGATAGGAACAGATTGATATTTAGAGCCGTACGTGAAACGCAAGAAAATCCATGAGAAATTGGAGAAAAGTGCGATCTAAGTGGATGCGTATGGTGGTGTCCCCGTGTGCGTGGCTTCATTCTCCGGCATTCATGGGGGGCCGGAATGCTCCCGCAATGGTCGCTCATCGACATCGATCTCACCAGGGACTCCAAATAGAAGACCCCCATCTGCGGGTTGGTTACCAATAATGGAAGCAAGACTCGACAAGCGAGAATGGGAAATATCTTCTTCCTTCTCATTGGGATTTTGGACCATTGCAGACTGCCCCTTGTAGCTAGTTTCGATACTTACAAAGGCATTCGGTAGCATGGGATTCCGATATAGTGAAGGACCCCTATGACGCACGGAAAAATCTAGTTTGATAAGATGATATCTTCGAATTCTTGATAGAAATTTCAATCGGTACAATCGAAATCTAGTGTTGGTTGAATGAAATATGCTTGTGATTGGATAAGCTCAAAAAATGTCATTTGTTGATAGATTTGCAAGAAGAAAGTTCTATTGATGCAATTTGATTTGGGATAAATGTCATGCACTCTTAGGTTGCGTTTGATCGCCTGAATTTTTAACTAAGATATAATTGTAAGGATATAATATGAAATTCATGCATTTTGTCATATCCTATTCATTTTTGGTAAATGACAATAATAAAATTGGATATTTTCATATCCTATCATGTCCATTGTTTAATATGAATGGCATATCGATGTAAATGAACTTGAAAATATACAAACATAGATGATAAGAATCTCTCACCATCCACTACTAAAGAAACCACGTATGCACATGGTGAGGCAACCTCTATGAATAAATCCATAATTATTGTACAACTAAATCTTAAATAGTATTCCAGAGCCACGGGTTAGACAATGCCAAGAAATATAAATGTGCTATGGCAATATCAATGAGGTATATCAGTTAGTGAATGTCAAATTTAGTAAGAGAGAGAAAATATAATCATTCATCTTCATGATTTCAAAAGGTATAATGCTTTGATTTTCTCGTCTACTTCATTTTTATTTACTAATTATTTTTTTTATTTTTCCCCTATTTTTTTACTTTATTTTTTATTCTTTTATTCCCTTCCATCATTCCTAATTTATTAAATAATAAACTATACCGATATACCTGAAATATTTAATAAATATAAATACTAAATATTTATTGAATACATATTATAGGATAGAAAGAAATTCAAATATATAAATAAAAATGGGAATAAATAAAAACGAAAATTGTTGTTATTTTTATTTTATATTAGAATCAAAATATTATTTATATTTATTTATTAAATAATTTTATTAATTTAAGAGATTTGCTATTCAGAAAAAAAACTTTTGTGTCATGAATGTAAAAAATCTTATCCACATTTATCCCATATCATCATTGTGATATTTTTATCCAGATTATATCTCTCTTATATTTGAATTTATCTTATCTTAAATATGAACCAAACATGAGATAAGCTAAATTTCATCATTTTCTAAATTTTATTTTGACTATCAAGGCACAAACTCCATCTTCTTACTCACTTTACATGTTCACGCTAATCATATATTCCACATGTGGTCTGCGACCATATTAAGTAAGTCATATCAGGATGTGTATCATTATGAAATTATAAGCCAAGATAAATTGTAAGTTCTAGTGAAGAAAAAGTGTAAAACATGGGAAAGAACTAATCCACTGGAAATTCCCAAGTTACCGCATCATCAATTTGCTATTATCTCATTCTTTCAATACCCAGTAAAATTTAGTTTGGGGAAGAAATAAGAATGGTACACATGGAATTTGTAAATAAAAGATGAGATCATTTTGTCTGTGAAATTGTATGAAATTAGGGTAAACTATTCTAAGAATTTAAATTTTTAGATAAAAGCGTGATTAAATGTTTTAATATTCTTAAGTTGTATTTATTAACTAATATTTTAAACCTTAGGTAAGCAAATAATAATGTTTATATGCAAAAGATACTGGAATAGGAGAAAAAAATTTAAAGAATAAAATAAAATAAAACCCCTCAATAAGACTTATCACCCTTTAGCTATTAGATCCATCTTACTTAACATATCAAAATCTTATTTTAATAAGTTTTGATTTGTTAAGAAGTAGTAAAAAGTGCGGGAATTAAAAAAAAATAATAATTCCCTGAAATCACCCACGGTCTCATCACCTTTTTTTTTTTTTTTTTTTTTTTTTTTCTAGTTCCATTCTTTATTTGATTGAAACTGCCCAACTTAGATTCTTAAGCATGTTCGAGTGGCATGACTACCTAATCATTACCTGTTCCATAACCATCACTCTTTAAGTCAACGCTAAATTAGGAAATAAGTATAATTCAATCAAAAGTTAGTGAAGAGAACCCCCCCCTCTAAACATAGGATGGACAGATGTTGTCTATTTGGATGAACTATAGGTACACATATTAGAAATGACCATCTCTTTATACTTTTGAGAAAAATATAGGTGGTTTCCACCTCCGATTGGTGCCCAAAAAGTACACGATATTAAATTCTTTGATAAAATGTGTTGAAAATCAATGGGTGAAATTGTAGTGTAAAATTCTCGAGATAATTTCCATCCATACCAAATGTCATCTCAATTGAGTTTTCTCATCTCTTATAGCTTCCCAAATGAGTTTCCTAAAATTATTTAATGTCAAAAATACTTCAACGACTTTCATACCATAAATTGCGATTAGAAGTGGGGGAAAAATCTCCACAGGTAACCTCATCCACCTTCAAGACATTTTTCTCGACGCTTGTGACGATTCGACCGGGGGAGAGGCGCATCGTCCCGGCTGGTGTGATGGATCAAGGTTTCAATTATTCTTCAAAAGGTATAGCTAGGTTCGACAAGACTTTTGGGTAATGTATAAAGCTTTCGTTTTCCCGAGAATTGCAATCATCCACATTCCGCCGCAAGTTGATATAAGGACCAAATAGTATTTAAGCCACGGCTCAGATGGGTATAAATACAAGCCAACAAAAACCACACGTCAATACATCGATCGATCTAGAGAGAGAGAGAGAAAGAGAGAGAGAGAGAGAGAGAGAGAGGTGTCATGTTCAGTGTAGGGTGAACCACGGACAGGAGCGGGAGAGATAGGACCAGGGGATGAGCGAGACTGGTGTGGAAGAGTGCTAGGGGAGGTTGGGAGTTGAGAGAGACAAGTGCTAAAAGAAAGTAAGGGGGAGAAGATAAAAAGATAAAAAAGAGAGGGAGAGGACTTTGCTTTGCTTTTCATCATCCTGATTGAACACCTCCCCATCAATCCTCCTGACCAAAGCCACATGCTCCTCTTGGTTTCAGCCCCCTCTTTCACTTTGCCATTTTGGGTTCATCTTCTTGGCCTTCTCCGATTTCCTCAATTTAGCCCCGAATGGGAAGTTTACGCCACTGTCCTCTCCCTCATGTCACAGATTTTCTTACATCGAATGACGTGAAAAAAAGTGATTCCGCATTTTAGCTGCTTATTAGATCCATCTTCTCTGGTATTATCTAGTTGGGCAACTCTACTTACTGCTGGAGCATTGCTATTATGTCGCCTAACTAAGAAAGAGAGAATTTCTACGTTCATGAAAAGAAAAAGTTAAGAGGATGGTGATCATCTCACATGCGTATTCATGTAAAATATACAGTCTATTTAAACTCTATTTATTGATATTGCAATAGACATAGCTTTTTATCGCCAATAATGAAATAAGTGCCTTGTTGGTAATCTTTCTAGGCATGATCAAGTCCTATTATCTATGGAATTTGATTGGATGGTTTGTATTGATGTATTTCGGGATAAATTAAATTTTTATAATGATATCGTAAAATACTGCAAATACTTGAAATTTTTTGTGTTCTCCAATTGAAAATCTGAACTTTTGAAAAGCCATTAAATATGGTTTTATAAAAATTGCCAATTCAAGGGTACTTGCTAAGGTGGCTTTGCTTACTCAACAAAAATAAACCACAACTACCGAGGGGGCTTCGCTTGCTGAATAAAAGTGATGCCATCTCATTTTAAAATGAATTAAATAACGCTATATCTTTGGGACATCAAGGTGAAGAAAGTTGTGAAACAAAACGCTTTCTTAGTATTTTTCCTCACCTCTTATTGCAAAAATTTCAAGAAAAGCTCAAAACTGTCATTCCCCAAAGTCTCGCTCCCTTTCCCAGGCACAGCATAAAAGCTTTAATGGTGGTAGCGCGTTCGGGGCCATATTGCAGTACCTAGGAGCCCAAGAAAATGAGCATCGATTAGTTGAAGATGCTTTTGAGAAAGGAGGTGGATGCTCCCTGCTGAAAAGCCATTGATTTGATCGATCCATTGTACCGAGGGAATGGCAGGACCTCCCGGACTGACTTTTCAAGTGACTAAAGGACGAGGACATCCCTGTATCGGCCTAAATGCATTGTTTCCATGAGGTGCTGTGAGAAGCTATTTTAGGTGACGATTGAAATACGCAAGAGGGAAGCATAATATAAAAAGTTTACTAAAAGTGGGATAAATAATAATTATGATATCGAATCGGACCAGAGGAGAGTTATCCTAACATGGGTGATATGATGATATGGCTCTTATCATAACACGTCATTACCGCAATGTGATGGATCCATATACTTTCTCCAATTGTACTCCGGATTATTACATGGGTTATGATCATTTGTTCCGGTGCTCTTGCATAATTCTTTATAGACTCTCCCTAAATTGGGGAGGATCCGAAAATTCGTTCATACTTCTTCGCTGCATATGGCTATGTTTTAAACATAGGACATAAATATAAAGATGACGGCACCATATACTTTTATAATTTAACTCAAGAATCTGAGAAGGCTCTATAATAGGGGAAAACCTACCCCGGGAACCAGGGCCTGGCCATCCTTCACTTGCTCTCGGCCTTTCAGCTGAATGTTTCGACTGGGTTCGATTTGTGATCGTATCTTCAAACCTTTTCCCGTGGCCCGACAGCCTCCCCCCAGTCCAGGTGCATGACAGGCCGAGTCCATCTTTGATGGCAGAAGTGGATTTGAGTCCTCCTCACATTGTGACACAACCTGGCGCATGATGATGGGCTATAATAAGGATACAACAATCGACTTTCTAAATGTTTTGGTCCAGCAATGTATCTGGGATCTTCACATGGAGATAATTTGGGTCGTCTGGCGGAAGGTTTAGGCCTTGGCTGGGCTGCCCATCTCATGCACTTTTGCTACTTAGCCTCATCTTTTTGGAAGCTTTCCGTTCGTCCTCTACAAAGGCTGGTAATTGAGATCTTTATTGATCAACCTCGATGGGCTTTGCTTGAATTGGGCCACATCTAAGAGAAGCGATGCATGTTCTGTTCACTGCACCTGCCACATGAATAAGAGCTTGCTTCCTTGTCATTGGAATCCATCTTAGAGTTGAAGTCTTCCCAAAGTTCCACTCAAAAACTCCTTATGTCAATATATATTCGTAAGTTATTATATCATAAGAACTGACCTTCATATTCCATTCATGTATGAACATTTAGAAAGCTAAAATCATCAGCATAGATCCTTAATTATAGTCTCTCAAATTCAATTATGATATTAAGAAAATTATCTCCTCAATTACTAAGTATGCTTATACCTAGTTATGCACTTAATACTTTGCTCCATTTTCTTTTTGTCAAAATAATGTTTCATTCATTTTCCCAACAATACAAAGGAGAAACAATGTAGTCCAACCGCAAACTAAGACAAATCCTAGACAACTTCAAAACAAAAAGAAGCTTCGCATAACAAAATTAATCATCAAAACAAGGTTAGTGGCCACATAATCAAATAGCATATATGCAACTTCTTTAAATTAAAATTGGCAGTCAATCATCAAATTCGTTTTTTAGTAATGAGCACACACTAAGGCCCCATCTCTAGCTATTAATACGGTTTTGCTTTTTGATGGTGCGCACCAAGGTTAGGCGGCCCCAACACCTTTGCTGCTCAAAGCAAATATGTTGAATGAGCATAGATCTAAGGTCTCTGATAGCGAAGCCTTCACAAAACTTCTTCGAGCCCCTTCAAAACTAGACTTGTACAACAATGACAACGGATGAATCAAAACTTCGAAATCATATATGCAAAAACCCCAAATCTAGATTAAGTAAGGGCGGAAACCTCTTCGAAACGAGAAGGAGGAGCCTTTGGATATAGAGTAGATTGCAAGAGGAAAGTAAGATTGAGGAAATAGAAAACCAAAACCATCAAAAAGAAAAAGAGGGAAAAGGGCAAAAAGTGAGGGGAGGGGAGACGTAACTCAAATCCTCTCCTTCTCCATGGAGGTTGAAGAAGGTGGCTGCTTGAAGATGGGAGGGAGAGGAGAGAATCTAGGGTTTCGCAAGCTCCGTTTGTTTTGCCAAAATCACTTATATAACCTTTAAAAATGAATTGACGGAAAATTATTTTCATTTTCCACGAGAATATTTAGATATAAATTGTTGCTTGAAAATGTAGATATCTTTCATTGACTAATTATCCTAAGAGAAACAAGCGGTAACATTTTGGCATTAATTTTCTGTGAATCACCACAAATTCTACATGAAGGCACATTTTTTCACGTAATGTCTACATTTACATAATATGCTACAAGTATACATACTGAGCTCATGTCTAGACTTTTGAAGCATAGTCGAAGGATCGACAACGGTACTTGCCAGGATTTTGTGCATATGATCAAACACCTCAAGGGAAATCGATGCCTGGAGCAGGGTATCCTCTGTTTCGAACATCGCAGTCAAAGAAAGTAAGTATCAGAAACCCTTTCGAATAGCCTTGAAATCCATCAAGCCGGTGTTGATGGCCATCCGATTACTTTATCTCCTTCGAGCGTTACACGGTTTTCTCGATGAACTGACGGTGTAAATTACTAAATTGTGAGAAAAAAGTTAAACCTCGACTCGTTGCTTCCCCAGCGCAGGGAACGGAGTTAACCTCGGTTGCAACGCAAGAAAATGATTAAAGATCCGTGAATTAAATCCAGTTGCAAGTTCATCGTTTCTTAGGAATTTGATTGGTTTTCCGGGTATCAGGAGCGGGTTTAGTGCATTCAAATTATGGATCTCTCCTGCTGACCGAAAAAGAGAGTTTCATCGTTGTCCCCTAAACCAGAGCGCAAAATCTCCTTTTGTTTAGCATCTTCAGTTTACTCAGATGGATATGAACAAAAACTACTAGAAATCATGAATTCCGTCGAGCTTGAGATTTTGCTGCTCTTGTCAGTGTCGTCCGTGTGAAGCTACCTACGTATCTGAACTTATGTTTCTCTGACAATGTTCTTCGTTCACCTCCTGTCGCATCACCATTTCGATAGATTCTCTCTATTCAAAAAAAGAAAAAAGAAATGGCGGAAGATCACTCTAAACTTTCTGGCCAACATTGTAATTCATTTCAGTAGTAGACACCTACATAAATCTCATCTCACAATAATTTACCCCAGGGAATAAAACTGAAAGACAACTCCATCACTCTTAACTTAGCTCAGTATTAAGTACAACAAAAACAAGAGGCCAGTCTCCACAATCATGACCATTGATTCTCGGAAAGGCGCTGCTGACGACTCCGTCTGATGTAGGGGCTTCCGGTAGTAGAACGGGAAGTAAGGCAAGATGGGGTCGGGCGGCGGTGGAACGGAGAAACCGTCACCGTAAGGGGGCGGAGGGACGAACGGCAAATACCCTCCCGGCGGAGGGAAGTAATTGGGAGGCGAATTCCCTGTCTGAGAAGGCGGCGTGGTCGTCCCTGGAGTAACTGGAGTCCCGGTGCCAGTGGGGGGCGGGTAGCACGGATAGGGGCACGGCTCGTCGGACCTCGCTCTTCCGGCTAATTGCGAGAAGACGGAGACGAGGAAGAGGGTGGAGACGAGCTTGGTCGCTTTAGTGGCCATGAGTGAGGATGGCGATGAGAGGGAGGAAGAGGAGAAGTGAGGAGGAGAGGATGGCAGAGACGTCGAGAGGGAGGGGAAGGAGTTGGTGGTTTGAGTAATTGAGCGAGGGCCTAACTTTTCGGGAGACTTG
Organism: Eucalyptus brandiana; assembly: GCA_014182725.1. Lineage (NCBI taxonomy): Eukaryota > Viridiplantae > Streptophyta > Magnoliopsida > Myrtales > Myrtaceae > Eucalyptus > Eucalyptus brandiana. The sequence continues at coordinate 34,885,819 of CM024669.1, forward strand.
ATTTCGTGGGTTTCGTCATGGTTCACGTAAGCCACAAAGGAACTCATAATGCCTTGAAAACCAAGTTTTAGCTCCTACACAACTGGACCCCTCTCTGGGTTGATCAAAGTGGTCGCACCGTCTTTGCCCTCGGGCTCATTGAAAATCACCAGTTCGGCACGTTCTAGTTCTAGGGCTCCAACTCGGGCCGGCCTCGACAGCTCTAATTGAGACTCACCAGTCTGGAATGTTCTAGTTCTAGGGTTCTGGCTTGGGGTGTCCTCAACAGCGCCAATTGAAACTCACCGGTCTCGCATGCTCTAGTTCTGGGGCTCCAGCTCGAGGCGGGCCTCGTCAGTTGTCCCGAGCCGAGCCCGGCTGAGCCGAGCCATGTCTAGAATTCCACACAATATATCGAGTACAAACAATAATATATTCAGATTATGTCACATGAATAAAGTTTATTAATTACAAAGCAGTTCGAATTCTATTAACCCCGAGGGAAGCTTTGGTGGACCCTTTTTCGTAAATAGGGTTTTCCAGCTTCGTTGCTTAAACTCTCAATAACATAGTTAGTTTAGTCCCAACGTCATCTTTACAAGGGTCTTGTCGCGGGGAGAAAACAGGGGAAATATGGAGAGCACGTAATCGTCACTAAGGATGTTAGAATCAAACATTCAATTATTCCCCAACAACCGAATACGGGGAAGGTTGCCTTCGACCATGATGGTCGGCTTGATTAACTTCTTCTTGACTTCTTATCTTCTTTACCCTTTTCCTTATTTCTATTAAGACCACTGAACTCTCTCACCACATTTTCCACGCAACGGCCCTTGAAAGTTCAACCAAACCCGCCCCCACAAAGTCGACTAATCGCCATTCTCCATACCAAAAGCGGGTTGGCATCTTGGGCCCTCGGGGATCGCATGTGCATGGCACTTGCATCTGCTTCTTCAGGTCGTATCTGGTGGCCAATTATGTCTGTAACATCTAACTAAAAAAGCACGGGTCCACCAATGAGAACAAGACTCATCGCCCATCTTATTCAAACCATGATGTTTCGATCAAATCATTGAGGAACATCCGTGCCCCTCACGCCGTCGATTCGATTTTCCATTTGATGTTTGCGGAGCGATCGGAAGGGCGAGATTGAATGAAATAATTTCCAAAGGGTTTTGAGATTTGTCCGGAGCTGATGGAGGTAGAAAACGAAGGAAGCAACCACGTGGATGACGAAATGATGGACGGAAACAAGTGGAGGAAACCGGAGGAAAGTGTAGAAAACTCGTTGCTGACTTTAAAAGTATTGACTCGATCCCGAAAGGAGAAACGGGTTTCTCACGCAATACGAAGAAAAAGAGGGCGCCCCCACAGCTGGAAAGTTCGATAAGGTTGAGTGAAGATGAATGATGGCTGCGTGTCGCGGCCTCATTGGTTGGAAGAAAAGGAGGCGTTACCATAAATCATCATGTCCTTTCCAGTATTATCTGCTTCAGCAGGGGAATTAAGGACTTTAATGGCATGCTAATGCGATAATTTATATTTATGTACATATATGGAAATGGAAAGGTCTGGATTTTAAAAGCTGTTTAATTCACCTTATCTATATGAACTTTATTCTCTGTTGCGGGAAATATTCACTATTTGACCATCTAAATGATGACTATAAATAGAATTACAGGAAAAATTATCTAAAAAGTCATAAACATATTATATAGGGGCTAATTTAATTCTAAAATTTTGACGATTTATTAATATAGTAATTCTGGCCAAATATCCAAATGATAAATTTATAATTAAATTGATAAATTTTTTAAAAATTTAAAACTAAATTTGACATAAAGGTTTGGAAGGATAATTATTCCTTCGAATTACATTTGTCTTCTTGATTAGTTTAAACTCTAAAACCTCTCTTCCCTTGGAGCATCTTGAATCTTTTTTTCAAAACTTTCTACTCCACTTATTGCTGCAAAAAGTGGCCTTTGAGCATAGTATCACTTTCTAGATTACTTTCCCTTTTCGCCTTTATAAGCGCCTTTTTTACGATTTTTGCTTTTACAGGCTGTTGCGTTCTATTGCCGTCAGTTTGACGACAAAATAAAGAAATACGAAAAGATACTCTCGGTTCCTTCTTTCTTAGCCAATGTGTACATACAAATATATATTCTGATAAAGTCGAGAAAAAGCCGAAAAGAAGGCACAAAGAAGACTTTGGGGGGTCTTTTTCCAGGTATTTTTATACGATTTATGCACTTTATAGCTGGTCCAATTTCATGTGAAGATGATGTGAAATTTTTAAACACGAGTCGTCTTGGACAAAATTTCAGCACTACCATAATGCATTTTATATTTGACTGCCCAAGATGCTGTATGCATACTCATCATTAGTCAAGCAGTGGAAAATTGTGGTGGCATTGGGCACCGACGTTACGACTTTTTAATAATGCACTATGGAGGATACACAAAAAATAATCAATGATTAGAAGTAGAATATTATATAAATACATGGGCTTTTGCTTTGTCTACATGCATTGAGTAAGGTTCTGTCCACATAGTAGAGAAAAATCACAAGAAAAGTTCTAAATCCATTTCAATTATGTCAATTTAATTCTATACCTTCCTCATTTTCCCCCCAATTGAGTCATAAGTCTTTTATATTTGTGCAAATTCAGTCAATTCGGTTAATTTTGGGTGGACTACGAGTGACACCAACATGGATGTCGATGTCCTACGCGAAGACCACAATGTCGATGTGGATAATTTTTAATAATATTATAATAATTTTTTGATTATTTATTTATGTATTCTTTTTTTTTTTTCACTTTCTTCTTCCTCCAATTGGTCATTAGCTGATGATCAGCTAGAAGCAAGGCCAACGAGGTCTTGCCGGCCTTGAGGAAGCTTGGCCATGGCTGGGTGAGGCACGACCTCATAGCATTTGACAAAGGTGGCCTTGCCCAAGCCACCCACTGGGCTGGTAAGGGCCATGGGCGAGGTTGTGCCTCACCTAGCCACCGGCGAGGGTCAAGCCCTTGTTAAAGGCTAGTGAGACTCAACCCTTGCCAATCCAACAGGGGGCTTGGGTGAGGTTCCTTTCGTAGCCTTTGGCCGACAAGGCTTGACTGGTGAAACTTGGCTAACCATGGCCAAGCTCTTGCCTGCCCTACCTTTGGCTAGTCAATGGCAATGACCTGCTAAAGAATGAAGGAAGTGAAGAAAAAAAAATTAAAATATTATTAAAAATTGTCCACATTATGATTAATGGTGCCATATAGGATGACCAACACTAATCGGCCAATTTTGGATGGATGGATTGACTTGACACAAGTATAAAAAGATTTAAGACTTAATTTGCCAAAAAAAAAAGTTTGGAATTAAATTGACACAATTACAATATGTTTATGACATTTTTATATATTTTTCCTATAGAAAGCTCGTTTTCTATAAGAGTGAGCTTGTGTCTTCTTCTTCTTTTGTTGAGAAGAAGGAATCCTTAGCCACTACAAGCTCTTCTTACATCGGAATGAGGCAATCGCAATAGGGATTTTCCCTCCTTGGCAGTGTTGGCCAACATAGTATCTCTCGTATAATAGAGAGATAGGCAATGACTAGAGCTCGCAAGTCCACAGTGAAGACTCCAAGAGTCCGACAGAGCTTGTGAGCGAGACAGAGGAAGAAGGGGCAATAGATGATGTGCGATGTACGATGAAGGCATGCGGCTCTCGTATAACATAGAGATAAGGGGTGACTAGAGCGCGCGAATTGGCGGCGAAGACTCCAAGAGTCTGATGGACCTTGTGATCGTGATTGAGGAAGAAGGGGGCAATAGACGGCGTGTAATGGACGGTGAAGGCTTGTGGCTCTCGTACCATCATAGTTGTGTAGCACTCAAGAAGGAAATGAAAATATCGTTTAGAAAAAAAACACTAGAGAGACACAAATACACAAAGGATGTATAAATAACTCAACAAACAAACATCTACCTAACATCATCACAATCAAATGAATAACTCAACAAAAGGACATCTACCTAACATCATCAATGCCCCTAACCATCACCACTAACCTCAATTCCTCTCAACATCCTCCGCGGGACCCACTTCTATATTAAGTATCCGTCCAAAAGTACAACATACGAAAAGGTAGAAGAACACATGTAAAGAAAAGGCGTGCACCCCAAGATCACCCAACGCCAAACGGCGTCGCATCGCATCACATGGAGAGGAGCCAAGACAAAAGAGCCACCGAATCGACCCAAGACCTATCCCCTCCTTCGTCGGTCGAAATCGGCCCCACCGCGCGTGGCCGATTCCAACGGCGAGCGCCCACGAAGTGGCGGGGGGGGCCCACCGGCGGCTAAAGCCTAAAGGTTTGGTGAAACCAAGGTTGATTTCGTGTACTGAACGAACGAACATCTGAACCTGACCCATGAAAAGAGTCGAGTCAGTGATAACGTCTGACACGTCGAATCGGATCGAACGGCTGGTGACTTTCCCCCTCAGCTTCCCCCACCTGCTCGGTTGGCTTCGTGGATGCCATGCCATGTGCTTTCTTCAATCTTTGCGCATTTGGGGATTCTTAAAGCCTACTTTCTCTCTCTCCTTTTCATATTCTTTGCGATGAGATCAAAAAAGAAGAAGAGGAAAAGGACAAAAGGGAAATATGGAAATTTGGCTCCATTCCTTGGTGCACATTACATGTCATGCATATGCTGGAAGGGAACAAATTCTGTGGTTGGCCTGTCAATTTTGGGTTTGATTAAAATGCTGGAGTTTGCATAATAAGTGCTTCAACTTCGTTTGATCTGAGATATTTTCAATCCGTATCGAGATTTTTCAAAACTCCTGAAATTATGACGTTTTTTTAAAAAAGTCATAACTTATTTATTTTATTCGTATGATGCGATTATACGTCAATCGAATCAATTTGTCGTCTTTTGACATAACCGTTATGATGAATGGGACGTTAATTCATCAACGACTTAATTTGAAAAGGGAAATTCGAGATTCCGTGTGCAACGAATGATATTATTTTGGGCTTCCGATATACCATCTCATTGATGCTTTTCAAGTCTCTATTTTTCTATAATTAAGTAGTCAACTCTAAGAAAACTCAAATTGAGCTCGATCCTATTCCAAGGATTTTGGTGATCAAAAGAGGGATTCGAACTAAAACTGCCAACCACTCAGCCCATACAATGAATGAGAATCATTTGCACCAGCGAAACTTCCACATGCAAATTATAAATTCCTATTAAGCGAGGCTATTTTTTTTTTTTTTTTTCTTTTTGGGTAATATCACGACGGCCGTCCTCAATAAACATTCCCATGCATCCGAAAATAATATAACACCCACCTTAATTATTATAATCAATAGTGGTGATAGTGCCAGCCACTAGTAGACATGGAATTGCTCGATTAAAGCACATCAGCCAACTAACGGTGGGACTCCACTGAAAACAACGTATTTAAATCGAGACGTCAGTGGAAGCGCAAGCTTCTTGACGACCCATATCATTTTAAAAGAATAAAAATAAAAGATAAATCAATAATTATACGAAATAAGCAAAGCATTAGCACCGACGCTGACCAAGAAACAGAGCTCGGGTTATGACAAGTAAGAATCATACAGTGCCCTGGAAAAATCGTGAAGAATTCACTGTTAACGTATCGAAGAGAAATCGATTTCGGCGAAATGATATTTCTTGATTTATATAGAGATATATCGGAATGACCGAATTATTGAACAATTGGATGATGGAGCGAGTACAGGGAGAGAACACGACAAGAGGATAAAGAAGAAGAAGAAGAAGAAGAAGGAACAGGAATCTAAAGGTTAAAAGAAGCATTTGTCCCAGCCTAGCGTGCTCACTTCCAATTAAAAAGTACAAAAATTTTCTTCGTCAGATCGCCTTCCGTCCTTGGAGATCATCTGAGCCATACCAGGTTGTCCCTAAAAGTATTCCGGCCCACCTTATGCTTGATCTTCTCTTGTCCTTAAAGTCGAGAAAAGAAAGAGGTAAGAAGATAGAAAGAAGACCGTCCTATTTGGTTCACCAAAGAGCCAGAAGACCCAACAGCCCCAATACAACCAAGAGTGGCGCGCCGGCGGCGAAGCTCCGGCCGGCACCGTTGAAGCTTTGGTCGATAGGGTACAAACTTCCGGGTGGGCCCGTGATGTATATATAGCCCGACGGTGGCGGCGGGGACAGGGGGCATTCTGAGCATGGAGGAGGCTTCTTGTGGGGGGCGGTGGGCAAGGGGTGGGCGGGGGCGGCGGTGGTGGGCAAGGGATGGGCGGGGGCGGCGGCGGAGGCGACTGAGTGCAGGGGTTGCAATTCTGCGATCCGAGGCCAGAGGTGTCGTCCAGCTTCCGCGAAGTCAATCCACTAGTCGGGATTGCGACGGCCAGAACTAGGACCAACAGGAGACCCAAATTAGCCATCGATGAACTTGTCTGGAAATCTTGTGATCCGATCAGAGAGATAAACTAAAAGGATGAATCAAGAGAACTGGAACTTCTCGTGGGATTGGTGAAGGATCGGACCTTGCTCAGGGTGACGTTATTAGGTGCATGGAAAGCGCAAGAAAAAATTCAAAGGACGACAGGCTTTTTGGGGGAGTGACATAGAAGGCAAAGAGGACTAGGAGTGAGCGAGACGCGTTCTTACCCGAGGCTTTGTAGGGAAAGGGGGGAGGGTGGTGAGGCCTTACCTTGTCCGGTAAGGCAATGGAGAGGGCATGTGAATGGTCCATGAATTGGGGGGGCCCCCCCCACTTTGATGATGCTATAATCTTTTATTTTAATGGTGAATTTTCGTATTGGCACGTATTGGGTAGCATAGGTTCTTCCAATGATTGTACTTGGTTTATGGATCATCTGCTTTGTTTATTGATTTCAGCCCGTAGTTAATGGATCATGCAATCTGATGCCACTTTCCATGGTTGATTGATAGTACCAGTTGAGCCTCTCATTCTCTTTATTTTTTGAAAGGAAAATAAATAATGAGAAGGGAGCTTATTTCCTACTTAAACATTAATTAGCTAGATTTAAGAGATTGTGTTACAAACATATGACTAGATCGGTCCACCGTTCCCTCGTGTATAGCACTTTCTCCATGCAATGATGAATTCCCACCTTCGGTAGGTACCTATAATCTTTAATTTATTCACTATAAAAAAAGCTTGTAAAACCTAGGGATTTCCTTCAAACTTCACTCATAAGCAATTCAGCCCGCAATATGGCACGGGTACAGGTTGTTGCATGAACAGAATCTTGAATGAAGGAATCTTGTTCTTACTTTTTAAAAATGCGTATGCTCATAAAAAGCTATGCCTTTTATACAAAGTTATTCATGGACAGCCCATGATCGCCATGAAATATTTCCCTTTACATCAAATTATTATGCTCTAATCAATCAATTCACATGGCCATTTCTTTCCCCCGGGGGGGGAAAGGGGGGTGTGGCCGGTCATCTATGTTAAGGCTCAAGATCAAGAGAAACATTGCAAAGCTAATTTGTACTATTTCACTCGTGATGTATGATCTTCTGCATAATCGAAGAGGGACACAATCATGTCATCCTTCTTTTCCCTGGAGAAACCCTAGGTTTCTAATAACTTGTGATGTTGCAGTTGTTTACACGACTTGATTTGCGCCCTGTGTCATCACTTCACTGGCATTTTCAAAGTGATGTCTGATGGTAGGTTGGAGTCAAATGTTGATCGAATTCTGCAGGAAACTTGCATGAATCTTTCAATTTTCCAGAATAGTCCAACATACGTCGTTGTCTTTATTTCTCGGCTTAATCTATTTTAAAGACGCAGATGATGCGCATGTCAAGAGAATCCTATGCTCATTATCTGGCAGGCTGAGGCTAAGAAAACATTCATAAAAGTCGGTCGCTTTCGTGGACTATCGAATCTTTTTCAATAATGTATATACGAGCTCCTGGTCCAACATCGCCTTACCATCTTTTACTTGTATCTTTATTTCTCGATCCTTCTTGAAGGATAATATTCTCTTCTTTTTCGCCATTAGCTAGCTTTTTTTTTTTCCTATCTTTGATCTGTTCCTTTCTTTCTATAGAATGAGATTATTCCTAACTAGTTTTGGAAATTTTCTCGTCAATTGTGATCTCTCTATGAGGGAAAAGGGTAAAGATTAATACACTGCCAATGCGACCTATTGAATGGACAAAGTTACCCGATTCTAATGGCAAGGTTATGTGCTCGATGCCTTGAAACAATGATAAAAAAATTTGTATCAGTATATATCGCATTGAATTCGCTAGATCAAAGTTACACATACATGTTGCATAAAAATAAAGAAACCCGTCTTAACAAGCTCTTTAAAAATGGAGGCAAATGGTTATCTTAAGGCTAGAGTAATCACAATTTTAGTCCAAGAAGTTCTAATACAACTATGAGGTAACCCAAAATTAGGTAAAATCACCCGAAATTCGGATATAATTCATGAATCTGACAGCTAATTGGGGGGAATAGGCTGAAAATGCTTGATGCAGGTGATTTATTTATATAATATGTAGAAGTATAATTTGGTAATTCTATTCCATAGGCGTACTGACTACAGAGGTGGAGCCAGGAGGTAGCCATCAATGCGAAATCAATGGGAACCGAGAAAGAGGGTCAGTTCAAAAACTTGGAAATTGGAAACAAAAGTTGGGTGAAAGTGGACGTTTCTAGGAAATGTGAAGGGGACAAGAAAAGTTAGGAAGGAGTGGACGTGGACGAGCGAGATGGAAGATGAGATTAGTTGTGGGATAGAAAGAAAGGCCACCGTCCATTTTTTCTTTCTTTTTTTTTTTTTTTTTTTTTGAGCGAGTCCATTTTCTTTCTTAAAAGGCACGTTCTTTCCAATTTCCATGCCCTCCTCTCTCTCTCTCTCTCTCTCTTTCTCTCTCTCTCTCCACTGCTTTTAATTCAAGTCAGCATCAGGACTCGTGAAGTTTCACTTAACTAGACCGAACATTTCTATTGGAACTTCCTTGCCTTGTACCAATCATCTCACTGGGTAGTAAACGGGGGTGAGGATCATGCCTATCGTGTCTTCCACGTCGGGGCGTTGATGGAATTTGCCGAGGGGCTTCGAGACTATTGACATAGGTCGCGATCGGGGTATATGTCTCTCTAGGATCGAGACTTTGTGGGCAGCGATTGTGCTTCTTATTTGTTTCTCCTTTTTCCTACACGGGTCAACATCTGTGTTCAAATCAAATATTTTGTAGCAGGTGTGAGACTCTTGTACTATTATCAAAAGAGGTTGTTATGACTGATCGTCTCTTCTCACTATTTCCTTTTTATGGTTAGAGTCTCTCTCCACTTATAATTGTTCCTCTTATAGAATTTATTCTCTAGAAACAATCTATCTCTATCGATGTCGATAATTGAGAACCGAGAAAGTTCTCATTTTCTTTTGGTTGAAATAGTATAAAAGTCGCATAACTTTCTTTGTCCATGGTGTATGGAATTCGAATTTTGATGGTCCAAAACTTCCTTTTGTCAATTAACATCAAAAGATTATGAACACGATTTGGTTGCATCTGTTGGGGCCTCATGAGAAGTGAGAAGTCGAAATTGCAATCTCCCGACATCATATTTGGGGACAACTAGCCCGTGCGACTATGCTGCCCCCGCCGCCGGCGGTAAAAGCAATTCTAGTGGGTTAGAATAAGGGCAAAGTGGGCTGGTCCAGAGGATGGCCTCCTCCACAATAGCAAGGCCAGCCCAGTCTGGAGATTGAGCTTGGTAATAAGGCCACCGGCCATGGACACGCTGTCCAACACATGTGGTTCGATTACGATATCTTGCACAGGTTCGTGGGCCAATGTATATCCAGCATCCCTCGTGGCATCGATGATTTTGTTGTTTCTTGTCCACTCGGGGCTTAAGGAAAATCTATAGATCTAGCTGCGTGTAGTGATAAGGTCGTCAGAAAATGTTTTTAACTCCTTTGTGTTTTTGACTCTGCTTGAGGAATGGTCAAATACTACAAATGTCTTCTCCGCAATAATTTTTTTACGCATCTTCACTTTTGCGATTGATGCTCAAGAAATTGCAAGTTGCTGCCCGAGAAGTCTGAATCAAAATCTTAGTGTGATACCGCACCTCTAACTCAAAATATATTTTCAGTGAGTTCTTTTAGAAGAAAAATTATTTGTAAGTAACCTTAAAATATATTTTGGCATATATCATCAGCAAGTTTTTAAGTTTCAATGCTACTGATTAAGCACTTGACAAGAATTATTGAACACTGGTAACATGACATTCCTATAATTAGTAAACTGATTTTGTAAGTGCGTCCAACATGTGGGATGGTCGAAAAGTAAATTTCACGTCATGATATGTCATGTACCAAAATAATTTAAAGGCGCACCTCATCTTTCCACGTTGTAACTTAATCCCAAATTCCACTTCTCTTTGATAAGAACAAAGAGTCAGCACCGCTCGCCAACTGTGGTCCGGAGGGCCCACACCAGGGCCACCGCCGCCCATATGCAGCAACCAGGAGACAAAATTAGATGCAGAGAGCAATTAACAACTCGATAGGAGAAACCGGACACTTATCCGATTTCAATACTCGGATCTGGGATTTCTACATGATCTCAGCTTGTTCCCAATAGAATTCCCAAATTCAGAAAATCAAGAACGAAGCCAACCGCCTGATAAACAAGATCAAGTACAAACACACTTCCCATTCAATATTCACGAAAGCAATTTCGAATGTGAACTACTGCTGTACATAACATGCCTCCTCTCAATCGAACAAACACGGCAGAGGCCATTCCAATACTTTGTACAACAAGAGGGTTGGGGCGATCCGCACAGCAAATACAAGCAACAACTGCTCACGTTTGCCATTCCCAGGCGTTTGATACCACTAGTCGCATCGAATGCGATCATGAGCTCTTCACGGAAAATCTCTTTTGATGTTTCCCTCTTTTTCCTTCCCGCGTGTACTGGAGCAAGTCTCAATGGCAATAACGACTGCTTGTTTCGTACATCCCGAACGCTGATACGCGCGAATGCGATGTGTCCGGCATCAAGTCTAATTCGCACCGTGCTCTCTTTGAGCTCTTGTGGTCCTCAGAGATCATAGCTTCAGGTGACCAAGGCCCAAAATCGAACCCCTCCACCATCTCCATGAACATCGTTTGCAAATCTTCCATGCTATATTGTTTCTCCTGAGTTACATTTCAGATCAGGAAAAACACCCCATTAGGCAGGAAGAGACTTCAAAAAACCACATGAGGATCTCGAACAAGAGCCTACCAATTATAACTCTACATTAGGCAAATATTATACAAGATACGTGTTGCTTGAAAACCCTTTGCCCTCCACACGGAAACAGAGATTACACATTTCTCAACTTTTTTCTGCTTTCGAGAACTAAAAATAAGAACATATGCGCATCGCCTCTTATCAAAGACATCGTTATCTCAAAGCAATATTTCAGGAACAAAGTAGAAATCGCAGACCAAAAAAGAAACTTCGTGCAAACATCTCCGACCATGGCTAAACAGAGTTTAAAGCTTCGGAAACCAAAAAAGAAGCTTTGTGCAAACATCTCCGACCATGGCTAAACAGAGTTTAAAGCTACTGAAATGGAAAAGAAGCGAGAGAGAAATCATGTGAACGCATCATACCTCTCTGCTGGCCTGTCCCATGAGAGACACCATCTCTTGTAGAAAGTCACAGAACCCCTGAAACAACGAGAAGCAACAGATTCAGCACCCTCTTTCCAGGCAAGAGACACTTGATCTGACAAATGGACCGACTTGGTTAGTTCCCTAGATGGCTTACCTCATCTGCTTCGTCATTCGGATCGTACAACCCCGCATCGTATAATGTCCTCTTCCTCTGGTCTGACAATACTGTTCCATCAAAACGAGAGAAATCAGAGAACGGTGAAAACGCCCCCCTTCATACTTGAAAAGGCAACGGGGAAAAGGAAAACAGGGGAAAGCAGATAATTTACCTTCGTAGGCTTCCTGAATCTGCTGAAATTTGCGCTTGGCCTCGCCCAACAGAGACGGGTTCCTCGTCCACCGGTCAGGATGCCATTGCTGCACCGCAACGAAACGCCCAAGAAACATTAGATTTCCACATGGTTCATCCACCCAGAAAAAGCTCGATACTTCAATCAGCTGCAGCACATTTAGGCGCAACCCAGCACTGAAATTTCCCATCTTTCTTCGCCAATCGAGTTCGTTCTTGTGGACTTACCATAGCGAGCTTGCGATAGGCGCGCCTTATCTCCTCCAAAGAAGAGCCGGGAGCGACGCCGAGGACGCCGTAATAAGACCGCGAGCTCTGACCACCCTCCATGTCTTCCCCCCACTCCTCCTCACCCATCATCACGCTCAACGAAACGAGCAACGAAAGCAAAGCGGGCGTTCATCGTCGTGTATATATAAGGGAGGTCCAGAAGAGGGCGACGATGGCCGCGCAGAGGGAAGGCCAGGAATCGAGGCGAGAAAAATATCTGAGAGATTGTTCTAGCAGGTGGGGGCGTGGGGGGCTTTGGAACGTTCCGGAAGCGACGTCGGCGACTACTTTTTTCACGTTGAACCAGATATTTTTGGAGTCGGGGGGGGAGATAATATCGAGCGCCCTCGTGGGCGGGCCCCGCCCGGGTCTTCTCGACACGGACGGCCGAGGTTTGCTGGGTTCTCTGCGGAAGTGACCTGATGCCGACACGTGTGCGCGCTGCTCCGTATGACGGAATCGTCTCAGATAAAAAAAAAAAAAACAAGATCATTAGACCCTTCGAGTCTAGGAAGACAATCCTAATATATTATATTAAAATGGGCTTTCGGATATTTTTATTGTATTTGAATAAATGAGGGGAGTTTTTCCTTTGCATTAGATATTTCAAAGTTTTGTAGATAACGAAAGAAGAGTTTTGACACTTTCAACACGTTCAACCTTGATGAGAGAGGACCGACCCAAAAAAAATAGAAAAAGAAAGAAGAGTTTCTTTTTACAAATAAAATATGAAATTTGAAATACATTTTTAAGGTCTCAATCTAACTTTAAACATCATACCGTAATACTATATTAATCAAACTAAGAACAACAACTATGTGATAAGAGAAAATACTATAATATTATGTCGATTCGCTATGATTCATAATATATATATAAAAGGGGAGTTTTGTTGGGGTATGCACAGTAATACCTATATTATTCTCATTCCAATTCTATAAGAGTATAACGAAAATATTTTGTTTTTTTTTTTTTTTTTTTTTTTTTTAACTAAGAAAAATAAGATGACATAACTAAGTAGCTTTGACTATTAGGTTTCATTTGTCTCACAAAAAATGAATAATCTAAAAAATATTTCCTTGGAAATAATCACTTGATCGCCTAAAATAATTAGTCAATATATCTAATTATTTTTGTGAATAATGAAAATATTTTTTTGTTCATTCATTTGCAAGTGATATAAGTAATCATATTTAGAAAATATTTTCTAAATCATTTATTTTTCATGAAACCCACAAAGCCTCAGTCCATTTCACGGAAAACATATTTATCAATTTACGATAATTGGTTCGCTTAGAAAAATGAGTCAACGAAAAACTTATGCCTATATTTAGGAAAATGGTTGCCCTATTTGAAAAACCGGAAAATATTTTCCAAAATATAATTAAGTATTAACACCTAAACTCAAGACTCTATGCTTGGGCTCGAAAATCTTAACGTTGATTCTCGGGTCCTAGGTCCCAATGTTCAAGACCAGGTCGTTGGAGGTTCAAGCCCAAGCCCCTAATGCCCATGCTTGGGTCCTTTGAGGCTAAACCTAAACCCTTGGTAGTGATGCCCGATTCCTCGGCACTTGACCCCAGATCTATAAAGGCCCTACTTGATTCCCTAATACTTGAGCTCTAGTCCATGAAGGCCATGCATGGTGGCGCTCGAGCTCAAGTCCTTGACAAATGAAATGTTCGTTTTAATACAAATTTTGAAAAAAAATCAAAATTTTCAATTATTTTTAAATTTCAATGAGCAAAGGGAGGGAGCGAGGAGTTGACAAAAAAAGAGAGAAAAAGCTTTAAAAAAAAATCATATTTAAGGAAGAATCATCTTCTTTCTCAATTGGTGTTGTTAACAAGTTCTTTGCAGGCCCTTGACATTTCATGTCAAACTCCGATGAAAGAAACAAAGTTTTCACAAGATAATAAAGAGAGAAGGAGAAATTCAAGTAATAAAAAAAAATCAACTACCAAAGAAGATCAATACTCACGTAACAATAGTCCCTATAGGGGAAGTTGACTGATGAATAAAGGAGATTTGAGAGAGATATATATTGTCATCTAATTTGATTTGTTATGATTGAAAGTGGGAGAAACTTGAACACAACCACATTGATCAATGCCATGTTGTGTGTTATCTTCATAACCATTGTTAGTCAACTTCCATAGCTTCTTTTCAATAGTGTCATAAAACCTTTTGCACTATGAAACTGAGATTTGTTTTCAATTAGGGAGTTGCTTGTGAATTGGAATGAAGTGTATCACACACTTGTGCATCATAGATTCTACAAGAACCTTGTCTCGACGGAAACCATAAAAGAGCTCTCTATCGTCACACAACTACTAACTCCCACTTCCCTTTTCCTCTTCTTCTTCATGTTTGTAGAACCATTGTCCAGTAACCATTATGCTTACATTTCTGGTTTGTGCAATATCATATATAATTAGATGATTAGTACCTAACTGAATATTGCTCAACAAAACATAATAATAACCAAGGGGACAAACTTTTCTACAACAGTTATTAAATAAACAAAGTTTTCCCAAGATAATAAAGAGATTGGCAAAATTCAAGTGAAAAAAAATCAACCACCATAATGCAGAAATATCCACTTAGGAAGAAGACCAATGCTCACGTAGCAAAAGCCATTAGAGGGGGAGTTGACGGATAAATCAAGGAGACAAAGAGATATATATCCATCGTCTAATTTGATTTGTTATGGTAGAAAGTGGGAGAACCTTGAACACAACCAATGTAACGAGCATAACATAAAAACTCACACTATGCTTCATGATATAAAAATCCCTGGAGGTTGAAGTTCTTGAAATAACTTAGATAACTTAATGTCGATTGGATTTAATCTCCTATTCCGTAAGATCTAATCTAGGATAAATGCTTAAATGACTCAATGTTACAATCCTCTTTGGAAAAATCTTCACTTCTCCCCTTTAAGCAAATTTGGAAGTCTCCACTTCCCTCCTTCTTCAAACTTTTGTTTAACTTTTCTTCTTATCGTCTTATGGCTATCATTCAAGAGGATCTTGTAGTTCCAAACCCCATTGAAATAGATCAAAAACTATATGTGGTTGTTATCAAGGTAACTATTTTGTGCCTCCATTTTTGTTCAATGCCTCCTTATCTCACTATGTGGGCTCATAAAACTCATTCTGAGTTATGTGAAAAGTATTAGTGATCATGCTAATCCAATTTACATTTTCATTGTGAGTTAGTATCGGAAGTTTTGATGAACGATACATTGTCGAACAAAAATATATAGTTTTGAACAAAGTCAGACATATCGCTTTTCTACATATCGATGTTGTAAGGATTCGTAATGATTTGGATGCTATATGCGTATCAAGGAGTTCTACTAGTGTTGAATTAGCTTTAGCTTGCAGGTTTTTGTGATTTCTAAAGAATTCGATCAATGGTAATAAAGAATAAATTAGTTGGGGATTGGGTTTTGACTATCTTATGAGTTCAATCAGAAAAGTGCATGTTAGGCTTTAGATCATCCTTAAACTAGAGGCTTTTTTAAGAACTTCATCCTCTAGGGATTTGTCGTGAGTTGGTCAAAATAGTGTTCCCTTACTAGTGTGGTCTTAGGAGTTTCTTACCCAAGTCAGCCTTACTCACTCATACTTGCAAAGATCATAGAGAGAGAAACTCTAGAGAGAGAAGAGAGAGAAGCTCTAGAATTATATTCACTCGTGAGATGGATACAAATGAGGGGCATGGTGATGATTCCGTTGCAGTTGATACTGGTCCTATTGTGGGTAATGATGGATTCAATGTGGCTATGATGATGGTGATGGTGGGGCTTGTATTTCACTGGCGCTCAACAAAAGGCAACCATAGCAAATGAGGCCCAAAAAGATGTGGAGAAAGTGTGTATGTATGTAAGTATGTATAGCACACCACTACTACTATATTCACATACTATTGGATGAGCCTCTGGCGATTAAAGTAGCTTTTTGTGTAATTATTCCCCTTGATTCATTTTTTTTTTCTTTTTGGTAATGAATGTCACGTTGGCTATAAGGTTTTGTGCATTGCCATATCTAGGAAAGTGCCAAACTATATACATATATGTATGACTTGCTTTCACTGAACGCTCCACCCCTTAGTTTCAATAGGTACATCATTTCAAATGCAAAAGGAAAAATGTATACTAATGGTTTCACCTAATTGCGATGTGAACTTTGGTTAACACTAGGTCCACAAATCAAAGTCCATTTAAGATCATGATGGGGGCAATAATCGCTCACTCTAAGCACAATTGCCACAAGCCCTCTAGGCAATAGCCCATCCATCCACGTACAAGTTCATCAAGGATTGGCATGTGTAGGTGGACTTGGCATGGACGTGTCTATAAAAGGCCTCAAAGCACATGAAGAAGTGGTCTGACAAGAAGTGACGGCACGTGGAGTACTAAGTCAGGGACATGATATTAGCCAAACTTCACCTAGTTCTATGTTATAAGGACAGGGGCTACTCCATCTCTATGAGGGGCCAATCCAAGTGTTCAACAAGTCAGGAAGATCACATGCAAATTGTAACTTCTGCCGAAACTAAAGATACATCCGATATTCCATGTTAGTATACTTAAGTCTTTCCATGTAAACAAGGAGGATCCAAAAAGGGTAGTCGCAATGGGCAACACTTGAGGCTAAAACCTCATATGATCAAAGATGTCGAATGCATCATGGCAAATCGTATCATATGAAAGCGTTATTATGCACTGAAATGAGAATATTTAATTCAATGGAAAGGGCTTTTGGAGAGCAAAGCAAATTGGGAATCCATTGAAACATTTTGCCAATTTAAGAAGCAAATCAATGCATTCCATGCCGAAGATACAAAAAAGGCGTTGCTCAATTAGGTGGGGGAGAATGTCACGGCCTAAAGAAGCGATGTGATTTAGAGTTTTTCTGAACAAATGACCATGATTGATCTATGAATAAGCAACACTTGTATATCTCTTGAGTCTTAGGGTTTTCTGAGTATTTTAGAATACTTTAGGGGGGGTTGATACAATAATTTTTTTATAATAAATGTGGGTAGTTAGATACCATCAGATTAAGGAGAGATCTACAGCTACGGTTGAGCCTGTACTTATATATATATATGAGCCTTCTCCTTCACATTTGTATCCATCTCACAAGTGAATACAATTCTAGCAAGTTCAAAAGATTTTCACTATTTCTTAGATTCATGGATCCAATTCAATTACGTGGGATCTTTCTTTCACATTTTTTTCCACCAAGAACGTTAAAGAGACCCGCGATACCGTAGAAAGTCATCACAATCCCTTGTGGAAAAAAAAAAGAATATGTTGAGACGGAACTAAAGATATCAAATTTTTACCAAGATAACTGGGAGATTCAACTAATACGAATCCTAGTGAACCTAAAAAAAGGATAAAGGCCTAGCAGAAATTACTTATTTTTTTGAGACCTCACTATAAGTTCTATCCATATATGTTATGATCGACAACTCATACAGGATCCTTCTGAATGATAGCCATAATATGATAAGAAGAAAAATTAAACAAAAGTTTGAAGAAGAAGGAAAGTGGAGACTTCCAACTTTACTTAAACGGGAGAGGTGAAGATTTTTCCAAAGAGGATCATAACATTAAGTCGTCTAAACATTTACCCTAGATTAGATCCAATGAAAAAGGAGAAGCAATTCAATTGACATAAAATTTTTTCGAGAACTTCATCCTTTAGGGATTGCTATATCATGAAACGTGAATTTTTATGTTATGCTTGTTATGTTGGTTTGTTCAAGTTTCTCTCACTTTCAACCATAACAAATCAAATTAGATGAAAGATATATATCTCTCTTTGTCTCCTTGATTTATCTGTTGGCTCCCCCTGTAATGACTTTTGTTACGTGAGCATTGGTCTTCTTCCTAAGTAGATGTTTCTACATTATGGTGGTTGATTTTTTAGTTTTTTTTTTTTAAATTTTTTTGTGTTACTTGAATTATGCCATTCTCTTTATTATCTTGTGAAAACTTTGTTTGTTTGTTAACTTTTGTAGAAAAATTTGTCCCCTTGGTTACTATTATGTTTTGTTGTGTAATATTCAATTTGGTACTCATCATCTAATTATATAGGATATTGGACAAACCAAAATTATAAGCATGATGGTTACTGGACAATGATTCTACAAACCAAGTAGAGAAAAAGGGAGGTGGAAGTTAGCAGTTGCGTGACCATAGAGAACTCTTTTATAGTTTCCTTCGAGATAAGGTTCCTGTAGAATTTATGATGCACAAGTGTGTGGTACACTTCATTCCGATTCACAAGCAACTCCCTAATTGAAAACAAAATCTTGATTTCATAGTGTCATAAGATTTCATAGTGCAAAAGGTTTATGACACTATCTAACAATGATTATGAAGATAACAAACAACATGAAATTGATCATCTCCTTCGAAAAACCTTAAAATGCTTGGGAAATGTCACACCTCCAACTCAACAAGAATAAGAGTAAAGACAACTCAACCTAAAATCAATATATATACATCAAGACAATATATACACATATTCAACAAATCATGAACTCAAACGACTCATATGTAATAAGGAATCATATAT
The DNA here is from genome assembly GCA_014182725.1 of Eucalyptus brandiana. Classification (NCBI taxonomy): domain Eukaryota; kingdom Viridiplantae; phylum Streptophyta; class Magnoliopsida; order Myrtales; family Myrtaceae; genus Eucalyptus; species Eucalyptus brandiana. Next base: position 34,904,684 of record CM024669.1, read on the forward strand.
TTTTCAAGGATCAACTTAATAATAGCCCCATGCAATATGCACGCACAAATATCTTCAATGGGCTTGGCCGAAATTTGTGCTCCAACGAACTTAGTCAAAAAAATTTAATTATGCTCATAACCTCTCTGCATTAGTCCAATTAGAATATGATTCATGTGGGCTTCTTTCTATTAAAGATGCTCCTAATATGCAAGTTAAAGAATATTTTCGGTTAGAGATTAGAAATAACTATTAATTTTCAATGCAATGAAATGCCAAAATGGATCGTCAAAATTTAAGTGTCAACATAGTGGCAAATAGCCATTGTGGACATTAACAATGGAAAGCGACAATGATGTTTGTGGTTGGACATAAACCAATTGGGTGTTTTCTTTTGTTTCATTTCTTTTCTTTTTCAATTGTGCTTAAATTTGCCTATGAATTATGTTAGTAAAATTATACGACATGACAATTTATTTAATGAAAGCCTTGATTTGAGCAACATATCCTAAAAGTTAAAGTAATTTGTGCATTGATGTACTTTCCTCACCAGTGAGTTTGGCTTGAAGCTTCCTTAGTAATATAAAGATTATATAATGGTTTTTAGATTAATGTGTACCTTCCTATTAAAGGTGAAATAAAATCCTCCTTTCTGACCCAAGAAAAAGATAAAAGAACCTAGACATTGTGGTAATTTGAATCTTTCATTTTTTTATTCTCTGATAGTCCTCATCTATTTAATGTGTCGATAAAAGTTTCCAAATTGCATGCTGACTTTGCCTCAGACAATGGGAATTGAAATTTTAGTGCAAAATACATTTTTATCATTTATGTGGTTGGTGCGACCTTATTTCTAGTGCACCCTCTAAGGTTCGGTTAATAGACTATTAAATTTAGACTTAAACTTCGATTCTCACAAATCCATACCAATTCACAACTTAGAATTCAAGTTATAATAGGCAAACGATTTTCAATTAGGAGTTGCCACCAGTCTATTCTTTGATGGGTTGATTAGAAACCCAAGTAATGAGAAATTTAATACCATTTCAGTACTGTAATTTTATCAAAAAATATTTGGCACATAATTTTGGTCATTCTAACGTATCTATTAATATTTGAGGTGATCATGCAGGTACGCAACTATTATATAATAGTCAATAAAGCATAGTAGTAAATAAATTGCAAGCACATAGAGAAAATACTTATCTCGGAGCAACGAAAGCTATCCGTAATGTTAATTAGAAATATCGCATCAATAACCTAAATATGATTTCTAATCAACACGCAATCCACTCGATATTTTTCTTCGAGATTCACTTATTTAAATGAAAGATAACCTACAATTAATCTAAATGTAATGACACAGAAAGTATGCCTATTTTAACTCTACATGCAATTTCTAATGAAACTAGTCTACGTGAGATGCGATTTAATAAATGAATTAACGTGTAATTTCTAATGACATGCAAAATTGATATGCAACTATTTAGCATGACATACAATTTCATAAGCCTAACCTACAATCACTAAAGACATGCAAGCAATGACATAACATATATACATATACATATATAATCACGTGGATAGTGATATGACACATCACATGGTATTGATGATGTGGCACTATGACGTAGCAAGTTGACGTGGCATTGTTAATGAGGCAAAAAGTGATGCATGGATGACGCAACTAGACTTATATGGCATGCACATGTTTATTTTTGGTATTTTTCATCTTTTAATTCTTATTTCAAGATAACCATAATTTAACCATCAAGTTTAGGATGATATCAAACTTAAACTTGGAGATAATCCATGTTCAGTCTTAATTTAAATTTAAATATAATTCTATCCTTCCAAAACCCACCTAAATATGCACTCTATCGTAATATCCTAACTTAACAGAAATTCTATCTAGCATGATTCTACCCTAATATTATCTCTAAAAAAAAAATCTATGTAAACATTCAAGGTTATCTAACAGAATCTAACCTAATCTACAATATTCAATTATAGAAATAATCAAATAAAAGATAAAAACCTGTCCGCATCACATCCGTTAAAATTTGGAAACAAGATATATCTAAATGGTTATGGATAAGATTGAAGACTTTAGTGCAGGAATCATATCTCATGATTGAGATCGGATGGTCGTCGACAAAATATTCAAATTAATATCTGACGAAATCGTTACCTAATTCGAAATATTGTGTGGATAACGATTCTAGATCAGACCTGACGGACGGCGATGGATTGTGGCACGGGATCACGATGATTCACGATGGAGGTGCGGCGGCTCGCATGGCCGACAGTGGGTTTCTCAGCCAAGGGGGTGCTTTTGGCTTGGCTTACACGAAGGCGGTGGATCACACGGTAGGGCCTCCTCGGGTCGTTAATCGACTTGCTACAACGGTGTTTCCCCACTGACCGGCGTGCCTGGGCTAGAGTAGTGATGAGAAAGCACCAACGGACGGTGAAGTTCGTAAATCGTTGCTGGGAGAACGCTGAGATAAGCTGCTGGTTCACCGTGAATTCACGAGCACGACAAAGCTCTTCGTTAAAGAACCTTGACCTTTGACGGTGTTCTCTTGTTGTGGCTGCCCCGAGAGAAGTTATTGTTGCTCATCCACCTGTTTGTCTGTCGAAGTGGGCCGTTGCTTTGCTGGGTGATGGTCAGCAAACTTCTCTGGCAATTGCACATCGATGAAGGCGTGAGGGGATGAATCCGTTGGTCGCTCCGTCGGGCACAATTGCGAAGCACAGAAAGGACACGATGAGCACGAGAGTTGCTGACCATGAGCAAGAGCGTCGGTCTCCGTGTCAACGAGGAAGCGACAGCAGGAGCTGGTCGTAGCGTTGGAGCTTCACCGGTGCAGGTCGGCTTTGAGGCAAGACGAAGCAGCCGGGGTGCTCGACGAGGGACAGCAACTGCGAGGAAGGGACTCGGCCCTGAAGCTTCTCTGGATGTTCTCCTTTCTTCTCAATGCGGCCGCCTCTCACTTTTAGCCGTGTCTATTGTGTGCAGCCCTCTCCCTCAATTCAAAATGTGAAGCCCTAGTGCCAAATCTAGGATTATAACTTTCCAACTAAAAATCTTAAAAGATACGCCATATCTCCACGAAAGAAGACTCTTTCTCATCAAATCTAATTGTGATAATATCAAAAGAAATTACTCAATTATTCAATATTTTCCAACATGGCTTTTTTTATGAAAAATTCGGCTCCTAATAATGTTCATGGGCTTGGTTATATTTCCTAATTGACTCTAGAATTATCCATTCAACTCTATCGATTCGACAAATATGTATATAAATGAAATATGCTCATAATGACTATATGCAGTTTAATAAAAATTGTGTTTGCTAGGGGTCAAGATTGATTTTTAATTTTCATAGATGATCAGGAAGTCCATATAAACATAAGTTTTTTTTTTTTTTTTTACCACATAAACATAAGTTGAATTTGTTGGAGCTTCAACACATGAAAAATGGAAGTCCAGTGCTTGTGTCGGGTAAGTTGCCACATCATCACATTCCATCCAATAAAAAAACGAGCGTACTATTTATTCCTCATGTGTTCCATCTTCGCTTCAAGTTTTTGTCGCTTGCCCGTCCCCACGCCAGCCCCAACACCCCCCCACAAAAAAAAAAAAAAAAAAAAATCTAAGCTTGTGATTTCACGCATCGCAAGCAGAGGGAAACCCTCCAAAACCACCCATTTACATCATAATCATCATGATGCGCTAATCATAAGTTGGATGCTCATTTACATTTTTTTTCCTTTCTTGTAGCTGCATCCTGTGTATACAGTTAAGAGGAATGATATTCTTTACTTGTAATTGCAAAGTTGGAGATAATGAGAATGGATATCATACAAGACAAAGTCATAATTACACACAAACTCCATGGACAAGCTCCAGGCGACATTAGCTATATACATCAGATATCTCCATTAAAGCAGAAGCGAACTCACGATACGGTAAGAGAGAGAGAGAGAGAGAGAGAGAGAGAGAGAGAGAGAAGGCAGTACCTACTCCGCTTCTTGACAACTTACCTCCGGGGCTTTGCTCATTATCGAGGTTCGTATGGTACACCAATATCAAACAAGGAACAAACTAGGGTTTAAGGGTGCTGAATTCCATGCAAACACCCGTCAACTAAGAAGCCTCATGCTCCTACCTCAACTTCGTTGTCTGTTCAACCTCTATCATAATATATCATGCTCGAGACTGCAGCGGTCAATTTTCTTATAAGGAAGACTTGATGACATCAATTTAGCGATTCAAAACTCTAAAAATTTTCAGCATTCATAGATGATCTTACCAAGCAATGGCAGGCGAATTTTGGCTCATAATATCAAATGTAGTCATACTATATATAGAAAAGAGAGATAATCATGATATTATTCTTATTTAGAAGAAGTGTTTCGTTGGCCTTCTCCTACAATGTATATACAAAAGAGGGTTATCATGATGCAAGTTTGGCTTCATTTAGGAATTACTTCTATCCCGAGGTGCTCCAGATTAAGATTTGACTGCATGGTAAAAGAATAAGAAGAAAAAGACCTTTTAACTCCAGTAGGAGGAAAATGGCGCTGTCACAAAAAGTTCTGGTGGTCCAAAAAGCTGATACAATAATTGTAAGGTCCTGTCGGGAAATGATAGGGAGAGTGAGAGCTATAGTGTCTCCAGGCACTTGTAAGAGTTTATGGAACAGAATTCCCCGATGCAAACTCAGTAAAACCAGATGATTCACATGCGAAATTTCAGTGACCAGTACCACGCCTCGCTAATCTCATGTTTTCATGTACGTGGTTCAAACTATTACGAAGAGACTAGATGTCCCTTATATTATTTGATTTTCGACCATGTCAAAGTATTCAACATTGCTTATATAAATAATTTATAGAGTCTTAGAATAGGTATAGTCTTCCTCCACATAGCAACTTAACATTTCTAATCATACACAAATTGAAAATAGTACTCTCGTTCCAAAAAAAAATTATTGGTTGAACATATCTCCTTGCAATTTTCAAAGTCCTACGTGTAAGATGTATACATAACTCATTGTTCGCATTTACTGGCTAATCCAATACCCTTCTACTTCTTTTCAAACAATTCCTTACTGCTTTAAATATTTTACGTCTGCAAGAGTTATGTAGATCTTAGATCTATGAATCATTATCTTCTCCCACGTTGTCCATATTTATAGATGAACATCATCTAGTGGCACCAGTTCACTGTATTTTTTTAATCCTAATTTCTGTCCGTCACAAGCCTATTGAGGTGAAGTCCGTGGCAAAATAATCAAACCACGGTCGCTAAAGAAAGAAGTGACGAAGTGCTGACCTACCCCATGAGGTATAGCTTTCTTATCAATTCAATCTCCCTTACACAGCTAGCTTTTTACTTGGAATGACCACATATATATGTAGACATTAAAAAGTCACACCAGTTAAGGACGACCTTGTTCCTCTACTTCTTACTTGTCGTTCAAACCCAAACACGCTCAACCGCCAAAAAATCACTCGAGGGTCTGTGTCTTCAAAATAGTTTGATGGAATATAGGACACAAGCTCCAACCGTAACATATGTACTGATCAACCAGCCAAACTTTCTAACATAAGATACGACAAGCAAGTCATTTGACTTGCCTCTTGGTTTTGGCTTTGAAATATCTTTCCCAATTTGTAGAACCTCAAAAATTTTGACGCCCCTTCGTAAAGTTCGAGTCCTTGGTGAGTATAGTAGATGGAGAAGAAGTGCATATTTCACACCATATAGAAGAGGGGGGGGGGGGGGTGGGGTGGGGAGGAGGTTAAAAATCAAGGAACTAACGCGGGATATAGAGAACTCCGTGCGTGAGATCATATGTAAGAATCATAGGTCAATCGGAGATACATGGTTGATTTGTCTTGAGGAAAAATCAAAGAACTAACACGAGATTTTTATGGCGATGGCTCCCAAAAGTGATTTCTCAAGTCAAACGATTTAAACTGTTCGAAGATGGACATGATTGTGCTTGATATATTAAAGTGGCCTTCGGAAGATTCAAGTTTTGTTAGCTTGGAAAGATCAAAATTAGGTTTTTCCCAACAGTTGAGATAGTAGGAAAATTCAAAGAATGAACACGAGATTTAGAGAACTCCATGCGAGTGTGAGATCATATGTAGGACTTAACAGTCAATCAAAAATATTTGGCTGATTTGTCTTGAGAAAAAAAAAAAAACTGCTAAAAATGATTTCTCCGGTCAATAAATTTCAACCCTTCGACGGCGGATATGATTGTACTTGATATCTTAATCTGGTCTTAGGATGATTCAACTCGTTTTTAGGTTGGAAAGATCAAAACTAGGTCTTTGCCAACAGTCCCGAACACATATGATCAGGTCGAACAGACAACGAACCAAAGGACAAAGCCGCAAAAGGCCACTCACTTGACAAGCATCGCATAGAATTCACTCACCGGTCGAGTTTGAACGTATGCTGAACACAACAAGCTCGATCTGGTAACATGTTAATCTGTGCCGAGAACATCTGAGAGCAAATAACAACACCAGCTAATCGGAGTTAACACTTGAACCAACACATGCAAGCTTTAAACCTTGAAATCACGATAAACTTATGGAAGGTGGCCCAAAAAAAAAGGAAAGGACGAGGAGAAGATAAGCATGGAAGAAGAATAGAGATAACTATGATTACCAAGTAGGCGTTGCGCTATCTGGGAGAGAGAGGTTGAGGCAACAACTTGCGAAGCCGATTTTTTCTCCGATAAGATCTACAATTCTTTCTCTTATATAAAGAAATAGAAAGAGAGAGGGAGAAGAAGAGATAGAGAGAGATTTCAAGCGTGTGAGTTTCTCAATAATTTCTTGCTTCGGCACGCGCGGAGAGAGCTTTGACTCGCAGGTGAAATGTTTTCGGTGATGGAGATATGTGAGGAGAGGACTTGCGGTGCATGTAGGTCTTGCGTTCACCATTTCTTTTTCTATTTTAACCCCCAAACCCCAACACGAGTTTAATAGTATTATCGTCTCCTTTCTTTTCTTCCCTTCTTTCGGGGGATTGATGTAAACCGACGCTACATTTGCCAGAACTTGGAAAGCAACATCTTCATTGAATATATGTTGATGAACCAATCCTAGATATTAATAAAGGTTTGTTAAGATATTTATCAGGAAGCTGATAACCGTGCTACATTCTAGGCATATATATTTAAATATATACAGATTTTGTCATGCATGATGCTCCGAGATGAATCGCTTGTTGCACTTGTGTCTTGTCCTTGCAGATCGCGTTAGATTGATTGAATGTATGTTATGATTTAGAGGAACTCTTACTCCATGTTCAGAAAGAGATTATTGTAAAAATTTTCCTGACGTGGGCTATATTAATTGAGATTTTAATTTACCATTTTACGAGGTTGGTCTAATAATGTAAGACATAAGATTTTTTAATAGTCAAATATGGAATTGATTTGTGTGGACCGAGTTGAGCTCGACCCGTGATAAGAAGGTTTGACTAAAAACTCTATAAATAACACTAAGGTCTCTCCTATAACTCTCATTGTTTCACGCATATACTCTTACCTCACATAAGGAAGCCATGAGGAGCGGTCTCATTGCACCAAGATCTGAGGGTCATAGAGGAGAAGAACCTGAGCGTCGAATTGTCGTCATTCCTCATAAAAAACGATGGATTCCAAACCAAGTACGCAAGTCTTCGTCTTCTCCTCCAATATCTTCGAGTTTTTAGCTATGTTAATCTTGAGATGTTGCTTCAACGGCCAACAACTATTATATATGTTGTTTCTTGCTACACAATCCAAAGAACTTGCGTCGTACATGTTTGCTTATGGTGATCAAAATGGATGTTTATCAACATCGGCATATTAAAAAGTAACAAGTTTAAATTAATCCTTTGTAAATATAAAGAGAAGAGACATTTCTTTTTCTTTCTTATGATTAAAAAATCAGTCTTGATATAGAAAAACTTGTACGAAAATTAACAGCTTGAAAGAAAGGATGGAAAACATTACATCAAAATATCAAGAATGACCATCCAAAAATTAAATATATTGTTTTTAGTTGAACCAAAGCTATCTGGCAGCTTGGTTTGGTTTCAATAACCAAACCAAACGGCCAAATTATATAGTACTATCAATTAATTCATTTTATTTGTTGTATTTGTAATTTACGTATGAAGTAACTTTTTTTCCCCTTTCTAATTGTGAATTCGCTAAGATTTTCATTTTTTGTGAACATAATTTAGTACTATCTATTTGTTCTTCGTGAAATTAATACCCTTTCAATATTACTTTCAGTGGATTAAAGATCATCAAGTATAAAAATGTTAAAGACCAGCAAATAAAAGATAGAACAACAAACAAAACCAAAATGCGACCCAAAGTACGATCGGTTTGGTACAATTTCATTTTCATTCAAACCGTATTCATGCGACTTGGTTTGGTGTTCAATGTGTTAAAATTTTCAAGCATTTTGGATATTAAAACCGGTGAGCCATATACTTATACTTGCAATATCTTTCAAGTCATTTTATGAATCAATATTCGTATCTCTATTATTAGTTTTATCTTAGCTCGTGAAGAGTTTTCATTATGCTAAACCTTTCACGGTTCTTGGATTTTTCTTATCTTCTATTTTACATATAAATCGTGTGCTTCCTTTATAGACCACTATAAATAGAAACGGAGTCATTGCAACAGGTTTTTAGGATACTTCATATTGAGCTCGACTCGATCATCATTTGGTTTGTGACGAAAATCCTTACTCCTGGACTAATGACAACTCATCAACTTCTTTACTATAGTGGCCAAAGTTCAAGTATTTCCTATCGTCTCCACAGAATAAAAATAGAATTATGCCAAAGAAAATTTAACAACAGTAGACTTTTCTGAATAAGTAATTTCGAAAAGGATTGGCTGGCTGAAAATCAGGTGCAAAAATAAGGAGATTTACTACAATAATTTAACAGATACAGATGCTAATAATGACATTTTAACAGATACAGATGTTCTTGATTTTTAGCCAACAATAAATTTATCATATAGGTAAGAACTCTAAAATTATAATTTCGGGATGCTTATTGTATAATTGTCAACCTCTTGGTAGCGAACAAGCCTTTGATTGGAATGTAACACGTCGCATGTGTGAATGATGACGTTTCTACATCAAGGTAACCATGGGACCCCTTCAGCTAACTTTTTTGTTTTTTGTGGGGGGGAACTGTACCTAATGCGCTTTTAATATGACCTTCTGTGTGCATCCATAGCGATTAATAGAATAAAATCGATATTCGTCTTTATCTCAGAAAAATTGAATTTTCATATACATTATGCTATTTAAAGTGGCAAAACTTTGGTTATTTGTTCTTCACATTGAAGTGATATCAATAATACTTGTTTACAAATATTTGGTTTAGCTTAAACAATAAAGCACGACTCTTATAATTGTCATAATATAACAATTCATCTAATCTAGATCTCCTAATTGAATAAGTAATCATGAAAGTACATGTTACATTATTACATATTACTCATAATGTAACTTGTATGCTAAATTGTTAACTAGCTAATAACATAAGTGATAAATGCATTGTAATTACATAATATTGGAGAGCAGGACATTTGGGATATTCATTTCTATTCCTTTACTATTACAACGTCAAATGAAACAAAGTAGTAGATATCTACTCTCAAGAGGTTGATTGAGCAATCAATCGCTTGCTTTAAATTAAGCAAATTCTTGCGTCTAAATTGCAGCATCGCTTATTTATATGAACTTTGGAGGGCAAGCCTTATTTGATGAACATGGATAGGATAGTTTGTGTGTATCTGTGAGGTTAGTTGAGAAGCAAGATTCGAATATCCTGTATTGTGAAGAAGGAAAAAAAAGAGATTTGGTAATTGTACTTAAATGAGCGGCATTTTGGTTACCGCTATACATTCCCTTACAACTCTAAATAATAATAACGTAGAACTAGTGGTGTTCGATATATGCTTTTGAGGAGTTTATTTGTCGGTGGGTTAATGCGTACACTTGTAGTGCGAGAAAATGTTGTGGTCTTGGACTCAATATTAGCCTATTTGATTAGGTTTGGTCGTAGACAAATGTTTATTTCAATGAAAGGCTTTATTAAATTTATGCTAACAAGTTTTATGATTTCCTCACGTTTGTGCAGCCATGTTAAGAGACATATTTGATTTTTCCTCATATTATACAAGGATAAAAAAGACGGACAACATTGTCTCGTTGTCGCCGTAAGATCACTTGCCCAGAGAACAATAATAGAACCCCAATTTGACTTTTATGATAACACGAGGATTCCAAAATGATATAAAATATTTAAGAAAGTCAAGTTAATGAAAGTGAGGATATTAATTTTGAAAGGACATGAAGTAGCTTTGAAATGTTTTGAGTTTTCTAAAATGATAAAAGAGAGAGAGAGAGAGAGAGAGAGAGAGAGAGAGAGAGAGAGAGAGAGAGAGAGAGAGAGAGAGAAGAAAGTATACATAATTTTACATGTTTGTAGTCATGTAATTGAAAGGTTGCCAGCAATTCATTTTTTATCAAAAGACTAATTGTTAAAGTTACACAAAATTATGAAAGAAAATAATTATCAGTCAAAATCTCTTCAACAAATCCTATAATTGAGATTATTTTGAAAGATTTATTTAGATACAAATTATGTGTATAGGAAAATTGTCCAAAAATTTCTAACCCTATGGTACAGCTATTGATTCAGCCTTAAATTTTTTAATTGTACTAATTCAGTTATAAATCTTTCAATTGTGTCGATTTAGCCTTAAACCTTTTGACAATTTGCCAAACTAGTCCTAAATCTTTTAATGATTTGCCAATGTAGTCCTTCGGCGATTTCCAATCAAAATTATCAAAAGAACTACATTGGTAAATTACTAAGTGGTTGAGGATTAAATTGATAAATTATAAAAATGTTTGGGACTAAATTGATACAATTGAAATGTTTAAGAATTGATTAGCACAATTAAAAGGTTTATAATTGAATTGACCGCCATGTAATAGGTCTAGAATTAAATTTGTATAATCAATAAATTTAAGATTGAATTGGTAATCATGCAATAGATTTATGATTTTTAAAATAATTATCTCTTATAAAATCAAATCATAGAAAACTAATGGAGTTTTGGATTGTGATAACTGAATGACAATATTGTCCATGTCAATAATTTCTTGAAGTAAAGAAGACTTCGATCTTGATTTCATCAAAAAATTTATCATAATTATCTTTTATATAGAGTTATGCTCCAAAACAATTTATTTAATATTTGTAGATCTCTGTTCAAAAACAATGATTGGGCAATAGAAATTAAGAAATAATCTCTGGTAAACTTTTTTGCTAATTTGACTCTCTTTTGCTAGCAAAAATCAATTTGAAGTACAAAAAAAGGCTCATTTATAACATTACTTTTTACAATACCGTAACAAGGTTTAGGTGGGCGTTTGATCCAACGGATCATTTTTGACATCTAATGAGACTCGTTATATTGAGCTTTGCTCACAAACAACAAAAAGAAATTGCACTTTGTTCCAACTTTCAACTTTTTACAATTTTTTTTGTTATCCGTACCTTCTTGCGACCAAAAAAAGAAAAAAAGATTCCGTTCCTTCTGAAATATAAATCAACAAAAGTTAATTTGAAAAACTGCTAACCACGAAATTTTTTTGTACTTTACGCAGCTCTTGTTGGATTGAATTTGAGTTGAGTTGATCCAGACACGACAGAAGGATCCAGCAATAATTTTGATGTTGCTCGCGCACTGCCCAATAGATTTGTCGCTATTCCTCTCCGAGGGAATGAATGTCGGAAGGCATAAATTCTACTTTTTATTTTATTTCTCTAGTGTTTATTCAACTGTGAATAGCCTTTCCATTTAATTAACCGGCTTATCCTCTGTACCTTACGCATGTTAATGGTTAGGCTGTAATATAATAGCCATTGCGGTTATAATATAAGAGAACTTCAGTAGCCATCATAGTATCGATTCAGATAATGAAATATTGCTATTACACTATTTGGTTTAATACTGTAATAGAGAAGAAAAATGATTACAGTATCTAGAATGTCATTACTCTTTATTATATTCTCTCAGTTTAATAGGTTTCATACTTTTTATAGTATGAGTAATATATACCTGTTATAGTATGAATGATACAGAACTAAATGATATCTGACTTACTTTTTCAGTGCAAAGTTCAATAAATACAAATTATATTAAAAAGGGACATTTTAATAGTAGTAAGATAGTTTCATTATGATAAATAGTTATCAATTTTTTTTTTTGAAGTGTTGTTTACTTATTATCTCAAATAACTCAGTCATTATTAATTAGCTAAGTGATAAATTATGAGAAAGTATATTATCGACATAGTGTGAAATGATAATTGATAAATATTATGATCAAATTTATATAACATCCAATGTCAATAATTTGAATAATCAACATGTTATCACATTATTTACAACATTATGAAAATCATCGATAGCATCTCAATGTGCATTCAAATTATCATGTCAGTGGGTTTCTATTATGAGTAGAGAAACACTCAACTTTTAGTAAAGTGAGAAAGACAGAGAGGGAGGAGAATAAACTATTACACTTGGTGGTAACATGTACTATATATGAATTGTCGTTTAATAGCAATTAGAACTTTGGTTTTAATAAGGTCGGTGTTATAATAAATGCTATTACAAGGAAATATTGTGATATGTAATAGATATGGCTTGCATCATACCTATGATATACATGAACATTGGATTTTATCCGTTTAAGATGAAATTTCACATCATCAAGGAAATGTAAATCTACCCCATCCATCTCTAGGCCACTGCATAGCAACCGACTAATCATCATCGGAAGAGATAATCTCCTTCTATAAATTACTTGAGAGAGAGAGAGAGAGAGAGAGGACCTGATCCATCGGTAACTTTGGGACTCTTGAGGACCGGAAAGGATCGGAGAGTGTTGATTTCCATGCAAATTCTTGTCAAATAACCAGTCCTTCATCAGGATCCCACATTCGTCGACAGTTCGACCTTTAAGATACTGTTAGGCCTAAGCTTTCTCGTCTTTATGTTGGTAAAGACCTTTTTCCTTTATCTTTCTTTCTAGACTTGACGAAAATAATAAACTTAATAGGAATTAACAAAAGGTAAAGGACCCTTGGGAGCAACTCTCCTTTATATGGGTATTGACTTTATTTATCATATAAAAAGAATAATCGAAGGGAAGGTGCCCTGTGTCCCTAGAAATTCCGTAGATAGACGAGCAAGTACCAACGGAGTTTCCAACGTCGTCTTACTTGCTCGTCATTTCCTAAATAGGAATGTCCGTTGAATCCCCAAAGAACCGAAGAAAGCAAATCAGACCAGCTATTTTATATAATCTTATTCCAGCATATAATCTGGCTCATACTTTTAAGATCTATTCGTAAGATTCCAATGGTCATTGACCCTGCGTACTTAAATCTTTTCTTTATATGCTCCATTAAAATTATCACCTTTTTCTTTTTTTGTATATCTCGACCCATCATTTGAGATGTCATGATTACACTGTAGGATTTAGTATCATATACAAACCGGACGCAGAACTAATCAACAGTGTCTACGACAAGATCTCCTCCTTCCTGACGCCTGAAAGCAAACAAAAGAGCTTCCTCCTTCTTGAAAAGTGGGTGTTATGAGACAACGATAGTTGCTTTCATTGTTTTTTCCCCTGTAACCCATGAAGAACCTAAAGGATCTATATAGGTCAACCCTAATCAATTGAAAGGCCGAATGAGCTTCTAATTATTCTCCCACATTCCTTTCATCGTTTCTTTTGTACTTGGGTTTCCTTCTTGAATGAGGCAAGCCATATACATCTCTTGCATTTCTTTCACTGTTAACCGTTTCTACCTCAATGAAGACCAACCAATCTTGGCCGGAAAGAAAGAAGAGACCAACATTACAGGGAAAAACCCTAAATTCTGGAGTAGGGAGTGGCCCATGTTTCCTCCATTATCTTTAGTTAGAGGAAACTTCCTTCAATCAGACCCCTGATTGATAGATTTTTTCTTTTTTTGGTAATACCCGTCCTTGCATTTAACCTATTAGAGGAAGTTTCTTCACTATAGATTGCACCTTCCTAGTGATGAAACATCCAAGAACTATTTGGGAAAAAATGATATACCAGGAGGAGTTGAGAAACAGTGCGAGAATATATCTTGGAGTGACGTGGAGATATGGTTATATCCCTGAGGAAACCGAAGTTCATCTCCAACCGCTCACTCGTTTACATCAACCAGTCTATATCGCTAATATCCGGGTTAGGCTAGAATCAATAAACAGTGCAGGGATTACTTACATCTAAATAATCAGTACGAACTTATCATGATGGAAGAAAAATCTGTTCCAAAACTAGGGTTTTTATGCAAGTCCTAACATCGTGTGTGTTCAAGGTCGAACAGACAACGAAAGAGAGATTAACCTGTAAAAGGACCGCTCACTGGACAAGCATCGCATGGAAACCTTTCACCCATTTTCTGAAGGCGTAGTCGATCACATCCCCAACTCCAATTGAATCCTCTCTTGACCCAAGTTCGCCTCGAACATCTCAGCCATCCGTCAATCCTTTTCGATGCAACACACACAAAGTGGAGATGGAAGATGAAGATGACGAAGGAATCAAATATATACGTTGTAGCTGATGATAACGAAGATGATCAACTCATGAAGGAAGGTATATTTGTGACGTTGGGGAGGTGCAACCTGAATTTATAGAGAAGAAAGGTCATTGAAGAGGGTGGAAGCGTGCGAGAGCCTGCTGTTTGTATCTACTTCCCTTTGGCACGTGCGAAGCTTTTGACTCGCGGGTGAAGCAATAAAAGGAAATGTTCATGTGCAGTTGCCCCCCCGCAACAACCCTCCTATAAGAAAATTGAGAGAGAGAGAGAGAGAGAGAGAGAGAATGGTCGGAGATATTTTCTTGGTAAATAGGAAGCTGTCTAAACTTGTATCATTTCAGAATTAAAAGAGAAATGTGGAAATGAATAATCTTTTTTGAGCAACGTATCTGAATCTTTTCTGGAGCTCGTTGATTTGTTTGCCGTAGTCATTTCAAAAACATAAGCCACCACTTTCCGGACTCGTTGCTGCGTATGTCTTGCGGTTACTCGGCACCATCATTGAAGGCTACCTTCATGACAATGACCAGCAGCGCAACTCCGCAACTGGTGAGCGCACACGACCACTTCTATCACCACACGCACTGCAAGACCAAATTCAATGGATGAATAGATGAATCAGACTTAGCTGACCAGCTCGACCAAACCAAGCCTCAGGCCTAAATAACCTTTTTTCACAAACTCAGATTGTAATACTAGAAAAGATTTGTGTACTTTAATGAAAACTTTTGGAATAGAAAAGTTAACGTTGGCCTCAAACTGGGAAAAGTGTTAAAAAAAAAGTCTTAAACATTTTACATTTGTGTCAATTTAGTTTTAAACATTTTTACATTTAACCAATTCAGTCATTTCCGGCCAATTTTGGCCGGATTTTGCTGACTGAAAGCCGGTCGGATGACATAGCCGATCAATGCGACGTAGAATAATTTTTAATAATATTTTAATTTTTTTGAATTTTTTTCTTTTTCTTTTTTCTTTCTCTTCCTCCTTCCTCTAGCTGGTCGCCGGCAAGGTCAACCTTGCCAGTCACCTCACCAGTGGCCACAAGAGCGACCTTGTGCTGGGCGGTGAGAAGCCAGCTTGAGGCCGCCTAGGCCGCAAGGGTGGGCTCGCGCCGAGCCGGCAAGGCTGGCCCTCGCTAGCCATGGGCAAGGTTCAACCCTCGTCGCCCAAGCCCCGAGGGTGGCCTCACGCCGGATCCGGCGAGGTCGAGCCTTGCCGGCCATGGGCGAGGCCGCCCTCAAGGCTTGGGCGGCGAGGGTCAAGCCTTGCCCATGGCCAGCAAGGCTCGACCTTGTTGGCCCAACACAAGGCCGCCCTCGAGGCTTAGGCGATGAGGGTCGAGCCTCGCCTATAGCCTGTGAGGCTTGACCTTGTCAAATCCGGCGAGGGCCAGCCTTGTCGGCCCAATGCGAGGCCGCCCTCAAGGCCTGAGTGACAAGGGTTGAGCCTCGCCCATGGCCGACAAGGCTCGACCTTGCTAGATCCAAGCACGAGGCCGCCCTCGAGGCTTGGGCGGCAAGGGTGGAGCCTCACCCATGGCCGGCAAGGCTCGACCTCGCCAGCCTGGCGCAAGGTCGCCCTTGTGACCTAGGTGGCCTCGAGCTGGCTTCTCGCCACCTAGCGCGAGGTCACCCTCGCGGCCACTAGCGAGGTGGTGGCGAGGTTGACCTCCCGGCGCGGTCGCCGGCGGCGGTTGGAGGAAGGAGGAGGAGAAAAAAGAAGAAAAAGAATAAAAAGAAATAAAATTAAAAAAAAATTAAATATTATTAAAAGTTGTCAACATCTGCCTGCCGGCATCTATTCAGCAAAATCCGACCAAAATTGGCCGAAAATGACTGAATGGTATAACGTAAAAAGGTTTAGGACTAAATTGATATAAAAAAAATGTTTAAGACTAACTTGATACAAATGCAAAAGGTTTACGACTTTTTTGACATTTTTTTCACCTCAAACTAGAGGCAGGTTTTTAAGCTCGTCTACCTCAAGAGCATTTTGGGTCAGACTTAATTGATCAAACCCAATTTCTTTTTTATTTTTTTATTTTTTTATACAATGAGCGAGTCTATCGAGCCAATTGAGCTGATTGATGATCGATCCAATTGTCAAACCTTCATCATCATTCACCGCTATCCTTGGTGGTTATCTCTAGCTACCCCAGACCAATCTCTCTACTTCCATTGCCAACAAGAACGATGGGCAAGTGGCCTCCAAGAGCGCTGCAGTCCACCAATCATCACTTTCCGAGATTTTAAAGTATGAAGAATTTGCACAGGACATAGGCAATGCAAACTCCAGAAGAGTTCCTTATGTGCACAGCTAGTTATATGGGGCAAATAGTACTTACTGCAATGCGATTACTCTTAAGGTCATGAACCCTCTCTGAGAACTGTGTAGCTCCTGCATGATTGGAAATTGTAAGGTTGATCTAGTGTACAAGACAAGGCTCTAATTACGTATCTCTAGTTTGATGGTAGTCCTCTATCATGAAGAGTCCATGTATATACATATAGTTCAACTGTCCCACGACTCTCCTTCTAGGCGGTTGGCTTGAACACAAACTCGAGTTACAAAAAAACTAGTTTGTGACAGGCGTCAAATTTTGCTTCAATTGTAGAAGAATTCCTAATAATCTGATATCATATGGAAGCATAAATATCGCAAAAGGGATTGTGTTTCTTTTTTTTTTTTTTTTACTTATACTTTAATATTGGGTCAGCTCATATATGAGAATGGCGTATGGACTCATGAATCAAAACGTACCCGTGAACTGTTTTTGAGAAGTCAAATTAATGATGCACTCACAAATTGAAATACATGCATCATCTGTAGCTGTCTTTGATGAACGATTCATCTTTGGGGTTTAAATTGTATCTCCTGCATGTAGCTCCGGATCTTAATGCTTGATGGGAAGATATTCCATTTACACTTGAGAGAGAGAGAGAGAGAGAGAGAGAGAGAGAGAGAGAATGAAGGAAGTGAAGAGAGGTTAGTTGTGCTCGTGTGATTCTCTGAAGTGTTGATAGGTGAGTCTACAGATCGTGGAGGCCAACCTCTCATCCACATGGTGCCACTTCTATCTACCATCCTCCCCCACAACTCTAGATATAAAAAAATCTCAAGGGATTATAAAAGGACGTCCAAATCCTTTGCCCCATCGATGTCTAGATCATCACATTTGTTTGCACGAATGAAATATATTTCCGTGCGAAATGAATACATGAACCAAAAATTACAATTTATTCCATTCCGCTCCAATTTTTCTTCGACTTCCAAAGCGACGCTTCCTCCGACACCAATCATTTTTGTAGGTACCATCAGTACAACCATCCATAAGGGGCCCAGGAGGTACTATTTTGCAGATGTCGACCATTCATATAGGTCGTCGGAGGGGTTTCTGAGCTTCTTTCCTAACTTAAAAAGTCTTCGTGGATCTACGGGGAATGTATTTTTAATGGCCTGACGTGCATTATTGTAACTTGCAAGCTCCTCTAGATCTGTATGCGGATCTAAAATCGATGCACTTAATATATTTCTTTTCCCTAAATAGATGTGCAAATGTTTCGTCACTCCCCTTACGAGAAACTTGGATTTGGACTACCCTTTTATTCTTCTCCATTTTCTTTTTCATTCGATGGCCGCTTTTAGTGGGTTAGCCCTAGTTATTTGGTCGCAAGTGCATCTATTGATACATAATTGAGAAGGAGGATTCTTGGGATTTTTATACCTTCCCCAGATAGGGCAGCTTTTGTCTTTAGTTGAGCACTTGATTATAACATGTATTAGTCATGAGTAATTAGTTAACAATATAATGGACAAATGTAGTGA
Organism: Eucalyptus brandiana; assembly: GCA_014182725.1. Lineage (NCBI taxonomy): Eukaryota > Viridiplantae > Streptophyta > Magnoliopsida > Myrtales > Myrtaceae > Eucalyptus > Eucalyptus brandiana. The sequence continues at coordinate 34,923,209 of CM024669.1, forward strand.
CCTCAACAATGATGTAAAGAAAAAAATTACATTTCCTATACGCATTGGATTGATGGCCGTTGGTCAATTGAGTCTGTGATGCTTTGTAATGGTTAATTGCATCATTAACGCTTTAATATAATATTTACACGTCAAGTGACGTTTTATAACGGTTAATTGCATCGTTAACACTTTAATATAAAATTTACATGTCAAGTGCATCTGCAGAAGACAAGGTTAGTCTTAGAAACTAAAAAGTCAATACTTTGCCGCTGCTTACTCTGCTACCTAAGACTTATCAGCCATTTTTCCCTTCTGAGCGAACCTTTAAACGTAGGACAGGGATCAATCTTACAAATGAGTAAGCAGATCGCAATATAGGAAATAATCCATCCTCGACTAACAATCCGTCATGCCATGAAATGAACGTGCGTGGGCAACCCTAATGTACAGAATTCGCTTTGAAATTTCTCGAACGATCTCATGACCCACTTTGTGATTCTACTTATTCAATTTATCACTTTGAATTCTGACACCAAGTTTGTTAATGACCTGAATCTTTACTAGATTATAACAAATGAGATGCATAACAAATGGATGTACATATTACAAGGCTAATTCAGAAACGAAAACTCATTCCGCTTCGGTTGTGCCCTCTACACGAGTGCAAACACAAAAGTGGGCAGCCTCACAGGATCATCGACTCAGAAAGCAATCCTCATCGCCTCAACAAATAAGATTATCATGCACGGAAAAGAACATGTACAACGAATTTACAAAGTTTAAAATATGATGCCTACAAGTGGCTTGCGATAAAGTAACTATATGCTTGAATAAGTTATCTTCGTACATCCCAAACGCACATAGGTGCGCCATAGCACATACATGATGAGCATATCAACTTTATCATATCAACTACACCCTCGACAACAGAACACATACATCAATTGTGCTGAATTCGATGCCCTTAATCCTAGTCCATATCACTTAGAGGCATTCTGTAGGTGATTTGGTTCATTCTTTTCCCCATTATCATCCTTAAAGCCTGTCAGAAGTTATTCTTTGTTCCAATTCTCTTTGCCCTAGGCAAGTCATTGATCTCTCTCATCTGACTGGTTAAATTATACCTTTACTCTTTATTTGGTTTACCTCAAATCACACCCTTCATTTAGATTTGATTGAGAACGAAGAAGGATCACAATTTGGAGCTTCAGTATAGCTAGTGAAGTACATAGTTTATGTAGTCCATCCCTTCTTACTCTAATGATTAGTAATTTAGTATAATCACGCATTCATTCTATGTACTTTAGATTGAGCATGCCGTACATAACGCTTTAGTAATTTCTTTAAGTTCGTAGTAATAGTTATAGATTGACAACTTTCTTGCAGTAATGAATCGTCGCGAATGCAGCCATGTAAATTAAAAGATGCAAACGTAGTAGGGCTTTAACTATGCGTGTGGAGCAACTTTGTCCACGGCTAGTGTTCCAAAGAAAAATCCACGGGTCAATCATCAGCGGTAACGAAGATGCAACGTGCCTCTCTGAGAAAGCTCTCTCGGCCAAAGTACCGCGATGGCACCTCGCAGGATCAACCTTGGTCGATCAGTTCGCACGGTTTATGTTGTTGGACTGAGTCGCGCTCGTGTCGTTTGGCTTTATCATGGCCCTCCGTCAGCACTTGTCGCATACCTTAAATTTTTCCGGGAATAGAAAAGTACAGATGTAGATTGCTGACCAGTAGAGAAACTTTGTCGCTGCCATGTGAGATGGTATGGTAGGAGGCGTTTGTGAAGGAGAATTGTCAGAGTGTGGTTGCAATTACATTAAACTTTAGAATGAAGACTTCCAACAAAACCAAACTCCCCCCACGAACTCCATCCCCACCAACCACCAATATCAACCAAGGCCACATATAGCTTGTAACTACCCCCTTTTACATCCCTTTAAAGCTGGATTGCACTGTCCCTGTTTCGCATTAATTCGGAGGAAGACTAGCCGAGCACAAAAAAGAAGGTAGCAATATTAATACCCTGAAATATCCGAACTGGTACATATTAACACCTAAATTTTTGCATAAAAAAATGAGTTAATTTTTACCAAAAAAATAAAAATAAAAATTGCACAACATATAGTTTAGAAATATTTATTTTATTTTGTTCTATTTTATTTTTGCATTGGACCAACAGTGAGTATTGATTTAGGTGATATTTTTCACATATTTATTAATATACATTGGGGGACATATTTTAAGGTAAAAAGAAAGGTTTCAGATGAAATGATTGAAAAAAATACAAAAAAAAAATATTGCGCATGGTGCATATACAGGGGATTATGCACAAGTAAAATTGAAAACAAAATATGCCTTAAAGATCTAAATTTTTCCTTTATAAAAGGTGTAGTGCGCGTACGGACAAGAGGGGAGGGAATTCGAAATTTTTTAGGGCAAATACGTGAGGAAGTTTTGGGGCTTTTTGGGTTTTGGAGCTGAAATTTAAAAGAAAAAAACTATTTTCGGTGAGGTCAACTCACGTCCGAAAAGCAGGAGAGAGAGAGAGAGAAAAAAAAAAAGAAAGGGGTGCGTGACTGTTCATCTTCGTCGGGAGGAGCACCTCGACTGCGCCGGCCTCGCGACCGCACCAGCCGACGCCGGCACCGCCTCCGCCAGCCACCTCCGCGCCTCCGCCGCTGTCGCCCCGCCAGTCGCTGGAGATCCTCCTCACCCGCGAACCCGTGCCGGTCCGCGACGTCGCTGCTGCTCGTGTTCCCAGAAGCCGCGAAGCCACCAATCCCCGCTGCGCTCTGCCTCGCCTCCAGCCCGTGCCAGCCCGCGACACCATCGCTGTCCCGATCTCGCGCTTGGGAGCCCCGACGACGTCAGATCTGAGCCGGTCGTCGCTCCACCGTCGAGCGAGCCCCATACTGACCCACGCCTCCGCGCTGCTGTTCTGTCCGCGACCGCCCGGTGTCCGACAGCCTTGCCTGCTGCGTCATCGCCGTGACCCCCGACGAGCTGCTGTTGCTTGCTGCCTCTGCTCGCCACCGTTGCTGCCGTCGACCAGCTCCCCTGCGACGGCCAGCAGCTGCTTCCGCTCCGGTCCCCTGCTGCGACGACCTCCGCCGTCCACTCCGCCCCGCTGCCCGCGCCGGACGCGCCGCTCGCCGTTGATTCCCCTCGCCGGAGCTCCGAATCGGCTGCCAAGATTTTTTTTTTTTTTTAAAAAGAAAAAAGAAAAAAAATCAAATTAGGTAGATTTGCTTTATTTTTTTATTTTTTTTGGTGAAGTTAAGAGATGTATAGATTTGCTTTATTTTATCAGGCAACTTTATCTTATTTTTATTTTATTTCTTGTTTTCTTATTTGAAATATTTCTTTATTGTATAATTGAAAATTCCAACATATCACTTTATTCGCAATCGCGCATGGGTTTTTTTTATTCTATTTATAAGGTTTTTGATGAAATAATTAATCAAGCGGGAATAAAATTGATATTTTGATCTTTGAGGTTTAAAAGATCAATTTATCGATTTTATTAGCGAAATATTATCCCTTGATTTGAACGATATATGATATCTTTAATGATTTGAATGACTTGGTGTTTGTCTCGTTTTGATTATTTTATTTATCTTGAAATATGTTTGAGCTCGATTATGTTCATATTAGAATGTCGCATGCTTTAGGGTAATTTGCATATTTAGGCTAAGTATTTTATTTATTCTAAACTTTCGAAATAAAAAATTCAAAAAAAAACATAAATTTAGGATGTTAGATTTTCGTTTCATTAATTTAAATTGCATTATTAATTATTTGACAATTTTAATTTCGAATTTTAAAAAAGAAAAAAAAAACCTAGAATTAGGGTATTCTTTGCACGTCATTGTATATTAGGATAAAAATTGCACGAAGTTTAATTCTAGATAATATTTTCTAATTTAGGTTTAGATATTTTTAGGTAGATTGCACTAGAGATTTCTAAATTATGATAACATTCTAGTTTAAATTAGGGTTTGGCTTAACCTAATTCCTAATATAAATTGGATGATATCACAATCTTGATAGACTTTTTTAAAGTAATATTCCAATTTCGAATTTCATGAAAAATACCATAAAAAAAAATCATCTTAGAATAAATTAATTCCATTCTCTAGGATAGATTGCATACTTATTAAAAAAACACAAAAAATATTATGTGTACGTCATCTATAATCATTTCATGAAATGCAAGTCATTTAGTAATTGTCTCTAGGTCCATTTAGATAAAATTGCCCGTCATTAGAATTAGGTCATTTGGTTATATTGCATTGCATATAGATTATATTTTATTAAGCAAGAGAAAATTCTTTGAAAATTGAGTGAATGTGTGTTAATAAAAACTCTAGGGCTTTTGATGTAAATTATGAATTAACCTTGCGGATGTTTTCATTGCTACAAGGTAAGTCCGTAATTTATTAATTACTTTCTTAGATATTAATTTGGTGGTTTGTGCACCTGTATGATTACTTTACATTTTAGGAAAATAGATTTAAAATTGATTCAAAATGTTTGCAAAAATATTTTTAAAAATAAAAAGAAATGGTACCAGAAAGGCATTTAGAAGTTTACAGTAACCAGAAGTTCTCATACCCAAAGTCTGCAGTTCGTAGGAGTAAAATAATTCTCACATTATTTTACTTAGGTGTCTAATTGATCTACCATAAAGTGATTAATGGCGACTCCTACATAAAATCCATAAAAATTGAACTTAAGTCGCGAATTGGTATAGACTTGAGATAGCCCGAGCTAAGTTAGACTTAATAGTCCATTAGCCTAATTTTAGGTGGTGCATCCGAAATTTAGGTCACAACAGTACACTTATGATAAATTTGCCAAAAACTATTTTTTTGACTATAAAAAATCCAAAACTGATATATTCGTGACAAATTTATACTGACTAACCATAAAAAAATTATAAACTGGTATATTTATGACAAATTTACCCCCAAACTAATTTATTTGACTCTAAGAAACCCCAAACTGGTAAATTTGTGATAAATATATCTTCCGCTAAATTGGATTAATACCACAAAAAAAATCAGAAAAATTATAAAATGTGACAAATAGAGCGTAAAATTCCAAATCAGTATACCAGTCAACTGTCATGTGTCATTTAATTTAATAATTTGACATTAAAATTTAACGAAAACTAACATAGGGTAAATTTGTCACAAATATACCAGTTTGAGGTAAATTTGTCAAAGGTATACCAATTTGGAGTTTTTTGTGATAAAAAAAATAGTTTGGGTAAATTTGTCATAGGTGTACCGATTTGTAGTTTTTTAAAATATTAACCCTTAAATATATTGTCTATCCGAAGCCATCATTTTATCAAGAAAATTATCCAAAAATTCCTAAATTTATTGTATGGCGGCTAATTAAATACTAAACATTAATGTGCCAATTTAGTTATAAAATTTTTGGCGATTTACCATTTTAGCCTTCAAACTTCAATTGTGTTAATTCAGTTATAAATATTTTGAAAATTTGCCAATTTAGTCGTAAACTTTTTAACTATTTGTTAGTTTACTTATTTTGGTCAATTGTAAAATGAAATCACTAACACGGCGATCTAGGCAAGACTAGCCATCTTCCATGGTACAGCTACTCATGTGCACAATTTTTGAAATTTTTTCTTCTTTTTTTTGTTTTTACTTTTTTCCCTTTTTTCCTCTGCTTAACATCGCTGAGCCTCATCGATCTCTCTCTTTCTTTTATTCCATGGCTGAGCTCGACAAGCGGTCAAGCTTGATGGTGGGATCTCAGTGGCCATGGAGGGGCACTAAGGTTGACGTTACATGACAAGGTCGAGGGACCAGAGGGACCCCTGGCTTTGGGTGACAAGTCGTGGGCTCTGCTAAGGGCTTCGGCGGCAAGTGGCGATAGTATGACGGATGTCAACGGCACTTGGGAGGAGAGGGGTTGAGCAACAGGGTGGATTAGGTTTTCGGATTAGTTATGTTCTTTGTCATCAATTTGTAATGGTGAGTAGGGCGAATTCCAAATGAAAATGGTAAATACGTAAATAAGGCCATATGGTGGATGTGACATGAAATAGAATGGGGCAAATAAATATGCAAATTGACATGTGAACACTAATGCGAGGATGGTTTTGAATGTAGGAATTGGATGACTATTTAATGGAGTTGGTGTAGTGGCAATGGGAAGTTATAGACAAGTATGGAATGATTAGTTACTTGATGAAATGAGTTCAGTGACTTGGAATAATTGAAACTTTGTGAGTACTTCATGCAGCCTAATGCAAAAAAGAAGTAACACTATGCTTGTTTGTTTCGATATCACATGATATGATCAAACTATTGCTGAATCATGGTTGAACATAATACGGTGAATTGACTATGTCTATGAATATATGACATAAGTTAAGAGAATCCAAGTGCCTTTGCTCAAGCAATAAGTCCGGATAAAATAAAAAATAAAAAATCAGGATGGTCATGAAGCGGCTCGGAGAAAACCGGGCCCTCCGATGTTGTCCTCAGTTGGACCATCCACGGTGATCCTCTTCACTTTTTTCTTGTGTTTTCAAACATAAGAAAAGAATCATGTGCTTTTTGACCTTTCTTGGTCCACTTTGTACCGCTGTCTTTTTTAACCACTTTAGAAAGACCAGGTATATATATATATGTATGTGGTTTTGTCTTTCTCTGAAAGGAAATATTGGACATTCTCTAGTTGGTGGTACCATAGCTTATAGGCCCTTTGTTTTCTGCATTGTCATTTCGAGGAAGGCTCCAGACATGATAATACTACATGTGGAAATAGAGAACTTATGTTATTATGTTGTCCACCTGCCGCCATGGCCCAAACGGTAGTCAAAAGACCTCTAGCTCATAGTGTACATAATGACCATATAAACCCTATTGTCAAGCAATGTGAGATGTTGTAACATAATGATCGCTGCTTTCTTACTACAATGGGAAGGTGGGACTCAACTCTTGAAGGGAAGGGACAAAACTTATCTAATTAATAAAACTCTACACCATTGTATTAAATTCATGAATTCCTTATGCAAATCTTGTGTTATATAATCAATTGCTTATATATGATTGTTTTGAGACTCTAGCATCAATCATAACAGGAACATTATGCATGAAATCAATTGATTATGCTGTCTCTAACACAATTTCAATGCAGTAGACAGAATCAATCATGGTATACAAACCGTATGAAAACATTTATGTATTTTCTTTTCATAGTTTTTCTTAATATATCAGTCAAATAAATTAAATTAAGGCAAATCTTCTCGTAGAGTCAGGATTATTGCTATCACAAGAAATTAACGGTAGTTGGTCCCTATATGCCTTATTCGTTCATGAAGAATGCTGTAATACTAATAATACACACCTTTTGACAAAATTGCACTCATGTTCTCACAATAAACAGATATAGCTCTATGCTTTATTCAGTTAGGGATAGCTAGTAAACACGGGCGCAAGAAATCACATACAAAATTGGCCAAGAAACAGGGTTGCAAGGAGTTTCTCGTTGCAAAATCTAAAGCACTCTGATTCTGAATACAGTCTACCTACAAAACCTCAGTGCACAAATCCGTTTGTGAATGTGCAAAACCTTGAGGCGAAAAACAAAAACAGAAAAGAAAAAGGGAAAACAAGAACGAACAAGCTTCTCTTCCACAGCTGGGAAGATGCAAAAGAACAAAGAACATCGACCATGAAAAGAAGAAGAAGAACAAAACCAAGAGTAAGTATGCAAAGAAGAGGTTTGTACATAGAAAGTTAGGGACAGTTAACATAGCCAGCTGTGGAGGAGGACGAGCTGCCGCGAAATGGGCTGAGCTTATTGTGACACTTAGAAGGCCCGGAAGGAGGCACCGGCCCCCTTGGGAGCTTGCTTTCCCACAAGTATTTCCAAGAGCCTCCTCCATTCCTAGCCTTCCCGATTCTCGCACACCGTCCCTCCGTCGCGAATGCTAAAGTTAGAACCGCGAGGAGCAAGAGAGACTTCCAAGTCGATGGAGATCTCTCGCGAGATGCCATTGTTGCTCTGCTTCTTTTGTTGCTGCACAGCTTTTTGTTTGGTTGGAGAAGGAGATGCAAAGAGAGACGCAACCGAGGGATAACGTGGGGTTAAGTGGTATCAATGCCGTACGTTTTGGACTAAGAAAAGCACATCATGTAATGTCAAATTTTTTGATATTATATATGCATGTGGAGGCATATGAATTTCGACGCCAAGTGATAAAGGGTGCTACCGAGAGTTGACTAAATACCTTTTGAATGTTTGAAGTGACTTAGTTACGTAGAAGGGCGAAACATCAGCCAGCCAATTTGGAAATTAATGGTGTGAAAAAGCTATGATGAATGGCTGTCCTCAAATGTTTCAACTTTCCGCTTTGCCAATAGTCATTACGTTATGTGTCCGAGAAATATTAGATCGTACAAGATTAATTAAACATGTACATGTGAAAGATAAGTTTTTCCGCTATTCGCCCGCTATACGTGCATGCGGGCTTTTACATTAGGAATGAACGCCTGTATCACGTGCTCCAACCTCGAAGGCAGAAAGAGAGAGAAACAAGAATGCGAAACTACTGCGCGAAGCCCTGATTTCATGGCCACCCGATTGGGTAATAGTCTTGAATTGTCAAGATAGACGGTTACGGGCTAAATTTCAAACTTGGTGCATATACACGATACGTCTTAGAAAAGAAGTAACAAAGAGACAAATAATAGGAGAATTTCTAAGTTATATCTTTCACAACTTACTTGATAAACTTGATAACTAGTTACGTCGATGTGCACCTAAAATCGGATTAGACGAGGAAGAAGGGTCGTCTTCAGCACTTTGATTTTCAATTCGACCGACCTTTATTCAAGATAAGAGTCTGAAATTTGATTGAATTTATTTGATATCTAGATGGAGTCGCCAGACACTAGCTAACGATTATCGAAACCGGACAAAAAGACAAGAAGGAGGACAATAGCTGAATGGGAAAAGTAGTCCCTCTTGGAAGCTTGAGTTAAACGTGACAATTGAACTTTACTACTTAGCCGATAATGATTGATTCCAATTCTGTGAGCGGCTTCACGGTCGCGATCCCAATAAGGCCGCTAGCAGCCGTGAGTCGAGATTTTTCTTTAGACTAGAAAGAAGGCCCAATTTTGGTGGGGGATTTTTTTTTTTTTGGGGGGGGGGGAAGGGTGATCTCTGATATCTGTACAAATCAAATCGAGCAAAGAAGATGGGAATGCAGGTTCCCAATTTGCAGCTTAAATTCTAGCTTAAAACTCTATTTATTTCACAGAAAATATTTCAAGGTTTGGATTATTTAGAATAATGAGTTAACGAAAAAAGTTTACTAGTGAAAAGTAATGCTTAAGTTCGTGATGATGATGATTTTCTTTTTAAAAAATCAGAAATCTTTTTCAAAATATGACTAGAAGTCAATATTTAGATTAGAAACCCTGCGTTTGAGTATAGACATCCCAATGCTCATTCTAGGGCCCTCGGCAATAAGGCTGGGACTAGAGGTCAGGGGTAGCTCTACCAGGGTCCATCAAGGTCAAGTTCAGGTCCATTGAGGCAAGGTCAAACACCGCAAATCCCATGCTCACGACTCGGACACTCATGCTTAGGACCTCGGGGCTCAAGCTCGGGATCCAACTCCCCAGCTTGGGTCGATCTAGGCCATGTTCAATGACCCAAGCTGCCACGCCTCGGTCCATCAAGACAAGCTTGAGACACTAGTGCCTGGGATGTTGGGCCTAATCCCTAGCACTTGTACCTAGGTCCATTGAAGCCAAGCCTTGGACCTTGGCTCCGATGCCCAAGTCCATCGAGGTCAGGCCCAGATTTCAGTCTCAACATGACACTGACAAACCCAAGTTGACACCTATTCAAACTTAAATCCTCTTTTAGACACACTAGAATTCAAAACATCAAAATGAAAACTAACACGAAGCACCGTGCCTCCACCTAAAGAGAGCTAAACTAGCTAATGAACACACACAAAGCAGAAGAGAACTCAAACAAGACTAGTCAATTAATGATGTAAGCTCTTTTAGAGCAATGAACTTTCAATTCGAACTCATGATCCTCGACCAAGCGAAAGAGGTAGCCTGTAGCGAAGCTCTGATTACACAGTAGCTCCAATTAAAGACACAAGGACACTACGAGTGTCAAAACTTGGTACAAAGAGACACTTAAGTACCAAAATCATAGCAAAATGAATCAGTTAAGTATCAACGATGAGAAAATCCAGTTAAAATGCTAACATGGTAATTTTCCGATGAGCTGTGTGCAAAACGACATTTTGCACATTGATGTGGCTAAACAGTGTCAAAACGACATTGTTTTGGTACTGGCGTGGTAAATAATTAATATAATAATTAATTAAATTAAATTTTAAATAATAATTTTAAAAAAATAAATTAAAAAGGTGGGGGGGAGGAGGAGTGAGGGAGGCAACTGGCAACTGAGGGTTCAACCTTTGCCGCCGTCGCCTCCCCACCGTCGCCGGAAAGGTGGGGGAGGGTCAACCGGGGCTGCCGAGCCCTGGTCAGGGTCTACCGACCCCAGCCAATCGGCAAAGCAAGGGCTGCGTGCCCTCACCCAAATCTGGGGCAAGGGTCACAGCCCTCCCCCAAATTCGATGAGGGTCACCAGCCCTTGCCCGGCCAAGCTAAGGGTCGCCGTTGGCTAGGGGGTCCCTCGCTAGATTTAAGGGAGGGCTGCGACCCTTGCCCCAAATATGGGCAAGGGCACGTAGACCCTCGCCATCAATCGGTTGGAGTCGCCGGCCCCGGCCAAGGCTCGGCGGCTCCGGACGACCCTCCTCCACCTTTTCTAAGTCCTCACCATTGCTGCCTCCCTCCTCCTCCTCCTCCTCCTCCCCCTCCCCCTTTTTTTTAAAAAATTAATTAATTGTTTTTAAAATTTTAATTTAATTAATTATCATATTAAAATTAGAATTATATCAAAATGATGTTGTTTTTGTGTGTGGTTTGCTGAGTTAGCCTTTTGGCGATCCACGTAAGCGAGAAAATTAATATAAAAAAAAAACTGCCACATAGGATTTCCAGCAGAGTTTACTGAATGTAGCACTCAAATATCCCATTTTTCATAAAAAGCGATACTTAAGTGTCTATTTCATAAGTTTTGGCACTTCATAAGTTTTGGCACTTAAGTGTTCCTTTGTGCCAAGTTTGGCACTTGGGGTGTTCTTTCACCTCCGATTAAATCGATTTGATGCAAGTCAAATTTTATGGGATTTTAGCTTTTCAATCTGCGCTCATGGAGTGCTCAAATAGAGCCGGCAACTCGTGGTCATTTTTATATTCGTGTCAAGTGTGTTATTGAAAATTATAAAAACTTTATTTTTATTAATTATGCCCTAAGACTTATATACATTAAATTATTGTCAATTGGTACTATTTTTGAATTTGTTCAATAGTACCATAGTGAATACAATATGAAACGACGTGAAGTGTCCCCGGCCTTCGTCCGTCCTTTGGACACATTTCCACATTCCTTTCGATATGTATACCACTAGGGGTGAGTATGGTTCGGGTTGGGTCGGTCCATCCCCTAACCCTAGAACTAACTTGCACAGTGCTGGTCCTCAATTTTTGGGACCAAGGACAGGATTGACCCAATGAGTTCGGTCCAATTCCAAGGTCAACCCAAGACCAACCGATAATTTTTTATTTCATTTTTTGTACTCCTTAAAAAAGCAATTAAGGACTAAACTGACCCAATGGGTTTGGTCCGGTTTCAAGGTCAATCCAGGACTAACAAATAATTTTTTATTTCATTTTTTGTACTTCTTGAAACAGCAATCGAGGACCATACCGACCTAATGGGTTCGATGATAAGCGAGGTCAGCTAAGAAAGGCAAGTGGTGAGGGTCAAGTGGGGTGAGTGTCGAACAGAATTAGCATCGAATGTCGAGCGGGGAGCAACAAACCAAGCGAACATCGAGCAGCGAGCAACACGAGTGACCTAAAGCAAGCGAGGCGAGTGTCGAGTGGTGAGCAAAGAAGTTATTTTTTTTATTTTGGCAAATTGAAGACTAAAAGGACAAATAAGATAGAAGATAACGAATACTAAAGGAGGATACCGTAAGGAGTTGTTTATACCTTTTTGGACGCCATGATGACTCTTCACAAAAACATTTTCCTCCTTCGTAAATTATGACTATTGATGCCATAAAAAACATTAAAAATCTAATTTATTAAAAAACAATGTAAAATTACTTGAACTCCTCACTAAAGAGCTGTTTAATATTGTTGACATCGTTTATTTTAAGGTTTTCTCTATATAATAAAATAATAAATAATATATTAGATATATATATATATATATTCAAGGTTGGTCCGGATTGGACCGACCTGAAACTCTCAGGATCGAAGACCGACCCGCATAGTACTAGTTCAGAAATTCTAAGACTAAGGACTGACTCAGTCTCCCTTGACCGATGACCGACCTGCACAGTGCTAGTTCAAAAATTCTAGGACTAAGGACCAACTCAGTCTCCCTAGGAACCGAACTATGACCGGCAAGGTTGGGCCGGTCCAGGGTTGGTCCAAGGTTGACCCTGGACCAATAAGAAATGCATGGTGGTATACGTGCATTTCTTATGTATATTGCCACCTTGCGATTTGCCTTCTAATATTTATTTTGTCCTCGAATATGTTATGCATGTATATAATTGGTGTTTGCTGGGTCCGCTGACATTAAAAGGAAAAAAAAAAGAAGAAGTAGGTCAAAAAACATTAAAAAAAAAAAAAAAAAAAAAAAAAGAGTAGGGCTGCTTCGTGTGCGTGGAGCAAGAGCAAGAGGAGAGAGAGAATGCACTGAGAGAGAGCGAAGGAGGAGAAGAAAAAGGGGCGTGATTTTCCGATCCTTATTTGAAGGCCAAACGTTGTTGAAATTAGCTCAAATTTCAATATGTTGTTTGTGACTTGTGAGATAGAGAGTTATGAGTAGATCAGTTTCGTTTATTGAATTATTTTTTTTCGAATTCTTCTATCACAATTAGGATTTTTTTTCTCCATTTGTGGTAATTTAGCTTCATGCAATAGAAATATTGTTATCTTGTTAATGTTAAGTCTCTAGCGGGTGTGGCTAGAGAATTTTTTTTTTTTTCGCATCTTACAATTTTTTATGATTAGTGAAAGAGTTTTGACGGTCCGTGATTTTTCCTGTTGTTGACGCCTTAATTTTATTTAGGTTTATTGTATTAATTAATTAAGTTTTTGTCTTTTCCGGTAAATAATATAGAAATAAATAAATAAATAAATAAAGTAATAAAAAATAGCAAAACAAAGCAAAAGAAAAAAACAAAAAGAGGAGTAGCCCCTCCATGGGCCCTCGGCCCATTTTCCGCCCAGCCCGGCCCCTCCGCGTCTTCTTCTTCCTCGTGCCTCTGTAGTGCACGCGCAGAGGGCGCGACGGAGGGGAAGGGGGTGGACGGACGGCGGTCGCACGTGGAGTAGGGGAGTAGTTGGCGTTGACGGGACGTGACTGGAGGAGGAGATGATGGCGGATGGGACGGCGGTCCAATCGGCGGTTCGAAGCCTCACCGACCGGCCACCCCCGCGCCTATAAATAGAGGGGGGCCATCGTCGACGAGAGGGGGCGAACACCGAGAGGCCGAGAACGATCAAAGGCTGCAAGGCTTCGAGCTTCCTGCTGAGAGACTTCAGAAGGGGAGTCGAAGTCGAGCAAGCCCAAATCCGAAGGCTCGCGGCTGGAGAGGGAGAGAGGGGAGAGCGCGAGCGATAAGGAGGGCTTGCGAAGTCCTAGACCTGACCAGATCTAGGATTCGTTGTCGCCAGTGCAGCCGTGGCTCCGCCACTGTTCCGACGCCGTTGCCGTAACCGATTCACCGAAGCTGCACCAGATCTGGAAATTGCAGGGACGCCGTCGCTGATCCGTCGCTGCCAACCGCACCATTGCCACAAACAGGTAACGTGCCGCCATCGCCGCTGTCGCCGTCTCCGTCGCCGGTTCCCCCTCGTAGTCCAGTCCTTATTGCTGCCGTAGCCGCCGTCGCCGTAGCAACTGCAGCCGCCGTTGCTGCTGTTGCCGCCGTAACCCTCCCGTTTTCCCCCCTTCGGCGCCGCGGATTCGCAAACCCTAGGGTTTGCGATTTCCGGGTCATGAAGCGGATCCGGGTTTGGAAACCCGGGTCGGGTAGGGTTCCGAAGGAACTGGGTCGTGAAGCAGGAAGTCAGAGCGGGTAGTCGAGTTGGGCCGGGCGCCCCCAAATTCTCGACCACGGCGTCGTTTTCGGTAAATAAAAAAAAAAAAAAAAAGGAAAAAATCGAGTCGGGCCCGCGTCCTCATTCGGATCGCTGGCCCGGTCGAACCCAACCCGTGGATCCGGCCGGGTCCGTTTTTATATTATTTTAATATAAAATAATATTTTAAATAAATAAATAATAAATATTTTATTTCAAAAAAATCAAAAATCAAAAAATGTTTTATTTTCAAAAAATATTTAAAAAATGTTTTATTTTCCAAAAAAAAATCGAGAAAAAGAAAAAATAATTTATTTTCCAAAAATATTTAAAAATATTTAAAAATATTTTATTTTCCAAAAAATCAAAAAATCAAAAATATTTCATATTTTCCAAAAAATGTCAAAAATCCAAAAAAAGCCAAAAATTCATGAAAAGCCAAAAAGACTTGTATTTTTCCAAAAAAAATACCAAAAATCCCTTTTGTGTTAAAAAAAATTAGAAAATGACTCAAAAATGTTTTTCCTCCTAAAATGCATGGAAAATCCCTCGAACATCCAAAAACCTCGGGGTTTAAACAAGATTAGGTACCGAAAGGGCATTAGTGATTAACTAGTGTCATCAAGTCCCCGATCCTAATTTCTCAGTTGCGCAGAGTGAGTATTTCTCTCGATACTTCACTTGGGTTTCTAATCAATCCACCCCAAATCGATTAGTGGCGACTCTATTTTAAAAATTGATTTACAAGTTAAAAATTTAGACTATTAAAGTCATGAATTGGTGGACTTGTGAGAGTCCGGGCATAACTAATTTCAGCCGAGCCATTAGCCTCCTGAGGCGCTCGTACCCGATTGCGGGCGCCGAAAAAAAGAGGTCGCGACACCTGTCTTGGATTTTTCACGTAAAATTTTAGTGTTGTTATTAGCTTTGTCTTCTTATCATTTCAGCATTGTATTTACAATAAAGGTTGTATTAGTTGGTTATTGCTAGGGTTAATTCGATTTTGGTCAGTTTATAAAGTGTAATTAGTCAAGAATATAATTTAAAAACGTTAAATTGAACATAATTTGTTTACAATAAGTCTAAAAAGAATGATAATGTGGATGTTGCGGTGCAAGTTGCAGAATATATGCTAGATCTATATAACTCATAAGCCCACTTTAAATGGGAAAAGACATTGAAAAAGCCCAAATTATGTCCATTGTGATATATTTACCTTAAGTTTTTCTTTTTTATAATGTCAAAAACTCCAAACTATGCTCACTATATAATATTTACATTAAACTTTTTATTGTGATATCATAACCCCAAATTTGTACTCGCGTGATACATTATCTTTCATTAAGATTCTGCAAAAAACAACACTGTTTTTATTTCACTTAATACACGAGGGTACCATGTCAACACCGTTTACTTTCTATCATCCATTTAGACAAACTTTTTACAATGCTTATTGACGGTTATTTGATGGAAAGTAAACGCGTTATATAGACACAAGTTTGTGATTTGGTGTTACAAAAAAAAAAAAAGAAGTTAATGTATCATAGTGGGTATATTGAGATTTTTGGTTTTTTTTTCCCCTCTAATGTAAACACCTCATATTGAGGTTCTTTCTCTATATTAAACGAGTCATGTTGAAGTGCATTCTGTGTTTTAAGCAAGATGTAAGCTCATAGGTCACGAAGTACATTTCATTTCCCCTACATTATGCAAATTACTTCTAGGAATGGTTTGTAATATTTAAGTTAGCTCGTAAATTACATTCCGAGCTTCGGGCATACCCGATTCATCCATGGAGTAAACAGAGTTAATGTAAACTCAGGTAGACTACTACGGATCTGTTGGAACACGTCAATTGATTCATGAATCTTACGGTGCAAGTGCATAAGGTCTCTTAAGTTCATCATCCAATATAGATTTCTCTTTTTAATCTCGATAATCTGGTTGAATTAGGTCTCTCGAGTCGTCATACTTTTGAGTTCTTGAGAGAAGTTAAACACACCATAAAGTTCAAGTAAAGTAAATTTCACAGCAAATTTGCATATGGGCTGATTAGAATAACCATATCCGCGATTCCCTATATCATATATAAAGAACAATATTTGACCCGCGCTAGACTAGTACACTAATTTTCTCAGCCGTAGTCATGAATGTACTCCAAAATTTACAGAGCTGACTTCAGGTCCTCTAGTAGTTCAGTATCCTGCTCTATTGTTCCTAAGAGGCCATGGGAACATGCTCGATCTTCAACGACTGGTGATAACCTTACCCGTTTCTGCAATTACGGAAAATTATAAGTACCCAGGCTGTAAATAAAGATATAAGATACGTGCGCTTAAACAAAATTTTCCATTCTTTATTTTCCAGTATGAAGTGCAAGAACTTGAACAAGGTCCAGTCGTATATTGCGAAACTACATTCAAGTGCTAAATTAAGGAAGGAGATTTACTAACTTTAAAAGCGGAAGGGCTTTTTGAGGAAAATAATGTTGTAATGATCCTATGGACACAGATGCGTGATGGCAAGAAACGAAGATGATTGTCTCAGGATATTTAAAAATACCTCTCGAGTCTACATAACATCCTTCGACCCGTCCATGGCAATTACTCTGCGTCCAACTAGTCCTTCATTAGTGTCATTAGCACTCACTAATGCAACATAAAGCTCCATTATCTTGTCGGTGACCTCAGCGTCGTCTTTGCTTTCTTTGATCAGCTTCTCCACTTCAGCTTTCGGAAGTCTCATCTTCAACCTCAACCCACCATGCCCATTTCCTTCTTTCGACAAAATGGTGGCCCTACTCATGGTAGAAGGATCAGACACCAGTCGCCGAGCTAGCACAACGCCATCGAGCCGATCTTTTGCACTCGGCTTGTTTCCAAGCTGGAAACCTCTGCCGGCTTCATCATCGTTTACCGCCTCTTTGGGTAACTCCACCAGGAAATACAACCGCTCGTGCTCCAGTTCTTGGTGCGGTTCCAGGGGTCTCGATTTGATCCCGAGACTCTTCACCGACTGTGACTCTAGCAACACGTAACCTGGGTAGTCCTTGACGACGTCTCCGGCACGCACCGGCATGCTCAGTTTCAGCGTTTCGCCGGTTTCTTTCATAATTTTGACTGTTGTAGCTCCTCCCAGGGCGTTTCCCATTGGCGTACGGCGACAATAAGACAAATGGCCCAAATTTGTCTATTAAAAAAAGAGAATTAGCTCTAACTTTAGGAGACAATTAGGGGTATCTTTATAGTTCTATCTTATAGAAGATGTTGAGAGTCATTGGTCAATTAGGAAGCCAACTTTGAAAACTTTTGAGGGAATGTGTGTGAAGATCTTGAGCTGAATTCAGACTATAATTTTTGTTGTATGATATGGTGAGACGTGGAATGTGTTATAACCATTTAATTCTTGCTACTGTCACATTTTAAGATATCTATCCCCGTTGATTGTGGGGATCAACATTAAGGAAGTTTAAGTTACGTTTACAATGATGAGAAGAATGTTGGATTTGTCTCTAGATTTGATTTATAGCTCATAAGCATCATGGGAATATCATCGGTTATATGACTCTCTCGAATGCAAAATTCTTTCTACGGCGTCGACTTTTGGGAGACTTTAGCTAGTTTTGGAAACCCCAAGACTCGGATCGTTGTCAATGTTTGAACGGAGGGAGAATACTCCGCCAATCAAGTTGGATGGTCAAGCGGGTTTATTCCGAAGTTGGCGGAGAACAAGGACCGGGAAATCTATAGGAACCACGAACCGTTCCAAAATCATGGTACGCATAGAGCAATGTGAAGGGTACTGATTTTTGACTAAAATCTTTTTATCTAAATGACATGACATCATATACAGTTCATGTATGGTCAGACAATTTCATATAGTCCTCGCAATACGCATTTCACGCATTCTTTAACTGATGGCATTGTTGACTTCATGGCCATCTAATTGCTTGATTGAACCGTCAATATGGGGAATGAGACACTGCTTGATCCGGGTTTAGACGATAGGACGGCGGCTTGGCTCCCCCAAGAAAACCAGACAGATTAGGGAATCCGGCACTGAGTTTTTCGTGGCCGTCTTGGAATGTGAACAATACTATACAATACACCCTTTTTACACAGCTATGTTTGACACTTTTTTTCCCCATATGAACGTTGTTTCTAGAATCATTTTGGCCATTTAAGGCACACGGAAGCAGCTTTAAAAGGCTGAGTATCGCGCACGTTTGCAAGTCAAACAGATGATCTTGAAATAAGAACTTGCGTGTTGGTGTTGCTTCGATAGTCATAATTCTTTATCTGACTCGAACGGAAGTATGAGGTATTTATCGTTGTTCCGACGCACTTGTCCGACACCAAGGTTTTGTTTATCATGATTTTCCCTCGAACCAGCTATCTTCGTGGAATTCAGGCCTTTTTTCATTCAGCATTGGTTTGAATCATGATCGGCCTCGGGATTAAGGGACCGTATATGGTTAACAGCCATCAGCCCATTCAAGGGGCCCAAATCAGACATTCTTTGTTTAATGGGTTTTTGCTATGGGCAGCCCAAATGAGGCATCAGACATCTTGGATATTACCCGGATAAGGTTGCCATGCAACAGATCTTAAAAGATATCGAGAACTAACTGAAAAAAGGTTACACGTATAGCGAAAAAAAAAAAAAAAAACGATTTGAAAAATGTTTTTTAAAAAATAATTATTTATATCACTTGATTAGTCAATAGAAAATATTTTCATTATTGATAACAATTTATGTCTAAAAATATTCACGAATAATATAAAATTCCCCTTGTTTGATAGCATTTTTCATTCTTCAATTGGAACGAGATCAATGTTAACCAGTGAGGTAGTCTTAAATACTGATATTAAATATAATGAAACTTTTGTCAGCCTCGTTGGTAACATATAGACTACGGATGTTCTTTTTAGTGGAAGTAATTTCAAAATGACTACAGATATTAAAATTATACTTGTTTAGTAATCAAATGAGGGGCACAGCTGGGAAATTCTCAAGTACCGATTCTTGATTTTCATCTTGACATGCACAATCAAATCCCAAATTATTCTAAACTACAATTAGCAAAATGTTCAAGACAACTCATAATTAGGGGTGACCGTGGGTCTAGGTTATCAAACCGGCCATAAGAACCAGTCTAGCTCCAAGTTCCGACTATTACTAATTTGATTCCCAATTCCAAAAATCATGAAACCGATTGTTGCAGCCCGAATAGTGTGGTTTGTTAAGAACCGAGCTGCAAATTGCGAACTAAAGAACCGGACTAGAAATTAAGAATTGAGTACCTTTTTATGCTACATGTTTTGAACTTTATATTGTCAATTTTATTTTACATGCTTATCTTTTATAGATTGTTGCTATTGATAAATGTGGATTTTTGTTGTTGCGTTCATTTTTAGTTGGCTTAACTAAAAATAAAACAAATAAAAGAAGCCTATTCTTAGATAGACCTTTAAACCGATTGATAATGTAGGTTCTAGATTTCAAGATATGTAGGTTAGATTCTATATTTTAAAAACTATGAGACCGATTCCAATAGGCTAGATTCCAAATTTTAAGTAAAATCTATACCGACCTGAAATTGCTCATCCCGATTAATGACTACCACCCATGAAGGAGAAAGTACTGCATTAGGCTCTATTGCTGATCGTACAAAAGTCCGATTTACACCAAACAGCAACTGTTCTCCCACAGGAAGACTTGCAGGTGAGAGTTATGAGTAAGAACCCAACGCATCCATGCATGTATCCTCTCTCTCATGAAATCTAGATATTGTGCGTGCCATCTACATTTTCAATCAAGTTTAACTACTCTCTGCGCAACTGTTACGATGTTGAGAAACTAAGGCCAAGTTTGCATAGTGGAAGTTTGGTTTCGTGTCCTAAAAGCATGCAAGCTCCCACCGACGTGCAGATGAGACTACAGCTGCATTGGATGCCTGTCCTGGGTACCCCTTACCTGAGGTTCACGTTAAAGTTTTGTTCCTTCAAATGAAAGGCTGTTGGAGTCGTTAAGAGAATCGCAGCTTTTAAATTCAACCGTTCGCTGGCTCCAATACTTCAAAGCATGTGCTTTGGTTTCGTTGTGCTTTCTTGGACCGAGTCTTTTTCACATTTGATGTGTTAGAAATCCCTGATCCATCAATGCTGTGGATGCATTCGATAGAAAATGTCAGTCCTTCTCTAGATAACTCTAGCCTGCCTGCATCAGAATTAAGACATACACTTGCAATAACACAGTATCTCCTCAGATGCGGTCAAATCAAGGACTATGAGTTCATTTAGTACTACCGAAACTGGTAGATGCAAAATTAAGGTAATTATCATGATTTATATATGAATTTATAATTAAGTCAATTTTGTTGGCCATGCCGTTCTTGCAGTTCCATACTTGACCTAACACAATCCCATGTTATGCACAGGTGTTTCAAACATTCCAAAGGGCTGCTAAAGGCATTTTGCCTGGTACAATGGTGGCGAAGCACTGCTGGGCAATCCACCAAGTTTTCTTCTGAAGCAACTCCATTTACATCTACTCAGTCTTCTTAATCATGTCTCTTACGCATTGATTACAAGCTTCGACATGCTTTGCATGAGGGTAGCATCAATTATCTTTTGTGATTGTAATAGCCGAATTGTTATCCTGAAATATAGTAACTAGTCAGTCGAAAGCAATTCCCAATCAAGATTTCAGTAAGAAACATTCTGAGATACACGGCTTCTCTTGCTGCATCATTGAGAGCTGCGTCTTATGCTTCCGTAGTGGATTGTGCGACAGATTCCTGTTTCTTTCCAAGACATTGCACCATTCTCGAGTATCTAACCATTCTTGATAATCAGAATCCAAATAACTAATCAATTGCATATCCTCGCCTTGATACATAAGTCTGGTACTTTAAGTACGCTTCAAGTATCTAAAAAGCCATTGAATAGCAACCCCGTGTGCTCTTCCCTGGTTGCTTGCTTGGTATCTTCTAATCGTACTTTCTGCAAAAGCAATGTCCGCTCTCATACAAATCATGAGATACATAAGGCTTCCCCCAGCCGATGCATAAGCATACACGAGAGTATCTGTCTTCTCCTCTTCCGATTCTGGGCAGCACTTTGGGGAAGACGTCTTAGGTTGTTATACGGAGTTTTTCCAGTCACACAGTAAATTTGATATTTTCAAACAAAACATCAACGTAGTTTTATCAGGACAGACGGAGTTTTTCTTAGCTACGGTTCCTTTCAATTTCAACGCTCAACATATATGTAGTTTCAACAAGAATAGATCAATAAATATGAATGAAAATGAGAATAGATACATGTTTGTCAAAGGAAAAGGACAACATAACCAAAAGAAAACAAAAAAGTAAGGATTGCATATGCCGTTTCAATCCCGTTTTAAGACCGTGTCATACGGCGCAGACATTTTTAACACCCTAACGCTGGGAGGTCAACATTGCTCTAGCATCACGCCTTACACGAGCTCATGCGCGAAATTGACCATTTGCTGAAGCTACATCAGCATTTCCTCCGTAGCCTTTCATTTCTCGGCTGTTCTCTACTCGTTTAATTACTTCTGTATTTGAAGTTAACTTACTAATTTTGTCTGGAATAAGTAGCTTTCGATAGAGATATAATTTCCACCGTTCCTAATTGAAACGATGGAGGAAATGTCTAGTAAGTTATAAGAAATGGACACCATCCATCCATATGCCAACTTCACAAAATTTAGTGTAAAATCTTGTAGAATCACTATCGAGTGTTTCAGAAACTTAAGTTATTAGATAAATGTATGGTTCGATGTAGACTTAAGCATGAAGAATATATAATTGGAGGAGGGGGGAATTAAAAAAATTTAAACTAAAGACCTCATGTTCTGATGAAATTAAATGGAACCATTGCCCACTGTCCCAAACAAAACATAAGTTATTAGATGAGTGTATTGTATAATATTCAAACTTCTTAACACATTGATGTGTGTGATGTAACTCACTAATCAAAGAGCTGGTATTGGGGACGGAGGAAAACACGATCGGTTTGGTTGTGAAAAAACAAAAAAGCATACTTCTCTCTACCTTGTAAAAAGCCATATCTTGCTCCCGTTCCTCATCTTTGGTCCTTATGAAACTATAATCTTTTTATTACAAGTCATATAGACATGCAAATATGGATGGTGATTATGTAAAAGTTCAGCATGCGAACGCTTGAGCTAAATAGCTTCTGTCTGGATTGGAGGCATACGGGTAGTATAATATTTACCTTTTTTGTATTTTGTCAATACTTGGCAAACGGAGGATTTTTTTTTAATCTTATGTTGCCTGCTCAGTTTACTATCCTTTGCTCAAACTTCAATTTTCAAGCTCAAAGGTTTACAAACTCTATCTGGAATTGATTTCTCTTGAGTCAAAACTTTAACTCATGGAGTATGTCAAACTTCAACAGATGAAAAGGAAATTGTGACCTTTTTCAGAGTTCATATTTGAGTATCATGACTTGAAATTTCGACCAGTAAGAATAATTCGTTTCATCGCACCCATTTTCTGCTCTCTTATTCTACTTTAAACGACCATGGAGAGTAGGAAATTCAACAAATGCAACAAAAGAATGGTAGCTAGAGATGGATCTAGGTATGAACTAGTCACTCAGGAGGAAAATGTCAAGAATTTCTCTCATACATTTTTATAGTATGGTCAACTGAAACTGGTAAAATGAAACTCCACAGCGCTTTTCTAGATTAGTGGAAATGCCACTATCAATAGGGGTACAAAGAGGGGCTTGAATCACGTTTTCCATGGAATAAAACTTTGGTTGGAATGTTTGGTGGTTGTTGGTATTGACTCTGTCAGTCAACCCATTAACCATTAGGGTTACCTCAAAATATTTCAAGTTCGACCTCAAAATTAAAGCTTGCATAGGTGACATGCTCCAGGCATTCAGTTGGAAGGATTAATTTTCTGAATGGAATCTTGGGTTATGTCCATATAATGCTGCCAACTTGCCCTATCCATAGTTGGTGCCAATATTCTCGAGAAGGGATATTCAGAGGAACATAGGAAAAAAACTACGAAGCTCAGTATCTTGATCTGCTTAAGCGAGCTTAATTCTTACCATGTACTCGTACATGTTCTCTCTGGGCGTTTTCATCATGACAAGATCGATGTTCAGAATTCTTTTTTATCAATAGCAATTTTCGTGTAATAGACGCATTGCATTTCAGAGATAGAAACTTTAAGGGCCATATAAATTCAGGTATTAGCTCATGATACATTTCAATCATAAATACATATATATATATATATGTCTATGGCAGATCTCGAGTACGAGTATGTTAACAGAATTAAATCTACCTTCCTATTTAACTGATTAAATTTACAACCGGCAGGCTCCCACCAATCTACTCTTAATACCTGATCCTTTTCAGTAATACATCATCTAAGCCCGTTCCACTCCAGAGATTATATTGAACAACTCTCTACAGGAGCGGGTCAATAAGATTCAACTCTCTACAGGCTCGAGCCCATTGCTTCTGTATATAGTTCATCAAATTAAGCTTGATGTATCATATCAATCCTTGCTAATTGATTTAGACTTCAGATATCGATATGTATTGGGGGACACCATCCCATATATTGTCATTGAATCACCTCAGCTAGGTTGCCCTAATTTTCAAATATTCATCAGGGGCCTGCTCAATCTAATCTGCCTAGTAATTAATTGGTTTGCCCAATTGGTCATCTGAAGAGAACCAAAGCGGGTGATGTAGCAATTTCCGAGTCCCTTAACATGTCATGCTTATAAGAACAAGGTTTTTGCTCTTTCTCAATCTTTGCAGGCGAAGGAGACGGAATGCTAATTGTTAGGTCAAGGTTCAGGTCGGGCAACCTGCTAGGCTCATCTTCCAGACAACTACCAGCGTCTGAAACCTGGTCTTTGTCGCCACCGCAGGATTTTGGTTGTGGACTTTGGTGAGTCTTCAATCCAGAAGAATTTGCGCTAACAGAGACATTGTTTGAGCTCTCAAGGCGAGGTGGAGTCTGGTTGAGCCGGTGATTGTTAGGATCAATGCCCATGTTAATTAGTTTCCTCCTCAAATGTGAGTTCCAATAGTTCTTCACTTCATTGTCTGTCCGTCCGGGCAATCTCCCAGCAATTAGCGACCATCTATGTAAGAAAAGATACGGCTTAGGTCAACAACTTTTATCCAACAATAACTTCATACTGGAAAATATTACAACTAATATGATTCTATATGATGCTAATTTTAACATCATAGCAACATAATTTCTTCAACGGCCACATTTTTGTTTGCTTGATCGCTATGTATTTTTCTTGTTTACTCCTGTTGTGTTGATACAAAGCCAAATTCTCTAATACCCTTTAAATGAAGGCCATAGGCCTTTCTTATCTATGCCGCTAATATGTCGACTTACCTAGAAAAAAAATGTGCATTTAACTTTCCAGATGAAGGTTGTGGCCAAGAAAAATGGACAATACGAAAGTAAGATGTGGTGAATCGTAGCATGTAAAGTCGTTTTCTTGTTTCGACCAAAAACAAAAAAGGTCGGTTTCTTGTTTAAAAGCGCACCTACTCTGCTTTGGAAAATTTTCTGGTTTCTAACATGCAACTTGCAGAGGAAAAACGTTTTATAGAATGGGATGAGGTGATTCACTGAGCTAATTAGGTTTAAATTCGAGAAAGCGAACGTATATGAAGCTATCCATAGGGTCTAGTATATTGCCATACCGGTTGCCTAGGAGAGCATGAAGCTTGATGATAAGATCCTCTTCATCCTCAGCAAAGTTGCCTCTTTTGAGGTCAGGCCGCAAATAGTTTATCCATCTTAGCCTACAACTCTTCCCGCAACGGAGGAGACCTAATCATTGCACGAGAAAATGAACACACATTTAGTCCTTGGTCCCCTTACATTTCCCCAAAAACTAAATCTATCGAACATCATAAGTACTAACTAATTATAACGTCATCGGCGAGGCCAAAGAAAATGACGTACCGGCAGCCTTAGGAAGAGTTCGCCAACATCCTTCGCCGTGCTTGCGAATGTAGTCGATGAGCTTCTGGTCTTCTTGCTTCGACCATGCTCCTTTGTTAGTGTCTTGCTTGTCACAACAAGGTTTTCTCATCCTTCCTTTCGAGAGAGAGAAGAGAAGAGCGGAGAAGTTTCAAGAGGAGAAAAAGAGCAGGCCATGGGGTTAAAGATGAGCCATGGAGGTATATATCAGGTTTTTCTTTTGGACGCACAAGGGCGAAGTAGGTTGACTTGGACCGGTGGTTTTGCCCATGCGTTGGTGCATGGCTGAGAGAGAGAGAGAGAGAGATTAGGGTTTGATAGTTGTTTCCGTGTGTTAGTTGCCGTTAAGTATAAGTCGTTTTCTTTCCTACCAACATGTATGGTGATTGCTATTTGCTCGTCTTCTTCGATCAACGTTAATGGAAGCGAAGTCGATCATCATCCACCAAAAAAAACAAGGCCCCCGTCGGGTCAAACCACTAGTCTTCTCGAATAGCCAATCAAAGGAGAGCGAAAGGACCACCACCCCCCCAAAAAAAAAAAAAAAAAAAAAACCAAAAACAACAGCGAAAGCTGCATTGAAAGTTGGTGCTGTCTCCCTTGTTAACTTACGTTGACTGATAGTTTTTCCCGATATTTCTAACCTCGACGTGTAACCGACAGTCTTTAGCGCTGGTGGTGCTTTGGCCACCTCTTGACGACGTTGGACGGGCTCTTCTTGTTCTGTGAATTGATCTCTTCCAAATTGACCCCAAAAAATATAATACTACTAATAGAATAATCCATGCTTCTTCAGAGTCCTCGGATCCATATACGGTCTCGTAATCGATGGCCCTCGTTTTTCTTGCCAGTAATGTTGCGATGTCGATATTTTGCAAACTGGTAAAGCGAGATTCCGGAAGCTTCCCACCACTAGCTTCTTGAAACCAGAGAGCGAGAGAGAGAGAGAGAGAGAGGGATTTCTTTTTGCTGAATTATTCTGAAGTTCTGGATATGGAAAAAAACTTACCTGAGCAACGCATTGGGACTTGCCCAATTACCGGAGAAAAGAAAGAGGAAATCCGACCACATTAAAGGTCCACTTTATGCAAAGAAAAAGAAACCTACATGGAAAAGCATAATCGACAGTGAAAAGAGGGTTTATTCTCGTGAATGAGTTCGTTTGACTTTGCTGGTTCCATTATAGTTTTCATATGCTTCGCAATGGTGGTGCTAATAAGCAAGCCGTTCTAGCCTGGGGGTAGCTATGGAAAACTCCCATCAGCAAATACAACAGTGGATTCCAATTATAGTTTCAAAAGTAGAGAAATTTATAATGTTACTTTTCTGGAACGCCCCTAATAAGCATGACTAGTGGAATGGATTCGAAAACGACTGCTCATGCACAGTTGGTGGCACTTGTCGAAATTCTTTTGATCCTATTGGGGTGGACCCTTATGCAAATCTACTTACCTGGTTCAAGTCCTTGATATGGTATTTAAACCATAATATGACAAACAAATTTCCTTTTGATCAGTCATTGAGATTGAAAAAAAAAGTTTGAAGTGTAGACATCGGTATGAAAAATTAAAGCTGCACAAATATTCCTCTTGAGTTTCTTTAATGATTTGCCTGATGCTTTTAATTAACTCTAGGGCTTCTCGAAAAAAGTTTTCCTACCTGTTCCTGAACAAATTGTTATCGAGAGATACCGATTTGTTGTATACGGTTGCTGAAACCTTTTATATGAACCTATTTTCGTTTTTTTGGGGCCAAATTTTTGTAAACTTGTTTAATCGGTTCAAATTTGTCAGGCGAGTCATGGATCAATATATGCATATTTCGACATTAATGGGCCCATAGTTCTTGTTGAAAGTGGAGTTATGGGCCATCAATTGTACTAGAAAGCTTATTCCAAATTAGACGGTATTCAAACCGAAATACACGTTATGTGATGAGAGTTGAAAAGTCAGAATTAGTTGATAACTCAATTGGAGAAAAATTGATAAATCACTTAATTAAAGTTAGTAGGTTCACATAAGAGTTGGAAAATGAAGGTGCAATGACAAAAGGTAAATGAATGGATGTTGGTAAAACAAAAATGAAAATTGGTAATTAAAAGAAAATTACTCTTGGTAAGTAAGTCAAATGAGATATGGTAACCGGAAAATAGTTGTAATTTAATCAAAGAAAAAAACTGTAATAAGATATGTAATCTCTAAGAAAAAGTGTGTAAATTTAAAACATTGTTAAGAAATGTAAATAATAGTTTATAAATAATAAGAGAAGTTGGCAAATTAAGAAAATCCAAATAAAGATAATAACGAGTAACTCAAATGAAAGTTGGTAACCTAATTTTATATGATAATCTCACTCTAAATTAGGGCAATAATTTCATACGAGAGTTAGTAAATTTGCAACATTCATTAATTATGCAAATGAAAGTTGATAGGCTAGTACAAACATTGTTTATTTGCAAACTATAAATACTAAAAGCCAATAACTTCATAAAAGTATTGGCAATTACCAACAAATTACCTGAAAAATAAATAAAAAAGGTCACCGGTCTTTCCCATTAACTAACAACATTTTGACATTTACCAATACTTAGTGGAATTATCAGTATGTACATTTGAAAAAAAAAATCATTTTCTTAAATATGGGATTAGGAATTCGGCTCATTATGGTAGATTAATAGGACTAGGTCACTAACGAAGTTGCCCTACATGTTCTTCCAATTAAGGAATCTTAACCGAGCTCAAGATGACTCAGCTAGAATATATCTTACTCGGTCGTAATATTTTTTTTTTTTTAATCAGGGTCATGTTGTTTTAGCCAGCATGGAGTGATTCGTCATGTAAGAATACTTTACGACAAACAGAAAGAGACTCCTCATGACCTTGTCACTATTTGTCCATGTCCCATTTATATTATTCTGCTATACAATTCACTCAAAAGAAAGAGTAAAGAAAACGAGTTCTGCAACTACAGATTCTCCTGACTAAAATCCGCAGCGACTGAGATAGTGAGATGCCAAGCCTCAAAATTAGGTAGGTGAGTTCATCAGTTTTCAGGCTTAGAAGAAACCGCAGCTACATATTAGGGACCTCTAATCATTACTTCTCCTTCAAATTTAGGTGAAGAAACGGCAGGCTTAAAGAAGCCGCAGTTTTCGAGCAACCTGGATGGCTCAGATCCAAACTACTTTCTTTATATCCTTTTCCTATTCTGTTTCCCTTACTCCTTTTTTCTTTCCCATTTTACTCCTTAAAAGAAGCCGCGGTTTTCAAGCAAACTGGATGGCAAGTCTAGGGATGAATGTGCATTAGGGCCTGTTTGTTTTTACTCCAAAAATTGTTTGATTCTATTCTTTTGTTCCTCGAAACAAAAAGAAGAACATAAATCCGTTTGGTAAAATTTTTGTTCCCAGAAACAAAAATCTATTTTTTTGTTTCCATGAGTAGATTTGGAACAGAATCAAGAAGTAGAAAAAAGTTGATTCTTATTCTCGAGAACAATTCCTAGAATCAATTCCTATTTTTTTTTTCTCTTCTTCTCTTTCTCTTTCTTCTTCTTCCCTTTGGCCGGTCGCTAGCCTCGCTATGGTCAGCAACTAGCCAGATGAGGGCCGGTGACGCCAAGCCATGGTGAGGCTTGGCCTTGCCTAGATCTAGCAAGGCCAAGGCTCGCCTGGGCTAGGCGAGCCTCCGCCGAGCTTGCCGGACCTCACCTTGGCCGGCGAGGCTTTAGCGAGCTCGCCGAGATGCGCCCATCGGTTGCAAAGAAGAAGGAGGAAGAAGAGAAAAAGAAAAAGAAAAAAAGAAGAAGAAGAAAAATATGATAAAACTATTAAAAAATTAAAAGAAACAAAAAACTTAAGAATTTTACCAAATACATTTTTATCTCGGGAATAGAAATTTTGGACGATTCCAAGCACGTTCTTTTGCTCGAAATTGTTCCCGAGAGTAGAATCAGAAAAAATCATTTCTAATAAAAAAATTGTTCCCCGGAGTAAAATGGTTTACCAAACGCATCCTTAGTGTCGGAGATTTTTGGGGGGGGGGGGCGGCGCTCGGGTGTGATGTCGCATTTTGCGAAAACTCTCCTAAGACATAGGCATATTTCTATCGAATGGTAAATCTAATGAGTAATTTTCTTCCCAACTTTAGACGATCTCAATTCAATATAGATAATATTCTTTTTTATTTATAGTATTACATAAAGTAAAGAGAATCTTCTACTTTTAGAGGAAGTCAACCTTTTTTTTTCTTCCCAAAATGTCCTTAAAAACTTGTTCTAGGAAATATTGAATTCAAACGCAAACGCTTAAGTTAATAATTTTATTAATCTATCTCATGTTCTAACATTAAATTCTTATTTTTTCTATCCAACAACAACCTTCCTTGAAATATTAACATATTTGTATCTTTCCACGTATTATTATACATTTCCCTTGTAAATTGTGGACTTCTTCATCTATAATTTTTTTTTCACTATTTAATAATTCAGACATTTTAGCTAAAAAATAATTTTGTCGGGGCTATCAATTATCATTTTTTTTTCTTTTGCGTGTGCATTTGCTGGGAACTAAATGAAAAGATGTACAAAGACAATGGACATATCTAAAGGGGTGTGATCCAAGATCACCCGAGAGGTCGAATTGCGTATTAGTCGCAACTCATTTAGCTGCGTGCTACCTGCATGTGTCACGGTCCGTGAATCCTCCCGTACTCGTGACACTTGTGAGTGGCGCTTGGGGTTATCAGCAAAAAGAGTGTGAGGCGGAAGGGTAGAACACAACCGGTCCGTGGGAGTGGCGTCGGGACGGTTGGTTAGGAGTTCTAGGATAGAAGGATTACATCACTTAGGAGCTCGAAGACGGGGTAGGCCTCCCGTGCACAAACCGGTCGGGAGCCGATGCCGCTCTCCCGACGAGGCCATGGCGGGCCGAAACCGGTTTGTCGTCCCTAAAAGAGAACCCGCCTTACTCGATGGACTAGACGCCCGAGCGAAGGCGGGCGTGGTAGGATCTCGCACGAAGAATCATTCACCGTATCGTTCGTGGAACAGCTAAAGAAAGGGTTGGCTGGCGAATTCCGCTCGCTAGGCGCCCGCGGGTCGTTCCGAGGCCAAGGGAACTCTCGGCCCGTGACAAGTGGTATCGGAGCGGGAATCCCTCCGGTAAGCAAGTTGAGCAAGTCGGAGAATCGGACTCCTCGCTTATGT
Source organism: Eucalyptus brandiana (assembly GCA_014182725.1). Taxonomy (NCBI): domain Eukaryota; kingdom Viridiplantae; phylum Streptophyta; class Magnoliopsida; order Myrtales; family Myrtaceae; genus Eucalyptus; species Eucalyptus brandiana. The sequence continues at coordinate 34,953,683 of CM024669.1, forward strand.
GCGGGTCAAGTAGATAAGTCCTAGTGGATGGGTCTTTGGGACGAGTCGACTTCTCGTCGAGCGGAATGCGAGTTAGAGAAGAACCGAACCCTTGAATGGGGATAACGTTCGGATCGATCGGTGAATACGACGAAGAGGTCTACGCTGCGTTTTCAACAAGAAAAGAACCTCCATTGGTCTGCTTTGGGGTCAAGATTTGGTTAATTTGGAATAGTCGCCAAAAGATGCGGTTGGTGAAAAATGCCACACTTGCCAAAAGTGCGGGATGAAGGGCCGAGCGGCCGAGATCAAAAGAGGCCACCAATGGAGCAAAACCCGCTTTGTTGGGCGAGCGTGACCGTTCGATGTGAATTCCCAACGGTGGCACATCAATGGTTAATTTACGCAAGGAAGCGACGGAGCGAGAGATCGCAACGAGGGCGTTGCGGGTGAGTGGGGGAGAATGTCACGGTCCGTGAATCCTCCCGTACTCGTGACACTTGTGAGTAGCGCTTGGGGTTATCGGTGAAGAGTATGAGGCGGAAGGGTAGAACACAACCTGGTCCGTGGGAGTGGCGTCGGGACGGTTGGTCTTAGGAGTTCAGGATAGAAGGATTACATCACTTAGGAGCTCGAAGACGGGGTAGGCCTCCCGTGCACAAGGCGGTCGGGAGCGATGCCGCTCTCCCGACGAGGCCATGGCGGCAGCCGAAACCAGGTTGTCGTCCCTAAAAAGAAGCTGGCCGCGCCTTACTCGATGGACTAGACGCCCGAGCGAAGGCGGGCGTGGTAGGATCTCGCACGAAGAATCATTCACCGTATCGTTCGTGAACAGCTAAAGAAAGGGTTGGCCTGGCGAATTCCGCTCGCTAGGCGCCCGCGGGTCGTTTCCGAGGCCAAGGGAACTCTCGGCCCGTGACACATGCATGATGTAAAATGAGATCGCGACAGGTAAGCACGCTGACGAAGAAGGCGAACGAAATTGGAAGCGGAAGGGTTGCTCTCGATTACTTATCATTTTAAGAATCACAGGCCACGTTACTGTCCAGTCATACGCCATTCGATAAGGAGAATTCTCCAAAGCTCGAAGTACATGTTTGGAATTGGATAAGATGGGGGAGGGGACATGACAGACTGATTATAACAACGACATATAAGATACATGGGACATGTCCAACTGCCCCAGCAAACGATAGGCTTCTTCGGTCTTTTAATAAGTGTGAAATATATATTTCCGGATTAGAACATTATAGTAAAGGGCTAAGGTGACGACGGTGCACATGCGTCCCCCCAAAGTCCAATTGATCGAGCGACTTGCCGCTGGGACGAATCTTCTGCACCCGTCGATGATCTATCATGAGCTGAAATCGAATGGTGCAGGGTGGCTTTCCATGGCCAATTTGACTGGAGCTGTAAGAGACGTGAATGGAAGTACAGGCGAATCTTTTACGGTTTGAACCTTAATTGAATCTTATAATTGTTGGGAACTTGGGTCTTTCCTCTGCCTCTTTTCTTTTCGGGTTTGGATACCTATTTGTCCTTATCGAGTTAGTTTTTTGCTCACACCATTTAATTGCCCTTTGATTCATTTCACCGCATGTGAAATCTAGTCTGTTTGGTCAATTCATTTCATCTTCGTTTTGTGCTGGCCATTAATCCCGGCACCTTCGAATCGAAGAATAAGATATATATTTCTTTCTTTCTTTCCTTATTCCTTTCATTTTTTTTTCCCTCGCTTCTTCCCCAGTGGAGCGATGGAGCGGAACGGCTCGACCACAACCCGCCACCCACCATCACACGCGGTTGCACCTCTGCTCATTCAATGCCGCTGCGCTACGCTGTGCTGCTACATCAACATCAACTCTTCCCCCCCCTCCCTCTCGTTTCTCCTTTAAATGACGGTTCTGTATTTGTTTTGGGTAAAATCCCTAGCGAATTTTTGGCAATACATGTCGTTCTTTTACATTTTTGATGGGGAAAAGTACCAAAAAGGTCCCTAAATCTATTGACATTGACAATTGATCTTAAACTTTTTGATTGGACCAATTCAATCCTAAACCTTTTAATATTGGTACCAATTCAGTCCATCTGGCCAATTTTGGTCGGCCGGCGTTGACGTGGCAATTTTTATGATTTTTTATTATTTTTTCGAATTTTTTTATTAATTTTTTCTTTTCTTTTCTCCCTTTTTTCTCCTTGGACTGTTTCAGCCACTGGGTGAGGGCTGCGAAGCCCTCGCCTGCCACCAGCAAGGGTCACCGGTGAGGCAGCTTCACTCGGATCTAGGTGAGGCCAGCCTCGCTTGGCCTTGCCGTGAACGAAGGCGGCCTCGCCCGTGGCTGGCCGGCGAGGGTTGCAACCCTTGCTCAGCCTCGCCTAGGGCTGCGGGTGAGGCGACTTAGCCTAGATCTGGGCGAGGCCAACACGATCCTCACCAGGCCTTGCCACGAGCGAAGGCAGCCATCGCCGGCACACCGGCTTGGCGATGGCTGCCTTTGCTTGCGACAAGGCCAGAGCGAGGTTGGCCTCGCCTAGATCTGGGCTAAACTGCCTCGCTCGCAGCCCTAGGTGAGGTCGAGTGAGGGCCGCGACCCTCGCCGGTGTTGGCGAGGGCTTAGTGACCCTCGCCTCCGCCCTGGTGATCCTTCGCAATGGCCGTCATTGTCTCACTAGCCGTAGGCGAGGCTGCCTTCGCTCGCGGCAAGGCCAGGGCAAGGCTGGCCTTACCCAGTGGCCGGCGAGCCTCACCGCCAAAATAGTCCAAGGAGGAAGAAGGGAGAAAAGAAAAGAAAAAAGAAAAAAATTAATAAAATTTTTTTAAAAAATCATAAAAATTGCCACGTCAGCGTTTGGCCATCGGCCGACGTCCACATCAGGGCCAACCGGCCAAAATTGGCCGGATGAACTGAATTGGTATCAATATTAAAAAGGTTTAGGATTGAATTGGTCCAATTGAAAAGTTTAGGACTTAATTGGTACTAATGCAATAGGTTTATGACTTTTTTGGTACTTTTCCCTATTTTGATGTGTCTATTTTGCGACTTGTTAATGCTAAAAAAATTTTCTTGGCCAAAGCCAGAGAGGCAAATCTATATTAACCATGAACCAAAGATTTGAATCAGAAAAATATCGCCAAAGGATGAGTGGATTTTCATAGACAGATCTAGAGATATTTTCCACTCTTCTAGTGCAGCTTGGCAATTCAATAGTACTTCTCACTTATACTCCCAACATATTGGCCCTACGATGACTCATTCCTCCTCTCTTATCCAAAAGTACTCCTTCAAAAATCCATCAGCGAATTCGTCTTTCGAGCAGTTTTCGGATTACCCTAAATAGAATTATTTCTTGAATTTGATATACTCATGAAGAGGGACAGACAAACTTCATCTAGATCTTTCCCTAGAAAAACTATGAATTAAACACCAAGTGCTTTATTTTCAGCATCATTGAGTCATCTAGGCTCTTGAACTGTCACTCCTAACACACTAAGTCGATCACATATTAAGAATCAGTGAATCCACAGATAAATAAATCAATCCCCTTATAGTTTTTACAATCATGGGCTTTGTCCACCTATAATCGTCTACTGAATGAATTTACATAACAAAGACTTTTCCTCTCGTACAAGGACGAACTAGGAGATGTTTCAACCTATTTTGATAGATCCATCGACTGGTGTACTTCTATACTTATCTTGGAAATCCTCTGAAAATGAGAATAACTGTAGGCAAGTGATGACTTGAATGCAATTTCAAGAAACGACATATAATTAGCCTCAGTTGTTCACACCATCTGCGAGCCAAGAGATTCGATTCTATATGGTTAACATCATATAATGGAAGTTTTAAAAAACGAATCCAAACAAAGCATACCGCCGATTCTGCCTTGGTCTATCATCATTTCAGAAATTTATCTACAACGGATGTCGTATCTACATGCGAAGCTCTTCAGTGAAATAAATGTATACGGGACCCGAAAAGCACACTGCCAAAAATGTATACCGATGTCAAAATGTTTTTGCAGAGTGATGACACATGTCCTAGGGTTAGATGCACACGATAGATCTCAACCCCACCATGCAATAATAGTAACAGACCTTATCCACCAAACCCTGCGATCGCTTCATCGTGTGGAGCCACAGAACCTTAAATTTTCACATGAAGATGGATAAGATGAGACGCCTGTGCAGATAGCATGTAAAACGAAGTCGTGGCGCCCACAAGTCGCGAACGAACATACCGGTAAAGACCTTTGGACTTCCTGATGAGCACGTGCTTCTCCTGCACGGGAAGAACGATGGATGAAGCTGTCGTCTGATGCAATTTTTTTTTTTTTTTTGGGTTCTCTTCATTGTTTTCTGGTTATATAGTCCTTTTCTTATTGGGACTGAACCATTGGTCAAACAATGCATTATTAACTCCAATAACTAAGTTGCCGAAATCAAGAAGCTAATTATATAGTTTATTGACTTCCAGATGCCAAGCCTATCTCACCAGAGTGGTTTCTCGGCCACACGAGTTCTAATCTAATTGCATAGACTTTTATCATAATGGATGGACCAAAACATCGAATGAGCAAGGACAAAGAAGTTGGGAAAAGTACCCAAAAAAAAAAATGTTAAAACCTATTACATTTGCACTAACTCAATCTTAAACCTTCTAATTGTGTCAATTTAGCCATATAATCTTCTCACATTGAGTTAATTGAGTCAATCCAACTAATTTAGTCAGAAAGTACCGACATGAATGTTGAACGATTCCAAGTAGTACGGTCGGCACTTACATAAGTATTTTTTAATGACTTTTTAAATAATTCTTCTGAATTTTTCTTTTTTTCCTTCTCTTTTTGCCAATGGCCGACGAGTGCTAGCATTGCTTGGGCGAGGGTTGTCCTTGTTGCCATAGGTGAGGGCAAGCGTCAATGAGGACAAGGTCAACCTAGACTTGCCTAGCGAGTGCAACACCTGGCAAGGCCGCCTTGACCCAAGCAACACTTGGCAAGGCAGCCCTAATCTAGGTGAGGGTCAACCTTGTTAGATTTGGTGAGGCTTGGCTCGCCAACCCTCACCAACCATGGCCTATGGCCGGTGACAGGCCATTGGAAAAAAGATGACTGGTATCTACATCAATAATTTTCGGTCTAAATTGGCTGAATGAATTTAATAAACAAAATATGAAAAAATTTAAAAGTAAATCAGCACAATGAAAAGTTTATAATTAAATGGGCACAAATTCAGTAGATTTCAGACTTTCTTGGTACCTTTCCTCGAATGAGTTTTCTTTCAAAAGTTTAAACTTTGCATCTCTGCAAGGATGAAAATAGGAGAGGACACTAGACTCCTCCTTTGGGCGATTAGCGAAATTATGATTGGTGTAGTTGCCTTTAGGTTCATCTTGATTTTGGAGAACGCAACACGCAATTTCAGGGAAAAGAGAAAAATTAATTTTTTTAATTGTGTATTTCGATGTGTTTCGTACATCTTCGAAACTATAATCAGATATTATAACTTCTAAGTCAAACACAGGTAGATTTATCTTGAAAATGAGTACAACGGGATAAAAAGTACACCGCATCCATCTCTCTCTAATCTCTCCACTCATTTGGATAGGCTACCTGCCCATTTGGCCTTTGCGCCCATCTTTGCAGCCAAATGTCCATCGCATCGATGCCATCGATGATTAAAAACCCCAATCTCTCTCTCTCTCTGCGCGCACATATATCGGTCGTCGGTGACGTCCTTATAGGGCTAGATCGATGTGTATCCAACAGCTCCGAAATTGTGTTGCCATAGGATAGTTCTATTTGGAGCAAATTACCTTATCCATCATCATCGGAACTTCTGTTTTCTGTTCTTATGATTATGAAAGGAAACGAGATGCACGAGAAAGGTCATTGTGTCCAGAGTTCAATGGGTCAATTTTAGAGCTCTAGGTGACTCTTAAACCTGAAACTAGAACTGTCAATTGACCACGTTTGTTTACTCAGTGTCTGGGAGAGGATTGAAGCTTTCATCTTCACCGAGTTGACAGATTAAACCAGACGCGCGAGAGAGATTGCAAGCGCAGAGGGCTTTACGTAAAGTCAAGCCAAGGTATCTGGTGAAAATTAATGGCAAAGTGCGATGATGATGACAATTGAGTTTGGACAGGAGCATTGGTCGCCGTGTCATACTTTCTGATGGGTCATTGCAATGAAATCCGTATTGGAGACCTCGAGATGCTTCTTTCCCTCGAACCACTGGAGAGAAATCCGACATATTCTATGTACCTAAACCTCGTATAGGTCGTTCCGTTTGCATAACTACGTCAACTTCGCAGCAGGACGACAAGATGTGAACTTGAGATTTTTCCGCTAAAGACAATATCTCATGAGACAAAATAGAAATCAGAATTGGTGGTGATGATCGTTTGAGCTAAGAGCATAATATAATGTCGTCGTCCATTTTTTTTAGAAAATTAAATGACCAAATAGCACCTTTTTTCATTGTTTAATAGTGGACTTATTTAGATTAGCAATTAAGCTCTAGGCAATTACGTCGAAATGCTAGCTTAGGATTTTTCTTCCTTTTTCAAAACTAGATTACATTATTTTCTGTTTTTTTGGTGGGGCTGGTGATGAGCTCAACCTTGGATTTTCGAAACACGGGCAGTGCAAAGCAATTATAAGTGAAATAGAATATTTTGGAACGGGTGTAAGACCCTTATAATGACGCTCAAGAGAGGTTCTTAGCGCTGATCGCCCCTTTTCGGTCATTATACTCGTAAAAAAAAAAAAAAAAAAAAAAATTTGAGACGATGCAAATATATAATGCACAAATACAACGATAACATAAAAAGTCCGTTGGGCCCAAATCTGGAAGTAACATAAGAAACTCAATTCCCCAAGCGAGCGAAGCCCCAGAGGCGATACATGAGCAGCACCCTCGGCCTGTCAAGTCGCTGTTCTTTCCTCCACTTCCTTTGATGATTTCTTCTGTTTTATTTTTTACTTAAAATGTTTTTTTTTTTTTTTTTTGTTTTTGTTTTGAAGTATTTAAAATGGTAACTCGCGCCCATTTCATACTAGAGGTGATCACTAAACTGGGTCGGATCAAAAGGGCAGAAAATGGACATGTCAATCTTTTTTATTTAAGAGTATTGTCCACACTCACCCATTTACCTCTCAAGTTGTCCGTTATTTAATCACTTCGATTTTAGGTCTCGACTCCTCTTTCTCTGTACATTTCCAATTGAGCTACTCTTAGAAAGAACATTGCCTTGGTATGGACATTTGAGTAGGAGGTATACTCTTTCTTTCTCTTCAAATGAAAAGCATTCATAGATTGGAAATGGTTCAAACCAGTGCATTCAATGTCACCTAATTTGGGTTTCACAGAAATGGTGAATCGCATTAGTCTGATTTTGTGAGATGTACATTAGACTCGTAGGATCAATCTCTTGGAATGACTGCTCAATGTTCATTCAATTTCCCAACTAGATTTTCCCAAACATTAGAGACTCACATCTCTACAATGTCCGTGCGAAAATCGATTGCATTCAATCCTTGGATAGTCTATATAGACAAATAAAACTTGAAATGTGGGATATCATTTGAAAAAAAAAAAGGAACATATGTGGGAGATTGGCTTCTCTTCTCTCTTAGTTGATTCTTTCTACTTATTAACTTGATAGGTTTGGGAAACTTCTAATCTCAACACATACTTAATGTTTAGTTATTGTAATGACACTCTATAAGAAATTCTCCAAGATAAGATACGATAATAGTCGAGATTTTTCTTGTTTTCTTTATAATGTTGAATGTTCGAGTCTCTTGTTAGGCCCCCATTAGCTGCATCATGGTCGCGGCCAATCCCTTGCTCCGTGAGTCCATGGCAACCGGCTAATCATCAATACCAAAGGGCATGTAGTCATATGCTTAAGTGACTCGCTTTTAGTGGAATTGATTGGAGCGTTCAAATCGTGTTCGCACTTCTTGAGTAGTAAGGCGATGTTGAGTACGTCATGTCGAGTCTTAACCTACTTAACCTACTTGACGGTTCCCACCGGTGAGTAGAGTTGAAAATGGTTGGCACATATTCCGCCTCTTACAACCATGGCGAGTAAAAATGTAGCTCCAATAAATCGTGAACAAGCCAAAACAAGAGTGAGAACTTGCACATATAAATCAGTCTGCCATAAATCAGGCCTAAGGTACTTCCAGAGAGAGCATCTGGTTGCGAAATTCCATCCACATCGACAACAATATTGAGCATGCATGTCATATGAACCGCAACTTTGCAAGACAAACTACATCGAATTGTAGTGTTATGTGCGCGATTCGTGCAATTCTTTTTTAATGTGGCAAGAACCCCTCATCTTAGAACTGTTGGGCGTGGATATATATTGCCATCACATGATGGAACAGGCATTGGGGTTCTCATCACTGAAGAGCGTGACAAACCGTTCGCCAGGGGCGGTCGGGCTAGGAAGGGCTTGGGCCACGTTCTTGACATAGCCGGCAGGCGCCTTCTTGTCATAAGCCTGAGCTACGTACGGGTAAGCCACCAAGTTGTAAGGGATGTAGGGCCATAGCTCCGCCTTCTTTCCCGTGCTTTTCACCCTCTGTAAGACCTTGTTTGGCTCCACATGCCCCCAAACCGTCACCCGGCTCTGCTTCCTGTTCACCTCCACCGATTTCACTCCTGAAAATGGACCGTAGATTGAGCAGCTGTCCGTTTATCAGGTTATGTTTGCCAATCGTTTTGCCAAACACAAGCTGTTTCGAACTGATTTCGTAATTTATATCTGACGCATACTTGATGGATTTACAAGGATAAGGGCTGGGTATGTCATAAACGATCTATAACTGGTGATTTTTCGATGACAATTTGGAATCATATAACAACATGAGTGATGAACTAGCTTATCATTGTGGCTGATTAGCACAGTCATGAAAGAAATCTACGAGATCAAGCTATCATAGTATAGTTCATATCTTTTTCTGCTCTCTTTCTCATCATGTCACATGTAATTTAGATAAAGCGAGGTATTAAAGAAGAAATATATGCGAGTGAAATGATATTCCTAGATCTAATCATAGGGCCTGGCAGCCCACTGGGCCGTCTGGGTCAAATGGTTTTGAAGGGTATTTTTTGGATGAGCTTGGGCAAGGCTATTTAGTTATAAAGCCCGATTCACCTCACAAATTCTATACATATTTTTTTGTTATGGACAAGGCCGAACAACAAATTAAATTCGACTTGAGAGCCCGGCTAGATCCACACCCGTCTAATATTCAACCGGTGCTACTAATTATGTGGTTTTTTCTTTAATTTGGTTCGTATGTCTCCGATGAGATTATCAAACTATCATGGTTTTTATGATTCCTGCATACATAAAGATACTTTGCTAGATCTTGCATGGCATTTATAATCTCAAGAAGTGATGGAATCAAAGAAAGTGAAAAAGAAATATTGAAATAGCTAGGGAGCATAACTGTGACCCGTAGTATGGCCTCTATTTTTTAGTTCAAATTCACAATACAAAGAGACTGGAAGGCAATATCTATGTCGCCGGTTTGCCGTTACCATTATGATCCATAATATCACATATTGATGATCAAAGGAGGACGTTCATGTATAAAGTTGTTGACCTTACCTAAATGTTCAATCAACTCATTTAGTAAACAGAAATGATTTCCAGACAGCGGACTCATCGGGACAAGAAATTATGGCTCTAGTTACAGCGCAGTATTTATGATGCTAGGGTTTCTGGGAGGAGGTGGACGAAGGGAGGGAATGGGTCAAAAGTGATATTAATGTCTCCTTCAGCTTTTTGCTTTACCTTGTGGATGCTCAGAAGTTCTCTTCTTCCTTAACTACTGTGTCATGAATTTGTCATTACTCTCCTGTTTTTCAAAAATGGATAGTCTACCAAGCTTAAGTCAAATGAGTTCTGGGTCAGTAAAACACTACATCCATCTTCGATGATATCTCATCTTGCAGTCACAAGATTAACTGCTCGGTTGCCAAAAACCAGAATGTAAAGGACATAAATACTTATGCTGCAAATTACCATCTCAACATGTGAGCTCTATAGTGCTAGTCGAGATAACGTATTCGGTACCTTTCATGGACGAAACAACGCTTTTCACTCTCCTCTCGCAGCCATCGCAGTCCATTTTCACCTTGATTTCAACTGTCTGAAGAGGGAAGAAAGAAAATGAAAGAGAACTGTTGAAGCTAAAAACCACCCCTGAGAACTCTTACGACTACAAGCTGAAATCTCTCAGATTTTCTTCTTTAGTTGTGAGGGCGGACAGAGAGAAAATGAGTACCTGCATCGGCTTGCGCTTCTTTCTTGGGGTAGAAATGGTACAAAAATCTGATAAAAAATCAAGAGCCCCCATCTTCTTCTCCCCTTCCCAGTCGATGCAGACGCCCGGTGCAAACTCCAGGCACAAATAAACGCAGGGAGAGAGAGAGGGAGAGAGAGAGAGAGAGAGTTACAACCAAGTTAAGAAGCCCGCGAGGACATAAAAACGAAGTTATTAGTTCAAGCTAAACTGCCGTCTTCGTGTCTTTTTATAGGCAGGTACATTTAATGTCTTCAAATCATGCTACGTAGCCAAATATATGTTTATCACAAGTTTGGTTTCTTCATGTTGTAGTTGTGGACAGTAAGTGTGTGGACTACCAATTTTTGCGGGGTCTCGTTGATACATTGAAAAACTTAATATTCCTCGGTCACTTATCCAGGGTCTCGAGGGCATTTATCGAAAAAAATCCTTTCAAATAATAGGATTCGGTACTTGGTAAACATCTCTATGAAGAAAATACATCATTTCCATTGCACTATCTTTCTCTTGTTATGTGTAATTGGCATATTCAATATGAAAAAAATTTATTATTAAGTATGGATAGCAAATATCTCGGGTCACTCGTTAACAAGACTCTAAATGAAATTATCAGACACATATAACCCCCTAAAATTCGGTGGGATTAGTTTCTTGCACTAGTTGCAAACTAAATTAATGAGATGCCATGTTCTTGCAATCTTAATAGATGTAAAGACACCTTGATTGGGCACTTGATTTTGGTCCTTCTCAAAGTTCCAAATTTCTGATGGTTGGAGGAACAATATCCCCAAATTTCGGACCATAAGATTTAGACCGGAATGAAATATTTGAGACATAACTTACGAGGGCCACTCTTATCAAAGACCATCATCAAACGTGAAAGATTGCAATAGCTGCGATCGCATCATCATTCAAGGCCTATTCTTCCTCTTAAATATTCTTGGGAATTCCCTCATATTGCTTTATGTATACCCAATTTTTTTGTGGTGGCCGTTCTTTGAAGTGATGAAGATAGCGAGCCTTCGGGGACGAAGACTTTAAGGGAGAGTAGCATGTCATCAATGACATTGGCCCATATAAGACTTACCATTATTGTGCGATGCGATGAGTATGTCCTAAAACGATGTTTGGCTTCCCATCCTACCAGCAACTCATTCCATTTGTGCGAGAACAAGTAGAGCCGGTACAAAGCCAAAGTCGTCGGTCCACGCAATTTTGAGGACAGGCCATATCGATCGTGTATTTCGAGAAACAGGAAGACGTATACTAATTGTTATACGGAATAATGTCGACCTTGTATTTTCCCTATACGGGTTCGTGTTCCGCTGCATGAACGGTTGATGATTTAGGCCAATTCCTTCCCTGGGAAGTTTAGGTCCTTGTCATCGTCGGGGCAACATGGAAAGTAGCAAAAGTGGTAATGACCACGGCAAAAGTGTTAACTAATTTGTTCCGTGATGAGCAGGTAATGGTCCTATTCGAGAGATATAGATGGATTTACTTTAAGTATGGAGATCAAAGTAACCTAAACTTCTGCAATACAAAAAGGGAAATGGAAAGAAGAAAAAGAACCCAAAATAGCGATTTAGAGCGATATAGGTTTAGGATGAATATGACCTTAGGTGGGAACCGGTCTAAGTAAATCTAGTGCACCGTATCAAACACTTTGTAAGGTCTGCCCACCCATAAATCCACTGTAAACGAGGATTCAAAGTTGTCGGGGACATTTGTAGTCCTTTTCTACGATTTGATCATACATATAGTTACCCAACTCATATTTTTGGGGGACCCAATTGGACCATAATGCTTTGTGGAGCCTCGGACGGTATGGACCAAATACGAATTTTCCAACCAAACTGGGATAGAATAGGATATAATAAAAGTACTTACTTCTTATACTCGTTTGCTGAATGATCAAATATAACACTAAATGGAGGCGCATATATTCTGACCGGTGTTGCATGTTTATTTGATATAATTTGAAAACTAAAAAAAAGAAAAAAAAAAGAGAGAAATAGTAATAGCTTTGCAAGGCAATGACCAGTGCTCCGTTACACCGATGATGACATTGTAAAACCCTATTTAGTGTCATGTAAGTCAAATTTTTGAAAGAAGCATTTTGGGTAATTGCACCATGTGGTGACTCATCGATCACTCAACAAAGTCTTTGTCATCTGATATAAAACTTAATCGAGCACAAGTCACTTGATATAGTCTTTGCATAATCGAACTATAAAATAATAAATATAGCCTACGTGGCTCATTTGTCTAGGCACAAGTCAAGTTTGACTTTGTCATACAGGTTTGTTAGACTTTTAATATTTCGGTTTGATTTGATGGTTTGAATAATTTGACAAGTTGAGATGACAAAATTCCATTAGGGGCCTCGACTACCAGTCAGTTGATAGACCGTTGGGTGTAGTCAAGGGCTATTTCCACCAATTAGTCCCCCAATGGGATGCTTAACAGGACTGCGTTTCTTATTTTTATTTGTTGGTACCCGCAAGTCTCACCCCCTTCATAGGAAGTGTGTATTTTTCTTCCCCATTGATAAGGAATATCGATGATTTTCCACTTAAGAGAAGTTGAACACCGGCAATTTCTTACTTCAATATCATTCCCGCACTTGGTTCTCCTCGAAAGGTCAATTGAATGTGTTAGTCTTAGCCATTATATTTATCGAGGCATGGGAGCTACCTCTTGTCCCATAAATTTTATGCCAAGGGAAATCCTAAATAGGAGTCAACGCCTATCAGCTGACTACATCCTATCAAAGGATATAGCCCCATCATTTACCATGAGCCTTTTAAAGAACTTGCCTAGGTCCATACAAAGCTCATCTACTTAAGCATAAGTCAAGTTTAACCTCATCGTACAGCTTTGTTAGGCTTTGAATATTTGTTAACCTCATCTATAGTGTTTTTTTTTTTTTTTTTTTTTTAACATGATGACTTATTGATGGGAGATTTGTGTTAAAGCTTTATTCAATTCTCAAGATATTTTATTTTATCTAATCTATATCCCTCTTACACCAACCTAATGGACACCAGTGTGATCGACAAACATAGAATTTCTATAAATTATAAAAGGGTACTGATATGTCAATCAAGGAAACAAAATCTAGAGACCACAAGCAAATTCTTAAAAGCTTAAAATTAAGGAATTGATGATATTTATAATATAATAATCATTCCATTTATTATTTCCCTTCTTATATTGTTTCCTTGTGTAACGGAAATCGTCTCAAAACAGTACGGTGAGATTTAGAATTAAACAATTTTGTTATTTATTCTTTTTATTGTTTAGATTTGTACATAACGACTAAGCTGTGACCTTAACGATGTCCTATGGTAGTCACAAAAACTTAGAACAAACCTAGGCTTTGTGACCACATAGTATACTGTATAATCTACTTGAAAAGTGATGATATATTTCATGCAACTTTTATATCACAAGGCATCAATATGGAGTGCAACAAACTAATTTGAAATCAATTGCTTCTTAAATTTAAATGTCAAATAGGATGATAAGTATATCAGATGGGCATGGTGATGATCATGCCACATAAGTTGTATGACACGCTATCCTCAAGATAATTGCAGAAAAAATCTAAATTTATTGTACGACGTTAAATTTAATTTTAAGATTTCAATTGGATCAATTTAATCGTTGACTTATTGTATGACAACCAATTTAATAATAAACATTTCAATTATGTCAATTAAACAACTAACCTTTTTGACATTTTAAACTTTTTAATAATTTGTCAATTTAGTCATTTCTGATATTTTTGTCTGGAAATTCTCAAATGATTATATTGACAAATCGTTAAAAAGGTTAGAATTAAATTGATAAATTATTAAAAAAATTATGGCTGAATTAATATAGTTAGAAAGGTTAGAATCAAATTGTCCAATATACGATAAATTTATAATTTATTCAACAATTTCCCTCACTTTCCTTTCGTGACCTCGCTAGAAAAAAATATGGCTGAGTTTTACTTGGAAAAAGAAACCCATCTTATCCTTAAAAACTCAAAAGTGGACACGCGTCTCACCACGGTTAACTCCCAGCGCCCGCCCAGCTCCCCCCCGCCGGCCCCCCAAAAAATCCAGTCCAAAACGGTGTCGGACCGCAGGGCATCTTCCAAAGTCCTTCCAAGATGGTGGGCCCCCGTTGGAACTCTCGTCTACAAAATGACGGAGGAAAAATCCTCTAAAGCAACGGGTGGACCATAGCCGAAGGCCGGGAAGCTCCGGTTACCACCACTGAGGAAGCGAGAGCACAGCGTGGGGGAACGATGGCGGGGCTTGGCGCGAAGAAGGTCGGCCAGATTGCCAGCTTCGGCGGGAAGGGCGCCGGCCAGGTCCTGGCGGCCGCCGCGGTGGCGCTCCTCATCCGCCTCTTCTCCGGCCCCGGCCCCGGCCCCGCCCTGCCGCCCGAGGACGACGATCCCAGCCGCTCCGACGGCGACGGCCTCGACGACGGGGGCGGAGAGGCTCCGGCCGCCGGCGGAGTCCGCCCGGTGACCATACGGTGGCGCAGCATCACGTGCTCCGTCTCCGACAAGTCCTCGAAATCGGTGAGTTGCATGTTCCGGCCTTTTTCGGAGCTCCTCGCGTGGGTCGAGTGAGCATGAGAGTTGCGAAAATGGCGAAAGAGGTTTGAGTTGAGTCGCCGGTTCACTCGGCTTGGACGAACGTGCGTTTGATTATCTTGATAATCTGGTTTGCGCTTTGATTGTCGGCAGCTCTCTCCTGGAGTGACCATGGGAGTGCGATTGCATCTTCAATCATTTCACATGCGTGACCGCATTTCGTCAAAAACTTTTAGTTAGGATATTCATGATTCTTCGAAGTTAGTTGCTTGTCTGTGCACTTTCCGAGAACCGGAGACCTTAGAAATTTAGCTTTGGTTGCGAAGGGGTGGCCCTTGCTATCTTCAGTGTTGCTTTGATGGAAGTGTTGCTTGCTGGAATACACTTGGATGACTATGTTTTGGTAGATTGACTTGATGCAGTGCATGGTGTCGCAGGTGAGGTTTTTGCTTAACAATTTGAGTGGAGTGGCGAAACCTGGAAGGTTGCTTGCCATCATGGGACCCTCAGGGTCAGGAAAGACCACCTTGCTCAATGTTCTAGCTGGTCAGCTGGTGGCGTCGCCCCGATTGCACTTGTCGGGTCTTTTGGAGTTCAATGGACAGCCTAGAGCAAATAAACCTTACAAGTATGTAGTTGGTCTCATGGACTTTTTCACCAGATCTTATAGCAGTTCTCATATTGAATGTCATCATAGTCTCCATTTGGTACGGTTGTTTCAGGTTTGCTTATATACGCCAGGATGATCTTTTCTTCTCGCAATTGACTGTGAGGGAGACGCTGTCTCTTGCTGCTGAGCTTCAGTTGTCAGAGGACTATTCTGTGGATGAGAGGGAAAAATATGTGAACAACCTCTTGTTTAAGCTAGGCTTGGTACGGACTTACCATGAGATGTTTTCATTGTGCATGAAACTTGTGCATGTGTAATTTGACATGTTAGCGTAACTGAAATGATTCTTTTCTATCTAGTTCACTGCGATAAATCTTTTAGCTTTTGATGTCAGAGAATGTATGACAGATTGTTGCTCTGTTTCCCCCTTCTCCTCTTCATGTAGGTTAGTTGTGCTGAAACCAGGGTTGGTGATGCAAAAGTTCGGGGGATAAGTGGCGGCGAAAAGAAACGTTTATCCCTCGCGTGTGAACTAATTGCAAGCCCGTCTGTAATATTTGCAGATGAGCCCACTACAGGTACGAATGCTTCCATGAATTGTTGTTTGTGTTGTGTGAACATTGTCTCTCTAGCTCTATGTGTGTGATGAGCCCATTACCAAGCTAGTGCATACAAAGTTAAGATGTGAATGAGCTGTAAGAGGTTATTTTGTTAAGATTATCATTATCTTACGATCAAGTATTGTACTTTCCAAATTGTGCATGCAAGTCTTATCACATGATTCAAATAGCAAGATTGTTTTAAATTTTGTAGCCTTTTCCTCACATTTTCCAAAGTAAGACGAATGGCTTGTGTGAGATTTGATGAGATCATTGCCAATTGTTCTATAAACTTAAGCTGTTAGATGAAGGCGTGATTTATTATTTAGTATTTGAATATCCTAACACTCCTCTTCATGCTTAGTTTGATCTTTTGTCTAGTACTAAACGTGGAGATTTAATATGAGAGGCAAATGAGGCTTGAAAATATTCGAACTCAGGACCTTTAGCTTTTATACAATGTGAGATTTTGTGGGACTATTATGAACCGTTCTAAAAGCTTAAGCTATTAGATGAATGCATAGTTTATTGTTTGTTATTTAAATATCCTAACCGCTTGAACATGCTCAGTCCATAGTTATATATATATATATATATATTTTTTTTTTTTTAATGCCATGATCTATTTCTGCTCCAAGCATTGTCTGGTTACAGTGAATATGCGCTTGACATGCTATTTTTGTGAAATCTATCTGATTCTGACTAATGAACCATCAACAATTGTCAAACATTGATTAGTCTTTGACTTATATTTTATTGGTAAAACTTTTGTTTATCTCCCTCGTGCTTCTTTCAGGACTCGATGCCTTTCAGGCAGAGAAAGTAATGGAGACCCTTCGACAACTTGCAGAGGATGGGCATACAGTAATATGTTCAATACATCAGCCCAGAGGTTCAGTCTATTATAAATTTGACGACATACTGCTGCTAGCAGAGGGTGCGCTTGTCTATTCGGGTCCTGCACGCGAGGAACCTCTGGCGTACTTTTCCAAATTTGGGTTTGATGCTAAACCTTGTCTTGCTCAAGTTGTGGTACATTTCTTTTGTTTACAGTTATCATCACTCATAGGACTTGACGAGCACAACCTCTAAAAGCATCATAAGCTGTAGAGGTCGGTGTCACCTGGCCTTGCGGTGGCCAGGCAAGGTTGAGCCTCACCAATGGCTGGGCGAGCTTGGCCTCGCCTTGGCTGGGCGAGGCTCTAAGAGTTGTAAGCCAAGGGTTGTGGCTGGGTTTGCTTTTATTTTCAGGTCCAAGTAACAAGCTTTGCATTTGGCCACTTAGTTTGCATCTCTTCACCCTGCTACTTTCCTTTGTGTAGGCTGTAACTGATAAGTCTAATATCATTGTCGGGTGTATGACTTTATTTTCTCATAACCTTGGGCCATCTAGTAGAATGGTGCTTCTTTAACTAGCAGTCTTTATATATTGTGTAATTGGTATATAAGAAAAATCAAGGGCTTTTCTCTGCTCAGCAAGAAAATTCTCATGCCCCCTTTTAGGAACAAGACAATCGGCCTGTTGGCACTTCTCTCGTGCCGCATAATGGAACTTATGATGTCTAAATTCCATATCTAAATCCATTTCGTATTCCTTTTATTTTGATATCTTATGGGTGTTGTCCCTTAAACCATTGTACTACTTTCTTCTTCTTCTTCTTCTTCTTCTTCTTCTTCTTCTTCTTTAGCAACCTTTTATCAAGTAAGCTTCTGAGCGGCATTTGGTATTTCTAGAAGCATTGACTGATTAGTCATTCTTTTGACAGGTATAGCTGCCCAGATCATGTGAATCCTGCAGAATTTTTGGCTGATCTCATATCCATTGACTACAGTTCTGCAGAAAGTGTCTACTCATCTCGTAAAAGGATAGATGGTCTTGTTGAATCATTCTCTCAGCAATCATCAGAAATTCTATATGCAACTCCCCTGACCCGAAGGGAGATTTCTAGGAATGGGAAGAAACTTGATGAGAGAGCTGCTGTTAGAAGTAAAGGGGGCTGGTGGAGACAATTCTGGTTGCTCCTTAAACGTGCTTGGTTGCAGGTCTTTTAGTCAATTATTAACTGTCCCTCTTTTCTTCTTTGTTTTTCCTGTTATAATTTTATTAGGAGGAAAGGATTCACATTGTGCCTGGCAAGCACGGTTATCAATGTTATAGGATCTTGTAGTTTGAATTTTAAGGGCTGCAAAGATATTTAATTGTAAAGATAACCCAAATGTATTTATCTTACACTGGGTATCACCTGTTTCCAAGCAAAAAAAGCTTTTATTCAACATGTCAGTTTCTTTCCCTCCTCTTTACGTACAAATAACAATCTCATAATTTGGAATTCAGATCAACTCGTAACAAGGTGCCTTGATCTATAGATTTTTATATACATTAGAAGATTATCTTAGCACCTTCGATGCTAGAGCAAGTATGCAAAGTACTAGATTAATTTATGTTTACTGGCTCATTGTAATTTGGCATTTTTGCAAAATATGAAAAGTAACAATTTCTTGACCAGGCTTCCCGTGATGGACCAACAAATAAAGTTCGGGTAAATATGTCAATTGCATCAGCCATAATATTTGGCTCAGTCTTTTGGAGAATGGGAAGATCCCAGACATCGATACAAGATAGAATGGGATTGCTTCAGGTTAGGTTGTTGTTTTCTAAATGTATTGGCTTCGAATGGATTTTTTCCTAGTTAAAGTACATTAAATGATCAAAGTTTGACCTTGACCTGTTGTTGATTCGTGATTGATAGTGAAAGGTGGGCAACTTATACAGGTTGCTATTGATTTTATTCTACTTACAAACATATCTTGGTGATAACTTTTAATTCCCACGGTTAAAAAGGACTGCTTGCTGACTTTCTAAATTTTATCATAAATTTCTCACAACATTGTGGTGCATATAATCATTTATTATTGTAGTTCCTTTTGTTCTACAATTCATCCACTGCATACAGTGGGGGACTATCATGTCCATTGCTGTAGCAGTAATTGGAGTACCTTGTGATACACGTTTATATAGGATGATTAGTGTGAACTTAATAAGGAAAGCCATGTCTTAGTCCAATTTCTTGTAATGGAGATTTTTTCTGCTGTAACTTAACAAATGCGAAATGTCAGGTGCCAGAAACTTCTACCAAACAGCTGGCACTTCATCAAATCATCTCACTGATGTTGTTGCATAATGGCTATTGGCTAATCATTTTTTATAATCACTTCCGATTGAGGAGCAGAATGGGGAATGTGGTGTGTAGTCTGCCTCTAGGCAGTTGAATGACTGACGAAAGTTGTAAATGGTGTATTTGCTGACCAAATGTCCAGACATTGAACAACCTCCACAAATAATATCCTCCAAATATGTTACTAAATGATTTTGTCATGACCGTGGGAATTTTACTATTATCGTAATGAGGTTATACTGGGGGACATTGTGATGTCAGATTGCTTGACGGACTAACAGGGAAAAATGCAGCAAAATGTTGCAAATTCAGCTCTTTAATCTCATTATCCTGAAGTTGCTTAGCAAATAAACCTATAAAATCAACTCTTCAATGCCTGGATTATTTTAAGAGCCTTTAGTTCTCAGTCTTCTTGTTCTGTGACAGGTTACTGCAATTAATACTGCAATGGCTGCACTTACAAAGACTGTAGGGGTGTTTCCAAAGGAACGCACCATTGTAGATAGAGAGCGGGCAAAGGGGTCATATGCACTGGGACCCTATTTACTCTCCAAACTGTTAGCCGAAATTCCAATTGGAGCAGCATTCCCGCTTATGTTTGGTGCCCTTCTGTATCCCATGGCACGTCTTCATCCAAATTTGTGCAGGTGTGTGCATCATCATCATCATCATTTTTCGTTTTTATTTGGGTGAAATGTTAAGGATATTTCATTTCAATCCTTCCCCTCCTTTTTTACTCCCCTTTCTACCTCTGCCGTCTGGGGAAGAGGGTGTAGCTTATTCTCTCTGGATGAACTTTTATTTGATTATCTGAACATGAACATTTGATTTGGGGCATTATGCAGATGTATAAAGACCGCGCAAAAACTTATCAAATTAGGTTCTACTAAGGCTTCTCTTTTCAACTGCTAGCCAATCTTAGATGCAACTTTTCTATAGTCATGTTTATCTCATGTTTCCTTTCTCCAACCATGCTATTGGGGCACTGCAGTACTCTGATATGGCTACAGATTGACTAACATCGTTGACTCATCTTTCCACTTTGTTGAAGAAGCTATGTTTTAATGTCTCTTATGGACTTATATGGAGAGAAAAGGTGCCCAGTTGGCATGTGAAAGAGCATACTGCTGAAAGGATGACACTCACACTTCTTTGTCCAAAGTAGATAGGGGGTAAAGTAGGTATTGAATATGGTGAAGGAATTTCTCTGAGACACGTTAGGGAGATGCAGCCTTGATACACAGGGTTGTTTTACTTTTAAGAAAATTTCCCAAAATGCCGAATGCTTTAGCAAGAAAACAAATGGCACCTGGGTTGGGGGTTGCCATGGCTCATAGCACTTGTTTTGCCTGGTTACGAAAACGATACATTAACATTAACACAGAGAGCTTCTTTTCTGGATCTATTTGGTAAAAGTCAAAGATACTGACACTTTGATTTGTGATGCTTAAAGGTGGTGTGCTAACAAGTGTTACTGACAAGCTTAACTATCAACTCTTAATGTGATAAGCATTAAATTTTCAACTTAATACTGAATGAAGTCTCTTCATGTTTTCAAGATCATCTAAAACTTGAAACATTATGTCTTACTCTTCTAATTCTAACTGAGTCAAAGGGAAGTTGAGTGTCGAAAAAAGAAAAGAAGAGAGCATAAGGCTATTGTGCTTTCTTGTATGTCAAAGCACATGCTTGATCATTTATTTTACATTTTTTAATCAGTGCGGTTTTCTCTTTTCTTTTATCTGTGGGTTCTTTTACATTATCTTGTACAGGGAAGGGTGGTAGTCTCATCATTGATTGCTAACTATGGCCAAAGTGTTTCCTGCTGAAATGTTAATTGCATTTTAAGATCTCTAAAAATCATATGCCTAGAAAACTGCGTACATGTTAAACCTTTTCATTGCTTCACCTCTCATATTGGAAGATTCTGACTTTTCAGATTCGGAAAGTTTTGTGGAGTTGTGACGGTGGAATCATTTGCTGCATCTGCAATGGGACTGACAGTTGGGGCAATGGTTCCAACCACTGAAGCAGCAATGGCACTGGGGCCATCCCTAATGACAGTATTCATTGTATTTGGTGGCTATTACGTAAATGCAGATAATACACCAATAATTTTCCGCTGGATTCCTCGTTTTTCACTTATCAGATGGTAACCACGTTATATTTTTCAATTTAAGGTTCATTAACAAATTATCTTGTTGCATTGATTCACCCCAAGTTTGGCTCTGTGCATTCAGGGCATTTCAGGGACTTTGCATCAATGAATTTAGTGGCCTTAAGTTCGACCATGAGCATTCCTTTGACATACAGACTGGAGAACAGGTAACAGAGCAGTTGAAGTTCTTTTAAAAAATCTCATGACCTGTTGTGTGTTACATACAGTCATTAAAGTCATTTGTTGAGGCTTCTTCTATGATTCACGACTTATAGTCAAGAATGTTGCCATTTTTGGAGTCTAATGTGTCATGAAATCTGCATTTGTCCTACGACCTTTGGCAAAGTACTTTATGTTGGATATTAAACTTGTTCAATCTTCTGAAGGACTAGAAATTTAAAAAATTTTATGGGAATTGCAAGTTTGACAACGTATTGAATATGCGTATGTTGAGCCAAGAGTAGATTTAAATATTACTCTGCAGTTATTTGTCAAGTGTATAAATATGTCAACGAGATATGCAGGACCTAAGAGGCTAGAAAAAATAAAATAAATTTCTTTTTGAGTATATTCTCTGCTTCCTTTCTGACACACACAGCACAGAGTCTTCACTTTATACTGAGTAGATGAGGGTTTTTGCATCTTGAAGTTGCTGATAAATGCTTTGCTCACAACCTTAATCATTGTGTGTTACTACTTGGAGGATTTGGATAGCTGCCTTAAATAGCCAAGCGTTGAGGAGAGTGTCATATACCGTTATGCTTCAGTTGCGTGACCCAGTGTTTCTATATTTTGCAGGCACTTGAAAGGCTGTCATTTGGAGGGAGTCGCATTCGGGATACAGTCATAGCTCAGAGCAGAATACTGCTGTTTTGGTATTACACCACTTATGTACTCCTTAAGAAGAACAAACCCAGGTACCAGCAGCTCGAGTACCAACCTCTTCACCAATCTTCACCGCAGCCTGAAGACTTTGGCCTTGAAAATACTAAGGAAATTCTGCAACAGGAGCCGTCTCTGTCCGATGAAGTTGAACTAAATCAGCAGTTTGAATCACCGGCTGTTGACCAAATCCGTCCCTTTATCCTAGAAGGTTTGTAGCTAATTGGGCATTCATGATGTCTCATACCAAATCCAATTATTTATTAACTTATCTCATACAGGTGCTAATTAGGGGAGATGAGATTGCAATATTGGAGGGCCTCATTCCTGTTCACTGATATCCGTCTTTTTTTTGGGGGGGAATGAATTTTGCAATCTTAATATACCGTATCTTCATTTGTAATTATTGCCAAAGACACTTGATGTTCTACAAGTGATGCAAATATACACAATTTTCGAACTTGGGGCATTTAGGTTAGACCTTGTGGCGCTTTACAAACAGAAGGCTCATTAGAATAACTGGCTGACTGATGCCCATTGCGCACTAAGCTGCAAAATCGAAAGGATAGGAATTTTTCCTTGTCACCTTCTTATCATTTCATGGGTAGGAGAGTAAAGGTATGTTTGGTAACGTTTACGTTCAAAAATTGTTCCCAACAGAAATAGAAAAAATTATTTCTGTTTCGGAGAGCAATTTTTAAATAGAAAGAATGCGTTTGGTAAATGCACAAAATTTCTACTCCTGGAAAAAGAATAGAAATATGTTTGGTAAATTTGTATATATTTTTTTCTTTTAATTTTTTAATATTTTTATTTCTTTATTTCTTTATTTCTTTTTTTCTTTTGGTACGGTCGCTAGCCACTAGCCACTAGCCACTGCCATGGCTAACAACTGGTTGGGCAACGTCGACCTGAGCCACGCTGTGGCCCGGCCTCTTCGGGGGCCGGTGACGCTCCGGCCCTTGTCCGGCCGGTCATCGGTGTCGGCCATGGCCATGGCCAAGGTTGGTGAGAAAGAAGAAGAAGAAGAAAAGAAAAAGAAAAAAGAATGAAGAAAAATGAGAAGAAAAAAAAGTATTTCTTGGAGTTGTTCCTGAGAACAAGAAACGAGTTTTTTAACTTGTTTCGTTTCAAATCCGTTCTCGAAAACAAAAAGATAGATTTTTGTTTTCGGGAACAAAAAGTGTTTGTTTCTTTTTTTTTTCTTCTCCGGAACAAAATTAACAAAAATTTGTGTTCCAAGAAACAGAAATAATTTTAAATAAACAGACCCTAAATATCATTTGAATGTGGAGATCTTTGGCTTCTGTTGGATGGTGAAACTTTCGGACCATCTGTGGATACTGCATCTGGCTCTCCTTTCTCCCAAGCTTGACGTGCATGTTTCACGTTTGTTCTTGGTGGTAGACTAGATGCGGAAGATTACTGTTCCACAGATTTGAAAGCGTAGAGAGAGAGAGAGAGAGAGAGAGAGAGAGAGAGAGGCATCATCTTGGGTTTTTCTTTTCTCTGTTTCGCCGTCAGCAATTGAAATTGTACATGTGAGCAGCTGATATTTTCTGGCGACGTGGAAGGTGGAGGGATAAGAATAAAGTACTCGTTCTACCCCATCATTGCCTTTTGCCGGAGCTATGTATGGTACAGTTAAAGATTCGTAGCACCCTTTCATGAACCTTCGTTAAGGGCCGTCGTTCGAGTAGTCCACCCCTAGTGGAATCTTAATCTTTATGATGCCTTTTGTTTTGATGTTTGTTGAAAAGTGTGAAATGCTTATTTTGTACAATGTGAAACTTATGATCGAATGTCAAAATGCTTTGTTCACGCGGTGGATGTAATGTGGCAACTTTGGGCACACGACGTTAATAAGCCGATTGAAAACGTGTTGCAGAGTTCAAGGGCCGCATTTGAGCAGGAACATTTCACATCGATAATGTGATTACTCGATTGTAAAGCCAAAGACATTTTCCTGGACCAAGATCACCTAGAGATGACCCTCCAGTTACTCATCCACTTTATGTGGATGATGTATTTTTGTTTCCTTGACTTAGGCAAATAGACATAAAGGCTCTGAGAGAAAGCAATCGTGATTTCTGTATATTCTGCGGCTGAGGCATCAACATCTAGAAACCTGGACAATGCTTTTCGAAAAAATGTCGAGGAGCTCATGACGAACGTGTCTCAACTACTTGATCTTAGTGAAACCAAAAGAAAGATCATGTGTCTTGGACAGCCGCAATCATTACAGTGCTCGACTTCGACTTTGAAACGTAGAAAATGCGGCGGATGGCGTCGGCTTGGAAAAATAATCTGCACGAGGTGCTAAAATTACAAATGTACTGCCCTCCTTGCTAAGGCGAAGAAATTTCCCTGGCGACACCGGATGCTGTGGCAACCATCTTGGTTAAGGCTCAAATGTTCAATCGGTTCGAGCGCAAGAACCTCTGCACATAATATTTTGCCAGGTTCTGGCACGAGGCCACCTTCAATTTCAGCTAGTAGTTTTGAGTTTATGAGGTGCTGGAAACTATGGGTTTGTCGATACAAAGCGGATCGTAGCAGGGCCATGTTGCAATCCAGGAAATTCTTTAAAAGGGGACCAAAGAGATTGGATGCGTTTCCCCAGTTGGACCCGGAAAGGTTAAAAGGAGGTTCAGCTCCAAGAAAATGCTCAAAATCAACAAGAAGAAAAAATTCTTGTATCCATTAAAATCATACAAGTTTACTCCATCTTAATCGGTCAGTGTTACAAGACTCACGTATAATTCACATCATCTGACAATCGAGATAGAGTGTGTTACGAAATCGCACGTTGATTCCGCAAAAAATAACGCTTGCAAATAATTCACCAGACAGAATATAGTAATAAAAGAACAGAATTAGATGAACATGCCAGAAAATTAGTTATCG
This sequence comes from Eucalyptus brandiana, assembly GCA_014182725.1. NCBI lineage: Eukaryota > Viridiplantae > Streptophyta > Magnoliopsida > Myrtales > Myrtaceae > Eucalyptus > Eucalyptus brandiana. The sequence goes on from CM024669.1 coordinate 34,978,929, forward strand.
AAGTTTACCCAAACCTGGGCTATGTTTTCGCGTAGAGGCATTTGCAAATCCACTAGACTTCGAAAAAAGTTGAAATACAACGATCATCTTCTCTCAAGATTACAGTACAAAGAGATTAAGAACCCTCATAAAAAAAAAAAAAAAACTCACTTTTTTCTTCTATCTTTTTCTTGCCTCTCTATTTCCTTTTTTAGCATCTTGACGGCTAAGTCTTGTCATCGCTAATATAAATGTATCACTATTAACCTAAAAGCAAATCTGATAAAAAAGACAAAAAAGCCCCTAAAAACAAATATTTGGCTTCATCTATAATAATCTCCCACTTGAAGACAAATATACCTAAGCACCAAGCAATTTTGCGTCCATCTTCTTCAAAAAATAATAGTTGAAAAATTTGTGTCTTTCCGATACTTCTCATCAATCAACATGGAGTAATACCAATGGTAGTAGTACAGAAAATATATTTCTCTCTGTCTACTACCTTAGTCATCATGTCAGCTGGATTCTTCAAACCATCAATCTTCTATAGCTTTAACTCATTATCCTTCAATGTTGATCTGATAAAATGATAATATTTCTTGATATATCTAGTCCTTGAGTGATAGGCTGCATTTTTTACCAAGTGCACTACACTTTGACTATCACTCCAAAGTGTACTGACTTGTTGTTGTAACAATATAATTTCCTTGAAGGCTTCCATGATCGCCACGTATTATGCCTCTGTCGTCGATAAAGCCACTACTTTTTGTAGTTGAGATACCAAACTCACTGTTATACTTGCAACTGTAAAGATATATCCAGTAGTACTCTTACCACTATCTCGATTACCAGAATGATCTGCATCTACATAACCCTACAACTCTAGAGATGTACCACTATAATAAAGTGAGTAATTTGAAGTACTTGCTAGATATCTCAATATCCATTTTACTGCATTCCAATGCTTTCTAATTGGGTTTTGCATATATTGACTCACAACTCCCACTGCATATGTAATGTCTGGTCTCATGCTCACCATGGCATACATCAAACTCCCTATTGCTGATACATATGGAACTACCGCCATCTCATCTTTCAAAGCCTGAGCGCTTGGACACATATTCTTGAAAAGTTTGAAGTGACTCACTAGAAGAGTTGCAACCGATTTTGCCTTGTCCATGTTAAATCTCTTTAACACCTTGTTCACATAGTCTTCCTGCGACAACCATAATTTCTTATTTTTCCTATCCCTGATGATTTTCATGCCTAAAATATTATTGGCCTCTCCTAAGTCTTTCATAGCAAATTATGATGATAATATCTTCTTCACTTCTACGATTCTCTTCATATTGGAACTAGCCACTAGCATGTCATCCACATATAAAGAGAAATACACAATGTCACCATCATCATACTTGTGAAAATAAACACAATGATCAGATTTACAGTGTGCAAATCCTTTTTCATTCATGAAACCATCAAATTTTAGATACCATTGCCACGGAGCTTGTTTCAAGCCATACAAGTTTTTCTTCAAGCGACATACCATATGCTCCTTACCTTTGACTTCAAAACCTTTAGGTTGTGCCATGTATAGTTCTTCATCTAAGTCACCGTGTAAAAACGTTGTTTTTACGTTTAACTGCTCAAGATGAAGATCCTCCACTGCAATTATACTTAGTAGAACTCTAATTGATGTCATTTTCACTACAGGTGAAAATATCTTAGAGTAGTCGATCCCTTCTTTTTGAGAAAAGCTCTTGACTACAAGTCTCGCCTTGTATCTAATACTACCATCTGCTTCATTCTTAATCCTGTACACCCATTTGTTTAATAGAACTTTTTTACCTGTGGGCAACTTGGTCAATTCCCAAGTTTTGTTCTGAAGTAACGAGCTCATCTCGTATTTTATAACACACACCCACTGCAAGTGAGACGTGTCTGCCTTTGCCTCATCGTAAGTCTCCGACTCTCCTGAATCTGTATATAAGACATGGCTCAGAACAATATTAGCTGATGGATCAAAAATTATCTTTGGCTTTCTTACACGTGTAGACCTCCTCAAGACAGGTACTTTAGGGTTGTTAGTTTGCTTCGAATCATTGCGTTCCTCTTGAACTACCTTTTCACTGATAATTGGCTCATCTTGAACCTCTCTTTCAAGTGTACTTTGATCTACTTGAAACATTTTCACGGTCATTGTGTCTAATTCAACATACTCTGGTTCTACTACCTTCTTATGCTTTGTCTGACGATCTTTGTACATCTTTTCTTCATGGAATACCACATTGCGACTGTGGATGACTTTGTTATTCTCATAATCCCAAAACTTATAACCATACTCATTACCACCGTATCCGATAAAGACGCACTTCTGGGACTTAGCATCAAGCTTTTTTCTATCCTCCCTGTCAATCAAAGCATATGCAATACAACCAAATACCTTTAGATGAGAATAATTAATCTTTTTACCTGACCACCGTTCTTGTGGTATTTATCCATCCAACGCACTAGATGAACTTCTGTTGATAAGATAAATAGCTACATCAATTGTGGCGGCCCATAAGTGTAGTGGGAGACCCGCGTGTAGCCTCATGCATCTCACATGTTCTAGAATAGTTCTGTTCATTCTTTTAGCTATACCGTTCTCTTGAGGAGTTCTAGGAATAGTCTTTAACCCATGTATGCTCTCTCGACTCAAAAAATCTGCATATTCCTTACTCGTGTATTCACCACCATTATCAAATTTCAGAACTTTAATATGATAACATATATCTTTTTCTACCATGGTCTTCCACATTTTGAACATCCCAAATACTTCTGACTTTTCTCTAAGAGCATAGACCCAAGTCTTCCTTATCGCATCATCAATGAATGTGACAAAATATCTCTTACCGCCATAAGAGAGTTCCTGAGCATGTTCCCATATATCAGTATAAACCAACTCTAGCTTTTGACATTTATTTTTTCGCACATTTAATTGAAAACTAACAGCTTTTTGTTTTCCATAAATGTAACTCTCACAAAAATCTAACTCAACTTTTTGCAAACCTGGAAATAATTTCCTCAAGTGTAACTGTTTTACACCTTTTTCACCAAAATGTCCCAAACGATAATACTAAAGAGTAAACAAATTACCCGTAGCAATTGTAGTTGTAACCATATCACTGATATTATTTCCTTGGAGAAGGTAAAGTGTACCCGCACGCTTTCCCTTTGCTACTACTCTTGCCCCTGAAGTTATCTTCCACTCTTCGCATCCAAAGGTTATTACCAAACCTTCTTAGTCAAGTTTATTGGTTGAAATCAGATTTTTCTTTAATTTCAGAATATGCCTAGTTTCATGCAAAACTAGACATCCTCCACTTGAGATGTTCACAATCACGGTTCATTTCCCAACAATGGGACACATGTGGCTATTTCCTACAACCACTTGTCCGAAATCTCCACTGACATAATTATCAAATATGTCTCTTAGCGAGGTGCAATGAAAAGAAGCACCAGAATCAATAAACCATTTATCTGTTGTCAAGTTAAATCCTGCAAACAAACACAAGTTATATAGCAAAGATTCATCGCTAATCACATTAGTTCCTTGATTCTCATATTGCTGCTTCTTTTTATAGGCTTTACACTGAAACCTCCGGTATTCGATTTTATGATAAAACTAACACTCATATTTTACAACTTACCCCTTGATTGTGACCTACCACGCCCGCTGAATTTTCCTCTACTTTTACTTCTTCCACGGTTCTCCACTGCGAGTGCTGTTGAAGATGTAGATGCGGAAAAATTATCTCCACTTGAGACTTTCCTTCTCATCTCTTCATCCATAATACTACTCATAGCATCATCAAGAGTTAAATCATTCTTCATAGTGCTTGAAATTCCTTACACTGCAGTATTGTAGCTTTTTGGAAGAGAACATAAAAATAATAAAGGTTGAAGCTTCATATCTAAATTTATGTCTGCGGATTCTAATTGACCCGTGACCTGCGTGAAACTATTAATATGCTTTGTCATAGAACTTCTATCAGATAACTTCATATTAACCAGTTTCTTCAACAAAAATATCTGATTTGATGTAGATTGCTTTTCATAAATATTCGTTAGAATATTTATAATTTCTTTTGCAGTTTTTGCTTTCGTGATATGGTATCCTGTCTTTTTCGTCAACCCTAAACGAATCGCACCTAATGCCTTTCGATCAAGAATTTTCCATCCAGCTTCTGCTGTCGGATCCACTTCCGCCATTTCGGGTTTCCAACTCTCAAGTGGTGCATATAGATCTTTTTGATAAAGATAATCCTCTATTTGTAGTTTCCACCATCCGAAATCCTCCCCATTGAACTTATCGATTCTGATTTTATCTTTTGCCATACTGTTTGCTTTCAATCAAACATTACCGAAAAACTCTCAATGTTCTCGATTAGCCAACTCTAGCTCTGATACCAGTTCTCACGAAATTGCACGTTGATTCCACAAAAAATAACGCTTGCAAACAATTCATTAGACAGAATATAGTAATAAAAGAACAGAATTAAATGAACACGCCAAAAAATTTGTTATCGAAGTTCATCCAAACTTGGGTTATGTCTCCGTGCAGAGGCACTCTGCCAATCCACTAGATTTCGAAAAAATTTGGAGTACAACGATGATCTTTTCTCAAGATCGGGCACAAAGAGATTGAGAACCTCCATCAAGAAAAAAAAAACTCACTTTTTTCTTCTCTCTTTTTCTAGTATCTCTATTTTCTTTTTTAGCATATTGACGGCTAGGGTCTTGCCATCGTTAATATAAATATATCACTTTTAACCTAAAAATAAATCTGATAGAAAAGATAAAAAAGCCCCTAAAAATAAATATTTGATTTCATTTATAATAGAGAGGGGCTCGCAAGCATACTTTCGTTTTGAAGTCATGGTGGATCGTGACAGCAGGTAAGAGGGAAGGCACGCGTCACTTTCCCAGCCGGACAACTGGGCCATTCTGGGCCATTCTCGGATGGTTTCAGACAAACCCAAAAGGAAAGAAACGCGCTTCAAATGCAATTCCCGATAACACGGTTTTCTAGCCACCCCGCCCCCACTCCTCGTTTATCTTCTTTTCTTTTGTTCTCCTTTGATTACACGTTAAGCTTCTGCCTGTCCAAAGTATACATAAACGCACCATCAACATTCCCGAATTTCATTCCCACATCTTCTTAGAAAACCATAACCCCCAAACCCATCTTATACTCTCGACCTCTCCCTTCTCCTTAAACCCTAAGCAGCCATGCAATCGACTTCCTTCTTGCCCTCGACGCTTCCTTGCCTCCCCACATTCTCTCGCTCCACAAACCTGACGAAGAAAGCGACTGCCAGGAAACCCGATGTGAGAGTTTTCGCGGCGTCAAGGAGAGAAGAGGACTACCGTCAGGACAGGTACTTGGGCGGCCATCTAGTGGACCTGGACATGATCGTGCTCCGGAAGCGGATCCACGAGATGAGCATGGCAGAGCGGGGCCATGAGCCGCCCCCCGAGTGGATGGGCTGGGAGAAGCGCTGCTATGCAAGCTACGACTCCATCATATGCGAAACCGTGGGGTTCCTGCAGTCTCGGATGATGAACGCTAGGCCTGGGGTTGTTCTCGGAGTGGCGGCTTTGCTGGCGATCAGTGTGCCGACATCTTCGGCACTGGTCTTGTTCCGTCTGGCCGAGATGGCCAGAGAGATCTTGGCAAAATATCATCTCTGCGCCTAGTAACCCCAGTCAGTCGTCGTCACTAACTTATGAGGCAATGTTCAATTTGAGATATTTCCAACCGAATGTTAAGGTTCTGCTTCTTAATAAATCCTCCACCTCCATGAATAATATCTCGTGATGCAAAAGCGTTTACATCAGCAAATATGCTTAACATTCACGAACCCACATGCTTGAAGTTTCCAATGGTGATAGAAAGTTAAAGCCTCAGGGGTATGGGGCGACGAGATGGCTTGCGTTGTAGTTCCTCAATTTGTTGCAGAAGCACGTGTTTAATTCGTAGCTGGCGTTGCTTTGGCAAGACCATTGAAAGGCCATGCCGACCGAATTTAAACTCTGAATCTCGCTCCTCATCAGATGTGCAATCGAGCGTCCGGGAATGATGATCGGATAATGGAATGACAGAAGAATTTTACGCGATTCGGGTCGGCCATATACCTAAGTACGTCCACGGCAAAGGAAGAAGAGAGTAGAAATTGACGATGATCATGTTGGTGTTCGTGCCTAGCAGAGAGGGCACGCGGTGGCAAGCTGCAACGCAACGCAGGCCGTCCATTAATAGATATGGAAGGGAAGATTCATTCAACTGAATTTGCAAAGGTGTGGCCAAGGATATTAATTTCTTCGTATGCCTGGTGCAATTAGTCGGTTAATCAATTCATGTGGGGCAGATACACGGGTTCAATATATAGAGATATTTGGACCTATACATATGAATAGTAAAGAAACTCTCCGCTTAGCAAAACAGAATTTGCGAGATCGTCTTAAATTCCAATTGGAAACTTTCCAATTTAAATTAAAAGAAAACAAACAATGGGATGATGCCTAACTCTTTTACATTATGTTTAATCTAAAATTATAAAGAAAGGATATGACCCGTGAATAGAGGATATTAATTTCTTCATATTCTTGGTGCCATTAATCAATTGATCAATTCATGCATGTCAAATACACGGGTTCCATGTTTAGAGACATTTGGACCTATATATAAATAAAACAAACTCTTCACTTAGCAAAACAATATTTGCGAGATCTTCTTAATACTAGCCAAAAACTTTCCAATTTAGATTAAAAGAAAATAAATAATGGAATCATGACTTGACTATTTTACATCATGTTTAATATATAATTATAAAAGTAGATGTGACTCGTAAATAAAGTAAACATGACACAAACGGGACATGTGTAACCCTGATGTGATATGGTATGATACTTAAGTACCATCGATAAGATTTGGCACTTTTTAAAGCCGTTTATTTAGGATGTTAGACAAAAATTAAATGTTTTGTTGTTAACACAAAATAGTCCTACCACTTCAGATTTCTTGTCTATCCTCCCCTTCCCTTCCATGTAGTGTAGCGCATGTAATACAACACATGATGTCATTTTCATAAACAAGGGCAACATTTAAATTCATTATATAAGATCAAACCAATCACATTTCAAAAATATGTTGGATCTATATTAAATTTCACTAAACGACACAAGTTCCATTATAATGTTTTTCTTGTGATTGATTATATTCATCCTATCATCTATAAAACGAGCCTATAGAAGATTTCTCTCCATTTTCACCTTGTAAACCGAGATCTTGCACGCCAACTAATATTTAAGAGGAAGCTTAATTGGCCAGTTCCTACGTTAGCGTGGACAAGGGAGTGGGACTTTCTTGCCAAACCAAACGTGAAGACAGACAAACAGTTCTCAAGCATCTCATGCGTTCACAGCGAACAAATTATCAAATCGATCTTCTCAAAGTGGTGTAAACCGCACCCAAAGGGGAGTAAACTAGTAGACGTTATCGTGGAGTTCGTTAGCGATAGACTTGTTAACAGGTGGTACTAACTTAAGCAAAGATGGCGGACATTTCCCGAACGCATGTTGGGCTACACCATCGAAAACCCCGCCCACCTCCGATGTGCCTCCGGCAAAATGCTGAATTAGGAAATAGCTGAATCTGTACGTACGTCATATTTGCAAAACATTTCTTTTTCATATAAACTGCGAGATATTCAATGACGATGAAATTGAAATATATGCACGCACAAAATAAAACGCAGTGTTCTCCACTCAGGCTCTCTCTCTCTCTCTCTCTCGACAAATATGCATGCTCTTAATCTTGAGCGTGAAGTTCTCTCGCCCATCTCATGGTTCAAAATAGGTATAATACGAACGTGCTTGCAGTCGCATTCATGTTAAAGTTAGAAGGAATTCCCTTCAGTTCAATATGCGACAGCAACGACCGAACTCAGCCCTGGCTCCGTCGGATCCCGCAAGTTCGGATAAGCTCTTGAACCAACGATTCAGCAGCTGGGTATTTCAGTTCGTGAACTGCGCTGGAATGGACTGGAGACAGCTCCTTCTAATTCTTCCACCATCTTCCTATTACACATTATATACTGTCACAGACTCACGAATGTACAGACTTCGCTCTTCTTGCCCCCTCTTCTTTCTGTCGACCTGTGAAAAGGATATATCTATATATATATATAGAGAGAGAGAGAGAAAAAGAGAGAGAGAGAGAGAGAGAGAGAGAGAACACGAGTCAAGAAAGCTGTCAAAACAACCATTCCAGTCTCGACGCCCTTCTACATAGAATCATACAGCGGGATGCCTCAATTATTTCTCAATTTCAATCGTGCAGCGATGCTTTCTGTCGATCCCATCATTATTTCCGTACGAACGAATCCACCATGTGTCCCACATGTGACTGCTTCTACTTGGTGCACTATATTTCAATCAAAGAGGCTAAGCAGGACGATCTCATTACCCAATCATTCAGACCATTTACGATCCTAGTGGCATTGATGGTTAACTTGGATTTTATTGGGTTTCATAGCATTAACTCTCTCCATCTATTAGGATAAATGTTTTTTTTTATATGTCAATAATATCATTGATGTAGTGTAATCGACCAATTATATTATTCACATGACATGCATCCCAATCAATTTTTACATTTGAATTTCAAATCCCTTCTTATTTGTATGTTTCTCCACACGTCATTGTCAAGTAGTGTGATAAGTCCTTCTCCCTTGCTAACTGAAAGTTCATGCATACATGATACCAATGCATTTGTATATAATAAAAATAATTTTGATCTAAGATTTTCACTAAAAATTTTCAAGCAATTTTATGAATCTCTCACGTATCAAACTTAGATATAAGGTTTTTTTTTGGGGGGCGATCTTTCACTAGTATAAACCAAAAAATTCACTATCCATACTAAATGATCACAGGAATTTGTCAACAACATCAAGTCAAAATAATCATTTTTCCATATCATAAGAATCAAAACTCAAGATCGATACAAAAACTAGGACCTAAATGAATGCAGTGTCGTAAGAAAATCATTTTTAAAAAATGGACCACGAATTTTCTAGATTCAAAGGCCATAAATGTAAATTGTAAATGCATTTGTCCCCTCTACCTAGTTTTGCAGGCATCAGAAACATTTCTATATTTTGTACTTTTTTTCCTGTTCTCTTTTTTTCCCCTCTTCTTCTTTCTCCTTTCTCTTTCACTATTCATCGGAATCTAAGCTAACAAGACCCGTGCAACCCCCCCCCCCCCCAAAAAAAACCAGGCCACCGTAGCATAACATAGCCACCTCTTGCCATCACAATTACTGTCGGGTGCTCGTGTGTGTGTATATATATATAGATCTCTCTCAAACGCTAAAGTTAACAAATACTGGATCAAAATAGGTATCTTTATAGTGGAGGAAACGGGTTAAAATAGTTATTTTTCAAATGATGCAAGTGAGTGCATATGGATGGTTGAGGAAATTTAATTGTTAATTACTTCGTATCACCTCCTAAAAGGCAGTTTAAGCAAGGATAAAAAAAAAATGAGGCATAATTATGTTTCAACTTAAATAAATAGGTAAATATAACTACTCATGTGAATGCAATTGTAATTTTTTTAGATATATTACTAAAATGCATACAAATAACAATTAATTGTTCAAACCGACTTATAAAAAAACGCGGAAGGTTGAAGGCACCTGGGAAATCTATGTTACATATAAGATGAATGGGCACGTGATGACTGGCAGGGTCATATAATGATAATCACAAATTTGGTTCTAAATAAATGTCAATTGGCTCATTTTCTATTTCCTTATGAAAAATATTTGGCAAGTGAAGATGGAATATCTCTTCAGTAACAAACAATAATTAATATGTGTTTGTATTTCACCGAAACAAAGGGAAAGATCTCTTCTTTTAGGTTTTCCTAGCTCCCTTATTGTCACTTAAATGAAGGCTATGCAAACAACCAAAACAAAGTATTTTTAGTTCCTAAGTTTAGTTTATGATTGCCTTGGTTTCGTTGGAAAATTGTTTTCGCAACCATGTCAAATAGCGCTTTCATCCTCAAACATTGAAGATCTTTTGCATATCCGATCCCCTTACTGTCCCATGAATTAATTGAATATCTTGAATTTGATCCCGTTGTAGAATCCAATCCGTCGGAAGATTTTGATTGTTCAATATCTGATAGAATCATATTGGTCTTCTTGTTCTTGGTCGGTGGTTCTTTGTAATTATCCAAGAGTGCACTGTTGCATGCATGACTCTAAGTTTGACTTGGAAAAGTTTTGCACTACAGGACAAAAGAAGGGGTTACATATTTGTTTATGTCATGGGATAAAAGTTAATTGTCAGAGAATGAAATAAAAGTCAAGGATTTTTGCTTTTGTATCTCCTGCTTGCTTGCTGGAGCCGCACGAGTGGAGCCACATGAAGAAAAAGGAGGACGCACGTTCTTGTCTTTTCTTGGTCTAATGAAGAGAGCTTTGATTTTACACAGAGAAAATGACTATAACTCCGATTCTCCAATTATATTGAATTAAATACAAAAGTGCCACTTGTAATCTTGGAGGATTCCGATCGGCTTAATAAAGGAGGTTGACTGACAAATCCGATGGACAATCGATTTTGAACCCTCATCGCTCCCCCTTCATTAATTCTCCATTTTTTATTTATATACTTTTTTTAGAATTATTTTCTTTTTCCAACAATTTTGTTCCTCCTCATCTCCTCCCTCGTCTGGATATGAAACTGGAAGTCACCCGGACAGGAAAGAAGTTATTTCCTCTCAAGATCGATCAAAGCGAATTGATATGATCATGCATATTCGAGGAAGAAGCCATGGTCCTATATAGACATACAACTGGAGGAATATACTTTTGAACTTTTGCATAGAAGCCTGCTGCGAACATTTGATGTTTCGCAGAGAAGCCATCGTCTCTACCACGACCGTGCCTTGTCATTTCGGTTCCCAACCAGCGCAAAATTCAAGCTCTACAACCCTCTTTGATTGCACGACTTATCTTCTTGCTGAGTCCGTGAAGTTCCATTTCCTTAATTAGGAAATAATCCTCGGCCGCCGTGCGCACTAACCGACGAACGATTCCAGGGCGTCACTGTTGGCTGGGTCCCGCCTCCTGTGGGCCCCACTAACATTAAAATAAAATACTATAAAAAAAGAAGACGCAAAAGTCAAAAGGTCAAAAAGTTAAAAAGAAAAAAGATACGACTTTGCAGTCCCAATTCAAAGACCGAACGTGAAATTGGTGCAAATTCAAGTACGCTCTTCTTGCTCTACTTATGCTAATGACCTTTAGTGTGTGATTAGAGCATAACGCTTTGTGTGTTATATTATTCTGTGATTGCTAGAAGTTTTTTAGGCTGTTCATAATTTTTTCTGCATTGGACTTTCATGTAAAATCTTAGTGTTGTTGTTGACCGTCTTTTTAGCATTTCGACGTTATATTTACTTATCACGAGATTGTATTGGCTGGTTATTGTTAGGGTTAAGTTGAATTCGGTTAGTTTAGTTTTGAGGGAGAAATTGTTGATCTTGAATTGGGCTAAATCGTGATACATTGTTGCCCAAGTTCTCCCCAGCAAACACAGCACAAGATATCGATTAACCAACGTACGCCAAAATTGATGTTGTGAATGAATTGAGGATAGACGATGGCTCGGACAAGAATAACTTGGCATAAATAGAGTGCAAATTTTTTTCTTGTGACAATCAAATCCGTCGATATAAAAGCTACACTCAACATAAATCACTGTCGTCACCTATTTTTCGGGTGCACCACCTAAAACTAGATTAATGAACTGCTAAGTTTTTACGCTTAACTCGGGCTCTTCCAAGCCCATACAAATTCGCGACTTAAGGTTTAAGTTTTTTAACATACAAAAAATTATTAACTAAGAGTCGCCACTAATCAGTTTAGGGTAGGTCGATTAGACACCTAAGTAAAATAAATGGAGATTTATTTTACTCCTACGAACCAAAAACTATGGGTACGGGGACTGGGTTACATTAGACTTCTTTAATGCCCTTTCGGTACCATTTCTTTTTAATTTTTCAAAATTGTTTTTGCAGGCAGCTGATTTATTTTAACCTAAATTACTATCATGCAAAGAGGCGATCACACGAGTGCTCAACCATTATTAAAAATTCAACAAATGAAATAAATTGTATCACATGAGGCTAACAATTTTTTGGGTTTTTTTTAGATTTTTTATAAAATGCATTTCTAACTATATGACCTAATTTTACTAACGAGCAAATTCTAATTAAATGATCCTATTATGCAAACTACTTAATATGCACTTAGTATTTTTGTATTTTTTATTGAAATTCAAAACTAATAAAAACCCTAAAAATAATTTTCTAATCCATTTTTGGAATTAATTTGACTTAAACCCTATTCTATCTTAGAAAACTATTTTTATTTTTTTATTTTAAAAGAGGATGAGAATATAAAAATGTGCCAATTATATCTGAGACTCTAAAAAGGCTATTTAAGTCTAATCCTAACTTATTTTTTAAAAAAAATATCTAAAAATGCAGTCCTAAAAATATTATCTAAAAATGCAATCCTAGAAATATAATCCTAAAAATTTAATTAATTAAACCTACGTGTCTATTTTATTAAACCTTAATGTCCTATATGCTCATGCAAATTTTTTTGAATATTTTGATTTTTGATTTTCTATTTTTTTAATTATTAAATAAATATTAAATCTAAACTATCAACAAAATAAAGAATTAAAATAATCAAAAAATAACCCGTTGTCTCACAGGTCAAATTAACGATTATTCTAACCCTAATCATCACGACAAAGAGATCAAAATAATTAAAAATCCGATCCAAAGTCCTACGAATCAAATTAATAATTATAATGATTTTACAATTAAAATTCTACCAAAAAGCCCAAAAATTAATATAATTAAAAAAATAATTCGATGTCTCTCGGATTAAATTAATAATTATATTAATTCCGGACAAAATCCTAGCTGATGATGCCTACGAAATGCATAAATATTAACATTGGCAAATCATATTCTAACTTAAACAATAATAACAAAATTTAAAATGAATAAATAGATGACAATAAAATAAAATAAAAAATAAAAAATAAACTACCTAAGGGGAAGTGCAGCAGGGACAGCAACGTGCGACGTGGGGACCGGATGTGGACTGGGCTGCTGGTCGCGCAGTGGTGCGGACACGGCGTCGACTGAGGGAGGGACTCCGGCGCGGGAAGCACGGCAGCGTCGGGCTCCGGCGGCGTCGGGTTGCGGCTGAAAGCGAGACCGCAGGGGCGTCGGGTCGCGGTTGTTGCAGATCAGGAAGTGGCAGCGCAGCAGAGGGCTCGGGACTCTCGGTGCTACGGGCGGAGACGGCAGGAGGAGCAATGGCAGCGTCGGAGGGAGGGGCGTCAGCCGCTGGTCGGAGCAGAGGCGGAACCGGCCGTCAACGGGGGGCGGAGTTGCAGCAGGAGACGCCGGGGCAGAGGGGATCACAGCGGCACGGGGGGCCGACGGTGTTCGGGTGTTCGCGTTGGGCGCGCGAGCAGAGGCTGGCGGAGGTGGCGGGATGCGGGTGCTGGTGCGTGGAGCAGTGACGCAGCAGCAGCGGCGAACAGGGGGATGCGGCAGATTGGGCACTAGATCGCTGGAAGGAAGACGATAGTGAGCGGAGATGCGGCAGGGGCTCGGCGAGGGCGTCGGGCGCTGCTGCAGGCGCGATCGTCGAGCGGTGCAAATGGAGCGGTGAGGCGAGCTGCTGAGGCGTCGGCGTCGGTGCTGTGCGTTAGAGCGGCAGCGGCGGAGACGCGGAGGTGGCTGGCGGAGGTGGCGCCGGCGCGGTGGCCGGCGCGGTGGACGGCGCGGGCACGCCTGGAATGATCGGGAGGCCCCTTTGGAGAAGACGACACTGTAGCGTTTCCTCTCTTCTTTTTTTTTTCTCTCTCCCTCACGTCACTTCCTACGTCTCCCCTCTCTGTCTCTTCTCTCTGCTGTATTTTCTTTTTGACTTTTGACTTCTCCCTTCTCCCCAAAACAAAAGAATTGATTTTCTTTGGGGCTTTTGAGCTTAAAAACCCAAAAGAAAAAGCACTCCTCACTTTTTTTGCTCTGAAAATTCTTTCTTGAATTCACTCTCGAATTTTTTAAAAATCGCCCCCCCGAATATTGTGCAGGTCAACTCTTTTTTATAGTGGTTCCGATCGGCCTCTTTCTATAATAAATTTCAAACTTCTATCTTCTGTTACATTAAATCAAGAATACAAATCAGAGCATGATTTCACAATCAACTCGATTTTGACCGATTCCTTCCATTTTATCAAAATCATTGCTCTTTGTTCACCCGATTTTTAATTGTTTCGCATTTATCAAAATCGAATATCCATCGAATTTCAAATTTCCTCGCATACTTCAATCAAATCAATTTCTCATATTTTCATTTTTCTTTTTATTTATTCAAAATGCAATTTTATTTTTCCAAAATTAGGTGTCAACAATCATGAAGGTTGATCAAGTTGTATTCATATTCGCTAATTTCATGTTGGGAATAGTTGGTATATTCGGGGTGTGCAAAATTACATTTCACATTCCTAAATCAGACATTCTGACGACATTTGGCCATGCGATTGTTGTCATTGCCAAATGTGTTGATACCTAAATTTTGGTGATTCAGTCATTCAAAATTAGGGATTAATTTTTAACTCATAAATAGAAATATTATAATTAAATTGCATAAAATATAGTTTTAAGAGCATTTAGAATCTTTTCTTGGGATTCAACCAAGTCCAAGAGTAACCCGCAACAATAATAACATTCATCATCTAATTCGCTTTTTTGGCACGAATGCGAGTCAGTACTGAAACTTTTGCCCTCCATTTGCAAGAGCGAGATAATGAATTTGGGAGAAAATCGAAGTACGTGCTCAAATTGGGGATTTAGGGTTTTAAACTTACGATTCTCTTTCAATTTGGGGATTTATGATTCAACGGTATCATTTTGTTGTTTGCATGTTAACTATACTCTCCGGCGAGCCACATCGGCTTAAAAAATTAATAAAAAACTGTTACATCGGATTTCCGACCAATCAGATCGGTATTAGTATTGAAATGATTGTTTTTCAAATCTTTTGGTACTTAAGTGATCCAAAATAAACTTTTCGCATTAAAGTGAGTACCGTAAATAACTTTTGATACTTCTAATATACTTACTCCCATGCGTGGGAAACGGTACATGTCATTTGAACGTGGAGATCTTTAGCTTTTGTTGGACTGAAACTTTCAAACTCTGTGGATACTTTCTTTGTGCTATCTGCTCTCCCTCCCTCCCTCCCTCCCTCCCTCCCAGCATGCGCATGGATTGTCATTTTTCTGAGTGGGCTAGCTTTGTTTTCTGGTACTGCATCCGGCTTTTTTTTTTTTTTTTTTTTTTTTTTTTTGGGTACTAAGGTTGACTTGCATGGTTTTACTTATGTTCCTGTTGGTAGACTAGATGCGGAAGATTACCGTTCCACAGATTGAAAGCGTAGCGAGAGAGGGAGAGAGAGAGAGAGGGAGGCATCATCTCGGGTTTTTCTTCTCTCTCTTTCGCTGTCAGCAACAAGAAATCGTACATGTAAACGGCCGATATTTTTTTGGCCACGTGGACGGTGGATAAGAATAAAGTAGTCGGTCTTCCCCATCGTTGCCTTTTGCCGGATGCGCTGTACGGCACAGTTAAGATTCATAGCACCTTTCATAAACCTTCGTTTAGGCCACCGGACAGATATTCAAACCTCGGTTGGATTTTATGCCTTTTGTTTCGATGTTTGTTGAAAATGGATGGGTTAATGATTTGTCTCGGGAGTCGATATAAAGCGGGCGCCGCTTATTTTGTATTATGTGAAACTTATAATCGAATGTCAAAATACCTTATTCACACAATGGATATGGTGTGGTAATCTAGATGCACAGCATTGATAAATTGATTGAAGACGAATTATTTCAGAATTCAAGAGCCGCATTCGAGAAGATAAGATTCATTTCACATAATTAATGTAATTAGTCGATTGCATTGCATCAGTCATGTAAAACAAAAAATGATTTCTCTGACTAAGATCATTTAGAGATGGCCCTCCAATTACTCATCTACTTAATGCGGATAATATGATCTGTTTACTTGAGTTAGACGAACAAACATAAAGGCTTTGAGAGAGTGCAGGCGCGATTTCTGTATATTTTGCGGCCGAGGCATCAACATCTAGAAACCTGGACAATGCTTTTTGAAAAAAAGTTGAGGAGCTCACAAGGGCAAACGTGTCTCAACTACTAGGTCTTAGCGAAATTGAAGGAAATATCGCGTGTCTTGGACGGCCACACTCATTACAATGCGCAACTTTGAATTTGAAATGGAGAAAACGCGGTAGGCCGCGTCGGCTTGGAAAAATAATCTGCTTGAGGTGCTAAAATTACAAATGTACAGCGATCCTTGCTAAGGCGAAGAAGAAATTGCCCATCCCTTTCTTTAAAAACTGCCCGGCGACACGGATGCCGTGGAAATCATCTTGGTTGTGGCTCAAGTGTTCGATCGGTTCGAGTGCAAGAACCTCTCCACATAATCTTTTGCTAGGTTAGGGCACGAGGCCACCTTCAATTTCAGCTGGTAGTTTTGAGTTTATGAGGTGCTATTTGTGCTGGAGACTATGGGTTTGTCGATACAGGGCTGATCATAGGAGAGCCCTGTTGCTATCCAGGACCCAAGAAATTGGATGCGTTTCCCGAGTTGGACCCGGAAAGGTTAAAGGACGTCAGCTCGAAGAAAATGCTCAAAATCAATAACAACAGAAAAAAATTATCGTATCCCCGCAAATCGTACGAATTTACCTTATCTTAATCGGTCAATATTATAATACTTACGTAAGATTCACGTAATTTACAATCGGGATATATAATGGGGCTTACATGCACACTTTCTTCCGAAGTGTTGGTGGATCGTGACGGTAGGCAAGAGGGAAGGCACGCGTCACCTTCCCAGCCGGACAACTGGGCCTTTCTCGGATGGTTTCAGACAAACCCAAAAGGAAAGAAACGCGCTTCAAATGCAATTCCCGATAACACGGTTTTCTAGCCACCCCGCCCCCACTCCTCGTTTATCTTCTTTTCTTTTGTTCTCCTTAGATTACACGTTAAGCTTCTGCCTGTCCAAAGTATACATAAACGCACCATCAACATTCCCGAATTTCATTCCCACATCTTCTTAGAAAACCATAACCCCCAAACCCATCTTATACTCTCAACCTCTCCCTTCTCCTTAAACCCTAAGCAGCTATGCAATCGACTTCCTTCTTGCCCTCGACGCTTCCTTGCCTCCCCACATTCTCTCGCTCCACAAACCTGACGAAGAAAGCGACTGCCAGGAAACCCGATGTGAGAGTTTTCGCGGCATCAAGGAGAGAAGAGGACTACCGTCAGGACAGGTACTTGGGCGGCCATCTAGTGGACCTGGACATGATCGTGCTCCGGAAGCGGATCCACGAGATGAGCATGGCAGAGCGGGGCCATGAGCCGCCCACCGAGTGGATGGGCTGGGAGAAGCGCTGCTATGCAAGCTACGACTCCATTATATGCGAAACCGTGGGGTTCCTGCAGTCTCGGATGATGAACGCTAGGCCCCGGGTTGTTCTCGGATTGGCGGCTTTGCTGGCGATCAGTGTGCCGACATCTTCGGCATTGGTCTTGTTCCGTCTGGCCGAGATGGTCAGAGAGATCTTGGCAAAATATCATCTCTGCGCCTAGTAACCCCAGTCAGTCGTCGTCACTAACTTATGAGGCTATGTTCAACTTGAGATGTTTCCGACCGAATGTTATAGTTGTGCTCTTTAATAAATCCTTCATGTCCATGAATAATATCTCGTAATGCGAAAGCGTTTACATCAGCAAATATGCTTGACATTCACGAACCCACATGCTTGAAGTTTTCAATGGTGATAAAAATTTAAAGCCTCAGGGGTATATGGGGCGACGAGATGGCTTGCGTTGTAGTTCCTCGATTTGTTGCAGAAGCACGTGTTTAATTCGTAGCTGGCGTTGCTTTGGCAAGACCATTGAAAGGCCATGCCGACCGAATTTAAACTCTGAATCTCGCGCCTCATCAGAATTGCAATCGAGCGTCCGGGAATGATGAGCGGATAATGGAATGGCAGAAGAATTTTACGCGATTTGGGTCGGCCATAGACCTAAGTACGTCCACGGCAAAGGAAGAGGAGAGTAGAAATTGATGATGATGATGTTGGTGTTCGTGCCTAGCAGAGAGGGTACGCGGTGGCAAGCTGCAACGCAGGCCCTCCATTAATAAATATGGAAGGGAACATTCATTCAACTGAATTTGCAAAGGTGTGGCCAAGGATATTAATTTCTTCGTATGCCTAGTGCAATTAGTCGATTAATCAATTCATGAGGGCAGATACACGGGTTCAATATTTAAAGATATTTGGACCTATGCATATGAATATTAAACTCTTCGCTTAGCAAAACAAAATTTGCAAGATCGTCTTAAATTCCAATTGGAAACTTTCCAATTTAAATTAAAAGAAAACAAACAATGGGATCATGCCTAACTCTTTTACATTATGTTTAATATAAATAGAGGATATCAATTTCTTCATATTCTTGGTGCCATTAGTCAATTGATCAATTCACGTTTGTCAAATTCATGGGTTTCATGTTTGGAGACATCTGGACCTATATATAAACAAAACAAACTCTTCACTTAGCAAAATAGTATTTGCAAGATCATGTTAAATACTAGCGGAAAACTTTCCAATTTAGATTAAAAGAAAATAAACAATGAGATCATGACTTGACTCTTTTACATCATGTTTAATATATAATTATAAAGATAGATGTGACTCGTAAACAAAGTAAACACGATATAAATGGGACATGTGTAACTTTGATGTGACATAGCACAATGCTTAAGTACCATCAATAAGATTTGGCATGTTTTGTAAACCGTTTATCTAGCATGTTAGACAAATATTAAATGTTTTGTGGTTAACACAAAGTGGCCCTGCCACTTCAGATTTCTTGTCTATCCTTCCCTTCCCTTCCGTGTAGTGTAGCACATGTAGTACAACACATGATGTCATTTTCATAAAAAAAAAGTATAACATTTTAAATTCATTATATAAGATCAAACTAATTATATTTCAAGAATCTGTCCGTCCATATTAAATTCCACTAAACAACACAAGTTTCAATACAATATTTTTTCTATAATTGATTCTATCCATCATATCATCCATAAAACGATCCTATACTAGATTTCTCTCCATTTTCACCTTGTAAACCGAGATCTTGCACACCAACTAATAATTAAGAGGAAGCTTAATTGGCCAGTTCCTACGTTAGCGTGGACAAGAGACTTGGACTTTCTTGCCAAACCAAACGTGAGACAGACAAACAGTCCTCAAGCATCTCATGCGTTCACAACGAACAAATTATCAAAACGATCTTCTCACAGTGGTGTAAACCGCACCCGAAGGGGAGTAAACTAGTAGACGTTATCGTGGAGTTCGTTTGCAATAAGACTTGTTAACAGGTGGTACTAACTTAAGCAAAGATGGCGAACGTTTCCCAACCGAACGTTGGGCTACACCATCGAAACCCACGCCCACCTCCGGTGTGCCTCTGGCAAAATGCTGAATTAGGAAATAGCTGAATCTCTACGTACATCATATTTGCGAAACATTTCTTTTTCATATAAACTGCGAGATATTCAATAACGATGAAATGGAAATATATGCACGTACAAAATAAAACGCAGTGTTCTCCACTCAGGCTCTCCCTCTCTCTCTCGCGACAAATATTCATGCTCTTAATCTTGAGCGTGAAGTTCTCTCGCCCATCTCATGGTACAAAATAGGTATAATACGAACGTGCTTGCAGTTGCATTCATGTTAAAGTTAGAAGGAACTCCCTTCAGTCCAATACGCGACAGCAACGACCGAACTCAGCCCCGGCTCCGTCGGATCAGGAACACATCACATGCTCTCGCAAGTTCGGATAAGCTCTTGAACCAACGATTCAGCAGCTGGGCATTTCAGTTCGTGAACTGCCCTGGAATGGACTGGAAACAGCTCCTTCTCTTGGTAGTTTGTTAGTAAAACAAAGTAAGAGATGCCTTGTCCCACATTGGAAATATGTGAGGTGCGCATGTGGATGAGTTTTGGCACTAACCAACGATTATTATTTTTATTTATTAGAAAATTTGGATTTATTTTTATAAAAAATTAACCATTGTGTCATGTTGAAAATAATGCGACTATTCATAAGAAGTTATGGTTATTTTTTATTTATTTAATTCCAAATTTTGTTAATTCTTCCAACGGTTATCTTAGAGTTCGTACCTATTCAAACGTAACTTCTTAATTCTTGGAATGTTGTATTTGTTCGGATATAACTTTTTGTTTTTGCTATAAATTAGTGAACATTTCTATTCAATTAAGATCTTCTTTTTCCTTTTTCCGTTTTCTTTTGAAAGAATATATGGCCATTGTTTCCAATTGTTTTCTAGAGATATCCTACAGAAATATTAGAATTGTTATCTAGTATTTTCATTTAAGACTTTGTTTGCCAAAGAATGGCTTCGATGCTACCAATGTAATAATATCAGCATCAGAGTTGCCGATTGCACTCTTGCGCACACCCTCAGCAAGGTATGTGATTCATTGTTTGAAATTTGGGAGGAAAATGATCATATTGAATGTGATAATATTCTCGATTATTTGCTTCATTCCACTTTTTATCTCGTTGGTCTAGAGTTGGACGTTTGCCAAGTCGAATTGGACTGAGTGGCCCGCCATTGTTGAATGTTGCTAATATCACCAATATCGTCGAGTCTGATGTGGTCAATTAAATAAAATTCGGATTGGTCGTGGGGCAAGCAAGCAAATGGCCATCAAAGCTTCCTCCAATGCAGGTTCTTGTTTCTCACCGAATCGAAGTTTATAGTGTTTCATGCATGATTAGCCAATGGTGACATCCTGGGTATGTTTTTTTTAACATTCGTCTACACGTGTTTATGTTCTTGCTTCTCCAAAGCAGGATCTTTGTTGTGGATGGAATTTATGTATGTACAGGGGATGAATCAATTGGTCAGAGTAAATTGAAGGGTCTATCTCTGATATATCATTTGCACCATGGGATTTTTATTTCTGCATATAACAATTTCTAACCTTTATCAGGAAAGGAAAATCAATACTTTAAAATGCAGAACTCTGGTACTGTGTGAGTGAACAGGACATTTGGTCTATTCATGGGAACATAAAAAAAAAAAAAAGTGTTTCTAAAAAGAAACTATTTTCAAGAATAGAAACGTTATCAAAGGCAGCCCAAGCTAATAAGACCCATGCAATTCCCCTTTCGGCCACAGCAACATAACATAGCCACCTCTGGCCATCACAAGCAGTATTGGGTGCCGGTCACACACACACACTAGCAAAGACATTTGTCATGATCGCGCCATTCGACGAAAGACTTTTTCTGGAGTACAGGGGGAATCCATAATGGACTCCTCCTCTTTAGTAGGGCGCTGTCTTGATTTAGGGGGAAGACTTTCTCATCTTGGACTTCACACACACACACACACATTGGTCCGATCTTTCCCAAAGACGCTATGCTAATCTTTGCCTTCCCTTCCCCCTACTTCCCTATCCTTAGCCTCATTGCGCCCCTTCTCTCTTCTACCTACCTATCAGTCGCCCTTATTAAGGCCCTCTACTCAAACGGATTTCGCTCTTAGTGGATATAGAAGCTTCTGCGATCATCGAGTAGAAAAAGTTGTTAAAGAAGGAGCTCTATGTGGAAGAATATATATATCGATTTCTCTCTAATGCTAAAACTAACAAACATTGGATCAAAATATGTATTTTTGTAGTGGAGGAAACAGTGGGTTAAAATAGTTATTTTTCAAATGATGCAAGTGAGTGCATATGGATGGTCAAGGAAATTTAATTGTTAATTACTTCATATCACCTCATGGAAGGTAATTTAAGAAAGGATAAAAAGAATGAGACGTAATTATGTTTCAACTTAAATAAATAGATAAATATAATTACTCATGTGAACGCAATTGTAATTTTTTATAAATATATTAATATAATGCAAATAGATAACAATTAATTGTTCAAAGCGACTTAGAAAGAAAACGCAGAAGGTTGAAGGCACCTAGGAAATCTCTGTTGCATGTAAGATGAATGGGCACGTGATGACTTGTAGGGTCATATGATGATAATCACAAATTTGGTTCTAAATAAATGTCAATTAGCTCCTTTTCTATTTCCTTGTGAAAAAGTGAAGATGGAATATTTCTTCGGTAACAAAAAATAATTAAAATGTGTTTGTATTTCACCGAAACAATGGGAAAGATCTCTTCTTTTAGGTTTTCCTAGCTCCCTTATTGTCACTTAATGAAGGCTATGCAAACAACCAACACAAAGTATTTTTATTTCCCAAGTTTAGTTTCCAATTGCCTTGGTTTCGTTGGAAAATTTTTCACGACCGTGTCAAATAGTGCTTTGATTCTCAAACATTGAAGATCTTTTGCATACCTAATGGCCGTTGGCTGTCGCTGTTACGTCTTTGTGCGGTCACCCATCACTTTGCCATCCCATAGGTTAATTGAATGTCTTGAATTTGACCCCTTTACATAATCCAATCTCCTTACCCACCCATAAGTTGATTGAATGTCTTGAATTTAACCCCTTTATAGAATCCAATCTATAGGAAGATTTTGATTGTTCAAAATTGATAGAATTAGATTTGTCTTCTTATTCTTGGTTGGTGGTTCTTTGTAATTATCCAAGAGTGCATTGTTGCATGTATGACTCTTAAGTTTGACCTTGGAAAAGTTTTGCACTACAAGACAAAAGAAGGGGTTACATATTTGTTTATGTCATGGGTTAAAAGTTAATTGTCAAAGAATGAAATAAAAGTCAAGGATTTTTGCTTTTGTATCTCTTGCTTGCTTGCTAGAGCCTTACGAGTGGAGCCACACAAAGAAAAAGGAGGACGTACATTCTTGTCTTTTCTTGGTCTAATGAAGAGAGCTTTGATTTTGCACAGAGAAAATGACTTGTCTTTTCTTGGTCTAATGAAGAGAGCTTTGATTTTGCACAGAGAAAATGACTGTCACTCCGATTCTCCAATTATATTGAATTAAATACAAAAGTGCCACTTGTAATCTTGGAGGATTCCGATCGGCTTAATAAAGGAGGTTGATTGACAAGTTCGATGGACAATCGATTTTGAACCCTCATTGCTCCCCTCTTCATTAATTGTCCATTTTTTATTTATATATTTTTTAAAAATTATTTTCTTTTTTCAATAATTTCGTTCCTCCTCATCTCGTCCCTCGTCTGGATATGAAATTGGAAGTCACTCGGACAGAAAAGCAGGTAATTGGACGATGAGTTATTTTCTCCTAAGATCGATCAAAGCGAACTGATATGATCATGCATGTTCGAGAAAGAAGCCATGGTCTTATATTGTCATGCAATCGGAGGAATATACTTTTGAACTTTTGCAAAGAAGCCTGCTGCGAACATTTGATGTTTCGCGGAGAAGCCATCGTCTCTACCACGACCGTGCCTTGTCATTTCGGTTCCCAACCAGCGCAAAATTCAAGCTCTACAACCCTCTTTGATTGCACGACTTATCTTCTTGCTGAGTCCGTGAAGTTCCACTTCCTTAAATAGGAAATAATCCTCGGACGCCGTGCGCACTAACCGACGAACGATTCCAGGGCGTCACTGTTGGCTGGGTCCCGCCTCTTGTGGGCCCCACTAACATTAAAATAAAATACTATAAAAAAAGAAGACGTAAAAGTCTAAAAGTCAAAAAGTCAAAAAGTTAAAAAGAAAAAAGATACGACTTTGCAGTCCGGATTCAAAGACCGAACGTGAAATTGGTGCAAATTCAAATATGCTCTTCTTGCTCCACTTATGCTAATGACCTTTAGTGTGTGATTAGAGCATAACGCTTTGTGTGTTATATTATTCTTTGTGATTGCTAGAAGTTTTTTAGGCTGTTCATAATTTTTTCTGCATTGGACTTTCATGTAAAATCTTAATGTTGTTGTTGACCGTCTTCTTAGCATTTCGACATTATATTTACTCATTGCGAAATTGTATTGGCTGGTTATTGTTAGGGTTAAGTTGAATTCGGTTAGTTTAGTTTTGAGGGAGAAATTGTTGATCTTGAATTGGGCTAAATCGTGATAAATTGTTGCCCAAGTTCTCCCTAGCAAACACAGCACAAGATATCGATTAACCAACGTACGCCAAAATTGATGTCGTGAATGAATTGAGGATGGACGATGGCTCGGACAAGAATAACTTGGCAAAAATAGAGTGCAATTTTTTTTCTTGTGACAATGAAATCTGTCGATATAAAAGCTGCACTCAACATAAATCAGGGAGGTTGATCGAGTTGTATTCAAATTCGCTAATTTCATGTCAGGAATAGTTGGTTTATTTAGGGTGTGCAAAATTACATTTCACATTCCTAAATCAGACATTCTGACGACATTTGGCTATGCGATTGTTGTCATTGCCAAATATGTATATAATAAAAAGAATTTTGATCTAAGATTTTCACGAAAATTTTCAAGCAATTTTATGAATCTCTCACGTATCAAACTTAGATATAAGGTTTTTTTTTTTTTTTTTTTTTTTTTTTGGCGCTCTTTCACTAGTATAAACCAAAAAATTCACTATCCATACTGAATAATCACAAGAATTTATCGACAACATCAAGTCAAAATAATCATTTTTCCATATTATAAGAAACAAAACTTAAGATCTATACAAAAACTAGAACCTAAATGAATGCAGTGTCATAAGAAAATCATTTTAAAAAAATGGACCACAAATTTTCTAGATTCAAAGGCCATAAATGTAAATTGTAAATGCATTTGTCCCCTCTACCTAGTTTTGCAGGCATCAGAAACATTTCTATATTTTGTACTTTTTTTCCTGTTCTCTTTTTTTCCCCTCTTCTTCTTTCTCCTTTCTCTTTCACTGTTCATCGGAATCTAAGCTAACCAGACCCGTGCAACCCCCTCCCCCCCCAAAAAAAACCATGCCACCATAGCATAACATAGCCACCTCTTGCCATCACAATTACTGTTGGGTGCTCGTGTGTGTGTATATATATGGATCTCTCTCGAACGCTAAAGTTAACAAATACTGGATCAAAATAAGTATCTTTATAATGGAGGAAACGGGTTAAAATAGTTATTTTTCAAATGATGCAAGTGAGTGCATATGGATGGTTGAGGAAATTTAATTGTTAATTACTTCGTATCACCTCCTAAAAGGTAGTTTAAGAAAGGATAAAAAAATGAGGCATAATTATGTTTCAACTTAAATAAATAGGTAAATATAACTACTCATGTGAATGCAATTGTAATTTTTTTAGATATATTACTAAAATGCATATAAATAACAATTAATTGTTCAAACCGACTTAGAAGAAAACGCGGAAGGTCGAAGGCACCTGGGAAATCTATGTTACATGTAAGATAAACGGGCATGTGATGACTGGTAGGGTCATATAATGATAATCACAAATTTGGTTCTAAATAAATGGCAAATAGCTCATTTTCTATTTCCTTGTGAAAAATATTTGGCAAGTGAAGATGGAATATCTCTTCTGTAACAAACAATAATTAAAGTGTGTTTGTATTTCACCGAAACAAAGGGAAAGATCTCTTCTTTTAGGTTTTCCTAGCTCCCTTATTGTCACTTAAATGAAGGCTATGCAAACAACCAAAACAAAGTATTTTTAGTTCCTAAGTTTAGTTTACGATTGCTTTGGTTTCGTTGGAAAATTGTTTTCGCGACCATGTCAAATAGCGCTTTCATCCTCAAACATTGAAGATCTTTTGCATATCCGATCCCCTTACCGTCCCATGAATTAATTGAATATCTTGAATTTGATCCCGTTATAGAATCCAATCTGTCGGAAGATTTTGATTGTTCAATATCTGATAGAATCAAATTTGTCTTCTTGTTCTTGGTTGGTGGTCCTTTGTAATTATCCAAGAGTGCATTGTTGCACGCGTGACTCTAAGTTTGACTTGGAAAAGTTTTGCACTACAAGACAAAATAAGGGGTTACATATTTGTTTATGTCATGGGTTAAAAGTTAATTGTCAAAGAATGAAATAAAAGCCCAGGGTTTTTGCTTTTGTATCTCCTGCTTGCTTGCTGGAGACGCATGAGTGGAGCCGCACGAAGAAAAAGGAGGACACACGTTCTTGTCTTTTCTTGACCTAATGAAGAGAGCTTTGATTTTGCATAGAGAAAAGACTGTAACTTCGAATCTCCAATTATATTGAATTAAATACAAAAGTGCCACTTGTAATCTGGAGGATTCCAATCGGCTTAATAAAGGAGGTTGATTGACAAGTCCGATGGACAATCGATTTTGAACCCTCATCGCTCCTTCCTTCATTAATTCTCTATTTTTTATTTATATATTTTTTAAAAATTATTTTCTTTTTCCAACAATTTCGTTCCTTCGCATCTCCTCCCTCGTCTGGATATGAAACTGGAAGTCACCCGGATAGGAAAGAAGGTAACTGAACGAGGAATTATTTCCTCCCAAGATCGATCAAAGTGAACTGATATGATCATGCATATTCGAAAAAGAAACCACGGTCCTATATGGACATGCAACCGGAGGAATATACTTTTTGAACTTTGGCAGAGAAGCCTGCTGCGAACATTTGATGTTTCGCAGAGAAGCCATCGTCTCTAGCACGACCGTGCCTTGTCATTTCGGTTCCCAACCAGTGCAAAATTCAAGCTCTTTGCACGACTTATCTTCTTGCTGAGTCCGTGAAGTTCCATTTCCTCATAAAGGAAACAATCCTTGGCCGCCGTGTGCACTAACCGACGAACGATTCCAGGGGGGTACTGTTGGCTGGGTCCCGCCACCTGTGGGCCCCACTAACATTAAAATAAAATAATAAAAAAGAAGACATAAAAGTCAAAAAGTTAAAAAGATTAAAAATGCTACGACTTTGCGGTCCGATTCAAGGGTCGAACATAGAGTTGGTGCAAATTTGAATATGTTCTTCTTGCTCCATTTATGCTAATGAGGAAATATGATTGTATTTGTTCACATTGAGCCTTTAGTGTGTGATTAGAGCATAACGCTTTGTGTGTTATATTATCTTTTGTGATTATTGGAAGTTTTTTAGGCTATCCGTAATTTTTTCTGAATTGGATTTTTAGGTAAAATCTTAGTGTTGTTGGCTTCATCTTCTTAGCATTTCGACAGTATATTTACTTATTGCAAGATTGTATTTGCTGGTTATTGTTAGGGTTAAGTTGACTTCGGTTGATCTAGTTTTGAGGGAAAAATTGTTGATCTTGAATTGGGCTAGTTCTTAATAAATTGTTGCCCTGAGTTCTCCCCGGCAAATATAGCACAAGATATCGATTAACCAACATACGCCAAGATTGATGTCGCAAATGAATTGAGGATGGACGATGGCTTGAACAAGAATGACTTGGCATAAATAGAGTGCAAATTTTTCTCTTGTGACAATCAAATTCGCTGATATAAAAGCTACACTCAACATAAATCACGGAGGTTGATCAAGTTGTATTCAAATTCGCTAATTTCATGTTGGGAATAGTTTGTACACTCAAGGTGTGCAAAATTACATTTCACATTCCTAAATCGGACATTCCGACGATATTTAGCCATGCGATTGTCGTTATCGCTAGAGGCATCGCACCTTCCTTGAGCTTAGTCCATTCAGTAATAGCAAGCTTACATTATTTTCTCTAACATTGCACCTTTCATATCAGCAGAAAATTAGACCAACGACTAATTTAAATAGTGTTGTGGAAAGTGAGCAATCGAATAATAAAATAGACAAAACAAAAAAATAAATAAAACACCAGATTTACGTGGTTTGGTCGTAATGATTTACATTCACGATGAGAGTAGTGACGAATTTCACTATAAATCAAGTAATACAATGAAAATTACACAGTAGAGTCACTTAAACACTCTCAATGTTTCTTAAGCCCCAATTATATCCAATAACTCACAAAGTACTTAACCTCACAATTTCTCGTAAAATAATCTTTTAATCTCACAAAAGAATTATAAACAAATTCTTTTCATAAGAATTTAATCGACTTCAACACTAAAAAAAATTCTCAGATGTAATTCATGAATAAGATGTGGTACACCAATGTCACAAAGACTCGTTGCCAAGCACCCAACAATTTTGGATGTCTCTCACAAACAGAGCAACCTTAGCACTCAGAGAAAAACGGCACTTCAATATGTGTGCTTCGTTGAAGATTTGATTAGAAAAATTGTGCAGATGTAAGAACTTGATTGAAAAAATGCATAAATAGACTTTTATCTAAGAATTTAGTCAATGCTTTCCATTGCAATATCAAGGCCATATATACATGGCGTTAGCACTTCACTAATAAAGATAAACCACTACGTTAAATTATGTTCTTTCATGATGAATATTACTTATGCTGAATTATTACATTATTACATAGAAAGTAACTCGACCTACTTGAAAGTAGATTCTATTAAAGCCCCGCCATAATATGCTATTATCGTTTTACAAATCTACTTCCTTTATTAGTCTTAACACACCCAATATCATTCTTCTTTTGTGCCGTCACCACTTGTTACAGAATTTTGCCCAAACATTATGCCAGTACAGGTAACACTGCTAACTGCTGAAATCCATATCGAGATGCTGCTAAATATGTGTCGGTTACCGACTATGGCGCTAAATAAACCAGCGGGAGAAGTTGTACCTTTCGAAACTAAATGTTACTCGTTAAGACAATAAATCATGAAGATAGGGAAAGGGAAAGGGAGAGGGAAAGGGAAAGGGAAAGAGGAAGGAGGACCAAATAAAGATGAACCCATTTTTTATGTCACGCAGGATTTTCCTGCTGAAATGTTAATTGCGTTTTCAGATCTCTAAAAATCATATGCCTAGAAAACTGCGTACATGTTAAACCATGTCATTGCGTCACCTCTCATATTGGAAGATTCTGACTTTTCAGATTTGGAAAGTTTTGTGGAGATGTAACAGTGGAATCCTTTGCTGCGTCTGCAATGGGACTGACAGTTGGGGCAATGGTTCCAACCACTGAAGCAGCAATGGCACTGGGGCCATCCCTAATGACAGTATTCTACATAAATGCGGATAATACACCAATAATTTTCTGCTGGATTCCTCATGTTTCGCTAATCAGATGGTAAGCACGTTATATTTCTAAATTATGGTTCATTAACAAATAATCTTGTTGCATTGATTCACCCCAAGTTTGGCTCTCTGCTTTCAGGGCATTTCGGGGGCTTAGTATCAATGAATTTAGTGGCCTTAAGTTTGACCATGAGCATTCCTTTGACATACAGAATGGAGAACAGGTAAACAGAACAGTTGAAGTTGTTTTAGAACATCTCATGATCTGTTGTGTGTTACAAACAGTCATTAAA
Source organism: Eucalyptus brandiana (assembly GCA_014182725.1). Taxonomy (NCBI): domain Eukaryota; kingdom Viridiplantae; phylum Streptophyta; class Magnoliopsida; order Myrtales; family Myrtaceae; genus Eucalyptus; species Eucalyptus brandiana. Next base: position 35,008,513 of record CM024669.1, read on the forward strand.
GTCATTTGTTGAGGCTTCGTCTATGATTCACGACTTATAGTCAAGAATGTGGCAATTTTTTGGGGCCTAATGTGTCGTGAAAATCTGCATTCGTCCTAGGACGTTTGGCAAGGTACTTTATGTTGGATATTAAACTTGTTCAATCTTCTGAAACTCTAGAAATTTGAAATTTTTTACGGGAATTGCTAGTTTGACTATGTATTGAATAAGCGTATGTTGAGCCAAGAGTAGATTTATATATTTCTCTGCAATTATTTGTCAAGTGTATAAATATGTCAAGGAGATGTGCAGAATCTAAGAGGCTAGAAAATGCAAAATAAGTTCCCTTTTGAGTATTGCTTCCTTTCTCACACACGCAGCGCAGAGCCTTCACTTTATTCTGAGTAGACGAGGGGTTTCACATCTTGAAGTTGCTGATAAATGCTTTGCTCACAACCATCTTATCTGTTTGATGTGTTGTTACTTGGAGGATTTGGATAGCTGCCTTAAATAGCCAAGCGTTGAGGAGAGTGCCATGTACCGTTATGCTTCAGTTGCGTGAACCTGTGTTTCTACATTTTGCAGGCACTTGAAAGGCTGTCATTTGGAGGGAGTTGCATTCGGGATACAGTCATAGCTCAAAGTAGAGTACTGCTGTTTTGGCATTACACCACTTGTGTACTCCTTAAGAAGAACAAACCCAAGTACCAGCAGCTCGAGTACCAACCTCTTCACCAATCTTTTCCGCAGCCTGAAGACTTTGGCCTCAAAAATACCAAGGAAAATCTGCAACAGGAGCCGTCTCTGTCCAATGAAGTCGAACAATATCAGCAATTTGAATCACCAGCCGTTCACCAAATTACGGCACTATCCTCAACCGGAGGAACTTGATCAATCTGTGGTTGAGGATAGTGCCGTAAGGCGTGTCAACCCAGCTGTGGGAATTTAACCCATCCTCACTCACTCAATGCGTGGGAGGCTACTATACCTACCTACCCGGTAGTAGCCAAAATCGAAATTCTGACGTGGTGTCTACCTTCACCACCGTGAGGTCCTCTAATTCCCTGTCTATCTTTGTCTTCCCGACAGAGAGAGAATAGGAGGACAGCGCGGGGTCTCTCACCCCAGGGTAGTTCTCCCGCCCGTTTCCTCCGTGAGCTTTTTAAAGACTTGCTCAGGTCCGTTGTTCCTTTATCTTGGAAGGTTTGTAGCTAATTGGGTATTCATGATATCTCATACCACATCCAATTATTTATTTACTTATCTCATACAGGTGCTAATTAGGGGAGATGGGATTGCAATATTGGAGGGCCTCAATCCTGTTCACTGATATCCGTCTTTTTTTTTGGGCCGGGGGGGGTGGGGGGGAATGAATTTTGGAATCTCATGATACCGTATCTTCATTTGTAATTATTCCCAAAGACACACTTGATGTTGTCCAAGTGATGGAAATATACACAATTTTTCAACTTCGGGCAGGGTAGATCTTGTGGCGCTTTACAGACAAAAGGCTCATTAGAATAACTGGCTGACTGATGCCAATTGCGCACGGAGCTGCAAAATCAAAAGGATTGGAATTTTTCCTTGTCACCTTCTTGACATTTCATGTGATGGACGGTACATGTCATTTGAATGTGGAGATCTTTGGCTTCTGTTGGACGGTGAAACTTTCGCACCGTCCGTGGATACTTTCTTTGTGCTATCCACTCTCTCTCTTTTTCCCTCTCTCCCTCCCAGAATGCGCACGGATGGTCATTTTTCTGAGTGGGCTAGCTTTCTTTTCTCGTAGGCTCTTTTTTTCTTTTTTTCCCTAAGCTTGACGTGCATGGTTTTACTTATGTTCTTGTTGGTAGACAAGATGCGGAAGATTACTGTTCCACAGATTGAAAGCGTGGAGAGAGAGAGAGAGAGAGAGAGAGAGAGAGAGGCATCATCTTGGGTTTTTCTTTTATACGTTTGGCCGTCAGCAATAGGAAATTGTACGTGTAAAACAGCCTAGTTTTCCTGGCGACGAGGACGGCGGAGGGAAAAGAATAAAGTACTAGGTCTGCTCCATCATTCACTTCTGCCAGATGCACGGTCTGGTACAGTTAAGATTCATAGCACCTTTCATAAACCTTGGTTAGGGGCCGTCGCTCAAATAGTAAACCCTCGGCTGGATTTTAATCTTTACGATGCCTTTTGTTTTGATGTTTGTTGAAAATGGAGATGGGTTAATCATTCTTCTTGGGAATCAATATAAAGCGTGCGCAGCTTATTTTGTTCAATGCCAAACTTATGATCGGATGTCAATATAGTCTGTTTACACAATGGATACAATGTGGTAACCTTAGCAGATGATGTTGACAAGCCGATTGAGAAGAAGTTGTTCTAGAATTCAAGGGGCGTGTTCAAGACGATAAGATACATTTCACATAGATAATGCGATTAGTTGATTGCATCGCATTAGCCGTGTAAAAATAAAAACAATTTCCTAGACTAGGATCACCTAGAGATGGCCCTCTAGTTACTCGTCTACTTTATGGGGATGATATGATTTTGTTTATGTTGGTGATATGATTATATTTAGTCAAGTTAAACAAACAAACATGAAGGCTATGAGTGAATACAAGCACGATTTCTATATATTCTGCGGCCGGAGCGTCAACATCTTGGACTTTGGCTTGTTAAAAAATGTGGAGGAGCTCATGAGGACGAACGTGTCTTGACTACAAGGTCCTAGCAAAATCGAATAAAAGATTTTGTATCTTGGACCACTGCACCCATTTTAGTGTGCGACTTTGACTTTGAAATGGAGAAAGAGCAGTGTGCGGTGTTCACTTGGAAAAATAATTTGCTTGAGATGCTAGCGCTCTTTGGAGATATATATACTAGAAGTGCCAAAAGTTGTATACAGATGCTTATTTAGTGACAAAAGTTTTCGCCAGCTCATTTAAGTGCTAACTCAAAGAAAAAATAATTACCTAACTGTCAACAGTAAGAAATACTATCCAAATTGATTACGTGTTATTTATAATTAAATTTATAATATGACTTGGCACTAAAGTGATTGCTTATTTATAACGATTGGTACCAAAGTGATCACTTTAAACAAAATTTAATACTCAAATGATCATTTTAAATAAAATTTAGCACTTAAATGATTACTATTTACAACTTTTAAATAACGTTGTTTAAGTGTTATATATAAGCACGCTGACAAGACACGTAGGATTAAGAAATTAATAAAATATAACCACGTCAAGTTTCTAGCAATCTAGATCGGAATTAGCAGTCAAGTGACATTTTTTAATAACAAAAGTGGTACTTAAATGATCTGAAAAAAAAAAAAAAAAAAAAAACTTTTTGCACTAAAATGAACGTCATACACGATTTTTGGTACTTTTAGTGTACTTATCCTATGCTCCTTGCCAAGGTGAAGAAGAAATAACCCACTCCTTTCCTTAAAAACTGCTTGGCGACACGGATTCTGTGGAATCATCTTGGCTGGGGCTCAAATGTACAATCGGTTCAAGCACAAGAATCTCTGCAGCTTACACAATCTTTTGCTAGGTTAGGGCACGAGGCCACCTTCAATTTCAGCTGGAAGTTTTGAGTTTATGAGGTGCTGTCTTGTGCTGGAAACTATGCTTTTGTCGATACAAAGCGGAACACGGCAGAGCCCCATTGCTGTCCAGAAAATCTTAAAAGGGACCAAAAGAGATTGGACGGTTTTCCCCGGTTGGACCCTATAAGGTTAAAGGAGGTCAGCTCAAAGAAAATGCTCAACAAAATCACTGGTAAAAAAAAAAACTCTTGTATGTGTTCAATTCGTACGAGTTTATTTCATCTTAATCGGTCGATATTATAAGACTTAATGTGAGCTTCACATGGTCCAATGACCGAGATGAGATAGAGTAGGGCTTATATTCAAATGCGTCTGGCACAATAAAGACTTTATTCCCAAGTTGTTGTAGATTGCGGCGGCAGGAAAGATGGGAGGCACGTGTCACTTTCCCAGCCGGACAAGTTGGCCTTCCTCGGATGGTTTCAGGACAGACGCAAAAGGAAAAGAAACGCGCTTCAAATACAGCTCCTGATAACACGTTTTCCAGCCGCCCCACGCCTCCGCCCTCACTCTCGTACTCTTCTTCTTTTTTTCTTTTTTCACCGTAGATTACACGTTAAGCTCCTGCCTATCCAAAGTGTATATAAACGCACGATCAGCATTCCGGCACTTCATTCCCACATCTTCTTAGAAAGCCATAACCCCCAAACCCATCCTATACTCTCAACATCTCCCTTTTCCTTAAACCCTAAACAGCCATGCAGTCGACTTCCTTCTTGCCCTTAACGCTTCCTTGCCACCCCACCTTCTCTCGCTCCATGAATCCGATGAAGAAAGCGACAGCTAGGAAACCCGATGTGAGGGTTTTCGCGTCGAGGAGAGAAGAGGACTACCATCACGACAGGTACTCAGGCGGCCATCTGGTGGACCGGGACATGATCGTGCTCCGGAAACGGATCCACGAGATGAGCATGGCGGAGCAGGGCCATGAGCCACCCCCCGAGTGGATGGGCTGGGAGAAGCGCTGCTACGCAAGCTACAACTCCATCATCTGCGAAACCGTGGGGTTCCTGCAGTCTCAGATGATGACCACTAGGCCCAGGGTTGTTCTTGGAGTGGTGGCTTTGGTGGCGCTCAGCGTGCCGACGTCCTCGGCGTTGGTCTTGTTCCGTCTGGCTGAGATGGCCGGAGAGATATTGGCAAAATATCATCTCGGCAACCAGTAACCCTAGTCAGTAGTTTTCACTAATTTATGAGGCAGTGTTCAACTTGAGATGTTTCCGACCGAATGTTATAGTTGTGCTTTTTAATAAATCCTTCACTTCCATGAATAATATCTCGTGATGCAAAGCGTTTACACCAGCAGATATGCTTAACATTCACAAACTTACATTCTTAAAGGTTTTTAATGGTGATAAAATGCCAAGCCTCATGGGTATATGGGGCGACAATATGGCGTGCATTGTAGTTCCTTGATTTGTTGCAGAAGCACGGGTTTAACTTGTAGCTAGCGTTGCTTTGGTAAGACCATTGAAAGGCCATGCCAATTGAATTCGAACTCCGACTCTCGCGCCTCATGAGATGTGCAATCGAGCGTCCGGGAATGATGATCGGATAATGGAATGACAGAAGAGTTTTACACGATTTTGGTCGGCCGTAGACCTATGTACGTCGACGGCAAAGGAAGACGAGAGTAGAAATTGATGATGATGATGATGATGATGATGATGTTCGTGCCTAGCAGAGAGGGCACGCGGTTGCAAGCTCCAAACGCAGGCCCTCTATTAATAAACATGGAAGGGAACATTCATTCAACTGAATTTGCAAAGTTGTAGCCAAGGATATAAATTTCTTCATCTGCCTAGTACATTCAGTCAATTGATCAATTCACATGTGGCAGATACACGGATTCAATGTTTAGAGATATAATTGGACCTATATATATGTATATTAAAGAAATTCTTTACATAGCAAAACAGTTTTTACGAGATTGTCTTAAATTCTAGCTGAAAACTTTCCAATTTGAATTAAAAGAAAACAGACACTGGGATCATGCCGTAACTCTTTTACGTTACGTTTAATATAAAATTATAAAGATAGGATATGACCCGTGAACAAAGGATATTAATTTCTTCATATTTCTGGTGCCATTAGTCAATTGATCGATTCACATGTGCAATATATAAGGGTTCAATGTTTATAGACATTTGGCCCTATATATAAATGAAATAAACTCTTCACTAAGCAAAACAGTATTTGAAAGATTGTCTTCAAATCCAGTTGAAAACTTTCCAATTTAGATTAGAAGAAAACAAACAATGGGATCATCTTGTGACTTTTTTATATGGCGTTTAATATAAAATTATAAAGATAGATATGACCCATGAACAGAGGATATTAATTTTTTCATATTCCTAGGGTCATTAGTCAATTGATCATTTCACGTGCAAGATACACGGTTTCAATGATTAGAGACATTTTGACCTGTATATAAATGAAAGAAATTCTTCACTTAGCAAAACAGTATTTGTGAAATTGTCCTAAATCCCAGCTGAAAACTTTTCAAACAATGAGATCATGCCTTGATTCTTTTACATCACGTTTAATATATAATTATAAAGATAGATATGACTCATAAATAAAGTAAGCATGACACAAACCGGACATATGTAACTCAAATATGACATGGTACAATGCTTAAGTACCATTGATAAGATTTGGCATGTTTTTTAAGTCGTTCATTTAGCATGTTAGACAAATATTTAATGTCTTACTGTAAACACAAAGTAGCTCTAGCCTCTTCAGATTTCTTATCTTCCTTCTTCTTCCCTTCCATTTAGGGTATCGCATGTAATGCAACACATGATGTCATTTTCATAAACAAACATAACATTTAAACTCATTACACTAGATCAAACCAACTACATTTCAAGAATCTGTCGAATCCATATTAAATTCCACTAAATGGCATAAGTTCCAATACATATTTTTTGTAACTATTATGATTGATTCTGTCCATTACACATCACCCGTAAAATGAGCATATATGAGATTTCTCTCCATTTTCACCTTGTAAACCGAGATCATGCGCACCAACTAATAATTAGGTGGAAGCTTCATTGGCCAATTCCTACGTTAGCGTGGACAAGGGACTTGGACTTTCTTGCCAAACCAAACATGAAATCAGACAAACAGTCCTTAAGCATCTCATGCGTTCACAACGAACAAATTATCAAATCGATCTTCTCACGATGGTGTAGACCGCACCCAAAGGGGAGTAAACTAGCAGACAATACCATCGTGGAGTTCGTTTACAATAGACTTGTTAACAGGTAGTACTAACTTAAGCAAAGATGGCTAACGTTTCGCAACCGTATGTTGGGCTACACAATCGAAACGCCCACCCACCTCCGATGTGCCTCCGGCGAAATGCTGAATTAGGAGATAGCTGAATCTCTACATACACCATATTTGCAAAACATTTCTATTTCATATAAACTGTGAGATACTCAATGACGATGAAATTGAAATATATGCACGTACAAAATAAAACGCAGTGTTCTCCACAATGTTGTTCATTAAGTATTTTTGGAAATTATGAATTTGGAATCTTATTTTATAAAAAAAAAATTATTTATTTTATTATTCTGAATTGTATATACCTTTTCAAGATAACCTTTGAAATTATGCTTGTTTAGTTTATAACTTTTTCCGAAGGGTTGCATTTGTTCATTTTACAATCTTTCCCAAACTGTTGCCTTTGTTTATTTTGCAACTTCTCCCGAAGAGATACATTTATTCAATTTGCAACTTTTCGCGAGGAGTTGCCTATGTTCTTTAAGACCAATCTTTATATATATGTTAATTTTTGGCATGAATGAGAATGAAGTCATTTCAAGTCTTCTTTCTAAAAATTATAGGCATCATTTCAATTGTTTTCTAGAGAAACTGGGAGAAATACTAGAATTATTATTTTGTATTCTCATTTGAAACTTTGTTGTATCCTAAATGATATTTATCGGTGACCATTAGCAACATTTGAGACAAATAAATCCTTAAAAAAAGTAATATTACGCATCAGAATTCGACTTAATTATTCTATCAAATTTGAAGCCATATTTTCCAACAGTCAAAACAACCAAACCCTACTTTGTCATTACAAAAATCTTTATGATAGAACATCATGCGTAGGGTTTTAACACCGTCCCACAGAGAATTGAAGAAAGAACAGAAAAGAAACGTGTCTAGCAACACCATCTATGAGAGCACACATGTAGGAATGAGAGAACAATAGCAACTGATAAGCTTGTAAAAGGGTTTGATCCGAGGAAGAAGGTGGATGAGCGAGGCTTCAAATAATAATAATAAAAGTAGAAGAGGAAAGACAAGAGGCACGTGCAAATGCAAATCTATTGTCTAATCGTATGTCGTTTGAATGTTACTGTCGCACAAGAGTACGTGCACGTTGGGCCCAGTGCCGACTCTCTTCTACATCGAATCATACAGCTGAATGCCTCAATTTTTCCTCAATTTCCATCATGCGGGGATGCTTTCTATCGATCCCTTCATTATTTCCGTACGAACGAATCCGCCATGTAAACCACACATGAGACTGCTTCTTCTACTTGGTGCACTTTGTTTCAATCAAAGAGGCTAAGCAAGATGATCTCTTTACTCAATCATTCAGACCCTTTTATGATCCTAGTTGCATTGATGGTTAACTAGGGTTTTATTGGGTTTCAAAGCATTAACTCTCTCCCTCTATTAGGATGAAAGTGTATATATCGATAATATTATTGACGTAGTATAACCGATCAGTCATATTATCCGCACGATATGCATCTCAATAAACTTTTATATTTGAATTTCAAATTCGTTTTTGTTTGTATGTTTCTCCACGCATTATTGTCAAGTAGTGTGACGGTCACATCAAGTACTTCTCCCTTGCTAAATGAAAAATCATGCTTATATGATACCAATGTATTTGTATATAATAAAAATAATTTTAATCTAAGATTTCTAGGAAAATTTTCGGGCAATTTCATGAATCTCTCACATATCAAACTTACATATAAGTTTTTTTTTTTTTTTTTTTTTTGCGCTCTTTCAATATTATAAACCAAAATATTCACTATCCATAATGGTCACAGAAAATTGTTGACAACGTCAACTCAAAATAATCATTTTGTCATATTGTAAGAAACAAAACTCAAGATCTATACAAAAACCAGAACCTAAATGAATGCGGTGTCGTAAGAAAATCATTTTTAAAAAATGGGCCATGAATTCTCTAGATTCAAAGGCCATAAGTGTAAATTGTAAATATATCTGTCCCCTCTACCTAATTTTGCAGGGATCAGAAACATTTATATTTTTGTACTGTTTTATTTTTTTCCTATTCTCGTTGTTTCATCGAAATTTAAGCTAACAAGACCTGCACAATCTCCGCCCCACCCCCCGGCGCTCTGGCTACCGCAGCATCACATAGCCATCACAAGCACTATCGGGTGCCGGTTGCATATATATAATATCAATCTCTCTTGAGCCCTAAAGTCAATAAACATTGAATCAAAGTAGTTATCTTTTTCGTGGATGAAACGGGTGAAAATAGTTATTTTTCAAATGATGCAAGTGAGTGCATATGATGGTCGAGGAAATTTAATTGTTAATTACTTTGTATTACCTTCCAAACTTAAATAAAATATAAATGTAATTACTCATGTGAACGCAATTGTAATATTCTTTTTTAATAAATTACTATAATGCATATAAATAACAATCAATTGTTCAAACCGACTTAGAAGAAAATGCGGAATGTCGAAGGTGTTGGAAATATATCTGGAGTTTCCGATATTGATTATATTCGAAGATTCTAATATCAATTATAGACAAATGATTTGGTTAATCTGTGATTAGTCCAAAGAATTGGAAATTGTATTTCTTGTATATCTTTTTTGCTTTTTTCTCTTATTTTCCTTTACATTATAAAGGAACGTTGTACATAAATACATAGTAATTATTGAATACAATGTTTCCCATTTCTCTTTCAAGTTTTGTCGGTTCCATATTTGAACGTTGTTGCATCTTGCAAAATGATTCAACAAACTGAATAGCAATTCAAAATTTTTTTTGATACCATTGCCAAGAATTCACCAATAGAGGAAACACCTATCTCCTCTTCAGTGCATGTCAATCCATTTGCCTTGTAGGAACGAGAACAGGTTCCTATTCTGCCTTATGGTAATAACCATAGCTCAATTGGTATTACTTGTGACCCAACTCATATTCCTAGCCCAAGTCAGTGGCCTCAAGTCCAGTAGTATCCAATCCAAGGCCAATGGGCCACTGGGCCAAGGGCATGGACCCAATACTCATATGGAATTTCTAGGGATGAGAATACCTCTAGATTTGGGCAATCCCATCCATTGCACGAATCCAACCCAAACAACGAATTGGGCTAGACAATTGCAGGTCAAATGACCAGATTTGGGTCGAGGCAAAGGACGAAATCCCTACCCAACTTATCCAATTGGTTTCATGTCATTCCCTTTCCCATTCGGTGACGACAACAATCTCAAGCTCAACAACCCCCTCTCGATCGACAGACCTGAATTGAAATTAATAGGGACACTACGGGTGCGCATGGTAACCATCCCCAGCCCAACAATTTCTATTCTTTTCTTCCCGTAACAAAAAAGAATAGAAAAAACTTGTTTGGAACAGCGAGTTAGTTTTTGTTAAAAGGGAACAAAAAGTTAGCAGGAATGGTTTTGGAATAGAAATGAGAAGTAAAAAAGTTGCTTCTTGTTCCGGGAACAAGTTTAAGAAATAAGTGAATTTTTTTTTCTTTTATTCTTCTCTTTGCCGATCGCCATTGACCGCCCTTGACCGCCGCCCCCGCCGTCGCCCGCCGCCGTCGCCGCGGTCGCCGTCGGCCGACCAACGCCGGTCGCCGTCGGCCGACCGACCGTCGCCGCCGCCCGGTCACCGCCGGCCAAGTTGCCGTCGCCGGTCGCCGGAGGCCGATCGGCGGTCGCCGCCGCCGGCCGGCCGTTGCCGCCGCCCGTCGCCGCCGCCGGTCGCCGGAGGCGATCGACGGTCGCCGCCCGCCGGTCGCCGGAGGCCGATCGACGGTCGCCGCCGCCGGCCAACCGTTGCCGCCGCCGGGCCGCCGTTACCGCCGCCGGTCGCCGGAGGCCGACCCCGCCGCCGCCGCCGGTCGCCGGAGGCCGATCGACGGTCGCCGCCCGCCGGCCGACCGTTGCCGTCGCCACCGCCGGTCGCCGGAGGCCGATCGACCGCCGCCGCCGCCGGTCGCCGGAGGCCGATCGACCGCCGCCGCCCGGCAGTCGCCGGAGGTCGACCGACCGCGCCGCCGCCGGCCGCCCGAGGTCGACCGACCGCCGCCGCCACCGGTCGCCCGAGGTCAACCGACCGCCGCCCGCCGACCGGCCGTCGCCGTCGGACGGTCGCCGCCGGCCGACCGTTGCCACCGCCGCCGCCGGTCGCCGGAGGCCGACCGACCGTTGCCGCCGCCACCGGCCGACCACCACCGGCCGACCACCACCGGCCGACCGCTGCGCCGATCGCCGTCGCACGGCCCATCGCCCGCCGCCTCCCGGCCGCCGGCGGCGGCGGTTGCGGTGGCCGATGGGCCGTGCGACGGCGATCGCAGGATCGGTCGGTGGTGGTCGGCCGGCGGCGACGTTGCGGCGTCCGGCCACGGCGGCCGTCTACCGGCAAAAAATAAAAAACAAATAAATATAAAAAGAAACTGTTTTTTACCAAACGCATTTCTATTCTTTTTCTATTTCTAGAGTAAAAATTTTGTGTAGTTACCAAACGGGTTTTTACATAGAAATTGTTCCGGAATAGAAATAGAAAAGAACTATTTTTGAAAAGAACTATTTCTGAAAAGAAATTGTTCCCCGGCCAAGAAAGGTTACCATGCGCAGCCTACTTATCAGACCGGAGAATTATAGTGCGTGGTCTTGGGATCTCTAGTGGGCTTTCGTCACCAAGGACAAGGATGGCTTCCTCAACAGAGTCGTCCCATTCCCGACCAAAGACCGACTCCAGCGGTAATGGCGAAAATGCAACCAACTAGTTCGCACCTAGATCGGCAACTACTTTGCCTTTGATGTTACAACCGAGCTCCCGCCAATTGAAGACGCACAAAATTTTTGGGAGAATATCATAGAAATGTATGATCATTTAGCAGTCACCGCCGTGTTCAATCACCTCTCCGCTCTCTGGAACAAGCTTAAGGCAGCGGAAGAACGGCTCGAGGATCCCAAAAATACCCTACGGTAGTACAAAGAAATGAAGGAGAGAAAGAAAGCCACACAATTCTTACTGATCCTCAACGATTTGTACTCCTCATTCCAACTTCAAATCTTGGCCATGGATCCTCTACCACCGCTTGGTCTGATCCACTAATTGGCTATCCAAGAGGAAAGCCAATAGATAGCCACGGCCGAACACGGGTGAGTGGTGATGATGTGTCCCTCACACTGTTTTTGGCGACGTTTTCCTCTTGTAGTACCTCGGGAGAAAGGGGGAGAGGAGATTCTGGAAACATCATGACTGCGGTAACAAGGAAAGGGTGTCCTTACCCTAGATCTGACGACTGGGAGCTCCACGAACAATCGGACAGCTGGGACTCGCGAACAGGCATGGATAGCTGGGATTTATGTGGGCCATCAAATGGATGGGACTTGTGTGGGTGATTGAATGGTTAGGACTTGCGGACAAGATTAGATGGCTACTAATCCCCCATCTCTTCAGCGGAATCAAGTGCCCCATCTAAAGCCCCCTCAGCCCCAATATACAAAGGTTCCTATGACTCCAAAAATTCCACATCATCGGGGAAGGTTAGTGGACAAAATTCAAAACTCAAAAATAAAAATTATGAATATTACAAGTGTCCGCACCATATTGTAGACAAATGTTGGAAACTACTTGGAAAGCCTAATGAAAAGGGAAAAAAAGGAGAAGGAATCAAATGTTTATCTCAGGCAATAAACCAAGACTTAACCAACATGATAGACGAAAACGCCATCGTGTGAAGAGAATGCCAAGAGTGAAATGTTACAATTGTGGCAAAAAGAGTCACTATGCTCGCGACCGTGGCGAGCCAAGAAAATTAAACACCCTTGTATTCTTGAGAGAATTTTGCTCATATATCAAGTTTTGTATTTCTAACTAAATATAATCATTTGTGGACTGTAAATTCAAAAGCAACATACCATGTAGCGAAGGATAGAAAAGTCTTTGTGGAGCTTTGATGAGTACCGACTAAAATAAAATGAATTTATGTAGGGAACAATTCAAAAGATGAAGTTAAAAGAATTGACACCTGCTAATTAGTTATGCTTGGTGAACACACGTTGGTTCCTATATGATGTATTATATACTCTGAAAATTCATCGGATTTCAGTGTCTATTTTAGTGTTAGTTCAACTTGGTTTTAATTGGAATTTTTCCATAATAGTAGTATAGACTTGTATTTAGGTATGAGTTATTATGATTGTGGTTACTTTCTAAATGATTCTATTGTGTTGAATGTTGATTATAGTAATGTCAATATTAGTTATTCCTCCTTCATGTCTTCTAATCCATATGATAATGATATGAATGTATGATATGTTAGACTTAGTCACATTGATCAATAACGAATGAAAAGATTAGCCAAAGAGAGCTTATGGGCAATATTAAAAGGTCGATTTACCCATATACGAGCATTATCTAGTAGGAAAAATAACAATGAAACCATTTGGAAAATGAACAAAAGTTGAATTTCATTTGCATTTAATTTATTCTAATATTTGTGGTCTAATGAATGTGAGAGTAAGGCATGAGATTGTATATTTTATCACACGTATAGATAATTATACTCGATTTGGACATGTTTATTTAATTTACATAAATCCGAGACATTATGTTGTTTCAAGAATTTTATGAGCTTAGTAGAAAATCAACTAGATAATAAAATAAAAGTGTTATGATATGATCAAGGTCGATAATATCTATCTGGTGAGTTCAAAAACTTATATAATAAAAAATGAATAAAAAGATAATTGCATATTCCCTATACTTCTCAACAAAACAGTGTCACGGAAAGAAGAAACAAAATCCTACTAAAAATAGTTAAGTCCATGATAACGCGTGCTAACTTACCTATCACTTTTTAGGATGACACTTTGTTAACTACTATATATATATATATATATATATATATATATATATATATATATATATATATATGTATGTATGTATGTATAACCGTGTTCCCTTTAAATCAGTTATTTATACTCCATATAAGTTATGGACAGATAAAAAACTCAACTTAATTTTTTTAAACCATGGGGTTATGCTACCTATGAATCCTCACAAGTATGGGAAATTGGGTCCCATAGGCAAAAAGAGTATTTTCATAAGATACTCAGAACACTTGAAATGATATATGCTTATAAATGAGTAAAAAAGTGAGAGTGTAACTGAATTTAAATTATGAGATATCACATTCTTAGAGGATGAATTTCCTAAAAATGGTGAAAAGATGATGACTTCTCCCTATTAAAATAATAAACTTAATGGAGTTCGTCCAAATGAGAGTAATGTGAGAAGTGGGGAATTAAATTCGATTTAGTTTCAATAACAACCACTTAATGAGACGATATCATCATTATCTAATTCGAGAGGGAGTGTAATTGAGAATAATGTACTAAATGTGCAATCTCCCGTACGGCGAATAACATACAAAAGTATTCCTCATTGACGTTTTAAAATTAAAAGGGGAACTTTCATGGTCACTCTACAAGATGAAGATGAGCCAAAGAATGTAAATGAGACTTTAAATTGCTCTAACAAGGAAAAATGAATGTATACAGTGGAAGATGAATTAAGTCAATGAAGTGAAAATATACTTAGGAACTAGTTGATCTTCCAAAAGAACGCAAAACCATTGCAAACGAATGGGTTCTCAAAATAAACTGTAAAATCGATAGCTCAATAGATAGATATAAAGATCGCCTTATGGCAAAAAGGTATAATCAACATAAGTGAATTGATTATGAGGAAATTTTTTCTCTTAAAATCTACCTTAATTCATCTTGTTCTAACAATAATGGCCTGCATTGATCTTGAACCATATCAAATGTATGTAAAGACTGTTTTTCTTGATAAAGAATTAGAAGAAAAAATTTATATAAACAACTTGTTGGTTTTATTTCAAAAGGTGAAGAAGAACAAAATGTATGTCTTACCACCGGCCGCGGTGGCTCCACTGGATAAGACTCTGCTGATCCTCAACGAAGAGGTGAAGGGTTCAAAACCTAGGGGACGCGCTAGGTGTATTAAGTGTGACTCAGAGGTGGTGGGTCCTCCTACTTAAGTGTCACTTGGGGGTTTACGGCGCGGCTATCGGCTGCAAGCTGGTTCCTCCAATACTGTCGCGACCCAATTTTTCAGGTTCACCACCTAAAACTAGGTTAATGGATTACTAAGTCTTTAAGCTTAGCTCGGGCTCTCCCAAGCCCATACCAATTCGCAACTTAGGTTTGAATTCTTAACATGCAAATGATTTTCAATCGGGAGTCGCCACTAATCTATTTTTGGTGGGTCGATTAGAAACCCAAGTAAAGTAACGGGAGATTTACTTTACTCCTACGAACAGAGATTTATGAGTTCGGGGACTTGGTTACACTAGACTATCCCAGTGCCCTTTCGGTACCTTTTATTTCATTTTCAAAAATGTTTAGCAAGCAGCTTGAATTGATTTTAATTTAACTTTCTAACATGTGAGGTGATCATATATGTGCGCATACCACCAATTTAACACTCAAAAAAGCAAATTAAATAATGCAAAACATACCGTAAGTTAACGAAAGCATCGCATTGTTAAATCGAATTCACATCGCAACCCTAGATATGATTTCTAATTAACACGCAATTTCAATTTTTATTTTTCGCTTTTCTTACTGAAAATCATGCGATGCATGTTAATAATCTAATATGACATGGTAGCATGACATAAACTATATGACATGAAGAAATGCAATAATTAAATGCAATCTAAATGACATAATCTTAATGACATGCAATGTGATGCTTTTAATTTATGAAATGATATGGCATGGCAACATGTCCTAAGCCATATGAATAAAACTTTATATGATCTCTTAATGAACATGCAATTTTTATATGCAATTTAAATTAACCAAAATGACTTAGTTCTAATGACGTGCAATGCAATGCAATGACGTATAAAATTATTTCAACTAAAATGATATGCAACATTGCAATTTAATATGCGAGTTATATGTCAAATGACATTTATTAAATGGCCTAATCTAATGACGGCAATTTCCAATTAAAATTGAACCTAACAATAGTCACTAACGTGCATTTCATGGACTTAATCTTATATGACATGCAAATGACATTTTTTAATTTAAAAATGCAATCTATCCTAGAAATTGCAACTAATTTATCCTAAGACAAATTTTATGAAATTTGAAATGATCTAGCTAAATTAGGATTCTATCTAGTTTAACTTAGGGATTAAGTCATATTAAATCCTAATTTAAACTAAGACATTATCTAAATCTAAAATGCAATTTATTTTAAAAAGATGATCTAAATTTAAAATGAAACATGCAATTCTAATGCACAATGATTTTTTTGTGTTTTTCTTTAACCTCGAAATTAAAATTAATCATGCAATTCAAATAATGATAAAACTAACATCCTAAATGAATTGCTTTCCTTTTTCGGTTTTCTTTTCCATGATTCAAAATAAAATTATTACTATAAATATAAAAAAAAACCTAATCCTAATTCAACATTTTTGGATTTTTAAATTTCGAAATAAGATTGCAATTTTAATCATAAACAAGAAATATTCTAAAGCAAATCTAATCCTAACTCAAATATTTTTTAGATTTTTCTTTTACGAAAATAAGATTGACTCAACCAACTTGACGATAGCAAATCAAATAAGATAAGATTGATATCCAAAAATTGACGAGCCATATCTCGCGCATGAGATCGGGTTGGCCAATTTTAAATTAAATCGCGAATCGAATCTCGAGCTTGAGATTGGATTGTTGATTTTTGTAAGGGATTGCGAGTCGGATTTCGGACGCGAAAATCGGACTGTCAATCCCTAATTTGAGAGCTCCTCGAGTATCACTGGGGATTTTAATCATGTGCATCAACGAATATATCAAATAAGGAAACGGAATTTTCGGAAATCAAAATAGACAAAATTTTTACCTATTCCGAATATTGGCTCCCAAATTCCGATCCTCGAACAGCTACGGCTACTCGCGAGTGATATGGTAATGCTCGGCGAGGCTCGCAGCTTAGACTTGGATGTCGGGACTGGATTTTGGTGGTGTTGAGGCTCACTGAATTGGACTTGAATTGCCCCAACAAAGTTCGGAAGTCTACTGGTGGCTCAATTGACACTTGAAGGTCTGAGTGCTTGCTAGAGAAGCCGAGGGCGCTGCTGGGATCGATAACAAATTGCTGTGACGCCGCTTGGAGTACGCTGGTTTGACTTCGTCGGATCAAAGACTTTGGAACTTGCTGCGTTCGGGCTCCGTTTGACCGAACGTCTCCCCCTCAATTGCATGGATGTATCAATTGCGCGCAGCCCTCATCTTTGTTGACTATTGACCTCTAAATATGAGGACTTTCTCTCGTGTAATGGCTCCTTTTGTCTTCTTTACACGTGTTGA
The DNA here is from genome assembly GCA_014182725.1 of Eucalyptus brandiana. NCBI lineage: Eukaryota > Viridiplantae > Streptophyta > Magnoliopsida > Myrtales > Myrtaceae > Eucalyptus > Eucalyptus brandiana. Next base: position 35,025,784 of record CM024669.1, read on the forward strand.
TCTTGTCGAAGAAGAAAAGGCATGATGAAGATGGGATTTCGTTGATTCCGAGGAGTGGTGCGGCACGGGTGATGCGGGGCGGCCGCCGCCGGGGTCGAGCGGCGGTAATCGTGCGGTGAAGGGTGTCCAGATCTGGCGCGGGATGCTCCGGCGGAGGCTCGGCGTCAACGATCAAGTGCGAGCGCGACGGGGACGGGCTCCTACGGGCGCTCGGAGATGCGGAGGGAGCGGTGCTGTCCGCGAGCGAGGGCGGCGGTTCGTGGGGCGTCGCATCTTTGAAGCGAGGGCTCACGGAGATGGATGGGGCGAGGCGTCGGACTTTTGGACGGCAATCGGTGGGACCGAACTTCAAGTGGCGGTCGGAACGGTGGCGGTGTCGCGAGCGCGGGGCGGGGTCGCGAGCGCGGGGCAAGGTGGACAGCGACTTGGACGGGAGCGTCGCCGGTGGAAGGTTGAAGATGAACAGTAATTTTTACTGTCACACGCTACTTTTCCTCTTCACTGTTGTTGCAGTACTTTCCCCTCCTTTTCACGATAACTTCCCCTCTCTCTTCTCCTCTCACGTCACTTTCTCTTTTCTCCCCTTTTTTTTGGCTTTCATCTGCACTCTCTCTCTCTCCCTGCAGAAGCGAAACTTCTCTTCACCTTTTCTTTTTTTTTTTTTTTTTCAAAAGAAGCTCCCCCTCACCTCCACCACTGTGCGCACCTTTTATAGGCAAAGATAAATGTGATATTCGGAGGATATTTCGTATCTTTTTAAATACATGCGAAGATTATTTATGATCTCCCGATCACAAATTTTTTATTTTCCTTATCTTCCGAATATCCCAAACGATTTTTATCACCTAAAGACTAAAGATAAGATTGCAATTCGATTCCAAAAACCACCGTAATATTGCATCACATCTCAATTTCCCACGAGAAAATTTTCGATAAATAAAAAAAAAAAAAAAAATAGACTTGGGCCAACTTACTCACTTTGTGGGCTTAGTCCAACTAATTTGAACCCATCCGCCACCGGTCCAATAAATAAAATGCTAACAAAATAAAAAATGCACCTAAATCTATATGTTATGCAATTAATATTTTTAAACCCTAATTTCAATGCGATAAATGACTAAACATGCCGTCAAAATTTAGGTGTCAACATGCCTGCCCCTCTTTGAAGGTGAGCTCGAAGAGGTTGCCTTCAAAGACAAATTGAGACCTAAATTTTGACTATGCACATGCATTGAATGATTTTTTTGATTTTTTTCTTTTTGTCGAGAAATGAATCCCATTTTTTTTTTTTTAAATGCAACTCATATGATGCATGCTAATGCAAATGCATGATGTGAAAGGAAAGAGCGTACCTACAATTACTTACCGGTCGGTGCGGTAGAGCATCTTGAGGTACATGATAAGTCCCTGTTTACTCTACAAGTACCCAACTCTCAATCAGGTTCCTTGAAAAGCGTACAAGTAAGAACATTGAGACATCCAGATCCAAACTGAGATGTCGAAATTTTGGAAATCGAAATACCTAGATCCAGACTAGGTATACGAGAATAATTGAAAAACATTCACATCCAGAGTGAAATGTTTGAATGAAAATAATCAAGACATCCGGGCCCAGACAGAGATGTCAAGATTTTGAATTCGAAATACCTAGATCCAAACTAAGGTATAACGAGGAAGATCGAAGAACATTCACATCCAGAGTGAAATGTTCAACAAAGAGAATTGAGACATCCAGATCCGGATCGAGATGTCAAAATTTTGGAATGCAATTTGTATGCAAATGGTAAAGGAACCTACCCGGAATATCTTACCTTCAAGGAGGGTAGAGTGATTCAAGATAGTTGGTGTTACATGTTCAGGACCCGTACCTTTCTACGGTCGCCTAAAATAGTAACGAAGACACTACTTTCCTAGGACCCGTACCTTTCTACGGTCGCCTAGTAGGGCAGTGTTTGGTTGTGTCTAGGACCCGTACCATTCTACGGTCACCTAAACGGGGGTTCACCTTCCAGGACCCGTACCATTCTACGGTCGCCCGAATAGGGAAATAGATGTTGTTTAGGACCCGTACCATTCTACGGTCGCCTAAACGGGGATTCACTTTCTAGGACCCGTACCATTCTACGGTCGCCTAAATAAGGAATATGTTTTGTCTAGGACCCGTACCATTCTACGGTCGCCCAGACGGGGTTTTGCTTGGCTAGGACTCGAACCATTCTTCGGTCGCCCAGCCTTGCAAAAGAAATCATCTGACCAGGACCCGAACCATTCTTCGGTCGCCTTAATCAGATTGAATCTGGAGGAAAAATCTTTGGGGGACAACTCAGTCGAGTGTCGGTGTTTTCAAAAGGGACTCTGGGTTACGAAAGCACGCCAAGTCAATATAAAGGACACCGGGCTCTTGAAGCACGCCGGGTTAATAAAGAGGGGAACTCGGGCTACAAAAGCACGCCAGGTCAATTTAAAAGGATAGCTTGATCGAGTCAAGTGTTGAGAATGGGTAGAGATACACTTACCTGATGATATCTCTAATTCTTTGGGATATGTCTTATGGAACTCAGATATCCTGTGGAGGCCTCTCACCTCCTAGTAGAAATAAATTTTGGAACATTAAGGATGCACCTTAAATGTTCATGATGGTTTCTTATCTCTTAATATCATGACGCATTTTGAAAGGAACCTGAATATCAGGAGCTCTTGGGTCTTTGAGAAAACATTATCTATTAGACATGATTAGAGCAAAAATGCATTTACCAATGAAATAAGCAATTAAGGCTATTCAGAAATGCATACTTCAAAATATATTGAAGCTTTTATTGATTCAATGAAGATTCATGCATAATGACTTTTGCATCATCCAAATTTCCACTAGAGAGAATTATCATTCAAGACAACTTTCACTCATAACATGGATTTATTAAAAATACTAAATGAGAGACTTTCGGTTAGAAAGGACTTTCACTCACTCTCATTTAGAATGGCTATTTTATGAGAATCACTCAATTTTATCATATCGACATGGGTCCGAGTATTCTCGCAAGCAATACGATTTTACCAATCTGAGAGGTCTTTAACAGGGACCGTAATGTGGGATTAGTCAATGGCTTAACAAATGGACTCTTTGAGTCAAGGCTATTGAATGAACAGTCTTGTAATCATCTCCGGGTTTACAAGTCAAGAACCCTGCAAAATGAAAAAGAAATAATCTTGCTCGCACTTCTTCGAGCGATGCTTATAAACATATGAATTCCTACGTTAATTCAAATGCCCTAATCTGAAGAGACTTTGTAGGGGACGTAACGTAGGTTGGGTTCATGGGTTGAGAAATGACAGGATCATTAAGCTCAAAATGTGTGTAAAAGGTGAGAGTTGATGATCATCTTGGCATTGCCACCAGTTTTCTTTTTCACCGTCGGGGATTGTCTTCATGAAGTGCCCCATTGATTGTAAAAACTCAGCATTTGAGTTCTTTGACTATTGCTCCATTGGGATTCGATTCTTGTAATTGACAGTCACCTATCTTGACTCTTTTTTCATCCATGGACATTGGCCTTGCTTTTACCGCACACTTGCTTTTTCATGCCCCTTAGTTCTATCTTGACTTCTTATTCATTTTTTTTCACTTTTTTTCATGGGCATTGGCCTTGCTTTTACTAGGCACACCTTTGCTTTTTCATGCCCCTTAGTTCTATTTTGAAATCAATTCTTGCGCACAATGCATGCGTCAAGCAATTACACTTTGAACGGCACTTGAACTTTCAAAGGTCCTCATTTGCCTTTTGCCTTGCCCCAAGTGTGGGGGATGATCACCAACCGGGTTTAAAGAAATGAAAGCTGCAGGCTCAAGTGGGCTATGCAAAGGATATAAGTGTATGGGATAGAGAAAGAAATGCTCTTCGTCATCCTAAGGCATTTAAATTAACACATGAATTCAATGTAATAGCATGACTTGAAGATTGATGCAAGTGAGAGCAAGAAAATTTCAATTCATTTTCCTCACCTCATGATGCCATTTGATCTCTTAGTTGCCCCGATGTGGGGTGATTCTTGACAGGGGGTGATTTGAAAAGAATATCAATAAGTGTATGGGCTCAAAAGGGTTAAGCAAAGGATCACCTGTAGTGTTTGGGATAGAGAAATGAACTGCCTCTCATCATTTCGGTTGCCGTACCTCTTGCGAGAGAACTCTTTACCTTATGGATATGAACCTTCCTACACTCATCTCACAAGTGTATGAATATGGGACTGTGTATATGATAGGTTTTGCCTTTCATCATCCTGATACGTCTCATTCAGCATTCTTAAACATTGACATCACTCCATTGAGTTGTCTATCTTGATAAATCTCCACATGAAATTGGTGAGCTAAATCAATATGAAAATTCTATTTTCAAAAGAGTCTAGCAACTTTAAGCATGAAAAGCGTTTGTGACTTCAAACAAACAATTTACTACACTTAAAAATGCTCTCATAAGTATGAAAACATGATTTCAAGCATTCATTCAAGGAATTGTCCCATGAAGGGACTGTCTCAACAATGGGTGTCCTTGGATTGCCCCTATTGAAAGGGAACAAACACACAAATTGATCAATCGAGGATGAAAATCCGATCTTTAATTTGATGAAATCTCGCTTTTGCCCCCGCACAAAACAACGTGCATGAATAAGATACTATGCAATATTAAAGTAAATTCAAATTGCACAATCATTTCGGCTCGGGTGAAGAATTTATCCCAGTCAGTCACTACCAAAACCTGTCATGCTCCCAATTTGTCAACTCTTCCACCGGGAATGACGGTCCTCTTTTACTTGCCCCAAATTTGTTTCTTTTTCACTTTGCAAGTGCGCTCTAAGCCTGTTGATCACAAGTCAAGTTTATGATCATTGAAACTTGATACGCTATTTTCAGATGTCTCTTGTCATAACAAGTGATAGAATTATGCTCGAGACAAGAAGTAAATGAGTCGACAAACAAACGGGTTTAATCGCCACGAGGTTTTGGGAAAATGTTTTTGTTTGTTCTTTTTAAACAGCGAAATGCTTTTGTTTTCGAAAAAGTTTTTGGAAGAAGACATGAGAAGGTCCAGCCCTCAAGATTTCTCCGTGGATGATATTTTTCTTTTTCATGGTCGGATATCGTCATTGGACTGGTTTGGAGTACCCGTCATGCCCACAAAAATTGGAAATAAAATTGTAATTTCATTGAATAGAATCAAATGAATTACATTATTGGAATGGAAAATGCAATTCCTAATCTCTAAAAAGAGAGCAAAATAAGAAATTGAAAACAATTCCTAGAAGGCGAAAACAATTCCTAAAAAGCGATAAGAATTCCTAGAAAGCGATAAAAATTCCCATGCAGGGGAATGTGCAATTGAACATGTTACTCTTGCAGGCTAACGTCCATGTCTTCCGAAGGTCCTTCGTCGTTGGCTCTTATGAAGAGGTCATCGAACAGGACACCCGTGATTCCTTCCGGGCGTCATCGAGTTCTCTGTCTTTGGAGGCGTCGGATCGTCCATGTCATCCCATCCACTTGGAACTATGTTGCGGGAGTCAAAGTAAAAGCGGGAGGAGCCGAATACTTCACCGAGATAATCAAACTTGCCACTAGGCTGCCCCAGTGTCCATCACTTCCCTTGGCTTGCCCCATCTTAGGGACATTGTCGGGTTTAGTTTTTTCGGCGGTGACCAACGGTGGGTCATCTTCCAGTCGGGCATGTCGCCATTGCTCATTTGGGTCTTGCTCGATCGCCGGGACTCTTGTCTCGGGGAGAGCGAGGTGCGGGAATCAAATCCGCTCGGAGAGATTGGATTTGAGCTGTCATGAATTGCATAGAGGCGAGCAATTGTCGGAGTTGGTCTTCCATAGCGGAGATATGCTCACGCATTTCAGTTTGGTCGGCCATTCTAGCTCTTGATCGCATAATACGCGGAGGATTCGTTATCACCTAATTCAAATGAATGAAAATATATAAGTATGAGGTGCAAATAAAGAATCAATCCATGACAATGATCTATCAACTTTTTTTCATCATTTTTTTCATGAAAAACTCCTACAAGAGGGAATTTCCTAAAGAGAGCTAGAAAAATAGACATCCTAGTAAGATCAAATTTCTTATACATGAATTGAAAACAAATTCTCCAAAGTTTTTTTTTTATTTTTCCAAATGATTCATTGCATGGCAATTTCCTCATTTCATTTCTAAAAGGAATTAGATCAAATGACTATACTAGATTGTCATGGACAGACCAAAAGCATGACAAAATAAATTGCATGATATAAGGATAGAAGACTTACTTCACCACGAAAAATCGATAGCAATCGCATAGACATGCGCATGGTAAGTGGCTCGATTTCTAATCTATAAGGCATAGCAAGGTGGAGCCACAAGGATTATCGAGACTAGCCACGGGCTTGTGGACTATGTCGGGTCCTCATGATTCCGGCTTAGTCGAAGAGCCAACTCGGGTCGCGGGCATGCGGACCGAGGTGGGTATTCTTGACACCATGAAAGAAACCGGAATTGAGATGGGCGACTCGTACCGCGAGCATGCGGTCGAAGTGGTATCCATCTCAATACCATCCTAAATAATCCTATGCGGCCCGGAGTCCGGCGGCGGGTTGTGTGTGCAAAGTGTAGTGATTTATGCAAAGCATGCACAGCAATTTAAATCAAACAACACTTCAAAAAATAAAATAAACCATACAACCCTAACTCCAACACCGCAAGGCAAAGGTTAGCAATCACTTCCCCTTATACCTCACAATCTGCAAAAACATTTAACACCTTAAATGTTAGGGACGTACACAGGATCCTCGCCGCCAAACAAAAAAAAATATTTTTCAACGTAAGAAAAGAAAAATTGGCCTAAGTCCACTAAGAGTTTTAACTCAAGGTCCCCAGTGGAGTCGCCAAGCTGTCGCGACCCAATTTTTCAGGTTCACCACCTAAAACTAGGTTAATGGATTACTAAGTCTTTAAGCTTAGCTCGGGCTCTCCCAAGCCCATACCAATTCGCAACTTAGGTTTGAATTCTTAACATGCAAATGATTTTCAATCGGGAGTCGCCACTAATCTATTTTTGGTGGGTCGATTAGAAACCCAAGTAAAGTAACGGGAGATTTACTTTACTCCTACGAACCAGAGATTTATGAGTTCGGGGACTTGGTTACACTAGACTATCCCAGTGCCCTTTCGGTACCTTTTATTTCATTTTCAAAAATGTTTAGCAAGCAGCTTGAATTGATTTTAATTTAACTTTCTAACATGTGAGGTGATCATATATGTGCGCATACCACCAATTTAACACTCAAAAAAGCAAATTAAATAATGCAAAACATACCGTAAGTTAACGAAAGCATCTGCGTTGTTAAATCGGAATTCACATCGCACAAACCCTAGATATGATTTCTAATTAACACGCAATTTCAATTTTTATTTTTCGCTTTTCTTACTGAAAATCATGCGATGCATGTTAATAATCTAATATGACATGGTAGCATGACATAAACTATATGACATGAAGAAATGCAATAATTAAATGCAATCTAAATGACATAATCTTAATGACATGCAATGTGATGCTTTTAATTTATGAAATGATATGGCATGGCAACATGTCCTAAGCCATATGAATAAAACTTTATATGATCTCTTAATGAACATGCAATTTTTATATGCAATTTAAATTAACCAAAATGACTTAGTTCTAATGACGTGCAATGCAATGCAATGACGTATAAAATTATTTCAACTAAAATGATATGCAACATTGCAATTTAATATGCGAGTTATATGTCAAATGACATTTATTAAATGGCCTAATCTAATGACGGCAATTTCCAATTAAAATTGAACCTAACAATAGTCACTAACGTGCATTTCATGGACTTAATCTTATATGACATGCAAATGACATTTTTTAATTTAAAAAATGCAATCTATCCTAGAAATTGCAACTAATTTATCCTAAGACAAATTTTATGAAATTTGAAATGATCTAGCTAAATTAGGATTCTATCTAGTTTAACTTAGGGATTAAGTCATATTAAATCCTAATTTAAACTAAGACATTATCTAAATCTAAAATGCAATTTATTTTAAAAAAGATGATCTAAATTTAAAATGAAACATGCAATTCTAATGCACAATGATTTTTTTGTGTTTTTCTTTAACCTCGAAATTAAAATTAATCATGCAATTCAAATAATGATAAAACTAACATCCTAAATGAATTGCTTTCCTTTTCGGTTTTCTTTTCCATGATTCAAAATAAAATTATTACTATAAATATAAAAAAAAACCTAATCCTAATTCAACATTTTTGGATTTTTAAATTTCGAAATAAGATTGCAATTTTAATCATAAACAAGAAATATTCTAAAGCAAATCTAATCCTAACTCAAATATTTTTTAGATTTTTCTTTTACGAAAATAAGATTGACTCAACCAACTTGACGATAGCAAATCAAATAAGATAAGATTGATATCCAAAAATTGACGAGCCATATCTCGCGCATGAGATCGGGTTGGCCAATTTTAAATTAAATCGCGAATCGAATCTCGAGCTTGAGATTGGATTGTTGATTTTTGTAAGGGATTGCGAGTCGGATTTCGGACGCGAAAATCGGACTGTCAATCCCTAATTTGAGAGCTCCTCGAGTATCATATTTGGGATTTTAATCATGTGCATCAACGAATATATCAAATAAGGAAACGGAATTTTCGGAAATCAAAATAGACAAAATTTTTACCTATTCCGAATATTGGCTCCCAAATTCCGATCCTCGAACAGCTACGGCTACTCGCGAGTGATATGGTAATGCTCGGCGAGGCTCGCGGCTTAGACTTGGATGTCGGGACTGGATTTTGGTGGTGTTGAGGCTCACCGAATTGGACTTGAATTGCCCCAACAAAGTTCGGAAGTCTACCGGTGGCTCAATTGACACTTGAAGGTCCGAGTGCTTGCTAGAGAAGCCGAGGGCGCGCCGGGATCGATAACAAATTGCTGTGACGCCGCTTGGAGTACGCTGGTTTGACTTCGTCGGATCAAGCCTTTGGAACTTGCTGCGTTCGGGCTCCGTTTGACCGAACGTCTCCCCCTCAATTGCATGGATGTATCAATTGCGCAGCCCTCATCTTTGTTGACTATTGACCTCTAAATATGAGGACTTTCTCTCGTGTAATGGCTCCTTTTGTCTTCTTTACACGTGTTGATCTTGTCGAAGAAGAAAAGGCATGATGAAGATGGGATTTCGTTGATTCGAGGAGTGGTGCGGCACGGGTGATGCGGGGCGGCTTCGCCGGGGCCGGGGTCGAGCGGCGGTAATCGTGCGGTGAAGGGTGTCCAGATCTGGCGCGGGATGCTCCGGCGGAGGCTCGGCGTCAACGATCAAGTGCGAGCGCGACGGGGACGGGCTCCTACGGGCGCTCGGAGATGCGGAGGGAGCGGTGCTGTCCGCGAGCGGGGCGCTGGTTCGTGGGGCGTCGCGATCTTTGAAGCGAGGGCTCACGGAGATGGATGGGCGAGGCGTCGGACTTTTTGGACGGCAATCGGTGGGACCGAACTTCAAGTGGCGGTCGGAACGGTGGCGGTGTCGCGAGCGCGGGGCGGGGTCGCGAGCGCGGGGGCAAGGTGGACAGCGACTTGGACGGGAGCGTCGCCGGTGGAAGGTTGAAGATGAACAGTAATTTTTCTTGTCACACGCTACTTTTCCTCTTCTTTGTTGTTGCAGTACTTTCCCCTCCTTTTCACGATAACTTCCCCTCTCTCTTCTCCTCTCACGTCACTTTCTCTTTTCTCCCCTTTTTTTTGGCTTTCATCTGCACTCTCTCTCTCTCCCTGCAGAAGCGAAACTTCTCTTCACCTTTTCTTTTCTTTTTTTTTTTTCAAAAGAAGCTCCCCCTCACCTCCACCACTGTGCGCACCTTTTATAGGCAAAGATAAATGTGATATTCGGAGGATATTTCGTATCTTTTAAATACATGCGAAGATTATTTATGATCTCCCGATCACAAATTTTTTATTTTCCTTATCTTCCGAATATCCCAAACGATTTTTATCACCTAAAGACTAAAGATAAGATTGCAATTCGATTCCAAAAACCACCGTAATATTGCATCACATCTCAATTTCCCACGAGAAAATTTTCGATAAATAAAAAAAAAAAAAAATAGACTTGGGCCAACTTACTCACTTTGTGGGCTTAGTCCAACTAATTTGAACCCATCCGCCACCGGTCCAATAAATAAAATGCTAACAAAATAAAAAATGCACCTAAATCTATATGTTATGCAATTAATATTTTTAAACCCTAATTTCAATGCGATAAATGACTAAACATGCCGTCAAAATTTAGGTGTCAACAGCTGCCCCTCTTTGAAGGTGAGCTCGAAGAGGTTGCCTTCAAAGACAAATTGAGACCTAAATTTTGACTATGCACATGCATTGAATGATTTTTTTGATTTTTTCTTTTTGTCGAGAAATGAATCCCATTTTTTTTTTTTAAATGCAACTCATATGATGCATGCTAATGCAAATGCATGATGTGAAAGGAAAGAGCGTACCTACAATTACTTACCGTCGGTGCGGTAGAGCATCTTGAGGTACATGATAAGTCCCTCGTTTACTCTACAAGTACCCAACTCTCAATCGGAGTTCCTTGAAAAGCGTACAAGTAAGAACATTGAGACATCCGGATCCAAAGGCGAGATGTCGAAATTTTGGAAATCGAAATACCTAGATCCGGACTAGGTATACGAGAATAATTGAAAAACATTCACATCCAGTGAAATGTTTGAATGAAAATAATCAAGACATCCGGGCCCCAGACAGAGATGTCAAGATTTTGAATTCGAAATACCTAGATCCAAACTAAGGTATAACGAGGAAGATCGAAGAACATTCACATCCAGAGTGAAATGTTCAACAAAGAGAATTGAGACATCCAGATCCAGACTGAGATGTCAAAATTTTGGAATGCAATTTGTATGCAAATGGTAAAGGAACCTACACGGAATATCTTACCTTCAAGGAGGGTAGAGTGATTCAAGATAGTTGGTGTTACATGTTCAGGACCCGTACCTTTCTACGGTCGCCTAAAATAGTAACGAAGACACTACTTTCCTAGGACCCGTACCTTTCTACGGTCGCCTAGTAGGGCAGTGTTTGGTTGTGTCTAGGACCCGTACCATTCTACGGTCACCTAAACGGGGGTTCACCTTCCAGGACCCGTACCATTCTACGGTCACCCGAATAGGGAAATAGATGTTGTTTAGGACCCGTACCATTCTACGGTCGCCTAAACGGGGATTCACTTTCTAGGACCCGTACCATTCTACGGTCGCCTAAATAAGGAATATGTTTTGTCTAGGACCCGTACCATTCTATCGCCCGAGACGGGGTTTTGCTTGGCTAGGACTCGAACCATTCTTCGGTCGCCCAGCCTTGCAAAAGAAATCATCTGACCAGGACCCGAACCATTCTTCGGTCGCCTTAATCAGATTGAATCTGGAGGAAAAATCTTTGGGGGACAACTCAGTCGAGTGTCGGTGTTTTCAAAAGGGACTCTGGGTTACGAAAGCACGCCAAGTCAATATAAAGGACACCGGGCTCTTTGAAGCACGCCGGGTTAATAAAGAGGGGAACTCTGGGCTACAAAAGCACGCCAGGTCAATTTAAAAGGATAGCTTGATCGAGTCAAGTGTTGAGAATGGGTAGAGATACACTTACCTGATGATATCTCTAATTCTTTGGGATATGTCTTATGGAACTCGAGATATCCCGTGGAGGCCTCTCACCTCCTAGTAGAAATAAATTTTGGAACATTAAGGATGCACCTTAAATGTTCATGATGGTTTCTTATCTCTTAATATCATGACGCATTTTGAAAGGAACCTGAATATCAGGAGCTCTTGGGTCTTTGAGAAAACATTATCTATTAGACATGATTAGAGCAAAAATGCATTTACCAATGAAATAAGCAATTAAGGCTATTCAGAAATGCATACTTCAAAATATATTGAAGCTTTTATTGATTCAATGAAGATTCATGCATAATGACTTTTGCATCATCCAAATTTCCACTAGAGAGAATTATCATTCAAGACAACTTTCACTCATAACATGGATTTATTAAAAATACTAAATGAGAGACTTTCGGTTAGAAAGGACTTTCACTCACTCTCATTTAGAATGGCTATTTTATGAGAATCACTCAATTTTATCATATCGACATGGGTCCGAGTATTCTCGCAAGCAATACGATTTTACCAATCTGAGAGGTCTTTAACAGGGACCGTAATGTGGGATTAGTCAATGGCTTAACAAATGGACTCTTTGAGTCAAGGCTATTGAATGAACAGTCTTGTAATCATCTCCGGGTTTACAAGTCAAGAACCCCGCAAAATGAAAAAGAAATAATCTTGCTCGCACTTCTTCGAGCGATGCTTATAAACATATGAATTCCTACGTTAATTCAAATGCCCTAATCTGAAGAGACTTTGTAGGGGACGTAACGTAGGTTGGGTTCATGGGTTGAGAAATGACAGGATCATTAAGCTCAAAATGTGTGTAAAAGGTGAGAGTTGATGATCATCTTGGCATTGCCACCAGTTTTCTTTTTCACCGTCGGGGATTGTCTTCATGAAGTGCCCCATTGATTGTAAAAACTCAGCATTTGAGTTCTTTGACTATTGCTCCATTGGGATTCGATTCTTGTAATTGACAGTCACCTATCTTGACTCTTTTTTCATCCATGGACATTGGCCTTGCTTTTACCAGGCACACTGCTTTTTCATGCCCCTTAGTTCTATCTTGACTTCTTATTCATTTTTTTTCACTTTTTTTCATGGGCATTGGCCTTGCTTTTACTAGGCACACTGCTTTTTCATGCCCCTTAGTTCTATTTTGAAATCAATTCTTGCGCACAATGCATGCGTCAAGCAATTACACTTTGAACGGCACTTGAACTTTCAAAGGTCCTCATTTGCCTTTTGCCTTGCCCGGTGGGGGATGATCACCAACCGGGTTTAAAGAAATGAAACCTGCAGGCTCAAGTGGGCTATGCAAAGGATATAAGTGTATGGGATAGAGAAAGAAATGCTCTTCGTCATCCTAAGGCATTTAAATTAACACATGAATTCAATGTAATAGCATGACTTGAAGATTGATGCAAGTGAGAGCAAGAAAATTTCAATTCATTTTCCTCACCTCATGATGCCATTTGATCTCTTAGTTGCCCCGATGTGGGGTGATTCTTGACAGGGGTGATTTGAAAAGAATATCAATAAGTGTATGGGCTCAAAAGGGTTAAGCAAAGGATCACCTGTAGTGTTTGGGATAGAGAAATGAACTGCCTCTCATCATTTCGGTTGCCGTACCTCTTGCGAGAGAACTCTTTACCTTATGGATATGAACCTTCCTACACTCATCTCACAAGTGTATGAATATGGGACTGTGTATATGATAGGTTTTGCCTTTCATCATCCCGATACGTCTCATTCAAAGATTCTTAAACATTGACATCACTCCATTGAGTTGTCTATCTTGATAAATCTCCACATGAAATTGGTGAGCTAAATCAATATGAAAATTCTATTTTCAAAAGAGTCTAGCAACTTTAAGCATGAAAAGCGTTTGTGACTTCAAACAAACAATTTACTACACTTAAAAATGCTCTCATAAGTATGAAAACATGATTTCAAGCATTCATTCAAGGAATTGTCCCATGAAGGGACTGTCTCAACAATGGGTGTCCTTGGATTGCCCCTATTGAAAGGGAACAAACACACAAATTGATCAATCGAGGATGAAAATCCGATCTTTAATTTGATGAAATCTCGCTTTTGCCCCCGCACAAAACAACGTGCATGAATAAGATACTATGCAATATTAAAGTAAATTCAAATTGCACAATCATTTCGGCTCGGGTGAAGAATTTATCCCGGTCAGTCACTACCAAAACCCGTCATGCTCCCAATTTGTCAACTCTTCCACCGGGAATGACGGTCCTCTTTTACTTGCCCCAAATTTGTTTCTTTTTCACCGCAAGTGCGCTCTAAGCTGTTGATCACAAGTCAAGTTTATGATCATTGAAACTTGATACGCTATTTTCAGATGTCTCTTGTCATAACAAGTGATAGAATTATGCTCTGAGACAAGAAGTAAATGAGTCAGACAAACAAACAGGTTTAATCTGCCACAGGTTTTGGGAAAATGTTTTTTGTTTGTTCTTTTTAAACAGCGAAATGCTTTTGTTTTCGAAAAAGTTTTTGGAAGAAGACATGAGAAGGTCCAGCCCTCAAGATTTCTCCGTGGATGATATTTTTCTTTTTCATGGTCGGATATCGTCATTGGACTGGTTTGGAGTACCCCGTCATGCCCACAAAAATTGGAAATAAAATTGTAATTTCATTGAATAGAATCAAATGAATTACATTATTGGAATGGAAAATGCAATTCCTAATCTCTAAAAAGAGAGCAAAATAAGAAATTGAAAACAATTCCTAGAAGGCGAAAACAATTCCTAAAAAGCGATAAGAATTCCTAGAAAGCGATAAAAATTCCCATGCAGGGGAATGTGCAATTGAACATGTTACTCTTGCAGGCTAACGTCCATGTCTTCCGAAGGTCCTTCGTCGTTGGCTCTTATGAAGAGGTCATCGAACAGACCTGTGATTCCTTCCAGGGCGTCATCAGAGTTCTCTGTCTTTGGAGGCGTCAGATCGTCCATGTCATCCCATCCACTTGGAACTATGTTGCGGGAGTCAAAGTAAAAGCTGGGAGGAGCCGAATACTTCACCAGATAATCAAACTTGCCACTAGGCTGCCCCAGAGTGTCCATCACTTCCCCTTCAGCTTGCCCCATCTTAGGGACATTGTCAGGTTTAGTTTTTTCGGCAGTGACCAACAGTGGGTCATCTTCCAGGTCAGGCATGTCGCCATTGCTCATTTGGGTCTTGCTCGACTGCCCCAGACTACTTGTCTCGGGGAGAGCGGGTGCGGGAATCAAATCCGCTCGGAGATTGGATTTGAGCTGTCATGAATTGCATAGAGGCGAGCAATTGTCGGAGTTGGTCTTCCATAGCGGAGATATGCTCACGCATTTCGTTTGGTCGGCCATTCTAGCTCTTGATCGCATAATACGCGGAGGATTCGTTATCACCTAATTCAAATGAATGAAAATATATAAGTATGAGGTGCAAATAAAGAATCAATCCATGACAATGATCTATCAACTTTTTTTCATCATTTTTTTCATGAAAAACTCCTACAAGGAGGGAATTTCCTAAAGAGAGCTAGAAAAATAGACATCCTAGTAAGATCAAATTTCTTATACATGAATTGAAAACAAATTCTCCAAAGTTTTTTTTTTATTTTTCCAAATGATTCATTGCATGGCAATTTCCTCATTTCATTTCTAAAAGGAATTAGATCAAATGACTATACTAGATTGTCATGGACAGACCAAAAGCATGACAAAATAAATTGCATGATATAAGGATAGAAGACTTACTTCACCACGAAAAATCGATAGCAATCGCATAGACATGCGCATGGTAAGTGGCTCGATTTCTAATCTATAAGGCATAGCAAGGTGGAGCCACAAGGATTATCGAGACTAGCCACGGGCTTGTGGACTATGTCGGGTCCTCATGATTCCGGCTTAGTCGAAGAGCCAACTCGGGTCGCGGGCATGCGGACCGAGGTGGGTATTCTTGACACCATGAAAGAAACGGAATTGAGATGGGCGACTCGTACCGCGAGCATGCGGTCGAAGTGGTATCCATCTCAATACCATCCTAAATAATCCTATGCGGCCCAGGTCCGGCGGCAGGTTGTGTGTGCAAAGTGTAGTGATTTATGCAAAGCATGCACAGCAATTTAAATCAAACAACACTTCAAAAAATAAAATAAACCATACAACCCTAACTCCAACCTGCAAGGCAAAGGTTAGCAATCACTTCCCCTTATACCTCACAATCTGCAAAAACATTTAACACCTTAAATGTTAGGGACGCACACAGGATCCTCGCGCCAAAAAAAAAAAAATATTTTTCAACAGAAAAGAAAAATTGGCCTAAGTCCACTAAGAGTTTTAACTCAAGGTCCCCAGTGGAGTCGCCAAGCTGTCGCGACCCAATTTTTCAGGTTCACCACCTAAAACTAGGTTAATGGATTACTAAGTCTTTAAGCTTAGCTCGGGCTCTCCCAAGCCCATACCAATTCGCAACTTAGGTTTGAATTCTTAACATGCAAATGATTTTCAATCAGGAGTCGCCACTAATCTATTTTTGGTGGGTCGATTAGAAACCCAAGTAAAGTAACGGGAGATTTACTTTACTCCTACGAACCAGAGATTTATGAGTTCGGGGACTTGGTTACACTAGACTATCCCAGTGCCCTTTCGGTACCTTTTATTTCATTTTCAAAAAATGTTTAGCAAGCAGCTTGAATTGATTTTAATTTAACTTTCTAACATGTGAGGTGATCATATATGTGCGCATACCACCAATTTAACACTCAAAAAAGCAAATTAAATAATGCAAAACATACCTGTAAGCAACGAAAGCATCTGCATTGTTAAATCGAATTCACATCAAGCAACCCTAGATATGATTTCTAATTAACACGCAATTTCAATTTTTATTTTTCGCTTTTCTTACTGAAAATCATGCGATGCATGTTAATAATCTAATATGACATGGTAGCATGACATAAACTATATGACATGAAGAAATGCAATAATTAAATGCAATCTAAATGACATAATCTTAATGACATGCAATGTGATGCTTTTAATTTATGAAATGATATGGCATGGCAACATGTCCTAAGCCATATGAATAAAACTTTATATGATCTCTTAATGAACATGCAATTTTTATATGCAATTTAAATTAACCAAAATGACTTAGTTCTAATGACGTGCAATGCAATGCAATGACGTATAAAATTATTTCAACTAAAATGATATGCAACATTGCAATTTAATATGCGAGTTATATGTCAAATGACATTTATTAAATGGCCTAATCTAATGACGGCAATTTCCAATTAAAATTGAACCTAACAATAGTCACTAACGTGCATTTCATGGACTTAATCTTATATGACATGCAAATGACATTTTTTAATTTAAAAAATGCAATCTATCCTAGAAATTGCAACTAATTTATCCTAAGACAAATTTTATGAAATTTGAAATGATCTAGCTAAATTAGGATTCTATCTAGTTTAACTTAGGGATTAAGTCATATTAAATCCTAATTTAAACTAAGACATTATCTAAATCTAAAATGCAATTTATTTTAAAAAAGATGATCTAAATTTAAAATGAAACATGCAATTCTAATGCACAATGATTTTTTTGTGTTTTTCTTTAACCTCGAAATTAAAATTAATCATGCAATTCAAATAATGATAAAACTAACATCCTAAATGAATTGCTTTCCTTTTTCGGTTTTCTTTTCCATGATTCAAAATAAAATTATTACTATAAATATAAAAAAAAACCTAATCCTAATTCAACATTTTTGGATTTTTAAATTTCGAAATAAGATTGCAATTTTAATCATAAACAAGAAATATTCTAAAGCAAATCTAATCCTAACTCAAATATTTTTTAGATTTTTCTTTTACGAAAATAAGATTGACTCAACCAACTTGACGATAGCAAATCAAATAAGATAAGATTGATATCCAAAAATTGACGAGCCATATCTCGCGCATGAGATCGGGTTGGCCAATTTTAAATTAAATCGCGAATCGAATCTCGAGCTTGAGATTGGATTGTTGATTTTTGTAAGGGATTGCGAGTCGGATTTCGGACGCGAAAATCGGACTGTCAATCCCTAATTTGAGAGCTCCTCGAGTATCACGCTGGGGATTTTAATCATGTGCATCAACGAATATATCAAATAAGGAAACGGAATTTTCGGAAATCAAAATAGACAAAATTTTTACCTATTCCGAATATTGGCTCCCAAATTCCGATCCTCGAACAGCTACGGCTACTCGCGAGTGATATGGTAATGCTCGGCGAGGCTCGCAGCTTAGACTTGGATGTCGGGACTGGATTTTGGTGGTGTTGAGGCTCACTGAATTGGACTTGAATTGCCCCAACAAAGTTCGGAAGTCTACTGGTGGCTCAATTGACACTTGAAGGTCTGAGTGCTTGCTAGAGAAGCCGAGGGCGCTGCTGGGATCGATAACAAATTGCTGTGACGCCGCTTGGAGTACGCTGGTTTGACTTCGTCGGATCAGCACTGGAACTTGCTGCGTTCTGGGCTCCGTTTGACCGAACGTCTCCCCCTCAATTGCATGGATGTATCAATTGCGCAGCCCTCATCTTTGTTGACTATTGACCTCTAAATATGAGGACTTTCTCTCGTGTAATGGCTCCTTTTGTCTTCTTTACACGTGTTGATCTTGTCGAAGAAGAAAAGGCATGATGAAGATGGGATTTCGTTGATTCCTGAGGAGTGGTGCGGCACAGGTGATGCGGGGCGGCTTCGCTGCTGGGGTCGAGCGGCGGTAATCGTGCGGTGAAGGGTGTCCAGATCTGGCGCGGGATGCTCCGGCGGAGGCTCGGCGTCAACGATCAAGTGCGAGCGCGACAGGACGGGCTCCTACAGGCGCTCGGAGATGCGGAGGGAGCGGTGCTGTCCGCGAGCAGGGGCGCTGGTTCGTGGGGCGTCGCAGTGCTGAAGCGAGGGCTCACGGAGATGGATGGGCTGAGGCGTCGGACTTTTTGGACGGCAATCGGTGGGACCGAACTTCAAGTGGCGGTCGGAACGGTGGCGGTGTCGCGAGCGCGGGGCGGGGTCGCGAGCGCAGGGCAAGGTGGACAGCGACTTGGACAGGAGCGTCGCCGGTGGAAGGTTGAAGATGAACAGTAATTTTTACTGTCACACGCTACTTTTCCTCTTCACTGTTGTTGCAGTACTTTCCCCTCCTTTTCACGATAACTTCCCCTCTCTCTTCTCCTCTCACGTCACTTTCTCTTTTCTCCCCTTTTTTTTTGGCTTTCATCTGCACTCTCTCTCTCTCCCTGCAGAAGCGAAACTTCTCTTCACCTTTTCTTTTCTTTTTTTTTTTCAAAAGAAGCTCCCCCTCACCTCCACCACTGTGCGCACCTTTTATAGGCAAAGATAAATGTGATATTCGGAGGATATTTCGTATCTTTTTAAATACATGCGAAGATTATTTATGATCTCCCGATCACAAATTTTTTATTTTCCTTATCTTCCGAATATCCCAAACGATTTTTATCACCTAAAGACTAAAGATAAGATTGCAATTCGATTCCAAAACCACCGTAATATTGCATCACATCTCAATTTCCCACGAGAAAATTTTCGATAAATAAAAAAAAAATAGACTTGGGCCAACTTACTCACTTTCTTTGTGGGCTTAGTCCAACTAATTTGAACCCATCCGCCACCGGTCCAATAAATAAAATGCTAACAAAATAAAAAATGCACCTAAATCTATATGTTATGCAATTAATATTTTTAAACCCTAATTTCAATGCGATAAATGACTAAACATGCCGTCAAAATTTAGGTGTCAACAAATACCAAAAAAAAAAAAAAAAAAACAAAATGTATGTCTTCTTTTGATATCAATATATGGTCTTAAGTAGTCATCGAGACAATGATATATACATTTTCATAAGGTAATAATGACATATGATTTTACAATGATTGATAATAATTATTGCGTATATATCAAAAGATTCAAAAATCAATTTGTGATCATATCATTATATGTTCATGATATACTAATTACTAGAAACAATATAGAGTTTGTTAATACTGTTAAGAATTGGTTATTTTCTAACTTTAAAATGAAAGACATAAGCGAGGCTATACATATTCTTGGAATTACGATTTCAAGAGATCGTCTCTTTCACAAGAGACGTATATAAACAATATTCTTGAATGATTGCATATGCAAGATTGCAAACTCATAGATACTCAAATTGCAAAATGTGAAAAAATTAAACTATAAATTGTGTTCAAACACTCCACAATAAAATGAACAAATGCAATGTGTTCCTTATGCTAATGTTGTTCGAAGCTTGTGTACTCTATGATGTATATAAGACCTGACATATGTTTTGCAGTTGGAATGATAAATAGATATCAATCAAATCCAGATTAAACACATTAAATAGCCGTCAAAAGAATATTAAGGTTTCGAAAAAGTACTACCAATCATTTACTGAGTTATTAAGTAAATGATCGACAACTTGAAAGCTACTTTGATGCTGATTGGAGAAAAGATTTAGATGAAAGAAATCTACTTCTAAATTTGTTTTCTTACTGAATAATTGTGTCATATCTTGGAGTAGTAAGAAACAAACGTGTGTAGCTTTGTTCATGATAGAAGCTGAGTTCGTGGCATTATTAGTAGTAGTACAATAAAATATTTGGCTTAAGAGATTTCTGGATCATTTATGTGTCGCTAAAAATGCTACAACTTATTGTTGGTTAACTGTAATAGTCAAGCAGCGATAACGTATATTAAGGATCCAAAATATCATGACAAGATTAAATATATGGATACTAAATATAACTTTGTCAATGATATGGTTGCATAAAAAAATGTAAATTTGCAATACATATCTATGTATATAATGATAGCAAATTTTATGAAAAAGCCAATACATAGATATTTTCTGCGATCATGTAAAATCTCTAAGATTGCGTAGAGGTTGATCTATGGAATATTTTAATTTACCTAATTATTCACATTTAATGAAGTTATCTTTTCATTATTAATGCCAATGACTTTTAATTTGACGTTTATACATTTTAATACTTAGTGCATTATATATTGAGAAAGTATGTTAAACAAATAACAGATTATTCTACTTACACAGGTAATCACCTCTATTTACTGCATGATAAATAGAGATGAGACAATTTTTAAGCTTATTATCTATGTGATAATCAAGAACCGAAGCTTAAAATATAGATGCCGCATTAATTGAGTGTTAAAATGAGAATATAATATTTACTATATCTAATCATGTTTTACTTTATCTATATTTAATGCCACATGTGAGTTTTGATGGATTCTTTGAAAGAATAGATACTTAAACTCAAGTTAGATATTAGATATGTTTGAACTATCATCTATATGGTATTAAAAATGAAGAGACACGCTCCATAAGAAGAGAGTTAATACTATAATACGTATTTCATACTATATATACATGAGACAATTAATAAAAGTGACAAATGTTTTTATCTTAACTTTTATGCCGTGTGAGACTCTAAAGGGAAATAGTTTATCAATAAGTACCCTCATGACTCTTAGTTGTTCTTAATATTTCTATTCAATATTTGCTATATTAGAATGTTGTTAATAATCATTAATTGATTTAATCTAATAGAACATGTCTAAAAAAACAAGTTGAACTGAAATTGAGACCTCAAGAAAAGAGGAAAATCGAGTTTGAGATATTACATTCTAGTTTTATATTATCTAGTCAACCAATTATGATTAGTTTAGGATAATCATGATTGTGAATATGATATATCATAATTAAAAAGAGATTGAGAGAGATATAAATACAATCAATTGATCTAGGGTATTGCATATTATATCTATTCGAAAATGTTATGTCCATTTTGAACTATTATATATTCATAACAGATGTGTGACAACAAGCTCTCGAAGTATGTTGGTCGCACGGATTATTTGTTGGTATAAACGTTGCAGAAAAGAGAAGAGAAAGCTATGTTCAGTTCATCATGTGCAAGTGGGAATGGGTTTTATAAAAAGTGTTGGGCCACTCATGCTGGGCCAAACCTGGCCCATAACTCAAAAGGGGCCCTCAAGAGAAGGCGGTTATTTTTGTGTAAAATAAACTGCAATATAAAACAACGTTAAAAAACAAAGACAATTGACAACGTTCTACAAGTTTTGGTTTTTAGTGGGTTCCCTCTCTCAAGTAAAAGAAGTTAGAGGCTTCCATCAACGATCGAAGGATCGATCTTTCTTGAGATTGCAACAACATTTGATCCATGGAAAACAAAGTACGTCTATCTTGGTGATGTGTTTTATAATCGGCGTTTACAAGGATCCTAGAGCACATTTCCACATTTGTATTTTAGTGTTACTCGATAGTTTAAGTATAAGTTTTTAATTAGGAATCTGTTCCTGACAAATGGAAAAATAGAAAATCGATAGGAGCCTTTTCATGAATCCAATGATGACCTCGAGAAGGTAACTTCAAAATGCAAAAGCACCACTTGTGATCTTAGAGGATTCCAATCGGCTTAATAAATGAGGTTGATCGACAAGTCCGATGGATAACTGGTTTCAAACCCTCGTCACTCCCCCGTTCACTAGGTCTCCTCCAACAATTTCATTCCTCCTCATCTCTTCCCTCGTCTGCATCCAAAACTGGAAGTCACAAGATGGGAAAGGAGGTAACCGCGAGTTATTTCCTCCCAAGATCGATCAAAGAAGTCTGATGCGAACATTTGATGTTTCGTAGAGAAGCCATCGTTTCTACGGTGACCGTGCCTTGTCATTTTGGTTCCCAACCAGCGCAAGCATCAAGCTCTAAAACCCTGTGTGATTGCACGACTTATATTTTTGTTGAGTCCATGTAGTTCCAATTTCTTAAAAGGAAACAATCCCCGACCGCCGTGCACACTAACCAACGAACGATTCCAGGGGATCACTGTTGCCTGGGT
Organism: Eucalyptus brandiana; assembly: GCA_014182725.1. Lineage (NCBI taxonomy): Eukaryota > Viridiplantae > Streptophyta > Magnoliopsida > Myrtales > Myrtaceae > Eucalyptus > Eucalyptus brandiana. Next base: position 35,048,505 of record CM024669.1, read on the forward strand.
CCCGCCTCTTGTGGGCCCAGCTAACATTAAGATAAGATATAATAATAAAAAGAAGACGTAAAAGTCAAAAAGTTAAAAAGGACATCTACGGTTTTGCAATCCAGTGGCGAACGCCTTTCATAATATTGGCCCAAATTCAAGTATGTTGTTCTTGCTCCGTTTAAGCTAATTTATCTTTCTGGTGGGGAAATATGCTTGTATCGTTAATATTAAGCCTTTAGCGTGTGATTAAGGAAGAATGTATTGTATATTCTGCTATTTTTTATGTTTACTGAAAATCTTTTAGGCTATCGATAATTTTTTTTTACATTGGGTTTTCACATAAAATCTTAATACTTTTGTCGGCTTCGTCTTCTTAGCATTTTGGCATTATCTTTACTTATTGAGAGATTGTATTGGCTGATTATTGTTGATTTCAGTTGGTTTAGTTTTGAAAAGAGAAATTGATCCTAGATTAGATTTATTCTTAGTAAATTGTTGCTCTGGGTTCTCTCTAGCAACCGTGGCACAAGATATTAATTAACCAACATATGCCAAGATTGATGTCGCGAATGAATCAAGGGTGGATGATAGCTTGAGCAAGAATAACTTGGCGTAAATAGAGTGGAATATTTTTCTTGTGACACATAAATACGTTGATATAAAAGTTGCACTCAAGCATAAATCATAGAGGTCGATCAAGTTGTATTCAAATTCGTTAATTTCATGCCGGGAGTAGGTTGTATACTTAGGGTGTGCAAAATCGTAGTTCACATTCCTAAATCGGATATTCAGACGACATTTAGCCATGCGATTGTTGCCATCACTAGAGGCTTTGCACCTCCCTTGAGTTCAGTCCGTTCGGTAACATCGGGCTTACAATACAAAACGGGACTCACGTTTACAGCCATCTTATTTTCTTCGACGCTGCACCTTTCATATCGGCAGAAAAATAGAGCAACGACTAAATCTAAGGCTCCGTTCGTTTCGCGGAAAATAACTTCCGGGAAAATATTTTCCAAAATTTCCGGTGTTCGGATGGCGGAAAACACACGGTCAATGGAAAATATTTTCCGTTGACCGGAAAATCCTTCTTGAATGAGCGGAAAATGTTTTCCTCTTTTCAAAAGAGGAAAACATTTTCCGCAGCTCTCACACGAGCTCTGGTGCTCCCGCTGCTCTTTTCTCCCTTCATGTTCTCGTTCTCTCTCTCTCTCTCTTTCTTGCTCTCCCTACAGAGGAGGCTTTGACGACGTCCTTCCCGGGATCAGCCTCCGCCCTCCTCGGCCGCTCCTCCGCTCCTGCCCGCCCGCTCCAACCGGGAAGCCACCGCCGCCGCCGCCGCGCTCCGCTTCCCCCGGCGGCTCGAAGCCGCTCGGGAGGATCCGGCTCAAGAGGGAGCACCGCGGAGGCGCCGATCCGGCGCGCTCGGGTGAGATCGGCCGAGCCTCGAGCTCGCCGGATCGGGCGGCGCGGCTCGCGGCTCGCCGGATCCGGCGACAGAGCTCGAGTTGCGAGATCCGGTGAGCTCGGGTGAGATCGGCCGAGCTCAATCTCACCCGAGCTCGCCGGATCCGGCCACCGGTCTTGGTCGGCCCGGGAGGAAGGAGGTGGGGCGGCGGAAGCCGCTCGGGAAGAAGGAGGTGGCGGCGGCGGAAGGTGGAGGAAGGAGGCCATGGCGAGACGACGCCGCTCGGGATGAATCGGGAGGAAGAAGGAGACGGAAGGAGGAAGGGAAAAAAAAAGAAATAATAAATAATAAAAATTTCTATTTTAAAAATATAAATAATTAAAAAAATCATTTAAAAAATATAAATAAATAAAATAAATTTTTGGGTCAATTAAAAATATTAAAATTCAATTTTTGATAATTTTTTCCAGGAAAATGTTTAAGCTAACGAACAATGGAAAATATTTTCCACTCAAATTTTAGATGTTGGCCGAACACCGGAAAATAGAGTCATTTTCCTGGAAAATGACTTCCAGGAAAATGTTTTCCGGAAACATGATATTTTCCGTGAAACGAACGGAGCCTAAATAGACAGTTTCACAAGTGTAGTAAATTTCTGAACAAATCAAGTTCCTGGATGGAAACTTGACTGCAATTCATACGCTGGCAACAAATTCCAACCGAGCAAGCTAAGTAGCATAACAGCTTGCTTCTACTGGATCGCATATGCACATGTCCCCTCTCTCTTCCCTTTGAATATCTCTATGAATCTGACTCGAATCATTTGCAATTTTTGGGGCAATTTAAAACTTGACGGCCCTTAAATGAACCATGTAAAGAGCCCCGGAGGATGTTTGATCATTCACATAACAAATCTCTCCTTCATCTTGCACCTACTAACATCTTTGCAATACGTTTCTCGATTGTGTGGAGATTATAGCTATTAGGATGCGTTTGAAAATATTTTTGCTTCTACGAACAATTTTTTTTTTTTTTAGAAATAGTTATTTTCTATTTCTACTCCCAATAATAGTTTCTTAATAAAATAACACATTAAGTAACTACACAATATTTCTATTCTCCAAATAGAAAAAAAGACAAGAATGTGTTTGATACAACTCACAAGTTTTTTTTTTATTTTTTAATAATTTTTTGAGATTTTTTCCTTTTTTTTTTTTTTTTTTTTTTTCGTCGGCAACTGGTGGATGGTGGCGGGAGGTGGTAGACAGGGCAGGCGATGGGGAGCAAGGAAAAGAAGAAAAGAAAAGAAGAAAATGATTTATTTCTATAAATTATTCTTAGGAATAATAAGCTTTTTTTTTTTTCTACTTTTTTTTCTATTATAAATTTATTCCTCGGCTACTTGTTCTGTTTTGGCGTTCTTAAATGGATTTTTTCTCTTTTTTTATTTTATTTTATTTTTTTTTTTTCTGAAGAGTAAAAAAAAAAAAAAAAAAAACAGAGGAATAGAAATGTTATCATATAGAGCAGAGCCTTACGTATCATTTGATTTCACTTAGATTAGTAAAACTTGTTGTTTTGTCCGTTTATTTGAAAGGATTTTCAATCGAAAACGATGTTTGGTTATGCTAAATGAGAAATGTCTATCCAACATCGTTTTCACTTGACAACGTTTGCCTGCTATGTGTAAATGTCTGGTCCATTTCGTTCGTAGCTACGTGTCTAACGTGAATTTCAACTGCCCTCACGATGATAGGATGAGGAGAGAGGCGCCCCACCATTTTTAGCGTGACCGACTGACCAAAACCCTATTTAAAGATACAATTCCCTTCGCGGGTAATGTCCGAACAAAAACAAAACAAAAGCAGAAACAGATGACCAACACAGCACCATATCCAGTCCCACGTGTTGCGCCGCATAGAGGGGGCACGTGCTTCTTCGTCGCTACACCGTCGCGAAAATGCTTTGCCTCGCCTGCCAGTTTCACTTCGAATGGCAAAGTTCTGGTGAACGCTTGTATTCCAGCATTCGGGGATCTAGAAGACATGCGCGCGTTTGCATGACGTTTTCTCGTTGGATATGTCATGTCTTTGTGTGTGACCGAATGGAGCGTGGAGTCCAGAGATAGATATGAAAGCCGACCAAGGTCCCTTTCGCCCAACTAACCCACGTCCAAGAGAAACGACAACGTGTTTTAGGGTTTGGCCTTTTACTTGGAGCGTTGACCGTGATGGAGACCTCCTCTTTTAATCCTATATATAGCGATCGTGATCGTTTCCTCTTACGCATTTAGGGATTGGATTCCTTATCGTTGCTGTCGTTGTTCTCTCGCCAAGCAAGTTTCTGTATGCTTACCCTCCAATTTTGTAGAAGTGACGCCAGATATTAGACCCTTGGATCGTGCCTTGCCACGTTTCTTTTTTATAGGTGAGTGCATTTGAGACGCCAAATAAAGAAGGGGAGACCAAGGTTTTTTTTTTCTTTCAGGCTAGTAGTTAAGTCTACTCAAGTGACGAGTGAGTGATTATGATAGGAATTTGTTTTATTTATGACCGCCCTCTAGACACTTGTAAGGCATATTTGATAAATAAATAGTTTCATTTCTAATGTTTAGGTCATGATAAAACCATAGAATCTCAGTGCATTAAAAATTGCAGACTTTCTCTCCCTCAAAGAGGGACTTGTCAACAAGATCTTAATCGTGGTTTTGTTTGTCATGGGTAATAGTCTACCTTTTATCCTTGAACTTTTAATCTGTCTAATCAAGTTCTTGAATTTGCATAACTTTGCTAATTGAACTTGTCACAATCAACGCCCATTTATTTAGAACTAATCAAACTCGATCAACTTTTCCAATCATGCTTTGCACTACTTCAAATCCAATTCATTGGAACTGATTATTTGTCAAAGCTAGCAAGATTTAACATGAAAACTTTTTTAACTAAAAACTTCGAAGATGACAATCACAATCAAATCTTGAGCGGTACAATTTCTCAACATAAACATTACACTTTAGCTTTTCAAATGTGACTTTCTGTAGCTTCAACAGACTCTTTAGCTTTAAGGAATCGGATTTGGAGTCGAAGGGGTTTGATTAGAAAAATTATGCGAATGTGAGAACTTGATTTTTAAAAAAAAATGCATAAATAGACTTTTATCTAAGTAGTTGATGCTTTCTTCCGCCACTGGCCATATATACATGGCATCAGCACTTCACTAATAAACATAAAAAGTATTACGTTTAATTATGTTTTCTCCTTATGAATGTTACATATAAAGCAACTTGACATACTTGCAAGTATTTTCTAATAAAGCCCGTCATGATATACTATTATCATTTCACAAATCTATTTCCTTTATTAGTCCTAATACACCCAATATCATTCTTCTTTTGTGCCATCACCAATTATTACAGAATTTTGCCCAAACATTATGCCGGTACAGGTAACACTTCTAACCGCTGAAATCCATATCGAGATGCTGCTACATACGTGGTTACCGACAACGACACTAGCTAAAAAAAAAAAAAACCGGCGGGAGAAGTTGTAACTTTCGATGTACTGAATGATTAGGAAAACTTACTCGTTAAGACAATAAATGATGAAGATAGGCAAAGGCAAAAGGAAAAGGAGGACCAAATAAAGATGTACCCTTTTCTTATGCCACGCTGGATTTTACGTGTTTCCGAGGACCGGTCCCTTTTTTCTGGTTTGATTGATTAAAGCCGACGTGACATTTGCGTGATTCGCGGTGGCGATCCACCGCCACGAGAAAAAAATCATACGCCCCGGCGGCACGGAATCGTGTGGTGGAGATCGGGTGCGGCGTCCGGCGCGCGCCTTTTCATGCTCCCTTCCTCCCCGCGTCCGCGTCCACCAATACAATCCGCGGGAATTCCGCGTGCATTTGTCCGTCGGCAACAAGCGGGGCCGCCGGGAGCTTCCCTCCATCATCAAACGTCCGGCTTCCACTTGTCTGGGGAAGTGCAGAACTCGCTCGGTTGAGATTCAAGATGAAATTTTTAGCGTCTGGGCGTGACTGGACGATCTGAATCTGACAACCCTTTTCGAAATAGTCAATTCCCGGATCCGTGGATTATGTGGAGTCACACATGATCTCGTGCGCGCTATGCAAGGATGGCTGGCAGTGCGGTGAGAGGATTGGGTGCGCTTGACTGCACCAGATGTTTGTCTCCATATTAGTAAAAGTGAAGGCTGATTAGGCGTAAGCAAATCAGGGGAAAGATACTCTAGTTTATCGCTATAATCTCAGTGGCTGATTTAACATGATAGATTAAAGCCTATGAAAAGCGGCAAAAAGAAAGGGAGGCAGAAAAGCGAGAGAGAGAAGGGGAAAAAGCAGAAGTAGACAAAAGATATCAGGTGGGGTAAGCAGCAGTAGATATCGATAAAGAAGAAAAGCCCCCGCTGCTTTTCTCTGCTGCTTCGTTAATGCACAGGGAACGCAGAGTTAGAGAGAGAGAGAGAGAGAGAGAGAGAGAGAGAGAGAGGGAGAGAGGGTCCTTTGTTGGTGGCATTCACACCCGCCTTTTTTTCCTCTCTTGTCACTCCTCCCACCATGTGACTCCCTGTTCCCGTCTCTCTCCTTGTCTCTCTCTTTTATATGCTGTGAATGGGTCAGCTTTTCGCATTCAATCTCCGCCCATCTGACTCTTGGTTTGCTCTGGGTGCCGGATTGATGGCCAGCTGGCTCTGTTGACCGCTCCCTCCGTTGCCCAATTCCCAAGTTTCGGTTTTTTCCCGGGGTTTGGCGCGGGGGCCGAATCTTGGAGATGCTTTTTCTTCTTCTCCGGTGGCTCCAGTGATATCGGGTTCGCCGGAAAGGAGGGGAAGCGGCCACGAGACATGGGAAGGTTCTTGATCGCTTTCTTGGTTCTCTCGTGGGCTTCTTCGAGCTCGATAGCAGATTACTCTGTTTCGACCCGGCATGGACTCGCCAAGGATCCACTCAAGTTCATCTTGGGTCAGTCACTTTACTAGGATTTCGATTATCTTGCTAAAATCTCGAAGCTTTGCGTTTCTTTCTTTTTATGCGAAGTGGCAGTTCTTGGAATGGGCTTGTCGGTGATTTTCCTCTCGTTTCGTTGCTAAGGCGAGATGAAGAATCTTTTCTTCGCATGTAACTTTACAATGAAGGTTATATTCCGCTGAGCAGTTATGTGCAGAAGATTCGTTGTTGGGATTGCCAGAAAGCTGGGTATTACTTTGTTTGAAGCGTTGTACTGGTTCAGTATATGATGTAGTGCATTGGCAGGCCTGTGATTCTCTGCACTATGTTACTCGTATTTGTTTTTTAGCAGCATGGTGCTTGTCCCAAGTATTTGCAGCAATGCAGTTGGTGCTTTGTCGTCTAATAGTTTGTACCCGCAGGTCAAGAGAATTTGGGGCCATGGAAAAATGGCATCTCGAGCGCTGCCCTTGCAGAAGCGCCTGGGCCAGAAGCGAGTGGTCCGCAGAGCACACTGGTGTTAGCGGGGAATAGAACAAATAGGCCTGATATTCTTCGTGGTTTTAAGCATTATCGAGACGGTTGGGACATTTCTAATCGGCATTACTGGGCCGTAAGTCTGGTTTTTAGTTCTTGTTCTTAGCATTCTTAGCGTACTACCATTAAAATTATTTAGAAGCATTGAGTCTCGTAGTAGTTATTCCTCTTTGTTTTTCTCTTGTGCTAGCGGACCTAGCCAAATTGTATTGTTGTTTTGCTTCGTTCCTTGTGTATGTACTAGCAAACATGAATATGGCGGATTGAGTTGATGATTTTTGGGATCAAGTGTCGTCGTTGTATAAGTGGATCCAATAGTTAGGTTAAAGTTTTGCATTTGACTGTTTACTATACAAAACTCTACAAATCCCAGTGACTGCTCTGACATTAAATTGGATGTCAGGCCTCTGTTTCTTCAGTTGCATGGATAGGGAAGCAAGCCTCACATGATAGTGCATCCCTTCCTTTCATTTTGAGAGTTACTTGTTGTCTCCCTAGACAGCTGTTTCTGCTGTTTAAACCACCAAGGTACCTTGCAAATTCTGTTAGTCTGGATTATAATCTGACAAGGAAAAACAATAATAAAATGACATCCAACAGTTTGTTTTTTGTATACTTGTGACATCTGCCTTGTCATGATCAAAATCAAGTTGGCATATGTATTTGTACTTCAGATGTCGTCTACAGCATTTTGACGCATATCGATTGGATTTGTGTCATATCATTTCCAATCTGCAAGGACACATCGGGGTAGTTATATTAAATGATTCTATTTCATCAAGATTAAGTTAAATCTCCGCTATATACCTGATTTTTCTAACCATCTTTCTTTGCAGTCTGTTGCATTCACAGGTGCTTTTGGTTTCGTGCTTGCTGTCCTATGGTTTGTTTTTTTTGGGGTGGCTCTACTGGTACATCATTGCTGCAGATGGCAAATGACAATAAAAGACGGGGGATCTCCCAATTCACAAAGAATATGCCTCATAATGCTCCTGCTCTTCACATCTGCCGCGGCGTAAGAACTCAACTTCAAGCTCATATCGATAAATTGTTAATGTCAATGTATTTTCGCTTCCTTTTTCCCATTATTTGTATTATCTTTATTCTTTCTTTTTTATTCTTTCATCAGTTAATTTTCTGACTTTTGGTGGTTTATTGGAGTGAAATTCACTTAATTGGATTAGGGATCCTCTTTTATGCATGTATAACTTGGTTGGATGTACTAATGTTATAGTAATATCATGTCTGATATGATCATATGAGTACATCATTCACTTCTTGCCAAGTAGTTTCTATCTGTCTCCTACTTTCGTGAGTTTTGTCTTCTTTAGCAAATCACCCATACATTGTGTATGCATAAGAGGTAGAGGATAGAGATTTCTGTGCGTTCCATTGATTGTTCATGTGGAGATTTTGCCTCTTTTCTCTTCTTCACATTCTCTTTGAACTGTTATTCTTTCATTCTTATTATTGTTTACTTGGCTTTCTGTTGTGATGTGATTGACAGAATGACCTCTGCTATATATATATTGTTCGTCCTAATTTAACTCTAAACTTACTATCAGACTTTTGCCTTGGCTCTTTACAAAGTGTGAGAGTTGAACTCCACATTTGAAATTAAACATACCCACCCCTCAGCCCTCCTTGAAAAGATGGGGAATCGAACTCCCCACCTCTCCCTTCTCATGTGAGAAGAGTGGTCACTAGGGTAGACTCCTGTAATTGACCTCTGCCAATTTAACTAAGATACATAACATCTGAAAATTGATCTACAAATTTCATTACTGATAGAATAGTCACGAATGTTAAGTAAATAGCACTCCATAAAACTTTTAGATCTTCTGTTCATTTTCAAGCTCTTCTTAACACACTCTTAATCTTCAAATGTACAGGGTTGGATGTATACTTCTATCTGTTGGACAGGATGAATTTCATGGTGAAGTTTTTAGTACTCTGAAATATGTTGTCAACCAGTCAGACTACACGGTGCAGACACTCAGAAATGTTACTGAGTATTTGTCTCTTGCAAAGAATATCAGTGTGGCCCAAATTTTCCTTCCATCCAATGTCATGAGTGATATAGACAAGTTGAATCAAGATTTAAATGCTGCGGCAGATACTCTGGCAGAGAAGACAAGCGAAAACTCTGGAAAAATAAGAAGAGTATTTAATGCAGTGTATGTATTGTCCTTGCAACACTTTAACATACTGAGTTCTTATTGGTATTTGAGGCAACAATAAGTTTTTTCGATGCATTTGTGCAGGCGCTCAACATTGATCACTGTGGCTGCTGTGATGCTTCTGCTGTCTCTCATTGGACTTTGTATGTATCTGCCACACTGCTATTCTTTACAATCTCTATCTGACCAGTATGATTTTATTTCTCCTTGTCTTCTTGCCTCTGATTCATTATATTTTCATCTGCCAGTGTTGTCTGTCCTTGGCCATCGGCATGCAATATACTTGTAAGGCTTTTGCATTGACAATGATCTTTTTGCAATGCAACAGTGATTTGCATTTCTTTCTCAATATTGTTTTATTACTTGAGTCTAACATGCCATCTCTTATCTTTGCAGATTTGTCATAAGTGGGTGGCTACTTGTTGCTGTTACTTTCATCCTCTGTGGAGTTTTTGTAATTTTCAACAAGTAAGATGCTGAACTCCACTGCAAGCATCTTCATCAATTCTCCCTAGCCTCTGTATTCAATAAAATGAAAGATCTGCTTGTAGATTTCTATATAGGTGCATGCTGAATGCAGACTTTATTAGTTCATTTATTTCTCTGAGACATAATCTGCATGCGGACTTCATTACTTTCGTAATATCATTCTTATGTTTGAGGTTTGATGTTTCATATTCTAAATTTGAACCTCCAAGATTTCCCATTTCTTCATTATTTACTTCTATTTGTCCTCTTATACATTTTCTTGTGTTGTATCCTAAAACTTTTTAGCTTTTGCTTGCATTGCCAATATATTAACTGGTTGTACCTTTCATGACTAGACTAAAAATCAATCCTGTTGCCTGAATCTATGCCTTCTTAAGATCTTTAATGTTTTGAGAATATATTCATGTCATGTGAGTGAGAATACTGGGAATGATAGAAACTTAACCATTGCTTCTCCTCTTTGTCTCAGTACAATTTCTGACACTTGCATGGCAATGGAAGAATGGGTGGAGAATCCCCATGCTGAATCTGCTCTTAGCGACATCCTTCCTTGTGTCGACCAGAGAACCACAAATCAGACACTAGTACAGAGTAAACAAGTCATCACGGGTATTGTCAATGTTGTGAATCGATTTATATATACCTATGCCGATACATACCCAGCCCAGGGCAATCTCTATTACTACAATCAGTCCGGACCTATGATGCCGCCTCTCTGCTCTCCATTTGACTCTGCTCTGAAAGATCGCCAATGTGGACCGCAAGAAGTGTCCATCGCAAATGCTTCTTTGGTATGATACTCGTTGGCCATTATTTTGTCCTCCTCTTTCTACTAAGAGAACAAGCCGTTGCAATACATGCCCATTTGTGGGGACACATTAGGTCCTTGGTGCTTAAGTTAAAGCTGTTAAAAATGATAATTTTAATTGTTCACAAGGTCCACATCTGATGCTTTTGTCAAAAAAAGACCTGGTTTGGGTTGTTGTTGATATTTCTTTTATTCATTATTGGTGGTTAAATTTTCTCTTTCTCGTTTCTCTAACACATATACTTCTGAGAACAATTACTTCGAAGCTAAGTGACACCTGCAAATGTGAGATCCAGTGATCCTGTGCATTTGTCTGCTTTCCTTTCACTGATGAAATACTTCTGGGATTTCCCTTTTGTATTCTTCATGATAACTAAATCCCAAAGTAGTTAGTCTTTCAAGGTTTTTGTTGAAGTTCTGTACTAGTGGGTGAAAATCACTAAAAACATCCTTTGCTTGCCTTGTTGCTCTCAATAAGCTGCAGCAGTTTAAGAGAAACGATCACCAAGCAACGCCTAGTCCCTTTCCTTGTACTTCGACTGGTTGCATTATTAGCCTCAATAGATTTTTTGACATCTCCATTTCTTTTGAAATATTTTCAGGTCTGGGAGAATTACACATGCCAAGTATCTGCTTATGGCATATGCACTACACCCGGTAGAATCACCCCTACAATTTACACGCAGTTAGTGGAGGCGGTGAATGAAAGTTATGCACTTGAGCACTACGCCCCTCCTCTACTCAGCCTTCAAAATTGCGACTTCGTGAGGGACACGTTCCAGAAGATAACCACCACTCATTGTCCTCCTCTGGAAAGTCATCTGAGGTTGGTCAATGCCGGACTGGGCTTGATCTCTATAGGAGTCATGCTATGCCTTGTCCTCTGGATACTCTATGCAAACCGCCCCCAAAGGGAGGAGGTGTTTGCGAAGCTTTCCTTACCAATCAAAGTCTGCAGGAACTTCAGGAGTGATGCTAATGACAACAATATCAACGGCGGCAGCAAGAACAATGGTCGTCGTGATACTGGGTCATCCAACACGAGTAGTGTATTTTAGATCGAATAGTAGGATCATTATAGAAGTGTGTAGTTTACCTTTTCTGCTTTTTATAGCTTGAGCGTCCCTCCCACGGCAAGGAAAAAAACCAAGTGGAGCAAAGCTGCACTTTGAGTTTTTGAGGGGTAAAGCCTTTAACTGTATCCTGTTACTAGCATATAGTGATTTCATTCTTGTTTCTTTTCTCCCAAAAGAAAATGTGGCTTGCGCATGTGCAATTCACGGCATCTACTTATTAGAGTTGCTTGTTAATATGATTATCTTTTAGCACCTCCAGTAATTCACCGGTTTTCCAGCTGGGAAGCGACTCTTCCGTGGAAGGATATTACCAAGTACTTAGGCTGCGGCCATCTTCAGATGAAGCTTGCGGCCGATAGAGAGAGTGACGCTGCCCGTTTATAGAGAATCTATGTGCTTCAGAAAGCAAAAGCAATTTTCTGTATGGTAAAGGCTAGTGAGTAGAAGGCATAAGAAGAGAGAAGCAAAGAAAATTGAGAAGCATAAGGTGTATTCATCAATTAAGAATTTTCTCTGGGGAACGACAAAGAAAACAGAGGGATCATGGACACTGAATTACAATTCCACTGTAGATCAGCATATCCTCGACCCTGTACCCTTTTCTACATTGTCATATCTCTTCAAAACCACATGCACGTTTAACTAGAAATGCAACGGATCGACCAGAACTCAACAACAGAATTGAGCAGAGACCAGTAGGAAGATGGCGATCCGGACCCGAAACTGCCACGTCGCCCATCCCTTCTCCTCGAAATGGCCACTCTTTTTGGACCCCTTGTGCGCCGCCTTGTGGCCCCCCTTGTCCACCGCCCTGCTTTTCGCTCCGATCATCTCGCGAACCCCATGGACGACGATCCACTCGTTCACGTACAACTCCGGGTGCTCGATGGCCACCTTATTAACCATGAAGGTGTCGCCGGATTTCGTGATGCGAATGCCGTACCCTTTCTTGTACGTCGGCAGCGCAGGCCCATTACTGAACTCGGTCAGATCACTCCGCAGGAGCTTACACCGAACCACGTGCTGAAGAAAGATCGAAGCGTCCTCGCTGAAGTTGCCCTTGTCATGCGTCATCGCCTTGTCGACTGGAGCGAACAGAGTCAACGTAGCAGTCCGATACTCGAACCCCAGAAGCTGCATTCCGAGGATAGAACCCATCACAGAATACCCTGAAGATTTCATCTTTCTTGAAGCCTCGTGGAACGAGCCATCGCCAGGAAAGCCCGCGCGGTTTCCCCTCTTCAGCGAGGGGACGCAGTCCAGATCCAGCGTGGGTCCCTGCACGGGCGAAGAGAGCTCGAAACCTGGGTCGAAGAACCTCTCGACTCCGAAAACCGTCAGGGACTTGTCGACGAACAGAGGCAAGCCGTCGATCTTGACGCCGTTGAGGGAAATGGACGGCTCGCCCGGCAGAGAAGTGACGATGAGGGAGCGGTTGCCCAGCGCGGTCGGGACGGCGGTGCCGTAGGGAAGCGAAGAGAGGAAGCGATGGGAAAGAGAGAGCGGAGCGAAGTGGAACTGGAGGAGGGAGAGCGAGGGCTGGCCAGACCGGGAGAAGGCGGCGTCGCGGGGGGCGAAGATGGTCAGGGACTGAGAGCGCGGGACGACCGACGTCTGAGAGACGAGCTCGAGGGTCAGAGCCATCGACGTGAAGCGGGCGCCGGAGAGGATCCGGGCGGCTTGATGGAGGGAGTCGGAGTGAGGGGCGGAGGAGAGGGAGAGCGGAGGGATGACGGCGAGGACGACGATGGCGGCGGTGACGAAGAGGACGAAGGGTAAGGACGCCATTGACCGAGGAAGCTTGGAGAGAGAGTGGTTTCTCAGTTTGGTTGGCTCTGATTGAAGGTGGAGCACTGAGAACGAACTGAGCAGAAGGGCTTCTAGTTGACGAGCCCGAAGATTTGGCGGGAGATTGCACCTGCACCGTTTGGTTAGTTAGAAATAGTTACAGTTTTTGGCAGTAACTGTGCAATGACGAAACTGACCTCAGAGGCTGAAGCGTATTTTATCATTTTGCATTTTTTTTTTTGGCAAGTTTGAATCTACATCTTATAAATCGTAGTACGTACACGCTTACAGAGCAGCTAAGAGCTTGAATACTCCTATTGACGCGAACAAGAATTGCAAGCAGGTCGATCCAATCATCGAACTTCAAGAAGATTGGCCTGCATGGAGAGATCTCCCAGCCCCGTCAAAGAATTGTGAATGCGGAATGAGGAACGTGCTGAAGGCAAATGAGGATCCAACTTGCACATTCAAAGCTCCGCGATCGCTCTGTCATGCTCATTCAGGCCCTTACCGGATGTAGTGGTATGACAATTCATTCAAATTTGATCGAACAAAAAGGAGGAGAAGGTGCCATAACCCATTGTTGGAATCAATTATATGACTCGTCTTTAAAGTATAGAATTCAATCATATAGTAGGATGAAAATAGACAGAGGGAGAAACAAGTACAGGCGTGCCATTAGATCGTCCCTTCCTAGTGCCCACGCATCTGGTCCTACGTTTTGAAAGCTTCTCTCTTCATGAACCATAAACAAAAATTGCTCCTTGGCCATGAAAAGCAACTAATTCTCCTTAAGCGAGAAACAATCCCGCTCAATCATCAATGTACAACTCCGTAAAGCACAAGTACAAGACAAAATTCCAACTCAGAAATCAATGGCGACACCCACCGGTCACCCTCTACCATACTTTCAGAACACGTACATTAACTAGGCCACAGAATCGCACAATCTCATCTAAAATCATGTAATTTTGTCCAAAAAGTACCTGTACAATCCATATCAGACCTTCAAAAGGCAGTAACTGTGTAACGGGCCAACTGGTGCGGGAGCATTCAGGGAATTCCTATTGCTGAGGTTGATTTTACCTTTGGTTTTTTTTTGGCACCTCAGTGTGTGTAACGACTGTCCTTCAAAAAATATGTTAATTCCAGCTTCTTCTTGGCCTGAAACGTCGTTGAAGGAAACAGAAAAGAAATAAGAAAATCTAACTCCAAACAAACAAACACCCCCCTCCCCTCAAAAAAAAAGAAAACCTCTTTTTTCAAATTCCAAAATAAACGATCAGCAATCCTAGCATCCGGGAACAATTTTGCCCGTTTACCCGCTATAAAATTCTTTAGTTATTTTCCCTAAACTGATAAGTACCTACTCAAAATCATATGTTTTTATAAGAGTGTAAATGGTGGTAATACTTCCGATTCTTCTGCCGTGAACGCCAGTAGCATGCAAGGGCTCCAAAGGCACAGCTAGCAACAGCAATTGCTAACGCAGCTCCGATAGGCACCACTATCGCATTTGTTGAGGCCGCTGAATCTTCCAGAGCTCCATTAGCTCCATCCTTCTGAATAATATCTTTCTTCTGGTAAATAGACACAAGGGTCTTTCCATAGTACTGCTTCAGAAATTTAAAAACCTCATCCTGGTCCCAGTCAATATTAATAGAACCATCATTCCTTCGACTGTCAGACCTATGACAAGATGAGCAAAGCTGTTTTGGAGGCCAAATGATCTTTGGAAACTCCGGATCGGCAGTGCCTAGAGAAGCTTCATCTTTCATCAATCTCTCATTTACTTTGTTATGCGTACTCCACAACCAAAGTGCAAAATCACGTGTCGTCTTGAATGGAGTAGAAACACTGAAGAAAATATTTGCACATGGTAAATGGTAATAATACTAAAAGAGCTTAAGCACGTGGTTATTAGATAGTTGTACCTCGAACACATTCTATAGAAATGTTGGCGACACTCCTCACAGATGAAAAAGTTGTGGATAAAATCGCATATGGCTCCAAATGCAAACTGACTCTCTCCATCTTCAATTCTTACAGATAGAGAATGAAGAAGCACCCACAATCCACAGCTGCAAAAGAACCAAATCGGCTGAATTAAAAAGTGTAGCAAGAAATGACATGAGCTTCTGCCACATTATACTGAACCTTCCAAAAATGATGCTTAGGTGAGAGCAATGAGTCAGGCTTCAAATAAAGGAGAACAATAATACCTAAATCCTCTAGTATCATTCTTGCTGCCACGGCAGAACATCTGCAACAAAACACAACGAATGCCAAAATTTAGCTGCTGAAAGGTATAGGTAATTGAAATTCCAGGGCGAGGGAAATGTGAAATAATTAGACAAAAAAGTTTCTTCTATCGTTAAGTCCAACATTTTGTCAATTTGTATGAGCATGGCGTGAAAAGGATGAAGATAAAAACATCAGCTTATTTTGGCACCAAGCTCAAGTGGGCTGAGGCACAATACCCGACTGCTATTGTTGCAAAATTGATGACTGCTCTTCAACAACTAAATCACCTAGTTTCAGAGGTGCTCTCCACTTATGTATCATCTCACGTTCTCTTTTACTAGCACTTGGGGAAGTCACAAACCCATAATGTTTACCGTTTGATGCACTGCCGGAGTGTCAATTGCATGAAGGTGACTGTGAATATTGTGAATTTCTATGGCCGGTACCATTATAGCATCCTAGACCAGAAATCAGGTTACTAATTGCTTAATGAACCTTGTGATTTGCATGAGCTAACCTCCTTTCCTTCAGGGTTCAACCTTTATTTGTAACCTTTTCACATTTTCTTTCTTATCTCATTAAGACTTGACAAGTCACACCAAATCATTGAAGTCCAACATTATTCCCAAGTAAAAGGCATCACTACCAGAGTCCAAAGGCAAGTTATAACACTGTCAAGCACCTTATGAAACTACCGCAGCTCTACCTATTATAATTCCATTCTTGTGCTTTGGCTGAGGATGACAATCTCACACCTAAATGTGAAAATCAGACGACCTAATAACTTTTGGCAAGGCATAAAAGTTTGGGGTAAGAAGAACCTGATTGCTTAAAAAGATCACACTGGATAACATATCATGCAGATATAAAATGTTCAAGCAACGAAACTTCTGTTACTAATGAACCATGAGAAATGGACACTAAGGATGGGCTTTAAGATGATGTGTAAAATGGTTTATATGTCTCTAGGCTACAGCACGTTGGAAATCTCTTCTGCACTCCTCAAAATCACGATTAGATCTGCCATTACTGTGGTGTTTCTCTCTTTCCCCCCACCATAGTAGCCTAACCTCAATGAATTAAAAGACATTTCAACAAACATTAATTAGAAGTGCCCTGCTATTATTATTTAAATACATAAACACTGATCAGATGCAAAAAGTTCATAAATCTCACACAGAAATATCCAGAATTTAACGAAGTAGAGAATGCAAATTTAAAAATAAGTATGAAAATAGAATTAACAATGTACCCACCCAATATCCACGAGGAACTTCTTTTCCACATATCTGGAAATTATGAATGGCTGTCTTGTCACCACCACTAGAAACTTCCTGTCTGTCAAGCATCAGCATATCCAAGGGATAAAAGTGATCAAAGTTGACAAGAACTTCCGCACTACCCTGACGACACCTAAAACAGACAGTCTAAGTCAAAAACTAGTGAGGCAGAACATTAATGGCAATCACAGTTGCAAATAAAGAATGTGAACTAACCGCCTCGAAGGGTGATGCGCAACCAGAAGTTGCAGAAATTGTATGAGTGAAGCCCGAGTTTCCGACTTGATCTTTTTCATATTATATATGGAGAGGACCAGAAATGAAATTGAAAACAATGTAAGGGATTCAGCAAAAAATGGAAAGATGCCAGATTAGGTCTCACAGAACCATATCGAAGGTAAAATTGCACCTTGTGCTCTAAAATGATGTCAAAGGCAGTGACTGTGGCCTCCTCAACATCATATACAGCCCGTGCAATCTTCAGTTAACCATTTCATAGTCAATAGTAGTACAGAAGAGTATAATTAGATAAAAAAGAACTATTTGGACTATGATGATCCCACCTGTTCAGGGTCTGAAATATTTGACGAGAGATGCTCATTTTCAAATTTCTCATCATCCAAACCATATGAGCTGTACATTCAGTATTGAACAGTAGAGAAAAAAAAAATGAGAAGTCAAAGTTTAACTTTGCAGTACTTAATATGTGGCTCAAATAACTCAGATAGACAACATCGTCATCCACAAATGTGAAAAGAAAGGTAAAGCCCACTTCACTTCGAAGATTAGACATGTCTCAACCCAAAAGTAATGTAGCTCCCTGATTGACATCTAATAATGAGGTCCTCATATGAATTCTCAATTTCACTCTGTGACAATAGTGACTATTCAGTATACATTCTGATTCTGTCCCCACAAAAAAAATATATATATATATATTTAAGTTGATCAAACTTGAAAAGCCTATTTTATATTCCAAGCATGGAATTTTGCATATAATTTAGCTGTCAATCTGGGAATCTAAAATCTACAGATGACTAATTTGTTAATACATTCCAAAACTGAAAGGATAAACTTATCTCTGGTTGATGAAAGGAATTTAAGTAGCTGGATGCATTTGTTAGAATGTCCAAGAACTTATAAGATGAACGATGTACCACGAATAATCACTTTCTAACCAGAAAATACTAGAAATACTTCCTACCTGCCCAGTTGCTTATTGATCCAAGTTAACAGGCGTTCTGCAGTGCGTCCATCATCAATTGCACGTATCTCACTTTTCTCTTGTTTAGGTTCCCAACCGGCAGCAACAAACTTGGAAGGAGGCCCCCAGAAGAGCATAGGATAATGACTCACAGAAAATTTATCACAAAGTTTGTTGTTTATCTGCTCTGCCAAACAATCAAAATGGACCAAATAGCTGAATCATGCATTAAAGAGATTCCAGCAAAGACCGCATAAGCAGGTTAATCTATAGTACAACATAAATAAGTGAAATGGCAAGGAGCCAGCATTTTCAATTTTCAAATAGATGGATGGTACAAAAAAGTGGTGGCTTTCAAGTGGTGGACCATCCATGTTTATCAGCAGCAAAAATTGCAAATCATTCATTTTCCTTTTGATAAAAATTTCATTGTCTTATACTAGCAACCTGCACATCAGATATTTGCCAACACAATTACCTATCCAATTCAAAATTCCTAAATGATTTTGCACAACCATGCCAGTTCTGATCCATCATACCACAAGTCTGGACATAAATACCTCTCTAAAGGAAACCAGAGTTTTCCTGCATTTTTTTTGTCTGCAAAGCAGAGTATTTCGAAGCAACAGTATTTGGAATAGAATGAAATGCTGACACAATAATTTTAAGTACCCTCAGTGCGCAGTCTACTCTTGTCATCAAAACTATCCCGGGATGCACTGCATCAGGTCCATTGAAAAGTCTGGCCACCTTCTCATATTGCGGCTACAAAATAGAATCTTAAAAAGTTATTAAGAGAAAAAAAAAGAAAAAGAATTCAATATTTGATATGTAGCACTAGCAGATAGTACCTTGTAATTTCTACATGCAGGACACCTGCAAGATCAATAATCAACAGCAATCAGAAATTCAGTCATACATACCCAGCCACTAATCCATACATCTACACTGCCACACAAAGAAACCGACATAAACACAAACATGAACACTCAAACTCGTTGGACACGCATGCATGAGAGAGAGAGAGAGAGAGAGAGAGAGAGAGAGAGAGAGAAGCTAAGAGCTTGTCTTTCAGTAGAAACCTAGAATTACAATTTAACGTACCTGCAATGCAAAACTGAACATTTTGAAATTCACTAAAGCATTTGGAACCTGTCATGCTGTTGCATGAGCAATTATACCTATATACCTAGAGGGTAAGGGCAGTTGTTGCCACCTCAACATGTTGGCAGAAGGCAAATCTACAAATTTTATGTCAAATGTATCTCCAGCATAAGAATTAATCAAAGTGAGGAACCTGGTTTCTAGAATTCAAAAGACCAGCAACTTAAGCAAGCACTTATTTAGCTGCTACATATTGTCTAAAATTGTGTTTTACCATTGATCAGGCATAGCAGAATCAGTTAATCAAATTAATTCAATCTCAGATGCCATATTGCCAAAACACAGGATGGCATAACAACATAGGCTAAGTGAAATCTAACATATTTCCACCAGTTAACCAGCCAGAACATGTGAAGCCAGATGAAATTCTACCTTCCATCTAAAGCATGCAGGGTCCATGCTTGCAAAGGTCATCTTAAAGATCATTACTTGAGAATGGAGAGTTGGTCGCTGATTTGGTAAGTTGGTGTTTTACTCAATCGGGCAATCATATTCAAGCTATCAGGTGTGTTAGTATTTAGTACTATGATCAATTGCAGCTATCTGCTCTCCTAGTATTACAGGCCAACTCATAGCAAAGGGAAAGCATTGGGGTGAAAGCCTGCATCATAAAATACCATGTTGTCCTTAAAATTCATTATTTTGAGCAACTCATCCACGATGTCTCCAATAAACCCGCGAGTCGCATGATTTTTTCGTCTCTACTCTTTCAATTGATGCTCCTATTGGCTCCAATAATTTTACAACATGATATCCATATCAAGAAACCAAAGGATTGCATGAACCAACGCTGGTGATAAGGTCAATCCGAGTCAATATTCAGTTAATATTTTCTGCAGTTTAACCATGAAGGGCTCATTGATATGCAGCAAAGCAACAGCAAGATGATGCTCCACAAATGTTTGAACGAACAAATACCATAATCACTACACAACATTCAGTCCTTTATCTCACCAACCACCACAGATAGACATTTGTTAGTGATGAGTACCGCCATAGCCTCACTGTCTAATGGTTCTTGGCAGCTTGCTGCTCTCTCTGACTTAAGATAAAGGCTGATCAATATATGAAGACGGTCATGACAATGTCTCCCTGTTGACCAGCAGAACAATATACAAAGAGGTTCAACCCCGACTTAATTTTTGTTTACTGAACGTGCTTCAGAGCTACCACTACACTGGCTACTCGATAAAAATCCATCCTACGCGAGTCAACTGGCTTTCCCCCAACGACAATTTTTTTCCTCCTGCTCCCAAGTACCTAATTCAAGTGAAAATATAAATTTTCAACACAGCCAAACGGAAGCTGACATCTCTCGCAGTCTTCAGTTGCTCATGAGCAATGGAGTAACAAAGGAACGTGCTACTTTATTAGCTCAAAAACTACCACCACGCATCAGATGCAACACCGGTAGAGCTAACAAAGGCGCGCCAACTAAACCGATCTCAATACTATCAGAAACGTTTCTATACCACCTAACACTAATCATTTCACCGGAGAGACAGGTTCCCGAACGGGAAATGAATCGCGTCGAACGGCGCTCCTAGCCAAATCAAACGGCGAGGCATCACCGAACTCACGCACGCACGCGCCCAAAAGATGCTATGGAGAGGTGGAGAGAAAGCACTGACCAGTGGGCGAAGAACTCGACGACGGCGTAAGTAGCGGGAGTTGCCGCGAGGGCGGCGTCGAAGTTGGTGGCGTTCAACTCGACGGCGTAATCCGCGGCGGGGCCATCGGCGGCGGCGGCGGCCCGCAGGATCGAGCGCGATCCGGCGGCGGCCCAGGGCGGAGACGCCGTCGCTCGGTGGAAGACCAGTGGCGCCAGATGCAACAGCAGCAGGATCGCAGCTATCCAAGACATGGAAATGGAAATGGAAATGGAAATGGATCCGGCGAGAGGGAGAGGGAGAGGTTTCTCGTCTCCGATCTAGCTGCCGGCGTACGGAGATCACAGGGGAGGCGGGATCCGGCGAGAGGGAGGGAGGAAACGGCTCGGAATCGGGAATTTGAAGTTTGTTTTCCTGGGGATCCGATGTCTTTTCGTTACAATGGTCTACGATTCTTTCCGATGGAGAGGAGGTCGGATTGCTGATTAGTTACGGATTCGTTCAGGTTTTGGTGGGGGTGTCGGAAAGAATTTGTTGTTGGGGGGGGCCCACGCTTTTCTCTTGACCTACTAGATACCGTGTGCTGCTTTCGAATTAAGAAGGGCCTAAAGGCCACGGTTTGGGCCTGAGTTCATATTATTACTATTTTTGGAGATAATCTAGGTTCTATGTCTATGAGCGAATCGAGCTTCTTTTACTATCCATTACATAAACCAGCAAATGTACACAGTAATGGCTGCGATTACATCATGTTTCGAAAGTTTCTTTTTTTTAAGAGAAGTATTGATCGGAACAAGAGTTCGGTAAATTAAAAAGGCTAATCGGCGAGCGAATTTCATTTGTTGGTTCGCATTATGAAATTCAAAGTATTGATCGTCATCAAGCTCCATCTCTTCCCATCGAAGACTCCCGTTACAAAGAGTAGCGAGTTGAACATGCTAAATGAGTAGGTCATGTTAATATCTAGATAAGAGTCTCTATCTCGACAGTTCGTGCGCTAACTTTGCAGGATATCCCTAGCATTGTCCATCCCGCTACGCTTACAAGGGGAGCGGCTGGTACACGTCGGCCTTTGCTTTTTTCCTTAGTTCCCACTTTGAAGGGTTTCACCATCACCAGGCCTACCTTCTCTCTCCCTCGGCAGCCTGCCCTCACCATCACCACATCCGCCCTCCCCGATGACCGCCCGCTGCTCCCCTCCGTCGGTGTCACCTCCAACAACAGGCAGATTGGAGCACCAAACAAATTGTAATCCTCTAGAGCTAGAATTACCTAATATTTGCAGATCTCGCGATACCAACTAAACAACTAAACATTTCCGCAAAGACAATGAGCATATGAAATTGTTCAATCATAATCCCCTAGATTTGGTCGTCTATGCCATCAAATTTTGGTTTCCAAAAATAGAGTAGCTCGTCTATGGAACATATTTTGCCTTTGGGATGATAATCGATCCAGATATCTTGCGCGATTGAATATTTCTGTGTAGATAATGTCGGTCAATTAAAGTTTTCTAAATAAGGAATTCAAACTAGATCACAAACGATTAAGGGATAAAATTATCTCAAGATAGTTTTCGTGATAAAAGTTGTTATCGTAGAATTATAAATCCATTATCATATTCACACTCATTACTTATATTCTAGCTGCTAATATGTAGTGTAAATTCTGCTGATATCCACTTGCTAATCTACTTTTATTCACATAGTGCTCTACCCATATCCACTCAATACATTGCCAATATTTATGCGATAGCCTCCATGCAGTACCTTATTGATATCCATGCATTACCCTGTTGATATTCAAGTGACGGATACACTTAGCTTCCTAAATTCATTCAACTGTTCTCCTATAAATCCTCTAAACTTGACACTTTGGTATATTTAAGATTATCCAAGATTAAGTGCGCTCAACATAGGTTCTTTAAATCATCGGAATCATTTTACCAATTACATCAAAGTTCTTTTTCAATGCAAATATAAGCTGAAAAATAAACAATTCTAACATTTATTAAGGTCGACGTAATTCATTAATAATTTTGTCAGCTTCACAACATATTATGGGTTCTCACAACAATATTAACTCAAATGAAAAAGAAGCATACTACATGGAGAATTAAGCACATACTTCTTTGAGTTGGGGATATCCATTTAACGGCCTCGTTGATTTGAACTCAGATTTATGCTCCAAGTCAATTCTGTCTTCCAGAAAAAGTAGCTGGCTAAAGCATCTTTCCCACCATGAAACAAAGTACGGTATGTACCAGCGTAATCACTACATATTCTCTTCAGGCTTCTTGCGCTTAAGGACCACAAAGAATGTGATGGATTCATGACTTTCTGGCTTCAGGAAATAGAGACATTTCGCCACTTTCAGCGAGTGACGATGGAACAAGTCGTCGATGATCAGTTCATCGCCAAAATGATGGCGCAACAATCCCTCTAATCCCACTCTTAAGCAGAGAGAGCGCGATTCAGGGGTGGAAAAAGCAACGTGCATTTTGGGGTGGCTTAGAGTCTGAATCCTCTCGATGTGGAAGAATTTGTTTCGACTAATCACTTGTTTCAGGTCCTTTTCTGATGGGAAATACATTGGCAAGTTGAAGCTCCCTACTTTGGCTTTGCTTATGATCCCCTGCGTAACCAAAATTCACTTTCAAAGTGATAGTAATCCTGCTTGTTTCTTGGCGGCAAATAGTGATTTTCGCCATTCGTAATTTTTTTGTCCATTTTTCACGTGCAATGTCAATCTCTCAACAGTTAGATTTCAACTGCACAGATCCAAGAGATATGGACATCTTCGAAAATAAAGTATTTCTTGCATCTGGGATAGACAACGGAAACAACCTACAATATGTCACTCTACATGGTTTTCACTTGGAGATGTTATTTTTCACGAAAGTTATTACATTCTTTGCAGCATAGATCTTTAAACTTAGCTTTGCAACTTTCAAAGTTTTTTACCACAAAGTGATCCATGAAACCACACGATTACTTATTTAAGGAGATCCTCTCTGAAATAGCTCTTGTGAATGTACTTTGTTGGAATAATTAGGACATCCAAGTTAAACACGCTACTGCTAACCTTCATGAAAAGTATCAGTAAAGCGAACTTTAGTACGATTAGCGTGGCCAATCATCCTGAAATGCATAATTCAATGTCGCTGGTCTTATTCTTCCGTACGATCTCATGCGTCAAGTGTTAGCCCATGCATGCAATTACGTACCTCATTTGCCATGTCCACAAGGCAAGAACCCAGCAGCTCCAATTCTGACCCTACGGTGGTCTGAGAATCATGAACCAAATCCGGCTCACCAGGCACGACCATAAATATCAATCCTTCACTGACCATCTCCTCCGCTCTCGCACTGAGAAACATCTCCATGTCTCTCCCGAACTGAGCGGAGTAAGCCCCGACTACCTCGGCGGGCGAGTTCACGTGATAAATTCTCTCTCCATTCCAAGCACGGGAAGACTTGTCCAGTATCTCTGGTGGAACGCGGGACAGCCAGTGGAGTGCACAGGACGAGTATGCAAAGTGTAGGGACGCAGTCGGGAGGAGACGGCCATGGAACGACCCTGGGGCTGCCATGGCATAGTAGCGCCGCCTCACTGGCAGGTGGTTGGTGAAAAGCGTGTTGAAGTCATTGGTGGGGAGGTCGTTGAAGATGGCTTGGAACTCGAGGGTACGAAATCGGGGTTCTTTGATGGGTTTGATGAGGTCTAAGAGGCATTGTACTATGGTTTCGATGGCTTGGATGGATGTGAGTCCTGTAGAGCAACCGAAGTCTGCTATTCTGATGATGGGGTTTGGAGAGGATAACCGGAGGTGGTTGAGATCAAGGGTTGTGGGTAAAGCTTCCTTGATCATATCCATGGCGGCGGCAGCGACTCCTTTCTGTAGAGTCGGACAATATGTGGTGATTACTTTTGCAATACTTAATTTTAATAATTGCAATTAAGACTTTTCCAAAACACATCCATATGTTTAGTGGAGAGATCGTCCAATGTCCAGTCCCTCTAAGAATGCACGAGACGCAAGAAAGATTCACTAGATATCTAATACATGCACTAGCTTATGAAGTAATTGATACATCCAGACCAAGCCCATAATTAATACTCACCGCTTGAGTACACCTGTTAAGGGTTATCTTAACTGCTGAATCGAGTCTTTGCCAATGACTTTACGACGGTGATAGTGTTTGATGCAGCCGAAGCGGGGGTAATGAAATACAGAAAAGACGCTAAGTTCGCAAACACGAGTAGCAACTCAAAAACTAGCATACTTGTGCAATAAGAGAGAAAATTCACCAAATAAAAGCTGGTAATTTCATATAATAGTGATTAGAAGTGGATGTATGAAGAGAGGGGCAAAGTGGAAAAGATATTGAAGAAAGGATGAGATAGGACAGTCCAATTACGAAACTAAAAATTATGAGACAAAGGGAATTTTATCGTTGGTGAACCAAATTATAAATAAATAATTTTAAAAAATCAATATCTTTAGGTAGTGGAAAATGATCATCTACTACTTGAAATATATATCATCAAAACAGTACTATGATGGGACGCATATAGTAAGTGCTTGGTCCATGGAGCCAGTTACCCACAAGCTTTCTGTTCTAATCTTCAATGGATGCAACATTTTGGCGTGAGTTGTATTCTTTTCACAGCTAGTAGAAAAAAGGAGAGAAATGTTAAGCGTGCTAAAACTTTTTATGAAATTCGATCTACCACGTGAAGTTATAAAATTATATAAAGTGACGCAACCAACACAATCCACATTCACTAGAATTTGTATTCATCTTGTATAGAAAATCCCCAATAGAAGGAGTTCTAGGCATAGTTATAAGTAGAGCTAGCAAAATGGGTCATAAACTTATATTATGACCCATTTTTAATTAAATAGATCATATATGGGTCAAGTGAAAGTTAAATATGGGTAAGATATTAGTCTGAGAAGGTAAAACACAAAAAAAAGAAGAAGAAGGTCTAAATGGGTTATTTTATTAGGAAAGGAAACCCACTTTAAAGTTTAAACCTATGGTCTATTTTTAACTTTATAAAAATGTTGTTTAATAAAAAATAAAATTATAATTATTTTTCATATTTCAATTTTTTTTTTGTTTTCTTTTTTTCTTTCTTTTTCTTCCTTTCGGCGGCCGAGCAAGCGACAAGCAAGGCGAGGCTCAAGCTCATCGGCAGGTCACCGGTGAGCTCAATCTCTGTGGTGGCGGCCGGCCAAAAGAAGAAAAAAAGAAAAATAATTATTTAAAATTTAAAATTATATTTTAAAAAGTAAAAATTATATTTTAAAAAATTAAAAATTCGATTTAAAAAATTAAAAATAATTATAAAAAATTTCCATTAAATTTGAAGAAATTGTTTTTGGAAATAAAATAAAAAAGAATCATTTCGATTTTTTTTCGATTCTATTCCTAAGAATAATTTACGGACAAAAAAATACATTTGGTAATTGCACAAAATTTTTATTCCTATGATATAAATGTGTTTAGTAGGATTCTAAAAATTTTTCTTTGAATTTTTAATACTCTTATTATATTTTTCTTTTCTCTTTTCTCTTCTTCTTC
Source organism: Eucalyptus brandiana (assembly GCA_014182725.1). Lineage (NCBI taxonomy): Eukaryota > Viridiplantae > Streptophyta > Magnoliopsida > Myrtales > Myrtaceae > Eucalyptus > Eucalyptus brandiana. The sequence goes on from CM024669.1 coordinate 35,074,834, forward strand.
CTCTTTCTTTGTGGTCGGTTGTCATGACCATGGCCGACGAATGGCTAAGCGAGGTTCGGTGAGCTCATCTAAGGCTCACTTGGCCATGGTGAGCATCGGCCTCGCTAGATCTAGGTGAGGCTGAGCCTCGTCGATGGCCAAGTGAGGCTCAATCTCGCCCAATTGGCACAACATCAGCCTTGCCTTGGCCTAGCGAGGCTTGCCCTAGCTTGGCGAGGCTGACCTCACGCCACCTGGGCGAGACTCGGCCTCGCCTAGATTTGGCAAGGTCAACACTTGTCGTGGCCGGGTGAGCTCGCTAGACCTCGCCCAATCGGTCACCAACCACCACTATTGGGGGCCGACAATGGCTAGTGACTACCTAGGACTGGGGGGAAGAAGAAGAAGAAGAGAGAAGAAGAAAATAAATAAAAGAAAAGTTTTGGCTTGATTCTTGAAATTGTTCCCAATAATAGATTTGAAAGATTTGAAGCTTTTTTCTACTTCTTAATTTTGTTTTAAATCTATTCTTGGGAACAAAAATTTTATCAAACAGAATTTTGTTATTTTTTTGTTCCAAAAAACAAAAGAATAAAATCAGTTGTTCTAGGGATGGTTACCAAATAGGGCCTAAATATACCCTAAGCGTCCTTTCATCCTCCATTCTCTCTCTCTCTCTCTCTCTCTCTCTCTGCGCAGGTTATGCCGTGCAATACATAGCACGAAGTTGTGCAACAAAAGAATCATTACTGTGCCCACGATGGGGTGGATTGGTGGGGGAACATCGAAAGTCAAAGTGAAAACAGGAAACACGTGCGTTAGATCTTACGCTCGTTAGCAAAGAAGAGATTACCAAGAGTACAATTCTTTATATAGTGTAATATTAATTACTAACCATGTAGAGATCAGGCTAACTATGCACAAAAGCACTTGCAGCAATTTCGTCGACCAACTCTATTTCAATTCTTGATTGATAACTTGGTTAATTATTTGCAAGAAGTTAATGGCACATTTGGTAACGTTTCTATTCAAAAATTGTTTCTTAGAACAGAAATAAAAACTATTTCTACTCCGGGGAACAATTTTTGAACAGAAGAATGCGTTTAGTAACTGTACAAAATTTCTGTTCTTAGAATAGAAAAAGAACGGAAACACGTTTAGTAAACTTGTATAATTTTGTGTTTCTCTTAATTTTTTAAACAAACAGTCCCTAAACACATTGGTTTACTTGAAGATTGAGGAGATATGTAAATAGTTTAAGTGCATGGCATATATTTGATCTTTCACACTATATATGCACCGTAAAATCTCATGTTTGGAACATCTAATTAGGTTACAGTTTGCTTCTTAATTCATAAGGGTTAATTAGATCGATACATCCTTGTAAGTGCAGGGAAACTTTAAGGAACGGACTACATGCGACAAGGATTTTACTGCTAGTACAAAGAGAAAAGCTCAAATGATATATCTTGTTATATGTATGTATATCTTGTAATAAGAAGTACCTGATAGGAAGAGTTCTGCTCGTAACTGTGAGGTCCATTCCCTCCATTCATGACCACTGCTTCAGAGATGCTCATCTTCCTCTCATCCTCCATTCTCTCTCTCTCTCTCTCTCTCTCTCTCTCTCTCTCTCTCCACGCGCAGGTCAAGTCATGCGATAGTATCGAATCTCAGCGCAAGCACAGGTAGGAAGATTGGCCACAATATGCACGATACCACTCACCCTACCCTATCACCTATCTAGGCGGCCGTCCGTCTTACATTTGCTTGAAAAGGAATTGCGCTATCATAAATGGGAATTCTAGATCGATAAATAGAATCCTCCCAAGACTAACATTAGATTGAGCACCAGTTATTTCGTATCTGGTCAAAATCTTCACCAAAAGAATCGCTATTATGCCGACAAGGACACTTCAAGTTTATTTTAAGGCGGCTTTGGTAAGGGGAGATCAAAGTCAAGGTAAGAACGTGAAACGTGCATTAGATCTTACCATATTCAGCAAATGAGGCTACCAAATACCAACTCATAAGTAAAGCTCAGGCTAGCCATGCACAAAAATACTAAACGGCGTTTTAGTAATCAAATATATATCCAAGAGAAAGTCAGCTTTTTGCTTTTCAGATAAAGAACAACAACACGTAACAAAGGATGATTATCATTAACCTTGATGAGATTCGACTATTGCCAAGTCACATAACCAGGACAAGTCTTAGTTAAGGTGAAATTGAACAGGAGGCTTGTAAGTGTTTTCCATAATTACTAAGCCATCCATTTCTTAGGAATAAAGTTAGAAGGCATTTTGTTCACAGAAATTGGTTGTGCATTTGGCAGTGACTTTCCCGAAGGCCTATAGACCTTTAAAGGTCCTTGACCAAATGTTAACATGTTTGGCAAATTATTTTGAAGAGATTTGACGAAATGCAACATTTCCAAAGTACTTTATAGAGTGTGTTTGGTTCAACTTTCCAAAGAGATTTTCCACCTCTAAGGCTCCTTGGGGAAATGTTAAAGCATTTGGTAAGTATTTTAAAATAGCTTTTTGCTAAATGCTTGCATTTAGATTGTTGAAAACCCAATGTTACTCCCATCCAGCCTTCCATAGTAGCAATTGCGGAATGCTGAAACTATGATTAAATATTTTTTGCCTTCCAAAACTACCCTCACCAACTCTATGGTGTTATAGTTTTGTCCCTCCTTGTAATTGTTCATCTTCTTTGCATAAGAGCAGTCGACAAGACCATATTTGGCCAGCAAGGCCAAATCCAGCTGATGAAGGGCTGGTGAACGGTCGATGAAGGGCTTGGCAAGGTCGCATGACCCAAGCAACCTCTATCAAAGGTTGCACGGCCTCAGGCGACCACCGCTTAGGTCTCACAACCTTAGGCGATCCTTGCGAGACCTAGGCAACGGTTGCCTAGGTCGAGTGTCGCTTGGGTTGCACGAGCCTTGCTAAGGGTCGCCTGAGGTTGCATGACCTTAGGCGCCCTTCCAAGAGGTTGCTCGAGGTTGGGCAACCTTAGTCATCGGTGACCATAGCCCTTCGCCAAAGCCGACAAAGGGTTTGGACCCTTTTTTGATAAAAAATAATAATATAAAAAATACATTCAAAGCCTATTACAAAAGTTTTTTTACCCGACACTACTTGAACTCAAAGTCTCTTTATAAAGAATTTTTATCAAATACAATTTACATTTCTCCAAAGGGCTTTGGTTTTCAGCATAAGTATTACACCTAAAGTCCATTTGCAAAGTTGAACCAAATCCACCCATTGTCTCTAAGCCTAATGAAGTTCCATAGTAGTTTTGGGCTTTAGCGTTTTCAAAATGCAATTACATTTTTTATTCTTTCAATTTTGCTTTCACTAAATTTTCAAAATTTCGAAAATACCGTCACCATTGACTGCTTCATGCGTTGTTGTTGGTGACACCAAATCCGATCGCCAACAAGCTAAATTTGGTTTACCAATAAAGGGTTTGAGTTATTGTTTATTTTTAAAAAATAACAAGTCATTTATTTATACCTGTATTTTTCCAAATATCATTTAAACTGAAGTTACTTCCCAAAATGCTTTCAAATTACAATTTATCAAACACAATTTGTACTTCGAATACCCTTTTAAACAAAAGCACTTTGCATTTCTTCTAAAGCCTAACCAAATATAACCGCTATTGTTAAATCTACTTTCGTTTGGTCATAATTGAATTATACATGTTAAAGGTTATGCCTCGTAGGATGGCTGACAATGAAAAGATCATTACATCATTTCAAATGACTAGAATAATTACATTAAAATTTCGTATAAATATCTAAGACTACATTGGGAAAGTTTAGAACTTAATTGGCATCATTACAATGAGTTTAAGATTGAATTGGTAATTTGTCCCTTTAAAAGTTGGTAAATTTTAAAAAAATTAACAATTAAGGCAAATAAAAGTGGGTAAGTCAATAAAAAAAGTTTGTAAGATAAAAAAAAAAGAAAAAGAAATTAAATGAATTGTAGTAATAAGCAACCCAAAGAAAAGTTCGTGACTTAATTGGTGGGTAACTTAATCGGAAAGCAGTGTCAAGTCAGTCAAACAAAGGTTGGGGAATTGTCCAACTTCAACAGTCTCGCTCTTCACCATTGAAAAGAAAGCAAAAGTGGAAACGATGTGGAAGAAAGGGAGAGAGAACAATCTGATTATGAAATTAACATGGAATTATAAGATCAAGGGAACTTTGTGGTGATTCTCCGGAAGAATTTTGAATATATATATCTGGGCTGGAATAAGCGTTCGGTGAATGGAAAAACAAAATAGTGGAAAAGGCTTATTAGTGGGCTGTTTTCATTTATTAATTTCAGCTGTGAAATTCCAAGTATTGCTCGACATTTCAGCCCTTCCTATCAAAGACTGTTAGAAGAAGTAGCAAGTGAAGACTTGAAATGAGCAGATTATATTTAATATCTAATGAAGTTCTACCTAACTTGTCAATTATTGTGCAGAACATGCTTAGCATCGTTCATCCCTATTTTCCCTCTTTCTTCACCATCCTCTCTCCTGGATGCGGATGGTCTGCTCCCTAGCAGGCATCCATCGTTTGCTGCGCTCACTAATGGTTAACATGCGTCAATTGGGAAAATTATGTAAAAAGTCATGAACTTATTATAATTGTATTAATTTAATCATAATCTTTTTTTAACAATTCAATCTTAAACATTTCGTATATGTGTCAATTCAACCCATATAGCCAATTTTGACTGACTGGCGCTAACATGATATTTTTTAAATAATGTATTAATAGTTTTTTGAAATTTTATATATTTCGTTTTTCTTTTCTTTACTTAATTTTTTTATAATATTTTTTCTACTTATGATTATTTATACTTCAGTATTAATTTATTTTTTCTTTCTTCATATTCAAGAAAATTTATTCAATAGGCTCTCTTCTGATTTTGTCTATAAATTTGAGCTTACAATAAGGAAACATAAAAGTCAAAAATTGAAATTGGTTCAAGAAATCTAATGGTTTCGTCAAAAATTATTTATGGCTAGCCTTTATCCATCACACTGTCATTCTACAATGGATAGTCATGCTAGATACTTTTCAAAATAATATAAGTTTTAAATAAGTTCAAAACTTATTTAGACCTAACATATTCCTATGAATCTCTTTTCACTATCTCTTGCCATCACTCGATCTCACACTCGCACGTTTGAGTTTTCCTAATTTGATTAAATATAGAAGTGTTGTAACAATATAGTTGGGTTGGATATTGATCACTATATTTGTCTTACATCAAAATTGGAGAAAAACGAGAGAAATTGGTCATTTGGATTGGACCATTTTCAACTCGATTCACCCATTTGATGGGTATGATGCACACAATGCATGGATAAGATTTGGAGGGCTCTTGATTTTCAGAGCAACGTTGGTTTGGAATTAGGCAACGATTTTTGGAGTGAATTACACGCGGAACAGAATCAATCCGCATGTAAATTTGCTAAAAATCACCTTTTGGGTGGTTTGATCTAGACCTAGTTTATAGAGACGTGCTCGATGACCATGAAACTGTCGTTGTGGTGTCGTGGTTATCCGCAAGAAGGTAGAACAAGGGTGAAGTTCACAGTCCACCTGCATTTTCTTTATCCCATAAGCCACGTCCATTTTCCTTCTCATGCACGAGTGAGTTCAACCTCTCATTGTTCAAATAAAAAGAGCATGACACAACAAATTCCATTTGTTACTTTTAGGCCTTGTTTAGTAGCCTGTTTGTTAAAACAATTTTTATTCCCAAAAAAAAAAATATATTCTATTCTTTTGTTCCAGGAAACAAAAAAAAAAAAATAGACATGTATTTGGAAAAACTTTTGTTCCCGAGAACAAAAATTTATTTTTTTGTTCCCGGGAATAGATTTGAAATAGAAACAAGAAGTAGAAAAAAAATTATCTTATTGTTCTTGGGAACAAAATCTAGAATCAATTTTTCTCTCTCTTCTTTTTTTCTTCTTCTCTTTCTTTTCTTCTTCTTCTTCTTCTTCTTCCTTTTGCCGGTTGGCAGTCTTGGCCATGGCCGGCAACTGGCCAAACGAGAGCCGACGACCTTGCCGGAACATTGCTGGCCCCCAGAGACGTCGAGACACGGTGAGGCTCGTTGGCCCGAGCCTTGCTATGGCTCGCCATGGCCGCGCGAGGATTGGTCCCGCTTGGGCTGGGCAAGTTCAACCTTGCCTAGATCTAGCGAGGCCGAGCTTGCCTAGCCACCAGTGAGGCTTGGCCTCCCCACCTAACATGAGGCCGAGCCTCGCTAGGCTAGGGTGAAGCCAACCTCATGTTGCTTGGGCAAGGTCGAGGCTTGCTGAGGCCAGGCTGGCCTCCGACAAGTTTGCCGGGCCTTGCCCTAGCCTAGCAAGGCTCCGGTAAGCACGTCGGGTGTCACCCAGCCGATGGCCAGCGATCGACCAAAGAGAAAAAGAAAAAAAAAAAAAATAATAAAAGAATTAAAAAATTAAAAGAAATAAAAAAATCTAAGAATTTTACCAAACGTATTTCTATCCCGAGAATAGAAATTTTGGTAAGTTATTAAACATGTTCTTTTGCTCAGAAATTGTTCTCAATAATAGAAATTTTGATAAGTTACCAAACGCGTTCTTTTGCTCAGAAATTATTTTTGAAAACAGAAAAAAAAAAATCATTTCTCATCAAAAATTATTTCTCAAAATAGAATAGTTACCAAACGCACCCTAATACTCCCGAGAATAACTAATTCTATTCTTTTATTCCTTGGAGTAAAAAAAGAATAGAAATTCGTTTGGTAAATTTTTTATTCAGGAATAGATTTGAAATAGAATCAAGAAGTAAAATAAAAGTTGCCTCTTATTCTCGGGAATAATTCCTAGAATCAATTCCAATTTTTTTTCTCCTCTTCTCTTTTCTTCTCTTTTCTCTTCTTCTCTTCCCTTTTCTTCTTCTTCTTCTTCCTTTTAGCCGGTTGCTAACCTCTCGCCATGACCGGCAAGCGGCTAGACGAGGACCAACGACCTTTGAGTGTCGCCAAGCCACGGCGAGGCTAAGCCTTGCCGGGCGACGCAAAGCCGACCTCATGCCGCCCGGGCAAGGTCGAGTCTCGCCGGTGGCCGGCAAGGCTCACGACCATGGACGAGGCTTGCCCCGGCCAAACAAGCTCACTAAACCTTGCCCAACCAATCGTCGGCCACAATGATGGTTGGCGACTACCTACAAAGAAGGAGGAAGAAGAAAAGAAAAAGAAAAAGAGAAAAATAAGAAAAATATATTAAAAGTATCAAAAAATTAAAAGAAACAAAAAAAATTTAAGAATCCTACCAAATGCATTTCTGTCCTAGGAATAGAAATTTTGGACAATTACCAAGCGTGTTCTTTTTCTAAGAAATTGTTCCTAAGAATAAAATTAGAAAAAATCATTTTTAATCAAAAATCATTCCCGAAAACAAAATCGTTACCAAGCATGCCCCTAGCAATTCAAAGAATATACTTAAAGATTTTTATATGGTTAATATCAAATCGATGAATCTTCGCTTGCAAATTTGAAGGTAGAGTCATGAGGTTCCACGCATTGAACGCCAAATGGGGAGTTCCGAGATACATGCCGTTGGAAACTTTCACCAACCCGTCGATCAGGTGCCCTGTGGACAATACTTGCTTTCCCTATCCCTCTTGGTGATAGGCTCTTCCTTTAACCCTAATCTTTGGCATTCTTGCTATGACCTCCCGGCTCTAATCTTCAATGGTGTCTTCGTCATCCTTATACCCAGATTAGTTATTTACTCCCAACCTCCCTTGCTTCCTTTTCTTGGCCCCGAACATGAAAATGGGAAACCTCCCACAGCGACAAAACCTAGAAATATAGCTATCTCTTGAATTAGATCCCCTAGTCATCTTTTTTTGTAAACTCCACTTGGATTGTTACCCCAGAATCACAAATTGGACAATCGCCCTCGATGCAACTAGCATGAGGTAACTTCAGCGCCTTTAGGGTTCCCTTCACTCTAGAAATACCCAGAAGTGATCAGCTCGTTTTGGCACTACTCAAAGCAACAAATCTCTAAGAAGATGGAGGGCACCTTTGATAATCAGCTCTGAATGTTGGCATTGTGCAGAAAGATGGGAAATCTTTGGTCAAAAGAGGACATCACAAAACTGCTTGAGGAAATGCTTGACAAAAGAAAAATAGGAAAGTGAACTTACCCTCTATGGGAAACTTTTCTCTAAACCAAATGTTAATTTTCAAGCATTTTTAAGCACGATGAAGAAAGCATGGAAAGCAGAATCGGTGAAGTGCGAGATAATTGAAATGGGCTATTTTATTTGCGTATTGCCTCATTGGAAGAGAAAAGTAGAGTTCTCAATTCTAGTCTGTGGTCTTTTGCAAGCAATCTTTTGGTATTGCAACAAAGAGATCCAAACTTACCTAAACATTGTTATGAGTTTAAACATTATCCATTATGGGTGCATCTATTGGGCCTTTCTTGGGCTTGGATCACAGAAAATGTTGTGCATAATTTCACCTCGAAATTGGGCTAAGTAGAGGAAGTCATAATCGAGGGGAAAAATAATAGTTCGTGCACGATGGGTAAAGCTAGAGTTACATTGAACTTAGAAAAGCCCTTGAAGACAAGTTCTATAGTGGAGGTGAGAGGTAGGAAATGGTGGATTGATTTTATATATGAGAGGTTGCCTCATTTATGCTATTCATGTGGTTGTATGGATAGTATGCAAATTTCTACCCAAAATTTCCTTATGAGGAAACGGGATTGGCCCAAGACAAACCCGATAGGTACTGATCATGGCTGAAGGCTGAAGTGAGAGATCATAGCCCCTATTGGAAGGCCTTTTTGGGTGAAATAGACCCCAATATTGAGGAGGAGGACAACATACTAGAAATGCCTATCTCAGCTGAAAATTCAATCCTGCAAAAAAACAAAGGCTAAATAAGGCACTAGTTATTTAAAATTCAGTAGTAATGAAGCCTATTCAAAAGGAGCAAATTGTGGATTATCTAGCTAGAAGCAAAGGGAAAAGGGTGCAACCAACTCGAGTACTATCTCTACCATCTACAAATTGCTATAGAAGTGAAGGATCATCAAAGAAAGGCAAAACAGGACAAAAGACTCCAGTGTCCAAGAAACAAAAACGGTTTACTCCATATGAGAAGCGAGAGCAATCGGGAAACATGTTAGATGAGGAGAAACTATTGGATACCCCTGTGTGCGTGTAGAAAGGGGTCAACGAATGGGCTTTGGTAGCTAGCTCGAATAAGCCACCAAGGGATATATGAAGATATTGAGCTAGAACTGTCAAGGTTTGGGAACTCCCTTGATAGTATAGCACATTCGAGCACTTATGGCTCGAGAGAGGTCCAACTTGTACTTCTTCATGGAAACCAAGAACAAAAAAATAGTGGTAGAAAGAGTTCTGAAAAGGTTTCAGTTCGGAAATGAAGTAATATGTAATCCAATTGGAATTGGGAGTGGATTGGCACTTATGTGGAATGAGGAGGTTAATGTGCAAGTGGAAACTAGCATCGAGGAGTTGATAGATGTTATTTGTAATGATCATACAAGTGGTGTTATTACGAGAATATCATTTCTTCATGCTTCAACGAACAACCAGGAGAGGTTAGTACTATGGTAATTAGTGCATTCCCTTCATAATTCTAATAGTCTCCTGTGGCTTGTATTGGAGATTTTAATGAAGTCTTATGCCAATGGGAAAAGATAGGAAAACGAGAAGTGGACTGGTATAGAATGATGGCTTTCAAGGATTTTGTCAGCTCACACTCATTAATGGATATTAAGAGTAAGGGGTGTACTTATATATGGTCTAACAAGCGGGAAGGGGCAGAACTTGTGAAAAAAGGCTAGATAGATCTCTTTGCATTATTGATTAGCAAGTCCTATTCCCAAATGCAAAGGCGTATGTGCTACTAACTATTGGATCGGACCGTAGTCCGATTATCTTAACTTCAGAGATAATGGGGGCTAAAAGAAAAAAAAATTCAGATTCAAGGCTTTTTGGACATAATATGTAGATTTCAAAGAAGTAATTAGAGAAGTTTGGAAGAGTGAGGAAAACCAAGTTCTGGATATTTTCAGCAAAATGAGGAAAGTAGTTGAAAAATTAAGTAGTTGGAGAATGACAGAGTTTAAAAATGCATCACGCCAAATTCAAACACTTGGGGGAATACTTACTGAGATGACTAATGGAACGGAACTGCAGGGGCTCCAAAGTAGAGGGAATATCGTAAAATTGTTGAGCAAATTGAAGACCTATGGAGATAGGAAGAAATGTATTGGGGCACGATATTCAGAATTAATTAGATATAATAGGGGGATAAGAATATGAAATATTTATATCAGCAACAATACAAAGAAGACAGTGCAACAAGATCTCCATGTTGCAAATAGGTTACTAAAATTGGAGTAGAAACTCATTTACCCCTCAAACTACATATAACTAGCTCCTGTCAATCAATCCTTGTACAACATGGTGGGCAATAGAAATTATCAACTGGTCCTAGACCAATGCCCACAAATGGTCACAAATGTGATGAATGAGATCTTAATGGGGAATGTCACAAGAGAAGAAGCGAAACTTGTTGTTTTTCAAATAGGCGCTACAAAGGCTCCGGGACCGAATGGACTTAATGGGTTATTCTACCAAAATAATTGGACGAAAATCCAAGAAGACATTTTTAGAATGGTTAACAACTTCTTCAGCCAAGGTACTTTTGATCCTGAGATTAATAGAACCCATATAACCCTCATACCAAAAGTCTCAAATCCTTAAAACATTTCTCAGTATAGGCTAATTAGCTTGTGTAATTTCAACTATTAAATCATTACAAAAGTAATGGTTAATAAACTAAAACCCTGGCTACCATAAATTATATCTCCATAACAAAGTGCTTTTGTAGGGGATGTCAAATATAAGACAATATTTTCATTGTTCAAGAGGTTCTTCATCAACTCAGAGTCAAGAAAAGAAAGAGAAAATTTCCAGCAATTCTAAAACTTAATATATAAAAAGCTTATGACGGGATAGAACGGGATTTCCTACATAATTGCATGTTACAAATGGGCTTTTGTGAGAAATGAGTTTCCCTCGTAAAACAGTGCATTTCCTCAGGTCTTTTACCAACAAAGTTAATGGAAAATCATGTTAGTATTTCACACCGTGCAGAGGAATTAGAAAAGAAGACCCCTTATCTCCCTATTTATTTATCATTATGGCCAATGTTCTATCTTCCTTGATATTGAAAGCTACAACAGATGACAGCTTAAAGGCATTAAATTGAATCCATATTGTCCCACTCTATCACATCTTTTATTTGTGGATGACGTCATATTCTTCCAAGATGGTACCATCACCAAGGCTTAGAATTTGGCAAATATCTCACCTCAGTATTGCCATGCGTTGGGCCAAGCTATTAACCTCAATAAGTCAGGAATTTTCTTCAGGAAAAATTATCCTTAAGGATTGAAATAAAATCTAGCAGCCGAATTGAGAATACTAGTCATCGAGAAAACAGGGTACTATGTGGGCATCCTATCAAAATGGAGACAAACAAAGAAGCAAATGTTCTCCTGGGTTCTTGCAAAAGTTGATAGCAAGCTAAAATGGTGGAAAGAAAAACTAATGTTGAAGGTTGGAAAAGAGATCCTAATTAAAACGGTGGTCCAAGCATTACCTCGGTTCATTATGTCCATTTTCAAAGTTCCTATATTGATTTGTAGAGCAATTGAAAAGAAAGTATCTTTGTTCTGGTGGGAACAAAATGCTTCTACAAAGGGCATACATTGGAAAAAAATAAGTGGCTTCAACAAAAGCTTCAAGACCGAAACACGCGAATTAAAGAGGTACTTTCCTCTGATCTATCACTGCTCTTATCAACTGATAGCTTATCAACGGTTGAGTGTATCTTGGGTTGGCTGGACGCACCGTGGGCCTCCAAATCAATTATCCACGACTGCCAAATTTGAGAGGGAGTGAGGACGGGCGCGGGGATGGATTTGTCCGCGGAATTACCCCTTTTTGTGTGACTTATCACTGTTGAATGCCATTGGATATCCGCTGGGAATGTCCTCTTATTTTCTTTATTTCACCGAAAATAAATTATTTATAAAAAAATTTCTAGAGACCCAATGTCTCCAAGGTAATAAACTGTTGATTTGACGGTCAAAATCCTCTCAATCTGGCGCTTGCGCCACAAATCTTGGAGATATTCTGCCAAAGAGATGTCTGCTAAATGGGGGTCTTTTTGGTTTGTAGGCCTCCAAATCAATTATCCACGACTGCCAAATTTGCTGGGCCAACTCGAAGATGTCAATATCTGTTTTGAGTTAAGAGTACAATAAAGTGGCCGATTGGATTGCAGAGGCCCATTATGACGGACTGGATTATAAATCCCCTTCAATCCCTTTGATCGATCTTATGTTCGAATTTTGAATCCTTTTGTAATTTTTTTTTTATCAATAGGCACCTTGTGGATTCGGCGAATATTTGACACTAAAGGCGAGCGATTGAATAATCACAAATGGAAGATATCGAGGCTCCCAAGCGTGGGGGAGCAATATCTATATTCTTGATGTATTCACTGTCAGAGATCATAAATGGTGGTTCCAATTTAGAAATTTCCTTTTTCAATGATAACTTTTTTTTTTTTTTGATTTATTGTTTGTCCTATCTATTTATCGCTATTTTCAATGTTTATAAAGATAAAAACAACAATTGCGTTTCGCAATGAATATAAAATAACCATTTTTTAATATATCCGTACATAAAACAGCTTTTTGGTTTCGAAATTGTTGTTTTATCTTTAACGAACTCCATAACAATGGATAATCATAATCAATCCCAACCGGAATTTGACCATAGCCAAGTCACATAGCCAGGACAAGCCTTACATAAAATGAGCAACCTTGATGGACCATATAACAGAGAGAGAAAGAGAGAGTGAGAGAGAGACAGATGATTAAAGGATAAAGGTCTTTATTTAATTTCAAACTTGCTTTCCCAGTCCATACATCATACTTGAGATCAACTCGTCAATAGGCTCTCTCATTTCTTCTCCTTGGGGCTCTCACGGCGTCCAGCAAAGTAGCCCCGCGGGTCCCTCTCGAACGACTCCCTCGGAATATGCACGGATCCGCCGCATCCTGGCGCAACCATAGTTTCTCCGCTGCCGCCACCTCCTTTTGCAGCCCCGCCACCTCCAACTACCCCCGTTGCCCCTCCTCCGCCACCACCACTTCCCTTTTCGCCGCCACCCTTAGCGCCACCTCTTACTTGGCCGTCCATGCCTTCCACTGGGTATCGACTAGCTAGTTGGGATCTTCTGTGGAATCTGAAGAGAGACTATATGCGAACGAGTGAAGAGGCCCAGCGCATGATCCGCTATTTATAGAGCCGCGGTCAGTAATTCTGTGGTTGTGATTTCTCCGTTTGTCGGGTCAATCTCGAAGATTCAACCGTCATAAAAGCCTGCGCACGCGTGCATGGAAGATAGGAATAAGGGGATTTACAGCAACTGAGAGAAGAAAAACGGGGGTGATTAAATACGTGCGCATGTTACCAAGTCATGAGAATCTGCCGAACAACATTAACTAAGCAACAAACAATCAGCGGGGTTATCCGCGAGGCTTTAAGAGTGTCATTTAGAACGATCTCGAAGAATGCGAGGCGACGTTCAAATTAGATACCCGTTCGTTCCCTTTTCATGCGTACCTACTTGCTCGGCAGTGGTTCGCTAGTCCGTGGATCTGCTGGAGTTATTTTTCTCTGAAAAACTACCTGGTTCATGCAGGACCAAATAAGAAGGTCGGCGAGAGAATAATGTCTGCGACGATAAGACGATGATGTCGTCGTCCAAGAAAAAAAAGGGGAGTTAGTCGGTGAAGTAATGGGTGAGAAAATGGGGGCGGTGTAGAAGATGAGTTTGGCCGGGACAACAGCCTTTTTTCTTTTTTGTGGTCAGAAGACAACGGCCTTTTATACGTTTCGTTCATAATCTCGCGGCCTTATAGAACACGCGTCTTATATTGTCCATATTGATGCAATCTGCTTTATAGACATGCCCACATTCATTCAAGATATAAGGGTTTTTCTCGTAAGCAGTATGATTGTGATTGAGATTTGGAATGATATATTTTGCCTTGGAACTCGTTGGTCTAATTCTTATCCTCTATATGAAATACATCACTTTCTCAATTTCATTCTTCAACTTTTGTGCAATAGAATTTTAAAGGTCACTATCCAACTAGGCACTAAACTCGCTCTTGCGAAATCTCTTCCGACAGCGGAAAATGATCATCCCCAACTTGAAAGATCTATCATTGAAGGAGGCGTAGTAATATACTGGAATGCATGTAGAAGTAGAGTGTAGGAGCCATTTATACATGAGCTTTCTATTCGCGGCTAGCAGAAAAAAAATGAGAAATGCTAAGCTTGCTAAAACTTTTTAGAAAATTCGATTTACTAAGTTATGTTAAAAAGGATAGTGACCCAACCTACGCAGACATTGTAATATGTACAAATCTTGTAATAGGAGGCACCTGATAGGAGTTGTTTTGGGCATAGTTGTAAGATCCACTGTGATGCTCAATGATTTTATACCTGGTTAGAATCTCGGCTAAAAGAATCATTAATTTGGCGACAATGAAATTTAGGCTGTTAATTTGGGGCGCATGAGGCTAGCCATGAATTTACCAAGAATACAGTTATTTATATAATGTAACACTAACTCTGAAGGAATGATCAGGCCACCCGTGCACAAAAATACTTAACAGCGTTTTAGTAACAAAATATATAAATATATCCATAAGAAAATCTGCTTATTGCTCTGCATATTATTGTTTGATCTTTAACCATTAGAAGTCTTCGTTAAAGCGAAATTGAGTGTTGGAAGAACAAGTGAAGGTCATTATTTATTATAGTCAAAGTAACCCCCTGGGTTATTCTCGAACGACATCATTCCTCTGTGAAGGCTTTCACCATCACCAGGCCTACCTTCTCTCTCCCTCAGCAGCCTGCCTCACCATCACCACATCCGCGTAATCCCTACATATTCTCTTCAGACTTCTTGCGCTTAAGGACCACAAACAATGTGATGGATTCATGACTTTCTGGCTTCAGGAAAAAGAGAGATTTCGCCACTTTCAGCGAGTAACGGTGGAACAAGTCGTCGATGATCAGTTCATTGCCAAAATGATGGCACAATAATCCCTCAAATATCACTCTTAAGCAGAGAGAGCGTGATTCAGGGGTGGGGAAGGCAACGTGCATTTTGAGGTGGCTTAGAGTCTGAATCCTCTCGATGTGGAAGAATTTGTTTCGACTAATCACTTGTTTCAGCTCCTTTTCTGATGGGAAATATTTTGGCAAGTTGAAGCTCTCTACTTTGGCTTTGCTTATGATCCCCTGCGTAACCAAAATTCACTTTCAAAGTGATAATAATCCTGCTCGTTTCTTGGAGGCAAATAGTGATTTTCGCCATTCGTATTTTCTCTGTCCATTTTTCACGTGCAATGTCAATATCTCAACAGTCACCATGCCTCGAACTGATTTTTAATCGTTTAATATATAGATTTCAACGGCACAGATCCAAGAGATATGGACACCATCGAAAATAAATTATTTCTTGCATCCGGGATAGACAGCGGAAACAACCTACAATATGTCACTCTACATGGTTTTCACTTGGAGATGTTATTTTTCACGAAAGTTATTACATTCTTTGAAGCATAGATCTGTAAGCTTAGCTTTGCAACTTTCAAAGTTTTTCGCCACAAAGTGATCCATGAAACCACGCGATTACTTATTTAAGGAGATCCCCTCTGAAATAGCTCTTGTGAATGTACTTTGTTGGAATAATTAGGACATCAAAGTTAAACACGCTACTGCTAACCTTCATGAAAAGTATCAGTGAAGCGAACTTTAGTACGATTAGCGTGGCCAATCATCCTGAAATGCATAATTCAATCTCATGCATCAAGTGTTAGCCTATGCATGCAATTACGTACCTCATTTGCCATGTCCACAAGGCAAGAACCCAGCAGCTCGAATTCTGACCCTATGGTGGTCTGAGAATCATGAACCACATCCGGCTCACCAGGCACGAACATAAATATCAATCCTTCACTGACCATCTCCTCCGCTCTCGCACTGAGAAACATCTCCATGTCTCTCCCGAACTGAGCGGAGTAAGCCCCGACGACCTCGGTAGGCGAGTTCACGTGATAAATTCTCTCTCCATTCCAAGCACGGGAAGACTTGTCCAGTATCTCTTGTGGAACGCGGGACAGCCAGTGGAGTGCATAGGACGAGTATGCAAAGTGTAGGGATGCAGTCGGGAGGAGACGGCCATGGAACGATCCTGGGGCTGCCATGGCATAGTAGCGCCGCCTCACTGGCAGGTGGTTGGTGAAAAGCGTGTTGAAGTCATTGGTGGGGAGGTCGCTGAAGATGGCTTGGAACTCGAGGGTACGAAATCGGGGTTCTTTGATGGGTTTGATGAGGTCTAAGAGGCATTGTACTATGGTTTCGATGGCTTGGATGGATGTGAGTCCTGTAGAGCAACCGAAGTCTGCTATTCTGATGATGGGGTTTGGAGAGGATAACGGGAGGTGGTTGAGATCAAGGGTTGTGGGTAAAGCTTCCTTGATCATATCCATGGCGGCGGCAGCGACTCCTTTCTGTAGAGTCGGACAATATGTGGTGATTACTTTTGCAATACTTAACTTTAATCATTGCAATTAAGACTTTTCCAAAACACATCCACATGTTTAGTGGAGAGATCGTCCAATGTCCAGTCCCTCTAAGAATGCACGAGACGCAAGAAAGATTCACTAGATATCTAATAAATGCACTAGCTTACGAAGTGATCGATACATCCAGACCAACTCCATAATTAATACTCACCGCTTGAGTACACCTATTAACGGTTATCTTAACTGCTGAATCGAGTCTTTCCCAATGACTTTACGACGGTGATAGTGTTTGATGCAGCCGAAGCGGGGTAATGAAATACAGAAAAGACGCTAAGTTCGCAAACACGAGTAGCAACTCAAAAACTAGCATTCTTGTGCAATAAGAGAGAAAATTCACCAAATAAAAGCTGGTAATTTCATATAATAGTGATTAGAAGTGGATGTATGAAGAGAGAGGCAAAGTGGAAAAGATATTGAAGAAAGGATGAGATAGGACAGTCCAATTACTAAACTAAAAATTATGAGACAAAGGGAATTTTATTGTTGGTGAACCAAATTATAAATAAATAATTTAAAAAAATCAATATCTTAAGGTAGTGGAAAATGATCATCTGCTACTAGAAATATATATCATCAAAACAGTACTATGATGGGACGCATATAGTAAGTGCTTGGTCCATGGAGCCAGTTACACACAAGCTTTCTGTTCTAATCTTCAATGGATGCAACATTTTGGCATGAGTTGTATTCTTTTCACAGCTAGTAGAAAAAAGGAGAGAAATGTTAAGCGTGCTAAAACTTTTTATGAAATTCGATCTACCAGGTGAAGTTATAAAATTATATAAAGTGACACAACCAACACGATCCACATTCACTAG
Organism: Eucalyptus brandiana; assembly: GCA_014182725.1. NCBI lineage: Eukaryota > Viridiplantae > Streptophyta > Magnoliopsida > Myrtales > Myrtaceae > Eucalyptus > Eucalyptus brandiana. The sequence goes on from CM024669.1 coordinate 35,092,419, forward strand.
AATTTGTATTCATCTTGTATAGAAAATCCCTAATAGGAATTCTGGGCATAGTTATAAGGTCCGCTCGGGGAAAATTGTCCAAAAAGTCCTAAATATATTATACTTTTACCAATTTAATCTTAAACATTTTCACTTCTTACCAAATTGAGTTCATCCGGCCAAGGTTGGCGGAAATTGCTGACGTGGCATTTTTATATAATTTTTTTGAATTTTTAATGTCATTTTCCTTTTTTAACTTTTTTTCTTCCTCTTTATTGGGTTTGCTAGCAAGGGTTGTCGGCCGACCGTCATCCGACCACGGTCGAGGGCCGGCAGCCATTGCAAGCTACAGTGAGGGCTAGCCGACCCTCATTGGCCTTGAGCGAGGGCCACGATGCCCTTGCCCGGCCAAATTTGATGAGGGCTCACGGCCCTTGCCAATCCTAGGCGAGGGCTCACAAGCCCTCACTTTCGCCACCCAGGGTGGCAACACCGTCGTCCAAGGCCGGCAGGGGTTGGTCGACCCTCCTTGTGGTTGACAAGGGTTGTTGACCCTCATTTGTGGCCAGCAAGGTCGGCCGGCAACCCTTGCCGACTTTAACCCAAATAAAAAAGTAAAAATAGAAAAAATTATTTTAAAAATGACACATCAGCGTCGACTGGCCACATTAGCAATTTTCCCTCAAAATTGGTTGGGTGCACTCAATAGCCAAGAAGTGAATGTTTAGGATTGAATTAGCAAACTTAAAAAAGTAATGACTGAATTGACAAAAGTACAATATGTTCAATAATTTTTTGATAATTTTTTTTGTCCGTTTGGCCATTGGTTCAACAATGCTAAGGGCGCGTTTGATAATTTGCCAGACAATAACAATTTTTTATTTTCTTATTCTCAATAATAGATTTGGAATAGAATTCTGTTTGGTAAACTTTTTGTTTATGGAAATAAATTTGTTCATGGAAATAAATTTGTAATAGAATTAAGAAATACAAAAAAAAGTTGTTTCTTTATTTCCAAGAATAATTCTAAAATCAAGCCGATCCAAATTTCTTTTTTTTTCTTTCCTCTTCTTCTTCTTCTTCTTCCACCGCCATAGCCGTCTACCACCATTGGTCACCAGCGACTAATTGGGTGAGGTCTAACAAGCTCGTTGGAGGCTCATTAGGCCATAGTGAGGCCAAGTGAGGCTTACCCAGCCACTAGTGAGCCTCACCTAATAGGGCGAGGCTTGCCCGAGTTTTTGCAGGGCAAGGTTCAACCTCACCAAATCTAGGGGAGGTCAAGCCTCACCCAACCAAGGCTCGACTGAGTCTCGCCTAGCCGCTAGTGAGGCTTGACCTCGGCCAAGCCTTGCTCAATTGCCAACAAGGCTTGGCCAACGAGGCGTGACCTGACCGAGGGTCAATGACCCTCGACGAGGTCGTTGGCCCTCATTTGACCCGACGCTAATCATTCCAAGGCTATGCGACCAACTAAAGGTTGAAGAGGAAGAGAAAGAAAAGAAGAAAAAAAAAAGACTAATAAAATTATTACAAAATTAAAAGAAAATGGTTTGGATTAGAAATTTTGAAAATGGTGCCAAAAGCAATTCTATTCTCGGAAATAGAAATTTTGGATAGCAAACTCCTTTTAATGTTTAGGAATAAAATATAAAAAAAATCATTTCTGAATTTTTTTCTAATTCTATTCCTAAGAACAATTTCCGGACTAAAAAACACATTTGGTAATTGCACAAAATTTTTACTCCTATGATAGCAATGCGTTTAGTAGGATTCTAATTTTTTTCTTTTAATTTTTAATACTTTTATTATATTTCTCTTTTCTCTTTTCTCTTCTTCTTCCTCTTTCTTTATGGTTAGTTGTCAACTGCCATAGCCGGCGAATGGCTAAGCGAGGTTCGGTGAGCTCGTCAAAGGCTCACATGGCCATGGTGAGCATCGGCCTTGCTAGATCTAGGTGAGGCCGAGCCTCGTCGGTGGCCAGGCGAGGCTCAATCTCGCCCAATTAGCACAACATTAGCCTTGCCTTGGCCTGGCAAAGCCGACCTCATGCCACCTGGGCGAGACTCAGCCTCGCCTAGATTTGGCAAGGTCAATACTCGTCGTGGCCGGGTGAGCTCGCTAGACCTTGCCCAATCGGTCGCCAACCACTACTATCGGGGGCCGACAATGGCTAATAACTAGCTAGGACTAGGGGGAAGAAGAAGAAGAGAGAAGGAGAAAAGAAATAAAAGAAAAAGCTTGGCTGGATTCTTGAAATTGTTCTCAAGAATAAAAAAATAATTTTTTTTCTGCTTCTTAATTTTGTTTCAAATATATTCTCGGGAACAAAAATTTTATTAAACAGAATTTTGTTTTGTTCTTTTTGTTCCAAAAAACAAAAGAATAAAATCAATTGTTCTAGAGATGATTACCAAATAGGGCCTAAACATACCCTCAGCGTCCTTTCATTGTCCATTCTCTCTCTTTGCACAGGTATGCCGTGCAATACATAGCACAAAGTTGTGCAACAAAAGAATCATTATTGTGCCGACGATGGGGCAGATTGGTGGGGGAACGTCGAAAGTCAAAGTGAAAACAGGAAACACGTGCGTTAGATCTTACGCTCGTTAGCAAAGAAGAGATTACCAAGAGTACAATTCTCTATATAGTGTAATATTAATTACTGACCATGTAGAGATCAGGCTAACTATGCACAAAAGCACATGCAGCAATTTCGTTGACCAACTCTATTTCAATTCTTGATTGATAACTTGGTTAATTACATGTGAGAAGTTAAGAATACGTTTGGTAACGTTTCTGTTAAAAAATTATTCCCGGGAATAGAAATAAAAAAAAAACTATTTATGTTCCGGGAAACAATTTTTGAACAGAAGAACGCGTTTGGTAACTACATAAAATTTCTATTCCTAGAAGAGAAAAAGAACAGAAACACGTTTGGTAAACTTGTATAATATTTCCGTTTCTTTTAATTTTTTAAACGAACAGCCCCTAAACACGTTGGTTTACTTGAAGATTGAGGAGATATATAGTTTAAGTGCATGGCATATATTTGATCTTTCACACTATATATGCACCGTAAAATTTCATGTTTGGAACGTCTAATTAGGTTACAGCTTGTTTCTTAATTCATAAAGGTTAATTAGAGCGATACATCTTTGTAAGTGCAGGGAAACTGTAAGGAACGGACTACATGCGACAAGGATTTTACTGCTAGCACAAAGAGAAAAGCTAAAATGATATATCTTGTTATATGTATGTATATCTTGTAATAAGAAGTACCTGATAGGAAGAGTTCTGCGCGTAACTATAAGGTCCGTTCCCTCCATTCATGACCACTGCTTCAGAGATGCTCATCTTCCTCTCATCCTCCATTCTCTCTCTCTCTCTCTCTCTCTCTCACCCTTCATGCGCAGGTCAAGTCATGCGATAGTATCGAATCTCAGCGCAAGCACAGGTAGGAAGATTGGCCACAATATACGCGATACCACTCACCCTACCCTATCACCTATCTGGGCGGCCGTCCGTCTTACATTTGCCTGAAAAGGAATTGCGCTATCATAAGTGGGAATTCTAGATCGATAAATAGAATCCTCCCAAGACTAACATTAGATTGAGCACCAGTTATTTTGTATATGGTCAAAATCTTCCCTAAAAGAATCGCTAATATGCCGACAACGACATTTTAAGTTTACTTCGAGGCGAATTTGGTAAGGGGACATCAAAGTCAAGGTAAGAACACGAAACGTGCATTAGATCTTACCAATATTCAGCAAATGAGGCTACCAATACCAACTCCAAAGTAAAGTTCAGGCTAGCCATGCACAAAAATAGTAAACAGCGTTTTAGTAATCAAATATATATCCAAGAGAAAGTCAGCCTTTTGCTCTTCAAATAATTGTTCGATCTTTAAAGAGCAACACCACGTAACAAAGGATGATTATCATTATCCTCGACTAGATTCGACTATTGCCAAGTCACATAACTGGGACAAGTCTTAGTTAAGGTGAAATGGAACAGGAGGTTGGTAAGTGTTTCCCATAATTACTAAGCCATCCATTTCTTAGGAATAAAGTTAAAAGGCATTTTGTTCACGGAAATTGGTTGTGCATTTGGCGGTGACTTTCCCAAAGGCCTATAGACCTTTAAAGGTCCTTGGCCAAATGATAATGTGTTTGGCAAATTTTTTTAAAGAGATTTGATAGAATGCAATATTTTCAAAGTACTTTATAGAGTGCATTTGATTCAACTTTCCTAAGAAGTTTTTAGCCTCTAAGGCTCCTTGGGGAAATGTTGAAGCATTTGGTAAGTATTTTAAAATAGCTTTCTGTTAAATGCTTGCAATTAGAATGTTGAAAACCCAATGTTACTCGTGTCCAGCCTTTCGTAGTAGCATTTGCGGAATGTTGAAACTAGAATTAAATATTTTTTGTCTTTCAAAACTACCCTCACCAATTCTATGGTGTTATAGTTTTGTCCCTCCTTGTAATTGTTCATCTTCTTCGCATAAGAGCGGCCGACAATACTAGATTTGGCCTTGCTGGCCAAATCTAGCCGATGAAGGGTCGATGAATGGTCGATGAAGGGCTTGGCAAGGTCGTGTGACCTAGGCAACCTCTACCAGAGGTTGCACGACCTCGGACAACCATTGTCTAGGTCTCATAACCTTAGTCGATCCTTGCGAGACCTTGGCGGCGGTTGCCTAGGTCACATGCCGCTTGGGTTGCGCAACCCTCGCCAAGGGTCGCCTAAGGTTGCATGACCTCAGGTTGCCTTCGCAAGAGGTTTCTTGAGGTTGGGCGATCGTAGTCGTTGGCGGCCATAGCCCTTTGCCAAAGCCAACAAAGGGTTTGGGCCCTTTTTTGATAAAAAAGAAATAATATAAAAAAATACATTCAAAGCCTATTACAAAAGTTTTTTTACCCGACACTACTTGTGTGACATCCCGATTTTTCAATTCTATTTTTAATAATTTGAGACGGGCATTTCGTTGGCACGTATATAATTCTTTTCCTTGAGTCGGCCACTCATGTGAAAACTAGACTGTCGGGTGAAGTCATTAAGAAATTCTAATGCATCAGACTCGAGAATTTGGCCAGGAAGCGACTTTTCGACCAAGCTAATCTGCAAGGGTCATTACGGCACAAATAAAAATCGATTAGAGACCGGAGATAGGTCGACTCGACAGAGGCATGTGATCGAGTGTGGGTGATTCCACCGGATCGCATAATCCTTGTCGATCGACACTGGACCGACTTTTCTATCGATTGGGTACCCTGTGTTCGTATTTGAAACCTTGAGATTACCCCGACAACCGAAAGTCGTCAATGTTTCAAAGATGTACATTGTGGCTTGAGATGATCAACCACAGGTCAAATGCATGAAAATTTCTAAAGGTTACCCGGTAGGTTGGGCTGCGCTAGTATCGTGCCAAAGTGAAATTAACCGTGGAATTGAGATCGAATTCAGAAATTGGAAGTTTGGTGTGTCACAAATCATTTTATGAATATTAACTCATCTTTGGAAGATTTTTCATGCAATCAGTGTTCTTTGGCAAATTAAATCCGAGAATGGCTATTTTAGCTTAAGAAATTAGTAGGCCGCTTTTGGTCGCGCTTTTGGAACTTAAGTTGATTATATAGACAAGTGAAGATGTGAATTGAAGTGTGATGACATTGAATTAATTTTATGGGCTTTAATTTAATTCAATTAAAAGAGAATTGATTGGAATTGAAGAAATTGAGGTACTAAGTTTCATGCCCCGGCGGAAAAATAAAATGGACCCATTGAAGATTGTTGTGGGGGGGGGGATTTGAAGTTAGTGGAGCATGACATGGGATGAGGTCATGGTGGGCCATTTGTTGGATTAAAGAAAAGGAAAAAGAAAAGAAAAGGGCCCCCTCCTTCTCTCTCCTTCTCTCTCCTTCCTCTCCCCCTTCCGTTGGTTTTCTCCTCCATCTTCTTTGTGCGAAAGACTAGAAAATTGTAGAGAAGAAGGAGCTACAGCCATGGTCGTCCGCTCCCGCTCGCACGACGCCGCCGCCGCTGCCGCCGCCGCGTGTCCACCCCGCGCCGCCCGCGCGCCGCTGGCCGGTCCGCTCGCGTCTCAGCTCCGCCTCAGCTTGCGTCGCAGCTGCTGCATCAGCTCGTGCCGGAGCCGTTCGACCACCTCCGGCCACCGTTCGAGCCCCGCCTAAGTCCGGTTCGACCCCTCAACCTTCCCCGGTCCTTCTCCATCTCATCGAAGCTCCGAATCTACCTTTTCTCGGCCTCAAACCGCAACAGACAGCAGCTGGAAAAATGGGTATGGCAGCCCGGTTTTGGTCCGTTTTGGCCTACTTCCCAAGCCCGGATGCTTGGCCCGCTTTGAAAAAAGTTGTTCCCCTCGACGTCCCCGTCGTTTTGGTCCGCTCGGCTAGCCATTTGAGTGAGTTTAACTCACTAAACCTTGATTAGAGGGTTAATGATGCTTTAGGGGTGCTTAGTTTAGGTTAAATGTTATTAGATGGTTAGTTTAATTTATTTAAGTATAGATTATATTAAGGTGTTTGATTAACTTAAATTGTGTTTAATTTAAGGTTAAGTGAGTGGTTATATTAATATAAACTGTGATGTGACATAAAGGAATTTACTTTTGATTTATTTAAATATTTCGAAATTGTTTAATAATTTAATAATATTTTATTATTCGAAATTATTAAAATATTATTATTAAATTATTTTCGGAATAAATTTAATCATTTATTAAATTCCGAAAATTTTGTCATGACCGTAAATTCTCAGAATTTCGTGCCGATCATCGTTTGTATAGTCAGATTTTGAAATTGACGATTGGATATTATGAATTGAGTGTGGATCATGAAAGATATGGATATTATTATTTAATTAATTTTCGAGATAAATTTAATTATTTAATAAATTTCGAAAATTATTTCGGGACCTCATTCTCTCATAATTTCGTGCCAATCGCTGCTGTGTATTTAGAATTTGAATTTGATGATTGATTGTGGCAAATTGAGTGTTGATTGTGATAAATAGGGATTTCATTCATAAAAACCCAAGTGTCGGGTTTTGATGCAAAAATTGAATTTTAATGATTATATTAAATAATGGGGTTTGAAAAAGTGAGATATTAGCTTTTTGATTCGAAATTAGCGTGTCCCCACACACGTGAGTAATTTCTGGAATATTTTTAATATGAAAAAAAATTGCCGGGATCACTATTTTAAGTGGAAGCATTGAATGAAATATAAAGTCTCTTGGGGCCGAGTATGCTTTGACTGTGTGATAACTAAGAGGAATCGTCCTAAGCTGTTGAGCCGGACTTGCCCCTATACGGGATGCCCACGCGGTGGATGCCGATCGCAGTAGAGGCTGGGCTGACTGGATCGATGCTCCTTCGGGAATGCCGTCGATGTAGTGACGAAGCCGTGCTCCGTGGGGGGAGGCGATGCCTGGCTATATGCCAGTAGATAGCCGAACTGCAAGTAAGCTATGCCCTTGTGTGGCAATGAATAACAATTGGAATGCATGTTGAGTGTTGTTGATGTGTCGGATTATGGGACGGAATTATGTGGCATGGAATAGGACGTGTCATAATGATTTAGTCTTATAATCAGGACCCCCGCGGTTATTGGTTATATGAAAGTGAAAGCGTTCCGGTTGTTTAAGTTCTTATTATTGCATATGATTGAATGATATGAACTGTGCTAACATGCAGGAAGGAACCGAGGCGAGGTAAGTCATCTATGTTGTGTGGCTAGGCCACCCTTGGGCGTATTTTCTTTCTAATTGGGGTTTAGGGGGTTGAACTTGCTGAGACAACGTCTCGTCCCGGTTTGGGGATTACAATTTCAGGTCCCTGGTGGACGGAGTGGCTAGATAGCTTTGGTTGACTTTGAGGAGTTACAGAGGTGAAGTCATGAGGATTGGAGAATGTGTCCGACTTGTAGATCATAGGGCAATTCCTATTAAGAGCCGGTCTTTTGTAGACTGTTGGCCGTAGACCTCTGTTTGTAATTCTGTTAAATTATGAAAGTGATTGGTTGTGAATTTGCTTCCTACTTTTCTATCCCGTATTTCATTGTCAGGGGTTTTATAATACGTTCCGCTTGCGGAATAAGAAATGAATGGGTCGGTGACGTATCCTGGGATGTCGCATATTTGATCGACCGCAGTGGGATGTGCGTGCGCTCGGGGTTCGGGGCGTGACAACTTGAACTCAAAGTCTCTTTACAAAGAGTTTCTATCAAATACAATTTACATTTCTCCAAAGGGCTTTGGTTTTCAGCATATGTATTACACCCAAAGTCCACTTGCAAAGTTGAATCAAATCCACCCTTTGTCTCTTAGCCTAATGAAGTTCTATAGTGGTTTTGGGCTTTAGCATTTTCAAAATGCAATTACATTTTTTATTCTTTCAATTTTGCTTTCACTAAATTTTCAAAATTTCAAAAATACCCTCACCACTAACCACCTCATGCAGCGTTGTTGGGGACACCAAATCTGATCGCCAACAAGCCAAATTTGGTTCACCAATAAAGGGTTTGAGTTCTTGTTTATTTTATAAAAATAACAATAGTCCTTTGTTTAAACGTGTGTTTTTCCAAATATCATTTCAGCCGAAGTTACTTTCCAAGATACTTTCAATTTACAATTTATCAAATGCAATTTGTACTTCGAATACCCTTTTAACCTAAAGTACTTTGCGTTTCTCCAAAATCCCAACCAAATATAACTGCTATTGTTAAATCTACTTTCGTTTGGTCGTAATTGAATTATACATGTCAAAGGTTATGCCTCGTAGGATGGCTGACGATGTACAGATCATTACATCATTTCAAATGACTAGAATAACTACATCGAAATTTTGTGTAAAAATTTAAGACTACATTGGGAAAGTTTAGAACTTAATTGGCATCCTTACAATGAGTTTAAGATTGAATTGGTAATTTGTCCCTTTAAAAGTTGGTAAATTTTAAAAAAATTAACAATTAAGGCAAATAAAAGTGGGTAAGTCAATAAAAAAAGTTTGTAAGATAAAAAAAAAAGAAAAAGAAATTAAATGAATTCTAGTAATAAGCAACCCAAAGAAAAGTTAGTGACTTAATTGGTGGGTGACTTAATCGGAAAGCAGTGTCAAGTCACTCAAACAAAGGTTCGGGAATTGTCCAACTTCAACAGTCTCGCTCTTCACCATTGAAAAGAAAGCAAAAGTGGAAACGATGTGGAAGAAAGGGAGAGAGAACAATCTGATTATGAAATTAACATGGAATTATAAGATCAAGGGAACTTTGGGGTGATTCTCCGGAAGAATTTTGAATATATATATCTGGGCTGGAATAAGCGTTCGGTGAATGGAAAAACAAAATAGTGGAAAAGGCTTATTAGTGGGCTGTTTTCATTTATTAATTTCAGCTGTGAAATTCCAAGTATTGCTCGACATTTCAGCCCTTCCTATCAAAAACTGTTGGAAAAAGTAGCAAGTGAAGACTTGAAATGAGCAGATTATATTTAATATCTAATGAAGTTCTACCTAACTTGTCAATTATTGTGCAGAACATGCTTAGCATCGTTCATCCCTCTTTTCCCTCTTTCTTCACCATCCTCTCTCCTGGATGCGGATGGTCTGCTCCCTAGCAGGCATCCATCGTTTGCTGCGCTCACTAATGGTTAACATGCGTCGGTGGGGAAAATTTTGTAACAAGTTATGAACTTATTATAATTGTATTAATTTAATCCTAATTTTTTTTTAACAATTCAATCTTAAACCTTTCGTACATGTGTCAGTTCAACCCACTTAGCCAATTTGACTGACCTGCGCTAACATGATATTTTTAAAATAATGCATTAATAATTTTTTGAAATTTTTATATTTCGTTTTTCTTTTCTTTACTTAATTTTTTTATAATATTTTTTCTACTTATGATTATTTATACTTCAGTATTAATTTATTTTTTCTTTCTTCATATTCAAGGAAATTTATTCAATAGGCTCTCTTCTGATTTTGTCTATAAATTTGAGCTTACAATAAGGAAATATAAAAGTCAAAAATTGAAATTGGTTCAAGAAATCTAATGGTTTCGTCAAAAATTATTTATGGCTAGCCTTTATCCATCACACTGTCATTCTACAATGGACAGTCATGCTAGATGCTTTTCAAAATAATATAAATTTTAAATAAATTCAAAACTTATTTAGACCTAACATATTCCTATGAGTCTCTTTTCACTATCTCTTGCCATCACTCGATCTCACATTCGCACGCTTGAGTTTTTCTAATTTGATTAAATATAGAAGTGTTGTAACAATATAGTTTGGTTGGACATTGATCACTATATTTGTCTTACATCAAAATAGGAGAAAAATGAGATAAATGGGTCATTTGGATTGGACCATTTTCAACTCGACCCACCCATTTGATGGGTATGATGCACACAATGCATGGATAAGATCCGGAGGGCTCTTGATTTTCAGAGCAACGTTGGTTTGGAATTAGGCAACGATTTTTGGAGTGAATTACACTCGGAACAGAATCAATCCGCATGTAAATTTGCTAAAAATCACCTTTTGGGTGGTTTGATCTAGACCCAGTTTATAGAGACGTGCTCGATGACCATGAAACTGTCGTTGTGGTGTCGTGGTTATCCGCAAGAAGGTAGAACAAGGGTGAAGTTCCCAGTCGACCTGCATTTTCTTTATCCCATAAGCCACGTCCATTTTCCTTCTCATGCACGAGTAGTTCAACGTCTCATTGTTCAAATAAAAAGAGCATGACACAACAAATTCCATTTGTTACTTTTAGGCCTTGTTTAGTAGCCTGTTTTAACAAAGCAATTTCTATTCCCCGGAACAAAAATTTCTATTCTTTTGTTTGATGGAACGAAAAAAGAATAGACACTTGTTTGGTAAAACTTTTGTTCCCGGGAATAGATTTGGAATAGAAACAAGAAGAAGAAAAAATTAGCTTCTCATTCCCGGGAACAATTTCTAGAATCAAATTTTCCCTCTTCTTTTTTCTTCTTCTCTTTCTTTTCTTCTTCTTCTTCCTTTTGCCGGTTGCCGGCCTTAGCCATGGTCGGCGCCGGCAACTGGCCAGACGAGGGCTGATGACCTTGCTAGAGCATCGCCGGCCCCCGGAGACTACCGACCAAAAAAAAAAAGTCCCTATTTGACTCAAGATCTATTTCCGTCCCTTTTTTGGAATTTTCCATATCTAAAATCTACCGAGAGCCTATCTTTCACGTTTGTTACAATACTAATTTTGCATAACATGCCTTGCGTTATCCTTTTTGTTTTTCCTCTTTCCCTCTTTCCCTCTTTCCTCACCATCCTCTCTTTCCCTCCTTCCCTCTTTCCTCACCAATTTCTTGAACGGACCTATCTTCTCTCTCGCTCAGCAGCTTGCCCCCACCGTCGCCATGTTCGCACCACTACCATGATTGGCCACTTCCCATCTCTATCAATATCGCCTCCAACAGCTTGCGGATTCGACCCACGCTCTCGGTCATCTCTCTCTCTCACCCACGCTCTCGGTCATCTCTATTTACCCATCATCTGTATTTATTTGCCACCATCACCATCGACACATATTTGGAAAGCTTATAAAAGAGATCGTAATCCTAACACATATTTGGAAAGCTTATAAAAGAGATCGTAATCCTATTACATTTATATCAATTCAATCATAAATATTATGTCAATTCAGTCTAAAAAAATTATACTCAATAGTTAACCTCTCTTGATGCATAAAAATCATAAACCTCTCTCAAGGTAAAAAAATCATAAACCTCTCTCCTAATCCCCTTTTTTTTTTTCACTCCACTCAATATCATCATAAGAAAAATTTTCCCGAAAATTTTAATTCTTTTATGACAAAGATCATTTTAAATAAATTACTTGAGGCCAATAAAATATTGTATTTAGCTCCGTTCATTTCTCAAAAAGGAAAATGTTTTCCTAATCTTTGGGTATTTGTTTTACGGAAAATAAACTGATCAATCAAAATATAGTTTATCAACAAAAACAAGTCTTCTAAAATAGAAAAAATATTTTCCGCTTTTTTTATTTCACTTCTAAACCAAACACCTTTCATTTTTTTTTTTTCAAAATCAAATCTTTAATTATTATAAAAAATTTCTTTTCTTTATTTTTTCCTTCTTTTTCTATCGATTCTTTGGCCACAGCGATATTTGGTGACTGGCCACAAGCGAGCTCTAGTCTTGCCATAGGCCAATGAGGCTCTTCACCTAGATTGTCAAGTGAGCTTAGGCCTCGCCAAAAGGACAAACTAGGCGAGGCTTGAACTTAGATTGAGGTTGCCTAGGCTTTGGCAAGTTGGATAGAGCCTCACTGGCCTATGGTGATGCTCAAGCTTGCTTGTGGCCGACCAAGGGCAACGGTGATTGTAACCACCCAGGCCCCACTATGTAATATTGTCCGTTTTGGGTCACCCGCCCTGGCGCGGATGAACCGTCATCCCAAGCACGGTCTTTTCCTTCACAGGTTTAAAACGCGTTACACAGATTAGAGGGACCCAAGCCTTATAAGCTAATCAAGACATCCCTCCCTAGGCGATATGGAACAAGAACAGAGGGACCCCTTCCTTGCGCAAGTCCGAGGACGGTTGCTCGGGCCGTCACACTCTCCACCTCTTAACAGAACAACGTCCTCACTGTGGCCCAACACGAGGTTAGGAGTCAGAACATCATTATTGCTAGTCCCACATGCGGTCGGGAGTCAGCTCTGATACCACTTGTGACATCTCAGGCCCTATGTAATATTATCCGCTTTGGGTCACCCGCCCTTATGCAGACAAACCGCCATCCTAGCCACGGTCTTTTCCCTCACGGCTTTAAAACGCGTAGCCACGGTCTTTTCCCTCACGGCTTTAAAACGCGTTACACAAGTTAGAGGGACCCAAGCCTTACTTCTATGTAATATTATCCGCTTTGGGTCACCCGCCCTTATACAGACAAACCGCCATCCTAGCCACGGTCTTTTCCCTCACAGCTTTAAAACGCGTTACACAAATTAGGGGACCCAAGCCTTATAAGCTAACTAAGACCTCTCTCCCTAGGCGATGTGAAACAAGAGAATAGAGGGACCCTTCCCTACGCACGTCTGAGGACCGTCGCTCGGGCCGTCACAATGATGACCAAGGAAGAAGAAGAAGTGAAAAATAATAATAATTATTATTATTATAATTATTATTATTATGGAAAATAAGTATATGGAGGAAAAGACTTTCCTTACCAAATGGCAAAAAATATTTTTCACTTCATTTTCGAATTTCATCCAAACACCGAAAAATAATATCGTTTTCTTGAAAAATGACATTTTAGAAAACATTTTCCAGAAACTCCACTTTCTCCATGAAACAAGCGGAGCCAGCTCACATAACTAGGACAAGCCTTACTTAAAATGAAAGATATCGAGGCTCCCAAGCTTGGGGGAGCAATATCTATATTCTTGAAGTATTCATTGTCGGAGATCATAAATGGTAGCTCTTAATTAGAAATTTCCTTTTCCAATGATAACTTTTCTTTTTTGTTGATTTATTGTTTGTCCTATCTATTTATCACTATTTTCAATGTTTTTTTTTTTTTGGTGACCCAGGGAACCCCGCACGACCGGCAGCCGAGAAGTAAATCCTGAGGAGACGCGTAGGACCACCACCCACGTACCCGGGTAAGATCACCACGCAACGCTTCAGCCTCCACTTCAGCCTCCATGCTTCGCAGGAGTTTCGAAACTGGGACCTCCACGTTGGAGTCCAGCAGCCCTACCACCCATGCTGCAATGATGGGTGGTCACTATTTTCAATAACCTATTCGCAATGAATATAAAATAACCTATTTTTTAAATATATCCGTACATAAAACAGCTTTTTGGTTTCGAAATTGTTGTTTTATCTTTAACGAACTCCATAACAATGGATAATCATAATCAATCCCAACCGGAATTTGACCATAGCCAAGTCACATAGCCAGGACAAGCCTTACTTAAAATGAGCAACCTTGATGGACCATATAACAGAGAGAGAAAGAGAGAGTGAGAGAGAGACAGATGATTAAAGGATAAAGGTCTTTATTTAATTTCAAACTTGCTTTCCCAGTCCATACATCATACTTGAGATCAACTCGTCAATAGGCTCTCTCATTTCTTCTCCTTGGAGCTCTCACGGCGTCCGGCAAAGTAGCCCCGCGGGTCCCTCTCGAACGACTCCCTCGGAATATGCACGGATCCGCCGCATCCTGGCGCAACCATAGTTTCTCCGCTGCCGCCACCTCCTTTTGCAGCCCCGCCACCTCCAACTACCCCCGTTGCCCCTCCTCCGCCACCACCACTTCCCTTTTCGCCGCCACCCTTAGCGCCACCTCTTACTTGGCCGTCCATGCCTTCCACTGGGTATCGACTAGCTAGTTGGGATCTTCTGTGGAATCTGAAGAGAGACTATATGCGAACGAGTGAAGAGGCCCAGCGCATGATCCGCTATTTATAGAGCCGCGGTCAGTAATTCTGTGGTTGTGATTTCTCCGTTTGTCGGGTCAATCTCGAAGATTCAACCGTCATAAAAGCCTGCGCACGCGTGCATGGAAGATAGGAATAAGGGGATTTACAGCAACTGAGAGAAGAAAAACGGGGGTGATTAAATACGTGCGCATGTTACCAAGTCATGAGAATCTGCCGAACAACATTAACTAAGCAACAAACAATCAGCGGGGTTATCCGCGAGGCTTTAAGAGTGTCATTTAGAACGATCTCGAAGAATGCGAGGCGACGTTCAAATTAGATACCCGTTCGTTCCCTTTTCATGCGTACCTACTTGCTCGGCAGTGGTTCGCTAGTCCGTGGATCTGCTGGAGTTATTTTTCTCTGAAAAACTACCTGGTTCATGCAGGACCAAATAAGAAGGTCGGCGAGAGAATAATGTCTGCGACGATAAGACGATGATGTCGTCGTCCAAGAAAAAAAGAGGGGAGTTAGTCGGTGAAGTAATGGGTGAGAAAATGGGGGCGGTGTAGAAGATGAGTTTGGCCGGGACAACAACCTTTTTTCTTTTTTTTGGTCAGAAGACAACAGCCTTTTATACGTTCCGTTCATAATCTCGCGGCCTTATAGAACACGCGTCTTATATTGTCCATATTGATGCAATCTGCTTTATAGACATGCCCACATTCATTCAAGATATAAGGGTTTTTCTCGTAAGCAGTATGCTTGTAATTGAGATTTGGCATGATATATTTTGCCTCGGAACTCGTTGGTCTAATTCTTATCCTCTATATAAAATACATCACTTTCTCAATTTCGTTCTTCAACTTTTGTGCAATAGAATTTTAAAGGTCACTATCCAACTAGCCACTAAACTCGCTCTTGCGAAATCTCTTCCGACAGCTAAAAATGATCATCCCCAACTTGAAAGATCTATCATTGAAGGAGGCGTAGTAATATACTGGAATGCATGTAGAAGTAGAGTGTAGGAGCCATTTATACAAGAGCTTTCTATTCACGGCTAGCAGAAAAAAAAATGAGAAATGCTAAGCTTGCTAAAACTTTTTAGAAAATTCGATTTACTAAGTTATGTTAAAAAGGATAGTGACCCAACCTACGCAGACATTGTAATATGTACAGATCTTGTAATAGGAGGCACCTGATAGGAGTTGTTTTGGGCATAGTTGTAAGATCCACTGTGATGCTCAATGATTTTATACGTGGTTAGAATCTCGGCTAAAAGAATCATTAATTTGGGGACAATGAAATTTAGGCTGTTACTTTGGGGCGCATGAGGCTAGCCATGAATTTACCAAGAATACAGTTCTTTATATAATGTAACACTAACTTTGAAGGAATGATCAGGCCACCCATGCACAAAAATACTTAACAGCGTTTTAGTAACCAAATATATAAATATATCCATAAGAAAATCTGCTTATTGCTCTGCATATTATTGCTTGATCTTTAACCATTAGAAGTCTTCGTTAAAGCGAAATTGAGTGTTGGAAGAACAAGTGAAGGTCTTTATTTATTATTCAAAGTAACCCCCTGGGTTATTCTCGAACGACATCATTCCTCTGCTGCCACCACGGCCTTTTGTAGCCACACCTCCACGCGTTGCTTGTCCTCCGCCTCCTCCCTTGTCGCCGCCGCCTCCTTTGCCTGAAATGTGACCGATCAGGAAATGACTGGCTAGTTGTTATCTTCTATGGAATCTAGAGAGACTATACTATAAGGAGACGAAAAGCAAAGATGGTAAGCCGCTTCTTATAGAACTGCGGTTAGCAATTTCGTGATGGTGATTAGACTCAACCGTCATAAGTGCTCTACGCATGCGTGCACGGATGATAAGTATAAGAGGAATTGCAGGAACAGAGGTAAAGAAAAATGGGAGTAAATAATTACGCATGAAAGATGCGAGTGATGTTCCAATTACCTACCATTTGCTCCCTTTTCATGCATGCGTGCTTCCTTGAGCAAACGCATGTAAGTGATTGAGCCAAAAATGGAAAGATACGAATAGATCTCGCAGAACCTTATTGAAGGTGTACAAATTGTACCTTGTGCTCTAAAATGATGTCAAACACAGCGGATGTGGCCACCTCAGCTTCATATACAGCCCGTGCAATCTTCAATCAAACCATTTCATATTCAGTAAGAGTCCTGAAGAGTATTTTTGTATGGAAGAAAACCATTTGGAACAGCACTGAGCCCACCTGTTCAGGGTCTGAGATGCTTGACGAGGGATGCTCCTCCTCAAATTTCTCATCATCCAAAGCATATGTGCTGTAAATTCAGTATTGAACAAAAGAGGAAAAAAGAATGAGAAGTCAAAATGTTCAACTCTGCAGAAGTTATTATTTGGCTCAAATTCTTCAGGCAGACAAGAAAGTTGTCCATGAACGTGAAAAGAAAAGGTAAAGTCTGCTTCACAGCGAAGATCAGACATGTCTCGACCCAGCATACAAATTGCTTTGCCACGAGTATTCACCATATAAATCACAAAGCATAAACCACAAACCAATCTAGGAGTTGTCCAACATATGTGGGACAGTTTTAGTCTTCCTCTCCTGAAAGCAGGATCTCAGTTCCCAAAAGGACAAGGACTAGCAGTCCAGCAAGTAATAGCAGTCTTAAAAGAACCAATACCAGGTTTAAAAAGTTGTACTCCAACTGGAAATAAAGAACCCATAACTCCATCCCTTCTAGTAATTTCGACAAATGAGACTTTCCTCAGCAATTATCCCCTCGGAATTATCACAAAAAATGAGCTGCAGTTTAAAGTAGAAGCTCGAAAAACAAGAATTATCAAATCAACAAACTGCTCCGAGTCGTAACCTTTTGAGACTCTAGTTCTCATGAAGGGATACTTAATTTGCACCTCAAAAATAATGTAGCTCACTGTTTGATATTTATTAATTAGGTCCTCATAGTAAATTCTCAATTTTACTCCCTGACAATTGTGATTCTTCAGTGTACATTCTGTTAAGTGAATCAGCATCTATGGGACAAACATAAGTTAACCAAACTTAAAAAGCCTATATCATATTCCAAGAATGGAACTTTGCATATACTTCAGCTGTCGATCTGGTAATCTAAAATTTTCAGATGACTAATTCGTTAAAACATTCCAAAACCTGAAGGAGAACTTATTTCAGGTTGCTGGAAGGAATTGAAGTGGGTGGATGCATTTGTTAGAAGGTCCCAAGACTTATGAGATGAACAACATACTGTGAATAATCACTTAGTAAACAGAAAATACTAGAGATACTTCCTACCTGCCTATTTGCTTATTGATCCAATTTAGCAGGCGTTCTGCAGTCCGTCCATCATCAATCACACGTATCTTGCTTTTCTCTTGTTGAGGTTCCCAACCGGCAGCAATGAACTCGGAATGAGGGCCCCAGAACAGCATAGGATAATGACTCACGGAAAATTTATCGCAAAGTTTGTCATTTATCTGCTCAGCCAAAAAATCAAAACAGGCGATATAGCTCAATCATGTATTAAAGAGAATCCAGCAAAGACCACATCAGCAGGTTAATCTATAGTACAACGGCATGTATAAGTGAAACAACAAGGGGCAAGCATTTTCAATTTTCATAGATGGATGTACATAGAAGTGGCGGCCTTCAAGTACTGGACCGTCCATCTTTACCTGTAGCTAATTCGCAGAATATTCTTTTTCCTGTGGGTAGAAAATTCATTGTCTAATAATAGCAGCCTGAACATCAGATATTTGCCAACATGATTACCTATCTGATTCAAACTTCCTACATCATTTTGCACAACCATGCAAGAACTGATCCATCAGACCACAAGTCCAGACGTCAATCCCTCTCTAAAGGAAACCAGAGTTTATCAGCACTTGCTTGTCCATGAAGCAGAGTCTGTTCTAAACAACAGTTTTTGGAATTGAATGAAATGCTGGCACAACATTTAAGTACCTTCAGAGCACAGTCTACTCTTGTCATCAAAACTATCCCAGGATGAACCGCATCAGGTCCATTGAAAATTCTTGCCAGCTTCTCATAGTGTGGCTACAAAATTGAATCTCAAGAAGTTATAAAGAGAAAAAGAATAAGAAAATTCAATATTGGAGATGTAGCACTAGCAGATAGTACCTTGTAATTTCTACATGCAGGACACCTGCAAGATCAGTAATCAAACAGCAATCAGAAATTTAGCCATACCCAATAATCCCTACACCCATGCTGCCACACACACACACACCAAAAAAAATAAAATAAAAGAAAGAATCTACATAAAGACACTCATGAGAACTCAGCTTGTGCACACACATGCACAAATGTGTGTATGCGCACGTGCGAGAGAGAGAGAGAGAGAGAGTAGCTCAGGGCTGTTCTCATGGGAGCACAGATACCTAAAAAATCACGATCTAATGCAGTACCTGCAATGTTAACTAAAATTTTGGAAATCACTGTGCCTGTCATGCTTTGCATAAGCAAATATACCTATACCTAAAAGGTGAGGGCTGTCGTTGGCCCCTTAACATGTTGGGAGAAAGTAAATTTTGGCAAATTTTTTGGCAGACTTATCTCTAGCATAAGAATCATACTTAGAATGAGCATCTTAGTTTCCAAAATTCAAAAGACCTGGAACTTGAGCAACCACTGTTTTAGCTGCTATAGACTGTCCATAATTGTGTTCTGCAGTGACCAGGCATTAACAGAATCAATTAATCAAACGAATTCAATCTCAGATGCCAATAAGCCAAACACAGAATGGCATGACAATATAGGCTGACATGGTTCCACCAGCTACCCAGCCAGAACATGTAAAGCCAAAGGAAAATCCTATATTTACATGTAAGAGCATGCTGGGTCCATGCGTGCGGAAGTCATTCTCAAAGATCATTACTTAAGATTGCAGGGTGTCACTGATTTGGTAAGTCCGTATTTTAATTGATTGGGCCAGTCATATTCAAGCTATCAGGTGTGTTATTATTTGTTACTACGATCAGCTGCAGCTATCTTCTCTGCTAGTCTTAAAGGCCAACTCACAGCAAAGTGAGTGCATTGGGGTGAAAACCTGCACCTCAAGATACAATGTTGTCCTTGAAATTCCTTAATCTAGCAGCTCATCCACAATGTCTCTGATTAAACATGCAAGTCTCATGAACCCTTCCACACTATTCTCCCAACATGTGCTCCTATTGGCTCCACTCACAATGATATCCGCATCAAGAAGCCAAAGGGTTGCATGAACCAATGTGGTAATAAGGTCATTCCTAGTCAATATTCAGTTAAAATTTTCTGCAGCTTGATGATGAAGGGCTCATGGATATGCAGCAAAGCGACAGCAAGATGATGGTCCACAAAATGTTAGGAGGCACAGAATAAAACTGTTAAGTCTTGCCAGTATACTCAACCAAAATCATTATGTCAATGATGCAAGGGCAATCAAGTCCAACGAACAAATACAATAATCACTACACAATATTCAGTCCTTCATTGCAGCAACCACCGCAGATAGATATTTGTTAGTGAGGAGTACCACCGTAACCTTGCCGTCTAATGGTTCTTGGCAAAGGCAGATAAATATATGACCGGCAGAACAATATAACAAAAGGGGTCAGCCCAATGTCCTACTGCTACCAAGTTAATGATTCGAGTGAAAACACAATGTTCAACACAGCCAAACGGATGCAGATATTTCTCGCAGTCTGAAGCTGGTCATGGGCAATGGAGTAACAAAGGAACATGCTACTTTATTAGCTCGAAAACTAGTACCACTTGTCAGATGCAACACTGTAGAGCTAACATAAGCGCACCAACTAGCCCGATCTCAAAATTTCCAGAAACGATTCTATGTTACCTAACTGTTAAAAAAAATTTTGAATGTAAGCGCTGCGGAAGCATGGTTTTGATATTAGATATAGTTTTTGGTTAGTGATGTGTGCAAGTGTATGATATAGTTTGTAGAGGATGGACAATGGACGAGATAGAATAGCTCAAGGTTTTTATGGGATAAAGATAGTTTCACTAGTTTATGAAAATAATTTTATAATAGTTGAAGGAGGTGTTGGTGAGGAGCTACATGTTGTGGTTTTTATGCTTAGCTCCCTACCTAAAACATGGAGCTCTTGCTCCTTTATATAGCTGCCAAAGTTGGTGGAGAAAATCTCTAGACTGCTCTACAAATAGCTACTATTATTTTATAGTAACATAAGATGAAACTTCTAGAACACATAAGAGATGGCAGCTTATAGACTTTTCTAGAATTTTTGTTGAATTTTCTAGCTCAAATCTATCTTGAAGTTTCTAGAATTGGATCACAAATTCCAACACTAACACTAATTATTTCGCCGGAGAGAAACATGAAACGAATCGCGTCAAATTAAATCAAACAGCAAAGCATGATCAAACTCACTCGCACGCATGCACGCACAGAGCTGTGCCAAAATGATGCTATCGAGAGGTACAGAAGCACCAACCAGTGAGCGAAGAACTCGACCACGGCATAAGTAGCGGGAGTGCCTCTGAGTACGGCATCAAAGTTGGTGGCGTTCAATTCGACGGCACAATCTGCAGGGAGGCCATTGGTATTGACAGCTCGCGGAATCGAATGCACTCCAACAGCAGATGAGGAAGATGACACTGTCGCTCGGTGAGAGCTCAGTGGCACCAGATTCACGAACAGCAGGATCGCAGCTATCCAAGACATGAGTGACATCTTTCTGAGATCTTAGCTATGGCAAACAGAGTTTAGAGGGGGATTCAACGAACTTGCTTGAATTTGGACCGGTTGTTAGTTTGGAGCTGAATTAGTAAATTTTTGTCTGGGGTGGCATGCTACTTTTATTAGTAAGGTAATATCAAACCTAGGACCATTGTCCTGTCTGAACGTATGGTGAGAGCTAGGACGCTGTAGCACGCGATGATGTACTATCAAACGGAAGAAGCCGAGAAGCGCGCCGGGCACGCAACGTCCATTGGTAGAAAAGAAGAAGAAAGATTATAGCTTGGTCTTGTTGTCTTTGTCCCTTTGAATTTTCCCAATAGAAAATCAATCGTTTTCCAGTCGATATAAATAACAGGCGGCTATCCCGAAGTTATGTCAATCGGTCGTTTTAATCCTAAGAATGATAGGGGCCACACGTTCTGTCGAACGTGGAAGAGGAACAGTGAGCTTACGGCATATGCCTGAACTATACGTGCAGCCCAATGAAGACGGGCCAAAAGCCAACGAGTGGACCTAATTTCCGTTTTCTTTTGTTTAGCTTTTGTCTGTCGGATCCAACTTAGGCTCACTTTCGATCTTTTTATTAGATAAACCAGGAAATTGGGAATTCTTATGTGCACGGCCAGATTGTAGTGATTATCCACCGTCCTATACGACACACTACCACATAGGTGATTTTCGATGAAGATTGGCTGATATGATGGGTTCATGATTAATTAGGCACTTTCCTCTAAATTGGAATAAGGGCTTGGCAAATGAGAAAAGAAAAATAGTGGAAAAAATTGATTGGTGGACGAATCCCACTTATTAGTTTTAGCCATGAAATTTTTAGTCTCGTGCATCATCAAATGATTCAAACCCCACCCCTTACTGTTAAAGAGTCCACTAGAAAGAGTAGCGAGTGAATGTACCAGAAGTTTTTTTTTTTTTTTTTTTTGGGTAAGGTGAGAATATATCGACTTAAACCAAACTATACAACTCAGAAACTGGCATCAAAAACTTATACTCAACGAGGCAACAAGCCAGGTCGAGTGGAAGGATGCTAGGAAAAGGAAGCCAAAAGCTACCAAGGTAGCAACAGGAAGCCAAACGGCATCCACGAAAAAGCCAAACAGAACAAAAAGCTACAAGAAAAAACAACCAGACAAGCGAAAATAGCCAAAAGGAGCCAACGACCAAGAACAACACCAACCCTCCAAAAGAAAAGGCAATGAGACCTTGACACGCTGGTAGGCAACGAAACAGCAAAGGCGAAGCACTTAGTCCACAAAGATGGCCGGGTCAATACCCCAAATTCATTGAGTTCTTCTATTTCTCGGAGTATCCGTCACCTAGCTAAAGGAGATGGCTTTGTCCCTCACAACTTTAAGTAGGTGGTTCTTCATGGTAGGCACAGCGAGAGTCTTGCCCCGAAAGAGAATGACATTCCTAGTTTTCCAAATAAGATGGCAAAGTGCAACGAAGGAAAATCTAGCAATCGCCTGAGAGAAGTCATCGCCTAAGAGAACTTTAAGGGCCCAAGAGATAGGTCATATTAAATGTACCAGAAGTTTTGATAAAAAATAAAAACAAAAAAAGGAAAACGTACTAATAGGTCATATTGAATAGTCTGAAGTGCCAATGTTTTTTAAATAAAAGTCTCAAGCGATTATGTTAATTTCAAATAATGGCTTAAAATTCCAATTGGTCAATGTTATTTTCGATTTTTTTATCTTTTTTTCCTTTTTTTTTCTTTCCTTTTTCTTCTAGTTTCCCTTTCTTCTTCGTCGGTGGTCAATCTCAAGTAATGAACGGCCACTAGAGAGGACATGGTGAGGGTCGCCTCACCAACAACCAGCGAGGCTCGTTGGCACTAGTCAAAAAGGAAAAAAAATAAAAGAGAAAAAATAAAAATAAAAATAAATGAAAACTATCTTTTGATGAAAATGCCCTTGATGGGTTGAGATATCTAGCCGGCTAGCGAACTGCAAGGTGAGGTTTCTATTCAAGTCCTTATTTGAGACTAACATGGCCACTTCAAGTCCCTATTTGACTACCGATCAAGAAAAAAAAAGTCCCTATTTGACTCAAGATCTATTTCCATCCCTTTTTTGAAATTTTCCATATCTAAAATCTACTAAGAGCCTATCTTTCACGTTTGTTACAATACTAATTTTGCATAACATGCCTTGCGTTATCCTTTTTGTTTTTCCTCTTTCCCTCTTTCCTCACCATCCTCTCTTTCCCTCCTTCCCTCTTTCGTCGCCAATTTCTTGAACGGTTCTATCTTCTCTCTCGCTCAGCAGCTTGCCCCCACCGTCGCCATGTTCGCACCACTACCATGATTGGCCACTTCCCATCTCTATCAATATCGCCTCCAACAGCTTGCGGATTCGACCCACGCTCTCGGCCATCTCACTCACGGCAAAAACTCTCTCTCTCTCTCTCTCTCTCTCTCTCAAAAATCATAAACCTCTCTCCTAACCCCCTTTTTTTTCCATCCGCTCAATATCATCATAAGAAAAGTGTTCCCGAAAATTTTAATTCTTTTATGACAAAGAAGATCATTTTAAATAAATTACTCAAGGCCAATAAAATATTGTATTAGGCTCCGTTCGTTTCGCAAAAAACAACTTTTAGAAAAATATTTTCCTAATTTTTGGATGTTTGTTTCACGGAAAATGAACTGATCAAGGAAAATATAGTCCATCAATAGAAAAAAAGTCTTCTAAAAAAGAAAAAAATTCCGCTTTTTTATTTCACTTCTAAACCAAACACTTTTTTTACCAAACACCTTTCATTTTTTTTTAAATCGAATTTTTAAATATTAAAATTTTTTCTTTATTTTTTCCTTCTTTTTCCGCCGGTTGCTAGCCACAGCAATATACGGTGACTTGCCACAAGCGAGCTCCGGTCTTGCCATAGGCCAACAAGGCTCTTCACTTAGATTGTTGAGTGAGGTTAGGCCTCACCAGAGCGATGAACTAGGTGAGGCTTGAACTTAGATCGAGGTTGCCTAGGCTTTGGCAAGCTCGAGCCTCATTGGCCTATGGTGAGGCTCAAGCTTGCTTGTGGCTGGCCGAGGGTAATGGTGATGGCCAAGGGAGAAGAAAAAAAAAGAAAAGAGAATAAAAATAACAAAAAAAAAAATCGATTAAAAAATAAAATTATTATTATTATTATTATTATGGAAAATGAGTATATGGAGGAAAAGACTTTCCTCACCAAACGCCAAATAATAGTCTCCACGTCATTTTCGAATTTCATCCAAACACTGGAAAATAGTATTGTTTTCTTGAAAAATGACTTCTTAGAAAACATTTTCTAGAAATGCCACTTTCTCCATGAAACCAACAAAGCCTTGATCTCATGAACAATAGAATCAAGCAGCAATATTATGAAAAGTTTCATACACTCCCCAGGTAAATTACTTTGGTAGTCTGAAAGAATATTAGACCATCCATTTTAACTATATTGCATGGTCTCAGTCTTGTCCTTTTATTTCATATGAAATTCACGGTTTTGCTTGTTCCTAGAGCACCACAAAATGTAAACCTCTAGAACTAGCAGCACCTAATATTTGCAGAGCTGCCGTATTAAGACGACTTCTTGATAGAGCGGGTTATACAAGTATCATTTCGGCAATAAGAACGCAATGAGCATATAACATATATAAAAATCCAGAGTCTTCTTTAAGATAGAGCAAGCCAATGCGAATCTACAGAGGTTTAACAAGAAATCATGACAGTATAGTCACTAGTTATGTCCACTCCAATACGGTAAGGAAGCACACGGCACGGAGGATTAAGCACGAATTTGTTTAAGTATACTCATTGAGTTGAACTCAGATTTCTGCTCCTAGTCAATACCTTCTTCCAAAAGAATATATGGCCAAAGCATTTTCAGCCCCCATGAAACAACGTAGAGTAGATATCAGTGGAATCACTACAAATTCTCTTCATAGATTTTACGCTTAAGGACTACAAAGAATGTGATGGTTTCGTGGCTTGCTGGCTTCAGGAAAAAGGGAGATTCCGCCACTTTTAGCGAGTACTTGTGGAATAAATCATCGACGATCAGTTCATCACCAAAATGACGGCGCAATAACCCCTCGAATGCGGCTCTTAAGTAGAGAGAGCGCGATTCAAGAGTGGAAAAAGTGACGTGCATTTTCGGGTGGTCCAGGGTCTGAATCCTCTCGATGTAGAAGAACCCGTTTCGATCGATCGCTCCTTTCGGCTCCTTTTCTGATGGGAAATAGATTGGCACGTTGAAGCTCTCTACTTTGGCTTTGCTTATAATCCCCTGCATTCCGCTCATTCATTTTCAAATTATCAAAGCGATAAACCATGCTTAATTCTTGGAGCCAAATAGTGAATTATGCATTTGCTTTTATTTGTTTTTTTTCCATGTGTAGCGTCAATATCTCACCATGTATCAAACTGATATTTAATCATTTTTTAAATAGATTTCACCCGCACAGATCAAACAAATATTAACACAATGTAAAATTTACTTTTTCATCCTGGCATAGACAGCACAAACAACCACAGACATGTTGCGCTCTATGGTTTTCACTTGGAGATATTATTTTCACGAAACTTCAGTAGATTCTTTCTAGTATAGATTTGTAGCTTAGTATTGCAACTTTTAGAATTTTTGAAGAAAGAAGCTACGAGTAGGCTCAGAAGTTTTGCTACAAAATGATCTACCAAAGCAAGTGATTACTCATTTTATGATATCTCATCTGAAATAACTCTAGTGAATGTATTGGGTTGGAATAATTAGGACATCAAACAAGCTACTGCTAATCCTCAAGAAACCATTATTAGTAAAGCGAAGTTTACTACAATTAGCATAGCCAAATGCTTGCCCAGGCATGTACTTACGTACCTTATTGGCCATGTCCACCAGGCACGAACCCAGCAGCTCAATTTCCGACCCTATAGTTGTCTGAGAATCATGAACCAAATCTGGCTCACCAGGAACAACAACGAATACCAATCCTCCGCCAACCATCTCCTCTGCTCTTGCGCTGAGAAATGCATCCATGTCTCTCCCGAACTGACCAGAGTAAGCCCCAATGATCTCCGCGGCTGAGCTCACGTAGTGAATTCTCTCTCCATTCCAAGCACGGGAAGACTCGTCCAATATCTCTTGCGGAGGCTGGGACAGAAAGTGGAGTGTGAAGGACGAGTATGCAAAGTGTAGGGACGCGCTCGGTAGGAGACGGCTGTGGAATGACCCCGGGGCCGCCAGGGCAAAGTACTGCTGTCTCTCGGGTGGGAGATTGGCGAATAGCGTGTTGAAGTCATTGGTGGGGAGGTCGTTGAAGATGGCTTGGAACTCGGGGGCACCAAATTGAGGTTGTTTGATGGGTTTGATGAGGTCCAACAGGCATTTTATTATGGTTTCAATGGCTTGAATGGAATTGAGTCCTGTGGAGCAACCAAAGTCTGCTATTCTGATGATGGGGTTTGAAGAGGATAAAGAGAGGTCATTGAGATCAAGGGTGGTGAGTAGAGCCTCCTTGATGATATCCATGGCGGCAACAGCGACTCCTTTCTGTACAATAGGGCAATACACGATGATTACTTTCACGATATCATCTTTATACGTGCAATTAAACCCTTCTATAACACATATAAGACGTTCCGTAGATAGGTTCTCCCATGTCCGGCCACTCTAACAAGGTACACGATGCAAGAGACATGCACTCACTGTCTCATACGTGCGCTACCTTTTGAAATGATTAACAAGTAGAGGTCCAACCCCAAAATAATTGTCAATGCTTGACTCCACCTTTTAAGGTTTGTCTTTTTTGAGGACTCAAGGAGCCTTTGCAATTGACTTTATGACAGTGATACTGTTTGATGTAGCAAAAAAGGTTGAGTAGGGTGTCAAGAATCTGTTTATGATTCTATCTCCCATGAGTTGTGGGTGACGAAGTCTCATTAGTCGAGACGAGTCATAGATAAAATCAATCAAATATAGGGTTATTGGATTTGGAAGATTTAGAATCTTATCTTTAGAAATTGGAAGATTTAGAATCTTATGTTTAGAAGTTTGAAAGTTTTCAATTTAATGCATTTCTTTTCTTGCAAGTAAATCTTCTAAAATGTACTCTTGGGTGTGTGTGTGTGTATACATACATATACCCACCTACATTTAAAGGAAACGTACAACAAATTCTATTTCAATATGATATTAGAGTTGAAGGTTTTGAATTTGAATCTTCTAGATCCCATTTGCCTCCCGGTTTAAATTTTCACGTTTAGTACTAGGCAAAAGACTAGACTAAGCATGACCACACATTCATCTAATAACTTAAGTTTTTAGAACAAATAGTTGTTGTCCCACCAAAATCTCATATGATATTAAAGCCATCTAAAACTAACGCTCCTTTTCAACCTTAACTTTCATGGTTTTTGCTTCATTTGGGATACTCGGCATCATAAACAGATCCCTCATTGTTTATCTATCGAAGAGGCACTGATGTTATTTATTTTTCCATTTATGTTGATGACATTCTGATTATAGGTAATGCATCTTCTACAATCAATGCAATATCACAAAAATTATCTGCAGAGTAGTCAATTAAGGATCTCGGTTCACTCCACTTCTTCCTTATGATAGAGGCTGTCTCTCACTCTAACGAGTTACTTCTTTCTCAAGGACGTTATATTGATAATCTTCTTCACAAGGCTAGGATGCCTGAGTGCAAACCTATCCAAACTTTTATGGCCACGACTACAAAACTATCTAAGAAGGGGGTGCTCTAACGTCTAATCCTACTTCATTATCGATCTATAGTTAGTGCCTTGCAATATGTGACATTGACAGAACCAAATCACTCCTTTGCTGTTAATAAAACTTGTCAATTCATGCATGCACCAACTGAAGACCATTAACAAATGGTGAAATGCATCTTCACAACCATATAAGGCCATTATTTGGTTTGCTTCTTTCTCAATCCAATGGTACTCGCTCGCAAGCCTTTTTCAATGCAAATTGGACCAATAGCTCTGATGACAGGAAGTCAACTAGAGCATATACTATTTTTCTTGGTCCTAACTTGATCTCTTGGAGTTCTAGAAAACAACAAATGTAACGCGCTCTTCTATAGAGTTTGAGTATAAAGCTCTTGCCTATGTTGCAACTGAATTCATTTGGCTCGAGTCAATCTTTCAAGAGTTTGAGTTCCCTCTTCAAGGTCCCCTCCCAATCCTTTGGTGCGATAATATTGGTGCCACTTATCTATCACAAATATTATTTTCCATGCTCGTACCAAATATATTGAAATTGACTTCCACTTTGCTCGTGATCGTGTCACCCAAGGACAATTCAGTGTGCAATTTATTTCCACAGCTAACCAACTCGCTGATGCTCTCACTAAATCTCTTCCTAAAGTACGTTTTGCATTTTTACGAGACAAGTTGAAGATTCACTATCTCAACTCTTCAACTTGAGGGGGTGTCTCAACCAAATATAGTGCTATCAGATTTAGAAGATTTAGAATCTTATCTTTAGAAGTTGGAAAGTTTTCAATTTTATGTATCTTTTTCTTGCAAATAATTCTTCTAGAATGTACTCTTGGGTATATAAATACCCACCTACCTTTAATGGAAACACACAACAATTTTTGTTTCCACGGCTAATGACAAGTAGGCATAGATACTCACTCCTGTCAATTGGTGAGCTACTATGTAGTATTTGCATATCACGATATTAATACGTTTATCTAAATGTATTTGAGTGTTTAACTGAATATCAGCTCATGTCATCTAGTTTTATTCATGACACACATAATTATTGTCATAACATGTGAATTACACTATCTTGAAATGTAAATGTGAATGCTCGTTGTTTTGAGTATGATAGTCTCCTTATCATTGTAGTGGGCAAGTTTTTTTGGAGAAATTTGACATGACTGGTTAGTGCTTATAATGTCTTTTATGAATATGTTGGTGGAATATGTGGAACTGGATATGTTTGTGAACATACGTTGTAATATGTGCTCACAAATGATAAAATGGTTAATATGTTGATTGGGATTGAGTTACAAACTCTTGAATCATGAAGAATACAAGAGTGATCGAACTATTCTAGAGCATATAAATAACAAAAGAAATAAGTTCAATATTTTTGTTCTCTTGCCAAATAAGTGATTGATATTTTCAGAATTTTAGTGATTCCCCGAACGATATGTTATTTATTTACTTGTCGGCTGTTATTATGTTGTTGTGCTCTTGGGGTTGAGTAGTGATTAGTAGGGCTGAGCAACATGGACCATCCATATAAGGAATTGCCCAAGCCAAATTGAATCAGCCAATTCTAGGCGGTTCTTGAAGGTATTGGTCCAATTCCCAGTTCCATAAAATTGGAACCCATGATTTTTGGTCTAGTTCCAAGGTAGACTGGATTGATTATTTTTTATTTTTTAAATTTTGCTCTCAATTTCTTTCCCTTCCCTATGCGCCTCTCATGTCTCCCCCTCTCCTCTCTCACCTCACGAGTCATGCCTCTTTCATAAAAACCCTAAATCGCCTAAATGGCTTGAGCTCTGCCTCTCATGCCTCTCAGCTCAACGGAAGACGACTTGTAAGAGTTCTTGCACAAGAGACACAACCAAAAGCAAATTTCAAGTTACAAACTCTTGAATCATGAAGAATACAAGAGTGATCGAACTATTCTAGAGCATATAAATAACAAAAGAAATAAGTTCAATATTTTTGTTCTCTTGCCAAATAAGTGATTGATATTTTCAGAATTGTAGTGATTCCCCGAACGATATGTTATTTATTTTACTTGTCGGCTGTTATTATGTTGTTGTGCTCTTGGGGTTGAGTAGTGATTAGTAGGGCTGAGCAACATGGACCATCCATATAAGGAACTGCCCAAGCCAAACTGAATCAGCCGATTCTAGGCGGTTCTTGAAGGTATTGGTCCAATTCCCAGTTCCATAAAATTGGAACCCATGATTTTTGGTCCAATTCCAAGGGAGACTGGATCGATTGTTTTTTATATTTTAAATTTTGCACTCAATTTCTTTCCCTTCCCTGTGCGCCTCTCATGTCTCCCCCTCTCCTCTCTCACCTCACGAGTCACGCCTCTTTCATAAAAACCCTAAATCGCCTAAATGGCTTGAGCTCTGCCTCTCATGCCTCTCAGCTCGGCGGAAGACGACCTGTAAGAGTTCTTGCACAAGAGACACAACCAAAAGCAAATCTCTCTCTCTCTCCGATCACCAAAATCCAGGGTTCTCACTTCTTATTCTAGAGTTTGATTTCACCTGGCTCTAGATTCGGCATCTCGTTGAATCTCGTCGCTGCAAGGTTAAAACCCCCAAACACCCCCCCAACTCAAAAAAAAGACATCGAAGCAGATGGATGAGTTCGGCGACACTGCATTGCACTCGCGCTTCTCCTAAGATGGTGAGAAAACAAAAATATGGCCGAGTCCTATTCGATTTGCTTTTGGGTCAAAGCTGTAGAAGCATCATCATATGTGTGATCATATGTGGCTGCATGAAAATGAAGTCTACATTATTGTGAATCATCAATTCCTAGTTCGAGGGTAGGACTGAACTGGACCAGGAACCAATTTTCCCTACAAACAGCCACTTGTCCTCCATAGCCATTGAGATCTCGATGAATTCGACAGCCATAAACCAAGCCCCCATATCTGGAGGTTCAGTGGCTCGCCATGAAGCCTAGATTTGGGTACATATCATTGTCGAAAGCTCACACAACTGTGGCGAGGTCATCATGGGCGTCAGTAATCTCATAACAAGATTGAGCTGTGGACGATGAATAGGAGCTCTCTAAAGGAGTAGATGAACAATGGCGTGGAAAAGGAAAGAAAAGAAAAACGAAAGACAAGAAAAGGAAAACAAAAAAGATAAATTAGAAAAATATGCAAACAACGTTGTTTCGAGTAGAGTTATACATATCAAATTGGTTATGCCATGTAGTTTGGCTAGCGATGAATGGACCGTTACGTCATCTCAAATGACTAGAAGAACTACATTGAAATGTTGCGTAAAGATTTAACACTACATTAGTAAAATTGAAAAAGTTTAAGACTTAATTGGCATCCTTGGGGTTTGCTAACATAATAGTCTTTGGACTATTGTAAAATAACAGCTTGTTGTGAGTCACAAATTCTTAAAAAAGTATATCTCATAACTATTGATAATTATTAGTTATTTAGTTTTTTTTTTTTATATAAAACAAATTGTTAATCTCATAGTAGATAAAAGACAGTCACCCAATCTTTTTCTACATCTCTGCAATGATTTAGGACAAAATTGGTAATTTGCCCTTCTAAAAAAGTTGGTCAATTTAAAAAAAAAAAAAAAGATTAACAAGTAAGGCAAATAAAAGTGGGTAAGTCAATTAAAAAAAAAAGTTTGTGGGATACAAAAAGAAAGTAAATAAATTCTAGTAATAAGCAACTCGAACTAAAGCTAGTAACTCAATTAGTGGGTAACTTAGTAGGAGAGTATTTTTTAAGTCACTCGAACAAAGATTGTGGAATTGTCCAACTTCAACGGTCTCTTCACCAATGAAAAGAG
Source organism: Eucalyptus brandiana (assembly GCA_014182725.1). Classification (NCBI taxonomy): domain Eukaryota; kingdom Viridiplantae; phylum Streptophyta; class Magnoliopsida; order Myrtales; family Myrtaceae; genus Eucalyptus; species Eucalyptus brandiana. Next base: position 35,124,154 of record CM024669.1, read on the forward strand.
AGCAAAAGTCGAAAAGATGTGGAAGAAAGGGAGAGAGAGGACAATCTGATTATAAAATTAACATGGAATTATTAGATCAAGGGAAGCTTGTGGTAGATAAGCCAACGTACTCGCTATTAGCCATCCAAGCTAGTAATGTCACATTAACATCTTTCAACGGGGGAAAATGATCATCTACTACTTGAAAGATATTGTTAGCTGGGTTCACTCCTATGTGGAGGAAGCCCAATGAGTTGCAAGCCTAAAAAGGGCTTGAACCCATATAATAAGTTATATGAGAAAATAGGGTTTCTCACTATCTATATAAAGAGGTAGCATCAGAAAAGGAAATAACAACAAGAGAAAAAGAGAAAGCAGAAAATCTGGGGTTTTGGACAATATCTGATTTACATCAAGCTGGCATTGGAGGTCGATTCATGGTCCGATTGAGCTGAAATTTTGTCAGCATGTTCGTGGCGCAATTTTATCGAATCTGAACGGTTTGATTTTCGTTTGAAGCTCCCTACATCAGGTTTTCGTGGATTGATCAAAACCTGCGTTTTTGGTCAGATTTATCCTTGATCTCTTGTGAAGTTCATGTGTATTGCCAAGAATTATATTCTTGAGGTGTTTGCTGCTATGTACCTCTAGTATTTGCTAGAGAAGAACAATTTTATTGATAGTGAAGATTTTTCAGGTGGACTCCGGTCCCGTGGTTTTTTATCTCCTCACATTGAGGAGGTTTTCCACGTAAAAAAAATCGTCTTGTGTTCGCGTGCTTGGTATTTATTTTACTCTACTATATCGATTCCTATTAGGTTTACACAAGAGGGGAGATTATTTTATTCCGCTGCATTGATTCGATATTGTTCGAATTATTACCATTCTCCCATCAGAGTGGTATCAGAGCATCAGGTTATTGCTTGATTTTTCTGCCTTGTGTTAAACAATGGAAACGAATATGAGTAGAATGGTTACACTGAATGGTTCAAATTATCATATCTGGAAAGGGAAGATGGAAGATCTTTTATATGTGAAAGATTTTTATTTGCCTGTATTTGCTGAGGAGAAACCAGAGAATAAACCGATGTTGAATGGTCTATATTTCATCGTCAAGTGTGTGGTTATATCGGGCGGTGGGTAGATGATAATGTTTTGAACCATATTATTGAGGAAACACATGCACGCAGTTTATGGGATAAGCTCGAACAGTTATATGCTCGAAAGACTGGGAATAATAAGTTATTTTTGATAAAATAGATGATGGCTCTGAGATATCATGATGGTACTCGTTTGATCGATCATTTAAATTCTTTTCAAGGAATTATAAATCAGTTGGCTGCGATGGGAATCAAGTTTGATGATGAGATACAAGCATTATGGTTGCTTGGTACTTTGCCGGACTCATGGGAGACGTTTCGAACATCTTTGTCTAACTCTGCCCGGATGGTACGATTACCATGGATTTAGCCAAGAGTAGTATTTTGAATGAAGAGATGAGAAGGAAGACACGGGGATCATCCTCTTCACATTCGATGCCTTGGTTGTTGAGAAAAGGGGAGAAGTGAGTCTCGAGGTCCGAGAAATAGAGATAAAAGTCGAGACAAAAGCAGAGGTAAGTATAATAAATTTGCTAATGTTGAGTGCCATTATTGCCATCAGAAGGGACATATTCAGAGGTTTTGTCGCCAGTTAAAAAGGGACAAACAAAAGGAGAAAGGTAAAGAGAAGAAAAGTGATGATGATAGTGATGACAATCGTGTTGCTGCACTTAAAGAAGACTTTCTCACTATTTTTTATGGTGATGTGGTGAATTTTGTTTCTCATGAGACCAGTTGGGTAATTGATAGTGGTGCATCCGTTCATGCTACGTCTCGTAGAGATTTCTTTACATCATACAAATCAGGTGACTTCGGATCTGTGAAGATGGGAAACAATGGACTAGCTCAAGCTGTAGGCATCGGTGATGTGTGCCTAGAAACCAGCAATGGCACAAGGTTAGTATTGAATAATGTTAAACATATACCGATATCCGCTTGAATTTGATTTCTACGGGCAAGTTGGATGATGAGGGGTATTGCAAAGCACCTTGTAATGGTCAATGGAAACTTACCAAAGGTTCTCTTGTTGTGGCTAGAGGTGAAAAATATTCTTCGTTATACATTATGGCAAAGTTGTCTACGAGACAAAATTAATGCAGTAGATAGCGAAGATGCGGGCGAGTTATGGCATAAGAGGCTCGGTCACATCGGTGAGAAGGGTTTGTCAATATTGGCTAAGAAGAAGCTCCTTTTAGGATTGAAAAGTTCAGCGCTAAAGAAGTGTGCTCATTGCTTAGCAGGAAAACAGAACAGAGTTGCATTTAAAAGCACCCCTCCTTCAAGAAAGTCAAATATATTGGATTTAGTGCATTCTGATGTTTGCGGTCCTATGAAAACAAAATCACTTGGTGGCTCTCTTTATTTTGTTACTTTTATAGATGATTTTTCAAGGAAAATTTGGATTTATACCTTGAAAACTAAAAATCAAGTGTTAGATGCTTTTAAGCAATTTCGGGCTTGATTGAGAGACAGATCGGAAAGAAATTGAAATGTATCGTAACCGATAACGGGGGAGAGTATATTGGACCTTTTGATGAATACTGCAGACAACAAGGTATTCGACATCAAAAGACACCTCCCAAGACGCCTCGGTTAAATGGCTTAGCCGAGAGAATGAATAGAACATTGGTTGAAAGAGTAAGATGCTTACTTTCACAGTCAAAACTACCCGGATCCTTTTGGGGTGAGGCTTTAAGTACGGTTGTGCATATATTAAATCTTACTCCATGCGTTCCTTTAGAGTTTGATGTTCCTAATAGAGTTTGGACATGCAAAGAAGTTTCTTATGATTATTTGCGTGTATTTGGGTGCAAAGCATTTGTGCATGTTCCCAAAGATGAGAGGTCTAAACTTGATGTGAAAACACGACAGTGCATATTTATTGGTTATGGACAGGATATGCTTGGCTACAAATTTTATGATCCATTTGAAAAGAAAATTGTAAGAAGCAGAGACGTTGTATTTATGGAAGATCAAACAATAGAGGATATTGAGAAATCAAAGATGATTTCAGCACCACAGGTTAGTGATAATCTGGTTGATTTAGATCCAGTTCCTCTTACAAATATCCCTACACAAAGTTGATGAAGAGCGGCGGGAAGTCAATGTTCCAAATAATGCACATGTTCCCGAACATGTTGAGATAGATAATACTACTCCCGAACCGGAGGCTCAATTAGATGTTCCTTTGGATGTTCCAGTCCAGGAGATCCATTAGAGACCGACGACCTTCCACTAGGTATTCGAAGATGAGTATGTATTATTGACTCGATGCGAGTGAACCGAGTGTTATGCAGAAGCAATAGAAGATGAGTACAAAAGCAATTGGTTCGATGCTATGCAAGATGAGATGCAATCACTTTATGATAATCATACTTTTGAATTGGTGAAGTTACCTAAAGGTAAAAGAGCTTTGAAGAACAAGTGGGTATATAGGTTGAAGCAAGATGAACATACTTTACAACCACGGTACAAAGCTAGATTGGTTGTTAAGGGATTCGGTCGAAAAAGGGTATTGATTTTGATGATATATTTTCTCCGGTAGTAAAAATGTCTTCTATCCGTGTGGTACTAGGCTTGGCAGCTAGCCTAGATTTAGAAATTGAGCAAATGGATGTTAAAACAGCCTTCCTACATGGTGACTTGGAGGAAGAGATATACATGGAACAACCTGAGGGTTTCAAAGCGAAAGGGAAAGAGGATTATGTGTGCAAATTGAAGAAAAGTCTCTATGGCCTAAAACAAGCACCGAGACAAAGTGGTATAAGAAATTTGCATCGTTATGATAGAACAGTGCTATAAGAAGACTTCCTCGGATAACGTGTGTTTGTCCAAAAATTTTCTGATGGTGACTTTATTATTCTCTTGCTTTATGTTGATGATATGCGATTGTTGGCGGGAATGCTTCAAGAATTGAGTTATTGAAGAAGCGAGTTGAGCAAGTTTTTTGCCATGAAAGACTTGGGCTCGGCGGCAGATTCTTGGCATTAGAATTACCCGAGACAGAGATACTAAGAAGTTATTTTTCTCGCAAGAGAAATATATCGAGAAGATCCTTCAGAAATTTTACATGGACAAGGCTAAAGTGGTTAGTACTCCTCTTGCTACCCACTTTAAGTTAAATATGATGCAAAGTCCTACAACCGATAAAGAAAAGAAAGATATGGAAAGTGTTCCATATGCTTCACCGTAGGAAGCTTAATGTATGCGATGGTATGTACACGCCGGACTTGGCGCATGCGGTTGGCGTTGTTAGTCGCTATTTGTCAAATCCAGCGAGAGCACTGGAATGCGGTGAAGTGGATTATGAGGTATCTTCGGGGAACTTCAAATTTGAAACTCGTTTCGGGACCGGAAACTTGAGTTAGTTGGATACACAGATTCCGACTTGGCGGGAGATATTGATACTCGTAAATCTACTTCCGGTTATTTGATTTCTTTTGCGGGTGGAGCCGTGTCATGGAAGTCAAGATTGCGAAGTGTGTTGCACTTTCTACAACCGAAGCTGAATTTATTGCGTGGATCTGAAGCTAGTAAAGAGATGCTATGGATGAAGAAGTTCTTAGAAGAACTTGGGTTCAAGCAAAAGAGGTATGTGCTATTTTGTGATAATCAAAGCGCAATTCATCTTGGTAAGAATTCATCTTTTCATTCTAGATCGAAACATATTGATGTTAGATATCATTGGATAAGGGATGTTCTAGATGAAAAGTTGTTGGAACTCGAGAAAATTCATACGGATCATAATGGCTCCGATATGATGACGAAGACTCTACCAAGAAAGAAGCTTGAACATTGCCGTTTGATAGCGGGGATGGTGAATCCCTCCACATTGTCGTGAGGGGGAGATTTGTTATTTGGGTTCACTCCTATGTGGAGGAAGCCCAATGAGTTGCAAGCCTAAAAGGGCTTGAACCCATATAATAAGTTATATGAGGAAATAGGGTTTCTCACTATCTATATAAAAGAAGTAGCGCGAGAAAAGGAAATAACAACAAGAGAAAAAGGGAAAGCAGAAAATCTGGGGTTTTGGACAATATCTGATTTACATCAAGCTGGCGTTGGAGGTCGATTCATGGTCCGATTGAGCTGAAATTTTGTCAGCATGTTCGTGGCGCAATTTTATCGAATCTGAACGGTTTGATTTTCGTTTGAAGCTCCCTACATCAGGTTTTTCGTGGATTGATCAAAACCTGCGTTTTTGTCGATTTATCCTTGATCTCTTGTGAAGTTCATGTGTATTGCCAAGAATTATATTCTTGAGGTGTTTGCTGCTATGTACCTCTAGTATTTGCTAGAGAAGAACAATTTTATTGATAGTGAAGATTTTTCAGGTGGACTCCGGTCCCGTGGTTTTTTATCTCCTCACATTGAGGAGGTTTTCCACGTAAAAAATCGTCTTGTGTTCGCGTGCTTGGTATTTATTTTACTCTACTATATCGATTCCTATTAGGTTTACACAAGATGGGAGATTATTTTATTCCGCTGCATTGATTCGATATTGTTCGAATTATTACCGTTCTCCCATCAGATATATCATCAAAGAAGCAATATTTGGGGTGCATATAGAAGCGCTCTGTCATTGACACACGAGCTTTCTGTTCTAGTTCTTCAACAGATGCGATATATGAGCATGAGTTCGTATTCTTTTCACAGCTAGAAGCAGAAACGTTCAGCATGCTAAAACAATAGACGAACTTCGATTTACCAAGTGACCGCTACAAAATTATCTTGTAAACGGAAGTACCTGATAGGAGAGTTCTGGGCGTAGCTGTAAGGTCCGGTTCCTCCATTCACGGCCACTAATTCAGCGATGCTAATCTTCCTCTCATCCTCCATTCGCTGTATCTCCCTCTCTTCCTCTCTCCAGGCTCAGGTCTAGTCGTGCAATTCGGCAAAAGAATCAACAAGTTGCCGACCATGAAACTTAGATTATTGTGTGACTCTTTTTTAAAATTTTTCTCGTTTTTATATTAATGTTGACCAAGAAGAAGGTCACCGAGAAACATTAAACAACTTCGATAATACTAACAGAAGAGGCCGATAAGCACGGGAGGCACATATGCACACGCATGCTCCTCGGTACTGCCTCCCCTTGAAGTTGATGCCAGTTTAGGAGCCAGTGGAATCCTATTTACAAACCGTCCATTGAAAAAACAAAATCTCGTACGTTGTAACCTCACCAACTCTTATTGCCTTTGTCCATTCAGAATAATTCCCGATAAAATCAACTTCATTTTCTATTGAGATAATGACAGCGAAAGCTCTAAAACTGATGTCGATAGGTCACTTTAAAGCTAAAAATAGTTGGGCCACACTTCTCTCGATTTTGGAAGGGGAAGAGTGAGCCTAAGGCTTATGCTCTATCAAATTGAGCATCTTTTTCATGGAATAAACCAGCTAATTTGGAATTTATATGTACACGGTAATGGCTACAGTTAGATGATTCTTCGAAAGATTTGCCCAAAATTGTTGGCTGGAATAAGAGTTCGGTTAATGGAAAAAGAAAATTGCGGAAAAAGTTGATCAGTGGGCGGTTTTTCTATATTAATTTCAGCTGTGAAATTCCAAGTACTGCTCGACATCAAACTCCATCCCTTCCTAACAAAGACTCTGTTAGAAAGAGTAAAAAGTGAAGACTTGAAATAAGCAAATTGTATTTAATATCTAATGAAGTTCTATCTATAGCATCATCTATCCCCCTTTTCTCTCTTTCTTCACCATCCTCTCTCCTGGATGCGGATTGTCTGCTCCCAAGCTTGCATCCATCGTCTACTACGCTCACTAATCAGAAAACACCGGGTATAGCTATGGTAGCCACTTCAGCAATACGCTAATCCATCTAGTGTACGTTGTGAGCCCGCTCGGTCTAAATATTGGAATCTCCCTTTGTCTCTCTCCTCTCGCACATTTGTTTCTCTTCTTCACGCTCCCTCCCTCCCTCCCTCCCTCTCTCTTTGCCCTTTTATGTCCTTTCTTTCCCTTTGGCTTGTGGCCGGTCGCCAGCCACAAATAAGGGCTGGCGAGGGTGTTGTGCCCCCTGCCTATAGCCGATGAGGGTCGCTTTCGTCGAATTTGATGAGGGCTCAACCCTTGCAACCAGGGTGAGGGTCACCCTCACCAAATCTGGGGAGGGTTTGGGAGGCAACGACATCAGCAAGTGTGTTGCGGCCTTCACCAGCCACAGGCAAGGGTCACTTTCGTTGGATTTAGCCAGGGCAAGGATCGTCCTCACAGGATCTAGCGACGGTTTGGGAGGCAACAACATCGAAGTCACAAGGGATTTCGAGGATGCAAGGGCTAAGGAAGAACTTGAGGTCACAGATGATAGGGGGCTTAAGCTTGCGCTTAAAATTGGGGGTGGCAAAAACCTGTGATGACCATCAATGTCGCTCGTGAGTCAATCGTCCATGGGTAGATGGGAAAGATGGATACCCGGGGATCAATAGCATGCTCGAACAACACCAACAACAACCATGGATGAGTGTCAGCATGCTCGTGAGCATATCGTCCATGGTTGGCTACTGCAATCCATAGCACAAGTGTCACGGGCCGACAGTTTCCTTGACCGCGGAACGACCCATGAGGTGCCTGGCGAGCAAAATTTACTAGGCCAACTTTCCTTCTATAGTTGTTCCGGTGAACAATAAGGTGAATGCTTCTCCGTACGAGATCGTACCACGCCCAACTTCGCTCGGGCATCTAGTCCATCAAGTGAGATAGCAGATCTCTTTAGGCTCAACAACTGATTTCGGCCTGCCATGGCTTTGTCAGGAGAGCAGCATCAACTCCCGACCAGTTTGTGCACAGGAGGCCTACCTCGCCTTCAGAGCTTCTAATTGATATAATCATTCTATCCTAGAACTCCTAACACCAACCGTGCCGATGCCACTCTTCCTCACTCTTCACTCAATAACTCCAAGCACCACTCACAAGGTCACGAGTACGAGAGGATTCACGGACCGTAACATTCTCCCCCACTCAATTCCGCAACGCCCTCGTTGCGGGCTATTCTGTCACTTCCTTGCATTTCCCTAACCATCAAGGCCACTCCCTGAGACTTACATAGATGGCAACGCTCGCCCAACAAAACAGTCTCACCACTCCATTGCTTGCTTCTCCCGATCAAAGTTGTTCACGAATCTCTAGTCACTTGTGCTTCCCGACAAGTGTGGCACCCCTAGCCAACTGCATGTGGGGCCCGCAAGCAACACTTATTGCTCACGGAATGGACTAGTGCATTGTCGAGGTGGCTACCACAATTGCACCTAATATTTTCTTCCCATGAATGGCTAACATGCGTCAGTCTCATCATGACTGAGGCCTACCTTTTCTCTTCCTCGACAGCTTGCCCCCATTTTTGTCACATCCGCACCCCCACCATGACCAACCACCACTCTCCTCCATTAATGTCCCTCAAATAGCTCATGGATTCAACTCAAGTTTGGGCCTATGCAACTAGATTGGTTCTACTCGAAATTAAGACCACACCATCCTAAAAACTGTTCCGATTCTCAATTCCAATTTTGGAAGCAATGAAAACTGATCTGGTTCTTAAGAACCAGATAGACCGAACCAAATTTGAAACAAGTTTCATAAAGTCTTAAAGCCTAATTTTTCTCCTAACATCTTTTTCTCTGCTCTCTTCAACTTCACTTAGATAATTCTTCACTTGATCATGAGTCACCTTCTGCCCTCTCACCCTTGTTCAACTTCTATTTTGAACTATTTTTTTTACTCATGTTATTTTGCTATAAAAAAAAATGGAACCAAAAGAAGGAACAAAAGAAAAATAGGCTCCTAAGCACACTTTAGAATCGAACATAAAAACAAAAGATAGGTTTCGGGATTGGTTTCAGGGTGATGGATTTATTGGAATTGGGCTTACGGCCCATCCGCTCAAGTTGGGCCCAAAAGGGCCCGGCCCACGGGAATAGGGCCCGTGGAAGGGGAGAGGTATAAAAGGGAGGAGAGAGAGAGAGAGAGAAGATAACGCTTGGCAATTCAACGTACGCTTCTCTCCCGCGTTTTCTCTCCCGAAGAACAAAGAGGCATACGGCTTCCAATTTCTTCCCTTCAAGGCTTCATCGACCGGATTCTCTTCCTCCATTGACGACGGTGTTTAATCTGTGGCTAACAAGGTACGCTCGAATACGTGGTGTGCTTTACGATCGGTGATACGTGTCGTTTTCTTGGGCTTCGCTTCCGCTTGAGTTTAGGGGTTCGATTTAGTGTCGAATCCGGGTTTTCGGGGATCAGTCATTCCCAACATTGGTATCAGAACCCTAGTTCACGTTTTTCCCGATCAATTTGATGTTTTTTGATTGATTTTTCGTAAAAAATTCTCGGCCGTACGGATCGGGGCGTGAAATCCCGACACCCGAGTACTGTACGCCGTTTTTTCTGAGTTTCCATAAGTCGGAATAAAAATCTGAAGGCACAGGAAGAAAGGCGACGTCGAGACGAGTCCGGGGACATGTCGCCGCCGCCAGAGACGCCGCACGCGCCCACACGCGCGGCCGGAAGCCGCTGGCGCGTGGGCGCGACGCGCCCGGAAGCGCCGGGCCGGCAAAGACGTGCGCCACACGCGCCGGTGACGAACCGGCACGTGCGCGCCGGCGACGGGCGAAACGGCACGCGCCGGTCGGCGAACCGACGCGTGCCGACGTCACCCGATGACGTCATCGTGACGTCACCCAACGGCCGATAACCGTCGGGATGACGTCATCGATGACGTCGCCGATGACGTCGTGGCCGGGTGGCGACCCGACCGACGACCGACCCGACCCGACCCGCTGGCACGCGCGCGCGCACGTGCGAGCCGACGTCTCGCGTGACGTCGCCGGCCACGCGCGTGGCACGTGCCGCCGACGTCTCGCGTGGCGTCGGCCCCCGCGCGCGAGGCACGTGCGGTCGGTCCGCGCGAGCGGTTCGACCGGGCCGACCGGCCTGTCCGGTCCGACCGGTTCGACCGTCTCGACCGGTCCGACCCGCTCGCCCGTTGACCCGACCCGTTGACCGTTGACCGTTGACCGACCGTTGACTTTGACCGTTGACTTTGACCGTTGACCGTTGACTAGGAAAAAAAAAAAAAAAAAAAGAATTTGTTTCTTTTTCATCATGCCTATGTGGGTTATAAGTAATCCATTTTTTTTATTCTGCATTTGTTGCATGAATTTTGGAAAATTTTGTATTTTCCCTTATGTTTATTATGGATTATAAGTGATCCATTTTTTAGTTCGCATTTGTTGAGGAACTATAATGAGTTATGCACAGATACCGCAAGCCCGAGAAGGGACGAGGGAAATGCAAGACTTAAAAGGCGATGTCGATTTAGCTAATTATCGGTGGCATGACGGAGATTTAGTATCACATGTGATCAATGTCAATCAGATGATACAGGAAATCATCTGGAATGGTTATCTTATGTCGGACTTTGAGAAGGTGCCGGCTTTGATAAACACTCTTCCACCTGAATGGCAAGCAGTGTTTGATCGGCTATGGGAGGTCAACGTGGTCCCGGATTATAGGAAGCTAGTGGAAGCTTTTGTAAGAGAGTATTATAGGATTGAGTTGGCCAAAACTTCAACCCTTAGATTGAGCGCCACATGGCGCCGAGTGAATGCGCCTTGGTGGCGACATGAAAGCTCTCCAAAAGTTTTTCCATGGTTGTCATATGTGCCTTCAGTTTTCTCAGATGTTTTGAATGACAGATTAAAAGGGACATTCCCTATTTATCCCTTGGATTAATTTGAGATGTTTTTTTTATGTCAATATCTCTTTCCATGTTGATATTTTTTCCCTGTATATATATTGCTTAGTGTAATGTATAGTTGTATTATGTGAAAGCATTGTTATTTTATTATATATTAGATTTTATTTGCTTTCTGTTATTGCTGGTTGCTGTGGGTAATTAGCTGTGGGTAGTTTTTAGAAGCTTTTGTAGCTTCATAGAATTGATTTTGCATATGACAATCATATTAATGATAGTTTTGAGTTAGGATTTTTGGAGGATGATTGGAAACATAGTGACCTTTTGATTCGAAACCTTACTTGAAATTATTTATTAATATGATGGGTCTATGCAAATAGGGATGCATAAATGATAGGCATTAATTATTCGTGCATGGGTGTCCGATGTGTTGAACGATGGTTCAAAGAACTAAGAACGTGATTGCCGATAAGAACGGTAACAATTGTGAAATATTGAATAAGAAGATTCAATATGTGCTGGAAAAGCAAGAAGCACTAGAAGCTCTTGACCATGTTATGGAAGATCTTAAAGATGCCATGCGCCACCTTAAGCTAGTAGAGGACCGCCTAACGGCATTTGAGCCGAAAATAGATATTTGCAATGCTGGTTCTAGCTTAGAAAGGGCTTTGTGCTCTAAGCGCAACCGTATTGATTCGTTCAATATGTGGGCATACAAAGGATCAAGTCCTTACTGCAAGAAATCAAGAGTTAACCAACACAAGAGAGGAAAACGTCCTCAAGTGAAGAAAATGCCAAGGGTGAGGTGTTACAATTGTGACAAAAAAAAAATGTCACTATGCTTGCAACTGTTGTGAGTCAAAAAGGTCAACACCTCTTGTACATTTGAGAACTTTGCTTATGTGTCAAGTTCAATATTATTGGCTGAATCCAATCCTTTGTGGACTGTAGATTCAAGAACGACAGACTATATAGCGAAGGATAAAGAATCCTTCGTGGAATTCCGACAAGTACCAACTGGAACTAAGTGGATCCATATGGGAAACAACTCCAGAGCTGAAGTAAAGGGATTGGCACCTGCCAATTGAACATGAGTGGTGGACGCACCTTTGATGTTCTATATGCTCTGGAGATTCGTCGAAATTTTTGTGTCTGTTTTAATGTTGGTTAAACTTGGTTTTAGTGTGAACTTCCATAATAGAAGTGTAGATTTGTATTTGGATACAAACTACTATGGTTGTGATTATTTTTCGGATGGTTTTATTGTACTAGATGTTGACTATGGTGATGTCAATATGTTATCCCTTGTTTCACGTCTTCTGCCTTATATGATAATGATGTGAATATGGTGGTATGCTAGACTTGGTCATATGGGCCAACAACGTATGAATAGACTAGCCATAGAGGGCTTGTTGGGCAATATTGAAAAAGTCGATTTGTCCATAAGTGAGCATTACCTAGTAGGGAAAATGACAAGGAAACCATTTAGAAAAAGATAAAAGAGCTGAATTTTTCTCGCATTTAATCCATTTGGACGTACGTGGTTCAATGAATGTGAGAGGAAGGCATGGGGCTGTTTATTTCATCACCGTTATAGATGATTATACTGAAGTCGGATATGTCTATTTGATTTCTCATGATTCTCGAAGCATAAGTTGTTTGAGAAGGTTTATGAACCAGCGCAGAAAATCAATTAGACAAGAAAATAAAAGCATTGAGATCCGATCGAGATTGAGAATATTTATCGATGTGTTCAGAAAATTATGTGATGAAAAAGGAATATAAAGATAGTTGTCTATTCCATATACTCCTCAACAAAATGGTGTTGTGGAAAGAAGAAACAGAACCCTACCGGAAATGGTTAGGTCCATGAAGGTGCATGCTAACTTACCTATCACTTTTCGGAGTGATGCGTTGTTAATCGCTACCTATATACTTAACCGGATGCCTTCCAAATCGTTGCTTCCACTCCATATGAGTTATGGACAGTTAGAAAACCGGACTTAAGTTTTCTTAAGCCATGGGGTTGTGCTGCCTATATTCATGAGTCCTCTCACAAGTTTGGGAAATTGGGTCCCAAAGGAAATAAGAGTATTTTCATGAGATACCGCGAACACTCGAAAGGGTATGTGTTCATAGGTGAGCAGGAAAGTGGGAGTATAACCGAATTTGAATCACGGGATGTCACATCCTTAGTGGATGAATTTCCTAAGAAGGGCGAAATAAGGGAAGATTGTTCCCTATTTGAAACCTTGGATCAAGATAATGATGTTAGTGGAGTTCGTCCAAGTGGGAGTAATATGAGATGTGATGAATTGAATTCAACTCATTCTCAATTGCAACCACCGATGTGACAACATCATCATTACCTAATCCAAGTGGGAGCATGATGGGGAATGATGTGCTAAGTGTACAATCTCCCATACGGTGAACAAGTCGCCAAAGTATTCCCCGTCAATGTTTTGACATTGAAAGGGAAACTTTTATGGTTGCTCCACAAGATGAGGATGAGCCAAGAAATATCAATAAGGCTCTAAATTGCCCTAATAAGGAAAAATGGATTCATGCAATGAAAGAGGAAATGGAGTCGTGAAGTCAAACCATGTTTGGGAACCGGTTGATTTTCCAAAAGGACGCAGAGCTATTGGGAACAACTGGGTTCTCAAAATAAAGCGAAAGGCTGATGGCTCGATAGAAAGGCATAAGGCTCGCCTTGTGGCGAAGGGGTATAATCAACAGGAAGAAATTGATTATGAAGGATATGGGTGAGGCTGCATACATTCTTGAAGTTAAGATTTCAAGAGATCGTTCAAAGAGATCGTTGTCTCTTTCGCAAGAAACCTATATAAATAAGGTTCTTGAACGATTTCGTATGCAAGATCGTAAACCCATAGACACTCCTATTGCAAAAGGTGAAGGATTGAGCCATAGATCGTGTCCGGGGACTCCACAAGAGAAGGAATAAAGGAAACATGTTCCTTATGCTAGTGCTGTTGGAAGCTTGATATACACTATGATGTGTACAAGACTTGGCATATGTTTTGCAGTTGGAATGGTGAGTAGATACCAATCCAATCCAGGTCCAAAGACAATGGAAAGCCGTTAAGAGAATACCGAGGTATCTAAAGGGAACCGCCGATTAGACGATGAGTTATTAAGGAAAGGATCTCGCGACTCTAAGGCTATCCCGATTCGATTGGGGAGGAGATTTAAATGAAATGAAATCTACCTCTGGGTTTGTTTCTCTTACCGAATGATGGCACCATATGTTGGAGCTGTAAGAAACAAACATGCATAGCCTTGTCCACGATAGAAATTAAGTTCGTGGATTATCAGCAGTAGTATAAGAAGATGTTTGGCTTTAGAGATTTTTGGATTGTTTAGGTGTTATTGGATGTGCTGCAGATTTGTTATTCGTTAACTGTGATAGCCAAGCAGCGAAAGCGTACACCAAAGATCCAAAATATCATGGCAAGACCAAACATATAGATACAAGTATAATTTTGTAAAGGATATGGTTGCACGAAAGGACGTGAACTTAGAGTACATACTACGTATAGAATGGTAGCAGATCCTATGACAAAGCCAATACCCAGAGATGTGTTTTGTGGCCATATGAAATCTCTAGGGTTGCGTAGAGGCTAATGTACCGAATATTGTAATTTCCTAAGTGTTCACATTTGATGAATTCGTGTTTTCATCATTAATGCTTATGAATCTTTGTTTGATCTTTATGCATCTTAATGCTCAGTGCATTACTTTAAGTTGAGAAGTATGTCGGACAGATGTAAGATTGGCCCACTCACACGGGTAATCGCCTCTATTTACTGTGTGATAAATAGAGATGAGACTGTTTTTAAGCTTATTATCCGGGTGATAATCGAGAGCTCAAGCTTAAAACACGTATGTCGCCTTAATCGAGTGTTAAGATGAGGACATAATACTTACTATGTCCGAAAGTAAAATACCCCACATATTTTACTTTATCCGTCTAAGATGCCGATGTGAGTTCGATGAATTTTGTGAATGAGTAGATACGTGAACTCAAGTTAGACATTGGGTATGTCTGAACTATCATCTGTACGGTATTGAAAATGTGGACATACGCTCCATGGGAAAGGAGTTAATACCGTAATACGTATTTCATATTACGTATGCATGAGACGACCAATAAGAGTGGCAAAAGTTTGATCTCAACTTTTATGTCGTGTGAGACTCTTGAGGAAGAGAGTTCCTCAACTTTTTAGTCCCCTCATGACTCTTACTTATTCTCAAGATTTCTATTTAGTGTTTGCTATCTTAGGATGTTGCCAATGGTCATGAGTGATTCGATCTAATGGGGCATTTCTAGAAAAGCAAGTCGGACTGAAATTGAGAGTTTGAAGGAAAGAGGAAGATCGATTATGGAGAATCACATTGTAGTTTTGTATTCACCGGTTAACCAATTATGACTGTCTTTGTGATAATCATAGTTGTGAATACAATATATATATCATTGTTTAAAAGAGATCAAGAGAGATATAAATGTGATCGATCGATCTAGGTACCGCATACTAAATCTACTCGGAGTGTGATGCCCATTATGAGCTGCTATATATTCCTAACAGATGTATGGCAACGAGCTCTCAAAGTATGCTGGTCGCACGGATTATTCACCGGTATGAATATTGAAGAGAGAAAAAGAGAATTCTGTTTGGCCCACCATGATAAGTGAGAGTCTATGATGGATTTTCTCTGATGGGGCTGAGTAAGGCCTGTCCGCCCATGTTAGTTTTGTACCACCATGTGCGAGTGGGAGATGATGGATTTATTGGAATTGGGCTTACGGCCCATCCGCTCAAGTTGGGCCCAAAAGGGCCCGGCCCACGGGAATAGGGCCCGTGGAAGGGGAGAGGTATAAAAGGGAGGGAGAGAGAGAGAGAGAAGATAACGCTTGGCAATTCAACGTACGCTCTCTCCCCCGCGTTTTCTCTCCCGAAGAAAAGAGGCATACGGCTTCCAATTTCTTCCCTTCAAGGCTTCATCGACCGGATTCTCTTCCTCCATTGACGACGGTGTTTAATCGTGGCTAACAAGGTACGCTCGAATACGTGGTGTGCTTTACGATCGGTGATACGTGTCGTTTTCTTGGGCTTCGCTTCCGCTTGAGTTTAAGGGTTCGATTTAGTGTCGAATCCGGGTTTTCGGGGATCAATCATTCCCAACACAGGGCAAACAAGGTAGGTTCCAGGTTGCAAAAACTGAAAATTAGTTCTAATAGGATAAGTTTGGGTTCTAGATTTGGAACCTATCTATCCTGAAATCGATCACCATTAGTCATACTATCACAATAAGGTACTCTAGTTAGAAAATACAGATACCTCAAAGACAGGTGAACTCATCAACGGACTCTCTTCAAGATCCACCCATCGCGATCGGGATCTTTGTAGATTCGGGGATGATGGTTTGATTTTTTTTTTGGGGGGGTGGACCTCCAGATCTAGAGGTCACTCTTCCAGTTTTCGGTACAAGTGACGAGCAAATTGTGGTGAGAGTAGGAGTTGGGCGCGCGGGGTTGAGCTCAGTCGCAACAAACGAGCTCAATGCCGGCGCGACCTTGACTTCAACGGGAGACATGCCCGGTGGGAGATTCGGTGTGTGGGTGAGAGAGAGATCAATATATATATAAAATCTAAGTGCCACATGTCAAATATCGTTGCAAGCCACAGAAATTGGGCATGATAGATAGTAGATGATTGGTCATGAGCAGGACCTTCAAAAACTCTGACCACAGGAAAAGTCCCAGTAGAGGTCGGGTTGGGCCTCGAAAAAATTTCCAACCCCATTGCTCTTCCCGTCCACACCCCCTTCAGGGGGTAGGGAGGGCAGCCTGGATCCCCGCGATACCTTCTCCCCCGATTGCTTAAATGCCGGCGCGAGCTCAACTTCAACGGAAGACATGCCCGGTGGGAGATTCGGTGTGTGGGTGAGAGAGAGATCTTATATATATATTGCAAGCCACAGAAATTGGGCATGGATAGATAGTAGATGATCCGTGGCCCTCATCCCATTTTTTTCCTTCCCTCCTTACACTCCGCTTGATGCCATAATACAAACGTTCCCAATAATTTTGATTGCTTTATGACAAAGAAGATCACTTTAGATAAATAACTCTGGGCCTATAAAATATCGTATTAATCACATGGACCAAATTAAAAGGCAAGTTAATTGAATCAAGTAGGAGCGTTGTGAAAGTCTTTAGACACTCCTCAGGTTAATTATTTTGGTAATCTTAAAGTGTAATAGACCCTCCATTTTGACTACAGTGTCTGGTCTCAATCTTGTCTTTTGTTGTGATACTAAATTGGTGGTCGTGGTTGCTCTTATAGCACCAAAAAATGTAAACACTCCAGAACTACAAGTAACTAAAAGATGCAGAGCTGGCGGTATTAAAATATGATATCTTAACGGAGCAGGTTAAACAAGTAGGCATTTCAATAATGAAAAGGCAATGAGCATTAACGTATTCTTTATAATAGAGCGCATTAACGTATTCTTTATAATAGAGCAAGCAAATTCGAATCTATGTAGGTTTAACAAATAACCATGACAGTACGGTATGGTCATTAGTTATATTCACTCCAATAAAAAAGAAGCACACTACATGGAGAGTGGAGCACAAACTTGTTCGAGTTGGGGATATCTAGTTAACGGCGTCGTTCATTTGAACTCAGATTTCTGCTCCTAGTCAATTGTCTCTTCCAGAAACAACGTTCGGTATGTGCCAGTTGAATCACTGCATGTTCTCTTCAGACTTTTTACGCTTAATGACCATAAAGAATGTGATGGATTCATGGCTTTCTGGCTTCAGGAAAAAGGGAGATTGCGCCACTTTCGACGAGTACCGGTGGAACAAGTCATCGATGATCAGTTCATCGCCGAAATGATGGAGCAATAATCCCTCGAATGCTGCTCTTAAGTAGAGAGAGCGTGATTCGAGGGTGGAAAAAGCAACGTGCATTTTGGGGTGGTTCAGGGTCTGAATCCTCTCAATGTCGAAGAATCTGTTTCGATCGATCACTTGCTTCAGCTCCTTTTCAGATGGGAAATACACTGGCAAGTTGAAGCTCTCTACTTTGGCTTTGCTTATGATCCCCTGCATTCCAAATATTTATTTTCAAAGTGATGAAAGCCCTGCTTAATTCCTGGAGCCAAACAATGATTTTGGCCATTTGTATTTTCTGTCTATTTTCACGTGCCAATATTTGACCATGTGTTAAACTGTTATTTAATTATTTTTAAAAATATTTCTACTGCACAGATCCACCAAATATTAACACCATCGATACAAAGATTATTATTCATCCTTGGATAAACAGCAGAAACAACCAACGATATGTCGCACGACATGATTTTCCCTAGGAGACGTTATTATTCCCAAAAGTTATTACATTCTTTGTACCATAGATCAGTAGACTTAGCATTGAACTGAAACTACGTACCGTATTCGCCATGTCCACGAGGCAAGAACCCAGCAGCTCAATCTCCGACCCTATGGTTGCCTGAGATTCACGAACCAAATCCGGCGCACCTGGCACGACCATGAATACCAATCCTCCACCGACCATCTCCCCCGCTCTTGCGCTGAGAAACGCCTCCATGTCTCTCTCGAACTGAGCAGCGTAAGCCCCTACCACCTCCGCAGGCGAGCTCTCGTAGTGAATTCTCTCTCCATTCCAAGCACAGGAAGACTTGTCCAATATCTCTTGCGGAACACGGGACAGCCAGTGGAGCGCAAGGGATGAGTATGCCAAGTGTATGGACGCAGTCGGGAGGAGACGTCCATAGAACGACCCTGGGACCACCATGGCGTAGTACCGCCGCTTCTCGGAGAGGTTGGCGAAAAGCGTGTTGAAGTCATTGGTGGGGAGGTCGTTAAAGATGGCTTGGAACTCGAGGGTACGAAATGGCGAATGTTTGATGGGTTTGATGAGGTCTAAAAGGCATTGTATTATGGTTTCAATGGCTTGAATGGACGTGAGTCCTGTGGAGCAACCAAAGTCTGCTATTCTGATGGGGTCCGGAGAGGATGAAGAGAGGTGATTGAGATCGAGGGTTGCAGGTAAAGCTTCCTTGATCATACCCATGGCGGCTACAGCGACTCCTTTCTGTAGAACAGGGCAATATTGGCGATTACTTTTGCAATACTTATTTCCATGCGTGCAAAACATATCCATATGTTTAGTGGATAGATGGTCCAACGTCCAGCCACTTTAACAATGTACCAGATGCAAGAAAGATTCAGTTGATAATCCCATACATGCTATACTTATGAAGTGATTGATGAGTGGAAGTCCACCCCATAATTAATAGTCACCATTTGAGTACAACTTTTAGTCTTCGCAAATGACTTTATGACAGTGATAGCGTTTGA
Organism: Eucalyptus brandiana; assembly: GCA_014182725.1. Classification (NCBI taxonomy): domain Eukaryota; kingdom Viridiplantae; phylum Streptophyta; class Magnoliopsida; order Myrtales; family Myrtaceae; genus Eucalyptus; species Eucalyptus brandiana. The sequence goes on from CM024669.1 coordinate 35,143,358, forward strand.
TACGGCAGAAGCGGATGATGACAAGAACATACAAAATTCCTAAATTCAAAAACTTGCAAACTTGCGCAATAAGAGAGAAAATGCACCAAATAAAGGTTGTTAATTCTGATATGATAGTGAGTAGAAGTGGATGTATGAAGAGAGAGCAAAAGTGGAAAAGATGTTGAAGCAAGGATGAGATAGGACAATCTGATAATGAAACTAACACGGAATTATGAGGTCAAGGGAATCTTATGGTTAGTGAACCAAATTATGACTAAAATATTTAGAAAATTTTAGTAAACCATGTCATCTTAATCAATAAATAAATAAATCGTTTGTCTATTGCACCTATAGTTAAAGCTACTTGTCTCGCATCAATAAGTTTAGGCAGTGGAGATGATCATCTACTACTTGAAAATAATATCATCAAGGTAGTAATACGTTAGTATGCATATAGAAGGTGAAAATTATCCAAATAGTCTTAAGCCTATTGCACTTTTGTCAATTCAATCTTCAACATTATTTAACTTTGTCAATTGAGTCATAAACATTTTTACGTTTTGCCAATTGAATTTATTCGACTGATTTTGACCAATAATCGATGACATGAATATTTCTAATAATAGTTTAATATTTTTGAGTTTTTATTTTGTTGTTTTTCTTTTTCTTTTCTTTTCTTTTTTTCCTTCCCTTCCTCCTCTAGCTGGTCTCTAGCCTTGGCAAAGTTCATCACTACTAGCCACTAGCAAGGTCAACCTCATCTTGGGACTAGCAAGGCTTGACCTTCGCCCAGCGATCGGTGAGGCAGGCCTTGTTGTCACTAAGCAAGGTCAAGCCTCACTAGTGGTTGGGCGAGACTAAACCTTGTTGAATCTAATGAGGGCTAAGCCTCACCAGTTGCAAGGCAAGGTCAAGCCTTACCAGGGGTGGGCAAGCTTCACCTATCACCAGCAAGTCGATCTCACTAGCCCTTGCCTCTGGCCAACGACTAGAGCAGGAAGAAAGGAAGGGAAAAAAAAATGAAAATAATAAATAAAACTATATAAAAATTTCAAAAAGTATTTAAACATTATTAAAAAAAAATTGTCAAATATCGGTACCAATCACGCCACGTAAGACAGCTAGTGTCACGTCAACGATTTTTAGTTAAATGGACTCAATTAGTAAAATGTGAAAATATTTAGATCCAAAACTTTTTGAACAATATTCCGATATAGAAGTGCTCTGTCATTGAACCCAATCATGTACGAGCTTCCTGCTCTAGTTCTTCTGTGGATGCAACATTTAAACATGAGTTTGTATTTTTTTTCATAGCTAGTAGAGAAAAAAAAAAAGAAGAGAAATGTTAAGCGGGCTAAAACTTTTTATGAAATTAGATCGACCAAGTGACAGTTATTAAATTATATAAAGCGACAACCAAAAATTTCCAGAGACACTACAATATATATTCATCTTGTATAGGAAGTACCTGATAGGAGGAGTTCTGGGCGTAACTATAAGGTCCATTCCCTCCATTCATGGACTTTGGCTCGGAGATGCTAATCGTCCTCTCATCCTCCATTATCTCTCTCTCTCTCTCTCTCTCTCTCTCTCTCTCTCTGTGCCTGCACAGGTTAGGTCGTGCAATATATAGCATGAACTCGTGGAACAAAAGAATCATTAGGGACGTCAAATGACAAGGTAAAAGCGTGAAACACGTGCATTATATTTTTTCGATTTTAAGCGTGAAACACGTGCATTAGATTCACGTGCATTAGATTTTACGATTTTAAGCGTGAAACACGTGCATTAGATTTTACGATTTTAAGTAAAGAAGAGGTTGCCAAAGAATACAATTTTTTATACTCCATAATATTAATTAATTACCAAGTAAAGATGAGGCTAGCTATGCATAAAAGCACTTGCAACAAGTTAGGATACATTTGATAACATTTCTATTCCAAGAAACAATTTCTTTTCAGTAATAGTTTTTTTTATTTATATTCTCTAAAACAATTTCTAAATAAAAAGAACGCATTTGGCACAAAACTTCTATTCTCGGAATATAAAAAGAATATGGATGTGTTTGTTACAATCCATAAATTTTTTTGTTTCTTTTGATTTGTTAATAATTTTTGTAGATTTCTCTTTTTTTATTATTGCTTGCCGCCGCCATCAGCTGCCGATGGCCGGTGGCGATAGTCAATTGGGGGTCGGCAAACAGTGAGGGGCAAGGGTCGGTAAGAAATAGGAAGAAAAGAAATAACTTATTTCTAGAAATTTTTCTTCCGAATAAAAAGCTATTTTTTCTACTTTGTATTTCTATTCCGAATATATTCCTCAACTACTTTCTATTCCGGAGCATAGAAAAATTAGTTAACGTTAGCAAGCGGATTTCCGTTCTTTTTTTTTTTTTTTTTTTTTTTGGTTCCAATGAAAAAAAAAAAACAGAAAAACAAAGAAATTGGAACGTTAACAAACGGACCCTTAGCCGACCCACTATATTTCTATTTAGGCCATTAACCCTAAAAATAAAATTTAACCTCAAATCTATTTGCGAATCGTCATAGGTGTATATGGTAATTGGTCTTTAGGATATAGAATAGGATACTATTGGCCGATGCATCATCTGTATGCAATATTTTTCTTACATAGGTCGAGTCTAAAGAAAATCCGTGCATGATCAGTCAGAAATTAGTCCTTACTCATGGCCATGAGCTGAGCTTAGTAGTCCTCTTGAGATCAATAACTTCGGTTAATTACATGAAAGAAGTTAAACCTATCGGTTTACTTAATGATCAAAGAGATATGTAAATAGTCTAAATGCACGGCATATGTTCGATCTTCATACTATAGATGCATCATAAATCTCATGTGTGGAATGTCTATTTAGGTTGTAGCCTCTTTCTTACTTTGTTCGCAAGGGTTAATTAGAGTGATAGATGGGATTATTTAAGCATTGAAGGCGATGCCCAAAACTGAGTTTTTTGGGATTATTCAATGTTTACGATATAAATTCAATGTCTACGATATAATTAGACTGATAGATGGGATTATTTAGGTTGAGCTTGGGATTCTTTTGGTCAAAGTTAGAATATATATCACAGCATTGACGGCAATGCCCAAAACTCAGGTTCAAACCGATAATACAATCCCACTTCCTACTCTGCATCTCATTCCGCAAAAGAAATGAAACATATAATTCCAAATGAGCAAGCTTGCTGAACCCTATAACAGGGAGAGAGTTGTGATTTTCGCCGCCCTCAGCGCCACCACCTACTTGGCCGTCCATGCCTTCGACCGGATAACGACTAGATAGTTGTGATCTTCTGTTGAATCTGAAGAGAGACTATATTGCGAATGAGTAAAGAGGCCCAGCTCATGAGCGGCTATTTATAGAGCTGCGGTCCCTAGTTTCGTGATCGTCATTTCTTTGTTTGTTGGGTCATCCTCCACGATTCAACCGTTATTAAAGCTCTGCGCATGCGGGCATAGAAAATAGGAAAACGGGAGTAATTAACTATTCACGCATGGGGTACCGAGTCATGAGAATCTGCTAAACGACATTAACTGAGCGACAACCATCTGTGGAGCTATCCGCGAGACTTTTAAAACTGTCATTTAGAACGAACTCGAAGAATGCGAGTTGACGGTCAAATTAGATGCCATTTGTTCCCTTTGCATGCGTGCCTACTTGCTTTGCCCGCATGGTTCGCTTGTCCGGAGATTTGCTGGAGTACGTCTCTGAAAAAAATACCTGGTTCATGCAGGACAAAAGAGGAAGGTCGACGATAGAAAGATGTCAGGGAAGATGACCATGTCGTCGTCCATAAAGATATGGGGAGTAGTGGACGGAGTTGTGGCGGAGGACATATGGTGATGTAGGAGATGAGTTTGATAGGGTTAAAAGTATTTTCATCATTTCATTCGTAGTCTCGCAATTCCATAAACCATAACATTTTTTGAAAAATAGCCTGTCTTATATTGTTCACATCCATATATCTTGCTTCGTACGTGTCCACATTCATTCTATGTAAAAGGTTTTTCTTGTAAGCAATATGCTTCTTATTGAGATTTGGAACGATATATTTTGCACTGAAACTCGTCAATATAATTCTCATCCTCTATATAAAGTACATCACTTTCTCAATTTGGTTCTTTTAACTTTTGTGCACCGAAAATTGGAAGGCCATTATCCAGCTGGCCACTAAACTCCCTCTTCTCTTAAAAAAAAAAAAAAAAAAAAAATCACTCGTCATGCACAATTTAATTATAGTTGTGTAATATGACTAGAATAATATATATTATGAAATAATCAATTGCAATAGTATATTTGATACTTAATCAACCACATAATTGTAGAATCACAGTTACAATGATTCGCATAACTTGTCAAATACAAACTATTTTCTCAGTTAATATAATTCGATGGAATATAAAAACAGTTTTAGAAGGTTTAATAGTTGGTTATTATTTCACAATAGTTATACGTTAGTAATCAAAAAAAAAAAAGAGCAGGTCTGGGCCATTTTGCGCCTGAACATGCGCAAGCCCGAAGACCCGGATCAGAAAAATTAAATGAGCCCAGAATCCCGACCCGGGCCTATTCCAATCCCCTTTTTCAATTGATACGGATATGTCGTTCTGCTGGAAATCCAAATCGTGATTGTGACGAGGTAAATGTGGTGTATATTGTAATGCCATAAATAAGAGAAACCCATCCTTGATGAGCCGAACCTTAGTCATACATCAAGGTATTGAACCCACGATAAGTGAGGCGGCTTAAATGGTCCTGACGATGAAAAGTTAATACTGAATTAAGCTAGTAATTGGCGACCTCAAGTAAAAAGAAATTCATCCTTTATTAGGCTGATTGGCTTGGTAATGGAAAGTGCGAGGTTTTGATAGCCGATATAGAATAATTTCCAACAATGCGTTAAATTATATTTTTACTTCTTTACCTAGGAAATTTAAAAATATTGGAGGTGTGTGGTATGCCAACTTAGGCATGGATTTACAAAACATTTTTCCATTGAAGGTCATCTTTGAACGGGCTCATATTGGACCGAGCCTTGAGGTCGGACACAACTTGTTGACGAATTTTGTAACAAAATAATCCATAGGAAAATCAGCTTTTTGTCAACTTTGTGCTCTTCATTTAATCGTTTAATCTTTGAAGAACCCTGATAACAAAGGATAAATAATCATTAATCTCAACAAGGTTTGGTCCATACTGCCAATGAGTGCATCCCATAATCACTAACCGATCCAATTATCAGGAGTTAAGTTAACATGGATTTTGTGCATGAATATTTAACTATTAAATTCACTTGCTATCGGTTAAAGATTTAAATAAATTTCGTATGGTTTAAAGTCCATGCTCAAAAACTCAGGTTCAAACCGATAAAGCAATCCCACCACCTACATTGCATTGGATATTACTCAGCCGACGAAAATGAAACGTTTAATTGCAAATAGCAAGCTTGATGAACCCTATAACACAGCACAAAGAGAGAGAGAGAGAGAGAGAGAGAGAGAGAGAGAGAGAGAGAGAGAGAGGGCCGTGATTAAAAGATGAAAGGGTCTTTTATTTATAGTCAAACTTGTTCCAACACTGGTAGATCAAACTTCAGTCGAACTGATCATGATCGAAAGCTCTCTCTCATTTGCTCCCCTTGGAGCTGTCGTGGAGCCCGGCAAAGTAGCCTTGCGGGTTCGTCTCGAAGGAATCCCTTGAAATATAAGCCGAACCCCCAGTTCCAGGCGCAACCATCATCCCTCCGCCGCCGCCGCCGCCTCCTTTTCCGGCCCCCCCTCCACCTCTCGCTCCGCCTCCGCCACCTCCGCCGCCCTTTCCGCCACCTCCTCCTCCGCCACCCTTGCCTCCTCCGCCGCCCTTGCCTCCGCCGCCGCCCATGTCTTCTTGTATCGGGTGATGAGATGACTAGCTGGTTTAGTTGGGAGCTTCTGTGGAATCTGAAGAGAGATTATATGCGAATGGGTGAAGAGGCCAAGCGAATGAGCCGCTATTTATAGAGCCGCGGTCAGTAATTTGGTGATTGTGGTTTCTTCGTCTGTTGGGTCATCCTCGAAGATTCAACCGTCATAAAAGCTCTATGCATGCGTGCATGGAAGAAAGGAATAAGAGGATTTACAGCAACAGAGGAAAGTAAACAGGGAGTAATTAACTATTTAACTCCGCACGCATATTAACCAGTCATGAGAATCTGCTAAACAACATTAACTAAGCAACAAACCATCTGTGAGGTTATCCGCGAGGCTTTAAGAGTGTCATTTAGAACGAGCTCCAAGAATGCGAGGTGACGTTCAAATTACCGACCGTTCGGTTCCCTTTTCATGCATGCGCACTTGCTTGGCCAACATGGTTCGCTTGTCTGTGGACAACAACAGAGAAGCATCGATGACAACGAAACGTCGGGGGAAATGATAACGTCGTCGTCCAAGAACAAATGCGGTGATGCATAAGATCAGTCTTTTGACTCATTTCACACAACTCGCTCTCCGTGCGAAATCTTATTGATAGTCATGCAATATGATTGTAATAAATTATCTTTTCAAACAATCAATAAGTATAGCATATTAGATACATAATCGACTTGTTTATTGTAGAATGAAAGTTATAATGATTCGCACAACTTGTCAAATACATACTATTTTCTCAATAAAAATAATTTCTGAGGAAAATAAAAACATCTTTGGAAGGTTTAGTAGTCCGCTTAGTATTTCACCATAGGTAAATGTCAAGGAACACCAACGAATTCAGACGACATCATTGAGAGCAAAGATATTTATCGTCTTTTCTGCATGTTTCTTTGAGATCAAGAAGCGGAGATTGAGAGGTGGAGATGCGAGTAAACCTTAATAAATGGTAGGTCAAATTTAGCGACTATGAGGTTACTTGCTTAGTAAATTCAAAGGGACCTGGAAATTGGCTCATCTCGTATCTGTTCATTCTCGATTAGATTTCAAAAATAAAATCAACTCACATGTAGATGTAGATACTTATATTTATATTTGTTCGAGTTTCAGAAATGGTGGGAAGGTAACTTAAATAGACAGGCATGTAAGTAAATTGAGGAGGCTGTAATGCTTCCTAATAATGAGATATAAGCGAATATTTGGCAAGGTAACTTTGTTTGACAGATCCGTGAATATGTGATTGTGACTTTAGGGTGTACACGGGCCAAACCTCGAGGCATTTTTCGGCATGATGCAAACAGACCAGGCCTCGAATTTCCAAACATGGCTTGGCCATTCGAAGAGCGGTTCAGATTTAGTTATACTGGCGCGGTTGAGGCCTAGTACCGATTTTTTATTTTTCTTATCAGAAATGAAAAATACCATATTTGTTATTATATTCTAACCTTATTAATATATTACTGCATTCATATCCACAAATTGCATTTGAACAAATAAATTTGTCGCACCTCAATTTCAAGGAGTTTAACTTTTGATCCGGATGAAATTACGTAACTTGTAAGTACAATTTTAAAAGCTTGTCCAAAGCCTAACGAGAGGCTGTTTTTGTCCTCGAAAATCATTTTTTTGACATATTTTTTACCGCTTTTCCCAGTCTGACCCTTACCACCTATTGACACTGAGTGCAGAGTATAAGCCTAAACATAAGAAGCGAATGATCCAAATCAAGTTATAACAATACAACTAACCCATGAAAGACCCACCCAACAAAATGCTTAAACGAGCCCATCGATCACAAATGTCATAACAATAATTTCGACCCACAAAGCCCATCAATGGAATGCTTTCGAGGGGAAAAAAAATCAGGCTTGTTCGGTCAATTGATTTCGTAACTAAAAGGCTGCGTTTGGCAGTCGGGATAAAATTCGGGATAGGATATAATTTATCCTATCCTACGTTTAATCTTCACTCGGGATAGGATAAAGTCGGATATAAGGGGATATAGATTGGATAAAATTATCGGGGGTGGGATAAAGGTGGATAGTGATTTTAACGTCCATAATAGGAAAGTTATTTTTTTGAATAACAAATCTATTAAATTAACAAAATTGAAATTATATTTCAATATAAATAATATTTGAATTCTAATTTAAGAAAATAAAAAAAATTATTTTTAATTAATCTTATTTTAATTCTATTTTATAATAAACATTCAATCTATAAATTAAATATTTATATTTATTATATATTTTAGGTATTTTTGTATTTTAAATATGTTAGTACAGTTTACTATTTGATAAATTTTTATTAAAGAATGATGAAAGGGAAAAAAAGAAATAATAATGAAAATAATATAAAAAAAGAGGAAAAATATAATAAATAATAAATAATAAATAAATTAAGGAATAGTGTTACGAGATATTTTCACCATCTTCATTTATGAACATTTATGTTCATTTATAATGATATAAAGTTTATATAAAAAAAATAAAAATGTATATGATGTGAACATATCCGACTTTAATACTGTGATTCACCAAACATTGGACGACCAAGTGTAGGGTTTCGATATCCTAATGTATAGAAGTTTCTATCTGGGCGATAGAAGAAGTTTTTACTTCCAGTACCGAACAAATTCTCTAAATGTTCACATCCCTACTTTTCTTGCAGGTCAACCACGTGCTCCGACCACGGGTCTGGTCGATCCTCGTCAAAGCCTCCAGGCAAAGCAAGTGGGACTTCTTCCGGGTACCGCCCGCGTGGTCCTTAACCTAACCGAAGCTTCCTTCCTCGGTCAAATTCGGACAACTCGCGTACAATATTTCGGTTCACAACCGTGTTTTTGTTGTCCGTTTTCGTAAAAGTCCAAGGATTTCGTATTCAAAAACGTTAACCAGAACCCCCAATAAAATAAATAAAAATACAACGAATTGGAATCTCTTCCTTTTTGGGGCTTTAGATGATAGAAAAGACGAATTAGAATGGAAAGAACCTTCAGCAAACAAGGAACAAAGGAGTGAACGATGATCATTTGATTAAATTGGAGTTCAATTATCCAATTACAAACACACAAAACATCCTAGTTTCTTCCCTTACTCTCTATGCATCACAACCCACGAAAATTTACATGTACACGGACAAAGATTGATTCCCAAGTCCCACCTGACTAAAATTTCATCTCTCTAGCTAGCCCAAAAAAGGTCACGAGAGCATTGCAAGACTTGTAGTAAAATCTTTAAATGGCTTCTTCACCTTGAAAAAACAGCCTCCTCCGTGATGGTCTCCAACATCGGCCTCCTCGACCTGCACACGGACAGCCTATGCTTGTACTCCACCAAGGGGAACCCCTCGGCTTCTTCCAGCCTCGGCCTCGTCTCGTCCTCCTTCTGCAGGCGCTCTCCTGTGGCGGCGGTGGCCGCGGTTCCCTCTGGCGACTCGCCGGCGGACTCGGGCGACACCCGGACCTTGGCCCCGGATATCCTCTTCGGCCCCGTGCTCGCGGCCACGAACATCGCGGCCACGTCGCCAGCGGTGACCACGGAGTTCACCCTCCTCATGGGGAACATGAGGTAGACGTCGCCGAGCTCCAGCTCCTCATCCGCGCCGAGGGCGGCAAACCGCCTCCCGACGTGCAGGGACCGGGAGCTAGCGAGGAAGTAGCCGGGGCACTCCAGCATGAGCTCGGCCGCGTTGACCGGCTCCCGGAACTGCTTGATCTCCCCGCCGGGGAAGATGACCCTCGCGACCCGCGAGCCCTTGTTCATCAACGGCGGCGCGACGAACGTGCACGAGAAGTAATTCCCCATGTCCGAGGACCAGAGAAGACTCGAAAGGAGACGCGGGAGAGGGGGAGAGATGTCTGTGGGTTTTGTGCGGGGATGGTCAGCAGGGAAGGAGGGTGGATTTGGGTATATATGGAGAGAAATGAGAAGGAAAGATCAACAGAAAGGGACCATGAAATTGTTTATGTCGAGAGTGGGGAGAGGGGAATATCATGACATGTGGTGAAGGAGGAGAGAAGGCTGTGGGAAGTTGACGTGCCATTTCACGAGAGGACGAGAGAGGCACGCGCGTTTGGCCAAGGAAAAGCGAAGCAGCGGCGAAGCTGCATAATCATTTGTTTTTTCCCCCTTGTTTCTCTTTTTTCTTTTGCCAACGCTACGCGGTACACTGTACCCTCCTGTGCCCACTTGCTTGTAGGAAAAATCACTAACTCTTATTAGTACTTACCTTCGGTTTGAATAGGTGCGGTGCATGAGACTTATTGGATCACGTGGACCTCGAGAGACTCACACGTTTCAATGGATAAGATGAATCGACCTTACCATTTCGAGTGCAAAGCGGTATATTGTCCTCTGGCAAGACATTCGGCCACCGTCTTGTTAGAATTAAACGTACAATAAAAAGAAAATCGAAAATAAAAGCGAGAAAAGAAATCGAGACACAAAAAATTTATATCTCGATTCATCATTAAATTAAGGTTACATCTAGCAAATAATTTTACTATGACTAGCATCTCACGCTTATTTAAAAGAAAATTATATATATCTAGTAACTATTCATGAATATAGGCTCATATTATAAAGTGTTTATAAAATATAGGCTCAGATTATAAAACTCGTTATCCCTCAATCACAAAAGAGAGAGAGAGAGAGAGATTATATATATCTAGTAACAAGACTCTCATGCCATCGTGTTAATAGGGGATACAAACCACATCCTAACACATCAAATGTTGAATGCATGGCAATCGGCAGGTATTGTATTAGAAGGAAATTAAACCACCTTTTGAATTTTGGTCTTGCATTCCACATGTACTAAACCATGAGTTTGTACCTTTAGTTATGTAACCCTAATTAGGTATTGAATTGCAATCTAAAACTATCACCACCACGAGCTTATTTATTGATTCGTCACTTCATAATACATCCCATCACTTTTGTATTTAGGAATCTTAAATGCGTACAAAATCTAGTTCATCTGCTACTGCCCCCCCCCACCCTACCCCTACCCCCTACCCCCTTCTCTTTCCTCACTTTGTCATCGAGCTTCCCATGACCTCGGTCTGTGATTGTTGATGATAGAGGTAAGCGGTTTTAAATTTTATACAAGTTCCATCTGAAACTTACCTATTGAACAAGTTCCTTATTTTCTGAAATCTAAAACCTACCGTACATACTCTGGAACATGGAATATATCCTATCATGCATTTCAAGGTCTACCTAGGTTTCACTTTTATTATTAATTAAACAATTACCGTGAATTATTGCATTTAATAACCACCACTTGTTATCACAATTTACTAACCATAACTTATATTGAGACATACAAAGAATGTGAAACATTAACAAAATAAAAATTATAGTTATAAAATGGAAGCTTGAGTTAGTGATTCAAAATTATAAACTTATTGAATGACATGGATACTACAAGATCGCATGAAGATATAGATAATATATATATATTATATATAAACTTATTCCAAATTATAGGTCATAATATCTAGGTTCCAGTTTCAAAATTCCGCCAACCTAAAACTTGATATTTACTTGTCAAAACAGATTCCTCAATTTTGGAACCTAAAACTTATTCTAAATAATTTGTAATAAAAAATTGAACAAATTTCCACCAATTTGATTATCAAGTCCTACTATGGAACCATGCTCACCCTTAGTTGATGATCGTCACGACTTCACCGCAAACATCCAAGCATGGGGAGGTTTGTGGTGGATGAACCGAAGAGGTAGTGGTGTATGGGGACAATTTCTGGAGGCAGCTTCATGGTAGCGGATCTATCAAGCGGTGGAGAGAGCTACGGTTTCTGGGATATTCGGTGGGCCTAGGTCATGGGGACTTGGGGGATGAGATTTTACACCCGAGTTTCTTATCATTATACCGCTCGATCGGCCTGTTAAAATTAGTATTAAATATACAGGTAAGAGTCTTAGTCATAATAGATAGGGATATCAAAACCGATGATGTTGATCATAGGGCACTTAAACAACTTTCCACGGCATCTCTCTCTGTCACGCGTCGATTTCAGTTCTCTTTCCTCGAGCATTCTCGACAAAGACGTCATGCTTTGCGTTGCGGGTTGTTTAAGTTCGACTTCTAGTCGGCCAATGTGAAACGAAATACCTTCAATTTTGGGCAGATTCGTCAAGTCAGATATGTGGAGAGACCTATAAAGATGTGTAAAAACGCGGAGTCGTATGGCAAGTCCACTGAAAATGAGGTTTTGTTTTTCCTTCTTTTTTTGTCTGCTTGGGTTTTGATGTTTTCGGTCGGTCGTGACGTGGAACAAACTTTTGATTTACTTGTCAGACCGGGCAGGTAAACTCCGAGAACAATGCAAAAGGAATCCATAAGTCGCGTCGGACACGATAATCTATTTGTTTCCATTTCACTATCAAATTAGTTTGATAGAATTTATTAGTGCGTATTTTATTCGTATTACGATGCCTTTTTCTAATTATGTTTTTATCGCTATAATTTATTTCTTTTGATGACCCGAGAAGTGCCGTACAGCCGGCAGCCGGTGATGTAAGCCCAAAATAACCTGCAGAATCCACCTTTCACAGCCCATAAATAAGTTGTGCAAATGACGAGATGGGGAGTTGAACTCTGGAGCGTGCTACGTTGTCCGTGCTTCCGTGTCGTGTCCGACATGTGTCGGAGCGTGTCGGACACGTCGACACGCTCGGACACGGTCGGACACGCGGTCAACTTTTCTCGACACGCGTGTCGATGCGTGTCCGAAAGACTGATGGAGGGTGGAGGCAAGGGAGGGCGAGGGAGCAGAGGCCGCGAGCGCCAGCAAGACGAAGCCACGAACGAACCACCGCGATGGCGCGAGACGGCTAGAGAAAGAGCCGAACAGAGAGAAAGAAGAGAGAAGGAAAACTCCCGCCGGCAAGACGAAGCCACGAAACGGACCACCGCGACGGCAAGAGACGGCCAGAGAGAGCGGCGAGGGCCACCACTGTTGCTATGGATCGGCGACGAGAGGAAGAGGAGAGGAGGGAAGGGGGTCGTGCGGTGAGCGGCAAGGAGGAATAGGAAAAGGAGGGCTCGGCGGCTCGCTAGGGTTTTTCATAAGGTGTGAGGGGGAGGGGAAGTGACAGCTTACCTGTCACTGTCAAGTAGTGGGGGGAGGGAAAAAGTAAAATAAACTAGGGGTGACGGGAAAAGGACGAACGAAAGAAGGGGTGGATTTTAGGGATTGCTTTTTAATCGGAAAATTAAATAAATGAAATTAAAAAATAATTTTAAAAAATAAAAGTATTGAATTTTGAATAATGATAAATTTTGATTATTGTAGAAAATTATGAATTTATTTAAATAAATTGATTCTAATTTCTTATTAATGATTAGTTTCATTGATAACTTTTGTTAAAATTAAAAAAATGTTTCGCATTAACTATAAACATATCTTTTGAATTTCAAATAAATTGATTTGTTAATATTATTAGTGTAAATTTATTATAAGCTCTTTTTTAATTAATTAATTATTTATAAATTTAAATCAAATTAATTAAAAATAAAAATATTCATTTAATATATAACGTGTTGCAACGTGTCGGAATTTTCTATTTTTTAGAAATGGCGTGTCGACGTATCGTATCGTGTCGCGTGTCGGTGCTACATAGCCAGCGTGTAACTCCATCATCTCTGTCACCAATGGGGTGGGTGTTTTTATTGCTATAATTAATTGCTCTTATCCATGGAATCTTAATTAGAGTTGAGGCACCATAAACACTTTGTCGTTATGTATTGAGGGAAAATGCCAAAAAAGTCTCAAATCTATTATACTTGTGCCGATTTGATCCTAAATATTTCAATTATACCAATTTATTCATAAATATTTTTACAATTTGCAAAGTTAGCCTTAAATTTTTTTACAATTTGTCAATTTAGTCAAAAGTCATGGTCATAACCATCTAGCCGACACCAACTGTCTTATATACCATAACTAATGCTAACATGAACAACTTTTATAAATTTTACTATTATTATTTTCTTTTTTTTTCCCATAGATCTAGACGAAGGCTGACACCCTCACTTATGGCCATCGACCATGGAGGTCCTCACTCGTGGTCGACTTGCCCAGGCTAGCTCCTACTTGTGGCCAATGAGGATGAGCTGACAACCTTGCCGGCCAAGAGTTGAAACAAAAAAAGAATAAAAAAAAATTAGAAAAACTAAAAAAATTATCCACGTTAGTGAATTTTAATTAAAATTGATCGAAATTGTTAAATTAGCAAATCGTCAAAAGTAATTTTTGAGCTTGTTTGGGCTCAATTTGAACGATCAAGAGAGGCATCTATAGTAAAGCTTTTATCCAATTTGGTATACCAGAAACACGAGTTCCCATCCAACCAAGTGCATCATGGATTCAAAAGTGTTATGAAGTCTTCTAATGATATAATTTCAGATGCCGTGATCAATTTGGATGAACAGAGATTCCGAAATCACTGAAAGGGTCTACATCTTTTTGTGCGTAAACTAAACCGTAGGGGGAGGAAATCTGTTCTTCAGGAGATTCGGACGCTCAATGCCATAGTCAAACACAAAGAAAAGAAGGTAGAGCTGCTTGGGGAGGTTTGATGTCCGTGCTCGTGTCTATCGTTTGCTGTGGTATGTCGGAGACTACCATGTCGACAAAGATGATGCCAGCGTAACACCGATCATAACACGGGAGGAGCTGAAGGAAGTGATCAGTCGTAATGCGTGCTCTTTGTGCTCACCATCGTTAGGAGATCCTGAACAAAACAGAAGAAAAGAAGACAAAGCCTATCACCACTCATGCTCTTAGTATAGGAGCAGAGGTCAAGGAAATGCCGAATCAAGTCATTTTGAGAAGCAACTAGGTAGATGATTGAATCGATCGCTTCAATCTTTCTTTTGCTATGAACCTATAGACGTATCAATCACGTTGTTTGTCCTTCTCAAACTCAGGATACGTTTGTTACATCGATCAAAAAGATGTACAAGATTAGCTCAATAAGAGAGACAAACCATGAGTACTTGGTTGATCCGTGTCTCACACCGGTTAAGATTTTAAAGTCAGCTTATCTTCACAAAGCTAAACTAGAATCAGCAAATTTGCAGTAAATACATACAAAAAAAGGAAGAAGCAAACCAAAACACGTTCCGAAACGTGCTAAATGCAACTTCACAGTACCCGTAGATACCCTCTGTTTGACATTCTACCTGCAATGGAACCTTAAAAAGGGCATGTCTTCTTGCTGTGGTTGTGCATTGCAGCAAAACCGATTCAGATCGACTGGTCACATGATTTGCTTAATATGTCGATATGACTAGAACAAAAGTCGTGATAGCCATATAACTTAAAAGCGGCAATTTCATGGGGATCCTTTGACCACATTGACACACGATGTGGTTTGGACAGGAGAATGATAATTTGCTTCATTTATTGCTCATATATTGAACCAGCCACCAGCCCTATACAACCCAAAATCCTTAAAATGAGCTACTTACAGAATTCACTTAATATAGCACAACTCAACGATAATACACAGGAAAGAATACCTTGATGATAAATGGACATAAAGACAGAACAGTGAACACTAACTAGATTCGATCCTCAGGAAAAGTTCCAGGATAGGAGCAACGATAGTCAAGTAGCATATACCAAACAAGACAGGAAAAAGAAGGCATGTCCCTGGCAAGCCTATTGTGGCCTGTAGTAGCCACCCTGGTGAGATGGCGGGTACGGAGGCTGAACGGTGTACGGAGGCCTTGGAAGAGAACCATGTTGCTGAGCATGGGCATTGTAGTATGGCCCACGCCACCCAGGATATGCAGGTTGGCCATACTCGTGGCTGACCGGAGGAGGCTGTTGCTGTTGATGAGGGGGGTAAGGGGCACCATGTTGAGCTGGAACCTGGTAAGGTGGTGGTGGCTGCGGAGCAGAGCCATATGATGGAGGATGGTATCCATAGCCAGTCATGGAGGTCTGCTCGGCAGGCTGATAAGGAGGAGTTTGTGAATGAGGAGGATGAGATACAGTTTGGGAATCAGTTGAATTGGGTCTTTGAGGCTGGTGTCCAACTGCAGGATAGCTGTTGTTGTATCCACCAGCATTTTTATCCTGGAAACTGAGACCGGCCATATTTCTTTGTACATCCTCCATCATTTCACGGCATTGGATGTTTCTTGTCATCACAAAATCACTGCACTGCTGCTTCACATTTGTTATTGCATCCTGTAAAATCAAAAAGGATACCAATGCTTACAACTCACCCAGGATGAACCACAGATTTTGTTCATCATCATTTCGACGTGTTTAGCCCATCGAAATCAACCATTACAACCAAACAACTCCTTGATAATCAAAGAACATTAGATAATAGCCAGGGTACATCCTCACAACAAGCTGGTTAACGAATTAAATAGCACGAAATTATCACTCCACCCAAAAATAAGCATGTTTTACCTGAAGAGTGACATAGAACTTCAACCCCTCATTGATATTGTCCTTGATTTCTCGATATTTAGCTATCGCAGCTTGAATTTGCTTATAACATTTCTCGCGTGATGCTGAAAATTTGAAGGGAGCATTCACAAATATACACAATTAATAGATTGACTTAGACAAAAAAGTGCAGACCACAGGCAAACATCACAAATGAATGCAATATTCATATTTCTTGAAATAGTAATGTAACATCTGAATCAAGGAGAAATTACCATTAGCTACCATTAAACAGAAAAAGAAAAAAAAAATGCTTTTTAGAGAGCTGTTACAAAGGCATAGTAAAAGATTGCACTTGAGGTAAAAGGAATAAAAATGCACACGCTCTCCAAGGACTAGGTTGAAACCTAATTCAACTGTCACCTCAAATCAGTAGATGGTCTCCCATCTGAACTTTAAAAAGAAAAAAGAAAGCAAGAACTGTGAATAACAAAGGCTAAAATAGTTAAATCTGGGACAACAAGACAAAACTCGGACATAAGGAGACATTATCATTCCTTCCTTCAGGCCTTTTGATTTTCTCCTTGAAAAAGGAGGGAGATCAATTTTAGTATACATGCAAAACCCTGAGAATTGAAGAAAATATGTTGTTCCTAGAAGGTCTTTGCTTATCATTCACTAGCAATGAAGATGAGCAAATGATAGATTAATTTGGAACAGCCATAACCCACCTTTGTAATCTTCAAGGTTGAAAAGGGAAGAAAATTGATCATTTTGAGCCTGCGAAACAAGACATACATAATATTAAAAACAAGACAATGGAACCATTCTTACAGCATCTAGATTAAGAATAGTGGCCGGTCAGCAAGAAACCTGGATTTGAAACAATAATTGCTCTTGTGCCTCAATGTTTTGGGCAATGTCTTCACAAATAGGATCATACTTTGATATCTCCTTCTTAAAGAGGTCTTCCTGAGAGCCGGTTGATGCCATCAACTTTGGCAGTATATCATCCTATCCAAACAAGCATAAAGGTAGGCTCAGTCCAGTGCGTCTAAAAGCAATAATGGCTCTGCCAGAGAGAAACCAAAGGCATTTATTTTTCAAAGTAACATCAGAGTAACTGCTAAATTTCAGGACCCCTGTTAAGAGAAATTAATGCACATATCTTGCTAAGGAACCAATTTATCTATACCACCGGATTTTTGCGCTCCATCACAAAGCACTAGCAATCAAGATGATTATCTTTTAAACAAAAATATCCAGACTGTTTTCAGAGAAGAAAAGTAACACTTCTTAAGCTACTATAGTCTTGGGTACTCAAGGGGAAATAGAAAAGAAAAAGGAAAAGAAAATAGCCAAGCTACTATTTTGTGACAAAATGAAAGGACGACTACTCAACTTGATGAGACCTTGCACCAGAAAAAATTATGTTGAGTAGAATCAGGAGTTGAAGTTCGAAAATAAATGAAAGAGTTGTACAACGCCCAATTCAAAAGGCAGAAAAGGGTGATTGACACAATGCCAATCCAAATGAGAAGGGTAAAGGTGATGTAACCATTATTAATACAACAAAGCAAGTCTCTTGGAAATGATTTTACTAATTCCTCTGAGAACATTAATACCACAGGCCCAAAGACTCCAAACCATCTTACCCAGTTCGGAGATATGCACAATGTGCATAGCCTTCTTACATAAAAAGAGTTAAATACAAGAAACTAATACAGCAGATGGACTTTGAAATTCCTCTTTGCTAACTGAAAGGATAAAAAGTCAGATATGATGATCCTGGAAGTATGCTTGCCAAAAGAAGTCATGTCTTAACCAAAAGGATGAACATTGTGCCGATATTCAACGATTGGAAGTTGCAGTACTAGGTTAGACAAAACCAATTATTGAATGATGCAATGATTCTTTCAAAACTAGTC
Source organism: Eucalyptus brandiana (assembly GCA_014182725.1). NCBI lineage: Eukaryota > Viridiplantae > Streptophyta > Magnoliopsida > Myrtales > Myrtaceae > Eucalyptus > Eucalyptus brandiana. The sequence continues at coordinate 35,161,625 of CM024669.1, forward strand.
CTCGTGCAAAATTACATATCGACGAATAAGGTTTCACAGCTTCATAATCTCTAAAGGCATTCAATATTCTATTTTTTAGTCGTTATAAGTATTGCATTGAACTATTCTATGGCAGAGGCATAAGCAAAGAACTATCTAGAAAACTAACCTTCCTTTTCATCTCCTTGAGCATGTCTTCAAGCCCTGCTCTCTGTGCACCAAGGGTTTCCAATTGTCTCTGAAAAGAACCATCCATGAAATAATATAGTCATTACACCAATAAAGGAAAATCAAATATCATTGAGTATATCATTTAGAGATGACGGGAACAAGGAATGTAAAACATTGAGAAAAATAATCAAAGGTCTGAGTCGTGCAAGAGAAACAATTACCAAGCTCTGCTTTAGGGCCCCCACAACAGCATCTTCATTCGCATCCAAAGACATTATCGGGCGAGCCAAACTTGGGAGAGCTGATTCAATCTGGAAAAGGGGAAGGAGAGACCAATCACTATAAGATGGATGGGAAAAATAAAAAAAAATAGAACTACGTTTGTGCAAGCTCAAAATTCAAAAAGTAGCTTCAATCAAGATTGTAGACACTCAGAATAAGTCAATGGAAAATATCCAACATAAATCTGGCCCATATGTATAGTAAAATTCATGTGATACAAAGGGGAAAAAATGCTTTTCAGAAATGATCTGGTGAAAGATGATTTAGGCAAGTGCTACAATCACCCATTTCAACTGCTAAGGGGAGTGGCATTAGTCTAACCAGATAAAGATGGTTAAAGGATCATCACAAATTTTTCATTGCAAACATAACAAAAATGAGTAGCCGACTGCAGGCTGATGAAAATGGACATCAACTGATTCGAACGGAGAAAGCTACTGTTTAACAAGTTATGTGATATTGCCCAATTTGTTCTCGAGAATGATACGCTATTCTATTGTGTTGATAGAACAGCTCATCTCAAAGATCATACGGCCATACTATGAGAAGAACAATTTTTTTCTTCGTTGATAATTTACTTCGAAGAATTTTACTTTCATTGAGTCAGTTTCAATACAACCAACAAAGCCTATATATTTTTTCCATACACAATTAAAAGATGCTCAATAAAAAGGCTTGATTCCATTATATAATGCACTAAAAAGAGATCACCATAGAACCTATAGAATTTGGTGCATGCACATTTTGGGTCATAATCACGCCGGCCAGATGCATCCTCTCAAACTTGAATTTCTCAGACCACATAAAAAATGCAACCCAGTCAATGCAACTACAAATATAATGAAGCTCTTACCGGCCGACAATCAAGAATTGACATGAGTGCTGCATGATCTTTCACTGAACGCTCGATACGGGCATCACTTTCTGCTGCTTGCTTCAGATTACCCGCAAATCTGTTTAACCGATCTTGCAAATTCTTCGTTAGAGTACTGGATTGAGGCCTGGTCCAACGTGTTCCAAATTGGCCCCTAAATTGGGCATCCTCTCTGGCTTCTTTTTGCAGAAGCTCTTCGGTTTGAACCAGGAGTTCTTGATTCACTCGCCTCAGATCCCGAAGCTGCTGTAATTCAGCGTCAAGACCAGCTGGACCCCCACTGATCTGTACTGCCTCCACATCTTCTTTGAGATCCACTGGAAGAGTGAAGTGCCCTTCTAGAGCTAGTATAGAATCTGGTAAGTCCATATCCTTGAGCCTCACACGGGTAAGTTCACTTCCTTGCTGCAACTTTTCAGCTTGAGTTCGAATAATATCATCAACCATTTCAGTGTACCTAGAAAGTGCTTTTGCACTGCTATCAGGGACAAGACTTGCAAACATCTTCTCCTTGCTGGCATCCAAAACCTCATTCATCGGCATTGGCTTTACCATAGAGAATGATGGGAGGGGTGGCAAGGAACTAGGGGAAGGAATCCTCATAAGGTAAACTCTGTCATTTTCCTTGACCGCCCTATCCAGGTTTCTATTAATGTTTGCCTCTAACTTGTTAATTGCATCTAAAAGTTGAGGTGGTGCACCTTTTGTCGATTTCTTGGCCTCTGATAAAGTACTAACCCCACTCCGCAGCCTTGCAATCTCCTCGGCAATCTCTTCCTTCTCATGCAGTTCTAAACCATATCTATAGCATGCTTCTGCATAGAACAAAGCTGCCTTCAGCTGCACATGGGATATCCAGCCCTTGTCAAAATGTTGGTTCAAAGGTGCCACATTCAGAGCTGCCCATGCTTCTTCATAGTACAATCCAACCTGTTTTGTATCAAAAAGGTATTATGTCCTAAGTTCACTAATTTCATCACAAAACCTAGATTACCATGTGCTATAATAAACCCTAAACCACCAGAAACGAAAGCTAGAAGTTAACATTGTAGAATCCAAATAATAGTCCTAACATCAATCATCATTCACAGAACCCCAAAATCAACTTTTCTGAATCATCAGATTACTTATTCTGAAAGCAAAATTAACAGGAATGCACAAGCGAAGAGAAAACTGAATCACAAATGAATACCAGTTCTATGTCGAATTCGGCTATTTTGACCGCCTCATAACCTTACAGAATAGATCTCTCCACCACATACCAACAATATTCCACTATCAGTCCGTCCATACTAAGCGCCTGCTCGCCGACTCTACTAGTCATACATCCGAAACAAATGCGATCGAGAGGAATTAACAAACACCGACCTGCCGAGAGATCTTCGCGCACACTCCAGGGGTGCTCCCCTTGGCGATGGTGTTCTCGAACACGCACTCCTGCGCCTGGGCGAGCATCAGCCTCTCCAGCATCCCCGCGCACTCGACGGACACGTCCACCGTGGTGGAGCTGCCCATGGAGGCCTTGGCGGCGGCGTTGTCCCTGAGGTAGGCGAAGGCCCCCGCGGCGCCGATGAACGCCTGGACGGCGAGGCGGCGCCCCTCGACGGTGGAGCGATCGTAGCTGAGGCCGATCTGGCTGTAGACGGCGCCGAGGTTGAAGAGGACGGCGGCCTTCTCGAGGTGGATGTTCTGCTGGGAGGCCTTGAGCTTCTGCTTGAAGGCGTCGTGCCAGGTGAAGGTGACGGCGTTGATGTGGTCCCGGTCGGGGGAGATCGGGAAGCGGGTCTCGACGACGCAGAGGGCGCGGAAGTAGGACTGGAGGACGTCGCGGCGGGCGGTGGGGAGGGCTGCTTGGCGGGGTTCTCGAGGTCGGAGCGGAGGTCGCGGAGGGTCTGGAGGTCGTCCTCTAGGTTCTGGGCCTCGCGCTCGGAGTAGTGGAAGGCGATGTAGGAGCGGACGGGGCGGTAGAGGTCGACGGCCGCCGTCTTCTTCTCGAAGATGGCGAGCATGATGTTGGTGGTCGACAGAGACGACGACGAGGACGCCGGCGCCGACATCCTGTTCGATCGATTGCGGAAGTGGTTTTGGGGGAGAGGAGGGAGTGTAGAAGACGATCGATCGATTCGATCACGAGAGAGAGAAAGACTGGTTTTGGGCGTCGAAGATTGACGAGGGTGGGGGGCGTTTTTTCTTTTTCTATTTTTTTTTTTTTGTGTAACTTATAGGCCAAGGAAACAGGACACCACCGTAGGACTTCTTCCAGCAGAACAGCGACGTCGGAATCGAAGCCTTATTGAGATTTGTACGCGCTGCTAGGATAAACGCGTTAGCGTTGCGTTTCATGTTGTCATTTATTTTGGAAATCTGCAATAATTTCTTTTATGGAGTATCAAAACTTGATACGGATGGACATTTAAATATCAAAATTTTGGAAATGTGCGGTTAAGCTAAGTGCCAAAATCGAAATAAAATTGATCACTTAAGTGCCACTCCAGTTAAAATCCGATCAAATTGGTGATGTGGCAATTTTCCGGCGAGGTAAGTGCAAAACGGTGTCGTTTTGCACGCTGATGTGGCGAGAAAATGCAAAAATGACTTCATTTTATATCGATGTGTAAATAATTAATATAAAAATTAATTAAATTAAATTTAAACTTAAATTTATTTAAAATATTCTAAAAAAAATTAATAATAAAAATTTAAAAAAGTGGGGCCGAAGGAGGCAACTGAAGGTTGAGCCCTCGCCGCCGCCGGAAGGGTCGACGACAAAGGGCAAGGGCCCAAGCCCTCGCCATCGGCGACAGTGGGGGAGCATTAGCCGAGGTCGCCGAGCCCTGGTCAAGGGCTGCGACGCCGGCTGACCAGCGACGAGGGCCTGCGAGCCCTCGCCGGCCCCTAGCGGACCGACGGCAAAGGCTCGCAAGCCATTGCCAGATCTAGGCAAGGACCATGACCCTTGCCCCAAATCTGGGCAAGAGCTTGTGGGCCCTCACCGTCGATCAGTCGACGTCGCCGGCCCCTAACCAAGGCCCAGCGACCCTGACTGATGCTCCCCTCACCATCCCCGGCCCTTCCCGGCGATGGCGGGGGCCCTCACCACCCGTCGGCCAAGGGCTAGCTACCTCAACCGACCCTCCCCCCTTTGTCGCCGGCCCTTCCCAGCGGCGAGGGCTTAGCCCTCAGCCGCCTCCTTCGGCCTCCCCTTTTTTTTTTTTTTAAATTTTAAGTTTTTTATTTTTAAAATATTTTAAATAAATTTAATTAATTAATTTTATATTGATTATTTACACTTTTTTATTTTTTAGAATATTTTAGCTAGTAGTTTAATTTTTATTTTGCAAACGATGTCATTTCGGGTGATTTTGAGCCAAGTCAGCTCTCCGGCGAGTCACGTAGATAAGTAAAAATAATAAAATATTGCCACATAGGATTTCCGGTAAGGTTCACCGGATGTGATACTGAAGTGTCCCACTTTTCAAAGAAAGTGACGCTTAAGTGTACATTTTCAAAGTTTTTGCAGTTAAGTATTCCTTCGTGTCAAGCAGACTGGCCGTATTTCAACCTTCTTTATGTGTCTTTTGATCTCGAATAACAATTTTGGACTGTGATAATCTAAAGAATTTGGTTACTATCTAAAAAAATTGTAAATTTTTATTCATTGTGGTTCCCCCATCGTTTCATCCTCTCTCTCGTCTCGATTTTTTATTTGATATGAGACTAAAGGTGCACATGATAAAATTTCTGTTTTTCTATTTTTTATTTTTCTGTTTTCCATAACATATTTGAAATAAAAATTCATTTGATAACGTAATTTCATTTTTCTATTTTTAAAGCATATTTTTATTCTATAAATAGATTTTGAGTAGAAATCAAAAGTTAAAATTTTAAACTTTTTTTATTTCTAGAACAAAAATGAAAATTTAAAACTCTTTTCATCTTTTATTCTCGTCACTGCCCACCCGTTGCCCATGGGACACCCACCTTTCGCCGCCCGCCCACCTGCCGCAAAATGTTGGCCGCCGCCCCCCAAAAATAGAAATTTTATTCTATTATGAAACGAATTTTTATTCTAGAAACAAAAATTTTAAGTTATTATCAAACGCGTTTTTTGTACATAAACTTGTTTAGAAAATAGAAATTGAGAAATTAATTTTTTTGCTAAAAATTGAGAAATCAATTTTTTTTCTTGAAATTGAGAAATCAAATTGTTGTTAGAAATTGATTTATGGAACAGAAATATTGTCATGTGCCCAGAAAGTTCTCGTGAGTACAAAATACAAACTACAACCGAGAAAAGTGGTTGTTCTACACGAACTCAAGGGTCACCTCTGAGAGTGAGACATTATATTATGTCTATTCAAGGGAGTTATCGGGTTATACCATCTCTAATCCACCCAATCAGTGATAAAGCTACTGTTCATGGAGGACATTAACAGGTCAGTGCGATTCAATGTCCTTTTGATGCGCAAAACCAATCCAAGACATTAAGAGCTTCATGATGACCCAGACTTGCATTAGAACCTGCAAGAAGGGAAAAATCGTGTGGATCGGCTCGGGAGGGGCCTGTTCTTATTAAAAGAAATATCATAATAAGAAAAGCGTCTAGATTTGCTTTTGAAATATTTATGAAAACATGGTTTGTAAATCTGCCGTCTCTCTCGCCACTTCCGCTAGCCCATCGGCGCAAAAGGCCGTCTTGCTGTTCACAACTTATATTGACATTTCAAACGCCACGCATCATGCACCTAAAAAGTAAAAACCTCGTAAGCTACATAGGATTGGACATCAATCCACAACCATTCATTGACCATTTGGCCGAGTTGTATTCAGCGCAGCCGTAACTCAACTTCATGAAGTTTTGCGAAGTTAGTAACTAGGAGAGTGTTCAATTACCACTGAACTCTTCTGTTGGGGTATTTTTCCACCTTATTCTCACGTTAAGAACTGTTTTAATAATTCTAAAAAATTTATAATTCTTCCAGAATATATGTTTCGATATACTGAACAGGCTAATTTGTGTTTTTGAGACGAAAATTATGTGCATGTGGATCACATCCTTTTCAAACAAAATATGAAATTATGTCGATCAGGTTTCTCAAGCAAAATATCAAAGTTATCCCCATAATGGCACTCGTAAAAATCAAAGAGTAGCATAGATACAAATGTTTCTAGCCGAGTGCTATGATTTTTCATTCACACTGTCTAAACCTATATGACTAGGTAATCTAGACAAATTAAAGTAATTTGTAACTATATCATTAGGTGGCTAGCCCATGACCTTGCCTTTTTCTTTTTCATCCTTCCTTTCAAGGTAAGGTCATATATACTTCACATGACGCCCTATATTTAATGCACTTGAAGTATTGTCCACTTTAACTCATTTTATATTGAATCTCACGTTTTTGTCTTTTAATGTATAAGTAGACACCTTCTCAAGAGGTAACCTATTTTGATAGTGCTCCCACTTAAGTATACTTACTTTTAGATTTCCAAAGTTCAGCATTATCTTTTATGTTAAAAGGTATTTTTGTGAGTTAATTTCAATTTTCACGCATAATCGTTCTCTCACCCGTTCCGTATGCGTTCGATTCATTCATGTCCCTTTCGCTATTTTAGAAGTCTATTGGGAACTGCTTATTATCTAAGCTTTTTGGTCTCAACTACTACTCCTCGCTTTCGTCAAACTAAGTCGTTACATTTTATTAATATGGTCAAAATTTATGTTCGAACCATCTTAAAGATATAAAACACCTAATAGAAAGTTGCATCTGGGAGTTGACAGTTTTTTGAATCGATCATATATCACGATCACAACTAAATTGTCAATTAGATTTACTCGAAATCGAAGTATGTTTTTTAGGTGGTCTGGTGGAAGCTTTGAATATGCATAATAGAATTAGAAAGGGAAAACTTAAGTATAGTCCTATTTTGGGTAAATAATGAAAGAAAGTCGTTTCCACAAAAAAACAAACTATTTTTTTTTTAGATAAGTACACTAAAGGTCTTAAAACATATTATGAAAATATAATCGAATTTCAAAACTTTCAAAATATAAGATTAAGTCCTAAAACTTGTGAAACTAATGCAATTAAATAATTCTATTAATTTTATTCAATTTGGATAACGAAAAATGTTTACATGGCTCTTTTTTGAGTTTTTTTTTATGTGGTGTTGACGTAATAAAAATGACATCGTTTTGTTCCAAATCTGATTTTCTAACACAACTTTTATTTCAGTTATATTAAAAAAATAAGCAAAATTTAAGAAAATATAGAAAAGAAAAAAAAGAAGGAAAAAGCGGCAAGCCCTCGTCACCTAAGTTTTTCTTTTTGTATTTTGTTAAGTTCACTTATTTTTAGTATAATTTAGATAAAATTTGTATTAAAGAATCATATTTTGATTAAAAAATGATGCACTTGTAGTCATGCTTTTAACAAAATAGACACGTCCGTGAGTTAATATATTCCGTTGTCCTAATTAGATAAAGTTAATGAAAATACTTTTTTCCCAATTAATTGAAAGATTTAATTATATCAATTCGATAAATTTTATAATTTGATGGCACTTTTGGAAATTTATAGAATCTAATTATACTTTCGTTTTTTTTTTTTTTTTTTTTTGAAGTCCAGTGCATTTATTAATTATTATTTTTCGAGCCTTTGGGTCACCGGCCAAGCCGCCCAACGGTTCGATGGAACCGGGGCCGGTGGAGACCGCGGACGCGTTTCGTCTCTCTCTCTCTCTCTCTCTCTAAAATATATATTTAGACGCTTCTGGAACAAAACCCCTCTCTCTCTCTTCAGCCAAGATAAACGTCGACGCAGCCCTAGCGTCGGAGAAAGCTCGTCGCCACCGCGTTCTCCGATCGCCTCCGGCCGCGTTGCTTCTCCTCCGGCCGCCGCCCCCAACGCCGATCCCGGTACGCCCTCCTCGTTCCTTCGATCCATCGCCCTTTCTCTTTCGTTCTTTCCGAGCTAGGGTTTCGTGCCGTTCCGGGGTCGCTTGCGTCCGTTTCGACCTTACTCTCTAGGAGCTTCGTCTACGTTTCCGCGGGGACGGGGTTTACTGCTACTGTCTGTCGGAAGAGCTTTGTGTTGCGAGGAGCGAGAGTTTTTTTTGGCTTAGTTTCTGCTTTGGCTTCGAGGCGAACGTGCCCAGCGAAGCGGGGACAAGCTCGGGCCTTTGTGATTCGCTTGCCGACGGTAGATTAGGGTTTGTGATCTTTGGCGGAGCTCTCGTGACCTGACGTTTTTCCTCATCTTCTTTGGAAATTCGCAGATCTGTTCCTCCCATCGCGTTCCTCGCTGATATTTGACGTGCTTCCTCGGTACACACAAGGTAAGGAAGCCTAATCTAATTGCTCCGGTTGACTCAGATTTATTCCTAGAATTCATGGCTCGGAAAAGTGCAAGTCTTTCTTGTGTGTGATTAAGGTAATGAATTGTGCTCATTCAGTGGGTGAGAGTAGGTTTTTGCGGCCTTTGGGCTCAGATGTAAGCAGTAGAGTTTCTTACTGCAAAAAGATGAGGTTGCCGCCTGTTTTTTTTAGCTTGAACGTCTACTTGTGTCGATGCCGAGATGGTCTGAAGATAGAGTGGCTAGTTTGGGAAGTTAATAAAACATTCGATATTTCTTCATTTTGTTGGCAAATGAGCCTTGCTGCAGGAACCCTTCCTTTTCTGGAATTGATTGTTAAGCTCTTTCAGAGTAGCTTTAGAAAGAGTTAATTGAGGATCATTTCTAAAGAGAATTTCAAGACCAACTGTTTTTTATTACCCTTCTTTTCATTCCTAAGTCAAGAATACGACAGATACGATTGGTTGGTCTGTGCGCTTGTGTTATTACTTTTTTGTATTCTTCTGCTCCTTGGATGCAATTCGATCCTTCGACGGCCAAATCTCAATTTGTTGAAAGCCTTTGATGGCTTCCTTATGAAAACATCAATTTTTATTTTGGTGCAGATGTATTCGATAATATGCCACATATTGACATGTATTAGATACCAGTATGATGTCTTGTTTGCTGTTGTGCTTTGACCTGAATGAAATATAGATGGGAAGGAGATCTGTAGTGGAAGAGTCCTGATTCCTTTTTAGCTATGGTGTGTTTGAATATCGGATGCAGTTAGTGTTTTCTGACTTACTTTTACTTCCATGATGAATATTTGGGAATGGGCTATTCTATTGGAGGAACTAACATTGTTTTTTCTCTTTTTTGAGATGTACTTCCGGTCATCATACAAAAATGCAGGAGTTGAGCTTGTCTTTATTAGTGTATCCAAATGGACTGCAAGAAGTTCATTCAGTTGGTTGAGGAGAAGAAGAAGAGAGCCCTGGAGAAGAAGGAAGCGCCTTTGAAATGGGAACAGAAGCTTGAAGCTGCTGCTAAGGCGAAGGCTGATGCCGAAGCTAAACAGAGGAAGTTGAAGGCTGCAAAACACAGGAGGAGATCTGGATCATCCTCTGACAGTGGTAGTGACAGTGATTCCGACGCTAAGGAGCACAAGAAGAGGAGACGATCTCACAAGAAACATAGGAAGGGTGCTCACTCTGGATCCAGTGATGATGAGAAGAGGAAGGAGAAGAAGTCAAGGCGCAAACAAAGGAGAGGATCTTCGGGTACTAGTGATGATAGCAGTGATGAGTATGATAGTGAGTTTGAAGAAGAGAGGAGAAAGAAGCGAAGTCATAAGAGGCGCAGGCATAATGACTCGAGGCCAGATTCTACTGCTGACTCTTCAAGTGAAGACAGTGATGATGAGAGGATTCGGAGGAGAAGACGTGCAAGGCATCATAGACACAATAGGAGGGTGAAATCAAGTAGTCCAGATGATTCAAGCGATGAGGAGGAAGCTGCTGTTAGGAAGAGGAGTCATACAAAGCATCACAAGAGGCAGCAGTACTCGGAGTCCAGTGATTCCGGTTCTTCAAGTGAAGTTGAAGATGGTGAAATAAGAAGGAAGAAGCATTCAAAGCACCATAAGCATCACAAACGGTCGCGCAGCCAGGACTTGGACCTATCAGATTCTGATGAGAATGGACACGATCGAAGGAGTCGATCTTTGGGCAAGTCATCGGATGACAACCATGATGAAGCTAGCAATGTTTCGAAGCACAAGAAGCATGAGCAGCATCACAAGCATGGTCAGCATCACAAACAGCGGCATAATCACGGGAGCGGCAGTACTCTCGAGTCTCAGGCTCCTGGAGAACCTAATGGGGAATTGATGGACAAACCAACTGCAGCAGATGATGTTTGTCATGATGCCTGAGTATCAAAACACTGGGCTTCTTAGTTGCTTCATCTCGTGAGTACGGGTGCACGCTAATAACTTAACTGATTGGTTTACTCAATGTGCTTGGAATCTGTGATTTCATGAAACGTTCCAGGTTCAGCTTTACCTTTTGTTCTATTTCGTGGTTTAAGATTCCTGTGGCGACCTGTGATTCCTCAGTCCTTGTATGCAACTTCAGCGTTCTTATTGTGATAGCTACAGCAAATTACCTCTTTTTAAAAATATTGACCCATCCGACTTTAACGCCGCCACTATAGCTACGTGACAGTGTGGCACAGCTACAAAATGCAACGAGTAAACGCTAAAATATTTGTCGAGATACTGTACTTATTATGGTTTTTGATTAATTATTTAGTATATGTACTCAGCCAACAAAGGCAGTAGGTGAACATAAGCTCCTGTGTAACGTCCTAAAATAGTGCCCCCTGCAGCGGAATCTGCTGCACGTACTGCAGTTCCAGACTGTTCGTGGGCCATAAATTGGATGTGCGGAACACGTTCCCGACCAAGTCTTTTATCAAGAGGATCCAGTCGAAAATTAGGCATAAGATTTGGCGAAAATGTCATTGCTGTCGTTGGAACTCAACTTCGTCAAACCATCTCGACACCTTAAACAAATTCGATCAGCACTTTCGGTTCAGCCGCCGAGTTCCAATGAAGGTAAGAGACCAATAGCTTGCTGACTGTGAAGGTGAGCGTATGTTTTGATGTTAAGAGTAACTGTACACGCGGACAAGCGGCTAGACTGAAGGAAGGCGTTTGTTTTGAAAGCTTGCAAGCATGAGTGCCCACTTGCCCCGAAAATCAGCGTTGAATATCAGCTGACAACTTGCAATTACCTGGAGCGCGAGCCTCATTAGGACAAAACGCTGACCTCGCATTATTTACAGAAAAATGGGCGAGTCCAGCTCGTGATTTCACTCATCACCATAGGAAGCAGATAGAGTCAAAAAATGATCTTTGTCACTAGTCATAATCTGATGGAAGACTGTTTTCCATGGCATTCTAACGTACAGCGTATGGAGCAAAAATGTCCAAATTTGGTTTTATTATTCTATTCCGAGCTGAAATGTTATTGATCTTCAGCAGCTGGAATGAATAAAATAAATAATAGGTACAACACGTTGATCTCATCCAATTGTGATCAGAAGTTCTTCAAAATCTTCTCGCTCGAAACACCATCAGCTACAAGAATCGAAGTGATTTCCTGCAAATGGTCGAGAAGAGAACTTTCAATTCAAGGAGTCTCATACTAGCGTTAATAGTATTTGAAGCAGAAAAATGTAGTGACTTTTTTCATTAACAAATAATGCAAATTGCCGCAACAAGTAATTTACATAATCTAATTTTTCGTTATATATCTCCTGAACCATCAACCACCAACTTCAATTTTTGCTGTAATACGTAAACTGGAACAGGCAATGGGAATGGGGGAAGTTAGGATGTCCCGGGATATAGAACCAGACAAACGGCTGGACTGCCCTACCAATGATCAGACCTTCACCAAGGGTTTTTTATGACATGTAAGGACACAAACTGTTCCATTCCATCCACCCTTAGCACTGTTGCTCTACCAAAGCAGACACAGTACTATAGCATTGACAAAAAGCAGCAGATAGCCAGACACCTCAAAATACACCAGATGAAAAGGCTCAAGCCTCTAGCATATTGCCATTCGTGTCTAAAGTCTATCCAGCGAGTCAAATCCCACAATTTCCGAATGTCCCCAAAAGAAAGTGTATAAAAGTAGCAAATATTTAAATAGGCATGCCAGATCCTGCAAGCAGCCAATACTAAACCAAGAACTCCGGCCATACTGTTGATGCGATTCATGTCAGCATCTAACTAAATATGCCCCTGCTGTATATACAACAGGTTCAAAAGTAAATCAGCAACAGCTCTCAACTCTACAAAGTGCCTCCTCCACTTCAGGAAGTCCTGGCAGTAACCACTAATTACGGACGTATTTTATTAAGGCAGTATTTGGCGATGAACAATGGAACAAAGATAAGTCAGAGTGAATGAGCATCAAAAAAGTACTTCTTTTCCAGGTGTTTGGATAGAAGGAATGGAGATGAAAAGTCAACAAAATTTCCATTGGAAGTAAATAAAATGGCTTCACATTTGTCAATTCACTTTCATATTCTCCGATAAAAGAAAACTAGGCTGAAATAGAAACATTGGTCTTCTTACAAATCATGATAATTAGAATTTATTAAGAATTTAGTTGGGAAGGGTTCTAAACCAATGTAGTTTATATCGAGAACCAACAAGACTTACGAGTCAGATCATGAGAATCATGTCAACTTGGTAGAAAATCATTTATAGGGGTAAAACCAGTAAAATCACGAAAATTGCTTGAAACATTGAATTTGCGAGTAGCCTTACATTGAATTACTGGTGATTGTTTTTGCTGCTAAGGTGCACTTTGTTTGGGATTTTGGGCTCTAAGAACTAAGACAAGCCCATTAGGCATTAGTTGAACATTGTTTCACCGATGCCTGCCCATATAATTTCTAAAAATCAACACAGGAAAGGGCTTTCTGTTCTTCTTATGTGCAGATAAGGTTTCTAGTTTCCATTCATACTAAGAGAAAGCTCACTTTTCATGCTTTCTTCTTGTTCTTAAATGGTAGAGGTGCCACCAACATTGGCCACCAAAACTGCTCTTTAGAATGACAGTAGCATCAGAAAGTGACAAGACTCCAACTATTTAGAACTGCATGAACTTTGTGATATATCTGTGTGTGCTTAAACTTTCTTAATCAGAGAAACTTTTCAGAAAAGCTAATATAAGTTTTTCTTCCAGAGGAATTTGAGTCTTTTAGAGTGTTGCTATTAGGAAATTATATTCTCTTCACGAGTTCATCTGTAGATACATTTTAGCGCTACTGTCAATTTGAGACTATAATTTGCATTTACTTGTGAACGATTTTAAACTTTTAGGTACTATCTTACTGTTGATATTACTTCTTCTGAAAAGTCAATTTCAGGTGCTAATAGATTTACTTGTGTAATTTTTTGACTCATCCAATTATATGCCTTCAATGTTAGTGTTGCTGCTATGGGACATGACCACTTATTTGATTAAATTCTTTGGTCTAATCATGTATACTTTTATGATCATTTTGTTTGAGGCTCATTAATTTTTTGGAAATTATTTTTATAATAAAAAAAATAAGATCTTAAAATTCAATCTTCCAATCCAATCTATGGTAAAATCACTGATCCTAGACAGAGATGGAAACGGTATCATTAATTGAAGTGAGAAACCATTTAAAGTGATCAAATAGTAAAACTACCCCAATTGCCACCAATGCCAGGTTACATACCTCCCAAGAACAGGTCACAATTGCCCAAGTGAGAAAGTAGAAGTTTTCTAGGAACTAACCTTTTCAGTACGGGGTCATTTTTCACCAGGGAAAGGCATAAACAGGCAATAAAATATCTTCAAGAAAAGCAAAGCTAAGAGTATCTTGGTTAGGAGCTTTGCTTTCCTTCATTGAACCAAGGTAACATGCTCCCTTTACATATAGAACTTTGACTGCTACCAAAAAAGTTACAGACTAAAACAGTGCAGACAACGATTGAAAAACAACTCATTTTTCCTACTGTTGGGAAAGGAAATCTAATCCTGACACCTTGTGGACTTCAACTTGATTAAATGGTCATGTATCAACTTACTAATCAAAAACAACTAGTTTCATTGTAGCTTCCCATCTTTCTTTAACTGGTGGCTCACTTTCTCTAAGTAGTTCAACATATTAGTGTGAACTTCAGAAACACCAGCAGTTTCAACATATTCCCTCCTTATAATTGTAGAAATCAGACCAAACATTTTTGTTGATAACGAAAACATTATTTATTCCTAATGAATATAAATAATCAAAACTAGGAACCTATCATTATAAACAAATGGAGTCTAAAAGAGAGTCTCATCTTCACAACATGGGAGAAAATCCCCACTTAACTTGGCACAATGTGAATGGTTGCTTGTTTGTTTACTCCAAATTACTTACAAGATGGGGACTCTATTTTAGTTAACTAAATCCCTGCACTAAAAAACAATGATTTCCACACTAAAAACTATTTAGAGAGAGAGAGAGAGAGAGAGAGAGAGAGAGAGAGAGAGAGAGAGAGAGCATGAAATTTAACAGTTGAAGTCTCATCTTAACAAAAGAATCTTCAATCTCTCTTGCTCACCATACCAGCCAAAAACCACAAGAGGGATTTTTCCACACAGATACCTTTCTTTTTGACAAGTACCATGCACAATGGTGAAGGGTATCTCTAGTGTGACAACAGAGAAAATACCAGGAAGAAATTGGGTTGACCATTTCAAACATTGTACTTAGACCCTCGCACCTATTTTCTTTCAAATTTTATAAATTAAATAGCCCATCCTTCAACTGGCCAAAAAATAAAAATAATCCATCCTCCATAACAATACCACAAAGAACTTGCCCTTGGCAGTTGTGCAATTCTATGCCCGAGACCCATTCACAATGCACTAAATGCAGCCTAATCCCTGCACTCCCTCATGCATCTTCCAGAACCATCAGACATCAACCTTGAATGCTTAACTTATAAGCAGAAACTTCCTCATGCACCAAACCTCATGCTACCACCAGGCATGATCCTTTCAACAAGGTACATCGCCATTGTATGAGAAAATTTTGTTATTGAGAGATGGAGCTAAATATGACACTAATAGCCCGGTTGCCAAATCAGAAAAACATGGCATCAGCATAAACCGAAGCACAAGAAAGAAAAATGCAATGTCTAAATGAGAATCTCTAGCATGACAACAGATAAATAGAAAATAGTACTAGGAAAATGTGCCAAAAGAAAGCTACATTATCGTGCTCACCAAGATTCCAGAAAAACTAATGCAGGACCAAATTGGGAAGAAATGAAAGAGCATCTAACCTCTGTCATCTGCTTCTGACCGCAGAGCACAGCACCTGTTGCCTGAGGGCTCAAATTCCTTTTGGCTCTATTAAATGCGGCCTGTGGTGGGATAGGAAGATTCATAAACTCAGTTGAGTATGATGCACTGAATAAATGCCCAACATCCAAATAGCAGTACCTGTACATAGCCAGTTTCCCCACTCCAACTATCATCTGGTTGGGATAATACTGGTACAATCTTAATGCCTGACAATTCCCACTCCTTAAACCTATCCTGTGGGAATTGGAGAAAAAACTCGTCTTATTATTACTATTTGAGCACAAAAAGCAGTTGTATAAAGATAACAAAATGCCGAATTATTCGAACCTGGTAAGCCATTCTCTGAAGGTTTCTAGCACCATAATAGAGCCTAACATCGGTTCTCTTGTCAGCACCAAATCCTGACTCAATTAGAGATCGGATAGGACTGCATAGGGAAAGAGATAATATCCATGAGTAACCAGCTAAGTTGTACATTCATACTTTGTACATATTTTGAGGCACAATAAATGGCAGAATGCAAGAACCAAAAGTCAAGGAAGATCAAAACTTTCATAAGAAGCATGCGATAAAAAAGGTAAATAAATATCAAAACACGAAAGCTCCTAAATCCTAAGGCGGTCTCATGCTGTAATAAGACAGACTGACAACATAAGATAAGATACGGAGATTGAAATTGTTAATAACCGCAAAACAGTTCAATTATGAAGGACACAACATTTTGCTTTCACTCAAATAAAAATTGCTCAAACTTTGATAACCCACTTCCAGAAGTTTTAACTAACGGGCCATCTAGTTAAATAGCAGCTAGAAATTACTTCTTTCCCTGATTGTTAACATGTCAATCGATCATTCACAATGCATCAATTATTAAACAAAACTGAGTCCAGCAAAGTCTCCAAGTCTATGGATCCCGATAGAGGTTTATGATACAGAGATTTCCATGCCATCAGCAAAGCCTGCCTAGGTGATGGTTATGGTCCAATTCTCAACGTTGCAGCAAATATTTACAGCTGATAACCTCGAGCATAAAAAAGGAGTAGCTGTCAGACAATGCATCAGGAGTATAAACTACGGCAATCGCTTCCTTGGAAGTACGAGGAAGAAATCACACCACGACCCGGATTTTTCAGGAGGAAACCTAAATTATAGTAGAATGTTCTGCCAAACAGCCTCAAGCCGAAATACATCCAATCCATGTTTCGACCAAAACAGGATGGCATTCCAATACTTTTTCCAAAGTAAACAGAGGTACCCTACAACTCTTAGCTTTCCCATTAGGTCACTAGCAGCAAACCATTTTGCAGATCAAACCTCAAGGTGTAGTTTGTCTTGGCACTACCGCATCGCCGTGACAACCGATTTCGCTTTCAAATTAGCAAAGAGCGCACGAGAAAAGGAGTTCTTCTTTACCTGATTCCAGATCCGGTGGCGAATATGAAAACCGAAGGGTAATCCTCGGGAGGCTCGATCCGGTCGATGTCGAAACCCTTCCCCATGACCTGGCTCAGCTCCACCACATCGCCCTTCCTCAACCCGCACAGCACCTCCGCCGTGCTGCCGGCCACGCTCTTCACCAGGAACTCGAACTCCCCGCGCGCCGCCGCGAGCGAGGGCGGCGAGGCTATGGCCAGGAACGTCGGCCTAGCGGCGTCGGGGACGCGCAGCTGCAGGTACTGCCCGGGCCGCGCGTGGGAGCCGACGAGCTCGGGCGCGTCGGAGACGTCGATGCTGACGTGGAAGAGGGACTCGGCGGCGGACTCGACGAGGGACAGGGGGCGGGGGTCCAGACGGTGGTGTCCTGGCGGACGGCGGCGGCGGCGACGGAGGCGAGGCGGCGGCGGCGGTGGAGGCGGGGGCGGGGGAGGTGGAGGGGGCTAGGCGGCGCAGGATAGACATGGGAGGGAGGGCGGCGCTAAGGTGCGCATGGGGCGCGACGGAGGGGGAGGTGCCGGAGGGGAAAGTGCGAAGGACATGTTTGTGGGGAGCGGGTTATTGTTGTATATGATGGCGGGCGGGGGGGCGGACGGGGGGTGGCTTCGAGAGAGACGGCGCTGAACTTGCGGCGAGGGCGGCGATGAGGTGGCGAGGGTTAACGTGCGCGGGGGTGCACGATAGGGCTCTCGAGAGGAGGCGTGTCCACGTGGCGGCTTCTCGGGGGTTCGCCTGGGAAATTGGGAGGAGGGGCGATGATGGATAAGAAGGGTTCCATATGTCCTTGTCGGAGAATATGCGAAGGACCGTCGGACTGAAGAGTGATCGATCCAAGGCTGCCGCCTTCCAAGATTGCCGGAGTGGCAAATACTACATACAACTCATTTTTCTTCAGAGCAAATAATGAACAGAAGTACTTTAGGAAATAATAAATATAGATATATATTCAAGGTTTTTCTTACAAGTAAAAATGTTGAGAAGGACGACCGAATGTTAATTATTTTATTAAGTTTTGGAAGTTCTTATACTAAATTGAAAATCGATTTGCAGAATAAAATCCACTTGAAAGATCGGTTTATTTACATACCTTTTTTTGAGACTTTTTCTAATTATTGATTCGTTGGTCTAATTTCAAGTGATCAATTCATAACCCAATCAAACCGAACAAAATTAGAACAGTTTGAGAGATTTTTATTAGGTCCACTATTGATGGAAGAGTGCACCGCCACCATTAGATGGCGAGCACGTGGAAGAGTTTAGTTATAAAACTAATTCTAAACATGTCAATCATCTAATGATGAATGTGTAAGTTTAATATGTACCTAATAATACAATCTTACTAATAATCCTGCATTTAATATGTAAATCAAATTCTATGTATTATTTATTCTTCTTTAGGCTAGCCAAGCGACACTTTCCTACTTGAAGGTTTCTTTGTGCAATTTGACTTGAGAGGTCTCTATTACTCGAATCAATACGTTACTTATTTTATTATAATCTGGGGAAAATATTCGGCAAAGAGTTCTCTTTAAGCTCTTTGTTCTGATTTGGTTCGGATTTAGTTCAGGCCTCTTCACAATCCACGTCGAACCAAACGGAATCATGCTACCTTGTTCAGTGGAACACACATAATTAAATTCGACGACTACGAACACGTTGATTTTGCCACGGAACCTCAGAACCTGTTTGGTTCCTCGGGCACTGCTCTTTCGAAATTAAACTAGTTTTAATGGAGCGGGAAGAAATCGACTTCCCTTAAAAAGAAATTCCATATGATTTCTACCTAAATCAGCTATAGCCTATAGCACCAGACCGACAATTTTGAAGGAGCACCATCTTTCAATCTTTCAAAACTAAGAAACATTGCAGTATATTATGAAATACAAATACATAACCAAATATAAGGACAGAAGTGTATTATATACCAAAATGTAGTGCCACCGCGATGTCCACCTAAGTAAAATCCACGAGATAAAGTCTAAGAATTGCAAAGCGTCGACAATAAGCTCAGGCGCCGTGGAACCCATGAACCGTGTCACAAGCACGCATACACCGAGGATCTCAGGTTACCTCTGACATTTCCACTGCCTTCCCATTGCCTCAACTTAAGTTCAGATACACTGCGCTCTACGACATGATAATCCATGATACACGAGGTTTTCTAAGCCCCATGTTCAGTGCATTCACTGAAAAAGGAGGAACTATCCAAGCTATGCTTACTACCGAACGATAGTGATTAGTTTGTTCAGGAAAAACCAGGCATACAGTTCGGCATCATGGCAACATTTCGCAAACGCATTTTTCCACTTTGACAACTATTCTCGCTTCCACAAAATAGCGGGCATTGTGACTGTCATGCCAAACAGGCCAGCTACCATACACCCAAAGAAACATACCTCACAACTCACAACACTGCTTCGATTCAA
The DNA here is from genome assembly GCA_014182725.1 of Eucalyptus brandiana. NCBI lineage: Eukaryota > Viridiplantae > Streptophyta > Magnoliopsida > Myrtales > Myrtaceae > Eucalyptus > Eucalyptus brandiana. The sequence goes on from CM024669.1 coordinate 35,181,037, forward strand.
CCAATGTTTCAAACATATGAGCATGCATCTGTATGGGTACCAGTACTGCAAAGAGAAAACTGTCAGGCACATCGCTAAAAGCGACAGACTCATCAAAAAGGGATTTCTGCAACTTCAGCATCCAATTTCTTGAAAAGAAAAATTCAAAATATACATGTCCGCCTTCTTTTTTTCAATTATTAAGTGACGTTGAGAAAAAGGTTCTGGCAGGCAGGGTGTCTCATTCTCAACTCCATTCCCTCTTCACACTCAAAAATATAAGTCTAAAACAGTAACAGGAATGCCTGAGTGATCTAGTCATGGTGAAAAAAACCTCCTGTTGCTGGACGCACCAGCACCAACTAAATTATTGATTTTCGCAATAATCAAGAGTCAAGAACAAGAAAAGAGAAGGCACAAGGGTGATTTCATTAAGATGCCGACTCCTTGGCGATCTTCTCAGCCTTAGCAATCACCTCCTCGATTCCACCAACCATGTAAAATGACTGTTCTGAAAGATCATCATACTTGCCATCCAACACACCCTGTCAATACACAAAGATAGTGTCACTACAACATCTACACCCTAACTGTCGTCAGATTTTAGTACAATCGTAATCAGCAGCTCCCCACTAGTGATCTTGATTATATTTTGGAACAAGCATGTACGATGGGCAACATGTTGGTCAGTTAAATGTGCAATAGACAGGGTGAGAATAGAGATACCTGGAAGCTGTTAATGCTCTCCTTCAGTTCCACATACTTGCCGGGGGCACCCGTGAACACTTCTGCAACATGGAAAGGCTGGCTCAAGAATCGCTGAATCTTACGAGCACGGGCCACAGTCAATTTATCATCTTCACTGAGCTCATCCATTCCCAAAATAGCAATGATATCCTGAAGATTTTTGTAGTTCTGAAGAACCTTCTGTACCCCACGAGCTGTATTATAGTGATCTTCACCCAAAATATGAGGAGAAAGCATGCGGGATGTTGAATCTAGCGGATCGACAGCGGGATAGATACCGAGCTCAGAAATCTGCTCAAAACGGAATTTAGATTGTAAGAGGGTGATCACAAGCACCACAACAAGAAGCTGAAAGTGAACAAAGGAGAATCACAAGACCTGTCGAGACAGCACAGTTGTTGCATCCAAGTGAGCAAAAGTGGTAGCAGGAGCAGGATCTGTCAAGTCATCAGCAGGCACATAGATGGCTTGGACTGATGTGATGGATCCTTTCTTCGTAGTCGTAATACGCTCCTGAAGACCTCCAAGATCTGTAGCCAAAGTTGGCTGATAACCCACAGCAGATGGGATACGTCCAAGCAGAGCAGACACCTCTGAGTTGGCCTGCAGAAACGATTGGAAGAATGCATGAGTTAAACATTAGTAATCACAAGCAAGTGAAAACTGCAAATAATCTGATGAATTTATCAAAGTCAAGCTTACTTGGGTAAATCGGAAAATGTTGTCGATGAAAAGAAGCACATCCTGTCCTTCAGCATCTCGGAAATGCTCAGCAACAGTTAAGCCAGTAAGACCAACACGGGCACGAGCACCAGGGGGCTCATTCATTTGACCATACACTAGTGCACACTTGCTGTCAGCCTGCATAAAACAGAGATGAAATACAAATCATTTCAAGTACCAGAGCATAATTGAAATCAATAAGGATCCATAAAAGCCAAGGAGAAGAGTGAAACTGCACGTAACTAACGCAACTGACCTGCTTATCACCCAGCTTAATGACACCACTCTCAATCATTTCTCTGTACAAGTCATTACCTTCACGAGTACGTTCTCCCACACCAGCAAACACAGAGAAACCACCTACAATGAACCAACAAAAAATGAATTCATCTAAAACAACCAGAGGAAAAGGCTAACCGACATCTTCAAAAACAAACACCTTAATAAGACTAACCATGAGCTTTAGCAACATTGTTAATCAGTTCCATGATAAGCACTGTTTTCCCCACACCAGCACCACCGAACAGTCCAATCTTGCCTCCTCTTTGGTATGGTGCAAGAAGGTCAACAACCTGGGGATGAGAAAAATGCAAATTAACTTTATGGCCAGAACACAAGATGTATCTCTACTTCTAGAGAAAGCCTTTCACAACTGTTCAAAGATAAAAAGGAAACACAAGAGAGAAAAATTTGAGCATGCTGCTCATAATTGCACATTTACCTTAATACCGGTGACGAGAATCTGTTGCTCAGTTGCTTGCTCAACAAATGATGGAGCTTCTCTATGGATAGGTAAAAAGTGGTCCGTCTCTGATGTGTAAAAGAAAATACAAAGATCAAATGGCTTGAAATGGCAAGAACACCACAATATTTTTTGTTCAAATTCAGTGAGCTAACTATCTTAAAATTTCTTACTTATATCTCCCTTCTCATCAATGGGCTCTCCAATGACATTTATGATCCGGCCGAGAGTAGCTCTACCAACAGGCACCTAGAAGCAGAATCAAACCCATTTCAAAAAATGTGTTTTGCACTGGAATAATTTCACTCAAACAGCCACCCAGCACCATCAGCCTAAAGCCAATTACTTTAAAAAGACAGATGCGTTGAAAGTCTCTATACAAAGAGAAAACTACACGCCACAGAATTTGAGCAAATAACCGAAAAATAGGACTTTTACAGCATCATATCAAATATAAAGTTGAAATCAATCAGAATAAGTAGATGAACAAAGGCAAACTATAAGAATTACACGGAAAGGTAAGATTTGAACTTCTCATGTGATTTAGCGAACATTTGAGAAAGCATAGGCTAATTTCTTATGAAAAAATCATTCGAAATCCAAAAGAACGAAATATTCCTCAAAAGGCAATAGCAACAAAATTTTTTAGCTCCTGGCATCCAGATCTACAATAGTGCTTCGACATTGCACACTCCGAGGTCACACTCCGACTCGCGTCAACACCGTCGAAATCACACATTTCCATCGCCACAACCGAATCACAAAGGAACCACACAAACATCCGTCGACAATCAGAAACGCATCCAAAAACGATGATCTCACAGTGATGGGGGAGCCGGTGTTGAGCACGCGTTGACCCCGGACGAGCCCCTCGGTCCCGTCCATGGCGATGGTCCTGACCATGTTCTCCCCCAGGTGCTGCGCCACCTCCAGCACCAGCCGGATGGAGTTGTCCAGGACCTCGAGCGCCGTCAAGATCGGGGGCAGGCCCTCGTCGAACCGCACGTCCACGACGGCGCCGATGACCTGGCAGACCTGCCCGATGGCGCCGGCGCCGGTGAACTCGTCCGTGATCCGGCCCTTCCGCCGTCCTTCTTCGCCGGCGGGGCGGGGGCGGCGGCGGGAGCGGGGGCGGCGGCGGAGGTGGCGTACTCGGCGGCGCGGGTGAGGAGGTAGCCGAGGGGGGGAGGGGCGGTGGGGGGAGTAGATCGAGGAGTTCTTGGAGCTCGGGAAGGGGGATCGGTGGCCGGATCTCCGGGCGGAGGAGCGGAGGAGCGTTGATAAGAGCCTGCGTGAAGCCATGGCTGAGGCTTCAGGGAGGAGAGAGAAAGAGCTTTAGAGAGAGAGATGCTAGGGTTAGTGGAGGCTCTGCTTTGGGGGTGTGTTTTAACTTACAGAGCTTCAGCTGTGCGCTGGGAGCGAAGGTTCTGAAGATCGTCTACGGCCGGTCTCACCGTAGCTACCCTGAGACGCGGCTCCGCAGCCTTACACGTCGTCGCTTGGGCCACGTGGCGGCTGATCTGGGTTAATGCGGGGGAGAATCGGCGGTGGGTGCACGGTTTCTCCCATCTTCTATGGCGAACCGCAAAATGGGAATATTCGTATTTGCGAAAGCTTTTTTTTTTTTTTTTTTTAACGATTTGCATTTTCTGTATTCAATTTCTACGCCGGAAAAAGTTGGGTGGAATAAAAATAAAAATGAAAATGAAAATGAAAAGGGAAAAAGTTGCCGAAGCAACGGTTGGTCAGAGGGGTAGACGACGTGCCGTTTTTGGGGCTCTGCATAATTGCAAAAGTCCACCTTAACCTTAGCTGCACAGCCTGCACTTTAACTTGAAGTTAGGAAAGTTTCTATCTCACCACACGAGAGACATGGGACTTTCCGTCTGCCATCTCTACATGAGAGGTGGAGAAGGGAAAAAAAAGGGTACTTCTATGTTATTTATATATATAAAAAAAACCAACTCTTCATAATCAATACGAAGTTGTGTGGGTCAAATAGAGTCTGATGTTGTAATTGATATTGACGGGCTATGTACGCTAGTAACGATTACATAAAGTAGTCATCGACAATTATAAGAAGAAATGCTTATGATGACCGTGGATGATAAATATTGATAATCATGAAATATAGCATCGACGTACAATAACAAATAGTCAACGAACATCTCACTTCGATACCAAAATCAATCTCGTAAAATTCGCTGAGTGTTGAACAAAAAAGAAATGAAAAGAGATGGAATGAATAAGATGACATCAACAGGTAGTCAAGGAGCAATCAAGAAGACACGTCCACGATGAGCAAAACAAGTTGGTGACCTAGATCTACATAAGTATTGGTTAAAGAAGAGAACACGAAGACAATGATATCGATCGAAGACAGAGTTATCGATTGACGGTTGAGTGACATGGCCTAGGGAGTTGTAACCATTTGTGAATGAGATCGGCATGCAAATAAGAGACCTATAAGCTCAAAAATGTAGCTACAACTTATTTAGTATAATAATCATTAACGGGAGGTTATAATTAGGGATTGTATATGTGGCGACATGTAATTATTGGAGTATACACATCAAGAACAAAACTTCAACGTAGCTTTTCAGTTTATCAATATTAATATATTTTACGTTTGTGTCATTTGTAGTCTAGTCATTTACTTTTAATTTATTGTTCATTTTCTTTTTCATATCCATTCAATTACCATTCGAAATCACCACTAAGCCATCTAACCAAAAAAACCCAAAGATCAACCTTTGGTGAAATGTTTTTCACTATTTGGGTCAAAGCCCATTTTTGGTGAAACACATGCATAAATTCGTCGCACATGAGAGCAATATGTTGATGGGCAAGTTGATCAAAGATGGGACCTTCTTAGCAAAATTTTGTCAAACAGTGCCTTGCGACACTTACTAAACAAATATATAAGAAAATAGTATAATTTTAAATGCATTGATTGTTCTCACGATATACACAATCCATGCCGAAAAGTCAACATGTTTGTAAAAATGTTTGGTTGAGTCATATGATACTATTGTAGAGGTAGCAAGGCATATGTTTCTACTCCGGAGAGACTCTTACAAAGCAAACCCATAGCCTATTTTTTCATATCTAGCATATCTGACTTTGTTCTTGTTCCTCATCAGACTCTGCTCGCAGTGCTGTAACTCTATCCACGGCTTTCTTTGCCTGAACAGAAGGAAAAAGTGTTGCAGAAAGTATTGAAAAAGTACAGAATCAGTCCATCTGCACAAGAGACAGCTTGGTGATGGTTTATTACCTCCTGATCCCAGTTGGTACCTGCATTCACCGCGATGAGCGCCGTGACTTGTACTGAGAGCCCGCACACGATCCCCATCCATAGGCCCTGTTTCATGATCAATAACCTGGGCTTCACCAATGCCGAACAAACGAGTATTTGTGCATAGACGTGTACAGAGATTCGTACCATCCCTCCAACATGGAAACCGAAAGCAAACAGTACGGCACAAGGAATCGCCACGACATAATAAGCCCCAAGGTTTATCCAAGCGCAGACATTCTGCCATCCACATCCTCTTGCGGACCCTGTGAACAATCATCGTCATTATACGTGTGAAGGACTTGGAATGGTAATCCGGACAGCATGTGAAGAGGTTAAGACAGCAATCCCTGTGCTGTTTGTAATCAGGAGCTCTGATATGCACGTGACACTACCCTAAAACTAGCCGCTTATGGAATGAAAATACGATCAAGTGGAATTGAATTTTGGACCTGAAAGGACGCACTGGATCCCATCCAAGAAATCTGAGAGAGCGAGGAGTGGTATAACTCTGGCAAAGTACTTGATAACTTCCTCTTCATTGCTGTACAGGTTCCCCAAGACGTGGCGTACCAAAATCGTCGCTATTCCAACTATGGCACCCTCCGCGATGGCAATGGCAATCATAACTTGGAATGCCAAGCGGGCAACTGCAGCGCGGCCCGCACCTAATTCATTCGATACTCTAGTACTGCATGAAATGAACGCTCTTAGGAGAGTCTTACATATTCACATTATTAATTATTGTCCAAATGTATGAGCTAGGATCAACGACAGATGTTTGTATTCTATCTAATTCTCAATGAATAAACAGATGATCACACATTTGGCAGTCAAGAGTATTAGTGATACTTGTCCTCATAGAATCTGATTTTTTAGCCTGAACTTACAGTTCTAGAAATGCATCTCAGAAAAGGCAATGCCAAGCAAAATTAGTTCTCTTCTTTTTGTTTCTAATTCATAATAAGCAGCAAGTGAAGCAAAATAACTCAATGAACCTGATTGCTCCGCCGAGACCGAATGAGATCATGTAGACCATCCAGCAAGTGTTGAGGCTGCAAAAAAATAAGGACGCGAAGGCAGTTCTGAACTTATCATTGCATGAAAAAGGACACTCACTGGCTATAATGCTTCTAGTTGCTCAGTGCTTTTCACTTCATACCTCATCGATAACACAGATGTCTCTAGTTTCGGATTTGGCAGAAGACCCGATAGAAGAACGACCATGTCAAAGGACCAGTACTCTAAACTGCAAAAGAAAGTAAATCAAGAGACAAGCGATGTGACTAGGCTAATTCAAGGCCACGACTCTCACTTATGGAATAGGGGTCTGATCAATTATCATCAAAACAGTTAACAAAACAAACGCTATTTTTTTTCTTTCGATCATAATTTTTGGCATCACATTAATTAAGGTAAGCATAAATAGGTACTCACCAAGTCATAACTGCTGAAGGAACGGCAAGCTTGACAAAGCTAGCAATGTCACGCAAGGCCTCTTTGGTGAAACCGGTCCAAGTTTTGACGCAAGCAGGAGAGAGCTTCATGTAAATCGCCAGCATAATAACATTGTTCCAATTTGAAATCGAGTTCGCCAAAGCAGCTCCTCTGCTTCCTAGTCCAAACTTCACGATGAAGACATAACAGACGACTATGTGAAGAGAAGCAGTAATCAAAGAGCTCATCATCATGGGCAAAACGTTATTCTGCATCTGCAAGAACCGGTTCAGACACTGGAGGAGGCTGTACGCGAATAGACTTGGGATCATCCAACGATTGAAAATTCCCGCTTCCATGGAAATCTCGATGTCTTGGCCAAAAGCTATGAGAATGTCGGAGGTGTAGAGCCATATGACTGCAAGAGGAATGCTTAGGCATAGAAGCGTAAGCATAGCTCGCTGCGTGTGAACTCCAAGCATGTGATACTGTTTGGCTCCATAGGCTTGGCCACATAATGTCTCCAATGCACCTCCCATTCCAGACTATCATCGGGCATTTCCATTACAACAAATTAGTTAGCGAACAAAATGAAAATCTAAGTTCACTCAACCTTGGAATTACGCTCAAAGAACGGTTGACATCAGCAGATGTAACATGTCACGCGTGGAAATGTAACACCAGAGAATCATGATATATGTTTAAGATAAGGATAGAGAAACCCCGGAGATTAGTTTTAGGAAAGTTTAACCAGGGCGTCTTCACACTTAGCACCAGAATGTTGTCTCGAAGCAATCAATCGAACTTCTTTTCAGTTCGACTTGATGTTAAAGTAAAAATGCGCACTGCACCTAAAAAACTATCTTGTAATATGTCAATTTATTTCATGTCTTGCTCGATTTTTGCATCTTGTGCTGAGTTTTCACCTTCATCAATACACATTTTCATCGATTACTTTGTCTATTCCTCTCTTTTAACCAGTAAGACCATAATATCAGAGACAATGACTCACCACCAACACCACCACAGCAACTACTGCTGTGAACTAATAGGAACATGAATGTTGCAGCATAATAAACGGGGCATGAGAAAGTGACAAAATGGAGAGTATACCAAGACACTGAAGCCAGTGACTGAAGCAAAGGCCAAGGCCATGGACGCGCCGGAGAGAGGGAGCTTCCCAAGATGGCCCACGAACATGGCAGAGATCACCGGCACACTCTCCTGCAACATGCTCATTCCGATCAGTGGCCCCGACAGCCATAGCTGCTTCTTCACTTCCTCGGTTATGATCACGCGACTCCTGTCTCTTCGAACCAAGCTGGATGAACATGCTGCATCGTTGTCATCATCGTTGTGTTCGTGTTCGCAATCTCGGTTTGGCTTTTGGATAAGAGGAGTTTCAAGAAGAGCCGGTTCATCATTTGCTTGATCTCCTCCTCTTCCTCTCATGTTTTCTTGGATTCAGTCAACGAGAACCTCTCTCAATCTCTACCACCTCAACAGGTTTGGCTTGTCTCTGGTTACGCATGCTTATTCCTGGCAAGGCGACAAAAAAATCGGCATCCATAAAAAAAAATACAGTTTAATTAGACAGGTGGTTGCTATCGACGACATAAGTTAATTGAGTATTGAATTGAAGTGTCTATCCATCTTGGTTATTTCTACATGCGTGTTGGCACATCATATTTTTCTATACCAGCATTGCAAGGAGAGAAGAAAGGGGGGAATTGATAGCACACAAGCACACCAATCCGCAACGCAAGCTGAATGAGGTTATTAATCACAAAACCATGCTTCCTTTGTTTAGTTTCCCATGGAGAAATGATACGGAACTATCTAAGACACCATCCATTTCACGGAAAATGAACGATTTAAAAAATATATTTTGGAAAATAATCACATGGTTCACAAATGTCCACCAAGGCTGGCCATGGGACTCAGGTGCCTGTGTCCTCATCCTTGTTGCCTAGTTTGGGACCCATCGCGGCTAGACTTGAGATTGTAGTGCCCGTACTTGATTCACGATTGCTCATATGCAAGTTACTAGTACCTGAATAATGCGTATCTATTTATAAAACTTACATCAAATTATATATTTTCTATTTCATTTTCAAATTTCAATCAAATATTGAGTTAGAATACAATATAAAAATTACAGCATTTCCCTATAAAATACATATTGGTCAAGTGATAACGTTGTTGCTTGTTCATATCAAAGATCATGCTTCAATTATTAATGCATGCCAAAAGTATTTTTTAAACAAAAGAGGCTTTAGAACCAACCTCAAGGAGCCAGGCAGGCACGAGCATCGAAGTCTTGGCCCAGCCTCGAGGGACCTAAGGCAAACCTCTATAGACAAGACCACAAGTATTGGGATCTTGAGCTTGATGTCAATGGGCCTGAGATCGAAACTTGTGCACCTAGGTATAGGCACCGAGAATGGGGCCCGGCCTCTATTGACTCAGGCATGGGCATGAGGTCTCGAGACTGGCCTTGAGGGACCTAGGCCCTTCCTTTATATGCCCCGGACTGGCCGTCAAGGAATTAGGCCTCATCAAGATGGAACTAGGCTGGACTTTGGTGATTTTGGTGTGGAGATAGGTAAGTAGTAGGGGTGGCATCGATCTAGAGTCAACCCGTGGACCGACCTTTGACCGGCCCAACCCTATTGATCTTGGTCGGGTTCCTAAGGGGGACTAGGTCAATAGAAACAACTTTTCACTCATAAGCAATCTCGCCCTACTTCTTGTGCAATGCTTGTGGCATTCACCCCGCTCATCGCTCAATGCCTAGGTCGCTCGCCTCGTGGCTCGCCCTCATCTCGCAGCTCGTCCCTGTTGATTGATATGTAATTTAAAATAATATATTCATCTTTTCAGGAAATACAAAAAAATAGAACAAAAAAATTATTGATTAGTCCTAGGTTGGCCATGCATCTGGACCAAATCCATAGGGTTGGTCTAGTTCTCGGTCCTAGGCTCAATTAAGTCGATCCTCGATTCAAAAAATTGGAGACCAACACTATGCAGGTTGATTTCTAAGTTAGATCTTGGACCGACTCAACCTGGATCATAATCACCCCTATTAAGTAGGCATACCCTTTGGTGATCCAAGCCCGACTTCAATGGACTTGGCTTTCCTTAACTAGACCTAATCTTGATGGACTTAAGTTTGCCTCAATGGGCCTAGTGTTAGTGACTTAAGTTTAGGAGCTGGGTACTAAGGCATGGCCATTGGGGGACCTAGCCATTGGCACCAAATTCTCAAGTCGAGCCTCAAGGGACCTAGGCTTGACCTCCATGGACCTAGGCATGGGCATCGGGGTCTCAGCCCCAGCCTCGAGGGACCTGGGCGTAGCCATTCTAGACTTAGGCTCAGCTATCAAGGAATGAGCCTTACCATGAAGGACTTGGGTTGAGCAATAGTGACTTAAGCACAAAAGCCAAATACCCAGGCATGACCACCAAGCAATCATGATGTCCCCAACATGCCTCAAGGGACCAAAGTAAGGCCTCTATGGAGCTGAGCCTAACCTTGAAAAACCCTTGCCCAGCCTCCATGGAGCTAAGCACAAGCATCGAGGTCCCAACCCCGACTTGAGGGAACTAGGTCTCATCTTCATGGACTTGAGCTTGATTGCCAATGAATTAGGCTTGGTCTTGATGAACCTAAGCGAGGGGCCAGTCACTTGGGCACAAGAATTAAGTACCCTAACTCTATGGACCTAGGCCTAACAATTGAGGAATCAAGCGCGACCTTAGTGGAACTAGACAAGTGCCAATGATTTGGGCATCGAGTTGAGGCACGACCATGACTTTGTGGAATTGAGCACGAGCATGCATAGAGCATTGCTTTTTGATTGAATGGGTCGAAGTTGTAGGACCTTTCATTATATGGGTTTATAACTTATTTTGCCATTTTTATTTATAACTTAGAACGATATTATGTTAGTAAGAGAGTTGATTAAAGATTGAACTTTTTTACTAAAATTTTATTTAAAAATGCTCTTACAAAAGTTGTTAATCAACTAACTAAAGAATATAACGATCTCCAACGGTTCGTCGAAGTGTTTATTTGGACTTGTAAAAGAGTTACTTTTACTTTTCTCCTTAAAACTTAAATATCATTTTAATGTAAAAACTTGTGAAAAAATTAGTTGCAAGTCTGCGGGTCAACGTTTATATATTATAGAACTCTTCGACTCAATCGGTATAACTCTACAGTATACAGAGAAAGTGATATGTTTCGTTTATAGACAGACTACTACATCGCAGCTTGATCCCATAGCCTGTTTTCAGTATTAGCAAAGCTAGCTTTGCTCTTGCTCATAATCAGAAGGTGCTCGTACTGCTTTAGCTCCATTCACAACTTTCTTTGCCTGAAGGAGAAGAAAAATTGAGCATAAAAGATGTACAGAATCAATCCATCTTAAGAGAGAGAGCTTCGGTGGGAGTCAATTACCTCCTGATCCCAGTTGGTACATTCATTCACCGAGACAAGCGCCATGACTCGTACAGAAAGTCCGCATATGATCCCCAACCATAAACCCTGTTTCAAGATCCATAACAGGGACAACAGACAAAGCGTTTGTGTGCATAAATGTGTAGAGAATATCATACCCTTCCTCCAAGATGGAAAACAAACGCACACAGCATGGCACAAGGAATCGCCTGAGCATAATAAGCCCCGAGGTTTATCCAAGCACAGAGATTCCGCCATCCGCATCATCTTGCATCATCTTGTGGACCCTGTTATCGATCATCATCGTAATCTGTATTAGGGACTTAAAATTTAATCCATACAACACGTGAAAAGTTCAAGAAAACAATTCCTATGCTATCTGTAATCAGGAGATCTGAGATATACACGACACTATCCTAGAGTGGCTAATGGAGAGAAACATATTTACTGGCTGCCGATGGAATGAAAATCTGAATAAGTGAAGTCGTGTTTACGACTTGGAAGGACACACTGAAACCCATCCAAGAAATCTGAGAGAGCGAGAAGCGGCATCATTCTGGCAACGTATTCAATAACTTCCTCTTCGTTGCTGTAAGCTTCCCTTAAACATGGCGTACCAAAATCGTCACAATTCCAACTATTGCATCCTCTGTGATGGTGATGGCAATCATAACTTGCACTGCCAAGCGTGCCCCTGCACCGCGACCTGCACCTAATTCATTCGACACTCTAGTACTGCTTGAAATAAACAGACCCTTAGGAGAGTCTTGCATATCCACATTTTTCCAGTTTGTCCATATATATTAGGATCAACCTCAAATTCTTATATCTTATCTAATTCTGGACTAAAAAACAAAGAAAGATGATCAAAACATTTGGCATTCAAAACAGCATCAAGAGCACTTTGAGTTTTTTTTTTTTTTTTTTTTTTTTGGTAAAGGCAGAGCACTTTGAGTTTTTTTTTTTTTCTTTGGTTTAACGGCAGAGCACTTTGAGTTTGTCCTCACAGAATCCAATCTTTTACCCTCCCCTTATTGTTCTGGACATTTATCTCAGTGAAGGTAATGCCAAGCAAGATTAGTTCTCTAACTCATAGTAAACTGCACAACTGAAGTAAATGACTCAAACAAACCTGATTGCTCCACCCAGACCGAAGAGATCATGTAGACCATCCAACGAGTGTTGAAGCTGCAAAAATAAGGGTACGAACGTAGTTCTGACATTCTCATTCCATGAGAAAAGACAGTCCTGCTTATACATTTTTATTCAATTCATACCTAATCGATAACACAAATGTCTTCAGTTTTGGATTTGGCAGAAGACCCGATAGAAGAACGACCAGCTCAAAGGACCAGTACTCGAGACTGCAAAAGAAAGTAAATCAAGAGACAAGTATATGAGTGCACCAGTTCAAGGCTAGGGCCCTCGCTTCTGAAATATGGGCCTTAGATTAATACGGTCTGGCCAACTGTCATCAAAATGCTTCAAAATAACAAAACAGCTGCTAATTTTTTCTTTTAGTAATAAATTTTAGCATCACATTGCAAAAATAAGCACAGATAAGTACTCACCAAATCATAACTGCTGAAGGAACAGCAAGCTTGATGAAGCTAACAAGGTAAAGCAAGGCCTCTCTCACAAAACCAGTCCAAGTTTTGATGCAAGCGGGAGAGAGCTTCACGTAAATAGCCAACAGGATCACATTGTTCCAATTCGAAATTGAGTTCGCCAAAGCAGCTCCTCTGATTCCTAGTCCAAACTTAAAGATGAAGACCAAACAGACAACCATGCGAAGGAAAGCAATAATCAGAGAGCTCATCATCATCGGTAGAACGTTATTTTGCGTCTGCAAGAACCAGTTCAGACACTGGAGGAGGCCATACGCAAATAGAGTTGGGATCATCCAACGGTTGAAAATTCCTGCTTCCCTGGAAATCTCCAAGTTTTGACGAAAAGCTAAGAGAATGTCAGAGGTGTAGAGCCATATGACTCCAAGAGGGATGCTTAGGCATAGAAGCATAAGCATAGCTCGTTGAGTGTGAACTCCAAGCATACGATGCTGTTTTGCCATAGGCTTGGCCACACAATGTCTCCAATGCACTTCGCATTCCTAACTTTCATCAGGCACGTCGGTTGCAACGTGTTAGTTTGCAAACAAAATGAAGATCTGAGTTCACACTGTTAAGTATAAAGGAACAAAATATACTGCAGAGAACAAGAAACAGAGGATTTGGCAGTACAGCAAAAGCAGAGGACTTGGCGATACAGCAAATGACTTGGATCGCCAAGTCATAGAGCCAAATCAACGGCAAAGATTTTATAAGGAAGATCAGCCTGGATCGACAATCAATGAACGAGATGATCAAGCAAATAAATGATAGTCAATTAGGTTTTTCTGTTAAGTTGCTTTTTCCTCTTGTAACCGAGTTCTGTTACATTCCCTGATATAAATACTCTGCGTTGCTTTACATAAGAGAGTTAAGGGAAAACAGAGAGAAAGAGAGGATATACAGAGAGAAGATGAGAATAGAGAGAAGAAAATCAAGATCATCAACAAATGCTGAAGCAATCTCTGTATTGACGTAGAAGATTTGCAGAATAGTTAACAGCTCAAGTTCAAAGTGCTGAAGCAGATCAAGTAAGATTGATCTTGGAAGATAGAACAGAGAAATTGTATTCTTTTTTCTGCATTTCAATTGTACTGAGTTACATTGATTCAATCACAACTCTAGAATACAAATATTCTTCAGAATCGACAGCTTGATCTTGTTTGAGTTCTTCATCTTTCTCACACACAACCTAAGAATTATGCTTAAAGTATAGTTGATCTCAGCAGACGTAACATGTTATTTTTACGAGCTGTGTCAGGCATGGACATTCAACACCAGAGAAGCATGATATATGTCTAGAGACAAGGCAACAAATTTAGCACCCGGATGTTGCCCCGACGCAACAGATTAAAATTATTTTCCTTTCCAGTTCCCTTAATGTTGCAGTACGTTAGTTTATTTCATGTCTTGCCTGATCTCTGTGTTTCGTGCTGATTTATCATCACCTTTAGAACATATTTAGAACGATACACGAGAAAGTGATGGAATAGAGAGTCGCGTACCAGGACACTGAACCCAGTGACCGAAGCGAAGGAAGTGGCCATGGATGCGCCGGAGAGAGGGAGCTCCCCGAGGTGGCCCACGAACATGACGGTGATCACCTGCACGCTGTACTGCAGCAGGCTCACTCCGATCAGCGGCTGCGAAAGCCCGACCTGCTTCTTCACTTCTTCAATGACGTTCGCACCATTCTCATCTCTTGGAACCGAGCGGTGGGAGAATGCTTGGTCGCCATCGTCATGTTCGTGTTGGCGATCTTGGTTTTGGCTTTGGTTTTGGATCCCATTGATTCCTGGATCTCCTCCTCTTCCTTTTTTTTTTTTTCCTGGGGTTACGTCGATGAGAACCGCTCTTTCGTCTCCACCGCTACAACAGGTGTAGCTTGGCTTCTTTCCTTATTTTGGCAAATTAATTTTTAAAAAAGAAAATTCAAATAAGTATCTAAAGTAGAGCACACTTTCTAAAAAGGTACCGATTGAATTTCATTTCGAATAAGAGTATGAAATTTAGTTTTATATAAGAATGCTCACCGTCCAGCCAAGTTTCTGTCGACTGTCTTTACTCGAGAAGGCAATTTTGTTTAAACTTTTTCAATTTTTATTCCTAGATTCGTGCTGAATAGTTGAGAAGCTGAAGGATCGGTATCTTGAAGAACAAATGGTGAACAATTTTCGTCCATAATTTTTCCACTGCCTCAGATCCGCTCGCCCGACGACAAATCACTCCTCACCCCTTTCAAGCTCTTCCGCACGAGCTCATCCTCAGCCAGAGAAGCAGGAGTTATGCTCAAAACATAGTCGACCTCAGCAGCAGACGTAACATATCATTTCCTCAGATGATATAATATCTAGTAAAATTGAGTAGACCTTCGATTAATACCCCGTAATTACTTGGAGTTGTACAAAATTCGATATAATTTTCTTTTTTATTTATGTGCTTTTCTAGTAATAACGACATGTTTGTGGATATAAATGCATCATTTTGAGGAGAGAAGAAAGGCGAGAATCTGATGGCACTCAAGCGCACCAAACCATATCGCAAAGCTGAATGAGGCTATCATTCTTTATTCGTTTGACATCGTAGAGAGAATTGATCTGAACTGTCCAAGTAGGAAATGTTCGAAGTCGCCCAAAACATCTAATTCCTTAGGACATAGTTTCTAGGTGTACTCACCCTTATAATTTCATCCGAGGATGTGCGGAACACATTTCTCTCGAGTTACTGGACAACTTCACAACAGTACATGTACATTTTGAACGGCCTGAATTCTCTTCCTTTTTTTTTTCACCCGTTGTTCCTCTTTTCCATTTACCCTTCTCTTCCCTCCACACCCACTGGCCAAGCTGCTCCACCATCGTGTCTCTGCGTCGCCAAAACCTCGAGTCGCCATTCTCCTTCCGAGCAGCATGGCCCCACTGATTGCGTTACCTTCTTTTCCCTACTCTCTCTCTCTTTGAAAGACCACCACCACCACCACCACCACCACCACCGTGTTGGGGTGATCACGTCTAAATCTCAAGTAACAGTAGCTAATGTCGCTGTGGCTGTTGTCCCCTTGCTACCCCCTCTCTCTCACATATCAGATCAAAAAGAAAGACCGCCTCGGGAGCCATCATCTATGAAAGTCATCGTCCTCACATTGAGAGTTATTTGATACATACTTTTAAAAGCGTTTGACTCAATCACCTACATATCATCATTTATATACTGTAAAATTGTTTGACTCGATCAATATAATTCTAATAAATACATAGCAAGTGATGTCTTTTTCTAGAGAGACTATTACATGACACCTTGATCCGATAGCCAGTTTCCAATATTTAGAAAATCTATCTTTGTTTTTGTTCATCATCAGAATGGGCTCGTTACTGCTTCAGCTCTATTCACAGCTTTCTTTGCCTGAAACGAAAGGAAAAAGGTTGCAAGAGTATTAAAGATGTACAGAATCAATCCATTTGCATAGGAGAGAGCTTAGTGGGGGTCAATTACCTCCTGATTCCAGTTGGTACATGCATTCACTGTGATAAGTGCCATGACTTGTACAGAGAGTCCGCATATGATCCCCATCCATAAACCCTGTTTCAAGATCAATAACTTGGACATCACGGATGTTGAACAAGCTAGTACTTGCGTGCGAAACTGTGTACAGAGATTCATACCATCCCTCCAATGTGGAAACCAAACGCAAACAGTATGGCACAAGGAATTGCCACACCATAATAAGCCCCGAGGTTTATCCAAGCGCAGAGATTCTGCCATCCACATCCTCTTGCGGACCCTGTGATCAATAATCATCATAATCTGTGCTAAGGACTTAAAATTTAATCTGGACAACATGTGAAAAGGTTAAGAGAACAACAATTCCCATGCTATTTGTAATCAGGAGATCTGAGATATGCACGAGACAATCCTAAACTGGCTCATAGAGAGAAATATATCTACTAGCTGCTAATAAAATCTGAATTAGGACCTGAAAGGACACACTGGAACCCGTCCAAGAAATCCGAGAGAGCAAGAAGCGGCATCATTTTGGCAACGTATTCAATAACTTCCTCTTCGTTGCTGTATAGCTTCCCCCAAACAAAGCGTACCAAAATCGTCACAATTCCAATTATTGCACCCTCTGTGACCGCGATGACAATCATAACTCGCAATGCCAAGCGCGCACCTGCAGCATGGCCTGCACCTAATTCGTTCGACACTCTAGTACTGCATGAAATAAACACTCTTAGAAGTCTTACATATTAACATTTTTCATTTTTGTCCAGATGTATGACCTCGGATCAACCATAGATATTTATATTTTATCTGGTTCTGGATAGATAAACAGATAATCAAACATTTGGCAGTCAACGCTACTGTCTCCATCTGTACCACAGCATCAAGAGTACTGTGAGACTTGTCCTCCCAGAATTCGTTTGGAAATGCATCGTACAGAAGGTAATGCCCAGCAAGATTGGTTCTCTTCTTCTCTTTTTGTTTCTGATCATAACATACTACACAAGCGAAGCGAAAGACACAACGAACCTGATTGTTCCACCGAGACCGACAGAGATCATGTAGACCATCCAACAAGTATTGAGGCTGCAAAAAAAAAAGGAATGTATTTCTGAACTTTTCATTCCATGAAAAAAGACTGTCCTGGTTATGCTTCTTCTAGTTGCTCGGCGAATTTTAATTCATACCTTATTGATAGCACAGATGTCTCTAGTTTTGGATTTGGCAGAAGACCTGATAGAAGAACAACCATCTCGAAGGACCAATACTCGAAACTGACAAGAAAGTAATCAAGAGACAATGAAGTGAGTACACTAAATCAATGCTAGGACTCTCACTTCTGAAATTGGGGGTTAGAATTACACAATCTGATCAAGTATAGTTAAAACACTTCAAAAAGGCGAATTCAACAGCTAATTTTTTCTTTTTATCATAAAAGTTGGCATCTCATTAACAAATACGAGCACAATTAGGTACTCACCAAATCATTGTTGCTGAAGGAACAGCAAGCTTCACAAAGCTAACAATGTCATGCAAGGCCTCTGTTGTGAAACCGGTCCAAGTCTTGATGCAAGTGGGAGAGAATTTCACATAAATCGCCAGCAGAATCACATTGTTCCAATTTGAAATCGTGTTAGCCAAAGCAGCTCCTCTGGTTCCTAGCCCAAGCTTAAAGATGAAGACCCAACAGAAGACCATGTGAAGAGAAGCAGTAACCAAAGAGCCCAGCATCATAGGTAAGACGTTATTCTGCGTCTGCAAGAACCGGTTCAGACATATGAGGAGGCCATATGCGAATAGACTTGGGATCATCCAACGGTTGAAAATTCCCGCTTCCGTGGAAATCTCGGCGTCTTGGCCAAAAGCCCTGAGAATGTCGGAGGTGTAGAGGAATACGACTGCAAGAGGGATGCTTACGCATAGTAGCGTAAGCATAGCTCGTTGCGTGTAAACTCCAAGCATGTGATACTGCTTGGCTCCATAGGCTTGGCCACACAATGTCTCCAACGCACTTCCCATTCCTAACTATCGTCAGGCATTTTGGCTACAACAAATTAGTTGGCGAACCAAAATGCACAAATCTAAGTTAACACAATCTACAAATTACGCTCAAAGTATAGTCGACCTCTGCAGATTTAACAAGTTATTTCCACAAGCGGCATCAGCCATGGAAATTCAACACTGGAGAAGCACAATTTATCTATAGAGACAAGGATAGCGAAACCTAAGAGATAAGTCTCAGAACTTCTACGATTCAGCACGGATTGCCATCTCGAGGCAAGCCAATCAAACTTCTTTTCCTTTTGAATCCGCCTAATGCTATGGTAAAGTTCTGTTTGTTTACCTAAAAACACTCTTGTTGCGATATGTTGATTTACTTCACGTCTCGCTCCATTTTTGTGTCTTGTGCTGAGTTATCATCTCCTTCAGTACACATTTTCCTCAATTACTTTGTCTATTCCTCTCTTTTAACCAGCGAGACTATTATCAGAGATGACGACATGACGACGACAATGGCAAGAACAACTAACTGATGACACGACGGCGACGATGACAAGAACAACTAACTGCTATGAACTGATAGGAACATGAATGTTGCCATGGATGGAGAGTCATACTAGGACGCTGAAGCCGGTGACTGAAGCGAAGGAAGTGGCCATGGACGCGCCGGAGAGAGGGAGCTCCCCGAGGTGGCCCACGAACATGACGGAGATCACCTGTATGCAGTACTGCAGCAGGCACACTCCGATCAGCGGCCCCGACAGCCATGCCTGCTTCTTCACTTCTTCGAATATGATCGCGCGGCTCTCGTCTCCTCTTCGAGCCGAGCCATGCGAAGACTTTTCGCCACCGCCGTCGCCGCTGCCGTCGTTGCGTTCGTGTTCGCGATCTCGGTTTTGGATCAGAGGGGACTCGAGGAGAGCCGCTTCATGGATCTCTCGATCTCCGCCTCTTCCTCCCATTCTTTCTGGGAAGCCGCCAACGAGAGAAGGTTGACAGGTTTGACTTGGCATGGGTTTTGGCCTCATTCCCTTTTTGGTTTATTCACGTAGGCTCGTTCGCAAATTATTAGCAAGCAAACAAAAGTTCCGGCTTAATTACCAAAAAGTCCTAAACATATTACGTTTGTACCAAATTAACCCTAAACTTTTCAAATTGAACAATTTAGTCATGTACATTTCGATAATTTATCATGATAGTCAATTCCACTAATTTTGATTAGAAATTGCTGATGTGACGCTAGTTATTTTATACGACACGACTAACATTAGCGTAGACTATTTTTTTGAATTTTTTATTCATTTTCTTTTCTTTTCCTTTTTTTTTCGCTCTTTCATTGTAGCCAACGAACTTTTGACCCTCGCCCGAATCTAGGCAAGGCCATTGTAGTTGCAATTGAGGCTACTTTCTCTCACAATTAGTGAGGTAGCCTTGCCCATATTTGGGTGAGGATCGGCCCTTGCATGTTAAAAAAAACACGAGAAAAGAAGGAAAAGAGAAGAAAATCAAAAATCAAAAAATAATCCAAAAAAATCAAAAAAATTTGTCCACATCAATACTAATTATGTCACATAGCATGATTGGTGTTCACATAAATGATTTTCGATCAAAATTGTCCGGATAAGTTAATGTGGCAAAACATAAAAGTGTTTCAAACTAAATGGATTAAATTGAATAGTTTAGAGTTGAATTAGTATAAATATAATAAGTTAAAGATTTCTTTGATAATTTTCCCTGAAATTTTTTGCTTCCCATCAAATGAATACGATTTAATAAGACAATAGGTTGCTATCAACGACATCAATTTACTTGAGTTTAAATTGAGTTAGGGCAGATACAATAGGTTTAATGTCTGTACATTTTTGTTCTTTATACATTTCGTTGGCACAACATATTATTTATACCCCATTAGAGTAGTCTCGAAAGTCTAGTTAGAACTCAAGCCTAAGTCAATCTTAGACTAATGATCACTTTTGATTTTTGTGTCGAATAGAGTAAATTTAGGCTCCAGCTGTCGTAATTTATTCTACCTCTAATTAAGCTTGAACTTAGAAATTTCAAGCTCAATTGAGTGTAGAAAGGATTCTCCAATTCAATATAGTTTTTTTTTCTTTTTATTTATGCGCTGGCATACAATGATAATTATATATTTTGTATTCATAATTGCATTAGCATGAGGAGAGAAGAAAGGCGAGAATTGACAGCATTGCTAGTGTCCATATAAGTATTTTCGTTAAAGTTGGTCAAATGGACTTAATAGACAAGAAGTGAAAATGTTTATGATTAAATTAGCAAAATTAAAAAGTTTAGGATTTAATTAACAAAAACACAATGGGTTTGGACTTTTTGGACAATTTTTCCCCAAGCACACCAGTCCACGAGGCAAAGCCGCGTGAGGGTATCAATCACCTAATCATCATCCTTTGTCTGTTTTCATGTCCCAGGGGGGCTGTCATAGAGCAATCTCCTTTTCCCCGCCTTCTTATGACCGTGACAGCCGATTATGCTATGGAGAATTGATCAGAATTGTCTAAGTAAGAGATGATTGTTGAAAACCCGGACTGGCCGGCCCGGATCGGCCCTATTTTTTCAGACTTTGGTAGGACTGGGCCGGGCCACTGGGCCCAAAATATTCCCTTTTTTCCCGTTCAGGAGGTTTCGGTTTTTCGTGCTTTAGATACACGAGTCCGAGTGGCCCGGCCTGGCCCTATTCATATATAAAAAATGAAGTTCCTAATAGGCATAACAGAGACCAAACCAGTAAACACTAGAGAACCCACAACACACAGTACACGTTACTTGCTGTAGTCGGTCCACTTTTCACAAAGTTTTGTCCTCTGTTTGCGTGTTCTTTCTTTTGCTTTTGATGGAGTCCTTTGAACTGATTCTTCATTGCGTGAGCTTAACAACACCGATTTAAGGGGACAAATCCATTCCATTCATCCAAAAGAGAAGGGAAAGGACCTGCATCTTTGCATGTGAGTTCAACTTGGAGATGAAAGTCTTCATTTTGGGACAGTAAAGTAAAATCATGCTCGTGAGCTCATTATCCTAGATTAGGTAGGGTAACTTAGTAGGATCCCTTTTCGATGTTCTCATGCTCCTCCCGCAAGGCAATATGAGAGAGATAAAATGGTGCATTTGGTTGGATTTTTGGAAAAAGCCTTAGGGAAAATGTTAAAGGAGTTTTTTAAATTGTGAATTACATTTGGTTAATTGTAATAAAAAAAAGTCATTTATAAAGTACCTTTAAGCAAAATAATGTATGGAGAAATTTATATTTATAAAGGACTTTTGTGATTAAAAAATAAATAAAATAGTTGGTTGGCAAAGGGTAAGTAGCCGCTGGCGATTGAAATCTAACGCTAGCGACTATGATCGCATTGTCAAACTCATCATCACAACATTTTCTCCTCCTCTTCATCTCAACCACCATCTCTCTTCTTGAGGATCACAAAGAAGCAAAAGCTCGGAGGTCCAACACCTCCCCACTGCCCTCAACCACTACCCCAAGGCCAGGCCCTCGACCTCTCCCTTTGCCCCCGTGTCACTAATGCCTCCCTCACTATCGTCACCGCCAACCGTGGGGACTCCATCAGCTACCTTGACTTCTCCAAGTGCCGCGAGGTTGTTGGGTCATGGCGGCTCAGGAGACCTAGATCTAGGTCACCACGCCTTGTGACCACGGCGAGGGGGGCCACTGATCTAGATTGGGCGACCCCCTACGAGTTGCGGCGGCGCAGATCTAGGTCGGTACGACCCATATCTGAGTTGTGACAACCTAGAAGGTGACCTTTGCAGGTCGCCATGTCGCACTGTGCAACCACGGCGAGGGAGTTGTTGATATGGGTTGGATGACCCCTACGAGTCACGGCAACCTAGATCTGGGTTGCGACGACTCAAATCTGAGTTGCGGTGACCTAGAAGGCGACCTTCGCAGGTTGCCGCACCACGTGACCACTGCGAGGGGGCTGCCAATCTGGGTTGAGCAATCCCTTGCAAGTTGTGACGACCTAGATCTGGGTCACTAGCAATGCTGTTAATTCTCCCCTTTCTTTCTCTCTAGTCACCTTCGCATGTCCACCACTGACGCCCGTCAAAGCCAACATTGGTGTGCATCCAAACCAGATTATCCCTCTATCATCCTTGTTGTTAGCTTCGTCCTCACTAAAAGGAGTCCTCTATCTCCATCGTGTAACAACCCAAGCCCCACTGTGTAATATTGTCTACTTTGGAGGCATGGCCCACCAGCCCACCCTCCCTCCCTCCCTCACGGCTTTGTTTTCAGCATAGCGGAAGTGTACGTGAAACTCCCACATCACTTATGGGAATCCTGGGGCTAGTTTATAAAGGCTTACGTCTCTTTAATCTATGTAACGCATTTTAAAGCTGTGAGAACTCAATGTTCAAAGCGAATGGCTCGGGTCATTACAAATGGTATCAGAGCCGACTCCCGACTGAATAACCGCGTGTGGGGCCACAAAGCGGACAATATTATGGCGTCCCCACAAAGTGGACAATATTATGGCGTCCCATACGCTTCCGCTGCGCTGAAAACAAACCGCGGACAATATTATACAGTGAAACCTGGGTTGTTACACATCATCTTTGGGTTATCTTTACCCATTTTTTACCTAAGAAAATGGCCAAAAATCTGGAAAAAATAGGAGTCTCCAAAAAAAAAAATCCGAGGAAAAATCTATGAGACAAGGAAGGGGCAGTGGGTCTCTCGGTTTGTCTTTTTAGCTGTAAGATTTGACATTTGGAGGAGTTTACAGAATAGCGTGGGTAAAAAATCAGTGGGTCTGATCTGCCAGATCTGAAACAAAGCCTCGTCTATGGCCGTGGCAAGTGAGGTCGAGATTCCGATTGTCATTGGGCTCTGGTGGAGGGTGGCGACTCAGATCACGGCCGATGGGGCAACCATGGCAAAGTGGAGGGCTTGTGGATGGTGGCTGCGGCGGAGCAAGGGCTAGAATTTAATCAAAGTGGCTAGAGCGACGCCTATGTAGGAGGAGGAAGAGAGAGAATTTTTTCTAATTTGTTTTATTTATTTTCATGTCACAATACACATGTCAAGTGATGATTGGTTAAACGAAAAAAAAATACTCCCCATTAGATGATGACGTGATAAGAAGTAATCACTAAAAATTTTGGACTTTATTAGCGTAAAAATCTTTGCGATACTATAAAAATGATAATTTATTATAAGTTCTAAATCAAACTGAGCTCCATAATAATTTATAATAATTTAAATTATAAAAAAATTAAAAATTATTATCCAATCATTTTTAGAATATTTTCTCGTCCATGTGAGTTTCTCAAAACCATGAGAAACGTTTGTCGTGGTTGACTCATTTTTTTTTTTTGTAACCCGTGAACCGTCGTATAGCCGGTAGTTGGTGATGCGAATCTGGGGCGACGCTGCAGGAACCCACCTCTTACAGCTTTGTAAGTAAGTCGCGCAATAGGGATGAGAAGTTTTGAACCTCTATCCTTCCGGCTGAGGGATCAAAGCGCGAACTAACTCGTCCACCGTGGGGTGGGTCGTGGTTAACTTGTTTCTTTGTTTTTTTTTATGACTCGGAAATCGCTATACAGTCAACAACGGGCAATATAAATTCAGAATATTAGTGTGGGGACTCACCTCTTATGGCACTCCACTTAAATCGCGCAATGGAGCAAGAGGTTTCGAACTTCTCCTCTTCCGAATGAGAAGGCAAGTTGCGAACCAACTCGTCCGCCGCGGTGGCTAACTCGTTTTGTCTCCAAAGAGTACAGAAAAGGACGGAAGCTAAATTGTATACACGATACTCCTCCTACAAAACGTCCCATCATCACTTATAAAACACCACCAGCTCCAGACAAGACGTTCAGCCTCTCTCTCTCTCTCTCTCTTTCTCTCTTTCTCTTAGAGTCTTCATATCAAAAGGGAGTGAGTATAGGCGGCCGAAAGCCCGAAACCCCGCTGCTCTTTCCTTCGTTCTATCTTTTCCCGTCTTTCCATGGATGAAGAAACGAAGCAGAAGATGGAGGAAAGGCTGCTGGCGAAGAGGGAGGAGGGAGAGCGCAAGAGCGATGGCATCACGTGGGGAGGAGTGACGGAGGAGGTGAAGAGGGTGGGGAGCATAGCGGCGCCGATGGTGGTGGTCACGTCGTCGCAGTACTTCCTCCAGATGGTCTGCGTCATGATGGTCGGCCACCTCGGCGAGCTCTCCCTCTCCAGCACCGCCATCGCCATCTCCCTCGCCGGCGTCTCCGGCTTCAGCCTCCTCGTTCGTACTCTCTCTCTCCCCTCCCTTCACGTTTTGACTCTTTGTTTTGGATTATTTTACCGTGGTGCGATATTTCTTACCGGACGAGCGATTTTAACATCAACCCATGATCAGTGACTACTTGTTTGAGTTACACGTGTGCCATCTGTTTCCATATGATCAATCATATGCTTCCTTATGCTCTCAACAATGCTGCACTTCAGCCAAACTTAAATTTCATGTAGCAGACTCAGCGATTTTTTTACTTTCGTTCTTTCCGAACAAATGAACTCCACGAGCCATGATGATAATAGCGACAACATGTGTGTCAGAGGCTCAATCTCGATGATGATTCCGTTGATATTGATGTAATCAGTTTGCTCGAAACCACGCACGAGAAACCGTCTGAGTACATGTCCTTAGGAATATGTCGTGATCGACCCTTTGAAGCATCTGCCTGTACCAGTTGAATCTGTGAGGTTGGATCATTGGCACATGACTGGTGCTGTATAGTCCAAGATGGCGGCTAGTTTAGTAAAATCTTCTTCTTGACGATGGCTTGACTTGGCCCGCTTAAGTTGGTCTATGTCGTATTTAGAAACGGTGCAAAAGTTAATGATGAATTAACCCGAGTTGGTGAGAATTGGAAAAAAGCTCGTTCTTTCTTTGATAGGGACATGCTCTTCAACAGTGTGTTAGAGACAGGGATTTGATTCTGATGGGACGAAATCGCATTATTGATGTTTGAAGTAAGTGAGTGGTATTCATTTTTATCGACTAATTTTTTAACATTATATTATCAATCAATTTAGTATTAGCGTGACCCCATGTGCTTTCTCAATGGGTTCCTAGAGTTGTACATGTAACAGTACTGAAATTAGCTTGTTACATTCGGTGCTCTTCTGTCGGTTAAGAAGCTCGTGTTATATCTTCAAAACACAACACGTTGTCATTCTAGGAATATGAGAGTCCAGAAAAAGCTCTTGTGCTATTTTAGAAAACTGATCAACGATGATGATGGACCGCATGTTGACGAAAAAACTGGCAATTCCATCCATTTTGGTTGCTTTTATGGGACATGTGTTCATACTAGTCTGTCCGAACGAATTTTGATCTACGGCTGCATGGGAGATATAAATTGATTCATTTACAGATGGCTAAACTTCTTAGTTCATGATTCTGCAACAACAGCTTGGCATGGCCACTGCCCTGGAAACGCTGTGCGGACAAGCCTACGGAGCTCAACAATACCAGAAGCTCGGAACACAAACATACACGGCGATCTTCTCTCTGACCTTAGTGTGTGTCCCGCTTTCTTTTCTCTGGTTCAACATGGGCAAACTCCTCCTGTTGATGGGCCAAGACCCGCTGATCTCACGTGAGGCGGGTAGGTTCATAGTGTGGCTCGTCCCTGCGCTCTTGGCATACGCGGCGCTCCAGCCACTGGTCCGTTACTTCCAGACCCAGAGCCTCACCACTCCGATGCTCATAGGCTCCAGTGCCACGCTCTGCTTACATGTGCCTCTCTGTTGGGTCCTCGTGTTCAAGTCTGGGCTAAATAATCTTGGAGCCGCATTGGCATTGGGAATTTCTTATTGGTTGAATGTGACATTTCTCGTGCTGTACATGACGTTCTCTAGTGCGTGCCAGAAGACACGTGCACCGGTGTCAACGGAGATATTCCGAGGCATTCAGGAGTTCTTCCGTTTCGCTGTTCCATCAGCTGTCATGATATGGTAACTTATGTTCATCCCCAAGTGCTACTTCTGTGCGATATTCTTTGTTTTCTAGTAGCAGTGCATGTGTATATGCTGTTTATATTGAATGATGACTGACGCTAGGTCTAGTAAGACTACCCTCTGTATTTTGTATACTAGCAGTAACGGAAGTGATGGGTTGTAAATGGGTTTTGAATGTGACCCACTTGTTTCACTTGAAGTCTACCACGTCACTTCATGTATCCATTTATTATACCGCTAGACGTACACCTAGCGTTAGTCTTGCATTCCCCTTGATTGGAAAATGAACTTAACTAATCTTTTTTGTTTTACTGTTTGAGATATTTTCTGTTGATGGAGTTTCTTTCTGTGTACTCGTTTGGATGGATCGTAGCCTTGAATGGTGGTCATTTGAGCTGCTCATCCTGCTTTCTGGGCTTCTACCGAATCCACAGCTTGAAACTTCAGTTCTCTCTGTGTGGTATGTCCTGTCTTTCATGTTACATTTATCATGACTTGACCAACATCTGATTTTAGAGCTGTGTATCAATCTCGCATCATAATTCACCGTTCTTGTTTAATCTCATGGATAGTCTCGGGACGATATCAACACTTTACGCAATACCATTTGCAATTGGAGCTGCTGGAAGGTTTGTAAACTCTTCATTTAGCCTTTTGGGGCATGTTGGACTGACCCCCATAGTACCATTGGAGTGTTCTAACAACACCCTCACTCTTTTTCGCTGCCTTTGTTCAATAACAGCACGAGAGTGTCCAATGAATTGGGAGCAGGAAACGCGCAGGCAGCTCGTGTAGCTGTCTATGCAGTATTGCTTATAGCAATCACCGAAACAAGCATTATGAGCGCAGTCTTATTTGCAACTCGTAAAGTCTTCGGTTACGCCTTCAGCAATGAAAAGGAAGTCGTGGACTACGTTACAAAGATGTCTCCTCTTGTTTGCCTGTCCGTCATTATAGACAGCTTACAAGGTGTCCTTTCAGGTATCACTCGATCTCTCTGTATCAATGGAGAAAACTTTGTCCAGATTTGATCTCAATAGACCCAACCATGGAACTGTGATTTAGGAACAAGGAAGCCTACACTAGATAATTCGATCACCTCCTCGATCAATTATAATGCAATGTTTTTTTCTTTTTTCCTCTCTAGTGATGATGTTTGACTCGATCAGGTATTGCGAGAGGATGCGGATGGCAACACATTGGAGCTTATGTGAACCTGGGGGCATTCTATCTGTGTGGAATTCCAGTTGCTGCAACATTGGGATTTTGGGTGGGATTGAGAGGAGTGGGACTTTGGATAGGGATTCAAGTGGGTGCTATTGTGCAGACATCGTTGCTCTCAATCGTGACCTGTTGCACAAATTGGGAAAAGCTGGTAATTTAATTTTATCCTCTACTGCTCAAATCAACAACATGGTCACAAGTTATACATGGCTTTTCATTGGAAGTGCAATCAAGTTTTTCCTGTCACCAATTCTTCAATTTTTCCTTAGTGGCAACCTTTAGAAAATTTCCTTGCTGTCTTGCAAGGACTTGATTGCACGATTCAATAAGATTTAGAAACTAATTGTGCTCAACTGAAAGATTTAGATCAGTCATGGATATGTTCATGTTAGTTGATCGTGTCGTCAGAAAATGTTTTAATGTAATTATAAAGTATTCATTGAACTAGGTATCAATTCGTGTCGACGTGTAAAGTTGTGCCATGTTATGTTTTGTTGATTGCAAGTTTCTCTTGATAATTCCCGCTGTGCTGGGCTCCGTGTTTGCCTATGATCTTAGGAATTTCCAGCCGAAGGAATTAAGCTGGTGCTAAACGTGCTTTTGATGTTGCAGGCAAGCAAAGCAAGGGAGAGAATATTTGCCGGAAGCTTTTCAGCCGATAATTGATCGATTATCTGAGCTCAAGCAGACTTGCAACTGAGAGACTGATCATATTGCAATTCACAAGCTCTCCAGTTTGCTCTTGATTTCAGTGACATCACGTACATAGATTGCATTGAATCACAGGTGGCATCTGCAGACGTACGCAATTTTCTCTCAAATTCACTGAACAAGGTCACCATATCCGCACAAATGTCCAACCCCTGAACATCAGCCAGCATTCAATAATCACAAAGCATAAGTCATATGTGAACATCTGTCATTCAAATAAGAGTGGGGGTAATCTCATTGCCCTCCCGAAATGGATAATGCTCATCATATCGAGTCATTAGACAGGTTGTATCTCGATTCTTGGTCACTTCAAATCTAAGTTAACAAAACCTAGGAATTATGCTCAAAGTACAGTCGACCTCTGCAGATTTTAACAAGTTATTTCCACAAGCGGTGTCAGGCATAGAAATCCAACACCGGAGAAGCACAATATATCTATAGAGACAAGGACAGCGAAACCGAGGAGATGAGTCTTGGAACTTCTTTGATTCAGCACTCAATTGTCATCTCGAGGCAAACCAATCGAACTTCTTTTCCTTCTGAATCCACCTAATGTTATGTTAGAGTTCTGTACTTTACCTAAAAAACACTCTGCGTTGCGATATTTCAATTTGTAGTACTTTAACTGGTACGTCCATGATGGGGTGCGATTGGACTGCACCATTTGGACTTGATATGCTATGATGGAAAGACACAAATGGAGGGGTACGAAGGGAGATGTATAAAAGTCTCCCGAAGACAACAGTTGGGTTTGTTGGCAGATCATTCGCACCAAAATTTCTCTCCATTTCCATCAAAGAGATCAAGGCGTTCCATTTCATCTTTACAAGAACAATAGGCATTTACGCAGTGGAAATCGGGTGTTTTCCTTGTGATTGCATCCAGACTAACGTGAGATAGTTTTTGTTCGTGATTCATCGGCAATTCAACGTTCGTTCCGGGGCTATTTGCTATTTGCGCATCGGAATCAGGTAAGTCGTCTTCCGCCGACTTGAATTCCAACATTGGTATCAGAGCTCGGTCGTGATTTCTGCCTTGTTTTTCATCGAGTTTTCTCATTTACTATTTGATATTGAGATCAAGAGATTGTATTCTACACTGTTTGGATCTCTGATAGTTGGAATTGCCATATGAAAAACTCGAAATTAAACCGGAGCAAAGAACGAGTTTGGGGTCACGTGCATCCGTGAGGTTTTGGCCATTTTTCGAAATAATTTTTTGGTCAAAATTAATTTTTGAATATACAAGGTGAAAGAACTCGTCGAGACGAGTCCGGCGATAGGTTGAGTGCCGGGCGATGCCGGACGCGCCCACACGTGCGGCCAGAAGCCGCTGCACGTGGGAGCCACGTGCTTGAAGCGCTAGCAAAGCCAATGCGTGCACCACACGCGCTGGTCAGCGAACCGGCACGAGCAAATTTACCTATTTCCTATTGGGGAGATGCGTTATTGACTGTTACCTATATACTTAACCGTGTGCCCTCAAAATCGGTCACTTCCACCCCTTATGAATTATGGACTAGTAGGAAACCAGACTTGAGTAGTCTACATCCATGGGAATATGCAGCTTATGTTCATAATTCTTCATATAAACATGGCAAATTAGGTCCTAAAGGGAAGAAATGTATTTTTATAAGATATTCCGAACACTCCAAAGGGTACGTGTTCGTAGGTAAACAAGCTGATGGAAGTGTGACTGAAATGAAGTCACAAGATGTCACGTTTTTAGAGAACGATTTTCCTAATAGAGGTGAGATTGATAAGGACTTCCAATTATATGAGATGGAAGATCCTAATAACACACCCACTAATGTTGTAGAGGAAAATGAAGATTTACCTTAACACACAAAACCTAGTAGGAGTGTTGCATCGCCTAATAAATTGAATTCAAGAGAAATTCAATTGCATAAAAGTACTTGTAAAAGTATTCCCCATCATCGTTTTGAGATTGAAGGGGAAGCATTTATGATTGCCCAAAAGGATGATGCCGAGTCTAAGACTGTTCAAGAGGCTCTCTCATCATTTGATAAGGAAGAATGGAGAAAAGTTTTGGAAGATGAGATGGAGTCAATGAGGGCAAACCATGTCAGGGACTTAGTTGATCTACCACCCAATCGTAAGGCCACTAGAAACAAATGGGTCTTTAAGATTAAGCGAAGGGCGGATGAATCCATTGAAAAGTATAAAGCTCGCCTTGTAGCAAAATGTTATATTCAACAAGAGGGTATAGATTATGAGGAAACTTTTTCACCAGTTGTAAAATTTGCCTCAATACGCCTTATTCTAGCCATCGTTGCACATTTGGACCTTGAATTACATCAAATTGATGTAAAGACAGCATTTCTCAATGGAGAATTAGATGAGGAAATCTATATGAAACAACCAATAGGTTTAATAGCTAAAGGTTAAGAGCATAAAGTTTGCAAGCTTCATCGCTCAATATATGACCTTAAGCAATCATTTAGACAGTAGTATCTTCGTTTTCATCGAGTCATAACCATTTTTGGTTTCACGATGATCGAGGAAGATCACTATGTATATGTCAAGCGGTCCAAAGATAAATTTGTGATTTTATCATTTTATGTGGACGATATTCTATTGGTTGGAAATGACAAGGTTTCGGTTATCATCATAAAAGAATGGTTGTCTTCTAATTTTGAGATGAAGGACATAGGAGAAGCTGCTTATATATTAGGAGTTAAGATCGAAAGAGATTGATCGATGAAACTCCTTACTTTATCACAATAGTCTTATATTATGAAGATTCTTGAACATTTCAATATGCAGCATTGTAATCCCATTGATACCCTTGTCATGTAAGGTGAAGGCTTAAGTACTGAGATAAGTCCTAAGACTTCAGAAGAAATCAATGTGATGGAAATTGTTCCTTACTTTAGTGCAGTCGGAAGTTTTATGTATGTTATGATATGTACTAGACCCGAAATATGTTATGCCGTGGGATTGGTGAGCCGATATCAATCAAATCCTAGTCAAGCTCACTAGAAAGCAGTGAAGAGGATCCTGAGATACTTGAAAGACACCATGGACTATCGACTTTGTTACCAAGAGAGTGATTTAAGCCTATTATGCTATTTAGATACTGATTGGGGTGGAGACCCAGATAAGCGTAAATCGACTTCTAGATATGCGTTCTTGCTCAATGGCGGTGCGATTTCTTGGAATAGCAATAAAAAGACATGTACGATCTTATCTACAATGGAGGCAGAATATATTGCATGTTTTTGCCGCAGTGCAAGAAGCAGTATGGCTAAAACGTTTCTTGGAAAATTTAGCCATTGTCACTGAAGTTCCAAGACCGGCGACAGTTTATTGCGATAGTCAAGCAGCAATTGCCTATGTGAAAGATCCCAAGTATCATGGAAGGACAAAGCACATTGACATAAAGAATAACTTCGTCAGGGATATTATAGCGCAGAAAGAAGTGATCCTGCAATACATTTCAACCAATTGAATGGTTGCTGATCCATTTACGAAAGCTATTCCTAGAGACATACTTTTGACCCATAGGATGTCACTAGGATTGCGTAGAATGTGATATCTGTTATTGTAGAGGATAATTGGTTTATGTATTTGTGGACAGATGTATTGTACTTGTTTGTTTATTAATGATTTGATGTTTTATCAATAAGTACAAATCCATTATGAGACTAGCACAAACACACATATATTATTGAAAAGTATATCAGCAGGCAATGATTGTCTCACTCACACGAGCAATCGCCTCAAGTGCTGTAGTTAGCACGTTGAGATGAGACGTTATGTACAAATAAATGCTGAAGAGCAAGTTTGGTACGTAAAATATGTCGCATTGATTGGAGTCAGATAAGGTCTGTGATTTGTTTATAATAAGACTGAACATGATAGTCCTACAATCATGTATGCCTGAAAGATGCTGGATGCGAGTACTTAATTGAGCGCTATAGAAAGCGAGCTGATATAGCACTCGGGCTAAACATGAGTACGTGAGAAGCACGTGACTATGTTTAAGCTAAGATCTGTATAGTGGATATATTTGATAAATGACATATGCTCTTATAGAAAGAGTAATCCATTATAGCATGTAATTCATACTACATGTGCATTGTACGACCAATAAGGAAAGATGAGTAAAATTATCCCTATTTACTCATCGTGTGAGCCTTTGAGGTAATTTGTATTTTACCTCAATTTTTGTGTCCTATGTTACTTCTGACTATGTTCTCGAAGTAAAAGATCAATATTGCTACTTTAGCATGTTACGGGCAGTCATGAATAGATATGGCCTATGGGACATGTCTAGGAAAGCAATTGTTCTGAAATTGAGAAAGACATGAGTGCGAAGGAAGACTGTTGGTGTTTTACATCTATCACATATATTTACTGGTCGACCAATTATATCGCCCTTTGTGGTTGCGGATATAATTGTAAATACATGGTGTTTTTGAGAATAGTTAAGTATAGCCTTTAAGGGATAGGTATACTTGGACTAATGTAACAAAATATGTCTGAAGCACTGTGAGACATCGATTGTTTATTTCTTTTCAGGGTTGTAGCCATTATGTTATCCTTAACAGGTGCATAATTTGAGCTCCCAAGTGCAGGTGTCCTCACTGGTCGCACGGCTTATTTGCCAGTATGAATTGTTTTGTAAAGTTGATGAATATTGAATGCCTTATATTCTTGATAAAGCGCTATCAAGCCCATCATGTCCGAGTGGGAGATGTAGTACTTTAGCTGGCACGTCTATGATAGGGTGCGATTGGACCGCACCATTTGAACTTGATATGCTACGATAAAAAGACACAAATGGAGGGGTACGAAGGGAGATGTATAAAAGTCTCCCAAAGACAACCGTTGGGTTTGTTGGCAGATCATTCACACCAAAATTTCTCTCCATTTCTATCAAAGAGATCAAGGCGTTCCATTTCATCTTTACAAGAACAATAGGCATTTACGCTGTGGAAATCGGGTGTTTTCCTTGTGATTGCATCCAGACTAACGTGAGATAGTTTTTGTTCGTGATTCATCGGCAATTCAACGTTCGTTACGGGGCTATTTGCTGTTTGTGCATTGGAATCAGATAAGTTGTCTTTCGCCGACTTGAATTCCAACACAATTCACTTCACGTCTTGCTCATTTTTGTATCTCATGCTGAGTTATCATCTCCTTCAGTACACATTTTCCTCAATTACTTTGTCTATTCCTCTCTTTTAAGTAGCAAGAGTGCAAGACCATTATCGGAGACAGCGACACAACAACATCGACGATGACGACGACGACTAATTGCTATGAACTAATAGGAACATGAATGTTGCCATGGATGGAGAGTCGTACCAGGACGCTGAAGCTGTTGACTGAAGCGAAGGAAGTGGCCATGGACGTGTCGGAGAGAGGGAGCTCCCCGAGGTGGCCCACGAACATGATGGAGATCACCTTTATGCAGTACTGCAGCAGGCTCACTTCGATCAGTGGCCCCGACACCCATGCCTGCTTCTTCACTTCTTCGAATATGATCGTGCGGCTCTCGTCTCCTCTTCGAGCCGAGCCGTGCGAAGATTTTTTGCCGCCGCCGCCGCCGCCGTTGTCGCGTTCGTGATCTCTGTT
Source organism: Eucalyptus brandiana (assembly GCA_014182725.1). Lineage (NCBI taxonomy): Eukaryota > Viridiplantae > Streptophyta > Magnoliopsida > Myrtales > Myrtaceae > Eucalyptus > Eucalyptus brandiana. The sequence goes on from CM024669.1 coordinate 35,215,068, forward strand.
TTGGATTAAAGGGGATTTGAGGAGAGCCGCTTCATGGATCTCTCGATCTCCGCCTCTTCCTCCCATTCTTTCTGGGAAGCCGCCAACGAGAGAAGCTTGCCAGGTTTGACTTGGCATGGGTGTTGGGGTTAGCCTCGTACCCTTTTTGGTTTGATCACGTAGGCTCGTTCGCAAATTATTTGCAAGCAAACAAAAGTTCCGGCTTAATTGCCAAAAAATCCTAAACATATTACATTTGTACCAAATTAACTCTAAACCTTTCAAATTGACCAATTTAGTCATATACATTTTGATCATTTACTATGATAATCAATCCGGCTAATTTTGATTAGAAATTGTTAATGTGGCGCCGATTGTTTTATGTGACATGACTGACATTGGCGTAGACTATTTTTTTGAATTTCTTATTTATTTTATTTTATTTTCCTTCTTATTTATTTATTTATTTATTTTCGTTCTTTCATTGTGGCTAACGAACTTTTGTCGGGGTCGCGGCCCTCGCCTGAATCTAGGCGAGGCCATTATAGTTGCAACTAAGGCTGCTTTCTCTCACAATTAGTGAGGCTAGCCTTGCCCATATATGGGCATGGGTCGGCCCTTGATGGAGCTTGTCGGGCATGTTTAAAAAAAAAAAAAAAAAAAAAAAAAAAGAAGAAAAAGAGAAAAAAAGGAAAAATAAAAAAAATAATCCAAAAGAATTGAAAAATTTTGTTCACATCAGTGTTAGTTATGTTACATAGCATGATTAGTGTTAACATAAATGATTTTCGATCAAAATTGGTCTAATAAATTAGTGTGTAAAAACATAAAAGGGTTTAAGATTAAATGGATTAAATTGAATGGTTTAGAATTGAATTAATATAAATATAATAAGTTTAAGATTTTTTTGATAATTTTTTTTGAAAATTTTTGCTCGCCATCAAATGAATACAATTTAATAAGACAACAAGTTGCTATCAACGACATCAATTTACTTGAGTTTAAATTAAATTAATACAGATACAATAGGTTTAATGTTTGTACATTTTTGTTCTTTATACGTTTCATTGGCACAACATATTATTTATACCCCATCACAGTAGTCTTGAAAGTCTAGTTAGAACTCAAGCCTAAGTTGATCTTAGACTAATGATCACTTTTGATTATTGTGTCAAATCGAGTAAATTTAGGCTCTGGCTATCGTAATTTATTCTACCTCTAATTAAGCTCAAACTTAGAGATTTCAAGCTCGGTTGAGCTGTAGAAAGGATTCTCCAATTCGATATATATATATTTCTTTTTATTTATGCGCTATCATACAATGATAATTATATATTTTGTATTCATAATTGCATCAGCATGAGGAGAGAAGAAAGGTGAGAATTGACAACATTGCCGGTGTCCATAACAATATTTTCTTGTCAAAATTGGTCAGATGAACTCAATGAGCAAGAAGTGAAAATGTTTAGGACTGAATTAACAAAATTAAAAGGGTTATGATTTAATTGGCAAAAGCGCAATAAGTTTGGACTTTTTGGACAATTTTTACCCAAGCACACCAGTCCACAAGGCAAGGCTGCCATGAGGTTATCAATCACCTAATCATCATCCTTTTTTTGTTTTCATGTCCCAGGGGGCCGTCACAGAGCAATCTCCTTTTCCCCGCCTTCTTATGACCGCGACAGCCGATTATGCTATGGAGAATTGATCAGAATCGTCTAAGTAAGAGATGATTGTTGAAAACCCGGACTGGCCGGCCCGGATCGGGCCTATTTTTTCAGACTTTGGTAGGACTGGGCCCAAAGTATTCCCTTTTTTTTTTTTTTTTTTCCCGTTCAGGGGGTTTCGGTTTTTCGTGCTTTAGATACACGAGTCCAAGTGGCCCGGCCTGGCCCTATTCATATATAAAAAATGAAGTTCCTATAGGTATAACAAAGACCAAACCAGTAACACTAGAGAACCCACAACACAGTACACGTTACTGCTGTAGTCGGTTCACTTTTCACAAAGTTTTGTCCTTTGTTTGCGTGTTCTTTCTTTTGCTTTTGATGGAGTCCTTTGAACTGATTCTTCATTGCGTGAGCTTAACAATACCGATTTAAGGGGACAAATCCATTCCATTCATCCAAAAGAGAAGGGAAAGGACCTACATCTTTGCATGTGAGTTCAACTTGGAGATGGAAGTCTTCATTTTGGGATAGTAAAGTAAAATCAAGCTCGTGAGTTCATTATCCTAGATTAGGTAGGACAAGTTAGTAGGATCCCTTTTCGATGTTCCCATGCTCCTCTCGCATGGTGATACGAGAAGGATGAAATGGTGCGTTTGATTGTACTTTTGGAAAAAGTTTTAGGGAAAATGCAAAAAACTTTAAATTAAATGAATTTTGTAAATTGTGAATTACGTTTGGTAAATTGTAATCTAAAAGTCATTTAAGCAAAATAATGTATGGATAAATTTATATTTATAAAGGACTTTTGTGATTAAAAAAAAGTTGGTTGGCAAAGGGCGGACGGTTGCTGGCGATCAAAATCTAATGCTAGCAACTCAAATTGCATTGTCAAACTCATCATCACAACATCTTCTCCTCCTCTTCCTCTTAACCACCATCATCTTCTCCTCCATCTCTCTTTTTGAGGACCACGAAGAAGCAAAAGCTCAGAGGTCCGGCACCTATCCATTGCCCTCAGCCACTACCCTAAGGCTAGGTTGTCGACCTCTCCCTTTGCCCCCGTGTCACTGACGCCTCTCTTGCTGTCGTCACCGCCACTCACGGGGGCTCCCTCGGCTACCTCAACCTCTCCAAGTGTCGCGAGGTTGCTGGGTTGCAGCGGCTCAGGAGACCCAGATTTGGGTCACTACATTGCGCAATGATGACGAGGGGGCCCCCAATCTAGGTTAGTCAACCCCTTGCGAGTTGCTATGGCTTAGATCTGGGTTGTAAGGACCTAGACATGAGTTGTGACGACCTAGAAGGCAACCTCCTCGGGTTGCCATGCCACGCAACCACAGCGAGGGGGCTGTTGATCTGGGTTAGGCGACCCCCTTACGAGTCACAATGACCTAGATCTGGGTCACAATGACTCAAATTTGAGTTGTGGCAACCTAGAAGGCGACCTCCATGGGTCGCCGCATCGCGCGACCACAGCGAGGGGACCGCTAATTTGGGTCGAGCGATCCCCCACAAGTCGCAATGGCCTAGATATGGGTCGTCGACATGCGAAGGTCGCCTGACCCTCTAGTGATGGTCGCTTAGGTCACCACGTTCGTTCTATCGTCTCTTGAGCCATCACTGATCCCTCGCTGCTCAAGGAAGATGAATAGTGTCACAAAATGAGGGTAAAAACAAAAAGTTGATGAGGACAATTTCGAGAAAAAAAATGTTGTATAATATGATATGGGCATGTCAAGAAAGCTTTTTAGCTTTCAGGGCGCGCGTGATAAAATTTCAACTTCTCTATTTCTCTGTTTTTCTGTTTTTCGAAAAAAAGTTTTGAACAGAAATCCGTTTGATAACGCAATCTGATTTTTCTATTTCTGGAATAGATTTTTATTCCATAAATAAATTTGAAGAAGAAATTAAAAGTTAAAATTTTTAATTTTTTAATTTAGAAATAGAAATTGAGAAATCAATTTTTGTTTAAGAAATTTTATCATGCACACCCTAAATGTCCACTTTTCCTGCCACACATCCAATTTTTAGCTTAAAGTGCTTCGAGTGTCTAAAGCCCTTTTCAAATGCTTACTCACCCAAGACTCTCGCTTACTGATTTCACTAGATCCATGGCATCGGAGAGTGCGTCTCGTCGTCTACTTATTTCACTATATGGAAGGCGTCGGAGAGCGCGTTTCAGGCGTCACCAAGTCTCGAAAGCCTCACCTTTGACCCTCGAGAGTAGGAATTCTGTTCTAAAGATGACGATGCTGAGGGTACAATAAAACAAGGTCTGTCAACACCTCAAGTAGCCATCTCCTTTCCGAGGAGCATGGACCATTGCTCACGTTACCCTCTTTTCCCTTCTCTCTCTCTCTCGCTCACTCAAATCAAATCGGAAAAGGATATCGTCATGGGCCATCATCTGGGCAGTCATCATCCTCGCATTGAGGGTCATGCTTTCTCTCTTTCTCTCGCTTGCTCCATTGTCTAAGGGAGTCGTCATTGTTGCATTACCAGTTGTGCTCGTCAAATCTATCACGCCACTTTTTTTTTCTAACTTTCAGCTTTGCGAGCTAGAACCACATAAGAATTTCCAGTGAAACCCGAAAGAACACGTCTATTCGGCATCCAAGTCGACATTCCTATGCCAACATAGTACTTTTGAAACATATTAATAAAGATAGACGAACAAAGAACACATTAAAAAACAGGATAATTGTCCAAAGTATTAAAGTTATTGTAAGGTGATTAATTCAATTCCAAATTTTCCGATTAATTTAGTTTTAAATCTTTTGATCATTTGTCAATATAATCATTTCTCGATCTTGATCGGAAATCATTAATGTGAAGTGAATGTAACCATCTCACATGACATAACTATTGTTGACGTTAACGATTATTTCAAAAAAAATTTAATTTTTTTTCCTTTTTTTCTCTTCCTATTTCCCTCTGCTGAGTAGTAGAATAGCAATGGAAATCACAAAACCAAACAAAAGGTTGATAAAGAGTGGAGATTCTGTGGATGGTGCAAATATGTCAAAAGTTGCTGAAGTGGGAGCACCAAAGGTACCTACATCAAGATTAGGAGAAGACAACTCGGAAAACGAAAATTCAAGTATGTAATCTTTAGAAACTAGATTTATTGAAGAATTTGAAAAGAAGGAAATGGTAGGAAATGAGTTGAGAGGACAAATTGACAAGAGCATCCCATGTTTCCAAAACGTAACATGACAAGAGATGCGATAGTGATTAATGATAAAATCCCAACATCTATACCTTTTTGGTGCTCGATGTCACATCCAAAGAAAACAACATGGACACGCACAAGTATCTTTCTTTGAGGCATAAAATTACGGTCATGGGTAAAATTATGGTCCTTGAATAATGCCCAAGCACTTAGCATGAACTTGCTCTGAGGCACTTGATTATATGGGTGAGATGATAATTTTACCTGTGACACTTTGACGGAAGTTAACGGAGAATAAATGTGTCATGCATATACTAATTTGGGATTTTTGTTGACCCAAATAATAATTTATGATAATTTTATTATAAGGATATCGGTTTTGGGTTTTTCATGTTATTAAATTATTAATTTATCAACAAGGCATTCAAGTTAGAAATTTTTGACAATATTTAATGGAAGCTAATGAAAGATATATATGTCATGCGTTATTAGTGTATAATTTTTTATGATAAAAAAATTAGTTTGAGATAAATTTATTATTAATGTATAATTTGGAGTTTTTGGTGATATTAACCTAATTATCTAAACACAAAGTTTCGAGAGACTGATATGTCTCCGTGGAGAAAATATTTAGTGGTTGCTTCTCATCAAGTCATCATACAACATGGAGTGCCTTTTTTAGAGTTTGGCCAGTTACCACTTGACACGTGAATTCTGACATGCAGTCACAAAAAATTAAAAATCAGCTCATCAATTCGTTCTCTCTCTTCGTCCTCCTCCAACCAGAGTCACCTTCGCACGTCCACCGCTGACGCCCGTCAAAGCCAACATCGGTGCGCATCCAAACCAGATTATCCCTCTATCATCCTCGTTGTTAGCTTCGTCTTCACCGAAAGGAGTCCTCCATCGCCGTCGTCTTTGTGGTAATCTTTACCCATTTTTGACCTGAGCAAATGGCCAAAAATTTGGAAAAAATAGAAGTCTTTGAAAAAAAATCTAAGGAAAAATCTATGAGACAAGGAAGGGGCAATAGGTCTCTCGGTTTGTCTTTTTAGCCGTAAGATTTGACATTTGGAGGAGTTTACGGAATCACGTGGGTGAGAAATCGGTGGGTCTCTTGGCTTGATCTTTTGGCCAAACGTAGAAGACATGGTTGCAAACAACTTGAGTTATAAGGAATTTGTGGAAGCTGGGTTATGGAAAATCCGGGAAGTTGGGAAAAAAAAGCAACCCAAAAACTTGAATGGTAAAGATCTCCTTTTTTTCAATAGTAGCTCATAGCTAGAATAGGAAAACAAAAGAAACCCAAATTTGAATGCTAAAGTTGACTTAGAAATTGACTTAGAAATTTACAATCCCCCCGTGACTCTCTCTATTAGTCTTCGTCTTCGTCTTCCCGACGGCCAACTTCCAAATTTGAAACAAAGCCTCGTCTATGGCCGTGGCAAGCGAGGTCGAGATTCCGATTGTCGTTGAGCTCCGATGGAGGGTGGGAAGTTGGGACTCAGCTCACGGCTGATGTGGCGACCATAGCAAGGTGGAGGGCTTGTGGATGGAGGCTGGGGCGGAGCAAGGGCTAGAATTTAATCAAAAGTGGCCAGAGCAACGGCTGCATAGGAGGAGAAAGAGAGAAATTTTTTTAATTTGTTTTATTTATCTCCACATCCAATACATGAATGAAGCGGTGATTGATTAAACTAAGAAAAAAACTTCACGTTAGATGATGATGTGATGAGAAGTAATCATTGAAAATTTTAGACTTTACTAGCATAAAAATCTTTAGGATGTTATGAAAATGACAATTTTTTGTAAGTCATAAATTGGAACAAACTCTATAATAATTTGAGATTATTTTTTATTAATTTTTTTTTATTTAGAAAAAATTATTAACCTCATAAAAAATTAAAAATTATTCTCCAATCATCTCTGGAATATTTTCTTGGCCACGCGAGTTTCTCAAAACCACGAGATGCGTGCGTCGTGTACTCCTCCGCCAAAACGACCCATCATCACTCACAAAACTTGGCTGGGTTTTACACTCCACGTCAGCGAGATGTAAGACCATTCAGATTTCGACACGTGGCTCCACGTGTAAATGGCGTCAGAGGTCCAAAATTTGCTCGGCTCGGCGCGCTCTCTCCTCTGCTCGAGAGAACGCACGGAGAAAAGACAGAACAGTAAAAGCGCACTCCCGCTCAAGAAAAACCTCTCCCCTTTTTTCAATTTCCAAGGGCTTTCTCTCTCCTCACGATCTTTCCTACGCACTCCCGCTCAAGACAAACCTCTCTCCTCTTTTGAATTTTCAAGGGCTCTCTCTCCCCTCACGTTCTTTCCTTCGTCTTCCTCCCTCATCGGCGACGACCCAAGCGAAAAGCTTGCTCAGAATCAGCAGGGGCTCCGGCCATCAAGGAACGCGATGGTGACCTAAGCGGAAGCACGGGGTGCAATTCGACCTAGCGGAGATCTCCCTCCGCGGATTCCATCCTTCGTCTTCCTTCCTCATCGACAACGACCCAAGCGAGAAGCTCGCTCAGAGTAAGCAGAATCAGCAGCAACAGACCTTGTCCATCAAGCAACACGATGGCGACCCCGAACGGAAGCACGAGGTGCGATTTGACCTGGTGGAGATCTCCCTCCGAGGACCGCGACCCCTTCTTCTTGCCTGTCGGTCTATCTTGACTGAGATCTCCCTCCGGGGACTGCGACCCCGTCTTCCTGTCTTCCTGCTCGCTGATCAGTTTATGTTCCGCAAGGGGTTAATAGATCGTGGTCTTTTTTTGCCATTTTAGTTGCAGCTGACCATCTCTCTCTGCGCGTATCTGGGCAGGCCACACTCTCCACCATCTTTGCCCCATCTCCCCTCCCCTCCCGCCTTCCTCCATACTTTCATAACTTCCTCCCCCTTTCCTGCTTGACCCTTTTCCTCTCTCTCTCTCTCGAAGCGAGCTTGGGACGCATAACAATGGAAACTGCTGACGAGGCCGCGGAAAAAGCAAAAGCCGATTCCGTCTCACATGAACTGAACCCCATCTTTCTCTTTGTTTTTCTTTCTTTTTTTCTTGTCCAAAAAGCGTGCGAAGCCCTCTACAGAATCAGTTGTCATCACTGAATTTCAAATATACCTGCTGTGTATGTAAATGAAATGCTTAAATCCAATGACACATTTGTGATCATTAGCGAATCAAGCTTTGGCCGGCGTTAGAGATCATAATTTTCACATTGCTTCCTTGCTTTTGCTTAATTTTAAGATCAAGGTTTTGCGGGTGAACGGTTCTTGCTTTGTTGCATAGAATACTTGCCTTGATACTAGAAATTGCTACTTGTTATGATGCCAAAGATTCTTGGATTGTGTTTTGCTATAATGATTTACAATATTCTTCCACTTTGCCAGAAAATTTCGATTAGATTATTGTATCTGGGTAGAATGAACCTGCTTTTCTTAAATTGATGTGCTAATTCCGAGCAATAAAAAAACGCTGACTAGCACGATTTGAACAGATGATGGTGTCGCCTTCATTCTTTTAGGTTGATAATGCCATGAGAATAACTGAACAAGCCCCGCAAGCTCATTATTGGAGACGACAAAATGGCAAACAATGCCATGATAGATGAAACAAAAACAAAGCAGATTATAAAGGCAACTGTATATGCCAAATTCTAAAAGGTTAGTAAGTTGGACAAACAATGTTGGTAAATTATAAGAGAAGTTGGTACATTTGAAGCGAGCAAATGAACACGTTGATAAGTTAGACAAACAATGTCGTTAAATTATAAATGGGTTCGACAAGTGACAAAAGATTTTAAAAAATATACCGACATGGAAGAGCATTCTACATTTTGTGTACCATAAAGCTAGAAATCTGCAAAATGGTAACAAACAACATCAAATTGCAACATTATTATTGATTAATATTTCAGAAAATAGCACATTTCTTCAAACTTAGGGACTTAGCTACATGCTTTCCCTTCCAGATCCAAGGGACCTAACAATCCCTCATTTTATTTTTTCATCGAGATCCCCATGATCAATTTTAGACCTCGGTTACAGACAGGAAAAGAACAATGCAGAGAGCCAAATGGTGCTCCATGAAACAAAAGGAAGTCTAGGCCGACGATTTCCCATATCTCGGGGGCGTGTCTGCATACCCCCACGAGCAACAAGCAAACCCTTCATGAATGCTGTCACCAGCGACCTCCTCGATCAGCATGGCATCCAATATTTCTCTCACATCATCCTCCGCAAGATGGGGTTCAATTCATGCGAGACGGAATCGGCTTTTGCTTTTTCCGCGGCCTTGTCAGCAGCTTCCATTGTTATGCGTCCCAAGCTCGCTTCGAGAGAGAGAGGAAAAGGGTCAAGCAGGAAAGGAGGAGGAAGTTATGGAAGTATGGAGGAAGGCGGGAGGGGAGGGGAGATGGGCAAAGATGGTGGAGAGTGTGGCCTGTCCAGATACGCGCAGAGAGACATTGTCAACTGCAACTAAAATGGCAAAAAAAGACCACGATCTATTAACCCCTTCTGTTGCTGCTGATTCTGCTTACTCTGAGCGAGCTTCTTGCTTGAGTCGTTGCCGATGAGGAAGGAAGACGAAGGAAGGAATCCACGGAGGGAGATCTCCGCCAGGTCGAATTGCACCCCGTGCTTCCGCTTAGGGTCACCATCGCGTTCCTTGATGGCCGAAGCCCGTTGCTGCTGATTCTGAGCAAGCTTTTCGCTTGATTCGTCGCCGATGAGGGAGGAAGACGAAGGAAAGAACGTGAGGGGAGAGAGAGCCCTTGAAAATTGAAAAGAGGAGAGAGGTTTTTCTTGGGCGGGAGTGCGAAGGAAAGAACGTGAGGAGAGAGAGAGCCCTTGGAAATTGAAAAAAGGGGAGAGGTTTTTCTTGAGCGGGAGTGCGCTTTTACTGTTCTGTCTTTTCTCCGTGCATTCTCTCGAGCAGAGGAGAGAGCGCGCCGAGCCGAGCAAATTTTGGACCTCTGACGCCATTTACACGTGGATCCACGTGTCGAAATCTGAATGGTCTTACATCTCGCTGATGTGGAGTGTAAAACCCAGCCAAAACACCACCAACTACTCCAAGGCAGACATTCGGGCCCTCTCTCTCTTTCTGTCAGAGTCTTCATATTAAAAGGAGCTCGACCCAATATTTTCTCAAAAGGAGTAAGCGTAGGCGGCCGAGAGCGCCAAACCCCGCAGCTCTTTCCTTCGTTCTATCTTTTCCCGTCTTTCCATGGATGAAGAAACGAAGCCGAAGATGGAGGAGAGGCTGCTGGCCAAGAGGGAGGAGGGAGAGCGCAAGAGCGATGGCATCACGTGGGGAGGAGTGACGGAGGAGGTGAAGAGGGTGGGGAGCATAGCGGCGCCGATGGTGGTGGTCACGTCGTCGCAGTACTTCCTCCAGATGGTCTGCGTCATGATGGTCGGCCACCTCGGCGAGCTCTCCCTCTCCAGCACCGCCATCGCCATCTCCCTCGCCGGCGTCTCCGGCTTCAGCCTCCTCGTTCGTACCCTCTCTCCCTCACTCCCCCCTCCCTTCACGTTTTTGACTCTTTGTTTTGGATTATTTTACCGTGGTGCGATATTTCTTACCGGACGAGCGATTTTAACATCAACCCATGATCAGTGACTACTTGTTTGAATTACACGTGTGCCATCTGTTTCCATATGATCAATCATATGCTTCCTTCCTTGGTCCTAAGCATGACCTTAAAAGGCTTTGACTACTGGAACTAGTTCGGGTACAGGCCGGGATCTGGGCCAAGAAAAATATACCGGCCTCATTGGCCTTCCTGCCAAAACCCCCAAAGAGAGGGAAGGGCCACCTTTGATCCCCTTGAAGCCCTTCTCCTAGCATACTAGACTGGTTTCAGGGAAACGATAAGGCCTTATGCTCTCAACAATGCCGCACTTCAGCTAAACTTAAATTTCATGTAGCAGACTCAGCGATTTTTGTACTTTAATTCTTTTCGAACAAATGAACTCCACGAGCCATGATGATAATAGCGACAACATGAGTGTTAGAGGCTCAATCTCGCTGATGATTCCGTTGATATTGATGTAATCAGTTTGCTCGAAACCACGCACGACCCTTTGAAGCATCTGCCTGTGCCAGTTGAATCTGTGAGGTTGGATCTTTGAGGTTCCCAAGGGCATCATTGGCACGTGACTGGTGCTGAATAGTCCAAGATGGCGGCTATTTTAGTAATAATTTCTTCTTGACGATGGCTTTGACTTGGCCCGCTTAAGTTGGTCTATGTCGTATTAGAAACGGTGCAAAAGTTAATAATGAATTAACCCGAGTTGGTGAGAATTGGAAAAAAGCATAGGGACATGCTCTTCAACAGGGTGTTAGAGACAGGGATTTGATTCTGATGGGACGAAATCACATTATTGATGTTTGAAGTAAGTGAGTGGTATTCATTTTACCAACAATAATTTTTTAACATTATATTATCAATCAATTTAGTATTAGCGTGACCCCATGTGCTTTCTCAGTGGGTTCCTAGAGTTGTACATGTAACAGTACTGAAATTAGCTTGTTACATTCGGTGCTCTTCTGTTGGTTAAGAAGCTCGTGTTATATCTTCAATACACACAACACGTAGTCATTCTAGGAATATGAGAGTCCAGAAAAAGCTCTTGTGCTATTTTAGAAAACTGATCAATGATGATGATGGACTGCATGTTGACGAAAAAACTGGCAATTCCATCCATTTTGGTTGCTTTCATGGGACATTCATACTAGTCTGTCCGAACGAATTTTGATCTAGGGCTGCATGGGAGATATAAATTGATTCATTTACAGATGGCTAAACTTCTTAGTTCATGATTCTGCAACAACAGCTTGGCATGGCCTGTGCCCTGGAAACGCTGTGCGGACAAGCCTACGGAGCTCAACAATACCAGAAGCTCGGAACACAAACATACACGGCGATCTTCTCTCTGACCTTAGTGTGTGTCCCGCTTTCTTTTCTCTGGTTCAACATGGGCAAACTCCTCCTGTTGATGGGCCAAGACCCGCTGATCTCACGTGAGGCGGGTAGGTTCATAGTGTGGCTTGTCCCTGCGCTCTTGGCATACGCGGCGCTCCAGCCACTGGTCCGTTACTTCCAGACCCAGAGCCTCACCACTCCGATGCTCATAGGCTCCAGTGCCACGCTTTGCTTACATGTGCCTCTCTGTTGGGTCCTCGTGTTCAAGTCTGGGCTACATAACCTTGGAGCCGCACTGGCATTGGGAATTTCTTATTGGTTGAATGTGACATTTCTCGTGCTGTACATGACGTTCTCTAGTGCGTGCCAGAAGACACGTGCACCGGTGTCAATGGAGATATTCCGAGGCATTCAGGAGTTCTTCCGTTTCGCTGTTCCATCAGCTGTCATGATATGGTAACTTATGTTCATCCCCAAGTGCTACTTCTGTGCGATATTCTTTGTTTTCTAGTAGCAGTGCATGTGTATATGCTGTTTATATTGAAGGATGACTGACGCTAGGTCTAGTAAGACTACCCTATGTATTTTGTATACTAGCAGTAACGGAAGTGATGGGTTGTAAATGGGTTTTGAATGTGACCCACTTGTTTCACTTGAAGTCTACCACATCACTTCATGTATCCATTTATTATACCGCTAGACGTACACCTAGCGTTAGTCTTGCACTCCTCTTGATTGGAAAATGAACTTAACTAATCTTTTTTGTTTTACTGTTTGAGGTATTTTCTGTTGATGGAGTTTCTTTCTGTGTACTCGTTTGGATGGATCGTAGCCTTGAATGGTGGTCATTTGAGCTGCTCATCCTGCTTTCTGGGCTTCTACCAAATCCACAGCTCGAAACTTCAGTTCTCTCTGTGTGGTATGTCCTGTCTTTCATGTTACATTTATCATGACTTGACCAACATCTGATTTTAGAGCTGTGTATCAATCTCGCGTCGTAATTCACCGTTCTTGTTTAATCTCATGGATAGTCTCGGGACGATATCAACACTTTACGCAATACCATTTGCAATTGGAGCTGCTGGAAGGTTTGTAAACTCTTCATTTAGCCTTTTGGGGCATGTTGGACTGACCCCCATAGTACCATTGGAGTGTTCTAACAACACCCTCACTCTTTTTCGCTGCCTTTGTTCAATAACAGCACGAGAGTGTCCAATGAATTGGGAGCAGGAAACGCGCAGGCAGCTCGTGTAGCTGTCTATGCAGTATTGCTTATAGCAATCACCGAAACAAGCATTACGAGCGCAGTCTTATTTGCAACTCGTAAAGTCTTCGGTTACGCCTTCAGCAACGAAAAGGAAGTCGTGGACTACGTTACAAAGATGTCTCCTCTTGTTTGCCTGTCCGTCATTATAGACAGCTTACAAGGTGTCCTTTCAGGTATCACTCGATCTCTCTGTATCAATGGAGAAAACTTTGTCCAGATTTGATCTCGATAGACCCAACCATGGAGCTGTGATTTAGGAACAAGGAAGCCTACACTAGATAATTCGATCACCTCCTCAATCGATTATAATGCAATGTTTTTTTTTTTTTTTTCCCTCTCTCGTGATGATGTTTTACTCGATCAGGTATTGCGAGAGCATGCGGGTGGCAACACATTGGAGCTTATGTGAACCTGGGGGCATTCTATCTGTGTGGAATTCCAGTTGCTGCAACATTGGGATTTTGGGTGGGATTGAGAGGAGTGGGACTTTGGATAGGGATTCAAGCGGGTGCTATTGTGCAGACATCGTTGCTCTTAATTGTGACCTGTTGCACAAATTGGGAAAAGCTGGTAATTTAATTTTATCCTCTACTACTCAAATCAACAACATGCCTTGCGGATGACTTCTTAGCAGCTATACCTTCATAAAACTAGACGAGGAGGAGTTTGGGACATCCCTTGATCCTCTTTCTAGCCATGGTGCAATGGTCACAAGTTATGCATGGCTTTTCATTGGAAGTGCAATCATGTTTTTCCTGTCATCAATTCTTCAATTTTCCTTAGTGGCAACCTTTAGAAAATTTCCTTGCTGTCTTGCAAGGACTTGATTGCACGATTCAATAAGATTTAGAAACTAATTGTGCTCAACTGAAGGATTTAGATCAGTCATGGATTTGTTCATGTTAGTTGATCGTGTCGTAAGAAAATGTTTTAATGTAATTATAAAGTATTCATTGAACTAGGCATCAATTCGTGTTGATGTGTAAAGTTGTGCCATGTTATGTTTTGTCGATTGCAAGTTTCTCTTGATAATTCCCGCTGTACTCGGCTCCGCATTCACCTATGATCTTAGGAATTTCCAGCCGAAGGAATTAAGCTGGTGCTAAACGTGCTTTTGATGTTGCAGGCAAGCAAAGCAAGGGAGAGAATATTTGACGGAAGCTGCCCAGCCGATAATGGATCGATTATCTGAGCTCAAGCAGACTTGCAACTGAGAGAATGATCATATTGCAACTCACAAGCTCTCCAGTTTGCTCTTGATTTCAGTGATATCCTGTTCATAGATTGCATTGAATCACAGGGGGCATCTGCAGACGTACGCAATTTTCTCTCAAATTCACTGAACAAGGTCACCATATCCGCACAAATGTCCAACCCCTGAACATCAGCCAGCATTCAATAATCACAAAGCATCAGTCATATGTGATCATCTGTCATTCAAATAAGAGTGGGTAATTTCATTGTCCTGCCCGAAATGGATAATGCTCATTATATCGAGTTATTATACAGGTTGTATCTCGATTCTTGGTCACTTCAGATGCCGTTTCCCGTTTGGTGAACTAAACAAATAAATCTAGATATTTTACTCGAGTGATGTTGTTAGCTATCATCATTTTTATATTTATCGTGTTGCAGCAAAGAACCCTTTTTGGGGGATATCTTCAAATTAAGTGCTTAACCATCTCTTTGAAGGGGAAAAAAATGCGGGATTTATCCTAAACTTTAGCAGCATCGAAAATAAATTAAGATCCAAAGCTAATAAACGCTTCTTACATATATGTAGCTACCGACGATAAGTAGTCTTTAGCCAGATATCACCAAGAAACTTAGAGGGTCCTCACGTAAGTAGCATCGACATTGACACGCGACATGCGACACGATACGACATGACACACCGATACGTCGTTTGTCAAAAAACAGAGAATTTCGATACGTTGAGATACGTTATATATTAAATATATATTTTTATATATACATAATAAATTATCATTTTTATGATTATTTCAATCAAATTAATATGAATTCAATTCATAAATAAATAAATAAATAAATAAACGCTAGAATGAATATATACTAAAAACATTAATCCGCCATTTATTAATATCATTCATTATTTTAATTTGACAAATTCAACTATATTTCAATGATTCATAAAACTTGGAGAAAAAACAAGCGATCCATATTCTGGACTCGCATGTTCAATATGTTGGAAGATGAGAAAAAAACTTAAATGGTGAATTGTGTATTGTGGTAAGTGGGAGTCAGAAGAGAAGAGAAAATTAGGCTTTTCTTATTTTTTTCATTTATGATTTTTATTATTATGTTTTATTTTCACATATATATTTTCCCCTCTCAGTTATTAAATTTTTAAAATTGATCTCGATATCGGAATCACGTGGCGGAAACCCGTACGTCAGAATTCTGACTCGAGTGTTGGAGAGTGTCGAGAAAGTTGACCAGATGTTGGATTTTCCGACATGTGTTGACCTAGTGTCCGAGAGTATTGGACACGTGTCAAAGTGCCCGACAAAACACGAAGGCTCTTGGAGAGTGTCGGTACTTCATAGGTCCTCACAATGTGCTCGAGATTCTTTCTTCCTTCTTTGTTCGTGCAAAGTCCCTTCCGCACTGAAAGTACAAAAGGAGCCAAACTGCAAAAGTTCTGATTCTCCTCTCGAACACTATGGGCGTGCATGGTTGTGTTTATTTTTTCTGTTTATGAACAAAAAATTTGTTTTTTTGTTTCCGGGAACAAAAAAAGAACAGAAACGCGTTTGTTAGTGTTTTTGTTCAAAATCTGTATTTTTTGTTTTTAGAACAAAATTGGAACGGAAATAAGGAAAAAAAAAAGTTGTTTTTCATTGTTCGGAAACACTTTTGAAAAACAAATTTTCTCTCTCCTTTCTTTTCTTCTTATTTTTTCTTTGGCCAATCGCCGGCCTCGGCCATGGTCGGCGACCGGCCGTCGAGGACCAGCAACACCGTCGAGGGCCGGCGACCTCGCCGGCGTCGCCGGCCCCCGGCGAGGCCAAGCGTCGCCGGCCCTTGGTGAGGCTCGGCCTTACGCTCGCCCAGCCAAGGTGAGACCAAGCGTCGGCGGCGCGGGCGAGGGGCTGGGCGAGGCTGCGGCCCTCGTTGACCGGTCGCTAGCCTCGGCATGGCTAGCGACCAGCCAAAAGAAAAAAAAAAAAAAAAAGGAAAAAGAAAAAAAAAAGAAAAGGAAAAATAAAATAAAAATATTAAAAAATTAAAAGAAAAAAAAAAAGAATATAAATTTACCAAATGTATTTTATTCATTTTTTATTCTCGAAACAAGTTTACCAAACATGTCTTTTACGATCAAAAAATTGTTCTTGGAGCGAGAAATAGTTTTTTTATTTATTCTCCTAACGATTTTGAGCAACTGTAAACACAAACAAACGTATTCTATACAACAAATCAAATTGGTCCCAGCAATTTTTCTTGACATATTTTGTTGGCACACGTGGCACTCGACATGCCGTGCTTCGTTTTGCTTTATATAAAGCTCGAATATTCGAAGGGTCATAGAGCATCCCATGCACTGATTAAATTTAATCTTTTTATATGCATGGGTAGTCCCGATTTAAAGTAGTTTGCATGATTTAATAAGAAAGAGCACGTCAGTTCTGGCATAATGGCGGTCCCTATACTTTTTATGTACAATCATATTCGATGAAAGGCTATAATATGATTTTGCGACTTGTTATGGTGTTGGTGTCGTGTTGCCAAGCAATAGGGATGGCGAGTAGGTGGTGGCCCTTCCTGTCTCTACTGGCCAGTGCCATCGGGAGATTATAACATGCAGTCTCTCTCTCTTCTCATTCAAAATATGATTCAATGGATCGAATCTAGTGAGATTGATTATCAGTTGGATGGGGGGTGGAGAAGATGTTTCATGCACGGCTTCACGAATCCTGACAGAAAACATTGATCTCCTCGTCGCTCGTGAGAGCTCAGCTCCTGTCGGTATGCTGCTTTGCGACAGCTCCTCGCTGCTGTCTCAATAGGCTTTTTGTTTTATTATTATTATTTTTTTGATTTCCTCGTCCTCTGTCTTTTCCTTCAGATCCTAAACATATAAAAAGCAATTATTGGCATTGATGAGTGAAAAATCAATCAACTGTTGATATCTTTCTGCCGTAACCTGCGAACTCCTTGTTTAATTGTGGATAAAATATGAGCACAGATATAAAATAATATATAGAGGACAGCGAAATACTTTTGAATAATAGTATGGCGTGCATCGTTTGCACTGCTCATTTGTTGTATAGCTAGTTGAAGTAGTCATGTCAAAATTCAAATGACAAAACCAACTTTGGTACGCAGGATTTGAAGAGACTTGCTTAGTCACCACTAGCATCTGATGTGGTCATTACATAATCCCATATGTCTTTTTGTTGATAAAAAAGAAAACGTTGCACAACAAGTCTTGAAAACCATCAAACATTGTTCGAGAGTTTTGTAATTGGGATATGGGAATCGTGTTAATTTATGACTTTGACATGACATTTGTGGGTGCCACACTTATTCTAATTGAGTCTATGAACTTTGAATTTATCTAATAATGTTCTTGTACTTGCACGATTTTGAATTGAATTCCTCCGACGCCAAATCCATTGAATGTGGTGGCTTACGCAAATAAAACTTTTCCCATGCAGATGTTAACATTGGCTAAACTTTATCTAATCTATGTTGGCTAAAATTTTCCAGACAAGTCTAGGTGGCAACATGTATATATTATCGCATCATATTTTGGTTTTGTTCTATAGTCATGTCACCCAAATTCGATGGATTTAGGGTCAAAATGACTCGATCAGAAAATTTATGAAAATATAAAGATATGATTAGACAAATTTAAAGTATGAGGACTTGATTAGATAAACTGTGACGATAAAGAAACAAAAAGTCAACTTTTCTGCAAGAAAAAATAGTTATTGCTAGAGGCATGGGATAAATATTTCATTCCCCGAGCAGTTCATGTTCTCTAACAGTGTAAATCTTAATTATCAATTCAATGGGCAGCAAAAACACCTTCCTATTCCACATTTCCCACGCAAAAACATCAATTATCAAAACCAAATTGTCAATTCATTGGGCGGCAAAACCCCTTGCCTTGCTTCCATTTTGAAAACTATGTCCACAAAGAAGACAATGCTTCCTACCTATAATAAATAGTGACCGGCGATAAGTAGTCTTATAGCCGGATTATCGCCCAAGAAACCCAAAGGGGCCCTCACGATGTGCTCAAGATTCCTTCCTCCTCCTCTGTTCATGCAAGCACCTTTCGCACTAAAAGTTAGAAGGAACCGAAATGCAAAAGCTCTACTTCTCCTCTCGGATTCTGTACAGCGAAATAAATTGGTCCCAGGAATTTTTCTTTTCGCTTACTGGTCGACATGCGTCATACGTACCCCTTTATCTTTTATATAATTCAGTGATATGAGTACAAAGGCCTAACTATTCGAAAGCTCGTTGAATACTCCATGCACCGATTAAGTTTAGGTCTTTAGCCTTCGTAGATAATCCTATTTGACAGCAGTTCGCTTTCAGTTTGCGACTTGTACAACGTTAATGTATTTTTCATGATAACGTGTTGTAACGTTGCACGGCAAACCAAGTGGGATATAGAAGGGCCGGTCTTATACGGGCGCGCATTGTAGCCCCACGTACGAGGAGGCGGTCCCAACGGCGAGTGGGTGTCGTATACTAATTTGCTACCACCACTCGCTGCTGATTCATTAGGATTTGACGTATCATCATTTGTTTTTTGGCCTCTTCCTTTTGTCTTTTCCTTCATATGTTAATATTTTTCTTCTCTAGTCTGCAAACACTCTGTTTAAATGTGGATAAAATATCTGCACACAAAATATGTGAATCGAATCGAATCAGCATTGTTCTTCAAAGTTAATTGTTTATGGTGCATTTGAGAATGACTTTCCCAAAGTCCCTTGGGCGTCCAAAATCTCTTGGGCCAAATTGCAAGTGCTTGGCAATTTTTTTTGAAATTCCATTTCACAAAGGCCAGCCTTATCAAGGCTGAAAGCCCAAGATAAATCAAAGTCCAAGGCAAGTCCTAAGCTACCTTAGACCTTATGCTTTCTTAACATACCTTCAACTAGGGTTAGTAATTTTGTTTTTCAAAACTATCCTCACTAACTTTTTGTTTTTCCAATTTTGCCTTGATTACTATTCATCTTCTTCTTCATTGGAGTCAACCGAGGTGGTTGCAAGTGATTGGTGATAAGCTAGCGTGGTCGCAGTGACATAGGCAATTATTGTCGGGGGGGTCGCGTGACCACCATGAGGGGCTGCACGATTTAGGTTGCACGACCCTCGCCGAGAGTCGCCTAACCCTAGGTGACCCTCGCTAGTGGTCTCCATATGCCACCTAATGTTGATCACCTGCCCTTCATCAGCGACTGCCTACCCTTGGCTGACCAACTCTTTTTTTCCCCCTTTTTAATAACAAAAATCTTTTGCAAATATAATTTCTCCAAATATAATTCATAATGGACTTTAGAATATAATTTACCAAATATAATTTGTATTTTGGGAAACTCTTTTAGCTCAAAGTCCTCTACATTTTCTCAAAAGCTTTCCTCAAAAGTTCAACCAAACGCAGCCTATGTCTAGATTTGATAGAAGCTACATTTTATGCCTTCCTAGATTTTTTGCTGCTTTTTTCAGTAAATGGATAAAGTACGCTTTTTTCACAGAAAAATTCAAGACTTAAAAAATATTTTCTTCAAAATAATTAGTCATATAACAATATATGTCCAACTATTTTTGTGAGTGACAAATATATATTCCATTCATTTAATTTTGTAGCCGATACAAGTAATCATCTTTTAGAAAATGTTCCAAATATTGAGATTTCTATTTATAGGTTTTGGAGATGACAGTTTCATATATCCATGAAGAGAGAAAATTGTCCAAAAGTCTTAAACCCATTGCATTTTTACCAATTAAGACTTCACAAGTTTAGGATGTTTTGGACAATTTTCCCTCCATCAAAATATGCATAATTAAAGAGAAATATTCGCATAATTTTAAAAAATACTGAAACTAACAAAAATATTTCAATTATCTATAATATGAGAAAACACCCTAATTATCTCCAACATCCCCCAACTGAAGATAATTAAGTTAGCTTGAGTATGCATAAAAAAAATCTGAAAAGCATTGACTAGATTTTAGGATTTTGCTTGTTTGGGAATGGTAAGTCTAGTGGTAGTGTTAATTCTCCCACATTAGCAGCCACCGAAGATAGTGAATCAAAGGAAAGACAACAAGCGGATGATACAACTGGCTTTGCTGACTCAAAGATTAATTGGACGAACATGGTTGATGGGGCTGGCATCGACTGACTTTACTTTGAAAATGATTATAGAACGATGCGGCCTGTGCAGTCAATGTTGTAATGACCAAGCTGAGAAACGGAGGGAAACAACAAGCAGCCGATACAGCTCGCTTGGTGGATGAAATAGTAACTCGATGGCTTTTCCTTAGATGAAAGGGCTCTACAGACTATGTGACAACATTACAGCCTGACATTGGCTATTGGACGTAACAAACAAATGTTGAAATCGACGTCGACATGAGGATATTAGGACTTGTTGAGAAAAAAAAAAAAAAAACACATAAGAAACAAGATGAGCTCCGAATGAGCACATGTTTGTGTAGTGGGTGACCTTTAGGATCGAAGTAGATATATGAATTGAACGGGAGAGTTTTTTTTTTTTTTTTAAATTTAATTTGATGTATGATGACGAAAATTACGTAAATCTATATATAGGTTTTATGAAATGACTATATAAGATAAGGTATATCAATCAAGATATGCACAATCAAAATGAAATATTTGTGTAATATTTAAATTTTCTTTTTATTAGTGAAAAGGAAAACTTTGCACAACAAGTCTTAAAAATCATGAAACAAAACTTCTTGGTCGAAAAAAAAAAAGATCAGGAAACAATGTTCAAGAGCTCGTAATTGCGATGCGCCGATTTGTGTTAATTTATGACTTTGGCAATGGTATTATAGGCGCCACTGACCAAATGAAATCATTCATTTGTACCATCATGCAAAAAGCTATTTTGGCCAACAAGAAAATCATGGGAGCTATTGAAAATCAATGTCTAGCAAAGCGCTTAAGATAAAGAACATAGAGAGGAAGAGAGAGAGAGAGAGAGAGAGTGAGGGAGAGACACGTGACGCATTGGCATATGGAAGAGGGCGAGCGTCTGTTGGCGAGCGGCGGGAGAGAGAGAGGAGGCGGCGGCGATGGCGACGGCGACGGCGACGGCGTCTCCGCCTTGAGCTCGGGGTGGAAGACATTGAAGGAGGAGACGAAGAGGATGGGGTACATAGCAGGGCCGATGGTGGCCGTCAACCTGTCGCAGTACTTCCTGCAGATCGTATCGGTGATGATGGTGGGTCACCTCGGCGAGCTCTCTCTCTCCAGCACCGCCATCGCCATCTCCTTCTGCGCCGTCACCGGCTTCAGTCCCCTCGTACCTCTCTCTCTCTCTCTCTCTCACTGTGCATATCTGATATCAATATCCTTGCCTGTGTGTGAGCTTACAGAACAGGGTTTGTCATTTTCGTTCACCAAGTTTTGTATGTTTATATGCCTTGGATGCTTATACATGTCGCGTGTTACTTGTTGATGCAGTTCGGAATGTCGAGTGCCCTCGAAACTCTTTGCGGGCAAGCTTATGGAGCTGAGCAATACCAGAAATTCAGCATCCAAATCCACACCGGTATTCTCTGTCTTGTCCTAGTCTGCCTCCCCTTGTCGCTCGTGTGGATCTTCATGGGAAAGCTGCTGGTTCTCATGGGCCAAGATCCCGAGATCTCCCTAGAGGCTGGTAGATTCGCCACCTGCCTCATTCCTGCGCTCTTCGCTTACGGAACTCTCCAGCCTCTGGTCCGGTACTTTCAGACTCAGAGCCTTGTCTTCCCTCTGCTCGTGAGCTCTCTCGTCACGCTAATTTTCCACCTAGCGCTCTGCTGGACTCTGGTTTTCCACTCCAGCTTCCGCAACCTCGGAGCGGCGATAGCCATAGGCCTGTCCTATTGGTTGAATGTGATTCTGCTCGCATTGTACATGAAGTATTCCCCCGATTGCGCGAAGACGAAGACGCGTGTGCGGATCTCCATGGAGCTGTTCCCAGGAGTGAGGGAGTTCTTCAGCTTCGCTGTCCCTTCTGCTGTCATGATTTGGTGGGGACTCTCTAGCTTGTCTTAGCTTTAAGTTTTCCTGTTTCAGAAGGGTTTGAGTTGGATTGCTAGTCTCCGAGACGTTACACCAATTGATGCATTTTCGTCCTAATGATTTCAGCCTCGAATGGTGGTCGTTCGAGTTTCTGACGATGCTCTCCGGGCTTCTCCCCAACCCGAAGCTTGAAACTTCAGTCCTATCTGTGTGGTATGACCTTAGGCTTTCGCGTGTGAATTCTTCCTGGTTTTGCTTGCATGCTCAAAACTTTTAGTATCTTTCTTCCGAAGGGAAGAAGATTGCAGAGCTGATTGATTTCAACTTCTCGATCCTCGGCAGCTTGGCAGTGCTTGCGACGCTCTATACGATCCCAGACGGACTTGGGGCGGCAGTAAGGTTTGCACCTAGAAACTCGCACATACATGTTACCCATATATGCACATACGCCTAATTGTTATTATCCGATTTTCTTCGACTTTTCTACTAAAACACAAGTGTGTGATCGTAGCACACGGGTTTCAAATGAACTAGGCGCAGGGAATCCACAGGCAGCTCGTTGCGCTGTTAGAGTTGCCATGCTGATTACAGTGTTGGGGGTTGCTGTGGTAAGCACAATTTTGTTCATCACCCGCCGCTCATTCGGCTACATATTCAGCGACGAGGAAGAGGTGGTCCATTATGTTGAATCCATGGCTCCTCTTTTGTGCCTATCTGTGATACTCGACAACTTACAAGGAGTCCTTTCAGGTTCATTCCTTAGAAAATTAGATCAAACAAGAGTTAGCGGCGATCTCATTTGATTTCTTTTTATTACATTTCTGGTTCTGTCCCAGGTGTGGCCAGAGGATGTGGCTGGCAGGACATTGGAGCTTACATTAACCTTGGGGCATATTACCTCTGCGGGATCCCTGTTGCTGCAACGTTGGGTTTCTATGCACACTTGAGAGGAAAGGGGCTTTGGATCGGAATTCAGATTGGTTCTTTCGTTCAGACTGCTCTGCTCATCATTGTCACGACTTGCACGGATTGGGACAAGCTGGTACTTGCTTGCTTCTAGGTTGAATCTTGTGAAAACCAAAAAGAGTACACTTTGTTATCGATTGCTAGGAAGCAATGAGGATCGAAGAGGATTCATCATCTTGAAATCATCGTTTCGACTCTTTAAGTTAAACCAAGATCCTCAGCTTCCGGCCACTAGTCTTCTTAACGATTCTAATAGGAAAGAACTAGATGTGCGTGATTTCGTCGGACAACTTTTTATCAGTATATTAACAACCGCTGTGTTTCTTGTTTCTCTATTTTCTGATACTGCAGGCAGACAGGGCAAGGGACAGAATATTTCGTGGAAGATCTCAGAAAAACAATGCCCTGGAGTGAGCAAGAAAAGAGTTTCTTAGGAAGAAACTCATGCTCAAATCGATTCTTTCCCCCTAGGTTAGTGGCTGACGTTTGCTAATAAAGAGTGAACGCTGCTTTTTAATTGCATGAGAACGGATCATTTAGACCCCCGCACGATGTGAAGCTACTTTCATAAGAAATAAAATGGGCAACCTCTCTATTTTTCTCCCCCTTGTCAGCACGGCCAACAAGCAGTTTCTATTGACAGCATTGCATCTGCATTAATAACAGAAGTATATGCTCCTTTCCATGAAAGTGGTCAACTATAAAGTACTATATTGCTGCCTTTGCTAAGGCTACTTTGGAGAAATGCAAAGATTTGCGAAAAATGATTGATTTGAAAAATATATATATTTTAAAATGATTATTTCTATCGTTTAAAAAAATAAATGAAAGAAAAATATTATCATCATTTATGAAAATGTTTAGATATGAACAGTTATCGATAATGAAAACATTTTTATTGACTATTCAAGCGATAAAAGCAATTATTTAAGGAAAATATTTTCTAAATCTTTCATTTTTCTTGAAACAAACACATTCTAAATGAGTGCTATGCTCCCGTAAGGTAAGGTGAGCTAGGCCGGATCCTTCGCATAAAAAAAAAAAAATCTAAATGAGAGAGTTTTCTCAAAATGCAAATATTGTTTGTAAAATGTAAGGAAAATTGGTTTAGATGCTAAAAACTACACTTGTAAAGGAAAGTGTAAAGGACTGATGCTGTTTCAAAACATCGTGTGATGAGGATATTTTCGGAGATTCAAAAGTCCAGTGAGGTCAAAGTTGGAAAAAAAATACGTTAGCATTCTGAAAATGCTAAAACTCAAAGCTTCCATGGACTTATCATGGACTAAGGAGAACTAAGGGATTTTGGAAATACGATGTTTACCAAAGCTTTTCCAAATTTTTTTAAACGGCTGTGACTTTTACCCAAGGTCCTTTAGAGACCAAAAGGCCTTAGGAGGCATCATTCAATGCTTTCGCTATTAAATGGAGATGGAAGGATATAGGTGATGCACCAGTGACCTCAATTTGCTCCCTGGACCCTTCCTTTGCATCCACAACAAAAAAATATTTATAGAGAAGTCAACACGCTAGGTAAGTGCAGAAGGGCTTTCAATAATTGGTTGATGTCCTGCGCAAACTTGAAAAATAATTACAAATGGTTAAGTAAAAATTACACCAACAACAGCACAACTGGTTGTGCAAAATGTTGAGAATTCTTATTGTTCGAGAAATTGAAGATATGTTCAAGGAAGAAGCGTGATGGACTGCATAGATTAGAAGGAAAATTTGAAAGAGCATTAGCTTTGGCGTTTATGTTAGCAACAGATTCTTGTGATAAGCGATAGAAGCTTTTGAACAGGAGTAAAGAGACAATGACTGAAGAGCAAATGTATTGAAATTGCTCCACTATAAACGGGAAGCGTTATCCCGCTATCACTAGTGTAAAAGAATACAAAACCCTCGGACGAGAAGACCGATCAGTAGATTTGTACATAAATGCTTCACTACCAGCTATTTTCAAGTACATCCTTTGGGGTAGTCTCAGACGCTGAGCTCACTCTGATTTACACACCAGTAAAGTTGTGAGCACATACAGTTCACCGCCCTATGAGCTTAACCGCCCATGCGCCACCCAAGTAGAGGCCAAGAAGAGGTCCTGCCAGCAGCATTTGAGTAAGAGGATCTGTTGATGGTGTCAACACAGCAGCAGCTACGACTGCACCTACAACTACGTATCTCCAAATGGACAGCATTTGGTCTCCTGTTACTAGACCGACTTGTCCCAGAAGGAGCTGTATTACTGGAACCTGAAGGACAAGTAAAAATATCAGGAGTTGAACAAAGCTGTAGAAATGACTGAGCGTGGCAGAAACTGGAACCGCAAATTTCACTCTTTAGTCGAATGAAATCATATGTGCCTTTCATAAAGAATATCTCATCATTGACAGGAAAGATTCCATGACCAATATCTAGTATCGATTTTGCTTTACTATTCAGCTTTCAAGGAATGTGCATACACTAGTACAGGTTATGGTTGATGTCTAATTCGCATTCTCTAGCACACAATACCACAATTATTGACTAATCTTATAAGTTGAACAGGGAAATGGGCAACAATGAAGGATGAAACTCAAATAGAGCTGCTTTCTTATAATTTCTTGTCTCAATCATGTCAAATGAAATTAATGCTAAAAACCCTTGGCCAAAGATGATTTTCCTTCGTGATATTTCACACTTTTTCTGATCAAGTCTATAGACTTTTAATTTGTCGAATAAAGTTGTGCTACTCTTACAAACTTTCTAATCAAGCCCCTTTGACATTACATCTGGCTAAATCAAACTGATGTAGCCCTCTAATGTGGACAAAACTTTTCCAATGTGCACGTCCATGTGGGCATCCACATTTGCTAAATTTTACACACATCATACTCTGATGCTGTCTATATTGGCTAAATTTTTCCATATGTCCATGTGAGCATCCGCATGTTTTGTGCGTATCATACCTTGGCATCGCCTCAACAGTCATATCAACTGAATTGGATCGAATATAGTGTTGGATAAACTTGATTAGAAAAATAGTGAAAGTAGAAGGACTTGATTAGATAATTAAAAGTACAAGGACTTGATTAGATAAAGCATGAAAATTCAAGGACAAAAAAGTAGAACTTTTCCAAAAACACAAGACAAATTGCTAGAAGCATGGGATGATGTTTTCAGTCATCCAGTATTTCATTCTCTCCAACATTGGAGGAAGCCCATGCATAAACATCAACTACAAATCCTAATTATCAATTCATTCAGCAGTAAAAACTCCTTCCTATTCCATCTTTCCCATCCAAAAAAATCAACTGTAAAATCCTAATTATCAATTCACTGGGCAGCAGTTCCTTGTTTCCATTTTGAAAGCAACAGTTTTGTTTCATAAAATTTTCAGAAAAACACCCAAAAGATCATTAGAAATCTCCATGATTAACTCCACACTCAGCCATGTAATAGTCCACATGAAACAAATTTTAGGGAGACAAAAGAAAGCAATGAACTCATATCATTTTATGAACTTGCAAACTAAAGTTTTACCTGAAAAGATAGACCGGTGCTGAACATGAGCACTAGCACAAACTCGAAGTATTGATCAATGGACCACAGTGACTCAACGGCCCCTTCCGCATAACTCACAAAGAAATTCAAGGCTGCTGGAGTAAGAACTAGGTAGGAGAACACAATGCCAGCATAGAAAAGTACAGAAGACCCTAAAACAATAGGCCCAAGGAACCTTCTTTCCGCTTTCGTTAGACCTGGAAGAACAAACGCTATAATCTCATAGAGAATAACAGGGCTTCCTAGGAGAAGACCACAGTATCCAGAAACCTGCAGTATGAAATAAAATGCTTAAATCATAACAGCACGCCATTCATCATATACAGGTCACCCAACCATGGTTTGATCAAGGGATAAAAAAATGTGAATTGGATCACACAATTAAGCAAATACGCCACACATGCTAAATATCAACTCTTCTAGTGCTTACGCAACTTGATAATATGAAAGAGCTCAGGCATATTTTGTTTTTGTTAGAAGTTGCCAACTCAGGTCTCACAATCTGTTTATTCAGACAACAGAGCAACAGGAATCCACCTCATTGGCAGGTTCATGTAATAAATAATGTTGTTGTGCAAGCAGACCTAGCAAACATGATCTGCCTACCAATGAACTAGTACAACTATGTCTGAAAGTATAAAATCTGATATTCTAGTCATGATGGATACATGAAATCCACATTATTGATGGAATCACTTGACTTGAACAAAAGATACATGGATATCGACTTACCCACCGTGTGACTGCGTACGCGCATGAGAGAGAAAGAGAGAGAGAGGTACCTTCAAAGTTGTAAAGAAGAATTCACCAGGAGCCAGCTGCAGAAATCTAACACCTTGTGTTTTAACGGGAGCTTCCAGAATCACTACCAACTCTTTTGAGAAAGCAAAGCATCCCAAAATAGCAGCACCAACTGCCATAACAGACACAAACAGTCGTTGTCTCAGCTCTTCAAGATGATCAAATATACTCATTTCCTTGTCATCGGGAAGGAGCTCTTTATCAGGATACAGAAGATCATAAAGGGGACTTCTTCCATCATCTTGGTTAAAGGTCTCAATAGTGTCTTGCCTCAAGGTATCAGCCTCTCCTGCATCATCCACTAATGCGATGTCAGCTTACAGTTTTACAGCAGATGTAACTTAGACAAGCACATTATTTCCATGACTCAAATGTGTGGCTTTGATAACATATAAATTGCAATTGAATATCAGAATAGGAGAAAAATAGTAAAGATTTAGCCTGCATATACCGGCTCTAACTAAGAAGAGACATGTTTTCAGCGACAGACAATGCAGATGGAAAGTGCAAATTGGTTGTTGCATGGCTGCAACAGCATAATTCTTTTTCCGGTGATAGGTTTGATTGAACAGAGGTGAATTTGTGCAACAGAAAGGAAAAAGGAAAAAAAAAGAAAAAAGAAAAAAAGAAGGAAAGATGTGTTTAACACAGCTAAAAGCTAAAATCACTTCAAATCAAACATACTCATCCATGTTGCATATACACATCACAAAGGAATCAAAAGACATAGCAACCACAAACAGACACTAAGATAACAGAGTGATTGCCAACAAAGTGGGAAGCACTCACAATACGAAGAATGCGATGTGTTTAGCGTTAGATAATACATAAGAACCTCTCAAGCTGGTGCCCTATAGGACAACACAAAATTTCACCAAAGATGTAGCACAGAAATAAGCGTTTCAGGAACAACCTCTAAAGTCGGTGCCTGCTATGACAACTCCATTTGACCAAACATATAGCACAGAAATCAATCCGATCATCCTCTAGGTTGACGCTGCAACTATTTAAGCTCTTCAAATATTACAAGAGGCACTTAAGCTTGAAAAGTCATACGCTAGAAGAGATCATCCCCAATCGTGCAACTAGTTACAGGAAAAACAAGAACTAAATGCGGACATAGAAGCGCCAATGTCCCAAGTGACATGAAATGGCATTTGCAGACGTCAAACCCGATTCACCATTTCCTTCATGTGACTTCTCGGGCATACGAAAATCACAAATTGATTCCTGATCAGGACACTTCTCCATTAGCATTCCTCAACAAGAACCATCAAATCCAATACCAATAATTCCCAATTCATTACCTCCTCCGAACCAAGGACACCCAATCTTTCACCGGCCAAAAAGGAGCACAATTCACCAACTTGCGAACGCATCACATGGAACAAAACAATATTTTTAAATTAAAAAAGATAAAAGCGATTGAATTCAGCAATTTACCAGGTCTATCCTCCACGGCGGAGCCAACGCTGCCGCTAGTGCCCAGCTCGGGTTGCTTATTCCCGCCATCACCGTCCTCGAAGGCAAAGCAGACAACTTCTTCACGGAAACCCCCGCGACTCCTCAGACCGCTCCAATCCAATCTCAATCTCGTCCTCCTCGAGCTGCCGAAGCGGAGCGAGCTCAGGCCCCGGCCGCGGCCGCTCCTTCCCGCGGAATTAAGAGGGCTGAAGAAGCAGCAGCTGCCAAGCTGCAAATGAGGGACCAGAGCGGCGGCGCTCGTGCTCCCCATCTTCCGGACTTCGATTCCAGAGCAAGGAATTGTATCTCTCTTTCGCTCTCTCTCGCGAAGAAGAAGAAGAAGGAAGAAGAAGAAAAAAATCTGAAGGCTGCGTGTTGGAACGGTTGGCTGAGAAACGGGTTTGGACAAATCCTGCAATTGTAATCAATCTCGCCTTTGTTGCCTAATGTTATTTCCCCCAAAATGGAGATGATGAGGACAATTTTCTTAGATGCTCATTTTGTTTTTCACAGGACATAACTCCATTTCACACAAGTTATGTGATCTGAGACTATTTTTTACGTATCCTTTTCACCATAAATTACAATCCCGTAAAAAATAATAATAATAAAGACTGTATCATATACTACTTAATTGATCTTAATTTATTTTTATCATTCGTTATTTTCATTATTTATAGTACTTTTCTTGTTACATATTATTATGTATCTTTTATTCGCAAGATGTAATTCCCATTTTGTCATTATCATTTCAAATACATTTGTTGGGCAGACTTGTTCGCCTCTTATAATAATTTGCTTATTACATATTATTATCTATTTTTTATTTACAAGATGTAATTCTCATTTTGTCATTATTATTTCTAATACATTTGTTGGGCAGGCTTGTTCACTACTTATAATAATTTGCTTGTTACATACTATTATTTATCTTTTATTTACAAGAGTTAATTCCCATTTTGGAATTGTTAGTTTTGCAGGTCCTATGGTTCGTAATATTCCATAAAAATATGGTAATTTGCCTAAGTAAATAATAAATTTCTTTTCCCATTATTTGGAAATTACCTATGAATATTACTTTCCTTTCTTCACTATAGTGATTTATCGGTAATGTATGATTTCGTGACTTTTGTTTAGCGGGTGTAATTTCTCTTAGGTGGTCATAAGTTCTCTTAGTACTGTGATTCATAATTATCCCCAAAAGTAATGATCTTCCCAAGTCGATGGTTAACTTCTTTTGTGTCATTGTTCTTCACATGCGTAATTGATCGGAACTGTCCTTTACACTCTGCCAAGTTTTGCAACCGGTGCGTAAATAATTTCCACTTTTACGGTAACTTTTCTCGATTGGATGTAAGTCTGTTCGACCTTCCATCTGAAACTATCCTTTAAATATTCAGACAAGTTGAAAGACAGATGAACTGTTTTACAAAGCAGAACTTACGGACCACGTGATTTTCCCTTTTCCTCCAAGGATCCATATTGGGGGACAAAACACATTCGGTACAGTAGAACTGTATGGAGAAAGATAATAACTCCTGTGTACCACTTTCTCCTTCCATCTTGACATGGTCGACAACAATGTCACTGGTCAAGGCAATCCAATGAACACCTTTATTGGAAAAGTTCCAGAGCACTAAAGCCTACTGAGAGCTTTCGATGCAGCGGATGACCGTCCAAAAGATGGGGCGAGATATAAAACATGTGAAGCACATTCCAAATGGCAAAGCTACATAGAATTATCAAACCAACAGTACTGCGAATGTCGCAAAAACATGGAAGCAACTCTCTGACCGAAACTGCTAAAAAAAAAAGCCCCTTAAGAGGACGACACGAACTGACTATTATCTAGGACTCTGATTCTCTCTGGCCTAGCAAAACAAGCATTTACAATTCTTTAAGACGTTAAAAGCATATACAGCAGTACAAGGAAGAAAAAGAAATCAAAGAATCAATGCCCGATAAATCGTAAGTCAATGCCTCTTTCTTTGCATGCTTCTATGTAGCTGCCACGACCAGACAATCAGAAATGCTACGATGCCCAAACCAACAGAAGACCAGAAGACTACCAACCAGTGAGGCATCGGGTTTGGATACAAACCTTGCAAAATTCAACAGAGCCAAGTCATTACTGATGAAAATCTCACCTACCGTCAACACCAATGAATTAGCCATCAAGAGAATTTACCATGTCCAAACTTGATGCATATGAGAAGCTCCACAATACATATTGCCAGCGAAAGCCAAACTAAAGCCCCAACCTTTTTCACCTTTTTCCTGAATATTTAAAAAGTAATCATGTTAATGAACTACTAATAGTTCGAATCGCAATTCTAAACATTCCCAGATAATGTCCCACTTGTGTGCGCGCGCGTGCGTTCGGGAGAGAGAGAGAGAGAGAGAGAGAGAGAGAGACCTGTCCTGGAGATATGAATTGTATTCACGGATTGTGGGGATTGCAATGAGCCACCATAGGATCAACCTATACACGATGACCGGGTTCCTAGGAGGAACCCACAGACAGAACTTGAGAAAGAATGTGTTCAGCTCCACTGTCAAGAAGACAACACAAAGACTAAGGACTTGAATGAAACGCCATGGACCAAGCAAGGGGTGCCACTCGTCTTTGTCCCACTGAGCTGGGGTGAATTGTCCCAATGTCCGTTTAACCTGAAAAGCAAAGTTCAGCAGCCCATTAAGAGCATAAAAATGGCATGCAGAGACGCATTAATATAACCAAGTTTAAAGTTTTCAGACTTCAGAGACATAGTGTTGCACGATCCAATTTAAGCCTGCTATGCACGAGTCATTTTTGCCAAAGACCAGAGCACAAAAGCACACCAACACCACGTACTTCAAAGAAGCGGCTGATATAGCAAAAAGAGGTTCTAGCTTCCCGAAATTCCCGCACTACAATATATTTTCTGGAAGACCAAAATTACTCCGAAAGAAGCAAGCAACCGGATGCCATGTGATTCACTGCTTACTATGGACGAAACTGAGGGATGGTTATTTTGTTTTCAGTTATTTTTCATGGGTTTTGGTTTTGGAGACATTAAGCTTGAAAGAGTGATACTAACTTTCCAACTTTAGACTCGGGAGTCAAAAGGTAAACTACTTTACCAAAGAAAAATCAAATGGAAAATGAAGCCACATGACATGCATATAATATATAGCAGGATTGCCTGAAGAATTCTTGAGATGCGTCCTTTTATCATGCTTAATGAATGGATAATATCAATTTATGAAAATGAGGAATAAATTACAATGTCCAAGCTGTAAATTCCTCTGTACCTTCCCTATGACATTAGGT
The DNA here is from genome assembly GCA_014182725.1 of Eucalyptus brandiana. Taxonomy (NCBI): domain Eukaryota; kingdom Viridiplantae; phylum Streptophyta; class Magnoliopsida; order Myrtales; family Myrtaceae; genus Eucalyptus; species Eucalyptus brandiana. The sequence goes on from CM024669.1 coordinate 35,247,411, forward strand.
TGTCGACTTATACCAACCCACTCATATGTTTTCCCATCAAAATACCTGACAGTATGCATTCCAGCCCAAATACCTGAAAATTGAAGCAAAGAACTAGTCACCAAATGCTTAATATTTCGTGCAGTTAATTCTGTCAAAAGCAACAGAACTCAAGACATGACATCGCCAAAAGCCTATTAAAAATTTGACTGATATTATTCATGAAGCATGTTATGTTCATGCAATGCTCGTCATGTGGCAAGGCAATGACAGTCTCTGTAACGCCAATTATACAGGAGTTACACAATCATAAATATAAAAAAAGCCTGCACATTTTTTTACAAAGCTCAACAAATAATCCAAGCAGACAAATCCTATCAGATAAAATCAAGAAAATAGGTAAAACCGATTTTACAAGACCACTTTAAACATCAATACATGCACACATATAGTAACTATTAAACTATAATGATCCAATTGAGGAAATATAAAGAGAACCTAAGAAGGGGAAGGAAAAAACTGACCAAACCAGTTGCATATGAATATATCCAGAATAATGCTGTCCCACCAGCACTCATTGAAGTTGGGTAACATGTGACGAAATGTGAGCTGAAACCAAAGAGAAAAGCAGCTTAATTGCAAAAAACAAGGGTCCCACAATAAGTTGAGAACAGAAAACATTCCACAACTGTAGACAAACACAAGAAGGGGCATTCACGTGTTTGCATGCACATAAGCTTACACATAAGGCCAAAAGCACAAACCTCCATGAACTCAAATCCAACTGAAAGCACCCACAGAAGTGGCTGATTACGAATCAATATTGCTTTTCCCCACCAGCCAAAGATGTGCGCAAGCACAAATTCATCAAACAGTGTATCCTGGAAAAGGAATGGCATCAAGGAAAACGATCAGATAGACATTCCATAAGATCAGACTCAAAGCAAGGGAAGGTAAAATGACCATTCAGGAAGAAATCATACATAAACATTCTTAAACCTGCTCGTAGGATTTTCTGGGAGATAAATCCTGCAGTCAGCTCCGTATGATCGTTCAGGAAGTTCTGCAAAGTTCGAGCAGATTTCACTCAGTCCCAAGTCCAACTAAAAACATTAATGTAGGAAACTGAATTTTTCATACTGTCTACATCAACACAAGAACACTCAAAAGGCCCAACAACTAATGCATCATGACAGTAGGTGTGAATGGAATCATTACCGACTCCCAGATCAGGATGGAGAAACTTCATGAATTGTCGAGCATCATCACGCTTCTGGAACATATTGCAATATGAAGTCAGTTAAACACCTTAAATTATGGCAGAGATAAGTAGCTAACAAGGTCTTTTAAGATTTCAGAGTACCGAGCATGTATATCCTAGTCAGAATGTCAAATAGAACATTAAAAAGATCGTCAAAAGTTGAAAAAGTATATGCAGACAATTATCAGCCGTAATAAATATTCAGCAGAATAAATGATTGGGACAAGTTGAAGTTCCTTAAGTTTTCCTGAATATTTGCCTCAATTACCAATATCGCAAATCCTCATCCCCCCCCCCAAAAAATTAAAATATAGAGTAAACACTCTGTGGACCAAGGAAAACAAATCGAAGTAGACTTAACCAGAAGAATTGGGGAGAAAAAGAAAACACAGAACAGAGGAAAAACAACAGCAGACTTGGCCAGAGAGAGTAGTTATAAGAATGTCTGGCTACATGGGAACCAACCTGAAAAAGCAAGAATGTGAGAGCAACAAGGTATATAACAGCCATGCCATGGACTAGACGCCAAATTGCAGGATGAGGCCTAATAAGGACCCTGCATAATGCAGCAGATAGGTGAAAGTTAGACAGACCCTAAATATTGCAGTAGAAAGTGAAAGTTGGATAAAACAACAAACGGAAATTTAAAATTAGAAGCAGGAAAGTAACTAAACCTGACCATAAGCCATTAGAAGATCAGAATGTGATAGAAACCCAACTAGAACCGGTAAACCAAAGGCATTAACAATTACAATAAGTCAGGACTGTCACACAATTCCATTCTCTATTTTTCAACACATCATTCAAAAACTTGTGGTGATATCACTATTATCCAGATCTGTTACATATAAAAAATCCCTCTCATTGCATCAGGTATATAACAACGGACAGTATGCAATGGTGAATACAAGAACAACAACTAAAATTGCTAATCCCACTAAGTAAAGGTAATAAACTATGCAAGAATGATCATGCTGTCACTCCATCCCCTCATCATGCCATCACACCATGCCCTTCTCTATTTTAAGCAAATGGAAATGCAGCATTGACTAATGTACTTCATTTACTCAACAAGTCAACAGGCAACCATTTAAGTAATGTTGCGAGCTACAGCCTCACAATCACAACCATACAAAGGAGTTGTAGTTAGTACTCTAATCACTTCCTCCTTCCATCTTGTCCATTCCCCCAAACATTGGGTTTTGTCCCTCCATTTTAGTTCTAAATAAGTGAATAACATAAGGATTTAATATCTTTTATTCTCTAGATGTCAGGATATTCAAGTGCAAAATGAAAAACAATATAAAACGACTAATTTGCTATACCTGTAAGTAAAGTACATGCACGAAAGGAGAAAGACAAGCTGATGGTTAGATGTAAGTGAATAACAAGCGGACTTACGTGGATGGGGCTTGCAGCAAGCAATAAGCCAGAAACACTGCAATCATGGCCCACACACCCCTGCAAGAAACAACCAAATTAAGGGCATTAAAAAGATAATTCTTGATGAGCGAAGTACATGAAATGCAACATGAAGCATTCGAGGCAAAACACGACAGCGTACCTTTTCACAGATGTAACGAGATCACCAGATTCACTTCTTTCTGGATCAAGAGCTCCACTTGCCCATCTAGACAGAAGATATTTGAATTTTGGAAATTAACCAACAGCTCAAGTATAGTTTAATTTACATTACTACACTTTTCATAACAAACTCCATTTGCTCAAAAAAGAAATAAATCATATGTTCCTGTGAGTTAAAGAAATATCATCGAGTCTTCCTCCAGTTCATAAGATAGGTGAAGTTATGCACAGCATAGAAAGCAATCAGGTCCAACAATGCCGCCATGAGGACAAAGGAAACAGATTGCAGATAGCACCCACTTTTGTTTTCTTCTTTCTGCCCATAGTTAACATTCATTTCAACATTAAGACAGACCAGAAACACATCAGAGTTTAAAGGAAGAGAGTCTGTCATTCACTATTAGCTATATGCAAAAAACTTAAGATAAGCTAGCATATCATTTGAACCATGGTTGCCAATCAGCATATACTTACATCAGAAAACATGCTCCAATTAGTAAGAGGGATATGGTCCGTGGCTTGTATGCCCATGCAGTCCAAGGATCAAATTCATCGACAATAGTCAGATTGCCATTGCCATTTGCATGCAAAAGATTATTCTGTCTCCTTTGTCTTCTATGATCATGAGGCTCCATAGCTGATAAGATACAACTCAGTAACTGCAAATCATAGAAGCCAATAAAAACATGATGTCCTTTAGAAATAAAATCCGATAAGAAACAGCTAATTCCAAGAGAATAAGGATCATAATAAAACTACCATTAGAAAACCACCCACAAAAGTTTCGTAATTAAATTAAAGAACAAAGAACACTGTTCTTGCAACAACTAATTAAAGCCAATTATAGCGAATGTAACGTTAGTGCTGTCCAGAAGCAACAAATGCACGCATCACATTAACATCTGCCTGTAGTAAAAAATAAGTGCTTAAATTACTGTTGAGACTGTCTTAACATGAAAAAAGCCGACCCCCCCCTTTTCTCTCACTCCAAGAAAAAAAGGCATAGCAAAAACCACCACTTCTGAGGTTTTCCCCACACAAGATAAAAGTAGTGACTTTTCAGCCTGTGTACTGCAACATGTACATTACAGTTCTTAGTTCCATCAAGTACTCAGCACAATGTGGTAATCTTTCCAGAGCATCTCCGCCCCAAGAAAAACATCTGCAGGTGAAAAAGAACATGGGATGTCTGATCTTTAAATCCAGCTCATCCCACAAACTGTCATGGACCCCTACAGGTTGTCCCAGATAATACACTTACATTCAGCAACACTCCAATGATATGAGTACCCATTGGAATAAAGTTTCCAACATTGAAGCACTCTATGTACTGCTATAGCTACAAATAACCATGACACCATCAAAAAAGGTCCTCAACTTTCCAACAAAGCAACTTTACCTTGCTTGCTTAACCCAGACCATACATGCTGTATCTATCTAAATTTCAGCAAGTTATGAAGTATACGCTGAACATCTATCTCAAACCTTTGTAAGCATAGATTCTAGGAAGCATTCCCTATATTCACTACAACTTCAATATGTTGTGCACCTATTCTTCAAGTGAAAAAAAAAAAAAAAAAAAAATAATAATAATAAATATAAATGTAAATCAATATTGACAAGTAAATACAAAAATATAACCAACCTCACTTCAAAATGAAAAAGTAGGAATTCTATAATCTGATTTCCGGAAATTGAGATACACCAGGAATTTAACCAAAGTTACATGTTTTATTATTTATCTTTAAAAACGTCTTTGCAATAACGGGCATTTATTTTCGATTAACCAAGAAAAGAAAATTTTCACTTGGACTAAGCATAGGAATCGCAGTCCCACAAAAAGGGATGCTTTTCCTACAATTCATCCCTTCAAGATAAAAAAAACCAGAAAGGCATCTACCCACTGTGCAACTGCCAAACACTACCAGCCATTTCGAATTGAGAAAATCACTTTAAAACGGTTAACCATTACCGGAAAAGAATATGGAGAAACCTTTGATAATTGGGATCCACAGGGATTCCTCAAAGACCAAAAACAACAAATAAATGCGAGAATAATCCACAGAAATCTGAAAAGAAGAGGAGAGCAATGGGTATCAACATGCACACGAAAGAGACGACCTTTTCGAGTGGGAGAACATAGAAAAAGAAGAAACACGTGGAGGATTAAGCTTAACAGAGAAGCAACAACGAGGGAAAGAAATGAACAGAGAGATGCCCAGAAGATGCCAGAAAACGATAAAAAAGAAAGTCGGAAGAACATAGAGCAACGACGACACTACACAACACAGCAAAAGAGAGAGGGAGGGCGGCAAAAACCGCAAAAAAACACGAAGAGGGTCCATAAAAACGGTGACCCTAAAGGGGAAGTAGGGAGATAGATGTGCCGAAGCGGACTTACGTAGAGATAAGAGAGAGAAAAAGAGAGAGAGGGAGGGACGGGCTGACAGGGGATCCCTCGGCCGTACGATCGCAGACGAGAAGATCCGGGCCGTCGGATCGCGGAGACGGACGCGAAAGGGGGGAACCGCCGTCGCGACTGGTCGATCGATCCTCGAGAGAGAGAGATAGAGAGGGAGAGCCTCCCTGCGCGCTCGCCCCGCGCCGCCCGCGCGCGCGAGATTAACGAGCGGCGAAGAATTCAATGCAGCATCAGACGACGGAGAAGCGCGAGTTGACGGAAGAAAAGAGAGAGAGAGAGAGAGAGAGAGCAAAAGGAACTCAGGAAGATTGCCGGCTTGGGGGCACACCCTTTTCGCTCTGGCACCGAGAAAACTTATTTATATCCGAATCTGAGAGGCAAAGGAGGAAGCTTTAAGGCTTTTAAGATGATGACGATGACGCCAGAGCTCGAAAAGGTTGAGAGAGAGAGAAGGGAAAGGAGAGGGAATGGAGATGAATACAGAAAGCCCCCCCACCCTCTGCGCGTCTCTGCAAACAGCTGCTGAAAAGGGTCGCGCCACGGAGAGGAGAGGCGATCATTTAATGATTTCCCCCCATTAATTGATGATCTCCGCATTCACGCTCGCGACATATTTTTTTTAAAAAAAAAAAAAAAAAGGTTTCTTTCTCCTGCCTTCTTCCTCCTCTTCCTCGGAGAGAGGAGAGAGAGAGAGGAGAGAGAGAGTACGACGGTCAAAGGGAGATTTTGAAGACGTTTCGGACCACCCCTGGGGACTCGAGTGGGGGCTGGGGGAGCTGTCCGGGCCAGGTCCCGAGAATGCCCTCCTGCTGGTGGCGTAATTACGGGGGCATCATTCCCTGATGATTCGATTCTCCCTCTCCCCTTTTATGCTCTCTCTCCCCCCCGCCGGTCGATTTCGTGACATGATTAGCGCAACTGCTTACGTCCGATCCTGATTCCCTCATGATTATCCAATCGCTTTTTAGGACCTAAAATCGCTGCCAATCCATCGTCCCCGGTCTCTCTCTTCCTTTTCTCCCATTGACTCGGCTTCATCATTTCTCGCCGAATGAAAACGGATTTGGATTTGACTCGCATCCTTATCCAATCATGATTGAACTCAGAAAAAGGGCCGGTCCAGGTTCCTGGAGCACCATCTGAGCCCGAGAAAAGTAAAGGCCAGTCCCGGGTTTTGTTGCGTGCCCCTACTTTACTAGCATTAACCATAGGCATTTTTCTCGGACCACCCTCGACCCGTTCACATTTGTACGCCCTACTCCCCCTCCCCTCCCTCCCTCCCTCCCTCCCTTTTCAAATGGCAGTGGAGGACAGTAATCAATTTTTGTCCTGTCGACGTGTATACGTGCGTACTTGCGTGTACGCGTACAGGTCCAGATCGAGTCAACCGAGCAGGCGTGTACTCCCCTCTCTTTAATTGCAGTCCGTTCAAACATGAAAACGAAATGTCAAACGCCCCCACCCCGCCCCCCCGACCGTACGGCCCCCGCCCGTGTAATAAAAAGCGGGGCAAAGTACGCCCGTCCCAGAGCGCAAAAGGCCCAACGTTTTGCTGCTGCTGCTGCATCTTTGTGAATTATAAAAGCAAACTCATGAACAACAGCAGAGGATGATGCACAAAGGGTAGGAGAAGGGTTATTAAATGGAGAGGGGCAAGGGTCGTTGGACGCAGGAATAAATGTAATGCGGTGTAAATCCAGCTAAGGGGGAATGTCGCTTGGAGGTTGTTGCGTGTCGAGATCGAATCCTTCCTCTCTTTTTTGTTTGGCCTCTCTCTCTTCTCCTGCGCCTTCAGCTTGCACTAGGGTCGGCATCTCCTTTTCTCTGGGTACAGCTCACAAAAGGGTTTTCCAATACGAGGACCGCTTTTTGTCTTGTCAACCTTTTTCTCTTTTCTCGTGTGCTCGCGCAAAAGGAATCCTAAATAGCTATGGCCTTTTGTTCCGGGGATCGAATAATTGCATGCATTATCTCATCGGGGGCAGCTATTCTTAAGTTTTACCTTAATCGGTAATATCGTATTTGGACTTTTAATTCTATCTCACGTGATCCTTAAAACTATTTTCTAAAATTAGATGGTTCCTATTAGAACGATGGGTCAAATATGATATAAGAATACGTGATAATGATTCCAATTTTTTTATACATGTTCTTTTTGTATGACTTGATTTTTACTAATTCAAGGATCATATTGGATAAAATGGATTATATTGAATGTTTAGTAATAATTCCAGGATCGTATTGAATAAAAATTACACATTAAGTATAGTTTAGCCACTATAAGCGTTGTTAGCGAGAATGAGATTGGTCAAGATTGCCTAAAGATTTCGATCGTGCGCACCTTTTGACTTCTAAAAAGCTGATTTGAATTAAAAGTAGGTTTGGACGATGATGGGGCTTATCACATCTCGAGATTCTCCTTTCAAGTACGAACATAAACTTCAAGCAACGACAAGAACTCATTCATATTCTTTGAATTTCTTCGATTATGTTAAACTTCAAAACATAACACATAATATCGTAAACATCTTAATCTTTTACAGAATAGGCTTGAAATTCCACTCTAAAAGTAATGATGGCAGACTAGATCGCTTTTTCCGGAAGAGAGTTTTGGTTGAATTTTTGTGTTTGGTACATGGAAAATGAATGGTGAAACTTAAATCTATTTTTGTTCAAGCAAATTGCCACGTTATAACAGGTGGAAATTGACTTTCCGGGTAAAGTTTTCTCAAAAACTATTTCATCATTCTCTGACATTTAGAGCACTTAAGAAATTAAGTTAACAAAAAGTAATTTCATAATCAACGGAAAATCTATGCTTAAATTATGAAAAAAAAATGGTTTTCTCTTTCAAAATTCAAATATCATTTTTCAAAATATGATTAAATATTGGCACTTGAATCAAAGCTTATGTATTGGTATCCTGACGCTCGTGCTAGGGTCCTTGGTAGCAAGCCCGACTCTAGAGACCGAGCTTGGGTTCACAAAAGCCGAGGCTAGAACATTGATTCTCATGGCTGGGTCCCTAACTGCCATGCTCTGGTACCCAACTCTTGCCCAGGCCAACACTTTGGTGCTTGTGCTCGAGGACCTGACTCTTTCATCGAGTTTTTGGCACAAAGGCTTGAGTCCACAACACCAAATTCGAGACATTGTTGCCTATGCCCAAGTCCACAACAACCATGCTTGAGACCCCAAAACTTATGCACAGGTCTCTAGCCACCCTGCTTAGGTAACTCATAAGGCCCGTTTGGTTCGGTTTTTAGGAAATGTCATTGGGAAAATGCAAATACATTTGGGATAAAAAGGTTTTCTGAAATGCTTCAGTGTTTGGCAAATTATAATTTAAAGTGCATTGGAAAATGACTTTGGTGTAAATATTGTTTGGTAAACCTTACATTTGCAAAGGGCTTTTATTAAAAAAAAAATTAAAAAAATTAAAATCAAGTCTGATGAAACTCTGTTGCCGACCAACGACCACCACCCTAGCCGCCGGTGAGGCTCCCTAAGGTTAGGCAAACCCTGATTTGGCCACTGGCTAGGTTGCTTGAGGTCACACAACCTTAGGCAATGTCGCCTGGGCATTGCCAGCAACTAGATTTAGGTTCACACATCCCAGACAAGCATCACCTAAGGTCATGCAATCTCAGGCGGCGTCGCTTGGGTCCACGCGACCTAGGTGACGCCGTCTGAGGTTGCGCGAACCCAAATTTGGCCATCGGTGAGGCCCAAGAGGCATTGCTTGAGGTCAAGCAACCTTAGGCAACCTCGCCGGCGGCTAGATTTGGGCTCACCTAACCTTAGGGAGCCTTGTCGGCAGTTGGCCAGCCTTCGGCAAGTATGAGAAGATGAACGCTTGGGGAAAAAAAAGTTAAGGTCAATGGGTCAACAATAGAAGGTGGACTTGCATTTCCAAAATGTTGAAAACCCAAAACAAGTCAAACCTCTTTTGGGCTTTCCAAATTCCCAATGCTAACATTTGGCCAAGGGACTTCCAAAAATGCTTGTCAAATGCCTAATATTTTCCCCAAAGCCCCTTGGGAAAGCTGAACTAAAAATGGCCATAGTCCCGAGTCCATTGAAATTAAGACCAATTCCACGACTACCAAGCTCGAACTACAAAGGCTTGCCCCAAATCTTATAGCCGGGCCTAAGAGCCCAGTTATTATTCTTCTATGCCCATGTCACTAGCACTTGGACTTGAGTCCATGGAGGTTGAGCCCAAGACACCCATGCTAGATGCTTGGATCCCTAACGACTATGTTTAGCTCCCACGCCCAAGTTAGTGGCACTTGGGTCCTAATTCAATGCTTAAGTCCATTAAGGCTGAACTTAGGTCCACAGAGGCATGGGACTTTGATGCCTGTGCCCAAGTCCTCGATAGAAATGTCTAGGTATTCAACTATCACTCTCGAATCATTGGTGCTCAGGCCCAAGTCCACATAAGTCGAGTTAGAGACGTCGGTGCCCTGATCGAGTCTCTAGCAACCATGCCCAAGTACCCAGCTCTTGCGCCCAACTCATTGGTGCATGGGTTCAAGTTCATAGAGGCCAAGCCTTGGTCCATGAAGGCGGGGCTTGAGACCTCAGTATCCGTGCTTAAGTCCTCGACGGTATACCTAGGTACTTGGCTCTACACATGCAAGTCACCGGCCCTAGAGCCCAAGTCCATTGAGACTAGGCCCAAGTCCTCGATGCCCATACTCAGGTCCTCAACGGGTGTCCCATGCACTTGCTCCTATGCCCAAGTCACCGTCCACAAAGGTCAAGCCCAAGTCCCCATTGCCCATGCCAAAGGCCCTAGCAACCATGCCCGAGACCCCGACGCCCATGCTTGAGTACCCAACTTCCACACCCAAGTCATTGGCTCAAATCTGGTTCCACAAAGGCTTGGGCTCAAGTTCCTCAAGGCTAGATCCGAACCTTGGTGTTCATGCCTAGGTTCCCGAGTCCCATGCCCAAGTCACCGGCACTTGATCCCAAGTCAATCAAGGACGAGCCTAGTCCTTAATGTCTTAGATTTTCGGTGGTTAGGCCCATGAAACACTAACTCATGCAACTGAGATATGAGCAATTGAGTATCATTTACATCATATGAATAGTACATGTCTTATTAAAAAAAGAAAAGAAAATTTCCTTTCTAAATAATGAAGAATGATTTCCAGTTCATTTACATATTTTGGTTAAATACCAAAACTATTATCATATTCTTGGAAAATGAATTTTTAAAAAACATATTTCTGGAATATCAGGTTTTTTTACAAAAATAAACGTTAGCCGAAGTGAAAAGCATTTTCCAAATGAGACATACTGGGCTAAACTAACCTGGCTCAGGAGTGGAGGTACTCTCTCTCTCTCTCTCTCTCTCTCTCTCTCTCTCTCTCTCTCACATATGGACTGCTCTGAAAGTCCTACAACATAATTTGACGGAAAACACCTACAGCTCTTACTATACATTTGAAAAATTTATTTGTCCAATTGGAGATGAGTACATATGATCTCTCCAGCTGGAGAAGGAGAGAGGAAAAGAGAAGGAAGGGGGGGGGGACTGACAGATATGGTAACATAATCAATGTCCTCATATGCGAACAACGATCGCAATCCAATCTTGCATGCCCTGATGCCGGTCGAAAGAGGAGAAAGAGGATCAAACACGCGTGGGGGGGTCATGCTCCAAAACCCTAGCAATCTCTGCCCACAAATGCAAACATAAAAAAAGAAGAAATTCAAAACATATGTACATGATCGGGGGGAAACAAACGAAACCTTCCAAACAAATGCATTGTCGTTCTGACACTCGCTCCACTTGCTCCGCATCGTGTGCAGTTTCCAACGTCCATGTCCCACCCCATTTCCCTAATTCGACATCATCGTTTTCATCTTCACATGGGTTTATACTGGTGTGCAGAGCTATTACCTTCCGGTTTTTTTTTTAATTTTTTGGTCGGTTATTACCCTCCGGCTTATAAGGAGGATTTGTCAACCAGACTGCGTGCCCACTAAATCAGGCCTAAATGTCCAGCTGAACTGTTTGACTTCTTTTTGAAAATTTCCTTTTTGGGGTATTAAACACATTTTAGGTTATATAGTATCAAAACTTTTGGGCGCCGGAATTAGGTACGTTTCACCAAGCCTTGTCAAACGTCTGGATCATTTTTCTGAGGTACTTTAAGCCAAAAACTTGCCTTGGCAAAGCTAAAAAAAAAAAGCAAATGCCCACTAACTTTGACTTTGAAACATTTTCGAAATGCTACGTGAGGGCTCTAATGAATCATTGGGTCCCTATCTTACCCTGGCAAGCTAATTATTCTTCCGATTTCGTCCCCTGTAGTCCTAACATGCCCAAGCCACCATAGTACAAAAAGGAGGGAGAGTTAGCTGGTTAGCTGATGCTCGCCGCTATCGTTGCCAACTATGCCTACGAAGTCGATGGACATGTTGTGGCAACATAAGGTTACGAGATTGAGATGTGTGCACTAGAGAGAGAGAGAGAGAGAGAGAGAGAGAGAGAGAGAGATGTGGTGGTATTGACATTAAGTTGCAAAAGCGGGGTATCGTGCGACTTTAGGAGAGCCAGATCTGGTAGTACGACCGGCATCTTTGTTTGGCATTTGTTCTCGATTTCCCTTAAAGCTTCTTTCGTAACTCTCTGTCTCTCCACTTTAAAGTTGCCATTATAGTTAAGTGATTAAATATCCGTTACCAAACGAATTAGTACGGTAAAAGTAATTTCGAGTCAAGGATCTTTTACTCATTACAAAATCTTAAAAGCGAAAGCATTTTCAAACGCACCCTTAATCTGTCATTGTCAAATTAGGCGTGCTTGTCAACTTCACTTATCTTGCTATCAATTAATCATGCTACCATATCTTTTGAAGATTTTTTTTCTTGGAATCTGTAATTTTTTTCATTGCATGAAATAACAGAGAGAAAGGTGACATAGAATTTTTCTTTTTTTAAAAAAAAAAAGAAAAAAGAAAAAAGAACTGCATAAAATAATTAGGAACATGATATAAGTCTTATTTTCATATTTCCAGCCAATCTATAAATGCTTGAAAAATGGCGAATCCCATCCATGGCTCGACACCCCGGCAGCCCTACAGGAGCAGGCTACAGCTCGACGACGAAACCGCATCTCCACATGGTTTAATGGGTCTTCTTCCCGAAACGCACCGTTTTTGTCCCGCTCGACGCGTTACGCATCTTAGGCCCTGTTTGGCAACACTCCAAACAGTGGACTCACCCCGATTTTTGTTCCCTGAATCGTTTAGGACGAGAATCGCGTTTGGTAAAAATTTTGTTCGGGAACAAATTTGTTCCCGAGAATCGGTTTTGGAGTAGATTTGAGAATAAAAAAAAAAAAAGTTGATTCTACGTCCGAGAATCAAAAAAGAATCAACACAATAAAACTCTTATTCTTTCCTTCCGCCATCCCGCGACCATCGCCGCCACCACCCGCCGCCGTCCGCCGCCGCTCACCACCGCGGTCGCCGCGCCCGCCCGCCGGCCGCCGGTCCGGCGAGCTCGCCGGAGGCTCGCCTGGCCAGGGCGAGGTCCGGCAAGCTCGCCGGAGGCTCGCCCAGCCACTGGCGAGCCTCGCCGAGCCTCCGGCAAGCCTCATCGGGGCTAGGCGAGGCCCGCCGGCCACCGGCCGAGCTCGCCTAGCTCCGACCGGTGGCCGGGCGGGCCTCGCCCGGCCTCGGCGAGGCCCGCCTAGCCCCGGCGAGCCTCGGCCTCGCCAACCGGCGAGGCCCGCCGTCCATCGGCGAGGCAAGGCCTCGCCGGATCCGGCGAGGCCGAGGCTCGCCGGGGCTAGGCGAGGCCCGCCTAGCCACCGGCCGGCTCGCCTAGCTCGACCGGTGGCCGGGCGGGCCTCGCCCGGCCCGGCAAGGCCCGCCCGTCCACCGGCGACGCTCGGCGGGGCTAGGCGAGCGTTGCGGCACTGGCGAGGCCGCCGGCGACGCTCGGCCGATGAGGGCCGGCCTCGCCGAGGGCCGGCGACGCTCTGGTGAGGTCGCCAGCCCTCGTCCGGCTGGTCGCCGGTCTGGCGACCGGCCACAAGAAGAAAAGAAAAATAGGAGAAAAAGGAAAAATGAAAAGAAAAAATGAAAAAGAAAAGGAAAAAAGGTAAAAAAAAAAAAAAAAAAAAAAAGTAGAAAAAATTATTTAAAAATAAAAAAAATAATTTGGAACATAATCAATGGACACGTTATCAAACGCAATTCTATTCTAGAATCAAAAATTTTAGACGATTTACCAAACACGTTCTTTTACTCGAATCGGTTAAGGGAACAGAATAAAAAATAATCATTTCTTGTCGAATCGGTTAGGGAATGTAATCATTGCCAAACGCGCCCTTAATTACTCAATTTCCTCAGAAAAACTTGTGGTGTCCATTGTCCATGTCTTTGTATTTGCGCAGTAATAAATAGGAAAATTATTCGGATCTCAAGTAAAATTTCATGTTTTTTTTTTTGTTTGACTCAAAACTCTGGATATTTGGGTGTTGATTTTTTTTTTTTTTGATATACCCCTAGATTAGGATTGTCATTTATCCATGTTAATAAGTACGTTTCAATTGTTACCATTGTGAGTGAAGATAAAAGAAAATGATTAACACTGGCATAATTCTCAACTTGATACATTTGTGTCATATTTATTTAAATTGATTTTCGTCAAAAGGTTCCAAACCAGTACACCCGTGCTCTATATACTAGAGTTGGTTTTCCGTTATGAAAAAAATATCAAATCGGTATGGAGGCAAATCTATCCAAATACTAAGGCAAATTGGGGCAAAAAGAAAGATTCAACAGATTTTTTGAAACGTGAAAGGGAGCTCTTACGGCAAAGTGGCAAATTTTAGAAGATTTCAAATCTCAGCTCATTTGTTCCAAATCTACATTCCCAAAATGATATCATTTAGGAGACTCATCTATGTCAAATTTCCATATTCAATTCACATCACACATCGATCATATGAAGTATTTGTCACATATGATTTTTCGTCATGAACGGACTTTAACATAAAATAGATTTGTCATAGGTATCTACCAATTTGAAATTTTTTGTGACTAGAAAATTAATTTAGAGTAAATGTGATGTGGGTGTACCAAATTGAAATTTTTCGGTGGTATTAATCCATATAAAGGAAGTTTCTAAGAGGACAAGAATGGCAAGCTGAGAAAGCAACCTTAAATTTTCTTCATATAAGGTTGTGCTCTTAACAAAATTGAATCTGCTGCGACATGCTAAATAGGAAAGAATATTCGAATCAGCGTCACTTTTATTCCTATACTTTTTCATAGCAAATGTCGGATAATTTCTAGTGGCCAAGAGTGCGCTTCAAGATATATATATGCATATTATATTAGCATGACCATTTGCATATGAAGGACACATGTGAGCAAGATTCCAACTGTTTGATGACAACGTGACACGATAACAAGAGGGCTTAGAGATCTTGACCTCGAAGTCAGTGGGGCAATGAAGACAACATCGTTGACACTAATCTTTTCGTTCGAAGATAACGATAATTAATTTTTTTCCTAATTAAATGAGACGTGAGTCGTAATTTTGGTTACTCTAAGCACTGCCGTGGTAACACAAATATAAATTTACCACGAGTCGCATAGAAGTTACAAACTTTCTTGTGGCATTCGATGTGGTCCCGTACATCAATGGGCCTTGTCATATTAGGATTATAATAAGTAAATAGTTACTCAAATTGTCATGGTCCACCCATTGATTGGACCGATTAGATGGCATAGTTGAAGCTAGTAACTGTCCGTTTCCATTATATTTGGAAGAAAGAAAAAGATTTGAGATACCCAAAAAGATATATGGAATTTTTTTATGTTATATGATAGTATTGATTATAGTGGTGTTGGAGTTTGGTCAGGTCAGATTCGGGGAACATATATGAAAATTGAAAAGCTGCCTTAGAAGACAAAGGGTGCGTTTGGATGGGCATTTAGAAAGCCCATCCAGCCCCCAAAGCCCCTTCAGCCAAAGAAGAGGTGTTTGGCAACCTCCTCAAGGAGCTTTCATTTGAAAGCAAGGTCCTTGGAAATGCTTTGAAAGCCCAAGGTGCCCAGTAGGGACCAGCCTTGGGCTTTCAAGATTCTACCAAATGCCTTGAAAGCATTTTTTTTCTTCCTAAATTGTCCCCATTGATTTTTCATATTTCCTTTATTGCCCTTTTATTTTTATTTTTTATAAATGTAAAAGGAGGAGCCTTCGCCGGACGAAGCAAAGGGCGACGGCCGCCGGCGAGAGCGGATCTGGCGCGCGCGGCCGTCGGCCGAGGTCGCCCAAGGTCGGGCGACCTCCGGCGAGGGTCGCGCGACCCACCGAGGGCCGCCGGAGGTCGCCCGACCTCGGGCGACCCAGCCCGAGGGCCGCCGGAGGTCGCCCGACCTCGGGCGACGGGGGTCGCTCGACCCGGGGCCGCGCGACCCGGGCGACCGCCGCTGCGGCCGCGAGACCCGCGGCGGCGGTCGCCCGGGTCGCGCGGCCCCCTCGGGTCGAGCGACCCTCGGCGAGGGTCGCGCGGCGCGGGCGGCGGTCGCCCGGGTCGCGCGGCCCCCGGGTCGAGCGACCCCGGTCGCCCGAGGTCGGGTGACCTCCGGCGGCCCTCGGGCCGGGTCGCGCGACCCTCGCCGAGGGTCGCCCGAGGTCGGGCGACCTCCGGCGGCCCTCGGCGGGTCGCGCGACCCTCGCCGAGGGTCGCCCGAGGTCGGGCGACCTCCGGCGCCCCTCGGGCGGGTCGCGCGACCCTCGCCGAGGGTCGCCCGAGGTCGGGCGACCTCCGGCGGCCCCCGGGCGGGTCGCGCGACCCTCGCCGAGGGTCGCCCGAGGTCGGGCGACCTCCGGCGGCCCTCTGGCGGGTCGCGCGACCCTCGCGGAGGTCGCCCAACCTCGGGCGACCTCAGCGACGGCCGCCGGCGCAGATCCGCTCGCCGGCGGCCGTCGCCCCTTCGCCGGTCCCGGCGAAGGGTTTAGGTGAATTTTCAAAAAAAAAAAAAAAAAAAAAAAATAATACCCAAAGCCCCTTGCAAAAATTTTTTTTACCAAACACACATCCAACTCAAAGTCCATTTGCAAAATTTTTTACCAAACGCAACCGCATTTTCCCAAAATAGCTTTGGGCTTTCAAAGATTTGATTGGACTCAAAGCCCCATTCGCAAATCTTTGAACCAAACGCAGCCAAAACACGCCGCGAGAAAGTCTAGTCTAAGGTTAAGAGTCAGAGGCACCTCCAGAGGTGGTCTCTAGAGATTGCAACATTAGATAATTTAAGAATTCACGACTTGGATTTTGAGTCATGTGATCTCTGGCCAAAAAACTTCAGCTGATCGACAGCCTAAGATCTGTCCGGGGTCGCCATTTTCACGTGTGTGCTCTCAAAACGGTCCAAAATGAAGTCATCGCTTTGTTACCGACAAATAGGTTAGTAATTGTCCAAACTGAAGCCACAACCACATCTCATCCTTCCGAGCAGAATGATGGTGAGACCTGAGATTGAGATGATCGAAATTAGAGCTTAAAGTTATATTCACTTCGAAACTGAGGCGACCTATGACCGTGCTTATTAGTACTAGAACGATCAACTACAAAACAATTCGGCCGGCAAATGAGAATGAAAGGAATCGCCCCAAAAATTGTAGATTTATAGTCAAAGATTGGAATTCAGACAAACAACCTTTTGTGCCAGATATTGTCTCCTAATGAATGACGAGGAGCAAAATCTGCCGTGGAACATACATGGTGTAGGATGGTAGCAGACACTGAGCAAGTTAAGTCGACCTATCAGATAATGAAAAGACAAAAAGGGTTCGACCATCCCCCGGTAGGCTATGAATAGTGGGCTTTCTTTGGGCCTATTGTGTTAACTTGTCCTAAACACGGGGAAGGGACAGCTGCCCCACACACTATCTTTTCTCAAAATTAGATACTCAATTATAAAGAATTATATGCCAATTAGTTTTCCAAGGGTAGTATTTACTTCATCTCCATTTATTGTAATAATACAAAGACTATCGTATAAATATCTTTAAAAAGAATCATTAGAGCATTAAAAAGAATCACCGAAATTTGCCCTAGTGGTCATCCTTCTAACATGAAAGAGGGAAATGGGGGTTCGAATCTCCACCTTGATTAAGGAGACTGGGGTTGGGATGGTTTACTTTTAAGTATGAATTTCGACTCTCACGTTCTATAAAGAGGCAAGAAAAAAGTCTAAGAGTAAGGGTTATAAGTAGGACTAACTAAAGAAAAAAAAAATATATATATATATTTCTTCAAAAAGAACTAAGAAAGTGTGGAAATAGAAGTTTGGAACATAAATTGAGGACCACGGTTTATTCTTGCTAAAAACTTGCACGACAACGGTAACATGACAATAGAAATGACCTGATTGAAGGACATATTGTATCTGTCCACACATAAAAATCCAGCATATTAAAAGTATCCTATGAATGCTTACAAAATCATTTAGAAAACAAGTCTTTCTAAACCTTTTTAAGGATCCATACACTTAATGTCTTAGTTTAACTATCACATCACTCTCCTAATGCCGTTCAGGAACCATTTCCTTTCTCACGGGTATTATTTGGAAGTATGAGGGCAATAAGGCAAGGATCCAAGCCAAGGAACCGAAACACTCACGAATCCTCATTTAACAGAACGATAGATGAAAAAACAGACCACAAAACACTTCAACCGAATTGCGGTCCCATTGTACCGAAGTTGCTCCGAATTTTGGGGGCTTAGTATGTGTATCCTTTTACGAACATCCCTTTCTTTGCTTCCTCGCTTTCACCCTCGGCAGAGTACTTTCCAAGTTGAGCCAACGAGTTTGCCTTGGCACGCACCAACAGTGACTTCTGTGCGGCTTCGACATTCTCTGGACTTCCTTGCCATGTCTTCAGCACAGTATTCTGCAGCGCTCGTGCATATGAGAAGGAAACATGCCAAGGGTTGGGGCTCTGGTTCATCGCGTTAAGGTTCTGGGTGGCTTGGACTTCAGATTGTCCTCCTGACAAAAACTGGAAACAAAGAGAAAAAAAAAATGCCCATTATCTAATAGGTTCTATTGAAATTGATGCTCTCTGATCATAACTATGCAATTACCTGCTATCATGCTAACCTCCCAAACAACCGCGATTACTATCATATATTCATAAGAATCCCTCCCACATCAGTATATCTATAGTAGTCAAACCTAGATGCCCAAACTTACCCTCGGTTTTATATATTGGTGCATATTTCAGCAGAAACATACCATATGCATCATGTACCGCAAAAGGAAAATCAACAAGAAAAGCCATCAAACATTAGAATAAGAATGAATGACAACACGCAACCAGCCTGCTAAACTGTTAGGCTTATATGTACTACAATAGGCTGCAAAGATGTGTAAATGTTAACATGAACATACCATGATTCCTGGAACAGCAGGTGGAACTCTCCTTCTCAACATTGTAAGAGTGTACTTGGCAATTGTCTCGGGAGAAGCCTTCTCCTTATGCTCAGCTCCAGGAGTTACCATGCTGGGTTTAAGCAGGATACCCTCAAACAAAACATTGTTCTCAGCCAAATAGAAAAAGACCTCAGACCAAACCTTCTCTGCCACTTCAAGAGTCCTCTCAATAGGGTGATCTCCATCAAGAAGAATCTCAGGTTCAACAATGGGCACAAGGCCATTATCCTGCACATTAGACAATATATAACAACTAAGGGACACCGGATATGAAAGCAGTGCATCCTATTTACAACCTTCAAGACGGATGTTTACTGAATCGGAAAATTCCAGCCTATCAGAAAATTTAAGTAAAACAATCATCTAAAATAGTATTTACTCTATTTTTAAGTAGAAGGCATCACCCAAAAAGAAAGCATTTTCAAGGACCAAATCGAGCTGACAAGTCATGCAGGCATAAAATTGGACATATTGTCGAACAGTCAGTCAGTTCAAATTTCAGCTCCAAAATAAAAACAGTGATCAAGAAGTTAAAGTCATTGAGAAGTCCTTTATTTAGTTCTTACACGAAAAACAGTTTGTAAAATGAGAACAAAGGTGTCTTAAGTTGATGAGTTACCTGAGAGATGGCAGCATATCGTGCAAGTCCCCATGCAGCTTCTTTTACCGCAAGAGCAGAGGGACCACAAGGAATGCTAACCACTGTCCTCCTGCATAATAATTTAAGCATTGAAGGTTAATGAGCACAAGTGTAAAGCATTCAAATAGCAAGGGGAATATTCAGCAATGGCAAACAGATTAGTCACAAGTGTAATAAGATATTTTCTGGACTTCTTTTTTCATAAAGAGAAATTAAAGAAAAGCCGAAAGTAACATCTTAATGAACAAATTGGAGCACAAGCTGACTCACCATTTGGCAAAACGAGCACCTTGCTTGTAGTATTCAGCGGACCTTGAAGCCAATCCATCCAAGCCTTGGCACCAGGATTCATTATTGGATCCAGGAAGAGGAACCAAACCCTTTGGACAAACAGAGTGTACTGATGATAAGCACATTGATAACGACAGTTTCTATTTGAAGCATAGACATTCAGGAAGGGCCACTCAAAGCAAACCTTGTCAACTTTAATGCCTGGAACAATTTTCTCCTCACGCAGGCAGTCAACAAATTTCTTCCCATCTGTTGTCGATTGGTAAAGTGTCTCCTCAAACAAAATGGCACCAGAGATGTATTCACCCAGACCAGGCGTGGTCAACAGAAGTTGTCTATAAGCTTGACGATTGACCTCAGTATTGTCCAACCCGATGGATGCTAACCTTTTCCCACATGTTGCATTTGACTCATCAATGGCAAGGATACCACGACCAGGAGATGCAATGGATTTCTGTGCATAATGAACCAAGAAAAAGCTCACCAGACTGGTAGAATATGTTTACAAACATCTACTTTAAATGAAATCCCACTGGGAGTAAATGATGTTTCAACTCTTAACTTGGGGAAAGAATTACTTAACTCTCTCTCTCTCTGTCTCTCTCTATCTCTTACATAGAGCAACAATAGTTGCAATTTATTGCAAGATCAGATAAAGGGAAAAATGTTTGGGCTTGTCATAATGCACTATGACTCATCCAACATAAGAATATAATCAGATGACAAAAATATGAAACTGCTATGCATTGCCAGAAGACAATAGTGATAGCAAAACTCAATCTCATATTCCAAAACAACAGGTGCAAGATAGGATAACATGAGAGGACACTTAGGATTAGAATCTTATGAAATTTAAAATTATGAGTTACACCTCCTCAAGGTAAGGACAGAAGGAATTTGAAACATCCCACAGAGTTGGCTGTTTTGGGCCAAAGTAACTTTGGTAGGAGAAATCCAGCATAAACTGAATTAAGAGGTAAAGCAGGGACGAGTCAAATGAAATGTAAAAAGTGTCTCCACCAATTGGGGTCCCAAAGACGAAAGAAAAACAAGGAACGCTATGTTCATTTATTCATATTCACGCCCAGGCGGCAACATTAGTTTTCATTATTCATCACGAGGAGAGTTCCCTCGGGATCACGGTAACGATTGGGCAGGAAGGCTTGTTCCTGATCTGAACGAAGTTGATGGTAGGTCAAGTTTTAATTTTTAGAACGCAAACAAGCCGACCTAAGGAGGTGGACCACTCATTTGAGACAAAGCTGACTAACCAAAAGAATGCAGATAAATCCAACGAAAGATCAACAATCAATAGCTATCTCTCCTGGCCCAACAGACGTCAATTCTGTCTCCATGGAACTTCAAGCAATAATTGACCAACGGGAACACTCCACCGGTCAAAGATCGAAGCCAGCAAGATTCAAGATTCAAGATTCAAGCGCCCAACAAAGGATCAATCAAGCTACCCAAAAGCTCTCAAACCTCATAATCAGAGATCCCAAACCCAAAACCCCACACCAAACCCGCATGCAAGCAGCGAGCACCAACTGATCAAAATTGCCCAAAACAAAAACAACCGATTGTAGCGAGGGAGGGAGGGAGGGAGGGACTGACGGCGGTCTGGACGAGCTCGTCGGAGTAAGCGGCGGCGCGGATCGGGGCGGAGACGCGGCGGGCGGGGAAGCGGGCGGCGGACGACCCGGGGCGCGGGCCGAAGGACTGCTGCCCGGCGATCCACTGGGAGGAGGTGGCGTTGAGCTTGGCGAAGCTGGCGCAGGCCATTTCCCTTCTCTTCGCACAGAGGAATCCGATCGATCGATCGATCGAGCGAGCGAGAGAGAGAGAGACAGACGAGGATGAGCAGGAGGAGGAGGAAGTGGAGGTTGGTGAGGAATACGAAGACGTGCCTATAAAATATAAAGGGGGGCAGGGGGGAAGATGGGGGACTTCTTCTTCAGTTCTTCTCTCGTGAAGTCCGCAGACCGCGAAAGAAGACGGCCCCGCGTGCGGAGCCTACCAAACGTTCGCTGTCGTCGCTGTTCTCGTTTTCTTCTCTTTCCTGCCTTCCGCCGCCTTGGTCGCGAATTTGCCCTTCTTACCTGCCCGAGCCTACCTCGTAGCATCGACCTAACCATCCCCTGTCCTTTCACTAGTTCCTCAACTCCCGTCCTCCCCCCGGCAGCAAGTGACCCGCCTATCATGCGGGCCGGGTGAGCCGGACTCGCCCCGTTTAAGCAAAGGTTTCGTAATTGAAGACCCTCGTTCAAGCCCGCTCGAAAGTGTCTTTGGGCCCTTTTAGCGGGACCCGGCTCCACTTGTGTAGTTTTTATGAGGATTGCTACGTTTATTCAATTTGAATTTTTTTTTTTTTTTTTTTTTGGGTACTCAATCAACGTCTTCATATGTCGTATTTATGAAATGGTTCTTCAGTGTCGTCCTCTGAGCTATCTCCATTTTTTGACCTTCTGTAGTCTTTCAACTTTCAAGATTTCAAGCCGGTCATATTATGTGGATTCTCGGGGCTAATAAAATGATGCACTCAATTGTTGACCCGGCGCAAGGAGATTAATAGATAATCGTGTTTGATGCTTTGATCTCCCGCGTTTGTTAGTGCGTTACATGGCTAGAAGAAAAGTGTTTAAAAGCGCTTGCCGTATCAAGCATTTATTGTTAACCAATTTCTTAAATCGGTCTTAATAAATTGAGCTTCATCTAAATTTGTAATTGGCCATGATAAATGTCGAGGAAGATGTAGCCATGGTTTATGTGGAGTGATGAGAATTACAATCTGTTGACGAGTATATAAAGAAAAATGAACCATGAAGGCAGACTTAAATCGATGTATGAAAAATGTATTGTAAGATACCGTCCCCATCATAGAAACGGAAAAAGCAAACATCCGAGGTATTGTATATATCCATGTTTTCACTTCCTTTTCCGACCCAATTTTTAAAATTGAAAACGAGATATCTGTTTTAAAGGGGATTCAAACAGCCATCACAAGAGACCGCAAAGCAAAAACATCCTCTGTATCGTCAACCACCTGCGAATCAGACCGATTGTCGCATTTAGACCTCACTTGCACGCCTGATATTCAGGTCAACATGGGAAGGCTTGAAATTAGAGAAAAAAAACAACACACACACATACACAGAGTATGATATATCTAAAGCAAAAGAAAAAAACAGAGACCATTGTTGGCCAAGTTGAAATTAAAGCAAATAACTTATTTACGGTAAATAGTATAAAAAACACAGAGTATGGTATACTTAATATTTAGTTCAAATTTGTTTTCAAAGAGTAGAGGGTGTTTAATTGATAACGCTTGCTATTTATTTTAATTTTCTTGAAAGTTCATGGGACTATATGTCGCACAAACTCAAAGCAAAATAATATTCGCGTGGTTAGAGAAAAAACTGTGCAAGTGCAAAATTTTATTGAAGAACTTCAATTTACGTCAACTTTTCGAGACCCGCATTTTAGAGCCTTTGTCTCTTGATGTCATAACCTCTCATTTGTTGATAATTATTACCATTAGTATCTATTTGAAAACACATCCTATTTACAATTCTCAAAAAAAAAAAAATCAGCATTAATGGCTCACTTTTTTATATGATTATAGATATCTAAGATGTTGTTAGTAATGTCTTTCAAATAATAATTTTTCCTAAAACCAACTTGTTTAAGGACTTAAAAGAATAAAGAATGAGTGATCAAGGACAGCCCATTTCGACCAAAAAAAGGTATAGTCCATCATTAATGCTCCAAAACCCAAATATACATACACACACATTGAGTAGCTTACAACTAGCTTAACTTTTTTTTCGGTCGGTTAGCTTAACTTAATTACACCATACCGACCAAAAAAAAACTTAATTGCACCATGAATATTAGATGTCATTAGGTAGCCAAGGAATTATCTTTTGTAATCATTACCATATTCAAATAACTAAGGAGAACTACTGTAAAAAGGTATGAAATCCTTGTCTTTGAGGAACTTGTAGGTGTTCTCCTTCCTTTTGATCAAGAAGACATCGATTTGGATATATTACCTCTATAGTTAACTTGGTCTCTTGCATACGAGTTACAAATATTTCTTGGGATTGGTATGGACTTGTGATGATACAAGGTTTTTCCCCCCTATAATTGCCTGTGATTGCTTGAACAATATACAGTCCATCAACTGGATCCACCGTGAATTTTGTACTCGAAGCTTTAGGGTTTCGATTTCATCAATTAAGCATTTCATAGATGGGTTTCAACTTCAAGAAATAAGTTCAGGCATTTGTGTCGTGGGGATAAAGTGAATGGTCATTTATTCAGAGTTTGTTACAAAATCTCCGCTGTGCTGAAGTGTTGTCCACGTCGCTTGTTTATAGATTTATGGCCTCATGGTTTGAGCTCGGGGGTTTGACTTTTATCATGGTATTAAGAGTTAAGTTTCGATCTATGTCACCCCAATTTAAGTTTATTTCACATGTAAGTCTAGGGGTGAGCATGGTCCGGGTTGAGCCGGTCCATCTCCTAACCCTAGGACCAACTCACACAATATTAGTTCTCGATTTTTGGGACTGAGGACCGACCCTATTGAGCTTAGGACCGATAACCGGACCGACCTAATGGGTTTAGTCTGGTTCCAAAGTCAACTCGAGACCAATTGATAATTTTTTATTTCATTTTTTATACTCCTTAAAAAAACGATTGAGGATCGAACTGACCCAATGGATTCGGTTCGGTTTCAAGGTCAATCCAGGACTAACTAATAATTTATTATTTCATTTTTTGTACTCATTGAAAGGGCAACAGAGGATCATACTGATCCAATGGGTTCAATGATAAGCAAGGTCAGCTAAGAAAAGGCAAGTGGTGAGGGTCAAGTGGGGTGAGTGTCGAAGAGAATGAGCATCGAATGTTGAGTGGGGAGCAACTAGCCAAGCGAGCATCGAGCGACGAGTGGCGAGTGGCACAAGTGACTGAAAGCGAGTGAGGCGAGTGTCAAGTGGCGAGCGGAGAAGTTGTTTTTTTTCGATTTTAGCAAATTGAAGACTAAGATGACAAATAAGACAGAAGAAAACGAATAGTAGTGGAGAATGCCAAATGGTGCCTTTTTGGATGTCATGAGAACTCCTCACAAAAATATTTTCCTCCTACACAAATTATGACTATTGATGCTGTAAAAGGCATTAAAAACTTAAGTTATTAAAGAATAATGTAAAATTACTTGAATTTCTCGCTAAAAAATTGTTTAATGTCCCTTTTGGCCAATACGAATGGAATGTTATGCCATTCGGTCTTAAAAGTGTTCCTTCAGAATTCCAAAGAATCATGAATGATATCTTCAATCCTTATTCAGAATACATCATAGTCTATATAGATGATGTTCTAGTTTTTTCCTTTAATATAGAACAGCATTTCAAACATCTTTCTACCTTCATAAAAATAATCATACAAAATGGATTAGTAGTCTCTCCTACTAAGATTGCACTCTTTCATACTAGGATTAGATTTCTAGGTCATTACATCCATTTAGGCACCATAATTCCCATAGAAAGATCAATCTCATTTACTGATAAATTTGTAGATGAGATTAAAGACAAGACTCAATTACAAAGGTTTTTAGGTAGCCTTAATTATATTATAGATTTCTTTCCTAATATAAATATTATTTGCAAACCTTTATACCAAAGGTTACGAAAGGTTCTTCTGCCATGGACTTTTGTCCATACTGACATTGTCAAACAAATAAAGATTTATGTAAAAGAAATACCATGCTTACACTTAGCTAACCCTTTTGCTTTCAAAATAGTAGAAACAAATGCTTCAAAATTAAGATATTGTAGCATTCTCAAACAAGTCAATAACAACAAAGAACAAATTGTTCAAGTTATCTCAAAACATTGGAATTCCACCCAACAAAATTATTTGACAATAAAAAAATAAATACTCGATATAGTTTTGTTTATATCAAAATTCCAAGGAGATTTATTAAATCAAAATTTTCTTTTGAGAATTGATTGCAAATCAGCCAAAGACATTTTACAAAAAGATGTATTAAACATTGCATCAAAACAAGCTTGACACCCATCAAGATATGGCTCCAAATGGCAGAAAACAATCAGTCATTTCTATAACAATACCTAATACCAAATACACCTTCAAAAGAAAAACCCATACAAGCCCTTGAACACCAAGCCTTTGATCACCTAGCTGCCATACTACCCAAAGAAATACTACTACAACTGGCCCAATCTTTACAAAAAATAGTAAAGAAAGAGTTATCTAGTGCCATTGAAGTAAGCAATAATCCTTCTCCACTTATTACACAAAAACAGGCGGAATACAAAAGAATTTCAAATGAGGTCATCATTAGGCCACAAGCAACCCCTCATTCTCAAAGATCAAGGTTTTTTCCCAAAACATTTTTTCAAAAAATATTGAGCGTAGAAGATGGATTCTACGATAATGCTCCAATCAATTTTACAAAAAATATATTTCTAAGAAATTGGTTTTTCAAACCTCATAATACAAACAAAACCCTCGATTATTATATATATAGTCAGGGTTGGTCTGGGTTTGGCCAACTCAGAACTCTTAGGACCGAGGATCGACCCGCATAGTACTGGTCCAAAAATTTTAGAACCAAGGACTGATCCAATCTCCCTAGGAACCAGACCAGGACCGGCAGAGTTGAGCCGATCTAGAGTCAGTCCAGGGTTGACCCTGGACCGATGCTCACCCCTATGTAAGTCCGTGAATTGCAGTTCTAAGTGTATTCCTATGATCTTGGTCTGATTTGCATGTGCAAGGAGGTGTTAAATTCTTTTTCACATCTCTTGTTTATGGGGTTAGAATCTTTGATAATCTTATCAGCACGTACCCTCTTTCAATTTAATAACTCGAGTTTTTGGATTTGATTTTTTAAACATTTTCAAATGGGAAATGACATTGTACCGTGCATGAATGGCGCAGTTGATCATCATCAGCATCAGCATCTGGGTAGCATTGTCCTTTTTAGACTGAAAGACGAAAAAAGGAAACGCATGTTACCGTGAGAAAGCTAACTTCACGTAATAACTGCCAAATGCATTGTTCTGAAGGAAAGCTGAAATCTGTACTTGGTCTCGGAGATGTATACTGAAGTTAACGTCAACACTTTCGAGAGGACCACTTGTACTAACCTTTCCAAAGTAAAAATTTGCTGCGTCCTTTTCCTCTGATGGAAGCAAGTGTTCACTTCGTGGTTCTCACATTTCTCACCCATGATCAGAGGAGGTGACGAGATGCATCCTCTGAGACAGATGATCAGATGAACAAGCCTGATGAGCAGAACTCCGACGTTGCGGAGTTCTGCATTGATGCTAGTTCGGTTGGAAACACTGCCACGATTATCAATCACAGTTGCGACCCTCTTCATTTAGTAGCTAAACACTTATTTGAACATATTCGGCAGCAATGTGTCAATGCACAGCTCTCTCTGTCAGTACATCCGTGCGAGCTTCCAGGACATGGGTTGCATGCGCCCGGCTGCTAGTCTGAAAGCTTTTTGTATTCATGTGAACTGACGATGTGCTACCGCAGAGACTGCATGGGCCGGAGACTTGGACATTTTCTTTGCTTTCATTCAGGTCGACTTTTGCCGATAGATTGGTCGAAAGCGTGGACCATTGGTACTTGCTAATTGTGTGGAACTGAGTATTCTCTAGGGGGTCCGTTCCAGTTTTAGTTGGCATGAGTCGCTCATTTCCATCTGTAGGAGCTCAACTATGACAATGGGCGATGCGCTCGATAGTGTTTTTGGCCCCGATGGAAAGGTGAAAAGAATGCCATACTACTGTTGGTGCTGCTGAGCTGATTGTAGGAAACTCTGTTTTTTAAAAATGCCAAAACATTTCAAGTGCTTGTTTCACCTTCTGGGGTTCTTATGCTTGATTTGGCCAAGCAAAATTGTGTGCTAACGTGCTGTTGCCCAACCTTGTTTATCCCCGTCGTCTTGTTTCTGCTGTAACAAGTTAGATTTACAATAGGTCAGATTCTATAACAAAATTTATTAAAAAAACTATGTTATTCCAAAAAAACAATTTAAGGTGACTCGTTTGTCCATTTTTTAAAATTTTTATACTCAAAAGAGATCAAACGTTTGGTCATGGTTTTTACCAAAAAAAAAAAAAAAAAAAAAAACGTTTGGTCATGGTAAATCAACAACCCAGGATAACAAATTAACAATCCAACGCTTATTGGTCAAATGTTGCTTACCTAGCAAAAGGGGTGATGTGACAATTATAGATAAAGTGAAGTATCACGTGCTGAGCACGGAAGAGAACATTATCTATAATTCAGTTTTAATAATGTATAATTAGAGGCAAAGTACGCGCTACGATAGCATAAAGCGCCAATTTGGCATGAAGAGCAAAAGTGGGCGGATGAAATGGACGGTTACTTAAAACATGTTTGGAGCATTTCCCTTTTTCTTTTTAGCAATGTGAAAACACTTAACAGTTTATAAGCAATTTAAAAAGACAATGCTATTTCCACCCTCATTTTGGCTAAAACACTTCTTTTTTTAGTTAACTGAAGGATATACCATTTCTCTCTTCAATTATTATTTCTTATGCTATCAGGCTAACCGATAAAGCCTCTTTATTTCTATCATCTTTTCCATCAGTTTTATAATATAAATGCTCCATTACACCTACGAAAAGATCATTTTATCCTACATCCTTTTATCACATTGCCTAGAGAAGATTGTTGATTTTAATTTATGGTTTCATATGTATAATCACAAAGCTATATAGAAAATTAGAGATTTCACCTATGATGACTATGACAGCTTAGGGAGCACGCAATTGATTGCATTTTTTTTTATCAAAAAGTTTGAGCAAAACTATATTTCAAAGTTGAATATTAAAATTCAATCTAATTATCTAGCTGATCGTGGTCTAAAATGAAAAAAAAAAATGATCAAAGTATGGAAGTATGGCCAAATATTAAGCATATTTATATGTACATTATATCTAAATATTAACAAAAGACAAGCATGAAAAGGAAAAGAAGGGAACTTCTTGTTGTTCTACTCATGCCATGAAAAAGTAAATAATATTGATTGTAGATTCATCCTCATAACAAGTGGATCAAAAATTTAAAAGATGCTATGAACTTTCCTCTAAATAATTTGAGATAGGTTTGAAAGTGAAGAAGGGGCAACTAGATTTTCAATCCTAATCTAGCAATTCAGATTAAAATGTGAAAAACTCAAAAAAAAAAAAAAAAAAAAAGCACAAAATAAATTATGCTTTATTTAAAAACTTACAAACTTGTTCCAAAAAAAAAAAAAAAACCACAAGGTTAAGATCAGGTAAATAATTAGATGGAATTTAATTTTCACCTTCGAAATAAAGTTTCTCTAAAACTTTTTGATAAAAAATAGGAAAATAAGCCATCACAAATAAAAAAAAAAAATTACAATCTTCCATGTAACTTTTGTGATTAGAAATATGAGACCATAAATTAAAATTAACAATGTACTGTAGGTAAAATGATAACAAAATGTCGAATAAGATGATATCCTTTTGGATGTAGAAATAAAGACAGTTTTATTGATTAGCCTGATGATATTTTTATGTACGATATTGCTATGTACTACACTCCCCCTAATTACTTTTTATATTAGTGGTACAATTTTGTTGCACTTGACAAAATCAACAGAAAGTGATCGGCCTCCCTTTTCCAAAGCGCCAAGCTGCCGGATAGATAGATATGCCGCGAATCACGATGGGATCTTAAACAAAATTAACCCTAACATTCTTCTGAAAGAGAAAGAAGGATTTGGAAAGATTTAAAAATATCTCCTCTAATCAAATCGCAGTTTTTGTGGGATTTTATACGACGGAAGCTATCTTGAGATCTTATTTTTAGGGTATTTTCTTGAAAAATAATATCACGATGGGGATTATATGACTATGAACCCAATAACCCATAAGGTTAACATTAGTAATATATAAATTTGGAGTATATTCTATTATTACTAGCAATATAAATCAAATACAGTTTCCTCATTTATGGGCACTAAAAAGGTGAAGAAGGTGTATCATTCAGCACCGCTTAAGAATATCCAGAATCACGCGTGACGATTTCCTGAATTGGAAAAGTAAAAATCGGCGATCTGCAGCTCTATATATCGTTCAATACTTGATCCTTTTGCTCGGCAAATTCTTGTCCAAATCGGTGCATTACACGCACAGAAGAGAGGAAGGATGGGGGGTTCACAAAGCAAGGAGGAGAGGCTGAAGAAAGTGGAGAAGAAGATAAATCGACCGAGGAGATGATAAATAAGGCGAGACAAGAACTCACTAAGGACTTGAATGACGGCAGCGGGCGACCGATCGACGAGAGAGATCACAAGAGGTTCCAGAAGTATTCTGCATTGACGGCCAAGCTAAAGGACTTGCAAAGCGAGAGCACCAGAATATATCTGGAAGAGGAGCAGATTCCTGGCGTGGGGTATGAGAAGGGCAGCTCCAGCATCATCGGTGAAATTAAGCAATTATGGTCGAAGTCTAGGAAAAACGACAGCTAGGGCACGCATGAACGTCGATTACCAAAAAAGTCATAAACCTATTGTAATTGTGCTAATTCAGTCTTAATTTTTTTTTGGCCAATTTAGTCCTGAACATTTTGTTTTTATTCAAGTTCGAACATTTTGTTTTTGTTCAAGTTCAGTCCATTCGGCTATGCATAGTTGGAAAAATATGAGCTGACATCCTAGTCAGCTTTGCCGACGCTGACATGGCACCAGAGAGCAAAACGTCACCCTTTTGCTTTAAAAAAAAAATAAAAAAGGCAAAAGAGAAAAGGGCCTGAATAGAAAAGGGGGTGGGGTTGGCTGGGTTCTTTCTCAAAATCAAGCGGGGAACCCTTGATTCATGGTCGCCCGACATTGATTCTTGGTGGATGCGTCCGTTCAACACCTCCGTCGAAACCCTCTGGCCGCTTGCCCAACGCCTCCATTTGACGCCTCCGTCCAACCCCTCTGGCCAATGCTCGCCCAGTGCCTCCGTTCAATGCCTCCGTCCAACCCCTTCGACCGATGCTCGCTTGACGTCTCCATCCGACGTGTCCGTCCAACCCCTTCGATCGATGCTCGCTTGACGTCTCCATCCGACGTGTCCGTCAGCTCGACGCCTCCGTCCGATGCTCATTTCGCTCGACATCTTCGTCCAACGCTCACCCGACGCCTCGCTCAACGTCTTCCTCCAACGCTCACCCGATGCCTCCATCCGACGCTCGCTCAAATTCGCCTGACGCTAGCTTGACGCTCACTCAACACCTTCATCATTTTCTTGAAATTGCAATGCTTTAGCCATCTTTATTTCACTTGAATTTTATTTTAAATTCCGTTGACATGCATTTGTTGTAGTATTGGGTTTGTGGTTGTTGAACTAGTTCATTTGAAATGGCTAGGCAAATTGCTGACATGGGTTTGTGGATGGTCTCGCATAGATTGTCTCTGTCTCGCCTAGAATTTTTGGTATTGTTGCTAATTTTGGCTCATTTGGGAAGAATATATTACATTGAGTTGTTGCCTCTGGTTTAGATCGACAAAGTTTGTTAAGTATATGAAGTTCCTAATGTACTTCTCTTTATGATATTTCAAAGCTCGTCTAGATCACCTAAATCTCACAGCAATTGCGGCAATTTTGGCCAGCCTATGTTGTGGATTTATATTATACTTGGAGGGATTTTGTATATATCATCCATAAGCACATCAATTTTTTTTTTCACAACTCGAACTGAATATGATATGCATATTCGGGATTGCAACTTCAAAAAAGTGATTGAAAGCTGAAACTTTTTGTTTTAATTTGTCATGATGCAATTCATGGAACATTGTAGGTTTTTCTTTTTTTCCTTTCGCATCTGAAGCTCTCAGTTGAGGAAGCTTGAGATTTTACTATTTGATTATCTCCTTAGCCTGCTGATAGAAGTTGACTTATAGAAAAAATCTAGATCAGATTCACACTTTCTCACACTTTCTCAATATGCAATGCTAAAGATATTACTAGGTTACTGCTGGTGCTTTATTTTTGCTAAACTAGACTCCACTCTAATGTTGTCTATTTCTATATACCGGTGCTCACTCTTATTTATAGAAATAAAATAACATGTTAACTATACTGTCTACATCTTATTGACCATTATATCTACATTTTTTCAGGTGCAACCTAAGTGCACATATTCATAGGCTTAAGAGGCTCCTATTTCCAACAAGCATCACAATCAATGAAGATACCAATGAATTCATCACAATCAATGACATCGGTCCCGCTAATCACCAACGATACATATGTGCTTTGCTATTATGGCTTGAAATGTCCACTACAAGTAACAAAGACAAACAAGAATCAAGGAAGAAGATATCACGGTTGCCCAAAATACAAGATTGGAGAAAGTTGCGGTTTTTTTGCTTGGGTTCATGCGGAAATTAGTCCATCGACAAGAAATGTGTCAAAAACTTTTCATCAAAGCAATGTTAAAGAGAAACTATTAAGCCATACTGAGGATGATGGTAATTCAATGGATGCAAAATTCAGAGTTTTTAAGGCGCAACTGAAACATTTCGAACAAGATGTGTTGAAATTAAAGAAAGAAAATTCCGCATTGAAGACAATGTTAGTTGTGTCATGGATGTTTAAGAAACTTGTTATTTCGAAATATGAAGATGAATGATATAATGAACTTGCCGTAAAATGTGTTAATGTCGTTTGCATTATTAAGTTGTTCTAGTAGATGTCATGTATTTATCCACATGAAGTTCAAACATGAATGAAGTTCAAGTTTTTTGCAATCTCCTTTGTTTTGCTTGGAACGGAAAAGGTATCGCACCAGATGATTAAGGAACATATCTAAAAGACCGGTATAATAAAACAAAAAAACATCAATGTGTTCGATCTTAAAACAAATCTTTGGTGTAGTAATTAGACTACACTCCTCCTATCTAGTCACACCCCAAACCAAGTCGCCTTTTTTGAAGTTTGGATATACATAAGTCACTTGCTCAATCTTCGTTACTATATTCCTGGTTCACCTTTTTAGTGGTACATCCACGTCCAATTCTTCCTTGTAGTTGAAAGTATCATCAAATCCAAACTTATTATTTAGCAAATCAACCTTTTTTCCTGAACATAATAGCAAGTGAGAATTTTAAGTAAATATAAAATCGGGAAGAGAATATTAAACAAATTCTATTCAAGGAAACACTAGACAAATGCGATATGATTACCTTCTCTTTGCTACCAGCACTACTAAACCCGACACCTCATTTTTAAAACCTCATTATTTTATTGAGCATATAAAATTTAGCGTTTAAACCCAACACCTCATTTTTTTTCTCTATTTCTTGCCCAACAACCCTTTTTGAAATAAACTTGGGCAACTCTTTTTTTTCTTTAAAGCTTTCGGAAATAAATTCGTACATGTTCCCGTTCTCAAAATTAATCTATCAAATTTTGCGCACACCTAGTTTAAAACCTTATTGTGTTATTGAGTATAGAAAATTTGGCGTTCAAACCCGACACCCCATTTTTTCTCAATTTCTTACCTAACCACCCTTTTTGAAATAAACTTAGGCAACTTTTCTTTTTTCCTAAAACTGTAGGAAATAAATTCGTACGTACTTCCGTACTTAAAATTAACCAAGCAAAATTTGCACACACCGAGTTTAAAACCTTATTGTGTTATTGAGCAAAAAAAAAAAATTACGTCCAAACCCGACACCTCATTTTTTTTTCTCTATTTCTTCCCCAACCCCCCTTTTTGAAATAAACTTAGGCAACTATTTTTTCTTTAAAGCTTTCGGAAATAAATCCGTACGTGTTCTCGTACTCAAAATTAATCCATGAAACTTTGTACGTATCTAATTTAAAACCTCATCGTGTTAATGAGCAAATAAAATTTGGCGTCCAAATCCGATACTCAATTTATTTTCTATTTTCTTGCCCAACCACCCATTTTGGAAATAATATTGGGCAATTCTTTTTTTTTTCTTTAAAGCTTTCGGAAATAAGTTCGTACGTGCTCCCGTACTTAAAATTAATCTATCAAACTTTGTATACACCTAATTTAAAACCCCATTGTATTATTGAGCTTATAAAATTTGGCATTCAAACCCGACACTTCATTGTTTTCTCTATTTCTTACCCAACAACCCCTTTTGAAATAAACTTGAGCAATTCTTTTTCTTTTCTTTAAAGTTTCGGAAATCAATTCGTACGTGTTCTCGTACTCAAAATTAATCCATCAAACTTTGAACGCACCTAGTTTAAAACCTTATTATGTTATTGAGCATATAAAACTTGGCGTCCAAAACCAACATGTCATTTTTCTCTATTTCTTACCCAACAACCATTTTTAAAATAAACTTGAGAAACTCTTTTTTTTTTCTTTAAAGGTTTCGGAAATCAATTCGTACGTGTTCCCGTACTCAAAATTAATCCATCAAATTTTGCATGCACCTAGTTTAAAATCTCACGGTGTTATTGAGCATAGAAAATTTGGCGTCCAAACCCAACATCTTATTCTTTTCTCTATTTCTTCCCCAACCACCATTTTTGAAATAAACTTGAGTAACTCATTTTTTTTTCTTTAAAGCTTTCGGAAATAAATTTGTACGTGCTTCCGTACTCAAAATTAATCAATTAAACTTTGCACGCACCTAGTTTAAATCCTCATTGTGTTATTTAGAAAATAAAATTTAGCGTCCAAACCTGACACCCCATTTATTTTTTATTTTCTTGCCCAACCACCTATTTTGGAAATAATATTGGGCAATTCTTTTTTTTTTCTTTAAAGCTTTTGGAAATAAATTCGTACATGTTTCTGTACTCAAAATTAATCCATGAAACTTTGTATGCACCTTGTTTAAAATCTCATTATGTTAATGAGCAAATAAAATTTGGCGTCCAAACCCGATACCCTAATTATTTTCTATTTTCTTGCCCAACCACCCTTTTTAGAAATAATATTGAGCAACTCATTTTTTTTCTTTAAAGTTTTCGGAAATAAATTCGTACATGTTCCCGTACTCAAAATTAATCCATCAAAATTTGCATGCACCTAATTTAAAATCTCATTGTGTTATTGAACAAAATTTGGCGTCCAAATCTAACACCCCATTAATTTTCTATTTTCTTGCCCAACCACCTGTTTTGGAAATAATATTGGGCAACTATTTTTTTCTTCTTTAAAGCTTTCGGAAATAAGTTTGTACGTATTCCTGTACTCAAAATTAATCTATCAAACTTTGCACGTACCTAGTTTAAAATCTCACAGTATTATTGAGCATAAAAAATTTGGCATCCAAACCCTACACCTCATTTTTTTCTCTATTTCTTGTCCAACCACCCTTTTTGAAATAAACTTGTGTAACTCCTTTTTTTTTTTTTCTTTAAAGCTTTCGGAAATAAATTCGTACGTGTTTCTATACTCAAAATTAATCCATCAGACTTTGCACGCACCTAGTTTAAGATCTCATTGTGTTATTGAGCTTATAAAATTTAGTGTCCAAACCCGACACCTCATTTTTTTTCTCTATTTCTTGCCCAACAACCCTTTTTGAAATAAACTTGAGCAACTTTTTTTTTAAAGCTTTCGAAAATAAATTTGTACGCATTCCCACACTCAAAATTAATCCATGAAACTTTGTATGCACATAGTTTAAAATCTTATTGTGTTAATGAGCAAAAAAATTTTGGCGTCCAAACCCGACACCGTAATTATTGTCTATTTTCTTGCCCAACCACCCTTTTTGGAAATAATATTGGGCAACTCTTTTTTTTTTCTTTAAAGCTTTCAAAAATAAATTTGTATGTGCTCCCATACTCAAAATTAAACCATTAAACTTTGCACGCTCCTAATTTAAAACCTCATTATGTATAGGGCATATAAAACTTGGCGTCCAAAACCGATACGTCATTTTTTTTTTTATCTATTTTTTGCCCAATAACCCTTTTTGAAATAAACTTGGGCAACTCTTTTTTCTTTTTCTTTAAAGCTTTCGGAAATCAATTCGTACGTATTCTCGTACTCAAAAATTAACCCATCAAACTTTGCACGCACCTAGTTTAAAACCTCATTATGTTATTGAGCATAGAAAATTTGGCATCCAAACCCGACACCTCATTTTTTTTCTCTATTTCTTACCCAACCAATCTTTTTTAAATAAACTTGGGCAACTCTTTTTTTTTCTTTAAAGCTTTCGTAAATAAATTTGTATGTGCTTCTGTACTCAAAATTAATCCATCAAATTTTGTACGCACCTAGTTTAAATCCTCATTGTGTTATTAAGCAAATAAAATTGGGCGTCCAAACCCGACACCTCATTTATTTTCTATTTTCTAGCCCAACCACCCATTTTGGAAGTAATATTGGTCCTCCGCTAGCGTCACCCCGGGTTTATCTCTCCGGCTGCCGGCTGTACGGGGGTTCCCGAGTTACCAAAAAAATAATAATAATTTCGTACATGCTTTTGTACTCAAAATTAATTCAGCAAACTTTGCACGCACCTAGTTTAAAATCTCATTGTCTTATCGAGCAAATAAAATTTGGCGTCCAAACTCTAAACCCTATTTATTTTCTATTTTTTTGCCCAAGCATACTTTTTGGAAATAATATTGGGCAACTCTTTTTTTTTTCTTTCAAGCTTTCGGAAATAAATCCGTACGTGCTCCCGTACTCAAAATTAATCCATCAAACTTTGTACGCACCTAGTTTAAAACCTCATTGTGTTATTGAGCATATAAAATTTAGCGTCTAAACTTGACACCTCATTTTTTTGTCTATTTCTTGCCCAACCACCATTTTTGAAATAAACTTGGACAACTCTTTTTTTTTTCTTTAAAGTTTTCGGAAATAAATTCGTACCTGTTCCCATACTCAAAATTAATTCATCAAAATTTGCACACACCTAATTTAAAACCCCATTGTGTTATTGAGCAAATAAAATTTGATGTCCAAATCCGACATCCCATTTATTTTCTATTTTTTTGCCCAACCACTCTTTTTGGAAATAATATAGGGCAACTCTTTTTTTTTCTTCTTTAAAGCTTTCGGAAATAAGTTCGTACGTGCTCCTATATTCAAAATTAATCTATCAAACTTTGTACACGCCTAATTTAAAATCTCATTGTATTATTGAGCTTATAAAATTTAGCGTCTAAACCCGACACTTTAATTTTTTTCTTTATTTTTTGCCCAACAATCCTTTTTGAAATAAACTTGAGCAACTCTTTTTTTTTCTTTAAAACTTTCGGAAATCAATTCGTATGTGTTCCCATACTCAAAATTAATCTATCAAACTTTGAACGCACCTAGTTTAAAACCTTATTATGTTATTGAGCATATAAAACTTGGTGTCCAAAATCAACACGTATTTTTTCTCTATTTCTCTATTTGTATTTGGATACAAATTACTATGACTGTAATTATTTTCTATATGGTTTTATTATATTAAATATTGACTATAGTAATGTCAATATTTGTTTTTCCCTTTTCATGTCCCCTAATTCATATGACAATGATGTAAATGTGTGGCATGCTAGATTTGATCATATTGGCCAACAACATATGAATAGACTAACCAAAGAGAGCTTGTTAGACAATATTGAAAAAGTCAATTTGTCCATATATGAGTATTACTTAGTAGGAAAAACGATTAGGAAACCATTTAGAAAAGGTAAAAGAGATAAATTTCATTTGCATTTAATTTATTCTGACGTCTGTAGTCCAATAAATGTGAGAGAAATGCATGTGACTATTTATTTCATCACATTTATAGATGATTATACTCGATTCAGATATGTCTGTTTGATTTCTCATAAATCTGAAGTATTGAATTATGTCAAAAGGTTTATGAACTTGGTAGAAAATCAATTAGACAAGAAAATAAAAGTATTGAGATCTGATCGAGGTCGAAAATATTTATCTGATGAGTTCAGAAAATTATGTGATGAAAAAGGAATAGAAAGATAATCGTCTATTCCATATACTCCTTAACAAAATAGTGTTATGGAAAGAAGGAACATAACCTTACTGGAAATGGTTAGGTCTATAATGGCATATACTAACTTACCTATCACCTTTTAGAGTTATCTGTTATTAACTGCAACCTATATACTTAATCGGATGCCTTCCAAATCAGTTACTTTCACTACATATGAGTTATGGACAAGTTGAAAAATCGGACTTAAGTTTTCTTAAATCATGGGGTTGTGCTACCTATACTCATGAGCTCTCTCACAAGTTTGGGAAATTGGGTCCTAGAGGAAAGAATAGTATTTTCATAAGATACTCTGAACACTCAAAATAGTATGTGTTCATAAGTGAGCAAGAAAGTAGAAGTATAACCGAATTCGAATCACGGGATGTTACATTCTTAGAGAATGAATTTTCTAAAAAGGGCGAAATAGGTGAGGATTACTCCCTTTTTGAAACCTTGGATCCAGATAATGAATTTAGTGGAATTCGTTCAAGTGAGAGTAACATGAGAAGTCATGAATTTAATTCAACTCACTCTCAATTATAACTACATGATGGAGTTATATCGTCATTATCTAATTCGAATGGGAGCATAATGGGAAATGATGTGTAAAGTGTACAATCTCCCATATGGCAAACAAGTTGCAAAAGTATTCCCCGTTGATACTTTAACATTGAAGGGAAAGCATTTATGGTTGCTCCACAAGATGAAGATGAGCCAAGAAATGTACATGATACTCTAAATTGCTCTAATAAGAAAAAATGAATCCATGTAATGGAAGAGGAGATGGAGTCAATGAAGTCAAACCATATTTGGGAATTGATTAATTTTTCAAAAGAATGCAAAACCATTGGGAACAAGTGAATTCTCAAAATAAAGTATAAAGCTGATAGCTCAATAGAAAGACATAAAGCTCGTCTTGTGGCAAATGGGTATAATCAATAATAAGGAATTGATTATGAAGAAACATTTTCTCATGTAGTAAGATTTATCTTGATTCGCATTATTCTGGCAATAGTGGCAAGTATGAATCTTGAGTTACATCAAATGGATATAAAAACTGATTTCCTCAATGGAGAATTAGAGGAAAAAATATTTATGGAACAACCTGCTGGTTTCATTATGGAATGCCAATAATAAAAGATATGTCGACTTTTGAGATCGATATATGGCCTTAAGCAGTCGTCAAGATAATGATATATACGTTTTCATAATGTCATAATGGCATATGATTTCATAATAATTGATGAAGATCATTGTGTATATATCAAAATATCTAAAGATCAATTTGTGATTATATCATTATATGTTGATGATATACTAATTATCGGAAGTAATATGAAGTTTGTTAACACTGTAAAGAGTTGGTTATCTTCCAACTTTGAGATGAAAGATATGAGTGGGGCTGTATATATTCTTGAAGTTAAGATTTCAAGAGATCGTTCGAAGAGGTCATTATCTCTTTCACAATAAACATACATAAATAATGTTCTTGAACAATTTTGTATGCAAGATTGTAAACTCATAGATACTCCTATTGCAAAAAGTGAAGGATTGAGCCATAGACTATGTTCAAGGACTCCATAAGAAAATGAACAAATGAAATATGTTCCTTATGCCAGTGTTGTGGGATAGTTAATGTACGCTATGATGTGTACAAGACCTAACATATATTTTACAGTTGGAATGGTGAGTAAATACCAATCTAATCCAAATCAAGCACATTGGAATGCTGTTAAAAGAATATCGAGATATCTAAAAGGAACCGCTGATTATAAGCTGAATTACTAAGGAAATGATCTGCGATTTGAAGGCTATTCAGATGCTGATTAGGAAGGAGATTTAAATGAATTGAAATCTACCTTTAGTTTTGCTTTCTTTTTTAATAATTGTGCCATATCTTGGAGCAGTAAGAAGCAAACGTGTATAACCTTGTTCATGATGGAAGCTGAGTTTGTGGCATTATCAGCAGTAGTGCAATAATTTGTTTGGCTTAAGAAATTTTTAGATCATTTAGGTGTTATTAGGTATGCTGCAAATCAATTATTGGTTAACTGTGATAGAGAAACAGTTATAGCGTACACCAAAGATCCAAAATATCATGTCAAGACCAAACATATAGATACCAAGTATAATTTTGTCAATAATATGGTTGGATGAAAAGATGTGAACTTACAATACATATCTACGTATAGAATGGTAGCAGATCTTATGACAAAGCCAATACCTATAGATGTGTTTTGTGGTCATGTAAAATCTCGAGGACTACGTAAATGCTGATGTACTGAATATTGTAATTTCCCTGAAGTATTCATATTTAATGAATTTGTGTTTTTCATTATTAATGCCTATGGATTTTTGTTTAACGTTTATGCATTTTAATGCTTAGTGCATTATATAAAGTTGAGAAAGTATGTCGAACAGATAAAAGATTAGCCCATTCACACAAGTAATCGCCTCTATTTACTATGTGATAAATAAAGATGAAACAGTTTTTAAGCTTATTATCTAAGTGATAATCGAGAGCTCAAGCTTAAAATATATATGTCACATTAATTGAGTATTTAGATGATGACATAATATTGACTATGTCCGAAAGTAAAATAACTAACATATTTTACTTTATATACTTACCTTTACCAAAAAAAAAAAAAAAAAAAAAAACATATTTTACTTTATCTGTCTATGATGCCAGATGTGAGTTTTGATGAATTCTGTGAATGAGTAGATATGTGAACTCAAGTTAGACATTAGATATGTCTGAACTATCATCTATATGGTATTGATGATGTAAACATATGCTAATTAGGAAAAGAGTTAATACCGTAATACGTATTTCATACTACATATACATGAAACGACCAATAAGAGTGTCAAAAGTTTGATTTCAACTTTTATGCCATGTGAGACTTTTGAGGAAAATAGTTCTTCAATGTAGTGCCCTCATGACTCTTACTTATTCTTAAGATTTCTATTCAGTGTTTAATATCTTAGGATGTTGCCAATGATCATGAATTTGATTCGATCTAATGGGACATTTCTAGAAAAGCAAGCTGAACTAAAATTGAGAGTTTGAAGGAAAGAGGAAAATCGAATTTGGAGAATCACATTCTAGTTTTGTATTCACTGGTCGACCAATTATGATTGTTTTTGAGATAATCATAATTGTGATTACAATATATCATTGTTTAAAAAGAGATCAAGAGAAAAATATAAATGTAATTGATCGATCTAGGATACTGCATACTAAATCTATTCAAAGTGTGATGCCCATTATGAGCTGCTATATATTCTTAACAGATATATGGCAATAAGCTCTTAAAATATGCTGGTCGCATAGATTATTCACCGATATGAATGTTGCAGAGAAATAAAGAGGATCCAGTTCGACCCACCATTTGCGAGTGGGAGATGATGGGTTTTTTTTTTCTTTGTGATGATGGGCCTAAGTAAGCCCGTTCACCCATGATGAGCCTAAAAACCCGGCACGTAGGTTAAGGGCTCATGAATGAAGGGTTAAGATATGAAGAGGTGTTACGTTGAGGGGTTATGTCTTTTGGATGAACGTTTTACGTTGAAAAGATACGTCCTTTGAAGAAGACGTTTTAAGAGAGAAAAAAAAAGGGGAACGTACCTTTTGGACGTACATATATCTTTTTAGCAATAGTTCTTTCCCCCTCCAAAAAAAGCAACGTAAGAACAGTACCATCAAAAAATCAGACTTTTCTCCCTTAAAAGCAACAGTATGCTCCTCGATAGAACGGGATTAGGATTCTTCATCGAATTTCAACATTGGTGTTTAATCTGTGGAAAATAAAGTACATTCATTTTCGTAACGTGCTTTTTGATCGGTGATATATGTGTTTTCTGGGCTCGTCTTCTGCATTCGTTTTAGGAGTTCGATTGAGTATTGGATCCAGTTTTACGGAATCCATAATTCCCAACAGGTACGCTACTGGAGAAATGGGAGAAGATGCTAATTAGCATCAAAAAGGTGTTGGATGATGCAGAGGATAGGCAACTCACTGACGATCTCAATGTGAAGTCATGGCTTAAAGATCTCAGGAACTTGGTCTACGACATCGAAGACTTGCTTGACGGGTTCGCCATGGAGTCCATGTAAAATAAGTCCAATGCAGAACCTGGCACCAACAAGGCATGTTCCCTTCTTCCGAGTTGTTGCTTTAGATTGAGCCCAAAAGCATTTATGTTTGATCGTAAAATGAGATCCAAGTTACAAGAGATGGATGGTAGATTAAAGGACATCATCACTCAAAAAGATACTTTGAGCTTGAGAGAGAACAACAGGAACATAGCGGCATACAGAGGAGTGGATAAGCTGCTTCACACTACAAGTTTGCCCGAGCCTTGTTTTGTTAGTAGGGAGGTTGAAAAAATGGAGATCCTTGAATTGTTGATCAATGAAGGAGAAGATGATAGGACATGTGCAGATCTAAAAGTGATTCCCATCGTGGGGATTGGGGGTATTGGGAAGACTACTTTGGCTCAGCAAATCTACAATGATGCTAGAGTTACCAACTATTTCGATGTGAAAGCATGGGCTTGCGTTTCCGATGATTTCGACATGCTTGCTATTACAAAGAAGATCCTTGAGACAGTGAATGGCCATTTACTCTGTGAAGGAAATGACCTAAATTGGCTTCATGTTAAGCTCAAGGAACACCTTGCGGGAAAAAACTTTCTTGTCATTCTAGACAATGTTTGGAATGAGAATTATGGAGAATGGACTAACTTCTTGAAGCCTTTTCAATCAGGAGTGAAGGGAAGCAAGGTCATTGTCATGACTCATAATTTTCACATTGCTAAAATAGCCCGTGCTCGACCCTATATTCTCAAAGAGTTGTCGCAAGATTCTTGTATGACTTTATTTGCATTTCATGCTTTTGGAGTCGGAAATTTCGATCATCATCTAGATCTTGAAGGGTTAGGTATGAAAATAGCGAAAAAAATGCCAAGGGTTGCCATTAGCTGTAAAGACTTTGGCTGGGTTACTGAGCTTTAAAGTTAGTCCCTATGAATGGAAAGTTATATTAGATAGCAAAATTTGGGACCTACTGAAAGAAGGTAATGACATCCTTCCAGCTTTGAAACTTAGCTACATCCATCTCCCTTCGAATTTGAGGAGATGTTTTGCTTACTGTGCCATATATCCTAAGGATTATGCAATTGAACAAGGCGAGTTGATTCACTGGTGGATTGCGAAGGGCTTGTTGGAAGGAAAAGAAGGAAAGAACCGTTGGAATGTAGGTTTGAAATTTTTCGACGAGCTAGTTTCTAGATCGTTACTTCAAAAGTTCAGCCGCGATGAACCATACTTCTTGATGCATGATCTTATGCATGACCTCACAAAGCTAGTTGCCGATGCAACTTGTTTTAACTCAAGAGAGTTTGAGTATGAAGGCTATCAAAATAATGCATCTTTAGCTCGTCATGCCCCATTCATTAGTAATTATCACATTGTGAGAAGAAGATTCAAGATATATCATGAAATGAAGGGACTTTGGTCCCCCCTTAAACGCGTGCATCGCACGCATTGTTTCGGCCCCAAGCGTGTGCGACACACGTGCAGGGTGCTTGGTGCATGCCACGCACGTGCGTGGCACGTGAAGGGTGCTTGACGCGTGCCCTGCAAGTGCGTGGCACGTGCCGGTCGGTTCATCCTATCTGACTCGACCAGTCCGACCTGACCCGACCGCCCTGACCGGTTCGACCCGACCACCCGTTGACTCGACCGATTGATCGTTGACCTGCGTTGACCACCGTTGACCGGCGTTGACCAGCCCCCAAAAAAAAAGGAAAAGGGAAAATTTTGTATTTTCCAATTTGTTCGTTGTGGATTATAAGTAATCCCATTTTTAGTAGTAGTCACATTGTGGGAAGAA
Organism: Eucalyptus brandiana; assembly: GCA_014182725.1. Lineage (NCBI taxonomy): Eukaryota > Viridiplantae > Streptophyta > Magnoliopsida > Myrtales > Myrtaceae > Eucalyptus > Eucalyptus brandiana. Next base: position 35,291,000 of record CM024669.1, read on the forward strand.
GATTCAAGATATATCATGAAATGAAGAGACTTATGAGCTTCATATCGATAGCAAAGAGACGTACGTGTTATGATAAGTCTTATTTGTCTAAGAAAGTGTTAGGTGACTTGTTATCCGAATTGAAGTACTTGAGGCTGCTTTCATTATGTCACTATCGCATCAGAGAGGTACCGGATTGCATTAGCAAACTAAGGCACTTGAGGTTCCTCAATTTGTCGTATATTAACATTGAAACTCTTCCAAAGTCAATTGTTGCATTGTACTACCTAGAGGCCTTGATGTTGCGGGGATGTCAAAACCTTACTGAATTACCAGAAGGTATGGAGAAACTAATCAATCTAAAATATCTCGACTTTACCGACACTCCGAGCCTAAGAGCGATGCCGCTATATATATGTAATTTGGCATGTCTTGAGATGTTGTCCAAATTTGTAGTGGGAATGGAAGCAAGGTCGAGGTTGAAGGAGTTAAAAAACCTAGAGAATGTTGGAGGGGAATTGTGCATCTCTAATTTGCATAAGGTTCAAGAAGCTAAAGATGCCACAGATGCCAATTTACGCATGAAGGAGGGAATGTGCCAGTTGACCATGCAATGCAATTGTGCAAAGATTTTGGAAATTTTCGAAATGAAGAGCTTGAAGCAAAAGTCCTAGACTTTCTTCGCCCTCACCCAAACCTTGTAAGTTTCACAATATTCTACTACGGTGGCCTAGAATTCTCGTCATGGTTAGGAAGTCCCTCATATGTTAACATGGTGCATTTACATTTAGATGGGTGTTGTTAGGACAAAGCGCTAGCCTCATTGGGACAACTATCTTCTCTAAAGGAACTATATATCAAAGGTCTAAATGCAATACACACGGTAGGGCCTAAATTTTATGGAACTAAAAGTCTTTTTCCATCATTAATGACTTTGGAATTCAAGGACATGCGATCGTGAGAGGATTGGTCTCATTGCTTCGACAATGAAGAAGTAGGAGTTTTATTCCCTTGTCTTGAGCATCTGGTTATTTGGGATTGTCCTATATTGATCAGAAGATTGCCTAGTCAACTAAGCTCCCTCAAAAAGCTGGAAATCAACTCTTGTCCACTTATGGATGCCTCGTCCTCTATCATTAGCCTTCCATTCCTCAATAAATTGAACTTTAGAGGTTGTAATGAGGGCGTGCTGAAGAGTTTGGTAAACTTGACATCTCTAACATCTCTTGTCATACAAGATGTTGTTGAATGAACCTGCTTAAATGGGGGTATTGGGAAGACTGCTTTGGCTCAGCAAGTCTACAATGATGCTAGAGTTACCAACTATTTCGATGTGAAAGCATGGGTTTGCGTTTCCGATGATTTCGACGTGCTTGCTATTACAAAGAAGATCCTTGAGACAGTGAATGGCCATTTGCTCTATGAAGGAAAGGATCTAAATTGGCTTCATGTTAAGCTCAATGAACACCTTGCCGGAAAGAAGTTTCTTGCCATTCTAGACGATGTTTGGAATGAGAATTATGGAGAATGGACTATCCTCTTGAAGCCTTTTCAATTAGGAGTGAAGGGAAGCAAGGTCATTGTCATGATTCATAATTTTCACATTGCTGAAATAGCCCATGCTCGACCCTGTCGCAAGATTCTTATATGACTTTGTGTTGCATTTCATGCTTTTGAAGTCGGAAATTTCAATCATCATCTAGATCTTGAAGGGTTAGGTATGAAAATAGCGAAAAAAATGCCAAGGGTTGCCATTAGCTGTGAAGACTTTGGCTGGGTTACTGAGCTTTAAAGTCAGTCCCCATGAATGGAAAGTTATATTGGATAGCAAAATTTGGGATCTACCGAAAGAAGGTAATGACATCCTTCCGTCCTTGAAACTTAGCTACCTCCATCTCCCTTCGAATTTGAGGAGATGTTTTGCTTACTGTGCCATATATCCTAAGGATTATGCAATTGAACGAGGCGAGTTGATTCACTAGTGAATTGCAGAGGGCTTGTTGGAAGGAAAAGAAGGAAAGAACTGTAGGTTTGAAATTTTTCGACGAGCTAGTTTCTAGATCATTACTTCAAAAGTTCAGTCGCGGTGAACCATACTTCTTGATGCATGATCTTGTGCATGACCTCGCAAAGCTAGTTGCCGGTGCAACTTGTTTTAGCTAAAGAGAGTTTGAGTATGAAGGCTATCAAAATAATGCATCTTTAGCTCGTCATGCCTCATTCATTAGTAGTAGTCACATTGTGGAAAGAAGATTCAAGATATATCATGAAATGAAGGGACTTTGGTCCCCCCTAAGCGCGTGTCGCACGCACTGTTTCGGCCCCAGGCACGTGCGACACACGTGCAGGGTGCCTAGTGCGTGCCACGCACGCGGGTGGCACGTGAGGGATGCTTGGCGCGTGCCCTGCACGCGCGTGACACGTGCCGGTCGGTTTGTCCTACCCGACTCGACTGGTCCGACCTGAACCGACTGCCCTGACCGGTCCGACCCGACCCGACCCGACCGCCCGTTGACTCGACCCGTTGATCGTTGACCTACGTTGACCACCGTTGACCGTCGTTAACCGGCGTTGACCACCGTTGACCTATGTTGACCACCATTGACCGGCGTTGACCAGCCCCCAAAAAAAAAAGAAAAGGGAAAATTTTGTATTTTCCAATTTGTTCGTTGTGGATTATAAGTAATCCATTTTTTAGTAGTAGTCACATTGTGGGAAGAAGATTCAAGATATATCATGAAATGAAGAGACTTAGGAGCTTCATATCGATAGCGAAGGGACTTACGTGTTATGATAAGTCTTATTTGTTTAAGAAAGTGTTAGGTGACTTGTTATCCGAATTGAAGTACTTGAGGCTGCTTTCATTATGTCACTATCGCATCAGAGAGGTACCGGATTGCATTAGCAAACTAAGGCACTTGAGGTTCCTCAATTTGGCGTATACTGACATTGAAACTCTTCCAAAGTCAATTGTTGCATTATACTACCTAGAGGCCTTGATGTTGCGGGGATGTCAAAACCTTACTGAATTACCAGAAGGTATGGAGAAGCTAATCAATCTAAAATATCTCGACTTTACCGACACTCCGAGCCTAAGAGCGATGCCGCTATATATATGTAATTTGGCGTGTCTTGAGATGTTGTCCAAATTTGTAGTGGGAATGGAAGCAAGGTCGAGGTTGAAGGAGTTAAAAAACCTAGAGAACATTGGAGGGGAATTGTGCATCTCTAATTTGCATAAGGTTCAAGAAGCTAAAGATGCCACAGATGCCAATTTACGCATGAAGGAGGGAATGTGCCAGTTGACCATGCAATGCAATGGTGCAAAGATTTTGGAAATTTCCGAAATGAAGAGCTTGAAGCAAAAGTCCTAGACTTTCTTCGCCCTCACCCAAACCTTGTAAGTTTCACAATATCCTACTATGGTGGCCTAGAATTCCCGTCATGGTTAGGAAGTCCCTCATATGTTAACATGGTGCAGTTACGTTTAGATGGGTGTTGTTGGGACAAAACGCTAACATCATTGGGACAACTATCTTCTCTAAAAGAACTATATATCAAAGGTCTAAATGCAATACACACGGTAGGGTCTGAATTTTATGGAACTAAAAGTCTCTTTCCATCATTAATGACTTTGGAATTCAAGGACATGCGATCGTGAGAGGATTGGTCTCATTGCTTCGACAATGAAGAAGTAGGAGTTTTATTCCCTTGTCTTGAGCATCTGGTTATTTGGGATTGTCCTATATTGATCAAAAGATTGCCTAGTCAACTAAGCTCCCTCAAAAAGCTGGAAATCAACTCTTGTCCACTTATGGATGCCTCGTCCTCTATCATTAGCCTTCCATTCCGCAATAAATTGAACTTTAGAGGTTGTAATGAGGGCGTGCTGAAGAGTTTGGTAAACTTGACATCTCTAACCTTTCTTGTCATACAAGATGTTGTTGAATGAACCTGCTTAAATGGGGGTATTGGGAAGACTGCTTTGGCTCAGCAAGTCTACAATGATGCTAGAGTTACCAACTATTTCGATGTGAAAGCATGGGTTTGCGTTTCCGATGATTTCGACGTGCTTGCTATTACAAAGAAGATCCTTGAGACAGTGAATGGCCATTTGCTCTGTGAAGGAAAGGATCTAAATTGGCTTCATGTTAAGCTCAAAGAACACCTTGCCGGAAAGAAGTTTCTTGTCATTCTAGACGATGTTTGGAATGAGAATTATGGAAAATGGACTATCCTCTTGAAGCCTTTTCAATCAGGAGTGAAGGGAAGCAAGGTCATTATCATGATTCATAATTTTCACATTGCTGAAATAGCTCGTGCTCGACCCTATATTCTCAAAGAGTTGTCGCAAGATTTTTATATGACTTTGTTTGCATTTCATGCTTTTGAAGTCGGAAATTTCGATCATCATCTAGATCTTGAAGGGTTAGGTATGAAAATAGCGAAAAAAATGCCAAGGGTTGCCATTAGCTGTGAAGATTTTGGCTGGGTTACTGAGCTTTAAAGTCAGTCCCCATGAATGGAAAGTTATATTGGATAGCAAAATTTGGGACCTACCGAAAGAAGGTAATGACATCTTTCCGGCCTTGAAACTTAGCTACCTCCATCTCCCTTCGAATTTGAGGAGATGTTTTGCTTACTGTGCCATATATCCTAAGGATTATGCAATTGAACGAGGCGAGTTGATTCACTGGTGAATTGCGGAGGGCTTGTTGGAAGGAAAAGAAGGAAAGAACCGTTGGAATGTAGGTTTGAAATTTTTCAACGAGCTAGTTTCTAGATCATTACTTCAAAAGTTCAGTCACGGTGAACCATACTTCTTGATGCATGATCTTATGCATGACCTCGCAAAACTAGTTGCCGGTGCAACTTGTTTTAGCTCAAGAGAGTTTGAGTATGAAGGCTATCAAAATAATGCATCTTTAGCTCGTCATGCCTCATTCATTAGTAGTAGTCACATTGTGGAAAGAAGATTCAAGATATATTATGAAATGAACAGACTTTAGTCCCCTCTAAGCGCGTGTCGCACGCACTGTTTCGGCCCCAGGCACGTGCGACACACGTGCAGGGTGCCTAGTGCGTGCCACGCATGCGGGTGGCACGTGAGGGATGCTTGGCGTGTGCCCTGCACGCGCGTGGCACGTGCGGTCGGTTTGTCCTACCCGACTCGACCGGTCCGACCCGACTCGACCGCCCTGATCGGTCCGACCCGACCCGACCCGATCGCTCGTTGACTCGACCCGTTGATCATTGACTTGCGTTGACTTGCGTTGACCACCATTGACCTGTGTTGACCACCGTTGACCGGCGTTGACCAGCCCCAAAAAAAAAGGAAAAGGGAAAATTTTGTATTTTCTAATTTGTTCGTTGTGGATTATAAGTAATCCATTTTTTAGTAGTAGTCACATTATGGGAAGAAGATTCAAGATATATCATGAAATGAAGGGACTTAGGAGCTTCATATCGATAGGGAAGGGACTTATGTGTTATGATAAGTCTTATTTGTCTAAGAAAGTGTTAGGCGACTTGTTATCCGAATTGAAGTTCTTGAGGCTGCTTTCATTATGTCACTATCGCATCAGAGAGGTACCGGATTGCATTAGCAAACTAAGGCACTTGAGGTTCCTCAATTTGTCGTATACTGACATGGAACTCTTCCAAAGTCAATTGTTGCATTGTACAACCTAGAGGCCTTGATGTTGCGGGGATGTCAAAACCTTACTGAATTACCAGAAGGTATGGAGAAGCTAATCAATCTAAAATATCTCGACTTTACCGACACTCCGAGCCTAAGAGCGATGCCGCTATATATATGTAATTTGGCATGTCTTGACATGTTGTCCAAATTTGTAGTGGGAATGGAAGCAAGGTCGAGGTTGAAGAAGTTAAAAAACCTAGAGAACATTGGAGGGGAATTGTGCATATCTAATTTGCATAAGGTTCAAGAAGCTAAAGATGCCACAGATGCCAATTTACGCATGAAGGAGGGAATGTGCCGATTGACCATGCAATGCAATGGTGCAAAGATTTTGGAAATTTCCGAAATGAAGAGCTTGAAGCAAAAGTCCTAGACTTTCTTCGCCCTCACCCAAACCTTGTAAGTTTCACAATATCCTACTATGGTGGCCTAGAATTCCCGTCATGGTTAGGAAGTCCCTCATATGTTAACATGGTGCAGTTACGTTTAGATGGGTGTTGTCGGGACAAAGCGCTAGCCTCATTGGGACAACTATCTTCTCTAAAAGAACTATATATCAAAGGTCTAAATGCAATACACACGGTAGGGCCTGAATTTTATGGAACTAAAAGTCTTTTTCCATCATTAATGACTTTGGAATTCAAGGACATGCGATCATGGGAGGATTGGTCTCATTGCTTCGACAATGAAGAAGTAGGAGTTTTATTCCCTTGTCTTGAGCATTTGGTTATTTGGGATTGTCCTATATTGATCAGAAGATTACCTAGTCAACTAAGCTCCCTCAAAAAGCTTGAAATCAACTCTTGTTCACTTATGGATGCCTCGTCTTCTATCATTAGCCTTCCATTCCTCAATAAATTGAACTTTAGAGGTTGTAATGAGGGCGTGCTGATGAGTTTGGTAAACTTGACATCTCTAACCTCTCTTGTCATACAAGATGTTGTTGAATTAACCTGCTTAAATGATAGGTTTATAAGCTCCTTGGTCAAGCTAGAGAAGTTGAAGATCAAAAGTTGTAAAAAGTTGATGTACTTGTGGCAAGAGAAAGATGTAATTCGGAATATCACTTGTCTAAAGAGGTTAGTTGTCAAAAGTTGTCCTGATATCATTTTCAGTTGAAGAAGGAGATATAGAGTTGTCTAGCAAGCTGGAGACTATGGACTCACGAAATTGCATCAATTTGGAGAAGCACCCAAGCGAGATTTACACCATTTCCTCTCTTCAAGAGTTGACCATCAAGAAATGTCCAAAACTTGTATCCTTCCCCGAAATAGTCATTGATATCACTAATTATCCAAAATTGCAAGATTCCTTTGCTTAGAGGATTAAGTGTTCATATGGATGAATCAAGCAGCACCGGCAATAATTACGGTGACATGACGTCTTGTTTGCAAGAATTAAAAATCGACAGATGCAATTCTTACCAACCTCTCCATTTAGCGAGAGTAGATATATATTTACGACCCTCGAGACACTTGAATGGTCATCTATTGGAGTGGAGTCGCTCACGGAGATACCTGTAGACCGTCTTCAATCACTTCGATCGATACATATTGGCCATTGCGATAACTTGAGAAGCTTACCCCAGGGGCTACACACACGTTTACATCTCACTAAATTGTCGTTGTGGAGCTGTCTGGCACTGGAGCTAGAGTGCTTCCCTCCTCTTCCTCCCGGCATCTCGAGGTTTAAGCTTTACGATTGTCCGAAGATAAAATTGTTACCTAATCAAATGCATCGACTCACAAGTCTCCAATGTCTGGAAATTTGGTGGTGTGAGAGTATTACGCTATTCCCTGATGGAGGATTGCCGCCCCAGTTATAGGAACTTAAGGTGTATGGATGCGGGAATGTGAAGCAGCCGGTGAGGGAGTGGCTCACCCCTCTCACCTCCCTTCAAGATCTGGACATTGACGGCCGCGCATTACAAGTGGGAGAGGAGAAGGGTCTTGTGCTTCCGCTCCCTTCCTCTCTGCTCAATCTTTCTATCAGAGATATGAGGAAAGTGGAAAGACTGTCCAGCAGTCTCCCCCCCTCTCTCCTCAAGTTATGGATCTTCATTTGCCCGAAGCTGAGGGAGTTGCCCCAGGATGGCCTCCCTCCCTCCCTAGAAGACCTCTGGATCACAAGATGTAGGATTCTGGCGAAGCGATGCAAGGAAGGGATCGGCTGCTATTGGCCCCTCATCCGCGAAATCCCAAAAGTCACATTGGGCTTTGACAACAAGTCAGTTACTTGAAAAAAGGGATTCAGACTCTGAACATTCTACATGGAAGAGATTACGGTATTTTTAATATCTGAGCTCCGGCTCTTTTCGATCATTGGGTAAAGATTGAGTAGAGAGGAAGGGGGGGACGCCCTTGACTTTGTGGAAGCAGCATTTTCTGCGCCCCACATATTCAGGTACATCATAGTATGACCTACTCAAAGTCAAAGGTTTCAGCTTGTTGCATTTTTGCTGGGAAAATGGAAGGAACTTGGTCATTGCTTCCTTACTGCTGTTTTAGCTGGCAATATACTAAACGAATCCACGTTGAGCTTCAAATCAATGATGACCTCGTTTTTATATAGTTCTAGATGTAAGCTTGCATTCGTCATCATTAATATTTTATCTGTAAATGTGAATTTGGAGCTGATGGATGTGGAAGTCATTGAGGGGCCAACCTATAGCATCAGTTTTTGTCATTTCGTTAGCATAAGTATTGATAAGTAATTGCAATGAGATGTTCTATCTAAACCTTGACAAAAGGAAGAACTTCTCCTTATGTACTGCAACTCAAATTGATGCTAACTATTGATGACTGCAGGCGATTGCATTCAAACCTGTAATTGAGGGAAACACTTTTAATATAGCTGATCAGAGTGGTTCGGGAAAAACGCTGGCTTATCTTGCACCAATAGTCCAACGTCTCAGGCAAGAAGAGTTGAAGGACTTAGCAAATCATTCTCACGAAGCCCTCCACTTGTCATTTTGATGCCAGCTGTCGAGTTAGCTTCACATGTTGGCGGTTGGTATCCTTTCCTGTGCCTTTTCTTTTACCCTTATGTGCTTTGGCAAGCAAGTCACTGACTTTTACTAGTTTATGGCCATTTTAAGCTCTCATCTTATACTATGATAGGCTATTGCTTAAGCAGCCAATTTGTGGTGAAAAAAAGCACTCCAATTCATTTTCGGTGGCAGTCAGTGTGTTTTTGACAACTTGTCGTCTATTTTACTCAAATTGTCATCTCTTCTTTCAAATAAGAAAAAAGAAGAGATTTCTTGCAATCTGAAAGATTGTACTGGGTTTCTGGAAAGACATATACAATTGGAGTGGCACACAGTTGCTTAATGATGTGCATAATCCACTAATGGGGCAAAACTGGTAAAAAATCTCCTTGGAGCCGTTGAAAATGGATGTGTTCTGAATTTGGAGATACTCTAGTTGGTTTTATGTACAGCAATGCTTGTTTTTGCTAGAAGTGGATGACGAACCTAACATAAATTTTTGCACCCACATAAGTGATACTTAATGTCTAGTAAATTTTATGCAGGTTTTGAGTAACTGCTGATCCATATTGAAGTTTGGGGATCCATTCTGGTCTATGGTTGCCGTTGGCGGTTTCAGGAAGAAAACTCAGCTGGAAAATATAGAAGGTCTTGATGCCTAATAGCCCCACCCAGTCGCTTTAGTTTTCTCGTTAAAGAGGGCTTTTTGGAGTCGAAAGATCTTGGATGGTAAGCTTATGCATTGAATAATGTTGCACGAATAAGTTTGGGTGCACGAGCTATTCCAAATTATCGTCTTCTCATCTGTTTTTGAGTAACGAATGTGATTGTGCTACTGTATTCTAGATTAGTACTGCCACCATGATTCATCACCATTCTTCGAGGAAAGGAAAAGATTAGCGAAATTTCTATTCTTACATATACATAGCTGAATCTTGATTTTCTAGCTTGAGTTATGGAGACCTTTGCTTTGATTTGCAAAATTGCTATATATATTGCTATATGTTAGCCCTATAGATTTCCTCAAGAAATGACTGGTGACAATTGATAAATTGAGAAAGCTCCCCTCGTCATATTGTTTGATATAGGATATGAAGTTCAAAAATCTTTTGCTAATGGATTTGCCTGCTAAGAATTTGAATGACATTAAAGTCTGGATGATTTTGGCGTTTAGCAGATTTCAGTCCATGCTAAGCTACAAACAAAGAGCTCCATAAGAATGGTATCTTTATACACATTGCAGATTGTTTTGCAACTGCCGCTATAATTTATGGCTTTTCGATGCAGCGTGATTTTGGATGAGGTGGAAATTCTCTGCAATGATGAGGAGTTTGAAGCAGCATTTCAAAGCATAATCAATTCTTCACCTGTTGCCACACAGGTAGATAAAATAGTTGAAATTCTTCCCGACTGTGAAGTGATCATGGGACCTAGCATTCATCGGACATGCCCTCACCTCGAAGAGGTTGGTCTAAAGCTGTATTATTCCCCCTTCCATTATTTGCCAATGGGTACGTTACTATTATCTAATCTAGGCTCAAAAGGATTCACTTCTGTGTCTGTACATTTTTCTGGATGCTTTGGGACAATATATTACTCATAACTAAGCTGTCACTTGTGCTCCCTAAAAGTGATGGAGCATGGTTTTATGTTGATGCTTTGGATTTGGAGGTGGATTGTTACTGCATATTGACAAGGGAAGATGGAAAGTGGATGAAGAGTGGAATGAAATCTTTTTCCTTGAATGACTCTTAGCACGTGTATTGGTAGTCTATACTATTCTTTTGGCCAAAAGCGGTCTATACTATCTAAAGGTGCCTCCAGCATTCTGTAAGTGATTTAATCTGATTGGAGTTGAAGAGAAATAAAATCAGGAGAAGTCTTTGAAATTTCATTGATTGTGCCGAGAGGATTGAGGACTATATTGGGGTCCGATCTGTTTCTCTTCTTTCCTCAATTTGCAGAAGAGTTTGTGCAGTTGTCCGGAAATTTGTTTTTATTTCATTTTGCCAGTTTGTTAATTCTTAATTTTATTTTTTCTTTTGGTACAGAGGTATTGTATGAACTAATTTAAGCTGCATATACTGGAGAAGGATTATTTTTGCAACAGTATCCTAGATAAGCTGAGAGCTTTCTCATTTGGGTTGAACAGTAATCTTCTGTTACATGAAATTGCTTTGTCCTTCCCCCTTGATGAACATACAGTAATCTTCTGTTACATGAAATTGCTTTGGCCTTCCCCCTTGATGAACATGTTGCATAAATTTGATGTGGTAGCTAACCAGTGCCATTCCTCCTATTTTCGTGTCAAGAAGAAAACTAATGGAATACCACTGTAATAGAGGAGAATTTGACAGTTACATGTCATGTCCAGTTTCTCATAGATTGTAGTGGAGAGGAAGACGGTGAAAAGACTCCAGATACTGCCTACCTGATTAAGAAGTCTGCTCTTATTCAGCTTGCGGAAGAAAGCCCAGTAACCAAAACAATTGTTTTCTGTAATAAGGTATGTTGATCTTTCAGTATAGGCTGCTTGAAATTGACTCATCATTACATTTACTTCTCTCTCCCGACCACCTCAACTCCTGAGCTGGAGTTTGAGAGAAGGCTCTGAAACCACCTGGATGGAGGACTCATCATTACTTTGAACTCATCCTTCCTCTTCTCTATACAGATTGAGACACGTTGGAAAGTTGAAAATGCATTGAATGAATTTACAGAAAAGGCACTCTTATACAAGTTCTACCTTTCCATGCTGCTGTTACAGAAGAGTCACTACAGGCAAATATGAAAGAGTTTTCTGCTTCTCCATCTAAAGATGTTTCCTCGTTTTTGGTTTGCACCGACAGGTTTGTACGGTTGCTTTGTCCGATGCCATTCAAACTATGCTTTAAGAGATAGATCTGTTCTGTGGCGAGATTGATCCCTAAAAGTGAGCCTTTAGTTAAACCATGCATGGCCTGGTCAAGACCCAGGCCTTCAGTTCTCAGTTTAAGCTTGCACATTTAATGATGTATTCAGTCTCAACAAGAACTAGATGAAAATAGTATTGGCTGGGATAGGCCTTGTTCTGTCTTGTGGGTTTTGTGAATGATTGGGCCTGTATACTTGCAAGTTCTCTGGTATTGGGCTCAGTTCAATTTCTTTGATAGGCGAGAGCTGAGTGTTAGCTAACACTCAAGGCACTCACCTAGGCGCTTAGGCAAAGCGATGCGAAGCCTCTGCTCCTCACCTCATCTCAGGCAAGGTTTCTTTGTTTAAGATAAGCACCTGAGATGAGGTGCTCCTCCTCTGAGGTATTGCCTCAGAAAAGATTTGTCTAGGTTAACATCTTGATGTGCTTCGATGCAGACCGAGAATAACTTGTGATTTTTAAGTGTGAAAGACCTAAAAATTTGTTTTGTGATGGATTAATCTCCACTTTCTACTTAGCACCTCTCATTGTTCAGCCTAACGCCTGAGGCACAGTGGGGTCAGAGCCTCTTAGCAGCGCCTAGTGATTTTAACAGCACTGTTTGTGACAGAGTCAAATAAAAGGCGGGCGCTTTTAACCATTGGCGGCGTCACTGGACATATACAAATTTACCTGAGACATGTCACTCTCCTCTTTCTTTAAGTATTTGCTAGATCCTGATGACTCTTGAACCATATGGCAGGGTGTCACACGGAATCGACTTTACCAAAGTGGATCATGTATTCTCTTCAACTTCCTGTGCGATCTGAGCGAATATGTCCGCCGTGTTGGAAGAACGGCGAGAGGTTCTGGAGGGAAAGGCAAAGCATTTGTCTTGGCAGTTGGGAAGCATTCCCTGGCAAGAAGGATAATGGTGAGAAACCAGAAAGGCCATCCCTTGCATGATGTGCCCTCTGCCTATGAGCTGATGAGTTGAGACGTTCATGCACCAAGTGGGATCGAGTTCATGCTTGGAGTGACAAGAATAGATCCCATCAGTCCATTCTTTTTTCCTGCATGTTACGGAGGAATGGCGTGGCAAGAAGTGAAAAACGTAAAGGGGGATCGCTGTTTGGTGAGATTCTGGTTCTTCCATTTTGCATCTGCATGTTGAGGGGGATCCGAGAAGAGTTAATGCAATGAAGAGTTTTTGATATCACGGTTCGAAACCTATATACTTTGGTCTTCATTCCGTTCATCGTTGAGGAACATCGATGCTCTTGCTGATCGAGACGACTTAAGAAGTCTCCGAGTCTGTATTGTCTGTAAGTTGCACTTTGTTGATAATGAATATGCAATGATAGGAAAGTACGGGACTGTATCCCCTGTTGTACGCCATGAATATATTAAATGACCTGCTGTCACTACTTGCTGAGCGTTCCGATACCAGAAACTGATTTACGAACACCAAATATAATTTACGTACTTCATTTTGCATCCACGATACGATAAGCTGATTTATGAACTTTACTTACAAGCTAAATTACTCATTTCAAAGGTAAATTAAAGTACTTCCTCTAAGGTAAATGACTTCGTTTTAAGAGATTTTCAATGGTATTATAATTTCCCTAAAAAGGTCATATTTTTTAGTTCTTGTACTTAGTAATTGAAATTTAACTGATCTTGGCGTAATTTGAATTGCACCTAGAGTTAATGATTTTATTTTTCACATATTAGTTAGCTGTAGACTGCATTCCGTGAGAATCTCAATCACCTTAGCATAGTAATTTAGCTTAAATTGTCGCAACAGATGGAACTTGTAATCTATATTGACCTTAATAATCGTAGATTGCTTTCTTTTCGTAACTTCATATTGTTGTCACTAGCAATTATTCAATAATACCGTTATTTTCCTCAATTGGTTGTAATCAGTAATTTATTATAGTCCATAACTTCCCCTCATGAATTTCCTTAATACTCTCAATAATGCCAGCGCCTAGTCATTATCCGACAACATTGTAATTTTTCTACAATACAGTTTTGATGATTATACCTCCAACCACAGTAATTTGTCTCGAGTCGTCCTATTCTCAATTTATCTATAGCTAGTGCTTTTCCTTTTGGAGTACTAACTTAGCCATAGAGCTCTTAAAGTAAGAATGCGTCATTATCACCTCAAAGAATGTAACTTGGTAACGGCATTAATAGCTTACCTTGCTTAAGAATGACAATTAATAATTACCGATAATAAATCACTTTAAGTTATTGTAAATTGTAACTTCACTTAAGAAATAGCATGCAACTTGAATTTATGGTAATTTTCCTTTTCCCTATTCGTAATCATTTACCAAAATGATGATGACATTTATCTTAAATTTGTAAATTAATGTAGCCTAGTTTTGAATAAATACGCTTGGTTGCCGCATTCTTCCTCCATCAAATGTAAAACTTACAACCCCCTGCGGTCGTAATAACCTTAGATGTTAATAGGTCGCTTGTATAAGCGATTATAATCGGTGACAACTTTTATAATTGATTTGATGGATGAAATTCTTTAGCTTCAAATCCGATGGGCGTTGAATAACCTACTGGACTTTCAAACTTTCCCAGGAGCGGAAAAAGTTTAGCATTGGCTCCATTTTGCAATTCAATTCTTAATTGGAAATGTGAAAAAAAAAAAAAAAAAAAGTTCTTATTAGATCGTTCTCGAGAGACGGCATAAAATGAAATCCGTCGCGAATATTTGGCAAAAGGACCAAAATCGAACCCGGAAATAATAACGAAATTTTCCCAAACAATTCGTCGAAAAGGATAAGGCGTCGCGGAAACGAAGAGGGAATGAGTGCCTTCTTCTTCGTCACCATCGCTCTCTGTCTCTTGCACTTGCACGGCGATATGCCATGGCTGCTTCTACTTCAATCTCGTTCCTCAGCCAGAGTCCCTTTCTGGGTTCCTCCCACCTTCAAGCTTATTTTCCTCATTTTTATGTAGTTGTCTAAAAACTATAAACTTTTATATAGTTGGCAATCCTTGGCGAAAAAATAATAATAATTAAAAATAATTAAAAAAATCTCGACAAAAAATCAATATATTTTCCACTCACGTTTGTCCAATGTGCATAGGATATAATATTGATTTTACATTAAAACATCGGGTTGATCTGCAAATGCGATTAATAAGTGGGTCACATACATCGTCAATAAAAACTAATCACATCACTTTACCAATTCAGTAAACTTGTGTTGGGTATCCTAGTATTATCCTATGTTATTTCTCTCTATTTTTGCTGGGTTCTGTGTGCTAATTAACTTATGACAGATGGTTGATTTATAATTTAAGATCATTGATACCACACTGTTCTTTTTAGAAGATTAATAGATGCCAAAGTTCCTACACATCTCTCCTCGACTAAAACCCTCTCATTGAGGATGATTCAGCATTAGAAACATATAAAGCCTATGTATCTCAGGTACAATGCTTGTATCTCGTCAATGAATGTTGTTGACACCTAAATTTTGGCGACCCGCTTAGTCATTTATTGCATTAAAAATTAGGGGTTAATTTTATCCCTGAAAAAATAAAATCACATGGCATATAGTTTAGGAACATTTTTGTTTATTTTACTGGGCCGCCGGGGAAACGAAGATTTTTTACATATTCCGTTAAGATTTTTCACATATCCGAGTAATATACACTGGGGTGTATTTTGCTTGAAAATGGAAAATTTTGGATAGAATATGCGGAAACTACAAAAGGGAATATTGCACGAGGTCGGTATATTTCAACGATACATTTAGGGGTATCATGCGCGAATAAAAAGGAAAAAATATATACCGTAGAGATACATTTTTTAGACCTATATAATACCTCGCGTGCAATTTGATCTGGGAGGCCACACGCATTGAACATACGGCCACAATTGAGATCATGCGAGAGAGAAGAAATCGTGAGGAGTTTTCTTCTGTTGAATTTTCGTGGGTTCTTTTTGGTGTTTAAAAGTCAAAGAAGGGGGAGTCCTCTCTCGGGGATCACTTGGCAGAGGAGGCACGATTGAGTACACAAAAAAATTGAGGGACACACGGGAGAATTGAGAGGAGAAGCTCCTTCCACGTTCTGCTGCCCTTCACTCTTGCTCGACAGATCCCCGGTCACGATCAAGCCTCTGCTGGGTCTCACTTGCCGCGGACCCGTGCTGGCTTCTTGCTTCAACGACTTGATTTGTCGATTATTCATCAAGTCTGCACCCTTTTTGGTCTCTCGGTGTCAATCCAGGCGTGGTCTCGAATTCCCTGGCGTTCCAGATTTCCCTGCCAAAGTGTTGTGTCCGTGAGTGGCGCCCTCAGCTTCTCCAGCAAATACTCGGATCTTCAAACGCCAGGTGCTGCTCCCACAGATCTGCCACGCCAGGCGCTGCATCTGCTGCTCTACCATACCACCGCATCATCCCCAGCTTCCACCAGCAGTCCAAGGGTGTGTGAAGAAGATTTGAACGGTGTCGCCAGCGTCCCTCCCTTGGTATAGACACGTCCGTGGGTTTTGCAGGCCTAAATTGCGCCCGGCGTAGCCCAGCCCAACGTTGGTGAAATCCTCTAGTCTTGCTGCATCGACGTTGTTGCTTCCTGTTCAATTCGACTCCACAGATTTCTTGGTGTCCCGGAAGATATCCCATTGAACTTGTCGTGACTTTGTGAAGCCACTACGAGATACCTCCACAACCGTTGCCCTAGAGCCGTGCCGTGCGCCCACCGTTGGTCCATTCTACAGATTGGGATTTTTTGGAAAAATTCAAATTTAGGTATAGATCTATTTTATTTTATTAGGTAGATTTATTTTATCTTATTTTGGTTTTTTTGAACATTTTGTCTCTTTGTTTGATTTATTTCCCAATGCATGATAGAAATTGCCTGATGTAGCATCCAAATCGCAACCGCACGAGTTCTTATTCTATCTATAAGGCTTTAGATGGAATAATTATTCACGCGGGAATAAAATTGATATCTTGATCTTTAAGGCTTACGATCAATTTATCGATTTTATTAGCGAAATAATCAAGTTTGAATTTCAATTTGAATGGTGTATAGTATTTTCGATGACTATGGATGGCTTGATGTTTATCTTTTAATTGTTCTATTTATCCCGAAAATAATAAAAAAATTGCATTTGCATTCCATGTAGATTAGGAGTGATTGCATGATAGGTTAGTTAGTCGTTTTTATTTTAAGTGCATGTTTAGATGATATCTTAGGTCAGAGATTGCTAGGTTAAGATAATGTCTTAGTTTAAATTAGGATTTAGTCTGACCTGATCCTTCATGTAAGCTGGATAAAATCTTAATAAATAATTTTTGCATTTTTCTTGATTTCAAATCTCATGGAAAATACAAAAAAAAAAAAAAAAAAAACCATTTTTAGAATAAATTCATCTCATGCTTCAGGATAGGCCGCATGCTTATTTATATCATATAGTTTAGGTCATGTTGCCATGTCATATCATTTCATGTTAGATTATTAGCATGCATTGCATGATTCTCATTGAATAAGTGAAAACAAAAAAAGAAATTGCGTGTTAATTAGAAACCATATCTAGGGTTGTTGATGTGGATTTTAATTTAACATTGCGAGATGCTTTCATTGCTTTGAGGTAAGCTTTTGCAATTTATTTATTGTTTATCTGAGTGTTAAATTGGTGGTTTGCGCACCTGCATGAACACCTCACATGTTAGGGAATAGATTTAAAATCAATCCAAACTGCTTGCCAAACATTTTTCAAAATAAAAAGAAAGGTACCGAAAGGGCGTTAGAGAATTCTAACGTAACCAAGTCCCCGTACCCATAGTCTCTGGTTCGTAGGAGTAAAATAATTCTCCCGTTATTTTACTTGGGTTTCTAATCGACCCACAAAAAATAGATTAGTGGCGACTCCTAATTGAAAATCAATTGCATGTTAAAAAACTTGAACCTAAAGTCGCGAATTGGTATGGGCTTGGGAGAGCCCGAGTTAAGTCTAGGCTTAACAATCCATTAGCCAAACCCTAGGTGGTTCACACCCCGAAAAAATTGGTCGCGACAAATGTCCATTAGACTATTTGCAAGTTTGTCACAGTTTCTTCTTCTTTTTTGGGCCCAAAAATTACAGTGGAGAAAGGGCCATCAAGTCAAAGATTTGACATGTACAATGCAAACAGCTAAACAGAAAGTTCTTCAGGTGATCAAATAACATTGCTTGAGTCAACTTCCAGTCGGATGGTAGGTTAAGTCATGCGATGGACATAAATAATAAATGCATCGTGACACATTGAACCTTAGCGAGATTCTTTTCGGTAGATCTATGATTTGGGAATGAATTGGATGGTTGATCCAACAAAGCGGCAAATGATCACCATGATGTTTAAGCTTGGAAAAGTATAACTCTAGGCAGAATAGGACATGTAATTGCCCAATATGAGTCGACAATGAGGAGGACACTAGCATTACAAGTGGGCGAGTTTGTGACACTCCAAAATCGCATGAAAAAGAAGAGAACTTAAGATGTAAGCTGAAATCCACTCCCAAAAATTCACAACCTAAAATCTTTTTTGGGGAGTCTAACCCATGTTGAATGCTCTAAGTCATTATATGTGTTCATTTAGATTGAATAAATTTGTGTCGCCATGTAATATTTGACGAAGCATTATAATGATAAAGAAGTACTTATAGCTCATCCTACTTCAGCGCATTAGAGAGTTACTCATAGACCTAAGCGATAAATGATTTGGTCTGAATGTGGACTGGTTGGTACTATGTTTTAAGGAGGCAAGACCGACTTGTAAGCCTCACAGCCTTGAGGTTATTGAGTAGGTCAATCCCTATTCCATGCTAATGATGTGAGCGGGGAATGATAGGAGACGACATGTTCATTAGAATTACTCAATTGCATTGTTACCAAATGCCATGTCTTTCTTTGGGCTCCTACAAAGTAGCTCGTATCATTATCCATGAGTAAGTAGTGAACATGTCAACTTCATTTGCAATGATCATATTTTTCACTTCTAAGGAAGGCTGTTTTTCTTTTTTCTCCAAGGGGAAGGCTGTTTGTGGAGTTCTTTTTCGTACAAATTCAGTGAATATTTCAACTTCAATATGCAAGGTTGTGCATAAATTTATTAATTATATTCAAAGACAATTAATCATAGTGTTTAGTAGCTATGACAATCTTGATGAGAATTCTAGGATTCCTTTGTGAGATTTAGAGATGGTTTCATAAGGAATTGTGCAGGCTACATACTAAGTGAATTATAGAGTATAATTGGCAACTAAGAAAACTTGAAAGTGTTTAAGTGACTCGAGTATGGTTATAACCTCCATAGTATCACTTGATCAATAGTGAAAATTTATGTTGCTCACCTTGTGGATTAGGTCATACCGACCAAACTACGTAAATCCAATTTCCAATTTACTTTTCTTTTTTCTGATTTATTATTGTTATTTGTTTTTTCTTTCACAACAAAAATCAAGATAAACACGTACATTTTTAGTTCGACTCATATGCATTTTTTTTTTCGTATTGGCTGCTTTTTTTTCTATATAGTATAAACTAAGTAATTATGACATTTATAACATATTTAAATATTTTGCAATTGATACTTTTCTACAATAATGAAACAAATTCCAAATATACATGCATACATACATACATACATGCATACATACATACATATATATATATATATAAGTGCTGAGGTATAAATTTCAATCCATCCCGTGTTTCGAAAGCAAGGATAATTATTAGATCCATGTATGCGTTCACTTTACTTAAGAATGAAATATCCATTTCCAAAAAAAATGGTCCTGCATGTTTTAGGGAAAAAATCAATACAATAAAACTTTAATTAGTTTGATTAGTAAGCACCCTAAAGGTAATTCCTTTAAAAGAGAAGCTGAGGTTATTTTGATTGAAAAAAAAGCCGCGGTTGTAGTCAACTTTTTCCTATCCAATCAAACGTTTCATGGACTTGTACCGGTGGGTGCACCTTATCATAGAGATTGTCGCTACTTCATGTCCAGATGAAAAAGTGAAAATAAGGAAGACAGTCCCAAGTTCACAAAAGTTCATTCAATCAAACATGGCATGTCCATTTGAAACATGCCACATTTTTGGCTGCAAATGAAGCACGCAAAAAAAGGAAAAGGAGAAGCATACATTACATAGTGGACTATGGACTTTATTCGTGTTTGAATAAAACAAGGGATTGACATGTGAGACATTAAAAGATAAGATGATCCGAAATTTTCAAAAGCTCATAAAAAAAAATCGAGGTAAGAATGATATCATTGTCATAACTATTGTACAGCATCCAATTAAATGCCAAAACTTTTTGAACAAAAAAATTATCAATTCAGTCCTAAAGAGGTTTATTGTGCGGATTCCAATGTAGTCCTAAAATTTTCAATTTTAGTAATGTAGTTCTAAATCTTTGTGTGAGCTTTTAATATATATTGCTTAATTTTCATCTAAAATTGATAATATGATGGTCTAATCATCATTGGCCATCCCACGTGGCGCGTTGGCGATCTAACCCAAACAAATTATAAGCATGATTCATAGATACTTTCTAATAACTAATTCGAATAGCATTTTCTTGTTGAGAATTGGCTTTATTAGATTATTAATATCATTAAACCTAAGTTGAGAATAAAATGAGGAAAATTACCAAAAAAGTCCTAAACCTATTGTAATTGTGCCAATTTAATCCTAAACTTTTTTTTTTTTTGCAAATTTAGTCCTAAACCTTTTGTTTTTGTTCCAGTATAGTCCATCTGGCCATGCATAATCAAAAAATCTGATGTGGCATCCTAGTTAGCGCCACGTTGACATGGCACCGGAGAGCAAAATGTCACTGTTTTGCTTTAAAAAAAAATAAAAGCCAAAAACAAAAGGCAGAAGAGAAAAGGGCGTGGGGTTGGCTGGGTTCTTTCCCAAAATCAAGCAAGGAAGCTAAATTAAGAGGATCTTCCCTTGATTCATGGTCACCTGACATTGATTCTTGGTGGATGCTTCTGTTCAACACCTTCGTCGAAACCCTCTGGCCGACGCTCGCCTAATGCCTCCATTTGACACCTCCGTCCAACCCCTCCAGCCAACGCTCGCCCAACGCCTCCGTCCGACGCCTCCGTCCAACCCCTCCGGCCGATGCTCGCCTGACATCTCTATCCGACGTGTGCGTCAGCCCAACACCACCATCCAACGCTCGGCTCGCCCGATGTCTTCGTCCAACGCTTGCCCGATGTCTCCATCCAACGCTCGCTCAGATTCGCCCGACGCTTGCTTAACACTCACTCAACACCTTTATCTTCTTCTTGAAATTGCGGTGCTTTATATTTATGTTGAGGCTTTAGCCATCTTGATTTCACTTTAATTTTATTTTAAATTTCGTTGACATGGGTTTGTTGTAGTAACGGGTTTGCGGTTGTTGAACTGGTTCATTTGAAATGGCTAGGCAAATTGCTGACACGGGTTTATGAATGGTCTCGCATAGAATGTCTTTGTCACACCTATAATTTTTGGTATTGTTACTACTTTTGGCTCATTTGGAAAGAATATATTACTTTGAGTTGCTACCTCTAGTTTAGATTGACAAAGTTTGTTAGGTATATGGAATTCCTAATATACTCCTCGTTCTGATTTCCCCAAGCTCATCTAGATCACCTAAATCTCATAGCAATTGCAGCAATTTTGGCCTGCCTATGTTGTGGATTTTATATTATACTTGGAGGGATTTTGTATATATCATCAATGCGCACATCAATTTTTTTTTTTCACGACTCGAACTGAATATGATATGCATATCCAAGATTGCAACTTCAAAAAAGTGATTGAAAGCCGAAACTTTTTATTTTAATTTGTCGTGATGCAATTCATGAAACATTGTAGGTTTTTTTTCCCCTTTGCATCTAAAGCTCACCGTTGTGGAAGCTTGAAAATTTACTATTTGATTATCTCCTTAGCCTGCTGATAGAAGTTGACTTATAGAAAAAATCTAGATTAGATTCATACTTTCTCAATATACAATGCTAAAGATATTACTGGGTTACTGCTGGTGCTTTGTTTTAGCTAAACTAGACTTCACTCTAATGTTGTTTATTTCTATATATCGGTGCTCACTCTTGTTTTTAGAAATAAGACAACATGTTAACTATACTGCTGTCTTATTTATGCTGAAAATGCACTGTCTACATCTTGTTGACCATCATATCTACATCTTTTCAGGTGCAATCTAAGTACATAGATTCATAGACTTATGAGGCTTCTATTTCCAATAATCATCACAATCAATGAAGATACTAACGAATTCGTCACAATCAATAACATCGTTCCCGCTAATCACCAACGATACATATGTGCTTTGCTATTGTGGTTTGAAATGTCAACTACAAGTAGCAAACACGAACAAGAATCGAGGAAGAGGATATCATGGTTGCCCAAAATACAAGATTAGAGAAAGTTGCGGTTTTTTTGCTTGGGTTGATGCGTAAATTAGTCCCTTGGCAAGAAATGTGTCAAAAAATTTTCATCGAAACAATGTTGAAAAGAAACTATCAAGCCATACTACGAATGATGGCAATTCAATGGATGCGGAATTTAGAGTTTTCAAGGCACAACTGAAACACTTTGAACGAGATGTGTAGAAATTAAAGAAATGGTTAATACCTTGAAAAACCCTAAATTGGTACACCTGTGACAAATTTACCCAAAATTATTTTTTTGACTACCAAAAACCCCAAACTGGTATATTTTTGACAAATTTACCCCAAACCGGTACACTTGTGACAAATTTACCCTCTATTGATTTTCGTTAAATTTTGACCAAGTTAAATGATACGTGACAGTTGATTGGTATACCAATTTGCGATTTTACACTTCGTTTGTCACAATTTACAATTTTTGTGATTTTTTTGTGGTATTAATCCAATTTAGTGGAGTGTATATTTGTCACAAATTTATCAATTTAGGGTTTTTTGCGATCGAATAAATTAGTTTGGGGTAAAATTATCATAAATGTACTAGTTTATGGTTTTTTTATATCGCAAGTGTACCAATATGGGGTTTTTTATAGTAAAAAAATAGTATTTAGTAAATTTGTCACATGTGTATTAGTTTGGGGTTTTTCAAGGTATTAACCCTTAAAGAAACAAAATTCCATATTGAATACAATGTTAGTTGTGTCATGGGTGTTTATTGTGACTTTAGGAAACTTGTTATTTCAAAATATGAAGATGAATGATATAATGAGCTTGCCATAGAATGTGTTAATGTCATTTGTATTATTAAGTTGTTCTAGTAGATGTCATGTATTTGTCTACATAAAGTTCAAACATGAATGAAGTGCAATTTTTTGCAATCTCATTTGTTTTGCTTGGAACAGAAAATGTATCGCACCGGATGATTAAGGAACGTATCTAGAAGGCCAGTACAATAAGACAAAAAAAATCAATGTGTTCGATCTTAAAACAAGTTTTTAGCATACTAATTAGACTACACTCCTCCCATCCAATCACGCCCCAAACCAAGTCGCATTTCTTGAAGTTCGGACGTACATAAGTCATTTACTCAATCTTCGTTACTATATTCCTGGTTCACCATTTCAGTGGTGCATCCACCTCCAGTTCTTCCTTGTAGTTGAAAGCATCATCAAATCCAAACTTATTCTTCAGCAAATCAACATTTTTTCCCGAACATAACAGCAAACTAGAATTTTAAATAAATATAAAATCGGGAAGAGAATATTAAGCAAATTCTATTCAAGGAAACATTTGACAGAGATGCGCGAACTTACGGAGTTCTGGGTCATAAAAAAAAAAAAAAACATTTGACAGATGCGAGATGATTACCTTCTCTTTGCTACTGGCACTACTAAACCCGACACATAATTTTTAAAACCTCATCGTTTTATTGAGCATATAAAATTTGGCGTCCAAACCCGACACCTCATTTTTTTTTCTCTATTTCTTGCCCAACAATCATTTCTGAAATAAACTTGGGCAACTCTTTTCTTTTTTTTAAAGCTTTCGGAAATAAATTCGTACATGCTCCCGTACTCAAAATTAATCCATTAAATTTTGTATGTACCTAGTTTAAAACCTCGTTGTGTTATTAAGCATATAAAATTTGGCGTCTAAACCCGACACCTCATTTTTTTTCTATTTCTTACCCAACAACCCTTTTTGAAAATAATATTGGACAACTCTTTTTTTTTTCTTTAAAGCTTTCGGAAATAAATTCGTACGTGCTCCCGTACTCAAATCAATCCATCAAACTTTGCACACACCTAACTTGAAACCTCATTGTGTTATTGAGCCGATAAAATTTGGCGTCTAAACCCGACACCTCATTTTTTTTCTCTATTTTTTACCCAACAACCCTTTTTGAAATAAACTTGGCCAACTCTTCTTCTTTTTTATTTATTTAAAGCTTTTGGAAATAAATTCGTATGTGCTCCTATACTCAAAATTAATTCATCAAATTTTGCACGCACCTAGTTTAAAACCCCATTGTGTTATTGAGCAAATAAAATTTGGCGTCCAAACCCGACACCTCATTTTTTTTTTCTATTTCTTGCCCAACAACCATTTTTAAATAAACTTAGGCAACTCTTTTTTTTTTTCTTTAAAGCTTTCGGAAATAAATCCGTACGTGCTCCCGTACTCAAAATTAATCCATCAAACTTTGCAGGCATCTAGTTTAAAACCTCATTATGTTATTGAGCAAATAAAATTTAGCGTCCAATCCCGACATCCCATTTATTTTCTATTTTCTTGCCCAACAATCATTTTTTAAATAAACTTAGGCAACTCTTTTTTTTTTCTTTAAAGTTTTAGGAAATAAATTCGTACGTGCTCCCGTAATCAAAATTAATTCATCAAACTTTGCAAGTACCTAGTTTAAAACCTCATTGTGTTATTAAGCAACTAAAATTTGGTGTTCAAACCTATGAAGCACGGACACGTTGTCCATGCCTCCGTGTCGTGTCCGACACGTGTCGGAGCGTGTCGGACACGTCGACACGCTCGGACACGCGGTCAACGCGTGTCGAGTTTTCCGACACATAGTCAACTTTTTTCGACTCGTCTCAACACGCGTGTCGGATGGAAGCGAGGGCGAGGGAGGAGAGACAAGGCCGCGAGCGACGGCGTGCCCGCGACGGTGAGAAACCGCCAGAAAAAGAGTAGAGACTGAGGCGCCAGAGAAAGAGTAGAGACCGAGGCAAGGGCGGCCGTAGAGACTAAGGCGAGGGCGGCCACAGTGATGCTGCGGGATCGGCGACGAGGCTGCAACTGCAAGTGAGGAAGGGCCGAAGGCAAGGCGGAGGAGGAGGAGAAGGATCGAGAGGAAGAGGAGAGGAAGAGGGTCGTATGGAGGTCGTCCGGCGAGGAGATGGAGATGGATCGAGAGGAAGACCGTGCGGCGAGGGGAAAAAAGTGAGGAGAGGAAGGGGTTGCAAGGTCGTGCGGCGAGGGGAAATAAGTGTTTTGGTAGCTAGGGTTTGGGTGAAGTGAGTCAGTGACAGCCTGTCACTTGGGTGGGGGAGGGGAAAAAGTGAAATAAATTTGGGGCGGGGGAAATAGTCTGACGTGGGAAGGTAGGGAAAAAAAATTGAAATAAATTTAGGAGTGGGGGAATAGTCTCTCATGGGGGAGGGAGGGAAAAAATTGAAATAAATTTGGGAGTGGGGGAAAACTTCGTTTTAATCGGAAAAAATAAATAAATAATTTTAAAAAATAAAAATACTGAATTTTAAATGATAATAAATTTTGATCATTGTAAAAAATCATAGATTTATTAAAATAAGTTGATTCTAATTTTCAAACATGAATACGTATTAATTATGAATATGTCTTTCGAATTTTCAATGAATTAATTTATTAATATTATTAGTGTAAATTCATTATAGGCTCTTTTTTAATTAATTAATTATTTATGAATTTAAATCAAATTAATTAAAAATAAAAATATTTATTTAATATTTAACGTATCGGAACGTGTCGAAATTCTCTATTTTTTGAGAAATGACGTATCGCGTGTCGTGTCGTGTCATGTGTCTCGTGTCGCGTGTCGGTGCTACATAGGTTCAAACTCGACATATGATTTTTTTCTCTATTTCCTGCCCAACAACTCTCTTCGAAAGAAACTTGGACAACTCTTCTTATTTTTTTCTTTAAAACTTTTGGAAATAAATTCGTACGTGTTACCACCGCCCGCGATGGCGCAGCTGGCTTCGGGCTCTCTCCCCCTCACGAAGGGGAAGAGTTCGAATCCCAAAAGCGTCACATTTGCACGACTCACCCATAGCTAGGTCTGTGGTGGTGGCTCGGTCTGCCCAGGGTTTACGCCGCCGGCTATACGGGGGTTCCTAGGTCACCAAAAAAATAATAAAAAAATAAATTCGTACGTGTTCCCATACTCAAAATAAATCCATCAAATTTTGCACGCACCTAGTTTAAAACCTCATTTTGTTATTGAGCAAATAAAATTTGGTGTCCAAACCCGATACCCCATTTATTTTATATTTTCCTGCCCAACCATCTTTTTTAGAAATAATATTGGGCAACTCTTTTTTTTTTTTAATGCTTTCCGAAATAAATTTGTACGTGCGCTTGTACTCAAAATTAATCCATCAAACTTTACACACACTTAGTTTAAAGGGTTTATACCCTGAAAAACCCCAAATTGGTACGCTTGTGACAAATTTACTCCAAACTATTTTTTTGACCACCAAAAACCCCAAACTGGTATACCTTTGACAAATTTACCCCAAACCGGTACACTTGTGACAAATTTACCCTCTATTAGTTTTCGTTAAATTTTATTATCAAATTATTAAGTTAAATGACACGTGATAGTTGACCAGTATACCAATTTAGGATTTTACGCTCCGTTTGTCACAGTTTACAATTTTTGTGATTTTTTTGTGGTATTAATTCAATTTAGCAGATGGTATATTTGTCACAAATTTACCATTTTGGGGTTTTTTTGCAGTCGAATAAATTAGTTTGGGGTAAATTTGTCATAAATGTACTAGTTTATGGTTTTTTATAGTTAGTTGGGGTAAATTTGTCACAAGTATACCAATTTGGGGTTTTTCATGGTTAAAAAAATAGTTTGAAGTAAATTTGCCATAAGTGTACCAATTTGGGGTTTTTCAGGATATAAACCCTAGTTTAAAACCTCATTTTGTTATTGAGCAAATAAAATTTGGTGTCCAAACCCAACACCCCATTTATTTTATATTTTCCTGCTCAATCACCCTTTTTGGAAATAATATTGGGCAACTCTTTTTTTTTCCTTTAAAGATTTCGGAAATAAATTCGTATGTGTTTCTTTCCGTACTCAAAATTAATCCATTAAACTTTGCACGCACCTAGTTTAGAACCATTGAGCATATAAAATTTGGCATCCAAACTAGATACCTTTTTTTTTTCTCTATTTCTTGTTGGACAACCCTTTTTAAAATAAACTTGGGCAACTCTTTCTTTCTTTTTTTCTTTCTTCAAAGTTTTCGGAAATAAATTCGTACATGCTCTCGTACTCAAAATTAATCCATCAAACTTTGCACGTGCCTAGTTTAAAACCTCATTGTGTTATTGAGAATATAAAATTTGGCGTCCAATCTCGACACCTCATTTTTTTTTTTTTTATATTTCTTGCCCAACAACTATTTTTGAAATAAATTTGGGCAACTCTTTTTTTTTCTTTAAAACTTTTGGAAATAAATTCATACATATTCCCGTATTTAAAATTAATCCATCAAACTTTGTACACACCTAATTTAAAACCTCATTGTGTTATTAAGCCAATAAAATTTAGCATCCAAACCCGACATCTTATTTTTTTTCTCTATTTCTAGCTTAACAACTCTTTTTGAAATAAACTTGGGCAACTCTTCTTTTTTCCTTTAAAGCTTTTAGAAATAAATTCATACTTGCTCTCGTACTCAAAATTAATCCATCAAACATTGCACGCACCTAATTTAAAACCTCATTGTGTTATTGAGCAAATAAAATTTGGTTTCTAAACCCGACACCCCATTTATTTTCTATTTTCTTGCCCAACCACCCTTTTTGGAAATAATATTGGAAAACTCTTTTTTTTCTTTAAAGCTTTTAAAAAGAAATTCGTACGTGCTCCCGTACTCAAAATTAATCCATCAAACATTGCGAGCACCTAGTTTAAAATCACATCGTGTTATTAAGTAAGTAAAATTTAGGAGACAAATACACTAGAAATGCCAAAAGTTGTGTATGGCGCTCACTTTAATGCCAAAAGTTTTCACCGGCTCACTTAAGTGCTAAATCAGAGGAAAAATGATCACTTTATTGTCAACGGCGAGAAATTCCGGTCAAATTGATTACGTGTCATTTATAATTAAAATTTTAATATGACTTGGCAAAATTTTTAAAATATCCAGTCCACGTGGCATGCTTAGCACTGAAGTGATTGTTTTTCAACAACGACGGGCATTGAAGTGATCACTTTAAATAAAATTCGGCACTCAAATGATCACTTTTAATAAAATTTGGCACTCAAATGATCACTATTTATAACTCTTGGACGACGTCGTTTAGAAGTTATATGTTGACTAGGCACACTGGTGAGTTACGTAGGATTAAGAAATTAATAAAATATATAGTCATGTCGAATTTTCAACAATCGAAACCGGAGTTGACATTTAAATGATCGTTTTTTTTTTTCTTAAAGTAGCACTTAAGTGATCCGGAAAAAACTTTTGACACTAAAATGAGCACCGTATACAACTTTTGGCACTTCTAGTATAATTATCCCAAAATTTAATGTCCAAACCCGATAGCCCATTTATTTTCTATTTTCTTGCCCAACCACCATTTTTGGAAATAATATTAGGCAACTCTTTTTTTTTTCTTTAAAGCTTTCGGAAATAAATCTGTACGTGCTCTCATACTCAAAATTAATTCATCAAACTTTGCACTCATCTAGTTTAAAACCCCATTGTGTTATTGAGCCAATAAATCTGGCGTCCAAACCCCACACCTCATTTTTTTCTCTATTTCTTGTCCAACAACCCTTTTTCAAATAAACTTATGCAACTCTCTTTTTTTTTTTTTTTTTTTTTTTGATGACCCAGGGAACCCGCCGCACGGTCGGCAACCGGGGAGTAAACCCTGGGGAGGCACGCAAGAAACCACCACCCATGCACCCCAGGCAAGTCGCAGGAAACCACCACCCACACACCCCAGGCAAGTCACCACGCACGCTTCAGCCTCCCTGCTTCGCAGGGGCTTCGAAATTGGGACCTCCATCGTGGAGTCCAGCAGCCCTACCATCCACGCTGCAATGATGGGTGGTAACTCTCTTTTTTTTTTCTTTAAAGTTTTCGGAAATAAGCACGTAAACAACCATAAGCGTGTAAATGAAACAACAATTTCATATATTCAAAACATGGCCAAATTTCGAGATGTCACACCTAACGCCACCGATATGAAAATGGTATCACATTTCTTAGGAAAGCACACCTCAAAAAACCCAACATATGCATTTCTTAGGAAAGTTTCGATTTATACAAATTAGATGAGTTTCAAGTTTTGTTAAAAGGCAAATTTTGCATATTATATGCTTTTCATTATGTACGTATCTTTTGGAATTGTTTATCTTCTATTATAGCTGCAAGTTTTTTTGTTTTCTTGGGAGAATTGTTTGTTTTAATAAGTAATAACTGTTGAGTCATTCTGGTGTGATTGAATGCTTCCCATTTGACATTGAAATGTCTCAGAACGAGGAGCTTTCTAGTAAGAATGGGTTTTTTTTTTTTTTGTAAATTGAAATGGACTTTTATATAGGATGCTCACAATTGCACCACATCCTGGAGAAGTACTCATCCATTGAGTTTAAAAGAGCAAATGATGGCATATACAATCTCATTGCTTCACCAACAAACACTAGTTATATATTATTCAAGTAATAAATAGATGAATAAATCCATTTTACTATAATAAGATGGTTCAAAAGCACATCATCTCACTAATCTCAACCGTTATACAAATGGCCATATAAAACAAATAAAAAAGATACATCGACAATCCTATTTCATTGATGCCATCATCAATTAAAAGAACAAATTGATCAACACCATTTCACCGAACCCATTATCACAAAAAATATTACCATAACATGTCAAAACTAAACATTCTCAAATATTGTCACTTTTGTCTTTTCGAATAACTTCTAACGCTTATACTATTGATATTAGTAGGAGGATCCATACTAGTAAAGTCACCAGCACTGCCACTTGCGTTTTTATTTGTACATCTCTGAACCTACAAAGAGTATATTCTTTTAAAGTATTATTAACGAAACAAGCATTGACATAATAGAAATGGAGGTACTAATTGGAATTTTTGTCTTGAAAATTGTGTTTGCGAAAATGTAGACCTAGTCTTCTTAATTGGACAAGTTGAACTATCGTGTCTCGTCTTCAAGCAAGTTCGACATGTCATCTTCATTCCTATTCTCGACATCCTAGTTTCACTTACCACCCCACCTTCCTCTTTTGATCTTTTCTGTTTACGTCTACCGCGCTTCGTCCACTACATATTTGTCATCCTTATTCATTACCTCATATCCAGCATCATCATTCCATATCACTTGACGGTATATTGCACCAATTCTATTTTCTTCTAGTTTTCTTATGATTCTTAGACTACAATCTCTTTTTCACTTAGCACATGCACCCCTCTATCTATGCATCCTTATTATTATTATTATTCGCATTTCCTCCAACATACTATATCTGGACTTACACCTAGTATCTATAATGTTTTCTATTGAATGCTTCGCATAAGTTATTGTCAACAATGTCACATTTCACATTAGTATTAAAGAAAGCCTTACACCAATACTTTGGCTCTGTTTGCACCAGATCATGATATGCATAAGGACTAATTTTTTTCAATACCTAAGAATATCCATCATACTCTATCATAGTATTACTCTTAGCACACTGTCAAAATAGTCTTTACATTTGTATTCCCTTATGTTTCTTGCCCCAATTAGCATAGATGTGTCTAGCACACATCCTATACTCAGCTGCAGGCAGTAAATCAGCCGCGGCTCCTATAAGGCCCTACAAAAGATGATTACAATGTAAAACATATTTTATAAATGTGACTATCTAAGAAATATAACAAATAAAAATTAAATAAAAAAGAACTTACATTTTGTTTATTGCTAATTATGACCTAACATCATCCATATGTGTCAAAAATATTAAGATCATATATCAAATTTCTTAAGAACCACATCCAGGTGTCGTTATTCTCAACTTTGACAACCGCCTAAACAATTGGGAACATCTGATCATTTGCATCCCTTCCAATAGCACATAGGATCTAACCTTACAAATTCCTTTCAAGAAACAACCATCTAACCCCACAACTTGCATACATCCACTAAGAAACCCTTTCTTACAAGCAGCAAAACAAATGTACATTTTTTCAAATAATGCCTTAGAGTGCATATCTGGTTTTTCAACCTTCAATGTAATAGTACTCCTAGGATTTTTCTCCCTACGCTCATCCGCATAATCCCATAGTTTTGCATATTCCTTCTAATAGTTTCACATCAACAATTTATAAGCAAACAACTTAGTCTTCATACATTGAGATATTCTTACATATAACCCAACTGCTCATTGATTAATTCCTTGAAAACAATATTTTTAATAGTTAGCATTACTTTTATTATAGGAAGATAATTATTTGCCAACCAAGAACTTGTCATCCTCCTATTTTTTAAGCAAATGCTACAAATATGCTTTAAATGTAAGGTCTTGACATGAAATGATCTAGTACGAGCATCAACAGAGCTAGAAATCTTCTAAGGACAACTCTCATTAACACATTTTGCTTTAACAAACTTCTTATCATTCTTTATAAATTTTATCTCTCTACGTTAAGTACTTTTTCAAAGCATCTTTGAATTGGCTACTATTATCAAATATCATTCTTGGAAACCTACTTCTCTTTCTAGTAAAATCATCATTTTCTCCTACATCAGACCCAAACTGTCATCGGCATTTGTATCATAATACTCCGTCTCGTAACTAGCTTCAGCATCAACTCCACTATTCACATCTAATGGTTGAGATGATACCAATGCTGTGGATGGTTCCCCTATAATCAAATCCTTTGTAACTCTCCCACGAAACTCAATTATATTCTTCCTTATTTCTAGAAACTCTTCATTATCAATATCATCATCATCAGTCCAAAATTTTACATTGCCAAGAAAATTTGTCTCATCATTATTGTTGTCATCTAGAATATCCCCATCTATGTTAATATAATTACCTTTATCAACTAAGTCATTAGGATCTAAGTCATCATCGTGCTTAATAATTGTCTCATTAGCTAAACCAATATAATTGCGAGCACCCACACTAATCCCTTGACCAACACCCTCACTTGGGCAAGCATCCTCATCCTCACCACCCTCGTGACCAAAACTCTCACTCATACTAGCACTCTCACCCTCACCCTCACCCACACCCACACCCACACCCACACCCACACTCACCCCTTGACCATCACCCTCAACTGCCTCATCGATTGTAAAATTTTCTCCATATATCTCAATTAACCCACGATGCAAATAAGTGAAAAGTAAATCAACGACACTGCTCTCATTCCATATATATCTCAACCCATATTCTAGAGACTTTCTAGGAAACTTAAAATAAAGTTTTTCAAATTTACAATTTACCCCATTCTTAATATCTTTAATGAAGCTTTCATAGCTCCTTGAACCGATATCAATTTTAACCAAATCAATCTTACCCCCAACATATTCAAGCATTGGCGTCGGTAAAAGTTCCACCATTTAAAAGGCAAGCCCATGCCGACTCGTCGCTCATCTCGACCCCGCACAAAAGAACGCAATATATGTTGTAAGAAGCCACATAAGAGAGATTTTAACATGAATGACCAAAAGTGCTAAATAAATATAAAGAGTTTGACTTGAGCATAAGTCCAAAATCCCTTCCGTCTCATAATTACAAGTGAAAGTTCTCTCTAATTTACAAGAATTAACTAGGTCAATTAATATCTAGTACCTATGATACGAGAGTTCAAGGTGAATAGTGGCATATAATTAGTTTGCTTTCAAGTTGGATACTTGGTTTGTATAGCTATTTGAAGCCATTGCCAAAAATCTTAGGGTTGATAAAAGAAAATTTTCTCCCACAGTATATGATCTTGTTTTTTCTGCAACTAATGAAGGAGAAAAAAGACCATGATGCTAGGTTCTTTGTATATAGATATAGCAGGTCAATGTATTACAAGCAGCATGGCTCACAAGGCTTTAATTTTAGAATGTTACTTCATATTATCTCAATTCTTTCCTACCATCACTTCCATGGATATTGTTGGTTTTCTCTGTCTTTTGGCTTTTCAAGATTTTTGACAATAGTTTCATTGTTTAGGCGGTTGAAGAGTGTACTTCTATGGTTAAACTTTGAAGTTAATTTGCTCAGAATCACTGATCTACTTTCAGTTTAAAACCAAATGGTTGGTTTGTTCAACACACGCGAAGAAATAAGATAATTTGGGAACACGACAAAGACAATCATAGAGACAAAATAATTTGGGAACACGACAAAGACAAACATAGAGACAAAACATAGTTTAGGACCATGGCAATATACCTTTTGACATATTTTGACTGACTTCACGACCACCCACCACATAGCTCACCACTTGCCGACAACACAATCAAATTGGGACCACCTCACTTGCTTGTGTTTGTTGTGGATGAACGAATCGGGTCAAGTTGTGGGCGAATCGAGTCTTTGGGTCTTCTCGTCTTCTCTTCTTCTAAATTCAGGCAAGTAGCGATGAACGAATCGGGTCAAGTTGTGGCCGAATAAGGTCTTTGGGTCTTCAGGTCTTCTCGATTCAAGTGAGAAGCGACAAACAATGGCGTTGGCCAAAAAGGGGCTTGATTCACAAAGGATATTGACAGAAAAACGACCTAGGTTGAGGAAATCGCAAGACGAGATCAAATCAACTCAAAATCTACAAGAATTTCGGAGAACTCACTACAGTTTTTTAGATGATTTTGGGAAGAAGCAAGGAGCAGCCGCACGAATCCTGTAGCCAACCCATGCCCTTTTCTCTTCTCTTTTGGCTTCTTTTTTTTTTTAAAGCAAAACGGTGACATTTTGCTCTCCGGACCCATGTCAGCACCGGCAATGCCGACCAGCGCTGACTAGGATGCCACATCAGATTTTTCCGACTATGCATGGCCGGATAGACTGAACTAAAACAAAAAGAAAAGGTTTATGACTAAATTGGCCAAAAAAAAAATTAGGACTGAATTAGCACAATTGCAATAGGTTTAAGATTTTTTTTATTGTAATTTTCCCGAAAAAATCGTGAAAGCGCAAAATTTTATTGAATTCGAGACACGCATTTCAGAGCCTTTGTCTATTGCCGTCATAACCTCTCATTTGTTGATAATTATTACCATTAGTATCTATTTGAAAACACATTAGTCCCTATTAATAATTCTCAAGAAAAAAAAAATCAGCATTAGTGGCTCACTTTTATATATGATTATAGATTTCTAAGATGTTGTCAGTAACGTCTTGCAAAATAATAATTTTTCCTAAAACCAACTTGTTTAAGGACTTAAAAACATAAGGAATCAGTGATCAAGGACAACCCATTTCGACTAAAAAAAGGTACAGTCCATCATTAATGCTCCAAAACCCAAATATACATACACGCACATTGAGTAGCTTACAACTAGCTTAACTTATTTTTTGGTCGGTTAGCTTAACTTAATTACACCATGAATACTAGATGTCATTAGGTAGCCATGGAATTATCTTTTGTAATCATTACCATATTCAAATAACTAAGGAGAACTACTGTAAAAGGTATGAAATCTTTGTCTTTGAGGGAGTTGTAGGTGTTCTCCTTCCTTTTGATCAAGAAGACATCGATTTTGGCTATATTACCTCTATAGTTAACTTATTCTCTTGCATACGAGTTACAAATATTTCTTGGGATTTGTATGGACTTGTGATGATACAAGGTTCACACCCCCCCCCAAAAACTATAATTGCCTGTGATTGCTTGAACAATATACAGTCCATCAACTGGATCCACCGCGAATTTTGTACTCGAAGCTTTAGGTTTTCGATTTCATCAATTAAGCATTTCATGGATGGGTTTCAACTTCAAGAAGTAAGTTCAGGCATTTGTGTCGTGGGGATAAAGTGATGGGTCATTTATTCAGAGTTTGTTACAAAACCCCCGCTGTGCTGAAGTGCTGCCCACGTCGCTTGTTTATAGATTTATGGCCTCATGGTTTGAGCTCGGGGGGTTCGACTTTTATCACGGTATTAAGAGTTAAGTTTCGATCTATGTCACCCCGACTTAAGTTTATTTCATATGTAAGTCCGTGAATTGCAGTTCTACGTGCATTTATATGATCTTGGTCTGATTTGCATGTGCAAGGAGGTGTTAAATTCTTTTTCACATCTCTTGTTTATGGGGTTAGAATCTTTGATAATCTTATCAGCACGTACCCTCTTTCAATTTATTAACTCGAGTTTTTGGATTTGATTTTTTAAACATTTTCAAATGGGAAATGGCATTATACCGTGCATGATGGCGCAGTTGATCATCATCAGCATCAGCATCTTGGAAGCATTGTCTTTTTAGACTGAAAGACGAAAAAAGGAAACGCATGTTACCGTGAGAAAGCTAACTTCACGTAATAACTGTCAAATGCATTGTTCTGAAGAAAAGCTGAAATGTGTACTTGGTCTCGGAGATGTATACTGAAGTTAACGTCAACACTTACGAGAGGACCACTTGTATTAACCTTTCCAAAGTGAAAATTTGCTGCGTCCTTTTCCTCTGATGGAAGCAAGTGTTCACTTCGTGGTTCTCACATTTCTCACCCATGATCAGAGGAGGTGACGAGATGCATCCTCTGAGACAGATGATCAGATGAACAAGCCTGATGAGCAGAACTCTGACGTTGCGGAGTTCTGCATTGATGCTAGTTCGGTTGGAAATACTGCCATGATTATCAATCACAGTTGCGACCCTCTTCATTTAGTAGCTAAACACTTATTTGAACATATTCGGCAGCAATGTGTCAATGCACAGCTCTCTCTCTCTCTGTACATCCGTGCGAGCTTCCTGGACATGGGTTGCATGCGCCCGGCTGCTAGTCTGAAAGCCTTTTGTATTCATGTGAACTGACGATGTGCTACCGCAGAGACTGCACGGGGCGGAGACTTGGAACTTTTCTTTGCTTTCATTCAAGTCGACTTTTGCCGATAGATTGGTCGAAAGCGTGGACCGTTGGTACTTGCTAATTGTGTGGAACTGAGTATTCTCTAGGGGGTCCGTTCCAGTTTTAGTTGGCATGACTGTCGCTCATTTCCATCTGTAGGAGCTCAACTATGACAATGGGCGATGCGCTCGATAATGTTTTTGGCCCTGATGGAAAGGTGAAAAGAATGCCATAGTACTGTTGGTGCTGCTGAGCTGATTGCAGGAAACGTCTGTTTTTTGAAAACGCCAAAACATTTCAAGTGCTTGTTTCACCTTCTGGGGTTCTTATGCTTGATTTGGCCAAGCAAAATTGTGTGCTAACGTGCTGTTGCCCAACCTTGTTTATCCCCGTTGTCTTGTTTCTGCTGTAACAAGTTAGATATACAATAGCTCAGATTCTATAACAAAATATATTAAAAAAACAATGTGATTCCAAAAAAAAAAAAAAAAAAAAAAAAACAATTTAAGGTGACTCGTTTGTCCATTTTTTGAATTTTTATACTCAAAAGAGATCAAACGTTTGGTCATGGTGAATCAATGAGCCAGGATGACAAATTAACAATCCAATGCTTATTGGTCAAACGTTGCTTACCTAGCAAAACGGGTAATGTGACAATTATAGATAAGGTGAAGTATTACGTGCTGAGCACGGAAGAGAACATTATCTAGAATTCAGTTTTAATAATGTATAATTAAAGGCAAAGCACGCGCTACGATAGCATAAAGCGCCAATTTGGCATGAAGAGCAAAAGTGGGCGGATGAACTTAAAACATGTTTGGAGCATTTCCCTTTTTCTTTTTAGCAATGTGAAAACACTTAGTTTATAAGCAATTTAAAAAGACAATGCTATTTCCACCTTCATTTTGGCTAAAACACTTCTTTTTTTAGTTAACTGAAGGATATACCATTTCTCTCTTCGATTATTATTTCTTATCCTATCAAGCTAACCAATAAAGCCTCTTTATTTCTATCATCTTTTTCATCAGTTTTATAATATAAATGCTCCATTACGCCTAAGAAAATATCATTTTATCCTACATCCTTTTATCACATTGCCTAGAGAAGATTGTTGATTTTAATTTATGGTTTCATATGTATAATCACAAAGCTATATAGAAAATTAGAGATTTCACCTATGATGACTATGACAGCTTAGGAGCACGCAATTGATTGCATTTTTTATCAAATAGTTTGAGCGAAACTATATTTCAAAGTTGAATATTAAAAATTCAATCTAATTATCTAGCTGATCGTGGTCTAAAATGAAAATATAAAAAAAAAAAAAAAAAATTGATCAAAGTATGGAAGTATGACCAAATATTAAGCATATTTATATGTACATTATATCTAAATATTAACAAAAGACAAGCATGAAAAGGAAAAGAAGGGAACTTCTTGTTGTTCTACTCATGCCATGAAAAAAGTAAATAATATTGATTGTAGATTCATCCTCATAACAAGTGGATCAAAACTTTAAAAGATGCTATGAACTTTCCTCTAAATAATTTGAGATAGGTTTGAAAGTGAAGAAGGGGCAACTAGATTTTCCATCCTAATCTAGCAATTCAGATTAAAATGTGAAAAACTCAAAAAAAAAAAAAAAGCACAAAATAAATTATGCTTTATTTAAAAAACTTACAAACTTGTTCCAAAAAAAAAAAAAAAAACCACAAGGTTACGATCAGGTAAATAATTAGATGGAATTTAATTTTCACTTTCGAAATAAAGTCTCTCTAAAACTATTTGATAAAAAATAGGAAAATAAGCCATCACAAATAAAAAAAAAATTATAATCTTCCATGTAACTTTTGTGATTAGAAATATGAGACCATAAATTAAAATTAACAATATACTGTAGGTAAAATGATAACAAAATGTTGAATAGGATGATATCTTTTTGGATGTAGAAATAAAGACAGTTTTATTGATTAGCCTGATGATATTTTTATGTACGATATTGCTATGTACTACACTCCCCCGAATTACTTTCTATATTAGTAGTACAATTTTGTTGCACTTGACAAAATCAACAGAAAGTGATCAGCCTCCCTTTTCCAAAGCGCCAAGCTGCCGGATAGATAGATATGCCGCGAATCACGATGGGATCCTAACGAAATTTAACCCTAACATTCTTCTAAAGAGAAAGAAGGATTTGGAAAGATTTAGAAATATCTCCTCTAATCAAATCCCAGTTTTTGTGGGATTTTATACGACGGAAGTTATCTTGAGATCTTATTTTTAAGGTATTTTCTTGAAAAATAATACCACAATGGGGATTATATGACAATCAACCCAATAACCCATAAGGTTAACATTAGCAATATATAAATTTGGAGTATATTCTATTATTATTAACGATATAAATTAAATACAGTTTCCTCATTTATGGGCATTAAAAAGGTGAAGAAGGTGTATCATCTAATACCGCTTAAGAATATCCAGAATCACGCTTGTAAGGATTTTTTCTTTTTATGACCCTAGGAACCGCCAGCAGCCAGCGACGTAAACCCAGGCGATGCTAGCGCAGGGACCCATTTCCCTCGGCACCGCATTTAAGTCACACAAATTGAGCGCATGGAGAATCAAACCCCCCCAAGCGGGATGGGTACGTCCGCCCAAGCCAGCACGCCCACAGCGGGGTGGGTACACTTGTGAGGATTTCCTGAATCGGAAAAGTAAAGATCAGCGATCTGCAGCTCTATATATCGTTCAATGCTTGATCCTTTTGCTCGGCAAATTCTTGTCCAAATCGGTGCAATACATGCACAGAAGAGAGGAAGGATGGGGGGTTCACAAAGCAAGGAGAAGAGGCTGAAGAAAGTGGAGAACAAGATAGGATCGACCAAGGAGATGATAAATAAGGCGAGACGAGAACTCACTAAGGACTTGAATGACGGCAGCGGGCGACAGATCGGCGAGAGAGATCACAAGGTGTTCCGGAAGTATTCTAAATTGACGAAAAAGCTAGAGAACTTGCAAAGCGAGAGCAACAGAATATATAAGGAAGAAGTGCAGATTCCTGGCGTGGGGTATGAGAAGGGCAGCTCCAGCATCGTCGGTGATATTAAGCATTTATGGTCGAAGTCCAGGAAAAGCGACAGCTAGGGCACGCATGAACGTCGATTTTTCTAGTCTTTCCGCTCCTTTCGTTCTCGAGCAAGATTCTTGAATTCTAGTATGACTTGTTCTTTCTCCATTGATATAATGTCAACCGTGTTTATGAACGACACCTGACGTGTGCCCAGCAAGATCCTTCGAATTCTATTATGACTTCTTTCTCTATTGCTATCCTTTCAGCCATGTTTATGAATGATTCCTGCCGTCCCCCAAACCAGATGAAGTTTATAATTTAGATTGTAGCGTGTCTTCATTGTAAAATGCTTATTACTTTTTTAGCATGAAATATACATGTGCTCTCTTTCTTAGCGCCGTGGCTTCTTCTTTTGATAACCAAAAACCCTAAACTAAACACTTCTTAGGCATTGAGGGAGAGAGTTTCACAAATTTTTTTGTCAGGTTTGACATATTATTAACATCTCCATATTCGAAGTAAATTGTGCCCGAATATCAAGTTAGAATTTAAGGTTAGTCATTTCAAATTTTTAGCATGAAATACAAAGCTTGAATGGAGACTGAGTTAAAACCAAATTGACCAGCTCGAGTTTCTCAGAGTTGATTTGGAGTTTCTAAATTCTGAGTGAGATAATAATGTGCAATATGGTTCTTAATTGTTCAATGTGTTTCGTAAACTTTAGCATAATATTTAATGTGGCCTTCGAACTTTTAATTTATTCAATATGATTCATGAATTTTCGGTAAATATTTAATTTATTTAATGTGATTCATGGACTTTAATTACATGTTCAAATGTAGTTCATAAACTATATGAGAATGTTCAATTTAGTCATATCATTAATTTAAGATCATGAACAACAATGAACATTTTCACATAATTCAAGAACTAAATTGAACGTATACTAAAAGGTTAGAAACTACATTGAACAAATTAAAATGGCCACATTGCACTCGCACATTAGACTAAAGTTTATGGACCGTTTGTATAATTTTTCGTAACATTTTTCTAACTTGGCTTTCTCGGTTCTCATGCTTAGCTCATTCTCTCTCTGGTCCGATGTCATTCCATTCTTTTCTTTTACAAAATGCAAATAATACGTCAAGCTAAATTTGAGTAATTACTAATTAATGTTGGGGGGAGGGGGCCTTGTGTGCTGGAACCTCCATTTTTTTTCGGGTCAATTCGTAGACTTTGTAGGTTCTGAAAAATCACTGAAGCCTAATGGGGATTTTGCAATCAAAATGTGATTGTCTTTTATTAAATAATGCGATCATCACAAATCATGTGTTAAAGGTGAAAGCTTGAGAAGGAAGAGACGCGGAAATGGAAATAGTATAAATAGTGATAAAATAGGGGTCATTATTTGAATATTCCCATCTCATTATTAATTTGCACTTCTTAAGGCTACTTTTGAATGCGAAGACCGGCATTTCACTGTGGAGTTGGGGAAAAAAAAAGAAGAAGGAATAAGAAGAAAAAAAGAAAAAAATCTGAAAAAAATATTAAAATATTATTAAAATTTATTTACGTGAATGCTAGCCGTGTTACATGGAATAACTAGATCTACGTTAATAAATTTCAACTAAAATTGACCAGATAAACTCAATTGGCAAAGATAAAAATATTTAGAACTTAGTTGATAAAATTAAAAGCTCGTGATTGAATTAATACAAGTGTAATAAATTTATGACTTTTTTTAAATAATTTTCTCTTCTCAAGAATTCTATTGAACAAATTTTAATTTAGACTAATTTAATTTTTAAAATATAAGAGTAATTACTGCAATGAAAATTATAAAATGTTTGAATTCATTCTTAAAGAGCAACAAAATTAGTGAAAAGGGAGAATGTAGTTTATAAGATAAATGAGCCACGAGTAACATCGCAGACAACCAAAAAATTAAAAGCAAAATATACAGATACACTCAACGTTATATAGAATGACATTCATAATACACAAATTATGGTTATTGATCACAAAATCACTGTCGCATTAAGTAACTATCCCATAAATGATAAATTATGACATATATATGTGTTTATATATATAAGTTTTTGGGGAGATTGAAAGTGGGCCCGAGTCAACTTTACAATATACCTTCCAATAAGGGTGAGTATGGTTTGGATTGGGCTAGTCCACCCCTTAATCCTAAAATCAGCCCGTACAATGTTGGTCCTCAATTTTTGGGACCGAGAACCAATCCTATTGAGCTTGGGACTAAGGATCGAACCGATCCAATGTGTTCGGTCTGGTTCCAAGGTCAACCCGGACTAACTAATAATTTTTTATTTCATTTTTTGTTTTGTACTCCTTAAAAAAGCGATTGAGGACCAGACTGATCAATGAGTTCGGTCCCATTTTAAGGTCAATCCAGGACTAACCAATAATTTTTTTATTTCATTTTTTGTACTCCTTGAAAGGACAACCGAGGACCGTACTAACCCAATAAGTTCAATGATGAACAAGATTCGCTAAAAAAGGTAAGCAGTAAGGATTAAGTGAGACGAGGGTCGAACAGAATGAGCGTCAAATGTAGAGCGGAGAGTAATAAGCCAAGCGAGTATCGAGCGGTGAACACTATGAGTAACCCAAAGCGAGCGAGATAAGTGTCGAGTGGCGAGCAGAGAAGATTTTAGCAAATTGAAGACTAAGAGGACAAATAAGACAGAAGAGAACGAATACTAAAAGAGGATGCCATAAGGTGCTTTTTTGGACGCCGTGAGGACTCCTCACAAAAATATTTTCCTCTTTCTTAAATTATAACTATTGACGCTGTAAAAAACATTAAAAACCTAAGTTATTAAAGAACAATATAAAATTATTTGAAATCCTCACTAAAAAGCTATTTAATATTATTGATGCCGTTTATTTTAAAATTTTCTCTATATAAAAAAATTATAAATAATATATTAGATAGATATATATAGTAAGAATTGGTTAGGGTTGGATCGGCCGTAACTCTTAGAGGGGGACCGACCCACATGATATTGGCCCAGTAAATTTTGGGTACGACCGATCCAGGTTCCTTAAAGCAGTAGACCGATAGAGTTGGGCCGGTCCAAGGTTGGTCTAGGGTTGATCGTGGGACTGATCCTCACCCCTACCTTCCAGGCTTCCACATAATCAAATGGGTCCCGCCATCCCAGACAAACCTCATTTCCCCTAATCACCACCTGCTACTTCTCCTCCTCCTTCCTCCTTCCGACTCCGGATTCCCCTGGAAACCCTAACGGAAACTCCGATTCGCAGAGCACGCGCGGTGGGGGCCCGATAATGTCGGTGGACGCCTCCCCGACCGATCGCTTCAAGCAATTCCGGCCGCCCAGCCCCGCCAGCAACGGCAACGGCAACGGCAACGGCGCCTTCTCGGCGGCCTCCCCGGCGCCGGCCCGGGCGGCCCACCGGCTCCGCCTGAACCCGACCGATCATCACGAGCCGGACAGCTACGAGGACCTGCAAAGCCAGCTCGACTTCAGCCCCATGCTCTTCAGCTCCCTGGAGCGGTACCTGCCTCCCCCGCTCCTGGCCCTCTCCCGCGACGCCAAGGTCGACTACATGCGCGACATCCTCCTCCGGTACTCCCCCGAGGGCGAACGCACGCGCGTGAGTGCTCTCTCCCTCCCCCGTAGCAGCAGAACGTCGATTCCGGGACGAGAGATTGCTAATGCAATGCATGATCATGTGGCGGCCGTTGAGTATCGCGGCGTTTCGTATGCTTGTTTGAAAGCTTTGATCCTAAATGTGCCGGTCTTGTCCCGTGATTTAGTCTTCGATAATTCGAAAGATCGAGGTTTTGAGGGAGGGGCTGGAGAGAGTATTATTCAGATCCTGAGAATGAGCTGCGTGTTTTTGTGCGGTCCTCTTTGTCGTTTCAGTTTCTGGCTTGACTATTTTGGTTTTCACGGAGTTGTTGCAGTTTACAGTTGTGCTAATCTTTGACAGGTCCTAAGGCATCGAGAATACAGGCAGAAGATTCTAGATAACTATAAGGTAACCTTTCATGCAAATATAGCTATTTCAATATCTTTACTTTGACAGCAGGTGAAGGTTTGAACTCCTTTGTTATGAGAAGAAGCCATATAGCACCACGCTCATGTATATGTGATGTTCAAAAGGACACTTTGAGTACTGATGCATAACCCATTTCTGTCGAAATGGTTCTCTTTCTGCAAGTAAGTAGATGCTATGGGCGTCTCTGTTAACCTTCCCTCATCTCTGTAGCCTCTTCACAGAGAGCTTTACACCCTGC
The DNA here is from genome assembly GCA_014182725.1 of Eucalyptus brandiana. Lineage (NCBI taxonomy): Eukaryota > Viridiplantae > Streptophyta > Magnoliopsida > Myrtales > Myrtaceae > Eucalyptus > Eucalyptus brandiana. The sequence continues at coordinate 35,334,244 of CM024669.1, forward strand.
ACGCCGCAAGTTTCTTTGTGCCCTCGTTTCTGAGGGCGTTGAAGGAAAACACGGAAGAGAGTTTTAGAAGTATAATTACTGAACCCTCTCCGGGGATATATGTGTTTGAGATGCTTCAGTCACGGGCCTGTGAAATGTTATTGGACGAGGTATAATTTCACTTTTCTCGCCATTATGTGGCACTCTATTTTCAGCTTGAGTTTAGTAGCTGTGTTGTCTTATCAGGTTCTGATTGCTTAGGTAGAGAACTTTGAGAGATGGGTCCATGACACAAATTTCAGGATCATGCGGCCTAATACGATGAATAGATATGGTGTTGTCCTTGATGACTTTGGTTTGGAGACCATGCTTGCTAGAATGATGGATGACTTCGTTCGTCCCATAGCTAGGGGTAATATGAGCTACATATCCATTATGTGATTTATAGAGGGAGGCTGTGTATGATGTACCCTAGACTTGAAAACTCTCATTATGTTTTTGCAGTTTTCTATCCAGAAGTTGGCGGGTCCACCCTGGATTCTCATCATGGTTTTGTTGTTGAATATGGAATGGATAGGGATGTTGAACTTGGTGGGTAATTCATTTAATCAATCATTATTAATTGTATGGTACCTTATATTTAAATTTTCAAATGATTTGTAGCTGAAAACTTCTCTTTAAATCATTTGGTTTATCGTTTGGCATATCGAAAAGTCTGAACTTGCTGGCGAAAGTCTCAATCCATATGCTTGCCTGATCTTAACTTCTCAAGACTGATTTGCTTTGCAGAACATTTGATTGATCTTTTCAGAAGTTTGATCTAATCCTGGTCTACAAAGCAAATGCAACCTTCTACTTTTTGTATAATACATTTCAGTTTATTCAAATGTCCAAAATTGGTCTAGCTGTGGTGGTCCCTTTATGCTCAATAATGACTTGCACGACAATTCTTCAATTCTTTTGTAAGATCTTATTTTCAGTCATACCTCTGTTCTCTCTATTAATTAGTTGGTCTTTTTTCTGGTATTATCTTACTTGCATCGTGGTAACTTTGCCATTTTCTGTTGCCTGTTCTTGTTTTTCACCTGTTGGTCATTTTCCACCTTTTTCTGAAATTGAAGTTCTGGATTCTTCTTTATAACTCTTAAGTGAAACAACTCTGTTTTTTCAGGTTTCCATGTAGATGACTCTGAAGTCACTTTAAATGTTTGTTTGGGTGAGCAATTTTCGGGTGGAGAATTGTTTTTTCGCGGCATTCGATGTGATAAGCATGTAAACTCAGAGACACAGCAAGAGGTATGCCAACCTGTTATTTTGTTCTTGTGCAGCTATGTTGTTTTATATGTATTGATGAAGTGTAGGTTTCTGTTTCGCTGTTCTTAGTAGATTTTTATTTGTTAAGTGCTCATTCACTTCACTGTTGTTAAATGCTCTTATGCAGGAAAGCTTTGACTATGCCCATACCCCTGGTCATGCAGTTCTTCATCGTGGTCGCCATCGTCATGGTGCTAGAGCCACAACATCCGGACATCGGGCCAACTTAATTTTGTGGTGCAGAAGGTACCTTTCCTTCCATTAGTTTGCCTCACTTCATGATTTGTTGAAGTACCTCACTTCATGATTTGTTCTTCCTACATGAAATTAATTTACATGATTTCCTTTCTTGGAAATACTGGTGTTAATATGCAAGTGATCTACAGCCAAAGCATTGGCACCATTTTTCACAGTGGTCATCTATTTCTCTAATAATGTGCTACCATGAATAATTTTATTTTATTTTTTCATAAAGTTGATACGATCCATTTTAGAGTTGCAAGCCAGTCAAACGACATCTTTACTTACTTGAGCTTCACTGAAGTGTATGTAATTGGAGCAGCGACGAGTTTCAAAAGACCAATAGCATGTGCGATGCCTTTTTTCTGTGCAAAGTACACATTAATTTATTATAGTTTGTTCAGGATATCTGAGTGAGTTGTTTACGATCAAGTTGAATTTTAGCTCAATCTTGAGTTCAACAGAAACCTAATTTGGATTACTTATCAAATAGAGTCTCTCTAAAGTATGTCGATTACCAAATATCCTTTAAGCCGAACTCAAACATATGGACAAGCAAATGAGGAATACAAAGATCATATTCCAACCATAATAGAGAAAAAAAATCAAGCTTGAGTTGGGTATCAAATAACAAGCTTCTTAAGTTTGAATCCAGTTTAAATGCCATTCGTAAATTCACGTGCCTTCTCTTTCTATTCTATAGATATGCTAACACACATCTTTAGCTAAAGCAAATTTTTAAATTTCATTTGAGCATTGAAGATGGTAAGAAATGCATCCTTTCATTACTATAATGCCTCGTGATGGTAAAAGATGGGTAGCTTAGTTTTAATGGAGCTAGAATTTTGCAACCATGTGATGCAATGTTTATGGTTGCTGTTACTGCTGGATTGCCTGACCTGTGTCGAACACCTTCGAAGCAGTTCTGTCTTTCGAGAGCTGAAGAAATATCAGACAGATTTCTCTAGCTGGTGTGGGGAGTGCCTACGCACCAAGAGAGTGAGGCATCAATCGTCACTTGCCAGTACCAAATTGGTATGGTTTAGATTCAAGTGCATGGAAAAGTTAAGATTGATATTTCTTGGTAACAATATGCTGTCTCAAATTGTATTCAGGAGTTGATGAAGAGGGAAAGAAGAGCAGCTTGAGTTATGGAGCTTGCCACCCCTTGTTGGGAACTTGTAAATCAACTGTCGCATTTGTGAATCCAAAGGAGCATCATCCATGATATGGCAATTAATCTCAGCCATCGCTGCCCCTCTGCTGATTTTGGCCTGCTTGGTTGCTGTACATAAAAAAGTAATCCAGGTTGAGTACACGAGGGCTTCAAATGTATTTTTTGATGTGTTGCTTGTTCTAGCGAAGGAGGATGTTCCTTGTTTCACCGTGATGGTCGTTTTCCTTTGCTAATTGACTTATGATGTCAGATTCGGAGATACTGGTGGTTCGATTTTTTTGGTGAATACAAGAGGCTATCTAGCACGAAGGGTAGCCTTAAGATATCTTAGCCCGTATGCGGCTTAGGGGGAAATTTTGCTTCTGAGCGTATTCTACGGCTAAAAGTGGTCAACCAATCGGCAGGCTTGTTGCCTACTCCCAACACATGGTGCACCTGAATAGATCGATGTTACTGGATTTCATTGAGAATAGTCCTGTGCAGTGGGCTGTGCCATGTTTATATTTATGTGAATCATGGCCAAGATGTTGAGGAGATCGCATAATCCTAATATGGTCAGCTGTTTGACTTAGTATTTAGATGGGGGCCCTGAAAAATAAAGCGTAACCAAGATTTTTGGCAACAAAAGTGCAAGGTAGAAGTTCAGTCCACTTCCTAGTGTATGATAAATTTACTCTAAACTGATTTACGATGAATTTATATTTTATTAGTTTCTGTTAAATTTTACTATTAAATTGTTGAGTCGGACAACACTTGACTAATATATCGGTTTGAGATTTTACTATTCGTTTGTCGAAGTCGTATCAGTTTTGTGGTATTTTGTAATATCAATCGATTTAACAGATGGTATATTTGTTATAATTGCACTAATTTGGGGTTTTTTATGGTAAAAAAATTAGGTTATAATAAATTTGACACAAGTGTACTTAATTTGAGATTTTTTTGTGGTTATTTTGGGTAAATTTGTCACATGTGTATCAATTTGAAATTTTTTATGATAAAATATTAATTTATGATAAATTTATTAGGAGTGTACCAATTTGATGCTTTTCATGGTAAAAAATTAATTTTAAGTAAATTTATCACAAATATACTAATTTAGAATTTTTCATGATATTAATCATTTTTTAAGGAAAATCAAGGATTTATAGGACATTTGAAAAATGATTATTTATATTACTTACAAAAATAAATAAATGAAAGATATTCTTATTATCCATAAAAATGTTTAGGTATATAATATTGTCGATAGTGAAAATATTTTTTATTGGCTAATTATTTCAAGCACTCAGTTTTTAAATATTGAGGATGTATTGTTGGCTCCGAGTTTCATTTTTCTCATCCTTTCGAATGGTCCGACAGATTTCGGATGCTCGATGCCAGTTAAAGAAATCTCAATAATATGCGAGGGTGATGGTGCCGTGCAAGCGTCTCCCTTCGACCGTCTTCCCTTCGTTTTTAACTCCTGTTCCCACCTGCGATGGCACATGCTCAGTAAAGGATTTGCTACGGATGGATGGACGTTTCTGTGGTACAAGCAACCCGCAACACGAGAAATCACGACCTTCCAAAAGAGAGTTCCATCAATCGAGTCGGAGCACATCATCTTCAACCCCCCAGTACACGATTAGACAGGTGCGGTTGATTGATCAATGGGAAGGGAGGGACCGGCGGAGAGCACATCGCCATCCCTTTCGCTAATTAAAATCCAAGTGGGGGCGCGGGAACGTCGGTATCTCTATCCTCTCTGCCTTTTGTTAATCGTGCATTATTGACGGCAGGAACAGAAGCGTCAAGCGCGTGCGCGTGCGCGTGCGCGAGCGGCCAAGTCGCGCATTGGCGGTTCGAAAGTCGAGGATGCGCACCACTAATTGGCCGGGGGGGGGAAAAGCCTAAATCAACGTAATCATCGCGCTTTTCTCCCCCAATAATCTGCATTGAACGAGAACATCCTAGACCACCTTCGATTCTAAAGGTCACGCCATCTTTTTATTATATGAAATTTAGTGTATTATATTATAGACCCGTCTTGCTCATTATCCCAGGGAAGACTCCAGAGAGCCCGATTCTCTTCTCAGGGTATCTCTCTTTCTCTAGGGCTTCGTGAATTCTTTTATCGTTTTCTCATCATTGAGAATTGTTCTGAGGGGTGGTTGTTGTACCTATAGAATTTGGCCGCGGATTTTTTTTGAATAGCAAAATGGGGAGGGTTAAAGCACTGCTTAGTTAGGTCGAGTCAAACTGCCTAAGTGCGCTTTAGAACGAGGAATGTCAAAGTCTTCTTTTGGTATCGTAAGCATTACCTCAGACCCAAAGGGAAAAAAAAAAAAAAAAAAGTAGCTGCAACACTCAAATGAAAAACCAATTTTTTGTCGCCGAGCAATAGAATGGGAAGAAAAGGTTAATTCTGTAGATTAGGCTTTAGGGTGAATCAATTTTATACGAGAGAGACTATGATAGTCGATATGAGGAAAAATCACCCAATCAATTCTAAATTCATTGTATAGATTAATTTGATTACATTTTTTTTTTTTTTGTAATTTTGTTATTTAGTTCGAAACTTTTGTGTGAAATTTCAATATGACTAAATATATCTTCTTCCTTAATAAATTAACTTATTAGAAGAGCGCCGATCCTATAATCTCATCTTTGACAACTTAAGTTGGGCAATACTGCTCTCTAAATGGGGTAAATATTTTCACCCATCATAAATAAATAAAGGGAAAATGATGCAGATGATCCATGAACTTAAACTCAATGTGTAATATAATTTTTAAACTTTAGTTCAATAGGTGATCCTTGAATTTTGAGTTTGTTTGATGTGGTTCTTGAATTTATGGTTAATGTTTAATATAATCCTTGAATATCCAAAGACTACATTGAACAAGCTTGTGATATATATTCAATCTAGTCTTTAGATATCCATGGATATATATACAAGTTAAGGACCACATTGAACTAATTAAAAGTTTAGAAACAACATTACACATTGAATTAAAGTTTAGAAATCATATTGAATAAATTAAAATATGAGGAATCACATTACATGTTGAACCTAGGTTCAATGATCATATGTGTAAACCTTAAAAAAGTGCACTTTTTTTACTTGACGGTTTGCATATAAATTAAAGCTAATCTTTTTTTTTAAATGAAGACAAGCAACGGGGTCAGTGGTCCCCTGATCTTCCTTGGACGGTGAAGATTCCGCCCTTTTCCTTTTTCTTTTTCGTTTTTTTTTTTATCTCCATTTGGCGATATGACTTCAACTAAAGTGTTAATTGGTGGCGGCAGATAATTGTGCCGGAGATCGCGGCAAATCTCAATCTCGGATGTGGTCGTTGTCCCGACTGTCCGATCTCTCACCATCCAACGTCCACTTGCGGTTTATTAATTGTGATTACTTATCGTAACCCCATATCATTTTTGCCCTTTTTCATTATTTTAATTTTCCCCATTCTTTTCATCCTAGTTGGCATATGAACCCCCCATGGCTGAGTTTGGCTCGACATTTGGGAAAAGTCGTTGAGCGACGCACAAAGACTTTACGTTAAGTTTTTCTCAAAATGCAAATAGTATTTAATAAAATTTAATTGAAAAGCATATTTGAAATCAACTTTGGTTTAAATGATGCATGAAAAAAAATTGTATTCATAAAGGGCTTAAGTTTAACTTAAGAAAAAAGAAAAATTGAATCCGCGGTGCTTCAAAGATTGCTGACGATTCAAAGATCTTACTTGTCACTTGTTAGTGACATGATGCGTTGAGGGTAAAAATAGAATTTCAAAATTTTAATAAAGGCAAAGTTAGAAAAAAAAAATTATATTCGTATAGGGCATAAGTTATCAAAGAAATTTTGGGAGGTCCCTCGTCAAATGCAAATGAGGATAAATTGCTAAGTCGTAAAATGCCTCAATTTCCCTCCTCTCTCTCTCTCTCTCTCTCTTCATTAAGATATTTTATTTTCAAAATATCTAATCGAATTTCCTTCCTCTCTATATTTCTCCAATCTCCTAAAAAGTAGCAAAGCGGTAAAGTTCGACGATTGGTCTGACGCTATATACGTGGAGACTTTCTCCTGCATTCATTTACAAGAAGAGAAAAAGTAGTAGTCATGCCGAGGGGGTTGAAGGAGGAGAGATGTTGACTTTATAGTGTAGAAATTATCTTTATTTTAAAGTGAGTAGCCGATTCAATCTCAATTACCAGTTAGAAAACTCACTGAGCATAATTAATCAAATTCTCAATAAGAATGCTGAGCCCCGCTGCCCTTTTCGGCGATGGTGGGACGGCAGCAACACGGGCCTGCCTCATTTGTTTAATTTTTCCTTTTTGATGTTCTCTTTTTAAAAAGAAAAATTAGCATTGTTTACTTTTTAATCTACTTCCGTTAAGATTTTAGTTAAAAATTATAAAATGGATTAAGATGACATCCTTTTAGTCTTATATTTATTGTTTTGGTAAAGATCAATGTCACGTGAGAGAGATAAAATAAATAAATTCACATCATTATTTTTCATTAGTTAAGTTGGGCGGAGTTAACCAAAAGAGTTGATTGCACTTTTTATAAATTTTATAGTTTAATCGCATTTCCTATAATTAGGAAATACTGTAGAAAAGGCCATGTATCTACTTTGAGGAAAAGGTCATTCATTGAGCAAAGGGAGCATATTTTTATGTTCGATGTTCATCATTTCCTTTAAGGGTTAGCGGTGTCAAGTTCGATATAGATTTTACGTGAAACTTTGAATTTACCCACTAGAATAGGTTTCTTATTTTTAAGAATCTGAAATCTATTATGTATATCTTGAAATCTATAATTTATCTTATAACAGGTTTCGGGTTTTACTTAAATTCTACTTTTAATGAGTATTATTTATTGTTGTAATCTTTTTTATTACAACTTACATTTAGATACACGAATAATATGAAATACTAAAAAAAAAAAATTCAGTTACATAATAAAAGCTCAAATTAATGATTTTCAGATTATACACTGATCGTTTAGAAGATCACGTCAAAATATAGATCAAGAAAAGCACAAAAAAAAAAAAAAAAAAATTTCAATCTCTATGATCTCATGTGGTTGCAGCTCATCCAACCGTGACCCTCGAGGGCCAGCCACGAGCGCCTGCTTTGACGCCGCCTCTTCGCCACCTGCGACGTCGGGCACAACCAATCGCGTTCGCCGAAACGCCATCAAGTCAGCAACTTGGCCCGACTGACGTGATGAAAGAAAAGAATAAAGTACGCCCTGATTAATTAGCAAAAATCACCATGAAACTCTGCAACTTCCCGAACAACACATGTGTGGCAGCATCGTTATCCACGCATCAGCCCACCACCCCAAGAAACGAAAATCAACAATTTGCTAACCCAAATTTTTAAAAAAAAAAAAAAAAAAAAAAAGCAGTTTTGATTTTTTTTCTATGAATTTTCCAATCAAAGATCCAAACATTTTTCAAATGGAAAGAAAGTGGGCCCCCACCCCCAAAAAACACAGCACATGCTTTGCTATAATACAGCGCACAGCGCTCTCCCATTCTTTTGGCCCTCCCTAACCCAACCCAACCCAACCCAACCCAACCCACAACACGAGCGTCTCGCTTTCTCCTCCATCATCCGGAAACGAGCGCTCGAATCGGACGACGGCCATGTTGCAGAGCCAACTCCACGACGTCGCCTCCGGCTCCATCCCCCTCCTCCTCCTCGCCGTCGTCGCCCGCAGCGTCCGCCACCTCCGCTCCCTCCTCCTCGCCCTCCTCCACTCCCTCCGCCTCTCCAGATCCATCCACCGCGCCGCCTCCGACTCCTCCGTCGACGCCGGCCTCATCGGCTCCGGCCTCGCCGGCCTCATCGTCCTCGCCGACCACCTCAACCAGAACCGCCTCTCCTCCCGCCGCTGCCCCGCCCCCGCCGCCCCCGGCGGTTCTGGCCTCGGCCTCGGGTCTCCCGACTGCGTGGTGTGCCTCTCCGCCATGAGAGAGGGCGAGCAGGTGCGCGAGCTCGGGTGCCGCCACGTCTTCCACAAGGCGTGCCTCGACGGGTGGCTCCAGCACCTCAACTTCAACTGCCCGCTCTGCCGGTACCCGCTGGCGGCGTCCGGCGAGCCCGCGGACGCCGCGGGGAGGCGCGTGGGGGAGAGCTGGTGGAGTGGTTCTCGCTGCGCTGAGCCGACCCCGCCCGGGGGGAGGGGGACCCTTGAATTTTGGGCGGGGCGGTGGCGATGGGCCACGAGCTTTGACCGTGTCTTGTTGCGCCATCAGTCGTGGCGAAGAAACGGTGACACACTTCTTCTTCCGTCTTGCTCTTTTTTCACAGTCCCTTTTGACCATCTCTCTTTTTTTTTTTTTTTTTTTTTTTTAAACCCTTTCACTGCTAGGGTTGTCTTGACTTTCTATTTTTACTCGGTGCTGTTCATATAGGTTTTTGGGCTAGGTCTTTGCCATTTGCAATAATGAGATCGGGATAGAGGGAGAGAGATGCGTATGTAAGATGATGATGATGATGATGTCTGGGATTGGCCCTTAGGGTTTTTTGAAGAGCTCCTGCTGTAGGGAAGCTCTTTTTCACTTCGCTGTAAATGTCGACCTTTCCGGAGTTTTTAAGAGTGATCTTAATAAAATGGCATTTACCATTACTTTTATCTTTTTGTCATTACTAACATCGCTTGTATCATTCTTATGGCCTTCCTCCCCGTTTCATAGATAAGTGATTGGTGCATCTTTTACGAATCTCACTCGCTTAAGTATACACAACTCATTCGGGACTCGAATTTTATCCGCATATTGCATACAACATTTCACGCATTAGCATAAATATAATTTATTAACTTTTGGATTTACAATTCTTATTGACCGGGAACTCTACCTTGTCACGCGTGCACGTTCGAGGCACGGCTTTAGTCATAATTTCACACGATCGCGAGTACTAATGGACTAAGACTACTCGGCAAAGTATTTCATGCAGATCTTACCAAAAAAGAAAACGACGAAATATACTAGGACGATCTTAGTTATGTTTTCTGACTGATTAAATTATGTGCCGAACTTCTCTTCGATAATATCGCCCAATGTGTAGAGCTTCGGTTGCAGTTTCTCTTTCACCAAACTCGTACGGCAATTCAAATGGAGGTTCCTCTCTATTATTGCTCGTGACATTTTGCATGAATTGTCAAACCTTTCTTCGCGATTGCAATATTGAACTCAAAACAAAACAATAACAAAATGGCTTGGCGGTGCCCCACGACAAGTACCACAAAAGCATCCACTTCGTAGAACGAAAAGCGACGCTATTCAAGATAGACTTAATATATGATGTATGCGCACTAAACATCATTTTGCTTGATGGAAAATTATTTCCCTATTTTCCAGTATTTTGATGATGGAGAACTAATTGATATATAGAAATCATCTAACACGGATTAAAATAATTAATCTAGATCGAGGGAATAAGGGGAAGGAAATCACTTGTTATAAACCATAAAATAAAATTTAATTATTTTTTAAAAATAATTTTCATGGAAGATATTAAAGATATTTTTCGTTTTGAGAGAAATAAATCCATCGTAAATTTTTCACGAAATGCACAAATATTTTGTTAGAACATATTTGGGATGATAAAGTATCCAATCAAGGAAAGGAAGTGGACCCCATCCTGTAAACATTGACAATTTGAAGCTGCACAGAAAAAATATAAAAAGGGGCTGATTGCCGACCTGATCACTTGTTGTCGGCATTATTAACTTTAATTATTGGGAATGAGAGTTTATCCGATGAAGTGTCTCCACCAATCCCCTTCGAGTCGTGGGTGCTGATGCAATATGAGTTGCCTTGGTGCGGTCAAACAGAATTTAATTTTCTTGTTTTTTTTTGGTCGAACACCCATAACCTGTTGAAAGGTACATTTTTCTCCCCGTTGATTTAATTTAAAATTAAATTTCATCCAAAAGGGCTTCTAAATTCGATAAAAGGAATTAATTATGCTTAGAATTTTATGTTTTCATCGATGGCATTTTGAAAAGAGAATATATTTCAATTTTCGACGTTGTTTGCTGCGTATTGAAAATCGTTGTTTCTATCGTTAACATTATATCGAGTGTCTTGGGACACTTGTTAACAATGTCTAGATTTTTCTAAATGGGTTATAGACCCATTTATATATATATACCCACATATGATAGGTTGAATTATTAGATGAGTTAGTTATATTTTGTAAATGAGTTTAAAATAATAAAACCCCAAATAATATGGATGTTTAAGGAGTCTGCAACTTTCTTAGACTCAACCCATCTGTATGACTTCTTGCCTTCTCTCAATTTCATGCTCATTTGCTTTGTGCGCTCACCTCGATTTGCGTATGAGTTTTCCAAAATTAGGTGAAACATGGAAGTATTTAAGCAATATGTGTTAAGTTGGGTATGGATCACTAGATTCGTATTATATGAAAATGAGTCAAAACATATGAAATTAATCAATTTGGGTTGAATCATTTTCGATATGACTCGTCAATTTGACAGGTCTTAACATCATTTCAAAAATTCAATCTTTTAAGTGAAGAAATGTTCATTTACCATGTCACTCCCAAGGAATCATGAAATATGCGGGGGAATTTCTTAGTTGTACTTCTAATGGATGGCAAGAATGGTGTTGATCATTAGTGACAAAACATGTAACTATATATATATCTTTACAAATATGATTATTATACCATTAGACTATGTTTGGCTCCAGATGTAGATTGGAATAAGATATGATAAAGGGGGATTTAACATCCTCTAAATATCCTTCGAATTGTAGAAATAACCCATCATGTTTTTGATGCAACTTAAGATAGGATTTGAAGGTGGAGCTATTGTGGTGGAGGGAGCATGATGGAGCAAGGCCAGCTACAAAGCAAAATGGAGGGGGCCAACCTCCACCATTAAGCAATAGTCCAAACTAAAGACAAGGAGAATTTCTCTCTGGCATTTCATCAAATAGTTGGTGCGCACCTAGTTTATAGTTGACCAAGAGAGAGATTGTGAAACAATGGAGGACAAGAATGAGCAATCGGAGGTGAACTAGAGAGAGGAACTGAGAGATGATTCAATGATGGTAAAAAAGTTGAAATCGATTGACAAAGTGAGGGAGCTATAGATGAGGTGGTGACCTCTGGCCTTCCAAGTGAGTCATGAGCAAGGGAACGGACGAGGATACTTGAAGATATTGGAGTGAGCGACTGTTGTGGTGGATGGCTATCGGAGTGGTGGTGGGGTGCCATTGAGGAGAAATGCCAAGGGCGATGAGTCTCGCTTGAGGTAATGTTTTCTTGGTACGTGGGAATTGTTAAGTTAATTTTTAGATTTTTATATCTAATCCGGATTTATCCCACTCTCAACGTTGAATTTCTTATCTGACATTTTATCCGAGTATATTAGGTCCGGAGAATATCACCAAATACTGGATATGATAATTGATTCAAATTCGGACCACCAAATACAGTTTTATAATTTTAATGGATTACATCTTTGACAAAAGATTGAGATGCTCCTCATTTAGGTAGTAGGATTGGAATCCTCTAAATTTTGGGCACCCTTTGGACCGAAATTATCTTGTATTTAGGAGCTACCAAACACTCTTACAAATTTCCTCCGTATCTTTCTATGAGAGGGAGAAAATTTCCAATTTTGCTCTCTTTCCCTCACAAAATACTTAAATTTTTTGTTACTTTTTACACTAACCCTTCCCAAACAACAAGCAAGAGTTTGTTAGAATCGTCTTTGAACTTTCAACTTTTAGATGAAAGAGTGGGGGAGACTTGCAATTGTCATTAGTATATATATTTTTCCAGTATTGTTATTAGCAGTTGACGCAGGCATATACATTGATTTATAGGAGTTTCGATGGCATCTTGACGTCATTTGGAGTGTCAGCCTAGTCAAAATCAATCTGAAGGATTCAGAAAATCATTAACTTGCGTTGAGAAACGGGTTCACATTGCTAATGGTTTCGTGTACCCTTTGAGGAATTCTTTTGTTTTCTTGCATAAGTGACAATTTGAGGATTGATGCACGGCCATACCAAATCTGTTCGTGGGCTCAGCTCGGCCTGAGTACGTCGCGGAATAGATGGAAACAGGATCGAAGCAACCAAGTGACGAAACGAGCCTGCTGGGCTCCTCCAGGTGCGAGTCCATGGCCATCTATTGCGGCCTCGCGGGGCCCTTCTTACTCTATCGTCGTTAGCTCCTCCGACTAATCGAGTCACGCTGCACGCTCACCCGTTTGCTTTACCAATTATTTACTTTCGATAGTTACTTTAGCAAATCTCTAATTCTTATGCCAATTTCAGTAATAAATTCCCACTCGATGTACGAGAGATCGTAATGAATTTTGATAATTGATGATTAGAAACAATCAATTATGTATAAATACATGGTGATTTGAAATACCTACGTATCACGTGTTTTCAATAGTTGCTCATGACGAGTTTTCCAGTGATAGTATGAAAAGATTGAATTCATTTTAGGGTAATCAGTTAGACAAAAAATAATTTTAAACTCGCTTGAAAAAGAATAATATGAAAAGAATTATCAAATACACTTTACTAATAAATGAACATAGCAAAATTATCCATCGTAGAAGGAAAAAGGGTTCTAATACATGATTGGATATACTTAATAATATGCTTAACGAAATATATTTTAAGTAGTAATTGTTACGATTGAAAAGTTATGCCGATACCCACTACAGAAAAATTGTGTCGCGTACTGTAGACATCTATGGTAGACATATACGGGAGATAATAAATTTGGTGTGGTGGCCGTCTTGTCTTAAGATATATGCACATATTACATACACATGCGAATTAATTTATGCTGATGTTATGTTCACGAACAATGCATTTGTTTAGAAATGGTTCAACTCCATGCCACAAAAGTCAAGCGTGCTTACTTCTTTTCCCGTAGTCAATATGAAACATCTTCGGATTATTATGTCAGAAAAGGATCGCATGTTCTTCCTAATTAGGGATGGAGGAAAAGCACGCTGCTATTTGTGAGCAGCAAATAGGTGCGCAACTATTCAAAAATGTTTGATTCATCGTTCGACATTTTGACGAGTCTTTTCTTTTCTTTTCTATTTTTTCCCTTTTCTTCTGGTCGGAACTTTCTGACGAGGTCGATGAAATGATGATCATGGTTCACGAGGGTTTCCCAGCTACAAGACAATTGAAGCCTAAGTGGGAGACCAAACGCATAATTCCGGGATGATTATCTGGGACCATGCCAGTAAAATCTAATCCTCTTTTTCTCCTCTTTTCTGCTCATTTTTCCGGTTTCCTTTCTTTAATCTTTATGATGATGAAAAGAAATTTACAGAACATCATGGCTTCATCATGCAAATCGGAAAAAGCCAGCAGCCCATCTGAACATGAATACGGCCAAAGTTTAAGATACTCCCGTGATCTGAACAACAGAACCTCTTCCAAATTATTGATTCATGATGTGTACATCGGCTGTAATCTTCCACCAAAAGAGAAAAAACAAAAGGGGTCGTGCACAAATACATCAATCCAAAACTCAAATCTATTATAAGTACACAACACACCTGACAGACCACATGGGAAGATTAGTCCCAGAACGTCCACGAGGAAGAAGCCAAGATGAACTTTTTCTTGCCCTAAAAGTTTTGTTAACTTCATAAACAAAGCAAAGATACATTATTCTCAGGTGTAAGTGATGCATGCCCAGCAACATCTCCCTCCCTCCCTCCCTCCCTCTCTCTCTAGTCGCAAAGCCCAACCGACCACAATCCCTCTTTTAAAACTCGAGCATGCGTCTCTTACATCCCATTTCCAAAGGATAGAAAAAAAAAAAGACAAAAATCATGAGAAGCAAACCCCTAAAAGAAGGGAACATAGAAAAGCTAAAGTCGATAAGTACTACAGAAAGAAAAAAGAGAAATACATGATGATGAGTTTAACGTGAAAATCGGACCGCTACCCTCAATTCCCCGCAATGCAACGATGCTGCTCTCCCAACTCTGCCCGTCTGTTTAATTTCTTTCACTTGATGTGAACAGAAAAAAGGGTTAGAAACTCGGGAGAGCGCAATTGCAAAGCTGTTTTCGGCGCTTTCGTGCCTTACTTTTCGCTAGACAAGCATCGCCCTAGTACAGTTTTTGGGACGCCGTCGACGCCAACATCCGCTGCTCCTTCCGTAACCGCTGCTGGAAACCACCGCAACATGCCGACGACCGCCCATCCCGGTGGATGTATATGGTTTGGTTTGTGAGAAAAGGAATGGAGATTTGCGTGTGGAAGCAAAAGTTAAGTGAGGGATGAGATAGAAAAACAAAAGGAAAGAAAGAGAGGGGGAGAGAGCTTTATGAGTTGTTGCTACATAGCTAGGGAAGCCATAACACAGAAAAGAGACCACAGTTTCAAGTGAGTGATGATGAAGAGTGAATGGTGGTGGCAGGGGACATGACGGGTCGTATATAAAGGCGAGATCGTAGCTTTTGGTCGAAGGCGTGAGTGGTCTTTTTCCCTTCTTTTCACCCTCTCTCTCTTTTTGTTTTAGCTTTAACTTTTCCATGGGGTGCAAATTTGTTTATATCCCTTCTTTGTATTTCTTTTTTCAAAAAAGTGAGGTTGAAATTCACGTTGAAGAAGGGCATGTTTGTGGGGAATGAAAATAACTCCACTAACCCGTTTTCCAAGGCTCTGGGAATTTCCACACTCGAAAATTTTATATATTCCTCCTTGATGCAGGAGGGGGGAAGGAAAGTGGGATTGATGGGGCTCCTTTGTCTGCGTGCGGGAGTGAAACTTTGCTTTTACATTTATATTATATTATATATAAATATTCCTCCTCCTTTTGCTTGCATTAATTCGGGGGCTATGGGGCTTTCGGATGGCGACAAGAGTCTATTCATTAGCCAACTTTTTAGATTTATTGCCTTATAATTGAGGGTTGGGTGGACGTTTGAGGATGGCCATTTGCCTAGATATTTGCGTGGTATGGATCTTGAAACGATGGCACACGGACCCGAGAAGGCCATCAATCCCACTTTCCATGTGCACTCTTTTTGAGTTATTTGCTAAGTTGCTGGTTTATCACAAATTAAATGTCCAAAAATTATTATGTAAGTTTGAAAAAAAGGACAGTAGTCATTCCATGATAGATCAATCATGATTTTTAAAACTTTGGAGCTTAAGCTTTTATGAACAAATAAACAAATTGTTTTTAGTTCAATCGAGCACCGACAAGTCGACTGTAGTTATCACGAATCGTGATATATACACATGAATGGCCTTTTGTTTTTGACTAATCCTCCTGTTGGAACTATCGGTCACAAACTCGTTAACTAAAAGCTTACAATCGATAATGATGAAATTGATAAATAATATAGAAATAAATAAATAAATATGATATATTTTTTTAGTGTAATTGTTCACACAGTGCATTTATACCGTAAAATTTAATAATCACTTTCTATCTCGACTATTTTCCTATGTTTTGCATGTTCTGAATTCTTGTAGATATTACAAGAGTTGCTCCTTCTCTATGACGATGTATGTGGTTCCAAAGTGGATCAATGTATTCGTAATTCTTCTTTATGGGAAAAAAAAATGCTAAAAGGTCTACTATGTATTGTGAAAGCTCCGATGCACCTTAAAAGCTCCGATGTTCCGAATCAGATCATGAGGTACCTTTTAAGTACTAAAATTCGATTACCTGCATGTCAATTATGTAGGTCTGAAAGTAATTGTAATATTCCTTGCCTAATGTGTATTTATCTTCCCCGCATCCCTCATGTAAACATGAATTTGGAAAGGAAAATTCTACACTTGAATCTCCACGTCGTCGTACTTTTAATTGGTGAGATTGAACTATATGGTAATAGACCAAATTTCACCCGTAAAACACTTTTTTTCCTAAAGAAATTGAGATCCTCTTAGGCTGCGTTTGGCAGTCGGGATAAAATTCGGGATAGGATATAATTTATCCTATCCTACGTTTGGTGCTCACTCGGGATAGGATAAAGTCGGATATAAGGGGGATATAGACAGGATAAAATTATCCCACGGGGGGTGGGATAAAGGTGGATAGGATTTCTAACGTCCATAATAGGAAAGTTTTTTTTTAATAACAAATTTATTAAATTAACAAAATTGAAATTATATTTCAATATAAATAATATTTGAATTCTAATTTAAGAAAATAAAAATAAAATTTTATTTTTAATTAATCTTATTTTAATTCTATTTTATAATAAACATTCAATCTATAAATTAAATATTTATATTTATTATATATTTTAGGTATTTTTGTATTTTAAATATGTTAGTACAGTTTACTATTTGATAAATTTTTATTAAAGAATGATGAAAGGGAAAAAAGAAATAATAATGAAAATAATATAAAAAAAGAGGAAAAATATAATAAATAATAAATAATAAATAAATTAAGGAATAGTGTTACGAGATATTTTCATTATCTTCATTTATGAACATTTATGTTCATTTATAATGATATGTCGTTTATATAAATAAATAAAAAAATGTACGTGATGTGAACATATCCGACTTTAATATCTTGTGATTCACCAAACATCGGACGACAAAAAAATCCTGTGATTTCATATCCTATCCTATCCAATCCTATCCCGATTAGAAATCCGGACGACCAAACGTAGCCTTAGTCTAAAAGATGAATCGAGAATTGCAGTTTACGTCATTGAGAGGATGACACATCAAACACAGCTAATATGGGACGAGTTCAATTTTTTTCCCTCCATTTTTTTTTTTTTTGAATAAAAGAATCTTCGTCTTTCCCCGTCAATTCTTCTTACTTATTCCAACTCCAATGTCATCCTCCTTCACCATGACGCCCTCGTCTCCGTCACCCTCCAAACCTCAGTTGCGTGACACACCACCACACATTGCCAATTTTTATGTGTGTGGATGTGTCTATGCCGTGTTGAACGGCGCCCCAAATATGAGGCTAGTACTCAAGTCCGATGTCTTAGGCATCGGCGACCCCTCTTTAGGGTTGCCTAAAGTGAGCCACAGGCTTGCATCGTTGTCGCGACTCGCTGCATTTGCGTAAGTCTCGGTCTTCGTTGAGAGAGAGAGAGAGAGAGAGAGAGAGAGAGAGAGAGAGGTTAACGTTTGGATAGTTTTGGATGAAATTTCTGAAAGTCCGAAAGCATTTTGGTCAAGATAGGGTAACTTGAGCATGTTAGTCCATATTTTTGAGCGTGTATCACCTTTTCCATGGTTAGAGATCAGAGTGGGTTGTTGCTTGTTTGACCTTAGGATGCCCGCAAGAGAACAAACGATAAAGGAAACGATAGTGGTCCTCGTTGCTACTCTAATTGACCTTTCTGTCACGACATTGACTGTTGAATCATGAGACGTAGCTGTACACAAACCACAGCCGTCCATGGCTTGGAGGGATATGATGGACGGAAGAAAAGCAACAGCTGAATCGGTAAGCGACGACTACCGGATAAAAGCGCCCCCCTATCTCACTTTACCACGTTCAAAGCAAATAGAGAGCAAAAGAAACGCAAAAAAAGTCAGCGGCGAGATCGTGCTTGGATCTCGCTTTTCGCTGTTCACACCCGCACACACCGTTTTTTCCACCTTGACAAAGCTGGTGGCCTTGTCCCCATCATCACGCCCCTCCTCCTCCTCCTCCTCCTTCTTCCTTCCATGCATGGTGCAGCCTCGTACAGCGCCTTCTGATCTCCCGATCCGACGGCCCGAAGCAATGACACGCCATGCCTTTCCTTTCGTGGGTTCATGATGATGATCCATCGATGGACCTATCATCTGTTCTTAGTTGACCCGCTCGTTGTGTCGTTTCCTCCTCTCATGATAAACCAATAATGCATGCCGGACCCATTTTTATACCATATTCTAGAAAAATAAAAGGCCAGGTTGCACTACTACCCTCATGCCTGCTTTTAGTATAATTAATTTTTTTCTTTTTAATGATGCGTCATGTGGGTACGTATCCACTCTTTATATTAAGTGAATTTCGCACGTTACCCTTTAGTCAAGTTTGTCGTTTTGAAAAAAAAAAAAAAATTGACCCGAAAGGTGTTTTAAATTTCATTTTGCGTCGTTTTGCTTAGATAGGTTGCAAATTACTGATGTTTACCCCCCCGCCGGCCGAATTTGACGATTACATTAACTTGAGACAATGTGCTCGCAACGTCAAAACGAAAAACAAGAAGAAGAAACTGTCTCCCCTTATTAATTAGAAGGAGAAGAGTTGCAAAATGTATGAAAATACACGTCGGGAGGACGTCCATGTTCCAGCGGATTCAAAGTTTGAGAGATTCTTAAGCATAAATATCTTTGAACAAAATGATATTTCTACTTTTAGCATGTCGGACTTTATGTTAAGGAGTGTCCTTGGGTACTTGTTAAGAATATTGAATTGAAAAAGATTATAGTTTCATGGGCATTGATCACACATAACGCAAGAACAATCGGTGTATATATTGAAGACTGCATTTTGGATCGTGTTGAATCATCATATTGACCTTTGCATTGAGCAAGGAGATTTGTAAAAGTTGTTTTTATCAAAATTGATGAAACAATCTAACAAAATACCGCCGGTAGTTTTCCAATAAATGGAATTTCGAGTCTGGTAAGTAAATTACTCAAATTGTGACCAACAAAGCTTATAGATGCAATCGGGTTTGCGCAAATTTTGCTTCGATTCGGCAAAAATGCCAAATTAGAACTTAACCAAGTTAATAACGTAATGAAAAGAGGAGGTTTTCCTTAAGTTCGGTCGAGTTCAGGTTTTGAATTTTAGGGTTTCCATTCAACCAGGGCCCGATCAAAATGGGCTTGGAAGCATGGAGGGCGACCCGTCTATACGTCATGCCACGCAATTAGTACGTCATAATTAGCGTATGTATAAACGTGGCTTTTTCTTAGCTTAGATAACGGGGCTTGTTGACTTCGACGCTGAAGTATGAAGAGGGCCGAAGCCCCCCAGGCGACGCCGAGCATTCTTCCTACGTGCGCCTGCAGGGGCGCGTACTCTACACTTGCCATCGTTCATATGGAATGTGGGCCATCTTGTAAAACCATATGGACATGATTTATATATCACGCAGGTCGGCTAAAGTCATTCCATGGATTATTCTTGATGCGCACGGCGATGCACATAAATTTATGGATTGGGATACTCTAAATTTAGAAAGATAATCAACATTTATTTTGTTTATGTAGTCCTTTTTGTTTCATTACGTTAATAGCGATTCCTTCCATTCAAATGAAAACGATGACGGCAAATATCCAAAGAAGGTTCAAATTCATTTTTATTTTTTTTTATGTGCAATGCCTTTTGACCAAAACTCTCAAACCCCAAATAATTATGTTAAGTTTGACGGTAGTTTTGGTCTCCAATTGCTAGTACGACAATGAAAAAGGAAAGCGCCAAACACATATTCGAGTTTTCAACCACTTTCCATTCTCTATGTTTGAAAGTGCAAGTTTGCATCCTTATTTTTATAGAGTTTTGCATCCATTTAAGACATTTCAGTTTTCCTTTTTGTAAATTCTCATGCGAATTTCTTCATACCCACTAATCCACATCTCTTAAACCCAAAAATCTAACCCTAACCCTTAGGTTAGTCACCAAGAACGCCCTCTCCCTCTTACGCGTGCAATTGTGACCTCCGGCAACTTGCATCGCCCTGTCGCTAAAAGACTTGCCTTGTGGCCCCACAAATGCACTTGTCGCAGATTTTCATCACATTTCCTAAACATTATTGTCAATGTCATTTATGCTGTCACGATAGCTGTGAGGACTTTGATTGCAAGATTGGCGAGAGAGAGAGAGAGGGAGCTAAGGGCGGGAGAGGCAATTAACAATGATTGAAGGTGACAGGCGATTAACAACAACCGACGGTGACCATAGATTTGGATAGAGAATTCACACGAACGAAATAATTAATATTAGAAATTTTAAAAAAAAAAAAACCTCATCTCCTTTCTTTTTTCTTGTTTTGGTGCGTAACAAGGGTATTGTGATCATTTCAATTGGGCGTTACACAGGTGAGAAGGCAAAAACTTCATCGTCAAAAGGTAGAGAATGGGAAGTGAAAAACTACAGATAAAATCTCTAGAAAGCGCGTGCGTGACTAAGGAAGGGATTCGCGTGGGGTTGCACGTCGGCGAGATGGAATAAGGTGAATAAAGAAATAGGAGGGCCAGGGAGTGGGAGTGGGAAGGTGGGGTGGGAGAATGGTCAATCATTGGATACTCAAAAAGGGCCAAAATTGGGGAGGTGCGAAATCCGATAAAGCGCCCCCCAAATTGGGTCACCCCACTGTCGGCCCAGCGGTTGACACGACACCGGTCACTCTCCTGTGCGCCTCGGACCTTGCAATGCCCTCCCCCTCTCTCTACTCCCCCATGACACGAGAAAGGCAACCCAACCCAAAAAAGAAAAAAAAAAAAAAAAAAAAAAAAAAAAAAAGGGTCTTCCCACGCCCACATTGCATGCTTCAATACGCTGTGCAACTGATCGCTCTTAGCTTTTATAAAAATTACCCCTGTGAGATCATTGACAGGGCCAGATTTATCTTTTTCATTGGACCTTTGATTTGGTCCGGCCATGCGAAGTTTCGTGATTTTTTTTTTTTTTTTTTTTTGGTAAGGAAGTTTCATGATTATTGGTTTGGAAAAAAAAAATCGATGGCTTAAATATTGTTTGAAATTTCCAGTGTGATGTATAATCGCACGCTCATTCTAGTATCCCTCCCACATCATACTCGACGTGCTTTCGCGAAATAGTCGATGCCTTTCCATTTTGTTGTAACTCCGGCTTGGATGTCGAAATAATTATACTTATATTGAGCTTACGGATATATAAATAATGTCCATTGTGACATCAATATACCAAACTTTTTTTGTTTTTATGGTGACCTAGGGAACCCTGTACACCATTAGCGGCGGGTAAACTCTAGGGAGGACACGTGGAAACCACCACCATGTGCCCCCGGTCAATATACCAAACTTTTTTGTATCACGAAAACCTCAAAATTTGGGGAAAAGTGTTGAAAAAGTCCTAAATCTATTGTATTGATGACAACTTAGTCCTAAACTAATTTTTTTTTTTTTTTGTCATAACCTAAACTAATTTAGTTATAAACTTTTTGAACTAATGCAAATTTAGCCCTAAACCTTATGATTTGGTGCCAATTTAGTCATTTCAACTAACTTTGACTGGATATTACCATGGACACTTAGCTGATTTAAGTGGCACCATCGTCGCTAATAACTTTTTAGTTTTTTTCTTATTTTTCTGATTTTTTCTTTATTGTTTTTCTCTCATTTCTTCTTCTTCTTCCTTTTAGTGGTGATTGTCCACCAAGCGATGGCCAGGAGGGTTGGCCTCGCTTGGCCACGGTGAGGCTGATCCTTGCCCAAGCCAAGGTGACCAAGCCGAGCGTCGCCTTCGCTTGGGCGACGCTTGGCTCATTAGATTTGGTGAGAGGAGCCCTTGCTAAGGCGACCCTTGCCCAAGCTATATCTAGTGAGGTCGATCCTTGTTGGGGCTTAGTCTTAACATGGCTAGGTGAGGCCAGGCCGCCCAGTCACTAGCAAAAAGAAGAAGAAGAAGAAGAAATGAGAGAGAAAAAAAAAGAAAAATATAATTAAAATTTGTCTATATCAGCGCCAGTAGTGCCACATAAGCCTGCCAGCATCCACATCAGTAATATTAGGCCAAAATTAATTGGAAAGACATAATTGACATCAAATCAAAAAGTTTATGACTAAATTGCAACCATTAAAAAGTTTGAAACTAAATTAGCATTAATGCAATAGATTGAAGACCTTTTTTTGACACTTTTCCCTCCAAATTTGTATTAGTATAACAAAAATACTCTCCACTTGCCATACAAAGCCCAAAACTTTGGACTTTGAAATATTGTCGGTGTTTTGGGCAAAAATACGTTCGTTGCTAGTACAAGTTTGTGGTATGGATGGAATGGAAAAGAAAAGGTGGCATGTTGATGTGCTGTATGGAAAAATATAAGGTTTTTGGTGGCGGATAGATTGGTATTTTTATTACACAAGTACAAGTTTGAGGTATCAATGGCACTTGTCATACTAGTGCCAATTTGATGATTTTAGCAACACAAAACTAGTTTGGGAGTAATGGTGCCAAAATGAGCATAATTTAGAGTTTCTGGTAGTATAATAGCAATACATCGTTGACCACTCGAACTTGTGCTGTTTAAAAATAAGGAACTTCTTATCCAAACTTGGATCAATTGATCAGAAGTAGTTACATCGCTATTGATCATGCGGGGCTCACATAATCGACAAGTAGGATGGACACAACCCCTATGCTCTTGGGTACGGGCAAGAATTTGAGAAGCTTTTTGTTGGGCCGAGGTCTACGGATGCGATCACACACTGCAATTGATCGCGTAGGGCCATGTATCGAGCTTACACGGTCAACGGCTACGATGGATTCGATTCATGGAAACACGGGTCTCACGCAGGAACTTTGCCCTAAGAGATTGGCCCCGTCTGAAGAAGCCGTCGAAGGATGATGGCCTTCTACGGCGGTCCACACGGTCCTCCACATTGGATCCCATTTCGGTAGCATCGCCCTCTCTTTTGACCCGTGCGGTAAAATAATCCAAATCCAAAGGGTGAATGTGAACGAATGGATGTGTGGGGAGGCGACAAGGATTATCATCGATCACCTCATTTTCCTTTTGACGAGGGGAGGCCATCGAAATTATCCCACCAACCCACACCTGCCGACGCGTAAAAAGAAACGACCGATAGGTGAAAGGGGAACCTCACTAAAAGGAAGGGAGCTTTCGCTCTTACTTGGACATCCGCGGCCTGTCTGTTTGATTTACGGGGATGGCGGGCTCCATGGATGCTTTCCTCATTTTAACGTGCTTGTTGTGCCTGGAAGGGGAAGGGAATAGTACCCTCTAAAAGTTTTACATTTCAGTGATTCTGCGATCCAGATGAGGACGGAGATGAAGCCTTTTAAGGACTTACTAGGTCCGAACAATTCCTTTTTGTTTACATTGTGCTTCCGAGGTTAATTCTGCCAAGACTAGTGTTAATTTTTCATCAAGACTGCTCTAAATCTGGTCTCGCTATTGATTTCCATCGCTTTCAGAAAAAAACTAAACAGAAACAAAGCGTAAACACGAGCACCCTTTGGCGTTTTCTATAGCGAAGGACAATAACCTAGGTGTGATCTATGCTCAGTTTCTGCAGATTCTTCTCACCTCTGCTTTCCTTCTCTTTAATTCCATGGACTCCTTAATGACGCTCTAAGCATGTAGTTTTGCCTGCGTTTGCTCGAGATACGGGAAAATTAATTTACATTCAGAAAAAACACAAGTAGCACAGCAGGACGAGATCCATAGCCCCAGTAATTAGAGCTCGACACTTATGTACAACACAGCTACAGAACATGAAGATGAAGGAAGACCACTCTCAGTCGCTTCTCGTGACGCCAGCGGTATCAAGAATCGTACCCCCCGGTCTTTAACCTTCCCTTTACACGCTTCCGTGCATCTGCTTTCCCTCTTTGGGATGCATTCTGCGTTCTTTTCTCGTGCCTGGAAGAAGGAACATTCATCTGCTTTCATAAAGAACAAGTT
Organism: Eucalyptus brandiana; assembly: GCA_014182725.1. NCBI lineage: Eukaryota > Viridiplantae > Streptophyta > Magnoliopsida > Myrtales > Myrtaceae > Eucalyptus > Eucalyptus brandiana. The sequence continues at coordinate 35,358,609 of CM024669.1, forward strand.
CTATGTTGACCAATGTTAGCTTCTTTTTTCTTGCCATGATTTCGATCAATTTAAGTGAAAGCTCCTTGTACTTAGGCCCCCAGGCAACAGGGTCCTGCAGATTTATAGCAAAAACTGTCTATACTTCCACCTTTGCCGGCTCACGGGCATAGGTGGCAAATCCATGCGAAAACAAGCACCTTAAAATGACTTGTTTGCACTAATGAACATACACTATTTCGGTCGTTAACATGACGAGAGTGATATAGTCCAGCAAGGTCAGTATGTTCATGATTCGTCAATCAGATTCAGGACTAATTTTTTCCTACCACGGTCCTGATATGAAACTTGAGTTATGCACACCTCCTTTTCAGTGATAAGTTTAAATTAAGTTAGCCTACTTTTTAAAGCAAGTCAATAGAAGAACTCAAATCATTGAGAGGACACATCGCATTGTTTGGGTCAAACTAGTGCGTACCTTCGAGGTTTCTCTGTGTCTATGTTGTTCATCATGTCGGTTTGTCTGCCATCCCTCTCGACGATGTCCTCCTCATGCAAGTCGCATTGTTGTTCTCCTCCAATGATGCTGGGTGAAAGACTGCTTTCAAGAGAATCTAAACCGGTGCTTTCTGAATTGAGCCTTGAAATTGAGGGTGACAATGTCGAATAAGATTCTCGAATGGAGGGGCAGGGATCCAAGGTTCCCTGCCGTATGAAATTAACCTGGTTTTTAAGAACTGTATCGCCATCCATAACATTGGTGGCGCCAAAGCAAACAGATGTAGCCACTGAGATATCCTGTCATAGAAAATTACATCCTGCTGTGAGATACACATTATAGAATCCACAAATTCATGTCACATGAGGCTAAAGTATTGAAAATCATATTGTCAGGTCTGCCAGAAAATTGATGACAGCATTTTATCCAAGCAAATGAAGTTTAACCAAATTTGAGGCCCATTATAATTTGTCTACGGCCACCATTATCTTCCTTGATCCACTGCTTCAAGTGCACAACACAAACAACAGATTTGTGGTAACTTAATGAGTAGTTAACAGTTTGTCAAAGAGAATGCCTGTATTTCCGAACCTCTAAACTTGTTCTCCAAAATCCAGACTAGACCATGCAAAAGAACAATACATTAATTGGAAAAAACACTGATTCATGATAGCTATATTATACCATCCCATGGCGGTACTAAGAGTGAACTAATTGAGCACGTTGCTTGTACTTCTCATTGCCGGTCTGTCATATTAAGCAGATTGTCACAATAATTTGTTTTTTTAACATTTCATACTCGGAGAAAATTTTATAATTCAGTAACCTATGCCTTCTGGTTTTCCCTGCAGTTTGTAATGACTTCTCCTCATTTCTTGGTCTGTGTTTGTGCGATTGTGGGGAGTTGGGGGTGGGGACAGAATCTAAATCTATTATCCTGCAGTATGATACTCCAACTGGGAAGTTGGGTTATAGTAATTAAAGGTTCTTCCATTAGAGGGCTGTCAGTAAAACCTCAAAAAGTTTGGCATGGCTATTCTCTGAGTCATCAAGAGGAATATCCTTGTCCAAAGAAGAATATGCCAGCTTGCTTTCATCAAGTAGAGCTCTGATTGTGTCTTGCTCTCCTCCAAAAAGTTCTTCATAGTTTTGAAATGTCACATCAACTTCTGGAATGTCAAAATCGTCATGGCAAGCAAGCTCGTCGCAAACCCCAAGATCTTGCATATTTTGGGTCCAAAACTGCACATTCAATGGCTCTCCATGAGTGGTAATACATCATGCAAATAACGATTACCTTAACAAGAGTAGATTAAAGAAGTTCCCTTTCTTGCGTTATTCTACCATCAAAGCACATGCACTTCTCACTGATGGCTTTTAGGAAAAAGTACCATATATGAAGCCCATTACATTTCATCTTCTTGTTGTCAGCATCTTAGCTGCACATCTTTCATCTCCACTACATGCAAATACGTGAAGAAGCAATAGGAACAACACGACCAAAAATTTCATAATGAATGAAGATAAGAACTACAAAACTCTGCCCGAAACTCCTACTCAACCTTTGAACTGTCTAAAGATATTTATGATTATGAAGTTGCTCTTGTTCAATGAGAATTTCGACCCACTCTTGAAATGAAAATGTTAAATAAATTTAAAGAAGAGGAAACTCCCTTATAAATGAACACTGCATCCCACATGGAGAACTGAACCGAGAAATAACATGCAATTATTATATACAGCAGACTCAATGACAATGATCAAACCTGACTAGTCTGAAAAGGGCTTCTGCATTGCCAGATGGATTCGCTTTGCCAAGGGCTAGGAGTGCCAGAAGTTGAAGATGATGGTAAGTTTCCTAGTGTGGAAAATGTTGAAGGAGAGGTCTCCACTTTCAGATCCTGGAGCAAGGTAATCCTTTCACCGGAAAGATCGTGGCAGCTCCGCAAACTCTGATCAGTAGTCTCATTGAACTTCCTTGGACTATGAGAAAATGATGAAGGAAAATCATTTTGCTCTTGATCACAAATCAATGGCAAGCTGTCCTTCTTCTCATTTAGTTGAAGCTTTCTCAAGTCAAGAATCTGTTGCATAATGAAGCAAGATGACTGATTCTGCTGACCGTCGCATGATGTCTGAAACTAGGAGGAGATAATAGACACAAGAACAGTCATTCTATTTGTCCCTTTGAGACTACAAGTATGCAAAACAAGCTCAAATCGGCCACCTAGAACTCAACTTGATATCTTATGATGACTGGTTAATCATCACAAAGAACTAACAGAGCTTATGCCATTGACAAGTATGCAAAGATGCCTACCTTAGCTCTTTGTCGATTTCTTGATCCAACATTACATTCCCCTGGACAGACTGAACCTGAAGTATCCACAGTTATTGTGCCCAAATCCACGAATTCATGGGAAGAGGAATCAGATGGACTGGTGCAAGCAAGATTGCCCAATTGGCTCAAGTCTAAGTCCCATAATTCTGCGAAGTCATTAGCTGAAGGGGATCCCATGTAACTGTAGATTGCCTGCCTCCGATGCTGACAAGACCCATCGTGGATCCTCCTGTCACAATTACGACAGATATACAGCTTGTGGTCCAGACAGTGAGCATATGCGGGGCGGTACTGGCAAGAATCACATAGGAGAGATCGGAGATGGCGGCTAGACAGTGCATTGGCTGAATGTACTTTTGCATCACAAGAGAGGCAAAGTTGTGCTGCATCGGCTTGACAGTAGATGACGGGCCTCAAAGCCCTGCAGAATTCACAGACTTTCTCCATGTTCCTTTTAGTTTGGTTAATAAGCTTCAATTTTTTGGTGTCGTGATTCTCTATGCCATCCCCATCCAAGAGTCAGTACCAGTATATGCCTTCGTATGAGAGTGCTTCTTGTTAATGTCAATGATCTACTGGCTATGCATAAACAAATGATTCAACTAGATTCAAGAGGGGAAATGGGAAACCAGGCATCCAGCACAGAACCATTAAAACAGACATGATCATGGCTTTAACAACAGGCTTATGTGGCCATCAAACCGTCAGGATCCAAGGTGGTTTCCTAATGAATGAAAAGCGTAAGTTCCACGCATCTAAAGCTTTGAGGAACTTCAGTCCTATCATAGAAATTGGTCGAGGTTTTTCATCTATGATATGAATAACATTTAAATTACCCATCACAACGAAAGTAACTAGTAAAAGATTAGAACCAATCAGATCATACTGCATATTGCTCATGCCATATGCTTTCATGATCCTCACTGCCTTGTTATAGTAAACGAACAGCGCGAAAAATGCGAGAAAAGTTTAAAGGGTGTCGAAGGACTGGACATTAAAGCCAGGAAAATAAAAAAATGTTTCCAGTAATATGTTCAGACCTAGAAACTGTTCAGTTTTTTAAAATATGCATTGCTAGAAGTGAGAATTCCAGCCCAATGTCGCGCTAGATAATCAACCGCATTCGGACACTCCAATCACACGAGCTAAAGTCAATTCCATACACAGATCTCTACAGTTCTTAGACTCCACCTAATTTACAGACAGTACTTTTCGATGTGCACGTAGCTAAAATCAAACCAGAAAAAAAATGAAAGGAAAAGAAAAGAAAAAAAAAATGAAACGATTTCCCGAGTCGTGACAATATAGAAAATGAGGATCATCTCTGGCAAATCAGCCTATCAAGAGAGAGGACTAAAAGAAGAAGCTACCTGTCTGCTTCCAGAGGAGATCAGGAACCCCGCTTTTCTCCTTCCCTTTCATTTCCCATTTATCCGGGAAAATTTCATCTCTTGACTTGGGAGCTTTATCTCATCCCACTTTTCTCTTCCCCCTTCCCCTGATCTCATCTTTGGCTTGCCCCAGCCAACCTTTTCGGTCCGACGTGGCAGCTCTCCGCGGGGAAGGAACTTTCTTACGTGGGTCGGCGACACGTGGGCTGCGTGGGCCCCGCTGACGTTATCTGGGTAGCGCATGTGAGGCCCGTACTGTTATCCACTAGTTGGGACATGCCGCCCAATGGACGATCGCCGCGTGGGAATGGCAGTGCGGATGACGGCGTCGCTCTTTTCGGCCGGTGGTCTCGGAGTGAAAGCAACGCTCCATGACTGATCTTCATAGATTTTATGCAATAACTAACGTCCTGAGTTAGAAGTAAGCATGCAATTATAGCAGGTCATTTCAGCGTTTGACGGAAGTATTATCTCAAGGTACTTTTAGGTTGATAATTATTCTATTTTCTTTTTTAATTTTGTTCCTAGAGGAGTTTATGAGCATTTGAATAAATTTGGTAATTGTTTGCAATTTTTATTTTCGAAATAAAATTGTGTTTGACAAGACTTCAAATTCTTTTATAATATAAATTTCTTTTTGATTTTTTAATAATTAATTATATTTTTTCTTTTCTTTTCCTTTTCTTCTTCTCCCTTTTTTTTTGGTCGATGACCTCAGCGAGGAAGACTCTCCAATGGTTGGGCGAGCTCGGCCTTGTTGGGGGCCAATGACACTTTGATGAGGTTGTCGGGTTGGCTGAACCCCGTGATCGACCAAAAAGAAAGAAGGAAAAGAAAAAAAAAAAAAAAAGAAAAGAAGAAAAATGTGAATTTGACTCTAAAGTAGTTCTCGAGATTAAAGAAGTAAAATTTTTTTTAATTTTATTCCAAATTTATTCTCAAAAATAAAATCTACTAAACAGATTTTTTTTTTTGGGTAGGGGAAAATAGAATCAAGTACTGCTTGGTCAATTACTAAATAGGCTCTTAGTCGTGTGTGACCCAAATTATTTCCCAATACACCAACACTAGGGATTGACCAAGTCCCCAATCCTATAATAGGTGAACGAGTTGATCACTGTATATTTTAGGTTGTTATCACATTGCCAATCTAATATTAACATTTTCTTATTACTTCAAAATATGCCGTACGCAATTGGATTGCAAAGAGCTAAAAATCAATCCTCTCGGAGCTGAATTATAATGTGATGATTTTGCAGTCGACATAAATAGCCTTCTTAGATACCAGACATTTACTCCTAGGGAAAGTTTTTCAACTGTCAACGAACATCAGGAAAAAGGAGAAAAGAAAAAAAGGATGTCATGCTTTAGACATGCCTGTGGATGGAGGCAAAATAGGTTTATTAAATCACCAGATGAACAAGCATGAATTGAAGAAGAGTCCCGTCTCATAAATAACACTTTGTTCCAGTTGTCTGAGTTTTCCGATGGCATGAGACATGGATTTGCTGGAGTTATGGCACGAACAATCTCGCACACATCTAAACAAGTATATTGCTGTGTGAAAAAAGAAAATCTTTGGCAGGAAGAGAGAGAAAGAGGGGCCCCGCTGCGATTTCTATTCAACGTCATGGATGCATAGCTACTACATTTTTCTTGTATGGCTGCATGTTTCTGCACATCGTGTGAAACTAGTACACTGAATTCAAGTATCTATATTGGTTATGGGACCTCTAAACCAATGCCGAGCGCTGAAGACCCAAGAACCAACCGTAAGAATGAGCAAGCCGCCGACTGCAACGGGAGTATAATTGAGTGTCTCTTTTGTGATGGGGTAGGCCACAGGCAACGAGAAGAGAACCGAGATGGTCGCCACCCAGAGGACTGCAGTCCATCCGACTAACTCCCCATATCGTCCCAAGTTGAATGGCCCCGGGACAAAGGACTTGCGAGCCAACGTCACCCTGAAGAAAATTGGGAGGGCATAAGCAATGTACAACCCGATTGTCGCTATGGACACCATTGCGTCAAAAGCTACAATGCTCCCAAGAGACTGCAAAACAGATTGAAGAAGCACATTGATCAGCAGATTTGAGGGATGCAGAAAAAGTTCATTGAATTGGCGAGGACAGAGCTAAAGTGGCACTTAGTTGGATCTTTCCACGTCAAGAGATCAAACAGAAATGATCTAAAACGTCGCCATAGCAGGAATAGAAAATTCAAGGGGTGAAAAAGTAAAACGATGTTCTTACGGTCAGCGCCATGCAAAAGGATATAAAAGCGGAGAGCCAAACTGCATTTATCGGGACCTCGTGCTTATTCACTCGATGCCACAGAGATGACAATGGCATCGCTCCATCTCTAGAAAATGCATAAGCCATCCTGAAAATGACATTTTGCATCGCATGAGTCTCCTACTCAGAGTGAATATGATAATAGCTCCAGAGAGAAAAATGTTTACCTGGAATTGCTGGTGACTGAACTCATGCCACAGAAAAATATGGCAACAGCCACCACCCCTAGGCACATTATACCCCCAACTCCACTGCCGAATCTGCTTTTGAATGCTAAATAGAATATTTCGGCAATTGCATAACCAGCAGCATCATTCTCATCGCTTAGGAGATAGGCGATGTTTGTCACTGCAAAGGTGATGCCTACTAGGTAACCCCATCCAAAAATGATAGATATCCCGATGGAACTAATAATTCCTTTCGGACCATTCTTATCAGCATTCTTGGTTTCCTCTGTCTAGAAAAAGAAGAATATGAGAAGCAGGATTTCAGTTTCACACATCTAAATATTAAGGTGATAATGAGGGAAATAAAAGGGCTGAAGTGAACTATGCATCTGATTATATCATTTAGATGATACGGTCAAGAGAATAGGCAGAATCTCCAAGAAGAGTGGAAGATACTAATTTACTAAGCAAAGTAGCTATACAATGTTCCCATCAACCGTAACTTAAAGCTTATGGATCATTTTGAGCAAATTTCCTATGTCATGAGGCTTTTCCGACCATTTTATCTCAAAACCCCCTCTAAGTCTCGTGTTTGCAATGATTTTATTCCCAGAGTAGTAAAAAAAAAAAGAAACGAAGGTAGACTCACCATGTGAGCAGATGCATCATACCCAGTAAGTGTATACTGACTCATTAGAAGTCCGAGAACAAATATATAGGGTTTGCTGTCAATGCCTTCCCCATTATCAGTGTTAAAGTAAGTGAAAACAAACTTGGCACTAGCCCTTTCCTTTGCAACACAGGGGATGAGAATCATGAGAACAACAACACCTGAAACCAGAATGCCAAGGCTTGAAGGAGGATGAAGGAAAGGATCACTAATGAAACTGAAAAATTAAGCCTAGTAAAATGTTCTTCAGGGTTTTGATTCCTCACCTACAAGATTCCAAAGAGCAGCAAGCTGTCCAAAGAAAGATAAAACCGAAATAGGAAGACTGTTTATAATAGCGTGAAGGAGCAAAATTCCCCCATGGAAAACAATAACAACATATTTCGATGCCTCGTATCCGCCGCCATTTTTGCCACCAGTGCTTAGGAGAATAATAACCTGAATCAACTGTGCCAGAGAATAATCTATGCTAGCTGTGACTGCCCACTGCAAATGAGAGCATACCAGAAATTGTTAGAACCGGTGAAAACTTGGGATCACTGAACATAGCAAAGGATTTGCAGTTCCATAGTAAGGAGTTTTCAAAAGTACCTGACCAACAATATTGAACCTGAAAGAGAGAATTTGTAAGCATGTTAGGAAAGATGTCATTTAAAAGAAAAATTTAGCTCTTAAAGATTGAAAATACAGAGTGGACACCACAAGCAGATACTTGCACATAGTTGCATAAAGAAAATAAATGAGAATGGCTGGCTGCATGACAGAGGAAAATCCATCTTGAATCAGCATAACCTAACAGTGAGTGTTTCGATTTTATGCACCTACCATGAAAATTTGACTCTTTTCGCTGAATTTGCATGACATGGCAAACTGAGAGTGGGGGTTGGATTGTACAACTAAAATATTAGTAGTTTCATGTGGTCTATCCGATTTACATATCTTAAGATGCAAGTATAGGATCTCTGTGTCTTATTTTAAATTGACTAAGTAAATGGAATGGCATATGTAGAACTCACGTCAAGGTAGTACCCAGACGTTCAGAATTTGCTCTTAAAAACCATTGCCAGATAAATGGCTTGTAAGGAGAAGTGAATTACTCCCCTTTTCTTAATTCCCTACAGTCAATCTCGCTGCATGCCATAATGCCAATGAACAATCGTAGTTCACGAGAGAGTCCAGCCATACACACAAGATAACAGGTTTAAGCACAACACAGTAACACTTCCATGCTTGCACTACCTTTATGTGATGCATCTCCAAGTTTACACTAGAGCTATCGACTGCAGTACTCGCACCTCCTCAGGCAGAATTTGAGCCTACCAAACTAAAGAAGCAATAGCTGTTCAATGAATTTGAGCTTTTTGTATGAACCGCCCTCATCTGTCATAGTTGTTCACTCTATGATGTTCAAACCATCGCCCTGCCTATCATTGAAGTTACAGCAAACTAGAGGGGCTGTAGGAAAAGGAGTGGGTTTCAATTTTCAAATTGCTGCTACTGAATCTCATCCTACGTTGGCTGCAATTCTCACTGGTTCATGGAAAATGCAAGACCGTGATCACGAAGAGAAAGGGACAGCAATGAGACGTTCTTGACAGGCTTTCTAGAATGTGAAAGGACTTAACAAAATCCAACCAAAATCAAGCAATTGTGACTGAGGCACCTACTAAATCCGCAAGCAATCACTTTTCACGGAAAGTGACACCGACACCAGACCCCACAAAAGAACATGCAATCCCGCTCAATAGCAATACTGTGATTGACTTTATCCACCACGTCGAACACAATTACTTGTGGAAACAATGACAATGGAAATGAACAAATTCGATTCGCTACTATAGGATATAGGATGCAAGGGAGAAATTGGGGTCTCCATTGCGGGTACTAGTATCGAAATCTGCATAAACACTTAAGTCGTCATAAAACTAACCGAAGAGACAATTTACCAGCCAGTCAACCAAGAGGCGAACGGTGCCCAATTCCGGCCTGCGAGCTTGGCGCTCCAGTAATAGAGGCCGCCAGAGGTCGGGTAAGCTGAACAGATTTCAGCCATGGACGACCCGACAAACATGGTGAAAAAACCAGCGACGAACCACCCGTAGACCATCGAGGCCGTCCCGCCGTACTGGAGCCCATTGTTGAAGAGCGTGGTTATGCCGGTGAGCACCGATATAATCGAGAACGAGAACGCGAAATTCGAAATAACCCTGCAACCAAAAAATTCACCCCCCGCCAAAACCGAACCAAACCAAACGACCCAAACGCCTCAGCAACGAGCCCAACGCAAGAAACTACGGAGATACACAAGGAGGAAGAGAGAGCGTTACGAGAGGTCGCGCTTGAGCTCCTGCTTGTAGCCGAGCTCGTGCAGACGGGTGTGGCCCGAGTCAACGGCGTCGGCCCCGTTTTGAGCTGCGCGAGTCGGGAGGTCCCTTTTATCCCGATCATAAACCATCTTCTTCTTCTTCTTCTTCTTCTTCTCCTTCTCCTTCACACGGCCTAGAAAAAGGGAGACTTTAAGAATGCTCTGTTCAGCCTCTCTGCTTCTGTTCCTCCCTCTGGAGATCTTCTTTGTTTGTTCGTGTGGTATTTGTTCGGTGGGTTTGATAAGTTCTGGGAAGGAGCGGAGTTCTCCCACTTCAGAGCAGCAAATCCAATCAGAATCACCGCAGCAAAGTCATCTCAAAATATCAAAGGGAGCGGCTATTTTCTTGGATTGCGCCTCTGAGGAGAGGGTCAAACGGAGCAGCCAGTGACGGAATGAAGGAAGGGAATCAAGAAAGCAAGACGCGAGAGCTTGTGAGCATGACTACTTGAAAACGATGCTTCCCCTTCTCAAGCTGGGTTGATACCGTTTAGCCTCTTCGGTCATCAGTCGATCCTTGATTTTCTTTATATTCCCCCTTTTTTCTTTTTTAATCGATGATTGCGTTGGGCGTCAGCTGACTCCCGCCTGTCATAATACCCAAGACAGCCAATCGAAATCGAGACGCAGGACGTTGAAATCTAATGTTAGAAATTTCATAATGAGGCCGGGAGGAATTCGCGCATGTGAACACTTTTCTCTCTTCTTTTCTTGTTTTTTTTTTTCCCTTTTTTTTGCTGAAAGAGAATCCTATTTGATCAAGATCGAGATTCAATTAAGTTTTCGCTGTCCTTCTGCCGACGTGATCCGGAGGTTGACATCGTGGCCCCCTTCATGTCGCTTTCCGTGCCTCTGTCTGGCATCCTTCCTTGGAATGCGTAACTATATGACACGAGTCGAGTATTTTCACATATTCGGACACGGCACTTTTTTAACCAAAATCTATAGAATACAAATATCGACACGTAAGTTCACGTGTACTAATTTAAAGTCATAGAGAATTTTAATTCTTAATAGGAAAGAAAAAAACAAAACGTTGTTAAACTGGAACGAACTATAGTTTTGTGTTAAGCTCCCGGCATCCCAAAAAATATGGCCAAGTTGAACCAAGTGATAAGTTTCCTAACGCATGCTACGTGGCCATGTCCGGCGAGTCAACAATTTCAACGCACGAAATTTCTCTTCACGGAACGATTTTTCCGAATTTCAAGGTTGCGCTTTTTTCCAAGGTACAATCATCGCCCGCTTTGCCATGGAGACGGAAGTTCGAGGGCACGAACGTGTTTCCTTAGAAACCACACGAAAATATAATAAAATTATGCATCGATCAGCAAAGTTGACCAGAAAAGTATAATTTATAAGTGTCGCATGGACGGACGTTTCAGAAAATTCAGCCCCCGCGGGCTTTTCGGTCAGCGAAACGTGCGTGCTAAAACTTCGGAACGGAATCTGAATCTTTGATCAGATTTTCTTTGTCGATGTGGGAATGTGATGGAGCATGGCTGGCTAATCGATGAGAGATCTCGCACGTGGCAAAGCATGTAACCACATGACGGACCGCGACGAAAGAAGAAAATTATTTTTGATCCAAATTGGTCAAAGCTGGACGATCCGGACCCCGTTCGATGATCTTGTACCGCAGCGCCATACGGCGGGCCTCGTCTGCATCCAAAACGCGCATCGTTTTCGACATTGGGCTATATCGTGGGCCAGTCAGTTTTGTAGTTGGATCTGGATAAGGCACTGCGCTCTGCGCAGGCAATTTTGAGAAGGTCTTCGACCGGAATGCCATGGAATTTTCATACCGCAAATAAGGCTAAGCACCATCCTAAAAGACACGCGATACCGCACATAAATCTGGCCGAGTATTCGTTTGTTTACTTGGTTATTTTTCGGACAAGGAAGCCCACGTTGGATAGGTTAATCAGAACATATGTAACGCCCTACTGACTTCTTGGATCCAGTATGAGGCGGGCCTAAAGTCGAAATGGGCGGGTCTAAATGCAAAACCGCTTTCCGGTTATGTTTGCAGAGATTGCATTTGGATATGTCAGATGCCTATCTAACATGGTATTGCAAGTAAGGTTTAGCGAAAAAGGAGAGAGTGATGGCGTACCAGCCAGTGAACCAAGAGGCGACGGGTCCCCACTCAGTCCCGCAGAGCTTGGCGCTCCAAAAGTAGAGGCCGCCGGAGGTCGGGAAAGCGGAACAGATCTCGGCCATCGAGAAACCGACCACCAGAGTCATCATGCCCACGAATGGCCAGCCGTAGATCATGGTCAAGGGTCCGCCGTAGGTGAGCCCTGTCCCGTACATGGTGGTGAGTCCCGTGAGTACCGATACTATGGAGAAAGTCACAGAGAAGTTGGCGATCGCCCTGCTCAAAACCCCAAAGACACATTGAATACTTCGAAACAATACAAGCACCCGATCGAATCAATCGAAAGTTCAAAGACAATAATACATATTAGATTAAAAGTACAGGGATATAAAATGAAATGGATTTGAAAGTTCAGAAATATCATAAGAAATTAAACAAAAGTTCAAAACTAGTATAAAATCTAAGGCTTCCTCCGTGCAAGCAGAAACCAGACTGAAAATAAGAAAACGAACACGTACTTAAACAAAATGGCCCGTGTAATCCATCACGATTCTACGTAAACTCTCAAGTACACTTGTTGGAGTCGGATGAAATGAAATGGGTCGCTTTTATACAGATTTTGTGCATGAATAATCCATTCAAAACCGATCCGACCCGACCCGACCGTCACATTCCACCTCTGCCACTCCCATTGGGCGAATGTGAAGCCATCGTTCTAATGAGGAGAAAAATATAAAGGACATGAAGAAGATGTGTGTCCCCAGAAAGGAACATCCGACCCAAATCGAACCTCTCATTCCAGATACCCATCACATCTCCACGGAGAGAGGGAGAGAGAGAGAGAAGGGGAATTTCGAGTTCAAGCGCCTTAATTTCGGCCGATTAACTAATCAAAGAATCAGATGACGAAATTCGGGAGAGGGCAGAGAGGGGGGGAAGGTACGCACGTGAGGCTGCGGCGGAGCTCTTGCTTGTAACCGAGCTGTTTGAGTCGAGAATCGTCGGAAGCATCCTCGATGACGTCGCGGTCCCCTCGGTCGGGGAGGAGATGGTATTCCTCGGCTGCCGCCGCGGATGTACCCGCCCAGTCTCCGCCGCCGCTCGCCATCGCCATGGGGTCAGTTCTTGCCAAGGGGAGAAGAGTCTCAGAAGCAGGGGAATCGTGACTTTCTCAGCTATTCTCCCCTTGACTTTAGTAGCGATAGAGAAGTCGGCAGAAGTTCGAAAAAAAGAAAAGGGGATCGAGAGCGTGGGGAATGATGACGATGTGAGGGATCCCGCAGCTAACGGTCCAAGTACTTTTCCTTGAAAAGGTGAAGAGATCGACGGGTGTGTGCGTAGGATTGGAGGAGTAGCTTGACGAGCCGACTGTTCGAATCCTGCGAGGGGATCACGGGACGTGGGGCAGGGCCCTAGCAGTAATCAAATCCCGTGCCATCCCTTTGTTTGCCAACTCGCCATTTTCTATTTGGATCAAAAAACTTCTGAGAATCGCATCCTGCCCAGCCCCCACCAAACTTTTGGGATATTGGCAAATGGCTCCGCGGAATTTCAGTCGCCTCCCACCTCACATTGCGAGACGGTTTGGCGGTATATCGTGCTCATCGCCCCGGCCAAATCTTGCTCAAAGCTTGGACTTGTGTACCCCCCTCCCCCTCGTCTTCATTAGGGGTGAGTGTTCTAGATTGAACTAGGAACCTATCTCGCATATCTTAGAACTTGGAACCGAACAAATTCTACTAGCTCTACGGGGGCGAAACTTTCTTACATGGGTCGGCGACACGTGGGTTGTGTGGGCCCCGCTGGCGTTATCTGGGTTGCGCATGTGAGGCCCATGCTTTTATCCACAAGCCGGGACATGCCGCCCAATGGACGATTGCCATGTGGGAATGGCGGTGCAAACGACGGCGTCACTCTTTTCGGCCAGTGGTCTTGGAGGGAAAGCAATGCTCCATGACTAATCTTCATAGATTTTATGCGATAACTAATGTCTTGAGTTATAAGTAAGCATGCAATTATAGCATATCATTTCGGCGTTTGATAGAAGTATTATCTCAAAGTACTTTTAGGTTGATAATTATTCTATTTTCTTTTTAATTTTGTTCCTAGAGGAGTTTATGAACATTTGAATAAATTTGGTAATTGTTTGAAATTTTTATTCTCGAAATAAATGCATTTGATAGTCTTCAAATTCTTTTAATTTTTTAATAATTAAATATATTTCTCTCTCTTTTTTTCTTTTTTTTTTTTTCCCTTTTCTTCTTCTCATTCTTCCTTTGGTTGGTGACCTCTAGGGAAGCCGAGGCTCCCCAACGGCTGGGCGAGCTTGGCCTCGCTGGGGGCCAACGACTCTTTGATAAGGTCGTTGGGTTGGCTGAGGCTAGTGATCGGCCAAAGGAAGAAGGAGAAGAAGAAAAGGGAAAAAGAAAAGAAGAAAAACATGAATATGACTCTGAAGTCGTTCTCAGGAAAAATGAGTAACTTTTTTTTATACTTCTTAATTCTACTCCAAATCTATTTTCGGGAACAAAAAGTCCACTTAACGGATATTTTTTTTTTCTTTTGGGTGGGGAAAAATAGAATCATGTACTACTTGGTCAATTACTAAATAGACTCTTAGTACACGTGTGACCCAAATTATTTCCTAATACACCAACACTAGGGATTGACCAAGTCCCAAATCCTATAATAGGTGAATGAGTTGATCGCTGTATATTTTAGGTCGTTATCACATTGCCAATCTAATATTAACATTTTCTTATTACTTCAAAACATGACGTACGCAATCGAATTGCAAAGAGCTAAAAATCAATCCTCTCGGAGTTGAATTATAATGTGATGATTTTGCAGTCGACATAAATAGTCTTCTTAGATACTAGACATTTACTCCTAGGGAAAGTTCTTCAACTGTCAACGAACGAAAAAAGAAAAAAAAATGATGTCATGCTTTAGACATATGTCACGGGCCGATAGTTCCCTTGGCTGCAAAACCACCACCCGTGCGGCGCTTGGTGAGCGGAATTTGCTAGTCCAGCCTTCCTTCTATAGTTATTCCAACAAACAATACGATGAATAATTTCTCTGTACGAGATCGTACCACACTCAGCTTCGCTCGGACGTCTAGTCCTAGCAGATCTCTTTAAGCTCAACAATTGGTTTCGACCTGCCTCATCAGGAGAGCGGCATCAGCTCCCAACCAATTTGTTCACGGGAGGCCAACCTCTCCTTTAGAGCTCCTAAATGATATAATCCTTTCATCCTAGAACTTCTAGCACCAATCGTCCTAATGCCACTCCCACAAACCAGTTGTGTTCGTCCCTCTGCATCCTCACTCTTCACTCGATAACCCCAATCACCACTCATAAGTGTCACGAGTATGGGAGGATTCACAGACCGTAACATTCTCCCCCACTCAATTTCACAACGCCATCATTGCGGTCTGTTTTGTCGCTTCCTTACATCCTTTAACCATTGATGCGCCACTTTTGGGATTTCACATCGAATAGTTATGCTCGCCTAACAAAACACGTTTTGCTTCATCGATAGCCTTTTTTTTATCTTAGCTGTTCGGGCCATTCTTGGTCACTTCCACTTTCATTGGAAAGTGTGACATTGTTTGCTAACCACATCTTTTGGCAGCACCATTTTTGCCTACTAAGCATCTTGACCCTAGCAAACCAAATGGGGGTTCTTTCCTTGTTGAAAATGTGGCGGTAGACCTCTTCTTTGAATTCACTGATCGATCCAGGAACGTTATCCTCATTTAGCGAGGATTCGGTCCTTCTCTAACTCTCTATCCACTTGGCGAAGAACTGACTCTTCCTAGTGCCCCCATTGTCATCCTAGAAGCTTAGTTGAGAGCCGCACTTTGTTCGAGCACTTTTTGCCTCGGTGATTCACTCTCCACCCTCGTAAGACCGGGTAGACCGCTAGTACTTTCCAGCTCAATCCACATTCGAGTGAGGAGTTTGATTCTCCGACTCATCCACTTACTGAAGGGATTCCTGCTCCGATACCATGTGTCACAGGCCAATAGTTCCCTTGGCCGTGGAACGACCCGTGCAGCGCCTGGTGAGCGGAATATGCCAGGCCAACCTTCCTTCTATAGCTATTCCAACAAACAATACGATGAATAGCTTCTTTGTACGAGACTGTACCACGCCCAGCCCTTCCTTTTATAGCTATTCCAGCGACCAGTTGTGTTTGTCCCCTTTGCATCCTCACTCTTCACTCGATAACCCCAAGCGCCGCTCACAAGTGTCACGAGTACGGGAGAATTTACGAACCAAAACACATGCCTGTGGATGGAGGCAAAATAGGTTTATTAAATCATCAGTTGCACAAGCATGAATTGAAGAAGAGTCCTGTCTCATGAATAACACTTTGTGCCAGTTGTTTGAGTTTTCCGATGGCATGAGACATCAATTTGCTGGAGTTATGGCACGAACAATCTCGCACGCATCTAAACAAGTATATTGCTGTGTGAAAAAAGAAAATCTTTGGCAGGAAGAGAGAGAAAGAGGGGCCCGCTGCGATTTCTATTCAACGTCATGGATGCATAGCTACTGCATTTTTATTGTATGGCTGCATGTTTCTGCACATCGTGTGCAACTAGTACACTGAATTCAAGTATCTATATTGGTTATGGGACCTCTAAACCAATGCCGAGCGCTGAAGACCCAAGAACAAACCGTAAGAATGAGCAAGCCGCCGACTGCAACGGGAGTATAATTGAGTGTCTCTTTTGTGATGGGGTAGGCCACAGGCAACGAGAAGAGAACCGAGATGGTTGCCACCCAAAGGACTGCAGTCCATCCAACTAACACCCCGTATCGTCCCAAGTTGAATGGCCCCGGGACAAAGGACTTGCGAGCCAACGTCACCCTGAAGAAAATTGGGAGGGCATAAGCAATGTACAACCCGATTACCGCTATGGACACCATTGCGTCAAAAGCTACAATGCTCCCAAGAGACTGCAAAACAGATTGAAGAAGCACATTGATCAGCAGATTTGAGGGATGCAGAAAAAGTTCATTGAATTGGCGAGGACAGAGCTAAAGTGGCACTTAGTTGGATCTTTCCTCATCAAGAGATCAAACGGAAATGATCTAATATGTCGCCAAAACAGGAATAAAAAATTCAAGGGGTGAAAAAGTAAAACGATGTTCTTACGGTCAGCGCCATGCAAAAGGATATAAAAGCGGAGAGCCAAACTGCATTTATCGGGACCTCGTGCTTATTCACTCGATGCCACAGAGATGACAATGGCATCGCCCCATCTCTAGAAAATGCATAAGCCATCCTGGAAATGACATTTTGCATCGCATGAGTCTCCTACTCAGAGTCAATATGATAATAGCTCCAGAGAGAAAAATGTTTACCTGGAATTGCTGGTGACTGAACTCATGCCACAGAAAAATATGGCAACAGCCACCACCCCTAGGCAAATTATACCCCCAACTCCACTGCCGAATCTGCTTGTGAATGCTAAATAGAATATTTCGGCAATTGCATAACCAGCAGCATCGTTCTCATCGCTTAGGAGATAGGCGATGTTTGTCACTGCAAAGGTGATGCCTACTAGGTAACCCCATCCAAAAATGATAGATATCCCGATAGAACTAATAATTCCTTTCGGACCATTCTTATCAGCATTCTTGGTTTCCTCTGTCTAGAAAAAGAAGGATATGAGAAGCAGGATTTCAGTTTCACACATCTAAATATTAAGGTGATAATGAGGGGAAATAAAAGGGCTGACGTGAACTACGCATCTGATTATATCATTTAGATGATACGGTCAAGAGAATAGGCAGAATCTCCAAGAAGAGTGGAAGATACTAATTTACTAAGCAAAGTAGCTATACAATGTTCCCATCAACCGTAACTTAAAGCTTATGGGGATCATTTTGAGCAAATTTCCTATGTCGTGAGGCTTTTCTGACCATTTTATCTCAGAACCCCCTCTAAGTCTCGTGTTTGCAATGATTTTATTCCCAGAGTTGTGAGAAAAAACAAAGTAAAAAAAAGAAGAAACGAAGGTAGACTTACCATGTGAGCAGATGCATCATACCCAGTAAGTGTATACTGACTCATTAGAAGTCCGAGAACAAATATATAGGCTTGGCTGTCAATGCCTTCCCCATTATCAGTGTTGAAGTAAGTGAAAACAAACTTGGCACTAGCCCTTTCCTTTGCAACACAGGGGATGAGAATCATGAGAACAACAACACCTGAAACCAGAATGCCAAGGCTTGTAGGAGGATGAAGGAAAGGATCACTAATGAAACTGAAAAATTAAGCCTAGCAAAATGTACTTCAGGGTTTTGATTCCTCACCTACAAGATTCCAAGCAGCAGCAAGCTGTCCAAAGAAAGATAAAACCGAAATAGGAAGACTGTTTATAATAGCGTGAAGGAGCAATATTCCCCCATGGAAACCAATAACAACATATTTCGATGCCTCGTATCCGCCGCCATTTTTGCCACCAGTGCTTAGGAGAATAATAACCTGAATCAACTGTGCCAGAGAAAAATCTATGCTAGCTGTGACTGCCCACTGCAAATGAGAGCATACCAGAAATTGTTAGAACTGGTGAAAACTTGGGATCACTGAACATAGCAAAGGATTTGCAGTTCCATAGTAGGAGTTTTCAAAAGTACCTGACCGACAATATTGAACCTGAAAGAGAGAATTTGTAAGCATGTTAGGAAAGATGTCATTTAAAAGAAAAATTCAGCTCTTAAAGATTGAAAATATAGAGTGGCCACCACAACCAGATACTTGCACGTAGTTGCATAAAGAAAATAAATGAGAACGGCTGGCCGCATGACAGGAAAATCATCATAACCTAACAGTGAGTGTTTCGAGTTTATGCACCTACCATGAAAATTGGACTCTTTTCGCTAAATTTGCATGACATGGCAAACTGAGAGTGGGGGTTGGATTGCACAACTAAAATATTAGTAGTTTCATGTGGTCTATCCGATTTACATATCTTAAGATGCAAGTATAGGGTCTCTGTGTCTTATTTTAAATTGACTAAGTAAATGGAATGGCATATGTAGAACTCATGTCAAGGTAGTACCCAGACATTCAGAATTTGCTCTTAAAAACCATTGCCAGATAAATGGGCTTGTAAGGATAAGTGAATTACTTCCCTTTTCCTTAATTCCCTACAGTCAATCTTGCTGCATGCCATAATGCCAATGAACAATTGTAGTTCACGAGAGGGTCCAGCCATACACACAAGATAACAGGTTTAAGCATAACACAGTAACACTTCCATGCTTGCACTACCTTTATGTGATACATCTCTGAGTTTACACTAGAGCTATCGACTGTAGTACTCGCACCTCCTCAGGCAGAATTTGAGCCTACCAAACTAAAGAAGCAATAGCTGCTCAATGAATTTGAGCTTTTTGCATGAACCACACTCGTCTATCATAATTGTTCACATTATAATGTTCAAACCATCACCCTGCTTATCATCGAAGTTACAGCAAAGTAGAGGGGCTGTAGGAAAAGGAGTGGGTTTCAATTTTCAAATTGCTGCTACTGAATCTCATCCCACGTTAGCTGCAATTCTCACTGGTTCATGGAAAATGCAAGACCGTGATCAAGAAGAGAAAGGGACAGCAATGAGACGTTCTTGACAAGCTTTCTAGAATGTGAAAGGACTTAACAAAATCCAACCAAAATCAAGCAATTGTTACTGAGGCACCTACTAAATCCGCAAGATTCGACCTAAAAAAAATAATCCGCAAGCAATCACTTTTCACGGAAAGTGACACCGACACCAGACCCCACAAAAGAACATGCAATCCCGCTCAATAGCAATACTGTGATTGACTTTATCCACCACATCGAACACAATTACTTGTAGAAACAATGACACTGAAAATGAACAAATTCGATTCGCTACTATAGGATATAGGTTTCGACCCAAAAAAAAAAAAAAAAAAGAACTATAGGATATAGGATGCAAGGGAGAAATTGGGGCGTCCATTGCGGGTATTAGTATCGAAATCTGCATAAACACTTAAGTCGTCATAAAACTAACCGAAGAGACAATTTACCAGCCAGTCAACCAAGAGGCGAACGGTGCCCAATTCCGGCCTGCGAGTTTGGCGCTCCAGTAATAGAGGCCCCCGGAGGTCGGGTAAGCTGAACAGATTTCAGCCATGGACGACCCGACAAACATGGTGAAAAAACCAGCGACGAACCACCCGTAGACCATCGAGGCCGTCCCGCCGTACCGTAGCCCATTGCCGAAGAGCGTGTTTATGCCGGTGAGCACCGATACAATCGAGAACGAGAACGCGAAATTCGATATCACCCTGCAACCAAAAAATTCATCCCCCACCAAAACCAAACCAAACCAAACGACCGAAACGCCTCAGCAAAGAGCCCAACGGAAGAAACTACGGAGGTACCCAAGGAGGAAGAGAGAGCGTTACGAGAGGTCGCGCTTGAGCTCCTGCTTGTAGCCGAGCTCGTTCAGACGGGCGTGGCCCGAGTCAACGGCGTCGGCCCCGCTTTGAGCTGCGGGAGTCGGGAGGTCCCTTTTATCCCAATCATAAACCATCTTCTTCTTCTTCTTCTTCTTCTCCCTCTCCTTCACACGGCCTAGAAAAAGGGAGACTTTAAGAATGCTCTGTTCAGCCTCTCTGCTTCTGTTTCTCCCCCCTCGAGATCTCCTTTGTTTGTTCGTGTAGTATTTAATAAGTTCTGGGAAGGAGCGGAGTTCTCCCACTTCAGAGGAGCAAATCCAAT
Source organism: Eucalyptus brandiana (assembly GCA_014182725.1). NCBI lineage: Eukaryota > Viridiplantae > Streptophyta > Magnoliopsida > Myrtales > Myrtaceae > Eucalyptus > Eucalyptus brandiana. The sequence goes on from CM024669.1 coordinate 35,379,188, forward strand.
CAGAATCACCGCAGCAAAGTCATCTCAGAATATCAAAGGGAGCGGTTCTTTTCTGGGATTGCACCTCTGAGGAGAGGGTCAAACAGAGCAGACACTGACGGAATCTGAATCTTTGATCTGATTTTCCCTGTCGTTTTCTGGGATTGCACCTCTGTGGAGAGGGTCAAACAGAGCAGCCAATGACGGAATCTGAATCTTTGACCCGAGAAAGAAGAAAATCTGAATCTTTGATCTTATTTTCCCTGTCGATGATGGGAATGTTCTGGAGAATGGCAGGCAAATCGAGGAGAGATGTCGCACGTGGCAAAGCATGTAACCACATGAGGGACCGCGACGAAAGAAGAAAATTATTTCTTATCCAAATTGGTCTGGACAATCCGCACCACATTTCGATGATCTTGTATTAAAAGAGTGTGTAAAAGAATCGGAACCTATTTGAATTGTCCTAACAGGATCGGAATCTGTCCGTAATCACCTGCTTGCGAACCAGGTATGGTTCTCGGTTTCAATTTATGAAAATCGATGGATATCGGTCTGGTTCTCGATTCCATGGACAGATCCACTCACCCGGACCGAACTAACTATATTATAATAATATACTAATTTTAATATTAAAATGAATTTCGAAATTATTGATTAGCAAATCTAAATTTTATGGCTTCATCTTCTCTTATGGTTTCCATGTTTTAATAAGAATTTAGTAAAATGTGTAAGCTGCCTTTTAGCAACTCAACAAATAGCTTATTCAAAGGATACTTCTAGAACTCATATATGACACTATGTTCAAGAATATGTGAAGTACCGGTAGAATTGTTTCTACAAAAAAAAAAATTCAATAAAGCAAATGTTGTAAGAGATTAAGCATTGTTAAGGGATAAAGGAAAAGACAATCACCTAGAATCTTGAACTTAAAGAATATTTTAGATTTCAACTGAAATGATTCAAAAATAGGAAAAAAAAAACCTATTTCTCTTCTTTGGTATTGTTTTCCAATAAAATAAAGAAAAATGGTACCCTTAATTAAGCCGGTTTGATATAAAAAAAAATATTACTCGATATGAAAAGTACTCACGGTGAGATTTGGAAAACAATATCATTATTGGTGAGACCGATTCTATGGATCCACCCGGGAATTGAACCGGACCGGTGGTCCGATTCTTGGGTGGATCCATGCAACAATGGATGGTCCCGATTTCAATTTTTTGGAACTGATTCTTAGCGGGCGGTTCCTGATTCTAGGCCGGGAACCGCCCATCCAGACCATGCACCACCCTACTTGTACTGTAGTGCCATACGGTGGGCCTCGTCTGCATCCAAAACGCGCATTGTTTTCTACATTGGGCTATATCGTGGGCCATTCAGTTTTGTAGTTGGATCTGGATAAGGCGCTGCGCTCTGCGCAGGCAATTTTGAGAAGGGTCTTCGACCGGAATACCATGGAATTTTGATACCGCAAATAAGGCTAAGCACCATTCTAAAAGACACGCGATACCGCGCATAAATCTGGTCGAGTATTCGTTTGTTTACTTGGTTATTTTTCGGACAAGGAAGCCCACGTTGGAGAGATTAGTCAGAACATATGTAACGCCCTACTGACTTCTTGGATCCAGTATGAGGCGGGTCTAAATGCAAAACCGCTTTCCGGTTATGTTTGCAGATTGTAGGTTCTTTTTTTCTTGGTAAGAAGTTTGTAGGACCTACCTACCTAGAATTTCAAACCTATCTATTAAAATAAGTTACTCAATTTTTTGAACTAGAAACCTATTCTGCATATCTTAGAACTTGGAACTGGACAAATCCCACCGGTTCAGTTCTTTGGTTCCAGGTTTATCATGGAACTATGCTCACCCCTAGTTTCTATAGGTCTTGAGGAGATATGCTTTTTTTTTTTTTTTTTTTTTTTAATAAACGAGAAGACGTGTCGAGATCACATAGAATGGATCTTATTCATGTAATTAGGTCGCGTTCATGAAGACATGTCAGATGTCTTAGCAAAGAGAACGATCATTTTCATAGTACTTTGTAGTGCTGATTACGTAATATGTGAACCGTTTGAAGAGATTGGTTGTCGACGCTTATGAAAAGAGGCCCATTCTTCCGTTGAATCAAAGCAACTCACTATCAACCGTCTGATCGCACCACGGCAAAATTGTCGTGAAACCCGCGGCACTAAGGAAAAAGGCCCGAAGAGAACTTGATGAATGGGCAGGTGTTGAGCGCCCTTGAATCATGTCAACGTTAAATAATATGGATCTCAGGTGAGGCCACTCTTATCGAATGACGTAAGTTAGTTCAGCTTATCCGTATCAGGTATAGTTAAGATTTCTAGCGATGATAGTCTATCCGATAAACGGCTCACCACAACATACCGAAAGTCACGTATCAATGAATCTGAAACGACGAATCCCCTTTGCTTTTGGGACACACACAAGACGCATCGAATCAACCGAAAACCGGAACCTAAAAATATACACGAAACAGCAATCCGAACGACGAAAGCATCACGATTCCTTCCGGCTCAAAGTTCCATCGATTGCCGCGAAGCCGCCAGTTTCTTGTAGGCCTCCACCACGAACTTGCCGTCGACCTCCTCCCCGGTCGAGACCACGGATACCTTCTGGCTCTCCCTGGTGATCCGCTTCCCCCGGAAGATGCCAGCGCCACTGCTCGACTTGACGACGCTGCACGCGAGGCCGATCATCATGTCGATGTAGCCGTTGTGGAACTTGGCCAGTAGCTTCACGGGGGAGAGCGAGGCGGCGGCCATCTTCCACCGGAGCTTCGGCGCTGTCCGGACCTTCCAGTGGCGCCGGCTGCCGCTGCTGCTCCCGCCGAGCCTCAGGACCTTCAACTTGCTTCGTTTGGCGGGGCTACCGGACAGCTTTTGGTACCTTCTTCTCCTCCAGTACCTCTTCAGGCTTTCGTAGTACGCAGTGGGGCGAACCATCTCCATTTTGTGTGTATGTATGGCTGCGCAAGAGAGAGAGAGAGAGAGAGAGATAGAGAGAGATTGGGATGATGAGTGGAGAGTTCTGCGGAAAAGGTCTGTATTTATAGAGGAGGTCAGAGGCAAGTGGGGCTTGAACGAAAGCATGTTATCCATCAGAGTTCAGCTGTCCAAGGAAGGAACGGTGGAGTGAGGAGGAGAGAAAGAGACGCGTAGCAGAATTTTGTCGCGTTGGTCAACATTGGCTGTCTTTGACCTGCAACTTGGAAAAGCTCGTTATAAATGCATTAGAACGACGGTCCAGATAATCCATCATCCGTAGATTCTTATATAATAAACGTGTTTTTTTTAATTAAAAAAAAAAAAACTCGAGACTCGAGTTCGACTTACTCAATCTTATGTAGTCATATGAGGGTATATATGTTCGAAGACATTAATCGGCTCCATCTGTTTCATAAGAAATGAACAATCTAGATAATATTCTTTTAAAATGATTGCTTGAACTAATTAGTCAATGAAAGAAAGGTTTATAATTGACAACAATATATGTCTAGACATTTTCATCAAAGATGAAAATTCTTTTCACAGCGAAACAAACGCACCCTATGTGTCTATGTAATTACTCTATTTTGCTTCCAAGAAACTCGTTAGAATGTCTAAATTGCATCTATATAAGGAGAAGATAACTCCTGAAAAAGAAAAAAACAAGATGAGATATTTGAACCGACTCAATCTCACTATCGAGAGAACCGAGAATGGTGTGGTCCTCTTAATAATTAATGACTATGCTGATATTTTTCTTTTGTATGGAGCGTCGAGAATGCGTCTAATTTGACTTTATGGAAAGAGTTGAACATGCGTCCAAACAGAACACCCTTTTTTTTTTGTCAATCTTCAGTCCATTTCTTCGAAATTGCCTGCGGGCGACGCGAATGCAAAAAGGGTTATGCAGATGGGATGAGACTGACCAGGTCCGGTCTCAATTTTCTGCAAATTCATCAATGGAGGCTAACTGTAGCTATAGTATAGTACACCGGAGTGAACTCTGTCAACGAAAACATTTCCTAGTAAAGTCAACTAACTGTGGCCGGTACGCCGGTTGAATCCCAGTGAATTTTCCTAAGGTCCTACTTTTGTACGGTCGGGCCTCTTCCGTGCCCGCGGGAGGCAGAAGAAGAAAGTCCCGGGTAGTGTTCTAGAAGCGAGAGAGTCCGTTTGAACGGATTACTGGAATATGGTCAACTGTGTACAAGAGAAATCGAAGATGAAAAGCCTGTTTCATACCACAAGACGACCCTCTTATAACATTGATTGATCTCGACACGGCATCACTACGTAAAACTCGGAATGCTATAGAGCTCATTCCCATCTTCTCACGCCTCGTCATGGACCTACTTGGCCGTCCCTGCGATAGTATCGTATCTTGTTACTAGAGCACGTTGAGATTGTTCTCCTCAAATGTCTGAAGCTTTTACAGCAGTTTCCGGCATCAAATCCTGAAGATTATCGACTGTGCTGTCACTCATTTTTCTACACGGTGTTTGGTTATATTCCAACGCTGTGTCTCTGTGAAGTCTGGCCGGCCTAATTTCAACTGCTGAGTTTCTTTTTGAGATTGAGCGGGAACCCTTGATTGTGTGAAATACCAGAAGCACTCTCTCTACCTTTGATTGGCACTTGTATTTAACTATTCCCGTTCCACCACCAGGACCTAACTGATCGCTTTTAATTTGTCCTAACAAAGAAACATTTCACTTACAGTGGACGGATCACATCTTCTTATCTTTTAGGATAATTAACTAGAGCCATCAGTATAGCATTGACTCGCACACATGATAGTTCGATCATGCGCTTTCTAGGGTTTTAATGCCTTTGCCTGCCGGGTACCAAGCTATGCATTTGCCTCCACTTATCCTGGCTCGAGGACCATGTATTGCATCCTAATTCCAATTTGACATTCACTTCTCTCATTTGCATTTTCTGCAAGTGAGCAAGATATCATTGACCCGCAAATAATGACTTTGGAAAGATACATTCGATTTAGAAGCTACAAAATTAGAAGACAACCAGAACCTGGCAGTCGAAAATTAAACCATGCACTCCCAAACATCCAGAGGAATTAGAGACAGTATTTTGTTTTTGATGGGTACTTTTCCATATGTACTGATGAAAACTAGAGATTCTATGTGTACTCGAAGTTGAAGCCCAAAGTCAGTGCCTCCAGTCGCTCTCCACCCTATCTAGTACAGCGCTTGTATCCCTAATGTTGCCATTTGACATTTCTATTCCATGTCGAGAATCAATGTACACACTCTCGAGCTCTGATTGCTGTTCTCTCTGGTTTGTGCTCGTCGATGACTGAAGGTCATTCTGAGATTCTTTCAACATCTGGAAGTAAGCATAAGGCCCCCAACCTGCAGTTAAACATAGAAAATGACGAACATAAGCAGATTTTTCTCTACAGTGAGTGCACCCTTATAACTTGACGATAACATAAATTTAAAGCAGTGCTGGACCCTCTGATTGCAACTCCTAACTCTGCGCTGTTGATTGAAAAAGGAAGATATGACCAGCATAATGAGGATCAACGTAGCAGCCAGTTAATCTTGGAAATTGATCTAAGTTCAAAAGTGCATGAGCAGAAAGAATTAAAAGAACAGTTTTTGCAGTAAGCAGACAATTTCCATTTATCCTCCTGGTCTAGTCTAGTTCATAAAAGAACTGGAAACAATGTTTTCATGTGATTCAGTTTAACGGACATTGTTCATCCCAAGAAATCCAAAATCATACACTAAATCAAATTACTGAGAATTGTCTAGTCGGATTTCAAGTAAGTCGTACAGAAATTGAGATACAAATCAGCGACCAATCATGCTCAAAAGGGTTCATATTAACAGAAAGACAAATGTATTATGCTGCTAGCTAGGTGACATGAAAACGGACAATGAAGAAGAAGAAGATCCACAGATCGCTCAAGTGTATTGAGCACAGGTGTGCTCATAAAACTCTAAAGGTTCCATGGAATTTGAAATGGAGGCCGATCAAGAAAATGATTCACAGGACAATAAAGGTACATAAACATGTACATGGCATGACACTTCTTTTGTTTTTCGCTCTTTCTGTGCACAGAAAACGAAAATTATACTTCAAAAGTAATGACACACTAAGTGAAACAAAATATGCTACCACTTTCGACGCTGTCTAATGAGACCTTCATATCATACGCCTTTCCTTTTCCTTAACATAAGCAAAACTGTACTCCATAGCTTAGAAAAAGAAGAGTACAAATCTTGTAGGCTTCTGTGTGTTTTCCTATGGCTAACAGTTCATGAAAGAAAAGGTCATGTGAAAAACATAAGACCCTTTCAGAAAAGAATAAAGAAGAGTACCGTTTACATCGTGTGGAGGCGGAAAGGACTGCAAGTAACAAAATGAAGCAACGACTGTTCCTGTGCGAATTAAAAAGAACGGTCACTTGCTTAAGGAGACGGCTAGTACTGCAATGATTAGAAAAAAATTCAATACAAGTTGAAAACTAACCTAGAAGAGCCCCAGTAAATACATCTTGCCAATGATGCCAGTAGTCAGAAACTTGAGAAACTCCTACAAGAGCTGCTGAAAGTAACGGGAGAAGAACAAGACAAAGCTTCGCAACATGGCCTCTACGATCGAACACCCTGATTTTCCCTGACAAATACCACGCGAAAAAAACCTGTCCAGCAAAGGTCCCTGTAAAACCAGAGCTCCTCAGAATGAATATCGCGTCACAAACAGCAGGTAACTTGGTTTGCAAAAACAAATTAGTAACATTAGAATTATAATTTAATATGCGGGACTATCGTTTCTTTACCGCACAGTGTTGTCCCTTAGCGACTGATAATGTTCAAGGTCAATTAATCAATGTGTTAGGCAAAAAGTATTCATCTATTACCTTTTCCAAATCTCCCTAATAAACTTGGTAGTTGGTATTTTTTCAGGATTATGAAAATTAAATAATTTCATTAACCGGTCAGCAGATTTAATATGGTCCTCAAAGTTCACTGGTCCTTCTAGATTTTGACTTTCTCTGGAGGAGGAGATATACCAGCTTAAAGAGGTACGCGGTTCTCTATTATTGCTGTACAATGTTTGACCACTGGTGATTCAAAAAGAATCGTGCTCCTGGACAAGCGGGTCAGCATCTTGTTTCAAGTTGACTTTTTCTCCCCAGACGATGATGGCGACAACCAATTAAATAATAGAAGTAAAACTATTCAGAAACTTGATTCTTCTATGTTGTCCTTATCTTCATCGTGACTACTTAAGCAAATCATCAAAATGATCACAAATTGTCGAGTGACTTTGGAGCACTTCTTAAGCAATCAAATGAGCAAATACTGCATTTTCCAATGCATTTACTACCCTCGTGATAAGCACAATCAATGCTTTGAAAATCAAATATTTCCTCATTAAGCATGTTTAACAAGTGCCCTTGTTAATAAGACCTTTCAATTATGACATGGCATGCTCAGCTACCATCAAACTTGGCATTTAGTTAAAAAAGGCAAAGTAAACACTATTCCATTGTCACTCTATCTTCTTAAGTTTCCGTCATCCATAATCTGATTTAAGATCTTGATAGGGTACACTTTGTTTGGAATCAGGTTCTTTGAGAGCCAAAATTTAGCGCCATGCTGCATATAGACAAATCCAAAGTTTCCTGGCCATCTGTAAACTTCACTCAACAATATATTCAAGAGAGATTTCTTTTAGATGCTTACATGAGGTATGCCCGCTTGGAAAACTTTTATGTCCTTCTTTGATGACAGCCTTATCTCCGGTACAAATTACACCCCGTGTGACGGGGTCAAACACCTGCCACCGTGGCACAGGTCATTTTTCATTCTTCGCATGTTCAAAGATGTTAGCACTATCTAGAAATGGCAACATGACAGACAAGTTGAAATCATTCGCAAAGGAAAGGTGAAAAATTCATAAGCGCAAGATTTTCTTCGAGTCCTACCCCTGCACCATCAGGAAAACAACGCCAGAAAAAATCTGGTCGAGGTCGGCCAACAGCATTTTTGATTGCGTCAGTTATAACTCCAGTGATAAGGATAGAAAACAGGAGACCTGAACAAGTTCACTTAGATCAGTTACCTTTGCAAATGATATTCATGCACATGCATTAGCACAAACTCACATAGATTGAGAGGATTTACCCATTATGGCATGGTGCAGGTCATAAATATCCCTTCTGATGAAGTATAATATCAGAAAAACAGCAATTGGCAGCAACATCGCGATAACCTATGTCAAAATGTCATAACTTAACTCAAAATGTATATAAATATGTAATATTTATGTCGTGTGAACTTTGTTCACATATGTTTTGACCATTTACGTACTGGAACAGCCCAGAAGGGAACAGTGTTTTGCCGTAGAGGGTACTTCAAGTCTGTCATCATGTCCTCTCCAACAAAACGATGAAATGGTTCTACGACGTTCAATACGATATCTATTACCACAAGAACAAAGAGGATCAACCAGTCATAAATGTGTACTCTTGCCACTTTGATTCCATGGGACCTGACTGTGTGACAGCCCGATTGGATCTCCAGCATCGTCAACTCTTAGCTGAAAACGTTTCTTGCTGATAATATGTAAAATAGAAGGAACTATGAGCCTGTCAAAGGGATTTAACACGTGCATGCAAATGCTCAGTAGAACAGAAAGGACTTTACACAAGATAGAAGCAAAATCAGCAATGGTGACCAGTAATAACCACGAGGCAGTTCAGTATCCAGACGAATTATTGAAAATACTGTAACGTGGTAGGAAAAAAGGAAGCAAAGCATCAATAAAAGTCACTTCTAAAGTTAAAAGTAAGAAGTTGAAAGCGAAAAATCTTATGAATACATAGTGAGATCACACAAAGATATCATGCCATTGTGACAGAGAAATTCCCAGATTACTCGACAATCTTCCTTCCTTTCAATGTACAACCTCCTCCATTATTAGAAAACTTGGATATTATGAGTTGAAGTTGAAGGTTCGTATAGATCAAGGTTTTGTAAAACGATGGGGACTTAAGTTTCAAATCCCCTCTGTCTATACGAACGTTCTTGAAGAATGATAGAAGCTCAAAACAGTACCTTCCTTCAATACAACAGAGATAAAACGGCAGCTCCAGATCAAATCAGTAAGCACGCATGAAAAGCACAAGCTCTACATAGAACAGATCCCAACCTCTAGTAGGAGCAACTCTACTTGTACAACACATATTACAAGAGGAAAACCTCTCCAATCATTCCCATCCACTATGGCCAAAGGACTAAGGACTCGAGTCAAAATAAAAATAAAAATAACATTTAAGACTCAGCCATCATTTGCAGACTAACCCAAAATCAGATGCACATGAAAGCAAAGGAGGGCTCAATTATTAAATAGGTTCAAGCAGGACTCTAATACATCTAATACGCCAGGGCCAAACCCAACATCGTGCATGCCAGACATGACATCAATGATGATGTTTCCCGAAGCACACTAGGCTTAACACACAGGTGACTGGCAAGGGACATGTCGAGTTTAACTTCTTCAGGAAGATAAAAGCAAGACCAGACACGTCTCCAAAGCTGACAGTCGCAGTGATTTTGGCCACCGGTTTAGAAATTTCTCCAAGTAGTTCAGCCGCTTTACTAATGATACCAGTAGATAGAAGTGGCAAGAGAACTCATCGTAAAAACTTCTAATAGAACGTACAAAGTAAATCAAGAACACTGCTACCCGCCTCTGGTGGCTTAACACAGGCCACAAGTCAGGATGCTTAATAAATTGCTCCTGATTTTCGCCCTAAAAGAAGAGTACAGCGGGTGGAGCATATACTATTAGATCGGATCATACAAAAAGGAAAATTTATCATTCTTACGTGCCTATAATCTGCGTAAAGCAAAGAACGAAAGGAACATAAAAAAACAATCTCTACAATTTCCAGGGTGAACATAGAGCTGCATTCATAAAATGTATTTCCACAACTACAGGGAAATTCTGCATCGGCGCAGATGAAAGGACGCACCTGCAGTACCAATCTCCAGCAAAGTAGAACAATCTAGAGAAAAGCGCAATTGATAGGATACAAGTTTTACAATCATCTAGCTGCATCGATTCTACACTCCAATTTCATCGAGACAATACCAAACGCTATACTCCAACTCCAAAACTAAACCGAGCCAACCCCAAAATATCCTCTCCTCACGTTAATCCTCCCACGTCCTTTCCCCGGCAAATGGAACTCGAAAATTCAGAGTCACGAACACATAATTTCAGTCAAACGAAAACACAACACGTACCGTAGCGAAATGCTCGGTAAGGACAGACTCACGTTCAAATTCAGACCCCAAGATGAACAAGAGCCGTTACCAACAAGAGCACGCGGTTTTCAAAATGGACAAAAACAAGAGGACGCCAGCGAAGCAGAACGAGTGACCGAACTGAGACGTTGCTCAGAGGAGGTGGAGGAGAAGACCGAGAGCTTTTCGGGATTCAGAATAGCTCGCTGGAGACGCCCGAAAGGAACCACTCAGAAGCGCGTGGTTCTTTTGGGCAGCACCCATGAGCGAACAGGAGGATGAGGCTCGCAACAAGGCATCATCACCTTTCCAAAAGAGGGAAGCCCGCCAAGTAGAAAGAGTAGACGAAAACGGCAGTATATCAGAGGTTGTTGCTTTTCTCGGCTGTTTCTACCATAGGGAGCAGGGTGATAAATGCATGAGATACTGTGTCCCTTTAAAGCTAAAACTCGATCTAGTCAAGGCATGCATTATTGCACTCGGATTGAAGGCGTCCCTCTGCAACCGGTGCTCTCATCCCCTGCTGACGGATGCTCGAAACGTAACTCGTTATACCTCTCAAGAAAAAGTTGTGACGATAAACGGGCGAGATTTACTCTTAAAGTTGAGGAGTTGGAGATCCGTTCTCCAGAAATTATCATTAACGCCCTGGAAAAAAGCAGAGTGAAATCCATCCTTCCCTAAACGAAAGATGAAAATTGGGAAAAATTATTAGGTGCTTTCGGAGCATATATAGACTAATCGTGAAGTGAAATTCTTAGAAACGATCATAGTGAATTTAATAATACAGTTTTTGGATCATTTAGGAAAGATAATTTCTTTATTACTTTGATTTTTTATTTCTTTTTGCACGATTGAAATTCTTTTAGTAGCAGATAGGATGCTTGTAAAATTCTTTTCGTAAAAGCTTGAGGTTGGAAACCCATTTTAAGTTTGACTGTGATTTATCATCTATAATTTATAGTTGGCTATCTAAATTCGCATAGTTCGACCAAAAAAAATAAAAATTCGCAAGAATAATATTTGCACTTATAGTAAGATAATCTTTAACACCAGAACTCATAATTCGAAGCTTAGATAACTATCCCTTTGAGTTATGGCTGCTAGCCTCTACGCCACGGGTCATAAACAAAGCTTATATTGTGTCGCTTGTGTGTTATGCTAATATTAAGTCCTTGAATCAACTATGTGACTAAGTTAGCCAAAAGAAAAATATGATTAAGATTTCATTTGTTTCATGAAAATTTTGATATTTTTGGAAAAATATTTTAAGAAGTAATTTTCTAAAAATAAGGCAATATTTTCTAGTTATTTGAAGTGGATATATCTTGTGCTGTTTGAAAAGGAAAATTTGTTTTTATTTTCTTACATATACATGTACCATCCAAGTGCTAGTTAGTGATTTGGACATGGGCAACCCAATAACTGAGCATGGACACCGAGGTCTCGAGCCTAGTCTCCGTTGACTTGAACCCGGCCTCAAGGGACCAAGGCCTAAGCATTAAGGAGCCAGGCAAGAGCACTAGTCCCACGTCCAAATAAGTAGTGCCCGAGATCTTAATGCCTGTGCCCAAGTCCTCGATGCCTAGGTTCGCATCTGTCGAGGTAGGGCAATGGAGGCCCAAGACCCAACCTCAATGGACCAAGGCCCGATCTCTATGAATTGGGCTTGGCCTCCAATGTCTCGAACTTGGGCATCCAAGTCCTAGGTCGGTGTCTTGGACCTAACCTTTGTGGACTCAAACCTAGCATTGAGGAACAAGGCACTAACATCGGGATCCTAGGCCCAGCCTCTTTGAACTTGGGCCTATTGCCAAGGACTTGAGAATGGATGTTGAAATTCCCATGCCCAATCGCAGAGTCTCTAATTCAAGTACCAACATCTAGTTATATTAATGATTTCTGATTTTTGAAAGAGAATTATTTTTTTCTGAATTTAAGTATAGATTTTCGGTCAATTCATCTTCTTAAGCAATTTAAACATAAGAAAATGAGGAAAATACTTTTTTCAAAATAAAAATTCTACAAAACAAACGAAACCTGGGAAAAAGCAATATATATTGTAGATATTTTGTAGAGAAATTTCATGGAAAACACGACGTTTTAAAAAAAAATAAAAATGAGGGGAGTAGTGAGAGTGCAGAGTCGATGTAGTGGGTTATGATTTTCTTTACCTACTCCCCATTATGTATTTTTTATTCCTTCCAAATGAATTTTAGATCACTATATAGTGCATCTTATTTAAACCTTTTCTTTTACATTTTTTATTTCTCTCTTTTTCCAATTTCCATATTTTTAAATTTTAACACATCATTATGTTCTAACGTATACATACATGATACCGGCCACATAAACCCAATCAATTTGTATTTGATATCTACAATTTAGTCAATATTTTTTTATTATCACTTAGAATTTAATTTACATATATTCGTATATGGAATAATATAAATACTACGAGTGGCTGCGATGCATGTTTTCTATGCGAGTTAAACAAGATCCTTCCAGTTATGCCAAAATTATATATGTTTGCCCATAAAAAATATTCATATACTAGCCCAATTGATTTCATTTTCTTTTGCTTTACTAGTTTAATTTACCACTTTTTATGCGGCGTCCTTTTTATACTTCACAAGGATAGTTGAGCAATTAAAATCATCAATGCGTGTCTCATTTTATTTATTTATTTATTTCATTTGGATCTCTAAGAAATAACATGATTCAATATACTTCTCAAGTTGTACATTTAAGAATACGATGCTATCACCTATATAATATTTTAGCTTAAAATCAAGTGTCAATGAAATATTCTAATTGAAAATGATTGTGCACAGTGAAGTGCAGGTATCTTGTTGATTAAAGAGAGAAAGAGAGAGAGATTGGGCACTGCGAGGGTTTTATTGGGGCCTTTTTTTATTACTTGCTCCCGCTCACTTTTATTTCTTTTTTCTTTTATTTTTTTTCCTTTTCAATCACTAATTCATCTCTTGGCCTGAAAATAAATAGATATATATTTACCTTTTCTATATACAGTAGGAGATTTTTAGAAGAACATATCACACATGTCACTTCCTCCGTTCTCTTTCTCCCTTGTAAAATTCTTAAACTGAAATTATATCCACTTTCTAGTTTTCCCTTTATTTCTTCTCCTTCTTTATGCAACTATTCTTTTTATCAAATTTTATTTTATTTTATTTTATTTTTCAAGTTATATTATATAAGCCCTTCTCTTAAATAAAATATTTGCCTGATTATAAAATCTAGCTTAAAGTGCCGTTATAATTTTGAGGTTGATAAATTTTAAATGCCAAAATTTCTACTTAAATTCCTAAATAAAATAACTTTACACTAGTGATATGCAACTTTAAATGCTCTCAATTTCTCATGATTGCATGAGAATATGTCTCGTGCACAAGCATGAATTCACAACTTGCTAAGGAGAGACATAATTTATTAACTTATTTTTATGAGAATCAATTCATCAAAGCATTAAGAATCAACGTGGGCTATTAGTGGTTTTATTGTGACAAAGCATGAATCTGTCCGGCATTATGCACTTGAAGAGGTCTCCCAACTCTAAATTTGACACATATGCTTTACATATAAAAGTAAATTTGTAATTATTTATATTTTTGTCTATAGAAGAGCCCTCAAGTATTTTGACAAGCGCATATAAAGCTATCTAAACTCTACTTTGAAAAAAGTATTACGGTAAATCAAGATTTATAAAGAACGCCACATATGATTGAAAGATTAAAAAAGGATTAAGCCAGTTCAGTGCGAATTTTGTAGCGTAATAAAAGGATTGATAATGTCATGATTATTAAATTTTTATGGTCAGGCAACTCGCGTGCAAGAAACTCCGATATTCTACCAATTCCCTCAATAATTCCACAGGGAAACATGCTCTATGCAAACTCGCCCATAACATCCCACGTAAGATGTAATTTGCGTGTACTTCTATATAGACAACGATATATATCAGAGTCAAAATCACTGCATGCGTCAAATCAAGGAGTAGCTAATTAATAAGAACTGCACTTATGCCTGTCCAGAGACAGATATTAGCTTTATTATAAAGTAAGGTTGATCCCTCGTTCATACTCGAAAAGTCATTTTCCACAATCATGTCGTTGACCCTCGTTGTGGCTTTTTAAGTGTGACAGCTCGAGTCTCGTTCCTTGGACGTGCGCAAGGAAGGGGTCCCTCTCTTGTCTCACATCGCTTAGGGAATGAGTCATGAGCTAGCTTATAAGGCTTGGGTCCCCTTTAATTGAATATACGCATTTTTTTGGGTAGTATGGGCTGCCCCGAGAGGAACAAAATCGTGAGGACTTAATGTCCAAAACGGATAATATGTGTACAGTAGAGACCTGGGATGTTACAAGTGGTATCAGAGCCGACTCCCGATCGCGTGCGTTAAGAGATGGAGAGTGTGACAGCCTGAGCTCTGGAATGTTACAAGAGGTATCAGAGCCAACTCCCGACCACGTGCGTTAAGAGATGGAGAATGTGACAGCCTGAGCACGTGCGTTAAGAGGTGGAGAGTGTGACAGCCTAAGCCTTGGTTCTCGGACGTGCGTAAGGAAGGGGTCCCTCTCTTGTCCCACATTGCCTAGGGAGGGAATTCTGGGTTAGCTTATAAGGCTTGGTCCCCTCTAATAGCGGAACAAAACCGTAAGGCTTGGTCCCACCTAGTGTCCAAAGCGGACAATATGTGTACAGTGAAGACCCGGGATGTTATATCTCTTTCTTAAAATTGAAACCGTGTGCTGCCAGGTGTTTGCAGCTTCATCAGTTGATTTAGATAAATCCAGTCGTGGAACTAAGACTGAAGACTTCCGAACCGATGTCGATTCTGACCTGGAGCTGTCGATGAATACAAGGCATCGGTTTAAGATATGGTGAGGAGACCGGACAAAGCTTTACCCCAGGAGCTACTCACAATGCTTCACAATGAAGAAAGATAAGTCGGCCACATCGAAGTTGTCAATGCGAATATTGTGAAAAAAGAGAGATTCATCTGCTCAGGATGCGAAGGAATCGTGGATTGAACAAAAGTGACGGTGACATTCTTTGAAGAACTTGTTAATGCAAATTATGATAATCAGGAGTACTGTGGCCTTGTCCACGAACTCTCTTTTTTGCCTATAGTATGAATAGAGAAACGATAAGTACATATACATAGAGATCTCCCTAAAGAATTAACGTGCTGTGTGATATGTTAGAATTGTAAATGGACGTTTAAATAAGCGAAACATCCTCGATTCCTACCGCTGGATGTCTATCGCATTGATTGTTATATTAATTTTGTTGAGAGATTCTTTGCTTCTTCTGTTAGCCATGTCTTTCCTTACTTCACACATGCGACCGAAAAAGGAGAAGGTGAAAAAGATGGAGAGAGAGAGAGAGAGAGAGAGAGAGAGAGAGAGAGAGAGAGAGTGGATCGGCCAACTTCGTGTACTTCGCATCATGGACCTCACAGTCTCTTTATGCTTCCCTTTTTATATCAAGAGAACTAACTTAGGAAGATGTTACATGGGTTGGCTCATGCTCTTTTTATGCAAGAATATTGAATTTGTGGACGGTGTTGGTGGAATCGACCTTTCGATCGATGGACAGAATAATAATCTTTAACGCAATAAGTGTTGATTGATTGACATCAATAGCCTGTTTGGCAGATATTACTTCCAAATTTGGTGACAAAAGAATACTTTCTTTATTCGCTATAAAAGACTCATCTTGTAAATGAAATATAAAAGTCTGGGCACCATCAAAATTGTGTGAAAGCTCAGTTTAATAATGTAATTCAAGAATTGGCGGATTTCATCGGTATTTTCAACCTTTTGATGTCTCAAAACTCTATTCGAATCGAAGAGTCGAATGAAGTTAACAGGAAAGTTAAAGAAAAGAAAAGGATGTACGTATACGTTGGTAAACATAATTTGTTTGACCTTTCAAATTAAAAAGATTATTTGGACGTTAAAAGAACATAATCAATCGGTACTATCAATTAGCAGGGTTTCCTACCCGTACGTGCATGTCAATGGAATATGCAAAAACTTGAGATTATAATATATAGACACACACATCACTATGTATTGGTGTATACTAGATGAATTCCGGTGTGAAGCTTAGGTGAAATTGAAATTAGCAATCAGAGTTGTTCCAAATCATTGGGCTTTTTAAAAATCTCTAAAGTAGTAGTCACGTTAGCACCAGTCATCCTAGATGGTATGTTAGAGGCTAACGTTGATAGATTTTAAAATTTTTATGATTTTTTTTTTCCTTTTTCTTTTCTTTTTCTCTTCTATCTTTCCCTTTTTCCCTCCTTCGACCATCACCAAGCCTCATCAATGGTTGCTGGAGGTCACCTGCCTCAAGCGAGGGCCGCCCTCGCCTGGGTAAAATGAGGGCAACCTTTGCCCAAACCGAGCATATGTGTCTAGATAATTACTTGATTTGCTTGCAGAAACTTGTTAGAATGCTTAAATTGCATCTATATAAATAGCATATGACTCTTAGAAGCAGAAAGACACAAAATTTTTTAACAAACATGATCACAACAGTCGATACAAAAGAAAACTAACAAAATAGTGATTGATTATTAAAAGGACCACGCTATTCTTGGTCTTCTAGATAGTGTGATTGCGTCTCATATCAAAAAATTGTGCAAAGAATTCTAAACCTATTATACGGCGGCTAATTTAGTCATAAACTTTTAATCATGCCAATTTAATTATAAAACTTTTGATAATTTGTCAATTCAATTTAAACATGTCAATTATGCCAATTTAATCCTAAACTTTTTAACGAAGTGCCAATGTAATCATTTTGGCTAATTTTAACTGGAAATTACTGACTTAGCAATCTAGTCAGCATTAGTCTTCTTACGTGGTATAGTCGATGCTAATGTAGATATTTTTTAAATTTTTATAACTTTTTTAGCAAATCATTATTGATTTTTTCATTTTTTTTTCTTTTTTGGTTCAAAGGGCTGACAAGGCTACCGCCTATAGACAAGGGCTGGCAACCCCCAATCAGCCCCCAAGTAAGGAGGCTGTGAAGTCTCATCAACCACAAGTGAGGGTCACCGCCCTTATCGTAACTAGCAAGGGCTCGTGAGCCATAACAAGGGTGTCGTAGCCCTTGCACATTGCTGTTATGGCTGATGAGGACTCATAAGGCCTCGGTTTGGCCCTCCTTGCCTATCCTTATTGTGGCCCACAAGGATCACAACTTCCTTATTAAATTGGTAAATTCACAAACAGTTTAGGACTAAATTGGCATTATCAAAAAGTTTATGATTGAATTAGCCGTTGTACAATAAATTTAAGATTTTTTAGACAATTTTTCCTATCTAATTTTGACTTTATGGAAAGAACTGAACATGCATCCAAATAGAATATCCCGTTTTTATATTTTTTCGAACTTCAGTCCATTCTTCAAAATTGCCTATGGGCAACGCGTAGGCATAAGGGTTTTCTGTAGATGGGACGAGAATGACCAAGTCCAGTCTCAATTTTCTTGAAATTCAACGTTGGGTGGCTAGCCGTGGCAATGGTACGACAAAGTGAACTTTGTCAACGAAAACATTCCCCCAGTACGGTCAACGAACTGTGGCCAGTACACCGGTGAGTCCCCATGAATTGTCCTAAAGGTCCTACCTTTGTACGCATGGACGTTTCCCGTGCCCCTGGGAGGCAGAAGAAGAAAGTCTCGGGTCGTGTTCTAGAAGCGAAAGAGGCGGTGCCTGAACGGATTATTGCAATATGGTCAACTGCATACAAGAAACATCAAGATGAAAAGGCCGTTTCATACCACAAGATGGTCCTCTCATATCATCGATTAATCTTGACTCGACATTGTTCCCTGTTCAGTATTGCATCTCGTCACAAGAGTGTATTGAGATTGTTCCTTTCAAATGCTGAAGGATTTCCAACTGTGCTACCCTCATTTCATGCCCATCGTTCGGTCAAATTCCCACATAGCATCTTTGCGAGGGTTGGCTGGCCTAATTTCAAAAGCTACATTTTTCTTCGAGATAGAGCGGCGACCTTTGATCGTGAAAAGTACCACATGCACTCTCTCTACCTTTGAAAATTGAATTGTCTCAATCGGCACTCAATATTTGACTACTCCTGGTTCACCTCCTAGACCTAACCAAGTAAACATTTCCCTAACGTTGACTTTGTACACACCATATTTCAATTATATTCTTTATAGGGTGTAAATGTTTTTGACTGCTGGGTACCAAGCTATGCCTTTGCATCTGACTGCTTCATTTTGCACTTATCTTGGCTCCTTGACCGTGTAATTATACACTACCGCCAAGATTTGACATTAACATCCCTCATTTGCATTCTTACGACTGGGCAAAAGATACACTGACCCGAAGATGATGCCTTTGTACAACACACATTTGATTCAAAAGCTACCAGATTAGAAGACAACCAGAACCTAGCAATCCAAAATTACACCATGCAACACCAGACATCCAAAAGAACTAGAGAACCAACATTTCCTTTTCGTTTGGTAATTTTCCATATGTACCGATGAAAGCTAAAGATTCCACATGTACTTGAATTTGAAGCCCAAACTCAGTGTCTCCGATTGCTCTGCACCTCGTGTAATATGGGGCTTGTATCCCTAATGTTGCCACTTGAAGTTTCCATTCCACGTTGCGAATCAATACGAACACTCTCGAGCTCCGAGTGCTGTACCCTCAGATGGTTTGTGCTTACCGATGACTGAAGGCCATTCCGAGATTCTGCCAACATCTGAAAGTAAGCATGAGGCCCCCAACCTGCAGTTAAACATAGACAATCATGGACATAAGCAGATGTCTCTCTACAGTAACATGCACACTTATAATCTGATGACAACATTAATTCAGAGCAATTCCTGACACTCTGATTGAAACTCTTAGTTCTGCCCTGTTGTTCTAAAAAGGAAGACATGAACAGCAAATGAGGATCAAGGCAGCAGCCAACTAATTGGGACAATGATCTATGTTCATAAGTGTATGAGCAGAAGGAATTAAAACTATGGCTTTGCAGCATTGTAAGCAGAAGACTTCCATTTATCATGATCTAGTCTACTACATCTATGAATCGGAAGCGATGCTTTTGCGTAATTCAGCTAAATAAACTGTTTATCACAGGAAATCCAATATCATATACGAAATCAAAGGGAAGAGGCCACCAAAAGCACCAAACCATGTCCGCGGCGATACATTTACCCTACAATTTTCTCTGTTTTTTTTTTTCCTTCTGGTGACATTAAAAATTCCAAATTATACTCACTGTGATACATTTACCTTGAAATTTTTTCTTGTGATATAAAAAACCCCAAACTTGTGCTACGTGACACATTTAACTTCAGTCAAGGTTCTGTTAGATGATTTTTCAGCCAAAACAACATAGTTTTTATTTCACTTACTGCGCCCTGTTGACACATTTGCTTTCCAGAGTAAATGTAGGCAGATGCTTAACAGTGCTCATTGACGGAACCTTGACAAAGGGTATATGTGTCAAGAAAAAAAGTTCAAGATAAATATGTCACGGCGGGGCATAGTTTGGGGATTTTGGTGTCTTTTGCTCTAAATTAAATTACTGAAATCTACCAAGTTCTCAGATAATTGCACAGAAATTGAGACACAAATCAGTAAAAAATTATGCTCAAAAGGGCATTCAAATCCTAAGGCACTAACAGAAAGACAAAAGTATTATGCTGCTAGCTAGGCAAGATGTAAACGGAAAGAAAGAAAGAGAAAAAAAATCCATAGGTCAGTCAAGTGTTCATGAAAGTAGAAAAGCTGGACACGAATTCTAAAAAGCTTCCATAGGGTTTTAAATGGAGACCAATCAAGAAAACGATTTTCATTAGACATCAATTGTACATAAACATGTATGGCACTCCTTTTGTTTTTTTCCTTCTTTTGGTGCGCAGAAAACAAGAATTTCACTTTAAAAGTAATAACATGCTAAGAAGAAACAAATAAGCTACCACTTTTAATAAAGTATAATGAAATCTTCATGTCACATGACTTTCCTTTTCCTCAGCATAACCAAACAGTACTCACAGCTTACCGAAAAAAGAGTACATTCCTGTAGGCATCCATGTGTTTTCCATCACGAAAGAAAAAATTATTTAGAAAAGTTTAGATGATTTCAGAAAAAGAATAAAGAGAGTACCATCTATATCATATGGAGGCGGAAAGAACTGCAAATAGCAAAATGAAGCAACGATTGTCCCTGTATGGATTAAAATGAGTGGTCACTTGTTTCAGTAGATGACTAGTACTGCAACAAATGAAAAAAATTCAATCAAAGTTGAAAACAAACCTAGAAGAGTCCCAGCAAATACATCTTGCCAATGATGCCAATAGTCGTCAACTCGAGAAATTCCTACAAGAGCTGCTGCAAGTAATGGGAGGAAAACAATACAAAGCTTCGCAACATGGCCTTGACGATCGAACACCCTGATTTTCCCTGACAAGTACAATGCAAGAAAACCCAGTCCAGCAAAGCACCCTGCCAAACCAGAGATCCCTCAAAATGAATCATGTCACAAAAAGGAGATATAATCATTCGCAAAATCAACATAGTAACATTCTAAATCTGATTTAATCTGCGTACATATCATTTGTTTACCTTCTAGTGTATTGTGCTTTAATGACATGTCAATTACATTTAAAGTCAATCAATCAACAATTCATTTATTATATTTTGCAAATTTCCCTAATAAATTTGGTAGTTGGTAGTTTTTCAGTAATTTGAAAATTGGATAATTTCACAACCTTGTCAGCAGATTTAATCAGGTCATCAAAGTTGACTGGTCCTTCTAGATGTTGACTTTCTCTGGATGAGGAGATGTATTAACTCAAAAAGGTACACAGTTCCCTATCATTGCTGTACAATGTTTGACCACTGATGATTAAAAAAGAATCATGCTCCTAGGAAAGCAAGTCAGCGTCTTGAATCAAGTAATCTTTTTCTTGCCATTAGAAGTAAACTGTCCAGAAACTTGATTCTTCTATGATGTCCTCATCTTCATTGTGAAGACTTACAAATAGTGCAATGGCTTGCATAAACTGACAGCATGCGAACATAGAAACCTGCTGGACATCTCTTTAGCCAATTCTATACAGCCAACAGAATGGATCACCTTGAGAACTCTCGCATAGAGCCTCTATATGCATTCAATTTAATTTTGCAAAATTCAAAGCATTATAATTTTTTTTTTTTTAAATCGGAATGAACAAAATGATCACAATTTGACTATTTCATTGAGATTTTGTTATTAAAAAAAAAAAAAAACGGAGCACTTCTTAAGCAATCAAATGAGCAGATATTGCAATTTCCAATGCACTAGCTACCCTCATAGCTACCCTCGTGATATGCACATTCGATGCTCTAAAGTCGAATATTTTGTCATTAAGTAGGTTTAACAAGTGCCCTTGTTAACAAGACCTTTCAATAAGGACTAGACATGCTCAACTACCATCAAACTTGGCATTAAGTAAAAAAAAAGGCAAAGTAAATACTATTCCATTGTCATTCTATCTTCTTAAGTTTCTGTCATCCATAATCTGATTGAAGATCTTGTAGGGTACACATTGCTTGGAATCAGTTTCTTTAAAGTACATAATTTACCCATGCCAGTCCATGTCATACAGCATATAGACAAATCCAAAGTTTCCAGGCCATCTGTAAACTTCAGTCAATAATATATTCAAACAACAGATTTCTTTTAGATGCTTACCTGAGGTATGCCCGCTTGGAAAACTTTTATATCCTTCTTTGATGACAGTCTTATCTCCAGTACAATTCACATCCAGTGTGACAGGGTCAAACACCTGCAGGCGGCACAGATCATTTTTCATTCTTTGCATGTTCAAAGATCTTAGCACTAGCTAGAAATGGCAACATGACAGACAAGTTGAAACATCATTTGCAAAGGAAAGGTGAAAAATTCATAAGTGCAAGCTTTTCTTTAGGTCTTACCCCTTTACCATCAGGAAAACAACGCCAGAAAAAATCTGGTCGAGGTCGGCCAACAGCATTTTTGATTGCTTCAGTTATAACTGCAGTGATAAGCACAGAATATAGAAGACCTGGACAAGGTCACATAGAATAATTACCTTTGGACATGATATTCACACACATGCATTAGCAAAAAGTCACATAGATTAAGAGGATTTACCCAATAAGGCATGGTGCAGGTCATAAACATCCTTTCTGATGAAGTAGTAGATGAGAATTACAACAAACGGCAGCAATATCGCGATAATCTGTGATAATTAACTAATTAATACAAATAAATGAGTAACTTTTACTTCATGTGAACTTTGTTTGACATGTGTTTTGTCTATTTACATACCGGAACAGCCCAGATGGGAACAGTATTATCCTGCAGAGGGTACCTCAGGTCTGTCATCATCTCCTCTCCAACAAAACGATGAAATGGCTCTATGACGTTCAATATAATCACCATTACCACAAGAAGAAAGAGGATCAACCAGTCATGCATGTGTACTCTTGCCACTTTGATTCCATGGGACCTGACCGTGTGACAACCCAAATGGATCTCCGGCATCTTTAACTCTTAGTTTAAAATGTTTATTGCTGACTATAGATATTAAAAAAAAAAAAAAAAATATGAGAGCCTGACAAAGCGATTAAACAAGTGCATGTAAATGCTCAGTAGAAGATAAAGGAGTTTACACAAGCAAAGCAAAGTCAGCAATGGCGACCAGTAATAACCACAGGGTAATTCAGTATCCAAATGAAATGATGAAAATACTGTAAAGTGGTACAAAAAAAGAAGCAAAGCATCAATAGAAGTCAGGATCCTAAAGTTTAATTAAAAAGATAAATAAATAAAAATTTTGAAAGGGAAGCATCACATAAATAAATAGTGAGATTACACAGAGAGATCACACTACCATGACAAAGAAACCCCTACATTACTAGACAACTCTCCTTCTTTTCAATCTACAACTTCCTCTATCACCAGTAATAGAAAACTTGAATTTACTGCCATTGAAAAACAAGGTTCTGTTAAAAGATAAGGACTTGAGTTCAAATCCCATCTGTCTATACAAAACATCTTGAAGAATGACAGAATTTGAAAAGAGTACCTGCCTACAATAAAACAGCAATACAATGGCGACTCCACAATGGCGACTCCAGATCAAATCAGTAAGCACGCATGAAAAGCATAAGCTCAAAACAGAACAGACAAACCAAACCTGAAAATCAATCTAGAAAGAAAAACTATACTTGTATAACACATTATGAGAGAAAAACCTCTCCCATCATTCCCATCCACTATGGCAAAGGAGTAAGGACTCGAGTCAAAACAACAAAAAGCAGTAATTTGCAGACTAACCCAAAATCAGATGCACAAGAAAGCAGATACATATAAGAAATACTGCAGAGGCCATACATTGGACTCAATTATTAAAAAGGTTCAAGCAAGACTTTAATACATCTAATACACCAGGGCCAAACCCAACATCATGCATACCAGACATGACACCAATGATGATGTTTCCCAAAGCACTAGGCTAAACATGTAGGCGACTGGCAAAGGAGATCACAAGTTAACTTCTTCAGGAAGATAAAAGCAAGATTAGACAATAGCGGTGATTTTGGCCATTGCTTTCGCAATTTCTCCAAGTAGTTCAACAGCTTTACTAACATTACCAGCCCATAGATTGGCAAGAGAACTCATCATGACTTTGAATGGAAAGTTAAAATTCAAACAAGAGCACTCCTACCAGCCTCATGTGGGTCAAAGATCTACAAGGAAACTTCAAAAGCTAAAACAGAAAAAAAGAGAAAATAAGATAGACAAGGTCACAAGTCACCATGCTTAAACAAATTGTAATGATTTTCACAAACAAGCCCTAAAAGAAGATTACAGCAGGTTGAACATGCACGGCCGAACTGTTTCGGATCATACAAAAAGAAATAATTCATTATTGTTACGAGCCCATTAGCTGCATAAGCGAAGGAACAAAGAACAAAACAACCAATCTCTACAATTTCCAGGGCGAACATGAAGCTGCATTCAGAAATTGTATTTCAACAACTACATGAAAATCCTGCACAGGCCCACTTAAAAGAACACACATGCAGCACCAATCTCCAGAAGAGCAAAACAATCACTCTATTCGTTCCTGAAAAGAAAGGTGCATTGATAGGATAGGATACACATTTTCTACAGATAACAAGTTGACGCATCGATTTCTAACAGCCTTGCATCTCCTCAAATCTAACTAAAAGCCAACTAAAGGGAACTTCTGCACCGGCCCAGATAACCCAAGAGCCGTTTCGAACAAAAGCACGCGACTTTCCAAGATAGACCAAACCTGACGGAGGAGGAGGAGGAGGACGCGAGCGGAAGCAGAGCGGAGTGCCTGAAACTCGGAGGCGTTGCTCGTCGGGGGAGGAGGGGAAGAAGAAGAAGAAGCGCGTGAGCTTTGGGGTATCGGAGGAGCTCGCCGGAGAGTCCTGAAAAAGACTACACAGAGACGCGAGGCCCTACTCGTAGCGTCATAGGCGGCCCAGAAGAGGACGAGGGTCGCACCAAGACGCCATCTTTTTTCCAAAAAGAAGAGGCCAAAGCCGAACGGCAGTATGTCAAAGGTCGCTTTTTTATCGCCGTTTTTCTGCTACATGGAGCAGAGCAAAGCAGACACCAAATTCAAAGAAATCGCTCTGTCGGGGATGGGTGGCGTCGGTAGGTGGTGGGTTTTGAATTAGAGCCTGGTCTTTTTTGTAAAAAAGGGAAAGCGAGGATGAGCAGCCTAAGGGTGAGTATTGCTGTATTACTGAGAGATATTCTCTTTCCCTTTATAGCTAAAAAATCAACCTAGGCTCGCATGTGTGGTTTGCTCACGTATGGAAAGTGTTCTTACGTGCCAGTTTGCATCACCATCACCTGCGAGAAAATTTGCTTCAATGGTCACTAATTCTAGCTCCACACGAAACGTCACACCCCAATCAATGGGCGACGTTTACTCTTTGATGGAGATCTTGATCGATAGATATCAGAGTCAAAAAATGGGCCAGGTTCACTCTTTCTTCCAACCCAAAATCAGAGTCGAAATCGCAGCATGGGTCAAATCCAGGAGTAGCTAAATAATGAGAACTGCCGTCACGCCCGACCAGACATGGATATTATCTTTCATTATGTTGTAAGGTGATGATCCCACATTCGTTCCTCATCGGGAAGTCATTTTCCACTGCCCCACTCGCGTTTTTGACCCTCGCGGTGGCTTTCGTGTGTCATCAAATCTCTTCCTTAATATTGAAAACGTGAGCTGCTAGGTGTTTGCTGCTTCGTTAGTCAATTTAGATCGAATTCAGACTTGGAACCGATACTGAAGACTTTTCGACTGATTGTCGATTCTGTCTCGGAGCTGTGAATGGATACAAGGCGTCGGTTTAAAGAAATGGTGAGAGACCCCGCCACGAAGCTACTCGCGATGCTACCTGACTAAGAGAGCTAACTCGGCCTCATCGAAGTTGTCGATGTGAATTCAAATGTGTAGAACGGAAATGGGATTCAATTGCTTAAAGATGCTGAGGAAGCATCATGTATTGAATAAAGGGAAAATGATATCAATGATCTCTAAATTTTGTCTCGAAATATAATATGATCATGGTTTCTTTAAATTATTTAATATGGTCCCTGAACTTATAATATATGTTCAATCAAACTATATGAAAATATTCAATATTGTTTAAGAACTTAAGTTAATGGAAGAATAATACTAAATATTTTTAAATAACTCAGGGACTAAAGTTAATATATTTTAATAGTTTTGGATCACATTGCACATTTAGATAAAGTTTAGGGAGTATATTAAACAAACGAAAAGTTCATGAATCACATTACACATCATATTAAAGTTCAATAACAATTTATGTCATTATCCCTTGAATAAAAGTGATGTTAACATTCTTTGAACTTTAAGTGATTATTGCAGATTAGGAAATTTGGAGCATAGTGCATCCGAGTGTCATGGCTTGGTCCACATACTCTCTATCTCTTTTGGTCTATAGTATGAATATAGTATGAATAGAGAGATGATAAATACATAAATAAAGATCGGCCTAAAGAACTAACATGCTATGTGATGTGTTGGATCGAAAATGAGTGTTTAAATAGGTGGATCACTGTCGATACCTACCGCGAGAAGTCTATGAAATTACTTAGTTATATTAATCTGTGGAGAGATTCTTTGCTTCTTCGGTCAGTCATGACTTTCCTTACTTGGACACATGCCGCCATAAAAGGAGGTGACAAAGATGGAGAGGGAGATGAAAGTGGATGGACCAACTTCGTCTGCTTCGCATAATGGACCTCCCCTGTCTCTTTATGCCCACCTTATCATATCAAGAGGACTATCTTATGAAGATGTTATATGGGTTGGGTCATGTTCCCTTTATGCAAGAATATTATATTTGTCGACGGTGTTGATGCAATATAACTTAGTTGATTAATTGACATCCATTCCAAGTTAAATAATTGCCTATTTAGTGAATATTACTTCCCAATTTGGTGACAAAAGAATACTTCCTTCGTTAACTACAAATATAACTCATTTTGTAAACAAAATAGAAAAGTCCTGACATTGTTGAATTTATGTGAAAGCTCGGTGTAAATTTAGAAGTAACAAGTTCTATCGGTGTTTTAAACCTTTCAATGTCATGAATCTCTATATGAATCGGAAAGTTGAATGAAACCAGTAGAAAAGGTAGAGAAAAAAAGATGATGTACATATACACTTATTAGAATAACTTGCCTTGGTTTTTCAAATTAAAAAGATTACTAAAACGATGAAAGAACATAATAAATCGGTACTATTGATTTAGCAGGGTGTTATACATGTCAATGGAGTGTGCAATAACTTAGATTAGGGGGCGAGAAAATAATATATATGGATTGAAACTTTATAGAACTTTCATAGATTATAACATATACCTATACATATCATTGTATATGCGTGTGTACTCGCTGAATTCCAATGTGAAGCGTGAGTGAAGTTGAAAATAGAGAGGCACCGGCCTGGACCAATCCAATGGGCCTTGAATTAGTCATAGTTGGTCCAACTTAAGCCCATTAATTTCTCTGGCTTAAATATTCAAGGCTACGCATAATGACTTTCGAGAGAGCGTAACTCATTGCTCGGGCATCTTTTTCGAGCAATCATTCTTTTGACTCCGCATGGCTTTTCAAGAGAAATCTTATGAAAAATAATAAATTTCAAGAAAATAGTGAGAAGAATGTAAGCTGTAATGTAATTCTTTAATATGAAAATTCAAAATAAGAGATCTTTGATCTTTGTGAATTTCTCACAATGAAAGGGATAAAGACATACATTTATTCATAGCAATACCATTGAAAATATCTGTTATTGAAAATAGAAGAGATGAATAAATTTTATTTTGTTACTTGGGTGGAAAGTACTACGTTTCATTTATGCATGTTATGAATAGGTGCTTTTCATCAAAGCACCTTTTCACTTCGTAAGAGTTGCGCCTTTTTGGAAGAACGATAACTTCCCAATAAAATTGTATATTTTCATCATTTTCATAGCCAATATGTTTTAACACTTATATAATTTATTAAACCATTGATTAATAACATAATGTGAGTCACAATTATTCTTACAAAGAAAGCCATCGGAACATGTCTCTTGTTATTTCTTAAATTGCAAGAAGTTTTTGTAGGCAAAACTTCGTGAGAGCGTAATTTGTCGCTCAAGTTTTTTTTTGGGAGGGGGGAGACGATATGTTTTTTAGTGCTTGTCCACTAGGTTTCTCCAATAAAGAAAAGTTCCTAATATAAATAAAATGATCCTAGTTCACTCTCTTCTTGAAATCAATCTTGAAGCGAGTGCTTTTCGCTATCATGACGAGTCAAGCCGTCCCACCAATAGCGAGGGAGATCGTTCCATTCTCGAGCATAATTTGTCACTCAAGTTTTTTTTTTTTTTTTGGAAGGGCGATTTGTTTTTCAATCTTCGTCCACTAGGTTTTCTCAATAAAGAAAAGTTCCTAACATAGGTAAAATGGTCCTAATTCTCTCTCTTCTTGAAATCAATCTCTACTCGAGTTGCTATCATGCTGAGTCAAGCCGTCCCACCAATAGCAAGGGAGATCACTCCATTCCTGAAGATTAGCTGTCACAATAGAGGAAGCCTAAACTCCACTCAGGACCAAATTTCGTTTGTGGTCCATGTACTTTGGAGCACCTTACATTTCAACCCTAAAACTTTTAATATTTTTCAAAAATCTAGTGGGCAAAGCGCAGCAGAGCTCAAGACGTCCCGTCAAACTACCTCACAACTTGATTTGTACGTTCGGTTCAAACTCGCAATTAGACGAACCCATCTCGTCATGTGAAAAAAACTGGCCGAAAGAGAACAAGGGCTTGTTTCGGTCGGCACTGAACGAGGGGGGTGAAGCGAATCGGGACGGGACCACGTCGTCCTCGTCAGCCGAATCTCAAAGGACCGTTTTGGTCAAGATCTCGTTCCGCGAGCGCCCGTCATATCTTCGAGGCCCCGAAAAAGTGTAGAGGACAAGACGAGAGAGAAAAGAAGAATGGGAGTTTTTTTCCTCCTCGAAACAATGATGTCCCCGACTCCCTACGAGGGGCACTATCAGGGGGTCGCTTTAGGAAGTAGATTAGGTTGCTTTGCGTCCCTCTCTCCCGCACTTGACCACTTGCACCGTCCATTATTGAGAGCATTGAAAAATATCGTCGTTCGGGCGGGTTTGGATGATGTTACCTACGGTGGTCCCGGGCAATTCGGATCCGTCTTACTAGGGCTTTGAAGTTGACTGTGCGCCAGTTCTGCCGTGCTCAATCCAAAGGTCGATGCTTAAGATTATGTATGGATGTATATTGGATGGTGTGCTTCCTGCAACGCTTTGATTTAATTAAAATCAGGTGATTACAAATGTTTTTCTACGAATTTTGACGAGTGAGATTGGTGATGAGGTGGCCCACCTAGCTGTGGGGGAGGGGCGGTTCGTCCAAGGCGAAGTGGCCAAGGTTGCTGGCGGCAGCAGTCACATAGGTTTTCCCCCTTTTCAATGAATGTAGTGGTTGCATTAGGTTGGCCTGCTAAAGTTTTGGACTCCATCAAGGTGATATGGACAGCTAGTAGTCATGGGTCATTTTCGTTTTTTCCGCCGAGCATGTACAAAATTAGGGAGAAATGTGTAAACCCACTTCAGCTTTGGAAATTGCATTTTCCATTCTTTCATTTCTAAGGAATAATTGAGGCAAATCTTCATGGCTGGAAAAATATCAAAATGGCCCCTAAGGAAGAATTGCAATCCTATAATTCCCCTAAAAGCGTGGCCCCGTAAACTCCAGGAAGCTTGACGACGGCGACCTCAATATGGAGGTCATAATTTTCTTGGTCGGCCGTGTGATTGATGGAGAGAGATGGCAAGTTGGTGGACGAACATGATGGAAGCAGTTGAGACGACGGCTAGATCGAGATTTGTGAAAGTGCATCTATTCAACTCAGAAAAGTAGCATGAATGTTTGAAAGAAGGAATTAGCAATTTGATTGATAAACTTACGTGACAAACTTTTCTTGTTTTCGGAACTGGCAACTAAGTATAGAAATAGGTGGGGAAAAGTGTCAGAAAATTTTTAAATTTATTTTATTAGTACTAATTTAGTCATAAATCTTTTAATCTTGTGCCAATTCAGTCATTCCAGTAAATTTTAGCCGAATAATACTAACATGGATGCCGATTGACTTACGTGACATGATCGGTGTTAACGTAGATAACTTTTAATATTATTTTAATATTCTTTTTGCAAATTTATTTACTTATTTTCTTTTTCCTTTTAATTTTTTTTTTCATTCCTCTTCCTCTAGCCAATTATTGGACTTTGCCGGCCTTTGGCTAGCCTCACCGAGGTTCGGTGATCGGCTAGAGGAAGATGAAGGAAAAAAAGGAAAAAAAAATAGAATGGAATAAGTAAATAACCAGAAAAATATTAAAATATCATTAAAAATTGTTTAAGTCAACGCTTGTCATCCGACCAATGTCTATGTTAGTAATATCGGACCAAAATTAGCCGAAAGAACTGAATTGGCATTAGATCAAAATACTTAAAATTAAATTAGCATCAATAAAAGCTTTATGATTAACTTAGTATCAATATAATAGGTTAAAGACTTTTCTAACACTTTCCCCGAAAATAGGTGTGTGAAGATGCATTTTGGAAAGTAAAGCACACAAAGTGGTATTGAGATGATAACTTAAGGATGATGTTTCGAATCTTCCCATATAATTATATATAGAATCAAGCAAATATAGATGAAGTATGGATACACGTAGGCATGACCTGGGCATGGCATAACACTTCTAAGCGACACAAGACTAAAGTAGAAAAATGATTGGTTATATCGCTTAAAAAAATTGTTAATAAAAAATGCTTTCATCGTTGACAACAGTTTATACCTAATTATTTTTGTGGGCAATAAAAATATTTTCTATTCATTCATTTTTATAAAACAATCATTTTTTGGAAAATTCTTTTTCAAATTTTAAGCTTTTCGTGAAACAAACGCATCCATGTTTAGTTTGTTTCACGAAAAATGAATATTTGGAAAATATCTTATTAAAATCTTATTATTACCTAAAATAATTAACTAATGAAAAAATGTACTCATTGTCGATAACAATTCATGTCTAAACATTTTTGTAAATGATGAGAATATATTTCGTTTATTCATTTTTCGTAAGCAATATGAGATTTATTTTTTGGGAAGTTATTTATTAAATCATTTAGTTTGTAAGTGACTCTTGTTTTTGCATTGAAACATGAACTTCAGCTGCACAGGCCAAAGCGAGAATGGCAGAGGGCATAAGTTGCAGCAACATAGAGCCACAATGGCAAATGGAGAACTTTACCTCCCGAGTTTTTGTGATCGTGGGCAAGTTGCCCCCTCACGTTTCGATATTTTGTAACGTGCCCTTTGAATTTTTAAAATCGACAATATGTCACCTAGCGTTCACTCTAACCAACTTATTATCACTTATTCGACCGCATGTTTGCACTTGATTAGTTATCGAAGGCAAATTGGTCATGTATTATCTACATAGGTTAGTAAAAAATAGGGACTACTCAAAAATTATATTTTGAACCTATATAACAATGTGCATTTGTCATCTGTATTGCTGAGATATACATGCTAGTTGTATAAAAAAAAAACCCCACGTTAGGGATGTAAAGCAGTTAATATATTTCATTTAGCCTATAACTCATTAGTTCAAGTTTTTTAGGGAAGATGGATGGTGGGCTCGAATTTGGGCTCTCTTTCAAAAATTTCCTTAGACAAATTCAAGTTCATCCTAGAACTTTAATTACCTGCTCTCACATGTAATATATTTTTGAATATATATATATATGAATTGCCTTCAGTAATCGGTCTTCAAGAAAAACCTGGTCGAAGCTAATGTCACTAGACATATTGCACCATGCAACGACCCTATAAACTTGATGACAAGTATCCTA
This sequence comes from Eucalyptus brandiana, assembly GCA_014182725.1. Taxonomy (NCBI): domain Eukaryota; kingdom Viridiplantae; phylum Streptophyta; class Magnoliopsida; order Myrtales; family Myrtaceae; genus Eucalyptus; species Eucalyptus brandiana. Next base: position 35,411,033 of record CM024669.1, read on the forward strand.
ATTTGAGTTAAGCAGGTCAATCTACATTAACATATGTCTTATGGATGATTTAGTTCATGTTGGATAGGGGTGAGCATTGATCAATGATTAACCCTAGACCAACCTTGGACTAACCCAACCCTATCAGTTTTGGTTTGGTTTTTAGGAGAACTAGGTCAGTCCTTGGTCCTAAGACCCGTGGACCCTGCACTATGCAACTTGGTCCTTGATCCTAGGAATTTAGGGTTGGTCTAACTTGGTATATATTATATATTATACATGTTATATATTTAATACGTTCTATATAATATTCTTTTATCTTTTTAAAGTCTATAACCCAACTTAACGTTAATGGTGTTAACAAGTCCTCCTCCAGCATTCTGTTCTATCCTCTTCTTTCTCTTTTATATTTGCCAAGTAAATCCAAAAGAATAAAGCCATAATTAGAAGTTTAGAAACCTCTTATTGAGCAACACTCCACGCTTGCCCGCTCCCACTTGTTGCTCATGGCTTGCCTTGCTCCTGCACATTGCTAGCTCGCCGCTCGCCTTGCTCTCACATGTTGTTCGCTGCTTGCCTTTCGGATTTACTTTGTAAATACAAAAGAATAAAGCCCTAATAAGAAATTTAGAAACCGTGAGCAACACTCGATGCTCCCCCTGATCCTGCTTGTTGCTTGCAGCTCGCCCCACTCCTACACGTTGCTCGCTCGCTGCTTACCTCGCTCTCGCATGTCGCTCGCTGCTCGCCTATTACTTTGAAAATCATAGGCTGCAAAAGGTCAATCAACATCACATCAACCTAAAAAGAACCATTCTCATTGGTTGCTTCAAATCATTAGTGTCACTCATTAATATTGGAACTTGGATGCTTATTTTTGTTTTAAGTATGATATCCACAATTCTTGTCATGGAGTGTTAGTAGTGTGGATTTGGTGTAGAATTCTATATTTGAAAAGTGGTACTTTCTTAGTAATGGTTGATTTCTTCTAACGATTCAGAGGATATTGGATAGGGATTCAATTCTCTGATTGAAAGAAAAAAAATAATGTGTTGAAAATTATATTCCTTAAACTTCCTTGCTCCATTGCGATAAAATTTTTTAGAGCTTTGCTTTGAAATTCTCTCTAAATTGTAGAATTGTCATGCTGAATATTGGATGAAGGTGCATGACTTAAGCTCATGTTACTTTTGGCCTTTTATATATTTCACTTTACCTTTTCTTTCCTTTTAAATAGAAATTTACAAAATAGCGTTAGTTGGACTCCCTGGAATTATATTGTTATGTTATCTACAATTTATGTTAGATAGATAGTGGTGTTTATAGTTTGTTTGATCAACGCCACATTCTTGGATACATAATTTTAAATAGTAAATTTGTCTTTTTCAGGGAATACGAAAAATGATAAAAAAGTTATTGGTTGATCATGAGTTAATCCTAGAATCAGAATAGATCCATAGGATTAGTTTGGTTCTCGGTCCCATGTTTAATAGGATTTGTCCTCAGTCTAAAAAATTGAAGATCAATACTATATGAGTTGGTCCTTAGTTTAGATGTTAGATTGGTCAAACTCAGACCATACTCACTTCTGATGCTATACTCCAATTTATGCAATTATGTGTTGCGTAAGGGTTATGTCAAAGCCCATCAACCAATCATAAGTAAACTCGGTATGATAGAAACGTCTAATTTCAATTATGATATTCAATTCTCGCGATCTTTTAAGAGGTAGAGTGAAAATAAGAAATAGAAAGTCGTGTTGGAAGAATTAGTTGGCCGTAGCTCTTTTTAGTTATTTTCATAATCACGCAACTTCTATACAAGGAATGCGCATCAATTATCATCATCATCCCACATCGAATTAATTCCGTATCATAATTAATTAAGTTTGATGAAAAAAAGGAGAGAAAAATAGAGAAAAAAAAGCAAAAAAATCCCCAAAATAACGGAAGTGGTCCCCACAGAGTGGGCCACAACTGGCAAAAGCGCGCCAACTGGAGCCAATCAGCGGGACAAGCTGTCAACCGTCGAAAGCCTGTTGACCGCCAACCGTTTTCTCCTCTCCCTCCCCTCCCGTTGTATTTAACTGCCAAACCCCGCTTTTCTTCCACTGAGCCCAACCCACTGCTGAGTCAAAACTTCAAATTTAGACTATTATCCTGACGAAAATTAAAAATTATTATTTCAGCATCCACCCATAATTTATTATATTTCCCCACCGCCCAGAAAATAGTAGATCGATCTTTAATTTTCGGATTATGGAAATAAATTACCCAAAAAGAAAATCTTAAATCGAACCTGAAAAAAAGAGCAAGGAGCCCCAGCCAGCTATGGCGAAGCTATAAGACCGTCGCACCCCTCTCTCTCTCTCTCTCTCTCTCCCCGCTTTCGAGCCTCTCGTAAACGCCGCGCGACGAGATGGAGTCGCCATCGGCGGCGGTGGCGGCTGCGGCGGCGGCCGGCGGGGCGCACTCGCTCGCGCCGAAGCTGCGGCTCATGTGCAGCTACGGCGGCCACATCGTCCCCCGCCCGCACGACAAGGCCCTCTGCTACGTCGGCGGCGACACCCGGATCGTCGTCGTCGGCGACCGCCAGCTGTCCTCCCTCGCCTCGCTCACGTCCCACCTCGCCAAGACGCTGCTCGACGGCCGCCCCTTCGTCCTCAAGTACCAGCTCCCCAACGAGGACCTCGACGCGCTCGTCACCGTGTCCACCGACGAGGACCTCGACAACATGATCGAGGAGTCGGTGAGCTCCTCCCTCAAGCACCCCCGCACCAGGCTCTTCCTCTTCCCGTCGCCGTCGGCGGCGCCGGAGTCGTCGCGGTCGATCGGCCGCCTCCTCGAAGCCTCCGGGACGTCGGAGCACTGGTTCGTGGACGCTTTGAATGGCGCCGGTGCCGCTGGGCCGAACAAGGGGTTCTCGGATTCTGCTCTGGTCAATTGCTTGTTAGGGCTTGATGATGGCGAGTCCGGATTGGAGAAGACGGCGAAGCAACCGCAGGAGGTGCAATCCGTTCCGGATTCGCCGATGCTGGCGACGTCGTCGTCTTTCGGTTCCACCTCCACTGCATCGTCGCACTCTGTGGTTAATTCGCCGCCGATACGGGTCCAATCAGAGTCGGAGGTGGCGCGGGATGAGAAGTTGGGGATTGAGGAGCAATTTGCGCTTATGGGGGTTGGATTTGGCGTTGGCCCAAAGCAAGACAACGGTTCTGTATCAAGTTCAGCGCCTCTAACGCCTGCAACTTACGCCGATTGCATGCACCGGGTTTTCTCTGATGATGAGAGATCGGACCACGGTACGCCGGTGAATTCTCAGAAGTTGGGGATGCAGCAGCCTCAGCTGCAGTCGGTACCGCAGAATGTGCTTCTGAAGTCGCAGCAAAGTAGTGGACTAAATTCGCCTTTGTCCGATTCGCTATCTAGGTACTGAGAAAATCGCCTAATATTGCTTCTCAGTTTGTTCTTGCTGCTTTTCGCTAACATCTCTGTATGCTTGCTAGTTACTACTTGATTTTGGAGAAAAATGATTAGTTAATGTAGGAAAAAATGTGGAATAAAAGCTAGACTAGAAGGTCGATGAATTTGAACCGTTTGCTGTTTTGGAAATATAATAGAATCTGCATATTGTAGAAGTAGAAGCGGTAAAATCGGATAATTGCATTTCTTTAGAGATTTTGATGTAGCGTAGAGCCTTGTCTTGTTATATCATATTTAATTGGCAGCACTTCAGTTTGTTTCTTGAATTTCTGCTTGCTTAATTCTTGCTTGTATTAACTTTGCAGCGAGAGTACTTGGACAAACACGGTGTTCTTCCCAACTCCTGTAAATTATCAAGAGTTGATTGCACAAATGCCTCCTGCAACCAAAAGGAACCCTTCTAATCAGGACGATCAAAAGGTCAATACATCTGATCTGATCAGTCAGGTTCATTTAAGACAACAAATTGCTGATGCCCATCACTCGTTTCCCTCTCAATCTGATCAACGGCAGCCTGAACACCATCCACCACTGCCACAGCAGCAATTTGTACAAGCTGCTTCGAATTTTATTCCCCTTCAACCCACTGGAGCGGCTCAATTAACTGCCTATTATTCTCAATATCCTCCTTCACATCAAAATGGCCAATATTATCACACTCAGCCAAATCAGCAGTTTCCAGTGTACTATGTCAGAGCAGGGCATGATGTGGCTGTGCAGCAACCTAATATAAGTGAAGCTTCCGCTGCTGCAGCTGTACCTTCTAGCCAACCACAAATGCCTCATAACCTTGTAAGAGATTCTTCTGTTGCTAAACCTCACCAACAGTTTGCTGGTTACTCTCAAGTTCATCATCAATCTCGGTCATTTGTGGCTCCAGCTACTTATGGTTCTGAATATGTGGATCCCGCCACTGCGTGGAAGTATGGTGGCCAACCCATGGTACCAATGTTGTATTCTCATTATCAGCCAACTGTGGGATCCAATAACCTGTTGTTTTCAGAAGGTTCAAATCAGCACGCTAGTGACCAGATCAGGCAGCAGATGCAAGTGTCAAAGCCATTCTAGTCCACTTGCCTTGGTGGAATGGGTTTGCTGTGTATTCTTAAATGATCTGCCCTACTCTCTGCTCCTTCGTCGTCTTTTATATATTTTTGATATTGGTAATGAGGAGATGAATTCTTCTGTGTCCTTTGTATGTCTTATAGTCTGATATCATCATGAGTGATGAAGTTGGTCAAAGGGCATATTGTGCAAACGGCAAAACTTGAGTTGTACTATGTGGGGGTTTACAGTTTATATGTATAGTCATCGCATCTGTACAGTATGTTTCAATCTATGTGTGCATGTTGTCTATCTCAATAATATAGAGTCTTAATGCTTGAAAATTATAATGTTTCTTGTGGATATCCTTTGAATTAAGATAACTTAGCATTAAAGTACCATGAGATTATACCATGATTCGATAATTTCATCTCTTATAGCAAAATGCATATACATCATCCCCATGATCTTGGTGTTTTCACATTTGCCTCTTTTAGCTGGCAAGTTGTCTCCATCTTCTCCTCCCTCTTAATCAAAGATGTAATTCACTCTTTAGTCTTGGCTGGAGATAGATATAATAGTCTGTCGACATCAACTCTTTTACGGGCTGTGAAGCTTGGAACAAGAGCCAAGCCTTAGGAAATAACTTCATTTGGTTGCAGACAGTAACAGAGAAAGACGGAAGAAATTTGTTTTGTTGACATGAGCAGGCAATGTCGGTATACTGTTTGTTAATGTTTTTTAAAAACTAATAATCGATTCATAAGCATCTTGCGGATTGTCAATTGATGTTCATTTTTCTACATATAGTGCAGCACAAAGTTAATTTCCATGTGTGTGTGTGTGTGTTTCTCTTTTTTTTTTTTTTATTCTCTTCTGGGTAGAAGTCACCAGCTCTATGATCAATAGGCAGTGATTGATTATCTTCTGCCAGGGGGTGGCATGTTCTCTTTTTCACGAACTGGGTATTGTCAATTTTTTCCAGATAAAGGCTTGTGGTTTGTGAGCCTTGCCTTCTTTTGTCCTTTGTCATGTCATGAACAAAATATGATTGTCATTGTTGACATTATCCATTCCTCGCTGCAATTGCACTTTTTTATGGCCAGATGGTTGCGATTGTGCTGAAAGGGAATAATGCAACTATTTAAAAGCCTTAATTGATTTCACTGAAATTTTATCGTTACTTATAGATTGATGACTCAGTTAAGGGTATGTTTACTCTTGATTTCTCCATTCAAAAGGATGCCTTAATATATAACAGTCTCTTTCAAACACAAAACAACTTTTGTGCTGACTGTAATTTTAATGCAAAGTAAGAAATAACAAGTTTCTTCATGGCCAAATGACAGTTGTTCGATTATTAGTTGGTGTTTGTGGAGAGACATCTGTCTACGCATATAGATTTTGGTATGCTAAGGTTTCTACTCTGGTTAGCTCGTCATGTACTCGTAGAATAATGTTTGTTAGTCAGTGCATGACACCATGTAAGAAAGTATTTTACCTTTTCTCTGATTCTTAAGTGACCTCGTATCCTCTCTCTCTTGCATTAGACTGATAATGTTTATGTGCCATTGGATTTTCAGGTGGTTTACAAATTTCAGATGGTTAATCTAATATCGCTTCATGCTATCATCACTGCATTAGTCTGAACAATCAACTTTAAATGTTTTTTGTGCATATGGGTGGTTCTTCTGAATATTCTTAACTTTATATCATCTTCTCGGAGCAAAACGAGAAGTTGTTTTGTTTCTTTGAAAGATTAGATCCAAGTTTTAATGAGTGCTGATGGTATGTTTAACACAGCACAATATTCTTTGGCAATCTGAGGTTAATTGGATCATATCAATGATAGATTCCGGATCTACGGTTCATTGGATCCATGGCATCTGCTGGATCAAATGATGGCTGTAACACATCTTCATTGTAAAAGTTACTTTGCCTCAGAGTTTCCAATTTTTTGTAGAATAAACAGTGGACCAACAGTATGGAACCATAGGTGACTATTTACAGTATAAAGTCCGAGGGATACATGGTATGGCCATGAACTTGGACTGTTGGAGCGGAACTCCTGTACTGGCTAAAACTTGACCTGAAATTGGTTTCATGAATTTGGGTGGAGCGTTCGAGCAGAGACGTGAAAATCTTTTATGTTGTTCAGTTTTAGACCTTTTTGTTGCTCCTCATGGTCATTCAGAAGACGTCTCTTCTCGATGGGCAGGATGGGCAGGCAGAAATGGGACTGGTTTTTGCTGTCTCCGAGCGATGACTTTAAACGGTGAAATCTGGTGAAAATGCCCTTAACAAAATTATATCGTCGCTGTCTTTAACTCGCGGGAGAACTCAGAAAACCTGTGAATTGTTTGCACAATACATATTTATACAAATGCCAGAAACAACACGCCGTTGTTGTCACTCGTCGGCGGATTTGTTGAGCTCTTATGTATAGACAGGTGCCTTGGGCTTTCCCTTCGGCCAGAACAGAAGTTTTAAGGTTTACAACACGATCTTTCCAGGCTCGGGCAAGAGCAATCTGCCATAGCATAATTCGATTGGTCTATTCTTTCCGGACGCTTGATGGGCATTCTCCTCCGATAAAAGAACGAAGTGGATGTCGATTAATTCGAGTCCCTCTATCCTGAAGAGCCAGTTTCTGTTTCCTCACTAGCAATTCAATTTCAAGCTGAAGAGAATTGAGTGGTTGTCCCAATAAGAGGTTACAGTATCCGAACCGACTTCTACTTAGAATCACTTTGGCCATCCCCTGTTTTTTCTTGGCCTTTTCTTCCTCTCTCTTTCTTTTTTGGCACGTAACTGGGGAGGAGCAGGAGAAGACAAAACACCATTCAATAATATGTCATGGGTCAACTTTTTCTTGTCTTCCATGTGTCCCTAAGCTCCACTTTACAGTCCTGCATCATTTGTGGCCAAATTACTCCCAGGAGCAGTGCTGGACAATATAAATAGGATTTGATACCGATGCCCCGTAACGTGAGCAGTTCTTGTGAGTACACAAATCATGGATCGAAATGCACCTGCTGGTTTTGTTTTCAACTCCTCAAGTTCTCACTCGATGTATTATCAAGACAAGAAGGGTAGCCGAATGATCGATCTGGGTCTTAGCCTGAGAACTCTGCAGTCTGATTCATGCGATGATCCATCTGGCGATTGTATGTTTAAGCTTGTTAATCGCTTTCTGTAGTTTTATGCTTTTCTCAGATCATTAGTTTTCTCATAATCTAACCCAGAAATTCTGGTGTTGTATTAACGCGTTGTGCTGTTGAGGTTCTAGCCCACATAGGAAGAAGCCGTCCAGGGACTTCAGTGATGTTACTGACGAAGATGAGAAAAGGAGAAGATAACATAGAAGATTTAATTACAATGTTAATGCAATGCAATCACCAGAATCTGCATCATGTATAGGTTAATCTTTAACTGAGGAAATGAATTCTGAGATGGTTGTAGTTGCTACCGTTTTTCCTCGTGTTAAGTAGTAGGATATAATGGATTACGATGCATTGATTTAGTTCACTTTCTGGTACATTATCTTAAGCAAAAGAAAACTAGCATGAATCTCCAACTCGGGGAGATCCAAGCAGATTCGCACTTAGAATCTCCATATTATCAAACAGGGCTTAGATGTTGGCCTGGATTGTGAGCCGACGCATCGTCCTGAACCCATTTTCAAGTGCTTATGGTCATATATGGTGACCTTTTCAAAACTAAATCGAGTTCAGGCGTTCTGGCTCTGTATTACTCTTGTTTTGCCATCAGTGAGTGAGAAGAGAAATGATAAACCCAAATCTTCCTGCTCAGCAGCAATGACCACACATGGGTGCGGCGAGCTATTTGATTGGCAGCAATTGAACCAGTTGCAATACTCAAACTCGAAAAACCCGAGCTCGAAAATTCTCCAGGATGCCTACTATGATGAGGAGGCAGAGGGGGTTCAGAGCGAAGAGCGATCGATATATGTGAAAGTCACCATGGATGGATTAGTCGTCGGTAGAAAACTGTGCATGCTTGATCACAGCAGTTACTACAGTTTGGCACTTCAATTGGAAGACATGTTTGGTTGGCCACAACAAAACTTTCTTGGAGCTTCCCGAATTTTTGTTGCTTCGGCGCGATGTCATCGAATAATCAGAGTATTTGATCTTCTGTTTCAGGTGGACAGTGCGCAAACGGGTTGAGATTGTCCGAGCCCGAGTCCGAGTACACCTGGCACTATAAGGATAGGGAAGAGAATTGGAGTACTGTGGGTGATGTTCCATGGATGTGAGCCATCTTGTCTCGTGCGCTGATACACTCTTCTCAGCTCTTACTCTCTGTTATAGTTCTCCAGTTGTTGGAAATTGCTGGAAATATGCACCGAACGTTCTAACATCTTTGTCGATTGATGTAACAGGGAGTTCATCGGACGCGTTAAGCGCATGCGGATCACGAGAAAGAGCGAAGCATTTCTTCCAATGATCCTGGAAAGGCATCAGCCGACGAACAACCAACTTAACCGGGGTTTCGAGAGCAATGATTCGACCGAGATGTAAAATGAAGTTTGTGTTCCTCAAAATTAAAGGTGTATCATGTAGACCTTTCAAATTACTGTTTCATGTCTCATAAAGGTTTGCTGACTTTACCTGATAGACTTTCTTCCCATAGAATAATATTAGGGATGTGCATCGGCCCAAAATATGGATTGGCCTAATTTTGTCAGTCCTAGTTTGGCTCTCAGGGGCATTGGATCGGTCCTTAGTCTTAAGACCTTGGACTCTATACTGTGTGGGTTGATCTCCGATTATGAGAGTTTAGGATTGGTCCAATCTAGACTAATCCTATAGATATTATATATTTAATTCGTTATGTATATTATTCTTTTATCTATTCTAAAGTTTATAATCCTAACTTAATGCGTTAACAAGTCCTCTTCCTCCTTGTTCCGTCCTCTTTTTTCTCTTTTATCTTTGCCAAGTAAATCCGAAAGAATAAATCCCTAATTAGAAATTTAGAAAAAACTCTTCATGAGCAACACTTGATGCTCGGCCGCTCCCACTCGTCGCTTACTTGCTGCTCGCCCCACTTCCGCTCGTCGCTCGCTCGGGCAAGTCGCTCGCTTGCCGCTCGCCCCGCTCTTGCACGTTGCCCACTGCTCGTCCCTTGCCTGGCTCGCCTTATTACTTTGAAATCGCCTTATTACTTTGAAAATCATAGGATGTAAAAGGTCAATTAGCACCATGTCAACCTGAAAAGAACACTTCTCAATGGCTGCTTCAAATCATTAGTGTCATTCAATAATGCTGGAACTTTGCTGCATATTTTTGTTTTAAGTATTATTTTCGCAAATCTTTTCGTCAAGTGCTAGTAGTGTGGATCTAGTGTAAAATTCTATGTTTGAGAAACGGTACTTCCTTAGTAATTGTAGATTTTTTCCAGTGATTCAGAGGATATTGGTTGGGGGTTCACTTCTCTAATTGAAAGAAAAAAAAATGCGTAGATAATTATATTTCTCAAACTTTCTTACTCCACCGCGACAAAGTTTTTTAGAGTTTTGTTTCGAAATTCTCTCTAAACTATAAAATTGTCGTGCTGAGTATTAGATGAAAGCACATGGCTTAAGCTCACGCTACTTTTGGCCTTTTATGTTTTTCACTTTACTTTTTCTTTCCTTTCAAATAGAAATTTATGAAACAGTGCTAGTTGGGCTCCATGAAATTATATTGTTAGGTTATCTAAAATTTATGTTGGATATGTATTGGTGTTTACAGTTTGGTTAATCAACGTCGCATTGTTGATGGATATGTAATTTCAAATAATAGATTTATATTTTTAGGGAATACAAAAAATGAAACAAAATATTTATTGATTGGTTCCGAGTTGATCCTAAAATTGGATTGGATCGGACCCTAAGGTTCCGATCCTTAGTCCCAGGCTCAATAGGATTGGTCCTTGATCCCAAAAATTAAGGATTAACACAGTATGGGTTAGTCTTTAGTTTAGGTACTGAACTGACCAAATTCGAACCATGCTCATCCCTAAATAATATGTTATGTTGAAAAGACCATAAAAGGATTCAAGGCAGCAAATGCTATTAGGGAAAATTTAGAAAATGTCTCTTTACAATTATCTCCGATCTAGTGACATGTTTGGTTCCTAAATTAACCTTTGAACACGATTATGAGATGAATTCTCAGATTTATGTTCAAATATAAGTGCCGAAAATCCTTATAATGTCACGATTATGTCGAAGTGCTTTTGAAAAGATACAATCTCGTCGGTTATCTACACAGACAACAAACCCAGGCCTTGAAAACCTTCTAGATAAGATTTCTACTTTGGTGGCATGTGGCCTCGGCAAGTTGCAACCCTCAATTGCTCATTAGTTATTTTCCATGGATCTCCTCTCTCGTGAATCTAAGTACAGGAGACAAACTTCCCGACCAAAAACAAAAGAAAAAAGTACAGGAGACAAACTCACATACACTTGATTACTAGGCGGGCCTAAAACGGGCTAGGCCTAATAGTTGGCAAACAGTCCTGTCCAGAAACTTGCCCGTGATTAGAAAGAAGTTGAATTTTTCTGTATGATTTAGATCTAAATTAGGAGGATCAAACTTTTGAGGGCTCAAAAAGAAAGTCGCTTGTTCGGACATACTTATTTCCCTCTTTCTTTCAACTGAACCTTTGCACATGATCACCGCTACTTCTGATCTTTCCATCTACAAGCGGAGTTGGATTGTTTGTTCTGGAATCGTCCTTGTAAGTCTTAACAAAAGAGCTGAAAGAGCAAAGCATGGCAGTTTCTCCATTATGCCTCGAATAATATATTTTCCAAATCACCTGTTTCCAGAGTTAACTATAGCATTTCCTTTTTCTCCTCATCCTCAAAAGTTTATTCATTTCTTCTTCACCAAAAATTAGAGGTATTGCGAGAGTCGGGCTACAGTAGTCACCCCTTGCTCTTTCTCTTCTAATTGGGATTGATGTATGCGCTGCTTTTGTTCAGCTTCTTAGCAATTACACCTAGTTCCCTCGATGAGTGGATTCCATGACAGCGTTGCTCATCTGTACATATCATGACAGTTTTTACAGAGAATGGACGAAGAAGACGATGTTCATGTCAGTCATGTAATGTTATGTCAATTGGACCAATCACGCTCTATCGGTTGGAAAGGTCTGCTCATGCGGATTCTTGGTCATCCAGCAACAATACTAACTAAATATATAAAAATATCATATTCATATATGAACAAGATCCTCCATCCTCACCTGTCCAATTACATGACTATGACAGTTAAACTCGTAATGTTTAGGAATAAATGTAATTAAAATTCTTAAACTTGTTACAAAAATGAAATTGAATTCTTTGATTTTATAATTTGTGAAATCAAATCTTAAAAGTTATCTAGTTTGCGCAATCAAATATTTCTGATTAACTCCATTCAATTTTAGTGTTGGGAAATACCAACTTATCTTTTTCCATCACTTTTTGTTTCTTAGTTGCTATTATGTTGATTTTACGAGTGCAACAATCATCAAAATGACGTTGTTTTCTTACTATATTTTAATAAAATTATATTAAATAGGAAAAAAAAAAGGACCGAAAAGCATAAAAGAAATTCACCTAAAAAGGGTTATGGCTTGAAGATCCTTACCGAGAGTCAGGAAGCTCCTTGCCTAAGTGCAACGGTGGCACCACCACCGCGCAAAAGCCGAGGTGGCGCCATCACCATGAGACAGGCAAGGGGCTCACTTATATTTGAGGGGGAAAAAGTGTCAGAAAGGTTCTAAATTTATAGCATTAATGCTAATTTAGTCATAAACTTTTTAATAGTGTTAATTCAGTCATAAATCTTTTGACTTAGTGCCGATTTAGTCCTTTTGGTTAATTTTGGCTAAATATTGCTGACATGGATGTTGGTCGGCTTACGTGGTATGATTGGTGCTAACCCAAACAACTTATAATAATATTTTAATATTTAAAATTTTTTAATATGTTTTCCTTTTCCTTTTCTTTTTTTCTCTTTTCGTCTTTTTCATTACCTTCCTTCTTCCTACAATTGGTTGTCGTATCTTGACGATTGGCCAGAGACAAGGGACCTCGCTAGCCACTGGCGAGGCTCACTCAGCCTTTAGCAAGCTTGCCGGGGGTCATGAGGGTGGCCTTACATTGGGTTGGCGAGGCTCGCCCTCATTATTGCTGGCAAGAGTGAGCCTCGCTGGCTTGGGCAAGCCTCGCCCTCGTTATTGTTGGCGAGAGCAAGCCTCGCTAGTGGCCAACAATGCTCACTAGAGGTTGGTCGTTGATCGGTGACTGGCTAGAGGAAGAAGAAATGGAAGAAAAAAAAAAAAGGAAAGAGAAAAAAAAAAAAAAAAGGAAAAGGGAAAAAAATAAAAATAAAAAATTGAACAAATATTAAAATATTATTAAAATTTTTCTACGTTAGCACCGACTATGCCATGTAAATTGATTGATGTCCACACCAGCAAAATCCAATCAAAATTAGTTGGAAACCGAACTAACATTAAATTAAAATGTTTGTAACTAAATTAACACAAATAAAATGTTTATAATTAACTTGACACATATACAATAAGTTTATAACTTTTTTGACATTTTTCCCTAAGGGTCTGTTCGTTTCGCAGAAAATGACTTTTAGGAAAATATTTTCCGGATTTTCCGGTGTTCGTTTCACGGAAAATGAACTAGTCAAAGAAAATGTATTTCATCATTGGAAAAAACAACCTTTAAAGTGAGGAAAACGTTTTCCATGACTTCTTCCTTCTTACTTCTTTTTATTAATACATTTTCGTTTTATTTTTATGCTTTCTTTTTCTTTTTTTTTTTTTTTTTTTTAAATCGAGTTTTTAATTTCTTTTCTTTCTTTCCTTTTCATCTTATTCTTTGGTGGTGGCTAGCGATCGGCCACAGCGGCGTCCGGCAACCGGCCGCAAGCCGGCGGCCGGCGACCTCGCCGGCCTGGGCGGAGCTCGCGGCTCGCCAGATCCGGTGAGCTGGGCAGGGCTCGAGCCTTGCCTGAGCTCGCCGCGAGGTTTGCTAGGCTCGGCGAGCCGCGAGCTCGCCGCTAGCCCGAGCTCGCCAAATCCGGCGGTGGAGCTCGGGCTCGATCCATGTGAGCCCGAGCTCCACGCGCAGATCCGGCGAGCTCGGGCTAGCGGCGGAGCTTGCGGCTCACCAGAGCCCGGCAAAGTTCGCGGCGAGCTCGGGGAGATTGGCCAAGCCTCAAGCTCGCCTGATTTGGCCACCGGGTCTTGGTCAGCCGTTAGGCAGCCAGCCATCGTCAGGCAAGAAGGAGGCGACGGCGGTGGCGGTGGAAGGAGGAGGAAGAAGGAGGAGGAAGGAGGAAGGAGGATGGAAAAGAAAAAGAAAAAAAGAAAGAAAGAAATAATAAAATAATAAAATTTTCAACTTTTTAAAAATATAAATAATTAAAAATTCATTTTTTAAAAATATAAAAAAATTAATTTTTGGTCAATTAAAAATATTAAAATTCAATTTTTGATAATTTTTCCCAAACAATTAAATGAGCTAACGAATGACGGAAAATATTTTCCACTCAAATTTTAGGTTTTGGCTGAACACCGGAAAATGACTTCCAGGGAAAATATTTTTCGGAAATATGATATTTTCCGCGAAACGAACGGACTCTAAATTTAGGCAAGCCTTACAACCCTTGCTAGCGAAGTAGGGGTAATGCCATCGTCCCATCAATCCAATCCAAGAATATCTATCCTTTTTTTTTGCTTTTTTCTTTCATTTTTTGTCATTTAATGTTTTCCTTTTCCTTTTACTTTTCAAACTTTTCACTGATGTGGTGATAGGTGCTGTATGTATTCAACTAATAAAGAGATAATGCAAAGCTAGTATTTTTTGTTAGCTAAATTAGACAAAACTAATAGAAGAAATTGATTGCATTGATTCAATAAGTTTTTAGACTCATTGCAAATTTTGAAAATTTTAGAATCTAATTGCACTTTCAAAATTAGTTTCAAGATTTCGATTATTCTGATCCCTAAAATATATTATAATTGTATCCATATCCTCATTATTAATAACATCAGGCGTAAGACGTATCTTTGATCCTACACTACCTTCATCTTGGCTGTTGGACTAGTACATATATAGCGTGACAACAGAAATGCTTGGCCCGTTACAAAGTCATTGAGCACCAGTAAGCTCCGATCATAGAGGACGATATTATTGTTGGTGGTAGGCTGAGGGCACAAGCGTTATTTCTTAGACCCGTCTATTACGCGGCTGCGGTACCTCCATGGGTGTGGTGGCCGTGAAGAGTTGAAACATTTGGAAGCTTTACATTGTTTGTTGTACTTGTATCTATCTCGTTCATCGAGATGATACATGTTGCCGTATCTCTTGTCAGAGTCAAATGCTTCCGTGTGCGTGGAAACCTCCGTATAATTGTACGCCGATGTATAATCTGTCGAACGACGTTGCTGGCATAAATTTTGGACGCCAGCTAGTTCTACGAAGAGATCTCTAGGATTTCAAAAAGAGAGAGTTTGTCTCCTTCTCTCGTTTCGCCGCCGTTGAATCTTTCTTTGGGCCAGCGATTGTCGTTATTGATGGATGATGGCTATTGAATTTTGAAGTTGGCAATGGGTGAAAGTTTCCCAACGACATTGCTCGAATTTCCATGCTTTAAATTCTACCAATCTTGACCTTGTAAAAAAAAAGAAAAGTATTTGATTATGGGTGATCGGTGTGGGTTGATTCCCACATTGAAACTGAGAATTGGCCCACTTGGTCCTAAAATTGGATGAGGCTGGTGTGGTTCCCGAGTGGATCTTGGAACTAGCTTTCAACAACTACACCAAAACGATGGTTGAAGGGGAAGCCGTGAAAGTGAGACCCACAGTTCCCCTACCACAAAAATGATGGCTAAAGGTGAGGGCATGACTGCAAGGGAGGGTCAGACGTGCCTGGCAAGGCTGTGACTGCGAGGGAGGAATGGAGGAAAAGCAGAGATTGAGGCAACTAAGATGGATGCGGCTGTGAGGCCACAATGGAGGGTTGGAGGTGAGGCTACAACTATAAGAGAGGACTGGAGGTGAGATCGTGATTGGCAAGGTTGCTAGGGACTAAGATGAGGTGACTGAGAGAGACTAGAGATGGAGAGGAAGAGAATCATGTATTCAATAGAGGAGGAGGAGGAGGCTCGGGTTTCTAAAGTTAGTCCTTTACTTTTAGAAGAAAGAAGAGTAAAAAGATTAGGGTTTTTAGTTCACTCTTTTATTTTTAGGAAGAAGAGCAAAAAAAGAATTAGGATATACTGGTGCGGTCCAGGTGATTTGAGTGCATGGATTCACACATAAAATTGGGAATCGGATTGATATTCACTTATTCTAAATTTTAAGAATCGAGAACCAGTTGGTTTGAGCAATTCCTTTTGCTTACCAAATAGGAATATGCTTTCTTATCCTAGAGGAGCCTGAAGCCTTAAGGTTCAAAATACCCTCGCCAAGATGTAAGCAAGGGCTTTCGACACTTATTAGGGGTTGGCAAGAGTTCATTAACCCTCGCCTATTGGGTAGTGGCGGTGGCAGTGCCATGGAACCTTTTGTGGCTGGCCCTTGTGCAATGGTGGCATCACCATTGCATGATAGACAATGGGCTGTGAAGTAGTAGGCATAGAGTGATAGCGAAGCCATGATGACTCAAACAAAGTGTAGCTCTTGATAGGCTTTTATGGGGAAGATTGTACAAAAAATCTTAAAATTATTGTTCAACAGCCAATTGAATCATAAACCTTTTGACGATTTCAGTGTATCAATTTAATTCTTATTCTTTTGACGATTTGTCAATATAATTCTTTCGGTCATTTCTCCAAATGGGTTTCTAGGATTTCAAAAAGGTAATCTTCGTTCCCCTTTCTCGTCTTCCAGATCCGGCTGTCGTTGTTGGACTGTTTTTGTGGCCGGCGATTGTCATTATGGAATGATGATGGCAATTGAGTTTTGTAGTTTGCGATGGGTCAAAGTTTGCCAACTACATTCCACGGATTCGCATTCATCTCGACCTACAAATGTGGCATTATACGAAAAATGTGGGGTTTTTTGAAAATATTTTCTAAGAAGCTATTTTTCAAGAAAATGACAATATTTTCTAATGTTCAGTTGATATATAAAAATGAACTATAAAATAATTTCTGTCACTTAGTAAGGAAAATCTTTTGATAAGAAATCTTTTCCTCCATACATATCTTTTAGTAATTTTTTTAAAAATTATTTATTTCTTTTTTCTTCTTCTTTCTTAGCCAATTGTTGGTCACGACGATCGGCCATACGCGAGCTCAAGCCTGATTTGATTAGGGGAGGTCCAAGCTTGCTTGTTTGGCCTTGAGTGAGCTTAGGCCTTGCCAGATTTAGTGAGCTGGGCGAGGCTCGAGCCTCCCCTGAAATCACCAGAGGTTGGCGAGGTTCGGTATCCTTGGGCGAGGCTTGAGCTTCACCCGCCTTGTCACAGGCTAGTGAGGCTCAACCTCCCAAAATCTAACAAACTCGAGCCTTACCGGCCCGTGGTGAGGCTCAAGCTCACTTGTGGCTGGTGACCGCCTAAGGGAAAAAAAAAAAAAAAAAAAAGAGAAAAATAAAATAAAAGAATTAAAAAAATTTAAACTCAATTAAAAAAAAAAAAAAGAAAATAGAAGGAAAATGTGTTAGGTGAAAGAAAATATGGAAAATGTTTTTTCCTATTTAAGAAGAATTTTTTCTATCGATGGAAATTGTTTTCCGATTAGTTCATTTTTTGTGAAATGAAAGTCGAAAAATACGAAAAACATTTTCTTAAAAGTTATATTCCGCAAAATAAACGGAACTTTAAAGTCAAATTGTGTCTAATTCAAAGGATGCAAAACCGAACCTTTGCCTTATCCGTAATTTTACCTTCATTTTGGTATTGGGAATTGGAAGTAGCTTTCCTTTTTCTCTGAAAACAGATGGCAACAAGTTGCAGCAGGGGCTTCAACAGTTGGCGCATTCTTCTCTCCATCTTCCTTGCTTGCCCCATAAACTATTCTACAAGATCATGTCTCCCTCTTGCTGACATATATTTGACAGATTCTTCGTTATTCAAAAGTCATACCATGCGTATTCATGCAACATCACAATATGCTTTGTCAATCTCGACGCGGGGCCTCCAGTTCTTAAACAAGCGAGAAATCTTCTTATGCTTCAATCAATTGCACTAACCCTAATATAATATTCTCATGTCAGGTCACACAAATGACTACTTCTTCGTAAGTATGTCGCTCTCTCAATCGCTAATTGCACTAACATGATGTAATATCCTCATGTTAGTTCATAAAAACGTCTAGTCGTTCGTAAATATTTTGCTCTCGATCGCTATGTTTCACTGTATCGATAGCAAATTACCCGATATGATGCTCCGTACTGACCCACCAATACATTCGGTACGAGTTTTGGTATGCACGACCGCAGTCGTTCCTTTGAAATGAATGCATTGGTCTCATCCGAATTTGCCAACGAGTGTTCGACAAGTTTCGACGTATTCAAACACCTGCTCGATCCCTTCCGAACCATCCAGTCGCATGGAGGGGAAACACGGAGGGCAATCGACACGAGTCGTGGGTGGCCACGTGTGTTGGCCCTCACTCAACACGTACGCCTCCACAGATGCAACGCACCAGATCCATCCAAAGACGAGCAACGCTACCACCGATTTACCTCGATAAGGTACCGTGGACACGTAGTGAACCGTGCCAAAACTGATGCAGCTCTGACTTCATCAGTAACGAGCTTCGACATTGGAAAACAAAGGAATTCAATAAAATCTTATATTAGTCATGAATTCTATGCAGGACTAGGTCGTATGAATCTGAGTTGGAGTGTTATAGTTCTGATCAATCTGTACCTTTTTTATTTAAGTTTCTGCGTATGGATCATGTCTATGCAGGACAGCCGCTGAAACAGTTCAATGAAGGATAAGCAAAAGACAGCTCCACACAAGTAGGCCTTCCTCGTCCTTTTGTTGCTATTAATATTATATTATTGTTTCCGCAGGCAATTGCAAACTGAAACTTTCCACAAGCTTGCAAAATTTTGGCCCCCGCTCTTTTGATTTTAAGAAACTTTGCTAGCATAACAGTTTTTGGGTAATTGTGATAATAATAATTTATCGCGATTCATAAATTTTTGAGGGAATGGGCCCCCACAACAATTTATAATTATTTATTATTTAATTTTTTATGATCTAGAATATAGTAAAAATTGTCACAAAATCATTTCTCAGTTTTAAGACAACTTGAGCTCCTAAAAACTGATGGCATGAACTGATAAAGAGGTCATTAAGTTGGACAATACGAACCGATATTAAATACGAAATCAATAGACTGCACGATTTCACATGTACCAACCCACTCAACATCCAGTTGTAAAGCTGACCGCTCGCAAGTAACTATGATCTAAACACGATCTCATTATAATGATTAAATTTTAGGAGATACACATATAGCATACAATCGTGATTGACTAGGTCTACGATGGATCAAGTCTAGACAAGTATAGTCTTCCCTTTCCCCCCTCCTATCATACCATAAGTTTTGTGTATGTTTGTGCCTTGATGTACAACAGCTGTTATTTGCACGTTTTAATGAGTCTAGTGATTAACAAGGGGCTTTAACATATCTTAAGCACCAAATTCATCTTGAGTTTGATAAGTTTCGATATATATCCGTTACGCATACAAATGACAGGCATTGAACCGGGAAAAAAAAAACCATACAAACAGACAGAGGTCACAATGACAAAAGCTACATGAATTGTATGCAACCATAACCATTGATAAGTAATCCAACTTGTGAGTGTATGTGTGACCAGCATATTCGGTCTATGCGAATCTGGAACCAATAAAGTATTTTGTCTATACTTGCTGCTCTTTAGTGACTAGATTTTACCCTATTTTTGACCTTGCTTCTGCTTTTTGAAAGCCTGTTAAAGAAAATCTATCGTAACTTTTTGAAAGTAGAAGCTGATATATTATAACGCTATAAAATGGATGACTATATTTTGTTTAATATCGAATGAATAAAATTTGTAGAAAAATCAATTATATGTCCAATCACAACTTCTATCACTTAAAATAATTAATCTCGAGAGTTGTGTTTACAGTTTGATGTGTAAAACTTTACCAATACGCTTGAATGAGACGGTTTGCATACATCATTATAGATACATTGAACCAAAAATTCCAATATCCTTTTTTAATTACAAAAATCTGCACATATAAATTTGTTACATGTATCACACACGTACGTACGTGTGTATGTCCCTAGGCTAGGATTGGAAAGGCTAAAGGCAGATCGATTGTTCTCGTCACTTCCTTCATCTTCCTTTTCATACCCTCAGAAGGTGTGGGGCGTTACCCCTTCGAGCCATGGAAGACCATGTGCCGGATTGGAACTTTGCCTCGGCGATGGCCACCACCTCCTCCTCTAGGGAAGAGGGAGACCTGCGGAGCTCCTCCATGAACACCACTGAGAATGTCGCCACTCTTCCCGGAGATGGTGTTCTTGAGCACAATTATTGGCTTCAAACAGCTTCTCCAACCCCTTTCGAAATTAGCGAAACCAATCAAGGAGATGGCTTTCGTGACATTTTTAATGCCCTCCAACACTGTCAACTTATTAACACAACAAGAGTGGAAGCTGAGGCTCTACCAGAACATACTGTACCACTTTCTTGGGACATCTTCTGCAACCCAAACCAAGCTGAAGCGTGTGGAAATGGAAGCAAAAGAAATAGCAGTATCGAAATGGATGATCAGCGACGATGCAAAAGCGCCACCCAACACAGTAGAGGACAGGTTTGAATTCGGATATATTGCTGCTGAAAATTAGCAACACTAATCAAGGTGCCATCTTTGTTGCTGCTGCTGCTAAAATATGTTACTTTAAGTTATCCGTTGTGATTGTAGGAGGCTGATCATGGGATGCGTGAGAAATTGGAAGATCAAAGGAAGGCTAGGGTTAAAAGGACACGTTCTGCGGAACTGCACAACATGGCCGAGAGGGTTAGACATTCCAATTGTTACGAGGGTTTTTCTTTTCTGGAATTTACAATTGCGTCATTTGAAGCTCCTTTTTAATTGTAGTTTGCATTGTGATCCACCCAAAAAAAAAAAAAAAAAAACACACACACATACACACACGAAAAAAAAAAACACATGCAGAAACGAAGGGATCGAATCAAGGAGAAGATCAAGACGCTTCAGCAACTCGTACCCAACTGCAACAAGGTAATCAACAAAAACAATATTTTACCATTTTCTCTCCTCCCTTCGCGTGTAATCTGATATCACGTGCACCTTCAACCCTCTGCTCTCCGTTCAACAACGTGAACGTTGACCATCTTCCTTCGTCACGTGATATGGAAGCATTGGCTGATTATGCGGCGAAAAGATATGAATGGATGTTGGGGCTGTGCACTTCGTGCGAGGTTTATTGACTAAATAACTGGGTAAGTCATGGAAACGAGGGACCAAACTTCTATGCTCCAGCTAGGGATGTTCTAGATGAAAGCATCTAATAAGTCCTTTACCTAGGGGGTGTTTTGATGTTTTTCTCTCAAGCAATTGTACCTTAGAGACAAATCGCTACATCTTGATGCTATATTAGCTAGGGTTAGCTGCTCAATTAATATTCATCCAGCTGATGTGTGTTTCTTTCTTCCTGCTTTGCTTTAGCCTGACAGAGCTTCAGTTCTAGACGACGCGGTTAAATATCTTAGAAGATTAAAGCTCCAAGTTGAAGTAAGTATTTCTCTCACGTGCACATCTTTGCTTGAAAGTTATCTAACCCATGGACACTATCAATTAGATTGGAAAACGACAGAGAGATATTAGGAGTGAAGAGTCTTTGGATGTTTAACTCTCTTTTGATCTCACTAATTTAAATTTCAGAATAAGTTGACTGATCATTCAATTCTAGGAATATGATATGCTGGCCTTTGGTGTAAGCCAGGTTTCCATTCTTTCATAATTGATTCAAGTAATCATATAAAGCGCGTCCTACTTCCCTATCTCATGGGCATATGTTTTCTCTATAACTAGTTTGATAACCTCAGATAACATCTTCGAATCATTTATCAATTGTCTCAACGAATTAAACATTCAATGAATTTCAGGGTGATCTAATTACCCCCATCACATTAACGATCACCAATTCAATCTAATGAGATTGAGATCCTTTTGCTTCATCTTTTGTTCTATTTTAATGCACGACATCTCCAATTTGTGTCAGATGTTCACCACCGGAGGAGCTTTGACCCTCAATCCATCACCAGCAGTATCGGTGATCGGGACTGACTACATCAATCAGGGATTGTTCTGGCAAATTCCAAGGCCAATCGTGGTCATGGGACCATCCTATGGCTTCAACAGCCCCTCGACCGGACTTCCAGCCATGCCCTTCCATCAACTGCCGTTATTCCAGACTTCTCCTCCTTTCATGGGCCAAGATGTGTCTTTTCCATTTTATAATGCCGGACCCCATTGGTTGTCACCGGCTGCTTCCAGCGCGGTTAACACCGGCTTCTTTCCTGGATTCAACTATCCCACAACAGATAAAGGGGAATCTAGCCACTGGAGTCTGGAATTCGAATCCAACTCTGTCAAATATCGACCGCCAGGTATTGCCTGCACCGAGCCATCAAGTCTCTTCCCTCTGTTGTTTATTTGCACCTCTTTTCATGCGAGCGCGCACAGTCACGCATCTTCATTTGTTTCCTTTGGTTTATATTCATTTTTCCCCGTAGAGAAGGTTTCGTGTTTCAACAATTACAAAAGAGAGATTAGTCGATCGATTATGTAACACCTCAAAGTTTTATGTGTAACAAGAGATGGCCTGTGATGTTATAATCAATATGTAGTGACTATATTCACCAATAAAGATCTATAATTTAGAATATTTGCTTCGAGTCATTAAGGATTATGTTAAATCAAGACTCCCTTGAGTCGATATGTGATACAAGACTGAACTAATCCCTTAATCAATCTAATCCGATGTTGGGCGCTAGGCAGTGATATAATGGATCGAGAGGGTCTAGACCAAGGTGCCTCTTGATAGACTTCAACAATGAAAAAAGGAGACATAAATGAATCGAGTCACACATTAAATATGGGATTAGATCACTGACTGCCATATGAGCTGAAATGGATGGGGACATCAATACTTTAAGAGTTTGTGAGAGCCAAGTTCATTTGCTTTTTATAACTAAAGAATCACCTCTCGATAGTCATCACTGATCACTTCTTTTAGGACTTATATGTGCCACGTCTATCGAGCTGGTAGTTGCACTGATTCAAAGATAGACATAGAGATATGAATACAGAAATATAAAAACATACTGTTGCAAGGATATCAATCGATATTTAGTGCAGGCACACGAGCAATGACGTAGTCGAAGACTCCCGTTTGAACAGCGAAAAACTGGCTTAATTAAGATATTGTCTCTCTATCATTTCAATTGATTTTCCCGTATTTCAGAATAGATTTGTTTTTCCCCCTACTTTGGCTTGTGGAAATAAATGTAACAGATGGCTTTGAGATTTAAGTTCGACTTGTCGCCGTGCAGGTTCTGCATAGGACAATGGCTTGGTGATGATGTCAACATCTGAAAAAGAAATTTGTTAACAAGCGAATAGTTTCCACGACAAGGGGAGGAGACAAAATAGCTGAGTATATTCCAGTTCTGCCCTCGTTTTGTTCTTTTTTATTCTTCCTCGTACCAATTTCCAAGTGTAGGGGAGGGGACAAAAGAGCTGAGTATATGTTCTGATATGTTTGTTTCACCGGAAAGGATTAAAGACAGGTATCAGATAGCCGTTTCAGGAGAAGAGAACATAGTAGGAACATGAATAGAAATGGAATGACTCTTCCTTAGTTTGGTTTGCAAAATTGAATAAATATTCCAAGATCATACAATCATTCCATTCACCATTATAATATTATTTTGCCGATAAGTATTGATAGAGTACCTTTCAAAATAAAGATCAATGTCAATCAATAAAAGGTCTCAAAAGGGCCTTTTGATTATTGGACATGAGACACAAACAACAAGAAAATTAAATGTAATGAGATTAGGAACAATGGGTGTTAGCCATATAAAAGGGGTAGACCGTGATAACGGACTAGACAAATTGAAAAGGTTCCATGTTCCAAAAAGAGGATATTAATTCTAAAAGGATAGGTTCAAGGTTTCAAGTCTAGAACTTAGTGACCTTGAAACCGATCACTCTAGTGCCACATAAAACAATCGTGGTTTACATTAACAATTTTCAGTCAAAAATTGATCTAGATGATTATATTGACAAATCGTTAAAAATTTTATGACTAAATTAGTAAATTAAAAAGTTTATGACTATATTAGCAATTATTAGGACTTTTTGGCAATTTTTCTTGTTTTGATCTGACTTACACCTAACCTGATTTACCCATTTGACAGATCTACCCATAATAACAAATTAAAAGAAAAAGAAGAGATAAAAAGAAGAAGAAGAAGAAGAAGAAGAAGAGGAGGAGGAGGATACTAATAAGGCGTTGCTTTATATGATAAAAGAACTTTGCTATAAAAGAACTTTGCTTTATTCTTTGTGATTTTGTGAATAAAATTATGAGTGCATTAAATCGATATAAGAAAATATGCCGTTAAGATTTTTCAGACGGATGGATTTGTCGACACGTGTGAAAGGTGGTCCACGTTGCTCGACTGCATTAGGCAAAAATGAAAGAAAAGAGAGATTTCGGTTGCTATTAGGCTGTAGTCGCACTTTGCACTGGCGTGACTTTGAAGAATTGAAATATTTGGAAGCTTTTACATTGTCATTTCTAAGTCGTTGATCGAGATGATATATGTTACCACTCACCATATCTCTTGTCAGAGTCAAATCCGTAACTGTACGCGAAGACCTTATACTATTGTACTCTACTGTATAATCTGTTGAACGACGATGCTGGAATAAATATTGGACGCCAGCTGGTTATACGAAAAGATCTCTAAGAGGAGAACATCTATCTCCTTTGCTCATCTATCAGGCCAGACTGCTGTTGAATTTCTTTTCTGGCCAGCTTGCGATGGGTGAAAGATTGCCAACCACATTCCACGAATTCGCATGCATCTCGACCTGCGCGAAGCTTTAAATTCTACCTGTACCTGGCCTTGTCAAAGGTATTCGGAAATGCTTTCTTGTCTATAGATAACTGAAGAGTCATACTATTCGTATTTATGCAATTTCTGCCTATATGACTGCGTCAATTAGGAATGGTTAGTTCTACCAAGACTCGATCCCCCCGCCTAGAATCGAAACCAAACTGGCCTTTCCATTTCGGTCCTAATTCTACCCGAGAATTGGCCTATTTAATATTTTGTGTAAAAAATCAAGTTCTTATATAAATTGTAAAAGCTACACCACCTTATAAATTTATACGTTGGTCAAGCGAGTATATTTTTATTTACATTTAAAACCATCCTTTTATTCTAGATGGATGCAAAAGTAATTAAAAAGAAGAAGAAGAAGAAGAGAGATTTCAAAATCGGTTCAGAACTGAATCTAGAATAGAATGGAGAATCACAACCATTGGAGATGAAACTGGATCTCTCCAAAATCCACCTCAATCTTGTCTTCTAGGTTGGTCTACTACGATTCTCGAGTTGAATCAAACTCGGCGTTTCACTCTTAGCGCCGGCCCTGATGTGGGATCTCCAATCTTGAATGAGAATTCTCCTAATATCTTAATTGACTGCAAAAACCTAATATAATACCATCATGTCAGTTCACAAATAAATACTTGCCTGTAAATATATCACTGTTGATCTCTACATTTGGCCAGACCGATAGCAAATCAATTGATGGGATGCTCAAAGCTTACCAACCAGTACATACGATACAACTTTCGGTATAGTTTTTTTTATCTATGTGATGGACAGGGGAGGGGGAGGGTCAAAAACCGAACCGAACCGAAAAGTTCGGTTATTTTCGATTCGGTTCTTATTTGGTTCGAATAATATAAAAAAATGAAAATTTTTTAATCGGTTCAGTTTTTATCGCCCGTTAACCGAAACCGATAAAATCTAAAATTTTAATTCTCGCTCTTTTCTTTGTTTGTTAATTTCAAAAGTGAACCTTGAAGTCCCTTGCTAAAAATTCAGTTTCATGTCGACAATTCATTCATTTGAAAAGGCAAAAAGGATTATAATTTTTTTACATCACCTATAAAAATGCCACTATCACAATGCCGAGACAATTAAAGAAATGTTAATTTGCTTGGGCTCTAACATTTGTTTCACTAATTTTAGTCCACTCCACCATTTTGTAATTTGTCGAGTTTACAATTAATAAATTAAGATAATATAAAATTCATTCATCTTTTTTGTAATTAAAATTCATTTATTGGTATCATTGATAGTTCTAATTATATCCACAAAGATATGCAAGATCAATTCTTCTCCAAACCTATTATGCAAATTCATAATACAAAGTAAGCAACCATGGATTGCGTCCTCAAGCCTTCTTTATCTATTATATGTATTATACACCTGATATGTCACATTAGATTTCATGCAAAAAATAAGGATTTCATTGTCTTTTAAAGTGATAAAAAAATTAAGTAAAATGCTAATATTAAGGTAATGAATTGCTACGGAATTTAATATTGTATTTTACTTATTTCCATGTGGTAGCTTTTATAAAATTGTTTTCATTTGGAGAAGTAATAGCGGTATATTAAATTTATTTTTTCACATACTTAAAAAAATGAAATTCTTATGAAAACCAACGGAGTTTTTATCTTGTTGGGCAAAAGACAATTTGATTTTAATCTTATAATATATAATAGCAAAAAGTAAAAAGCAAAAAACAAAAGTTAAAACTGAAAAATTGAACTAAACCGAATCGAATCGAGAGAGAGAGAGTGATGAATACTTAATCCTTTTGAAAAGAACGCATTAGCCTCATCGAAATGAATACTTAATAAACAACCAATACAAACGGTACGAGTTTTGGTATGCTCGACCACACTTACGCCTTTTGAAAAGAACGCATTAGCCTCATCCAAATATGCCCACGAATATTCGACAAGTTCGCCGTATTCAAACGCCTGCTTGGTTGCTTCCAAACCAGCAAGTCGCGTGAAGGGGAAACACGGTGGGCAATCGACACGAGTCGTGGATGCATGGCCACGTGCGTTACCCCTCCTCAACAAGCACGCCCCGCACAGTCACAGACGCACCATATCTATCCAAACACAACCAATGCACGCACGGCGGATTTCCGCGATAGGGCGTCGGGCCGGGGACACGTAGTGGAGAGTGCCAAAAACCGATGCAGCTCTGACTTCACCAGAAATTCAAAAACCCTAGATTAGCCATGAAATCTATCCAGGATTAGGTCGTAGCGGAAGAGTTAATATATTCTTCTCTGTATCTGAACTAGAATGTTGTAGTTTTTGATCGACCTATACCTTTATCATATGAATATCTGCGCCCGGAGGATAGGAGGATACGCAAAAGATAGCTCCACACCAGTAGGCCTTCCTCCTCCTTTTGCTGCCATTCATGTCATGGTATCCAGAGGCATTTGCAAACTGCACGTTTCCACCGCCTCATAAAATTTCGGCCCCCCCCCCGTTTGTTCTAAGGACAACTTAAGCTCCTGCAAAGTGATGCCATGAACCGATCGATAGGTCGCAAGTTAGACAATGTGGAATTGGAAATCAATGGATTGCACCGTGTACCGTGCACCCACTAGACGTCCAATTGTAAAGCCGACCGCTCCCAAGTAACCATGATTTAAATATGATGAAGTCGTGATGATTTAGCTTGTGAGAGTTACATTCAGCATACAGTGGTGATTGACTAGGTTTATAATCGAGGCCAGACAAATTCTGTTCTTGTATTTCACCCTTTCCATTATACCGTAGGCTTTGAATTTGCTTGTGCCTTAACGTGCATCTATGATGAGCAAGGTGCTTTAACATGTCTTGAACACCAAATCCATCATGGTACACAAGTTTAATGGGTCTGTTCCCATTTATCGTATACACGCAAGTTACAAGTATCGACTTAGAAAAACTAAAACTTCATATGTACAGAAGTCACAACGACCGAAGCTACAAAATTGTATGCAATCATAACCATCGATAAATAGATCCAACTTGTGAAAAGCCAGCCCGCAAATGCTATAAGCCTGCTCCATGTGTACCGGGATCCAATCACGTTTTTCCTCTATCCTTGCTGCTCTTTAGATACAAACTTTTTCCTTTATTTTTAACTGTGCTTCTGCTTCGAAATCGTGTTAAAAATTACTTAAGCTACTGTAAGTAAATCATATGTCCAAATTACACCCCTCTTCCCACTTCCAGTAATTGATCTCGAGTCCAGACCACCTCTTATTTGTAGAACCTTATTGATACGCGTGAATGAGTTGGTTTGTGCGCATCACTTTTGATTTGTGGAACCACAAAATTCAATATCCTTTTTTAATTACAAAAATCTGCACATATAAATATGTTACGTGTATTACACACATATGAATACATGTATGTATCCCTAAGCTAGGATTTGAAAGGCTAAAGGCAGATCGATTATTCTGGTCACTTCCTTTATCTTCCTTTTCGCACCATCAGAAGGTGTGGGATGTTACACCTTTGAGCCATGGAAGACCATGTGCAAGATTGGAATTTTGCCAGACTTTCCAACCCCTTTCGAAATCAGCGGAACCGATCAAGGAGATAGCTTTTATGACATTTTCAATGCCCGCCGAAACTGTCAACTTATTGGCTCAGCAAGAGTGGAAGCTGAGGCCCTACCAGAACATTCTGTACCACTTTCTTGGGACCGAGCTGAAGCCAGTGGAAGTGGAAGCAAAAGAATGAGCAATATCGAAAGGGATGATCGGCGGCGATGCAGAAGCACCGCCGAACACAGTAGAGAACAGTTTTGAATTCAGATACATTGCTGCTGAAAATTAGTGACACTAATCAATCTTCCATCCTGCCTCTAAACTATGTTACTTTAAGTCATCTGTTGTGATTGTAGGAGGCTGATAATGTAATGCGTGAAAACTTGGAGGATCAAAGACGGGCTAGGATTAAAAATTGAAAGGCAATGTTGCACATTGAATCAAAGTCCATAGATTATTTGTGTTATTTTTTCCATGATATTTCCATAAATTTCGGCTCAGAGGCTGAGGCGGGGATGGATTGCAACGAAGAAGCTGCCCATATTGGTGGAGGTGGTGGCCAGCGATGGGAGATGGTGGCCACCGAGCTAGGCTGAGTGATTGGGTGTGGGTGGCGTGAAGCTAAGGTTGTTGGAATCTTTATGCAAGGCACGGTAATTAGGTCATTTTAATTAGCAGATGTATGTAATTGGCGATTTCGAGAATAGAGGTACTTTATTTAGTCTTGAATTGAAAAGGAAGATCTGATTTTGATATTTTTTCCTAATAAGGAGTTATCCTTGAAAAAGCGAGATAAATTTTAAAGAGCGTGAGGTCATTTATCCCGATGGGAATCTTTCTCTTTTGCCATGAAATCTTTGACCATTTGACCCATGGGAGGATTCAATGATTGCTCCCATGGCGTATGGAGTGTGGACTATATCGATAATTATAAGGCAAGGTGGCATCGTACAAAAGTCAAACTTGTATAGTGATTATTGAATTTCACATTAATTCAAAATGATTTGCCACTCGCCGTTTTCCTTTCATGATAAACAATAAACATTCAAATTTCCGGAAGCAAATTTCTTTCGGATGGACAATTATGTGGACGGCCGTGATTATCAGAAGTAACAAAATTCACAGTTCCCATAACAATACTGAGTCATGTGCCATGAGAAGATATCATAGGAAATTGATGACAATCATGTGTTAAACTTAAAACATAATATGTGCTTTTCTCTAGCAAATTAAACTTTTAAAGCAACTGATTATTTACTCAACTTAATATGTGATCCGAGTAAGAGGTCTCTACTTCGGTGCAGCACCCAATCTTTCATTCATTTAGGGAGTGACCCTCACTTATATATGACGATTTCAACAACCCCGTTCACCTTCATGCTTTGGGTTCTCATGCTTAAGGTAAAGCCTTGGTTGTATATTCAATAATTTAAATCATCAAAGCAAACGGTTTCACCCTTGAGTAAAACATTTAAAGTGCAGCTTGAATTGACATATTGGTGAAGGGCCCCGGTACTATTAGAAACTTTGTGCACTCTAGCGATGGGATTTCAAAGTAAGCGTCTTTTTGTTCCGTTAATGATTCAAGAAGTGATCACATAAGATATCATTGAGAATCAAGAAATATGTGCGAATTGCCTATACTAGTCAAAAAGGCCATTGAACTCCTAATGACACGGGTAATGATAGTCTTTGGGCCCCAGTAATCACCATTTCCTCCAAAAAAGTAAACCCATCTTTGCTCCAAAATAGAGGCAATAATACTACCCCTCTTATCTCCATAAAACCTTTTTCCCACTCACAGATCTCACCCCCGCAACTTTATCATCATGACCACAATAATAACCCTTAACTTCGAATCTCGCTATGAATAAAAAGAACCAAGAGACACGATATTCAATAGTCGAAAAAGAGGAGTGGATCCAAAGGAGCGCTTGGTATAAATTGGGGGGATTGGATTTCCACCCAAGTGCCATCTCCTCCCTTCTTTGTCCATCACTTACTTAGAGAGCTTGAGAAACTTGAGAACATGTCCAAATACGTCCTGTGCATCGTCCTGATGATTTTGTTTGTCAAACTGGGGCCGTCGATGGCGGTCACCTGTAACCCAATTGAGCTGAGTTCATGCGCGAGTGCAATAACCTCCTCGAGCCCGCCGTCGGCCATGTGCTGTGCCAAGCTCAAGGAGCAAAGGCCTTGCCTTTGCCAGTACATGAAGAACCCAAACCTCCAGAAGTTCATTAACTCTCCAAATTCCAGGAACGTGGCGATCAAGTGCGGCTCTCCGTTTCCCTCCTGTTAATCTCTCTAGTCGCCGTGTCTCTATGTGGCGTTTGGTTGTTTTCCCGGTGTGGGGTTGAATCTTGCGTTCGAAGTAGTAGCAGTGCAGCGTCGTCGGTGCTGACTTACCTGGTAGTCATGGAACTTCGTGGTAGTACGTCATTGTACCGACTAAATAAAGGTTTTGATATCTCTGTGTTACCCATTTTCGGAACAGTAATCTGTAAGTGCAATTTGTACTCTTCTCCACACATGACCACGTCCATGTGCATTAGCCTCGTGACTGAGCTATTACTGCTCACCAATATGAAAGTGCGTACACGACAGTACACGACAAAGTGAGCTTGATTCGATGCGTGAGCGAATCAATAGAAAGAATCAGCCCGCGATTGTAGAGACACTTGGTCTATGATTCCCAAGCCGAAGTTGCAACTACTCCGATGAAATTGGAAAAAAGGAACATATCAGCCAAAGAAAGGGACAATCACCATATTTTTTTTATTTCCTATAGAAGACTGCACAAAAAAAGAAAAAAAAAGAAAAAGAAAGACAATCATCAGCATTATATGTTGAATTAGATGCAGCTTTCTTAAGAATACTTATGAAGTCACCAAACAGATATAATGATTCTAATCCTTTAGAAGAATTCATATTCACTTACTATATTGGGGAGAATTACCAAAAAAGTTATAAACCTCTTACAATTGTGCCCATTTAATTATAAACTATTTTTTTAGTTAATTCAGTCTTAAATCTTTTGTAATTATGCCTATTCAATTCATGTAGCTAAATATGGCCTATTGCATTGGCTGCGGCAAGAATGTTGACGTGTCAATTTTTTAATAATATTTTTATATTTTAGAATTTTTTTATTAATATTAATATCTTTTTTCCTTTTCTTTTTCTTATTCCTCTTTGGCTTCCTAACCCAAAGTGGCTAAAAAGGTATTCATGGGGCTTGCCGACTAGTGGGTGAGGCGGCCCTCACCAGACCTCGCTAGTGGCCTCACCTATATTTAGGCAAGGTCGTTGGCAAGGGTAGGCAAGGTTTGGTGGGGGCCATGACCCTCATCGGCCATCGCGGCTTCACGGTCCTCACCCAGTGGTTGACAAGCCTCGTTGGAGCCTCGCTAGCACTATGGAAAGAAGAAGTAAAAGAAGAAGAGAAAAAAAAAAATTAAAAAAATATAAAATATTATTAAAAAATTATCACATCAACATTTGCTCGACGCCCGGTGCCGACAAGTCAAATTTGGTTTGATTGACTGAATTAGTATAATTACAAAAGATTTAGAATTAAATTAGCATAAAAAAAAAGAATTTAAAACTGAATTGATATAATTATAATAGGTTTAGAACTTTATTAATTACTCTCTCACATCAAATTGCCATGCCAATAAGCTTTCCCCACACCAAGCATCGCCTTGGCAAACAACAGCCAAAAACCTGGAAACGATTAGCAACTACAACCAGAAATTCCAACTTCCACTACACATCTCGAAGGAACTGACTGGCTTTGGATACTAAAATGAGGGGATTATTGTTTGAAAGTTCAGAAGACAAAGTATATCATTCTCGGGCGAAAGATTCTTTCCAAAATGCATCAAGGAAAGAAAACATGCAATTCGCCCCAGGGCTAAAGCCAGCAGGACCGGGTAGCCAACCATGAGATTTGACATTCAAGCTCCAGGCATGACAAGTAGTCTAGAATCAAATGATAACGAAGCATGTACACCCTTGAGTCAGTGAAAGGAATATGTCCCAAACCACAACACGAACATATGCATATATATTGCGGGTATATATAAAGAGAAAACAAAGAGGCGACTCTTGACATACTCAGATATCTACCACTGACTATAAGTTTTCAGACCAAGAGACCAAAATTATGCCCCCTTACATCATCATCAGACTAGGATTACGCTTTCTCAAATCCACCACTGTTCTGATGATGTTGCTGTTGCTCTGTATAATTGGATGCAGCCAAGCCAAGACCTTCATTCTGATGCTTCTGCCATCCACCCGTGTCAGCTCTTGAGTGAGCCCAATAGTAAGCTACTGAACCGATTAATGACAACAATGTCAGAGCAGCACCAGCAGCAAATACACCTTTGCGAAGAGTGGCACATGATATTTCGTTTCCACCAAACGCTCCTCGGTACTTTGTGTGGTACGCATTTCTTGCTGACCCAGCCAGTAAGCAAGCTTCAGCTCCCAAAAAGGTCACCCTATACTCTCAAAGCAATTCAGTACATTAGAGAGGAAACTGCCAACAGGTTTCTGTTCAAGGAAATTAAGACTAATTATTTTTTTCCTGGGGAATTAACTGCAGAGGCTTTTTGCACCATTCCATCTTTAGGAAGAAAAGAGAAATAAAAAGGTGACATGAATAAAAAGTATGAACTCCAACAAGACAGTAGATTCTGCTGAAACTATCAAGCAGTTTCTTTTACTCATATGATGGACCTTTTTAATGGGAGAGCAGATGCATATATATTATCATGTCAGCTGAATGACCAATCATTAGATGGTAGCTTGGGGCAATGGCAATGTCATGCGAATCATGCTGATAACAGGTTTGTAATGTTGACAGAACAAACGTTATAGATCTGTGCTCCAATAGGGCAACACAACGAACTGTTTGAGTCTCAAACTTGGCTGTACATTGACATCATGCTTCAATCCTTGATTTGAGCTTAATCTAACTCTACTTTCATGGTTAATGTCAAATCAGACAAAGCAATCAACAAACTACGATCATGGCCTTAAGTAAACTAAACCAAACCATCATCACCATTGTCACATTGAGCTTAAAACTTGAAATGATTCAAACAATAATTAGTTCCCAACAGCTGTCACATACTGTTTTGCACATGACATAGATTTGGATTCTAAAATTTCAACCACTAGCTTTCAATGTGAAAAGATTTAACAAGCGATGCACTCAAGGTTGGCTTTATCTGGCTCATTCAGACCCCACCAGCAACAAAAACCAAACTGAAATCACTATATTCCTCAAAACCAACACTGACTGATAACTCAAGCTCAACTTATTATAAAGGATTCTTTCAAGCAGTCAGTCAGCACAAACAAGCAACTGGACAACCACTAAAGAATTAATGCCTTTCTGTTGGCAAAGAGACCAAAACCCAATTGTTGAAGAACACTCCATAACTTGAAACGGCCACGATCCATAGTCAAATTTGTTGAAATGTGAATGTCGGATGCTGTTTCTATTCTAGGATGCATTAAATGGTTAAAACATGATTATTATGACAGTGGAGATGAAAACTTTTGAGGTTGACTGAAGAGGATTAGAGATGCAGACGAACTTCCTCCTTTGCCTGATTAACGCTGAAAGCATTCAACATGGTTTCTTCGGCTTCCTCTAATAAGACTCCATTGCATTAGCTTTTGTAACAGGGGAAAAAGAATGGACACGAAGGTAACCAGGGGTCATTAACATGACATTTTGGTAGATTTTACAATGCCGTGACTATGACCGGAGAGGTTTAAAAACATTCAGGAGGCTGAAACACGATCCATCGCACTAGGAACTTCTACGCAGCAGGGAGATAAAATCCACTTTCCTTCTGCCATTTTCAGTTTCAAGGGGACGGTAACTGGAATGTCAATTTGTTCTTCACGGGACAAACACCATCTAAGAGCCGCGAAATTGATTTTCCCACCACAGACCATGACTCTCAAGAAAGAGAACGTTTTGCGCAGAACAACTTGAAGCCACTAGCTAAAGCACGGAGCAGCCGAAATTGGACAATCTCACAGCTAAATTTCCACCGACAGCGCTGAATTTGCAGGCGGTTCATATAACGAGCGCCCAATTCAATAAACATGAGACTCGTACAGCCAGGCAATGCGGATCAGACAACTCTCAGTACGGAGCAAGCGGCAGTCTCGAGCTAGTCGAAATTACCAGGAGAAGATGAAGAAGAAGATGGCGCAGGTGGTGACGGAGGTCCCGGTGAGGAGGCCTCGACCGAAGCAGAGGCACTTGGTGACGACGGTGACCACCATCTGGCTGAGCAGCAGCAGCCCGAACGCCGACAGGCCGTAAATCGTGGACGCATCGGTGTCGTACACGCAGTAGGTGCTCTCGTCGTACTGATCGGGCTTCACCGTCGCCTGCCG
The DNA here is from genome assembly GCA_014182725.1 of Eucalyptus brandiana. Taxonomy (NCBI): domain Eukaryota; kingdom Viridiplantae; phylum Streptophyta; class Magnoliopsida; order Myrtales; family Myrtaceae; genus Eucalyptus; species Eucalyptus brandiana. The sequence continues at coordinate 35,445,692 of CM024669.1, forward strand.
GAGCGCGGAAAGGAGAACCGAAATTAGCAAGCCGCGGCGCAAAAGCAGACGCGCTCGAGGAACATGGTGAGAGAGAGAGAGAGAGAGAGAGAGAGAGAGAGAGAGAGAGAGAGAGAGAGAGAGTTACAGTGCTGCGGCGGCGTTCGGCGCCGACGGCGAAGACGAAAGCGATGAGGTGGAGGGCGACGACGGCGGCGAGGACGGGGACGGAGACGGCCATTTCTTCTTTCCCAGCGGCGGCGGCGAGGAGAGGGAGTAGGAACGCGGGCGGGTTGACTCACACTGACTCGCTCACTGCGAACTAAATTTCCCTTTATCCCACCGTTCGCCGCGCGTGAATCGCACTCGAATTATATTTCTTTCGAGGGAGAGACACGGAAAGGCGAGGAAGGAGGAGGAAGGAGGGGGAAGAAGTAGCAACGATCGCCTGCTTCGGCGGCCCACGGCGCACCTGCGATCCGAGCCGTCGATGCTGAGCACTTCGGGGGGAGCTGGAGAGATTGCGACCGACATGGAGGGCGGGGATTCGGGGCGATGGCCCGGAGGGATTTGGTTCGGCGCCCTCTCCTTTTTTGGTGGGGCCCATCTTTTGGACCGCTTTTTGACAAACGAGGAAACAAATGTCTGGAGAGACAGCTGGAGAGCCGTTGGATCCCGGAGGCGCCGATCCACCTGGACGGGTCACCAGGAGTCGCGGGTCGCGACGGCCCATTGCCCGCTTTAGCTTTCGGGTTTCTTTTTCTTTTTTTTATTATTTATCTTTTCCTTTTCTTTCCGCGCGATATTGCGTTTTATTTTATCCGCCGCGAAAAGGAGAATGAAACTATAATAGATTTTCTGAATCTGCAGCGTAAGTAGATTAACCACTTGATTTGGACGGAGTGATTGGGAAACAAATGAGAGAATCTAAAAAAATTATGAGGGAAAAGGAAGTAAAAGATTTAAAGGAATTATTTTGTGTTCTATTCCCAGGATGGAATGATTAAGAAAGGAACCAGAAGATCTGAATAATTATGAGGAGAAAAGTAGATATAGATTTAAAGGAATTAAGTATAATGTTATTTGGATGCTAGCGAGAAAAAAAAAAAAAAAGGAAAATAATATACTATTTATGAATTTTTTTTTCTTATGCACTTATAAATAAATGTAAAATAAAAGTATAAGAGAGGAAAAATTAAGTTTATTTAAAATGCGCTTAAAAAATTGACCAGACCAATATTTCAAGTAACTTTATTTTGCTAAAAAAAATGATGTGGAAATTATTTTTTAGAAATTATTGCTCATGTCATTTATAAAAATGAATGAACAAAAATATTTTTGTCATTTATGAAAATATTTAAACATAGATTATCGTTGATTATAAACATATTTTTCATTAGCTAATTATTTCAAAATATACTGACCAAAAAAATTATTTCAAAATATACAAATTATTATTTTTACGAAAACATTTTTGAAATCATTTATTTTTTTATGAAATAAATAGAATATTGATCTTTGTTGTCCTTTCTAATCGTTTCCTTCCGTCTATTTCCTTCCAATTAGACCGATTGTGCTCCTTTGCACTTTATCATTCCTCATTATCTTTCGTAACAAATATTGTGCGAGCCTTAATACTTACCAAATACGTTTTCTAAGAAGTCATTTTTCAGGAAAAATGACAATATTTTCTGGTGATTGGCTCAAACTTGAAAATAAACTAGAAAATATTTTTTGTAATTCGATATCTTATTTGATTTTCACACTCATTTTAATTATTTTTTATTTTAAATTTTTTCTTTGTTAAATAAGATTTTTTTTTTTTTTTTTGCTTTGTCCTCATCAAGCAATTGACCACAAGCAAGCTCGAACTATCACTAGACTAGCTTGAGCCTTAGGCTTGGGCCTGACATTATGTTAATCGAATTCATTTCACTCATCTTTCATGTGTCTACAAAACAGTTATACTAAGTTTAAACGATAACAAAAATCTCATAAAAATGAATATTTAAAATTATTTGCAACATGGAGCTTACTTGAAAATTGATCCTGCTATAAGAAGATTTGTGAAGCACTAGAATACCCATAAATTAGTCAACTCAAAATCAAGCCGAAAACCATCAAAATTCAATTAGAAAGTTGCTAATTGCCATCTAATTATCACTTATGACAAAGTCGTAAATTCAAATTGAACTCCGTAAAATCTTACAATTCCACAATGTTATAAACTATTATTTCAATATATATTCACAAATCAGCAACTCCTTAATCAAACCTCTTGTTCAAAATCCACGGATCACCAAATTTGCTTACTAACCCATAGAGGTGTCAAAATGGGTCACTTGTTTTTGACAAAAAAGTAGTTAAATGGGTTTATTTTGATAGGTGGATTTTAAGTGGGTCTTAAGTGGGTCTTAAATGGGTCTTAAATGTGTTTGATTTTAACTTTTAAGTGGGTCTTAACTCTTAAAGAGAGACTCTTTCTTCTCTTTTTAACTTTACAAAAATAATTTTTTATAAATACAGAAATTATAATTATAATTATAATTATAATTATTATTTTCTTTATTTTCTTTATTTTTTCATGTTCTTTTCTTTTCTTTCTTCCTTTTTTTCTTTCTTCTTCCTCCTGGCCGTCGGGCACGGCAATGGCCGTGGACCGGTGGCCAGGCGGGCGAGCCGTCGGGTGAGCTCGAGCTCACCGGATCGGCGAGGTGGAGGCCTCGCTGACACCTAGCGAGGCTTGAACCTCGCCGATCTAGCGAGACTCGAACTCGCCGGCGTCGGGCGAGGTGCGAGCTCTAGCTCGCTAGATTCGGCGAGGGGCGAGCTCGAGCTTGCTCGACGCTGACGAGCCTCGAGCTTGCTCGATGCTGACGAGCCTCGAGCTTGCCCGACACCAGCGGGCCTCAAGCTCGCCAGATCTGGCGAGGCTCAAGCCTCGCTAATCCGGCGAGACTCGAGCTCTCCGGCGTTGGACGAGGCTCCGGCCTCGCCGATCCGGCGAGCCTTGAGCTCTCTAGCGTCGGGCGAGCTCGAGGCTCGCCCGTGGGTGGCCGTCGGCCGTCGTCGTGGTTGGCGGCCGGCCAAAGAAGAAGAAGAACCAAAAAGAAAAAGAAAAATATATTCTAAAAATAAAAATAAAAATAATTAAAAAATAATTTTTTAAAAATAAAAATAATTAAAATTCGATTTTTAAAAATAATTATTTTAATAATTATAAAAATTGTCCATTAAATTTATGTTGTATAAAACTATTTTAGCAATACCATTTTTAAAAAAAAATAATATATATATATATATATATATATATATATAAGAAATAAGCTTGGAAGTTTTTTAGTAATATAATATTTAAAAAAAAAAAAACATAAGAATAAGTTTTCCTAAATTTGGTTAAATATGAAAATATTTTATTAATATGGGTCGGAGTCGGGTATGGGTTGGGTATGAGTCGGGTCGGATCGGGTATGGGTCGAAAAATTTACATTAGGCTTAAATAAGTTAATGGGTCAATTTGGGTTGACTCATTAATGACCCAATCCACCCATTTGACACATCTACTAACCCAAGACGAACAGATAAGTGAGTAGAAATACCACCGGCTGTGGTGATTTCATTGGGTAGGCTTCAGTCATTTGAGGGAAAGTCAGGAGTTCGAAACTCTTGCAACGCAAGTTGCAAAGGGGCTGGCGGGCTATTAGGTGATTGACGCGTGGCGCCGGGGTCGTGGTTTCCCCGCTAGCGTCACCTGGGGGTTTACGTGGCGACTGTTGGCCAAAGTGATTCCTCCAGCACAAAAAAAAAAGATAAAAGATAAAAGAAAAAGATAAATGAGTACAAATGGTGCGTTTGAAATTTGCTTTGCAAAGGATCTTTGGGCTTCTAAGGATACTTAAGCTAAAGTTGGGGTGTTTGGGAACAACTTTGAAATTCTCATTAAGCCAAAGTTGGCATTCTCAATGTCGAAAGCCCAAGGCAGGTGTGAGGGTGCCTTAGGCTTTCAGCTTTCTCGGCATAAAAAAGGCACTGTTCACTTTTTTTTTTTTCTTCCCAAATTGTCCTCACTTACTCTCGCTTTTTTTTTTTTTTTCCTGGTTTTGCCCTTTTCATCGTATTGTTCATCTTCTTCTCCAGGTTGGTTGACAACTCGAAGTTATGAGCAATTGCTGACGGCTCGGCATGGTCGCGGTGGCCCAGGCGACTATTGCTAGGGAGTGGTGCAACTGCCACCTTGTCTGAGTCACGGCGACCGCCGTGGGTCGCGGCGAGATTTGGATCGTGTGACCTCGCCGCCCCCGGATCTGGGGCGGCGAGGTCATGGCGGTCGTTGGCGGTTGCGGTGAGGTCCGAGGGCGGCGAGGTCGCACGACCCCACCGCGACCTAGATCCGGGGGCGATGAGGTCCTCCCGTAACCTCGCCACCCCAGATCTAGGTCATAGCGAGGTCGCCTGATGTTCGACGACCCTCGCTGGGGGTCGCTCGACCCTGGGCAGCCCTCGCCGGTGGTCGCCCGACGTCCGGTGGCCCTCGCTGGGGGTCGCTTGACCCTGGACAGCCCTTGCCGTTGGTCACCCGACCTTGGGCAGCCCTCGCCGATGGTCTTCAGGGGTCGCTTAACCCTGGGTGGCCCTCCTCAGTTGTCTTTGAGGCTACCTGAGTTAGATGCGGCCGCCAGCAACAAATTTAGATCGTTGGCGGACGCTTGCTCTTGCCGATCTATTTATTTATTTATTTATCTTTTGATAATTTTTTTATCACAAAAGTCCTTTATAAATATAATTCCTCCAAATGCCATTTTGCTTAAAGGTACTTCACAATGGACTTTTAAAGTGTGATTTAACAAACACAATTTGCATTATGAAAAGTTCCTTCAACCTAAAGTCATTTGCATTTTCCTAATGGCTTTTCTCAAAAGTCCAACCAAACGCACCCAAACCAAGTTGTTTACGAAGTCAACTAGACTTGGCAAAGTCCTCGTTACGCAAAACCCTCCTCTTTTTACCTTTCCTTTTCTTTCTTCTTTCTTTCTTTTTCTTTATTTTTGGGATAAGTGTTCCAGAAGTCCTAAAACTTGTCATGAAAATGCATTTCAGTCCTAAAACTTGCAAAAAGTGCAAATAAGTTCTCAAACTTGTCAAAATAGTTCAATTGAGTCCTAAAATTGACGCCGTCAGTTTTATTGACGGAAAATGCTGACGTGGCGCTAACGTAGTATTTTAAATAATTTTTTATTTTCCATCTGGTTTTTTAATAATTTTGTATTCAAAATTTTTAAAAAATTATATTTAAAAACTAAAATTTAATTTTTAAAAACTGTTAAAAAATTTTTAAAAAAAAAGGGAAGAAGAGATGCCGCTTATCGCCGGAGGGGGGCGGCGACGGTCGTCGGCCACCGCCCGACCGGGCGAGGGCTCATCGGCCCCGGGCGAGGGGCGGCGACCCTCGCCCGACGCGGGCGAGGGCGCCCGGATCCGGGCACGCCGGCCCTCGCCGGGGGCCGGCGACCCTCGCCCGACGCGGGCGAGGGCGCCCGGATCCGGGCACGCCGGCCCTCGCACGGGGGCCGGCGAGGCTCGCCGGCGAGGGCTCGGCGGCCCCGGGCGAGGGCCGGCGAGCCCTCGCCCGCGCCGGGCGAGCCTCGCCCGCGTCAGGCGAGGGTCGCCGGCCCTCGCCTGGGGCCGGCGAGGCCTCGCCCTGGTTGGGCGGCGGCCGGCGACCGTCGCCGGCCCCTCCGGCGATGGACGGCCGCCTCCTCCGCCCTTTTTTTTTTTTTTTTTTCTTTTTTTAATAGTTTTAAAAAATGAATTTTAGTTTTTAAATATACATTTTTAAAAAATTGAATAAAAAATAATTTAAAGCCAGCTGGAAAATAAAAAATAATTTAAAAAGCCAGCTGGAAAATAAAAATTAATTTAAAATGCCACGTCGGTATTTTTAACGGAAAATGCGACGTGTTAGCTTTATGACTCAATTGAACTATTTTGACAAGTTTGAGGACTTATTTGCACTTTTTGCAAGTTTTAGACTGAAATGCATTTTCGTGACAAGTTTTAAGACTTCTGGAACACTTATCCCTTTATTTTTTCTTTCATTTTCCCAAGCGAGCTCTCGTTCTCTTCACCCTAAAAGTGCCCCTCATTTTTCTTTTTCTTCTTTTTTGGGTTTCACCCCAATCTTCTTGACTTGATAAAAAGATCAAAATATTACAAAAATTGATCGAGACGAGTTCAGTCAAAAATTTACCTATGGGAAAGGAAATTTCTCTCGCAATGGTGAAGTTCGGGATTTGGCTAACAGCGAGGGGCTCTTGACTCGGTTGGAGAAGATGAGTTTTGACTTAGATTCAAGACCATATCTAGAACCTCATTCAGACTTTGAAGGGTGAGACAGGTTGCAGAGGAGCTGCTCGGAAGCGGGTTTGGGAGGGGATCAAGGAGAGAGAGATAGTGGAAATGAAGGATTTTAGAGAGAGAAATCGAGAGGAGCCAGAGAAGGCTGGGGATGGATTTCCTTGTCCAGGTTGAGAGGATGGAAATTATTTTCGCTAATTTTAAAAGGGCATTTTTCATTGACCGGGAAATGTTTTGTTTGTATTAGTTATTTGCGCAACTATTTAATAATTACATGTTAGGGATTATTTAATGGCAAATAAGTTTTTTTTTTTTCATTCATTGTCCAATTTATATGAATGAGGTTCTTAAAATCAGTTACGACTGAACATATTCTTAAAGTATTAAGAATCGACCGGAAACCGTTTAAAGATTTAGCATAACTATAAACCTATCACACATATTCTTAACACTTTAAGAATAGATTCAGTCATAACTGATCTTATGGACCTCATTTATATAAATTGGACAATGAATGAAAAAAACTTATTTGCTATTAGATAATCTATAACATGTAACTATTACATGGCTGTTTTAGGGCATATAGCTAACAATCTCTTACTTGCACTAAAGCCAACCTATCTCACGTCTCAAACCCATCTTGGTAAGATGTATTTCAAAAGAAGATTGAGAAAATACTTTAGTGAATGGATTCACCACGTTTTTCGTTGAGGCTATTTTCTGCAAGGTGATATCACATCTCCCAATGATCTCTTTGATGAGATGGAAGCGCCTCTAAATGTGCTTGGATTTCTAGCGAGAGCTTGGCTCCTTAGCTTGAGCTATTGCCCCATTGTTATCACAAAACAATGCAATCGACTCTTTAATGGAAGGAATGAACTTCTTCATCCAGCTGTTTTCTTTGCTGCTTTAGAAGCAGCTACATACTCTGCTTCAATAATGAATTAGTAATTATGCTCTGTTTGGAACTTTTCCAACTAACTGCACACCATTGAACATAAAGACAAACGCAAACGTTGACTTATAGTCATTAGAATTTGATTGAAAATCAGAATCTGTATATGCTTCAACTTTAAAGTCTCCTTCTCCATATATCAAGATCAGATCCTTAGTACTTCTCAAGTACTTAAGGATAGTCTTGATTGCTATTTAGTGTTTTTCACCTGGATCAGACTAATATATGTTAGTGATGCCTATAGCATGCATAATATTAGGTCTTGTACATAGCATAACATATATTATGCTTTCGATAGCGGATGCATAAAGCACATTTGCCATCCGCTCTCTTTCCTCAGGATTATTTGGACACATGTCCTTGGAAAGACGGATTCCATGCCTAAAAGGCAATTATTCTCTTTTGGAATGTTGCATGTTGAAACGTGTCAACACTTTGTCTATGTACGTAAATTGTGAGAGGTCAATCATTCGTCTAGATCTATCTCTATAGATCCCGATACCTAGAATATAGGTTGCCTCTCCTAAATTTTTCATGGAGAACTTTTGAGACAAGAATATCTTGATCGATGATATCATAGGCATATCATTTCCGATCAATAGTATATCATCCACATATAAAATAAGAAACACAATTGCATTCCCATTGACCTTTTTGCATACACAAGGTTCATCCGGGTTTTTGATGAAATCAAACAATTTGATCACCTCATCAAAACGGATGTTCCAACTTCTGGAGGCTTGTTTGAGTCCATATATGGCTCTCTTAAGCTTGCAAACCTTCTAATTACCATAATCAGACTCAAAACCTGGTGGTGGTTCCATGTAGATGTCTTATTCTAGAAATCCATTTAGGAAAGCTGTCTTGACATTTATTTGGAATATCTCATAGTCCAAGTGTGTAGTTATAGCCAACATAATCTGAATAGATTTTAACATGGCTACATGTGAGAAATTCTTGTCATAATTCATCCATTCTATTTGAGAATATCCTTTCGCCACCCGCCGTGCCTTATATGTGCCAACCTGACCATCAACGTTTATCTTCCTCTTGAAGACCTATTTACAGCCGTTTGGTACAATACCATCCAACAGGTTAACTAGAGTTTGAACGTCGATGGAATACATAGAATTCATTTCCGATTTCATGGCCTCCAACCATTTATCAGAATCAATGTCAAACATTGCTTTCTCATAGGTGTTCAGATCACTTGATTGATCACTTTCATTCACAATAAATAAGGGATCAGTACATTCAATCAAGTGTCTATAACGAACAGAAGGACATGACATTCTCGTACTACTCCTTTGAAGTTGTGTATCAGAAGCTCCCATTAAATCTGACGTTCACATCTGAGGTCTGCACTTGAATCTGATTATTTGCTACTCCATTGGTTTCTTCTTGTAAGTCTATTTTCTGCCCAGCTCCACTTTCTTGGATGAACTGATCTCTAGAAATGAAGCATGTCTACTGATCGAAACTCTTTGATCAGAATGAAAATAGAAATAACATTCAAGACTTTCTTTTGGATATCCAATAAAGCGCCCACGTTCAGATCTTGCCTCCAATTTGTTTGTCTTTAGCTTTTTGACATAAGCTAGACAACCCTAAATCTTAATATGATTAAGACTTGGTTTTCTACTATGCCATACCTCATAGGGCATAGTCAGAATGGACTTAGTTGGAACTCTATTCAATAAATATGTGACTGTCTCAAGGGCAATATCCCCAAAGGGATAATGGGTAAATCGGTATAATCGATCATAGATCGCACCATATCCATTAAAGTGCGATTCCTTCTCTTAGAAACACCACTGTGTTCTGGAGTTCTTGGAGGTGTCCATTGCGATAAAATGCTGTTGTCTCTCAGATGATTCAAGAACTTAGTATTTTGGTATTCACCTCATCAATTAGATCGAAGAGCCTTAATACTTTTTCCTATTTGTTTCTCAACTTCAACTTTGAACTCCTTGAACTTTTCAATGGATTCAGATTTATACTTTATTAAGTATAAATAACCATACCATGACATATAATCTGTAAAGGTAATGAAGTGAGAATAACCACCTCGAGCTGATTCATTAAGTAGATCACATACATCAGTATGTATTAATCCTAAAATGTCAGCAGCTCGCGCACTTTGTCCTACAAAGGGTGCATTTGTCATCTTTCCTAAAGGACATGCCTCACAAGTTTAGTACGGTTCAAAGTATGATGGATCAATATATCCATCTTTACTCAACTTATCAGTCCTATCCTCTTCAATATGACTTAATCGGAGACGCCAACATATTTCGGGTGTGGTCTATCTCTCGGTCATTTATTGGTCACGACATTTATATGATTTTGCTTATTGACATTGATAATCATATTACCATACATTATAATGGTATAAAGATTATTGGTCATCTTACCAGAGCCAACACATCTTTTATCATAATAAATGGAACACACATCATCAGCAACAGAAAATTCATAATTCTCTTTGCTCAAATGAGATATAGAGATGAGGTTCCTGACCGTATTCTTATAATGCAAACAATTATTTAAAACCAGTATATGTCCTAAAGGCAAAGATAAATGATAAGTCCCTATAACTAATGCAAACTATCTCTTTTTGCCTCAACATCCTGCTTACTTCTAGATTCTACAAAGACATAGAAATATGTGAAATTGCAATAGAATCTAGAACCCACAAGTTGGATTCATAATCAACCGCAAGGTTAGTTTCAGTAAGCATAGACACCATACCTTTATAAGGTCGACTCTTCGGCTTGAACTTCAAGCTCATGAGGTACTTCTTGCAATTCCTTTTCCAATGTCCCTTGACACCACCATAGTGACAATTCCCTTTTTCAATTGTGGGCTTGGACGCTTAGCAGGCTTTGTGGACTACTTTCATTTCATTTTCTTCAAAGTAGTCTTACTCTTTGAAGAGGAAGCCTCTGCTACAGCCATTACAGTGGGCCTTGTGTTATTCATTTCCTTCTCATAAACCACTAGCTTGTTATGCAACTCAGTAAGAGTTTTCTTCATCTTATGCATGTGGAAGTTCTGGACAAATCCAAAGAAGGAATCAGGCAAATACTGGAGTATTAGATCCACAGCTAATTCATTATCCATGATAAGATTTAGTCTAGATAACTCCTCAATGTGCCAAATCATCTTCAAAACATGGTCATTCACCGATGATCTTTCAACCATTCTCATACGGTACAATCCCTTAGATATCTCATATCTAGAGATACGACCGATCTCATCGAAAAAATCCTTTAGATGTACGATGATTGAGTAAGCACTTTCCATGGTCTCATACTTCTTCTAAAACTCATTGTTCATAGAAGCAAGCATGTATGACCTAACTTTTAGATTATCTTCGCGCCACTTCTCATAAATTTCGCACTCCTCTTCGGAACCACCCGGAAAGTGTTTTGGCAAGTTTTGATCAGGCACATACCCGATCTTCTCGGAATTGAGAACAATTCTCAAATTCCTTACCCAATCGGTATAGTTGGGTCCCGTTAGGCAATTCTTGTCAAGAATTGAAGCAAGTGGGTTTGTTGTAGCCATTTTTCAGAGCATCAAAAATCAGTGCAGAAAAATAATTGTTAGTTGTTGACTTTCAACAAATATTTCATTGTGGCCTTTGAATGAAATATTATATCCCACTATTCTTTTCAAATCCTACACTCCTTAGGATGAGAAATAGTAATCTTTGTCGGGAAAAGATCACTAATGGAGATTGGAGTCCCACCGGTTCATAGTCCACCTCACCTAACAGTTATTGGTGTCCTCTGAACTTAGTGAGTGGACCACATATCCAACGCATCACATGCAAGTCCCAATCATACTTCGGCCTATAGATCACGAAAGTCTCACCTGATAGTTATTGGCCTTAAGACCATAGTTAAGTTTACCCCATCATCTCCTGCAAGTATCTAGGACACAAATGATTCCTCACCTAATAGTTATTGGAAATCATTTGGCCTAAACTTCGTACTATCAGATGTATAATGGAGTGATCCTATGTTCTTGAATAGCAACTAACTCCAATATATCCATAATCAGCCAATCAACCATCAGAACATAGGAACAAACCATGACGATGGTAGGCCATGAGTTCAAGCACCAGTCATAACTTAACACCACAATAATGAGATTTTTCTTTATTATCAACGGTCTTACCTTGCTTATTAACCGATTAATATGCATATCAAATAAAAATCTGAAAGCAACTTTAAAAGAATTCTCATCACAAATGAGAATCAATCATCAGAACATATAAACAACATGAACCAATCAACAATTAAAAGCACAAAAATGTCTAAGGATTGGCTCTGATATCACTATTGGTGTTTGTTTCGATAAACAAGTATACATGCATAAGTAAATTGAGACCAAAAGTTTGATCGCAGCAGAAGTAAAAACACTTATACACGTGTTTCCATAGCATTTACGTGCATTTTAACAAAAATGCATAGAAAAGCTAAAGGGGCTAATCATATTAACCTTGTATCGTGCTCCAAAATTTGGTTTAGAAGTTTCTTCGGAATCTGAACATGAACGTCTGATGTTCTCACAGCAGTAGTTCTAACGTTCTTCAAACTCTGACTGCGAACGTCTGACGTCTTATGGTAACACCGGTTCTAACGTTCTTGAATTCTTGATCGGGAACATCTGACGTTTTCCGATAATACTGGTTCTGATGTTCTTCAGATGTGGAACGTTTGATCTCTTCACAAGCTCTAACATTCTTCAAATCTAGCCCCACAAGTGTCGAGTCTCTAGTTCAGACATACCACCAATTCTAACGTTGAACAGAAGAGAGAAATTGAGAGATCTCATAACTATAGTTGTGTTAACAATTGCTCTCGTGTGAGTGATTTTGTTGATCGGTATTAGCACTCTCAATTGTCGATTGTTGATTGTCGATTGTCCATAATCCAGTGATCGGCTTTCTATATTACCTTTTATAGCCAGTGCATATTACATTTAAATTAGCGTGTTAACTCTAAACCATTTTAGAATTAATTCGGCCATAACTCCTGACGGACGTAAGTTATGATACCGTTACAGACACTAATTCGGGCATTAATTCCGTAACTGTTACATAGCATTATTCCAGATATTTATTTGTAACTGTTACAAGTCTTTATTTTGTTGAGACCGATGTGTTCTCAAGCTTTACTTCAGTATTGGATACTTAAGGAGATGATGAGTCGCAAATAATTGGGTATTGTGATATCTGAGCTAGAACGTAGGTGCTTGTCTTGGACAAGTTCACTGAATGTGACATACATAGAATGATTGGTGACATGGAAGTTTTTAGCGGGGTCAATGTCTAATTGTACATGCTTTGGTTAGGTGTAAGATTCTTAGACCTGAGGCACGATGCTGACTTGTATGATGGATGGCTATGGTTCACAAGTGCTCATATTGATACTTCGTTGAACTGTCTTTGTGCTTGATCGTCATAGTTTGTTCACATACGAATGTACATGCGTGCTCAATATGGAATCTGTCTTCTTGTTATATATAGATATACAAGATTGATGTCTTATGCGATCTAATCGTGACATTATATTGAAATCTTCAGTCAGGGTTGTAATCGAGAATGAATGGTTCATATCTCAAATAAATACATATCAATTAAATTTGGGCATATGATCAAATTGGTGGCTTGACCAATAGTTCCATGGCTTTTGTTCGACCGGGACATAGTGAGATAGAATGATCGAATTACACGATCGCCAAAGTTGACAGGTTCATTATGTTCTGAAAACATTTTATACTGTTTGGGTAGCCATGATATATTGCTAGATGTCACTCATGGTTTGCAAGAACATGAGATTGATATGGACAATCAATTCTCTTGGTTGTGCTAATGTGTTAGTACAAGTCTTGTTGCTAGCTCAGTGATAAACTTAGGGATGTCACACATCATAACAAATTAGAATGACGTTTGAACGAGAGAGAGAATATTGCAAATGTGTTTGCAATTGAGCTAATCAGATTGAGTCGGGCTAGAAATAAAAGTTCTGAAGAAGGGGTTTCAGAGTCTACAAAGTCTAAAGTGGGTTTCAGACTCTATAGCCGAATCTAAAATTTGAAACATGTTCAAGTTTAGTGACCGAATTAATAATTCGAAGTGAGTTCAGAATTAATAGCCACGTTAATGATCTGAAGTGAGTTTAGAATTAATCGTATCATTAATGATCTAAAGTGAGTTTAGAATTAATAGCCAAATTAATGATCTAAAACCGTTTCAAACTTAATGGCTAAATTAAAGATCTGAAATGGTTTTATATTTAATGGTTAGTCACATCAATGATCTGAAACAGTTTCAGAATAAATGGACAGTTTAATGATTTGAAACAGATTCAAATTTAAATGACTAATTAATACTTTGAAACAGTTTAAGAAGTAACTGTCATATTAAATATTTGTAACAATTACAAAGTTAATACTCAGAATAAAGACTTGTAACAGTTACAAATGAATGTATTGAATAATGCTCTGTAATAGTTACAGACTTAATGCCTGAATTAGTGTCTGTAATGGTATCAGAACTTACGTCCGTTAGGAGTTACGACTGAATTAATTCTAAAACGATTTAGAGTTAATGCACCGATTTAAATGTGATCTGCACTGGTTATAAAAGGTAATACAGAGAGCAGATCACCGAATGATGGACAATCGACAATCAACAATAAAAAATCGAGAGTGCTGATATTGATCAATAAAATCACTCACACGAGAGTAATTGCTAGCACAATTGTAGTTGTGAGATCTCTCAATTTTTCTCTTCTATTCAATTTGAGAATTGGTGGTGTGTCTGAACTAGAGGCCTGGCACTCGTGGGGTTGGATTTGAAAAACGTTAGAGCCTGTGAAGAGATCAAACGTTCTGCATCTAAAGAATGTCAGAATCAGTATTAATCGGAAGCCGTTAGACATTCGTGGTCAAGAATCCAAGAACGTTAGAACCGATATTACCAGAAGGCGTTAGATGTTCGCGGTCAAAGTTTGAAGAACATTAGAACTATTGTTGTGAGGACATCAGATATTCGTGTTCAGAATCCAAAGAAACTTTTGAACCAAATTTTGGAGCACGGTACAAGGTTAATATGATGAGCCCCTTTAGCTCTTCTATGTGTTTTTATTAAAAATGTACGTAAATGCTATGGAAACACGTGTATATGTGTTTTTACTTCCGCTGCGATCAGACTTTTAGTCTTAATTTACATATGCACGTATGCTTGTTTATTGAAACAAACCGCAACAGTTTGACTACTCGCTTTCTACGGCCCGTAAGCCGAAAAATGAGGAAAAAAGTTATAGCAAAACAATGGAGCTCGCTCTAGTCTTCAAGTCCACTCTTCAGGTATCTAATTTTCCAGTCAGCTGAAGTGTATCGGCAGATTCCAAGAAACTGAATACGCAGAAAGGAATTACCAATGAGAATGCCTTTTTTAACGTATAAATAGTGAAATCATCCTTGTCTTTGCTTATGCTGATGCTCTTCATTGGTAGAGCGCGCACTTTGATGTGTGCCGTCGACTCCTTCCTCTTCTTCCTCAGAAACCAGAGTTTGTTTTCCAGTTCGTAGTATGGGTATAGAGCGTTGTAGCATTGCCAGAGCGTTAGCTTACATTCTCTTCGTCTCCATCTTTTCGGGTTTCTTTTTTTATTAGCTGTCTTTTCCTTTTCTTTCCACGCGACATTGTGTTTTATTTTATCCCCACAAAATAAGGAGAGTGAAACCATAATAAAATTTCTGAATCTGTAGCGCAAGTAGATTCACCACTTGATTTGGACAGGAGTGATTAGGAAACAAATGAGAGAATCTGAACAAATTATGAGGGAAAAGGAAGTAAAATATTCAAAGGAATTATATTGTGCCCCACCCCCTTCCCAAAAAGAAAAAGGAAAGGAAAACTACAAATAAATGTTTTGAATTTGTAACGTAATCGCTTAATTTGGATGGACTGACTAAGAAAGGAATGAGAGGATCCGGATAATTATGAGGAGAAGTAAATAAAGATTTAGAGGAATTAGGTATAATGCTATTTGGATGCTAGTGAGAGAAAAAAAAAGGAAAATTACATATTGTTCATGAATATTTTCTTATGCATTTATAAATAAATGTAAAAGAAAAGTCTAAGTGAGGAAAAAATAAATTTATTTAATACGTGCTTAAAAAATTGATCAGATCAATCTTTCAAGTAATTTTGTTTTGCAGAAAATGAATGATGTGGAAATTATTTTTTAGAAATGATTTCTTATATCATTTATAAAAATGAATGAACAAAAAATATTTTCATCATTTATTAAAATATTAAAAAATAGATCATTGTTCATAATAAAAATATTTTTCATTAGCTAATTATTTCAAATGATATAAATTATCATTTTTATGAAAAAAAAAATTCAAACCTTTTATTTTTTTATGAAACAAACGGAATATTAATCTTTGTAATCCTTCCTAATTGTCTTCTTTCATCTATTTCCTTCCAATTAAACACGATTGTGCTCCTTTACACTTCATCATGCCTCTTAATCTTTCCTAACATATATTGTGCGAGCCTTGATATTTACCAAATATGTTTTCCAGGTAGTCATTTTTCAGAAAAAATGATAATATTTTCCGGTGGTGGGCTTAAACTAAAAAATGAACTAGAACTATTTTCTATAATTTGATATCTTATTTGATTTTGCACTCCTTTTTATTATTATTTTCTTTTTTAAATAAGATTTTCAATTTTTTTTTTTTTTTTTTTTGCTTCGTCCTCAGTTGGCGATCAGCCATAGGTGAGCTTGAATTTTCACTAGATTGGCGAGCTTGAGCCTCACTAGATTAGTGAGGCTTAGGCTTGAGCTTGACGTTTTGTTAACTGAACTCATTTCACCAATCTTTCATGTGTTAAAATGAATAAATTACTACAATAACTACAAAATGGTTATATTAAGCTTAAACGGTAACAAAACTCTCCACTGAAATGAATATTTAAAGTTATCTGCAACGTGAAGTTTGAACTCAAAACTTTATCATGCCATAAGAATTGTGAAGCACTAGAAGACCCATAAATTAATCGACTCAAAATTGAGCCAAAAACCATTGAAATGCAGTTAGAAAGCCACTAATTGCCCACTAATCATCACTCATGACCAACTTCAAAATTTTATTTAGAGCAAACAGTAAATCCAAATTGAGTTCCGTAAAATTCTATAATTCCACAATATTATAAACTATTACTTGAATATATATATATATATATATATATATATTTACAACTCAACAATTCCTCAATCGAACCTTTAGTTTAAAATTCAAAAAAGCCCAAATTTGTGTTGAACGGAGGTGTGAGTATTTACGGGGCGTTGAAAACGAAGTTGAATAGACTTGGCAAAGTCCTTGTTATGCAAACCCGCTTCTCTTTTTCCTTTCCTTTCTCTCTTTCTTTTCTCTTTCATTTTCCCGAGCAAGCTCTCGTTCTCTTCACGCTGAAAGTGCCCCTCCTTTTTCTTTTCTTTTTACTTTTTCTTATCTTTTGGGTTTCACCCCTATCTTTTTGACTTGATAAAAAGATCAAAATATTACAAAAATTGACCGAGACGACTTCGGTAGAGAGGAGGATAATTGTAGATATGAGAAAGGAAACTAGTCTCGCGATGGTGAAGTTCGAGATTCGGCTAACAGCGAGGGGCTCTTAACTTGGTCGGAGAAGATGAGTTTTGTCTTCGATTCAAGACCAAATCTAGAACCTCATTCGGACTTTGAAGGGTGAGACTGGCTGCGGAGGAGCTGCCGAGAATCGGAAGTGGGTTTGGGAGGGGATCGAGGAGACAGACTGGGAGTAAAGGGATTTTAGAGAGAGAAATCGAGAGGAGCCAGAGAAGGCCAGGGAGGAATTTCCATGCCCAGGTTGAGAGGATGCCTGAAAAAGATGGGAATGGAAAGTATTTTCCCTAATTTTAGAAGGGCATTTTTCATTGACCGGACAAGGTTTTTCTTGAACCGCCCCTTTTCCACGCCCCAAAAGCCGAAAAATGAGGAACACGTTCTTCGCAAAACTAGTCTTCATGTCCAATCTTGAGGTCTCCTCTTTCGCAAAACTAGTCTTCAAGTCCAATCTTGAGGTCTCCTCTTCGAGTCTTCCATGTCCACTTTTCCAGTCAACTAAAGTGAATCAGCAGATTTCAAGAAGCTGAATATGCAAGAAGGAATTAAATAGCAAAATCATCCTCGTCTTTGAAGCAGAGTTTGTTTTCCAGTTCGTCGGATGGGTACAGAGCGTTGTAGTATTGCCAGAGCGTTAGCTTACATTCTCTTCCTCTCCATCTTGGTAGTGTCAACCCTATCAGTGACATATGAGGATTGTGAGGCCACTAGGTGTAGCAGGAGTGGTCCGAACATAAGCTATCCCTTTTTTGTTGCTGGAAGTGGGCGGGAACTTTGTGGCTACCCCGGCTTCAAGGTTAGATGTGAAGGAGGGGAAATTATGTATGGCAGCTTCCCTATCCGAAGCATCTCTTATGAGAAGCAATCCTTTCGGTTAGCAACTCGGTATATGAATGACACTGGTTGCTTCGTTCCTCGTCCCAACACCTATTATCACTATAATCTCTTCCAAAAATCCAGTTCACAGTATTACCTAAAGTTCTTCTATGGCCGCACTGATACATTTTCTACAGATTTGCCTCAATCTCGGCTAAATTGCACTTCTGATCAATTAAATTACACGTTTGTTCTGCTAATACATGGGGAAGAATTGGCAGTACCGAAGGATGGAGACTATAATTCAAGCAGTAGAATACCAGTTGAACTGAAGGAGGGAATCCCCAACCCAACCATAAATAGTGTTGACTACAGGGAGCTCCTGAAGGATGGGTTCGCATTGGACTGGACATTGTTGACCAATAAGGGTTGTGCCAAGTGCATACACAGTGGAGGCCGATGTGGCAGATCAAAAGACCGAGACTTTGTTTGTCATTGCTCTGATGGATCTAGCCGCGAAAATTGTGACGCTGGTAAGTTTCACCAAGACTTAAGCAAATCCTTTTGCCTAATTTCCATTTTTTTTGTCAATCGTCTTTTTACAACGTCATGGTGTTTGGTCACTAGCGTCATTTTACGTGTCTATATATCTCAATGTCCTCAACAATTTCGCTTATTTATCATCTATTTTTTTGCAAGGGATCCCTCATATTGTCTCTACCTTAACGTTGCAGGTAAAGGTAACAGCTTATTGAAGAAAGGTGCCATTGGTAAGTAACATATACTTGATTTCTTAGCCATGTGTATGAATTAAAATCAAGACTTTTGGCAATGCATGGTGCATGCCCTCCAGAAATCAAAATTCCCATTCATTTACCATTTAAGAAGGAGCTTTCACTATAGAAATGATTTTTTCCTATTTTATATACACTTAGTATTTCCTTTTGGTCACAGTTACTTCATTATGTGGGGCGTGTGCTGTTGCAATGGTTCTAGCATATCTTTGTAAAAAGAGATTTTGCAATAAAAAATCCATGGTCCCGTGGAGCAAGAAGATGAATGGGTTTGATATATTTGAGGTTGCTTTTGAAAATGATGGGATGTCAATTCCGAGAAGATATTCTTATTCTGAGATCAAGAGAATGACGAACTCATTCAAAGAAAAGCTTGGCCAAGGAGGCTATGGTTTTGTGTACAAAGGCAATCTCCCAAATGGTCGTCTTGTGGCAGTGAAGATCCTAAGCACAATAAGAGGAAATGGTGAAGAATTCATCAATGAGGTAAATAGTATAAGAAGAACTTCCCATGTCAACATTGTTAATCTACTAGGTTTCTGCTTTCACAAAAGCAAAAGGGCTCTTGTCTATGAGTTTATGGCCAATGGATCTCTAGAGAAATTCATATATGAAGACAACTATAGCAAGCTAGGTCATTGCCACCTTGGATGGGACACCTTGTACCAAATCTCCCTAGGCATTGCTCAAGGACTCGAATACTTGCACCGAGGTTGCAACTCAAGAATATTGCACTTCGACATAAAGCCGCATAACATTCTTCTTGATGAAAATTATCACCCCAAGATCTCTGATTTTGGCCTTGCAAAAATATGCCATCAAGATGAGAGCACCATCTCACTATTTGGTGCGCGAGGAACGGCGGGGTTTATCGCCCCAGAAGTGTTTTGCAGGAACATTGGCGAAATATCTCACAAATCGGATGTTTACAGCTTTGGTATGACGATGCTTGAGATGGTTGGCGGGAGGAAAAACATAGTGGCAGGTGTTGATCGAACCAGCGAAGCATTCTTCCCGCATTTGATTCACAAGCGTCTTGAACTTCAGGAAGAGCTTGGACTGCAGAATATTGTGAATGAAGGAGATAGAGAGAAGGCTAGGAAGATGATAATAGTGAGCTTGTGGTGCATACAGACCAATCCTTCAAATAGGCCGACGATGAGTGAGGTGGTGGATAAATTAAGAGGCAGTGTTGATTGCTTGCAGGTTCCTCCCAAGCCCTATTTTTCTTCTCCATCCAGATCATTACCAACTAGTTCAATGTCCATGATTGTGTGAAACATAGTTTGGTGAGGATACTTTTATAAACAAGAGCTTTAAATTCAATGCAATAAGGAACTTGTGTATAAAGATCGCTAGATAAGTTTACTAGAATTTTTCCACTATTATTTGTTGAATGTACTGAACTTTAAGCTGACTCGAAAGTTATATAATGCCAACTCATTCATAGTACAAGAGCATCTTAACATGACTTTGCATCTTATGCAGTGCTATGTCAATATACAGTGTAAAGTTGTGTCTGTATTAACAGAATCTATTAACCATACAACCTGAATATTGGAATAGCCCGCTTTCCTGCCAATGTGAAGTAGAAGCAATATCCTCACAGAAGGCACCAAACACTTGCACCTCAACTTTGCAATGGCACAAGCATGTGTCTCTCAAGAATTGTGAAGTGCTAACCATGCCTAACAGTCACTGAATTTATAGTAATTTTCTTATTTAATCTCCCACTAGTTGGTTGTTGACATCTGATTTTTAGTTGATACATCATTAAAAAAAAAAAAAAAAAACGAGTCCCAAATTTTGTTACGGGTTTTATGAAATTCGTAAATCGACCCTGCATGTTATGAAAATAAAATAAAAAAAATAGAGAGAATACCCCAATTAGTTCATAATTGATCATCACCATTCATTAAAAATGCGTCGTGGCCATTGAAATGGGCATGTGTTCAATTAGAGGTGTTCTTAACAACTTTAGGATCCAACCCTAGCCTTTGGATTAATCCAAGGGCTAAGATTTGATCTTGATTTAGGTTATATAACAAATTTTCCCTCCAAAATTGAAGGGGGGGTCATTTGGACGGATCTACTTTCTCTCTCTTTACATTGATTTTTCTCTCTCTCTCCCTGGGTTCCCTATCTCTCTGCTAAATGGCCGAACGGACTCTCTCTCTCGGACTCCCTCACGGATTCCCTCACTGCAATCGAATGAAGCAAGCGGTAACTCCTCTGGCCGGACGGAGCGATTCCTCTTTTTCCATCTTTTGGCTCTGGAGGCTCTGGATTAGATTCTCTCTGGTTCTTTCTCGGAGATTTGACACTCGCTCGCTCGACCATTGGCTCTCTCTCCCTGGAGTACTCGTCGAAGGCTAGGGTGTTCCTCCGTTGGTGCGCGATCGGAAGTGTTTCCCCTTATTCGGCGAGGAGCTTACTCGGGGATCCGATTTCTGAAACTGATCGGCGTAGGTAGCAACGACGGCAGTGGCGGCGGCAACGGCTTCTGATCGTTTCCTCGTTTTGTTTTTCAGGTGATTCTTCGCAACGGTAACGTTCGGTTCGGTCTCCTCCGTTCGTCATCCACCGCCAGGGTTTTTCTCTTGGCTATGTCTTTGGCTCATCAGGTTCGCTCTCTCTCTTTCTCGATCGCTCTGTCTTGCGCTCGATCTATCCTCTCTTGAAGTTTCGTTAGTGGAAAAGTTTCTCTAGGTCTGATATTTGAACCAGACGAGCTCTGGATTTTGAAATGACGATGTTCTAATAGGGCGTTTTTGTTTGTAGATCTTTCTTTAGCTACTTTTGTTTACTGGCCGCTGAATTGGCAGTTATTGTGAGTTTGGTGTTGCTGCTTAGTTTGCATTGTTTGCATATATTTGATTGAAGCTTGTTCATTATTGGTGTTAAAGCAAGTTTTACCTAAGTCGGGCGACAAACTAAGACTGTTTCTTTCTCCCTGGTCGCTGAGACCAACTTCGACATTGAAATTTGCTACGTTCATGGGTAGGACATCTAATAGAATCCGATGAGTTGAGAATGGCTTAACCGATCGCGCTTAGGATTCGACTTTAGATTCACATAATATGCTTAGGTCTGGTGATTGATGATGTTATTGGATGATTTTCTGTGGATTGACGATCTATGATCATGAACTTGAGGTTGATTGAGCTTGATTTGTATTAATCTGCAATTTCGTATCTTTCTGATGGACTTACTATTTTGGCTGAAACGAAGTGCTAAATGAGGTTTTTTGACCTCGAGTCCTTCTAGACATAAAAAATACACTTCTAGAGCTTCGATTTGACATGTCACACGCCTGGTCGCTGAAAAATACCTTTGAAATCTGTTAATTCTGCAGCAGTTTTAGATTGATTTGCTGTTCTGACTTACTAATGTTCTGTTTTAACTGGACTGAGCTAGTAGAGGATGTTATTAGGATTTAATGTCTTCTGGAGATTTGTAATAGACTTCTCAAGCTTTCCATAGACATATTATATGTGCCATTTGGCCATCGTTTGCCCTGCCTAACACTTCTTGCAAAGATCGAGCACTAATTTGGTGTCGCAGGTGTTCTGCTTGATGTTCTGTTTTAATTGATTTATGTTCAGATTTTTTAAGTCAATGTCTCATGATAGATGATCATGACATTCCCTTTTATCTCACTGTTTTTTTTTTTTTTTTCAATTCCTTCTATTATATTTGCTGCTATCCACAACAGCAATGCATTTAGCTATGAATAGTTAGTCTGAATTTCTGAACCATTTGGATTGGATAGATGGAGATTGTATTGTTACATCAATCCATGTAACTGGGTTGGTTGAAATGGTCATTGTGAATATGAAGATGTTGATATTGTGTCATGATACCCTGTTATTTTGCTGTATTTCTGACGTGGTGTTGTGCATTCTTGAATTTTCATAAATTCCTATGTAGCTCACAACTTTTGCAATGAAAATTGTTCCCCATGATATTGTTGATGTTGTGTGATTTGCTTGGAACAAATTGTCCATAGGTTCCCTTCCAATTACATTGATTTTTTTTTTACCTTGATCTGTGTTATTTTGTTGCAATTTTCTATTGTGATTTTCTTCTATAAATTTTTAGGACATACTAAAATGCCATAAAATTCATTTTCTTTTAGTAGGATAATGGCCCTTTGTTGCTTTTCTTCAAAGATATTGCTTATACTTCGTTTCTGTTGCTTTGCACGTGAGATGAGACCGTAAACTTTAGAGTGAAAATAGCTTCTTGCTTGGGTTGTATGTGTAAGTACATAGCATATTGCTTGGGTTTTATGTGCAAATACATAGTCACTATTAGCTTGCATAATCTTCATCTCGGCATATGCTATTTGTTTAATTTGTACACCTGCTACGTTGTGAGCTCACTGAATATGTCTACTCTTACCATACATGGCTCAAGTTTACTGGATTCATTGTTGTTCTTGCTGAACATGCTATATTCTTGGCTATGAATGTTGTGGATATTCATAATATGCTGTCGCCAAGTTATAATTGCTGTTTGTGACTTGAATTTGCTGGATTCATGTTCATGTCTGATGTCTATATCCATTCATTATAATAACGATTTCTATGCATTATCTTAGTCATATAAGATGAGGCAAGGAATCCATGTTTCTTAGATTAGGTTTAGATTAGGGCCTGGAAGATGGAGAAGACGTGAAGATGGTGGAGGTCGATGTCCACTCCGACTGTTATTATGTAATACTCATTTTCCCAACATATATCTCGGGTTTCGTTTGTTATATAAAACCCGATGAGTTGCGGGTTTTCTTTCTTTCTTTTCTTAATTGCATTTCTCTTTTATATTATTTAAGATTGCATGATTAGGTTTACTGCTTTTTTTGATTGTTTACTTCATGTCTTGTAATTTCAATTTCATTGATTGTTTTCCTTTCATTTATTAGGAATAGAATAGAATGAAAGTACTCCACCACGCATGATCACTTAGTATAAAAATGATGATCTCGAAAATGTAAAAAGAAACGCATGGACATGTTAGGAAAAACACAACATACTATTTAGGTACCGAAATGGTGCTAATAGAAACATTAACGTAACCCTAGCCCCCGAACCTAAATATTTGGTTGCTTAGAAATCGAGGGAACTCTCCTGACTCATGATTGGGTTTTCTAGCCGACCCCCGAAACGAGGCTAGTGGTGACTCCTGTATATTTTTAGATTGTCATAAATAACTAGACCGTACAAAATTCGTTGTCACGCGGGATACAAGCCTGGGAGAGCTCATGATCTCGTGGAGGGAACTCTCGTGATCAAAGTACCCCTAAACCCGACCTTTCCCCCTTTGACCTTGAGGGTGGCGAGATCGGGTCGCGACATTGGTATTCATACATTTGGAAGTAAGAATGAATTTGATCAAGCGTGAAACAGCAAGGACCGTGCTTTCACTAACATGACATGTAAATAGGATCGAGCAAGTTTATTTCATGACCAAGAAATGAGCAAGTTGCGTTGTTGAGTTGAATTTACAATAGGTGTTATATCTGGTAGGCTCATTTCATATGCCTTCAACGGTGGTGAGAATAATACTATTGGCAAAACAATTCTTCTAGCTTTGTCAAGAGGAACCTATATGTGGTTGATGAACTCTTGGTGAGTACGTTTGTTTGTTTGTTTGTTTGTTTGTTTTTTTTTTTTTTTTTGTTTCTTGTTTTTTTTTTTTTTATGGCAACCCAGGGAACCCCATAAGCCAACAGCAGCAAACCCTGAGGGAGCGATTGTAGGACCTACCACCACAGTACTTCAGGTAAAAATCTCTAATGACATCTTTGGGATTCGAACTCCTCCCTTTCGTGAGGGGGAGAGAGCCTAAGCTAGCTGCGCTGTTGCAGGCAGTGGTACGTTTGTTCAGACTAGGAAGATCCAATAATTTCACCATTAAGCATTGAAATAACGGTTGAAATGGTACATAGTAGCGCACTAATATGCATCTTAAGGCCTCAACTTCAAAGCATCTCCTAGATATTTTCCAGTTGACTAGTGCTAGGTTGCTAGAACATAGTCTTCATTCCATAATTTCTAGACGAGTTAATACCCTGAAAAACTCCAAAGTGATATATGTGTGACAAATTTACCTTAAATTATTTTTTTAACTATGAAAATCCCAAAACGATACACTTGTGACAAATTTACCCAAACTGACCAAAAAAACCCAAAATTAGTACACTTGTGACAAATTTATCTCAAAAGAATTATACGACCACTAAAAAACCCAAACTGATACATTTGTTACAAATATATTTTCCATTAAATTGGATGAATACCACAAAAAATCTAAACATAGAGTAAAATCCTAAACTAGTACACTCGTCAACTGTCATGTATTATTCAACTTAATAATTTGACAGTCAAATTTAACAAAAGTTAACAAATGATAAATTTATTACAAGTGTATTAGTTTTTGGTAAATTTGTCAAAAGTGTACCAGTTTGGGTATTTCAAGGTATTAACCCATTTCCATACTTGCAAAAAAAAAAAGAAAAAAAAGTAAAGATTTCGAGTATGATTAATATCGAAATTTGGGTTGATGGAACTAGATTGAGTTCTCTATTGGTAACAACTTACGAATCCTAACAAGCTCAAGGATGGATCTTCCTCATTGAAGTTAGTGTTCTGTCTTCCACTTATGATCTTCGGCAATAGTACCCCAAATCTAAAGGCATCTAATTTTTCCGAAAACTGCCATTCCATTACATATTTTGGAGCCATGCAACCTCTTGCATTTCATCAATCAAGTTCATATTCCTTATGCGTGCTATGTAGGAAAAAAGAAATTAGTACTAGATTAATAATGAGAGAGGTACTAATTGGAACTCTTAGTATATCCGCTCAATCTTCTTTGTCCCCAAATACCTTCATCATTCGAAAATCTGAAAATTTTAAATTGAGCTCTTCATCCAATTGGTTATTACTTGTCTTAAGATCGCTTTGAATTTTATGTAGTCTAGTGTCCTGACGAAAACATAGTAGGCCTCGACAAATTCCATCAGCAATGCCGAACCGTCTTCTCCAATTCAGCTGCTCTTGTTTGAGAGGATCTGACTTAGGCCATAAAAGTGAAATTCATATAAGAAGTTCAAATGTAAAGTGGGAAATTTGTAAGTATGTGCAAAAGCAGACACGCTTAAGGAACATCACGTTCTGTCAAAACTTCGAGGAGAGAGAGAGAGAGAGAGAGAGAGAGAGAGAGAGAGAGAGAGAGAGTTACAGCGCTTCGGCGGTGCTTGGTGCCGAAGGCGAAGACGAAAGGGATGAGGTGGAGGGTGACGACGGCGGCGTGGACTGGAACGGAGACGGCCATTTTCTTTCCCAGCAGCGGCGAGGAGAGTAGTAGGAACGCGAGCGGGTGGACTTACACTGACTCGCTCTTTGCGAATTCTCCCTTTTTCCACTGTTCGCCGCGCGTGACTCGCGGTCGAATATACTTCTCACGCGAGAGAGACATGGAAACAGCGAGAAATGAAGAGGAAGAAGTAATGATCGCCTGCTTCGACGGCCCATCGCGCACCTGCGGTCCGAGCTGTTGATGCTGAATACTTAGGGGGAGCTGAAGAGATTGCGACCGAGAGGGAGGGCGGGGATTCGGCGGTTGGTGGTTCGGCGTCCTCCCTATTGGTGGCACCCATCTTTTTGACCGCTCTTTGACAAACGAGGAAATGTTGTAGAATTGGAGGATTTTGCTGAACTCGATTTAAACTTATGGCTTGCTCCAAATTTATATCATGACTTCAAATATTACTCTGATTAGACAAATGGAGGGTGCAAATACTTAATCGGCTGTTAGATACAAAGTTGAAGGCAAAGTCCTCTTGACGCAAAACCTTCTTCTCTTTTTCCTTTCCTTTTCTTTCTTCTTTCCTTTTTTCTCTCTTTTTTCTCTCTTTTTTCTTCCATTTTCCCGAGCGAGCCCTCGTTCTCTTCACGCTGAAAGTGCCCCTCCTTTTCCTTTTCCTTTTCCTTTTTCTTCTTTTTTGGGTTTCACGCCTATCTTTTTGACTTGATAAAAAGATCAAAATATTACAAAAATTGACCGAGACGACTTCGGTGGAAGAGGAGGATAAATGTAGACATGAGAAAGGAAACTAGTCTCGCGATGGTGAAGTTCGAGATTCGGCTAACAGCGAGGGGCTCTTAACTCGGTCGGAGAAGATGAGTTTTGACTTCGATTCAAGACCAAATCTAGAACCTCATTGGGACTTCGAAGGGTGAGACTGGTTGCGGAGGAGCTGCTCGGAAGCGGGTTTGGGAGGGGATCGAGGGGAGGTGGAGGGGCAGAGAGAGAGAGAGAGTGAAGGGATTCTAGAGAGAGAAATCGAGAGGAGCCAGAGAAGGCCAGGGAGAGATTTCCATGTCCAGGTTGAGAGGATGCTTGAAAAAGATGGGAACGGAAATTATTTTCCCTAATTTTAGAAGCGCATTTTTCATTGACCAGAAAAGGTTTTGTTTGACCACTCCTTTTCTAGGCCCCAAAAGCCGAAAAACGAGGAGAAAGTTTTTCGCAAAACAACAGAGCTTCGTCTACTCTTCAAGTCCACTCTTCAGGTCTCCTCTTCTAAGTCTTCCATGTCCACTCTTCCAGTCAACTAAAGTGAATCAGCAGATTCCGAGAAACGGAATATGCAGGAAGGGATTACCAATGAGAATGCCTTCTTTAACGTCAAAATAGTAAAATCCTCCTTGTCTTTGCTTATGCTGATGCTCTCTATTGGGAGAGCGCGCACTTTGATATGTCCTATCGACTCCTTCCTTTTATTCCTAAAAAACCAGAGTTTGTTTTCCAGTTCGTAGTATGGGTATAGAGCGTTGTAGTATCGACAGAGCGTTAGCTTACATTCTCTTCCTCTCCATCTCGGTAGTGTCAACCCAGTTGGTGACGTATGAGGATAGTGAGGCCACCATGTGTAACAAGAGTGGTCTGAACATAAGCTATCCCTTTTGTGTTGCTGGAAGGGGGAAGGAACTTTGTGGCTACCCTGGCTTCGAGGTTATGTGCGTACGAGGGGAACGTATGTATGGCAGCTTCTCCATCCGGAGCACCTCTTATGAGAAGCGATCCTTTCGGTTAGCAAATCGGTATATGGACGACAGCGGTTGCTTTGTTCCTCATCCCTTCACCTATTATCACTATAATCCCTTACAGAACTCCGGTTTTCAGTATTACCTACATTTGTTCTATGGCTGCAGTGATACATTTTCTACAGACTTGCCTCAATCTCGGCTAAGTTGCACTTCTGATCAATTGAATTACACGTTTGTTGTGCTAGCAAGTAAGGAAAAATGGCCAGTACTGAAGGATGGATTGTGTCATTCAAGCAATAGAATACCAGTTGAACTGAAGGGGGGAATCTTAAACCCAACCATAAATAGTGTTGACTACAGGGAGCTCCTGAAGGATGGGTTCGCATTGAGCTGGACATTGTTGACCAATAAGAGTCGTGCCGAGTGCAAACACAGTGGAGGCCGATGTGGCAGATCAAATGACAAAGACTTTGTTTGCTATTGCTCTGAGGGATCCTATCCCAAAATATGTCATGCTGGTAACATTTATCAGGACTTGCTGCAATAAGCAAATCATTTTGTCTGCGTATTCTCACAACTTCCTGGTGTTGATCACTAACGTCATTTTAAGTGTCTCCATGTCCTCAACAAAGTTGCATCTTTTGCATCTATTTTTCGCTGGGGACTCTTCATACTGTCTCTGCTTTAACGTTGTAGGTAAAGTTAACAGCTTACTGAAGAAAGGTGCCATTTGTAAGTAACATATACTTGATTTCTTAGCCATGCGTATGAATTAAAAACAAAGACTTTGGGCAATGGCACGGTGCATGCCTTCCAGAAATCAAAATTCCTATTCAGTTACCATTTAAGAAGGAGCTTTCACTATAGAAATGAATTTTTCCTATTTTATATGCACTTAGTATTTCCTTTTGGTCACAGTTGCTTCATTATGCGGGGTGGGTGCTGTTGCAATGATTCTAGCATATCTTTGTAAAAAGACATTTTACAATTAGAAATCCATGGCACCATAGGGCAAGAAGATGAATGGGTTTGATAAATTTGAGGTTGTTTTCGAAAATGATGGTATGTCAATTTCGAGAAGATATTCTTATGTTGAGATCAAGAGAATGACGAACTCATTCAAAGAAAAGCTCGACCAAGGAGGTTATAGTTTTGTGCACAAAGTAATCTCCTAAATGGTCGTCTTGTGGCAGTGAAGATCCTAAGCAAACTAAGAAGAGATGGTGAAGAATTCATCAATGAGGTAAATAGTATAAGCAGACCTTCCCATGTCAACATTGTTCATCTGCTAGGTATCTGCTTTCACAAAACCAATGAGTTAATGGCCAATGGATCTTTGGAGAAATTCATATATGAAGAGAACTATAGCAAGCTAGGTCATTGCCACCTCGGATGGGACACCTTGTACTAAATCTCCCTCGTTATTGCTCAAGGACTTGAATACTTGCATTGAGGCTGCAACTTGAGAATATTACACTTCGACATAAAGCCGCAAAAAATTCTTCTTGATGAAAATTATAGCCCTAAGATCTCTGGTTTCGACCTTGCAAAATTATGCCATCGAGACGAGAGTACCATCTTACTATTCGGTGCGCAAGGGACCATGGGGTTTATCGCTTTGGAAGTGTTTTGTAGGAACTTTGGTGGAATATCTTACAAATCGGATATGTGTAGTTTTGGGATGACGGTGCTGGAGATGGTCGGTGGGAGAAAAAACATAGTGGTAGGTGCTGATCGAACCAATGAAGTATAATTCATGCATTGGATTCACAAGCGTCTTGAACTTCAAGAAGAGCTTGGACTGTAGAATATTGTGAATGAAGGAGACAGTGAGAAGGCTAGGAAGATGATAATAGTGAGCTTGTGGTGCATACAGACCAATCCTTCAAATAGGCCGACGGTGAATGAGGTGGTGGATAAGTTGAGAGGCGGCATTGCCTGTCTCCAAGTTCCTCCCAAGCCCTATTTGTCTTCTCCATCAAGATCATCACCAACCACTTCAATGTCCATGATTGTGTGAAACATAATTTGGCAAGAATACTTTTTTTTAACTAAGAGCTTTAAATTCAATGCACTAAGCTATCTATAGTTCAATAATAGGACATGTAAATAGGATCAGGCAGGCTCATTTCATGACCAATACATGAGCTAGCTATAAGTTGCATTTTTGAGTTGAATTTACAGACTATATTTTATCTAGCATATTCATTTCATTTGTGCCTTCAACAGTGGTAAGAATAATACTATTGATAGGACATTTCTTCTAGCTTTGTTCAGAGGAACCTGCCGGTGGCTACTAAACTCTTGGTGAACGGGTTTGTTCGAACTAGGAAAATTCACAAATTTCATCGTTAAGTATTGAAATAACAGTTGAAATGGCACAGAGTAGCCCATTAATATGCATCTTAAGGCTTCAACTTCGAAGCATCTCACAGATATTTCCTAATTGACTGGTGCTAGGACTTAGTCTTCCTTTGACAAATTCTGAACTTGAGAGAGAGAGAGAGAGAGAGAGAGGCGAAGATTTCAAGTATGATTACTATTGGAATTTGAGTTGATGGGAATAGATTGAGTTCTTTGTGGGTAACAGATTATGAATTCTAATGGGCTCAAGGATGGATCTTCCTCATTAAAGCTAGTATTCTGTCTCCCATTATAATTTCTTGCAATAACATTCTAAATCTAAAGACATCTGATTTTTTTAGAAAAACTCTCTTTCATTGCATATTCTAGAGCCATGTAACTGCTTGCATGTCATGAATCATGTTGATTTCCTTGTCTTATGCATACTAAGGAGGAAAAAAGAAGTACTAACTGGAACTCTCAGTATATCTGCTTGACATTTTTTGTCACCAAATACCTTAGTCATCCATCAAGTTATTATTCAATCGGCATTGCTTAGCTCCTCATCGACTTCGCCGGTTCAGTATCGGTGGCTTCAACCCTCTCTCTTTCGATAGAGCCCTTCCTCTTCATCTGGATAGAGTTTCTTCTTTATCCCTCCCATAGGTGATAGCATAATTACATCCCAAAAGCCCCCTTGAATATGCTCCCAGTTACAGTCCAAATGGATAATTCCATCATCCTATTCAAAAAAGAAGTATCTTTTTCACATCACCCCTAGGTTTCAAATCCCTAAACCCTAAAGTCCCAATAACCCAACTTCTATTTTAAATAAAACCTAAATTTCTGCCCTTACGACTATGTCTAGAAGGTCAGCAGGACTTTGCGGAGCCATCTACCCGCTAGAAGTTCAATCTCATCACTCTTCAGCTTGGGCGTTACTGTTCCATTGGGTTTGCTAGAGGTGAGTCGATCAACCTTTTCAACCACAACTCCTTACATTTAAGGCAAACTAGCTCCTTGGGTTTTGATGAAAGTGCATTGTCTGGCTCTTTTCACAGAGCTCCCTTCAAAGCGACCTCTACCCAGAATCTGCATCAGCTTTGACCAGACAATACATCTACTTAGTCTCGACAACAGTAAGTCTCTCGAGCGTAATATGCAAAATAGGTTGGAAAGAGATAGTTTGAATGAGCTTTGTCTAGCGGCGTTATGTAAAAGCTTGGATCATTTGTGGTCAGAGAATGATACGGTAAATGTGACGAGAGAGATTCC
This sequence comes from Eucalyptus brandiana, assembly GCA_014182725.1. Taxonomy (NCBI): domain Eukaryota; kingdom Viridiplantae; phylum Streptophyta; class Magnoliopsida; order Myrtales; family Myrtaceae; genus Eucalyptus; species Eucalyptus brandiana. The sequence goes on from CM024669.1 coordinate 35,476,945, forward strand.
AGTAGTAAAAAGAATGGAATGCAGTCTAACCCTGTATTGCAAGCTATTTTCGAAGCCAAATATAAACTTTCAGGCTTTCCAAAACACAATGAAGAAGGCATGGAAGTTAGATACAATGGTTTGTAGTAAGAAAGAGCCGGGATTTTACTCCTTTTTGTTTGATTCAGAGGCTAAGAAAGAAAGAGTTTTAAATTAGGGACCTTGATCCTTCACAAGTAATTTATTAGTGCTGAAACAATGTGTAACAGATATACCCGAGCATTGTTTCACAATAAGTGCATTTTGGGTTCAAATAGTAGGAATACCTCTAGGATGGGTGCTGGAAGATATATACTCTAATTTAGCTGAGAAGATCGAGAGGGTATTGGAAGTTCAGTTAGAGGCTAAAGTAGGTGGACCCCATAGAACAGGAAGAGTGAAGGTTGAAGTGGACTAGCCCTTCTGAGATCCAAAACTATTGTTAATTTAGGATAAAAAATGCTGTGGGTGGAATTTATATATGAACGGCTACCTTACTATTATTATTCATGCAGGAGAATGGTCACTATGCCTTGTATTTTGAAGAAATCCCATATGAGCAAACAAAATGGACTGAAAACAAGGCAGTCAAATATGAACCTTAGCTGAAAGTTGAAGTGCATGAAAAGAGTCCTCACTAGGAAGCTTTCTATGGGGTGAGAGCCCAATGCAATGAAGAAGAAGAATTGGCTTCAGAAACAAAAATTTAGCTAGTTGAGATGGAAATTACAATAAGAGAAGAATGAGTAAAGAGTCCAACTCTAACTAGAAGTGAGGGAAAAAAAAAGAACTAATAGTCCCTCACTAAAAGAGCAAGATGGAGATTTAGCCCCAATTGCAGCATAAAAGGAAAGTAAAGGCAAACAAATAGTGTTATTCAAACCACCACTATTGAAGTTCTCAAGATCAAGGCACTAAGTGTCAAGAAAAGCCAAAGTCTTAAAAGAGCCAAAAAACATAAGAGGATTCAAGATTCTATCATTGCATTAATAGATGGGATGGAGTTATTAGATACGCCTATTCATGTGGTAAGGCAAGGAAATGAGTGGGTTTTGGTGGCTAGCCCTAATAAGCCACTAGAGACAACATGAGGGTTTTGAGTTAAAACTATTAAAGGCCGAGCAACCTTGTGACGTTCCAAGAGCTGAGAGCCTTAATGGCTCAAGAAAGGCCTAATTTAGTGTTTTTAATGGAAATAAAGAATAATGAGTCGCTAGTGGAGAGGATAAGAAGACAGCTTAAATACCCACACTCGTATTTAGAACAATTGGAAGGAATAGTGGGTGACTTGGTCATTATGTGGGATGAAGAAGTAGAAATCAAAGTGATTTTCAGCTCAAAAGAAGTCATCAATTTGGAATGCAAAGATCTAGAAAGCAGCAGACAAATGAGAATTACTTTCCTTCATGCTTCCACAAACTTTCGAGAAAGACTAGCACTTTGACAATAAATACGAAACTTCCAAATAATTAGTCTGCTTCCGTACATATGCATGGGTGACTTTAATAAATTTTATATAACTAAGAGAAGGAAGGCAAAAGAGAGGATGACCATTATAGAATAGAGGCTTTTCCAAAATTCATGAATGATTGTCCTTTCATGGATATAGAGAGAGTAGTTGCGCGTACACATGGACAAACAAGAGGGAAGGGGATGCACTAACTAAGAAAATGTTAGACAGGGTGATATGCACAATGGAATGGAGGGTAGCCTTTCCAAATGCAGAGATTGTGGCACTACTTGCCCTGGGATCGGATCACAGCTCACTCATGTTCTATTTGCATCCACTTCATAACAAAAGGAAGAAAGAGTTTAAGTTTGAGGTTTACTGGCTTGAAGAACAGGAATGTGAGGAAATTATTACAATGACATAGCAAGAGGAATAATTTCACCTCCTGAGTTTTTCAGAAAAAGTCTAAGAAGTGTCAAATGAACTAACATTATGGAGTAGGGAAAAGTTTTCCAATGTATCACACGAAATTAGAGAGTTGAAAAGGAAATTAATAGAGATAAATAACAGATTGGTGGCAAACACTAGCAAAGCAGAAATCCATAATATAGTAGCACAAATGGAAAAACCATGGATAGAAGAGGAGATGTATTGGGGGGATGAGATCCCTTATTGAATGGCTACCATGGGAAGACAAAAATACAAAATACTTTTACGCAACTACGGTTCAGAGGAGGCATCGAAACGGGATAACAATGTTGAAGATTGATGAAGAAAACTAGTCCAAAGAACCAAACACCCTTAAAAATCACATAGGGGACTTCTATCCAAACCTTTATGTATCGATAGGACATCGAAACTTCCAACCCATCTTAGACCACTGCTTGAGCCCAGTTAGAGATGAGATAAATGACAAATTGATGACAAATATCACTATTGAGGAAGTCAAAGAAGCACTTTCTCAGTTGGGGGCATCTAAAGCCCAAGGCCCGATGGTTTGAATAGCCAATTTTATCAGCACTTCTAGGAGGAAATCAAGGAGGATGTACTTCAGTTGGTTCAAACTTTCTTCAAAATAGGTATCCTCAACCCAACTTCAAATGAGACATATTGCTCTTATTCCAAAAATTTAAGAACCTAGAAGAAATAAGTCAGTATAGACCTATAAGCTTAAGCAACTTCAATTATAAAATCATCTCCAAAGTGATGACTAATAGGCTAAAACCATGGCTCAACGAGTTGATAGCAATAGAACAAAGTGCTTTGGTCCAAGGTCGTCAAATTTAAGATAATATCCTCATAGTCCAAGAAGTATTGCATCAATTGAGGGTAAGGAAAATAAAGAAGAAGTTCCAAGCCATCCTTAAATTGGACATACAAAAGCATGTGATAGGGTCGAATGGGACTTCTTGAGAGCATGTACGTTGAAAATGGGCTTTTGTGAGCGTTGGGTCAACTTAATCATGCAGTGTGTCTCAACTGTTTCGTTCGGTGTGAAAATAAACGGAGAACCTATGTAATATTTTCTACCTTCACGTGGAATCAGACAAGTTGATCCACCATCCCCTTATCTATTTATACTTATGGCCAATGTTCTATCATGGATGATGCATAACGCCATAATGGATGGAAGCCTCAAAGGAATCACTCTTAATAGATATTGCCCTACATTGTCACACCTATTATTTGCCGGCGATGCTATATTTTTCCTAGATGGAACAATCAAGGAATGCCAAAACTTGGTGGCTATCTAAACCAATAGTATTTTGCAACATGTCAAGTTGTCAATTTGAACAAATCAAGAGTTGCTTTCAGTAGTGGCTGTCCCATGAATTTGAAGAGAAATACGGTTGAGAGTCGCATGTCCCGATTATAGAAAAGACAAGGAAATACCTTGGCATACCATCTGATTGGAGTCAGTAAAAAAAAATAAATGTTTGTTTGGACATTAGCAAGAGTAAACATGAAGATGGAGGGACAAAAATAAAAAATTCTATCAAAAGCAAGTAAATAAGTCTTGATTCAGGGAATAATGCAAGCTATTCCTTAATATGCCATGTCGATTTTCAAGATGTCAAATTCTGTTTGTAATGCCATTAAGAACAGAGTAGCCTCTTTCTGGTGGAAACAAAGTGATATAAGAATGGGAATGCATTGGAAAAATTGAGAAGTGATGAAATTAAAAAAAGATGAAGGAGGATTAGGCTTCAAAGACTTGCAAATTTTTAACAAGGCTTTGTTAGGCAAACAAACATGGAGACTATCTTAAAATCCTTAAGCACTTTGGAGTCAGTTCTTAAAATGATATATTTTCCAGACGGAGATTTATAGAAATCCAAAAAAGGATATCGCCCATCCTGGGGTTGGCAAAGTATCCTAGTGGGAAGAGAAACCATTGAGCCAGAGGTTAAATGGTTGGTGGGAGATGGTAAATCTATAAAAATCCGCGAGAACAAATGGCTAACCTCTAGTTTATTTGGGATCCTGCAAATTGAGATGATCCATACAAAGTAGTAGATCTGTTTAATGAAGGAACGAGGGAGTGGAAAGAACCAATTTTGCAGAATCTTTTTGTAGAGAATGTCGTCAAAGAAATACTAGCTATCCCCATTAGCCTTTCCTCGAAGGCAGATGTTCTATGTTGGATAGCAAACAAAACCATAAGCTATACAATTAAAGTGGCTACGACAATGAGCATTTCAAGTCCAACAAGCTAAATCCAAACAAGGCAACAACCTCATGGTAGCCTCTCATACAACTATGGACAAAAATATGGAATCTCTTAGTCCCCCCACCCCCACAAAAAAAAAAAAAAAAAAAAAATGCAAATCTTTCTGTGAAGCATATGCCAAGATACCCTACCCACACAAGAGAAACTTTTCAAGAGAAGAGTATTACCAGACCCATTATGCTTGCTCTGCTCAAAACACCTAGAGACAATCGAACATATGCCTCTAATCTGCGGCTGGACAAGGAAAATCTACTTAGATCCAACTTTCAATACACACGACCCTCTAAATGTAACCAAAGCAGACAAATGGCTACTAGATGTATTTGAAGCAAAATCTGACCCGCCTGAAGCAGAGGTAGTTGCGGCAACACTCTAGCTCATATGAAAGACGCGAAATAATGTTGTGTTTCGAGGGACAACAACCTGATCCTCAAGCCATACTAGAAGAAGCACGAGCTCAAGTCACCAACCATCTCCAATGGAAGCCATAGAGCAGCAAATCAAAGCCTAGAATAAGAAGAGAAGAGACCAAGTGGAAACCTTCGACCGGCGACAATATGAAGTTGAATGTGGGTGTTTCGTGGGTGGGGAGTGAAAACCGTGTTCCATCATCGAAATCTTGAGGAATTCGAGTGGGATGGTTGAAGGTGGATTCACGAGCGAGATTGGGGTAGAGTCGCCCCTTCAAGCCGAAGCCCTAGCTTTCGTGAAAGGGCTGAAGTTTCTGCAACAAATCTAAGAGAGTCACATGCAGCAAATACAATAGAAGTCAATAGATTATGTTTATGAAAGTAACAGTTGGATGGTAGTGGAAAGCATCTTGGGTTGAGAAGAAGCACCTTGGGCTGTGAAAAACATAATAAGTGAAGGAAAAGGGTCTTAGGCTAGTTCGGCCGAGCAAAGCCGGCCCATTGTCTAAGGGAAGGAAACTGAGCCGCCGATTGAGTAGAAAAAGCCCATCGAAGCAAAAAACTTCCTTAATTAGGTGTCTTCCCATCCCTAATCTCTTTGGGATAATTTATGTTCAAAACTACATTTACCTTTATCATATAGCTATTGTATTAATGAATGAAAGTAATCACCCATTTTATGACCAAAAAAAAAAAACAGGTTATTACTCCTCTTAAGATCTCTTTGAATTTTATGTAGTCTAGTGTCCCGGTGAATATATAGAAGGCCTTGGTCCTGAGCAAGACCTTAAAAGGCTAAGTAGCACTCCAGGGAGAACTTGGTAGAGGTGGGAATCCCCATGTGCTGCGGGTCCCTCGATCCCCGGACTCTAACTGGGGTACCGAATTAGTGGGCTGTTTGGTGGTGGATTTACACCGTGCTCCTAGCAATAGGAGTCAGAAAACTAGTTACTTACCACATTAAGTTGTGAGGTGCTAGAGATGGCACAGGTGGTTGCTGAAATGCGCCACGGCTCTTCCTCCTTCCTTTAATGGAAAGTTGTAACAACCCAACGGAGGAAAGAGTCCCACGGTTGTTACAACTCATCCTTTAATGGAACTTTGAATTTTATGTAGTCTAGTGTCCCGGTGAATATATAGAAGGCCTTTACAAATTCCATTAGCAATGCCGAGCCATCTTCTCCAATCCAGTCGGTCTCGTTTGAGTGGACCTGACTTAGGCCATTAAAAGTGAAATTCATATGAAAAGTTCAAATGTAAACTGATACGTGTAAGTATGTGCAAAAGCAGACACGCTCAAGGAACATCACATTCTGTCAAAACTTCGACTAGAGAGAGTTGCAGTGCTAAAGCGGTGATTGGCGCCGACGGAGCAGACGAACGGCGGTGAGGACGGGAACGGAGACGGCCATTTTGTTTTCCCCAGCAGCGAGGAGAGGAGTAGGACCGCGAGTGGGTGGACTCACTCTGACTCGCTCACTGCGAAATCTCCCCTTTTCCTACTGTTCGCCACGCGTGATTGGCAGTCGAATATACTTCTTTCGAGCGAGAGAGATGGAAAAGCGAGAAAGGAAGAGGAAGAAGGGGAGAGAAGTAATGATTCCCTGCTTCGACGGCCCATCATGCATCTCTGATGAGCCGTTGATGCTGAGTACTTCGGGGGGAGCTGAAAAGATTGTGACCGAGATGTCGGGCAGGGGTTCGGGCAGATGGCCCAGAGGTTTCAGTTCGGCGTCCTCTTTAACTGGTGGGGCCCATTTTTTGACCGCTTTTTTGACAAACGAGGAAACAAACGTCTGGACAGACAGCTGGAGTGCCGTTGGATCCCGGAGGGCCGAGGCGCCGATCCACCTGGACGGGTCGCCGGACGTCGTGGGTCGCGACGGCCCATTACCCGCTCAGTTTTCGGGTTTCCTTTTTTTTATTATTTATCTTTTCCTTTTCTTTCCATGCGATATTGTGTTTTATCATTTTATCCCTCACAAAAAAAGGAGAGTGAAAGTATAACAAACTTTCTGAATCTGTAACGGAAGTATATTAACCACTTGATTTGGACGGAGCGATTAGGAAACGAATGAGAGAATCTGAACAAATTATAAGAGAAAAGGAAGTAAAAGATTTAAAGGAATTATATTGTGTTCCATTCCCAGCTAAAAAAAAAGGAAAGAAAAAAATACAATAAATATTCTGAATTTGTAACGTAATCGCTTAATTTGGATGGACTGGTTAAGAAAGGAATGAGAGGATCTGGATAATTATAAGGAGAAAAGTAAATAAAGATTTCAAAGTAATTGGATTATAATGTTATTTGGATGCTAGTGAGAGAAAAAAAGGAAAAGAATATATTATTCATGAATATTTTCTTACGTATTTATAAATGAATGTAAAATAAAAGTATACATGAGGGAAGCGTAATGTGGTTTTCGTGGCTTGAGACTACCTTAGGCGTTTTTTCTACTGCCTCGGCATGGGAGGCTATTCATGCGAAGCGTAATGTGGTTCCTTGGCATTCCTTTGTGTGGAGTAAATCTATTACCCCGAGGCACCAATTCCATTTGTGGCTCATCACAAGGAACCGTCTTCCCACTCAGGTCTTTTCTTCTTTCCTTTGGTAGGATTCCTGATGGTGATTGTGTTTTTGTAACTCTAGACCGGATTCCATTAATCATCTCTTCTTTGGGTGCCCAATTACTGCTAGCTTGGCTTCGTTTTGGGCTTCTAAATGCAACATTATATGGCATGATACCAAACCATGGCAAGATACTACCTCTTGGGCCCTTAAAGCTCTCTCAAGCAATGACTTCTCTCAGGTGATTGCTAGATTTTCCTTCACTGCGCTTTGCCATCTTATTTGGAAAACTAGGAATGGCATTCTCTTTCAAGGCAAGACTCTCGCTATGCCTATCATGAAGAACCACCTGCTTAAAGTTGTGAGGGACAAAGCCATCTCCTTTAGCCAAGTGACAGATACTCCGAGAAATAGAAGAACTCAACAAATTTGGGGTATTGACCCGGCCATCTTTGCGGACTAAGTGCTTCGGCCTTTGCTATTTTGTCGCCTACCAGCATGTCAAGGTCTCATTGTGTCACGCCCCGAACCCCGAGTGCATGCCCATCCCTCTCTCGTCGATAAAATTTTGCGACTTCCCAGGACGAGTCACCGACCCTTTCCATTTTATTGTATATGCGGAAGCGAAAAGAAATCCCCTAATAGTAATCATCTCGAGATAGAAAAGCATGATACGAATTCATGAAACAAACATGCTTTTATATATACACTAAGTCATGTACAAAAGTCTATGGCCAAAAGACTACAAAAGACTAGCCTTCCAAAAGAAGCGGTCCTAACTGATCTACGCTTTTGATCACCTCCTTTCAGCTCAAGATCCTCCACTTGACGACCCTGAAAATATTGTCCCACAACGGGGTGAGATAAAATCTCAGCGAGTCTAAGCTCTAAACCCCAATTAGGAGGGAAATACGTCCAGAAAAGTCCTAACCATGCAATCATACCATTAGCATAGAGGACTTACCTCGCCTCAGTTCCACCCTACAGGTCAGGGGGGATTGGGGTGGAGACGATTTCATTTCAGGAGTGGGTTTCGACTCCCACGCCCTGCAAGGAGGTAGGGCAAAAATCTGAGAGTGAGTATTAAAGTAGAATTAGAATATGACCGACCAAAAAAATAAAAAAAACCTACAGGTCAGCGCAGTTCATATACATTATGTATAGAATCGATACATCTAATAATTAATCGCATCACTCAACTCAATAAATCACAGGAGTCTAGATTATAGGGCCAAATCATTATGACACGTCCCATACCATGTCACACAATTTTGTCCCATAATCCGGCGCATCAAATTCAACCATCATGCGTTCCAATTGTTAATTACACCCCTCAAGGGTATGACCAACTCTATTGGCGGTTTTCCGGCATTGCCAAGCGTCGTCTCACCTCCTTTGAGCATGGCGATGTCTCTCAATTAGACGACTTCCCCGAAGGGGCATAGGTATAGAATCTACTGCGACCCAAGTCCTAATGAATGGGTAATATCCGGCTTAACAACCCATGATGGTTTCTCTTAATCAACACATGACTAATCAATCTTAGCCTAGGACACTATGCATTGCACTCAAATGCCTCCATTAAAATAGTGATCTTGGCCTATTTTCTTCGTATTAAAAACATCCCGAAAATAGCCGTGTGTGGGTACACGGTCAATTCGAACCAGAAGACTGATACCTATCTTTTTCAAACCTCACTATTTGATATAGTACTTAAAATCCATTTTCGGTGTTAAACTTGACACCCGGGATTTTCTAAATAAATATCAAAATCCACCAATTTTGGAATTAAATACTCAAAATTCCAATCAGCACTCAATTTGCACAACTAACACTCAATTGCATAAATTAACCACACCATTACAATCAGTACGAAATTCCGGTCACCAACTATCCCGGCCTAAATTCCGGAAAAATAATTAATAAATAATTAATTTTGAAAATTAATTAATTAATTCAATTTAATTTCTAAAAACATTAACCTTTGCCAAAATTATTAAATTAAATACCAATACGGACCCGGAAAATTCCCAAACCCTTCTAGATAAACAATAAAATTTATTTAGGCCTTAGCTAAACCATGCTAATCAACATGCTCAATTAAATAATTACATTTCTAATTTAATCTAACTAAGCACATAATTCCTAATAAAATAAATCTAAACACCCCTTAAACGTCATTAACCTACTAAGCAGAGTTTAGAGTATAAACTCACCGGTTAATTGCGGAAATCGGTTCACCGCGATGGCGACGCGACGACGGCTAAAAACCGAACTTTCGGTGGCGTCAACGGACTTGGACCGGGCCCAAACTTGGCCTAACAAATCTCAGCCCAAATCTAAGATTTGTTTTTGAAACGGGCTGGGCTTGAAGCGGCTGACCTCGCGGGCTTGGGCTGCTGAAATAGACAACTTGCTGGGCTTCAAAGTTGGACTGGACTGCTGATGAGCTGAACAAAATGGGCTCAAAGGAGCTACTTCTTGGGCTGCAGAGAGTTGGGCCGATCGTGCAGTCTTTTGGGCTCGAGCAGAGAAGGAGCTGTTGGACTGACTTCCTCGGGCCGAACAAGAAAATTACGTGGGCTTGTGGGACTGAAATCGAGTGGCTTCGCTGGTCTTCGAGCTGGGGAAAAAGACGCGGCCACGGATCTGCTTCGATGGAGGGTTTTCGCTGTTGGTTGTTCGACTGAAGAAGACACCAGGTGGGGCAGGCGTGCTGGCAGAAGAGCGGATGAAGATGCTGGACGCTCGGTGGAACAATGCAAGTGATGGTGGGCTCACTTGCTGCTGGACTCGTGGGGGAATGGTCAACGAAGGAGTTCTACTTGCAAGGATGTTGACTGAAGCTTCGGTGGATTTGGAAAACAGAAGGTGGAGGGGTGTTGGATGATGGTGAATGATGATGGTGATGGGGGCAGAGACGTGGGCTTCGCTGGGGATGTCGCAAATCAAGGAAAGAAGACGTGGGGTCTTCGGTAGAAACAAAATAGAAGAAAAGAAAGGTAGCAGCTGAGAGAGATAAACAAAAGTGAAGCAGCACTGTGAAGAAGGAGGAAAGAGGAACGACGTGGACGAAGCTGCACCGAATGAAATGAAATGGAAGAGGCGTCCGTGGAGAGCAGCTGGCTTTGTGGTGTGGCGTCCGCGCGAGGAGATGGAGGAGGGGAGTCGTGCACTTCGAAGGGGGAGGATAAAATCAACCAATTAAATATCTAATTCATCATGACTTGGTCTAAGAAGTCTCCAAGCTTATCCAATGGTGTCCCCTATTTCTTTCTAGCCTTTTAATCCACCAATAATTCAAATTAAGGCCAAAATTGCAGCCTCCAAAATGGCATACGAATTTCACCGTAAACACTTCAATTTCCTCTCCGATTATCCAAATCGAGGTTCGATTTATTTGAAGAAAAATCCTAAACAATTTTCCGTAAATCTCGACACTCAAAGGCTTGGCTTGACAATCCAAATTTCCCTTAATTCGGCCCATCTGAATTTTCGCTAATTTTCCGCAACGTTCGAACCGATTTTCCGAAAAATCTCTGAATCTTTGAAAATTCTTCGGATGATGAGTCGACGTTCCTAAAATAGATTGTGACATGACAGAACTTTCGATTTATGAAATCGGGTTCAAATTCGCAGTTAATTTCAATCTAGTGCGATTTTAATGTGACCTAGTCTACCGGGTAACTTTTAGGAATTTTTAGTGTAATTGACCCGTGATTGATTTATCTCGAGTCACATTGTACATCTTCAACACATTGGCAACTCTTAATTGTCCTGAAATTCTCGAGGTATCAATTACGAGCACCGGGTACCAAAACGATAGAAGAATCGGTCTAGTACTGATCGATGAGTATTTTGCAATAAGGTGGAATCACCCACACTCTGATCACATATCTCAATCGAATCGACCTATCTCCAATCTCTGATTGATTTCTGACAGTGCCGTAATGACCCTTACAAACCAACACGGTTGAGCAGTTGATTCCTGGTCGAATTATTAAGTCCATTGCATTTAAATTCCTTAATTACTTTCGCAAATGGTCTAGTTATCCCATGAGTGGCCAACTCAGGAAATAGAACTACCGGCGCGTCGATGAAAGGCTCGATTTAATCGAAAACAAAATCTAAAAATTCAGGATATCACACATTGCCTTTTCTTTCAGAGGGTTAGTGTTGTTCTTGTCTGTTGGCTCCTTTTGGCTGTTTTCGTTTGTCTTGTTGTATTTTCTTATAGCTTTTCTTTCTATTTGACTCTTTCGTGGATGCCGTTTGGCCTCTTGTTGCTACCTTGGTAGCTTTTGGCTTCCTTTTCCTGGCATCTTTCCACTTGACCTGGCTTGTTACCTCGTTGAGTGTAAGTTTTTGATGCCAGTTTCCGAGTTGTTTTGTTTGGTTTAAATCAATATATTCTTACCTTACCAAAAAAAAAAGGTAGACATGAGGGAAAACGAATAATGCGGAAAATATTTTTCATTAACTAATTATTTCAAGTGATAAAAATAATCATTTTTAGAAAAATGTTTTTCAAATCATTTATATTTCGCGAAATGGAGCACGAATATCTCATAATGTTTCCTAATCATTTTCTTCCATCCATTTCCTTCCAGTTAAACATGATTGTGTTCTATTACACTTTCTCATGCCTCTCGATCTTTCCTAACAACATAGTGTGCATCTTAATATTTACCAACGGTCTATCTGAAAAGAAGAATAAAATTTTTTCATTAGGGTTCATTTGTTTCGTAAAAAATATATTATTCATAACTTTTTTTCAAGAAATCATTTTCTAAAAAAATAATCATATTTTTAGGTGTTTTGCTCAAACTTGAAAATGAGCTAGGAAATTTTTTTCCATTATTTATTATTAAAAATCTGATTTGATGTTCTTTTGCGCACTCATTTTAATTATTTTTTATACTTATTTTTTAAAAATCAGATTTTTAAAATTTTAATTAATTTCTTTTTGCTTTTTCCCACAGACGAGCTCGAGCTCTCACTACGCTAGTGAAATAATTCACATAAGCTAACATTATCTGCAAAGCGGAGCTCAGAGGCAAAGTGCGATCATGCCGGTAATTCTCTCCTCTGAAATTGGTTTTAGGAGACTTTACCATCAAAAATAAAAAAAAATATTGAAGCACTAGATTCATATCTTAGTTGATTCAAAATTGAATCGAAAATTTTTATGAATCCACGACATCTTAAACTATATATATATATATATATTCATAACTTAATCACTTCTTAATTAGTTCAAAATTTATAAAACCCTAATTTGTGTCACAACCCAAATATTACTCCGATTAAACCAACGGATGAGGCGGGCGCGTACTGGCACCGGATACAAGGTCAAATCGCTTGACGAAGTCACCTGGCGCAATAGCCTCTTCCCTTATGTCACGGGCCGAGAGTTCCCTTGGCCTCGGAAACGACCCGCGGGCGCCTAGCGAGCGGAATTCGCCAAGCCAGCCCTTTCTTTTCTGTTCCACGAACGATACGGTGAATGATTCTTCGTGCGAGATCCTACCACGCCCAGCTTCGCTCGGGCGTCTAGTCCATCGAGTAGGCGGCAGCAGTTCTCTTTAGGGACGACAACCGGTTTCGGCTGCCATGGCCTCGTCGGGAGAGCGGCATCGGCTCCCGACCAGTTTGTGCACGGGAGGCCTACCCCGTCTTCAGAGCTCCTAAGTAATGTAATCCTTCTATCCTAGAACTCCTAGCACCAACCGTCCTGACGCCACTCCCACGGACCGTTGTGTTCTACCCTTTCGCCTCACACTCTTTACTGAGATAACCCCAAGCGCCACTCACAAGTGTCACGAGTACGGGAGGATTCACGGACCGTGACATTCTCCCCCACTCACCCGCAACGCCCTCGTTGCGATCTCGCTCCGTCGCTTCCTAGCGTAAATTAACCATTGATGTGCCACTTTTGGGAATTCACATCGAACGGTCACGCTCGCCCAACAAAACAGGTTCTTCTCCATTGGTGGCTTCTTTTGATCTCCGCCGTTCGGCCATTTCGTCACCTCGCGCTTTCCGGCAAGTGTGGCATTTTTCGCCAACCGCATCTTTTGGCAAAGACTATTCCGGCCTAAACAAAGCATCTTTGACCCCAAAGAGACCAATGGAGGTTCTTTTCTTGTTGAAAACGTGATAGTAGACCTCTTCTTCGAATTCACCGATCGATCCAGAACGTTATCCCCATTCGGCAAGGGTTCGGTTCTTCTCGAACTCCCTATCGGCTCGGCGGAACCGACTCGTCCTAGTACCATTGCCATCCAAGGAACAGAGAGCGTGGCTTCGTTCGAGCATCTTGTGCCCCGGCCATTCACTTTCCGCCGCGCGAGGACCGGACGGGCGCTCATCGGTTCGACCCACTAGAGCGAGAAGCTCGATTCTCCGACTTGCTCACTTGCTTACCGGAGGGATTCCGCTCCGATACCACTTGTCACGGGCCGAGAGTTCCCTTGGCCTCGGAACGACCCGCGGGCGCCTAGCGAGCGGAATTCGCCGAGCCGGCCCTTTCTTTAGTCTGTTCCACGAACGATACGGTGAATGATTCTTCGTGCGAGATCCTACCACGCCCGCCTTCGCTCGGGCGTCTAGTCCATCGAGTAAGGCGGCAGTTCTCTTTAGGGACGACAACCCGGTTTCGGCCGCCATGGCCTCGTCGGGAGGAGAGCGGCATCGGCTCCCGACCGGTTTGTGCACGGGAGGCCTACCCCGTCTTGAGCTCCCAAGTAATGTAATCCTTCTATCCTAGAACTCCCAAGACCAACCGTCCCGACGCCACTCCCACGGGCCAGGTTGTGTTCTACCCCCGCCTCACACTCTTTTCTGAGATAACCCCTAAAGCCGCCACTCACAAAGTGTCACGAGTACGGGAGGATTCACGGACCGTGACACTTACCTCTTCTTTCTTCTCCCCTTTGTCCTTCTCTTTCTTTTCGCTGAGGGAGCTCTCGTTCCCTTTACGCTGAACATGCCCTTTATTTCTTCTTTTCCTTTTTTTAATAAATTTTATATGGGTTCCACCACGATCCCTTTGACTCTAAATATTACAAAAAAATTGACGGAGACGTCTTCGATCGAAGAGGAGGATAAATGTAGCGATGCGAAAGGCAATTACTGACGGCGAAGCCCGAGATTCAGCTAACAGCGACGGGCTCTTGACTCGATCGGAGGAGACGAGTTTTGACTTCGACTCAACACCAAATCTAGAACCTAATTCGGACTTTGAAGGGAGACACAGCTTGCGGAGGAGCTGCCAAGAATCGGAAGCGGGTTGGGGCCGGGGGGCGGGGGATCGGGGGAGAGAGAGAGAGAGAGTGGGAGTGAAGGGATTTTAGAGAGAGAAATCGAGAGAAGCGTTAGAAGCGGGGAGGGATCTCCATGTTCAGAAAGAGGATGAGAGGACACTCTGAAAAGAAATCATTTTCCCCCTTTTGAAGGGACTTTTCTGCTACGTGGTAGTACGTCTGATACGACACGACACGACACGTCAATACATCATTTCTTAAAAATAGAGAATTTCGACACGTTCCGACACATTATATATTAAATATATTTTAATATATAAATACATAAATAAATAATAATAATAATAATAATAGCCTAGAATTAATTTACACGAAAAATATTAAATAATATCATTCATTATTTTAATTTGTTACAATAATACACAAAACTTAGAGGAAAAAAATATTGTTTAAAGAAAAATGCTGAAATGGTATTTTTAAATTTATTTATTTATCATATATAGCATTTTTTATTACTTCTTTCATTAGTAAAAGACATTTAAAGAAAATAAAACAATTCTAAAAAAACAAAACCGAAAAAAAAAAAAAATTGACCTCATGCATGTATATTTATAGCAATTTTATTACTTATTTTATTACTTATTTTGTGTATATTTATATTTTGACCCTTCAAGTATTAGAAATTTTTAAAATTGACCCCGTGCATGTCGAAATTCTGGACTCACGTGTCGGAGAGAGTTGACCACGTGTCGGATCTTTCGATACTCGTTGACCGCGTGTCAGAGCGTGTTGGGACGTGTCGGAGTATGTCAAACGTGTGTCAGAGTGTCGAACACGACACGAAGGCTTCTAGAGAGTATCCGTGCTACATAGCTTTTCTGTTGACAGGAAACGCGTTCTTTGACCACTTATTTTCCACGCAAATTTTTTGTTTCCGAAAAATATTTTTTTGTGATACAAACGGAAGGGAGGGCCTGTCTAATCTTCAAGTCTACTCTTCAGGTCTCCTCTTGGAGTCTTCCGTGTCCACTATTCCAGTCAACTAGACTGTATCAGCAGATTCCAAGAAACTGAATATGCAGGAAGGAATTACCAATGAGAATGCCTTCTTTAACGTCCAAATGGTAATTTCATCCTTGTCTTTGCTTATGCTGATGCTATTCATTGGTAGAGCACGCACGTTGATGCGTGCTATCGACTCCTTTCTTTTCTTCCTCAAAAACCAGAGTTTGTTTTCCAGTTCGTATGATGGCTACAGAGCATTGTAGTATTGCCAGAGCGTTAGCTTACATTCTCTTCCTCTCCATCTTCGTCGTATCAGCCCAGTCGGTGAAATATGAGGATTGTGAGGCCACTATGTGTAGCAAGAGTGGTCCGACCATAAGCTATCCCTTTTATGTTGCTGGAAGTGGGCAGGAACTTTGTGGCCACCCTGGTTTCGAGGTTAGCTGCGAAGGAGGGGACGCTATGTATGGCAACTTATCCATCCGAAGCATCTCTTATGAAAAGCGGTCCTTTCAGTTAGCAACTCAGAATATGAATGACACCGGTTGCTTTGTTCCTCATCCCTTCCCCCATATTCACTATTATCTCTTCCAAAACTCCAGTTCCCAATATTACCTAAAGTTCTTCTATGGCTGCACTGATACATTTTCTGTAGACTTGCCTCAATCTCGGCTAAGTTGCACTTCTGATCAATTAAATTTCACGTTTGTTGTCCTAACACGTGGGGCAAAATGGCCAATACAGCAGGATGGATTCTGTAATTCAAGCAGTAGAATACCGGTTGAACTGAAGGAGGGAATCCCCAACCCAACCATAAATAGTGTTGATTACAGGGAGCTCCTGAAGGATGGGTTCACATTGAACTGGACATTGTTGACCAATA
Organism: Eucalyptus brandiana; assembly: GCA_014182725.1. NCBI lineage: Eukaryota > Viridiplantae > Streptophyta > Magnoliopsida > Myrtales > Myrtaceae > Eucalyptus > Eucalyptus brandiana. Next base: position 35,493,276 of record CM024669.1, read on the forward strand.
AGAGGTGTACCACGTGCAGGCACAGTGGAGGCCGATGTGGCAGATCAAATGACAAAGAATTTGTTTGCTATTGCTCTGATGGATCTAGCCGCGAATATTGTGATGCTGGTGAGTTTCACCAGAAGCATATTCTCACAACTTCCTGATGTTTGGTCACTAGCGTCATTTCACGTGTCTACATGTCTCAATGTCCCCAGCAATGTTGCATATTTATCGTCTATTTTTTGCGGGGGGACCCCTCATATTGTCTCTGCTTTAATGTTGTAGGTAAAGGCAACGACTTACCAAAGAAAGGTGCCATTTGTAAGTAACATCAACTTGACTTCTCAGCCATGCGTGTGAATTAAAATCAAGACTTTTGGCGATGGCACGATGCATGCCTTCTAGAAATCAAAATTCCTATTCCTTAATTATTTAAGGCGTTTTCACTATAGAAATGATTTTTTCTTGTTTTATATACACTTAGTATTTCCTATTGGTCACAGATGCTTCATTATGTGGGGTGGGTGCTGTTGCGATGGTTCTAGCATATCTTTGTAAAAAGAGATTTTGCAATCAGAAATCCATGGCCCCATGGAGCAGGAAGATGAATGGGTTTGATAAATTTGAGACCGTTTTCGAAAATGATGGTATGTCAATTCTGAGAAGATATTCTTATGTTGAGATCAAGAGAATGACAAACTCATTCAAAGAAAAGCTCGGCCAAGGAGGCTATGGCTCAGTGTACAAAGGCAATCTCCCAAATGGTCGTCTTGTGGCAGTGAAGATCCTAAGCAAATTAAGTGGAGATGGTGAAGAATTCATCAATGAGGTAAACAGTATAAGCAGAACTTCCCATGTCAACATTGTTCATCTGCTAGGTTTCTGCTTTCACAAAACCAGAAGGGCTCTTGTCTATGAGTTTATGGCCAATGGATCTCTGGAGAAATTCATATATGAAGAGAACTACCGCAAGCTAGGTCATTGCCACCTTGGATGGGACACCTTGTACCAAATCTCCCTAGGCATTGCTCAAGGACTTGAATACTTGCACCGAGGCTGCAACTCGAGAATATTACACTTTGACATAAAGCCGCACAACATTCTTCTTGATGAAAATTATCACCCCAAGATCTCGGATTTCGGCCTTGCAAAAATATGCCATCAAGATGAGAGCACCATCTCACTATTTGGTGCGCGAGGGACTATGGGGTTTATTGCTCCGGAAGTGTTTTGCAGGAACTTTGGTGGAATATCTCACAAATCGGATGTGTACAGCTTTGGGATGACGGTGCTTGAGATTGTTGGTGGGAGGAAAAACATTGTGGCAGGTGCTAATCGAACCAGCGAGGTGTACTTCCCGCATTGGATTCACAAGCGTCTTGAACTTCGAGAAGAGCTTGGACTGCCGAATACTCTTAATGAAAGAGACAACGAGAAGGCTAGGAAGATGATAATAGTGAGCTTGTGGTGCATACAGACCAATCCTTCAAATAGGCCGACGATGAGTGAGGTGGTGGATAAGTTAAGGGGCAGCGTTGCCTGTTTGCAAGTTCCTCCCAAGCCCTATTTGTCTTCTCCATCGAGATCATCACCAACCACTTCAATATCCATGATTGTGTGAAACATAGTTCGGCAAGACTACTTTTATTACTAAAAGCCTTAAATTCAATACAATGAGCTGTCTATAAGTTCAATGACAAGACATGTAAATAGGATCAGGTAGGCTCATTTCATGACCTAGACATGAGCTGGCTATAAATTGCATTGCCGAGCTGAATTTACGGACTATGTTTTATCTGGCATATTCATTTCATCTATGCCTTCAACAATGGTAAGAATAATACTATTGGCAAAACATTTCTTCTGGCTTTGTCTAGAGGAACCTACAGGTGGCTATTAAACTCTCGGTGAATAGGTTTGTTTGGACTAGGAAGATTCGCAAATTTCACTGTTAAGCGTTGAAATAACAGTTGAAATGGTACAAAGTAGCTCACTCATATGCATCTCAAGCTTCAACTTAGAAGCATCTCACAGATATTTCCCGATTGACTAGTGCTAAAACTTAGTCTTCCTTCCACAATTTCCATACTTGCGAAAAAAGAGAAAAAAGAAAAGTGAAGATTTCGAGTCTGATTATTATTGGAATTTGAGTTGATGGAAATATATTGAGTTCTTTGTGGGTCGTAGCTTACGAATCCTAATAGGGTCGAGGATGGATCTTCCTCATTGAAGCTAGTGTCCTGTTCCCCACTTATGATTTGTGGCAATAGTGTTTAGAATCTAAAGATATCTGAGTTTCTTTGAAAACACTCTTTCATTGCATACTCTAGAGCTATGTAACCACTTGCAATTCATGAATCATGCTCATATTCCTTGTCTTATGCATGTTACGTAGGAAAAAGAAATTGGCATTAGATTTATCAATGAGAGAGGTGCTTACCAAGATGCTACATAGGAAAAAGAAATTGGTATTAGATTTAATAATGAGAGAGGTGCTAATCGGAACACTCTGTATATCTACTTAATGTTTTTTGTCCCCAAATACCTTGGTCATCCAACAGGTTATTACCCCTCTTAAGATCTCTTTGAATTTTAATTAGTCTAGTGTCCTGGCAAAGATATAGTAGGCCTCAACAAATTCCATCAGCAATGCCGAACCGTCTTCTCCAATCCCGTTGGTCTCGTTTGAGTGGATCTGACTTAGGCCATTAAAAGTGAAATTCATATAAAAAGTTCAAATGTAAACTGATACATGTGTAAGTATGTGCAAAAGCAGACACGCTCAAGGAACATCATGTTCTGTCAAAACTTAGACTAGAGAGAGAGTTACAGTGCCTAAGCGGCGATTGGCGCCGACGGCGCAGACGAACGGCGGTGAGGACGGGAACGGAGACGGCCATTTGTTTTCCCCAACAGTGAGGAGAGGAGTAGGAACGCGAGCGGGTGGACTCACTCTGACTCGCTCACCGCGAAATCTCCCTTTTTCCTACTGTTCGGCGCGCGTGGCTCGCAGTCAAATATACTTCTTTCGAGCGAGAGAGGTGGAAAAGCGAGAAAGGAAGAGGAAGAAGGGGGAGAGAAGTAATGATTCCCTGCTTCGACGGCCCATCGCGCATCTCTGATCCGAGCCGTTGATGCTGAGTACTTCGGGGGAAGCTGAAAAGATTGCGACCGAGATGTCGGGCAGGGGTTCGGGCAGATGACCCAGAGGTTTCGGTTCGGTGTCCTCTTTAACTGGTGGGGCCCATGTTTTGACCGCTTTTTTGACAAATGTGGAAACGAATGTCTGGACAGACAGCTGGAGCGCCGTTGGATCCCGGAGGGCCGAGGCGCCGATCCACCTGGACGGGTCGCCGGAAGTTGCGGGTCGCGACGGCCCATTACCGGCTCAGTTTTCGGGTTTCTTTTTTTTATTATTTGTCTTTTCCTTTTCTTTCCACGCGATATTGTGTTTTATCATTTTATCCCCCACAAAAAAAGGAGAGTGAAACTATAATAAAATTTCTGAATCTGTGACGGAAGTATATTAACCACTTGATTTGGACCGGAGTGATTAGGAAACAAATGAGAGATCTGAACAATTATGAGGGATAAGGAAGTAAAAGACTTAAAGGAATTATATTGTGTTCCATTCCCAGCAAAAAAAAAAGGAAAGAAAAAATACAATAAATATTCTGAATTTGTAAGGTAATCGTTTAATTTGGATGGACTGGTTAAGAAAGAAATGAGAGGATCTGGATAATTATGAGGAGAAAAGTAAGTAAAGATTTAAAGGAATTAAATTGCAATGTTATTTTGAGGGAAGAAAAAATGGAAAAGAATATATTATTCATGAATATTTTCTTATGCGTTTATAAATAACTGTAAGATAAAAGTATACATGATGGAAAATGAACGAAATGGAAAATATTTAGAAATGATTGTTTATAATTAACCAAAACATTACGAAACAAATTATCATCGATAATAAGAAAATATTTTTCACCAATTAATTATATTCAAATAATACAAACGATCATTTATAGGAAAATAGTTATAAAAATTTTATTTTTTGTGAACAAATGGAGCATTAATTTCTCGTAATCTTTCCCAATCGTTTTCTTCCATTTATTTCCTTCCAATTAAACACGATGTTGTTCTTTTACACTTTCTTATGCCTCTTAATCTTTCCTATCGGCATAGCGCATCTTCATATTTACCAAACATGCACGGTTTATCTAAAAGGAAAAATCAAGTTTTTTCATTAAGGTTCATTTATTTCACGAAAAATATTTCACTTATGAAAAATGTTCTTCCATAAGCCATTTTCCAGAAAAATGAAAATATTTTTCTGATGTTTGGCCCAATCCTAAAAATGAAGTAGGAAAAAAATTTTCCATTATTTGTTATGGAAAATTTGATTTGAATTTCTTCCGTGCACTCTTTTTAATTATTTTTTAATTTTTAATTTTTTTAAATCATACTTTTAATTTTTTTCTTTTGTCTTCTCTTTCTTTTTGCTTTTTCCTTGACTGGCCATAGCCAAGCTAGAGCTCTCACTAAGGGTCCGTTCGTTTCGCGGAAAATGAGCCATTTCCGGAAAATATTTTCTCAAAAGTCATTTTTCAGGAAAATGACAATATTTTTCCGGTGTTCGGCTAAAACTTGAAAATGTTTAAGAAAATATTTTCCAAGATTCGCTAAGGAAAATATTTTCCGCTCATCAAAATGGCGAGTGCGAGTGTTAAGCTCAAGGCTCGCGGATCGACGAGCACGAGTTTGAGATCGACAAGCTTGAGGTTCGGTTGGTTCGACGACTAGCCAAGAAAGAAGAAGATGGAAAACAAATAAAGTAAAAAGAAAAAAGAAAAGAAAAAGGAAATTAAAAATAATTCGAATTGAAAAAGAAAAAGAAAATTAAAAAATAATTCGAATACAAAAAGAAAAGAAGAAGAAGAAATGAGAGGAGGAAGTGATGATTTGTAGATGTGTGGGATAAGTGAGATCAAGTGAGGGAAATGTTTTCCACTTTTGAAAAGTGGAAAATATTTTCCCTACTTTAGAGGACTTTTTTCCTTTGATGGAAAACATTTTTCTCAAGGAATTCATTTTCCGTAAAACAAACGCCGGAAAATCCATAAAACGTTTTCCCGGAAATTATTTTCCGCGAAACAAACGGAGCCTAAGTTAGCGAGCTGGAGCCTCGTCAGATGTCATGTTCACCAAACTCATTCCACTTGTCTTTCATATGTCAAAACTAAGTAAAATACTACAGCTACTACAAGATAGTTATACTAAGTTTATAAGCTAACCAAACCACTCATACATGTTAACAAAACTCTCAAATGAAGTTAATATTCAAAGTTATCCATAAAGCCCAATCATGCCAATAATTCTCTCCACCAAAACTCGTTTCAAGAGACTTTACAAATAAAAATAAAAATTTTGAAGCACTAAAAGACCTATAACTTAATTGACTCAAAATGAGCAGATAATTCTACAAATCCACAATATGCTAGACTATCATTTTTATATATATTCATAATTATAACTCAACCACTCCTTAATCGGATTTCGTAGCTCAAAATCTACAAAGTCCAAAATTTGTACCTCAACACAAATATAATGTCTCAACCCAAATATTACTCCGATTAAACCAACGGAGGAGGCGGGCACGAACTGGCGTTGGATACAAAGTCAAATCGCTTGACGAAGTCACCCGGCGCAATAGCCTCTTCCCTTACCTCTTCCTTCTTCTCCCCTTTGTCTTTCTCTTTCTTTTCGCTGAGCGAGCTCTCGTTCTCTTTACGCTGAACATGCCCTTTCTTTCTTCTTTTACTTTTTCTTTTTTTTTTTTAAAGTATTTTTTATGGCTTCCACCACGATCTTTTTGACTCTAAATAATACAATAAATTGACGGAGACGACTTCGATCGAAGAGGAGGATAGATGTAGCGACGCGAAAGGCAGTTACCCTCGCGATGGCGAAGTTCGAGATTCGGCGAACAGCGACGGGCAGTTTTGACTTCGACTCAAGACCAAATCTAGAACCTCATTCGGACTTGAAGGGAGAGACTGGTTGCGGAGGAGCCGCCGAGAATCGGAAGCGCGTTTGGGGAGCCAGAGAAGGTCAGGGATGGAATTACTCCATGTCCAGGATGAGAGGATGCCTGAAAAAGATGGGACCGGAAATCATTTTCCCTAATTTTTTTTTTTTTTTTTTTTTGAGCAAGCATTTTCCCTAATTTAAGAAGGGTATTTTCCGCCGACCGAAAACGTTTTCTTTAACCACTCATTTTCTACGCCCCCTAAAAAATAAGGAAAAATTTTTCCGCAAAAAGTAAATCATGTCCACTTTTCCAAGTCAACTAAAGTGTATCAGCAGATTCCAAGAAACTGAATATGCAGGAAGGAATTACCAATAAGAATGCCTTCTTTAATGTCCAAACAGTGAAATCATCCTCGTCTTTGCTTATGCTGATGCTATCCATTTGCAGAGCGCACTTCCATACGTGCTATCGACCCCGACCGAAAACGTTTTCTTTAACCACTCATTTTCTACGCCCCCTAAAAAATAAGGAAAAATTTTGCCGCAAAAAGTAAATCATGTCGACTTTTCCAAGTCAACTAAAGTGTATCAGCAGATTCCAAGAAACTGAATATGCAGGAAGGAATTACCAATAAGAATGCCTTCTTTAATGTCCAAACAGTGAAATCATCCTCGTCTTTGCTTATGCTGATGCTATCCATTTGCAGAGCGCACTTCCATACGTGCTATCGACTCCTTTCTTTTCTTCCTCAAAAACCAGAGTTTGTTTTCCAGTTCGTATGATGGGTACAGAGCGTTGTAGTATCGCCAGAGCGTTAGCTTACATTCTCTTCCTCTCCATCTTCGTAGTATCAGCCCAGTCGGTGAAATATGAGGATTGTGAGGCCACTTTGTGTAGCAAGCGTGGTCCGACCATAAGCTATCCCTTCTATGTTGCTGGAAGTGGGCAGGAACTTTGTGGCTACCCCGGCTTCGAGGTTAGATGTGAAGGAGGGGAAATCATGTATGGCGGCTTCTCCATCCGAAGCATCTCTTATGAGAAGCAATCCTTTCGGTTAGCAACTCGGTATATGAATGACACCGGTTGCTTCGTTCCTCATCCCAACACCTCTTATCGCTATAATCTCTTCCAGAAATCCAGTGCACAGGATTACCTAAAGTTCTTCTATGGCTGCACTGATACATTTTCTACAGATTTGCCTCAATCTAGGCTAAATTGCACTTCTGATCAATTAAATTACACGTTTGTTGTGCTAACACATGGGGAAGAATGGGCAGTACGGAAGGATGGAGACTTTAATTCAAGCAGTAGAATACCAGTTGAACTGAAGGAGGGAATCCCCAACCCAACCATAAATAGTGTTGACTACAGGGAGCTCCTGAAGGATGGGTTCGCATTGAACTGGACATTGTTGACCAATAAGGGTTGTGCCAAGTGCATACACAGTGGAGGCCGATGTGGCAGATCAAATGACAAAGACTTTGTTTGCTATTGCTCAGATGGATCTAGTCGTGAAAATTGTGATGCTGGTAAGTTTTACCAGGACTTGCTGCGATACGCAAATCCTTTAGCTTGGTTTCCATTTTCCTTTGTCAAGCGTATTCTCACAACTCTCAAGTGTTTGGTCAGTAGCGTCATTTTAAGTGTCTACATGTCTCAATGTCCTCAACAATGTTGCATATTTATAGTTTATTTTTCGCAAGGGATCCCTCATACCGTCATTGATTTAACGTTGCAGGTAAAGATGACAAGTTACTGAAGAAATGTGTCATTTGTAAGTAATATATTTTTGATTTCCTAGCCATGCGTATGAATTAAAATCAAGACTTTTGGCAATGGCACGGTGCCTACCTTCCAGAAATCAAAATTCCGATTCATATACCATTTTTTTTTTCTTTTTTTGGTCACAGATGCCTCATTCTGTGGGATGGGTGCTGTTGCAGTGGTTCTAGCATATATTTGTAAACAAAGATATTGCAATCAGAAATCCATAGTCCCATGGAGCAAGAAGATGAATAGGTTTGATAAATTTGAGGCTGTTTTCGAAAATCAAGGCATGTCAATTCCGGGAAGATATTCTTATGCTGAGATCAAGAGAATGACCAACTCATTCAAAGAAAAGCTCGGCCAAGGAGGCTATGGTTCCGTGTACAAAGGCAATCTCCCAAATGGTCGTCTTGTGGCAGTGAAGATCCTAAGCAAATTAAGAGGAGATAGTGAAGAATTCATCAATGAGGTAAACAGTATAAGCAGAACTTCCCATGTCAACATTGTTAATCTGCTAGGTTTTTGCTTTCATGAAACCAACAGGGCTCTTGTCTATGAGTTTATGGCCAATGGATCTCTGGAGAAATTCATATATGAAGAGAACTACAGTAAGCTAGGTCATTGCCACCTCGGATGGGACACCTTGTACCAAATCTCCCTAGGCATTGCTCAGGGTCTCGAATACTTGCACCGAGGTTGCAACTCAAGAATATTACACTTTGACATAAAGCCACACAACATTCTTCTTGATGAAAATTATCGCCCCAAGATCTCTGATTTCGGCCTTGCAAAAATATGCCATCGAGATGAGAGCACCATCTCACTATTTGGTGCACGAGGGACCGCGGGGTTTATCGCCCCAGAAGTGTTTTGCAGGAACATTGGTGTAGTATCTCACAAATCGGATGTGTATAGCTTTGGGATGACAGTGCTCGAGATGGTTGGTGGGAGGAGAGACACAGTGTCAAGTGCTGATCAAACTAGCGAAGTATACTTTCCGCATTGGATTCACAAGCGTCTTGAACTTCAAGAAGAATTTGGACTACCGAATATTGTGAACGAAGGAGACAACGGGAAGGCTAGGAAGATGATAATAGTGAGCTTGTGGTGCATACAGACCAATCCTTCAAATAGGCCGACAATGAGTGAGGTGGTGGATAAGTTAAGAGGTGGTGTTGACTGTTTGCAAGTTCCTCCCAAGCCCTATTTGTCTTCTCCATCAAGATCATCACCAACCACTTCAATGTCCATGATTATGTGAAACATAGTTTGGCAAGAATACTTTTATAAGTAAGAGCTTTAAATTCAATGCAATGAGCTGTCTATAAGTTCAATAACAGGACATGTAAATAGGATCAGGCAGGTTCATTTCCTAACGGAGACATGAGCTAACTATAAGTTGCATTGTTGAGCTGAATTACAAAATATGTCTTATCTTGCATGCTTATTTCATCCGTGCCTTCGACAGTGGGAAGAATAATGCTATTGGCAAAACATTTCTTCTAGCTTTGTCCGGGGGAACCTATCGGTGGCTATTAAGCTCACGGTGAATGGGTTTGTTCAAACTGGGAAGATCCACAAATTTCGCTATTAAGCATTGAAATAACAGTTGAAATCGTATAGACTATAGAGTAGCCAACTAATATGCATTTTAAGGCCTTGACTTCGAAGCATCTCACAGATATTTCCCGGATGACTAGGTTTAGAACATAGTCTCCCTTCCACAATTTCCATACCCGCCAAAAAAAAAAAAAAATAAATAAAGCAAAGATTTCGAATCAGATTATTATTGGAATTTGAGTTGATGGAAATAGATGAGTTCTCTATTGGTAACAATTTACGAATCCTAATAGGCTCAATGATGGATCTTCCTCATTTGAAGCTACTGTTCTGTCTTCCACTTATGATCTTCGGTGATGGTACCCCAAATATAAAGACGGCTGATCTTTTCTTTTTTCCCTGAAAACCGCCCTTCCATTGCATATTTTGGAGCCATGTAATCGCTTGCATTTCATGAATCATGTTCATATTCCTTGTGCATGCTACGAAGGAAAAAAGAAATATGTACTAGATTAATAATAAGAGAGGTACTAACTAGTTCTCTTAGGCATGTTTGTTTGTGTTCTTTTTTTGTTCCTCGAAACACAATTTCTGTTCTTTTGTTCCGGGGAACAAAAAAAGAACAGAACGCATTTGTTTACACTTTTGTTCTCGGGAACAGAAACAAGCCGAGAACACTTCTGAAAAACAATTTTTCTCCCTCCTATTTTTTCCTTCTCTTTCTTTTCTTCTTCTTTTTTCTTTGGCTGGCAACCTCGCCGAAGCATCACCAGTCCCAGCCGAGGCTCGGCCTCGCCTTGGCCGGGTGAGCTCAAGCTCGCCTAGATCCATTTCTGAGAAGTGGAAAATATTTTCTTCACTTTTAAAAGTTATTTTTTCCAATGATAGAAAATATTTTTCTTAACTAGTTCATTTTTCGTGAAACGAACGCTGGAAAATCCGGAAAACGTTTTTCCGGAAGTCATTTTTCGCGAAACGAACAGACCCTAAGTAACAAAAGTTCCAACAGATCACCATCAACAGAATTGACGGTAGAGAATTACCTGGTCTACTATGCCCACTTTTCAAGTTAAGACACCTAGATCATATCAGCAGATTCCAAGACACTGATTGGGGGCATGAAAAAAATACCAATGAGAACGCCTTCTTTAACGTCCACTTAGGAAAATCATACTCGTCTTGCTTATGCTGAAGCCATTCGCGGGGTAGAACCTACTTCAATTCGTGCTAATAAACTCCTTTCTTTTCTTGCTCAAAAACCAGATTTTGGTTTTGAAATCTTAGGATGGGTATCCAACAGTGTAATATTGCGAGAACGTTAGCTTACACTCTCTTCATAAGCTCAGCCAAGGAGGCTATGGTTTTGTGTACAAAGGCAATCTCCCAAGTGGTCGTCTTGTGGCAGTGAAGATCCTAAGCAACTTAAGAGGAGACGATGAAGAATTCATCAATGAGGTAAAAAGTACAAGCAAAACTTCTCATGTCAACATTGTTAATTTGCTAGGTTTCTGCTTTCACAAAACCAAAAGGGCTCTTGTCTATGAGTACATGGTCAAGGGATCACTGGAGAAACTCATATACAAAGAGAACTACAACAAATTAAGTTGTTGCTCTCTTGAATGGGACACCTTGTACCAAATCTCCCTAGGCATAGCTCAAGGGCTCGAATACTTGCCCCGAGGTTGCAACTCGAGAATATTACACCTCAGCATAAAGCCGCACAATATTCTTCTTGATGAAAATTATCGCCCCAAAAACTCCGATTTCGGCCTTGCAAAAATATGCCATCAAGATGAGAGCACCATCTCACTATTTGGTGCACGAGGGACCATGGGGTTTATTGCCCTGGAAGTCTTTTGTAGGAACTTTGGTGAAATGTCTCACAAATCGGATGTGTATAGCTTTGGGATGACGATGCTTGAAATGGTTGGAAGGAAAAATTTGGTGGCAGGTGCTGATTGAACAAGTGAAGTATACTTCCCGCATTGGATTCATAAGCGTCTTGAACTCCAGCAAGAGCTTGGACTGCGGAATATTGACAATGAAGGAGATAGAGAGAAGGCTAGGAAGATGATAATAGCGAGCTTGTGGTGCATACAAACCAATCCTTCAAATAGGCGAATGATGAGTGAGGTGGTGGATAAGTTAAGAGACGGTGTTGATTGCTTGCAAGTTCCTCCCAAGCCTTATTTGTCTTCTCTGTCAAGATCAGCAACAACCAGTTTGCTGTCCATGATTTGTGAAACATATTTTGTTAAGAATAGTTTTATAACTAAGAGCTTTGATTCAATGCAATGAGGAGCTTGTACACAAAGATCGTTAGATAAGTGTATTATAATTTTCCAACTATTATTGTTGAATGTACTGAAATTTAAGCTGATTCTTAAGTTACATAATGCCAAGTCATTAATAATACAAGAGCATCTTAACATGACTTTGCATCTTATGTAGCTCTATGTCAATATTCAGCGTAAAGTTACGTCTATATTATCATCATGTATAAACCATACAATCTAAATGTTGGAATAGCCCACTTTCCTGCCAATGTGAAGTGAAAGCACTATCCTCATAGACTGCACCAAACATTTGCACCTCAACTTTGGAATGACACAAGCATGTTTATCTCAAGAATTGTGAAGTGTAAAAATTATTCATGCTAACTACACCTTGTTGGAGAAATCTATCCAGAATATTTTGAAGCTGACAAAACGTTTCTATCAGTCTAGTCTGGATATTTGCAAGACTTCGTTTAGCGTCCGAAGACTTTCAAGATCACCGGACTCAAAGACTCAAGACTCAAGACTCAAGACTATTCTCATTGACAGTTTTTCTAATCCAAGTGACGAAGGAATTCCGAGCCAAAGTATTTGGTTGAAGATTTATTCCTATCCTCTGGAGAAGATCCCTTGGCTGGATAACTGTAATGGATTCATTCATTCGTTATCAAGATCGTTTGAAGATCCGATGATCGACGAAGCATTCTTGGAAGGTTCTATTCTTGGAAACCAAGATCCTGATTGTATGGGCGAACATGATTGATGGGCTATCGTCAAGTTCCTTTAATAGCTCGAATGATCTTCTTGATTGATTCCGTCCAACGGGTAGGTTGGAGGAATTCCTTTGGTAAGTGCCAACGAGTATGATGGCATAAAGGAGTATAAAAGGAAGTCGTTCTAGCTGCTTTAGTATATAATCGATAGAAAAATTCCTGAGTCTGAAGCACCTTGATTATTAGTCGATTCATTCTGAGCGAAATTGTACACACAAAGAGTGTCTATACTTAGTGATACCTTGAGCGAGTGTGGGAGATCATCTACACCGAGAATTCAAGGGAGAACATTTTGTAACATCTCTTTGTTCATAGTGGAATCCAACCAATAAAATCGTGTAGAAGAGTGGACGTAGGCTTGAAATGTTCGAACCACTATAAACCGCCTGTTCAATTCTCTCTTCTCTCAAGTCTTACTTTGATTATTATTTGTCTCATATCTATTAATTGTCTAGTATTGAGCAATTATCGAGAAAAATCTCGCATATACCTATTCACCCCCCTCTAGGTACTTAATCTAGCTATATCACACCTAACTGTGTGGCCCAATGTACAGTAATTTTTTTTTTAGGGTGCGTTTGGTTTAACATTTCCAATGAGCTTGCAGCCTCTAAAGCCTATTGAGGAAATGCTGAATTGTTTGACAATTATATTGGTGGAGCTTTCTCTTGAAAGCTAACATTGAAAAGGTTAAAAGCTCAATGCTAGTAGAGACTAACTTTGGGCTTTCAATATTTACAAGCTAAACTCATTTTTTTCTTCCAAAACTCCCCTAACCAATTCTTCAAATTTTTGATTTTGTCTTACATTATTTATTATTAAAAAGGCCCAAACCCTTCATTGGTCCAGCAAAGGGCTATGGCCGCCAACACTCCAAATTTGGCATTGGCAGCCGTCGATTGAGGTTGCTCGAGGTTGAGCGACATCTAGTGAGGGTTGTGCTACGCAAGCGACCGTAGCCTAGGTCTCGCAGCCTCGGGCGGCCTTCGTTGGGTCTCACGATGGTCGCGCAATCAATGGCCGTCGGCACAAGATTGGGCTTGTCGGCGACTGTAGCCCTTTGTTGAACCGACGAAAAGTTTTATCTCTCATTTTTTTAAAATTATATCTATATATATATATATATATATATTCAATTTTAAATAAATAAAAATTTAAAAATACTAATATTTTTCATCAAAGGGCTTTTCAAATGTGTTTTCTATTAAATGACATTTCTCTCAAAATTATTTCTCAAAGCATAGTTTACTAAATGACTTTTGCATTTTCCTAAAATATTTTAGGCTAAACTACTTTACATTTACTCAATGGGTTTTCAAAATGTTGAACCAAATGCACCCTTAATACTCCCACTGATTTATGTTCCTACATTTGGAAGCAAGATTGAATTTGATCAATGGTGAAACAACAAAGGCTGCGCATTCAATAATAGATGTGAAGAAAAGTACACTATAAGTGCCATAACTTTGCACAGAGAGACACTTAAGTGCCATAACTTACGAAATGTCACTTAAGTGCCACATTTGAAGAAAAGTGGGACATCTAAGTGCCACCTTCGGCGAATCCAACAGGAAATAATACGTGGCATTTAAATATTAATATTTCTCGCCGATGTGACTTGCCGAAGAGCTGAGTCAGCTCTAATTCACCCAAAATGACGTCATTTCGACTGTTGGCCAAAATAGAACCCTAAATTGGCCAAAACGACGTCGTTTTGGCATAATTTGAATTTTAATATAATATAAAAATTAATTAAATTAAAATTTAAAAAAATAATAAATATAATTTTTATTTATTTATAATTAAAAAAAATTGGAAACAAAGGAGGAGGAAGGCAGCCGATGGCCGAGGGCCGAGTCCTCGCCGCCGCCGCCCCCGCCGTCGCCGGAAGGTGGGGAGGGTCACCCGAGGCTACCGAGGGCCAACGGCCCGGCCCTCGCCGTCGGGCCTCCCTCCCTCCTCCTCTCCCCCTTTTCTTCCTCCTCCTCGGCCTTTGGCTGCTTCCCCTCCTCCTCCTCCTCCTCCTCCCCCCTCCCCGGGCCGGATCCGGGGCTAGGGCCGCAAGCCTTCACCGATGGGGCGAGGGTCGCAACCTCGCCGGATCTAGGCAAGGGCGCACCCTAGCTCGGGGTCGTCGGCCCTTGGCCCCACCCGACCCTCCCCCTCCGTCGCCGCCCTTCCTCGGGCGACGGTGGGGAGGCGACAGAGCCCTCAACCGCCACCCCCTATTTTCTTTTTTTTTTTTTTTTTTTTTTTTAATTTTAAACTTATTATTTTTAAATATTTTAACTAAATTTAATTTAATTATTTTTTATATTATTTTTTACCACGTCACCCCAAAACGATGCCGTTTTTGCATTTTTTTTTTTTGCCAAGTCAACATGCAAAATGGTGTCGTTTTGCACTCGCTTCGTCGGAAAAATGCAACGTATGCAATTTAGCCGGATTTTGGCCAAATTGGCACTCAAGTTAGCCATTTTGCTCCAATTTTGGCACTTAAGTATACCTTTCGTAAGTTATGGCACTTAAGTGTCCCTTTATACAAAGTTATGACACTTCAAGGGTCTGCATCTCAATAGATGTGTAAATACGATCAAGCAAGTTCATTTCATGACTAAGACATGCTCATTTTGTCTGCCTTCGACATTGGGAAGAATAACACCATTGGCAGAACATTTCTTCTGGCTTTGTCCGGAAGAACCTATCGGTGGCTGTTGAACTCTTGGTGAATGGGTTTGTTTAGATCAAGAATATCCACAAATTTCCCTGTTGAGCATTAAAATAACAGTTGAAATGGTATAGAGCAACCCACCAATATGCATCTTAAGGCCTCATTTGGAAGCATCTCAAAATATTTTCCAATTGACTAGAACATCTTCCATCCACAATTTCCATAACTACAAAAAAAAGAAGAAGAAGAAGAAGAAGAAGAAGAAGAAGAAGAAGCTAAGATCTCAAGTCTGATTATTATTGGAATTTGAGTTGATGGAAATAGATTGAGTTCTCTATTCGTAACAGCTTACGAATCCTAATAGGCTCGAGGGTGGTTCTTCTTCATTGAAGCTAGTGTTTTCTCTTCCACTTATGATCTCCGGAATAGTAACCCAAATCTAAAGACATCTGACTTTTCCAAAAACCGCCATTCCATTGCATATTTTGAAGCCATGTAACTGCTTGCATTTTATGAATCATGTTAATATTCCTTATGCATGCTACGTAGGAAAAAGAAATATGTACTAGATTAATAATGAGAGAGGTACTAACTAGTTGTCTTAGTATATTTCCTTGATTTTTCTTTGTCCCCAAATACCTTAACCATTCTATAGTCTAAAATTTTTTGTTTGAGCTCTTCATCCAATAGGTTAGTACTCGTCTTGAGATCTCTATGAATTTTAAGTAGTCTATTGTCCTAGTGAAGATATAGTAGGCCTTGACAAATTCCATATTGTTCCGGTGAAGATATAGCCTAGCCACCGGTGGGGCTGGGCGAGCCTCGCCGATGGCTGGGCTTGCCTCCGGCGAGCTTGCTGACAACCGACGGCAGTGGCGGCCGACGGCAAATGGGGCGGTTGATGAAGAAGAAGAAAAAAGAAGAAGAAGAAGAAGAAGAGAAAATGGAAGAAGAAGAGTTGTTTTGATTCTTAGATTTGTTCTGGAACAAGAATCATTTTTTTTTTTTTTTTTATTCTTGATTCTGTTCCAAATCTACTTTTGGGAACAAAAAAACAGAAATTTGTTCTTGAGAACAAAAATTTTATCAAACACGATTCTATTCCCAAACTGTCACGCCCCGATCCTTGGGCACGCACACATCCTTCTCTTGGTCGATTTTAATATGCGATATCCAGGGACTATATATCGCCGAATTTTCATTCATTAAGACACGGAAGAATTATAAATCCCCAGACATAAAAAACGATGGGATAGAAAAGCAGGCTATATTTTTCATATTGAAATTTACAACCAAACCTTTATACATGGCATTAGACAGAGCACTTCATAAACTATGCGCAACTTCAGAATCTCACTCTATCTACACATATACAAAAAGGGTTCACAAAGAGATGGGATTTCAATTCTCGTCTAAGTCATACTCGAGATCATCCTGGTCCTCTTCTGATTCCTCTTCACTCAGATCATTCTCTTCCTCAATTTCACCTGCGAGTTCTCATTCACAAATTCCTCCTCCTCAGCTCCTCGTCGGGATCCTGAAATGTTTTCCCCAAACTGGGATGAGACTACGTCTCAGCGAGTTCTACCCCACTAAGCCCGATTAGTAAACTATTATACTAAAGGCTGCCTAAACACGCATAGGTCAGAAGACGTACCTTAGCATCAGATCCCACCTGCAAGTCAGTACAATTTACAAATAGACACTCAAGCAATCATATCACCGATCGAAGCATCGATTAAATCGACCTAGTCGATTATAAGCCAACAAGACCACTCACGGTCATTTCCATTGATCAATCAATTTACAACATCAAATCAAAACAATGATCAATCGACCTCGTCGATTACATGTCAATTGGATCATTTCTAGGTCATCTCACTCCACACCATATAATCCCCAATAGTACACTCGCCGCGTCACAGAGCTACGTAATGCTCTCGGGCGTCTATTCGCCAATGTGATGTACAATAAACACTTTATGTGCATACTCGTAGGCATTCCACTTTCCTTCAGCCACATGGGCACGATACTCGATACACAGAAATACAGCCGCGCAGGCACAATCTACGCCACACTTGCATGATCAACTATCGCCACACAGGCATGATCAACTATCGCCACACAGGCATGATCAGTTATCGCCACACAGACATGATCAACTATCGCCACATAGGCATGATCAATATCCAACAATTTACGTGCATTCTCTAAGGCATCCTACATGCCAAAGCGATGTAATAATCACTGAGCCACATCACACATCACTTCTTCACACAAAGCATTTCTTTTCATATTTTATCATCATTGATAAAATATCGTGCATTAAGCACACTATTGGCCTTAGCCAAAATATAATGATTTCGATTCCACAAATCCCACTATTATTAGCGTCCACCAAAACACTTTTGGTGCTGTCAACCGACACCCGGTTATCTTCCAATTAATTTTCCAAATTAATTCACCAAGGAAAATAATCTTATAATCACAATTAATTCACTTCAAAGACAAAATAAAGCTCAATTAAATAAATGAACTACGCCACGATGATCAGCACGAAATTTCGGTCGTCGGCCATCAAATTCTTAATTTCCGAAAAATAATTAATTAATTAATTAATTTCGAAAATTAATTAATAATTATTAAAAATTCCATTTAGCTCAAAATAAAGCTAATTTAAATAAACGGGCTACACCATGATTATCAGCATAATATTCCGGTTCAGGACCATCTCCCTTGAATTTTCGAAAATAAATAATTAAATAATTAAATAATAAATCTCGAAAATTAAACAATTAACATTAAAATTCAATTTAGCTCAAATTAAAGCCCGATTAAATAAACGGACTTCACCACGGTCATCAGCATAATTTTCCGGTTCAGGACCATCTCCTCGAATTTTCGGAAAATAAATAATTATTTAATTTAATTCCGAAAATTAATATTTAAATGTCAAAAATCCCACTTAGGCCCGAATCACCAAATTAAAGCCCACGAAGGGTCGGGAAAAATCCCGAGGCACTTCCAATAATTAGTAGACCACGTCTACTTGCTAATTGCGCAATCAATTTATTTAAATCGCATCACAATTGACTAATAATTGCTAATTTATTCTAATCTAACAACCTAAACATAATTAATTAAATATAAACCAACCTTAAGCATAATTAGCCAACTAATCCTGGATTAGTGAGATTACTCACCAAATCGCGCGCAAATCGGATCAATCCGACGGCGGCGACGCGAGGAACGATTGTTCCCAAAGCACGGCTCGGGTTCGGGGCCGGGAAACGGCCCAAAACGAGCCCAAAGAGCTGGATACCCACTCCGTGGGTATGCTGGTCGCGGCCGAACGGGGCGGCTCCGGCGGCTAGGGCGGCGGGGAAGGCCGGCAGAGGGCGAGGGGGTCGCGGGGAGCTCCGGCGGGGTTGGGCGGTGGCCGGAGGTGGCCGGGGATGGCTGGACAGAGCTGAAACAGGGGCTGGTCGCGGCTGGGTCGAGCGGAGGGAGGAGCGGCCGCGAGCGACGAACGGCAGGAGCGCGCGGGTGCGGGCGGCGGTGCGGCGGTGCGGCGGCGCGACGGCGACGGGCTGCGTCGCTCCTGCTCCGGGCTTCTGGTTCGCACGCGAAAGAAAAAAAAAGAAGGAGAAGAAGAGCTGGTTCGGTCGTGCAGGGGAAGAAAGAAGAGAGAGGAGAGAGAAAGAGAGAGAGAGAGAGAGAGAGAGAGAGATAGGGAAAAAGATAAGGGTTGACCGGTCAAGAGAAAAAGAAAAAGAGAGAGAGGGAATGGGCGGTGGGGAAGGGGGAAGAAATCGCACGGATGGGGGAGGGGAGAGGAGAGAGGAGAGAGAAAGAAAAGAAAGAAAAAGAAAGAAAAGAAAAGAGAGGGAGAGAGAAAAGAAAAGAGAATGGAGAGAGAGAAAAAGAAAAAGTAAATATATTACTTTTCCTATTGAATTTTCTTCTCTTTCCATTTTTATTTTCTTTCGGCCTTCGATTTTTCCTCCGATAATTTCTTTATCGAAATTTGACTCGTCAATAAATTGACGAGCGATGAGGCATGAGTAATCCTAAAATCAATTGTGACACGCACAAATATTTAATTCCCAAAACCGAATTAAATTTCATGATTAAAATCTAGGACACGATTTTAGTCCAATCCAACCAATTAGGTAGCTTTTAGGGATTTTACCGCGGTTATATCCTTAACGGCTTCACCCAATAAGTTAGCTAACTCATGAGTGATCACTCTGAGAAAAAAAAGACGACCATAGGCGCGCCGACGATACGCACATTTCACTTTATCGAAACGGGGTTAAATTTCAGGATGTCACACAAACTACTTCCGAGAACAAATAATCAGAATTTGACCCTATTTATATGGTTACCAAATAGGGCCTATTATCCCGGTGAAGATATAGTAGGCCTTGACAAATTCCATAAAACCTTGACCAGACTAATCTCCCAGGCAAGGTGATGATTCTTTTGCGAAAAGTAAATGGTACGGAAAATATTTTTTTTTAACAATGATTTTTTATATCAATTATAAAAATGAATAAACAAAAACATATTTTTATCGTTTCTGAAAATATTTAAAAATAGATTATTATTGTTAATGAATATATTTTTCATTGGCTAATTATTTCAAGCGATACGGGTGATTATTTTTATGAAAATATTTTTGAAAATTAATATTTTTTATGAGACAAACGGAGCATTGATCTCCGTAATTCTTTGTAATTATTTTCTTCCTTCTGTTTCCTTCCAATCAAACACCATTATGTTCTTTTACACTTTCTCATGCCTCTCAATCTTTCCTAACAAACAGAGTGCGGCCTTAGCATTTACCAGACTTGTACGGTTTATCTGAAAAGAGAAATCAAGTTTTTCCAGGATTCGCTTGTTTGGTTAGTTTGTTATTTTTTAGGAAAATATTTCTTGATGTTTAGCTCAAATTTAAAAATAAATTACAAAATATTTCCTATCATTTGATATGAAAAATCTGATTTAATTTTCTTCCGTTCAACTCTTTTAGTTATTTCTATCTTATATATCTCTTCTTGCTTCTTCCTCGATCGCCGCGGGAGGTCGGCGAGGCTAACGTTCACCGAACACACAGGCTCCCTCCCTCCGTCTCACTGATTTCGAGATCTTCCGAGCTTTTTCCTACAAATCTAATTCAAAGCGTCTACCACGAAACCGAATCTAATCGACGGAGACTCCGACCAGAACTCTGCTTCGGACGCACGAAACCGGAGCATTTCAGACCGATAATTCTCTAAAGCTAGGTCAAACAAATCGAATGTAAGGGCTCCCGCGACCAATTGACGACACGGCGAGCTCCGAGCCGATCGACGGGGCGTAAACGACGCGGGTTCGACGAGAAAAGTTGTCGGAGACGACTTCGATCGATGAGGAGGATAAATGTAAAGATGCGAGAGGCAATAACGCTCGCTCGGTCGGAGGAGACGAGTCTTGACTTCGATTCAAGACCAGGTCTAGAACCTCATTCGGACTTTGAAGGGAGAGACTGGTTGCGGAGGAGCTGCCGAGAATCGGAAGCGGGTTTGGGAGGGGAGGGGAGGGGGATCGGGGGGAGAGAGAGAGAGAGAGAGAGAGAGAGAGGGAGTGAAGGGATTTTAGAGAGAGAAATCGAGAGAAGCGTTAGAAGGTCGGGGAGGGATATCCATGTCCAGAAAGAGGATGAGAGGACGCCCTGAAAAGAAATCATTTTCCCCAATTTTTGAAGGGAATTTTCTGTCGACAGGAAACGCGTTCTTTGACCACTTAATATTTTCCACGCAATTTTTTTTTCCGAAAAATATTTTTTTTGCGATACAAACGGAAGGGCCTGTCTACTCTTCAAGTCTACTCTTCAGGTCTACTCTTGGAGTCTTCCGTGTCCACTATTCCAGTCAACTAGAGTCTATCAGCAGATTCCAAGAAACTGAATGTGCAGGAAGGAATTACCAATCAGAATGCCTTCTTTAACGTCCCAATAGCAAAATCATCCTCGTCTTTGCTTATGCTGATGCTATTCATTGGCAGAGCGCCCTTTCATACGTGCCGTCGACTCCTTTCTATTCTTGCGCAAAAACCAGATCTTGTTTTCGAGTTCGTAGGATGGGTATAGACCGTTGTAGCATTGCCAGAGCGTTAGCTTACATTCTCTTCCCATCCATCTTGGTAGTGTCGGCTCAGTCGGTGAAATATGAGGATTGTGAGGCTACTAGGTGTAGCAAGAGTGGTCCGAACATAAGCTATCCCTTTTATGTTCCTGCAAGTGGGAAAGAACTTTGTGGCTACCCTGGCTTCGAGGTTAGCTGCGAAGGAGGAGAAACTATGTATGGCAACTTCTCCATCCAAAGCATCTCTTACGAGAAGCGGTCCTTCAAGTTAGCTATTCGGTATATGAACGACCCTGGTTGCTTGGCTCCTCGTCCCTTCACTCATTATAGTGAGAAGCTCTTCCAGAACTCCAGTTTCCACTATTACCTATGGTTCTTCTATGGCTGCACTAGAAACTTTTCCACACGCTTCCCTCAATCTCAGCTAAATTGCACTTCTGGTGGTTCAAATCACACGTTTGTTGCGCTAACGCGTAAGGAAGAATGGCCAGTACAAAAGAGTGGATCCTATCAATCGAGCAGTACAATACCTGTTGAATTGAAGGTGGGAATCCCGAACCCAACCATCAAAAGTGTTGACTACAAGATGCTGCTGAAAGATGGGTTCACAATGCATTGGACGTTGTTGACCAATGTGACTTGTGCCAAGTGCAGACAGAGCGGAGGCCGATGTGGCCGATCAGATGACAAAGACTTCGTTTGCTATTGCGCTGATGGATCCTATCACGAAAAATGTGATGCAGGTAAGTTTGGTGGGAACTTGCTGCAATAAGCAAATCCTTTAGCCTAATTTCCATTTTTCTTTGTCAAGCGCATTCTCAGAACTTCCCGTCTATACTGTCAGTTGCGTCATTTTAAGTGTCTCCATGTCCTCAACAAAGTCGCATCTTTTGCATCTATTTTTTGCAGGGGATCCCTCATATTGTCTCTGCTTTAACATTGCAGGTAAAGGTAACAGCGTATTGAAGAAAGGTGCCATTTGTAAGTAACATACACTTGATTTCTTAGCCATGCACATGAATTAAACTCTAGACTTTTGGCAATGGCACGGTGCATACCTTCCAGAAGTCAAAATTCTTATTCATTTACCATTTAAGAAGGAGCTTTCACAATAGAAATGATTTTTTTCCTATTTCATATATACTTAGTATTTCCTTTTGGCCACAGTTGCTTTATTTTGCGGGGTGGGTGCTGTTGCAATGGTTCTAGGATGTCTTTGTAAAAAGAGATTCATGGTCTCATGGAGCAAGAAGATGAATGACTTTCATAATTTTGAGGTTGTTTGCGAAAATCATGCTATGCCAACTCCAAGAAGATATTCTTATGCCGAGATCAAGAGAATGACCAACTCATTCAAAGATAAGCTTGGCCAAGGAGGCTATGGTTCTGTGTACAAAGGCAATCTTCCAAATGGTTGTCTTGTGGCAGTGAAGATCCTAAGCAAATTAAAAGGAGATGGTGAAGAATTCATCAATGAGTTAAGCAGTATAAGTAGAACTTCCCATGTCAACATTGTTAATCTACTAGGTTTCTGCTTTCACAAAACCAAAAGGGCTCTTGTCTATGAGTTTATGGCCAATGGATCTCTAGAGAAATTCATTTATGAAGAGAACTACAACAAGCTAGGTCATTTCCACCTTGGATGGGACACATTGTACCAAATCTCCCTAGGCATTGCTCAAGGACTTGAATACTTGCACCGAGGTTGCAACTCGAGAATATTACACTTTGACATAAAGCCGCATAACATTCTTCTTGATGAAAATTATCACCCCAAGATATCTGATTTCGGCCTTGCAAAAATATGCCATCAAGATGAGAGCACCATCTCACTATTTGGTGCGCGAGGGACCGCGGGGTTTATTGCCCCGGAAGTGTTTTGTAGGAGCATTGGTGGAATATCTCACAAATCGGATGTGTACAGCTTTGGGATGACGGTGCTCGAGATGGTTGGCGGGAGAAAAAATATTGTGGCTGCCGATCGAACCAGTGAAGTATACTTCCCGCATTGGATTCACAAGCGTCTTGAACTTCGGCAAGAGCTTGTATTGCAGAATATTGTGAATGAAGGAGACAGCGAGAAGGCTAGGAAGATGATAATAGTAAGCTTGTGGTGCATACAGACCAATCCTTCAATTAGGCCAACAATGAGTGAGGTGGTGGATATGCTAAGAGGTAGTGTTGACTGCTTGCAAGTTCCTCCCAAGCCCTATTTGTCTTCTCCATCAAGATCATCACCAACCAGTTCAGTGTCCATGATTGTGTGAAACATAGTTTGGTAAGAACACTTTTATAACCAAGAGCTTTAAATTCAATGCAATGAGGAACTTGTATACAGACATTGCTGGATAAGTTTATTAGAATTTTTCAACTATTATTGGGGAACGTACTGAAGTTTAAGCTGAGTCTTAAGTTATATAATGCCAAGCCATTACTAGTACAAGAGTATCTTAACATGACTTTGCATCTTATGCAGCTCGATGTCAATATCCAGTGTAAAGTTATGTCTGTATTAGCATAATCTACATACAACCTGAATGTTGGAACAGCCCATTTTTCTGCCATTGTGAAGTGAAAGCATTATCCTCGCAGAAGGCACCAAACATTTGCACCTCAATTTTGGAATGACACAAGCATGTGTATCTCAACTGTGAAGTGTAAAAACTGTTCGGCTAACTATGCCTAAGGCTAACTGTCACCCAACCTACAGTAATTTTCTTACCACTAATTGGGGTTCCTACATATGGAAGCAGTATTGAATTTGATCAATGGTGAAACAACAAAGACCGTGCATTCAATAACAGGACATGTAAATAGGATCAGGCAGGCTCGTTTCACGACTAAAGCTGGCTATAAGTAGCATCGCTGAGCTGAATTTGCGGTATGTGTTGTATCTGGCATGCTCATTTCATCTGCCTTCAACAGGTGGTAAGAATAATACTATTGGCAGAAGATTTCTTTTGGCTTTGTCTGGAAGAACCTGTCGGTGGCTGCTGAACATCTGGCGAACAGGTTTGTTTGGACTAGGAAGATCCACAAATTTCGTCGTTAAGCATCGCAATAACAGCTGAAATGGTACAGAGTAGCCCACTAATATGCATCTTAAGGCCTCAACTTCTAAGCATCTCACAGATATTTGACAGTTGACTAGTACTAGAACATCGTCTTCCTTCCACAATTTCCATACCTGAGAAAAATAAAGCAAAGATTTCAAGTCTGATTATTATTGGAATTTGAGTTCATGGAAATTGTTCTAGTTTTCTATTGGTAACAGCTTACGAGTCCTAACAGGCTCAAGGATAAATCTTCCTCATTGAAGCTAGTGTTCTATCTTCCAGTTATGATCACTGGCAATAGTACCCCATATCAAAAGACGTCTGATTTTTCTAAAGATTGCCCTTCTGTTGCATATTTTGGAGCTATGTGATAGCTTGCATTTCATAAATCATGTTCATATTCCTTACGCATGCTATGAAGGAAAAGGAATTAGTACTCCCAAATTGCATGAGCAATAGGTCTTACACGTAGGGGGCCCTATACCCATGCCTCAAAATTTCCTTGCCAAGCTACATGAAACAAATTTTCGGAAGTCCTTCAAAGTGAATTTTCCTAGATACATCTATTCAATTAAATTTTGGATTTATTCTGACTATATAAATTCAATTATGCTAGATTTAATAATGAGAAGGGTACTAGCTGGAACTCTCAGTATATCTGCTTGATGTTCTTTGTCCCCAAATACCTTAGCCATTCCAAAATCCAAAATTTTTTGATTGAGCTCTTCATCCGACAGGTTATTGCTTATCTAAGATCTCTATGAATTATATGTAGTCTAGTTTCCCGGCAAAGATATGGTAGGCCTCAACAAATTCCATCAGCAATGCCCAACCATATTCTCCAATCCAGTTGCTCTTGTTTGAGTGGATCTGACTTAGGCCATAAAAGTGAAATCCATAAGAAGTTCAAATGTAAACTGATAAAAGTGAAAGTATGCGCAGTAGTACAGCCAGACGCAGCTTAAATGGCTAAAATTAAAAGTTAGACTTGGCACAAATGGGAACTTGATGAAAGACTTACCAAATAAAAATGCATCTAGGCCCTTTGTTTGTCATGAACTCATTATGGTGCAGAGACCAAAACTGAAACATAATACAAAGACCAAAACTGAATTCGGGTTATAATGCGAGGACAATTTTTGTAATTTCCCTAAATATTAGTACACTCACTTGCAATACCCATAATTCCATCACTTGGTTGAATACATGGGTGTAAATGTTTTTGCCCCACAAGTAATCCTTTTACTCCTATAAATACATACTCCATGTACAAAATATTCTGTGAGAGGGTGTTGTAACTTGTCATAAACGGGAAAAGTGCCAAAAAAGTCCTAAACATTTTGTGTTTGTGCCAAAAAAGTTCTAAACATTTTTACTTAGTATTGATTAAGTTCTTTCCGGTCAATTTTGACTGGATTTTGCTGAATGGACGCCGATCGGCTGACGTAGCCTAATTGGTGCTAACGTGGATAATTTTTAATAATATTTTAATATTTTAGATTTTTGATTCTTTATTCTTTATTCTTTTTATTCTTTTTTCTTTTTTTCTTTTTTTCTTCTCTCCTCCTCCCTCCAGCCGCTGGCCGGACCATGACAACCTGCCAGGTGACGGCCGGCGAGGCTCGCTGGGCACCTCACCAGTGGCCGCGAGGGTGTTTGGCGAGGTCCAATTGCCCAGAATGACGACGAATCGGACAGCGAGTGAGCAAGAGAGAGAGAGAAAGGGAGAGAGATGGCGGGTTGGTGTACCTTGGAGCTTGTTGAAAATTTGCCCCATGGCGTCGTTGTTGTCACGAGGTGCGAAGCTCGCAGTCGAATCTCTCTCTCTCTCTCTCGAAATGACACAAACGGGATCCTTTGCATGCGGCTCCAACGCTAAGGGGAGATGCGCCTGCCCATGGCCAGCGAGGCTCGACCTCGCCGAATCGCGGCCTGGGCGGCGTCGACGAGGCTCGCCCTCATCGCCCAGCGCGAGGCCAGCCCTTGCGGCCACTGGTGAGGAGGTTCACCGGCCGTCACCTAGCCAGTCACCGTGGTCCGTCCAGCGATCGGAGGGAGGAGGAGAGAAGAAAAAAATAAAAAAATAAAAAAATATTAAAAACTATCCACGTCAATACCGATTAAGCCACGTCAGCCGGTCGGCGTCTAGTCAACAAAATCCAGCCAAAATTGACCAGAAAGGACTATATCGGAACTAAGTAAAAATGTTTATGACTAAATTAGCACCAAAAAAAGGTTTAGGACTTTTTTGGCATAAACACAAAAAGTTTAGGACTTTTTTGGCGCTTTTCCCCGTCATAAACCACACCGTTGCTATAAATTATAAGGGCGCCTTCTAAGCTATTGCGCTATCTATAGTAAATTACTTACTCTGGTGATGAATTACTACTACTATCTTAAAAGTAGAGCTATGATGGTAAGCTATTAATTTCGATGGTAATTTACTATTTAAGCCGTAAGATTCAGTTTTGAGTAGTAAATTTATAGAAGAACTTAATAATTTACTATTGCGCCGATGTTCTTCAATTGAATCGTAAATTGCTTACGTTGATAATAACTTACTATTACTACCCTAAAAGTGAAGCTATGTCCGTAAGCTATTACTTTCATTGTTAATTCTACCAAACTCATTAAGATTTAGCTTCAAGTGTTAAATCTATAAAAAGAACTTTATGAGTTACTATTACATTGATGGTCGAAACTCACTAACGCCGTTCGTAGTTTATAACTGGCAACCTAACTAACTGGTTAAATTGCCCAAATTTATCATAATCATGTTCATAAAACAAATATGAGCATTGACCGCGTGAGAAAAGCCAAATAACCTGACAAGGAACTGAATTATAAACAAACAGAAGCTCAGTAAAATTCAACCCCAATAGAGAAACTCTGTTTTAATTAAATAAACAAGTTCTGTTGTGGCAAGTAAACGTTGGCATTCCTCTCCTTTCTTGTTGAATTCTCAGTTCTCGCTCATTCATCCTCAGTCCATCGTGTCTCCCACTGTGACTCTGCAGCAGAGCTTGGTGAGCTTCAGGCTTTTCTGCTTCTTCATCTGGACTTCACCAGCAGAGTCTGCTTATCAAGGTTGCGACTCTTGGGCGCCAAGAAACTGTGGAGGCCTTAACATAAGCCACCCTTTCTTCATTGTTGATGATGGACTGGATTTCTGCAGCTACCCGGGCTTCGATATTCGATGCCTTGAAGACAAGCCTGTTTACCGGGCTTCTACTGCTCATTACTTGATCAAGGAGATCTTGTACGAGTAGAGCTCATTCGAATTGGTGGATGTTCAAGTCTTCGATTATACCAATTGCCCCATGCCTCAGATTAATTCCAGTTTCGACTGCTCATCCGTTAATTTCAGCCCACACCATGCTGTTATCTGCTTCTTTTACAACTACAGCAACTCATTTTCAGTCAATTCAATGGTTTCTTGGGTTACTTGCGGTTTCATTGAACTAAGGAGATCTTTTGCTGCTTTGAGCCTTAAGGATGATGAGTACTTAGACTGGACTTGAGATTCATGTGAGTCCATCATTGCTGCCCCCAGTTCAGATGGATCTAGAGAAATAGCAGACAAAGGCCACGACAGAAACCATCGAGTACGTTGTACTGTTATGGAGAGGGTTCATGCTGACACGGACAGGATATGGTTACACGTCGTGCTGGAGCAGTGGTGGAAGATGCGGTTTTGAGAACGAAACTAGTGTATGCATCTGCTCTGATGGACCACTGACCAAGAACTCCAAAGACGGTAAGGCAATTTTTAAACTGTGAGTTCTTACTTTACATTCTATCACTTGAAGTATATAGAGGAATTCACGAATCCAATGAAGCACCGTTAGCAATCTTCAACGCGGGTTGAAGATTTTATTTCTAGCTCTTTGGGACTTGCTTATGCAAATTTGTTTCTTGGGTTCTTGCTATAAATGTTCGTACATGTTTCGGTTGAAGATCCTCTTCCTCTCTATGTTCAAGAACAGGACAACTCCACATAACCCGTGTTCTACTTCTCAAAGCCTCATGTTGTCACTTCCGCCTCCAAAGAAATTTTCTTAAATGAGGCCACCGGCACCACCTTTTTTCCCGTCTATTGTACTTAAAAAATACCCTTCTTTTTTTTTTTGCCGTGTGTGGAATTCCAACTGTAATGCCCAGCTGATTTGGGCTTTTTACTTCTCTGTGATTTTGCTGATATGGAAAAATGATACTGGAAGGACTATATATTTTCTAACAACATTCATTTCAGTGCCAAAACCTTTTGAGCAATTACTTAACTAATATTTTTGTAAAAAATAAAAATAAAAGATAAAAAAACGACCACTTCGATACCATCGTCAATTTGGGTTGCTGGAAAATCCATTGTAACAATATTTAATGATATTTCAACTGATATGACTTGCCGAAAAAGTGAGTTAGCATAAAATTACTCTAGATGACATTATCTGCGAGTGTTATTTGCCCCAAATTTGTGAATTTGGGCTAATTTTTTTTCTTATTCAAACCTTAATTTTGTTGTGTTCTTCAATTGAGAAATTGGGCAAGAATTGTCGTAAATGAGGTCGTTTATGTGTTATTTGTCCCGTATTTGCAAATTGGGGCTACATTATTTTCCTTCTTCGGACCTTAATTAATTGTCTTCTTCAACCAAACGACTGGGGCAAAATTGGATGCTGGAATTTGCAGCGGAGAGCAGGAGCAGGACGAACATCGCCAAATTAAACATGTTCCGGTCAAGAATTGGACGAACAAAAGCCGCGAAGGATAGAGAGCGAGAGATGCAGTTGGGGTTTTCATTGAACATAGATCAAGATAATCTCATATGCTTTTACTCATTAATTCGTCATCATGACTGATACTGTTTGAGTTTGAGACGAAATTCTTCTTGCGTAATCCTCCTACCATGGCCGGATACTCCCCATCGTCTTCTTCATGCTCCAAAATGAAAGATGGAAGCCTTGTTCATCATCGACATGGCGAATCCAGTGGAGGTACATTTTCAGATGAACAAGAAAGGTGGTGCATTCCTGTAGACGGTGGTCAAGAAAATGGTTGGAAAAAAAGAAGAAAAGTATTTATGAAATGAAATTATCAGCTGAAGATGGAGACGTTGAAGATGAAGACGAAGATGAAGATCAAGAAGATAAGGAGAACAGAGGCCATTTATTATGTCATCCGGTCCCTTGTCTAGGTTGGACTCAAATTTTGTTAAGAAAGCCAAGTAGGAATTAGAGTTTTATTAAAAAATGTCATACTCGTTGAATTGTCAGAATTTATCGCTAGAGGCACTTAAGTGATTGTTTTTCTATAGATGTGATATTTAGTAATCGATTGAAAAATTTTAGAGCATTATATGAAAATTATAATATTTTGCTTAGACTTACTTGACGATGTTGAAAGCTTATAAGGGATTTGGAATGATCCTCTAGTCATGATGGAGAGTGATCGTTGACATCAAAAGGCTTAATAAGGTGTGACCCCTAAGATACTTTTGGAGTGGCGACTACGGTGGCAATAAACAAATCATCCCTATGCTTTGTATGTGGAAATAAATCTAACCCGTAAGAGGAATCGATTTCGATGAACGTTTATGACGCAATTATGAGGGTACTCAGACGATAGCATCATCACGATGCGGACCTCCTCGAGCCTCACTGACACGAGAGTGCAAAAACCACGGGGCAAAGGACGGACCAAAGTGGACAGGTCCTCGCGGCTGGCGCGTGATTCCTTGTAAAGTGTCCAATTTGAGGACGCACACGAGTGCGATTCAAGGGGTTGAACTGGTCAATGGGGATTGGGGACAAGTTGCAAGTTCACCGATTGGAGGAGGTTTTCAAAATTTCACCGACCGGAAGAGATGGACCACATATGAGAGACCCAGAATTCATCCTTCACTTGGGGTTGTCCCTACCGCTACGGGGCTGGTCTCTTTCTTCGAGTCTTCCCTGTTTAATTTTCAAGTCAACTAACGTGTTGAAGCCGCAGGAGGTACAATCTGGACTAAGCAAGATATGCAAGATATAGCCTCCTCTTGCCGATGCTGATGTTCTTCATTAGCAAAGCACTTTGATCTACAGCAGTTTCTCTTCTTTACGCTGCAACCGTATTTGTCAACTCAGAAGATGGGTCTACACTTTTGTGATGATATTACCAGACTTCTGCTGCACGTCAGGTTTCATATCCTCTTCCTAGCCATCTTAGTAGAAGCAGTTCAGTCAGTGAAATATAAGGATTGTGAGGCCACTAGGTGTAGCAAGAGTGGTCCGAACATAAGCTATCCCTTTTATGTTCCTGCAAGGGGGAAAGAACTTTGTGGCTACCCTGGCTTCGAGGTTAGCTGCGAAGGAGGAGAAACTATGTATGGCAACTTCTCCATCCAAAGCATCTCTTACGAGAAGCGGTCCTTCAAGTTAGCTATTCGGTATATGAACGACCCTGGTTGCTTGGCTCCTCGTCCCTTCACTTATTATTGTGAGAAGCTCTTCCAGAATTCCAGTTTCCACTATTACCTATGGTTCTTCTATGGCTGCACTAGAAATTTTTCCACACGCTTCCCTCAATCTCGGCTAAATTGCACTTCTGGTGGTTCAAATCACACATTTGTTGTGCTAACGCGTAAGGAAGAATGGCCAGTACAAAAGAGTGGATCCTTTCAATCGAGCGGTAAAATACCTGTTGAATTGAAGGTGGGAATCCCGAACCCAACCTTCAAAAGTGTTGACTACAAGATGCTGCTGAAAGATGGGTTCACAATGCATTGGACGTTGTTGACCAATGTGACTTGTGCCAAGTGCAGACAGAGCGGAGGCCGATGTGGCCGATCAGATGACCAAGACTTTGTTTGCTATTGCGCTGATGGATCCTATCACGAAAAATGTGGTAAGTTTTACCAGGACATGCTGCAATAAGCATATCTTTTCTTTCCCGAGTTTTTATTAAGCCATTAGAAGGCACTAGAGGCCAGTCTAAGAGGGTCATGTTTCCATCGGTGGCAGCAGCTCTTAGAAGAGATTACTGGTGACTTTTTTCGTTTTGGACATAAAATTACTGACAGTTGAACAAACAAAAGAACGTAAATTTTTGGGCTGCAACTGTTTTCCATCCTGAAGGACTAATTTTAAAGCCTTCCAAAGTGCATGTTATAGGGGAGATTGCAAATAACCTAGAAATAGCCATTCCATATCTTCCTTCCGTTAATAACAGCGATCCACCAAGTTCCCTTCACTTAGATTCCTCCATGAGTTGTCCATGTCCATCATCTGTGCGAGTTTTATGCTATGCAGAATGATCTGACAGTGTATTTCCACGCTACACAGAATGATCTGACAGTGGATCTGCGTAAGAGAGTCCTGAACCCAATTCAAAGCTATGAAACCTCATCTCCTCATATTGTTAAAATGAATACTGAAAGGGACCACAACCAGAGAAAGAAGATAACAATTTTGGATCTTTTACTCCAATTCTCTTCTTGTTTCAGCCACAAAGTTTTTGGGCTGCTATGCCCTCTTGTGTCTCCAAGCATAGTGGGGCTCATTCTGTCTAACACTGGCTGTAATTGAATGGATGACCTCATTATTTGATGAAGGATTATTTTGCGAGCCACGATAACAAGGATCATCATTACTTTTGGAGACAAGAATTCTTTTCTCCTAGGTTTATATTGCAATTTTTGTGCCTCCTAAGGAACTGCTGTGAAACACAAATTTGAACAAGATAATTATCTTACTGGTAAAAGGATCAATCTCTTTAATGAGATTCATCAAATATTCTGGTTGTTCTTCACATCCTATACTCTTATCTATCGTAATCTGTGAACCCGATTCAGTGTACTACAGATATGTGGAGATTTTCATTGAACTGACCAACTACGTCTGTGCAGGAAACAGAGGAAACAGAGGCTTGTGGCAGAAGATAAAACTAGGTAGATAAAAATATTTAACCTGTTCATGCATTACTTTCACTATTTGCTGATCTTTGCCGAACTAAGCTAATCCTCTTACCATTTACAATAATGTGCAAAATGACAATTGCATAGTTTAAATGTCTGTCTGCTATGCAGGCAGAAATCTTCCAATGCCAAAAGTGTATAGAAGTAAATCAGGCTGGCTTTCAATTGATACTTCCCGTTATGTTACCAATCTCACATCTTCAACAATGTGGAACCTTTGACTGCTTGGGTGGTTTTTTCAAATGTTGCCTCCAAATAATTTTTAAAAAAAAAAAGAAAAGAAAGTTCCCTTTTTTTCTAATAAGGATGCATGCTCCTTGGTTGTTATCCAAAGTCCTGGTAAACTGCACACTTCAGTTGCAACTCATCTGATAGATTGGAAGATGCTGTCTCAACATGTCCATTTTTTCTGTTGAACTTTCCTATGAACAACTTCATCCACAGTTGCCCATATAGCAGAGATTGAAATTTTCTTGCATATCAGGTGTCGGAATTGGAGGCTTGGTCATTGTTCTTTGCCTCTTCATCTATATGATCTACTTGAGAAGGAAGTATGCTTCTCTTAAGTTCCAACTGAAGAACATCACTCCTTGTCCTTCCCCTGGTCCAGACATGGAGGAAAGCAGTGTATATTTTGAGGTCGCCATTTTCACCAGCAGAGAACTCGAAGAAGCCACAAATCATTTTGCTTCTTCCCATGAACTTGCAGATGGAGGTTTTGGAACTGTTTACTACGGTAAGAAAAGGTTCCTCCATATTTTTCCCAGTTAGGGGACAAAAGAGTATACTAAAACTCACATCCTTCCATTTCTTTTGACAGGAAAACTTCGGGACGGGAGGGAAGTAGCAGTGAAGCGTCTATACGAGCACAGCCACCGTAGGGTAAAGCAATTTATGAATGAAGTAGAAATCCTAACCCGTTTACGGCACAATAACCTTGTTTCTCTGTACGGTTGCACTTCTCGCCACAGCCGTGAACTTCTACTCGTCTATGAGTACATCTCGAATGGCACCGTCGCTGATCATATCCACGGCCAGCAAGGAAACTCACCTGCTACATTACCTTGGCAAATCCGTATGAACGTCGCCATAGAGACTGCGACTGCACTAAATTACCTCCACGCTTCCGACATTATCCACCGTGATGTGAAAACTGACAACATCCTTCTTGACAAGAATTTTGGCGTTAAAGTTGCAGATTTCGGGCTATCAAGGCTCTTCCCAAATGGCGTTTCTCACATCACGACAGCTCCTCAAGGGACTCCAGGTTATGTGGACCCCGAGTACTATCAGTGTTACCAGCTCACTGAGAAGAGTGATGTTTATAGCTTTGGTGTTGTTCTAATTGAGCTTATATCGTCCATGCCAGCTGTGGACATAAGCAGAGAGAGGCATGAAATTAATTTGGCCACTTTTGCCATAAACAAGATACAGACATGTGCATTTGGCGAGCTGATCGACCGGACCCTAGGATTTGAGTCAGATAGTGAAGTTCATAGGATGACAACTTCAGTGGCAGAGCTGGCTTTTCGGTGCTTGCAGCAGGAGAAGGAAATGAGGCCTTTAATGGACGAGGTTTTGGAAGAACTGAAGGCAATCATGCGTGATGAGAATGTTGTGACCAAAGCACTCAATGCAGATGAGGGTGAAGATGCCCTTGCTACATTTCCTATGGGTAATGACTGTGTCCAGCTGTTGAAGAACATGCAGTTGACTCATTCTCCTGTTTCGGTAACTCAAAAATGGGCTAGCAGTTGTAGCAGTTGTTCTGCTGCCGTTGATGATGTTTAAATTTTCCTTATAGCTGTTTGTAAGATATTATGCACACATGAGGACGCAAGTTGAATTTCCACTTTTATTGCTTGGTCTGAATTAGAAGGAATGTACATTGTAATAAAGTGCTTTCCTCACTCTAGCTTAATATTGGACCATGGTGGATCGTACTGAAGCTTTACCGTTGGAAACTGTATCTGAGCAGATTCAACACGTGGATGCAAATTAGTTTATCTATGATTCTCTAACCCTTCTTCGACTTCTCTAGTAAGTTATGTTGTCACTATCCCCTCGCAAGAAGTTTTCTTGGATATGCCAAGGACAACCTTTTCTGTGATTTCACACTGTTTCATAGACCTTCTGCTGCTGCTTGGAGTTTTTTTTCTCATCAGATATGCCTAATATTGTAACGGGCCCACTGATCCTGTCCTTTTTCATGCTTACTTTTTTCTTATGTTGCTTATCTTGTTTAATTTTAGGGAGCATAAGAGTTCAACTTAAGGGTATATGTCCAAATCAGGGGAGTCAATTCTTAGAATTACTGGTCCATGGGGGCAAGATTTGTGGAAGTTCATTAACATTGCAAGTTCTCACATTCAAAGACCTATAATTATCAAGAGGAAAGTCATGGATGGCATTACTTACTGCTCAGTTGATGATGCAGCCCACATTGAAGACCGGCTCCCTCGACCAAGAAGATCGGCCCACATTAAAGCTCGACGAAACCGAGAAGCCATAACGACATCTTGAGTCCATCCCGGAAGCTTGAAAGACACCTTGGAAGCTCGCGTGACGCTTTTACTAGTTTATAGTTTCCATGCTCTTTACTATTTCTCCTATTTTCAATGCTCCGTTTTTATTTCTCCTAGTTTTCAACGCTTTGTCCTTATTTCTCCTAGTTTCAACGTTCTGTTTTTATTTCTTTGATGATATAAGCCAGTCCCTTGTAGAAGACAGATGACTTTTGATTAATGAAAAGCTTTGCTTGAAGCAAGTATCATGAACCTTGAAGAGTTCATCCCTTGAAAACCTAGAAGAGTTTTCACTCCGTCCTGAAGAGTCGGAGCTTTCGAAATCTGCATCCTTGAAGAGTTGCAGTCATCGATCTAGAAGAATCGGTGTCCCATTCAACTTCCTTGGAGGCCTAGAAGAGCAACCAACGGAGTCTCTGTCTTTTCCTGTTCTGTTCGTTACTTCCAACCCAATTTCGACTATCCTACAGTGCTTATTTCGGAAAACCCTAAACAGAGAAATTGTAGATCCAGAAGTCTTTGTTCATTTGGATTTGGAATCAGGTCGATCCGATCTGTATCGACAAAGATACGACTATTCTCCTGAGCTTGCGCAGTGCTGAAATTCCTGTTTGTCCTGTTTCCGTGTGCGAGTCACTCTCCCGATCCTATTGTTTGAAAAAACCTCCCCTAGGCTTGCATCATTTGGTATCAGAGCTTTGGAGGAGAGGACAATGCCTCCAAGACAAGCTAGGCGTCGTGGCGGGAGGAATGTTCCCCTCAATGAATTGCACACACTCGCTGAGAATATGCAACAACAAATTGATGAATTGACGCAAGAAGTTCAGCGTTTGAGGGCTGAAGCAAATAATTCTCCACCCCGTTTTAGGACTGAAGATTCCCATGGTGACTCTTCCTCTTCGGAGAGTGTTCAATCTATTCACGGTCGGAGGCAATGTTCGACATCGTTTACAACATATTCGTGAGCCAGATTGGGAAAAGGAAATCAAGAAAGATGTTCCAGAATTTACAGGTAATGAGTCTCCTTATGAAATTATTGATTGGCTAACACTTGTGAATGAGGTGTTTGAGCATCGAAATGTTCCGGAGAATCGTCGCGCTGGGATCATTGCTATGCGATTCCGAGGCAAGGCGATTGCTTAGTGGAGACGTGAAAAACAAACTCGCCAAGCCGTTGGCAAAGCACCAGTCACTTCGTGGAGAAAGATGGAGGGCAAGATTCAAAAATATTTTCTTCCCAAAGGATATAAGAGAGAGCTCTACCAACGGTACCAAAATCTAAAACAAGGTACCCGAACGGTGGACCAATACACCAATGAATTCAATGAGTTGGTGATTCGTAACAATATCCAAGATCCGGAGGAGGTGCTTGTGAACAAATACTTGAACGGTCTTCAATTTTACATTCAAGACGCCTTGGAAGTCCTCGACATTTGGGACTTAGGAGATGCACACCAACGAGCACTCAAAATGGAGCGCTCTCGTTCTCGGAGACAGCAATCAACTACCATGGCGAGTCGAGCCACTAAGAGCACCACTAGCACTGCTAAAGTTGCTGAGGCTACAACGCAATCTGCTAGTAAGTCTTCTACTCAGCCCCATATTTTGAAGCAACCTGCTACATCCGAAATACATTGCTATTCTTGTGGGGAGTTGGGTCATCGTGCTAGCAATTGTCGAATCAATAAGAATCGACCAGCCGGTAAAGCCTTCTTGGTGGATAATAATTCTGATGAGAACGCTGAGGATCCACTTGAAGAGGAGTTGAACAATGATGAAGAAGCTGCGGATGATGAACAAATAGTGCATGCTGACACTGGCGAACTTCTTATGGTGAGGAAAATTTTCCTACTCCTGGAGATGACACTGGAGATAGGTGGCTACGTACCAATATTTTCCATTCTGCTTGCACAATCATGGGAAAGGTATGTCAATTAATTATTGACTCTGGTTGTTGTGAGAATATAATTTCTGAAGTAGCGGCAAACAAGTTGAAGTTGGAATTAAAAGGGCACCCTACGTCTTATAAAATGTTGTGGTTGAAGATAGGTGCTGAGGTAACTGTTTCAAAACGATGCCTTGTTAATTTGTCCATTGGTTCTGTTTATAGTGACAAAATATGGTGTAATGTTGTGCCGATGGATGCTAGTCACATTATTCTTGGTCGACCATGGCAATTCAATAAGAGGACTATGCATGATGGTTATCGAAATACATATTCTTTTGAATTTGGAGGCAAGAAGATTACGTTGGCACCTAGTAGGGTGGGAGATTCTTCTGATGATGATGACAAGAATTCGAGGACGAATTCTTTTAAAGATGGGGAGGATGATGCAGCCAACATTGAAGACCGGCTCCCTTGACCAAGAAGATCGGCCCGCATTAAAGCTCGACGAAACCGAGAAGCCATAACGACATCTTAAGTCCATCCCGGAAGCTTGAAAGACACCTTGGAAGCTCGCGTGACGCTTTTACTAGTTTATAGTTTCCATGCTCTTTACTATTTCTCCTATTTTCAATGCTCCGTTTTTATTTCTCCTAGTTTTCAACGCTTTGTCCTTATTTCTCCTAGTTTCAACGTTCTGTTTTTATTTCTTTGATGATATAAGCCAATCCCTTGTAGAGAAGACAGATGACTTTTGATTAATGAAAAGCTTTGCTTGAAGCAAGTATCATGAACCTTGAAGAGTTCATCCCTTGAAAACCTAGAAGAGTTTTCACTCCGTCCTTGAAGAGTCGGAGCTTTCGAAATCTGCATCCTTGAAGAGTTGCAGTCATCGATCTAGAAGAATCGGTGTCCCATTCAACTTCTTTGGAGGCCTAGAAGAGCAACCAACGGAGTCTCTGTCTTTTCCTGTTCTGTTCGTTACTTCCAACCCAATTTCGACTATCCTACAGTGCTTATTTCGGAAAACCCTAAACAGAGAAATTGTAGATCCAGAAGTCTTTGTTCATTTGGCTTTGAAATCAGGTCGATCCAATCTGTATTGACAAAGATACGACTATTCTCCTGAGCTTGCGCAGTGCTGAAATTCCTGTTTGTCCTGTTTCCGTGTGCGAGTCACTCTCCCGATCCTATTGTTTGAGAAAGCCTCCCCTAGGCTTGCATCAGTTGAGTGTCTTTACCTTGCTTTCTTTAATAGTCTCTCGTTCAAATCTTCCGTTTCCTCTTTTCAAGTCAACCTGCGGAGTAGTTGATAGGACAGGACAAGTAAAGGAACTGGCAATACCGAGGACCTTCTTTTCGCTTTCAGATGTGTATGAAGACAGAATACGCGGATCCTCCAGAAAGAAGACAATGCCACGTCAACTACAGGGGCCTTCTTTTCACCTCCAGAAAGCATGCGAAACTCCTGAACATGTATACATAGCTTTCACCAAAAATAAGGGAACATCAACAATCCTTTAGAACGCTGATTTTCCCCTCCTATGAGGAAAATATTTCTCAATGTATATTTATTTTGTTTATATCAAGACAGAGGAGCTTCCAACCCAGCTTTCTCATCAACCTTAGTATCATCATCAGACAAGTCAAGGAGACGCCAACACCAAGGGCCTTCCTTTCACTCTCGGATGTGTAAGAAGATGAATATGGGGATCCCCTCTAAAAAGAAGACAACGTGACATCAATAACAAGGGCCTTCTTTTCAACTCCAGAAAGGACATGAAACTGCTGAACATCTATATATAGCTTTTCCCAAAAATAAGGAAACATCAACAGTACTTTAGCAACTGATCTCCTCTTAGGAAAATATTCATCAGTGCATATTCATTTTGTTTCTGTCATTAGAGAGTGAATAATTCTGCTTAACTTTTTGAGGAGCAGGAAAAGTTAAAAGACATGGTTTTCAAGTTTGCAACAGTCGATCTCGCTGCAGATCCAGTTGCTTTCAGCGCAGCTTTCTCAACATCCTCAGCATCCTCATCATCATCACAATGAAAAAAGGTTGTCAGACAAGTGAATGCATTTATAACTGTACCAAAGATCTAGTACCATATGGAACAGGGTTCAGTACTCTTTGTTCGTCAAGTATTGGAATAGGAAGCTTGGGCAATGTCCTGTTGTCCGATACGATCCACTTGGAAAGAAAGAAGGCTTCCTTGAAGTCCAATTTGGGAAACAGCACCTCAGATCCTCACTCTAATTCAACATCAACATGGGAGAGAGCAGCGTCTCACTTGGCGTCCCTATTTCACAAGTCGCGAACTTGCAGAAGCCACAAGTAACTTCTCTGCTTCAATTGAACTTGGTCGCAGAGATTTCGGAACCGTTTACTGCGGTATGAAAATGTTGATTCACTGTTCCCAGCAGGTGATGATTGCTTATCTTGAAAGGCGTCTTCTACATATTTTTCACAGGAAGACTTCGGGATGGGCGAGAAGCAGCAGCCAATTGCTCCTCCAAGAGCGCAGCTACCGGAGCGTCGATCAGTTCATGAATAAAGCAGAGATTCTTGGCCGTTTGCACCGCAAAAACCCCGTCCTGCTGTACAGCTGAACAGGCCGTCACAGCTGGGAACTTCTACTTGTCTATGAATAGCACGGTGGCTACTGGCTAACCATGTCCACAGTGTCAAGTCAGTCCTTACATGATTGCCACTGCATGTCCGTATGAACATCGTCGCCATAGAGACTGCTGCCGCAAAAGTCTACCGCCACGCTTCTGACATTATCCACCGTGATGTGACAAACAAGTAATATTCTTATTGGCAAGTAATTTTGGCGTCAAAATATCAAGTTTGGGGGCTTTTGTGTGTATTCCCTGTTGTAAAATGATGCAACAAATTATTCATCTTGCAATTCAAAACTTAGAAGGAAATTACTGGAAAAGATAATATCTGAATGATAAAGAACATGAGAAATTTACTTGTGGAGAATCGACCGCAAAATTAATCAAAGAATTTAGCTTACAACCATTCAGTCTTTAACGTGTTTTTCAGTCCTACATTACACTCAAATCTATAATTTTAGCCTCACGCAATTGTTCGATTAAATTAATCAAGGAGAATTAACTCGCAAAGAAATTATTCTGGGATGTAATTGGATGGATGTGGCAGCCACTTCATGAAGTCATGGCACACATACTCAATAACAGCACCCAAAACAATGAGCAAAGTCCTATTGAGTGAAGAAAAGATCCTCACAATCTCAATATATATATAAGAGTGTGAGCCCATTCTTTGATCCAATTGACGAAACTTCTTTTGTTATAATCTCTGAAGAATTTCGCCAATTGCAATAGGAAGTTGACTTCCT
The DNA here is from genome assembly GCA_014182725.1 of Eucalyptus brandiana. Lineage (NCBI taxonomy): Eukaryota > Viridiplantae > Streptophyta > Magnoliopsida > Myrtales > Myrtaceae > Eucalyptus > Eucalyptus brandiana. The sequence continues at coordinate 35,533,252 of CM024669.1, forward strand.
TGTTTTCGACACACCAAAACGGCAAGAATCCGGACTTTCCTAATTAAGCACACCACATATGGTATCCCGGAAATTTTATTTCGGGGCAGCTTTTGTTCAAGACTTTAAACTCGAGGCATATTCTAACCTTGCTAAAATGCGTTTTTAGCTGGACAGCTCTTCAAGGGACTCCAAATTATGGGGACCCCCAGTACCATCAGAAAATACCAGCTCACTGAGAAGAGTGACGTTCACTGCTCTGGAGTTGTCTCCTGGAGCTCATGTCATCCATGCTGGCTGTGGACATGCTGAGGACACAAGCAGAGAAAGGCACGGAAATACTTAGGCCAACTTTGCTATCAATAGCATTTAGAGATGTGGGTTTGCCGAATTGATCGACTGGACTCTAGAAATTGAGTCCGACTGCGAAATTTATCGGATGACAACCTCAGCGGCCGGGCTGGCTTTCCGGTGCTTGGAGCAGGACAAGGAAATGAGGCCTCTTAACGGGTGAGGTTTTGGAGGATTGGTAGGCCATTGTGCGAGATGGCCAAGCTGGCTTGCAGCAGAGAAAAGGAAATGAGGCCTTAGATTCCACGCCCACTTTGCACACATCCTGATGCAAGTTGTGATGTTAACATTTTCATTGTTGGGTCAGAATATGGAGGACCATAGATGGGGAGAAATCGCTTTTGTCATCTAGATTGAACACTTTATAGCTAAAAACTGGGCTTTTAAAGAAAATAAAATAATAAGCCCAAGTTCAAGTGTCCCACAAGCCCAAGTGATCCCAAAACCCATAAGGCCATTTCTTTATGAGCTTTAGTTCTTTTACTTCAGTTGGGAGACCATCACAAAAAGGAGAGCCAAGGAAAAAAAAAGAAGAAGAAAAGGAAACCGAGCAGGAACCCGATACCCCATGTGGCGCTTTGAATATCCTGATAAGCTGGATTAACTCCATTTCGCAGCGTCCAACGAGGAATTTTAGGATCTTTATAATACCTTTTTTTTTGTCGAAGATTATTTAGTACTTCAAAAAAGCTTTATTTTAACAGTAAGCCCAAAATGAAATATGGCATGAGAAAGTTTGTTGCGCATATGGCTATTTGTTGTATGAGTAGTCGTTCTTCATGTTAGTGAATTTTATCATAATTGGCCGTTCTTGAGGTTTTTTGTAAACTCGTAATGAACATTTTGAATTTGAAATAGCGTCATATAATCGAGTCTTAGTTAAGGTAGCTATTTTATTTGAGTTTTAACATGGCTTATCATTTAATTGATAAGATTTCAAGTTTGTGGGCTAGAGATAACATTGGTGGTTTGATTTAGACTTTTAGATGGGCGTTGCTTATCTAATCTATGAATTTGTGTATTCATATTTAAAAGTGGTAAGGATTAGATATATTATGTGCAAGTTATGGTTTGATCAAAAGGCAAAATTGATATTTAAAACATATTTAACGCATAAATTCGGATTAGGAAGTTGTTGCCCTATTTGTTACATTAAGTGTCAAAGTAAAGCATTTCTTGATGTAGTTTGTGAGTTGATCAATTGAGAAATGGTTTAAGAAGTGTAAACAAAAAGAATTGCGAAAGGTTATTTATAATGATTTGTGAATCAGATTTATGCAATAAATTCTAAAATGATTAGAGAAATGTTTTATGAAATGTATTATAGTTGATAAATTAAACTGTCATGGGTTATCAAATTTGGGTTGTGAACCCTATTTATAAGATTAGGTTGAAAATTTTAATTACGATAAGTGCACTAGAAGTCCTAAAACTTGTTATGAAAATGCAGTTGAGTTATAAAACTTTCAAAACATGTAATCTATTCCTAAAACTTGTTACGAAAGTACAATAAAGTCATAAAACTAAAAGAAAGTGCAACCAAATCCTTAAAATTTTAAAAAAGAGTAATCAAATTCTAAAACTTTCAAAAGTATAATAAACAAAATGACTTAATTAGACTAATTGACAAGTTTTAGGATTTGGTTGTACTTTTTAAAATTTTATGACTTAATTACACTTTAATGACAAGTTTAAAGACTCCCTATGCACTTATCCTATATAAATTTGTGAGATTACCGGAGATTGATGTTAGTGGTTCGATACTTATTGTCTCTATGTTCTAGACCCATTGAGTGGTAATGGGTATGCCTACTATTAAGAATATCCTCGTGAATCGAGTCACTAGCAATATAGATGGAAATCTAGCCAATGAGAAAATCTTGCTCATTTTTAATGGAATGGACCATTCATGCGTAATTTGATTGAGATTGATAAATGGAATTGATCATTTATTTTGTTTTGATATTATTGATTGATTCGATATGTATGAGCCTTTATTAAAATGATATAACTTATTTTTTATATCATGTATATTTGATTGAATTTATGGTTAATACCCCGAAAAACCCTAAACTGGTACACATGTGACAAATTTACCCCAAGCTATTTTTTGACCATAAAAAACCCCAAACTGGTTCACTTGTGACAAATTTACCCCGATTGACCATAAAAAATCCTAAACTTGTATATTTATGACAAATTTACCCCAAACTAATTTATTCGATCATAACAAAACCCAAAACTGGTAAATTTGTGACAATTATACCCTCCGCTAAATTGGATTAATACCACAAAAAAATCACAAAAACTGTAAATTGTGACAAACAAAGTATAAAATCTCAAATTAGTATACCAGTTAATTATCACGTGTCATTTAACTTAATTAAAATTTAACGAAAACTAACAGAGGTTAAATTTGTCACAAGTGTACCAATTTGGGGTAAATTTGTCAAAGGTATACCAGTTTGGGGTTTTTGGTGGTCAAAAAAATAGTTTGGGGTAAATTTGTCACAAGTGTACCAGTTTAGGGTTTTTTAGGGTATTAACCCTTGAATTTAGGATAATGAAGTTTGTGGTATTGCTTTACAACTATTCACTGAGCTATAGTTGCCCTCTCCATTCATTCCGAATCTTTTTAGATTCTTGAACTAGTGACAAATAGAGTGAGAGCAATATCGATGAGTAATTTTCAATAGTTAAATTTTGTGTAAGAGTTGAAATGGTTCGATATATGTCTAAAATGTTACTTGTTAGTTGAAGACATATATTATGAGGGATTTTGCAACTCTAATCTTTATCAAAATTATAGATAGAGATGTCTATTTTGATAACAAGTTAATGTTGTTTATATATATAAATCAGCAAGTTTGTTACAACATCAGAATTCCTATAATTTACAAAAAATAATATGTACAACTAAAACTCAGCCAATCCCACAAACTATCAATAGCTATATATATAGCTTTCTTAAGACATGCCCAAAGTTGAAAAGTTCTCTACCAATAGTGATCTCACCCTATTTATTACTACTCGAGAAACCTGAAAATATGAAAGACTAGTGAAATGAGCGACCATAGTTCAGTGAGTAGTAAATCTCTTCTAAACAAATCGACAATCACTTTACATGTAAATAAAGCAATACCATAACTTTACAATCCAAACTTAAGATATAATATACATATTGAATCACATATGTGTTGTTTCTTATCAATAAGGCTTTATACTAATAAAAAAGAAAACTCATTTAAACTATCATCACATCAATGGTTAAGTTAATTGATTTATCTATATCAAAAACCACATCAATGGTCAATTCCAATAACTAATCTATTGCTTGATATACTATTATGGTCACGATATAATGCTTGGTGACACTATGATCAAAACTCTCTCCTTGGCAAAGTCTCCACTTACAAAGCCGTGACTTGGCTCTTAAGAATATCTTTAACCAGATACCTACAAATCTGTCACCGAGTTTACAGTCATATTGAATATAAAACAACATCCTCTAATATCATAAATCCAATCTAATATACATTTCACAAATCAAACAAATAATTTTTTTTCCACAACACACCTCTTCCGTTAGATATACTTTTTGTAAAGCATTTCCTAGATAATTTCTAAATTCATTTTATAAACTAGTTTGTAACACAATACATATATGCAACTTTTTACAATATTTTTCTCAAAACCATTGTCAAACCATTCACAAGTTCCGAGAGAGAGAGAGTAAATGTTTGATCCAACTTTTTATGCAACAACAATACAATTTCGTAATTTGTATTATATATAATTCATATTACTTATGATAAATGAGTTTCACAAACTTAAAGAAGGGATAATACTACTCACTTTGAAACACCAACGACCAAACAACACAAACTACTTGAACCGTTAAACTCGCAATACCGTTGATTAAATGAGAAAATAACATTAAAATCAAATAAAATTCTTCCTCAACGACCAATCGGCTAGAGTAAACTTAAATGCTAATAAAAAACTCCTATGCATCAATAAATCAATCACCCAAAATGATTATTTAAGCCATTCACAATGTGGAGCTTACACTCGAAATCCTAAAATTTTCATTATAACTAAGCCACTGTTCCAAATCGACTCTCATCGAAAGCCTTAGCTTTTCACTTGTTGATAATCAAATTTTGTTGACCATTCGAGTGTCCATTCTTTGTAAAAATATAACAATACAAAAAAAAAAAAAACAATAAGCTAAAAAAAAAAAAAAAAAAAGAGATATAAAAGGGAGGAAATAAAAAATAAATTCGAAGTCCATTTTATTTAACAAAATTCGGACTTGCCAAGCCCTTGTGCCCAGCCCACTTCTTTAATTTCTTCTATGTCTTTTGGCCCACGCGCCCAGCTCCTCTCCCATGGCCCATCTTCCTTTTGTTTTCGGCCCCGTTTTGTTTACGTTTTAATGGGTCTTTTTAGAGCCCATCGGAGAAAATTAAAAGAAGAGGCCCAGCCCCACACGTTCTCTTGTTTCCCTTTCGCACGACTAGCGTGCGGGCGACGCAAGGAGAGGAACGGAGAAGGAAGCGCCCATGAGCGAGAGGTCCGACAGGCAACAGCAGGTGACCTGAGCTGATCCAATGCCTTCTACAAGACCCTTACCCGGCGTAACGGAAAAGATTCCATTTGGGGGAGCAAGCGAAGGAGCATGCCCCGCGATATATGGGGGGGAGGAACGAGGGAGGTTTGAAAGGGCGTGCATTGAAGAAAAGGAAGAGCGGGGGGTGCTGGTTCTGACCGGAGAGATAGAGAGAGAGAGGGGAAGGAAAGGAGTTGACTGGTTCGTCATCTGCACGGCTTTACAATAAACTACAATTTTCATGAAATCTCGTAACTCAATTACTCAAGAATTACACTTTACGACTTGAATTTTACAAAACTTTGAAGTTAAGCAACTATGAAAACGTCCGAAGCACGTTGTTCGCGGCACGAACACGAAATCTCCCTTTCCTTTTTTCGTCTTCTTCTTTCTCTTTCTTTCTTCCCTTTTCCGTCTCTTTTTACTTCGCACGTTTTCTCGGTCTAAGTGAGCTGGAGCACCCCAGTGTCTTTCTTTTTTTGACCCTTTTATTTCTTTTATCCTTTTTCTTTTAATGGGCCTTACATTGACTAAGTAAAAAAGCAACTATGACGACATCCGAAGCACGTTGTGTCATTTCCCCCGTTCTCGTCGAGTTGGGGTACGACAATATATGAACCAGATAAATGCGTACATAGGTTTGCGAAGAAAACCAAGGCGTAAAAACACGAGCAGGTTCGGCACAAGGATTCCAATTAGTTATCTACTCTTCTTTACCGTTCTTCTACTTCTCTAGAAGTAACTCGCGCTGCCTAGTCACCGTCCCCTTTCAATAATAATGTTGCTTGGTTATACCAACGAACACGTTCAATTTTTTGGGAAAAATCCCATAAAAAATTATTGACCTTTTTTCACATGACGTCAATATCCGAATTTTTTTGTCTCTCCAGTACAGCCAAAATTTCCATTAAACTTCCGTCCATCATGTCCATCGCACTGTTTCATGGACCTCCTTCAGCTGCTTCTTGAAGATTGTTTTTCCATCAGACTCCTAGTATTATCTTCTTCTATTTATTTCCTATTCCTAATCTTGCTTATCAAGTTGGATATTTAGTAAACATACACGAGGATGAAAGTTTCTTGAAAAGGATTCAATTCAACTTGAGGCGATATGTAGGAGTCAAGTCGCAGGTTATAGGTCAATGGGGGCAAGAATTTTGCCAGTTCACTTATTGCATAATGTAACATATCAGATACCTACCATCAGTTTTGAAACCCACCTCCAACCGCCCCCCACCCAAAAAAAAAAAAAAAAAAAAAACTATCATCAGCAAAGAGGAAAGTGATGGATGACACTAGATATTGCTCATTTAGGAGTCCCTGCTTTGCTCTTCTCAACATCTTGTTCAAGTTTTCCGTGTACTTCAAGAAAAGCTTGGACTGCATAATGTAACAAATGAAGGAGATAGAGAGAAAGCTAGAAAGATGTTATTAGTGAGCTTGTGGTGTATACAAACTACTCCTTCAATTAGGCCAACAATGAGTGAGGAGGTGGATTTTTTTAGAGGTAGTGTTGACTGCTTGCGGGTTCCTCCCAAGCCCTATTTGTCTTCTCCATCAAGATCATCACCAACCACTTCAATGTCCATGGTTGTGTAAAACTTAAGTTCATCCTGTAAGCACATCTAGCCTTTCAATCTAATGAGCAACTCGTATCCGAAGATAGTTAGCTAAGAATACTTCAGTAATTTTTCTTATCGTATTTCTTCAAGCCGGCAGAAATTATATAAAGCCATGTCAGTAATTGCAGAAAGCATCTTAACGAGAATTTGGATCCTGGGCAGCTGATGCACATGACGGCAAGACCACCAAGAATTCAATATGGTTTTAATTTCCTTCGTTTCTAGATTCGTTAGACTTAAAAATTTCACAACTATTCTTCCACGATCATCTCGCTCTAATCATTATCATAATAAATGAGCAACGTCAGACTATATAAATATGTGCGTGTCTTCGTGAGACAAATTATTAGTACATCAACAAAGTGGGAAAAGTATTTGACCAAAAGAAAGAAAATATCCAAAAGAATTCAATATGGTTTTAATTTCCTTCGTTTCTAGATTCGTTAGAGACTTAAAAATTTCACAACTATTCTTCCACGATCATCTCGCTCTAATCATTATCATAATAAATGAGCAACGTCAGACTATATAAATATGTGCGTGTCTTTGTGAGACAAATTATTAGTACATCAACAAAGTGGGAAAAGTATTTGACCAAAAGAAAGAAAATATCCAAAAAACTCTAAACTTATTGTGTGATGGCCTATTCAGTCCTAAACTTTTTCATTTTGTCAATTCAATTTTAAAACTTATAACAATTTTCTATCCATCTAGTCAATTTTAGTTAAAAATCAAAGATGATGGCTAGCGTTGATGTTAATTAATTTTTATATTTTTCTTCCTCTTCTTTTCTTTTTCTTGTTTTTGCGTCGGTAGCCAGCCACAGGCAAGGGCTCTGATGCCCTCACTAGTTGTTCCCAACATTATATCTGGGTGAGGGGGAAGGTGTCCTCGCCTGTGGCTGGCAATTGACAACCAATGGGGAAATATTAAAAAATAGAAAGAATGAGAAAAGAATGGACGCAAAGGTTACCCGGGTTCATCAACATGACATATTGGTAGATTTTACCATGCCCTGACTATGAAAAGGTTTAGAACATTCAGGAAATTGAAACACAATCCATCATACGTAGTAATTGTATGCAGCAGGAGATAAATCCCCTTTCCTTCGCTCATTTTCAGTCTCATTTGGACGGTAATTAGAAAAGCAGTTTGTTCTTCGTGTTAAACGAAGGCTATGTAAAAAAAGCTAAAGAGACCTTTAACGCCTGTTTACTCAAACGAAGAATGCTGTCGTGTGAAAGGACATACAAACATTATCTACGAGCCTCCAAATTAATTTTATCACATCCCACCACAGACCATGTTATATTTTGACTAAGTCAAAGTCGCCCCCCCAAAAAAAAAAAAAAAAAAAGAAGAGAAAAATTAAAGAGGATTAGTGGACTTCAGCTTTCTAACGCCGAGATGAGCGCACAGGACGAAATGAAAGGGAGAAAGAAGAAAGGAAAAAAAAAATAAAGTAGAAGAAGAAAGGAAAGGAGGTGTTTCGAGTACACGCCACAGAGGCTTTATTAAGACAGAAGAATTACATCTTGCAACGTCTGATAAGCGCTCGCCCTTTTCTTTCTTCTAGTCAAAGAAGTTTTTGGAATTAAGCTTAACTTCGAAGTTTTGTGAAATTTGAGCTGTAAAGTCTGATTTTTGAGTTATTAAGTTTCGGGACTTCATAGAAATTGTTAATTATGACATTGTACAGCTGTGGGTTTTGATGGGAATCTTTTTAGAGCAACATCGAAGCAAAAGTTTATAGTAAAAGAGAAAAGACGGAGATTCTAGAAGAGGAAGTATAATAGGAGATCAACAAACGCTAAAGAAATCAAGAAGCATCAATTGGGACAAGCAATTCAATCAATATAGAAAGCTCTAAATTTTACTATTTTTTGAGTCCACTGAAAAGGGAAAAAGTGTCAAAAAAGTTCTAAACTTTTTGTAGTTATGTCAATTTAATCGTAAACCTTTCATTGGTGCCAATTTAGTCATAAATCTTTTGATTTGATGCCAATTTAGTTCTTCCACCTAATTTTGATCAGACTTTGTTGACTAGCACCAGTCAATTGACGTGGCATAGTCGGCGCTAACATTGATAACTTTTAATAATATTTTAATATTTTTTTTGAATTTTTTATTTTCCATTTTTTTTTTTAATTTTCCGTTCTCCTTCTCCTTCCTCCAACCGGTTGCCAGACCTCGGCGATTGGCCTGAGGTGACGGTCAATGAGGTCAACCTTGACCTTGTTGGCCACGACAAGTCTCGAGCCTTCGTTAGAGGCTGCAAGGGCGGCCTCACCGGATCTGGCAAGGGTCAAGCCTCGCCAACCATGGGCGAGGCCACCCAAGTCACGAGGGCGTCCTCACACTAGGTTGGTGAGGGAGTTTGAGCCTTGCTCATGGCTAGCGAGGCTTGACCCTCGCTAGCTTGAGGCCGCCTAGGCCACGAGGGGGGCCTCGTGCTGGGCTAGAGAGGGAGGTCAAGCCTCGCCTATGGCTGGCAAGGTTTGACCCTTGCTAGATTCGGTGAGAGCTCGAGCTTTGTTGCCCAGCGTGAGGCCGCCCTCGCGCCCTCTAATGAGGGCTTGAGCCCCGCTAGTGGCCAGTGAGGGTAGAGGTCAACCTTGACCTCGCTAGCCATTGCCTAGGCCGGTCGTTAGCGGAAGGAGGAGGAGAAAGAAAAAAAAAAAGGAAAAGAAAAAGAAAAATAAAATAAAATAATTCAAAAATATTATTAAAAATTGTTCACGTCGAGTCGATCATGTCACGTCGTTAATAGCGCTTAGTTAGCAAAATCCGGCTTAAATTAGCCGAAAATGATTGAATTGGTACAAAGTGAAAAAGTTTAGGAGTAAATTAGCATCAATAAAAGGTTTATGACTAGATTGGTACGAATGCAAAAGGTTTATGATTTTTTTTACACTTTTTCCCATTGAAAAGTGTAGTATTTTGAGAAGAGTATCAGTATTATAGTTTATGTCACGCCCCGAACCTCGAGCACGTGCACATCCCACTGCGGTCGATCAAATATGCGACATCCCAGGATATATCGCCGACCCATTCAATTATTATTGCGCAAGCGGAACGTATTATAAATCCCCGACAACATTTAACTTGGGATAGAAAAGCGAGGCAATCAATCACAACATAGCACTTTCATAATTCAATAGAATTACAAATAGAAGCCTACAGTCAAAAGTCTACAAAAGACCGGCTCTTAAAAATGAACTGTCCTACGACCTACAAGTCGGACACGTTCTCCATTCCTTATGACTTCACCTCCGCAACTCCTCAAAGCCAACCAAAGCTATCGGTCGCTCCGTCCACTGGGGACCTGAAATTTTAATCCCACAACCGGGATGAGACGATGTCTCAGCAAGTTCAACCCCTAAACCCCTATTAGAAAGAAAATACGCCCGAGTGGCCTAGCCACATCACACGTAAGACTTACCTCACATTAGCCTTCATCTCGCAGGTTAGCACAATTTTATATAATTCAAACACGTGCAATTATGATAACCAAACAACCATGGCACAATCACATCATCAGAACAATTCAACCACTTGGATCGTCTCAGCGATCAATCGACTTGGCCGATTACATGTCAATTCAGCAAATCAATCAATACTCTTAATCACGGCCCCACTCGGCAAAATTAGAATCAGTGGCATCACGGCCCCACTCGGCGCGACCTTTATCAGGTGGCAATTCACGGCCTCACTGGGCGCGACCTTTATCGGTGGCAATTCACGGCCTCACCGGGCGCGACCTTTATCGGTGGCAATTCACGGCCCCACTGGGCGCGACCTCTAATAGGTGGCATATCACGGCCCCATTAGGCACGACCTCTCTTAGGTGGTTCATCACGGCCCTATTAGGCACGACCTCCAATCGGTGGTTAATCACGGCCTCACTGGGCACGACCTCTAATAGGTGGTTAATCACGACCAATCTCCCATCAATTTCGACACTTGGAAATTAAATAAAGAATCCATATTTATCGCAATCAACACTCAATTTGCCACATCCATTCATCAAATTCAAATTCTAAATGCACAAAGAAGAATCAAGACGAAATTCCGAGAGTTTAGGGTCCCGACAAAATTTTCGGAATTTATTAATTAATTAAATTTATTCCGAAAATAATTAAATAATAATATTCATATTTTTCACGATCCACACTCAATTTATAACATCCAATCATCAATTTCAAAATCCGACTACACAAATGCGGCGGCGATCGGCACGAAATTCGAGCAACCGGGGTCAAAAATAATTTTTCCGTTTTTTTTATTTATATAATAATATTTTAATAATTTCGGAATTAATATAATATTATAAATTTCCAGAATTTCGAAACTTTTAAATAAATCAAAAATAAAACCTATTATGTCACATCAAGGCTTTATATTAAAAATAAACATACTTAACTTTAAACCAAACACAATTTAACTTAATTAAACACCATAATCTAATCATCAACCAAATAAACTAATCTAACCACCTAAACTTACTTAACTTAGACTAAGCACACTTAGGGCATCATTAACCTTCTAATCAAGATTTAGTGAGTTAAACTCACCGGATTAGCGAACCGAGCGGACCAAAACGACGGGGACGCCGAGGGGAACAACTTTCTTCAAAGCGGGCCAAGCATCCGGGCTCGGGAAGGCGGCCAAAACGGCCCACGAAGGGGCTGCCATACCCATTTTCCGGGTTGCTGATCGGGGCCGAGAGGGAGCAAATCCGGCGCCGGTTCGGGCGGCCAAGGGCGGCGGAGGCAAGGCGAAGCTCCGGCGGGCTAAGGCGGCGGCGCACGGCGGCTCACGGCGGCGGGGACGAGCTCCGGCAGCTCGTGGAGCACGCGAACGGGGGTAGGCGGAGGCGGCGGGCGTCGGCCGGGCGGGCGCGCGAGCGGACCGGCGAGCGGCGCACGGGCGCGCGGGGCGGCGGCGGCGACGACGGCGTGCGAGCGGGTGGCCGGCCATGGCTGCTCCTTCTTCTCTGCATTTTTCTGGTCTTCAACCATGGAGATGGAGGAACCGCACGGTAGGGAGAGGAAGAAGAGAGGGAGGAGAGAGAAGGAGGAGAGAGAGAGAGAGATGGGACCATTTTTCTTTTCTTTCCCTTTTTTTCTTTAATCCCACAAATGGCCCACCATGACCTCATCCCATGTCATGCCCACTAACTTCAAATCCCTCTCCCCACAACAATCTTCAATGGGTGCATTTTATTTTTCCGCCGGGGCATGAAACTTTGTACCTTAATTCCTTCAATTCCAATCAATTCTCTCCCAATTGATTTCAATCGAAGTCCATAAAATTAATCCAATGTCACCACACATCAATTCACATCTTCACTTGTCCATAGAACCAACTTAAGTCCCAAAAGCGCGACCAAAGGCAGGCCTACTAATTTATCGGGCCAAATTAACCATTTTTCGATTATTTTTTGAAAAACTCGGCTTGCATGAAAAATCTTCGAAGATTAATCAATATTCCTAAAATGATTTGTGACACACCCAGACTTCCAATTTCGAATTCGATCTCAATTCCACGGTTAATTTCACTTTTTGGCACGATACTAGCGCGGCCCAACCTACCGGGTAGCCTTTAGAAATTTTCATGCATTTGACCTGTGGTTGATCATCTCAAGCCACAATGTACATCTTTGAAACATTGGCGACTTTCGGTTGTCGAGGTAATCTCAAGATTTCAAATACAAACACAGTGGTACCCAATCGATAGAAAAGTCGGTCCAAAGTGCCGATCGACAAGGATTATGCGATCCGGTGGAATCACCCACACTCGATCACATGCCTCGTCGAGTCAACCTATCTCCGGTCTCTAATCGACTTTTATTTGTGCCGTAATTATCCTTGCAGATTAGCTCGGTCGAAAGGTCGCTTCCTGACCAAATTCTCGAGTCTGATGCATTAGAAACTCTTAACAGCTTCACTCGATAGACTAGTTTTCATATGAGTGGCCGACTCAAGGAAAAGAACTATATGCGTGCCAACGAAATGCCCGTCTCAATTTATTGAATATAAAATTGGAAAATCGGGATGTCACAACTCTTCCTCTTATAAAAATTTCGTCCTCGAAATTTAAACCTTTACCAATTCTTAGACAAAAAGGTGGGGGTACAGTCGTCTCATATAATCTTCTCTTTCTCAGGTTGCTCCTTCTGTACCAATGCTGCCAGATCACTGCTATCTTGCCCAAACCACTTCGGATTCAAAATGCTAAACACTTGCCCACTTAAAAATTCCAAAGGTCTTCAACATAAAATTTGCGAAGCTAAATTGTTGATTCTACGCGATCTACGAATTGACTCGCTAATTGCAACTGAATTACTGATTCCCAAACCAACTCTGGACCTGCGATTCTCTGATCTCTGATCTCATCTCAACAAACTGAAATCCTGTACACTCTACTCTACATTGGCTAAAAAGAAACTATCTGCCTGATCTGCTGAAACTTGGAACCTCTAATCAAGATATGATATAACTCTGACACTGATCTCGGCAACTGCAATCACTGACCCCTGTACTGACCCTGGCCTGTGATCTTTCTTTCCCTGACATCATCTCAGCAATCGAAATTCCGCACTCTCTGATGTGCACTGCTTAAGAAAGAACCATTTCAAAGCTCGCCAACTAGGAACATCTCGATCTAGATTTGAAATACAATTCATCCCCGGCACTCCATGCCGGTGAATTATCTCGATGCACACACACTTCGGTATACCCACTTTGTGACGAGATAGAATCTCCAATTTCGAAATCGAACTTAGATTGGCGGTTAATTTCATTCCGATACGCTTTTAGTGTGATTTAGACTCTTTGGGTAGTTTTCGGAGCTTTTTAGGACAAATGACCCGTGGTCGATTTTCTTCGAGCCACGATGAACTCTCTTGACACATTGGCGACTCTCAAGGGTCGTGAAAATCTCGATGATTCAAATACGGACACAAGGTACTAAAACGACAGTAAAATCAAATTAGTATCATTCGACGAGAGTTTTCCAATTTAGTGGAGTCACCCACGATCGGTCATTCATCTCGGTCGAACCGACCTATATCTCGATCTTAATTCGATTTTTAAGCGTGCCGTAATGATCTCTAAAGATGAGCACGGTCGAGAAGTCGATTCTGGTCGAATTCTCAAGTCTATTTGCCTTTAAAGTCCTTAATAACTCACCCAATTAGTCTAGTTATCTCGTAAGTGGCCAACTCGAGAGAAAAACACTGTAATCGCGTCGATGAAATGCCCAATTTAACCAATCGAAATCAGAGTTTGAAAATCAGGATGTCACACACTCAAAACAAAGATCTATTCGTACTGTCTGGACAACGTTGAAATTGCTATGATGAGTTTCCCATAGGATATCTTCTTTAATCTTGGCATCATCAATTACACACAATCGTCCTCGAACCTTAGCGTTCGTTTTTGAAATTTGAAAATCAACCTCTCATCCGCATTCTCTTATAGAATCTTCTAAATTTCTGAATCTATCCTTTGAAGCACTTTGATTCGATCCGCTCTCTCGGCTCAATTTCGAGGGTAGTAATAAGATTCCAAAGGTGGCCTACCTTAGATTTGAAAACCAAATTTCGAATTTTCTCAATTAAGATCAAATCCTTGAGTACCAACTATGCAACTAAGGACTCTCGGCTCAATGCATCTCGCGACTTTGCTTACCTTTTTCGAGTGATACAAAATATCATAGTCATAATCCTTAAGGAGTTCCATCCGTGATGCTTTGCCTCATATTCAACTCTCTTTTTGAGAATACATATTTGGGACTTTGATAGTCATTGATGATATGAAATATTCCTCTCGTCGATGGTGCCTTTAAAATTCCAAATGAACATAACTACGCAAGTTCTACGATATGCATCGAATAATTTAACTCACAAGATCTCAAGCGACGGGACGCATATGCAACAACCCGATCATGCCGTATCAACACGCAACCCAATCCTTTAAACGATGCATCACTTTGTAGATCTCATAACTTCCGGGACCGAGATAGAATAGTAAGCACAAGTGAGGTAGTTAGCCTCTTCTTAGGCCCTTGAAAACTACACTCGCACTTATCCGTCCACACAAACTTTTCTTACCTCCTCAATAGTCGAATCAACCGCAACGCCGACACCGAAAACCCTTCCATAAAACTTCGTAATATCCCATTAATCCCCAAAAACTTCTAATCTCTCGTCACCTTGTAGTCAATCTCGGCTAACTGTTCCTTTGCTCTAGTCTTGGACGGGGTCTACGGAGATTTCTTCGCCTGAAATCACGTGACCTAGGAGCGCAACACGAGTCATCCAAAACTCACACTTACTAAACTTAGCATAAAATTGAAGAGTCCTCAAGGTCTGAAGTATCATCTTCTAATGTCTCTCGCGCTCCTCAGCACTCTTTGAACACCCCATGATAACTTCACTGAGCACGATCACCACTGATTCAAGTACTCTTAAACATTCTGCTCATTAGATCCAAACAACCAGCTAAGGTGTCCATCACACCACTCGGTATTGCAGCGAACTCACAACTGCTGTATCAAGTGCAAGATACTAACTTCGGTATGTCTTTCTTCCTGATTCTCAATTGATGATATCCTGACCTCAAGTCGATCTTGGAGAATATCGATGCACAACCACAACGAACCCCATTTCTCCTTCATGAACAGAACTGGTACTCCCCAAGGTTATGCCTTTGGAAAGTATGAATCCCCTATTCAACACTTCCCGCATCTACACCTTGATCCTTTTAACTCGGGTAACACCATCCGGTAAGGAGCCTTAGGGGCGGCTCATTCCGGTACTAATTCAATCACGCACTCTATTTCTCTCTCTAAAAGCGAGACTTGGCAAATCTTCATGAAACACCTCCGAAAATTTCCGTACCACGTTATGATCTCCATATTTGGCTCCTCAAGCGACGCATCCATTACGGCTGCCACGTATAATCGATAACCAATAACTGAGAACCAAGTCATCTTCAATGACCATAACAAGGATCAAAGTTCCTCTTCGACTTTCGTAATTCAAAACTTTCATATGCTAACCGAATAAACCGAATTATATCACGCCACGATTCATAACAGCAAAAAGCTCATTGAGCCAAACCTTTTTATAAATGACTTCCAAGTCATATTTAAGCAAACTCATCGGGTACAACTATAGTCGAGATTCATCTTGCTATCACTTTATTACCATAACAAGGATTCTACAACCTTCACTGAAAATTCTGCTGCATTACTCTGCATAAAACATCTCATAAACATTCTTCTTCTGATTGATGCATGGTCGATCCCTTCATGCTCCTCTAGCCATCCTAGTGGCGTCCTATCTGCAGTAACAGTGCTTACGCTCTCCTGAACTTACACGGACAATTCTCGACCCGACGGCCGTGCGGCCACATTCAAAGCATGCTCCGCTTTTTACTCTGACACCAGGCTGACTCATGCCTCCTTTCCACTATCTCGACACATAATCGAAGAGTCATTTACCTCCCATCAAGTGACATCATGCATCCATCCTTGCACTGAGGTCCATTCCAAGTACCCCACTAAATGTCCCGAAGCATGATTCATCTGTTCTATTTTATCAACAGCGGTGACAGAAACGGCTACGGTTCCATCTGCCTATACGGGCAATCTTTGATTAAATGACTTTCGGCGACACTGTAACAAGTTCTTTCCCTTTTACAGCACAGGACAGATCCATGTCCTTTCTGATAGACACGACACCCATCAATCGAGTTGAACACTGACTTTCCAACTCTGCTCTTCCGGTTAGGTGAAATAGGGCACATTTCCTCTGACATCGGCATTTCTCCCCAATTGATTCCCATCTCTGTCTAAGGCGAACCCCGACTCGAATCGCGGCTTGATCCTCGATCACAACTCCAGTTAGGCCTTAACAGGCACGGCAACAACAACGGTCACAAAGACGCGGCGGTAGAAACAACGGCAACGGCGACGGCTCGATCCCGAACTCACTGACCCAACAAGCTTCCAAGGAACACTGGCACCTGAACAATCCCATCGAAACCAAGATCATTTGATGCTGCTACACTCCCAGTACCGACTTGCGGCGGTACTCTCACACACACGCTGGACTAAGCTGCGCTCTACCTCAGTGCGACTCTTGTCGCATCCTACCCCGAGGTATAGGTCTTCTTGACCTCTTCCAAGGAGTTCTCCACTCCTAGTCACTCATCCTACAGGCTCTTTATCGACGCCTGTTTCCGATTCCAACATCAGGTTGAAACTTGAGCGACCCCACAAATAAGCTACCAATCAGCTATCATTCACATGCATCAGCATATTAAAAGCATTTCCTACTAACTATCCCATGACTCATCGCACCTTATCACTCCATACACAGACCATGCTCTGATACCACTTAAACGGGGATGTCACGCCCGAACCTCGAGCACGTGCACATCCCACTTTGCGGTCGATCAAATATGCGACATCCCGGGATATATCGCCGACCCATTCAATTATTATTGCGCAAGCGGAACGTATTATAAATCCCCGACAACATTTAACTTGGGATAGAAAAGCAGGCAATCAATCACAACATAGCACTTTCATAATTCAATAGAATTACAAATAGAAGCCTACGAGTCAAAAGTCTACAAAAGACCGGCTCTTAAAAATGAACTGTCCTACGACCTACAAGTCGGACACGTTCTCCATTCCTTATGACTTCACCTCCGCAACTCCTCAAAGCCAACCAAAGCTATCGGTCGCTCCGTCCACGGGGACCTGAAATTTTAATCCCACAACCGGGATGAGACGATGTCTCAGCAAGTTCAACCCCCTAAACCCCTATTAGAAAGAAAATACGCCCCGAGTGGCCTAGCCACATCACACAGAAGACTTACCTCACATTAGCCTTCATCGCGGGTTAGCACAATTTTATATAATTCAAACACGTGCAATTATGATAACCAAACAACCATGGCACAATCACATCATCAGAACAATTCAACCACTTGGATCGTCTCAGCGATCAATCGACTTGGCCGATTACATGTCAATTCAGCAAATCAATCAATACTCTTAATCACGGCCCCACTCGGCAAAATTAGAATCAGTGGCATCACGGCCCCACTCGGCGCGACCTTTATCGGTGGCAATTCACGGCCTCAGGGGGCGCGACCTTTATCGGTGGCAATTCATGGCCTCACCGGGCGCGACCTTTATCGGTGGCAATTCACGGCCCCACTGGGCGCGACCTCTAATAGGTGGCATATCACGGCCCCATTAGGCACGACCTCTCTTAGGTGGTTCATCACGGCCCTATTAGGCACGACCTCCAATCGGTGGTTAATCACGGCCTCACTGGGCACGACCTCTAATAGGTGGTTAATCACGACCAATCTCCCATCAATTTCGACACTTGGAAATTAAATAAAGAATCCATATTTATCGCAATCAACACTCAATTTGCCACATCCATTCATCAAATTCAAATTCTAAATGCACAAAGAAGCAATCGCACGAAATTCGAGAGTTTAGGGTCCGACAAAATTTTCGGAATTTATTAATTAATTAAATTTATTCCGAAAATAATTAAATAATAATATTCATATTTTTCACGATCCACACTCAATTTATAACATCCAATCATCAATTTCAAAATCCGACTACACGGCGGCGATCGGCACGAAATTCCGAGCAACCGGGGTCAAAAATAATTTTTCCGTTTTTTTTTTTTTTTTTATATAATAATATTTTAATAATTTCGGAATTAATATAATATTATAAATTTCCAGAATTTCGAAACTTTTAAATAAATCAAAAATAAAACCTATTATATCACATCAAGGCTTTATATTAAAAATAAACATACTTAACTTTAAACCAAACACAATTTAACTTAATTAAACACCATAATCTAATCATCAACCAAATAAACTAATCTAACCACCTAAACTTACTTAACTTAGACTAAGCACACTTAGGGCATCATTAACCCTCTAATCAAGATTTAGTGAGTTAAACTCACCGGATTAGCGAACCGAGCGGACCAAAACGACGGGGACGCCGAGGGGAACAACTTTCTTCAAAGCGGGCCAAGCATCCGGGCTCGAGAAGGCGGCCAAAACGGCCCACGAAGGGGCTGCCATACCCATTTTCTGGGTTGCTGATCGGGGCCGAGAGGGAGCAAATCCGGCGCCGGTTCGGGCGGCCAAGGGCGGCGGAGGCAAGGCGAAGCTCCGGCGGGCTAAGGCGGCGGCGCACGGCGGCTCACGGCGGCGGGGACGAGCTCCGGCAGCTCGTGGAGCACGCGAACGGGGTAGGCGGAGGCGGGCGGGCGTCGGCCGGGCGGGCGAGCGCGAGCGGACCGGCGAGCGGCGCACGGGCGGCGCGGGGCGGCGGCGGCGACGACGGCGTGCGAGCGGGTGGCCGGCCATGGCTGCTCCTTCTTCTCTGCATTTTCTGGTCTTCAACCATGGAGATGGAGGAACCGCACGGTAGGGAGAGGAAGAAGAGAGGGAGGAGAGAGAAGGAGGAGAGAGAGAGAGAGATGGGACCATTTTTCTTTTCTTTCCCTTTTTTTTCTTTAATCCCACAAATGGCCCACCATGACCTCATCCCATGTCATGCTCCACTAACTTCAAATCCCTCTCCCCACAACAATCTTCAATGGGTGCATTTTATTTTTCCGCCGGGGCATGAAACTTTGTACCTTAATTCCTTCAATTCCAATCAATTCTCTCCCAATTGATTTCAATCGAAGTCCATAAAATTAATCCAATGTCACCACACATCAATTCACATCTTCACTTGTCCATAGAACCAACTTAAGTCCCAAAAGCGCGACCAAAGGCGGGCCTACTAATTTATCGGGCCAAATTAACCATTTTCTGATTATTTTGCTGAAAAACTCGGCTTGCATGAAAAATCTTCTGAAGATTAATCAATATTCCTAAAATGATTTGTGACACACCCAAACTTCCAATTTCTGAATTCGATCTCAATTCCACGGTTAATTTCACTTTGGCACGATACTAGCGCGGCCCAACCTACCGGGTAGCCTTTAGAAATTTTCATGCATTTGACTGTGGTTGATCATCTCAAGCCACAATGTACATCTTTGAAACATTGGCGACTTTCGGTTGTCGAGGTAATCTCAAGATTTCAAATACAAACACGGGGTACCCAATCGATAGAAAAGTCGGTCCGGTGCCGATCGACAAGGATTATGCGATCCGGTGGAATCACCCACACTCGATCACATGCCTCGTCGAGTCAACCTATCTCCGGTCTCTAATCGACTTTTATTTGTGCCGTAATGACCCTTGCAGATTAGCTCGGTCGAAAGGTCGCTTACGACCAAATTCTCGAGTCGATGCATTAGAAACTCTTAATGACTTCACTCGATAGACTAGTTTTCATATGAGTGGCCGACTCAAGGAAAAGAACTATATGCGTGCCAACGAAATGCCCGTCTCAATTTATTGAATATAAAATTGGAAAATCGGGATGTCACAGTTTATGCTTAGGATTGTGATAGTGAGATTTATGTGCTTGAGTATGAGCATTTGAGAAGAAGTGCTTAGACTATGAATAGTATATACTACTGTAATTACTTAGAAGATTTTTAATGGAATCTAATCAGGAGGCTTTTAGTTTGGGGAAAGAGTTACACCAAGCCAAACTCCTATAAAGCTTTAGGTGCATCATTTTCTATGTCCCTACTTATTCCATATTTGTCTGATAGAAGCACATTGCACTTAATATAACTACCTGTTTCCACTTATATCAACTCATTTTTGTTATTCCACTTATATTTAGCCTAATGTTTATAATTTTGCAATAGATAGTCAAGTTTTTCTTAAAATCACCTATTAACCCCCTCTAGGTGATATTATTAGCCACTACAAACACTACATTAATTATAGATCGGCTAAACTACACTTAATCGCCAACAATAAATCGTCGCCCAAAGCGATTATTGAAAACTATTTACAGTACGGAGTTCGTAAGAGAAACTCTAAAATTTTACTTCAATTAAAACGTTAAAATCTCATGGCTCCACAGCGCCCACATCCATGATCTCCATGTAATTTCATAGTCTAACAACTCCAAAATCGGGTTTTGTAGTTAAAAATTCATATAATTTGAATTTATGTCATAATTTTGAAAACTACTCAATAAGACGAAAAAATGGTGTAAAGCCTACTGAGCGTTAAATGGATCTGGCTTGACAAGAATTCCATGGTGTGTAAACACAAAGTCCTCTTTTCCTTCCCCTTTCTTTTTTCTTTCTCCAATCTTTCTTTCCTTTATTCTCTGTTTTCTGGCGTGCTCTCGTTTTCCCTGTATATCTCTTTTTTTTTTTTTTGGATAAATAAAGCCTACTTTTGGCCAAGTCAAAAAGAGGGACCAAATATCCCAATTGGCACGTTATTGCTTGAAAAGAGTTCAATTTGACGGATAAATGAGTCCAAATTCAAAGAGTCAAGTCTTTCTCTTTTTCTTTTTTTTTTTCTTTTGTTTTTAAATTTGTGGTCAATGGGGTCAAGGTGCGTGCAAGGTCCTTGATTGGAGGAGGCTTTCAGATTTCACGGACCAAAAGAGATTAATAACAAATGGGAGACCCAAAATTTATTCTTCACTTGGGGTTTCCCCACCACTACCAAGCTAGTCTTTTCCTTCAACTCTTCAACTCTTCCATTTTTCCCCTTCCAAGTCAACTAACGTCTCTAATCAGCAAGAATATTAATAAGACAAAGCCAAAAATGCTATAAATATTATTGCTGATGCTGATGTTCTTCACCAGCAAAGCACCTTCATATATAACAAGTGTCTCTTTTATATGCTAGAGCCACATTTGTTGATTCAGAAGATGGGTCTGCACTTTCATCTCAACATTACCAGAGTTCTAGGAAACGTCAGGTTTCATATCCTTTTCATGGCCGTCTTAGTGGAAACAGTTCACTCGGTGAAATATGAGGACTGTGAGGCCACTATGTGTAGCAAGAGGGGTCCAAACATAAGCTATCCCTTTTATGTTGCTGGAAGTCGGAAGGAACTTTGTGGCTACCCCGGCTTCCAGATTAGATGCGAAGGAGGGGAAACTATGTATGGCGACTTCTCCATCCGAAGCATCTCTTATAAGAATCAATCCTTTCATTTAGCAAATCGGTATATGAATGACACTGGTTGCTTCGTTCCTCTTCTCAACACCTACTACCACTATAACCCCTTCCAGAAATCCAGTTCACAGTATTACCTAAAGTTCTTCTATGGCTGCACTGATACATTTTCTACAGACTTGCCACAATCTCGAATAAGTTGCAGTTCTGATCAATTAAATTACACGTTTGTTGTACTAACACATGGGGAAGAATGGCCACAACTGAAAAATGGATCCTGTCAGTCAAACAGTAGAATACCAGTTGAACTGAAGGAGGGAATTCCCAACCCAACCATAAAAAGTGTCGACTACAAGGAGCTCCTGAAGGATGGGTTCACAGTGAAATGGACATTGTTGACCAATAAGAATTGTGCCAAGTGCATATACAGTGGAGGCCGATGTGGCAGATCAAATGACAAAGACTTTGTTTGTTATTGCTCTGATGGATCTAGTCGTGAAAATTGTGATGCTGGTAAGTTTCACGGGACTTGCTGCGATGAGCAATTCTTTTCT
This sequence comes from Eucalyptus brandiana, assembly GCA_014182725.1. Classification (NCBI taxonomy): domain Eukaryota; kingdom Viridiplantae; phylum Streptophyta; class Magnoliopsida; order Myrtales; family Myrtaceae; genus Eucalyptus; species Eucalyptus brandiana. The sequence goes on from CM024669.1 coordinate 35,555,489, forward strand.
TTTCCCTGAGTTTTTATGAAGCCATTAGAAGATACTAGACGCTAGTCTAAGAGTCATGTTTCGTCAGTAGCAGCAGCTCTTATTACTGGCAATTTTTTTTCCCTTTTTGGCCTCAATATTACTGGTGATTGACAAACAAAAGAACGTTATTTTTGGACTGCAACTGTTTTTCATCCTGACGGACTATTTTTTTTTTTTTTTTTTTTTTGGGTATGAAGAAGGATTAATCTTATCTTAGAGGAGATTGTTAATAACCTAGGGAGATTCCTCCATGAGTTTTTCATGTCCGTCATCCATGCAATTTCCATGCTATGCATAACGATCTGACAGTGGATTTCCATGCACAATCTGACGGTAGATCTTTGTAAAGAATCCTGAACCCAACCCAAAGCTATGAAATCTCATGCTCCTGATATCGTTAAAATGAACAATGAAAAGGGTGAGAGGAGAAAATTTGGATCTTTCACTCCGGTGGTCTTCTTGTTTCAGCCACGAAGTTTTTGGGCTACTATGCCCTCTCGTGTCTCCAAGCTTAGTGAGGCTCGTCCATCAAAAACTGGCCGTAATTAAATAGATGACCTTGTTATTTGACCAAGGCGGTATTATTTTGCGATCCACGATAATGAGAATAATAATTACTTTTGGAGACGAATTCTTTTCTCCTCGGTTTATAATGCAATTTTATTGCCTCCTAAGGCACTGCTGTGAAACACAAAAATCTAAACAAGATAGTTCTGTTACCAGTAAAAGAATAGATCTCTTTAATGAGATTCATCAAAGTTCTAGTTGTTCTTCACATCCTATCCTCTATCCTAGTCTGTGAATCCGAATCTGTGGACTAACTGCACTACATGTGGAAATTTTATTGGAAACTGATCATCAACGTCTGTGCAGGAAACGGTGGTTTATGGCAGAAGATAAGACTAGGTAAATACAAATATTTTTACTATTCATGCAATATTTACTATTTGGCGACTTGAACTAATCCTCTTGCCACTTAAAATAAAGTGCAAAATCACAGTTGGATAGTTTAAATTCTTGACTTTTATGCAGGCAGAAATCTTCCAATGCAAAACGGGTATAAAAGTAAATCAGGCTGGCTTTCAATTGATACTTCCCATTATTTTACCAACTACGTAGCTTCAACAATGTGGAACCTTGGCTACTCGGGTGGTTTTTCAAATTTTGCCTTCAAACATGTCAAATACACGTTTCGTTTATCATTTAATAAGAATGCATGCTTACTGGGTGTTATCCTATGTCCTGGTATATTGCATAATTCAGTCGCAAGAAATCTGATAGATTGGAAGCTGCTTTTTCAACGATGTCCCTTTTCTGTGCAAGTTTCCTTAGATTAACCAACTCCACAGTCACCCATAGAGCGAGATTGAAATTTACTTGCATATCAGGTGTCGGAATTGGAGTCTCAGTGACTGCCCTGTGCCTATTCATCTATATGATCTACTTGAGAAGGAAGTATGCTTCTCTTAAGTTTCATCTGAAGAACACTCCTTGCCCTTCCTCTGGTCTAGACATGGAGGAAAGCAGTGTATACTTTGAGGTCCCCATTTTCACTAGTGGCGAACTTGAAGAAGCCACAAATAATTTTGCTTCTTCAAATGAACTTGGAAATGGAGGTTTCGGAACTGTTTACTACGGTAAGAAAAGGTTCCTCCATGTTTTTCCCAGTTAAGGGACAAAAGAGTATCCTTAAACACGCATCCTTCAATTTATTTTGACAGGAAAACTTCGGGATGGGAGGGAAGTAGCAGTGAAGCGCCTATACGAGCACAGCTACCGCAGGGTAAAGCAATTTATGAATGAAGTAGAAATCCTAACCCGTTTACGGCACAAAAACCTCGTGTCTCTGTACAGTTGCACTTCTCGCCACAGCCGTGAGCTTCTGCTTGTCTATGAGTACATCTCGAATGGCACTGTCGCTGATCATATCCACAGCCAGCGAGCAAACTCATCTCCTACATTGCCATGGCAAATCCGTATGAATATCGCCATAGAGACTGCTACTGCCCTAACTTACCTCCATGCTTCAGAAATCATCCACCGTGATGTGAAAACTAAAAACATTCTTCTCGAGGAGAATTTTGGTGTTAAAGTTGCAGATTTCGGGCTTTCAAGGCTATTCCCGGATGATGTCTCTCATATCTCAACAGCTCCTCAAGGGACTCCAGGTTATGTGGACCCTGAGTACTATCAATGCTTCCAGCTCACTGAGAAGAGTGATGTTTATAGCTTTGGAGTTGTTCTCATCGAGCTTATATCATCCAAGCCAGCTGTGGACATAAGCAGAGAGAGGCACGAGATTTGTTTGGCCAATTTTGCCATAAACAAGATCCGGAAATGTGCACTTGGTGAGTTGATTGACCCGACCCTAGGATTTGAGTCAGATAGTGAAATTCGTAGGATGACAACTTCAGTAGCAGAGCTGGCTTTCCAGTGCTTGCAGCAGGACAAGGAAATAAGGCCTTCAATGAATGAGGTTTTGGAAGAACTGAAGGCTATTGCGCGTTATGAGAATGCTGTGAACAAATCTGTCGATGCAGATGAGGGTGAAGATGCCCTTGTGCCATCTCCGATGAATAATGACAAAGTCCAGCTATTGAAGAACATGCAGTTGACTCATTCTCCTGTTTCGGTATTTCAAAAATGGGCTAGCAGTAGTAGCAGTTGTTCTGCTCCCGTTGCTGATGTTTAAATTTTCCTTATAGCTGTTTGTAAGATTTATTGCACACGAGGACGCAAGTTGAGATGTTACCAATTTCATTGCCTGGTCTGAATATGGAGGAATATATGTGGTGATAAAGTACTTTTGTCACTCTAGCTTGCACATAATATTGGACAATATATGCAGGTCTACTGTCAAAAAGTCAGGTATTTGAGCAGATTCAACACATGGGTTCAAATTAGTTTTTAAATCCTGTGACAAATTCTTCGAATTCTCTAGTAAGTCATGTTATCTCTGTCACCTCGCAAGAAGTTTTCGTGGCTACGCCAAGAGCAACCTTTTTCTGTGATTTCGCACTGTTTAATAAAACTCCGTGTTCTACTGCCTGGAGTTTGTTTTTTCATCAGAGATGCATAGTAATCTAAAAGGTCCACTTATCCCGTTATTTTTCACACTTCCTTTATCCCCATCTTGCTTATCTGGTTTGATTTTAGTGAGCGTAAGAGAAGTTACAAATTTTCTTGGAAAGGGTTCACATGAGGGGACGTCGCAAAATTTAATGGGTCAATTCTCTGAGTTACCCGTCAATAGGGGCCAGATTTGTGGAAGTTCACTAAAGTTGCGGGTTCTCACATTCAAAGACCCATCATCATCAAGAGGGAAGTCATGGATGACATAACTTATTGCTCGGTTTAGTGTCTTTACCTTGCTTTTCTAAGAGTCTCTCGTTCAAGTCTTCCGTTTCCTCTTTCCAAGTCAACATGCCGTGTTTAGGCAGTTGATAGCACAAGACAATAAAGGAATTGGCACTAGCAAGGGCCTTCTTTTCACTTTCAAATGTGTAAGAAGACAGAATATGCGGATCCTCCAAAAAGAAGACAATGCTACGTGTTGGAGAAATCTTTCCAGAATATTTTGAAGCTGACAAAACGTTTCTATAAGTCTAAGTCTGGATATTCGGAGACCGTCAGTCTGAAGACTTTATGATCTCAAAGAATCAAGTCTCAAGACCCAAGACTCAAGACTCAAGACTATTCTCACTGACAGTCTTTCTAAATCCAGTGGCGAAGGAAATCCAGAGCCGAGGTTTACGGTTGAGGATTTGATCCTATCCTCTGGAGAAGATCCCTTGGTTTGATAATCATTTCGGATTCTTTAATTCTTATCTAAGGTCGATTGAAGATCCGATGGTCGACGAATTATTCTTGGAATGTTCTATTCTTGGAAACCAAGATCCTGATTGTATGGGCGAACATGATTGATGGGCTATCGCCAGGTTCCTTAAATAGCTCGAATGATCTTCGTGATTGATTCCGTCCAACGAGTAGATTGGAAGAATTCCTTTGGTAAGTGCCAACGGCTATGATGGCATAAAGGAGTATAAAAGGAAGACGTTCTAGTTGTTTTAAAGAGCGTGGTCGATAGAAGAATTCCAGAGTCTGAAGAACCTTGATTATTAGTCGATACTGTTTGAGCGAAATTGTATACACAGAGAGTGTTCGTTCTTAGAGATACCTTGAGCGAGTGTGGTAGATCATCTACACCGAGAAGTCAAGGAAGATCACCGTTGTAACATCTCTTTGTTCATGGTGGAATCCAGCCAATAGGCTGTCAGTGCAGAAGAGTGGACGTAGGCTTGAATCAAGCCGAACCACTATAAACCGCGTGTTCAATTCTCTCTTTCCTTTACTCAGTCTTTCGATTGATTCTTTAATTGCTGCAAATCATTCAAACCGTCTAAGTATTGTGTAATTATCAAGAAAAATCTTTTATACCTATTCACCCCCCCTCTAGGTACTCGTACTAGCTATATCAATTGGTATCAGAGCTCGTGTTCTTATGTTTTACTTCAGAGTAAAAGATCCATGGCTAGTATGCTAGCACCAGGGCTGGTGGAAGGGCAAAGCAATACCAGACCACCCTACTTTGATGGAAAGGATTACAACATCTGGAAGAATAAGATGAAAGCTTTCCTACGGTCAAAGGATCCTCGGAATGGGACGTTGTGGAAAGAGGGATCACTCCTACCGCTTTGCATCGTATCCGAAAGAGGGAAAGAGACTGTTGAGACCGGCGGAATGTCTCAAGAAGAGATAAACAAGAGACAAGCACTCGATGCAAAAGCAATTTACTCTTTATATTGTGCTTTGTCACCAATCGAATATAATGAGAATATCTTCTTGTATTACGAAAAGCAAAAGAAGTCTGGGATAGATTACATATCACCTATGAAGGGACAGACCGAGTGAAGGAGACCAGAATTAACATTCGCCTTGGTCAATACGAAGCCTTCAAAATGAAACCAGGAGAATCTATAACTGACATGTTTAGCCGTTTTACAGATATTGTTAATGGTCTTGAGAATCAAGGACAGAAAATTTCTGATCCTATGAAGGTGAACAAGTTGCTGCGTGGACTCTCCAAGGATTGGAATCATATAAAGACTTCAATACGAGAGATGCAAAGAATTATGCCATTATCTGTAGACGAGCTGATTGGAACTCTTCAGTCTTACGAAGTGGAACGAATTAATGAAGACGAAGATCCAAGAGGTAAGAAATCCATTGCATTAAAATCTAATGATGATTCGATGATACTGATTCGAAGAAGATTTGGATGATGAGGAGCTTGCTCTTATGATAAGAAGATTCAAAAAGCTGAATAGAAAAGGAAGAAGGTTCAACTCAAAGAAACAAAGTTTTCAGAAACAGCAAACCAAGTTTGTTGATAATGAGGAACCAAATAAAGATGTAGTCTGCTTTGAATGTAAGAAAAAGGGACACATCAGACCCAACTGTCCTCTTTTGAAGAAAAAGAGAGGAAAAACTGAAAAGTCTCGAAAAGCTCTCAAAGCCGAAACCTGGAGCGATACGGAGTGTGAAGAAAGTGATGAGGAATATGCCAACTCAGTGTGCGATGGCACAATCGACTCGGATTCTGGATCGATTCGGACGGTGCATTTGAGGTAAGTGATTTTAAAATTCTGTCAAAGTCTCTAAATACATCGATGAACTATGTTTTAGTCTCAAGACTTCTCTAAAAAAAATTTCCGAACTTAAAAAGGAAAATTTAACTCTAAAACAAAAGGAAAACATTTTAGAAGAAAAAGTGAAAAGTTTAGACTTGAATGTTTCCACTCTTAAAGAGAATGAAGGTAAACTTTCAAAAGAAAATGCTTTCTTAAAAACTGACTTATCAAATATTTCAAAGAAATTTTCAATAGGGTCTGAAAAACTTGAGAAAGTTCTTTCAGTTCAAAGACCTTACTTCAATAAGTCTGATTTAGGTATGACAGCATAAACAATCTTTTTGATTGATTTTCCGAAAGTAAAAGAAAGAATTAAGAAAAGACCGTCGAGAGAGGCTTACAAAAATCATTTCAAGAAAGTTCTTGTAAAGTCAGTAGGTCGAAATGCTCTAAGGTGTTCAAAGTGTAACAATCAGGATCACTTTGAAAAAGAGTGTCCTATGGTTTGGAAGCCTGTTAAAAAGGTATGGCCTAATAATGCTTATCCTACTAACACCAAAGGACCCAAGAAAATTTGGGTACCAAAGAAAGCTTGAGACTCTTTTTTTGAATGCGAGTCTCTGTCAAAAAGAAGGTAAAGTGGTATCTTGATAGCGGATGCTCAAGACACATGACGGGAGACTCAAATTGCTTCATAAAGTTTATTCAAGTAAATGGTGGAAAAATCTCATTTGGTGGAAATAGCAAAGGAAGCATTGTGGGATTTGAAACTGTGAAAATTGGAAATCTCACAATAAGCAATGTCTCTTTAGTGGAAGGACTCAACTACAATCTTCTCAGCATTAGCCAATTGTGTGATACTGGTTTCAAGATCTCCTTTCAAGAAGGCATATGTTCTGGAATAAGTAAAGACTCGACTCAGTCTTTCATGGGTTGAAGGCATGGAAATATCTACCTCCTTGATGTAAGACCAAATGAAACACAATGTCTAATCTCAATTCAAGATGAAGCGGTCTTATGGCACAGAAAGCTTGGCCATGTCAACATGAAACAATTAGCCAAAATCTCATCAAAGAAGCTTGTTCAAGGTCTACCAAAATTGCCATATCAAAAGTCCGATTCATGCACACCATGTATTCTCGGGAAAGCAGTAAGAAATTCATTTAAGCCTATAAATCATGTCTCTACTAATCATGTACTACAGTTGCTGCATATGGATCTCTTCGGACCAACAAGAACCCAGAGCATTGGAGGTAAGAAATATTGTCTAGTAATTGTGGACGATTACTCTCGCTTTACTTGGGTATATTTCCTTGCAAGTAAGTCAGAAACCTTTTCGTATTTTGAGAAGTTTGCTAAAAAGGTTCAAAATGAAAAAAGGATGTGCTATTTCAAGTATAAGAACAGATCATGGAAGTGAATTTGAAAATCAAGATTTTACAAAGTTTTGTGATAAATCTGGTTTTAATCATGTGTTTTCCTCTCCATATACTCCAGAGCAAAACGGAGTTGTGGAAAGAAAGAATAGATCTCTTCAAGAAATGGCTAGAACACTTTTAATTGAAAATAAAATTTCTTCTCGATTTTGGGCTGAAGCTGTTTCAACAGCATGCTATATCATCAATAGAGTCTTCCTAAGACCTATTTTAGAGAAAACCCCCTATGAATTGTTCAAAGGTAAGAAGCCTATAGTTTCATACTTTCATGTGTTCGGTTGCAAATGCTTTATTTTGAAAAATGCAAATGATCGAGTTGATAAGTTTGAAGAAAGATCAGATGAAGGCATCTTCCTTGGATATTCTACAACAAGTAAGGCCTATCAAGTCTATAACAAGAAAAGCCAGTCGGTGGAGGAATCAATGAATGTAAAATTCCAAGACTCAACGCAAGTTGAATCTAGTCAGACTCAATATGAGGAATCTGAACCGGCTCCAGACCTTTCTAGGCTTACAACTCAAGAAGCATCTCAGTCTCTGGAAGTCCAACATCAAGATGCTCATGAAGATTCAAATAAAGAAAGAGATTATCAACCAGGCAAATCAACCGGTAACTGGAAGCATAAATCCAGTCATCCGAAAGATCTCATTATCGGCGAAATCAATGAAGAAATCCGCACCAGATCAAAAAGACGTGAAGAATCTAGTGCCGTGGCTCTAATCTCGAAATTGAACCAAAAAGCATAGAAGAAGCTTTATCGATGAAATTTGGATCGAAGCTATGCAAGAAGAACTCGGACAGTTCAACATCAATGATGTCCGGGAATTGACATCTAAACCAAAAGGTAAAAGCATTATTGGAACCAAATGGGTATTCGGGAACAAGATGAATGAGGATGGAAAAGTCGTACGGAACAAAGCAAGACTCGTGGCCAAAGGATATACGCAAGAAGAAGGAATAGACTATGACGAGACCTACGCACCAGTAGCAAGGTTAGAAGCTATTCGACTATTACTTGCGTTTGCTTGTTATAAAAAATTTCAGGTTATTCCAAATGGACGTCAAAAGTGCGTTCCTAAATGGATTCATCCATGAGGAAGTTTATGTGGAACAACCACCTGGATTTGAAGACCCAAAGAAGCGATTCGGTCTTGGTGAAAAAGGCCTTGTATGGTTTAAAACAAGCACCTCGAGCTTGGTACGACAGACTAAGTAAGTTCCTTATACAGAATGGTTTTACCAAAGGTAAAGTAGATACTATTTTATTTATCAAAAAGGAAAACAAAAGCTTTTTACTTGTTCAAATATATGTGGACGATATTATTTTTGGATCTCCTAATGAGAGTCTATGCAAGAAATTTTCTAAGTCTATGCAGGATGAGTTTGAAATGAGTATGATGGGAGAGTTAACATTCTTTCTTGGACTTCAAGTGAAACAAATGAAGGAAGGAACTTTCATTCATCAAGAAAAGTATGCAAATGATCTTGTCAAAAGGTTTGGATTGGAAAAATGCAAAAAGACCGACATACCAATGTCATGTTCTTTGAAGATAGACAAGGATGAAGAAGGGAAGAAAGTAGATCAAAAACTATACAGGAGCATGATCGGTTCTCTTCTTTATCTTACCGCTTCTAGACCCGATATTTTGTTGAGTGTTTGCATCTCGTGCTAGGTTTCAATCGGATCCTAGAGAATCACATCTCAGTGCCATGAAACGTATTATCAAATACATTGCCTCATCTTCAAGCATCGGTCTTTGGTATCCAAAGAGGGGAGACTTTAATCTTCTAGGATACTCAGACGCAGATCTGGCCGGTTGCAGAGTCGATAGAAAGAGCACTTCTGGAACTTGTCAATTGCTTGGAAATAGGACAGTATCTTGGTTTTCAAGGAAACAAAGTACCGTGACTCTCTTAACGACAGAAGCAGAGTACGTAGCTCTTGGAAGCTGCTGTTCACAAATTCTATGGATAAAACAACAGTTACAAGACTTTGGCATTGAAGACTCATGCACAGAAATCAGATGTGACAACACCAGCGCTATCAATCTCACCAAAAATCCAATCCTTCATTCAAGAGCGAAGCATATTGAGATTCGACATCACTTCATTAGAGATCATATTCAAAATGGAGAAATCTCGATTTAATTTGTTGATTCAAAGAGTCAACTAGCGGATATTTTCACAAAGCCTTTGGAGAAAAATCAATTCGACGTTATCCGTTCAAGACTCAACATTTTGAAGCTTGAAGAAGTTAAAGTCTAGAGACTCACCAATCCCTAGACTCAAATCTCTCAGACTCTGAAGACTCAGACATTCATGGCTATAGACTGTAAGTTGCTATTTTATTCGGACTCGAAAAGGTACGATTTTTAGTTCAGTTATAATCCGTGTGAAAATCGAAAACTTGTCTTTTCAAAAGGATTAATTTTGGCAGTTATTGTTTTTAAAAAGGAAGTGTTCGTACACTTTCCTTGTGCCGATTGAACTTCCCTTTTCAAAACTGAGTTATATATATATACAGTTTTTTTTTTTTTCCTAATCTTCAAAACCCTAAAAGGCACTCTCCTCCCGAACTGTTTCTACTTCTTGTTTATCGTCGAGAAAGTGGTCATTTTTCCTTGGGAAAGCAAGCGAAGGAATCTCTCAATCGACAAAGAGGATGTCTTCTTCGAGGAAATCATCAAGAATAGCAAGCAGGGGACCACAAAGAATGGAGAAGGGACCGACACACTTCGATCTCACCGAGGAAGAAGACTTATCAAGTCAGCGACAAAGTCCGATTCGCTCTCATCCACGTCATTCAATGCCTCCTACCCCACATGGTGAAAGTCAACATCTTGAAGAAGAGATAATTGAGGATGCCGACCCAGTAAGAGTCCAAAAACCCTCCTTTATGTATAAGCTTTATCTTGCGTTGAAAAGCACCGGTACACCATTGAACTACATAGACGATTTCCTTAAGGACAAGAACTATGGGAATGAGTATATTTTTCTGCGGAGAATGGAGGAATTAGGAATTGCTCCGAAAGGAAAAGCAAAGGATGCCCTTGCGAATATACCAAGTGATCCTCGTGTACTTGGACAAAATTTGATTGAAGGGAACGATGATGACAGAATGTTCCTTGAATTTCAACCGAGAATGGGAGTGGCAGCGAATGTGAAAGGAAATCGGATGGATTTGTTCAAATCCAAGGATCAGGAGAACATGTATTTCAGACTGTTGAAAAGAGGGGTGATAAACCCTAGAAGTGTCGATTTTGACTTCCTGGACGCCATCAACATGAACTTGAGAGAGAAGCTTCAACTTGAGAAATTTTGCTCTGACACTACGGACGGGTACGCTCATTTGACCGCTTATTTCTATTCAAATCTCAGCTTTTTGGATGCGAATAGAATTTCATTTAGTGTACGAGACAAAGTCTACGTGGTAGATGTGAATATGTTGGTGACATAGTTGAAGTTGAACGAGGGCGTTATCTACCAATCAAAGTCTCACCGCTCGTACTACTCGGGAACTTGTCAAAGATAGGGACACGAGAGAAGAGAGTTACCTATTCCAGGATGAATGCCATCAACATTGTGCTTCATAAGATTGTAATCAACTGTCTCAGACCGAAGTCTACGTCAAAGACTTCCGTGTCTTATTCTGAAGCAAAGTTGATGTACGCGATCAACTTAGGACGGAAGTTCTCTCTCCCGCACACTATTCTCTTCCATATGTACAGAGCAATGTCAAAAGACAAGGGACAATTGCCTTATCCTGGTCTGGTGACCAAGATTTTTAGACACATGAATATTGAACCGCCTCATACACTTTGTGTTCGACCGTGCGATAAGATGGTGGTAGGTTTGAAGATGTTAACGAAGATGCGTCTACAAGAACTTTCCAAGGCAATGGAGAAATTCAGAATGAAGTCTCCAGTTCCGTCTGCTTCAAAGAGAAAAGGAAAAGAGGTCATTGGAGCCCCATCGAAAAAGAAGAAAAGGACTCTCATCTTAGAGGATGAAGATGAAGAGGATGAAGATCCCACTATCATTGCTTTAACAAGAACCGGACGTTACGTGCCTCAACCAACCGACGTAACTTCGGGAGAAACAGAGAGAAGAAGAGGAGCAAGCCAAGATCAGAGAAGAAGAAGAGCAGAGAGAGAAGGAAAAAGAAGCTGAAGAAGAAAGAGAAGGAGAAAAAGAAAAGTCTGCAGCTGAACTGAGAAAAGGGAAATCAAGATACGAAGAGCATGATCATCACTCTTCCCCTTTTGATGTCCTAGAGACAGGGGAGTTGACGAGCAAGAGCGGTCCACACCTCATGCTGCCGATAGTGAAGGTCCAAGACAATCTCCAGCAGACCCAGAAGAAGTTCAGGTTTCTCAATTGCCTAAAGAAGGACACGATACGTCGACTCTAAATCTGCAAGATTATACAGAAGCTCCATCGTCTGCATTTACTCCATCTGAGAAAGCTCATGCAAGTACACGAGACGGACAACTCGGCAGATTTTCGTCGTATTCTTGATATCCTTATGGAAATGCGAGGACAGATATATGCTCTAGGCGTGAGATTCAAACCATCAAGAATGCTGGCCAAGCGTCTTCGATACCCCTGGAGGACAAAATGAAAGACCTCGCTCTACAACTTCAAGCCAATGCAAAAGGAGAGGAGGTAGCTCATCTAAGGGAAGACTTGAAGATGCTAGAAGGCTTAGTCTAGTCTATGGGAGATTTCCAAATCGTTCGCATTCCCAAGCGGGATTCGATTCCTTTCTCACCTTTTTCATGATGACAAAAAGGGGGAGAACCAATTTGAACCAACAACTTTCAACATCTCTTAAACTTTGAATTTGTGGTTATTTTTTTTGGTTATGTTTTTGAGCTTGACTTGAGTGAACTTGGGTGTGTTAACTTGACTCGAATTAGTGTGGATTTAAATGCTTGTGGGTGCATTCATAGCAAGTGTTGTTTTATGGTATTACTCATGAAAGACTAACCAATTTTCTGTGGATGCGAGTCCGGTTGCTTTATTAATCTTTATGAGATTAGCCATATTGCTTGAGAAATGTTTTTGCAGGTCAAAGTTGTTCAAATCTACAAGGAAGTTTTGTCACCATCAAAAAGGGGGAGATTGTTGGAGAAATCTTTCCAGAATATTTTGAAGCTGACAAAACGTTTCTATAAGTCTAAGTCTGGATATTCGGAGACCGTCAGTCTGAAGACTTTATGATCTCAAAGAATCAAGACTCAAGACCCAAGACTCAAGACTCAAGACTATTCTCACCGGTCTTTCTAAATCCAAAGTGGCGAAGGAAATCCCGAGCCGAGGTTTACGGTTGAGGATTTGATCCTATCCTTTGGAGAAGATCCCTTGGTTTGATAATCATTTCGGATTCTTTAATTCTTATCTAAGGTCGATTGAAGATCCGATGGTCGACGAATTATTCTTGGAATGTTCTATTCTTGGAAACCAAGATCCTGATTGTATGGGCGAACATGATTGATGGGCTATCGCCAGGTTCCTTAAATAGCTCGAATGATCTTCGTGATTGATTCCGTCCAACGGGTAGATTGGAGGAATTCCTTTGGTAAGTGCCAACGGCTATGATGGCATAAAGGAGTATAAAAGAAAGACGTTCTAGTTGTTTTAAAGAGCGTGGTCGATAGAATAATTCCAGAGTCTGAAGAACCTTGATTATTAGTCGATACTGTTTGAGCGAAATTGTATACACAGAGAGTGTTCGTTCTTAGAGATACCTTGAGCGAGTGTGGTAGATCATCTACACCAAGAAGTCAAGGAAGATCATCGTTGTAACATCTCTTTGTTCATAGTGGAATCCAGCCAATAGGCTGTCAGTGCAGAAGAGTGGACGTAGGCTTGAATCAAGCCGAACCACTATAAATCGCGTGTTCAATTCTCTCTTTCCTTTACTCAGTCTTTCGATTGATTTTTTAATTGCTGCAAATCATTCAAACCGTCTAAGTATTGTGTAATTATCAAGAAAAATCTTTTATACCTATTCACCCCCCCTCTAGGTACTCGTACTAGCTATATCACTACGTAATAATAAGGGCCTTCTTTTGACCTCTGTTGGGTTTGTCGGATTCCCTGAAACCGGATTCAACACTAAATCGAACCCCTAAACTTGTGCGGAAAACGAGCTCGGGAAAAAAAAACACATGCATCACCGATCCTAAGGCACATCACAAAATCGAATGTACCTTGTTAGCTACAGATTAAACATCGACGCCGATATGAGGAAGAAAAACTGATCCCGTTCGATCTGATGACGTCAATTGGCCTTGAAGGGAAGAGAGTATCGTCTCTTTTCTTTATTCTTTCTTTTGGAGGGAGAGAGGGAGGAGGAACGTACGTACTGCCAAAAGGTGCATTCCTCCCTCTTTATTTCCCCCTTACATACGTCCCCTCAAAAAAGAAATGTGTCCCTTCATCATATCCCTCTATTCATGGGCCCTAATATTGTGGGCCAGGCTTTTAGGCCCAACATGGGCAGACGGGCCAACTTAGGCCCATCACATTAATAATTAAAACCATCATCTCCCACTCGCACATGGTGGGCCAAACATGATTCTCTTTATCTCTCTTCAACATTCATACCGGTGAATAATCCGTGCGACCGGCATACTTTGAGAGCTCGTTGCCATACATCTGTTAGGAATATATAGCAGTTCATAATGAGCATCATACTTTGAGTAGATTTATTATGTAGTATCCTAGATCGATCGATCACATTTATATCTCTCTTGATCTTTTTTAAACAATGATATATATATTGTATTCACAATTATGATTATCCCAAAGACAGTCATAATTGGTTGACCAGTGAATACAAAAACTACAATGTGATTCTCCAAATTTGATTTTCCTCTTTCCTTCAAACTCTCAATTTCAGTTTAGTTTGCTTTTCTAGAAATGTCCCATTAGATCGAATCAACTCATGACCATTGGCAACATCCTAAAATAGCAAACACTAAATAGAAATCTTGAGAATAAGCAAAAGTCATGAAAGTACTAAAATTGAAGAACTCTTTTCCTCAAGAGTCTTACACGGCATAAAAGTTGAGATCAAACTTTTGCTAATCTTATTGGTCGTCTCATGCATACGTAGTATGAAATACGTATTACGGTATTAACTCATTTCCTATGGAGCGTATGTCTACACCTTCAATATCGTACAGATGATAGTTCAGACATACCTAATGTCTAACTTGAGTTCACGTATCTACTCATTCACATAATTTATCAGAACTCACATCTGGCATCTTAGACAGATAAAGTAAAATATGTGGGGTATTTTACTTTCGGACATAGTACATATCATGTCCTCATCTTAACACCCAGTTAAGGCGACATATATATTTTAAGCTTGAGCTCTCGATTATCACCTAGATATAATAAGTTTAAAAACCGTCTCATCTCTATTTATCACATAGTAAATAGAGGCGATTGCCCATGTGAGTGGGCTAATCTTTTATCTGTGCAACATACTTTCTCAACTTAAAGTAATGCATTGAGCATTAAGATGCATAAAGATCAAACAAAGATTCATAGGCATTAATAATGAAAAACACAAGTTCATAAATGTGAACAACTCAGGGAAATTACATTCCAGTACATCAGACTCTATGCAATTCTAGAGATTTTACATGACCACAAAATACATATCTAGGTATTGGCTTTGTCATAGAATCTGCTACCATTCTATGCGTAGATATATACTGTAAGTTCACATCCTTTCGTGCAATCATATCTTTGACAAAGTTATACTTGGTATTTATATGTTTGGTCTTGCCATGATATTTTGGATCTTTGGTGTACGCTATAACTGCTTGGCTATCATAGTTAACCAATAATTGATTTGCAGTTTTCTCAATAACACCTAAATGATCCAAAAATCTCTTAAGCTAAACTCCATCTTGTACTGCTGCTGATAATGCCACGAACTCAGCTTCCATCACGGACAAAGCTATATATGTTTGCTTCTTACTACTCCATGATATGGCGCCATTATTCAGTAAGAAAGCAAATCCATAGGTAGATTTTCTTTCATCTAAATCTCCTCCCCAATCAGCATCTGAATAGCCTTCAAGTCGCAGATCATTTCCTTGGTAATTCAACTTGTAATCAGCAGTTCCCTTTAGATACCTCAGTATTCTCTTAACAGCTTTCCAATGTGCTTGACCTGAATTGGATTGGTATCTACTCACCATTCCAACTGCAAAACATATGTCAGGTCTTGTATACATCATAGCGTACATCAAGCTCCCAACAGTACTAGCATAAGGAACATGTTTCATTTGTTCCTTCTCTTGTGGAGTCCTTGGACACAGTCTATGGCTTAATCTTTCACCTTTTGCAATAGGAGTGTCTATGGGTTTACAATCTTGCATACGAAATCGTTCAAGAACCTTATTTATATATGTTTCTTGCGAAAGAGATAACGATCTCTTCGAACGATCTCTTGAAATCTTAACTCCAAGAATGTATACAGTTTCACCCATATCTTTCATCTCAAAGTTGGAAGATAACCAACTCTTCACAGTATTTACAAACTCCATATTGCTTCCGGCAATTAGTATATAATCAACATATAATGATATGATCATAAATTGATCTTTGGATCTTTTGATATATACACAATGATCCTCATTCTATCATTGTAAAATCATATGCCATTATGGTATTATGAAAACGTATATACCATTGTCTCGATAACTACTTAAGGCCATATATCGATATCAAAAGTCGACATACCTTTTCTTCTTAGCCTTTTGTAATGAAACCAACAAGTTATTCCATATATATTTTTTCATCTAATTTTCCATTGAGGAAAGCAGTCTTTACATCAATTTGATGTAACTCAAGATCCATACTAGCCATTATTACTAGAATAATGCGAATCGAGGTAAATTTTACTACATGAGAAAATGTTTCTTCATAATCAATTCATTCATGTTGGTTATATCCTTTCGCTACAAGGCGAGCCTTATGCCTTTCTATCAAGCCATCAGCTTTTCAATTTATTTTGATAATCCACTTGTTCCCAATAGCTTTGTGTCTCTTTGGAAGGTCAACCAGTTCCCAAACTTGGTTTAACTTTATTGACTCAATCTCCTCTTCCATTGCATGAATCTATTTTTTCTTACTAGGGCAATTTAGAGCCTCATTAATATTTCTTAGCTCATCCTCATCTTATGGTGTAAATATTAAAGTTTCCTCTTCAATGTCAAAACGTTGATGGGAAATATTTTTGCGACTTGTTCGCCGTATGGGAGATTGTACACTTTGCACATCATTCCCCATTATGCTTCCACTATGATTAGATAATGAAGTCTTCTCATCATGTGGTTGTAATTGAGAATGAGTTGAATTCAATTCATCACTTCTTATATTACTCCAACTTGGACGAACTCCACCAATATCATTATCTTGATCCAAGGTTTCAAATAGGGAGTAATCTTCCTATATTTCGCCATTCTTAGGAAATTCATCCTCAAGAATATGACATTCCATGATTCAAATTCAGTTATACTCCCACTTTCCTGCTCACCTATGAACACATACCTTTTCGAGTGTTCGGAGCATCTTATGAAAATACTCTTCTTTCCTTTAGGACCCAATTTCCCAAATTTGTGAGAGGACTCATAAGTATAGGCAGCACAACCCCATGGCTTAAGAAAACTTAAGTCTGGTTTTCTACCTATTCATAACTCATATGGAGTGGAAATAACTGATTCGGAAGGTACCCGGTTAAGTATATAGGCAGCAATTAACAACGCATTACTCCAAAAAGTTATTGGTAAGTTAGCATGTGCCATCATGGATCTAACCATTTCTAGTAGGGTTCTGTTTCTTTTTTCCGCAACACCATTTTGTTGAGGAGTATATGGAATAGATAACTGTCTTTCTATTCCTTTTTCATCACATAATTTTCTGAATTCATCAGATAAATATTCTTGACCTCGATCGGATCTTAATACTTTTTATTTTCTTGTCTAATTGATTTTCTACCAAGTTCATAAACTTTTTGAAACAACTTAATGCTTCATATTTATGAGAAATCAAATAGACATATCCGAATCGAGTATAATCATCTACAAAAGTGATGAAATAAACAGCCTCATACCTTCCTCTCACATTCATTGGACCACAGACGTCAGAATAGATTAATTGCAAATGAAATTTAGCTCTTTTCCATTTTCCAAATAATTTCCTTGTCGTTTTTCATACTAGGCAATGCTCACATATGGGAAAATCGACTTTTTCAATATTGCTTAATGAGCCCTCTTTGGCTAGTATATTAATACGTTATTGGCCAATGTGATCAAGTCTAGTATGCCACACACTCATATCATTATCATATGAAGTAAAAGACGTGAAAAGGGAATAACAAACATTGACATCACCACAGTCAACATTAATATAATAAAACCATTCAGAAAATAACCACAAGCATAGTAGTTTGTATCCAAATACAAATCTACATCTCTATTGTGAAAAGTTCATATTAAAACCAAGCTTGACCAACACCAAAACAGACACTAAATTTTGACGAATCTCCGGAGCATATAAAACATCATGTATGAACAAAGTGCGTCCACCACACATGTTCAATTGGCAGGTACCAATCCCTTTAACTTCAGCTCTGGAGTTATTTTCCACATAGATCCACTTAGTTCCAGTTGGTACTCGTCGAAATTCCACAAAGGATCCTCTATCATTCGTTACATGGTCTGTTGCTCCTGAATCTACAGTCCACAAAGGATTGGATTCAGCCAATAATACAGAACTTGACACATAAGCAAAGTTCTCAAATGTACAAGAGGTGTTTACCTTTTTCGGATCACAACAGTTGTGAGCATACTGACCTTTCTTGTTACAATTGTAACACCACACCCCTGACATTTTCTTCACTTGAGGACGTTTTCCTCTTTTGTGTTGGTTAACTCTTAATTTCTTACAATAAGGACTTGATCCTTTGTATTCCTACATATTGAACGAATCAATACGCTTGCGCTTAGAGCTCAAAGCCATTTCTGAGCTAGAACCAGCATTGCAAATATCTATTTTCGGCTCAAATGCCATTAGGCGGTCCTCTACTAGCTCAAGGTGGCGCACGGTTTCCTCAAGATCTTCCATAACATGGTCAAAAGTTTCTAGTGCTTCTTGCTTTTCCAGCACATATTTAATCTTCATATTCAATATTTCACAAT
The DNA here is from genome assembly GCA_014182725.1 of Eucalyptus brandiana. NCBI lineage: Eukaryota > Viridiplantae > Streptophyta > Magnoliopsida > Myrtales > Myrtaceae > Eucalyptus > Eucalyptus brandiana. The sequence goes on from CM024669.1 coordinate 35,573,805, forward strand.
TGTTGCCGTTCATATCAGCAATTACGTTCTTAGTTGTTGAAACCATCGATCTGAACACATTAGACATATATGTACGAATAATTAATGCCTATCATTTATGCATCCACTTTGCACAGACCCATCACATCAATGAACAATTTCAAGTAAGGTTTCAGAATCAAAATGTCACTATATTTCCAATCATCCTCCAAAAAATCCTAACTTAAAACTATTATTAATATAATTGTCTTATGCAAAATAAATTCTATAAAGTTACAAAAACTTCCATGAACTACCTACAGCAGTCAATAATAACAGAATGCAAATAATATTTGACATCCAATAGAATAATAATGCTTTCACATAATACAACTATCCACTACACTAAGTAATATATACAGAGGAAAATATCAACATAGAAAAAGATATTTACACCTAAAACATCTCAAACTAATCTAAGAAATAAATAGGGAAAGTCCCTGCTAATCTATCAGTCAAAATATCTAAGAAATCTGAAGGTACATTTGCCAATCATGGAAAAACTTTTGGAGAGCTTTCATGTCACCTCCAAGGCGCATTCACTTTATGCCATGTGGCGCTCAATCTAAGGGTTGAAGTTTTGGTTAACTCAATCCTATAGTACTCTCTTACAAAAAACTACTACTAGCCTCCTATAACCTGGGACCACGTTGACCTCCCATAGGCGATCTAACACTGCTTACCATTCACGTGGAAGAGTGTTCATCAAGACCGGTACCTTTTCAAAATCCGGCATAAGATAACCATTTCAGATGATTTCTTGTATTATCTGATTGACCATGACCACATGTGATACTAAATCACCGTCATGCCATCGATAATTAGCTAACTCTGTTATCAGTCTTTTAAGTCTTGCACTTCATTCGTCCGTTCTCGGGAATGCAGGTATCCGTGCATAACGCATCATAGTTCCTGTAACAAATGCAGAACTAAAAATGGATCACTTATAATCCATAATGAACATAAGGGAAAATATATAATTTTTCATGATTCATGCAACAAATGCAGAATAAAAAATGGATTACTTATAACCAACATAGACATAATTGAAAAAAAAGAAAAAGATTATTTTTCCTTTTTTTTTTTTTGGTCAACGGTCAAAGTCAATGGTTAAACGGTCAACGGTCAACGGTTGAGGTCAGCCGGGTCGGACGGACCAACCCGGCACGTGCGGCATGCGTGCAGCTAATGTTACGATGACGTTAGCTGGCGCGTGCATCGCAAGTGCCAGTGACAGCACACGCACATGTGCGTTGGCTGTGCGTGCGCGTGCAATGCACGCGCCTGCCCCCGCGAATGCCAGACGCTAGTTCGTTCCGGTTGCGTGTGGGGGCGTGTCCGGCGGCCTTTGGCGGCGTTCCGCCACTCGTTGCGCTCGTCTTGACGAGACCTTCCATCTAACGCCATCAGAAATGGATTTCGACTTACAGAAACTCAAAAAAATGGATGAACAGTGCTCGGGTGTTAGGATTTTTCTGCCCCGATCGGTGTCGGCCAATTAATTTCACGAAAAATCAATAAGAAATCATCCATAAACATGAAAGGGGTCGGGAAAAACATGGAAAATGATCGGGAAACAAGAACTACGGCTCTGATACCAATGTTGGGTTTGTCGATTGTCGAATTCCTTGAAACCGGATTCGACACTAAATCGAACCCCTAAACTTTTGCGGAAGACGAGCCCAGGAAAAAACGCATGCATCACTGATCTTAAGGCACATCACAGAATTGAATGTACCTTGCTAGCCACAGATTAAACACCGACGCCGATATGAGGAAGAGAAACTGATCCCGTTCAATCCGATGACGTTAATTGGCCTTGAAGGGAAGAGAGTATCATCTCTTTTCTTTATTCTTTCTTTTGGAGGGAGAGAGGGAGGAGGAACGTACATACTGCCAAAAGGTGCATTCCTCCCTCTTTATTTCCCCCTTAAATATGTCCCCTCCAAAAAGAAACGTGTCCCTTCATCATATCCCTCTATCCATGGGCCCTAATATTGTGGGCCGGGCTTTTAGGCCCAACATGGGCGGACGGGCCAACTTAGGCCCATCACATTAATAATTAAAACCTCAGTGTCACCGTCGACATCACAATCCACAAAAATGTGTTGGCCAAGTGAGTGCATTTATAACTGTACGAGAGATCTAGTACCATATGGAACAAGGTTTATCGTCTCTGCGTTTGTCAAGTATTAAAATAGGTCCAAAACGATCCACTTGACCCAGGCTCTTTCAGCCCAGTTTGCTTGGCAATTGTCCTGTCATCTGAAACGGTCCACTTGTGTCACAACCCGACCCTTAGATACGCAATAACCCTCATTCGCTTAGGCTATTGAAAAGGCAATATCCAAGAAGACGTTGGTGACCTAACACGATATTATCGTTTAATTATGCACAAGCAAAAGCAGAGACAAATAACCCAACCGAATCAAAATATGGATAGCATAAAAGTATTTATATACATTAAAAAACACTTCATTTATTTATGCATATACGTGAACTATTATAGGCCAATTTCATCTATAACCAAAAACTTAGCTAGCTACGCACTTCCACCTAGGTTTGGGGGGTTGGTTTAACACCTCTACTACTAAGAGGGTGACCTCAAAAAGTGATGTACCTTGCTAACTCCTAACACCCCATAGGCTCCCCGAAGTACCACGACTTGGGGTCAGGGTCCTAATCCGAGTCAATATCCAGATCAATAACCTCGCTGTTAGGGACATCTAGGTCCATGGCATCCCAACTAGTGGCCGCAATCCCCATCCCAAGGGGTCCATCGAAACCTTTAAAGGGGCCACGCAACATCCCTCCTGCACAGTAGTACCAAGCGATGAAATTGTAGGGCACCAAGTTAGTTAACCTCTCATCTACCCAGATGGTAGTGACGTAGCGCTCATATCGGTTCTTTGTGCTTATGATTGTGTACTTTGTCACCTCAGAGCTTTGATCCATAGGGACCTCGAAGCAGACATGTCGAAAGGGTTCAGTCATGCTTAGGGCCTGAAACATTTCAACAAACAACAATGAGTAAATTTCCTAATCCTCGTGTAAGGAGGTAATTTGTCTTGGAATTGGTCTAAACCGCAAGTTAACTATCGATGGTAGATCAATAGCAAAGCTCTTGCTTTACCCTAACTATTAACATGAATGCTTATCCCACTTCCTCATAGCCATCATAACATAAGCACATAGACAAATCTCATGACCGATCACATATATACAAGGTAGGCATGAGAATGTGTAATGTCTCATAATCATGCACAAATGCCAACTAATAATTCAGACATAAGTGGATATCATTTTGCATGCACATTTCACACATATATGTCCATATTATTATGATCGCTCAAGGCCACAACCAACCCGAAGATTGGCGGTCTTCTAGCATAACTAGGTATCATCTTGCCCCCTCGGGCATGATATCATTCTGTGTATGCATACACCTCAGGATGGCATTCCAATTAAGAAGCTTAATTTTGAAATCCATTTGCGAATGGCATCTTGTTAACGTGGGGGCATCCGAATTTAATCGGGTATCATCCTGCATAATCATGTGCATCAGGACGGTTCCATCACCCCGCATAATCATGCGCATCAAGACGGTTCCATCACCCCGCATAATCATGCGCATCAAGACGGTTCCATCACCGCGCATAATCATACGCATCAGGGTATTTAGATGATTACACGGGCATATCATCATTCAAACTCATTTAATATCTTTCTCATTAAGCGATGCAGGAATGTAATGCCCATACAACATGCGATAACTTTTGCCACGTGCCATCATATCATACTTATATCTCATATCATGTCACATCGATGCATCACTTAAACACTTAAACATGCCATCTTTCCACGTATTGTTTTGTGCATCTTAATTGGCTACAATCATCGAATATCATAAACATTGATCACTTTCCATTTTGAGGGTTACGTAAGCATGCACTATATATAACTTTAGCAACCAACGATGTACCAATCAATTTAAAACTCATGGCACATAGAACACTCGTTAAAGTACAATAAGTCATTGCAATTGAGTATAAGTCTAAGTCGGCCCCCCAAAATAACAGAAAAAGGAAAAAGATTTAGCGGACTCCAGCTCTCCAATGCTAAGATGAGCGCACACAAGTGAAAAATGAAAATGAGAAAGAAGGAAAGAAAAGAAAGTAGTAGAAGAAGAAAGGAAACAAGGTATTTTGAGTACACGCCACGGAGGCTTTATTAAGGCAGATCAATTACGTATCATAATGTTTGATAAGTGTTCACGCTCTTCATTTTTCTAATCAGAGAAGTTTTCAGAATTAAGCTTAATTTTGAAGTGTTGTGAAATTTGAGCTGAGTTTTGGGGTTTCATGGAAATTATTGATTATAGCATGGTGAAATAGTGGGTTTTGATGGAAGTTGTTTTAGAGCAACAATTTTATTGAAGTAAAATTTTATGGATAAGGAGAGAAGACTGAGATTCTATAAGAGGAAATATAATAGGAGATCAACAAACACTAAAGAAATCAAGAAGCATCAATAGTGACAAGCAATTCAATCAATAGGGAAAGCTTTACATTTTATTATTTTTTGAGCGTACTGAAAAGAGTAGTCTTTTGAGAAGTGTATCGGTATTATAATTTATGCTTAGAATTGTGATAGTGAGATCTCTGTTCTCGAGCATAAGTAGCATTAGCTTTGAGAAGAAATGCTTTAACTATAAAAAGTACATATTATTGTTGACACCTAAATTTTTGCACAAAAAATGAGTTAATTTTTATCCTAAAAAATAAAATTAAAATTGCAACATATAATTTTAGGAGCATCTATTTTATTTTATTCCATTTTTGCATTGAACTGATGGTAAGCGTTGATACGATATGAGATTCTTCACATATTCATGTGAGATTTTTCACATATTCAGGTAATATATACCGAGAGACATATTTTTGGGCAGAAAGGAAGTTTTCAGATGGAATATTTGAAAAATGCAAAAGAGAATATTGTGCGGGTGCATATATTTCAATGATGTATTCAAGGGGAGGGATTATGCACAAGCAAAATTAGAAGTAAAATATTCCACCAAAAATTAATTCCCTCTCCTATATAAGGTGTTGTGCGCGTACGACAATTGAGGGGAAAAAAATTAAGAGTAAAAAAAATTCGAGCGAAAAAATTCAAGAGAATTCGTGAGAAAGGGAGGTTTTTTGAGGTCAGAAAAGTACAGGGGTCAGCAGAGAGGGAGTGACGTGAGAGACAAGTGAGGAGAGAGAAAAAAAAAAACGGAAAACCTAGCTTCTATTCATCTTCTCCGCGAGGCCGCCCACCCGTGCCGGCCCCGGCTCGCGTTGCACCTCCTCCGCCAGCCACCACCGCCGCTCCGCCACCGCAGCTCCGCCAGCGTCTCGCCAGTCGCCGGAGATCCCACGAGCTCGCGCCACAGCCTCACCCGCGAAGCTCGCGTCGCGCCTCCTCCGACGTCGCCCGGCAGCCGAAGCCCGAGCCCCTTGCTCGCCGCGCCACCGCCGCCCGGCTTCCGCCGCCGCCGCTGTCTCTATTCCCGACGCCACCGCTCGCCCGCAGCATCGCCAGCAACCCTGCTCCGTGGCGCCGGTCACTGGTGCTTGTCCCTCGCGACGCCGCAGCAGCCCGCGAGCTCGCCCTCGCCTCGCTCCGCCAGCACCCGGTTTCCCCCTTCGCCGACGCTTCCGCTCGGAGCACGACGCCGCCGCGCCTGTGCAACCCGCGACCCAGCGCCGAGCACCGCCCAGCCAACGCCTGCAGCAGCCTGCTGCCGCGCCACCGTCGCTCCGCTGCAGCCACCAGCCCCACCGTCGCCGCCAGCCAGCCTTCGTCGGAGCTCCAGCCGTCGCTGTTCCCGCTGCCCAACTCCCGTTCCACAGCCCGACGTCGGTGCAAATCCCGCGCGCGGGCCCCTTTTTAAAAAAAATTAAAAAAAGCCAAGGTAGTTTATTTTATTTATTTATTCTTTTTATCTTTCTTTTATCAAGTTTAGTATAATTGCTTAAATTGAAACATTGGATGTGTGTTCATTATATGAATATTCTAGGCATTATCTGTAGGGTTTTGTCCAAAATTACTATAATTTCTAATTTGATCCGTAAGACATCGGATCATTTTTTAAATTATATTGATTTTTGGGCATTTTAATAGTATTCTAATTCTTGAATCATTATAATTATTAATATGATTCGTAAGATTTTAGATCAAATTTTTAATTATTTTGAACTTTCTCATATGTTGTGATATTTAGGGTTAAAATAATCGTTAATTTAATATTATTTTTTCGATTATTTTAATCATTTATTTGATAATATTTATCTAACAATTGCTTGTCTTGAAAAACACTATGATCAAAAATCAAAATCAAATCTTGCATCGGAGTTTGTTGGATTAGTAAATTAGGATTGCATTTTTTTTAGGATTGCACTCTTAGATAATTTTTGGAATATATTATGACTGAATTTTTTTTATAGATAGACTCTTAAATAATGTTTGCACATTTTGGTAACCTCTTTTTTCTTTTTTCTTTTTTAAATAGTTTTATAAGATAGGATAGGGTTTAAGTTAAATTAATCCCTAAACTAATTTAGATGACCATTCATTAGATAATTTAATTAGGTTTTTTTATTAATTCCGAATTTTAATAAAAAAAATACAAAAATATTAGGTGCATGTCAAATAGTTTGCATGTTAGGTTCATTTAATTAGAAATAACTTGTTATTAAAATTAGGTCATGTAGTTAAAAATGCATATTTTAATTTCAAGATAAAAGAAAACCCAAAAAAATTGTTTGCTTTGTGCATTTACTTCTTTTGATGCAATTCGTTTGATTAATTGAGTGTTTAATAATGATTGAGCACCCGTGTGATCATCGCGTGTGATCACCCTTTTGCATGATAGAGATTTAGGTTAAAATTAGTCTAAAATGCATGCAAAAACATTTTTGAAAATAAAAAGAAATAGTACCGAAATGGTATTAAAGAAGTCTAGTGTAACCAAATCCCCGTACCCAAAGTCTTTAGTTCGTAGGAGTAAAATAATTCTCAAATTATTTTACTTAGGTGTCTAATCGATCTACCATAAACTGATTAGTAGCGACTCCCATTTGTATGTTAAAAATTTAAATTAAGTTGTGAATTGGTATAGACTTGGAAAAACCCGAGCTAAGTTTAGGCTTAGCGGTCCATTAGTCGAACCCTTAAGTGGTCCAACCTACTTCGAGGAGGTCGTGACACTACTCTAATTACTTAGAAGAATTTTAATGGAATCTAACTAGGAGACTGTTAGTCTAGAAAAGTGGATATATGCTTATACCAAGCCAAACCCTTATAAAGCTCTACGCATCATTTTCTATGTCTCTACTTATTCAATATTTGTCTAATAGAAGCACTACCTATTTCCACTTATATCGACTCGTTTTTGTTATTCCACTTATATTTGACCCGATGTATATAATTCTGCAATAGATAGTCAAGTTTTTCTTAAAATCACCTAATCACCCTCTTCTAGTTGATATTATTAGCCACTACAAATGCTACATTAACTACAAATCGGCTAAACTACACTTAATTGCTAACAAATTGACCCTCATGTGTCAACCAATCATCGCCCAAAGCGATTATTCAAAACTATTCACATCGCAGAGTTCGCGCGTGAAACTCTAAAATTTCTCTTCAATTAAATCATTATCCCATGAAATCTCATGGCTTCACGACACCCTCATCCATGATCTCCATATAATTCCACAGCCTAATAACTCCAAAATTGGGTTTCACAGTTCAAAATTCATAAAACTTTGAATTTATGTATAATTTTGAAAAATACTCTAATTAGACGAACAAATGGCGTAAATCCTACTGGGCGTCAAATAGATCTGGCTTGACAAGAATTCCGTGGTGTGAATACGCAAAGTTCTCTTTTCCTTTTTCTTTCTCCAATCTTTCTTTCCTTTCTTCTCGGTTCTCTGGCGATCTCTCGTTTTCCCTATATCTATATTTTTTTTAACGAAGCCCACTTTTGACCAAGTCAAAAAGAGGGACCGAATATTACGGTTGGCACTTTATTGCTTGAAAAGAGTTCAATTTCACACATATATGAGTCCAAATTCAAAGTCCAAATTCAAAGAGTCAAGTTTTTTTTTTTTTTTTTTTTGTGGTCAATGGGGTCAAGGGCGTGCAAGTTCCCTGATTGGAGGTGGTTTTCAGATTTCACCCACCAAAAGAGATTAATAACATATGGGAGACCCAAAATTTATTCTTCACTTGGGGTTGTCCCCACCACTGCCAAGCTAGCCTCTTCCTCGAACTCTTTCATGTTCACTTTCCAAGTCAACTAACGTGTTTGATCCGCAAGAATATTAATGAGACAAGGCCATAAATGGAAGAAATATTCTTGCTGATGCTGATGTTCTTCACCGGCAAAGCACCTTTATATATGACAATTGTCTCTTTTATATGCTAGAGCCACAATTGTTGATTCAGAAGATGGGTCTGCACTTTTATCTCAATATTACCAGAGTTTTAGGATACGTCAGGTTTCATATCCTCTTCATGGCCATCTTAGTGGAAACAGTTCATTCGGTGAAATATAAGGATTGTGAGGCCACTATGTGTAGCAAGAGCGGTCTGAACATAAGCTATCCCTTTTATGTTGCTGGAAAGGGGAAGGAACTTTGTGGCCACCCTGGCTTCGAGGTTAGCTGCAAAGGAAGGGAAACTATGTATGGCAACTTCTCCATCCGAAGCATCTCTTATGAGAAGCGGTCCTTTCAGTTAGCCACTCAGAATATGAATGACAGCGGTTGCTTTGTTCCTCATCCCTTCACCTATATTCACTATTATCTCTTCCAAAACTCCAGTTCCCAATATTACCTAAAGTTCTTCTATGGCTGCACTGATACATTTTCTACAGACTTGCCTCAATCTCGGCTAAGTTGCACTTCCGATCAATTAAATTTCACGTTTGTTGTCCTAACACGTGGGGCAAAATGGCCAATACAGAAGGATGGATTCTGTAATTCAAGCAGTAGAATACCGGTTGAACTGAAGGAGGGAATCCCCAACCCAACCATAAATAGTGTTGATTACAGGGAGCTCCTGAAGGATGGGTTCACATTGAACTGGACATTGTTGACCAATAAGAGGTGTACCACGTGCAGACACAGTGGAGGCCGATGTGGCAGATCAAATGACAAGGAATTTGTTTGCTATTGCTCCGATGGATCTAGTCGCGAAAATTGTGATGCTGGTAAGTTTTACCAGGACTTGCTGCAATAAGCAAATCTTTTCTTTTCCCTGAGTTTTCATTAAGCCAATTGAGCATACTAGAGGCGAGTCTAAGAGAGTCACGTTTCATCAATGGCAGCAGCTCTTATTACTGGCAATTATTTTTTGGGCCAAAATATCACTGGCAATTGAACAAACAAAAGAAGGTTATTTTTGGACTGCAACTATCTTTCATCCTGAAGTACTACTTTTTTTTTTGGGTATGAAGAAGGGCTAATTTTAAAGCCTTTCAAAGTGCATGTCATAGAGGAGATTGTTGATAACTAAGGAGATTCCTCCGTGAGTTGTTCAACGACCAATTTTAAAGCCTTTTAAAGTGCATGTCATAGAGGAGATTGTTAGGTGTGTTTGGTAACGTTTTTGTTTAAAAATTATTCCAGGGGAACAAAAATAGAAAAATATTTCTGTTCCGGGGAACAATTTTTGAATGTAAGAAAGCGTTTGCTAAACTTGTTCTCGGAATAGAAAAGAACGTAAAACACGTTTGGTAAATTTGTGTTCTTTTAATTTTTTAATATTTTTATTGTATTTTTCTTATTTTTCTTTCTTTTTTATTTTTTTATTTTTTTCTTGCTTTTGGCCTGGCCACCGGCCTCGGTCATGGCCAGCAACCTCGCCTTGGCCGGGCGAGCTTGGCCTCACCGAATCTAGGTGAGCTTGAGGCGAGGTTGAGTGTTGCCGGCCGGCACAAGGTCGGCCTCGCCAGGGGCCGGCGACACTCTAGTGAGGTCGTTGACCCTCAACGGCCGGTCGCCAGTCATGGCCGAGGTTGGCGACTGGCCAAAGAAAAAAGAAAAAGAAAAGAAAGAAGAGAGAGAAAATTTGTTTCTCCAAAGTGTTCTAGAATTTTTTTTTTTTTTTTTGTTTCTTGTTTCTGTTCCAAATTTGTTCCCGAGAACAAAAAAATAGATTTGGAACAAAAATGCAAACAAACATGTTTCTGTTCTTTTTTTGTTCCTGAAACAAAAAAACAAGATTTGTGTTCATAAACAGAAAAAAGAAACACAAACAAACACACCCTTAATAACCTATGGACACTCCTCCATAAGTTGTTCATGTTAGTCATTTGTGCAATTTCCATGCTATGTAGAATGATCTGACAGTGGATTTCCATGCTATACAGACGGTAGATCTTTGTAAAGAGTCCTGAACCCAACCCAAAGCTATGAAATCTCATGCTCCTGATATCGTTAAAATGAACAATGAAAAGGGGCCACAACCACAGAAAGGATAAAATTTGGATCTTTCACTCCAATGGTCTTCTTGTTTTAGCCACGAAGTTTTTGGGCTACTATGCCCTTTTGTGTCTCCAAGCATAGTGAGGCTCATCCGTCAAAACTGGCTGCAAATAAATGGATGACCTTGTTATTTGACCAAGGTGGGATTATATTGTGAGCCACGATAATGAGGATAATAGTTACATTTAGAGACGGATTCTTTTCTCCTAGGTCCATAATTCAATTTTATTGCCTCCTAAGGCACTATTGTGAAGTACAAAAATCTAAACAATATAGTTCTGTTACTGGTAAAAGAATAGATCTGTTTAATGAGATTCATTAAAGATTCTAGTTGTTCTTCACATCCTATACTCTATGTATCTTAGTCTGTGAATCCAAATCTGTGGACTATCTACCCTAGATGCGGAAACTTTTCATCAAACTGATTATCAATGTCTGATGCAGGAAATGGTGGTTTACTGCTGAAGATAAGACTAGGTAAATGCAAATATTTTTACTATTCATGCATTCCATTTACTATTTGGCGACTTGAACTCATTATCTTGCCACTTAAAAGAATGTGCAAAATCACCGTTGGATAGTTCAAATTTCTGGCTGTTATGCAGGCAGAAATCTTCCAATGCAAAACGGGTATAAAAGTAATCAGGCTGGCTTTCAATTGATACTTCCCATTATTTTAGCTTCAACAATGTGGAACCTTGGCTACTGGACTGGGTTTTCAAATTTTGCCTACAAACATGTCAAATACACGTTTCGTTTATCATTTAATAAGAATGCATGCTTACTGGGTGTTATCCTATGTCCTGGTAAATTGCATAATTCGGTCGCAAGAAATCTGATAGATTGGAAGCTGCTTTTTCAACGATGTCCCTTTTCTGTGCAAGTTTCCTTATATTAACCAACTCCACAGTCACCCATAGAGCGAGATTGCTGGTATTTGTGGAAGCATGTGTTTAATGTGTGTGCAAGGATGTGTTTTATATGTGAATTATTAAGAGAGCAAAAGAACTAAGAACAAAGTGGGCAAGGACAAAGTAATGTGTAAAAGAGAGTAGCAAAAGAGAAGTACAAGGAACAAAAATAACTTTTTATTATTATTTATTGTAGTACAAAGGAAAGGGGAGGAGCTTGCTTACATTTGTTATTCTTCTACCTCCCCCTTTCCTCTTTATAGGTTGCTTCACCGAAATACAACATTATAGATTTCTTAGAATGTGTCCATGTAGGCTTCATCTAGGAAATTCTAGATTGTAATTTAGCCACTCTCCTTCTAGAGGCTTATATTTGTGCTTCTACACTTTTCTTTGCCATCCAAGCTAGATTTTCTTTTTTAAGGATTTTTCTTGTCTTTTCTGGCTAATATCAATCTTGAAGTTTCTAGAAATTGGATCAACAATTCAACAGAGGTTGAAATTTACTTGCATATCAGGTGTCGGAATTGGAGTCTCAGTCACTGCCCTGTGCCTATTCATCTATATGATCTACTTGAGAAGGAAGTATGCTTTTCTTAAATTTCATCTGAAGAACACTCCTTGCCCTTCCTCTGGTCTAGACATGGAGGAAAGCAGTGTATACTTTGAGGTCCCCATTTTCACTAGTGGCGAACTTGAAGAAGCCACAAATAATTTTGCTTCTTCCAATGAACTTGGAGATGGAGGTTTCGGAACTGTTTACTACGGTAAGAAAAGGTTCCTCCATGTTTTTCCCAGTTAAGGGACAAAAGAGTATCCTTAAACACGCATCCTTCAATTTCTTTTGACAGGAAAACTTCGGGATGGGAGGGAAGTAGCAGTGAAGCGCCTATACGAGCACAGCTACCGCAGGGTAAAGCAATTTATGAATGAAGTAGAAATCCTAACCCGTTTATGGCACAAAAACCTTGTGTCTCTGTACGGTTGCACTTCTCGCCACAGCCGTGAACTTCTACTTGTCTATGAGTACATCTCAAATGGCACTGTCGCTGATCATATCCACAGCCAGCGAGAAAACTCATCTCCTACATTGCCATGGCAAATCCGTATGAACATCGCCATAGAGACTGCTTCAGCCCTAACTTACCTCCACGCTTCAGAAATCATCCACCGTGATGTGAAAACTAAAAACATTCTTCTTGAGAAGAATTTTGGCGTTAAAGTTGCAGATTTCGGGCTTTCAAGGCTATTCCCGGATAATGTCTCTCATATCTCGACAGCTCCTCAAGGGACTCCGGGTTATGTGGACCCCGAGTACTATCAATGCTTCCAGCTCACTGAGAAGAGTGATGTTTATAGCTTTGGAGTTGTTCTCATCGAGCTTATATCGTCCAAGCCAGCTGTGGACATAAGCAGAGAGAGGCACGAGATTTGTTTGGCCAATTTTGCCATAAACAAGATCCAGAAATGTGCAGTTGGCGAGTTGGTGGACCCAACCCTAGGATTTGAGTCGGATAGTGAAATTCGTAGGATGACAACTTCAGTAGCAGAGCTGGCTTTCCAGTGCTTGCAGCAGGACAAGGAAATGAGGCCTTCAATGAACGAGGTTTTGGAAGAACTGAAGGCAATTGCGCATTATGAGAATCCTGTGAACAAATCTGTCGATGCAGATGAGGGTGAAGATGCCGTTGCGCCGTCTCCAATGAATAATGACAAAGTCCAGCTATCGAAGAACGTGCAGTTGACTCATTCTCCTGTTTCGGTATTTCAAAAATGGGCTAGCAGTAGTAGCAGTTGTTCTGCTCCCGTTGCTGATGTTTAATTTTTCCTTATAGCTGTTTGTAAGATTTATTGCACACGAGGACGCAAGTTGAGATGTTACCAATTTCATTGCCTGGTCTGAATATGGAGGAATATACGTTGTAATAAAGTGCTTTTGTACTCTAGCTTTCACATAATATTGGACAATATATGCTGGTCTACTGTAAAAAATTCAGGTATTTGAGCAGATTCAACACATGGGTTCAAATTAGTTTTTAAATCCTGTGACAAATTCTTCAAATTCTCTAGTAAGTCACGTTATCACTGTCACCTCGCAAGAAATTTTCGTGGCTATGCCAAGAGCAATTTCTGTGATTTCGCACTGTTAAATAGACCTCCGTGTTCTGCTGCTTGGAGTTTGTTTTTTCATCAGAGATGCATAGTATTCTAAAAGGTCCACTTATCCCGTCATTTTTCATACTTCCTTTATCCCCATCTTGCTTATTTGGTTTAATTTTAGTGAGCATAAGAGAAGATACAAATTTTCTTGGAAAGGGTTCACATGAGGGGACGTCGCAAAATTTGATGGGTCAATTCTCTGAGTTACCGGTCAATAGGGGCGAGATTTGTGGAAGTTCACTGAAATTGCGGGTTCTCACATTCAAAGACCCATCATCATCAAGAGGGAAGTCATGGATGGCGTAACTTATTGCTCGGTTTAGTGTCTTTACCTTGCTTTTCTAAGAGTCTCTCGTTCAAGTCTTCCGTTTCCTCTTTCCAAGTCAATATGCCGTGTTGATGGCACAAGACGATAAAGGAATTGGCACTAGCAAGGGCCTTCTTTTCACTTTCAAATGTGTAAGAAGACAGAATATGCGGATCCTCCAAAAAGAAGACAATGCTACGTCAATAATAAGGGCCATCTTTTCACCTCCGAGAAGGGCATGAAACTGCTGAACATTTATACATAGCTTTCATTAAAAAAATAAGGAAACATTAACAATTTAGCACACTGATTTTCCCCTCCTCCGAGGAAAATATTTTTCAGTGCATATTTATTTTCTCTATGTCTTGAGAGAGTGAATAATTCTGCTTTGATATTTGGAGGAGCGGGAAAAAAGCGAAGAATGGTTTTCAAGTTTGCGAATGGATCTCACCACAGACCCAGTGCCTTCAGCCCAGTTCTCTCAACAACCTCAGCGTCATCGTCGACATCTCAATCCACAAAAATGTGTCAGCCAAGTGAGTGCATTTATAGCTGTACGAGAGATCTAGTACCATATGGAACAGGGTTTATTGTCTCTGTGTTTGTCAGGTATTAAAATAGGTCGATCCACTTGACCCAGGCTCCACGAGCCCAGTTTGCTTGGCAATTGTCCTGTTGTCCAAAACGGTCCACTTGTGTCACGCCCTAACCCTTAGATGTGTGATAACCCTCGTTCACTCAGGTTATTGAAAATATGATGTCTCAGGAGACATTGTCAACCCAACATAATATTATTATTTAATTATGCACAAGCAGAAGCAGAGACAAATCACTTGACCAAATCAAAATTGGGATAACATAAAATATGTATATACATCAAAACACACTTCATTTATTTATGCACATACTGAACTATTATAGGCTAATTTTATCTATAACCAAAAACTTAGTTAGCCATGCGCTTCCACCTGGATTTGGGGTAGGTCTAACACCTCTACTATTAAGAGGGTGACCCCAAAAAGTGATGTACCCCGCTAACTCCTAACACCCCATAGGCTCCCCAAAGTACCACGGCTCGGGGTCAGGGTCCTAATCTGAGTCAGTATCTGGATCGGTAACCTCACTATCGGGGATGTCCAGATCCATGGCGTCCCAACTAATGGTCACAGTCCCCATCCCTAGGGGTCCATCGAAACCTTTAAGGGGGCCATATAATATCTCTCCTGCCCAGTAGTATCAAGCGATGAAATTGTGGGGCACCAAGTTGGTTAGCCCCTCATCTATCGAGATGGTAGTGACGTAGTGCTCATATAGGTTCTTTTTCCTTACAATCGTGTACTCTGTCACCTCAAAGCTTTGGTCCAAAGGGATCCTGAAGCGGACATGTTGGAAGGTTTCAGTCATGCTTAGGACCTGAAACATTTCAATAAACAATAGTGAGTGAACTTCCTAATCCTCACGTAGAGAGATAATTTATCTTGAAATCGATATAAATGTGCAAGTTAACTATTGATGATAGATCAATAGCAAAGCCCTTATTTTGCCCTAACTATTAACATGAATAGTTATCTTACTTCCTCACAGCCATCATAACATAAGCATATAGGCAAATCTCACGACCAATCACATATATACAAGAGAGGCATGAGAACGTGTAATATCTCATAATCATGCACAAATGCCAACTAATAATCTAGACATAAGCAGATATCAGTTTCCATGCACGTTTCACACATATATGACTAGATTATTATAATTGCCTAAGGCCACGGCCAACCCAAAGGTTGGCAGTTTTATGGTATAATCAGGTATCGTCTCGCTCCATCATGCATGACATTATCCCACGTATGCATACGCCTCAGGATGGTATTCCAGTTGAGGAGTTTCATTTCGAAATCCATCCGCGAACAACATCTCTTTGACGTGGGGGCGTCTGAACTTAATTGGCCATTGTCCCGCATAATCATGCGCATCAGGACAACTCCATCACCCCATATATTCATATGCATCAGGGTATTTAGGTGATTATGTAGGCATATCATTACTCAAACTCATTTCATATATTTTTCATTAAGTGATGCAGAAATGTAATGCCCATACAACATGCAATAACTTTTGCCACATGCCATCATATTATACTTATATCTCATATCATATCACATTGATGCATCACTTAAACACTTCAACATGCCATCTTTCCATATATTTTTTCGTGCATCTTAATTGGCTACAATCATCAAATAAAACATCAATCACTTTCCATTCTAAGGGTTATGTAAGCATGCACTATATTTAACTTTAACAACCAAAAAGCACCAATCAATTTAGAACTCATGGCATATAGAACACTCGTTAAAGTACAATGAGTCATTGCAATTGAGTATAAGTTTTTAGAATAATCTATCACATGCCATCATAACCTATACAATAACTCATCTCACATTAATATAACATGTCATAGTAACTTAGCACTTATCGGATATCAAAACATGATAAATTATCGCGTAGCTGCTTATCATATTTCAATAACTTATTGACTATTTAAAAAGTTTATTGCGATAACTTATTGCAACTTACGATATCCTATCACGATAACTTATTGGAAAGTACGATAACATATCATGATAGCCTATTGGTAAAATATGATAACCTATCGCGATAACCTATCGAAAACCTACAATAACCTATTGCTTAAAACTATTTATCACATAGTAAAAACGTCATTTAACCTTAACATTAATCTAAGTCCTAAGTGTAACCACAACCCTAAATAAGAGTTCGAAAGCCACTCACTCCCGATTTTAAGCTTGGTAAGCGACGGCAAAAGTGCGACAAGGGCTGGAGGGGAGTCGGCTGTGGCTGGTTAAGCCTCAATAGCCCATAGTGAGGTGCTGTGGTGGCGTTTTGGTGGTGGAATGGCAATAGCAAGGTAGCGAACGATCTTCGGGCTCCACGGTGGTCCAAGCCGAGAGGGAAAAGAGAAAGAGGAGGTTGCAGTGAGGGGTTGAATAGCTTCCTCCTAGGCTCCAAGACCCAGAATGGTGATGAGAATGGCGGTGCCAGAACGGCATCTCGACAGAGCATGGGGACGGTGGATGGTGGCCAATGAGATTTGAGGGAAAAAGAGAGGAAATGGCTTGCAAAAGTGGTGGAAATGGCGAGGGTGAGGTTCAACTGAAATGAGAGAGAGAGAGAGAGAGAGAGAGAGAGAGGTGGGGGAGGGAAATGAGAGAAAATGGGAGAGAGAAGTGAGGGAGAGGAAGGGTGGCCGAATTTGGGGGGAAAGAGAGAGGGTTCATGGCCAAGTTCCATGGATGGCCAAGATTAGACCTTGCCCTTCAATCTCTAAAATGTTTTTGCAGCCCATTCATTTTATTTCTTGAAAACTTGCCCTTCAATCTCTATTTAGGGTAGCCATCATTCCTAAGTTAGAAGTATGGTAGACTAGGCTAGGATGATGTCACTTTGTCTCTTGTCCATTCCCTTGAATGCCCCCACACTTTCTACATGTAAAAAGGTTTTCGTTTTATTAGGCTAAAAGGCAAAATAATAAGTTTACTAACCTTGAGTACTACTGTTCATGCACATGTGTTCATTAACGAGGGACTTGAAAAGACCAAAAAGCGCTTGGGTGGCCATGGGTCCCATTGGACCTCCCACCTTGGGCTTGAGGCCCAATGGGCCCACTCGTGAGCTTAGGTCCACATGGGTCCTTGTTTGTAACCCATTTCCACTTTTCGAATTTTTACTTCCTATCAATAAAAATCAATTTTTTGCCCTAAAGTGGCATTTCCTGTGTTTTCGTGGCCTATCAATTCTCTTTGAAATCCCACTTCAAAGGTTTGCCATCGTTGGAATCGCGTTCCGAAAATTGGGGTAGGATCGGGAGCGTCACAGCTTGGGAAGGAAGAAAGCTTCTTTAAATTCCCATTTTGGAAATAGCACCTCAGATCCTCAGTCTAATTCAACATGGAAGAGAGCAGTGTCTATTTTGGGGCTTCTATTTTCAACAGTAGCGAACTTGAAGAAGCCACAAATAACTTTTCTGATTCAATTGAACTTGGAAGCGGACATTTGGGAACATGTGGAGTGAAAATGTCGTTCACTGTTCCTACAGGTGATGATTGCAAGGCAATTTCCACATATTTTTCACAGGAAAACTCTGAGATGGGTGAGAAGCAGCAGTCAATTGCTCCGATAAAAGCACAATTACCAGAGGGTGGAGCAGTTAATGACCAAAGTAGAGATCCTTGCCCCCCTGCACCACAAAAACCTCGTCTTGCTTTACGGTTCACGAATTTTGAATCCAGACATTTGGCCAGTATTTAACAGAAACTAAGACTACTAAAACCCCACGAAAATGATTATCTCTATTTATGCTTTGTTTTCCTTTGGTTACGCTGGTGCATCAATCAGTGCATTTATTGTCACTATAGTAGTCCTAGCCTATCTATGTCAACAGACCATTTCCAAGCAGAAATGCATGATCACAGGAGCAGAAAGATTAATAAGAGTCATAAATTTGAGGTCATTTTCAAAAATTGTGGAATTTTAGCGACAAAAATATAGTCTTATGCTGATATTAAGAGAATGACCAACTCATTCATAGAAAAACTAGGCCAAGTAGGCTATGGTTATGTGTACAAAGGGAAGCTCCCAAATGGCCATCTTATGGGAGTGAAACTCCTAAACAAGCTAAAAGGAGATGGTGAAGAATTCACAAAACAGAAAAGGCTTGTCTTGGAGTACATGCCCATTGGATCTCTCAAGAAACTTGTTGAAACCCGAATTATTGCTGATTTTTAGGGTATCTGTAATTTTTTTTTAAAAAAATACACAAATATATAAAAAAGGAAAATAAAAAGATGAATAAAATAGGTGAGATAAAAATGAATAAAAAGTACTAAAAAACGAAAAAAGAAAAGAAAAAAGAGAGTCGAGTGGGAAGCCCATTCTTTTTAATGCTCTTGCAGCCCATTCCTTTTATTCCTTCTTCAGCCCATCCATTTTTTGTTTATTTTTTGAGCCCATCAGAACCTAAAATGAAGAAAAAGCCCAGCCCACACGTATGTCTTTTCTCTTCCTCACGCGCTCCGCCATTTCCCCAGCGATACCAAAAACGACCATGACGCCACAAGAGTGACGCGAGCAAAGTCAGGGCAAAAAGAATAGCTGAGCTGGCGCAGGAGGGGGAGAGGAGCGCAACAGAAAACATTCCATCTGGCCGAGACAAGTGGGGCATGAGGTGAGCGGCGCGCGAGAGGGAGAGGGAGCCAGGGAGAGAGCAGAGAGCTGTGTGCAGAGAGCTGTGTTTAACGGGGGAGACCGAGAGAGTGAGCAGGAAGGGAGAGCGAGCAGGCTGGTCTACTCGCACGAGGAAGGAGAAGAGGCCTCACCGCCACCGGAGGCCAGCCCGCCCGTCGCCATCCACCACAGCGCCCCGCCCGAACCAGGCAAGTCCCCTCTGCCTTTGTGTCTTCTCTGTGTCTCGGGTACACCAGGCCGGAGCTCGTGGCCGTCAGGTTCGCGCGAGCTCCGGCCTGCATCGCCTTACGTTTTGTTTCTGATGTCTTGCTTGTCGTGTGTCCAAGATCCCGGGATGGTTCGAGTTCCAGTTGAGCCAAAAACACCTCGTCACAGTAGCGCGCCTCAAATGTTTGACGTAATGCCTAAACTCGATCTGAAAATTTATGTTGGGAGTGTGCGTTCCTGAGCTTCGACCGATCGTTAGCTCCACGTGTTGTTTCACCTATGGTTGTCACGGCTCCTTTCTTTGATCGAGCGGACGCGGCCAAGCGTTGCGTGGTTCCCAAACGGTGAGATAGTGTGTTGAGACTTTGGAGTTGGCCTCGGCTTGGCCATTTGGGGCAAGGTCGGCCGACGACTGGTTAGAGGTTGGGTGTCAGCCAGCGCCGGCCCAACTCCGACGAAGGGTCTGCAGAAGGAGGCTTCGGGCGTGAGAACGCCAGGAAGAAGAAGACCAAAGGGGGTAAACAGGACAAATAAAAGGAAAAGAAAAGAGAATAAAAGAAAAAGAACAATAAGAGAAAAAAGAGAAAAAGCCAAAAATAGAAAAATAGAATAAGGAAATGGGCTTCGTTTTTAATTTAAATTTGGGCTGATCCTTGGGCTGGTTCATCATGGGCTGGAGGATGAGGATTGGGCTGAGAAGAGCAAATGGGAGCGGGCTGGAATTTGAGTAGGCTGTTTTAAAATTTTCATGGGCCAAGTGGGATTAATTTAAAGTGGGCCTTAGCGCAGCCCCCTTTTTAGTCTAACCCGGACCGATAGGGCCTGGGTCGGATTTGGCTATGGATCGGGTAGACCCGGTCCGAACCCGTTCCCGAATATAATAACAAAATGAAAATTAAAAATTAAAAAAACGTAAAAATAATAAAAAATTGAAAAAAATTTGGGGAAAACATTAAAAAATTTGAAAAAAATCAGAAAATTCCGAAAAATTTAGAAAATTCGGAAAATTCATTAGAGTTTTAGAAAATTCAGAAAATATTTAAAAAAATCAGGAAATCCAGAAAATAACAGAAAATTACAGAAATCATTAAAAAATCTCAGAAAATGCTTTTAAAAAATCAGAAAATTTTAATAAAAATTGGAAAATATTTTAACAGTATTGAAACCCAAAATTTGCAAGCCTTTAGGACTTTACAATAGCTTCTTTGTTTGGGGTTGTCTTTTTCTTCTTAGGGACAATTGTAGAACGCATGTGTATTTTCTCTACAATTATACTTGGTTGCGCTTCTCAATATCTTGGATGTTATTTTCTTTGTTTTATAATGGTTAGGACTAAACCTAGAATTCTTCGATGGGTTGTTGTGGCGTTAATTAGCAATTAAGTACATTTGCCTTAGGGCTAACATAATCAAGCCCTCGAGTCCACATTCTGTGGTTGCGTAAATAATAAAATATTCTCCTAAATCTTATTGGGGTTCTAACTAACCCTAAAAAAGGGTAGTGGTGACTCCTTTGTTTAACTTTGCATAGGCTTAACTAATCAAAATTTTCAACGCCTGATGTCACACAATATATGGGCTTGGGAGAGCTCGAGTCAATAGAAGACCGTTAGCCCGAAGCTGACAATACCCTAACCTAATAGCTTCCTCCCCGCAAGAGGGTTTAGGTCGCGACAAAACTCATACACGAAGAGAACTACAGCAAACTAGGTTGCCACCACTTAAGATGGGACAACTCGTACCCAATCTCCCTAGCCATAGCTCAAGGGCTTGAATACTTGCACCAAGGTTGCAACTCGAGAATATTACACTTGCTAACAATTATATATCGACAAAATTGACTAAATATATTTGTAATTAAGTCCACACATTATGTTGCAGTTGCTGTGGCTACATTCTAAATCTTTTTGTCTTTGCTTTTATTTGTTGTTCTAATTGAGATGTCAGATATTTTTCAATAAAAGCTCTTAGTAAGTATTGGTTTTCCAGGAGAAACAAGAATATAGCCTGATAATGTTCGTCTCATGAGTAAAAGAATCTGAACTTTGACCAAGTATGGAAACCAAATTACCTGACAAATGACTGAAATGTAAACAAGAAGAATCCCAGTCAAATTGATCTCCCAAGTAAGGAATTTCCAAATTGAATAAACAACTCCTGCTGTAGCATTTACATGCATTGCTCTCCTTCGGCATAGACTTGTCAGTTCTCAATCATCCATTCTTATCTCAGTCCACCATCACTTCTACAAAGTTTGACAAGTAGCTTTAGGCTCTAATTTTTCTTCATCTTGGTCTCACTAGCATTGTCTACATATCAAAGATACGACTGTTGCATGCACAGGAATACGACTGTTGCATGCACAGGAACTAGTGGAGGCCTTAAGTAAAACAAGAGGTGAAATACGGCTAATCGAATATACCTCACTGTCAATTTTTGAGCGGTAACTTGCTGATGATCTCCATTGAATGCGGCTGAAAGATGTAAAAACACCGAGCAAACGCAATCACAAAGAAATTGTTCAGATTTGGTCTCGGTGGAGATAAAATGCGGAAGAAAATCATGCTTAGCCATAAAAAAAAAAAAAATTGCAATCACACGTGACATATCATTCATTACACACTCAAAACAGGTCAGGATCAAGGACTAATCTATACGGACTCGGTTTGGGCATTTGTCGAACATATGGTGGGAATTCTAGTTGCTTAGTTTATATGTGAGTTTACCACAACGATTCATTTCATTCCAACACGACAAGCGCTAACAGAGACCTAAATCATCAACTCAGCCTCCATCATTTCAGATTTTAGATTGACAATGTATGAAGTCTTAATTTTTGTTTTCATTTTAAAACTATGACCGAGAGTAACAAATCTTGAACTCACATTCATCAAGCTTAATTTCTAGCTCGGAACAGTGAGAAAATCCAAGAAAGGACGTTCCAGAAATGACGCCAATGAGGATTGGGAGTTATATTGAAGAATTAAACGCGAGATAACTTTTATGAGCTAAGGATTACTCAAAAAGTACAAGAGCCCGTAAAAAGAAACTCTCCTTTTTATCACTTCTTATCTCCTTTTAATTTGATATGTGTTTATTTATTATTTTGGTTATTGTCTTGCTTTTTTTTGTTTTTTTTGGTGTACTAAAATTTAGACGTCAACCAACCTACTCCGGAAACTTTCTTGGATAGATCAATTGCTCATTGTGCTTAGGATATTTACCTTAATAGAATTTCCAGTTGTTTCTTGGAACTAACTCCTGCTACTTCTTTGAAATTAATTTTTGAGTAGAGACCTTTAATTGTCAAAGACCACTCATTTATTTTCTTGAACTTATTTTCCTAATTTTGCTTATTTGGTTTGATTTTAATGAGCATAATAGGGGATACAAATTTCTGGGTCGTTTATTTTATTTTCTCATTATCCTCTTGTAAAGGATCCAACTAGAGGGGATATATGAAAATAGGAGTCAACTCTTGGAATAACTTGTCAATGGGGGCAAGATTTGTGCAAGTTCACTAATTGCAGGTCTGCCCATTTCACTGACCTATCATCATCAAAGAGGTAAAGTGATGGATGACATTGCTTCGTTGGGTGTCTCCACCCGAGCCTCTTGTTCTAGTCTTCCTGTCCTTTTTCCAAGTCAATTGCCGTGTTTAAGCAGCTGATCTCATGAGACTAGTAGAAGGAATTGCCAATAACACGGGCCTTCTTTTCTCTTTCATGTCAGGAATCGAACAGCTTCTTCGTCAATTCTAGAGCATTGACATTCCCAAAAAACGAGAGAGAGAGAGAGAGAGAGAAACATCCTACGTTCAAGACTAGAACCATATGGAAATCCCGGGATGGGTCCACATTGCACTCACACACAAGGCTTAGTTCGCACGGCTTTCTGCATCTTCTTCATTTCCATCTTAGGAGATCCTATCACGCCGTCATTGGATGAAGTGTCATATGAAGAGTTCCAACCCCGTAGTTGTGGAGGCAATCGCCGTCTGAATATAAGCTATCCCTTTTATATTCATGGAGAAGGAAGAGATTTATGCGGCTACCCTGGATTTGATATCACTTGTGAAAGAACAAAACCTACGTATTCTCGCTACTCAGATAAAAACATCTCTTACGAGGAGAGCTCCATCGAATTAGTAAGCCAATTAGATACTTCTTGCTTTTCTCCTCGTCCCTTTACTTTCACTCCCGTAAACATCTTCCTAAACAACAGTGTTTCTCTTCACCGTACACTCAAGTTCTTCTACAACTGCACCGGCCCCTTTTCTTTTCCCTTCCCAAAATCTCCCGTGAGTTGTCCTTCTAACGCCACATACAACTCATCTGTTGCGTTACTTCCTAACGACACCTTCCATCTCCGAAGTGAACCGTGCGGGTCATTCTCAATGGTTCCAGTACAACTGAAGGGAGGGTTCTCTAATTAGACTATCAAAGATGTCGACTACAATGAATTGTTGAAGAACGGGTTCCACTTAAAATGGGATATATTAACTAATAAGAGTTGTTCTGGTTGTCCAGAAAGCAAAGGCCGATGTGGACGATCACGAGACACAGACTTTCTGTGCTATTGCCCAAATGGAACCACTCATCCCTTGATCTGCAACAGTGGCGGCGGTAAGGTTCTTCGAATTAGGAATAAACGGTTTACGCAATAAGTTCGTCAGAATTTATTCTCTTCCCTGAACAGATTGTGGTTAATATGATTATATGAATCTCATAACTATTGGGAGGAAGATGCATGTAGAGCTTGATGAATTGTATCATCTATATGTTTCCAATAAAAATTCTCCGTCTATTATTGCTTTTATGTCGCAGGGAAACTGAAAGCTGGGAGCTTACCGAAGAAAGGTGCTCTTGGTAAGTAGAAAATCAAATTTCTTCTGCGTGCTTACGAATTGAAATGCAGACATTTGGACAGTATTTAACAGAAAGTAGGATTACTACAACCCTGGGAAAATGATTATCTCTAATTATGTTTTGTATGTTGTTTGGTTACAAAGATGCATCAACCGGTGCATTCGGTGTCGCTATAATAGTCCTAGCCTATCTTTGTCAACAGAAAATTTCCAAACAGAAATCCATGATCATAGGGAGCAGAAAGATGAAAAAGAGTCATAACTTTGTGGTAATTTTCGAAAATCATGGAATTTTAGTAATGACAAGGTATTCTTACGCTGACATTAAGAGAATGACCAACCTTTCAAAGAAAAACTAGGCAAGGGAGGCGATGGGTGTGTGGACATCTTGTGGCTGTGAAAATCCTAAGCAAGCTAGAAGGCGATGGTGAAGACTTCATCAATGAGGTAAACAGCATGGACAGAAATTCCCATGTCAACATTGTTAAACTACTAGGTTTCTGCCTTCACAAAACCAAAAGGGCCATTGTCTATGAGTAAATGTCCAACGGATCTCTGGAAAAACTCATATACAAAGAGAACTACTTCAAGCTAGGTTCCGGCCACCTCGGGTGGGACACCTTATACCAAATCTCTCTAAGCATGGCCCAAGGGCTCAAAAACTTGCACAAAGGCTGCAACTCAAGAATATTACACTTTGACATAAAGCCGCACAACATTCTTCTTAATGAAAACTATTGCCCCAAGATTTCCGACTTTGACCTTGCGAAGATATGCTATTGAGAGAAGAGCACAATCTCACTACTTGGAGCATGAGGGATTGTTGGATTGATTGCGCCAGAAGTATTTTGCAAGAACATTGGAGGAATATCCCCAAAATCCAATGTGTATAGCTTTGGGATGACAGTGGTGGGAGGAAAAATATAGTGACCAGAGTAAAGAAAACCAGTGAAATATACTTCCCGCATTGGATTCATAAGTGTCTTGGACTTCAAGAAGAGTTGGGACCGCAGAATGTCGCAAGTGAAGGAAACAGAGAGAAAATTGAGAAGATGGTAATAATGGACTTGTGGTGCATACAGACTAATCCTTCAATTAGGCCAACAATGAGTGAGGTGGTGGATATGCTAAGAGGCCGTGTTGACTGTTTGCGAGTCCTCCCAAGCCCTATTTGTCTTCTCCATCAAGATCATCATCAATTACTTCAATGTCCATGGTTGTGTGAAATTTAAGTTCGTACTATAAGTACATCTAGCCTTTTAGCGCAAGGACCGAGTTGTGTACCAAGATATATAAGAGTACTTCCGAAATTTTTCTTTGTTGAACGTGTGATACCAATGCTAAAGCCGACAGAAGTTATAAAGCCATGTCATTACTTGCAGAAAGCATCTTAACATGAATTTGCATCTTATGCGGCCGAATGTACATGACGGCATGCCCACCTAGAATTCATTATGTTTATATTTTCATTGGTTTCCGATTTCGTTTCGGACTTACTAATATGCTAACTATTTTTCCACGATCATCTTGATCTAATCACAGAATCATAACAAATGGGCAACCTCAAGACTACATAAAATATGTTCGTTTCTTCTCGAAACAAATTATCAGCACATCAATAAAATGGAAAAAGTGTCCAAAAAGTCCTAAATTTATCGTATAGTGGTCGATTCAGTCCTCTATTTTCAATTTTGCCAATTTAAGACTAAAAATTATGATGATTTTCCAATGTAGTTGATTTGGACAATTTTGATTAAAAATTATTGAAATTTTAGTCTAGTCAAGATATCCATCATTAACGTAGACAATTTTTTTTATAATTTTTTATTTTCCTTTTCTTTCTTTTTGATTTTTCTTGTTTTTGCGTAAGTCGATGGCTATAAGTGAGGGCTGTGATGCCCTCACCATATGTTCCCAACATTATATTGGGGTGAGGGCAAGGGAGAGGGTGTCACGGTCCTCACCCGTGGCTGACGACTGGTAACCAGTAGGGAAATAAGAAATAAAAATAAAAACAAAAAACGCAAAGACAAAAAATGGACAAAAAGAACAAATTCTGAAAATTTAATTCAATTATAAGAATTGTTCGCGTTTACACTGGTTGTGTCTTAAAAGACAACTAACATTGACTAGACCGTAATATTAGCAATTTTTTGGTCAAAATTAGTTGGATGGATTATATTAAAAAATCATCAAGATTTTCAAGATTAAATTGACAAAATTAAAAATTTTATGTTTTAATTGACTACGTACAATAATTTTTTTGACAATTATCCAATGACAAAATTGACTGATTATGCCAAAGTCAATCATTTCAAGACGATGAGGTGGACACTTTCAAGAAAGAGCCGTGGAGGTTGGATTAGCATCCGTGCCTGTTGATTGGTTAAGTGGAACGAAAGGCTAGAAGTATCAATCGTGCACTTGGTACGTCATGGCACCTAAAGTTTTCTTATAGTCATAACTCAGTTCGCACGTTACGTTGCAGTTGCTGCGACTATATTCTAAATCTTTTTTTTCTTTGCTTTTATTTGTTGTTCTATTTGAGACATCAGATATTTTCCCGAGAAAAGCTCTTGCAAGCACTGGTTTTCCGAGAGAAATAAGAATATAGCTTGATAACTTTCATCATATGAGTAAAAGAATCTGAACTTTGACCAAGTATGCAAATCAAATTATGGACTCAAAACAGGTCGGGATCAGGGACTAATCTATATGGACCCAATTTGGGTATTTTGTTGAACATATGGTGGGCAGTTTAGTTGCTTAGTTCATATATGAGTTTGCAGTAACGATTCATGTCAGTCCATCACAATAAGAGCTAACATAAATAATCAACTCAACATCGATCATTTCAGACTTTAGATTGATGATGTATGAAGTCTCAGTTCCTGTTTTCATTGCAAAACTATGATCGAGAGTAACAAATATTGAACTCACATTCATCAAGCTTAATTTCTAGCTCCAAACAGTGAGAAAATCCAAGCAACGATGTTTCAGAAATGTCGCCAATGAGATCGGAAGAATTAAACGCAAGATAACTTATATGAGCTAAGGTTTATTCAAAAGGTTCAAAAGCCCATATTGACAGAGAAAACCTCCTTTTTTTTTTTTATCACTTTTTTATCTCTTTTTCATTTGTCATGTAATTATTTATTTAGTTTATTTTATTGATAATTTTAATTTTTGTACTTTTACAAGAATGAATACTTGAAGATCTTCCTTTACCCCCAAAAAAAAAAAAACTTGAAGATCTTTGCAAACATAATAATTTTTGGCTTGTAAGAATAATAGCATGTTGTGAGTTACAAATTTTTTAAAAAATGGAGCTCAAAACAACTTCTAATTATTTATTATTTTTGTGGTTCAAAATGGTCTATTATTCTTACAATAGATTAAACAATCACACAAGCATTTCTTATACTTGAATAGTCAACTAAAATGGACGTGTCAACAAAATCCTCTCCAGAATCTTTCTTGGTAAGCCGATAGCTTTTGTTGTTTATGCTCATAATGCTTAGGATATTTAGTTTAATGGAATTTCCGGCTGTTTCCAGAAACTTACTCCTACCGCTACTTCTTTGAAATTAATTTTCGAATAGAGACCTCCAATTGTCAAAGACCCACTGATTTTTCTTTCTGTCTTGAACTTATTTTCCTAATTTTGCTTATTTTGTTTGATTTTAATAAGCATAACGGGAGATTAAAATTTCTGCGTCTTTTATTTTTTTCATTATCCTCTCTTAAAAAGGATCCAACTTGAGGGAATATTGAAAATAGGAGTCAACTCTTGGAATAACTTGTCAATCGGGGCAAGATTTGTGCAAGTTCGCTAATTGCGGGTCTACAGATTTCACCGACCTATCATCATCAAAGAGGTAAATTGATGGATGACATTACTCCCTTGAGTGTCTCCTGCTCTTCTCAAAAGTCGCTTGTTCTAGTCTTCTTGTCCCCTTCTCAAGTCAACTGCCGTGTTTAAGCAGCAGTTCTCACTTGTTCTAGTCTTCTTGTCCCCTTTCCAAGTCAACTGCCGTGTTTAAGCAGCTGATCTCACAAGACTAGTAGAAGGAATTGCCAATAGCAAGGCCCCTCTTTTCACTTTCTTGTGAGGAATCAAACAGCTTCTCCTTCTTTTTCTCCCTCTTCTTCCTGCCGTTCCATTCTGTTCTTGAGCATCGATACCCAAAAAGAGAGTGCGGGACACCTGGAGTCTTGTAAGCATAACCAGGAATGACACTTAAGTCGCCATAAGCTTTAAAATGGTGACACTTAAGTGCCATCATCGAGTAAAATGGGACACTTAAGTGCCACTCCGCGAAAATCCGGCCAAATGGCTGACGTGGCGACTTTCCCGAAGCGAGCTCGGTCCAAAACGGCGTCGTTTTGCGCGCGACGTGGAGGAGAAAATGCAAAAACGACGCCAATAGTTTCGCGTCTACGTGTAAATAATAGTATATAAATTAATTAAATTAGATTTAAAATATTCAAAAAATTTAAAAAATAAGAAAAATTTAAAAAATTTAAAAAAATTAAGAAAAATTTTAAAAATTAAGAAAATTTTAAAAAATAAGAAAATTTTAAAAATTTTAAAAATTTAAGAAAATTTTAAAAATTTTTAAAAATTTTAAAAAGTTTTAAAAATTAAGAAAATTTTAAAAAATTAAGAAAAATTTAAAAAATTTTTAAAAAATTAAGAAAATTCTAAATTTTTTAAAAAATTAAGAAAATTTTAAAATTTTTTAAAAATTAAGAAAAATTTAAAAAAATTAAAATTATAAAAATGGGGGGGGTGGGAGGCCGAACGGGCGGCTCCCTTGCCGCCGTCGCCGGCTCACTCACCGCGGCCACCTCCGCCGCCGCCGCCTCCCCCTTTTTTTAATTTTTAATTTTTCAAAATTTTCTTTTTTTTTTAAATTTTAAAAAAATTTTAAAATTAAAATTTTAAAATTTTCTTATTTTATAATTTTTTTTAATTTTTTAAAATTAAAAATTTTAAAATTTTCTTATTTTAATTTTTTTTTTTAATTTTTTATATTTTTAAAATTAAAAATTTTAAAATTTTCTCTTTTTTTTTTTAAATTTTTAAATTTTTAAAATTAAAATTTTTATAATTTTTAAATTAAAATTTTTAAATTTTTTTTTCATTTTTTAAAATTAAAATTTTTAGAATTTTCTTATTTTTTAAAATTTTTGAAATTTTTAAAATTAAAATTTTTAAAATTTTCTTATTTTTAAAATTTTCTTATTTAAAAGAATTTTTAAAATTTTTTTAATTAAAAATTTTAATTTTTTTTTAATTTTTTAATTTTTTTCTTTGATTTGGAGCTCCGGCGAGCCACGTAGGCAAAAAATAGTAATAAAATATTCGCGTAGGATTTCCGTGAGGGTCGCCTAGGAAGTGGCACTTAAGTGTCCCACTCGAAAAAAAAGTGGCGAAGACTTAAGTGTACTGGAGTTTTGAAGTTATGGCACCTTTCAAGTGTCGGCGTCTTGAGTTATGGCACTTGTAGTGTTCTTCTACCCCCAAAAAGAAAAGAAATTTCCTATGTTCCAGATTAGAACCATATCGAAATCCTGGGATGGGTCTACACTGCACTCACACACAAGACTTAGTTTGCACGGCTTTCTACATCTTCTTCATTTCCATCTTAGGAGATCCTATCATGTCGTTGGATGAAGTATCATATGAAAAGTGCAAACCCAGCCATTGTGGGGGCAACCACGGTCTGAATATAAGTTATCCCTTTTATATTCTTGGAGGAGGAAGAGAATTATGCGGTTACCCTGGATTTGAGATCACTTGTGAAGGAACAAAGCCTACGTATGCTGACTACTCAATTAAAAACATCTCTTACGAGGAGAGCTCCATCGAATTAGTAAGCCTATTGGATACTCCTTGCTTTCTCCCTCGTCCCTTCCATTTCAATCCCATAGGCATCTTCCTAAAGAGCGGTGTTTTTCCTCTTCCTACGCTCCAGTTCTTCTATAACTGCACCGGCCATTTTCATCCTTCCTTCCCAACATCCCCCGTGAATTGTCCATCTAACGCCACGTACAACTCCTCTGTTGCGTTACTTCCTAATGACACCTTCCATCACCTACGAGAACTCTGCGAGTCATTCTCAATGGTAACAGTACAACTGAAGGGAGGGTTCTCTAGTCAAACTATCAAAGATATCGACTACAAGGAATTGTTGAAGAAGCGGCTCCGGTTAAAATGGGATATAACTAACAAGACTTGTACTGGTTGTCGAGAAAGCGGAGGCCGATGTGGACGATCACGAGACACAGACTTTCTGTGCTACTGCCCAAATGGAACCAATCATCCCTTGATATGCAACAGTGGCAGCGGTAAGGTTTTTAGAATTAGGAATAAACAGTTTACGCAATAAGTTCGTCATAATTTATTCTCTCCCCTGAATAGAATGTGGTTATCACGATGACACAAGTTTTATAACCGTTAGGAGAAAGATGCACGCCTAGCTTTGTTAATTATGTCTTCTCCCTTCAGGCCTATTTACTTGGCCTATTCCGCTGGCCTTCCCCACTCTCCCAAGTCCCAACTCTAACACAACCATAATAGCCCAAATCAAGGCTGGAATTCACTATGTAATCCTCAAGATGTTACCACGATTGAAGATGTTTCTTCTACTTGTAGCTCTCCACTTTCGCAAATCCAAGCAATCTTCACTACACTTCACTCTCTATTCTCTAATTACAATCCTCAGACTTCTACCAAAAAAAAAAAAAATTACAACTAGATTTACACACTACACCCAAGAACAACAAGAGGATGAACACTCAGAGAATACTCTTATTCATTTTCCCCCAAATCTGCTACTTGGTTGGTTGATTTATAGCCATGAGATCTCAAATGACAATGTGAAATTCAAATCCTACGAGTAGCCTTGATTCTGTCATCTACAATCTCAGAACTCACTTTGTAGCTCCATTGATAGATTTTCCCAAAGTAGTCGATTCTGCTTCTATAGCTGCCTGTCATCCTCGGTTGCCTGCACAAATATGGTAAACGGTTTTGATCTTCTCTAGTCCGCTTTTTAGTGGATTCCAATACCTAAGATCATTTGCACAACACCAATTTGAATTCAAATTACATTGATAACGAATCTACGTCTTCCCTTCATGATTGTAGAGGCTTATAGCAGAACCAATACGCCATCTATATGCGAGAACACTTTGTGCATTCAGGTTCATCTGAGCTTCTACGCACCCAAAAGTGCTTCCTTACAACATTTAGGCACTTTCAAGCATATTGACGTCTTTATGTTCTATAGACTGTTCACTTTTTATTTCATCCATCAAAACTCTTCGACGACCACATGCCCTCTAGTTTGTAAAATTTTTGCATGGTCCAACCAAGCTCATTGATGACTTCATGTCATTTGTTTTGTTCTTCTTCTATTGGTGCATTCCAATCCTTTTTGGCGATCACACGTCCTCTAGTTTATCCTTTCGGACATTGACATATTCCTTGTCTAATAACTTGTTTGCCATTTGCAACGTGCATCCAGCTATGAACATATATCGCGCCCAATAGTTTGTTCATCTTTTAGAGCAAAAGTTGTTCTACACTCTTAAGACGTCCTATTGCTAACACCATTGTTAGAATTTAAATGTGCGCGGAAGCATGATTTTGGTATTGATGATAGTTTTTGATTAGTGATGTTGTGTACAAGTGTATGATATAATTTGTAGTGGATGGACAATGGATAATCTAGGATAATTGAAGGACAAAAAACATGGGATATGGGAAATAATTTCATTAGTTGGATAAAATAATTTTATAATAGTTGAAGAAAGTGTTGGTGGAGGAGCTTTATGGAGTATTATCTCTCCTCTCACTCTATTACATCAATGGGTTATGGTCTTTTTATAGGCATTTCCACCAACTACATTCTAAACTTTTCTTCAATGCTGGATTTTTCTGGACTTCTCTTACATGCTGGACATTTTCCTCTTTCTTCCAGAAACTTCATCTTGGGAATTCTAGATTCTAGTTTAGCAACTCTAGGAAATTCTAGAAAATGGATTACCATTTCCAACAACCATCTTCATATGAACCTACCAGTATGGTCTGCACACTCAATTGCAGATGTTAGCATACTTAAAATGTTTTGTCTTCCTCAAAATATTATAGGCCTCTTTCCTAAAAGAATGACTTGAGAGAATGGACACAATTGGACTTAATCATAGAAATCCCACGCCATAGCTCTATGGGCATTGCTCACATTTAACTTATCAATTTCCGCTACTCAACACAATCGGCATACATGTTTTCTTTCTATGCTAAGTTATCATTTTGCATTGGTGCAACCTCATGAATACTTTTGCAGAACCTTTAGAACGGAGATCTTATGACAATTGAACTGACTTTTTCATGTCAGGAAGATGAATATATAGGACTTTTTGTGCCAATAAAATGCTCAAGTAGTTGACACGCCTCATTATGAATGGCATACATAAGTTACCCTACTTTTTGAACTTGATCTGCTGTTCACGTTGGGATAGGTTGTGCATCAATTTTAGATCAGATAGGATTCTGAAGAAAGTATAGGCTGTGCTATTCTCCCTTTTATTATTCTCTATGTAAAGTTGATTTATGAACTCTATGGAGGCTATATTGGCATCCTTTCCCTCAGTTGACCAATCTGCTTTTTGATGCAGGAAAAGGGAGTTTGTGGTGGAAGATAGGACATGGTGACTTCTTTTTTCTTAGTTTCTCGTCTGCTATCACATTGCCTTTGCTAACGTGAACAAATCAAAGTATAGCTAGGACAATCTGCTCCCTGCTTGACATGATAAAACAACAAAAACAGGATCACCTTATTGTAGAAGTATCCTTTCTGGTTTTTACTGCAAACCAATCAAACAATGCTGATCAAATCGAAGTCTGTTAAAACTCATAAAAACACCAATCAAAACAGAAAAATTTCTGTTTTTGAGAGAGAGAAAAGATAAAAAATAGAGCACTTCATACGTCTTGTGCTAAAAAAAAACTGTCAAGTACAACCACTAAATACAAAACAAAAACTGCTCACGTACGTACAACACATAATTGCACACAAACGTGCTATTAACTTCCTAGAAAGTAGCAAAAACACTAAATACGTAACTAAATGAACTTGGCTGTTTTTTAATAAAAAAACAGAGTAAAACAGAGTAAATGAAAACTAGAAACAGCAGAAAATAATCCAACAAACTCCTCCTTGGATCAGTTGCTGCTGCATACTCCAATTTTCTTTCTTAATACTTCAAATCTTCTAGCTTGAAGTGGTTTTGTGAACATATCTGCAAGCTGATCTTCAAATCTGCAATAGACCAATTTAATTTCACCACTTTGTTGCACCTCACGCAGAAAGAAAAATTGGACTTTAAAATGCTTGGTTTTGCCTTGGAAAACTGGATTCTAAGATATTGCTAAAGCAGCCTGATTATCCACATTAACTTCAATGCAATTACTGGAATTCAACCACAAATCCTTAATTATCTTCTTCAGCCACAAAGCTTGATTTGCAGCTACAGTAGCTGCTATAAACTCAGCCTCTGCAGTGAGGGCGAGCTACAATCTCTTGCTTTTAGAACACCGGGAGAAACAAGTAGAACCAAGGCGAAACAATATCCAGGACATACTTTTCATGTCATCTACTGAACCAGCCCAGTCACTATCAGAAAATCCTTGCAAATTAAATTTCTGACCTTTCTTAAACTTCACACCAAAGAACAATGTTCCTTTGAGATATCTCAATACCCTTTTTGCTGCAATCAAATGTAACTGACTAGGACTAGTCATAAACCTGGATAAAACATTCACAGCAAATAGAATATCTGGTTTGGTTGCTGTAAGATACATAAGACACCCAATTAGACTTCTATACATAGAAGCATCTACTGCATCTGTTCCATTATTCTTCTGCAGCTTCTCTTTAGCAACCATAGGAGTGCTTACACTTCGACAATCTTCCATCTGAAACTTCTTTAGAATTTCCTTCATGTATTTTTCTAATGAGATGAAGATCTCATATGAAGCCTGTTTGACTTCCGGACCCAAAAAATAAGACATCTTTCCCAAGTCGACATCTCAAAACTGCAAATAGATCTTGCTTCACCTTCTCTATCAATTCAATATCATTCCCCGTCACTAATATATCATCTACATAAAGTGACAGAATTACAACACTGTGATTCACCTTCTTGACATAAAGAGTGAACTCACTTAAACTTTTTACAAAACCAAAATCCTACAAATATCGATCTATCTTTCCATACCAAGCTCTTGGAGCCTGCTTCAGTCCATATAGAGCTTTCTTCAACCTGTATACACTCTCTTCTTGCCCTTTGATACTAAAGCCTTTAGGTTGTTCAACAAAAATCTCCTCCTCAAGCTCTCCATTCAGAAATGCAGACTTGACACCTAACTGAAATATAGGCCACCCCTTCTCTGCTGCAATAACTGACATCTAACTGAAATATAGGCCACCCCTTCTCTGCTGCAATAACTAACAGTAACCTTATTGTATCAAGTTGTGCAACAGGAGCAAATGTTTCAGAATAGTCTACTCCCCATATTTGTGCATAGCCTTTCACCACCAGTCTAGCTTTGTATTTATTAACAGAACCATCAGGTTTTGTTCTAAACACCTACTTAAACCCAATCACATTCTTATCAGATGGTCTGTCAACGAGCTCCCATGTGTGGTTTTTCTGGATCATTGAAATCTCCTCCTGCATTGCTGCAATCTACCTCTGATCTTCCTTAGCTTCCACAAAGTTAGATGGTTCGAGCATTGCCACATTGCTTCTTTCATAGATTTCAGCAAGTGACCTTGTACCTCTCACTGGTAAATCATCAACACCGTCTTCCAATCCATCTATAACTTCATCAACCTCTACATCGTTGCATGTTGTTTTTCAAAGCTATTCTTTTCGCACTCTTTCTTTCCATCCAATTCCACTCATCTTCCTCTAGAAAGACAACATCTCTGCTTACAGTCACCTTCCCTGTCATAGGGTGAAAAATTCTGTAAGCCTTTGATTGGAGACTGTACCCAATGAAGATTCCAAACTCTGCCTTCTTATCCAGCTTGTCCCTCTTGACCTCAGGAACATGAGTGTAACACAAACACCCAAAAACCTTCAAATTTTTCACAGAAGGTTTAACACCATACCAGACTTCAAAAGGTGTTGACCTCTCTAAGGCCTTTGTGGGCAATCTGTTCAACAAGAACATTGCAGTATTAGCTGCTTCAGCCCAGAACTTCTTAGGTAAATTCTTCTCCTGCATCATACATTTGGCCATCTCCATAATACTTCATTTTTCCTCTCTCACCGACCCCATTACGTTGAGATGAATAGGGAGCGAAACTGCTGCACAATTCCGCTTGCTCATAATTCAACTTAAACTTGTGAGCGGTATACTCGGAGTAACCATTATCGGACCGAGCATTTTAATTTTCTTCCCACTCTGATTCTCAACTAAGGCTTTAAACTTCACAAACACATCAGCAACTTCAGACTTGGCTTGCAGAAAATAAATCCAACTCATCCTAGTCATATCATCAGTGAAGGTAATGAAATACCTGCTACCATTGAGAGAAGACTCAGACATAGGTCCACATAAATTTGTGTGGACTAATTGCAGCTTCTCACATGCTCTCCAGCCTCCTCCTTTGAAAGGAAATCTGACTTGCTTGCCAAGAAGACAAGTTTTGCACTGTGGAAATTCCTCCTCCAAGCTTGGCAAGTCATCTGCCAAGCTATTTCTCTGCATAAGCAACATGCTCTTCCTGTGAACATGCCCAAGTCTTTTATGCCATATCTCTGCATTTTCTTATTTGCACTTTAAAGCCATTTGTTACATCTCTTGTGGCTTGAACATGAAACTCTTGTCCTCCATTGGAATTCTTTGCACTTCTTTGCTATCTACATTATTAATAAGACATTCCTTCCCTTCGAATTTCACTTTATAGCCCTTCTCAACTAATTGACCAACACTTAACAAATTATGGTCAATATTTGGCACAAAGAGAACATCATTGATCAGCTTCACCTCATGATTTCCTTCAATAGCCACTGTACCATTCCCTTGCACTTCGATATACTGTCCATTGCCAATTCTGACTCGGACCGACCGACTGTCTAGACTCCTAAACAGCTTCGAATTGCCAGTCATATGATTGGTACAGCCACTATCCACCAGCCATGCATCATTCCCAACAAAAGATTCAGAAAAAGAAGCTACAAACAAATGCTCTTCCTCAGTTTCATTCATTGCTACCTGTGCTTTTCCTGCTTGCTGGTAATTTTTTCTTCTGAGATGGCTTCCATGTGACCCAACTTGTGACATCTTCTGCATCTAGCATCAGGCTTTCTCCAACATTTAAAAAACTGATGATTAGTTCCACCACAATATTGATAAAGCTTTTTGTTCATCTTCCATTTGCTAGACTCACCAGAATTTCCTTCTTTTGCTACAAACTTGGAGTCACCGGCATTTTCTCTAGACTTAATCCATTTCTTCCCTTTGCCTCCATCATTTGACTTCACTCTAGCTTGCAGCGCACCCTCTACAAAGTCTTCTCTTCTCATCAGTCTTCTGTGCTCCTGTGCCCACAGAGCATTTAACAATTCTGCAAGCTTTATATCAGCTAAGTCTCTTGTATTTTCCAGAGATGCTATGGTGGCTTCGAACTTCTCTGGAAGAGACACCAGGATCTTTTGAACAAGCCTTTCATCCTTCAAGTCAGTCCCTAAAACTCTGATTTTTTCAGCTATCCCAACCAACCTATCAGAGTACTCCTTCACTGACTCTGAATCTTTCATCTGCTGCCTCTCAAACTCCCTCAAGAGATTCAGCACCTTCATGCCTCTTATCTTCTTATCTCCCTCGTATTCATCCTTCAGGAAATCCCATATTGCCTTTGTAGAATCACATCTCATAATCCTTGTGAAGATAGTGGGTGAAATATCAGCGTACAGGTATGACTTTGCCTTGGCCTTCCTTGTGATTCTCTCTTTATGGTACTTTATCTGATTCAAGGTCGGATTGTCTGGAAGTGGAGCAACCTCATAATCATCCTCCACAGCTTCCCACAAATCATGACCCTCCAAGAATGCCGTCATCTTGACAGCCCAAGCCGATAATTTTCCCCGTGAAGGACTGGAGTTGCCATTGCAGAGAATCCACTCGATCCTGCCTCCATCAGCTTTTTCTTTGCAAATCGGAAGCAATCTTCACTCAATTACCCTCACTTCACAGTCCCTTAAGATCCCACAAACGCTCTGATACCAATGTTAAAACTCATAAAAACACCAATCAAAATAGAAAAATTTCTATTTTTGAGAGAGAGAAAAGATAAAAACAGAGCATTTCATACATCTTGTGCTAAAAAAAAACTGTCAAGTACAACCACTAAATACAAAACAAAAACTGCTCACGTACGTATAACACATAACTGCACACAAACGTGTTATTAACTTCCTAGAAAATAGCAAAAACACTAAATACGTAACTAAATGAACTTGGCTGTTTTTTAATAAAAAAACAGAGTAAAACTGAGTAAATGAAAACTGAAAACAGCAGAAAACAGAGACATTATAATCCAACAAAGTCGGCTGTAGTAAAATCTTCTTACTTCGTCTTAAGATCTCAACTATCCGTCCATGCTTCCAGCCAACAAATCCATATGTCCTAGGAAACGACATAAAAGTTAAAAGCATTTTCCTACATAGGATACTGGTTAATTATCTCCTGGTGCATCAGGTATTGTAATCGGAAGCTTGGCCATCATCCTGTTGTCCTATATGATCTACTTGAAGAAGAAGAATGCTTCTTTGAAGTCCCGTTTGAGAAACAGCACCTCACATCCTCAGTCCAATTCAGACATGGAAGAGTGCAATGTCTACTTTGAAGTCCCCATTTTCAACAGTACCGAACTTGAAGAAGCCACAAACAACTTTGCTGCTTCCAGTGAACTAGGAGACGGAGGTTTTGGAACTGTCTACTACGGTGAGAAACTGTCTCTTCACTATTCCTCCAAGGGATCTTCAACTGAAAGACAATTTCTACAATGTTTTTAACAGGAAAAATTCGAGATGGGCGGGAAGTAGCAGTGAAGCGCCTATACGAGCGTAACTATCGTAGGGTAAAGCAGTTCATGAATGAGGTAGAGATCCTAACCCGTTTGCAACACAAAAACCTTGTGTCTCTGTACAGTTGCACTTCTCGCCACAGCCGTGAGCTTCTACTTGTCTATGAGTACATCTCGAATGGCACTGTTGCCGATCATATCCATGGCCAGCAAGCAAACTCTTCTACTACATTGCCTTGGCAAATCCGTATGGGCATAGCCATAGAGACTGCTACTGCATTGGCTTACCTCCACGCTTCTGACATTGTCCACCGTGACGTGAAAACAAATAACATTCTTCTCGACAAGAATTTTGGGGTTAAAGTTGCGGATTTTGGGCTTTCGAGGCTATTCCCCATCGATGTCTCTCATATCTCAACAGCTCCTCAAGGGACTCCAGGTTATGTGGACCCCGAGTACCATCGGTGCTACCAGCTCACAGAGAAGAGTGACGTCTATAGCTTCGGAGTTGTTCTGATCGAGCTTGTATCATCCAAGCCAGCTGTGGACATAAGCAGAGAAAGGGACGAGATTAATTTGGCCGACTTCGCTATTAACAAGATTCAAAAATGCGCATTTGGTGAATTGATCGACCCAAATCTAGGATTTGAGTCAGATAGCGAAATCAATAGGATGACAACTTTGGTGGCCGAGTTAGCTTTCCTGTGCTTGCAACAGGATAAGGAAATGAGACCTCCAATGGATGAGGTTTTGGAGGAACTGAAGGCGATTGCATGCAATGAGAATGCTGCAGACATATTTGCTTATGCGGATGAGGGTGAAGGTGTCCTTGCTCCATCTCCTTCGCATTACGACGATTCCCAGCTATTGAAGAATATGCAGTTGACCCATTCTCCAGTTTCTGTGACTCAAAAATGGGGTAGCAGCGGCAGTTCTGCTCCTGGTGTTGATGGTTAGATTATCCCTGTAGCCTCTTGTCACATGCTTTGCACACACGTCAACGCAACTGCAAGTGAGCAGTCATATATGTTGAGATATTACTGATTTGAGTTCTGAAGGTATGGACATGGTAATAAAGCATTAATGTCAATCTGGCTTGCGCATTATATTGAACCATATATAGGTTATTTAGTTTATCTGTTGTTTCGTTACCCCTTAAAAAGTATCCAACATGATACATGAATATATATTGGTTGGCCGAAAAAAAGAACGGCCTATAAACATGAGTAGATTAAACACAGATAACTATTACAGGGAAGTCTTCAGAGACCACCTTTCTTTGTGGTTGGTCATGACTTATACTGAACTTTTGTGATACAATCATTCAAGCTTACGACCATGGCAACTTGCCATATGACAACATGTATATCAGGTCTCTTTGCTAAAGTAAGCATGGGGTGAAAAAGGCAAAGATGGTAACTGTTATGGTTGATGTTCAATTCAAAGTTCTGTCCACTCGGACTAAGCCGTCCACACTCTTTTTCCTTTCCGCAGGAGCAGGAGATTGGATACTTCAGATTATATCCA
Source organism: Eucalyptus brandiana (assembly GCA_014182725.1). Taxonomy (NCBI): domain Eukaryota; kingdom Viridiplantae; phylum Streptophyta; class Magnoliopsida; order Myrtales; family Myrtaceae; genus Eucalyptus; species Eucalyptus brandiana. Next base: position 35,613,715 of record CM024669.1, read on the forward strand.
AGTTTGTCTATGGTTCAATTCGATGTTGTATAAAGAAAAATTATTCTGATAAAGACGTTCCTTAGTAATATTATCGTGACTCTCAAAGTCATGCTCGATCACAATACCAAATCAAATACAACAAGTGGTAATCAAAATAAAGATAATAACGAATAGAGGGTCCAATAGTAGGTAGAACTTAATGTTCTTTCCATGACCCCCTTTAATTGACATAGATTAGAGAAATAATTTTTGAATGGGAAATCTGTACAATGGCAATAAATGTGACTTATCTATCAACTCCTTTCAATTGTTTTGAATCCATTAATTGAAGGGAACCATTTGGTTATCTCCAGTTAATCAATAATTTCAATTTTAACTTGGCCAAATGATTTTGGTGTTTTGACATGAATTAGGTACCTAGAAAAGAGAACACCCATCCTAATAGTTTCGACGCAATCATTAATTCAAAATCCCACTAGCTGTAACCTTACCTTGCAATGTCACCACTCTCGATCCTCAATGAGACATCTTCAAAAATTTACCCTATTCTCTTCTAGCGATTGTCGTCCTGCCCGTGAGCCATTCGGATAGACCAGAATAAAGTCATGCGCAGGCCAGGGATGACGCATATTGTAATATTTGCCTTGGGGGTTGAAATGTCAACAAAAAGGGAAAATAAAAGGCACGCTTGGCACAAGGAGACCGAGAGCTCGCGCGAGGAAGGGAAGAAAAGAAGGGAAAAAGGGGAAAAGTAAAAGCGTTTTGAGCGTACATGCCACAGGACCTCGCCAAGCCGAATCAATTACGTATCTCAATTGATGGATGCAAATTGCGCAACTTTAAGATCTCCATAACTAAAATAAGAACATGCATAATTGAGTAGAAAGATTAACGCACTTGTTTTAGGATCCATCGTTCTTTAAAGCGGAAGCAGAAAAATGGATTATCCACGCATCAAGGGGATTACCCACGCATCAAGTCCTTCTCCTCTATTGCTCTCCGTATCACTGGCTCAATGAGGCAATGAGGCAATGAGGCGGCCCCCTCACCTTTAGCCCTCCGTATCACTGGCTTAATGAGGCAGTCCCTCACCTTTAGCATTAGGTTAACGCTTTTTATGTGAGGATACATGTGAGAATTAGGTTTAGAGGAGAGACCTGAGCATTATTTATAGAGTTTTTAGTCAGACCCCCTCATTATGGGCCAAGCTCAACTCGGCCCACACTAGTTAGCCCTATATTAGACTAATTAAGAAACATTCTATCTCGGCTTAGATCAACCCTGTTTTACGGTAACCGTAAAAACAGTAAATTACAATATCAATTAATGTAGTCCACATTAGAAAAATTCTTACATTCTCTCACTTGAACTATATTAATTGAAATTGTACTGTATGTGCGCACTTTAGTCTAGAGATAATTCTTAATAGTTAATCGTATCCCATAAAGCCTCAAATACCGAATCATGGCGGTAATTGTATATATACACACAGAGCCTTCCATGGTCACGAGTGCTCTCAACTTTATTAATATGGATTCAATATGATAGTGTAGCAAATGGATAACATCTCTCATAGAGATATCCCATTCGTCAGTCACCATTCTCTTACCTTAGGCAACACAAATAAAAACTTATGCCACTAGAGAATGTATTTATGGTTCCAATGAACCTACATATGCCTTGTCCTTACAGTTAACCTTTCTTTATATATAACAAGGCATATGCACAAGGCTAATAACCGGATGCCCCTAGCCTTCACTCAAGGTTTATACAATACCTTGAGATTTTATCAATATGTATTTAACATGATAGCAATATATTCAAAAATATTTTATTGTATACAAAAATTGATACATATCAAATCGTTACTAGTTACTAAATGTAACGAATACAGATTTGAACTTTATTAGAATAAAGTCAAAATAGTTCCCACTAAACAACAGTATCTCAAGATACTCCTAGGCCCATGTTAATGACATGTCGCTCAAATACACATGGGCGTAGGCCTTTAGTTAGTGGATCTACAACCATATCATCTGTGGAAATATCTTATATTATAACGTCACCTTTTTGTACCTTTTTTTATGGTCAAAAATATTTGACCGCCATATATTTAGATCCCTTGAAACATTTATTATTAAATAATATTACAAATTAATTGTCTTAATATAATCGTATGGGTCTATTCATAAAGTTAAAAATGGTCAACTCCTTAATGAGGTTCCGGAGCCTATTAGCCCAAGTAACAGCCTAAAGGAATGTTACAAACTCTACTTCCATAGTAGAAGATGACATAAAACTTTATTTACTATACTTTCTGCTAACATAAATATGTTTTCCGTTATTGATCACATGTTATCCTAACAGTCATCAAAGTTTATATCTGAATATCCTACTAGCTGTAAGAATTAAATATGTCTGTAAATTAGCATATAATCTCTTGTTCACTTTAAGTACCTTAAAACTTTCTTGGCAGCAATTTAGTGATCGCATCATGGATTTGACTAATATCTGTCTAAAAGTTCCGTTGCAAAGACGATATTTATTCTAGTGCAAATTCGAGTATACATTATACTTTTAAGTGCACTAACACAATGTATACCATTTAATTAGATTTTCTCAATATCTAAATAAGGACAATGTAATGGATTCAGTCCATCACCCTTAACGATAGGAACAATTGCTAGCTTGCAATGATGTATATGAAATATTTCCAAAATACAATCAGCAAATGTCCTCTAAGATAAATCTAATAAAATCCAATATCTATATGGCGAGAACAATCTTTACGGACCTTAGTACAAAAGACAAAAGATGCCTCAAGGTCACTACTTGTAAACAAAATATCATGTATATAGCGTATGAGAAAAATAAATTTCCTCCCACTGACTTTGTAGTATATTGAATTACTTTGTTCTTAATTGAACAAAATAACAACACTATGAAATTTTAATAATATTGTCTGAAAATTTGCTTAAAATCATGAATAAGACTTTTTAGTCTACACACAAGTTTACTTGAATTTGCTGCAAAATCCTCCAGTTGCACTTATTTAGATTTTATATCTCTTTGACGTAACTTCATATAAAAAATAATAATAAATAAATAAAATATTAATGCCATGTTCACTATGAAAGAATCTTTAAAAAATACTAAAAAGAAATAATTATTTCTTCACTAACTATCCACACATCTTTCAAAGTAAAAACTTTAGCTACTAATTTGGTTTTAAATTCCACAATCTTTCTTTGTAATCTTTTTAGTTTTGTACTCCAATTTGCAACTAATAAACTTGTGACCTTTAAGTAAGTCAGTAAGTTTCCAAATACTATGATGTTTCATAGATTATATATCGCCTTTTATGGCATCTAATCACATACTTAATTGAGGATAAAAAAATAACATTTATTTATGTCGTTAAATCAATCATGTAGTGGATATTGTAGTCATGCTCTCACAAATAGATTATAAAGTCTAATGGAATAACATATCCTCTTTCCCTAACAAATCTTCTGAGTAAAGCTACAACCACTTCATTTTATACTTGAGAGGTTTGAAAAAATTCCATTGTAAACTATATCAAGAATAGTATCTTAAATCTCAACAAGTTTAGTTTATGGTACAAAAGATTCCATAGTTGTCCGTACCACAATTATCTGTATAGGCAAAGACAAAGACACGGTGATTTTCCATCGTACTATTATCCTTAATAATCTGAGAGCAGCTATCCTCTACAATTACGTCAAACTGTAGAAACTTTACAGTATGTGATTTCATAATACTTGTATCTTCTTTAAGGTCATAAAATTGATACCCCTTTTAACAATTTGGGTAAGATATAAAATAATTCCGAGTGGATCTAAATTCCAATGCACTTAATATTGGATTAAATAACATCACTTCTACATGACACTTCTAAATTTCATATGATTCAAGTAATTTATATCCAGTCCATAACTCAAAGAAGTTTATGACACAACTTTTGTATGTGAAAAGGTTGCTTTCAAAATATTAGCCCACAAAAGACCGGATAAATTAGTCTTACTAATCATACTCATCATTATGTTCACTATGGTACATTTATGCCTTTCGGCCAAATTTTTTTGTCAGGATTTTCAGGCATAGTAATTAAGTTATTACTCTAGAATCTACCAAGTATTTGACAAATGACCCTTTAAGCTATTTTTTTTTTTTTTTGGTGAAAGGTAAATATCCTTTAAGCTATTTCATATTGTCATAAATGCCAAAATACTCACGGCCACTATTAAGCCTGACAACATTTTAAAACTAATTGTAATTGTTTTATTCTTTATCTCGATCATTTTCCTTAAATATAAAACTTTTGAAAACAACTTTGATGTATATGTCATTAGGACTTAAACACAATCTTTGTAGATGTATCCTAAATTTGATATTAGATAAGACATAATTATAAGCTACTAAGGTTTCTATCATCTTATAGCAGTGCAGTCCGCAGGTAAACTGTTCAAGAATAGAACGCTTTATTGATAGTAAACAAATTATATTACTCTTTTTTTAAGCAACAAATTATATGTCCACAATTTAAAATTTAAAGCAGTAAAAACCTCAATAATAGTTGAGTTATTAATTACAGAAAATGTGACTAAAAAACAAGCAATGTATATAATTAGCATAAGGTGAGCACTGCGTAACTTGACGTACAAGTACACATCCAGAGTTACACGCATAATCATATAATCACCTTTGAGCAGAATACATGATATGCAGTTGTACACTCCCCACATGATAACGATTATGAGAATATATTTCAATCTTCATGAATTCATCACCTTTGGGCATATGAACCACTAGTATCAGTCACTCCTCCATCACACCATCATGTATTCCTCTATGAACTAATACACAATCACTTCCTTTGGGAGTATAACCACGCACTAGACCAGGAGACATCCCAATCAGCATACGAGACCAAAATTTCTCAAACCCAATCAAGCGTGCCACTTTGACGGTCACTACTCAATTGAATCCTTGAAATTCTTTCATACTAGGGATATAAACTTTACTTCTTATATACACCATATACATGTGATTTTAACTTTAGTGATAGGGGCAGTAAATCACTAAAATCATATATCATGCTAATTACATTGTTTTGTTCATTAATAAAAATTAATCATACATATATATAGCGAATCTGAAAGACGGATTTCAAGGAGATCACCGATCATAGTAACACAAGAAACTTCTCATAATAGATAAGAAAGTATCTCTTATGTACCCCGAACAACATAAAAAGAATGCTAATCTAGAAGATCTCTTACAAATTAACATCAATAGTAATACAGGGTACACCAAATCGACAAGCTTGATAGCTGATCCATTATTACTCATGACTTTCATAAGGAAAAAAATGACTTCAGGGCCAACAACTGATTTAATAGCTAATTTTTAAGTAACAAATTATCATTGTAATCAACCAGTGGCCTATTAATTGAGTCAAACCAAAGAACCAAATATCTAAACTTTAACAGTATATACTATTGTTTTGCGTAAATGTTATCATACTCCTTAACCATAGAAAAAATATTCAACTTAATGGACATTAACCAGTGACCAGATGGGTTTAGGTAAAATATGCAATGACTTAACTGACATGCATTACTCACATTTAGCAGATGTGTTAATTAGTACAATCAGTTTGGTCACAGGTTCTTAAGATGTCCATCATTTAAAGGTTACCAACATGTAAAGGAGTATGCAGAGCAACAAAAATTTCATAACCTTTTACCGTTTCTCATTACCTCAATACATAATTCAATTACTATTCCATAATTGTTGTATCTCATTAAGCCAGCTTCAGTTCACAATAAAGTTTAATTTTTATTAATGAATCACACCATTATAATGTTTATGTGATAACATACCTGTAATCCAACACTTATATTTCCAAAATCACAGAAAATACAAGAAAAATACGCAAAAATACACTAAAAATACACGTATTTAGGGCTTTGTATATATTTTCACATCCATAAAATTATCAAACATATAAAATAAATACACCACAAGATAAAGAATGAGTATACGAATCTAACACTGCTAGCCACGCGCCAATCGGACCATCCACGCGCCCGCATGCTCCGCCTGAGTGTGTGGCGCGTGCAGTCCACGCGCGGGCGTACTAACCGGTCAAAACTGGTTCGACCAACAGCGGTCCGACCGATTCCCGACTCGACCGTCTGGTCCAGCCGTTTGGTCCGGTCAATAGTTGACCAGGTCAGGTCGGTCAATGGGTCAACAGTCCCGGGTCGAGTCAACGGATCGGTTCAGGCGGTCGTTGACGTCAGCAAGGCGCGTGCGTCACACGCGCAAGCCGTGCCCCGTGCATGGGGGCGCATGATAGCGCGTCTTCGATGCCTAGACGACGCGTGAGGGCGCATGCGGCCTCCTTCAGTGACACATTGCCCATGGTTCCGCTCGTCTTGACGAGCCCAGTCCAAATATATAATTTAATTTTATTATTATTGAACAAAAAATCTCGAAAATCTCAAATTATAGCAAAATCTTATGCGTTAAGGTTCTAGGGTTATAGAGGCTCTGATACCACATGATGGACGCAAATTGCGCAACCCTAAGATCTCCATAACTATAACAAGAACATGCATAATTGAGTAGAAAGATTAACTCACATGTTTTAGGATCCATCATTCTTTGAAGCGAAAGCAGAAAAGGGATTATCCACGCATCAAGGGGATTACCCACGCATCAAGTCCTTCTCCTCTATTGCTTTTCGTATTACTGGCTCAATGAGGTGGCCCTCTCACCTTTAGTGTTAGGTTAACGCTCTTTATGTGAAAATACATATGAGAATTATGATTAGAGGATAGACTTGAGCACTATATATAAAGATTTCAGCCAGGCCCCCTCACTACTGGCTAAGCTTAACTCGGCCCACATTAGCTAACCCCATATCAGACTAATTAAGAAACATTTTATCTCACCTTAGACCAACCCTGTTTTACGGTAACTGTAAAAACAGTAAATTACAATATCAATTAATGTAATCCACATTAGGAAAACTCTTACATCAATGTCCAATAAGTGATCACGCTCTTTGTTCGTTTATTCGAAGTAATTTTCAGGGTTCATATATTTAGAGTTATGTGAAAATCGAATCGTGAAGTCCGATTTTTGAGTTGTGAAGCTTTGAGATTTCATGAAAATGATGCATAATGGCATTATGGAGCCGTGGGTTTGACGAGAGTCGTTTCAAAGCAAGGTTTTGTTGGGGTGAGGTTTGTTTAGGTTTGAGTAATCGTTTCAAATAAGCGACTTGTTAGTTCGTAGGAGTTGTTTTGCTAACATTTGCGTATAGTTTAGCCGTTTTGTAATTGGGATAGAGTTTTATTTGATTTATGAAATGGTATATGAAATTATCTTGGTTTACAATATAGAGTTTGAAATAATTTGGGAAATGCATCGTGATATAATTTCTACATTTAGCTTTGTGAATTAAGGAAGATGTCATGGATTGACGTTGATGCTCAATATCGCTATGAGCACAATGCTAAAGCCAACAGAGTTTAAGCATCTTAACATGAATTTACATCTTATGCAGCTGAATGTACATAACGGCATGACCACCTAGAATTTAGTATGTTTTTAATTTCATTGGTTTCTAGTTTCGTTACAGACTTACTAATTTCATTACTATTTTCCCACTATCATCTTGATCTAATGAGCAACCTGAAGACTATATAAACATGCGTGTTTCTTCCTAAAACAAATTAATAGTGCATCAACAAAAAGGGAAAGTGGTCAAAAAGTCCTAAACCTATCATACGACGGCCGATTCAATACTAAATTTTTAATTTTGTCAATTTAATGCTAAACCTTACAATGATTTTCCAATGTAATCCATTTAATCAATTTTGGTAAAAATTGCTAACAGTATTGTCTAGCCATGATATTTGGTACTAATGTAGACAAATTTTGTAACTTATATATATATATTATTTTTCTTCTCTTTTCTTTCCTTTTATTTTCTTTTTTCTGTGTTGGTCGCTAGCTATAGGCAAGGGCTATGATGCTGTCACGCCCCGATTCTCGAGTGCGTGTCCATCCCTTAATGGTCGATAAAAATTTGCGACTTCTCAGGATGAGTTGCCGACCCTTTCATTTTATTGCACATGTGGAAGCGAATAACAAATCCCCTAACAATAACCATCTCGGGATAGAAAAGCAAGGCAACATTTCACAAAAAACACACTTTTATAAACAACTAGGTTTATATACAAAAAGAGTCTAGGTAGGAGTCTACAAAATAATCAACTCTTGAAAGAAACTATCCTACAACATACTAGTAGGACACATACGCCGATCCTTCAGACTTCACATCCACAAACTCCAGGGCTTCGATCCTCCAAGACCACCAATTAAGAACTTGAAAATGGTTATACAATAACTAGTGAGACAATTTTGCAGCAAGTTTACGTTCGAAATCCCGATTAGGAGGGTAATACGCCTAGAGGCGTCCTAACCATACAACCATGCAATTAGAGTAGAGAACTTACCTTACCTCAGTTCCTTCCTGCATGTCAATACAGTTCATTTCACAATGCATATAACAATTGAAATATCTTATCAACTCAATTACTCATGTGTGTATATCAAATTCATATACCAATTGGAATGTCTCAAATCACATCTCCACCAATCACCACACCTCATTCAATTATGCATTTCAAGTAATTACAGTCACACGAGCACGACCTAACCATCATCACGGTGAATCCAATTGACAAACAGCGGAATTATCCATCACATAGCGGATTTAACTGACATACAGTGGATCTATAATTCACAAAACGGATTTATCCATCACATAGCAGATCTATCCGTCACATAGCGGATTTATCCATCACATAACTAAGCGTCGTCTCGCTCCATCGAGTACGACAACATCTACCTCAAGACGTTTTTCCATCTGAAAGCATCGTTCACCCGACACATAGCGGATGACGAATTCTCCTAACTAGCACACGATTATCCACTCCCGGCCAAGGACATTGTGCTTCGCACTTAAATTCCTCAATTAAAAATAATGTCATGGCCTATTTTCATCACATTAATAATATCCGATAGAATAATCGTGTGTGAGCACACGATCGGCCTGAGCCAAAATTTCCATATCTTTACTTTAGAAAATCCCATTATTTATATAGTGTTTGAAAACATTTTTAGCATTGTAAACTGACGCCCTAATAATTTCTAATTAATTATTGAAATTACTTAATTTTAGGATAAATACCGAAAATTATAGTTTCCACTCAATTCGCACAATTCACACTCAATTGCAGAAATTAGCCATACCATTGCAATCAACACGAAATTCCGGTCACTGGCTATCCCGGTCTAATTTCCGGAAAATAATTAATCATTAAATAAATTACTGAAATTAATTAAATAAATACACATTAATTCAATAAATGCAACCTTAGGCTTAAAATTGCTAATCTAACCACCTATTGATCTAATTAAATTATCCTAACCATTCTAACTACTAGGCTATATAAGGAACTAACTAACTACAATTTCCAACATGGAAGGGGGAGGTGAGAGGTTCAAATCCCCACATTCTCAGGGGGGATGGGGTGGGGACGTGTAAGTTTCAGGAGTGGGTTTCGACTCCCACGTCCTGCAAGAGGCAGGGCAAAAGTCTGAGAGTGAGTGTAGAGTAGGAATAGAGTAGGACTGACCAAAAAAAAAAAATCACTAATCTAACTAACCTACATTAATTAAATAAACTAATAACTACACTAACCTAACCTTAATTAAATCTAAACACCTATTAAATGTCATTAGCTTACTAAGTAGAGTTTAGTTCATAAACTCACCGGTTTATTGCGGAAACCGGTTCACCGCGACGACGGCGTGACGGCGGCCGAAATTTGAGTTTGCGATGGTGTCGATGGAGCTTGGACCGGGCCTAGAACCGGCCCAACACAAGAAATTTCGGTGGAACTCCAAGATATATAATAAAAGAAAGAGGCCGCAAATTTCGGTGGACGTTGCTGCTTTGAAGATGGGCGATCAACACAAGAAATTTGTTGAAGAAATTTGACTCGTGGAGGATTTAAATCGTGGACGTGGGATTTCGGTTGGAGGACAGAATCACGTGGGGTTGCCTGAAGCAAAATGAAAGAGAGAAAAAGAAACAAATGAAAGAAAGGTAAGATCAGCTGGTTCGGTGGGTTGCAATGAAGGAGAGATGAAAAGCAAAGATGCAGAGGAAAGAAATGAAAATGAAAGCAGAACCGAAGGGGCTAAAAAGCTCGCGTGAGGTGAACAGCAAGAGAGAGAAGAAGTCAGTCGAAGAAGATGGGTAAAAATGGGAGAAAAGTCCATTAGATATTATCTAATTCATCATTAGATGTCCAAGAAGTCTTTCAAGCTTATCCTCATGTCCCCTAATTATTTTTTTTTGAATTATAAATCTACACTTATCCAAATTGATACCAATGTTGCACACCCCCATCCTAAGGTCCGAATTTCACCACTTTAGGTTCAATTTCTTCCATAAATTCTCCAATTCGACGTCCAATTTCATTGAAGAAAAAACCCCACAAAATTTCTACAAGTCCCAAATGAGTCGGTAAGGAGGCCAAATTTCCATCTACTTTGGCCCATCCGAATTTCATTAGTTTCCGAATCATTTGAATTGATTTACCGTAAAAATCCCGAACTCGACGGAATTTCTCTGAAAGACAAGAGGACATCCTATAAATAAATCGTGACACGCTCGAACGTCCGATTCCCGAAACCAAATTCAATTTCGTGGTTAAAGTTGACCTGGCACGATTTTCGTCCAACCCGATCTATCGGGTAGTTTTTAGGGATTTTACTGCAGTTATATCCCTTAATGGCTTCACCCAATAGATTGGTTACCTTGTAAGTGATCAACTCAGAGAAAAATGACCATAGGCGCGTTGACGAAATGCCAATTTTATTTTATCAGGACGGGTCGAAAATTCAGGATGTCACAGATGCCCTCATTAGATGTTCCCAACATTATATTGAGGTGAGGGCAAGCACGAGGGTATCACGGTCCTCACTTGTGGCCAGCAATTGACAACTAGTGGGGAAATAAGAAAAAAAGAGAGAAACAATAATAGGAAAGGAAAAGGAAAGTAAAACAAAAATTGAAGTTTTAAAAATCATTCACGATAGTGCCGATTATATCACACGGTACAAGTGACATTGATCGGATCATCACATTATAATTTTTCAGGCAAAATTGATTGGATGAACTTCATTAAAAAATCATCAAAAGATTTAAAATTAAATTGATAAAATTGAAAATTTTAGATTTGAATTAGCCAAGTGCAAGGAATTTTTTTGACAATTATCTGCCTACAAAATTGACTGATTATGCCAAAGTCAATCATTCCCAAGGCGGACACTTTCAGGAAAGAGCTGTATAGGTTGGATTAGTAGCTTGCTTGTTGATAGGTCAAGGCTAGAAGTATCTATCGTGTACTTGGTATGTCACGGCATCTAAAGTTTTCTTATAGTTGTAATTCAATTCGCACATTACATTTCAGTTGTTGTGGCTTCATTCTAAATCTTGTTTTCTTTAATTTTACTTGTTGTTCTATTTATTTATTTTTTTGGTCAGATATATGTTGTGCTATTTGAGACATCGAATATTTTCCTGATAAAAGCTCTTAGTAAGCACTGATTTTTCAAGACAAATAAGAATATAGCTTGATAACGTTCGTCATATGAGTAAAAGAGTCTCAACTTTGACCAATCTCAACTTTGACCAAGTAAGGAAGCTAAATTACCTGACAAATAAATGAAATGTAAACAAGAAGAATCCCAGTTAAATTGAGCTCCCACCTAATGAATTTCTAAATTGAATAAACAAGTCTTGCTCTAGCATTTACGTAACATTGCTCTCCTTCCTTATAGACCTGTCAGATCTCGATCATCCATTCTTATCTCAATCCACCGTGACTTTTACACAGTTTGACGAGTAGCTTTAGACTCTAGTTTTTCTTCATCTTGGTTTCACCAGCATTGTCTACGTGTCAAAGACACGGCTCTTGCGTGTACAAGAAACAGCGGAGGCTTGTCCATAAGCCAAGATTTTTGCAAATAGCCAAGCTCTAACGTTGAATTTGGAGACAAGCCACTTTACAAGTTTAAACTTTTAAAAGAATTTGTGGTAATTCCACAAAATTTTATATGATAATATTTAAATATTAAATCACAACTTTATCTGAGAATCATAATGTTTCACATGGTACTAAAATCTTCAAATCTTTCCAAACCTCTTATTTGCCTTTATTATTGAATCTTTTCAAGCTTAGTTTTAGGCCAAAGTTTACCCTGCAATTGAAGGGGACTACTAGAATATTTAAAATATCAAACCATACTCTCATCTAACAATTTCAGATTTTAGAATAGTTTATAATGGACACACAAAATTTTATAATCTTTAAACCTATCATGGCCCTCCCAAATGAATAAGGAAGACGAGCTTTAGAGTTAATGTCGAGTTGGAGACCAATGTTGAACTAAGCTATTCATGCAGTCTTCTAACTAAATTACATATCTGAAGGTTTTTGTCATCTAAGTGTCTATGCAATGTTGTTGTATTTATTATGGTCTAAAACGTAACCTACCCATTCAACTAAAACCGGCAAATCACAATTAAAAAAAAGCAATATAAAAGCATCACAATCAATTTGTAAGAATTTATAATGAAAGGACAAGTAAGAGTACATTAAAGTACCCCAGTACAAGTCGAGCAAAATATATTCCCTAGCCTTGTTATTAAGTCTTGCGGCGTTAAACCCCTTGAGCTAATTTCAAATCATATTCAATTTTCTAAAGCAAGTAATTTTTCTATATCTAAACTAGAGAAAATTTCGACCAAAAAAAAAAAAACTAGAGAAAATCACAAATTTTCCTGAACCTTCGGTGTACCCTCTAACTAAAACTAAACTGATTCTAAAACTAAAATCTAACTATCAAGGCCTATTTTTCTTACCAAATTTCCAAAAAATTTTATTTTTCGATTTCTTATACTATTTTTATATTTTTATATTATTGAAAATTAGGAGTCGGGCCGAGTCCTTGGGCCTGGTTAAAAAATGGGCCACGCTCTGATCTCTCAGGTCTAGGCTAATGGGCATAACTTTAGCTATTATATTTAGCTCTCTCCAATTCCAACCTTTTTGAGACCAAATCATTTAAGCTCATTTTTATCACAACTGCATCAAACTGACGCTAATCCTTTTGTTATTATTAGTATACGAAGCCCAATTCTGAATACAAATTGAACTCAGCCCATAGTATGCGTATTTTTCGTGATAGGCCCTATTTGTTTTGTACTCGTTAATGTGCGTTTTTCTTTGCTTTATTTTTCTTTTCCTATTTTTCTTTTTCTCTATTTCCTCATTATACTGTTGTCTTCATCGTCTTCCTCTTAATCAAAGATCCGTCTGCCAAATCATCAAAGCACGAACATATATTTGTCTCTATTAACCTACCTATACTTCTTGTCAAACCTCCATCATCATCCACCACATAGCTAACGTTTGGGAACCACTTTTGGGGAAAGTCTTTAGGAAAATGCAAATACCTTTGAGTTAAAGGTATTTTCCAAAATGCAACTGTGTTTGGTAAATGATACTTTGAAAGCTCTTTGTAAAATATTTTGAGCAAAATAGCGTTTGGGGAATTACATTTACAAAGGATCTTTGTGGTAAAAAAAAAATTATCAAAAGAAAAATTAAAAAAAAATTGACCAAAACCACACCATTCGGTGGCTGTGTTGGTATGCGCTCAGACCCTCGATGCGGAGGGCGAGAGTTCAAACCCCCAAGGTTGCATACTGCGCAGTTTATTAGTGGTCTTAAGTGCAACGTCGTGGTGGTGGGTCCTGTGCTAGTGTTGCTCCAGGTTTACGTCGCCGGCTTCCGGCTGTACGACGGTTCCTGGGTATCAAAAAAAAAAAAAATTTGACCAAAGGGCAGCGGCCGCCGGCGACCTTCGGCGACCCTGGATCTGGGGCAGCGAGGTCGCGCGACGCCATTTGTCGTGACCTCCGGCGACCTCGGATGGGGCGGCCGAGGTCGCGGGAGGACCTCGCCGCCCCGGATCCGGGTCGCGGCGGGGTCGCGCAACCTCGCCGCCCTTGGATCTAGGGTGGCGAGGTCGTGGGAGGTCGGGCGACGCCGCCGCGACCTAGATCCGAGGGCCACGAGGTCGCGCGACCCAGATCGGGGGCGGCAAGGTCCTCCCGCGACCCTGTCGCTCTAGATCTAGGTCGCGGTGACCCAGACCTCGCCGTGGGTCGCGGCGATCGCACCACCCCTCGGCGTTGGTCGTCTAGGCGATGGTCGCCGGCCGGCGTTGGTCGTCTAGGCGATGGTCGCCGGCGACCACTCGCGAGAAGAAGAAGAAGAAGAAGAAGAAGAAGAAGAAGAAGAAGAAGAAGAAGAAGAAGAAGAAGAAGAAGAAGAAGAAGAAGAAGAAGAAGAAGAAGAATGTGTTCATGCTTTGAGATAAGGACAAAGGTCCTTGATCATAGGGGTCTTGAGAGGATTACACAATGTCAATTGTGTCTGCCATCTCTTGTGATGATGAGGCTTGTCTGAATTCTGCTAAAGCTTCCATAGCTTCTTCAGTGAGGCTGTAATGATCCCATGCAGTGGGTACATTATAATTCCATGCATCTGGAGGAATGGTTTTACTTTCTTGGCACAAGATTCTCTGGAGTTCTTGATACTAGTGCTCACGGCAATCAACAGGACTTGGATAAGATTTGTGAACCCAAGCTTGTTTGTTGTCCAGCTGAGGTTTATAGGATGTGGTACTTATAGTTTGTGGGGCATTGATGATGTTGCCATTATTTGTGAAAAAAGTGCCATGGTCGTCGAAAAAACAGAATGGTGTGGACTTCAGGGTCTGATTGTGTGGTTCTTAGTTCTTTCTCGAGGAGCCATTTCCAATGAGTTGGAGGATAAAATCAATTAAGAAAATCTAAAAGATTTTTGTCATTTTCATTTTCAATCTTACCTCTACCAAGTGCAAATATCTTGGTGAGAGTAGCAATGAATTTTCTGGTTGGAATTTCAATAGCTATCAAGTACTTATTGGTTAAGTACTATAATAACCATCGAAATTGGTCAGGAAAATCATCTTCCTTCCATATAAGGGAATGGATAAACGGATAATCTACATTCAATCCAAAAGGATGGAGAATTGATCCTCCATTAAAATGGAACAGATCTATGTGGCATTGCCACATGAGTTTATCTAGATTTTCAGTGAGGCTATCATTTTAGATTTGTTCAATGATCTCCGGGGGGTATCGCCAACTTGGCCAATCTTTGATCTTCTCGATCTTATACTTCTCATTGTGATGAAAAGTATGGAAAGCATGCCCCATGATGTACTTGTTGATTTCTGCTGGCGCTTTTGATTTTGACAAGAAGTCAGTAAGCACATTCATGTCCCTGGCAATGTGTTTAGTCTCAAAAGAGTTTTGAAAACCATTCAGCCCATCAAAGTAGTTGGGAATTTGGAACCTGCTTTTGTTTAAATTTGGTCATCTGAGGAAAAGATGCCATTTCCAATTTTATCAGGAAGTGATGGCCAATGAGATGGAGTTTGAACTTTTTTTATCACATTTTTTACTACCAAGATTTCTTTAAAAGTGGAATGATAATGCATTTTAACTTGGGAAAATTTACCACTTTTATAGGCACATAGATGCCTTTTACCATCAATTTCTTTAAATAAGACGGCGGCCCAGTATTCATCACTAGTGTCAGTTTGGAGAATTCTTTTTCCTGTTGATGGGATTTGCAATGGAGGAAGAGACTGCATAATTTCCTTAAGTTTAGCAACTGTATCAGTCTGAGATTTTCCCCAAGGTGGAGGATTCTTTTTTAGCATTGTCTGCAGTGGGATCAGCAGCTTTGCAATATTTGCAACGAAGTCTCGCAAATAATTGATTATCCCAAGAAATTACTGAACTTGCTTTGTTGTGAAGTTTTGGTCAAGAAATTTCAACAATTCCTGAGCAATATGTGGTCCTGGATAGTATGTACCTTTGTTAAGATGCATACCAAGAAATTCAATTTTGGTCTGGGCAATGTTCATCTTTCTTTGAAAAAGTATGATGCCATGTTTTTTCACAATTTCTACGAATTGCTCAAGAAGTTGGCAGTGTGTCTGCTCATCAGGGCTGTAGAGTAGAATATCATCGATGTATACTGCTGCACTTGACAAAATTGGTTGGAAAATTTTGCACATGGCCTTTTGGAATAGTGATGGAGCAACCTTTAAGCCAAAAGGAAGAACTTTCCATTGAAAGTGTTGGTTTGTGATATAGAACCCTATAATGGATCTGTCTTCAGGATGAATGCCCAGTTGCCAAAATTCGGCTTTAAGATCAAATTTGGAGTAGATTTGGGCTTTGGATAATCCAGGAAAAAGAGAGTTTCTGGAGGGTAAAGGGAATTTATCATCTTGGAGGAAAATGTTAAGAGGCTGGTAATTAATTACCATTCTCATTTTCCCTCGGTTTTGCTCGGCACGCTTATTGACATAAAAAGCTTCACAAGCCCATTGAGAATTGGAAATTTCAATAAGGCATTGCTGCAATAGTTCCGAGCATTCCTTTTGAGCTAAAACCAGGTGTTTTGGATTCATTCCCATGTGACTCGCCTTGGTTGGATTGATATCTTCATTTTTCTTGAAAAGAAGGCGAACAAAGAACTCTGGGTTCTTCCATAAAGGATGGGAACATTTCTGAGCAAATTCGGAATGTGATTCCGAATAGGATTCCAACAACTTTTGTATGATCGGGGTCTAGCAGACTCATTTGAAAGGAGAAAAGTCTTTGAATATCAACAAATTGATCTTTATACTTAAAACATTTTCCAAGAATGATGCGAAGTTGAGAAATCTGAGTCATAATATCCCAACCAATGATTAAATATTTGTTGGGAAGACTGGAATCAAAGATTTTTATGGTTATGGAGCATTGTGGAAAAAAATGGACAGTTATTGGAGTGGTTCTCACATTTGTAGAAAAAGTGTCTCTCGAAGCAGAGTTGAAATATCAAACACAAGAAATCGAATATTCTTTAGGAAGAACTTTAGTGTCTAAAATTGATGAAGCTGCTCTAGTATCTATGAGGGCAATGATGTTGATTGGTTTGGCAAACTTTGAAGTGAAGATTTTCACAGGGAAATGGGAAATTGAGTTTGGTTTGCAAATATATCAGTGCTTTCTTCAGAAGGGGTAAGAGAGATGTGGAAAATATCTTTAGGATCTAAATCCGAATTAGTTTCACTAAAAGTTTGGTAATTAGGAATGACACAGAGAGTTTGTTCACATGGTTCTTCATCCGCAAAAAATAAGGGTTCGATATCATCATTTTCAAGAGAAAGACCAGTTTCATTCTCTATATGATGTATCAAATGATTTTAACATTTTTTGGCCTGAGGACAATTTTTTGCAAAATGTCCCTTTTGGTTGCAGATGAAGCATCGACTTGATTTTTTGTGGCCTAAACGATCTTTTCTTTTGCGTAAGTATCGCCATTTCTTCTTTCTTCGGAAGTGCTTAGAGCCAGAGCCATGTCTAGATTTATTTATCCAGATCTTCTTGAAATGCTTCTTTTTCCTGGAAGATTTGCCACAAGAACCATCATAGTCGTTCTTGGAGCATTTGATCTATAGCTTCTGGCATAAACAGGCTCTATCAAGCTCTCTGTTGTTATGGACATAAGTCTGGATCATTTGGCGCTTGATACATAATTCTTCAAGGCATAAATGGATTTCTTGTTGGAGTTCTCCTAATGAACATCTTGGATTCTTCTCTGTTTGGTGAGAAAGGTTCTCTCTACCGTTTGAGATAATTCTTTGGGAATGGAAGTCAGAAAGACATGCTTCAGGTTTGCATCAGCTCCAATTTGATCAAATAGCTTAAGCATTTCGCGATAATGCTTATCAAGATGTTTTTTTTGAAGAGAACATCATTTTCTTTCAAAAAATTCTCTTTTTTGGAGCCCTATGAGGTCAACAAGTTTTCCCACAAAAAAAGTGGTAAAGAAGGGTAATGACATGCTGAAAATTTGGCGAGAGTAAAAAGTGAAGCTGGTCTTGTTCTGACACCGATTGCCACCAAAGTTTAAGGTTGCCTGTAAACCTTGTGACAAAGTTAAAAGGAACATCATACTTGTCTTGGTTGGTAATGGGTTGGTTGTTTTGCCAAGTATGAAATTCTTCAAGCCTTTCTGGCCATTTGTGATAAGGAATGTCATCAATAGTGAAAAGCTGTTTTGATGAAGTGGATGGATTCTGGGAGAAATTGTTCGGCTGAACAACCTCTAGTTCAAAAGGATTTGATTCCATATCAAAGTTTGGTGGATTGACCATAAATATTGATGAGATTACTAGTACAACAGGAAATGAATCAATAGGAGGGATTGAAAAAGATGATGAGGACGAAAGGGATATTGAGTCTGAGTCAGTATCAAAGATATTTGGTAATGTTAATGCTGTTGGAAATAAAACCTGGTCTGTCGGGATGACAAGATCAATCTGTGGTGTAGGTTATGGAGTAACAAGATTAGGCTGTGATTCCTGATTACCCAAATCTCTGAGAAAAGATTCTAATGGATTCGACAGCATCATCTGATCTGGTTCTCTTATGGTAAGAGAGGATTCATTAGGGATCTTTTCTTTTTCCTTTTGTTCTTTCCTTATTAGATCCAGTTCTTTGAGACGATTTTGCATTTCAATTACATCTGTCTTATCCTGTCTGACAGGAAGATCTGTAATAGTAGCAAAGATGGATGTTTGAGGTGGTGGAGGAGGAAGAGGCTCTGTTCACAGAGTTGTCGAAAATGGATTAAGTATTCCTTCTTCAAGGATTTGGATTTGCCTTTTGAGCTTACCTATCTCAGCCTTAGGACTTTCAAGATAATGATACCCTAAATGTTGCCCAGATTCCAAGGCATGAAGCTTCTTTTGGAAATCTGAAAGCATTTTCTTGGTAGTTTTATCATACCTTCGCAAATCTTGTTGCACATTCACAATCTTGGAATCAATTGCTTTAAAAGCATTGTTATGTGCAAGAAGAATCTCTGATTGCCAATTTAGGACAGCTTCAACCATAGGAGTTCTTTTCTGTCTTCCATGCTCATCCACATCAGTGGGGGCAAGTATCTTGGGAACATGCCTATATCTGCCTTGTGGATCAATAAACTCTTCTGGAGTGGGAAACGAGAGTTTGGAACTTTTCTTAACAAGATAAGGAAAGTCTGTTTCTTGAAACATGGTGATGGAAGAACTAGATGGTGTTTTTGATGGAACTTCAAGTGGGTAAGAATGTTTCTTTGCCCATTTTACAATTGGCTTATAGAACGGAGAAATGGCTAGTTTTTTTTTTTTTTTTTTTTTTTTTTGAGGAGGAGATGAAGGAGGTGATGATGGTGGATTTGGTGATACAGAGGGAGGAACATTGAACTCTGGTGGTGGAATTGGTGCATAGGAAACCATAAACTGGTATTTATCACACTCACCAAGAGTATCAATGGAGGAATCTCCGTTCAAGTATCTTTGGTACATAGGATCTTTTGACCTTTTATGCTTCCTTCGAGGTGGAGGTTTTGCAAATGGGTTTATCTCGTCAAGAGAATTTATACAATAAGAACATTGACAAAAAGGATCCCGAAAACAATGACCATGTTGGTCTTTGTAGTAATGGACCGGATGTCCATCACTTTTGAAATATTTAACAAGTTTTTTTGGATTTGGCTCGGAAATTGACTCAGGGACACATGGTTCAATCATAAAGAGAGTCTGGAAGATGGACGGGCTTTCTTCATTTTCCTTGCCAAATTTGATGGAAACAGTTCCATCCTTTTTTCTGACAAACTCAGAATTGGATGATTAGAATGGCTTGTTGTTCTAATGCAACTTTTCATAGTTGGTAATCCAAGTCTCTAGAAGAAGCTTGGCCAACTTTTCCTTTGGAATCTGCCTAGGAACATGAATACAAGATGCTCGATTATTCTGCATGGAGATTAATAAGGCATCTTCATTTCCATTGTGGAAATTTAGGTCAAGAGCATGGTTCTGTACTCGATATACCATCTGGTAGTGCAGTGTTGCTGCTACAGAATCAACAATTTGGGGAGCTCCAGTGAGCTGTACTCAGACCTTTAAAAAAGAGAGTAACTGGGGGTCTGAAAGAGCGATGTTGAAGTTTGGGTATAGAGTGACAAAGACTATTCCAGCATTCAAAGTGGTTTGGACAGTGCCAATACAAGCATGCTGGTATTCTAGGAATCTAGTATCTAATAACGCAATTCTTACTACAACTGGCAAACCTTTACGACCTTGGAACGTAAGAGCAAGACGAACGGCTCCGTAATGCACATGAGAATATCCCTACTAAATTCATTGTCTGGGAAATTCTGGAGGGATCTGAAGAGTAATAAAGTACTCATTTTCAGTAGCAGTAATAGGATGTTGGTTGAATTTGGAGGACTAACCGTACTCTTTCACTTCTTTTGGAGTTTGACGAATGAGTTGGCGAATAGAGTGGATGGGGGAAAATGATGAAGTGGGTTTAGCAAAAGCAGAATAGGGGTTCATTAGGGGAAGTTGGGTTTCAAAAATCTTGGTTTCATCACTAAGAGAGACTTCATAGAGATAGTCTATCTTAGAAGTATTCGAGATACGAAAATCGGATGGGTTTGAAGAAGACGGAGATGCAATAAGAGAAACGGGTGCTTCAAGTATTTCTGGTTGGTCTGTCATGATGTGAAAAGATCTTCTCAGCACTGGATTCACCTGCTAAGCGCATGGAACGGATATCATTGAAAATGAAACCATGGCTTTGATATCATCGAATGGACCTAGGCTTAGAACCAGGGAAAATCAAGTCAGATTTCTACAGGTATGCCTTCCCACATTGGGTGAACAACTCCAGTTCAAGCCCTTCAGGGACAGCTTTTTAGTAGAAAACTACTTTGCCTTTTTAGTTCAGAGCCTAAAGATACCTAAATAGAACCAGAATTCTGACTTGGTCCTCCCTGGTTTTATGCCTTGAAGAATTATGTATCAAGCGCTAAATGATCCAAACTTATGTCCATGACAATAGAGAGCTTGATAGAGCCTGTTCACGCCAGAAGCTAAAGATCAAATGCTTCAAGAACGACTGTGATGGTTCTTGTGGCAAATCTTTTTAGGAAAAAGAAGCATTTCAAGAAGATCTAGATAAATAAATCCAGACATGGCTCTGGCTCTAAGCACTTTCGAAGAAAAAAGAAATGACGATACCTACACAAAAGGAAAGATCGTTTAGGCCACAAAAAATCAAGCCGATGCTTCATCTGCAACCAAAAGGGACATTTTGTAAAAAATTGTCCTCAGACAAAAAAAGGTCAAAATCATTTGATATATCATATAGATAATGAAACTGGTCTTTCTCTTGAAAATGATGATATCGAATCCTTATTTTTTGCGGATGAACAACCATGTAAACAAACCCTTTGTGTCATTCCTAGTTACCAAACTTCCAATGAAACTGATTCGGATTCAAATCCTGAAAATATTTTTCACATCTCTCTTACCCCTTCTGAAGAAAGCACTGATATATTTGCAAACCAAACTCACTTCCCCATTTCCCTGTGAAAATCTTCACTTCAAAGTTTGCCAAACCAATCAATGTCATTGCCCTCATAGATACTGGAGCAGCTTCATCAATTTTTGACACTAAAGTTCTTCCTGAAGAATATTGGACTTCTTGTGTCTGATATTTCAACTCTGCTTCGGGAGACTTTTTCTACAAATGTGAGAACCACTTCGATAACTGTCCAGTTTTTTCCACAATGCTCCATAACCACAAAAATCTTTGGTTCCAGTCTTCCCAACAAAGATTTTATCATTGGTTGGGATATTATGACTCAGATTTCTCAACTCCGCATCATTCCTAGAAAAGGTCTTAAGTATAAAGATCAATTTTCTGAATTTGTCAATATTCAAAGACTTTTCTCCATTGAAATGAGTCTGCTAGACCCAATCATGCAAAAGTTGCTGGAATCCTATTCGGAATCCCATTCTAAATTTGCTCAGAAATGTTCCCATCCTTTATGGAAGAACCTAGAGTTCTGTGTTTGCCTTACTTTCAAGAAAAATGAAAATATCAATCTAACCAAGGCAAGCCATATGAGAATGAATCTAGAACACCTGGTTTTAACACAAAAGGAATGCTTAGAATTGTTGTAGCAATGCCTTATTGAAATTTCCAATTTTCAATGGGCTTGTGAAGCTTTTTATGTCAATAAGCGTGCCGAGCAAAACCGAGGGAAAATGAGATTGGTCATTAATTGCCAGCCTCTTAACATTTTCCTCCAGGATGATAAATTTCCTTTACCCTCAAGAAACTCTCTTTTTGCTGGATTATCCAAAGCCCAAATCTACTCCAAATTTGATCTTAAAGCAGGATTTTGGCAACTGGGCATTCATCTTGAAGACAGACCCAAGATAGGGTTTTGTATCACAAACCGACACTTTTAATGAAAAGTTCTTCCTTTTGGCTTAAAGGTTGCTCCATCACTATTCCAAAAGGCCATGTGCCGAATTTTCCAACTAATTATGTCAATGCAGTAGTATACATTGATGATATTATGCTCTACAGCCCTGATGAGTAGACACACTGCCAACTTCTTGAGCAGTTCGTAGAAATTGTGAAAAGACATGGTATCATGCTTTCTCAAAGAAAGATGAACATTGCCTAGACCGAAATTGAATTTCTTGGTATGCACCTTAACAAAGGTACATACTATCCAAGGCCACATATTGCTCAGGAACTGTTAAAATTTTCTAACCATAACTTCACAACAAAGCAAATTCAGTAATTTCTTGGGATAATCAATTATTTGCAAGACTTCATTCCAAATATTGCAAAACTGCTGATCCCACTGTAAACAATGCTGAAAAAGAATCCTCCACCTTGGGGAAAATCTCAAACTGATGCAGTTGCTGAACTTAAGGAAATTATGCAGTCTCTTCCTTCATTGCAAATCCCATCAACAGGAAAAAGAATTCTTCAAACTGACGCTAGTGATGAATACTAGGCCACCGTCTTATTTGAAGAAATTGATGGTAAGAGGCATTTGTGTGCCTATAAAAGTGGTAAATTTTCCCATGTTGAAATGCATTACCATTCCACTTTTAAAGAAATCTTGGCAGAAAAAATGGGATAAAAAAGTTCGAATTCCATCTCATTGGCCATCACTTCTTGGTAGAATTGGTTATGGCATCTTTTCCTCAGATGACCAAATTCAAACAGAAGTAGGTTCCAAATTCCCAACTACTTCAATGGGCTGAATGGTTTTCAAAATACTCTTTTGAGACTAAACACATTGCCGGGGCTAAGAATGTGCTTGCTAACTTCTTGTCAAGATCAAAAGCGCCAGTAGGAATTAACATGCACATCATGAGGCATGCTTTCCATACTTTTCATCACAATCAGAAGTATAAGATCAAGATTATCAAAGATTGGCCAAGTTGGTGATACCCCCCGAAGATCATTGAACAAATCCAGAATGACAACCTCACTGAAAATCTAGATAAACTCATGTGGCAATGCCACACAGATCTGTTCCGTTTTAATGGAGGATCAATTCTCCATCCTTTTGGATTGAATGTAGACTATCCGTTTATCCATCCCCTTATCTGAAAGGAAGATGATTTTCTTGACCAACTTCGATAGTTATTATGGTACTTAATCAATAAGTACTTGATAGTTATTGAAATTCCAACCAGAAGGTTCATTGCTACTCTCACCAGGATATTTGCATTCGGCAGAGGTAAGATTGAAAATGAAAATGACAAAAATCTTTTAGATTTTCTTAATTGGTTTTATCCTCCAACTCATTAGAAATGGCTCCTCGAGAAAGAACTGAGAACCACACAACCAGACCCTGAAGTCCACACTATTCTGTTTTTTCGACGACCATGGCACTTTTTCACAAATAAAGGCAACATCATCAATGCCCCACAGACTATAGGTACCGCATCCTATAAACCTCAGCTGGACAACAAACAAGCTTGGGTTTACACTTATCCAAGTCTTGTTGGTTGCTGTGAGCACCAGTATCGAGAACTCCAGAGAATCTTGTGCCAAGAAAATAAAACCATTCCTCCAGATGCATGGAATTATAGTGTACCCACTGCATGGGATCATTATAGCCTCACTGAAGAAGCTATGGAAGCTTTAGCTGAATTCAGACAAGCCTCATCATCACAAGAGATGGCAGACACAACTGACATTGTGCAATCCTCTCAAGACCCTTATGCTAAATAGGGAGGTCCTATTTCTCAAGACCCCTATGATCAAGGACCTTTGTCCTTATCTCAAAGCTTGAACACATCCTTCTATGTACAACCATCTAATTGGCCTTAGCCAAGCATTCCTACAGACACTACAAAGGACGACAATACAGACTGGGCACAAGAGGAAGCATCTGCATCCACATCATATCAGCTGAACCAGATCCTCTCACTAGAAGACCTTGAAGCACTTGAACTGAAACACGATGAACATGTTCTAGCAATTGTGCATAGCTCAGATGACTCAGACTATGACTACAATGCTCATGACGGACGAGATTGCTGAAAAGCCACTGTTTGTAGAATTTCAATGTGATATAGCTAGTACGAGTACCTAGAGGGGGGTGAATAGGTATAAATGATTTTTCTTGATAATTACACAATACTTAGATAGTTGAAGGATTTGCAGCAATTAATAATCAATCGTAAGATCGAGTAAAGGAAAGAGAGAATTGAACACGCGGTTTATAGTGGTTCGGCTTGATTCAAGCCTACGTCCACTCTTTCGCACCGATGCCCTATTGGCTGGATTCCACTATGAACAAAGAGATGTTACGGCGTTGATCTTCCTTGACTTCTAGGTGTAGATGATCTACCACACTCGCTCAAGGTATCACTAAGTATAAACACTCTCTCGTGTATACAATTTCGCTCAAACCGTATCGACTAATAATCAAGGTGCTTCGACTGGAATTTTTTTATCGATCACACTCTTCAAAACAACTAGAACGTCTTCCTTTTATACTCCTTTATGCCATCATAGCCGTTGGCACTTACCAAAGGAATTCCTCCAATCTACCCGTTGAACGGAATCAATCAAGAAGATCATTCGAGCTATTTAAGGAATCTGACGATAGCCCATCAATCTTGTTCGCCCATACAATCAGGATCTTGGTTTCCAAGAATAGAACATTCCAAGAATATTTCGTCGACCATCGGATCTTCAATCGATCTAGATAAGAACAAAAAGAATCCGAAATATTTATCCAACCAAGAGATCTTCTCCAGAGGATAGGATCGAATCCTCAACCATATACCTCGGCTTCTGGATTTCTTTCGTCACTGGATTTAGAAAGACTGTCAGTGAGAATAGTCTTGAGTCTTGAGTCTGGTGATCATAAAGTCTTCAGACTTTAAACTGTCGGTCTGCAAATATCCAGACTAGACCGATAGAAACGTTTTGTCGGCTTCAAAATATTCGGAAAGATTTCTCCAACAATCTCCCCCTTTTTGATGGTGACAAAACTTTCTTGTAGATTTGAACAACTTTGACCCGCAAAAACATTTCTCAAGCAATATGGCTAACTCATAAAGATTAATAAAACAACCAGACTCGCATCCGAGAAAATTGGTTAGTCTTTCATGAGTAATACCATAAAACAACACTTGATATAAATGTAACCAGTCAAGCATCTAAATCCACAGCTAATTCAGTCGAATTTAACACCCAAGTTCACTCAAGTCAAACTCAAAAACATAACCACAAAAAAAATTCAAAGTTTAAAAAAGATGATGTAAAGATGATGTTTGATGTTGGTTCAAATTGGTTTCTCCCCCTTTTTGTCATCATGAAAAAGGTGAGAAATGAATCAGGTCTGCTTGGGAATGCGTACGATCTGGAAATCTCCCATAGACTGGACTATGCCTTCTAGCCTCTTCAAGTCTTCCCTTAGTTGAGCTATCTCCTCTCCTTTGGCATTGGCTTGAAGTTGTAGAGCGAGGTCTTTCATTTTGTCCTCCGGGGTAACCGAAGATGCTTGTCCAAAGATTCTTTATGGTTTGAATCTCACAGTCTAGAGCATATATTTGTCCCCGCATTTTCAGAAGGATATCAAGAATACGACGAAAATCCGCTGAGTTGTCCGTCTGTGTACTGGGATGAGCTTTTTCAGATGGAGTGAATGCGACGATGGAGCTTCGTATAATCTTGCAGATTTGGAGTCGACGTATCGTGTCCTTCTTCGGTGCAATTGAGAAACCCGAACTTCTTCGGGTCCGCGGAGATTGTCTTGGACCTTCACTATCGGCAAAGCATGAGGTGTGGACTTTTCTTGCTCGCCAACTCCCCCTATCTCTAGGACATCGAAAGGGGAAGAGTGATGATCATGCTCTTCTGTATCTTGATTTCCCTTTTCTCCAGATTCAGCTGCAGACTTTTCTTTCTCTCCTTCTCTTTCTTCTTCAACTTCTTTTTCCTTCTCTCTCTGCTCTTCTTCTTCTCTGTTCTTGGCTTGCTCCTCTTCTTCTCTCTGTTTCTTCTGAAGTTCTGTTGGTTGAGGCATAGAACGTCTGGTTCTTGTTAAAGCACAGATAATGGGATCTTCATCCTCTTCATCTTCATCTTTCAAGATGAGAGTTCTTTTCTTCTTTTTCGATGGGGCTCCAATGGCCTCCTTTCCTTTCTCTTTGAAAAGACATTTAACCGGAGACTTCACTCGAATTTCTCCATTGCCTTGGAAAGTTCTTGCAGACGCATCTTCGTTAAAATCTTCAAACCTACCACCATCTTATCGCACGGTCGAACACAAAGTGTATGAGGCGGTTCAATATTCATGTGTCTCGAAGATCTTGGTCACTGCACTGGATAAGGCAATTGTCCCTTGTCTTTCGACATTGCTCTGTACATATGGAAGAGAATGGTATGAGGGAGAGAGAACTTCCGTCCTGAGTTGATCGCGTACATCAACTTTGCTTCAGAATTAGACATAGTAGTCTTTGAGGTAGACTTCGGTCTGAGACAATTGATCACAATCTTATGAAGCACGATGTTGATGGCATTCATCCTTGAGTAGGTAATTCTCTTCTCTGTATCTCTATCTTTGACCAGTTCCAGAGTAGTACGAGCAGGTGAGACTTTGATTGGATGATAATGTCTTCGTTCAACTCCAACTATGTCCGCCAACATATCCACATCTATCACGTAGACTTGGTCTCGTACACTGAATGAAATTCTATTCGCATCCAAAAAGCTGAGATTCGAATAGAAATATGCGGTCAGTTGTGCATAACCGTCCGTGGTGTCAGAGCAAAATTTCTCAAGTTGAAGCAAATTCAACTTCTCTCTTAAGTTCATGTTGATGGCGTCCAGGAAGTTAAAATCGACACTTCTAGGGTTTATTACCCCTCTTTTCAACAGTCTGAAATTCACATTCTCCTGATCATTTGATTTGAACAAATCCATCCGATTTCCTTTCACCTTCGCTGCCACACCCATTCTCGGTTTGAATTCAAGAAACATTCTGTCATCATCGTTCCCTTCAATCAAATTTTGTCCTGGTACACGAGGATCACTTGGAATATTCGCAAGTGCGTCCTCTGCTTTTCCTTTCAGAGCAACTCCTAATTCCTCCATTTTCCGCAGAAAAAGATACTCATTCCCATAGTTTTTGTCCTTAAGGAAGTCATCTATATATTTCAATGGTGTACCGGTGCTTTTCAACGCGCGATAAAGCTTATAGATAAAGGAGGGTTTTTGGACTCTTACTGGGTCGGCGTTCTCGATTATCTCTTCCTCCAGATGTTGACTTACACCTTGTGGGGTAGAAGGCGTTGAATGACGTGGATGAGAGCGAATCGGACTTTGTCGCTGACTTGATAAGTCTTCTTCTTCGGTGAGATCGAAGTGTGTCGGTCCCTTCTCCATTCTTTGTGGTCCCCTGCTTGCTATTCTTGATGATTTCCTCGAAGAAGACATCCTCTTTGTCGTTTGAAAGATTCCTTCACTTGCTTTCCCAAGAAAAGTGACCACTTTCTCGAAGATGAACAAGAAGTAGAAACAGGATCGGGAGGAGAGTGCCTTTTAGGGTTTTGAAGATTGGGTAAAGACAACTGTATTTATATAACTCAGTTTTGAAAAGGGAAGTTCAATCGACACAAGGAAGGTGTACGAACACTTCTTTTTAATATCAATAACTGCCAAAATTAATTCTTTTGAAAAGACAAGTTTTCGATTTTCACACAGATTATAACTGAAGGAAAAATCGTACCTTTTCGAGTCCGGATAAAATAGCAACTTACAGTCTATAGCCATGAATGTCTGAGTCTGAAGATTTAGAGTCTGAGAGATTAGAGTCTGAGGGTTGGTGAGTCTCTAGACTTTGACTTCTTCAAGCTTCAAAATGTTGAGTCTTGAACGGATAATGTCGAATTGATTTTTCTCCAAAGGCTTTGTGAAAATATCCGCTAGTTGACTCTTTGAATCAACAAATTGAATCGAGATTTCTCCATTTTGGATATGATCTCTAATGAAGTGATGTCGAATCTCAATATGCTTTGCTCTTGAATGAAGGATTGGATTTTTGGTGAGATTGATCGCGCTGGTGTTGTCACATCTTATTTCTGTGCATGAGTCTTCAATGCCAAAGTCTTGTAGCTGTTGTTTTATCCATAGAATTTGCGAACAGCAGCTTCCAAGAGCTACATACTATGCTTCTATCGTTGAGAGAGCCACGGTACTTTGTTTCCTTGAAAACCAAGATACTCGTCCTATTTCCAGCAAGTTGACAAGTTCCGAAGTGCTCTTTCTATCGACTCTGCAACCGGCCAGATCTGCGTCTAAGTATCCTAGAAGATTAAAGTCTCCCCTCTTTGGATACCAAAGACCGATGCTTGAAGATGAAGCAATGTATTTGATAATACGTTTCACGGCACTGAGATGTGATTCTCTAGGATCTGATTGAAACCTAGCACAGATACAAACACTCAACAAAATATCAAGTCTAAAAGCGGTAAGATAAAGAAGTGAACCGATCATGCTCCTGTACAGTTTTTGATCTACTTTCTTCCCTACTTCATCCTTGTCTATCTTCAAAGAACATGACATTGGTATGTCGGTCTTTTTGCATTTTTCCAGTCCAAACCTTTTGACAAGATCATTTGCATACTTTTCTTGATGAATGAAAGTTCCTTCCTTCATTTGCTTCACTTGGAGTCCAAGAAAGAATGTTAACTCTCCCATCATACTCATTTCAAACTCATCCTGCATAGACTTAGAAAATTTATTGCATAGACTTTCATTAGAAGATCCAAAAATAATATCGTCCACATATATTTGAACCAGAAAGCTTTTGTTTTCCTTTTTGATAAA
Source organism: Eucalyptus brandiana (assembly GCA_014182725.1). NCBI lineage: Eukaryota > Viridiplantae > Streptophyta > Magnoliopsida > Myrtales > Myrtaceae > Eucalyptus > Eucalyptus brandiana. The sequence goes on from CM024669.1 coordinate 35,643,200, forward strand.
TAAAGTAGTATCTATTTTACCTTTGACAAAACCATTCTGCATTAGGAACTTACTTAGTCTGTCGTACCAAGCTCGAGGTGCTTGCTTTAAACTATACAAGACCTTTTTCAGTCTGAAGACTGAGTCTGGCTTCCTTTGGTCTTCAAATCCAGGTGGTTGTTCCACATAAACTTCCTCATGGATGAATCCATTTAGGAACGCACTTTTGACGTCCATTTGAAATAACCTGAAATTTTTATAACAAGCAAACGCAAGTAATAGTCGAATAGCTTCTAACCTTGCTACCGGGTGCGTAAGTCTCGTCATAGTCTATTCCTTCTTCTTGCGTATATCCTTTGGCCACGAGTCTTGCTTTGTTTCGTACGACTTTTCCATCCTCATTCATCTTGTTCCCGAATACCCATTTGGCTCCAATAATGCTTTTACCTTTTGGTTTAGATGTCAATTCCCGGACATCATTGATGTTGAACTGCTCGAGTTTTTCTTGCATAGCTTCGATCCAGCTTTCATCGATAAAGCTTCTTCTATGCTTTTTGGTTCAATTTCGTAGATTAGAGCCACAGCACTAGATTCTTCACGCCTTTTTGATCTCGGTGCGGATTCCTTCATTAATTTCGCCGATAATGAGATCTTTGGGATGACTGGACTTATGCTTCCGCATTCTTGGTTGATTTGCCCGGTTGATGATCTCTTTCTTTATTTGAATCTTCATGAGCATCTTGATGTTGGACTTCCAGTCCGAGATGCTTCTTGAGTTGTAAGCCTTGAAAGGTCTGGAGCAGGTTCAGACTCCTTATATTGAGTCTGACTGGATTCAACATGCGTTGAGTCTTGGAATTTGACATTCATTGATTCCTCCACCGACTGGCTTTTCTTATTATAGACTCTGTAAGCCTTGCTTGATGTAGAATATCCAAGGAAGATGCCTTCATCTGATCTTTCTTCAAACTTACCAACTTGATCATTTGCATTTTTTAAAATAAAGCATTTGCAACCGAACACATGAAAATATGAAACACTAGGCTTCTTACCTTTGAACAATTCATAGGGGGTTTTTTCTAAAATAGGTCTTAGAAAGACTCTATTGATGATATAGCATGCTTTGTTGAAAAACGACTTCAGCCCAAAATCGTGAAGAAATTTTACTTTCAATTAAAAGAGTTCTAGCCATTTCTTGAAGAGATCTATTCTTTCTTTCCACCACTCCATTTTGCTCGGGAGTATATGGAGAGGAAAACACATGATTAAAACCAGATTTATCACAAAACTTTGTAAAATCTTGATTTTCAAATTCACTTCCATGATCTGTTCTTATACTTGAAATAGCACATCATTTTTCATTTTGAACCTTTTTAGCAAACTTCTCAAAGTACGAAAATGTTTCGACTTACTTGCAAGAAAATATACCTGTGTAAAGCGAGAGTAATCGTCAACAATTACTAGACAATATTTCTTACCTTCAATGCTCGGGTTCTTGTTGGTCCGAAGAGATCCATATGCAGCAATCGTAGTACATGATTAGTAGAGACATGATTTATTGGCTTAAATGAATTTCTTACCCGCTTTCCTGAATACATGGTGTGCATGAATCAGACTTTTGGTAAGGCAATTTAGGTAGACCTTGAACAAGCTTCTTTGATGAGATTTTGGCTAATTGCTTCTTGTTGACATGGCCAAGCTTTCTGTGCCATAAGACCGCTTCATCTTGAATTGAGATTAGGCATTGTGTTTCATTTGGTCTTACATCAAGGAGGTAGATATTTCCATGCCTTCGACCCATGAAAGACTGAGTCGAGTCTTTACTAATTCCGGAACATATGCCTTCTTGAAAGGAGATCTTGAAGCCAGTATCACACAATTGGCTAATGCTGAGAAGATTGTAGTTGAGTCCTTCCACTAAAGAGACATTGCTTATTGTGAGATTTCTAATTTTCACAGTTCCAAAACCCACAATGCTTCCTTTGCTGTTTCCACCAAATGAAACTTTTCCACCATTTACTTGAATAAACTTTATAAAGCAATTTGAGTCTCGTCATGTGTCTTGAGCATCCGCCGTCAAGATACCACTTTACCTTCTTTTTGAGAGACCCGCATTCAAAAGAGAGTCTCAAGCTTTCTTTGGTACCCAAATTTTCTTGGGTCCTTTGGTGTTAGTAGGATAAGCATTATTAGGCCATACCTTTTTAACAGGCTTCCAAACCATAGGAAACTTTTTCTCAAAGTGATCCTGACTGTTACACTTTGAACATCTTAGAGCATTTCGACCTACAGACTTTACAAAAACTTTCTTGAAATGATTTTTGTAAGCCTCTCTCGACGGTCTTTTCTTAATTCTTTCTTTTACTTTCGGAAAATCAATCAAAGGGATTGTTTTTCGCTGTCATACCTAAACCAGACTTATTGAAGTAAGGTCTTTGAACTTAAAGAACTTTCTCAAGTTTTTCAGACCCTATTGAAAATTTCTTTGAAATATTTGATAAGTCAGTTTTTAAGAAAGCATTTTCTTTTGAAAGTTTATCTTTATTCTCTTTAAGAGTAGAAACATTCAAGTCTAAACTTTTCACTCTTTCTTCTAAAATGTTTTCCTTTTGTTTTAGAGCTGAATTTTCCTTTTTAAGTTCGGAAATTTTTTTGAGAGAAGTCTTAAGACTAAAACATAGTTCATCAATGTATTTAGAGACTTTGACAGAATTTTAAAATCACTTACCTCAAATTCACCGTCCGAATCGATCCAGAAGTCGAGTCCGATTGTGCCATTAGACACAAAGTTAGCATATTCCTCATCACTTTCTTCACACTCGTATCGCTCCGGGTTTCGGCTTTGAGAGCTTTTCGAGACTTTTCGGCTTTTCCTCTCTTCTTCTTCGAAGAGGACGAGTTGGGTCCGATGTGTCCCTTTTTCTTACATTTGAAGCGGACTACATCTTTATTTGGTTCCTCATTATCAACAAACTTGGTTTGCTGTTTCTGAAAATTTTGTTTCTTTGAGTTGAACCTTCTTTCTTTTCTATTCAGCTTTCTGAATTTTCTTATCATAAGAGCAAGCTCCTCATCGTCCAAATCTTCTTCAGAATCTGTATCATCAGAATCATCATTAGATTTTAATGCAATGGATTTCTTACCTCTTGGATCTTCGTCTTCATTAATTCGTTCCACTTCGTAGGACTGAAGAGTTCCAATCAGCTCGTCTACAGATAATGGCATAATTCTTTGCGTCTCTCTTATTGAAGTCTTTATATGATTTCAATCCTTGAAGAGTCCACGCAGTAGCTTGTTCACCTTCATGGGATCAGAAATTTTCTGTCCTTGATTCTCAAGACCATTGACAATATCTGTAAAACGGCTAAACATGTCAGTTATAGATTCTCCTGGTTTCATTTTGAAGGCTTCATATTGACCAAGAAGAATGTTAATTTTGGTCTCCTTCACTCGGTCTGTCCCTTCATAGGTGATATGTAATCTGTCCCAGACTTCTTTTGCTGTAACACAAGAAGATATTCTGTTATATTCAGTTGGTGACAAAGCACAATATAAAGAGTAAATTGCTTTTGCATCGAGTGCTTGTCTCTTGTTTATCTCTTCTTGAGACATTCCGCTGGTCTCAACAGTTTCTTTCCCTCTTTCAGACACTGATGCAACAGTAGGAGTGATTCCTCTTTCTACAACGTCCCATTCCAGAGGATCCTTTGACCGTAGGAAAGCTTTCATCTTGTTCTTCCAGATGTTGTAATCCTTTCCATCAAAGTAGGGTGGTCTGGTATTGCTTTGCCCTTCCACCAGCCCTGGTGCTAGCATACTAGCCATGGATCTTTTACTTTGAAGTAAAACACTTCAAATAAAGTAAGAACACGGGCTCTGATACCAATTGATATAGCTAGTACGAGTACCTAGAGGGGGGTGAATAGGTATAAAGGATTTTTCTTGATAATTACACAATACTTAGATAGTTGAAGGATTTGCAGCAATTAATAATCAATCGTAAGACTGAGTAAAGGAAAGAGAGAATTGAACATGCGGTTTATAGTGGTTCGGCTTGATTCAAGCCTACGTCCACTCTTTTCGCACCGATGCCTATTGGTGGATTCCACTATGAACAAAGAGATGTTACAGCGTTGATCTTCCTTGACTTCTAGGTGTAGATGATCTACCACACTTGCTCAAGGTATCACTAAGTATAAACACTCTCTGTGTATACAATTTCGCTCAAACTGTATCGACTAATAATCAAGGTGCTTCGAGACTGGAATTTTTCTATCGATCACACTCTTCAAAACAACTAGAACGTCTTCCTTTTATACTCCTTTATGCCATCATAGCCGTTGGCACTTACCAAAGGAATTTCTCCAATCTACCCGTTGGACGGAATCAATCAAGAAGATCATTCGAGCTATTTAAGGAATCTGACGATAGCCAATCAATCCTGTTCGCCCATACAATCAGGATCTTGGTTTCCAAGAATAGAACATTCCAAGAATATTTCGTCGACCATCGGATCTTCAATCGATCTAGATAAGAACAAAAAGAAACCGAAATATTTATCCAACCAAGGGATCTTCTCCAGAGGATAGGATCGAATCCTCAACCATATACCTCGGCTTCTGGATTTCCTTCGTCATTGAATTTAGAAAGACTGTCAGTGAGAATAGTCTTGAGTCTTGAGTCTTGAGTCTTGAGTCTGGTGATCATAAAGTTTTCAGACTTTAAACTGTCGGTTTGCAAATATCCAGACTAGACTGATAGAAATGTTTTATCGGCTTCAAAATATTCTGGAAATATTTCTCCAACACAATGTAGCAAGTTACTATTCACTTTTACTGTAACAGTAGGCTAGGGAAATCACAGTTCACTGTCACTATTCATACCGTGCGAATAATTCCCTTTCGGCACCTTTGTTTGTTTTAAGACTCGTGAGCTTGGTCTTTGTTTGTTTGTGTGACCTCTTATTGCTTATAAAAGGCGAGATGATGTAATGTGTTGAGCAGAGTCCCTAGAGTAAAGTAAGTGTTTTATAAAATTCTCTCTAAACTTATCTTCTTATCCAGGCTGGTAGGATCCTCTGAGAAATGCAGCTCGGATAGATTAGAAATGTTACAATTCCGGTTCTATTTGGGTGTCTCTAGGCTCTAAACTAAAGGGCAGAGTAGTTTTTTGCTAAAAGATTGTCCCTGAAGGGCTTGAACTAGAGTTGTTCGCCCAATGTGGAAAGGCATACCTGCAGAAATTAAGCAAGCACATGCTAGAACACCAACACCTCCTGGGACAATGTTTGCCTATACACCAAAAGACAAAACCCTAAGTCTCAACATAGGACGGGTCAAATTGAATAATATTTTGGGTTAGTTAAATCAGGGTTGTCACAGTCAATGACATAGGTAGGCCACAATCTCCACAAACGTAGAGAACAAAAACAGAGACATGATCAGGTAAAAGGATGTGATAAACAAACCAGGACAACTGAGCTTAGAAATTAATCCTGGACTGTTAATTTTGAATGGTACCTCGCCGATGACTGTCATTGAACACAACAGGAAGAGGTATAAACACCGTGCAAACATGATAAACAAAAAGGAAGAAGAAGAAGAAGAAGAAGAAGAAGAAGAAGAAGAAGAAGAAGAAGAAGAAGAAGAAGAAGTTGTTTGGGTTTGGTCTGGCGGAGATAAAATGCTGTAGAAAACATTGTTTGTGATCATGTGCGACATATCATTATACACTCAAACAGGTCAGTATCAAGGACTAATCTATACAGACTCAATTTGGTTAGTTTGTCAAACATATGGTGGGCAGTTTAGTTGCTTAGTTTATATATGAGTTAGGGTAACGGTCCATTTCATTCCATCGCAATAAGCACTTACGTACATCATCATCTCAGCCTCGATCACATCAGATCTTAGATTGACGATGTATGAAGTCTCAGTACCTGTTTTCATTCTAAAACTATGACCGATGGTAACAAATATCTAACTCCCCTTCATCAAGCTTAATTTTTAGCTCCGAACAGTGAGAAAATCCAAGCAAGGAGTTCCACAGAAATTTCACCACTGAGGACTGGAAGTTAAATTGAAGATATGAACGCGAGATAACTTCCGCGAATTTCCCGATCGTGAAACAGGGAGGGGCAGAGCAGGAAAGGCGCAAATCCGAAATGCCGAGAAACGCGACGGTGACGAAGGCTAATAACGTCGGGAGAGTAGAAGTGAAGGAATTCTCAGGGGTAGCAGGCAGCGACGAGCGGCGATAAGGGTAATCAGAATTGGAATCTGAAAGCAATCTCTGGAAGAGCGAGGTTGAAAACCACTCGAAGCTCTCAGTCACTGCAAAGGAACGGAGCACTTCCATATTCTGGAACCTTCCCGATGTTCCTTCGCTCGGCATTCCTTCTCGTGCCCGCCGGCGCGGTCTCATCCTCGCTCGTTCAAGAATGAACGTGAGAAAAAAATGTTTTTATGGGCTAAGGTTTATTCAAAAGGTTCAAGAGCCTGTGCTGAAAAAGAAAACCTCGTTTTTATCACTTTTCATCTCATTTTCATTGTTTTCTATTTATTTATTCATTTAATTTGATATTATCTGGCTACTTTTTTATTGTTTACTTTTACAAAAATGAATACTTGAATTGTCAACTAAAATTTATATCTCAACAAAACCTTCTTGAGAAATTTTTTAGGATAGGTCAATAAATTTTGTTGTTCATGATCATGGTACTTAGGATTTACCTTTTTGGAATTTCCCATTGTTCCTGGATCTAACTCTTGCTGCAATTTCTTTGAAATTAAATTTCAAAGAGAGGCCTCTAATTGTGAAAGACCCACTGATTTTTTTTCCTTGAATTCATTTTTCTAATTTTGCTTATTTGGTTTGATTTTAATAAGCATAACGAAGGATAAAAGTTTCTGAATCTTTTATTTTATTTTTTAATTATCCTCTTGTAAAGGATCCGACTTGAGGGAATAGGGGATATATGAAAACAGTAGTCAACTCTAGGAATAATTTGTTAATGGGGGGCAAGATTTGTGCAAGTTTACTAAGTCTACACATTTGACCGACCTATCATCATCAAAGAGGTAAAGTGATGGGTGACTGCTCCCTTGATTGTATCTGCTTGGCTCCTCAAAAGTCTTTTGTTCTAGTCTTCTTGTCCCCTTTCCAAGTCAACCGCCGTGTTTAAGTAGAAATTTCCAATAACAATGGCCTTCTTTTCACTTTCATGTAAAAAATCACAGAGTTTCTTCCATTTCCAATAACAAGGGCCTTCTTTTCACTTTCACGTCAGGAATCACACAGCATCAATATCCCAAAGGGCAAAAAAAAAAAACTCCATATGTTCTACTTGATCCCATTCCACAACATCGATATCCCAAAGAAAAGAAAAAAAGAAACTCCATACGTTCCAGACTAAAGTCAAATCAAAATCCTGAGATGAGTCCACACTGCACTTACACACGAGGTTTAGTTTGCACAGTGTTCTACATCTTCTTCATTACCATCTCAGAAGATCCCGTCGCATCGTGGTAAGATGAAGTATCATATGAAGTCAACCAAGCCGCAATTGTAGGGCCAATCACCGTTTGAACATAAATTATCCGTTTTATGTTCCAGGAGGAGGAAGAGAATTATGCGGTTATCCTGGATTTGACATCACTTGTGAAGGAAAAAAAAAACTATATATGGTCCCTACTCAATTGAAAGCATCTCCTACAATGAGAGTTCCATCGATTTAGTAAGCCAATGGAATACTTCTTGCTTTGGTCCTCGTTCCTTCGGTTTTCTTCCCCAAAACGTCTTCCTAAAGAATTGTGGTTCTCTTTATAGACTATGGTTCTTCTATGACTGCACGAACGCTTCTTTTCCCTTCCCAACATCCCCTTCGAATTGTACTTCTAACGTCATATACAACGGCTCCGTTGCTTTACTTTTTAATGCGACGTTCCCTCGTCCACAAAGTGGATTCTGCCGGTTCTTTACGTGGGTACCGGTAGAACCGGAGGGAGGGCTCTCTAATCAAACTATCGAAGATGTCGACTACAAGGAGTTGTTGGAGAAACGGTTCCGATTAAGATGGGATTTACTAACTAAATATAGTTGTATTGGTTGTCAAGAAAGTGGAGGCCGATGTGGACGATTACGAGACATGGACTTTCTGTGCTATTGCCCACATGGATTCAGTCATCCCAAGGACTGCAATAGCGGCGGTGACAAGGTTTTTAAAGTTATGAATTAACGGTTCATGCAATAAGCTCATCATAGATTATTATCTTCCTTGAACACTGAACAGCATGTGGATATTATGATGGTACGAATCTTATAAACAAAAGTCATGCACGCCGTGCTTTATCAATTTGATCATCTCTCTTTTCCGGTTTACTCACGTGGGCTACTCCACTCTCAGTTCTAAAAGCCAAATTAAGGCTGGAATTCACTGTGTAATCCTTGAGATGTTACGATCCCATCTTTATATAGCTATGCTTCTACGGATACAAGCAATCCTCACAACACTTAACATTCTATTCTCTAATTACATACACTCAGATTTCTACGAAGAAATGGAATTCTCATTTAACAGCTTCGACGCACAAAAACGGAAAGATGATGGACACTCAGAGCATAGGCTCCTTTTGTTAAAAGGAAAATGATATAAATAATCATCAAACTTTAACTCGATATATAATGTGATTTCTGAACTTTTAATTTATTTAATATAGTCCTTGAACTTTAATCGAATGTGCAAGTCGTCCTTGAACTTTTAATATATTTAATGTGATCCATGAACTTTTAGTATTTGTTCAATATAGTTATAGGACTATATGAAATTGTTTAATATTATGCCTAAACTTGAATGAATGGAAGAATGATATTGAACATTCTCACGTACTTTAAGAACTAAATTGAACATTTACCATAAGTTAAGGAACACTGCACGTTTGGTCAAAGTTTAGAGATCATTGTGCAATTATCCTTTTTTTTTCGTTTCCCCTAATTTTGTTACGACCATTTTGGAATTCCAATGCCACGAGTGGCCATTGGTGTGCCATCTACAGTCTCAAAACCTCACTATGTAGGTTTACGGAGACAATTTCTCAAAATAGTCAATTCTGCTTCTGCAGCGGTTGCATGCCCAAATATGGTAAACTGTTATGATATTCTCTAGCTCGGTTTTTTGGGATTCTAATACCTAAGACCAGCCATAGAACACCAATTCGAATATATATCAAATTGATAGAGAGTCTGTATCTTCTCTCTAGAATTTCAGAGGCTTGTAGTAGAACCACTAGTCCATCTGTAGTGAGAGCAACTTCTGTAGTCAGGTCCATCCAAGCTTCCACATACCCAAGCTTGTTCTCCTTCCGATAGCTACCTTCGAGCGAATTGACATCATAATGTTCTGTATACCATTCAACTTCTACTTGGTCAATCCAAAATCTTCAATGATTACACGCCCTCTAATTTGTTCACCATTCGCAAAGTCCATCCAAGCTTATTGATGTTTTCTTGTCCTCTAGTTCTTTCACATTCTATTAGTTCATCTGAACAATTTTTATGATGATACGTCCTTCAATTTGTTCACCATCCACTTGGTCCTTTTGAACATCGAAATATACCTAGTCTAATTATTTGTTCACAATTTGCAGGGTCATCCACTCATCAACATATCTCATGTCCAATAACTTGGTCACCTGCTACAAAACAAAAGCCGTTCTACACTCTTAGATGTCTTATTACTGACACCATCTTCATAAAAATGTATATAGAGAAGATATCTTCTGCACACTCAATTTCACATGCTAGTATACTTCTTTTGTAATCCTCAAAATATCATAGAAATGTTTCCTAACATCATGACTTGAAAGAGCGGATCCAATTCCACTTCACCATAGAGATCCCACGCCATAGCTCTTATGTGCATTTCTCACATTTAACCTATCAGTTTCCACTTCCCATTTATGATCTCCTTCGGTGAGATAATACCCAATCGGTGTACAAGTTTTCTTTCTATGCTAAGTTACCATTTTGCATGGTGCACCCTCATGAATACTTTTGCAGATTTCTACTTTAGAATAGTCATTTTAAAATGGGAAAATTACCAAAAAAGTCATAAACCTATTACAATTGTGTCAATTTAATCTTAAACTTATTTTTTTTTTATCAATTGAGTCCTAAACCTTTTACAATTATTCCCGATTAGTCCATCCGACCAAAATTGGTTGGCCGGAGCTGACGTGGCGGCCGTCGGTGCCGGCGAGCTTTTTTAATAATATTTTATTTTTTGAAATATTTTATTAATTTTTTCCTTTTTCCTTTTTTTCTCTTTTTTTTTTTTTTTTTCCCTTCCTTCCTCCTCCTCTCCTCCTCCCTCCTCCTTCCTTTGGCTCTAGCGATCGGCTAGAGGGGAGGGCTGGCTGGTTGCGTATGGCGAGCCCCTCTCGTCGGATCCTACGAGGTGAGCCCTTGCCAAATCCGGCGGGGGCTCGCCTGGCCGGCGCTGGGCGCGAGCTCGCCAATTGGCAAGGCGAGCCCGTCAGATCACCTCAGTCTAGCCAAAGGAAGGAGGAGGAGGGAGGAAGAAGGAAGAGGGAGAAGGAAAAAAAAAAAGGAGGAAAAAGGAAAAAAAAAAATTAATAAAATATTTCAAAAATAAAATATTATTAAAAAAAAAAGGTTTTCCCAAGACGGCTCGCTAATTTTGGCTGGATGGATTGATCGGGAATAATTTTAAAAGGTTTAGGACTCAATTAGTAAAAAAAAAAAAAATTAGAACTAAACTGGAACAATTATAATAGGTTTAAGACTTTTTTGGTAATTTCCCATTTTATAATAGGGAAACCGACTTCTCATTTCAATGAGATAAATATATAGGACTCCTGTTCTTTACCAAAAAAAAAAAATATATAGGACTCCTGTTTACCAATAAATTGCACAAATAGTTGACACACCTCATTTTTAATGGCAAATATAAGTTACTCATAATATTTGGAACTTGCTGCCATTCTTAGGTTGTGCATTAATTTTATATGAAATAGGATTCGGATGAAGGTACATGCTGTGGCAATTTTTTCCCTGTATATTCTCTATTCATCCGAGTATGCCAAGCTGATCTATGAACCCTATGGATGCTATTTTGCTATCCTTTCCCTCAATTGACCTATCTGTTTTCTCAACTTTGATGCAGGAAAAGGACGTTGGTGGATGGACTAGGTAATTTCCTTTTATCTAGTTATCATATTGGCTCTGCTGACCTGAACAAACCAAAGTATAACTACGACAATCTGCTCACCGGTTGACATGACAAAACAAAAGAAACGGGATCATCTTACTACAGAAGTATCTTTTATGGTTTCTACTGCAAACCTATCTCACGATGCTGATCAAATCAAAGTTGGTTGTACCAAAATCTTCTTACTTCATCATAAGAGCTCAACTTTCGGTCCATGCTTCCAGCCAACATAATCCATATGTCCTAGGAAGACACGAAAGTCAAAAGCATTTTCCTATATTTGAAACAGGTTAATTATCTCCTGTTGCATCAGGTATCGGAATCGGAAGCTTGGTCATCATCTTCTTGTCTTACATGATCCACTTGGAGATGATGGATGCTTCTTTGAATTTCCATTTGAAAAACGGCGCCTCATATCCTCAGTCCAGTTCAGACATGGAAGAGAGCAATGTCTATTTTGAAGTCCCCATTTTCAACCGTACCGAACTTGAAGAAGCCACAAATAGCTTCCCTGCTTCCAATGAACTCAGAAACGGAGGTTTTGGAACTGTTCACCACGGTGAGAAAATGTTCCTTCACTATTCCTCCAAGCGATCCTCAATTGAAAGACATTTTCTACAATGTTCTTAACAGGAAACCTTCAGGATGGGCAGGAAGTAGCAATAAAGTGCCTATATGAACGTAACTACTGAAGTGTACATCAGTTCATGAATGAGGTAGAGATCCTAACCAATTTGCAACACAAAAACCTTGTGTCTCTATATGGTTGCACTTCTCGCCACAACCGTGAGCTTCTACTTGTCTATGAGTACATTATTGGAATTTTCAATAATATGGGCTTACATTAATTAATTAGTTTTCTATTTTAAATAATTAGGTTAGCGGTATTCCAATATTTGTTGAACCCTACAATGATATGATTAAATTGGGTATTGGCATCTATTGATAACGGGCTCAGTTGAGTAGTAAAGTGTATGCAATTGTGTTTAACTGAAGCCCGTAATGGAAATGGCTCAGTTGACACGCTGTTGATTAGGGTTTGCTAGGTCACATCTCTAGCTTATAAAAGAGTAGGTTATACCTATCGATTGCTTTAATCCCATTGAAAACTGCTATATCAAAATAGGTCATAGAAAGGAAGATCTGGCATTTCGATAGATCATTGGTTATCAAATTGATCTACTTTTCTTCAAGTGAAACAATTGCTCAAATAGGCACACTTTAATTCCGCTATATTTATTGATCTTTACAATCATATATGGATCCATTTCTTTTTGATTGATTAGTCATTTATGTGAATAAGTTTTATACTAATTTCTAAACAATATGAATTTTGGCTGATTAGTCATTTTTTATTGCAATATGATCGTAGGAAACACATGTTGTAAAGTGTTTCATATTATTTGATGAATTTTGGGCGTAAACTTTTGGAATTCCCTATTGATAAAAATTAGTACATACAATTACTCGCCCAAATGGGGTTATTGTGTATATTAATTTGGAAATTAGCATGAAGATTAATTCCCCATATTTGAAAGATGGGGTGTATATTTGAAAAATATTTATCTGCCCAAAAGGAATAAATGTTTTGAAAATTATATGCAATTCTCCTCTATATTGATATTATGGAGATGTATAATTTAAAGGATTTGTCTACCAAAAGAAGATAGATTCTTGACAAATATATGTAATTCTCATTGTTGTTACTTTATAAACTTCATGCTGTGGATAATAATGATGCATTGTACACCCTGCCCAAATGGGAGTTTATAATGTACTAATTATTTTTGTTGAATTGCTTATTACCCGTAATTGATCTTATTGCATTATGTGTGACAAACAATTACCTTTACTGTAAATAACAATAATGTCACGGTTGAAATGTTAACTAGATCTATTATTATACTGTTACATGTATAAAACTTATTCACATAAATGACTAATCAATCAAAAAGAAACGGATCCATATATGATTATAAAACACTGAGATCAATAAATATAGCAGAATTAAAATGTACATGTTTTAGCCATTGCTTTACTTGAAGAAAAGTAGATTGATCTGATAACTAGTGATCTTCCTCTCTATGACTTATTTTGATACAACACTTTCAATGGGATTAAAGCAACTGATAGATATAACTTACCCTTTTATAGGCGACCTTACAAACCCTAATCAACAGCATGTCAATTGGGCCATTCCCATTACGAGTTTCAGTTAAACACAATTGTCTATACTTTGCTGCTCAACTAGGTCTGTTATCAATAGATGCTAATACCTAATTTAATCAAATCACTGTAAGGTTCAACAAATATTGGAATATCTATTAACCTGATTATTTAAAATAGAAAACTAATTAATTAATGTAAACCCATATTATAGAAAATTCCAACATTCTCCCACTTGAGCTACATTAATTAACTTATTTTATTTTGTAAAAGATTTTATATTGAAAATAACACTATCAAGTTAATAACTTAAAATTTTATTTTATGTAGCCACAACTTTTAAAAAATAATATTCCAATAATGTCATCTCAATACCAATCCAATCCTATATAACCTCAATATAAGACTATAGAGATCAATGTGTTAAGAAAATGCTACAATACAAGACTTTCCATAATCATATATAATAAGTATTATATTTTCATGGATCATGGATCTAGTAGTGTAATAAGAAATAGTACCAACATGTAATCAAAATATACATTATTTCTTATCGATTCTCAATGCAATTTTTCAACGACATGAAACTGCATTAACGTAATTTCTAAACAATATGAAATTGCACAACTATATTACAATCCAACATGAGATCTCATTATCAGTGACATCCATTCATCTTTAAACTAAAATTTGTTTAAAGATACTGTTTTATACTTCCATTTCTTAGTCAACAGGAGAAAGGATAACAATAGAATCAATAATAAATTGGTCGTAAGCATTTTGTTAGAGGATCAGCCAACATAGACTTAGTTCTGATATTTTCAATTACAATGTCTCTATTTTTGACCAAGTCCTTAACAGTATAATATTTGATCTCTATGTGTTTGGACGCATTACTAATCTTGTCATACTTGGAATAAAACATAGTTGCAGTGTTGTCACAGTAGATCATCATAGGTCTAGCAATAGAGTCCACAACTCGCAATTTTGAGATCAAATTTCTGAGCCAAACTTGAATCAACATGCCGTAGCAAGCTACAAACTCAGTCATCACCTCAGCCTCGATCATATCAGATTTTAGATTAACACTGTATGAAGTCTTAGTTACTGTTTTCATTCTAAAACTATGACCTATAGGAACAATTATTGAACTCACCTTCATGAAGCTTAATTTCTATCTCCCAAAGTGAGAAAATCCAAGGAAGGACTTTTCCAGAAATTTAACCACTGAGGATCGGAAGTTAAAATTGAAGATATAAATGCGAGATGCCTTTCACGAATTTTCCCGGCCGTGGAACAGGGAGAAGTAGAGCAGGAAAGGCGCAGATACGGAATGCCCAGAAACGACAGGCGATGAAGGCTAATAACGTCAGGAGAGTAGTTGTGAAGAAATTCTCAGCGGTAGCAGGCAGCGAGAAGCGGCGATGAGGATGATCAGAATTGGAAACTGAAAGCAACCTCTGGATGAGCGAGGTTATAACCACTCGAAGCTCTCAGTCACCTGCAAAGGACCGGAGCACTTCCATATTCTAGAACCTTCCCAATGTTCCTTCGCTCAGCATTCCTTCTCGCGCCCGTTTGCGTCGTCTCGCCCTTAGTCGAGAGAGAGAGAGAAGAGGGATGGGCTTTTCCCTTCTTTTACTTAATTGGGCCAACAAAATGAATTCCACACTAGGTAGTAGGTGTTGGACGCAAATTGCGTAACCCCAAGATCTCCATAACTAGAACAAGAACATACATAATTGAGTAGAAAGATTAACGCACCTGTTTTGGGATCCATTGTTCTTGAAGCGGAAGCGGAAACACAATGTTCCACACGCAAGTCCTTCTCCTCTATTGCCTTCCGTATCACTGGCTCAATGAGGCAGCCCCCCTCACGTGTAGCGTTAGGTAAACGTCCCTTAGGTGAGGATACATATGAGAATAAGGGTTAGAGGAGAGACTTGAGCACTATTTATAGAGTTTCTAGCCAGTCCCTCTCATTACGGGCCAAGCTCAACTCGGCCCACACTAGCCAGCCAATATTAGACTAATTAAGAAACCTTCTATCTCACCTTAGACCAACCCTGTTTTTCGGTAACCATAAAAACAGTAAATTACAATATCAATTAATTTAGTCCACATTAGGAAAACTCTTACATTCTCCCACTTGGACTATATTAATTGAAATCGTACCGTATGTGCGCACATTTGGTCAGAGATAATTCTTAATAGTCAAATCCTATCCCATAAAGTCTTAAACACCGAATCATGGCGGTAATCGCATGTATACACACAGAGCCTTCCATGGTCACGAATATTCTCAACTTTATTGATATGGATTCAATATGGTAGTGTGTCAAATGGATAACATCTCTCATAGAGAGATCCCATTTGTCAGTCACCATTCTCTTACCTTAGGTGTCACAAAAAAACTTGTGCCACTAGAGAATGATTTATGGTTCCAATGAACCCACATATGTCTTGTCCTTATGGTTAACCTTTCTTTATGTATCACAAGACATATGCACAAGGATAATAACCGGATGCCCGGATGTCTCTAGCCTTCACTCAAGGTTTATACAATCCCTTGAGACTTTATCAATATGTATTCAACATAACAACACATTCAAAATATTTTATTGAATGCAAAAGTTGATACATATCAAACCGTTACTAAGTGTAACGAACCACAGATGTGAACTTTATCAGAGTGAAGCCAAAATAGCTCCCACTAAACAACAATATCCGAAGATACTCCTAGACCCATGCTAATGACATGTCACTTAAATACACATGGGCGTAGGCCTTTAGTTAGTGGATCTGCAATCACATTATCTGTGAAAATATATTATATTAAAACGTCACATTTCTGTACCGTTTGTTTTTGGTAAAAAATTTTGACCACCATATATTTAGACCCATTGAGACCTCTGTAGTAAATAAATAATACTACAAATTTGTTATCTCAACACAACCGTATGGATCTATCCATAAAGTTAAAACGATCAACTCCTTCATGAGATTCTAGAGCCTAAAAGCCCAAGTAACAGCCTAAAAGAATGTTACTAACACTGCTTACATAGTAGAAGATGACATAGAACTTTATTTACTGCACTTACTGTTAACATAAATATGTATTCTGTTATTGATTGCATGTCATTAGAACAGCCAACAAAGTTTACATTTAAATACCCTACTAACTGCAAGAATTGAACATAGCTTTAAATTAGCATATAATCTCTTGTCTTCTTTAAGTACCTTAAAACCTTCTTGACAGCAACCCAGTGATCATGTCCTGGATTTGACCGATATCTGCCTAGAAGTCCCGTCACAAAAGCAACATTTAGTCTAGTACAAATTCGAGCATACATTATACTTTTAAGTGCACTGACACAAGGTACTCCCTTTAATTAGATTTTCTCAATATCTAAATAAGGACAATGCGATAGATTTAGTCCATCACCCTTAACAATAGGAGCAATTCCTGGCTTGCAATGATGTATATTGAATATTTCCAATATACAATCAGCAAATGTCCTCCGAGAAAATCTAATATAATATGGTAAAAACAATCCTTACAGACCTTAGTACAAAGGATATAAGATGTTTCAAGGTCACAACTTGTAAGCAAAATATTATATACATAAAGTATGAGAAAAAATAAATTTCCTCCCACTGACCTTGCATTATATTGAATTACTTTGTTCCCAATTGAACAAAAAATAACAACACTATGAAACTTTAATAATATTGTCTGGAAACTTACTTAAGACTATAAATAATACTTTTTCAGTCTACACACAAATTTACTCGAAACATTTATTGCAAAATTTTCCAATTGCACAATATAGATTTTGTATCTATTTGGCGTAACTCCATATATAAATAAATAAATAAATAAACTATTAATGTCGCATTCACTCTGAAAGAATCTTTTAAAGAAATAGTTATTTCTTCACTATAAATAATCCACCCATTTTTCAGAGTTAAAACTTTAGTTACCAATTTGGCTTTAAATTCCACAATCTTTCTTTGAAATTCTTTTAGTTTTGTACGCCAATTTGCAACTAATAAACTTGTGATCTTTAGACAAGTCAGTAAGTTTCCAAACATATTTCATAGATTGTATATCGCCTTTTATGGTATCTAATCACATACTTGATTGAGGATAAGAAACAACATTTATTTATGTCGCTAAATCAACCATGTAGTGGATATTATAGTTATGCTCTCACAAATAGACTATATAGTCTAATGGAATAACTGATCGTCTTTCCCTAACAAATCTCCTTAATAAAGTTACCACCACTTCATTCTATACTTGAGAGGTTTAAAAAATTTCATCATAACTATATTAAGAATAGTATCTTGAACCTCAACAAGTTTAATTTATGGTATAGGAGATTCTACAATTGTCTGTATAGGCAAAGACAAAGACACGACGATCTTCCATCACACTATTATCCTTAATAGTCTGAGAGTAGATATCCTCTACAATTATGTCGAACTGTAGAAATTTTATAGTATGTGATTCCATAATTCTTATACCTTCTTTAAACAATATAGGTAAGATACAAAATAATTTTGAGTGAATCTTTTATTAGGATTTTCAGGCATAGTAATTAAGTTACCACCCCAGAATCTACCAAGTATTTGACAAATGACCCTTTAAGCTATTTCGCATTGTCATATTTGCCAAAATACTCACAGCCACTGTTAAGCTTGATAACATTTTAAGACCTTTATTTCAGTAATTTTCCTTAAATAGAAAACTTTTGGAAACAACCTTTTAATCATATACGAGATGTATATGTCATTAGGACTTAAACACAATCTTTGCAGATGTGTCCTAATTTTGATATCAAACAAGACATAATTTCAAGCAACTAAAGCTTCCATCATCTCATAGCAGTGCAGTATGCAGACAAACCTCTTTTCAAGTGTTCCAGAATGGAACGCTTCATGGACAGTAAGCAAATTCAATTGCTCTTTTTTTTTCAAGCAACAAATCATATGTCCACAACTTAAAATTTGAAACAGTAAAAATCTCAATAATAATGAAGTTATTAATTACAGAAAATGTGATTGAAAATCAAGCAATATATATAATTAGCATCATGTGAGTACTGTGTAACTTGATGTACAAGTACACATCCAGAGAGTTACACGCATAATCATATAATCACCTTTGGGCAGAATACATGACATGCAGTTGTACACTCCCCACATGATAGCGGTTATGAGAATATGTTCCAATTCTTCGTGAATTCATCACCTTTGGGCATATGAATCACTAGAATCAGTCACTCCTCCACCACACTATCATGTATCCCTCCATGAACTAATACACAATCACCTCTTTTGGGAGTATGATTACGCATTAGACCAGGAGACATCCCAATCATCATACGAGACCGAAATTTCTCAAACCCAATCAAGCGTGCCACTTTGGCGATCACTACTCAATTGAATCATTAAAATTCTCTCATACCAGGGATATAAACTTTACTCCTCACATACACCATATACATGTGATTTTAACTTTAGTGATAGGGGCAACATATCACCAAAATCACATATCATGCTAATTACATTACTTTATTCATTAATAAAAATTAATCATACATATATATATAAATATATATATACATCGAACCTGAAAAACAGATTCCAATGAGATTATTGATCACAGTAACACAAGAAACTTCTCATAATAGAGAATAAAACATCTCTTATGCACCCCAATTACATATTACCAGAACAACATAAAAAAAAATGCTGATCTAAAATATCTCTCATAAATTAACATCAATAGTAATACAGGGTACACCAAATCGACAAGCTTGGTTCATAAGGCAAAAATAACTCAAAGGCCAACAATTGATTTATTAATCAATTTTAGGTAACAAATATCATTACTTCAACCAGTGGCCTATTAATTGAGTCAAACCAGAGAACCAAATATCTAAAATTTAACAGTAGATACTATTGCTCTGCATAAATATTGCCATACTACTTAACCATAAAAATATTAACTTGATAGATATTAACAAGTGACCAGATGAGTTCATGTACAATATGCAATAAATTAATCGACATGCATTACCCATATACAGCAGATATGTTAATCAGTACAATCAATTTGGTCACAAGTTCTTAAGACATCCATCATTCAATGATTACCAGCATGTCAAGGAGTATGCATGAGCAACAAAAATTTCATAACCTTTACTGTTTTTCATCAGCTCAATACATAGCTCAATTACTATTCCATAATGGTTGTATCTCATTAAGCCAGATTCAGTTCACAATAAAGTTTGATTTTTATTGATGAATCACACTTTTATAATGATTATGTGATAATATACCTATAACCCAACACTTGTATTTCCAAAATCACAAAAAAATACAAGGAAAAATACTCAAAAATTCATTTAAAATACACGTATTTAGGGTTTCATATGCAATTTCACATCAATAAAACGATCAAACATATAAAATAAATATACCACGTGATAGGAAATCACCATACGAGTCCAACGCCGCCAACCACGGGCCGATACGACGCTCCACGCGCCCACACACGCCGCCTGAGTGCGCGGCGCGTGGAGCTCACGCGCGACGCGCGTTTGACGCGCAGGTGGCGCGTGGCCGCGCGTGGAAGCGCGTGCGGCCTCCTCCGGCGACGCGCCGCCTATGGATTTCTTCGTCTCGTCGAGCCCAATCCGAATTTGTGATTTAATTTAATTTTTATTGAATAAAAAGTCTCGAAAATCACAAATTAGGGCAAGATCCGTACTAATTAGGGCTAATCCGTACAAATTAGGGCAAAAACTTTATACGTTCAAGTTCTAGGGTTATGGTTGCTCTGATACCACATGTTGGACGCAAATTGCGTAACCCCAAGATCTCCATAACTAGAACAAGAACATATGAGTAGAAAGATTAACGCACCTGTTTTGGGATCCATTATTCTTGAAGCGGAAGCGGAAACACAATGTTCCACGCGCAAGTCCTTCTCCTCTATTGCCCTCCGTATCACTGGCTCAATGAGGCGGCCCCCTCACGTGTAGCGTTAGGTAAACGCCCCTTAGGTGAGGATACATATGAGAATTAGGGTTAGAGGAGAGACTTGAGCACTATTTATAGAGTTTCCAGCCAGTCCCTCTCATTACGGGCTAGGCTCAACTCGGCCCACACTAGCCAGCCCATATTAGACTAATTAAGAAACATTCTATCTCACCTTAGACCAACCATGTTTTACGGTAACCATAAAAACAGTAAATTACAATATCAATTAATTTAGTCCACATTAGGAAAACTCTTACAATAGGCATTATCATGAGTTTCAATTAGACTTTTTCTCGTGGGTTCCCTCGCAGACTGCAAACTTTTCGGGCAAATTGATAGCTGTGAATGGGCCTCGACTGAGAATATTGGGTAGAATAGCTTGCCAAGGTTTGAGGGGCTTGGAACTAATAAGTGGAGATATGGACAGCACTAAATCATAATTTTTATACGACGTTCACTTAAATATTATAATTTGTTTCTGATCCCTTGAGTGACATAACTTTTAAAAAAATATTTGTTTGAGTGTCATAAATTTTGATCGATTACTTGAACAGTAAAACTTTAAAAAAAAATCCGTCTAAGTATTGGAGATTTGACGTAGAATGTTTTAGCAATTAAGTTCTAAAATATTCACCATAACCTTCGATTGATCACTTGAGTGTTAAAACTTTTAAAAAATGTTCACCCAAGTGTCGGAAATCTGATGTGGCATAACACGTGATGAATGTTTTTAAAAATTTTAAGAATTCAAGTAATTGATAAAAAAAAAAAAAAGTTATATGACACTCAAGTGGTTGAAAAAAATTATGGCAATTAAGTGAGTGATATATAAAAATTTTAACACTCAAGTGATAAAAAAAAAAAAAATTGTAACACTCAAATGAGCATGTTATATAGTACCTTTTTCCATCTTCTTATCCGCTTCCATGTGGCATCCCAAAATTTAATGACAAGCCATAAGGTGTGTTAAAGTCTCTAATTAGGTGATAAAATTTCCCATGGCTTATGCTTTAGCCATTAGTCTTTTTAATTAGATGATTTGTGCATGTGATTGTGAGAATTTAAATTTGATAGATTAATAACCTATGCTTGGCCATGTACTTTATAAATTAAATTCCAATAAACAATATGTCCCAAGACTTTGGCCAAGATGAAAATTGGAATTTGAAAATATTTATAGAAGAAATTCAAAAAAAAAAAAAGGAAAAGGTCAATTTTTGGGATGGGCCTTAGGCCCATTGGCCTAAGCTTTTAATGGGCGAAGTTGGCCGGCCCAATAGAGGCCCAAGAAGGAGTGGTCGACCGGCCACAAGAAGCCCAAGCCCAAATTCAAAAATCCAATAGGACAAGTGGCACAAGACTCTCATGTATTGGCTTAGGGAAGAAGGCCATGCATTGGCCATGGTTAAGGCAAGTAATGATTGTTAATCATGAGGATTAGGGGGGTATAAGAAGGGAAGAGAGAGAGAGGGTGGCCGGATTCCATTCGGCCGAGAGAGAGGGTGAGAGAGAGAGAGAAATTTCGAGAGAGAGGGAGAGGCCGAGAGAGAAAGGAGGAGGAGGAGCCGCCGTGAGCCGCCGTGTTCGCCGCCCTACGCCGTCGACCGACCGGTCTAGAGGCAAGTGGGAGTCCTCTAGCTTCTCTTGAATGCTTGTATGTTGTTTGCATGTTAAATTCTTGGGTGTTAGATGAGAAAAAAACCGAAGCATGGATGAGTTGTGTGTGAATGGTGCGACTGTTCTTGCTCGGATCATGTGAGTCAGAAAGTTGTTTGAGCTTGCATGTGTGTTTAGAGTCCGATTTTGGCTTCGATTTCTTCATGAAAGTTGTAGGGGACATCTTAAACTACAACATACTCAAATTTGAAGTGAAATGAACAAGTATAGCCTAGTAAATAGACTAGATCTTGAAGACGGTGATTCTGGTGATGTATTCCGAGACACCCGAGACTTCATGGACCTAAATGATGACCATAATCTGGTTATTTGACTTATATCTCTTCATGAAACTTGTAAAGGACCTCTTGATGTATAACATATCCAAATTTCAGAGAAAACGAAAGAGAATAGGTAGGTTAAAACTCAATATTTCGGAGATGTATGCACTGGACGATGCGGTAACGGATCCAGAAGCTTCGTGAGGTTGTATAAAATAATATAAAAATAATCTGGCTTGGAGTTCTTCATGAAAGTTGTACGAAAATGTCTTGGCTATATCCCAGTAAAATTTTATAATTTTTGGAGGCCATATGGGTCCGAGAATCATAGGATGTTTTGTGAAAATTGTGAGATTTTGTAAAAATTCAAATTGGCCATGAATTTTGCATGTAATTATCATCCTATTGGTTTGTTTAATAATTTCTTGAATTTTTATAATTTTGGGAATTTATAGATATTAAATAAATAAATAAATAAAATAAAAGAGATTATTTTATTGGCCATAAATTCCATTAAATTTATTTATAAATAATTTTACTATGTTGCATGTGTGGTGAAGTCTTAGTGCATGTATGACATTGAATTGAGATGCAAGTGTGAATCCATGCTAAGTATGACTTGTTTGATGTCACGCCATATGCCATGTTAAATTGAGATCAAAATAATGGTAAATGTGGATAATGATAAGTGAGGAGGTGGTTGTGGCGGAGGATAATGCCTGGAATGTATAGAGATGCATTGCCGGATGGCCCTGGGAGATTCAGGATGCCCGGAACGTGGGGGTGCCGGAAGCCCTGTCGGAGGTTTCTGCCCGAAGGGAATGCCTCGTGATGCCAGGATTTGGGGTGTGGGATGCCCAGCCAGGGAGTGTAAATGCTGGAAGCCCTGTCGGAGGTTTCTGCCCGAAGGGAATGCCTCATGATGCCAGTTGGGATGCGAGATGCTCGGAATGTGGGGGGGCCGGATGCCCGGTGGCCTGGGATGGCTGAATGCCAGAAGCCTCGGAGGTCTTTGCCCGAGGGGATGATGAAATTGATGATTTGAGAAATGGGTGATGTGGTGATCAAATTTAAAGATAAAGATGAAAATTAACCCATGGCATGATATGCATGATGATGATGATGATGATATGTGATGTGATATGATGATCACCCATGGTATGATATGCATGATGATATGCATGATGATGATGATGATGATATGTGATGTGATATGATGATCACCCATGGTATGATATGCATGGTGATATGCATGATGATGATGATGATATGTGATGTGATATGATGATCACCCATGGCATGATATGCATGATGATGATAGTGATGATGATATATGATATGGCATGATGACATGCATGATGATAGTGATGATGATGATATGTGGTTAGACATGAACGATATGACGATGCCATGATGATGATGACATGTATGATATAATGATACCATGATATGATGACGCATGATAATATGCGCATGACTTCAAGGTAAGTAACGCTTGCAATGCATGTATGATTTGTATGATGCATTGAGTTGTTATTGGATTCCTTATCTGCTAAGTGGTTGTACTTACCCCTTTTTGGGGACCAACATTTCAGATTAACAGTATGCCACTTCCTACCGTCGCGCGGAGTGCATTTTATGGGTTACCGTTCGATGTTGAGGTATAGTGTGAGGAGTTCAATTGTCCTTCTGTACCTGGACTCACCTACATACGTGTGCGCTGTTTTGTCACTTACGACATAGGCCTGGCTGGGGGCCCAGTCGTTCAGGAGTTTGTCTCTGTCCACGTTCGCCGTGATGGGGTGATGAGAGGGATGCTGCCGCCGCCGTCGCCTGACGCACCGGACTAGGTGTGAGGCTCGAGCGTGACGAGTAGGGGTTGTTTCTTTTTGGATAGTTAGCCGACACCTATGATGGGGGTTGTACACATGTGATGTAGAGGGTCGAGGGTTCTTTTTTGAGGTTTTAGGCTAGATATGGCAGAGTCCTAGCTTTTCCTTGTTATGTATCGACCCAAAAGGGAGTCCCATCTTAAAAGTATATGTAAATAAGGTGTCGTGGTTTGTTTATAAAATCATGGTGATTAGTGGTGTGTATTTGTATGATGGTTAGGAGGGGGAGAGATGGTGATGTTTGCTTCCGCTAATGAGTTGCGTTGGGACCGCCTTTGAAAAAAAAAAAATGCCTGTGAACAACGACGCTTTTGTTATAAGTATAAGTACAAGAGGGTAATAAGGTGTAACATTGGTACTTGTGGCGACCGCCGAAGGGTTCGGGGTGCTACATTCCACTCGTTATTTATTTATTTATTTTTGTTATTATCTGGCTAATTTTTACTTTTGTACTTTTTACAGGAATGAATAGTTGAGTTGTTGACTAAAATTTAGATGTCAACAAAACCGTCTCAAGAAACTTTCTTGCGTAGGCCAACGGCATTTGTTACTCATGCTTGTTGTACTTAGAATTTTCCTTTTTGAAATTTCTCACTAGTTGCCGTAACCGACTCCTCCTGCTGCATCTTTGAAGAAAATTCTCCAACAGAGACGCCTAATTGTCAAAGACCTACTGATTTTGTTTTTTTCTTAAACTTATTTTTCTAAATTTGCTTATTTGGTTTAATCTTAATAATCAAACAGGGGATAAAAGTTTCTGTTTCTTTTTTTTACCCATCAATCCTCTTGTAAAGGATCCAACTTGAGGAGATGCATGAAAAAAGAGTCAACTCTTGGAATGACTTGTCAATGGGGGCAAATTTGCGCAAGTTCACTAAAGTCTTTTGTTCTAGTCTTCCTGTCCTCTTTCCAAGTCAACTGCCGTGTTTAAGCAGCTGATCTTACCTGACTAGTGGAAAGAATTGCCAATAACAAGGGCTTTCGTTTCACTTTCATATGAGGAATCAAACAACTTTCTCTTCTTTTTTCTTCTTCTTCTTCATACTATTCCATTCCGTTCTTTAGCTTTGATTTCAAAAATTAAAACGAAGGGAAAGAAAATTCTTATTTCCAAACTAGAACCATATTAAAATCCTGGGATGGGTCTACATTGTGCTTCTGCACAAGAGGTAATTTGCATTGCATTGCACATCTTCTTCATCGCCATCTTAGAAGATCACGTCGAGTCATCATCATATGAAGCTTGCGAACCCCGCAACTGTGGCACTGATGATTTCAACCTAAGCTATCCCTTTTATATTCTTGGAGAAGGAAGTAATTTATGCGGTTACCCTGGATTTGAGATCACTTGTCAAGAAAAAAGGGCTACGTATGGGAGCTACGCAGTTAGAAGCATCTCCTACAACGAGAGTTCCATCGAATTAGTAAGCCCAAGGGATACTTCCTGCTTTGCTCCTCGCCCCCTCCCCTGGCTTCCCGATAACGTTTTCCTAGACGACAGTGTTTCCCGTCATCCTATACTTTCATTCTCCTATAACTGCACCGACCCTTCTTTTCCCTTCGATACATCCTCTGTGAATTGTACTTCTAACGCCACATACAACGCCTCTGTTGCGTTGATTCCAAACTCCACCTTTTATCGACAAGGTGGTTCCTGCCGGTCATTTGCAGCGGTACCAGTACAACTGGAGGAAAATATCTCGAATCAAACTATCAAAGATGTCGAATATAGGGAGTTGTTGCACAAAGGGTTCCAGTTAAAGTGGGATTTATCAACCAGTTGTGCTGGTTGTGAAAAAAGTGGAGGCCGATGTGGACGATCACAAGACACAAACTTTCAGCGCTATTGCTCACATGGGACAATTCATCCCAGGGACTGCTATAGTGGCGGCGGTAAGGTTTTTGGAATTAGGAATTTAACGGTTCATGCAATAAATTCGTCATAAACTATTCTCTTCCCTGAATAGAATATGGTTAACATGAATATATGAATCTTATAACTATTGGGAGGATGATGCATGCGGAGCTATATGAATTGTATCATCTATATTTTTCCAATAAAAATTCTCCGACTATTATTGCTTTTATGTCGCAGGGAAATTGAAAGCTATGAGCTTACGGAAAAAAGGTGCTCTTGGTAAGTAGGAAATCAAATTTCTTATGAGTACTTACGAATTAAAATGCAGACATTTGGACAGTATTTAATAGAAAGTAGGACTATTAAAACCCCAGGAAAATGATTATCTCTAATTATGCTTTGTATGTCCTTTGGTTACACAGGTGCATCAATCAGTGCATTTGGTGTCGCTATTATAGTCCTGGCCTATCTTTGTCAATGCAAAATTTCCAAGCAGAAATCCATGATCATAGGGAACAGAAAGATGAAATTTCAGGTCAATTTCGAAAATCGTGGAATTCTCGTAACGACAAGGTATTCTTACACTGACATTAAGACAATGACCAACTCATTCAAAGAAAAACTAGGCAAGGGAGGCTTTGGGTGTGTGTACAAAGGGAAGCTCCCAGATGGACATCTCCTGGCTGTGAAAATCCTAAGCAAGCTAAAAGGAGATGGTGAAGACTTCATCAATGAGGTAAATAGCATTAGCAGAACTTTCCATGTCAACATTGTTAAACTACTAGGTTTCTGCTTTCACAAAACCAAAAGGGCCCTTGTCTATGAATACATGCCCAATGGATCTCTGGAAAAACTCATATACAAAGAGAACTACTTCAAGCTAGGTTGTGGCCACCTCGGATGGGACACCTTGTACCAAATCTCTCTAGGCATAGCTCAAGGGCTTGAATACTTGCACAAAGGCTGCAACTCAAGAATATTACACTTCGACATAAAGCCGCACAACATTCTTCTCGTTGAAAAATATTGCCCCAAGATTTCTGACTTTGGCCTTGCGAAGATATGCCATCAAGAGAAGAGCACAATCTCACTACTTGGCACATGAGGGACTGCGGGGTTTATTGCGCCAAAAGTATTTTGCAGGAACATTGGAGGAATATCCCAAAAATCTGATGTGTATAGCTTTGGGATGACAATGCTCGAAATGGTTGGTGGAAGGAAAAATATAAAGACCGGAGCAGAGAGAACAAGTGAAATATACTTCCCGCATTGGATTCACAAGTGTCTTGAACTTCAAGAAGAGTTAGGACTGCAAAATGTCACAAGTGAAGGAGACAAAGAGAAAGCTGAGAAGATGGTAATAGTGGGCTTGTGGTGCATACAGACTAATCCTTCAATTAGGCCAACAATGAGTGAGGTGGTGGATATGCTAAGAGGCGGTGTTGACTGTTTGCAAGTTCCTCCCAAGCCTATTTGTCTTCTCCATCAAGATCATCACCAACCACTTCAATGTCCATGGCCGTGTGAAATTTAAGATCGTGCTATAAGCACATCTAGCCTTTCAACGCAAGGAACAACTTGTGTACCAAGATACGTGAGAATATTTCCGAAATTTTTTTTGTATTTGTTGAACGTGTGATGCCAATGCAAAAGCCGATAGAAGTTATATAAAGCCACGTCATTACTTGTAGAAAGCATCTTAACACGAATTTGCATCTTATGCAGCTAAATTAACATGATGGCAAGGCCACCTAGAATTGATTATATTTTTAATTTCACTGGTTTCTAATTTATGTTACAAACTTACTAGTTTGATAACTATTTTTTCACGATCATCTTGATTTAATAACCGAATCATAACAAATGAGCAACGTCAAGACTATATAAACATGTGTGTTTCTTCTTGAAACAAATTATTAGCACATCAACATAATGGGAAAAGTGTCCAAAAAGTCTTAAACCTATTGTACAGTGGTCGATTCGGTCCTCTCTTTTCAATTTTCCCAATTTAATGCTAAACATTATGATAATTTTCTAATGTAGTTCATCTGGTCAATTTTGATTAAAAATTACTGAAATTGCAGTCTAATCAAGATATCTATTGCTAACATAGACAGTTTTTTTATTATTTTTTTCCATTTCTTTTCTTTCTTTGTTTTTCTTGTTTCTACGTTAGTCGATGGCTATAGGTGAGGGCCATAATGCCCTCATCATATGTTCCCAACATTATATTGGGGCGAGGGCAAGGGCGAGGTTGTTGCGGTCATCACCCGTGGTTGGGGATCGGCAACCGGTGGGAAAATAAGGAATAAAAAAAGAAAACAAGAAAAGCAAAGAAAAGAAAGGGACAAAAAGAACAAATTCTGAAAATTTAATACAATCATAAGAATTGTTCATATTTGTGCCGAATGTGTCTCATAAAACAACTAACATTGATTGGACTATCATGTTAGTGATTTTTCGGTCAAAATTAGTTTGATGGACTATATTATAAAATCATCAAAAATATTTAAACTAAATTGACAAAATTAAAAATTTTAAGTTTGAATTGGCTACGTACAAGGAATTTTTTTGACAATTATCCAGTGACAAAATAGACTGATTATGCCAAAGTCAATCATTTCAAGACGAGGAGGCGGACACTTTCAAGAAAGAGCTGTGGAGGTTGGATTAGCACCCGTGCTTGTTGATAGATTAAGTGGAACGGAAGGCTTGAAGTATCTATTGTCTACTTGGTATGTCACGGCACCTAAAGTTTTTTTATAGCCGTAATCACTTCGCACATTACATTGCAGTTGCGGTGACTACATTCTAAATCTGTTTTTTTTTCCCCTTTGCTCTTATTTGTTGCTCTATTTGAGACGTCGGATATTTTCCTAAGAAAATCTCTTGTGAGCACTGGTTTTCCGAGAGAAATAAGAATATAGCCTAATAACGTAGTGGGCACTTCAGTTACCAAGTTTATATATGAGTAAAAGAATCTGAACTTTGACCAAGTATGGAAATCAAATGACGGACTCAATAGGTCGGGATCAAGGACTAATCTATACGGACTCAACTTGGGCATTTTGTCAAACATGTGGTGGGCACTTTGGTTCCTTACTTTATATATGAGTTTGCAGTAACAATTCACGCCAGTCCATCACAATAAGAGCTAACATAGAATATCAACTCAACATCGATCAATTCAGACTTAAGATTGACGATGTATGAAGTCTCAGTTCCTGTTTTCATTCTAAAACTATGACCGAGAGTAACAAATATTGAACTCACATTCATCAAGCTTAATTTCTAGCTCCGAATAGTGAGAAAATCCAAGCAACGATGTTTCAGAAACGTCACCACTGAGATCGCAAGAATTAAACACAAGATAACTTATATGGCTAAGGTTTACCAAAAAAGAAAACCTCCTTTGTTTGTCTCTTTTTCATTTGTCATTTATTTAATTATTTAATTTTGTTATTATATGGGTTAATACCTTGAAAAACCCCAAACTGGTACACTTGTGACAAATTTACCCAAATTATTTTTTTGACCACCAAAAACCCCAAACTAGTATACCTTTGACAAATTTACCATAAACTGGTACACTTGTAACAAATTTACCCTATGTTAGTTTTCGTTAAATTTTATTCTCAAATTATTAATATAAATGACACGTGACAGTTAACCGGTATACTAATTCAGGATTTTACGCCCCGTTTGTTACCGTTTACAATTTTTGTGATTTTTTCGTGGTATTAATCCAATTTAGCAGAGGGTATATTTGTCACAAATTTACCATTTTAGGGTTTTTTGCAATCAAATAAATTAGTTTGGGGGTAAAATTATCATAAATGTACCAGTTTATGATTTTTTATAGTCAATCGGGGTAAATTTATCACAGGTTTACCAGTTTGGGGTTTTTCATGGTCAAAAAAATAGTTTGGGGTAAATTTGTCACAAGTGTACCAGTTTGAGGTTTTTCAAGGTATTAACCCTTATTATATTGATATTTTTAATTTTTGTACTTTTACAAGAAGGAATATTTGAAGATTTTTGTTAGCATAACAGTTTTTTGCCTATTGTAAAAGTAATATAGCATGTTGTGAGTTACACATTTTTAAGAAGTGGACGTGACAATTGTTGGAGGTTTGTTTGTCAAAACAAACCGAATGAATTTTCCTTGTCCCACATAGGAAAAATGGGAGGGAGTGGGCCAATTTAAAAGTGCGGGATTTCCTTTATGTACTTAAAAGAATGATTGGGTGGGGCTAGACCCCATCATACCTACGTGCGGGTGTGCGATTATTTGGCCCACTTAACACTTAGTGGTTTAATTAGCACTAATCCCTTCGTTATTTATTTATTTTTATTATTTTTTATCAATTCAAAGGTTGTCTTTTATTTGAGAATTTCGGAAATAAAATATATAAAATGAAAATTCGAAATTCTATTAAAAAAAATTATTCCGAATTTTATTTGTGTTTTTCGATACAACCTTTAGAAAATTACTTATTCAGTTTGCAACTTTTCTCGAAGAGTTGCATTTGTTCGGTTTTTCGTCTTCTTCCGAAGAGTTGCATTTGTTTATCCGAACAATTTTCTAAAGGACGTGTTTGTTCATTCTTTGGCAATTTTTCACGAAGAGTTGCAAGACTATCTTATATATATACTCGTTATTTTTGGAAAAAAACTAGAGTGATCATTTTCGTCTTTTTTGAGCTTTCTGTTTGAAAAAAAATACAGCTATTCTTTCAATTGTTTGCTAGAGAGACCCTGGAGAAATACTAGAATTGCTATATAGTATTCTCATCTGAGACTTTGTTGTATCCTAGAGAATTTTTGCCGGTGACAATTAGCAACATTGTGGGGCAAATAAATCCTTAAAAAAAGTGATATCACGCATCAAAATCCGACTTGAGTATTATGAATATCCGTCTTCATTGTTCTACCCAATTCGTAGTCATATTTTCACAACAACAATAACTTCTAATTTTTTTTTAACTAACTCAAATTAATTTTCAAATAGAGAGCTTCAATTGTCAAAGACCCACTGATTCTTTTTCTTGAACTTATTTTCCTAATTTTGCTTATTTGGTTTGATTTTAATGAGCATGACAGGAGATAAAAGTTTCTGGGTCTTTAATTTTTTTAATTACCCTCTTGTAAAGGATCCAACTTGAGGGTACATGTGAAAATAGGAGTCAACTCTTGGAAAAACTTGTCAATTGGGGCAAGATTTGTGCAAGTTCGCTAATTGTGGGCCTACAAATTTCACCGACCTATCATCATCAAAGACATAAAGTGATGGATGACATTGCTCCTTGAGGGTCTCTACCTAGCTCTTCTCAAAAGTCTCTTGTTCTAGTCTTCCTGTCCCCTTTCCAAGTCAACTGCCGTGTTTAAGCAGCTGCTCTCACAAGACTATTAGAAAGAATTGCCAATGACAAGAGCCTTCTTTTCACTTGAGCGTGACAGGAGATAAAAGTTTCTGGGTCTTTAATTTTTTTGTAAAGGATCCAACTTGAGCCTACATGTGAAAATAGGAGTCAACTCTTGGAAAAACTTGTCAATTGGGGCAAGATTTGTGCAAGTTCGCTAATTGCGGGCCTATAGATTTCACCAACCTATCATAATCAAAGACGTAAAGCGATGGATGACATTGCTCCCTTGAGGGTCTCTACCTAGCTCTTCTCAAAAGTCTCTTGTTCTAGTCTTCCTGTCCCCTTTCCAAGTCAACTGTCGTGTTTAAGCAGCTGCTCTCACAAGACTAGTAGAAGGAATTGCCAATAACAAGGGCCTTCTTTTCACTTTCCTATGAGGAATCAAACAGCTTCTCCTTCTTTTTCTCCATCTTCTTCCTGCTGTTCCTATTTCACCGAAATCTAATCGACGACAAAATATCTTTTTTGAAAGTCGTTCTTCGACTTTTGATTAGAGGAGACGGGTTCTATAATGACTCTGGACAATAAATATTCAGGCAGATAAGGAATAACTGTAAGCCTTTATTTCGAACTTCAAACCAAGTTGTCCATACAAATAGTAATAGAATTCAATCAACAATAAGGCTTCAAAATATAACAATTTCCACAGCAACACGCATGCACAAATTGTGATAGAATTTAATTGCTGATAAAGCTCAAGAAGGTGCAAAGAGGTAACGCTGGAATTTAATCAACGTCATGACATCCACAACAGATATGCACGCCAGAATTGAATTGACGATGAAATATCGGGATAAAGATATGCATCAGAATTTAATTGACGATACGAATCGGAAACTATAACTAAGGAAAATTAAAGTGCATGAAAGTAAAGATAATAAAAGATTACATTTTAATTGTTAAGGGGGCCTCTTCCAATTGATAGAACTTGGTATTTATATACCTTTTTATCATAACTATCTAGGAGCAATTTCTTTGTGGTTGAATTATAGCTTTATGTTTCCAAAAATAATGGTCCCATATTTCCACATTGTCAACTCCCTTCAAAATAGCAGCCTTATCTCCAAGGATTTGTTCTTTTCCCACATTGTTAATTGCCTTCAAAATAGTAGCCTCATTTTGCGTTTTCACATAACTATTCTCTACGATCTGCTTAATGGATTTACGCGTGCCTTAGCCTTAGATGCAATCTTCTGAATTGATCATCTACATATAATATCGACCAATCTTCAATCCGTTAAATTGGCTTCCTCTACGGATAATCAAATATGCCCAGATAGTATATTCTCCACTCTTTTCCCTTTTTCCTTCATTAGTTTTGATGGTTGCATATGATATTATGGAGTCCACTTTTGTTGCTTTTGAACAATCATCACATATCAATAATAACTAAATATCAAGCACTTGTAGATTTCAATAGTTCCATTTTGTTCTAGAGCATTGATACCAAAAAAGAAAAGAAATTTCCTATGTTCGAGACTAGAACCATATCGAAATCCCAGGATGAGTCTACATCGCACTCACACACGAGACTTAGTTTGCCGAACATTCTTCACCTTCTTCATTTCCATCTTAAAACATCCCATCGCATCGTCGTCGGGTGAAGTGTCGTATGAAGTGTGCAAACCCTGCAGTTGTGGGGTTAATCACCATCCGGACATAAGCTATCCCTTTTTCATTCCTGGAGAAGGAAGAGAATTTTGCAGTTACCCAAGATTTGAGATCTCTTGTAATGGAACAAAAACTACGTATGCTCACCACTCAATTAAAAGCATTTCCTACAATGAGAGTTTGGTCGATTTAGCAATCCAAAGGGATACTTCTTGCTTTGCTCCTGGTCTCTTCACTTTCACTCCCATAAACATCTTCCTAAGCAAGAGTTTCTCTCTTCATCCTATACTCTCGTTCTTCCTTAACCGCACTGAATCTTCTTCTTTTCCCTTCCCAACATCCCCCATGAGTTCTTACCAAAAAAAAAAACATCCTCCATGAGTTGTACTTCTAACGCCACGAACAACCCTTTGTTGTGTTACTTCCTGATGGCACCTTCCAACATCATAGTGGATCCCGCGGGTCATTTTCAGTGGTACCAGTACAACTGGAGGGAGGTTTCTCAAATCAAACTATCACAGATGTCGACTATGTGGAGTTGTTGAAGAATAGGTTCCAATTAAAATGGGATTTATTAACTGACAAGAGTTGTACCGGTCGTCAAGAAAGTGGAGGCCGATGTGGACGATCACGAGACAGAGGTTTTCTGTGCTATTGCCCACACGGAACCAATCATCCTAGGGACTGCAACAGTGGCGGAAGTAAAGATTTTAGAATTAGGAATTAACGGTCATGCAATAAGTTCCTCATAAATTATTTTCTTCCCTGAACAGAATGTGGTTATTATGATGATACGAATCTTCCAACTGTCAGCAGGAAGGTGCACGCTGAGCTTCATAAGTTGTATCATCTCCTCTTTCCAATAAAATTTTCCGTTGCTTTTATGTCGTAGGGAAAGGGAAAGCTAGGAGCTTACTGTAGCAAGGTGCTCTTGGTAAGTAGTAAATCAAATTTCTTATGCGTGCTCACGAATTAAAATGAAGACATTTGGACAATATTTAACATAAAGTAGGACTACTAAAACCCCAGGAAAATGATTGCTCTATCTATGCTTTTTATGTCCTTTGGTTACACAGGTGCATCAATCTGTGCATTTGGTGTCGCTAGGATAGTCCTAGCCTATTTTCGTCAATAAAAAAAATTTCCAATTCGAAATCCATGATCACAAGGAGCAGAAAGATGAATAACGGTCATAAATTTGAGATCATTTTCGAAAATCGTGGAATTTTAGTAACGAGAAGATATTATTATGCTGACAATAAGAGAATGACCAATTCAGTCAAAGGAAAACTAGGCTAGGGAGGCTATGGCTATGTTTACAAAGGGAAGCTCTCAGATGGTCATCTCATGGTAGTGAAAATCCTAAGCAAGCTAAAAGGAGATGGTGAAGACTTCATCAATGAGGTAAACGACATGAGCATAACTTCCCATGTCAACATTGTTAATATGCTAGGTTTCTTCTTTCACAAAACCAAAAGGGCTCTTGTCTATGATTACATGCCTAGTGGATCTCTAGAGAAACTCATATACAAAGAGAACTACAACAAGCTAGGTTGCCGCCATTTTGGATGGGAGACCTTGTACCAAATCTCTCTAGGCATAACTCAAGGGCTCAAATACTTGCACCAAGGCTGCAACTTGAAAATATTACCCCTCGACATAAAGCTGCACAACATTCTTTTTGATGAAAACCATTGCCCCAAGATTTTTGACTTTGGCCCTACAAAGATAGGCCATCAAGAGGAGAGCATGATCTCACTACTTGGCACATGAAGGATTGTGGGGTTTATCGCGCCAAAAGTATTTCGCAGGAACATTGGAGGAATAACCCAAAAATCATATGTGTATAACTTTGGGATGATATGGCTCGGAATGGTTGGTGGGAGGAAAAATATAGTGATTAGAGTAGAGTGAACTGGTGGAATAGACTTCCCGCATTGGATACACAAGCATCTTAACTTCATGAAGAGATTGGACTGTAGAATGTCACAAGTGAAGGAGATGGAGAAAAAGCTAGGAAAATGGTAATAGTGAGCTTATGCTACGTATAGATAATCCCTCAATTAGGCCAACAACAAGTGAGGTGGTGGATATACTAAGAGGTAGTGTTGACTGCTTGCCAGTTCCTCCCAAGCCTTATTTGTCTCTCCATCAAGATCATCACCAACCACTTTGATATCCATGGTTGTGTAAAACGTGAGTTCATCCTTGTAGCACATCTAGCCTTTCAATCCAATGAGCAACTTGCGTACAAAGATAGTTAGCTAAGAATACGTCTGCAATTTTTCTTATCTTATATTTTGAATGGAGTGCCAAATACCTAGAGTGCTAAAACTTGACATGAATGAACACTTAAATGCCAAAAGTTAAGAGAGTGATATTTAAGTGCCAAAATTGGAGCAAAATGAATCACTTAAGTGCCAATAGTAAGAAAATCCAGTCAAAATGTTAACATGGTGATTTTCCGGCGAAACAAGTGCAAAACGACATCATTTTGCATGCGGATGTGGCTAGATAAGTGCAAAAATGACGTCATTTTGCTACCAAAGCGGGTAAATAATTAATATAAAAATTAATTAAATTAAATTTAAAACTAAATTTATTTGAGAGAGAGAGGGGGCGGGGGCAGGGGGGATGGAGATTGCAAGCGATGAGGCCCTCGTCACCACCACCTCCCCGCCATCATCGGGAAGGGCCAGCGATGGTAGGCGAAAGGTTGGCCCTAGTCATTGGGACCTAGCCAAGGGCCAGCAACCCTGGCCGATAGGAGGCGGGGGCCCGCGAGCCCTCACCAAAATCTAGGGCACGGGTCGCGGCCCTCCCTCAGATCCAATGAGGGTTGTCGACCCTCGCTCGGCTGGGCCAAGGGTCATTGCCCGTTGGGTGGTTGCCCCAGCCAACGGCAACCCTTAGCTCAGCTGTGTGAGGGCCGCAACCTTCGGCCCAAAGTTGGGCAAGGGCTCATAGACCCTCACCTCCCCTTGGCCGAGGCCCTCCCCCCACCGAACTCGGCCCTTCCCGATGACAGTGGGGAGGGCTAAGCCCTCAATAGTCTACAACCTGTTCATCTTCTTCCTTTTTTTTTTTTTTTTAATTGTTTATAAAATCTAATTAATTTTTTGTATTAAAATCAAATCCATGCAAAAACAATGTTGCTTTTATTGAATTAGCTCTTTGGCAAGCCACGTAGACGAGCGAAATTAGTAAAAAAAAAAATTGCCATGTAGGATTTCTAGCGAGACTCTCTGGATGTGGCACTCAAATGTCTCATTTAAAAAAAAAATGATACTTAAGTGTCACTTTCCCAACTTTTGACACTTAAATGTCTCATCGTGTTAATTTTTAACATTTGAAGTATATTTTTGCTATTTTAAATGTATTCATTACAGCCAATAGAAGTTATACAAAGCCATGTCATTAATTGCAGAAAGCATCTCAACACGAATTTGCATCTTATAAAACTGAATGTACATGACGGCACGACCATCTAGAACTTAATATGTTTTTTAATTCCTTGATTTTCAATTTCATTATAGACTTACTAATTTCACAACTATTCTTTCACGATCATCTTGCTCTAATCATTGGATCATGATAAATGAGCAGCCTCAGACTATATAAGCACGTGTGTTTCTTCTTGAAACAAATTATTAGCACATCCACAAAATGGGAAAAATTTTCAAAAAGTTCTAAACCTGTAGTACATCGGCGAATTCAGTACTAAATTTTCAATCTTGTCAATTTAATGCTAAACCTTATGATGATTTTTCATTGTAGTCCATTTGATTAATTTTGTTTAAAAATTGCTAACATTATGGTTTAGTGAGGGTGTCCAGTGTTATCACAGACGATTTTCATAAGTTTTTTTTTCTTTTTTTAATCTATTTTCTTTCTTTCCTTCTTTCTACACTAGTCATTGGCTATAGGCAAGGGCCATGGCGTCCTCACCAGATGTCCCAACATTTTATCGAGGTGAGGGTGAGGGTAAGGGCAAGGGTGTCACAATCCTCATTTGTGGCCGGCGGCTAATAGAGAAATAAGAAAAAAAGAGAAAAACAAGAAAATGGAAGGGAGAAAGAAGAGCAAATTTTGAAAAATTTTAGAAAAAAATAACAAAAAAATTTTCACGTTTGCGCCAGCTATATTACATAGGACAACTGACATTGATTGTACCGTCATGTTAGCGATTTTTTGGCCAAAATTGGCCAAATTTAAAAAGTTTAGATTTGAACGTAGAAGGAATTTTTGAATTTTTTTGACAATTATTTATCGACAAAATTGACTGATTATGCCAAAGTCAATCATTTCAAGACATGAGGTGGACACTTTCAGTAAGAGCTGTGGAGGTTGGACTAGCACCCTTGGTTGTTTGTTGATTGGTTAAATGGAACAAAAGGCTAGGAGTATTTGTTGTGTACTTGGTATGTCACGGCATTTAAAGTTTTCTTATAATTGTAGTCCAGTTTGCACATTACGTTGCAGTTGTTGTGGCTACATTCTAAATCTTGTGTTTTTTTTGCTTTTATTTGTTGTTCTTTTTTTTTTTTTTTTTTGTCAGATATATGTTCCATTTGGAGACGTCAAATATTTTCCTAATAAAAGCTCTCAACAGCACTGGTTTTGCTTTTCCAGGAGAAGTAAGAATATAGCCTGATAATATTCATACATATGAGAACAGGAATCTAAACTTTGACCAAGTATGGAAACTGAATTACTTGACAAATGACTGAAATGTAAACAAGAAGAATCCCAGTCATATTGGGCTCCCAAGTAAGGAATTTCTGAATTGAATAAACAAGTCCTACTGTAGCATTTACAAGGCATTGCTCTCCTTCCTTATAGACTTGTCAATCCTCAATCGTCCATTTTTATCTCAGTGCACCATGAATACTGCAAAGTTCAACGAGTAGCTTTAGGCTCTAGTTTTTCTTCATCTTGGTTTCACCAACATTGTCTACATGTCAAAGCTATGACTCTTGCGTGTACGAGAAATAGTGAAGGCCTGCCCATAAGAACAGATTTATGCAGACAGCTAGGCTCTAACATTCAATTTGGAGACGAGACACTTTTCACGCTATAACTTTTAAAATAATTGGTGGTCAACCCATAAAATTTTATATTATAATATTTAAATATTAAATCACGATTTTAGCTAAAGACCACAATGTTTCACACGGGGCCAAAGCTATCAAATCTTTTTAGGTCCCTTATTTGCCTTCCTTATTGAATCTTTTGATGCTTAATTTTAGGCCAAGGTCTACCATATGAATATTTAAAATATCAAATCATACTCTTATGTAACAATTTTAGCTTTTAGAACAATTTACAATAGACACGCAAAACTTTACAGTCTTTAAACCTGTCATGACCCTCCCAAATGGGCAAGGAAGACAAGTTTTAGAGTTAATGTTGAGTTGGAGACCAACAGTGCTCAATCAGCGTGGATTCTCCCAAGCTCTTAACTCGCATGACACTGAGATTTTCACTTTAGTTTGCTTAACCCTATAACAATTTCATATGAGGAGTCGCCATTAGTCTATTGTGGTCTACTGAAAACCAAGTGAGGTATGAGGGTATAACTTACTTACTACACATCCTGAGATTTTGAGTCAGGTACTTGATTAAACTAGAAAGCTAACTTTTGGTATCCAAACTTGATTATTTGTCGACTAATGCTTTCATGTAGTATTTTAACTAAATTTTGAATCTAAAGGTTTTTGTTCGTGTTGATTCAATGTTGTTGTATTTATTACGGTCTAAAAATGTAACCTAGCCATTCAACTAAACACGAGCAAATCACAATTCAAAAAAAAGCAATACAAAAGTATCTCAATCATTTCATCAAATATTGTAATGAAAGGACAAGTAAGAGATAAAGTACAATAAAATATCCCAATGGAAGTCGGGCAAAAAATATTCTATGGCCTTGTTATTAAGCCTTAGGGCAATAAACCCCATGAGCTAATTTCAAATCAAATTCAATTTTATAAGGAAACTAATTTTCCTATATCCAAATTAGGGAAAATTATGAATTTTCCTATATCATGTGGGTACCGTCTAAGTAAAACCAAACTAATAATAATACTAACATCTAACGATCAAGGCCTATTTTACATTTTTTTTTTCAAAGTTTTATAATATTTTTATATTATATTCTGGAAAATTGGGACTCGCCTTGGGCCTGGTCCGAAAATGGGCCACACGCTGATCTCTCCGGTCTAGGCTACTTGGGAATAATCCGGGCTTTTATATTCAGACATCTCCAATTCTAACCTTTCTGAGCCCAAATCATTTAAGCCCATTTTTATCAACCGCATCAAGCCGACACTTATCCTTTTGTTGTAATAACTATACGAAGCCCAAATCTGAATACAATTGAACTCAGCCCAT
Source organism: Eucalyptus brandiana (assembly GCA_014182725.1). Taxonomy (NCBI): domain Eukaryota; kingdom Viridiplantae; phylum Streptophyta; class Magnoliopsida; order Myrtales; family Myrtaceae; genus Eucalyptus; species Eucalyptus brandiana. Next base: position 35,682,739 of record CM024669.1, read on the forward strand.
ACTACGCGTATTTTTCATTATAGGTCCTATTTGTCAGTTTTATACTTGTTAATATGCGTTTTTCTCTATTTTTTTTTTTTTTAAATCTTTCTAATTCTTTTCTTCTCATCGTCTTCCTCATAATACTGCCTTCATCGTCCTCCTCATAGTACTGACAACAACCAGAACACAGTCAAATATCCGTCTACCAAATCATCAAAGCATGAAACATATATTCATCTCCGTTAATCTATTTCTACTTGTTATCAAACCTCCACCGTCCTCCGCCACACGGTCACCAACAAACGCCGGCCACAGCCTCCACAGACGCAGAGAACAAACACGGGGACCTCGTTCTGGTAAAAGGACGTGATGAACAAACCGGGACAGTTGAGCTAAAAAATTAACCCTTGGACTGTCGATTTTTGAGCGGTTCCTCACTGATGACCGCCATTCAATGCAGCTGGAAGAATTATTAACACTTAGCAAATACCATCAAAAAGAAATTGTTCAGATTTGGTCTGGGTGGTGATAATATGCGGTAGAAAATTATGCTTAGCCATCAACAAAGAGTTGCAATCATGTGTGACATATCATTATACACTCAAAACAGGTCGGGATCAAGGACCAATCCATTTGGGCATTTTGTTGAACATATGGTGGGCAGTTTAGTTGCTTAGTTTGTATGTGAGTTTATGGGAACGATTCATTTCATTCCATCACAATAACCACTAACAGACGCTCAAATCATCAACTCAGCCTCGACCATTTCAGATTTTAGAGTGACAAATGTTGAACACACCTTTATCAAGCTTGATTTCTAGCTCGGAACAGCGAGAAAATCGAAGCAAGGACGTTCCAAAAATGTCGCCAAAGAGGATCGGAAGTTTATATCGAAGAATTAAACGGGAGATAACTTTTGTGGGCTAAGGTTTATTCAAAAGGTTCAACAGCCCAACTGCGAAAGAAAACATCCTTTTTATCACTTTTTGTCTGTTTTTTACTTGTTATGTATTTATTTATATATTTATGTTATTGTCTTGCCATTTTTTATTTTTCTTCTTTTGTAAGAATGAATACTTGAGTTGTCAATTAATATTTAGGAGTTAACAAAACCCTCTCAAAAAAAACTTTTTGGGATAGGCTAATAGGTTTTGTTATTCATGCTTCTTGTGCCTAGGATGTTTACTTGAATTTCTGATTGTTTTCTGAAACAAACTCCTATTGTTACTTCTTTGAAATTAATTTGTGAATAGAGACCTTTAATTGTCAAAGACCCATTGATTTTTTTTTCTTGAACTTATTTTTCTAATTTTGCTTATTTAGTTTGATTTTAATAAGCATAGCATGGGATAAAAGTCTGTTTTTATTTTTTATTTTTTTGTTCATTATCCTCTTGTCAAGGATCCAACTTGAGGGCATACATAACAATAGGAGTAAACTCTTGGAATAACTTGTCAATCGGGGCTATATCTGTGCAAGTTCACTAATCGCAGGTGTTCACATTTCACCGACCTATCATCATGAAGGAGTTAAAGTGATGGATGACATTGCTCCCTCCCTTGGACGTCTCTACTTGGCTCTTCTCAAAAGTCTCTTATTCTAGCCTTCCCATCCTCTTTTCCAAGTCAACTGCCGTGTTTAAGCAGCTAATCTCACAAGACTACTAGGAGTTTCCAAAGAAAAGGGCGTTCTTTTTCGTTTTTTTGTGAGGAATCACACAACTTCTTCTTCTTCATGCCATCCCATTCCATCCAAAGCATTGATACCCAAAAAAAAAGAAAACATAAATTTCCTATTTTCTAGGCTAGAACCATATTGAAATCTTGGAATGGGTCTACGCTGCACTCACACACAAGGCTTAGGTTGCACGGCTTTCTATATCTTCTTCATTTCCATCTTAGGAGATTCTATCACGTCGTCATTGGATAAAGTGTCATATGAAGAGTGTGAACCCAGCAGTTGTGAGGGCAACCACCGTCTGAATATAACTTATCCCTTTTATATTTCTGGAAAAGGAAGAGATTTATGCGGTTACCCCGGATTTGATCTCACTTGTGAAGGAACAAAACCTATGTATGCTCACTTCTCAGTTAAAAACATCTTTTATGAGGAGAGCTCCATCGAATTAGTAAGCCAATTCAATACTTCTTGCTTTGTTCCTCGTCCTGTGACTTTCGCTCCCACAAACATCTTCCTAAACAACAGTGTTTCTACGCACCCTACGCTCAAGTTCTTCTGTAACTGCACTGGCCCTATTTCTTTTTCCTTACCAACATCCCCCGTGAGTTGTCCTTCTAACACCACATACAACTCATCTGTTGCGTTACTCCCTAATGGCGCCTTCCATCCCCAAAGTGAACCCTGCGGGTCATTGTCAATGGTACCAGTACAACTGAAGGGAGGGTTCTCTAATCAAACTATCAAAGATGTCAACTACACGGAATTGTTGAAGAACGGGTTCCGATTAAAATGGGATATACTAACTAACAAGAGTTGTAGTGGTTGTCGAGGAAGCGGAGGCCGATGTGGACGATCACAAGACACAGACTTTGTGTGCTATTGCCCAAATGGAACCAATCATCCCTCGATCTGCAACAGTGGCGGTAAGGTTTTTAGAATTAGGAATAAACGGTTTATGCAGTAAGTTCGTCATAATTTATTCTTTTCCCCGAACAGAATGTGGTTATTATTCCGATGATACAAGTTTTACAAGTGTTAGGAGGAGGACGGACGCCTAGCTTTGTTAATTATATCTTCTCCCTTCAGGCTACTTGGCCTTTCCGCTGGCCTTCTCCACTCTAACACAACTATAATAGCCCAAATCAAGGCTGGAATTCACTAGTTATCCTCGAGATGTTACCGTGATCGAAGATGTTTCTTCTACTTGTAGCTCTCTACTTTTACAAATCCAAGCACTCTTCACTATACTTCACATTCTATTCTCTAATTACAATCCTCAGACTTCTACCAAAAAAAAGAAAAAAATTACAATTAGAACACCCAAGAACAACAAGAGGATGAACACTCAGAGCATAGACTCTTATTCATTTTCCCCCAAATCTACTACTTGGTTGATTGATTTATAGCCATGAGATCTCAAATGACCATTTGAAATTCTAATCCCTACGAGTGGCCTTGATTCTGTCATCTACAATCGCAGAACTCACTTTGTAGCTCCATTGAGAGATTTGCCCAAAGTAGTCGATTCTGCTTCTGTAGCTGCCTGTCATCCTCTGTTGCCTGCACAAATATGGCAAATGGTTTTGATCTTCTCTAGTCCGCTTTTTTGTGGATTCCAATACCTAAGATCATTTGTACAACACCAATTTGAATTCAAATTACATTGATAAAGAATCTACGTCTTCCCTTCATGATTGTAGAGGCTTGTAGTAGAACCAATACTCCATCTATAAGCGAGAACACTTTGTGCATTCAGGTTCATCTGAGCTTCTATGCACCCAAAATCATTTGCTTACAACATTTACGCACTTTCAAGCATATTGACATCTTTATGTTCTATAGACTGTTCACTTTTTATTTCATCAATCAAAACTCTTTGACGACCACATGCCCCCTAGTTTGTAAAAGTTTTGCATGGTCCAACCAAGCTCGCTGACGACTTCATGTCATTTGTTTTGTTCCTCTTCTATAATCCTTTTTGGCAATCACACGTCCTCCAGTTTTTCCTTTCGAACATTGACATATTCTTTTGTCTAATGACTTGTTTGCCATTTGCAACGTGCATCCAGCTATCAACATATATCGCGTCCAATAGCTTGTTCATCTTTTAGACAAAGTCATTCTACACTCTTAAGATGTCCTATTGCTGACACCATCTCCATATGAATCTACCAGTATGGTCTGCACCAATTGCAGATGTTAGCATACTTAAAATGTTTTGTCATCCTTAAAATATTATAGGCCTCTTTCCTAAAAGAATGACTTGAGAGAATGGATACAATTGCACTTAATCATAGAAATCCCACGCCATAGCTCTATGTGCATTGCTCACATTCAACTCATCAGTTTCCACTTCTCATTTCAGCTTTCCTCGGGTGGAATAATACACAATCGGCATACATGTTTTCTTTCTATGCTAAGTTATCATTTTGCATTGGTGCAACCTCATGAATACCTTTGCAGAACCTTTAGAACGGAGATCTTATGACAAGTGAACTGACTTTTCATGTCAGGAAGATGAATATATAGGACTCTTTTTTGCCAATAAAATGCTCAAGTAGTTGACACGCCTCAATATGAATGGCATACATAAGTTACCCTACTTTATATTTTGAACTTGATCTGCTGTTCACGTTGGGATAGGTTGTGCATCAATTTTGGATCAGATAGGATTCTGAAGAAAGTACAGGCTGTGCTGTTCTCCCTTTTATTATTCTCTATTCGTCCGAGTATGTAAAGTTGATTTATGAACTCTATGGAGGCTATATTGGCATCATTTCCCTCAGTTGACCAATCTGCTTTTACAACTTTGATGCAGGAAAAGGGAGTTTGCGGTGGAAGATAGGACTAGGTGACTTCCTTTTTCTTAGTTTCTCGTCTGCTATCACATTGCCTTCGCTAACCTGAACAAATCAAAGTATAACTAGGACAATCTGCTTCCTGCTTGGTATGATAAAACAACAAAAACAGGATCACCTTATTGCAGAAGTATCCTTTCTGGTTTTCACTGCAAACCATTCAAACAATGCTGATCAAATCAAAGTCAGCTGTAGTAAAATCTTCTTACTTCGTCTTAAGATCTCAACTATCCGTCCATGCTTCCAGCCAACATAATCCATATGTCCTAGGAAAAGGCATAAAAGTTAAAAAAAAATTTTGCTACATAGGACACTGGTTAATTATCTCCTGGTGCATCAGGTATTGGAATCGGAAGCTTGGCCATCATCCTCTTGTCCAATATGATCTACTTGAAGAGGAAGAAAGCATTTTTGAAGCCCCGTTTGAGAAACAGCACCTCACATCCTCAGTCCAATTCAGACATGGAAGAGTGCAATGTCTACTTTGAAGTCCCCATTTTCAACAGTACTGAACTTGAAGAAGCCACAAACAACTTCGCTGCTTCCAATGAACTAGGAGACGGAGGTTTTGGAACTGTCTACTACGGTGAGAAAATGTTTCTTCACTATTCCTCCAGGGGATCTTCAACTGAAAGACATTTTCTACAATGTTCTTAACAGGAAAAATTCGAGATGGGCGGGAAGTAGCAGTGAAGCGCCTATACGAGCATAACTATCGGAGGGTAAAGCAGTTCATGAATGAGGTAGAGATCCTAACCCGTTTGCAACACAAAAACCTTGTGTCTCTGTACGGTTGCACTTCTCGCCACAGCCGCGAGCTTCTACTTGTCTATGAGTACATCTCGAATGGCACTGTTGCCGATCATATCCATGGCCAGCGAGCAAACTCTTCTACTACATTGCCTTGGAAAATCCGTATGGGCATAGCCATAGAGACTGCTACTGCATTGGCTTACCTCCACGCTTCTGACACTGTCCACCGAGACGTGAAAACAAATAACATCCTTCTCGACAAGAATTTTGGGGTTAAAGTTGCAGATTTTGGGCTTTCGAGGCTATTCCCCAATGATGTCTCTCATATCTCAACAGCTCCTCAAGGGACTCCAGGTTATGTGGACCCCGACTACCATCGGTGCTACCAGCTCACAGAGAAGAGTGACGTTTATAGCTTCGGAGTTGTTCTGATTGAGCTTGTATCATCCAAGCCAGCTGTGGACATAAGCAGAGAAAGGGACGAGATTAATTTGGCTGACTTCGCTATTAACAAGATTAAAAAATGCGCGTTTGGCGAATTGATCGACCCAAATCTAGGATTTGAGTCAGATAGCGAAATCAATAGGATTACGACTTCGGTGGCCAAGTTAGCTTTCCTGTGCTTGCAACAGGACAAGGAAACGAGGCCTCCAATGGATGAGGTTTTGGAGGAACTGAAGGCGATTGCATGCAATGAGAATGCTGCGGACAAATTTGTTGATGCGGATGAGAGTGAAAGTGTCCTTGCTCCATCTTCCCCAGATTATGACAATTCCCAGCTACCAAAGAATATGCAGTTGACCCATTCTCCAGTTTCTGTGACTCAAAAATGGGGTAGCAGAGGCAGTTCTGCTCCTGGTGTTGATGGTTAGATTATCCCTGTAGCCTCTTGTCACATATTGCACACACGTCAATGCAACTGCAAGTGAGCAGTCATATATGTTGAGATATTACTGATTTGAGTGCTGAAGGTGTGGACATGGTAATAAAGCATTAATGTCGATCTCGCTTGTGCATTATGTTGAACCATATATAGGTTATTTAGTTTATCTATTGTTTCGTTACCCCTTAAAAAGTATCCAACACGATACATGAATATATTGGTTGGCCCAAAAAAAGAACAGCCTATAAACATGAGTAGATTAAACACATAGATAACTATTATAGGAAAGTCTTCAGAGACCATCTTTCTCCGTGGTTGGTCGTGACTTATACTGAACTTCTATAATACAATCATTCAAGCTTACGACCATGGCGACTTGCCATGTGACAACATGTATATCAGGTCTCGTCGTTAAAGTGAGCATGGGGTGAAAAAGGGAAAGATGGTAACTGTTATGGTTGATGTTCAATTCAAAGTTCTGTCCATTTGGACTAAGCCGTCCACACTCTTTTTCCTTTCTACAGGCTCAAGAGATTAGATACTTCAGATTGCAAATCCAAGTTTGTCTATAGTTCAATTCGATGTTGCATAAAGGAAAATTATTCTGATAAAGACCTTCCTTAATAATATTATCGTGACCCTCAGAGTCATGCTCGGTCACAATACCAAATCAAATATAAGAAGTGGTAATCAAAATAAAGATAATAACAAATAGAGGGTCTAATAGTAGGTAGAACTTAATGTTCTTTCCATGACCCCCTTTAATTGACATAGATTGGAGAAATAATTTTTGAAGAGGAAATCTGTACAGGGCAATAAAGGTGACTTACCTATCAACTCCTTTCAATTGATTTGAATCCATTAATTGAAGGGAGCCATTTTGCTATATCCAGTTAATCAATAATTTCAATTTTAACTTGGCCAAATGATTTTGGTGTTTTCACATGAATTAGGTACCTAGAAAAGAGAATACCCATCCTAATAGTTTTGACGCAATCATTAAATCAAAATCCCACTAGCTGCAACCTTCCCTTGCAATGTCACCACTCTCGATCCTCAATTAGACATCTTCAAAAATTTCCCCTATTCTCTTCTAGCGATTGTCGTCCTGCCCGTGAGCCATTCGGATAGACCAGCATAAAGTCATCCGCAGGCGAGGGATGACGCACATTATAATATTTGCCTCAGGGGTTGAAATGTCAACAAAAAGGGAGAAGAAAAGGCACGCTCGGCACAAGGAGACCCAGAGCTCGCGCGAGGAAGGAAAGAAAAGAAAGGAAAAAGGCGAAAAGTAAAAGCGTTATGCGGGTACATGCCACAGAACCTCACCAAGCCGAATCAATTACATATCTCAATGTCCAATAAGTGATCGTGCCCTCTGTTCATTTATTCGGAGTAGTTTTCAGAGTTCGTATATTCAAAGTTATGTGAAAATTGAATCGTGAAGTCCAATTTTTGAGTTGTGAAGCTTCGAGATTTCATGGGAGTGATGGATAATGGCATCGTGGAGCTGTGAGTTTGACGAGAGTCATTTAAAAGCAAGGTTTTGTTGAGGTGAGGTTTGTTTAGGTTTGAGTAATCACTTCGAATAAGCGAGTTGTTAGCGCGTAAAAGTCATTTTGTTAGCGTTTGGGCCATTTTGTAATTGAGGTAGAATTTTATTTGATTTATGAAATGGTATATAAAATGTATCTTGGTTTACAAAATAGCATTTGAAATCATTTGGGAAATGCATTGTGATATATAAAATGATTTCTACATTTGGCTTTGTGAATTAAGGAAGATGTTATGGATTGATGTCGCTATGAGCCCAATGCTAAGGCCAATAGAGTTTACATGCAGAAAGCATCTTAACATGAATTTGCATCTTATGCAGCTGAATGTACATAACGGCAAGACCACCTAGAATTCATTATGTTTTAAATTTCATTGGTTTCCGGTTTCGTTACAGACTTACTAATTTCATAACTATTTTTCCACTATCATCTTGATCTAATGAGCAACCTCTCAAGACTATATAAACAAGCGTGTTTCTTCTTGAAACAAATTATTAGTACATCAACAAAATGGAAAAAGTGTTCAAAAAGTCTTAAACCTATCATACGACGACTGATTCAATCCTAATTTATTTTTATTTTGGCAATTTAATGCTAAACCTTACAATAATTTTCCAATGTAATCCATCTGGTCAATTTTAGTTAAAAATTGCAAACAATATTGTCTAGTCATGATATTTGGTACTAACGTTGACAAATTTTGAAAATTATATATTTTTTGGATTTTTCTTTTCTTTTCTTTCTTTTTATTTTCTTTTTTTGCATTGGTTGCTAGCTATAGGCAAGTGCCATGATGCCCTCATTAGATGTTCCCAGCATTATATTGAGATGAGGGCAAGCACAAGGGTGTCACAGTCCTCACTTGTGGCCAGCAACCAACAACTGGTGGGGAAATAAGAAAAAAGAGAGAAACAATAAAAGGAAAGGAAAGCAAAGGAAAATAATTAAAAATTTAGAAAAATTTAAAAAATCATCCACGGTAGCACCAATTATATCACATAATACAAGTGACATTAACTAGATCATCATATTACAATTTTTCGAATAAAATCGATCGGATGAACTTCATTAAAAAAATCATCAAAAGATATAAGATTAAATGTGCGTTTGTTTGTGTTTTTGTTCAAAAAGTGTTCAGGGAACGAGAAATAGAAAAAACTATTTTCGCTCAGGGGAACAATTTTTGACCAGAAAGATGCGTTTGGTAAACTTGTTTCAAGAATAAAAAATGAATATAAACACGTTTGGTAAATTTATATTCTTTTTTGTTTCTTTTAATTTTTTAATATTTTTATTTTATTTTTCCGTTCTTTTTTCTTTTATTCTTCTTTTGGCCGGTCGCCGACCTCCAGGGGACCGGCCGACAGGCCGATAGCCTCGTCCGGATCCGGCGAGGCCGAGCCTCACCGGTGGCTAGGCGAGCTCGGCCTCGCCTTGGCCGGGTGAGCTTGGCCTCGCCCGGATCCGGCGAGGCCGAGCGTCGCCGGCCCCTAGCGAGGCTCGGCCTCGCCGGATCTAGGCGAGCTCGAGCTCGCCCAGCCAAGGCGAGGCCGAGCTCGCCCACCACCGCCGAGGCTCGGCCTCTCCTTGGTCGGGCAAGCTTGGCCTCGCCCAAATCCGACAAGACCGAGCATCGCCGGCCCCTAGCAAGGCTCGGCCTTGCCGGATCCGGGCGAGCTCGAGCTCGCCCAGCCAAGGCAAGGCCGAGTCTCGCCGGGGGCCGGCGACGCTCTGGCGAGGTTGCCGGCCAAAGAAAAAAGAAAGAAAAAAGAAGAAAAAAAAAAGAGAAGAAAAGATGGAAAGAGAAAAAAATGTCCTTCAAAAGTGTTTTTGGAACAAAAAAATAACTTATTTTTTATTTCTCATTCCATTCCAATTTTGTTCCGAGAACAAAAAAATAGATTTTGAACAAAAATGCAAACAAACGCATTTCTGTTCTTTTTTTGTTCTCGGGAACAAAAAAACAGAAAATCTGTTCATTAACAGATAAAAAGAACACAAACATGCACGCCCTAAACTTTACCAAAAAAAAACATGCACGCCCTAAATTGATAAAATTGAAAATTTCAGGTTTGGATTAGCCAAGTACAAGGAATTTTTTTGACAATTGTCTGCCGACAAAATCGACCGATTATGCCAAGGTCAATCATTTCACAAGGCGCACACTTTCAGGAGAGAGCTGTATAAGTTGGATTAGCAGCTTGCTTGTCGATAAGTTAAGTGGAATGAAAGGCGAGAAGTATCTATCGCGTACTTGGTATGTCACGGCACCTAAAGTTTTCTTATAGTTGTAATTCAACTCGCACATTACATTGTAGATATTGTGGCTTTATTCTAAATCTTGTTTTCTTTAATTTTATTTGTTGCTCTATTTATTTAATTTTTGGTCAAATATATGTTGTTCTATTTGAGACATCGAATATTTTCCCAATAAAAGCTCTTAGTAAGCACTGCTTTTCCAAGATAAATAAGAATATAGCCTGATAATGTTCATCACATGAGCAAAAGAATCTGAGCTTTGGCCAAGTATGGAAACTAAATTACCTAACAAATTAATGAAACGTAAACAAGAAGAATCCCGGTCAAATTGACTTCCTATGTAAGGAAATTCTAAATTGAATAAATAAGTCCTGCTCTAGCATTCGCATGGAATTGCTCTCTTTCCTTATAGACTTGTCGGTATTCGATCATCCATTCTTATCTCAGTCCACCACGACTTCAACAAAGTTTGACGAGTAGCTTTAGGCTTCGTTCGTTTCGCGGAAAATAACTTTCAGAAAAATATTTTCCGAAATTTCCGGTGTTCGGATGGCGGAAAATACACGGTCAATGGAAAATATTTTCCGGTCAACGGAAAATCCCTCTTAAAATCGCGGAAAATGATTTCCTCTTTTGAAAAGAGGAAATCATTTTCCACACCTCTCGCACGAGCTCTCGCGCTCCCGCTGCTTTCTCCTTCCTTCATCAGTTCTCGTTCTCTCTCTCTCCCTTTCTTGCTCTCCCCGCCGCAATGGCTTCGACAACGTCCTTCTCGGGATCAGCCTCCGCCCTCCCGGCCGCTCCCGCCCGCCCGCTTCGGCCGGGCGCTGCTGCCCCGCCGCCGCGCGCTCCGCTTCCCGGCGGCTTGAAGCCGCTCGGGAGGATCCGGCTCAAGAGGGAGCACCGCGGCGCGCCGGAGGCTCGCGGGGAGCCCGCTTCCAGCCGCGAGCCGTGAGCTCGTCGGATCTGGCGGCGGAGCTCGCGGCTCGCCGGATCTAGCGGCGAGCTCGGGCTCCCGATCCGGGCGAGCTCGAGCTGTTGCCGATCCGGCGAGCTCGGGTGAGATCGGCTGAGCCTCAAGCTCGCAGGATTTGGCCACCGGATCTTGGTCGGCCACTGGGCAGCCGGCCATCGTCAGGTAGGAAGGAGGCGGCGGCGGCGGAAGGAGGAGGAAGAAGGAGGAGGAAGGAGGAACGAAAAGAAAAATAAATAATAAATAATAAAAATTTCTATTTTAAAAATATAAATAATTAAAAAATCTTTTTTAAAAAATATAAATAAATAAAATAAATTTTTGGTCAATTAAAAATATTAAAATTCAATTTTTGATAATTTTTCCAGGAAAATGTTTGAGCTAACGAACGTGGAAAATATTTTCCACTCAAATTTTAGATTTTGGTAGAATACCGGAAAATAGAGTCATTTTCTTGGAAAATGACTTCCGGAAAAATGTTTTAAACATGATATTTTAGGTGAAACGAACGGAAAGATTAGACTCTAGTTTTTCTTCATCTTAGTTTCACCAGCATTGTCTACGTGTCAAAGACACGACTCTTGCGTGAACAAGAAAAAATGGAGGCTTGTCCATAAGCAAAGATTTTTGCAGATAGCCAGACTCTAACGTTCAATTTAGAGACAACCCACTTTACAAACTTAAACTTTTAAAACAATTTACGGTAATTCTACAAAATTTTATAAGATAATATTTAAATATTAAATCACACTTTTATTTAACAACCACAATATTCCACATAGTACTAAAGTATTCAAATCTTTCCAAACCCCTTATGTGTCTTTATTATTGAATCTTTTCCCGCTTAGTTTTAGGCCAAAGTTTGCCCTACAATTGAAGGAGAATGCTAGAATATTTAAAATATCAAACCATACACTCATCTAACAATTTGAGTTTTTAGAATAATTTACAATGGACACACAAAATTTTATAGTCTTTAAATCTGTCATGGCTAAGAAGACGAGCTTTAGAGTTAATGTCGAGTTGGAAACCAATGTTCAACTAAGTGTCAATACAATGTTGTTGTATTTATTATGGTCTAAAAATGTAACCTACCCATTCAACTAAAACAGGTAAATCACAATTAAAAAAAAAAAAAAAGCAATGTAAAAGCATCACAATCAATTTATCAAAATTAGTAATGAAAGGACGAGTGAGAGATAAAGTACATTAAAGTATCTCAACACAAGTCAAGCAAAAAATATTCCCTAACCTTGTTATTAAGCCTTGGGGCGATAAACCCCTTAAGCTAATTTCAAATCATATTCAATTTTCTAAAGCAAGTAATTTTCCTATATCTAGAGAAAATCACGAATTTTCCTAAACCTTGGGTGTGCCCTCTAACTAAAACCAAACTGATTCTAATACTAGAATATAACTATCAAGGCCTATTTTTCTTACCGAATTTCCATTTTTTTTTTTTTTTTTTCAAATTTTTATTATATTTTTATATTTTTATATTCTTGAAAATTAGGACTGGGGCCAGGTCCCTGGGCCTGGTTCAAAAATGGGTCACGCTCTGATCTCTTGGGTCTAGGCTAATGGGCATAACTTGAGCTTTTATATTTAGCTCTCTCCAATTCCAATTCTAACTTTTTTGAGACCAGATCATTTAAGCTAATTTCTATCACAACTGCATCAAGCTGACACTAATCCTTTTGTTATTATTACCATACGAAGCCCAATTCTAAATACAATTGAACTCAGCCCATACTATGCGCGTTTTTCGTGATAGGCCCTATTTGTTTTATACTTGTTAATGTGCGTTTTTCTTTAATTTCTTTTTCTTTTTCTATTTTTCTTTTTCTCTATCTTCCTCATTATACTGATGTCTTCATCGTCTTCCTCATAATCAAAGATCCATCTACCAAATCATCAAAGCACGAACATATATTCATCTCTATTAATCTACCTATACTTCTTATCAAGCCTCCATCATTGTCCGCCGCATAGTCACCAACATACGCTGGCCACAGTCTTGTGGGAACCAAAGTCTTAAGATATGTGGTACGAGTTTGGACAATGAACATTGACATGATTTTTGCTAGAAATTAACCGATGGACTTGACCATTAATATATGTATTGTGATGGTGGATTTAAATGAATATTTTCAATTTATATAGACCTTGTTTAAATGAAATAAAGATTTGTTTAGAAGATATATACTATTTATTGAATTGTGGTTGTTTACCCTCTTTTCCCCAAACTTTTCAGTTTCCTCAATTAGTGGTGATGGTATGAGAATGCTTTCAATGGGGACTTTTGAAAGTTAAATTTTGAATATAATTGTCTTTGAGGTTATGTCCTTTGGGTGGAAGGATGAACTTGCCATATCCTTATCCATGTAGGATTCGGGGTGTGACATCTTTTGATATCCAAACAAAACCCCCCAGTAGGTGTCCATGCAAAAGCTAATGTGCCTATAACAACTCGATCTGATGAGAGCAAGGACTGTTGCTAGGGCTAGAGGAGCTAGACAAGCAGTAGCTCCTAACGGGTATTTAGGATGGCAAAAGGGGCATTAATGAATTGAACTGTGCACCGAATTGGGGAGATCTATTTTAAAACATATACGCAAAAATTGAAAATTAACTCACAAGAAATACATTTTAAGTGAAAAAAAAAAGTTTTGTTTTGGAACTCTAAAATTAAGTGAGCCTAGGGTAGAACACCATCACCTCCTTAGATGGTCTCTGCCTATACGCCAAAGGACAAAACCGTGAGGCTCAACATGATACGGATCACAGCAAATGATACATTGAGTTAGTTAACCTAGTGACGTCATAGTCATCAACGTATGCAGGCCAGTCTCCACAGATGTAGAGAAAAAAAAACAGAGACACAATAAGGTAAAAGGATGGAATGAACAAACCAGGACAATTGGGACCATTGAGCTTAGAAATTAATCTTGGGACCGTCAATTTTTGAGGGGTACCTTGCCGACGACTATCATTGAACACAACATGAAGAAGTATAAACACCAACCAAAACACAATTAAAAAAAAATTGTTTAGATTTGGTCCCGGTGGAGATAAAGTGACGCAGAAAATCATCCTTGGCAAGCGACAAAAAGTTGCAATCATGTGTGACATATCATTGTACACTCAAAAACAGGTCAGGATCAAGGACTAACTTATATGGACTCGGTTTGGGCATTTTGTCAAACACATGGCAGGTGGCTAAGTTGCTTACTTTATACACGAGTTTCGGGAAACAGTAATTTCATTCCATCACAATAAGCGCTAACATAAATCATCATCTCAGCCTCGATCATATCAGATTTTATATTGACACAGTATGAAGTCTTAGTTACTGTTTTCGTTCTAAAACTATGACCTATAGTAACAAATATTGAACTCACCTTCATGAAGCTTAGTTTCTATCCCCGAACAGTGAGAAAATCCAAGCAAGGACTTTTCCGAAAAATTTCACCACTAAGGATCGGAAGTTAAATTGAAGAATCAAACGCGATATAACTTCCGCGAATTCCTTGGCCGTGGAACAGGAAGGGACAGAGCAGGAAACGCGCAAATACGGAAAACCGAGAAACGCGACGGCGACGAAGGCTAATAACGTCAGGAGACTGTAAAAGTGAAGGAATTCTCAGCGGTAGCAGGCAGCGACGAGCGGCCATGAGGATGATCAGAATTGGAATCTGAAAGCAATCTTTGGACGAGCGAGGTTGAAAACCACTCGAAGCTCTCAGTCAACTGCAAAGGAACGGAGCACTTCTTATATTCTGGAACCTTTCCGATGTTCCTTCGCTCAGCATTCCTTCTCGCGCCGGCTAGCGTCGTCTCGTCCTCCCTCGTTCAAGAATGAACGTGAGAGGAAAAAAGAGGGTCCAATTGACAGGTGAATGGGGCCTCCACTGGGAATAATGGGCCGAACGTCCTGCCTAGGTCTCATACGCTTGGAATTAATAAGCCCAAGTGCTGAACCTAATAAATGAATTGTGCAAATCGAATCCAAATGTTTTTATGGGCTAAGGTTTACTCAAAAGGTTCAAGAAAACCTCACTTTTATCACTTTTTATCTCTTTTTTTCATTGTTATTTATTTACTTATTTATTTATTTATTTATTTTTGTTACTATCTTGCTATCTTTTTATATTTGTACTTTTACAATAATGAATACTTGAATTGTCGACTAAATTTAAATGTCAATGAAACCCTCTCAAGAAACTTTTTTGGGTGGATCAACAGTTTTTGTTGTTCATACTCATTATACTTAGGATTTAACTTTTTCGAATTTCTCATTGTTTCCTGAAGCTAACTCCTGTTGCTATTTCTTTGAAATTAATTTTAAAACAAAGACCTTTAACTATCAAAGAACTACTATTTTTTTTTTCTTGAACTTATTTTCCTAATTTTGCTTATTTTGTTTGATTTTAATAAGCATTACAGGGATAAAAGTTTCTCGGTCTTTTCCCATTATCCTATTGTAAAGGATCCAACTTGAGAGGATATATGAAAATAGGATTCAAATAACTTGTCAATGGGGGCAAGATTTGTGCAAGTTCACTAGGTCTACACATTCGACCGACCTATCATCATCAAAGGGGTAAAGCGATGGTTGACATTGCTCCCTTGGGTGTCGCTGTCTATCTTTTCTCAAAAGTCTCTTTGTTCTAGTCTTCCTATCCTCTTTCCAAGTCAACTGCCGTGTTTAAGCATCTGATATCACATGGGTGTCGCTGCCTATCTTTTCTCAAAGTCTCTTGTTCTAGTCTTCCTATCCTCTTTCCAAGTCAACTGCCGTGTTTAAGCATTTGATCTCACATGGGTGTCGCTGCCTATCTTTTCTCAAAGTCTCTTTGTTCTAGTCTTCCTATCCTCTTTCCAAGTCAACTGCCGTGTTTAAGCATTTGATCTCACATGGGTGTCGCTGCCTATCTTTTCTCAAAAGTCTCTTGTTCTAGTCTTCCTATCCTCTTTCCAAGTCAATTGCCGTGTTTGAGCATCTGATCTCACAACACTAGTAGAAGGAATTTCCAAAGAAAAGGGCCTCCTTTTCACTTTCTTGCGAGGAATCACACAGCTTCTTCTTCTCCTCCTTTTTCTCCTTCTTCGAGCTATTTGATCCCATTCTAGAGCATTGATATCCAAAGAAAAGAAGCTGCATACGTTCCATACTAAAACCATATCAAATCCCCGGATGGGTCTACAGTGCACTTACACACGAGGCTTTGTTTGCACAATGTTCTGCATCTTCTTTATTGCCATTTTAAAAGATCCTGTCGAGTCGTCGCCAAATGGAGTGTCATATAAAGCATGCGAACCCTACCATTGTAGGGGCAACCGTGTGAACATAAGCTATCCCTTTTATATCCAAGGAGATAGAAGAGATTTATGTGGTTACCCTGGATTTGAGATCACCTGTGAACGAACAAGAACTATGTATGGTTCCTTCTCAGTGAAAAGCATCTCCTACAAGGAGAGTTCCATCGAATTAGTAAGCCCACAGGATCCTTCTTGTATTGCTCATCCATCTTTCCATATTCTTCCGGAAAACATCTTCCTAAAGAAATGTGATTCTCTTCTCAATCTAGTGTTCTTCTACAACTGCGCGAACGCTTCTTTTCCCTTCCCAACATCCACTCTGAATTGTACTTCTAACGTCACAAACAACAGCTCTGTTGCTTTACTTCCTAAGCCCAATGGCATGTTCCCTCGACCAAGTGTACTCTGCGAGTTCTTTAAGATGGTTCCAGTACAACTGGAGGGAAGGTCCTCTAATCAAACTATCAAACATGTCGACTACAAGATGTTGTTGGAGAAAGGGTTCCGATTAAGATGGGATTTATTTACTAACAAGAGTTGTATTGGTTGCCAAGAAAGTGGTGGCCGATGTGGACGATTACGAGACATGGACTTTCTGTGTTATTGCCCACATAGATTCAGTCATCCCAAGGACTGCAATAGCAGCGACGGTAAGGTTTATAAAGCTATGAATTAACGGTTTAAGCAATAAGTTCATCATTGATTATTCTTGTACACTGAACAGCATGTGGTTATTATGATAATACGAATGTTATAAACAAAAGGAAGATGCACGCCGTGCTTTATCAATTGTATCATCTCTCTTTTCCGGTTTATTCACCTGGCCTACTCCACTTTCTCAGCAATAGTCAGTTCTGCTTCTACAGCAGTTGCATGTCCAAATATGGTAAAATGTTATGATATTCTATAGCTCGGTTTTTTTTGGGGTTCCAATACCTAAGCCCAGCCATGGAACACCGATTTGAATTCAGATCAAATTGATAAAGAGTCTGTATTTTCTCTCCAGAATTTCAGAGGCTTGTAGTAGAACCACTAGTCCATTTGTAGCGAGAGCAACTTCTGTAGTCAGTTCCATCCATGCTTCTACATACCCAAGCTTGTTCTCCTTCCATTAGCTACCTTCAAGCATATTGACGCCACAATGTTCTGTAGACTATTCAACTTCTACTTGGTTGATCCAAACTCTTTAATGATCACACACCCTCTAATTTGTTCACCATTCGCAAAGTCCATCCAAGCTTATTGATATTTTCTTGTCCTCTGGTTCTGTCACATTCTATTGGTCCATCTAAACATTTTTTTACGGTCGTATGTCCTCTAGTTTGTTCACCATCCACCCGGTCCTCCCAAACATCGACATATACCTCGTCTAATTACTTGTTCACAATTTGCAAGGTCATCCACTCATCAACATATCTCATGTTCAATAACTCGATCACCTGCCACAAAACAAAAGCCGTTCTGCATTCTTAGTTGTGTTATGACTAACACCATCTTCATATAAATGTGTATAGGAGATTATATCTTCTACACACTCAATTTTACATGTCAGTATACTTATTTTGTCATCCTAAAAATATCATAGGAGTGTTTCCTAACATTATGACTTGAGAGAGCGGACCCAATTTCACTTAACCATAGAAACCCCACGCCATAGCTCTATGTGCATTTCTCACATTTAACCTATCAGTTTCCACTTCCCATTTTCGGATCTCCTTCGGTGGGGTAATACCCAATCGGTATACAAGTTTTCTTTCTATGCTAAGTTACCATTTTGCATGTGCACCCTCATAAATACTTTTGCAGAACCTTACTTCAGAATAGGCATCTTATAATAGGGAAACTGACTTTTAATTTCAGTGAGATCAATATATAGGACTCTTGTTTGCCAATAAAATGCACAAGTAGTTGACACACCCCATTTTTTTATGGCAAATAAAAGTTACTCCTCTTAATATTTGGAACTTGCTGCCATTCTCGTTGGGTAGGTTGTGCATTAATTTTATATGAAATAGGATTTGGATGAAAGTACAGGCTATGGCAATTCTTTCCTTTTAATATTATCTATTCATCCGAGTATGTAATGCTGATCTATGAAACCATGGATGCAATTTTTCCATCCTTTCCCTCAATCGATCTATCTTCCTTTTCAACTTTGATGCAGGAGGAGGACGTTGGCGGAAGATAGGACTAGGTAATTTCCTTTTTTTCTAGTTATAATATTGGCTCTGTTGACTTGAACAAACCAAACTATAACTAGGACAATTTGTTCTCCGGTTGACACTGTGGGATTTGGTGAGACTGCTGTTAACTATTTTAAAAGTTTAAGCTATTAGATGAAAGAGTGATTTATTAGTTAATTATTCTATCACTCCCTCCCGTGCTTCGCATGATCTTTTGCCTTGTACTAAGAATGGAAATTTTGTTTAAGAGGCAAATAAGACCCAGAAAAATTTGAATTTAGGACCTCCAGCTCTAATACCATATGAGATTTTGGTGAGACCACTGCTAATTGTTCTAAAACTTAAGCTATTAGATGAATGCGTGATTTATTATTTAAATATTTTATTAGACATGATAAAACAAAAGAAACTGGATCATCTTACTGCAGAAGTATCCTTTCGGGGTTATTATTGCATATTAATCTCACAGTGTCGATCAAATCAAAGTTGGTCGTACCAAAATCTTCTTACTTCGTCTTAAGAGCTCAACAATCTGTTCATGCTTCCAGCCAATATAATCCATGTCTTAGGAAACGACACAAAAGTTAAAAGCATATTCCTAAATGGGAAACGGGTTAATTATCTCTTGGTGCATCAGGTATTGGAGTCGGAAGCTTGATCATCATCTTCTTGTCCCATATGATCTACTTAAAGAGGAAGAATGCTTCTTTGAAGTTCCGTTTGAGAAACAGCACCTCTCATCCTCAGTCCAATTCAGACATGGAAGAGTGCAATGTCTCCTTTGAAGTCCCCATTTTCAACAGTACCGAACTTGAAGAAGCCACAAACAACTTCGCTGCTTCCAATGAACTAGGAGACGGAGGTTTTGGAACTGTTTATTACGGTGAGAAAAAGTTCCTTCCCTATTCCTCCAAGGGATCTTCAACTGAAAGACATTTTCTACAATGTTCTTAACAGGAAAACTTCCAGATGGGCGGGAAGTAGCAGTGAAGCGCCTATATGAGCGTAACTACCGGAGGGTCAAGCAATTCATGAATGAGGTAGAGATCCTGACTCGTTTGCAACACAAGAACCTTGTGTCTCTATATGGTTGCACTTCTCGCCACAGCCGTGAGCTTCTACTTGTCTATGAGTACATCTTGAATGGAACTGTTGCCGATCATATCCACGGCAAGCGAGCAAACTCTTTTACTACATTGCCTTGGCAAATCCGTATGGGCATAGCCATAGAGACTGCTACTGCATTGGCTTACCTCCACGCTTCTGGCATTGTCCACCGTGATGTTAAAACAAATAACATCCTTCTCGACAAGAATTTTGGGGTTAAAGTTGCGGATTTTGGGCTTTCGAGGCTATTCCCCAATGATGTCTCTCATATCTCAACAGCTCCTCAAGGGACTCCAGGTTATGTGGACCCCAACTACCATCGGTGCTACCAACTCACAGAGAAGAGTGATGTCTATAGCTTCGGAGTTGTTCTGATCGAGCTTGTATCATCCAAGCCAGCTGTGGACATAAGCAGAGAAAGGGACGAGATTAATTTGGCTGACTTCGCTATTAACAAGATTCAAATATGCGCGTTTGGTGAATTGATCGACCCAAATCTAGGATTTGAGTCAGATAGCGAAATCAATAGGATGACAACTTCGGTGGCCGAGTTAGCTTTCCTGTGCTTGCAACAGGACAAGGAAATGAGGCCTCCAATGGATGAGGTTTTGGAGGAACTGAAGGCGATTGCATGCAATGAGAATGATGCGGACATATTTGTTGACGTGGATGAGGGTGAAGTTGTCCTTGCTCCACCTTCTCCGGATTATGACGATTCACAGCTACTGAAGACTATGCAGTTTACCCATTCTCCAGTTTCTGTGACTCAAAAATGGGGAAGCAGCGGCAGTTCTGCTCCTGGTGTTGATATTTAGATTATCCATGTAGCCGTTTGTCGCATACTTTACACGCGTTCAGTGAGGAATCATAAATGATGAGACGTTACTGATTTAAGTGCCAGGTCAAAATCTGAAGGTATGGACATGGTAATAAAGCACTTTTGTCAATCTAGCTTGTACATGATATTGAACCTTATATAGGTTATTTAGTTTATCAGTTGTTTCATACTCCATTGAGAGTATCCAACACAACACATGGATATATTGGTCGGCCGAAAAAAAGAGTGGCGTATAAACGTGAGCAGATTCAACACATAGATAACAATTATAGGGAACTCTTCAGAGACTATCTTTCTTTATGCTTGGTTGTAACTTACACTGAACTTCTGTGATGCAATCATTCAATCTTACGACCATGGTGACTTGACATGTGACAACATGTATATTAGGTCTCTCGCAGAAATCAGCATGGGGTGAAAAAGGAAAAGATGGGATGGCTGTTACGGTCGATGTTCAATTCCAAGTTCTCTCCACTCGAACTAATCCGCCCTCACTCTTTATCCTTTCTGCAGGGATTGGGAGATTGGATCCCCAGAAGTGCAAATCCAAGTTTGTCTATGGTTCAATCGATGATGTATAAGGAAAGATTATTCAGATAAAGACGGTCCTCAGTAATATCGTCATGATTCTCAAAGTCATGCCCAGTTGCAATACCAAATCAAATACAACGAGTGGTAATAAAAATAAAGATAATAATGAATAGAGAGTCCAATAGTAGGTAGAGCTTAATGTTCTTTCCATGACCGCCCTTAATTGAAATAGGTTGGAGAAGTAATTTTTGGAGGGAAAATCTGTTGAGTGACGGTAAGGGTGGCTTTTCTATCAAATCCTTTCAATTGATTAGAATCCATTACTTAAAGGGAACTATATTGTTCTCTCCAATCAATTAATAATCTCAATTTTAACTTGTCCATATAATTTTTGGTGTTTTCACAAGAATTAAATATGAGAGAAAGGAGAATACTCATCGCTAATAGTTTCGACGCGATGGATAGCTCAAAATCCCAGTAGCCACAACCTTCCCTTGCAAGAGTCACCACTCTCAATCCTCAATGAGACATTTTCTTAAATTTTTCCGTATTCTCTTCTAGCGATGATTGTCCCGCCCGCGAGCCGTACGGATAGACCAGCATCAAGTCATGTGCAGCCCAGGGAGGACGCATATACAATTGGTTCTCTATTGGTGGGGCAGGCTTGGATAGGACAGGTCTAGAAATAAACATTCGAGTACGAGTCCTATCCAAAATGTAACAGAGCTTTTGGCTATCTCTTTAACTGCCCTTAGATTCTCGGCAAAAATTGAACCCCCAAATATTTATGACGGGGCGCAAATATAAGACATTGGCTTGACTGGATATAGATTCAATTGCTAGTGTTAGTAGTCTTAATCACAGGCAAAAAGCGATTCTCTATACATTTACGAGACTCTAGTCTGGTTATTACTCCGCTGCTACTGTAATACTACACTCTTCTTCTCTTTAGGCACGCTCTCTTAAGCATGTGATCAGCTAATGGCATTGCTTGACAATATTAGCAGACGTTACGTAACTGATTTCGCACCAATTAAGCTCCGAGTGAGGGTAACGGCTTGAAAACTTCAATTGTCATAATCACTGGCTCAAACACTGCCTTCCTACAACTGATACTGATGTAACTGTTCAGAGAGTAGTTCTTACATCTTCTCAAGAGACTTACCTAATGGATATGAAAGCCACTTCTAGGCCAATTAGCCTCTGATCTGACTGAGCTATGCGTATTGCAACCCATGAACTTGTTTTATAATCATTTGCTTTCTTTCCCTGCCCTTTATAATTGTTTGTTTCATTTTCACGACTTGTGTTTCTTTGTGGAATCTCCCCTTTTTATGGATTCAAATGTAGTTAGACCCTTTTTTTGTGGGGGGGTCTTTTGGTCCGTCTTGCTTATCTGCTTTAATATGTGAGGGTCGCCTATAATTGCTTGGAAGGAAATGGAGTCGTCGAAAAGTCTTTCAATAACTGGTCAATGGGGGGCAAGAATTGTCGGAAGTTGACTGATTGGAGGTTTTCACTTTTTCATCAGCCTATCATTATCGAGAGGAAAGTAACAGATGGAATTACAATTCCACACGACAGACCCAAAATTTAATAATCTCCATTTGGGCGTCCCTGCCGGCTTTATGTGATCAGAGTCTCTTCAAGTCTTCCATGTCCTCTTTTCCAAGTCAACTAACGTGTTTATGCCGATGAAGAGGAGCAATCAATGTGCAGGAATTGCCAATAAGAAGGCCTTCCCTTGTTCAAAGCTGCTACATTGTAGAGCATCAATGTAAAATGAAAAATCTTCCTTTTTCTCGTTGGGAAAATTGTCCAAAAATTCCTAAATTTATTGCACTTTTGCTAAATTAGTCATACACATTTCAATCTTACAAATTAAGTAATAAATATTTTTAACATTTTACCAATTGAATTAATCTCGATCAAATTTGATCGGAAATTGTTGACGTAGACGACCAATGCTAACATGGCACTTTTTAATCATTTTTGAATTTTTTATTCTTTTTTTTTTTTTTAAGGATTTTGGAGAGATGGCTGGCAAGGATGATCGGTGAAAACCTACAGACACTGAGGGAGGGCGTCATGGCCCTCGATAGCTTTGGGCAAGGGTTGCGACGCCCTCGCTAGATCTGGCTGGGGGAGGGCTTGGCATCCCTCGCCAATTCTAGGTGAGGGCTCATGCACCCTTGCTTTGGCCTGCGAAGGCCCTTATGCCTTCGCTGGCCCTCTTTCCAAACCCTTAGAAAAAAGTAAAAAAAAATAGAAAAAAAATTCAAAGAATTGTTAAAATATCATTGAAATATTACTTTAAAAATGTCACATCAACGCCGACTGTTAACGTCAATAATTTCTGGCCAAAATTAGCCAGATGAACTCAATTACCAAAATTAAAATATTTAGAACTAAATTGACAAAAATACAATAAGTTTGGGACATTTTGAATAATTTTCCCTCTTTTGTTTGAAGCTTGGAAACCACGTGTAAAGTGTCAGCATGGTCGTGGGTCTATATTTTGCTCTTGAGCGAGTGCTACTTCACATTGGGTTGCACATCTTGCTCATTGCCATGTTAGCTAAGCCAATCAACTTATCACAATATCAACTTTCCGAGCCCATGAAATGTTGAAAAGCATGTGGTTATGCAAGTAAAATAATCACTCCTTTTATAAACAATATTACAAACTCTCACACCATCACATTCACACACCCACTCACTTCACTTGCTTTTCACACGTCACTCACTCACTCACTCTACAAACAACGCATATACACAATACAACCCACCTCACGTCACTCTTAGCACTCTGCACGCTACACACACCTCACACTCCTCACACTTCACACTTGAAGACCCAATCATTACATAAGATCCTTGTTCTTTTGTTTGAGGCATGAACTCAAGTGGATGAGGCCAGACTATTTATAGCCTTCATCCACCAACTCTCTCAGCAAATTATCTCTGAACGAGAGATTTTTGCTTCCATCTTTCGTGTTGGACAATCTGCAACCACAAGTTCTACCTACCACAAACAGCCCAGAGTCTTATAGCCTTCACTAGAAAATTCTAGAGAGAGAGAGAGAGAGAGAGAGAGTCGAATTTGACAGGTTGAAGAATAATCTAGAGAGAGAGAAGGAAAAAAATCCATAAAAGAGAGAGGCGATGCTCTCTAATACTCCCCCTCACCGACTAGTCTCTCTTAGCATAGACCTCACAATCATATCAAGTTGCCTTTGAAACTCTTTGAATTTTGTGGCTCCAAGACTTTTGGTGAAAATGTCCACAACTTGATAATTTGTTTTGGCATGCTCCATCTTTATCTCGCCTTGTAATACCTTTTCATGCAGAAAGTGATAGTGTACTTCCACATGCTTGGTCCTCGCATGGAAAAATTGGATTCTCTATTAAGCTTATGGTCAATAGATGATCACAATATAACATTGTCAAGTGATCTATCGAATGATAAAGATCCTCCATTAACTATACCAGGCATGTACTCTCTTGAGCTTTCATCGCTATTGCTTTATACTCACCTTCTGTTGTAGATAGTGACACAATTGTTTGTCTTTCACAGCACAGTGACACTATTACTAATCCAAGACTAAACATGTATCCAGTAGTTGATCGTCGTGTGTCATGATATCCAGCAAAGTTAGCGTTGGAGTGGCCTACAATTGTACATGATGCTTCATTTTTATACAGGAGCCCAAAATCAAATGTACCCTTTACACACCTTAGTATACGCTTGAATGCATCTAAGTGAGGCTTTCGTGGCTTCTCCATGAATAAGCTTGCTACTCCCATTGTGAAGGCAATATCAAGCCGTGTTATGGTTACGTAAATAAGGCTGTCCACCAATTGCTTGTACATAGTTGAGTCTTCCAATTCTCATCCTTCAACCACACTAGCTTTACATTTCCATCCATTGGAGTAGATATAGGTTTGCAATCAAGCATCCCACACTTATTTATGAGGTCTCGTGCATACTTCTACTAATATAGAAATAGTCCTTCATTGGTCTTCTCAATCTCGAGTCCTAAGAAATATTTCAATTCTTCAAGCTCTTTCATCTTAAACTGCACTAAGAGATTGGCTCTTATTTGGCATATCTCCTCTTCATTATCTCTAGTGACGATTAGATCATCCACGTAGATTAATATTATTACAAGCTTGCCATCTTGTACCTTCACAAATAAGCTTGAGTTTGCTGGGGCTACTAAGGGCTTGTTTGTTAAAAAGTGTTTCTATTCCCCGGAACCAAAATTTCTGTTCTTTTGTTCTGAGGAACAAAAAAAGAACAAAAACGTGTTTGGTAAAACTTTTGTTCCCAAGAACAGATTTGGAACAGAAATAAGAAGTAGAAAAAAGTAGCTTCTTGTTCCCGGGAACAATTTTGAGAAACAATTTTTCTCTCTTCTTTTTTCTTCTCTTTTTCTTCTTCTCTTTTCTTTCATTCTTTTTTCCTTTTGGCCGGTCGCCAGCCTCGGCCATGGCCGACGACCTCGTCGGAGCGTCGCCGGCCCCCAGCGACACGGAGCCTTGCCGATGGCTAGGCAAGCTCAGCCTCACCAGATCTAGATGAGCTCGCCGGACCTCGCCCAGCCGATCGCCAGCCGCCACCGTGGCCGGCAACCAGCCACAAAGGAGAAAGAAGGAAAAGAAAGAAAAAAAAAAAGAATAAAAAAGGAAAAATATAATAAAAATATTGAAAAAATTAAAAGAAATAACAAACTTAGACAAGTTTACCAAACACATTTTTATTCATAGAATATAAATTTTTACGGTTATAAAGTGCATTCTTAAACTTAGAAATTGTTCCTAGAAATAGAAATAAAAAAATAAAATTATTTATGTTCAAAAATTGTTCCCCAATATATAATGGTTACCAAAGGCGTCCTAAGCAACCACGTTGCACCAAGAATTTAGCAATCTTCCCATATCATGCTCTTAGGGCTTGTTTTAAGCCATATAAGGCTTTTTTTAAAAAACTTGCAAACATAGTTTGGATGAGTCTCATTCTTGAAATCATCTAGCTACTCCATGTACATATCTCGATCGAGCCATAATTTCCATATTTGCTTACTGCAAGCGCTAGTAAGACTCGAATTGTAATAATCTTTGCTATTGGGCTAAAGGTCTCTTCATAATCTACGCCATACTTTTGAGAGAATCCTTGAGCAACTAATCATGCCTTATATCTTTCTACCAACCCATCTAGTCAATTTTTAAGTTTGTAAACCCATTTGCAAGATATAGGACGTACTTCTTTAGGTCTTGGCACCAAGTCCTATGTCTTGTTCTTTCTTAGTACTTAGATCTCTTCCTCTATGGCCTTCCTCCACTCCACACCTTGCGAGGCTTCCTCGTATGCAGACACCTCAACTACTTCGACATCTTCAATCAACGCCGCATTTGCATATTTAGGATTTGATCTTCTTTGCCTTGTTGATCTCCTAAGCTGAGGTTCTTGTTCTTTAGGTTCTTCCATCTACCTTGGTCCGAGCTCTTCTGTTATTTTCGGATGTACACCAGTTCACCACAGACTCTTTGATTTTTCTGGTGACCATGCTTTGACTTCTTCCCTTCCACCTATAAGGTCATTTCCTTCTTCGATTTACTAGGCCTTATCAAGCTCATCATTTTCTTCCATTCTTTCATGAACCGCTTCTTCAACTTGTTTAGATGGTGATGACCACCAAAATGATAGTTCATCGAACACCACATTTCTAGAAGTGTAACACCTCCTTGTCATAGGTTCATAATACTTTCATTCTTTTCTTTGATCATTGTAGCCCACAAATATGCAGTGAACTACCTTCTTATTGAACTTTTTGCAAAGATGGTCTAGCATGGATGCTGAACATACACATCCAAATACTCTAAAGTACTTATCGTGGGCTTGCAATTCCACAACTTCTCATATGGTGACATAAAGCTAAGCCTTGCTTGAGGTAGTATGTTGATCACGTGCACTGCCATCTTCATACATCCGGCCTAAAATTTGGGTGGAACAATTTTCACATGCAACATGCTCCTGCATGTCTCCACCAAATGCTGATCCTTTCCTTCAACAACTACTTTTTTTTTTTTTGTGGCGTATTCAAGAAGCAAATCATCAATGTATCTTCCATTCTTAAAGATACTTTGTAAAGTCATCTGATGTATATTCTCGCCCAATATCTGTCCGGAGGCATAATATTTTCTTGCCTACTTCATTCTCTATTTTTGTTTTAAAATCCTTAAATTTATTTAATGCCTCATATTTTTCTTTCATAAAGTCAACCCAAACGTACCTAGAAAAGTCATCAATGAACGTTACCATGTATTTTGATCCTTTGATCAACAGTTGCTCCATTGGTCTGAATGCATCTAAGTGGACAAGCTCGAGAGGCATCTTAGCTCTAAATGTGGACTCCTCATATGGAAGCTTATGTGCCTTCCCATATTGGCATTCGGCACAAACAATGTCTTCTTAGGCTTCCAAGTGAGGACAATCCTTTAGCATACATTTCTTCACCATTACTTTAAACTTACGGTAGCTCACATGCCCAAGCCATGCATGCCACAAATCAGGCTTATCACTTTTTCAAATTTTGTCCACGAGTGCTATTTGAGATGACATCATGTAGGCAAACTCTAATCGACACCTCTCTATGATTGATGTATCAATATGTTTCAAACCGTGGTACACCCTAATGTCTCTTTGACTGAATACTTAAGTAGCACTAACTCCCGCATGCGACACGACACGACACGACACGCCGATGCATTATTTCTCAAAAAATAGAGAATTTCGATACGTTGGAACACGTTGTATATTATACGTATATTTTATATAGGAATAATAAATTATTATTTTTATGATTATTTCAATCAAGGTAATCTAATTCAAATTCACAAATAAATAAATAATAATAAAATCATATAATAAATTTATATTAAAAACATTAATCCACCATTTATTAATATCCTTAATTGTTTCAATTTGACAAATTCAACTCCATTTCAATAAATCCATAAAACTTGGAAAGAAAAAAAAAAGTAATTCACATTCTAGACTTCCATGTCAGACATGTCGAATGAAAAAAGAAAAAACTTGAGGGCAAATCGTATATCATGGAAAGTAAAGTCAAAAGAGAAGAGAAGAAAATATTAGGTTTTTCTTCTTTCCTAATTCGTTATTTTTATTATTGATTTTCTTTTTTTTTCACATATATATTTTGACCCTTAATTTATTGAGAAATTTTAAAATTGACCTCATATGTCAAAATTGGGCAAAAAAACGCTTCAAGTGCCATAACTTGGCACAAATAGACACTTAAGTGCTATAACTTACGAAAGGTACACTTAAGTGCCACGTTTTAAGAAAAGTGGAACACTTGAGTGCCACATCCGGTGAAACTGGCCGGAAATCATACGTGACAATTAAATATTAATATTTCTCGCCAAGGTGGCTTGTCGGAAAGCTGACTCAGCTCTAATTCACCAAAAATGACGTCGTTTCTATAGTTGGCCAAAATAGAGCTCTTAAATCGGCCAAAACGATGTCGTTTTGGCATAATTTGAATTTTAATATAATAAAAAAATTAATTAAATTAAATTTAAAACAAAATAATAATATAATTTATATTTATTTAAAAAAACCAAAAAAAAAAAAAAAACGGAAACGAAGGAGGAGAAGGAAGGCGGTCGGCGGGCCGAGGGTCGAGATCTCGCCGCCGCCACCTCCCCGCTATCGCCGGAAGGTGGGGAGGGTCGGGCCGGGGCCGCCGAGCCCTAGCCGAGGGCCGGCGGCGAGGGCACGCAGCCCTCGGCTAGGGCTCGGCGGCCCCACCCTCGCCGTCAACCGCCTCTCTCCTCCTCCTTCCCTCCTGTTTTTTTTTCCTCCTCCTCGCCCCAGTTACCTCCCCTCCTCCTCCTCCTTCCCCCCTCGCCGGATCTAGGCGAGGGTTGCAGCCCTCGCTCGGTCGGACCAAGGGCCACCGCCCGCTAGGGGTCGCCTCGGCGGGCGGTGGCCCTTGGCCCAGCCGAGCAAGGGCCGTGACCCTCGCCCCAGATCGGGGGAGGGCTCATAAGCCCTTGCCGCCGATCAACCGGGGTCACTGCCCCTAGCCAAGGCTTGGCGACCTCGGCCAACCCTCCCCCTCTCGTTGCCGCCCTTGTTGGCGGCGACGGGGAGCCCTCGGTTGCTTTTTTTTTTTTTTTTTTTTGTAATTTTTAAATATTTTAAATAAATTTAATTTATTTTTATATTAAGTTTTTACCACGTTAGCACCAAAACGACGCTGTTTTGCACTTGCTTTACTGGAAAATTGACACGTCAATGTTTTGGTCAAATTTTGGCTGGATTGGTACTCAAGTGATCCATTTTGCTTCGATTTTGGCACTTAAATGTACATTTCATAAGTTATGACACTTAAGTGTCACTTTTTGCCAAGTTATGACACTCCAGGGGTCTGCGTCTTGTCAAAATTGTGTGTTAGAAACTCATGTCGGAATTTTGACTCGAGTGTCGAAGCGTGTCGGAAAAATTGATCAAGTGTTAGATTTTCCGACACGTGTTGACCGAGTGTTAGAGAGTATCCGATAATGTTGGAAAGTGTTGAACATATGTTGAAGCGTCTGACACGACAAGAAGGCTCTCAGAGAGTGTCAGTACTTTCTAGTCGAAAACTACATAATTGCCTGAATTTGTAAGTTGTGCCATGGACAATAGATTCTTCTTCATTCCACATTTTTTAGTTCAATCCTATGCGAACTTAATTGAGGTGTTATCATTGTTTGGCCAACATGGGTAATCGGTAACCTTGAGTTGTCTGTGGTGGACAATTACTCATCCACCACTGTACTCACACATGTTTTTTGATAGCTTGTCTTAATCTCCAATCATATGATTTGAACACCCTGAATCAACTACCCAATCTTCATCATAATTGATCAATTTATCACTTACCGTGATGAGGGGGCATCGCATCTTCTAATTCTGTGACGGAGAAGGTTGTGAGCTCTTCTTGTTCTTCCACTGCAAAGAATGCTTGGAAATCCCACTCTTCTTTGCCATCATTTTCCTTCAATGCAGCAACGTTTTCTTCAACTCTCTTAAATTGACAATCCCTAGCAAAGTGATCTACTTTGCTACGAGTGTATCATCGTCTATTGCACCTTCTATTCTTCTTATCTTTATTGTTGTCCTTATCGCGATCACGGTGAGCTCCCCCTGGCCGAGGTCCCAATCCTTCTAGTCACTTTTACCATTATGCATTACTTTTCCTATGTTTGCTATCTCTAGTACCTGCACCATTTCTACTCTTAACCTTTGAACCCTATTTTATTATTGAAGAGGGCACTTTCATCATCTTTAACCAAGACCTTAGACATAACTCTATCTAAGGCTTCTTGGTTGGCTAATAAATTATCCAACTCTATTAGAGTTGGCTCATTTGCCCATCCACAGGTGGCCATAACAATACCGTTATATTCTGGCCTTAACCCATGAATTATTATTTTTCTCATTATTGTCTCAGAGATGGCATTATGATGATCTAACTTTGAAACTTCTTCACAAATAAATTCAACTTTAGAAAAATATTGACTTACCATCATATTTTATTGCGAAATTGAAAGGAGCTCATTTTCTAATCATTGTAACTTGGTATCATTCGTTCTCGCGAACAGTGCTACCAACTTATCCCAAGCTTCTTTTGGGGTGTTTGCACTATTTATATACTTCAATAACTCATCTTCAATAGTTATGCAAAAACGTAAAGAGCCTTACCTGATTTGATGTTCCATTTTCTTAATTCGTTGTCACTCATGGGTGGTGTGGTGTTACTGCCACCAAC
The DNA here is from genome assembly GCA_014182725.1 of Eucalyptus brandiana. Classification (NCBI taxonomy): domain Eukaryota; kingdom Viridiplantae; phylum Streptophyta; class Magnoliopsida; order Myrtales; family Myrtaceae; genus Eucalyptus; species Eucalyptus brandiana. The sequence goes on from CM024669.1 coordinate 35,713,509, forward strand.
AATATCCCACAAATCTTGACCTAGCAAATAATATTGCACATGGGTACTTCAGTTATTATAATTCGAGTTGTTGAGCTTCTCGGCGCTGCTTATCGCTCGAGAAATCTACCATCATGACTTGGTTGTAATGTCCAGCACTATACCAAGTAAGCCTGGTCATAGAACAACCAACTTTACAATCCTAGGTTGTGCACTGACATAACTCTGGTGTGCTTCACTCCTTGGCTCGACAATCGCTGACCACCTACTCTGATACCACTATTATACAAGTAAAATAATAATTTCTTTTATAAACAATATTACAAACTCTCCACACTATAAAACTCACACACACACACACTCACTTCACTTGATTTTCACACGCCACTCACCCACTTGTTGGAGAAAACTTTCTTATTGTTTTGAAGTTAACAAAACGTTTCCATTAGTCTAGTCTGAAGATTTCCAAACTCAATTGTTAAAGTCTGACGAACTTCGATTCTCGTTGTCAAAGTCCGTTGACACCCGAAATTTTTGTCGACGTTTTAATCATCCATTATGCAAAAAAAAAAAAACAAAACAAAACAAAACAAAACAAAAAAATGAAATAAAAAAAGAAATAAAGAAAACAAAAAGAAAAATGAGAGGAAAAAAAGAAAAATATAAAAAATATAAAAGGGGGCCAGACGCTCTCGCTCTCCACATTTCGCACGGAGTCTCTCTCCCACGCTCTTGGCTCCCGCGCGCTCTCTTTTTTCTCTCGGACTCTCTCTCTCTCTGATCGGCTCATCATCTGGTGCGTTCGAAACCCTTGATTGGATCTCGGGATCCAATCGCGAATCGGCGAAGCAGCTCTGTTCGATTCCTTGTCGTCGCAAATCGCGCCGGACGCCGTCGAAGAGCAGCGTCGCCGCCACCGCCGATTGGAGGCTCTCGGATCTCACCGCCTCGCGTGGCTCGGCCGGATCGACGGACGCTCTCAAAGGGCTCTCTCTCTGTATTCGTGAGGGTTCAATCGTTCTTTCGGAGGCTCCTTCTCCATCGAAGCTTGGGTCGAAGGCTTTCTTCCATTAGCAGGCGATCGGAGATCGAGCGCCGGCGGTTGGGGATCGCTAGGGAAATCTGTTCTTTCTCTCTGTTCGAGTTCTCGCTCTCTCTGTTCGAGCGGTTCGGATTTTTTTCTCTCAGCTCGAGGTCTCTCAATCAGATGTTTCTCTCGTTGGATCCGGCTTCGGAAGCTTTGGATCAGGTGTTCTCCGACTCTTTCCTGGAGATTTGACGCTCGCTCGCTCAATCAGGTTCGCCATCTCTCTCTCGATCACTCTATCTCGCGCTCAGCTTGTCGCTCGCTTTCTCTCTCTGTTTTCCCCTATCAATTGCCTACTATTGAAGTTCACTAGGTAATCTGAGCTTGTAAAATTGTTGTCGTGATAAGTTTGGTTGCGTTTTCCTATCTGGCTGTGGCATTTTGGACTCGAGGCCGAGATACCTACTTTCTGCTCGATGAAATGCTTAAGCTAGATCAGAGTTGGCTATCGAGTGTCTCTTTCAATTGTTGATTGGTAAATGTAATCAATTCATGTCTGAAACTAAACCATTGATGAAATAAGTTTTTCCATGGCCGAGGTTTTCTCTCAGATTGATCACAAGCTTGATCTCATGTATTGCTAAGCGTGTATTTGTGCACTGATATGTCAGTGAGGGTATAGAGGAGGAAGAGTTCTTTGAGGCCCGTGAAAATCTCGCTGCCCTTAAGAAAGATTTTTGGGGAGGTGGATGTTGAGTCTCGCGAGTAGGAGTTGATCGGGGTGATTGATCGTCCAATGTTAATCTGTTCTAGGATTTTGGAGGTTAATGAGTCAATGTGATTAATAGATTGATTTGGACAATTAAACGCAGAAATTAATGGAAGAAATCAACTGGAAAAATAATTCTGATTTCTTAAAGCTTCAAATCAGTAGGTTGCCTGTTAAAATTGAAGTTCATTTGCTGTGAGAAACAAGCCACTAAATCTAGGAGCTGAATCTGGGAATTTTGACTTCAATTCTTCAATGATAGTTTTTGGCATGATCTGTGTTTGTTCTCTAATCATACGTTGTCTTGAATATATTGATATAATCTACGGAGGTTAATGAATTTCTGTGGATTGATGATCAATGATCATGAACTTGAAGTTGATTGAACTTGATTTGCCTTGATATGTCACTTTCTGTTTTGGCTTAAATGAGGTGATAGATGAGGCTTTCTGGTCTTGAGCCTTTTTAGACATAGAAAATAGACTTCTCAAGCTTTGATTTGAATGTTGCATGCCCTGAACGGACGTCATTCGGTCATTGAAAAACACCTACAAAATCTGTCAATTCTGCAGTAGTTTTTTTAGGTTGATTTGCTGTTTTGACCTACTGCAATTTTCTGTTTTAACTGGAACGAGTTGGAAGATGATGTTATTAGGACTTAATGGCTTCTAGAGATTTGTAATAGGCTTCTCAAACTTTCCATTGACATATTATATGTGCGATTTGGTCATCATTTTCCCTGCCTTTCCTTTTTTCAAATCGAGCTTTGAAATCTGGAATTTGTCTTGAACTGCAATGCTGTCTTTTTCTGTGGATAGTTGTTGCTAGTCTTGAAATGAGATAGTAGATGTGTCCAATTGCATTCACTATGTTGTAAAAAACCTATGTTACATGTTGCCTTGTTCTTTTATAGACTGACTAGTTCACATTCTAGTATTTCTAGAAATTCATGCATTAGGAATCTTGAGATGCTTTCTTCATGAAATAATGTCCTTTGTCAGTTGTCTACAAAACGGTTTTAGATATCCTGTGGGTTACATATTGCCTGCTCCGTTCCCCTTGAATACATGTGTTGAGCGAATTCAATGGTGCATGTGTTTGAATAAGTGATCCTTAGTTGGTTTACTCATTGGTTTGGATTCATGAAGAATCAAGACCATATGGTCTAAATGCATGTCAATTATGCTTTGCATGTGATTGTCAGATAAATGACTTAGGTGCGATGCAGGATAATGTAAGTGCCTTTGGGATGCCGCATAGAACTTGACTTAGGGATTTCGTGACTTTAGTCACAATTTGTGAGCATAAAAAATGTCTTGCTTTTGATTGTTTCGATACGTGATGATTGTTTCTTTCACTTGTATGCACCTAGTCATAAATTTCTTAGATTAGGTTTAGATTAGGACCTTGAAGATGGAGAAGGCATGAAGATGGTGGAGGTTGATGTCCATTCCGACCGTTTTCATGTAATACCCATTTTCCCGACATATGTCTTGGGCTCCTTTTATTGTATAAAACCCGACGAGTTGCGGGTTTTCTTTCTTTTCTTTTTAATTGTTTTCTCTTTTATTTTTTTAGGACTGCCTGATAAATTTACTGCTTTTCCTTAATTGCTTACTTAATGTCTTGTAATTTCAATTTCATTGGTTGTTTTTCTTTCTTTTTTTTTTTAGAAATAGAATAACATGAAAATGATCCATCACGCCTGATCACTTAGTCTAGGAATTGATGATCCTGAAAATATAAAAAGAAATGCATGGACACGTTAGGAAAAACACAACATACTATTTAGGTACCGAAAGGGCGCTAATAGCAACATTAGCGTAACCCAAGTCCCCGAACCTAGATATCTGGTTACGTAGGAATCGAGGGAATACTCCCGACCCTCGGTTGGGTTTCTAGCCAACCCCCAAAATGAGGCTAGTGGCGACTCCTGTATTTTTTTTAGGTTGTTAAATACCTAGATCATTTAAATAGATCCACTGTCACGCGGGGTATGAGCTTGGGAGAGCTCGTGATCCCATGAGGAAACTCTCGTGATCAAAGTATCCCTAAACCCGACCTTTCCCTTCTTTGGATACCATTTCGAGGGGCGGCGAGATCGGGTCGCGACAAAGTCTAAAGACCTCAACATTCAAGACTCAAAGTTTACCCTCAATGATAGTTTCTAGACTAACAAAGAGAAGACTTATCCAAATACGAGTTTATCTTCAAGGATTCGGTTCGTATGGTTCATAGAAGATTTTATGGCTGGAGATAGCACATCGAGATCAATTATTCTTATTGGAATCAATTCGGATAATTAAGATCTGTCGAAAGGCGAAGTATGCTTGGAAGGTTGTATTCATGAAAACCTAGATCCTGATTGTATGGGCGAGCAGGATTGGTGGGCCATCATCACATTCCTTAAACGATTCGAGATCTTCTTCCAACGGGTAGATTGGAAGAACTCCTTTGGAAAGTACCAACGGTTATAAAGGCATGAAGGAGTATATAAGGAAGACGCTCAAGTTGTTCGAGGGTGTGCATGAAAGAAAAATTCCAAAGTCTAAAGCTCTTAAGTTCTTTGCTATTTCAATTGTTGAGCTTTCATTTTACGCAAAAGAGAGAACAAACTTTTGTGAGACTTTGAAGAAGTGTAGTAGAATCTCTACACTATAAAGTCAATGGCGTAAGACTGTAACATCTCTTTTGATCTTTAGTGAAATCCAGCCAGTGGGCTGTCAGTGTGGGAGAGTGGACGTAGGTTTGATCAAAGCCGAACCACTATAAATCTTGAGTCTCTATTCTCTTTCCCTTAAACTCCTAATTTTAATTTACAGCTTCATATGACTGTTTACTATAGTTTACGGTGTTAGCAAATTATTCTGAAGTTTCGCAAAAATTTCTTTATCACCTATTCACCCCCCCCCCTCTAGGTGATCTTACTAGCCCTTTCACCACTCACTCTACAAACAACATGCATACACAATACAACACTCCTCACATCACTCCTAGCACTCTTTGCGCACTACACATACCTCACACTTCTGTTTGAAGACCCACTCACTACACAAGACACTTGTTCTTCTGTTTGAGGCGTGAACTCAAGTGAATGAGACTAGGCTATTTATAGCCTTCATCCACCGACTCTCTCAGTAAATTATCTCTGACACAAGAGAGATTTTTGCTTCCATCTTTCATGTTGGACAATCTGCAACTACAAGTTCTACCTACCACAAATAGCCTAGAGTCTTATAGCCTTCACTAGAAAATTCTAGAGAGAGAGAGAGAGAGAGAGAGAGAGAGAGAGAGAGAGAGATCTGGAGAAGGAAAAATCCAAAAGAGAGAGAGGCGGTGCTCTCTAACATGAAATGTGGCGGGAGCACAAGCCCACATATGAGGTATCCCTTTTTACATTCCTAGAAAAGAAAGAGACTTGCATGGTTTCCCTGGATTTGATATAATTTGTCAAGGAATAAAAACTATTTATGGTCATTACTCGGTTGAAAGAATCTCCTATGAAAAACAATCCATTCAATTGGTGAATTAGTTCGTCATGGATGCTCCCTGCTTCACTCCTCGTCCCTCCACTTTCTATCCCGTGAACCCGATTTTAGGTCACAGTTACTCCTTTCATCCAAGACTCTGGTTATTCTATAATTGCACAGGTTCCTCTTCTTTTCGCTACCCAATAGTCCCAGCAAATTGTACCTCCACTCCCATATATAACTCCATTGTTGTTTTAATACATCCATGTGACCCCTACTATCAAGATGGTGGAGCCTGCCAATCGTCTGTGGTGGTACCAGTAGAATTGAAGGGAGGGTTCTCGAATCAAATTATCGAAGATGCCGACTACAAGGATTTGTTAGAGAACGGATTCCGGTTAAAATGGGACTTATCGACAGAGAAGAGTTGACTGCTTGCGAAGAAAGTGGAAGCTGATGTGGACGATCACACAGAATTTCTGTGCTATTGCCAACATGGCACCAATCATCTTAGGGATTGCAACAGTGGCGGCGATAAGGTTTTTAGATTTAGGAATCAACGGTTCATGCAATAAGTTCGTCAGAAACTATTGTCTTTCTGAACAAAATGTGATTATTATGATGATAAGAATCTTATAACTATTAGGAGGAAGATGCACACTGAGCTTTATCTCTCTTTTTCCAATAAAAATTCTCCAACTGCCTCTATGTCATAGGGAAACTGAAAGCTAGGAGCTTACTGAAGAAAGGTACTCTTGGTAAGTAGTAAATCAAATTTCTTACGCATGCTTATGAATTAAAATGCAAACATTTGGACAGTATTTAACGGAAAGTAGGACTACTAAAACCCCAGGAGCATGATCATCTGCTTCGTACGTCCTTTGGTTACCTAGGCGCATCAATCAGTGCATTTGGTGTTGCTATAATAGTCCTAGCCTAACTTCATCAACAGAAAATTTCCAAGTAGAAATCCATGATCACAGGGAGCTGAAAGATGAAAAAAATTCATAAATTTGAGGTCATTTTCGATAATCATAGAATTTTAGTAATGAGAAGATATTCTTATGCTGACATTGAGAGAATGATCAACTCATTCAAAGAAAAACTAGGCCGAAGAGGCTATGGGTGTGTATAAAGGGAAGCTCCCGGGTGGTCAACTCATGGCAATGAAAATCCTAAGCAAGCTAAAAGGAGATGGTGAAGACTTCATCAATGAGTTAAACAGGAATAAGGATATTAGAAGTGTTATGCAAAAAGTTTTTTTCAAATCACTTAAGTGTCATTCTTTTATATATATATATATATATATATATATATAAAGAAAATGATCATTTAAATGCCAATTCTAATTTGGGTGGTCGGATATCTAACGTGGCCATATTTATCATTTTCTCAATTTTACATGACTTGTTGGCATGCCCAATCAGCATATAACCTCTAAACAATGTCGTGTAGACAAGCTGACTAGTGATTATTTGAGTACCAAATATTATAAATATGAATTGTTTGAGTGCCAATTATTGTTAAAAGTGATTATTTAAGTGCTAGTCATTATTAAAAAATGATAACTTTACTGCTATTCATTGTTAAAAAGTATTCACTTCAATGGCAACCTCAATTATAAAGTGATAATCGTGCGACATCATTTCGGACGTCCACATAGACTATTTTTTTTTTTAAATAGATATGTCAAGTCATGTTAAAAAGTTTAAGTATAAAGGCAAGTAATTAATTTGGTCAAAATTTTACTCTTGAGACACTTAAGTGATTATTTTTTCTCCAATTTGACACTTAAGTAAGATGATGAAAACTTTTGATACTAAAATGAGTTTTATATATATAACTTTTAACATTTCTAGTGTTCTTCTCCTGAGACAAATAGCATGAGCGGAACTTCCCATGTGAACATTGTTAATCTTGTAGGAATCTGCTTTTACAAAACCCAAGGGGCCTTTGTCTATGAATACATGCCCAATAGATCCCCAGAGAAACTCATATACTAAGAGAACTACTTCCAATTAGGTTGCTGCCACCTTGGATGGGGCACCTTGTACCAATCTCTCTAGGCATAGCCCAAGGGCTCTTATACTTGCACCAAGACTGCAACTTGAGAATATTACACTTCGACATAAAGCCAAACAACATTCTTCTCAATGAAAACTATTGCCCCAAGATTTTGGACTTTGGCCTTGCAAAGATATGCCATCAAGAGGAAAGCATGATCTCACTACTCGGCGTACAAAGTACCGCGGGGTTTATCTTGCCAGAAGTATTTTGTAGGAACATTAGAGAAATATCCCAAAAATCTGATGTGTATAGATTGGGGATGACAGTGCTCGAAATGGTTGATGGGAGGAAAAATATAGTGACTAGAGCAGAGAGAACCAGTGAGATACACTTCCCGCATTGGATTCACAAGCGTCTTGAACTTCAAGAAAAGTTAGGACTGTAGAATCACATGTGAAATAGACAGAGAGAAAGCTAAGAAGATGTTAATGGGAGGCTTGTGGTGCATACTGACTAATCCTTCAATTAGGCCAACAGTGAGTAAAGTATTGGATATGCTAAAAGGCGGTGTCTATTGTTTGCGAGTTCCTCCCAAGCCCTATTTGTCTTCTCCATCAAGATCATCACCAACCACTTCAATGTCCATGGTCGCATGAAATTTAAGTTCGTACTTTAAGCGCATCTAGCCTTTCAATACAATGAGCAACTTGTATACAAATATAGTTAGCCAGAATACTTCCTAAATTTTTCTTCTATTACTTGTTGAACGTGTGATACCAATGCTAAAGCCGACAGAAGTTATATAAAGCCACCATTACTTGCAGAAAGCGTCTTAACACGAATTTGTATCTTATGCAGCTGAAAGTACATAGTGGCAAGACCACCTAGAATTCGTTATGTTGTTAATTTCATTGGTTTCCAGTTTCTTTGCAGACTTTCTAAGTTCATAACTATTTTTGCACGATCGTCTTGATCTAATCATTGGATCATAACAAATGAGCTACCTCAAGACTATATAAACATTTGTGTTTCTTGAAACAAATTATTAGCAGCTAATTCGGTCTTAAATTTTTAATTTTGTCAATTTAATACTAAACCTTATGATGATTTTCCAATGTAGTCCATCTAGTCAATTTTAGCCGAAAATTACAGACATTGTGGTCTAGTCAGGATACAAGGTGCTGGCGTCAACAGAATTTGTAATTTTTTTTTTTTTATAACTTTTAGTGTTTTTTTTTCCTTTTCTTTTCCTTTTTTGGGTTTCTACATCAGTCGCTAGCTATAAGCGAAGGCCGTGATGCCCTCATTAGATTTTTAATATTATATTGAGGTGAGACAAGGGTGAGGGTGTCACAGTCCTCACTTGTGGCCTGCAATCGACAAGTGGTGGGGAAATAAGGAAAAAGAGAAAAACAAGAAAAGGAAAGTAGAAGAAAGGAAAAAATAACAAGTTCTTAAAATTTTAAAAAATTACAAAAATCATTCACGATTGCATCAATTATGTCACATAAGACAATTGATATTGACTAAACCTTCATTTTAACGATTTTTTAGCCATAATTGATTGAATGGACTTCATTAAAAAATCATGAAAAGATTTAAAACTAAATTAATAAAAATGAAAATTTTAAGTTTGAATTAGTCATGTACAAGAAATTTTTTGACAATTATCCACCAACAAATTGACCGATTATGCCAAAGTCAATCATTTCAAGACACGAGGTGGACACTTTCAAGAAAGAGTTGTGGAGGTTAAATCAGCACCCCTGCTTGTTGATAGGTTAAGTGGAACGAAAGTCTAGAAATATCTATTGTATACTTGGTATGTCACGGCATCTAAATCTTGTTTTCTTTGCTTTTGTCTGTTGCCTTTTTTTAGGTCAGATATATGTTGTTGTTGTTGTTATTTTTTTTTTATTATTATTTTTTTGGGTCAGTATATGTTGTTCTGTTTGAGACGTCAACAATTTTCCCAATGAAAGCTCTTAGTATGCACTGGTTGGTCAGGCGAAATAAGAATATTGCCTGATAATGTTCATCATATGAATAAAAGAATCTAAACTTTGACCAAGGATGGGAATTTAAAAACCTGACAAATGACTGAAATGTAAATAAGAAGAACCCCAGTCAGATTGAGCTCCCACGTCAGGAATTTCTGAATTGAATAAACAAGTCCTGCCGTAGCATTTACATGGCACTGTTCTCCTTCCTCGTCGCCGTGTCAGTTCTCAATCATCCATTTTTATCTAAGTCCACTATGACTTCTACAAAGTTTGACTAGTAGCTTTAAGCTCTAGTTTTTCTTCATCTCGGTTTCACTAGCATTGTTTACATGCGTGTATAACAAACAGTGGAGACCAGTCCATAAGCAAAGGGGTAAGTGCTACATAGCGACTCAAGTCATACGAAAGCCACCTCTAGGGTCTTGTATTATTGAGATACATTGGTCAATGTCTAATAGTAACTTTATAGATATAGCCTTGTACCATTGATACGTGTTAATCAAGGGCTAAGTGCTACATGGTGATACGAATCTCATGAGAACCACCTCTACAATCTTGTACTACTCAAGGGTTAAATATTACATGATAACGTAAATTTTATTGCAGCCACTTCTAGGGCCTTGAGATGTGATATGGTATGAATTTGGACAATGGAATGGACCATTGACACTTTTTTTTTTTTTTATAGAGATTAATCAATAAACTTGACCATTGATATATGTATTGTGATTATGGTTTTAAATGAGTATTTCCAATTTATATAAAGCTTGTTGAAATGAAACAACTCACACTACTCATTAAGTTGTGTTTGCTCATCTCTTTCCTTCCCAATCTTTTCAAGTTCCTCAGTTAGCAGTGATGGTGCGAGAGCGCTTTCAGCAGGAACTATGTCCTTTTAGTGAAAAGACAATCGTGTTATACCCCTATCACTATAGAATTCAGGATGTAATATCTTTTGGTATTAGAGCAAGACCTCCTCTAGTAGTAAGTGTATGATTAAGGACAAACCATGCGAAACCTAATAGGTTTGTAATAGCCCAGTCCAACGAGGGTAAGCAATAGTCAATGAGGCTAGAGGGTTTGGATAAGGAGCGAGTCCTAGTAGGCTTCTAAGATGGCAAGAAGGGCAATAATGAATCAAACTATACATCAAACAAGAGGAGAGTGAAACTGAAATTAACTCACAAAGATGCCTTTAAACATAATGACAAGTTTTACTTTGGCACTCCCAAGTTAAGCGAATATACATTAGAGCACTATTAAGATGAGCGACCTCTACTGAAGGGACAAAACCGTGAGGTGCGCCAAAGTTGACAATACCTTGTTTGAGTTAACATGTCGCACAATTACCAACATAAATAGCCCACAGCCTCCACAGACGTAGAGAACAAAGACAGGGACACAATATGATAGAAGGATGTGATGAACAAACTAGGACAATTGAGCTTAAAAATTAAACCTCCAACATCGATTTTGAGCGGTTCCTCGCTGATGAATATCAGCAATCGCAGCAGGAAGATGTATAAACACTAAGCAAACACAATAAAAGGAAATTGTTTAGATTTGGTCCGGTGGAGATAAAATGCGGTAGAAAACATGAACAAAAAGTTGTAATCATGTGCGACGACATAGCATTATACACTCAAAACAGGTCAGGATTAAGGACTAATCTCTACAGACTCAATTTGGTTATTTTGTCGAACATATGGTGGGCGGTTTAACTGAGACTCAATTTGATTATTTTGTCGAACATATGGCGGGCGGTTTAATTGCTTAGTTTATATATGAGTTTAGGGAAACGGTCCATTCCATTCCATCGCAATAGGCGCTAACATAGATCCTCATCTCAGCCTCCATCATATCAGATTTTAGATTGACACAAGTCTTAGTTTCTGTTTTCATTCTAAACCTATGACCACCGAGTAAATTGAAGATATAAACGCGAGATGACTTCCGCGAATTTCCCGGTCGTGAAACAGGGAGGGGCAGAGCAGGAAAGGCGCAAATCCGGAATGCCGAGAAACGCGACGGCGACGAAGGCTAATAACGTCAGGAGAGTAGAAGTGAAGGAATTCTCAGCGGTAGCAGGCAGCGACGAGCGGCGATGAGGATGATCAGAATTGGAATCTGAAAGCAATCTTTGGACAAGCGAGGTTGAAAACCGCTCGAAGCTCTCAGTCACTGCAAAGGGACGGAGCACTTCCATAATGTGGAACCTTCCCGATGTTCCTTCGCTCGGCATTCCCTCTTCGCGCCTGCCGGCGTGGTCTCATCCTCGCTCGTTCAAGAATGAACGTGAGATAAAAAAAAATGAGGGTCGAATTGATGGGTGAATGGGCCTCCACTGAGAATAATGGGCGGAACGTCTTGCCTTGGACTCATAGGCTTGGAATTAATAAGCCCAAATGCTGAATCTAATAAATGAATTGCACAAATCGGATCCAGATGTTTTTAGGGGCTAAGGTTTATTCAAAAGGTTCAAGAGATGCTGAAAAAGAAAACCTCGTTTTTATCACTTTTCATCTCATTTTCATTGTTTTCATTTAATTTTGATATCATCTTGCTATTATTTTTATTGTTTACTTTTACAAAAATGAATACTTGAATTGTCAACTAAAATTTATATGTCAACAAAACCTTCTCGAGAAATTTTTTAGGATAGGTCAGTAGTTTTTGTTGTTCATGATCATTGTACTAAGGATTTGCCTTTTTGGAATTTCCTACTGCTCCTGGACCTAACTCTTGCCGCTATTTCTTTGAAATTAAATTTCAAACAGAGGCCTCTAATTGTGAAAGACCCACTGATTTTTTTTTTTTTTCCTTGAATTCATTTTTTTAATTTTGCTTATTTGGTTTGATTTTAATAAGCATAACAAGGGATAAAAGTTTCCGAATCTTTTATTTTTTATTTTTAATTATCCTCTTGTAAATGATCCAACTTGAGGGGATATATGAAAACAGTAGTCGACTGTAGGAATAACTTGTTAATGGGGGCAAGATTTGTGCAAGTTTACTAAGTCTACACATTTGACCGACCTATCATCATCAAAGAGGTAAAGTGATGGGTGACTGCTCCCTTGATTGTATCTGCCTGGCTCCTCAAAAGTCTTTTGTTCTAGTCTTCTCAAGTCAACCGCCGTGTTTAAGTAGAAATTTCCAATAACAATGGCCTTCTTTTCACTTTCATGTAAAAAATCACATAGTTTCTTCCATTTCCAATAACAAGGGCCTTCTTTTCACGTCAGAAATCACACAGCATCAATATACCAAAGGAAAAAAAAAATCCATACGTTTTACTTGATCCCATTCCACAACATCGATATCCCACAGAAAAGAAAAAAAGAAACTCCATACGTTCCAAACTAAAGTTAAATCAAAATCCCAAGATGAGTCCACACTGCACTTACACACGAGGTTTAGTTTGCACAGTGTTCTACATCTTCTTAATTACCATCTCAGAAGATCCTGTCGCATCGTGGTAAAATGAAGTATCATATGTAGTCAGCCAAGCCGCAATTGTAGGGGCAATCACCATTCGAACATAAATTATCTGTTTTATGTTCCAGGAGGAGGAAGAGAATTATGCGGTTATCCTGGATTTGACATCACTTGTGAAGGAGAAAAAACTATATATGGTCTCTACTCAGTTAAAAGCATCTCCTACAATGAGAGTTCCATCGATTTAGTAAGCCAATGGAATACTTCTTGCTTTGGTCCTCGTTCCTTCGGTTTTCTTCCCCAAAACGTCTTCCTAAAGAATTGTGGTTCTCTTTATAGACTATAGTTCTTCTATGACTGCAAGAACGCTTCTTTTCCCTTCCCAACATCCCCTCCGAATTGTACTTCTAACGTCAGATACAACGGCTCCGTTGCTTTACTTTTAATGCGACGTTTCCTCGTCCACAAAGTGGATTCTGCCGGTTCTTTACGTGGGTACCATTAGAACCGGAGGGATGGCTCTCTAATCAAACTATCGAAGATGTCGACTACAAGGAGTTGTTGGAGAAAGGGTTCCGATTAAGATGGGATTTACTAACTAAAAATAGTTGTATTGGTTGTCAAGAAAGGAAAACATTATCCAAAAAGTCCTAAGCCTATTGTACTTTTGCCAATTCAGTCTTAAACTTTTTAACTTTACCAATTGAGTCCTAAACATTTTCACTTCTTACTGATTCAATCCATCTGGCCAATTTTGACCGGAAAATGCTAACGTGGATGCCGGCAGTGCCACGTAGGACTGCCGGCAGACGATGTGTATAATTTTTAATAATATTTTAATATTTTTTTGATTTTTTTTTCTTTTTGGCTTTTTCCTTGGCCTTTTCCGGTGGCCGGCCACCGGCCACCGGCCACAGCCAGTCGGCTGGCCTTGCCCGCCATAGGCGAGGCCCGGCCGGGCGAGAAAGAGCACTGGCGAGGGGAGCCCTCACCTAGGTGCAGCCGGCAAGGGTCGCCCGGGCGAGGCCAACCCCCCCCAGGCCAAGGCGGCCTTGCCGGGCGAGGCCGCCTTGGCCATAGCGAGGGCCGACCTCGCCAAATCTGGCGAGCGTCAGCCCCGCCCCTAGTCGAGCGAGCGACAGCCGGCCACTAGTCATAGGCTAACGCCTGCCCGACCAAGGGTGAGGGCCGGCCTCGCCATTTGGTCTAGGCGAGGCCGGCGCCGCCCGGGTAAGGGCGAGCCCGCGAGGGCTCCCCTCGCTAGATCCGGCAAGGCCAGCCCTCGCCGGGGCTAGGGCGGCCTTGCCCAAGTGACCCTTGCCGGGCCGCACGGGTGAGGGCTCCCATCGCCGATGCTCCTCCTTGCTTGGCCGAGCCTCGCCCGTGGTGGGCGAGGCCAACCGGCCGGTGTGGCGGGTGGCTGGCTGTGGCTGTGGCCGGTGGCCGACCGACGCCCTGTGGTCGGTGGCCGGCCACCGGGAAAGGCCAAGGAAAAAGCCAGAAAAAAAAAAAAAAAAGGAAAAAAATAATAAAATATTAAAAGAATTCAAAATATTAAAATATTATTAAAAATGGTCAATGTCAGCACCGGCAGTCCTACGTGGCACCGTCGGCATCCACGTCAGCATTTTCCGGCCAAAATTGGCCAAATGGACTAAATCGGCAAGAAGTGAAAAAGTTTAGGACTCAATTGGCAAAGTTAAAAGGTTTATGACCGAGTTGGCAAAAGTGCAATAGGTTTAGGACTTTTTGGACAATTTTCCCATCAAGAAAGTGGAGGCCGATGTGCACGATTACGAGACATGGACTTTCTGTGCTATTGCCCACATGGATTCAGTCATCCCAAGGACTGCAATAGCTGCAATAGCGGCGGTGATAAGGTTTTTAAAGTTATAAATTTACGGTTCATGCAATAAGTTCATCATAGATTATTCTCTTCCTTGAACACTGAACAGCATGTGGAAATTATCATGGTACGAATCTTATAAACAAAAGTCATGCACGCCGTGCTTTATCAATTGGATCATCTCTCTTTTCCGGTTTACTCACGTGGCCTACTCCACTCTCAGTTCTAAAGGCCAAATTAAGGCTGGAATTCACTGTGTAATCCTTGAGATGTTAGGATCCCATCTTTATATAGCTCTGCTTCTACAGATACAAGCAATCCTCGCAACACTTAACATTCTAATCTCTAATTACATACACTCAAATTTCTACAAAGAAATAGAATTCTCGTTTAACAGCTTCGACACACAAAAACGGCAAGATGATGGACACTCAAAGCATAGGCTCCTTTTTTTTTTTTTTAAAAAAAAAAGGAATGGTAAAAATAATAATAATCTTTAAACTTTAACTTGATATATAATATGATCTCTGAATTTTTAATTTATTTAATATAGTCCCTGAACTATAATCGAATGTGCAAGTCGTCCTTAAAATCAAATTGATAGAGTCTCTGTATCTTCTCTCTAGAATTTCAGAGGCTTGTAGTAGAACCACTAGTCCATCTGTAGTGAGAGCAACTTCTGTAGTCAGGTCCATCCAAGCTTCCACATGCCCAAGCTTGTTCTCCTTCCAATAGCTACCTTCGAGCGAATTGACATTATAATGTTCTGTATACCATTCAACTTCTACTTGGTCCATCCAAAATCTTCAATGATTACACGCCCTCTAATTTGTTCACCATTCGCAAAGTCCATCCAAGCTTATTGATGTTTTCTTGTCCTCTAGCTCTTTCACATTCTATTAGTTCATCTGAACAATTTTTATGATGATACGTCCTTCAGTTTGTTCACCATCCACTTGGTCCTTTTGAACATCGACATATACCTTGTCTAATTATTTGTTCACAATTTGCAGTGTCATCCACTCATCAACATATCTCATGTCCAATAACTTGGTCACCTGCTACAAAACAAAAGCCGTTCTACACCCTTAGATGTCTTATTGCTGACACTATCTTCATAAAAATGTATATAGAGAAGATATCTTCTGCACACTCAATTTCACATGCTTGTATACTTCTTTTGTAATCCTCAAAATATCATAGAAATGTTTCCTAACATTATGACTTGAAAGAGCGGATCCAATTCCACTTAACCATAGAGATCCCACGCCATAGCTCTTATGCGCATTTCTCACATTTAACCTATCAGTTTCCACTTCCCATTTTGGATCTCCTTCGGTGAGATAATACCCAATCGGTATACAAGTTTTCTTTCTATGCTAAGTTACCATTTTGCATGGTGCACCCTCATGAATACTTTTGCAGATTCCTACTTTAGAATAGGCATTTTATAATAGGGAAACTGACTTCTCATTTCAGTGCGATAAATATATAGGACTCCTGTTTACCAATAAATTGCACCAATAGTTGACACACCTTATTTTTAATGGCAAATATAAGTTACTCATAATATTGGGAACTTGCTGCCATTCTCAGGTTGTGCATTAATTTTATATGAAATAGGATTCGGATGAAAGTACAGGCTGTGGCAATTTTTTCCCTTTATGTTCTCTATTCATCCGAGTATGCAAAGCTGATCTATGAACCCTATGGATGCCATTTTGCCATCCCTTCCCTCAATTGACCTATCTGTTTTCTCAACTTTGATGCAGGAAAAGGACGTTGGTGGATGGACTAGGTAATTTCCTTTTTTCTAGTTATCATATTGGCTCTGCTGACCTGAACAAACCAAAGTATAACGAGGACAATCTGCTCACCGGTTGACATGATAAAACAAAAGAAACAGGATCATCTTACTACAGAAATATCCTTTCTGGTTTCTACTGCAAACCAATCCCACAGTGCTGATCAAATCAAAGTTGGTTGTACCAATATCTTCTTACTTCATCATAAGAGCTCAACTTTCGGTCCATGCTTCCAGCCAACATAATCCATATGTCCTAGGAAACGACACAAAAGTCAAAAGCATTTTCCTATATGGGAAACAGGTAAATTATCTCCTGGTGCATCAGGTATTGGAATCGGAATTGGAAGCTTGGTCATCATCTTCTTGTCCTACATGATCCACTTGAAGATGATGAATGCTTCTTTGAATTTCCATTTGAAAAACGGCACCTCATATTTTCAGTCCAATTCAGACATGGAAGAGAGCAATGTCTATTTTGAAGTCCCCATTTTCAACCGTACCGAACTTGAAGAAGCCACGAATAGCTTCTCTGCTTCCAATGAACTCGGAGACGGAGGTTTTGGAACTGTTCACCACGGTGAGAAAATGTTCCTTCACTATTCCTCCAAGCGATCCTCAATTGAAAGACATTTTCTACAATGTTCTTAACAGGAAAACTTTGGGATGGGCAGGAAGTAGCAGTAAAGCGCCTATATGAACGTAACTACCGAAGGGTAAAGCAGTTCATGAATGAGGTAGAGATCCTAACCAGTTTGCAACACAAAAACCTTGTGTCTCTGTATGGTTGCACTTCTCGCCACAGCCGTGAGCTTCTACTTGTCTATGAGTACATCTACAATGGCACTGTTGCCGATCATGTCCACGGCCAGAGAGCAAACTCTTCTACTACATTGCCTTGGCAAATCCGAATGGGCATAACCATAGAGACTGCTAGTGCATTGGCTTACCTCCACGCTTCTGACATTGTCCACCGTGATGTGAAAACAAATAACATCCTTCTTGGGAAAAGTGCCAAAAAAGTCATAAACCCTTTGCATTTGTACCAATTTAGTCATAAACCCTTTTTTTGTGCCAATTAAGTCCTAAACATTTTTACGTTGTGCCAATTCAGTCCTTTTTGGCCAATTTCGGCCGGATTTTGCTGACTAGACGTTGGCTAGCTAACGTGGACAACTTTTAATAATATTTTAATATTTTTCTTTTTTCTTTTTATTTTTTATTTTTCTTTTTTACCTCCAGTCGGGCCGCCCATGGCTTGGGGTTTGGCGAGGATAGTAAGGCGACGGCGTCGGGGGAGGGGGTGGAGGCGACTGTAGGGAGTGATGGTCGCGACGGGGTAGCGACGGCAAGTCCTCCATCCTCTAGATTTGACCCTTTCCCTTCTCTCCGTAGGTTCGCTTGCCCTCGCTGCCCAGCGCGAGGCCGCCCTCGCGGCCACTGGTGAGGTGGCCGGCGAGGTCGACCTCGCCGACTGTTGCCTCTGGCCAGTCGCCGAGGTTCGGCGATCGGTTGGAGGAAGAAGAAGAAAAGAAAAAAAAGAAAAAGAAAAAAGAATTCAAAAAAATCAAAATATTATTAAAAATTGTCTACATCAATGACGATGAGGCCAGGTCGGTCGGCAAGCGTCCGTCAACAAAATCCGACCAAAATTGGCCGGAAAAGACTGAATTGACACAATGTAAAAATGTTTAGGACTTAATTTGGTACAAAAACAATATTTAGAACTGAATTGGTACAAATAAAAAAGGTTTAGGACTTTTTTGGCACTTTTCCCCATCCTTCTCAACAAGAATTTTGAGGTTAAAGTTGCACATTTTGGCCTTTCAAGGCTACTCCCCAGTGATGTCTCTTATATCTTAAGAGCTCCTCAAGGGACTCCAGGTTATGTGGACCCCAAGTACCGTTGGTGCTACCAGCTCACAGAGAAGAGTGATGTCTATAGCTTTGGAGTTGTTTTGATCGAGCTTGTATCATCCAAGCCAGCTGTGGACCTAAGTAGAGAAAGGGACAAGATTAATTTGGCTGACTTCGCTATTAACAAGATTCAGAAATGCAATTTTGGTGAATTGATCGACCCAAATCTAGGATTTGAGTCAGATAGCGAAATTAACAAGATGACAACTTCGGTGGCCGAGTAAGCTTTTCTGTGCTTGCAACAGGACAAGGAAATGAGGCCTCCAATGGATGAGGTTTTGGAGGAACTGAAGGCGATTGCATGCAATGAGAATGCTGCGGACAAATTTGTTGATGCGGATGAGAGTGAAAGTGTCCTTGCTCCATCTTCCCCAGATTATGACAATTCCCAGCTACCAAAGGATATGCAGTTGACCCATTCTCCAGTTTCTGTGACTGAAAAATGGGGTAGCAGCGGCAGTTCTGCTCTTGGTGTTGATCGTCGGATTATCCACGTAGCCGTTAGTCACATACTTTAGGCACGCCTGAATGCAAGTGAGCAGTCACATATGATGAGACGTTACTGATTTAAAGACTGGGTCGAAATTTTAAGGTATGGACATGGTAATAAAGCACTTTTGTTTGCCCATGATATTGAACCTTGTATAGGTTACTTAGTTTATCCGTTGTTTCGTACTCCATTAAAAGTATCCAACATGACACATAAATATATCGGTCAGTGAAAAAAAAGAAGGCATATAAACATGAGCAGATTCAACACATAGATAACTATTATGGCGAAGTATTCACAGACTTTCTCTATGCTTGGTTGTGACTTATACTGAACTTTTGTGATACAATCATTCAAGCTTATGACCATGGTGACTTGACATGCGAGAGCGTGTATATCAGGTCTCTCGCTAAAGTGAGCATGGGGGCAGAAAAACAAAAGATGGGGATGGCCGTTAGGGTTGATGTTCAATATAAAGTTCTCTTCACTCGAACTAATCCACCCCCACTCTTTTCCCTTTCCACAGGGATCAGGAGATTGGATCCCCGGAAGCGCAAATCTAAGTTTGTCTATGTTTCAATCGATGTTGTATAAATAAGAATTATTTCGATAAGTGGGTTCCTCAGTAAAATCATCATGACTTTCAAAGTCGGTCGCAATACCAAACCTGATATGATGAGTGATAATCGAAATAAAGATAATAATAAAGGTCCAATAATAGGTAGAGCTTATTATTCTTTCCATGACCACCCTTGAACTATATTGTTCTCTCCAGTCAATTGATAATCTCAATTTTGACTTGGCCATATAATTTTTAGTGTTTTCAAAAGAATTGAATACGAGAGAAAGGAGAACACTCATCAATCCATTACTTAAAGGGAACTATATTGTTCTCTCCAATCAATTGATAATCTCAATTTTAACTTTTTTTGGTGTTTTCACAATAATTGAATATGAGAGAAAGGAGAATACTCATTGCTAATAGTTCCGATGTGATCAATGGTTCAAATACTGTAAGGGCCAACCTCTGGCCTTACTAGCTAACCATATTGTCCACTTTGAGCTGAAGCTTAGCCCATCCTCACGGGCGTGTTTTTGGCCTATCCTTCGCAAGATTGGGTTGTTACAGAGCCACCAGCTTTTGCCCGATTTGTCCTTAGACCACACACTTCCGACTGGGCTTGGCTCTATAACCATTATGAGGGCCGACCTATGACCCCACTTGCCAACTATATTGTCTACTTTGGGCCGGAACATGCACGATTTTAAAATGTGTCATTGGTAATTAAGAATGGTGACACACCTTATAAGGCACATCACCTCACCATCCTCAAGCGATGTGGAATGCGATTCATTCCTGTCCCCATCACCATCCTCATAATGTGTGCTCTTGGCCCATCCCTCGCAAGATCAGGTATTACAGACACAATTGGTTCTCTATTGGTAAGGCAGGCCTATTTAGGAGGACAGGTCTAGAAATAAATATTCGAGTACGAGTCCTATCCAATGTGCAACAGAACTTTTGGTTATCTCTTTAACTGCCATTAGATTCTTGGCAAAAATTTGTACCCCCCAAACATCCATGCAAGCGGCGCAAATATAGGACATTGGCCAGACTGTATATAGTTTTAATGGCTAGTGCTAGGAGTCTTAATCACAGGCAAGAAGGGATTCTCTATACATTTAGCGAGACTCTAGTCTGTTTATTACTCCACTGCTACTGTATTACTATACTCTTCTTCTATTTAGGCACGTTCTCTTAAGCATGTGATCAGCTAGTGGCATTGCTTGACAATATTAGCAGACGTTACATAAATGCATTTCGCACCAAATAAGCTCCGAGTGATGGTATCGGTTTGAAAACTTCAATTGACATAATCACCGGCTCAAGCACTGCCTTTCTACCACTAACACTAATGTTAACTGTTCAGAGAGTAGTTCTTACATCTTCTCAAGAGACTTACCAAATGGATCTAGGAGCCCCTTAAAGGCTAATCAGCCTTTGATCTGACTGAGCAATTCCTATTTCTACTCACGAACCTTTTCTATAATCATCTGCTTTCTTTCCCTGCCCTTTATAATTATTCGTTTCATTTCACGACTTGTGTTTCTTTGTAGAATCTCACCTTTTTTATGGAATCAATTGTGGTTAGACCCAATTTTATTTTATTTTTGTTCTTTTGTTCCTTGTCTTGCTTATTTGCTTTAATATGTGAGGGTCACCCTGTAATTGCTTGGAAAGAAATAGTCGTCAAAAAGTCTTTCAGTAACTGGTCAATAGGGGCAAGATAGGATGGAAGTCTTCTGATTGGAGGTTTTACTTTTTCATCAGCCTATCATCATCAAGAGGGAAGTGACAGATGGCATTACAATTACCAACGACGGACCCAAAACTTAAAAATCTTCAGTTGGGTGTCCCTACCTTCATGTAATCAGAGTCTCTTCAAGTCTTCCGTGTCCTCTTTTCCAAGTCAACTAGCGTGTCTATGGAATTGCCAATCAGAGTCTCTTCAAGTCTTCAGTTGGGTGTCCCTACCTTTATCATTGTGCAGGAATTGCCAAAAAGAAGGCCTTCCCTTCAAGTTCAAAGCTGCTGCATTGTAGAGCATCAATGGAAAACGGAAAATCTTCCTCTCTCGTTTGAAGCCTGGAAACCCCGTGTAAAGTGTCAGGATGGTCATGGTTCTATGCTGTGCTCATGCGCAAGTGCTACTTCACATTGGGTTGCACATCTTGCTCAAAGTGAGGGCCATGATGTCCTCATTAGATGTTCCCAATGTTATATTGAGACGAGGCAAAGGCAAGGGTGTCGCAGCCCTTGCTTGGGCTGGCTTCAAACAACTAGTGGGGAAATAAGAAAAAGAGAAAAACAAGAAAAAGGAAAGTAAAGGAAAGGAAAAAAAAATAACAAATTTTAAAAATTTTAAAAAATTACAAAAATCATTTACATTTGTGTCAACTATATCACATAAGACAGTTCACATTGACTAGACCGTCATTTTAGCCATTTTTCCACCATAATTGACCTAATGGACTTTATTAAAAGATCTTTGTATGGTTGAAGACTAAATTAACGAAATTGAAAATTTTAAGTTTGAATTAGACATATACAAGGAAATTTTGACAATTATCCGCCAACAAAATTGACGAACATGCCAAAGTCAATCATTTCAAGACACAAGGCGGACACTTTCAAGATTGAGCTGTGGAGGTTAAATCAGCACCCTTGCCTATTGATATGTTAAGTGGAACGAAAGGCTAAAAGTATCTATCATGTACTTGGTATGTCACGGCACCTAAAGTTTTCTTTTAGGTGTGATTTAATTCGCACAGTACGTTGCACTTGCTGTGGCTACATTTTAAATCTTGTTTTCTTTGCTTTTGTTTGTTGCTCTTTTTTTTTGGTCAGTATATGTTGTTCTATTTGAGAAGTTAACTATTTTACCAATGAAAGCTCTTATTATGCACTGATTGGTCAGACGAAATAAGAATATTGCCTGATAATGTTCAACATATGAGGAAAAGAATCTAAACTTTGACCAAGTATGGAAATTTAAAAGCTTGACGAATGACTGAAATGTAAATAAGAAGCATCCCAGTCAAATTGAGCTTCCGTCAGGAATTTATGAATTGAATAAACAAGTCCTGCTGTAGCATTTACATGTCATTGATCTCCTTCCATACAGGCTTGCCAGTTCTCAATCTATCCATTTTTATCGAAGTCCATCATGACTTCTACAAAGTTTGACTAGTAGCTTTAAGCTCTAGTTTTTCTTCATCTTGGTTTCACCAGCATTGTCTACTTGCGTGCATAACAAACAGTGGAGGCCTGTCTATAAGCAAAAGGCTAAGTGCCACATGGTGACTCAAGTCCTACGAGAGCCATCTCTAGGGTTTTATATTATTGATATACATTGGTTAAGGACTAACAACAACTTCGTGGAAGCCAACTATATAGCCTTGTACTACTAATATGTGTTGATCAAGGGCTAAGTTCTATGGTGATGCGATTCTCGTGAAAGCTACTTCTAGAGCTTTGTATTACTTAAGGGCTAAGTGTTACATAATAACGTAAACTTCATTGAAGCCACCTTTAGGGCTTTGAGATGTGGTATCGTGCGAGTTTAAACAATGGAATGGACAATTGACATGTTTATATATATATGTATTAGTATTAAGATATGGTTGCCCATCTCTTTCCTTCTCAATTTTTTCAGGCTCCTCAGTTAGCAGTGATGGTACAAGAGGGCTTTCGATAAGACCGTGTCCTTTCAGTGAAAGGATGACCATGTTATATCCCTATCACTATAGAATTCAAGATATAATATATTTTGATCTTTTGATATTAGAGCAGCACCCCTCTAGTAGTAAGTGTATGATTCCGAACAAACCATGCAAAAGCTGGTAGGTTTGTAATAGCCCAATCCGATGAGGGCAAGGAATAGTTGACGAGGCTAGGGGTTCTAGATAATGAGCGGTTACTAGTGGGCTTCTAGGATGGCGAAAAGGGCATAAATGAACCAAACTATATATTGAACAAGAGGAGAGCGAAACTGAAATTAATTCAGGAAGGTGCCTTCAAACATAACAAGAAGTTTTGCTTCAGAACTCCAAAGTTAAGCAAGTCCAGGTTAGAGTAATATTAAGATGAGTGATCTCCTATGACAATGTCTACCCAAAATACTAAAACGTGAGGCGTGCCAAAGCAGACGATACCTTATCTGAATTAATATAAGGATGTCACACAATTATGAACATACGCACGCCACAGCCTCCACAAACATCGAGAACAAAGAAAGGGGCACGACCAGATAAAAGGATCGGAAGTTAAATTGAAGATATAAACGCGAGATGACTTCCACGAATTTCCCGGCCGTGGAACAGGGAGAAGCAGAGCAGGAAAGGCGCAAATCCGGAATGCCCAGAAACGACAGGCGACGAAGGCTAATAACGTCAGGAGAGCAGTTGTGAAGAAATTCTCAGCGGTAGCAGGCAGCGAGAAGCGGCGATGAGGATGATCAGAATTGGAAATTGAAAGCAACCTCTTGATGAGCGAGGTTAAAACCACTCGAAGCTCTCAGTCAACTGCAAAGCACCGGAGCACTTCCATATTCTGGAACCTTCCCGATGTTCCTTCGCTCAGCATTCCTTCTCACGCCCGTTTGCGTCGTCTCGCCCTTAGTCGAGAGAGAGAGAGAAGAGGGACGGGCTTTTCCCTTCTTTTACTTAATTGGGCCAACAAAATGAATTCCACACTAGGCAGTAGGCATTATCATGAGTTTCAATTAGACTTTTTCTCGTGGGTTCCCTCGCAGACTGCAAACTTTTCGGGCAAATTGAGAATACCTTGCCAAGGTTTCAGAGGCTTGGAACTAATAAGTGGAGATACGGACAGCACTAAATCATAATTTTTATACGACGTTTACTTAAATATTACAATTTGTTACTGATCACTTGAATAACATAACTTTAAAAAAAATATTCGTTTGAGTGTCATAAATTTTGATCGATTACTTGAATGCTAAAACTTTTAAAAAATATTCATCTAAGTATTGGAAATTTGACAAAGAATGTTTTAGCAATTAAGTTCTAAAATATTCACCATAACTTTCGATTGATCACTTGAGTATTAAAAATTTTAAAAAATGTTCACCCAAGTGTCGGAAATCTGATGTGGCATAGCACGTGATGAACGTTTTTAAAAATTTTAAACATTCAAGTAATCAATAAAAAAAAAATTAGATGACACTCAAGTGTTTAAAAAAAAATTATGGCAATTAAGTGAGTGATATATATAAATTATAACACTCAAGTGATCCAAAAAAAAAAAAAAAACTTATAACACTCAAATGAGCACATTATATAGTACATTTTTCCATCTTCTTATCTGCTTTCCACTTGTTATTTATTTATTTATTTATTTATTTATTTATTTATTTATTTTTGTTATTATCTGGCTAATTTTTACTTTTGTACTTTTTACAAGAATGAATATTTGAGTTGTTGATTAAAATTTAGATGCCAACAAAACCCTCTCAACAAACTTTCTTGCGTAGGCCAACGGCATTTGTTACTCATGCTTGTTGTACTTAGGATTTTCCTTTTTGGAATTTCTCACTAGTTGCCGTAACCGACTCCTCCTGCTGCATCTTTGAAGAAAATTCTCCAACAGAGACGCCTAATTGTCAAAGACCTACTGATTTTGCTTTTTTTCTTAAACTTATTTTTCTAAATTTGCTTATTTGGTTTAATCTTAATAAGCAAACAGGGGATAAAAGTTTCTGTTTTTTTTTTACCCATCAATCCTCTTGTAAAGGATCCAACTTGAGAAGATGCATGAAAAAAAAGTCAACTCTTGGAATGACTTGTCAATGGGGGCAAGATTTGTGCAAGTTCACTAAGTCTACACATTTCGCCAACCTATAATCATCAAAGAGGCAAAGTGATGGACGGCATTGCTCCCTTGAATGTCTCTACCTAACTCTTCTCAAAAGTCTTTTGTTCTAGTCTTCCTGTCCTCTTTCCAAGTCAACTGCCGTGTTTAAGCAGCTGATCTTACTTGACTAGTCAAAAGAATTGTCAATAACAAGGGATTTCGTTTCACTTTCATATGAGGAATCAAACAACTTTCCCTTCTTTCTTCTTCTTCTTCTTCTTCTTCATACTATTCCACTCCGTTCTTTAGCTTTGATTTCAATAATTAAAAGGAAAGAAAATTCTCATTTCCAAACTAGAACCATATTGAAATCCTGGGATGGGTCTTCACTGTGCTTCCTCACGAGAGGTAATTTGCATTGCATTGCACATCTTCTTCATTGCCATCTTAGAAGATCACGTCGAGTCATCATCATATGAAGCTTGCGAACCCCGCAACTGTGGCACTGATGATTTCAACCTAAGCTATCCCTTTTATATTCTTGGAGAAGGAAGTAATTTATGCGGTTACCCTGGATTTGAGATCACTTGTCAAGAAAAAAAGGCTACGTATGGGAGCTACGCAGTTAAAAGCATCTCGTACAACGAGAGTTCCATCGAATTAGTAAGCCCAAGGGATACTTCCTGCTTTGCTCCTCGCCCCCTCCCCTGGCTTCCCGATAACGTTTTCCTAGAGGACAGTGTTTTCCGTCATCATAAACTTTTATTCTTCTATAACTGCACCGACCCTTCTTTTCCCTTCAATACATTCTCTGTGAGTTGTACTTCTAACGCCACATACAACACCTCTGCTGCGTTGATTCCAAACTGCACCTTCCATCGACAAGGTGGATCCTGCCGGTCATTTGCAATGGTACCAGTACAACTGGAGGAAAATATCTCCACTATCAAAGATGTCGACTATAGGGAGTTGTTGCACAAAGGGTTCCTGTTAAAGTGGGATTTATCAACAAAGTGGGATTTATCAACCAGTTGTACTGGTTGTGAAAAAAGTGGAGGCCGATGTGGACGATCACAAGACACAAACTTTCAGTGCTATTGCCCACATGGAACAATTCATCCCAGGGACTGCTATAGTGGCGGCGGTAAGGTTTTTGGAATTAGGAATTAACGGTTCATGCAATAAATTCTTCAAAAACTATTCTCTTCCCTGAATAGAATATGGTTATTACGATGATACAATTTTATTGAGTGTTAAGAGGAAAATGAGCATTATTAATCATGTCATCTCCCTTTGGCCTATCCACTTAGCATATTCAACTGGCCTACTCCACTCTCCCAACTCTAGCAACACAAATCAATGCTGGAATTTATTATGTAATCCTGAGATATTATGGCATCTGAAGATGTTTCTTCTACTTGTAGCTCTGCTTCTACAAATACAAGCAATCTTCACTACACTTCACACTCTAGTCTCTAATTACTGATGCTCAGACTTCTACAGAAAAATGCAATTAGATTTACTCATCTTTTACACACAAGAACAACAAGAAGATGAACACTCAAAGCATAGACTCTTGTTCATTTTTCCCAACTCTACTACTTCATTGTTTGAATTTACAGCCATGAGATCTCAAAAGACCATTCGAAATTAAAATCCTACGAGCAGCTTTGATTGAGAGAGTTTCCCAAAGTAGTCTTTTTGGCTTCTGCAGCTCCCATCATCCTTTGTTGCCTGCAAAAATATAGTAAACTGTTTTGATCTTCTCTAGTCCACTTTTTGTGGATTCCAATACCTACGATCATTTGTATAACACCAATATGAATTCAAATTACATTGATAAAGAGTCTACATCTTCCCTTCATGATTGTATAGGCTTGCAGTAGAACCAATACTCCGTCTATAGCGAGAACACCTATTGAAGTGAGGTCCAAGTTTCTATGCCCAAGCTTGTTTGCTTACAACTTTCGGGCACTTTCAAGCATACTGAAGTCCTTATGTTGTGTAGTCTATTCACTTTTTGTTTGGTCTATCAAAACTCTTCAACCACTGCATGCCCTCTAATTTGTTCAAGGCTTGCAAGGTCCAACCAAGCTTGTCAACGTCTTCATGTCATTTGGTTAGTTCATCTTCCATTTGTCCATCCAAAACTTTTTTATGATCACACGTCCTATAGTTTATTTACCATTCACAAGGTCCTTTTGAACATTGACATATTCCTCATCTAATAGGCTGTTCGCCATTTGCAATGTCCATCCAGTTATTGCCATATCTCAAGTCCAATAGCTTGTTTATCTCAAAAGTCGTTCTACACTCTTAGATGTCCTATTGCTAACACCATCTTCATATGAATATCTACTAGTGTCTTCTGCACACTCAATTGCACATGTTTGTATACCTAAAATGTTTTGACATCCTCAAAATATTATAGGCATCTTTCCTAATAGTATGATTTGAGAGAACGGATACTATTGTGCTTAACCATAGAAATCACACGCCATAGCTCCATGTGCATTTCTCACATTCAACCTATCAGTTTCCACTTCCCATTTCGGCTTTCCTCGGGTGGTATAATACACAATCGGTGTTCACGTCATCTTTCTATGCTATCTTTTTGCATTTGTGCAAACCTCATGAATACTTTAGCAGAACCTTTAGAATAGAGATCTTATGACAATTAAACTGACTTCTCATTTCAGGAAGATGAATATATAGGACTCTTGTTTGCCAATAAAATGCACAAGTAGTGAATACACCTCATTATAAATGGCAAACATAAGTTACCCCACTTTATATTTTGAACTTGCTCTGCCATTTACATTGCGATAGGTTGTGCATCAATTTTATATCAAATAAGATTCGGATGAAAGTACTGGTTGTGGCTATTTCCCTTTTATTATTCTCTATTCGTCCAAGTATGTAAAGTTGATTTATGAACTCTATGGAGGCTATATTGGCATCCTTTCCCTCAGTTGACCAATCTGCTTTTTCAACTTTGATGCAGGAAAAGGGAGTTTGCGGAGGAAGATAGGACTAGGTGACTTCCTTTTTCTTAGTTTCTTGTCTGCTATCACATTCCCTTCGCTAACCTGAACAAATCAAAGTATAACTAGGACAATCTGTTCCCCGCTTGACATGATAAAACAAAAAAAAACAGGATCAACTTACTGCAGAAGTATCCTTTCTGGTTTTTAATGCAAACCAATCAAACAATGCTGATCAAATCAAAGTTGGCTATAGTAAAATCTTCTTACTTCGTCTTAGGATCTCAACTATTTGTCCATGCTTCCAGCCAACATAATCCATATGTCCTAGGAAACGACATTAAAGTTAAAAGCATTTTCCTACATAGGACACTGGTTAATTATCTCCTGGTGCATCAGGTATTGGAATCGGAAGCTTGGCCATCATCCTGTTGTCCTATATGATCTACTTGAAGAGGAAGAATGCTTCTTTGAAGTCCTGTTTGAGAAACAGCACCTCTCATCCTCAGTCCAATTCAGACATGGAAGACTGCAATGTCTCCTTTGAAGTCCCCATTTTCAACAGTACCGAACTTGAAGAAGCCACAAACAACTTCGCTGCTTCCAATGAACTAGGAGACGGAGGTTTTGGAACTGTTTATTACGGTGAGAGAAAGTTCCTTCCCTATTCCTCCAAGGGATCTTCAACTGAAAGACATTTTCTACAATGTTCTTAACAGGAAAAATTCGAGATGGGCGGGAAGTAGCAGTGAAGCGCCTATACGAGCATAACTATCGGAGGGTAAAGCAGTTCATGAATGAGGTAGAGATCCTAACCCGTTTGCAACACAAAAACCTTGTGTCTCTGTACGGTTGCACTTCTCGCCACAGCCACGAGCTTCTACTTGTCTATGAGTACATCTCAAATGGCACTGTTGCCGATCATATCCATGGCCAGCTAGCAAACTCTTATACTACATTGCCTTGGAAAATCCGTATGGGCATAGCCATAGAGACTGCTACTGCATTGGCTTACCTCCACGCTTCTGACACTGTCCACCGTGACGTGAAAACAAATAACATCCTTCTCGACAAGAATTTTGGGGTTAAAGTTGCGGATTTTGGGCTTTCGAGGCTATTCCCCAACGATGTCTCTCATATCTCAACAGCTCCTCAAGGGACTCCAGGTTATGTAGACCCTGAGTACCATCGGTGCTACCAGCTCACAGAGAAGAGTGATGTCTATAGCTTCGGAGTTGTTCTGATCGAGCTTGTATCATCCAAGCCAGCTGTGGACATAAGCAGAGAAAGGGATGAGATTAATTTGGCTGACTTCGCTATTAACAAGATTCAAAAATGCGCGTTTGGTAAATTGATCGACCCAAATCTAGGATTTGAGTCAGATAGCAAAATCAATAGGATGACGACTTCGGTGGCCGAGTTAGCTTTCCTGTGCTTGCAACAGGATAAGGAAATGAGACCTCCAATGGATGAGGTTTTGGAGGAACTGAAGGCGATTGCATGCAATGAGAATGCTGCAGACATATTTGCTTATGCGGATGAGGGTGAAGGTGTCCTTGCTCCATCTCCTTGGCATTACGACGATTCCCAGCTACTGAAGAATATGCAGTTGAACCATTCTCCAGTTTCTGTGACTCAAAAGTGGGGTAGCAGCGGCAGTTCTGCTCCTGGTGTTGATGGTTAGATTATCCATGCAGCCTCTTGTCACATACTTTGCACACACGTGAATGCAACTTCAAGTAAGCAGTCATATATGTTGAGATATTACTGATTTGAGTGCTGAAGGTATGGACATGGTAATAAAGCATTAATGTCAATCTGGCTTGCGCATTATATTGAATAGTTTATCTATTGTTTCGTACCCCATTAAAAATATCCAACACAATACATCAACATATTGGTTGGCCGAAAAAGAGAACGGCCTATAAACATGAGTAGATTCAACACATAGATAACTATTATAGGGAAGTCTTCAGAGACCATCTTTCTCTGTGGTTGGTTGTGACTTATACTGAACTTCTGTGATACAATCATTCAAGCTTACGACCATGGCGACCTGACATGTGACGACATGTATATCAGGTCTCTTCGCTAAAGTGAGCATGGGGTGAAACAGGGAAATATGGGGATAACTATTATGGTTGATGTGCAATTCAAAGTTCTGTTCACTTGGATTATTCCGTCCACACTCTTTTTCCTTTCCGCAGGACCGGGAGATTGGACGCTTCAGATTGCAAATCCAAGTTTGTCTATGGTTCAATTCGTTGTTCTGTCCCCATATTTTCAATTCTGATAAAGACGTTCCTTAGTGATATTATCGGGACTCTAAAGTCATGCTCGGTCACAATACCAAATCAAATACAGCAAGTGGTAATCGAAATAAAGATAATAACGAATAGAGGGTCCATTAGTAGGTAGAATTTAATGTTCTTTCCATGATCCCCTTTAATTGACATAGATTGGAGAAATAATTTTTGGAGAGGAAATCTATATAGTCGCAATAAAGGTGACTTATCTATCAACTCCTTTCAATTGGTTTGAATCCATTAATTGAAGGGAATCATTTTGTTACCTCCAGTTAATCGATAATCTCAATTTTAACTTGGCCAAATGATTTTGGTAATTTCACATGAATTAGGTACCTAGAAAAGAGAATACTCATCTTAATAGTTTCGACGCAATCATTAGTTCAAAATCCCACTAGCTGCAACTTTCCCTTGCGATGTCACCACTCTCGATCCTCAACGAGACATCTTCAAAAATTTCCCGCATTCTCTTCTAGCGATTGTCGTCCTGCCCATGAGCCATTCGGATAGACCGGCATAAAGTCGTGTGCACCCCAGGGATGACGCATATTGTAATATTTGCCTTGGGGTTTGAAATGTCAACAAAAAGGGAAAAAGAAAGGCACGCTCGGCACAGGAGATCGAGAGCTCGCGCGAGGAAGGGAAGAAAAGAAAGACAAAAAGGGAAAAGTAAAAGTGTTTTACGCGCACACGCCATGGGACCTCGTCAAGCTGAATCAATTACGTACCGTAATGTATCATGTCCTTTGTTCATGTATTCGGAGTAGTTTTCGGAGTTCGTATATTCAAAGTTATGTGAAATTGAACTGTCAAGTTCAATTTTTGAATTGTGCAGCGTAGAATTTTCATGGGAATGATGGATAATGACATTGCGGAGTCATGAGTTTGACGAGAGTCATTTTAAAGTAAGGTTTTGTTGGGTTAAGATTTGTTTAGATTTGTGTAGTCGCTTCGGATAAGCTATTTGTTAGTGTGTATGAGTCGTTTAATCTATACAGACTCAATTTGGTCATTTTCTCAAACATATGGTGGGCGGTTTAGTTGCTTAGTTTATATATGAGTTAGGGCAATGGTCCATTTCATTCCATCGCAATAAGCACTTACATACATCATCATCTCAGTTGTTGCGATAAGGCGAGCGATTGAACAATAATATAGATAGAAGAAAGAAAATAATTCGGACACCGGATTTACGCGGTTCCATCGTAAAGACCTATGTCTACGGGGAGAGCAGTGACAGATTTCACTATAGATTAAGCGATATAAGGAGATTACATACTCGAATCACTCAAACACTCTTTCAGTGTTTCCCAAGCCCCAATTACACCCAATAACGCACGCAGTGTTTAGCTCCAAAATTCCTCAAGAAATAATCTCTCAATCTTACGAAGGAATTAAAAGCAAATCTTACCATAAGATTTAATTGACTACAAACACTAATCTTTCTTGGATGTAATTCACGGACAAGAATGACAAAGAAAAATCCCTCCCAAGCACTCGACGACTCTGGAGGAATCTGAAGAGTAACAAAATAGAGTAGTTTTCTGCTAAAAGACTGTCCCTGAAGGGCTTGAATAAGAGGTTCGCCCACTGTGGGAAGGCATACCTGCAGGAAATTGACTCTGTCCTCCTTGATTCTAAGCTAAGGTCTATTCCAGTGCTCAAGACCAATTTTTTATGATCAACCTTCTATCTCTCACGGCCACATATATATATAAGTGAGACCCTTATTCTTTTGCTGATTTCTCATAAGATTTTGTTTCCTATCTTAAACGATTTTATCCAAAATATATCACTGTATGTTTTAAACATAATTCAAATCGAAGTGAAAGTTGTACTTTCCTATTTTAATGATCAAACTCTCCAACGTAAATTCAAATTTTGGGAAGTTGATCTTCGGATCTTTTTTGCTCAATTTCGAACCTCCACAACATATCCAATTTAGAATATTTGGAATTTCACATTGAACTCAAACTCGAGACATATTTTAACTATCTCCACCTTGGCTCGACGTTTGAGCAGTGCAATCGCTTCGCAAAAATTCAAACTCTGCAGCTACTCTTCCATAGCCTCGATAGGTTCAATACCACAGATATTATCCAAGTCCAAGCCTCGCTTAAACTTCGCCATAACCAAGGACCTCATCAGAATACCAACCCCACATGCACCTTTAACTGCTTCGCAAGGATTTTCCAATGCAACATCTTTAACCGCAGATTAAGCAAAACCATTGTTACATCCATATCTATCAGGAGATTGTTAATTTCAGCAGTTACGGCAACCATTGGCTCTATAGGCTCTACCTCATTATGAGCACCATCTGTATCAATTACTTTGCTAGTACTCGTACTTGCTACCTTAAGAGTTTTTGGTTGCAACTCCACCTCAAGTTGAACACCGTTCAAATCCGTTTGAACACTACTGTCTGGAGACTCGTCAAAAGTAACTTCTCTTCTGATAATAGATGAATTAAACTCCAAGCACCACAATCAATAACCCCTCTCACCTCGTGCATAACTTAGGAATATGCACTTTCTTACCCTTCCATCGAGCTTACAATCACTCGCTCAAACATCACATGGGCAACCAAATATTCTAAAAACAGAATAATTAGCAACGTTACCTGACCACACTTCTTCAGGAGTCCCATATCCAATCACAGTCGAAGCTATTCATCAGTTAGCACCCCGTACTTAGCGCATCTGCTTGGAATCTCCTAGCTAGACCAGCACTAGAGAGCATTTTATGGGCCATCTCCATCAACGTTTTGCTCATCAATTCTGCAACATATTGTGGTTTATGAACATTAATGCGGTGTTTCACTATGCCTTCTTTCATGTAAAATTCTTTTAACAGTTTCGAACAAAACTCAATGCTATTGTCAGTCTACACATGCTTGATCGTCTTACTAGTCTGCTTTTCGATCAAAGCTATCAACTGCTTGATCCTGACAACAACATCAAACTTGTGCCTAAGCACAAATGCCCACATCTTCATCAAGTAGTCATCAACAATTATTAGTATATATCTAGCACTCTTCCTAGAAGGAAACCGCGACAACTTGTAAACATTCAAGTGAATTACTCAACAATTTCCGTGGTTTCTTTGACAGTCGCACTGAACTACACTTTCCATCATTGATCTAAATCACAGTAGCTGCATACATTCAGTTCATTAGAAACATAACCACATACCAGATTTCTTTCAATTAAAACCTTGAGGCTTCTCTCGCCAATGTGCTCCAAATACATATGCCACAATTCAAACTCTCGAACAAATGCATCTAACATCTCCGTAGGGAAATTTGTCATTATCTCACCTTGAAACTCATATAGGCCATTGTGCTTGATTTCTTTCACTATTATCAAAGCACCTCCAACAATTTTCAAAATTCAACGTTCTAAAATATATCGATACCCAGCTAAATCTAGGGCACTCAAGGAAATTAAATTATTCTTCAACTCTGGAACATGCCTTACTCCAGTCAATGTCCTCACGATACCATCATGCATTCTAATTTTAACATTGCCAACACCGATGACTTTGCATTCGGCATTGTTCTCAACTGTACTTTACTATTATTCATGCATTGATAAGTAGTAAACCAATTTCTATTTGGTATAACATGAAAAAAAAAAAAAAACAATCAGAATCCATAATCCATCCATCAAACGATGAATAATCAGTGACAGACAAGACATAGTCGGCATTATCTGCTACAGTTGCAACATTATTTGCATAATCAACTATAATTCCCTTATCCTTCTCATTCTTCAGTTTAAGACAATTCCTTCTAAGATACCCTATATTGCCACAACTCCAACAAACAACATCAGCAGTC
The DNA here is from genome assembly GCA_014182725.1 of Eucalyptus brandiana. Classification (NCBI taxonomy): domain Eukaryota; kingdom Viridiplantae; phylum Streptophyta; class Magnoliopsida; order Myrtales; family Myrtaceae; genus Eucalyptus; species Eucalyptus brandiana. Next base: position 35,747,766 of record CM024669.1, read on the forward strand.
CTAAACTAACTACGTCTGTTCATATTAGTACTACTCTTACCCAGACATGTTGTAGGTTTTCCTCTATTTTCATCTACTAAAGCAACAGATACAGGTTCACCAGATTCTCTTTTACGGATGTCCTCGCTCATAATCAAATCTTGAATCCCATCAAATGTCAAACTTGTTGACCTAGAAGAATTACTAACCGTAGTGACAATAGTATTCCAATTATCAGACAATAAGGATAATAAAATCAAAGCACGTACCTCATCTTCAAAGTTAATCTCAACTAAGCTCAATTAACTAACAATCACATTGAATTCATTGATATGATTTGCAACTGACGCACCTTCGCTCATCTTCAAATTAAACAAACGTCGCATCACATAGACTTTGTTGATCACAGAGGACTTCTCATACATATCTAATAGAGTTACGAGCCAACGTCAGCCGAATAACATTCATAACTCGTCTATCCAACAAATCCCAATCAGCTTGCTTCATCGACTCTGATTTTTCCCCAAATAAGGGCAAGTGTAGTCTCATCTGGTAAAGATAATCTTCAATCTGCATCTTCCAAAAACCAAAATTATTTCCATCAAATTTGTCAATTTTCACTTTCCCTTCTTTTATCACTATCGATTCGCTTCAACTTAGCCAAACCTGGCTCTGATACCAATTGTTGCGATAAGGCGAGCGATCCAACAATAATATAGATAGAAGAAAATAAATAAATTGGACACTGGATTTACGTGGTTTGGTCATAAAGACCCAAGTCCACAAGGAGAGCAGTGACGGATTTTACTATAGATCAAGCGATACAAGGAGATTATACACTCGAGTCACTCAAACACTCTCACATTGTTTCCCAAGCCCCAATTACACCCAATAACGCACGCAGTGTTTAGTCTCGAAATTCCTCAAGAAATAATCTCTCAATCTTATAAAAGAATTACACATAAATCTTACCACAAGATTTAATTGGCTACAAACACTAATCTTTCTTGAATGTAATTCACGGACAAGAATGGCAAAGAAAAATCCCTCCCAAGCACTTGACGACAAGACGGCACTTCAAGACAAATTCTTCATAATCAACCTCCTACCACCCACGGCCACAAGTCTATATATATAAGTGAGACCCTTTATTCTTTTGCCGACTTCTCATAGGATTCTGTTTCCTATCTTAAACGATTTTATCCAAAACATATTTCTTATGTTTTAAACAAAATCCAAATCCAAGTGAAAATTGGACTTTCCTATTTCAGTAGCCAAACTCTCCAACACAGATTTGAATTTTGGGAAGTTGATTTTCGGATCTTCTTTGCTTAATTTCGAACGTCTGCAACATATCCAATTCGGAATATTCGGAATTTCACATTGGACTCAAACTTGAGACATATTTTAACAATCTTAGTCTTGATCATATTAGATTTTAGATTGACAACGTATGAAGTCAGTATCCGTTTTCATTCTAAATCTGACAGATGGTAACAAATATTGAACTCCCCTCCATCAAGCTTAATTTCTAGCTCCAAACAGTGAGAAAATCCAAGCAAGGACTTCCCCAAAAATTTCACCGCTGAGGATCGGAAGTTAAAATTGAGGATATAAACGCGAGATAACTTCCGCGATTTTCCCGGTCATGAAACAGGGAGGGGCAGAGCAGGAAAGGCGCAAATCCGGAATGCCGAGAAACGCGACGGCGACGAAGGCTAATAACGTCAGGAGAGTGGAAGTGAAGGAATTCTCAGGGGTAGCAGGCAGCGACGAGCGGCGTAAGGGTAATCAGAATTGGAATCTGAAAGCAATATTTCGACGAGCGAGGTTGAAAACCGCTCGAAGCTCTCTGCCACTGCAAAGGAACGGAGCACTTCCATATTGTGGAACCTTCCCGATGTTCCTTCGCTCAGCATTCCTTCTCGCGCCCGCCGGCGCGGTCTCAACCTCGCTCGTTCAAGAATGAACGTGAGAGAAAAAAATGGGGGTCGAATTGATAGGTGAATGGGCCTCCACTGAGAATAATGGGCGGAACGTCTCGCCTTGGTCTCATAGGCTTGGAATTAATAAGCCCAAATGCTGAATCTAATAAATGAATTGCACAAATCGGATCCAAATGTTTTTATGGGCTAAGGTTTATTCAAAAGGTTCAAGAGCCTGTGCTGAAAAAGAAAACCCCATTTTTATCACTTTTCATCTCATTTTCATTGTTATCTATTTATTTATTCATTTAATTTTGATATTATCTTGCTATTTTTTTTATTGTTTACTTTTACAAAAATGAATACTTGAATTGTCAACTAAAATTTATATGTCACAAAACCTTCTCGAGAAATTTTTTAGGATAGGCCAGTAGTTTTTGTTGTTCATGATCATTGTACTAAGGATTTACCTTTTTGGAATTTCCTACTGCTCTTGGACCTAACTCTTGCCGCTATTTCTTTGAAATTAAATTTCAAACAGAGGCCTCTAATTGTGAAAGACCCACTGATTTTTTTTTTCCTTGAATTCATTTTTTTAATTTTGCTTATTTGGTTTGATTTTAATAAGCATAACAAGGGATAAAAGTTTCCGAATCTTTTATTTTTTATTTTTAATTATCCTCTTGTAAATGATCCAACTTGAGGGGATATATGAAAACAGTAGTCGACTGTAGGAATAACTTGTTAATGGGGGCAAGATTTGTGCAAGTTTACTAAGTCTACACATTTGACCGACCTATCATCATCAAAGAGGTAAAGTGATGGGTGACTGCTCCCTTGAATGTATCTGCCTGGCTCCTCAAAAGTCTTTTGTTCTAGTCTTCTTGTCCCCTTTCCAAGTCAACCGCCGTGTTTAAGTAGGAATTTCCAATAACAATGGCGTTCTTTTCACTTTCACGTCAAAAATCACACAACTTCTTCCATTTCCAATAACAAGGGCCTTCTTTTCACTTTCACGTCAGGAATCACATAAGCATCTATATCCCAAAGAAAATAAAAAATAAAAAAGAAACTCCATACGTTCTACTTGATCCCATTCCACAACATCAATATCCCAAAGAAAAGAAAAAAAGAAACTCCATACGTTCTAGACTAAAGTCAAATCAAAATGCCGAGATGAGTCCACACTGCACTTACACACAAGGTTTAGTTTGCACAGTGTTCTCCATCTTCTTCATTACCATCTCAGAAGATTCTGTCGCATCGTGATAAGATGAAGTGTCATATGAAGTCAGCGAACCGCAATTGGGGGCAATCACCGTTTGAACATAAATTATCCGTTTTATATTCCAGGAGGAGGAAGAGAATTATGCGGTTATCCTGGATTTGACATCACTTGGGAAGGGAAAAAAACTATATATGGTCCCTACTCAGTTAAAAGCATCTCCTACAATGAGAGTTCCATCGATTTAGTAAAGCCAATGGAATACTTCTTGCTTTGGTCCTCGTTCCTTCGGTTTTCTTCCCCAAAACGTCTTCCTAAAGAATTGTGGTTCTCTTTATAGACTATGGTTCTTCTATGACTGCACGAACGCTTCTTTTCCCTTCCCAACATCCCCTCCGAATTGTACTTCTAACGTCAGATACAACGGCTCCGTTGCTTTACCTTCTAATGCGACGTTCCCTCGTCCACAAAGTGGATTCTGCCGGTTCTTTACGTGGGTACCAGTAGAACCGGAGGGAGGGCTCTCTAATCAAACTATCGAAGATGTCGACTACAGGGAGTTGTTGGAGAAAGGGTTCCGATTAAGATGGGATTTACTAACTAAAAATAGTTGTATTGGTTGTCAAGAAAGTGGAGGCCGATGTGGACGATTACGAGACATGGACTTTCTGTGCTATTGCCCACATGGATTCAGTCATCCCAAGGACTGCAATAGCCTTGGCAAATCCGAATGGGCATAGCCATAGAGACTGCTACTGCATTGGCTCACCTCCACGCTTCTGACATTGTCCACCGTGATGTGAAAACAAATAACATCCTTCTCGACAAGAATTTTGAGGTTAAAGTTGGCACATTTTGGGCTTTCAAGGCTACTCCCCAATGATGTTCTTATATCTCAAGAGCTCCTCAAGGGACTCCAGGTTATGTGGACCCCAAGTACCGTTGGTGCTACCAGCTCACAGAGAAGAGTGATGTCTATAGCGCTTCGGGGTTGTTCTGATCGAGCTTTGTATCATCCAAGCCAGCTGTGGACCTAAGCAGAGAAAGGGACGAGATTTTTGTAAGTACCTGGGTACTTGGGCGCGCACCGCCATCCTAGTCGGGCCATCCCTCAAGGCTTTGTTCTCAGTACAGCAGAAGCATGTGTGAAATGTGTGTGTACAATTAGAGACACCCAAGCCTTATAAGCTAGTCCAAGACTCTCCCCCAAAGCGATGTGGGACAGGAGACATGTCCTTAGTCTTGCCCGCTTATTGTTGAGGCAATCTTAGTTCGTCCCTTCGTACTGCCTCGGATCTGGATTGTCACATTATACGCCTCGTCAGAGTCATGTAGCTACGCCTCGTCAGAGTCATGTAGCCTCCCTCAAGGTTTTGTTTCCTATGGGTCACCCGCACTGGCAGTACGGAGGGACGAACTAAGGTCGCATCGGCAGTACGCGGGCGATGTTAAGGGCATGTCTCCCATCCCACATCGCTGAGAGGAGAGAGTCCTGAGCTAGCTTATAAGGCTTGGATGTCTCTAACTGTACATACATATTTTCTTGGCCTAGTATAGGCTTCCCCGAAAAGAACAAAACCGTGAAAACTTAATGTCCAAAACAGACAATATGTGTACAGTGGGGAGGGACGGACTAAGATTGCATCGGCAATACACAAGCTAAGGACTGCATCGGCAATACACAAGCTAAGGGAAGAGTCCTACCTTAGCTTATAAGGCTTGGGTGTCTCTAACTGTTCATACGTCCTTCCTTAGCTTATCGCTAGCTTATAAGGCTTAGGTGTCTCTAACTATTCATACGTCCTTTCTTAGCTTATCGCTTAAGGAAGAGTCCTGCCTTAGCTTATAAGGCTTGGGTGTCTCTAACTGTTCATACATCCTTACAAGGAGCCTCTGCCCTTGCATAACGCATGTCCAAAGCGAAGCAGACAATATGTATACAATGGAGACCCGAGTCACCCAAATCTAGGATTTGAGTCAGATAGCGAAATTAATAAGATGACAACTTCGGTGGCCGTAACTGTTCATACGTCCTTACAAGTAGCCTCTGCCCTTGCATAACGCATGTCCAAAGCGAAGCGGACAATATGTGTACAATGGAGACCCGGGTCACCCAAATCTAGGATTTGAGTCAGATAGCGAAATTAATAAGATGACAACTTCGGTGGCCGAGTAAGCTTTTCTGTGCTTGCAACAGGACAAGGAAATGACCCCTCCAATGGATGAGGTCTTGGAGGAACTGAAGGCGATTGCATGCAATGAGAATGCTGCGGACAAATTTGTTGATGCGGATGAGAGTGGAAGTGTCCTTGCTCCATCTTCCCCAGATTATGACAATTCCCAGCTACCAAAGAATATGCAGTTGACCCATTCTCCAGTTTCCGTGACTGAAAAATGGGGTAGCAGCAGCAGTTCTGCTCTTGGTGTTGATCGTCGGATTATCCATGTAGCCTTTAGTCACATACTTTAGGCACGCCTGAATGCAAGTGAGCAGTCACATATGATGAGACGTTACTGATTTAAAGGCTGGGTCGAAATCTGAAGGTATGGACATGGTAATAAAGCATTTTTGTCAATCTAGCTTACCCATGATATTGAACCTTGTATAGGTTACTTAGTTTATCCGTTGTTTCGTACTCCATTAAAAGTATCCAACATGACACATGGATATATTGGTCAGTGAAAAAAAAAAGGCATATAAACAGAGCAGATTCAACACATAGATAACTATTATGGGGAAGTATTCACAGACTTTCTCTATGCTTGGTTGTGACTTATACTGAACTTCTGTGATACAATCATTCAAACTTATGACCATGGTGACTTGACATGCGACAGCATGTATATCAGGTCTCTCGCTGAAGTGAGCATGGGGGCAAAAAAAGAAAAGATGGGGATGACCGTTAGGGTCGATGTTCAATATAAAGTTCTCTCCACTCGAACTAATCCGCCCCCACTCTTTTCCCTTTCCACAGGGATCAGGAGACTGGATCCTCAAAAGCGCAAATCTAAGTTTGTCTATGTTTCAATTGATGTTGTATAGATAAGAATTATTTCGATAAGTGGATTCCTCAGTAATATCATCATGACTCTCAAAGTCATGCACGGTCGCAATACCAAACCAAATATGATAAGTGATAATCGAAATAAAGATAATAATGAATAGAGGGTCCAATAGTAGGTAGAGCTTAATATTCTTTCCATGACCACCCTTGAACTATATTGTTCTCCAGTCAATTGATAATCTCAATTTTAACTTGGCCATATGATTTTTAGTGTTTTCACAAGAATTGAACACGAGAGAAAGGAGAACACTCATCAATCCATTACTTAAAAGGGAACTATATTATTCTCTCCAATCAGTTGATAATCTCAATTTTAACTTTTTTTGGTGTTTTCACAATAATTGAACATAGGAGAAAGGAGAATACTCATTGTTAGTAGTTCCGATGTGATTAATGGTTCAAATACTGTAAGGGCCAACCTCTGGCCTTACTTGCTAACTATATTGTCCATTTTGAGCTGAAGCTTAGCCCATCCTCACGGGCATGTTTTTGGCCCATCCCTCACAAGATTGGGTTGTTACAAAGCCACCAGCTTCAGCCCGATTCGTCCTCGAATCACACACTTCCGACTGGGCTTGGCTCTATACCATTGTGAGGGCCGACCTATGACCCCACTTGCCAACTATGTTGTCTACTTTGGGCCAGAACATGCACGATTTTAAAATGTATCATTGGTAATTAAGAATGGCGCCACACCTTATAAGGCACATCACCTCACCATCTTCAAGCGATGTGGAATTCGATTCATTCATGTCCCCATCGCCATCCTCATAAGGTGTGCTCTTGGCCCATCCCTCGCAAGATCAGGTCATTACAAACACAATTGGTTCTCTATTGGTATGGCAGGCCTATTTAGGACAGGTCTAGAAATAAACATTCGAGTACGAGTCCTATCCAATGTGCAACGGAACTTTTGGTTATCTCTTTAACTGCCCTTAGATTCTTGGCAAAAATTTGTACCCCCCAAACATCCATTCAAGCGGCGCAAATATAAGACATTGGCCGGACTGTATATAGATTCAATGGCTAGTGCTAGGAGTCTTAATCACAGGCAAAAAGGGATTCTCTGTACATTTAGTGAGACTCTAGTCTGTTTATTACTCCACTGCTACTGTATTACTATACTCTTCTTCTCTTTAGGCATGTTCTCTTAAGCATGTGATCAGCCAGTGGCATTGCTTGACAATATTAGCAGATGTTACTTACATAAATGCATTTCGCACCAAATAAGCTCCGAGTGATGGTATCGGTTTGAAAACTTCAATTGACATAATCACCGGCTCAAGCACTGCCTTCCTACCACTGACACTAATGTAACTGTTCAGAGAGTAGTTCTTACATCCTCTCAAGAGACTTACTAAATGGATAGAGGAGCCCCTTAAAGGCTAATCAGCCGCTCATCTGACTGAGCAATTCCTATTGCAACTCATGAACCTTTTCAATAATCATCTGCTTTCTTTCCCTGCCCTTTATAATTATTCGTTTCATTTCACCACTTGTGTTTCTATGTAGAATCTCACCTTTTTATGGAATCAATTGTGGTTAGACCCAATTTTATTTTATTTTTGTTCTTTTGTTCCTTGTCTTGCTTATTTGCTTTAATATGTGAGGGTCACCCTGTAATTGCTTGGAAAGAAATAGAGTCGTCAAAAAGTCTTTCAGTAACTGGTCAATAGGGGCAAGATAGGATGGAAGTTTTCCAATTGGAGGTTTTACTTTTTCATCAGCCTATCATCATCAAGAGGGAAGTGACAGATGGCATTACAATTACCAACGACGGACGCAAAACTTAAAATTCTTCAGTTGGGTGTCCCTACCTTTATGTAATCAGAGTCTCTTCAAGTCTTCCGTGTCCTCTTTTCCAAGTCAACTAACGTGTCTATGGAATTGCCAATCAGAGTCTCAAGTCTGCCGTGTCCTCTTTATGTAATCAGAGTCTCTTCAAGTCTTCAGTTGGGTGTCCCTACCTTTATCATTGTGCAGGAATTGCCAATAAGAAGGCCTTCCCTTCAAGTTCAAAGCTGCTGCATTGTAGAGCATCAATGGAAAACGGAAAATCTTCCTCTCTCGTTTGAAGCCTGGAAACCCCGTGTAAAGTGTCAGGATGGTCATGGTTCTATGCTGTGCTCATGCGCAAGTGCTACTTCACATGGGGTTGCACATCTTGCTCATTGCCATGTTAGCTGAGCCAAATAACTTATCACAGAATCAACCTTGCGAACCCATGAAATGTGGCAGTGGCGGAATCCCAGAAATAAGGTATCCCTTTTACATTCCTCGAAAAGGTCAAGATTTTTGTGGTTGTCCAGGGTTTGAGATCAACTGTCAAGGAACAAAAACTATGTATGGTCACTATTCAGTTGAAAGAATCTCCTATGAAGAACAATCCATTCATTTGGCGAATCAGTACGATATGGATGCTTCCTGCTTCACTCCTCGTCCCTCCACTTTCGATCCCATGAACCCGTTTTTAGGTCACAGCTACTCCTTTCATCCAAGACTCCGGTTCTTCTATAATTGCACAGATTCCTTTTCTTTTCACTACCCAAAAGTCCCAGTAAATTGTTCCTCTAAACCCATGAACAACTCCTTCGTTGCATTAATACATGCAAATGATGCCTATTATCAAGAAGGTGGAGCCTGCCAATCGTCTGTGGAAGTACCTGTAGAACTGAAGGAAGGGTTGTCGAAACAAACAATAGGTGATGTTGACTACAAGGAGTTGTTGAAGGAAGGGTTCGTCTTAAAATGGGATTTATTACCTGAAAAGAGTGGTAATAGTTGTCAACAAAGTAAAGGCCGATGTGGACCGTCAGACAAGCAACATTTCCGGTGTTACTGCCCTGATGGAACTCGCCACCACAAGGACTGCGATAGCAGCAACAGCGGTAAGGTTTTTAGGACTAGGAATTGACAATTCTTGCATCGTGTCCTAAATAATTCTCTTTCCTGAATAGAATTGGTTATTAGGGCAATATAAACACTATGACTATCAGGAGCAAGATGACCAAGGTGCTTCCCATGTCCTCTAGAGAACCTCCCATATTTGGGATTGGTCAGGGATTTAAGAGGCCTGGATAGGATGCCAACGTCATAAAAAGGAGATTCTTTGAAAAATTACATCCTTATGTTGCAGAGTATCCATGACTTGTTTACTCTAACCCAACGACCACACATTCCAGTATGACCTTTGCAGAACCTAAGACAATATATTACAACAGAAGGCTTAGTAACGAGGCAAATGGTTTCTCCCTTCGGTGATGTCCACGTTGGCTTCAGATGACAGTACCGGTTTTTATTGATAGCATACTCTATATATCTCCGAATGTGCAAACCTAATTCATGAACTCTATGGGCACTAACTCCATATCCTTTCCCTTATTGACCAATCTGACTTTCATCTTTGATGCAGGAAAAAGAGGCTTGTGGTTGAAGATAGGGCTCGGTAAATTTTCTCAAGTAGCTTGCCTAACTGCATTACCTTTGTAGACTAGAACAAAGCATAGTACCATAAAGATAATCTGCTTGCTACATGACATGATAAACCAACAGAAACAGTATTACCTTATTACATATGTTTTCGCTACAGATTCGGATTATCTAATGCATGAGCAAGAAAGTGCAAAACAAAATCCAATACGTGGCTTCCCGGGTTGTTTCGGCCTTCCATTTGTCCTGAATCTGCTCATTTGTTATCAGAATATAGAGTACCAAGCTATGCTTAAGCGAATAAAATTCCAAAGTCCTGGGAACTGCTAACCAGTTAAAACATTAGCCCATTAAGCTTCTTCTAAGCATCATTTTCCATGTACTCTGTTTTTCCCGGATAATTTTTAGAAGCTCATCATGTTGCCCGCCTAGGTGCCTACAGAGCAGGTTTTGAAATCTCCTTGTATGTCTGTCAGGTACCGGAATTGGAAGCTTGGTCATTGGCCTTTTGTCCTATCTGATCCACCTGAAAAGGCAAAATGCTTCTCTCACGTTCCATTTAAGAAACACCAGTTCATGTCCTAATTCAAATTCGGACATGGGAGAGAGAAGTGTCCACTTTGAGGTCCCCATTTTCACTAGTTCTGAACTCGTAAAAGCCACGATTAACTTCTCAGCTTCCAATGAACTTGGGGATGGCGGTTTCGGAACTGTTTACTATGGTAAGGAAAGTTCATTTCTCCTTCTTCTTTTTTTATCAGAATTTTCCCTCTTGTTAAAGGATGACGAATTATATTTAAAGACTTTTGTTCAATTTTGTAACAGGAAAACTCCAAAACGGACAGGAAGTAGCGGTCAAGCGCCTAAACAAGCACACGCACCTGAGGGTGAAGCAGTTCATGAATGAAGTAAAGATTCTCACCCGCTTGCGCCACAAAAACCTTGTCTTGCTTTACGGTTGCACATCCCACCACAGCCATGAACTTCTACTCGTCTATGAGTATGTCTCCAATGGCACTGTGGCTGATCATATCCACGGAAGAAAAGCAAAACTCACCATGTTGCCTTGGCATGCCCGTATGAGGATTGCCATAGAGACCGCCACTGCATTAGCTTACCTCCATGCTTCTGACATTATACACTGTGATGTGAAGACTAATAACATCCTTCTCGACAAGAATTTTAGTGTTAAAGTTGCAGATTTCGGGCTTTCCAGGCTGATCCCTAATGATGTCAGTCATATCTCAACAGCTCCTCAAGGAACTCCAGGTTACGTGGACCCCGAGTATCATCAATCCTACCAACTTACTGAGAAAAGCGATGTTTATAGCTTTGGAGTCGTTCTGATCGAGCTTATATCATCCAAGACAGCCGTGGATGTAAGCAGGGCAAGGCATGAGATTAATTTGGCCAATTGGGCTGTCAACAAGATTCAGAAATGCGCATTTGGTGAACTGCTCGACCAGACTCTAGGATTTGATTTAGATGACGAAATTTATAGGATGACAACTTCAGTGGCTGAGCTGGCGTTCCGGTGCTTGCAACAGGACAGGGAGATGAGGCCTTCAATGGACGAGGTTTTGAAGGAACTGAAGGCAATTGCGAGTAGCGACAAAGCTGCGGATGAATTTGTTGATGTTGACGAGGATGAAAATGTCCTAGCATCTCCCCCGGATTATGACGATGTCCAGCTATTGAAGAATATGCAACTGACACGTTCTCCTGTTTCTGTGGCTCAAAAATGGTATAGCAGCAGCAGTTGTTCCGCTCCCAGCGTTCAAGTTTAATTTGAATTTTTCATGAGCGAGTGGTTATGTATATTGCATCTGAGGTGCCAGGGTTTATGGTTGGGCTAATATCCGCATGAATGTACGCCGTATTAAGCACTTTTTGTCGATCTCATTTGCAAATGATATGGAATGGCATACAGTGTTGATGGATTTATTAGATGGGCTTAAGGCCCATCCGCTCAAGTTGGGCCCAAAAGGGCCCGGCCCACGGGAATAAGGCCCGTGGATGGGGGAAGGTATAAAAGGGAGGAGAGAGAGAGAGAAGACACCCTTTTGGCCATTTGAACGTACGCTCTTCACTCTCTCTTTCTCTCCAAACGCTTAAGGCGACGACACTTCCTTTTAAGGCAAATTGACATCATCGGATCAGAATTTCTTCCTCAATCTTCGGCATTGGTGTTTAATCTGTGGCTAACAAGGTACGCTCGAATCCGTGGTGTGCTTTACGATCGGTGATACGTGTTTTCCCGGGCTTCGTCTTCCGCATTGATTTAGGGGTTCGATTTAGTGTCGAATCCGGCTTTCGGGGATCCGTTATTTCCAACATTGGTATCAGAGCCCTAGTTCACGTTTCCCGATCAATTTGATGTTTTTTGATTGATTTTTCACAAAAGGTTTTCGGCCGTACGGATCGGGGCGTGAAATCCCAACACCCGAGTCGTACGCCGTTTTTTTTCGAGTTTCCGTAAGTCGGAATAAAAATCTGAAAGCATAGGAAGAAAGACGACGTCGAGACGAGTCCGGGGACATGTCGCCGGCCACGGGGAGACGCCGCACGCGCCCACACGCGCGGCCGGAAGCCGCCGGCGCGCGTGGGCGCGACGCGCCGGAGCGCCAGCCGCCGCCGCGTGCGCCACACGCGCCGGTGACGAACCGGCACGTGCGCGCCGGCGACCGGCGAAACGGCACGCGCCGGTCGGCAAACCGACGCGCGTGCTGGCGTCACCCGATGACGTCATCGTGGACGTCATCCAACGGTCGATAACCGTCGGGATGGCGTCATCGATGACGTCGGCCGATGACGTCGGTGGCCGGGTGGCGACCCGACCGACGACCGACCCGACCCGACCCGCTGGCACGCGCGCGGCACGTGCGAGCTGACGTCTGCGTGACGTCAGCCGGCTCACGCGCGTGGCACGTGCCGCTGACGTCTGCGTGACGTCAGCCCCGCACGCGCGAGGCACGTGCGGTCGGTCCGCGCGAGCGGTTCGACCGGGCCGATCGGCCTGTCCGGTCCGACCGGTTCGACCGTCGCGACCGGTCCGACCCGCTCGCCCGTTGACCCGACCCGTTGACCCGTTGACCCGTTGACCGTTGACCGCCCGTTGACCGTTGACTTTGACCGTTGACCGTTGACTTTGACCGTTGACCCGAAAAAAAAAAAAAAAAAAAGGAATTTGTTTCTTTTTCAGTCATGCCTATGTGGGTATCCATTTTTTATTCTGCATTTGTTGCATGAATTTTGGAAAATTATGTATTTTCCTTATGTTTATTATGGATTATAAGTGATCAATTTTAGTCCCGCATTTGTTGCGGGAACTATAATGAGTTATGCACGAGATACCGCAAGCCCGAGAAGGGACGAGGGAAATGCAAGACTTAAAAGGCTGATGTCAGATTTAGCTAATTATCGGTGGCATGATGGTGATTTAGTATCACATGTGATCAAGGTCAATCAGATGATACGAGAAATCATCTGGAATGGTTATCTTATGCCGGATTTTGAAAAGGTGCCGGCTTTGATAAACACTCTTCCACCTGAATGGCAAGCAGTGTTGGATCGGCTATGGGAGGTCAACGTGGTCCCGGATTATAGGAAGTTAGTGGAAGCTTTTGTAAGAAGTACTTATAGGATTGAGTTGGCCAAAACTTCAACCCTAGATTGAGCGCCACATGGCGCCGAGTGAATGCGCCTTGGTGGCGACATGAAAGCTCTCCAAAAGTTTTTCCTTGGTTGGCAAATGTGCCTTCAGTTTTCTCAGATGTTTTAAATGACAGATTAGAAGGGTCATTCCCTATTTATCCATTGGATTAATTTGAGATGTTTTTTTGATGTCAATATCTCTTTTCATGTTGATATTTTTTCCCTGTATATATATTGCTTAGTGTAATGTATAGTTGTATTATGTGAAAGCATTGTTATTTTATTAGATATTAGATTTTATTTGCTTTTTCGTTATTCTTTGGTTCTTTGTGGGTAATTAGTGTGGGTAGTTTTAGAAGTTTTTGTAGCTTCATAGAATTGATTTTGCATATGACAATCATATTAATGATAGTTTTGAGTTAGGATTTTTGGAGGATGATTGGAAACATAGTGACCTTTTGATTCGAAGCCTTACTTGAAATTATTCATTAATATGATGGGTCTATGCAAATAGGGATGCATAAATGATAGGCATTAATTATTCGTGCATGGATGTCTGATGTGTTCAGAATGATGGTTCAGCAACTAAGAACGTGATTGTTGATATGAACGGTAACAATTGTGAAATATTGAATAAGAAGATTCAATATGTGCTGGAAAAGCAAGAAGCACTAGAAGCTCTTGACCATGTTATGGAAGATCTTAAGGATGCCATGCGCCACCTTGAGCTAGAAGAGGACTGCCTAACGGTATTTGAGCCGAACAAAGATATTTGCAATTTGGTTCTAGCTTAGAAAGGGCTTTGTGCTCTAAGCGCAAGCGTATTGATTCGTTCAATATGTGGGCATACAAAGGATCAAGTCCTTACTGCAAGAAATCAAGAGTTAACCAACACAAGAGAGGAAAACGTCCTCAAGTGAAGAAAATGTCAAGGGCGAGGTGTTACAATTGTGACAAGAAATGTCACTATGCTTGCAACTTGTTGTGAGCTTAAAAAGGTCAACACCTCTTGTACATTTGAGAACTTTGCTTATGTGTCAAGTTCAATATTATTGGCTGAATCCAATCCTTTGTGGACTGTAGATTCAGAGACGACAGACCATAGAGGGAATGATAGAGAATCCTTCGTGGAATTCCGACGAGTACCAACTGGAACTGAGTGGATCCATATGGGAAACAACTCTAGAGCGATGTAAAGGAATTGGCACCGGCCAATTGAACATGAGTGGTGGACGCACCTTTGATGTTCTATATGCTACGGAGATTCGTCGAAATTTTGTGTCATGTTTTAATGTTGGTTAAACTTGGTTTTAGTATGAACTTCCATAATAAAGGTGTAGATTTGTTTTTAGATACAAACTACTATGGTTGTGGTCTCTTCTTTGAATGGTTTTATTGTACTAAATGTTGACTATGGTGATGTCAATGTGTTATTCCCTTGTTTCACGTCTTCTACCTTATATGATAATGATGTGAATATGGTGGCATGCTAGACTTGGTCATATGGGCCAACAACGTATGAATAGACTAGCCATAGAGGGCTTGTTGGGCAATATTGAAAAGTCGATTTGTCCATAAGTGAGCATTGCCTAGTAGGGAAAATAACAATGAAACCATTTAGAAAAAGATAAAAGAGCTGGATTTCCTCTGCATTTAATCCATTTGGACGTCTGTGGTTCAATGAATGTGAGAGGAAGGCAAGGGGCTGTTTATTTCATCACTTTATATATGATTATACTCGAGTCGGACATGTCTATTTGATTTCTCATGAATCTGAAGCATAAGTTATTTCAGAAGGTTTATGAACCTGGCAGAAAATCAATTAGATAAGAAAATAAAAGTATTTAGATCCGATCGAGGTCGAGAATATTTATCTGATGTGTTCAGAAAATTATGTGATGAAAAAAGAATATAAAGATAGTTGTCTATTCCATATACTCCTCAACAAAATGGTGTTGTAGAGAGAAGAAACAGAACCCTACTGGAAATGGTTAGGTCCATAATGGCGCATGCTAACTTACCTATCACTTTTTGGAGTGATGCGTTGTTAACTGCTGCCAATATACTTAACCGGATGCCTTCCAAATCAATTATTTCCACTTCATATGAGTTATGGACAGTTAGAAAACCGGACTTAAGTTTTCTTAAGCCATGGGGTTGTGCTGCCTATATTCATCGATCCTCTCACAAGTTTGGGAAATTGGGTCCCAAAGGAAATAAGAGTATTTTCATGAGATACTACGAACACTCGAAAGGGTATGTGTTCATAGGTGAGCAGGAAAGTGGGAGTATAACTGAATTTGAATCACGGGATGTCACATCCTTAGTGGATGAATTTCCTAAGAAGGGCGAAATGAGGAAAGATAGTTCCCTATTTGAAATCTTGGATCAAGATAATGATGTCAGTAGAGTTCGTCCAAGTGGGAGTAATATGAGATGTGATGAATTGAATTCAACTCATTCTCAATTACAACCACCGATGTGACAACATCATCATCACCTAATCCAAGTGGGAGCATGATGGGGAATGATGTGCTAAGTGTACAATCTCCCATACGGTGAACAAGTCGCCAAAGTATTCCCGTCAATATTTTGACATTGAAAGGGAAACTTTTATGGTTGCTCCACAAGATGAGGATGAGCCAAGAAATATTAATAAGGCTCTAAATTGCCCTAATAAGGAAAAATGGATTCATGCAATGAAAGAGGAAATGGAGTCGGTGAAGTCAAACCATGTTTGGGAACGGTTGATTTTCCAAAAGGACGCTTGAGCTATTGGAAACAACTAGGTTCTCAAAATAAAGCGAAAGGCTGATGGCTCGATAGAAAGGCATAAGGCTCGCCTTGTGGCAAAGGGGTATAATCAACAGGAAGAAATTGATTATGAAGGATATGGGTGAGGCTGCATACATTCTTGAAGTTAAGATTTCAAGAGATCGTTCGAAGAGATCGTTGTCTCTTTCGCAAGAAACCTATATAAATAAGGTTCTTGAACGATTTCGTATGCAAGGCTGTAAACCCATAGACACTCCTATTGCAAAAGGTGAAGGATTGAGCCATAGGCGTGTCCGGGGACTCCACAAGAGAAGGAATAAATGAAACATGTTCCTTATGCTAGTGTTGTTGGAAGCTTGATATACACTATGATGTGTACAAGACTGGCATATGTTTTGCGGTTGGAATGGTGAGTAGATACCAATCCAATCCAGGTCCAAAGACAATGGAAAGCCGTTAAGAGAATACCGAGGTATCTAAAGGGACCGCTGATTATACGATGAGTTATAAAGGAAAGGATCTGCGACTCTAAGGCTATCCCGATTCGATTGGGGAGGAGATTTAAATGAAAGGAAATCTACTTCTGGGTTTGTTTTCTTACCGAATGATGGCACCATATGTTGGAGCTGTAAGAAACAAACATGCATAGCCTTGTCCACGATAGAAATTGAGTTTGTGGCATTATCGGCGGTAGTGTAAGAAGATGTTTGGCTTTAGAGATTTTTGGATCATTTAGGTGTTATTGGAAGTCTTTGCAGATTTGTTATTTGTTAACTATGATAGCCAAGCAAATAAAGCGTACACCAAAGATCCAAAATATCATGGCAAGACCAAACATATAGATACCAAGTATAATTTTGTAAAGGATATGGTTGCACGAAAGGACGTGAACTTAGAGTACATACTACGCATAGAATGGTAGCAGATCCTATGACAAAGCCAATACCCAGAGATGTGCTTTGTGGCCATATGAAATCTCTAGGTTTGCGTAGAGGATAATGTACTGAATATTGTAATTTCCCTAAGTGTTCACAATTTGATGAATTTGTGTTTTCATCATTAATGCCTATGAATCTTTGTTTGATCTTTATGCATCTTAATGCTCGGTGCATTACTTTAAGTTGAGAAGTATGTCGGACGGATGTAAGATTAGCCCACTCACACGGGTAATCGCCTCTATTTTCTTGTGTGATAAATAGAGATGAGACTGTTTTTAAGCTTATTATCTATGTGATAATCGAGAGCTCAAGCTTAAAACACGTATGTCGCCTTAAGCGAGTGTTAAGATGAGGACATAATACTTACTATGTCTGAAAGTAAAATACCCCACATATTTTACCTTATCTGTCTAAGATGCCAGATGTGAGTTCTGATGAATTTTGTGAATGAGTAGATACGTGAACTCAAGTTCGACATTGGGTATGTCTGAACTATCATATGTACGGTATTGAAAGGTGTAGACATACGCTCCATGGGAAAGGAGTTAATACTGTAATACGTATTTCATACTACGTATGCATGAGACGACCAATAAGAGTGACAAAAGTTTGATCTCAACTTTTATGTCGTGTGAGACTCTTGAGGAAAAGAGTTCCTCAATTTTTTAGTCCCCTCATGACTCTTACTTATTCTCGAGATTTCTATTTAGTGTTTGCTATCTTAGGATGTTGCCAATGGTCATGAGTGATTCGATCTAATTGGGCATTTCTAGAAAAGCAAGTTGAACTGAAATTGAGAGTTTGAAGGAAAGAGGAAGATCGATTTTGGAGAATCACATTGTAGTTTTGTATTCACCGGTTAACCAATTATGATCTTTGTCTTTGTGATAATCATAATTGTGAATACAATATATATATCATTGTTTTAAAAGAGATCAAGAGAGATATAAATGTGATCGATCGATCTAGGGTACGCATACTAAGTCTACTCGGAGTGTGATGCCCATTATGAGCTGCTATATATTCCTAACGGATGTATGGCAACGAGCTCTCAAAGTATCTTGGTCACACGGATTATTCACCGGTATGAATGTTGAAGAGAGGAAAAGAGGATTACATTCGGCCCATCATGTTAAGTGAGAGTCTATGCTGGATTTTTCTCTAATGGGGATGAGTAGGGCCTGTCCGCCCATGTTGGTTTTGCACCACCATGTGCGAGTGGGAGATGATGGATTTATTAGATGGGCTTAAGGCCCATCCGCTCAAGTTGGCCCAAAAGGGCCCGGCCCACGGAATAAGGCCCGTGGATGGGGGAAGGTATAAAAGGGAGGAGAGAGAGAGGGAAGACACCCTTTTGGCCATTTGAACGTACGCTCTTCACTCTCTCTTTCTCTCCAAACGCTTAAGGCGACGACACTTCCTTTTTAAGGCAAATTGACATCATCGGATCAGAATTTCTTCCTCAATCTTCGGCATTGGTGTTTAATCTGTGGCTAACAAGGTACGCTCGAATCCGTGGTGTGCTTTACGATCGGTGATACGTGTTTTCCCGGGCTTCGTCTTCCGCATTGATTTAGGGGTTCGATTTAGTGTCGAATCCGGCTTTCGGGGATCCGTTATTCCCAACAAGTGTTATCTACTTCATTTTTTTGCTTCTGTACTCTTTAGAATCAAGAATTTAACCTACTTCCTATTTGATAAGATAGTAAAGCGAGGAGAGGAGAGACGACTATCTATTGAGCGTTATCTTAAAGGTTGCACATTTGGCCATGGATATCTCAATATCTCTAGTTGTCAACAAGAGAAGAAAACACGGATGCAATGTCAACATATCAATAATGCATTGTAACTTTTCTGGTTCTCCAGATGAAATTAAGTGCCGTGTAAAAATCAGCCAATATGGCTTTGCTCATGCTGTTGCACCACACATTTACCAATTTATGAATGTACAAACATTGAGTGGCGCTGCTCTAAGGTAAATTAGTAATGCTTACAATTGGATGTCGCGGTGAAACAAAAACCATATAACAAATACAGATATCAGAAAACAGCTTCAACCCAACAATGGAAGATAAAAAGGAACTCGCTAAATAAAATAAAAAGATAATTGGCTTATTAAACTCTGAATTTA
Organism: Eucalyptus brandiana; assembly: GCA_014182725.1. Classification (NCBI taxonomy): domain Eukaryota; kingdom Viridiplantae; phylum Streptophyta; class Magnoliopsida; order Myrtales; family Myrtaceae; genus Eucalyptus; species Eucalyptus brandiana. The sequence continues at coordinate 35,766,887 of CM024669.1, forward strand.
TAAACTCTGAATTTAAATGAAGGACTACAATCCTTTCTAAACAATACAATTATCAAAACAGAAAATACCGTACATTGGAAAATCTAATTAACTTCTGCAGCTAGCTGCTCTTTTTTCCCACATAGAGATAAGTGGGTTGGCTTACATGAGTGGGTCGCTGGGACACTCCACTATTTACTCCCTCTTCAGCTCGGGTTTCTGGTTGGCGATGGGATTGGGAATGGGAATGGGAATAGATAGTGAATGTATTTTGTCTAGAGGTAATACTTGTTGCAAAAATCTGCGTACCGTCTCATAACTGGTAAACATAACAACGGCGTACAGAGTAGTCCTCAGTAATTTTGTGGCACAGCCTCGATAAAATTTAGAAATACCCTCCTTCTGAAATACTTTCTTCACACAATCAATAAATCCCACATACAGAACCTCAGAATTCCTACCATGTCCCTGCTCTTGCAACAGGGAACGTACCACCTGAATAACAAAGTTCTAATTAGTAAGGGGTGAGCATGGTTCTAGGTTACCTAGAACCTAAGAACTAGATCAGTGGGAACCTATCCGGTTCCAATTTGTAAAGTATGTAAAGTAGGTTTCAGGTTTCAAAAATTAGGAAATCTAATTTGACAAGTAAGTTTCAGGTTCCAAGTTGGTGAACTTGGAACTAAGTTGGTGAACTTGGAACCTGAAACTTGGAACTCGTAACCTAGAACTTAGAAAAAAAATTTGTACTTTTCTTGATCCATGTCTTTAAGAGATCCTACGGTATTCCAAGGCATTCGATAATGAGTGTATAATTTGGAACTATTAGTCCAAGTTTTTATTTTATGACTAAGAGTTTTATTTTGTTAATGTTTTATATTTTTTGGGTGTCTAAATATAAGTTATGTTAGTAAATTGTAACAGTAAGTAATAGTCATTAAATGTGATAATTTATTACAATCGTTTAATTAATAATAAAAATGGAACCTAGATAGATCATGGTACCTGTAACAGGATAGGTTCCAGGTTCCTGAAAATGAAGAACATGTTCCAATGAGTAGGTTTCAGGTTCCAAGTGAAACTTGTACAGAACCTGGAACTGCTTACCCCTACTAATCAATTCCTTGTGCCCACAAACACAAGCAAATAGGTGAAAGTTACAGATGATGCTTTCCTTTAAAAGAGAGAATTATGAAACAATATAACTCTCCAGTCCAGAAAAAGAAAAAATACCTCAAGTGGATAAGTTATGTTGGAGGCAATGAGCTTAGATATTGTGGAACCAATGGCTACACTTCTGTGGCCAAGTTGATCGACAGTTGTATTGTCTGGAAACAAATTACAGACAAAAAGCAATAACTATGTTGAAATAAAAAAAATACAAATAATAATAACAAATAATGCAACCACTTAGAACAAGCATATACCTTTTCTCACTATGTAATGTCTGATCTTCTCATATGCTGGAAACTGAATTGCAACATGACTTAGTCCAACCAGTGATGGGAGAATGCCACTGTTCCAAAGAAAGTAAGGAAAAGTGTAGGCAGAAGTACAGCACAAGTGCCATAACTTGGCACGAGGGGACACTTAAGTGCCATAACTTCAAAACGGTACACTTAAGTGCCACTTTTTTTTTTAGTGAGACACTTAAGTGCCACCTCTGGCGACCCTTGCCGGAAATCCTACGTGGCAATATTTTATTATTATTTTTTGCCTACGTGACTCGCCGGAGAGCTGAGTCGGCTCTAACTCACCAGAAACGACGTCGTCTACATAATAAAAGCCCCAAATCTTCCAAAAACGACGTCGTCTCCCCAAATGCCCCAAATCTAAAACCCTAAATCGGCCAAAATCCCTATTGAAGTGCTCGAATTGAAGTCTCGAACCCTAATTTTCATTTGCCCAAAATTCCTTCATCGAATCTTGGAAATGGAGAGCAGGACTCGCAGCAGCGCCTCAATTTCCTCTCACCGAAGCGAAGGAGAAGGCCAGCGTTTCTGTTTTTGTGGGTTACCGAGTCCAAGAAGAACATCATGGACTCAAATCAATCCTGGGAGAAGATTTTATGGATGCATCTGATATAAAGAAGCGTCGAAATGCAAATACTTCAAATGGATCAATGAGAAGTTCTCTAATCGAGCCACAGAGGTGGTATTGGATCTACTTCATAAAAGACAGCAATCTCCATCTGTGTTCGTGGACGACTTGGACGATGTTGACTCAATGCAAGCTCAAGTGTCTTCAGTTAAACTTTTCAAGAATGAAGTCTCAATGCACGCTCAAGCATCTTCAACTAAACCTTTCAAGAATGAAGTTTCAATAATGAAAATTGAACGAAAGTGTTACCAAGCGTGTATTATGGTGTTGTTTTGTTGTCTATTGTACTTTATAATGAAATGTAAAGTACTTGAAAATGGGAAAAAGTTTCTCCGACTGCCATAGTTAAAAATGGTGTTGTTCTAGATTAAACGTAGGGTTTTTTCTTTTTGAAAGATGCAAAGAAGTTTGTGTTGTTCTACAAGATCATTGTGGCTTTGTTGTTGTTTGTGCTGTCGTATGGAGTTACCATAAGTTTACCATCATCTTCTCTGTTTTGATGCAGAATCATCTTCTCTGTTTTGATGCAGACCAACATATACACAAGACAAACATGAGTGATTACCCGAGTGACATAAGTTGTATTTAGTAATCACGTAAGTGCTAGTCGCGATTAAAGAAGAATCACTTAAGTGTCAAGTTATTGTTAAAATGATCGGTTAAGTGTCACTTGTAGTTAAAAGTGAACAGTTAAGTGCCAAGTTTTTTTAGAATAGGATCAGTTAAGTGCCAATTTTTTGTGGGTTTTCTGTAAAAATTGCGTCAGCCACCAGCACCGGCTGCACCACCAACCATCACCACTAGCCACACTACACACTAGGCGCTCCAGTCACCACCATGCTGATAGTGTTGCTGTACAAGATACTAGTGCAAGCTGAGCCTTGCACTAGTTTGCATCAGTACACATGATGTAAGATGTGCAAATTGCACACTTGTACCAGGTGTAGGTGCAGCTGCTTAAGCCTATAACCTCCACCACAAACCGATAATCACCAGGCATCACCACCAGCCACACCAGCACCCCAGCCACCACATTAGCACCCCAATAACAAACTGACTACCACCAAACATCACCATCCACCATCACCAGATACACCAGCACTCCAACTATCACCACAGAACACCAACAGCAGCAGCAACAAGTAAAAGCAGAATCCATGATAAATAACAACATAAATTGACAAGCAGCGCAAGATCATTTCATTGATATTTCATCAAGTCTGAGTCTGAGAACATCAATGAATGACAAACTAAAGAAAAAAAAAAGATAACCATCCATAGACTTTCTATATACACGACAACATCAACGTTTACATAACTGTTTTGACTCATAAGCTTCACAAATCCTATCACATCTCATCTCATCAATCAATATGCACGACACCCCATGTTCGTGCTCCTTTCGATGGGCCTTTCACTTGATTTATAATTCTGGCACTCTTTCTAACTGGACGTGCAACTTCTTCTTTAACCTTCTCAGTATCCACTGACTCAGATGGAGCTGCAAATGTCCTAGGCCAAATTGAATCAAAAGGAGCCGGAGCCGTATTTGGAGCCGGAGCCGGAGCCGGGTTCTTTTCTTCTTTTTTGTTGGCACGAGTTGATGTTGATGTTTTCTTTTTTGTTGGTGCAGCCATCGATTCTTGAGTTGAGCCTAAGATAAGAACCTCTGAACTTCTCCCAGGCTACAAAAAAAACAATAAATTGTTAGCAAAAATCTACAGCATAAATTAAATTAAATGCAGCCAATAAAACTTACATTGAGAATAACTGTTCCAGTACGCTCATCTGTATCAAGGCCATAGCCATATTGTCTTAACCTCTTCCCAAGTGCCCCTCTTGTTTGAATAGGGCGTCACTTTCGAGGAACTTGTGATTTGTTGCCCATTTTCCGCTTTCTTAGGCCCTTTAACTACGGTAGGGGCTTCTTCGACCAATTGTCTTTGGGCGTCTTCTAGATGGCCTTTGTGTACCTGCCCCTTCACCTGGCCTTGTTCTAGTTGTCCTTTTGTGTAGCCCTTCAACTTCAGTGACACCTCCTTCTGTTGGGCCTTCTAGTGATACCGGTGGTGGTACTTGTGGTGCCCCTTGCAGTGATTCTTCTGGTGGCTCCTGTGATGATCCTTGAGGTGGCTTCTGTGATGGCCCTTCAATTGGCAGTTGAGTTCCAACTTGCTTTCTTCGAACCTGAGAAAGAGGCCAAAAGATACCATAAATATAATATCGAGAGATATAATAATAAAAACTGAATACAAATTGGTTGAATTTACCACAGGGTATTTCTTTCGCTGCTGAAAAACAGTCGACTGCACTGGCCGTGATGCTACTTGGGCTAATCCTTCAGCTAGCCCTGATGCTGCTTGGGTCAATCCTTCAACTGGCCGTGATGCTACTTGGGCCAATCCTTCACCTGGCTGTCTTCTACCTTGCCTTCTTCGAACAGGCTGTTCAGTTTCATGACTTACTAAGGTTCTTCTTGTGACCTAACAAACACATTACATACAATGCCAAATAGGATATTATGTACATTTTTATGATAAACGACAAGAAAGCAACATAAACATAAAATAAATTTCATGACTTACCGGGGTTCTACTTGTTGACTGAAGAACAGTCGACTTACTTGGCCTTACTGTGTGCATTTCTCCAACTGTCTCTTTACTAGGCCCTTCACCTTGCCTCAACGGTTGTTGTTGCTTCCTTAATTGACAACCTTTAATATTGTGGCCTGTTAGGCGACAATAAGAGCACGTGATCTTTACACCCTGCCTGCTCATTCTTTGCTGACTCGAGACCTCTCCCTCCGCCATTCTTCGTCTTCGTTTTGTCCTTCCAATTTTCTTCTTCAGTGGCAAAGGTTGAGGTGCTTCATGATCCGTGAGCTCCCAAAACTTGCTACTTCTAATTGGCTGCATCATGAATTGATAGAAAGTAAGATATTTTGATTTATGGTACCAATCATCGATGTAATCATCTATATTGTCGCCTTTCAACTGGATGGCACATATGGCATGTGCACATGAAATTCCACTTACTTGCCATGCTCTACATGAACACTTCCTACTTCCTAGATTGACAACATACTTATCTGCACCATTCATTATCTCATATCCGTCATCTCCATTCCAAATGGGATGACAATGCGTACTTGCAGCCAAGTTTTCATCCAATTTCTTGACAATCCTAGGACCATATTATCTTGTCCACTTTGCAGCCTCATCTCTTTGTTTCTGCAGCCGAGTCATAACCGCAACTCGTATATCTTCAAACATTGAGATGACTGGTTTGCATCTGGCATCTATTATCTTCGAATTAAATACTTCACAAATATTGTTGTCGACGTTATCGCACTTGAACTCCTCACTGAAAAATGCCATGCACCAATGCTTCGGTTCTAGTTGAAATAGGATAGCACAACCTTCCTTTGTCAACTGAAGCAGTCCTTCTTTGGCTATTCTAAAGTTAGCCATGTTTGCACTCTTTGCTAATTGCCAAAATTGCAATTGCAGCTTATCCCCTTTATAGTTCTTTGCCCAATTTCTGTATATGTGCCGCGCACACATTCGATGTTCAGCATGGGGCAACAACTCGGCTCTTGCTAGGAACCAATCCCCGCAATAATTCAAAGTAAGAAATACTAGAGCAAATTACATGTTCATATTACAAAGCAAAGCAAACTATTGACTAAATTTTTCAAAAAACAAGCATTACCTTTTGTTGGTCGCTCATGAATGCTCACCCTTCTCCGTTTGTTATCTCCAAGTTGTTGGAGAAATCTTTCCAGAGTATTTTGAAGCTGACAAAACGTTTCTATCAGTCTAAGTCTGGATATTCGGAGACTGAAGATTAAAGTCTCAAGACTTTATGATCTCAAGACTCAAGACTCAAGACTCAAGACTCAAGACTCAAGACTATTCTCACCGCGGTCTTTCTATTCCAAAAGTAGTGAAGGAAATCCAGAGCCGAAGCTTATGGTTGAGGATTCGATCCTATCCTCCGGAAAAGATCCCTTGGTTGGATAAACATCTCGGATTCTTTGTTTGTTCTTATCTAGATCGATTGAAGATCCGATGGTCGACGAAGTATTCTTGGAATGTTCTATTCTTGGAAACTAAGATCCCGATTGTATGGGCGAACAGATTGATGGGCTATCGCCGGGTTCCTTAAATAGCTCGAATGATCTTCGTGATTGATTCCGTCCAACGGGTAGATTGGAGGAATTCCTTTGGTAAGTGCCAACGGCTATGATGGCATAAAGGAGTATAAAAGGAAGACGTTCAAGTTGTTTTTAAGAGAGCGTGATCGATAGAAAAATTCCAGAGTCTGAAGATCCTTGATTATTAGTCGATATTATTTGAGCGAAATTGTATACACAGAGAGTGTTCATTCTTAGTGATATCTTGAAAGTGTGGAAGATCGTCTACACCAAAGAAGTCAAGGAAGATCATCACTGTAACATCTCTTTGTTCATAGTGGAATCCAACCAATTGGCTGTCAGTGCAGAAGAGTGGACGTAGGCTTGAATCAAGCCGAACCACTATAAACCGCGTGTCTAATTCTCTCTTTCCTTTACTCAGTCTTACGATTGTTTTTTTTAATTGCTGCAAATCGTTTATCTATCTAAGTAGTGTGTAATTATCAAAAGAAAAATCTTTTATACCTATTCACCCCCTCTAGGTAATCGTACTAGCTATATCAATTGGTATCAGAGCTTGTGTTCTTACTTTATTTGAAGTGTTTTACTTCAGAGTAAAAGATCCATGGCTAGTATGCTAGCATCGGGGCTGGTGGAAGGTCAAAGCAATACCCAGACCACCCTACTTCGATGGAAAGGATTACAACATCCGGAAGAACAAGATGAAAGCTTTCCTACAATCAAAGGATCCTCTGGAATGGGACGTTGTGGAAAGAGGGATCACTCCTACTGTTGCATCAGTATCTGAAAGAGGGAAAGAAACTGTTGAAACCAGCGGAATGTCTCAAGATGAGATAAACAAGAGACAAGCACTCGATGCAAAAGCAATTTATTCTTTATATTGTGCTTTGTCACCAACTGAATATAATGAGAATATCTTCTTGTGTCACAAAGAAAAGAAGTCAGGATAGATTACATATCACCTATGAAGGGACAGACCGAGTAAAGGAGACCGAATTAATATTCTCCTTGGTCAATACGAAGCCTTCAAAATGAAACCGGGAGAATATATAAGCGACATGTTTAGCCGTTTTACGAGATATTGTCAATGGACTTGAGAATCAAGGACAGAAAATTACCGATCCTATGAAGGTGAACAAGTTCTTTGCGAGGACTCTCCAAGGATTGGAATCATATAAAGACTTCAATACGAGAGACGCAAAGAATTATGCCATTATCTGTAGATGAGCTAATTGGAACTCTTCAGTCTTACGAAGTGGAGCGAATTAATGAAGACGAAGATCCAAGAGGTAAGAAATCCATTGTATTAAAATCTAATGATGATTCTGATTATACAGATTCTGAAGAAGATCGGATGATGAGGAGCTTGCTCTTATGATAAGAAGATTGAAAAGCTGAATAGAAAAGGAAGAAGGTTCAACTCAAGAAAACAAAGTTTTCGAAACAGCAAACCAAGTTTGTTGATGAGGAACCAAACAAAGATGTAGTACGCTTCGAATGTAAGAAAAAGGGACACATCGATCCAACTGTCCTCTTCGAAGAAGAAGAGAGGAAAAACCGAAAAGTTTCGAAAAGCTCTCAAAGCCGAAACCGGAGCGCGATAGAATATGAAGAAAGTGATGAGGAATATGCCAATCTGTGTCTAATGGCACAATCGGACTCGGACTGGATCGATTCGGACGGTGAATTTGAGGTAAGTGATTTTAAAATTCTGTCAAAGTCTCTAAATATATTGATGAATTATGTTTTAGTCTTAAGACTTCTCTCAAAAGGATTTCGAACCGAAAAAGGAAAACTCGGCTCTAAAACAAAAGGAAAATATTTTAGAAGAAAGAGTGAAAAGTCTAGACTTGAATGTTTCTACTCTTAAAGAGAATGAAGATAAACTTTCAAAAGAAAATGCTTTCTTAAAAACCGACTTATCAAATATTTCTAAGAAATTTTCAATAGGGTCGAAAAACTCGAGAAAGTTCTTTCGGTTCAAAGACCTTACTTCAATAAGTCTGGTTTAGGTATGACAGCAGAAACAATCCCTTTGATTGATTTTCCGAAAGTAAAAGAAAGAATTAAGAAAAAACCGTCGAGAGAAGCGTACAAAAATCATTTCAAAAAGGTTTTTGTAAAGTCTGTAGGTCGAAATGCTCTAAGGTGTTCAAAGTGTAACAGTCAAGATCACTTTGAAAAAGAGTGTCCTATGGTCCGGAAGCTTTGTTAAAAGGGTATGGCCTAATAATGCTTATCCTACTAACACCAAAGGACCCAAGAAAATTTGGGTACCAAAGAAAGCTTGAGACTCTCTTTTGATTACGGTCTCTGTCAAAAGAAGGTAAAGTGGTATCTTGACAGCGGATACTCAAGACACATGACAGGAGACTCAAATTGCTTTATAAAGTTTGTTCAAGTAAATGATGGAAAAGTTTCATTTGGTGGAAACAGCAAAGGAAGCATTGTGGGATTTGGAACTGTGAAAATTGGAAATCTCACAATAAGCAATGTTTCTCTAGTGGAATGACTCAACTATAATCTTCTTAGCATTAGCCAATTTTGTGTGATCTTTGGGTTCAAGATCTCTTTTCAAGAAGGCATATGTTGGAATAAGTAAAGACTCAACTCGTCTTTCATGGGTCGAAGGCATGGAAATATCTACCTTCTTGATGTAAGACCAAATGAAACACAATGTCTTATCTCAATTCAAGATGAAGCGGTCTTATGGCATAGAAAGCTTGGCCATGTCAACATGAAGCAATTAGCCAAAATCTCATCAAAGAAGCTTGTTCAAGGTCTACCAAAATTGCCTTATCAAAAGTCTGACTCATGCACACCATGTATTCTGGGAAAACAGGTAAGAAATTCATTTAAGCCTATAAAACATATCTCTACTAATCATGTTCTACAATTGCTGCATATGGATCTCTTTGGACCAACAAGAACCCAGAGCATTGGAGGTAAGAAATATTGTCTAGTAATTGTGGACGATTACTCTCGTTTTACACAGGTATATTTTCTTGCAAGTAAGTCGAAACCTTTTCGTACTTTGAAAAGTTTGCTAAAAAGGTTCAAAATGAAAAAGGATGTGCTATTTCAAGTATAAGAACAGATCATGGTAGTGAATTTGAAAATCAAAACTTTACAAAGTTTTGTGATAAATCTGGTTTTAATCATGTATTTTCCTCTCCATATACTCCGAACAAAATGGAGTTGTGGAAAGAAAGAATAGATCTCTTCAAGAAATGGCTAGAACACTTTTAATTGAAAGTAAAATTTCTTCTCGATTTTGGGTGAAGTTTGTTTCAACAAAGCATGTTACATCATCAATAGAGTCTTTCTAAGACCCATTTTAGAAAAAAACCCCCTATGAATTGTTCAAAGGTAAGAAGCCTATTGTTTCATATTTTCATGTGTTCGGTTGCAAATGCTTTATTTTAAAAAATGCAAATGATCGAGTTGGTAAGTTTGAAGAAAGATCAAATGAAGGCATCTTCCTTGGATATTCTACTACAAGCAAGGCTTACGAGTCTTTAACAAGAAAAGCCAATCGGTGGAGGAATCAATGAATGTCAAATTCCAAGACTCAACGCAATTTGAATCCAGTCGGACTCAATATGAAGAGTCTCGAACCTACTCCTGCACCTTTCAAGGCTTACAACTCAAGAAGCATCTCGGTCTACGGAAGTCCAACATCAAGATGCTCATGAAGATTCAAATAAAGAAAGAGATCATCAACCGGGAAAATCAACCAAGAATCGGAAGCACAAATCCAGTCATCCCAAAGATCTCATTATCGGTGAAATCAATGAAGGAATCCGCACGAGATCAAAAAGACGTGAAGAATCTAGTCTTTGTGGCTCTAATCTCGAAATTCAACCAAAAAGTATAGAAGAAGCTTTATCTGATGAAAGCTAGATTGAAGCTATGCAAGAAGAACTCAGACAGTTTAACATCAATGATGTCTGGGATTTGACATCTAAACCAAAAGGTAAAACTGTTATTGGAACCAAATGGGTATTCAGGAACAAGATGAACGAGGATGGAAAAGTCGTACGGAACAAAGCCAGACTCGTGGCCAAAGGATACACGCAAGAGGAAGGAATAGACTATGATGAGACTTACGCACCAGTAGCAAAGTTAGAAGCTATTCGTTTATTACTTGCGTTTGCTTGCTATAAAAATTTCAGGTTATTCCAAATGGACGTCAAAAGTGCGTTTCTAAATGGATTCATCCATGAGGAAGTTTATGTGGAACAACCACCTGGATTTGAAGACCCAAAGAAGCGATTGAGTCTTTAGACCGAAAAGGCCTTGTATGGTTTAAAGCAAGCACCTCGAGCTTGGTATGATAGGCTAAGTAAGTTCCTAATACAGAACGGTTTTGTCAAAGGTAAAGTAGATACTACCTTATTTATCAAAAGGGAAAACAAAAGCTTTTTACTTGTTCAAATATATGTAGACGATATTATATTTGGATCCCCTAATGAAAGCCTATGCAAGAAATTTTCTAAGTCTATGCAGGATGAGTTTGAAATGAGTATGATGGGAGAATTAACATTCTTTCTTGGACTCCAAGTGAAGCAAATGAAGGAAGGAACTTTTATTCATCAAGAAAAATATGCAAATGATCTTGTCAAAAGATTTGGATTAGAAAAATGCAAAAAGACCGACATACCAATGTCATGTTCTCGAAGATAGACAAGGATGAAGAAGGGAAGAAAGTAGATCAAAAGCTATACGGGAGCATGATTGGTTCACTTCTTTATCTTGCTTCTTCTAGACCTGATATTTTGTTAAGTGTTTGTGTCTGTGCTAGGTTTCAATCAGATCCTAGAGAATCACATCTCAGTGCCGTGAAACGAATTATCAAATACATTGCCTCATCTTCAAGCATCGGTCTTTGGTATCCAATGAAGGGAGACTTTGATCTTCTAGGGTACTCGGATGCGAGATCCTGGCCGGTTGCGAGTCGATAGAAAGAGCACACCGGAACTTGTCGGTTGCTTGGAAATAGAACAAGTATCTTGGTTTTCAAGGAAACAAAGTACCGTGGCTCTTTCAACGACGAAGCGAGTATGTAGCTCTTGGAAGTTCTTTGTTCGCAAATTCTATGGATCAAACAACAACTACAAGACTTTGGCATTGAAGACTCATGCACAGAAATCAGATGTGACAACACCAGCGCGATCAATCTTACCAAAAATCCAATTCTTCATTTAAGAGCAAAGCATATTGAGATTCAACACCACTTCATTAGAGATCATATTCAAAATGGAGAAATCTCGATTCAATTTGTTGATTCAAAAAGTCAACTAGCGGATATTTTCACAAAGCCTTTGGAGAAAAATCAATTCGACGCTATCCGTTCAAGACTCAACATTTTGAAGCTTGAAGAAGTTAAAGTCTAAAGACTCAACAATCCTTAGACTCTAATCTCTTAGTCTCGAGATCTTCAGACTCAAACATTCATGGCTATAGACTGTAAGTTGCTATTTTATCCGAACTCAAAAAGGTACGATTTTGTTGTTCAGTTATTATCTGTGTGAAAATCAAAAACTTATCTTTTCAAAAAGATTAATTTTGGCAGTTATTGATTTTGAAAAGAAATGTTCGTACACTTTCCTTGTGCCGATTGAACTTCCCTTTTCAAAAAGTGAGTTATATATATATACAGTTTTTCCTCAATCGTCAAAACCCTAAAAAGTACTCTTCTCCCGAACCTGTTTCAATCTCTTGTTCATCGTCGAGAAAGTGGTCATTTTTCCTTGTGAAGCAAGCGAATGAATCTCTCAAATCGACAAAGAAGAATGTCTTCTTCGAGGAAATCATCGAGAATAGTAAGCAGGGGACCACAAAGAATGGAGAAGGGACCAATACACTTCGATCTTACTGAGGAGGAAGACTTATCAAGTCAGCGACAAAGTCCGATTCGTTCTCATCCACGTCATTCATCGCCTCCTACCCCACATGGTGAAAGTCAACATCTTGAAGAAGAGATAATCGAGGAAGCCGAACCTGTAAGAGTCCAAAAACCCTCCTTTATCTATAAGCTTTATCGTGCGTTGAAAAGCACCGGTACACCAATGAAATACATAGACGATTTCCTTAAGGAGAAGAACTATGGAAATGAATATCTTTTGCGGAGAATGGAGGAGTTAGGAATTGCTCGAGAGGAAAAGCGAGAGGATGCACTTGCGAATATTCCAAGTGATCCTCGTGTACCTGGACAAAACTTAATTGAAGGGAACGATGATGATAGAATGTTCCTTGAGTTTCAACCGAGAATGGGTGTGGCAGCGAAGATCAAAGGAAATCGAATGGATTTGTTCAAATCCAAGGAACAGGAGAATGTGTATGGCAAACCTGTTGAAAAGAGGGGTGATAAACCCTAGAAGTGTTGATTTTGAATTTCTAGACGCCATCAACATGAACTTGAGAGAGAAGTTGAACTTGATTCAACTTGAGAAATTTTGCTCTGACTCTACGGACGGGTATGCACATTTAACCGCTTATTTCTATTCAAATCTCAGCTTTTGGATGCGAATAGAATTTCATTCGATGTTCGAGACAAAGTCTACGTGGTAGATGTGAATATGTTGGCGAGACATTATTGGAGTTGAACGAGGGCGTTATCTACCAATCAAAGTCTCACCCGCTCGTACTACTCTGGATCTTGTCAAGGATAGGGACACAGAGAAGAGAGTTACCTATTCCAGGATGAATGCCATCAATATTGTGCTTCATAAGATCGTAATCAACTGTCTCAGACCGAAGTCTACGTCAAAGACTTCCGTGTCTTATTCTGAAGCAAAGTTGATGTTTGCAATCAACTCTGGACGGAAGTTCTCTCTCCCGCACACGATTCTTTTCCATATGTACGGAGCGGTGTCAAAAGACAAGGGACAATTGCCTTATCCCGGTCCGGTGACCAAGATCTTTAGACACATGAATATTGAACCGCCCCATTCACTTTGTGTTCGACCGTGCGATAAGATGGTGGTAGGTTTGAAGATGCCGACGAAGATGCGTCTACAAGAGCTTTCCAAGGCAATGGAGAAATTCGAGTGAAGACTCCAGCCCGTCTCGCTTCAAAGAGAAAAGGAAAAGAAGTCATTGGAGCCCCATCGAGGAAGAAGAAAAGGACTCTCATCTTAGAGGATGAAGATGAAGAAGATGAAGATCCCACAATCGTTGCTTTAACAAGAACCAGACGTTCTGTGCCTCAATCAACAAAACTTCAGCAAAAACAGAGAGAGGAAGAGGAGCAAGCCAAGATCAGAGAAGAAGAACAACAGAGAGAGAAGGAGAAAGAAGGAGAAAAGGAGAGAGAATGAGAGAAAGAACAGTCTGCATCAGACTCTGGAGACAAGGGAGATCAAGAACATGATCATCACTCTTCCCCTTGTGATGTCCTAGAGACAGGGGGAGTTGGCGAGCAAGAAAGGTCTTCACCACTTGCTGCCAATAGTGAAGGTCCAAGACCATCTCCAGCAGACCCGGAAGAAGTTCGGGTTTCTAAATTGCTCGAAGAAGGACACGATACGTCGACCCCAAATCTGCAAGATTACACGAAGCTCCAACGTCCGCATTCACTCCATCCGAAAAAGCTCATGCAAGTACACGAGACGGATAACTCAAAGCAGATTTTCGTCGTATTGTTGATATCCTTATGGAAATGCGGGGACGAGATATATGCTCTAGGCGTGAGATTCAATCCATCAAGAATGCTGGCCAAGCGTCTTCGGTTACCCTGGAGGACAAAATGAAAGACCTCGCTCTACAACTTCAAGCCAATGCAAAAGGAGAGGAGGTAGCTCAACTAAGGGAAGACTTGAAGAGGCTAGAAGGCTTAGTCCAGTCTATGGGAGATTTCCAAATCGTTCGCATTCCCAAGCAGACCTGATCCATTTCTCACTTTTTCATGATGACAAAAAGGGGGAGAATCAATTTGAACCATCAACTTTCAACATCTTTTAATCTTTGAATTTGTGGTTATTTGTGGTTATGTTTTGAGTTTGACTTGAGTACACTTGAGTGTGGATTTAAATGCTTGACTGGTTGCGTTCATATCAAATGTTGTTTTATGGTATTACTCATGAAAGACTAACCAATTTCTTTGTGGATGCGAGAATCGGTTGTTTTATTATTCTTTATGAGTTAGCCGTATTGCTTGAGAAATGTTTTTGCAGGTCAAAGTTGTTCAAATCTACAAGGAAGTTTTGTCACCATCAAAAAGGGGAGATTGTTGGAGAAATCCTTCCGAGTATTTTGAAGTCGACAAAACGTTTCTATCGCCTAAGTCTGGATATTCGGAGGCGAAGATTAAAGTCTCAAGACTTTATGATCTCAAGACTCAAGACTCAAGACTATTCTCACCGATGCGTCTTTCTATTCAAAGTAGTGAAGGAAATCCAGAGCCGAAGCTTATGGTTGAGGATTCGATCCTATCCTCCGGAAAAGATCCCTTGGTTGGATAAACATCTCGGATTCTTTGTTTGTTCTTATCTAGATCGATTGAAGATCCGATGGTCGACGAAGTATTCTTGGAATGTTCTATTCTTGGAAACTAAGATCCCGATTGTATGGGCGAACAGATTGATGGGCTATCGCCTGAGTTCCTTAAATAGCTCGAATGATCTTCGTGATTGATTCCGTCCAACGGGTAGATTGGAGGAATTCCTTTGGTAAGTGCCAACGGCTATGATGGCATAAAGGAGTATAAAAGGAAGACGTTCAAGTTGTTTTTAAGAGAGCGTGATCGATAGAAAAATTCCAGAGTCTGAAGATCCTTGATTATTAGTCGATATTATTTGAGCGAAATTGTATACACAGAGAGTGTTCATTCTTAGTGATATCTTGAGAGTGTGGAAGATCGTCTACACCAAAGAAGTCAAGGAAGATCATCACCGTAACATCTCTTTGTTCATAGTGGAATCCAGCCAATTGGGCATCGGTGCGAAAAGAGTGGACGTAGGCTTGAATCAAGCCGAACCACTATAAACCGCGTGTCTAATTCTCTCTTTCCTTTATTCAGTTTTACGATTGTTTTTTTAATTGCTGCAAATCGTTTATCTATCTAAGTAGTGTGTAATTATCAAAAGAAAAATCTTTTATACCTATTCACCCCCCTCTAGGTAATCGTACTAGCTATATCACAAGTCAGCCATTAGATTTTTCAAGAACCAGGACCAATTGTCCCTGTTCTCAATCTTTACAATAGCCCAAGCTAGTGGGAACATTTGGTTATTCGCATCTCTTCCAATCGCTGCCAACAATTCTCCCTTGCACAAGCCCTTCAAGAAACAGCCGTCCAATCCTATAATCCGTCTACAACCAGCTAAAAATCCTCGTCTACATGCATCAAAGCACACATAGAACTTATCGAACTTGGTCCCATGATCAAGAAGCAGTCTCTCAATCACCTCTACATACACTCTACTTGTAGGGTTTTGCAACCTACACTCCCAAGCATACTCTCACACCTGCCAATATTTCTTAGCATACTGACCAATAAGTATCTTTATCACCTTTTGCTTTGCTCTTTTGCACTGATTCCTAGATACATTGATGCCTACACGCTCCTTCACCAGCATCCTAAAGTTAGCAATTTTCATCTCGGGCATCACCTTGATCAGATCGAAGAAGTGCTTGGACAACCATGCACTTGTTACCCTTTTGTTTTGAAAATTAATGGAACAAGTGTGTTTCTCTTGGTAGGCTCTAATCTGAAAAGACCCACTCTTCTTAACAAACGCACCGTAAATCTTTCATGGACAGTTTTGCTGCGAACACCTAGCTCTTACAAATTTCTTGGTATTTCTAATGAAATCAATATTTCTTTGTGCAGCAATGGAGTTCTTCAGTATAGCTTCCCTAAATTGTATCGCATCATGGAATTTCATACCTACTGACAAAGTAGGAGAGGCAACAGATGGATCATAGGAAGGAAACTTACTTTTCCTTCTACGCACGGCTCGTTGATCTTCTTCAACTTCGTCCGGGAAGTTGCGGTGTCGATGCTTTCTTCATAATCTGTCTCCGTAACCCGGCCAGCAACACCAACATCTGCAGGGCCTTCGTCTCTGTTTGGATGAACAGCTACATGCAAAGTTGCAAATCTATCTGACAAAAAGTCCCTTTGTTTTTTCCTTGACTGTGTAAGCTCCTCATCGTCGGCGTCACTTAAGATTAATAAATTTTCAGCTTCAGCAGCCAACCCTTCATTGTCATCGTCATCATCACCGTCATTGGATTCAGCTACTTCCCAATCTAATTCAGTGATGGTGACATCACCCATGTCACAATCGCTCTGGTGAACAGCATCTGCGCCCCCTCTCCTCCCCATCCTGTCCATTATGACCTACTTCATCCCTAACCTCAGTACTAGCTTGAATACCATCTCCTCCTTCTCCTACTTGAGTGTTATCTCTATCATCATCTCCGTCCTCACTATCACTATTGTTTTCAACAAACACTTTCGCCTCTTCGCCATGAAGATAATGATATAAAACATCCCTAAAACCATTATCATCTTCCAAAACTCTCAAACCATCTCTCAAGCCTTTCCCATGAACACAGTACAGTAACTTTTATACTCTACAAGACAAAAATGTCACTATATCCCTAACAAATCCAATATAAGATGCCTTCTTTATATCTACAAAGATAGTACCCTCATTCCCCCCCTCATACTCCCACTCATCCTCCCCAATCACAACATCTCCACCGTAGTAAACGATGACAGCAACATAGTCTTTATGCGCCATTTCTGCAACAAAAGAGGACAAATATACAATTAACTTTTGGGACCACATTCACAAAGAACAGACAATTGCAAGTGGAGGTCCCTACACTCTTTATTAAAGAAAAGAAAAGAAGAAGAGAGAGGGAAGATGCGGTCAGACGACAGCTGCAGCTTGAAAACAAGAGGCCTCAGGACAAGGACAAATAAAAATAAAGATGGGACCCAACAACTGCTTTGATTATGCCGTCGCATTCCTTTAAAATATGGAGAGATTCCTCAACATGGGTCCTCAACAATGCAATTTATTAAAAAAAATCCAGAAGTCCCCATCCCCACAACCTTCGATTCGAACATGTCCAAAGTCCAATACTCTGAACCCTAACAATCACCAATCATCGCACATTTCACATTTGACCACTACAAATTACTTTCGCACATCACAATTCAACACCCTGAATGAATCGCACATCACAGTGGATGAGGCGACGTCAAGCCCTACACCGAGCCCTAATTTTCCCCCCGCCGAGCCCTACACCGAGCCTATATTTCAATGCCGCTCCTAAACTGTCAATTCGAACCCCCAAATAGGATTGTAGCACCACATCTGAGCCATAAATCTCACATCAAGCCTGAGCTTTCCCAGCCGACCCCCAAATTTGAAGTCCGAGCCCTAATAAACGAGTCGAAGCCCTGATTTCACCACAGGAGAGAGAAAGAAGAGAAAAAACCTGAGCAAATTGACGACGGCGAGCGACGAAGGCGAGCGACGACGGCGAGCGATCACCTGCGAACGGCGAGCTGTGAACGACGATGGATGGAGAGGACGTCAGACCTAATGTAAATTGACGAAATGTTAAAATCCAAATAAACCAAACGACATCGTTTAACACTAAGGAAAAACGACATCGTTTAGTTTGGCCAAATGCACAGTGGATGGGGCGACGTCGTTTTCCTCCTCCACGTGTGCTTTTTTTTTTTAAAAAAAATTACCACATCAGTTAAGCATGTCGCCGGAAAATGCCACGTCTGCATTTTGGCTAGTTTTTGGCCGGATTGGCACTTAAGTATTCCATTTTACTCCGATGATGGCACTTAAGTGTACCATTTTAAAGTTATGGCACTTAAGTGTCCCTCCGTGCCAAGTTATGGCACTCCAGGTGTCCCAACCTCGAAAAATGTACAAATAAAAATTGAAATATTCCTCATAGAATGTCTGGAATTGGGAATTGCTCCTAACAGATGTAAAAACTGACCAATACAAACAACAGAGACCTTCCTCACGTGCGACCCTACTTAAAGCAGAACGTACTCTTATGTAAGGAACCATTTCTGGTCTCTTACCCTATGTCTACAATAAGAAAGGTAACTGAATCTCATAGGTAAAGTCTTAAAAGATGATCCTTCACTCAGTACATAGAGGATATATGCCCATTGCAAATAGACTGCAGGACTTTGGACGGAGAAGACAAACATGGAATTACTATTCTCAACAACATCTCAACTTTCTCATAAAAAAATTTTGCAATGTTTACCATACATAAGCAAGAGAGCTGAAAAATCATTTGCACAAATTATATCGCAGTTTCTGGGGTTATATTGCAACTTCTGGGGTAATATTCTGAAGTTACCCAAGCCAAGCGACAAGGTCAAATCTGAGATATCAAGAATAACTGAAACTTGGCGTCGTGCAATTATTTGTTTTGTCTGAAACTCTCATCATAGAGGAACTCACTAAGGCAGAATACCCACTGATCAGCTCACTTGAAATCTGATTACTACAACCCATAAAGTATTTGTAGTGATTGCTGTGGCAGCTCCAGTGCCCACAGCGGCAATCATGATGGCACCGGTGCTTGCTTGATTGCCATTGTCAACTGCATCCAAAGACATCGAGTGCTTTATAAGGTCAAACAACAAAGTATACATGAATGGACTTCATTTCCAACATATATAATCCATAGTTGCTGATAAAATGTATTCAATGAAAAGCTTCAATCTTGGAGATCCATTACTAAGTAAATGATACTTTGAAAAGCAACCATTTGAATGGACTAGGCCCTTAAGTCTCTCGTATACCGGGAAGGAGACCTGCATATAAATAAGCATTCTGTCATTTGAAAGAGCATATAAAGCAAACACATTATTATCACATGCATCACATTATGTGAGACAAA
The DNA here is from genome assembly GCA_014182725.1 of Eucalyptus brandiana. NCBI lineage: Eukaryota > Viridiplantae > Streptophyta > Magnoliopsida > Myrtales > Myrtaceae > Eucalyptus > Eucalyptus brandiana. The sequence continues at coordinate 35,786,028 of CM024669.1, forward strand.
ATCATTTTAACCTGTAAAAATCAGCAACTTGCAAAGGTCCAGCAGATCATCTAAGATGATAGAATGAACTCCAGATTGACTAATAAGATGTGAAATTGATTGCAGACTAAAGAAACTTGTTTCCCTAACAACTGACTTCCTCGAGTATAAATAAATTGTGTGTATAACATGCATATATAAGATATGCAGAATACAAACAGGGTTCCCCATCTCCCAGTTAAGAAATTAGCACGGTAGATATTTCTCCCAGCCACCAATTCTTTTATGGAAGGAGAGGAACATATAGTTGCCTCACTCCATATGTGTTGTTATTTAGAGACCATGTCCCAGCTTATTTCCACTATGAACTGATTGTGAAGTATTTACTGCAAAAACTTTGTGGCTGAGCACCCTTTCCCTTTGTGTACTTACCCGACATTGACTTAAGTAAAAGGTAATTATGGTAAAAATGACATCAGTTGACAGTGGCGGTATAACAACTAACAAGATGTGGTCACTGACCAGCATTGTTACTCAATCTCCACCAATAGACGATTATATACGCGACTGCCTTATCACTAATCACTATTTGATAGACAAAAATTCGTAATAGATGGCAATTAGGTTCAAAGCTGTTGGCGAGAAAATCAGCATAACAAAATTCTTATCAACAATAGCAACAGATGCAATCTAATTTTCTTGCACTGACTAAAACTAACAATTCCAGTCAATAGAAGAAAAGAGTAGTACTACTCACAGCCCAGTTCGGAAGAAGAGCCAGAATTGTTGGTGAGAGACCGTGGTACAGTCCCTTCACGCCTTCCTGCTTTATTATGTACTGTAGGCTTGTGATTATAATGCTTCCTGCGTGTAAATGGGAAAAAGATAAGACGGCAACAAACAATAGTAGACAGAACTACTAAAAACTTGAACAGATAGGTAAACCCAAAAACTGTTTCAGAAGCACTGATAGCTTTTCTGAGTAATTATAAGTAGTAGTTCCAGAAAGAGAGCGAAAAAAGATGTGCAAGATTTAATCATAAGGGTTTTGAGGCATTCTCAAGGTCAAAATGTTGCAAAAGTAGACAAGATAAACAGTTGAAGTTCAATGGTGAAGGATAGCCATTCAATCAATTAATTGCATAATATTAGGTTGACTATACTCTAGTATCATTATGACATTCTCTTTCCTTTTTCATTTACCTATTTGTGCTTTCTGCACAGTTACCATCTTCAACCACTGTCAATGTACTATTTTCCGTTAATTCCACCTATAAGTAATATGTTTTTCTTTCGCCTATCAGGGAAACTTGAAAAATGTCACTTTTTATGCATCACACCTATCTGATGTAAAACCCGACGAATTCGCACATCATAAGGATGGCAAGATCTACAAATGAAACAGATATTAGAATTTGGATGAAAGTAAAGATGAAAGGAAATGCCACCTATTAATTCTTCTCACATCATTCAAAATCACTTAATCTTCCTGATTGTGTGATATTAATCCTAGAGCAATTCCATGAAAGAATTCAAATACCTGATTCCACCCAGTGGAAAAAGCCCCGGTTGTTACTATTTCCACATATCAGTCAAAGTCGCTACCGTTCTAATTTCACTACTGAAGACAATTAACAGTTATAAACTATTTCAATTGGGCAACAGTGGACTTTGAATCAACCAGTTGTTGAGAGATTGCTTTTAGAAGATAAAAAAAGAATTCCCATCAACTTATGATTTATCCAAATAAATCCTGAAGATCAAATATAGAAGAAACCTCTGTACATTTTGGAATGTACATCAACCCTCAAGCAAAGGTTCGCATGCCAGACTGGATAAACAGGAAAATTGGTTGCTAGAGGAAGAAAGGGATGGGTGAGTGCGTGGAAAAGTACTTTCCGCAGGTCATGCGAATTGGCAATTTTGCATGAAATTCCTTGTTCAACTATAACTACACCAGTAGGATAGAAGTAGACCTAAGAAAACCTCCACGCCATTAAAATGGCTAAATCAAGGAGGATATTTATTCACTGAACCAATGGTTTGAAATCCATTATATGAATATTTCCGATGCAAATATCACATCCTTGATCCTAGGTGAAACATATTAATAAGAATATTAAATTTTACTCAGACTCTGGTGCCCTCATTGAAAGATCTTAACAAGCTGATAAAGAATAGTCTGCCTTTGTCTTGATTCCATGAAAGACAGGAGTCGTACCTCATCATTTCAAAGCACAAAACCGGAATGTAGCCAACAGACGGACAACCCTAGATTCTTGACAAGGGCAACCTTGACAACTTCACGCAGGACAGACATGGGGCACAGCAAATAGCAAATGGGAGTGCTTAGGTACTGTTTGACTGCTACTTGGCTCTGCTGGAACTCTTCAGGCACATTCCCTTGCCCTTTTTAGTTTGATAGGTGACGCCGCCATTGCCCTTAGCCATGTATTACCTTAAGTTGTTACTAAACTACACCAGAGAGAATTTAAGACTCTATTGAACGAGTGTACACGGAGACTTGAGGGAGCCAAGCAAGCCGTTCATCAAAGATAGTTCAAATTCCTAATATTGGCGGACAATCTAGTTCAAATTTCTAATGTCGGCGGACAATCTAGTTCAAATTCCTAATATTGGCGGACAATCTTTATTAGTAAGACTCTGGCTGAAGCAATGCCTTCCTCTCAACTGACACTGATGTGATTAAGCACGGAATGAACCAAATTTCCCTAAGAGATCTGTGTAATGGGTCTAAGTACTGAATGCAGGCAAAACAACCATGTGACCATCATTCATCAATCCAGGTAGAACTCTGACAGCCCAAATGAACCCTCTCCCCGTTAACTCGCTAGAGCCAGCAGTGCTCAAGACCCTGTTGTTAGCAGCAAAATCCACTCTGGCTTCTGCATACTAAAGTAGCCCTTAATCTGAAACTTCTTACGAAGTCCCACTCATTGTGTCCACTTTAGCTCATGCAGTCAAATTTAGATGTCTGTTTGTAATGCAGTATAATAAATGATTTGTATAACTAGCACTAGCAGATATGTTATGAAGCAAATAGAAAGGTCCAACTAATTTAAAGAAACCTACTTTGATCGCAGTTCAACTTCGATCCATTTTGACTCTATATTCAGATTTGGTCTCCGTTAACTTTGTGTCTAATGTTGTTGTTCAAGGCGTGACATGTCAATTTCAAATATATATCCCTCCCCCCTTGTGTCACTTGTGGAAATTCAGCTCAATTCCATTATCTTTTTCCAAGAAAAATCTTATTTTCCTTGCAGCCCCTGTTTACCAAATGGCTCAAGCTCAATTCCGGGTCGCTTGGATCTTAATCTCATCACCTCATAAATAAGCCCGCGCGCCTCAACCGCGGTCGGTAACCGTTGTCAGTGGAGGTCGACCATGAAAAACTGGAACCAGAATAAGGGTCTTCGCCGAGCTCGCCAGGGATGCTGCAGACGACCGTCAACCGTCGCAGAAGGATCATCGGAGGTCTGGTTGGCGATGGGTGAACGCCGGGGAAGCTGCGACCGAGTGAGTCCGCGCAAAGAAACGATGAACGGTGACGAGGAGGAGCTCGGGCGACGGAGGAGGAAGAAGATGGAGCTTTTGAGTGGATGAACGGTGCATGAAACTGCAATCCGTGATCGAGGCTCGCAAAGTACACATGTGGGCAATTATGGGCGTACGCTGAAAGTAATCGAGGTCTCTAAATTCGTTGGCTGAAGGCTGATTCGAGATGATGGAGGTGGTTGGATTTAAGGTTCCGCGGGAAAAGTACGTAGGTGTTCACTGAGCACCAGTGTGAAGATGAACTCAATCCGATCTTTGAGTTACCATAAGAATTTATTATCAGCCATAAATTATTGAATAAGTACACTCATAATAATTTATAATTTTTTATTATATAATTTTTTATTCTCATAATAAATTAAACATCGTCTTCAAATCATTTCTCAATTTAGCCTCCATGAAAAATCCAAGATTGAGGTGAATAAAGGCAGGAAAATTAGATTTTTCTAAAAAAAGCATCCTATTAAGCTGAAAGTACCTAAATATGGAGTGAAGCTGGTGAATTTTTCATGAAACAAAAAAATTCGAGTTAGAATTGAGATACAATCTAAAATTTATATTTTTTTCAAAAGAATTTTACCTAAATCGAAACAAATTCCTCCTCAAGGAACAAAACTCACAAAACCATAAGATGGTTCAAAATTTGGAGGGCCAGTTTCCAATTTCCGTGATTAGTGCCGTACTCCCTCCCCAGTAGCCAGGAGGAAATGATTTAATGGAAGACCATATGTCTTTTGAACCATACAAATGCATTTCACAAAGAAATTGAGCTGTCTGTCTCCCCTTGTTCAATAGCTTGTTCTCTTCCTTCTACAGCTAAACCTCATGAAGCTCAAACAAGCCCACCTCGATCTTGATCCACAAAGCAAGAAAAAGGGTCCATTCTCATCAAGAGCTAGCTGCATCTTCCGGGAAAGATCATACCTTTGTGCCCAGCGGGAACGCCGTGGACCTGGAGTCTCGTCTTGATGACATCCAAGGGACAAACGAAGGTGGACGCGATGGTACCTGCGGCAAGTCATATCAACCACCGCTCACAAACCAGCTAGGAAAACCAGCAAGACCCATCATCGCTACTAAAACGACGGAGCTAGGAATTTCAAAGTTGATAAGCGCACCTGCAGCTGCACCGGCACAGGCTTTGCGGAGGTCATCTCAAGCGTCCCAGCTTGCGGCAACGTGTGAAGCACCGCCCATCCTCAAGCTCCGCCCCCAGAAGAATCTTAATGATTTCAAGGAACTTGGAGCGAAATCGCAATGCAGATCTGCCTGTAAACTTGGCTTAACGAATTCGATCAATCCACATATATAATGAACATGGACAGAGAGGGGGAAAATTCGGGGGAAAGTGAAGTCCTCCCATACGTCAATTAATAACTTTCTTATGTTAAAAGGTTCACACTCCCCCCCCCCCCTCTTCTTCTTTCTCTGTGCGCTTATTATACATGTGGAGTAATCATATCCATACAGCCAAGTTTATCGGTACATCTGCGGTGCAATTTCGCTTCAACTTCTTTGAAATCGTCAGGATTCTTCTGAGGATGACCAGAGCTTCGCACGGCACCGGTGGCATTAGCACTCAGATTTCTTCTGCCATGCTGGTGCCAGTGCAGCTGCAGGTTCGCTTATTAGTTTCAGGTGGCCTATTTCTGCATGCTCGTTGATTGCCGCACTGGATGGTAGCTAGTGGTTCTGGCTTTCGTAGCTGGGTTGTGAGCGGACGTTAATATGACTCGCAGGTGCTATTGCATCCGTCTTTGTTTTCCCATGGATGTCATCGAGACGAGACTCCAGGTCCGTGGCGTTCCCTCCGGTCACAAAGGTATGATCTTTCTTGGAACATGTAGTTGCTGCTTGATGAGAATTAACTTTTTCTCGCTTTGTTGCTGAAGATTGAGACAGGTTTGGTGGAGCTAGTGAGGACAAACTATTGTACAAGGGCAGATGCTCTTTTAATTTGTGAATTGCAGTTGTAAAGTTCACATTTGAACTTCAACCTCTTGGCAAGGAAGGCAGTGCTCTACCATTAAGCAACTTCCTCCTCCGATCGGGGGAGGGAGTGCGGCTATAGCATGGAAATTGGAAGTGGCCGTCCAAATTTTAAACTATCGATGGTTTTGTGAGTTTTGTTTCTGTAGGTGCAATTTCTTTCAATTTGCTGTATAGTGTATCCACTAGATATGCAAATTCACTTTAACAAATTGCTGTATGGACATCTAGATTTTACCGCATGATCTAAAACAGACAGAACGACAAGATTTAACTTAAATTATGGGAATTTGCATGAAGTTAAGATGAAGGACGACCGCAGTGTGTAGAAGCCATGAGTGGATTTTGCCGGTAGGAATGGATCTCAACAAGTTCAGTGTGGAGGAGCTGTTGAGATACGACGGACATCATTAGGAATAAAGCCTGGACAGCCCGAAATCTGCGACTTTGACACCATAACCCTTGTAGAAAAGGATGTTATTAGTTGTCACATGATGTGAAGTGACGTAGTTTTATCTACTTAATTTATTTGCCTCTGTACTCCTTAGAATCGAGAATTCAACATACACTACAACATTTACTTTCTCTTTGAAGTGGAGACACCTCAAATATCGTAAAGTTGGCATCTCAATGATGCATTGTGATTTTGGGTTCTCCAACTGAAATAAGAGCCGTGTAAAAATCAGCCCGCAAGTTTCTCGCTCATGTTGTTGAGCTACGCATGTACCTATCAATGAAGGCACAAATATATTAAGAGCGGAGCTGCTCTATGGTAAATCAATAGTGCTTACAATAAGACATCTCGCCCATATTCAAAAATCAGACAAGTACAAAAATCAAAAGACAGCCCCTACCCAACAATGGGTTAAAAATAAAGCAACGAAAAGATTATTCTTTTATTCACCTCCGCATTTAAATTAACCATTACAATTTTGGAAACATAAAAAAATAATAATAATTTATCAAAATCGGAAAATGGAATACATCAGAAAATCTAATTGACTTGTGCTGTTAGCTGCTCGTTTCTTTCCCTATGGAACCATGTGGGTCGGCTTATGTGAGTGGGTCTGCGATTGTTGAGAGACTCCACCATTTTTTCCCTCTTTAGTTCCTGGGGTTTCTGGTCGGGGATGGGATTGCGAATGTCTTTCGTCCGGAGGTAATACTTGTGCCAAAAATCTATGTATCATCTCGTAACTGGTAAATGTAATAACAGCGGATGGAATAGTCCTCATTAAATTTGTAGCACAGCCTCGATAAAACCCAGGGATACCCTCCTTCCGAAACACTTTCCTGACACAATCAACAACTCCAACATACCGAACCTTAGCTCCATGTCCCTGCTCTTGCAACCGGGAACGTACCACCTGAATAGACAAAGTTTTAATCAGTTCCTTGTGCACACAAACACAAGCAAATAGGTGAAAGTTACATGCGATGCTTTCACTGAATATAGAGAATTATGAAAAAATATTAGTCTCCAGTCCAGAAAAGACAAATACCTCATGTGGATAAGTAACGACGGACGCAGTGAGCTTAGATATTGAGGAGGCAATTGCTACACTTCCGGCACTAAGTTTATCGACAGTTGTATTATCTGGAAACAATTACAGACAAAAGGCAATAACTGTGTCAAAATCACAAAAATACAAAAACAAAACTTTCATGCACCCACTTAGAACAAGCATATACCTTTTTTCGCTATGTAACATTTGATCTTCTCATATGCTGGAAACTGAATTGCAACATGGCTTACTCCTACCAATGACGGGAGGATGCCACTGTTCCAAAGGAAGAAGCAGGGGGAAAAGCACCAATAAATGAAATATTCCTGATAGAATGTCTGGACAATTCCAAGCAGCAGCAAAAACTGACCTATACAAACCACGGAGACCTTCCTCACGTACAATCCTGCATAAAGCAGAAGGCACGCCTGCATATGGGACCACGTCTGGCCTCATACCCTGTGTCTACAATAAGAAACGCAACTTAATGTCGTAAGTGAAGTGTAAAAGCATAACCCTTCAATCAGCACAATCCTTACATTTTTACTTTTCTAGCAGTGACCAGCTGTTAAAATTAACAACAGCAAACAGGAATTATCTTATGAACCTAGATATTTCAAATACAAGGATCACAGAAGATATATGCCCATTCCAAATAAACTGTGAGACTTATAGATGGAGAAGACAAACATGAAATTACTATTCCCAGCAACATCTAAAATTTCTCATTGAATGTGTTTGCAATTTTACCAAACATAAGCGAAACAGCTGAAATCATTTGCAGAAAGTATATCATGACTTCTAGGGCTAGTTTCTGAAGTTATCTAAGCCAGCAACCAGGTCAAATCTGAGTATCAATAACTGAAGCTCGGTGTGGTGCAATTATTTTGTAGCCTAAAACTCTAGTCAAAGAGGAAACTCACTAAGGCAGAATAACCACTGACCAACTTACTTGGAGTCTGGTTTTTACAACCCATAAAGGATTTGTAGTGATTGATGTGGCAGCTCCAGCCCCCACAGCAGCTAGCATGTTGGCACCCGTGCTTACTTGATTGCCATTATCATCTGCATCCAAAATCATTCAATGCTTTATAGGACAAAGTATACATTATTAAACTTCATTTTAACATAAATAATTCCCAAATGCTGACAAAATGTATTCAATAAAATGCTTAGATTCAGGAATTGTTAAGCAAATAATTATGTGAAAACCAACCATGTGAATGGACTAGCCCCTTAAGTCTCTCGTAAACTGTGAAGTAGACCTACATATAAATGAGCATTCTGTCATTTAAAAGAGCATATAAAGCAAACACATTATATCTTGCATGCATCATGTAATGTGAGACCAAATCATTTGTAAAAATCAGCCTTGCAAAGGTCCAGCATTATCCAAGATGATAGAAGGAACATCCCAGATTGACTAATGAGATGTAAAATTGACCACAGCAGAATATTCTTACATGGCAATTCTGTTTTCCTAAACTGTAAAGAAGCTTGTCTTCCTAACCATTGTCTTTGTAGAGAAGAAATAAATTGTGTGCATAACACGCACATATAAGATATGTAGAGTCCAAAAAGGGTTCCTTATCTACCAGCTTAGAGCCACCAATACTTTTAATTCATGAGAGTAACACACAGTTTCCTCACTCCACATATGCCATTGTTTAGAGACCATGTCCCAGCTTACTTCCACTATAAATTGATTATGAAGCATTAACTGCAAGAACTTTGTGGCAGAGCATGCTTTTCCTTCTGTGATTACCAGTTGTCTATTTAGTAAAAGGTGATTATAGTTAGAAAGGTATAAGCTAACATTAGTGGTGCAACAGCCAATAAGAGGTGGTCACTGAACAGCACTGCTACCTAGTCTCAACTAACGGATGATGAGATACGTGGTTGCCCAATCAGATGATAACCAGTTTGCAAGCTGTTGTTTAGAAAATCAGCACAACATTCCTATTTACCGACAGATGCAAGCTAATTCAGTACACAGACTAGAATTAACTAGTCTAGTCAATAGAAGAAAAAATAACAATACTCACAGCCCAGTTCGGAAGAAGAGCCAGAATTGTTGGTGAGAGGCCGCGGTATAGTCCCTTCACGCCTTCCTGCCTTACTATGTTCCGTAGGCTTGTGATTATAATGCTTCCTGCGTGTCAATGGGAAACAGATGGAACAGCAACATACTACATAAGACAGAACTAGTAAAAACTTGAAGAGACAGGTAAACCTAAAAATTGTTTCAGGAGCATTGATTGCTTTTCTAAGTAATCACAAGTAATAGTTCAAGAAGAAGAGCAAAAAAAGATGTACAAGATTTAATCATAAGAGTTTTGAGGCATTCGCAAGGTCAGCATGTTGAAAAATATGCAAGATAAACGGTTGAAGTTCAATGGTGGGAGGATAGGTGCATATTAAGTTGGCACAAAAGACAATCCTGGAAAATTTCAGATGCCATTCAATCAATTAGTTGCATAATACTAGGTCAACCATACTCTGGTATTCGTATGACAATCTTTTTCCTTTTCCATTCGCCTGCTTGTGCTATTCAAGCAGTTACCATTTTTGACCACTGTAATCTACCATTCTCACTTGATACCACCTATAAGTAATAGGTATTGCTCTTTTGCAAATCAGGGAAACTTGAGACATGTTGCTTTTTACATCTCACACCCTGTCAGGTGTAAAACCCCACAAATTCACACTTCATGAGGTTGGCAAGATCTACATATGAGACAGATATTAAACTTTGGATGAAAGTAGAGATGAAATGAAATGCCACCTCTTATTTCTTCTCACATCATTCAAAATTATTAAGACACCCTCTGTGTGTGATACTAATCCTAGAGCAACTCCCTCAAAGAATTCAAGTAGCTGACTCCACACCAATGGAAAAAGGCCCGGGTGCTACTATTTCTACATATCAGCCAAAGTCATGGCCTCTCTAATTTCACTATTTGAAGACAATAATCAGTTATAAAATATTTCAATCTGGCAACAGCAGACTTTGAATCAACCAGTTGTGAGGAAAACCTCCCTGCCATTGAACTGCGTAAATTTTTTTTTTTTTTTGGTCGAAAAAACTGGATAAATTAAAGGAGAATACTTATACAATAAATCAATGGTTCAAAATCCAATTAGATATAGATGTCCCTTGCAAATATTGCACTCTTAATCCTAGGTGAAAGAGTTTAACAAAAATTCTAAATTCTCCTAAGATTCTGCTCTCCTCAATGTAAGATCTTAACAAATTTTCTAAAGAATAGTTACGTATAGGCCTATTCTTTGTTGGTTAAATTGGCAATAGGAGAAGGCCACAAATGGCCATTGAAACAGGATCATAATTAAGACTCTACCCCAATATTCAACGGACAAAGTACCTAGAAGAAATCACCAGCCTTAAGCTTGATTTTGTTAATGACAGGATTGTATCTCATCATTTCAATGCACAAAATCAGAACAAAGCAAACAGATGGCTGACCCTAGGTTCTTGACAAAGGCAACCTTGACAACTTCATGTGGGGAAATTGGGCAAGGTGAATATATATAGGCAAAGGGACTCTTAAAAACGGACTTAGGAAGAGCTCTGGTTACTATTTGACGGTACTTGGCTCTTCTTGAACTCTTTAGGCACATTCCCCTTGCACTTTTTCATTTGATAGTTGATACCCCCATTGCCCTTAACCATGTAATCACTCATTGGTGTTACTCAACTAAACCAGAAAAATCATGAGACTATATTGAATCGTATATATAGGGTTGGGAGAGCCAAGTAAGCTGTTCACTAAAAATAGTTCAAATTCCTAATGTAGGCCAAGAATCTTCATTAGGAAGACTCTAACTGAAGCACTTCCCTCCTCTCTATTACACTGATGGAATTAAGCACGGAATGAACAGAATTTCCCTGAGAGATTTATGTAATAGATTTAAGTACTAAATGCAGGAAAACAACCATCTGACCGAGCATTTATTACCAAACTCTTTAACTTGTGATATATTTATATGGGCCCCTTGCAAAATTCTTGTTGGTGTTATTCTTAATGCATGTTTTTGTCAACCCAGGTAGTATCCTCACAAACCAGATGAACCCTCACCCTATTAACTTGCAAGAGCCAGTAGTAGTCAAGACATATTACTATAAGGAAAATGCACTCATGGCTTCTGCGCACTTAATTCCTTCATCTAAAACTTCTTGCAAATTCCCATAATTTATGTTAACCTTGTCCTTTGGTCCGTTTTAGGTCATGCAGTAAAAGTTAGATGTCCATACTGGAATTTAGTAAATGAATTTGTACATCATGAGTTTAGTAATTGAAAGAAATTGCACCTAGAGAAACAAAACTCACAAAACTATCGACAGTTAAAAATTTGGATAGCAGCTTCCAAATTCTATATGATAGCCGCACTCCCTCCCCCAATAGCTGGGGGAAATTGCTTAACAGTAGAGCATAGCCTTCCTTGTTGTTTAACTTCTACAGCTAAGCACCAGTAGCTCAAACAAGCCCACCTCAGTCTGCATCCCCAAAGTAAGGACTCCATATTTTCGAAGAAAGATCGTACCTTTATGACCGGAGGGAACGCCATGGACCTGTAGCCTCGTCTTGATAACATCCAAGGGACAGACGAAGGTGGCCGCAATAGCACCTGCAAGTCAAATTCACAACCAAATTCACAAACCAGCTACCAAACCAGAACCCCGACCTACCAACCAACCGACGCATCAATCAACAAAGGCACGCGAAAAATCAAGCCATTCGACCAAAATCCCCCAATCTTCCCCGCAGCATGAAGATTGCCAGTAGCATCGGCAAAGACCGCAACCGCCGAAACAAAAAAACGGAACCAAGAGTCCCGGCGCCCGACAGAGAGCTCACCTGCGGCCGCGCCGGCAGCGGCATGGCAGAGGTTATCGCGGGTGCTGTTGCCGTGGGCGGCGTGCGAAGCGCCGGTCATCCTCGAGCTCTCCGCCCCGCCCCCGCCCCGCCCCGGCCCGCCGCGCCCTCCGCACTCTCGCTTCAGAAGAATCCCGACGTGTTCGAGAACCGGAAGCCAAATCGCATCGCAGATCTGCCCACCCACTTGGCTATACGGGCTCGATTCCCCCGCATATATATAACCCAGCGAGCGCGCCCGGAGAGGACAGGGGGGGCGGGGTGAAATTCGGGGGAAAAGACTTGTTCGGAGGGTTTGACACGTTCGATTCGGTCTACGGCGGGGAATGGCGAGACGCCACTGTGAACGGGCGAGGGGGGAGGAACGAGGATTCGGCCGGAGGAATGGTCGGGTCGGGTCGCGTCGCGTCGCGTCGCTTTTCGGCAACTACGAAGAAGAGGGAGAAGGAGGAGGAGGAGGAGGAGGAATCATCGATGGGGGATCGGTGCGGTCTTGTGTGCCTGAATATATATCTCTCTCTCTCTCTCTCTGCTTTTGGGGGAATCCAAAAGGCGAAAAAGGAAGGGGGGAAAAATTAAGGGTGACGAGACTTTGGTACTTATTGAGAAGTTGCGGTCCATACCACATTGGAATCTCAAAGCATATGGTTTGACGGCTTTTGCGTTTATCTCGTTTTTGGACTATCGAGAGACCAGTCAATATTTTCTGCGAGAGAGAATTTGGGTCTGACCCGAAGAAAAAACCCAGAAATTTAGAGTCTGCTGCTCCCGTCTTTTTCCTTACTTTGAATGAAAGACCCTAGCAATAATCAATGAAAAATGTGAAGGGCAACAACTTTCTAGGGTATACGTTTATGCTTTGAATTTGAATCATATTAAATTTTACCATAATGGGTGGCGTCTATGCTTTGAATTTGAATTTAGAATGCTTGTGAGGATGTTTCGCATCATCTACTCCTAAAAATTTATAAGGAAACTCACTGTAATTTGTTATCAACCTAATGTTCAATGTTTCCTCTCAATTTTCATCATCTAGGTTCAATTCAGTTCCTCATGTAACATCTTGAACTTTTTAGGTTAATAATTAGTAAATTATATCAATAATAATTAAGATCTTAATCTCTTATAAATATCTAGATAGTTTGTGGGCTAAGTGAAGTAAATATGAGGATTGCATCAATTTGTTTTTGAGTTTTTTTATGCCTTTAGTTTAAGGGATTTGAGTGTAGTGATTAAGTTGTGTGATAAAGTTTGATTAGAAGGAGATCTTTTGATAATCATTGCGGCTAACTAAGATTCTTAAGTAGATAATCCCTTTGGTTGACGTGTTTATTTAGATTTCGATGAGATGCTAATATTGGAGATTAACTAAGATTTTTATTTGATGTTGGACATTTCGTGGATGAAGGGAGGGGGAAAAAACAAAGGGCATTCGGATTTGGATGTCTGTGATTCGAGGAGATTTATCTGAGACGTGAATTTGTTATTCCTAATGCAAGCATTCGTGGATAAGAAGGGAAACATAATGATGGGATTGAGAAATTTCAACTTCACATTGCAGCTGATAGGTCGGATCGAAGTATTGGCTCCCATTGTTTTTATTGATGATATTTTCGAGTTTCAATTAAAAGAAATTATTGCATGATTAGTCGAGCTTTGGTCGTGGGTGTAGAACTTTCTTTTTTCTTTGAAAAAAAAAAATCCTTTATTTATCATAATCAAACATAAAAGGAAAATAGAAAAATTCCAAGAAAAACAACTCCCAAAAGAGCAGCAAAACAAAACAAAATCCAGAAAAATAGAGCGTTGCTAAGCTAACGGCATCGTTATTCCCTAATGAATAATGGTGCCCTTTTGACCACAACCTGCTATTGAGGATTTTTAGGCAACCGGAACTTGCACAATTAAAAGGACATACAGCGTATCTAAGAAAGTATCTCAGACAACCAGATATTGGACACCATTTCTTTCTTTCAAAATGGACATGAAACCAATAACAAGGAAATTTAATTACCACATGTGAAATTTGTTTAATCTTAAATAACTAATTAAATGTAAAATCAATTCTTTTAAGATATATTTGGGGTAATATTCTAACATAACATAAACACAATGAAAGCCACATTAGCAAACACACATATTTTTATGGGACCTAAAAGGTAACAAAGTTTTTCATGCCTAAAACTCAGTTCTTTCACTTCTTAAATATGTCAAAAACGAATGAATTTTTACATTAAAGATATATTAAGTTTTTCACCTGCGCAAATTAATGAATTCATTCAAAATCATCGATTTGGGACACTAACTTTTGTTTGGGCCAAACAAAATTCGGTTCACTAACCCCAATTCTTTCAATTTGTGGCTACTCATTTTTTTTTTCTCTGTCACTGAAATACACGAGTTTTTGATTGAAAAAATTAAAAGCATCATCATCATTTTGCCTTGCCAACGTGTCTTATATATGGATCTATATCAATAATCACATTTTGGTATCAGCTTGCATGTATGAAAATTTTAATCTTGCTCTCGTCACTTTTAACTAAAAGTTTTTTTAAAATCCTTTGGGAAATCCACCTTCTAATTACTTATTTTGTCTTTTTTTTATTCGCCTTGTTATTTTGCAGTTAGTTTTTTGGCCCAACTATGTTCTCTTTTTCATTTGATATGTGCCTCTTTGAAAGTCCCACCCAATGGAATTGTTTAACAATACCATAGTTTAAATTTAAAGTATATTTTTGCTGCTAAACTGAATGCACCAATTAACAGGTTTTGGGGGAAAAACTTTGTGGTGGTGAAGAGTGCCCCGTCACATTTGGGAAAGTGGCGGAGCCGCTCTTTTCTCATTCCCCATAAAATAAAGAAGGATAACTCGCAGCTAACCACCAGCGGTGGGCTCAGGTGGGAAAGCGCTTGATTGATCCTCAACGAAGAGGTGAAGGATTCAAAAGGATGGGCTTAGGTGTATTAAGTGTGACTCGGGGTGGTGGGTCCTCCGCTTAAGTGTCACCTGAGGGTTTGCACGACATCCAGGCTGCACTGGCCGGTTCTCCAAAGAAAAAAAAAAAAAAAAAAAAAAAAAAAAAAAAAAAAAACTCACAGCTATAAGTATACTCTCATCTAAAAAGAACAAATCTATCACAGCCCCTAAAAGCAATTGACAACCGACCACTAAAACCCTAAGTGATGGACACAAGTCGAGATATTCCCCTTTAGGAACTATGGCTTGTAGTGTGCGCCTAAATTCAGTGTCTCCAACATCATTACCATATAGAGACAAAAATAACATATTGAACCACCACAGATCGAACGTCTCTATCAAACTCTCAGATCTAGATTTAGGTCGAGAGAGAATAGCTCCATAATTTAAATCTATACCTAAATCAGGAGAAATAAACTTTCGCTAAGTCTAGGAGAAGTCATAGAACCACGTCCCAAGTATCCTGCTGGCTAGACTGGTGACAATGTACTCAAAAATTTTTTGCATCTATAAACAAATTTATTCACCACTATGAGAGGAAAAAAGTAACAACAAGCGAAAGAAGACGCCTGACAAGGCAAAAAAAACTCACCGATTAGATCAAGAGAGGAAAAAAAGAAAAAGAAAAGAAATCAAGGCATAGGAAAGAAAGAAAGCTCTTCAACTTCAGAAAGCCTACGGGTGAAGTTTCTTAAAGCGAGAGTTTTTTTGGGGGAGAGAGAGATTTATTGAAAGAGAGGTTAGGATTTTCACCGAGATGTGGAGTTAGAGTTTGCAGATACGAAAATTACCAAAAAAGTTCTAAAAATTATTGTACACATCCCAATTCATTCTTAATTTTCAATTTCAACTCATTTAGTCATAAACCCTTTTATAATTTGTCAACATAGTCATTACAATCAATTTTGATTGAAAATCACTGATATGGATGCCAATAATCATACGTGACATAGCGTTGAGCATCTTATGTGGCATGGCCAACATTGACACTGACACTTTTTTTTCAAGTTTTTTATTTTTTTTTCTTTTTTCTTTTCTCTCTTTTTTCCCTCCTCCTTTCAACGGTCAGCTAATGAGCAAGGGCTAGGAAGGTCAACTCTCACTAGAACCAGCAAAGCTAGTGAGTACAAGACTAGTCGGCCTCTAGCAAAGTTCAACGTTGCAAGCAAGATCTGGTGAGGGAGAACCTTGCCCAAGGCCAATGGATCAACCCTCCCTTATGGCTAGTCCACACCAGCAAAGGAAGAAGAAAAAAACAAAAACAAAAAAAATATTCAAAAAAATTGCCCACGTCAACTCTAGCCTTTTGCAACTTTTTCAGTAGGTAAACTATTAAATGGAAAGCTAATGGATTACCGGTTCAAAGCTTAGAGCAAACTCTTCAAAGCCCATATTAATGCAACTTTGAGGTTTCAATTTACTCAATTTAACATGTGAATCAATTCAATTATGAGTTACGATTTATTTATTATGAGTCAATTAGAAACCCAAGTAGATTGTGGGAAAAATACATTACTTCTACAAACTAGAGATTTATAGATACGGAAACTTGATTATGCTAAATCAATCTAACGTCATTTCGATGCATTTTCTCTTTATTTTTTAAATTACTTACCTGACAATCTTAGTCTATTTTAATCATAATCCACTAATATGTAATTGATGACTATGCGAGTACGCAATCAATAATGTAACACTCAACAAATTGAAACATAATTAAATTGCTTTAAATAGGGCAAACCTCAATGCATTAAACAAAGCATAATTTCATTATGATTAATTTCCCAATATTCGCAAGGTGTTAATTGAAAAATGCATGCCCTAAACATGATTTCCAAATGCAATGGCATTTAATTCCTTTTGGCTTTTTCTTGTTTAACAAAAGATTAAACTCTAAGCAATGCATGAGATACAATTTAATTCTAGGTTATGCTTATGTGATGCTAATCTAACTAATGACATGTGAAATGATTATCTAGATGCAATCTATATGTAATCTAATTTTGAAATAGTATGCATACTTACCCCCTCAATAGGTTATAATCACAGTGACATGAGCACTATCAACCATTAGCTTTCTCTAAGAATTTACAATCGACGCTATAAACCATTTCAAAACCCAAGTATACTAATCAAATCATATAACTTTTCGCGATTCAATATATATAAAGTATCTTTTATAAACCACATTTATAAATCATGAACTTTTCATAATTCTTTAATAAGAGGTTTCGTAAACCATTTATAAGGAATCAACTCAAACTATAATATGAAGTTATCTTGCAATTTCAAAGAGATAATTACAGTAGTAAATGCTCAATTCAATTTCATGCAACTAGAAAATGTGATTTTTTTTTAATTCATAATATAACTAAGGGTTAATATCACAAAAATCTCAAAATTAATACATTTATGACAAATTTCCCCAAAACTAATATTTTGACCATTAATTATCCCAAACTAACACATTTGTGATAAATTTATCCTTCATCAGTTTTTGTTAACTAAAAGCAAGCCCACTAATGGACTTAGGTGGTGAATGGAAGTTGTCAATCTCTCCAACCTTTGGTGTGCAATGCAATTTTTAACGAGTGTAGGCTATAATTAATTAATCGTTTCATGCATCTCTGTATCCCATAAGGTTACTATAAGTATGGTAGAAGAAAGGTAGCCCTTTTTTTTAGCTCTTTTGGAGCTTGATCGAAGAGATTTTAATTATTTTAACATCGCAATTCAAGTCAAACACCCTAAAGTCACTTCCCCGGTTTGAAAGAAAAGGCACATATGAAAATGAAGATGTTACGATCAATGCATACGTGCCTAAATTGACCTCAAAGTCGCTGTATGATAAAAGATACTTTGAGATCATCCTTGTAGTAGAGGCCAAAATGAAGTCTTCGAGCACAAACAGGCAACCCCGATACCCATTTAATACGAGAGATTCCGAGGCGTTAGCGGAGTGTCGCGTCGCTCTCCACCAACCAATCGCATCGACCCAAGTACCACAATATTCATTATTTCAACTAGGAGAAAAGTATCTTCGTCAATATTTTTGTATTGAGGAATTAGTGAGGCGGATGAGTGACGTGATATCATAAGAGCCCATAGATACTCTCTCTTTCAATTCATCATTGTCAACTCATGGGAATAGTTTAGATATAACGTCACTAGACATCAAAATCATGAATTGGTCTATAAAGACTAAAACAGGCCGCAGCATTTTGCCCAAACAAAAAGATGTCGCATTCTCTTTGGTTTGAAAAGGATTTGCATTGCCAAGTCTTCACGAAAGCACTTCCCTCGAAGCATATGCGATGACTAAAACCACCACAAGGACGAAAAATCGACAACTTAAGCAAAGCATAAATCGATGGATTCATTGCCTTTGAAATGCTTCCATGTTCAGAAAGCAGTGGGCCGGTTTTTTGCAATTAGCGGGAGCGACCAAGCTGATTACTCTGTCAGCTACTGTCTATCAAGGCCATGCAAAGTCAAACCTTCAGTGACAGAAGGATCCTTGCATGGGCCGTCTAGGGAAAGTACTAAGACGGCCACGCAGGAACACGGCCCTGTAAGGGAATTCTAGTTGAGCTGCTCGCCCAAACTTGACCCGTCTGTCGCTTTCGTCGAAGCGCTACACTATGACCAGACGGAACATATCTGGTTGGCAATCTACACCATGTCCATTTCATCTGTTTTGGGCCGTTGGCATTTAATCTTTGTCAACAAAGGACTAAGACGGCTACGCTTTGAAGAACCGAATTCGTCCCAGATTGCTTCTACTTCAATATGAAGTTCGGTGAAGACGATCGAATGAGCTTAAAGATTGGGAAACTACCAAACAAGGACCATTTCTGGGGACAGATGTCGCTTAAGTATTGCACTATGTTAGAGGTTTCTCCATTCAAGGTTATTAAAAAACAGCATGGTGTCGCATATGGTTTCTATTATGAAGTCTTGGGTTTAGTTTGCGCTTGTCCTGAAACTATTTCAGGTCAACGCAAGTAATAAGGTCTTGATCAAAGCTCTGCCTTTGTGTACTTTCTAAGGGGCAAAATATCTCTTCAAGTGTCATAACTTATGAAAGATACACTTAAGTGCCACATTTTAAGAAAAGTGGGACACTTGAGTGCCACCTCTAGCGAAGTAGGCTGGAAATCATACGTAACAATTGAATATTAATATTTCTCACCGAGGTGACTCGCTGGAGAGCTGACTCAGCTTTAATTCACCCAAAACGACATCATTTTGACGTAATTTGAATTTTAATATAATATAAAATTAATTAAATTAAATTTTAAACAAAATAATAATATAATTTATATTTATTTAAAATTTAAAAAATTAAAAATTAACAATATTTATTTTAAAAAAAACGGAGGAGAAGGAGGAAGGCAGTCAGCGGCTAAGGGCTCAGCCCTCGCTGTTGCCGCCGCCTCCCCGCCATCGTTGGAAGGTAGGGGAGGGTTGGCCGGGGCCGCCAAGCCCTACCCAAGGGCCTGCGTGCCCTCGCCCCGGATCTAGGCGAGGGTTGCGACCCTCGCCCAAATCTAGCGCAAGAGCACGTAGGCCCTCATCGCCGTCGACTAGGGCCACCGGCTTGCCTCCTTCCTCCTCCTTCCCCCCCCTTTTTTTTCCTCCTCCTCCTTCCTCCTCCTCAACCGCCCAGTTGCCCCCCTTCTCCTCCTTCCCCCTCGCCGGATCCGGGCGAGGGCCGCGAGCCCTCGCCGATCCGGGGTGAGGGTCAACCCCCAACGAGCAACGGCCCTTGGCCCGCCGAGCGAGAGCCGCCCACCCTTGCCGGATCGGCGAGGGCCGCGGCCCTCGCCCTAGATCGGGGCGAGGGCTCGCAAGCCCTCGTCGCCGGTCGGGGGGGTCGTCGGCCCTTGGCTAGGGCTTGGCGACCCCAGCCGACCCTCCCTCCTCCATCACCAGCCTGTGCCGGTAGCGGCGGCTACCCTCAACCTTATCCCTTTTTTTTTTAAATTTTTTAATATTTATATTACTTTATAAATGTTTTAAATAAATTAAATTTTAACATCAAAACAACACCGTTTTGCACTTGCTTCGCCGGAAAATTGACACGTCAGCGTTTTAGCTGAATTTTGGCCGGATTGGCACTCAAGTAATCCATTTTACTCCAATTTCGGCACTTAAGTGTATCTTTCGTAAGTTATGGCACTTAAGTGCCCCTTTCTGCCAAGTTATGGCACTCTAGGGGTCCAAGTTATGGCACTCCAGGGGTCCGTGTCTCCTTTCTAAGGCTATCATCCCTTTGTAAAAATATCAGAATGGAGGAAAAATAAGCAAGAAAAATCACTTTTTGATTAACTATTTTCTTTTCATTTTTAGAATAACATGGTGTATATGTGAACTTGCACTAGACTAATCTCCACGCAAATTGCCCATCTATGCGCATCACATTTTGATGATAATTTATGTAATATACCATAGTTTATTGGTGTTGGAAGAAAGTCGGTGGAAGAAACGACTAACCTTTTCGATGTGCAATAAACAAATTACTCAGGAACGAACAATAAATGACGAGCGAACGACAGACGACACAACTTCACGATGGTCCAAATATAATCACAAGGAAAGTATTCACATTCCACAACGTTAATGCCGATTGTCTTCTCAAAACAATAATGGAATTGCCTTTTATTCGTTCTTCTTTGATGGAGTGAGAGAGAGAAATAAGAAGCATTCTTTTCCAGAAACATTATATTGTCATCAGTCATTATCTTCTAAAGTCATCATATTTATTTCCTTTAAAAGATAACTACTCATATCCCTTTAAAGAGTGCATTCTCAATCACATCACATCAAGATAAATAGGTGCCTTAATCGCACCCCATTATGAACATAACATAAAAATATAACATCTCTCACTCAGACACGATAGAGTTGATGATGCTCTATCAAGAATATAAGGCATTCAACATTCATATACTTTAGAAACAATTCATACTAGTAAGAAAGCTGTGCGATTAGTGAATACACTTACACTTGAGAGCTCAAATTCTGCTCTTGTTAGGGATGACATAATGGCTACAACCAAAATAATAATAATAATAATAATAATAATTGATGTCTCACAATACCCCAAAAATATTTTGCTACATCAATCCAAGTATGCATATCCCTTAAAGGCTATACTTGACTATTCTCATAATACAATATATTTACAATTATATCCAAAATCACAAAAGCAATATAATTGGTCGACTGGAATGTACATGTGATAAATGTAAAACAATAATAGTCATCATTCACACTCAAGTCTCTCTCCATTGTAGAACAACTGTTTTTTAGACAAGTCCCATAAAACCATATCTATTCATGATGGCCGGTAGCATGCTAAAGTAGCAATATTGATTTTTTACTTCAAGAATATAGTTAGAAGCAACATAAGGCACAAAATAAGATAAATTATAAATTTCTTCAAGGGCTTACAAAATGGGTAAATAAGGATCATTTCACTCATCTTCTCTTATCAATAGTACAATGCACATGTGGTATTAATTGCATGCTATAGTGAATTTCTCTTTTCATAAGAGCTTATCTCGTCTATTAAACACATCCACTATATAGATTTTAGCTTAAACATAGTCACATGCTTCTCACATACTTATATTTAACCCGAGTGCTATATAATCTCGCTTTCTATAGCGCACAATTAAGTACTCACATCTGACATCCTGCAAGTATACACGATTGTAAGACTATTATGTCCGGTCTTATTAGGGGTGCGGTTCTCGATTCCGGTTCAGTTCCGTCTAAAACCTGGAACTTACCCTCGGGTACAAGTTCATCATTTTTTGGAACCTAGAACCTACCCATCAGAATCAATAACTTAGAACCTACACTGTCATAGGTTCCATAGTCAATTCCAAGTTCCAACGGGTTTTTTTTTTTTTTTTCCAGATTTGAACTATAATGAAGAAGGAAAGAGACAAACCAAAACTTCTATGTCCATAAAAGAACATTAGACTATTAATTCAAAACCCAACAGCATTTTGTTGAGATTCAAAGGTAACATAGCTTTCAAAGAACGCATTGGTGTGATAAATGTGTAGTGACACGTACTAAACTCATCCAAACTAACTAATAAGTAAACATGTCACATATATACACATAATCACATATAATGGCCATTGGCCTGTTCACCCGTAGCAATTTGTAGTGTTGTCCATCTTGACCAACAAGATGCACATAACAGAAACCAAAGCCAAAAAAAGAAAAAAGAACCTCAATAAATTACTATGTAACAAGCAAATCCAAAGTTTAGACCTCAAAAAACACCATGGAAGACGAGTGAAATTACAAACAAACAGACAAATTGGACAGCCATGAAAAAAATTCTTACCATCTCTTTTGTGAAAATCACCACCCTGCAAAAAGCAAAGAAAAAGAAAAATAACAAAAAATCAATGAAAATCCCAATGGTGAGAAAGATAATATTCAAAGAAATGTATGTGAAATGTTAACCAAAGAAAAGATCAAAGGGTGAACAACATGGTAAGTACAACCTTAAAACTATATCACAAGAAAACCAGTCGTGAGCATTAGCCCTGTATCCTAGAGCATAAAGAAAGGTAACTGACCAAAAGAACCTATTTAGCCTTACACAACCATAAAGGCCAAACTTTCTCTAGAACAAAGCTCTTACATGAACAGACAAACATACCTGAGCCATAGAGACTCTAATGATCCGATGGAAAAATGACCCCTTCAAGTGTAGTGGCCTCCCTGTCTTCTGACCAATTCCCTTCTCTCCAGTACAAAGTGCTTAGAAATTTTCTGCCATCTTTGGAGCAACTTCAGGAAAAAGCTGTTGAACCAAATTCACAGGAAAGCTAGTCAACAGATAAGGATTGTGAAGAATCCACAGCAAATTTCAAAAGAAATGCAATAACTGAGGGCATACAGATGTTAAAAAAATTTAAGATTCGCATTCACAAATGAGTACCTCAAAAACCAT
The DNA here is from genome assembly GCA_014182725.1 of Eucalyptus brandiana. Taxonomy (NCBI): domain Eukaryota; kingdom Viridiplantae; phylum Streptophyta; class Magnoliopsida; order Myrtales; family Myrtaceae; genus Eucalyptus; species Eucalyptus brandiana. Next base: position 35,808,936 of record CM024669.1, read on the forward strand.
TCTTTCAACAGGGTCCCCATCAATGGAGACATCCATAAAAACCAAAAGATCCTTCTTCTTCATCATCTACTCCGACTCTAAAACAGCTCACAATCAAGGACCTGATGGAATAATAAAAAGCTAGAGTGACATTTCATAAGAGAAAAGAGAACAGAAGACATGCCATTATCCTCTCAAGGGTTCAATACATTTACTGTACCAAAATCTTTTAGGTAAATAATGCGACTCAAACGCTTCTGTGTAACCAAACTACATGCTAGATATAAATCAAACATATCGTGTGAAGGACAAAAAATAACAGCATAAAAATCAAAAGAGATGCGAACAGACTGTTAATCAAGTCAGCTACCAATTCTCAAGTAGTTATGGCTCGATTACAGGATGTAACATAAGCTACAAGGGCCCCTTCCCTAAAAAATGAAAATTCAGTACAAGACGAGCAAATCTGCTTGCCCATGACTTAAAAACACATCCCATCCTTTGATTTGAGGAAGGGGCAATGGATCAATAGCTCACCTCGTAGATGTGCTTTATTAAAAAGCAAGTATAATCAAATCAAATAAGTATTACAAGTCCCATCAAATCTACTTGACACGAACTAGACAAGTTATGCCTCATCACAAAACAAAAATCTACAAAGCAAAATGCAAATGGTGACCACCAACCTGAAGAACCCAACTCAAGTGCCCATGAATCATAATCTCCAGGTTAAACCATCCAAATTAGCTTCTCCTTACAAGCATATCGAGACAAACACTTGGGACAAGCATCGTTGACTAGTGAGCAATGTCAAGGGCCGACTGGGCCAGTGGTGTTGGGGGTGGCTACCCGAGCAGCATCGAGGGTGACCGAGTGACCATCGTTGGGGGCGGCTGCATGAGCGGCGAGCGGCCTCCACTGAGGGGACGAGCGACGTCCACTGGCGGCGTCGACGGCGAGCGGCTGAGCAGTGAGGCAAGCGAGGTGTGACAGCATCGAGGGAGCAAGAGGCAAGGGCGAGACAAGCGCGGGGCGACTAGCATCCAACGGCGACATCGAGGGTTAGGGCGTCCAGTGGCGACATTGAGGGCGAGCAGCGTTCGGCGACGACATCGAGGGCGAGTGGCGTCAGTGACAGGAAGAGGCAGAGAACGGGAGAGACTCAGAGAACTATGAGCGTGAAAGTGTGAATGAAGGCTAATTGATTTGGGGCTTCTTTTAGAGCCCTAACCAGTTTCGAAACCGGAATCACCGGTTCCCAGAAAAAAGGAACCGGAACCGAATTGGACCCTCCGGTTCCCCATTCTACCTGGGAACCGTGCTCACCCCTAACGTGTGGGGCTCATGGCACTCATGCGTTGCGGCTTCTGCTGCATGTGTGGGTGTGTCCAATGTTGTCCAACAACATGCCACCCAACGTTGTGATCATCTCGATGAGTACTTTCACCTCATATATCCAAAAATTGATTTTGGTCAAGAAAAATATTCCGAAAAAATGGCCAAAATCGTATGGTGGTCCACGACCCTCAACTCGTTCTTCACTTCGGTTCGTTTTTTTGAAGATTCATATTGCAATTTCCCAGCAATGAACATCCAGACGATGTGAAGTTCATCCTCTTGATACCAATATCAAACAACAAGCGGGAAAATTCGATGCAAAATAAGGCAAAGATCATAACACAAGCTATAATACCAATGTTGTAAGAAAGTCAACGGAAGAAATGACTAACACTTTTTATGTGCAATGAACAAATTACCTAGGAATGAACGATGAATCACAAGCGAACGATGGACGATATGACTTCACGATAGTCCACATACAATCACTAGGAAAGTATTCACGTTCCACAACGTTAATGATAATTGTTTTCTCAAAGCAATAATAGGATTGCCTTTTGTTCGTTCTTCTTGGATGGAGTGAGAGAGAGAAATGAGGAGCGTTCTTTTCTGAAACGTTCTATTGTCATCAGTCAATTATCTTCTAAAGTCATCCTATTTATACTTTTTTTTTAAAAAAAATAACTACTCATACCCCTTTTTTTTTTTTTTTTTTTTTGTTGGTCAGTTACTCATACCCATTTTCTTTTTTTTTTTGGTCAGTCCTACTCTATTCCTACTCTACACTCACTCGCAAACTTGTGCCCTACCTCTTGCAGGGCGTGGGAGTCGCAACCCACTCTCGAAACTTACGCGTCCATACCCCTTCAAATGATGCATTTTCAATCATATCACAGTAAGATGAATGGATGCCTTAATTGCACCTCATCATGTACGTATTATAGAAATATAACAATTGTATTATAAAGAGAAGAAACTCTAGAACATTTGGTGGGGACACTCACGAGAAAGAAAAAAGGCAGCTTATTTTTATGATGATGACATGCTTTCATCTACTTACATATACTCTTCTCTTTTTCTTTTTCTTTTTAGTATGGAAAAGGGTTACGACTAGATACGAAAATTGAACATTATAAATCTATTATCCTTATTTTATCACCTAATAAAATATAAAGTAACCCTATGGAAGATAATGAAAAGAAACTAGTATCCGAGTGCTTCTATATATCAAAATTAGCAAGCCAATCAACAGAGCACTTTCATGTTGCATTTTAAACTCAAAGTGAGAGTGCATAAGTCTTCTTACATTTTTAAGCAAAGCAAGGCCAACATTGTCAATTATGAACTTTAAACTAACAAGATCAATGACAATTTTAGAGTCAATCTCAATAATGATCTTATGAAAATCAAGTTGTTTTGCAAAGTTGCATCCCAACCACAAAGCCTAAAGTTCTTATGTCAACGAACATATTCTTACAAATATGGCAAAACTACTAAGCCAATCACCCCTTTGTTTCTAAATAAATTATCAATGCTAGTAAGTCCTAGGTTACCTTTAGAGACCCCATTGATATTCAATTCAATCTACTCGAAAGGTGGAGGATCTCATCTAACTAAAATTGAAGAAATGCAAAATTCGCTTAAACTTTTTTAAATGATATTTTCATCTAGAATTTGGCTTATCTCACCTTTCTGTTTAATCACAACTCTATCTTGATTTTTTTTAGTAAAAAAAAATCCTAATTTTTTAGTTTAATACTAAATCTTTCCTCGTCAATGTATTGTCCAAACACCACTACCGGTTTCTTCAAAATTATTAACATTAGGACCATTTAGAAGTTCATTATCAAAACTTGCAATTTTATTAACACCTTACCTTTGTAAGGAACAACAGAAGCTTCTTGATGTTGACAGTTTTGAAAAAAAATCAACAGTGATTTTTGGATGAAAAGTAGACCGAGGTAGATTTGGGATCAAAGATAAAGATACTGATTTTTTCAGATAAAAGAAAGTTTGGAACAAAATTGGGATTGGATCTAAAATTAAGGAGGGCTTTTAAGGAATTAAACCTTCAAATTTTGCATACAATATGATTAACAATCCTAATTTAAGTATTGCGTAAAATTATTTCTCTCCCACGGTAGAATGGGACAAAATTATTTAAGACGTGATGGTGAATGATGGCGCTTTTATCAAGAAGTGCCTAGACCCTGTATATACATGTAAACAGTAAGCCCAATTAAAGAAAACAATTAAGCTGACTCTTAAGTTAGATTTATATATGTCATTAAGTCAGCAAAGTTACGATGGTCAAATGTCTCGTTTGTGAACAAGGTCTAGTACGTGTCTCGTGGAGATTGGTAGAGATTTTGCAATCCAAGTGGGTTAGCCAAGGAGGACCAACGATAGATTTATATCTCAAAAAGAGGGAAATCTCAAATTGAATTCTTATTCATCTTGTCATCGTAAGATCTTGTCATAGTATCATAATCATAATCAATCATACATTCCCTCGATTCAACACTGATGGCTCGCTTCTTATCAAGCCGGAACGATTCTCGAAAGTCCATGCAGAGCGCCCTATCGACGCCCAAACAAAAGAGAAGAACATGGTGTGTCGGTAAATTGCACCCACCCGGCATAAACAAAAATGAGCGAACCAATTTGTGGTTGGCAAGAAGTAGTTGATTGTCCCCTTTTTAATTGGGCCAAGGCGGAAGTACACCCTCAATTCGTGGTCCTGTCTGTTCAACCATTTCAATTGGCACGACGGTTTCCGAGCAGCTTCCTCGCAAGTGCAAGAAATTCTAAAGGAAAGTGCATCGATGCAATGAAATTTCTCTCTCTTGCTTTCCGAAGTCCTCGTTGAATTGGGATGGGAGAGAGGTTGGTGGAACGGCGTTCGATGTTAGGCACATGCATGCAAGCTTACCCCCTTGACAATCATTCAACCAATAGTCATAAAATAAGAAGTTGGATCGACATACGAACTTGTATCCAATTATTTACCTCTATTTTTTTAAAATAAAAATTCGCCTCCTTACCGCCTTCATCGTCACACCGCCACCAAGGGCCGCCACAGAAAGCTCCCTCATCGGCATCGAACGATGGCGCAGCGGCGTGGCCAGAGACGACGGGGGTGATGGCTTGTGACGGGGGGATGGCGGTATATTGGGGGAGTATAGACGGTTTGAGGCTAAGGTTTTCAAGCCTTTTCTTTTCCTAAAAAGGAGGATATTTAAGTCATTGCCGTGGGGTGGGAAGACAAACTAAGGTCTCAAAAGTAGATGATCGAAAGTGATAAAGTGAGAAAAATACTGCCACGTTATTGATATCATCCTTAAGAATTCCTATCATAATCATACATATGCACTTGTTAATATCATTTGATTTCTTAATCGATGGGGTCAAAAATCGATATTGACACCATGCATATTCTAGTTTGTCAGATGTTCAATATCATTTTTGAAATTTTATCTACTCATTTACATCTTTACATCTAAAATGCTGATCATTTAGTCATTTGTTAAACTTGTAGAGGAAACAATTTGCAATATCGTGTTCGATAACCCAATGCAATAAACTTCTCAACATTTTGCAATCCAAGTTCCTTGGTTGGAATCCCAATCATTCTTTGGACAAATGCTGATGTGGTGCATGGAAAATTGGTCAAGCGACTGCCACATCAGCAGTGATTTCTTAACATTAATTACACAGAACACGAAAGAAGCTAATTGTAACGGATTTTACTTTGTTGACTATTTAAGAAGATTGTTAATGTGTTTTAACCTATTCCACTACCAATCAGGGTACGTTTGATCACCTAGATAAAAAGTTTTATAGAATACAAATTATATTTTTTTGGGGGGGGTGGGATTTATCCAGGGACACATTTGGGTAAGGATAAGACTAGATAAAATATTAAATATATATTATTGGAGCATTCTGGGTGTTTTTTTTTTTTTTTTTTTTTTGTCGGTCATATTCTATTCCTACTCTAATTCTCAGTCTCAAACTTTTGCCTTACCTTCTTATAGGGCGTGAAAGTTGAAACCCGCACTTGAAACTAAATTATCAACATCCCAACCCTCTAAAAATGTAGGAATTCGAACTCCCCCACCTCACTCTTCCATATTGGAAATGTGGCCACTAGCGCAAACTTCAATGGTTGCATTGTGGGTGGGTTACACAACAGAAAATTCAAGAGGAAATGGCATAAGACTTAGGCAATAACAATCGAGTGCACTAATAGCAACCGCCACACAATGATCACACTACTTGGATGACCCTCTGGACACATGAGATTTCTCCCTTCCCCACCCATTTCTATCGTTAGTTATCCTATCTAGTTGTAATGTTGGTCCACTATCACGATAGATGATATCACTATCACAGTAGTCATGTTTGCATTTGAAGGTTAAGATTTGGATCGAGATCCGATGCCCTAACTCTTTCGTCTTGGTCTTAGGCAATCACCACAACAAACATGACCACCACCATGCGGTCACCACAAAGGCACTACCACTTGTGGACCATCGTGATGAAGGTGGCTTGCGTTGGTCAGCCAGTACAACCCTCACCATATTTTATTTTTTATTTTTTGTTCTTTCACTTTATTAATTGCTTTTTTTTTTTTGGCATTGCCATTATATTTTTATTACTAAATTTGTGATGATATCCAGTGTCTTACCAAATATCAAATTTAACATAATAGATCACTTTATATTTCTTATATGATCATCTTATCTCATCCCAATTTTTATTATGGCAATCAAAGCAGTCTTCTAGAATTATGAAATTTATGAGACCTAAGCAAAATAAAAAACCAAAAATATTTCTTTGCTGTGAAAGAAAACATGGGTTGTTCCTTTTCCACTCTTATTGATTTTAATTATTTTGTCCATTGAGTTCATATAATAATAGCATATCTTTTTCTATTTCACATTTTTTTATTCATCCCAGTTCTCCGCGTGTTCCTTACCGGTTCAGTAGACTTCTTTTTCCTAGGAAAGAAAAGTGAGGATTTCATCAAGTGATTTTTTTTTTTTTTTTTGCATTGCCATTATATTTTTATTACTATATTTGTGATGACATCCAGTATTTTATCAATTATGATATAACAAATCCCTTCACATTTATTATCTTATCTCCATTCATCTTATCTCGATTTTTATTGTGGCAATCAAAACAATCTTATACAATTATGAAAATTATGAGACCCAAGCTAAATAAAAGCCAAAACCAAAAATATTTCTTTCTTATGAAAGAAATGAAAACATAGGTCGTTCGTTTTTCACTCCCATTGATTTTAATTATTTTTGTCCAATGAGTCCCTATGATAATGACATATCTTTCTCTGTTCCATGGTGTTTCTTGTTGCATGCAAGTTCTCCGCATCTTCCTCACCGGCTCGGTAGACTTCATTTTCCCGGGAAAGAAGCAAAGGACTTTGCCGGAAATTAAAGAAAGGGAAACTTTCATGGAATCAGTCGTTCAGCGGGTTCAGAAACGCGGAGGCCTGTTGGCAGATCGCTTTCCGACGGTCGGCGAAGCTTGACTTTTCTCTCTCTCCTCCTCCGAACCATTCGATAGGAGAAAAATTTTTAAAAAAAGAAGAAGAAGCTTTGTCTCGCCAAGCAAACGCATTTTCTCGGCAGCTCCTTTTATCCTATTTTATTAGATCCTTTGTTTAAGGTTGTCTGAGGAGGAAGACAGCATGGGAGGAGGGGGAGGTGTGAAAGAAGGAAGCGGGCGAAAGCTGACCTGGTTCTCTCTCTCTAAACCGAGTCCGGTGCTTTTGTTTATTCACTTTCTTTAAAAAGGGTATCTTTTGGGGCAATCGAGTAGTGGGTTCTTACAGTTCATACCTCCTCATCATCACTAACGCGTTTCTTTTGCGTGTTGATTACCTGTTTCCCTTCTTTTTTCTTTCGTCGCCCGTCCCCGTTGTCTCCTCAACGTGGAGCGTCCCGCTATTGGATCTGCATTCGGGTCTGTGCTCGGTCCGTACATGCAGACATTCTCTCAGGTAGTTCCCCGGTTTATGAGCCTTGCTCGAGTTTCTTCCATGTCTGGAGGGCATTAGACGGCTAAACTTAGGCAGACCCATATCGTAAAATCCACTCTTTTTTAGCTAAATCTGGTCGATCTGGCTCAAATCTGGTTTGAACTGCTGAAAGAATCGATTTTCTCGGCTAATGTTTGGTGGTCTGTGTTGGGCTGACCGCTGAATTTCGTGTACTCAGTGGGTGTTCTACCAGATCTTGTGATTGTTCAGTTACAGATCGAGTTCAGCGACTTCTCGACTGATCGCAGAAGCAAAACAGAGTCTTGTTCTGGAGTGGAACTTTGCCACGCCCTTTATTAGTGAGGAGCTGTGCTATTGAGCTTTCTGGGTGTTGCTGACCTTAGCACCGTTATTGGATGCTAAGCTTGTTGAGGATAATGAAATTTAGAGGACGGGTCAACTAAAATTGCCAGCCAGAGGGAGGCGGGTTGAAGTTATTAGGCAAGTGTACATGGCCTCTGGAGAAGGGAGGCGCCGTGGTCACGATCTAGTGCCTCTTGCCGCGCTGATCAACAGAGAAATGAAGAACGAGAAATTGGAGAAGCCCACTGTGAGGTATGGCTGTGCTTCCCAATCTAGGAAGGGAGAAGATTTCTTTCTGATAAAGACGGACTGTCAGCGGGTCCCCGGAAATCCTTCGTCAGCATATTCTGTTTTTGCAGTAAGTACCTTTTTTTAGGACTTTCCTCGTTCTTCTGTTTGTGGTACCTCTGTACATCAGAGAGGGCTAAGCGAGTTGTCTATTCGAGTTTTGTATTTAACTTTGTGGGACTTTTGAGTGGTTCAAATCGACGGTCAGTTTTCTGATTGACGTTGGGATCGTTATGTACTTCTCAAGTTTAGGAACTGGTTTTTGTCTGTTCAGATTCAACACATAAAGCTAACCTGGATCTGCTTTGTTGTATGCTTTATTATCATTTGTAAAGGAGTGAACCTTTGTAATTTTAGAACCTAGGAGTCATATAAACAGCTCGTTGTGACTAAGGACTGCTCTGAGAAAACTTACCGATTCACACTGGATATGTATAAAGACGGCATCAATCAATTGCTTACAGTAAATTCTGCATAACTCTTATGGTTACTATCAGAAACATAATCAGTTCATGTCCTTGACTACATATTCATCAAACAGAGGAGATTGGTGCTCGCATGTAATTCATGAATGATTTAGTTTTCAACCTCTCACCCGCTTCTTCTAATCATTAGGTCTTTGATGGTCATAATGGAAATGCTGCCGCCATTTATTCGAAGGAGCATTTATTAAATCATATTATCAGCGCTATGCCTCGTGGTCTTGGACGAGAGGATTGGCTCCAAGCTCTCCCTAGGGCATTAGTTGCTGGATTTGTGAAGACAGATAAGGAATTTCAGAGGAGAGGTATGGATATTGTTCTTTGGGTCAACAGTTCACACTGTTTAAAGAGAGACTTTGACAAAATGATTTGGAAATGAACCATGTGTCCCATATATTGGTTTATGCAGGAGAAACCTCTGGAACAACTGCTACTTTTGTAATCGTTGATGGATGGACTGTGACCGTTGCATGCGTTGGAGATTCTCGTTGTGTTTTGGATGCTCAGGGGGGCGCTGTTTCTAATCTAACTGTTGATCACAGACTTGAAGATAATGCGGAGGAGTAAGCATGCTATAAGCCTTATGCCTTTTGCTGCTTTTTCCAGATAGCTTATTTGTTATTTATGATTTAATTGTAGGAGGGAGCGAGTCACTGCAAGTGGAGGTGAAGTTGGAAGACTGAGCATCTTTGGTGGTGCTGAGGTAAGGTGCTTTTGACTCCTGGACTTGTTTCCTCTTGACATTCTCTTCATAGTGATCAGGATGGCCATGATGATGTCAGGTTGGATAAGAATGGTTGTAATAGATGGAGTGGAGATATGTTTCTGGTTAAAAGAAGGGTTGACTGTGATTAGAATTTGAGGAAACATTAATCAGGAGCAGAAGCAGTGAGCAGAGATTTGACAGGAGAAGGCATGGAGGTGAATGCTGAATCTTAACAACTGACAAGTAATAATAGCAGGACTTTAACACCATAATTTGACTTAAATTTTATCAGCTATATCCAGCTTTATGAAGTTGGGCTTCGTCACAAACTTAAAAACCACAATGAAAGACGTGTGAAGATGAAACCTAAGCTAACAGATCTGACTCCTGATGGGGAATTCAATATCTGTATTATGGAAATAATTATAATCTAACTAATGGTGTTTTGACTTGGGATTTCTTCTGAGTTTCACCAACATAGTTCTGCCTTCAGCAGTAAACTCTCATTTAAATCCCTTGCTTATGTGCGTTGTGCTATATGATCAGAAATCAGTGGAGATACTTGTTATTAGGGGTTACTGTGCTTTGCTTGCTAAAAATGTGTTCTTAACCATTACAGATTGGTCCCCTCCGCTGTTGGCCAGGTGGATTATGCCTTTCCAGGTCAATTGGAGACATGGATGTAGGAGAATTTATAGTTCCAGTACCCCATGTTAAGCAAGTGAAGGTAATTTATCTTTTGAAGTCAGCTGGAAGAATTTTGTGACCGGGAGATTGAATAGCATGTGTCCATGTACCCAAACAATGCATTTGCTTTAATTTATGTATATTGTTTTGAAGTTTGTAATTACACCCAATGAAGTTGAGCTTTGCATTTATATCCTTCATGTAGTTTCTGTTGAGTTTGTTTGATCTTAGTAGATGACGTAGAATTTCAATAGAGTACAGATAGAGAAAAATGGTGATGTCTGCTTAACTTGAAATTTAAACCTAATAACCAAGTTTTCGTGAACAGTTATCAAACGTAGGTGGGAGACTCATAATTGCTTCAGATGGTATTTGGGATGCTCTTCCTTCTGAAATGGCTGCAAAATCTTGTCGTGGAGTGCCTGCAGAACTCGCTGCTAGACAAGTGGTGAAGGTGAGTTGGCGACTAACACTTGATGCATTCTCAATTTCCTTGTAGTTGTGTTGAACTTTCTTGAACATCCTTATTATAAAGAGTAATCAAGTATGGGAATGCATATAAATTCAATAATGTTTGAATTTTGAAGGAAGCATTGAGGACAAGAGGGCTGAAGGATGACACGACATGCATTGTTGTTGACATAATTCCACCTGATAATTCCATACAGCTTGCACCTCCCCCAAAAAAGCAGAACAAACTGAGGGCACTATTATTTAGGAGCAAGTCCAAGGGTTCTGCTAATAAGCTGTCGAAAAAGCTGTCAGCTATTGGCATAGTTGAAGAACTTTTTGAAGAAGGCTCAGCAATGCTCGCAGAAAGGTTTGCACTCTTTTTTACTAAATCAAAGGTTTGGTATATTAAACGTGATGATTTTCATACATTTTTCTTTGATATGTCCATCTTGTATATTTTTTCTTCTGACTAATGGTTCCATGAGCATACATTTTGGTTATTCTTTGTCATCTAGGAAAAGCAGTAAGTTCACATGAATTACTTTGTAGTCTTTGAATCGCACGATCACAGAATCTAGACTGATATGAGGCTATGATGAATCATAGAATCTAGGTAGTTTACCCTTCAGTATACTTCTGATTTTATGCTGGGTTGGTTGTGGAACATACAAACTTCTAGGAGTTTTTTCGATGGTTCTCTTTGCATGCAATGGATCTGCATAGTCTGCATCTTTTTCACTTGTTTTAGAGAGCGATTTTGAGAGCTCTGTCCATCATCGTGCACACAAAGTTCCACTAGCACACGATCAACTCTACCTGCCTGTTTCCATCATGTATATGGACGGGCACCTGCCACATCATCTGTGTGAAATCTCATTCTAAGAATTATCTCATTGGAACCTTAATGCTGTAGTTTGTCAAATGCTCTCCTTCATTGAATTATTTTGAAAGTATCCCTCGTTTGATAATGTCTACTGCATCAAACTCTTTTAGTGGTTAGACAAGAACTTTCTGTACTCATGGGTTGTTCTACGATGATCACCCACATTGCTTTGGCATTTTGAACACTCGATTGTCATAACATGGAAACCAACACTTTCTTTTTTTTTTGGTCAGAAACTGACACATGCTTATGAGCTGTGATTTGTGGCATCAAATTCTGGACATATTTTCATTTGCTCTCCACTAATCTGATAAAGTCTTGTTCTTCTTTTAATTATATTTGCGCCGTTTTTGATGTTATGCAGATTAGGGACTGATGAATCCGTGGGGCAATCCACATCCGGTCTATTTGTATGCGCAGTGTGCCAAGTCGATCTTGCTTCCAGTGAGGGCATCTCTGTTCACGCCGGTTCTATATTCTCAACCAATACAAAGCCCTGGCAAGGGCCTTTCCTTTGTGGCGACTGCCGTAACAAGAAGGACGCAATGGAAGGAAAGCGTCCGAGTGGAGTTAAAGTGGCCTAAATTGTAGCTTGCATTATTTTTGTTCGTCTATTCTTTTCCCCGCTTCATTCTTTTTGTCCTAAATTCACCATTTTTCGTGGTCTGGGCGATTGTTTGAATCTTAAAGTGGTATCGACGCTAATGTATATGTAATGTCACCAAAATAATGTCGACCTTAGAGTAGCATTTTAATTATGAGTTCATTTGTGAGTTGTGAGGACAGTACCTTCTCTCTCTCTCTCTCTCTCTCTCTCTCTCTCTCTCTCTCTCTCTTCGTGCTGTGGTTCTTACATATTCCATTCTCTTATCTTCAATAGTTGCTTTCAGTTATTTTCATGCAAAATCCTGACTTGGTGCTCCAATCTTTTTTATAAATTTTTGGCTTTCTAACGGTGCGGATAATAATCATTCTATTTTGAAAATCAATTTCTAGATAGAATTTTTTGTTTATTTCTATTTATACATTCGATAAAAAATTTCTCCCTCTGGGCGGTCGACAAGAGGCAGCCAATGGGCTGATGGCGGTGGACGGGCAGGTGGCTAGCTAGTAACAATGGCAGGAGATGAGAAAGTTTTTTATTTTTTATTTTTGTTTCAGAAGTTGAAAAATGAAAAACTTTCACTTCTCATTTCTAGTCCCTATTTCTGGATTGAAAATTTTGTTTTAGAAATATAAAAGTAAATTTACGTTACCAAAATGATTTTTGTTTCAAATTTATTAAGAACAAAAAAAAAATAGAAAAATAGAAAAATAAAATTATTATCATGTGCACCCTAAGTAGTGATTGCTCAATTTTCCTTAGCTTAAGAAGTTGTATTTCTTTGAAATGTTTATGCAAGACAGACACAAATAATCATATGCTGCTTTTCGCCATTTATAACCTATAACCGAAAAGCTTGAGGAGATCAAGAACCATAATTAAGGTCACTGGCTCGTGACTCCTTCTTTTTTTTTTTTTTGGTTGTTCAATCTTATGTACATAATCCTGAACCAACATGTAATCATTGCTGTTATCAAGTTTGCAAACGGGACGGTTGAGCTGGTCAGTGAGTGTTATAGAAAACACACCTGCTACTCATGAGCCAGGTCAAGTCTTTATTTGACACTGCCATATTGTCCTGTTCTATGGGACAAAGCCAAGCAATGGAGGAGCTATCTTGAGGAGAGGCTGAAGAGTGTTTGGATGAAACTTTCGAGCGAAAAGGAAGCAAATTGAGGTCGTGATGCCATTATAAGTACAATTAAATCCATGTCTTATCCTATTCAAGAACGCCTGAGAAACGTCCGTCCTTGTAAATTGTTTAGGGTGTGAACCGCCTCCGGACCAATCAACCCAAGTGATGCTCCTGTTCGAGTTTGCGCCTGGGCATACTTTAGTGACAAGGGTTGGCAAGTAATGTTCGTCCATGTAACAAGGAGGCATGCAGTGGTTCCGGAACACGGGGTAGTACATGACATCGGACACTATCTCGACAGCGACCCTGCGTTGGACTTCGAACCATTGAGAGCCTTTACGCCACTCGGACAACGACACTGTGGGCCACATCCGTTTGCTGTACCGGCCTCTTCCCATGGGCCTAGGGTCGTCGAACGAGCCGAGGAAGCTCTGATCAGAGTTGATGAGGTAGCTGTAGACTGTGGTGAAGTTGAAAAGAGGAATGCACGTTTCCGAGAGTAACACGAATCTCTCGTTGGAGAAGTCAAGCAGGGCATTAGCCAGGAGGCGCCTCTCAGCATCGATCATGCTTGCCCGTCCCCATTGAGCCGGCTGCAAAAAAGGGTTCCGCAATCATGTCATGATCACCCCAAGGAAATTACTTTCTGCATATCGGACCATTAAGTTGGGAGTGCTTAACGTCCTTAGCAGCTTCCTATCAACAGCATGCAATGTGGTATTTGGTCACTGTAATTCAAACAACAGTGACGCCGACAGCAGATGAAGAAACATGAACTATCATTAACTCATTTTTCCCAGTCCTTCCACAGAGGAAAAGAACGAGATCAGGAATAAGGAGTAGATGACTCGAACCTTGCTCGGAATTCTGCGCTTGTAAAACACTGACGTCTCCAGCATCTCGTCATTGCCGAGGTCCACCGACATGTGCAGGTAGATTGAATAGAGATCCTTGTGTCCCTTGAAGAACCTCTCCCAAAGAGGAGCTAAAGGCAGACTTCCTCTGCTCAAGAACATGAAGGCCACCTTCCGCGTCCGATTACAAGGATACTCTAGGATATGGGGCACCATGGAGGCTCGCCATGCAAGTTCCTCATCACTCATTGAACGCCATGACGTCTCAGGACCCACCGGACTAATTGCACGTTCAAATGGGATCGGTGAAGAAGCGGCCAACGAAAAGTTGAATAATGAAAACGCTGAGGTGGGTACCGATGTAAGAAGTGGGGTCAGTTGAGTAGAATAGGATTCATCTGAAATAATGAACCTTTTTATGTGATCGTGAATGTACATCCCGAGGGCAACTGTGAAAAGCGCCATAGACAGACAGAAAATTATGGTCGCCGTGACGTGAAAGCTCCTGTCTCTTCCAATGCGCACTGTGAGTTCTTTAATGCACACGGTAATCTTAGACCTCTTCATCTCTGCGGTATTACTGTAAGAAACCGTTTTTGTAGTACAGCATTCAAGAGACGATGGTACAGTAACAGCTTATAAGGCGTACTCTTGGGGATGAGATTAGGGCTGAGCACGTTTTCTAGGAGATGTGAACACATGGTAAGTGCCAGGCGTTGTTGGCCTGTGAGTAGGCTTCGAAACAAGAAAGAGGAGCCATTTTCTCGTGAATGATTGCAAGCTCAAGCATCCCAGGCGAAATGCCGTATGGCATGAATTGAAATGCGAGGTTTACATTTCATGGCAGAAACGAAACGAGAGACAGGTTGAGTATCTAGTCTAGGCAACTAAATCTTCAGTCAGATCAGAAGCTAAGCAGTTCTTTACATATGGAAAAAAGGCGTTAGAGTAATTATTTTAGGCGTTGACGACTTTTTCCAGCGTTTGAACCCCCAACAGAAGTTACATACTGTTGGATTTTCAATGATTTAAGCACTGGCAATGTCCTTGTGCTCGTGACTAATGCTGGAACTAAATCAACTTTCAAATCCATCCTATGGTAACCAGACTTGTACAATGAATGAGTCTGCTTCAATTCTGATGCGGAAGAAAGACATGCATGGCAGACTATAAAAAATTTGCGGTTATGGATTGTTCAATATTTGAAACACCCAAAATTAAAACTAGGATAGGGACATAAAAGGACCCCGCAGATTATCATCCTGCAGAGAGAAAAGCTAATGCATATATTTCCCATGTGCATCCATGTCTGACGTACTACAGCAATGATCTAGTTCAGATCCTCTCCGGGCGGATAATCAACTATACACAAATTTCATGTTTGACAACATAACTTTATAAATCTGCTCTGAAAACTAGGATTGCAAGTTCCTCTCTTTAACTACTCGACAATGAGCTTTTTTTTATTAAGTAAATTGAGGTGAAGCCAGCTATCAGGCCAGAAACTATAAATGTTGACTTGCTTAGCTTGCAGCACCTCATCATCAATAGATATATAAAGTAGGACCCAAGCCACCGAATGAAGAAATGCAGCTTACAGCTTCTTTGGAATTTCTGAATTGAAAATTCCTGCATCAGGGCAACAAGCTGTGATCAGTCAGTCAAATTTGAAGATTTATAGAGTTACTATCGCAAGATTAATTTCCAGTAAGAAGAAATCTGCTGCAATTGCAGTGAACAATGTGTTTGAATTCTCATGTCTAATGATTTACTGAGTTGATCAATTTAAAAATGCAACTAAGAACTTTCAGCCCTTACGTTCAAAGTATGCGAGGTCCAATCTAAACTAGAGCAGGTGGAGGCAGGCCAGAGAGCAGGTCTCCTTACTTGGCTCCATGTTTAGCCAAGTGGTCAGGAAATGCAACCAAACTGTGACTGAAAGTGTCCATTGAAAAGTCCTGCAAACTCTCAACGTTTATTCAGTTTTAACTCCAACCAAATTGTTCAGAGACTGTGTGTGAAAGAAAAACAGAGTTTAATATAGCGTGACTTGTCTGTACAAGGGGATGAATCCTAAACCTTGCAAGGATAAGAACCACCATAAAGCTTTGAATATTTTCAATAAGATTAACAGATCTGGATTCTAACATCCCATCTCAACTCAGTGACCCCTTAATATTAGATGAGAGAAAACCTGGTTTTCATATGTTCTTCTCACTACCTGGTTCATCCTATTTTCATTTTAGTTTCACTATCTAATGAGATCGACTTCGACATCACAGATCACTTGATACCCAGTATAGAGAGAAGATAGCTTCTTGGAGGCTGATATTAATCAATCAACTTAGAAAGAGTTGCAAAATTTTACTGCAAATGGAATAGCTTTCCTCCATTGCTAGAGGCTAGCCATTGCTTGAACACATTCTCCCCAGAAAAAATCTAAAAAGGCAATGTGACCAAATGTCAATCTCAAAGCTGAACTTACTACAAGAGTGACACTATTGTTACATAGTCTTCTGCATTAACTGGAGTTACATAAAGAAATAGCTTTGGTAGCAAAATGTGATATCATATACAATGCACAATTAGAAGCTCCAGAAGAAGGCCATCAGAATTGATATGAAAAGCACCCTAGAATGAAGGAATTATTATGTATATTGTATAATTCCTTGTATTTCCATATACTTCATAATTTTTGGGGAGGCTATTGAGCAACACGTGACTTCCAAAGCTGTAACCGTAAATGCTATAACAGTACCCTGCTAAGATAGTAAGGCTTGCTTTTGTTCACATACAGGACAACTGATGACTTGATGTGAGAATGGTTGAGGTGAAACAAGATTCAAGGTGTAAAATGGAAAATCCTTTATGCTTATTTTATTAAGAGAAAAAGTTCAGTATGGTCATTACAATTAATTCGATTCAGTTCTACAATTTCCAGTGGAAGTAAGAAAGCATCTCTATTTTTAACCTGTAGGATCTAAATATAAGGAATACTCATTCTGAAAACATTAATTATTTTTAACTTTCTGTACAAAAATTAGTAGGCACACAGGCAGAGAAAGACGTTAACAGACAGTGTCCAATTAACCAACCTACACAAGTAAGTAGCATTCAATTGTAACTGCAGGTTTTATGTTGAATTTTAGGACACACCTTTGGCAACTTATCTCGTTGGGCCAAATGATCCACATGAACCCTCACATTCGACGTAGCATAAGGCCAAAAACTGCGATCAACCCCAGAATAGACATTTGCAACAATGTCAAATAATGTCTGCGCTCCATCTTCTATAGCTTTCAATATGGATTCCTCTCTCTGCCTACGATTCCTGAATACAGAAGCGACAGTGAGAACTAGCTATCTGTCCCAGTTTAATTTCAATGTAGTTTAGTAACCTAAAAAGATTGGGTTTAGGGAAAGTAAAGCAAATGCACATCCGACACCAATCATACACATGACACCACTCATACAAGCTGTGAGCAAGCAAAATTAATGTCTATGTTCATACTTTGCATGAGTTGAAAAACCAAGTATTTGTCCTTGAACAGTCAATTTTTTACTCTGCCAAAGTCATCAAATGATCCCACACAATTATTGACAGCGATCTGAAAGCCACCAAATTTTTTTCTTGGAACATAACAAAAGAAACCTCCAAGGTGACAAATAAAAGTTGCAAGGTGGAGTTGTAATTATAGATGTAGGTCTTAGTATGATAAGATAGGAGTTTAGGGAGCAAAGCTGATGACACACTTCAGATATCCACAAAGCATGTGCTTTGGCCAGAGGTTGACTCTCCCGTGCATGGGGATGAGAGCATGTGGAGAAAGCTCCATGAATTTGTATGTTGATTGGAAGTAATCCTGGGCAAGCAAAAGGGTCATCAAGAATAGTTTCAAGATAACAAAGCATAGGAAAACTATATCTTCTCAGAAGATAATGGAATCATTTGTTAAAGTTTCCCAAACTATTGCACACTTGTTCAATCACATTTAATTGTAGAATCTTTTGGCAGCACTAGAGAAGAAGTGCTATATTCTTAATCGGTACAATACAGTTCCCACTCTCCTGCATTACTCCCTTTTGGGTACTGGCCAAATCAAGAACATAACAAATCTTGCATATGAATGTAAATGCATTGGTTGATATAGTCAATGATTTATCCTGTATCACTCCCTTTCGGTTTTGAGAGCTGTTTTCTTTATGGCTTTATTATATGGATTTGTTTCTACCCCCAATTGCCCTCTAGTTGAACTTCTCCATTATCAAAAAAATGTGCACATGAACATCTGAGACAGAAAATTGGGTTGACTGACTGAGTGTACCCAAGCCAGAAAATGTGAAATGAAAATTTTCCTTTTTCTGGCAAACTTCATATTGGTCGAGTCAAATTTTCATTTTAACTTTCTTCACATGACAACACTTCACACTGGTGATGCTTGATATAGTAAGCTTATTCTCTTAAGAGTTGAAATAGGATCCTATCATAGGGTTTCCAATTATTATCATTGGGAAAGATCCTAGAGCAACTAGTACAATCACTACATGCTAAAATAACAAAGGTAAAGCATGAAAAGAATTTGTTATTGAACTTACAAAGATATTTCCACCAGAATTAACATCCAGTATTGAACTTCCTTGGCTGAAGAGATCATTTAAGAGATCAAGACACCATTCAAGGGTGACAAACCAAAGGTTAGGAGTAAGCAATTCATGAATAAAATGAAAAGAGAGAGAAATGAACATGGGATAATGTAACTGCATTTGACAAATCATTTGAAATTATCTCTTCTGCTATTTTTTCGCTTATCTTCATATTATTGACACATCAATTCCCATGCCCAGATCGTGGATCATTTTTCCAAATCCATGGATATCAAACTTAGAGAAATAGATGACTCGAACTCAAGGGTACATGCCCACACCTCACTGAGTCAAAATCAAATAAAACATGAAATGGAAAAGCTACACTTTACCTATCTGTTGTTTTACCAGATAAACTCCAAAAAATTATACTATTCTAAACTAGCCACGCTTTATATCTCTATGACCTTCACAATTTTTAACCTAGGCAAAAAATATCAATAACAAGCACTATCCCTGATCGACCTACTTTTCCATGA
Organism: Eucalyptus brandiana; assembly: GCA_014182725.1. Lineage (NCBI taxonomy): Eukaryota > Viridiplantae > Streptophyta > Magnoliopsida > Myrtales > Myrtaceae > Eucalyptus > Eucalyptus brandiana. Next base: position 35,827,838 of record CM024669.1, read on the forward strand.
ATTTGCTACTCAAGTGATGACAGCATGTAATTCTCTGTTAGATTACACAAAATTACTTACTTTATTGTATATATAAAATAAGTAAGCCAAAATTATCAATTAGAATTTAAGTAGGCTCTCCATGAAAGCTGATTGATCCACAGATACAAATATTTTCCCAAATTTAAAACCTCAAATTCTACAAGCACACATCCATATCCAGTTTCATAACGACCTGTACATAAGCTAGAGTCTTTCAAGAAACTTACCCCAAACAATGATCACCTACTATGAGTGAGTGAGTACTGTTGTGTAATAGTGCCAGATGTCCATCCGTATGACCCTGAGTTAAAAGACTTCCTCCATAAACAACAAATAACAAACAAATAGATGGACATACTATTTCTTAAACCTGATACTGCTAATTAGACAGGTAACAAACTAGAGAGAAATTAACCAATTGTCTATATGCCAAAACAATTTTTGTTTCAAAGCATCTGACCTGGCAGCTATCTTTGTCTACCAAACATCTACAGTGAGACAAACTAAATGGTGATTTTGTATATGATTTCTAGACGGATTGAAGCACAAGTAGATAGTGCAGAAAATGAACAACAACACTCCATCATTTACTTCTGCCAAGCAAAACCATAATAAACAAATAAGGAAGCAGACTAACAAACAACAAAAGAATAAATTCTTATAAGTATATTTCACTACTAATGGTCTTCCTGCTGTAACTTTATGTGCATGCAGTATTTTAAGCCTGGAGTCTCAGCTGATGGTTCAAGATGCAAATACACTTCAGCAAAAATCCAAAAAAGTACATTGTGATGCCAAGTAAAACCCAATCTTTTCAATGCAACTACTACTAGCAACCCAAGAAGAAAAAAGTAAGCCAACACCTGCACACTATGTACTTAGTTTTCTGGTCCAGTCCATCTACCCAATCTTACCATGACAGGAGCAAAACATATCGAGTTAGGCATGGTTGCCCCTAAACCACTATCCATGGTAACTACCTTGAGAAGCAGCTGATCAAGTAGCTTACCAACTTCTACAACATAGGTTGAGGAAACTGGAAGTTTCAAACCAAATGGAAGTTCAAACCAAATTCAGAGCTATGCAACCCAATCTTGTGCACAATCCAAGACTTGGCGGACTATAGCAGAAGTTCCGGGCAATCATAAAACTAAAGGTGCTTCTGGGGCCCCGTATGAGAAAAAGGGGACCCCATCCCATGTGGAAAAAAGTCCAACTATAGTTAATTTACAAAACCCAAAAGATAATTTATGACACATGAGATAATTTTTGCATTTACACTAACAACGCTAAATCTTATCTTACGAACACAAAATATAACTTACGCACATCATTTTGCATTACAATATAATAAGGTATTTAATTGCAATTAGATTTTGGTAGCAATTTACTGAGAATAATTATAGTTACAATCATCAAGAATTAGCACTCACTCAATTTACTAATTACAAGGGAAACTACTACTTTAAAAGGGAATTACATATTACAAGATAAATTACTACTTTAAATTACTGTCTATAAGGTAAATTACTTTGCTTATGAGATGTTATTACTTTGAAAGTAAATTACTCATTTTGAGAATTATAGCTACAAGTAATTTATTACCTAAGAAAGATACAACTTTGTGAAGTCATCCTAAAAATCCAAAATTAACACAAATATAAGCAAATAAGATGATTTGAAATCTCTAGACCTTACACATCCATTATTTCACTTCATACCAAGATGTTATCACTAGTGATTATCCACAAAATATCACAATTCCCCTCAGATAGTAGTGATTAGGATTTCATCGTGGTCACTAATTTAAGTACCCTTTGTACTTCAGAACTCAACAATAGAATCCCCTACTAATTCGCCTACCATATTATAATTTTCCTCAATCCGTCATAACTTATAGTTCCTGTTCTTACTAATTATACCTCCAATGATTGTAATTGGTCTAGAATCATCATAATCTCGATTGCACATGTAGCTAATTGTTTCCCTTCTCACGTAGTAATTTAGCTATAGATTCCATATCCTGTAACTTAGTAATTAACCAATGGCATGGTAATGTACCTCAAATTGTCGTAGGAGACAGAAGTTTAAGTAATTGGCCTCAATAATCGTAAGTTACCCATTAGTCTATGTAAATGATGATCAGTGATCTACCTAAAAGATAGGAAATTACCTTTAGTTCTCATAAGCTTGAAAGTCTTTAATGATTGTAAGTTCTCTGGAGGAATAGTAAGCAACCCAAAATTATTTTACTCACCCGATCCCTATCCTTAGCAAACTTACGAAAATGAGTGACATTTCTTTCAAGTTTGTTAATTAATGCAGCCTATCCATAAGTAATAATCATTGGTTGTTGTAAGTTTCCTTCTTTAACTGTAAAATTTATAATCTTACTTCAGTAAAATTCCTCAAATGTCAGTGAGTTATGGCTTTACAGGGAACCTATTACATTTCTTGACATTGATCTGATGAACAAGATTTTTTGGCTTTCCATCCAATTTCCCATATTCTCTATGGGACCAGTCCAACAAAGCAGCCACCGGACCATGGATTTTTCCTAAAACTTGACCATGAAGAAATGTATAGAAAAACTCAGCTCTAGCATTCCATTTGGCATATTTAAAGAAGACTGAAAAGTCATGAGCCAAATTAGTAAATCAGAATGGCAAATCTTAATGCATCTTGCATAAAATTAAAGTTTCCTTTGTCTCATTAGCAACCTTTTGAACTTAATTTCAACTTATGACTCATAAACCATACAGTAAGAAAAGTTGTTCATATAAAGGTGAATTACCGGTGAAAAAATTATACTTAACCTCTGACCACCAATGCAGATGTCTTCTGCTCCTGAAACTGGAGTGGAACCAAGAGACCAAACATCTGCCAAAAAATAAATCAGCTAAGCTTTCATCACCCAGGTAGATTTGTGCGATTGTATTAACATTTACATGTATGTAGATGAATTTGTGGGTTTCTATGTAGTTTCATATCCGTCCTCAACGGTAAATATGTAATTACTAATATGAGGCGGAATAATTACAGAGGACAGACAAATTTAGAAAAGCATCAATGGGGGAAAAAGTAGTCATTATCATCACCTTTCTGAATGCGAGAGATGGTGTTTTTATGTGCTAACAAGATGGCATCACTGTTGCATCTCTGAACAACTGAGAGACCTGAAAATAATTTAGTGCAAAATATCATATGCCATGCAGTGCCATAGCAATCAATTTATTAATGATAAGAGAATTTTGTTGAGTAGATGTATGGAGGAGAATTCTATTATGAAATTAATTCCTCTTTTTAACCAGTAAAGGGTAGAAAAGTAGCAGAGAATATTAGAAAGACGCTTAATCAATAGTTGTATCAACCAATTCAAGACGATAAACACACTCAAATACCTTCCTTAAGCGTCTCCTTAAGACAAGCTTTTATAACAATTAATATTACTAGAGTACAATGCAAACAAGTATTATCCAAGTAGAAACAGATCTAATATCGATTTATTTCTCAAACTAGAAATAAATACTTAATATCACCTCACAGTCTATGATAAGGATCATCATTTGAAGACATTGATCCTAACTTGAGATTTTTTTTTACACAAAATTTAATAATATAGTTCCTCCAGTTTTGGGGAGGTGGGTGGGTGTTTCTAAACCTGTCCATGGTGCTCACAACTGTATTCAGAGAATGCAAGCAAGCACATGCGTGCCATAAAGCGCAAGGGCGCATGTGACATTATGTGAGTTCGTTGATGTGTGCATCTGCACATGAGAGGGAGAAAGAGAGAGAGATTTTGCTGAACACACTGCCAAATGTTCTAAAAGCTTAAACTGTTAGATAAAGGCATGGTTTATTATTTAAATATTATAACACTCCCCGTCATGTTTAGTTTGGTCTTTTTACCTAGTTCTAAGCGCGGAAATTTAATTGGGAGGTGAATGGAGCTTGGAAAATTTGAACTCAAGACCTCTAGCTCTGATACCATGTGAGATTTTGTGTAACACATTGCCTACTGTTCTAAAAAGTTAAGCTGTTAAAAGAAGGCACGGTTTATTAAGTAAGTATTCTAACAGAGAGTACAATTTTCTGCTATAACCAGAATTGTAAGACTCTAAAATCAATAGCAGCTCATGCATTGACCAACTGACCAGTCCTTCACATGCACCCCAACTGTCATTCTATATCCATCCCTGTAAACTATCAAATGACGTAACAGAAGTTGAGGCAGTAATCCTAAAATTTTAAACTCGGTCCTCCACTCAAAAGTTTAGGACCTTAAGGAAATGGATGCGCCAAGAGACCAAGAAAATTAAGAAGCATGATGCTTTCAGGACAAATCAACATTCTCTAAACCACGATTTCTTCACTAATACAGATGACCATTCTTTGGGTGAAATTCTACCTGTGGATGAGTTATCTCAGTCATCCAACATGTGGGCCCCATTTTGAACCCAAGATGAGATCATTGGATCAATGGTGGACTGAGTCTCGGCAAGAGAAGGCCTTTTTATAAATTCTGAGTCCTTTACCTTCCAATTCTTAACCGAAGTTGCAGGGAATAAAAAAATGACATAACGAACGATTCTCTATATATATTGAGTATAGTTTTGACTGATTAAAGTTTAGTCCTAGAGCCCCTTTGGAAATGAAATAGCTTTCAGTACTGTATGAAGCTTAACTCACCTTCAATGTGATCATGGTGATGATGGGTGACAAACACAATCAACTTTCTTGGCAAGGCAGCAACAATTTTCCCAAGCTAATAAATAGGAGAATAGAAATTAACAAGTTTTCAAAAAAGTTTGTAAACAAAAACAAAAGGAGATGCAAATCCAGATTGGTTACATGGACAGTTACTGACTCGCAACATTTAATACCATGTAATCTGTCGACAAGTAAAAATGCCTCAAATTTACAATAGGTACTCATAGAATTGTTAGACAAGAATGACTTTTTGATCCATTTTCTTTAACCTTTTTTTGCTGAAAATTTCTTTGCTGTATTAAGCTTCCCATGCACTATCACGTCATCCACACATATGTTAGACTGAGGAAGCTATAACATTCTTATTTCTTGAATTTATATGCAACTGCTGAATGCCGCTTAATTGAATGGAAATACTTACCGGACTGAAACTATGTAAATTATGTATTCTGCCACGGATATAGACAGCTAACTTCAGAATGGGCAGATAATGAGTCTAGCCAAGATTTTTTGCTATGATGATCAACTGAATGAACAAGTAAAATGTGAAGTAAATGAAATGGGAAGTTTTACAACCATTCAAGACAAAGATGAAGGAAACTCTTTTATAATTGGTTTAGGCAAGTGAAAATTTTGACTTCAAGTGTGAAGATATGCCTTTAGGGAAGAGGGTCATCATAAGAGTAAATTAACAATGCGAAGGAACTCTAAAGACCAAATTTATTAAGATCACTTGGAGCTCATGGACTGACCCAACAATTAGACATTAGTGGTTTCTATTTGTCGTGTCTATAAAATTTAGAGGCTTAGAATACACTTGATGGATCTAAGCGCCTAAATTATGCATGCATAAAACAAACTGAACTTACAAAATTACCTCTTCATGGTGTTGGGATCGGCAACCTGGATCAACTATGAGCGCATCTCCTGACATAATAAAATTACCTTCCCCACATTCATCTGAACTACTCGCAGGTGCAAACACCACTAAACTGGTGGTGTGAAAAGGCTTTGCTGTCCTACTTCCCATAGGAACAACTACAACACCTGGAGGATACTCCTGAAGTAAAAAGAGATTTTTTAATGTTTTCAAAGATTTGGATCAAGTATCACGTGTCACGCACCGATGTGGAATTCTCTTACAAGGACAGGCATGAAGGCCAGCCAAAGAAGTGCTTCGTGAAGTCTTGCTATTAGAATGTGCCAAAAATAAAGATAACAAGTCTTGCTACTAGTGGAATATATTGAATAAATCCGCTCAACATCCAAGGGAACAGCACATACACAGAGAAATTGACTGAAGTAAGAACAAACCTGATAAATTAACGTTGATGGCACCTTAAATTTGGATGGTGGCATAGAGTCATTTATTAGACCGAGAACCGTTAACAGTCCAACCCGATCACTACTTGGTTTCACGTCCACGAGCCAATCTAGGCAACTTTCAACGGACATCCATTTACATGACTCTGCAAATGCAGTCCTCACACGTTATTCACATCCAATGGGATAAAACAGTAGCCAATGAAATCCCCGTGCTCATGCTCGTCCTTGCAACTTCCAGATGGCCAGAATTACTAAAAGACAACACCCAAGCATACACACCTCAAAAAGCTCCAGAAATTGCAGGAAAAAAAAGGCAAAGAAATGGCATCAAACCTGGTAAATTACAGTCCCCAGCGATCAATTTGCCCTCGATGAAGACCGTATTAACAGGTAATCCCGGCCCGAACTCCGCTTCTTCGACATACTTGAAGAATTTCCACTCTCCCACATCGGAAACCTCCAGTCCAACAAGCCCCAGGCCCTATCCGACCACAAAGTGTAGCAATTCAGCTCCACTTCATCCACACAAAAAAAGGATCACAATAATTCCAGTTGAGCGTCGCCAGTTCGCTGACTACCTGGACGACGGCGGAATCCACATCGAACCGTCCCAAATCGACCTTCTCCGAGCACGCCGCGGCCGCGCCTCCGACGCGTACGCGGACCTCGCCGGGCCGCCCCGCGAGGGGGCTCAGCGGAGCAGAAAGCAGGTCCCAGAGGTCGGAATCGACGTAGGAGTCGTACTCCTCGTCGCCGAACGCCGGGGGCCGCCGCTGCTTGGCGAGGAGGAACCGGGCGTCGCCGGACGAGCCCCGGAGGATCACCGCGAGGTTGTGAGCGGCCATTTGAGAGGAAAGCGAGAGCGAGAGAATTTGGGGAGTCGGTAGCTGTTGGCTTGCGCAGTGATGGTCGCGAATCTTCGGTTTTAAGCGAGACGAAGGATTAGTTGAAGGCACCAAATGCGAGTTCGGTTGCGCGTGCGCCCAGCCAAACCCCGCCCGCCAAAATGTCCTTTTTTGACGTCCGCCCGTTTGCGCCCGTTGTCAGTAAAATCGAAGTCTAGTTTCTTTCTTCAGCCTCCCTAACGATGTCTAGTAACATTTTTTTTTTTTTTTTTTTAGAATATTTTCTTATGCATTTATTTCCTTGAGGAGTTTCTAAATAAAAGATTGCCTTCAGAAACCGCACAAAATTAATATCTTTAGAACAGGAAAAAAAAATATAAATGCATTTATTACAACCCTAAAAATTTCTATTCCTGATTTTTTTCATTTAATTAAAAAAATTTCCATGGATAGAACTGAACTTTTGTAAGAACTTAACTGATTAAGATATTTTAAGATGGCTTCTTAAAATTCCAATTTGATAATTAGTCAAAAATAGATGGCTGAAATAATAACAAATAATTATATTGGCTTATAACTCACAATATGAGGAGATTGATGATCTTTCAGCATTACAATAGACAAATGTATAGATTTTTTAAGCTTTAGGGCGCAGGGTTTAGAGTGAATGGTGTAGAGTGGATGTAAGGTTTATGGTGTACAATGTTCGGTTTATTGTACAGGGCTTAGGGTGTAAGATGTAGATTGTAGCATATAATATGTAGGATGTAGGGTAGTGTTTAGGGTGTAGGGGCGTAGGGTCTAGGATATAGAGTCTTCGCTATATAGTGTATAGCTTAGGATTTGGATTACGCTAATTTGACTTATCTAAAATGATATTGTTTCTCTTTTTTGTTTTTTGGAACAAAAAATATATTATTTTTACTTCTTATATCTATTTAAGATCTATTTTTTATGTCACTGGTCTATTACAAAGACTAGAAAAATTGACCGACGTATACAAATAGATTTTTGCTATTTTTCTGTTCTAGGAAACAAAAGGAAAAAATAAAAAATAGAGATATACAAATGTTACCAAATATATCTGTAATGCTTATTGCGAATTTTTTTTTTTTTAATAATTTAGAAGCATTTGCGTGGAGATGCGACAATTGAAACGTCCGTCAAATACCCCGCAGATCTCATTAGTCATTATCCATTTTAAGTCTTGCCCCTGTCCCATAGCAAGCTACGTGGCAAGAGATCCGGGTCGATTGTGGGGAAACGCTTTGCTAAAAAGTGTCAGCTAATCGAGCTTTAGATAAAATCGCCAGTAGTCAACTTCTTCGTATGGCGATGAAACACGGGATCTACTCTCATTTTAGATAGCAATCAAGTAATCGCGGAATAGGAAAGGGTGATTTCAAGGTTTACCATAAATGCGAAAAACAGATAATGGCTATGTCAACTCAGTTACTGCTAAAGTCATGGATCAATAGTTTGCTTCGAAGCTTAGATCTGGACACGATGGGCTGCTCCTTTGCAGACATGGGATATTATCTACCACAGAAAATGCACAGTAGCCAAAGGTCAAACAACAAGCATCCAACCCAGTTCACATATGAAAGATACGTATATTAAGGATGCGTCCGATTAGAAGAAAACACCAAGATAAAGGAAAATGGCTTTCAAGAAATTATATTCCAAGAAAATAGTTAGTTCTCTTTGTTTGATAATATGATCGAAAATGTTTTCTAGTGTTTGGATTTCATTTGGAAAATGATTTTAATCTCATGAATAACGTTTGAATTTGCGACACAAGCAAACTTTCCATATATGCCTATCAAGCTACTTTCAATGAACAAGTTCAAATCGAACCCATGCCTCACTGCATATCCATGAATCTCCTTTCCTTTACAAGCATCTACATGCTCCGCGAATATGGAAGAACGTCGGACAGAGTAAAGGAGTCGGCTCTCAAGTTAGCATTTCCCATCTCCCCAACCATCGCTAGAGCTTCTTCATACATACAATTCTGCACATTCCCAGCAATGACAGTATTCCAGGAAACAACATCCCTCTTCGGCATCATATCAAACACTTTCCTCACGCTATCCCTCCGACAACATGCTTCCCTCCTGATTTCCGTCGAACGATTTCTTCTTGTCCCAATGAATTCAACTGATACATCTCGGGTCCAGAATCTCAACAGCTCTTGTGATCATCCATTTGTCTCCTTAAATTGCCACAGTTCACCCGTTGTGACATCTCGTCGAGCTGTCCATACGCAAAAGCTCTAATCCTAACATGACGGCCCAAGAGGGGAACGCGTTGAGGACGAGGAGGGACTCGTGGACTGGAGAGGAGCTTGGAAAACCAAGGAGAAGGTCGCAATTCTCATGCTGTGAATCTGGATTTCGGCATCCCTCAGAGTGACGGGAGAGGAGCTTGACAGATCACGCTGATCAGGCCACTCGCTCATGCCGGAGGTGGGAGGCAACGACGCCGAGGGATTGGGCACGCTTTGGTGCTTGCCGCACTTGAAGAGTCCTATTTTAACTCTCGACTTGCAATGCCACTTTGCAGAGAGTAAGAGTTGAATCCCATGCCTCAAATTAAACATCCCCACCGCAGCACCTGAGAAGGTGTGGAATCAAATTCCTCATCCCTCCTTTCCCATGTCAAAAGTAGGGGTGAGCGGGTCCAGGGTGGGTAGGGTCTAGACTTGGACCCTATTCCCTACCCTGTTATAACCGGTTCTCCTTTTTGGACCCCGTTATTCCTATCCTGTTTTTATTGGACCCCGTTCTCGGCCCACCATGCTTTTTTTTCCGGTCCGGGAACAGGGTTGACCCTGTTTATATTGGAACCTGTTTTGCATAAAAATTAACCTTAGAAAAGCAAGTCTAAATGAGTTATCTTGCTGCTTGGCCAATTCTTTCTGCAATCCCCAGCAAAAATATCAAGATCAAAATTAGTCAGGCGCATTAAATAACCCCTACCATTGACTTGCTTCAGTTAATCAGAATCAAACTAACCTTGAAGACTGTTTCTTCCTTCCACATCTCAACCCCTTTGCAGAACGACCTTGACGAGGTTCCTAATCATTCAAATGGTCAAGAAAAATGTTGACAGTCTTTTGGTCAATAACTAAATTGTTCTACTTACAGGAGGAGCTAAAGAAATCAGAGTGGAAAGCAGAACGAGAAAGAATTGAACATAATTTCCCAGTGACAAACCTAAAAAGAGTATGATGATTAAAACGGTGATGAGCCAGTAAGGGAAGACCACACTAAGCGCTACACCGACGGTGATGCCGAGCATTAGCATGGGCTGGAACAGAAGGGCCAGATCATAGTCTATGATGGGAACTTCCCTCATCGGATGGGGTACTCTCAGGTTGTACCAGACAGAGGCCGTGGATGCCCCCATTATCATACCTGCACAAATACCAAAACTTTCAATTAACAAAAGTCCTTGCTGAGAAGTTGGCATAATTCTTCCCAGCTCCTTTAGCTAGAGAAGCAAGGAAAGGCAAAAAAAAAAAAAGGAAACAATTCATAAACAAACCTCAAATCAAAAAAAAAAAAAAAAAACACTGGACTTGAAACAATGAACACAAAGAAAAAAGTTTCCACTTTTCGAGCGTAATTATCAATCTAAGCTCGTTAAAAAATGATTTCCTTCCTTTTGGTTACTTCTGTGTGCTCTTCAATGCGTGTGGCAAGGTAAAAAGGAAAGTGTTCACCACCATCACATCACATCTCATTCCAACTCTAGTATAATCTCACTGCAACCTATGGTAGGCACCGAATCCTGTACAAATGACCACTTGCAACGGCACTAAAAGAAGGAAACAGAAAAGTGATTGAGAAGGAGATTATGATATTCTGAGGAATTTTGTCCGACTCACACTTGGAGATGGCAGCAGCAGACTTGGTGTCGAACCCGACGACGAGGGTGAGCATGGGCACGAAAATGCCGCCGCCCCCGACGCCGCCCACCGTCTTGCACGCCGACCCCAGAAAACTGATCACCGTGGCCACCACCACCCGCCACCCAAACTCCAAATCCTGCTCCACCCCATCACCCGGAAAACCAAACGAAAACCACCTTTATGAGTCGAAATCCACGTTGGCAAAAAGCTACGAAAAACAGAGCCCGAAGCGCACCGCGGCGGGTGTGGCGCGGCGGGGGCTCGGGGAAGGCAAGACGAGAGGCCGGAGCGAGGAGGAGGAGGCGAGGAAGGGGTCGAGCAGGTGGAGCTTGTCGGGGGTGACAACGACGGTGACGGTGACGGTGACGGCGGGGGCGGCGGGGCGAGGGAGGAGGAGGAGCTTGGCGGCGGTGGTGCGAGCGCGAGGGGAACCGGGAGAGGAGCTCAGGGAAGTCTGGTTCTCTGCATTTGCGCCTCTGCGGGTAAAGATAGAAATAAAATTAGGGTTTTGCTGGGGTAAAATCGGTTCTCCAACCGGTTCCCAAACCGGTCTGGTCAAACCGGTTCCCAGGTGGGTAATCCCTCGGAACCGGTTCCCGAACCGATTTAAACAGGGTCTGAGTTTTGGGAACCGGTTCCCGGCCCGGTTTTAACCGGAACCGGTTCCCGACCCTGTTTTCCGGGTGGGCCGGACCAGGAACCAGGTAAACCCGGTCCAGTTGCACACCCCTAGTCAAAAAGATGGCCACTGGGCAACAAAGGCCCTATTTGGTAACCATTCAAACAGGGCCAAATTCTGATTCTTTGTTCCCGGCTATGTAGCACCGATACGCGACATGCGACACGCGACACGACACGACACGACACGCGACACGTCATTTCTCAAAAAGTAGAGAATTTCGACACGTTCCGACACGTTAAATATTAAATAAATATTTTTATATATAAATGTATAAATAAGTAGGTCTCGTATAATTCGAGAATAGGACTATATAAATTCTATCGTTTGCAAGTTTTGAAACCGACTTTGATGGGAAACTTTGAATGGCGTTACTCTTTGATAGAAAACTTAAAATCAATGAGTCAATATAGAGAAAGGACAAAATAAAAGTCTAACAATACTATAAAATAGAGAGAGTTATTTTGAAATCTCACCGCTCATCAAGACATTGACAAATAGCCTAGGTTCGAGAGACTTGTGGGAATTTCAAAAGATGTATGAAATATAATAAGTCTTGTTTAAATCAATGCAAGGAAAAACTAATATTCATAAGCCCGTATAAATGAAGATTTTAAGTTCTTATGACAAGATTCACGCAACAACACCCATTCACACAAGCCACGAGACAAAAAAATTCAAGAAATTTACTAATCCACCTCAAACTCGGCGTGTGCGGCGATCAAGTGAAGCGAAGAGAAGAGTCTGAAATCGTGCGCGCGCGTGCGAAGTCTAAGTTTCAACTTTTAATTTTTTTAATTTTTTTTTTTTTTTTTCATATATTTATATTTAGTCCCCAAAGTTTTGGAAATTTATAAAAATAACCCCGTGCGTGTTGGAGTCACGTGTCGGAAATTCCGACTCTCGTGTCGGAGCGTGTCGGAGAGAGTTGACCGCGTGTCGGTTTTCCCGACACGCGTTGACCACGTGTCGGAGCGTGTCGGAGCGTGTCGAAGCGTGTCGGAGTGTCGGACACGACACGAAGGGTCCCGGAGAGTGTCCGTGCTTCATAGGTTCCCGAGGAATCGGTTTGAGCCTAGAATCACGTTTGGTAAAATTTTTGTTCGGGAACAAATTTGTTCCGAGGGACAGATTGGGAATAGAATCAAGAACCAAAAAAAGTTGATTCTTGTTCTAACGAATTTGAGAATCAAAATCAAGAAATTTTCTTCTTCCCTTCGGCCATCTCGCGACCGCCGTCCACCACCGCCCGCCACCGTCCGCCGTCCGCCGCCGCCGTCCACCGTCGCCGCCGGCCGCCATCCGCCGCCGCCGGCCGCCGGTCTGGCGAGCTCGCCGAAGGCTCGCTAGACCGGGGTGAGGTTCGGCGAGCTCGCCGGAAGCAAGCCCAGCCACCGGCAAGGCTCGGCCTCCCCGGATCCGGCGAGGCCGAGCCTCGCCGATGGCCAAGCGGGCCTCGCCGGGCCGGGCGAGACCAAGCCTCGCCGGGGCCGGGCAAGGGTGGGCAAGCCTCGCGACGCCCGGCCCCACCGGTGGCCGGGCGAGGCTCGCCCGGCCCCGCCGGTGGCCGGCGAGCCTCGCCCAACCCGGCAAGGCCGACGGCCACCGCGCGGCTCGGCCTCGCTAGATCCGGGCGAGGCCGAGCCTCGCCGAGGGCCGGCGACGCTCGGTGAGGTCGTCGGCCCTCATTTAGCCGATCGCCGAGAAAAAAAAAAAGGAAAAAAAAAAAAAAAGAAAAAGAAAATGAAAAGAAAAGAAAAAAATGAAAAAATGAAAAGAAAAAAAGTAAAAAAGTAAAAAAATTATTTAAAAATTAAAATAAATTAATTTGGAATAGAATTAATGAGCACGATACCAAATGCAATTCTATTCCAAAATCGAAATTTTGGACAGACCGATTCCAAACGGCTTAAAATGCTTAGAATCGGTTAGGAATGTAATCAAAAAGAATCCGCCCGATCGAATCTACTACCGGGGAACGTAATCGTTACCAAACGCGCCCAAAGTGGTTAGGTTTAAGGATTGACTTTTCTAATTTTGTACATGAATATTTTCATTGATCGGAAAGTATTTTCGATTGGCTAGTCATTTTCGGTGAGAAGTGTGGAAAAGATTTTCACTCAAACAAACACATCCTGAGAGAAGTGTCCTTGAGCAGATGAATACCCTGGTCGGGGATGCCCTGTACACATCTGAGAACTCTTTAAGCTGATTGAAGATGATAGTCCGTGGGAGCACGCATGTACTAACTAAGCAAATTCACAGCACATGAATGGTCTCGTCGTGTCATGTTGAGATATTGAAGTGCACCTACAAGACTTCTATAAGATTCAGGATTCAACAGATCTTTTGAGTCAGAGCTTTGCACTGAGAGGCGTAGAAACTAGACTTGCCCTCCTGCATGTGAGTTCTTGAAAGAATCTCACTTGCGAATTTCTTTTGTGCCAGCAATGAAGTTCTTCATCATCCTGTCAACTTGTTTCCACCATGAATGAGCTGCAATTAGCTCTTCCTCGCCATCGGTGTTCGACCCAAATCGTCTCAGTTCGGATGAACTTGGTCTCTCCACAGGAGATGCCGTTTGGGAGTTTGACTTTGTCGGTACTTGAGTATATCATCTGGGACAGGATCGACCGGGGAGTGGGAACTTGTTGCCCATGTTAGAGCTGAGCTGCTGATGATCAGTTCCACCCTGCGCGGATGGGCTCTGACGCCAAGAAGACGACCAGCGTTTGTAAACAGTTGAACAATCTATAAAATAAAAAAAATAAGTTTACAGATTAAATAATGGAGAAGTGGACTTTGCATACAAGTCCTCGAGTTGCGCAATCAAGGTCAAAACATGCCTCCCACGCTTTTCTCCGCCCTCATCATCCTTTGGTTCAAAAAATTTCGAGATGCACGTCACTTAGTTAAAACTCATCTAAACTATCCATTTACTCTAATAATGCAATGAAATAGATCGAAAGCTCAAAGGAATATATTACTCTCGTTCTGAGTATAGGCATGTGCAATGTCATGAGTATCATACCTTATATGTACATTTATATGAAAAGGCGATAGGCATGTCATGACATGCCACGCAAGAAAGCCTTGAGAATGTCAAATATATATAATTTGCAATTCATTTTGACACACACCATAATTTTTTTCACTGTCCATATGATAGTTAATAATGATTTTGATGGGAGGAGTTGTAAAACAAAAACACAACAAGAAAGGAAAAGGGTTAATTCGCTATGACTAACAAAAAAAAAAAAAAAAATCGTGTCTAATCATTCATGTTCGTACTTCACCTTCGAACGATGGAAAAAATATTGGGTGGTCCAGGACCACCACGTCAGCGTGGTCCCGGACCACCCACACGGCGCCACGTGTATGGGAAAGCCGAAAAAAGGACGAAAACCGGGGCCCACTTTTCTATCGCTCTCTCTCCTCTCTCTCTTTTGTCCCCTCCCCTCATATGTGGCGCCATATGAGTGGTCCGGGACCACGCTGACGTGGCGGTCCCGGACCACCCAATATTTTCTCCGAACGATGAATAGTGACCAGCGACAAGTGTCCAGTGAGTTTGACTTGACTTGGGGAGTGCCTGACGGGATATGTAGCACATTATTTTTATTTTTATTTTTTTCAGGCCAGTCGAACATGTCTCCCATGCTTTTCCACGCGCTCCCCTTCCTCCTCACCATCATCGTCGCCGCCCAACCCCAAGACGACGCCTTGGACTACGACCGATGCCGGCCCTTCACCTGCGGAGGCATCAACTACTCCTTCCCCTTCCCCTTCTCCGACTCCGCCTCCTTCGGCACCGACCCCGTCGGCTGCGGCCTCCCCCGCTTCCAGCTCTCCTGCGACGCCTCCGGCCGCCCCGTCCTCGACCTCCCCGGCACTCCCTACCGGGTCCTAGCTCTCTACCCGAACAGCGAGGAACTGGCGATCACCGTCGTCAACGACCAGCTCATCAAGGACCTGAACGCCAGCTCCTGCGAGTCGCTCCAGAACCTGACCATCCCGAGCTCCGGAGTCCAGATCGACAGCCTCGGCCTCCCTCCTCGGTGGCGCTTCAACCTCACCTTCTTCGAGTGCGACTCCGGCATCGCGCTCCCCCGCGAGCTCGCCGACGCGATGGTGGTGAACGTGACCTGCGGAGACAACAACAGCCTTTCTGTGTGGTGGAACCAATCGAGCGATCAGTCGAAAGATTCCAATTACTCGTACGGAGGAGCGACGCCCGATGGATGCAAGTTCGTGGAGGTGCCTGTGTCCGATGTCCTCAATTTATATAGCAGTGGATTTAGGAACATGAGTAAGAGTAAAGGGGAGAGGTGGAGCTTCGTTCTGGATCTGATGAGAGAAGGATTTCCTCTGGCTTGGTCCCCCATTCCGGATTGCGACGACTGCCGACAGAGCGGCGGCCGATGCGGATTCGAGGCCGGTTCGAGAAAAGTCGTCTGCTTCTGCAGCGTCTGCAAGTAAGTCCTTTATTTTTTTTCTTTTCTTTTCGTCCAACGTTTACTATTCCTTGTTGATGAAAATTTCATCACCGACGTAAATTGGGGAGTTCAATTTTCAACTGAGAGCCGGAGGTGGGGATGTTTAATTTCAAATATAGATTCCACTCCCGTGTTCTATAAAAGACGGGGCAAAAGTTTAAAAGTGGGTTAAGAAATAGAATATGACGAATAAAAAAACACATAAATGAAAATTTCCCAAATTTTGATAATGAAAGCACCCAATAATTTGAAATTATAAATAAAAAAAAAAAAAGAATCCAGATCAAGAGTATCAGGAAAATCATATAAAATCCTCCATATTAGTATTTTGAATAAAATGGTTACTGATTTAATATCGAAAGTATAACTTGAAAGTGACACTTAAGTGGTCATCCAAAAGTTATACTTTCTATTAATTTTAGGGTTAGTAATATGAAAAATCTTAAACTGGTATATTTGTGATAAATTTATCCCAAATCAGCATACATATGATGAATTTACTCTCATTTAGTTTTCGTTAAATTTTACTTTCAAATTGCTAAGTTGGATGACACGTGATTGTTGACATGTGTGCCGGTTTGAGGTTTTATCTTCCCTTTGTCATTGTGTACTAGTTTTGTGATTTTTTATTATAATAACAAATGGTAAATTTATCATAAATGTACCAATTTAAGATTTTTTGTGATTAAAAAATTAGCTTTGAGTAAATTTGTCGCATATATATATCAATTTGGAATTTTTCGTAATATTAACCATTAATTTTAAACATAAGTAGTTTAAACTTACCAACAAATAAGTTTTATGGCAACAATTAACCAACATCACATGACATTTCACTAAAAGAACAATTTGTGCAGTGCAAAATTATGTCCATGCTAAATATGTAGACGGTAGCAAAAAAAAAAAAAAAAAAACAGAATCAAGTCACCCATTGCAAAAAAAAAAAAAATATATCAAATGGTAGAATGAATAGCACAAGGAAAGAAATGAGACACTGAATTTACATTATTCGAATAATGTGACTACTCCACACAAAGAACAGCATAAGATTCTACTCTCGATCAAGCAATATAATAGTAATTATAACCATATTCGAATCACTCAAATACTTACATGGTGTGAAAGCATGTAATTGCACTTGATAACTTACGTGGTGTTCAACACTCATGAGTTATCATGAAACAATTTATCAATCTTGCAAAGAAATTTATAATCTTACCACAAGATTTATTGGTGTCAAAGAATTTGCAATTTCTTTGGAACGTAATTCACAAGCAAGCTGCACAATTAAATTATTAGGGCTAAAAGTTCCCCTGATCATGAATGGCCTAAAACAAAACCACACCCATGTTAGCCAATTCCCAAAAGAAAACTCACCCAAACTAGAAATCTATTTATCCACACAGCCGGTGCACTAGAAGCTAAAAGCTAGTGGTGAGATAGACTTCGCCGCGACTTAAATATACACAGCATGCGGCGATGGCTGTTGCCAGTGCCTGCCAATGCGGATATCGGAAGTTGAACTTCATCACTTCCCTCCAAAAGAAATCCTAGATAGTACTCATATCCTTCATCTGACCTTTGCAGGAAGCCAGGCAAGACCAAACTCAAGCCAGGCAAGACCAAACTCATTATTGGTATGCACATTTAATTCATTGCTTCCGAAGTTTTAGACTCAAGAGTTAAGTCGGACATGGAGGGAGCATGAAACTTAATATTCAATGTGATCTCTGACAACCATGGTGTTGCTTGAAGTATTTTGTGTTTGGATGCGTAATTTTTCTTATTTCATTTCGGTTTCTGCTGGCAGACTGTACAAGGTTGACAATAAGAAATTTGGAAGCTAGACGAGGATTGTCAGCAATGACATATCTGTATATTATGAAGTCTGATCATTGTTAGTATTATTGGGTGGTTTGGTTTTGTCTCTGCCTAAATCTATTTTAGTTGTTGGCGCTGGATTCTGTTTTAGTTGTTCTCTTGTGAGAACCCGAAATTGCTTATTAGCTTCTGATCAACACGATTTGCTCGAATGTCTTCTGAAAACTAATCGTCTTCATTACTTTGCAAAAAGATCATTTGTTGTCCATTAAGCAAATCAGTTTGTGCATGATTTGCAGCTTGTGCATTGGGAAGCTTGTCTATTGGGCTCGTTATGATCTTACTATACATTTTTAAGACGAGAAGTTTGTCAATTCAGAAGACATCCTGTTTTGGCAAAGATGAAACTGCAGAAGAGAGGGCAAAGGCAGAGCAATTCATAAGAACTTATCAGTCAACCTTATTGACCAATTATTCATACAAGGACGTAAAGAAGATGACCAACGCCTTGAAGGAGCGACTGGGTGAAGGTGGATATGGTACTGTCTATAAAGGAAGGATGCCAGGCGGGCGACCTGTCGCTGTCAAAATACTCGACAAGTCCAGCAACAACAGCCAGGACTTCATCAACGAAGTTGCAACCATAGGCACGATTCACCATGTTAATATTATCCGTTTGCTCGGTTTCTGTTTGGAAGGTTCAAAACGAGCTCTAATCTATGAGTACATGCCTAACGGGTCTCTAGGAGATTTGCTGCATAGAGAAGGGTCAAAACTTTCTTTGACGATGGAAAGACTACTCGAAATTGCTGTAGGGGTTGCCCTTGGAATTGAGTACTTGCACAAGGGCTGCAACTCGCGGATATTGCATCTCGACATAAAGCCCCAGAATGTTTTGCTGGACGAGAACTTCAACCCGAAAATCTCTGATTTCGGGTTGGCGAAAATATACTCCAGGAATAGAAGCTTCATCACCATGACGGGTGCTAGGGGGACGATCGGGTTCATTGCTCCCGAAATATTCATGAGAAATCTGGGAAATCCTTCTCATAAGTCTGACGTCTACAGCTTTGGAATGCTATTGCTCGAGATGGTTGGCAGGAGGAAGCAAGAAGAAGTGAAGGGAAGCGCATCAAGTGAATCGTATTTTCCAGGCCAGATTTACGATGAAATCAATGAAGAAAGAGCACAAGAATTTGGCAATCTCGTGGAAGAAGAAGTTGCTGTGTCAAGAAAGATGGTTACGGTAGGTTTGTGGTGCATTCAAATAAATCCGAAGGATCGGCCCTCAATGACACAAGTGCTGGAAATGTTGATGGGCAACTTGAAAAGCATTCCAATGCCTCCTAAGCCGCAGTTCTTTTCTCCTCCTCACGCGCAGGTCGTGCCCGGAAGTTCTTCCAAAGATATAGATGCTGGTGTTGTATCCCTCACTCTTGACAGTCAAGAAATGTAGCTGATCGATAGAGGGATTCATCTCTGTGCCAAAGCACATTGAGAATGGCGTATGATAGCATATCAGGATGACATGGGGTGGGAAACAAGTTGACATTGGCCCCTTCATGTTCCAATGCGAATGTAGGCATCAGCATAGGATAGAGAAGAAATAATTGACGGAACTCGAAGAAAAGAAAGGGTTGTATGAGACACACCAGAAACCCCGAGGAAAGATCTTTCTCTGTGTTGGGTTCTGGGCAATACTGAGGGACCTTAAACTCAATACGTACAAACATCCAATTTAATTGAGGAACTTTTCTAAGATGGTACTTAGTGATTCGCCCCTATTGCGCATGATCCGGAGACATTAGACAAATGATTATTCTCCCTAATAAAGTATGAGTTCATTTAGGACATGAATTCACCTCCAGATCTACTACTTGAGGCATGATCGAATAAGGAAGGAGAGAGTTTAAGCTACTCCGAGTTACGAGGAGCTCGGCTTGATTTGTTTCGAATTTGAATAGCTCAAGTACTTACTCGTGCAGAACTCAAACTATAAGTTCTCAAGCATGATCGAAAAGTTGTTTGTTATATATTATAAACATATATACACTTTTATAGATATTACAAGATTGACAATGCAATATTTTCATTTTGGTTCACTTTCCAAATTCTAGTCTAGTATGGCCTTTTAACTCTTGTTTAGACTGAGAAACTTACTGTAAAAGCTTGAAGCGCCACGATTTGAATCGAGTCAAGCTTGGCTGATTTGAAACATTATTTGAGTTGAGCGCAAGTCTGAGAATTTATGATCGATAAAGCTTCCATTATATTTCGAGATTATACTCAGGACTTAATTATCATAATCAACTCCAGCCGGAGTACAAACTCTGCGAGCACACAGGATCACGGGCCTAGATCAGAATTTCTACTTGACCCCTAAGTCAATCCAAGCAGTTGAAGTGTCTCTCCAGGAAGCTTCCCCAGTATGGTTACGGGGGATCTCGTCCATCGACTAGGGTGAGTCCTCCGAAAGTCAAGAATCTATATACATGAAAACATCTGTGCAAGCTTCTCTCCCATCTTGTTCTCGAAGTTCTAATCTAATGTACTCTCTACGTCTTCCAAGGATATCTGAAAATAGAAATTCAATCATGAGAGTCTCAAATGATCATATTTAAATGAAAAATGTCTATGACCAGATCAGGTTACATCCTTATGAAGAAAAAAAAGTAGGGAAATTACACCGATGGCTAATCAACTTTTCAACTTACTTTTAGATTGGCCCTCGCTCCTATTCTAACGTATAAATTGACCAACTATGGCTTTACCCTCAATCAAGCCATTATCTATCATGTGACCAAAATATCCCGAAAAATGTGGACATAACTTGTACCATACCACTTATTTCACTCTTATATTCACATATAAAATGCCATTATGGATGTATCCGTCCTTATCGAACTCTCATTGTTCAACTCATTTTAGCTCCCACCCAATTTTAAAGACTTCTACTGTAGCTCCCTTGACTTTTTTTTTTTTTGGAATTTCGAAAAGGTCCTCGCACTTGTAGGGTGGATACATTGTCAATATTTTTCTAATATAAAGGCAAAATTACAATGCTTTAAAAAGTCTTTCCTTTTGGGTTAACACTGCAAATTCAAAACTGATACACCTACAATAAATTTATCCCAAATTAATTTTTTTAACACACAAAATCCCAAACGAACATACTTCTAATAAATTTACCCTAAGGGCGCATTTGGTAACCATTCTATTCTCGGGAACAATTTCTGATCAGAAATAATTCTTTTTTATTCTGTTTTCGGGAACAATTTCTAAACAAAAGAACGTGTTTGGTAACCGTACAAAATTTCTAATTCTAGAATGGAAAAGGAACAGAAATGCATTTGGTAATTACATAAAATTTCAATTCTTTTTCAATTACCTTTTTAGATGAGTGTAAATTTGATATTGAATTCTCATGGACCACTCACTAATATAATTGTCTTCTTATGAGTGAAGAAATCATATTATATTTTATCATATTTTCAATTTCAAAAGAATTTGAATTTAGAATTCTATTCCATTCTAAAATTCTATCAAATTATAGAAATTCTATTGATTAATTATATTTATACTAAGTAATAAAAACATTAACTAATCAATATTTTATTAAATAGTAAATAATAAACTATAGTATAAACTATAAATATAAATACTAAATAAAAAATTAAATATGTATTCTATATAAAGCAAAATTTCAATTCCTACTTCAAATCATTTTTTTATTTTTTAAATTATTTTATTATTTTATTATTATTTTTCCTTTCTTTCTCCCCTTCTTCTTTTTCTTCAAGGTGGCCGATCACCAGCCTAAGGATGACAAGTGATCGGCTAGACGAGGGTCAGCAAGGCCGTGCCTCATCAGCTGAGCCTCGCTGGCAGTTGGGCAAGCAACCTCACCCAGCCAAGTGAGGCTCCCCAATGGCCGAGGGAGCCAGGGGAGGCCCACCTGGCCACTGGCGAGGCTCGGCCTCACCGGTGGCTGGGCGAGCTCGATGGCGGGGGTGGCGGCGACGATAGCACTTGAAGAACAAGAAGAAAGAAGAGAAAAAAAAAATAGGTTGACTTGATTCTAGAATTGTTCTCGGGAACAAGAATCAATTTTTTTTTTTTTTATTCTTGATTCTACTCCAAATCTATTCCCAAGAACAAAAATTTTATCAAATGTGATTCTGTTCTAAAACTACTCCTGAGAATAAAAGAATAGAAATAAACACCGTTTGGCAAGTTAACAAACAGACCCTAAATGACGACAAAAAACCTCATACCAGTATACTTGTAATAAATTTACTCCAAACTAATTTTTTAACCGCTAAAAATCTGAAAATGGCACATTTGTAACAATTATACCATCCGTTAAATTGGATAAATGTCACAAAAAATACAAAACTAGTACAATTGTAAAAAGCGAAGAATAAAATCCTAAACTCGTATACTAGTTGACTATCACTTATCATCCAACTCAGTAATTTGACGGTAAAATTTGACGGTAAAATTTAACGAAGACTAATAAAAGTAAATTTGTCACGAGTATATCAGTTTGAAATAAATTTAAGCTTTTGGTAGTAAAAAAAAAAGGAGAAGACTTACAATCTCGTTCCCGAGAAATCGTCGCAATGGTAAAGAATTCAAAACCTTAAATTTTGACTTCAAGTGTGAAGATATGCTTTTAGAGAAGAGGGTCATCATAAGAATGAATTAACAATGCGTAGGAACTCTAAAGACCAAATTCATTAAGATCACTTGGAGCTCATGGACTGACCCAACAATTAGAAATTAGTGGTTTCTTCGAATTGCTCTACTACTCTGTCAATTCTGCCGCTCAACAAGCCCAAAGTGTCAGTCATATCTGGTTGGTGAGACAGGAGTTTGCGGCGCTCCTCAGCAAGTTGAGTTTCAAGGTTAAGGATGTTTCTTTTCAATTGGGATTCAATCTTCATCATCATTAAAAATGACTTCATAAGATGTTCTGCTTCAATTTTCTGCTTCTGGGCTTTCTCAGCAAATGCTTGGACCCTGCGTTCTGAGAGAACCAAAGACTGGAACCAATCACTGTTTCTCTTAACTAAGTCCAAGCTCTCAAGGAAGATTGAAAAATATTTTTCGCAACTGGCTCGGAAAGCGCGATGTCCAGCAAAAGCAAGGTCAGAACAGAATGATTCAAGGAGGGCTTTGGCCTGTACTTGGAGCCGAGGATCACAGAAAGTCCAAAGAGGCCTCCTCTGGATATCTTCAAAAATGATTGAAGTTGTTCCTCTAGGGCAAGCTTAGGGTGCGCACGACAAAATTTCTGGAACAAAAATTGATTTCTCAATTTTTATTTCAGAAATTAAGAAGTTAAAAATTTTAACTTCTGATTTCTTCTTCAAATATATTTCTGGAATAAAAATCTATTTCAAAAATAAAAAAATCAAACTGCATTACCAAACGGATTTCTGTTCCAAACCTATTTCAAAAAACAAAAAAACAGATAAATAAAGAAATAGAAATTTTATCATGCGCGCCCTTAATAAGTTCCTTTGAACTAAACTTAAAAGGAGTAACAGAAGGCATCCGTACAATTCTATGAAGATTCTGTTTGGTGCTATCTAGGATGTCCAAAGCAAGAAAAGATACCTTCTTCAAGTCGAGCTGGGTCGTTGACCCGATAATTATAGGAACGGGTTCATGATAGAGAACCTAACAAAATAAATGTCAGAAGCAATAAAAAAAAATAAAAAAAATCAATGCAAGTTGAAAACCTGACTTACATCAATAGATACAATGCACTCTGACCCACTCAGTAGCAGCATGGTCATAGAAGAACGCCAAACTGTAGTTGAAGTGACAGAAGGTGAGAAGATAACTTCTAATGTCACTAGAGCAGACAATGAGGAAATGAAATCTTAGACTGAGGATAACTCGGGGTCTCTTTCTTCTCCGATCCAAGGGGTCAAAGTAGTTGGTGGCTCTTAGAGGAAACCTGAGGAAACAATAGGTAAGATGGGAGTGGCAGCGGGATCATCCCTTCTTTCTGGGGGAAGATCTGGAGTGAGAGGAGAGTTCACTTCCATGTTTCTCTGGGGGCGACGACGTTGTTTCTCTTTGAAGCACGTCGGGATCGTGCCCACTAGCAATAGAAGAGGTAAGCTCTCGGGGGCGAGCCAGTCCTGGTGAGTCTTCCCCATCTGTTGAAGGAGATCCGTTCATTCCATCCGAAGACGAGGAAGCATGTTCTGAGGAAGGAAGTGTTGCAAGACCTGGGGAATTGTCAGTACTAATTGGAATGATGCTGAAGTCTCGAGAGCAAGAGAAGTCAAAGATGTGGGACTATCAACACGAGAACGGCCATGTGTTTGCAATGGTTCCACATCGATAATCTCGGGAGCGAAAGAGCTAAAGGTTATGCGTGCTGATCGGGTAGATTGTACAATCGGGACAGACCTTGGTAAGCGTCTCCTATTTCGAGGTAGGGGTGCTTGCCCGGAAGCAAGGACATATAGATCATGGGGACATTAAACTAAAGCCAAACTAAAGAGTACCACAAAGCTAAGAAAATAAAATACTTGGGTCTCGCGTTCTTTTCAACGCATAATGAGTTGGAATGGTAGGAAAGCTAGATGAAGGTTCAACAATGTCGGTAGGAGCAGCCTTGGAGATGATCTTGCCGAGAATCGCGTCAAAGTCTTCGGTAAAAAGAGAATCTCGGTAAGTCCTCCACCAAGTAATGAAGCTCTTGAAAACGCTAGGGGCTGAGACGAAAGGTTTGATCGTGAAATGGCGGAGTATTTTGTTGGTGGTAGTGCGGCAACAAATGAAAGCATCAAACGTTTTAGTCACCCCGAAAAGCTGCTTCTCTTCTAACTGGAAGTCCATGGAGTAAAGAGCCATAAGCGGAATGCCCGGGGTTAAACCAAGTTGCCGAGCACAATACTGAGGGGAGTAGACCTCCGTGCCTAACTTTAATTTTCCTTTCAGCAACAACCTCAAAGTCAGATCAAATGCAATTAAAACGGATCGCCAGAATCCTTGGTTGTCCTTAGCCCAACCAAAATCAAAGACAAAGGCTTGAAAGCAGGCAAAAATCATTGGTATACAAAGAATGATGATAAAACCAATGTAGCTGATTTTCGCACACCCACACATGGGTATAGTGGAGTCTAACCCACACCCAATCTTTTTTTTAGGTACATTAAAGAAATCCTACATTTATTAATTGGTCCACTTCCTCCCACTTTTTCTACGTGGAACAAGGAAACATACACTTAGTTTGTTTTACAAACAAATTTCCAACATCTTCCACTTCAAAATCTTTGGGATGTACTCGAGGTACAAATTAGGAGTGGAAACGAAGAAGAGTTCGAGAGATTAGTCAATGATTTCTAGAGTCAGAACCGGAAAGGCGACAATGGCAACAAGGACAAAGGCGAAGAAGAAGGAGGAGGGGAGGACTTGAGGTGAGTCAGGGATACCCTTAAGAGAGGAAGACAGATGGAAGCTTGTTGCAGAAGAGAGAGGCGGGAAGCTTGTTGCAGAAGAGAAACGGAAACGTGAAAGAAAAGAGGATCTCGTCGAGTTTTGTTACAAAGAAGAGAGAGAGAGAGCAAGCAGTCAACAAATGTCGACATTGAACTGTGCTCAGTCCATTCCGTAGAAAGCCATCCGGAGGAGAGAAAAAAGTTAGCTTCCGCCGTAATTTTTCATCGAACGTCAAAAGTAGAATTGATTAAATTAAGGAATGCCGTGCCTGATGGTTTGAAGCCACTGAATATTTTCTCACACGGAACATAATGCTTGGAAGTTTGGTTTGTCGGTATTTGAAATTGCCCGGTAATGCTGGAACTAGTTGGCTTGCCATGGTTAGTTCCACTGTACGTGGGGAGGCTCTGACGTCAAAAGGGCTATTAGCGTTCATAAACAATTGACTAGTCTATAAAAAAAGGTTTACAGATTAGAGAATGGAGAAGTGGAGATTGAACACAAGTTTTCTTGTGAATTACGCCATCACTGTCAAACCATGCGGCCCCCGCTTTTCCCCGCGCTCACCATCTTCCTCGTCCCCATCTTCGGCACCGCCCAATCTCGAGAGTACCCGTCGTACTACGACCCATGCCGGCCTTTCACCTGCGGAGGCATCAACTTCCCCTTCCCCTTCTCCGACGCCGCCACCTTCGGCACTGGCCGCTTCGACTGCGGCCTCCCCCGCTTCCAGGTCTCCTGCGATGCCGCCGGCCGCCCCGTCCTCGACCTCCCCGGCACTCCCTACCAGGTCCGAGCTCTCTACCTGGACCGCCAGGACCTCGCCGTCACCGTCGTCAACGCCCAGCTCATCAAAGACCTGGCCGCCGGCTCCTGCGAGACGCTCCAGAACCTGACCGTCCCGAGCTCCGGGGTCAAGATCGACAACCTCAGCCTCCCTCCTCAGTGGCGCTTCAACCTCACCTTCTTCAAGTGTGCCGCCGGCATTGCGCTCCCCCGCGAGCTCACCGACTCGACGGTGGTGAACGCGAGCTGTGGAGACGCGGAGCTTTATCTGTGGATGAACCGATCGAGCGATCAGTCGATCGGTTCCCACAACTCGTACGGGGGAGAGACGCCCGACGGATGTACGCTCGTGCAGGTGCCTGTGTCCGATGGCCTCGGTTTAAGGAGCAGTGGGTTTATGAACAAGAGTAATGGCGAGAGGTGGAGATTCGTTCTCGATCTGATGGGTAAAGGATTTCGTCTGGTGTGGTCCGCCATTCCGGAGTGCGACCGCTGCCAGCTGAGGGGCGGACGGTGCGGATTCGACGCCAGTTTGGGAAAAGTCATCTGCTTCGGCGGCAGCTGCAAGTAAGTCCTTTGACGTTTTTTTTTTTTAAATCAATCTTATTCTAACTTACAACTCACTCTTGGATTTTCACTTTATCACTATGCAATAAAATTTCAGCCCTCGAAGAAGATGGAGAATCGAACTCTCCACTTTCCCCTTCCCATCTGTTTCGAATGCATACATCTATGATGAAATTTGCGATAAGTATTGCGAAGTTTTAAAAAACATCGTCAAAAAAATCTGATTGAGTCATTAAATTTCGAAAAATGCAATCAGTCCCTAAAGTTAACACCGTTAGCAAGATTTTTCCGTTAAAAATACTGATGTGACATTTTAAATAATTTTTTATTTTTCACGTGGATTTTTTTAATTATTTTTTATTCATTTTTAACAAATTAGATTAATTCATTTTATCTTATTTTCACCAAAAACTAAAAAGAAAAGTTAAAAAAATTTATTTTTAAAAATTATTTTAAAAAAAAAAAAATCAATGGCTCATCTCCCCACCGCCACCCATCGCCAGAGGGGCTGGGCAAGGCCTCGTCGGCCCCAAGTGAGGGTCAATGAGGCCCGCCTACGGCGAGGGAATGATCGCCGACCCCCCATGAGGGTTGGCGAAGACTCGCCCAGGGCGAACGACGCCGCCGCCTTGGCCCCCACAAGGGCCGGCGAGCCCAGATTGAGGCACCCCCGCCGAGATTTGGCGAGCCTCGCCGACCCCGAGTGAGGGCCAACAAGGCCTCGCCCAAGGCGGGCAACGGTTGCCGGCCCTTGCCTAAGCCGGCGGGGGCCCGGCCACTTGACCACCACCCGGGACTAGCGACCATCACCCGGCCCCTCCCGGCAATGGGGGCGGCGAGAGAGAGGAGTCGCTTTTTTTTTTTTTAATTTTTAAAAATAAATTTTTAACTTTTCTTTTTAGTTTTTGGTAAAAATTAGATAAAATGAATAAATCTAATTTTTTTTTTTTATAAAAATGAATAAAAAATAATTAAAAAATCCACACGGAAAATAAAAAAAAAATTATTTAAAATGCCACGTCAACATTTTTAACGGAAAATGCTAACGGTGTTAATTTTATAACTCGATTGAAATAATTTGACAAGTTTTAGGACTTAATTGCACTTTTTGCAAGTTTTAGGACTTAATTGCATTTTCGTGACAAGTTTTAAGACTTTTATAACACTTATCCCATGAAATTTTCATCAATAAAAAGGAATAGTTAATGTCAGGGAATGTGGAAAGTTTGATTCCCCAACTTCTTAGAAGCTGGGATGGAGATATTTAGTTTCAAATATTGTGGTGTTCCACCCTCTTGCTTTGTAAATGAGTAGGATAAAAGTCTTAGAGTAAGTAAAAAGATAAAATAAAATAAAACAAACGAAAGTTCCCCAAAACTTGATGATGAAAACACCCCATAATTTGAAAATTAAAAAACAAAAATCAAGATCAAGAATGTTAGAAAAATCATATAAAATCCTCCATATTAATATTTTGAATAAATGGTCCAGCATGCTTTTACTGAGTTAACATTGAAAGTGAAACTTAAGTGGTCATTCAAAAGTTACACTGTCCATCATACAAAAAAGTCCAAATTGATATACTTATGACAAATTTACCTTCCATTAATTTTTATTAAATTTTTCTGTTAAATTGTTAAATTAGATGACAGTAACATTTGACAGAGATACTAGTTTGAGGTTTCACCTTAAGTTTATCATATGTGTACCAATTTTATGGCTTTTCATTAAATTAATCAAATTTAACAAAAACTAACGAATGGTAAATTTGTCACAAATGTACAAATTTGGAGTTTTAGATGATCAAAAAATTAATTTATGATAAATTGATCATAAATATATCAATTTAGTGTTTTTCATAGTATTAACCCTTAATTTTAAACACGAGTAATTTCAAACTTACCAAATAAGCTTCATAGCAACAATTAATCAACATCACATGACATTTCAATAAAAGAGCAGTTTGTGGAGCGCAAAATTAGGGGTAATACCACAAAAAATCCAAATTGATATACTTGTGACAAATTTACTCCAAACGAATTTTTTAACAACCAAAAACCCAAACTGACATATTTTTGACAAATTTACTCGAAACTAATACACTTATAATAAATTTACCATCTATTAATTTACATTAAATTTTTTTGTCAAATTATTGAGTTAGTTGACAATTGATTAGTTTACCGATTTGGAATTTTACTCTCTCTTCAGTTTTGTGATTTTTTTTGTTATTAATCCAATTTAATAGATGATATATTATTACAAATATACTAGTTTAGGGTTTTTGGCAGTAAAAAAAATTAGTTTTCAGTAAATTTTAAACAAGTGTATTAGTTTGGGTTTTTTGTGGTTATTTGGGATAAATTTATCGTAGGAGTTCTAATTTGGGATTTTTTATTGTTAAAAAATTAATTTGTGGTAAATTTATCATAAGTATACCAATTTAGAATTTTGATATTAACATTCACAAGCAAGCAGCACAATTAGATTATTATGGCCAAAAGCTTCCCTGCTTATTAATGCAATTCCAAAAATCTCTCAAACTAGAAATCCAACCCTACAAAGATTTCTGTCCAAATCAAAAAAAAAAAAAAAAAAAAAAAGAGTCCACAAAGATTTATTGTTGCTTCGTACTTTCGGTCAACCAAAAGTTTAATCAAGACTTTCCTAATTAAATCTCAAGTCGTATAATGAGAAAATAAAAATAAAAATTCTGCTTACCTTTACGGATTCAAGTTGGAGACATGTTCTCGAGACAACCTTGGGAATTCTATTTGTCCGCACAGCCTGTGCACTAGAAGCTAAAAGCTAGAGGTGAGATAGACTTCGCTATGACTTAAATATATGTACAGCATGCAGCGATGGCCGTTGCCACTGCCTCTCTCCTAATGAGGATATTGGAAGTTGAACTTCATCACTTCCCTCGAAAAGAAATCCTACACGGTACTCATTTCCTTCGTCTGACCTTTGCAGGAAGGCAAGCAAGACCAAACTCATTATCGGTATGCACATTTACTTCATTGCTTCTGAAGTTTTAGACTCTAGAGTTAAGTTGGACATGGAAGAGAGCATGAAACTTAATATTTGATATGATCTCTGATAGCCATGTTCTTGCTTGAGGTATTTCGTGCTTGAATGCATAATTTTTCTTATTTCATCTCAGTTTTTTGCTGGCAGAAAGGTTGACGATGAGAAATTTTGGAAGCTAGACGAGGACTGCAGCAATTACATATCTGCATATTATGAAGTCTGATTATTTTTAGTTTCATTGGGTGGTTTGGTTTTGCCTGTCCCTATTGAGAAGTTACAGACCATGCTTAGTGATAGGGATTCTCAAGGAGCAATGGCACTGAATTCTGTTTTAGTTGTTCTCTTGCAAGAACCCAAAATTGTTTATTGGCTTCTCATCAACGTGACTTGCTTGAATTCCTTCTGCAAATTAATCGTCTTTATTACTTTGCAAAAAGGTTGTTGGTTGTCCATTAAGCTAATCAGTTGGCGCATGATTTGCAGGTTGTGCATTGGGAAGCTCTTCTTTTGTGCTCATTATGACCTTACTGTACATTTTTAAGACGAGAAGCTTGTCAATTCAGAAGACATCCCGTTTTGGCAAAGATGAAACTGCAGAAGAAAGGGCAAATGCAGAGCAATTCCTAAGAACTTATCAGTCAACCTTATTGACCAAGTATTCATACAAGGACGTAGAGAAGATGACTCATGCCTTGAAGGAGCGACTAGGTAAAGGTGGATATGGTACTGTCTACAAAGGAAAGCTGCCGGACAGGCGACCAATCGCCGTCAAAATACTCAACAAGTCCAGCAACAACAGCCAAATGTTCATTAACGAAGTTGCAACCATAGGCACAATTCACCATGTTAATATTATCCGTTTGCTCGGTTTCTGTTTGGAAGGTTCAAAACAAGCTCTTATTTATGAGTACATGCCTAACGGGTCTCTAGGAGATTTGCTGCATAAAGAAGGGTCAAAACTTTCTTTAGCGATGGAAAGACTGCTCGAAATTGCTATTGGGGTTGCCCTTGGAATTGAGTACTTGCACAAGGGCTGTGCCTCACGGATATTGCATCTCGACATTAAGCCCCATAATGTTTTGCTTGACGAGAACTTCAACCCGAAAATCTCTGATTTTGGGTTGGCAAAAATACACTCCAGGAGTAGAAGCTTCATAACCATGACAGGTGCTAGGGGGACAATCGGGTTCATTGCTCCTGAAATATTCATGAGAAATAATCCTTCTCATAAATCCGATGTCTACAGCTTCGGAATGCTGTTGCTTGAGATGGTCGGCGGGAGGAAGCATGAAGAAGTAAGGGGAAGTGCATCGAGTGAATTGTATTTTCCAGGCCGAATTTATGACGAAATCAATGAAGAAAGAGCACAAGAATTCGGTGATCTTGTGGAAGAAGAAGTTGCTGCGTCAAGAAAGATGGTTATGGTAGGCGTGTGGTGCATTCAAATAAATCCGAAGGATCGGCCCTCAATGACACAAGTGCTGGAAATGTTGATGGGCAACTTGGAAAGCATTCCAATGCCTCCCAAGCCGCAGTTCTTTTCTCCTCCTCGCGCGCAGGTCGTGCCTGGAAGTTCTTCCCTCACACCTGACAGTCGAGAAATGTAGCTAATCGTATAAGGGGATTCATCTCTGTGCCAAAGCACATTCGAGAATAGCGTATGATAGCATATGAGGATGACATGGGGTGGGAAACAAGTTGACATTGGCCCCTTCTTGTTCCAATGTGAATGTGGGCATCAGTATAGGATAGAGAAGAAAGAATTGAAGAAGAAGCAAAAAAAAAGGCTTGTATGAGCCACACCAGAAACCTCATGGAAAGATCTTTATCTGTGTTGGGTTCTGGACAATACCGAGGGACCCTAAACTCAATACGTACAAACATCCGATTTGATTGAGGAACTTTTCTAAGATGGTACTCAGTGATTCGCCCGTATTGCGCATGATCCGGAGACATTAGACAAATGACTACTCTCCCTAATAAAGCATGAGTTCATTTAGGACATGAATTCACCTCCAGATCTACTACTTGAGGCATGATTGAATAAGAGTACGAGAGAGTTTAAGCTACCCCGAGTTACAAGGAGCTCGGCTCAATTTGTTTCAAATTTGAATAGCTCCAATTTCTTACTCGTGCAAAACTCAAACTATCAGTTCCCAGGCATGATCGAAAAGTTGTTTATTATATATTATAAACATATATACACATTTATGTATATTACAAGGTTGACAGTGCAATATTTTCATTTTAGTTCACTTTCCAGATTCGAGTCTTGTATGGCCTTTTAACTCTTGTTTAGACTTAAAAAATTACCGTAAAAGCTTGAAGCGCCACGATTTGAATCAAGTCAGGCTTGGCTTATTTGAAACATTATTTCAGCTGGGCGCAAGGTTGAGAATTTATGATTGATAAAGCTCCCATTATGTTTTGAGTCTATATTCAAGACTCAATGATCGTAATCAACTCAAGCCAGAAAGAAAAAAAGTCCTAGATTTATTATATTTTTACTAATTCAATCATAAACATTTTAACTTTACCAATTGAGTTCTAAATATCTTCACGTTTTGCTAATTAAGTCCATTCGATCAATTTTAGCCAAAATTTGCTGACATAGACACCGATGCTGATGTGGAAAAATTTACTATCTTTCAATATTTTTTTGAATTTTTAAAATATTATGTATATTTTTAATTTCTTTTTTTTTTTTTTAATTTATTTCCCTTTTTCCTTTGGCCAATTGCCTAGCCTCCAACGACGGGCAAAGGCCACGACTAGCAAGGGTCAGACTCATAGGCCTCAGGTGAGGTCGCCCTCGTCGGGATCTAGCAAGAGGCAACCCCGCCGAGACCTTGCCAAT
This sequence comes from Eucalyptus brandiana, assembly GCA_014182725.1. Classification (NCBI taxonomy): domain Eukaryota; kingdom Viridiplantae; phylum Streptophyta; class Magnoliopsida; order Myrtales; family Myrtaceae; genus Eucalyptus; species Eucalyptus brandiana. The sequence goes on from CM024669.1 coordinate 35,860,356, forward strand.
CCTGGGCGAGGCTTGCCCTCGCTAGATTCCCGCAAGGGTGACCTCGCCTAAGGCTGGCGAGCCCAACTCTCATTGCTTGTGGCCTCTAGCCGGTTGCTAGAGGCTAGGCGACCGATCAAAGGAAGAAAAGGAAAAAGAAATAAAAAATAATTTAAAAATATAAAAAATAATTAAAAAATATAAAAAATAATTAAAAATTAAAAAAATTAAAAATAGTAAATTTTGTCTATGTCCATGTCGGTTGTATCACGTAAAATGGTCGACATCCACGCGTCCGAATTTTGGCCAAAATTCGCCCGACAGACTTAATTGATAAAATTAAAAGGATCGAGGCGAATTAACAAAAGTGTAATAAATTTAGAACTTTTTAGATAATTTTTCCCAAGTCGGAGTATAAACTTTGTGACCTAACAAGATCACGGCCCTAGATCAGAATTTCTACTTGACCTCTAAGTCAATCCAAGCAGTTGAAGTGTCTTTCAAGGAAGCTTCCCCGGTATGGTTACGAGGGATCTCGTCCATCAACTACGGTTAGTCATCCGAAAGTCAAGAATCTATGCACATAAAAATGACCGTGCAAGCTTCTCTCCCATCTTATTCTCCAAGTACTAATCTAATGCACTTTATGGGTCTTTTAGGGGATCTCTAAAATAGAAATTCAATCATGAGAATCTTGAATGATCATATTTAAATGAAAAATGTGTATCACTAGATCAAGTTATATACTTATTTAAAAAAAAAAAGGGAAATTACACCGATGACTAATCAACTTTTCAACCTACTTTTAGATTAGCCTTCCCTTCAATTTTAACGTATAAATCAATCAACTATGGCTTTACTTTCAATCAAGCCATTATCTATCATGTGACCAAAAATATCCCGAGAAATTTAGACATAACTTGTACCGTACCACTTATTTACTGTTATATTAAGGTACAAAATGCCATTATAGATGTATTTGACCCTATCAAACTCTCATTGTTCAACTCATTTTAGCTCTCACCCAATTTTAAAGACTTCCACTGTAGCTCGCTTACCCCTTTTCTTTTCTTTTTCCGAATTTCGAAAAGGTCCTTGCGCTTATAGCGTGGTTAGTATCATTGCTAGTTTAATTATAATGGAAAAAAAATAGAAATTACATTGTCAATGTTTTTCTAATATAAAGGCAGAATTACAATGCTTTAAAAAGTCTTTCTTTTTGGGTTAATACTACAAAAAATCCAAACCCGATACATTTATAATAAATTTACCCCAAACTAATTTTCTTATCACAAAAAACCTCAAACTGATATATTTTTGATAAATTTACCCTAATTGATTACAAAAACCTCGTACCAATATACTTGTGACAAATTTACCGAACCACTAAAAACCTCAAATCGGTACATTTATGACAAATATATCATCAATTAAATGAGATTAATTCCACAAAAAAACATACAAAATTAGTACAATTGTAATAAGCAGAGAGTAAAATCCTAAAGCGGTACATCAATCACCCGTTACAGGTTATTTAATTCAACAATTTGACAGTAAAATTTAAGAGAGACTAATAAAAGTAAATTTGCTATAAATATATCAATTTGTGGTAAATTTATCAAAAGTATACGTAGTCAAAAAAATTAATTGTGATAAATTTATTATAAGTGTATTGATTTGAAATTTTTTTGTAATATTAATTTTTTTTATTTTGCCAAAAAAAGTGAAGGCCTCAATATATTTTTACCTTTTACCAAAAAAAAAAAATTTCCTTAGCCAAAAGAAGGAAAAGACTGACAATCTCGTACCTGGGTGACTGTCGCATTTCTCGTTCGTAACTTCGTGAAGGAATTCAAAACCGAAACAAGCACACTATTCTTTCTTTTATCTCTTTCTATTTCACTCCGCAATCGCCAATTGATAAACCATTTGATTTCCCAACACCCCCTCACCCCCAACCCGGGAGAAAAATCTTCACCCGTTTTCCCGGATTTCGGTTTGATTCCTTTCCCGGTCAATCTCGTGTTTTTTGGATTCTTTTGCCCGAGAAAAAGCACTAAAATTTCTCATTTTGTTTTGTGTTGGGAAGTCTGTTGACCCTGAGAATAGCTGGACTTGAGAGATTAGGGATCGTTGAATTATTCCAAGAAGCTGCAGATTCATTCAGAGGCCCCCGGGATATAGTCCTTCTCTAGAGAGAGAGAGGAGAGAGGAGAGAGATGGGGTCGAAGGTGGAAGGTTCATCTGCGCCGGCAATCAGGCGAGACCCATACGAGGTGTTGTGCGTGTCGAGAGATTCCACCGACCAGGAGATCAAATCTGCTTATAGAAAGCTTGCCCTCAAGTATGTTTGCTTTCTTGCTTTTCTTTCTGTTTTCTCTCTTCTTTTTCTCTTGTCCATTAATTTTCCTGCCAAATTCATGGGCTTTTGTCGTCGAACGTTTGTGGGTTGTCCGCAAGAACTCGATTTTCTTCTTGCGATCTGCTGTGTTGCTTTGTTAATGTGCGTATCTGGTTCTTGAAATCTCTTCTGCCCATTTGAGTCCAGCTGGTATTTTTAGTGTTTTGTCGAGCTAGATTAGGCGTGTGAATGCCAAATGGGGTTTCGCGATTGCATCTGGTATGAGATCTTTGGAAATGGGATGCCGTTCTTATTGTTTTTGGGAGTTTATGAGGAAGGTCCGTGCGCTTGTGAGAAAAACTGTCTTTCTAGGAAGCTCCAGCAACGAGTGCTTTTCTGTTGATCTTGCTTTGAAGTATTTGACCTGCCACGGATATTATTCCAGTGAGCGATGTACAGGCGAGTAGATTCAATACTTTAGCATTTATGTGCACTTTGTTGTTCAACGGTGATGAAAAATCATCCTGATATGCGGTTGTTTGAAGTAATTCACTGAGGAGTAGCATTTCGACAAATAAATGTTCACATTCTTAGTTGTCATGCCGATTGTGTTATAAAGGTAGCTGTGACTGATCTCAATGCAGTGTCAGTAATAACAATTTTTTTATGAGCAGGTATCATCCTGACAAGAACACCAATAATCCTGAAGCTGCAGAGCATTTTAAAGAGGTTGCATATTCTTATAGTATCTTGTCTGATCCAGAGAAAAGAAGGCAATATGACAGCGCAGGATTTGAGGTGTGTTCTTCAAATTTACTCCATGTCTTTCATGAGACTTAGAACTCTGCCTGTGCATGTATAATATAACACCAAAGTAATATCTTGTGGATGAAATGTATGATTTTTGGGGAGAGAGACCTTTTACTTGTATGTTTGAGAGTGAAATGGGAAAAATATTGTTAATTTCCATTTGTGTGGTCAAAGATTGATTCAAACTTTGTTATTTGCTGTTGTCTGATCCCTTCAATGCCGTAAATCTAGTTTTAAAGGCACTTTGGAAATTTCAGGTCTTATTTTCTTTATTAAGTGGGGTACTGGATACAATCTAGCTCAGACAATTGACCACCTGAATATGAAACTGGAACTGTCGAGGAGAACTTAGTCTGTTCAATTGTTGGATGAAACCATGCTATATATTCATTATGGGTTGGCTATCTGTCAGTTGGAGTTTAAGAGTTTTCATCTTTCCGACGCATGTGTCAATCTTAAGAAATATAAAATATCTTCTCTTTTTCTATACTTTTCTCATTTTCATCAATATTATGTTTTAAGTTTAATCAATGTACTTGCTTGTGTCAGGTCCTTCATCCCTATTGTACTGATTTTGTTGTTTTAATGCTACAATGCATCAGCATGACTTTGTTGCTTTTTCCAAATAATTGCATCAGGCACTTGATACTGATGGTTTGGATGTGGAAATCGACTTGTCTAACCTGGGAACTGTCAATACAGTGTTTGCAGCATTATTCAGGTAAAGTTTCACTTGAACATTACTTCTTCAGTTATGTAGTATCTCCTGTCTCACTACTATTTTATAGCAAGCTTGGCGTGCCCATCAAAACATCAATCTCCGCCACTGTTCTTGAAGAAGCTTTGAATGGTACAGTTACAATTCGACCCCTGCCACTTGGGACATCAGTTAGTGGAAAGGTGCTTGTCCCGTCCCCATGAGGAAACTTTCTCATATGTCAATTGCATAGTTGTCAACTCAAAAAAGAAATGTATCCTCTCCTTCAGGTTGAAAAGCAGTGTGCCCACTTTTTTGGTGTAACAATCAATGAGCAACAGGCTGAGGCAGGATTGGTGGTCAGAGTTACATCCACAGCTCAGAGCAAATTCAAGGTACATAAAATGTTCCAAGGATGTTGTGTTTCTCCATTAAGCATTGTAAATGTCTTCCTTTCTTGTATAGTTGGGGGAAAAATTAATGCCACATTTGCTGTCTTCTTCTGTATATATCCAGCTACTTTACTTTGAACAAGATGCCAATGGTGGTTATGGGTTGGCCTTACAGGTAACTTAATCCCTGATGTGCCTCTTGTCAAATCTGCTGCTGTCATTACTTAAAGAACTGCCACTAGCATTTTGGCACAGTACTTGTTGCAGTCTTCAGCAATATTAAAATGGAATTATGTTCTTGAAATTAGAGTACATGAAAGTCATTCGAGATAGATTGCATTACCAAGGGTTTACATCCATGTAGAATCACTATAGTAAGGATTATCACTCCTTCATACCTTGTCAGCACTACGTGATTCATAGGGTTACTGCTAGTTCTAGTAACCTGCTGATTTCTTCAAATATAGGAAGACTGTGAGAAAACAGGTAAGGTGACATCTGCAGGAATGTATTTCTTACATATCCAAGTGTACCGAATGGATTCGACTGTGAATGCGGTATGTTAACTTTGTTACCTTTTCCTGTCCTCTTCTTTTTGTTTTCAACATACACTTCTTTTTCTTTCATTGCCAAACAAACCATTATCATTATCATTGCGCAGTTGGCAATTGCAAAGGACCCTGAAGCTGCTTTCTTTAAAAGGTTGGAAGGACTTCAACCTTGTGAAATTTCACAACTCAAAGCTGGAACCCATATATTTGCTGTTTATGGTCAGATTAATTTTAGTTTTTCCTGTGTTTCATTTCCCTTTGTCTCTCTCTTTCTCTAAGGGGGAAAAACATTATAAAGCAATTTTTTTGTGGACCTATCTTACTGACCTACCCTGAATTTTCCAGGAGACAACTTCTTTAAGACAGCTTCCTATACGATTGAGGCTCTTTGTGCTAAGACATACGAGGATACCACACAGAAGCTCAAGGAAGTTGAGTCTCAAATTTTGCGGAAAAGAAGTGAGTTACGACAATTCGAGACCGAATACAGAGCGGTATCACTCGTTGCCATTCTATCCACTCTTGTCTTAATAGTTCGCTATAAGATCTTGTCTTTCATTCAGACCATGCTTTTGTAGGCATTGGCACGCTACCAGGAAGTGACCAACAGATACAGTCAAGAGAAGCAATCCGTAAGTTCCTTTGGCCCCTTATACAGTCATACTCCTTGATTCCGTGTGGAGATTCCCGTGTGGAGAGTCTTAGACACCTTATCTCACTTTGATTAAATATTTTCATATCTATGATTGGGCGCATGGGGCTCGATTTGCATCATTGTGCAAGTAAGCTCATGCAGCACTTTGAAACTGGTATCTCACATTTATTTATACCATGAGGATTGTAGAAGCGCATTCAGGTCATGTGCCTGGGCTTGTCTGCACATACTCGTCAACTCTCTGACTCAAGTTTTTGTTTATTCACTCGTCAAGGGATCTATTGTCAGTCACTATGATTCATTCTTTCTGTTGCATTATTTTAAAACTAGTGGAAAACCCACACTTCACGATGGTATCATTTTATCATAAAGCTTTTATGAATCATTTTTAAGAGCAACGGATCAACTCGCTTTATTCTTTATTAATTTTCACTTGAATATTGATGCTAAGAAGAGTTGTTTCTTCGTAAGAAAATTATATTAATTCAAGTAAGATGATTGCTTTTTAACTAATGAAGAAGATAAATCTTTTTCTTTATCTAATGCTATAGGATGCTAGAGTCATTTTTAAAGAAGATAAATGTCTAATCCAAATGGACAATATTAAAAATGAAGTAAATGACACGTATTAAGGTTTTAATTTAAAAAGTTACTTAACAAAACAATTTTGCTTCATGCCTAAATCTATTCATAATGAATAGAATACAAAATTTTATGAAAACATAAATCATGAAATTTCTCTAATTAGTGAAGAGCGGTTCAAGTTACAAAAGGGCATTATGCCAGTGTATGTAATTTGGAGAGGAAAGAAATGTTTTTCTATTACGTAAAGGGAGAGGAAAGGAAAGGAAAAAAGGAGCAAAGAAACAAGAAAATCCACCTTTTACCCTACCAAACTTGATTCATGAGTTGGACAAGCATCGACAAAACAAAACTTCAAAAGCCTCCTTTATAGTAAAGATCAGTGGGCTAAGTGCACCTGTGATTCTGCTTCTCCAATCCTTTCTTTTCCTTTGAGTTTTGAGTTTGAACATTAAAGGGATTTAGGACTGGTTCATTCGGCTGGTCTGGGCAATGTGCTTGATCGTTGCAGGTAGACGAGCTGCTAAAGCAGCGAGATTGTGTCCATTCTTCATTCACCGTGTCAAGAGGGTTATCTAGTAGTACCGGGAGCGCTGGTCACATGAATAACGGAAGCACTGCCGAGAAAGTTTCAAGCGAAGACTCGAAGGCAGGAAGTCCAGGGGAAGATGGAACCACCGATGGGAAAGATAAGCCCACGAGAAAGAGATGGTATAATCTCAACATGAGAGGATCTGAGAAAAAGCTAAGTGAAAAAGATACTTAGACAGCATACTATGATCTGAAAGGGTTCGGTATTCAGATTGCACCCTTTTGAGCCCCCGTATGTGTAATTCTCACATCCTTTTGAGGGGCTTGCTATTTCTTGTTCACTATAGCTTGAATGCTGGTTTCACAACGTGTATTGTATTAGTTAAGCCAAATTTTGGAAGGTGAAGATGGAGGGAGTGATGAATTTTTGCATCCTTATATTGTATCAGATCTATTCATTGGATGAGCTACCTTTGTTCCAAATTTTGTGCCGTGTATTAGAAGGCGATGTGAGATTTTTTTGTCTCGCTTTCTTGTTTATCTCTGTTAATTTTGATGAATATAGCGTTGTTTCTTCTGATTGATCTAATCATTTTATTTTGGTTGAGAGATTAATGAGGGCACTGGTTATCATAGCTAGATGGATGCCAGTTCTTTTCTACATGGGAACGTCCCACTTCACGTGAATGCTGAATGACAGAAGCACTTCAAAACTCGTGGGAGGTCGCCGGTCGGCTCTCGTCAGCCACAAGCGAGGTCTGAGCTGTAATGTGGGACCCCAAAAAAAAGAGTGAAATCTTGAAAAGTCAACAAAATAAAGAAAAGGGCACGCTCAGCACAAAAAGGAAACTAAAAAGAAGAGAAGGTAAAAAGAGAACACGCACAAGCCAAGTAGATTTGCAACGCTTGCTAAGTGCTCATATCCTTTGTAAATCCAATTGGAGAAGTTTTCCAAATTATGGCTTAAATTTGATGTCTGTTAAATTCAAGCTGCAAAATCCGATTTTTGAATTAATGGTGAATTATAGCGCTATGGAGCCACGGAGTTTGATGAAAGTTGATTTAGAGTAATGATTTAATCAAAGTGAAAATTTTAGGATTTTTCATACAAGTTCTGCGTTACAAATAGTTTGAATAATCGCTTTGGGAGTGCAATTTGTTGAGAAATAGGAGTTTATTTTGTTAGCTTTTAAGCGTAATTTAGTCAGTTCGTAGTTGTTGTATTATTTTACTCTATTTTGACATCAATTCTTATTTAATTAATAAGATTATGAGATCATCGGCACTTATAGTGATTGTGGGCAATCCAAGGTTAGTGATATTATCTTTTCTTTGAATTTGTGAACTCATGTCTCAAAAGTAATAAATATTTGAGTGTTGTATGAGTTATCATAGTATGCTTATTGCATATAAGTCTAGATTGGGCACTTACTGCATTTTGGTTATTTGTGAACAATTTGAGAAAAACGTTCTATAATATACATTTCAAAATATTACAGATATATGAAATGGATTACAAATGGTGTGAGAAATGTCTTGTGATATATATATATATATGTATGTATGTATGTATGTATGTATGTATGTATGTATGTATGTATGTATGTATGTATGTATGTATGTATGTATGTATGTATGTATGTATGTATGTATGTATGTATGTATGTATCTATGTATGTATCTATGTACGTATGCACATTTTGTTTGATGGACAGAATTGAAAAAGATTATATATATCTAGTTTGCAAAACCTTTTCATAGAGTTACGAAAGGCTCTTGACTTTGAGTATGGTTTATGAAATGTTATATGTATTGATTTGTGAAATACTTTATCTCTTTGATAAATCAAGCTGTGAAACGTGACTTTCAATTTGTGGACCAATTTATGATACGAATTCTAGATTTAGTTTTGTGGAAATAATTGATTTGTGAAAGGCTATATTTTGATTTGTGAAACCAATTGTGATATGGACTATCTAAGGGTTAAGTGTCACATGATGATGTGAGTCTCATGGAAGCCACATTTAGGATTTTGTATCATTAATATGTGTTGCTACACGGAAATGTGATTATCGTGGAGCGACCGGTTAATTAATATGTGTTGATACACGGTAATGTGACTCTCGTGCAAGTCACCTCCAGGGCCTCATACTACTCGAAAGCTAAGTGCTACATGATAACGTGAATTGCATAAAAGTCATCTCTAGGGCCTTAAGATGTGATGTGATGATGTATAATTTGATGATATTGATCATTGGAATGGATCGTGTATGAGTTGATGAGATTGATCAATAAATTAGACCATTAATCATTTGTTTGATATTATTGATGAAAATGGGTATTTCTGTTATGAATATAATTTTGTTAAAGTCTTATTTTACTTATTTTGATCTTGTAAATTTGTTATATACTTATTTTGGGGTTATAGAGTTTTGGTATTACTCATAATGGGTGCCTAATCTGCTTAGAAGAGATACGTAATACTCACTAAGTTATAGTTACTCATCCCCTTACTTTCCAATCTTTCTAGGTTCGACGATTAGCACTTAGCAACCCTTAATACAATTGCTATGGAATATATATATCTAAGATGATATTTGTTTGGTTTAATTGAGTTGGTAGAGGTATTTTTTTTTCTTTTATGGTTATAGAAATTTTGATGTCATTGGTTGCATCCTTGGGAGGAAGGATGGTCTTGTTATCTCCCTTTTTTGCTAAGAACAAAGGTGTGACATGGGTGAGGGCCTCCACCCCTCGTCGACCAAAGTTGCAAAAAAAAAAAAAGAAGTAAAGAAGGAAAAGAAAAGAAAAAAAACAAAAATTATTTTAAAAAATCAAAATTTATCTGAAATTGCCCATAACAGCACTGGTCGTATCAATTAGGATGGTTGGCATCCACATTAGCGATTTCTAGTCAAAATTGGTCGGATGGATTCAATTGACAGAAATGCAAAAAGTTTAGATTTAAATTGGTCTAATTGAAAGATTTATGACTGAATTGAGACTTATACAATAAATTTAGGACTTTTTGATACTTTCCCTTTAGACTAGTACAATAGGCGGCTCAATCCTACCCATAACATGATTCATAAGAATTTTGAAATTAAAAGCAAACTAATAGTATTGTGTAGATCCCATATAGTTCTGATACGAGAATAAATCTCTAGGGTATAATAAATCTCTAGGGTATATTGACACGACCTTTCTAAATAATCATTTGAATCTTAATATAGGAATAACGGCCTATTAACACCGAAAATGGTTCGGTGGGCTATGGGTGAAAAATAAGGCCCCATAAGCCCAAGATTTGTAAAGTGAGCTACTAAAAGTCTATTTGGTAACAATTCTATTTCGGGGAACAATTTCTTTTCAAAATGTCTTTTTCTATTTCTACTTCCCGGAACAATTTCTTAATAAAAGAATGCATTTGATAAATACACAAAATTTATATTCTCGGAATATAAAATAAATAGGAATGCGTTTGGTATAGTAATGTAAAATTTCTTTTTATCTTTTTTCTTATTCTTCCTTACCGCCGCCAACCACTACCGTCACTGATAACCGCCAACAACACCACCCGCCGACACTAATTGCCATTGTCAACTGCTAATTGGCAGCGACCGGAGGCCGGCATTGGCGACGTCAACTGCAGCGAGCGACGAGTGGCTACAGTTAGTGGCGGCCGACGGCTGGCGATTGGTGGTGACGACGGCGACAATTGGTCGACCAGCCAACGAGTAGCGGCAGCAATCGGTCGGCCAATTGGCGAGCAACAGCAATCAGTCGGCTAGCCGATAGGTGGCGTCAACGGTCATCAATGGTGGGTAGCAACGGCTTGTAGCGATGACAATTAGCAATGATCGGCCAACAACGACAACAATCAGCCAACAACAAGAGGCAGAGAGGGTGGTAGCTAACAAATAAGAAGAAAAAAGAAGATAACTTATTTCTAGAAATTATTCTCAAAAACAAGAAACTATTTTTTTCTATTTCTTATTTATATTCCAAATTTATTTCCCAACAACTTTTCTATTATGAGGAATAGAAAAATTAATAAACATTACAAAACGGATTTTTGTTCTTTTTTTGTTCAAAGAAACAAAATAACGGAAATTGAAAAAAACAAAAATGTTATCAAACAAGGCCTAAAGGATCAAGGGAGATTGCCATCGCAGGTAGCGATTATTGTTCCCGAATAGGAGGATGAGAATAAAGGCGACCATTTAAGCACTTGATACCAACGACTTCATGTGTAAGACACGGTGTGGAAGATTCCGGGAAATTTGAAATTTGAAGTAATAACTGCCAAAGGATGGTTATTCACAATACTTGACTATACTAGAAAGCCCCATTATAAGGGATCGCATATATGCACAAGAAACCCGAATATATACTCAATTTCAACTATTTTTCTTTACTTATCCCCATTTCGCATTTATTTTCAATTACTTTAGATTTGTCCTTCATTTTATCGTAATTGCATTAGATCTTCTTCAGTGAAAGATATTTGGTAGGTTAGAGGGCTTCTCCCAAGCGATGTGAGACAGCTAAGATCCCTTTAACATATACCCGAATCCACCTTAACCTAGCTTTGATACCAATCTGGGGGGTCTCAACCTCAAAAGACGTCTTGAGAGGTGAGGGGAGCCGCAGCGGTTATAAAACAGGTTAGAGGGCTTCTCCCAAGCGATGTAGGACAACTAAGATCCCTTTAGCATGCACCATAGGCCATCTGAAAGAAAGGGCAATGACACAAATAATCCACGAACGTTGGTCTAATGTGCAATGTAATTCCTAAGCTTTAAATTTGTTCATTGTGGGACCTGAACGAAATCTAACATTATTTGATAACGTAAATCATTACAAGCTAACTTGGATCTTTAAAAAGGATGATTCAACAAGTCTATCTTTTCATCCATCTAATTTTGAAAATGAAACGAAAAATTAAGGCATTAACATATCCATCATTATTTAATGACATGGATTATTATATTGTGATTTGAGATGAATGTCTTACTTCGATTATTCGTGTTGTAATTTTTTTTTTCCGTCCACTATTCAAACTTAATGATTGGAGGCAAATTAGCAAATACCATTAATTCGAACTAACGGAAGGATGATATTGAATATTTTTATGTAATTTAAGGAATAGATTGAACATTTACTAATAGTTCGAGTACCACATTAAACATATTAAAGGTTCAAGGATGATATTACATATTGAACTTAAGTTCGTAGACCATTTGTATCATTTTCCCTCAAAAAACAATAATTAGACAATCTCATCTCGCAAGACTTTCGAGAGTACTTGCAGGTGAGAATCAGCCTTGTTAAAAGAATCACATATCATTAGAAGTCTTTCAAATGACATTTGTGTATTAGCTAACGTAACTCTATTTATTCAAGGGAAAGAATGGAACACCGTATCATGAATTTTTTTTCGAGTGCCGGATACCCGGAGTGCCAAAACTTGGCACGAATGAATACTTAAGTGCCAAATATTAGAAAAGTGACAGTTAAGTGTCAAAATCGGAGCAAAATTGATCACTTAAGTGCCAATCTTGCCAAAATACTGACGTGGCGATTTTCCAACGAAGTAAATGCAAAATGGCATCGTTTTGCACGCTAACATAACTAGATAATGTAAAAATGACGTCGTTTTGATACTGAAGTGGTAAAAAATTAATGTAAAAATTAATTAAATTTAATTTAAAACTAAATTTATTTAAAATATTTTAAAATTTAAATACAAATATTAAATTAAAATTTAAAAAAAGGGATGGAATGAGGGAGGCGGCTAAAGGGGCGACCCCTTGTTGCCGCCGCCGCCACTGAGAAGGGTCGACGACGGAGGGGGAGGGTCAATTGGGGTCGCCAAGCCCTGGCCAGGGGCCGATGGTGGGGGCTCACGAACCCTCCCCCCGATTTGGGGCAAGGGTCGATAACCCTCGCCCGGTCCGGTCAAGGGCCACCTCTTGCTAGGGGGCCGAGCGAGGGCTTGCAGACCCTCGGCGGCGGGGAGGCGGCATCGGCAAGGGGTCAGCCCTCAGCCACCTCCCTTCCCTTTAAAAAAAAAAAAATAAATAATTGTTTTTAATTTTTTAATATTTGTTTTTATTTTTAAACGTTTTAAATAAATTTAGTTTTAAATTTAATTTAATTAATTTTTATATTAATTTTTTTTACAACGTCAGCACCAAAACGACGTTACTTTTGTATTGTTTAGCCACGTCAGCGTGCAAAATGACGCCGTTTTGCACTTATTTCACCAGAAAATGGTCACGTTAGCATTTTGATCGAATTTTAGCCGGATTGGTACGTGATTTATTTTACTCCAATTTTGGCACTTAAGTATCACTTTTTTAACTTTTGGCACTTAAGTGTCCCTCTGTGCCAAGTTTTGGTATTTGGGTTGTAATTCTGTAATTTTTTTCCCTCAAACCATAAGTATTCTGCACTTAGGCGCTTGAGTTTCTTTGACCACTTTTCTAGTCTTATAAATTCATTATATATATATGGAGTTTGGGCTAATGAGAATACGTCACTCTTCTCTAAGGGAAAGTTCAACAGAGGTTGCCAACCTAATCGGAGAACATCATTCGTTACCAAACGAATCAGCAGCATCTGCATCTCTTTCTTTCGGTGCACTTCAATCAAAACAGAGAACAACTCTATGACCATCATCATGGTCTTGACCATGTCTACACGCATTGATAATGCATGCAATAATTGGTGTCCAGAAGTTTAATTCTCACGTGCCAAACAAGTGGTGTCTTTTCTCCGATTAGGTTTTGGTCCTGCCTGAAAAGTTACGGGAGAACATCCACGTCTGATGGACTGCTCCTCAGTCCAGCTTTGTTGAATTTTCAGCGACATGGGCAATCTCTCTATAGTTCTAATTCCACTGGTTGATGCTCCAATTTGGGAAAAATTATCAAAAAATTCTGAATCTATTATATTTGTACTAAATCAATTTTAAACTTTTTAATTTAACCAGTTAAGTCCTAAACATTTTGACAAATTATCAATATAGTTCATCCGGTCAATTTTAGCTGAAAATCGCGAACGTTGAGCGAGTCATCCTATTTGGCATCATTGACACTAATTGTGGACATTTTTGCAATTAAAAAAAATTGATATTTTGTCGATGGTTTTCTTTCTTTTTTTGTTTTTGTATTTTCTTTATCACAGCCAAAGAGGCTCACAACCCTCCCCTCCCTTGAGCAAAGCGACCCTTGCCTAGATTTAACAAGGGCCAGCCCAACATGTGGCTGGCAAGGGCAGCCCTCACCAAATTGGAGGAGAGCAACCCTCACCATGCATCATTTGAAACCGGCCACTGATGAAAAGGAAAGAAGAAACACAAAAAGGAAGAAAAAACAAATAAAGGAAGAAAAAATTCAGAAAAATTTTAAAATATTATTCACCTCATAGCGAGCCACGCCACATAAGATAGTTAGTACTGAGTGGACCGCGGCATCAACGTTTTCCAATCAAAATTGACTAGAAGGACTATACTGGCAAATCGTCAAAAGATTTATGACTAAATTGGCATAACAAATACAATAAATTTATGATTTTTTTTAATTGTTCCCTCCAATTTGGCCAAACTATGATGGGAGCCCTCTGATACTCGACCCCATATGTATCCATAGAGAGGAAACAAAAGAGATCAAATACATTATAAAGGTAGAGTCGGAAAGAATAGCCGAACGGGTATTCGGCAATGTTGGCCATACTAAATGCTTCCCCACCTCGAAGTGCGTATTTCATCGACTTGTATATGAGGTCCGATTGTTGATTATGTTGCAGCTAATATCTTTTTTAGGAGTAAAAGCACAAATCATTTAGAGATTTATTCACATTGTAAATCAAACTCATGATCTCGTGAAAGACAAATAACCCTTTAGCCATTGGAATAATCACCTTTGATTGTCAAACTCGTCATACTTTAAACACTTGCAAAATGGCAATTTTTTCCCAGAATTCATGGATCTTTACTACTAAACTATTTACTTAAACTTTCAACATGTTGCTCGGGAAAAAAGATCAAACGGATTTGATATTATATAATGGACGAAACTAGTTAGAATTACAGTTAATACCTTGAAAAACCCTAAGCTAATACACATGTGACAAATTTACCTCAAACTATTTTTTTGACCATGAAAAACCCTAAACCGGTACATCTGTGACAAATTTACCCCGACTGACCATAAAAAATCCTAAATTGGTACATTTATCACAAATTTATCCCAAACTAATTTATTCAACCCCAAAAAACCTCAAACTGGTAAATTTGTGACAAATATATCCTCCGTTAAATTGGATTAATACCACAAAAAAATCACAAAAATTGTAAACTGTGACAAATGAAATGTGAAATTTTAAATTGATATACCAGTCAACTATCACGTGTCATTTAACTTAATAATTTGACAGTAAAATTTAACGAAAATTAACATAGAGTAAATTTGTCACAAGTGTACCAGTTTTTGGTAAATTTGTCAAAAGTATATCAGTTTAGGATTTTTGGTGGTCGAAAAAATAATTTGGGATAAATTTGTTATAAATATACCAGTTTGGGATTTTTCAAAATATTAACCCTTAGAATTAAGGATGTGCGTTTGAATTTGCATTTCTCAATAAGAATAGGATCCAATGTTGATCCTATCGATTTTCTAGAAAATGTGATTAGCTTGGTTTGGTGGAATGATTCCGGCCATTAAGATCAATCGGTCAAAGATGTCGAACACGTCCTCTTTCTTTTCTGCCGAGTCTTTCACATGCACATGCCCCAAGTACGAACATCCCAAGTACAAAAGGCTCCGCGACAGACGGGGTCGAGTACTTGAAATTATTCTCCCGACAATCCATTGAACCAATTCCTCACGTTAGGTTTTATGAGCGAAGGTGCAAAGCAAGACTTTTTGTCCTTGCGTAGTCTTCACACATTTATAATGTCTTCCATTATTCTGGTGCTTTTCACCGGTTTTTCATGTTTGAAGTTCCTAGGGTTTGCACATATAAAACTTCCCTTTCATGTGATGTTGCAATAAACTTAGATTTTCCAGTAATTGCAATACGAGCTATATATATTGAAATGATTGTTACAAAAGTGTTATTGATCATCTAACACTTCTGTAACGATTGTTTCAACATATAGTGTAATTGAATTTCGAGAGTTAGGATTCCATGCAATTTCGTGGAACCAACAATGTCAAGGAACGGTACAGAACATTAATGTGATAGACTGCAAATGAGGATTCAGACGGAAGAATCATATTCAAAAGTTAAGAAAAACCTGTCACATCAATGCTACTAACGTTAATTATACGTAGTTGATTACAGATGAGGGGACTAGAAGCATAGCAAGTACACTTATTTTCAACTTCCCTTTTGACATCTGATAGGAAAAATTGAGTTGGCATTGGTTCTTGACTTGCAATATCTAATTGAATAATCTTCAAATAGAAAATCATACACTTACGCCGCCGCTGTAGCTCTTGTTTGCAAGCCGAAGGAAGTTTCGCTTTGAGCCATTCAATAATGAGGGGGTTGATGCTGACACCTACTTATGAATTAATAAGAAAATTTACCGGAATTGACTTTCCAGATTGTCATCAAAAATTGTACAAGGACTAATGACATAGAGAAAAATATAGGGATTGGATTGAAAGTGAAGTTACCACAAAATACGACCCAAGTGTTAAATTACCAATTGGCAACCACCTTTATTGGGCTCTTAAAAAGTTCAACTCAAAAACTTAAACTTATATTGAAAAAAGATCATATGTATATTAAAACAAACAAGGTCGTGAGCAAGTGATGTGGAACGTCCTAATACTTGCTCTCACATGCAGGTTAAATTAAGCTTTTTGATTAAATTTTCTAATATTTCCTAGTTTATTTCACATGTACGGCCTGTGGTTCATCATATTTGATTTGTTCCACCATAGCTAATCGTCAGGATCTATATGCTATGATATCATATTAAGTCCAATTCAAAACTTTCTAATTGTTTGCAATATCCACCCTACAATCCATAGATGCAATTCCACATAAAGGACTTGGATTTCTTTTTGGTCGCAAAGGGAAACTCCAAATATTTCAGAAATCCATGACTTATCTAGTAAATTTATGAATGATCTATCACCTCGGAATCAAGCAATACAAAAGAAAATACGACAATATCCGTAGTAATTACCTCGATGCGACACATATGGGAATTTTCATATAAATAATTGCAACCCAAATAGTGAAATTGGATAGGCTCAAAAGACGAAGCATGTGGAAGGATAGGTGCTATTAAACTAGACGCTTCAAATAAATATAGAAGTGCAATCATATGTCGCGTCACATGCTCACCTAAATGTCGCTTTATTAGGTTAAACACAGATCAATTGAGTGGCTGCTTGTGTAGCCATCTATCTTAGTGTCCCCCTTTATCATGAACCCCAAGCAAGTGTCTCTTGTCTCATCTAATTGACCAAAGTCTCTCTCCGAACCTCATCTTCTTCATGGGATTCTCCATTGATTAAATTCAAAGAATACTTGATTGGAATCTCATTGGGCAACATGTTTTCTTTTTTTTAAAAATTTTCAGATGTGGACACTCTAGACTGCAACCTAGGCATAGGATAACCCAATTATTTAGACATGTAATCAAATGATTTGTTGAGAGAAAGTGTCACTTCACATGACTTAAAGCTAACTCCACCCAACCCCCCAGTCCCACGCCTTTCTTTTAATTTTAATTTATGTTATATTATTCTAATAAAAGTAGGTTATTGTCACTTGAAAACACTTATGATTGGAATGGGCGCATTGCTTGTCACACCCACATCCACATTTGTTTCGGATTGCTCGAAAACCAACTTTTTAAATCTCGAAAAATCAAAAAGTCATCACTTGACGATGAAAGTCGATTTGAAAGATAATGGAGTCCTCGAATGATACGGTGTCCCGAGAACAATCAATTGCGAAAATGTTGCCATTTTTTAATGTTGGATTTGCTCGAATTCCCTTGATTGGAACAACATGGTGGGGGCACGTTTAGGATTCGGGCGATCTTATATACAATAATGTCGGCCTTCCTTCAATCAATGACCTAAGAAAAGAACGATTAAAGAGCCAAAAAAAAACATTTTTTTTTTTTAAATGAAGAAGCGAATGAGGAAAAGAAAATCAATCTTCCTGAAGACAGTTGTTCATGAGTTAACAACAATTACCGGATGATCTCTGATTGGATTTTTTCCTAAGGATTCTAGCAGCTAAAAGCGCTTTTGGCTGGTGCATCATGGGGTTGATTCTTCGAAGCGAGCATAGGTTTCAGATTAACGTCCAATAGATTGAGTGAGAACATTGATTATTTGATATAGACTACGTTTCAGATTAACGTCCAACAGATTGAGTGAGAAATTGATATACAAACATGTGCATTTGTAGCATGTGGCAATTGTAAGCTTCACCCTAAAATTAGATGGTGATGTGGATGAGTTCATAAGTATAACATGGACTTTCATAATATATTATCTGTTGAATTAAAAAAGAAAAGAAAATCCACTTTAGTGAAAGAAAATATGAGATCCTATATGCATTTCGGCCGGGCTTTTCCAATCTATAAGTTACGGTTAATAAAAATGAGTAACACATTAATTTCCTAATATCGTCGATTATTTTTTTCACTTGTTGTTGCATGAAACTAAAATGAAAACATATAAGAAATACAAAGATATTTACCGATTCCAATTTGTCGGTCATATTTCTACAGGAAGAGACTGCTCAAAAGTTCTTCACATAAAATTCCAAACAACAATGTGCACCAAGGTCGACCACAAAACACGACACAATTATATGCACGGAAACGCTGCTCGATTTATTCGGATCCTCCTTGCCGTACATGGAGACTTTGGTCCAAGCCCTACACATCAAAGATGTCCTTAGCCACATCAAACCTACAATACACATTAATTTCCTTACCGATATGAGATGATGGAAGTTGCACTGATCCGTCTACATCACGGTACTTCAATTTCACATAAGGTTGAGTTGTGCCTCCCAACCTCAAAATAAATTCATTAAATTGAGTGCGATATAGGAACGAGGGACATGTTCAACTATGTCAATCAATCAAGCTATTGAATGACATAGGGTGGCATCCAAGGAACAAGGCGCTAAGGTACAAGAGTACTTTAGGTGGGTCTCTGCATTATGTTTTCACCCCTCGTTCTGTCTTCTCGCCTGCGGAAAACAATGAACAAAACCCCCGTACACAGTGCCGCGACTTGCCCTGATTAGCTGAACTTTCTGGATACCAATAATGCTGGAGAGAGTACAATGACAAGATTGATCAGGAGAAAACAGTACGTAGAGGAGTTCAAGCATTTCTTTTCTTGCCTATGTTCACATTGTTGGGCAACCTTCTATGCAAGAGTCGAAAGAAAAGTTTATTTGCTATAGATTTTGCCAATGCTCCTCCCTAATTATACTCAGCATCTTCTAGGTTTTGTTATACATGTACATGTTTCTATAACATGTTGGAACTTCACGGCATACAATACTGCCATTCCTTTTTTTATTTTAATTCCGATGTGTGAAGCGTGAAATGCGTCGCATTCTTAAAGGTACAAAATATTCATCGATCACAAATTGAGGATTGATTTTTGTAACGAACCATAACTTTTAGGTTCGCATCAGGCGAATTGAAGAAAGACACTGTACGAGATTGGATTGCATTGCTGGTCCCGAAGCATAGCAGCTCGTTGAGCTTCGAAGAGTCCAAACAAACGCTCGTCGCATTCGTCCAATTATGACACCAACTTCAAAAGCTCCTCCCTCTTTCCGAGCAAAAGAGATCAGTAAAGCATGGTGGTGGGTACCAGCGGACCATTCAACCGTCGCTACTGGCTTCCAATGTTCCCCGGAGTGAGGAAAACATGAAGATTTATCAAATATTCTTTGAAAAAAAGGCATCGGATTCTCATAAAAGCAAAAGGATTGTTAGGTTTAATGAGCCAGAAATAAAGTGTGATTTGCAAGCCTAATTTCAATCAGCATAACGAATCAGCAGGTAAGGCACTTCCCATGGCCCACGTTTAGAAGTCCAAAGCATGGTCCCCGCAAAAGGGTCTATTTCATTTTGAACCACTGAGAATGTAAATGTTAGATAATATGAACTCGTTAGATGAATCATTGTCCGTGAAAGTTCTGAGAATTGGCCTAACAATATATGCAGATACAACACGTCAAGTGACAATTCTCATCATGTATAAGAAAGACCCCACATGTGAAATGCGGGAGGTAGACTTAACTACCTTAGGCAGACGAGACTAGATAACAAGAGTGATGGACCAAATTAAGTACCAGAGGGGTTGTTAGAAATTGAATTGAATTGTGACGTGTGCATTCACATGATTAAAAAAAAATAATCCCAGTCCTCTCCTCCCAAGATAATTAAGGTATTAAGAAAAGCACATACATCCACTGCACCATTCGATAATCCTAATTTCGAAGGCCGGTCTATGAAAACGAGGGTTTAATTGAAGATTAAGATTTATTGAGATATCAAGAGTAGCGTGTACGGATTAGCGAATCTTCTCCTGCTATAATCACACGTCTTGATATTACCCTCATGTATCGTATTACTCACGTGCAAATTTAAATAAAATAAAAATACACACAAAAAAGAAAAAAAATCAAAACTTTAATCCTATTCGAACATCAATGTCCACATATCTCTCTCTCTCTCTCTCTCTCTCTCTCTCTCTCTCTCTCTCTCTCATATCGCCCATGCCATGATTGTCGCTTCCTCAATCCCGTAGCCACCGTCCGCCGCTGTCTTTGGTCCTTGATTGAGCATCATTTAACACCGGAATTTGCTGCATCTCCAACCCCCCTGCTCCCCGTTTCCATTCACACAACCAATTCTCAGATGCAGTAAGCTCTAAGGTATATATCATCGACTACCGTAAACACGCAGAAACCGAGAGACCGGAGAACGACGATGACAAGTGGCGGCGGCGATGGAGGAGAAGCTATGAAGACAACGGAGCGGCTACAAGGTCCTATCACAGCAGAGATGAAGCCGCCGGCAGATCCATGGGCTGAGAGGCCGTGGCATGTAAACTAAGCGAGCAAGATAGGTGGTGGGAGGGAAATTATAGGGTTGCTTTATTAGGGATGCGTAGCACTTAGTTAGGTGTGGAAATTACAAGATAAAATATCGCACATCAAGGGTCTAGTAGGAGGAACTATATTAGACCCTAACCATATTATCAATAAATAACCGTTTATTCCAGAAGTTTCAGCTTATCGGATCACATCGTTACTTGTGTATTTTATCATCACGACCTTAGCTAGCATCTCGAAGATCATCGGATGCTTATTGCATCTAGAAACCGCAATGGATTGCGCATTTGGCACGACCAAGTTAGCAGTCTAGTCTACCAAATTATAGATGTCTACGGATAAGAAACCTCCAGCTGGTTATGGAAGTAATGATGATGGTTGATTTAATTAAGAGGAATCGAACTGTCGAGAAAGGACATAAGCTTTTTCTATCCAAACGTTGGGTTTGAAAATTGGTGGGAGGGCTTTCGACAAAACGCATAGTCCCTCCAGAAACTGACGGTGGTAGACATGGTGGGGCATGGCTTGGAGCTGGGATTAAGACTCACAAAAGAAGAAATGTTTTGAGCACATGCCCACTGTTTTCTCATAAGGGTTTTGTGGCACGTAAAGAATTTGAATAAAAGATATTGTGATTCTATAAATGTATAGCTAAGCTAAGCTAACTCTCAAAAAAGCGTTAGGTTATATGTTCTATGAAAAGGTTTCTCATTAAAAAAAAAGGTATGTAGGCATTTCAAGAAAGTGATCATTTATTGCATGGACGATTATATGCAATGTCGGGTGCTTAAGAAAGCTTATTATGTCGTCACATCAATTGGATAAAAAATTTATGAAAAAAAAAATTATTTTTCTTACATCAAGAAAGTTATTTTCTTGCTGGGGGTGAATTTGACTAACAACAGTTTGAATAATGAATCATGTGATCTTTGGTTAAGTGGAAGTTTCGCAAAATTTAAACAAACTCCCACTCAAACCCACATTTAGAAGATTCTGGCGGATGTCTCTTCGTTTTTTACAAAGAAACCACCCCCCCAGCATTGAAACTGAGGGTCCATTACACGTTTCAACGTCAATCACGCAAAGCGTACGTTAATCATTCACCATTTTGGAAGCACCTGACGAGGGGATTGGCTCGCATTCATGTAATGTGTGACCCCCCTTTCAGACAAAAGCTTTAAGCAAGCAGATTGGCCGAAGCTTTTCCGATGTTGACTTTTGTCATAAAGGAGGGCCATCATATCAGATGCTTGATCGGTGCGCGAGACAGAGAGAGAGAGATAGAGAGAGAGAAAGGGGGGAGAGATTGTGGGTCCTTTTATTTTGTATGGAACAGGAGGATCTGAAGCTAGATTTGCAAGGTAAGGGTGATAATGACGGGTGGGTTACAGACAAGTTCGGGCCCTGAGCAAAGCTCTAGTTTAAGGTGCGGACACAGATTGAGAGCGATCTTGAAGTGCTTGTATGCATGGATGTTTTTGACTTTTTGGAAAGAGAGTGGTGGTAGTTGGTGGTGTCGGCTCCTGGGATTAAGCACGGACGCGGAGAGAAAATATCTGTAGCAGTTGCAATGGCACATCAAAGTTGGGAGAAAGAAAACTAGGTATGCACTCACTTTGTGAAAAAAAAAAATGGGCCACGGACTGCAATCCAAACGACACATGTGGTGAGATTTATGTCATCTTTCGAGCTCAATTTTAAATGTCGTCACATTTTAATATTCGATTTGAATTAACCCAAAACTTTTCTCTACTTTTGCATATTTAACGTCTTGCGTTCTCCACTTCTAAAACTACAACCGCACTTGTAATCCTACTTTGTATAATGCAAATAACTGAAATACACTCCTTTAAAAAGAATTCCGGAAAACTTTAATTTCAAATAGTGGGCAAACTCGACACCCTTACCCTAACTAAATTTGCCCACCACCCTCCGTCACGGCCAACCACCACTATCCTGCCTATAAATTGTCGACACCGAGACTATCGCCATCGGCGTCGGCACCTTCTGCCTAAGTCCCCCGCCTCTCTCTTTCTAAAGTGATGCATGACCTTGACCAACAGTACCCTTTTAGTTCCCATCTTGTTCAAAGTTTCGTCTAGATATGCTAGTCATCTAGATGATTTGAAACCCCTAGTTGGAATCATAATCTGTCTTTTTAAATTCAAGTATAATCGTTCCGACCAGACTTTGCTAAAAGCCATAAGAATAAACCATTTCTTATTCCGTCTTAAAGAAAAGAAAGACTCTATTCCCTTTCCATACCGGTTTTTTTCTCAACCAACAACACGACTTGTCAACCCTTGTGAATCTTTCTTTCTAGCCAGCAATCTGAGTGCAAGAAGCGTATCGATTAGTTCATGAAGGCAGACAGATAATGAAATAATTGTTGTCCATTCTTGAAAAATGGATGATGAGTTGGTCCACTAATTCAGTGGTCCTTTTGAATCTTTTTACGCTAACCATATAGATCATTACACTACATATAATATTTATACTTTCATAAAGAAAGGTTTGAAGAAGGAAAGGCAACCAATTAGCCGGAAAGGCTTGCAATATAAGGCGCAATCTAGGTACTTGCCTAGCTTTTGCCTAAAGAAAGAGACAACTTATCACGCAGTAGATAGACAAAACATGAAAATGGAATTGATAAGCCGGCTCCATGTGGACAGCTCAAATTACGATATTTCATCACAATAATAATAATAGAGACCGCTATTGATGATATTAAATAAAGTGATGCCACATGATTTAAATTTGAGCAACTAACCTACACAAATGAATCTCAATTATGCAGATGTCAATCATAACATAAAATTGATATTTTGATGAGACAAAAATGACACGATTATTTGAAAGTTCTCTTAGTCCATAATTTAAAGATAAAAAAAGAAATACATGAATTGGGTTTCGTAAAGATGAGATTTTTGTGATTGTATAAGTTAATTTCGTAGGCAGTTGAACAAGCTAATGATCTCGATAAGTCCCTTGTTTTGGGCTATCCTGTCTCCCCTTCAACTTCCGTGGCCATC
This sequence comes from Eucalyptus brandiana, assembly GCA_014182725.1. Lineage (NCBI taxonomy): Eukaryota > Viridiplantae > Streptophyta > Magnoliopsida > Myrtales > Myrtaceae > Eucalyptus > Eucalyptus brandiana. The sequence goes on from CM024669.1 coordinate 35,884,056, forward strand.
TCTCTCTCTCTCTCTCTCTCTCTCCTCTCTGAACCTGCTTAGTCAATGTCTTGTCTCGTCCGGTGTTTGTATAAATAAGCTTTACATGCAACGACTCTCTGTGAAAGCCCTTCTCGCCTCCCTTCAGTTTTCACACTTCTGCTTCTCTCTCTCTCTCTCTCTCTCTCTCTCTCTCTCTCTCTCTCTCTCTCTCTAGCCATGGCCGAACTGGACCACCTCAAAGCCAAAGAAAATCACTACCCCGCGCGGTTCAAGCTCTTCGGCTTCGACTTCACCGAAGACGAAGAAGAACCCGAACCAGCTGAGCTAGACCCCACGTCCAACAAGACCAGCCCCTCGCCGTCCGACGAGTCCGCCGGCGTGTCCTCCTCCTCCGTCGACCGGAAGTTCGAGTGCCAGTACTGCTGCCGGGAATTCGCCAACTCCCAGGCCCTGGGCGGCCACCAGAACGCCCACAAGAAGGAGCGGCAGCAGCTCAAGCGCGCCCAGCTGCAGGCCGCCCGCCACGCCACCGTCTACGCCCACAACCCCATGGTCTCCGCCTTCGCCCCGCCCCCGCACCTCCTCTCCGTCCCCGCCGGCGCCGCGCCCCCGCCGTGGGTCTACGTGTCGAGGGCCGCCTCGCCGATCCACATCGCGCACGGCTGCGTCTTCGCCGGCCCCGGCGGGAGGGCGCCGCCGGGGGCGGCGGCGGCGGCGAGCCCGCTCGGGGGCCCCGCGGCGCAGCCCGGCGTGCCGGGCCGGGGGTGTTTGATGGGCCTTCGCCGAGTAGGTTCTCGAGAGGGGACGGTGGGCCCAGCTTCGACGAAGGGTGGGGCCTGGACTTGCACCTGAGCCTCGCGCCAGCCGCGCCGTAGAAGATCGGCGGCTTAAAGTTTTAAAGCGGCTGGCTGGCTGGCTGGCTCAGAGGGGGAGAGTGTTCGGTGACCGGCTCGGCGATGCTCACGTCACGCGGCCGGTTCGGTTGGATCCGGCTTGATCTTGGACGCTCGGCCCGGTTCGGAGGGTCACGGACGAATTGTACCATTTTGATCTGTTGTTGCTCATGGATCCCTCTGTACACACCCCTCTGAAGCAAAATTCTCTTCGTAAGAGCAGTGATTCTCTTGAAAAGACATGTTGAACGTTTAGCCATATTGGTTAATTTTGCCGACGTTACATGAATTTCCGAGCAGGGATGACAATGCGTAGCTAGAAGCGAGTTATTGTATGATCGAAATTTTATACATGTCCTCCATCTGCAGTATCGGCTTAGGGCTTTTCTGGCACTACTCGAATGGAACACATAGAACAAGATATCCGCGCGTGGTATGCACTTACCAAGTGTCAAGGCCCACCATGACAATATATCCGTAGGAACTGCTTTAACTCTTAATAATAATATCTTCTAACTCTTGACAGTATATCCGTAGAAAACCGTTCTAACTCCCACCGTTCCCAACGATCCTAAGTAATTTCATTTATTTAACACGGGCCGTAATTTTATATTCAGTTTCTTTGAGAACGTGTTTCGTTCATAAAAATAGTTTCCAGACCTTAATAAAACCTTAAGAAACTTACTTGGTTGCTTTCCTTTTGAAAGTGAAACTTCAAATTTATTCATTTTTTTTACAATTTTTGTAGCGATAAAAGTGAAAACACTTGTCCTTGTTTTCCATCTAGAAACGGCTTTTAGATTGTGACCATCAATTTTCCACCGTATAGACTCGTTTTCATATATTTAAATAGGCTTTTAGGGGGTCGCTAGTGCCAGTTGCCCTTCCCCATCCTATCACAAAAACCGAAGAAAGAAAATAGGCCTTTGAGTGATCTTTCTGCAACCGTAAGGTGGTCATCTGCGTTAAAAAGACTCTGTGAACTAAAATAATTTATTCAATCATTGTCCTCAAAGACAATTTTTACAATAGTTTTTGTAAGAAATTATTGTATAGATAAAGTGAATAAATTCAAATGTACCCGAATCATTCAATCTATTACGGTCCGCTTACGTCGTATGTTTGACCAATCAGATTCGATGATTTAGAAAAGCACTAAGTGCACCCGATTCTTCTAATAATATTTTGATTTTCTTGGATATTTTATAGAAAAGCCGAGATCCTTGTGTCTCCGTTAACCGATGATGTAAGATGGATGGAATGTTTCTTCGCCCACTTTACAATTGGCTTATAAAATAGGAAAATGGCTGGTTTTTTCTGGAGAAAATTGGACATGGGTGTCATATTCTTGTTCAAACATTGGAGAAACATGCCAAATCCATCTCATATAGATTATGTGTGTGTATACGTATGTATATGTATCTATGCAATTACCTGTATGAATTGTTTGTTGACCAAACTTAGGTCAAATGAAGCTCATAATAATTGGTAATGATGCGACCAAGAAGATCAAACTCATCCTCACCAATATAAATTCAAGGTTCGAATTCAACATTAAGCTTAAACTGCTGCAAATCATTTACACCGAAATTCAAGGAAAAATTACTAAAAAATTCATGAATTTATCACATTTATGCCAATTTAGTTATAAACTTTTCAATCATGTCAATTGAGACCTAAACTTCTTCACATTGTGCCAATTGAGTCGATCCAACTAATTTTGGCCAAAAATTATTTACGTGAATGTTGACCATCCTATGTGGTAAGCCTAGACCTAACATGAATATTTTTTTGATAATATTTTGAATTTTTATAATTTTTTTTGGTTTTTTCTTTTTTCTTTTGTTTACTTTCTTTTTTTACCGAGTGTTGGCAATTCTCGCCCGACACTAGGCAAGGGCATCACGACCCTCGCCAGCTCTATGCAAGGGTCGCCCTTACTAGCCACAAGCAATGTGACCTTTGCTCAGATCTAGTAAGGGTCAGCCTCGCTAGTGATCAACGAGGGTAGCCCTCATCAAATTTTTTGCCCAGGCAAGGCTGGCCCTTGTGTCATGGCCCGAAAGAAAGCCGATCCAAGAGGTTCCTATGGGCCGGCCGTGACACGTCTATGGATCCAACGACCCTCGGCTTATCCCCAACACTCAGGGTTTTTCTCGAGTCTTCTAGAATAATCCTGGGGGCGAGCGATATGGGAATTGTACCGTTATGTAATAAATGTGGGTAGTGGGTAATTGGGGAGATTCAATCTCCACCGTTAGATTGAGGAGAGATCTACGGATACGGTTTGCCGTGTATTTGTATAAATAGGGGTCTCCTCCCCCTCATTTGTATCATCTCATTTTCACAAGTGAATATAATCCATAGCTTCTCTCTCTAGAGTTTCTCTCTCTACAATCCTTGCGAGTGAGTGCAAGAAAGGCTGACTTGAAAGAAATTCCTAAGGCCGCACGGGCAAAAAGAACGCTAGATCGATCGGCCCGTGACAAGTGGTGTCAGAGCGAAAGTTTGTTCCAAGCGCAAGCACAATGGCTGATCCACAATCTGATGAGATGCTTGCCATGGGTGGTGAATGCGCTGATCATGGGCGGAACACCGAGAAGGGTGCTGCCAAGGGCAAGAAGAACCGTGGCGGTTCGAGTTCAAGGGATCCAACGGGGGATCTTATGCATCGCATGACGAAGCTAGAGTTGTTCGTCACTAATGTCCAAGGATCGGTCGACAACCTGACCTAGACCGTGGACGGAGTAGACGCCGGAAGAGAGGAGCTCGTTGCTAAGGTGCAAGAGCTCAAGACCGGCATGGGAGAGCTTCAACACGAGTTGTTGTGGACCCTAAGGGAAGAGCTCGCACAGCAGTACGAACCCTTGGAGGCCACGGTGGCGGCTATGCGCACAGAGATAGCGGAGCTTAAGAGTAAGCTCGCTAAAATGAAAACTGCATGGGTGAACGGGGTGATCACCGTGCAAGGTTCACAAGTGGACACGCCGAAGCCAAAAGAGTTTCGGGGCTCGCGGGTGGCTAAGAACGTGGACAACTTCCTGTGGTACATGGAGCGGTATTTCCAGGCCATGGGGATCAACGACGACCAAACACGGGTAAACACTGCTTCGATGCATTTAGTTGATAGTGCATTATTGTGGTGGCATCGTCGGTCGAATGATAGGTGTGGAGATCCTATCATGACTTGGGGTAGATTCATCGTAGAGTTTCAACGGAACTACTTTCCCGCTTATGTAGAGAAAGAAGCTCGTGACGAGCTGAAGTGTCTCGAGCAAAAGGGTGGTGTGCGAGACTACATCAAGCGGTTTTCGGAGTTGTTACTCCAAATTCTCTCGATGAACGAGATTGAAGCATTTCATCAGTTTATGAGCGGTCTCAAGCCATGGACAAAACAAGAATTGAAGCGATACAATGTGGAAGATTTCACTACAGCCATGACCGTAGCCGAGTCGCTCGTGGAGTACAAAGCACCTTCCACATCCCGATCGGACTCGCGTCCAAGGGACAAAGCCAAAGGTGGGGGAGATCGGGGGAGATATAACCACCCGACCGGAGGTAGACCACCGGTTAACCCTCACAAATCTCATGCAGAGTCAAGCGAAAGAGGGCAAAGGAAGGTACGCTCATACAAATGTTTTTTCTGTGATGGTCCACACATGGCGCGGGATTGCTCAAACAAGGCCAAGCTGGCCGCCCTATGTAAGGAGGATGAGCCTAAGGAGAAATCGAGGTTGGGTTCACTGTGACTTCTTAGCACCATCAAGTCTAAGAAGGCGAAGAAGCCTAAAGGCTTGATATTCGCGGACTTGAAGATCGGAGAGTCCACAATGAGTGCGCTCGTAGACACGGGAGCATCCAACATCTTCATATTGGAGGAAGCCGTAAAGAAACTTAACCTACGGGTTGGGAAAGGAACCAGGTGGCTCAAGACGGTGAACTCGAAGGAAGTCCCTACAATTGGTGTCGCGAGGGACATGGAGCTACAACTCAGGGCATGGAAGAGTAAGGAGACTCTCGAGGTAATTCCCCTTGACGATTACGATATTGTCATTGGAATAAAATTCCTAGATAGAATCCATACGGTTGTAGTCCTATTTGCCGAGTGTATATGCGTGTTGGACAAGCATTATCAATGCGTAATCCCGGTTCATAGTGAGTCGGACCGTGATTGGAGAATGATTTCGGCCATGTGACTCACCAAAGGAACGAGGAAGGGTGAAGTGACCTTCCTAGCAGCCTTGAAGATCAAGGAAGACAAGGGCGAAGGGAAGGAAGTCCCGACAGAGATAGCTCAAGTCCTCAACTCGTTCAAGGACGTGATGCCTTCAGAGTTGCCGAAGAAGCTACCACCTAAGAGGGAGGTGGATCATCGGATCGAGCTGGTGCCTGACACTCGACCGCCTATTATGGCGCCTTACCACATGGCACCCTCGGAATTGGAAGAGTTGAGGAGGCAACTCAATGAGCTAATCAACGCGAGGTATATTCGGCCGTCCAAGGCCCCGTTCGGTGCGCCAGTCCTATTTCAAAAGAAGCGCGATGGGTCACTTCGGATGTGCATCGACTACCGGGCACTAAACAAGTTGACCGTGAAGAACAAGTACCTGATCCCGCTCATCGCGGATCTCTTGGATCAACTCGGTGGAGCTTGATGGTTCACCAAGTTGAATCTCCGATCAAACTACTATCAAGTTCGAATCGCTGAAGGGGACAAGCCGAAGACTGCATGCATGACGCGATATGGATCCTACAAGTTCCTTGTGATACCAGTCGGCTTGACCAACGCTCTGGCTACTTTCTACACAATGATGAACAAGGTACTCCATCCTTTCCTAGATCGGTTTGTAGTGGTTTAGCTAGATGATATTATAGTCTATAGTCGAACGTTGAAGGAGCATGTCGAACACTTAAGGCAAGTCTTCCAAGTCTTGCGCGAGAACGAGCTATATGTTCAGCACGAGAAGTGCGCATTTGCCCAAGAGGAAGTTCCATTCCTGGGGCACATCGTCGAGGGTGAACGTGTGCGAATGGACAAGGTGAAGATCCAGTCGATCATTGAATGGGAGCCGCCAACGAGGGTGATGGAGTTGAGGTCGTTCCTCGGCCTTACCAACTACTACCAGTGGTTCATTTGAAGCTACTCGAACATCACCGTGCCACTCACAAACCTCTTGAAGAAGGAGAAGCCATGAGAGTGGACGAATCGACTGAAGAGAGCCATGACGGAGGAGCCGGTGTTGGTGTTGCCCGACCACACCAAACCCTATGAGGTAGAGACTAACGCATTGAATTATGCTATCGGTGGTGTGCTTATGCAGGATGGCCATCCGATGGCGTACGAGTCTCGAAAGTTGAACGATACCGAGCGTTGGTATACCATTCAAGAGAAGGAGATGACCGCGGTGGTCCACTGCCTTCGGACGTGGAGGCACTATCTCCTGGGATCAAAATTCGTCGTGAGTACGAACAATGTGGCCACGAGCTATTTTCAGACCCAAAAGAAGTTGAGTCCGAAGCAAACTCGATGGCAAGATTTTCAAGTGGAGTTCGACTATGCGTTGGAGTACAAGCCAGGGAAGGCCAACTCCGTGGTGAACACACTGAGTCAAAAGATGGAGCTTATGAGTAGCTCGGTGAGTCGACCGAGTTGTGCTTGGGTAGACCACATCAAAGAGAGGCTGAAGCATGATTCAAGAGCCCAAGCCCTCATCGGGTATGCGAAGGAAGGCAAGACCCGACAATTTTGGTGTGAGGACGAGCTCCTCTACACTAAGGGAAGGCGATTGTATGTGCCCTTCCATGGGAAACTGAGGAAGGAAATCTTACGCGAGTGCCACGACTCGAAGTGGGCGGGTCATCTAGGAATCCACCGCACTTTGGCCCTCATTGAAGATCGGTACTACTGGCCGCAAATGTGAGACGACGTGAAGACTTATGTGAAGAGTTGTCTGGTATGCCAACAAGACAAGCTGGAGCAACGTTCGTCGTCAAGCCTGTTGGGACTGCTTCCCATTCTAACTCATCCATGGGAGAGTATTTCCATGGACTTCATCGTCAACCTACCGAAGTTTGAAGGGTGTCAGACTCTCATGGTCGTGGTGGACAGGTTTTCCAAGCACGCGACATTTGTGCCTGCAACGAAGGATTGTCCGGTCGAGGAGACAGCCAAACTATTCATGAAGCGCGTGGTCAAGTACTTGGGTGTGCCACAAACGATCGTGAGCAATTGTGATCCTCGCTTCACAGGGCGTTTCTGGTCCGAGTTGTTCAAGCTGCTAGGGTCCGAGCTGAATATGTCGACAAGTTTGCATCCCTAAACCGACGGTCAGATGGAGCGGGTCAATGCACTCTTGGAGATGTACCTTTTGGCATTACGTGAGCACAACGCAAGTGAACTGGGTAAAGCTGATCGACATAGCCTAGTTCTCCTACAACCTGCAGCGAAGTGAGTCGACCGATCAGAGCCCATTCGAGATCGCGACCGGGCAGCAACCAAATACCCCGAGTGCTATTGCATTGGGTTACCGGGGGAGTAGTCTGCCCACGTACAAGTTCGCCAAGGATTGGCAAGAGCAAGCCGACTTGGCGAGGGCATGTCTACAGGGGGTCCATTGAATTTCAAGTATTTCGTTTCACCTAATATTGGTTCACAATCAATAACATCTTCACCATCTAGAGTAAGGATGAGCCGAAGAACACCATCAATGGACCCCCTCTAAGCGCATGAAGAAGTAGGCCGACAAGAAGTGACGACACGTGGAATTCCAAGTCAGAGATCAAGTGTTGGCCAAGCTGCACATGGTTCTTCGATACAAGGATGTGCACAAGGGGTTGATCCGTCACTACAATGGACCGTTTCTTGTGCTACAACAGGTCGGGAAAGTCACATACAAACCGGAGCTACCACCAAAGCTAAAGGTACATCCGGTTTTCCATGTGAGTATGCTTAAGCCTTTCCAGGTTGATGAGAAAGATTTGGATCAAGGGAAGTCTCATCGGGCGCCACTCGGGGCAAAAACCTCGTATTATCAAGAAGTCGAGAACATCATGGCGGATCGAGTCATACAAAAGCGGTATTGCGCGCCTAAGCGAGAATATTTGATCTGATGGAAGGGTCTTCCGGAGAGCAAAACAAGTGGGGAGCCCGTGAAGAGTCTTTGGCAATTCAAGAAGGAAATCGACGCTTTCCATGCTGAAGACGCGACGAGGGCGTCATCTAATTAGGTGGGGGAAAATGTCATGGCTTCAAAGAAAGCCGATCCAAGAGGTTCCTATGAGCTAGCCGTGATACATCTATGGATCCAACGACCCTCGGCTTATCCCCGACACTTAGGGTTTTTCTCGAATCTTCTAGAATAATCCTGGCGGTAGGTGATACGGGAATTGTACCGTTATGTAATAAATGCGGGTAGTTGGTAGTTTGGGAGATTCAATCTCCACCATTAGATCAATAAGAGATTTACATATACGATTTGCCTTGTTTTTGTATAAATAGAGGTTTCCTCCCCCTCATTTGTATCATCTCATTTTCACAAGTGAATATAATCCAGAGCTTATCTCTCTATAGTTTCTCTTTCTACGATCCTTATGAGTGAGTATGAGAAAGGCTAACTTGGGAGAAATTCCTAAGACCGCACGAGCAAAGGGAACGCTAGATCGATCGGCCCGTGACACTTGTCTATGGCTATCAAGGACATCCATCCCCCAATCTGGCAGGCCTAGTCTTGCTTGGGGTCGACAAGGGCATCCCTTGCCAAATTGAGTTAGGACAACCTCACCCAGACCTCTCTAAACATCTCCTAAAAACAATTGCAACCAAAAGGAGAAAAAGAAAAAAAAAATCAAAGAAAAAAAACTAGTTATCCATGTCAACGTCGGTTTGCCACATAGAACTATTGGCGCTAATTACTGCCATAGTAGCGTTTTCTAATCAAAATTAGCCAAATTGACGTAATTGACAAAACATGAAAATGTTTAGGGGTAAGGTTTATAATTAAATTAGCACAAATACAATAAATTTAGAATTTTTTTTGTGATTTTCTCCTTAATTTCATGCTAAAGTGGGTTTTTCTTGGCAAACTCTCAACTTTATTTAAGTGGTAGAAGTCATCTTCTAATGACAAAGTTTAGTCCAACATAGAAATAGGCCAACTTTGAGGTTTCGACAGTCTTATTCATTCAATTAATCAAATTGTCACCTGGCCACTTATCAAACTTGTGAATTTTTCGGATGTAAAGCCCATTAGCTCCCTCACCGGATCACTGTCACTGTAGGAAAGGAAGTCATTCTCTTAGCGGGAGGTTATACCATATCGGGGGTACATCTCAACCCTCGAATATTAAGTGGCTTTTAAAAAAAAGTTACCTTATTTATTACTGACACAAAAGGCCTGATGCGCATATATCATGCCCAATGTTATTTTAGTCTTATTTGGAATGGAAATTTGAGAATTTTTACCTGAAATCTCATCAGTAAATGGTAGCAAAACAAAGCAGAGGGACGACACTTGATCATTCCAAAAAGCATAGGGCCTAAACATGTAATATTTATTTAGAGATTTTTACAAGCAAGACTCCCGCATTAGTAGCAGAAGCTCATACTGTCAACTTGAATAATACAAGAATCAGAATTACAATTAAACAGAGTAAGGATCACAAGCGAATTCCCCCAATACAGAAGATCGAAAATGTAATTTCTCCTCTCTTTTTTTCTTTTTTTGAGTATGTTTTTCAAAGTTTTTAACTTTAAAACTGCCATTTAGGATGTCAGTACGACATTTAACGCCACGTTCGTAATTCCATCATAATTTTTGTCTAATGTTTTATTTGCCAAAGTTAAAATGTATGATGCCAAGAAAAGATTTTTGGGTCGCAAATAATCAGTCTCCCTACGAACGCTTCTTCCTCCTGCTCTCAGCAGAATGTAAAACAGACTTTACATTCTTACAGCTTGTCCGTCCAAGTGAAGTCCAGACGGTCATGAGTGAATTTGCAGCGCCACTCATCTTTGGTCAGAAAAGAAAAGCGGGATATGATTATAGACTTGACCCGAAGAACAAGCTGAACAGGTGAAAAGAAATTGAGTGAAGAATGTTAAGAAAGAGGGGACGATTAAAATTCGTCGCTTGAAACAATCCGACGCTGCATGCTATTCGATTGATTTCTCATTTGCATCGATCTAGGTCGCAAATTCAGGTGCGGAACTTGAGATTCTTCACATACCTTCGTATTCTACGACTTGGAGTCAGCTTGTCGACACCGAAAAGTATTATGATGATGGAGTAATCCATGTAAAACCAGAACGGTACAAAGAACTGACAGACTTCGGAGCCGCTGAGTATTTTTGCTATTGTATCGTGCCATGCGTTGATTGACAGGGCTTCTTCCAGCTCCTACGGTCGAAGCATTTCCAGAATCCGTCTGGTTGTGAAGTAATCAAAGAGGAATTTAGTACTTCGCACACGATGTGCTTAAACGTTACCGAGCAAAATGGGCTTCAGACATCGGAGGAGACGACGGGCCTGCGGCGATGTCAACCTTGATCTGACCTTGACTGTTGCGTTCAAACACTCCTACATCGAGAAAAGCATTCGGAAGACATCTAAATTCGCCCATTTTCCATGCATTCCTCTAAAAATGCATCGCCATCTGAAGGACGATCGATACCAAGTCATCATCGACGGGATTCCATACGAAGAACCTTTTAATCTTAGGCAATAACTCGGGCGAAAATTATGTCAAAAAATTTCCTATTAACTGAGAGGCAATAATGCCTCCAAAGGGGCTCACATGCAGTAGCATGCCCCATATGTTACATCCGTCAGCTTGATTTTTGGGTCTTACGTTATGAAAAGAATTTTGGAACATCTTTGGGAAAAATTTTGGAAAAAAAAAAATGTATTTGCTACTGTTTTTCATCAGCTGGGCAATTTCTCCTCCTGCTCGACAGGAACACACGGTCTCCATATAGTTTCCGATCCGACATCCATAAGCGCAATCCCCTTGACAGTTAAGTCGGCCCTGATTTGATCGCTTTTTGCAAAATCCTTCTCTTTTCTAGCTAAAATTCTTTCCTCAATCAGACGCGATATTTGCTCTTCTGTCAAATCAGCCCGTATCAACGCCTTGCCTTTCAACTGCTCCAGAATCTACATTGAAGAAATTTCACATTTAAATCAAATTTGATCCAAAAAAAACTCAATAAGTATTCATAAGAACTTGCATCACCTCAGAATAAGTTAAAGGGGGCAGCAAACCCAGAATATCTAGAACACCCTTTACTTCTTTCTCTATCTCAGTAAGGGATTGAATTATTGCCAATTGCCGTTGCTTCTGTTGCTTCTTCTGGGGTACATTAGAGAACGAGCGGATTTTAAAAGTTAGAGAAAAGTACAAAAGATACACAGCAGAGAGAACGTTTTTTAGGTGCAGCTTCTTCTATGGGAAAGAAACATTAAACCTAATTACCTTGAGGGTGTTTGTATTATTGTTTATGAACTTCAAGGCATCCTGAAAAGCACCTGTCAGCACATGTGAAGTGTTCAAGTCATCAGCCATCTTGTCATGAAAATCCTTCCGCAAGCCTTTGATGCATTTCTCGGCATCAGGAAGAACCCGGACTGTTTTGCCTTTTGGTTCTGTACCCTCACTGGGAGTTGCCTCTCTAAATGATGACAGAGTATCTTCACAGTCTTGTAATGTCTAATATTGAAAAGACTCCCAAGTTAATTTTCTATCAGAGAGCAGAGTCCAAGTTTGCATGCACGTCACTCATACAAATACATCCAACATAATCAAGGAAGAGCATTTCAGAGAGACTCAGACCAGTGGCTGCTGGCAATAGAACTAGGCCAAAACCATCCAAACAATTCATACAGGTAATTGCAGAGATAATAGGAATGGTTTCTTCTCTAACAGCATCAAATCCCCACAGGATCTTCTAATTAGTTCAATCAAGCTAGCCCACCCTTTCATTAGCTACATATGAGTTTGAGAGCAAATACAATTGTATGAGTAAGCAGCCAGAAAGATGAGAAGTGATTTGCAGTTAATAAAACATAATTTATACCTGATATATATAATAGACAGCCTCTGATGCACCCTCCAACTGTAAGACTGAATAGTTGAGAGGAGATCTATAGTGTGCACTTATCAAGAAGTGTCTCAAAGCCAGTGGATAGTATCGCTCTGTAATCTATATAGTCAATACAATTGAGTATTTTTAGACACCAGGAATGATGAGAGCTCAAGATAGTTGTTAACACGTCAAGAAAGAAAACGGAAGAAATTTGCAAATACTACCTGACGGATCGTAAAAAAGTTACCCAGTGATTTTGACATTTTCTCGTTGTTGTTGGTCACATGCCCATTATGCATCCAATAACTCACACAGCTCTCTTGGCATGCAGCACGACTCTGGGCGATTTCATTCTCGTGATGGGGAAAGATCAAGTCAATTCCACCACCATGGATATCAAATTTGAAAGACAGATATTGAGCACTCATTGCGCTGCATTCTATATGCCACCCTGGTCTGCCAAGACCCCACGGGCTCTCCCAACTTGGCTCGCCAGGCTTTGCAGCCTACAATAACCATATACCTTCCAGGTTACATACCAGATAATAATAATTAGAAAGAAAGAAAAAAAATTCGCTGGTAGTATAATGCATTTGCACACCTTCCATAATGCAAAATCAGCAGGATTGCGCTTTCTAGAGTCCACCGCAACACGTTCACCTGCTCTGTGATTTTCTAGCTTCTGCCCCGACAAGCAGCCATAATTTGAGATCTTATCCACAGCAAAGAACACATCTCCATCCACTACATAAGCACAATCATTGTTAATAATCTGCAAACAGCCATAAGGAATATTATCAGTTAAAACTCTCCCCATTGGTCCTAGCAACCTTTAAAATACGTGCTGCTGAAGATGCTCCCTGTGAAAGTAGAACTTTAGAATAAATAAATAAATAAATATAAAAGCAACTTAGGCAGACATTTTCATATGGCTATCACCTCTAAATACCTCATTACATGGGAATATACAGTCAAGTCAAATGTAGGAATGTCGGTTGCTTCCTCTTCTAATTTATATAAAAAAATTAGTCCATAAAACATGGTTCTTAAGTTTCTAATTTAGATTATTATTATTACAGGCTTCCGGTACATCGTTGATTCAAATTTCCCTAATCAGTAAAAGTATAGCTTCAAATATTCTTGTGAAATCATTCTCTATTGACGTGCACAAACGCCACTTCTTTTTTTCCTGGAAGTACTTAACTTCAAATTATACCTCTTTACATGTGCATCCTTTCCATGTGGATGATAATAACATTATAGAGAAATTAAACTCATGGATATTGGTAACATATCTTCATATTCATGATTCAATTTACCTCATAACAACAAGAGCATCTAATACAGTACCAAATGCAAAGCTCTGAAATCCTTGTCTTCTCCAACATAAAGCAAAAACCACTATTTTAATTTCAAATTCATCTCTCCTCAAATTTACATGCATTCATATGGAGGAACATATATTCAACTCGAGCCATACCTTAAGATACATGAGAGTACATGACAGATGGTAACATTTGTTCTAACACAAATGGGAGAAGAAATTTCCAAATCAAACATGAACAACTAAACTTCAGAATTCTTCAGTGACATCAGTTTTTCTCAGCAATAGCAGCTAAATTGGTAGGACAATTGTATAAAGAATCATTTGATATAACTTTACCCTCTGAAGTTCACGACAGAAACCAGGAACTAAGGACATTTGCACTAAAATATCAGAGAAATTATGAGAAAAATATAGAAAGGCTGTAAACTACATACTGTAGCAACAGCAGCTCCTCTCTATATACTCTAACCTATGTTTATTCATGCTCTTAATGAACCCCTGTAATATATAAGCAGCAGATATAGAGTTGAAATTAGAAACCTGGGTTATCATGTCCTTAATCTGTTCCATGTGATCAGAAACGCGTGGCTGGTGGGTAGGGGGGAGGCACTGCAGATCGGCCATGTCAGTTAAATACTCTTGGCAAAAGCGATTACTTAAATCCAAGGGATTCTCCCCAGTCTCATTTGACCGACGAATAATCTGCAGATATCCACATGTTAGCAATGTCCGACTAACTGCTTCAGAAACAACAAGAACAATCCAGGTATCCTTGGCATCCACACAAGATAACCGAGTATCAAAAATAATACATGAAAACTAGGAACGTCTAACTTTAGCAGTAAAATGCCAGAATTTCATGATAACCACAGAATTAAGTAATGAACACTACACTTTGGTAAAACAGAAATGCTTCTCTCCAAGATAAAAGAACGATACTTCCATTATTGGACACTACTTGAGTTAAATGATGACATAAAATCTTTCAGAAGCTACTTTCAGCGACCGACTCTTCAACAGGTGGCCACTCGTCAAACTTAAGAGAAGTAAACCCCCTTTAGTTGTCAAATAGCGAAACATTATGCAAGTGTTAGTAATGAAATTTGACTAACCATCTGGAGGATCAGACCTACTTGCCAATAGCACAACAGACATTCCTTCAAAATGTGCATAGCTCATACCATAAGTTTTTAGAAGTATAAGAAATAAAGAAATGAATTCAGCTAGTTGTCCAGTGTAGCTAATCAGGTGGAGTTTCCTCGTCATGATCTCATCATTTAAGTTGCAATATTCATATAGCAGTTTCAGATCTCCCATCAATAGAACTATGTAGCACGTCAGGAAATCAAAGTCAACCCGGAATTTACAGTATAAAATCTATTAACAGCATTTGATGACGCACCAAACAGTTTGTAACGTATAAGTTGCTACTCAAAAGAAGGAAAGAAAGAAATAATTGAATAGCAACCACTACAGCAAACAATAGTTCTATTGAGTTATAAAGCATCCAAACTAATTAATTCTATATGACTTAATAATTACTTATTCTCAAGTCCATGTGTAGAAACATCAAAATACCAATTTTTCGGGGTTGAATTGCTGATCATGATTTTCGCCTCACACCTACTAGTCCATTTGTATTTAAAAGTCAGATACTTTCACATTCACAAACCACATTATTCCTTTACATTGAACAGGACTGTCGCTTTACACTATATGCAGGATATAATGTGTTCTCAGTAAGAACCAAATCAAACTCTCAATTCTCCACAAGAACATCGTGCAACTCTGATTTGGCTGTGCAGAGCTATGCAAGTAAAGCAGACAAAACTTTAGGATGTATAAATGAACCCTTTGATCTTCTGATAATAACCTCATCTTCTTATTACATAAGGATTGTTGTTGTAACCAGTCAATTAGCTCCCACACTTTTCAAATTTCAAATGGAATATGGGTAGTCCAGAGCTTATAAGAATACTTCAAAAAATTCATGTCTGCATATTTTCTTTTTCACATCAAATAACATCGACATAAAGACAAATAAAATTAAGCATAATCACAGTACCATATCATGAGATCACGCATGAGGAATCTAATTCAACCAAAAACACAATGTACAGCCATGAAAGAATTTACTCCTGATATTTATATGGAAAATCATTCGGACCTTGTCATCAACATCTGTAAAATTGCGCACATAGGTAACTTCATAGCCCAAGTGTAGGAGGTATCTGCACAAAATCACTTTAAACGATAAATAGTTAACATTCAACAAAACCCTGCTACAGACAGTATGCAATGCTACATAATAAACCTGCTAGGTCATTATTTCAGTGAGCAATTCTTCATTTTATGAGGAATCAACCAAGTATGACCTCTGCCTGTACAGAACCAAGCTGATTTGCGAGGTGGAGTTTACTTCAGTTATAAAGAAACTTACTTTCTATTTCATCTGCTCCACAATCCTCAATAAGACAACCCGTTCCCCATACCAAAACGAGGTGAGATTTTTCAAAAGCATACTATCCTCGCACTATGAAGCATGCTAATTAAAATTAAACATGTACCAGAACGCGACAACTTTGTTAGTAAAAACTCTCCCTTTATTAAACTAGGATATATGTCAACAAAAAATATTTTTCATCATCAATAATAATTCATGTATTGCATACAACGAAAATGTTATTCATATATCCATTTTTGTAAGCTAAAAAATGATCATTTTTAGAAAAATATTTTCCAGACCATTCATTTTCCCCGAGGCAAACGCACCCTAAATTTTTAATCAAGATCTTCCCCAAATACACGCCCCAAAAGGGTCAAATATACCAACAAAGACCAGCTACACATAAATATCTGCCCCTGAAATTCTCTTTTATAATGCCCGTTCTTCTTACTCGTTTAGTCGAAAATTCCACAACTAGCAAACGAGGATAACCGGGCGAGCCCCAAATGGCAAGAGATGGCTGCCAATCCAATCCAAATCAATTGCCGCGACATGCGAGATCCTCACAATACTACACACTCTGGCCGCCGATCGGAGAGACCGGTCGTTACCTGTAGAACACGTCGAAGGCGACGGCGGCGCGGGCGTGGCCGAGGTGGCTGAAATCGTAGGCCGTGACGCCGCACACGTACATGCCCACCTTCCCCTCCGCCGCCGGCCGGAAGGCCTCCTTCTGCTGCGTCATCGAGTTGTACACCCTGAGCTCCTTCTTGTCGGCCATCGCTGGGCGCCTCCCCCCCCCAATCCTTCTCTCTCTCTCTCTCTCTCTCTCTCCGATTCCCAATCGATTGGAAACCAGAGAGCTCCGATGGTCGGTCCAGCAACGGCCGAATTCGAGCGTGTCTAGGGTTTTGCTGATCGCTGCGTTACTCGGAAAAGGGACATCGATTCGCCCGGCTCGTCGTGGCGAGGATCGGCGAGGTTGCTGCTGAGGCTAGGAAGCGGTCCTGGGCACGCGGTTGGACTTGGGCCCCTCTTGTCCAATCAGCGCGAGACTCAACCCATAACGTACGCAAGAAAATGGGCCGGTAACATTGGGCCTTTTGTTTTGGGCTTTTGCATGTTCATCCATATTGGGCCTTACAATAATCCTTTTTTCCCCCGTTTAGCGGAACTAAACTTGACCGAGGTATGTCTGATTAGGTTAGCTTCATGAAATTCACTTATCTACGAGAGAACGTCCACAAATTTACCCATGCAGTCGCACAAACTAAGCATTAGTAATGTCATGATACTTTTGCTTATAAAGCTAACCATGGATATGGCAAACCTCTATCGCACTTGAGTTGACTCGAGTCAATACGGTCATAAGTAGATATTAGGCCAACCTGGCAAATGATTTTCTTGAGGGACTTGAGCGCAGTCACACGGGCTTGGCCCCTCCCAGATCTCATGGCCCAAGCCCCCGCCCATATTAATCCACCTCAGCCTATCTAGGCACAATTATTTCAAGAAGAAATTCAGTTTATTTAAATGCTTGTTTAGTATAATTTTTTTTTTAAAAGCCTTATGCATGTGCGCTTAATAAGGTTTTTGGCAAGCGCCTTACAGTGACAGAATATCCGCATCTGTAACAATCTCCATTAGCTTTTCAAAAGTTTCCCCACCCGACTTTTAGTTGTCGTGACTCTAAAAAATGTATTACAAATATACAAGTCACAATATTTCGTAGCATATCCACATCAAAGTACAATTAAAGTTCAGTTATAAGAATATCAAATGATTTTTTATCTATGAAATTATATTAGAGTGCATTCCAAAGAGCATTTCTAAAGTTATTTGGGTCACTCCAAAATTGATGTGTTTGGCAAACATAACCAGCACTTGAGTCAAATGTTAGCATTTACAAAATCCTTTAACCTAATGCAACTCCCACCCCGCATTGGCTATCAACGTTTTTTGGGAAAATTTCAAATAAGAACCCCAAGTGAATCTATTTTCTCAAATAAGGACCAAAAGTGAACTTTGCGTCATATGAGGACCCGAAGTGGACCCATTATTTCAAATAAAGACCTGAAGTGAATTTTGTGTCAAATAAGGATCTGAAATGATCAAGTTAATCTCTATTGAGAACCTTAGGTCATCGGCATACATTTTTCTGCGATTGAAATAGGGGCAATTTCGTCAAAAATTTGTGATTGGAAAAAAAGGGAAAATTCTAAATTAATTAAGTTTAGGTTATTCATTTAGATGTTTACGTTTTCTTATTTCTTCTCCCCCGTTGCTCCTCAACCAAATTGTTACTCGGTCATCATCGCGACTTGATTCTCGTCACTTGCCTTGCTCCACCGGTGGTGAATTTGGGTCTTCGACTTTGTGGAGGATGGGTACAAGGAATGGGAGAATTTCGGTCTTTGACTTTGCAAATGATGGGTACAAGGAATGGGGAGACCGTAGAAAACCTAGGGTTTTTTTGTTTTTGTTTTAGGATTTGTTAATTTTCCCTATATTTTTTTTGGACAAAATTGCCCAAATTCCAATCGTCAAAAATGTCACATGCTTGATAGCCGATGAATGTTTGGTTGACCAGCAAGCTCGGGTTCTTATTTGGAATTGATTCAACCACTTCGGGTCATTATTTGAGACAATTGGTCAATTTTAGTCTTTATCTGACACAAAGTTCATTTCGGGTCCTTATTTGAGAAATTTGATCAACTTTGGGTCCTTATTTTGAATTTTTCCACATTTTTCGAATGCTACTTTTCAAATGAACTTTTTTCTTCCAATCTTACCCTCAATATATTATTTAAAATTTCAATTTTACCCTCGTCCTCACTTCTTCTTTTTTAGATTTAGATTTAGGTTTAGATTTACCCTCATCATCCTTTTACCATGCTCTCCAATCTCAATGATTGATGATGCATGTGAGTATGATGACATTGGGCTACGCAAATCTTTTATGCGGATCATTAGCTCTCTTAGTCATTACATTGCAAGAAGCCATAAGGATTCGACATTTGTTTGAATGTATATATAAATAATTTATTTTTTTACACTCCTCGCTATTAGATAGTGCCCATAAATTTCATGATAGGTACCAGAGATTCATAGTGAATCTTGATAGGAACTTTTCTTGAAGCAATAATGCGTTGATCAAGTCAATAACGAAGGTACAAAAGACTAAATTTATTATTTTTTGTCAATAAGCTCTAGTTGCATCGTAGGAATTACCAAAAAAAGAGATTTTTTTTTTCTATAACTCCCACTTGTTAATACATATAAACCAATAAGCATATTTTGGGTTGGTATGGAAATGGGATCTCCACCGACTAGAGATAAGAGAATCATATGAGAAAACATAAGTAAACGTGCCCATAGTTACAAGCATTGTAGAAAGAAAAACTCTGAGAAATTTTGAAGATAGTATTATTCACGAGATTGATACAAATGAACGGAGAAGGCCACTACATATACAAGTACAAACTCAATCATAATTGTGCATCTCTCATGAATCTAACGGTAGATATTGCATATCTCCAACTATGCCACTATTCGCATTTATCATAATAGTATACAGTTACAATATTGCTCACCTCAAGAGTATTTTAGAATACTCAATAAAACTTTAGGATTTAAGCGTTTTGAGTTTTGCTCGTTCATTGATTAATCACGATCCTTCTTTCATAAACCTTATGGATCGTGTCGCTTCTTTGGCTGGTGACACTAGCGTCACTTTATCTTCACCTTTGACATTGGCGGCCCTTGCTCGAGGTCACTAAACCTTGAGTTGCCTTGCTTGGAGTTTTTTGACCTCAATATCTGGGGTCATACAACTTTAGTGGCCTAATCCCTGAGTTAGTGTCATACGATTCGTCCTTCATTGGTTGAGCGTATCCATTCTTCTTTTTTAATTATTTAAAAATCAATCTACGAAAAGCCCTTTAGTGTAAAATCGAATTGTGGTTACTAAACACTATTTATTTCTCATAGAAACCCTTTAGTTTAAACTCTGTTTACATCTATGCATAGGCTTTGGGCAAAAACTCTAACAAACGCATCGGCCCAAGCAAACAAGGCCTTCTTGGGCGGGGCCCATATATAAAAAGGATTAAAAAAGTGCCATCTTGACCTCAAGCCTGATCCTTTCGACCGACTCCGATTCCCTGCGGCCGAACTTTTAATGGAAAAAATTAGTTAAAATTTTTTTTTTATGCAAAATTATATATATTTTTATAAATAATACGCCGGCTCAAGCAATAACTTTTTGGGCTTGATCCACGGCCCAATTCGCCTTAAAACTTCCCATTGACCAATTCCACTTCTAATTTTTCGAAGTTGATACTTTTTGGGACGTCACTTCTAATCGTGACGTCATAAAAACACACGTCCCAGGATACTTTACCATCTTGCACTGTAGCATGTGTATTTCGAATTTCGAATGGAGAGGAATTGTTATTTTTTTTTAAAAAATAAATTATATGTAGATTTGCATAACATATGTTTTGAAATATTTGAAAAGTTTCATGTTAAATTATATGTATCATTGAATTTGAGAAAGAAGAAAGTCCTAAAAATAGATAGCAAAAGTAAATAAAATAGTTAACTTAGAAAATGTTATTCAAATGCTCTATTAATGAAAAGTTGGGCGGATTTGATTTGTGCTCTCTAAAATTTAACTATTCTTCAATTGAATTATCTAATCATGATTTAATCGCTCAATGCACCGAATTTTCCTTCACAATTGCTATTGAAAATACCGACATTGGGCCCATGTGCCGATTGGGCAATGATGTTGTATAATAAAAGTAGCCACTAATCCATCATGTCAATAATTTATGGATTGAATTTGGATGGATGACCCAAAAATGAAACTCGAAAAGGCATGATGACAATGTCACACAAATTATTTTTGGATCCTCTCAATTAAATTGGCCAAAAGAAGAAGGGGGAAAGGACTAAACAGATGGCCGGCAAAAAAAAAAAAAGGAAGAAGAAAAAACTAGAAAAGGTTTGAGAGTCTCTGTGGAAAAAAAAAAAAAAAGAAAATAATTTTTAAATGAGAATTCGACGGCTCTCAAGGGGCGTCTCCACGTTTCGCCCGCCCATCCGACGGTGGTTATGCCAACCTTCTCTTAAAAAAAAGGGACATTTTATCACCCGGGAAATCAAAAAATAAAAAACAAAAAGAAAAGAAAAGAAAACCAAACACAACAAACACTGCTCGCGCCACACCACTCCCCGGCGCAACTTAGCACCTGCCCGCACCCACAGAGACCACAAAAAAAAAAAAAAAAAAAAAAATAAATAAATAAAAAGAAAATAAGAAGAAGAAATTCAAAAGAAAATAAAACAGGAAAGTGAGAAAAAAATAAAAAGAGAAAAAATAAGAGAGAGAGAGAGAGAGAGAGAGAAGGAAACACACCCAACCCGAACGTTAGAACCGCTTCTCCTCACTTCGTATATAAACTTCCGTTTCCCGGCGACGCTCTGAAAAACGCGAGAGCGGAAGAGAAAAGAGAGAGAGCGAAGAGAGAGACCTAAATCCCTCCGTCGCGAGAGAGGGAGAAAAAACGCGATTTTCCCCGAGAAAATCCGGGCGTGCCGGCGCCGGAGATTTGCCACCCCGATCGGAGCTGCCCGCACGCTCCGGCTTTTCCCCCGCGAGTTGGCCTCGCACGGTGATGGTGTGTAGCGAAGGAGGGTTCGTCGGCGAGAGAGGACGAGTCCGTGCTTCCATGGCGATGGGCCCCGAGAGATCGAAGCCGCTCCACAATTTCACGCTCCCGCGCCTCCGCTGGGGCAGCCAGCGCTACATGCGGTGTATGAAGGTGGCCGCCGCCGACTCCTCCTCCGCCGCCGCCGCCACCGCCGCCGCCGATCGCCGATCCCCCGCCAGATCTCACTCCTCCTTCCAGCGGAGGGAGCCGGGTTTCGAGCGGCGGAGGTGGTTCGCGCGCGATTCGGACCCGGGGAGGAGGGCCGGCGGGATCGTCGGTGCCGCCGCCGCCGCCGCCGCCGCCGCCGGGGAGGACGATGACGACGACGACGAGGACGGCGGCGGCGACTGCGGGATCGAGGCGGTGAGGCAGAAGCTGATGTTTGATTTGCGGGCCGAGACGGACAAGATGAAGGACGAGCTGCTGAGGGAGGAGGTGGAATCGGTGGCGGCGGCTGCGGCCGCCGCTGCGGCAGAGGAGGCCGTGGCTGAGTCCGGGGCTGCTGCGGCGGCGGCGGCGGAGGAGTCGAAGCCGTGGAATCTGAGGACGAGGAGGGCGGCGTGCAAGGCTCCGATCGTCGTCGGCGGCGCCGGCGCCGGCGGCGGGAGAGTTAATAGCTCTCCGTTGAGGAACGAGGAGGCCGCCGCCGGCGGCGGAAACGACACGAAGTCGTCGCCCAGGGTCCTGAGAGGTAACAGCGGTGGCGCGACGCAGAAGACGGAGGAGAGAGCGAAGTTCGCGGTGGCGCTGAAGCGAAAGGAAATTGAGGAGGACTTCATGGCGATGGTGGGGCACCGACCGCCCCGGCGGTTCAAGAAGCGTCCCAAAAATGTACAGAAGCAATTGGATGTAAGTGAACGCGTAATTCTCCGAGTGTTTTCCTTTTGAAAATCATCGAGCGTCGCGTTGGTTTGACTTCTGGGTTCTGATCTTCTCCGGTTGTCTTGCGTTGCTTTCTCGCAGTTGCTTTTCCCGGGGCTGTGGTTGACGGAGATCTCGGCGGACACTTACAAAGTCGACGAGAATCCTGAAAACGGCAAGGTAATATTGCCCCGACCCGTCCCAATTCATTTGATTAGCGAGCGGATCTTCTGATTACTTTGTTTCTGCGAAAAGATCTTATCAAGGACCCAAAACACGTAGCTTTTGTCGATACACGCCGCTAGCCTTCTCAGTTTCTGTTCTTCGTAATCATGTGATTGATCTCTAGTCACGTACTTTGATCGTTAGCTTTGAATTACATCAATGTTCGGTTCTTTTTCTCTGCAGAGGTAGTGAAGGGTTGACCTTTCGAATTGGAAAATTTGATGTTCAAAGGTCCGTGCTTGCTGACTGCTGGTGACATTCGGGGGCTCCCTGCGTATTGGTTCAGACTACCTCTCTGAATTTGAAATGTAAAAAAGATATGGAGCCTCCTTGCTTTTTTAGATCAGTTTTTTTCTTTTTTTCCTTTTCCTTCTTGTTCTTGCTGAAATAGCTAATTTTGATAAGGTAGGTAGGTTCTATTTATATTTCTTTCCATTAATCACAATAAGCTTCTACAAAGTGGGAACACCGGTGAATGTTGTTAATCCAGAAAGAACTTTTGGGAATTGAATTGTTACTGTTGCTGATCAAGTGGCATGGGTTGCAATGCATTGGCTCTATTTCTCTTTCCAGTAACTAGGTGTGGTGTGAAACTAAATGCAAGCATCATAGCTTCATGATTACATATTGTTTACTGCTGCTTTTGTTTGAATGTCATTCTCGTTTTTTCAGTTTGTATGAATTGAATGCGAAAACTGGAACACCGCATCTTGTTCACGAGACAGCCGTTATGCACTGGCATTCGATTTTGCTCGATATTTGTTCCACTCCGGGAAATTTGGTTTTCATCTCATCTTTCTTTCATGGCAACAAGCCATGAGTCTTGACTTGTTAAGGCTGGTCAGTTCATTGCAACTCTTTGGTCATGCTGGTTCAGTTCATAAAAGCTTGATCGAACTGTTTACATTTTCCGCTCCCTTGGCCTCCGAGTCAGTTTCGGGGCATTCGACATATTTTTCTGTCGGAACCTGGGTATTCAATCTCTGGCCTCATGCTCTGGCTCAGCTGCAAACATCAACCTGATTGGGGCGTTCGCTCCGGCCTGTTTTGGTAACTCCTTCGTCCAGCTGATTTTGAAACCTTTGAGCGGCCGCATCGCTGTATATCGTGCTTTTGTCTCCTTGAAAAGGTTCCCCCTCTACTTTCCCATGCTAACAAATTTCAGTTAAAGGAATCTCATATGGACTTTGAAGTGTGAAGTTAACGTGGCCTTTTTCTCATTCATCCGTTGTCGTCTAACTCTTTATTGGCGAGCGAAAGTCAGACTGATATAAATACATAACAGAGAGAGCTGCTAAAGGTGGACGATTGATGGTGCATGTGGAGCGCTTGCTTTGCTTGCTTCTCTGCCTCGCGCCGCATGAACTCGCGCCCATTAATCAGCTTCATGTATGCTACACCGATTGATCTATAACTTGACACGGCGGCCAGAGAATCCACGCGGTGGAGTTCCCATACATATGAGCCGAAAGAAGAAGACAAATGGCTCCTCGATTCAGGACTGCTGGGGGACCAAGTCGGACGCTACGAACCCTGGGCTGTAGACTTCGTAACATTCTCGGTCGAGAGATCTTCACGTTCCTCCATATTCGATTACGTTCTCGACAAGGAATGACACTTGGGCCTTTGCCGCGTAAAGGAAGCCATGGCTTTCTCCCGTAAAAAACCCCCCAAAAAGGGAAAAAGAAACCCCCGATAAAACAAAGAGAAAAAGAAACCTTTTTGCGTCCGCGCTATCTTCGATTCTGAATTCGAGGGGAGGAGGGTAAGGTAAGGTGGCGACTCTCCGTCATGATTTGACCTTTGAATTGTAGGGGGAGCACGGAGAACGCTTTGACGGCCATTCCTGGGCATTAGTTTATTCCCCCAGTCGGCAGCCGCCACGTGGGCCGCCCGGTCAGCATGCCGACCGCATTACCCCCTCCCAATTCCCCCTCGTGGAGTCCACGCGTTCGATCGTGCGGTCTCCCCCTCTCGGAAGGAATCTTCTTCTTTTCGTTTGGGTTGAGGTTAGGTCAGCTCGACGGGAAAAGCCTTCTCCGTCGATATGAGAATTTCCCAAAGTTTCATGGTGTCTAGATAACCCTCCGAGTCCGAGCGATTGTAAGTCCTTTTTTTTTTTTTAATCCTTTTGTCTTAACATCAACGACACAATAATAAAGAACGCATTTTAGGAAGAGAAGTGTTTCGAATTAAATATGAAAAAGGGTTACGCTTTTATCGATGTGCATTGTCCAACTTTTTTTTAACCATCACTTTATGTCTTTAAATCCACTATGCATGATCAAAGTTGTTAAATATACCCTTTCTCGAATGAAAGTCAAAAAGCCATGACCTTAAGTCACCCACGTGTGTCCATATCAAGGTCCGTTCCCGATGGTGAGTGGCTCGAGAACTGCGATGGGAGGATGCCGTGGTCTTGAAGTTATGGATTAAGATTAGGATGTTGTCGATGTTGGTGGGTGTTGAAAAAAAGACGATGAAGATAGTCTCGGAAGGGACATAGATCTTCTACTCGGTTGGTAGTTAGGTTCAGTGATTCAATCATTTCAATTGTTGATCAATATGAAATAAGCTCTCCTTAAATTTGTCACTCGATGAATTAAGGGTTGATGATTTTTTTTTTTTTTTTTTTTTTTGCTTTAGAAGTGTGTTCGATAACCTCATTACGTGCTGAAATTTCAGCATTTATTGTGGTTAAGTGCATTTGATAATCATCGACCAAACGAAACTTAATTGGTGGGTTTAAGTAAAAAATCATGATAATAACTTCTTTCATTTGTTATCAAACAGCCTTATTTTCTAGGTATAAATACTCTAGCACATAATGTTCAATACTTAAAAATTTCAGCACGTGTGTTTTTGTTTTAGCAAATGGATAAGCTCCAAATATAAGCACACAACGGATAGAAAATCTTCATTTGTCTCGGAAAAGAGAAATGACAATATTTTCAATGAGAAAGAAACATGAGATATTTATCAAATTACACGACTACTTATCTGATTAAATATAGATTGCAAAAATTATACAAAAAAAAAAAGAGTCATGATCATATGATGGAATATTATGCGTAAGGTTTTCATGGAAAATTTCGAGTAAAAGTTTGGGATTAAACAAACATTGCACCATACTACCATGTAACCCGTTGTATTTTATATAAATTAGTAAAATCTATGAACGGAAAGGAAAAACATCATATGGCCAAAAAATGAACATTAAATAAACATTGTGCGAGGAATAAACTTGGGATGACAATGGAAAATTTTCATCACTTGTTTCTTAAGTATTTTAAGCCACGGAATAGCCATGGATACCGGGGCGAGAAAATTGAGAAAATACTGAATCCTTTAACGGTCTTTCGTGGAGAGATTCCAGAGGTGATCGCCGAGTAGGCCCGAATTGGGCTGGGCCCGAATTGGGCTGGGCCCGAATTCCGTATTCGACCACGCCTAAACGACTTCGGTCCAAACCCGTCTAAAAAGCCTTCTAGCCCATTTATCCCGGGCCGATCCTGGACGGGCCAGCAGGCTGCGAGCCCGACGACCGAGTCTAAGAGCCGAAGACGTCCTCGTCCAGTCAAATCGCGGCATGCACAAGTGGGAAAAAGAATTGGCATGTGAGTTTTTGGCAAGGACTTGGTCCATCGTCCGGTCGAAGTCGTGAATAGAAAACAAGAATTCACAGACTTCGGCGCTATAATTCAATCACGAGCTTATGTTACGGAGCTAGGAGAATCGGCCCTAAAATTCATAGAGCAAGGGTCGAATAAAAAGCACCTTTGCCATTATAAATATGTAAAATCCGGCAATAAAGGACCGTAGTTATATAGTTTTCACGCAGAGATGGTACGACTTCAAAGCATCCTGTCGTCGTCGCCCAAAGATGAGAACGTGAAATATTTCTGTTGGCCGCCTTTCCAAGGGGACCAGCTCATCGGGCAAAGAAAGACGAAGATGTGCAGGAACTTTGGATGCGTCGGCCCACGTTGTGATCCGACGACACCTTGTCGATTCTTCTTCGAAGGAACCAAATCCAGCTCTCGGGTACGGTTCAAGTTGATCGTGACGTGGATATTGAATTTCTTGTTCAGATTTATTCGTTTTGCTGAAAAAAATATGCCAAGCAAAAGAAGCAGAAGATGTCACATCAATTCCTGTCTCTTGAAAAAAAAATATATAATTAAAATTGAGGCATCAGCATGATGTGTCTTGAGAGAATAATACGAAAATCACGTGAATATGACCGAATTGTTATAGAAACTTCTTAGCATCAATTTGATAAATTTTAAAACTCAGTTACACTTTTTTAATGTTTTATAATTCAACTTATTTCAGGGATAAAATTTAAAAATTCGACACATTTATTTCTTTATTTTTTTAGCTATGTACTAACACAAACAGTCTTTGATTAGATACTATGCCATCCATAGATATTTCCTCAAAAAAATTAGAAAATAAAGAAGTTAAAAAAATTGAAAAAGGGGGTTGTGAGATGTAAAGGGCCTCATTGCCATTTATAATGACAACCGAGCGTCATGCAATCTTCTATTTAAAACAACATAACATGATCATTCGTAGTCAAAAGCAAATGATTGCGCGGCTCTCAATCACTTTTGTGGAGAGATGTGATAGTCCTACTTAATTACGATAAATGATATGTTCTACAATTATTTTAGAGGGTCACGTTGATCTTTTGTGTCAATGATGAAGAGTTCTTGACCCGTGCTAGTTTCGACCCTCTGGTCCTATTTCTACCTTTCATTTTTTTTTAATTATCGGATTTCTTTTTTTTTTTTTTTTTTTTTTTTTTTTCTAGTTATGTCGATACGGTGCTTAGTTAGATGCCATTGACATATGACGTCATTTTACATCAGGATACTATTAATAACGTGGCATCAATTGCAGAAGATCCGGAAAATTCATCAATCGGACTTAACCAAAACGCTAGGCGCGGGGGTCACGTTTCAAGCCAATGGTTTCGGATACCATTCGCCTTTTTAGCTTGAGGCCCACGGGTCCTTTCCAAGCATGACCAAACCGACGACCATTCTTCCCTTAAAAAATCTTCACGGGAACGAAGACGAGGAATCTGAATCTTTCATCTCTCTCCCTTTTTCCCAAATCGGCCCTCCAGATTCTCTCTAATTACTCCCAGCCCTCCTCCGTCTTTGCTAGGTTTTTTGGAGGGCTTATCGCATTTACTTTTCCGCTGCTCCGCCTTCCGTCACCGCCATCCATAAGCCTCCATCGGACGCAGGAATAACTTCTCCGGCGAAGGGAAGCCGCCGCCGCCGCCCCCGACGTCGAACATGGTGAAGGAGGACGAGGCCAAAGACAAGGCGCTGGAGCTGTTCCTGAAGATCGGCCTCGACGAGCGCACCGCCAAGAACACCGTCGCCAACAACAAGGTCACCGCGAACCTGACGGCCGTCATCCACGAGGTACCTACCGCCGTGAGCTCGAATCTCGTCGCGCTTCGGTTTGCATGTTGGGGAATCGGAGATGCGTGAGTTGGCGGATGACTGAAAGATGATCCGCGAGTTCGTCGAGTTTGCGAAACTTAGCTGTGAATCGATCGATTCGCTGAACTTTTGTTGTTGTCCTCTGTTTCTTTTTTGGTCTTAAGGCTTCTGTGACGGATGGATGCGACAAGAGCATCGGGAATCTTCTCTACTCGGTGAGTTTGCATTTCGCGGATTCAGCTCGTGACAAATTTTAAGTTCATCGGGGGAACAGTTTGTGGAAATGATGCGTTTGTTTCGAGAGAATTCGATCGCAAATTAGTTGATTCTGGTGTTTAGCGGTTGGGAAGTGTTTTACGAACTTAATCGTTGCTTTTGTCTGCGATGGATTTGCTGCAGGTTGCTACGAAGTATCCTGCCAATGCTCTCGTGCACCGTCCCACATTGCTCGAGTACATCGTGTCATCAAAGGTGAGGACAAAATATAAAACTTTGTGGTTGAGTCTGTGAGTATTATTTCGACCATTTTTGCACGTATCGGATTCTTCTCCTGTTTCAACCATGATTAATTGGCACGATGTTAGATAAATGATTGTGAACTTGGCAAAATGTCAGATAAATAATTTACCTCTTGTTCATGCTGCTTGATTGTCTGCAGATTAAAACCACAGCACAGCTAGATGCTGCATTTTCATTTTTCTCCCACACTGGTTCAGAGAGCTTTAAGACTCATGAGTTTGAAGAAGCTTGTGGTGTCGGTATGCAAAGCACTGCTATCCGTAACGAATTCCATTTGAATATTAAGATTTCCAATTTGTTCATATGCTGTTTTGGCATGCATGTTGTGGTGTCTGCGTGTTTTGGCAGTTTAATTCAGGCTGCAAAGCACTATGCCGCCATCGCATGATTATGCTTATGTTTATGTAAAACTATTTTCACCTTTATGATGGTTCTCTTGTGCATTGTTTCACCATATAGCTGATTTTGTGCAAGCAGGAGTGGAGGTGTCTGTGGAAGATATCAAACAGACTGTTAGTGGGATTTTTGAAGAGAGAAAGAGCTCAATCTTGGAGCAGCGTTATCGAACAAATGGTGAGAGATAATCTATTACTACTATTATCAAAAGGCTGAATTCTGTCTTACTTTGATGACTCAGCACTTCGATTTCGATCTTCTGATTTCTTGTCGTAAAACATTGTCCTAAAGTATCTGATGTGCTTTTTTATCCCTTTACAAGCATTTCCTAGCCCTGACTACTTTTTAAGAGCTAAGCATCACATATTTATGCATCGGTTGCAGAAAGGTCCATTATCATCAACTTCCTCTCCAGGGGTGGGGTGGGGTCTCCCAGAAATAGAATTGATGGGTGGCTCTATAGGTCCTATTAGCCAGTAAAATTTATATGGAATTCAAATGCTGGGATCATTCTTGTTGCACCTTTCAACTTGTTAACTAACCTCTTGTGCAGTTTCGCACGTGGTATAGTTCGTGGCATATCCTTTTCTATTAGCAGTGTTGCCCATTTCAGTTATTAATCATGGCAAGAAAATACACTTCTTGGATTACAGTATCTAATTGTTTCTCCTTTGTCTTTAGTGGGTGAATTATTTGGACATGTTCGAAAAATGCTGCCATGGGCTGACCAAAAAATTGTTAAGGTGCCATCTTGAACTTTGGATTTCCCAATTGTTCAAACTTATGATGTTATTCTTTTTCCCTTTTTTCCTCTCCAGATTGCTATATTTCTCATTCTTGATGTACCCTTGTCTTCTTATAGCAAATCATAGATACAAAAATGTATGAATTGCTGGGTGAAAGGACTGCTGCAGATAATGAAAAGCCTGCAAAGAAGAAGGAAAAGCCTGTGAAAGTTGAGGTGGGTTTACACCAGGATGTAGAGTTTGCTTTTTGTTTTTTAATTAGAGGTCATTATTTTATTCTCTCTCTGTTGTTGAGTTGTAGGAGAAGAAAGTTGCTGTGGTTGCTGTGCCACAGCCTTCTGAGGAAGAACTTAATCCGTTTAAGGATTTTCCACAGCCAGAGGATAATTTCAAGGTAAGATTTTTCCTTTTCCCTCTATTTTCCTTTCTCTCAATAGACTTATTTTGAGTACTGGGCATATTTGGAAGCTTGCTCTCCAATTAAATTATGTGCAAGCATATTCTTAATTGCTTTTCCATTCTCTGGTATAGTCTGATCAGACAAATATGTGCTTAATACATAGTATGCCTCCAATTATCAGGTGCATACTGAGATATTTTTCAGTGACGATCGTGTGTTGAGATGCTGCAATTCAAGAGAAATGCTTAATAAGCACTTAACAGTAACAGGCGGAAAAGTTTTCACAAGATTTCCTCCCGAACCAAATGGGTATCTGCACATTGGTCATGCAAAGGTAGTACTGAATAATTGTTAAATCATACTTGCGTTCGCTATTTGTTTTGCTTATGGCTGCCATTTGTGACCTTAATGACTTCAGGCCATGTTTGTTAGCTTTGGTCTGGCTAAAGAGAGATCTGGGTGCTGCTATTTGAGGTAGGAAAAAATACATTTGTTCTTCCCTCCCCCTATATATATGTAACATGTGTGGATCTTTTTAGACCATCCATGTGAGTTTGATTTTTAGAATACTTAACGTGTGAAAAGTATTCCATTTCCAATCCTTTGAATGACAAATAACAAATAGTTCAGTCTAAGCATTGGCTGCTTTATACATGTTCGTTTAACACTCAATAAATTAGCTTATCAGGCTTTAACAGCGAAAAAGGTGGATATTCATCTTAAATAATCAGTACATTTTCATTGAAGTAAAGTAAAATTCCTATAAATTGTTGAACATTTTAATGAGCAATAAGCTCCTTGAGCAACTTTGGGGGAGATTTGTTTACTTAGTGTTTCACAATTGCTGCAGCTCTAATTCCTTGGATTGTCAAATCTTATTGCTAGGTGGAGTGAGTTTAGATATGCTTAGATTATGCCTATTTTGATTCTATATCCAAATCTTTCTTCGTAGGAAATAAGGGAGGTAGGGTAACTGCTAAAAAAAATGAGGTTTGGGCATATAATGGTCATGTTTTTCTACCTTATGGCAATCAAAATGTGTCACCTTTTGATGATAATTGAGAGTGGTCTAGCTCCAAAATAGTGAAAGCCATTCGTAGCCACTTGAGGAAACTAAATTCTTAATTCAAGTTTTGGAGACTTGAGCTGAAGGTATACTTATGGTGTGTTTGGCAACTATTTAGTTCCTGGAATTAATTTCTGCTCAAAAATAGCTTATTTATTTATTTATTTATTTATTTATTTATTTATTTATTATTATTATTATTATTATTATTATTATTATTATTATTATTATTATTATTATTATTATTATGTTCCCTAGACGGTTTCGAGCATTCGAACGCATTTGGTAAGCTTTACAAAATTTCTATTCTTGGAATAGAACGGGAATGCGTTTGGTATGGCTCTCAAATTTATTTGTGACATAGAATTTCTTTTAATTTTAATTTTAAGAGATTTTTTTTTTCCTTTCTCTTCTTCTTCCTCTAGCTGATTATTGGGCTGGCGATTGGCTAGAGGAGGAAGAAGAAGAAAAGAAAAGAGAAAAAAAGAAAATGGCTTGATTCTACAATTATTTCCAGGAACAAAGAAGTAGCTTTATTTACTTCTTGATTTTGTTCCAAATTTAGTCTCGGAAACAAATCTGTTCCTGGGAGTTGAAAAATTAGCTGATGTTGCCAAATGGATTTTTTTTTTTTATTGGTTCCCCGGAACAAAAGAACAAAAATAGCCAAGAATTGATCTGTTACCAAACAAGGCCTTTTAACTAGGGGTGAGCAGCGGTCTAGGGTTGACCCGGGACCGACTCCTCGGACCGGCCCCAACCCCGCCGGTCTGGTCCGGTTCCCAAAGGGACCGGGTTGGTCCTCGGTCTCAAATCTCGGGATCAACACTGTGCGGGTTGGTCCCTGGCCCCAGAGTTTTGGGTCGGTCCAACCCCGGACCAACCCTATATATTATATTATATTATGTATAATTCTTTTATATATTCAAACCTAAGTAAAATATCTTTATATTATATTATATTGAAATGTTCTATCAATAACATTAATAGTAATTTCAATTTAAAACTTTTGTTGAGTATTAATTATGTGTCGTTTGTTTTGTTTTTAGGTGTTTAGAAGTTTAAGTGAATTAACAAGATGTGAAGTTATATATTCATGATTTATATTAAGTATTTTGAACTTTTTATAGTTTAATTGTATTTTACTAATAAATTTCAGCTGCATTTTGCTTTTCAATTTGTGTCAAATGGTAGAAGTTTTTGAAGAGTAGAGTAGTATTGCGCAGTTGCTATGGTAATTTGCTAATCAAATGGTGTGAAGCTTATTTTTTGGTTGAGTGGACTTTACA
This sequence comes from Eucalyptus brandiana, assembly GCA_014182725.1. Classification (NCBI taxonomy): domain Eukaryota; kingdom Viridiplantae; phylum Streptophyta; class Magnoliopsida; order Myrtales; family Myrtaceae; genus Eucalyptus; species Eucalyptus brandiana. The sequence goes on from CM024669.1 coordinate 35,916,465, forward strand.
TGATCAAATGCGGGAAAACGCTTTTGCATATGATGTTATGAATATTAAAGATAGATGATTACAAGAACTTTTCATCTTGTCCCATATCTCGATGAGCGATTAGCAAATACGAAATTTCTATTGTGTCATCTTAAATTTGCTAAATATGTATTGGTATTTATAATTTAGCCGCACAATGCCGCATTGTCAATGAATGTGTACTTTGAATTTGTAGGTTTGCTTTTTTAGGAAGTATAAAAAATAAGACGAAAAAAATTATCGATCGGTCCCGGGTTGACCCTGGAACCGGACCAAACCCATTGGGTCGGTCCGGTCCTTGGTCCCAGGCTCAATAGGGTCGGTCCTCGGTCCTAAAAATTGAGGACCAACACTGTACGGGTTGGTCCTAGGGTTAGAGGGTGGCCCGGACCAACCCGGACCATGCTCACCCCTACTTTTAACTAACTTATCCGACTTAATTTATTTTCTTTGGGCTTAGTTAATAGCCTTTGCTTCCCCTAATGCTGTCTACTCGATATACTGTAAGAGATAACCCTTTTGAAGATTGAAGGCTCAAGTTGATGCACTGGAGACTTTCTTACTAATTTCTCCGAGTCAATAGTTTATGTGGGCTCAAGAAGTTATAGCGTTTGCTTGACCCAGTGTTCTTAGCTCTATCTAATGTAGGTGAAATTCTTTTGGAGATTGAAGATGGTCTTCTTGGATAGGGGAAAGGATTTTAGTGTTAAAATACTTGTGTGGAAAAGAAGTAACTACAGAGGAAATAACATCTAACATTTGAATTGTGCGGTAAGTGTTATTTTAAAACACACACGAGCAGCACTCTTTGTGATTCTTAGGGCATCGATGTTCTGCTTTCTGCATGATCCGCCATTTACATATATGGCTTCCAATAGGAAGGGTCCATACTGCCTTTTGGTCGTCTAGTGAAGTTATAGCTGTCTATTTATACTCCGTGAATTCTTTAAACTGTAGCTTAGAATGCATTTTAATAGTTACTAGTGTGTTGTGCTGGTGTTCGAGTTTGATTTCCCCTAGACTCTTTTATGGATTATGTAATCGTTCCCTTGTATTCTTCTGGAAAGGGTTTCCTGTTTGTTAGCCTTCATTATGTTCTAATGGCACTTGTAGGTTTGATGACACAAACCCAGAAGCTGAAAAGAAAGAGTACATTGATCATATCAAAGAAATTGTTGATTGGATGGGTTGGAAACCTTTCAAGGTGAATTTTTTTTTTTTCATTCATTGACTTGGTTTGTTCTTTGAGCCTTTTAACTGGGAGAAAGATCTGATATAACTTGTATTTTGGTAGATCACTTATGCCAGTGATTACTTCCAAGAGTTGTATGATCTGGCGGTGGAGCTTATAAAAAGGGGTCATGCTTATGTTGATCATCAGGTGAGCCATTGGATTTCCCTTTGGCTAATAGCTAAAATCTTCTTGTTGCTCTGGGTAGAAGTGATTCTATTTCCCCCCTTACTAAGAGTGAAACCATGTGCAATGAGTGTCAAATACTTAACAGAAAGTAAACGACATGGCTCTTATAGCTGTGAATTGGTTATGACTAAGGTAATTTCTAGCGTACACATTTCTCTTTGTGATGCATTCTTCCTCCCAACTAAAATTATTGCTGCTTTAGGCTGAGCCCTTGTAGAATAGGAAGCTTTGGAAGAAAACTTTGGAGGTTCTATTTCTATTGCAGCTCTGCTAATATGTTGCCCAACATATGCTTTTCCCTGCATTTTAGTTATATTTTCTTGCTAGCATTTGCTCGATCCTCAGTCTAAAATAGCTTTTGCAAGCAGGCAAGTTAGATATTTTGCCACATGGATGCACTCATACTAGCAATTCTTCATTTTGGACGACAGTCGCACTTCTTGATTTTATGCAACAGTTGCTAACCTTTCTTCCTACAAAGATGTTGAGGAATTTCTTCATCTAGAAGTTTTTATTTATGTTGGAGAATTTTCTTGTGTTGCCCACTTCTCATTGTGCTTTATCCATTTTTGATTTAATTTCAGTTTCTTTCATTGCTTAATTATTTTGGTAGACACCGGATGAAATAAAGGAGTATAGGGAAAAGAAGATGAATAGTCCATGGAGGGACAGACCTATTGCAGAGTCATTAAAACTCTTTGAGGATATGAGAAGGGGTCTGATTGAGGAAGGCAAAGCAACACTTAGAATGAAGCAGGATATGCAGAGTGATAACTTTAATATGTATGATCTCATTGCATATCGTATAAAGGTATGCCTTCTTAATTAATTTCTCTCTAACAGCTTGCTCTTATGTTTGTTCTTGGTGATTTACATTTTGGTTTTACTGTCTCTAGTTTACTCCTCATCCTCATGCCGGAGATAAATGGTGTGTCTATCCAAGCTATGATTACGCTCATTGCATTGTTGATTCCCTTGAAAATATCACCCATTCGGTATGTCTCTTTTTGTTTCTTTTTTATTGCATCTCTTCAGTGCATCAATTCTATGGTGTTCTCGTTTGCTGGATGATTCCTGAACAAATGTTAGTACTACCGTTGATGATAGAATAATAGAGGCATGCGTTTTGGGGATAGACTCCATATGGAGTTAGGATGGTGAAGGGAAACTGTGGCATTATTCTAAGTGTAAAGGTCAGCAATTAGTTTGGTTGTTTGAGTTTTTAAGGTAGTGATGGGTGTGCGTACTTTTTGTCTCATGTCCTTAAATATATTAATGAGATAGGAAGGTAAGGATGGGCAGCCATAAAGAGGACCTAAGTTTGATAGTTGATGTGAAGTTGAGGCTCTGGTTAGGGGCACTTTCATTATGTTAATTGTATTTCCTTCACTCTTCTATCTGATGATAATGAAATGCATAATACGGATTGATGAAAACCTCCTGTGCCCTGCTTAAGTAAAATGTAGAATTTCATGTGAATACCAACTAAGTTGACGTTGTGCACTAATGCCTATTTAAGGTAGCATTAGAAGTTATAAGCAAATGAACTATGGATATGGGATTTGGCTCTGGATTTTGTGGCATGTTAGATGCTTTTTCTTCTCTTTGCTTGATTCAGCTAATTAATGAACAACTATGTGGAGACATTTCAATAGCATGAACTATTCTAATTGGATATAACTATGAATGAACGAGGAACAGGCCTGTAGAGTCAACATAGTTAAATTGGATTTTTATCATTATGTTTGAGGCTAAAGCTACTGATTTTATCTATATTCAGGTTTGAGATAAGGTACAATATCTTTTCTATTAAGGGCAAGTGGCGTCTTTCTTGACTGAAGGCTCACCTCTGAGGCTCTTCATTCAATGACTTAAATCTGTCAACATCCCTTGCTCGAACATATGCTTTGTAGTTGCTGGAACTCCATCTAGGGAGTAAACCATCTTTGCTTGTTTTGAAAATGGCATCTTCCAGATGTTCTTGACGTAGGTTTTCGCTTAATGGCCTTAAAGTATGCAATAGATCTATCCGTTTTAGCCTTGTAGATATACATTTTCAATTTGCTTTTTTTGGACAATCATGACTGTCATATGAGAAATATATTATGTCAATGTCCTCAAGGGTCCTTACTAGATTTATTCATGCTTGTTATATTTGTATGTTGGTTACTAGACTTGGACAGAATGCACATTTTCATGATGCTCAAAGCAGTAATAATATGTGAATGATTTTCTTTCGCTAGTGTGGTCTTTGGTCATTTAGGCTTGTCTTTCCCTCTGGCCTTTTTGCCTTTTAATTTTTCTTTTGTTTTTTTTTTTTTGTCTTCTGACTGGGGTCGTCAACAGCTCTGTACTCTTGAATTTGAAACACGGCGTGCTTCCTACTACTGGCTATTGCATGCTCTAGACCTATACCAACCGTATGTATGGGAGTACTCACGGCTCAATGTCACTAATACCATAATGTCAAAGCGGAAGGTGAGGCAGAAATTTGAACCTTGAGCAGTTCTTGATTAGCATAAAGTTGTCGATCCCTTTTCATGTATGAAGTATGTTCTTGTTATGTTTGCAGTTAAATTTATTGGTGACCAAGAAATTTGTTGATGGTTGGGATGACCCACGTTTGATGACCCTAGCTGGTTTGAGAAGAAGAGGTGTAACTTCAACTTCAATCAATGCTTTTGCTCGAGGAATCGGAATCACTAGAAGGTTGAGTTTTTAAATATGGAGCTAACATGAAAAACATAAAAGAATATCAAATTGGTAGTCCCTTACTTTAAAGTTTCTATGTTCTCAACAGTGATGGTAGCACGATAAGGTTGGATCGCCTTGAGTATCACATTAGAGAAGAACTGAACAAAACAGCGCCTCGAACCATGGTTGTTCTATATCCACTTAAGGTGTGTGCTGGATTTGTTCTTTATGTGGACCAATAATTGTTTTCGCTGTTTCATTAACTGATTATTATTTTTCTATTAAGGTTGTTATTACCAACTTGGATGCTGGCAGTGTGATGGATCTTGAAGCAAAGAAATGGCCTGACGCTCAAACAGATGCAGCTGCCATCTACCAGGTAATGGCCACACCATACTAGGCATAGATGCTTTAATACTTTTCATTATTAAATCTAAACTTTTTTACATGTCAACTACATGGGAATTTGTAATTAACATTAAATGCAGCCATAGGCTTTGATGAGGTAAAATATCCCTGGATATTCTGGTCTAACTTATGTTGTTTGATAGCTCGAAAAATATATAAGTCAGGTCTTTAGGACTTCTTTTGAACATTTGAACTGGGTAATCTGTTTGATATATGTATACATCCATAATTTTAAAAAATTGCTTTCAGATGGATTTTGTGAAGCGAATTTACTGTTTAATATTTTCCCCAGGTCCCCTTTTCGAAGACAGTGTATATAGAACAGTCAGATTTTCGGATGAAGGATTCAAAAGATTACTATGGTCTCGCTCCTGGTAAAACAGTGATGCTAAGGTATGGACCTATTAGATTGCTTCCTTTGAAGTTTCAACTTTATCAAATGCGTGCTTGATGCTAAAATTTTATTTTATTTTTTTATTATTAATTTTAATTTTAATTTTTTTTTTTTTTTTTTTTTTTGGGTGATGGTAGGTATGCATTCCCCATAAAGTGCACCAATGTTATCCTAGCTGATGATAAGGAAACAATAGTTGAGATTCACGCTGAGTATGATCCCTCCAAGAAAACAAAACCTAAGGTTCATATGTCTAATGTTCATTTCCTGTTACTTTTAAATTGCTTTGAGCAAACTGTTATTGTTGGTATTTTGTAGTGCTGACACTTAATTCTCTTTTTTCTCTCCCAAAATGTATCTCAAGGGGGTGCTTCACTGGGTTGCTGAAACTTCCCATGGTGTTGACCCACTTCAGGTGGAAGTCAGATTGTTTGACAAGCTATTTTTGTCAGAGGTTGGAAATTAACGTCAGAAATTTTGTGTATTCTTCTTCTTGCATTATCTGGTTTATGTGAATAATTAATATTTATTGATATTTGTTGCTAAATTAGAATCCGACTGAGCTTGGTAAAGATTGGCTTGATGATCTCAACCCGCATTCAAAAATCGTGGTCCCTTCTGCATATGCTGTACCCTCACTTGGAGAAGCTAAAGTGGGAGATAGATTTCAGTTTGAAAGGCTTGGTATGTACTGGGACTTATTAGTGGCATTAATATACTGGCATATGGCTATTTAGCATCAGTGAAGGAAGTGAATTATGCATTTGAAGCTGGGAATAATGCTTTTCTGAGGAGATACTGCAATCTCTATCGCAATCCATTGATATGATTATCTATTTCATCTATTCTTCTTAAATTTCCTTTAGAAGCAGCACAGCTTTGAAGATTGGAAACTCCTCTTTTTTTTTTTTTTTTGGGCTCATCCAAGTATATTGCTTCTAGTGATTGGTTAGGTGCTGGTAGAGCAGTTGCAAGTCTTATGATAGGTTATGTAGAGATCGCTAAAATGGTACATAAAATAGCTTCATGATGGATCAAGAGTCATAATCCAGCTTCCTAAGAGCCCATGTGTCTTTCCACATTTGTTTTGTCATTATATCTCTTCCCAATCTAGCAAAGTGGGGCCACAAGTTTATTAAATTTTTTCCTTTGTGCTGGCTTCTGCTGTACTAGCCTTCAGTGACATCCTTCTTTTCTGCCATTTTGATAGGATTCTGTCTTAAAGTTCTTGGTAAGGTTGTTTCCTCTCCTGTTTTGCGCTTTACATCCACTCAGACAGCTGTTGCATAGATGATGTACTTCTGAAAAGTTTAATCAAAGAAGCATTAGGCAAGAATAAAATCTTTGAATTGCTTTTATAATGAAGAACAATCATGAAGCACTTATTTACGAATTGGTCAGGATTCCCCATGAGTGATCTAGTACGGAGGTTAGGTTGTTCTCTAATATAAAATGAAAACTTCCGGTCTTTTCTAGATTAGTCTGACTGCCACGTGGCATCCATCTATAAGCTATGAAAATGTTACATTTAATTGGCATAATGTTCTGCTCATATACCTTTTGGAGGATGTTTACCTTGTTCAATAGGGCTGAAATCTGTTCATATATTGTCTGATCATCGTTGTATTGACAATCTGAAATTGCAGGGTATTTCGTGGTTGACGAGGACTCTACATCTGAGAAACTTGTCTTCAACCGGACCGTTACACTACGAGATAGCTACGGTAAAGGTGGAAAGTAGGTTGTCATGATATAACACTAGCGAGGTCTCGAGATGTAACTAGAGATGCACAGGTTCTGAATACTTTACAGATGTATAAACATTTGCCCTGATTATTAACCACAGGCTATTAATCATTATTAACAGGACTACTACGTATATCTTTGAATTAATCACGATGTACCTATTTTGTTCATTTTTTGATCAAAATCTGTCATGTCTTCAGATGAAAGTTCTGGTGACTGCTGCTTTGCTTGTGGAAGCAAAACAGTTGGGGAAGTTAGTGTTACATGTGATTGTCATTTGTATCATAAAAAAATGGAATACTTCTTTCCCTCTTCAATTAGTTAATCTGCTCTATATGTGGGGAAGAAAGAAAACTGTGTGCATGGTTCTAAGGGGTGAGACCGAGAAGAAGAGTATTTGGTTTCTATTACTTCATTTAAGTTTTGGGTGCATGGGTTTGAAGCAGAAATATTGCTTTAAAGTTCATCAGAAGCATTGTTCAATTGGTATAAGCTTGCATCTGGTCACCTTCATCTCTACTTTTTGGTCTCCTCCACTTCTTCAATCCATTACCTACTTCCACAGCCACCATTTTTAGTGTTAGCTCCACTAATCTTCTCCTGCCGCTTCCCACAATCACCCAATTTGACCTCCGGGTTTGTCAGCCATGGGTTCCTCTGAGGCATGCTTACCTTCACCGCCACCTCTGCTCCACCAGTGCAGCCGTGCATCATCTTTGTGAGACTGCGATGATTGCTGCTGCTAGGGGTGTCAACGGTTTGGTTCGGTTCGGTTTTTCGGTTTTTGGTTTTTAACCTTTGGTTTTCGGTTTTCGGTTTTTTTTTTTTTTTTTTTTTTTTTTTTTTTTTTTTTTTTTTTCTGTTAAACTCAGATTTCTCCACTTTTATTTGTTGGTTCGGTTCGGTTCGGTTAACCGATAAAAACCGAACTGAACTGAAAGTTTTTGGTTTTTAATGAAAACCGAACCGAAGAAACCGAATTTTTCGGTTTGGTTTGGTTTGGTTTTCAGTTCGGTTACTGACACCCCTAGCTGCTGCCCCCAAGATTGTGAATTAGCATCACCAGCACAACCTCTTCAACTCAACACGAGTAATTCCGGAGTATGCTCTTTTGCTGCGAGAAAGTTCAAAGAATCACTATGGCCAACTTAACGTCCTTTCTCTCAGCATTCATACCGGAAATTTCTATTCTTTGGCCCCATAAATCATGCATCATTCGATCTGATTCTGATGTAATGTCCTAGGGAGAGCTGAGAATGTCGTGCTCATTTACTCCTCTTGTTTTGGTGCGCCCCCTATATGTCACTAAGGAAAGGGGTAGTGCTCGGGCATTGCGATTGCATAGTTCACGCGAATGGCTTGTGTGTTGTGAATAGTAGTCTGACCATAATATCAAACAGACCAAGCTTGTTTGCCTGTTGCATCACTGGTCCATTCGAGTGATGTTACATGCAGGCTACGTTCTTGGTTTTCTTCGTCGGTGATTGATAAGTAAAATCTTGCGAATAATCTTACTGCAAGCCCCTTCCAAACTTGTGAACTACGGTTGCAATTATTTGAATGACTTTGAGAACTTTAGACAAATTTCTACCTTCGATATCAGAACAATTAGTTGATTGAGCTAGGTGTTCGTTTTCCATGTGAAACCCATGTACACGTTAACGGATGAGACGTTGTACTGTGTAATGTCACTTATAACTGCGTGTCCCATCAAGCTCGACTCGGTGAGCAATTAGCATGCGTTGTGAAAGACACCTTTCTCAGGCGTGCTACTACGGGACATTGATTGTAGAGATCTTTACATTGACTCAATGACATTCCAAGACACCGTCACGTGTCCTACGATCGACCATGACATTGGTTCCTGTGAACTGTGGCTGAGGGATGAAGGCTTCTGGTTGTAGATGGTGGATTGATTTAAAATCATTCTGAACATTGTCGTGTGTAATTATTGGTTTGAGCCAAGTTATAAACCTATTGAACCTATTGAGCCTATGCTAATTCAATCATAACCATTTTAATTTGACCATAAAAGTCTCAATCCTTTTGATATTTTGCCAATTCAGTTCATCTTGTCAATTTTGATAAAAAAATCATTAACATGGCACTAGCCGTTCTACATGATACAGTTAGTGCTAATATGAATAATTTTTTTTTTTTGAAATTTTCTTTTCATTTCCTTGTTTTTTTTTTTTTTTCATTATGGTTGGCGAGCTCTCACAAGGGCTATGAAGCCCTCCTCAACCATTGGCAAGACCATCATGGTCGAGGGTGAGGTTGCCTTGCCCTCGCCCAGCCGCAATGGTTTGGGTGAGGTTGCCTTTGTCCAAGGCCAGTGAGGCCATGGCAAGGTTGGCCACACCTACTATTTCAAGCAAGGGCTGTAACTCTTGCTGGTGGCTGATAAGAGTTTTATGTTAAAAAAAGAAAAGAAAGATGAGAGAACAAAAGGAAAAAGAAAAGAAAAATACATAAAAATTGTTCATGTTAGTTTCACGTAAGACGATTAATTTTCATATCAGTGATTTTTGGTTAAAATTGACCGAATGAATTAAATTGACAAATTATCAAAAGATTTAATATTAAATTGGCTAAATTAAAAGATTTAGGATTAAATTGGTACAGGTATAAAACATACAATATATATTTTTTTTTGTAATTATTCCTCTAAGAACTTGCAAATTTTAGAATTCTACCTTAGAATGGGCGAATAGATATATAATTGGCATGAAGAATAGGAATTAAATTGCTTTGAAGATTCATAAGTCGGGGGAGGAGTCCAGTGGAAATGAAGAACTATATTTCATGCTTTCACACGCAACTAAGTTTAGATTCCCTCAAATTTATAAAGGTCTAAACCAAGAAAGCAAAACGTGTACCAGCTGAAATTGGAAAGCTCGAATAAGTTCCTATGTCGTTTCATAAACTTTGTCATGGACAGCATATACCGACTTGGATCGGGCCCCATTGATCGTGTCCTACGCGCAATGTAGATGACTTTTCAAGGAGTCGAAAGCTGTATTCGTGCTCCCATCGATTGCTTGCCGATCACATTGTCCACACATAGTACTTGAACTAATACATTGTCCGTGTAACAAGTTTTTAATGTGAGCTGTTCTGACAAAAGGAAAGTCCTTTAAATCGAATGCAATTTCTCCGAAGGAACATGTGTTACATGAACAAATTTTATCGTGACTTGCAGAATCTCTAATATGATGACCCATGATTTGCTAAAGTTTTGTCAGGTAACTCGTTGCCCTCCCTCTCGCCATAGGAAACGATTCGTGATCATCATTGGGAACGTCGCCGTCGTTCAAATCAGGCCCTAGACTCCCTGGCGCTAAAAGCACCCAATTGATAAAACCAACAAGCTGTTTCCACAAAAAAATAAAAAATAAAAAGAGAGTTCAGTTTCTTCACGCTATTATCTTTGACACGGGGAGAGAGAGAGAGAGAGAGAGAGCTTTTGATTTGATTGAAAATCTTGAAAAAGATGGTGATGAGAAACATGATCGAGACTTTCCTCCAAGCTTCTAAACACAAAATCAAATTATATAATCAGTCTCATCAGTTGGTCACATGCTCGAATACATGGAATCCAACGGGGCGAACTGATCTGACTCGGGCGCACACCAACATAAAAAAGGACCCTCGAAATAGTGGGGAGAGCACCTTTCGATATTCAGGCTTACTATCCTGTGCCATGTGCTGGTCTAGAGAAGCATCGTCCCGAGGTTTGTTCCCATCACTTTTGATGATGTGTATTCCTACCGGCAAACGTTTGGAATCTGTCTGGGTTCCTCGTGTGATATTTTTGATTGCAATCGCATGACAGCAACGTAAGCACCAGGGAAATCTACAGTGGTTTTGATTAAGGAAAGGAGCTTCGCATATCGTCTTTGCTCATCAAAGTTAATTGGCAAAATATGGCCAGCAATTGTAATTAACAATATGTTGATTTGAGATCCGTTGTGATAGGTCGAGCAAGGATTTAAAGTTTTTTTTTCTTTGTAAAAGAATGGTATTGAGATCCTCTACATTTAAAGGGGTTGATTTGCTTATTAAATTACCCCCTTAATTTGATGAGTGATATCGATAACTCAACTAAAGGTTTAGATTAAGTCGTGCTACGGAAAATACCCAAACTTTACTCAAATGCGCTTTTGGAAATTTCAAAACCCAATTGTGGAAAGATTGGAAAAAAAGAAAAAAAAGGAACACGCAAATAAAAGGACTGTTAGTCGTTTTCAATATTTTAATGTGTTGATGCGTCTTCCTCTCAAGAGGGTAAATTTAAGATGTAAAATTTCTCCGATAATACTATTCTTCAAAGAAAATGGAGTCTAAACTCGCTCATTCTTGTTTTTTTTTTTTATAAATTTCTTAAAGAAATCTTGCCCTCTATTTGATTAAAAAGATCAAGGAGTAAACACCTCCATCAACTTTAATGATGATTTTTTAGAATATTTAAATGATAAATCACGTCTTTATCTAATAACTTAAATTTTTAGAACAGTTGATAGTGGTTTTATCACATTCTCACATGATATCAAAACTGGAGGTTTTAAGTTTGAATCTTTCTAGCTTCATTTGTCTCCCCAATTAAATTTCCACACTTAGTACTGGGCAAAATATTAGACTAAATATGAGGAAGAGTATTAGAATATTTAAGTAATAAATAATGCATTCCTCTAATAACTTAAACTTTTAGAATAGTCGGTAGTTGTCCACCAAATTCTCACGATTTTCTTGACTTCTAAGTTTAACATCTAGATAATCGGATACATGGTAACTGTAGAAGATCCCAATTCTCAATGTTCATAGCTTATAATTAATGATTGAGTGTTTAGCTTGTCTCTACATAATGATGTTGCAAAGTCGGGTCAAACGATGCTAAAGTATGATCTAACAAAATATTCTCAACATGGGAAAATCACCGTCTTTTTTTTCTTCTTCTTCTAATTCTATCATCTCTTCATTGTTACGTTCTTTCTTGATAACGAATCAAAGCTCCGATTCCACCGTATTATTTCGCAAAATAGAGACAAGAGAAAGTGAATTCTATTTAGCAGAATCATTTCCCTTCTTTCCCGAATCATATTAGCATTCGAGTTACTTTAAAAATAAGCACGAGCCATCTCTCTTGCTGAGTCTGTCCTTTTCATGCTTTGTCTTAATTACGTTGCCAATGCATCGAATGACATATTATTCTATGCTCCTGCAAAACCCCTGGTGATTACTGTTTCTCGTTATGGTCGATTCTCGTACTTCGACTCCTTGTTCTACTCTCCTTTTTCTGTCTCTCTTCTGGAAGGAAGTACCTTAGAGCCCTCGTTTTATTCTTCTTTCCTTTTCTTCTGTTTTTTTTTTTTTTTTTTTTTTTTTTTGGGTTTATTCTTTTGGCAACTGAGGCAAGATGTGAATTTTCAACTGGAATAATCTAGCTTTGAATTTGTGCCTCTGTCACGCGGATGGCGACTTCTCCATTTCCCCGGAAAATCAAGCCATGAAAATAGAAAGGAATGGAAAAGGAACATCTTTAAGGCTATGCACGAACGCCATCGTTCAATCGAATCTCGTGTGCAGACGACTTTCGACGTTGGTTTCTAAATTACATGTGCCGTGACCGACGTAGACGCGTGGATGGACAGATGACTTGAATAAGAAATTTATTTTGCAAAATATGCTCCGAGCATAATGATATATATGGTTTGGCGGCGTGCCTACTCGATAAGGAAATATTGACGAGATGGTTCTACTTTGATCAATAAAAATGAGATTATAATCGCTCAATTACACTTACTTGTAAGGATTTCACAATCCCATATCAAACTCGAATTCACAAGAATCAATCACAAGAAAGGAATTATCCCAAATTCTCAACTTTGATGACAACTCTCGTTCTCCTTGGTGTCCCTAGGGAATTTTCACACATATTTAGCATATTCCCTACATGCGCTAGAGATCGGACTTTACAACTTAACATATATATTTATGCAAAAAGACCGAGTCTTTCTCGAAAGTCAATACGGACTTCGACTTCAACAAAGAAAAAAAAAAAAATCACAAATCACGGTGGGAAATTAATTTCCTGCTCTGCACCACTCCCGATCTTGTCGGCAATTGTCCAATTTCGACTTGCCTAATATGGTTCGAGTTTCCATACAACGTAATTTCGGGTGGCATTTCAAATCATTCGAGATTAACTTCGAGCCAAAGTCAAATAAGCTAGTTTGTTGGATTGTAGTTTTTGGCTTGATTGTCGCTAAGAGAAGCATCAACAGTCGATGGAATTGGACGGGTTGCTTGTGGTTTTGTCCAACCTGACCATTATTCTAGGCTGCAGTCAAGCGCACATTAACAGACCGCTCGGAACTGGACGAGCAGCCGAAACGATGCTCTTTTGTTTTTGGACGTGGACGTTCTGTGATTGCTTTGAACTTTCTCGGCTGCGCCATCAAATTCGTGAATTGGCGAAATCCTCAGCATTTAAGTCGAGTGGTTGATCTGCTCATCACGGGGGGGGTGGGGGGAGAGGGTGAATGACAGCCAGCACGAGAGGAGCAAACCCTACGCAACACACACGAAAATTTCAACTTCATAACGAAGAGGGGAACCTCTTTTTGGAGCTTAGCTTTCGCTGGACTTCATGCGGCTTTGATTGACTGGACAGAAGGATCATGACATAGACATTTCGTTCAGTGTTTATCTCATTAGAACGTGAGGATGTGGAAACTGTTCGGTGCAACATCGTAGGATCGGACCCATCAATATAAGCAAGTACAAGCTACCTAGATGCACTTATAATTGGTGGTGAATTTGAAATCATGGCCCCAGTCTTAAGATCAAATCATACTCCCGATGGTAACAAAAACATGCTTCACGACACCCTTGATTTGACCGATTGAATTAGAAATTTAGCCTTGGGCGATATAGGATCTAAGATTAAAGATATTTTTTTTAATTATTTATTTTTTCTGAGTTGAAACAACAGTTGTGTATCAATGATGACGATGGCTTCGATGTCTATCGTTGTTCTTGACATTGGGGGTTATTGGGAAGTTCGATTTACACTGTGTGATTTATTATTAAGTGGAGCACATCTAGTGAAGGCGAATATAAATATGCATCATCACTAATTTCAAATTATCACTTGTAAGTGACTACGTTAGAAATATATTTACATCGACCGAGAAAGGTATTCTTAGTTGATTCATAAGTAAGATTTTCTCAGATGATTGTTGTGTGGTATGGCTAATTAAGTATTCCTCATTGAGGCTCGATTCACCCGAAATAAGTTGAGTCGTTCACCAATCGAAAGTAGTTTGGTCCACTTGAAATTGGCTCACATTGCCATAGACTCAGACTTTTCCAACCTCAAACTACATGGAAACAAAGACAAAAGGGAAAAAAAAAAACAAAACAAAACAAAACAAAACAAAGCGAGATGATGCCATGCCATGTTACAATCGATCTCTTTCACGGCTCGTGCAACGTGGTGCAGGTGTGGGTCTGGCATTAAGTGCTCTTACCACAACATAAGATGCACGATCGAACAACACACATGCATTGGCCTAGGCATTCCCTATCCCTATCCCTACCGTCGATGTGACTCCACCTCGGCTCAACGTGCGTTGGCCGAAAAAATCGAAATTCCTCTCCATAATTTCCTCGAAAAGACATGACCTCTGATCTCATCCAGTCGGTCAGCAAATCAATAATTGAAGAAGTTCCCTTGGACCGACTTATCCGGAGAAGAATGTTGTTGGCCGGCCTGTTGACCAAACAGGGGCCGATCTTTGGACAATGTCAATAGTATACTTTGCCTACTCTTACTTGTAACAGTATCAATTTGCCCAAAACACATTGGTGGTGATGGAGGGTTTTGAGGGGATATTATACTATGTGGGGAGCGAAATGAAGTCGAATGAATTTTGGGGGCGATCGTAATATATAGGATATCAAGGTCTTCAATATTCTTTTCACCTGTCAATATCATAATATATGATATTTGGGATGAATGAATTAATTTGCATAAAAGATGGTAAGACATGACACATTGTGATATAATATAAGGACAATTATCTACCACTTTTTTGGGCTGGTCAATAAAATTGTAACAAAACCCCTATGTTTGGGCACTGCTTGGATAAGTGCTAACGTCATATGCCAATAATTTTCAAAAGATGAGAACTATTAACATCATTTGCATTTAAAATCGAACCCACTTCTAGGGTGTCACAGAAGAAGCTTATGACGGATCAATAAGTAAAAATTTTAGACCCAATTGAAAAGATCTTGGGATTGGTCTAGGCATAAATAACTAGACTATCCTCCAGCCCTGCATTAGTCTCTAAACTTCCATATGTCATCGACTGTCCAACAAGCATCCGCCACGTCATCGACCGCCCAGTTGCCTCCTTCCACGTGGCCCTGCAATGGAAACCCGTTGCAAGCGCTCAGTGCTGACATGGTGGCATAGTCGTTCACATCATAGCTGGTGCCGTCCCCGAAGTAACCGTCGCCCGCAAGCAAAGGGTTGTACGCAGTACTGTTGCCAAAGGCTACTACATCTGCATTCGAGAATGCTTCAGGAATTTCAGGTGTCTGTCCCGTTATCGGGAAATTCGGAGAAATATCTGCATCAGCCATCGGATAACTCGAGACTTCCATCGAAGAATTCGAGTTCTGGGTCAATTTGCTGGGTGAGGATGTGGAGGGAGGATAATGTACTGGAGAGGCAGAAACAGAACAATTCATGCTCATATCAGAAGTCCTGGTTGTTTGATCAGAGGACGAAGCTTGCTCCATTTTCTGGAGCAGCCGGGGCATCCAGATATGGCGGACCGCATCGAGAAACCTCTCGCTGTCGGATTCGATGTTGAGCTGGCGCGCTTGCTTCTGCACCCGCGTCCTCCAGTAGTTCTTGATCTCGTTATCTGTCCTTCCTGGGAGATACTGCGCGATTTTCGACCACCTGCAAATCCGCCCAATGATCAAATTATTATCACATGTGATGAGCAATGAAATTACCTGAATACTGATATGTCATCATTGAATTTAAACAGATGTATACAGAAAAATACACGCGACATATTATTAGTAAGGAGCGTAGGAAAGAACAAACTTTCTTTTACGACCTACGCGACGAAATTATATAAGGAAAATATCAATTGAATGTTGACCTGTTGCCCCATTTGTGGTGAAGTTCAAGGATCATGAGCTGTTCCTGCGGGGTGAGATTCCCGCGCTTGATGTCGGGTCTCAGGTAATTCAGCCACCTTAATCTGCAGCTTTTGCCAGTTCTCTTCAATCCTGAAACCAGGAACGACAGATTCATCCTCTTTACATCATGCCTTTCTTTTCTGCAACATCTAGACGTTCTAATTGCCAACAAAAAATGACTGTCAAATTATCATACTCCGGTTTGTCTCTTTTTACCTGCGCTTTTCGCCAACATATTCCAGCGCCCCTCCCCGTGGCACGTGATCGAGTGAATGAGCAAATTGTCTTCTTCGCGAGTCCATGGCCCCCTTCGCAGGTCGCCCTCTTCTTCTCCGGACATGCTCATCCTCCTAGCCCTAGTAAAACCAGGCATACAATGGTTGGTGAAAGGAGCAGAGGATGGCTGTAAAGTTTCTGCAGAGAACTCTCTCGGGTGATAGGCCAAGCGAAAGTGAGACCAAGAATTTAATGATTCCAAACTAGAAGTAGAGGACTTAGAATAGTAAAGTAGACCCTTGTTTTTTTGAGCTTTTTCCACATGTTCGTTGCCTTTATATACAAAGTCACGCGGAACATAATTTTTCTTTGGGGTCAGAGCATGTATCTGGCCAACAAGTTCTTACCCCCTAGGAGGCGGCAAATTTGGAAAACGATGTATAGACCCTTTATTCTTGTGTTCATTGAGGGCAGGAATGAATATTTTCATGTAACTTTGGTAACTTTTTTCTTTAGAAATGCCTGTTACAAGGATTGTGGAATATTTCATGGTTTCAAGAAAATTTTATTGGTAGAGCTTTAGTTACACGGTACCATATCTTGTTATGGGTCCTATTTTAATGAGGTTCGTACCAATGGGCTAAGGGATTGCACCCATGAAATTATACGTACACACTCTTGCCTCGTTGTGGTAGAAACATTCGCTCTTTTTGGTATTTCTACCAAATTTAATATGAAAGGTTAGATATGGTGAGATCCACATGATATGCACACAGGATCATCGTTATCAATCATAATTTAGTTTATATGATAACTTTTCCATTTCACATGGTAGATCCAATAATATAGGTAAAACTTTACTTCCTTTTGAAGAAGTGATTTATCAAACTTAATGTGAATGGTCAGATATGGTGAGACCCACATAACATCCATACGAAATTATAGATATCAATCATAGTTCAGTTCAGTATATGTACTATATCCGTATGACAAACTTTTCTGCTTCACGTGGGAGATTCAGTGGTTGATCAAACTCTTCCGGGTGAAGCTCACATATCACATGCCAACAGCAGTTAAATCGAATTTGTGCTATCATATCGCGAGCTCTCTGTTCGATTCTGATGCATGTGCTTTCGATGAAGTGAAGCGTCATCATGAACTCAAAAATGAAGGGCCGCAGAGAGAGAAAGGGCGGGGGGGTGGCTGGAACAGGGGACTAGACTGAGACCTTGGTGGGTCTTCTTGGTGAAAAGAACCGTTGAGGGATGGATGGGTTCTTGGGTGTTTCTTCTGAGGTATGATTTATTCCATTTTCCCATCAAGTGCTTCTAGATTCTTGGTGAGAAACGTGGTTGACCGAACAAAGATATAAATCGTTCACGAAAATAATAATATAATGAGTAAACTTGGAACTGTAGGGTATGCACAATAGGGGCGGCAGTAAGCTAACACCTTGGAATACTTGGAAAAGCAAGAAAGAGAAGCTGAAAATTTCTTCCACGTATGCAGGTCAGGTCAAGCAGAAGAAGGGTTTTCTCCGGACGGGTAATTTTCAGCATTAAAACCCAGTCGGTAGACGAATCTGGGATGGGATAGTAAAAGGGCAGAACCTGGTCCGAACATGGAATTTCGGATTTCCATCTTTCCAATTTGTGGCAGCTAAATTTGACCGCGTGAGAGAGACTATGGGGGTGGGGGGGGCTCCTCTTGGCCTATCAAAGATGAAGTCAAAAACTTCCCTTGTGCAACAACAGTACCTTGAAAATGAGAAACCATTCGGGCATCCAGTTTTTTAAATATTTTTTGGGTATTGATTTGAGCATCCAATTTAAGTTAGATGGATGACCCGAATGGTTCAGTTTTGATTGTTTTGACTTTTCTTTTGTCGGCTTTGCCGAGATGATAATGTCAGCCCAAGTAGAGGCTGTCACCATCAATGTGATTAGCGCAATGGTAAAGGGATATGGAGTCGGGGGTCCGGGGTCAATTATCTACCACGGAATGGACTTACTCCGGATGGCTCATGCTAAGTTGCTTAGCTTCCACGCACCTCGTGTGGAGAGAGACTTCCTAGCATCTCGGTGAGGTTCACCTACCTCATGTACGATCAAACATCTAATGACAATTTTGGTAAAAGTTCCTCGGGAGTTCTAATCTTCTAGCGCTGTCATAACGGATGATGGTATACTCGACTTTCTTGTGATGCCAAAAGCCACAAAACATCCATAAGTATCCTTAAGGCTTCGTTTATTTATTTGGAAAATGAATGATTTAATTTTTTTTCCCTAAAAATAGTTATTTGTATTGCATGAGGTAATTAATCAATGAACTTTTTTTTTTTCATTATTGTTTCGTAGATGATGAAAATATTTTCTTTTGTTCATATTTGTAAGTAATATAAACAATCATTTTAAATATATATATATATATATATATATATATATATATATATATATATGTATATATATATATATTATTCAAATTATTCATTTCTGTGATATATACACACCATAAATCTTAAAATACTTTCTAAAAACCAAACGGGTTAGAAGTCCAAAATTGACTTCCCTAAGGGAGATGAAGAACCTCTCTCTCTCTCTCTCTCTCTTTTAGATTATTTTTTGTGGATGATGTGGTCGACATCTTCCACAAATCTAGATTTAGGTGTTCTTTTATCCTGATTTAGATATAAATATGAGATTTACAAGGCGTTTTCGATACTCTTAGAACCTTTAGGTGTTGTTGTGGTCTTTATACTGTGATGGTGCTCAGCATACTAAACTTAAGCTTGCTTAAGCTCGCACCACCTTTTAGTAAAGCCTTAGTTATTGGAGAGGGATTTTTCCAGTGTATGCTCATCATTGGCGATAATGCAAGATGATTGTGCTTTGGTATTACGAAAGACTTATTTTTGTGGAAATAGTATCTGCAGGATGTACCAAGTTAATTCACTTTTCTGATTTACTCGTTTTTTGTGAGATTTTCATTTTTATCTTGAAATTATGCATTTCTCTTTCATACGAAATGAAAATTTCCTTTCCAATCCAAAAAAAGAAAAAAGAAAACCAAACAGGTTGACTACAGTCCAAGGCCATTCGTGTCGAAACGATATGATTATGTACAATCGCGTGGAGCTCACAATAGACTGAGGTTTACTAATGAAATCCAAAGAACCGACCACGAGTTGCCGACACAGTTTCGACGCGAACAAGATTTAAAATCCATCCGAGGACCCCCCACCCCTCCCCTCCATTCGATGTCGTGTTGTGCGCGCGCGCGTGATCTGGTGGGGTGTGAAAAATTTGCCATCTTCAAGGCGATGGTGGGGGGGGGGGGGCTCGATTCACTGCACAACGTGGACTTAAAATCGAAGGGCAGGTCCACTCCGTGACGGCCAATAATTGTTGCTCATGGCTGGCTGGGGTTGCTCGCATTTCATACTCCCCAAGTTTCCAATCGAGATCGAGATCGATCGATCGATCGAGAGAGAGAGAGAGAGAGAGAGAGAGAGAGAGAGAGAGAGAGGGGTTTTGTCCTTTATCCAAATTTGTGCAGTTGGAGGAGATGGTTGCCAATATGTCATGTGAAAGCAAGCCAAGGGACCACCCCGTTTCTCGTACAATAATAATTCGCGATAGAAGTCGTGCGTGCGTGTGAGGATAACATGTGACATATGTAATGTGTGCATACGCGTGGGGGTGGGGGTCGGACGCGAGAGACGACGAGCATTGCTCAGTGAAAGGGGAGGGAAAGCTACTGGTCACTTGGAGGCTTCCGTTTTGGATGCCTCCATGTTCATCGACCAATCGTGTTAGAGATATATTTAGGAGATTCTATATATTTTCCTTTATTGGTTCTGATCGATTGTACTAAATATTTAGGCTCATGGACTCTTCATCTGAAATTCTACATAGTATTACTTTTTCGTCTATATGATCACAACTCTCAGGTAATCATATTCCCAAGTTTGATGGGTGACCCAATGATGCATGAACCTTGTTGTTTATGTCTATCTAAACCATCAACTCGTGAATAAAAAGTTATGACTCTGAATTTTCAATGACATGGACATGAGCGGAGGTTGATTGACATTTTGTTTTTTTTTTTTTTTTTTTCGTCTAAGTAATTGCTGCTTGGATTGGAATCTTTTTTTTTTTTTTTTTTTTTGAGAGATGGATTGGAATCTTTTAATTTTAGATGAAAATTCACGTGTTTCTTGGTCCACGATGTAATTTTATGTGCTCGATGGGGAAAATTAGCGTCAATTACCATATTCCAACTATTTGAAGAACCGACCACTCCACGTCAAGTATCATGAATTCTCTTATTTTCTTTTAACGAAAAAGAATAATAGTAAACACGTGAATATCGACTTGGACGGAACGCTTTGGCTTTTTTTCTTTTTTTCTTTTTAATTATAAAAAAGATTGTATTGATTGCTTAAAAATATATATAAAAACTATGCACTTCGTGGTTAAGCAAATTGAATTAGAGCAAAACCAAAATACTACAAAGCTAAAGTCAGAAAATAGGAGGGTCAATAGAGTACCGTCGAAGTTAAGCACACACTCATTTTATAAGAATGGATATGTCTAATAAAATAATTGACAACCAATCATTGAACAAATAAACATTGGAAATTCCTTTTTCTAGTAACTATGATTTTACTGGTTGGCAAGTGCGCATTTAAGTTCTGCTTTCTCTACAACATCGTTGTATGGAGACAACAAAAATAGGTTGTGTTGTTTCCAAAACAATAATATTTATTGTAACAAGGGAAATTATTGAAAATCTAACTCTAAGAAAGCGATAACTAATTTAAAGAGGGGAGTGAATTACAAACCAAATATGGACTTATAAAATTGCTATAAAATTGAAACCAAATTAGACAGAAGGTGAGGTACGGATTATAGAACTTTTTTAAAGTGATTAATTTATGCTAACGGTGCTTTGTAAATTTATGAACCATGCCTACTAAATAAAACAACGCAAATAGAGTTTAAGCAAACTTTTTTCTCGAATTGGCACGCGTAGAGAGCAACTACTAATGAACTGAAGGATACGTCTTTTTAAAGACAAAGAAAACTACTAACAGAAAATTGAATGGACATGATTACAACAATATTATTAAGGACAAAAAAGCCATAGCAGAAAACGTAAAGGACATGAATTGAAGAGTTATCTTAACTTAAGCCATTAACCTATAATTGCAACAAGTTAAACAAACATAAATCTAACATTTAAAAGAGCAGATCTTCGTAGCAAGGCATTAGAGCTCTTGCAATTACTATTGAAGCTGAAGGAAGGGGACTTATCGAACAACACATCAATTAGTAGGAAACTAGTTGTGGGGATGACCAAAACGTAAAGGACATGAATTGAAGAGTTATCTTAAGCCATTAACCTATAATTTTCGTATGTCACCAAAATTGCGTTTGATCGTCTAAATTTCTAACCGATATAGAATTGAATAGGATAGGTTATCAAATCCAAGGATTTTGCTATATCTTATCAACTCTTTGGTGATTATAATAATAAAATAAGATATATTCACATCATATTATGTAAAGTGTTTAGTTTAAATGGCATAGTAGTATAAATGGACCAAAAATCTTATAAATGGATATGGTAAAAATCTCTTGCGACATTCTTACCTACTTTATTTTTATTTATTTATTTATTTTCCTTTTTAATTAATTTCTTTTTTATATTTTCCCCCTTCCATCATTATCTAATAAAAAATTAGCAAATAGTAAACTGCGCTAATATACTTAAGATATTAAAATACCTAAAACATGTAATAAATATAAATATGAATTATATTTATATATTGAATTTATGTCATAAAATAGAATTAGATTTGAATATATAAATAAAAATAAAAATAACTAAATGGTTATATTTGTTATTTTGAATTTTTATATTAGAATTCAAATATTATTGATATTGAAATATAATTTTAATTTGGTTAATTTAAGAAATTTGTTATTTGAAAAAAATAACTTTCTTATTATGGATATTAGAAATCCTATTTACATTTATCCCATCTCTCCGATAAGATAATTTTATTCGATTTATATCTCATTTATATATAACTTTATCTTATCTTAAGTAGGTATTAAATGTAAGAAATAATAAATTTTATCTTATCATGAATTTTATTCTGGCTACCAAACGTAATCCAAGGGGTTGGGCGGGTTAAGAACACGAGTTAATCTGACCAGCCGTCGTCCTTAAAATCAGAAGCAGCCCTCTTGGGCCCAACTCGTGGCCCATTAGATACTGGGCCTATATCAGGTTTGGGGTTGGCCCAAGACCAAAACCGAGTCGCCCACTAAGCCGGGTTTGATTCAGGAGCTGTACCTGTCCACCACGCCTTTCGTTGTATTGAACCGGTGGGGATTCGATGATGTCGGAGCGGATTATCCACCCTAAGACTTTCGTCTGCATGAATCGTATCGACATCGCCCTCCTTTGAATTTCAAATTAAAATGCGAAGAAGGGCCATTCGTTCGGGCAATCCGTCCCTCTTCCGCGGTTCCCGTCCCTCGCGATGTCCCGGATCGGACCGCCGCCGTCCAGGATGCTGCAAGCGCTCGCCTCGGCCCCGCCCGCGCACGTGACCATCCATCTGTCACGTGCCGGCGCCGCCTCGCTCCCTCTCCGCCGTCCGCCGCCGGCCTTCCCGGTCTCCCGGCCGACGCCGATGCCGACGCCGACGCCCCTCCGGCCGCTGTCCACCGCGAGGGGCCGGCGCGCGCCGTCGGCATTGCTTGATGTCAAAGGTGGCACAGGGTACTCGCCGCTCTTGTCAAATGCATCCATCTGGGCACTGCGATGATGAGTCTTTTGCTTGCGTTAATTGGGTTAGTGATGATGACTGATGAGGTTCGCAATTTTTGTCGTTCTTCGCAGAATGAGTGGGTTCATTGATGTGGAGCTCAAGGTCCGCGACTATGAATTGGATCAGTATGGCGTGGTGAACAATGCAGTTTACGCGAGCTACTGTCAACATGGTGAGCCTCGTAGTTTCTAAGTTATGCACGAATTTTTCTTTAGTGCATTTTCCCTGTTGACGACATTTTTATGAAGCAAATGCATTTCCCACTTCCGGTCCGACCTCCTTGCGTGGTCGAGATTCTTTTTGAGGAAGGTTTTAATAGGAGGGGGATAGATTCAGTCTCCTAGTCATGTCACCTCGTTCGAGTAGCATCTGGCAAAAGGTAGTAAGAATAATGTGACTACAGAGTTGGTTCTCTTCAAATAGTGGTAATAAGAATAACATAGGGGACTAATGTTAAAATTTGTGGTTTGCAAGTGTCTGGGGACAAAGGTTAGAGGTTTTCATGAAAAGGGAACAAAAGGGCTTGGAAGGTATTGGTCTGGTTAGATAACAGTCTTCTCAAATCTCCATAACGTTAGTTTGTCCGCTGAGCCGCTATACCTTTTGTGATCTGGTGGTTCCCTCCTTTTTCTGGGGATGCATATGTCAAAACCAGGTAACATTTGTATGCAACGTCCCACATAGAGCTTTGGGAGTGGTCTTGACTTTCTAGTGATAGAGAGGAGAACTCCAGTCCAATTTATAAAATTCTGCTAGGGTTAGTGATAGCCAAAATCTCATACTTCCACAAATCTTCCTGCTTCTCTTTTTAGTTGAGCTTCGTTCCTTGGATGGGAATATACTAATCATACGATAATAATGACTTGTCTCAAAAGGCATTGTTTTGGCACCCTGCTTTGTGGTTGGAAACTGAGAGGTGAAGGTTGTTCTTCTGATAATTTGTCATTTTGTGCAGCTTGAATAGTTTCTTTTATTAGACTAAATTAACAAGTCTGCACACAATTCAAGAGCAGAACTAACTATTTTGGTCTTCAATCAGGTCGACATGAGCTTCTGGAAATGATTGGTGTAAGTGCTGATGATGTGGCCAGAACTGGTAATGCATTGGCATTATCAGAGTTGTCACTCAAATTTCTCGCTCCTCTAAAAGTACGTTTTTCATTTGTAATTTCTTGCAAAGATGATACTTCAAGATTAATTTAATGATATCTGGTCATGAATCGTGGTATGCCTTGCCTTGCTTTTGTTGGGGTCCTCCTCAACTTTAAATTGATTTATGAAGACTTCACACGCTTTTGATCCAAATCAGAGCTGGTATTCGCCCTATAAAATGTTCACTAATTCCTTATGTTGGTCCAAAGCTATCCTAGATATACATTTAACACCTATATAGAGTTCAATATAGTGGCAACAATGACAAGATAATAGATAGATTGAGATAATTAAGGTCCTTCAGAGTTTGTCCTTGTTTTCTTTCTCCTCTTGCCTTTCATTTCATTTCGCTATTTTCAATTATTTTCCTGAGAATTTTTTTTAAAATATTAAAGAGCACATACTGGGTGCCTCTGCTCTTGACTAGTGATTCTAGCATATTCATTCAAAAGTAGAAGTATTCTCTTAAAATGTGACAATAGCTAGTTTCACTTTTTGGTTAGGGCTAATGAGAAAAGGAGAGGGAAATCAAAGGGGATGTCTAAGGAGCAGATGAGGGATATAGTCCCAGAGAGGACACAATCGCATAGAAGAACCTGTATGTGTACACTGAGTGAATGGAAAAAGGGTCGGTGATTGTTGATGTTGTTAGGGAGATAGATGAACCTACGTATGCTGTCTGATGGCAGTAAGGCACTCAAATGCTCCGGCTCCCTCATATGCAAATAGACACAACAGAACATTTTACTCTGAAAAAGCATTGTCTTTAAAACTATATAATATGTGCAGAAGTGCTTGCTTGTGATTGTAATGTCATTCAATATTCATTAACTAGCTGTTTTGTTGTCCTTTCTTGGGCAACCAGAGTGGGGACAGGTTCGTTGTAAAGGTGAGGGTATCTAACTCATCAGCCGCTCGCTTATACTTTGAGCACTTCATTTTCAGGCTGCCAAACAACGAGGTCTGTTTATCAACTAAATCTCTCTATATCATACTAGATCTTGTCTTGGCGCTGAGACATTTTTGTTACATGTTCCACAGCCTATTTTGGAAGCAAAGGCTACAGCTGTTTGGCTTGACAAGAACTATCGTCCTATCCGTATTCCACCAGAAATTAGATCTAAGTTTGTCCAATTCGTTCGTAATGAGGAGGCCAACTGATGTGCAGAAGGAGTTGGCGATAGAATACTTGGTGTGAGACCCTCCCTTTTGCTGAGTCCCCTTGTTTGAGCTTAAATCATGAAGACAGACACAGAAGGGGAAAGAGAAAAGCTACTAGAATTACTTCTAGGATAGACATCCACGAGGAAGAATCCTTGCACATTTCAATTGATCTCTTTCCTTCCACACAAGCAGCTCATAGAATTCAATTATGTTTGGAGCATATGATCTAGTCCGTCATTCTGAACTCCTGTAGTTGGGCATCTGTGGGAATCAACCAATTAACTGTGAAATACGTCTCTGTAACTGTAAACGGTATCTGTTCATTAAATGACACATGAAGGAATATCTAACTGTTTGCTATGCACCACTTGTAGATATTACTGATTAATATACATGGAAAATGTCCTGGCATATGCATCCCTACTTCTCTTCAATGGTGTCTTGTCACGTCCAAACACAAGCTCTAACATGATGATAACACTTCTATGCTGAACACTTATCTTATGTGCACTGAGGCAGTTAAGCACCTTTTGGAGAAATATGTGTGCTTGCTCAATTCAAGATTGACCAAATGGGAGAGTAAGAAACCTTTCTTTTGTCTAATTTCAAAGACTCAGTTGTTCAAAGTGTGTACGTGGATCCGTTTCGATAGGTATTTGACTAGAGGAAAGGAGATGGTGTTTTTTTGTGTACTCATGCATGCTTGTGGGTACATGTGCCTAGAGATGACGAGAGCAGTTCCACTTTTTACACAACAGGTAATATCGGATTAAGCAGTCCTGCATATTGGTAAACCCAGAAAAATGGGAATGATTCTTACTCGTGACGGTATCCCACACGATTTGAATTAAGTCCATCTAGGGCTTCTTTACCTGGGGAAAGACTTGATTGGATGTCATACTAGCGAATTTGGAGTTTGAATGTGCCAGCTTCAGTCTCTATTAATTGGGAAGTCAAATCATTTTTCTTTTGTAATGCATACATCGACTGTCATTGATTTAAAAGCATAGCACATTGCAAATTTTATTCATTTTGATTATGCAGTTGCTCTCTTTGGTTACTCTCGGTGCTGAAGATGCTGAAGAAGCTGCTTAGCAAATATTGCATTTTCTCAGCTTCTTTTTCTCCGAATGGATCTTCCAGAATGTCGGTCTAGTTAGTGGTCACTCAGTAACCATTTCTAATGAATGTGAAGTTCGATTTCTATAACCATTTCTAATGAATGTGAAGTTCGATTTCTATAGGTCCACAATGATATAATGAGAATATTGTGCAAGTTCATGAGCATCTTCGTGCAAGCATTAGCATAGTCAGAAATTATGTCGACAGTATGCAGTGACTACAATCACCATCCGATTTCTTCTCCTCTCCCGCTCAAATCACAGGAAGGGTCCAAAAGTTCACTACGAGCTGATTAGACCATTTGAAAACTTTCAAATTTTCTGCCGTTGGGTACCGAAGCCTACAGGAAAGTTGGTGCTAGAGGTAGGGGGCCATCCTGGATGTCGCAATTGCTGCACGCGTTTATCTTTTGTGGCTAGTAACGTGATGACTTTCTTTGAGATGCCTCTGCATGAACCTAATACGGAAGGCAGAAGTAGGTATTTCTCGTGGGTATCACTCCATGTGGAACATGGAAAGTGGCGTGAAGTTTACAACTTCCTTCCATAATGACAGCACATGGCATACTTATGAAGAGACTGAAAAGCTCTTGTGACATCATACCTTTAGCCGAGAAATTTTAATGTAGGTTTCACTGTCACTATATGGGAAACTGCGCGGGGCATGTTTCACCCTCGAGTTCAAAGAACAAAAGAAGATGGATGGTGCAAAGTGCGTATCTATTAATTGAAAAGTTTGGGTGTTAATTTGGAGCACATTGTCTTAAAAATCCTAAATTTATTGTATTTTTGTCAATTAGATATATTCTGTCAATTTTGGTAGAAAATTATTGATGCAGATGTTGATCATCTTATATGACATGAATAACATTCACATGGACAATTTTTAATAATATTGTAATTTTTTTTCAATTTTCAATTTTATTTTCCTTTCATCTTCTTTTCTTTTTTCTTTTTCCCCTCGCAGGCCATCAATAGTCCTCGTTGATAGTAGCCCTCCTTGTTGCCCTCACAACCGTTCACCAAATTGGTCAAGAGCGAGGGTTGCCCTAGTTAGTCTAGGTGAGGGTAGCTCATGCTTTTGACACGATCCGTGAATCCTCCCGCACCCCCCGTGTACCCTTGGGAGTAAAGTTTGGGGTTATCGAGTGAAGAGTGAGGACGCAGAAAGAATAAACGCAAGTGGTCCACGGGAGTGGCGTTAGGACGGTTGGTGCTAAAAGTTCTAGGATAGAAGGAGTATATTGCTAGGAGCTCTGAATGTAGGATTGGCCTCCTGTGCAAAAACGGGAGCTGATGCCACTTTCTTGATGAGGCCAAGGTAGGCTAAAACCAGTTGTTGAGCCTCACGAGGCTGCTGTCTCGCTCGATGGATTAGACGCTCGAGTAAAGCTGGGCGTGATACGATCTCGTATAAAAGGATTATTTGCCATATTATTCACTGGAACAACTATAGAAGGAAGGCTGGCCTAGTGGGTTCCACTCACCAGGCGCCGCACGAGTTGATCCATGGCCAAGGAAACTATCGACCTGTGACAATTTGGTATCAGAGTAGGGATCCCTTTAGTAGGTGGGTGATTCAGGGAAAAGCTTGTGGTCTTCCTAGTCCTATGAGGGCGGAGAGTGATCATTGGGGCCAAGGGGCTCGGACGACGTGTGACTCTCGTCTAGCTTCTGGGATGGCAATAGGGGCATAGGAAGGAACTGAATTGTTCGCTGAATGGAGATAACATTCCTGGATCAATGGGCGAATATTAAAGAAGAGGTCTACGATTGCGTTTTCACCAAGGGGACCCTCTGTTGGCTTGCTGAGATCAGGAGGAGCTTAGTAGGCGAAAGAAGGTGCTGCCATAGGGGTGCAGTTGGCTAGGGGTGCCACACTTGTCGGGAAGCACAAGTAACTGGAGATTCATGAACAGCTTTGATCGGGGGAAGCAAGCAATGGAGTGGTAAGACTATTCTGTTGGGCAAGCGTTGCCATCTATGTAAGTCCAGGAGTGGCCTTGATGGTTAGAGAAACACAGGGAAGCGACAGAACAGCCAGCAATGAGGGCATTGCGGAATTGAGTGGGGGAGTTTGACATGATTTGTGAATCCTCCTGTACTCATGTACCCTTGAGAGTGAAGCTTGGGGTTATCGAGTGAAGAGTGAGGATGTAGAGAGGATGAACACAATTAGTCCGTGAGAGTGGCATCAGGACGGTTGGTGCTAAGAATTCTAGGATCTAAGGAGTATATTACTAGGAGCTCTGAAGGCGGGGTTGATCTCTCGTGCACAAACTAATCGGGAGTTGACATTACTCTACTGATGAGGCCAAGGCAGGCCGAAATAAGTTGTTTAGCCTAATGAGGGCTGCTGTTTTGTTCGATGGACTAAACGTCCGAGCAAAATTGAGTGTGGTATGATCTCGTATAAAAGGATTATTCATCATATTGTTCACTGGAACAACTATAAAAGGAAGGCTGACCTAGCGAGTTCTGCTCGCCAAGCGCCGCATGGGTTAATCCATGGCCAAGGAAACTACTGACCCGTGACACTTGCCTAGGTGATGGCAACCCTCACCAAGGGCTAGTGAGGGTGGCTCTCACCCGAGGTTGGCAAGGGTGGCTATCCATCGGCCATTGACAAGGCCTTGTGGAGGAAAAAAAAAAAAAAAAAAGAAAAGAAGAGAAAAGGAAAAAGGGGGGGAAGTAAAGAAGGAAAAGAAAATAAATTAAAATATTAAAATACTATTAAAACTTGTTCAATCAACACTGGCCGTATTACATAAGATGGTTACCGTCCGTGTTAGTGAATTCTGATTAAAATTGATCAGATTAACTCGATTGATAAAAGATAAAAAAGTTTAAAACTCAATTGATATAATTAAAATGTTTAAGATTAAATTGACAAGAGGATAATAAGTCAATGATTTTTTGGACAATTCTCTTTGCTGAGTTGTGGTGTTAATGCAGAGCACAATCTTGAAACTTCGTAATTGAGAAAGACTTATCCAACTTTCCCTTTTTTAAAATGACGTTGACACTAGATTAGAGAAATGAGTCATGGAGGATAATGTGCAGGTGTAATCAACCACAGATTGCCGTGTGCGCACGCGGTATACTCTCGAGTCCGGAGTCTTCCTCTCCTCAATCATTGAACCAACTAACTTTTGAATGACCCGCCACAAAATTACACGCGGAGCTTTGATCGGTAGTTTAGGGAGAATGGCTTCGAATCGATACATCAACACGTTATCTTTTTCCACGCCCTGGCCTCTGATTGGCTGTCTCCATCCCGGTCTACACAATCCACGGTGATTCAGGAAACCACCTGATCACCTTGTAATGGGACTCTGGATTTCACTTGGAAGAGTAGGTGATGCAGCCACCTTGCAAGGATAAGGACCACGACCCGCAGCAGTTTCTTGAGTGTCGGATTCTACCATATATAGCTTTGATCAAAGGGGGAGGGGGGACAGAAGGGATCTCGACCGCAGGAGGAGCGCTGATCATTCGAGGGTGTGAGCGAAAATGGAGGAGGGAGGCGCGAAGAAGAAGATAATGGTGGCGATCGACGACAGCGAGTGCAGCCAGTATGCTCTGCAATGGGCTCTCGACAACTTGGGCCACAGCATCGCCGGCTCCGAGCTCATCGTCTTCTCAGTCCAGCCTTCATCTAACTACGGCTCCGTTTATGCTGCTTCTTATGGAGCTGCCCGTGAGACTCTCTCTCTCTCTTAAATTTGTACCGTGATCACTGAGTTTGAGTGGATCCATCAAAACTACCGGCTGAGATTTAACAAAACTACCGGCTGAGGTTTCGAAAGCTGTTAAATCTCTCGCGATCATAGCGGATTGTTGTCATGTTGAGATTATCTTTTGATCAGCGTGGTCGGTTAAGAATTCCTTGCATCAATTTGCCTCGGTTGGCTTGGCTCCTGTATTATCTTTTCCCTATTTTATGCTAGAATTTTTGTGGCTCGCTTGCTATTTATCTGCCTTTCTTTGTCCCATTTTGTAGCGCAGTTGGTCAAATTTCACTTGCTGAACCTTGTGTAGACCATCTGGATACTCTGTGCTCCTTGTCTTCTTCTAACTTAATTCGTCTTTAGCCGAGGATATGCTTATGGTTTTTAAACAATTCTTTCTGCTGTGCAGCTGTTGATTTGATCAGAAGCCTCGACGAAAATCGCAAGAAGCTCACTTTAGGCCTACTAGAAAAGGCTAAGGAAATCTGCTCTCAGCATGGGGTAAGCAAGAGGACCACAATTTGATTCGAAATAGTTTGTAAAAATCATAATACGAGTCCGCATCCATGTTTTTGTTCAACACATTAACGCGAGTGTGACAAGGAAAAAGAAATCATAAGAAATGAAATAATCAGGAGTTACAAGTATTATGGTCCCAGTAACAGAAGACTTCACTCAAAACACTCAGTCTGGTACGTAGGACGATTTGTTTTACTTTAAACACTTGTACACAAGGGGCTGAGCATTCCTATGCTTGCATCAACTCCTAATTTATTAACTTCACACTTTGGCATTTCCTAAAGTAAACCCAGGTCATTAGGTTAGAAGTTCGAAGGCAGGGAAGATAGAGGACTTGTGAGATGAATGTTAGTTGTCATGAATCTTGCAAGTCTGTGTAGAAGGAAGTTTGCTTATTCCTCCAGCAGGCAAAGTCTCCATTAGTAGGAAATCTAAGCATCAACTCTCTCTCACATTTGAATCTAAGTTTTGAATCGGGTTAACACATCTTATATTGGTGTTGACTTTCATGCTCCTCATTGCCGCTTACTCTCTTCTTCTAGTGATCATTCATCCACATCCATTTTCAAGATTTATCGCTCGAAGCAGAGTTTACGAGTGAATACATATTGGCAATTTATTCATCTTTGGTGACGGCATATCATCTCAATGTCTACACAAACTAGGAAATACTGGGTTCTTGGCTGGGCAAGTCACTGGTTGATTATCTTTAGCAATTGTATAATGTTACCATCGATTTGTTTGGTAAAAGCTCTTCGACAATTGCACTAGTCAAATACTTATCCATCCTAACTAAAGGCATTAACCAAAGCCTAGAGAGAACTTTATTTCCCATCTCTTGTTTGGCTGGAAGGCATCTCTGTTCTCTTGAAATGTTCCCCAATGGCGTCTAACATATGCTCTCTGCAGTTGAAGGTTGCTTAGTGAATTTGATCTATTTTATCTATATATAAAAAGGTGCAGCAGGAGAGGACATAATAGAAGAATAAAGGAAATGGAAGCAAGTGAACTGTTCCACAAATAGCTGAGTGGGTGGCAAATGAGTTATCTCCAAGAGGCAGAGTAAGAACAAGCATAAGTTGTAGTATGACCCTAGAGCGGTATGTCCAGCTTGTGAAGTACTTAAGTCTTAAAAGAATAGCAGCATTTTAAAATAAAATCTATGATGTTAAGAGGCCCAAGAGATGAAAGTTAAAGCTACCAAAGCACTTTATGTAATGGCTAAATAGCAAGCCAAGGATGAGGTGCTGCAACATAAAAAGATATACAGAGATACCCAAGCATGAATCTGACAATAACGTGGCCATCTTACCAATCCCAGAGATTCAACAATGAAGCCCTTATCATCTTTCAACTCTCCTATTCACAGCCTGAGTACATATACTTCACTGATCAGTGACTGGCTACATAAACAGTTTGTCCGTCTTAACTGTGGAACAGTTGAAGAAGAATAGATCGACAGCTTTCTCTTTTTAGTCTAATCCATTGTCATTTGTTAAGATAGATCATTGTCGATTAGTGCAGTTGTTAAAGGATTTGCACCACTAAGTTGACCAAGTTCATTGCTGTTGCACAGTGTTGAAACCAACTGATGATCTGCTTAGCTGATAGCTTGGTCTTTCACTAGTATAGCAAAGCGTGTTGAACTTCAGTTACACTATCACTTCATCCACTAGAGAATCTTCCGCTGATAAAGAGATGAATTACAACATAAGAGCAAATTGCTAGTAGGGTATCGAATTGAAGTTTCGAGTTTGTGAATTTTGAGAGTCAGGGGATATGATATATAGGAAGATAGCAGGTGTTGAGGGGGAGTGCAAAAGTCAACATGTAAGAGGTTCGTTGACATCATCCATTGCCTAAGTAAAAATGCATGTGCAATTTGTCCGAGCAGAGAAAAAGCAAACGTTCCTTCCAAAGTGAATGATGCCAATGCATTAATTTCATGGTGGTAAATATGCAGTTATGATTTGTTCCATCAAGATTAATCATAAGCTCCTCATTAGATGATTGAACTGTCCATTTTGGAAGAATACGGAAGTTTAATTTGTGGAGCAAGAGGAGCAGTTCGCTTCCATGAAAGCAGCATTTTGTTTTGAACAGATTATCTGAGATCAGGAACCCAAAGCTCCCGCCTTCAATAACGATTCGGATGCTTGAATTCTGTGGATTTTATTCTGGATATGGTTCGTGGAACTATACTAATTCAAATATCTGTCTAATGTGATAAACGAATTTTTAAAATAGGTCAATGCAGAGACGATGACAGAAGTAGGGGATCCCAAAGAGGAAATTTGCAAGGCAGTTGATAAACTCAACATCCAGTTGCTTGTGTTGGGCAGCCACAGTCGTGGAGCAATAAAAAGGTTGGTCACTTTCTCTGTCTTATAGGGCTGACCTCAAGTTAGTTTGAACTGCCAAGTGCCTAAGCGAACCGAACTTACTTTTCCAGTTTGGTTCGGCCGGGAGTGTGCTTCCTATGTCCCATTAACAAGAACTGAACTGTGTCATGGCGGTTCAGTTCGGTCTGAACTTCTCTCTAATAATACTGAACGGCAGAACCAAAGTGAAGTTTTCCTCTTTTTTTTTTTCTTTTTTTTTCCTTTTCACTTTTCTTGGATATGGAGGTAGTTGTCAAAAAACTTCTGAAGTGATTAAATCAATTGAAATTTAATAGGCAATCCCATGACACGTTTTCTGGTTGCAAAACATTCATAGTTCTAGCCTTTTCCCAACAACTATTACAAATTTTCACCGATTCTTTAGTCTGTGTAGCGCTGGTTTGATGCTTAATATTTAGCTATTGTTCTAGACCACCTCTTA
The DNA here is from genome assembly GCA_014182725.1 of Eucalyptus brandiana. Taxonomy (NCBI): domain Eukaryota; kingdom Viridiplantae; phylum Streptophyta; class Magnoliopsida; order Myrtales; family Myrtaceae; genus Eucalyptus; species Eucalyptus brandiana. The sequence goes on from CM024669.1 coordinate 35,949,940, forward strand.
ATATGCTAATATTTTGGAAAAGAGAATGATTAATAAATAAAAGAGAGAAATTTAATTCAGTTTGGAACTGAACTGGACTAGCCTATTCAACATGGTTAAAGTTTGGCTCCAGACCCTTTGATAAATAAGTTTGGTCTGTAATTTTCTAAGTCTAGATGGTCCTTCAGTTTGGCCACGAAAGTCCAAACCTAGTAGGATTGAGCCTATTCTTATAACTTAGTTTGTGATGAGATGGCGCCATGATATGTCTCTGGAAAACTAAGTCACAGGTATCGTCCATTCTAACCATGTCTTTTACTAATGATAATGTTCTGTTGCATTTGTGCTCTGTCAACTTCATTTTGCATAATTTAACCTACAAATGATTAACATGTTTAGACTTGGTTAGCTGCTCAAATAATAGCATAATATTAGTCACCTTACTATTAGGATCCTTAAAGCTATATGTCTATATCCCGTGTTTCATATGTGAAAGTGATATGCTTGAGAATTATTGTGGACCTAGTTGAATTTTTTTCTTGTTTCTCGTTTTGGGCCCGTCCGTAAGACCGTCTCCCGTATGCTTATCAATGCTACAATTGTGACAGGGCGTTTCTGGGTAGCGTAAGCAATTATTGTGTTCATAATGCAAAGGGCCCTGTCCTTGTGGTGAAGAAACCGGCTTGACCTGTCGGCATCTACCTCTCCTGTCTCAAGGTTAAAGTCAAGAAAGTGCAGCAGAAGCTAGTACCATAGTTGCAAGCTTCACCGATTCATGTGACTGATGGGGGGATGTAACTTTAATAAACCCCCAGTGTTGTTTCATTACTTCACCACAACGTCAAATGTTGATGTCTTCCAATGTGATATATGTTTAAGACGCGTAATATACTTGCTGATCAGCCCTCAAATCTTCACGCTTTGTGCGTTCTCCAATCCTTGCACATACAGTGTCATTCTAGCTCTTACTCTGTGGCGACTCTTGGTATCGCAATTAGATGTTTAATGACAGGTGTTTGAGATAGCGTTTCATCAATCAATCTCATCACTCATCACTCACTAATGATCCCTCGAGTTCCTGTATATTTTACTTTAATTTCCCAGGACCCTTTTCCTCTGTTCAGCTCTATAATGTTGAAGATGACGGACATTCACCTTTTGGTGGTTCAGGAATCATCAGGACGTGACTTTCATTGGCGAGGTGGGCTAACAACAGTAAAAAAGAAAAAGATAAAAAAGAAGCTTTTTTATGATGTGAGAGAATTGTTTTCTACTCGATCCGTGAGGCACCGAAAGTAAGCAACACCGCTCAGCCGATGACCTGAGAGATCCCGAAAAACGTCACATCATGTGCCAGATCCGAAATTGATATCAAAAGCACCCATCATCTCATTTTAGGAATCTGTTGAAATTGATGGCTTTGAAAAATCGCATTGCATTCCCAGGAAAGAAGGCGCGGATGTGTTTGGATCATGATTTATCAGCGACTTGGCTTAATCACTTTCCATGCGGTCCAATTTCTTTTCCAAGTGCCCTGTACTTACTTTAGTGGGGAGAGAGAGAGAGAGAGACTATTTGAATGATGCAACATTTAGTAAAAAATCTGAGCACTTCAACTATCAGTTGATTTTTGCAAAAAAAATTATTACTTGATGCATGTAAAAGCAAACCAACTTCATGTAAGTTGTTAAATTTGTGAATCTCATATGAAATTCATATGATCTCATGACTCACATGTAATTAGTTATATGTCCTGGGTTGAGAGAAAGAATATTTCAATTTTCAATTGTTGCTTCGGATGATTTAATGATAGGTTGTTTGAGAATAGGAAGTCACTCAACAAAAACCTTGAAAGCTTTTCATTACTATGTTTGTTGTTACAAAATCTTGTGAAAGAAAGTTTTGATATGATTATGGTAAGAGTAGTTCCGTGCAAGCTTCTACTCTATAGGAGTTTCATTAGCTCCTCCAGTGGTTAAAGATTTGCTTTCCATAAATACGATTGATCTCATGACATGTTGTATGAAATTACTCGTAGTTTTCAATAATAGAGTAGCCAAACCTCGAATTAGTGAACATGTGAGATGGCCCGAGTTGGGGTGTACGGACATTGAGATATCTCATGAAGCATAGTACAAATCAGAAATTCACTGACCAATCTTGTGGATACGTGGAAACATATCATGGCTAGAGCTCGAAGGAGAAAATCAAAAAGTTTATAGCGTGGGGGCTAATCTAGGTTGATGTTTGGCTACACAGCTTCATCAAGTTCCCAAGAGAAGACAGCATAAAGCACCATAAGGACAGAAAAAAGCACCATTCAGGCACGCCTATAGTGACCCTGGTTTGACATATTTGAATTACTCTCCGGAGCCTCGAAAAGATTTTGATGAACAAAAAAGGTCACCTTGCAATCAGCCTGCCGACCACTTGACCCAAGGGACACACGTGTCTATGGTGCCCCTGGTTTGGCTTATCTGAATTATTCTCCGCAGCCTCGAAAAGATTTTGATGAACCAACAAGGCGACCTTGCAATCAGCCTGCCGAACTTGTCCCGGTGGAAGTCCCTTGGAGTATTCTATGCCTTGCACCTTTCGCTTTAGGCTCCTTCATTTAACGAAAAATAATTTTCAATTTTTTTTTGAATTTTCCTATATGAAAAATGAACTGATCAAGAAAAAAATTTTCCATTATTGAAAAAAATACCTTCAAAAATGGAGAAATTTTTTTTTCACTTTTGAAAAGTGAAAAACATTTTTCATAACTTATTCCATCTCATTTCTTTTCCCCCAAACACATTTTCATTTCATTTTTTTATTTTCTCTTAAAAAATAAAATTTTAATTTCTTTTACTATTTTTTTTCTTTCTTTCCTTATCTTCTTCTTCTTTGGCTTTGGTCAGTCGCCGGCCACAGGCCAACTTGAGCCTTGCCACAAGTTGGTGAGGCTTCGCCGTTGCTAGCTAGAGGGCTTTGGCGACCTCAGGCAAGGCCCAAGCCCTGCCCAGCTCGTCGGATTTAGCGAGGCTCAAGCTAGCCCAGCTTGACTTCACTAGACGCCTTGCCATAGGCCGACAATATAAAATTAAAAAAAAAATTATTGAAAATGAGTGGATGCCCAAAAAGATTTTCTTTACTGAACGGTAGAAAATATTTTCTACTCCATTTCAAATTTCAGCTTAACACTAGAAAATATGATTATTATTTTTTTGGAAGATGATTTCGTGAACCGGAAACATCACATTTTTCACGAAACAAACGAAGCCTTAGTTTTATGGACCTTGTCAACTGTAACAAGACCTTTTTCGACAAAAAAAAAAAATTGTAACAAGACCTTCAATTGCTATTTTGCAAGGTGCATCATACGATAAAGTCAACAGCTTTATTCAATTCAGTGTGCAAAAAAATGACCCACGAGCTTTGCTTAGTAATTTTCTTTTTTTGTCATGGTTTTGCTTAATAATTCACATGTGATGAATTGCTTTAGCATTTTAGTGACAGCTTAAGCAGAAGTCCTGGAATTGGAAATAAGGCTCTTAATTGTACTTGCAAATGAGGCAATAAAGTTTGCCTCCTATGGTCCCTTTCCTTTTCCCTTCTTTTAAGAGGTCGCGTGCATTTTGATGACAGATGAAATTTTGAACATCAGAAGCGAGTTCCAAAGACCAAAGCTGTGCCTTTTGAGGTAAAAAACTTGTAGAGAAATGGATGGAGGAGGGAAAGGGGAGAGCAAGAAGGTGATGGTGGTCATAGATGAGAGTGATTCCAGTTACTGTGCCCTCATGTGGGTGCTCAACAATCTCAAGGAATCTATCAGAAGTTCTTCGCTAGTTCTTTTCGCCACGCAGCCACCTCCGCGCCGTGGTTTTGCATTCGCAGCTCCGTTTGGTTTGGCTCACCTATATTTTCAAGGCGTAGCAGGTCGAGTACCAACATTGGTTGCTTCATTTCCTCTTTGTCCATTGTTCGTTTTTCGGATATACTCCTGTTCAAGTAGTTTCAATTGTTCTGTTGAGAGATTGTGCATGTGGGGAGGCTATCGGTGGTTTCCAATCACTATATGCCTTGAAAAATTGAAGTTCTTGCCTTGTGTTCCCGAAGTTAATGAACTGTTGAAGTTAATAAACTATCGTTTTATCTGATGAAAATCTTTTGCTTTGTTTTGGAACATGGGACAGGGCTGGAGGTTTTTAACCCGGCACAAGAACAAAGTAAGAAGATTCGCTTGGGAATCTTGAAGAAAGCCGAAGGCATCTGTGCGAGTCGAGGGGTACTGAAAGTGGATACTTCTCTTCACGATCTTCATTATTCTCGATCTTTTTAATAGTGGTTTTATGATTAATATTTAGACAGTCTCACGAGATGGCAAGTTCATGCTTATCGCTCAATAAACTTAATGGCACAAAAAAGGAGAAAAAGTTCTGGTGATCGATACTTCCCTACAAACTAAATTTTAGGAAGCCTCAGCCTCTAACCTTTCAAAAACATCCTAATGCAAGGGCTTAGCCTAGTAAAATATGAGGTATCACAGTATCTACCGGCAAACTTCAAATCCTGTGTTATTGGCGAATCCTATCAGTCTTATTGCATCTGCAGATTTGAAACGGATATCCATGGATCTTCTGTTTAGGCTCAAAACATGTGGCTGCTGCTTCAGACAAAAATTCTGTTCAAGTTCAACTGCAAATTCAAGATCTAGCTCCTTCTAGCTCCTTTTGAAGAAAGCATTCCGATTGCACAGTCTTTCAAAACTTGTATTTGAGTCATGCCCATGGACATCGCAATCTAAAATCTTTTCTGGGCTTGCATTTCGAGAAGTGAATTTCATTGTTTTGGCAGGTGAAAGTGGAGACACTCACGGAGGCTGGAGATCCTAAAGTTACCATATGCAATGCAGCACACAAGAACAACGTCGATCTTCTTGTCCTGGGGCATGAATCTCATGGAATCCTCAAGAGGTTAGAATCCTTTTTCTATTTAAGTCCTGAAAAGTCAGTGCATTCATGCCATATCCTCTCTTTCAACTCCATATCGTTACTCCAGCGTTTCGTTTCTCCATCATTTTCATCTCATAATGTTTAGCTGATTTTTCCCATCCTATTGCTAATGACAATTGACAGCGTAGTGCTAGATCAAAGATCAAAGCTTAAAACTCGGTTCTGTTTCGTGAGAATGATGAAGTTAGTCGTTCGTTGCAGGGCTTTCTTGGGGACTCTGAGCGATCACTGCTTGAATACTGTGAAGTGCCCGGTACTTGCGGTGAAGGGACCAGAATAAGCGTTGCAAAACTGCTTATATCGGTTTATGTCAGCTATATGACCACCGAAGTGAATGTACTAAAGTCCTTACTGTGTACGAGTTGGCAGATTATCTCATCTGAGCTAAATCTGTTAGGCCTGTAAATTCATATTCAGAGCTGTCTATAACTAATCACTGTTCACAAGAATCCAGGTGCGATCACCTCAGTTGCTGTCACCATGGTCTGTTGCTCCGTCTATTTTATTAGTAAAAAAGAAATGTTTTCACTTACAATTTTGTTTTGGCCTTTTCAACAGACATTGCTCCGATAAAGAATATTCTCAACATTGATTGTATTGTCATGCTCTATGCAGAAGAGTATCTTTCTCTAGTTTATAAAATCTCTTGCGGACACCAGCAAGGCAACACGGTTTCTTGGTTAGGACTCGACTCTGCATGTGCAGTTGTAAGAAGAGAATAAGATGACACTCGAAAAGCTTTAAGCAAGCCTGATTTGCTTCTTCAGTTTATTAGATTGAAAAGGAGCATATTAGTCGCTCCTGCAAAGAAAAGCAGAGAGCACTGTTTTTGCCAATTTGATGGTTTTAAGAATAGTCTACGCAGTATGAGTGGTTCATGCGAAAAGATGAACGCACATAAAAAAGAGTTGGGAGGAGCTTGAATCTATCCTTTTCCTTAGCCATCCGATCCAATGCTTTAAGCAACATTGATCGTGTGATGACAGAGAAAAGGAAAGAGGAACAGAGCTTAGAGCTAAGGGTGTGTTTGTTTTGCGAAAAACAATTTTCGGGAAAACATTTTCCTCATTTTTCAGCATTTGGTTCATTTAGGAAAATGAGTCAAGGGAAAATGTTTTCCTAGTCAATAGAAAATGTTTTCATTCCAAAGCTTAAATTCAGGAAAACGATTTCCCCTTTGAAAGAACCGGGAAACGTTTTCCAAAATGTTTTAAGATTCTTATTTAATGAAAAAATTATTATTAAAAATAATTTCTTATTAAATTTTTTGAATTTGTTATTATTATATCTTTTCTTTTTCTTGTTTTCTCTTTTCTTTCTTTGCCTGTGAACGTAAACCCTAACTCCTTCTCTCCCCTCTCTCCTTCTCCTTCGCCCCCTCTCTCCTTCTCCTTCGCCCCCTCCCTTTCGTCACCGCCGCCTCCACCAACTCTAGCCCCTCCTGCACTCCCGTTGGCTTCGCTCCCTCCTCTTTCTCTTCTTCGGTGTCTTCTACACCTTCAATCATTTTTCAAATGCAATCCAAATATCAAAAAATATTTTCGATCATGTATCACCAAATAAAGGAAAATTAACCGTTTTTCTGGAAAAAGGGTTTCCCGAAAAACATTTTCCAAAAACGTTACGTTTTTCGTGAAACAAATACACCATAAATGTTGTCATGTTCACCATCAGAAATAGAGCGGCTTTTATTGAGTGTAAAACGCAAGTACCACTTGCGTAATACATTTTTTGATCGAGATTTGCCGATGCTAATGTAACCAATTGTAATATTTGGGTATTAACCTAGTCGAAAAGGGGAAAAGCAAAAAAAAAAGTGAAAAGCTGTAGAGTCAAAGCAGCATCATTAGTGAAGTGGACCACTCGGTTAATAAAAGTGGCCGACCGCACGCGTACGAAGGAAAACGAAAAAATAAAAAAAAAGAAGAAGGGGGAAAAGGATTTCGTTTCAGAGATCTCTCCAAGCCAATTCAACTGCATATTATAACGTCCACTAAATGATCGTGCTCTTCATTCATCTGACTAAGGTAATATTCGAAGTTTGGGCACAAATTCAAGATTAGGTCAAATTTGAGGTTCGATTAAGAACTTATCAGACTACATATATATAATTTTAAGATGTTGTGGAGTTATAGTATTTTAGTTTATATTTGATCAAAAACAAATTTTCAAAGTTTCCCGCGATGATGAATAGTACACGTCCAGCAACTTTCGGGTGTAATTTTTATAGTTGAGGTACCGTTTTACTCAATTTCAAAGTTGTTTCTCGTTGATTTGATATGATTGCGAATTCGATGGTTCAAGTAATCTTTTTTGTTTCATAGATATTCTCAAGTAAATGATACTATTTCTTCTATGAATTTGTAAATGTTGGGAATAACTGATCCCCGAAAACCGGATTCGACACTAAATCGAACCCCTAAATCAATGCGGAAGACGAAGCCCGGGAAAACACGCATCACCGATCGTAAAGCACACCACAGATTCGAGCGTACCTTGTTAGCCACAGATTAAACACCAACGCTGAAGAAGAGGAAGAAATTCTGATCCGTTGAAGCCTTGAAGGGGAGGAATTGGAAGCCGTATGCCTACTGTCCTTCGGGAGAGAAAACGCGCGGGAGAGAAGCGTACGTTGAATTGCCAAGCGTTATGTTCTCTCTCTCTCTCCTCCCTTTTATACCTCTCCCCTTCCACGGGCCCTATTCCGTGGGCCGGGCCCTTTTGGGCCCAACTTGAGCGGATGGGCCGTAAGCCCAATTCCAATAAATCCATCATCTCCCACTCGCACATGGTGGTACAAAACCAACATGGGCGGACAGCCTTACTCGGCCCCATCGAGAAAATCCATCATAGACTCTCACTTATCATGGTGGGCCGAATGAATTCTCTTTTCCTTTCTTCAACATTCATACGGTGAATAATCCGTGCGACCAAAGATACTTTGAGAGCTCGTTGCCATACATCTGTTAGGAATATATAGACTCATAATGGGCATCACATCCCGAGTAGATTTAGTATGCAAGTACCCTAGATCGATCGATCACATTTATATCTCTCTTGATCTCTTTTAAACAATGATATATATATATTGTATTCACAATTATGATTATCACAAAGACAGTCATAATTGGTTAACCGGTGAATACAAAACTACAATGTGATTCTCCAAAATCGATCTTCCTCTTTCCTTCAAACTCTCAATTTCAGTCCAAACTTGCTTTTCTAGAAATGCCCCATTAGATCGAATCACTCATGACCATTGGCAACATCCTAAGATAGCAAACACTAAATAGAAATCTTGAGAATAAGTAAGAGTCATGAGGGGACTAAAAAATTGAGGAACTCTCTTGTCCTCAAGAGTCTCACACGACATAAAAGTTGAGATCAAACTTTTGTCACTCTTATTGGTCGTCTCATGCATACGTAGTATGAAATACGTATTACGGTATTAACTCCTTTCCCATGGAGCGTATGTCTACACCTTCAATACCGTACGGATGATAGTTCGGACATACCCAATGTCTAACTTGAGTTCACGTATCTACTCATTCACAAAATTCATCGAACTCACATCCGGCATCTTAGACAGATAAGGTAAAATATGTGGGGTATTTTACTTTCGGACACAAGTAAGTATTATATCCTCATCTTAACACTTAGTTAAGGCGACATACATGTTTTAAGCTTGAGCTCTCGATTATCACCTAGATAATAAGCTTAAAAACAGTCTCATCTCTATTTATCACACAGTAAATAGAGGCGATTACCCGTGTGAGTGGGCTAATCTTATATCCGTCCGACATACTTCTCAACTTAAAGTAATGCACCGAGCATTAAGATGCATAAAGATCAAACAAAAGATTCATAAGCATTAATGATGAAAACACGAATTCATCAAATATGAACACTTAGGGAAATTACAATATTCGAGTACATTAGCCTCTACGCAACCCTAGAGATTTCATATGGCCACAAAACACATCTCTCGGGTATTGGCTTTGTCATAGGATCTGTTACCATTCTATGCGTAGTATGTACTCTAAGTTCACGTCCTTTCGTGCAACCATATCCTTTACAAAATTATACTTGGTATCTATATGTTTGGTCTTGCCATGATATTTTGGATCTTTGGTGTACGCTTTTTCGCCGCTTGGCTATCACAGTTAACAAATAACAAATGCAAAGCACTTCCAATAACACCTAAATGATCCAAAAATCTCTAAAGCCAAACATCTTCTTACACTACTGCTGATAATGCCACAAACTCAATTTCTATCGTGGACAAGGCTATGCATGTTTGTTTCTTACAACATATGGTGCCATTATTCGGTAAGAAAACAAAGCTAGAGGTAGATTTCCTTTCATTTAAATCTCCTCCCCAATCAGAATCAGGATAGCCTTAGAGTCGCAGATCCTTTCCTTTATAACTCATCGTTTAATCAGCAGTCCCCTTTAGATACCTCGGTATTCTCTTAACGGCTTTCCATTGTCTTTGGACCGGATTGAATTGGTATCTACTCACCATTCCAACTGCAAAACATATGCCAGGTCTTGTACACATCATAGTGTATATCAAGTTTCCAACAGCACTAGCATAAGGAACATATTTCCTTTATTCCTTCTCTTGTGGAGTCCCTGGACACAGTCTATGGCTCAATCTTTCACCTTTTGCAATAGGAGTGTCTATGGGTTTACAATCTTGAAATCTTAAATCCAAGAATATATGTAACCTCACCCATATCCTTCATAATCAATTTCTTCCTGTTGATTATACCCCTTCGCCACAAGGCGGGCCTTATGCCTTTCTATCGAGCCATCGCCCTTTCGCTTTATTTTGAGAACCCAGTTGTTCCCAATAGCTCAAGGCGTCCTTTTGGAAGATCAACCAGGTTCCTAAACATGGTTTGACTTCACCGACTCCATTTCCTCTTTCATTGCATGAATCCATTTTTCCTTATTAGGGCAATTTAGAGCCTTATTAATATTTCTTGGCTCATCCTCATCTTGTGGAGCAACCATAAAAGCTTCCCTTTCAATGTCAAAACATTGACGGTGAATACTTTGGCAACTTGTTCACCGTATGGGAGATTGTACACTTAGCACATCATTCCCCATCATGCTCCCACTTGGATTAGGTAATGATGATGTTGTCACATCGGTGGTTGCAATTGAGAATGAGTTGAATTCAATTCATCACATCTCATATTACTCCCACTTGGACGAACTCCACTAACATCATTATCTTGATCCAAGGTTTCAAATAAGGAACAATCTTCCCTTATTTCGCCCTTCTTAGGAAATTCATCCACTAAGAATGTGACATCTCGTGATTCAAATTCAGTTATGCTCCCACTTTCCTGCTCACCTATGAACACATATCCTTTCGAGTGTTCGAAGTATCTCATGAAAATACTCTTATTTCCTTTTGGGACCCAATTTCCCAAACTTGTGAGAGGACTCATGAATATAGGCAGCACAACCCCATGGCTTAAGAAAACTTAAGTCCGGTTTTCTAACTGTCCATAACTCATATGGAGTGGAAGCAATCGATTTGGAAGGCATCCGGTTAAGTATATAGGTATAGATTAACAACGCATCACTCCGAAAAGTGATAGGTAAGTTAGCATGCACCATCATGGACCTAACCATTTCCAAGTAGGGTTCGTTTCTTCTTTCCACAACACCATTTTGTTGAGGAGTATATGGAATAGACAACTATCTTTATATTCCTTTTTCATCACATAATTTTCTGAACACATCGATAAATATTCTCAACCTCGATCGGATCTCAATGCTTTTATTTTCTTGTCTAATTGATTTTCTCGCGGGTTCATAAACCTTCTGAAACAACTTATGCTTCAGATTCATGAGAAATCAAATAGACATGTCCGACTCGAGTATAATCATATATAAAAGTGATGAAATAAACAGCCCCTTGCCTTCCTCTCAAATTCATTGAACTACAGGCGTCATAATGGATTAAATACAGAGGAAATTCAGCTCCTTTATCTTTTTCTAAATGGTTTCCTTGTTGTTTTCCCTACTAGGCAATGCTCACATATGGACAAATCGACTTTTTCAATATTGCCCAACAAGCCCTCTATGGCTAGTCTATTCATACGTTGTTGTCCCATATGACCAAGTCTAGCATGCCACCATATTCACATCATTATCATATAAGATAGAAGACGTGAAACAAGGGAATAACATATTGACATCAACACGATCAACATTTAGTACAATAAAACCATTCGAAGTAAGTGACCACAACCATAGTAGTTTGTATCTAAACGCAAATCTACACATTTATTATGGAAGTTCATACCAAAACCAAGCTTAACCAACGCTAAGACAGGACACTAAATTTCGACGAATCTCCGAGCATATAGAACATCAAAGGTGCGTCCACCACTCATGTTCAATTGGCTGGTGCCAATTCCTTTACATCAGTTCTAGAGTTGTTTCCCATATGGATCCACTCAGTTCCAGTTGGTATCGTCGGAATTTCACGAAGGATCCTCTATCCTTTGCTACATGGTCCGTCGCTCCCGAATCTACTGATCCACAAAGGATTGGATTCAGCCAATAATATTGAACTTGACACATAAGCAAAGTTCTCAAATGTACAAGAGGTGTTGACATTTTTGACTCACAACAGATTTGTAAGCATAGTGACATTTCTGTCACAATTGTAACACCTCACCCTTGACATTTTCTTCACTTGAGGACGTTTTCCTCTCTTGTGTTGGTTAACTCTTGATTTCTTGCAATAAGGACTTGATCCTTTGCATTCCCACATATTGAACGAATCAATACGTTTGCGCTTAGAGCACAAAGCCCTTTCTGAGCTAGAACCTGCATTGCAAATATCTTTGTTCGGCTCAAATACCGTTAGGCGGTCCTCTACTAGCTCAAGGTGGCGCATGGCATCTTTAAGATCTTCCATAACATGGTCAAGAGCTTCTAGTGCTTCTTGCTTTTCCAAAGACATATTGAATCTTCTTATTCAATATTTCACAATTGTTACCGTTCATATCAAGCAATCACGTTCTTAGTTCTTTGAACCATCGTTCGAACACATCGACATTCATGCACGAATAATTAATGCCTATCATTTATGCATCCCTATTTGCATAGACCCATCATATTAATAAATAATTTCAAGTAAGGCTTCGAATCAAAAGGTCACTATGTTTCCAATCATCCTCAAAAATCCTAACTCAAAACTATCATTAATATGATTGTCATATGCAAAATCAATTCTATGAAGCTACAAAAGCTTCTAAAACTACTCACATGACTAATTACCCACAAAGAACCAAAGAATAATGAAAGCAAATAAAATCTTATATCCAATAAAAATGCTTTCACATGATACGACTATACATTACACTAAGCAATATATATACAGGGAAAAAAATATCAACATGGAAAGAGATATTCACATCAAAAACATCTTAAATTAATCCAAGGGATAAATAGGGAAAGTCCCTTCTAATCTATCATTCAAAACATCTGAGAAAACTGAAGGCACATTTGCCAACCAAGGAAAAACTTTTGGAGAGCTTTCATGTCGCCACCAAGCGCGCATTCACGCGCGCCATGTGGCGCTCAATCTAGGGTTGAAGTTTTGGCCAACTCAATCCTATAGTCTTTCTCTCTTACAAAAGCTTCCACTAGCTTCCTATAATCCGGACCACGTTGACCTCCCATAGCCGATCCAACACTGCTTGCCATTCGGGTGGAAGAGTGTTCATCAAAGCCGGCACCTTCGAAAATCCAAGATAAGATAACCATTCCAGGATGATTTCGTATCATCCGATTGGACCTGATCACATGTGATACTAAATCACCGTCATGCCACCGATAATTAGCTAAACCGACATCGCCCTTTTAAGTCTTGCATTTCCCTCGTCCCTTCTCTAAGCCAGGGTATCGCGCATAACTCATTATAGTCGCAACAAACGCAGAATAATCCATAATTTTCATAAGGAAAATACATAATTTTCCAAAATTCATGCAACAAATGCAGAATTAAAAAAAATGGATTACTTATAATACACATAGGCATGACCGAAAAAGAAACAAATTCCTTTTTTTTTTTTTTTTTTTTTTTTTTTTTTTTTTCGGGTCAACGGTCAACGGTCAAGTCAACGGTCAACGGTCAGTCAACGGTCAGTCAACGGTCAACGGGTCAACGGTCAACGGGTCAACGGTCAACGGTCAACGGGTCAACGGGTCGGGTCAACGGGCGCACGGGTCGGACCGGTCGCGCCGGTCGGACGAACCGACCGCACGTGCCGCGCGCGTGCGGTGGCTGACGTCACGCAGACGTCAGCCGGCACGTGCCTCGCGCGTGAGCGTGCGGCGACGCCACGCGAGCGTCGGCCCGCACGTGCGCTGCACGCGCGCCAGCCTGATCGGGTCGGGTCGGTCGCCGTCGGGTCGGGTCGCCGGCCGGTGACCGGCCGGCAATCGTCGTCGGCGCTGACGTCATCAATGACGTCATCTCCGACGGTTGGTGACGTCATGATGACGCGTCATCGAGTGACGTCATCACGCGTCGGTCCGCGGACCGGCGCGCGTGCCGGTTCGCCGACCGCCGGCGCGCACGTGCCGGTTCGCCACCGGCGCGTGTGGCGCACGCGCGGGCGGCTGGGGCCGCGCTTCCAGCGCGCCGCGCCCACGCGCTAGCCGCCTTCCGACCGCGCGTGTGGGCGCGTGCGGTGGCTCCCGGCGGCGGTCGACACATCGTCGGACTCGTCTCGACGTCGCGCTTCACCCAAAGTGCCTTCAGAATTCGTTTTTGACTTACGAAAACTCGGAAAAATGGCCGAAGAAGTCTCGGGTGTCGGGATTTGTCGCCCGATCCGTACGGCCGAACTTCCTTTTGCGAAAAATCAATCAAAAAACATCAAATTGATCGGGAAAACGTGAACTAGGGCTCGATACCAATGTTGGGAATAATCGATCCCTCGAAAACCGGATTCGACACTAAATCGAACCCCTAAATCAATGCGGAAGACGAAGCCCGGGAAAACACGCATCACCGATCGTAAAGACACCACGATTCGAGCGTACCTTGTTAGCCACGATTAAACACCAACGCCGAAGAAGAGGAAGAAATTCGATCCGTTGAAGCCTTGAAGGGGAGGAATTGGAAGCCGTATGCCTCGTCCTTCGGGAGAGAAAACGCGCGGGGAGAAGCGTACGTTGAATTGCCAAGCGTTATGTCTCTCTCTCTCCTCCCTTTTATACCTCTCCCCTTCCACGGGCCCTATTCCCGTGGGCCGGGCCCTTTTGGGCCCAACTTGAGCGGATGGGCCGTAAGCCCAATTCCAATAAATCCATCAGTAAATTCATGTGAAAGTGATGAATATTTGAGCATCGTACAAGTTATAGCATAAAAATCTAGAATGGGTATTTATTACTTTTTGATATTTCAAAATGGTTTAGGATGTTTTAGAAAATGTGTTGCGAAATGTTATATATACTAAATTGTGAACCTAGTTCATGAAATTTATTTTGAAATGATTCGTGGAATATATTCTGATTTAAGAAATGGATTTTGAATTGTTTTTAAAATGTATTCCGATTTATATAATGAGTTTAGAAATAATTTCAAGGTTGTACGAAAAGCATTTCTAGCAAATGAATTGAGTTGTGAAAGGTTATGTGTTGGTTTGAGAAATGTATTCCATTTGTTGAATAGGGGAAAAGATTATATATTTTGCTTTGTGAAACCGTTTTGTGATATTGATTATGAATTGATTTGTGAATTGCGAATGATACTATTGTGGATTTGTGTTAGTGCTCAATATCATTGTAATCCCATTGAGGAGCTTGTGTAGGTATACTAGTTTATGATATCTTTACTGAGCCATTGCTTTTGTAGGTGGATACACTGTACATTGTCAAGGGAGAATCTTGGTTGTCTTGTTATCAGACGTTATGTCATGATTATAATAGGATATTGAGTAATAGATTGGTCCATTAATGGATCATTAACATGTTATTTGAGATTGATCAATGAATTTAACTAGTGATATTTATATTGAAATGGCGAATTCAAATAAGTATTTTCATTTAAATAAAAAATTGTTGAATATGTATGCAACGGATTTAAATAAGCATTTTCAATTAAATAAAAAATTTGTGGAAATCTAACCATACATATTTGATTTGATATGTATATTATATGACAACTTTGAATTACGAGTTTCTAGTATTGTTGTATATATGCATAGTGGTTGCTTGATCTACTTAAAAGAGATATGCACTATTCACCGAGCTGTAGTTGCTTATCCTTTTCCTTCCAAATTTTTTCAAGTTCCTTGGTTAGCAGCTAATAGAGTAAAAGTGGTATCAATGGGGGCTTTTGGGAGCTAGACCTTTTGGTATAGTTTAAGATTGCGTTCTTTTGGTGGAAAGATGACTGTATTATTACCCCTATTTCTGTAGGATACGAGATATGATACTAATGAAACTTCAAATTCATAGTGATGACATATTTCATCATATTTCGACACAAAGGCTAGCTTAGCAATCACTTAATGACTAGACTAGATATACAAAACAAGGTACAAAACAAGGTCGCTTACCGTTATGTGTTCCGGTGGCGTTGAAGTTGATTGAACAAATGATTCATTATTCTAGACACCAATGACCTAGTAGAAAGAACTGGAAAACGATATGGATAAATGTCACATCCCTAACTCTGACATCGCTCCTTTTAATAGAAAGAAAATCGATCCGTGTTCGCTGTCAACGTGGCCTGAATGTATCCACGGCGAAATGTTCATTTAACACGCGTCAAGTGGGGCAGAAGAAAATATGACGCATAACCGAAGGGGGAGGGCTCTGTTTCTTCCCTGAAACTTGCACCCAGCTTCACATTTGCCCCAAAGTTTCCCTTTGTTTCAGTTCATCACTTCCCTTCTTACAATCTGCATCAATTTCATCTCAAAATCCTCGTGGTCACTACCGCTTCTTTCATTTTGTTGTCGGAATTCAATCGCTTCAAAGGAAACGGCGTACAAAAGGAGAGCAAAGCCCTATGTCACCTAAGGGTGCGAATAGTAACGTTTCATTCTTTTTTTTTTTTTGTTACAGGGAATGAAAAAAAAAAGTGTTTCTGTTCTAACGGTTTTGAAACAAAAGAACGTGTTTGGTAACGTTTGTTAGGGAATAAAAAATGAATAGAAACACGTTTGGTAAATTTTATTCTTTTTTGTTTCTTTTAATTTTTTAATATTTTTATTTTATTTTCTATTTTTTCCTTTTTTTTTTTTTTTTCTTCTTTTCGGCCGACCCTCGCCCTTGACCACGGCGACGCTCCGATGAGGTCGCCGACCCTCGAGGGCGTCGCCGGCCCTCGACGGCCGGTCGCCGGCCATGGCCGAGGCCGGCAACCGGCCAAAGAAAAAAGAAGAAAAAAAGAAAAAAGAAGAAGAAGAAGAAGAAAGAGAGAGAAGAGAAACGTTTCTCCAAAATTGTTTACGGAATAAGAAGTAAAAATTTGTTGTTTTTCTTTTTTTTGTTCCTATTTTGTTAACAAAAAAAAAAAAAGAATAAACGCAACCAAACGCGTTTTGTTCTTTTTTTTGTTAAAATGAACAAAAAAAAACAAAAAAAGTGTTCAAGAACAGAAATAAAGAACAATTCCATGCAGGCCCTAAATTATCGATATAGATAATACCCACCCCGTGCGCTGCCAAATGTGTACTTACAACATATGGGGCAAACCCACATGGGAGACGATCTTGAAGGATCCAAATTGCCAAATTTTCCCATCCTTCCACGGATTTTCATCCCTAGATTTCCCTTGCTTCCCTCCGAAGTTATTTCCCTTGCTTCCCTCCGAAGTTAACGCGCTGAAAGAAGGACATGGTCGTGGCGTTTTTGCAGACGAACCACGTGGCGAGAGTAAAACTAAAGGATAAGAAATGATGCAGGAGCGAAGAAAAAGCACTAGAGAGAGGGGACCTTATCCTCCACTTTGTCGCTAGTTTTGAATTGAATTTCATCCCGTAGGCGGCGAATCTCCGAAGTTTGACTGGTCGTTCTGACCTGCGAAGAAAAAAGAAAAAACCGCCTACTGTTTCCCAACTACCATAATGGACCAATCACTCCTTCATCTCTCGGCACCCTCGAAAACCAGCGGAGGCACCGTCTTTGTTCGACCCTTTGGCACGTTCCCACGCGACGAAGAAAGCTGCTGTTTCTATCAGGTAGTTCTCTCTTTTCGGTGGGCATCGTCTTCCTTTGTCTTCTTGGTTGCCGAGGTTCTAGTTGGTTAAGCCGCGGAGACATGGCGGAGGTAGTGGCGATTAATGGCGGGGACAAGAGGAAGGTGATGGTGGCGATTGACGAGAGCGAGTGCAGCCACCACGCTCTCGTGTGGGCCCTCGACAACCTCAAGGACTCGCTGGTGAACTCGCCGCTCGTCATCTTTATGGCTCAACCCCCTTCTCAGCAGAACCTCTCGTTCGCTGCTAATCTCGGCCTTGCTCGCATGTACTGCCCTGTTTCTGCAGGTAAACCTCACAAACTCTTCCCTTGCTCCCATGTACTGCCCTGCAGTCTCTCTCTCTCTCTCTCTCCCCTCTTCGCTGCTGATCTCGTCCCTACTCGCATGTACTGCTCCGTTGCGGCCGTTAAACCCCAAAACTCATCTCTCTCTCTCTAGTAATATCGTTCCTTGTCCGGTGAACTTCTAACTTGTGGCGGCGTGCAGGTTAAACATGTATTTGGTTTCAATTAAAGAAAAAGGAAGTTTTCCTTAAGAGGTTGCATTGAAAAATTAAAGGGTTTTTTTTGGTTATATTACGATATGTGAAGGATTAGTTGGATGTTGCGTTTGCAATTACAGCTCCAGACTTTGTTAATTCTGTCAAAGAGCAACACAGGAAGCTCACGCTGGCTCTCTTGGAGAAGGCCAAGGAGATTTGCGCTGCTCGAGGGGTAATTCGTTCAATTCCCTTTGATTCTTTTTCATGTTGGAACAAACGTTACGATTGGGATAGGACATGCTTGGAGTCATTGGAATGAGCTTGTATGTGGAGAATTTGAATTTGCACTTCGCTGTGAAATTGCAGGTTAGTGCAGAGACTATTACTGAAGTTGGTGATCCGAAAGTAGCAATATGTGATGCAGTGGAAAAGAACAATGTCACGCTTCTCATTTTAGGCGACCACGGACTTGGAAAAATCAAACAGTTAGTCTCATAACTATATTAATAAAGGGAGAGGAGATGTCATTGTTTTTCCTCTGACTATATGAATTAATCAAGGATCTTAATCAAGGATCTTTCTCGTTCTATCACAATGTGTTGGAGTGATGTTTGATCTTTTTCTAATTTACAGGGCTATTCTTGGGAGCGTGAGTAATTACTGTGTTCAGTACGCGACGTGTCCTGTTCTTGTTGTGAAGAAGGCGCACTGAAGATAGGAAAGTAATCTATTTGACAGTTTGTGTCTGTAAATATTTGGCTGTTGAAAATATGTGAAGTGTGGAATATGTTATGAATCCATTCCTTCTCCGTGTCTGTATTGGATGCAATGGGACAAACAATCTATGCACGTAATTTCATCTATACCTGTCAATCAGAAGCAGAAGGATATTGTTCCACTCCTTTATATTTCGCACCTCACTTTGTATCTGTGATTTTATCTCTTTGGTGAATCGTCTTCTTTCTTGATAAACATATTAATAGACAGAATGTCTTTATTTAGTGACAACGGACTGAACAGTTGGGCAATTCAAGAAGATGGAAAGCAGTAGGGTATGAACATATGACTACCTATACAAGCATGAACTGCAATTGTAATCTGTGAGTAGCTCTATGTCACTTCAATATGCCTTAAATCTTCACCTTGTCCTCCTTTTAGTCCCATATTTTCAACCAGAACCTGAAGCCACTCACATGAAAATGCGGTTTAGAGTGGCTGCAAGTCGAACTCCCCCTTTAGCTAACCGAAGATTAACGGTAGGTAAACGGGACAGGAAATATGGATCTGCGAGATAATAGCATGCTTGTTGTTAGACATATGCTATGAAGACTGTCTGAAGAATCTTCCAACTATGGCAGTAGAATCACGTACCTTCTAACACCGAACCTTCTTCGACACCTTTGTATGCCCACTGACAGGCCGCGGTGATACTTTCGGATGCATATCTGTGACATTCATATAACCTCATCCAGTGTATGATAGATAAAATTTGCTGACTTGGAAGAAATTAATGAAACATGTGATAGTTGATGATGATTGATGAAAAATAGAAAATTCCTCAATAGACTGCAAAATCTCAAATCCTTGAGTGTTTTTTCTCTCTAGTGTGGTTATGAAACGTACATGTCTGGGCAAGGTGGCTTGGTAGAACTGCAGGTCTCCCAGCCTTTAACTTCTTCTGCCCATTCATTCTGTTGTTGAATATCACAAAGCAAGAAAAGAAATGACCATCACGTGCATTAAACTCTCGAATAAAATAATAAAGTTTATTAGATATATCTGCAAAGTTGCATATATCAGAGACCGTGATGTTCTGCTGGATAGCATCAACAAGGCCGTCTGTGTCTGAGCTGTTGTAGTATCTCTCTTCAGCGGTCTCAATTATATTATTATCCCAAACCTGCACAATCCACAGGTTTTGTCACAATTTTTCCCTAGCATTAAACTTTAGCATGGGCTGAGTTTACATACATGGTGAAGGTTTTGTTTCCGGGTGTACCAGCGGACCTCAATTTCGTTGGCCCCTCTGTCTGTAGTGAAGCCTACATGCAAAGGCTGCACATAACATCACATAACAATAACCTTAGATGATGGCGTGTTTAATGATGTGGAATACATGCATCTATGTCCATACATCACCACATTTCGTTTTAGGAAGCTGAGTACCTGATGAATGTCTCCAATGAAATGAGAGAGAAACATGAGCGCTTCTGTAAGATTATCTATTGCAAGTTCAAAGGAGGAGTTGCTCGGTGAAATTGATCACATAAGATACGAGAAAAATACTTCGGGAACAATGATTAAGCAGGTCTTACATGCAGCTTGTAAAGCATTGCTTTTATAACCAAGAAGCTGGGAGGTGTAATTGTTGATTGCTCCCGCAACACACCTTCCCTTCTCTCCATTATCATCCTTGCAGTCCCCTGCACGCGTAAAGCCGATTCTCAGGCTCTTGACCATTCTTAGATCACTCACCGTTCTGGTACTACTGTAACTACATTCATTCGAGAGAGAGATAGATGACAAAATCAGAGTCTAGTTTCTTCGGTGACATATCTTGAACATATCCTGGCTAAAGAACTATATGCTAACAGTTCTGATGGAAGTAGTCTGCTTTTTTAAGGGAGAATGTACTAAACTGAATCTGGGCTGTCTAATTTGGTGGATTCCCCGTCGGATCTGGTCGAGTCAGTTTAGTACATTCACTACACTCATGTAATGACTCCTCTTTTACAAGTGAGACTGTCATTTGTGACCTCAACTTAATCAAGGCAAACTGTTGCTGCGACTTGAATTTAATCTTGTCGACTTTCTGTCATGTAAAGATACCGAAGATGGATCTTTCGTTTCATCCATGTGTTTCTACTCTTTCTACAACATCAAAAAGAAATTCTAGGAGTGGTCTGGTGAGGGAAAACAAGCCAACCACAAACAAGGGCAGAGCCAAAACAGGGGAGCTACGGTAGTGATGACATACTGGTGTACTGGTATTTGCAGAGGTTGTCCGGCGTATTGATATAGTGAAGCTCAGAGGACCAGCGATAACGGAACTTCACTCGGTCCGCCCACAAACACACGCTCGACAAGTCCTCCGCCCATTCCGGCAGCAGCTGCTTCACCGCATCCGCTGCTGCTCCGGTCAACCGGGACTGTCCACGACAAGATCACGAATCCCATCATACAGACTAGAACTATAACCATGAAGCACAACGCGCAGAGCGAGCCTATTTGCCCGGTTACAGACGAACTCACCTGAGCAATCTTGCAAATGGTGTAGTGCCCTTCAGACCCCCAACCATGAGCGACATGAAAAATCGAAACTAACAGCACAAAAGCCGTAATTTGAGCTCTGTGACGCTCCATCTTCTTTCCCTGTGGAGCAAAAGGCAATGTGGTGCTCATGACTGAACGGCCCTTATATACTGTTGCAGCTGTGACTCGGTGTTGCCGTGTCTGTGGGAACTGAGGAAAAGAAGAGGAAAGGTGAAAAGGAGAGAGACCCTCCTTTAACGGTTCCGGTCGCTGCTGCTGGTGTGAACTGCACGACTGATCAATCTCCTGGATTGCTGCTGCGTGCCCCCTTTATATGTCTTGATTCAGACATCAATACTGTCCACTTTCATACATGCCGCACCAAACGAATATCTTAAGGGATCTTCTCATATCATATGTCCCCATATGTAAACAAATCCGGGTCCATCCAGATATTACGTCGACCTAGTGAATGAGATAACATGGGAGGCATGACCTCGCCGGTTTTCCGAAAAGGATCGATTTGCGCCGTTGCGCTTACGGATTATAGCTCACGACAATGGATGTGATTACGTGGTTGGGAAGGTAAGTGGTCGCGTTGAAGCGTCGATTTGAGCTGTGGACTCCTAAAACGACGGATGATGCGGAGGAAGTTTCTTCGGGGAAGGGATTCTGTCCTCGTGAACGTTGATTTGATTACGAAGATCTTCATGGTCTTAAAAAGGGAAAGGTGCATGCGTGGAGAAAATGGCAATTTGAAACTGGAAAAGTAAAGAAATCAAAGGCAATAGGATTTCCATTTCTTTCCCTTTTCCAAGTCTTGTTCTTAGTTTCCATGCCCTAAGGCTGAATCTATCCCTTCAAATATTTTGAAAGTGGGTCATTCACGTCAGTCAAGACCAGGAAAGCTTAATGAAGAAATAATTTCATTTTGATTGAAAGTGGGTCATTCACGTCAAGACTGGGAAAGTTTAATGAAAGAAATAATTTCATTTTGATCCAATCCTAAAATGTCAAATAATCCGGGAATTAAAGTAGTCTGATTTCGCAAAATTTGTTGTACTCATCTCAACTGGTGCATGATATATTTGAACAAAAATTTTAAACGAGGCTATATCGTTCGTCCGATGTTTTTTCTTTTTCTATTTCTCTTTTTTTTTTTTTTTTTTTTTTTGGTTCAAATCGTTTGTCCGATGTGAAAAATTGCACTATTGCGTTTTGAAATTCCAAACATCAAAACATGGGGTTTGGCCCAACAAGTCTCGGGACGTGCTGGCCCATGGACACGAGATGGTTCGTGCCCTCGGGCCTAAACACGGCCCGCTCAGAAAACGGGTCAGGCCTGGCACGGCAAACTACAGTGCCATCAGTTGCGTTGTATCATTCGGCTTTTGTCTCCTTCAACTTAGTGCGCAAATGTCATCAAACTTGTGCCACTGAATCTTTTAAATAGTGCAATTTGTGCAATCGAATCCTCTGTCATCAATACACTTATACAATCACATCGTCGCTGACATTGTCATTTTTATGTTAAAATGGAGAAAACGAAACTGTGCGAAAATCTTAATACTTTTTTGTTTGAAAAGTGGTGAAATTTTTTAGAAATGATAAAAAAAAAAAAAATACAAATGGATAGAGTAACACAAGGTGGAATTTTAAGGGCTGAACACTGATCCATGATCCATGGTAAACCCTGGCACCAGATCAGCGAACTAACTCTCAACCGAACCCATTTTAACTATATTTGTTATTTGTTTTGTTTTCAGCTGATTGAAATTTGGAGTAACCTTCTATGGATGAATGAAGAATGAAGTTCTACAATTCATGTTTAATGGTATGTGTTTTGAACTTTTTATTGTTTATTTTATTTTAGTTCTTCACTTTTTGTGGGTTGTTGTTGTTAGCAAGAGGACATTGTTGTCGCTTTAGAGAAAAATAACATAAATGATTCCTGAAATTTGACTCATCTCAATGTTGTCATTAAATTATTAATTTATTCAATTTGGTTCTCAAACTTTAGCTCAATGTATAACATTATTACTGAACTTTTAATTTGTTTAATGTGGTTTGTGAACTTTTGTTACACATATGATTTCAATCCCTAGAGTATATAAAAATATTCATTGATATCCTTTCATTAATTCAAGTTCATGAAATTCATTGATTTTTCTTCCAATATGGTACGTATGAACAGTTAACTAAAATATATTACACGTAGATTATTCACATAAGATATTCAACTCATATTAAGATGTAATAATATTTTTAATTTGTTCAATTTGAAAAAGTGGTCATCCATATTATTCATTGAATTATTATAGCTTGGTTTGAGTTGAATATCTTACATTAATAATTCATGTGTAAAAGTTTTTTTTTTTTTTTTTTTTGTTCATTGTTCAAACTTACCAAATTGGAAGTCAAATCAACCAATTCCGTTAATTTCGTTAACTTGAATCAATGAAAGGTTATAGAAACTAGATTGCGCATTTACCAAAAATTCAGATATTACATTGAAATCATTAAAAATTCAGGAATGACATTACACATTGAACAAAATTCAAAGATCATTTGTGTAATCATTCCATTAGTTTAGTTTTCATTTTGCTTGATTAAGGGATGAGTTGGATAATTCCCTGTTACTTCAAATTTCTGTTTAGCTTTTACCTGTGTTTTTTTTTTCCTTGTCGTTTATTGCTAAAAATTGCAATTCTAAATATTTTGTGTTGTTGGATATATGCTTCGAAAGAGTAAGTTTGTCTTTTCAAATAATACAAAAAATGAAAAGAAAAAAAAAAGAGTTGGCTGATTCCTTGGACCGACCTTGGAACTAGATCGGGGTGAGTTCTAGATTCCAAAATTTGGGAATTGATTCTATGTTAGTAGGTTTCAAGATTTAGGGGTGGACTCGCTCAAATTTAGGACTGCTTGCCCCTTTTAATTTCCAACACGAGTTTAGGATGCTAAAACTTAGTTCATTTACTTAATAGAAATCTAAAGATGTTGGAGATATGCAAGTACCGGACTGAAGATTATGATCGATCAATCTAAGATTATAGGAGATTATAATTGATAAATTATATCAATCATGATTAGATTTGATTTGATATATCTTCAATTTCTTTGCCTTAGTTAGACATTCATTGTATTATAAATAAAAGCTTATACTATGTGAGCATACACGACTGAATATACAAAAATTACAAGTCGTTCTCTCATTATTGGCCTATTCTTCAAACTCTAACAACAGAATTGAAAAAAGAGATATATATTAGAGACATAGATATTAAAATGGGGATGTGGACATAAATATTAATAACAAGAAAACTCGTCAAGTAAGATGCTTAATTCACCTAAGAAAGAAAATTGACGGGTCGTGCCTAGGACAGGCCCAACTTTGCCCGGGATCGGCATGAACCGTTGGTTTGTCCTTAGTAATTGTCAATATAGTTCTTTTTTTTTTATTTCAATTTGAAATACTTTTAATTACTTCTCTTACCGTCTTTTTATTAGACTCAACCATTAGACTAAAAAATTTCCCCTTCACAAGCAAGGTCATGGCAGTTTTATTATATGTACCGATTCCAAATGCTTGATTATATTCTATAAGTTGCAGGATGCGACATCATAGATAATTCAATTGTAAAAGTACAGTAAATTGAAGGATCAAAAGCATAATTACCTTGTACTTTTTATATGTCAGGTGTGAAAAACTAAAAATAGATATGACAAGTATTTGGGCCCAAAAGCATATTAGCTAAAATGTTTTTGTTGTGAAAAACATTGGGCTATATTTTCTTGAAACTTTCTCTAATCTTGCTTCTAATTTATGAGTTACAAATTATATTATTATTATCACCCGTATGCAAATTCAACTAGAACTAAATGTAGGCAGTGTCAATTCATGCAATCCACCAATCAAGAAACTAATTGGAGAAAATTTCCTTTGATTAGGGATGGACGAAACCATGATAGCACGCACATAAGGGCTAATGTACATTAGAACATTATGATGTGAAGCTGTAACTAAGTACAGAAAAGGTCATAAAAAGTCCTAAAAGTAATTCACAACATCAGGCCGCTTGGCCATCTAAAGTTCAAGCACCATGACAGTACGATACATTCGCGCATCTTCATAATCATGTCGGTGCACGGGCATATCTCCATCTACTTCATCTCTATCTTCATAAGATAGGAAGCCAAGCAATAAAAAGCTAAAAAGGCTAACATTAATTTCGCCATTTTGAGAGGAGTGGTTGTTGATCATTAACTTTCTTTTAATTTATGTATTCCTAGCACTTACTTTATGGGGCTCCATTATGATACCACATAAATCAAGAGATAAAGAAGTTGTACAATTTAGTGCGCATAATGCGAATTAATAATGAAAGGAAAGGGCAAGCCTTTGATTATTGGCTTGGTGATGGGGACGTTAAGTCCTATTTTCCATGACCTCCTACCCAATACGAAGCCAACCGGTGGACCGCACTAATCATTTTCTCGCTTGGTGACATAGTCCACGATTTTTTTTATTCTTTTGGACCTTTTCTTTACTTCTTCTTAATTTGCGCTTCTTCCGGGAGTAGTTAGTCAATGCTTAATAATTAATATAAGTTTTATGACTATAGTGGCCGACCTAAATACTCATAATCGCTATAAAATACAAGGGGCGGTCTTCATAACCATTAGAGTTGATCGATTTCATGGTAAATTGATTCTCACTCTGGAACTAGAAACCATACATTTTTCTATTTGTGGAATTGGGAACCGACCTTGTCCAACTAGTCGGTCTAGTTTGTGGGTTAGACTGGAGCCAATTGTGCATATACCCAAATAGAGTACGGAGAAGTGCCTCTGTTCATTTGAAGTTCTATGTGCTCCATAGATGAACACAAATACTCTCCAGCGAGAACAGCCATCATTGAAGTTACATGCGCATGCAGTGACATCACAATGAATTTGTGCCAGCCTCTTGCAGTCGTCCAGTGCCTATGTGCTTCTTCAACAATGAATTTGTGCTGTACTCTTTCGTTGGAAGGGAAACAAAATTACAGGGAAAAAAAAAAGATAAAAAAAAGGTATACCAATCTAGTCCAGTCAATTTGGTTCCACATAAGCAACCTGCAACGAGAATTATTCTCAATTCCAAATTTTGGGAACCGAGGATGGGATCAATTCCTACAAGTATTACCGAGAATCGCCCAATTCTGTCCAATTTCCAAGTTAGACTAGGACTAATGCTCACCCCTTATAGCTATGGTAGCTTGGCTTAATGATAGGTTACAATATCTTCATCGATGAACAATTTTGCAAGTGCATGTGTCCAAAGCCTCTAATGCATATATGTTGCATATAAATTATTGAGTAAGGGGTTTTATTAGCATAACAATCTTTAGATTATTATGAGAATAACGATCTATTGTAAATTATAAATTTTTAAAAAAGTGAGTCCATAATAATTTATATTTTTTTTATTATTTAATTTTTTGTAATTAGAATAGTATTTTTTCTCATCGTACATTAAAGACGCACGCAATCATTTCTCTACCTATACAT
Source organism: Eucalyptus brandiana (assembly GCA_014182725.1). Lineage (NCBI taxonomy): Eukaryota > Viridiplantae > Streptophyta > Magnoliopsida > Myrtales > Myrtaceae > Eucalyptus > Eucalyptus brandiana. The sequence goes on from CM024669.1 coordinate 35,976,452, forward strand.
ATCCTCCCTCTGGCATAATTACACTCGATCGTCGACAAATGCAGTGATTTGAACCCGAGTTTTAAATAAAAAGGACCAGCGCACTTGCCAATGCATGGACCAACCTCAGGGCCCCTGTGTGGCAGCGGGACAAACCCTGGAGATGGCGATCTTCAAAAGCATGTTTTCTACATACTTTTGGTTCTTTCTTTGATGCAAAAGCCCCCCCGCGAGGGGACATCCCAAATGTGTCTCGACAAAGCCGTCGTGAAATTGAACTCTCTCTTTTAGGACCACCATCTTTATGTTGTTGGCTATCAAGAGCAAAACCTATTCTTTTTATGGCCAGAGAGAAAATTCGTGCCATCTCGCGGCTCGCAGCTGATAAACTCCCTCGCCAGGGTGCAGCAGGGGCATCACGACTGCACCAGATAAGTCCCGGAAGTCAGGGCCCCAGAAATGAGTAGATGTAGATGTAGATGTCGATGTAGGTTTTTAATAACCGATACGAGAAGATCAGTTCAAAATCAATCAATGAGGTAGGGACCCCAGAAATGAGCACTTAGCAAAAGCATCATTCCGAGAATTGGATTAGGTGCAATTTTGCTCATTTTATTAGAGACGTTCTTTTTTTTTTTCTTTCTTTTTTGGGAGCGGAATGTGAGTTGTTGTTGATAGCTCTTGTTGAGGATACATATATATGCCAAACCTGAACAGATTATTCCTTTTCGGATAAGGTTTCTCCCTCTCTCTCTTTTTTTCTTCTTGATATTGTGCTTTTGTAGATAAATTATATGCAATGGCTCGAACGGCGAAAAAGAGATTGTCTCTCCAGAGAAATAAAAAAGAGACGTGGGTTAGACAGCCCCTTCCTATGGTTGGATCAAGCTCAACACCGACAGGGTCTCTAAAGGCAATTCAGGTCTAGCATTTTTCTTTCTTTTTTTTTCCCTTCGGTAGGTGGACTTCTCTTCGATGAGTCAGGCGAGGCAACCGGCTTGCAGGTCTTGCCCAACATATTGGAGTTTGCTCTTTGTTAAAAGCTGAACTTCGCAGAATTCTTACGGCCCTCAAATTGGCAATCTCTCTAGCCTTTCCAGAATTTTTGTGGAAGTTGACTCGCAAGCAGCAATTGCACTACTTCAGAAACTTAATTATCTGTTGCTGTCATCTTTTGAATTCAGAAATTATTGAAGTACTTCCAACGAGTTAGAATTCTTCATAAAGAAAGAAATTCGCGTTCAGATTTATTAGCAAATTGGGCTATTCAGTCCTACAATGTAATTGTCACTCCTACATTAAATAGGCCATCAATAGATTTAATTCTCCTACAATATAAATGTCACTCCTACATTAGATAGGTCACCAATAGATTTAATTCTCCTATTGATAAGATATCGCTATAGTTTAAGCTTTGTTAGGCAAATGTTAATGCAATAGTTAGGCTTGGCCTCTTTTCTTACCAAAAAAAAAAAAAAAAAAAAAAAAAATCATTTGCAATGAGTGGTTGACATACAAAGAGAAGGAAAGAAAAAGCTTTTGGTACGGCTTCGAGCGCAATTAAGTTTATTTTCTTTCAAAAATGTTGACCAAAACCGATATGTGATATTAACCTTTCATGGCGGCAGCAACTCATCATGATATCTTTACTGAGTACATTATGAGAGACTAGCCCCAAGGATTACATTGCATTTCAATGAATGCCGAAGTAAGAAGGGCTTTGATATGCTGAGCTGGTGAATATCATATCTCTCGATCCTTCTTTTCGATAAGAAATTTAACTTTAGCAAGTCACGAGGGAATATCCTCGAAAAATAATATTTTTTTGCGCTTACACGCGTCGATGTACCGAAAATGAATTCTTCTTTTACTCCAAGGTATGGTTCAAAAAGACCCGAATCACATGCGGTGCAATTATTCAAAATTTGACGATTTGCTCAGCACTTGGGAGTACGGGCAACCAACCATCTGCCGCCACGTGCCGATGTCTAGATGGTCGGAGTCGCCCACGACCCTGAAAACCACACAAATTGGATCCGTCCTGATGAGTGCTGACGCCGAAATTAGAGATGGGGTCAGATTTTGCTCGCCCTAAAGACTCATCATATGTGTGACTCGTCCATGACGTTGCCCCCACATTTTGGAATATTGCTTACTCGGCCATCCATATCTAGAAATTGTTAAAAGAGAAGGACCCGTCCCTTTTTTGACGTGGAAGGAAAATCCCTCGCCGCATGACCAATTATCGTCTTCCACGTCATACACCACAAACCGGGTCCTTCTGCCCATGTTCTGTGTCTGACTAATGTTTTATTATGTGTACATCGATCGCAGGGTGGGCTCCTCAAGTTGTGAGGGAAAGTCGTTTCTCTCGAGTTTAATAGCCATTAAATCATGTAAAAATAATTTATTTTCCTTTACATAAGTAAAGATTAGACAGCCAATTGGTATGCAGCCCTATTGGTTAAGGGTCAATAGTTTTAGGTTCTATACATATTTCATCTAAAAGTAGAAACCTATTCTCTTAAGTAGGTTCCTCATTTTTTTTTATAAGGAATTTGGAACCTATCATGCATTTTTTAGAATCTAAAACCTACTCTATCACGGATTTCGAGATCAATTTTAAAGTTTACTCAGGTTCTATTTATGATTACAGTAAATCATCATCTTTAATGACCACAAATTACTTCTACAATCCATTAACCACAACTTATATTTAGACACACGAAAAATATGAAATATTAATCAATTGAAAGTCTCAATTATAAAATAGAAGCTTATACTAGTAGTTTTAGATTGCACACTCACAATTAGCATCGTCAAATATCGTAGGATTGCACAAAGACATAAATAAATAAATAAATAACATAAAAATTTGTTTCGAGTTTTAAGTTCCATTTACCTAAAATTCAGAACCTACAATACATACTTAGGAATGTGGAACCAAATTAATTCTGGTTCTCCAATTCTAAGTTTTATCTTAAAAACCATGCTCATCCCTATTATTGATAAAAGAATTGGTAGATGGGGATGCTAGTATCATAGGTGCGCGGTTTGATTCTCGCACTTTGTAAAAAGACAGGGCAAAAGTGAAAGTTAAAGAAAAGTTAGAAATAAGTCGAGAGAGAGAGAGAGAGAGAGAGAGAGAGAGAGAGAGAGAGAGGGGTAAGATTAGAAAGAGAATTAATAAATTTAATTTACAATTGACTTATTTCTTTTACCTAGTATTGCCAAGTGAAACATGATTAAAAAAGATTGACATGATTAAATAGGCACTGAAAAACCTATTCGGTGGCTTTAATGAAAAGCGCAAATGGACCTTTCTTGTGCGGGCCTCCTTTCCTCGCGCTTTGCCCTTATAAACAGACGGGGTGGGGTTCTCGAACCTCCTCTCCCTTTCGCTTTTCTCTCTCGTTTGGAGCTCCGCAAGGAATTGCTCTGTTCCTTCTCAGTTCTCAGTTCTCGAATTATTCTCCTTCCTTCTCTGTTTTCGCCATTAAAGCACCTCCGCTTGCTAAACAATTCTCTCCGATCCGACCCTTTTTTTTTAGGCTTTGCAACCTAAGAGAGACGCCATCATGGAGATGCCAGTCCTAAACAGGATAGGCGATTTCGAAGCGGGCATAAGCTCTCTGCAAGACCCGTCTTTTCTCTCTCAGTTTCTCTCGTTCTCCGTCAGGACGATTTCGCAGGCCTACAGTTTCTGGAAATGGGGTGCTCTTATCCTCGCCCTCGTCGCTTCTTTCGGCACCCTCATCAACCGAATCAGATTCCTCATCATCAAGTACCAGAACAACCTCGTCTCGGTGTCGCCGTCTCAGTCCCAGCCCTTTCTCAGGAGCTGCCTAGATGGTAGCGAGGAAGACGATGCCTGCTCCTCCTCGTCCTGCTCTGCTCCTTCTTCGGAAACAGAGGAAGACGAAATCGCGCTTACCAGGTCGGCTCTCGAAGACCCATCGCGAGACCACGAAGATTTCGTCGTCAAGGGCTCGGCGTGTCCGCAACGCGAAGGCGTGAGCTCGAATCTCCGGCGCCGGCGGAGCTTCTTCTGCGACCACTTATCGGGCTTCTGCGACCGGACGAACATCGTCCAGCTCTGGAATCTAGGGCTCGAGATCGGGGTAGAGCCCGAAGGGGAATCTCCGGCTTCGTTCGGGGACGCGATCTCGATCACCGACTTGAACACGGGACAGAGACTGAGCTCGTTCTCATCCGGCACGTCCGGGATCCCGGCGCTCTCCGCCGCGCCGCTGCGGTCGCCGGCGGCGATCGTGTCCGCCGGAGCGAGCGCCTCGGGGAACATGGCGCTGAGGGTGTGGGACACGCGCGCGGGTCGCCGGGCGCCGGCGATAATCACCGAGTGGGCCCCCCGGACGGCGGGCAACGTCGAGCGGGTCAACTGCGGCGGCGTGGAGAAGCTGTTCCTGGAAGCGGGCGGGGAGCTGGTGCTCGGAGACATGAGGAAGGTCAGCTCGCCGCTGAAGAGGGTGACGGAGCCCGACGCGGAGATGTGGTGGGACGCCGACGCGGTCGTCGTCTCCGACGAGGTGGCGAGCGAGTCGAGGGCTGAGCGTGAGCAATTCTGACGACTCAGCTGCGCGAGTCGCGAGTCGAGTGGGGTCCTCTGCTTGGCCGGCGGTTGGGTGGTGTTGTGTCGTGTCTTGGAATAACGGTCAACGCGGTCGGATCGAGGAAAACGTGGTCGATTTGACTTGCGTCTGTAAATACGAGCTTTACCTTCCCTATTTTCCTCCCCCCAATCTAAGAAAAATGATTGGACATTTCGTGGCTTCTGCTTCGGTGCACAGATCTGCTTTCCTGATAGCTTCCTTGCAGTGAAGGGTAACGACGATGGATTTGCATATCCTCTGTCCTTTTCCCTTGCCAAGTAATTGCTAATTCGAAGGCAATAATAGCTGTCGCTTGCCAACTAAGCATTAAATCCAGTTCACGTTTTTCGTATGTGCCATCTTTTCCAAGCAATAGCTCCATCGACAAAGGTAGAAATGCTACACACATGTGACATTACTTTCTTACAGTCCAACTTTTTACATCAGCGGAGAATCCGACATCCCTCGGGAATTGCTCTACCCACGAAAGCTCTAATATTCCTCAGGTCAAAGGTCGATGGCCCGCTGCTCAAATCTGAAAAGAAAACTTAGCTAGAGAGAAACAAATAAAATAATGCCCCGCTCCCGAAATTAAGTATCTGAAATCCTGAATTTGTTTTTTTAATTTGCCTAAGGTACATCAAATTATTAATTGGAGATTTGGAAAGGTGGTTGAGACAGGGAAGGACCTCATTGTTTTGGAAATGAAGAACAGATTTAGGACGTCGCAATCAAGGACAGCGAGGAAATGAAAGGGTTGAGTGCTACCCCATTACTTCAATTATGATTGTCCGTTTGCTTTGCCTTAAATGGAAAAGGGAGGTCCGTTGTACCTACTGAGGTTGGGCCATTTCTTAGAAAGACTACTCTCGGCCCTCAAAGGGTCGGAAGGTCACGAGACTCCATTCGCTTCAATTGCAATATCCCAAGAGTTTCGCCCACTTGTACATTTGTCCTTCTCTTCTCTTCACCTTTATAATCGAAGAAGCAATTGAAATAACGTTCTGAGAAAAGCGCCGTAATTTTACTCGTCAAGTGAACTTGAAATAAGGAGGCACTTGCTGTAGTGTTTTTTCTCCCTTCTCTGCAATGGAGATTTCCCCCTACCGACTGTGTAGCCCCCTCCTACCTTACGGGTAGGTTTCCCCATATCTCAATCAAACCCTCGACATTCACCTTCACCACACCATACCATCTTTCTCCCTCGTCTCACAGCACAACAGCTTCATCGTGGACGAGTCGAGAAACCCTAAACTCAGTCCACTGTCGCCCATTTGAATCCCACCTCCACCTCCGCTCAATCCCGCTTCAACGCGTTTTATCTCGATCCATCGGGCAAAGTTCCCTTTAGTTGGCGCTGAGGGCTCGATTCTCTTGGCCGATTGAACCAGACCTCCCTTCAATCGCAAAGTTTCATCAACTCGATCTTCGTGCTCTCGATCCCCCCTCAGGTCAGTCCCGAAACCCCACTGCTACTTTGTTCCTGCAATAGAAACATGGCAAACCCATATGAGGAAGACAGGCGAGTGGCTGCTCTCTGCAAGAGTCTGGGTAATCTGTGGTCAGATGAAGATGCCGTAGAAATCAATGGTGAGGTCCCCGAAGAAAATTTACAGACCTGCCGACGAACTCTGTTTGGAAAGTTCTTCACTAAGACCAACATCAACTTCACTGGATTCATGGCCACAATGCAAAGAGCATGGCGAAATGAAACTTTCACTTGCGCTGCCATTGAACCAGGTTATTTCCAATTCTCTTTCCAATCAGAGGACGAAAAACAGCGAATCCTTGACTCAGGGCCGTGGTCTTTCGGGCATAATCTGTTAGTGCTAAAGCATTGTGACCCCGACACCCCCGACATCTGTTATGACTTTAATAAGTGTGAGCTCTGGGTGAATTTATTCGGTTTACCCATTGGGAGAGTTTCAGCAGAAGTTGTCAGAAACATAGCCGCAAAAATTGGAGATGTAGTCGATGTCAAATTAGTGGCTAAAGGCAACAGTAACTACAAAGTGGGTAGGGCTCGAGTTAAGCTGAATTTGGAAGTTCCTCTCAAAACGGGTGTTCTGGTGAATTTTGACAGGAAAAGACTGTGGATTGAATTTAAGTATGAACGACTCCCGAGCTACTGTTATTCATGTGGGAAGATTGGGCATTATGCGACTAATTGTCCAGAAATTCCATATGAGGAAACGGGGTTAGCAAGGAACTTACCAGGAAGGTTTGGGCACTGGCTACGCGCCGAGGCTCGTGAACTCAGTCCATATGGCAAAATTTTCTATGGCAAGCAAGAAATACAGCTAGAAGAGGAGGAAAGTGTGCCAGAGACTCCCCATCAGCCAACCCCTGAACCAGACCAGCATCTGAATGAAATGCAGCAAACCCACCCACTTGGCAATTTAAGCAATGATGAAAGTCTTAACTTACCGGCACATCAGCACTCGACACCTTCACAGGAACTAGTTCTTTTTGTAGAGAAGAGCCCTCAAAAACGAGGTAGCAGCTGTCTCGATGATGAATCTGAAATGGTAATTTATCAGGAACAGTTAAAAGAGGCTGAAGTAGATACTATGGTGAAGTTAGCTGAGGAAAAAAGCTTAACAAGAGAGAAAGTAAGAAGCACCAAGCTCTCCTCCTCAAAAAAAGGGAAAAGATTCTGTCCCTATGGTGCTCAATCCTCAAAGTCAGCAATGGTCGACCCTACCCAGCTGGTTGAAACTCCCATTCGCGTGGCAACAAAGTCAGCTCAGTGGGCTCTGGTGGCTAGCCCTAATAAGCCACCAACTCATCCATGAAGCTTCTAAGCTGGAACTGTCAAGGGCTGGGTACCCCCTTGACAGTTCAAGCGCTTCGAGTCTTAACGACTCAAGAAAGGCCCAACATTATCTTTATTATGGAAACTAAAAATCAGGAGCGGAAGGTGTTAAATTTGAGGCGGAGACTTCGCAGCATAGCTTCATAGTAAACCCAGTGGGAACAGCAGGGGGACTAGCAATATTTTGGGACGAAGAGATAACCCTAACTATAGACTCCTTCACAGAACATGCTATTTTTACCCAATGTAATCTGTCCAACAGTTACCAGCGAATGCATATCTCCTTTATTCATGCACCGAATGATTTTAGAAAGCGAATACTGCTATGGGAGTACATTTATAGAGAGAGCACTCATTTTCATCTGCCATGGTTGTGTATTGGGGACTTTAACGAACTGTTATATCAATGGGAAAAAGTGGGCAAGAAAAGAGCTGAGAATTACCGGATTGCAGCTTTTAGGGACTTTCTAAATCACTGTTCTCTGCTGGATATGGATTGCAAGGGGTGCGCATACACCTGGACAAACAAGAGACATGATGAAAACCTGATTAAAGAACGACTGGATAGAGCTTTATGCAACTCAGATTGGCGAATCAGATATCCAAATGCCGAATGTACAGCCATACCAGCAGTCGGTTCTGATCATACGCCACTCATCCTCGCCATTAGTCCACCAAAAAAACGAAAGAGGAAGACCTTTAAATATGAAGCCTTTTGGGCTGAGGAGGAGGAATGCAAAAGTCTGGTGAGAAACACCTGGACTGATCCTGTTTCCTACCAACTTAATGTCACTGAGAAACTGCAGAATGTGGCAAAGGAATTGGTCAAATGGAGCAAAGGTAAATTCACTAATGCAAAGAAGAGGCTAACTTGGCTAACTAGTGAATTGCAGAAAATCATGAATGGTGCAGGGGTCTCCAATGAAAGCAAGGCAGCAAAGGAAATCACAAACGAAATCGAACAGCTATGGCGACAAGAAGAAATGTACTGGGGAATGCGTTCCAGAATTAAATGGTTAGCGTGGGGAGACAAAAATACTAAATTCTTCCATGCTACTACCATTCAAAGACGAAAAAGAAATCAGATTTCAATGCTGAAAACTCCAGAAGATGAATGGGTGAGAAATGAACAGCAACTGAAAGAAATGACAACTACATATTTTACCAAGTTATATGAATCCGCTGGTCCACGCAACTTTCAGCCCCTTTTACAACAAATACCAGTTTCAGTGAATGCTGGAATGAATCATCAACTAACTGAACCTGTTACTTTGGAGGAAATTGAACAAGCTATGCAACAATTAGGAGCACACAAAGCTCCAGGACCGGATGGCATGCATGGCCTCTTTTTCAAAACTCATTGGCCAGACATCTCTCAAGATATCTTCACAGAGATACAAGATTTTTTCAACACGGGTTACCTCAATCCAGCTATGAACAGCACATTGATCACCTTAATCCCCAAAGTTCCAAATCCAGAAAAGTTGGAAAACTTTCGCCCCATCAGTCTGTGTAACTTCATTTACAAGATTATATCAAAAGTGCTGACAAATAGATTAAAACCCCTGCTACCAAATCTAATTGCTATGGAGCAGAGTGCATTTGTAGAAGGAAGGCTGATACAAGATAATATACTGCTGGTACAGGAAGTTATCCACAGACTACGAACCCGGGAGAGAAAAAAGAAGTTCCAGGCACTCCTAAAGCTAGACATGCAAAAGGCGTATGACAGGATTGAATGGGATTTTCTTAGTGCTTGCCTAACCAAAATGGGATTTTGCGCACAATGGGTACAATGGGTGATGCAATGCGTTTCAACTGTTACTTTCAGTGTGAATTTTAATGGAGAGGCTCTACCCTCTTTCAAGCCCACACGAGGAATTCGCCAAGGTGATCCCCTCTCTCCATACCTGTTCATATTAGTTGCTAACGTTCTATCCTACATGATGAACAAAGCGGTTGAAGATGGTACGATTAGAGGAATCCAACTGAATAGTAGATGTCCCACCCTATCACATCTACTGTTTGCGGATGATTCTATCTTTTTTCTCCATGGATCAATTCTAGAGTGTCAAAACTTGGCTACAATCCTACATGAATACTGTTATGCTTCTGGCCAGGCCATCAACCTCAACAAATCTGGCATATACTTCAGCAAAAACTGTCCACAAACCCTGAGGTGCAATATGGCAAATACACTGAGAGTGCCACAAATTGAAAAAACTGGGAAATATTTGGGGATTCCAACGGATTGGGGCTGCTCAAAAAAAGATATGTTCGCGTGGATACTTGCAAGGATAAACACAAAACTCGAAAGTTGGAAAGAACAGCTGTTATCAAAAGCAGGAAAGGAAATTTTGATAAAATCAGTTGTGCAGGCCATCCCTCAATATGCAATGGCTATATTCAAAATTCCTGTCTCTATATGTAAGGCTATCGAGAGGAGGATTGCAAGCTTTTGGTGGAAAACAAACAGCAAATATGCTGGAATTCACTGGAAGGGTTGGGAAACTTTGAAAACCACAAAGAAAGAGGGTGGATTAGGTTTTAAAGACCTAATTTCTTTCAATACAGCCATGCTGGGCAAACAAGCGTAGCGCATCTCACAAGACACTCAATCTTTATTGAGCAAAGTGATGCAGGGCCTATACTACCCTCATGGAGATTTCTGGAAAGCTGGCCATGGATCCCGACCCTCATGGGGTTGGCTGAGCATAATTCGGGGTAGGGATTCCATTTGGCCACACACCATGTTCTCAGTGGGGAATGGTAAAAACCTGTCAATCAGAACGGATAAATGGATACCAAGCGGTCCAATCGGAGGTCCGACAACAAGAAACGAACCGGAACATGTGGCGGATCTAATTGAACCCGAAAACAGCACATGGAAAACCCAGCTAGTTGAATCGCTGTTCGACGACAGAATTGCCAAAGAAATACTTGCCACACCCATTGGAGGACCACATAAGACAGACAAACTAGTTTGGATACATAACAAATCCGGTCTCTACTCGGTGAAAAGCGGCTACCACGCGGTCAGAGAACATCCAGCAAACACAGACCAATCCGCAACCACATCGCACCACATAAACCCAGATCTATGGAAATTGATATGGCAAATTAAAACTCTCCCAAAAATCAGGTTTTTTCTCTGGCAAGCCACCCATAATGCTCTACCTACTCGGGAAAATTTATACCGGAGAAAGATTGTACCGGATCCCATTTGCTCTCTCTGCAGAACGGAGGCGGAAACTGTTGAACACCTCCTCCTACTTTGCCCATGGACAAACCAGATCTGGAGTGCCACACCTCTGCAGATCAAGATCTCAAGATATGGGTTATCTCGACTAGATGATTGGCTGGTCAATTGCAACAGCAACCCTCACCTCACCAAGAAACTCGAACTAATAGTAGCTGTCCTCTGGAGCATCTGGAAGGGGCGAAACCAGTCCCTGTTCGAGCGGCGTCCCCTGCATCCACAACAAGCCATGCTTCAAGCGCAAACCCTCCATGCGACAGTCAACTCCGTGACTCACCAAAAGCAGAAAGCAAGGAGGCTTACCGTAAGATCTGACCGCTGGTCACCACCACCTCCCCATCAGCTGAAGGTAAACTTCGACGCCTCTTTTGTCGACTCCGACGCTGTGGAAGCAGGGACCAGAGGACTACCGCAAAACAGAGCAGCTGTTGCGTGCATCTGCAGGGACTCTCGAGGATGCCTGGTGGACGGTTTTGCGAGAGTGGTGGAGGCGCAATCAGCGGAGCAGGCAGAAACCTTGGCCCTGCTTCAAACCCTAGATCTGTTGGCACCCCGTGCGGACCTCTCGCTGGAAGTACACTCTGACTGCTCCTCACTCGTGCAAGCTTTAACCACTTCGACGGATGTGAACTGGAGACTTCAACCTCTCTTGGACCGGGCCCGAACAAAACTGAAGGGATTCCGAGACCTCTCTCTGGCCCATTGTGATCGAGCAACTAACCGGCCCGCTGATTGGCTTGCCAAGGCCTGCCGGTCTAATTTTCTCCCTTCCAATTGGTTGTCCCACCCCCCGACTGCTTTTCTAGACCTATTATGCTATGACGCTCTTGATGTAACTCGCCTAAACAGTGGCTAAGTATTTAATCGGATAGCGTATTACCTTGCTCAAAAAAAAGTGAACTTGAAATAACCGCCCAAAAAAAGAAGTGAACTTGAAATTATGACCCCCAAAAAAAAGTGAACTTGACATAATAAGGATAACATCTAGTTAATTGTGGTAATATCTATGACAAAAAATTAGACTTGACCAACAAAGAGTTAGTAGACTAGCTTAGTGACGGCTAGGCTACCCGCTTGAAAGCCGTGATTGATGCTTTACGAGCCAAGCCAAGCATGGTAAGGATAAGACATCAAAGGGTTGTGCTAAACATGGCCTACCAATGTCTCGTCCGATTACATGACCTATATGGACAGAGAAAAACGATGGCTCGTGAATTAAACTTTTCACATTTTCTACTTAACTCTTATAAATACCTTAAGCTTAACTCTTATAAATACCTTAAGCTCAAGCATTCCTTATTCTCACTACAAGTGCAATATCTTAAGCACTCTCATGCTCCCTACATTTTCTATAAGTAAGGGAAATTCCAGTGACCCGAAAAGAAAAAAAAAATAGAGTAAGGGAGATTCTGCCATGGTGGCCACAATCGAAGACTCCACCACTAGCGTCTCCGTTGCACAACTGCACAGATTTTCATAGAAGGTATTCATAAGCCACTATGGTTTGGAAAGATCGTGATTGATTAGTGATTGCCGATAAAATAAATAATGATTCTTATTTTATTAATTTTTTAATTTTTTTTCTCATTCAATCCGGCTTTATCCCATCTCCACCTCCAGATCTCTTGTCCAACAATTTATCTGGACATATGTGGGCTAATCCAATTTGAAAGATGTCCTTGTACACCGGATAGGATAAGTCATCCGAGCTCAAATCCGGATTACCAAATGTAGCTTTATTATTTAAAAGTCATTTAGGACTAGAATGATAACTACTCTATTTATGGACATAATTTTTGGCTAATAATAATTTTTTTATTTTATTCTCTAAACGAGTTTACAAGCAAAAATATGCATTTGATAATGACATAAAAATTTTCCCTCCCGAGCGGAGGAGGATAGTGGAGGATAGTGGAGGATAGTAGCGGGTGGCGGCAAGTGGGCATCCAATTAGTAACGACGATAAGTGATGAGAATAGTTTTTATTTCTTAATTCTCGTTATAGAATTAGAAAGAGCATAAAATTTTTACTTCTCATTTTTGTTGCAAACCTAATTTTAGACTAAAAATTTGTTTCAAAAATAGAAAAATGAAATTGCATCATCAAACGGATTTCTATTCCAAACTTGTTATCGAAAATACAAAAAATAAATTGGAGCAAAAATAAAACGGATATCATGTGCACCCTTAGAAACCACAGATTTATTCTTGATTGCTCTCGGCTGGCGTGTTCATCTAACAACCTTATTCCTTCGTTTCGGAGTTCGTCGATAAGAGACTGATCGTGTACTTTTATGCCTTGAATTTGAGAAAGGAAGGAGGAACAGGAGGTAGGGACTGACGAAGTGGGCTCGAACGGTAGCCGATGGACTAGGCAAGTGGGGCGGGCCAGGGAACTGGCTCCACGCCGACCATCAGCCCCTAGGAGAGGCGCTGGCCGGCAGCACGACCTGCACGGCCCATAAAATCGCAAGGCCAGGCCGGCCCAGCACGGCGGCTTGCCATCAGTAGTCTCAGTCAACACAGATGTCAGGTCTGAATTCTCAGAGGTCCCATAAAAAGTAATGCCGATGGACGTTCCGATTAAGTGAATGATTGAAGCCACTCAAAGGGGTCGTTCAGACATGGCAGCGCCGAATGCATATTTCCCGCAAAATTCCAGGACAAGGATAAACAAATAAATAAGTGAAAATGAAGTTGATAGAATATTGTGTCCCGGTTTTTGAATTTCATGCAATTTCTCTGGGGGAAGTATCATGCTTGGCTTGATCTTTAGAGAGCTCAAGCCGCACAACTATGCGCAAGTGGTAATGTGTAATTAGTTTCCCAGTATAAGGTTATCGTTGAAGGTTGAGTCTATCTATCTAATCAAATAACAAGTCAAGACATGTTCTCCTTTGATAAGCTTAAAGCTGGAAATTGGACTCGTTTGTGAATACTGCGGTTGGAATCGATCGCAACAGTGGGAAAAGGCATAGAAAAACTAGTATCCTCTTTTTTGCAGGATCAAAACTTTTGGGTTCCAATGTTTCTTGACATATGATTAGCTTGATTTAGCAGAATAAAAGTGCGGAAAAATAATAATTGATATAGAGGAGAGAGGGAAAGAATCAAAGATGCAAATTTATTGTGATAAAAGGACTTGATCTGACATTAGATTACTCATTTATGTACATCGAGGCCCTTCTATCATTCCGGGTGGTCCAGATTCATCACGAAGACACCACAAGGGAAAAACACAACAGCTGCAACAGGCAATGCGGAAAGCAAAAGCGATCTCCAAAGAGCTCCAAAGAAAAGTTCACACAGCACAAGCAGGTTAAGCGGAATTAGAAGCCCGGGGGCTTGTAGGCGATGAAGCTGATGCACTGGACTTGGCGCTTGTTGTCGAACCCGATGATCCGGATGAACGCCGTGGGATAAGCCTTCTTGGCCTCCTCCAGCTCTTTCAACACCTGGGCCGAGTCGGTGCACCCGAACATGGGGAGCTTCCACATTGTCCAGTAGCGCCCGTCGTAGTACCCGGGGGAGTGGTGGTGCTCACGGTACACGAACCCGTGCTGCGCAATGTCGAGATCACAAACGCAACATCAGATCTCGAAGACGCGTTCCTAAATGACCGCTGTTTAGAGACGTCCAGTCGAGTATTATATAGAGAGGATGGAGAGGAAAACGTCACCTCGAGCTCGAATTCGAGGCAGGGAACCCATCCGCTGCGAAGAAGGTAGTCGACTTCCTTGGCCAAGGACTCGGGAGAGAGGGGAGGGAGGTAGGACAGCGTCTCGAACTTCTTCTTGCCAACCGGAGGCCACACCTGACGGTCGCCATTAAAGTCGTCTTAGTGCTATGTTCCACTCTTTAGAATTTTTGCCTTAGAGCTCGAGTGCATAGAAATCGATTAAGTCCGAGTGTCGCACCAAGCACGACATTTCATAGCCGAGTCGAGTTTAAGTATAGTGAAATTGAGTCCATGCAATTTTAATTAGACGCGAGTCATATAGATGCAATTGGATCTCTATATATCCTAGGGTCCACATTTATCTAAGAGTGATGGGGATAAAGTCTTCCAAACGATTATAATCTAGTCGTTTAGTACCTGCATGCATTGGACTCTTCCGCCATTGCTGGAAAGAGAGGTGATGTCCTCACTCGACTTGCGGGTGACCGGGAAAGCCGAGGCGGACTTGAGGCCGGTGAATGGGGCGACCATGGTGGCCTGAGCCGGGGTAGCCCGGACGGCTGGAGACGAGAGCATTGAGGCTGAGGCCATCACTGATCTCCCCTTGGGGGCAAAGCTGTCTTCAACACCTCACAAGGCTTATCACTTTCTTCTAGTTGCTTGAGGGTACATTGCAAACCGTGCCCCTCTATTTATAGCTCCACTCGACCTCTAAATTCTAAAATGTAAATTCCACTCGAATTAGGAAAAAAGGAAAAAAAAAATTGTAAATTAAATGAGAAAATGGGAAAAAATTTTGTGGGCTTGGACGGATTAAGCCCTTGGGCCATTTTATCCGGATAAGAGACGCGGTGGACACAAAAACGCCTCTAAAGAATGGGTGCTAATCAAGAAGAGTTTGTCATCTTATGTTTTGAGTGCGACAGGGGGGCCCGTCTGCTTATATGGCACAAAAATTTTTTCTCTCGTTTCTTTTCATTTTAGAAAATTATTTTTCGTTGATTTTACATGAATATCTCGAGACTTCCATTTGAATAAGAGAACGGACGAAAATGGACCACCAATTGGGAAAAATTCTCTGACAAATAGTTTTAATCTCGCAGCGGCCCGACCCATCAGTTGATTGTTTGGTTCAATTAGGACGGATAGGCCAATGCTTTCAGTACTCAGTCGTCCGACCTGCGTCGGTTTTAAACGGATCCGAGTTGGATCGACATCGATTGCAAAAAGTTCAAAATTTGTGACCACGCTTTATGGATCTGAAAGGGAATAAATATCCAAAAAATTATTAATTTATTATATGACAGTCAACTTAATTCTAGACCTTTTAAATTTTATCAATTTAATCTTAAATTTTTAAACAATTCGCTAATCCAATCCGAACCCATTTAATTATGTCAATTTTATCCTAAAATTTTAATGATTTGCCAAATAAGTCCTAAATCCTTTAACGAATTGTTTATTTAGTCATTCCAATTAATTTTGATTGGACGTCACCGACGTGAATAATTTTAATGTTTAAAAAAGTATTCAAACTTTTTATTAATTTTTTTCTTTTTTTCCCTTCTTTTTACAAAGGGTCACTAGCCGAGAACTGGCGACCCTCGTTGGGCCCTGGGCAAGGGCTGCGAAGCCTTCGTTGGCCACAAGGTCATGGCCCTCGCTAAATCTGGCGAGGGTGTCGGGGCTAGCTAGGTATAGCAAGGGCTCGTAAGCCCTCACTATGGCTGGAAAGGGTGCCACGAGCCCTTGCCTAGGGTATCACCACCACAACAAGGAATGGCAAGGTCGTGGCCCTCACCCACCACTAGCAAGGGCTTCGCTACCCTTCCTCAATGGCGAGTAACTCCACTGGCCCTTTGAAAAAGTGGAAAAAGAAAATAAAAAAAATTAAATTTATTTTTTGAAAAATTAATGTCCGCATAAACGCCGACTATGTTACGTAGGACAGTTAACGTTGACTGGGCCACCACATCAATGATATCTAACCAAAATTAGCCAAAATGACTAAATTGACAATTCATTAAAAAGTTTATGATTGAATTATCATATTGTCAAAAGGTTTAAAACTGAATTGCAAAATTGAAATATTTAAAATTAAATTGACCACTGCACAATAAATTTATGATTTTTTAAACAATTTTCCTATTCAGAAAGCCTCGGTTGTCTTTGATCTTGTGAGTAAAGCCCTAATTGCCTCGAGATATTAGGGGATTGATATAATTATCAAAAAATAATTAAGCCTATTATACGGATACTGATTCGGTTTTAAACTTTTCAATTTGGCCAATTTAGTCTTAAACCCTATGAAGATTTACCAATTTAGTCCTTCTGACAAATTTTATTTAAAAATCCTAATGTGGACACTAAAGTCTTATGTTACATGACCGACACTAACATGAACAATTTTGAAAAAGGAAATTTAATTTTTTTATAAACTCCTTTTCTTTTCATTTTAGCTAACGAGCATGAATGAAGCAACTCTTGCCTAGATCTAGTGAGGGCTTGAAAGCCTTCGTCAATTCTAATGAAAAGAAAAAGGAAATAAAAAGAACGACAACAAAAAAATTGAGAAAATTTCATGAAAATTGCAGAACTTGCCTAAGTTAAAACTAGTCATCTTCAACCATGCCATATAAGATAATAGGCATAGGACGGCTGAGGCTCCACGTCAACAAATTTCAAACAAAATTGATTAGAAGAACTACTTTGACTATAGCGATCAAATTTAAAAAGTGTGAGAATAAACTGGCATCTGTTTTTGACAAAAAACAAAATTAGTATTCATATGATAGGTTAAAATTTTTTTTTAGGTAGTCTTCTTTATACTACCGCCGGGGGAGGAGGGTGGCTGATGGGAATTCGCCGTCTTGTCAAGAAATTAGGTGCTCCAAGCTGATTCAGTCATGTTCTATCATCTACATACGGGATTCTCTCTCTCTCTCAAACTTTGCTTAACTTGAAAAATATCATTTTTTGTGGCGCACTGCAATTCATTGAATTCGATGATGGGGTCTCACTCTCGGTGCTGCTTCTTTTCTTGGACGATGGAGATCGACCGTTGAATCTGTGGTTATGGAGTGTCTTGAAACGAGAGGCAAGGACTTCCTCATCGGTATTCTTATGATGTTCCCCTCTTCTTCAGAGTCTAGAGAATTCGTTCAAGATTTATGGCTCCTGCTCTTCTTCTGCTCGGACTGACGATCACCGCCAGTCCCGTCGTTTTCATCTTCTTTCGGCCTCAAATGGCACGAGTTTACCAACTCCGTCGGCATACTACAGATGGGGTTGAAAGGGTCAAGCTATAGTACCCAAAGGCACAATGCTACTACAATCTTTCGCCATTGGATTGAAATAGAGCTCATTGGTCGGATGTAATTTTTTGCTTTTCGATGGAATGAGCTCACCCATTAAACTTCGAGCATAGGATCAAAGGTGTCTTGAGTGGCGTTTGCTTAGGATAGTAGACTAGAGATAGTGAAGAGGAGGAGAGAGATTATATTGGTATCAGGGGATTTTCCAGAAATGCAATTTCTCTTTTCTTCCCCTTTTACTCTTTGGCAAAGACAGGAAGAAGAGTTGTGGGGCGTGTTCACAGATTATCAAACGCCTCCTTGCAAACTATCACCAAATGATTTGCCAGGCTTCACATTGAGTGGCGAGTGTCAAAACAGATATACTATTTGAACTCCTTATTAGAAAAGCCATTTCAGATAGGTATCGTTTGGTCAATAAAGATTGAAAAGAAGAAGAAGAAGAAGAAGAAGAAGAAGAAGAAGAAGAATCACCTATTAGAAAACTTAATGGTGGATTCAGATGAATCAAGGATTAGAGTATGACTTTCCATGCTGAATGTAGTTATAGCAGAAAATAGGAAACTAGTAAATATTGATATGGTTCTTCTTGATGAGAAGGCGTGTAAAAAATTTCTATATCTCTTGCTTGTTAGTTGGATTTTCATTTACCCTTTTGTCTATTATTTAGAATGAACTGATCCCTGGAACTAATCAAGTTACAACATGGGCTATCGTCTTCAAGATTTGCTCTGTGGGTGGGAAATATATATTTGGTGGAGGAATTTTCAAATTTTAAGGACAAGGACACCTATTGTGCTGTTAGTAACAAGCAGCTCGAAATTCAATTTTCATGCTGAGGTAAGTGTGCAAGAAATTAGAGATGCTCACATGACATATCTCTGATAAATTTGACTTCATCGAGTATCAAGACCAATGTAGTAGGATCGAGAAAGATTATGCGTTTACAGATGTTGACATTGATGAAATTATTCCGTCTCTGGTGATTTCCAAAACATAAGTGTAGGAATTACTGATAATAAACGTCATTGGCCAAAGTAGGGGAGAAGCAATAAGTAACAAGTTTGAGAAAGGTTAGTGAAGCCCAAATGAAAAGTATGCCTAGGCTTAAATATAAGAGGTGTAGTCTGATGATATATGCTACGTCTGCTAATGGTTGGATAACTGGCACCCCTTGCGGATCTTGGTGGATGGATTTCCTTCGAGAGTTCTTTATGACTCAGCTATTCAAAAGAATGCTAAGGTGGCTGCTGTAATAGAGGGAACTTCGGTTGAAGCTGGCCTTCTTCCGGATCTGAGGATCTTCTTGCCATTCAAGTTGCTGCATGAGGAGTTATATTCCCCAGCTCTAATGCTGTGGATCTGGTAAAATCCCTTGGTCCTCATTATGAAGAAATGGAATATAAAAGAAGCATGGAAGTTACTAAGCCCCAACGTTGCCAAGGTTTAGTGGCACGAACTCATTTGGTTTAGGCCTAATGTGCCTAATGTTCTGAAGCATGCTTTTGTTGAAAGGGTTGCTATTATAAATAAATCGCAGGTCAAAGACAGGATGCGAATGTTGGTGTCCCATCTATGGGCGTTTGTCTGCCGTGTGAGAAGGAAGATGAAACAAGAGAACATTCACTTTTCCAATGCTCTTTCTCAAGACAAAGTTGGGAAAGTGTTTATTCTTTGTGTAATGTGCCTGGCCAGCTCAAACTTGGTCTAATGAGGCTGCGTTTGGAAATAGTTTTGGGAATGGGCCTTAGACACCCAAAACCCTTTTGACCAACTATTGAGTGTTTAGGAAAAATTTTACAAACCCCATTAGGGGAAAGTTAGCCTTCTAAAAGTTGAAAACCCAAGGCTAGTCTTGGGTGCCTTGGGCTTTCACCCTTCTAGGCATGCAAATATTGACTGTTCATCTTCTCCGTTGAGGAGGGCTAGCGAGGTTGCACAGGGTTACAAGGGGCCAACAACTGGCTAGAGGGATGCCAGTGATGGTCACGGCGACCCAAGCAACTATTGCCGGGGGGTCACAGCGACCTCCACACCATCAAGGTCATGACGACCTCCGCGAGAGGCCACGAGATTTGGGTTGCCGCAACCCTTGGCACGCCTGAGGTCATGCGACCTCGACGAGGGCCGCCTAGGGTCTAGCGACCCCGGCGAGGTCATGTGACCCTTGCCAGTGGTCTCCAGGGGCTATTTGAGGTCCAGCGACCTCAAATGGCGGTCACTGCCCTTCATCTGCCAACTTTTGTCTAAAAAAATAATAAAGGTCCTTTGTAAATATAAGTCCTCAAAATACTATTTTGTTCAAAGGTACTTCATAATGGATTTTTAAATTACAATTTACCAAATGCAATTTATATTTTGAAAAGCTCATTTAACTTAAAACCCTTTGCATTTCTCTATAGACTTTTCCCAAAAATCCAACCAAATGCACCCTGAGTGCTCTCAGGCTCTTAGCTACTCGGAATAAAAAGAGTTTTAAGGGTGATTTTGATAGACCTTCCTTGGAACTCCTCCATTTGCTTATTATGTTTGGAGTGTGGAGTTTTTAGTGTTGCATGATCAGTGTGCTCCTAGCACTTGCAAAGTACTCGTTGAGATATTTTTCTCTGTATGAACTACTTTTGTAGGAATGCTGCAGGATAGGGAAATACAACTTCCTACTGAGATTCAATCTTCTACACAGCAACCGGAAGACAAAGCGTTGAATGCTGAGATGTTTGATAACCATTTTTGGGGCCCATTTGGAAGTCCTCCAAAGGCCTTTATCTCAAGGCCACCACCCGCCAGCACTGGGCATTCATCATTTTTGGAATGTTGGAGCCCAAAAATTAAAGAAAAATTTTATTCCAGTTTTATCCTCATCAATTTTTCGTATTCCTCTTTTACCCCTGAAAGGCACACTATTCATCTCTCCACAGCTCATCGTCTCTCTTTGAAGTAAGGCAATGCTAACAATCGTTGAGGGTTGAGTGTCACCAAGGCACGCGGGACACTCGTGCAATGCCAGCCAAGGGTTGCATGACGCTTGTGCTCAATTTCAAGCCCTAATGTAGTGAAGTTCAAGACTCAACATTCTGACAAGATGCGACTTACTGAAGTCGGCGCACCCAAGTCACACGACCAGAGGTGGTTCTCGTCGAGAAAAGTACCAAAAAAGTCCTAAACTTATTACATTAGTACCAATTCAGTCATAAACTTTTTAATTATATCAATTTAATTCTAAACATCTTTACATTTGTACCAATTCAGTCCATTTTATTAATTTTGGCCGGTCGGCGTTAACGTGGATGCCAACTGGTAACTGGATGTTGACGTGGCAATGTTTAATAATTTTTTTGATTTTTTATTAATTTTTACTTTTTTTTTACTTTTTTTCCTTTTTCTTTTCTTTTTCCTTTTTTCTCCCTTCTTCCTTTAGTCTGTCCTTGCGGTGGCCAGCGAGCCTACCGTCAATGGCCCAAGAAGCCCTTGCCAGCCACTAAGCGAGGGCCGCGGGCAAGGCCACCTTTGCCTACGACAAGGCCAGCCCCACCCAAATTTGGACGAAGTCGCCTCGCTCGTGGCCCTAGGCAAGGGTCGTGACCCTCACTAGCGGCCAATGAGGGCTTTGCAGCCATCAAGAGGACAGTCCAAGGAGGAAGAAGAAGGGAGAAAAGAAAAAATTAATAAAAAGTTCGAAAAAATTAAAAATTGTCACGTCGGCGTCCGGCCACCGGCTAGTGTCCACGTCAGCGTTTGACCACCGGTCAGTGTCCACATTAGCACTGACCAGCCAAAATTGACCGAATGGACTAAATTGATACAAATATGAAAAGGTTTATGACTGAATCAATTCAATTGAAAAATTTAGAACTAAATTGATACTCGATACTGATAGGTTGAAGATTTTTTTTTGGTACTTTTCCGATTCTCGTTTGAGGTCATGAAAACTCAAGCGAGGGCTGCCTATGCTAGATCTAGCTCGCCGGTGATTCACTTTTTTTTTTTTTTTTTTTTTTTGTAGTTATTTACTATTATTTAAAATATATGACTACAATTCTTTATAAGTGTAGTATTTTTCCAAATAAATTGATTCCCAAGATACTTTCCAATTACCCTTTACAAAATGCTATTGCATTTCAAAAGAACCATTTAACCCTCCGAGTTGCCTTAAACGCAGTCATACAAGACTATCTTGCTTCAGAGCAATAGTTGGTGTTCTTCCTAGGATAAGCTATTAAATCTTACTTCCCAACATAGAGAGGGGTGGCTAACCCCCTGACAAGCCAAGGTCGCAACCAATTCGTCAAGCACGTCCACATTAGGCCAAATAAGACTCCCAACGGACCACCCAAACAACCCAATCAGCTGGAAACGACCTAGAAGAAGACAAAGGACTGCATTCTACTTCTATCACAAAGACGTTCTCAGCGCACCAACATTCGAATTTAATTATCAAGCTAGAATCGGGTTCTCCATTTTCACACGATTCCCTGAATTCAGCATCAATCACTTTCTTCCCATCTCATCTCAGTGCTCCAAAGGTAGCTCGAAATGAAAGGCAGATTGCGGCAACAACTTTTCTAACTTAGGGAGTACACTGTTCCTTTCCTTCCGAACATTGTAGATTGTAGCATTTTATTTGAAGGACGAGAAGGCAGGAGATTCCTAAGAAGTAAAAGTTGTTCCTTGGTCCCCTAGTGTTTCAATGTGAAACGGTATTTACTACTTTCTTCAACTTAATGGAACTCAGAATGCTGTGTTGTCAGATTGATGCGTTATGAAACTCGCAAATGTTGTCTGATTTCCAAGAGCGATTTAAAAAAAGTAAAGTCTGAACAATCAAGCCGATCCCTTTTTTCCTGTTGAATCCAACCCGCAGATTTCTCCTTGATGACGGCATAATTTACACCCTTCTAAACAGATCATCTGTCTTGCTTGCAACATGGTAGGAGGGGCAGAGTGGATTAACCACAAGATGATCACCCTGCGTCATATCTGTCCTAATGGGGCAATAACTACTTGGTAACTGGACTTGTCAATGAACGATGAGATGATTACCATAAATCCAATAACAATGCTCCAGAAACTTGCTTCTTTGTTTTGTCACCCCAATAGGACTGTAGAGACACCAAATTTGCTGTGAGTTTTGCAGCATGGTGCTGACCGAGATCGCAGGAGACAATCTCAATGACTTCTTCGGACAGGAGTATAACTGATGATATCTAAGGGGAAGCAGTAAAATTTGTGGATTGAGGCCGGCAACGTTGGTTGGTTCTGTGGATAGAAGTGATGACAGTATGCTCCGTTGCGTTTCTCCACACCAGCCAAAAGTGAATCCAGATATTGGGATCAACAACTGCTAGATGATAATCCTTCTGTTCTGTCTCAGTGCTCTACGCATGCGGAATGGGTATGACTTTGTGTTTCCCTTCTCGTGGATGAGTCATTAGTGTCCAACTTCTCGCTGCAATTGTGAGAGATGGTATGTTAGATATCTGTTTAACATCATTATTTGATCTATAAATCGGCCTTGCCGAATTAGGTTGATAAAACCAGTCGAGCTGGCGTCTACCATATACAGATTCCCTTTTCTAGCACACAGGGAATGATAGTTGAAGATGAGCGCACAAATGCTACACATAGTGTCCATAACTACGAGATCGGTGGGATATGGAGGGAGGGCTTTCTTGTTCTCTTTCAAGCAAACTACAACTGATGACTGCTTGGAATGACTGTGTTCCTGGAGAGTTTTCTTATTTGATCACCCTCTTTCTCCTTTTTCTCTTTATTTAGAAAAAGGCAGCACAAGAAGATCGGTGCCATAAATCACAACGAAAGTCCTGAGCTGCCTATTTCATTTCATGGACTTAGCAGCACATGTTAACTATTCAGACACGTTTGACTGGAAGAAGTCAACTAAGTTCGAACATAAGAATGCACTAGAATTATGATGTCCTTGGGGTGCATTATTTTGATACTTGTTCAAATATGCGGATAGCATGATCTCTTCTAGTCATTTTATCCTGAGAAACCAAGGAGAAGTATCTGCAAATTTAACTAGTAGGCGACTTCTAGCCCAATTTAGTAGCTGTTGCCAATCAAAAATAGGCAATCCCTACCTTTAGTACGTCTTCTTATTCATTGTCAAACTCAAGAGAAAATACATCCTGGATCCCAACTCTTGAAAATGGTCACTGCAAACTCCCTCCGACTTGTTGAACATTTTAGCGGCATAAGACGACAAGAATAAACAATTCGATGTTTTAGCATTAAAATGTGTGCAGAGCCACTTCTCCCATAGCGGAAGCATATTGCTCTAGCAGCAAAAGGAAAACGTCTGTCAAACCAAGTATAGGGGATTGATAAGTGCCCAAAACATCTTCTGGGGGACGCTCTGAAGAGGTGTTCTTGTCACCGAAGCGGTGGTTGTTCTTATTGTAGCGACATCGATGATTTATCAATATCTACTGCTATATGTACTTTCAAGAAGGCTCCAAAAAATCCAGCGAATCATATTGCAACTTGATCAACCTTAGATGTTGGGATGACTGGATATGCATAGAATCAGCTCGCTCAAGGTCCAAATAGCTGTAAGTTTTCCATCCATCTAGCGCTGCTGTATGGTGTTGTGATCACCAATTCATCGCGGAATCTTGCATTATCAAGATTATAGGACGCGACCAAAGCAAGAGTTAAGGCTTTCCAACAGCACATCAACCTAAGATTCGAATCTGAGCATACCAAGCAGGTTATAGCGACCACGTGAGATGAGTCAATCTCAATGCCTTTCTAAGAACAGACGTGCCAACCGGCTTTCAGGAACATATAAATCAATGCCTAATGTTTGCTGCATATCTTCCTCATGCCTTTTGCCGGTAATTTAAGCAGTTGGGCCTATTGTGCGTCGTGCCTTTGTGCCATCCGATGTCAGGGGGATTTCTTTCTAGGTTCATTTGCCCCTGCCGACAACGAATATCTTGATGTCACGGGATTAAATGAAGGCTCTGTTTTGGATACGATGCCTGAATTCATATAATTCAGTAGTCAAATATTCGAACTCTCAAGTATCAATTTAGCTGCCAGGATTTCATTATTCAAAACCGCAGCAATACCTCCCTGTTCGGGCCTCTCCATCATCTCAAAGAAGTCCCTCTTCTTAGACTCGGGTCAGGATCGCTGGATTTGCATGAATCAAGCATACTTACCATCTAGCTTGGATGAGTATTAGGAGAAATATTATCGCATAACCGCAGTGCTCATACCCAGCAAAATTGGAACTTGAGAAACCAATAGTGGCATCAGCATTGGACTTATACCAAAAGCCAGATGCATCTAGCAAAGCGCACCAAATATTCACCCTAGGGCAGGTTGAAATTCTCTATTTCGATTACGATCATCCGATCCAACTCCACTTCAAATAATGCGTCTCATTGTAATTACCACGCCATGCATAAAGCAGATGCGGTCCTTCTTTAATGGTCCTTTTCTTATTTCTTTTTCTTTTTGAGAGAGAGAGAGAGAGAGGAAAAGGGCAAGGAGAAGAAGGCAAACGCAAAGGGACAGAGGGACGGGATGACAGTGGAAAAGGGTCGGTGAGAAAAGGGCAAGACGCAATCAAAGACGGCATTTAAGTCAGCCAAAGTGAGAGATCAGTCGGAGGAGTTGACAACCTTTACATTGAATTCAGCGAGTACCATCTCTCCATTTCACACGCCACAATCATTCGACCTTGTTTTTATCTTGTTGTATCTGTGTTTTACTGGAGGAGACTAGATTAGGTTTGCCTTTTTTGCAACACGCGCACACCCGCCCAAAAGCAAATTTAATATGTTGGGCCACTCCCTTTCCAACCTTTTTCCTCGGGACAACCCTCGAGTTTAAAAGCTCCTCCTTCTGCTTCAATCCCTCTGCGGTCATTTCTTCATCTCACGTGCCTCCGAAGATGGGTTCTCCCATATTCTCCTCTGGAGCGCGGGGAAAAGAAAAGTCAAAAACGACCTTGCGGTGCGGTGAAATAAAATCGAAGGTACAGCTCAGGAGAAGGGGTCAAAGACATTCAATGTCCTGCAGAGTGCAGTTCTTGGTATGGTGGTAAACTGGTAATGGCCGGGCGTGTAGGTCTTCAGTAAATTGCCTGTAATTCCCAAGCCACGTCTCGTCAATCCACGTAAAGAAATGACTTCGCCTTAAACTCGGTTATCATCATCAACCTGCCATCTTCTCAACACCTTATCAGGTACCACAGAATCCATCTTCAACGTGAATGGCCGGCTAAAGCAACTATTATCACTTCAAAATGCAAGACCCCAGATTTTAGTAGGGCTAGTTCACCAGTCCATTTTTTATGAGTGACGTTGCAATTGATCCTTAATCTGAACTTTTAATTATTCAACGTGATTCATAAATCTTAACTCAATATACAATATAATCCCTGAATTTTTTATTCATTCAATGTGCCTAGTACATATTTAATATAGTTCATGGACACAGTTTATGGACCTAGAAAGTTCAAGAACAACATCAAACAAATTAAAAGTTCAGTAACAACATTGTGTATTCATATTACTCATCGGGTTAAAGTTCAAGAATCGTTTGTGTCGTTTTTCCTTTTTTTATTAACTCTTTTTAACAAATTTTGAGCATATTCTAAGAAAGAGGAATCTAGCTTCTGATTAGCTTTCTCCCCTGGCATATAATAGCGCCATCATCCAGTCAACAATCGTTAATGACAGAGACTAAGAAGGTACTTGCGTGGCAATTAGGGGAAGTTGCACATGACAAGGTACGGTCTTAAATCTCTAAATTTCAGCTAGCTTAAGTCATTGGGATTCCCTGGGTGTTTTGCATGTGATGCTACTGCACAAACCCCCATTGACATGTGAGAATGTACCTCTGTCCCAGGGCCCCCAGCTAACCGTCGATCCAAAATCCAAGTGAAAATGCATGCACATAGCGGGCTTTCACCGGCCTTTATTGGCCTTACTTGTCGGTTGGATTGGTTCCCAAATTCATGATATTTGATTTGATGTGTCATGACCACAATTGCATACGACGTAATTGCCTATCTTGCGCTTCAGGACACTTCAGGACACTTCTGATCGTACTATCAACGTGCATCACTTGAGACTCCGGCTAAAATTCTGATGAAGCGGTCCCAAAGTTCCCTCCACCGAGAAACGTTGCAATTTAAGCACGGGCCTACTGCATTAAAAATACAAACGCTTGTCCGCTCAACCAATTCTTAAAGTCTAAGATTCAGAGACTGCTAAAGGTCCGTTCAATTCGGTGCGCATTGAATTCGATCCGAGAAAAACTGAAACCTCGACTCCATGACGCTCCACGGGATTCTTTTATCTATCCAATCATTTCACGAGACTCTATAATTATTGGCACAGTTGAAGTAGGTCGTGCACCATCCACCTCCAACTCCTATAATGTAAAATCAAATCACCATTTAATTAAGTGGACTCGGCAAAATCGAGTCCAGCCTAATTTATTCCGGCCGTACTTTTTCACCGGCGCCTTCTGCCTGGGCCGAGCTAACAATCTTTTAATCGACCAACGTCCTCCAAATAAAAGCTAAGATACTCACATAAGTCAAAACCAAAGATTTCGGACACGAGCTGGGTCAAACCCACTTTTTGCAATTTGAAAGTCCGAGGGGAGAAATCATAGAAAAATCCCCAAATGGTCGTCATTGCAAGGACGATTCGGTTCTCCTCAACGAGGGGGAGATCACAAGATTGCATCAAAACTTGGTGAAACCTTAGTACGAACCCTTTTTATTATTTATGCCCCTTGTTACGCAGCTCACACCGCATACGTGGCAGGCGAGGAGGGTGTCAAGCACCGTGCCGGGATTCCCGGGCCACCTCCTCCTCCTCCTCCGACCTTTCTTGCACAACCCCTGTCTAATTGCATGCTCTTATTCAATAACTTAATGACGGTTAATTGATTAATAAATAAGAACAGGGACGTTGTACCGAAAATTAAATAAACATAAATAAGGGGGGGACAGAAATTAATTTCTAGGACAGATCATAGGCGCGTGCGATGTGTACGTTCTTGAAAATGCTCATAAAAGTGACAAAGATCGATGGGGCTTGATGTTTTCTTTTCTTTTCTTTTTTTCAATCATTTTTTGGGGGAAATTTTTTGGGAAGACTTGGTCTATTGGAAAGAAGAAGGGTCCCATTTATAATTTTGATTTGTTGGTGGCGTACAAGAAAGGGCACTATAATAAAGAGTATGGACCATGTTCATACGTATGATGTCTAGTCTAGGGTTTCGACAACGAAATGAAGCTTAGATTGCACGAGATTCTTGAGCCTTTGGCTTGGAGTTACAAGGAGTGTTTGTTAGCGGACATATGCCAATTCTTGCCAATGTGATATTATAGTACCGACTCATGCCTTACTCAAATCGTAACGATGGTCCGATATGGATGTACATTATGCAATATTGGTTTCAACCACCTTGATTGCTTGATTTGGGATATGCTCATAGATGTTTTTCATCTTATGAAGTATGTGTATGTCTTCCTAGTTGTATGGGGCATGTTTATAGATAACCTCAATGTTTTTCTTTTGCCCACAAGACAGGGGGAAGTGTCCAAAAAATCCTAAACTTATTATACAGCAGTCAATTTAATCATAAACCTTTCAATTATATTAATTCAATTCTAAATATTTTGACAACATGCTAATTTAGTTCTAAATATTTTAATCATATCAATTTAGTCATAAACCTTATAATAATTTAATGAATTATCAATCTAGTCATTCTAGTTAATTTTGATCGGATGTCTCTGACACGATGGCCCAATTAGCATTGGCAACATCCATTAAGCACTTAGCAAGGGTTGACAATCCTACATGCCCCTGGTTGGGGGTTTCTGACCCTCGCCAACCCTTAGGTGAGGGCTAGTGACTCCCTCACCATGTTTGATGAGGGCCGCTATACCCTTGCCAGATTTAGCAAGGAAAGGGCATCACGGTCCTTGCTTGCTAGTGAGGGACTAGGCGAGTTTTGGCAACTCCCTCACCCTCAGTTATTAGGGGTTGCCGAGCCTCACCTAGTGGCCGGCAAAGGATGTTGGCACTTAATCATTGGGCAACAACCCTATGCAACTCTGTGTAAAAAGAGGAAAAAAGAAACGAGAGGAATGAAAAAATTAAATAAAAAATTTGGAAAGCTTAAAAAAATGTCAACGTTAGCAACGGTTATTGCCATGTAGTAGGTTAACGCTGACTAGACTGCTATGTGAGCAATGTTCAACTAAAATTAGTTAACATGACTAAATTGACAATTTGTTAAAAAGACTTAAGATTAGTTTGGCAAATCATTAAGAGGTTAGAACTGAATTAACATAATTGAAAAGTTTATAACTGAATTGACTACCGTACAATAAGTTTAAGACTTTTTAAATTATTTTTGTCACAACACAGTTGTCCAAAACTTAAGGATGCACGGCTTAGGTCTCTATTCGATCCATAAGAGGAAGTTAGTCTCAACCTCTATTAAATTGTCTCTTGATCGATGCTAAGATATGCGCAATAGTTGATGACTAATCAAGCGAATCTCTTTTGGTGACGTTACCATCATACCAACAGTACATCACCCACATAATTGGCGCTAGCAGAATAATTCTTAACTCGGGCCAAGAATAAATCCAAATAAAACACACTTCCTGTTTTAATGGGTGATTAATTCAAGAGACGTGGACATTGAGAGAATATTTTGGCAACAAAAGTCGTCGATGCCTCTAACAATTCTACGAGGTCGTGTTATATATGACAGGAGCTCGCGAAAATGTCGAGAACGGATGAGACGGGTTTCGAAATAATGGAGGACAATTTCACAATGTACCATAATTATTATATCCCCTCCTAAAAAATAATTAATTATATATAACAGAGACAAGGTAAGCGTGTGAGTTAAGGACAGACATCTCGCTATAACATCGCCGACATCTAAAGTTTGAAGGTCTGTCTGATGTGCTGCGGGCGTGCTTAAAATGTCACGCAGCTCGCGGTTTTGTGGCTGCAAATTGATGCCAAAGACAACAAAGTTTGCTTTTTGGGGCTCAGAAGTCTTATTTTTAATGCCCCGAAGGGGCAAATCATATTATTATTGTAATACAATTTGGAAATTCGGCTGTAAAGCGTTTGTGAACTATCTACCCGAGAAAAAGCGAGCTTAAAATATTCAAAAACGCAGTACAAAAGTGGGCAACGGTGCATGCCTTCTTGACATTTTGAGCACAATAATTCGGTCGTGTGAACTGGTGTTGCGAAGGGTACTCATTGAACATATTCAATGGAGAATACTGAGAATCCTCGGAACATCAATTGCGAAGAAAAAGAGTTGTTGGATAGAGAAAAATGACAAAAGATTTTCATTATCTTACTGCTTCGCTAAGCGCTCCAAAAATATGCTTTTAACATTAATCCTTCATTTCAATTTTTCTATCTCTACAAGGCCCGCTGGTAGCCTGGTACTGCTGCTTTCTATGTTTTCATCACGTGGGTCCCCGTAATCCATGGGACAACTGATCCTCCCTCCCTCCCTGTCCCTGTCTCTCTCTCTCTCTCTCTCTCTCTCTCTCTCTCTCTCTCGCAAAATAGCCGTCAATTCTTCGTCGACAAGTGATAAATTATCGCCTGGACAGAGAGAGAGAGAGAGAGAGAGAGAGAGACTGTGCGTGTGAGTTTCTGCGTCTTGCCAAGAAAATCAGAGAGAAGGAAGAGGAGCATCGCGATCTCGTTTCAACGGCGCCGTAAGATACGCAAAGCTTGAATCTTGCTGTCCTTGTTTCTCTCGGTTTCTTTCAGCTCACCATCGTCCGAAAGGCAAGCTCTAGCGACCGGCTTCGGCTCGGGCTTGTTGACTTTATGAGAGCGCCGAAACGATGCCTCCCGTTCGCACCAAGAGACGACCGGTGCTGCTTCAGCTGACGATCCTCCTCCTGCTCCAAGTATGCGTCCTTCGCGATTGGAGAGCCGACGCCATACGCGTGGTGCCCGGAAGAATCGGCGGCGGCGGCGGCGTCTTGATCGTGACGGAGAAGGTGACGACGGGCCAATCGCAAGTGGTGGCCTCGCACAGGAAGACCAAGGAAGAGTTGTTGCACAAGTACTTCGACGGAAGACGCGACACGGCTCCGGCCGACTCATCGTCGGTTCTTGAAGAGAGCAAGAGAACAGTGCCCAGCTGCCCAGATCCTCTCCACAATTGATCCCCAAGTGTTCCTTCTCTCTCTCTCTCTCTTTCAATCTGTTTTCTCTTCTTTTTTCTCTGTTTATTAGTTTCTTGAATTATGTTCTCGAGTACCCAAAATACCCACGATTTTCTCATCTGAAAGCTGGATTCCTTCCTGGTATGTCAATGGAGGGAAAACCGGGGGTATTTTGGCATTTCGAAAACCCTTTTTGGGTTCGTTTTCTCGACTGCGAGAGGATCCGCAAATATCTGGAGACAGGATCCTGATGTGTACAGAGAGAGATGTTCGAGAATTGATCAATTTCCACAGTGCAACTTACATGGCCACCCATTTTTCCATTGTATGTACGAGATCTCCCGGCTCACTTCATGCTTGCGTCTTTAGATTTTTCACATATTTGTCCCTTCTGGGGGTGGAAGAAGGGCAGAAACGCAATAACGAGCTAAAGCTCAGGTCGAAATGCTATCGGCCCGTGCCGGGCAACGAAAAATGGAACGAAAGAATTGTGTCCTGAAAAAAATCGAAGCTTGGAACCGGAGGCGATTTCACTGTGCGCGACCCGTACTTGGCTGCACAGAGTGTGTTGTCAAGGAAGATTGCAATCTTCTATTCATCAGAAAAGAAGCCTGCCATCTTTTCAACCCATCTTTTACTTGGATTTCTTTCCAGGAAACCTTTTCCTCTGGAGTAGATAAAGTGAAAAATAAAGAAGAAGAAAAAGGCAATTTCTGGCTTAATTCAGTATACTCTTTTCCCCTTTTTGAGTTTTTCAGCTTGGGTTTTGTTTTGAAGTGGCTTGTAATTTCGACGCATCTTTTTCTTTTGTTTTTTTGGGGGGCTAAAATCCTTTCGACGCATCGTTTGGTGTTTATTGCATTAGTCTGGAGTACTCGTTGGCTCTCCTAGAGGAGAGTGTTGCCCTGTATCTTCCCAGAAGAAGTAAAAGTGTGATTCGTTCAGACGTCCTCGAGGATTATTCAAAAGAAAAAAAAGAAAAAGATAGAAGGAAATTGATTGCGCCATTTCATGAAATGTCAATGCTTGATGAGGGGTGTTGTGTGTCCGTATTGGATTGAGCCCTATGCTGAAGTAGCTGTTGAATGTGATGGACTCATTCGCGATTCCAGAATATACAGCAGTCTTATCTGATTTCTCTAGCATTGACCACGAAGCTCACTGATGCTGTAGGGTAGAATCCAACTTTGTATACTATGAGATTGACTATACTATGGCCTTGGTTTGGTTTACACAGTGCACGAGGGAGATGGAATATACTCCTGGACAGCTAAGTGATGGAAAAATATCACCTGGCTTGGACAGGTCACGGAAGTTACCTAACAACTCGGTGTCCGGGCTAAAAAATCTTAAGTCACACAATCTTTGAATTAGATTGGGGAGATGCCCAGGAAGAGTACAATCTCTTGCCTCTAGAGAAATCAAATGAGATAGTTATCTTTCAAAGTCCAATCAATTCAAATAAATTTCACAATTTTAAAACTTATTTTAAATGTAGTTGCTCTTAATTTCCAATAAGATTTATATCTTGTTAGCATTTACTCATATTTATATGTCACTAAGAACATGTGCCATGTGTATCAAAACCACGAACAAAATCTTATGTTTGCAGTTTTCTTAAGTTTCTACATTGCACTCTAAATGATAATAATATCAACTTATAAGCGAGTGCCGCGTGATTTAATTTCACGCAAGCTTTATTGGTTTTTACACAAATATATTATATATATGCGTGCATTTATGATTTCATTATCATAAATTGTACTTCGCCAAGTGGGTAGGAGCTACATAGCTCCTATAACTGCGAGAGTCAAAGGCTGGTTCATTACAGCGTGGCCTGCAGCCCTTATACCACAAGGAAGACAGCAAAATTCTGTAGCGTAATGAAAATGTGACAGAAATAATGCGTATGATGATTCAGGCACTTTTTACCTTCTAGCTAGAAGAAGCTTCAGGCTGATGTCGGAATATGTCGACTTACTATCTATTAAAAGCATAATTAGGGGAGGGTCCGGAAGAAGTATTAAGAAGAATGAGCAATCAAGATGAGTCCATCGCATGTATATAGGTAGTCATATGCACTTAGAGAGTTACGATTGCCGTCTATAAGCAAGTTGGAATTATCTCTCTTTAGAAAACTAATCTTTGAACTTTCAATCTTTCCAAAGTCAATTTGATATGTAAAGAACTCTAAAACAAAGATAGCCCTACACAAGAACTCTAAAACAAAAGACCCTATCATAAATTTCTTCCAAAAATTTTCTGGGCTCAAAAACCACTTCATAAAGCATTTCCAAACGCATCCTCCCTACAAAATAATTATACAGATCCATACTCAGCTTCAGTGCATACTCCGCATAAAAATCAAAGATCGATGAGTTAAATACTAGGATACGATGTTGAGTGCAATCTAAACATACTGGAGACCAGAAAACCCCAACGCTGTTGAAAGACATGATGGGGTTGAAAGTCGGATGGAGTTTAGCGTATGGACCGATCAGAGGGTATTAAAGAAACCTGTGTACCTTCCGCATTGTTTCTTGCAGCGAACTTATCGTCCCGTTATGGAATGGGGGTGGAGTGAGGACAAAGGCACCATCGAGTAGAAGACGAGGTAGAAGACAAAGCGTTTTTATTGCAAGTTCATTTGACGTTTGTCTAAATTCTGCAAGAGAGTTTTGCCGAGGAACCCCGCAACGATAGAGAGGGAGAGACAGCCACGTACCGTGCGGCGGACCGGAGCCTTTTTTTTTAAAGGAGAAATGGTTTGAGCGGGAGAGAAAAAGCTGCGACTGAGTTCGGAGCCGTGGAGGTTTGTCCGCTTGTGATTTGGAATGGGAATCAAATTGACCGACTCCCCCTTAGTTGGTTCTTTGGACATCAAGACAAGTTAGCTCTCCGATCCACGCACTCCTACCTAAATTATTCTAACCACAATAATTACGATAATAATGAGATTTCCACCTCCGTGGGTCTTTGCCACGTAAAAAGGGCACGATAGAATAGATTATTTTACCATCTAAAGTTGTTTCGCGATCTCATCCTAAATTTTTTTATCTCATAAAAAGTATCAATTATAGGTGCCAAAATCTAACACCTATCAAGTTTCTATATATCTTTAAGTTGTTTCGCGAATCTTGTCCTAAATTTTTTTTATCTCATAAAAAAGTATCAATTATAGGTGCCAAAATCTAACACCTATCAAGTTTCTATATATCTTTCATTTGACGCATCATTGAAAGAAAACTTGATGAATGCCAAATTTTGATGCCGAATAAAAATTGATTTTTTTTAATGAGATGAACAAAAGTTTGGACCAGAAGTTAGTGTTTTTCGAGGGAATTTGGCATCTAATTTAACCTGGTGAATGCAATATCCCTTGCGTTTAACTATACTTTCGTCCTTTCCTTATTGGCTACCGCCTCCATTCGCCTAACTCCGCCTGAAGGTATCCTTTTAATTTTGGAGGTTACCGTACACATGGGGGTGTACCTGGACATTCGAATTTTACACTCATTCAAAGTCCAGAGTAGGTACATCTTGTAAGGAACTGTCTCAGTTCCGTATGCTGAGGGCATTAATTGTTCGATTTTGCAAAAAGTTCTTTAACCTCTTTTGTTGAGAAGTTAGTGACGAAAAACTTTTCAAAATGTGAGGGGTCATGAAAATCAACAAAGGACGTGAAGGATCCTAGACTGATTCTTGGACAGAATTGATGAGAAAATTAAAAGTATCGAGACAAAAGACAATCGCGGCTAGACACATAAAAGTGTACTAGAATGGTATAATAAAATTAAGATGAAATTGAACTAATGGTGTCCATTGATTGATTGAGAGCCCCTGCTAGAAACTACAAGTCAAATATTTATACAACAACTAACAACGGTTACAATAAAAGCAAACATATTTTACGTGACTCCTGAAATTCAGCAACATACATTCATAGGCGAGTACTAAACAAACCCACTTATCGACCACGTATATTTTGCCGACTAAGAACTCCAAACGCTTAGCAAATTTTACCTTTGTCATGTCTTGCTCAATCTTTCCTAGTTCTAAGTCGATGGTGGGAGACTTGGGCACTTTCGGTGTCAACACAACTTAACCCCAAATATATGGTTTGAAGCAATCTCAACCAAACCTAGACCAAATCAATAATATCATAACTTAAAACAATGGCATTTTCAATTGGTTATCATTTTAATTAGGTTTAAGACCGTTGCATCGAGTAGACATACAAACAAGAAGCTTAAGAGAGTAAACTCAGGGATTTAAAACCGAAGCTCTTCAAGAAGGCCCAACATATGCAAAGCAACTCCAAAAGTCGGGTGGCACCGAATCCGTGGACATGTTCTTTCCTTGGTGGGCCTCAGTCCATGGTTAAATTAAGACCGAAACTGGGAGGCCCATTACATGTGATTGGGCCGAGAAAATAATTCATAATGGCTGGTCCATTGATTGGTGCCCTCTTGTGGCCTAGCAGGGGAACCGATAATTCTGGATTTTCTACAATTCATTTAAATGCGACGAAGAAGTCGTAAGTTTAACTTTTGGTGTTGAAGTTTTCTATTTCTGTGAATTGTGAACTTTCTCCAACGGCATGGGCCCACAAAAATGAGCTTCCTCGAAAAATTTGTTCCTAAAATGTGAGCTCATTATTTAGGATTAATATATCATATTAATCTTAAATAATGAGCTCACATTTAGGATTAATATATTATATTAATCCTAAATAATGAGCTCATAGTGACATAAATATTCTAATTTTTTATCATAAAAATCCCAAAATTATATCATTATGACAAATGATACCCAAATGGTGTTGTAATAAAGGATATATATGTCACGTAACAGTTAGGATATTTGTGTCACAATGGCTAAATTTAAGTTTTTGAAAATAATTATGGCATTGTGGCATAATTTGAGATTAGTGCATTTAATAAATATAATTATTATACTTACAACTTGCTAGTGAAGCCATCAATAACACAACATGAAGTTATTGACAAGAGCCTTTGAATTTTCTAAATAAAGTCATCAATATCGCCGGTGAGCAATCGACATGAAGGTAATCGTTGGGTAGTTATATCTATTACCAATTAATTTAGAATTTGTGTTATTTCTTTTTGGATAAGTGTTGATGAGGTACTTTCAGTAACCATAGAAAGGATTAAAGAGTTATTTATTCTTTCAAATTTAGTAATTGCCGTTTGTAATTGTTTAAAGAGAGTTATAAATACCCTAAGTGTGCCTCTTTTGAGGTCTCTCAAGATTCGACCAAAAAAAAATCAATGAAAGAACTCAACATTCTCGTAAATTTATCTTTATTTTTACTTTTCAGCAATTTATCATTTCCGCAATTTAAATATATTTCAATTCCTGTACTTAATTGTAATTTCAAATATTTCATCATCAATTAAATTATGACATTGTACCTTTGTCATCGCACTTTGTCGCCAATTAATTCCATCAAAACTTTTTATGCCACTAGGTTTCCTCGTCAATTAAATTTTACCTTATCTTCCATTGATACAACTATTATCCGAAATCATCACAGCTCGTCTCATCTTAAGAAAAACCAAAGAAAGAATTTTAGTGAAAAGTATTTCGTCGACAATCCACTTAGGGCGAAATGCAATCGTTTGAAAATAATTAGTCTCGTCATTATAGATGACGATTTATATTTGCACATTTCCCTGAATGATGAAAATATTTTTTGCTAGCTCATTCTTATAAGTGATATAAACGATCCTTTTTTAAGAAATTATTGTTGTGAAACAGAACGGGTTTAAATATTTGTATATCTTCGTGTGTGTAGTACTACTTTTATTTGGGGGAAGGGGGAATCCGGAGTACTACTTTCTTCGACACTGCATGATGACCGCGGACTGTACTTCCAACTCGTACCAAACCCTTTGAACGCGTCTCGCAATTATCGATTCCTGGCCAATAAAAAAGTGGTTTGGCGTGTGGCGGGCACGTTCCGTAGTCAAATTCGAGAGCCCTTTGAATTTTCAAACCCTGGGAAGAAAAGAAAAAAGCAAATGGAATTCGACGACTTAAGCTTTGGACGTTGACCGCCGTTCCCCATGGCCACGGTCATTATAAAACGGGAGGAAAATATGCGTGTTGAAATGCAAGGATATTTAATCGCATGATAATATTACGTTTCGAAATATATCATATATGAATTACGCACATAAATTAATACCAAATCACTCGCCTCGTTGTATTAAAAATTATAATTTCTTGTCTCAGCTTTATGTTGTTGGTAGAAGCAGACATTATAAGATAAATACAGCTTCATTTTTCGATTTGATTCATTATTAATCAGTTTTGAAAATCTAATCTTTTAGCTCGATTAGCTTAGCTACAACAGTTCTATTTATAAGTTTCATATTTTTTTTTTTGGTCTTACGGAAAATGTTTGATCCGCGAATTTTGGCATCCCCATCCCAACTTTCCAACCATTGGGCCAGATGCCTCATCGGTATTTCCGCTATCACGTCAACGATTATTTCACGAAGAAATATACACGTTCCTTTAATATTCCGTGGACAATATATTCAACGCCAATAAACAAAGCTGTATGATACTTCCTACATAGCAGAAAATTCAAGATGTTTTTGGTACAACATCTAACACCTAACAATTATATTGATTTAAAAGTAGTTGTCTACGCGAAACTAGAGAAAGATTCTCTTCATATGGATCGATCAAAATATTTTTAGAAGCCGTACGAAGCCAACTAGGGATGGAAAAGTTCTTTCATTCAATCTAGAATCTAATGCTCTTCCTGTCAGCAAATTGGATGAGCGACAATTAGTAGACGTTAGCGTGCGATTAATTCCATTTGCAAATATATCATGCCACTAATTTTGCAAGAAAATAACAACCAATCCCGAGCGTCTGTCGGCATACTTTCATGTTATAAAATACTATCAGGGGTCTAAATAGTTCAACGACAATAGAGAGGAAATGGGTGTACTCGAGGCGAAATAATGACAAGAGTGATGTTGCATTTCGAGTCTTTCCTTTCCTTGTGTTAATAATTTATTAGTGCATAATATGTAAAAAGGGACTGGCCTTAGACAAAATGTCCGACTTAGCTGAGGCTCGGTATGCTTACTAGAAAACTATTTTATTTAAAATAATTATTTTTATCATTTGAAATAATTAGTAGATAAAGAATATTCTTTATTATCAATAATGGTTTATCTCTAAATATTTTAGACAATGAAAATACTTTTTGTTCATTTATTTTTGTAAATGATGCAAGCATTCATTTTTTCGCAAAACAAACGCAATCTTAGTCTTGAGTTAAACAATGGCTTCACTAGATTGGCATAGGTTATTTCTTTATAGGAATATGTACATCAATGAAGCTCAATACACAATAAGAGTTCGACGTTCTGTTTATCTTGAAGCGACTTAATTTTACCTGAGGAGCTGATGTTAATCTATTACAAAATCATCATTTGCGTTTAGCACTGGGGCGGTCGTATTAATTAACAATCATAACTTCTAGAAAAGTTTACTTAGTCTTCTTCACTAACCACTATTTTTGTCCTTTCTTTTTTCTTTTCCTTTTTTTTTTCTTTTGACTTTCAGTCTTCGACAACAAGAAAGCATCCATCGTATGACGTAGTTGTCCAGCCTTGGTTCGGAAAAGATCTCTTTTAAGGAGGCCAATTGGGCCACGGATCTATGACCTTAAGCATTCTAATTTGGGGCATTTTTATATAGCTTCTTTTTTTTTTTTGGTGAAGATTTTTTTATATAGCTTTTCATCGCTTGCAAAAAAAAAAAAAAAAACAATTTTATTCATCTATGGTGATGATGGACAGCTTTTACTATTCGAGATACAAAAAAAGCTAATCAATTATTCGTTTGTGCTGAAGTGTTGAGAGGACCCCATCAAGATGGAATTGGTGGCTACAGTGAACTCACCTTATTCTTGGCGTGACAAAATCAGATAATGACTGATGGAAACAGCTAGGTTTAACCTTTTTTTACCGATGAAATGAATCTAAAAATAGGAGGAGGAAACTTGGGAGCATATTAAATTAGTAGGCAATGTCAATTAGGACTCAATGATCCCAAGGAAGACTAATAGAGTTCTTTCCAAGAAATTGTTCAATCGGTCCTAAATTTATCGTACAGATACCAATTCAATCTTAAGTTGTCAATTTGACCACTATAGTCATAAACTTTAGCAAGAAATTCCAATTAAATCATTTGGGTCCATGTGCTGGAAAATCGCCAAGTTGGCAATGTGCCATGAAGAATAGCCACCGGCAACTGAATTGTCATATCAGTAATTTTTAATGAAAATTGACTAGAAATGTTACATTAGAGTTTCGTATGAAGGTTTAGAATTAAATTGATGAAATTAAAAAGTTTAAAATTGAAATGACATTAAATGAGGGGTTTAGAACTTATTCGGTATTTCTTCTGAGATTTTCCATTTCCATATTATGGGTCTATCTTGCTAAACAATCTCCATCATCTATACATCAAATTGTTAAGATTCCTAAATAGAATATACTAAATGATGTGTGGCATGACGATTAACTTAGATGGTCGACTCATGAATGTCAATCAACAGGAGAAACTTGATCATTCTCTTTTGCTATACCAGAACCCACCAAATATGTACGGACTCGATATAATAACCCTAATTTCAAGATGCCCTAACTAACGGCGTTAATATCCGTCAGCACGAATATAATTGCCCCTTTCTCCAAAAAATCCCTTCAGCATATGAGGAAAGTATCAGTACATTGAATAGAGCTAAGAATTTGGCGAAAATAAAAATAAAGAACAGGGAAAAGGAAAAAAAAAAAAAAAAAGGATAAAAGAGAAGGGTAAAAGCAAAGGGCTTAGCTAAGTGTCTTTGTAAGGTTCCGCGCAAGTTGGAGTAAACAAACCTTACAAGGAAAGAAAGCAGCAGGCTGCATAACGATGGGCGCCCGCAGACTAACGAGTGGAATGCCGTAAGCGGTTTTTAGAGTTCCATTTTTTCTGCTAGCCCCGAATTAAATTCCTGATCGATTCGTCACAGTTACACGGTCCGAACAAGAAGTTTCTACATATATTAATTATAATGGATATTTACTCTCTTATTATGTAATTTTTGAGTTTTCACTCAGTAGTTTCAACATTGATGTGATTGAAATGAAGCATAAATCGGTTCTGCAAACTCAACAATTTCCTTAATTATCGAGTTGGGA
Source organism: Eucalyptus brandiana (assembly GCA_014182725.1). NCBI lineage: Eukaryota > Viridiplantae > Streptophyta > Magnoliopsida > Myrtales > Myrtaceae > Eucalyptus > Eucalyptus brandiana. The sequence continues at coordinate 36,016,560 of CM024669.1, forward strand.
TTGCGTGGGAGGGACTCCTATAATCAGGAATTTCAATGGGTCACGATTCGAGTGCTCAAGAAAGAGAGAACACAATAAAATAGGAGGGACGAAACAGAGGGAAAGCCAAGATATGTGGCGCCCCCCACGGTATTTTTAAAATAGAGGAGGGGCTTGTGCTGGCCACGCGCCTTCTAATAAAATATTTGAGCCCACCAGATTCCCCTCTATCCTTCCCTGCCTGCTTCCCCTCTTGTCCTTATTATAATAGTTCACTCGGCTTTTCTAAAAGTCAAATTGAGTAGAAATTGACTACTTAAAATGAAGCTGATCCATAAGATTTTACCTCTCCTTCCATGCGTGTGGGATGGAAAATGGTGGAAAGAAAATGATGTTGGTATCTCAAACATGCGAATACTTGAGGAATTTGCGGAAGAAATTGGTCCCGTTTGACATGGTCATCGTGAGTTAGGGTGGATTCTCTTCCATCCCCGAGCTTTTGATTGACAATAAGAAATATATGTAACAAATATGTAGGTAATGTTCGTATCCATAGCCGACCAATCAGACAGACAGGTGGGAATTTCCTCCGATCAAGGATGAGAAAACTATTGTCCTTCTAGGGTTTAACTTTGACCATTGTACATACGAAGACTTTTAAGCATATGAAACTCTTGAATTGGTATACCGTGTGGGTTCCATTAGAAAGATGATAACCTCATTTAAGGTAACAATAAATGCAAGACAATGATCTTTAGCCCTTCATTTGTTTTTTTTTTTTTTTTAATTAACAAAAGGGGTCATTTATAATTTTAAATAATTCATGTGATAAGGTGGCAATTTTAAAATATGAACCATCATGTTTATAGACGAGTATATGCAAAGTTGAAGGGACACGGATTGACATGAACTTAATATACATAAGTTCTATAACATAATCAATTATGGCATAGTGTTTCTCAATTACATGACTTGACATGATTAGAAAATCCAGTCATGACACATGCATACGAATTGTCGGTCCTGTGTGATGGACAAAATCGATTAAAATCTATAACATAAGAATGCGAAATTCAAGTACCGACTCATATAAGATGCCATGCATGTCGTACATATGCGAAATTCAAGTACCGACTCATATAAGATGCCATTAAAAATTTGAGACATTTGGTTTGATTTTGGGGAAACATCTTTAGGAAAATATAAAGGTCGTTGGGCTCGAAGGATTTTTTGATATGCAAATAATATTTGGTAAAATGTATTTAAAAAACACATTAGAAAACAACTTTAACAAAAAATGTCATTTGGTAAAACTACAATTTGTAAAGTACTTTCGCCAATTTTTTTAATATAAAAAATCTCAAACTATTTATGGTTAGAACTCAACTATCGCAAGCCAACCTCACCTCAAGTCAGGCAACCTCAGTCCCTCGGGCTAGGGTGGCAGTGGCTCATCAGTCACTCATCAATGGAAAGGAAAAAAATATATTTGCATTTCGGAAATGCAATATTCCAAAATATTTTCTGACATGCCCTAAGCTAAAGGACTTTAAAGAGCTTACAATTGCATCTTTACAAAGCAACAAAGTTTTTGCCGAAAGGCATTTGTATTTGCCGAAAGGGCTTTAAGGCCCCAAAAGGCTTTGCAAATGCTGCACCAAATGCACACCCATTGCTTACTAGCCTTTATACAATTTTAAAAGTTTTATTAATGAATCGAAGAAAAAAAGAGACAATAGAAAGTGAATTCATAAGTAAATAGGTCATAACTCAATCAAGAAAATCGGATACCGTCATTTATTAGTCTTTGCATCTCTAGTATTATTGATGGTCAAAGCTTCAAATAAATAGGTAAAAAGGACATGAGAGATTAGCGCGTTTATCGCCCGAATTTTCGCGCCCCAAAGGGTCGCATAAGGAAACTTGGTTGGAAGGAACCAACTCACTTAACAAAAAAGAGCACAGTCCAGACATATTTCGATGTATTTAATCTTTTCTTTGAAGAAGAAAGTAGATGGAGATTAATTTACAAAACCTTGCATTGAATTGTAAGAAATTATTTAATGTGCATCCTATATTCAATACTTAACACCTTTTATTGCTGATTGGCAGCACACCGATTGCTAAGGTAAAATTATGGTTTTCGAAGACATTTCCAAAATTAGAAAGTTGATCGAGGGCAAAATTGAAAGGAAAAAAAAAATGTATTTACATCCCGAAAATGCAGTATTATAAAATAAAAGCGGATAGTATTTTTTGGTAAATGTATGAGTCATAACATATTCTTCGTTTTGGTTTTTTTTTTCTTTGTCAAATGTGAATGAAACCAGCTACACCCTCCTTCCCATCTTTTTCCCCAAAACCCCACCTTGCCAATAAATAAGCCCCCTGTTCTTCTTCTTTTCCTTCATCGCATACATTCCCGTTCTCTCTCTCTCTCTCTCTCTCTCTCTCTCTCTCTCTCTCTCTCTCTCAGAAGGACTTCGAAAAGGGGAATGAGAATGAGCTGCAACGGGTGTAGAGTCCTCCGGAAAGCCTGCAGCGAAGATTGCGCCATCAGGCCTTGCCTCCAGTGGATCCAATCCCCCGAGTCGCAGGCCAACGCCACCACGTTCCTCGCCAAGTTCTACGGCCGCGCCGGCCTCATCAACCTCATCAATGCTGGCCCCTCCCACCTCCGCCCAGGTATCGAATCCATCTACTTCTGTGAACAAGGGAAACGATTCGAGTTTGAGTCATCATACGAAGGGAACGGAGATGCGTTTTAGTTAAAATCTGTTCGCGTTGCCACTGCCGAGGGTTGCTGAGAGCGTCTTCATTCTTTTTGGACAGCCATTTTCAGGTCGTTGCTGTACGAGGCCTGCGGGCGGATCGCCAACCCGATCTACGGCTCGGTCGGGCTGCTCTGGTCGGGCAACTGGGCCCAGTGCCAGTCGGCCGTCGATGCGGTGCTCCAGGGCTCCTCCCAGTTCTTGCAATCGCCTTCGCTCGACTCCACGGGGCCCCGCCTCAAGCCCTGCGACATCCGCCACGTCCGGAAGACGTCCGGCTCTGGCGACCTCCGCAAGATCAGGACCAGGACTCAGTTCAAGCGGTCGTCATCGAATCGGGACAAGCTGGGCACGGAGCCCGAGGAGGTGTTCGGCCGTGAAGGGAGCAAGTGGATCTACCCGGGCCCCATCTACGAGGAGACGAGCCACGACTCACGGGCGGCGGCGAACCGGGAGAGCGCGGAGGCCGAGAGCATCTTCTCGGTGGAGACCGTGGAGGCTTCACTGGCAAACCTGGGGAAGCCGAACCGGATGCTGAAATTCGACTGGCCGGCGGAGGAGAGTCCGGAGAGTCCACTCCAGTTAGAGCTGAGTCTGGGCGTCAAACCGTCGTCACATCCAAGCGAGCCCGACTTCGGTCGGCATTGATCAGAGTGGTGGGTAGTCAGACGAGAGATAAAGCAATTTTGAGACCTCCTCAGCATTTCTGTCTGGGTATAGATTCGGAGTCATCTGCTCATGCATCTTCTTCTTCTTCTTCTTTTCGCCTTATCCTTTTTGTCGTCATTTTCAGTTCAATTCGTCATCGAGTTTCAGTTTCGCAATTCCGATTGTTCCGATGCTTTGATGTTTGTGGTGAGGTGACAGATTTCGATGTGTACATACAGCACATGATATATGAATGAGACAGAGACACCGAGCAGAGGTAACATCATTATGTGACATGACTAGCGAGTGTCATTAACATACATGTTTCATCGAGAAGAAGAATACCCTTAAATATCAAAACTCGATATGAATGGGTAAATAAAATGCCAAAATTTCCAAAAACTACACTTAATATTACATTTTTTGCAAATTAGATACTTAAGTGCCAATTCTAATCAGATTTGCCGAAAATTCAACGTGATATTATTTTATTAATAAAACCGTCACATGGCTGTCTCCTTAGTAATCATTGTTCTAAAATGACGTCGTTTTTGCTCTAAAATTTGATTTTTAATATAAATATTAAATAAATTTTAATTTAATTTGAAAAAATCAGCAAGGGCCTCCAAGGTCCCGCCGCCGCCACCCCACCACCACTAGAAAGGGCCGACAACAGTGGGATGTGGCCAGTGCTCCTGGCCAACTAGGGGAGGCCACGATCCCTTACCCTAAAACTAAGTGAAACTAGGGGAGGCCGCAATCCCTTACCCTAAATCTAGGTGAGGGCATGCAGGCCCTCACCTACGATCGGCCAAGGTCACCAACCACTAGGCAGGGCTTGACAATCCCAACCAACCCTTGCCCCATTGTCGCCAGCCCCTTTCCAACGATGGTGGGATGGGGCGGCAAGGGCCGAAGAGCCCCTCACTAATTTTCCATTTTTTAAATTCAGTTTTCTGATTTAATTTAATTAATATTTCATATTAAAAATTAAATTTGGACCAAAACAACATCGTTTTTGGCCTATCTAGTTATGTCGGCGAACCAACCAAAAACAAAAAAAGTTACGTTGGCACCACATGGATAAACATCATTAAAAATTCTTCCTAGAAAATGGTATGCCAACTATTTGGCCGAAAATTCTCGTTGTTGGCACTTAAGTATTCATTTTTTATCCGATTTTAGCACTTAAGTTATCTTTTGAAAGTTTTAGCACTTATGTGTCAATCCGTGCCAAATTTTAACACTTTGAGTGTTTTTCACCTCATTTCATCGTCAGTTTGAAACATATTCTTAATAGCTAGAACTTGACCGAGAGGGTACAGAATAAGCATCACCTGCCAGCCGAAGAAATTCTTTTCTTTTTTTGACATTTTCTTCCTGTAATGCTGTGATTATTGTCCCCAGAAAAATGGGGATTTACTTAGGCACATCGATTACACGGAAACTCAAATGGTCCATTACTGCTTATCATCTGACACCAGTTCGCTTCATCTCAAGAACCTGTCGTGATACGTCTGATTCAGGGCGTGGTGTGGCAGCGGGCTTGGGCTACACTTAGAAGAAAGCATGCGGTGGAGGAGTGTATAGGACACTTGCTGTCCATGCAATGTGGACATCAACCTTTGAGATTTGGGAACTTCTGAGGTCTCTTGCTGCAAATGCAGGTTCACTCGCAGACACTTCTTTACAGACTCCAACATTTCTTGGAGGAGAGATGTCCGGAATTGGAAAAGTGTTGCCAGCAAAATTTAACCAGGTCTTCCGCATGAGTAGACTCGTGGCTAAAAGATGAATGGTTATTGACGCTAATATGTGAGCCACTGTCGACGACCGAAAGAGTTATGAACATTCATATACATCGATGATTATAAATTAGCTGTTGATATATGACGGGGTATGGTTGACAATTGTCATAGCAAAACTAACTGCAAAAAATACTGATAAAAAGGAATGATAAATTACTGATTGAGATACCGAATAAGAACCAGATGTTTGGGAGACGTCAAGAAACACATAAAACTTTTCATTTGAATCACCCGTAGAAAGAGCAACAAATTGTGGAGAAGGAATAAAACTAACTCAATGAGTGCAAAAGATGAGGGTGCAATTTTAAAGATGTAACGACATGAAGATAAGATTGTGGCATCATGAAAATATGGGATCGTGACTCTCAGACATATGGAAACATGACTAAAACGGCAAAAGGACTGCTCTCGAGGGGTTATGTCATAGGCATTATAAATACCATTGCTCGGCTACTGGAGCCCCCCTCTTCCCTCCACGCACAAACAAACATGTTATCTTTAAATTTATACATTGTGGTTCTAGTTTCCATATTCATATCATCAATATAAATTTCGGCATGTATCTTTACTGTAATTTTGGGTGCCTCGCCGTTGATTAAATTCTATCATTGCATCTTTACAATCTCGGGTTGGTCGTCGATTAAATTCTAACACAATTTATGTACATTCAATTCCGTTTGAAGTGAAGTTATCGATTGTCTTGTTCACATGTAATATATCCTATCCGAAATTGCCACAGTACTCGTCTTCTCCAATAAAATTGAAGAATAACTTTCGATGAAAACATAAACATCAATGGGGAGTCACTAGACACACTAGACATAAATCGCGGTGGCGCATATAAAGGACACTCTCCATTAATTTTAGTATGTTCAATAAAATGCCACTAAATATATATAATTAGCACAACATGTTGTTTGAAAAATTTGTTAGAAAAGATTTTAAAAAATAGGATTAATTATCTAAGGTGTGTAAGCACTATTTTAAGGATAACTCCACCCCTTAAAGTGCAAAACTTGGTGTGACCGACTTTAACAACTATCCTCCCATGATACAACAAATCTTCCTTTACTCCACATAGAATAATAGAGGGAACATGAACTGGTACCTATTGGGTTATGAACTTGACCTAAAAAGAATGAAATATAATTCACAAAATCATTATTGAAGTTTAAAACTTTTATAAATCAGGAATTTCTTTTACGAATTATAATATTCATCAATCACATTATACCCTCACATATTTTGTTGTTCAACATGGTTTTGCGCTAATAGGCCATGTGTGTGCTTGGTTTATTCATAAATATTCTAGAGATCTTACCAAAAGCCTTGTAGGAGCCCCCCGCTTCACACTTATATAAATGATTTCACCAAGTAAACTCTGCAATTTGAACACCATCAATAACGGCTATGAGATTCATTAAGAGTTGAACTCAACCTTTCTTTTAATTTAATCTTGCACTATTCTCACCTTAGAAAGGACAAAAAAAATTAATGGCGCATCACTAGATCAACAAGTGACTTGTTATTAGCCATACGAACCTAATTCATGAGATCGCCAATCACATAAGTAAGTTATCCATCATTGTTGATTTTCCTAAACAAGCTTAAGTCTCATTCCCCTTGATGTATCATTAATTTTCTTCCCAAAGGTTTAGTTAGAGAATTGGCCACATTCACTTTCGACTTCACGTAATCAATGGACATAATACCATCTTTAAGCAATTGTATACCACGTCACATCTCAACTAGATGTCTCTTTTTACCATTGAAAGTTTCATTTTTTACGATGGCTAGGTAATCACAATGCATAGACATAGAAGGTGTCGGTTTTGTCCCTCTCCCAAGAGCTTGAGCAATTCTCGAATCACTAAGACAAATATTTTCTTTTCTTTTCCCTACTAGAGTGTAAGAGGATAAAACATTCTGTTTGTATGTATGCGTTTGGGAGCAATTGAGTCTACCTCCCATTATTTCATATTGGTGACAATATTAACTTGGGAAATAACTGCACTAATTAGGTCATAAGAATCATCTCCTTCGTCCAAGTTGACTTTAATTTAACAGGATTTTCATTTACCTCTCATTCATTTATGGTTTTTTTTCACAAACACGGAAAGATACGGAGGAGAATGATGATAAAATATGCTAGTAAGGAGGTCGGAAATTGAAGATAGGAAACATGACTAAAAAGATTAAATTATGGACGACATTAGGACTATTAAGTCCATTACTTTCTTACGTTCAAAAAATAAACACGTAGGTTTTTCCGTTGTATCTGTCGCCTGAGCTTGCATTTCAGCACTTACGGCTGCGCATGCAAACGCTTCTGTTCCGGGGAAGAGTTTTTTTTCAGAAATGGTTCTTTTCTATTTCTGCTCCGGGGAACAATTTCTGAGTAAAAGAACCCGTTTGATAACGACACAAAATTTCTACTCTTGGAATAGAAAAAGAATAGAAATGCGTTTGATAACGCAACAATTTTTTTTTTGTATTTATTCATTTTTTAATCTTGCCGACGGATTGCCGCCTCCTCTGGCCGCCGATCGCCGCCGCCGCCGCCCCGCCGCCGCCGCCGCACCACCGCCGGCCGCCGACCGTCACCGCGGGCGCGCCGGAAGCCCATCGGCCGCCGACGACCGCCTGGCTGCCGGCCGCCGGAGGCGGCCGGGCGGCCGCGGGAGGGGGCGGCCGATGGGCTTCCGGCGGTGACGGTCGGGCGGCGGCGGCGGTGGCGGCGGCGGCGGCGGCGGGCGGCGGCGGCGGCGATCGGGCGGCCGGAGGCACCGCGGTGGCGGCGGCGACCGTCGGGCGGCGACCGGCGGCCGGAGAGGACGGCGCCGGCGACGGCGACCGGCGGCCGGAGAGGGCGGCGGCGGCGATCGGGCGGCCGCGCGACGGCCCGGGCGGCGGCGGCGGCGACCGGCGGCCGGGCGGCGACGGCGACCGGCGGCCGGCGGCGGCGGCGGCGGCGGCGGTGGGCGGTGGCTCCGGGCGGTTGACGGTGGTCGCGGCAAGAAAAGGAAATAAAAGAAAATTTAAAAAGAAAATCGGTTCATTTCTAGAAATTGTTAGGGAACAAGAAGCAACTTTTTTGCTTCTTGTTTCTGTTCCCAAACCATTCGGGCTAAGTTTTTATTCCGGGAACAAAAAAATAAAGTGGCGTTAGCAAAAACGGGTTTATGTTCTTTTTTGTTCTAACAAAAGAATGTAAACCATGAGAAAAATGAAGCGTTTGCATGCAGACCCTACGTAACCTCCAATCAAGACCACCAGAGAGTGCAAAGACAATCTTTTAGTTTTGTTTCTGAGTGTTAAGGTTAGTGTAAGAAAGTGTAATGTCAAATAATCAAGTATTCAAGAACCTTTAAATTATTCGCTTACATCTCAATTGCTTAACTTTTAATTAGTGAAACAAGGACCCACTAGCTAGCTTTATACATTAATAAGTTTGAATTCGCATTTACACTCACTCTTGGCGATCTCCTCGTGACGAAGAGGGATTGAACTTCAGCTGGTCAGGTTCTCTTGCAAATCTTGTCGCAACATCCTTCAAGCGCGACGGAATTGAACAGATATGATGCGGAGAATCGAACACCTAAACACAAGATTTAGAAAGAGCTAAAAGGGTTATGATATCATTAATGGTCATCATTTGAAGTGAAAATTCTTGTATGGATCTGAGACTCACCAAGTCTGATTTGCGACAAAGTAGCATCAAAACCGATCAGTCTCGTAAGCTTTGCACCAATCTTATCATCATGTTGATTAATTAGAGTCGTCCACTAATCTTTTATTTTTTTCATTCACATAGATGAAGAGAACGCTCTTCAGTAGTAAGGATTTCCTTCCGAATTGAATATACGGTATGGAATTGAAATTCAAAATGAAACATGTTTTTCGTTCTTTCTTGAGTATAATAAAAGAGGAGAAAGGAAGAGAAGTGACTCATTCCAACGTAGGGCTTAAATTCGTGTCCTGCAAATCGTGACGTGCAAACAGCCCTTATCAAAACTGATCGAGTCTACAGGCTGTGAGACTACTGTGCATGGGTTCTAATGGTTAGTGACTGGGCAACCCATATGACGTCTGATCATAGGACATTTGGTCATCCTCAGATGTTGACTTCTAGGATAGATTGTTTTCCCAGACTTTTATAAGTTAAAGCTAACCTTAGTTCCAATCCAAAACAGACGACAGACGGTCTGCAGCAGTTAGACATACCTTCTCTGCATTTCTTTAGGACAAAGTTGTGCTTTTCCTATTGTCCCAGTTTTCACTTAGTCAATGCAATTAAACTATCTAACCTAAAAAAAAAAAAAAAATGCGATTAAACTAGCGAGAGGAGAGAGCTTTGTCAATGTCTAAGTCATAATAGATGCAACGTGCAATGTCTAAATCCATATTTGCTGAATGGTGGTGAAATGTGGAAGTCCCGCCCCCTTTTGTAATTTAAATATTGCTTGAGAGCTACAAACTCCGGAGTTCAAGCCTTCTACCTAGCCTAGTTTCACGCAAGATAGTGCTAAGCGAAAGAATTTATTTTGTTGTACCATACACAAGCTATTTCTCTCAAGAAAAATCTAGTGTGTAACGCTTATGTCACGTGACGTGATGACGTGGTGTCGCTCATCCAATCGATATTCTCAATAATATAATCCTAAAAATTACAATAGATGATAACACTTTACTTTCTATGATCAAAAGGTTGATGCCGTATCAATGTCACCGACGGGATGTTTATCTTTACATAGACGATTTTATCTTTTCTTAGTGAGTCCCATGCTGCTAAAACTGGCTTCGAAGCCAACGCAATAAGTAATGAAGATGAATAATCTGGGCCGAATGACATCAAGATATGGTTGGGCCCATGGAGTGCCCTATAACCCAACAAGGCATGGGTGTGTAACATGTATGGGCCTGATTGGACGGGTCAAAGGCCCAACAAGTATGAAGGATCAGCCCAGAAAGCTCAATATCTATAACTTCTGCATTAGGAAGAAATTTCCTCATTTGGTCTCTCAAACTAAATCACCTCGATATCTAGTCATGACAATGACTCAAACTAATGTCGAATGTATCCACAGACTATTTTCGCAATCACTACTCTCCACTATTTTCCTCTATCTAAGTATAGTCAGTCGATTACCGAAGGATCAGCCCAGAAAGCTCAATATCTATAACTTCTGCATTATTCATTAAGGAAGAAATTTCCTCATTTGGTATCTCAAACTAAATCACCTCGATATATATCTAGTCATGACAATGACTCAAACTAATGTCAAATGTATCCACAGACTACTTTCGCAATTGCCACTCTCCACTATTTTCCTCTATCTAAGTATAGTCAGTCGATTGCCAAACCGAAAAAAAGAATATATATATATATATATATATATATATATATATATATATATATATATATATATATAATGAATAAGTAACTGTATCTTTTCACTGATGAAACTGTTTATCATTTGCAAATTTTTAGGCGCTCCATATTTTTTCTTCTTTTTTGGGTCGCATGTGGGGCTCCGTATTGGATGACAGCCAATTTGGATGGTAAATGCAGAGAGGAGTAAAGTTGCTCCAAAAATGCGCCGAAATGCTTGTCCACTCAGACTTGCTGGACATATCAATGGAGGTTGCGTCTCATCTTCAAAAATGCGTGTGAATGCATGGTCTCCGGAGGATCTATGACTGTTGACTTCTCTCTTCAAACTTGCATTTTGGTCAAAAGAAGAGGAGCATTAACACAGCAATCTAGATTGCCAGTTGGAATATGTGGGATGGGAATGCAGAGTGACGAGGCATGACCAGTTGCTGTCGAAAGTTGAAACCACAGTTTTTGGGATTTTTCGTCAGGGAAAAGTCAAAGCACTAGCCCAGCACCGCACCAGCGTCAGCGCTACAGCACCAAGTCGCCATACTACTGATCCACCTTCTCCCTTTGACTCGGTCTCGCTACAGATTTTGGCAGCAACCAAGCAGAACAGGTTGGGCATTATACAGCGGCATCCAAGGAATTAGGAACTTGTCGTTTTCATTGCCCAACTACCAAATATCCCCCCATTCAAAGTGCCAGAACCAGATGCACCACCCATCTTCTACTACCCTCTCATCGTCAATCTGTGAATTTAATAGCACTTCTAACGAGGGAAATAACAAAGATCATCTCATATCCCTCAATTATCACAAAAACATTAAAACAAAGCAAAGACCATCTGTAGTTATATTGTCCATCGAGAAATGGATCCTCAGATCGTAACAAGTCGAAACTCCTTGATTTAATCTTATCATTACACTGGCTACACACAAATCCTTAAAAGCTTTACCTTAACGGACGAGATTTGCTTTGTCTTTTCGGACAAGAGATTGGAATCCCTTTTTCTAGGATCCTTAAAAACACACTTATCTCAATATTCACTAAGGAAAAGCACAAAAACCCTTCTTCATTACGACAAGGGCATCACAGTACAGCAAACAAGACATTGCCAGGACAAAGAGCAACAACATCGTCTTAGAAACTTTGCATTAACCTTTGGACGGCTCTCATGGCACAAGAAAACCCAAAGGATCCTCACCTTACAAAATTGCTTTCATCCTTCTCATCTCTCTCTCTCCCTCCAAGACTCCACAAACAAATTAAACTAAACTCATTAACAGGGGAAAAATTAAAAATAAACACTCCTCTCGAGAGCTCAAATTAGAGTTCCAAGCATATTCTAAAACACATCCATAATACCGATTCCTAGCTACAAAACTGAGGTGCAGGCAATATTAATAGGTCGTTCTTCCATCCAATGACCGAGATCGTCGTTTCCAATGTCAAAGTCAAAATCAGGCAGCTCACTCGTCTCATTTCCAAATCCGAACATTTGGAAGTCATCTGTTCCACAAAAATCATCCACGAGCTGCCCGAAGTCACCCATGAACAGCATATCAAAGTCGTTTCCCAAGCTAAAGTCCTGCACAGCTTCACTGGGCATCAGCATCTCCTCCCCACATGCAATTTGGGCGGGCGTTTGCTGCTCGTTGCTTCTCTCAGTCGAAACATCACAGCTTTCAGAGGCATTTGAGGCTGACGTGCCTGAGTCGAGGAGGGATGATGGGGAGGTGCGTGAGGATGCACTCTCCGAATTTCCTGAAGCCATAGGCTTGTTCATGGACAGAGAGGTCTCCGAAGAGGGGGTTTTTGTCTTCTTCTCATCAGAGGAGGCCTTGACTGAAGCTTCAAACTCAAGCCTCTTAGCCTCGTAAGCCTTAGCAGCCTCCTCGGGAGTATTGTAAGTGCCCAACCAAATTCGAGTTCCCCGGTGAAATGGGTCCCTGATCTCCGCAGCCCATTTGCCCCATTTCCTTTGCCTGACCCCCTTATACCGCAGATTTGCCGGCCTTCTCTTTGAGATTAGATCACCTTTCTGACTAAGCTTTCTCTTCTTATGACGGTTCTTGACATCACTAATGGTATCTAGGGATGAACATTCGGTGTCAATAACATGGGGGCGCACAACAGGAAGCGGAAGATCGATGAGGCGAACAAAGAGCTTCTCGTCGATTTGATCCGATTCGTCCTCACTTGACGACAGATCGGTGGCATCAGGATCTCTACAGAACACCCGGATCTTTCTCACCATTCTGGAATCTCTCACTTTCTTGAGGGAAGAACGTTTGTCAAACGGTTGACAGGGGCCAGACATTTGCAGAGGAAAACGCTAAAACCCTCAACAAAAACCCCTCGAGTATCCACACAAGCAAAATTTTCGATTTAAAAAACAGGGAAGCAGGTGGTTCTCTCTAGATGACAAAGGCGTCTAATTGTTTATGTAGGAATGACCATCAAGAACAAGTCCGGATTGGAAAATGGCTTTATGTGAAAACCCCCAAAACACTCCTCTCCAGAACAACTCCTGCAAAAACCCACCCAAAACCCAACTTCAGATTAAAACCAAAAGTCAACAATAATCAACAAAACTACGACATGAAAATTGCATAAATTCACAAACAAAGATAACAAAAACCCACATACCTTTTTGGTCTCAACCGCATGGAAACAGAAGACGAGACCAGATTCAACCTCTGCCAGAAGCAGCAGAGGGTGCAGCAAGCAGCGGTTACAAACAGATCATAAGCCGAACAAGAAGGCGTCGATGAGGAAAGAGAGTGCTGAAGTAGGGCCCCGGTAGATCCCAACTCAAAACCAGCCGACATAAATCCCAAAACTCAACCACCCTTTTCCCGGTTCAACCTCTCTAATGCTCTAGCTGTTGAGACACAAAGCAGTAGGCGGAAATAAGGGTCGCATCAGATCGTGATGGATATAGCAGCAGGAACAAAGAGATCAACCGATCCTTACAGGATCAGATATCTATGGCCAAGATGATGTTTTTATCTCTCTAGAACGAGACAAAAAAGAGTCTCCCGGCGTTATGTTATCCTCTTCCTTCGCAGAAACAGAGTAAAACCATATTCCTAAGACGTTACGACACACCGAATCCTCGCAGATCTTAACTCGAACGGTGAAAAACAGAACCAAACAAAAACGCTTCAAGCGGGAAAGAAGAGAAGGGAAAACGAGAAAACCTCTCAACTTACCGGTCAAGAACTAGGCCGACGTGGTCTAACACAGCCTCCCTCGGTGCTGATGAAGCTGTGATGATGTCTCGTAGCTCGCTTCCCAGTTCTGGCCTCTGCTGCTGCTGCTGCTGCTGCTGCTGCTAGTTCATAGCTGCTCGCTGCACCTTTTTCCAAGCGGTCAAAAGGCCATTAAAGACGGGGCGTGTAAAGATTGAGAACAAAAGAGTAAAGAAATCGCGAAGATATAGTTTCGAAAATTATAAAATATAAAAGGAGAGAGAGGAAAGAATCTGGAATTAAATACTCGCTGAGGCCCCACGTACGGTCATGACCTCCCTTTGGGGAGCCATCCCCATTCATGGCGCATGACACCTTACCTAATTGCATCATGCCTATCTCGATGCCACGAACCCCACCACCGCTCCGGAACTGAGCCGAATCCGATTGTGTTTTTTCCCCTTTTGCTCTTTTTTCCGTCCTTGCAAATTCTATTTTTTATAGGTAAAACCCATCTCAGAAGAGTGAGGTGAAAGCCTGCATAGGAAAAAGGGGTCGTGGCATCATCTGCGAAGTAATCAGACTGTAAATCTTACATAAAAATATCTCCTCACAACATCTCTTTTCATATCGATTAGGACCTATTTTTCATCGCGAACCTAATCCCTAAGTCCGACTGAAGTGGTGCAAAACAAGACCTAAGGACAATGACTCCTGGCCTTGACCTTAATTTTGCGCCGTTCAAAAGTATGACCACGTGGTGGGGCGGCTGTTGCCAATTCGCCACGACTCTTCTTCTTCCATTTCTTTTTAGCAGACCCCTGATGGTGACCTCAAGATTTCGGAGAATAGAACCGAGGGTGCTCTTTCAGCCGTTGCCCTCTTGGATCCTTCGCGTCTCTATTATTTAAATGGGCTTTTAATCCGCCATGCATCATTGCAGGTATAATGTAGCCATCGGTTCGATTTACTTATTATCTGCAAAACGACAGATCTTCCAATTTCCTTCCAACTTCCAATGTACCCAAAAACATACATGGCATCCATATATACATGCATACGTACATGCATGCATGCATGTCGTGATGTAAAAAGTAAGAAAAAGAAAAGGGGGCGAAAACATGAACAGGGAAAGGGTGGGAAACAGTGAGCGCACGTGCATGTTGACCGGCGAGGATGATGATGACGACCCGAGACGGTCGTGCGTGTCGGGGTGGGGGTGGGCGGTCGGGACCAATGAATGGATTGCTTCGGTTTCCCGCCAATTGACGCCGGCGTGGGAATAACGGCCCTTCCTTTCCCGCCAAATTACCGACTCCCCGCCCCTCCAACCGAAGGGACAGGCCGACACGTGTCCGCGAGGGGACGGGTGTCGAGTCTGTCGACGAGGTCTTGGGCTTTTGTCGGGGGCGATCGGGGGGGTCCATGAGATGAGTAGCTAGGTTTGGTAGGCCTGCTACGTTCGTGGAAATTTCGAGATTGCTCGCTGAATTATTTCTTCTTTTAATATTTCCTAATCTTGTATGCTTTTGTTCAAAAAGAATAAGAACGTAGAAAAGCGGGACTTGGCTTAATCGCGAAGATGGATGACTCGGCTTCATGAATAGAAGGTATATGTAAGCAAATTTATGCATAAACGATTATTTGTCTTGATCCTAGTTAGGGATTCTGCGAGGTGGACATCAGTTGTTTTAAAAGTGAAGGAATTTTTGGCTAGAAAGACAAATAAAGAGCGTGGAGAAATTTGATTTTGGAATTTTCTGCTTCGACATATGTTAAAAATTTTGTGGAGCCATTGTTATTTATTCTGAAAATTAAAAAATTGACGTGAATTAATATTAAAAATATTCTTTCGTGAAAAAACATATGTGAAAGCGAACAAAAAATAGACAGAGAATTGAGAGTGAGATGATATATACACTAGATGTGATCATTCATCCAAAATATTCATCAAGTGCCATCAAGAGGGGATCATAAATTCAGAACAAATAGATCATCGAAAACCGTCAAATATCTATATCATTTGATAATGACATTTATATGCTCTTTCATATAAATATGGTCTTTATTCACTTATTAGTTTAAATATTTAGATTTGACCTTTTAATATGGCATCAAATTCATATTATGTCCCTTCGCGTGTGAGTCTATCCCTAATAGTGAACTCCACATATCATTCATAATTTAGCTTGCACACGAGAGAAGAGGTGTTAAAATATTTCACATCAATTGACAATAGAATTTATATGCTCTTAATATACACACAATCATTCTTCATCTGTTGACTTAATATTTTTTTTTTTTGTTAAACTTTCAAACAAAGACCGACACATACCGGCAGTCTAGTACCATTATGACTTAAATTATGAATTGCCGTATGGGAAATGGCACTCCATCACTAACTCTGCTAGTCAATTGGTCATATGGTCAAAAACCAGAAGATCCCACCATAGACGTGCATAGACAGAGGAACCGTCGTCCACGTCTCGTCAGTCGTCAGGTCTTTCTTTATTCGCCTTTGGTACAATCTGACGTTGGATGCAAGACTCTACCTAGCCCCTTTTAACTTCCAAATTCTTCCTAGAGTAGAGTAGAGTAGAGCTCCGAAACTCCAATCTTTTCTCTAACCGGGTATTTAGACCCTGTTTGGTAATAGTTATAATCCTCCCAATTTCCGTTATTTTGTTATCTAAAACAAAAAAAAATAGAAATCTGTTTGATAACGTCAATTGATATTTTATTTTTCGGAATAGAAAAGTGGCTTGGAACGGAAACAAAAAAAAAGAAGTATTATTGTTCCCGTGAACAATTTATAAAAATAAGTTATTTTTCTTTTTTCTTTTTTCTTTTTTCTGTTCTTCTTTCTTGCTACCCCTTCCCTTCGCCATTACCCTCGTTGGCCGGCCGCCGTCGCCAACCACCACTACCTATCTCCCATCGCTCGCCCACTAATCGATCGTCAGCCAACCACCATCACCACTGCTGATACCTGCCATGGCTCGCTGCCAATGACCATTGAGGCCACCGCTCGCCAACTGGCCAATAGTTGGCCACCATTGCCATCGCCGGCCGCCGTCACCACCACCAGCTACAGTCGTTGCCAACTGCCACACCCACTGCCAATGATGGTTGATGCTACCACTTGTCGGCTGGCCGACCGACCAACCGGCACCAACGGGCCGACCCTGATCGACAGTCAACCACAGTGATTGGTGGCGGCAAGCGGCGGTCCGTCATTAGCGGTCATCAGTGGCTGGCGATGACAATCGGTGACAGCGGCAGTTGGTGGCAAGCGGCAACGATCGACGACAAGTGGCAACGGTCAGTAATGGCACATTTGGCGGCGAGCAGCGACGGTGGGCAATGGCAACAATAAAGAAGAATAAGAAAAAATTAAAAAGAAATTATCATTGTAAATCATACCAAACGCATTTTTATTCTTTTTTTTTTTTTTATTCCAATAATATAAATTTTATGTAATTACCAAACATATTTTTTTATTGAAAAATTATTCTGGGAATCAAAATAGAAAAAAAAACTATTTCGAAAGGAAGTTGTTCCCATAACATAAACATTACCAAACAGACCTTAGTGGGTTAAAGGATGCTACTTTTAACTTGGCAAGTATGAAAATCCTATTATTATTCTTGTCCAATATAAGTTTTCAAGTCCACAAGAAATATTTATAATAAATCCTCTCGACACGGCGGGGATAACCTATCTTAAATATGGCAATAGGCAATGGTTTCTCAAGTCCCGTATATGCATGCTTCTATTAGCGCAAATTCAAGTTTAGATTGTTGGAGCATAGGGGCGAGGAGGCCAAATCATAGGGAGCTTAGTTTGGTGCGCTAAAATAAAGAGGAAGATGAAGGGGCGGCCAAAATAAGAGAAGAAAAGAAAGATAAGGCTTTGTTTAATATGCGAAAAATGAATGATTTATAATTTTTTTTTTAAATGATCGTTTGTATCACCTGAAATTATTAGTCGCAAAAACATTTTTTTGTTATCGACGTCGTTATATCTAAATACTATCACAAAATATGAAATTTTCTTCATCTATTCATTTTTCTAATCGGTACAAACGGTTATATTTTAGCAAAATGTTGTCAAAAGTCTTTCTCCTTTTTTTTTCACTAAACAAGTGCATCCTAAATATTGAATGGATGACACAAGGAAGTAAAATACTGATACGAGTTGGGGACGACCTGACCCAAGTGAACGAAGAATAAGAGGAAAGGAAAATTTTCTACCGCCATTGACCGCAACAGACTAGCAATTAGCGGACCGATCCAAATCGATTACCCTCTATACTTGCAAATTTTTCAATTTTAGCGGCCATCTGCTTCGTATTTCTCAATGCCTCTGAACTACCCAAAAAAAAAAAAAAATTGCTCTCTTTTTATTTCATTGGTCGCAATTACCCGATTTTAATAATCTGCGTAATTTCTTAAGATCTTCGGAGCAACGTGGAAATCGGTTGGGCTTACTTCGGAAGGGCTCTTAGCCCAATGAAGAATGCAAGACTGGACCAGGAGTCCTTTACTTCTCGATTAATTTGTGTAACCCATGTCCACTGCATAGATCATTCCGATAAAACTTCGTTTTAACGACCATCGCCTCCTTGATTTCAAGAAAATCTGAAGAGAATAGCTATTCCGCCAATCAAATGTTGCCACCGCTCTTGATCGATTTGATTTATTTCACAAAGTGTAAAATAAAAAGGACTCAATCAACCGAAATGGAGCGCTTAAAGCTACGTTTGGTCGTCCGGATTTCTAATCAAAATAAGATTGGATGGGATAGGATATGAAATCCTAGGGTTTTTTTATATCATGTACATTATTTGATGAATCGCAGTATTAAAGTCGAATATCATGTACATTTTTTAAATATAAACGACATATCATTATAAAGGTATATAAATGAACCTAAATGTTCATAAATGAAGATGATGAAAATCTCTCGTAACACTATTCCTTAATTTATTTTTATTTTATTTTTCCTCTTTTTTAATATTATTTTCTTTATTATTTATTTTTTCCCCTTTCATCATTCTTTAATAAAAATTTATCAAATAGTAAATTGTACTAACATACCTAAAATACAAAAATACCTCAAATATATAATAAATATAAATATTTAATTTATAGATTAAATGTTTATTATAAGATATAATTAAATTTGAATATATAAATTAAAATAGGATTAATTAAAATAATTTTTTTATTTTTTATTTTAAATTTCTTAAATTATAATTCAAATATTATTTATATTGAAATATAATTTCAATTTTATTAAATTAATAAGTTTGTTATTCGAGAAAAGAACTTTTCTATTATGGATATTATAAATCCTATCCACCTTTATCTCACCCCCCATGATAATTTTATTCTGCCTATATCCAACTTTATCCTGTCTTGAGCGAACACCAAACGTAGTCCAAGATCTAATCGTAAAGCTTGGGATTTCCATTACAATTAATACTAATTAATTTCTCGTGGATAGAATTATACATCCATGTCCAATCGCTTTTGAGAGCAAAGGCATTAAAATGCATCCCAATTTTATATTTTTGGCAACGGTTGTACCAACACGAGGGCTTCATCATTTTCCATCAAAGTCTGCTTGATCTTTATACAGTGGGGTTATAGGAAATTTCTGTCCCCTTCTTCTTCTTCCCCTTTTTTAGGGTATTTTGGCCGTCATCGATTCCTTAGTGACTTTTGATTGGAATATATGGACAGTCGTAATAGCTGAGGTAATGCACGATAGCTTTGTTCCGGCCACATGATCAAATTTGTTGGCTTTTGCACGTGCTTCGTGTAATGGTAGGCCCAATATTCCGAAAGCGACTCCCTGTTTAGAAAATTAAGAACGCGTTGTGCAAAACGTGGAGTAAATTCGAACGTGTCGATCAAGCATTTATATAAATTTGCATTAAGTTCCCTCCTCCCTACTTGTCAGCGCTTTAGCACTAGGGTCTTATCCAAAGGAGAACATTGTTGATTGGACAAGAGATAGGAGATGAAGACCTAAGCAAAGACATCTGTTTACTTTTGGACAAACTTAAGGGGTCCCGGTTATTGATCACCACACATCTTAAATACACATCTTTTGAATCTATCAATGACTCATTCCAAACCTCTAAATAAATTTCGAGCCGTCGACCGATTTTCATACATTTTCCACATGATTTGATGTTAAAGGAGAAAGATGAGTAAAAGTTTAGTTTTCTAAGTCAACTAAGCTTTATCGACACACTCAGAGCTAGATTTAGCTCCATTATGGCCAACCCAACTTATTAGTTGAATTTGGTTCAACGACTTTTAACCCGTCTAAATCTGGCTCTTTCAAAGGTGAAAAAGCCAGATAATCTAGCTTTACCATGTCCTGATTGTTATTTTCTTTTCCCCTTTTTCTTATGGGTTGATGAGTGACCCTCACGAGCCCTAAAAAAAGGGGAAAACAATAAACAATAAAAAATAAATTCACATTAAATAATTTGTCAAAAATTGCATTCAAATGATCAATTTCACTCTAATGTGACACTTAAGTTATGATATTTGCGATGTACTTCTCTCGACTTTAGGTAGGTGAATGTCAATAACAATGAAAAAGAAGGACAATATGATTAGCATGAACGGACGACCTGTGCGATGAACGTCGACTCCGACTGATAGCTATGGCAAGTCTCGTTATCGGCCGACATGGTTGGGTTCTATAACGAACCAATAGAGAGAAGGGAGAGGATATAGAAGAGATAAAAAGGAAAAGAAAAATATATGAAAGAAAAGGAAGCAAAGGTAATTTTAGGATTTTGATTGCCGAACAAGTCGGTCCGTTAGATGACAAAGACCGTGGGTGAATGACAGCCATGTGTACTCGCGGCATAAAGCTTGCCAACAATACGAAGTACTCAGATTAGGTCTCCGCCAAAACACAAATTCTTGTCTCCATACCGTGTACGCGCGACATCGTCCCTGAATTGAGTTTGTACAATATTTTCTTCAGTGGGAGTGCGGTGCGCACCATGGTGGGGACGAAGGCCGTCTATCTCGCATGATGTCTTTTCTAAGTGTCTCCAACAAATCCCGACTAATGATGTATTGATCTATAAATTTGAATACAGCACTAGAGGACTTTGGAGAATACAGTGCTTCTTGATTATGAATATTTGAATAGTATGAATCAAGAGAAAGCATCATTAATCGGTGGGAGAGTATCTTCATCCTATTCATGGGAATCACAGTATTCAAGACAGGGAGGGTAAGATAAGGAAAACGTATTCAAATCTCCCATTGGAAAATAGCACGACAACATAAATTTAGATACAATTCAGTCTTTAGATGAGGGCAATGTATTTTATACCTTAGGTACGCTTAACCGAAAAAGAAAAATTAACGAGCAATTAGCTTTAATTATGTAGTGAATAATAACGCGTTTAATTATTTCGATCCGGATCTTTTCGTAAATCAAAAGTTCGTTCGCACCGAAATCATCTTTTAGCGAAGGATATCGAAGGAGCAAAGGCAAATCATAGACGGAACTACCTGGCGACGGATCCGTATCGACACGCATCGTGCTCGTCATCGCGGGCTCGACGTGGGGGGCTCTTCCGAGCGAGTTCTGCAGAATCAATCAAAGACCCGATGCGCGCCGTCCACGCGTATCCTGACCGTTGGATGCCCCGCGCTCCCGTGCGCGCTCCCGTGGGCGACGATGCAGGCGCGCGAATCCCCGCGGGAACAGACGAGCAGACCTCGTGAAATGTGAGTACCACGCCATTAACATCTCAATCGCATCCCCGTCCCCCCCGCCTGCATCACGTGATCTGCCTTTATGAAACACTCCTCCTCCACCACCACCCAACACGCTGGGCCCCACCCCCCGCCTCTGCAAGAGCGTATCCTCTTTTTCCCAGATCCTGTCCTCATCCCTTTAACACTCCACCCAAAAAAAAAAAAAAAAAAAAAAAAAAAAAAGGCATAATTGTCCCAGTGACAACACATGCTGAGTCGTTGAACAAAGGAAACTCATAATTCGTCATAAAAACGACGTTAAAAAAAAATACCATAAATCAAATTTCGTGTCAGAGTTATAATAAGAAATCCAATTTTTTAGTCGTTGAAAATAGTTGATGAGTACAGTAAGTTTGGCTCGTGAAGGCGAACAGACTCTGACCAAAAAAAAAAAAAGGCAAACTGACAAAAGGGAAAAGGCAAACAGTGAATTGAAAAGACTTCAATTCGGGTCTAGAAGTACAGCTAGAGCAGCGCGCCACGTCTTGCAATTGCAGGTTTTGCTTTCTTCTGTCTTTGTTTTTTTTTTTTTTTTTTTTTTTGGGGGGTCGGAACAGGTTTTGCTTTATTTTCTTTTCTTTTTTTTTTTTTCTTTTTGGTCTTGAGGTTTTGCTTTCGGGGCCAGTGGGGAAATTGCAAGTTGACCATTAATAGGACGGCGGGGTGTGGCGAGATTGTGCCTATGAGCGGCTACGACGAAGCCGACGCGACGGCTACGATTTTAGACCGCGGGAGTGGGGAAGGACGACGCACCGCGACCAATACAAGCGGCGCAGGCGTACGTTATTCAATTTTTGGGGCCCCGGACGTGGCTTCTCGAAGCGGCGCGCCGGTTGAGTCATCGGCTAGTCCTGGCGCCCCCCCCCACCCCTCGGTCTCCGTGTTCCCGTGTTCCCGTTGCGGCGAGGCAACATCATGATTTCTCGTATGACGTTCCCACAGTACAACCGCGTCTAATCGTGATAAGTTTTTACTCGGAAAATTCTCAGGAATCGCGGTCGAGTTCACACGTCAAATTGCGTTTCCCAATCGTACAAATTTACAATTGGCATCCTCGCGTTCGCCATTCCATTTTAAGTTGCGCCTGACTTTTGGCTCTATCCACGAATTTGCCGTTCTCCTTCCGATTCCCCTTCTCAGCCCTTCTCCAACTTGGCGGTGCCATCGCTACCTGTTAATTCAAGCATTCCTTCCGCATCGGCTTCTTATGGTTCACCTCAATATATATTTTGAAATCATGCTATTGCGTGAGGCTAGAGCGCAGCATAAATCCAATATTGCATTGACTTCTTGCTCGGAAAATCATGTCGTTAAAAGCTTATGCAGCAGAAGTTCAATACTTTGGCTTAGGGAGGTCATCGAAATGAAGCATAAATCCTACCCCGTCAATACACTTTCACTCGAAAATTTATGTTTAATGAGTTATGAGCTAATTAAATTATATTAGCTACTCTATACCGCATCAATTCTCCAATATAGGATTTTTCCAACGCAAGTCACAATCCTAATAAGTTATAGATTTTCCAAATTAATATATAATAAAAAGTGATGATGGCTTTTAAAATGTTCTCCACTTAATTTTATAACATAAACTTCTCGACTTGGTTAGATCACGTGAATGAGCGTAAAACCATCCAATCCATGCGCATAGGCTAAATATGGTGGGGGTATAGTTTGATTACAACACGACTTGTACTATAGCATTACAAACATGTGCGTCCAAGGTCACCAAGCCAAACAACCTTTTTCTTTTTCTTTTGTAATCAAGTGCATAAGCACAAATGCAGTCAATTATAGTACGTTTGGTAATATTTTTATTTCTAACAATTATTGTTCATAAGTAATTTTTCTATATTTATTCGAGTTTCTAAGTAGAAAAACATATTCGGTAACTACACAAAAATTTTATTCTCATAATAGAAAAACAACAAAAATGCGTTTGATACAATCTTAAAAATTTATATTCCCATTTTTTATTTGATTATAAAGAGATTTAACATTTCATATTTAGATAAAATAGAACTTTTGTAATGATTTAATTAATCAATATATTCTAAAATGACCTAAGAAATCCAACATTATAGTTAGTCATTGATGGATGTTTGAAATGGCAATAGAGAGTCATATTAGTTTGTAACTCCTAATACGAGAAGGTTAATAGTAAATCTTTGAGCATTACGATAAACATGTGTATAGATCTTTTGAGAATAAAACCAAACACTGCTTGGAGTCACTAAACTTTCACGATATAACATCATCTCTAAAAAAAAAGGGCATTCAAAAATCTATATAGTAAAGCCTTAAAAGCTTATTCAATTTTGAATCCAATTTTCATCAAAATATTTTTGCATTTTTTATCCTAAATGACCATAAACTATAATTAACATTAAAATATAGTCGAACTACTCAAAATCCAATTTCTAAATTTATGGATTTTCATTCATTTTTTTTTTATTTTTGTATTTTTATTTCGAAAAATGGGCACTCAGATTGGGTCGGGAGACCAGATCGTGTGTTGATATTGTGAAGACAAGAATTAGGTCATGTTGAGCTTGTTTTTTTTTTTAGATAACCCTATTTCTCTTTTTGTTTTTGGAAATAAAAACTTATTATTTTTATTCTAAATCTATTCCCTAGCTATTAATCTTTATAGACAATCGAAAAATTAACTAACGTGACTAAATGAATTTTCGGTATTTTTTATGTTTTAAAGAACAAAAAAATAGAAAAAAATAGAAATGTTACAAAACAGGGCCCTAAAGTTTTATGAAACACTCTAGCAAGCCCTTAAAATCAATTAAGTCTAGACACTTGTGGTACGCAAGTGATCCCTTACCAAACTAATTTACATCTAATTTATGAGATTTGAATAAATAACTTTCAATTCTCTAATTGAAAAATACTCCACGTCCCAACGAACCACGTTAATCTCGGTTCTCCGATGAATCAATCGCTCGTGGAGACCGGCCCTCTCCATCTCATCGCTGTCGCGCGATCAACTAGGAAGTGGTTTCTCCTACGTTGTCCCTAGTAGTTGGAACAGTGTTTATTTCCAACGTTATGTTGGTGGGAACGTGAAAGGCGGGGGTGGAAGGATGCACGACGGGAAATTCAAGTAAAACTCGATTAGGCTGTCGCCCACCGAGAGGATTTGTCACGTCATGTGTCGGAGTCACGTCTATTTGCGTGACATGAGCTCCAAGGTAATGCTATGGTCGTACCGATTATTTTTCCGGAACGCATTGGTACGCTTCTCGCGTACTATTCCTATTCCACCCCCGCCAAGATAGTGCGACCGCGCATCCTGCTCCAGGAAAAAAAAGTACTCGACCCCCAAGCGATTACTATTATGATGGGTCCATCCCGTTTGAATTCATAATTAGGCAAACTTATCGTTTACACGATGTCTTTGATATATGTGTGTGTATATATGTAAAGATTGATAAATTGAGGAAGGTTTAATTATCACTTTATACAAATCGTATTCCAAACCTCCGATTTATCGAAACCTCAGCATTTACTCAATCCACCATGGCTTGTGGAAAACACCATCACCAATACTCAATCCATCGCCGCTTGTCCAAACCACCATCACCATTCACCAACACCATCCTCAGCTCTCTCTCTCTCTCTCTCTCTCTCCCCCCCAACCTCCCCCAGGAAAATGAAAAAATCGTGGACACCACGCTACCTCACACGTAATCACAACAACTTGTTTTGCTTAAGAAATCTTTTTTAGTTTGACACCCAAAATCGACTGATTGTCACGTGCTTGTCATAAGAGAAAAATATAACATTTGGACAGAAATGGGTCACAATCACGTGCGTAACACTTGGTGATATTTGATACATGCTTGACCATCGACGGGCATAAAGGTAAATATTCAATAATCGATGACGAGATGAGGAAATTTCACGTGTCCCAGTTGTTGAAGTACGGCGATGGATTGTTGGCAGCCACTCGTATGGTCCTTGGCGACAAACTTTCCAATAAAAGACGCTTTAAATATTACTCAGGGTGTTGGGATGGGAAGCACTAGAGGTGTGGATTGTGAAAGAGCGATTGCTACTTGAAGGACTAATCATGGAATAGTCATCAATAACTGCACAATCCCCATAACATGACCAAGACGGTTGTATGAGGCATGGGTAGAGTGATCTATGAGAAAAAGAGATTGGACAAAGTTATGGACAGTTATTAGAGAAAACACAATTGCCGAACAGTAATCGAATTTTCACTATAGATAAAACTCTCCGACAAGTCAATCGACGTGTTATTTTTTCATATTTACTTTTCCCTTGTTGCACTTTACCATAATAGTTCCCAAATTCCCATTGTCGGTTAGATTCTACCGTGTTTCTTTATCTGGGTGCATTATCATTTATTAAATTATGACATTGTATCTTTCCATACTACATTATTATATTTTGACACTGTATTGTACCATCTTATTATGTCATCGATTGAATTCCGACATAATTTGAGACTGATATTGTAACTCGTGAGACATCGTCATCCATTAAATTCCAACTTAGCTAAAGATTAGATAGTGTTGTTTGGATCAAAGAAGTTGAATTTATTATTGCATGAGATATCCTCTATCCGTAGTTGACGCAAAATCTTTATCCCCTTTAATAAAAGCCGAATAATGACTTTTAATGAAACCTATTTTTATCGCGGAAGCAATTTATGCGAAACACTAGTACTAAGCAACACTTCTTGATAATTTGTAACAATACTATTTGCTAAATTACCTTCATTACAATTTTCGCATCGAACTAAGCAAGAATTTACATGTTAGTTTTTGAAAAATTTATATGGTCTCTTTTAAATTCGGGTTTTGTTAATGAATGTTCTAACTATATAGATTAATCATAATTATTATAGAGAAAACTAGTGTTTTGAAAATGACAAAATCTTTTTATCATGCTAGTTTTAAAAATTCCTCAAATTTTCCCTCCCCAATTCCCTTCCTTCTTGTGTCTTGTTGCCATCTCGATCATCTTTTCCAAGCTAAACTCGTATTGATTTAGGCACGTCTCTTTCACATATAAGAATAATATGCTTGTTTCTTTGCTTTCTCCTCAAAATCTGAATAAGAAATCAAAACATTATCAAAAATTTATACCTAAAAAACAATATTTGCATTTTGTAAAAGCTCCCGAGCATCTCAGATTAAAAATTTAACATCCATCACCATTAGTGCTAATTTTAATTGAAATTAAAGTAAAAGGTAAAAGGCAATCAATATCGACCCCATTTGTTCGGTCTTTAGTACTTAAACTGGCATAACTTTTCGGTTGTACTAAAAAAAGTTGTGCTAATGCTTCGATATTTGAAAAATGACACTTGCGAATCCTATACGTAAGAATTTCAATTTTTAGAGTAGGACTGTTTGACCCCCCAAAAAAGAGTAGGATTACCAAACCGACCAAAAAAAAAAGTAGGATTGCAGACACTATTAAGATAAAGTGATGTAAATTGAAAACGATAAAGTTCCTCTATTCGGATACTTGACTAAATTGATAAGGACATTCTTCAACAAGATTCCTAGAAGAAATACACGCGACAAAAATCAACTCCGACGCATGATGATGAGGCGGCCACTCACCACCTACACTTCTATGCGTGCTAGGCTGCTAGCTTCACCAAGATCTGAGAACGACCCCATCGACCGTCTACAGCATGCTTCGAGGTTGGAGAGGGAGAGAAATTGCAGTGGCGGAAGCCAATCATGGAGCGGGGATTGGGACACGACGTCACCAAAAAAAGGCATAGCTTTTGCGGCAGTAGTTGAGCCTATCGGAGGACCGATTTGCAAGAGTAATGGATTTAGGGTAATTTCTCACCAAACCTTCATCGTTTCGATGTTTAGACTTTTCTCGCTATGGCGAGGTAAGGTGGTAAAATACGTACTAATTCGGCCCTAATCCGCCTAACAAAAAGCTGAAAACTGGCCTCCAATTTAAATCCACCAGCTTCTCCTACCTAACTAATTTCACACTTACCTAAAACCCCGAGAAATCGCCAATTTGCCGGGTAATTGACCTGGGATCTCCCTCCAACTCCCGTCTTATTTTACTCAACTTTATCCGGTTTCCTTCGGCCGAAAGAAAAGACAAACTTGGTCCGAAATCGAATCCTTTCCCTCTCCCTCTCGCGCCCGTCGTCTACTAGTCAGAATCCGAGGCCGCCCGTATCTGTCTTTGTGCTCTTTTTGACGCCTTCTCGCAACATGATCTTCGCAACCATCGAGAACGTACGACGCGGGACCATTACTTGGATTATGTCCCCCGCCCCTTCTAGAAGCGGCGCCATTAGGGTTGATTGATTCCCCTCCAACGTGCGGAGACACGAGGAAAATTTGGATATTCGACGAGACCACGATTACAAAATCTCGAATGTGGTTTTCCCCTTGTACCGCCCCACTTTATGAATTTTTTATTGCGCGATCTATTGTTTTCCCCGAGTGGGGGTTGCCGGTCAGCTATCGTCGCTAGTGACAAGAAAAAAGCCAATAAAACGTGGAAGAAATCGTGGCGGTCCGATACCTAATAATAGGCTAAGCTAGCTAGCTAGATGCAAATGAGCCCTGCCACCTTTCCTAACCCGTCCAATAATTTTATTTGATTTTTCTAGAGTCCCCATCGCACCGGTCAAATACTCGTTGCCCTCGTCCAAAGTCTACTCCATAAGATTTAATCAAATCAAATCGAGTATGCCGTTTCAAAAGCTCCGGCCAGCCAATTGACCAGGACTCCCTAATATTCCCCCACTATCTCCATGAGGGGAATTTGAGGAAAGCCCCCTCGACTCTCTCGTAATTATTCTATGACAGATCAAAAAGTCGACCTTTTTCATTGCATCGTGTAATCCGTGAAGTCAGCTAATTCGGATGCAACGCGATTTTATCTAATCACTAGCGTAATTATTCATGGACGACTTAAGGGCTGCATATAGTATAAAATAATGACGGCTTGATTTACAAATTTTATAACGGACGCCGAGACCCTCATAATTATATTCAAAGAGGGGTCGCGTTCCTCGAACCGAGTCGCATTGGTCGATTCTGCGGTAGAAAGCAACCGATTAATTATGCGGTCTTTATCTTCAACGGGCATGACTTAGTCGGATGCTCCAACACGATTTGGCGTTTTTCCTTTTTCCTTTCCTGTTTCCCCCTGGATTTTTTCGATTCTCGACATGTGCCGCCGAGTCAGCAGGGACGTGGTCATGAGATTATTGCTGGTGAAGCCGAGCCAAGCCAAGCCGAGCCGAGCCGAGCCGAGCGCAGCGGCGGAGAAAAAGCCAGAGGCGGGGGGGAGAGAAGAGAAAGACAAAAGTAGAAAAAGCTAAAGCCCGCGCGCGGCCGTGATTGACTATGCCGGGGCGCGGGGCCCACCGGCTATCCCGACCGTATACGCAGGACGGAATTCAAAGCCCGATTTAATTCCGAAACATGGGAACGCCGGACACGCACTAAACGCAAAAAAGTAAAAATAAATAAATAATTTAAGAAAAGAAAAAGGGAAGAAGGCAAGGGGTCCGTGACGCCCTAAGCAGGTTCACATCCCCACGCGCCTGCACGTTCCCATCGAACCCACCCACCATCTCCCTCCCTCCCTCTCTCTCTCTCCTGAACAGCCTTTTGTCTCGTCTTCTCTCTCTTCTCTCTCCCTTGTCTGCCCCCTATAAAACCTTCTTGAATCCAGTCGGCGATTCCCGCAGCACCAAAGCGAAAGCAAATCCATTTCTTCTTCGGAACTCACAACCCTAGCGCAAGGTTCGCGTTTTGTTTGCTTGCTCGTTAGTCATTCGATGGAAGATCAGAGCAGCAGCAGGAAGCGGCTCAGGGACAACAGGCAGGACGAGCTGCTGGAGTTGGCCGAGGTGAAGAGGCTCAGGGACGACCTCCTCGACTTCCTCGACGACTCCGAACCCGACCCGGGTGCCCCGGACCTGGACTCCCTCATGCGGAGCTTCCAGGACGAGATCGCCGCTGCGTCGTCGGCGCCGGCGCCGGCGGAGGTGGTGGAGGTGGTCGACCTCACGGCGGAGTCGTCCTCCGCCGGCGACTCGAGGTCGGAGCTCGGGTTCCTCCTGGGGGCCTCGGACGACGAGCTCGGCCTACCGCCCTCGACCACCCTTTCCAGCGGCGAGGAGGCGGCGGCGGTGGCGGCGGCGAGCTGGTGCGAGGCGGAGCTGGTCCGGGCGGCGTCCGAGGCGTCCGGGATCGGCGAGTTCTGGGAGTTCGAGGACGGGATCCCGAGCTACCCCGACCCGTACCAGTTCGGAGCTGCCGGCGGAGGAGGAGGAGGGGCGTACGGCGGAGGGGATGACGAGGAGGGCCAGTACGTGGCGTTCGACAGGCTGTTCGACTACTCCGACGAGGGCTTCGATGGGTCCGATCAGTCGGACTTCCTGTGGCGGCGGCGGGAGACCATGCCGGCGCTATAGGGGGCCGGCGATGGGAACGCGGTTCGTGGGGCGGACGCTGATTTGTATAAATTAACTCTCCTTTTTTTTTGTTTTTGAATTTATTTATTTGTAAAGAGGGAAAATATATGTAGCAGCTAGAAAACATAGATGAAAGGAGGGATTTCTCCTCTCTAGCCTTCTCTTTTTCTTTGTTCTTTTCGGAAATGACGAGAAAGTAGCGAGGAAATGATGTTTGGCAGATACACATACCAAATTCAGCGTCGGTGACTATTAGAAGCGCCTCTGATTGGGGATTTTAAATTGGAATTTGCGCAATGAGTTATGGCTGGTTGATATCTCTTTTTTATTTATCATCTATAATTATCTTTTACCCATCGAAAGAGACCGGTTCGACCTGGAATGGGTGTTTGACAAAACTTTTACTTTACTTCACGGTTCACGTGAACCTTGAAACAAAATAGCACGGCCAGCCGGAAAAATAAATATATCAATGTTAAATTGTCGATTCTTTTAAAAATAATCATTTATGCGCTGATTAATGAGTGAAATTTTTTCATTTTCGATGATAATTTTTATCTAAACATTATCTTGACAAAAGTATCACCTTCATTTTTATAAGGGATATAAGTCCTTTTTTTTGTAAATTTTTTTCAAATCAGTCAATTTTTCACACAAAAATTAATGATTGGTTTTTCGAAGAAATTTAGTTTAAAGAAAAATGGGAAAAGCAATTTCTACTTTTGTTAGAAGGCAAAATTGTTTGCCTCAACATAACATTTTCACTAATCGATTAGCTTTTTGCCATCAAAACACCAGGAAGTCTGAAAATAATTTTCCAGAAATGGATTTTTTAGGGGAAATTGAATAATTTGAAAAACTTTTGCAAAAGTCTTGATTCATATTTTGCTCGAAGTAATTAATTTATGAAAAATATTTTCGATATCAATAATAATATTATATTTAAATATCCTTTTAAATCATGAAAAAAATCTGTTATTTTTGTCAACAATATGAGCAAAATCATTTTTAGTAGAAAATCATATATAGAGCGAACGCTGTTCGCGGAGGCCAATAAGACTCAAATCGGCATAAACCGACAAGAGCAGGCTCTAACGGATTCTCGATCACTAAAAAAAAAAAACAGATGAGCCAAAATCATTTTTGGTTGTCATTTAATATTATATTTGAGGATAAGATATCTTTTCAGATATTATCATACTTACCGACTTTCCATAAGTCACCTCGTCATATGCTTTATTTTCGATACACAAACCCACTGCGATTTACATGTCAAAATTGGTATATTATAAAAGTTTCAGATTGATATGAGGGTAATAAAGAAACAAGACGCGTTTCACAAAATTTAACATGAACAAAAAAGTAAAATACAAGAAGTAAAAGGCCACTTGATGAGCCCTAAATGATTACTAGGAAATTCATAAACAATATTTTAAATTTTACGAGAAAGGGAAAAAAGTATTGTTTTACTTTGGATTAGTAGGAAACAAATCACAAATTTTTTATCATCCGTTAAATTAAAACGAGAGCTAGTGGATGGACGTCCTAGAAGAAGGAAAAGGGAAGGGTCCTCATTATTGTTTTGGGGCCAACGCTACAGTCTTGCCACTCACCTCCAGCTAGTTGAGGGTGCTAGGTGGAATGGAGAGGGATCCAAAAGAAGACCCACAATCAACATGACGCCTGAAAATGCCAATAACTGGATCTGCCGACACCTCTTGCATTTTGGCTCTCGCTCTGGAGGAGAAGGGATGGACTCGTTCTAGTGCCTTTACTCGATCACGTCTGCTTGGGCAAAAACGGAGAAAAAGCCAATTGATCCGATCGATATCCAACCCAAAGTCCTTATGGCGCATTTAGGAGAGCATTTGAAGAAAACTATCACGTATAGGCAAATTACTTTAGATCAGAAAGTTTTAAATTGTACAAAAACTCATGAAGAGGTGAAGGGTTCAAAACCCAGAGGAGGCGCTAGGTGTATTAAGTGTGACTCAGGGGTGGTGGGTCCTCCTGCTTAAGTGTCGGCATTTGGGGGTTTACGGCGCGGTTGTCGGTTTGGCAGTTCTGCTCCAATAAAAAAAAAAAAAAAAAAAAAAAAAAAAAAATTTTAGAACAACAAAATTGAAAGCTCAAGAGACAGCTTATCACTAAAGTCGTTCGATCTTATGTGAAGTGACATAAAAATTGCGTGATTGTAAATGAGTCAGATGTAGTCCTTTGAGCATCGGCATGACTTGACGCAAGGGCTGTTGATGTTGCAGGACCCATCCCCAGTGATTACTGTCGAGGTTGTATGACCACGCAAGTCTAGGTGGGGCTCCGAACATGGCTACCCTTGCACAACCTTCCTTGGCAAACAATCTATGAGCCTCATGCGATCATCTGCGATCCTCCAGATCTTGCCTAAGATAGGTCCGCGACCATCGACTGTTCACCCTCTGGGACCCTCAAACCTTGACGGCCTTCAACTCTCGACGAGCATCAACCAGAGGCTAGCGACTCTTAGGTGCCTGAGGGAGAGAGATGATGAACAGTGCCGACTTTTGGGATTAAAAAGGGAATACAAAAATAATAGCGAGGGTAATATCGAAATAAAGAAAAACCATTAATTCTCACTACCAGCGCCCCAAAAATACTACAATGCCAATGTGGCTCTGCCACTTTCGACAAAAAAAAAAAAAATAAAATGTGGCTCTGCCCTTCATTGCCTCAAGAGAAACGCCTTTGTGGATGCATTATATTTGCCAAATAAGCTTTTCAAATTGCTTTACCAAACACATTCTCTCTTTTAACAAATACTTTTATAGGAAAATAGTTAGTTTCATTGTTTTGCCTCAAGTTAATGTTTTTCACAAATTGATTCATTTTTGTCAAAAAGCCTGAAATTTGTTTTCTGGAAAATGGGTTTCCTTCAGATAGAGTGGAAAATGAATAATTCAAAAAATATTTATGTACATATCATGGTTCATATTACTTATAGTTATTAATCTATGAAAAACATTTTCAATGTCGATAATAATTTTAAATATCATTTTGAATGATGGAAAAAATATCAGTTATTTTTGTGAGCAATATAAGCAAATCATTTTTAGTAGTAAATCATCATCATGAAATAGATAAGCCAAAATATTTTTTAGTTGTCATTTAACACCATATTTGCTGATAAGATATCTTTTTAGATATTAGCATACTTATTGATTTTCCATAAGTCGCCTCATCGGATGCTTTATCTTCGATACACAAACCTACTGCGATTTACATGTCTAAATTGGTATAATATAAAGTTTCAAATTGCTATGAGAGCAATAAAGTAATAAAGCACGTGTGTCGTTAAATTTAACATAAATAAAAAAGCAAAATACAAAATTAAAGGGTCACGAGATAAGTCCTAAATAAGTCCTAAATGGTTACTAATGAATTCATAAATAATATTTTTAATTTAGATGAAAAGGGAAAAAAAAAAACTATTGTTTTACTTTTGATTGATTGGTAACAAATCACAAATTTTTTATTTATCCGTTAAATTAAAACGATAGCTATTGGATGGGTGTCTTTAAAGAAGAGAAGGGCCCTCGCTATCGTTTTGGGGACAATG
Organism: Eucalyptus brandiana; assembly: GCA_014182725.1. Lineage (NCBI taxonomy): Eukaryota > Viridiplantae > Streptophyta > Magnoliopsida > Myrtales > Myrtaceae > Eucalyptus > Eucalyptus brandiana. The sequence goes on from CM024669.1 coordinate 36,050,195, forward strand.
CTACCATCTTGCCACTCACCTAGCTAGTTGAGCCTGCTAGGTGGAATGGGGAGAGATCCAATAGACCCACAATCAACATGATGCCTGAAAATGCCAATCAATGGATCTGCCGACACCTCTTGCTATTTGGCTCTTGCTTAGGGGGAGATGGATGGATTCGTTCCAGTGCCATTCCTCGATCACATGTCTGCTTTGGCACAATTGAAGAAAAAGCCAATCGATCTAATCGATGTCCAACACATGTCCTCGTGGTGCGTTTGGGACATCATTTGGAGAAAACTTCTGCATGAATGCAAATGACTTTCAGATCCAAAGGTTTTCACAAAATGGTAAACACTCATTGCATGACACTCGTGAAGGGCTTTAGAAAAATAAAATTCACAACTCAAGTGACGATTTGTCACTAAGGTTGTGCGATCCTATGCGAAGCAACAAAGAAGTCGCATGACCATAGACGAATTGGATGTGATCCTTTGAGCATTGGCATGACTTGACGCAAGGGCTGATGAGGTCGCATGACACTGTGACCCATCCCCGATGACTGCTGTTAAAGTTGCATGACCCAAGTCAAGTCCACGTCAAGGTTGCACAACCTCAGGCGAGCTTCGACCTTGGGTACCCTCGCACAACCTTGACAAATCATTCGTGAGCCACGCAGGATCTTCTGCGGTCCTCCAAATCTTGCCGCAGACTGACCCCTAACCCTCCTGATTGTGCTTGAGATAGGTTCGCAACCGTCGACTGTCGGCCCTCGACCCTCGACGACCTTCAACTCTCGGTGAGCATCAACCAGAGGTTGGCGACTCTTAGTGGAGTGAAAAGGGAATATATGGAAATGATAGTGAGGGTAATATTGAAATAAAAGAAACCGATTAATTCTTACTTTCAGCACTGCAAAAATTCTACAATGCCAATGTGGCTCTGTCCTTTGCCTCAAGAGAAATGACTTTGTGGATGCATTGCATTTGCCAAATAAACTTTCCAATCGCTTTACCTAACACATTTTCTCTTTGTCAAAGACTTTTATATGTCCCAACAATACTTCACCGAATGCAACTTTAGTCCAAAAAATGGTTTCATGTATCAATTGGTGATAACACGCTGATATGATGTACTGAGCCAATCGAAATATGTTGACTAAGTTGTATTCTCCATCCCGATCAATTTTGGAGTATGACTTCGTTTAGAAAACTGATATTTGATTGGCTCGTTTCTCAATATAACATGACTAGACCACAAAATGAATTCGAAGGGGGACTTTCAACTTTGTAGCACTAGACTGGTGGTTTGTGTTTTCAGAATTCTTGCCACGAAGGATGAACGAGACGCAACGTCGGGTTCAGCGCAAGGGGAAAGAAACAAGTGGGCTCGGTCGGTGCCTCTCGATTCGCGACTTCGCTAAGCCCACGATTCGATGCATTGCAATCGTCCAAGATTACGCAACGTGATCGATCAATGACGGCCCAGGGAGTTTCCTAACGCCTTTCCTCCTCGTTCATCCCGTCAGCTAATCTGGGCTTGAGGCTCTTCTGTGTTTTCTTTTTCTTTTCTTGATTTCTTCTACGGCACGCGTGGATGTATGCACTAGCCTAGTCGTGCATAGAAAGAAAGTACGTAATTAGGGAGATTCCGTATGAAAGAAAGTGGGCATTTACTTGAAAAACTAGAAGGCAGATGAATGAGACTTTTGTCTTAGTAGAGATAAGGGGATGTTACTATCAAGATTCTGTCATCTCGTGCTGACAAACTATACGTGCATAGTTAAGCCGCCAAATCATATTCAAAGACGCTAACAAAATGATCCGTCTTTTTCTATTATGGTTGTACCTTTTGAATGATTTTTTTCCTTTTATCTGTCAGTGCCAGTGTTGTTTCTTGACAAAAGGCTTTTTGGCCGACCGCCGTTGGTCGAATGTTAAGGCCACGGATTTTCGATTTGTTAATACGTAAACCAATTGTATGTTGCCGCTGATAAACACCGCACTCCAATTGAAATGTGCAGTAATTCGATAGATAAGATCATGACTGTTTGATCTCGTGATTTCAAAGCACTGTCAAAACCGAAATCTTACTTTGCCGAATCATGTGTCTCGTGAAATCATGAACTTCGAGAAAAAATAATAATTTTTGTAGAATAGAAAACCTGTGCAATCTATTTGCTGCAAAGCCCACTCTAATCACCATTGACCCAGGCCAACAGCGATGGAGGTGGGTTGTGATGAAAAGAAAAAAACTACACAAGCTATGTTGTTAAAATAGATTCCAAGGAAAAATTGGGCAAAAAATGACATTAGAATAACTTATTATCTACTGTAGGTTAGACATTAAAATAGAACTTAGAAGCGATATTACACTAAGGGCGCGTATGACAACATTTCTATTTCTTTATATCTTTGTTTTTTTGTTCTCTGTAATAGGTTTGGAACAGAAATCCGTTTGGTAACGCACTCTCATTTTTCTATTTCTATAACAAATTTCTAATCTAGAAATAGATTTGGAGCATAAATCATAAGTTAAAATTTTTAGTTTTTCTATTTCTGAAACAGAAATGAGAAATCAAATTTTTTGTTATTGTTCAGTCTCGTCATTGCTCATCGCCCACTTGCCGCTTGTGGGATGCTGGATGCTCGCCGCCGATTGCCGGTGACAAGTTGCCAACTGTTGGCCACCGAACGTCCCGCCGCCGGCCACCAAACTTCGGCCGTCTATCGCCAACTGCTAGTCGCCGGATGTTGGATGCCCACGGGTTGTTGGCCGCTCATTGCCAATCGTTGGATGCCAGAGGCTCACCACCAACCACCAAATGTTTGCCGTTGACCGTCCACCGCTTGCCATCAGCCGTTGGATGTCGGTCGCTTGCCGTTGGACTTCAACCACTAGCCACTTGCCACCAGCCTCTGGTTGCTGGACTTTGGATGTCGAATGTTGGACGTCAAACTCCGGACGTTGGACATCAATTGTCGATTGCCGGACTTCGAACTTTGGCCGCCCACCACCGGTGACCGGACTTTGGCGCCGATGTCGGGCGTCGGACTTCGGATTCACCGCCCGTCGTCGGTCACCGGATGCTGAACGTCGGTTGCCAAACATCGGACGCCGGTCGTTGCTGCTCATAAAAATAGAAATTTTATTCTGTTATCAAATGAATTTTTATTTCAGAAATAAAATTTTTGAATCGTTATCAAATATGTTTATTTGCTCATAAACTCGTCCATGAAATAGAAATTGATTTCTATTCCATAAATTTTGTCATACACACCCTAAAGTACCAGCATCCTAGAAAATGATGAAAATAGAAGATTCTTGACCACCACCTGCGGTGGCCCAGTTGGATAAGTGCTCCCATAATCCTTTACGAGAGGAGAGGAGTTCGAATCCTGCTGGTCGCACGGGATCTTAAGTGCGATGTCGGGGTGGTGGGTTCTCCGCACCCAGGTTCCCCGGGTCAAAAAAAAAAAAAAAATAGAAGATTCTCGTGTTTGTCTCCATGTTGATCACGACAAAATCCTAACCTCGTGCATTTTGTAATTTCTTGATTATATTGATAATTTGCGCTTGTCATTTTGATTGTCTGACATGTCCTTCTTTCATCATGAATCTCAATTTCCACATGTTAAGAATGTAAAAAACAGAACTAAGAAAAGAAGAGAAAGTATGATTTAAGTCATTTTAAAGAATGAATATAAATTGTTGGAGGATGGGAAAGATTTAATAGGCCTAATTCCCCTCCCCCAAAAAAAAACTTTACTTTAGATTTGATCCTAATTTGGGCTAAACTTTTTTTTTTGTCACATAAAAACCCCTAAATTTTAGGTCCGGTTCCCTTGAATTCTTTCATCTAAAAACACCCCAAGCTTTAGACTTTAGTTGCAAATCTATCCTAGATTTTTTTTTTTGTTAAAAATAAAATCAACAACTGTTAGATATGTTTCAAATTTGAGGCCGAAAATGAAAATTTTCCAATTCAAGTAAGTTTTCTATTTTGAATGGGCTTTCTAATTGAATAGTCTTTCTAGTCAGAGAAGGTCTTCTAAAAAGAGATTTCTTGCTTTAAATTTGATTCTCACCTATACATAAAAAGTTAAGATAGAAAGAATCTAAGCATTTCAGAGCCACCTATTGTAACTTTTGATTTCTATGATGGATTTTTGCTTCTTCTCCCCTTGTGGAAAAATCCACAAGGGTTTCCACATAAAATCTTGTGTTCTTTTCTTTTTCTTAATTTTAATTTCGTTATAGTTTTTGCATTTGCCATAACGGGTGCATTTGGGAGAGGCATTCCCTAAGTCCCTTGGGCATCTAAAGTCCTTTAGGCCAAATGAAGTGTGTTTGGCAATGTTTTTTTTAACCCCATTTCCCCAGTGTTAGCCTTCCAAAGGCTGAAAGCCCAAGGCAGCTAAGGGGTGCGTTGGGCTCTTACCTTTTGAGCATGCTGACTTACTACTGTTCACTTCTTCTTCTTCTTTTTCGTTGAATGGGACAGGCATGGTTGCGAGTGGTTGTCAGCAAAGGGCAAGTGGTCGAGCAACCCCTAGCGACGGTCTCGACAACCCAGATTTATTGTGCAACCTTTGTGAAGGGCCGGTTGAGGTCACTTGGTCATTTCAGTGACCCACCTTCGGCGACTTGGATTTGGGTCGCGGCAAGGTCACATGACCTCCGTTGACCTAGTGTGACCTCACTAAGACCTAGATCTAGGTTGCTGATGGTCGCGTGACCTCACCGAGCAATACCAAGGTCTAGGTCGCTAGGTCACTGGTTGTGCGACCCACGTGGCGAGGTTGTGTGACCTCCGGCGACCCAAATTTGGGTTGTGTGAGGTGGCGTGGAGGTTGCGGCCGCCTAGTTGCGCCTTTGCGGGGGGTCGCTCGACCTCAGACAGCCCTCTCCGGTGGTTTCTGGGTCTTGCAACCTCATAGGTCGGCCGTCGAAGATAGATTTCAATCGTTGGCGGCTATTTGCCCTCACTGGCCAATTTTTTTTTTGACGGATTTTCTCTCTCTTTTTTTTTTTTTTAATTACAAAAGTCTTTTATAAATATAATTTTTCAAAACGCTATTTTGCTCAAAGGTACTTCACAATGGATTTTTATATTACAATTTAATAAACACAATTTGTATTTTGAAAAATCCCTTTAACTTAAAGTCTTTTACATTTTCTCAAATACTTTCCTCGAAAGTCCAACCAAACGTACGCAATAACAACTTTAACTCTAGTCCCAAATATACCCTTTTTTTTTTGTCTAAAAGAAATCACTACTCTTGAATCTAGTTTCAAATTTGCTCCATTAACTTTCCATTCGAATTTGCCATGAGTTGTTTGACATTGTATTTTTTCATTGGTAACAAATCCATAACATCTAGGAGGCGTGAAAATTTCTCTTTAAAACAAAAGTGTTATTTGATATGAAAATGGGGAAAGTTAGGGACGACTAACGGTCATTTTTTGACAAAGGGCTAATGTGAGAAATTTGGGACTAGTGATGATTCTTTTTAGTCAAAAAGAGTTTAGTAGATTTGAGACTTGACATAAACTTGGATTTTTTTCTTTTAAGACAAAAAAAGTTCAGGACAAATTTGGATTGGATATAATGTTGAGTTTTTTTAGATAAAAATATGTTCGAGGTAGAATTGAGACTAAATTTAAAGTTTGGGTTTTTTAATAAATTATGCCAGATTTAATTTAAATTTGGGTTTGTTTGATGGTTTTATGGATTCTATAGAGAGATGAGTCGAATCATACTTTCCTTTCTTTTTTCTTTAGTCTATTTCATGTACGTACGTACTTGTCTCTTTTTTCTTGCTAGTTCAAGTGAAAGGGGACCAAAAGGAGACCAAATGGAAGGGGAGAGAGCACAAGAGACGCTTACAAAAGTATCACCGAGTAAAATTGTTTCCTTCTGTCTTCATTTTTAATCCTCAATTTAAAGGCTGACAAATTTTCTCTGCCAGAGAGGAAACTTGCATAAATTCTTCCTTTAATTATAGAATTGATGAATGATAATTACACTTTATGAGGGCTAATCCCAGTACCAAAAGGTTGAGAAAGTTAGTAGCCTGATGACAAGGCCGGCAACGAAGCCTCGGTGAATGACAGTCGTACCTATCCTAGTTAAAAAGTATTGAAATTCCTTGTAGGATATGCTTTGACCCACAACACATAAATGATATGGGCATTCCGTGAATAAAAAATATGGGTGAAGATGCTGACTTCCTCCATATGCACAGAAAGATTCTATGCGAAACTTTACTATTTCCTGAGACTGGCTTTGCACTTTTCTTACACAAATTATGCGATCCTTTCTTCACCTTGTATTAGGGCCTCCGGCCAAGGGACAATCTCAAGTACACAGCTTCATTGAGCGTCGGTCTCATAAAATGTAATTAAAGCGTGCGAAGATTTCCTCAATAGTCTAGTGGTAAAAGAGAAAAAAATCTGTTTCCATTCAAAAACATCTATATGTCCAATGATCGATATAGTACACTATCATGCCTTTATCATAAGGTGAATCAAACTCGTTCACGATTCTTTTCACTTAAAAAAGGACAAATAGAAATTAAAGGAGAAATACAACCCATTTACATCTCCTTGCACTTGGTCTCACGAGGCTCGGTGCCTATCGATGTAAACGATAAGTTTTTTCGTCTGTTGAACGATGTCGACCAAAGTTTGGGGCTTGTCCTTGGAGATCCCCTTCATCTTTAGATCAGGGAGCGGGGGCAAGAGCGGCTGTGTCGAGTGATGTCGGGTGACGGGTGTTGCGGCCGCTCTGCAATGAGAGCCGCCGCAACGCTGGCGATGGGGATTTGCCGCGGGCCACCGGTGGGCTAGAAACGCATGTTCTTATTTTGCCTTTACTCTGCAATCCCAACCCGGGTAGCGGAGGAAATAGCGAATTTAAAGAAACACGAGGAGCTCTTTGTTATTTTCTTGGAGGAGGAGGAGTTTAATTTTTGTTTTTGCAGGTCAGATTAAAAGGATCTTCAATTTTTTTTGGATGGATTAAATGGGTGAGGTTGGACTGAACGTGGGTAGGGGAGAGTGTTCTAACTTATTTAAGAAATAGAGGGGTGAATTTTGGTCCAATCTGACCCAACCCAACTCAATCCGACCTCTATTTGTAACTCTACTTGTTTGAGAGTAAGTGAGGTCATTTAACGTGGGAGTTCTCAATCTGTACAGAAGCATTCGGCATTATAATAATGACTTTGTAAGGAAGATTCGTATCTATTCTACATCTTTCAATGGAATCTTTTCGGTTTTTTCCACTCTAAATATTTTGAGTGTACTACACGAAATGAATACTCATCGATCACCAATGGATCTCCTTCTATCGCAATTTGAGGTACTTCATATGTCGCGCGAGTCATGCAAAATAGGACGGCCGGCGTCTCTCCAACTCAGCCACGCAGGGCTACTATGATTCAGCTGTAATCAATTAAGCCAACATTATCAAATAATTAGATTATTACTCGATTAGGAAGATTTGAAAGAGGCCAAAAACTGCAAGCAAGTTGGGTGGCTTTGGGGGAAATAAAAAAATCTCCGAAAAACCTTCGAAACACAGCAGCAGCAGCAGCAGCCGCAAGGGGAAGCGAGAGAGAGAGAAAGAGAAAAGGGTCCTTCCCCCCCGCAGCAGCAAAAATCTAGCCCCCCCCTCCGCCCCTCCTTCTCTCTCTATCCCCACCACGCAAACCGACCCCCACTCGGGCTCCCCGCGAGTCCCCGCCACGCGCGGCCCGGGAGGTCCCCCCGCCCGCTCGCGTGCGCGCCACTCCCCCGCCCGTCGCGTGCGCATCCGCAGCACGGCAAGTACGTCAATAAAGAATAATAAGGAGGGGGGGGCGAGAGCAGGGTAGAGAGAGAGAGAGAGAGAGAGAGAAAGAAAGCTTTTCTTGAGCAATAGGTCACTCTCTCCCTCTATCTCTATCTCTATCTCTCTATCTCTCTCTAGAAGTCGCAATCCCTCTCTCTCGCGATCGATCGGGCGACGAAGGGGCGAGACCGATCGGGGTTCGTCGTTTCGAGGAGGAGGACGAGGAAGTGGGAATTCTCTGTTGCGGAGATCGGGGGGCTTCGAGATGAAGATAAACGTCAAGACTCTGAAGGGCACCAACTTCGAAATCGAAGTGGAGCCCCAGGAAGCGGTCAGTTCCCCCTTCTTCCTCCCCCCCGCCGGCGGTTTCCCGCGGTTTCCGCCGCCGCCGGGGCTTTCCAATTCGGTCCCTGAATCGGTGCTCCCCGGGCGGGGGGGTCTTCGGGCTCTTTATCCGGTGGTTTAGGGGCCCGATTATGGCCTTCGGGATTGATCCCTAGTGCCTCCGGCTCTGAGTGGGGCGCGCGCTTCGGTGCCCGCGCAATTGGGGGCTGCTGCTGTTAGGGTTTCGTTCCGATTGCCTTGTCCTGGCCTGCTTTCGTGCTGTCTAGTGGGGGGACGTCGTGTTTACTGTTCTTCTGGCCCGATTGCATCGCGTAATTCCGCGCGTGCTGATTAGTCCCTGCTCTCTTTTGGGTTTTTTTTTTTTTTTTGGCTCTGTGTGTCGTTTGGCTGAGTAGAAATCTCGGGTTTTAAGTGATTTCTTTGCCGGGTGTTGTTAATTCTGAATTCGTATGAGATTGTTGGAGTCGTGAAATTTGCGTGAGTGGGTGGATTTTGCTAAAGTAGTATTGGGTTTTCGTTGTCTGTCATATTTGCAGTTGAACTTTATGTGTCCACACCGAGGGCTTTATGTGTCCACACCGAGGGCTTTATGTGTCCACACCGAGGGCTTCTTCAGTTGTGAAATTTCAAATGCTGACCTAGTGATATGATTTGTGTCTACATTCGTTTTAGCAGCTTATTCTAGCCTAGATATCGGCAATAGGAAGCACCTAGGTGCGTGTTGGATGTTTTGGAGCTTGTGGTTTATAGGAAGTGTGGACATCCTTTCTCCAAGCCCCTTTCCTTGTGCTGCAGAAATGCAGTATTTCACCAGTTTTGCTTTTGTGGAATTTAAATTCAAGTTTTTGCACTGGTGTGGTGGTACTAACAAATTTAGTTTCTGGAAATCCTGAAAAACTTGGGTTTGGTACATTCCGTTTGGTGCTAGTTTCAAGGTTCCAGTTATGCTGATATCACTTGCTCTCCTGTGGTCTCCGAATGTTTGTGTTTGTGTTCACCTGCTTCCCTGGATCGAGTTGTTCTATTTTTCTGAGTGGGTCTGTTGTTGCTCCTTCTGAAGTGGGGGAAGGAAGTTGCTTTTTTCCATCAAGGATTTTCTTTTTTCGGTCTGTGAGTATTATGTTGTATGCAAAAGTTGTCGGAATGGAGTCAATCTGCTTCTTGATATTAAAACTTACATTAATCTTTCCAGACAAATAAGTAGGTGCCTAATTTCTAATTGCTTATTCTTTTTGCTGCTTTTTACAGGTTGTTGATGTAAAGAAAAAAATCGAAATTATTCAAGGAGCTAGTATGTTCCCAGCCTCTCAACAGATGCTTATCCATCAAGGGAAAGTCCTCAAGGACGAAACTACCTTGGACGAAAATAAAATTGTCGAGGGTAGTTTTATTGTAATCATGTTAACAAAGGCAAGTAAAAAATTTCACCTGATTTTAGAAAGAACTACTTTGTGTAACTGCAATCAACGGCATCGTCACCAATGGGGAGGCTGCAAAGTCTTTTGTGCTGCTTTAATATGTTGCCTAGATAATGGCACATTCTTCAAGAATTGCAAAGAATGGAATAGCTGCAGGACAGAGATAACATTTTTCACATTGAGTGTTGCAAGTCATTGGGGGAATAATTTTTCTCATGGCTAACTAAGAGTAGACTTTCGTTGAACCAAAACCTAGAATAAACTTTCACTGATGTAGCCACGACAAGGTTGAACTGAAGAAGCTTGTGAAGTTTTCATGGCATAGTTCTGGAATGCCTCAAGCTGAAACCACATGTAGGGATGAGTATCCTATTTTTTCTATAGCTTCATGGACCTTATCATTAGTTCTAGATATGCAGCGTGTGAAATGCTGCCAAATTGAAGCCAACTAATTGCCAGAAATATGCTTCACCTGTGCTGAAGCACTTCTTTGTTAGGAAGTGAGGAGCCTCTAGTTATAGTATGCTTAAGTATATACCTCCGAATGTTTGAAGTTTTTGTGGATGTTTTGCTAAATAGTATCGTCTTTATAAATATGATGTCCCCAATGGAACAGCACTCACCCTTTCTTTTTCAATCTCGGTGAAATTATTTTGTAGATATACCCAATTGTTTATGTTAAAGTAGCAATTAGATATAGTTATTGAGCTGCTCTTTTGGATTAGAGTAATAAAAGCTATGCTTAATGATTTAGAAGAAATGATAAACTTACTAATGTGGTAATGGTTTGATTGAGTATCTTAAGAGGTGATTCGAAGTAAGAGATAATAGACTTTTTTATAAATTTCAAATACAATCATACTGCATCATTTACTGTACTATTTTTACAAGCATATGCATGGCATTATTGAAAAAATTACTTAGAGCAATCAGATTCGATTTATTTTTTAACATTAGAGGAAAAAAAATGAACTAGTTAAAGTAGTGTATTTGTTATTTTTAGAACCTTTATCTTAGAGGAAAGCAGTCTGCACTGGTTCAGATAAATCAAAAGTTGATTCTTGGAAGCCGAAATTTCTTCTCTTTCACATCAAAAGAAGAATTTTATTGTCGCTGTTGATTGAGGATGTGCCAGTGGGTGAATGGTTTACCCAATTTGAACTTGTGATTCTGTAGGATAGCATAAATCTTTTGTAAAGGGACTAGTCTTTCCTTACAAACTGAACTTTCGAAATTTATTTCGCTTGACATACCTCCTTTCAGAAGTAGCTGGGACACTTGCTTTGTGAAGGGGCTTTCCTGGTAAAATTGGTTAATGTGCTAGATCCTGGATTGTCAAACTCAGTTTTTCTCATAGGGTCGATGGGGTATCCATTAAATCAGAGTGTAAAATCGAGAATCTTGCAAAATAACTGCAAGATATTTTATGTATTATGTTTGCATATATCCTAAAGCTCTAAACTTTAAAATAAGCAATAAAAACAATGAGAATGAAATAAGTCAAATTACCATCATCAATAAAATGATGCCTTACAGTGATGTTACCCCACTTGCATAGATTTCATGTTCATATGCTAATAAAATGTCATCTACAGAAAGACATCTGCAATTTATCAACTGGGTCGCATTAATTAAGGTTGAATTTTTCTTTTGTACTATGAGTAAGCAATTTATCCATGTAGCACCATTTTTTCGGGTAATTCACACAAGTGAAAATAGATGACATTATTAGGCTAAAGTCTTTCAATAGTAAGAAGCTTAAATCTATTTGGATCCACATTTTAGCTGAGTAGAGTAGCTAAATACAAGCCTTTGGCTGAGCAAACTAACATAATGATGAATCGCTAACTAATCTAGTTTCTTCTTAGTGTCGTTACCTCAATTCAAAGATTCCAAAGATTGATGCTGCTCTCTCTGTTTGTACCAGTGAAGAAAGCTCTCTTTTTACTTGTGTTTTTGAAGGAAAAAAAGGCAGTGCATTAATGAAATGGGAGTTTAACTGAGGGGCATTGGGCCCCAATTCTTTCTTTTATTTCATTTTGGGCTTCTTTGAGCCCCAAACTCCAAGACCAGAAGCTAAAAAAGCCTCCTGGAGAATATACCAAGTCACACAACCCAACTTTCGAGTTTAGTGATTTTACCGAGTTAAAATGTGAGTTCACCCAATTTTACTCTTTGAATGGTTTTCTTCCAATTTAACACGTTTTTCAGCATTTTGACTTGGAAAATCGAGTCAATTTTCGATTTTGGTAACACTGGCTAAACCAACTTGCTTTGAGCTTCAAATGTGTCTTGCTAGTATGAGAGAGCTTATTTAGTAATCATATTATTTCGAAGAGCACTTAGTCAGGAGAATATCTCACACAAAGCTTTTGATCATATTGGTGAAAAGTGTTATCATTTGATAAAGACTGGCTATCTTAAAATTAGACCTCAGGGTCTCTGTTGCCAATATCCATTTGTTTGGAGGTGCTGAAGGGTGATAAAAATAAAACCAGATATCTGGTGCCTTCTGTTAAGTCCTAGGTCCTTTTGCAATTGTTATCCTTGGTTTGCAATTTTTTTTTTTTTTTTTGGTAAAATTGGTTTGCAATTTTTGGGTACGTCCTTTCTAACTTTTCATATTTGCTTCCATATTTTTAAGAGTAAGAGCTCGTCTGGTGAGGGATCAACTGCTTCTGCTGCACCTCCATCAAAGGTATTTGATACTCTCAGATGATGTTGATCTGCAAAGTTTGTGGCAGTGTTGTGCAATTTTCTATTGTCTTCCGATCTACTCATAATTACAACGGTACAGATTTAGCCATACTTTGAGAACTTTTGGCACCCGAATGATATCATTAAAGAAAAATCACATAGAAAGCTGTTTTTGTGTGGAAATTCCTTTGTGCTCAGAATATAGAAAATGAAGCAGTTTCTTTGTGCAGGCTCCTCAAACAAGTGCCCCACCTTCTGCTCCAGTACCACCTTTGACAGTACCTCCGGCTCCACTGGCTAGTTCAACGTATGTTCTCAGCTTTTGCTGTGCCTCTTGTGTTATCTCGGAGTTGTGCATTTGTCTGTGTGCACATGTAAGCAATCGTTAAATGTCATTTACAGGCCTGCTGCTGTTACAACTGCTGCTCCTGCACCCACTGCTGCTCCTGCACCCGCTCCTGCTGCTGTTGGGTAAGTATTGTGCCTTTTATGTCTCTGTTCGCAGAAGACATTTGGGTGTTTACAATTACGATTTATTGTTTTTATCTCTTTCGTCCAAAATGCTCTTGATGTCTTAGTCTGGTACTTCCGCCCACGTGAGCTCTTAGCATACTGTTGTATTTTTTTCCCTCAGTGCTGTTTTATCTTGCCTATTGATTTAATGTATTTTCAGGTCGGAAGCTGATGTCTATGGCCAAGCAGCTTCTAATTTAGTGGCAGGAAGCAATTTGGAGGGAGCAATACAAGAAATATTGGAGATGGGGGGAGGGACATGGGACAGGGACATTGTTGTGCGTGCTCTTCGTGCAGCTTACAACAATCCAGAGAGAGCAGTTGAATATTTATACTCGGTCTGTGATTGCTGTTAACTTTTGGACTTCTTGAATCTGGATTCACTTTCTTCTGTTTCAAGTCACCATGTTCTTGATATTTGAATTTTGAAGTTCTTGGCACCGTATGACTTCCAGAACTTTCAAAGAAAAGTGCTGGCAGATGCTTATCATTTGTTTACTTGAACCTCTTTATCAAACAGTTGCAATTTGTCAACTCTTTTCTTCACCTGTTAGTTTGAAACGGTGACCATATACATTTGCCATCACTTATCAGGGTATCCCTCCGCAAGCTGAAGTTCCACCTGCTGCTCGAGTTCCTCCTGGTGCACAAGCTGCAAATCCGCCTGCCCAACCAGCACAGCCTGCCCAACCTGCACCTGTCCCTTCGAGTGGACCTAATGCTGTCCCTTCGAGTGGACCTAATGCAAATCCCCTCGATCTGTTTCCTCAGGTACCTGTTTTGGAGTTTAGAATTTAATGGCCATGTGGTTGGATTAAATGAATCATGTATCTGTGTTGACAGGGTCTTCCAAGTGTGGGCTCAGGTGCTGCTGGTGCTGGTACTCTAGACTTTCTTCGAAATAGTCAACAGGTGATATTTCCCTGTACCCCCCCTGTTCTCTTTCTCTCACGTCCTTTCCCTCTTTATCCCTCTAATCCTCTCTCCCCACCTACTGGCGCCCCCACTTGAATCACAAGCCCAACACCATCCTCACGTTAACAAACAATTCAAGCTCAAACACATGAGCATAGTTTGTTCATGCATGTCCTCATGCACTGCAGAGCTCCTGAATGTCTTTGCTAGTAGAAAATTGTTTTTGATCATTTTTTTGTTGCAGTTTCAAGCTTTGAGAGCTATGGTTCAAGCCAATCCACAAATATTGCAGGTTTTTGCACCTTCTCTTGTTGTTATGATTATTGTTAAATTTTGGGTAAGGTCTTTCATCTGAAGTAGCAATCGACATATTCTTTTGTGACTATGCAGCCAATGCTTCAAGAACTTGGAAAACAAAATCCGCACCTTATGAGGCTTATTCAAGAGCATCAAGCTGACTTCCTCCGATTGATCAATGAACCTTTGGAGGGTGGAGAAGGGTTAGTACTTATGATGACAATTGCCTGTTCTACCAGTTTTAGGGTCGAATATTTATGGTGCTTCCATTGATCAATCTTGTCAGGAACATCCTGGGGCAGTTGGCATCAGCCATGCCACAGGCAGTGACTGTCACACCCGAGGAACGTGAAGCAATAGAGAGGGTAAGTTTTTACTTTCAATTATCTGACTAACCATCCCAGTGTAGCGACCCTCCTTTTATGCCTTCCTCCCTTCATCAGTTGGAGTTCATCTAGTATCTCTCTTAATTTGTTCTAAGCCATTGAAAATAAGAATCGTTGGGAGAAGTGAATGTAATGGCCTAAATGGGAGCTGAACTTGATGATTCATATGAATGGTCAACCTGGAATGGCCTATCTGGAGGCTTTGTTTTTACTGTTTATGACAACGTTGAATGTCTTTCTTGATGTCTTTGTACTCTGGGAAGTGCTTTTGGCTGAACTATGTATGAACACTTTCATATATGCTTATGATGTTATGCCTGCCGATGCATACTGCTAGATGCCCAGAGCAAATAGTTTAGTTGCTGGCAATTTATCCCCTTTATGGTTGTTAACTCTCTGTACGACTGATTGGTTATATGACTACCCATTTGATGTCATTCGGTTGTTAGGTTGTTGGAAAGATCGGATAAGTGTAGCTCAAATTTTTGGCTTGCTTCAACTAGGAGCTTTTAGATTTTACAGTCAAGACTGCCTAAGTTGCTTGGGTCATAGTTTTTGTCAGGAGGGACTTGCATTTCTGTCTTGCACGTTATTTGTTTGTTTTTTGCTTTTCTCTGTAAACAGTATTCCTCTTCATTGCGGTTACTAATATTATATTCCTTGATTCAGCTGGAAGCGATGGGATTTGATCGGGCAATTGTTCTAGAGGTGTATTTCGCTTGCAACAAGAATGAAGAGCTGGCTGCTAATTACCTTTTGGATCACATACATGAATACGAGGACTGATTCGAAGAAATAGGATGGTTCATTTGTTCTCTCTATGCTGTGCCCTAAATGTTCGCAGTGTCCTTCTCCCTCTTTCCAGTTGCATCTTGTTAACCTTTGACCTTTAATATTTTGTGTTGTCGGAGTGTCTGAGGCCGGCGGGCAATGTGGATGATGTATTTTTCCTTCTCACCCTCTGTGGTCTTTCAGGCTCTCCTGGTCACTGAATTTCTGTTTTCTATACATAGTTATCTTGGTTATTGATTCTAATAGTGTACTTGTTTCACATTTTATTCTGTTGTCATCTTACAAAATTTGGGCACTGATGTGATTATTTTGCGCTTTGATTTCAATGGTCTGCTACTGAGGCTAAGCAACAGATGATTGCCTTGTTCTCGTTGCAGTCCATTGCAATATTTTTGCACGCAGAATTTAGGAGAGATTGTTTTTATGCCATTTGTTGGTGGACTGAGATTTTACACAGTAGCGTGCCCAAAAAGAGAATCTTATACCATGGGGAGTTTAGTCTCTTACGAGGAGATTTCAAGCGCATCAGTGCTCAGATCGCTATTTAGTTTCACGTTAGTTCTGAAGCCTTTAGTCTCTTATTTATATCGGTATATAAAATTGTGTTGACTATTTGATAATTCACTTTTAGATAGGAAACAGCGCAAAATATGGTTTGATCCAAGGTGGATTGCATGAGCGAGAATGTATAGAAAAGTAACAGCAGCAATTACGGACCAGAAACATAAGAGGGGCTGGAGCATGGTAAAAGCTCTCGCTAGTTACATTAGCAGGGACCATGGTAAAAGCTCTCCAATGGATCGATCTCCATCTAATGAGGAAGGTGTTGGAAATGTCGTTGAGGGTGATGGCAAACAAGGTCGATAGGTGTTGATAGCAAGGTCGGCAAGGAGAGAAAGGGGCCTCAGAAGGAGGAGATCTGGAGGTGGAAGACGGAGGCACGAGTAAGATGAAAAAAGAACAGGAAAAAGAGAAGAAAAAAATCCTAGACATAGTTGCCTTTGCTCCAATTGCCAATCAGGTTGGCTGAAAAGCTCGGGCCCTTATTCGAAATTAAGTGTTATTTTGTAAGTGGTATTTTAGACTTCTAGTGAAGACAAAATTCACATTATGACGCCCTCTTTTAAAAAAAATTAAAATTCTCTTACTCCAGACCTTATTCAAATTTTCCCTGAAGGTTTTGACAGTATAAAGAGTCAGTCTAACGTTCAATTTGAACTTTGAGGCCTATGAGATGTATTAGTTGCTTTGCTAGTCACCTGCTGGCCTGAAATTAGAAAAGATTTGTATGCTATTTTTATCTAATGTGACTAGCTTGAAATTAGAAAAGATCTGTATGCTATTTTTATCTAATAATTTAGAATTTGGCGTCAATCATCTCTTGCTAAGTCAAGATAACGTCGTTCTATCAAATTTAGTACTTGATGATTTCTTATTTAGTGCAGTCTTATATCTTTATATTCCATTGGTAAAATAATGGCATCTCTCAGCCGACTCTAATTTTAAAAGGAATAAAATACAAGTACCATTGTTTGTCATTCTATTAGTCTAGGCTTCATTTTACTTTTTTATACATTGACTGCGATCGTGGTATCGAGAAAATCAAATGTTTCCTAGTATTCAAATAAATTTATTGATCACATTTAAAATGCAAACGAGAAAGTATATTTGTGGAAACTCATGATACATGTGACAAAGTTCATATAAGGAAAAAAAATATAAAAGAAAAGAATTGCAATGGCTGATATACATCTTTTCTTTTCTTTTTATACTTTTTTTCCTTAATCTTCTCTTTTTACTTATGGCCTTTCGTGTTACATAGGACTGCTGGCATCCATAGTAGAGATTTCAGATCAAAATTGGTTAGAAGGACCATATCGATAATTCATCAAAATTTTTATGACTAATTGGATTAAATTGAATAGTTTAAAATTGAATTGACTAGCATATAATAGGTCTAGAACTTTTTGGACAATATTCCAATGCTATGCGGTATTGTATTCTTCCCCAAGAAGCTTGAAGGCTTTTGATGGTGAGATTCAAGTGAAGTCGCAATATAAAGTGAGAATGAGTGTGCGTGTTGAGTTTGTCCGTTGCCTCTACATTCGAACAAGATAGAAAACTACAGTCGGTTGTGCGAAAGAGAGAATTTCAGGGTTAAATTAGAACAAGGATGGAGGTATTTCTTTGTATGGTTTCTTGAATTTCAGTGATTTGGAAGCCATATGAATTGGCATAGATTTAGAGGAAATTGTTCAAAAGTTCTAAATCTATTGCATTTTTGCCAATTCAATTCTAAACATTTTAATTTTGTCGATTGAACCATAAATCTTTTTATGTATTGCCAATTGAGTCATAAACTGTTTTACGTTTTTTAATCGAATTCATTCGGTCAATCTTGATTGGAAATCAATGATGTGGTAGTTTGGTTAGCATTGATTGTCTTACGTTGTATGGCTAGCGTCGGTGTGAATAGATTTTAATAATTTTTTGATTTTTTGATCTTTTATTGATTTTTTTAATTTTCCATTTTTTTTTCCTTGAATAAATTCATTACAGTTGTTTTTGTTTGAATTTTTTTGTGATATTAATCCTGATATTTGAGTTGATTACTATTTCTCAAGAGAAGTTACAATGATGAAGACCTTTGAGCATATGATAACTTGAATTCACTTACAAACTTCGAAGATAATTACTAACTCCCATTTAGATGGACTTAAAGGTAAGTTACGATTATTGAGGTCAATTATTGAGTCATAAAGGTAAGAATGAAGAGAAGTTAGTATTAACAATGCGAAATTACTAACCCTAATAGAACTACTAATAACAATTAATTGAAGAAAATTATTATATTATTGGATAATTACCGGTAACAACATGCTCAACTTACGAAGTGTAAAGAATGTTAGTAATTTTGACAAAATTGTACCAATGATAAGTGCAATCAGCTTACGAGGAGTTGAAACACAACTTAGCGATGAGTTCATTGGCTGGACGTTCATGTACTAATTAATAATGATTCACTCCTGAAAACGAACCAAAAGAGGGTGATGTGGCTAAAAGATAGTGGAATTCGCCATCAGATGACTGCCTATTTCACTTTCGTTAACACGGATAAAAACCAGCTCCAGGAACACAATCCAGCAAGAAGCGGTGGACACACGATAAGCAGGTGCAGAAGGCACGTCCAGCTTCTCGGGGCCTTTTTTCTTTGACCATCTGCAAACGAACAAGCACCAACACGAAGCCACCAGCCCAGCAAGGAGTGGGGAAACGGAATCACAAATAGAGAGGACATTTGAGTGTTTTACTGGCCTGTTGCTTAAACTTGCTTGCTTGCTGCAAAAATGATACCCAGTCGATTTAGCAAGCGAAAATCAACCGTCGCTGCGATTGCAGTCAAAGCTTGGATAACAAAGTGCAAATTGAAAAGACGAGGTGCAGGAACAAAACAGCCTTCAGGATTGCACGTGTTCCCTGGGCCAAAAGTTGATGGATGCGTAGTACATGAAGGACTTAGCATGGAACTGCGTAAATTATGTAACAGACTCAGAACAAAGTTCGGATTAAGAGTGGGAGATTTGAGGCCTGTAATCTCGCATAGAAATTAAAGCTTAAAGACAAAAGGCTTTGAAACTTCGATAAGCTTACACAGATGGCAATCTACTCCCAGTACACGAAGGGCAGGCAACTGCTCATAAGTTCCCGGTGACTGCATATCAAGCAGCCCTTCAAAATGAAGCTCAAGAAAGGGACTGGAATTCCCAGGTGTCTTTGCATATAGAACCATCTGCATTGTAACAATCAACTAGTCGAATGAATAGACTTCAGTTAACAAGGAATTAAGGGCTTCCTATGCTAAAGTAACTGCAGGAAAATAAATGAACAATTGACTAATTTCCCAGAACAACCAAAGATAAATTTTCAAATCTGGAAAATGAACACGTTATTTTCGCGAACTCATTTTGCTTGGGGTCACTACCACCGTCCCACAGGACTACAGACTACCACACGATAAAACTTGTTTGAATAAAAGATTTTTCATGCATACACAGAACATCAAAATGTGTTCGCCGGAGAAGTTATTCCAGTAAGAACATATTCAGGTAAAAGCTTTTCCTAAAAGAAAAAGATATCACACCAATGAAACAATTGAATACAAATAAAGAAATAAGAGCTGACTAGGAGAGGATAGCTTACACTAGTTCCAAAACCCCATGACAGCATGCAGCAGTCCCTTGACGCCAGTGACAAACAGAGGAAGAGAGTGTAGCAGGATCTTGTTAGTTGAGTACAAACCTCAACACATTCTATTTTTCACCAACAGGATTGACATTTCAAGCCTTACAAATCACTTGTTAAAGCCCCAGTATCTTTCATCAGAAATGCACAGTCAAAAACTGTCGTTTCCTTAAGATACCTATGGTGTCCAACTTCACCAAAATGTCCTGCACTCATATTTGTTCTCAAAAATACCGAATGTGCACGATGGGAGCACCCAACATCTCTCACTTTAGCCACCCACCTTGCAGCTTCCCATTCTCCAACTTGGCTCAACAAAATCAAAGAAAGCCACATAAAGCCTACAAGTTGAACCACGAACAAATGCATGTCTATAATAGTGAAGACGTGCTATCTTGAGTCAAGAAGGGTTGACGGATGACATCCTTCCTCACAAATGTCATCATAAGCGCATAACTCATGATGGACTAAAATTGCGGCAAGATACGAGGATCTCCAAACTCTTCATGATTCAATATGGAAAGCGGCATATTAGGAAATGTATTGCATATATTGAGAAAAGGCACCTGGGGTAACATTATCTTGGTGTCATTGCTTCGGAATATTGCAATATGATGGTATTTGTGAGAAACTTATCCAGTCTGAATTACTATCTTGGGCAAATGTTTTTCTGCCAGTCAATTTTCCTACTATGGTCAGAGTAACTTATTGGTGTTTGTGGGAGCATTGGAACCAGATCATTCAAAATCACACCCCCTCCAATATCCATTACGACTCCAACGAATTATCAGCTCCTTCCAAGAATTTGGGGTAGCAAGATCTCAACGGATTCAGCAAGAGCAGCATTCATGGCAGCCACCACCACAGGGGTCAATAAAAACCAATTCAGATGTGACTCTGTTTGGACAGCACAAGTTAGCTGCAGCATCAGTGTATTAATCCCCTCTCCAGAGTAAGCAATGTGAACCATGTTTCAACTCATAGAAAGTGAATGTAAATGCACCATAAAGTGAAACTGACATATCCAACTGGTAATCTGCAAGGGAGTTCAGTGATACTGATAATCAACCATGTTTGATACAATAGAACAGCAAGCACCAGTTAAAATCACTGGTCAAGAGAGTCAATGGCACATTTTGTTTCTTATTGTTCACTTTTTTCATCTATATCGCGTCTGCTGTTTCATTTGTGCTTGTTTCATAAACAAATAAAGAACTTAACCAGGACTCTCCCGGAACTCAATGATGAGACAAACTGCTGGCTTACGGTGTTGCCTTTGCTTGTGCACTAGAAGAAGAGTTACCCAAAAATGTGGGAGTTGGGACATTGATAGGTGATCATCTTTGCAAGAGTTACTGAGGGTATTTCTGCTCTATATTCCTCTTGCATGGAAGTGGTAGACTGCCTCAATGTCTCACTGTTATTGTCTCTGCAATCATTCTAATCCTTGGACAAAGAAGAAAAACTCCAAAACGCCAAACATTCCCCTACTCCTTCTATGGCTTAAGTGTTTTCAGTGACATGGAAATGAATTGCCACAGATTAAGCAGATATTGCTTCAAACTGATGTCTAGGTCGGCTTTTAACATCCTTAAGGAGTTCAAGGCACATCTGGGTCCGTGTTGTAAATCCATAATCTGAAAAAGAACAATAATCGTCATTCTAGCTGTACAGCCAAAGAGTTCAAAAGAAAATGCAAGTAACTCTGATTTGAAAATAACCTCTTTCCTTAGTACCTCCATGTCCTGAGAGAGCAAGTACTGGCCAAAAACTCTGATTGAAGAAAACATTTCTTTCCTCTTTCTCAGCACACCTCCTGATAAAACAAAGAGCTTTCTATAATTGATGCACTTCATCACCAAAGCAAGACTAATGAACATTATCAGGGTTTCCTTTCCCACAAAAGGTCACCTCGGTTTAGTGGGATCAAGTACTTCGAGAGGATCTAGCAGAAAAACCCAACTTTGGCATCTTCTCAGGAAATACTCACTGCCCTTGGTGTGATAGCTTTCAAAAGCTATGAGGATGATGCTGAAGAAGCTAAATGCTTTAGTAACCTTTTTATCCCTATCAACCAAAATCTCTGTCACTCATGGTAACCTGAAAGGTAGTCTTATCCCCTTGAACAAATATCATACCGAGAAGATATCACCAGAAATCTCTGCACAAACATGTTCCATCTCTAAAAATATGGAAACGAACTGCATCTCTCATGATTATTTCTCTCCGAGTGACTCTAGATATGTATTTTGTTGCATTGTGCAAAAAAATTCGTATTGGGAGGCCTGAAGGAATATATATTAATCCAAAAGCAATTGCGAGCCTTTCACTATGACGATTTAGCATCTTCAGTTTCTTTGACTCCTCAACGTCATGGAGAACTGGGCTCATGTCTGGCACATATCCCTCTTCTTTGATTCTAGCAGTCAACTTGTCCAGCTCAGCACTTATAAGTTCTGAATGAGGACTTGATTGATCATCAGCTGAAAAGATATGTACTCTGTTCTTATACTTGATCCAACTACATCCCGGTTCCTTTTTTATCGATCTATCTCTCATATCCCGCCTTAGTTGGGCCACAAAGTCACCACTTCCCTCTTGCTGCATAGATATTTGTGAGCAAAATATAGCTTGCTGGGTTCTGTGGCTCCAATTCTAACAGGGAACCAGCTGCCCATTTCCCAATTTTCATGTTACCATTAAGTCTACATGAGCTTAGCAGCTGCGCCCAACCAATTGCATCAGGAGGGAAGGGCATGTTGTGTATAAAATTTTTGGCTTCTCCTAACCTTCCTGATCGGCTAAAGAGATCAATCATGCAAGTATAGTTATCAGCAATTGGGGTAATTCTGTAATCTTTGACCATTGATTCAAAATATATTTTTCCTTTCTCAACTAAAACTGCTCTACTGCACACTGAAAGAATGAATTGCATCAGGACTCAGGAGGGAAGGGCATGTTGTGTATAAAATTTTTGGCTTCTCCTAACCTTCCTGATCGGCTAAAGAGATCAATCATGCAAGTATAGTTTTCAGCAATTGTGGTAATTCTGTAATCTTTGACCATTGATTCAAAATATATTTTTCCTTTCTCAACTAATACTGCTCTACTGCACACTGAAAGAATGAATTGCATCAGGAGGGAAGGGCATGTTGTTATAAAATTTTTGGCTTCTCCTGACCTTCCTGATTGGCTAAAGAGATCAATCATGCAAGTATAGTTATCAGCAATTGGGGTAATTCTGTAATCTTTGACCATTGATTCAAAATATATTTTTCCTTTCTCAACTAATGCTGCTCTACTGCACACTGAAAGAATGAATTGCATCAGGACTCAGGAGGGAAGGGCATGTTGTGTATAAAATTTTTGGCTTCTCCTAACCTTCCTGATCGGCTAAAGAGATCGATCATGCAAGTATAGTTATCAGCAATTGGGGTAATTCTGTAATCTTTGACCATTGATTCAAAATATATTTTTCCTTTCTCAACTAATACTGCTCTACTGCACACTGAAAGAATGAATTGCATCAGGACTCAGGAGGGAAGGGCATGTTGTGTATAAAATTTTTGGCTTCTCCTAACCTTCCTGATCGGCTAAAGAGATCAATCATGCAAGTATAGTTATCAGCAATTGGGGTAATTCTGTAATCTTTGACCATTGATTCAAAATATATTTTTCCTTTCTCAACTAATACTGCTCTACTGCACACTGAAAGAATGAATTGCATCAGGAGGGAAGGGCATGTTGTGTATAAAATTTTTGGCTTCTCCTAACCTTCCTGATCGGCTAAAGAGATCAATCATGCAAGTATAGTTATCAGCAATTGGGGTAATTCTGTAATCTTTGACCATTGATTCAAAATATATTTTTCCTTTCTCAACTAATACTGCTCTACTGCACACTGAAAGAATGACAATGAAAGTGACAGCATCTGGTTTCAAACACTGGGCCAACATCTTCTCGAACAAATCTATGGTCTCCTTAGCTTTGCCAAGCTGAGCATAACATGACACAAGTGCTGTTCAGGAAACCTCATCCCTGATACTCATCTCATTGAACAGCCGATCGGAGTCCTCCATGCTTCCACATTTACCCTACAAGGTGATGAGAGCATTTGAAACAGTCAAAAATGAAATAAAGCCAGGAACACAGGCTCTACAATGAAACTGTGCACCCTCTTCTACGCTTGCTAGGTTTGCACATGAGCTAATCACACTCCCGAGTGTGGACTCATCGGGCTCAATGCCATTTTTCTGCATATCACAGAAAACCTTGACAGCATCCTCACTCAGCCCACTCTGACCATACCCCACAAGCATTGCTGTCCATGATATAACGTTCTTAATGGTCATTTTTCTAAATACTTTTTCAGCATATGTGATCTTTTTACACTTGCAGTACATGTCAACGAGAGCACTACCTACGAAGACAATGTTGGAATGATCGGTCCTGATTGCCTATGCGTGGATTTGCCTCCCTTCTTCCAAAGCCACCAGACTCCCACAAGCAGTCAGCACACTCCCAAAAGTAAACTGATCAATTGCCAAGCCTTCAAAACTCATCTTTCTGAACCAGTCGATTCCTTCTCTTTCTAAACCATTCTGAATATATCCCGTAATCATTGTCATCCATGAGATCGAATCTCTTTCCTTCATTCCACAAAATATGTGCTCGGACTCCTCAACCATCCCACATCTCAAAAGCCCTGTCATCACTGTATTATACATGACTACATTCTTCTCAGGAATGCCATAAAAAACCCTCTTTGCATCGTGAATCAATCCCACTTTCGAGTACATGTCCACCAAAGGGCTACCATGAAGACATACGCCCAAAATCCGAACTTTACCACATGGCAGTGTATCTGCCGACCCAAATCCACATGATTCTCACTTGAAGACAATATGAGCATCGTTGAGAGCATGATCCTATTCAAATTCGCGCTCCCACCTCTCAACATCTCATTATAAGCCTTCACCGACTCAATCACCAACCCTCTGTTCACGTACCCCGAAACGAGACAGTTCCACGACACTCCATCCCTGTGCGGCATCGATTCAAATATCTCTCATGCCCTGGCGATATCCCCCGACTCCGCATAAGCAGAAAGGAGGGTGTTCCAGGAGAAGAGGTTCGGTTGCGGAATATGGTCGAACACGTGGCGTGCGTGCTTACGATTGCCGAGTTTCACGTAGGTGTCGACGAGCGTGTTGCATAGGATGGTCTCGGGATGGGTCAAGGTCTTGATGATGAGACAATGACGCTTCTTTGCGGGTGTCGAAGCAGAACTTCGGTAAGGAACAGTAACGGTTGGGGGCTTGCGGACATTTTCTTCGTCCGTTGGGAGTCGGGCCAGTCGTTTAATGCGTTCTGAGACGGAAGAAAAAAAATGCTTATTAGGCCGCGTTAGGAAAGCACGCGTTAGTTCACGTCGTTGCTCAGCCTCTCTGCGGCCCGACGCCGGGGCGTCCCGTCAAAGACGAATGGCCGCACCCGCTCTGACCGAGCTAAGTCTTGCTCCGTCGAGAGAGGCAGAAGAAGAGGAGGAGGAGGAGGAGGAGGAGGAGGAGGTGGGAGAGAGATGATGCGACTAATGATGCGACTATGTGTGAGGATTTCTCTTCTGAGTTTGGGCCGCGGAGGAGGGAGAGAGAAAGAAAGAAGATTCTAACTTCTGACTGGTATTTTAGGGCGCGCTTGGAACGCTTCTGCTTTTGAAAATAATTTTTAATTAGAAATAATTCTTTTTATTCTATTCGTAGAAACAATTTTTAAACATTTTAACTCATTTGGAAGTTTAATTTCAGAATAGAATGCGTTTGATCCGTTGAAAATTTTTAATCAAAATTATTTTTCACATGATTTTATTACTTTTTTTTTTTTTTTTTTTTTTTTTTCTCTTCTTCTTCTTCTTCTTCTTCTTCAACGTTTGTTAGTCGCCAGTCTTGGGACGATCAATGACCGGCTAGACGAGGGCTGGCAAGCTCGCCTTGCTAGACCTCACCTTGGCCTAGCAAGCTCGCTAGCGATCGACGGCGATGGGCGGCAGACGACAGTGGACGGCAGGGGGCGACGGCAGAGGTGCAACAGCACTTGAAGAACAAGAGAGAGGGAATAAGAACAAAAAGAAAGAAGAGAAAAAAAGGAAAAAATATGTTGACTTGATTTTAGAATTATTTCCGGGAATAAAGAATCAACATTTTTCTACTTTTTGATTCTGTTCAAAATCTACTTCCGATAACAAAAAAATAGAAACTTGTTTCCGAAAATAAATATTTTACTAAATGCATTTTTATTCAAAATCTACTCTCAGGAATAAAAGAATATAAATTATTGTTTGGCAAGTTAACATACAAGCCCTTAGCCTCACTGTCGCTGTTTGCTCCTAATTTGCCCCTCTTTGAAATGGGAAAGTGAGTGTGTAAAATGGGCTCTTGGCGTGATGGTAGTACCTAAAGCCAAAGCCTACATTTGGTAAAAACTCATTTGCAAATCAATTTTGGATTTAACTAGTGTTTGGTAGATAAAAAAATTGCAAAAGGCTTTGGCTGCAATTTTTCTATTTTTTTTCTTAATTTAAAAAATTAAACCATTCGTCGTTGAGTCAAATTTGATGCTGGTGACTTCGGTGAGGATCATCGCACAACCCTCTTGCATGCTCCAATTAGGTGATTAGAGTGAATTGATTTCAATTTGGTATCATGACGTTCCAATCCGTTCGTGTGCTATGATAATTGATGTTTGGGGGTATTAGTTTGTAGTGTTGCAAGCATGTTCCAACATGGTGTGATGGTTAGAACACTTGTGGATGAGTTTAGATGTAAGTTAGAGAATTCTAGAAATTTGGAATTCTAGGGTTGAAACAAAAGATGACAGATGGGGCTTCGGGAGGTGGTGGCAAAGTTCGTCCGACGAATCGAGAGAAGCTCGAGGGAAGAGGGAGAGGTCTTCCTTCTCTGAAATTCTTTTAGAAAACGTACAGAGGAAGATGAAGTTTTCTCGTAAGGTAGGGAGAGCAGAGACCGGAAGGAAGAGAGTTGCCGTTTCTTCTCTAAAACTTCTAGAAAACGTGAAGAGGAGGACGGAAGTTTTCTCGGGAGGAAGAGAGGAAGGGCAAAAAATGTCAGGAACGAAGGAGATGATGGAAAAGTAACAAAGGGAGAGAAGAGAATCCAGATACCTCAATTGAATCGATCAAATTTGAAGGCCTTTTTTTATGAATGCTTTAAAGAACCAATTCAAGTAAATAATGAATATTATTCGGATTTTAAGCCAAAAAAACTCCCTTTGTCATTTCTATCAAAAAAGAAAATCTTTTGGAAAGTTTTGAAATTTCTGGAAAGTGGGACCCGTATGATACACGTGGTGAGATTTAAAGTTGCGTTTGGTGATCAGAATAAAATTCAGAAATTGATACAATTGATCATATTTTGCGTTTAGTACTCGCTTAAAATAAGATAAAATTGGATGGATATAAGAAGATATGACCAGGATAAAATTATTCTAAGGAAACGTAGGATAAATGCGAATAAGATTTCTAAAATCCATAATGAGAAAGTTATTTTCTCGAATAACGAACTTCTTAAATTAACAAATTCAAAATTATATTACAATATAAATAATATTTGAATTATGATATAATAAATTCAAAATAACAAAGAATAACAATTTAGTATTTTTAATTTAATCTTATTTTTATTTATATATATGAATTTATCTTATAATATAAATTCAATATATAAACAATGTATAAATAATGTACATCATATGATGTGAATATGTCTGACTTTATTAATGGAATCAACAAATAACAGGTATCAAAGTCTCTTGATTTCACATCTTATCATATGTAGATAATCATATCTAAATTCATACGACAAAAGCGAGTCTAAGTAGACTAACCTCTTGCTAACCTTTTTTTGACCAAACTCTTGCAGATTTGGTAGGACATTTTTATAAATTTTTTTCTCATTTTCTTCTTTTTTCGGTTGGAATTTTTTAAAATTTTCATGATCTCCTAATTCCGTACATTCTCTCTTTTATCTCTCGCCACCTAAACACCCCTCTCTTTGCCTCCCCATCTCTCTCTCTCTCTCTCTCTCTCTCGTCCCTCTCCATCTTCCCCGCATAAAACACCCCTCTCCCTCTCTCCCTCTCTCGTCTCTCTCCATCCGTCCCTCTCCATCTTCCCCGCATAAAACACCCCTCTCCCTCTCTCCCTCTCTCTCTTCTCTCTCGTCTCTCTCCATCCCCCCATAGACACTCCCCTATTTTTCTCTCTCTCCCATATGAGAAGTGAAAATCATGAAGAAGGGATCCCACCACCCAGTTGGAAGAAGAGAGACCACACTACCAATCAATCTGTCCCGCTTCCCTCACTCCACTTCTCCCATGATTAGCATAAGACAGATTTTGTACCTTGTGCTTTTGTGGAATATCGCTCCTGTTTATCCAACCTACCGAAAGAGACGTCGTGGAAAGAGCAGATCCTGATTATTTCTTTGGCCGTGGCTGTTGCCCGTGGATTCGGCTCGTCGACGACGACTTTCTTACTCACGGTCGACGTTATGGACATTTGCTTATCGAACGACAACGCTTCGGAGGAGGCGACGGCTAGTCTTTGAACATGGCTCCAACCACCTCTCGCAGGACACGAGAAGAGCTTGTGAGGCTAAGATCAAGTGCACAGTCGAGGATGGAAAGTGGAAGATCTCGAAGGCCGTTCTCAAGCATAATCACGGTCTCAAGGGATGTCTTGCTGGTGCCTAGGAGGGAGTGAAAGATTTGACCGCCACGAGGGCTCTTTCAACCGGCAAGAATGCGGACGAACTCACTCTTATTTCAAACGTGGATCGTAGTGATGTCCTGCGAGGCACATGGAAGAATCACTCATTGCCTCAAGACTTAATTGATCACTTCAAGGATATGCAAATCGAAGATCCTTCCTTTTTATACACAGAGCAAGTAGAAGCGGCACGAGGCATGGCGAATTTTTTCTGGAGGGATGGCCGGTCCATGGTAAATTACGAGCATTTCAGGGATGTTTTGGTCCTAGACATAAGAACTAGGATTGACATCTACGACATGATTTGCGCAGCATTTTGAGGACTTAATCATCACTGGCTGCACATCTTGTTCGTATGCGCTTTCTTGGTCGATCGAGGCGTGGGTTCGTTCAATTGGTTGCTTCGGAGTTTCCTCGAAGCGATGAGGTGGTAGAAATTGCAGACCATCATTACTGAAGTGGGTGAAGAAATTGCAGAAGTCCTAAGGGTGGTTTTGCCGGGGACATCCCACTACCTCCCATATTGGTCTGTCTTGAAGAGTGACCAGATTGGCGTTGGCAACCTCTTTAGCGATTGTGTCTTCTGCATCCACTCGTAGGAAGAATTCGAGTTACAGTGGAATGTCCTTGTAGCAAAGCACAAGTTGCACGGAAATGCGCGGGTGGCTTCTTTGTATGGAGTGCGTGAGAAATGGTCTCATGCATTCACGAAGAACGTGTTCTCGGTCGGTCTACTCTCGATACGAAACGATGAGGACGCTCGTGTCGTTTTTAGGAATCTCTCCCGCGAGATAATGACGATATCCCAAATTGCACGCTGATGTGGAAAGTTGGCCGAGCACATGCGGAGGAAAGAATTTCTGGAAGACGAGTTCTGTGAGAAGAACTCAGTGGATTTGATAATGAGGAGTCCGCTGGAGAAATAGGCTGGATGCCTGTACACTAGATTGATTCTCAAGATGTTCCAAGGGGAGCTGATCAATTCCTTATCACCACTGATAGAAGAAATCGCGGGTGCGGCAACTCTTCGTGAGTTTAAGTTGACCGAACAAGGCAGCACAAATATTGACACCATCGAGTTTCATCCTACCGATTCAACGATAGTGTCATGGGCCGATCGATCTAGCGTTCCCTTGCTCGTGCGACTTTAGGAATTTCTCTCAAATCAGCCTTTTTCACACTCAACTCACAAGGATCGTAGAGAGAGAAACTCTAGAGAGAGAAGCTCTAGATTGTATTTACTTGTGAATGAGATGTTTATAATGAGGGGAGAAAACCCCTATATATATATATATAAATACAAGACAAATCGTACTCGTAGATCTCCCATTGATCTAACGGTGGAGATTGCACATCCCCGACTACTAACTACCCGCATTTATTACATAACGGTACAATTACTGTATCGCCCGCCCCTAGTAGTATTCTAGAACACTCGAGAAAACCTTAAGTCTCGGGAATACAAGCCGAGGGTTGCTCGTTCCACGGATAAGTCACGGCCGTTGTTTAGAACCCTCTTGGGTCGTGCTTCCCATCGGGCCGTGACATTTTCCCCCACCTAATCAGGCGACGTGCTTGTCGCGTCTTCAGCATGAAAGGCATTGATCTCTTTCTTGAACTGCCAAAGAGCTTCCGCGGGTTTCCAACTTGCTTCGCTCTCCGGAAGACCCTTCCATCGGACCAAGTACTCCCGCTTCGGAGCACAATACCACTTCCATACGACTCGATCCGCCATGATGCTCTCGACTTCTCAATTATACGAGATTTTTACCCCATGTGGCACCTGTTGTGACTTCCCTCAATCTGGATCTTCCTCATTAACTTGGAAAGGTTTAAGCATATTTATATGGAAAACCGAATGTACCTTGAGTTTTGATGGTAGCTCCAGCTTGTATGCGACCTTCCTAACCCGTTGTAGCACACGAAATGGCCCATCGTAGCAATGGATCAACCCCTTGTGCACATCCTTGTATCGGAGAACCACGTGTAGCTTGGCCAACACTTGATCCCCAACCTGGAATTCCACATGTCGTCACTTCTTGTCAGCCCATTTCTTCATGCGCTTGGAGGCCTTGTGTAGACACGCCCGTGCCAAATCCGTCTGTTCTTGCAAATTCTTGGCAAACTTGTATGCGGGCAGACTACTCCCCCGATAACCCGAAGCGATTGTGCTTGGGGTATTTGGTTGCTGCCCAATCACGATCTTGAACGGGCTTTGACCGGTCGACTCGCTCCGTTGTAAATTGTAAGAGAACTGAGTTCCGTCGATCAGTTTCACCAAATTCACTTACGTTGTACTCACATAGTGTCGGAGATAAATCTCCAAGAGTGCATTGACCCGCTTCGTTTGACCATCGGTTTGGGGATACAAACTTGTCAACATATTCAGCTCCGACTCCAGCAACTTGAACAACTTGGACCATAAATGCCCTGTGAAGCGAGGATCACGATTGCTCATGATCGTTTGTGGCACTCCCCAATACTTGACCACGTGCTTCATGAACAGCTTGGCCGCCTCCTCCGCCGGGCAATCCTTTGTCGCAGGCACGAAAGTCGCGTACTTGGAGAACCTATCCACCATGACCATAAGAGTCCGACACCCTTCAGACTTCAGCAGGTTGATGATGAAGTCCGTGGAAACACTTTCCCATGGACGAGTTGGAATGGGAAGCGACTACAACAAGCCCGGTGACGAACGTTGCTCTAACTTGTCTTGTTGGCACACCAAACAAGTCTTCACATAAGCTTCCACGTCGTCCCGCATTTGAGGCCAATAATATTGATCTTTGACAAAGGCCAGCGTGTAGTGGATCCCTAGATGACCCGCCCACTTCGAGTCGTGGCACTCGCGTAAGATCTCCTTCCTCAACTTCCCACGAAAGGGCATATACAATCGTCTTCCTTTGGTGTAGAGGAGCTCATCCTCACACCAGAATTGTCGGGTCTTACCTTCCTTCGCATACCTGAGGAGAGCTTGAGCTCTTGAATCATGCTTCAATCCCTCTTTGATGCGG
Source organism: Eucalyptus brandiana (assembly GCA_014182725.1). Classification (NCBI taxonomy): domain Eukaryota; kingdom Viridiplantae; phylum Streptophyta; class Magnoliopsida; order Myrtales; family Myrtaceae; genus Eucalyptus; species Eucalyptus brandiana. Next base: position 36,081,415 of record CM024669.1, read on the forward strand.
TCGACCCAATGACAACTCGGTCGATTCACCGTGCTGCTCATTAGCTCCATCTTCCAACTCAGTGCATCCGCCACGGAGTTAGCCTTCCCCGGCTTATATTCCAGCACGTAATCGAACTCCGCAAGGAAATTCTGTCATCGAGCTTGCTTTAGACTCAGCTTCTTCTGGGTCTGGAAGTAACTCGTGGCCACGTTGTCCGTCCTCACAACGAACTTTGACCCTAGGAGATAATGCCTCCACGTCTGAAGGCAGTGGACCACTACGGTCATCTCCTTCTCTTGAACAGTATACCGACGCTTGGTATCGTTCAACTTTTGAGACTCGTACGCCACCGGATGTCCATCCTACATAAGAACGGCATCGATAGCAAAATCTGATGTGTTAGTCTCTACCTCGTAAGGCTTTGTGTGGTGGGGTAACGCTAACATCGGCTCCTCGGTCATGGCCTTCTTCAACCAATTGAATGCTCTTTGGCATTGATCCATCCACTCCCATGGCTTTTCCTTCTTCAGCAGGTCCGTGAGCGGCACAGTGATGCTCGAGTAGCTCCGGATGAAGCGTCGATAGTAGTTGGTGAGGCCAAGGAACGACCTTAACCTTGTCACCTTTGTCGGCGGCTCCCATTCGACGATCGATTGAATCTTCGCCTTGTCCATTCGCACTTGTCCACCCCTGACGATGTGTCCCAAGAACGGAACTTCCTCTTGGGCAAAGGCACACTTCTTGCACTCAACATGCAACTCGTTTTCATGCAAGATTTGGAAGACCTGCCTTAGATGTTCAACATGCTCCTCAAGTATCCGACTATACACTACAATATCATCTAGGTAAACCACTACAAACTGATCTAGGAAAGGGTGGAGTACCTTGTTCATGAGCGTACAAAATGTAGCCGGAGCGTTGGTCAGGCCGAACGGCATCACGAGGAACTCATAGGATCCATATTGCGTCACACATGCGGTCTTCGACTCGTCCCCTTCGGTGATCCGAACTTGATAGTAGCCCGATCAAAGATCCAACTTTGTGAACCATTGAGCTCCACCAAGTTGATCGAAGAGATCTGTGATGAGCGGGATCGAGCACTTGTTCTTCACAGTTAGCTTGTTCAGCGCCTAGTAGTCGATGCACATCTGGAGTGACCCATCGTGCTTCTTTTGGAATAGGACTGGCACATCGAACGGAGCTTTGGACGGTCGAATATACCTCGCATCGAGCAGCTTCTTCAGTTGTCTCCTCAACTCTTCCAATTCAGGGGGTGCCATGTGGTAAGGTGCCATGCGGTAAGGTGCTATGGCAGGCGATCGAGTGTCAGGCACTAGTTTGATCCGATGATCCACCTCTCTTTGAGGTGGTAGCTTTTTTGGCAACTCCGAGGGCATCACGTCCTTGAATGAGTCAAGGACTTGGGTCACCTCCATTGGGGTTTCACTCCCTTCCCCCTTCTTGTCCTTTGCCTTCAAGGTCGCTAGGATGGTCACCTCACCCTTTCTTGCTCCCTTGGTGAGTTGCATAGCCGATATCATCCTCCGATCACGGTCTGATTCACGATGGACCGGGATCACACATTGATAATGCTTGTTCAACACACATATACACTCGGCAAATGGTACTACAACAATATGGATTCTATCTAGGAATTTTATTCCAACGACAATACTGTAGTCGTCTAAGGGAATTACCTCTAGTGTTTCCTTGCTCTTCCATGGCCCAAGTTGTAGTCTCACGTCCCTTGTGACACAGATTGTAGGGACCTCCTTGGAGTTCACCGTCTTGAGTCACCGACTCCCTTCTCAACCCGTAGGTTTAGTTTCTTTGTGGCCTCCTCCGAGATGAATATATTGGATGCTCCCGTGTCCACAAGCGCATTCATTGTGGTCATTCCGATCTTCACGTCTGCAAATATCAAGCCTTTAGACTCATTCGCTTTCTTGGACTTGATCGTGTTAAGGAGTCGCAGCGAATCCAACCGCGATTTCTCCTTAGGCTTATCCTCCTTGTAGAGGGCGGCCAACCTGGCCGTGTTCGGGCAATCTCGCGTCATGTGCGGACCATCACAAAAGAAACAGTTGTAAGAGCGTACCTTCCTTTGTCCTCCTCCGCTTGGCCTTGCATGAGCCTTGTGAGGACCAGCCGGTGGTCTAACTCTAGTCGAGCGGTTGTATCTCCCTCAATCTCCCCCACTAGTGGCTTTCTCCCTCGGATGAGACTCCGATCGGGATGTGGAAGGCGCTTTGTATTCCACGAGCGATTCGGCCATGGTTATAGCCGTTGTGAGATCTCCCACGTTGAACCGTTTCAACTCCTGTTTATTCCATGGCTCGAGACTACTCATGAATTGGTAGTACGCTTCGGTCTCATTTATCGAAGGAATTTGGAGTAGCAACTCCAAAAACTGCTTGATGTAGTCGCGTACACCAGCCCCTTCTCAACGAATCTAACCCAAGTCGTGATAAGATCCCCACACCTATCATCTAACCGACGACGCCACCATAACAATGCACTATCAGCTAAATACATAGATGCAGTGTTTACTCGTGTTTGGTTGTCATTGATCCCCATGGCTTGGAAGTACTGCTCCATGTACCATAGGAAATTATCCACATCTTTGGCCACCCGCGAGCCCTTGAATTCTTTTGGCTTGGGTGTGTCCACTTGTGAACCTTGTACGGTGATACTCCGTTCACACGTGCAGCTTCCGATTCAGCGAGCTTACCCGTGAGCTTCGCTATCTCCGTGAGCATGGCTGCTATCATGGCCTCCAGGGTTCATACTGTTATGCGAGTTCTTCCTTTAAGGTCCCTACCTCTTGCACCTCAGCTACAAGCTCTTCCCTTCCATCATCTACTTCATCCACGGTCTGGGTCAAGTCGTCGACCGATCCTTGGACATCGGTGACGAACAACTCTAGCTTCGTCATTCGATGCACAAGGTCCCCCATTGGATCCCTTGAACTCGAACCACCACGGGTCTTCTTTCCTTTGGCAGCGCCCTTCTTGGTGTTTTGCCCATGATCAACGCAGTCACCATCCATGGCGAGCGCCTCATCAGATCGTGGATCAGCCATTGCGCTTGGAACGACTTGCTCTGATACCCCTTGTCACGGGCCGATTGATCTAGTGTTCCCTTACCCGTGCGGCCTTAGGAATTTCTCCCAAGTCAGCCTTTCTCACACTCAACTCACAAGGATCGTAAAGAGAGAAACTCTAAAGAGAGAAATTTTGGATTGTATTTACTTGTGAATGAAATGTTTACAATGAGGGGAGGAGACCACTATATATACAAATACAAGGCAAACCATACCCGTAGATCTTCCTTTGATCTAACGGTGGAGATTACACCTCCCTAACTACCAACTACCCGTATTTATTACATAACGGTACAATTACTGTATCGCCTGCCCCCAGGAGTATTTTAGAAGACTGAGAAAACCTTAAGTCTCGATATACTAATTGAGGGTCGCTCGTTCCACGGATAGGTTATGGCCGTTGTTTAGAACCCTCTTAGGTTGTGCTTTCCATCGGGCCATGACAATAGCATGTAGCTGTGGGAAGTTCGAGTTGGTAGGTATCATGTGTTTTCATGCCTTAAGAGTATTAACTTTGATGAATGTCTGCCAAATACTGTCCCGCTACGTGTTGAAACGATGAACGAAATTTGCCAAAGACAGCTTGCCGGTCGACAACCCTAGTGCGAAGACAGCACGTGACAACGGTCTGATGAGTTCGTTTATGGGGGAGTTTATGCGAAAGGCTTTGCATGTGGCCCATAGATGTGGAACCAAGAAGAGGGAGAAGATAGCATTGAGGTGCATAGATTAGGCACTGGAGAACGTTGCGAAGAATTCGAGAAAGGAAGAAATGGAAGGCCATTCGGAGGGCATTGATGATGATGCTGTCGAACCAGGACGAGAGTGAAATGCCAAGGTCCATTTGAAAACCGGCCACTTGTCTCTCCCGTTTTGTTTTTGGTTTCATCAGTAAATACATTGGTGATTACTTGCTAGGGTAAAAGAGATGGACATACAAAGTTATACTTGCAAATCATTGCGATATGGTGTTTTTAGTATGCTCGAACACGGTTTGTTCTTTTAAATCTCTAGTTGAAGTATTCTTTTACATCCGGTTGGACTTCCTGCGATCACATTCGGCAAGTGATTTGTGTATTGTTGTGCAATTTGCGCTTCGGAAAACCGCAAGTGAGAAACCATCAACGCACATGTTGGTGCATTACTTCGCATCCTCGACAACCTGTGAGGGTATGGGTTCCAATGCGATGGAATGTGTGGCCTCCTTTTCACCTGGTTTGTTTGTCTTTTGCCAATGTCAACAACTCATATTTGGCAAAGTAAATTAATGTGGCGTGGCATTTATACTGCATAACAGGAATAGTGCATTGACCGAGGCGGCGGTCTTGATGCCTCCTTGTTTTAGTATTCTATTAGGATCCGATGAAATTAATCGAGTAGTTTCGGAGGCTTAAAGTTTGGCCTCCATATAGATTCAAGAAAGAAAAAAAAAAGACTATGTCATATAATATATAAAGGATGTGCATTCTGTTAAATTATGTCTCGAGTTTGAGCGTTTACAAAACGTGATTTATTGGACTCATTAAAGCTGCACAAATGAGGAAATAATTAAAAAAAAAGAAATTTTCCCCTTTGAAGTGAAGCTGCCGAAGCCCCCTAGATTCCCTTTGCACGTGAAGATTGGTTAATTGGTGGGGCCCAAAGTCAAACCTTTGACCTTGGACACACACACATTCAACATCGAGGAAAGAAACCAAAACGTGGTGGGCCCTTGACTTGGTCATACGTATAAAAGAAGAAGCCGCCGAAGTCTTCTTTTCTTTTCGGTAAGACGTCGTTGCAACTTTACGTAGAAGGGAGTCACGAGGATTCTAAAGTTGCTTGTGTGAAGGATTAAGAACATGAAGCCGTACGTAGAGTGTTTTGTTTCGAGCTTGAACGTGCGATAATTTTGTGCCGTAAGCTTATGTCCAAGTGAGTTATTTATTTATAAACATTTTGGGTTTGAAGTTAAATCTAGGTATGTAAAAAACTAGAGCGTGTGAGTGATTATAAACTCTGATTCTCCGATTATAGTGGATTATTTGCTGCTGGCTCTCTTTATAAATGTAGGTATCGATATTCGGACCGAACCACGTAAATTTCCGGCGTCCTTATTATTTCTCGTTTATTTCTCTGATGATTTTGCGTTGACGTAAATTGCAAAATCCTATCGTTTCCACGTATTATATTCCAACACATCCTTTGCCAACATCGATATTACCATCGTCCGTACTATTCACGAGATGGCGACATAGTCATTTTTAAAATAGTGTTGAATATACCTATTACTCGTAAAAATCTCCCACGCACTCTCTCCTCCAATCAGGCCTACCTACACAACTCCTAATCCGGCCCATGGCATGTCCAAGGGTGAAAGACAAAGTTGAAGTTCATCGACCGGTTGGGAAACCGAATACGGGGTAGCCTCTTCCTTAAATCGTTTCTTAAGCTTGCCGCAACGTGTGTGCACTTCCACATTGGAATGCATTCTCTCAATAGGATTAGGGCCTGTTTGGTTCAATTTTAGCCATTTCCCCAAGTATCTTTACAAGAATGGGCATTTGATGAATGCTGAAGTGTTTGAGAACTCTTATTTTGGTGCAGCATTTTGCAAAATAGCTTTGAGGTGAAAAGAAAAAGGAAAAAAAGAAAAGGAAAGAGGAGGAGGAGATGTTAACACAGAGGAGGGGAGCGAGTGGGAGGCAATTGGAGCTGGTGGGGGAGGTGGCTGGTGGCTATGGTGGGGGAGGCAGCTGGTGGCTATGGTGGTGGGGAGGTGGCGGGTCGTGCGACCCACGCACCGCTGTTGCGTGGGTCGTAGCCTCAGGTGGCGTCACCTAGGTCGCGCAACCCATGCATCGCCGTCCTGTGGGTCGCACGCCCTCAGGGCGATGCCGCCTAGGGTCGCGCAACCCACGCACTGCCGTTGCGTGGGTCGCGTGGCCTCAGGGAGATGCCGCTCGGGGCCGCGTGACCCACGCACTGGCGGTGCGTGGCGACAGTGATGCGTGGCGACCGGATCTGGCCAGCTGAGCGCTCAGCTCGTCGCGTGGGTCGCGTGACGCCGCGACCCACGCGACGGCGGTGTGTGGCGACCGGATCTAGTCGGCCGAGCACCGCTCGGCCCGTCGCGTGGGTCATGCGACGCCGCCTGAGGCCGCGACCCAGGCGACGGCGGTGCGTGGCGATCAAATCTAGCCGGCTAAGCACCGCTCAGCCCGTCGCGTGGGTCACGCGACCCGGGCAACGCCGCCTGAGGCCGTGACCCATGCGACGGGGGTGCGTGGGCGACCAGCTCCGGCCGGTTGAGCTCTGTCGGCTGCGCTTCGGTCTTGAAGAAACAAGGAAGACGAGGAAGACGATGAACAATTGTTTTTTAGGGTAAAACAAGAAAACTCAATTATCAGTGAGGGTAATATTGGAAGAAAAAAATTCATTAAACCCCGCATTCAACATTCCACAGCATTTCCCCCAAGTATATCTCCAAATGCTGAACCAAACGGTTGAAATTTTTCCCAAGGGGCTTTTGGGGCTGAAAGCCCTTTGGGAATGCTGAACCAAACAGCCCCTTAGTCTTCTCTTGTGGCAACTATTATTTTTGATTACGGACGACAAATAGAAATATTGCTCCTTAGTCCAAAACATGAACTCTTTCTTTTGTGTTAAACTAGATATGCTCGATAATCGAATTGAGGATTGACCCAATCGAGTCCAAAGTGTGCTTATGTATGCTCGAGAATCGATACATGCAAATTAACGCGAAAGAGGTAATTGGCATATCGATATTTAGGATTGCAGTTAGTGCAACAATTCAATAGCCAATCATTAATTTTCTATGGCCACCATCAACAAATCATCCAACTTCATATATCGTGAATCATATCCTAAACACTTCTAGCCCTACCTAGTGCCACCAAATAATGTAAATGAGATAATGTGAATATATTTGACTTTTATTACTGAAATCACCAAATATTGGATAGGATATTAGCCAAATCTTAGATTTTATATCCTATCATATCTAATCAAATCTTGATTAGAAATCTAGAAGACCAAAGGTAGCCTAACTGGATTGACTTCTTGCTGACTTTTTTTCGACCAAACTCTTGCTGACTTGGCAAGGCAAGCCTATACAATATTTTCTCATTTTCTTCTCTCGCTCTCTCTTTTTATTCCGTTAGACACACGGACGCTCCCTCTCTCCTATCTCCCGCTTACTTTTCCACCGTCTTCCTCTTTTCTTTCTAAGAAATTTTAGAGAAGGAAGGCCACTCCCTCTTCCCTCTTGCGAAGGGTTGTCTCTATTTGTCGAGCGAACCATGCGGCCGCCTCCACCCCGCCGTCTCCTCCCCGAGCCCGTCGATGGCACCAACCAATGGAAAAGAAAAAGGAAATGTTAGAATAGATAGTTGCACTATACTACCAATATAAATTTGTTCATTCTCTAAAAGGTTTTTAGAAACTATTTGAATTTTCGTATGTCTCAAAATTGAAACATTTATGACCCAATATATAATAAATTTCTATTTAATGGTTGTTAGACAAATCGAAATATCTATTTGTTGTTTAATTTTATTAGGAGGATCTAGAACATTTGAGGTGCTCCAATTGGAAATAAAAATTGTAAATTTAAGACTCTAGAGTAAGAATAACGATAATTAGAAGTAGAAATCATATAATCACTCATTCAGATTTTCTTTATGCAAATTCAATTAACTTAAAATTAATATTTTTCAACATGTTTAGCTTTATTATTTCGATCCGCCTTCCCAAGTATGTCATTTTTAGCAGTGAATCTCTTGTTTATGTCTTTCGTGAATTAAGAGTATTTAAACTTAAAGCGTGCATCGTTCTAGTTGATACAGTTAACCTATGTTATTCAATCCATGAGAGCAACATAATTCCATCTTTTGGTAAATCCTTAATCGGTATCACTTGTAGAATTATATATTTAAATTAGTGGGTTATTGTCGCGACCTAATTTTCGAGTGAACTATCTAAAATTTGGCTAATGAATTATTAAGCCTAGACTTAAGTCGGGCTCTCCCAAGCCCATACTAATTCGCGACTTATGTTTAAATTCTTAACATGCAGATAAATTTTATTTAAGAGTCGTCACTAATCTATTTTTGGTGAATCGATTAGAAACTCAAGTAATGGGAGTTTTACTTTACTTCTACGAACCAGAGATTATGAATACGGGGACTTGGTTACACTAGATTTCTTTAATGCCCTTTAGGTACCATTCTTTTATTTTCAAAAATGTTTTTTTTTTTTTTGCAGGTAGCTTAAATTGATTTTAAATCTATTTTCCTAATATGTGAGGTGATCATACGGGTGCGCAAACCACCAATTTAACACCCAGATAAACAATAAATAAATTACAAAAACTTACCTCAAAGCAACGAAAGCATCTGCAATGTTAAATTAGAATTCACATCAACATTCCTAAATATGATTTCTAATTAACACGCAATCACTCAATTTTTTGTTTTCATTTATTTAATGAAGAATCATGCAATGCATACTACTAATGAAACGATATGACATAGCAACGTGACCTAAACTATATGACATAAATATGTAGTCTAAATTAATCATAATTCTAATGACAAGGAAGTTCTAATTAAATGAATCTAGTAATCACTAAATGACTGCATTTCATGAACCTAATTCTATATGACGTGCACATGATATTTTTTGTGTGTGTGTTTTTTTTATATAAAATTCGAAACTAAAATTGCCAAATAATTAAACATGCAATTCGATATTAAAAAAAAAAACTAACATCCTACATGAATGCATTTTTTTTTTTTGGATTTTTATTTTTAAAGAATTCGAAATGAGTAAATTTCCTATCCTAGATATGCAATTTAATTCAAAAATATCATCTAACCTAGATATCATCTAAACATGCATTTAAAAAAAAAATGACTAACTAACCTATCATGCAATCAATCCTAATTTACATGGGATGCAAATGCAATTTTTTTGTATTTTCGGGATAAATAGAACAGTTAAAAAAAGAAAAAAAAAACACAAGATCATCCATGGTCGTTATCCACCATTTGAATTGAAATTCAAACTTGATTATCTCACTAATAAAATCAATTTTTTTAAGTACTCCCGCGTGAATAATTATTCCATCTAAAACCTTTTAGATAGAATAAAAATTCGTGTGGTTGCGAGTGGATCTACATCGGGGAATTTCAATCATGCATTGGAAAATATTTCAAACAAAGAGATAAAATATCAAAAACTAAAATAAGATAAAACAAATCTACCTAAAAATAAGATAAATCTCTACCTAAATTGAATTTTTTTCCAAAAATTCGAACGGTGAGGTGGACCAACGATGGAGAGTCGGCACGACACGATTCAAAGGCAGCAGCTGTGGTGGTAAGTCACCCAAGGGCTCCGGTGAGAGCGATGGGCATGGTCGTCGGAGCTCCGGCGAGGGGCTCGGGTGGCAGCTGGTAGAATGGCGACGAATAGGGGAGCCGCTCGGATCAGGAGGCGCGGCGGCGGAGCTGCGGACGTCGCTGGTGCAGGCGCGGGTGAGGCGGCGGGAGCAGCGATGGCAGCGAACAGTGGCGTCGCGGGCTGCTGCAAGGGCGCGGAGGCGCGGCTATCAGCTCGGGCTGCTGGCGGAAGGAGGCGCGGCAGCAGTGGCGGTGCTCGAGCGAGCTGTTGGTGGTCTCTCAGGCGAGGGGCATCGAGCGGCGGTGACTGGCAGCAGCGACGGCGGGCGTTCGGGTCGAGCAGAGAGTGGGCTCGCGAGGGCTGCAGGTCGCAGGTTACTGCGGTGGAGGTCCTGCAGGTGTCGAGGCAGGTCGCGGGAATGAACGTCGCTGAGGGCACGCGGACGGGGATGCTCGGGTGCGGACGTTGGCGGCAGCAGGTGGCGCGGGCGTCGCTCGTGGGGCGGAGAGCAGCAGTGGCAACGGCAAGCGGAGGCGTCGCGATGGAGGGTCGTCGAGCGGAGATGATGGCGCGCTCGGATCTCGCTGGTGAGGGACGGCGGCTGGCAGATCAGCAGCGGGCAAGGGGAGTGCTGTGCGTGTCGCGGGTCGGAGCTGAGGCGTCGACCGGCGGGGGTGCTCGTGCAGGCGGCGACGGACGGGGGTCGCAGATGCTGGGGCGCCGGTCAAAGGATTGCTGAAGAAGAAGACCCTCCTTTTTTTTTTTTTTTTTTATTTCTCTCTCGGTACTGACTTTTTCCTTTTTGCTGCAGTCTTCTTTCTTTTCCTTCTGCAGATTGTCAGAAGGGAAGAAAGACTGCTTCTTGATGTTTTTTTTTTTTTTTTCACTCTTTCTCACGCTTTTTCTTTCTGCACTTTTTCTTGCACGAATTTTTCTCTCAATTCTCGCCCCTCCTCCGGTCACGAAAATTGTTGCTCATTTTTATAGTGATCTTGAAAACCCCAATTCATGGCAATTTTCGAGCTTCCTATTTCCATTGCCTTAATCCATGGTCTTTAAATTGAATCAAAATTTTGCAATCGGCTTAATTATTCCTTGGATGTTTCGATTCCTTTCCTTTTATCAAATTCATTGCTTTTTTTATTCACTAAATTTATTTGATCGAAAATTTACTTCCACATTTACTATGATTTAAATATTCACCAGAGCAGAGCAAGAATAGTTAATCAGAATTTCCACATTCCAAATCAGATTGATCCTCCCCTTATTTTCCTTTTATTCATTTTATTTGTTCTGATGCATTTTTTTTAGGGGTTAAAATTAACCCATTTTTTATGCAAAAAATTCATAATTGGGTCGCCAAAATTTATGTGTCAACAGTTATGTTAATGAATGTCGTGCAGCATTTGTTAAGCATACTTAATATGTAATAGTCATAGAATATTACTTACCCACGACACAAAAAAATTTAGTGTTGAGAATGGTAAGATTTTTTTTTTTTTTTAAATAATCTTTGAATGAATACCTTAGCACTCAGTGAACAAAATCCTTCCTTAACCATTCATTGTGCACGTTGCTCAATCAAGCCATCTAAACTAAAACAAGCATAGCCTTTGAAACAATTAATAAGCTTTGATGGCGTACGACTTGCCCGAACTTGCGTGGTGATAATCATGCAGTTATCACAAAAATATATTGGTCACGATCGCGCACGATTCTTTTTCTTTCTAGAAGATCAGCGGACATCTCTAGCAGCGCTGCACGGTTCCGCCAACATCATAGGCGGAGCTCGTTTTTCCGTCGCCAGCGACCTGGCGCTCCACCGGAGCCATGCGGCATGATTTGCTTTTGATTTACGTGTATCCTATGTTTTGGAGCTATTGAGTCACAGCTCTGGCTGGTCGGTCCATGAGGAAGGAAATGAGTGCTGAACGATAAACAGGCAAAGCATTGAATTGGTGATAAGCCCTAGACTTTTCAGCACATCTTTTTAGTCCTACGCGTGTCTTCATGTACTGAAAATGAAAGGAGAGAGTGCACATGTCCCCTCATCGTCCCTAATATAGCACCGGTTCGGGCACTTATCACCGAGTTCGAACAATTGCTAATGGACTTCACGGATCTGAAACTGGCTCACTACAGCAGAGAATCCAATAAGTTCGCAGACCGGATCGCCAAAATTCACAGAGGAATAGGCTTTTGCTTCCCAATTTGGTTGCTTAATCCCATGAAGCCTTACTATATTTTGAATCCCATCTCTTCTGTTGAACACTTTGAGCTAGCATGCGAGAAACCTTTCTTCCGACAAAAAAAGAAGAAGATGTCTTCACGATCGACAAGATTCGTACCGGCTCATCACCTTTGGAATCGAGCATGCTTTGAGTTTTCAATTGGCATGTTTCAATGCCACTCGTTGGTTCGCATTCGTGATCTTTTGAACAATTGGCATATTTCAATGCCCCTGTTTGGATCATTGAGACAAACAGGAATCTTTCAAGTCTAGTCATAGTGATAAGGTAAAGTCATTGACCGAATGAGGTCGGGACTGATTGTGGGGATTGATCGAGTAAGAGAAAATGTTGAGCTAAATAGGGGAATAGATAATGCGGGCCAACCGTGCAATCCAATATTGACTGTGAATATAGTCGTTAGTCCACTGCCAGCATTAATTGTGAGAATCTTATAGAATCGAGTCGAAAAGAAATGATATCACCTCACCAAGTTTGATTGAAATCAAATTGAATATAAGTAGGATAAAAGAGCGGGAAAGGTTATTGCAATCAAACTGTTAGGCAAGAATATTTATCGTGGGTCTCCATTGACAGTTGCTGTCAAGCAGTTGTCGCAATTGAATCAAGCTAACATATGGAGACCCGTAATATTCGTCCTCCTCCTACGGGAGATCAAGCCAACATCTCTAGCGTTGCAGAGCGTGATCCGCCGGCATTATGGACGGAACTTGCTTTTCTGTTGCCGGCGACTTGGCCCTCAGCAAGAAGGACGCAGTTGTGCCTTATCATCGCCACATAATATGCTTTCTATTCATGTGTATCCTAGGTTTTGGAGCTGTTAAGTCACACGATTGACCAGTCGTTCCACGAGGAAGGAAAGATAAAATGTTGATTAATCAAGTCACCCTCCATCATCATACATAGGTAAGATAAGGAAAATATGCAAAAACATCCATATTTTGATGATTAATTGACACGAGAAGCCTATGAGTCCTAGTAGTAAGTCGAAGGGTTATTTTCAACTGATGATTGATAGTTTTGGAGAGGATGTGATGAGTTCTTATGGGATCCTGGCTAGAATTTGTTCTAGAATAATAAATGAAAATAAGTGTCTAGCACAACTTAGCTACCCTCAAGCTTGCTGGGTGATATATTTCTGAATTTCCTATGTTGATTTGAGTTCAATTTTGATGATCAAACCTCTTGCATGCTCCAATTAGGTTATTAGAGTGAATTGATTTCAATGTGGTATCACTATGTTCCAATCCGTTCATGTGCTATGATAATTGATGTTTGAGGGTATCGGTTTGTAGTGTTCCAAGCTTGTTCGAGCATGATGTGATGGTTAGAACACTTGTGGATGAGTTTAGATGCAAGTTAGAGAATTCTAGAAATTTGGAATTCTAGGGTTGAAATGGAGGATGACGGATGGGGCTTCAGGAGGCGGCGGCAAAGTTCGTCTGACGAATCGAGAGAAGCTTGAGGGAAGAGGGAGAGGTTTTCCTTCTGTTAAATTCTTTTAGAAAACGTAAAGAGGAAGATGAAATTTTCTCGCAAGGGAGGGAGAGCAGAGACCGGAAGGACGGGAGTTGCCTTTTCTTCTCTAAAACTTCTAGAAAACGTGAAGAGGAGGACGAAAGTTTTCTCGGGAGGAAGAGAGGAAGGGCAGAGAATGTGAGGAACGGAGGAGATGGTGGAAAAGTAACGAAGGGAGAGAGGAGAATGTTTTGAAATTGCTGCAAAATGGGACCCGTGTACCATACGTGATGAGATTTAAGGCTGTGTTGATTGTTAAGATAAAATTTAGAAGTGAATAAATTTATTTTTGATACTCACTCAAAAAAAAAAGATAAAGTTAGATATAAGAGAATATAAGTTCGATAAAATTATTCTAAAAAAATGTAACAAGGTGGATAAGATTTTTAATATCCATAATGAAAAAAGTTATTTTTCCGAATGACAAATTTCTTAAATTAACAAATTCAAAATTATATTGCAATATAAACAATATTTGAATTCCAATATAATAAATTCAAAATAACAAAGAATAACAATTTAGTATTTTTAATTTAATCTTATTTTTATTTATACATTCGAATTTATCTTATAATATAAATTCAAAATATAAATAATACACACGCTATTAAATAATGTACATTAATATATGATGTGAATATATCATATTTTGTTATTGAAATCACTAAACACGAGATAGCAAAATCTTTTGATTTCACATCTTATGGTGTCCAGATACTGATATCTTAATTAAAAATTCATACCACAAAATCTAGCCTAAGTAGACCAACCTCTCGCTGACTTTTTTTTGACCAAACTGTTGTGGATTTGGCAGGACACTTTTATACAAAATTTTCTCTTTTTCTTCTTTCTTCGGTTGGAATATTTTTTTAATTTTCATGATCTCCTAATTTCGTACATTCTCTCTTTTCTCTCTCGCCTCTCTCGCCTCATAAACACCCATCTCTCCCCTCCCCGCAACAACACCCCCCGCGCAAAAAAAAAAAATCTTTCTCGTATCTCTCTCTCGTCTCTCTCCATCTCCCCCGCAAAAAAACCCTTCTCTCTCTCTTTCTCTCTCTCGTCTCTCTCATCCGCCCATAGACACTCCCCTCTTCTTTTTTTTGGTGACTCCCCTCTTTTTTTTTTGGTGACTGGCACTCCCCTCTTTTTTTTTTGTGACTGGCACTCCCCTCTTTTTTTTTTTTTGGTGACTGGCACTCCCCTCTTTTTATCCCTCTCCAATCTGAGAGGTGAAAATCATGAAGGAGGGGTCCCACCGCCGGTCCCACCGCCCAGTCGGAAGAAGAGAGACCACACTACCCATCGATCTGCTCTGCTTCCCCAACTCCACTTCTCCCATAAATAGCATAAGAGAGATTTTGTACCTTGTGCTTTTGTGGAGGATCGCTTCTGTTCGTCCAACCTACCGAAGGAGACGTCGTGGAAAGAGCAGATCTTTATTCTTTCTTCGGCCGCGGCTGCCGCCCTCCGATTCGGCTCCTCGACGGCGACTTTCTTACTCACGGTCGACGTTATGGACATCTGCTTATCCAACAACAACGCTTCGGAGGAGGCGACGGCTAGTCTTGAACATGGCTCTAACCACCTCTCGGTCAGCGGCATCCACCGTCGCAGCCACAGATCAAGCGACGCGAGCAGCGATCGCTCTTTGGGAATGGTATGCCACGTACCTTTTTCTTTTGTTTTCTTTACCTTTTCGTTTAAAAATTAAAAAAGAAAAAAAAAAATCTCACTGCTGCAGCCCATCGGCCGAGACGAAGATGAATTGCATTCTACTTATGGCGCTAATACAGACGGAGAGGACCTCGAGTCCGACCCCCTGGTGCCGAGAGTGGGGATGGATTTCGATTCGGAAGCGGCCGTGTATAATTTTTACAGCAGCTACGCTAAACAAACCGGTTTCAACGTGAGAAGGGGAAAAGCAGAATACTCTGGATCCGACAAGGGCGTCGTCAGGGCGAAGTCCTTCTTATGCTCTTGCGGAGGCCACAAGTCCAGAGAGCAGATCACCAACGCGATGCGGTGCAAAAGACGGGACACGAGAACAGGTTGTGACGCTAAGATCGAATGCGTGGTCAATGATGGAACGTGGAAGATCTCCGAGGTAGTTCTCGAGCATAATCACGTTACGACGGCTCTTTCGACGGGCAGGATTGCTTACAATGTTAGGGCGGTCGGAGAGCGGGCTCTTGATTCCGACGCGGACCTCACCTGGGAGGATCGCCCAAGACCCGCGCCTGAGGAGACTCAGGACTTGATTGATCACTTCAGGCGTCTGGCGAGGTTAGATTGTTGTTCCTGTTACTCGTTGCGAGTGGTGGAGGCACGCGGCATGGAGAATTTTTTCTGGAGGGATAGCCGGTCCAAGGTCGATTATGAGCATTTTAGCGATCTTCTAGTCCTGGACACAAGAACTTGGATCAGCAAGTATGGCATGATATTCGCAATGTTTTGGGGACTCAATCATCATCGGAAACCCACCATATTCGGACACGGTCTCTTGGTCGATCGAACGGTGGGTTCATTTCATTGGTTGCTCGATACTTTCCTTCAATCCATGAACTGGCGGAAACCGCAGACAATCATTACTGAAGTCGGCGAAGAAATCGCCGAAGCCGTCTCTCTTGTCTTGCCAGAGACCCGCCATTGTCTGCCCGCTTGGTCCGTCTTGAACAGTTTCCGGAAGTACCTGTCTCCTTTGAGTGACCAACTCGACGTCGTCGAGCTCTTCAGGGAGTGCGTGTTCCTCCGCTCGCGAGAAGAATTCGAATCGAAGTGGAATTCGTTTATAGGAAAGTACAAGCTGCGGGACAACTCGTGGCTTGCTTCTTTGTATAAAATGCGCGAGAAATGGTCTCATGCGTTCACGAAGAACGTCTTCTCTGCCGGCCTACTCTCCATACAAAACGTTGAGGACGCTGGGAGTCTCTCCTCCGAGACCAACGTCTTCTCTGTCGGCCTACTCTCCATACAAAACGTTGAGGACGCTGGGAGTCTCTCCTCCGAGACCATGACGCTAACCGAAATTGCATGGCGGTCTGAACAGGTGGCCAAGCGGGTGCGCGCAGAAGAATTTCGCGATGACATGCTCTGCGAGAAAAACACGGTGAATTTGAAAACCAGGAATCCGATGGAGAAAGAAGCTGGACGACTCTATACTCGAAGGATGTTCGAGATGTTCCAAGAGGAGTTCATCAATTGCCTAGGGCTGAAAATGGAAGAAATTAAGTGCTCGGAGACTCTCCGCATGTTCCAGTTGACAGAAGCAGGCGACACAAGGACACATACCGCCAGCAGCAGACAGATCGTCGAGTATGATTCTTCGGATTCGACATTGGCATGTAGCTGTGGGAAGTTCGAGTCGGTCGGTATTTTATGTGATCATGTCTTTGGAGTACTCAACTTCACGACGAATATCGTCAGCGAGATACCGCCTCGCTACTTCTTGAAACGATGGACAAAATCTGCCAAAGACAGCGTGCCCGTGCCCGTGCCCACCCCCAGCGCAGCTGCGCGTGACAAAAGTCCGGTCGACTCGTTTATGGGCGAGTTCGTGCGAAAGGCTTTGCATGCGGCCCATATGTCTGTAAATAAGAAAAGGAAGAGAATAGCTATGAGCTTCATAGACTCGGCAGTGGAGCACATTGCAAAGGTGCTGAAAACGGAAGAAGTGGCAGCTGCTCTTGACCATCCAGACGTTACGGATGATAAGGATCGGACTATTTCTGAGTATGCCCTCGAAACACAACTCGACCAAGAGAATGCAGCTAAACCTGGGATGGGATGTCCGAGAGTGAAACGCAAGGTTGAATTCAGCTCTCGACCAGCGGGGAAACGGGTTAGTCTCTTCCTCACCGCACCTCCACATTAGAATGCATTATCTATCGCACTAGGATTAGTCTTCTCTCGTATTAACCATTATTACCGTTCGCCGCGGAAGTGTGGGGGAAAATTATGGCTTTAGATTTAAATGCAACATATTTAGAGAACGAATCTGACGCCAGTAATGTGACGTGTGCCTCGCAAAATACTAGTGTTGACATCCCTAACTTGAACTCAGTCTTGAATGAACGCAGGGACGTATCAGCTGAATTGCACCAGGTGAGGATTAACGACTGAGCCCGTGTTCAGGGAACCAAATCAGTGTGCGTAAAGCTAGCAAAGATGAGACTGATGGCATCTCACGATATATCTACTTTCAAGTGCATTCCTTCTGAATTTGAAACTTCGGTTGTATTGGATAAGCAAAAGAGCAATACCTTCCGAGATTCAGAATAGGGTTTGTTGGCCTTGATTTGTACTTCCTTATTCGGAGTATTTATATCAGAATTGTTCCAGTTGAACTGCGTCTACGTTATTCAATCGACGAAAACACGTAATCCTACCATTTGGTAAATCAAGTTTCACATATAGAATTTCTATCACACAACGGTTATATATTTATTTTGATAGATCAGTAACCAGTTTCACGTGAAAAATTTCTATCACACAATGGTTATATATTTATTTCGATGAGTTATGTCGATGAATTTCTCGAGGCAATTGCCGTGCATGCTTAATACGCAACGGTTGAATGGTAAAAAGATATTAATTATCCATGACGCGGGAAATTTTAGTGTTGGCAGCTGATAGAATTTTTTTTTTCAATTAATCTTTAAATAAATATCTTACCACCGTTTTAACCATTCTCCATGCACGTTGCTTAATCAAGCCAACGACCTAAGCTAAAACAAGCATATCCTCCACAATAACTAATCAGCTTTAATGACGTACGACTTGCCCGAACCTACATCTGGGTAGTCCAACATATATTGTTCGTGATCACGCACGATTCGTCCTTCTTCTGAAAGATCGGCAAACATTTCTAGCGCCGCCGCGCGGGTTCCGCCAACATCATGGGCGGAGCTCCCTTTTCCATCGCCGATGACCTAGCCCTCCACAAAAACGACGCAGCATGATTTGCTTTTGATTTGTGTGTATTTTTGTTTTGGAGCTATTAAGGGCCTGTTTGGCAACGTGCCAAACAGTGCCGGATTCTGAGTTTTTGTTCCAAGAATCAATTTAGGACGAGAATCGCGTTTGGTAAAATTTTTGTTCCCGGGAACAATTTTGGATAAGATTTGAGAATAAAAAAAAAATTTGATTCTCTGTCCGAGAATCAGAAAAAGAATCAAAACGGTGAAACCCTCGCTCTTCTCTTTCGTCATCTCGGTTGCCGTCCGCCGCTCGCCTGGCCACCGGCGAGGCTCACCCAGCCCCGCCGGTGGCCAAGCTGGCCTCGCCGGGGCTGGGCGAGGCCGGCCTGGCCACTGGCGAGGCTGGGCGAGCCTCGCCCAGCTGCCAGCGAGGCTCGGTCGACGAAGGCCGACCTTGCCGAGGGCCGGTCCGGCGACCGGCCAAATGAAGAAGAAGAAGAAGAAGAATAGGAAAAAAGGGAAAAAAGAAAAAGAAAAGAAAAAAAGTAAAAAGTAAAAAAATTATTTAAAAATCAAAAGAAATTAATTTGGAACATAATCAATTAATACGGTATCAAACGCAATTGTATTCCAGAATAAAAAATTTTGGATAGTTACCAAACGCGCTTTTTTACTCAGAATCAGTTCCCGGGAACAGAATCAAAAATAATCATTTCTAGTCAGAATCAGCTCCCGGGAACAGAATTGTTACCAAACGCGCTCTAAGTCACAGAACTGGCCAGTCGGTCCATGAGGAAGGAAATAAATGTTGATTAATAAATTCACCTTCCTTCCGGGGAAGATGAAAAATAAAATCTCGATCAAATATTTTTTCCGTAATTAATTCACATTCAATATGAACCGCACCGGAAATTGATGGGTGAGGCAAGAGCAAAAGAGGAAATTATGGGGACGAATAGATGGATTTTTTTTTCAAAGGTATGTTATGCTTAAGAAAGATAAGGAGTTATGCAAAAATATCCGTATTTTAATAATTAATTAATACGATAAGCATGGTTGTATTGAATACATATACGTACATATATGTATACATCTGTATATATGTGTGTTTGTATATATACATATATGTATGTATATATCATTTGAAATTTGCTTGACTGAGGTTGTGCTGGAGTACTAAACGTTGGCGAATTAATTACAAATTATTAAGTAATGGAAAGACATTATTGGCACGGTACTTGAAGAAATTGCGCATACTCGTGTGGAAAGAGATAATTTGTTAAAGATTTAATATTTTTTTGGGGTAAGATTCGAACTTTAAAACAATTAAATTATGTGGTGTGAAATAGACCTCTAGTATCGCTTTTTATCGAGATCATCGTTTAGTGTTGCAGCACAACCATAGTCAATCAAATCTCAAATATAAATTTATATTTTCAATTTGACCATGCTTCTCGTATTAATTAGTTAGTTAAATATGGATTTTTTGCATATCACCTCGTCTTACATTTGTCAAATATTCCTTCTTTAAAAAATCAAATCTGTTCGCCACCATAATTTCCTCTTTTTGTTTTTGCCGCACCCGTCAATTTCTAGAGGACGGAAGAATTTTATTGATCGGGATTTCACTGTACCCCTTCCCCTAATGGAAGGTGAATTAATTAATCAACATTTATTTCCTTCTTCGTGGACCGACTAGCAAGTTGCGTGACTTAATAGCTCAAAAACATAGGGTACACGTTGTTGAAAAAATTTCTCTAGTTTGAGACCGAAAAGGAAAGTTTCCTAATTCAAGCGGGCTTCCAGTTTTGAATGGTTCTTAGTTGAATGGTTTCCTATTTGAGAAGATTTCCTAAAAAGTGATTTCCTCTTTTGAAATACAGTTGTCTCCTATATATAAGGAGTGGATGTTTCCTGTCAATGTTATTAGAGAGGAACTTATACTTGTGAATTACATCCCGAAGAAGAGACGAAGGAGAGTTATTATTATTTTTTTTATTATTACTACTACCTTTTCCTTTCGGAAATCAACAGCTTCATATTTTAGTTTTTTATTAATTTAAATTTCACAAACCTTTTCCAAACCCAAGTTATTTAAACCACTCAAATCACTCGAATGTTAATTATATAGATTCTTCATGTACTATTTCCAATTTTCTCTGAAACTTGAATAATAGTATAAACTTCGGGTAAGAAAAAATATACTACTATCCTTTTACTTACCAAAAAAAAAAAAAAAAAAAAACTAGCGAGGTGATGTCCAAAGTTTCTAATAAGGATCATATTTAGAATCCCATAGCAGATAGTTTTCTTTGATTAGAATTAGTCTTTTCTTTTTTCCTCTCCCTCCCGAAACACACCGGTAGTTCGTAGTGTTCTAGTGAGAAGGTGCGCCCAAGTTTTTCAGGATTTTCAAGAAATGGATCCCCTGGACTCCAATCACGGAGGTGACGTGGTGGAAACGCAGTCTCATCCTTCTGGGGCTGCATTCCCCTCGTCGGCAGCAGTGGCGGCGGCGGCGGCCCAAGAAATAGATCAGTGGGACTTCTATCGGGGGGGAACATAGATATGTGGGACTTCTCGGCCTCAGCGACCACAAATTGTTCCTCAACTCGGCCGATGTTATGTTATGAAGGCCGTGGGACCCACGTTCCAACTCAATACCTCAACACTTACCCAAGGACGACCACTTGAAAGAGGCGACGATGAATCTTGAACACGGGCCCTCAATGGGCCTCTAGGTCTCCGGCACCCACCTTCCCGAGCACGCAAGTGGTGAAGCCGAGTTACTTTACATTAAATTTTTTGTGGATGATAAAAAAATTTTCATTTGCTCATTTTTAGGAAAATATTTTTCAAATTATTTATTTTCACAAAATAAACTGAGCTTGAGTTTTTTGTTATTTTTGTTGACTGAGGAACCACCGGAGATCACTCTTTGGGAATCACACGACCCTCCAGTACCCCGTGGCACTGTCGCTCCTCGCCGCAAGCCACTATTTAGACAACCTGGGTTACTTTACATTAAAATAAAATTTAGGAAATTAAAAGGATTGAAGTATGAAAATCGGAGCATATCAGTGATCCCACTTGCATGATCCAACGGTGGATAAAGAAACATGCAAAGCATATCTTAAAATCAAAATCCCACACATTTTTTTAGAATATTACCCAACTTTCTAAGACATACATAAGAAATTATAGGATTTTCATATGTGCTTTTGCCTCATATGGTGAGGATGATACACCAGGTGCGTTATCAGCGGTCATATTACTATACCTCTATCCTGTAGAGGTACTCAAATTGGATTAGTGATCGATTTCTAGGTTTCATTGTAAACCTAGTTAGTTACTTTCAATTACGTAAATCAATAGTTCAAACCGCACTTAAAGATAGGTAATTTCTCATTTTTATAGAAACTTTTGTACCAAAAACAATGGTATCTCCAGTTATAGCCTCTGGATGTAAAATATATCTCTTCTCACCATCCCATAGTGTATGAGACAAATGGATGCATTTCGATTAGGGTCGTATTCTATGCTTACATTCTACCAGTCACTTTTTTGGAATGGTATGTGATGCACCATTTCTTTATTGTTTTATTCCCAACATTTCCCGCATTTACATGTGGTTCTCCTCTAAGCCATGTTTGGATTTCTCGGGAGAAGAAATAAAATCATAAACTAGTCATTCAGTCATTTCCTTCTGCCGAAACTCCGTTTAGATCTTTTCGTCCATATCCAATTCAATCTTGTCCTCAAAACCATATGAACAAGACTGCCTAAACTCCGTTTAGATCTGGGATGCAATTGACAAGTTGGATACAAACATGAATTGGAGCTAAAGAAGGCCGAAAAGGACAAACTTTAGGTTCTTCTCCTGATTCCTTGCCATCCCTCCCATCACACTCTATACACTCTATGGTCGAGCAGCCAATACAGGGTGACAGCAAGGAGAAGATGTTTGCAAATCTCGAGATTGATGAATTTTTTTTTGTAGCAATGTAGTGAAGTTACCCGTTCAAAATGGACCTATTAGATTCTATGCGGAGGTAGTGCAGGATTTAGTTGGTCTTGAATCAAAATTACAGTTGCTTCAGGATTTGAGGCGAGTCAATCAAGAGCTTGGGGTTCAAACTAAGAACGCTTGCAAACCTATATTTTTCTTGTCTCCCCTTCCCTTTTTTCAAATTAAATCAGCTCTCCCGATAATTTCTTTGGATGCGAGTGAAGATGCTATTGTTGGGCCTTAAAGAAGAGCTTGGTCATTGTGTCTCTAGCATTAACTTAAACCTTCCTTATTCCCATCATCTCTATATGATATTGTCGGCCGATCGTTTGGACCGTGTGGCGACTCAAGCTCTTTTTAAATCGCTTGGATCGTCGAGGCTCTTTTTGAGCCGTCTTGCTTGGATTGATCGCTCACTCGCTCACCCAGATCTGGGGCTTCTCCGGCTCTTTTTGAGCCGTCTTTGCTTGGATTGATCGCTCACTCGCTCACCGGGATTTGGGGCGCCGGAGAAGGTTTCTTAGAGAGAAGCTTTGGAAGAGAGAAAAGAGCTTTTGATTACTGAATAGTTGAATGAATACAAATGAGGGAGGGCACCCTTCTTATATTTGAGGCCCTCAGATTACAACCATTGATCGAGATTTCATCCGGCGGACGAGATCGTACTGCCCAACTAACCAACCACCGACATTTATGGCAAGAGAGTTCTAGACCTTGACGCAATTACCGTATTGCCCGCTCTTAGAACGTTTCGGAAGCTCTTTTGTGAGAAACCCTAGTGATCTCAGGAGGTTTTTTTCGAAAATGCATGCGCCTTTAGTTGTAGGAATCTCATGACCATGACAATATGCTCAATGATATGTGATTTTCTTTCATTGTTACCATAATTATATTCTTTCATGAATTGTTCTCTTCAGGGAGAATTGAAAATCGTCGGTGCACAGGGTGACGGCTTCAACAGGATCTCAAGCATACGAATAGAAAGGCAAGTTTTCTATATAGTTCCTTTGCTTATACATCTGCCGTACAATAGGTCAATCTAAAATTTAAAATGTCTCAAAAAGAAGAAGAAGAAGAAATTTTTATGCCCTTTTTAGAGATTATGAAGCTGTAGAACCTTATTTGTCAATATACAATTTTGCGTGAGGACTAGTTTTGAATGAATTATCCCATCACTCAATAATTACGGCCAATGGTTTTGCCCAACCTAGTTCTGCAACTTTCTCTCGTTATCCTTTTGGTTAAGACATGACCTCTTTTGGTACACGTACTTTCGGGATCATCATGTCTGACCTTCTATCTTTCCAGTAGGCAAAGAGGAATTTCAAAGTCCATATGTTAAAATAGCATTCTTTGATTGAATTGTTCTTGTCTCCTTTGTCACCCACTTTATTCTCTTCAATCAACAATCTTTAAATACGAACCCATCCATTTGGACGAGATGAGGGAAACGTGAAGCATCGTATGGATAAAATATATACATTGACAAATCCCGATTAAAATTCAGCTTTAAACCTCTTAGTTTTTTACAATCAAAAGAAGCAAAGACTTTCCTCACAGATATATGTTAATTGATTGCAAAATCCAAAAATAATGGGAAGTTCAAAACATGCTAGATATTCACTTTCCTACTTTTCCGAGTTCTTAAACATTTTTATTTTTTATAGTTAAGAGCCATATCCACCAAATCCCTTTTTTTTCTGCCAAAGAACAATATCCATTATATTTAAAATTCAGTTGAATCCTTCACTGATTGCTTTGTTTGAATATCATCACTTAGGTTTGTTTCTTTGAGTAAAATGAAGAAATAGATCTCATCATCACACCAAGTGAGAATTTCGCCTTGGAATTGGTGGTTCTTAGGCCTTTTAAT
This sequence comes from Eucalyptus brandiana, assembly GCA_014182725.1. Classification (NCBI taxonomy): domain Eukaryota; kingdom Viridiplantae; phylum Streptophyta; class Magnoliopsida; order Myrtales; family Myrtaceae; genus Eucalyptus; species Eucalyptus brandiana. The sequence continues at coordinate 36,105,473 of CM024669.1, forward strand.
ATCCTCCAAATCCTTAATTAAGCCAAAGAAAAAGGAAATAAAGGAAAGTTATAAAAAATACGAAGCTGCGCAACCTAATTTCCTCTGTTCAATATAGTGGCTGACGTTAGACCGTCAATCTTGCAAAGTATCGTGCGGCTATGTAATCATTCAGCCATGCACATTGTACATGTCTTTTTGTGAAATAAAATGTTCCAAACTGAGTAAGATGGTTTAGTATGTTCTCGGAGGAATCAATCAATTCAATGGTTCCAAGGTACTTGCTTATTGTATGGATGATCGATGTTTACATCACCTTTTCCTTGCTCATTTGGATTCGCCATTGTTGTCTATCGTATCTCTCCTCTTTTTTTTCTTTTTTTCTTTTTTGGTCGAAAACAAAGTTTTATTTATTTATATGAAAACTGGTGCAAGACCAGCAGCACCCAAAAGCGGGGCGTTGTGACATAGCAAGGCCCAAAGGGTCGGAGGAGGCGAGAAAATCCAGTTTGGCGGTAACTTCTTCTCCCTATGTGCGCGCGCCCAGTCCCCTACTCCATTTGCAGCTCTTGGACAAAATTGAAGGCCCACGAAAGGTAAAGTCTGCAGCAACTCCTTGCACTTTGACCAGGGAGCACGTGCATCCCAGTTAAAGTCTTCTTCTCCTGTTAAAGATCATACAAGGCTTCTGCAATCTGAGTCTATCCAAACAGCTCCCATCTCCTTCTTCTTTATGTACTCCAAAGCTTCAACCAGAGTTAGGGTTTCGAGTTGAGCCACTGAATCCACACGAACTGACCGGGTGAAGCCATCGACGAGAGTACCGGAGGAGTCGCGGATGATGCCAACTATGACTCCTTCTATTGAGCCCTCACCGACTGACCCATCTACATTTATCTCATTTTTCCCTTCTTTAGAGCTACCCAGATCCGAGGTAAGTCATTCTTCTCTGGTTTTCTTGCATGAGGGTGGTGATAGACCCATTTCTCATAACTTTATGTTGAAACTTGGCCAGATCTACAATGTTGCAGGCATCCGGCCTCTGTCCGCGAAAGATGAAGTTATTTCGCCCTTTCTAGATATACCATATGAGGTTTGAAATCGCTTCCAAGAACAGTAAGTGAGTGTTTTTCCCTAGAAAAAGCGCCAACCACTCTTTGATCCGAGTAACCTCTTGTGTTCTTATCTGGATTTTGACTTCCGAGTTGTTCCATAGATGTGTGGTCCAAGAGCAGAGGAGGAAGATGTGCTCAGTTGTTGCCACCCTTTCTCAGCAAAGGTCACATACAGGGTTAGTTAAAATCTTTCTTTTCCACAAATTCTCCTTGGATGGGATAGTGTTTTGGCATACATTCCATATAAATATTTTAACTTTAGGGCTGATCTTCATATTCCATAAAGCATTCCATAGTGCTCTTGGCGCTTGATAGGAAGAGGAAGGGTGTTCATCTGTTGCCTTAGTTGTCGTCTGTTCTCTAAATGTATTGTAGCCATTTTTAACTGTATAGAACCCATTCTTTGTCCCTGTCCATACTAGTTCATCATTTGAAATCAACCGATTAATTAGAATTGCAAGGATCTCCTGGGCAATCTGCTCATCAAAGAGACTAGTTATAAGTTGCTCATCCCATTTTTCCGCTGTAAAGTTCATCAAATCAAAAACTTTTTGTGGATCATTTTTATTTGCCGGTCCCCCAATCAGTTCTCTTTTTAGCCAGCTGTCTGTTCTAATGTAGACTTTTTTCCCATTTCCAATTGACCACCTCACAGAGCTTGATATGGCCTCCCTTCCCATAAGTAGACTTCGCCAACCCCATGAAGGCTTGGCTCCTTGCTCAGCATGCCAGAAATCTCTTTAACAGAAATAGTCCTTAGTTTGCCCCATAACGCGTCTAGATTTTTCACCAATCTCCACGCTTGTTTACCCAGGAGAGCCTTGTTGACAGTAATAAGATTCCTAAAACCCATTCCTCCCCTATCTTTTTTGGATTTCAGTATGTCCCATCTCTTCTAATGCAGATCAGCTTTTGTATCTCTGTTTTTCCACCATAAGTTGGCTATTTTTTTGCAATTTCTTTATAAATGGATATCGGGATTTTAAAAACCGATATAGCATATTGCGATAAGGCCTGCACCACTAATTTCAAGAGGATCTCCTTGCCTGCCTTTGAGATAAGTTGCTCCTTCCAACCTTCCAATTTCATGTTTACCCTTCCCAAAATCCATGCAAACAGTTGTCTCTTTGAGACTCCCCAATCCGAGGGGATTCCAAGGTATTTTCCTATACGATCTAGCTGTGGAACTCTCAATTCTCTAGCCATGTTATCCCTTAAAACTTGAGGGCAACCTTTGCTGGAAAAAATACCGGATTTGTTTAGATTTACTGCTTGGCCTGAGGCATAACAGTATTGATTTAGCACCGCTGAGACATTTTGGCATTCTTGTAAAGACCCAACTAGAAAGAATATAGAATCATCCGCAAATAATAAATGGGTCAATGTAGAACAATGCCTATTTAACTTGATTCATTTTATACTCCCGTCATTCAAAGTTTTTTTCATCAAAGAGGACAAGCAGTTTGCTACCAATATAAAGATATAGGGTAGTGAATTCCCTTGTCGAATACCTCTGGAAGGATTAAAATAAGAAAGGAGTTCTCCATTGAATTTGATGTTGAAAGAGACCATTGTAACACATTGCATAATCCAGTTGACCCATTTTTCACAAAAGCCCATTTTTAATAAGCATCCTTCGAGGAAGTCCCACTCTATTTTATCACAGGCTTTTTGCATGTCTAATTTCAACACCGCTTGAAAATGTTTTTTCTTGTTCCTTATACACAACTGATGTAGTACCTCCTGTACAATATATATTATCCTGGATCTGTCTTCCACTGACAAAGGCGCTTTGTTCCCTTGAAATTAGCTCCGGCGGCCATTGTTTAAGTCTATTTGCCATAACCTTCGCTATAATCTTATAGGCGAAATTACAAAGGCTAATCAGGCAAAATTGGTCAAGTTTTTCTAGGTTGGGTATCTTTGGAATCGGGGTTATATGGGTTTTGTTAAGGGCCGGTTCCAATATCCTTGACTGAAAAAAAAAAAAAAAAAACCCTTGACTTCTTCAAGAATATCCCTACCAATTATATCCCAGTGGTGTTGAAAAAAAATCTCATTTTATCCATTCGGACTAGGAGCCTTTTGTGCACCAAGTTGAAAAACAGCATCATGAACTTCTTGCAGAGTTACTTCCGCCACCAGACATTCATTTATATCATTCCCAACTATTGTGGGACATTGATCCAATACTGATTGACAATTCCTAGGCAAGTTTAAGTGTACAAATCTTTGAAGAAAGAAAATGTGAGGTTCTGAAGTTGCTGCGTGTCCCTTACCCAAAGCTCAGATGGGTTCTTTAGCATAGTAATTATGTTTTCCTGCCTCCTCTGGATAGTAGTTGCATGAAATTATTTTGTATTTTTATCTCCCCACCTTAGCCAATTGACTCGGGATCTTAACCCACAGAAACATCTACTCTCTTCTACATAGTGATTCAATTTCCTCTTTTACAAACCGCTCCCTACTAGAATCTTAAGATTAGATTGCACTATTTGTCAGGGTTTGTAACTCTTACTTTAGGGCCTTTATAGGGAAGTGGCTATTTTGAAATTTTCTTTTACTCCATACCCTCAGAGCATGGGTGACCGCCTGCAACTTGTGCCTCAAATCAGCAGCATTCATATTATGAAATTGCCATGATTGTTCTACTACTTCTTTACATTCAACATCTTCAATCCAAAAGGCTTCAAAACGAAATTCTCTTTGTTTCTTTACAAGTTCAGCATTACTTACCAATAACAGTGGGCAATGGTCAGATCCTATAGCAGGAAGAGCATACGCTTCTGCCTCTAGAAACATGAGCCTCTAGTCCAAATTACATAATACCCTATCTAGCTTTTCCTTGACTAGGTCAATCCCTTCTCTATTGTTTGACCAAGTGAATACATATCATTTACAATCTATTTCCATCAACGCACAATCATTCAAACAATATCTCTCCTCCTTCGAAACATTTGTACAACTTTTTCCTTAATCGTTGAGTTTTCAACTCCGCGATTTTACCCAAACTAATTTTTCTAGTGTAATGTCTCATCAACTTGAGTGGTTGTCCTTCAATTTTTTCATAAAATAGGAGTTTGGCTTTTTTTTTTTCTTTTCTTTTTTCCCCTTGAGTACACGAGAATACAATATCTTCATAAGTGCTATTTTTCTTTTCTGAAAATAGCCCAGATATTCTTGTTTAAAAGATAATCATCTTGATTGCTGGTGATTTCGAACGGAGGGTAAAATCCAGGGGAATAGATAAATTGGGTCCTTAGCAAGATATATGCATTAATTTCTCTTAACGGGAATCCTGAAATTTAATAGTTACTCCGATGTTAGACTGAGAAATAACGTCCTTAGTTTCCCTCTAACAGAGCATTATTGCTTTTAGATGCACTCGACTAAGCCTACTTTTATGTGTATTTGCATTGGATGATATCCAACCAAAGTTGTTGGCATCAACAGGCTCTCAGGAAGACCTCTTTAAGAAGGAGATATTGAAATATGAACGTACTTGTAAAGAAATTGGCCAAAATATTGAGGCGAGAGAGTAATTATTGTCACAAATCCAGATTTTTTGCTGACCATTTAGTATTCCTGATCTAGATGCTGTGAGAATGGTACCCTTTTTTTGGTCAAAGAGAATGGTTTCGTTGCCTTGTTCTTAATATAATGTTTGCGTTGTTCCATAGGATCAAAATGACCAATTGTCTTCCTTTTTCAACCTTGAGGAGTATAAAGGTGGGTTATGACCGTTTCAAATTGATCAATCCCTTGCTCATCTTCACTGTTAGTGAATGATGTGCAAACACCTTTTGGAGTAACATAATTTTCTTCAATCCTTACGAATTTGTTTGTTTAGTAAAATTGATCTTCCTCCTTTTTCAAGGGAAAACTCGAAAGGTCTGAAGGAAGTTGATAATGTTGATATCATTTTCCTCACTCTATGGAATGTCTGAATTTTCTTCTTCTTTTTTGTGGTCCTAGATTCAATTATTTTAGCCTTCGCTCTTTTCTTTTTTTTTTTCCTTTTTCCTTTAGCTCAGATAAGGGACCATCTACTGATTTGGGGAGACCCTATGAGACTTGTACATTTTTATTCTTTTCACCGTAAGTGTAATCTTTTACTTTGCCTTTGTAGCATCTCTCTAAAAGCCCTTAATTTTGCTTAGTGGTAACGAATGGTATTTTCTCCTTGATTCAGAGATTATGTCACTATTTTTTGGAGATATTTTCATGAGATATAATATTGCGTTCGTTAGTGATCTTTGCTTGCAGTGTGCACATTTTTGTCCAAGTTAATTTATTAATTGCGTATATTTGTGAATGCTCCCTTGCAATTTTTCAGCATCATGCCAGAAAACTTATGAGGAAATTCGAGTTGCCATAGTTGAATATCGAAAAATCAAGGAGAAGATCGATCGAGCGAAAAATTTCTACATCACTCTTCAAGTAAGACATGCTCATTTTTGGGTAGCTTGATAATTACATATATAATTAATTTGTTAGTCAGAGTCTTTGTGAGGATGCACTCTGGCTTAAGTCTAATGTTTGTTAATCATCTAATTTCTACATCCTCTGTGATTTGATAGAAAACGATTAAAAACGTGAAGCGGCAGTTCAGCAAGTTTGTGATGACAAGAAACATCCAGTGCCCTGAAATGATTGGGTAAGTATTATGTCTTATATGTTTATGTTTGTGGGAAGACATTTGGATGGTTACAATTACAATTCCTTGTTTTTATCTCATTCATCCAACATGCTCTTGATGTCTTTGCCTAGTACTTCCTCCCACTTGAGCTCTTAATATAATGTTTTTTCCCCCTCAGTACTGTTTTATCTTGTCTAATGACTTAATTTATCTTCAGGTTAGAGTCTGATGTCTGTGGCCAAGCAGCATCTAATTTTATCACCGGAGGCAATAAGGATGATGTGAATCGTTGCGGAAAGATCGTTCTACGAAAGCCGGATGGTGTGAATTGCAAACCTCGACCTCTAATTAAACCTGTGATTGGCAACCTCGGCATGAACGTGACCTATTGATGAACGCGTGTCAACCAACCAATGTTATAGATGCCACAAGCAAAAGAATTTGCTATCTCGCTCGATAAGTCGAATTGACCGTCACAAGGGAACCTTGATAAAGTCAAGTTCTCAAAAGAATAGTAGAAGAGAAATTCAGTCAATCTTTTATATAGGCCTTCTAGCCACCACACAAACCCTAAAACCAACCCTAGAAATCTAATGCGTCATATTTTAGAATATACATAAACAAGAAGATATATATATATATTGACTTGGTCAACTATTTAGTGACCAGATAATCAAATTGTGCCAAGATTTCCAAGATTATTCAAGATTTGATCCAATGTTATCTCTACACCATAGATCACGAACCATGACACCAACAGCTTGCCTGAATTGCTTAGCCCACGCTCGAGTAATCGAAACAGTAGGAATAGACAATGGGTCCCTAGCATCTCCTCCTCGATATGGCTCGATGTCCACATCATTCCCTCCCCCGTGCAAAGGATTTGTCCTCAAATTATCACTTGCATCGAAAAGAGTCAAGTCAGCTTATAGGCATTATTGTTAACTCTTTCCAATACCATAAATGGTCCATCCCCTCGCGGTAATAACTTAGAACATTGTTGCTCAGGAAATTGCTCTTTACACATATGAACCCTAACCCAATCGTCGGGTTCAAACACCACTTCCTTGCGCCCTTTGTTAGCTTGCCTTGCATATTGCTCAGTCTTGCGCTCAATATTTGCGCGCATCTTCTCATGCAACGCCTTGACAAATTCGGCTTTCTTTGCTCCATCTAAATCCACACGCTCATCAATAAGTAAAAGGGTTAAATCTAACGGTTAACGAATTAAAACCATAAACAACTTCAAATGGTGTAAATTTAGTAGCAGAATGCATGCTCCTATTATATGCAAATTCAACATGGGGCAAACAGTCTTCCCAAGATTTTATGTTCTTTTTAATAATAGCACGCAACAATACCCTTAAAGTTCTATTAACTACCTCGGTTTGATCATCGGTTTGGGGATGACAAGTAGTAGAAAATAATAATCACATTCCTAGTTTTTTCCACAATGTTTTCCAAAAGTAGCTAAGAAATGTAGAATCTCAATCCGAAACAATCGATTCAGGCATTGCCATGCAAACGTACAACCCCCCTAAAGAACAAATCAGCAACCGTGTTCCTAGTTTTTTCCACGATGTTTTCATCATCATAATGCCACTGCCTTCTATGTCGTGTTTTAGAGGCGTCTCGCTAATGTTGCGGACTTTCCCGAGGTAGCTCTCAGTCACCATCAACCCACATGTCATTCCCCATCATTCGGCCACTAAGCTCCTCCACTACGGCCCTCAATTGCTGGATGCTTTCCACGAGCACTTTAACTCTTCGTATGGAGTCAACCTCCCTTTGATTCATGCTTTCTTTGTGCGACATATTTTAGACCTGCAAGTAAACGTTAGTCACAAAAATCTTCACCAATCACTCCCTCACGTGTTTCTCTCAAGGTGTCTGTCACTCCCTTTGTGTTTAACTCAAGTCTAGGCTTTTTTCACCCTCTATTAAGCTTACACACTCTTGCCCTTTTTTCCTCTCGTACTCTCTTTTCACAAACTCTTTATTGGACTCAAAACCCATCTCTCAACCCCCTCACGACAATCAATCAAACTAATCAAACAAGATTAGATCACTATTGATTTTATTTCAACAAGTAACAATTTCAAACCAACAAGTACAACTTTCGAAATTCCAATTGAAATGCAAATCACTACTGATTTTGTTTCAATTCGGTCCACTAACAAATGAGTCGCCTTCTTGATTTTTTTTTTTTGCCAAATCTATTTTTTTTTCTCTTACGCACTTTTTTTTGTGTGCGTTTTCTTTCTCTTCTTTTTTTTTGACGAACTTTCTCTTTTTTTTTCTTTTTTTGACGAACTCAAATACAATTTAAGATGCTATAAAAAAATTTAAAACTAACAGTAAACAACTACGTATAGAAGCATAAAAGCAATCGAATCCCTAAATTGGCTAAAGCCGAAACCCTAGCTCAATAAATCTCAGATTGCTGAATATAAACAGAAAATTAAAGATAAATCAACCTTGTAGAAGCAAGCTCTGATACCAAAAGATGTGAATCGTTGCGAAAAGATCGTTCTACAAAACCCTAGATGGTGTGAATTGCAAACCTCGACCTCCAATCAAACCTGTGATTGGCAACCTTGGTATGAACGTGACCTGTTGATGAACGAATGCATGTCAACCAACCAACGTTATAGATGCCACGAGCGAAAAAATTCACTACTTCACTTGATAAGTCGAATTGACCGTCACAAGAGAACCTTGATAAAGTCAAGTCCTCAAAAGAACAGTAGAAGAGAATCTCTCAACTTTTTTCCTCCAAAAAAATATATATCCCCTAAAGAAATTCAGTCAATCTTTAATATAGGCCTTCTAGCCACCACACAAATCCTAAAACCAACCCTAGAAATTTAATGCGTCATATTCTAGAATATACGTAAACAAGAAGATATATATATATATTGACTTGGTCAACTATTTAATGACCAGATAATCAAATTGCACCAAGATTTCCAAGATTATTCAATATTTGATCCAAGGTTATCTCTACGTCATAAATCATGAACCATGACACCAACAGCTTGCCTAAATTGCTAGGCCCGCGCTCGAGTAATCGAAACAGTAGGAATAGACAATGGGTCCCTAGCACCTCTTCCTCAATATGGCTCGATGTCTCCATCAAAGGAGGAAGCAATCCAAGGAATATTGGAGAAGGGTGGAGGGATGTGGGACAGGGACACTGTTGTTCGTGCTCTTGGTGCGGCTTACAACAATCCAGAGAAAGCTATTGAATATTTATACTCGGTCTATGAATGTTATTATCTTTTTCGACTTCTTGAATCTAGATTCACTGTCTTCTGTTTCAAGTCACCTTGTTCTTGATACTTAAATGTTGAGTCTTGGCACTTTATGACTTCAAAAAATTGCAAAGACAAGTGCCAACAGATGCTCATCATTTGTGTACGTGCACCTTTTATTTCAAGCAGTTGCAACTTGTAAAGTCTTTCCTTCACCTGTTAGTTTAAGTTAGTAACCATTTATATTTGCCATCACTTATCAAGGCATCCTTGAGCAAGCTAAAGTTCCAGCTACTGCTCGAGTTCCTCTTGGTGCACAAGTTACAAATCCGCCTGCCCAACCTACACAGCATGCCCAACCTGCAATTGGGCAGTTGCTATTAGCCATGCCAAAGGCGGTAACTTTCACGCCCGTGGAAGCAATAGAGAGGGTAAGTTTTTCTTTTATGTTATCTAACTACCCGTCCTTATATAGGGACCCTCCTTCCTGCCTTCTTTTCCTCCTTTCATCAGTTGGGATTTGACTAGTATCTATTAATTCATTCTAAGCCATTGAAAATAAAAAAAAAACATTGGAGTGGTGAAAGAAAGTAATGTTTTCCACTGTTGATATCTGAGGTTTTTGGATAGTTTACTAACAAGTACTTTATGGACCAATTCATTAAACTAGCTTGTGATTCTATGAATGTAATTACCTCGAAGGAAGTTGAGCTTGGTGGATTCATGTGAATGGTTTAATAGCCTATCTCGAGCCTTGTTTCTATTTATGATCACATTCAATGTCTTTCCTGTAGTCTTTTCACTGTGGGAAGTGCTTGAATCTTGCTTAACTATGCATGAACACTTCCATCAATGCTATGATGGTACACTTGCCCATGCATGCTTTGTTACATGGCTGTAGCAAATGGTTTAGTTGATGGCAATTTATGCCCTTTATGGTTGTTAACTCGCTTTGTGAGATTGATTGGTTTTATATATAGCCATTTGATGCCATTCAATTATTGCGTTGTTGGAAAAATCGGGTAAGCGTAGCTCAAAATCTCAGCTTGCTTCAACTAGAAGCTTTTAGATTTCATAGTCAAGACTGCATAAGTTGATGCCATTTAATTATTGAGTTGTTGGAAAAATCGGGTAAGGTAGCTCAAAATCTCGGCTTGCTTCAACTAGAGGCTTTTAGATTTCATAGTCAAGACTGCATAAGTTGATGCCATTCAATTATTGGGTTGTTGGAAAGATCAGGTAAGTGTAGCTCAAAATCTCAGCTTGCTTCAACTAAAAGCTTTTAGATTTCACAGTCAAGACTGCATAAGTTGCTCCTTTTCCACCTTTCATGTAGGCTGGGTGGAAGTTTTCATCCGAATGGACTTCATTTTTATTCCACACGTTCTTTGTTTGTTTTTCCTTTTTCTGGTAGATAGTGTTTGTCTTCATTGCGGTTAGTAATATTATTTTCTTGACTCAATTGGAAGCAATGGGATTTGATCAAGAAAGTGTTCGAGAGGCGTATTTGGCTTGCGACAAGAATGAAGGGTCCGTTCATTTCGCAGAAAATAGGGCATTAAAAGATATTGTTGCTGGTAATTATTCCAAAAAATACTATCAATTCCTTTGGAACCATATCACATCCCGGATCTAATGAAATAGGATGAATTGGGAGATGTTAAAGCTGCATAGATTATTTGGATTGCGCCTACTATAATCAACCAAGGAGAAAATATAGGGTGACGGTTTGATGATACAAGAGGGAAGTTCTGTAAAAGCAACAGGAAGAATTGCTCAGATACCGATAAGTGAGGCTTATTTGGGTCGTGGATCACCCAGGTTCGGGTCCATAAGCAATGACAATTGCCCTATGAAGACTCGCTTTCGCTACGGCTCATTTCCGAAAAATATTTTTCTAGAAGTCACTTTTCAGGAAAATGACAATATTTTCTGGTGTTCGGCTAAAACCTGAAAAATGTTTTGGAAAATATTTTCTAGTGTTCGGTAAGGAAAATATTTTCTAAGACTTTACCAATTAGGCATGCATCACTTCTCAACCTATAAATCCATCAAATATGAACTTGCCTTTAAATCCGGGTAAACTTGCTTCATATCTTTGTTATCTCATTATCACCAAACGCTCATCTATTCTAAAAAATGTTTGTATGGATTTTAGAAAGAAGTAAAGGAGAAAAGAAGCAAAGCATGTACAGCCATAATGAGAATCTTTCAGTTGAGTGGCCTATTCTCCCCCTGCGTCGTTTGTGTTCCAATAAACAAAATAAAAAAGAAGCAAAGCATGTAGAACTATTTGCTTGAGTAATGCACAACTGTAAGGTAGAGTAAATAAAGAAAATGATAAGCAAGAGTGCAGAGCACGAACTTGAGATCAACGAGCTCGAGGTTTGCTTGGTAACGGCCGATGACTAGCTAAGAAAGAAGAAGATGGAAAACAAATAAAAGAAAAAGAAAAAGAAAATTCAAATATAATTCAAATAAAAAAAGAAAAGAAGAATAAGAAATGAGAGGATGAAGTGAAGATTTGTAAATGTATGAGATAAGAGAGATCAAGAGTGGAAAATGTTTTCCATTTTTCAAAAGTGAAAAATATTTTCCCATAATTTAAAAGACTTTTTTCATTAATGGAAAACATTTTCCCCAAGGAATTTATTTTCCGTAAAACGAACGCCGAAAAATCCAAAAAACGTTTTCCTGAAAATTATTTTCCACGAAACGAACGGAGCCGAAGAGTCGGCTGCTAATTACCTTCTGACCCCATACATGACTCCAAGGACTGATTCGAGGGAATAGGATGGTTCATTTGTTCTCTCTATGCTGTGCCTTCGATGTCTACCAGTTGTCCTCCCCCAACTCCCCGCCGCCTCTCCTCTTTTCAAGTGGCATCTTTTATTAAATAAAAAAAAAAAACAAAAAGAACATTACTGTCTTGATATTCATTAACAAACATGCGGATATCAGAGTGGTTAAAGCCGGCAGGTAATGCGGATGATGTATTTTTCTTTCTCCGAACCTCTCTGGTCTTTCAGACTCCCTTGGTTGTTGTGAATGTCTGTTTTCTATACATTGTTGTCTTGACTATTCATTGTAATGGTGTACTTGCTTTCCTTTTCATTGCCTTTGTGATTTTACAAGTTTCGTGCTGCAATGTGTTGCCCTTTTGATTGTATAAGGATTGGTTTGTTCACGAGAGGCTCGGCAACAGATGATCTTAGTCTCGTTGCAGTCCATTGTAATATTTTACCAAGCAAAATTTAGGAGAAATGGTATGCTATTTATAGGTGGGACATAGATGCCATGCAATTTTAGAGGAGTCTGCCCAATAAAAGAAGCTTAGGCCACGGGGAGTTTCGTCTCGTCTTGAGGAGCCTTGATGTATCAAGTACATAAATGCCCAGATCACATTTAATTTCATTACATTTTTTAAGCTTAGAATATATAGTTATCTAGAATTGAGTCAATTATTTGATAATTCATTTTATGATCGCGAAACAACGTAAAATATAGTTGACCCTCGAGTCACAAGAGTTATGGCTGTTCTACTGGGCAAAGTGTGGGGTAGTCACGTATCGTGTGACTTACTTTTTACTGGCTGACGAGTTTTCTAGCAAATTGAATGTTCCTTTTTGAGATAATCTTTGTTCAAATGTTCTCCTTGTATGTAAAACGCGGATGTTTTCTTGGAAGCATCTGTCGATGGGATAGGCGTTGGTGAAAGCCCGGGCCTTTTGCAAAGGCAGTCGGGTTAACCGAACAAGACACTGGGCTTGAAAACCCGGACGAGGCCGCAATAGTCGGGCAGGGGTAGGCTCGGGCCTAGCTACCGGGAACGAATGATTCTTTTGAATCGGGCTGGTTCAGGTGGGCTATAAGGGTCTAAAGCCCGAATGTTCGGCTTAGGGCTGGGCCAAAATTTGGGCAGGAGCCTTCCCGACTCGGCCCATGCCCGCCCCTATCAAGGAGGGGTCTCGAGTTCAAGCTATGCTGTCTCCAACTCTTTGGGCCACTCTCAAAAGTCACAGACCCGTGTGACTTTGTAATTAATCCGTATAGTCGAGATGGGGAGGAGTTTTTTAACGCTCTAGTGGGTTGTCAGTTGACATTGGGTATTTTCAATTGCTACCGAGAAGGATCTTGTTTTGAAAAGTGCTCTTGGGGGGCCTCTTAAACACCCACTTAAGGAAATTGGTTGTTTTCAATAAACTGTTTTCTCGCATTAGACATAACCGACGCATTAAAAATATGAAAATATCTACTTATTAAGTAAGACTATAGAATATTTTGGGGGTGCTCATCAACAAAGCCCATTTAAAAATGCTCGTAATTTGAATGAACTTTGTTTATACACGAGTTTTTATAAAGTTTGATCTCCCTAGAAATGATGCCATGCAGTTATTTTTGGGGTTTAAAATCTTTTCTATAAGATGCGTACGAAGTAAAGACCTTTTATGTAAAAGTTGCTATGAGCAAGGCAATTCAATGTCTAGTAATATATACAACCCAAACATCGTGAACTTTGCTCCTCAATGACAATAAGCACCATAAGAGATTAATGGCCGACCAACAGCTGTCTATTCCACAAAAAGATTAGATAAGATGATAATCACCAAACAAGGATCGACTGAAGAGCTGTCAATCCGATTGGAGATCCGGACATAATGCATTCATGACCACCAATCCTGTTCGTCTAAGATTGGCATGCATCTGTTTGATCTGATCTTATTGGTTCAATCATTATTTTGCATCATAAGCCTCCTTTTGCAGTCACAATTATAAGTGGGAACGTTGTCCGATCATTAATAAAAGGTATCTAGGTGCTTTGCAAACCTAACCTATCTAGCTGATCTATCTTGCGTAACTTCTACCTTGACTTGATCAAAGCGTAGCGGCCTGCGATGCTCACCGAGACTCCCCATAAGTAGACAAGTTCGGCCGAATTTATTAGGCCTGTAAAAAAATATAAAAAATAAAAATAAAAAATTCTTCTTCTTCTCCTTTTTTTTATGTCAAGGATCTTATCTTACGGGAGCACGGTACCGACTATACCTAGAGGAAGACTAGCTCAGCAACCCTCTAGCTGGGCCCGTGCGCTGAGAGTTGTGGCGGACTCTGGGAGTTGAACCTCTTACTTGGTGATCAGGAGGTCAGGTCTCAATTAGCGCAGTCTTGTGTGGATAGGTTCCTCCTCCCAATATATTTATAATATAGATTTTACAATATGTCCTATTGCTAATTTTACTTGGATATTTAGAAATGATTACAAATAAGATAAAATAAGCCAAAATTTCTGATATGGTAGAGAAAAATAATACAAAACTCATAGATAAAGTAGCAACATAATAACGCTAAACTTAAAATTATTTTTCATTCTTTTTTTTTTTTTTTTTCATTTCTATATATATTTATTTAACTGAAATATTTAAAAGGAAAAAAATAAAGGTGGCGTGTCCTACTTCTACTGCTGGGTGAACTTTGAATACGATCATAAAAATAATGATTTGCTCTTTTAAAAATAACACGTAATGCAAACCCATCATAATATCTTGTAGATACCCCTTGTACATTCTAGAACATTACTTTCTTCCTGGAAAGGGCTGGACCACCACTCGCTTTCTCGTTAGGTATAATGTGTTTCAATCTATTGGTTTTTTTCATCACGACGTCACCGGAGAAAGTAGGCCAAAAGAAAAATAAAATAAAATAAAGGTCGCCATAGAATAGTTTAAAGACAAAGGATGAATATCTTGGGACTACGTGCCATTATTATAAGAGGACTCTTATGCTCATGTCGTAGCATGTGCTCTGACCTCAAAGATAAGAAGGAAGTAAGTTTCGTTGGCCCTTCAAGGGCCGTGACAATTACATGGAAGTTTAATCATTAGGGCCATTCTAAGTGTCGCATTTCTTCCAAGGTCTCACTTATATCATACCCCGCCGCATTTCAAAGACGATGATTGAATTTTGTGTACAATTTTCACACTACTTTCGTGAATGATGATTGAGACCTATCCCACATTTTTCCCCCTTGGAAGAAAGGACGCAATGTTTTACTATATAGACTAGTTTAGATGAATTTATGTCAAGTCAACGGCTGAGAAGAAAGACCCAGTCTACGTTCGTGCAGATCCTCAGACTCCTAAATCATCAATTCCTAATTCCTGAAAGCTCTACTTCTCCATGTGTTGTCGAAGCAACCCTTTTGACAGCAGATGGCAGGTGGAAACAGCAACGAGGGTAGCGGTGTTGATACTTGGATCGGGGCTTTTGCCATTAGGTATGGAAGTTTCTAGCGGGTGAGGAATTTAAAATTGTCATGGGAATAATTCAATAGGAAAAGTGATGATTCTATAAAAATAAAGGCACGACGGTGGCTGACACCAAATAAAATTCATGGTCTAATGCAAAATTCAGAATGCAAATTAATTGTTATATTAAAAGTAGGAGAAATACAAGTCGAACAGATTTGAGAAGTACGTTGGATTTTTTAGATCACAATGTAAACTACAAAATCAAATGGAAAAGGCTAGGGCATTGAAAAAAAATCGGAACATCTTTTTTCGTTCAGTTGCTTAACAAATGCTTTAGAGAGAAACATTCTTTTTTCAACAAAATATTGTTGCTTATTATTGAAAGAGGGAAGTGCATCGCAAAATCTATAATCTCTTGTATGGCATATGACCAGGCCTAGATCTTTTTTATTGGTCGAATCAAGTTCTAAATATTTTCTATATAGTCAAATCATGTATTTCCATGAATAGTAAAGAAAAATCATATACATGGTACTTGAAATTTGTATTCATGATAGCTTTAAATCCCATTTGCAATATATGTTTGGTATTTGATTGCACTTATGAGGAAAGCGTTAATATCCAATTGCACTACTTAAAAAATTTACGACTTGATTGAATCAAATAAAATTTGAAGTTGAAATCGTATTCTTTACATAAGTTTTGAGATTTTATGCAATTTTCCTTGTTTAAAAGAACTTTTGGACCTAGAGGGGCTGGAACACCACGAACCCTCTTAGGTTCGTTAATTCCCACATCAATTGGCATGTTAATTCAGCAAATCTTTTTTATTGTACCAAGTGTTACTCAATTGATAATGAATCGCGAGAGGGAGAGAGAGAGACTGGCGGGTGCGTGGCCGGTGGAAAGTGTGATCATCTTGACAAGATTCCACATGAACTTGCTGGGCACGTGGCTTACAGATCAACCGCTAAAATTAGGCAGTGATGGACGGTGTGTACATGACACCTACGGGAAGAAGACAAAATGCTTTGAAGTTTTGATTTGATCGTCAACTGAGTGATTCAATCATCGAAATCCGTGACCTTGTGTCAGGTGTAGTGCTCTTCCTTTTTCGATGGTCTTTCGTTCTTCCCTTTGATTGCATCATCTCTAGCGTCATTTCCCATGTAGTTTCATCGCTTATCTTTTGTTTTTGGTTCCTACCATTTGGTTGATCTTAACTTGTTTTCGTTCGTGCTGGAAACGCGCGGCCTCGGCCACATGGGGTCCTTGGGAGGGAAATAAAAGTATTTATGCGATATTTGCTCATCAGTTCGTGCAGGCAGGATTGTCATGGCGCGATCAAATGACGTGTTCGGACGATGAAAACTTGATATCTTCGTCCCAAAAATTAATAAGAGAGAATTCCCGTCCGAGCATGTCAACATCACCAATTAGAAGAAATGTAGGTCTGAGTCTATTAACATATTCAAACAAATCTAAATCTACTCAAAATTTTAACAGTGAAAAGTGAGAATAAACTATTCACCACGTCAATTAGAGAGTCACAACTAAGATGTAGTAGAAATTTTATATCTATACCTAGAGAGATCATCAAGAAGGAATCATATCGAAATCCATTAATATATTTAATTGACCCATGTTTTCTCAAAAATTTAAACTAATAAATTATGGGTAATTAATAGCTCCATCTTACATTGTAGTTTCGATGTAGGGTTTCTTTTCACCTAATATTCTCACACATATATCTTAACACGAACCAATCTCATAGTTATGATGGGAGAGTAACATAATTATCAACTAAATTATGCTTTTTTGAATTTGAAAGGTATCTTTCGAGGGCCGACCAGTGATATGACTGCCACCAAAAATACTCTCTTTTGCGTCACACTTGTTTTTCCCGCAATAGTGGTGTGTAGTTTGAGGCCCTAAGCACGATCTTTGTCAGACCCTAAGCACCACCAACGGAAAAGAAAAAGGATTCGAATGCTGTGCGTGTATCACTCTGTCCTCGTAGCCTGTAAAAGTACAGACAATACCCACGCGAACGTGTAGGTGCATTGCATTTCATGCCGCGTTGCAAATTCCATTGTATCAAAGTCACTACAACAATACTGACCAAAAAAAAAAAAAGTCACTACAACAATGAGATTGAAATTCCAAAACTTACTGACCAAAAAAAAAAAAAAAAAAAAATTCCAAAACTTTTTTGAAGTGAGTAAATTGAGTAGTCCACACGTCCTTGTTCAATAATATATATCCATTTAGGTCTGGTGAGGGCCACGGTGCCTTTGCATGTGGCCGGTTATCTTTGCTGGTCATCATCAAGGCCTCGGCAACCGGCAGAGGAAGATAGGAAAGAAAGAAAAAAATTGCAAAGATCGTTAATGTTAGTATCGGTTGTGTTACATAAAACGGTTGTTCCTGCCGCGTTAGTGATATCTAGCTAAATTTGATTAAAATAACTATATTGAAAACTTCTCAAAAGATTTAAAATTAAATTGACTAAATTAAAATGTTAAGTACTTTCTTCCACCCAAATTTCACCTCTAATCCCTCGATAGATACTTTCATTCTTTTCTATAAAAATTTCGGGCCATTGACCTTCTCAGCTGAACGTCATGCACGAGAATGTGCGAGTAAGGGCAATGCTTCGTTCTTTTCTACCAAAAATCTGGGTATATCTGATCTATTCAGCTAAATAACAAGTACACGACCAGTTAAGTTTTGCACTGTTCATTTGGAAATTCAAAATTGGTAAAAAGTTGTTCTGGGTGGCCAGCAAATTTTGACTCCTCTAATGGAGGTGGCGGCTGTTTCTTGTTTGGTAGAAAGCGGGAGAGAGATATTTATGGACAATTCAAAAAAAAAAAAAAAAAAAACATATTATTGTTTCAATCCAAAATTACGGCTTAAGCATACTACTTACATCCTTGATATGAGATTATTATGGTCGGCAAAAGCTCCTAAAAGTGAATTGCTCAGACCTAGGAACCAAGTTTTTCCCGGTTGGTTTACCAGAAATGCATGTTGAGCTACCTTCTTGTCGAAAATGGTAATCCAGAAAAGAAGTATATCGTGTCAAAATGCCGAGTTCTCGCGCAAAAAACAGGTGCTCTTGGGCACAAAGATCGATAACTTGCAATCTCTCGTTCTAATATTAGAATGAAATTGATGGAGCGAATTCGCAACCATTGATTTTAAAGGCAGTGATATTTCTTTTCCCAGTTTTCTCTAATTTCGGCATGCATCCCGTAAAGCCTTGGCAAAGTTTAATTAGGTCCAAATAAAGGAACGGATTATAGGCATTAAACGGTAAGAAAAAGTGCTTATTTTGCGTTAAGTAGGATTAAGAAGGCAATGGTGATGGTAACGTAGAGAGAAAATACGTTACCACAAGAAGAAGTTCCTTAAGCAGCAGGATATGGGACAGTGCCTATTAGACCTAGGAAACACTGTCGATAATACGTAAATATTTTGCAAGCAAGCATTGATTTTCTAATGGAATAAAGACAATCCTTAGGGTACATCTCAACTCAGCCCTGCTTATGTCCACACACACACACACACACACAAAACTCAACCCTGCCTGTGGCCTTTTTTCTTTTCTGTACCCTCAAAATAAAAAAAATAAAAAAATTCAATTAGCTAGTGCTTTAGTTTCTTGATTGAACCCCTTTTAACAATTTGGCACTAATCAATTAATTTTAAAAAAGTTTGTGTAAGAAGTTTTTAAACAACCGTATTCTCTCCGTCTTTAATTAGAAGAAAAATGCTTAGACCTTACTTATAATTGGCGAGTTGCATTCTTTTACATAACCCTTATAAAAATGACATGTAAAAATGCAATGAAATGAAAAATGAAACCGAACCCAACCTTCCCCTACTCCTGCTGTATCCGTAATTGGCACGCTCCCGCACAGGGATCGTGTTCCCCAGGGGGAGGGGGGCTTGCAAAAGTCCTCCAAAGTGACCTCAGTGTAGAGATTCGACCCTCAACCTCAAATCTAAGGTCATTTGAAATTGTATAGACGTATCGCAACCTCTCAATTGCTATATGAGAGAGTGAGAGACAGAGAAAGAGAGCTTTGATGATTGCGATGATTCAAACATGGGCGATAATAGTAGTGGCATAATTTGAGGAGGGCCAAGAGAGAGAACATGTTGAGGAGGAGAAGGATGCGGATGTGCATTTTTCTTTTCTGAGATCAATCAAAGATTGGCAGGAAGAGAATACCTCCGAATAAGAATGGAAGGAAACACGAGTCCGTTTTCAAAACTCATTGGTTTTTCAGCAATATAAATTCATTTCATAAGTATAGATGCGGATTTGAAGCTAAAAGGGAGGAAAAAGTTAAAAACGTTACACGACACACCGAACGAAACTGGGGTTCATTGGCCTTGATGTGTCCACCGCGAATGATTTTTGAGAATCTGCACCGCCATCTATCGGACGGCAAGGGTAGCCAAGCTTGTCACGTTTTGATCCCTCGATCCCACACGTTATCACACGACACAAATTGCCAAGTTCTGCATTCTAACTTTTTCCCCAAACATTCTGCAAAATGCGGATAGTGGCCTGCCTTTAAGTCTTATCAAACACACGACGCATGCATCACTTGTCTTTTCTCGTACTCGTGCAGGTGTCTCTTCGAACAAGGGAGTCCTAGCCCAGCATTAGCACTCTAGCTTCATTGAAGCCGGACCACTTGATGAAGTTTATGCGCAGAGAAGAAAACTAGATGAAGAATCTGAAGAGAAATCTTGAGATGAAGAACTTTCTGTTTTCATTCTGTTTCCTTGATTTCGTACAAACAAGAGCTTAGCCTTTTATATACAAGGACTAACTCTGGAAATCTGTTATACAGGTATGAATTCAGTTGAAGGAGAAAAAGTAACTAACTGAAGCAAACTTTGACTAACTTCCTGTATCTAACTATTCTAGACTAACTAGCCGAGACTAATCAAAACTAGCAGCTTTATGCAGAATTTTCATAACTAGTATTCTTCTCATTCTTCTCGATAGTGTGTACATCTTCTTCTTCTTCTGCATTTGTTTTCTCTTTATCACTCTTGTATGTCCTGCTTCCTCTGTTCTTAGCTTCCCTCTGTTCTTCCTTGTTTTGATGATAGCATTAGCCGAGAGGCCTCTTTTCCCTTGCTTTTGTTTTCCTGCTGATTTTTCTTAACAGCCCCCCTCAAATTGGGAATGGGTGAACACCCGATTCCTAATTTGATTCGTAGCTGGTAATGTGTAGTACGAGAGAGGGGTTTAGTAAATATATCAGCAATTTGACAGTTACTAGGGACATATTTGACTTGTAAAGACCCTGATGAGACTTTTTCTCTGACAAAATGAAAATCTATCTCAATATGCTTGGTGCGAGCATGAAGAACAGGGTTAATAGTGAGAGAGATAGCGGATTTATTGTCACAGAAGAGCTGTGTTGGACAAGACAATGAGCATCCTATATCACGAAGAACAAAAGCGATCCAGGTAAGTTCGCGAGATGTGGAAGCAAGTGCACGATACTCGTCGTAGAGGATCGACTAAGCGTGGATTGTTTCTTTGCAGCCCAAGATATGAGATTGGAGCCAAGGTATGTACAAAAACCTGTTGTTGATCTTCTTGTCTCAACACATCCTGCCCAATCTGAATCTGAGAATCCATATAGATGAAGAGAGCTTCGAGAGTGAATAAAGACTCCAAGATTCAGAGTTCCTTTTACATATCTCAAAACTCTCTTGAGTTTATGTAGGTCTGCTATAGTTGGTTTTTGTAATTTCTGACATAATTGATTTGTAGCATATGCAACATCGGGTCTTGTTAAAGTCGATATCGAAGACCTCCTACTAGGCTTCGATATTCAAAAGGGTTGGAGAGTAGAGCGAGAATCATTCATCGAACAGTTGGCTTTAATGATACGGGAGTGGTGATTGGTTTAGACTCAAGCATATGAGCTCGAGTAAGAAGATCCTTGGCATATTTAGTCGGCACAAAAAAAGATGATCGAGGTGTTTATAACTTCAATGCCAAGAAAATAGTGTAATGGTCCAAGATCTTTCATATGGAACCGACTGACTCGAGAACGAATAAGGTTGGAAAGAGGCGAGAGGAGCTTCCAGTCATTATAATGTCATCCACATATAGAAGTAAAAGAATGGTGTCTATATCAGTATGATAGATGAATAAGGATGGGTCGGTTGAGCTGCAGAAGAACCCATATTCAAGCAGAAAGTTGCTGAACTTGTCAAACCAGGCTCGAGGAGCTTGTCGAAGTCCATAGAGAGACTTCGAGAAGACATACATGATGAGGTTTCTTGGGATCTTGAAATCCGGGGGCTGCTCCATGTAGACTACCTCATTCAATGTACCATGTAAGAATGCATTTTTGACATCCAGTTGATGAATTGGCCGGTGTTTCATCATGGCTACCGATAGAATTATGCGAATTGTTGCATGCTTAATGACTGGACTAAAAGTTTTACGTAAAGTCAATGCACGCTTCCCGATGAAATCCTTTAGCAACTAGCCGAGCTTTAAGTCTATCAAGAGTACCATCACTGCGAGCTTCGTTTTAAATACCCACTTGCAGCCTATTATATTCATTTGATCGTTCGAGGGATTAATTCCCAAGTATTATTCAGTGAAGTGCATCCATTTCTTTGTCATAGCTTTGTACCAGCCTTTATGTGCTAATCTTTGTTTTAATTGTTTTTGGCTCGGGAGGTACTTCATATGTAGCAAGACATGCATACCGAGGATTGACCTTAATAATACCAGACTTAGACCTAGTCTTCATAGGGTGAGTAGGTAATGTACCTTGAGAAGTCAGTGTCGATTATTTGAAGTGTTTTGTGCTCGATTTGATTCATCGATATCTCGGTTATGGAACTAGAGACTTCGGTTTGTGGAGGGCTATCTTGAGCAAAGTGATGGATACTCGTTGCACGGTAGTTTCGGCGGGGAGGTAGAAACCGCTTGTTTCGTGCATTCGGGTGAGATTCCTCCATTTGTGTGATTCACGTGTGGCTTCTTTTTCCCAATCGATATCTTTTGTGAAGTTGAAGGAGTTGTGTGATTTGTAGTTGAGGAGGCTAAAAACTGCTCTTCTTTTATCCACAATTCATATAAGTGTGTATAGGATGGATAGATTTGCTAATTTCGAGAGAATGGGAAAAATTCTCATCAAATACTACATGTCGGCTAATGTACACGTGACTGTAGTAGGGAGAAGGCATCGGTATCCCTTATAGTGGTCCTTTGTATCCAAGAAAGACACAGGTTAGGGACCGTGGATCAAGCTTATTTTGTGCATATGGTCGAAGACATGGATAGCGAGCAGTGACCAAAAGTTCGAGATGATCATATCTTGGATTATGTTGATATAACTTGCTGAATGGAGACTGCATCTCGTAGTTTTTGAGTAGGGAGAATGTTAACAATATAATTTGCTGTTACAAATGCATCTAACCAAAATTTTAGTGGAATTTTTGCATGGTATAGCATAGCCAAACCAAGTTCGACTATGTGCCGATGCTTCCTTTCGTGTATCCCATTTCGCTCGGTGTATATGGACAGGAGATATGTTGTTGAATGCCACAGTTCTGTAAGTGATTTCTGAATTTCTGGCTAACAAACTCTCCTCCACCATCACACCGAAAGGTCTTGATCTTACGGTTATGCTGATTTTCTACTAATTTTTGAAACATGAGGAATATACTATAGAAATCGACTTTGACTTTAAAGGGTATATCCAATCGAACCGAGAGAAATTGTCAACAAAAATGACATAGTACTTGAAACTCGGAAAGATTTAAGCGGAGAAGGTCCCCGGATGTCACGGTGGATGCGTTGTAGAGGTTTTGTGGCTGTAAAATTCGACAATGGAAAAGGTAGAGCAAGTACTTTTAGCTACTTGGCAACTCCTACATACGAGTATGATTCTTTGTTATCTTGAATCAAATTTTGAGCCTTCAATTGCTTCAAGATACTCGATTTGTGTGAGCGTCGTTGATGCCGATACTTTTCGCAACAATTCTCTGTCTTTGTGTGAAATAAGCTTCGCAGCATGAGGGTTTACTCTATATAGCCCTCTAACCTTCCTTCCTAGCTTCATGGTTGTGTTGGTTGTGCTGTCCTTGAGATACACACCAGATTTATCAAAAATAAAGGAGCAGGGATAATCATCAGTGAACTTTGATACTGATAAAAGATTTTTCTTAATCTCAGGAACTATCAGCACATCATTTAGAGGCAAGGCAGTGATTGCAGCATTTAATATTGCATTACCAATGTATTTGACAGGTAAACACAGACCATTGCCTATCATAACTGTTTCAGCATTGTTATTTTTAGAAAGACTATGAAGTATACCAGCATTGGAAGTGATATGAGCTGTTGCTCCGATTGTCCGGATACCATTCTTGATCGTTGTCTCCTCGATATGTAGTCTTTGCTAGAGCTGTTGGTATATCCTCGGCTTGATAAGAATTATCAAACCGATACCAACAATGTAAGGCATCATGACCAGGCCTCTTCTGATTTGGCACTCAAGTCGCTTTTGTTCTGCTGGTTTCTCTAATTGTATCTTTGAATTTGGTGTAGGATATGACCTGATATCAGAATACCTTTGTGCTGATGCATTGTAGGGTCTAAACCCTTGAGCAGAACCTAAGCCAGAGGAGGTACTGATTTGCTTGAACTGCTGATTTTCTTGTTCATAGTTCGAGTTACTATTCCTGTAACTCATATTTCTTCCAGGATACCCAAAATTTCTATACCTGGTATTATATGTTCTTCCTCTTCCATAACCTCTTCCTCCACGATTGCTTATTCTTGATCCTCTAGGAATGACATTTGATTGAGTATATTCTCTGTCAGCCTCTTCATTTTGTATAGTTTCAGTTTTCCTTTGTCCATAATAAGCCAGGTTAGGTCGGGCGATTTAAAGAATAAGTCTCGCAACCTAGCTTCGAATCTTTCTAAGTGTGAAATTACTTCATCATATTCCGGTTGAGGCTTCAAACAAAAGTAGATTGTAGTTTTGAAACTTTCGTACTCAGGTCCCAAACCTTCCGAATTCCAAATAATTTTGTGATTTCATCCACTTGGTTTCCCTATGGCATTCAATTGATCACATATTGACTTGTATTCCCCGAGATATGCCGATAATGTTTGTTCACGTTTCGGCAAGCCCGCAATTTTCCTCTCGGCTCAAACTCCTTAGCTACCGATTTTTGTGTGAACCGGTTTAACGAGAACTTGCCAAACTTCATAAGCAAAGTGTTTAACCCAATTATCAAGCCGAGTATATTTTACGATCTTTGCACCACTAATCCGGGAAGATACAAGTTGATCGGTTTTTATCCAATCATTATAATCGGGATTAGAGATCTCGGAAACTTGACCTCCTTCTTCAACCCGTCTGTCTTTGCAGGTGGTGGAATTTCCCCATTCACAAAACCGAATAAGTCTTGGCTTCTCAAGAACCTATAGAATTGAGCTTGCCATAGGAGGAAGTTGTCCTCAGCTAATTTGATGTTAACGAAATTCGAGATGTTTACATGAATAGGAAATGGATATCTCAAACTTCTTGCTGCCATTCTATTCTTCCTGATCTTGAATCAACTCTATTTGCAGACACAAGATCTACCGATTTGCGAGTAGAATACAAACGAGAATCTTGCTGATTTATATGAGGATGAAGAATACCAACTTACGGATCTTTGTTGGACAATTTCGGATATCTTCGAGATCAAAGAAGTTCTGAATCTATCCTTGATCAGTGCGGATCTTCTCTATTTGTTCATCATCAAGATGATTTCTTCGGGATGCGATTGCTCGATACCATGATGAAGTTTATGCGCGAGAGAAGAAAACTAGATGAAGAATCGAAGAGAAATCTTGAGATGAAGAACTTTCTGTTTTCATTCTCGTTTCCTTGATTTCGTACAAACAAGAGCTTAGCCTTTTATATACAAGGACTAACTCTGGAAATCTGTTATACGAGTATGAATTCAGTTGAAGGAGAAAAAGTAACTAAGCGAAGCAAACTTTGACTAACTTCCCGTATCTAACTATTCTAGACTAACTAGCCGAGACTAATCAAAACTAGCACTTTATGCAGAATTTTCATAACTAGTATTCTTCTCATTCTTCTCGATAGTGTGTACATCTTCTTCTTCTTCTGCATTTGTTTTCTCCTTATCACTCTTGTATGTCCTGCTTCCTCTGTTCTTAGCTTCCTCTGTTCTTCCTTGTTTTGATGATAGCATTAGCCGAGAGGCCTCTTTTCCCTTGCTTTTGTTTTCCTGCTGATTTTTCTTAACACCACTTACCAACCTCACCAACCTCACCGCCCCAACAAAAGAAATACACACGCACACACACATACATACATACATACATACATACATACACGTATACGTATACATATACGTATACATATACATATACATATATATAAAAGAGAAAAGCGAAACCAACTACACTTCGCTCTCGCAAATACATATATACAAATTAAGAAAAAAGATCCTTACTATCTATGCCTACCAACATTGTGGCTTGATTTCACTAGCTATAAGTGTTTAGCAATTTGCTCGTTCATACCATAGCTATTGAAGCTGGGAATTTCTTAGACCCATGCGGTTGACCAAGTTATTAACTCTCTTGTATATAGAGTAAAGTTAGTATGATAATTTTTTAATTGTGTCAATTTAACTCTAAACTTTTTGATGATTTGTCAATTTAGTTTTTTTAGCTAATTTAGTCGAAAATCACAACATGTCAATCTAATCAACATATCCACATCATAGATTTCTAGCTAAAAAATTAGTCAAAATAGGTAAATTGACAAAATGTCAAAATGTTTAAAATTAAATTGATCAAATTAAAAAATTTATGATTGAATTAACACAAACGCAATAAGTATAAAAAAAAAAAAAATTGGTAATTTCTCCAATATTTATTTAGGAAGCTAAAAAAATCAGAAGTTGAACTAGACATTTTGTTAGTCATCTAATTACAAGCATCCACCTCCACAAACCAAAAAGTAACATATTTTTATTGCATAATTAACACCACCAACACAGCACTTGCTCATTTATTTTGAAATATTGAGAAGATAGAAAGGCAAGCTTATGATACCAACCTCTACTCCTAACTTTCAGCTCACCATGAGCTGATTTTCACTCCCTTTAAAAAAAAAAAGCGGAAGATCAAGACGAGTTAGTCTGATATCTATTGAATCCCAACTGCACTTAAAAAAATAAGAGAGCACTCATACGATGTCGTGTTAAATAAGAGAAGTCATAAGAATAATGTGAAGTTTGTTGAGGCTGGTTTAGTAAATCTGTATAATAAGCTATGAGAGGACTTTCATTGGATCATAAGTATAGATCAATTTTTTGAAGGCTGGTATAGTTGGCAAGTCTAGTACACCAATTTAATGAGTAGATTAATCATAAGTTGCGGGCATTATTCAAAGGGCAATTTAGGCTTGGCTCCGGCTCCACTTGCAAAACTTTTATCAGAACGAGTCATATCCACTAATTAGGAGAGAGGGTTTTGCGATAGGGGCAAAAAAAAAAGTTAAAACGTTACACGGCGCACTTAAACAAAACTGTGGTCCATCGGGGCGTGATTTGTCAACCGCAAGGATTCGGAGAATCCGCATTGCTATCCATCGTCGTCGGAGGAGGAGGATGGGGTAGCTTTAGCTATTTGTCACATTTGGCCCCTCGATTTCCACACATTTCATCGCACGACACAAATCACCAGTTGCTGTATTTAACTTTTCCCCCGCCAACATTCTGCAAAATGCAAGTGGCCGACCTGCCCCCTAAGGCTTATCAAAAGCTTGACGCCTGCATCGCTTGTCTTTTCCCGTACTCGTGCAAATGTCTCTTCGGACAATGGAGTCCTACTCCAGCACTACCACTATGTAGCTTCAGTGAAAACAACAACTCTTCGCTATCACATGTATAATTAAATTGAAGAAAAGATCTTCGCTATCTATGCCTATCAACAATGCCGCTTGATCTCACCAGCTATATGTGTTTACCAAATTGCATGCAGATTAAAGCGTACATAGCTTTTTAAGTTTGGAATTTTTTGGACCCATGCGGTTGAACAAGGGATAATATTTGTTTATGAAATTGAAACATTAACGAGTTAATTAAGCATTTTGTTAGGCACATCAAACCTTTAGTTTGCATGATTAACACCGCTGGCATACTAGTCGCTCACTTATTTTGATTTATTGGCAAGATGGAAAGATGAGTTTATAATATTGAATCCTACTCCTAACTCTTGGGTCTCCATGAGCTGGTTTTCACTTTTATAATATCATGTTACAAATCACAGGAATAATGTCTGAGTGTTTTGAGGTTCGTTTTTATATTTATATGATAAGTGATGGGGGACCTTCATGGGATGGTAAATATAACTCACTTGTTTGAAGGCCCGTTTAGTTAGCAAATAGTCACTCGGTACACCGATTTAATTAGTAGATTAATCTTAGATGCATGCATTATTCAAATGGCAATTTGGGCTTGGAACCAACTCCACTTGCAAAACTTTTACTAGTATGTCATATCCACTAACTAGGAGAGAAAGTTTTGCGAGAGAAAAGCTTGTCTCAAGACGGAACGCTATAAATAGTGGTCGTGAGGGGAGACAGACACCCATATGAATGATCCATCCTTCATCGTGAGAAACTGAGCAAAACAAAGTTAAAGCCAAGCGGAGAAGATATGGAGGAGAGAGATCAGAAGCATGGCACGAAGCGAAAAGGAGGGATGGTCACAATGCCCTTCATCTTTGGTAGGCCTTCTTCTTGTTCTTCTTCTTCTGCTTACTGAGGCTTATCTATGGAGGACTTATTATATGCTTCTCTTGGGTGATTATTTATACGTAAATCAGCAAATGAAGTGTGCGATAAGTTGGCTGTGGTGGGATTCAACGCCAACATGATAAATTACCTGACCACGAAAGTCCACATGCCCATGACCAAAGCTGCCAACACTCTCACCAACTTCGGTGGCACCGCCAGTTTGACGCCGCTGCTCGGTGCTTACGTTGCGGACGCCTATGCCGGCCGTTTCTGGACCATTACAGTCGCTTCCGTCGTCTATGTTGTGGTATGCATACATATATCTGACCCCTTACAACCTCTCTCTCTCTCTCTCTCTCTCTCTCTCAACTGGTCTATCTAGACTGACATCGCAATACCAGATTTAAGAATTCAGATGGACGTCGAGTCTGCACGCTGACGGTAGAAAGAATTTCTCAACTGCTCTATCTAGACTAACTCGCAATACCAGATTTAAGAATTCAGATGGACGTCGAGTCTGCACGCTGACGGTAGAAAGAATTTCTGTTGTGAGTGACTAGGAAAATTAATGCTCAGCAGTGTTACTATTGAATGATTATGAGGGGCCGCTTTTATCTTCTTTTGTTTGGTAGATAATAATCAAATCTAATGTGCTAGTTAACTTTAATTTCTTGTTGTACTGAAGAACGTCACCCGGGGTCAACTGAACTCTAGTCTAGGATCCATCAACTTCCTAGGATAAGAGATATGCTACAAATGCAAAGTAACCATATAATAAGTAGAAATACAGCAATGTAATCTAGCTTGAATTCCAAAAGGCTGGACATGTACTCAATCTCACTTTCCTTTATGTAATTTAGCACTAAATTTCATTTCACTATGTTCGACTATATATGTGACTGGCGCCTTAATTACTATCTCCTTGCTAATTTGCTCGTTAAACTAAAATTACATGTAGGGAATGACACTCTTGACCCTATCAGCCGTGATCCCCCAACTCCTGCCGCCCCCATGCAACCCCTCTACCTCGTCAACGCCGTGCCAAGAAGCCAACGGAGGCCAGCTCGCGGTCCTATACGTGGCTCTCCTGCTCGGGGCCATTGGGTCGGGTGGGATCCGACCATGTGTGGTCGCATTCGGGGCTGACCAATTCGACGAGACCGACCCAAAGCAATCTACCAAGACGTGGAAGTACTTCAACTGGTACTACTTCGTGATGGGGGTTTCCATACTGGTGGCATTGACGGTGGTGGTATACGTGCAGGAAGATGTGGGGTGGGGCTTAGGGCTCGGGATCCCGACCGTGCTCATGTTCTTGTCGGTGATCGCATTGGTTTGTGGGTTCCGATTGTACCGAATCCTTGACCCGGCTGGTAGCCCGTTTACCCGACTATTGCAGGTGTTGGTTGCCGCGTTTAGGAAGAGGAAGGTGAGGGTCAGTCGGGACGGTAAGGCCGTAGAGCTATACCGCAACGACGAGCTTGACGCGGCGATTTCTTTGGGCGGGAGGCTCGTGCACACCAAGCATATGAAGTGAGTCTCCCTCTTTTTCTCTCTCTCTCTCTCAAATGTTATCGCATAATTTCCATAAATCGAGAAAGGATTCGAGTTGTAAAGGATCATATCCGTTTGGTTTAATAATCCCGTCACTCAAATCAACCATAAGATAAATATATTTGAATCATCTTTCATTTCAATTGATGTTAGATTAGTCATATGTATGCTTAACATAATTAAGTCCATTGATGTATGAAATGTAAGTGAACTCGTATGCTTCTCATGTTAGGTTGGCGGCGGAATACATATATTAAATATAGGCAACATGAAGTCAATGATGTTTCATATTTATCTTTGAAAATCTTGCCCGAATACCATACCCATCCTAAATTTTCATGTCCGGGCAAATTTTTTTTTTTTTTTTGTCCTTCTCTCGTTCAATAGGAAAGAGCGGATAAAGATGAACCCGTATGAGGATCATCCTTACCGCTCCACCACGTCACCTCCTTTCTTCTTCACGAAGACAAAAAGGAACAGAAGAATACGAATACTTAACGTATTGGAAGCAATTATAATTGTTGTCATTTCGGTGCAAGTGCAAGTGTGACTCAATACATTTGTCCGCATGCGCACGAAGAGACCGTGCCCGAAAGAGCACATTCCGCGTTCCTTGTCAGAGAGATCTGCGTCCTTTGGCCGAGAGATTTGTGTCCTTTTGCCATTCTGTCTTAGCCTATCTTTCGTTTTGTAAAACACGATCCCGTGCCGAGGTTTGCATTTTCCAATGGCCCCCTCGTGGCTAGGAAAACCTTTAGTGCTCTACAACATCCTAGAGGGTTGCCTAACTCCCATTTACTGTCACGATAGGATTTATATGTTAGGTGGTGTTAAGCATTTTCCATTCAAAAGCTAGCTCAAAGGGTGTCCCAACACATATTAGGCACTAGGTCAAAGTCACAATAACTCATAACTTTTTTGGGTCCAAACTTGTTGGCAATTAAGCTCTATTACTAGTGATAGGTAGTTTTAAACCTCTCTCACCCCCAAAAACTAATTTATAAAGTGAGATTTTCCCTCATAGCCACTTCCATAACCAATATGAGACAACCTCAATATTATGCGTGTTGAATATAAGTCAAAGGCAGCAAAAAAATCTTGAATTTCGATTATGTTTGTTGTTAATCATTCAAATCTCGAAATTCTCTGGTTCATGGAGGAGAAGGAGCACTTCAAATGAGAAACACTAGATAAACTAATGAAGTATTGGGAACCAAATGAGAAGACGTCATTTGACTGTATTTCTTTTGTTTCTTGGTCGAATTTGACTCTATATTCAAAGAAGTGGTTGTGAAGCATGGTAAACATGGGCTAAAATGTGCAGATTCCTGGATAAAGCGGCGATCGTGACCCAAGAAGACAACCTGAAGTCGCCGGACCTGTGGAGGCTGAGCACGGTCCACCGGGTGGAGGAGCTCAAGTCCGTGATCCGAATGGGCCCGATTTGGGCCGCCGGGATTCTGCTCTTCACGGCCTATGCCCAGCAAAACACCTTCTCCATCCAGCAGGCTAAGACCATGGACCGACACCTCTCCCGGTCCTTCCAAGTGCCGTCCGGGTCGATGCAGGTGTTCACCACGATCAGCATGCTCGCCACCATCGCCTTCTACGACCGCGTCTTCGTCCCGGTGGCCAGCCGGTTCACGGGCCTCGAGCGCGGCATCACCTTCCTCCACCGCATGGGCATCGGCTTTGCCATCTCGATCCTCGCCACTCTCGTCGCAGGTATATCGATCGGACCTCAAGATTTGCGTATTAGGTTGAGGGTAAAAAAAAGCGATTCTCTGGTTTATCAATTGATTTACTTGCTCTATATAGGTCTTGTTGAAGTGAAGCGAAAGCATGCCGCGGCGCAACACGGCCTCACCGACTCTCCGCACTCGGTCATCCCCATCTCCGCCTTCTGGCTGGTGCCCCAGTACAGCCTCCACGGGATCGCGGAGGCCTTCATGTCGATCGGGCACCTCGAGTTCTTCTACGACCAGGCGCCGGAGAGCATGAGGAGCACCGCCACCGCGCTGTTCTGGACCACCATCTCGGCCGGCAACTACCTGAGCACCCTCCTGGTGAGCGTCATCCACCGGGTCACCGCGGGGGACGACGGGTCGAACTGGCTCCCCGACAACAACCTCAACCGGGGCAAGCTGGAGTACTTCTACTGGCTGCTCACCCTGCTGCAGACCATGAACTTCGTCTACTACGTATGTTGCGCCAGGTTCTACACGTTCAAGCCGGTTCAGGTCCACGGGGCGGGAGATGGCGACAGGTCCGAGGAAGATGAAGTCGAGCTTGCGAGTCGAGTTTAGGAGTTAGTCGTGGTTGGACAGGGTTTCATCACTGTCCACTTGAGCTTTAGTGTGTAGGATTTTACGTCCAAATTCCTGGCCGTGCGACCGTCTCCGACATCACTCAAGAATCGGAATTGCTGGACTCTTTTGTACCGCTGCCTCTCGTGATGCTTTGAATAACTCCTCTTCCTTCCTCTATATGGCTCAGATCATCTTGAACTTACTCGATTTCACCTTCCTATTGAGTTTACAATGCCTCGCATCTTGTCTTCTCCAAATCCTCTCTTCTTCAAACTCACTATAGCACTCATCACTGGAATATCACTAGCGCTTGACTTCTTCTCTTTCCTCTCCTCATCATCACGGGAGCGAGAGTGGGCGTGCTTCCTATGTTTCCTCTGGGAACGTCTCAATTCTTTTTCTGCTACTTATCGTCGGGACCGCTATAAGTACCACTGTCACAGGCCGAAGCAGATCTCCTTTTCTGTTTTGCAGCCTTCAACTTCCCCCTCAGCTTCAACATCAGCCTTCGCCTTGGGAGCAGCTTCAAGCTAGAGGTGTCAAAATGGGTCTTAGACCAATATATGACCCATTTAAATCATAATTTGGTCATATATGGGTCATTTGTTTTTTATAAAAAGTAGTTAAATGGGTTTACTTTGATAGGTGGATTTTAAGTGGGTCTTAAATGGGTCTTAAGTGAGTCTTAAATGGGTTTGGTTTTAACTTTTAAGTGAGTCTTAAGAGAGAGACTTTCTCTTCTCTTTTTAATTTTACAAAAATATTTTTTTATAAATACCAAAACTATAATTATTTTTTTAATTTATTTTTCTTTTATTTTTTATTTTTCTTTCCTATTCTTTTATTTTCTTTCTTCTTCCTCTCGGTCGCCAGGCACGACAATGGCCGGCGACCGGCAGTGGCGAGCCTCGAGCTCGCCGGCGTCGGCGAGCTCAAGTTCGCGGGATTTGGCGAGGCGGAGGCCTCGCCAACGCCCGGCGAGGCTCGAACCTCACCGATCTGGCGAGACTCGAACTCGCCGACGTCGGGCGAGGCTCGAGCGTCACCAAATCCGGTGAGGTGTGAGCTCGAGCTCACCCGACGCCGGCGAGCCTCGCCGAGATCCGGCGAGGGGCGAGCTCGAGCTCGCCCGACGCTAGCGAGCCTTGGGCTTGCCAGATCTGGCAAGGCTCGAGCCTCAAGCTCGCCGGATCTAGCGAGGCGGAGGCCTCGCCGACGCCCGGCGAGGCTCGAGCCTTGCCGATCTAGTGAAACTCAAGCTCGCTGGCATCGGGCAAGGCTCTAGCCTCACCGATCCGGCGAGCCTCGAGCTCGGCGGGTGTCGGGCGAGCTCGAGGCTCGCCTATGGCCGGCCGCCAACCGTCGTCGTGGCCGACGGCCAGCCAAAGAAGAAAAAGAACCAAAAAGAAAAAAGGAAATTATATTTTTAAAATAAAATTAAAATTAATTACAAAATTAATTTTAAAATAATTAAAATTCGATTTTTTAAAATAATTATTTTAAAAATTATAAAAATTGTCCATTAAATTTGTGTTGTATAAAACTATTTTAGCAATACCATTTTTAAAAAAAAAATAATATATATATATATATATATATATATATATATATATATATATATAAGAAATAAGTTTGGAAGTTTTTAGTAATATAATCTTTTAAAAAAAAACATAAAAATAAGTTTTCCTAAATTTAGTTAAATATGAAAATATTTTATTAATAGGGTCGGGTTGAGTATGGGTCGGGTCGGGTATGGGTTGAAAATTTTACATTAGACTTAAATGGATCATAAATGGGTTAATTGGTCAATTTGGGTTGACCCATTAATGACCCAACCCACCTGTTTGACACCTCTACTTCAAGCTTGTGTTCCCATTTCAAAGGGGCTTTCCTTGTTGGGAGTTTGTTGGTAAAATAAACTCTACAACTCAAAAATAAAATTTCGCGGCTCAATTTTTATAAAATTTTGAATATGCAATCTAATTCCAAAAACTACTCTCATGTTTCCTTGTCCCACGTAACAAAAATGTGATTGGGTAGGCCACTTACTTAGTATGAGGCTTTTCTAGTGCATCTAAATAAAAAATTGGATATGGGCTAAACCTCATTATACCCGCGTGCGGGTATGCGAATCACAATTATTAGGCACACTTAGCAAACCCCTAGATCTATAGGACATACACGAATACATACTTCACAAGCAATGAGTTTATCAAATTCAAAATGGATTCAGCCGCAGAAACAGTCGAATGTAATTAATTTTTCATAAGGATAATCTACCCAAATATCACCGTCCACATTTTTCCTTTTTCTCATCAATGAATAGATCTTTTTACTTGTATGACTTGGACGTCTCGTCTTTGTTGTTGCATCGAAACATATAAATATTGACTAGAATTTTCTATTCCTAATTATTCTAAATCTTTCTTCTTTAACCAATATTTCAAATATTCAAATCAAGAAGTTAGAATTGGTCAATTGGTCAAATGATATGAATATGATCAAGTTACTATTAATATTTAGAAACAAAAAAGGGTAGAGGTGTGCAACGGAACTGCCTAGACCGGAACAGCGGGTAGGAACTGGACCTTGATTTTTTTATATATAATTATATACATATGATATATATAATATAAAACATTATATATAATATATGAAACTTATTGCAATCGAAATTGCAATTAAGGTAGCAACCTCTTATGTGGTCAAGAGACTACCAAAACTTTTGTTCTTACTCTTTATTTATAGAGAAAACTTACTTATTAGTTTCATCTTTTACTTGATGTGGGACTAAGACTCCAAGGGCGTGCATGGTTGTGTTCTTTTTTCCTGTTTATGAACAAAAATTGTTTTTTTGTTCCCGGGAACAAAAAAACAACGAAAACGCGTTTGTTTGTGTCTTTGTTCAAAATCTATTTTTTTGTTCCCGAAACAAAATTGGAATGGAAATAAGAAACAAAAAAAGTTATTTTTTTGTTTAAAACACTTTTGAAAAACAAATTTTCTCTCTCCTTTCTTTTTTTCTCTTTTTTTCTTCTTCTTTTTCTTTGGCCGGTCGTTGGCCTCGGCCATGGCCGGCGACGCTCGGCCTCGCCTTGGCCGGACGAGCTCGAGCTCGCCTAGATCCGAGGAGGCCGAGCTTGCCCGGCCACCGGCGAGGCTTAGCGTCACCGGGCGGTGGCTCAGCGAGGCTGGCTGGACGAGCTCGACCTCGCCGGATCTGGGCAAGGCCAAGCTCGCCCAGCCAAGGCGAGGCCCGAGCCTCGCCCGCGCCGGCGACGCTCGGCCTCACCGAGGGTCAGTGAGCCTCGCCGTGGCTAGGCGAGGCTGCCAGCCAAAAGAAAAAATAAATAAATAAAGGAAAAACATTAACAAATTAAAAGAAACAAAAAAGAATATGAATTTACCAAACATGTTTCTATTCATTTTTTATTCCGGAACAAGTTTACCAAACGTGTCTTTTTGGTCAAAAATTGTTACCCGAACGAAATAGTTTTTTTCTATTTCGTTCCCGGAACAATTTTTAAATAAAAACACAAACAAATGCACCCCAAGAGACCCTCATTCCTCATGCTCCCCTCACTTGGAAAAGACAAGGCACTTCAAGCCTCCAAGAGTCCCAAGTCAACTAAGCATTCAAAGCGTAGAAAAGAGATGTCTATAAAACCTAAGCCAAGCACAACCTTTAGCCAAATTGTTCATGGCTTTTATGATTAAGATTAAGCGCGAAACACACGAAGTGTGATTGATATTCACGCAAGTGAAGTTTGAATATTTTGCATGTGGAAACATGCGTAATTAATTATTGGATCGCTCGGAAACGAATTGGATTAATCATTCCAGAGCATGGTCACTCTTTAGTGAAAAAAAAGGTCCGGTTCCTAGTCTTAGGACCAAACAATCCGGTCCATGGTTCCCAATTTTGGGAACTAGTTCTCCCAATCTAGTTCCGGTTCCACCATGGAATCGAACTGAACCGAGAACCGATCACCCCTAAAAGAAGGAGATGATTTTTTTGGTTATCAAATCATACATAGTGCGATATAGTCAAAATAAGGTATCGTGCACTCGCAATTTGATTATCACTAACCTCTTTATTTTTTTATTTTATTACGTACAGTTATCTTATTAACTTTTATTAGGTCGGAATTTTTAAAATTTATGAAAATTCGAAATTTTATTTATTAGAAAAATATTTTATTTTTTTCCCGAATTTTTGTATTTATGTCTTTTTAAGATAACTTTTGAAAATGATACTTGTTCAATTTGCAACATTTCCCGAAAAGCTGCATTTGCTCATTTTTCAATTTCTTCCGAATAGACACGTTTGTTCATTTTGCAACTTTGTCTGAAAGAATATATTCATTCACTTTGCAATCTTTCACGAAGAGTTGTCTATGTTCATTAAGACCGATTTATATATGTCAATTTTCTAGATGAACGAATATGAGATCATTTTCAAGTCTTCTTTCCAAAACTACAACCATCTTTTCAATTGTTCCCGGTGAAATACTAGAATTGCTATTTAATATTCTCATTTTGTAAACTTTGATGTATCCTGATGGATATTTGTCGGTGACCATTAGCAATTTTGTGAGCCAAATAAATCTTTAAAGAAGTAATATCACGTCTCAAAGTCCGACTTGATTACTCTATTAATTCAAAACTATTTTTTTCTAACATTCCTTCTCCTTCTCAACCAATTGAATGAGCTTCTTGCAGTCCATTTGTATACATAAATTAAAACGAAACTCAACTGCTGCCTTTTTGAATGATTTTGATTGGGGTGCATCTCCAAAAAGAGAAAGAACGAGGTTAGTTCTCCAATTGATTAGGATAATCCGATGGCCACCACTCGGTCAATAATGGATTCCATCCCCAACCCCCACAAAACCCAAAACCACTCTCTCTATGTCGCCGGATCGATCGATCTTGGACACTCCTTCCTCCTTAGAAAAATCTCCATAACGGTCTTCGTCCTCCTCTCGGTCCTTCACCACCAATATTGTGCCTGCGGAGACTAGGCCCGCTGACATCATGCTCTCTATGCTCTCCATGCTCCCCATGCTCTGCATTCCTGAGAAGAAAACCAAGTCTGTCGACCTCTGGGTCTAGGCTTTGACATCACCCAGAAAATCTCCAAGGCTCAGGTCCCCGAACATGACGTCCATATCTGAACGAACTTCGCTCCCAACTCACGAAAACCCAGAAAAGGGTTCCCTCACCGCCCGCTGGTGCCTACTCCATTCCTACTTTCTTGACCTTGGCCAGATCGAAAACCTCTTTTCCTCCGCGAAGGACCAAATCAACAGAGTCACCTGACGCCTTGGATAAGAATATATTCGAGAAGAAGGAGAAGGCATCCCAGCAGAGTATCCATCTCGAGAAGTCCGCCATCCTCTTCAGTCCGGGCACCTTATACAGCCAGAGCGAGCAAAGAGAGGATCAGTCGATGGAGTAGTGGCCGTTGGAGGCGGTCTAGGCATTCCGCCATGCGGCAAGGGCGTTCCCTTACCTGAAAACAACGCGGCCACCAAGGCATCAATGGGCGAGTCAACCACAGTGGGAGTGCCAAGATCGTGGTTGACAAGGGAATAGACCGGAAGATCACGGGAAGATCTGTCGGTAGGTTTGGATATATTGACTGGTAGAAGGTGAGCCCGCTAAAATCAAACTTTCCTTGCTTTTGACTCCATCGGGCATTTTGTTTTAGAATCAGGAATCTGATGACTAGGAGAAGTTAATTTTTGGGTTAAATAACTGATGATTGATGGAAGGATTGTTTCGATTGTAAAAATGCTAAACTTCGAGCTTTCAGTTGTGGTGGTTTAGGCTGTGTAGTAGGTATTTTGAACTGATTGATGGTATTATTCGAACTCACGAAGAGAAGTTGCATCTGTGCGAGGCTCAAGGAAATGGACCTAGGCACCTCTTTATGAATCGGAGGAAATGCAGATCAGTTGGTTGTCCAGCTGGTCTTAAATCTGAATTACAGTATTCGAGGCGCGATTGAATCAAAACTTCTAATTGAAATCCAAGAGCTTCTGCAAACCAGGCCTCAGCCAAGCACTTGACAAAGAGCTCGCAAGATTAGTTAAATAGAATAATCAAAGATCTGAAGCAAGCAGGGATGCCCATATTGAGTGTTTTGTGAATGATCATTCAGCATGCATGTCAATTCTTGATGGTCAGCTAGAAAGAGCTTCATCATTTTCATAGTTATATTGACTAGGTTGCGGCCTTTTATGTGGTATGAGAAATAATAGTTTGCAAGATTATTTAGCCAGTAGGGTTATGATGTGTTACAGGTCGATCATTTGGGATCGAAATCGTGCGGCGACTTAGGCTTCTTGGATCGCTTAGGATTATTGGAGCACATAAGCCAAGCCTTTCTTGGGATTGATTACCTAAGCCAAGCTTTGCTTGGAATTGATTGCTCACTTGCTTACTCACCCTAATTGCCTAAGCCAAGTCTTGCTTTGGATTGATCGCTCACTTGCTCACTCACCCGTGCTTGGGATTGATTGCTCACTTGCTCACCCACCCAAATCTTTAGAGAGAGAAAGTTTTTAAAGAGAGAAGCTCTGAAAAATAGAACCTAAATTATGAAATGGTTGGATGATTACAATGAAGGGAATGTCATCCCTTCTTATACTTGTGGCACTCAGACTATAACCATTGATTGCCTTCTGATCCGGTGGTAGGGATCGTATCTTATAACCTACCACCTACCAGCATATAAATCAAGAGAGTTCTAGATCTTCAGTGCAATTATATCCTCGTTGTCTACATTCCAGAAGCTCTTGTGGAAATCTTACCTTGTGAGGTTTTCCTCAATTATGTACAGTCCCTTGGTCGTGGGAACCTCGTGATCCTACACATGCACCAAATTTTAGGCCTAATTCCTAAAAAAAAATTCCAACTTTAGCTTCAATCCAAATTTTGCCCCGAAGCCTTTTTTCTCTATAAAGATCTCCAAATTTCACTTTAGTCCCAAATCTATCCGCACATTCAAAAATCGCCACTAATTTCTATGAAATTATCAACATT
The DNA here is from genome assembly GCA_014182725.1 of Eucalyptus brandiana. NCBI lineage: Eukaryota > Viridiplantae > Streptophyta > Magnoliopsida > Myrtales > Myrtaceae > Eucalyptus > Eucalyptus brandiana. Next base: position 36,144,460 of record CM024669.1, read on the forward strand.
AGAGCCAGTTGGAGGTTAATAATCATAACCTACATCTTGATTAATACCATCACCTTCATATAGAATAACAGTCTTATAATATTGAAATTTTAAAGAAATCAGTAGCCTTATAATATTGATAATTTTAAAGAAATCAGTAGTGGCTGACATTAGATCAAAACTTCTTCTTCTTATGATAAATTGCCTGACCACGAAGCTACCTGAGCACCCTCCTGGTGAGCGTCGTCCACCGGGTCACCACGGGGGACGACGGGTCGAACTGGCTCCCCGACGACAACCTCAACCGGGGCAAGCTGGAGTACTTCTACTGGCTGCTCACCCTGCTGCAGACCGTGAACTTCGTCTACTACGTATGTTGCGCCAAGTTCTACACGTTCAAGCCGGTTCAGGTCCATGGGGTGGGAGGTGGCGACAAGTCCGAGGAAGATGAAGTCAAGCTTGCGAGCAGAGTTTAGGAGTTAGCCAGCTGCGATGTATATCGGTCTCTCGATACGAAGGGGACTTTGTCCGCGCACATTTTTCAATATCTGGCGAAATTGCAGTTTTAAATACTTTATTCTGGTGCACTTTTGTATTTCGTCCTCCAGCTTTCTGATTTCCTCTTGTTCAATTCGAGCAACCAAGCGCTATATACACAGCGATAGATATTAAATATTGATTCCGTCGCATCCTTAATATTAGAAATTTTGACTAGTGCCCAAATTGACAGCGTAAACCAAAATGGAGTGCTAGGCACTCCTTAGCCAGCACGACTTTACTTGTTACCACCATGGGACACCGGCCTTCTCAAAGGGTTGCGATTATGCAAATCTTGTCGAGTTTTGTTTTCAATTAGTGACCAAAGTGCAATTCGGGATGATCTATGACCTATTGAAGTGTCGAATTTTGACTTCTAATCAAAAGTATAGGGATCTTAATTTACCTCGAAGTCTCAAGGACTTTGTAGAGATCAAATAATATGCGGGGTCATTAGATGGAAAATAAATAAGAAAGTTACACAAAACTCTATTGAATCACAACGGATTGCTTACATTCTTGAATATCACTGCTGCTCGATGACCGAAATTGAACGCACACTTGTTAATGGAGATGGCCGGAGTGCATAAAGAAGGTGAGAACTTCCAAAATATGGCTGGAAAGCTTTTGTAATCTAAGATAAATACTGATATTAGAAAACCTTCGAATTTCAAACTCAAACTCAGACAAAGCCTATTCTAAATTAAGTTGTTGCAAATGATCCCCTTATTTTCAAAATTTGACGTGTTCTTCGTGATTTTTGAGGTCTTGACTGCTTTTGTGTTGATTGGTCAAACTATATTGTTTGCGTTTACTTTGATTCCTCCCATATCTTTAAAGTCTTAGCTCGTGCGCAACTTTATAAATGATTTGTTCATGATTTCCTAGTTACGTTATCATTTGGTCAATGGTTTCTCCTAGACTCAATATTTAACTTTTGTTCATACTTCGAGTCAATTGATCATGGTTACATGTCATATACTTCACTAAAATTCTGTTTACTAGGAACTCATTGTCAATTGTACGGATGTGGCCTTCATGGTTGATGATCTTCTTTCTTAGGCAATATACCAATTGGACCAAGGGGATGATTATATGTACCATATCTTGATTGGAGCAATTAACCCTTTTAGCTATGTTTAGCAGTCAAGATAAAATTCAAGATATGATAAAATTTAGTATATCTTACTTTTAATGCTTATTCAATACAGAATAAAGTCAAATATAAAATGGATATAAACTAGATAAAATTATCACATAAGAGAAGTGGGATAAAGGTGGATAATTTTCTACTATTCATAAAAGCGAAGTTTTATTTTTCTCACATAATAAGCTTCTTAAATTAATAAAGTTAAAATTATATTTCAATATAAATAACATTTGAATTCTAGTATAAAAAAATTCAAAACAACAATTTAGTTTTTAAATTTAATCTTATTTTTGTTTATAAATTCAAATTTAATACTATCTTATAATCTAAATTCAATAGATAAATATAAATATATTTATATTACATATTTTAGATATTTTAGTACTTTATGTATATTAGTATAGTTTACCATTTAATAAACTTTTATTAGAGAATGATGTAAGGGGAAAAAATAAATAAAAAGGCAAATAATTAAAGAAAGAGAGGAAAAAAAGACAAATAGAAATAAAGTAAGCACAAGTGCCGCAAATGATTTTTACTTTCTCCATTTTTGAACTTTTATGTTCTTTTACATTGATGTGCCATTACACCAAATAATATACATAATATAATATGAATATATCCAACTTTAAATTTACAGTTCACTAAACAGTCGATAAAATTATATCCAATTATATCCTATTTAAAAATCCAAATGACTAAACGCATTTATGTCTGGATGTGGTGTCAATCTCTATGCAATCTCTATATGGGTCGTGTTATCACTCTGCAGTACTAGGTAGGAGTGACCATAGTTGTGGAAGGTTCCCGGTTTCTAAAACGTGAAACCTATGAAAATCAGTTTAGTTCTCGTTTTTAGGTATGGACCGAACCAACGGTATTTTTTTAATAAAATAATTCTTATGATTACAAAACATCAGGCACTTTTCTCAAAACCCTTATTGCCTATTTTCATCTCACCTCTTAAGGCTCACGCTCAGTCCCTCCCTGTCTTAGCCCATTTGCATCCCTCTTGCTCAATGGTCGACACCTCCCTCCTCAGTCCCTCTCAGTCGACGCTCGACGCCTCCTTCTGTCCTCGCTCGACGCCTCCATCTCGCTCGATGCCGTGTCTAGTCTCGACTCTCACCTCACAATAGAAACAAAGTACAATGTGAAAGGAGCATTCGGATCCTTTAGAATCTATAATTGTGATGCCAAAATGACATATCAGTCACACTCTAATGCTTTTCTTGTTCTCGTGTTCTATTTAGAGCCAGTCAATAAGACCAAGAGATGAGACTCTCTTTCTTCTTCTCTCACAACTCTTTGAGAGGCAGTCTTGTAGAAAATAAAATAAAATAAAATAAAATAAAATATTAAACACCACCATTACCTAGACCTATTTAGAAACTTAACCAGATCGATTCAAGGATCAGATAAGTCGGTTCCCAATTCTTGAAATCGGAAACCGATCACCCCTAATATCAGAATAATCTTTTGCTAATGACAATACTAAAACAATATCATCTTTTCCATAATATCACATGGATAAAAGCTCTTGAAACACGAAAGATTAGATATTGTAACTTGAGTTCTAGTTAAACATGTCCAACATGACAAATCTTTGAACCGCATCAAAATCTCGGCACGCTGAGGCAGCGTTATTCGTTAAATCTTCCCACTCACCGCAAGTAGAAGTCGACTTTGTCTACGGAACTCTCGCATATATTCCTCCCCCCCACCGCTGCTTTACCTCGGAATCATCATCCTGAACCGGACACGTAAAAACCCCAACAAGTTCCTCTCGGGCGGACCCGCAAGTCCCCAGATTTTTTATTTGTTTTGGTCGGTATGGCCCTGCATGGTAACACTTCTCAGAAGTGTTTATAAACACTTTTCTCGTTTTTTTGTTAGGGGAACAAAAAAAAGTAAACGCGTTTGTTTGCGTTGCGTTTTTTTTTTTTTTTTTTTGTTCTGGAACAAAAAAAAAAAAAACGAGAAACAAAAAAAGTTGTTTCGTTAGGAAACAATTTTGAAGAAACAATTTTTTGTTTCTGTTTCTTCTTCTCTCTCTTCTCTTCTCTTCCTCTTTCTTTTCTTCTTTTCTCTTTGGCCGGCCGTCGAGGGGCGGCGACGCCGTCGAGGGTCGGCGACCTCGCCGGCCCCCGGCGAGGCGAGGCGTCGCCGCGCGGGCGAGCTCGAGCCTCGCCGGATCGGGGGCGAGGCCGAGCTCGCCCGCCCAAGGCGAGGCTCGGCGTCGCGCGCGGCGCGGGCGAGGCCGAGCCTCGCCTTGGCCGGGCGAGCTCGGCCTCGCCCAGATCCCGCGAGGCCGAGCGTCGCCGCCCTCGGCGAGGCTCGGCCTCGCCGGATCTGGGCGAGCTCGAGCTCGCCCGGCCATGGCGAGGCGCGGCCTCGCCGGATCCGGGCGAGCCCGAGCTCGCCCGGCCAAGGCGAGGCTCGGCGTCGCCGCGCGCGGCGAGGCCGAGCCTCGCCTTGGCCGGGCGAGCTCGGGCTCGCCCGGATCCGGCGAGGCCGCGCCTCGCCATGGCGGGCGAGCTTGAGCTCGCCAGATCCGGCGAGGCCGAGCCTCGCCGGGGCCGGCGACGCTCGGCCTCGCCGGATCCGGGCGAGGCCGAGCTCGCCCAGCCAAGGCGAGGCCGAGCCTCGCCCAACGACGGCGAGGGTCGGCCTCGCCGGGCCGGCGAGCCTCGCCGTGGGCTGGGCGGGGCTGCCCCGGCCCCGTCGGCCGTCGCCGGAGGGCGGCGACCGCCAAAAGAAAAAAATATAAAAACAAAGGAAAAACTGATAAATAAAAATAAAAATATTAAAAAATTAAAAGAAACAAAAAAAAGAACAAAAATCTACCAAACATGTTTTCGTTTATTTTTATTTCTAACAAATTTACAAACGCGTTTTTTGTTCAAAATTGTTTAGGAATGTAAACACTTTTTTTTTTGTTTGCATTCGCAACAAAAAAAAATGAAACGTTACCAAACGCAGCCTATAAGTCCCCAGATTCGCCAGCCTCTCTTTTCCCACCCTCACTTTCCATTTCCACGGAGAAACCACGGCCTCCGAAAAGTCCTAGTCCCCTCTTTATTCCCTGCGCACTGCGAAATATCCAAAGTTCCAACCTTTATTCCCTCCCGGCATCGACCATCCCGTGTTATGGGGTGCTCCGGAGAGTAGCCGTCTTCTTCACGATCACCCCATGGATGCGACGCAGAGGAGCGACGGCCACCGCGAACCCTCCAGGGACGACGCCGCGGCGGCGGCGACGCCTCTATCGGGGATCGCCGACGCGTTCGAGAAGCTGGCCGGCTCGCTGAGCGGCGGCGACGGCGCGGGGCTCCAGCTGGACGCACTCTGCGACGCCTGCGCTCCCGTCTCGGTCCTCTTCGGTTGCCTCGGGATCGCCTTCAAGTTCGCCGAGATGGAGTTCGTCTCCAAGGTGAGTCCTTTCCTCGTAATCGTGTCTCCTGCGGAATTCGACTCTGTTCCTGCCTGCCATCGCGAGCGCGCGAGCGCTATTTATATGCGCAGATTGGTTCTTCGATTGCTTCGTGGTCGTGGTTTTCGCGCGAGTGTGTTCGCTTGTTGGAGAGTGCACGTTTTGCCTTGGTGTGGATGATCGGTGCTGCTCGAGAAAGAGCTTGCGCGTGGACTTGTATGGCTACTGCTGACACTTTTGTTAGCTTTTCACTGCTATGATAAAAAGGGCAAAAGAGAAAAGATATGACATCATTTCCCTGATTATTGGATTCGCCACCGGCACGATGGGCCGAAGCGGCGGCCAAGGTCGATGGAAAGAAACGCGAGACTCTCGACTGTAGCGAGGCCATCACCAGTGTCCGTAGCGTGTAGTATTTGTTGCATTTGTCTCTGTCTTGATCGCTTCGTGTCTGAATTTGGCCATGCACCACCATATTAACCCAATAGCTACTGAAACAGAGTTCATAGCTACTCCTACTCTTGATTCCTGCTTAGTTTTCTTGAATTTCCATGATGGCAATTAGCCAACGTGCCCGCATTCCCTGTTATCATGAGATGATGCAATGCATCCCCTTCGTAGTCAACTCTCTTCCATCTGTTTGACATATTGAAGCTATAGCGGTCTCAGTACTTGTGATTATCTTTGTTTCTTGTGGCTCTGGAATTATCATCCTTTTCTTTCCTTTGCACATGGAGATTAAGTTTGGTCGTTTTCATAGTTTTATAGGGGTAGATTAACTTAGTTGTTCTTGAATAAGTGAGGCAAATGTTTGATGAACACCAGAGGGAAAAAACAGAAGAAGAGTTTTTCTCGTTTTCTCTGGAATGTCTGTCCTGCAGTCCTTCTTTGCTGCTCGAATTCCCTAAACCTGCTATACCCTAAAATTATTGGCAGGGGATCAGCTACCTTTGCTTTAGATTTACACTTTCATGCCTTTTAGGTTCTTCCATAGAATCAATTGCTCAACCTCTCTAACATGGGTTCCCAACGAATCAAGAGATCTACTTTAGGAATTTTGATACTCTAAATGAACTATTTATTGGAACTATGGACACCAATCTAATTCCCTCATGTCGAATTGTGACTAGCACAAGAACATGTTATCTGAGTTCAACAATTCCAGATGGTTGTAGTAATTGTTTCAAAAATATATATAGGCACCCTTGCATTAGTAAACATCAGAAGCAATTCCACATGCTAAATATGGGTGGTGCTTCTGCTTTATTTTTCTTTTTTGATTTTCTATTGAAGAACTAAAGTTTTTTTCCCTTGAGCCTTGTTATTTAAATCCTTTTGGGAAAAAATATATCAACAGATTGAGATTTACGATCAACACATGTATCTGTTTTCGTTTTATTTCCGCATTTACTTTGGGCTCTATTTGCAGCACTAACACTCAGCTTGGATGGAGCGATACAAAGGGAAAAAAAGAGGGATTTAATTAATGATGACGGAAAAGAAGAGAAATTATTCAATAATTGAGTTATGATGTTGTTTGGATGCTCGTTAGGGAGGAAAGGGAAAAAATGCGTTATGAAGTAAATGTCATTTTACAAATAGGTGTAATAAGAGTATAAGAGAGAGACAAATAGATCTGTATATTATTACACGAATCCCTCAAACTCTTTGAAACCCTTTATGTTTAGAGGGATTTAAAATGTACATAAAATTGACAAGACCAATCTCTATTAATCTCCACTAATCCCTTCTAATCATTTCTCTCTATCTCTTTCCCTCCACCCAAACATGATTGTGTTTAGTAAACCCTTCTCTTCTCTCCCAGCTTCTCCTAAGAAACATACTGTAACGACATGAGAAAATTAGCCCCTTTGGTTCTCCATTTAGTAATTAAGAACATGTCGAATTTCTGCATATTTTGCTAGGTAGCCTGTAGCTGATTCGCAGCTCGTGAGCATCCATGGCCGATAGCTGTGCCTAATTTATTTTCATATCATCAGTGCCTCTAATACAGAGAAAATACACATATCTGATGCTAACTTACTTTACAGGTGTCTAATCTAGCGGAGGCATCAAAAAAATATTGCACTTTAGAGAAAATAATTGATGTTGATGTTGCCAATCGCACAGTGAAGAAGCAAGGAAGCCACACACGAAATCTTCGTCGGGTTAGGCTAGGTCTCGACCTCATCAGAGCTTTATTTGAGCAATTTCTGTCTTCTCAGTGAGTATGACTTTTCTATTCTAGCTGTTTTATCTGATTACCTGTTGAAACGGCATAGGATAATAAAATGGAGCTTACTTCAGATTCACATGCTATATATTGTTCCCCTTTTGAATCTATGGTGAAGTTTCACTCACTATTATGTTCTGACTGGGGATGCTAAAATTCCTCCTGTAGTTTCTCAAATTTGAAGGAATTTTATTATATGTAAGGAAAAGACATAAGTAAGGAATTTCTTATAAAATATTACGAGGAGGAGGAATAAAGTTGGAGATATGGTTTATGTGCTTTTCTCGCGAGTACCGCTATTTTCATAACTTGATATGGCTCTATGGATGGAGGGTCCATTAGTAACACTACCAGTCTCTTCAGCTCATTGAGATGGTTACTAAACGAGCCAACTTCTATGTATATATGCTGAGCTTCCAGCTTGAAAGAGGTTGAATTAATATTTCCTGACTACTCTCATTCCCAGGGACAACTCCTTGAAGGAAGCAGCTACCACCGCTTATTCTCAGGTTTGTGCTCCATATCACTCGTGGGCAGTCCGGACAGCAGCTTATGCAGGCATGTATGCCCTCCCGTCAAGGGATCAGCTTCTGCTAAAGCTCAATGAGAATGGTAATTTTTCTTTTTTCTTAGAATGGTAATTTGTTTGCATGATTTGACATTTGGCATGGACTGTACGGTCTGCTACATCTGTTTTTTATATGTTTCTTTCCTGAAAACATATGCCTTTGAGTTAAACTCACTGTAAGCAAGACTTTTGATGAATTAACAATACTTCAATATATCTTTTAAAGAAAGTAAACTAACCATTGTTTCCAGGATTTCCTTCAAATTGCATAAAAAGTTCTCGTGCAGCCACAGCTATCCCAGAGTGCCGATAATGGGGGAAAGAGGTTTCGATGTTTTGCATTATGTCAGAGCAAGGATGACTGCAGTTTCAGTTCAGTGTCAACTTGTTTCGCGAGAATGAAAGAAAGAAACCAAGATAGGTTTAGAGCAATCAACATTTTCCACTACAAGCAGAGATTTTGGACCCTAATAGATTTAGAAATATTACTAAAACGGACTGATTTGAGGCCTAACTTTCACGAATGAGTTAATGGATGGTTTGATGCTTTGAAATAGTCTAATCTTTATCTTGCTGCTGTCAGAAACCTTTCCTGTTCAATTTTGTTGAAATACTCAACTCAGGGGTAGGAGTAACAACCAAGATGAATGCATAACATATATCTGTTGGTTCTTTGTAAAGTTTTAGTTGCTTGAGCTTATCTGTGTCAAATCCAAACCAATCCATGCATTGTTTTATCATTTTCTGGCAAAATTACGAATCATGCTTGCGCGCTTAAGTTCGAAGAGAATTGCGTATGTGGTTTGGTGTTTCTGGAGTGTGCTCACAATTGAGACTTTCTTTAGGAGTACAGAGGACAAACCACAATCCTGTAATTAGTATATTCTGCAAAACGTGAGTTGGAATCAAATAATCAGAAAATGTCAGTGAACTGCAAATGGGATTCTTTATGTTGTCATTTGCATATCTCAAGTATGTCTTCTGTGGTTGCAGTTCATAGCGCGGAAAAGAAGATGAAAAGGTACATGGACGCCGTCGTCCCAGTGATCGAGTACATTGATAAGCTTTACCTATCTAGGGACATAAGATTAGATTGGTGATCCAATGTGCATTCACGCCAAGCACGTGATAAATAACCCAACCGTCGAAGGGATCATTCATCTAACACTCAGTTATTAGCGCAGGACTTGCTTTCTTCTAGTATGTAATGGACCTGCTTCTAAGTATCGGCAGGTCTGGGTTTTATCAGTTATATTCACCATTTTCTTTTCGTTTTCCTCCCTTGGCCGTAAGCATCGTAGGAGGATTATTATGTGGCCCAACTGCCATCTTGCGGGAGCGCTAGTGCTCTAGGAAAAGGTTGCATCTTTGTGATTTAGGGGATAATGCCACTAATACTCAATGCTCTTAAAATTCAGAATTTTACTGGGTACTGTTTCATTCGAATTATCCGTAATGGGTCTATCTGCTCGAGTGCTCTGTCCTTATATGCTGATTTGGTGTGTGGCAATGTGGGAAGAGAATCTCCCAATCACCTTTGATTTGAATATTCCTTTATGAGATATGTTTATTAAAAGTTCTAAAATTTATCATGAAAATTTGATTGAGTCCTAAAAACTTTCAAAAAAGTGTAATCGAGCCCTTTCATTAATTCTGTCTAATTTTAGCTAACGAAAAACGTTGACTTGCCTTTTATATTACTTTCTCTCTCCTATGTGGTGCTAACATGACTAAAATAAGAAAGATAACTCCAAAACGATTTCCTTTTAGATCAAATTTAATTTTTTTATAAATATTAATTAAATTAAATTAAAAAAAAAAAAAAAAAAAAACTAAATTTATAATTGAAAAAAAAAATACAAAAGCTAAGGGGGCAAATTAGCGTCACTCCACCATTCCTGATAAGAGTCGATGATGGTGTGGCGATGGTTGTCCAAGGCCCCTAGCCAACTGCAAACGAGGGTCGTTGGCAATCTGGGTGAGGTCGCAAGCCCTTGCCCAAATCAAGTCAAAGGTCATTGTTAGTTGAGGCAAGGGTGTCGCCCATTAACGGGGGCTCGATTGACCCTCAGGCCACCATTGCTAACCCTTTTCAACAATAGATGAGGCATCAGCGATGAGGGCCTATGCCCTCCTCTAGTTTATTGCCTTTTTTTAATTTAGTTATTTTTAAATTTAATTAATGAATATTCATATTAAAAATCAAATTTGCACCAAAAAAATAACGTTGTTTTGGACTTATCTTTTTTGTTTTAGCCACATCAATACCACCACGTAGGAGATAGAAAGTTATAAATAAAATAAATAAATAAATAAGACGTAGTATTTTCTATTAGTTGAATAAAACGGAATTAATCGAGGAATTTGATTGCACTAATCTAATGAATTTTAAAATTTAATTGTAATTTCTAAAAATTTTAGAACACAATTATAATTTCCCAACAAGTTTCATGAATTCTGATGAACATATCCTTCTTCATTTGACTTGAGCGGTCGTCGCCAACCCTCGTGCGAGGGTTTCAATCATGGGTTTGTAAACCCCACTGGGGGGGCCGCCTGTCTCAGGATTCGAATCCGATCACCTCGCAAAGTCAAGTCGCACCACGGTTGTCGTGGCCCAGGCAACCCCCCGGAAGGAGGTCGCAGGAGAAACTCGAAACAATGGCGCAGGCACACGGTAAGATGCCATGAGGCACGGGGAAACGCTGCCAAATCAGCCGCTGGCCAAAAGAAGAGGCGGCTACCGGCGAAAGCCGGTGGACAGGTGGACGCGCACGGGGTGCGTGCTGAAGGAGGCAACCGGTGAGCAATTTAAATAAACAGAAAGAAAAAGAGGAAAAAGGAAAAGCAAAAAAGCGGGCAAGTCGCTATCTCTCCGGCTGGCCGGCCTTAGCTGTCGTCTGGACCCATTCCAACCCCCCCTCCCCGGATTACGTCACCTCCCCCTTTTTCCTTGTTTTTTGCTTTTTATTGATTTTTATTTTTTTGGGGGGGATCGAGTTTTGCCTTTTATTGATGACCCCCGACCCCTTTATTGACAAAAATAATAATTTTTTTAAATCGATTTTTCCTCCCTTCCGTTAGTCCAGCACCGCTAATCATTGCGACGGCTGGGGCCCGAACGTGCCGGGATGGTCGAGTGGTGCTGGGGGCGCGCGAAGCTTTGGGGGCCCCATCTTTTGATTCTCCGTATCTCGCCGTGCCCTCCTCTAACTTGGAATTCATCCACGTGTGGATTTGCGTGTTCTGTAAATTTCGTCTTGATTTAGTAAGGCATCGTTCGAGTCGGATCCCTCGATTTTCAGGATTCGTTCCACCACGTAGAATGCGCATTGAAAAAAAAAAATTGTAGAAAGGATGAAGGGAGGGCGGTGCCAGAAAATTAAAGCTTAGGAATTTAAGTATACGGGATTTAACGGTGATTTTGTGAATACAAATTAAAGTTTTCATGCAGACTTACCTATTTTGACATCATGTTATATTTGATGTCGGTATATCCATAAATTCTTTGCTATTTATAAGGGGAGATATTTGAAGATCGTTGTCTTACAATTACCCCTTCTAGTGACTTTTTCTTTAAATTTCACTCCACTCTTGACTTTCCCATTTTGTTTTGTGCACTTAATTTTTTTCATTGTATGCCGGACTATTATTTAAAAGCACAAGCTATTAAAAGAAAGTCTTTAAAAAGATTCGAATGTAGACCTTCCTATTATAATATCATGTCATTTTTCCTATGGATTCTATGCTATTTACAGTGGAAGACATTTGAAGAGCGTGGTTTCGTGAAATTGACCCTTTCACCCTTTTCCGGTGACTTTTTAAAATTCCACTCCACTCTCAACTTTCCCATTTTGTTTTGTGCCCTTAATTTTCTTTCTTTCATTGTTAATATATGTTGTCAAGAGAGTCATCAAGTATGCCTGGACTCTATTGCACTATATTTAAAAGCGTAACTTATTGAATGGTGCGCTCTTTTTTAATTCACTAATCAGTCGACTTTAAATGTTGGTGGGATGCTCAAACACACTTATAAAATTGGATTTTGAGGGATCAGACGGTGCATGACCATGGACTTGGTTCCGGCGTCGGGCATCTCGAACATTGGACGAAAGCATATTCTTCTCCTCCTCCAAGCAAAAGGGTATCGAGATATTTATTTGGAGTTGAGCAATCGCTCGTCGTGGAGGTCCGGTTTTGGACGTTTGTGGTCAGAAAGAAAAGGACATAAATCACATTAAAAGCGCCTCGAAACGACGCGATAGCGAGCGCCACAGACTAGCATTTTGGCAGTTGGCCCGAAACCCGAAATTGGGGAAAAAATCAGATGCGGAGAAATTTGGAAGAACTGATGAATCAGATCACCTTACGAAAGCGATGCGAAGTCATCGGCAATGGAAAGTGGCAGAGCGGTGCAACTGATACAGTTGAGTTCATCGTTGTTCACGAAGCAAACCCCTTTTGTCGCTAGGACTAGAAAGATGGTGAGCGCATTCATTGCACGTGACGTGATTCATTTCTGTCTTGAAATCATCTATTTAGAATTTTACGATAAGTATAGTAAATTGATTATATTTGTGATAAATTCAAAAACTTGATTACACTTTTTAAAATATTTTGGAATTTAATTGTACTTTCATAATAAATTTTAAGACTTTCATTACATTTTTTCCTAAAATTTAATAATTTATAATGTATAAAATGACATTCATAAATTTTAAAAGAGTTTTTATTTTGATTCTCAATAAAAAAATAAAAAGAGAGATACCAAATTATGTAAGGGCGAGGTTGAGACATTATGCAATTTGCAAGAGTTTAGAATCGGACTTGCGACTAGGAGAAAAATGTACGGAGACTTCAAAATGATTGATGTGAGGAACGCGATATATGTAACCAATTAACGTGAAATCTCTCGTCCGATTAAACTTGATGTCTTTTAACAAGCATTCCCATAAGCACACGTGATGGTATAAATGACTACTGATTAATATGTTAATGTTGAGCAACGTGAATTTGATATGGAAAACGAGTAATGCTCATTGCTAGATAAAATGAGATCAATCTAGTAAAATTGATATGCTAAATAACGCAAAGCATTATTAACAGGTCATGTCGAACGTTGAAAGAGGTTGATCGACGTCACTTTGATATTGGGATTCTACGTCTCGATTTCAGGACGCTTGTGCATTATTTATTCTCGGGAGAACGAATTTCCAGATATCTAGTGGAATAATTTTGTTTGGACTAGGCGATTGGTTCGGCACGCCAACCTTCCTGCCTCGGGCGGCTGCTTTGACTTTGTCGAGAGTTGCCACCACGATGTTTCCCGGTCGTCTCTCCGCACTCCAACCGGTCAAAGTTTGAATCTTTAATCCGGCCGTTGTCGTACCTCCGAATTTGGACTTTAATCTCAGGCCCCATGGAAACGAGAGCAGACTGGAGAGCATGCTGTTCTTATTGTTCACGTGCTCATCCTCAGCTTACAACCAATAATGTATCGCCGGGACCTTCTAAGGAAGCCAAGGATAAGTCATGTTAAAAAGTTCAACCAAATTTATGCTATCGATTGGAGAGAGACCGCCTTTATATAAAGAATATATAAGGTCTATTGTTAATAGGATTAGTCATTTGAAAAATTATAGACCTATTATACTTTTATCAATTTAGTTAAAAAAAATTAATTATGTCAATTGAGTTCAAATATTTTCACATTTTACTAACTAACTTTCTATAATTAGTTTTGATTAGAAATCGCCTCACATGGATGATAGCCGTTTTACGTTGTATGACCCGCCGATATAGGCAAATTTGTAATTACATTTTTTTGAACTTTATTTTTTAAATTTGTTTCTCTTCTCTTCTTCTTCTTCTTCTTTTTTATTTTTCCATTTTTCCTCCTTTAGCTGATCGTTGGGCCTCATCAACCTTTGATAAAGCTGGCCATTGGCAAGGTCGACCTCACCGTCGTTGGGCAAGACTTGATCCTCACCAAATCCAACGATAGCAAGAGTGAACCTCGCCCAACCACTAGCAAGGTCGATTGAGGCCCAACAACTCGTTAGAGGAAGAAGAGGGGAAAAAAAGGACAAATAAAAATAAAACCAAAAAATATTAAAAATTATTCATATTAGCATTGGGCATGTCACGTAGAATAGTCAATGACTATGTTGATGATTTTCAACTAAAATTAACCGGATAGACTCGATTGACAAAACGTTAAAAGATTTGATTCTTAATTAATACAATTAAAAGGTTACCGTATTTGGAACTTTTCGACAGTATTGCCCATTATTGTGAAATAATATTTCAACGTAATGCTTGACATCCTTAAGGTTACTCTCGGTGAGAGAAGATATAATCAAAACACCATATTTGCCACATCCGAACAAAGCGATCTATTATTTAGTCAAGTTCTTCGGAAATATTGGATAGCCAACTACTAAATTTATCACGAAGCTCCAATTTATGAATTACTTATCTACCTTCCAAAAAGTCTTTTAGTAAGATTTTATGTTTTGTGATTCGTTGAGCAGATGGTCTTGTGATACTAATTCTCTCAAAATAAATCTAAAATTCTCTATTATTGTGGGCTTATTTTTTTTAGGGTTAATATCCCGAAAAACCCCAAACTGGTATATCTGCGACAAATTTACCAAAAACTATCAAATTATTGAATTAAATGACACGTGACAGTTAACTAATATACAAATTTGGGATTTTACTCCCCGTTTGTCACACTTTACAATTTTTGTGATTTTTTTTTTTGCATTAATCCAATTTAATATGGGGTATAATCATTACAAATGTATCGGTTTAGGATTTTCGGCTATCGAATAAATTATTTTGGGATAATTTTAATATAAATATACCGGTTTATGGTTTTTTATGATCGGTCAAGGTAAATTTATCATAGGTGTATCGGTTTTGAGTTTTTCATGATAAAAAATAATAATTTTTGATAAATTTGTCATACTTATTACTCGTATCAATTTAGAGTTTTTTAGGGTATTAACCATTTTTTCTAATATTTGGCAATGTTTTGCTTGGATCCGAGATCTACATCGTCCCGGTATATATTAAATTGAATCACGGGATCTCGCGAATAGGCACCACACGGTCAAAGCCAACATTGAATCTACGAGCCAAAAATGGATACTAAACCCATCAAAATGAGGAAAATAATTTTAACATTATTCATTTTTTATAAGATAAAAGCACCACTAATTACAAATGATTTTGTGAATTGCTTCAAATTCGGAATCATACTTCTGTATATTCATTATATGCCTACTTGAAATATGACATACACCTTCCAGACAATGGCATACTCTAGATAAGATACATCGGACATACATGTATGTTGGATATATTCATGATAATTATGATGGCTCTATGGTTAATTTCCATCTCATTTTTTTTTTAATTCCAAAAGAAAGATTCTTATGAAAAATATTATTTTAACTAAACTTGCGTAGAGAACGTAGGGATGGATTTGGCTGGTTGCATATTAGATCAAATTCAATCAATTCTAATTCACATTAATTCATTTTCCAGCAATGCAATATGAAAATTCTTTACTCATTTTGCTACATTTGAATGATTCGCACTCGCCCCTAGGGACGTCGGCAGTGTCCCTCGACAGCCTCGACAGAGTACATTATGGTGATCGAAGGGGACAACGACGATAGCCAGTCAAAAGATATGTCATCTTTTTGCTATAAGTCTAAGCACGTGATTTGTGCATGCTTGGTTCTTTTTTCGTAGAATATAATTTATAAGAAATGAGCGAAGATCAATTAAAAAATTTGCATAGCAAAAGCTGGTCATGTCATACTAATTGAGATTACTACTTTATCCTCCTTCCCTATTAAGAAAATAATTGCCATCGGAAGATTTTGTTTGTCGTGCATGATATGAAACTCTTGGCGGGCGGATAATGAATTTAGAAGCTAGCGCCATAGTAAAAGATGTACAGTCAGTCAGCACACGTTCAAGACCATTATATTATTATTATTATGTAGAAGTCTACCAATTTGAGCATTTCTTGATCGAGTTATTGAATATTTAATTTGTCCAATCAACTCTAGTTGAATGGAGCTGACATGTCCGTTGGATCTAACAAAAGTATAATTTGGAAAACTCTAGTATATAGCTTGTCTCGAGAACTCTTGTTATTCAAGATTTAAATAGCATTTTATATTTATTACTACCACACAAAAACCGATAGTTCATAGCGGCAAAGCTCGAATGAATAAGTTATTCTAATAGACTATATTTGGAGTTAGAAAGACTTGATTCAAAAAATTTAAAATGTCAAGATTTGATTAAAAAATATGTATAAGTTCACATATAGAAGGATGCATTCTTATAAGCAAGGGAGAATTTTAATTTTTTATTTATTTATCAATGTAACATTTCATTAATTTCACAAAAATACAATTAAAAACCACTGCAGTCTAACTACAAATCAAAACAAATTTCAAGTAACTTTGAACAAGATGATCTCTAGATAACAGGGGGAATCATCGAAAAAAAGCATAGAATCACTTGTTTAGAGAGCACATTTGAGATCCTTTGAATTAAAATTGGCGGTCGATCACCGAATTCATATTCAATAATAATCACACGGTAACTTTGCATTTCGCAATACGCTTATATTCAACATTCTCAACATATCACGTTTTAGATAAATACTGCTGAACAGACATGGCTCTGACATTTGTGAGAGTAAAGCTTTCATGAAACTCCTCCAGTCTCCACATATCACATTTTAGATAAATACTGCTGAACAGACATGGCTCGGACATTTGTGAGAATAAAACTTTCACGAAGCTCCTCCAATCTCCTTCAAAACTAGACTTATACACCAACGAAACCCAACAGAAGTGAAAACCCAAAATTATAATCTCAAAATCCTCAAATCTAGATTAGAATGGGATAGAAATTTCTTTGGAGAGAGAAGCTTCCAAATTTAAACTAAAAGCTATGCAGAATGGGAGGAAAGCAAGAAAAGGAAAACGGAGAATCAAATCAGCAAAAGAAAAAAGAAAAAATGAAGCGAAGGGAGAAAATCTAGTTCAAGCCTTCCCATTACTTTATCCCCCGCAACTTTGGTGTTAGTGTAATTTAAATCCCGAACTTTAAAACATTACATTTTATTGCATTACTTAACTCCCTTTAACGTTTTTCGTTAACGTGTCACGAACATGCATTTTAAGGGGGCGAAGGGCAATTTTTTTTTTCAAATTTTATCAAATGCACTATTTGCCTTTAATTCAAGCAAACAATGATGAAAATAAAAATCGATACCACAAACCTCGAAATTACTGGGGCAAAATATCTTAATTAGGAAAATATCATGAAATATTTAATGGAAAAATTTAAAATAAATAAACAGATACGAAAAAACTAACTGTTATAAATCAGAAACAATCACAAGATTTCTCAACTGTTTGAAATGATTGTTAATTGCACAATTAGCTTATTATCACTACTAAACCATATATTTTCACTAATTTGATGCGTGAAATTTGAGAGAAAAAGTTAAAATGAGGAAAATTTTGGAAAACAGAGATGCCGAATTATCCAATTCAAATCATTTGAACTCCATTGTAACTCATGGATCAATTTCGAGTCTCTTAAAGTTTCTCGTAACTTACAATTTAAAATAGTTCTTTTTTCTTAATTCTTCACATTAAACAAGTTTATGTAACGTTCTATTTATTTAAACCTTTTCTTAATTGAGTAGATTTAACGAGTAGTATTTAGATTGAACGGTGGCAATTTACCTTCTTATACATTTTAGATATTATGTATATGGATCGAGGGCCAAAAGGACAATTGAGGCAAAATCGAAGAAAATTTTACACATTAAATGCCAACATAAAGCCACTTCTTCTTAATTTAATCAAATGGCTAGATATATCTAAATAAAAAATAGATTGATACAATAAAAATCACAAACCATACCTATTGCGATATAAATATTCAATTTTTTATGTGCTGCTAAATATTTAAAATTTGCCAATTGTAACGCAATCATCTCAATTTTTTTAATGTCATAAAAATTTCCAAACTTGTGTGACAAACCCTAAGGTGATGTAACTCTTTGTACGTCACGTTCTCTTGAATCGTTGTTTCGCGAGATGAAAATTTAAACTATGACGACCTAGAGGCTTAATCTAAAGTTAAATATTTCGATAACGTCGAGTAAGATTCGTATATTTGAACGAAAAAAGAAAAAGAAAAAGAAAAGGAAAAAAAAAAAAAAAAGGAGGGAGATTTGCCAGTCAATGACAGCTGGCGAACAGGAAAGAGCGAGTCGTCTCTTTCCCAGTCGCGGCAATTGCGGGCGCCACTTTTTCCTCAGATCTTCCTCCCTTCCCCCCACTTGCCCTCCATCGGGCGATCGCCTTGGTTGGAGATAAGCATGGCCCCCGCCCGTCATTTCGCGAGCCCCGCGGGGGCAATCCCGACAACTCACATCCCCCCCCCTCATCGGGCAATTTCCTGCTTACCTTCCTCGCGCGTCGCCCTCGCCGATCCAATCTCGGCCGTCCGTTCCTCTACCCCTCCACGTCCGCGATCCCCAATCTCGAAACCCTAGCTTCCCCTCTCTCTCTCTCTCTCTCTCTCTTCCCCCGCGGATATATTAATCCGTTTCAAAATAAAAATTCATGCGTTCGAAAAATAAATTTATCCCTCTCTCTCGTTCCACGCCATCGAAGACGAGAAGGCGCAGACCCAAGGCACGCAGGCGGGCGGCTGCGAATTCCTGTAGATTGAAGGAGGAGGCTTTCTCGCCGGAGCTTCGTGTCGTCCGGCGGCTTCTGTGACGGGAGGTTCGTCTTTCTTGGCGGTTGCGTCGAGCCGGGATTCTTTCCGGGCGGGAGAGGCAGAGATGGAGAAACCGGTGGCTGCGGCGGCGGCGGCTTCTTCCTCGGGCGCGGCGTCGTCCGGGTACGAGGCGTGGGAGGAGGTGGCCGTGTCGACCGACCGGGGGCGGAGGGAGGTCCACTTCTTCCTGAGGCGGAGGGACGGGGCCAAAGATCTGGCCGTGGTGGGGCGGGAGCGGACCCTGCGGCACATGTCCTACCACTGCGCGCTGCGGAGCCGGTCGGCGATTGGGCTTGGGGATTACGCGCTGGTCTCGAGCCTCAAGTCCCGGAGGGAGGTCGTCGACTGGCTGAATTCCGTCATTCAAGGTGCGTTGGGGGCTTTCTTTTTTCTTCCCTTGTCTTCGTCGCTATTTTCAATTGGATGAAGGTTTTCCTTGGGGCACGGTTGGCGTTCTCTGGTGTTGGGTTCTTCTTTTCCGTTTCTGAACAATCGAACCGGAGATTTGATTCTCCTCTCTTCTGTGCTTCGTTTGATTTGATACGGTTTTGCTTCTTGGTGCTTTTGTCCAAAATATCTCATCCATTTCTTTTCTTGGAACGAGATTCTGTGGTTTTCTCCGGTCTCCTTCTCCGGATTTAATCGCGAAACAACCTTTTGGATAATTATCAGTGCAGTCGACAATTCGAGTATATTTTTCATCCGTTTCTTGTTGGAATTTGCGCCCTTTGAGCTTGAGCTGGTCATTTCCTTGCGCGCAGGAGAAATTAATGTCGACGTGTTATCTGCAACCTTCTGTTTTCTCGTGTCCTTCGTACGCATCTGCGAAAGATGGGTCCTTTCTTTTGGTTTATAGACGGATGCCGGCGAAAGATTTGAGGCTGATATGAGATTAAATTCGGCCGTGTAATTATTGTCTACCATTTGTTTCACTTGGAAGAAGATCCTGTGTTTGAAGTTTCTTCTTCTGTTATTTTGAAATTTTTTGCGAACTCGCAATTTTTTTCTTTTTTTTTGGGCTTTTAAGCTGAGAATTATGACTTCTTATTTCTTGGATGCAGCCCAAAGATTCTACTCCCGTAATTGATTGCTTTGTAGCATTTTTTTTTCCAAGAAGATTTACTTGTCTCCCACCGCCTTTATGATCTTAGAAAATGAAAATGTCTAGTTCCTTACGTTTTCAGTGTCTTCGAGATGTTCTTGTTTCCGTTTGGAAATTGCTTGCCATGGCTGTGTTTATTGTGGTTCTGCTGTTCATGTTATTGCAAACTGATGATGATCTGGGCTGCAGGAATGCCTTTTCAAATTTTAAAGAGCTGGTTGAGAGCATCGGAATCGAAATGCCCTCAAATAATCTAGGTTATAACCTTTCATGGCCGAACTTGTCATTTTGTTAATGGATTGGGCTTTCCTTAGATGTATGCCGGCCCATTATCGCTATTCGCCTGTTCTCTCTAAGAACACTTTGAGCCCTGATGATCTTCTGTGTGATGCAATTCTTCTGAACCTTTGGATGTTTGGATATCATTGTTTTGCACCACTTCTGATCGATTCATTACCTTTCCTTTGATTTAGTGTCCTTTTATCAAGGAATAGAATGTGTTGTTGATTTCGGTTTCGTGAATGTATTTTTGCAGGTCGGTCATCTGAACAGCAGCATCATGCAGACAGTGGCTTTTTGGCTAGGGAAGGTGCACAGAAGCTGGATGTTGGTTTCCCTAGGGTTTGTGCCCATCATCCCTATTAACATATTTTTTATCTTGTAGTCTTTTTTCTTAAGTTGAGACTTTTGGATCTGAACTAAATGATTTTGCGCCCTTCCAATTGGACTTGTATTTTATTTGGAACCTATTTTTTGTATTACTTTTTTAAAATTGGGTTTGTTGACCTGAGTGTATCTTATCTTGTAGCCTTTTACCATTCTTGTGTGATTTGGGAATGAAAGGCCTTAGTATTGCCAAATAGCTTTAATGTTCGATTTTTTTTTGGGTTTTCTGTCAAACGTCCTTATAAGTACAGGGTCATAAGACTGATGTAAAACTTGCTAAAAAGGTAATTACTTGGCCGGATTTAGAGTGAAATTGATGGGAGATCTAGCTTTTTGGTTGCTTGATGTGGTTTTTGTTAGTAGTTATGACCACTTATATGTGTATTTATTCTCTTTTTCTGTTGCTCTGTTTAGTTATTTATTGCTTCGGCAATTCTTTTCCCCCTGTTCAGGATTCTCAAACTGTGAAACTGGGTCATTCTTCCAAGGAGATCCAGTGGGTAGGCCAACCATGGATATGCAAAAAAAAGCGGAAGCACTTTCCTTCTTTTCTCCGCAGAGGTGTCAAAGTCTCTGTAAGTTCTATTTTGATCTCGGTTACTTTTTCATTTTATGGGGAATTTTCTCTAGTTATCCTTTCCCTTTGTTTGGCATGAATGTTACGCTGTGTCTCACTATTTTCTCAATAATTTCAGGTTCATGACTTTGTATACGTTCTTGCCGAAGAGGATAAACGACTGGTTGCTTACTTAAATGATATGTTTGAGGATTCCAAGGGCAACAAGATGGTTGTAGTACAATGGTTTCACAAAATTGATGAGGTTGGGATTGATTTGCCTCGCGATTTTAGTGACCGAGAGATTTTTTTTTCTCTTTGTCATCAAGATCTCAGCATTGAATGTATAGATGGGTTGGCTACTGTCCTCAGTCCCCAGCATTTCGAGAAATACATGAATGAGGCAAGCAAATCTTCATTGGAAATATTTGTTTGCTACAACCTCTTCGAAGAAGATGATGTTAAGCCTTTTGACATTACTCAAGTTGAAGGTTACTGGAATCAGGATGTCCTGAAACGTATGAATCCTTTTCCTCTACCGAAACCTCCTCTAAGATCTCGGCCAAGTGAACTTCCACGAGATGTGAAATGCAATGTTGATGAAGATGGTGGGATCAGACCTAGAAAGAAGCAACGCTATGTGAATGAAAGTGATGCCGTTGAGATGCATGGCTTGAAAGAAGGCTTTGAGCATGAAATCGTGAAGAAAAGCCCTCCGCATCATTTGATTGTAGGTTCTGAAGTCGAGGTGCTATCTCAAGACAGTGGCTTGAGGGGGTGTTGGTTCAGAGCTTCAATCATTAAGGCATCCAATGCCAAGGTTAAGGTTCGTTATCAGGACATTCTGGATGCAGGCGATGAAACAAAGAAGCTTGAGGTACACATTCTCTTGTCCATACCACTTACTGTATTTTTTGGATGAGATATTTTACACACGGTGTTACAACAGTAGTTATTTGCTAATTTCATGTTCTACTGGTTGGACATTGCAGGAGTGGATTCCAGCATGTAGGGTGGCTGCTCCTGATGAAATGTGTCTCAGAATTCTTGGAAGGTCAATGATTCGGCCATCCCAACAGTCTAGAGAATGTGAAGTTCCAAAGGAGTTTGACGTTGGGACTGTCGTGGATGCTTGGTGGAATGAGGGGTGGTGGGAGGGCATTGTGGTTCGTAGAGAATCTGAAGGCAGACTTGGTGTCTATTTCCCAGGTTTGAAAGAGATCATGCTTTCTTGAATTTTCCACCTGTTGTACAGATTCTCATATCAGATTTTTGCTTTGCTTCTCCCCCTCTTGTTCTTAATATTCACTTATTACCTTATGCAGGAGAAAAACGGGAATTAGTCTTTCCACTCGGGGACTTGAGACATTCCCGAGAATGGTCAGAAAATAGATGGATTCATATACAGAAAAGAGCAGATTTCGTCAATGCAATATTGCCTCACTTGCGGGTGGATCAACATGTGGAGGAACATCACAGTAATGAGGCTGCTGAAGCTGGAATTAAGGACTGTAAGACATTAAGAAACAATGAGGCTGGTATTGAGAATCCTCTGAGTTATCGGTCATGCTCTCAGTATGATGGGGTAGATGAGTCACGGGCTGTTCCAGATCTTCTGAAGGATGATTCTCTTGCTCATTTGAAATGGAAGGTTTCAAGGAAGAGAAGTCGAAGTGGTGGAAGCACTTCCCTGAAGGTACAGTTAGATAATGACTGTATGAGCTCGCCGAAGATGGGAATCTGTACCCGTGCGAGGTTTATGATAGATGCCACCCTCAAAGTTGATCACGAGAACTGCAAGTTTGTGGGTGATTCACTTTTCAGTTCTTCAGTAGTGCCGGCGCTGACAAGCTTGGTCATGTCCAGATGAAAGACCACTTGGACAGTGATCTATCACCTGGTTATGAAAATTTAGTTGAGGTGCAGGGACGTTGTGAGGGTGATATTAAGTTGCCATTGTTGTGGAAAGTACGAGGGAGGAGAAGTCACCGAAGATGGCGCAATAACAGAGCAGCTGGTAATGAAAATTTAGTTGAGGTGCAGGGACGTCGTGAGGGTGATATCATGTTGCCATTGGAGTGGAAAGGACGAGGGAGGAGAAGTCAATGAAGACGGCGCAATAACTGAGCAGGTAAAGGATGGTGATGCCACCAGCAGCCTCTGACTAGGTTTGTGATTACTGAAGTTTTGCTTCGGACAAAGTCGATGAAAAGGGATTTAATCTCTTGGGACTTTGGTCTCGTGTGCTGCTCTGGGTTTGAATTCCATGCCACAATCTCGCGGGTCACTAAGTAGGTCTAGATTTTTAATCTTTTGTTCCATGCTGTGCATCATTTCGATGCAACTCCACTGTCCTTGACATAGGTTGTTAATAGGAAAAGTAACCGCATCCAAGTCCTTTTTGGTCACATTTTATATTTTACATGTAACCACAGCCTGAGGGTGCCATAGCCCAGGCAACAATTTTGGGTGCAGTAGGGGTAACCGTTAGGACTGACTTTTTGAGTCTCCGTTGAGGATGTTGTGCAGGGGAAGTTTATCCTTTTTCTTGCAATCTTGTACATGACCTTTCTGTTAATAAGATTTGATGTTGGGGTGATTGAACTGAATTTTGTATTGCAATGGAATGAAACAGACACACGTAACATCTGTGCGGATTGTACGGTACACCATGTTATTGTTTGCAAGGGTTTTAGACGTGAGTGAGGGAGATGAAGGAGAAAAGGAAAGTGTAGAATGATGAGGTGTAGAAAAGGAATTCCTTATTGGGAGGTAAAAAGGAATGATGTCTAAATTCTCATGCTAAAAAGATTTTTTCATTGTTCACCATCTTATTTTTCATTTTTAATTTGAGGGAGCGCTGTAAGTGTTTGAAAATCTTCCACTTCCCTTTTCAATTCATCCATGAAATTTGGATGATCGAGAATGTATTAGATATGGAGTTTGTTCTCTCCTCAAAATAAGCACTTCCATTTTCTGTCTCTCAAACAAAGGAATGCTCTGGCGACATGCCTTCGTGGAAATCCTCTCCATACTTACCACTGGTTGGAGAGACGACAGGCTTGTTTTTGCGTGTGATTTTGACTTATACCGTTACAGATCTTCGGCAGATGCTCAGAGATGTTAGTGCCATTGCCCGAAATTTGTTTCAAGCTAATTGAAAATACTGCATCTCACTATTCAGATTTGCCGGGAGAATAGGCTGTGCAGTGTTTATGATATGCGAATCCTTGTGCAAGTATCTACGCAATGCACGTCCGCATAGCCTAGGGGCAAAGCAAGCGATGCTTCATGCGCAGGTTGCGGTTTGGTAGAGAATGATGCTTCTCGCGGGCTCAAGCCACGACCCAGAAAGAAAGAAAGCTTGGAATTTGCCGCGAGGAGAGCTTTTGTTCACTGAGAACAAGAAAGCAAAACTTCCTCTTTCTTTGCCTGCAAGAATCAGATCCCAACACGAAGGACAAAAAGAAAGGATTTCCCAAAAGCAGAACTTTGGAAATATTCTCGCTCGACGCGTCTTCATATCCCCCATCATCCCATGTCCTCTTCCCATAATCTCTTTTAACTCCATAATTTATTTCATCATTCACTTGCAAAATCATGTGTAGAATAAACTCCGCCAGGTTCATGCCCCCAAAGGCAAGATTGCTCCCATACTCTTGTGTCAGCAATGTAATTCTACCGGTTTTGCCTTTTTACCTTTTTAAGTCTTCTGACCCCTTTGCAGGTTTGTTGCATGACACTGAGGATGAGCATAGATTGTAATGCTTGTTACAGGAAACTTAAGAGAATCATCTTGAGCATGAAAGGTACTGGGGACTCCTCCCTTCCTCTCTCTTTTCCTTATGAACCCATCTTGCTAGTCTGAGTTTCTAGATCAAAACCCATTAGTTCGTGACGAGATTATGTTGTCTTGAAGAGATCGAGACGCACTTGATCGAGAAACCGCACAACCGAGTTTGTGTGTGCGGGAGGCTTAGGCCGTCCGACGTGGCAATTAAGTTGAGGAAGAAGATGAACCGTCGAGTTGAAATATTGGAGATTCAAGATCTTGATGGTGGTGAAGAACATTTCGAGCACAACCCTCAGGTGATCGAACATATCGAGCCAAGGCAATCGATGATCGGCCATCAAGTGCACCCGTTGGACTTCCATGGCCAATGCATGCCCGATGACAGTCGTATTGGACTTTGTGGTTGATTGATGTGATCATGCAAATCAATAAAAATTGCCACATCGTCATTTGTAAATTGAACGCACGGGCCATTAAAGGGAACTCGCAGAAATGAATTCCAAGGATTTTAGCAAGTACAAATATGTACATATAGATCATATTAATTTCGATCATGATTTAAATGGATCGCGTGGAAGGCCATGGAGATGCATATAATCTATTTCAAACAACTCTTTTTTCATATGAATCATGCGACATATGTTGGAAGAGGACATAATTGTGATAATATAGAAAATCTACTAGAACTTATCAATATCGAAAGCTTGCCATTTGATTTCTCGTTAATTCTACGGGTCAAGACTCGACGTGATCATCTATTCCAGAGCATGACATCGCACTTGCACCTTCATATGCGCAATTAAAGCTATTCAAATCTATCATCGAGCTCGACAAACGTAACGGTACGGATGATCATAATATCTATGCATCTCCTTAAAGGAAAGCCCAGGTCGATAACACAAACATCTTTTTCGAGAAAGGGAGGCGCTACTAATTTTTGCGCTTTCTAGGACGTCGATCGTGGTGGCCTTTTAACTCTTGCTCTTTTGGTTCCGTATCGAATTTTGTCGCGGGGCTTGAAATCGGAGCGCACGCGGTCCGGATTGATTCTTGCTGATTGAATTTCCTCTTCCTTTCTCATTCCATAATATTTTTTTCTCGTTCCCTAATTTAATTAAGAAAAAAAGTCACAAAAAATTCTAAATTTTACTCAAAGTGACAAATTTATCCCAATTTTTTTTTTGTAATATGAAAAACTTCAAACTTTACTAACCATGACGCATTTACCTTATCAAGGATATTTTTTTCTTATTTTTTCTATTTTTTTTCCTTTTTTCTTCAATTCTCTTCCCTCCGCCCGGCCATGATGAAGGGAAGTCGGACTCAGGTGAGGGTGGCCCTCGCTAAATCCAGCGAGGGTGGCCTTCGCCTGGGCCGGATTTGGCGAGGACACCCCTTGCCTGACGTCGGTGAGGGCTACCTTAGCTAGCCTAGGTGAGGGCGACCCTCACCAGATATAGGAGAGGGCGACCCTCATTTGAGTCCAGCTTCCCTCTGCCAGCCACAACAGAGGGAAGAGAGAAGAATAAGAAAAAAAGAGAAAAAAAATAAAAGATAAAAATGTCCTATAATTTTGGATAAATATGTCACATGGATATAAGTTTAGGGTTTTTTATGTTACGAAATTTTTTTTGGGTAAATGTGTTACGATTGGCAAAGTTTGAAAATTTTCATATTATAAAATAAAGTTTTGAGTAAACTTATCATTTTGATAAAATTTGGAGTTTTTGGTTGCATTTTCTCTTTAATTAATTGAAAGACAAATTCAAAAAAAAATAAAAATAAATCGGAAGGAGACTGTTTATAAAATCGCCGAGGAAATCCCGAGTTCCCAAAATCCTGCGCGTCGTCGTAAGCTCGAGCCCTTCCCTCTCCCCCTCTCTCTCTCTCTCTCTCTCCGGGGCCCGATAAACAAAACCGAGGCGCTTCCCCAACTGGAATCCTTAGCAATCGAAACCTCACCTCGCCTCACTCTTCTTTCCCTCTCCGATTCCGCACCTCTTAAAATTCCTCTCCCTCTCTCTCCCCCGCTCGCCGCCGCGTACCGATCGGTGCGATCCATTTCGGCGCGCGCGACCGCAGAACCCGGGGAGCGGAAACCCTAGCTCCGACCCCCCGCCCCCCGAATCCGATTCCCGACCGCTGTCCCCATGGCGAGCGGCGCCGCCGAGGGCGAGCCCCGCCGCAGCAAGCACCGCCGCTCCCCCTCCTTCCCCTCCTCCCCCCGCGCCGGCGGCGGCGGCGACGAGGAGGACGCGGATAGGGCCTCGAAGAGGCACAAGCACCGCCACCACCGGGGGCATCGACACGGCCGCGGCCACCGCCACGCCGGCAAGAAGGCCGAGGAGGAGGCCGGTTCCGGAGGCGACGGCGTCGATTCTCCTTCCCCTCCTCCTCCACCTCCTTCACCGCCTGCTCCTGATACTGCTGTTGCCTTGCCTCCTCCTCCGCCGCGGCTGCCGGCCTCTTCGAGGCGCGATGACGACGTGGAGGAAGGAGAGATTCTCGACGAGGAGGGTTCTGAGCCTGCCGAGGAGATTGACTGCAAGAATCTGGTGTGCTCTATGGCCTTCTCCTGTTTTTTTTTTTCTTTTTTACAGTTATTTGTACTTGTTGCGGTCGATGAGTTTTCTCCAAATGGCTTTTTACGGGGTTGATTGTAAGCTTTTCCTGGTGATAGAGATGGAGATTTCTAGTCTGCCTAGCTATGATGTTATTGCATTTGTGATATGACGAGTTTTGTTTTTGGTTGATGAGTGCCTCCTTAGAGAACCTGATAAGCTGAGTGAGTGTTGCCGTGCCTGTGTAAGATCCTGCTTGCTCTGCTCGTGCATGACTGAAAAATTGCGAAAAAATAAACAAAGAAGTTTGGTCGAGACGTTTACATTGAAGACTGATGGCTTGCTATTGATTCGTAAGAGCTGGTTATATTTTGTTTTTCTTCAGCATGTTCTTGCACGTTGAGCCGTTATGGCATGTGAGGCTGTGCAAACTAACATTTGGTTTTATCTTGTGGCTTTAAGGTAAATGAATCCGAATCTGGTGTGCCGCCTGCCGAAAGAAGCGATGGAGTTGTTTCTGGAAATTCAAAGTCGATGGTTGATGAACTCCAGTCAGCAGTTGCCAATGATAGTAAAGTAAATGGCGGAATAGGTCACGAGTCTTTTAGGAAGGATAAGAGTCGTGTACCTAGATTCCACTCTGAAGGTAACGACAAGGCTAAGAACTTGTATAGTGCTGACACTGCAGAGAGTGGAGAAAGTGATGTAAATGATCCTGCCGATAGGCATAAGACATCCCCCTGCTCACCAAGTTCTGATAGATATAGAGACGATGGATTTGTGAGGGAAAGATCTCTGTCACAGAGCAGTTTACCCTATGGAGGCTCACCTTTAAAACAAAGAAACCATATGGAAAGGGAGTCCTTATATTTTTCCGAGAAAAGCAAGATTGAATATGATTCCGATGATCATAATATGACTCGGCGAAGCAAGGATAAATTGCATAGCACTGGAGATATTGTAAAGGACAAGGAAAGGGAAAGGATTTACTCTAACAGAAGGTATGGTGGCATGGAGGATCGGCATTACAGCAGGGAGAGGAGTATCGAAGATAAAAGCATGGGGAGTACTTATGACGCAGTAGATAGGAGGAGGGAAGAACGAGAAAAAAGCAAAGATAGGGATGTGGATCGGGCCCATAGAAGGAGAAGTGAACGTGAAAGGAGCAAAGATAGGGATGTTGACAGGGACTATAGAAAGAAAAGTGCACGAGAACGGAGCATTGGCAGGGAGTTGGAGTGGGATAGGGGAAGAGACAGAGAAAGAGAAATGAGCAGGGAGAGGGACTTGGAGAGGGATAGGAGAAGAGATAGAGAAAGAGAAATGAGCAGGGAGAGGGAGAGGGATAGGGATAGGAGAAGAGAGAGAGAAAGAGAAATGAGCTGGGAAACTGACATTGATAGGGATAGAAGAAGAGAAATAGAAAGAGAAAGGAGCTCGGAGAGGGACATGGATAGGGATAGAAGAAGAGAGAAGAAGAGGGAGAGGAGTACAGAGAGGGATAGAGAGAGAGATAGAAGAAGGGAAAGAGAAAGAGAAAGAGAAAGGAGCTGGGATAGGCCCGGAGATGGTAGGAGAGACAAGGACAGAGAGAGAATTAGGGAGAGGAGTAGGGATAGGAGTTGGAAATCAGAGCGGTTGGATGATGGAAAGAGGGAGGAACGTAGGGATGGCCGGAGTGGTGACAAGTATGAAAATGCTGAAGATAATTATTTTGATAAGCATGGATATTCAAAGCACCCAAGACGAAATGAAGTGAAAGATGACATTGATAGAATAAGTAGAGGGGTTTCAACAAAAATGAGCTCTGCAAGAGCTAGCACTATGGATGGTGATAAGGAAGCACACAATAGGTAATTTTCTATTTTTGTCCATGGTTTCAGCTTGGAATACTCATTAGCTCTACTTCTCTGTAGTAATTGAGTTTCTTCTGGCTGTTATAGTGATGAGGTTGAACAGGATGACCTCGATGGAAAGTTTTCATTTGAGATAGCTGAGCAGGAAGAGGAGGATCTGAATAGAATTAAGGAAGAAAGTAGAAGACGAAGGCAAGCCATTATGGAGAAGTACAAGAATTTGCAGCAGCAGCAGCAGGAGCAGCAGCAGCAGCAGGAGCAGCAGCAGCAGCAGCAGCAAGAAGAGCAGCAGCAGCAACAAGAAGAGCATGTCCAGCCTCAAGTGGAGGATGCGGTGGAAGGTAATTGTTTATGACAAACTGTGCTTGGGTATCCAATTATCAAGTTGTATGCTTCCCATTTGACTAATCCAAGGGAAACAAAAAGTTTGTTCATTTATTACTGCAAATTTTATTTGTTTATTGATGTAGTCATTAGTTTTTTCTTTTCTTTTTTTTCTTCTCTGGGTGTGTGGGGGTTGGGAAGGTTTGTAAAGTGCCTGGTGGCACTGAGATTAGCATATGAGGGTTAGCAATATTCTAATGGGAAATTATCTAGCTGTACTTGTTTTACTACTAAACAGCCAAACTGTTGAGTGCTTTAAAGGAATGCAAACTTTAGTCATTTGCAGCTGATTGGGAGGAAACCGTGTTCGGTGGAACCTGGAAACTGCACACATTTGATACTCCCTTTAGTTGACTTATGCACAGCCTCATATATGTTTTGTTTCGGAGGCCATATAATGCTATTGATTATGCATTCTAGTCTTATTGTTTGAATTTTTCCTTTCAAATTTTTTTATCCTTACTGTAATTTTTTTTTTGGTAAAGACCTTACTGTAATTTTTGATTTAGAATTTTCTTGTATTTGTAGACAATGCACATCCAGAAAAATCAACAGCAGAAGTTCGTGGTAGTACTGCTGAAAATGCGGATGCATCTGCTGCCGAACCGTCATTTGCTATTGGAAAATCACCTCTTCGAAATGGAGTTACTGCTAATGACAGGACCTCTGGCGAAAGAGGTCTAGGAGAGGGAACACCGAAGGTGTGTCCATCAATTTTTTTATTCTGTTTATACAAATAAGCATCCTGTTGAGGTTCTTGGTTCTTGTCTACTTGGTATTCTGTTCACTTAGAATGCCTACTGAGCTATGAATTTCCAAGTACTTAACTTTACCAAACTATGTGACCGTTCTTACTTTACATGAGCAGAGTGAGGGATCTGATGACATCTTCTGCGATGATATATTTGGAGATTCACCTGCTGGGGCACGTAAGATGGTAAGTTAGAGTTTATTTTCTACTAAGATACTATGATTGCATCATCCGCGATGAAAAACTGACATAAAACATGTATTGGCCAGTGTGTTTGTTAATGTGCATACTATACATGTTGATTCTGTCCTTTTGAGGTAAATATGTTTTTAGTGTGAATAATTTGACATTCCTGGTGTGACCTTCTCCGTCAATATTCTGTGTAGAGTAGATTGATTTCTGGGTTCCAGTTTTAGGACATTCTCTTCCAAGATATCCGTTGCACAAATTTTCATTTGTACAGCTTTTGAGCTTTTGATAACTTTTTTGGGTAAGGGTTGATAGTGATACGAAAATAACACCCAGGCAGATCTCTGTCAATCTGAATGTAGAGTAGATCGATTTCTGGGTTCCACTTTTCAGGACATTTTCCTGAGAGATATCCTTTGCACTAATTTTCATTTGTAGTGGTCTTGATAGTTTGATATCTCTTTTTGGTAAGGGTTGATAGGGTTACTAAAATATCACCCTGCCAGATCCATTAAGGTCTTGTAGAACTGTTTTCTCGAGATTGAAATATTTTTAGTGCTCCTTGCTTCCTTATATTGATCAGTTTAACATGTGATTCCCCGTTCATTTCAAGTTGATGGGAGATTCTTACAAATTGTACCCAAACTACTTAGAATTGGGTTATTCTCAATTTTCTCGAGCGTAATTACGAAATATTTATGTTTTCCTATATTTAAGCTGGTTTTGTTTGTTTGTCAACCAAAAAAAAAAGAGAAAAAAAAAGCTGGTTCTGTTTGATGAAAGTTGGACCTTGACATGGTGTTGCTTCTCATGTAGCTAGAGCATTGATTGCTTTTAGTGCTAACATGTAATGAATTTTGCAGTTGTCCTTAGGCCTTGTACTTTCTGTCTTTTGCAGGGTAAAGGAGGTGGTTTACCTGTCGAAAGGAGTGGTCTCCATGACAATTGGGATGATGCTGAGGGATACTATAGTAAGTCATGGAGCAATTCGTTCATCTTGACCTTCTTTCTAGTTCCATTATACACATGAAATTCTTGATCAGAGTGCTTTAGATTGTGCTCATTTATCAGCTTAATTAAAGACTTTTTCTTGTGTTAAAAGATGAGTGGTGTCTCTGAGACCAAATATTTGCTTGGTGATAAGGACACAACATTTACCACGACTTGTCCTGGTTCAGTTTCTCTCCTCACTTAATTACCTGTAAGAACCAAGAAAGAGAGGCTGCATGTCAACTGTTGACTTTTGAGTACTTCTTGGTTGTTTATGGCTGTTTTCAAAATCTTGTTTTATGGAATGCGACTTTTTTTACTGAGTTTTTATGAACATGTTATGTGTCAAGTAACTATTCGTCCCTTGATGACTATGGTTTAAAACCTGTGTCCTTTTGCAAGATGTTCTCTCTTTTTCATATTGCTTGACTAACTCCTGTCAATTTATATTACTTGCATGCTTTAATCTGGAAATAGTTGAGACATTATCAGTGGAATGATCTGAATGGTTTATGATCACGTGTTGAACAGTCTGTGGTAAATGTTCTCCACGTTATTAGCTGAATCAAGAGAACTTGGAGATTATGTAAATGGGATAAATATTTCTGAAAAGAAAAAAATTAAGCAACTTTTAGCTGATTTAGATTTTAGTGAGTGCTGATTACTTAGCTAAATTCTTTCTGATTCACTTTCTAATTTAACTGTTGCAGGCTATCGATTTGGTGAGATACTTGATGGCCGATATGAAGTTATTGCTGCACATGGGAAGGGAGTTTTTTCAACTGTAGTTCGTGCGAAAGATTTGAAGGCTGGCTTTGGTGAACCAGAAGAAGTGGCAATAAAAATACTGCGAAATAAGGAGGCCATGTAAGTGGCCAGGCTACTTTATTGGGGATTGTGTGAATTATATTTTGCATTTTCTCTAATTAAATATATATCAAATTCCTGACCTTAGTTGTGTCCATGTTGCTTATATATGTGTCTAGGTACAAGGCTGGTGTCGAGGAGCTTGGCATATTGAAAAAATTAGTAGGTGCAGATCCTGAAGACAAGCGGCACTGCGTTCGTTTACTTTCCAGTTTTAAATACCGCAATCATCTTTGCCTAGTTTTTGAATCTCTTAATATGAACCTTCGTGAAGTTTTAAAGAAGTTTGGTCGCAATATTGGTCTTAAATTAACTGCTGTTAGGGCTTATGCGAAGCAACTCTTTATTGCTCTGAAGCATCTCCGAAACTGTGGTGTTCTTCATTGTGATATAAAGCCTGATAACGTGCTGGTAGGTTCTGGTATCTTCTTTTTGGTGTGGTATTCAAGTGTTATTGTTTCTCGTTTTTCTTTATAACTTACACGTTTTACTTCAGGTTAATGAGGCAAAAAATGTGTTGAAGCTTTGTGATTTTGGAAATGCCATGTATGCTGGAAAGAATGAAATCACACCATATCTTGTGAGTCGCTTTTATCGTGCCCCAGAAATCAGTAAGTCTTCTTCAATAAAGTGATTTAATCTTTACATAGTTTTATGATTAGTCTTACTGAGTTTTCCTTTTTCACTGCATTATAAATCATATTTCATTCAGACTTGGCTGAATTCCTGTTGCAGTTCTTGGCTTGCCTTACGATCATCCATTGGATATGTGGTCTGTGGGTTGCTGTTTATATGAGCTTTATGCTGGGAAAGTTCTTTTTCCTGGCCCTACCAACAATGACATGCTTCGTCTACACATGGAATTGAAAGGCCCTTTTCCAAAGAAACTGCTTCGAAAGGTATAATGAGAGCATAACCCACTTGTTGTGCATTATCAATTGTTCCCCATTTTTATTTAATCTGCTGCTATATGTGGGATCTCTCTCTCTCTCTCTCTCTCTCTCTCTCTCTCTCTCGGGGCGCGTGTGTATATGTACAAAGCCTAACATATACATACAGCATATGCATGGTCACCTATATAACGATGTATATGGACACAGTCGTGCATGCACAATGTCTGTATTTTCTACATATATAGTATGTATTGGAAATTGATTTTTCATTGGACGATTACATATATTACCTGTTTTTGACATGGTTTATGTGCATCTGTGGGTGCAGTTGGCTTGTTGTGATTCTGTTAGTATTGATTTTATTGCAGGCAGCATTTTCAGACCAGCATTTTGATGCAGACCTGAATTTCCTTGCTATAGAAGAGGATTCTGTCACCAAAAAGGTCTGTATCTTGATTCAATGTGGCTTTGATGTGTAACAATGTGGTGCTTTTAAAATTTCACAACCGATATATTGCATTTTCTGTTGATTGAGTCTTCAACATCGTCCATGCAGAGCATAAGGAGAATGATTCTCAACATCAAGCCTAAGGATATCGGGTCCATTATCAAGGGTTCTCCTGGTGAGGATCCAAAGATGTTAGCAAACTTTAAGGATCTTCTAGACAAAATTTTTGTATTGGATCCGGACAAGAGGATGACCGTACAACAAGCTTTGAATCATCCTTTCATCACTGGCAAGTGAAACATGTTGCTGATTTTTGACTCAGAATGCTGTTGCACTTGATAATTGTCTTTGGAAGATAATTCTCATTCAGAATATCTAATCGTTCCGGCATTATCTTTGCTTAATTGCCTGTGCTGGAAGAAGCGCTTCAAGGGGGTTATGCCATTATTGAAGGGGGATGACATTTGTTCAAGAATACACTTTACTGGCGGTTCTTTCAGTGGAATGTACTGTTCCTATTGTAAGATACTTGCTGAAGGCGTTCTTTTACTAGTTATCAAGTTCATTATATTTGTTTTCATTGTAATTCCAATTTATGTTAGCGTTCAATATGGAGATCAAAAACAGGAAAATAATTGGGTTGTGTGTATAGTCCTTGAGAAATGGTAGCGAAGGTCCTATGTGGACTCCCTTTTTTCATCTTTCGACTTTGCCAGACGTCTGGCTTTCGAACTCCAGGCTGGCTACCTATGTCATGCTAGTGTGGCAGTTCTTTACTCTTAGTGTTCATCATGTAAATTGCCTGGATTATCTCGTGTCTAATAGAATTTTTGGTTCAGGATCTCTCCCACTGCTTTGAGGCAATCTTCCAGTGTTTAATTGCTTTACAAAGGCACCCTGGAGAAGGTACCTTGGTTTGTTGATTGGGAGCTTGTTGTGAAACCTTGAAACTACTAATTAGTGCTCTTTGCTATATGTTGTACCCATTTTGCCTAAGCCATCATGATTGTGAGTCACATGAGCTGTATGGGCTTGATAAATGTCATCGTATAGGGAAAATTGAAAAGGTTTTATTTCGATGATATATCATGATCCCTTGTATATAATCGCTCTAATTGTTAGGGGGTCATTGAAAGTGGATGTGACAATTCCCTCTTAGTGTTTGTAATTTGCATCGAACTGATGTCTTTGTTATCTGTTTCTCTAATTATAAGTGAGGAGATATTATTAGCCATTCTTTTTTGTGTGATTTTCCCTTGCTTTTTGTATCATATATGTACATAGCCTAATCAAGTTATGTTACATCTGATCCATGGACTAATGCTCTGGAGGCTATTACACTGGAGACATATCGCAGCAGCCTTCAAAGTGGAAGGATGCGTCCGTGAGTAGTAATATCTAAAATTTGGGCTATTATTCTAGTTTTAGTGTAGCTTTGAGGCAATGTGAAGATTAGATGGCCCCTGATGTGATCTTTTTGTCTTTTTAGGGCACAGGTTCCATGCTTCTGCGAGTCTCGTAAGTATCTTCCTATCCTATAGGTAATCATCACCCTTGCCAGTTAAGATTTCTCTCCTTCTTCTTTCCCTCGCCAGTATTAGATTCTTCTGTCAGTCTATATTTTAGTCTTTTAAATGCTCTATGTTTAACATATGTTAGCAGTTAGTAAGGTGTCATTGCTGGCCTTCATATGGGGTATGAGAATGTGGGGTTGATTTTGTAGTCCCTGCTAGCTGAGTTGTGATCCTAAAATTATGGGGCTGTAAGCAACTCAATTGGGTGAACGAGTATTGAAAGTTTAGAGAAATATACATCCATTTAGAGTAATGGACTTTTACTGGACATCTTATGGCAAAAGCAGTTTTACTTTGTGTGTGAATAACTGAACTTTTTATTACCTGGCAAAGGGTTATAAGTCGTCTAGTTTGAACGGTGCAACGTTTCCTATTACTGTACTGTACTGTACTGGACTGCAAATGTGCATGGATCTCTACATGTTGTCAATTATCATCCCTCTGTTTTTGATTTTCAAAGGATCATTCTGTACTGGACTTCCTTTTTTGTAGCGAGACATGGTGAATACTTGAGGCTCTTTATGAGCACTTGAGCATTCTTATTTGTCCTGTAAGCCAAGTGTTAGGTGGGTCTTATGCAGGGTTTTAGGAAAAATGTAATGGACAATGGATAGTGACTTGCCTTTTGTTTAGGTGGACCGTTCTTACTAAGATCCTAGGAGGTCCTGGTCTCGAATCATACCTTCCAGACCCCTTCACAAAAAGAGAGAGTTGGTTAAATGAATTTGGGTAATTTTGGAGAATGATACTGGCAATTAACAATGTTAATGTAAAGGGGGTTCGTTAATGCAATAGAAGGCTTGAGAAGATGTCCTGTCCTGAACACAATACAAGCTTCTCTGCAGTTGCAGACTTTACAGACAAGTGTTTCACAGTTTAAGAGACAGCTAAATGATTGCCTTTGAAGTAAAAATTCCCTGCTGACAAGCTTAGAAGAGGAAAGATAGCAACCTATTGAAACATAAGAATTTCGACGGTCTGGTGGCGATGTCTATGCTGCTTATTTGTCATCCATATCACTGGGCATTACAAATTTATATATCATTATAAACTTGCTTCTGTTTCACTCCATCCTCTTAACAACTGTGGCTCTGCATTTTCCCCCCATCCATAGATAAGGAAGACTTATAGACATCCACAGCAATTGCTTTAGAAGTGCTCCTTCTCCATTAGTCTGCCAAACGTTTTCTGTGTGAAGAGCCAGGAGGTCATTGATTAATTTTACGAGAGTTATTTTGAAGATATTTAGGCCGAGGGTTATAAGTTGTCCACCCAAAGAGAGGGGGGGAAGGGGGGGTGGGGGGTGGGGGCGCGTTTTATTTGCCTTCCACTGCATCTTAACATGCTTCATAGCAACATAGGGATAACTAGTCCGATAATGACAAGTTTAATTTGGAGATTCATTTCCAGTTTTATAACATTTAGGTCAATGGTAATGAGTTCTCCCCCCTCCCTGCTCTCTCTGTCTATGCGCTTGTGTGTGTGTGGGCATGCAAAGAAGATGCACTGCAGCGATTTATGTGACTTAGTGTCTTCTTACATATGTCTTACCTGCACCAAGATGATATATTGTTTCCAATGGGTAGGGTCAAATACTCCTTGTCGTGTAGAGTCAGGGACTCAGGTTGGTCAAACTCAACAAAAATGGAACGAAGCCCTATAAGGGTAACTCTTGACCATGGATCACTTGGTTCATGGAAGAAAACTTGGATCTCGAACATCTGTAGTCTAATGTGCTCATTAGGTTAAGCGTCTAATTTGAATATGTATAGTGTCCATATAAATGTTTGAATCACAATTCCGAAGATGATTAAATTTAGACAAAAACCACAAATTACTAACCTTTATGTAACATTGTCGATTCTATTCTGTTCCTTCAATTGGTGCAATCAATTTGCTAAATAACTTCTCAAAAAATTGCACTGAAGTCCTCCCGAGAAATGGCTATTGCTAACATGCAGAGAGTCCTATAGTTTTCAATATACATTATTCCATGCGGTTTGGAAGGTGATCACTGTATCCGGTGAAGCATTTTAGGGGTATCTTCAGCCCTTGCTGGGAGATTCCAAATTTTGTCTGATCAAAACCACATGAGGAGTTCACTTTTGCTGTCTGCACGACATCCTTGAGATGGGAGATGAGTGTGGCCTTTGTTATTACATCATATTTGCTGAAAAGAAAAATCATAATTATTGAGAGTAAATCACCTGCAATATCTTGTGGTTTCCTTGCGTTGCTCATTGATTTATATATTAATGTTCATCTCTGCCTTTTTCTTGCTTTTTCTAACTGTTTTGGTGGATTAATATTTGAATTTGAGTGCCTGATGTTCTAATGAGGCAATTCACAATTATCAATATGTTTTCCCGGTCGATGGTTATAATGGAGGTGATCTATGCTGGTTGTCATCTTGAATGTGCCGAAAGTGGTGCTTTATTTTATAGTACTCTGCAAGTAGTTTTGTCGCACAAGAGAAGCCATCTGTAAAGGCTCGTGAGTTAAGTTTTATAAGAAAAGAAAACTTGAGCCGGAGTCAAGTGTAATTGTATTGGCCGGAGTCGAGTGTAATTATATGTAAGTAATTTATCGTGTGGCACGCCTAAGGTACCCTTTGAAATATTTGTTGAGCTCTGCTTGGTTATGTCTCCGAGCATAGTTTTCTTTTCCTTTTTTCTCCTCTATTCAATGTGTAGATTTTTCTAAAATCTGCTGCCTTGTGGATGATTGGAAGCAGCCTCGCAGCTTTTACTTTCCTGAACTTTAATATCAAATTTTCATCCCTCGTGGAATATTTGACGTGGAAAGTTCGGTTGACAAATAACCTCTAGTCATTTTAATACTTATGACGTTAAGTAATATTCATCGATTGTTCTTCTGGAATAAGTATATGTTCCAGCCAGTACTTATCAAATATTCGAGCAGAGACGATTGTAACCAGATAATTATAAGTTCGGACAAGTTGCTTTTCGATAATTGGATGGTTCATGGTCCCACTGCTCACTAATTGGTTGGCTGGTTTGATATAACCTTCCTATATTCTCTAGATTTCTTCTAGAAATCAGTTATGGTAACCCTCAAGAAACCCCACTGCAACCCCACGGTAGTTGTTATGATACGCAGTGAGGCTCACGCCTGCGGTGGAGTCCATGGTTGACATTTCTGCTATTGGTATAACCGAGAAAAGAGAGGCGATGCCAAAAAATCTTTCTTGCGTCATTCCGCGGAGAGACACCAAAGGCTGTCAAGTCGAAGGTTTACGATTCTGGCTAAATGGAATGTTGAATGTTTGTATCTGCAATTTCTCATCAGAAAATGCTGTTGGGGATTAGAAGTTTTGTGGGTAATTTGTCCTTGGGACGCTAAAAATGGAGGATTTATAATGTAGTGTGAATGATTTCGGGCAAAGGGTTGTTGCTCAACGATGGCTCTTTTGTGGAACGAATCGGTTGTTCGTCATGAACAATTACCTCCAACGAGATGTGAGATCCAGATTGGACATGAATACATACTTTTTTTTTATATTTTTGGTCAGATGAATCCATACTTGGATGGCCTGTTGCAGCGCGAGCTACGGTACTGGTTCGGTGCTGCTATGCGTGCCAGTGATAGGAAACATAGTTCCCACCGGGTAGCTATTCTATGTCTATCGTGGTAGCTATTCTATGTCTATCGTTGCAGTTGATTGAGTGGTAATATCGTATCATGCGTTTGTTAAAAAGTAATTGGGATTTAAGCAAATCAAATGGTGCACCGAAGTAAATTACAACAGATTTTGGTCCAGTTTATTGAGATTTAAGCAAATCAAATAGTGCACCGAAGTAAATTACAATAGATTTTGGTCCAGTTTATTGACAATTGAAGAGGACGTCAAGGTTGTGGAAGATATAAATTTCCTATTTTTATCTTTTCAATCGACCACGGAAACAATTAGTAGAGCACGTCCTCTGATGCCTCCGAAACAGGCTGTGCTACTATTTAATTTGCTCCGTCAACCAAAATTGAACGAGAAGTTTCTACAAATTAAGGAGATGTCAACACAAGCTCGACAAGTCACCTGTTGCTGTGTCAGACGGCGAATCTGATTCACGAATGACGCGCTATCGAGCTTTTTTAAAGCTGCGTCCTTCGTTTCTTCTTCTGTCTCTAGGCTTTTGTTTTTGCAAATGTCTCTTTCGTCCTTTCTTGGGTTTATTGCAAAGCCTCGTTAAGCGGCATCGCAAAGTACAATACCTTCGATCCGCAGGGGGACGAGCTCTGGGTTTTTATCTCCTCGAATGGGCTAGTACAGATTTTCACAACTACTTTTCCTCCCAATCAATTAACGAGTCTCTTTCGTGTCAACTTAGGAAAACGAGCAAAAAGTCCCTTTCGCATCCAGGCCCCCGCTTCCCACTCTCTTACAAAACAGACGAAACGAGAAGACTGAGAAATAATGTGTATCATGGCCGCCAGAAAGTCGCCGTAACAGCAGACGTAAGCAGTAGCACTGACTGACCGGGAAGGCGGGCGCTAGGCCAGCGACCCTTCCCCCCCTCTCCGTCCCCATCGTCATCGCATAAAGGAGAAAACCAGTGTCTTCTCTGTTGGCTCTTCTCTCTCTCTTTCTCTCTGTGGCAGAAAGGGAGTTGGCGTCGTAGACCAGCCATGGGTAGGAAGCTCGACCGCCTGCTGGGTAGATCCTTCAAGCCCTCCAAGTTCAAGCCCCTCGTCTCCCTCGCCGTCTCTCGCCTCCAGGTCCTCAGGAACCGCAGTCGGGCCCGGCTCTCGCAGGCTCGGTCCGACGTCGTCCAGCTTCTCGAGCTCGCGCACCATGACCGGGCTCTGCTCCGAGTGAGTCGACCTCTCTGTCTGGCGAGATGGGATTTTCTTGTTTTTCGCTTTGTCGGCTCCGTTCGTTCTTGGTGAGAAGTCTGCGAGTTGGGGTTGACTGGCGGGGCGTGTTTGTTTTTGTCCAGGTCGAGCAGGTGATGAGGGAGCAGAACATGTTGGATGTTTATGCCATGATCGAGAACTATTGCCATCTGTTGATCGAGAGGGTCAACCTTATTGAGCAGCACAAGTACTGCGTTTCTCTTTGGTCTTGTGTAGTCCCATTTCCGTATCGAAAGATCATCCATTGAACTCTTTTTTTCCAACTTTTTCTTTTGGTTGATGGCGTATTGGTCTCTGTTCTCGTGCTTGCATGCGTGCGTGCAGAAATTGTCCGGATGAGCTGAAGGAGGCAGCCTCGAGTTTGCTATTCGCGTCGTCGAGGTGTGGAGAGTTCCCGGAGCTCTACGAGATGCGCTCGCTCCTCATCTCTCGTTATGGCAAGGAGTTTGCTGCTTCGGCTATTGAATTGAGGAACAACTGCGCAGTGAATCCTACGGTTTGTGTGTTATCCTATGCTTGCTGTCATTATTTACAGGATTAATATTTATGGTTTCGGACTGGTTTATGTATGAGAAATCTTAACTTGCTTTTTTGAACAAATAAATTGTAGTCGTGGAACTCGTGGTGAATTGAGACATAGAAAGTCAATTCCCCTCGACAATACAGAAGTAGAATATAAGTACAGATTGTATGGGCGGTATCACTGTTGGATTGGATAAACTAGAATTTGTGGGATCACAAGGCCACTACATCTGACATGATTGTGAGTGAGTTGGCGATAGGTTAATCGTGACGGTTAGTGGATCTATATGTCCTGATGGTGATGGCTGTTAAAGCAATAGACAATGTGGCTTGTTATTGTCTGGTTTGATGTCAGTAGTGGATGAGGGCAGGCAATAGCTTGGTTTGCCAAACAGGCTTCCGCCAAACTGCCATTGGGTAGTAACTTGACATAAGAAAGAAGAAACTTTCCTGATCAATGCTTGTGTGCATCCTAGTGTTGCGCACTTTGCCCGTGTGAAATCTTGAATAGTTTGCTTGGTTGAACGTTCTCTGTTTGTCAATCTTATCTCAGCGTGGTTTAACCGATCAGTTTGTCAGCATTTGTTGATTGACAAGTAAACTTGGATTTGTGCAGATGATAGAGAAGCTGTCGATCAGGCAGCCTAGCTTAGAAAGCAGAACAAAGGTGCTTGAAGAGATTGCTGCAACCAACCGCATAGGTCTGCATGTTGATGAACCCTTGGACCCCTTAGAGGTATGCTTGTTCCATGTTGAGCAGAGAAAATATGATTTTACTTTTTCCCAAATCCTTACGTAAGTGGTGTTATTTCATGAAATTGATTCAGGGAAACGCTGGTGTAAAGAATATACCGGATCAACCTATCAGTTCTGCATATTCCATACCTGGGGCTGACAATAATATGGAAAGCACATCTAAAACAAGAGTGTTGGATGACTTCTCTGACTCGTTGGAGGCACAGAGCGAGTACAAGGATGTTGCTGAAGCAGCCCAAGCAGCTTTCGAGTCAGCTGCTTATGCGGCAGCAGCTGCAAGAGCTGCAGTGGAACTGTCTCGATCTGAATCTCGTGATCCCGATGATCAAAACAGTCCTAGTCCTAGTGCTCGAAGGTTAGAGGCAAAGCAGAAATTTGATCCCCCTGAAAAGCAACTCCAAAATGAATATGGAGCTCGAGGCTCTGTCAGGGGCAGAAATGCTGCGGAAACCAGACTTTCGACGTCTTCCTCGACCTCAGATTCAGGAGAATTGACTATGACTCCTCGGGTTGGAGCAGGCTGCTCTAATCACTCACAGGAGGAGACATATTTCAAGGAAAGCGACAACGAGGAGCGTGTTCGAAGTGGAACCCCATTTGATTTCTCATCTCCTATGCAGATTCCATCGAATTTCCAAGCTGGCGTGAGGGCGGAATCAGGTGCAGGAGGCCATGTAGCACACCCAGCTGAAGCGACGGGCATGAGTGTTGAAAAGACCCTGCACCTAGAGAGGAGACTGATGTCTGTGAGGAGTAGACATGTGCGTGGTTACTGAGCAGCTCTTTGGGAGCTACAGATGTGCAGTTTAGCCATATTGTTGTTCTTATCGTGTAATTAGTATGTGCTTTGGTTTCTGATCTGGGGGTTGTCTATAAATTTTCGAGGCAGAGAGAAGTTGTGAATTGTGGGGTTTTTGATTCGACTTTTTGCCATCTGTTGGCATAAATGGGATTTGGTTTGTACTGTACCATATTCATATTGTCTATAAATTTTCAAGGCAGAGAGAAGTTGAGATTTGGTGGGGGTTTCGATTTGGACTTTTCGCCATCTGATGGCAAAAATGGGATTAGTTTGTACTCTACCATATTCAAATTGTTAATGTATTCTCAGTTGCATTATCTGTATGAGAGTTTCAAGATCATGGGATCGTGTTATCCTTTTGACACTCTTTGAATGCTAAATATCAGTTCAGACAAATTTAAATCAGTTTTCTCCATAAAGAATAATTCTAAGAATATCAATGCAAAAACTTCAACAACATTATTTTTAACTGGTTTCATGATCTAATGATGTTAATCATAGCTCTGTATTTTTTTCATTTAATGAGGTTTCCGTGTGGCAAGATTCATTAATATATGCATGCTAAAACTAAATCACCCGAAATTCATTCCAATGAATTTGGTTTGGATGAGTGAACTCATTAGATATGTTATATTCTTATGAATAATCCAATGAATTTGCTATCGTGTTATAGGCTTATATCTACCTATCCTTAGGAAGCTAAAGGAAACTAATTGACACCCTCTCTCCTATAAAAAGAATTTCCAAAAAGTCTCAAACCTATTTACCGCCTTGACTAATTCAAAGGTTTTCAATGATGACATCATAAATAAGAACGAGCATGGGAAATGATAGAGAAAGGCCAGGGATCGTGCATGTTTCTATCTATTGTCCCTTAAATCGCGGAAATACTTAAGCTAAACCATTAGAACCAAACCATTATTCCACTCGAGAAGTAAGAACTTGAAAGAACCCTCTTTCTTTGTCCCTCCATGTTCTGATATCTAGCTTCACATTATTAACGTGATTATCCAAAAGCATCGATCATCAACCAACAAATTGGTCACAGAATGTCATGATACTTTGAATGGCTACCTCATAATAAGTTCTCATTTGTCCACCCTCCGAAGCCTTGTCGTAGCTCCCTAATTGACCCGAAACATACACGAAATCCTCTGGCCTCAAATACTTCCACGATATCTTAGCCATCTCGTCCCACATCTTCAGCGATATCCTGTTCACAAACCGCACACAAACTTCAAGCTCTTCGGTGACAACGCTTTGTAATTCACTAGTAATAAGAGGGTGAAAGCCGGACACGCAGAGGAATGATAAAAGGTAAGATAAATTACGACCAATCTGGTCAACACCGAATCAAACAACCGCGACCTTCTCACCTAAACCCGCGCCCCGAATCGCGAGGCTTGTGGACGCGGAGCACCGTGGAGACGCCGAACCGGCCGTCGCTTGTCGAGACCCGCCGCGGCAGGAAAAGGACCGACCCGATGAAGCTCGCGGAGTTCACCAGCTGCTCTTGCCATTGGATGGTGGTTGGCCTCTGGAACCGGAGGGCGTGCCAGTACACGGCTCTCCCGGCGCTGGGCTCGCCTTCCCGCGACCCAGGGCCCACGGCGGAGGTGTAAGGAACTAAAGAGGGAACTCATTAGATATGTTATATTCTTATTAATAATCTCATGAATTTGCTGGCGTTATAGGCTTATAGCTACCCATCTTAGGAAGCTAAATGAAACTAATGGACACCCTCTTCCTATCTAGAAAATTTCCAAAAAGTTCTAAACCTATTGACACTTTAGCCAATTCAATTTTAAACCTTTTAATTTTGTTAATTGAGTTTCACCCCTTTTTGCATTTTGCCAATTGAGTTCATCCAGTCAATTTTAGCTGAAAATCTCTGATGTGAACATCGATCGTCTTATGTGGTACGGTTGGAGGAATCAATACTGACATAGACAATTTTTATAAATTTTTAATAAATTTAGCCATCCCTTGCCTATCGCAAGTGAGGGCTAGTTGAGCCTCGCCTGAGAGTGCAAACTA
Organism: Eucalyptus brandiana; assembly: GCA_014182725.1. Lineage (NCBI taxonomy): Eukaryota > Viridiplantae > Streptophyta > Magnoliopsida > Myrtales > Myrtaceae > Eucalyptus > Eucalyptus brandiana. The sequence continues at coordinate 36,188,815 of CM024669.1, forward strand.
TTGCTAGAAGAAACAAGGAAAAGAAAGAAAGAAAAAGACAAAACAAGTTCATTTTTATAAATTTTTTTTTTTTTAAAATGATCTATGTTAGTGCCGACTATGACATTACTAGCATCGACATTAACTATTTCCAATTAAAATTAGTTGCGTAGACTCAATTGACATAATTAAAAAATTTATGATTCAACTAGTAAAAATGCAATGGTTTTAAGATTTTTTTGGACAATTTTTCCTATGACATGGACATGCCACGTGTTGAACCATTCTTTCGGACCACAGCAACCGGACCATTTATCATTTCCCCTTTTTAATCAATGTATAAAATTCATAAACACAATCGACCGAGGAAAAGGTTGCTTTCTAGAGCAAAACATCAACGGCACTCATAGCCTTATCGTTGGTGCAGTTAAGAATTTGGTTCCTTCGGCAACTACTCTCTCCCCGTAGAAGATTACATGCATACGTCGAAGTAGACGGGATTGCATGATCATCCCACCAACTGGAGCTTTACACTCCACAGCTCGAAGCCCAACGAGGCCCAGATCGGAGGAGCTCCCATCGGCCCATTACGCTCTAGCCTTTGGGCCCTGGCCATTTGCTCGCGGCCCATAATCGGCCGCGGAGGACGAGGTAATCTATACATATAGCACTGGCAGGAATGGGAACTCCCTCTCTCCCCTCCGACGCAGGACCAGAGAAGCAGGGTGCCGTAAATCCTTCGTAGTTTTGCTCGCTGTGTTGGGCGGAGACAGATCTGCGTGAGTCCCCCTTTCCCCATTTTTCCCTTCTCATCTCCTCCTTCGGTTGTCGTTAATTGGACTGCGTCGGGGGTTTCCCCCCGTTGACTGATTCGGGATTGGAGTCGCGACGGCCGATTTGCGAAGTCTCTCTCGCCGTTCCTTCTTTCGGGGTCCTGTTGATTCGCGTAGGGCGGCGGAGGAGGAGGTGGGGGAAAAGATGGTTCTCACCTCGTATGTCGGGGACGTTCTGAGGTTTTAGTTTAGCTCAATTGAAGGTGCATGGGCGACCCGGGGTTGGGTGGGGGGGGGGTGGTGTTATCGCTCGGAGGAGATGGGTTTTGGTCGGAAGGATGCTTTAGCGAAATTCGATGAAGGGGCGAAGAGTTGGAAAGGATTAGGATTTTGGGTCTTTCCCGATTTACCGGCGATCTGAGATCTGGGTTTCGATCCATATTTAGGGATATTATCTGTCGATTCGTTGATCGCATTTGTTTTCTGGAAGATCTTCTTGTATATAGATGGCTCGCTCGTATGTAGTAGTCCTTTATGTTCGACTAGTCGAAAGATGGGTTGCTTGTTTATAGAGCTTATGGCAATTTCCGTTCTATCCAGCCATTCTCGGACTCTAGGCGACTAAGCTTTCGGTCTTTATCATTTTCATGTGTTGGCTTCTTTTTTGGGGGCTTTCTTAGCTTTTCTGGAAACACCCCCATATGAGTCATCAAAATCCAGTTTTGAATTTGTTAAAATTTATCATGGGACATATAAACTTCTTTTATTATTTGCTTATGGTAGCTCTTGATGGGGAATGCGTATGTGCTGCTGAAACTCTTTAGGGAGTTATCACTTTGATTGTCCTAGCTCCCATGGCTTTTAATGACACACGTTAGATGCCTATACCTTTTGTTCCTGGCCTGTTGCAGATAGCTTCTGGAGCTGCTACTTACAGCCGAGTTACCATGTCTATGGTTGACGAGCCTCTTTATCCAATAGCTGTTCTCATAGATGAGCTCAAGAATGATGACATCCAGTTACGATTGAATTCTATTCGGAGACTATCGACAATTGCCCGTGCTCTTGGAGAAGAAAGGACGCGGAAGGAATTAATTCCTTTTTTAAGTGAGAACAATGACGACGACGACGAGGTGCTTCTTGCAATGGCAGAAGAACTGGGTGTGTTTATTCCTTATGTTGGTGGAGTCGAGCATGCCAATGTCCTGCTTCCGCCATTGGAGACCCTCTGCGCTGTTGAGGAAACTTGTGTTAGAGACAAAGCAGTGGAATCCTTATGTAGAATTGGATCTCAAATGAGGGAGAGTGATTTGGTCGACCATTTCATTCCTTTGGTTAAGGTGAGGAGACCTTGGCAAACTGCTCCTGGACTACCTGAGAATCATCTTCGATGTCATTGATGCTCTTGCTGTTACTTATGCCCATTTATCCCTAATTAACCTTCATTCCCGAAATTTAATATCTTAAATCTGGTGAGATTTGACCAGCTTGTCAATTTTTAGAAGAACCTTAGATGGTTGTCTTTAATCTTGTAAATTTAACTAGCTTTCATGGCACATAGACTAGAGAAAAGAAAAGAAAATGATGATCGGGGATAACTTGGGAACATACACTAGATTAATTTGTGTCAAATGTGTGACAAAAAAAGTGCATGATAATGTACACTTCATTTTTTCCCCCTTTTCTGATAATACCTTACTTTCAGAGGTTGGCGGCCGGTGAGTGGTTTACTGCTCGAGTTTCTGCATGTGGGCTGTTTCATATTGTGTATCCTAGTGCCCCGGACATGTTGAAGACAGAGTTGCGTTCGATATACAACCAGCTATGCCAAGATGACATGCCCATGGTTAGGAGGTCTGCTGCGTCGAATCTGGGAAAATTTGCTGCGACTGTCGAATACGCTCATCTGAAGACTGATATTATATCGATATTCGAGGACCTCACACAGGATGGTATTTTAAGTTCTCATCCTAATTTAGTCGTTACACTTTTTTTTTCTCTCATGTGATTTGAGTGTGTCTTACTTTTGAGGACTCTGACAATGTCACTGTGTTGAATTTGGAATTTAACTGGCTGATGTGATCAAGACTTTCTTGTTATAATGGATTCCCTAGTTGATGAAAATTATTCCAGGAACTATACAGATTTTTTATTTTTACATGTTGACATGGAGTAGTTACTTCTTTGGCTGTGCAAAGAATGTAACATGCCTCTTCATTGTTATGTCATGAAGTTTATCTTCATTGCTATTTTTTCTTAAATTCTTTTTGTATCTCAGATCAGGATTCTGTTCGATTATTGGCCGTTGAGGGTTGTGCTGCTCTTGGGAAATTGTTGGAGGCCCAAGATTGCGTGCAACATATACTCCCCGTTATAGTTAACTTCTCTCAGGTACGTTTCTAGTCTACTGCTCCTGATAATTTTTTTTTTTTTTTTGATTAGTAATTCTAAGCTTGAACTTTTGATACATTTTATTAGTTTGCGACGAGTGATTCGCAATTGGCATGTTTTTGTTGCTACATGCTGAGAGGCATGTGATTTCAGAGACTCATAATGTGCTTTATTCCTTTCATGGTTGAAACTGTTTACTGGTGCTTTTTCACCCCAAAAAAAGGGCTTAAGCTGAAAGGCAAGGCTCTGTAACTTAATGTATTGGGCTGAAGCTGAAAAGCAAGGTTCTATGACTTAATGAAATATGTGTTTAGATTGGTGATTATGGTTGTCTAAATACCTGAAGATATGGGAAATTCAACAAGTCCGGTGTAATAACGTTGCCTCACTGACGCATTTTTTTGGTTGAACCGACCTGACAGTGGATCTGCTCTGTTGTATTGAGAGCTAACCCTTTGAGTTCCAGTCTGAGAAATGGTAATAAACCTACTTCTAATTTCTAATTAGGGAGCCCTCATGCTGTAGATAACTAGATAAGTCTTGCAAATGAGCTACACGCTATGATCTATTGGACTACTTATTGGAAGCCGAGTCTCTAACTTCTACTAGCCGAGTCTCTTAACTTTTACTAGGATGGACTTGGAGATACAGACCAATTTTTGTTGCACAATTTGGCTCTTTGGAAAGTTGAGATATGTTCCTTCATAGTCATATATCCCAGGTGATTAGTAATTGGGATCTGTACGTATGTTTAAATATGCACTGGGAAAGATCTTAAAAAGTTATTTTCATCTCTTTGTGGTTTATTATTGAGGCGCTGTGAAATAAGTGTCAAGTGTCCTTTGACCATGTCTTGTACTGAACATTCTTTTGAAAATTCTTCTATCCTTTGGCATTTGCAACGAGCATGCCTAGATATACTTTTGATAAGTAGCCAAAAGTTATTTAAGTTGAGTGTTTTGCCAGAATACTATAAGCAAACAAACCTGATGCACTTTGGAGGACAGGTTGGGGAGAAAGCTGCAGCTTTCTTGATTGATATGATATCTAGTCGTGTAACTGTGAATTAGTCAAGCAAAAGCCTTTTCCTTATTTGCGTTCAGGTCTGACACAGCTTGCTTACTAAGAGTTGGGGATAATTATTTTTGGCACCTTATGTTGAAAGATGGTGTAAAATGCTTTTGTCATTATATGTGGCTGAGGACATCAGTTTTTGGAATTTGGGCTTCAGTTGATTTGTTCAAATGTTTCATAATATTTAGATTCACCCAATTAGTCATATATCGACATGTTGGAGGTGTTGTTAATCAGATGCTGCTAGTGAAACCTTTTGCAAATTATGTGTCTTACTTGCCTTTCCTGAACAGGATAAGTCTTGGCGAGTGCGCTACATGGTGGCTAATCAATTGTATGAGCTTTGCGAAGCTGTGGGACCAGAGCCTACGAGGTATTGATTTAATTCAAGCCATGGGATAGCCTTGTGCACTCAGGTTTTCTTACACTCACAAGCTAAAAGAATATCTTTATGGGAACCAATGCTTGTCGACTTTAAGTTCCTTTTTCTTTGCACTTTTGAGTCCCTATCATTTGGAACCAACGTTTTGAAAATCTGGTCATTTGAATTGTTACTACATTTGTTGGATTGGATTGGCTGCAGGGATCTTTCCCTCTCAGATATGAGAGAAATGAAAAATATAATTTCACCTTTTGTCATAATCTATTCTTGTATGTTATGATCCAATTTTGGTACTTCTTTCACAATGCTTGAGTAATTTCCAGGACGGACTTGGTTCCTGCATATGTGCGTTTACTTCGGGATAATGAGGCTGAAGTACGTATAGCAGCTGCTGGAAAAGTTACCAAGTTTTGTCGGATTCTGAATCCAGAACTTTCCATTCTACATATACTCCCATGTGTAAAGGTGTGAATGTCTATGAAAAGATAGCTTTGGCAAAGCTTTAATTTTGTTCTTCTGTGTCATATTATGCAACTCACCTTCAGAATATCTCCATTAGTAATGAGTGGTGACCTTTTGCAGGAACTGTCGTCGGATTCTTCCCAACATGTTCGGTCAGCTTTAGCCTCAGTTATAATGGGAATGGCACCAGTCCTAGGGAAGGTAGGTGCCTTGTACAGTGGCTGGCAGTACACCTTTTCTTAACTATTCTGAAAGAAGCTAGAGAAAATTTTGGTTCTTACCTGTTTGGATGACCACAGGGGTATTATAATTTTTGAATGCCTTTGGTCCTGCAACGCACTACCTTTGGTCCTGCAACGTACTATAGTTACTCTATGTTAGTTCCTTCATTTTCTTTTTCTTTGGCTTGACTTTAATGTTTGAGCCAAGTGAAAAGCAAGATGGGGGAAAAAAAGAAACAAGGCATTAGTCCAAGATCAATAGCATTTCCTTTTCTTATGAAACCCTAAAACAAATACTGTTGCATATTGTGATGCAGGATGCTACCATTGAGCAGCTTCTTCCAATATTTCTTTCCCTTCTGAAAGATGAATTTCCTGATGTGCGTCTCAACATTATTAGCAAGCTCGATCAAGTCAATCAGGTTTGCTTTAAACTTTAAAGATTCATCTGCATCTTTTTTTTATTATGCACTTCAGATCTCCTTATTGGCTAGTGAACATCTCCTCACAACATTGTTTGTATTTATTATTATCTGTGTTTTTGAATGAGATCTGATTCTATGCAGGTTATTGGTATCGATCTTTTGTCACAATCGTTATTACCAGCAATCGTAGAGCTTGCCGAGGACAGACATTGGAGGGTCCGGCTTGCCATAATAGAGTACATACCTCTATTGGCCAGTCAATTGGGTGTAGGGTTTTTTGATGATAAGCTTGGCTCTCTTTGCATGCAATGGTTGCAAGATAAGGTTTGTTGGTTTCTAGTCTTACAGGAGAGCTCTTTGACATTTCTCCTTGATAGTGTTATGAGAGTCGTGGACAACTAAAATTTGTCTCTATTTCTGTTTCTTTTTCATGCCTCAGAATTACCAACGTCTCTTTTAACTTTTTATGCCTGCCAAGTTATTAGTAAACAGCATTGAGGTTGTGGATGAGGAAGACAGGATTCCCATCTGATTGGAAATATTTCTTTTAAAACTGTTTATCGGAAGACCTCATTGTTAGTCACTGGCTGTCTGACTGCACTTTTCATTTTTTAAAATGCTAAACCTCAAATCGCTGTCTCAGCTTTTTGAAGTCGTTCTGAATGAATCTTTCTGCTGATATATCTTCATAATTTTTTGCGTTATCTTCCATCGATATAGATTGTGAAGGAGTGAGCATTTACCAGATGGATGTCGCTAAAAGCAAATCTCCTGCAGGTTTACTCAATTCGTGATGCAGCGGCAAACAACTTGAAGCGCCTCGCTGAAGAATTCGGTCCTGACTGGGCAATGCAGCACATAATTCCCCAGGTATTATATTGATTTTAACTGTTAATTACCGGCTCCTGTTCTAATTCTGTCATAGACATGTTAAAGTATTGTTTAATAAAACTGTGGGATGTGTTGATGGTAGTCCTCCTGCTGCTGCTTCCTATTTTTCCTCTTTGGTAAACTAGGCCCTTCCCGCTTCATTCCCAGATGAAGCCTTATTGCTTTCCTTTATTGCGGCACTGTTGAATATTATTCTTTTTCACAAATTATCACTTACTTTTCATATTGGGTGTTAAAATAATGGTTGATATGTTTTGTTTACAGACATTGGAGATGATAAATAATCCACACTACTTGTACAGAATGACAATTCTGCGTGCAATTTCTCTTCTTGCCCCTGTGTTGGGGCCAGATATCACTTGCTCGAAGCTGCTGCCGGTGGTGGTTAATGCATCGAAAGACAGGTATCTTTAAGCTAATGAAAGCTACAGTGTGTTTCATGAATGATTTATGACTGCTTGCTTGTGTTTTGCAATTGGCAGGGTGCCGAATATCAAGTTTAATGTGGCAAAAGTGCTTCAGTCCCTCATGCCAATAGTTGACCAGTCTGTAAGTAACCCATGGAGATCCTAAAATTTTCATTTCTTGATCTCTCTATATTCATTTTTATACTTGCTGTTTTTGGCGAGTAAAAATTTCTTTCTAAGTTTCCCATTTAAACTTGGGGAAAAGACCACCAAAAATCCCAAACTTTGCCCAAAATGACAAATTTATCCGAAACCTTTTTTTTGTGACATGAAAAACCCAAAACTTTGCATACTGTGACACATTTATCCTATAAAGGGCATTTTTGTTTTATTCTTTCTGTTTTTTTATTTTATTATTATTATTTTTTTCTTCTTCTCTCTTCCCTCTGCCGGCCATGGCAGAGGGAAGCTGGCGTCCGGCGAGGGCTGCCCTTGCCGGCGTCGGGTGAGGGTTGCCCTCGCCTGGGCTGGCTAGGGCCGCCCTCGCCGGTGTCGGGTGAGGGTGCCCTTGCCAGATCTGGCGAGGGAGGCCCTTGACCGATGCCGCGGTGTCGGGTGAGGGTGCCCTTGCCAGATCTGGCGAGGGAAGCCCTTGATCGATGCCGGGCGAGGGCCGCCCTAGCCAGCCAAGGTGAGGGCGACCCTCGCCTTGCCGGACGCCAGCTTCCCTCCGTCAGCTCTGCCATGGCCGGCGGAGGGAAGAAAGAAGAAGAAGAAAAAAAGAAAAAAGTTTTTAAAAGTAAAAATACCAAAATGGCCCTATGATTTAGGGTAAATGTGTCACATAAATGAAAGTTCAGGGTTTTTTGCGACACAAAAAAAGTTTGGGGTAAATGTGTTATGGTTAGTAAATTTCGGGTTTTTCATGTCACAAAAAAACGTTTGGGGTAAATTTGTCACTTTGGGCCAAGTTTGGGGTTTTTGGTAGTTTTTTCCCTTAAACTTTTTGTCTTGTTTTCCTGCTGTTTCGGCATTCAGGCTTAGAATCATTTCTTTTGTCCCTTTTGAAGAAAGATATTCTGCTCTTGATTTCTGAAGGCTTTTTCTCCCCTGACAGACGGTGGAGAAAATGATTCGGCCCTGCTTAGTTGAGCTTAGCGAGGATCCTGATGTTGATGTCCGCTTTTTTGCCAATCAAGCTCTTCAGGCTATTGACCAGGTTATGATGACTAGCTAGAAAGGCTACTCTTGATAGATTCAGGTTGACGTATGTATGTAAGCCAGCGTTTGATGTCTCTCTGGAATTGCTGTTACGTCACATTGGATTAATATACTACTCACAGTTTGCGTGAGGTCTTAACATTGGATCCTTGATTTCTAATTCCGTTGAAGGAGTAGCTTTTGTACTGTTAAGTCAGATTAGAAAATGTTCTGATTGAGGTTGTATGCCCTGTCTAAAGTATGCGATTTTATAGCGAGTTGCTCGTGTTCTGGAATGGTATGGTGATGAAAATAGTGATTCATTTTCCTTCTCCTATATCTGCACGTCCACCATGAATCTCAAAGAGCGGTGTCCCCTGCTGATTCGCCTTTTCACCGTTCTTTGTACGTTGGCTCAACATATTGCCTAGTATTTGTGGTTGGTGGATAAGAAATAACAAACAATCACATCTTTGATTTTAAGTCTCATAATGTGTTTTGATCTTGCAAAGCTAGCAGTAAAGTCAGGTAGGTTGGATTTGATCCGTATGAGAACATTCTCTCTGAGGTGGAGAAACAGATGTCTTCTTCGGCATCTCAGCTCAGGCGTTTGAGTTGCAGATGATATGCTTCCCAAGCTTAGTTGGTGGGGAGACATTTTATCAACTATCTATCATTTATATGGGTCTTTTCTTCGTCTTCCGACCGAGAGCTACCTAAAGCAACAGGCCGTCTACCAAATTAAGTAGAGCTTATATCGTTAGGGATTTTGATTTCTGTGTTTTTCAATTTTGGAAGCAGTAGCATCTTAATTGTTTCTCTCGTGCCCACATTGTAGTTCGGTTACCATCATGGTTCCACCTAGTCACTTTGGATAAGCTCATTTTGGGACCAAAATTATCGAGAATATAGTTTCTGCAGCGACGTGTAATGACAAGTAGGGGAAAAAAATCAAATTGGTGTGCCGGCACACGTCGGCTCCTTATGATGGTCCCTTCCACTGCGTTCTTGTAAGGAGTTTAAAAAGTAAAGTACAGAAGTTTAATCTTTTTCCCGGTTTATGCGTGGCTCTGGCTCTGAGATTCGTAGCAGGAATGTATCGCGTCGTATGTTTGGACAGAGCTGTACTTAGGTGTATATCCATAATTTACGTTAGTGCTTCTATCTGGTTTCTTGCACTGCTTTTGACCTTCATTCTCATTCGTGAGGATCCCTATCGACCTTACCCTGTAAAACTGACATGAAATATATTTAGAGTTAAATTTTCATGCGAACCTGGCGTTAGGCCAATTCAAACAATTCGCTCCAATATACTCAAAACCTTGAAAATGTTCTCGTCGAGACTCGTGTTGTAAGACAGACGCAGTGTGAAATTCGCATTCGGTAGCATTCGGTAGATAAGACTATGGATTCGAGCATTGTGACAAGACTATGGATTCGAGCATTGTGACGTGAAGTTTAATGGATTTTTCGCTTAATTTAAACTGGAGAGAATTATAAAAAAAAGTTTTAAATTTATTGCAATTATGCTAATTAAGTTCTAAACTTTAATTAAGTCCATTCGGTCAATCTTAATTGGTTGACATTCACATGGATAATTTTTTAATAATTTTTTTTTTCAATTTTTTATTAATTTTTTGTTTTTCCTTCTTTTTCCCTTCTTTCTATAGTTAATCCTTGCTGCCCGAAAGTGAGGGCCTGCGAGGCAACGGGGAGACTTGCCCTCGTCCGCCCTCATTGACCAGCCAAAGGAAGGAGGAAGAGGGAGAAAAAAAAAAGAGAAAAAAATAACAAAAATGAAAAATCTGAAAAAAAAATATTATTAAAAATTTTTCTACGTTAGCGTCTACTAGTTAAAGTTAGCTTGATAGACTAAATTTGTTCAAATATAAAAGGTTTATGATTGAATTAATACAATTATAATAGATTTATAATTTTTTTTTTTAAAAATTTTCCTTCTGAATGGAGACAGACCAACATCATAGTACAAATATTGCTCCATTATCATGTTCCATTATCACATGAGATGCCAAAAAGGCCAGGCAAGAGCGTGACCAAGGATGGAGATCAACCTTTAAGATGGATAAGAATGGACGGTGGGGTTGAGAAACAAAATGTGGCATCTTTCGATTCCGGTCGGATTGTCTTGACAACATCACGGACTCTCCTACCACCAATACATAGCATCCAATGACCTGCTCTTCAAGTACTACGATCACTTCCATATTCAGAATATACATACTCCTTTTTTGGACAGAAGATAAGCTACACCCTCGCAGAAGCCGAAAATGGAAGATGGCGATGAGGCAGACGATGAAACCATGGAGAGGGAGAGCCTTTTGTTTCTTCTGTTCGAGGTAACCACGTAACTAGGATGTAACCAGGATGTAATGATCGTACTTGGACGTTTAGTCTACTTTGGTAGGAGATGCATATTATGCACCATGGTTTTCCCACCTTTAGGAATATTCATTTGAGCAAGGAATCCCGAGTTGCTGGGGTCGATGAAAGATGGGCAGATCAAGCTGCTCAAGAACCTCGTCCTCGGACCTTTGTGGCCGGTGGAGCGGGCCTTCGGCAAGATTTGAATTTACATCTCTATTTTCGTAACTCGCTATGGTCTTGATTCGGGAAAATTACCAAAAAAAAATTCTAAACTTATTGTAGGAATACTAATTCAATTCTAAATTTTTCGATTTGCCAATATAATCATTTTGGCAAATTTTGTTTGGAAATCGCAACATGGCTGTCTAGCTAGTGTTAACCGTTAGCATCGACATAGGTAATTTTTATGATTTTTTAACTATTTGAACTTTTTCTTTCCTTTTTCCTATTTCCCTCCATCGGGCCTTGTTGGTGGCTAGCGGAGGTTATTGGCCACAGGCAAGGGTTGCTCTCGCTAGGTTTGGCCCTTGCCTTTGGTCGGTGAAGTCATGGAGGCCCCGGCGACCACAAAGGGAAAAAAAAAAAAAAGGAAAAAAAAAAAAAAAGAAAAACAAATATATAGAAAAATTACAAAAATTGTTCATATCGGGGTAATGGTGCCATGCAAGACAGCTAGCATCCATGCTAGCGATTTCTCGGTAAAATGGACAGATGAATTATATAATCAAATTTTTAAAAGGCTTAGTACTAATTTGACTAAATTGAAAGGACTATGATCAAATTGACATTAATACAATAAGATCAAGATATTATTTTTTTTGGTATTTTTCCTGCTAATTGTAGCGAGCTCTAGAGGAGATGACTCCTATAGACATGTAGTTCTTGTTGAGATTCCAATGAGATATCGGTGGAAATAAGTGCTGGCAAGATCTCGATGCTGTCGAGCCAAAGATGTACCCACAGAGAGAGAGAGAGGGTGGTTAGAGTTTGCACTTACTGTTAAGAGCCATCGAGACGACAAATGAGGATTCTAAACGAGAGGAATGAGGACGGAACCTCATTCAAATTTGTGGGTTTTGCTTCAAACTTAATTTTTACTAAGTCAAACTGATAAGACGGATGAGTAATGCTCCGGACTCAAAGACTTGTTTTATATAATCAGTTCACAAGTGATACGACGGATTGGAAGTAATAATCAACCTTTGTGTCGGTCATACATATTAAAAGTCCAACGAGGTATTGCCAAAATACGTCCAGATCCAACTTTACGACTTTTGGATCTAAGGGGGCTTGATAATATTCAATTGCTTGGTAGGTTTTTTTCCAAAAGGCGCAAGGTCCGCGGGATAACAAATGGAGATCGGCTGGATGCAATGAACTCCGGAAAAAGACTGGCCAGCCAATGCCCAAGTAACACGATTATGATCCTTGATCTGCTTTATTGGATTACATCGACGACCTACTATTCGTGCACAGAGTTGAATAACCTTTTGGAGTCAACTCAGACATATAAAAAAATAAGGTAATTGTACTAATTTTAAACTAAAGAAAGGACGAAATCAGTCAGAGAACAGGTGCCTTGATACGCGTGAGGGCGGAGCGACTAATCTCACGTTCTAAGTGTTGGGCTAGTGATCTCTACCACTCGAAATCCGATTCAAGGAATGACTTAAAAGACTCCATATATAACATCATAGATGATCCTCTATGTCATTTAATTTGGACAGATAGATGTAAACATACGACAAATGAATATGTCAAATAATCAGAAACTGAGACGGGGATATGAATCTGGACATCGTTTGCCGAAGATCCAAAAGATCACCGATGAACGAAGGCCCTGACATGAGACATCATTTCTAGCGCACGAGCTTGCGCCGTGTTCGACTTGCTAAGAACCTGAAACGCATGGCCGACTCCGTCGTACACTACGCATTCAACAACATTGCCCGCTTTAGCCAAAGCTTCGCAATACTCCACGTTTCTGTCTCTCAGTATGTCCCTCTCCGATATGCACACTAAAGTACGAGGCAAAACCCTCAGTTTCTCCAAATTGCAGCCACTGCGCTTGTCTTGTTTAAGTGGATTACACCAAGGATGGTCCCGACTGCTTCCGCGCGGCAAGGCCAGCCGCCAGTATGTGTCGGAGGCGGCCACAGTGAGTGCTGAACCGGGCGGTTGTGGGGTGCGCTTCTCCGACTCCGTCCTCGCCTCACCTCCGAAGAAGGGTTGTATCAAGATCGCGCCCTTGAAGCATAGCGAGTTCACTGCTTTGAGCTTGGTGCCATTATTGGAAGCGAGTCTCGTGGCCAAATGGTGAGCTACGTTGGCTCCGGCACTGTCGCCGGCGAGGAAGACTCTTGAGAAGTCACACTGCCTCATCCACCACTCGCTAGAGGCTCCTTGGAGTCGCTGTCCAAGCCATGTCAAGGCCTTAAAGCCGTCATCATAAGCAGCCGGGAGAGGGTTCTCTGGCGCAAGCCGATAATTAACGGACATGATCACGCAGTTGACTTTGAGGGCTAGCTTGGCAAGGAACTCGTGGTAGCAGTTCCAACCGGCCGAGCCGACACAGAAGCCACCACCGTGGAAGTACACAATCAACGGGACGAGATGGTTTTGTACGTGGTTTGGGACGTAGACTCTCGCCCAGACGTTTGTGAACTTGTCGACGACCATATCGGTTGATGTCACGCCAAGCTCTTGAGGCAATGCGGAGGAGACGAAAGGGACGATGTTGGGTCGTTCCACATGTCCATCTTTGTACACTCGGATGAGCCCTCCGATTTCATCCGTTACAGCGCCATGCCATTTCTGAGATACATCGTCCCCGACGGCCTTTAGGGTTAGGTTTGGAGCGAAGGTTGTTGCAGTCATTCTTCTTCTCATGGATGAATGATAACTAGATCGTGTAAAACACGCGAAGAGATGTTCAAGTCAAGAGTGTTGGCGAATGATATTTGATAGTCTGTTGGCTATGAATTATTAGGTATTAGTACTTCTTTATATAGTGTGCGAGGAGGCATAAAAAGAACTATCTAGGGTTAGATCAACGAAAGAAAGAAAAAGAACCTGTATTTATCCATATAAAGAGAAATGTGATCTTATCTTGGCGTGCCAAGTTGGCAATTTGGAACTAAAATTCTTCACATGGACTCACATTCTCGACTTTTTCTCATGAAAAGAGATAAAATTATCTAACACGTTGGTCAAATCTGGCGACCTTTATATGTTGATAAGATGTGAATGCACTAGCTTATTAATTGTTTAAAAAGACCAATAAACTAGCTAAGTCAATCATCGTGTGCGTTCGAGAAAGATCACTAGTAAAAGAAAAGACTAATTTCTAGCCATCATAATTGTGCAGACTTTTTGCTAAGGTTATTTGCTTGACATATATTAAACGAGGCCACGTATATTTTAAAGTTATTTTACAGTTACACCAAGGGCAGCAGTAGTTTCAACAAAATCTGCTGCACCCAAATGCCCTATAATGAGACGTTCTTCCTTGAATCATCGTACGCGAGCAAATTCCAAAATAGGAAAAAGATGACTCAATATGCTCATACGAGTTTAGAATTAGCTGAGTGGTCGGATAGTTAACTTGAATGTGTGACTCTCTTGTATGGATTATATCGTCTAACACTCAATCAAAGCAACTCTTTAAGCAATGTATTTTATTCTATTGACATAACCTCACTCTGCATAAAATGACTCGCCATGAGAATATTAATTGTGTTGAAGATTGGTATCGAAAAAAATAAATTCTTGAATATGACTTCACATACGGGATAAGACGGCTTGCTATGAGAACATTAATTGAGTAGAAGATTGGCACCGAAAAAAATAAAATCTTGGATACTCTTTGAAGGGGTCGGCATGATATTGTTGACGTTTGAGGGGGAATAAACAGTGCCATAGTGGGAACTTTAGGTTGCCTCCCAATAACATCTCATCAACGGGACTGCTGGAAACATGTATTGGCGAATTATGTAATGTTTTCCTCCCACTTTTAGAGCGTGTGGACATGAATGGGGCCAAGCCATCCAATTGGAAGAAACATCAATTTTTACATCGGGCATTGCGCACGGGCCCCTAGGCCCCCTCCCTCCACGTTTTCAGGAGGACCGTGGAAGTTGCTCATCAACGGACTTGCAGTTCGCGTTCCAACTGGAGTGGGTGGGTAGCAATTTGGTCAAAGGGCTTGTCTGTTCGTGGCTTCACTGCATTCATCACATTCATGCACGGTGCATATCCATGTCACGTAGTGATGGAGTATCTGTTGTCACTATCTGATTATTGGTCAAATCATTCGATCATTCATTTTTACATCTATCATTTATTGATATCATCCCACATTAATTATGATCAATTTATAAATATAAAGAAAAATATCATCACTTAAATTAACTTTTAAGGTGAGAAATGCTCAAAACTATTCAACACAGATATCAGAGCCTAGAACAAGTTTGAAATATTTTATTTAAAAAATAAATTTACGTGTTAAATTTTCTTCCTTTTTATTGGTTAAAAAGGATGATAAGCATTCAATAGTCAACAGGTATTTGCTCTTTTTCACCCTTTCCTTTCGTTTCCTCATTTCCCCATTTTCCCTACTCAATTCAAGCACCTCCTACTTGCATCCGTGTTCGAGTCATGCCGTGATTAGCTTAATATTTTGAATGATGATGGATCTAATTAAGTATGTCGACAAGCTTAGGTTTGGACTTCCTTTTAGTATTCTCCTTATATGAAGACTTCAGATTTTTACTATGCGCTTCCCCAATACTCTCTTCTCCAAGTCACTTGAGGCCAGGCAGTCACTTGAGGCCAGTAGCCTTCTAGAGGTTTCGTTGGGAGTTGAGGCAAATTCCGGCTACCCCAGTAATTCACTAATCATCACATCACGAGTGGACGGAGGTGCTCGTGAAGAATTTTTCTCCACTAATGGTATTTGCAAGAGGAATTTTTATCGTAGGGAACAAGCATCTTCGCAAAGGTTTACAAGATAACACGATGCATGTTGCAAATGAAAAAGAAACGCAAGGGAAGAGAGGTTGTCTGTTAAATCCCTTCCATCAACGACGAAACAAGAACAAGAGGAAAAACACTGGGGTGTAGGAGCGATAAATGGGTCGCATAACGTCATCGGCTTCGAAGTTCGCCATGATCGAGACACCCATAATATCACCCACTTGGAGTGTACATATATGCAAAAGCAGGCTAAGAGAAAATAATGGTTAAATATAAAGTTTGGGGCGACAAGATATTCGATGTGATTGCAGTGCAAATGGGCAGCTATCTTTATTCTGCAAACATTCCCTCGGTCGTGAGATTTGCTTTTTCTACACTTACAATTTCTTCGAACCTCGAAGTAGATTAAAAGATTTGTCGAATGCTTTAATGTGGATGTGATAGTCATAGATGGAGCCAGATTGAAGAATATGTCCTAGGCAAGGTCCCAACATAGTCATTAGGGTGAACTGACTAGTCTTCAGCTTATAACTGGGTTGCCGACTTCTCCAAGCCCCGACCGGCCCGACTTTCGTTGGAGTGTATGGAAATCCTAGACCGATGGACTTGGTTTTTCTTTTTTTTTTGGTTTAACTAATATCAAGCATGCGCGTTAGGTCTAGATAGGACTCCCCGGAATTGCTGAAGATCAAAGGGTGGGGATTTGGGCTAGATGCCTGATGGCATTGGTCGAGGGGTGGACGCGTAGCCAAGCTTGGGCCTTAAGCCCGTAATTGGATCACCTCAAGGGTAGGTATCTAGCTAGCCATATGCTAATGATGCATTTAGTTTAGCTTTTGAAATGAGCTTCGAGATTGTAAATGCCATCGGGCAAATGTTAAAAGCATTTGGCAACTTTTTTGGAGAGCTTTTAGGAGATGAATTGCATTTCCAAAGTCCTCTTAAGGCTTTTAGTCCAATGCAAGTCCTACCCAGTTATATGCTTTGAGCATTTCTAGAATGCTAATGCATTTTATGCATTCCAATTTTCTTCTAGCTAAACTTTTAAATTTTCAGTTTTACCCTTACCATTTTCACTGTGCAGCCTTGTGCAACATCACCGGCAAGCCATGATCTAACCACTAGAAGCCATATCTAGCATTGACAAGTCTCACCTGAGGTCGCATGATATCGACCCTAAGTGATGGTCTTTTGTTTGCTTGGAGTCACGCTAGGGGTGAGTATAGTATAGGTGAGCGGCTTCCGCTTTGGAATCTGGAATCGCTCACTAAGGATTGATTTTGAAAAATCAGAACCAGAAACTGCCTATCGATTCTATAAATCCACCCGAGAATTAGTCCTTCATCTCTAAAAAGCTGCATTATGAACCTAGTTTCAAAGTAGAACACTAAAGCTTGTTCAGCCTTAAATTTGAATTGAATTGCGAGCCATTGATTTTGATTAAAGACTGAAAACTATAGGACAGAATGAATCGACAATACTCGTTAGTTAGGAACTTAATTTCCCCAAAGATCATGGTGTAGTACTCTTAGGATTTCCTAACACCGGGAGCATTAATCGCTTGATCATATTTTTTCTACGTCAACCTAATTTAATCATGGTGATGGATAAGAAGAGACCTAATTATGCTCTAAAAATGAGCCATTAGCTCTTAATTTTGTATCATGACGACAAAGCGCCACATCATTTATGGACATTTCTAATCGGTCTCCTCCATCCCTTTCATTTGATTAGTTCGTTTTAATTGAGAAAGTAAGTAAATAGATTATTAGAATGAATAAAAAGTCAGGGGTTAATCCTATTACGCACCTAAGAGACAAAATTAGTTAATAATGTCCAATACTACAAATATATATGTACATATATATTGGTCAAAAAGCTACAAAATAATTAAGTAATTGAGTTAGATTTGTTTAATATATATATAGAATCGGACTAATACTTACCGATTCTAGCAAATTGGAATCGAGAACTGTACTAGTCTCCATGGGAACCACCGGTTCTTGGTGGTTCCCGATTCCTTTGTACACCTTTAGGTTACGCAACTTCAGTGAGGGGTTGCCAAGTCCCCCAACTTTAGGCGGCCCTCGCAAGAGGTCGCTTGAGGTCGTGCATTGTCAAGCAACGATTGACAATGCTAGACTTGGCTCGCTAGCAATGACTAGCATCCTGCCGTCGCAAGTAAATTTTCTTTTATTTATTTATTTAAAATATATGCTTTGAATCCTTTACAAATTTAGTTTTTTCCAAACAGTATTTAAACCAAAGTTGATTTTCAAGACACTTTTCAATTAATTTTTTTTGGTCAAATTTCAATTATACTTTACCAAATACTATTTGTATTTCGAGAAAACCCTTTTACCCTAAGTTCTTTGCATTTCTACCAATATTGAACCAAATGCAACCCAAATGCCTATCATCGCTCCTCCGTCAAATGGTCGACTTATTGAATATAGGGCAAAATTTGAGGTGTTGACGAGGGTCTAAAATGCTAAGGCATGAAATAACCCAGGCCAGCTTGAAATATTTAATAGATTAAAAAAAAAAATCACCCAAAAATTTTAAAAAACTTTAAAAAATAAAGTAAATAATTTATTCTCTAAACTCCCTAATAAAATGCGTAAAAAAAAATCGAGGTGCTTTTCTCTTTTGGTCGGTAAAAATCGAAGTACTTGATCGAACATTAAAGTCAGTGAGGAACAATGTGGTGGCAGGTCAAAGTGGTCGGAAATATATATGTGTGTGCCTATTTTTTTGGTTCCGAAAGGTCAGAAATATGTTGAAACAGTGGTTTTCGAGGCTGGAAACAGCTTCAGACAATGTCTGTTATTTGGCCAAGGCATCATGCTTTGAATGAGCTTACTATCGATTGCACTCTTATCCAGTTATATAATGTTATGATGGAATGTTCAAATTAGAGACATAATAACTAACTCGGATGTCATTTAAAAAGAAAAAAATGAAAAGTATTCAGGTCCAGACTCGAAAAACAGTCGGATGGCCGCAGGTTCGTATGACTCATCTGCGTTGATCCAACGTATTTGAATATTCCTAGAACAGTAATCGAGCTTTAATATCGTGCCACCAACCTAAACCTCCTAATAGTGACTCAAGCGCACGAGCTGGTTCGAGAACAACCTTAATTCTGTTGCTCAACGTATGAATAGGATTCGAGTCAAAGGTCAGAGCATCCTTTCTGGCTTAACTTCATCCGGAATTCTTCTAGGTCCGCGACTAGTAAAACTTCTGCGCCTAGAATATAATATAATCTTTTTCTCGTGTGAACGCATTTGCCAAACGAATGGTCAATCGAAGCTTGGATTTCCCTAAGTGACGTGTACCTGTTCAAAGCAGAGTCAACAAGCAACCACCGCCAACAAGCAATAATTTAAGAATTAAAACGCGCACTATCCTCCAAGAATCGACATATTCTCTCGTTCCACGAACTTGTTCCATCTGGGTCAAGGTTAGACCCCAAGCTGATCATCTTCTTCCCCTTCTTGAACGTCTCCTACCTATATAATTCCTAAGGTCCGGAAACCTTTTTGTCAAGGAGAGAGGAGCAAAGATAAAAACCAGAGGGATCCCAATTACCCACATCGATCCTCTTAAATCTTCCATAAGCCCGCTATGTACATCCGGACTGAACCTGATCCCCGTGTCGGCGGCGACGGCGACGGCGACGATGTCCACTACGCCGAGCTAGAGAAGCAGATCATCCTGTTGATGGCGGACGATGGTGAGGACGACCAAGTGGCCTTGGATACCAAAACCAATTCCTCCAGAAAATTAGGGTTTGTGAGCAGTATAAGATATGATGCTGCTTCTAATTTGGGGCGATGGGAAAACGATATTTCCAGTTCGGTCCCGGCTTGGCTTTCGAATCTGTGGAGCAGTGGCAACGTTGGCGGGACTGGTGTGTTCATTCCTCAGTTGGCTCAGAAGCGAAGAAGACACAACTCCGGTGAGTTATCCGGTTGCTGATATTGAGAAATTCCCCGATTTTCTTTATTTTTCCTGTTATTTTTATGAATCTAGTTGATAATGTTTAAAGAGTGCTGATGTTAAGTCGGTGAATGTTTGCAGGAAGGACGAACCGCAGGAAATCGACGTACAAGCAAGTGGAGAAGAAGATGCACAAGTGATATGATTAGAACATTATTTTTGTTGTGAATATTTGGAAACAATATAAAGTGTCGGTATAGAATATGGATTTTCTTTTTGTAAATCTATTTTTCCAAGCAACAGTGAGCATAATAATAATAATAATAATAATAATAATAATAATAATAATAATAATCTATTACTTCATTTTTGAATTCGATTAAATTAGTGAGGACTGTGGTTCCAGCTTATGCCTATCTTTTCCCACATGACGCAGCCTAATGCAATTTCCGGAACATAGTAAATGGCGGCGGCTAGTTTGATGCATCTCTTTCACTTTGTTATTATTATTGGTAAAGCTGTGATTTTGTTAGGTGTATAATAAATAAATTATAAAGTGGCCCTTTCAGAATGTTTCCCTTAGGTTTCGTGGAAAGACCTCTACCATGTTAACCCGACTCTATTTGCAATGTTTTAAGGAGCCAGAACATAAATGACATTTGGGTAAATATGTACTACATTCAACATGAATATTCGGTAGGAAGAACATAAATTTTATCAGGTTATACATATAAAAGTGATAATGGCTTATTTGTAGTGGGGCTTAATAGATTTTCCAATTATGTGTATAGGACCAAAGATAGTTGAAGCGATACATGTAATGCCAAGTTGTACTAGGAACATGATTGAACTAAGTCGAGTCGATAGAGATCAATCATATGCTCTGATGTTTATTTCCCCTTGATCTTTCGAAGTTCAAGCCGACTGCATAAACTGAGCCGCCTAGTATAAGTCATTTCAACTAACTCTAATATCAGCTCAAATTTGCAAAGCAAAATAACAATATAGAATCAATCAACCCGTGAGATGCTCAAATTTGGTATTTTTAACGTTTGAATAGATCTAACACTGGAGCTGCTTGAAAGAAAAAAAGGTTTTTAGCAGAGTTAAGTTGGAATATCTCACGAGCACCAATGCACGGCCATTTTAATGTATATCAATTGACGAAAGAAGTATTAACACAGCCATGTGTAACATCAATTGACAGAAGAAGAATTAACACGGTCACTTGTAATATCAATCGGCAAAAGAAGAACTAGCTATCAATCCCCAGTTACACCGCAGCATTGCCACGAAAAACTGATCTAGCTAGAACGAGTGATAGAACCAATATGCACAACGAAAAGAACCTATTTCTTTTTCTCATCGATAACTTATTAAGAAGATAATGTCAACATTTCAAATAGAAAATGTATTTTGTATCCGACCATCGAACCTATTGTGTGTCAAAACTTCTGTCACTCTTGCGCTCCTATGTTGAAGACGCTGATGTAGCATCTCCGATAACTGGTTGAAGAACTCAGCATCCCATCTATGAATCAATTGCGGGTCTTCTGCGAAGCAAATGTAGATAGACGTAACAGCACTTTCCACCACAGCCATTGCCACTCCGACCTGAAATATGTTAACTGAGCCGTGAGAAAAGATGAAATCAAGTAGTCATAGTGCTACAAACAGGAATGCCGGGAAGTCCCAAAGCCGGGGCAAATGTCAATGACTGACAAGAAACCGCTCTGCAATATTATTTCACATCAAACTGGCCCACACTCAAAGCAATCAATCATCAGATAGGTACTACACTGTACCATAATGGCATGTACTGCACATTTGGGAGCGAAAAGTATTAAAAAGAAGTCCATGAACCTTAGGATTAAACTGGCAAAATCAGCTTGGTCAAAATGCCATTCTGTCATCCAGACTACTAATAAATATTGCAACTCGAGTGAAAAGATAGTAGATATTTGGCCACAAAGACAGAGAGACGACTTACCAAAACCATACCCATCAACATTGAAGTGGAGCCGACCATAATGACTTTATCATTATACTTAAACCAAGCCCAAACTCCAGAGCAAGTTCCAGCTACAAGCCCTCCCAAGATGGTGCCCATCAACAAAACAGCACCAGAGCAATCATATGCAACAAGTGCTTCAACCCCAGTGGACTGAAATAACTCCCACGCATCTCTTGCAGAATGGTTAAAGCTTTTACCATAAACTGCGATCTGACAAAAAGTTAAAGGATTGTCATGCGATAATATATCATAATGCAATTGAATAATGATCAATGTTGAAATGAAAAGGAATAAGTTAATAAAAGAAATGTCGAAAGATTCAATATGGAGAAACGCAAAGAACTTATGCTGCAAGCTTAAGCCACGCAACATTCACAGTAGTGTAACTGGGCGAGAATATAAGGAGCAGATAACTTGCAAATGCCAGAAATTTGAGGAAACCAATTTCTTTTCCAACTTGCATCTGATCAAATGCAAGTGTGGAATGATGTCATCATAACTAACAGAACATTCAATAAAAGCTTCATGTATACGTCATACTATCACAACTGACCAAATAGAATACTTATGACTAACCCTTCAAAAGGAATAGAAATATCACAGCCAATATCAGTGTCAGGTATGAGACCCTTTTCTTGTCATTCCTGTTTCTTCCTTGTAAGCTGACCATTTAGAGTTCTCTTTCATTCATATCATTGTTAGTCCCTCTCTTCCTTCCATACAACTAGAATCAATCTGGGTAAAATCATTCGTTGTCTTTATAAGTGCAATCGATTTTGGCAGTGAATTTCATTATCCAAACAGGGTTATATTGTTTTAAATACTAATATTGACTTCATTTTGTGCATATGTGTTACCTACAGATATAAGATCATCAGAATTGCTTGATTGTACCATTTGGAAGCTGACAACTTAATCACTGATCATATTTCACTTTTTATGGATCAAACATAGATTACCAAGTCATCTCAAAATCCACTAGGTTGTAATGGAAGCAGTACGCACGTAAAAGTTCTTCTCAATCCCCATCAACTCCATTTATACCTTATGCTTAATACCAATCAGGCCCATAGCCAACTGGCCATAGAGTATGCCTGTGCACTCTCAAAGTTACAGTTTTAACTAGAAGAACCAGACACCTATCACTTTCAAACAATGATTTTCATCACTCATCAATTTCTTAAATTCTAATTTTATAAAAATGCTTCCAAAACAGAACTGATCATTAAGGACCAAAATGAGGCAGCCATAAATGCCCTCCCAATGCCACTACAACCAGCACTAGCAGTAGCACTCAAGGGAAAGTAGACATCACTAGCTCACTGTCGAAGGTAGCATTGTAAAACCATAAAACAGGACACACTCTCTGAAAACACCAAGGAGAAAAAAACCATGATATAGCTGATATCTGAACCGTAGAGTAATTTACCTACTGCTCAAAGCTGATTGGTCGGTTTCCCCAAAAAAAAAAGTAAAAAAAAAAGCAGACTACCAAGAACAGAAAAGGTACCTGTACATAAGCGTACTTGTTGAAAAAGCGAACAAGTGTCTCCACAAGGTTGAAAAGAAAATCGACACAGCAGAGCAGACATTCATTGTTTCCAATCTTCGACCGTAATCCCCTGATCTACAGATGTATTAAGCAGGAAGAATGAATTAATGTTGCCCAGTTTGAAAAAACCAGTGACATGCCAATTAGAGCTAAATTGGTCAGTGTTTAGAAGGAAAATATAAGCCAAACATGCATACCTCCCAACGCAAGGTCCGAATTGCAGCAGTAAATAGTGATCCATAACATATGCTTCCAAAAGATGTAGTCACGGCATATCGAAGTGTCTTCAATAATGAGTTTTGTGGCATTGACAAAGATTGTCGACCTCCATGGATGAGAACCAGAAACACCAAACCAGAGACTATTACATGCACAGTATTGCAAAGAACTGCACCTGTCCAAAATAAGCTTACAGAGAGCACCTGCGTGTAAATAATAATTGGTTACAGAAGTCATCAAATTCATCCTATCAGCTCTACTTTTTTTTTTTTTCTTTTATGTGGGGGGGGCAGAGCTCTACTCATTCTTTGCTTGTAGATTATATCCCAAGTCTGTTCAGACAAATAAAGAGCAAAACTTGCCAGCTCACCACAAGAAGCCACCAGCCTTTACCATCATCCAAGCTTGATGCAATGACACCAGCTGCTCCAAAGGACCATATTACCATCCATAAAAGCATAACCAGCATAAACAAATATGCTATTCTTGTAACTTCAGGCAGATTCCATACCATCTTGACAGCCTTCTGAAGCACCAACATGGTAAATGGAAGTCTGCAAAAGAAAGAAAACAATAAAGTGAGTGAGAGACTAAGGACTCGTAATTCTATGAGCATTTAGAAGGCAGCAATTCTATATGCACGTGAAAATCATGAAGGAGACTTTAACACAAAATTCAGCCCAAACAAGGGAATCCCCCTCCCCTGCCCCATATTACATCTAACTTGAACATCTATAGTCCTCACCAACTGAAGTCCAAATGGTCCTCTCACCATTGTTCTCTATCAATGTGGAAAGATAAATTTGTCTAATAAGGATACCGCATGGTTTCATGTAAGAAAGAAAATCAGATATCAAAGTCCATTCAAGTGTAAAGTCAGTTGACACTCCAATTTCCAAGTACTCATAATGAAATTCTAAATATCGCATGCATGATTCGAGAAATCCAAATCGCAGGAACAACGAATGCTGTTATGGAGCCGAGCTTTTAGAACCTTCATTTCTGTCATCCTTTAAGATGTAATAATCTAAGTTAAATCAAACATGAAAATTCCACAAAAAAATACAATCTCTACCTGTCTATAACAGATATCACATACAAAAACTGCAGTGCAGCTCCAACTGCGAAAGCAACACCACAGAAAAAGCGCTCACCCCAGAAGCACATCACACTAATCACAGCGAGATAAGTAGTTAATATATGCACCGACACTTTCATCATGTGGTTAGCTTGAGAACCCAGAAACAACAACCACGTCCATCCAAGAAGAGTTCCTGTACCACCAGCTACAGCGTATAATGGCCAGTAGTCCTCCGTAAATCTGGCATGACCATCAGATGGCACATTACCTACGTTGCCAATATTTAGTCTGTCCGATCTCTCAAAACTGTTAAGTCCAAGAACTCCGAGGATAAGACTGAAACCGAGCAAGTGGATCAAAAATATCGCTAACCAAAAAACATCTCTCCAGCGCCTTGAAGGCGGTGAAGCAATTATCTGACTAGACTCAGAGCTTCTTCTAGTCCTCCCTACACTCTGCAGTGGAAAGGGTAAAACAAAATGTTAGACAGCCCAAAATCATTTCACACCAATTTCAGACCACACTCGGAATTCAATCCAGGGACAAATAAGAAAGAGAGGGCCATAAGAAGGGTAATGTCTATGATCAAACATTAGCCTAACACACAGACAGGGATGGCACGGTGAACGTGTAAATCAAATAGCTGGAATCAACCGGTCAGTTAAAAGGGAAGCAACAGAGGCTGAACGAATCTGAAACAAATAACATTTCACAGAAAATCCACAAACACTCTTTCCTCATTCGAGCGACGAAGATTTTCACAAAGATAACCAACCGCCGCACTCGACGCAGCAAACTGGTAGGCTTCGTCAGAACGATCTGAAAATTTCTAGTCTCCAGACGGCAACATAGTCCCAATGACTACGAAAAATTGTTTTCCTTCGAAGCAGACAAAAACCCACTAAGTTTAAGTAAATTACAATCAATTGGACAAGATCAAAGTGATTGCTTCAGGACCCAACTCGAGATGCCCGCGATAGTGGCGATTGGTGATCGAAAGGAACCGAATTTTACCTCGTCGGCGGCGACGGCGGAGCCCAATTCCGCGGAAGACGAGCTCTGCGAATCACTCATCCTCGACCTTCGATCAAATGGGGATCAACATTTTTCGTACCCGCAAAAGTCAAGATGCTGCTCCTGTCTATTATGGTTAAGTTTGAAAATTGAATAATACGTCGACAGAAAGAGAGAGGGAGAGAGAGAGAGAGAGAGAGAGAAGGAAACGTGACACTAAGGCGAAGATGAAGCGAAGAAGGTCAAAGACGAATTACAGACCCGAAAATTATTTAGGGTTTTAGGTAGCCATAAACGGATGACCAATTCATTAGGTTTGACAGAAAATGGAGAGAGAGAGGGGACGAAAGAAACAAGAAACCGAAACTCAACGGCTAGAGAAAAGAGGGGACGGCGAGTTCGTAATTGGTCGATTGCTTTCTCCTTGATTTCGTCGGATCAAGTTGAAGATTCTGTCTTTTTTCATTTGTACGACAACTACTTAGGGAATAAGGAATACCGATATCGTTTCCTATTATCTTGCCCTGCGTACGGGGCTGGTGTCGGAATACGGATGAAATGTCTGCTGCGACAGGGAATAATCGCGGTCGCTCTCGGCCGCATGATTCGGTTCGATAAGTCTGACCAGAATCTTAATTAATTTCCTTTTCCGAGTGAAAAAAAACAAAAGAAGCCGCCGGGCTTTAATTATAGTCACCGGAAAACAACTGCGGAGGTTAGGAGAAATTTCCGATTCATTGCCATCCATTTTCGACGACTCTCGTTGGAGGAGAATCGGTCAAGTAAAATATCTCGGGAGTTCTATCCTAATCCTATCGCGGGCGCCGCAAAAAGTCTATGACCTTTATCAACTACGGCTAAGATGCGGGACGGTGGATTCCAAGAGAAAAAAGAAAAAAAAGAAAAAAAAGCACCAAAACTTCCCCAGGACGAAAAGGGGAAAGACACGTAGGTAAAATCATTGAATCTGCTTGGATCCATGTATCGCTGTATTTATTGGTGAAAGTGGCACCTAACGTCTATGGGATGCCCTACTCTAATCTTATATTGGTATCTCATGCGCCAACTCCAACCCTAATTTTATAGCAATTCATACTTTTAAGGGTAACATCGAGAGAATATGAAAGGATGCTAATTTGAATGCATGCCTAGGGTAAAAGGGATGAATGGACATTTTATATGAATAGCTCATTGGGGCTGTCGATACAATTTTCATTGCTTAGTGCATGTGTGGTACATGTTAAATAGAAAAAAAAAATGTAGGTAATTATCAACTTATGAAGGTTAATTTTTCCCATAATGTTGGTCTTTAGGATCTCCTATATTAAGTTCGAAAAGTTTGGAGCTTTAGATCCCTATCAAGAGAAGAAGCAAACACTTCTACCTTAAGATATGTCTATGGTTTATTTATCTAAAACTCCTTTTATTTGGTGAAAAATGAACTGTTTAAAAAACATTTGATGGAGAAAAAAATGGTCTCTACTTTCTCATTGTAAAGAAATTTTTACACAAATGGCTTCACCCATCTTTTATTTGAGGATTATAATTATCCACTCTCTCTAATCAGCGACATATAAATTCGCTTGCATAAAAAAAAAAAAAAAAAAAAAAAAAAAAAAAGACTCTTGATACCTTCGGAGTATGCAAAAAAGGAAGGAAGAATCATGATAAGAAAGACCAAAAGTACATGAAGAAAGGGTCATAGACTTACTAAAATAAGTTTGCTTTAAGGGAAGATCATTGTAATAAAATATCGGGCCTCCCTTTTGAAGTCAAAGGACATGAACAAACGAGACAACCGATTTCGTTACTAGGAAATTGCGTTGCCGTGTAGCTTTGAGCCGACGCATCAAGATCCCCAAGGAAAGTTCCATCGGCGGCCGCATTGACCGAGACGTTTCGCTATTTTCTGAGGCCTTCGACGTCACGACTTCAACTTGTGATTGGGCGAATGACTCGAGAACGATTCTTTTTAAAATTCCGAACCTCGATTTTCTTTCCTTCTTGCCCACGTTATTGACCATGACTCACGCACGCTGCACGTTTCGCCTCGACTTTGATTGCGTGATGTGATTCATCTGACATTGATGGATAGCTTAAGATCCGATAAATCTCGGCTATTGGACATATGCTTAATCGCACTATATTCACGTATCGTATAAACGGGTCATGTTCACGAACCGCCCGCTTTTCCTTCCAACTTTATGAGATTCAAAGGGGATAAAATTCCCTTTCTTCTTCTTTTATTTTTTTCTTTTTTTTTTTTTTGGGGGATGTTGGGGGAAATTCACTTTTACGCTACTTCAATTTAAGTGAATTCTCATAATGAATGAGATGCATAATCAAGGTTGTGTGGGACTTTCGTTCTCAAGTGCATGAGGACAAATGCATGAGATGCGTTAGGTGGACTATCACGCTTCATGCGAATGCTTTGCCTCTTGCTTCACGACTCTCATGGGTTGGAGGGGAAAAAAAAACAAATTAGAAAATTCCAAAAACATGTTGGAATTTTTCCTCTATTACCACTCTACATTGATTATATCTACACTATCGCAATATCAGTTGGTAAGATCTTAATGAAGTGTTGGCGTAAAAGTTAAGATTGTTGGAGATATAGCCACTGCTAGTGATGACCATAGCTCAATCTAGGGGAAGGAGTCTCCATGATTAAACAAGCTACTTGTTGATTATAGCTTGACTTCTATATAGATGCGCGCACGTGCAAAATGTTCATTCGTAATATCACCTACTTGCATGTACGAAAGAGAAACAAATGCATCTCGAAATTGGCAGGTTTAGTCCCATTCTTATTATTTGTAAGAAAGTTAATTTCTCGCAAAAAAAAAAATATTATTTCGATTATAAAAGGTTAAGCATGAAATTCTACACGACCATATTACTTCTATTTCTAAAAAGCTTTGATTGTCTTGATGTCTTGAATACGAAGGGCCTGCACTGTTCGAGGCTTGAGGTCCGACGATTGTTTTGGGCTTTTATCGAAGTTGTGTGAGTATTGGGAATGAGCAGAGGAATGTCCTCAAAATAGGGCCCATTTTTTGGGCAGGCTTAGCATTTCATTTTGGGGGTGCTCCACCTACGATTTGGATTTGATCTTTCCACAGTTGTGTGAAATTTAACAGACACTTGAAAAAGAAAAAATATTAAAAAAATTCCAAATAGGGACCCGAAATAAATATTATTTCAAATTAGAATCCGAAGTGCTCTGATTTTCTCAAATAAAAGCCTAAAATGACCATATCAATTTCAAATAAGGATATAAATTCACCGTTTGGTGAAGGGCAATTTTGTCTTTCAATTTTTTTTTTTTTTTTTTTTTTTTTTACAAACTAAAAAAATAGAAAGAGCACAAAAGAGGGAGCCCTCCTTCCTGTCTATGACCATCGCCTCATCGCTAGTTGGGCAACGAAAATGGCTGGTAGGGTTGTTGACACCTACACAAGGGCTGATAACCCTCGTTGACTAGAGGTGAGGGCCAGTAGACCCTCACTAGAGCTGGGCAAGGGCTTGTTGGCCCTCGCCTTTAGTCACCTAGGCATCGGATATTAATTTTTTTAAAATTCTTTTAGTCTAATTTAATTTAAATTTAAATTGTATTTGGACAAAATCCTTGATCAATTGGAATTTTTGCCGATCGACAAACCATCAAGGTTAAGCCCTTATTTGAAACAATCATAACCACTTCAAGACTTTATTTGAGATCGATATGACCATTTTAGGCCCTTATTTAAAACAATATCCACTTAAGTTCCGTACTGAGAAAATTATGGTATTTTAGGCTATTATTTTGAATTTTACTAGAAAATAATAGATTGAGAGTTGCCTTAAAAAACAAAGGGGAAAAGGTCACAAAGTATCCCAAACTACATTAATTGCGATACATTCGCCTTGTATTTTTTGTGATAGCAAAATTTTCAAATTATACATTTACCTTAAACTATTTTTTTTATGACATAAGAAACCTTGAACTTGTACATATGCTTTATATTTACATTTCATCAAAGTTTCTTCACATGATCTTTTGGCAAAAAGAAATAGTTTTTATTTTACTTAAGCCACGTGAATGGCATGTCAACACTATTTACTTATTGGAGTCATGTATGTAGATATTTAATGGCTCAATTGATGAAACTTTGAAGGAGGATATATGTGCCAAATAGATATAAATTTGACATTTTTCGTGTTACAAAAAAAAAATTATGATAAATTTATCACGGTGGGTATATATTTATGATTTTTAGTGGCTTTTATTGAAAAAAAGAAAAGAAAGAATGTTAGTCATGTTCTCGATGAGGGTAGTTATTCTTTGAATAGAGAAAATAAGTGTTTGAATTATGGATTGAATTTAATTGTAATAAGGAACGGTTGCTTCTGAAGGAATATATTATGAGTCAATCGTACTCTTGTTGCTTAATATACAAATATCAAAATCTGCATTATCTGCTTAAAGCTAAAAGCGAGGTTTAAACTTTTAGCTTCATGTTATTTTATTTTAGAGAATTATAATCGGTTATGTTATTTAACGTTTCTTGTCACGTGTACTTGTAGTGTCGCTGGCAAGATGGTGATGCCACTCACACATGCACTAGCTAAAAATTGCCACTATGGCAGCACCTAAATACGCGGTTGACGTGAAGATTGACATATTTTAGCTAAGTATCCTAAACAAAATGTGGGAAACATTGCAAATTTCTGGATATATAGCTGTACAAGCAACTAAATAAAACCCAGAATGATCAAGTTTTTTGTGGCCCTATCGTTTTCCTCGGATCCCTTTTTCTTTTTTCTTTGCCTAACCAGTAAAAACATCTAAAACTAGATTCGGCTCATGGGCTCTTGCCACGTTGACTCGCTGACTGTCCCGTAAAGTAAATCCCCATCCTTCTCCAGGGGCATAACCGCCAAATCACCAGACGCCAACGGGCCGCTCAGCATTTATTGGGCACGAACCCGATCAGCGACCTCTTCAGGTCGAAGCCGACACGTGTCCCCTGCTGCTGCACGTTCCCCAGTATCGACAGCGCCGACGACGTAGGGGCGAACGCGAAGCAGAACGTGCCGTTCGAGTCCACCGGAATCATGTAGTTCTTCGCCGGCAACGCCCACTCCTTCCCGTCCCCGAACCGCAGCCCCACCGTCGGCACCTCCACGCTGCCCTTCGACGACAGGTCGTAGCACGTGTCGAACAGCGCGAAGCCCTCCGCCGCCGGCAGCCCCCGCGTGCCCCTCGCGAACGCGTCGCGCATCGCCCCGTAGACCTCCGCCCGCAGGCGCGTCACCGCCGTGCCCGAGTCGACGATTATCCCGCCGCCGCCGTGGGGGTCGAGCTGGAACGCCCCCTCCGGAAGCCGCAACGGGTCGCCGCCGACGCTGATCCCGGTCAGGCCCAGGTAGAGGAAGGTGTCGAGCTGGGGGTTCCGGATCAGCGGCGCGGCGACGGCGTTGGGCGGTAGGGGCGAGCCGAACTCGAGGGTCGAGGCCGAGTCGGAGTCGCGGTCCACGAGGCAGTAGGAGAAGGAGGAGGCGTTGAGCTGGGAAGGGAACGACAGCGAGCCGCCGCCGAGGCCGAGCAGGCCGGCGGCGCCGACGAACAGGCCCTCGTTGTTGTGGCCGCAGCCGATGGCCACGTCCCTGAGCCGAGTGGAGCCGAAGGTGATGGTCTCCGTGACGAAGTCGCCGACGGTGTAGGAGCCGTCGCCATAGGATACCTCGTAAAGGCAGCTCCCGTTGCGGCACTCGGAGACATCGAGCGACCTGCATCCCCAACAACACGACACGAATCAAACGATAAAACAATGAAGACAGACGATCGGTTTCATTCGACAAGCATACGACGACGTGGCACCAGCTAACGGTCCTACCTGCATTGTCGGGTGTCGCAGGAGAGAGGGGAGAAGGAAGCCGAGGAAGCCGGCTCGAAGATGGGGTCGGCTTGCTGGTAGCAGTCGGCGCAGGGGGAGCACTGTACCCAGTTGACGTCGCTCCCGGTGTCGACGACCATGTAGACCTGGCTCGGCGGGTCGCCGACGCCGAGCCGCGAGAAGTACTCGCCGCTCCCTTGGCTCGTCCCGGACACCACCGGGCTCTCGAAGCCTTCGGCTCCGATTTCTCTCTCCGCGCTCGCTTCGAGGGGCTTCAGATCTGATTTCGCAATGCCATCGACGGCCAGATCTACGCGAGCCGCGAGGGACTTGACTCGGGCCGAGTCGCGCTCCAGCCGGGCCATTGTCAGGGACCTGTAGTCCCTCTGCGAAGGCTTTCGAAGCGAAGCCCGCGAATGCAGCTGCAGCGTGAGCGAGGAGGAAGAAGACGACGGCGGCTGAGCTTCTTGCTGGCGAAGCGGTATCGTTTGAGGGTCGCGGGCGAGGGCGTCGAGGGTATTACGGACGGAAGCACGGACGTCGAGGACGGTGGTGGCGACGGAGGTGGAGGTGGGTAAGGTGCGGGAGCTGGCCAATGCAATGGGGAAGGAGCAGAAGAGAGTGAAGAGAAGGCAAGAAAGGGAGGTGGGGTTCGCCATTTTTCTGATGGAGAGAGAGAAGATTAGGGAGCTCTACGGGATTATAAATGGGGCGGGCTTGGGGATGGGAGTGATTCTTGATGGAAATCACGCCATTCTCGACTGGAGCTAAAGAAATTGAAAATGTCGGGAAGAGAAAGAGAGAGAGAGAGAGAGTGTGAGGGAGTGCAGCTCTCGATGAAGGATGGGGGGGGCTTCAAAGGGATTGATAATTAGATTCTGAGAGCTAAGCTTTGCATGTCCCTGTGGATAATTTCTTCTCTTTGACTTGCTCGCCTGTCTAGTCCTTTGTTGGCGTCGCCAACTCCAAGCCAAAAGAGGGGGAAAAAAAGAAAAGAAAAGAAAAAGGAGTCATTGGCTTTGATGGCATCGTCTGGTCTCGAGGGAGTTGAAAGAGACGAGACCCCTCTCTCTCTCTCTCTCTCTCTCTCTCTGTGAATTGGAAAAAGAAAGAGCAAGTTGATGAAAGAGAAAGTGGAAAGAGAGTGAGGGGGTTTGATTTGATTTGATTAGTAGTGGGGATTCGTAAAGCGGGGTAGGTGTACCATATGATGATGCCCTGCTGGCTTACATGTTCTTTTCTACTCGTTTTTTGACCGGCGATGGACCCATTCGGGTCCTGCTCCGACACAGGAAAGCACCGCAGAAGTATCATGGGCTTCATGATTTTGAGTTGGATACAAGCAAAGATGATGAATTTGGGGGTCCAAGGCGATTCCGCTCCTTGAAGATGGTCACCATCATTAGCCCTAATGGATCCTCATTGAAATATGCTATTAGATTGCTTTTGATAGTTCGAATTTGAGTTTGGATAGCATTACCTTATCTAGTATTTAGCGACGATTATTTTCCCTAAGGGGTTTTGGGCCCCCAAAGCCCATTGAGAAAATCCAACCAAACGGAACCTTCAAGACTAGATAAATCTAGATATATCCGGATACATTATTAGGAAGTGTGATAACTTCGATTGAATATAAAATATAAAATTTTAGAAACTTACAATTTCCACGCATCATAAAAACTTCACTTCATGCCACATTCACCTTTTCTTATTGGCGGCACCCCACCACCACTTTGTCAACCATCCGCCAATCCTTCAATCCGACGTCCTCAAGTATCCTTGGTGCCCTTGCTCACGGCTCACTTGAAAGGCTAGGACTCACCACACCATCCGTGGCTCATCTCATTCTCGTGTTTTCCAGCATTTTCACCATCACCAAATCATCTCTCAGTTCTTCTCTCTACTTCACCTTTGATTGCTTCCCAGGTTGATTTCTTGTTGGCAAAAGTGGTTGAGAGGATTTGAGTTCTCACCTCACGTACACAAGGAGGCCATCAGAGATGGGATTTTCAAAAATGAAGAATTTTACAAGAATTTCAATCCTATCTTAGATTACAAATTTTCAAAGATTTCAAATCATATATGAAATTACACCAAACATTTAATTGGATATTTTTACAATATGAAGGATATTTGGAGGATTTTAAATACTTTTTATCCTATCTTATTTCAATCCAAATTTGAACAACCAAAGGATCGTATGGAGTGGGACAAGGGATCACATGAACAAATTTCTGCCTTGCGACCTGCCCTACTACCCTTTCTTGCAGGCCCAAATCTGCTCCGATCGAGGCGGGATCCCTGAAGCATAGGGAATATGTGCCCCGACCATCCCTAAAAGCAAAAGTCTCAAAGCACATGTTTAAGTGCCTCTCCATAAGAAGGCCCTTCTTCCCCACGAGATCGTGTACCCGCCTCGGTTCCGCCGCGGGCCGGAAGCGTTAAGATACGTATGGATGCTGTAATAAAAACCTCTGCATCTAACAACGTAAGCATAGCGAGGCTGGCTGTCGTGGCCTATGATTGTGTGTGGTGACTTCAAAGCTGTCGTGGGATGAAAGATCAAGCCTTTTCGGCTCTTCAAGTGGAAGGGAAACCACTTTCTGCCGGCCACTCAATTGGCGGTAGAGCATGACTGGTCTCCGGTTCAGTTCGAAAGGGATTCCCTTCCCTTAGTGAATGCTATCGTTATTGGACACAACACCACAACAATCCCTGCATCTTAGGAGGCACTGTGGCCGACGTTTTCGCTATCTGTTCACGAAAGTAACCATAGCGGTTGCTACCTTCAGACGAATCAGATGGGGAATTCTACCGCACATTCCTTGGTCAAGTTGGGGTATGGTCTTCGCTCTTAAAGGACGTGAAACTTTGTACTGTTTTGCGCCTTCGCTTTTGGACGCACCTACAGTTAAGGTTACGCAAATACTTCACTTTGTCTAACCAGGACTAGTGATTTTCAGCATTTTAAGCCTCAAAAGAACTAGCATTACACTAATCTTAAAGTTCTTCCGTACTGCACAATGGTAACTCTCCGCCATCTTGCATCTTATTGACCCAAACTTTCATTCTTATACTTTTTTAATATCATTTCATTGAATTCTGCGTTGTTTTTTTAATGATGGGAATTCATTTAGGAGAGGTTCCATAGCGGTCCTCAAGAATTTATGTCTAAGCATTTTTAGGATGATATAAATATTTTTCGCTCATTCATTTTTAGAAACGATACAAACAATATATTTAAGGAAAATATTTTTTAAATCATTCATTTTTTCACGAAATAAATGCACCTTAATTCTAATTGTCATTTTACTTGGTCGTTGCATGGATATGCCAAT
Source organism: Eucalyptus brandiana (assembly GCA_014182725.1). NCBI lineage: Eukaryota > Viridiplantae > Streptophyta > Magnoliopsida > Myrtales > Myrtaceae > Eucalyptus > Eucalyptus brandiana. The sequence goes on from CM024669.1 coordinate 36,223,421, forward strand.
TTAATAAAGTGAACTTTATGCGATTAATATTTTGCTTAGATATATTCTTTTGATTTTCATGGAGAATGACCAGAACAATCGGCGTAGCCATATAGAGAAAGGTCGACCACGAATGCTTATGGGATTACTTACAGCAAGATGAGGACTATTAAGATGCCGTCGCTTTTTACATCGAGGAAATTAAATAAAAAAGAAAAGAAACCTCTAGCGCAAGCATGAGTATAATTAATTGGGCTTTTTAGATTGATGCCGATTGATCGACACACCAAAAATGAATTGCGTTTGATCTTCTTATCGTGTCGAACAAGAAGACTTTCTGGAGTCTACTTGTGATATGACTTTAAGTTATTACTCGAGGAAGAGAAATTCGACACTTGATCAATGATCACAAATCCAACCATACCCATTGATATGAAAAGATAATTTCTTCTATGGGTAAGCAAGGTGGGGAGGGACGATGAGCACAACTATTCTCTCTGACCATTACAAAAATGATCTCATGCCCTCTAACTACTCAGTTTATTTATAGGTATATGAGTCTGTCATTATAACACTATCGATTTGTTAAAAATCGGAAAAGTCACTTCACTAATGTCCAGTACAAGCTAATTATAATTTCGCTAATCACATGATTCAAATTTGTGATTTCATGAGTTTGGATTGGCATATTTGGCGGTACGGTAACATTTACTAGGTGCACTAATTTAGACGCAAGCTGGTACATGGCAGTAGGCACCTAGACCATTGTGTTAAAGCAGCAACTAACAATATATTCCTTTCACTTTCTTCTAGTAAGTAGATGCTTACGACCTTTAGCTTTTCCACAGAGTTAAAGCCTCTTTATGAAAAGCCTTGACCTCGATGCCTCCAAAGCACTGCCTTTTCTCATCTCTCTAATCTAAATGTAAGTGTTAATTACATAAGAAATTGGGTGATTGCTCATTAGTTATAGAAAGAACCAGCATTTCAACTTGACTACTTGAATAATTTTTTTTTTTGCATATACTAGTAGTGGTAAACAGTTTGATGTGGACATGCCGTCGTAGTAATGCGATAAATTCTAAGTGGAAGTTTAAATAAACAACTCGTATTATATATTTAATAAGCGAACCTTTAGATGCTCGAATATTTAACATTATGTAGGTGAGAAAGACATTCTTCTTTACATAGGTGTCCCTTCTTTTCCTGGGTTGGCTCTTGGCCAATTTGAAGAGGCCTATTCTAGGAAATTTATTTTAGGGTTTCCTGTGCATAACTATGGTTGAATTGACGACCCCTCATCGATCCATCTTCTTTCCGCAGCCAGCTTTGCTCCACTCATTCCGCTTTCACCTATAAAATTAGTAAGCCTTTTTCTCATGGGATAGTAGGTAGGAATTTGATAACAGAAATCTAATCCCATATTATATGAGAGAAATTTAATCGATTCTTTGCATTACCAACTGAAGATGTTGAAATTTAACAGCTCGTTCGTTCTTTTTATCTTGTTGTATATGATTTGCGAAATTATTATTTGAGGTATTTCATGGGATCAAAGTTCATCTAAAATGAGTCATTATTATAAAAGAAATCTCCATCTTGTGGTGCGATTGAACGGAGGACACTCGAGATTCACAAAGCTACATGAATTTTAAGTGATGCACAAAATTAGTTTACATACTTGAATTCAAGTGGAAGCATATAATCACAAGTCAAGATCTTGCAAACGATTTATATCCAATCCATGTTGCTTTTCATTGTAGATTCCACCTCTAAAAAGGGAACATATCTTCAAAGTCAACATGATGATCTTATGACTTTCTGAATTACAAGGGAAAATATTTCTCAGTGAGCATAATTCTTGAGGTAGTTGTTATTGAACGTTAGTATGTTGGATATGACTAGATTTTGCAAGATGGCGTCCATTAGATCATCAACCATTAGATCTGGCCCCTTCAATCATCCGAAGGGATTAAAAGGCTGCATGATCACGTGAAAATAACATGTTAATAAGTTGGCTAGTTAAAAAAGACTAATATCACAAAAAATCCCAAACTAATATATTTGTGTCACATTTTCCTCAAATATTTCCTGTCATAGAAAATCTCAAATTGGTTCACCCATGTCTTATTTACCCTAAGTTAATTTTTGTGTCATGAAAAGTTTTAAATTGTTCATTTGTGCCACATTTACCTCCAAAACATAGTAAATTTGGGTTGTTTGAGTAACCAAATCTTAAATATATTAATTTGAAAATTTTGTTGGTATTAGCCCAAAATAAAATGGGAAGTTTCAGAATTAAGAGCGAAGATTTGTTGTCATACATGTCACGTAGTAATACAACTGGTCTGTTACACCATGGCCGTAGTGCAATCAATGGGTAAAATAAATTTTTGTGTCATTGTGATATTATCACTATCGACAATTCCTCTTATGGTGGATGTGGGATGAGACGCAAAGGCAATCGACTTTCCAAAGTGTATCACACTAAAAAAAAAAAAAAGTAGGAATAAGTGTATTAGAAATCTTAAAATTTATCATCCAAATGCAATTGAGCTCTAAAACTTAAAAGAAGAAGAAGTTAAATCCTAAAATTTATCAAATTTTGATACAATCAAATCCTTTACTCTATACTCCATCTGGCATTTTCCTCCTCATCGCTATTGTCTTCATCCTCATTGTCATCCTTCAACGGAGTCACTTCTTTATCCCTCGAATCTCAGTCACTAGTCATGTACACGATCTATCTTGCATATCATCATCCTCGTCACCATATCCATGGATTGAACTTCTTAAAGGAGAAAACATTAAAGTCCCCAAATATCATTTGACAATTATCCCTAGTTTAAACACCGAATTGCAAGAATTAACATAAAATGGTTTATCACACATAATCATCTTAAGAATGCTTTCTAAAGCATCAATTGAACATTAATCCGTTAGAATCAAGCTTCATTCACAAATTTGCATATATGCATTCCCTCAAATATTGGAACTGAACAATTCTTTAAGCTTTCATCTCCTTCTTCGTCACTTTCCCAAGACTTGCACAAGTTAAGAAAAGAAGGAAATCTGGTTGGGGACAAAATAAGGATTTTTGCGAGAATCTTGTCGAAAATGGCGTTGCCATCGGTTGCTGCGTTAGCACTCAGCAAAGGTGGTTGCCGGGGATGATGCTTCCTTGATTGTCGGCTGGTACGATTCTGTTTGTGGCGATGGTGGCCTACAAGGGCGAACGGCCCTCACCACAGGGGTCACCGGTCCTCTCCGACCAAGCTTGATGGTCTTTTAAGGAATATATTCAGTTTTTTCATTTTTTTAATATTTGTCATCTTTTCTTTTATACTCTTTTCTTAATTTTTTAGCTTTTTTTTTTTTTTAAATTCTTCTCTCTTTTTTCCCAAGCTTTTCTGATGTGGCGCCACATATTTTTAAAAAGCAATAAAAAAAGTCATGTTAATATTTTTGGTTAGTCAATTTGGAACATTAACAGAGGAACTTAATTGCACCAACTTAATAAATTTTAGGATTTAATTGTACTATCACAATAAGTTTTGAGAATTTTAGTGTACTTATTTCAACAAGATATTTTTCCCTACTTGGGGAAAATTTTAAATATTCTTAAGTTGGATGTGAATTTACATATCAACATTATTGAGTATTGTGAAAGTTTAAGGAGAATTGGATTTAAAAAAAAGGTCAGGATGCGTTAGTAGCAAGATTCAGATTAAACAAACAGTAGAAAAGAAAAGTCAATCTAGACAGCCACGAATAAATTCGGTCTATTTGCGTGGCAAGTTGCACGCAGAAGATTTCTCTTTGGAGAATAAATTCCCTTTATGATGTCTTGATCAAATGAACAAGACACAGACGAGCAATTACAATTTCTGGATAGATGCCGGGTCTCGCCTACATATCTGAAGAGATCCGACTGAACCCTAATCAAGTCCCCTAGGCGTAGAAACGGTATGTGGAGGCGTCGGCGATGATGTTCCGCAATCCACCAATGGTCGATGCCATCATGATGAAGACTCCGATTATTATGGAGGCCTGAGGGCAAGTAAAGGAAAACAAGGTGTGTGTGAGTATGTCATTCATTCCCTGAAATTGCATTTAACAATAGTTTTGACTATTTAAAAGTGGGATTAGATAATGATTCGATTACCCAGTTGACGAACCAGTTGATGCTGAACTTCCTGGGCTTCTTGATGACCAACCACATGATACTAGGGAGCTGCAAGATCAAGGCTCAGATGAACAGGCTGCTCAGAAGATACTATCATAGTCTAGAATCAAAATTTAGCCATGGGAGAAAGAGGCTTACGAAGAAGGACGTGGGAGCGAAACCAAATCCACCAAAGAAACCAAGCAGGTCGCCAAAGAAAGGGAATGTCACTCCGATGAATAATGTGAATGCTGTATCAATCGCGAAACATGCACACCTTCACTTTCCGAATCATTTTTTTTGGTCACCAGCTAAAGTTAAGCTTTGAGATTTAACAAATGATTGAAGTAGGATGTGGGGAATCTCTCACCAACGTAAGCAGACCGAGTAACGAGGCGGAGCGTTCTTCCAGGAGGAAAGTTCGCTCTCTTCGCCATCGCGCTCTCCAGCATATCGAAAACAGGCATCGCGTAAACCTGCAGATGTTTTCCATATTACATTAGCTTTCTGGGGTGACTTGTCTAGGTCATCAATGAGCGAAAGTGTGGTTGAAGTCACACCTGATAACCACCAATGACATGGACGACCACCATCAAGTTAGCCGAGGCGATGAGCCACGAGGGTTTTTTGAGTGCGATGAGCACATTATCGTCGACGTCTTGCCCGAAGGCCCAGTAGCCTATGAGAGCTACGGGGAAGTAGCAAATGGCGTTGACGACGTAGGCCCCGACCACACCTTTCCACATCGGCACCTTGGACGGTGTCTCGGGGGTCGATGGGATGGTGGCCTGGATCTCCAGGACCACCGCGTGCCCCGTGAAGGCCGATGAGATCTGGCCAAGGGCGTTGAACACCCGGAACACATGGTCTGCGGAGTTGGCGTTCTTGTAGGCGTAGCTCACGTCGGGGACTCGACCATGGGCTAGGCTCCCTGCCCATGCTATGGTAGAGTAACTGCAGGAGGTCTCCCATTGGTCATGTTCTTTTCATGGTATCGTGTGAAGTCGCAATGAATTTTTTATTCAAGTACGGAAAATTTAACACTCAATTAGGAAAATATCCGACCAGTTATGGACAAATGATTTGGTGGTGGCGGCTACCAAATTCACTTTCATCAACTAGCCAATGGCTTGACACTAATTCTTGGATGGTGATTTTCCAACTGAAGCCATTCGAGAGTGACCGGTGAGTCACTTTCACTTAAAATTTAATGAACGTGAACCATGTGTGTTCCTTTAAGACTCAAGTATGCCTTAATAAGATGAGATAGGGGACGATTGGAGCTTAGTAATTAAGCAGTAACACCTCATATGATGCAGTCAACGCAACTTCTTTGGCACCCACCAAGAGAAAATGTCTTAGAATTTGGAAGCATGCTGATTTCGACTTCGAGCTGACCTATAGACAAGCGGTAGGGTTTGTACCTGAGAGACATTATGGCCGCGGCCAAGGAAACACTGGCGATGGAACTGATGTTCGGGAGCTGAGAGAGGAAGAAGTGGACCGACCCGAAGATGCAGATCCAGTAGGATTGCCTGATCCTTGGGCAGTCCGTGCAGATCATCTCCATGAACTTCTTGAGGCACTTGCCACCCGTGACCATGTACACGATGCAGCACCCGACCTGGACGATCAGCTGCTGGGGGAGCACGATCCACAGGCCGAGCCTCTGGCCGAAGGCGTGCTGCCCGAGGTCGATGTAGCGGTCGAACCGGGTCCCTGGGACGCACTCGTGGAACTGCACCATCTGCCACATTGTGTTCAGGGTCATGCACCAGGATAGGACCAGCATCGTTATTCCCGGACCCCTGGACAACATACACCAAATTTTATAGCGGATCAATTGTGAGTTCAGTGAACCTGAAGAGTTGGAAGTTCTGAGTTTGATTTCAAAGATCATTACCATCCTAGATAGGCCATGGCATAAGGCAAACTGAGGACGCCGGCGCCAATCATGGCCGTGACGGTATGGAAGGTGGAGTACCACCATTTGGCTCGCCGAAATGGGTCGCCGTCCTCCTTCCGTTTCTCATAGGAAGTAGCATCCTGCGGACACGTCTCGAGAAATCAAAAGACGGCTAAAAAAGGAAAAAAGAAGTGCGGCAGCAATTCTTTTTATGAGAAGACCGAAGATCAGGTATTGCAACCAGCCAACCTTCGGAGGAGGAGAAGCCGACACCATGTCTCTGCCCCCTCTAACGAATGAAACAGGAGTCCAAAGGCTGGATCTTGGAAGCTCAGCGGCCTTTGTCTTCGAGGATTTATAGTGGTTCGGTTAGCTTAAAAAGGAACGGTCATGCTTGTGTCTCTTAGTATCATCATCAAAGTGGAACTTTTCAAATTCCCATTTTTGAACTGTGCGTGACACGTCCGCTACCCATTTCCACTTTTTGTTTTTTTTTTGGTCGGTCAACCCATTTCCACTTTAGCAGCTTGTGTATGTGGTCTGCTAAGAAGCTAGAGGTTCAGTCGTCGATTACAGGTGCGGCAGAGGTCAAGCCAGACTATAAATATCTGTAAGTACTTTGTTCCTCGTGAGTGTTGATTGCAAATCTAGAGTTGACGGTGTAAATTGATCCAATTTTACAAGAGGGATGTAGGCGTCTCATTCGGGGAGTGAACCATTAAAAGGTATCCGTCTATATACAGACTGGAATCTTATGCACTTTTTAGGGTAGTTCAACATTTTTCTTGCACTGACAATCGCTAGATATCCTATAGCAATATATAAAATTAGTACAAGAAGTTACACGATGGACTTTTTTAGTTTTCTAATCATGAAGCTATGGAATTTTGATTGGTACTTGATATAATCCACTTGTGTAACGTCAATGTAGAGTCCATCGTGTTGTTTAGATTTTATTTGTTTCACGAAAAATATGACATTTCTGAAAAATGACTTTAAAAAAAAAAATGTAATTACTTTTTAGTATTCGGATATAACCTGAAAAGAAGTAGAAAATATTTTTTCTATTTAAAAGAAAAATGTTTTCTTTCATGCACTCTTTTTCAATATATTTGTATCATTTTATTTTTAAAATATAATTTTAATTATTTTACATTTTATTTTACTTTTTGTTTTTGCCTTCTTCTTCTTCGGTTAGTTGCTAGCCACGACAACAATTGAAGGTGAGCTCGAGCTCGCTTGACGCAAGCGAGTTAGATGCTCACACTCGTCTAGCTCGTTAATCTGATGAGTGGCAAGCTAGGGCTTGAGCTTGTCCCCTATCAAGCGAGTAGTGAGCCTCGAGGTCGGGCAAACTTGAGGGTCGCCTATGGCTAGTTGCTAGTGGTTGTCGTTATTTGCGATAAGCCAAGACAGGCTAAAAAAAAAATAAAGAAAGAAAAAAATAAAAAAGATAAAAGAAAAATAATTAGAAATTCGAATTTTTTTAAAAAAGAAAAAAAGATAAAATAGATGGATATAAGATAAGAGAAAGTGAGTGAGGAAAATGTTTTCCACTTTTTCATAAGTGAAAAATATTTTCCCTATCTTAGAAGACTTTTATGAAGGAATATTTTTCTCAACTAATTCATTTTCTGTGAAATGAATATAGGAAAAATCGGAAAATATTTTTTTAGAAATTATTTTTCATGAAATGAATGGAGTCTTGATGCCACTTTGAGTATACTTACGACTATTGACTAATGACACTAGGAACCTCTCTCTTGATTGCGTGTGAGCTCTACCCTCCCTTTCGAGTGTTTTGCCTGCCGTCCACTTGTCTTATTAGGCTGCGTTTGGTCGTCCGGATTTCTAAATGGGATAAGACTGGATAGGATAGGATAAAAAATCCGTGGATTTCTTCATATCCCATCAACCGTTTGGTGAACTACAGATTTAAAGTCGGATATCTTCATATCCTATCAAATTTACTGTTTGGTGAACTACGGATTTAAAGTTGGATATCCTCATATCTTATCAAATCTATGGTTTGGTGAACTAATCTTTTGGATACCCCTTCAAATCAAACGTTTTTAGAATAACCTCAATTTCAATATATTCACTTTGAAACATGAATTTTTTTTCTCTCTAACAAGTTTTTCATTTGTTTCCATTTTGTTACGGGTCCAATACCAAATCAAACAAATGCCCAATTAGAACAAAGCATAAAGTCCAAAGTCATTCATTTTTTTTTTTCCAGATGTCACGAGAATGCAATGACAGTTAATCACGTTAACGAATGATTTTTGGAAAATTCGCATTTATAAAGTATGTTACATTTCCTTTCATTGTGGTTCCTGGGTCTCCAGAGAGCAGGGAAAAAAGACCCCTGAGCTTCAATAAGAACTTAACGGATCAGTAACCAGATCGCCTCTTCCTCTCCCAAAAACACATCTATATCTACATAACCTTTGAAATAAATTTCATAAATCCAATAAAAAGAAGAAAAAATCACAAATTGATTGATCAATTAACTCATAACACATGTTAATGAGTGAGCTGAAAATTACCCGCAAACAATGGGTTTGTACAGAAAAAGTACCGTAAGACAGAACAAACCCAGATAAGAAATTGCAATGATGAAGCTGCAGAAGAGAAAACCCAACAAAGAACTTTTAGCTTCATCCTCCTGTTCTGCGAAATGGGTGTGGATGAATACATACTCTCTCTCAAGAGCCATAAATTAAAACCACTCTCTCTAAATTTGTGGCACGCGAGACTCGCTAATTGATTAGAACCAATGAAATGAGCGTTGGTCGAACTAGTATACAAAGAGCGAAACAAGCTAACAACTAACATCGCCATCCTCGCGAAGCAGGTAAATGGAGATAGAGCAGAGAGAGAACGTGGCAAACCCAGACCCTAGGCGAACCTCAGCCACCCTCGGCCACCCTCGATGACCATTGGTGGGGGATCAGCCCGGCAACCGGATTTGCATCTGGAATTCAGACCTAGGCTCATGGGCAGACCGGCAAGCCTAGGTGACCCGGCGACTGGGGGAATCGATTGGGAGGGCGACCGGCGGGCGATTGCCAGCGGACGGGGTCTTACCTTGGCGGAGGAAGAAGGCTTTCGTAAAATTTCGATGAGAATCGGAGAGCTATTGAGGAGAAGGCTTCAACGTCGATACTTTGGAAACAGAGAGTCGTTTGTGGGTGAACGATGGAGAAAGGAAAAAAAACGTAGAGTTTTATGTTTCGGATAAAAGAAATCCTATCCGACCTTATCCCACCCCCCTCGGATTTTTTTATCCGGTCTATATCCCTTCTATATCCGACCTTATCCTATCCTAGACAGCTGCCAAACACGAGATAGGATAAAACATATCATATCCTAGTTTTTATCCGGTCGACCAAACGCATTAGAGTTTTCGGCCTTTTGTCTTTGGACTCTCGCTTTCTACTTCACCACAACCAAGTGATTGATTTTGACTTGGACACATAAACCCAACAATGGCGCAATTCGTGAGTTTACAAATTGGGCTTTTCATCACATGGGAACTTGTATCTCCTTTTCTTATTAATTATCTCTTATCTACAATTAAAAGTATGGTGTTAATGGAATAATCTTTGCTTTGTCGTTTTACTTTAGGTACTGATTCCTCCTTGCATTGTTTTTTTTTGGCTGCTTTTGATGTAGTGGAAGGTCTGTTCAAGCCTCCACAAAGGACTGAGCAATTGAGTAGAGATTGGAATTCTTTTGGCCAAATATAAAAGTGCACGACCACATTGTGCTTTTGTGATTCTCGTGCTGCACCTAACCCCAGTAAAGGTGACGTTTACGAATTTCTGTCTGTTCCGTTCAAATTTTATGTCTTTTTCAATTTTGTCCTTCGGCCCTATCGCAACATGTTTTGACTGATTCTCGGCCCAAAAATAAAATAAAATAAAATAAAAAATTTCCATTTATTGGACAAATGGTTTATGGAGAAGAAACAAAAAAGAAAATGCAAAAGTTCATGCGACAGAATGTCGTACACTTGTCAAAGATTGTTGGGTTCTCCTCTGTCGCTAGTTGAAGACATCTAGATTAAGATGAAAACCCGGATTTCAATTAATTATTAAAAATACAAGCAAATGAAATTTATCAGAGTAGCCACAGATCATCGAATTTTCCTTTTTTTTTTTTCTTTCTCTTGATGAGGTTTATGTAATAATCACGTTACCGCATTGCTATCTAGTTTCACCGAATTCAATCACTAATCTTCAATGAAAATCCAAATTGACATTACCGTGACTTCTCTCTCCATCAAATTTACAATCTCCCTCATCAGATGGTTGGCAAGGCTGGGAAATTTTTTGCAAGCCTATGGTTCGTATTGTGTTATTGAATTCCTATTCTCATGTCGTCATCAAAGTTTCAACGTGTTCATAAGCTATTTTTCACCGATTTCCTTTTAATTATTGGTTAGGAACTTGATCACAGTAATTGTAACAAGATGAATTCAATAATAAGGCATAGTCTAGACACTAGTTACCATTTTTCTTTTTTGGGTAAATGACTCTGTTTACAATCTACTATTTAGGCACGATGATGGGCTGGATCGGCTGGATCGAACCGGGCCTTATCGAATGTGGCTTTCTTGGGCCGATTTGCATACCTCGATTAAGGAAGTTTCCAACGTTTGACCTCAAGAGGACAATGCGATGTTTAAGTCAGAAAACCAATGACAAGCAAAGAGAAATGAGCCGCGTGCTTTGAGAGACAGGAGGAGAAGAAGTTACAGGTTACCCAGCCTGAAATATAACACAGATAGTGGAGAGAAAATTTGGATATTCTATATGGCGATGCGAATCGATGCGTTTTCATCATTGGCATGTAGAATCAAAATCAAGTTGTTTAAGGTCGACATGGATTGCCATTAACTATAAACATGATTATGGCATGTCCGGTCCAAATTGCTAGCTCTAGTTGTTCTTCTTAGGTCTGGCTGTGACTGCTTTCCATGGTCTGAACTCCGGCGAAGGGCTGAGCTCTACTCCTCGGCACTGACCCGCCCTCCCCTGCCTCACCAGTGCAGGCGATCAAATCATCTTGAAGGGGCTGATAATTTAGCGGACAAGTTATTATGCAAGAGAGGATATAGAAGTGTACTTGAGCTCTCTCTTTCCAGCATAACTATCTCCTACTAGTTGCATGCACGTTGGATTCGATGTATTAGGCCTTTAAAGTAGTCAATCAGGGATTTTTAGTAGTTACAGCTAATTTATCCATTTATACTAATCAAGTGGTCCAAATGTGGGAACTAGTCATAAAAACTAATTTAAGGGAAGTCTTTAATCGTTGCTCAAAAGAGTTGCTCAAAAGAGCAAGTAAAAGCACATAAAAACGTCATATTCTTTTTTCATTCCTTATTAATAAAGTAAGAAGTGACGTGTTTTGTTGATTTTGTGATCCCAAATAATCTTATTTATCCTATAAAATCTTTTTTTTTTCTTTTTTGGGTGCACAACCCATGTTAATATCAAAATAATAAATTTAATTTTTTTTCTCACTCATATGATGTCTGAATGATATGGTTCAATGAAATTTCCCTATCAACGTTCTAATTGGACAATCCAAACAAATGGCCATGATATTTTCAGACTTGAATCGGACACATTACCTAGTGATGGATTGCTCATGACAAACACTATCTAATTCCTTTATTTTAGATAGTGACAAAAGTGCGTTTAATTAAACTAGCTATTCAATCTGCGTTTGCCAATAGAGGTGATTCGTCCTATCGGACTATGCTATGTTGTGTTGTATTGACATAAGGGTATGCTAAAGGTTGACATAGACACTAATCCACTAATTTAACCGGGTTTTATGAGACAATTATGCCTCTGGCGAATTGTGGACACGAACACGATACAAATATTAATCATGTCTTGTAAGTCGAGGCTAAATTGGCTTGAACATGATTAGCCTTGACCCAATCCCGTCAATTTCGCTCGTATTCCATTCGTGTCATTTTGCCATATCACCAATTACCATCCCTAATAATCGGATGAATTTTACGCTTATTAATCTTCAATTAATTTTAAGATTTTGTAATGCTTTGGGGAGCCCGTGCCACCATGGAAAGTGAATTTGAGAAGAGTCGCTCTCGTTATATTCCGCCTAATGTTAGGGATATCGAAGCTGGCTTACAAGTTTGGTTTTTACAAAAAAATCCGGTTAAATATTACCCCAAAGCAAATTATAAATATACTAAATAAAAAAAAAATATTCACATCCCAATATATTAATTACCCATAACACTACTAGCCAGTCGATAGTCAAACTTCGTACAATTTCCATAGTTAGTATACTTAAGAAGTGCCGACGCACAGAAATTTTATTTATTTTTTTTATTACAAAATGAGATGGGCAACTACTAAATGAGAATTAAAATAAGGGAGAGGAGCTAGACATACCGCGCCCCAACCCAGAACTTTATCACGCGACCTTCTAGTTCCAGTTTTGTTGATCGCGTCTTGTCACAATCAGTAATCACGTCTCCTCGCATGCGCATCTGAGAAAGCAAAATTACCCAGATTCCCAACCAAGCCACTACCACAATATTTTTCTCAATTTAAGGGACGTCGAATTAGATCCCTCTATCACGAGACCATCTGAAAACAAAGCAAGAAATTCGGCACCGGAGTCGCGACACGTATAACTCTACGGATTCTTGTCTGATCAGTACATAAAGTTAGGGATAAGGCGTATGAGAAATCGTACACTTTCTTTATACGGATACCGGGAGCCTGTTAACAGGACTCGATATCTCGTAAGCATCCGAAGGATCACAAGATCCCCCCCCCCCCCTCGAAAACTACGACGTGGCTTCATCACGACGGATTCTGGAATCGGAAGGGGGTGCCGAGCTACGGGACAAGCAAGGTCGCCGTCACGAAGCTTCTCCTCAAGAAAACGCCAAGGCCACGACGGACATATAATTTCATCTTTCGTCGAACCGATGAAAAGGCGAGATGTTTCGTTTTATGCGTGCGGACTGCAGCGTGAAAGATGTCCAGGAAATTTCCTGCTCGATCCGAACGAGAGGCGCGTGGGAGTTCAAGTTGGCCCACCACCAATGATTGCATCATGCTAGAAAAATCTGGTTTTAACCGAGACGTGAGGTGAGAATGCAGATCGTACGAGTCCCGGGCTTTCGACGGGGACATCCGAATTCCGGCACGCCTCGAATACTTCGTACTGGAAAAACGGGGGCGACCCCACTCGCTCCCGAAAAATGAGTACCGCAAAAAATTAGAATCCGATGACTCGAATGAAATTGACCTGGTGGGTTTGATAGATCGATTTCGTCATTTGCTTTAGGTGGAGGGTTTTCTCTTTATTGGATCGCTATTGAGGTATAGCTCCGAAATTGAAAGAGTGACGTGGAGTAAACGAATTAATATGGAGATCTGTTCCCCTCTCAACTATTTTATTTTATAGTCATAAGCTACCTGGGGATGGCTCTTCTTACTCAAGATCATTTTATTGATGAACCGCGGTCATCATCGTCCAATTAAAGATCATTTTAAATGGAAAACCTTAAAATGAAAGACTAATTGATCGATACATTGAATATAAGCAAACAGATGGCGACACAAGAGAAGACGTATGGTGAACACGATGCGATACATAAGCCATGAAGATAACATTAGAAAATTAACAAAGGGAAAAGGGTAGGAGTTAAAGAAAAACCACTTTTCGATCTCCGGTTGCCCAAACCGGCATTCTGGTTTTGTGCGATTGCTTGTGGGGATCGAATCCCGTACTCGAAGATTAGATAGAACATTGGAAAGGGTTGAAAGGCAAAGTTCAAAGGAAATCACTTTCGATCTCCAGTTTGCCCAAAGGGCATCTGGGTTTCATGCCTTTGCTCGTGGAGTTCGAATCCCGGAGCAGTAGTATGTCTCACTCTCCGGTCCCTTGTATGAACCAGACAGAAAGGATACATTTCATGCCTTTTTTATTTTCTCTTTACCCTTGACACCTTTTGGCCTCGTCTATTTATTCTGCCCAAGAGTCGACTCGTTTAAGCAAAAGCCACGCCACCGAACGGGCATAGAACGTCGCGCTTCTCGCTCTCCCTTCTGCTCTCTCTTCTCTCTGCCTGCAAAGCTCGTCCGGGCTCTTTCGGACGGAGGGAGGGAGTGAGGGAGAGAGGGTATCCGGAGGAGGAGTCCTTCTTGCCGCCGCTTCCATCTCCACGCTTGCCCCTCTCTGCCCCTCGCCAGCTGAGTCGAGATGAGCTCGGTCTTGCAGGTAATGTAATCCCTCTCGCTGGTTTCTGGGCTCGTCTTGAATGTTTCGGGTTCGATCTGTGATGGGTAGGGGATGATATTTGGAATTAATGGGTCTGTGCCAGGGCTTCTCCAAATCGCTCGCCATGACCGTGCTGTCCGAAATCGGAGACAAGACGTTCTTCGCGGCCGCGGTGAGTTTGACTGGCTTCGATTGCACCCCCGCCCCCCGCCCCCTGATTTATGGGATCTTGTTGTGCTGCTGTAAAATATAAGTAATTTGCAATACGGCATTTCCTCTCTTTTCTTTACTGGCTGACTATATATTAAATGGGTAGAGCCCCTTTTTTTTCGTGGCGAGAGCTATCGAGTTCTAAATTGTGTCGTGCGGGTTTCCATGGACCCACGTGAGAAGTGAAGTCATCGAATCTGATGATTCCGTATTGCTTTCCTGCTCCAAACGTCGATCTAAGTACTGTTTTTTCTCGAGTCGCGTGCTTTGGCATTTGCCCTGGAAGAGACCTGCCCAGTTAGTTATTCTTTGGTTTGCTGTAGGTAGAGGAGGCTGGTCATGTTGCTCTATACGGGGTTTGGGTTTTTGCTCGTATTACTTAATGAAATTGGCTTTGCAAAGACATGGGTGGTTGAGAGTTTATAGAATTTGTCACTGTTCCATTGGCTGATCTAGCCCAGCAAGTACCATGTATAAGAATTCAAACTTGGAAACCAGGCGATGCTGGAAAAAGCTTGATTTGATCTCTGGATACTATCCGAAAGAGTTCATTAGGTTCATGGAGTTGACTTTGGGGGATTGGAAAATTAGCTTTTGTCATCAGTGGCCTAGTTCTTCCATTTTTCTGTATTTAAATGAATATCAGTTATCCTGTTCTGCTACAACTACAAATCATTTTTCGGATTGCGGAGAACGCCCATTCCTGAGTGGTAAAAAATTGGACAGTCAGTGATAATGTTTCTTCTCTGGTAGCAACTTACTTTACGAGCTCAAATGGCTTTATCTCTAGGTTATTGGAGTTTATTGCTGTCATTTATCGTCATTTTAGTTGGTGGCACAAATTATTAGGAGAAAATAGATAGGTTTGCATGACATGTGTTGTATAAAAACGCAGAAATATGTCATCGACAAGACAACCTATCAAAAATTGGACCATGGTGCAAACCATCAAAACCCTTTCTTGAGAGCTAGTCGTGGATATAAACGTCTACTATTTATCCAAGGACATTTTCTTCTTCCCCTGAGGTTATTTTCTTTTGTCTGTTTGGTGTATAGAACGGCTCTGGTATCATTTGCTTATAGGCTAATTGCATGATGATGAGGTCTTTTCTTTTTTAATAGAAGCAAGATGAATACTATGAGTCTATGACCCTATCCAGCATCAGTTACAAGTCTTTTAGTAGCCTTCCCTATCACTTTGCCCAAAATCAGTGTGTTACTGGCCAAGGAAAGAAGAGCAAGATTTCGCATATTCACTCATCCTATCTTGCAGCTGCATCTGAAGTAGCCTTGTCCCTTTAGTGAGTGCTTCATTGTCAGCTGCTTGACTAGGTTCCATTGTGACCTGCATTACATCAAACTCTGCCTTCTTCTGCAATAGCTTCCTACCATGTTCATTTTCATGATTCGTGTGTTCAGATTCTGGCTATGCGTCACCCAAGGAGACTTGTCTTGTCAGGTTGCTTGGCAGCTTTGGTGGTAAGCGTACTTCTACAACTTTCAAATATTTAGTGCTGTAGCCTGAAGTCGTTCCAGACACTCTATCTTTCATGGACTAAGACCTTCTGTTTCTGTATCTTTTATCCAGGTGATGACAATTCTTTCTGTTTTTGTTGGTTGGGCTGCTCCTAACCTGGTTAGTTGTTCGCTTTATGATTTCTGCAATATTTATTTCTTCTATTGCTACTTAATGTGGGTGTCAATATACATGACGAGGGGAACATTTATTTTCTTTTACACGTTGGATGTCCATTTGATGTTCTTTTTTAAGGAAGTGATTGCCTGAATCACATGCTTTTGGTATAATTCTAGAATTCTGAAGCCTTTTATTTAATTGATAAGAATTTCATTATCTTGGAACTCTCATAATATGACTTTTGTTAATGTGAAACACCTCAAACCTTTCAAAATGCAACGATTGATGTGTAGAATTACACATGTTCTTTCATAATTTTTTCAAACTTGAGATGTCCTTTTCCTTCTTCAAAATTTTGGAGGGAAAGCCACTAGTAGAATTAATAAGCTGCAACAAACAGGCCTACCTCCTAAATCTACTGCATGCATGTCTTGTTGTTGTGATCCTGACCTGGTTTTACCCTTTTCCTGGTTGATATCATATTTATAGAGCCTATTGAGATGTAGTTGAAGAATAAAATAATTGTTTCAATTTTTTTTTTTTTTTTGTTTCGGAAAATCTATTAAGCTGTTTTGAAATCAGTCTAGACAGTGAGACTGAAAGGCTTTCTACAGGCAGAGGGTTTCAGTGGAAACGAGCTGTATTTGATGCAATTTGCTTCAAAGACTCTTGAGAAATAACTTTAGTGCATGATAAGCTGACCTAGCTATTACTGTCATTTCTTTTCTGCATGTCTCCTAATTGCAGTGATGCATTATGCCTGTAGAATTGGGCCAATTCATCTTATTCAAACAGAAAGTCAAATAAAAAACTTACCTGAACTTGTACACTATAGACAGATGGACCTGGATTGACATTTGCACCATATTCGTGTCAATCATTTCTAGTACAACAGCGCTGTACTGATTTGAGCTATCCATTCTGAATCTGTGACACACTGTGATTCATTTCTCCTTTTTAGTCCATAAAAAGAATCTCGATTTTCAGCCTTTTCTATTTGAATGTAAATTTTTTTGGTTCACCGAATATATTCTGACGTTATGGAATTCTTTGTGCAGATTTCCCGCAAATGGACTCACCATATAACAACATTGTTATTCTTTGGGTTTGGCATTTGGTCTTTGTGGGATGGATTTCATGAGGGAGGGTAAGGTTATCAATTATTGCTTCTCCCCTAGACTTAACCTTTTTCTTCTCCCTCTAGACAAAAAGGTTTTACTTGTGTTGAGATTCTCTGGTACCCTTACAGGGAATCTGAAGAACTCGCTGAAGTTGAAGCAAAATTGGTGGGTCTTCCTTTGTGTCTCTTGTCTGTATTACCTTGTACAGAAATCCCAATCAGTTGTGTCTGTCATTATGTTTTGTCATTAGGATGCCGACTGGACGAAGGCTGGCTCTGGAGCAGCCAAACAGAATGGCAAGGTACACTTCTGATGAGTGAAAAACGGTGTGATGACTTGCTTATGTTGTGGCTGGTTGAGAAATTGAAGTCAGAATATTTGAGACCCTGCTTTATGCTTTAACACCTTTAGCGAACCTGCCAGGTTGCTGATGATGTTAAAAAAGAGACGCGGCCATTTCTCTCACAGTTCTTCTCACCCATCTTGTTGAAGGTCTGATATCTATATGAAATTTTAGTTGTCTGAAAACAATATTAAAGTTCCTGATTATTCGCATTATTCCATTCTGCAGGCATTTTCAATCACATTTTTCGGTGAATGGGGTGACAAGAGCCAGGTAGACAGTCCTAGGAAATTCAAGTTCATGTCACAATTTTATTCTCTGTACTCTTTTGTTCTCTTCATTTGCACTGAGTGCAATTTCATTTTCAGCTGGCTACAATTGGTCTGGCAGCAGATGAGAATCCATTTGGTGTAGTTCTTGGCGGAATTGTGTAAGTCAAGCTCCGCATCTTCTTGTTGCAGACATTCATATGTTTCTTTTCATATTAGACTACTATCTGTAGCTTTGAGCACATATGGGGCTCTGTGCTTTTATCTTGAGTCTTGACACGTTCATCACGATCATTTAGTTTATTATTTGGTTCATCAATGTGTGTCAACTCCCTGATTCTTCAGACATCGAAAAACTTAGGTAGGAAAGGTTGCAGTAATCAGTTGAGACTACCATTCTGCTAAGCCAAGGATGAGTTATTCCTAATGAATGTATTTGGTAGTTATGAACTTATCTTTGGCCATAAATTAGTCACTTAGTTAATCAGTGAGGAAATTATTTACGAAATGCTGGAGTGTTACTTGAAAAGTTGGTCTTATCCTGGACGATGAGAAAATTGGTATGTGTTATTCCGGGGCACCAAATGGCCGTCCTCGAAACCAATTCCCAAGTATTGAGATTTATGAGGTTTCTTATATTTCTCCAGAGGAAAAGAAATTGATAGAAGTTAACACTTGGTGATTAGTTGGGTGAACAGTCGCGGTACTCAGTTAGCACCTAAGCATTCTCAGTGAATGAGGAGTTGGTTGTTTTGATCCTTCTGGTTTCTACACGTTTCATGTAGAACTATATGCAACTTATTAAGCTGGTTCTACTTGCTTTATGCTTTGGTGTATGATGATCACCTACTATCGTTTGGACTTGGGGACAGCAGATAATTTGGGTGAAACCAGGGTTAATGTAGTGGCAGTGCTCTTTGCTCTGAGGACTATGAATTTGTACTAAGTCGGTAATCACAATTTGAAAATTTTTGTGGAAGTTTTGCAGCATTGTGCTTCTGATGATTTAAAATGCATGGATTATGTGTTAGGTGGCTGTCTTGGTACGGAAAAGAGCATCATGCCGGCATCATCATTCTCATACTCTGACCAGTGCCTTCTAGCTATATGAACAGTCTTAAAAATCTCAATGTCTAACATTTTGTACTGCATATGATGGCACTTAACTGAGAATGTGCCGTCTTGTGTCATAGGATCTCTTTCTGCAGTTTTTCCATAGCAAAACTTAAGTTGATAACTGATATACTTATGCATTCTGCATACTTCTGGTATGTTTCCTTTCACAGTGGACAAGCATTGTGTACAACTGCTGCTGTTGTGGGAGGGAAGAGCTTGGCATCTCAGATTTCTGAGAAAATAGTAAATTCTGCCTCTTGTTTGTTTGTATGAGGCAGTTATATTTTCCCTCTCATGATAATAATTTGGGACATGCTTGAACTGTTGCATTTTTCAGGTAGCCCTTTCAGGCGGAGTCCTCTTTATCGTGTTTGGTATTCAGTCCCTTCTCTCAACAGTCGAATGATAAGACACACGGTATTGTTTAAGGTGAGTGATATTACATACAATATCCACCGTACATTTGGGCCACTAATTCAATCAAAACTCCGCTAGCACATTCCTGTTAAATCAAGTCAAATGACAACTCCACCTAGTTCAAGGTATTGGTATCCTGTTGATTAATTTGTCAAAAGAGCTTGCGTTTACTGACATCCCTGCCCATTTCTTGTTATGTTGTCTCGTACAATTGGGAAGAACTATTTTTGTGCAAAGCCACTCGTGTCTTGAGTTGTTTCTTAATGTGATTGCATCGGCTGAACTTTTTTGTTTCTTTTGCCCCTAGTGAGAAGATATAAGGAAAATCAGCTTCAGCTTTCTGGATCGCCAAAAGAAGGGGATTGGAACCATTTATCCTATAATACTTCATAGCGACATGGAAGCTAAAAGATGACAACTTTAATTTCGAAAGAGACATGAGTTGGCTTCACGGTGACGGTAGCCAGCTACATTGGTGTATTTTCGACTTGCTATAGCGACAATTCTTAGAAACTTCATTCAGTCCATATAACATTTTGCTTCCTTTCTGACTCTTCTATAGATGAAAATCGTACTGGAATGCCCCAATGTCAGGGATTCCATTGCGATCAATATAGCTTAGATTGCTCTTCACCATATCCCTGCCACTCTTTCTCACTTGTATTTTTCCCTGGGACACCGTGTGCCCTTTATGTACTTGTATTCTGTCCAACATGCTTTTCTTTTTCTGGCCAATTAGCAGGAGGTTTTCTATAGTTAATCTTTTCATGATGAAGAAACTACCTGTGTGTTTAATAAATGAAGTACTTTCGGATGCTTTCTCGTGTATATTCGCCCATCTGGCTAATTATTGGTTAAAATACCAACAATTGACTGCGATTTAATTCATACATTCTCCTTATGTTTCGAACTTATGATTTTCACCTTCCTCGACCACTCCTCTTTCTCGCCCCTTCTCTTATTTCATTTCTCGAAGACCAACATGCAAAACTACCTTAACACGATATAATCATGAATAGACCCTAAAAGTCTTTTTAAGTTCTTTCAATATGCATTTTTTTACATCCACCCCATTATGCATCTAGAAATTAAACGATGCTAGTGAAAGCTCAGGCTCCCTCTTGTTCCACTCGAGTGGCTCATTTTGAGTTGTTTACTTGCAAAACTCTTCATAAATTTACTTAGACTGCGTTTGGTCATCTACGTTTTTTGTCGGATAGGATAAAAGTCAGATAATATAATAATGGGTGTTATATCTTATACAGTATTTGGTAAATGATTGGATATTATATGAAGATAGACATGGTACCATTTTGCCTACGCACAACCAATGTGCCATTGTCATCAACGTGAAGTAGCTGTTGCCTCCGCTGCCACCTGTCAAGTCGCCGTAGACATCAACTTGCCACATATTTAACTGGATCTCTTGGTGTTAGGGTTTCCACACTTGCTGAAGTTTTGGACACCGAGGCTGGTTACTATGGAAAAGGTGTTAACAATCTAAACCCAGATCAAGAAGAAGAGGAGAAAAACATAAAAATTAATGAGGTTCAGCAGTGTGCCTACATCCTCGAGTAAGCCTCCCGGACCCTCTTTTTATTTTTATTTTTCTCCTTAATCATTATATGTGTACAAACCCCTATATATACAATCAGACGGACTTCTACAACTCAAGTGTCTCCAAATTAGGAAAATAAAATGCTTTGCTAATCAGGAGGAAAATAAAATGCTCTGCAAATCAAGAGGAAAATAAAATGCCCTACAAATTAGGGGATTCTAGCTCACGCCAACACTCCCCCTCCAGTTGGCACATAGATATCTCGCATGCCCAACTTGTCTATGAGCTGTAGAATGTCTTGTTTGTAGCAGCCTTTGTCAAGATATTTGTTAGTTGGTCTTCGAATTTCATGAATGGAAATTGAATTACCTTGAAATCCAAGTTTTGCTTAATTAAGTGATGATCCACCTCAATATGTTTGGCGCGATTGTGTTGGACTGGATTGTGAGAGATATCGATAGTTGCTTTGTTATTTCAAAACAACTTCATTTCAGACACAAGTAAAATCGAGTTCTGTCATCAATTTCTGAAGCCATAGGAGTTCACATAGTCCTTTAACCATTCTTCTAAACTTTGCCTTTGCATTTGAGATAACTATCACTTTTTGCTTTTTGCTTCTCCAAGTAACTAAATTCTCTCCCCCGAAGGTAAAGTACTTTGAAGTTGATCTTCTGTTTGACACACTTTTAGCTCAATCCGCGTCAGTGAAACCTTCGATCTTAAGATGCCCACTCTTTCGAAACTGCTCCCTTTACATATCGAAGAATTTGCATTACACCATCCATATGGTCTTCACTCAGAGCATGCATAAACTGACTTATAACACTCACTGCATAGGCAATATTAGGATGTGTATGCGACAAATGATTTAGTTTGCCAACTAACCTTTGATATCTTTCTTTATTTGTAGGTATCTGATTAGAATACTCTCCAAGTTTGTGATTCTAAACAATCAGTGTGTCTGTAGATTTGCAATCTAGCATTCCTACCTTAGCCAACAAATCCAAAATATACTTTCTTTGAAATAGAAAAATACCTCTCTTAGATTTTGCTACTTCTATCCCCAAGAAGTACTTGAGTCCACCAAAAACTTTCACGTCGAACTCCATTGAGAGCTTTTGCTGTAATTTCATGATTTCCTCCTGCTCATCTTTAGTGATAATCATATCATCTACATAAATAATAAACACGATTATCTTACCTCGACTTCGCCTCAAGAATGGGATGTGATTAGAATCACTTTGAACATACCTGCACCTTTTTATTGCCACACTGAATTGTCCAAACTAAGCTCTAGGAGACTGTTTCAATCCATACAATGATTGCTCCAACTTATAAACTAGTCTTGGCTGTGAAGAAGGACTATAACTTGTGGAATATCTATATAGATCTTCTCTTCAAGGTCATCATGAAGAAATACGTTGTTAATAGCAAGTTGGTGTAGAGGGCAATCTAAATTAGCTACAAGAGACAATAACACTCGTACAGTATTTAGTTTTGCAATAGGTGAAAATTTTCCTGAAAATTCACCTCATACGTCTATGTATATTTTTTAGCTACTAATCTCGCCTTATACCATTCAATAGATCCATTTGCTTTATACTTGATCAGGAACACCCATTTGCATCCTATTGTTTTCTTTCTCTCGGGTAGTTCAACTAACTTCCAAGTATTGTTTTTCCGCGACGCCTCCATCTCTTCCTTCATAGCTTGAACCCATTTAAGATCTTTCAAGGCGTCTTGTACTCCCCCTAGAATATATGCTAATGATACAATGGAAACAAATGCCCTCAATGGCTCAGATAATTTGTCAACTGAAACATAGTTACTGATCGGATAGGCAATCTTCTTCTTCCTTCCACCATCTGTTGAGTAGCTTGGTGAGTATCGGTTTAGGGGTTTTCCTTAATTGTGCTTAGCCAATAATTTATATCCCACATAAATATTAGAATTATCATGTAAACTAATAATAGGAGAAATTACCTCAAGAATTTCCTTAAGAGTTGGGTCGGGCACTAAGGAAGATGAGAGAAGCTTTTCTAGAAGAGCCGGTTGGTCTTGTAAACTTGGCACTTCCTGTACCGAACCTTCCCCTGACGGGATTTGCATTGAAATTTCCAAAACATCTTGCCTACATTCTAGGTTTTCTTGCTCAATATCTATCAGAAAATTCTGGCCTAGTTCGACCTTAGCTACCGGTGGCAATGTTGACATTCCACTGATTTGTACTCCCCCTGAGGCCGTAATATCACCGCCAGTCTCCTACCAATTCTTCTTTTCCGTCTGTATCTCCTCCTGGAAAGAAGAAGTGGTGTCCCAAAAGAAAGATTTTGTCTCAACGAATTAACATATGTCTTCTTAGTAGATGGATTATATAATCAATATCTTTTATGATGTGAACCATAGCCTAAAAAAAATACACCGCATAACACATGGTTCAAGTTTTGTGCGCTATGTTTTAGGGATGTGAACAAAAACAACGCATCCGAACACCTTAGGGGAAATAGTAAGAATCGATGGT
This sequence comes from Eucalyptus brandiana, assembly GCA_014182725.1. Taxonomy (NCBI): domain Eukaryota; kingdom Viridiplantae; phylum Streptophyta; class Magnoliopsida; order Myrtales; family Myrtaceae; genus Eucalyptus; species Eucalyptus brandiana. Next base: position 36,246,945 of record CM024669.1, read on the forward strand.
AAATTGTACATGAGATGAGAGAGCCTCCAATGGTGTCTAAAATTATAATGCCTTCGACGGCATTCGATTAATAAGATGGATTGTTGTAGCCATTGTATTATTTGAAAATAGCGAGGGACATTATTTTCAAATAATTAAGATCGAGTTGTCTCATCTAGGTCACATGCCTTTTCAAATCATAAACTTGAGAAGCATCAATCCGATAAAAAAAAAAAGAGTAGTAGCCACTGCATTTCAAACCGCTTTCACAGTTGGGAAGCAAATAAAGTTACTGAATAAAACTGGGTCCATGGAGTTTATTAGCCATCCTTTTACAGTTGAATCTTCAGTCTTCCACTTGTGATACCCTCGAGTCCATAGATGAAGGCTAAGGAAGGTCACCATTAATGTATCCTAGCTTGTCCTTCCTCATGATATACATCTCTACCACTTGAGACCATAAGTCATAATTAATCCCATCCAAAATTTGATTGCAATTTGTGTTGAAGATGGATTATTTTGTGGTGTCGGGGTCGGGGACTGATTCTAGGTTGGAATTTGAGTTAATTTAGTTGTCAATTTTTTCAGAAGCACATCTGCTGTAGAACTCTTCCCTTGATTTTGGTGGGGAATCGCTACTCATGAATTTGCCTATGATATAAGCTAGGGAAAACAACAACCGAATTTGTGGCAAGTATACTATCCCACATGCACGGCCCTTCCTTGGCCTCAGAATAGGGATTGCTTATTAGCATCAAATTCCTTTTCATTTTTTGACTCATATCGTGCAAAATTTTAGGGTAGCAGAATTCTGATGTATATGTTTCACCTTATGGATAGTGTAGAGCATACTATTAGGATTGATCATAACATTCATAGTTTTTAAAGGATCATACCAATAGAAAGGTAAAGAGGAAAGAGATTTTAGGAATTCATGGTAAACCATACAATAATATTTCTGCATAGTGTGCGTTTTGCCCCTTAACATTTACATACACTGCCTTATATAAGCATAAGACAACATACTAGAATTTTACAGACCCCGTTTGGCCGACAAAAGCCAATTATTTGCATCTATTGAGTTTTCTATTGACAGACTGACTTTTCTACTCATAATCCCATTTTTTTTCACTCCCGTTATAGTGTTACAATACTATGAATAGTGCCAAACAGTACATAAATAGTATGCTATAGTACTAAATAGTACGTGAATAGTATGCTATAGTATTTTCATTCAAACTTTTCATCTCCTTCGTGTGATTCCTATGCCTCATTTGTTTTGTCTTGAATAAATCTTTGGCAAAGTCTTTCTTTCCTTCACTTATTACGCCTATGGATAGGCTCTCTGGTGCTCTCGTTCGTGTCCAAATCTTCTCCATATTTTTGCCTTCGGTATTCCTTAATGATTCTTTCAATTTCTAAGGCTTGAAGATGTTCAGTACTTGTATCATCTAGAGGTTGGTATGAATTGGACGGAATATCAAGAGAATTGAGAGTTTTTTTTTTTTGGATATTGTTGCTTGAGTGCTTCGAGGAGCTTCTCTAGTTCTTCAATTGCTAGGTAAACTTCCATTTTTGATTCATATGGTATTTGTCTTTTGGATGACTGATGATTGCTTGCCAAAGCATTAATGGAGCTTTCTGGGATAGCGGGTTAGGGTATATACCCAAGTTGAAGCGATGGACTTTCTTTGTCAAGATTTAGTCTGAGTGCAAGCTGCAATTTACCATGATCAAAAGGATCTTGTGGCAGTAGTCCTCCCCATGGGTCTTGTGATGATGATGAAGTTGGATCCTATGAATTTGTTGGTGACTCAGAAGTGTTTGATACATCCATTCCATTATATCTTCTTAGGCAAGCGTCGATCGCTGAACGAGTTGCTTGATAGTCATCACAATAATCCCAAGAAACTAGGTCATCTTCTATTGGCCATGCTTCTGGTAGAATAACGTGATTGTGCTGGCATAATATCCTCTGCAATTCTTGATATTGTCGAGGATAAGCGAAGATTCTACAAAGGAATGTTGCAAAAATCTCATTTGAAACGAATTGAGGTTTATATGTAGATTTTCCAACATCTACTAGAGTTTTACACATATCTCCACTAGGATGGAGAAATACTCATAACTTGAAAAATAAAATGATTGTATACAGTTTTTGGTCAGGCTTGCATGCTTTGAGTTGGGCTTGAAAAATATTTTTCTATGCACATAATTCTTTGGACCAACTAAGCATTTCTCCAAAATATATATACTTGGCTTCTCCTTGAATAATTCTGCTGATAATAAGAGGCATCTTGGTTGTCGGAAACTCAATGGCTATGGTATAAAAATTAAACAAATACCAATAAAAAAGTTCAAGTTTTTCAGGAAATTCCTCTTCTTGGAAGAAAGTGAAACAATGAATAAATGGATATATTGGATCTAGTCCATTTGGTTTGAGGAGAAGACCACCATATTCACTAAAAACATGGAAATGATATTGCCACGTAAGTCTTCCATGATTTTCAACAAAAATATTGTCTTAGATCAGCTCTAGGATATTTGATGGATGTAAAGACATATGATGGATATGAATACAAATGCCATTTGAGCTTTATCTCTCGAGCTTTGAAACCACATTTTAGATTTCTTACCACATATATAGATGTGGGAGTTGCAAATTCTTTTGGTTTGGATAGAAAGTCAACAATTATATATTTTTTTTCCCATAATATGTTTGGTCTCAAAGGAAGGCTTTAAAAAGCATTCTGCCCATTAAGAAGTTGTGGATGCAGAATTTGCTTCTGCTTGAATTTCAACATTTGAGAAAATCAAGACATGTCCATCTCCACAAGGAAATTATGTCTTATAAGAAGAAATTCAAACTTTTTGATATCATATTTTACCGCAAAGATTTCTTTGAATGTAAAGTGGTAATGCATTTCCGCTAGTGTGAATCTCTCACTTTCCCTTGTGTCCATAAAATTGTTGTTTTCCATCAATTTCTTAAAAATGAATAGTAGCCCAATATTCATCATTGGCATCTGTTGGTACGATTCTTTTTTCTCGTGGAAGGGATTTGTAAAATAGAGAGATGCTGCAGAATTTCCTTAAGTTTGTGTATAGAGTTAGTTTGTTGCGGTCTCTATGGAGGAGCATATTTCTTGAGCATTTGTTGTAGTGGATTCACAAACTTTGTGATTTTGGAACAAAATCCTCGAGATAAGTTACAAATCCCAAGAATTGTTGAAATTGCTTGTGGGAAAGATTTTTCATTAGGGAACTTTTGTAACTCTTCAGCAATATGATGAACGGGATAATAAGTTCCATTTTTAATATGGATCCCAAGATATTCAATTTATTCTTGGGCAATGATCATCTTCTTTTGGAATAACATGATGCCATACTTTCGCGCCCGGTCGGCAAATTGGGCTAATAATTTATAATGAAAATCCTCATCTAGACTATAAAGGAGGATATTGTCAATGTAAATTTGAGCATTGGCCAGAATAGGTTAGAAAATTCTGTAAATAGCATTCTAAAACAACGAATGGGCTGTTTTGAGGCCAAAAGGGAGCACCTTTTACTTAAAATGTTGATTTAGAATACAAAATCCAGTTTTGCACTTATCCTTAGGGTGAATTCCCAACCGTCAAAATCTAGCTTTAAAGTCAAACTTGGAATACACTTTAGCATGGGTGAGGCTGGAGAATTAAAAATTCTGATGTGGTAGAAGAAATTTATCATTTTGCAAAAATTGATTGAGAGGCTGATAATTGTTCGCCAATCTCATCTTTCATCTGTTCTACTACTCGCTTGTTGATATAGAATGCTTCACAAGCCCTGAGAATTTGAGGGCTTAATTAGTCCTTGATGAAGTAAATCCAAACATTCTTTTTGTGCAAAAAGCAAATGTTATGGATTCACTCCAAAGTGGCTAGCTTTGGTGAGATTGACATCTTCGTTTTTCTTGAATGGAAGATTGATGAAGAAATTAGGATTTTTCCACAAAGGGCTGAAGCATTTTTGGACAAAGTCTAAGTAAGAGTCTGTACACGCCCCAAGAAAGAGTTGCAAAATTGGATCCAAAATACTCATTTGAATAGTGAATTTTTTTTTGGATGTCTACAAACTCCTGGAACCGCCCTTTGAATCGTAGCCCATTAGGCACAATTCTAAGTTTAGGAGTTTGTGTAAGGATATCCCAGCCAATAATGGTATCTTTATCTGGTGAGCTAGATTTAAGGATGTTGATAGTGACTAAACACCAGGGAAAGAATTGTTTGGTGATGGGTTTATTTCGAACTATTGTAGCAGAGGTATCTCCAGAAGCAGAGTTAAAATACCGAGTGTATGACGTCTAGTATTTTCTAGAAGTATCTTTATATTAAGAATAGAAGCATTCTCTTTAGTGTTAACTAGGGCAATAAGGGAAATAGGCTTATCATACTTGGATATGTATATTTTTACACAGATCTTGGATTGTGGGAGGTTAAGAGAAAAAGAGCACCATTTCTTCAAGTTCTTCTGATGAATTTTCAGTGTCATTAGTCCATGATCACGATTGGATAGTACACATAGTGTGTTTAGTTGATTTATCTTCCGAGAGGAAGACTGATTCAACATCATCATCCTAGAGTGATACTCCAATTTGTTTCTCAATCTTTTGGATTAAATGAGAATTTTTTCCTTTGACTTTTGAACAATTTTTGGCAAAATAGGCTTTCTTATTGCAAATATAACACTTGTCAGATTTTCTACGCCTTCTAGGAGAGCTTCGTTTAGAATGTCTTTTTTCACAAGAATAGCTATTTGTGCATTTTCTTTGGGGATAAGTGTTCCAGAAGTCCTATAACTTGTCACGAAAATGCATTTCAGTCCAAAAACTTGCAAAAAGTGCATTTAAGTCCTAAAACTTGTCAAATTGTTTCAAATGAATCCTAAGATCGACGTTAGCATTTTCCGTTAAAAATACTAACGTGGCATTTTAAATAATTTTTTTTATTTTTCACATGAATTTTTTTAATTTATTTTTAAAAAAAATAAGATTTAAAAACTAAAACAAATCAAATTTATTCATTTTATCTTATTTTCACCAAAAAATTTAAAAAAAGTTAAAATATTTATTAAAAAAAAAAAAAACAGCGGCTCCTCTTCCCCGCCACTACCGTCGCCGCCGCCCATCATCGGAGGGGCGGGGCGGTCGGCCGGCCCCCAGGTGGGGTGGCCGGGCCTCGCCGGCCCTCACGGGGCGGCGGCGTCGCCCGCCTTGGGCGAGGCCTCGTCGGCCCTCGCTCGGGGCCGGCGAGGCTCGCCCGGATCCGGTGATCCTCGCCGGCCCGAGCGAGGGCCGATGAGGCCTCGCCTAGGGCGGGTGAGGGTCGCCGACCCTCGCTGGGGGCCGGCGGGCTGGCCACCCCCGCCCGGGGCCGGCGACCGTCGCCCAGCCCCTTCGGCGATGGGTGGCGGTGGCAGCGGTGGCGGTGGCGGGGGAGAGGAGCCGTGCTGATTTTTTTTTTAAACAATTTTAAAAATAAAATTTTTAACTTTTCTTTTTAGTTTTTGTTGAAAATAAGATAAGAATAAATTTAATTTTTTAGGTTTTAAATCTAATTTTTTAAAAAATGGATAAACATTAATTAAAAAATACACTTGGAAAATAAAAAATTATTTAAAATGCCACGTCAGCATTTTTAACGGAAAAGGCTAACGGCGTCGATCTTAGGACTCGTTTGAAACAATTTGACAAGTTTTAGGACTTAAATGCACTTTTTGCAAGTTTTAGGACCGAAATGCATTTTCGTGACAAGTTGTAGGACTTCTGGAACATTTATCCCTTTTCTTTGTATGTCCCAAGGATAATCTTTTGAAATGTCTTTGTTTTTTGCATCGATCTCCATAAGAAGGATCATCACAAGAGTCTTTCTTTGAATATTTGATTCTTAACTCAAGCTTTTGACAAGCCCAATCAAGTTCTTTATTGCTCTTTAGATAACTCTTGAAGGCCTTTCTTCTGATGCAAAAATTGTCAAGAGCAAGATGTATCTCCTATTGGAGTTTTCTGAGAGGAACATTAGCAACCATCTTTTGCTTATTCTGTATGGATATTTCCACAGTTTGGCCAAGCTCTTTTGAAACGGAGGTCAAAAATACCCACTTCAAGTTGGGATTAGCTCAAATGAGCATAAAATAGTTTAAACATTTCTTGGAAATGCCTATTGAGATGCTTTCTTTGTAATAAGCAACACTTTCTTTTAACAAATTCTCTCCTTCTAAGCTCAAGATCCTCTAGTTTACCAATAAAGAAGTGGTGAATCACACGGATCATTTGATAGAAATATGTCTGGAGTAAAAATCTCATTTGATCTTAGTCAAAAATAGTTTTCCACTAGTCTTTTAGGCTTCCAGTAAATCTACTCACAAATTTAGTTAGTATTTCATATCGACTTTCAACAGAAAGTGCTTTGGTGTTGAGCCACGCATGAAACTCTTGTAATCTATTTGGCCATGTGGAATATGGGATATCATTGAGTGTGAAGTAGAATTTTGAGGTTGAAGACTTATGTTCAAGATTTGAATCATTAAGGTGTACTACTTCTGGCTTAGATGGATTTGAGTCTAATTCTATTTCAAGGGGATCGGCCATAAAAATAGCAAGCACACGGGATACTGAGAGTTTGTGGCTTAGAGGTTGAAGTATTTCAGAGGAAAGGGAATCCAATTCTAAAACTAATTTAGAGGTATTTTGCTTGGTGGAGTCAAATGCAGCAATAGTTGGTATATTTTTCTGCTTTAATCTTATAGGAAAGTCTCAAGTAGATTTGAAATCATATGAGCAGAGCAGAGCACCGGAAAAGGTTCATAAGCTGGATTCTTTTCTTCACTAATCTTTATTTACTTTTCTATCTCTTTGATATGGTTTTGAAGTGTAACAATGATCCTTTGATCCTATCTTGGAGCTTCATTAATAATTGAGGCAATTGATGTAGTCCTAGAGGGGCCCACTTCCATTGGAATCGTTGGCCATGATTGGGAAAATGGATATGGAGGAGGAACGAATTTTCCATCGGAGCTTAATTCGTCTCCTTAATTTTTCATTTCAGCCATCTAGTCTTTCAAATAATGACGAGAAACATATCTTCCAGATTCCATCTGTTAGAGTTTCTTTTAGAATGTCTCAAACAAATTATTTGTGACAAAAAATGTTTGATCAACATGATCAAGAAGAGCTTGGGTGGTTGAAAGTTGGTGTCAATTATCTTGAGAACATTATTCTGAGCCCAAGCATTTTTTGACTATCAATTTAGGACAGCTTCAACAATCGTGACTTTTTTTTTTGTCTTCCATGGTCGTCAATATTTGTGGGATTCGGGACCTTAGAGTCAAGATGGAATCGATTATGGGCATCTGTAAATTCTTCTAATGCCGGAAATGGAGCATTAAAATTAAATCTTTCCACATGTGAAAAGCTTGAGGGTTGGAACATGCAGACAGATGGAAGGATAGGTGGTGGTTCCGGTTTTAGGAAACATGAGAATTAAGGTGTTTTGGGTACTTTAAGAGGAAACGAATTCTTCTTAACCCATTTGTGAGTGGGTTTATAGAAAGGTGAGACAACTGGCTTCTAGAGTGAAGGTTTCTTTTTAGGTGGTGATTGAGGAGGTAAAGGGGGTTCATATGGTTCAGGGATTTTTGGAGGGAAATGTGATCGAGGTGGTTCATACGAGACGATGAATTGATATTTTCCTCCATCTTCATCAAGAAGCCTGATAGTGAGGTCTCTGTCAAAGTATCTCTAGTGAAGTTTATCTTTTGACTCTTTCTTTCTTCTAGATAACCTATCATCTTCTTCTTCATTCGGAGGATTTATACAAAGGGAACACTGACAATCAAGATCCTAAAAGTAGTGTCCTGTACGAGGGTCTTTGTAGTCATGAATATAATGTCTTTCTTGGTTAGAGGACTCAATTATGGATTTTGGATTGGGATGGTCATTGTTAATTGGAATATTAGCTGCACAGGGTTGCATCATAAAAATAGTAGGAAAAATAGAAGAAGTGTTTTCTTCATTTTCCTTACTAAATTTGATGATAATTGTGCCATAATTTTCCTTGGTAAATTGGGACTCTATGGATTGGATAGGCCTGGAGTTCTGGTGGATTTTTTCGTAATTAGTTACCCATGTGTCTAGGAGTAACTTAACCAATTGATCTCAAGGAATCAGTTTAAGGACATAGATACAAGAAGTTTGATCATTGTTTACCGAAGTAAACAAGACATCTTTAGAGCTAGGGAAGTTCGGGTCAATGGTATGGTTCTAGACTTGATAAACCATTTGGTAATGCAAGATAGCAGCAATGGAATATGGAGTCTAAGGTGTTCTAATAATCTGTAGTTGAACCTTAAGCGCTGAGAGAAGTCGTGGATCCAAGAGAGCCATATTGAAGTTGGGTAACGGCGTAACAAACAATGTTCCTGCATTGAAGGTGGTCTAAATGGTACCAATGCAAGCATATTGGTAGTCCAAAAAACGGGTGCCTAAGAGAACCATTCAAGCAATCATGGATAACCCTTTCCTTATGTGAAATGATAAAGCAAGTCTAACATCACCAAAGTAAAGGTGCATATGTCCCTGCTGTATCCATTGTCGTGCAAAATTAGAGGGGATTTGAAGAGTGATAAAATGTTCCTGCTGAGTAGTTGGGATAGGATGCTAGTCGAATTTTGAGGACTAGACATACTCTTTAACTTCTTTAGGAGTATGCTTAATAAGCTGCTTGATAGAACGGATAGGTGAAAAGAGGATGGTTTAAGCAAAATCAGAATACGGATTTATAAGTGGAATGTGAGTCTTTGAAATTTTACTATCTTCATTGAGGTAAGAAATTTCATAAAGATAGTCAATTTTAGAGACATTAGAAGTACAAAGTTCTAAAGAAGGGGTAAGGGAAATTGGGGCATTTACAGTGGAAGGTGTGAGAATTTTGGAAGACTCAGTCATGGTATGAAAAATCTCCCTTTTTGCACTTGATATTCAACTTCAAAATGTGTTGAAAAATGCCGTGGGTCGGTGTATAGGTAGGAATTAAAAATAATAGTGAATCTCTTCGGTCGGTAAGCTAGTCAGCGTGGTAACCACACAAAACCGGTGCAGCCATGGCAATCTCCAAGTGTTTGGGGATCTGGTCGATGCGGCAATTCACATTGCGGTAATGAGTTTGGTCGGTGTGGTGATTTGGATTGTGGCAAAGAAATTTGGTGGATGCAGCGATTTGTGTTGCTGCAATTGTCGGAGATGGAGTTTCTAGATGGCACAACAACAATAGATGTCGAGTTGGTCTGATTGTGTCAGACGGAGCGGCGGCGGCACGGGAATTGTACGGCGGTGGCAACCGGGTTTGTTGAATTGCAGCAGCAGCGATGACAACAATTTGATGTGGTCGAGTCACAATGGTGGAGGCGGCACAATGTTTGGGGTCTGTTTGGATCCCTAGATATTTTGCTCTGATATTATGTTAACAATCTAAACGCAGATCAAGAAGAAAATGAGAAAAACACAAGAATTAACGAGGTTCGGCAGTGTGCCTACTACAAGTCAAGCCCCTACAAATTAGGAAAATAGAATTCTCTACAAATCAGGAGGAAAATTAAATTCCCTACAAATTAGGGGCTGGAAAATAAAATCCCCCATAAATTAGGTAATTCCAACTCACGCCAACAAAAGGAACATCCATAGTTGTCTGTTGGCTTCTCAAGTTGCAGGTTTTTATCTCCCGAGCATAAGCAGGAACTTCAATCTGCCGTGCCACTGCGTGAACCACTGACAAGAAAGGACGGAGCACCTTGGGAGAGGCTAGAGATCTGCGCGTAACACAGCTGTGAATCTTGTGATACCTTCAGAAGAAAATTTTAAGACAATTGAAGTCAGCCACGACTAAACATAAAACATGACTTCAGCGTCAGCTTTATTGAGCAAGACTTCCATTGATGAATCAAAGCAGCGGGCGAAAGGCGTCGCTTGATTTCTTCAGCTCCCATGAGGACAACGCGTGATTGAGAGAGAGACTTTGGAAAAAGTGGAAGTTTACACGTAATAGAGAGATGAACAAGTTGTGAATGAGAAGGCATGATGAATGCTCTGCCATCATATCAATTATAGGTGAAGGTGGAGATGCCGATTGTAAAATTCCCTTAGGGAACATGATCGGTTGACCAGTGACGACGATTGGTTGAAGGCGGTGATGATCAGCTGCTATGGTGGTGGTTCTAGCGTGGTGGCGTGTGATACTAGGACTTTTCATATGTGGATATGGGAAATGCTATTTACATTTAACCAGCCTTATCATGTCTTGTACATCAATCAAATATCATATAGGATAAAATCTATTATATCCTTATTTTATACTAGCCATCAAATGTAGCCCTAAGGTGTCGAGTTGTTCGCATGTGAAACTCTTTATAGATTCACATTCGACATGATGTCCACAACCAAAAGTATCGACAAGGTTGTTCTTTCACCTTGGATTGTGCATGCCTCGTAGCTAGAAAGTAGGGTTTTACTTTTTTGCATGAAGTTATGCGATGTTATGAATCTTCGTAGCCTCTGTGCATGTGGCTATACAGACACATGCTTGCTAGCGTATGATCGTATTCGTTGTCGATGATTGAGAAGGAGCAGCAGACATGGACAGCCAATCTTTCTTCCCCTTTTCACTTTATTAGTCGGTAGTGAGAAGCTTTCTGTCTTCAACTTTGGTTCAGAGGCAAATGCCTCTTTTCTAAAAGTCTCGAACTTGACACCTCCAACACAATGCTTTTTCCGAGTAAGAATCTGAAATAGTTAAAGAACAGCCGATCCAAACATAGCCATCCATCCATCCATCCATCCATCTTTAAGAGCTCGCGAACGAACCCAGTTCGCCCGCGTGGGTTCCATTTAACTTTCAAGGATTATAAGTGTGCGGTCAATAGTTAAGCACAAACCGGAGCTGTCGTTGCCCAAGCTCATGATGTGGGGTGTGCCATTAAGTGGGAACATGACACCAGAGACAGCTACTACTGCCTTTGGCAAATGACGATTGGTTTTCTCGCAAATTTAGCATTATCCACCAATTGCCGATCACCGAATTGACGTGCAGGCGTCTCTATCAGCAACCAAATTGCTCCTCCAGCTCTGCATTCAACCCATAAGAACTGGCGAAAGGGATGAAGCGACTTTGTGCAGTGAAAAGCAAATGCTAAATGGCGATGCGATTTCTCCACTAATGCGCACGCTATCTGCCCATGTGGGATGTTTTTTCGAACTCTCAATACATGTATTAGTCGGTCCTGTTGTATTTAATGCACCTAGTCCACATTTGGCTGTATGATGTGCGTCATCGGTTACGTCATCAAGCATGTCAGGACATGGCGCGATGTCATCTTCAATTTGGAGTGTACTTCAAGTTGGTTTTTTGCTGTTTATTTAATTCAGTTGTTTGAAAAACCACCGAGCGTGGTGGTAGCTCCGGTGGTAAAAGAGTCGCTCTAACGATAACGTTTAGAGGAGTAGAAGCACCGGTCACGCAACCTCGCCCTTTTAACTTATTAAAAGAAAAAAAATCTCGAGCCTTTTTCTTTTAAGTCAAAACATGTCCGCTTTCGATATGCTAAGGTCATGAACTTTCTAAAGAGCATCAGAAGAGTTCTCAGAGACGGGTGGTAATGCAGAAACTTGTAGAGAAATCCTTATGGAAACATCAACCCAGTTTATAAATTCTTGTTCATGGTATAGTAGGATAGGCCAAGAAGATACATTTTTCTTGGATGTTCAAGTCTTGCCTACTATATCACGAAAGACTGGTACTACCCTTCGTCTCTAGGTATAGAAACTGTATGTGGATGCGTCCGCCACTATGTTCCGCAGACCCCCAATCGTCGATGCCAACATGATGAACACTCCAATCACAATGGACGCCTGAAACGCACGACGATAACCAGTGAGAAAAGCACAATGGAAGTGCACGAAATATTATTCATTTCCTGAAAGGGGAAAAAAAAAGTTTGATCTGAGATACGATATTACCCAGTTGACGAACCAGTTGATGCTGAATTTTCTAGGCTTCTTGATGATCAGCCACATGATACTTGGGAGCTGCGAGAAGGCTCAGAGACATGTTATAATCCTTTCTTAAGAGTACAAAATAGCGAATCATTTCATAAATTTTGTAATTATAGAGGAGAGAGAGAGGCTCACGAAATAAGATGTGGGAGCGAAGCCGAATCCACCAAAGAAACCGAGCAAGTCCCCAAAGAAAGGGAATGTCACTCCAACAAACAACGTAAAAGCTGCCATCATTCATTCAGGAAACAATGTCGTCAAGGAATAAAGTGCATTCGTGTTATGGCATGCGCACCATTTTCTTATTGTAATCTCCTTTGAAGGGTTCACTGAATAGTATTTCTTTTGAAAGTTAAAATAATAAAAAAAAAAGTGGGATAAGGGAATCTAACCAACATAGGCGGACCGAGTGACGAGCCTGAGCGCGATTCCGGGAGGGAAGTTGAACCTCTTCATCATTAACCTCTCCAACATGTCGAAAACGGGCATCGCGTAAACCTGCAATGTTTTAGTTTTGATCGTCTCATTAGTCGTCGCACTCAAGGGAGTGAATGGACCACATCAACTATACATACTTGGATAGCAATCACTAGTAAAATCATGGTCGATTGATCTCATGAGCGAACCCAGAACTAATAACTAAGCCAAAAAGTTAATCCTGAAAGGAGAAAAGGATTGGCAGAAAGGGTCGTTACCGCCAATAACGACTTGAAGTACTACCTGATAACTTCCGATGACATGGACGACCACCATCAAGTTAGCGGATGCAATGAGCCACGCCGGTCTCTTCAGCGCCATTAGCACATTGTCATCGACGTCTTGTCCGAAGGCCCAGTAACCGATGAGCGCCACTGGGAAATAGCAAATGGCGTTGATGAAATAGGCTCCCATCGCACCTTTCCACATCGGGATTCTTGAAGGCTTCTCAGGAGTTGACGGGATGGTGGCCTGAATTTCAAGGACCACAGCATGCCCTGCGAACGCGAAGGAAATCACGCCGAGCGCATTGAACACACGGAAGATGAAATCAGCGGAGCTTGTGTTCTTGTAGCCGTAGCTCACACTGGGATCTCGGCCATGGGCTAGGCTTCCCGCCCATGCTATGGTGGAGTAGCTGCAATTGAAGGACTTGAATAAGTCTTTAGAGTGACTCTTGTTATTAATGGAGGCTCAACATGCTAGCCAATTATGAATTTTGACCACCTCGTACTTCAAATTGTGTCTTCAAGAGCACCATCAGCATTTACAGGCGAACAATCGATATAAACGTTTAGGTAATACATCTCAGTAACCAGAAATTGGGTATTAATTAAATGATCAAGTGTCCTTGCTGATGATATTACGTGACAACTGAAGCTTACTTGCCAAATAGTCTCATCATTATTTCTTTTTCAACACGCACAAGCACAAACATTTACTTTCACTCATTCCTGATATGGGATTCAAAATCCTGAAAGTCAACTTTATCAGAGGCGAAGGAGACCTTGAAGACAGGATGGCAAGTTGGAAGAGTAAATTCCAAGTGTCCGTTTCGTACCTGAGAGACATAATTGCCGCGGCCAAGGAAACACCAGCGACAGAATTGAAATTTGGGAGCTGAGACAGGAAAAAGTGGATCCCGCCGAAGATGCAGATCCAATAGGACTGCCTGATTGGGGTGCAGTTGGCGCAGGCCATCTCCATGAACTTCTTGAGGCACTTGCCACCAGTGACCATGTACACGATGTCGCATCCGACCTGGACGATCAGTTGCTGTGGGAGCACGATCCATGGACCGAGCTTTGGGCCAAAGGCATGCCGGCCCAGGTCGATGTAGCGGTCGAACCGAGTGCCCGGAACGCACTCGTGCAGCTGGATCATCTGCCACATTGTGTTCAGGGTCATGCACCAGGACAGGGCCAACACCATTGTCCCTGGACCCCTGGAACATCAAAACACCAGACAAAAACATAAACAAAGGGTCAGAGTTTTGTGCCAGTCTTTCTGTCCTCTTTCTTTTCCTCATATCTGGGTCGGTAATCAGTTATTCATAAATGAGTCATGCCATGAAGGACAGTACATGAAGTCCAGACTCCAAAACTGATATGCCTCGAAAGACTAGACAGACGTTTAGTTACAGTATAGGTATAGGTATTGATCTGGGATTGAAGCCTATCCATCTGGTTTGTGGGATACTTAGTACAAGAACGTCCTGGTAAGAGCTAAGATCGGTTCAATTTACCATCCTAAATAGGCCATGGCATAAGGCAAGCTGAGAACACCGGCGCCGATCATGGCCGTGACAGTGTGAAAGGTGGAGTACCACCATTTGGCTCGCCTGGCCGGGTCGCCCCCCTCTGCCCATTTCTCGCTCGAAGCCACTTCCTGAAAAAAGAGAAGAAGAGGGTAGGTAGATAAGCAAAGAAATACAAGTTATTAGGCAAAAAAAAATCTCTGTAAAGATAGTCATCTGACAAGAAGACGGATGGGGGGTGAACTAACCTTCGAAGGAGGAGAAGCTGACACCATGTTTGCAGCTTCAGAGGCAAGAGAGAGAGAGAGAGAGAGAGAGGGAGACACTGAGAGAGGGAGAGCTGAACAGGAATCGTGGAGATCAGTGGCTTATGCGTCTAGTATATGTAGAGCGGTGGAGTGAGGATTAAACACATGATGGGAAACGAGGGAAAGAGTGGGAAACTTAAAGGGTTAATTAATGGTCCACCTTCTGCTTTTTTGGTCTTTTCGAAATGGGACTTTGAGAAAAAAGGCGATGCTTACTTACCACACTAACTGTAGAATTGATTATCACTAGCCCGTTTGTGCTATTCTAGTGTAAGTCCAGTAAGGCACAACTGAGTAAATGAACCAATCACTTGTCCAGCCAAAAAACGAAGCAGGAGTTCAATGAACCTTGTCGACCAAAAAGCCACGTTCATGACGTAATTGGTGGTAAGCCTTCATCTTATCTAAACAGGTATCAAATAACTTTTAAGTCACTTTAAAGGAGTACCCCTTCGGCAACCATGCGGAGTTAGGTCTCCCCTCCTAACGAGGCACCATGGCGCGCCTCCTCGAAATCATTTTTAACAACTCGACTTGTTTCATGCAGTTCAAGTCTCCAACACGGAGTACCCAGATGGTGACGAGTCTTGCTCATGAATCATTTTATTCAAAGGCTCTCCCATGTGATGTGGTTTGGGTTGTTGCATTTATGTGCTAAAACTCTTCGCAGTAAAAATTGAATTGTCTCTCCTCGTGAACGCAATTCTTATCCGAGGAGCCACAATTCTTATCAAAGAGTTATGTAAATCGTTAATTTTTATTTTTCTTTTCTCACTTTTGCATAATTTGAAGACATACTCAAACAATTATCGTGTGTATATGAACGATCTTACATAATCTAATTAGAGATCGCATGAATTATCCACCTCCCAATTTGTTGTCTATAAATCTAGATCAAAAGAAGCAAGATTCTCCTCAAATCCTGAAGATCAAATATTAAAAATCTGAACATGTCCTAAAAAAGCTTCATTTATGTTATCGTTGGATGTTGAGATTACCTAGATGTAAAATAATTAAATCGTATTGTTTAACTCTGAGCAAGAGAAATATACAATTTCAACTAAAGATGCAAAGTGTGCAGAAATCGAAATGTTAAAATAAGAAACGTATCATCGCAACCTATCGAATTACTAGACAAGCGGAGAAGGTCCATGTACAGAATAAATTCCCCTTCCCTAGTGAGAACCAAAACCAAGAATCCAAGCAGCATTCTCCTCAAATCTTGAAGATCGAATATTGGGTTGGTGGGTGAGAGAGATCTATCCTCTAATGATTACGCTTGGGGCTAAAGGTGCATAAGCAGGACACAGAATAGCTCAAGAACAATGATTAAAGGGGTGGAGGATACTTCCTCGACCGGTTCTGTGGGGGGAGTTGGTGGAGGTCTTATTCTTCCCCTTTCAGGGGTCCCCAGAGGCCGAAAGATGACCGCTTTTCTCCCCAAAAAGCACTGTTCATCTTAAGAAGTGCTTCCAAGGCTCTATTTGCTTACGATCATAGTCATCATTTTATTCATTAGAATGCTTATTAGCATAACCCACTTGATTGCAATTTACTCAGCAGTCCTCTTTATTCTATCGAAGCAATCTTTTTTCCGTCTTTCTAAAAAGGTTCTAGATCATCAAATTCTTTGGTTGTTCTTTAAACTCTATTGTCTTTTCAAGAAACATTTTAGATGCATTTCCCAAAGGAAAATGACAAGTTACTTCTTTAAGCGAAATAACACTATATAAGTAGATATTATTAGGATGTCACTTGAATGGGAAATATGTTAATTTTTCGATTGAAAATTAATATAAATCATACGGAAGTTCTTATTTGGATTATAATTTATGAATCATGATTTCATAAATATGGCGAATAATTTTTATTAATTTATGTTTCGAGTTTGAACCATCTATGGGGTTTTAGGGAATTTTTTTGGTTTGAGTATGGTTCTTTTTTGGGCGTTGTTTTCGTTGGAGATAATTCTCGAAGGTTTGACCAAGAAAAGAGGAATCTGAGAAAAGCTCCACTACACTCCTTTAACCGTACTAAAGGAAGGTGCTCACTTAATTTATGATATCTATTTTACACGTGGGGTTAAGAGGGTTAAAAAGTAAAAGGAAATAAAGTAAAATGCAGGTTTTCTTTTGCTTCCTTTGTTGTTCTTTCCCGAAGAAGCCGCACTAAAGAAAGCCATGATAGGATAAAAGAATGAGTTATTTATTTATAGATACTATGAATTAAGTATTGATATCCAAATCAAATCAAGTACATTTTTTGTGTCAAGCCACGATAGAATAAAAGAATGAGTTATTTATTTGTAGACACTTTGAATTAAGTACCGGTATCCAAATTGAATCAAGTAGATTTTTTGTGTCCCTTATAATTTCTTATTTATTTCTCTAATGATTCTATATCGATTTAATTGCAAGATTTAGTATTTTTTTTTTGCATTAATTTTACAGCAATTACATTAGATGGGAATGGGTAAGAATTGGCCAAAGCCACCGCTTTGACAGTAGTTGAAGGGGAATGAATACAAAGCGGTGAGCATTTTGCATTTGCATCCCGGAGCGACGACTGCGCCTCACGAGAAGATATCCGGAGCGATTATCATTTTCCCCATTCCCAGGAGAAAGGCAAAGTCACCACCGCATCTCCACTTTCACTTGAAACGAGGCCCGAACTTCCAGGGAGCGGCAGGGAGTTTCGAACGAAGCAATCGGTCTCGCATCTTGGAGTTCATTCATGACCTTCGACGTGGGGAAAATGCAAAGACGGCGTCTCCAGACGGTTTCGGTGCGCACAGCTGGTTCTGAGCTTTGGACTGGTTGACTTTACCTAGGCTGGTCCACTCAGAATTAATGGCCAAACCTTTGACTTTTGGTGATGGGTCCAGCTCCTGGGCACTTCGGACGAATACGGGGGGAGATCTTATCGTGTGTTAGTGATGCGAATGTGTAAAGACTTTGATTCGTGTGCTCGTTGTTAGATCATTATCAGAAAGCGAAATTTGCGATAATCGAGATAACCCTCTCCTAGTCATTAGTCCTGTTATGACCAAGTTTCTTTGTCATAAAATAAAGGAAAGGTAGAAATTAAGAGAATATCGTATATCGTATTTGAATATATCTCCTTTACAATCATATGCTCCTATTTACAATACAGTGAATGGACAACTAAGGAAAGAATAAAGACTGATACATGAACTCAAATCTAATCTAGATTGATTCGTGGAATGATATAATGGATCAATTATAATCTCGAATTGATCCTCACATATCTCCGGCACTTCCTCTCAAGTTGGTGGCTGATATATATCCAAGATGCTCAGTTTACTTAGTAGATTTGCATCTTATCTTTGAAATAATAGCTTAGGAAATACGTTAGCAGGATGTTCAATGGTTCTGATTTCATTTGTCGTGATTACTCCTTCTTGGATCTTGTCTTAGGTGAAATGAAAATCCATTTCAATATGCTTCATTCTCTCATGAACTATTTGGTTTATTGTGAATTTGAGTGTTGCATCGTTGTCGCAAAACAAATTGGCAGCCCTTTAACCCGTACACCAAGGTCCAAAACTAGCCCTCGTACCCAAATTATTTTACAAACAGTCTTGGCTAGGGCCCGATATTCAGCTTTAGCTGATAACAATAATACGGTCGACTGTTTCTTTGTTTTTATGAAAGTAAAGACTTTCCCAACTTGATGCAAAAACTAGTAACAAATGTTTGACTCATGACATGTGGCGGTCTATGTCACAATAAGCTGTCATTTTCAAATTGTAATCTCGAGAAATGAGTATCTCAAGTCTTGAACATTTGTTCAAATACTTTATAATTTTCAAGGTCGCATTCATGTGAGACTCTTTCGGATTTTGTATAATTTGACTAAGTCTTTGTTTTGCGTAACATATGTCTGGTCTAGTCATGATGTGAATGATGCAATGAGTAAAAATTTTGATTATTGTGCACGTTGTTAGATCATTAGAGAGGATGATCATCTATATTAGAAAGCGAAATTTGCAACAATCATTAAGATGTCCCTCTCCTAGTCATTAGTCCTATTATGACTAGGGTAATTCAAAGCGATGTCAATAATAGCAACGGTCAAAAAGAGCTCACTTAGTTCGAGATTGAAATAATATCAAGTCACGATCACTGACGAGCAAAATATTTTTCAATGGACGTGTACCCCGGAAAAGAGCACGCTTTTGCATCTGGGGCAATCTTTGGTCTGAGTTTATTGATGTTGGCGGGAAAAAGTTCCGATGGTCTCGAGAGGCGCGACTCACATTCAGTGCTGTCGTCCTCAGGGACCGTCTTGACCAGGCATGAACTGAGCACATCAGGTCCAAGCTTGACTCATCAAAGATGGATGGTGTTGTCGTCATCACAAGATGAACGGCACATGTTGCATTTGTGTGGCTAAACCTCACATTAAATCTTGAGAGAGAGAGAGAGAGAGAGAGAGAGAGAGAGGTGATTTCAACAATGGCGAGGTGGCTAGCGAGGGTCGTTGGGCTTGATGGCTTGTGGCAACCTATGTAGAACCGACACGGACACGCGATACGCGATACGATAAGACACGACACGCCGACACATCATTTCTTAAAAATAAAGAATTTCGATACGTTCCGACACGTTATATATTAAATATAATAATAATAATAATAATAATAATAATAATAATAATAATAATAATAATAATAATAATAATAGCCTATAATTAATTTACACGAAAAATATTAAATAATATCATTCATTATTTTAATTTATTACAATAATACACAAAACTTAGAGGAAAAGACATTTTTTAAAGAAAAATGCTTAAATGATATTTTTAAATTTATTTATTTATCATATATAGCATTTTTTTATTACTTCTTTCATAGTAAAAGACTTTTTAAAAAAATAAAACAATTCTAAAAAAACAAAACTGAAAAAAAAAAATTGACCCCGTGCTTGTATATTTATAGCAATTTTATTATTTCTTTTATTACTTATTTTGTGTATATTTATATTTTGACCCCTCAAGTATTATAAATTTTTAAAATTGACCCCGTGCGTGTCAGAATCGCGTGTCGGAATTCTGGACTCACGTGTTGGAGCGTGTTGGAGAGAGTTGACCACGTGTTGGATTTTTTGACACTCGTTGACCGCATGTTGGAGCGTGACGGACACGTGTCGAAGTGTCGGACACGGCATGAAGGTTTCCGGAGAGTGTCCGTGCTACATGGGTGGCAACAAGGACTGGTGGTGACAGTGGCGAGTCACATATGATCGGAGAAGATGCTTTTATTGTGCTCTTTGTATTCATGTGATCTATTTCCATTTATCAATTTAATTTTTGAATCGAATTTTCTTATATGATATTTGAACTAATGCTTTCTCTTTCACAAATATGCGTCCACCATCGTTAATGGTGTTGAAAAATTATCTCGCAACATCTGTTTTTTAAATATTATGTGATCTTCTTTTACCTATCAATTTAAATTTTTGGTTGGACATTCTTACAGTAGTTGTTAAGTCTAACACTAATGGGGAGAATTCTCAACATGATCGAAATTGTGCAAATTTTTACTTATGACTTATAAAAAGTTGTGTCAAGATTGTTGTCGTTATTATTGTTGTTATCATTATTCAAGAAAAAGTATGAGCCCTTTTTCTATTTTTTTTATTCACCCTCTTCAATAATAATGAATTAGAATTCGCTAAAAAAAGTACTATTGAGTATGGATGTATGATATCCTGAAATTCAACGTTTTTCAAGATATATGAAATGGTTATTTCATCAATACAATGATAATTGATCACTCATGAATTAACTAATCTATTGAGAAATGTTATAGGGAATTAAAATGCGCACAATTAGAGAATTCAATAAGTGATAGACCCCTAGATCATAAGGATCGACAAAAGACAATACTACACTATTATAAGTCAATTAGTGAATGGATATAAATCGATTGAACAAGAGCACATAGTTGATTTGCGGGTGATTTTGCACGATTACGTTTCTCATTGTGAATGATAGTAAACCGATTTTCTATTGATCTTGTACTCATAATAAGTAATTATATCATTGCGATTACATGACAATTGAGGGTTATCCATGATTTGAAGAGGCACAAAAGTGGATTGAAAATTATTGATCAAAGTCAAACACGCAAAACTCCTAAAAGCCATCTAATAGTTTAGGTTGTACTAAAGTCTCATTTGATGAATTTTAACCATAAAATTTAATCGATTTTGGGTATCAAACTTTTGAGAATTTTAAGACCAATCGATTGGAAGTCACCTTATTTATCTGTCCATTTATTAGTAAGCTTTGAATTTTCAAATGAGACTTAGCGAGTCGAAAATTGAAAGCTGGAAAAAGGAACCGGGCCAAGCGAAGACCTAATGAGCCTCATAAGAGGATTTGACCATGAGGGCCTAAGAAGGCCATCAAGCCAAGCCAAGCCCATTTTAAGCAATTAGGCTCAAGGGCAAAATTAGGATTTTGTGTTAAAGTTGTGAAAAGACTAAATTGCCCATTCTAGAAAGCTTTAGCATTAAACAAGATTAAGACAAAAGGGGACATGGAGCTTGGAAGAGAGGGTTCTAGGGAGAATTGAGTGAGACTTGATTGATAAAGAAGATTTTGGGAGGACAAATCTCACTCAAAGTCTCACTATCTCTCTCTCTTTCTCCCCTCTCCTTCATTCGGCCAACCCATCCCCCCTTCTCCATCTCTCTCTTTTTCTCTCTTCTTCTTTCTCTCTTCATCACCATCACCACCACCATTCAGCGCTGCCCTTGCTGCCATCCATCCGTGCCATGTCCACCGCCCGTCCGTGCCACCATCGTCGTTCTTCACACCATTTGTGCCACCATTCTCACCACCAAGCAAGCCACCGCCACCACCCAAGCCAAGCCATGCCTCAAGCTCATCGGGCCACCGCCGTTAGTGTCGCCATTTGAGCCTCGAGCGTCATGTTCTTAGTACTATTGCGTTGCCATTGTTGTTGGCTCGTCGTCATTGTAAAACCGTGAATTAACCTCCTAATCATTGATTATGATGTTAATTGTGTTTATGGGTAGTTTAGATTAAGTTTCATTGTAGGTAGTCTTAATTAATGATGGTTCAGTCGATAGGTTATCGCGATAAGTAATAAGTAGAGTTGATAGGTTATTGGCAATTGGACGATAAACTATTATCAAAAGGGTGATAAGCTATTGGTAATTAGGTGATAAATTATCACAAAATAGGTGATAAGCTATCACTCAAGGGGTGATAAAGTATTGGAAAATAGGCGATAAGTTATCGTTAAATAGACGATAAGCTATCAATGATTGAGTAATAAGCTATTGGTTTAAGGTTTATAAGATATCACAATAAGACAATAAGTGGTGATTTTTAGGTATTTTAGGCTTGATTCGTGGGATGAATCCATTCATGTTTTTATGTGGTTTTAAGTTGGTGATGCCATGAAAATTAGTCGCCCAAGTTAAAAACCTTGTATGCTATTTCTAAAGGACGTTTTGTTGACATATAAATGGTAATTTACGAGATGTTGTGTTGGGATACCATGTTCTATGTGTCAATTGGGGCAATGGTGTTTTAAAATGAAAGTGTGCAAAGTTTGACACATTAATTATATATATGTGATCACGTGGGATTATTTTACTACATTTTTACTTATGAAATTTATGGTAGCATATTTATGAACACGAATCACGTATGCATTGGCTAATTGAGGAAAAATGAAATTGGTATAAGTTAGTGGTGTGCTCGTGTGGTCACTTAAAGGACCCCGTCACCCAACAAGAGTTTGGAGACGGTGTTTGATTTTTATTGGATGCCCGACAGGGGCCCGCATACTGAGTTACCATTGAGGCTGGACTGATGCTCCTTATGGAATGTCGTCTATGATGAGAGTCCAAGATGATGCCGTGCCCAATTGGGTGGGATGATGCCTGGTCATTTTGGAAGACCACCAACTCTTGTGTTGGCCGTGACCTGAGTGTTTGTAATAATTGGAACATGTGTGAATGCATTATGTATGGAAAATTATGAGATGTATAAGTTATATGTGCTGCATTGTTATTGGCTCGTGTTAGTTAATAAAATGTGGGGATGTGTCAATGTGAGGTAAGAGTATGTAATGCTGCATGTTTAGGCTGCTTCCGAGACGAATTAACATCTTAATCAAGACTTAGGTTGTTAACTTATTGAGATTTTATTTCACCTGTTTTTATTTATTTATTTTAGACCCGTAATATGGAGAATTATCACGTACGGTTTGTGATCCCGATGGACCAAGATATGGTCGTGACCTAACACCCTATCCTGAGGTCCAATTAGGTGTACAAATTTTTGTTACGACAGTGTAGGTAGATTAGAGGTTGGTCCACTGGATGGCTTACAGGTTTAAAGCATGTTTCATCTAGGTTGAGGAGGAATGTTTTGGCCCGATCCGTGGTTTTAATGGAGCACTTGGCGGGGGTCCTTGGGAGCAGGTTTGTGATCACATGGATATTGACACCCCTGATGGTGCTGCTGAGGATTTGGAGACCGACCCTGATGTGGAGTCTAACCTTGAGACTCTACTTGGATATCACGTTTGGCTCATTATTAATGAAACTTTTGATGATTTTTGTTGAAGGTTAGTAGGAAGTTGCCGTTGTAGGAAAGGCTCGTAAATATCTAACTTCTTGATGTTAACAAGTGTATGAATAAAAATAGTGCTTTTATAAATGTTTGTTGTTGTGTTTATACTATCCCTATGATTATGTTTGACTAGGTGTTTATAATATGCTTTCTCTTGTGTTTAATAGAAAGATGAAAAGAATGGGTCGGCGACATATCCTGGGATGTCGCAACTAAATGACCATAGAGCGGTATTAGTGCACTCGGGAATTTGGGGCATGACAGGATGAGTGGTTTTGAGGTTGGTTTAGGTTCCGTCTAAAACCTAAAACCTATCCTATCGAAAGTAGTTCCCCAATTTTTGAAATATAGAAACCTATCTTGCATATCCTAGAACATACTTTGTCAATCAATTTCAAGGTCTACTCAGGAATCGGTCAATTTCTTTGTTTTGTGTTTCAATTTTAGTTAAGCAAAATGAAAGTGAATGCAATAACAAAAATTTCCATTTATTATAGCAACAATCCATACAAATTGAACACATAAAATAAAATAAACAATAAAAAGTTCAAAACACCTAATGTAAGACATAAATTATAGAAATTTAGGGTATGTTTGTTAACGTTTTTATTTCTCAAATTGTCTGTTCTTTTGTTTCTTGGAACAAAAAAATAAGAGAAATATGTTTGGTAACATTAACTAATTTTTCTACTCCTCGAAATAAAAAAGTGGTTAGGGAATTAATTTGGAATAAAAATATGAAGTAGAAAAAAATTGCTTAATGTTCCCGAGAACTATTTTTGAAATAAATCATTTTCTTCTTCTTCTTCTTCTTCTTCTTTTTTTTCTCATTTTCTTCTCTTTTCTTTTCTTTTTTTCCTCTCTTCTTCTTTCTCCTCTAGTTGGTCATTGGGTAACAATCAACGGTAGTGGCGGCGGACTTATTTTTAGAAATTGTTCTCAAGAACTAGAAATTACTTTTTTGTACTTCTTGTTTTTGTTTCAAATTTATTCTCCGACTACTTTTATATTATGAGGAATGATAAATTCATTATCATTACTAAACGGATTTATTTTTTTTTTTTTTTTCTATTTTGGGGAGTAAAAGAACAAAGAAACAAGATCGTTGCCATGCAGTGTCTAAAGTCAACTCCCAGATCGGTTTTTCAGTTCTCGAACTTCACAACACTGATTTAACTTCTTCTTTTTTTTTTTTTTTTTTTTTTGGAATCAGACCGGTTCCTACGGTCGTTTCAATTTAGTTTTCAGTTTTTCTTTGGATCCATGCTCACCTCTGCCGTCCGAGATAACATTAGTTCGAATTTCCCACGCAGGAGGCTCAATCATGCACGCGCACAGGCCGGCCCAGAAGGACGGACCGGGCCCAAAAACAGAGCGGACGAACTTGATCAATCATGGGAGGAAGAGCCGAGAAACCGCGCGGGAGCCCACGGGGGCCCCCACACGCTCTCTCCTTCCGTGTTTACTTGCGTCCTTAGCAGAGAAGCAAAACTTGACTCTGAAGCCGAGTCGGACCGACTTGCTGGCTGACAGCGACCCACGTTTCCGTTCCTCCTCGACTTGGTCTTACTTTAATTGTCGACTGCGAAAGATATTAATTTCCTGTCCGATTCAGCGCTCCTCACTGGGTCCCGCTGCCCAAACGTGTCGTTCTCGGCTAATTTACGGCGAAGCCGGGGACCTCGGTTTCTTCGCGATTACCGGATTTCGTCGCATTTCCGAGTCGGAGTCCGAACCCCGTGTGTGGATCGGGAGCGGATCGGGGAGAGCGCGCGGCTTGATTCTGCTTCGCGATCGTCGTCGAAGCAGGGTCGAGCGTGCGTTGTGGGCGAAGATGATGCTGCACTTCGCGGACCCGGCGAAGCTCAAGACCAAGAAGGTGGTTTTTCCTCTGTCCATGAATCTGCGCGCAAGTTCGGATTTTTTCGTTATGGGTTTTCGTTTTTGCTTCATTAGATGGACCTTCGTGGTACGAGCGTTGTTGGGGTGCTGTTTCTTTGCGTCAAATTTGAATTGATGTTCTTTCAATATCTGTGCCAAGTTGGGGAGAGTATTGACCGTCTTTATTTCTTGGCGTCCTGTAGTAGTTCTGCGCAATTCGAGTTTCAAACCTATTGGTTGTTTCCGCAAAAGAGTTACCGATGATCAGAAGTGGAGAGATCATGCCATATGAAAGGATCGCGATGTTGTGTCACTAGAGTCGAGCTAAAGTTCTCATCCATTTAGAAGCTTCATACTAGGCTGGATGTTTTGTTGTCGTCGAATGATCGGATTGCCGTGATGGTTTTGCCTCATCTCTCGATGCCTGTTACACCTAGATAGTCATAGCACTAAGTGGGTGATGCTGATGTCAATGTCTGCAGATTGTGTTTGAAGAGGTTTTTGCGGCTCTTGACTGTGGCACGTTGGAGCAACTGAAAGAGCTGAGCTCTAAACGGCGAGCCATTGAGGAAACGATAAATGCCACGAGCTCAATTACCGAGGCCATTGCGAGGGAGATGTATGGGGGGCTTACCTCTCATAATGAACAGGTGATTTGGCTGAAAAGTGTTGATTATGAAAACTTAGGAACGATTATTTTGTGCTTCAATACTGGACATGTAATTCTGGGATTTTCTGTTGAGAATGATGGTTGCGATATACTTCCAAACTTCTGCTTCAACGAACACAACACGCCTTTCTTGATTGTCACTCTTTAAAGAGATTAATTGACAAGGAGGGGAAAAGTGTCGT
Organism: Eucalyptus brandiana; assembly: GCA_014182725.1. NCBI lineage: Eukaryota > Viridiplantae > Streptophyta > Magnoliopsida > Myrtales > Myrtaceae > Eucalyptus > Eucalyptus brandiana. Next base: position 36,272,920 of record CM024669.1, read on the forward strand.
TGATTATGAAAACTGAGGAACGATTATCTTATGCTTCGATACTGGACATGTAATAGTGGGATTTTCTGTCGAGGATGATGGTTGCAATATATTTCCAAATTTCTTCTATAACGAACATAATGAGGATTTTTTTTTCTTTCCTGAATGAGCTTGTCCCATATGTTTAAATATCCAGTGATAGCGAGATGAGTTGTATGACGGCTTTCTGAGGGGGTTCTTAGTCATGCGTATGTCCTGTATGTGCTATCAATCTGTGGAAGCACTTAGCAACTATCTCATTCTGCTTAATTTTTATTTAAACTTGCTTCAGGATCTCCAAAAGTTGAAACAGTATCTACCCTTGCTGGAGAACTTAGTTTTCCATGTTGACATGGTTAGCAGCAACGCCCGGATGGCTCGTTGGATTTCAAACCTTAGAATTCAGTGGGCTAGTGCTCTTACTGGCACTTTGCCTTTCCTGAATCTCATGGGTCCAAAGTACTTCCAAGTGAATGACATTCGGTTTGAGCTTGGAATGAACCTATTCCTTTATGGTGCAATTCTTCGTGAGAGGGCATTAGAAGTAATGCCTGAAGGTGGGTACTGATGTTTTAGTTGCATGAAATGGCTTCATCTTGCATAACTGTACTTTAACTTTGATCTTTTATATAGATCTGGTGCAGTCTGCTGCCCTCTTCAGAGAAGCTGCTGGAGTTTACCATCACATCTCTCATGGTGTTCTGCCTTCATCACAATCTGCAAACTCTGTTCAGAGGCCACCTGAAGCTACATTTTCTGTTACCACTGTTATGAGCCTGATTTGTTTGGCTGAAGCCCAGGTTAGTGTTTTGTCCATGTTTCTGCAACTTCTTTATTGATTAGTCTCAAAACTTGAACTCTCATCTCTACTTTTTATTATAAAAGTGTGATATTTTCCATTAAGACGAGTTGAATTGTTTTTAATTTGCTGGAACTTTTCTAAACACGCTTTGTCTGTTGGTCTGATGTTTGGCTGTTCATCTTTATGTAGATTGTAACCATAATGAAGGCTGAAGAGAAAAGAACTACCGCAGGTCTTTTGGGTAAGCTGCATTATGGCGTTTCAGAGTTTCTTGATGAAGCCATGAGCTTGCTACATCCAAGAACTAGTGAACTCAAAGATATATCGGCTCGTCTTTTGGTATGTACATAGTATACAACTTGCACATTTTCTTTTTTGTGTTTGCTTTTGTCTGATTATATTCAGATTGTGGATAGGATTGAATTGTAAGACTGATATATCATGATGGTACTCATATATAACAGTATGGTCACATAGCATAGGCGCTTTGTTTCAGAAGTTGGTAATACTAGGCTTCAACTTTGGAAATATTACCATGTTTAGCCTTTTACAACACTTGCTCATAAAGTTACTACTAGCATCAGCAGACGTCTTGAAGAATAAAGAATCATTGATGGTAATTAGTGCATGCACTCTTATCACATGGTAAGAATAAAATAAGTTTGATGTAAGTCAATTCAGGTGCCATGGCCTGCTATGTTCTTATGTTTCCAATCATTTAGTTTGAATAATTTACATCATTTACAAGGTTGAAAGAGCTGAAATGGCTTGATCCATGTGAACATTATCTTATGTAAGCTGATATATATGAGGTAGATACATTTCTAGGATTTGGTTGATCATAAGTTCATGTAAGGCATTTATATTTTTTGACTGAGGACCAATGTAATTGGCGGATATAGATTCTGATAGTAGTGTACCTTCTTTTTTTGGCTGGAAGATGATATTGATAGTTGTGTACTCGATTTTGTGTCCTGCTTCACACTTGGGAACCTCTAATTAGTTTTATTTACAATAACAAGAAAAAAAGTTGTTTCGAAGCAGTTATTTGAAGCTATATTTGTATGATGTCCATGGACTAGTGATCATGGGAGTCATATGGAAAGAGAGAAAATGCTGTCAATGGGGAGCATATAGCTATCTTCTGTTTCATTGGAAAATTTGGGTCTTGATCAGTTTCCTTGATTATTAACTTAACCTGGAGCTCATAATTTATTTATTTTTAGCATAGGAGATAGTTCATTGGTTGGCATAGCAAGTTAGACCTGTCATCTACTTCAAGTTTTCGCCTTAAACTTGATTTTGCCGAGTGCAACTTTATTGAACATGCACGAACACTCCATTAGTAGAAATATGGTGTGCATTCTTTAAGATGCTTTTAATGGTCCACTCAGGAATATATCTCATCTTGCAAAGCCTTGCATGAGCTAAGAAGCCAAAAGTACCTTGCGGAAGAGCTGAGGACTGCTGGCCAAGTCGGGGTTGCCATCGGAGTTCTCTGTGAAGCCTTGACCAATGCAAGAAAGAGAATTCCTGGGGAGGAGTCATGGAAGGACGTCATCAAGAAAGAAATCGATGAAGCTGCCGAAGCTCTGAGGAAGTTGGAGAGCGAGAATGAGTTCGTCTGGCATGACAAGATCGCTTCGGGCGATGAGTTGCCGTTGCCTCAGGGTAGCCGAATCGTGAAGATCATACCTTACCATCCCACCAGATGCGAGACACCTCTCGTTTTCAAGTTGTAGAGTACAGAGACGACCGTGAAAGGATTCTTGTACATTCAACGCGTCCTTCTGGGGAGAAAAAACGATGGTTTTAATGTGCAGAATGAACGATGGGGATTGAAAATTTTGTGGGTCATCTTACATGATCTCTCAGTTCTTTTTCAAAAGCCAGATATCTCTGCCGTGCATTCCCAACTTTGTAGGAATTCCAATCGCGTCAACTAACGGGGCGATTGGTTGTTTGCCCTTGGTTACAGGTGATTGGTTTCTTTTCTCTGAGTGTTTTTCTGGAGAGAGATCGACAGATAAACAGAAGGAGAAGAAACCGTGCGAATTGTTTGGTGCACAGAGGGTGAGAAGAACTCGAAGAAATGTCTCTTGCATTTGTAATGATAAATCAAGGATGTCTAAGGTGAAAATTTGGCTATAAGAGTGTGACGACCTACGAATTTTATATATGGTACCTTTTACGCAGCTGGCCTCACCTGTTGAGCATACGAGATTTGGGGTTAACACCGTGGGTTGTCAAATGGACTCTGATTGAACTTTTTAAGATTAATATTAACAAAAATCTCAAATTGATATTAAATTAATTTTTTGACCATTAAAAATCATAATATGATACATTCATGGTAAATTTATTTTTGTTAAATTTTATTATTAAATTATTGAGTTAGATAATACATGATTGTTGATGAGAGGTTTTACTCTTTTTTTATTTTTTTTTTATGATGACCTAGGGAACCTTTATAGCCGGTAGTCGGCGGGCAAACCCCTGGGGCGATGCTAGCGGAGGACCCACCACTCCGACGTTGCGTTTAAGATCTCGTGCATCTTGCGAGATTTGAACCCCTCTGTCCTGGATAGACTTCATGAGGGCTCTTATCCAGCTAGGCCACCGCAAGCGGTGGTCATTTTTTCTCTTTCGTTTGTTACATATATTTGATTGTAGTTTTCGTGGTACTAATATAATTTAATGAAAATTAAAGGAAGGTAAATTTCTTATAAATGTGTATCAATTTAGAATTTTTTTTATAGTTATATTAGTTTGAGATTTTTGATAATTAAAATATTAATATAAGATAAATTTATCACATAGTGTATTAATTGGCATTAATCAAAGGTCGGTGGAAAATTGTAACGAATGAAGATGGAGAATGAAAATCATTGGGTTTGCCCTAGTATCCACCCTTCCAATCTAGAAGGGGGAATGGGGGTTCGAAATCTTCACTTTCTCGGGATTGGAGTGAGAACGGATTAGTTTCAAGTGTGAATTTTAACTCTTACATTCTATAGAAGGTAGGCAAAAAGTTGAGAGAATAGAAATAGAGTAAGAAAAAAAAAAAAAAAAAAAAAAAAAAAAGGTGAAGAACGAAGGCACGAAAGTGACGAAACGACCAGGCGACGACCGGTGGGAGCGCTCGCAGCAGCAACGCAGGCGATGTTACAGGACTGCGTTTGGCCAAGTGGCGGAGTCGAAGCCATTTGACTTTGGCGATCACCTTTACCCTCCATCCTTTCTTCTCTCTGTTTTTTCTTTGTGTGGCTGACAAATTCCATTTCGCGCGCGGAGCTTTTTAGATGGGAACTTCGAGGTAGGTGAAGTGAAGCGCTGGAGAGGAAGAGAACGAATGGCTGTTCCCTGCACTTCCCTTCGCTTCTCTTGTAAACTCCCCGCCAAGTCGCCATCTTTATCCCCAGCACAGCCTACCCAGTCGGTGTCGATCCGCAGGGGCTCCAGCTACTTCGACTCGGGCGCGCTCAAGCTCTCCACCCGCAGGTCTTTTTCGTCTATTCTCTTGTTTCCTTGTGGCTGTATAATGGGGGCGAAATGATGGAGCGTTCGCGTTCGTAGGTCGGACGGTCTTGTTCCCTCTGTCGTTTCGGAAGGAAGCACGGTCGAAACGAGCTCTTCCACCTCCGGTTTCTATAAACTCACTTACTTAGAGGTGGGTCTTGCGGTACTCTGTTTCTTGATCCGTGTTTCGCCGGAAGTTGCTAGCTTTGGTCATGTCGGTGAGCGTGTGTGGACTTCTTGATATGTGTAGGGGAACAGTTGGCTTTGGGATGTGGGTGGATTGAGGCTTTTGGTTGATCCAATCTTGGTGGGTAACTTGGACTTTGGCATCCCCTTGCTCTACGATGCTGCCAAGAAATTCTTGAAGACTTTCCAGGTCTCTTTGCTTTTGCGTCAGTTCACTTCCTTGCTTTGTTTGATGTGATTCTTGGGTTGATTTTGGGGATTTTGTTTCGCTATGTTTGCGTTTGGGTTCAGCTCAGCGATCTTCCTGATGTTGATTACTTGTTGATTACCCAAAGCCTGGATGATCACTGCCACTTGAAGACCCTGAGGCCACTTTCGGAGATGAAACCAGATCTGAGAGTGGTTGCTACTCCCAATGCCAAGTCTTTACTGGATCCCCTTTTCAGAAATGTGAGTATAGTTTGTATTTCATGGGCTTGTTTCTCAAGAGTACTTTGGCAACCTCAAGCAGATCTTCTCTTTAGTTCCTATGTAATGTAATGTTTCTTTTCTTCGATGCCACGTACTATGTAATTGAGGAGCACTCTTTGCTTAGACTATTAACATGTTGGTGAATGAGAGTCTCGAGTAGTTTCACTTCAGACTGTCTGGAAACCACATATAACTAAAGTGAGAGTGCATCACAGCACATCTCTTGGTATATGGTGTGCCATTTTCTTATCTATGGAAGCTAAAAGTATACTCTGGATAATCTACATCGCGTCTCAGTGTGCAAAACTAGTCTGGTAGCTCATTGAAAAGCTCAAGATATCAGGTGTAAACGAACTTGATTCTTGTGAGTGTATCAGATGTTGTGCTTTTAGCTTCACTTGATTTAGCTCCTCAGTTGGTTTTATGCATAGATAGCTATTGAGTCAACTATCACTAGAGTGATGTACTTTTCTTTGATTTTCAGAACTGAATCCCGGAACCTGCTAAGCTGACAACTTAGACAATCCTCAATGCCTCTGCTATGTGGTTTTGCCTTGTTTAGTCCCCAACTTAGTTTCAGAATATTTCAGGTCACCTATTTAGAACCTGGCCAAAGCTGTGAAGTGGAAGCAAGAACAGGTCCAAACGTCAGAATTCAGGCCACTCCAGGACCAGTTTTAGGTCCTCCTTGGCAAAGGCCTGAGAATGGGTATAAATTTCAATCTCTAATTCTGCTGTAAATTATGACTCTAGACAGTTTCCCTCCTATAAGCGATCTCATCTATTGTGCTGTTAGTTAATGAAAATGCATTTATCTGTCGTGTTTGTGATTAAGCTCTCTCTCTGTCTCTCTCATTGGCTTCATCCTTCAGGTATCTCGTATCTCTACCAGGACAATTAAGTCTTTACTATGAACCCCACTGTGTTTATAACAAGAGTTTGCTGGAGAAAGAACGGGCTGATATTATTATTACACCAGTTATTAAGCAGCTTCTTCCAAATTTTACCTTGGTCTCAGGGCAAGAGGATGCTGTTCAACTTGCTAAGCTGCTGCAGGCCAAGTATAGCATATTTTCCTTGACTCTTTCAGAATTTTTGGGAAGCATACTTTCAGTAAGTATGTAAGAAAAATAGCTTTCTTTCCTTTACATGCAGGTATGTTGTCCCGATGAAGAATGGAGACCTCGACAGCACAGGATTTCTTGCTAGTATAATCCAGGCTGAAGGAACGATAGAATCGTTTAAGGTTTGTGATCCTCACTGCAGAAATGGTGCAAATTACTAGGAAAAGTATTAGGGAGATTGACTTTGATATTATGCAAAGATGAAACCTTTTATTTTACTACTGGAATTGTGTGCCAAATTTTTAATTCACGAGGTAGCCAGACCTTCCTGATATTTCTTGAGGAATATATGGTGCGCCACTTTCTTTGTATAGTGATCATCCATTGCCATGGTGATTGTCAAGTACTGAGGTGATGCAATCAGCCATGTCTCTTTTCCCTGTTTGTGGTAAGTTCTACATGGATGAATACAGAGGAGCTTCAAACGTTAAAGTAAATTTAGAGTTGCTAAATATCTACTAAATTTCTCACGAGATAACATGGCTGTATACACTGAAATATATAGTTAGTTCCTAAGAACGTGGGACTCAGGACGCAGTGGTTCTTAGTTAAACTATGAACAGAATCTTAGACACATTGCTTAGCAAATACTTTTGGTACATACTTTCTAGGGAAATGTAGGATTTTCTCCATGCCTTCTTACTATGTTTTGCCATAGAAAAACAATTGGAATCAGTGCCATGCAAACTTCCACTTCCAAATTAATTGCATATGATCGTTGAATACTCAAGAAGTACCACTTATTTTTCTTGCATTAAATATTAGCGTTCTCCCTTGTCCCCTGCGAGGCGTCATCATTGAACAGGTGGCATGCATTCTCAAGTTCTTATAATTGTTTATACTCCATTATAACCTTATCTCGGTAGTAAGTAGTATGATTACTTGAAACTGTTTCTGAGCTTCTAGATCAGGGCGATCAGATCTTATCACAACTGACGAGTGGTCAAGTTAACCTCATGCTGGGTTGCAGCATTACCAGCCGTTTGACCAATATCGTTACATGTGTTTGAATTGTCTACAACGAGAAGCACACTCTATAGTCTGCCACCATGCCTCTAATTGCTGTTATTTGAGCCAAAAACTACGCAATGGTTTTCATATTATCCTCCCCTTTAAGTAGACTACACCATAACAGATTGTGAATGCTTGTTACTTTGCAATGAGATTCAACATTGTCAGCTAAATGATAATCGCTCTGCAGGAGCTCTTGTCTAAGGAAATACCGGATGCTCAAGTGCTGCAACCTACTCCTGGAGTACCCCTTGAGATATAACCTTGACTTGCTATCGTTTTGAAGCGTGTGTTATGCAGCCAACATTCATTTCAAGTTCCAACCATCATGCGGCTGCACTGTGAGCAGAGTTTACCAATGCAGCCATCTCGTTGGCTCAGGCTTGCACATGTAATCCTGCAATGGTTTTCTCTGGGATACCCGAATATGTCCTATGTATATATTAGACAGAATATTTCCAGCACCTCGTATCTTGATCGGTTTCAAAAGTACTCTCAGTTTTGTATTCGTCCTATCAAGTTAGGGTGGTTCCAGGGGCTTCTATGTAAACGAAGTGCTCGATCTTAAAGTGGGGTATACATCGATAGGAGATGTAATTACATTTCCATTTGCCATTGCATTTCTCATCTGCAGTTAACAGTCTTAAGTCCTGTTGGGATACCTGGATCATTACTATCTTCTTCTGAGTTCTCAGCTTGGCATGCAGTTCAATCCCACTCGTTGACCACTGGCACTTAAGCCGTGATAACCTTCAGATATCCTGCATTTTGTTAGTCTCTGAAGGAGCTAACAATTTTACATCTGACCTTTACCAAAAAAAACAATTTTACATCTGAAACTTTATAATTAGACCATCATATTGGTCGATTGAACTGCATATCGCATAAGCTGTTTTCCCTTCTAAACCATTCCAAACAAAAGCAAAACTTCATACATTATGTTCACGATGAAGTCCAGTTTCTCGTATCGTGTAGTTTATGTCAAGACTTTTTTTTGTCTGCTATGAAGTGCTGGGCCAACGTCATTGAGCTCAATGTCAAACTCTTTAGTTTATATTAAGTGCTGGGCCAACATTATTGAGCTGAATGTCAAACTCTTAACATAATATGGGCCGAGATGCCAGGTACCACTCCGCCTTTTTCTTCTCCACGATTTTCTCAGATTGACTGAGTATATTTGAATAATGTTCGAGTGTATCGAGATCAGTTCGCCAAATTGACTTATCAAAAAATGTGACCTTTGCTCATTGAGCTTTGAATATTGCCGCCCTCTTAGTAATATCACGTTTAAAAGCATCCTATATGATGCTGCTTGCCGTCGCCCCTCGCTTCGCCTGGACTTTCTTTAATTGATGCATTCACGATTCGCGGATTCTTCCCCAACCGAACCGCGTTTCCGCGAGTGTTAATTATCGACATTCTTGTTATCAAGCGTTTCGTTAGCATCCCGTCTGAGTGCTTTGTTTGATTTGAAAAAGCGGAGATTGGGACATTATCAAATTTTGACCGCTCGAATCCTACGTGACCACATGCATCGACCGCCTTTTCTAGTCTTAGTTCATTTGGGGATTGAATGAATTAGTGTTGCACTTGGCCATGAGTGTTGCATGAACCTGGCCTAAGTATGCGGTCAGATTAAGAATCCTTCTCCACTTTCTTCGAAATAAGGGATGGATTAAGAAGGACCCTATTTGAATAAGTCATGCATTCATCTACCCAGTTATTTTTGCCTTGAGTGCGGTCAAATTAAGAATACTATCCCACTTTCTTCGAAATAAGGATAGATTAAGAAGCACCGTGTTTGAATAAGCCACGCATTCATCTACTAGGTTAATATTTGGCCTAAGTATGCGGTTGGATAAAAAATACTTTCCCACTTTCTTCGAAGTAAGGGATAGACTAAGAAGCACTCTGTTTGAATAAGCCATGCATTAATCTACTAGGTTAATGTTTGGCCTAAGTATGCCGTCAGATTAAGAATACTTGCCCACTTTCTTTGAAATTTGGGATGGATTAAGAAGCACCCCATTTGAATAAGCCATCTACTAGGTTAATATTGTGGATGGTTGGCTTGGCGATGATCTCACAAAGAATTTTAAGACATCAATGCAATAGGACAGAATTCAAATCTTGACATATATTTTATTCACCTCCCTTTTTACATATTTCCATGTTGAGTCTTGGGGTAAAAAAGTCCAGCTTGTTTGTTAGAGGGAATGTTAGAATATTTATTTTTTAAGAAAATTTTAGAACAATTAGTAATAATACATAATTTTTTTCACTCCTTATATGAAACAATAGTTCTCGGTTTCGTTTTAGAGCTTAATTATGGGGAAAAGTATTGAAAAAGTCCTAAACCTATAACAATTCATTGCTAAACTTTTTAATTCGATCAATTTAATTTTAAACATTTTTACATTCATTACCAATTCCGTACATTCGGCCGATTGAGGCAAGGAATTGCTAATATAAATGTCGGTCATCCTACATAGTACAACCTGTACTAACAATTTTTTATTAAGTATTTTAAATCATCTTTTTTTTTCTTAGGTACCATGATGTCAACATAGCAACAAATGTCAACAATATCATAGCGGCATTTCATTATCTCTCTCGCAAAGAGAATTGGTTTGACTAGATGAATTACACAAAATTCGCGTCCCTAGTTATAGCCTTGGATTGCTTGTAGATGAATTACACAAAATTTGTGCTCCTAGTTATAGCTTTGGATTGCTTGTCCCTGCGCAAACCTGGAATAAGCATCATGGTCTATCGATTGTGACCTCGGTTCAGTTGATGACAGGACACGTACCTCAGTTCAGCCCCTTCAAATGTTTTCTGTCCTCGATCCAATTTCCTTTCTTTTTTCCTTTTTTCAGATGACCAACTTAAATAGAATGATATCCATACACATGTACAGATATATACAAATCTATAGTGTCGGGAGAGACGAATCGTTCCACGCCACGTCCCATTTTAATTATCGAGCTGGGGCCGGACATGTCTGCCTCTCGTCTCTCATGCGATCGAAGACCCCGAAGCGTCGTGGGACGTTAGACTATTCTCCGAATATTCGTGCATGTCGCATTTTCTTCACCAGATAAACATGCATTGACGTGTCGAACCGGACTTGGATTTTAATTTTCCCGCTTCCTGCTGTCATCCAATTCGTCGGTTAGATACATACGCGTGTTTAGCCAATTTGGGACGAGAGAGCACATGTTATGGAAGAAATCAAAAAGCATGTACGAAGCTCTCGATCGCGATATGTCCTGAAAAGACACGAATGGAGCCTCCACGATCACATCCCACGTGGAGTTTGTATCCTAACGAGATGGAGTTCCACGCTATAATTTAAAAGAACAATCAAATATCTGGAAAAATTGGTGGGATTCGAAAATTGGTTTGGCAGTGGATTTTCTTTTGTGCGTGATTTCTCCAAGGGTAGAAAAATCAATATCCAGATATTCAAGTCCAAATACAACGGAGAATTTAACATTACTCACATTGGACCCTCACCGGCCCGTCGAAACCATACAAATGTTTTATTATTATAGATTCTACATTTTAATTGGCTTAATCTATCACATGATCTATAGAACGAGTCTCAATCGATTATCTTGCTATTGTGAATTAAACTTTCATCACCATGTTTTTATAAATTTTACATTTTAATTGGCTTAATCTATCACATGATCTATAGAACGAGTCTTAATTGACTGTCTTGCTGTCCTAAATTAAACTTTCATCACCTTGCAGATTTTTTGTTTTTGCATGCATTCTTCACGCACTGAAATTAAAATACATTGGCGCGTGTACTTGATCTTCACTCTCTGATACGATAGAGAAGATAGAGAGAAGATCGTCTCTTAGTCTTCGTGAAAGTTGGGGTGCTCCTCTCTTCCAATTCAGTGCAACCGCAGCGATAATGGACTTCCCCTTCCGCGAGGGGTTCCATGTCTGGCCTTTGGATATACTGAAGGGTCGCTTTATGCTTCTAGTCTCCTTTCGTAACGTTTCCTCTCTCTCTCTCTCTCTCTCTCTCTACTCAGTGTCTATCTTCTCGATCCGCGGGATCGATCTCTATCTTCTCGTGTCTAAAGATCATCGGTTGGCTGGGATTCGCAGGAAATGCAATAATTTATTGGGGGCAATGTCAGGGAGGTGAACATTCTTTCTTAGAATTGATCCATGTGGTAAGTGGCGATAGAGTTTTAGTATTAAAAAAAGAGGAGTCAAAAGTTATTTAATCTACCAAGGGATCGATTTGTTTAGGTGTCTAGCGTAGCGAGTCGCCGATGGTCTTCGCACGCGGGATTAGGGTTACAGAGTGCGACAAGATTGGCTACCGTAAAATTAAATATTATGTATATTTAGACATGACTATGGATGTTTTTATCGTTTTTGTTTATTTATGTTTACAATGGTTAAGGTTTTGGTTCATGTAGTTTCCAGAATATAAATTTCATTTAGAGATATAACCGCTTTTACATGAGATATGATCTCAAGAAACTCTTCAAATTTTTTCTCATTTCCTATGTTAATGTTAAATATTTTCTCTAATAATCCTTGGGTACGAGCGCAGAGGTTTAATTAACTAGAGATTCACGGAATAGTTATAAGTTTCATAAATCAGTTAAGTCTCAACAGTTAAGCTTGCCAAGTGACCCAGATCTTAGTGGGATTTTGGAAAAAATGACATCAAGTTCCTATGCTGAAAGCCCCTAAACTCCCAGCCAAGTGGTGCTAACTTTATTAAGTTTGTTCAACCTAACAATTACCAATGTTGAGATTTTGAAATATGGTGCTCTCTTGTACTGCATATGTTAAGGGAGTACTCTCTCTCTCTCTCTCTCTCTCTCTCTCTCTCTCTCTCTCTCTCTCTCTCTCTCTCTCTCTCTCTCTCTCTCTAGATTAAAGATCACTTGATTCCCCGTGTTTATTAATCAATAATAACATGATAACTATAACAACAAACCAAGTCTTATTCCAACTAGGCAATATACAATATATTACCCCATTATACTTGATCTTGTATTAGATTCTTAGTAAACTTTAATTACACCATAATTTTTCTTGTCATTTCTTTCCACGTTCTTCTGTAACCCTTCTAACTATCGTTTTGCAACCTTTTCTATCACACGCCTTGATCATGGGGGCATCTTAAGATCTTTCTTCAACATGGCCAAACCACATCGAACAGAAATTCCTCTCTATTATCTTCGATTTTCTGAAATACCCACCTGGTCGCGCATAGAATCATTTCTAACATTGCCCAACAAACAAAGCATTCATCTCCAAAGTGCGTGTACGGTGAAGGTTTACAAAAAATGAAAAGTCAAAAGTGTAAGTCATTCCAAACAATCCGTGTGTTTACTCTATAGAAATTAATTAGTACTTGAAGAATTTTAGTGTTCAATTGTTGACAAAAAGAGTTGGGGGAGGGAGTTTGATTTGTATGTTAGACGCAAATTACGTAACCCCAAGATCTCCATAACAAGAACAAGAACAAGCATAATTGAGTAGAAAGATTAACGCACCTGTTTTGGAATTCATCAAATATAAAGCGGAAGCGAAAAGGGATTACCCACTCATCAAGGGGATCCACTTTGTTCTTGAAGCGGAAGCGGAAACACAATGTTCCACGCGCAAGTCCTTCTCCTCTATTGCCCTCCGTATCACCGGCTCAATGAGGCGACTCCCTCACGTGTAGCGTTAGGAAAATGTCCCTTAGGTGAGGATACATGTGAGAATTAGGGTTAGAGGAGAGACTTGAGCACTATTTATAGAGTTTCCGGGGAGTCTCATTACGGGCCAGCTCAACTCGGCCCACACTACAAAACCCCATATTAGACTAATTAAGAAACCTTCTATCTCACCTTAGACCAAACCCCGTAAAACGGTAAACGTTAAACGGTAAATTACAATATCAATTAATGTAGTCCACAATTAGAAAAACTCTTACATTCTCCCACTTGGACTATATTAATTGAAATCGTACCTTATGTGCGCACATTGGTCCGAGAGATAATTCTTAATAGTCAATCCTATCCCATAAAGTCTTAAACACCGAATCATGGCGGTAATCGCATGTATACACACACGAGCCTTCCATGGTCACGAGTGCTCTCGACTTTATTAATATGGATTCAATATGGTAGTATGTCAAATGGATAACATCTCTCATAGAGAGATCCCATTTGTTAGTCACCATTCTCTTACCTTAGGTGTCATAAAAAACTTATGCCACTAGAGAATGCTTTATGGTTTCAATGAACCCACATATGTCTTGTCCTTATGGTTAACTTTTCTTTATGTATCACAAGACATATGCACAAGGCTAATAACCGGATGCCCGGATGCCCCTAGCCTTCACTCAAGGTTTATACAATCTCTTGAGACTTTATCAATATGTATTCAACATAATAACAACACATTCAAAATATTTTATTGAATGCAAAAGTTGATACATATCAAACCGTTACAAAGTGTAACGAACACAGATGAAACCTTTATCGAGTAAAGCCAAAATAGCTCCCACTAAACAACAAGTATCCGAAGATACTCCTAGGCCCATGCTTAATGACATGTCACTCAAATACACATGGACGTAGGTTTTTAATTAGTGGATCTGCAATCACAACATCTGTGAAAATATGTTATATTATAAGTTACCTTTCTGTACCGTTTCTTTATGATAAAAAATATTTGACCACCATATATTTAGACCTCTTGAGACCTCTGTAGTAAATAAATAATACTACAAATTTGTTATCTCAATACAACCGTATGGGTCTATCCATCAAGTTAAAACGATCAACTCCGTCATGAGGTTCTTGAGCCTAAAAGCCCAAGTAACAGCCTAAAAGAATGTTACTAACACTACTTACATAGTATAAGATAACAAAGAACTTTATTTACTGCACTTCCTACTAACATAAATCTGTATTTCGTTATTGATTGCATGTCATCAGAACAGCCAACAAAGTTTACATCTAAATACTCTACTAACGCAAGAATTGAACATAGCTATAAATTAGCATATAATCTCTTGTCTTCTTTAAGTACCTTAAAACCTTCTTGACAGCAACCCGGTGATCATGTCCCGAATCGACCGATATCCGCCTAGAAGTCCCGTCACAAAGACAACATTTAGTCTAGTGCAAATTCGAGCATACATTATACTTTTAAGTGCATCGACACAAGGTACACCATTTAATTAGATTTTTCAATATCTAAATAAGGACAATGTGATAGATTTAGTCCATCACCCTTAACAACGGGAGCAATTCTGGCTTGCAATAATGTATATTGAATATTTCCAATATACAATCAGCAAATGTCCTCCGAGAAAATCTAATATAATATGGCAAAAATAATCCTTACGAGACCTCGGTACAAAGGATAAAAGATGTCTCAAGGTCACAACTTGTAAGCAAAACATCATGTACATAAAGTATGAGAAAAAATAAATTTCCTCCCACCGACCTTGCAAGTATATTGAATTACTTTGTTTCCAATTGAACAAAATAACAACACTATGAAACTTTAATAATATTGTCGGAAACTTGCTTAAGACCATGAATTAGAATTTTTCAGTCTACACACAAGTTTACTTGAATCTGCTGCAAAATCACACACAAATTTACTTGAATCTGCAAAATCATCCGGTTGCACAATATAGATTTTGTATCTATTTGGCGTAACTCCATATATAAATAAATAAATAAACTATTAATGCCGCATTCACTCTGAAAGAATCTTTTAAAGAAATAGTTATTTCTTCACTATAAACAATCCACCCCTCTTTCAGAGTGAAAACTTTAATTACCAATTTGGCTTTAAATTCCACAATCTTTCTTTGAAATTCTTTTAGTTTGTACACCAATTTGCAACTAATAAACTTGTGATCTTTAAACAAGTCGGTGAGTTTCCAAACATGTTTCATAGATTGTATATCGCCTTTTTATGGCATCTAATCACATACTTAATTGACAACAAGAAACGACATTTATATAAGTTGCTAAAACAACAATGTAGTGGATATTATAATCATGCTCTCACAAATAGACTATATAGTATGATGATATAACCGATCGTCTTTCCTTAACAAATCTCCTTAATAAAACCGCAACCACTTCATTCCGCACTTGAGAGGTATAAGAAATTTCATTATAAATTATATCAAGAATAGTACCTTGAACCTCAACAAGTTTAGTCTATGGTACAGGAGATTCCATAATTATCTGTATAGGTAAAGACAAAGACACAGTGATCTTCCATCATACTATTACGTCAATATTTAGAAATTTTAGAATATGTGATTCCATAATTCTTGTACCTTCTTTAGGGTCATAAAATCAATACCCTTTTGTATATGAAAAAATTGCTTTCATAATATCAGCCCACAAAAGACTAGATAAATTAGTCTTACTAATCATACTCATCACAATGTTCAATATGGCGCATTTATGCCTTTCGCCCAAATCTTTTTGTCAGAATTTTTAGGTATAGTAATTAAATTACCACCCCAGAATCTACCAAGTATTTGACAAATGACCCTTTAAGCTATTTCGCATTGTCATACTTGCCAAAATACTCATTGCCACCGTTAAACCCGACAACTTTTAAATCATATACGAGATGTATATGTCATTAGGACTTAAACACAATTTTTGCAGATGTGTCCTAATTTCAATATCAAACAAGACATAATTTCAAGCAACTAAGGCTTCCTTCATCTTATAGCAGTGCAGTGCGTAGGCAAACCTCTTTTCAAGTGTTCCAAAGTGGAACGCTTCATGGACAATAAGCAAATTCAATTGCTCTTTTCTCAAGCAACAAATCATATGTCCACAACTTAAAATTTGAAGCAGTAAAAAAAAAAAAAAAAAAAACCTCAATGATGACGGAATTACCATTTACAGAAAATGTGACTAAAAAACAAGCAATGTATATAATTAGCATCATGTGAGTACCGTGTAACTTGACGTACAAGTACACATCCAGAGAGTTACACGCATAATCATATAATCACCTTTGGGCAGAATATATGGCATGCAATTGTACACTCCCCACATGATAAGGGTTATGAGAATATATTCCAATCTTCGTGAATTCATCACCTTTGGGCATATGAACCATTAGGATCGTCACTCCTCCACCACACTATCATGTATCCCTCCATGAACTAATACACAATCACCTCTTTTGGGAGTATAACTATGCATTAGACCGGGAGACATCCCAATTAAATATACGAGACCGAAATTTCTCAAACCCAATCAAGTGTGCCACTTTGGCGGTCACAACTCAATTGAATCATTGAAATTCTCTCATACCAGGGATATAAACTTTACTCATCACATACACCATATACATGTGATTTTAACTTTAGTGATAGGGGCATGTTATCACTAAAATCACATATCATGCTAATTACATTGCTTTATCCATTAATAAAAATTAATCATACATATATATAAATATATATACGGCGAATAACGAAAAGACAGATTCCAATGAGATCATTAATCACAGTAACATAAGAAACTTCCCATAACAAAGAATAAAACATCTCTTATGCACCCTAATTACATATTACCATAACAACATAAAAGAATGCTAATCTAAAATATCTCTCATAAATTAACATCAATAGTAATACAGGGTACACCATATCGACAAGCTTAACAGCTGATCAACTATTGCTCATGAGTTTCATAAGGCAAAACATGACTCCAAGGTCAACAATTGATTTATTAATCAATTTTAAGTAACAAATATCATTACTTCAATCGGTGGCCTATAAATTGAGTCAAACCACGTAACTAAATATCTAAACTATAACAGTAGATACTATTGCTCTGCATAAATATTGCCATACTCCTTAACCATAAAAAATATTAACTTGATAGACATTAACAAGTGACCAGATGAATTCATGTACAATATGCAGTAACTTAATCAACATGCATTACCCACATACAGCAGATATGTTAATTAGTACAATCCATTTGATCACAAGTTTTTAAGACGTCCATCATTCAAAGATTATCAGCATGTCAAGGAGTATGCTTGAGCAACAAAAATTTTATAACCTTTACTGTTTCTCATCAGTTCAATACATAGCTCAATTACTATTCCATAATGATTGTATCTTATTAAGCCAGCTTCACTTCACAATAAAGTTTGATTTTAACTGATGAATCACACCAATATAATATTTATGTGATAACATACCTGTAACCCAACACTTATATTTCCAATTTCACAGAAAATATAAGAAAAATACGCAAAAATACACTAAAAATACACGTATTTAGGGTTCCGTATGTATTTTCACATCCATAAAATTATCAAATATGTAAAATAAATACACCACGACGTAGAGGACGGCCATACGAATCCAACGCCGCCAGCCACGCGCCGATCCGATGCTCCACGCGCCCTCACGCGCCGCCTAAGTGCGCGGCGCGTGGAGCTCACGCGCGGCGCGCGTTCGACGCCCAGGCGGCGCGTGGCCGCGCGTGGGAGCGCGTGCAGCCTCCCCCGGCGACGCGCCGCCGACCATCTTGCTCGTCTCGTCTCCCCCAATCCAAATTTGTGATTTAATTTAATTTTCATTGAACAAAAAGTCTCGAAAATCACAAATTAGGGCAAGATCAATACCAATTAGGGCTAATCCATACAAATTAGGGTAGATCCGTACAAATTATGGTAAATCCGTACAAATTAGGGCAAAACCAATTGCGTTCGAGTTCTAGGGTTATGGTTGCTCTGATACCACATGTTAGACGCAAATTACGTAACCCCAAGATCTCCATAACAAGAACAAGAACAAGCATAATTGAGTAGAAAGATTAATGCACCTGTTTTGGAATTCATCAAATATAAAGCGGAAGCGAAAAGGGATTACCCACTCATCAAGGGGATCCACTTTGTTCTTGAAGCGGAAGCGGAAACACAATGTTCCACGCGCAAGTCCTTCTCCTCTATTGCCCTCCGTATCACTGGCTCAATGAGGCGACCCCCCTCACGTATAGCGTTAGGAAAACGCCCCTTAGGTGAGGATACGTGTGAGAATTAGGGTTAGAGGAGAGACTTGAGGACTCTAAAGGTACTACTAATTGAGGCGAGGAATCAAACTGTATCGATTGTTTTCTAGATCGTTTTGCAAAGCCTTTTTCCTTTTTATTTGATTTTTATTTGTTTTTCTTTCCCTTTTTATTAAGAGAAAAACGTTCGGTTATTATATTAAGTGGATACGTACCTTCTATGGGAAACAACATATACATAGTGGTTGTCCAAGGAGGAACTACGCATAATAAGATCTTACCTTGGCAAGTCACATATTGCGCACTTACTTTACCACTTGTTTCTTATTTTAGAAATCTTATTTATGCTATACTTAGGCTTTATTGACTCATTTCATATCATGGTTCAAGAGTTTAAATAAAATGGTGGGTTTTCTTATTTTATTCCTTTTTCGAAATCCGAAGAAATTTCTAGAGAACTTCTTGGATCATCCGTTAACCGCTCAATCAATTACTTCTTCGGAATGGTAAAAGAAAATTAATCGATTTTCCTTTTTTAATATACTATATTCCATACCCCCCGTCGCCCCACTATTTATAGAGTTTAGTGGGTCCTCTCATTCATTACGGCCAGCTCAACTCGGCCCACACTAGCCAAAATTACCCCATATTAGACTAATTAAAAACCTTCTATCTCACCTTAGACCAAACCCCGTAAAACGGTAAACGTTAAACGGTAAATTACAATATCAATTAATGTAGTCCACAATTAGAAAAACTCTTACATTGTAAACATGCTTAAGAGCTGCTTTTAGTGCTTAAGTTGATCCCTAGTATCCTTTAGTGAAAGTTCTAGTCTCAACTCTCACAGTGCAAGGAAAATGGGCAGATTTTCTACGTCAATTAAGAATATTTTCTAAGGAAAAGTTATCAGCGCAATTGCTCGACTATGGGAAGCGAAAAATTTAAGATTGTTGGTGTTTTTATCGCATCCGAATGATTCGGATGGAGTTTTTGATCAAGCCAGTAACCGTATTGAAAGGTTTTAGACAAGAAATTCCTTTTCAATATATTAGGATAAGCGGGATGAGATATTCAAGCCTCCAACTTTCCATTTCCGAATAAGAATAATTTTGCAATGGAGATGGGTAACAAAGAAGGAGAATCAAAGGTGATGCTCCTGCGAAGATTGGGGATCAGGACAAATCGAGAGTGTAAGAGAAACGCTAAAAGTACCAAAATGTTTTTAGTAAATTTCGTTTATAGAGTGATTTCCCTAGAACATGTCGGATGTTTAGATAAACCAATTATTTGTGCTCTGCTCACGGACACTTGGAAAAAAACTGATGATAATGAGCTGCTCTAGTAAGTTTGTTCATAACGCTTGTTCCACTTAAATAAAGGAGCTGGAATGCAGTTATGAGTCAACATTGTATCCAATGTCACGAGGATTCTCTCGCTTGCTTGACTCTAGCACAAATCACCAATCGGGCAATTCCATAGTGCAAAAATCCAGCATTTTGCGATTCCCCACGACAAGGTACACGACGCGTTCCACCAATCCAATTCGAGTCGTCGAAATTTTGAATTGAGCAAATATTTTAGAGCATAGCATCGAGATATTCCAAAGCATATGAGGTATATCTCTTCGGACGTACCCACTGAATAGGCTAGTAGCACATTCAAAATGTTTAGGGCAAAAGATATGCCTAGGGCAAAAGATATGCCTCGGTATCTGGAATATTCAGCCGATTATTGAACTAGAACCACGAAGTACACAGCTAAGTGTCGCCGCTTCTATGGTCGGAACCTTCGACCCCAACACTGAGAAAACTAATAGGTCGAGCCCCTTTTGCCTTGTGCCTTTGTGTCAACATCAATGCATAAACTATCCATTCGAGGTTTCCTCCCCCTTGACAAAAAAAAAAGGTTTCCTCCCCCAAATTTTGCGCCAAAAGGAATATCCGATGTGCTTTCTCAACTATTCCGACGTTGAGTGCTCACTGTACTACAGTTGAAACCCGAGATAGAGGCCAAAATTGTCTGGAGTGGTGTGTTGCTTTCGATTGGTGCCTCTGTCTCTCCCATGAATTAGCTGCCTTTCATGTTAACGTCAAGAAATTTAGACACAAATGTGCTCCTCTTTCTTGGCTTGACACCTGGGATCAATTAGTCAAACTAAAGCAATCTCCCTTTGAGGTTTGTCTAAGGAACACGGACCTGTGTGTCTCGTGGAATTACCCAGTATGCGTGGAATAGGAGAACGGTCATATCCTGTGAGAATTAGTCGACTAAAGAAGAGAAATTGGATGGAAATCAATATGTTTGCGTATATTGTCCGTACAATATACACCTAATGTCTTGTAAATGAGCATGCAGTATCTATCAAGACATGTTTCGCAAAGAGTGACATTCTAGTGTCCCACGAAGTCCATTGGACATTGCATTTTCGCCATTGAAGCACATCGGTTCTGCAAGTAACTCGCTTACACCAATTTCTTGACCTATTTGACTGAATTTTGGACAAGTTCTCTAGGTTATTGTACATTGGAAAAGCTTGATTTGCCTTGGCTGCTTTGAGCTTTTTAAAAGAGAAAGTATCGGAATAAGTTCTCTAAAGTATCAAAATGACTTTAATCTCAATTTTGAGCAAGTCTCGAACTGCACTGCGTGCATGGAGTATCAAAATGTTCTCTTATTTTTTATTTTGTATATGATCCCGTTACAAAATTTCAGCATGACTCACGCCCTGTACGACTCAAAGATCAACTGTCATATGTGTGGACGACGACGTTGTCGATGAGGAATTATTGAAATGATCAACACCAACTTCGCTCTGACTGCCTCGCTCTTCTGAAGTGACAAATCCGCATTCCTTGTGCGACGGCCCAAGTGGCTGCGGAAGCATCGTGACCGGTGCATAAACCCGGTTGGAGGCCGCTTCAAGGGGCAGTTTCTCGGTGGCCACCGCCGGGAAACCCGGCGGCTGCATCCATATTCCGCCCACGACAAGGAACTGTGGCGCTTGAGCGTTGGCGTTGTTGTGGCCATTGGAGCTCGGTCTTCTCGCGTGCAATCGGTATTTCTGAAAGGAATGAACAGAACAAAAGCGTATTCAAATTGATTTTCTGGCTTTCATCTGTCGAGAACATAAAAGCGATTGCTTCAAGTTATATGTTACGTGACAAGACTAAACATAGAACTCCACTAAAATCCATAAAGATAGGCTAACGTACTGACCATGGTTACTCTTGCGATTCCATGAATCTAGACCTAGTTCTTGACACCAAATGCCGATATTTTTCCTTCTGATTTAGACAACATAATGTGGAATCTAAAACCTGCCTAACAAGCCAAGACAATCGTGGTTGTAGATATTTCATTTTTGATATGATCTTTCATCTAATTCGGGTAAAAGATCGCATCTGGGTGACATATTTGACCTGTCCCGACTTTATATTGGAATACAGCACATTCAACGAATTTTCACAACGAAATCCGACAAAAGAAAGAAGATTGAGTGATAAATCAACCTGTAAATGGCTTTTAACTTCATCATTTGTGAGGCCATCGACCTTCATCACTTCCCTGATTTGCTTAGGAGTCGCAACTGCAGAAAGGAGGTTCGAGTAAGCACCTAATCCAATGTCAGATGATGAGGAAGATAACAAACAGGACTTATTTCCAGAAACGGATACAGACCATCCGGACCCCCAAGCTGTTGAAGAGCGTGCAAGAATCCCCGGTGCAACTCCGTTGACCAGCACCGCCGCTGCTTCCGTTGGGCGGCCTGCCTGCTGGTCCTGCCGCTGGCCGTCTCTGCCGTCGAGCAGGCGGCAGCATCGGGCGCAGGTGGTGCAGCTCGGCCGGGCGGCTGCTTCTTCTTAGTACTATTATTTTCGCCAATTTTAAATGGGCGAAAAGCACCACTTTCATGGCTTTTCAGGTCGTTTGCTACCGCGGCCACTTCTTTCGACGGTGGCGGAGGAGGAGACGGATCCTGAACCTAAAGAAACAAAGGGCAGAAAAGAAATGAAAATTAAAAACTCATTTCATTCTAAGTCAAGCACGCTGTGCATGAAATGCGAGTCTTGACATAAAGTTAGATATCCTGGGATGCGTTGTGGTCCTTCTGATTGAGGTGAGCAGAAAAAGGCGAAATCCTAGATTATATCAGAAAGCGGAGCGACTTTTGACCCCATTTCCGGCCAAAAGAGAATTCCAGGATAGAAAACTTAAAGGCAAATCCTAATTCCTATTCCTCCTCTTACATCCTTAAATGGAGAAGACGGAGAAGGAGGAGAAGATGAAATCAAAGGATACCTCTCTATGCGGAATGGGATCTGGGTTCGGGTTCCACAGCTGCGCGGATCGGAGCCAGTCCGATTTCTCCATCGCATTATCATCTCCGCTCTTATCGTCGCGTGAGGAATGGTGCACGTCGCCGTCGCCGTCGCCGTCGCCGTCATCCTCCTCCTCACAAGCATCATCTTCATCATCATCCCCAGAATACGGACCCTTCAGGGGGATGAATTCCTCCAGGACACGACCACCGTCCATGGACGTCTGCTCGGAATTGCACTCCGACGACTGCCCCTGCACCGACAGCTGCTGCTTGCACCTCTCGATCGCTGCAATCCCAGAAGAAAAATTAAAAGAAAAAAAAAACCGCAACCCTTTATTTCTTTCATCAATTTGATCGACAGAAACCTAAACGCAGATCGAATCCACATCCACGCTTCTTCAAAAGTAAGAAGAAGGAAAAATAACGTACCTTGGATCACTAGCTCCAAGCAGAGAGGGAGCTCCCGCTCAAAGACCTGGATTTTGCGCCTCTCTTCCTCCAATGCTTCCACATAACTCCTCGTTCTCTCTGGGTATTCCATTTTCTTCTTCTTCCACCGCTTCCAACTCTCCCTTCTTTCCTCCTCCTTCTTCCTCGACTAGAGAGGCGGGTGACCGTGGAGCAGCGATGGCGGATCCTTATAGCCTGAGAGAAGGGATACGATAGCGCGTGAAGGGGGAGGAGAGCATAGGATGATCCGGAACTAGGGACTTTGTTGAGCTGTGTGACGCGAGCCCGAGGAATATGTCCAGGAATAATTTCTTGGGTCCCCTTGGGGTGGCGCCCTCTTGTCTTCTCTCTCTTTTAATATCTCCTTCGAGTTTCGATCGTTCGGGGAGAGGCGAAGGCGAGACGAAACGAGATGAACAACTGGGGAAGGATTTGAGTCGGGGTCGTGGTCGAGGCGTCGCGTACGGATGAATCTCGGATGAGGTTTTATAGGAAAGACGGAGGGAGAGAGAGAGAGGATGCGTGCGCCTGGGTGTGAATATGAATAGAAGGAAAAGGGATAGAGAGAGAGAGAGAGAGGGAGGGAAGGTGTTGAATATTCGAGGGGCGAAGGTGGGATTCGCTTTTCGTCGCGTCCCTATGGGCTGGCGGTGACGTCACTCGGCTCACCCCCGCATTAACTTCAGATAAGATCAAATACTCTCTCTCTCTCTCTCTCTCTCTCTCTCTCTCTAACCTAATTGTGATTATTTCCCTGAGAAGATAATCCAGACTAGGGCTAACCTGGAAATATGTTCAAGTGTAGTGGCATCTATTATTCTTGTCGTGTGCCTTCTCATTGCCGGCCTAGATTGTATCAAATCACCAATTAGCTTATCGCTTTGCTATTATATGCGTCTGATTCATATTAAATAAATGCGATCGCACTCAATTCATATTAAATCGATGCAATTGTAAATGCTATGATACGTATATTGAACTTTCGAAAGATAAATACAATTGTCACTTGTTTGTTTGTAAATTGATTGAAATCATGTTTCTCCACTTAGGATGTAAAATGTTGGAATATGATACCCAATAAGGGGAGCATATAGCGAGGAATATGCACATGCTCAAGACGGAAGGAATTCGTTCATTGTCATGAATGCTACTGAATATGCACATAATGAGCACATAGTGAGCATATACTGAGTAGACAGTGAGGAATATGCAAATTCCTTTTCTTCATTGTCAACATCTGTGCTGTTAATGAAAGGGATTGGTTCCTTAGGTATGAAAAGAATATGCAACCACATGTTTCGAATAGAGGTAGCCTGCCAAGAATTTTCGTTTCATTATTTATTAATTGGAAAAGTATCAATTGCCCTCCTCGCTTATGAAATCATATATCGATTTGCATCCTAATTCCTGGAAAATCTACATTTTGCATCTTGCATTTATTTACTTGATTTTAACTTGCATCTGGCATGTTTACCAAACTAGTGTTTCCCTTCCCAAATTCACGGCCCATGAAACCTCCTCTCTACTCCCCATACTCAGCTCCCTCACTCTAGCGTCGTCACGAATATTGCTAACCATGAATCAAGGTTAGTGAAGGTTCGACCTTCAGGGTCTCAAGTTTGAACAAAGCACATTTTAGTCTACATAACAATATCTTGTTAACTAGCACAATTCAAAACAACCATAAAAGAATATTAACTCTTAAAGAATTGATTGACTATTCAAATGCTTATCTTGACATAGTTGATCTTACATTTGAATTGCAATGTATATTGTCCGAAAGCCTAACCTTCTTGGAACTCTTGACTAATCACACTAGGTGTGTGCCCCTCTCTATCTCACTCTTGTCTTGGTAATTGTAAAGGTTCATAAACCTATACTCTTAAGGTGACCTTAAGGATAAACATAACAGACAAATACCTTTTTCACTTTTACCATCATTTAGGGATGAGCAATGTAAAATAAAATAAAAAATTATATATATATATGGATGTTTATATGGCACGTCATTAGTGTCATTTATCCATTTCAATAACCAATTAATTCACTTTGGATATGGATAATCACATGTTGGATAATGTACTAATCCAATACAAATAAAATGCATCAAACAAAACTAACACCAAAGATCAATCCGAAAGATCATTTCTCCAATCGACCCTCATAAGAACTGATTCTCAGATTCTTCAATCCTTCGTGCATTAGGAGCTATCGAGTGGGAATATAAATTACCAAAAAAGGAAAGAGAACGGTCCAACCGATGGAAGATCGGGAGCTGGACGCCCCCCCTCATTCGCGCGAATAAACCGAGACCTTTCCGTTTCCACGAGAGCGAGAGAGAGGACGGAATCTCGCGTGCCGCCGCGCTGTGCCGTCCGTGCCGTGCGCGCGTGCGTGCGACGCAACCTGCCGACCCCCCTCTCGCGTCTGATTGATTTTCAGACAAGGGGGGCCTTTCGTGGCCTCCAAGGGCCAACGCAGATTCTTACAACCCCCTCTCCTCGGGGCCCCACCGTTCCCTTATTCAAGAAGCAACTTGCTCCGGGTGGAGCGTGGCATTCACTCTCCTCTGAATGGTCAAAAGGCGCTTTTGACTTTTTTTACCTCTCAACGAATATTTTTCATTGACCGTACTGGAAGCACTTTAATTGTGTATGTCTTTTCTCTGCCGTGCGCTGCAAGTTCAACTTCGCTCTCTCTCTCTCTCTCTCTCTCTCTCTCATGGCTCCACCACTAAACCGGGGTGAAGTCCCATTTCAATGGAGGAAGTGACAGAAATTGTTTTTTATATGGAAGCCTGAAAGCTGCTGGGCCTCATGAGCTAAACAGTCAATTTCATCATCTACACTGGGATGATATTCAGTCAACTGTGCTCTTAATGATTGAAAGTTTATTTGACGATCCCGTGCTCAACAAAAACTCATATTTCATTAGCCTCAAAAGTACAAAATCCTAAAAGTATGAACCGATTTAGAATGTGTTTGGTTAGATTTTTGGAAAAAGCCATTGCGAAAATATAAATGATTTTAAATTAAAAGAGTTTTCTAAAATGCAAATTAAGTTTAGTAAATTGTGATCTAAAAAAAGTGCATTGTCAAGTATTTTTGAGCAAAATAATATTTGGAGAAATTTACATTTACAAAAGACTTTTGTGATACCACCCGTGGTGGTGGCGTAGGTGGTTGAGCAAGGAACCTTTCACGACAGGGCCCGAGTTCGATCCACGGCGTCGTCGTTAACCCGATCTTCAGCTAGCCGCGTCTTACCCGGGGCACGTGGGTGGTGGGTCCTCACGTGTCTCCCTGGGGTTTACTCTCCGCCGCGGCGGGCAGCGGAGGTTCCCTGGGTCAAAAAAAAAAAAAAAAAAAAAAAAAGACTTTTGTGATTAAATGAAAGAAAAAAAAATTGTTGATCGATAAAGGACGGGCGGCGGCCGTTGGCGACGTTTCAAGTTGCACAATCTCAGGTGGCCGTCGGAGACCACTGGCGAGGGCTACTTGGGGTCTGGCGACCCCCAACGACCACCGACGAGGGCCGCTTGGGGCTAGGCGACCCCCGGTGAGAACCACCTAGTCGCGCGACCTTAGGCGGCCTTTCACGGAGGTCGTAATGACCTACCTCGCCAAGGTTGTGTGACTGGCTAGTGACCGTTGCTGGGGTAGTCGTGACCACACTAATCTTTCTCCAGCCCGTCGCCGACCCATCGCAACCACGCCGGCCGACGTCTGAGGATCCAAGGTTGAAGGAGATGAACAATGGATCGCCCCTTTCAAAAATGCTGAAAGCCCAAGACAGCCTAAGACCTTCCTTGGGCTTTCAGCCTTTGAAAGGCCAACATTTCCTCAAGGTCAGTTTTTAAAATTTTCCTAAACACTCAATATTTGGCCAAATGGGCTTTGGACACCTAAAGCCCCCTTCCAAATGCTAGTCCCAAACACAACCTTAGACTCATTAGTTAGACTCATTAGTCTTTGTAATTTTAATTATAAAATCATCTCAAAGGTTTTGGCAAAGTCAAGATAACACTTTGATTGTTCAGGAGATATTATGCCAACTAAGGATAAGGAAAAGAAAGAAGTTTCGGGTGATATTAAAACTTGATATACAGAAAACTTATGACAGAGGGAAATGAGCCTTCTTGAGAGCTTGCATGTTAAAGATGGGTTTTTGCAGTAGATGGAACCTCTGGTTGTGCAATGCATCTTTGTTATTTCTTTCAATTTGAAAGTGAATAAAGAACCTTCACAATGCTTTCAGCCTTCATGTGAAATAAGGTAGGGAGATCCACTGTCTCCATACCTTTCCATTATCACGGCCAATGTCCTCTGCTGGCTTATGAACAAAGCAATCGAGGATGAGAGTATCAAAGGAATTAAGTTGAACAGGTTTTGCCTTACATTCTTTCATTCATTTTTTGCTGATGATGCTACCTTTTCCATGAACGAGACAGGTAGGGAATGTCAAAATTTTGTTGCTATTTTGTATCAATATTGCTTTACGATGGGTCAAGCCATTACTTAGAAGAAATGACGCATATACTTTAGTCAAGGCTACCCACTAAATTTAAGAAGGAATATAACACATAAGTTGAGAGTTTCGATAATTGAGAAGACAGAAAAGTAGCTAGGCATACCCTCGAGTTGGAGCCAATCAAAGAAACAAATATTTGCCTAGATTTTGGAAAGGGTTAACATGAAACTA
This sequence comes from Eucalyptus brandiana, assembly GCA_014182725.1. Classification (NCBI taxonomy): domain Eukaryota; kingdom Viridiplantae; phylum Streptophyta; class Magnoliopsida; order Myrtales; family Myrtaceae; genus Eucalyptus; species Eucalyptus brandiana. Next base: position 36,300,583 of record CM024669.1, read on the forward strand.
GAGAGCTAGAAAGAGGAATTGATGTCAAATACAAGCAAGTAAATTCTTATTAAAATGGTGGTGTAAGCCTTACCCATTATGCAATGTCAATTTTCAAGATCTCTATCTCAATCTGCAAAGCATTTGAATAGAAAATTGCATCCTTTGGTGGAGACAAAATGAGTTCAAAGCCAGTACACATTGGAAGAAATGGGAATTTTCAAAAACTAGGAAAGGCTGTGGAGGATTGGGCTTTAAAGACCTTATTACCTTTAATAAAGTCATGTTGCGTAGGCAGGCATGGAGGCCCTCACAATTCCCTTCAGCCTTATGGAGCCAAGTTCTGAAAAGTATCTATTTCCCTAGGGGTGACCTCTGGAGAGTAGAAAAGGAGTCTCGTCCTTCGTGGGCTAGGCAAAGTTTGCTCATAGACAGAGATGCAATTTACCCTCTAGTTAAATAGTCTATTGGAGATGGAGCAACAATCGATATTTGTGAAAATAAATGGTTTTCAACCGGATTGATTAGTGGGTTAGCAAACAAAGAAGACCCTCAAATAATGGTAGAACTAATTATTTAGGATACTAGATAGTGGAATGAACAGAAGCCGAATAACCTATTCTAAGAGCATATAGTGAAAGAGATTCTTCCCATATCAATTAGTTGGGCACCAAGAGTAGACAAACTAGTTTGGATTGCAAACAAATCAGGGTCCTATATAGTAAAGATTGGGTATAATAGAATGTGTCCCAAAAATCTTCATTTCAACTCAAGCCAACCTTCAAATACTTTTTAGCCATCCAAAGGATGCATTTGATTGTCCGAACATGGATTGGATAGAATAGGATAAGGTAGGATTAGAAATCCTTCAAATTGTGAAAAATCCTATCATATATTTAGTAAATGTCCAAATAAGGTGAGATTAGAATTCCTCTTGACTGTCCTTCGAGTCCTTTGAAATGTTGGACTTAAGAAATTATCTTGTTGATCAACTCGACCTTTTGGGAATGTGTTACCGATACATTCTCTCAAGTCCTTTTTGCTAGAAATGGCTGTTCATAGCTTCATGCTTACATGGTTAGCTTATTGCTAGTTGCTCAGGGCGATCTTTTTCTCGACAAGTCTTTCTGGGTTGATGTTGACAGGCAAAGTGAAGTCATGCAAGCTTCTCCTTTATAACCATGTGGGCTTACAAAGGAATGGATGTCGATATGGGCCACGTTATTCTTCCCCAACTATGACCTTGGAGTAATTGGGCTTTCATTTTCTTTTTTCCCATTTCAAGGGAACTTAAGGAAGAGAAAAGAATGTTGGACAGCTTGACAGTAATTTCAGATTGTTTACTGGGTTCAAATACACCCATATTTATACATTCGGAACACCAACAGTAACTCCATTACATGTAATGCTCTCTAGTATTTGAGAAGAGGAACATAATATGACAATTTCTTTTCGCATTTCCCGATTCAGGATCCTTTCGACATCATGACAAGTTGAGCCATGGGACACCCTAATATTTCACCCCCCAGGATTGCATTCATCAATCCAATGGGCAACATCCATGCCATAGTCAAGTTCGTCCAGGAGCATAACCTTACAAAATCTAAATTTAGTTCACTTGATTTCTAGCAAGGGGCCTTCTAAGAAAGGACACGTCTGAGATAGACGAACTTGGATAAAACAGAAAGACAATAACATCCATGTCAAGTTCCAACATTTATGGAGGCAAGATGAATAAGTGTTAGCGGTCAAGCAGAGCACATAAAATGGCGGGTCAGTCAAGTATCTGACAAGAATCTTTTCTGATGATTCAATAGCAACAAAGGAGAAGCTCTGACTTCACTAAACGCAAGATTCAATTTGGGTATCTTCATATGCTCTAAATTCCATAAAATCTTGAGTGACTCACATACTCTTCACAGTCATGAGCCACCCGCGAGTCGCAACCTGTTATGACGATGAACTCATTATGCTATTTTATCCTGCTGCTCCCTAAGGCACAAACTTATCTACAAGTCTATCAGGTATCACTTGCGAGGAACTTCACGGGACGCATAAAATTTAAAACCTTAACTAAGCCTTGTCCCAATTCACTCTACCGAGAATATCACCAAACAGGTTGTGGCTAATCAGCCCAACCACCAGTGGAGCATATACGCAGTACCAGAAGCCGCGTCTGCGTCATCGCCGCCACCACTAGAGGCGAGTGTCCAGTCAGGAGGGAGGGGGAGGGAGAGGCGCATTGCCGGGACTGCTCTTCATGTGGTGCACGATGGCCTTCTTTTTCGGCTTCAACGAGCACTCCATAATCCAAAACATTCCTCCCCCGCTGATGTTCTCACCGCCGGCAAGATTATGTAATTGATTTTGCATAGGACATGGGTTTAATTCTGTATAGGATCGGTTTTGTATGTCATCCAAGTGCTTGTAACATCCTAAGCTAATTGCATGTCCGTAGAGTATAGTTATGTGGTAGAGAAACCTTTTCACTCAGTTTTAACAATGTTGAGGTGAGTCGATAGTGATCTCACAATCTCATTATCTACAAATACAAATGAGGAGAGGATGGCAGATGTTTTTTGAATATTTGAAAATGAGGAATGGACCGATGCTATAGCCGACAGTACGAATTCATTCCAACCTGCCTTTCTATGTTACGTGAGGGGAGCTAATTTAATCAAATCTACTGGTCTCTTTGGTGTCAAAATTTGACCCCATTCATGTGAATACTAATAGTACAATAGGTACAGATTTCTTTTTAGGTAAGGTCATATATATATATAAAGTAAGGTGTGAATTATGAGAGTAAAACCCACCAGCATCCGGCAAAGCAAGCCAACTTTCAACAAGTCAAACCCAAGCAAAATCCATCAAAGAGTGCTAACTTTCAATTTAACGATTTTTTGGGCCAAAACGAGATGCAGGGTCTGAGCTTAATTGAGTTACAATTTTCAAGTTTAAGCTTACTTTGAAAACAAGTTATTTTATCAACTCAAACTCAAATAAACTAGGAAAATTGTCTAGTCAATTCTTAACATATTATACGAATGTCCTTGTAGTTCTAAACTTTGTAATTTTGTCAATTTAATCCTAAATTATTATGCGAAATTTCAATATAGTTCTTTATCAATTTAAGTTAAAAATCACAAAAGTGGTGATGTGCCATGTAAGATGGCCAGTACAAACTGGACCATCATGTCATAGATCTTCAACGAAAGTTAACGGAAAACGCTAAATTGGAATTTTGCGCAAAAAATTATGATTAAATTGATAAATTTGCAATTTAAGACTACATTAACATTCATAGACTGCATTCACAATTAAATTCAACTCATTTTTTCGAAAGATTAAATTTCTTCTCATGCTCCTAAGTCCCAATGGAACATGGTACCCTAAAACCGCAAACGGGGAAGTAATGCCTTCTGTATTCTTACTCGAAGTTCAAGATGGTTGTTGTTGTTCCTTTTTTCTTTTCTTTTTTTTTGTATAATTTATAGAAATCAAAGGTGGTTGTTGCTATTTGATTCAAAATAGAACTTTCACTTTAAAAAGATTTATAGTCCACTCTTGGTACATTTTTGTTGGTGGACTAAATATAATGACTTTTTTAAAAAATGTAAAAGGTGAAAAGAAACGATTGACATTAACGACCTTCTCTGGTTAGCTTATCATTATAGCCCAGCAAAGCCATTAATGATTAGGAAATTTCTCTACATGCGATATGTTGCAGCTATGTCTCTTATTATGGATCATTTATAGGTGTACTCATGACGTGAATCGAATTGATAATAAGGGGACAAATAACCCCTGAAACTCCTGGGTCAATTTCCTAGTGGTATGAACGTGATTGCCCTCCTTTTTTGAAAATAAAAAAGTAGCACATGTACCATTCATTTGGTTCAAAGGGTCATTTCACACCATCATTATCACGCCACCACCACTATTTCTCCCTTATGGATTACTTGCCGCGATTGCCTCAGACTCTCCTCGGCAATCTCAAAGAGCACCCAATGCATCTTCGACCCCCTGGCAAAAGCATGAAAGTATATGAAATTTAAATTGCCATTGCGATTTGAGTTTCAAGACCCTAATCAACAGGGTAATTCCCATCATGAATCAGATTGAACATCACAACGAGAATTGTATGATTTAATCTCTTAATGATTACATCTGAAAGGCTGAGTATGAAAATTACAAGGTCTTTAAGTCTATATACAATTGAAACTATGGTTAGACGAACACATCGAAACAGAGAAGTTGGAAACCAGGAACTTGAAAACCAGATCACCGGGACTTAAAGAAATCTCTTTTCTCCTCCGCTTTGAGCATGTTCCGCCATGGCACTACCTCTCTCGCTCTTCATCTTCCTCCTCCTCCAATTCTTCTTCTTCGTTGACCAAATCATCCATCTCCTCCAACTCTTCCTCTTCCTCTATCTCTCGATCACTCCTCACGTCCCTCTCATCATCTCCAACCTCGCCGTCTTCTTCGTTCGCCTTGCTTTCTTGGAGCTTTTTGATTTCTCCTCTCTCTCTTCCCGCTCTCTCTTCCTTCTCTTCTATCATCTCCCTCCTCGAACCTGGGCCCGCAGCTTGAAGACGCAACTCCTTCCTCCCGAACGGCGAGATCTCGTGGTGACGGTTCTTGAGGGAAGATGGCTTCACTTCATAAAGCAACCCTAAGCAGATTACAAGGAGGAGGAGGAGGAGGAGACATGCTAGAGTCACATGCCTCGGGTCGAAGGTCCTGGTCCTTGGGTTTCTGCCGGATAGCTGTCTCAACATCGTTATTGAATTCTCGGCAACAAGATGGAAAACCTGACCTGAAAATTCCGCAAAAGTTTCGTTTGCCATAGTTTGGAAACTATCATACACACTAAAATCTCAAAAATTTAAGGAGGGCAAAAGAGAAGAAAGATTATGACGATACATACTCGTAATGGAATCCGAGGCTTATGTGCAGATATGTTTTGGACGAATGAAGGCCCCGTTTCTTTTGCTTTTGTATCCACGAGTGTGAGGACTGATAATCGGTGTACGAGTTTGGCTTTTATGAGCTGCTTTGGTCAAAGGAAGCAGACAGGAAAGGCGGGAGTGAAGACATTAGTGGGTAGTGATAGGATGAATTTCTCACTAATTTTGTCTTTATAAAGGTGGCTTTTCAAACATCAAGGTCGGCACGTAGCTATTTGGATCAGCTATAGCATCGTCGACATGATTTCTCAAATAGACAAATAAAAGAACAGGGAGAGATCCGTGGTAACTTAGGTACAAGTAGGCCTAGAAGAATCCAATTGCGCTGTCGGTGATTGCTTGCTCCTGTTTCGAATAGAAAATTCTTCGGTCTTACTTTTGTTCACACGCGCCATCGACTGCTTTGCGATCAAGAATGAAACTCGGTTGGTAGGGAACCTAGTTCTAAACATTCTTTCTGACTTCACGTCGGCGACGTCTACGGGAATTAATAAGGCAGCCACGGGGTAAAAAATTTACCATGGACCAGATTATAAAACTGCTTTTTCGACTAGGGTTCCGAAAAAAAAAAAAAAAAAGTCTAGGGTTCTACTACGTGTGATTTTTTGAAGTTTTGAATTTCATTGCCGTAAACTCAATAATTTCAATAATTAAAGCTCAATGGAGGACGGTCGATGGCCAATTAAAATATTTAATCTAAATTATGTTTCACCAAAAAGATTATGAAATACCTTTTAAAATGTGGATGGATCAATATTAATCAACAAAGGTTGTGAATGGTCACTTGTTAATTTTGGGCAGAAAAATAATGACAAGAAATTTAAAAGTAAGAACACTGAGAATAATTTCTGTCAGCGATGTAAATTGCATGAAACACAAATTGTAAGAAAGTGCGGTAAAATTGCAACTTCTAATGCACCAATTGCTCTCCTATTATAGCTAGTCATTACAACTTCCGATGCACCAATATCTACCCAATCATTGGTATCTCTGATTTGTGGATTACAAATCATGGATATAACCAACACCAAACTTAGTACAAATATAGGTGGTGTCTATCAGATGTAAACCTCAAATATCATGTATAATTGAAAATATTTCCTCTCAACGAGGATTGAAGAAAACAAGCTCCCTCACCTTTTCTCTTTCAAATAATATACAGAAACAAACTATAGGTCCTTGGTAGATGATTCTTCTCATTGGTGTCGTTTACTTTTTATAAGCAACAAAAGGATATCTTTCTTCTATCTTTACTTTCTTGACTTCTTTTTTCTTTGTCTTAATTATGGTTACCCAATTCTGATGTGCAGTTTCTAGGACCCGTTGGATTGTGTTGAATAATATGAGGACTAAAACTGGCTGCACATCACAAAGTATAGTAGCCTCCTGAAATTGATCTCAAGAGAACCCTCTGATACTTAACTTAGTGAACAATAAATAAAGACATAAAAGAGAGATCATTAAGAGAGAATTTTCTTAAAGAAGAGAGTCAAAGTGGCGTAAACTTATTTTTTATACTAGTATCATTACCTTATTATATATCCCCATGAGCATGCTTCTTAGGAAACCCTTAGTGGGCCTTGTCTTCTAAAAGCCTCACAGGGTCAGAGTACCGCTTAACACTTGACGAGAAGAAGGTTGGGCTAACCCAGGGTACAGCGGCCCGACTGCTGTACTTGTTTCCCAAATAAGACGTGCTTAGGCCCCGTTGCATAGTGCACAGGTGGAGCCGTTCAAAATTTGAAACTCTTCTCCCGAAACTATATTTTGTTTGTACTAGACTAGTCGTGTTCTTAACGGGTCTACTAACTTTGGGGTTAATTCCAAAAAAAAGCACCAACTTTAGGTCGTTGGACAAATCTAAATTTCAAACTCTTTTGTCTCATAAAAAAAAGACAAACTTTAGGTCGAGTGACAATTTTACCAAATTTTTTTGATTGGAAAAAAAATCATCAACTTTCACTTAAATTCTAAATCGCCACCCTTAACTTATATTCATTGATTGTCCTTAATCCATGTGCACTTGTTGGCTAACACCATCCATTTTCCTCTTGTTTGAGCCATAGCTTGAAGAATAACAGTGAAACTATGCCATCTCCTATACTTCACTAGCAAGTAAAAAAATCTCCTGATTGAATTTCTCTCGCTAGACTTTATTGTTTTGTCATAATATGAAACTGTAGATCACCGCCTGTCAAGAGAAACCATGGATGAGATCCACCAACCTCACAGCTAGAATTTTTTCTCTTGAAATAAGGTTAACTTCAAATAGAAAATTAATGGTAAGGGTTAGATTTTGGATAGAAGTGAAAGTTTGTTATTTTTATGAGACAAAACAAAAATAGGGCTAGAATTGTCACTTAACCTAAAATTTGTGCTTTTTTACGAGATACAAAAAAGTTCCGGCTAGATTTGTCCATCGACCTAAAATTTGTGCTTTTTCATGAGACAAAAAAAAGTTTTGGTCAGATTTGTTCATCGACCTAAAGTTGATGCTTTTTTATGGAATTAGCCCACTAACTTTGACGTGAGCCCTCTAGAAAAAGTGAATATTTTGCCGCAAAACCCACCAAAGAATTTCTAAAAATCATAGCCTGAGATAGATTGGAAGAGATCGGACGATCTTGTACCCTGTGCACAATGTCTAGTACATATACATTGGCCGAATAAGAAGAACTCGTGTTCGTGGACACTGACATGCGACCCCAAAAGTAGCACCGAGATGGTGGAGGTGACCTCATGAATACTCATTGCCCATGAGAACTCCAATCGCCCTTTGATTTGAAGAGAGTGGGTGAAGCGAATGCCAGACGTGACTGGTCGCAGTCTCTCGCGGCCTTGGCGATCATAACTGATGAGAGGTGCTGCAGGTGGTCTTCTCTTCTCTTGCCCTCTCACTGCCATTATTGGGTGATGCATTTATTGTCTTCTTTCTCTTTTTTTTTTTTTTTTTTTGGTCGGTCCTACTCTATTCCTACTCTACACTCACTCGCAGACTTGTCGCGCCCTACCTTCGGGCGTGGGAGTCGCAACCCACTCGAAACTTACGCGTCCCTACCCTCATCCCCCCGAGAATGTGGGGATTTGAACCTCACCTCCCCCTTCCATGTTGGAAGGGTGGCCACTGGGGCGAACCCCCAGTGGTTATTGTCTTCTTTCTCTTCACTCTACCCAAATAATTACACAACCTGCACTTTTATTTTCCCTTTTATTCTTGTTCCATTTCTCACGTCCCGATCGTCTAGCGAAGGCAAATCTTTTTATTTATTTATTTTATGTCTAGTCTTGTAACCTGCAAAAGGGGGATGCAAGGAGTCGAATTCAAGCATTCACCATTACTCGGGCATGATTGGGTCTCTAAGGCTCATAATCATGAATATGACCTGTGGAATAATCAGTTCGTGCGATTCTCACTTGCTTTTTGTTTTGTTTTTGTTTTTGTTTTTTTTTTCGCATTTTGATGCACTCGAGGCGTGTGGCTCTGACTCAGGTCCACAGGTTCTCCTTTTCTGATGCACAAATCTTGTAGGATACGAAAAGGGTCCGCTCGAATGCCTGACAAAAAAGAGCCCCCCCGCAGAATGTAAAAGGAAAGCTCAACATCTTCACAATTTGCTCATCTATAATAATTATCCGTGGGAAAAATAATTCAACAGCTTCAGTTCCAAGGGACGAGGCACATAGCTAGCTTCAGTTCCAGGGGACAAGGCACATAACTAGGACCATTAGATCAATTAACAATTGGCAAGCAAAGTTAGAAGCTAAGTTGGAAGCAAAAGATTACATTGCCTTAAAGCGAAATACTAAAAACATGTGCATGTTGTAGTTAAATAGAGATGTGAAGCTTATTTGTAAAAAATTTACTTTATTTTGTCTCAAATAAAGTTTGGTCAGATTTGGAACAAAATTTAAAGTTTGTGCTTTTTTTTTTTAGACAAAATAAAGTTCGGGCAAAATTTGGGACAACACATAAAGTTCGGGCCAGATTTGGAATAACACTTAAAATTCATGTTTTTTTTTAGACAAAATAAAATTCATGTCAAATTTGGGACAACACCTAAAGTTGGTGTTTTTTTTTTATGGAATTGGCCCAAAGTTACCTAAAGGGATTATCTCCCTCGAGCAGCCTTCTTACATCGGATGAAAACCTTTCTCTTTCTTGTGTCACGTGACTGAGGAAAGACGAACATGGATAATAGCAGACTACAAAAGAGGCAAAAGAATAACGAAACAACTTTTGCATTTGCATGAGCACATACAGGAAAGAGCTCCCACTCTCTCATAACAAAGATTAACGCCCGTACGCGAGAAGGATAAAAAGCTTTACATATGCCATATACATAAGACAAAAATTGGAGGAAACCGCCAAAAAAACGAGGATAAGAAAGAAAGAAGGGTTGTACATAGAGGGCAAATTGAATATAGTACTCCTGATCTCTGCGAGATGAAGATGGTGAGTTCGTTTTAGATCAAGGGTTGAAAAGCATGTCTCCACATTTGCACTTCCACGTCATGGGCTTGTAGTTGGAGATGTCATCGCCTCTCGAATAGCAAGCAGTCGTGGCCCTTGTGGATGCAGAAGCATTATGACTACCAGCACTCCTAACTCTTCTTGGGCCGCGAACTTGTTGGGGAACGAAAGGGACTTGCACGGCCTCGCAGTGCCCGCAGGAGCTGCACTTCCTCTCGCACGTCGGAGGGCTCGACCCTATCAGCGACCTCATTCTCTTCATCGACATCACCTTCTCTCGTTCATCCTCTCCTCTCTGCAAGTGTCATGCCAATTAGGATTAAGTTGTGAATGAACACTTTCTTGAGCTCCATGGGAAAAGAAGTATGATATGTATGTACGTACCGTGAGCTTGGAGGAGATGACTCTACCTGTTTCAGAGAAATAAGCCAATGTCAAAAAAGTCCATTTCCTTGCTTCGCTTTGTGTGGGATAACAAATTTGAATTGGGATTTTAAAGAAAGGGCTTTCTAGTTCATTACCTTCAGCCACATAGGTGACTTGGGTCGAGCCCCAAAGAAAGAGCAAGAGCAAAAGGACCATTGTTTGCCCACTCCTGGGGCGAAATAGCCATTCTTGAATCCTCCCCATTGCTATACACCACTCACTATTGTCACACTGAGAAGGGGGGCGGTTTGGCCGGGCCCTAAACAAACAGCTGGAGAATATATAGAAGGAAATGGGAGAGATATGAGAAGAAGGGTGATCTTACGGAAGCTGGCTCAGGCTTTTTGCGATTTTTTTTTTTTTGGTCATAGCAAAGACTGATTGAATGATTGAATGCCCACCTCCTGAATTCATGCATGCACAGGGACTTATCAATCTCTCTGTCTCTCACTCTGAATCAGCGACGGAACATGGAAAGCAAAGCGAGAGAAAAAGCGTGAAGTACAATAGCGAGAGCCCCAGAAGAAACAAAAGATTATCGAAAGACATCAACCGAAGAGAGAATGAGCCTGGAGCCTCGGTCGATGGGCCTATCTCCCCTAATCAAACAGAGATGGAGTCAGAAAAATATGGACAAGAGAATTCACGGTCACAAAGAACAAAAAACAGAGAAAATCCAAATGACGAAAGAGGATTAACGAAGGGCTTTCGCTTTCTCGCAAGATTTGTTCATGTGCGTGGCTGCGTTTTCGGAGGGAGGGATTGAAATTTGAGCTGTAGTTGCCACTTCGACACGCCAAATTCTCTCTTTCCTCTCCCCCGTCTTGAGAGAGAGAGAGAGAGAGAGAGAGAGAGAGAGAGAGAGAGAGAGAGAGATTTAATTCCCAAGAAAGATGCAATGGGAAGGTTGTAGGGGTTAGGCCTAGGTATCTAAGACCCTAGGCTTATGTGAGTTTTTTTTTGGCTTGGAGAAGCTAAATGCGACACAAGGTAACTGCAAGTTCTCTTTGAGTCTGCACACAAGAGGGGCTATGCATTTGACCTGCCTACTCATGCTAAAATCCAAGCGAAAGTCCTATGCTCTCTTGAGAATAGATGATCGTCATAATAATTTGGGAATTTGTTCTGACCCCCTTCATCTGGTCGTTCCTTTTGGTTAAATCATTTGCTGGGAACTTGTATGATGAAGGATTCGAACATCTCCCTGTATTTGGTTTCTGGCTGAACCCAACCATCATTCTTTAGCGGCGGGAGCGGACTTAGCTTCATTTACTATGGTTACTATCAGTGGAAGCCAATAATGTGATCTTCATGAGAAGAACAAGAAATGGGTGTTTTCTCATTTAATGAGAGTGCATCAGATGCGATGTTTCATGTCACAATTTTTTTTTCTTTTTGCTTTTCTCAAGATAGATGAGATGAACGAGGATCTGTCGGGGCATGGCCTATAATTCTGCCCATAATCACGTACCCTATTTAGTGTTGAAGTGGTAATATATTTTGTGAAATGAAAACATGCCATGTTTTGACCAAGCTAGGTGAATTGAGAGATCATTTACATCAATGTTAAAAGCTTTATCATTTGTTTTCCAACGGCAAAAAATTATTTGCATTAGTTGAATGATAATACTACTAGGCCTTGAATATTTTGTTTAATAAGCAATGACATGAAAAAATTCAATTTTTTTCAATTCGTTTCATAAATTTTTGTTCAATATATAATGTCATTTCTAAGTTTTCAATTGATTACACTACATCCTTGAAATGTTTTAAAATCCTGTTGTCATTGTTTCATCATACAAGTTGCTCCAAATCAAGAGAAAACCTATCACTTAAATGGCAATTATTTCATCTTCTTCCTTTTTTTTATGGTCGGTTTTCATCTTCTTCCTTAAGCGTTCAATAAAGATAGCATAAAATGGACAATGAAGGATGATTATTGACAATGCCCGAAAAGAATTCAACCAAACTTCTCGTACTCTTTGCTGGTCCGTGTTGTTTTCCTCATTCTTGTGTTTATGTGAGTTTTTGTGGAACAAGTATCCATTAAATCCTTTGTCTTTTTTTTGGCTAGAAATCCTTTTAATCTTGCCTGGATCCCATTGCAATTGATCTTTAAAACTGCAGATAATATTAAAAATAGCTCATGCACTTCTGATTAATGTTCAATTTGGTCCTTGAACTCCAATCTTATGCAATTTGTTTCTTGTGCTATTAGAACTGAACAAATTTCACCTTTGTAGTCAATTTAAGTCCGAACATGGATATCTCCGTTTGTGGATTGCGATTTGCTTATATATACAACCAAGCTAGCTAAATTGTAGAAAAAATGAAAAGAAAAAAAAAAGAAATAACAAGGAAAAAACAGGGAAGAACGAGAGATCAAGATTGGGGAAGGGGGCGCAGCCTCTGCTTGTCTTTCAATAGCGAGGGTCGACAACCCTCGCTAGTCTCGATGAGGGCCGATAGCCCTCGTCCGGATGCGGAGGAGGAGGTGGCTTCACATGGTGGTGGCACCACTGTTCGCCACCGTCGAGCGTGGAGTAGATGACTTTTGCCTGAAGCAGCCTCCACAAGTGGGTACGAGAGGGCTGACGGCCCTCTCGGAGGCCTGGCGAAAGTTGTTGGTCCCCCTTTCTCTCTCTACTTCCCCATTTTGTTCCTTTGATCGGTTTCTTTCTAAATTATGATGGCGGCAAAATACGGGTTCCACGACTGAGTTTGATTTCACATCACATGTGGATCGTACCGTATATACTAAAAGGTGAAACTGGTCTAATCAAAGTGATGGATTTAATTGTTGATGGGCTTAAGGCCCGTCCGCCCATGCTGGGCCAAAAGGCCCGGCCCACGGGAATAGGGCCCGTGGATGGGGGAAGGTATAAAAGGGAGGAGAGAGAGAGAGAGAAGACACAGTTTGAAACGAACGTACGCTTCCCTTCTCCCGCGCACTCTCTCTTCCAAAAAAAGAACAGTAAGTTCAAGGCACTGTTTTCTCCCCTTCAAGGCGCCATCGGATCGAACAAGGCCAGCTTTTTTTCTTCCTCTTCCGCATTGGTGTTTAATGTGGCTAACAAGGTACGCTCGACTCCGTGGTGTGCTTTAGGATCGGTGATACGTGTTATAATTCTGGGTTCGTCTTCCGCATTGATTTAGGGGTTTGATTTAGTGTCGAATCCGTTTTTCGGGAATCCGTTATTCCCAACATTGGTATCAGAGCCCTAGTTCACGTTTTCCCGATCAATTTGATGTTTTTTGATTGAATTTTTGCAAAAAAATTCTCGGTCGTACGGATCGGGGCGTGAAATCCCGACACCCGAGCACTGTACGTCGTTTTTTCTGAGTTTCCATAAGTCGGAATAAAAATCTGGACGCACTGGGTGAAAGGCGACGTCGAGACGAGTCCGGCGACATGTCGCCCGCCGCCAGGAGACGTCGCACGCGCCTACACGCGCGGCCGGAAGCCGCTGTGCGTGGGCGCGACGCGCCCGGAAGCGCTGGCTTCGCCAACGCGTGCGCCACACGCGCCGGTGACGAACCGGCACGTGCTCGCCGGCGACCGGCAAAACGGCACGCGCCGGTCGGCGAACCGACGCGTGCACATGACGTCATCCAACGGTCAAGAATCGGGCGGGATGACGTCAGCAATGACGTCGGTTGGCCAGGTGGTGACCCGACCGACGGCCCGACCCGACCCGACCCGACCCGCGGACGCCTGGCACGCGCGCGGCATGTGCCGGATGACGTTTGCGTGACGTCAGCCCCGCACGCGCGCGGCACGTGCCGGCTTGGTCCGTCCGACCTCGGCCGACGCCCGACCGGTCCGTCCGGTCCGACTGGTCCTCCGACCCGCACGCTTGTTGACCCAACCCGTTGACCCGTTGACCGTTGACTAACCGTTGACTAACCGTTGACCGACCGTTGACTGACCGTTGACTTTGACCGTTGACCGGAAAAAAAAAAAAAAGAATTTGTTTCTTTTTCAGTCATGCCTATATGGGTTATAAGTAATCCATTTTTTATTCTGCATTTGTTGCATGAATTTTGGAAAATTATGTATTTTCCCTTATTTTTATTATGGATTATAAGTTATCCATTTTTAGTTCTGCATTTGTTGCGTAAAACTATGATGCGTTATGCAAGGATACCGCAATCCCGAGAACGGACGAGGGAAATGCAAGACTTAGAAGGCTAATGTCAGAATTAGCTAATTATCGGTGGCATGATGGTGATTTAATATCACATGTGGTCAAGGTCAATCAGATGATACAGGAAATCATCCGGAATGGTTATCTTATGCCGGATTTTGAGAAGGTGCCAGCTTTGATGAACACTCTTCCACCTGAATGGCAAGCAGTGTTGGATTGGCTATGGGAGGTCAACGTGGTCCGGGTTATAGGAGGCTGGTGGAAGCTTTTGTAAAGAAAGCACTATAGGATTGAGTTGGCCAAAACTTCAACCCTTAGATTGAGCGCCACATGGCGCCGAGTGAATGCGCCTTGGAGGCGACATGAAAACTCTCCAAAAGTTTTCCCATGGTTGGCAAATGTGCCTTCGGTTTTCTCGAGATGTTTTGGTGATAGATTAGAAGGGACATTCCCTATTTATTTCTTTGATTAATTATGTAATGTTTACTACCTGATTGTTGTTGATGTAACAACTGATATGTTAATCGTATCATGTGAAAGCATTGTTATTTTATTGGATATTAGATTTTATTTGCTTTCTGTTATTACTGGTTGCTGTGGGTAATTAGCTGTGGGTAGTAATAGAAGTTTTTGTAACTTCATAGAATTGATTTTGCATATGACAATCATATTAATGATAGTTTTAAGTTAGGATTTTTGGAGGATGATTGGAAACATAGTGACCTTTTGATTCTGAAGCCTTACTTGAAATTATTTATTAATATGATGGGTCTATGCAAATAGGGATACATAAATGATAGGCATTAATTATTCGTGCATGGATGTCGATGTGTTCGGAACGATGGTTCAAAGAACTAAGAACGTGATTGCCGATATGAACGGTAACAATTGTGAAATATTGAATAAGAAGATTCAATATGTCTTTGGAAAAGCAAGAAGCACTAGAAGCTCTTGACCATGTTATGGAAGATCTTGAGGATGCCATGCGCCACCTTGAGCTAGTAGAGGACCGCCTAACGGCATTTGAGCCGAAAACGGACATTTGCAATGCTGGTTCTAGCTCAGAAAGGGCTTTGTGCTCTAAGCGCAAACGTATTGATTCGTTCAATATGTGGGAATGCAAAGGATCAAGTCCTTATTGCAAGAAATCAAGAGTTAACCAACACAAGAGAGGAAAACGTCCTCAAGTGAAGAAAATGTCAAGGGTGAGGTGTTACAATTGTGACAAGAAATGTCACTATGCTTGCAACTGTTGTGAGTCAAAAAAAGTCAACACCTCTTGTACATTTGAGGACTTTGCTTATGTGTCAAGTTCAATATTATTGGCTGAATCCAATCCTTTGTGGACTGTAGATTCAGAAGCGACAAACCATAGAGGGAAGGATAGAGAATCCTTCGTGGAATTCCGACGAATACCAACTGGAACTGAGTGGATCCATATGGGAAACAACTCTAGAGCTGAGTTAAAGGGATTGGCACCTGCCAATTGAACATGCATGGTGGACGCATCTTGATGTTCAATATGCTCTGGAGATTCGTTGAAATTTAGTGTCTGTCTTAGTGTTGGTTAAGCTTGGTTTTGAACTTCCATAATAAAGGTGTAGATTTGTGTTTATATACAAACTACTATGGTTGTAGTCACTTACTGAATGGTTTTATTGTACTAAATGTTGACTGTGGTGATGTCAATATGTTATTCCCCTGTTTCACGTCTTCTACCTTATATGATAATGATGTGAATATGGTGGCATGCTAGACTTGGTCATATGGGCCAACAACATATGAATAGACTAGCCAAATGAGGGCTTGTTGGGCAATATTGAAAAAGTCGATTTGTCCATATGTGAATATTGCATAATAGGGAAAATGACAAGGAAACCATTTGGAAAAGGTAAAAGAGCTGAATTTCCTCTATATTTAATCCATTTGGACGTCTGTGGTTCAATGAATGTGAGAGGAAGGCAATGGGTACATTTATTTCATCACTTTTTATAGATGATTATACTCGAGTTGGATATGTCTATTTTATTTCTCATAAATCTGAAGCATAAGTTGTTTCAGAAGGTTTATGAACCTGGCAGAAAATCAATTAGACAAGAAAATAAAAGTATTTAGATTCGATCGAGGTCGATAATATTTATCTGATGAGTTCAGAAAATTATGTGATGAAAAAGGAATAGAAATACAGTTGTCTATTCCGTATACTCCTCAACAAAATGGTGTTGCGAGAGAGAAGAAACAGAACCCTACCGGAAATGGTTAGGTCTATGATGGCGCATGCTAACTTACCTATCACTTTTTGGAGTGATGCGTTGTTAATCGCCGCCTATATACTTAACAGTGCCTTCCAAATCAATTATTTCCACTTCATATGAGTTATGGACGGTTAGAAAACCCGACTTAAGTTTTCTTAAGCCATGGGGTTGTGCTTGCCTATATTCATGAGTCCTCTCACAAGTTTGGGAAATTGGGTCCCAAAGGAAATAAGAGTATTTTCATGAGATACCGCAAACACTCGAAAGGGTATGTGTTCATAGGTGAGCAGGAAAGTGGGAGTATAACCGAATTTGAATCACGGGATGTCACATCCTTAGTGGATGAATTTCCTAAGAAGGGCGAAATAAGGGAAGATTGTTCCCTATTTGAAACCTTGGATCAAGATAATGATGTTAGTGGAGTTCGTCCAAGTGGGAGTAATATGAGATGTGATGAATTGAATTCAACTCATTCTCAATTGCAACCACCCGATGTGACAACATCATCATTACCTAATCCAAGTGGGAGCATGATGGGGAATGATGTGCTAAGTGTACAATCTCCCATACGGTGAACAAGTCGCCAAAGTATTCCCCGTCAATATTTTGACATTGAAAGGGAAACTTTTATGGTTGCTCCACAAGATGAGGATGAGCCAAGAAATATTAATAAGGCTCTAAATTGCCCTAATAAGGAAAAATGGATTCATGCAATGAAAGAGGAAATGGAGTCGGTGAAGTCAAACCATGTTTGGGAACCGGTTGATTTTCCAAAAGGACGCAGAGCTATTGGGAACAACCGGGTTCTCAAAATAAAGCGAAAGGCCGATGGCTCGATAGAAAGGCATAAGGCTCGCCTTGTGGCGAAGGGGTATAATCAACGGGAAGAAATTGATTATGAAGATATATTTTCTCCCGTAGTGAGATTTACCTCGATTCGCATTATTCGGCAATAATGGCAAGTATGGATCTTGAGTTACATCAAATGGATGTAAAGACTGCTTTCCTCAATGGAGAATTAGAGGAAGGAACATATATGGAACAACCTGCTGGTTTCATAGTGAAAGGCTAAGAAGAAAATGTATATCAACTTTGGGGGTCGATATATAGCCTTAAGCAGTCGTCAAGATAATGATGTATACGTTTTCATAATGCCATAATGGCATATAACTTTACAATGATAGATGATGATCATTGTGTATATATCAAAAGATCCAATGATCAATTTGTGATCATATCATTATATGTTGATGATATACTAATTGCCAGAAGTAATATGGAGTTTGTCAATACTGTCAAAAGTTGGTTGTCTTCCAATTTTGAGATGAAGGACATGGGTGATGTTACATATATTCTTGGAGTTAAGATTTCAAGATTGTAAACCCATAGACACTCCTATTGCAAAAGGTGAAGGATTGAGCCATAGACTGTGTCCAAGGACTCCACAAGAGAAGGAACAAATAAAACATGTTCCTTATACTAATTTGTTGGAAGCTTGATGTACGCTATGATGTGTACAAGACCGACATATGTTTTTGCAGTTGGAATGGTGAGTAGATACCAATCCAACCCAAGTCAAGCACAATGGAAAGCCGTTAAGAGAATACCGAGGTATCTAAAGGGGACTGCTGATTATACGATGAGTTATAAATGAAAGGATCTCGCGACTCTAAGGCTATCCCGATTCGATTGGGGAGGAGATTTAAATGAAAGGAAATCTACCTCTAGCTTTGTTTTCTTACCGAATAATGGCGCCATATGTTGGAGCAGTAAGAAACAAACGTGTATAGCCTTGTCCACGATAGAAATTGAGTTCGTGGCATTATCAGCAGTAGTATAAGAAGATGTTTGGCTTTAGAGATTTTTTTTTGGATTGTTTAGGTGTTATTGGAAGTGCTGCAGATTCATTGTTAGTTAACTGTGATAACCAAGCAGCGAAAGCGTACACCAAAGATCCAAAATATCATGGCAAGACCAAACATTTAGATACCAAGTATAATCTTGTCAAGGATATGATTGCACGAAAAGATGTGAACTTAGAGTACATACTACGCATAGAATGGTAGCAGATCATATGACAAAGCCAATACTTAGAGATGTGTTTTTGTGGCCATATGAAATCTCTAGGGTTGCGTAGAGGCTGATGTACTGAATATTGTAATTTCCCTAAGTGTTCACAATTTGATGAATTTGTGTTTTCATCATTAATGCCTATGAATCTTTGTTTGATCTTTATGCATCTTAATGCTCAGTGCATTATTTTAAGTTGAGAAGTATGTTGGACAGATATTAGATTAGCCCACTCACACGGGTAATCGCCTCTGTTTACTGTGTGATAAATAGAGATGAGACTGTTTTTAAGCTTATTATCTAGGTGATAATCGAGAGATCAAGCTTAAAACACGTATGTCGCCTTAACTGAGTGTTAAGATGAGGACATAATACTTATTATGTCCGAAAGTAAAAATACCCCACATATTTTACTTTATCTGTCTAAGATGCCAGATGTGAGTTCTGATGAATTTTGTGAATGAGTAGATACGTGAACTCAAGTTAGACATTGGGTATATCTGAACTATCATCTGTACGGTATTGAAAGTGTAGACATACGCTCCATGGAAAATGAGTTAATACCGTAATACGTATTTCATACTACGTATGCATGAGACGACCAATAAGAGTGACAAAAGTTTGATCTCAACTTTTATGTCGTGTGAGACTCTTGAGGAAGAGAGTTCCTCAATTTCTTAGTCCCCTCATGACTCTTACTTATTCTCAAGATTTCTATTTAGTGTTTGCTATCTTAGGATGTTGCCAATGGTCATGAGTGATTCGATCTAATGGGGCATTTCTAGAAAAGCAAGCTGGACTGAAATTGAGAGTTTGAAGGAAAGAGGAAGATCGATTATGGAGAATCACATTGTAGTTTTGTATTCACGGTTAACCAATTATGATTTGTCTTTGTGATAATCATAGTTGTGAATACAATATATATATATATATCATTGTTTAAAAGAGATCAAGAGAAATATAAATGTGATCGATCGATCTAGGTACGCATACTAAATCTACTCGGAGTGTGACGCCCATTATGAGCTGCTATATATTCCTAACAAATGTATAGCAACGAGCTCTCAAGGTATGCTGGTCGCACGGATTATTCACCAGTATGAATGTTGAAGAGAGGTAAAGAGAATTCTGTTCGGCCCACCATGTGCGAGTGGGAGATGATGGATTTAATTGTTGATGGGCTTAAGGCCCGTCCGCCCATGCTGGGCCAAAAGGCCCGGCCCACGGGAATAGGGCCCGTGGATGGGGGAAGGTATAAAAGGGAGGAGAGAGAGAGAGAGAAGACACAATTGGAAACGAATGTACGCTTCCCTTCTCCCGCGCACTCTCTCTTCCAAAAAAAGAACAGTAAGTTCAAGGCACTGTTTTCTCCCCTTCAAGGCGCCATCGGATCGAACAAGGCCAGTTTTTCTTCCTCTTCCGCATTGGTGTTTAATCTGTGGCTAACAAGGTACGCTCGACTCCATGGTGTGCTTTAGGATCGGTGATACGTGTTGTAATTCTGGGTTCGTCTTCCGCATTGATTTAGGGGTTTGATTTAGTGTCGAATCCGTTTTTCGGGAATCCGTTATTCCCAACACAAAGAGCACAATAACTAAGTTAGAGTGAATAGGGCAATATGGAGAACTCGTGCACCGGAAAATATCAAGGGACGGTGTTAAACGTGATCCTCAAACGTTCCCATGCAGAGCTATCCACATGGGCTTGGTGAGTTTACAGGGCTGGGCTTTCAATATTAATGGCATCTTGTATGTTACTCTATGAAACTATCTATTTACGCTATCAATGTAAAATTCACTTTCCATGCCTTGTGGAAAAACAAGAAAAAAAGAAGAAGAGAGTTTCTTCCCCGAATTACACAACTAAATTTGTCATTCTTATAAACATGAACCCGCTATACACCCTGCAGGAGGAATCCATGGGACTTGTTAAAGCTGTGGATGCTTTCCCTTAGATATCTGAATCCGTCTTTCAGTGCAAGATGGTAGACATTGGACTTGTTTTACGGATCCAACTCTTGGGGATTAGGTTCTTCGACAATAGTCAATAGGCAAGCTACTTTCTTCGTTGGGCTATGGGGTCTGCACAAAGCACAAGTTTGCCGAGTCGGCGGCTCTAGACAATACAAGCACTACTGATCACCCAACCCCAACCCCAGAAATGGGTTGGCCTCTACATTGGAATTGCCGACCCAAGGTGCTCTTCACCACACTGCTGGCAACGTTTTCAACTGTAGATGACAAGGGAGATGTTAAAATTTGTTGCAGAAAAAACAGTGCCAGTCTTGCAGGACGTCTTCCGAGTCTGTGGTGCTAATCGCTGGTGCTGGTGTTGCTTTCGTTAGCCACGACTCCGACCGAGCGAATTATGAGCTGCTGATTATCGCTAAGGCTAAGTTAGTACGCTCAAATCACGTTGATTAAGTGTTTTGACTTGTCGAAAATGAGCTTTCACCTGATTTGCCAATGGAATAACAATTTCACTCTCATTCAAATCAATGTCTACAGAAAGAAAAACTGTGACCTCAAACTCTCCATATATCTCTCTTTATTGTACATATCTCTGATTGGTTATAATTCCTATTGCAATATCTATGATCTTATTTAGTCATAAATACTTCATATACTATTTGTCGCAAAGATATTACACAATTTTACAAAGATATATGCACAATCAAGGTATGGAGGATCCGTGCAAGTATTCCGTCCTGATTTGAGAAAGATTTTGAAATTAGTAATATAGGCTGGTGCAACCTTAATTTCTATTTTGCAACAGGAAAAATGTGTGTATCACACCAGCACGTCGAGTGCCTGAGGACTAATGAGTTACTTAACTATTTCAAGTCAATAGTAAAAATGGCTTATACACAATTTCTTTTTCACATAGTCTATGAATTAAATAATATTATAAACTAGCTTTCACAAACTAACTAAATACGGATCCTTAGTCCAGTGAAAATACTTGTAGCCAAGTGATTGTCTCGAGTAGAAATCGAACTTTCAGCATCTTGGAGCGCAAATTGTCAGTTGTTTTACTAATTAACCAACTGTTAAAGATTACGCTTAAAGAGTATTCAGTGGGTGATGAGGAAGATGGAGTGGTCGGTTAGCTTTTCATTTAAAGCCAAATTATGGTTGTTAGTGATTTTGAAGAAATTCGGAGCTCTTTTTTTGTGAAGGGTTGCAAAATCAGTCAATTAAATATAGTTTTCGTTCAATATATTCGTCTAGATATTCTTGCATAATCAAATCGCCTGCTTTGCGTCATTTATGAAGTCAGGTCCACCGTCGTCGACGTCGCAATTAATATGCTAATATGGTGAGCCGACATAACACTTTTTTATTCGAAAGTAAAAAAAGAGAAATTGAAATTAGAATTTTCCGCTAATAGCTCCAAAAGTTCACGCTGATCACAAAATCCGACGAGCCTTCGGTACTCGGGCTTCAGGAGACTCCATCTTAGGCTCATTTCAGGCCCTCCTAATAGGCCCTCCACAGCAAGCCCACCATCATCACCATCACATCACATCCAATGCACGTAGATTCTGAAAAACCTTTTGGTCATCAAGCTCGAAACCCAAAAAAAAGGACAAAAGCGAGGACAACGAATGAAGGAATTTCTACATCTTCGTTCATAACTAGGACAAACTGAATCATATGGCACCAAAGAAGATCAAGAGTTCCGTGCAAACTGAAGTCCCTCGTCACTTAAAGCTGCTTGATATTTCGCTCAACCCGCGCCTAATCGTCACATGCATTACGAAGTTGGGTCCAAGAACTCAACGAAGAACTTATTGCTCAGCAGGAAGGATGGGAAAAGAAGGGCGATGAAAAGAAAAGCGAGGGAACGCCACGTGACTATGACTGCTCTCATGTGGGAGTCACAAGGGGGTACGAGGCCTGTCCAATCACATGGTCCGTGGGAGTGATCTTTCATTCAACGTCGAACGAGTCGAAGGATTCGGCAAGTATTCCCGGGGTCTTTCTCGCACGAGCACCGAAGTTTGGAAGCAAATGATGCCTGAGCTACAGTGTCGTGCTGGTACTCTTCCTGATTCTGCGCATCTTTATCTCTCCCCAGCATCGCTGCACGTTCCGATGGCCACTATTAAGAGAAAAGAGGGGAAATCGATATGTATTTCTATGCATAGAAAGTGGAGGAGCGAATGGACGTATTTCAGTTGAGTCAAGGGTGCAAATAGATGAAAAAAGTAGTAAGAAGAAGATGACCACGAAAGGATGAAGTTTGTGAACATCTGGGACGTGGAAATAAATGGCCACTTTGACTCAAGAAGCACAAAATAAAAATAAAGATTAAGTAAAGCTGTTATCACCACATTAATCATATTCATTGTTAAGTCCCGGTTTTTTATTCTTGTCCAAATCAAGGTTACTTGTAGCGTGGATCACTCTATATCAAGTTTGCCGTTACTTGCGAATAGACCATGTATCAAAAAACATAATGACATGATTATTTGTAGTGAAAAATGTTGGGACGTCGATTTATTCTCGAAATTGCTCAGTTATCATATAATGCAATGGATAATTTGAAATCAGATATTACTAAAGAAAAAAGGATATTCAAAATAGACATATTATTATTATTTTATGGTAAAGGCCGGTGTACATCAAAAACGTAATTTACTCAACATCTGTGTTACTTTTTTAGTGGAATAAATTAGAATCACGTAAATTCAATGTTCGATTTATTTATTTTATTTTATCCATTGCCCTATTAAATCTCTTATTCTTGCTAACAGAATCTATGACTTTATATATGCAGGGCTTGAAAAGGATGAGGAGATACTTTTTGGATGTGCCGGGGGAACATCGCACGCAGCGGGATACCCCCCTGCTTACTCCTGTTAAAAGTCTATTCTAACTTTAGCTTTTTCATGGAGGTGATATCATAGGGCTGCAAAAAAGGGTTATAGCCACTTCAGTCATCATTCACTTTTCCAATTTCTAACAGTCCAACACAGATTTCTCAAATTGGATCGAGACTCATTTCTCTATTGATGACCTAGATTAACACGTTAAGAAGTTGGCAGCTCGCCCTCTTCTAAGATAAATCATTCATATTGTCTATCATCCATTAATCCTGAAAAGTTGGAAAACTAGCTCCACTTAGCCTATCTCCTCTTTCTTTCGTGTCTTCCTTCTGAGCCACCATGCTAGCGACCCTCATTTGGCATCTCTCTCTTCCCATAGTGGTCGAATGTCGCTTTCGAACATCAAACGGAAGTTGTCATGCCAGTTGCCATGTCCCAAATTGAATTCAGTAGCTCCTTGCGAGCTTTATTAAAGCTTCGTCAGGCTTGGAAGGTGGAACTATACAATATTAAGCACCGGTGACCTTTTTCTTTTGGAACCTCATAAAGAAGAAGTCCTCAATCGCGGAGCTTCAGAGTCGATTAAAACCTCCAAGATGCAAAATAGATATCAGTAAACTGGCTAATGTATTATAAATTCAATGTTCGATTTACTAAAGCTTCGTCAGCCTTGGAAGGTGGAAGTACAGCAAATGAGTATTTTGAGGACCTAAGAGTTACATCAGACAGTGTGTAATGTAACCACTGTTCATTCTTTCTGTATGGCCGACCCCAATACCGTGGCTCAGTTTAAGCATGCACTAGCAGAAACCTCAAGCTGAGGCCTCACATATACTGGTTAAGCACCAATCGCTGAAGCCACCAGTAAAATGGAGACACATTTTGAGATTGGATTCTGCGGTGGGAATGGCAGGCTTTGACGAACAGAGGCAGACCAAACCTGGTACTTTTGTTTTTGTCCCCAGCGTCCAAACACTGTTGTGTTTCTGTACTCTCTCTCTCTCTCTCTGAGGATGAGATGTGAGTTTGAGATGGAAGCACGTTGATGGGATGGTTACAAGAATCCCTTTCAAAGTTTTGGACATTCATGCCATGTCTAATCAGAGACTGGCCCCCACCAACCGCTCGATTGGGACCCATCCCACACCATGACGTTGACTGCCACCAGTTTTTTTTTCCTTTTTACTACTACTTTCACCATGTTTTACGAGGATAATGTCTTGTTCTAGGAAAGAGAGAAAAAGCAAATTGTCATAATAAAATCATGATGCGGTATGGTTCTACTTATTCACGTGAATATAATAATCCAACACCAATTCAAGTCTGATAATATATATCTGCTGCGCACCTTTCTTGATACACTTAATAATACTATATATTAATAAATTTATTAAAAAAATTATTCCATCACAAAAATAAAAGAGATATCACACCTACTTGTCACGTAATATTATTATTATTATTATTATTATTGCGTTACTTTTGAAAGGAAGAAGCTACAAAATTGCTTTATTGATTAACCCTTTTGGTTTGTTTTTGGGGGAATGAGAACGACTTGGCATTGAAACTGTTGTTTCATAAAGGCAACTGGAGTTTGGTGAAATGCGAAAAGATGGTGACCTCTTCCTCTCCACTTTTTTCAGTGCAGTCGTGATTTTCCATGTTTTTTCACGGAGATGGAACCTCTGCATGTTGTGTCCAAAGATCACCATTAAAGCATCCCCAGAAACGTCTCTCCAATCCCGGATTCTCATCCACTCCTCTTTCTCCTCGCAAAAGGACACACTTCCATCCTCTCTTGACCGATGACCAAATCATTCATTAATCACTGTCTCATTTTCATAAACAAGGATTTTCATTGCTGTTTATTTTTTTCTCGCCCCCAAAAAAAAAAAACAGACGAACGAAAATATCTACTTGGATTATTTTTTTCATCAAAGAAAAGATTGATACAATAATTGCCATAGGTCAATGTGGTTATCATTTACCTATAATGCTCATCTGATTAAATGTATGTAAGCTTTGATGTCATTCTTTTATTCCACCAATTTAATCAATATGCATGCACTTTGAGGGTTTTAAAAACATATATGATTTAAATTTAAAGATCCTTGAAAAAGATGTGCGACTCTACAATATCTTATTATTCATAAAATAACCTAACAAGCAGAATTTCCCTAACAACATTTTATATCGAGATGTCAATCGTGATACAATCTTTTATAGTAGCACGAACTTGGTCTTTAACCTCTATACAACAGCTTATTTTTTCTTGATTTTTTCTTGGTTTCATGACCCTAGCCATAATTTATTGTTAGGGTTTGAGTTTTTCAAATAGTCATCTCTCTCTCTCTCTCTCTCTCTCTCCATCAAGATTGGAAATTTTTGACAATTTTTACCATTGCGTTGATTTTGTAAGAGAAATGGCTCTCATACTATGGACGGCCAAACTAATGGAAAATCAAATAGATACATAAATGTATGCGCCACAAAAATTTTGTACCATTATTGTAGACGAATGGTACGAAATTCTAATCAATGCATGGATGTCATCAGTTCAAAACTTCAAAGCCGCTTCAAGTTTTCATGAACTGGGAGTCAGATTAAAGTCACTGTGCAGAGACCGCGACGGTCTTATCTATCAACGTCAGTCGCCTATTTCGAAGAACAAAAGTTGGAGGGGAGACAACAGCCCTTCCTCACTACAGTTTACATCGGCCTATGCATGCATACATCTCCATCACTTGCTCTATCTCTCTCACTTTACTAGTCTGTCTCTCTCCCTCTCTCTAACGCTAGTGTGGGAGGGAGGGAGGGAGGGAGAGAGTAAATGAGACGCAGAAGGACTCGAGAGCAGACCAGAGTTAGAGAAGAAGAGATGAAGAGCTCGGGAATCGAGCAACTTTTGGAGAGCACAACCACGAGAGAGAGAGAGAGAGAGAGAGAGAGAGAGTAGTGATAGTGCGGTTTCTTGGTACACTATTGCAAAAAGATTTGCCCTTTTTTGCCGGTTCATTGTCTCCTTCCCACCCAAACACGCCAAGACCAACATGTCAAGATTTTCGTCCATCCCAACACAAATCAATCCTCTCTCTTCTGCTCCATCTCCACGTGCATTTCTCCAAACACAGACCGAAAGAGTTTGCTTTATCATTAAATAGGATGGAACTTAGAATAATTATCTTTAAACAAATGTTTGTTTTTGAAATATTAATTGTGAAGAATATGTATGAAGAAGCAATTTCTGATGAGCACTTCCACACTAACTTATAATACCTCAAAGTGAATTTACTTTCCTTGAAGAAAATTATCATGCTTAGGAACGCTCGTATGATTTCACCCAATTATATGTCATTTTTGTAACCAACTCAACCTCCCGCACGGCCAGATTTTAGGCTCATCTATCATTTGTTAGATTTGAACCTTAATGGTGCTGGATAGAACATTACACTACTTCGGCTAATGATAGTTTCGTTTGATAATACTCGTCCAACGGCTATAGGGCTCACATTATATAAAATAGTAAATTCTTTTGACATAAAAATGAGAACCTTTTTCTTGTCAAAATATTAGAACAAGCTCATTAAGGACTATTTATCAGAATGACATGTGCGACCATACGGTTTCTCGCCAAAACTGAAGAATTCTCTGATAATGTATCAAGGACTTGTCTCCATCTTATCAAGTTCTATTTTTCCCCCACCAACAGAGCCCTCACAAATAGCAATAGATAACTCGAGTACCCATGAAATTCGCCTTTATTTATTGCCTTCTCTCGTCCCCACTCATCTTCTCCACAATCCTCAAACCTCTCTCTCTCTCTCTCTCTCTCTCTCTCTCTCTCTCTCTACCACACACAAACACAACATGCAAACATCCTCACTCATCACCTGCATATCTTCTAGCGACAGTGCGTGCTTAGAGGATGACTCATTGGAAGACGAAGACTTTGTCCTCCTCTCTCTCGGCCCGCCTGGTCAGCATCACCACCACCACATCTCTAAGCACCCTTCGTATCATCATCATCACTCGATCCCAAAGCTGGGTCAGAACGAAGACAAGTCGTTGCCATCAGCAACAACTACGACTGCTAATGATCATCGTCACCAGGATCAGAGCGTGACGGTGGCTCTTCATATTGGCCTGCCAACGAGCGGAGTGTGCACAAACCCTAATCTCATCGATGGGAAGTACTGGATTCCTTCCCCTGCCCAGATCCTTGTCGGCCCGACCCAGTTCTCTTGCCCTGTCTGCAGCAAAACCTTCAATAGATACAACAACATGCAGGTTTCAAACGATGTCACATATGTTTTCACTTGTAATCGATGCATGAGTTTTATTACTTGTCCTTGAAATGCATATGGGTGATGCAGTCTTCGGGTAATCATTAGTATTTGTCAAGCACAAGGACCAATTTTCTTGGCAGTCCATAAACTTGAAATAGCTTGGACAATCAATGGGAAAACGTTTATTATAATTCTTAAAATAGAAAGCTCCATTCCTTTCTTTATTATCTTAACCCTGGTGTCTAGTCCTTTTTCTTGTTTTGGGCCAACCCTGGTGTTTAGTTATCTCTCTTAATGTTCTACTTTGTTCTGTCTTGCGTGCCTCACCATCATACAATCTGTGATCGCTAAGAAATTACTGTCAATTAAGACTTAGAGAACACACACACACACACACACACACACACACACACAAAAGAAGAAGAAGAAGAAGAAGAAGAAAAGAATCTGGGAAAATATAACTTCCGAGATTTTGCCTTGTTATCATCCCACAATTTGTGTATGCCTGATCTTCTTACATGAAAATGGATCCAGCACTTGTGCGGTCTCTTTAGTACATCAAGGAATGGGAACCCAATAATTATTCTATTTCTAACTGTTTCATTCTCTTGGATAGGAGACAATTATGTACTTTTCCTTCTTTTCTGAAGCAACTTGGTTAACACAAAGAAACATTACAAAATTCGATATACCAAATGATGCGACACAATTTGGATATAGGTGCTTAGAGTAGAATGTTACAGAAAAAGATCTCTGTGTACCAAATTTCACAAACCTTCTCAATTTACCCAACAAAGATCGTTCCTTATTTTAACAGGCAAATAATGATCATCTTTGTATCTTGTTAATTTTACTTATATAATCAACTCAACGCCAACTTAAAACTGCTTCAGATGCACATGTGGGGACACGGGTCGCAGTACCGGAAGGGACCCGACTCGCTGAAGGGCACAAAGCCGGCATCGTCTATGCTGAGGCTGCCGTGCTACTGCTGCGCCCAGGGCTGCAGGAACAACATCGACCACCCAAGGTCAAGGCCGCTCAAGGACTTCCGGACACTTCAGACACACTACAAGCGCAAGCACGGGGCGAAGCCCTTCGCGTGCCGCAAGTGCTCGAAGCCCTTCGCGGTGCGTGGGGACTGGAGGACCCATGAGAAGAACTGCGGCAAGCTGTGGTTCTGCATCTGCGGCTCCGACTTCAAGCACAAGAGGTCACTCAAGGACCACGTTCGCGCATTCGGGGATGGTCATGCCCCTCACACCGTGGAGGTGTGCGAGCTCGAAGAGGAGGAGGAGGAGGAAGAAGAGGATGATGGAGCTATAGAAGACCATTATCGTAGGATAGTTCAAGGTTCCGGTTACTTTTATTAGAAAAGAATGTGGGTTTTTTTGTTGTAATTAGAGTAGTCAGGGTGTGTATTACTGTTTCTGTCTAAAGGGAAGTAGGGGGAGGGCGAGAGAGAGAGAGAGAGAGAGGATCTATGAAGATGAACAGTATCCAAAGAGAGTTTTGAAAGCAATTAATGATGTCGAGGAGTGGCAGTTTTAATTGATGAATGATGGTCCACTTAATATTTCATGCAAAATTACACTTGTGCTATTATGAATTAATTTTGAGGCACTCACTTGGCACGTAACCCAATGATAAAGGAATTGGATTGGATGGAAATTGATATATTTAGTTTCAGATATGAAATTTGAGTTTTGACTCTATAAAAAGTCAGCATAAAAACCTAAAATAAAGAGAAGAGTTGCAGAAAAATAAACACAAAAAAGATAATTTTGACATAAGAGAAAAGTAACAATCGCAAATTTCATACCTGTTAAAATGATTAGGGTGTAAGTAATAAATTTAGGTGATGTACTTTTTAGAGAATATTAAATAATTTTAGTTTTTTTCTCATATACACACGCTATTTATTTTTTAATTTAATTTGGATATAATATAGGATCTTAATTTTCACCTAACCTAAAAAAGTTATTTAAGAAGATAAGTTATTTGGCCTTTTAATGACTTTAAATCCTTTCAACTTCACACTCGAAAAAATTACCTAAAAAAAACTCAAAATATATTTATCAATGTCAATTCAATTCAAAACATTTCTATTTATCTAATTTAGTCCTACACCTTTTGATTTGCCAATGTAGTCCATTTAACCAATTTTAGCTAAAAATTGCTGACGTGGACACTAATTGTCTTATGTGGCAAAGTCAGTGTTGACATTAATAATTTTTTATCATTCTTTTCCTTTTCCTTTGTATTGGTTTTTGAGCAACCACAAGCAAGGGGTGACCTTGCCCACTGAGCAAGGCTCACCCTCGCAAGGGTGAGGTTGCTTGAGGTTGGCAAGGGATAACATTTGTCAAGCCTCACCCTAGCTAGCAAGGTGACCTCGTTGCCTTGGGCTATTTCACCTTTGAGAGGGTGAGCCTCACTTGGTGGGTGAAGCTAGCAAGGTTAGCCCTTGCCTATGGCCAAGTCATTGGCCATAGTGAAGACCTGGCGAAGAAAGAAGAAAATAAAAAAGAAAATAAATATTCAAAAATATTTACAAAATTGTAAAAATTGTCCACGTCAGTGTCAATTATGCCACGTAGGATGACCAATGTCCACATTTGCAATTTTCAACCAAAGTTGATTGGATTGACTACATTGGCAAATTATCAAAAAGTTTGACAAATCTGCTAAATTAAAATATTTATAATTGAATTGACACAAATATAATAAGTTTATGATTTTTTTTGTACTTATCCCTTTTATACATAACAATTCTTTTAAATATTTTGATTATTTGGTACACCAACAAATTCACAACATTTTACATGCTTCAGATTTTCAAAAATCATTTAAAGTTTGTGTTAATTGTTTAAACAAATGAAAACTATGTACATAGTGGTTGACTTTTATTTAGACAAATAGTATTGATTTTCCACTTACTTCACAAAACAATGTTTAAGAAAAAAAAATCGTGCATATAGCCTTTCTCAATTATATAACGCAATGCTCAATGGGCACCTTATTATTTTTCCCAACAGATTCTATATGGATTTATAAAACAATGTCCATTCTTTTGCAAGCATATACCCTGCTATAATAAATGATCATTTGCAAGAAGATATCTATTTCTTATGTTGCACGATTCATATGAGTGATCATATAAAGTTAGACCATTTGAAATAGGGAATGAGACTGCAATCTTTATCTAAAAAGAAAAATTTTCGTGTTTATTGATCTTTTATGGAGGTATATGTTTTCTTGGATCGCACGGGTTTCAATTGTAGTTCTATATATAATAGTGATTGGGACATGAACAGAAAAACGATGATATAGGGTGCCTGGAATTTTATTTTGATTTTCTTTTTAATTTTTTAATTTAGTTAGAGTTGTTGGGTACTCAAAAAGATCCACTTAACATTCATTTTAGATCCTCTTTTCTTGGTTCGTGAAAATTTCAAACCCATAAACCATTCATTTTACAATAAGGACTATTATTTGGTACATTGCGTACACAAATGTCATTAATACCATGCTATGACATTCAATAGCATATAATTTGCTTGAGTTGAAACAGTCTTCTCATTGGTAAAATCACACAATTGTTTCCCAGGATTTAACCAATACAAAAAAAATTATTCCTTTATATAAATAGATATTACTAAAAAAGTTATTCCTTTATTTAAGCAAGACCAACATTTTTCCCAATGTTTTGCCGCCAGACTTTTTATTCAAGTTCACCTGAGCGAATCCGTGATATAACTTAGGTAACCCATGCCACCGGACTAACCTTCTATGCTCTTTGAAACCTTTTCCAATTTGAGTAGGTGAGAAGTATGGGGCTTTCTTTCGAACTGTTGTGGATCGGGTGATGGATGGATAAATTAGTAAGTAGGGTCTTTTCCAAGTGATTGAAAGAGTAAGTAAATTGCTAATATCAACTCTCAAAAAAGATAAGTATATCAGAAGTTTTTTTTTTTTTGGTTAAGTCGTTCCAGTGTATGGAAGGAGTCTCATCTAGTAAAAGATAGAAAGAAGACGTATGCTATCCAAAGTGTTTGGTGGAAATGACAAGAAAAGACATTAATAAAACAAAAATCTCAAATTGAAAGAGAAAAGGAAACTGTTGGGTGGTGGAATCGCCGCCTAGAACCATTCTGCAAACACCACGACATAATATCTCACATCAAGATGCAGGGCAACCATTACCACCCCGGTGGTTGCCGGGAAAAGTATTAAAAAATTCATAAGTATCAATTTAGTTTTAAACCTTTTAAATTGAATTAATTGAATTATAAACATTTTCATATTGATATCACTCTAATTCATTCGATCAATTTTGCTTGGTTGGCACTGACATGAGTGCTAGCTAGTGCAAACCATTTGACCAACGCCTACATGGCAAATTTTTTAATACTTTTTTTTTTCCGATTTTTGTTATTAATTGTTTCTTTTTCTTTTTCCTTTTCCTTTTATTTTTCCTCTTCTTTCTCTTTGGGTTCTTTTCTTGCGGTGGTTGGCAAGGGCCTTGCCCAGTGGTTGATGAGCCTCATTAGAGCTTTGCTGGCCACCACGCCAAAAAAAGCCAAAGGAAGAAGAAGAGGAAAAAAAAAGGAAATTAAAAAAAAAAAACTTAAAAATTTATCACGTTAGCGTTGGCTAGACAGTTAGCACTAGCCGACGTCCATATCAATATTAGCTAGCCAAAATTGGTCGGATGGACTAAATTAGTATTTATGTGAAAAGCTTTATGATTAAATCGATCCAATTGAAAAGTTTATGACTAAATTGGTATTAATGCAATTTATAACTTTTTGGTATTTTTCCCATTGCCTGTTAGTGGCAACGATAGTGGCATTGCTCTCCCTCTTCTCTATAAGCTCCTCTCTCTCGCTCCCCTCCCTCCCCCCTCGAGCACTCTTTCTTTTTTTTAATCTCTTAATCCAATTCGGATATGATAAGATTATCTCATGCGCTATCACTCTCATACTTATTTATTTATTTATATATAATTATATATTTTCAATCTCTTTATCCAATATATAAGATAGAGCTATCCCACCCCTTGATCGGATTTGACCTATCTGAATCCATTAGCAATAAGCAGGGGGGACGGCTGGATCGATTATGTTTTTCCTTTTTCCTTTTCTTTTCCTAATGCCTTTCCTTTTTTTTTTTTTTTTTTTTTTTTGGTTCCCTCTTTCTTCGTTCCCATTTTACCATCGGATATATTGGTTCACTATGCACGACCGCCTCTCACTGTGCACGACGGCCAAAGCAACCTCGACCACCAGCCACGGGCGCCCCTCCTTTACAGCCAAAGATCATGCCATTTCTGCATTTGCTGCCAAAACTCTCTTTCCAGAACTTCCACTTATATTCCCATCATGATCCATCCCAATTTAAATTTGAACACCTCCTCATTCAGTGATTGTGTTTGGTAGCCAGTATTTTACCCTATATCAATTGCTCGGTGCTGTGAGTGAGAGAGAGAGAGAGAGTATTTTACCTTTAGTCTCCATTTTACTTATCTCTTCGCAGTCTTTGCTTGGCACCAACTAAACCCATGATGTAGAACAACATGCAAATGCCTTTATGGAAATATTGAAGCGTCATAAGAGCGGGTGGTCCCATAAATCAAAGAGGATTGCGTGATCTTCAAGATTACAAATGGGTTACAATATTTGATTCACGTGTTTCCCTTAATTTGTTATTAGATTTCAGATATTCTGGTTTATCAATATCTTTTCCTTAATTTGTTATTAGATTTCAGATTTTCTCGTTTATCAATATCATTTCAATTTTGTTATTATATTTTAGTTATTTGATTATTTTCTAGATTACGACCTCCTTATAAATAGGCGCCTAAGATATTATAATCCGCACTTCTTAATTCAAAATAAACACCATCTTTTGGAATTCTTTCCAAGCTTCCTCTGCGTCAACCTAGCAAGTTGGCATCAAGCTCAAATTGTGGATAGGTGTTTGTTAACTTGTAGCAAGGAGAAAGGACAGTCCATACTTCATTGACAATGTCTGATGATAGAACAGAAAATCTAGTGCAAGTCCATGTTGGCAAAGGGAGAGCTCAAAATGGGTCTAAGGCCAGATCCTAATGTAAAGCCTGCGGGACATTGTCGGCGGTCGTAATGATCGGTCTTTCTGTATTTTTCATGTATTACCTCGTTGATGAGCTTAACGAGATATTTTTGGAACTTGAGTTAACAAACATAATGTGGATTTCATATTATTATTGCGAGAAAAAGAACACAATCCACACTTGAGAAAAGAAAGAAAGAATCAGAAGAGTGTATGGAAGCGCGATAAGTGGGGAGAGAAGAGGCGGAGTTCATTTTAATGGTTCGTTAAGACAAGACAAGGATTCATTTCTCCACCATTATGTGTATCACCAATAGTGCACACGAGAGAGAGAGAGAGAGAGAGAGAGAGAGAGAGAGGGAGGGAGTGGAGTCGAGGAGCAACGCCAGCCTCTTTCATTGAATACATTGGTCAGGTTAAATTCTGTCTCTCGCTGCAGATAAAAAGAGCACAGATATGCAGACTCGTGTACAGTGAATTAGTCACAGAAAACTACTGTTCATCGGCTGGCATTTGCCTAAGTTATCTCACTCTGAGTACTGAGAGTAAGAGTGGGAGTCTCAATGAGGTCTCCAGTCTCTGATGTCTCTCTCTCTCTCTCTCTCGCGCGCGCGACTGCTGCTACTACTAAAACTATGATAGAGTCCCTTTTTTGTCAGTGTAGGACTGAGAGGGAGGGATAGAGAGGGACCACTGAAATGTTACTGTTTTTAGGGTTCCACCCAAGGGCCTCCTCTTTTTCCTTTTCAGTCCAACAACGAGCACATCCCGCGAAACGTTGTTCTCAGTCAAGTCCACCGTCGCCATCGTCATCACTGTCTGTTTCCCTGTCGTTTCTCCGAGCACCCAAGCAAGGACTCATTACTAATGCCCCTGCTGCATGCACCGTCCTCCCACCATAATTCACCGCATACGCCCACACCTTTTCAGTTTCCGGGGGCCAATGGTTATCGTCATCTGCTTTTAAGTTTTAACCACGGTCAGTCCGTCCTCGTTTTGTTTCTAAAGTACGCACCGCTTTCTGAGCCGACACGGAGTTTGAGAGCCTTTGTTGGCTTTTCTTTCCTCTGGATGGATGCATGCAAAACATGTTATGATGAGGACACCTTGGACCACCTCCAGCTTTGGCTGCGTGTATGGTCGAGTGTTTTACGGGTCTAACTGATGAAGTTGGAAGGCAAGGTCGTGCCTCTGAGAAAGCATAGCATAGAATGTTTCTGGTACGCGAAGCTACTCATATTTTTACATGGATTTTGTGGGATCACTCTGAGCCTATCTCGGAAAAGATCAACAATTTGGAAAACAATTCCTTAAAACTGATCTCTTGTAATTCTTATAAAAATGAATCAGCAAAATATATTTTAATCACCATAAAAGTTTGGGTTTATATTGTCAATGCTAATGATAATATTTTTCATTGACTAATATTTTCAATTTTTTTGCTTTTTGCATAAAAAATGCACTCTAAGTTAGATTTCGGCATCATAAAAAAATAAAAGTAGCTATGATATTAAGAAATGTCCGAGTCATATAATTTTTACATTAGGAACAACCTTTATAAGTGCTTCCAACACGTAAATCTCTCTCTCTCTCTCTCTCTCTCTCTCTCTCTCTCTCTCTACACAAATACATGTTTGAAAATACAAAAGTCATTGCACGATCTATAGATCCACAAGGATCATGTGCAGGAACAACTGAACAAGTAGAACGTTGGCCAAAAGAAATGCTTCATGGTGGGCAAAAAAAGTGCGAATTTCTTCCCGTGTAGAGTAGGACCCAACCCAAATGTCATACTACACTTACTTCTGAACACTGCAAAAGCACAATGTTGGCCCATAGAAATACACTATGTGCTCAATACTCTTTGGGCTCAATAAAGGAGAGGACTTTTCTCCATACAGGACAGAACCCAGCCCAGCATGTTCTTGCATTAAAATGGGTCACTTGATGGGCCAATCCTCAATTTCTAACTCCTGAGTTCTTCCCGATCGTAATGGTACTGGCCGAAACGAAAGGAAGAAATAAAGAACGTCAATTGGAATCCAGGTTGTCCGAGAAACTGAATTATAAAAAGGAAGAGCAAAAATGATGCATAAGAGAAGCGCAATTAACACTTTTAAAATGGGCGAGCTCGAACCATCCTCGAAATGGGATGATTTGGGGATCACTCTCAAAGCAAAGTAATGCTAATCTGTAACATATAGTACGACGTTGCAATAATGTGACAGATCTTTTGCTAAAGAGGCCTGGACTTTCGGACAAAATCAATGACTTCGAGACCCCTCTCAGAGCAAAGGAAATTCCCCAAAAATGCCCACGTTAGGTGAAGTGACAGATGCTATTGGCCACGTCGTCCTTTCTTTGACATAACTGAATTTCACAAATGAAAAGCCTAATCGCAATGATAAAAATTCGCCCTTCCAATGGAAGTTAAGATTTTTCGATGCGACATTTAAAAGTTGAGTCCACCGAAAGTTAAAGCTCCTTTTTAGGGAAAAATGCGAGCCACCTAATCTCTTTTCGTGTCCTAAAAAGTATGTCTCAAATTGTAATAAAAGACACTTGATTAGATGAAGATGCTATATTTACATAAGATTTTGATGTTACACGAAACATTTTGTTTTATCAATGCAACTTTTATTTAGTAATACATTTAACAAGAAGGAAAATGTCTTACTCCTCTCCATCTCTATTTAATTTCCGAACTAAGACAAAACGGTAACAATATTATACTAATTCCATATGGAAATGAGAGAAAGACCAAAAAAAAAAAAAAAACACAGAGAAAGATCTCGAACGAGAGAGTTGATCATATAACTCTAACTAATTAGTAAAATTAGGGCCGGTGGCGTGAGGCTCGCAGGCCTTGGCGGCTGGCGACGGCTCCACCCCCGGCGAAGGCGGCACTGGCTTCCCCAGGAGCTCGGCCGGCAAATTGGGGATCCCTTTCAAGTAGAAAGTGTAGAAGAGCTTGAAGGGGAAGACGATCTGCTGCAGCTTCACGGTGCCGGAGACGCCCTGGAAGATGCCGGAGCCGCCGGTGACGGCGAGGAAGGTGTCCTGGTAGGTGAGGTAGGGGCCCTGGACGGAGATGTGGCCGTAGTCGCCGAAGTAGAAGCTGTAGATGGCCTCGTAGCGGTCGCCGCCCTTGTCGGGGAGGTGCTGGATGACGACGCAGAGGCCGGAGGTGACGCCGAGGCGGCGCTGGAGGTCGCCGGAGTAGAGCTTGTTGGTGAAGGGGACGAGGTCGCCGAGGGAGTTGACGGGCTTCTGGCTCAGCCGCAGGAAGGCGGGGCTGCCCCGGTCCCGCTCGTTGATCTCGTACACGCACAGCTCTTGCACTTTTGCTGCGTAGAGTGCGCAAGAGAGAGCGAATTAGTTAAAATGGCGGATCTACTCACCAACTGAATCTCGGGTCGACTGCCAAAACACTGTTGATGAAAAGGAAGAGGAAACCAGAGGCTAGGCTTACCGGGTTTCGGAGCTTCAGGGGAGGGCTTGGGCTTGTTCCAGAAGAAGGCTCTGGTCGTGAGCTTGGCGGCTCTCGTCGACGGCGTCTCTCGACGACGGGTGGTGGTCGTCAGCTTCGGATTCCGTCGAGGCAGGCCGGAGAGATTCAAGGTGGAGATATCTTTGGCTTGCCGGCGAAGTGAAGGGGACGGCGATGCGAGGCCCGAGTGAGTGGAAGACGAGATCGTCGCGGAGGCCATTGTGGAGGCAGAGATGGGAGAGGAAAGCGAATTGCCGTTCAAGACAAGCAGAGATGAGATCTTGCGCTCTGTGCACTCGTACTCATTCCATTTATAAAAGGACTTGCAAGCGCTTGACGGTTTGATCTTTTCTATTACGAAAGGCAAAGCTGACGAGTTAGCAAAACGACGAAACATAAACAGGAAGAAAGATTCAAAAAAGAAAAAAGAAAAAACGTGGGCCTTCGTGTAGTTTAATGTGGGAAATGGGGAAAAGTAAGGAAGAGCGAGTCCTGGACGGAACGGGAACAGACTGGTCGGGAGCTCGTGTCTGCGGGATCGAATGACCTCGAGAACGCTTCGCTTTGGAGTTAGTCAAGTCAACGATGGCGCCTGCACCGCTCGACTTTTCGTATTTTCTTCCCACACTAAATGTTCTTGTTAAGATATTATTATTATATATCATAGCCGGTACAATAATGGCATATGCCCTCTCATATTATTGTTGTTAACACCCTGTCATAGGTTCCACACTTTAATAGGTTCCTTATTTTTTATTTTATTTTTTATTTTTAGTTAATCAAAATAAAAGTGATTGTACTAACAAAAATATAGCTGCATTTCAATAGAGAAAATAGAATGAA
Source organism: Eucalyptus brandiana (assembly GCA_014182725.1). Taxonomy (NCBI): domain Eukaryota; kingdom Viridiplantae; phylum Streptophyta; class Magnoliopsida; order Myrtales; family Myrtaceae; genus Eucalyptus; species Eucalyptus brandiana. Next base: position 36,338,451 of record CM024669.1, read on the forward strand.
ATTAATTAGAAAAACTTACATCGTCGGAAGCAAGAGAGGGTTGCCAAACCCAATAAATTGGCAGAGCCCTGGTAGCCTATGTGGTATGGCCTCCAATACTGTTTCCAACACATTACTCAAATCCCACTAGACTCGACTTGAAAATTGAACTAAACACTCTATTTAAAATCGCATCAATTCAATAATTATTTGTGATTCGGAATTTTCTAGCATCTTCATAGCTTAACTCGATTATCTATGATTAAACAATCTATCTTGTCCTCACAGCTTATTTATCCTTACTTGACACATGATTGCATATGCATTATTAAATCCCTCAATAGAAATTGTGACATGAACTTCTCTAAGATCAAGAATACAAAATTGTTAGACTTGGACAAAGAGCTGCTAGAGATTAACCATTATATGCCCATGCTCTTGCACTTTTATGGAACAAAATGTCCAAATGCAGCCTATCCCTTGCCATTTTGTGTTTATCTACATTTCTTTTTGTCTAAACGTCCTTCCATTTTTTCACATCTGGCCCCGGTACTTTGGTTTTATTCCCAAGTCCGTCTCCACTTTTTAGGCAAATGCAATTGAAGTCAAACGAGTGAACGAAATCTTCCATTCATGGCCACATGCACGTACAAGATCTATAAAAAGTGCCTAAAAGCAACCAAGCATATACCAAATCAACACCAAAAAGAGTGTTTTCTCGGTTCCTTGGTTCAGTTCTCGGCTCTCAATTCCCGATGCTTGATTTAGTTCCCTTAGGAATTAGATCAGAGTGCATTGGAACTTCGAACCAGATAGGCCCCGATTTCCATTTTTACCTTGGAACCATGCTTACTCCTAATTTAAAAGGTGAATCAGTGCATTGTATCGAAGTTTTATTTTTGTCTATTACAAACTATAAAGTTTAACCATTCTAAGAGATTTGGTGATAATAATTACTATGTATTTATTCCTATGGACTTCGGCAAAAGTATAGTGATTTATGTGTACATTGATTTAATAAAGTTACATTACAATGAAATATGAATGATTGTAAATGAAGCGAAAATTAAAAGATACATACATAGATCAAAAGAATTTTCCATAAATCCAATAGCAAAATGAGCTAATTGTAAAGTGAAGTAATAGTTGTTTCTGCTTCATGACGAAATTAATCATTTATGAACAATTCGATAAAAGAAAAACAAATTTCTACAAAAGTAAGAACCTTATCATCATTTTTAGACAAAATAATAAATATGTATGTATATATACATATGAACAAAGACCTCTTCTAACTAAAGGTTGATTAAATAAGATAGGGATTATTGGTATTAGTTGAATCATTTCACAAATATAATTATGCTATTCCAATTTTCATCCTAAATTTGATTTTCGCAAAGTACATAAATATAGCAAAACTTAATGAAGCATTTAAATCTGAATTTCCTTGCTAAATATGATATCTAAGATTTGCACTCTTTTCATTTATCATCCAGATGGAATAATCTTATATCTCGCAGTCAGCATTCATCGATGCACGAGGAATAAAAAATGAAGGATTAGCATTCATTAATGTATTGGGTGGCGCATTGACCAGTCAACTAGGAAAATAAACCAGGAAAGTTCCGATTCTCTCAGCTAACCAAGTTTTGTCGTGATCTGAAACAGGCCCAACAGTGGGATCCAAGAGATATTAACTGTTCAGTCTAAACTGGAAGACCATGAGAGGCCCAAGAACTTCTGCAAAAGGCCATGAAAATGAGTGATTATATTTATGTTCTCATATGTTCTGTCAAAACAAGCCCATTACAGCTTCAAGCTTTCAAGAACAGTTTTATCTGTCAATGGCTTAGCTCAAAGTTCTTCAAGCAACGCTCTCAAGAAAGCTACTCAACAGTCATGGACCAATCAATTCCTAGACAATGCGTTTATCTCTTCAAAAAAACCAATTTCCTCCCATTAACGATAATTTTTTCCATATGCAACTGTTTCGCCAAATACCGTGTTGATCCAAGTAGTGAAAAATCTTTCACCAAAAAGTTGATTATTTAATTTTTTTTATGAGATGAGTTTTGTGGTGATTTTGGACATGATTTCAATCGGCATAACAAAGAAGAACAATAAATTTAAAGGTAAAAATTGTAAACATAATTACTCACTACCTTTTACAGCCCTCCTAAACACAACTGTTTATAAGCATTTAATACTTTAAATGTGGATACCAATTGCATCTTGTCCATTCTAGGCTTCCTATACGCATGGCGGTCTTGTGGTTCATTTGGCTCGATTTTGGGGGAATGTCTTTAGGAAAATACCAAAGCATTTGGGCTAAAAGGTTTTTTGAAATGCAAGTAGTGTTTGGTAAAGTATATTTTAAAAACACATTTGAAAGTAACTTTGATATAAATATCTATAAAGGATTTTTGCCAATTTTTTTATATAAAAAAACTCAAACTATTTTGCTAATGAAATTTAGCCACCATCAGCAAGCCAAATCGGCCGCTGACCAACCTTGCCTAAGGTTGAGGACCTAAGGCATAAGGCAAGGGTGGCAATGGCTCACTAGCCGCTTGTTGATAGTACACTGGCTGCACTTTGTTTGCTAGGTAGTTACTCGTCAGTAGCTAAGGCAAAATTGGGGTTTTTAAAAACATTTTCGAAATTATGAAGTTGAGCGATGGCAAAGTTGGAAGAAAAAAAATCTATTTACATTCCAAAAATGCAACATTCCAAAATATCTCTGAACTTGCCTTGAGCTAAAAGGTTTTAGACTACATCTCCCCAAAGCAACTAAAAAATTTTGCCAAATGGCATTTGCGTTTGTCAGAAAGGCTTTGGGACCCCAATAGACTTTGCAAATACTGAATCAAAGGCGTCCTCATCCGCAAGCGAGTTACGACTCTTGAAGTGCCGCTGGGTTGCGGCACCATAACTCAATGTCAATGCCTTTAATCGACATCTTCACTATATCTCCTTTCTTCTTTTTCCCGTGCCCAACACTTAGGCAAGTTTAAAAACTAACTATTTGTATTGGGTTTGTCGTGGAGATGAGATACTCGTCCGCCACTTGCCATTAGGAATTGACGGCTGTATTTCAGTGATTGATAATCATTATTTACAGTCATCTATAGGTTCTACCATGTCAATAACTACATTATGAAGCACTGACACATAAACAACAACTTTGGTAGAGAATATGACGGCAAAAATGCAGGAATTTTTCGGATTTAAGCATGAAAAACTAGAGCATATAACCGGTGAACAAATATCACATAAGTGATCTTATCTACTATTGATTTAAGGGTTTACACATCCATATTCTCACTAACTATCAATTTAGAAGTGGATAAAGCCGCCGGTAGAAATTATGTTTTCTATGCCTGTATATGCTAAATTGGCTTTATACATAATGCAGCACTTGCCCAAAGAGCCTGTTGAAATTTATGATCCATGGCCCATGATTTCTCTAGCCAAGTCTGAAGAAGTCAAGACAGGCGGAGGAAGCAAATCTGCTTCAAGATATTAAAGCAAGAAAAATATTTTAGTCAACATTTGCGGTCAGCAAAATAAATTCCACGGTTGAGAATTGTACACGCTGCTACAAAGAACACCAAGAAAATGGTTTCAGACGGTTGAGAAAGCCTATAAATAGGAGTGATTGTTCCCTTTGGGTTGGTGTGGGGGGAGCATGCACTAAGGTGCATACCCTCTAGCTCCCTCCCCATTCCAGCTACACGATTTTTGCTCCTCCATGTAAAAACTATGAAACTATATTTCCCTATCCCACGGCCTACCATCCCTTAAATACTCATCTATGTACCTGGTCTCTTGTCCATTCCTAGATCAATTAGAGCACACACATACAATTGTACATATCAGAGTACAAACTATCATCAATATCAAAATCATACTTCTATGCACATTCGAAATTTTTAACAGAGCCCAAAGAATCGTGCAATGCAACCACATTTATGGTCATGTCCTGGTTCTCAAAGAAGACTTGTATATTCAATGTCCTAGAAATGCACGTAATACTCATTAATCGTGTAATATGTTGTTCCAAATTATGACCCCAAAATGAAATGCCAATGGTCATTACTTATTGATAAAGAGGTTTTGAAAGTATTTTCTTACATCTAGCATTCGTTTGAAAGGTAAGAAATTACGATAATACCTCCTAATTTTTGTAATTGTAGCACATAGAGTTATTATATATAAATCTTGTAAGCAAATAAAGTCCGCTCTCCAAATTTGTTTATAGAGTTCATTGAGCTAACACTTTGAGGTATGTAAATAAAGTCCTCCACTCTTATTCTTGAATCACATACTGAAGTTGAGATCGGAAAAATATGTAAATCAATATGTAATTATGGAGCTCAAGATTAACAGCTTCCACCGTCCATATAAAACTGCTACACCAAGTGAATTAGCGAGGGTAGCAATTGATCTTCTGGGATATATCAAATTTCACTTTTTTCAAAAGATAAAATCTCAAGTAGAAGCTTTTGCTGTACTCTCTCTCTCTCTCTCTCTCTCTCTCTCTCTCTCTCTCTCTCAATTGGTTTTCTGGGACACATCAAATTTCACTTTTTTCAAAGATAAAATCTCAAGTAGAAGCTTTTGCTGTACACACTCTCTCTCTCTCTCTCTCTCTCTCTCTCTCTCTCTCTCTCTCTGTGATGAAGATGATGAGGAAGCAGAAGCATGTAGGGCATGTTAAACGAAGAAAACATGGATATTTCTAAGAAGCAACGCGACCCCACAGCGCGAAAACAACAAAAGCTAGGGTTCTTGTGGCTAGAGGGCAAAACACGAGATAAAGAAACAGTTCAAAAGAGCTCATGTTGCCCAGAAGCAAATTGACAGTTATCTATTCATTATCTATTCCTTTCTCATTATTACAATTATTCTATCAACCTCTTCTTTTTCCCTTTCCTGCACCTAATTTCAGCTTTCCTCAGGTCAGCATCTGTCTTTGTAAGTCTCTACAAATTCCATCCTTTGCAACTTGCAATTGCACCACCACCACTTTCTCTGTTCACCTACCTCCCAAGTCCCATCTCCCCTCTCGTCCTTCTTCCAAATCAAACCCATTAGACTGCAAAATTACAAAATGAACCCAAAATAATAATTAAATAAAAAATAAAAATAAACAGACTCAAGCTGTCACAAGGTTCCAATCACCATCTGCTTCTTGTTGCACCCAAATGACAACAACTCCACCTCCCTCATTCTCTTCCCACTCCAATCGCCAGTGTCGTCGCCACCACCGGCCGCCGATACTTTGAAGATGTTGACCCCGAATAACCTCACCATCTGGACCGGGAGGACAGGCCCGGACCCGCCCAGGCTGCTCCTCCTCCTGTACCCGATATGAAGCTGCTTTTCTGGCCCGGCCGACTGGTGGAAGCTCACGATATCTCCAGCCCTCAAGCCCTTCTCCTTCACGAACCGGCTCCAACCCCGTGTCAGCACGTAGCTCTGGCTGCTGTTCCAGTACGAGTACCTGAATCTCCACACTTTGCCTCCACTGTCTTCGAAATTCAGCAAAACGCCCTTCAACGTTACAGAGCTCGTGCCGTTGCGCAGGGGGAAATGCTTCTCTGCATGTTGCTTTGGTATCACGAGCCGATTCAGCTTCCCTACATCACTCGGCGTGACCGCCTTCTCAAAAAGGAGCTGACGGACCATCGCAATCCCTCCTGGTGAGGACAGATCTCCGAGGGCTTCCGTCATACTCGCCCTTTTGCCACCGCCGTTTGAGATCAAGCACTTCCTCTTGCTCTGCTCGAGTTCGTCACGGTATGTGTGCTTCCGCAGCATGTCCACGATCTCCGGCTTGGAATGGGCGCTCAGGAAAGCGGCTTCGAGATCGTAGTCTTCAGCCTCAGACTTCGGCTTGAAGTTGGTGACGGCATCTCCGCCGCGGAAGCGCCAAGCGGCGACGTCGTAGGCCATCGCGGCCTCATCCTCCTCGTTGAAGGTGCCAAGCCACACCCTCTGATGCTTCTCATAGATTTGCGCGCCCCAGCGGCCGTTCGGCTGAGGGACGACGCCCTTGTACTTGGATGAGGGCAGCTTCCTTGACTCGGCTTCGACGCAGCCCTCGGAGTCCACTATTACGCTCGTGCCACTGCCGTGGCGGCAGAGGCTCTGCGGTGGCGGCGGCGGCGGCGGCCGAAAAGAGGATTTCGACGGTGGTGGAACACAAACAGAGTCGCTCGTTGAGCTGAGCTCGTCTATGCAGCTGCTGTTACCATCCATTGTTTCTTCTCCTGTTGTGTGTGAGAGAGAGATTGTTGGGCTACTTGAGGAGGGAGGGAGGGAGAGAGAGAGAGAGGAGAGAGAGAGAGAGAGAGAGAGATTGTTGGGCTACTTGAGGAGGGAGAGAGAGAGAGAGAGAGAGAGAGAGAAAGAGAGAGAGAGAGAGATTGTTGGGCTACTTGAGGAGGGAGGGAGAGAGAGAGAGAAGTATAAGATGGTGGCTATGAAAGATTGGAGGGACTGCGATAATGGGAACATAAATAGAGGGACTTTTCGCAAGTGTATACGATAGTTTCGTATATATATTTTGGTTTTATTCATTGTTATAGTAAGAGGAGTATAGAATATGTGTGTGTACAGTATATGGCGAATATGAAGCCGTGGGCATTGACTCGTGGGTCAATTCTACGAGAAGGGTTGTGTAAGGAAGTAGGAAAGTTCCATGTACAGACGAGATGTGATAACATTTATTAGTATTATTAACATTATTCTAAAGTATCTTGAGAATCTATTCATATGTATTTTATTAGTTCTTCCTTGAGTGGCTACCAAGATTTATATGATGCTCTTGTATGCGATCCACTTCTAGATAGATATACATCACATCACGCATTTAAGGTATCTATATGCATTATCCTCCTAATTTAACAAACGAATTTGCATTGCGAGTTGATCTCAGTAGAAGAAACAACCATCGACATATTGAATATCAACAATTGAAATGCGTTCTACTCTCCTTTCTTATCGATCTCATTTGATTTTCTCTATTCCTTTTTCTGCCTCTCTTTCTCTCCCCTCTTCTCCATCCTCTGTGTGCCGCAAACCGCTCTGGGTCGTGCTACACTTGGTTCATGGCCTTAGATTGAACGTCATTAGGCTTTAAGGCTGCACGCATGGAGGTCGCTAAAGCCCTAGACCCCTCACCTAGAGAGAGCCCCATCAAGGTCGCTTGGCAAGGAGTAGTGAGCGAAGACAAGCAAGATGTGCGGCGATGCAGAAGTAGAGAGGAAGAGGAGAAAGGAGGGTGGGAGAGTACAGCTAGGATATGGCACGATACATGTTACTTTTGTTGGAAATTTCCTATAATATGAGTTTACATTAATTAATTGATTTTCTATTTTAAATATTCGGGTTAATGGATACCAATATTTGTTGAACTTATAGTGATCTGATTAAATTGAGCAATGCCATTATAGTGATCTGATTAAATTGGGTATTGGCATCTATTGATAACGGGCCTAGTTGAGCAGCAAAGTGTAGGTAATTGTTTTTAACTGAAGCCCCATAATGGGAATGGCTCAGTTGATACGCTGTTGATTAAGGTTTGTCAGGTCTCTCTCTAGCCTGTAAAAGTGTAAGTTATACTTATTAGTTGTTTGGATCTCATTGAAAGCTTCTATATCGAAATAAGTTATAGAGATGAATATTTGACATTCCAATAGATCACTGATTATCAGATTGATCTACTTTTCTTTAAGTAAAGTAATAGCTCAAACAGGTACGCTTTAATTCCGCCATGTTTATCGATCTCAGTATTTTACAGTCATATATGGATTCGATTCTTCTTTATTGATTAGTTGTTTATGTGAATTATTTTTTACATGTGATATCAGAGCCATATCATATATGATTGTAGAACCCTTTTTTTGTTTTATGGACAAATTCGAAATTTTCCTCTTTGAGCCGAATATGGGCGTTATTTTTTCATGTGGATCTTTTGATCAATTGATTTTGAAACCTAGGGCTTTTGCTCTACATGTCAAGATCTTTCCAACCATATATAATTTATATAATTTCGTTAGGAATTGAGAGAGAATTTCAAATATGAAATTCTAGGGTTTATACATAGAAAAAGTTCTAGAATTTTAAGTTACATTCTAGTGTTACCTTTGTTTTTTATTCGACGGTAGCAACAATTGGTTTGGAGATTACTGTAGCTAATTGTTTGTTTCCCTTTAGACGAGCGATTAGGGTTTTGGCTGATTTTGCTGACTTGATCTCTGGGTTTCGATGCAATTCATGTTAGTAGATTAGTCCATACACATTATGTGTACTTCGGTCCTCTCTCCTTTGTTCCCCCGTTGTTTGTTTCTGCTTGTTGTCCAAACGGAATATGTCGAGTGTCTGCTCTGCGAGCACTTTTTCATCATGGACCACTGTGAATAATTTATACAACTTTATCCCGTTACATAGAACTCAAATATTTTCTACATGATTCACATTGAAAATTTTCTAATCATATCGGGTAAACACATGCATATTCGGTGGTTGTCGAGTAATACGAAGTCGACAATACCTTAGCCCACCAAATAGTACACGACATTAAAAGCCACTGTGTATTCTACATAACGTACCCGGATCGATCTACTACATCAATGTAGAGACACCGTAGAAGTTCTAGATAAGAACAGGATCCCACATTCCCAAGTTGATGGGGTTCACACGACGAGAAAAAATGTGGCGACAACGAGTGGATCTCGTTTTTCCCTCGAGTTCCTCTCCGGCCGAATACAGACCACGAACATGGCAGGTCCTTTTCCTGTACCACTACTTGCCTTTTTTTTTTTTTTTAATCCTTTTCTTCCCAGCAAAAATATCCCCCATGGAAAATCTTCCGTGCAACATCCAGGAAAGCATTAATGCACATGTCAATAGGACTCGGTCGCTTCGTTGCTTTTTCTAGGGCGGCCGTACATTCATTCGGTCCTCTATCTGCAACGAGGAAGCCCTCACGAGCCCTCCACCACAACTTTGATCATCCACGATTGAGATAGATGCTGATTAGAACATATTTTATAAGCTCGTTTCTGAATATAATGCAGAATTTCTTCTTCTCTTTTTCTATATTTGTAACGAGATTTTTTTAATGAAATGATTGCGGCGTGATCGTATAATACAAATAGGTAATAAAATGGATTGAGCTAATGATCTCATCTCTTCTTCGTCGTAAGATCCTACACGGCGTGAATCAATTCGTTCCTCTCGATCTAATATCACTGTCGCTGTTGTTCTGCGTACGGCTTCGCATATAAAATATCGTCCCTTCCTTAACATATTTACCACACCTCGGCTGCTTCGAAAACCCCTCGTGATAGAGGACTCGAAATTCAATCTGGACCATCACTTCGCGATGTTGTCGGACCCACAGGTTTGATCGGGTCGCACGCTCGGTCGAATATTCGAGTGGCCTGGCGTAAGCAGGAGCATCATGCATCCATGTCATGTGCTCCCCCCGGTCTCACACGGTGAGCAGGGGAAGGAAAAAAAAGTTGTCTGACAAGTTGGGGAAACGTAAGGAACCGGATGCTGAACGGGTCGTTAAAAACGTGTCAGTAGAGATCGCGCTTTTGACCGTCGGCCACGCATTGTCCCATGCTAATTGCGGTGCCGGAATTTCGAGCGACCTACGCGGGTTGCGCATATCCGCATCGATGAGTCCAAACGAGCGAACTTCTCTAACAAAAAAAATGCTTATACGAGAGGACAGACTTCGTTATTATCGATTTAATCTTGGTTTTTTTTTTTTTTTTTTTTTTTGCGCGATTTTCTTTGTTTATGAATCTAAGTTAGTCTTAATAGTTCGTTTTCCGATTAGGGGAGGAAAAAAAAAGGAGGGGGAGAAGAGGAATTCCAGAAATTTTAGGGGGGCGAGAATGGCGGAGTTTGGAGATTTCTCAATCTGAGTGGTGGGGTGGACCCACGTTATGTCAAGTTGATCGAAGAAACCGAGAACTCGAGCCAGTGGGTTCTTCGCTGGGGGTTCCATGGTTTTATGTTGGTCACGGATTTTCCACAGAAAGCGGGCCCCACACGAGCAGATTCCCGCCTATCCTCATCCACCTCATTTGCACGTCCATAATTAATTGACGGATTAGTGTGGGTATTGATAGTGGACCGTCATTCATTATATTTTTATTGAGGGTTTATGACGATGCGACCGCTGATCCTTTTAATGCGGGGAAAGGAAATTAAAAATTGGCCAAACCCTCGTCGTTCAATATGAACACTGCTATAATTGCATTTGGTTCGGTTTTGGAAATTATCTTTAGAAGTGTTTGATAAAAAGTATTTTAAAAACACATTAAAAAGCAATTTTGACGTAAATACTATTTGATAAATACTACAATTTGTAAAGGATTTTTTTTTTAATTTTTTTTTTATAAAAAACCTCAAACTATTTGCTGGTTGTTGGTGGAACTTAATTGTTGCCGACAAGCCAAATCAACTGCAAAGAACCTCGCCTAAGCCCAGCCAACCTTACACCACTTTTCCTAAGGTCAAGCGACCTTAGGCAAGGGTCGCGGTGGCTACACGCCGCTCGCTTGTCAATTGCTCATTAATGGCTAAGGTAAAGTTAGGGTTTTAAAAATATTTCCAAAATTATGAAATTGACTGAGGATAAAGTTTGGAAGGGGAAAAAAAGTCTATTTACATTCCAAAAACACAGCATTACAAAACATCTCCGAATCTGTCTTGAGCTAAAAGTCTTTGGAGAGCTTTGGAGATACAACTATATCTCTCCAAAGTAACTCAAAAATTTTGTCAAAGGGGTTTTGGGGCCTTAAAGGGTTTTGCAAATGCTGAACCAAATACACCTTATGTCTAATGCTTCATTTCCTAAATATTCTCAAAAAGCTTCCATTCGGCCACGTGGCTCTTAATAGGGCGGGTTAAAAGACGGGAGACTCTAATGATTGATATCATTTGTGAGAGTCGAGTGCATTATGGCCGTGTCCTTTTCCATTATGAAGGTTTAGCGTGGAAATTGATACATATGATAACTTGATTTGAAAATAAAAATAAAAATATTGTCTGGTTCGACAATATATTATATCCCTCGCCGAGCAGCCGATTGAAGTCAGCCTGCCGGCTAAGAGCTAAACCTGAATGGCTGAGAGAGTCGTGATTCTTTTTACGTGTCCTATGATACATGAGTTAAGTGCATTATCTCTTTCTTTTCTTTTTCTTTTTTTTTGGGGTAAGGATCTCTTTCTTTCTTTTCTTTTATCTTTTTTGACCAATCATCATCTCTTTAACATATCCCACCTTCGACCAAACAAGAATCTCCCCATTGCCAATCGAATTCAAGTTTGGGTAACTGCATAGTTATTTATTGCACCATGGCGGCAGGCTTCTAGCACGTGCATAAAGCTAAGCGCACTATCGTAATTAAGATATGGGAATTAGACGTGCCCATTTAACATTACCTACTGTTTACCGACTACTTAAGCTTGAGGTTTGACTAGAGTTGTTCTCGGTCAACGCGTAAATCGTCGAGTGCATTGCATGGAAATCGCTCATATCAAAATATGCTAATCTGATTTTCTCCCTTAGAGGGCACCAAGTGGGACGAAAAAGCACAAGTTGCCAAGGTTCGTGAGTCATTTGATTCGGTTCTTATCCGATGTCGTGCCTAACAAAGCTCGACCCTTCGAATGATTATGCATGCACTAAATCAGTGTCCATTGATTGATGAATCTGCCATTATCATCGCCTTATCCTGTTGACAGTAATGCTATTATTGCGATCGATCCCCGCGCGATTCGAAAGATGAGGACAGTACTCTCCACGACAATGTTCGCACGGGCTGCCCACTTTCTTACTTCCGAGGGTCGGGTTTTTCGGTGTTGGAGACGACATAGTACATGACTTAAGATTAGCACGACAGATCATGTCCCCGGGAGAAAGCAACGCCACTCGCGGCCGTTGCCATGTCGACTTCAAAAGGCATAGAAGAGGGAAGATGGGGCGCGTTTCTGTTGCATAATCTTTTTTTCTTTTTTTTTGCTAGAAAGTTTCTGTTGTATGATCATGCCCAAGGGGAAACTCGAATTTGGATGATCTGGCGGTGTTGGCGGTGCGTCCTTTAGCATAATTTTTTTATGTTGTTTATTATTCATTCCACGTGCATAATGTTACAAATTTGAGAATGATGCCTCCAAAAAGTACGATGATTAATTTATTTAGAGTGAATCTGATGAAATTTATTTGTGTAGGCCTCCTCTTATGATACCTAAAAATAGCGAGGGATTTCCGATGTACGAGAAGGCACAATGAATAATAACACATTGTTTAAATAAAAAAAAAAATCATGGCAGTAGAGTATTACTATGGAGTCTCCGGGGCACTTGGGAGCCATACTTGATAAAGAAATATTCTGATTTTTAATATATTAATTACACAAAATGCAAGAGAGACAACACATCAAAAATAATAAACTTTCCAAACTTGGGTATTTATCAAGTACTTTGGAAACACTTGTGTAACAAAATTTATATCAAACTATGTTGTGGCCAAGTCAAGAACCTGGTTGAGGATGTTGTCGACTTGAAAATCCTTTATGTTCATGAGTTTTTGGTTCCATTTTCTATTTCCTGGCCTATTTTCTTGATCGTATCTAGCTTTGTGCTATTCACTTGTAATTTCACATCATGTTAAAAAGTTATTGAGGAGGTATTTGTTCTTGCTATTTGTGTGTTCGAGAGTTTCTACTCGCCTGTGTAAGGAAATTAGTTATTTTTTGGATTTGTGTTAAGAGCCCGTTTGGTATATGGTTGAGCTATAGCTATAGTATAACTTCTATGTTGGGTGATATTCGTTTGAAGTGGCAGGGCTTGACAAGTTGGATAAGACAGCTTTCTAAATGCTACTATAAGCTGCTGTAGCTTTGTAGATGTTACATTTATGAGTACTTGAAGAACCCATTGTAAAAGCTGCAACATCCTCCTTTTTACAACTCAAGTTATTATGGAAACTTGTAGCAAATAGCGTCTAAATTTGTTTCCACTTCACCTCTATTTGGTCCTATGTTTGAGAATATTGTATTTGGGGTAAACGTCTCGAGTTTCATTGCTTATGCATGCTCCTCCTTCACTCACATCAGAATTTCACTTTTCTTTTTATGTGATTTCGTATCATCACAAGTGCTTTCTCCCCTCATCAGTTTCACACGTTTTTAACGCAACGTGTAGTTAGTCGATTTTGGTTTATATTAATAATGTTCATGTATAAACTGTAAAATCGTTTAATATGATTAATAAATAATTCGTGCTAGGGTTGAGCTTTTAATCTGAAATTGATCCGTTTAACATTTTTAATCTAAATGGTTATGTTTACCCGATTAGTAACACGGGCTAAATAAATCTATTTATATTAATGTTATTTACATTTTTTCTATCCTTTACCACTAGTGCTTATCATCATCATAATTTAAGTAGAAAACTTTTCTATTACTTAGAATGAATTTGAACTTTTTTTTTTTTTTGGTAGATAAACCAGAAAAGAAATGACTTTTTAAACGGTGCTTACACTTAAAAAAAAAAAGGTACTTACACGAGTTTCAAAACCCATTGTGTATGTGACAAAACTGTATACCCTAAACTTGACACCATAGAAATGTCATCGCTACCCCCATAAGCCTAAACTAATTGCATCTACAATGATGCAGAGTTTGGCTAAAAGCAAGTTCAAATATTCAAAACAAAATGCGAGCAACGAGAATTATGAAGGACGAGTAAAACAATTCATTGATGTTTAAGTCTGGTCCACCAAATTGATCTGCCAAGCTATTATTGGAGGTTAAGGATGACCCATATACTTGAACGTTCATGCACAATCTGCCGATCGCTTAGTATGTTGTTTGGTTGCGAGGGCATAACTAGCGTGTAGAGCACAAAAAATGACGCATGTGAAGGTTCCTCGTCTTCATCGAAACATCTCTTCAATCTTCATATTCAACAAGACACCCCCTCTTTATTGCTTTGCGTCGCTTTCTTATCCTGCCACTGCTCTCTCTCTCTCCCCCTATTTCACAGGTGCTAAGAAAAGTCCATAAATCATATGTCACGGCTTACATTCGCCGACTACTTCATGTCTTACGGAGGTCCGCAAAAGCGAGGAGTTGTGGTTGTGCTTGATCCACGCACGACGAGTGGACCGAGACTTGGTAATTTTCGGTCAAACCACGCGGGGACCTATATGTGCCCGGATAATGTAGAACTTAGCCTGCGTTGTCCCACAATGCAATAATTCCTCCGATCTTCCGTTTATTTTACAAAAAATATTTTCTTCATTTTTTAGTTATTTAGATTACTAAAATAAATGAGTCATCAACAAAAAATATTTTCTTCATTTTTTTTACTTAAATTTTAAAAATATTTTTTTCTTTAAAAAATCGAAAATCATTTTCAAAAGTAATATTGAAAAATGATTAGAACTTAGCTCGAGATCCTAGTGCCTATGCTTGAGTCCCTAGCACTTGCCACCGAGTCCATCGAGGCTATGCCCAGGACTCCAATGCCCATGCTCGGGTCCCCGTCGCTTACGCCCACATCAATTGAGGTTGGGCCCGAAACCTTGCACCCAAGCAAGTTCATCAAGGTCGAACTTATGACCCCAAAGCTCGTGTCCAGGTCACTAGCAGTGGCACCCTAGTCCATCGAGGCTACCCAAGACCATCGGCGCCTAGGATTTGACCTTTGGTTCTTGTGCCCGAGTCCATTGAGGCCAGACTCGAGACCATAGTGCTTGTGCTCGAGTGTTTGGTGCCCACCTAGAGGCCGAGCTCAAGACCTCAACACCCACAACCAAGTCCTCAACATTCAAGGCCAAATATGTCAAGGTTAGGCCTAAGTCCCCAACGCCTGAACTCGGGTCCGTCGAGAACAAGATGTTGGTGCTTGTGCCTAGGTTCCCGACGCCTAAGCCCTAGTCCAAAAAGGCCGAGCTTAGGATTCTAGTGCCCATGCTTGAACCCGATTGCCGGGGAATTAGGCTCAGCCTCAATGAACATAGGCCTGAGCACTAGGGACCTGCATCCCGATTCAAAGCCTATCTTGATGGACCTAGGTGTAGGCAGCAGGGACCTAGGCACCAACATCAAGATCTTGGGCTTGAGCTCCGAGGACTCTAGCAAGAGCACTAGGGTCCTGGGTGTGGCCTTACCAAATAACGGAAAATATATTTTTAATTCATTTTTAGGTTTCAATTGAATGTAGAAAAATATTGTCATTTTTCCGAAAAATGAATTTCTAGAATAAAAATTACAGAAATGTCAGATTCTTCACGGAAAATAATGGAGCTCAAGTCTTTTAAGTATTTTCTAGAGAGAGAGAATTAAGGTGGAGGTCGGCAACCGAAGTGGCCCTAGTTGGGGTTATCTCGGCCGCATGTGGTGGTCGGCAGCTACCTATAGTGATGGACTTGGTGGGCAAAGAGGGGGAGAGAGAGAAGAGAAAGAAAATTCGATTAGGTTTAATCGGATTTTCTTTTCTTGGGGGGTTGTAATTTTACAATAAATATATGGGCATTTTTGTTAAAATCATTGCGCTTTTGATCTTAATTTAAATATATAGTAATCCAATAATTGACATAGTCAAATTCTGTATGAGTTGAAGAATCCACGCAAACAAAGTCGAGATAAGAATACATTGTTAGTTTCATTGTATAAATTATTAAATTTGATGAAGTCTCATGTGAGATTCAATAAAAATAATATGAAATTTGTTGAAATATTGTTATATATCACTTGACAACGAGTCTGATATGCTTTTTATATATACATGTAATCTCCCTCTATCTATAAACTTAAACTTCTTATTAGACTTTTTAATATTGTATTAGAGGCAAAGCTATACCTTTCATCATGCATTCACCCCATCAATCAAATTTCACATGCTGTGCTCCTAAACCAGCTTAATGGGTTGGAGAGAAACTACATGGACATAAAGAGGCATACAAGACTATTGTCGAGCAATGCATGATAATATTTCAACCCTCCCTCTCTCACGTGCAAGTTGGATTCAAATGGAATTCTCTATATGTACGAGGGCATGCGATGGACGGCAGCTATGTATGCAACCCCTTGTAGTTGCTTTCCTCTGACACACAACTCTTCAAGATACTACTGCTCCACGAAGCCAGGTGAAAACCACGACGCAACCCGCATGCCACTTGAGTAACCTCATTGGCCGGGAGAAGCGTGTGCTTGGCAGGATAAGGTTCGTTCTCAAGCCTCAAGCTCACATCAGAGATTCGTGTGCATTATTTGCATGCGCGGACAGACAACTCTCCATCTCTTATCCTTGGAATCATATCGTTTGTTCTTGTTCTAGAACTTCAAATATAAAGTTGGGCCCTCACAAGGAGAGAATGCAAAGGGGTCTTGGAACATCTTGGTGGGTTGATGAAGGGGACAGGACACGGAGGCTTGCTTCAAATTTGGTCATGAAAACCGGAAAGTAGTAGTAATGAAAAGGTTAAGTATGTTGTCGGGGCAAAAGAACACTCTATTAATATTGTCACGTCATTTCGAAAAAAAAAAGTTGTGGGTTCATTTATCATTACCCTATTATATTCGTATGTCAGAAACATCTCGAAGATTGCCGTAGAAATTCTTCTTGGAAGAAGAGTCTTTGCAAAAAATAAAGCATAGACTAAGACAGCAGCTTTACTACAAGTACACGGTTTTTGAATGGCAAAGCAACAAATAAAGATGCCATGCGAAGAATAGTATGCACTTCCCAATAATTTCCTTTTAATTGATAGGAAACCCCATTTGAGTTAGGTGGCTCAACCCCGGATATATGAAATACCCCACCAATCTCAGGAAATAGATAAAAATCGAGCCGAAACTCATATGAACAATCCAAATATATGAAATTTACACTTAGTGATGAAGGAAAACATGGTCCACTTTCAAATGATAAATAAAATGAACATAATTTTATAAGAGTAAACCGCCTTTTCACGGTTATTTATGAGCAGCCAAGGAACCACTGCAGCCCATACCAAGCAATGGTCATTGTTTCGTACGAAAGCTGAATATGAATCCTACAATCTGGTCGTCGATCTCGAGTTAAAGATGGTGGGGCATTCTCCATCAGAAATTATAATATTTGTTCATGTACATGTCCACGTTTAAATTTTCCATCTCCATTTTCCAAACCGAGACTTTTCATCTGATAAAGGGGTGTCCACTTTTCTCGACGTGGAAACAAAAGATGAAGCAGACGTCTAGAGTGACTTGGGAGTTTGTGGTGTCGACATGTCACGCAAAGCCACCATGAGAGACGAAAAGTCAAGAGAGTTTGGCCACTTGACTCGGTAACAGTTGTCTGCCAATACACCACTAGGGTTCCATGGCCTCTTATTGTTTTCTGTTCCGGATCGCAAGCTATCTCTCTCGGTTCAATCATCATCGCCATTGCTGCTTCTTCAAGTTGCCAACTATGCCTATAATATGATATTTCTATATATCAGAACAAATATCTAACACGCACGAATATGTGCATGCATGTGGATGTGCACAAAAGGATGCACAAACGCATAGTAAATGCCCATCGTGGACCATACTTTGTAATCTTTTTTGCAATTATCAAAATTGACAACTCTTCCGAGTCAAACAAAATGGCCCACTTTACGCGTTTTCTTGGAGTACGAGAAATTATTATCTATTAAAAGTCTGAGACTTAATAATTATGTTATCATGTGGAGAAACTATTTCCATCTTTAGAAGATATCGATCTCTTATTAGTAAAAAAAACAACACGATGAGCTTATTATATTTAGTATATATTATCTCATTTCGCCCGTTCACACTCAGCATCAAAAGATTTATAGACAGATGGTGTATTCTAAGGTTAACTTTATGTTGAACATGCCATTAACTTGTCAAATTAAATAGATAATAAGCATTATTGCATGTCCATATTATACCTTATATTAAATAATCCATCGACTATGAATTGTCGAGCCACGGTTTCTCAAGAGTGTTAAAAAAAAATAGATTATAATCGTGTCAATATCTGAACATTTTACTCTTCGCCTGCTGCAAAATTCATACTAAGTCTTCTCTCTTTGCGTTCCACTATTTGACCAGTTCCCTTTTCCATTCAAGTTCTCATTTTGAGTATATTAGCGTTGAAGTCACGCGCTATGCAGATGCCGGTCATGGGCGAACTCGATGCATCTATATAATACACGGCACCACCTTCTTGGTAATTATGAACCCTTTTTGTCCCAATCTAGCTTTCGACCTTATTTTAGAGTTCCACTTGCATGTACACACCATCAAGTTGGGCTAATTTTGCACACTGGATGATGATGCGATGAATGAAAACTATAGGAGCCAGCCACGGATTTGTCCTTTTTTAAGTTTCCACGTGAATCTTGAGCAATGCAAGTTATATATAATAGAATTACACTCTTTATTAAGCTCGGGGCCTAACCAAATTTCACTCTTTTTAAATGTCAGGTGGTAATATAAATATTAGGAGTAGCTAGGTCGCTACCCTTTCTTCGCTCTTCCACTAGGCAAATTGCACGACTTTTTTACCTTCCAAAATAAACTATGGTTAGCGAGAACGTGGCTGCACCTGGTTCCCGCATTAAAGTGATAGTTAAAATGGCAAAATCTCCCTTTGTTTTCTCCTAGCGCGTCCGGACATGGAAAATTCTTTGGTAATTTGTCCGGACACTGGGCTGGAGATATTGAAACGACACCGGCTCTAGGTCTAATCCCTCGACCAAGAACGATTAGAGGAGAAATATCGTTTAGGACGGAGATCATTTTGTTCAGAACAATTTGCCTAACCCAGCGTTCTAAATTCACTTCATTTGGGTCTACGAAAGTTGTGGGGCACAGGAAAATTGCAATTGCAGCTGTTGACTAACTCGAAAAAAACCGCTGGGAACACTTTTTTTGTTACTAATTCTATCTTGGATGATCCACCCAATCTGCTAGATTTCAGGTTGATTGAGCAAGGGAGGAATCTTTTAATTCAGCCTGTCATTCCTCAGGAGGTTAAAGAGGTGTTGGGGTCGATGGATGGGGAAGGATGCTTGGTCGATTGGGGGGTAAAGATTTACCTCCGCTGTCTTAGATTTCTTTCCAACATCCAAGTTACTGAGGATGGTAAATGCTTCTGCCATCACCTTAGCTCCTAAGGTCCAGAGTGCTTAAATTGTTGACCTCTTTCTTGTTCCGATGTTAGTTACAAGGGCATAACTTAAGTGTTGACAGACAGATTGAGGAAATTTCTGCCTGCTTTCGTCGGTGACAACCAGTCAGCTTTTGTGGAAGGAAGGAATATCTTAGACAATATTTAGACCATTAGTTAGTCAAGAACTGTCCTAGGGTTAAAATTTTTCCCAGAGGCATAATTATAGTTGAATTGGTCAGGGCTTTTGACTCAGTTAGTTGGGTCTTTTGTTAAGACTTTGCTCAATCTTTCCTGTTCGTGGAATAGCTCCATCTGCTATGTATGGAAGGAGAGAAATGATGCATCGCATAATGATAGTTCTCCTCACGCTGGTAAAGTGCTTAAATGTGTGAAGTTTGCGATTCGGACCCATATCTGAGCTCGGTCCCATGTTAACTAGGCGAACATGAAGTAATGTTCCGTGAATTGCTCAATTAGCGAGTTTGAGAAAGAGAGAGAGACCAATAAATTGGCTAAATCCACATACTGAACATTGTAAGAACAAAAAGCTTCAGATCCTATACCCACGTGCCATAAAAAACTTCGTTTTACCAAAGAGGGGCAATGCTAGATACGTGAAACCGATCAACAGAATTGTTATATAGACATTAAAGGGCTCCCCTACATCTTATAGGAAATTGTCATCCAGCCATTTGGAAGCTGAAAGGTTCTTCAATATATATATGCCAAGAAGGAATAAGTATACGTAGCGCCATATCCACGGGAAGAACCACTTTCATTCTACATCTCGCGATGTAGACTCCTTTTTGCATAAGAGCAAGTCAAGGATTATTGAACTCAACATGAAATTGCTTAAGTACATCAAACTCAGAGACACAAATAGCAGCCACTAAAAAAAAAATGCCTCATCCAATAAGACCACATTGTATGGAGTGTAGGTGTCAAACCTTATCTTCAATCATATCAGGACCACTTGGAAAATGAAAATACATCATTTGCAACCAATTGATTCATCAGGTATGAGTCATTTCAAATTTTCTCATATAGTGCCAAAAATCACTGTATGCATGGTACGGCGAACTATGTGGAGTGATCATTGGCGTCAGACTAAGATGCAGTGCATCTTGCAAGCAATTTGACATTTCATGACTCCATTTACTTGCAAATTGCTCAAAAGTTGCACAGACGCAATTCATCTTTCTAAAACAGCGAAGCCACTCGCATCACTTTTAGGCCTGTTATATAATTGAATCCGGCAGACTCCCTTTTGAGGAGAGGACATGGTTAATCTCCATTGCTCTTCACTTTTCAAGAATTCTGATAGTTGGGACTGAAAGGTGAGGGCAATCATTTGGCATGTTGGCTTTCCATTTCAAGGAGCATCAGCGATTTCTTCCTCGGGTATCAGTTTCTCTTAATGGCAAGCGCTGTAAAAGAAATTTCAGCGAGAATGAAACTACTATCACAAGTGTAAAACTGCACAAAACAGTAATAAAGAGCTCAGTGTGGATTTCGTTTTACAGTTGCAGGAATGGTAATTTTCCATTTTTTTGGAGCAAGTAGCTCGTATTAATTCGCTACTGCAGAAAAAGGCCGACTAAAACCTAGGATACAAATCCTTCTTGATAATAGTGAACTGTGGCACCAGGTCTCAGCCTGATAGCGAGGCATATCAAACTATTAAACTTTTTAGCTATGTATCCAAAAATGACACCCTTTGTATCCTCTGCGCTTCATTTTTTTTTTTTTTTTTTTTTTTTTTTTTTTGTGCAGGTGAGGAGTGTTTAAAGATCATACTCACCCATCAGCTCTTGAGTTAAACCAAAGGCATAGATATGTGTCATCTTCTGATGCAGAAAATGAATAGCACCAGTAGCAGCAAGCTGAATAACAGCACATGATAGGGCAATGGCAATTTGAGCACCAGAAGATAATTCACCTTCTTCGCAAAGAAGAGAACAGGCAGGCAAATATGGTGCTCCATGTAGCACTTTGTTACCAGATAACTGTGATGAAGAGAGATTAAAGTGATAGGATTAAGGTCAGAACTAAGGAAATTAATAACAAAAGGATTTAGAAGATGATGAGGATAAGCAACATTCTGATCTTTGTAAACAATGCGATAGCCAAGTATGAGTAATCAATGCTCAGGCTACATTGCCATGTCCGGAATCAGCGAATGAAGGTAGCACATATCTCTACAAGTTAATAAACCATGTCTATCCTATTCTTTATCCCCCGGAAAGATTCCTTGAGAGCAGCTCTGCAAAAGTACATCCATTCACAACATGCAGCTTAAGCTCTCATCAAGTTTCACAACTATAAATTGTATTTAGTGACTCAAGCTGTAATTTTAGCTTCATGGAAGATGCTGGAATCCAAATACAAAAGCAGGCCAGTGGAAAAAGCCTGAATGTAGAACTTTTCAATGAGAACTTGTCCAAAGAGGCTGCACTAAAGTCTTCTAAAGCTGATGCTAGCTATTCAAATCCAAAACTTGTGCAGCTATGTTCCTTAGCGCACTTGAGGCTTTAGGAGGAATCGAGGTTCATGTTGAATAAATTGCAGATATGTTCCTCATTGCCAAAAACAAACTGTAAGCAGATAGACCATGAAGATCGAAGTGATAAAATCCCATAACTCACTTTCATCTAGGAAGCAGCTTACTTAGAACATGAGGGAAAGTCACGCCTTCAAGACTCCTAAAACCAATATGACGGGTCCATTGGAATGGCAATGTAGATTTGGTCAAGATCCGCCATTTTGGAAACCTGCACAATCTTTTCAAGATCACTTTGTTCACACCCCATTTGCCAATCCATGGGCCCCAACCCCACTCTCCCGCATTTGTTCATACATGCACCAAGAAAAGGTAAAAAAGGGAAGGCAAAACTAAAAATGAAAACCAACCAGTTTAGAAGATCAAGAAGAGCAACAGTTCCTTAAGCAGACAGCAGATCCAGAGTAAAGTTTTACAGGACACTTAGAGAGAGAGAGAGAGAGAGAGAGGATTTAAAGATGAGGTGACTATTAACCAGATAGTCTTAACCTTTGCACTTTGTGTAACTTCACACACTCGGGGGCATCATCACAAATATTTCAACCAATGTAACAGCATAAAAAAAGCATCACAAACAAACAAGTGGAATACAATATTATTGCATAAGCTGGACTACATTAAAAGTTAAAAGAAGGTAGAAGCACGTGGGAAGATGACTGACGCTCTCACAAAAGCAGACGAGAACACTAGCACAACACTTTCTTTCAATGGTACGTGTGGCATCCTAGAATTTCTTGTCAATCCTTAGAGGCGCTCTAATTCACGTCTTGCATTGAGATTTTTGGCCAAGCTATTGGTGGGTAATTATTTGATAGGAAAATTCTATTTTTGGCCATGTGAATTATGGATTGGAATTTATTAAATTAGGTCACAAAATTTTGTGAATTATAAATTCCAATTAAGTGTTTATATAATTAAGGATTAGGTGGATTATTAGGATGAGGGTGGGCTGGACATTTAAAGGCCAAACCAGCCCATAGCCTCACCCCCATTCTTTTGGCCGGCCCACGAAGCCCAAGGAGAGGGAGAAGTCACCCAGCCCATGGCTGGCCCAAGCCCATGAGGGGCTGTCGACGTGCAAAGGAGGGGGGAGGGATCCGGTTGCATGCCTTCCCCATTTGTCCCAAGGAAATTGCCAAGTGTCCTCCATGCATGATCAAATGATGGCTAATGATGGAGGGGAAGAAAATTAGGGGAAATGATGGCCGGCTTAAGCGAGAAAGAGAGGGAGAGAGAAGGGTTCATCCGAGAGAGAAAGAGAGGAGAGAAAGAGAAGAAAAAAAAGGAAGAAAGGAAGAAGAGAAGAAGGAAGGAGGAAGGGCCGTGTGTTCGCCGTCCGTCGCCACCGTGTCCCGTCGCCGTTGTGCACGCTGCTTGCTCGGTTTAGAGGCAAGTGGGATCCTTGATCTACTCTTGCATGTTGTGCCTAGTGTATGTGATTTAATGGTGACAAATTTCGGATGTTTAGGATGTGAAAAATTGAAGTTTTAAGAGTGGTGTTCTAGTTTAGTAAACTGTTCTTGAGAAAACAGCTCGACCTTGGATGTTCTAGTGGCTGTTCGAGTTGGATTTTGGCTTTGACTTCTGAATTAAAGTTGTTAAGGACTTCTTGGAGTATAACATACTCAAATTTGGGATAAAACAAACAAGTATAAGTGGTTGAAATATTTATTCTTTGGAAAGACTGAATCTGGAGATTTCGGTAAGTACCCTTGATGAATGCATGGACTGTAAGGCAATATTTTTGTTGAAATTTCACTTCTATTTCTTAACAAAATATGTAAAGGACATCCTGAGGTTTAACATATCAAAAATTTAGAGAGAAAAAACAAGAATAGGTAGGTGAAATCGTGGTCTTTCGGAGATGGTTAGATCTGGAAATTTCGGTACTGGGAACAGAAGTTTCAACCGCCTATATTTCATTACCTAGGACGAATATGACTTCGATGTCTTCATGAAGTATTTATCTTATGGTCTTGGCTATCACATAGTTGAATTTCATAATTTTTGAAGGTCATTTGGGTATTTAATCGAAATTTTTTCTAAAAATGTGTAATCTGATGTGTTCTGACTTGGTAACGTTGTAATGCGTGGTCTATAAAGTTTTGTACGAGATTCTTTTGGAAAATTTTTCTTCATAAAATATATTTTTTTATGTCTTGACTACAACATATTCAAATTTCGTAATTTTTGAAGTTCATTTGCCTATTTAACCAAAAATGTTTCAAAAACTGTGCAATTGGAACGGACAGAATTAGTAGTGCTGTGATGCGTGTTCTGTATTGAGCTATACGGGAATCTTTTGGTGTAGTGTTCTTCATGAAGTATCTGCCCTTATGTCTTGACTATCACATGTTTGAATTTCATAATTTTTTAATGTCATTTGGGTATTTAATGAAATTTTTTTCTAAAACTGTGCAAGCTGGATTGTGCGAATTTCAAAAGCTGAAATTGACCTTGTTGCCATTACATCATGTGCCATGTTGATATTGAGACACAAATGTGGATATGAATTATGATAAATGAGGATACTGTCAAAGGTGTGAGCCGACGATGTCCCGGGAGTGACGAGATGCCCGGAGGTGGATGCCGGATGCCTGGAGTGTGTGTGCCGGATGTCCTCAGGAGTTTCAAGATGCCCGGAGGTGTGTGCCGGAGGTTCCTCGTGATGCCAGGTTGGGTGCGAGCAATAAAATGTGGGATGCAAATTACTGGTCCCGTGAAAGAAAAATGTGGTGACCTAATTGAAAGATAAAAAGCGGAAATTGAATCATGCATGGTATGGTGCTATGTATGCATGGCCGTATGATATAATATGATGAGTGCATGGTGGTATGTGCACATAAGGCATGGATATGCATGAATGCTTGATGATGAGTGCATGGTTGTATATGCACCTATGGCATGATGGTATATGCATGAATGATATGTACTCTACTATAATGTTATGATTGTTCTATTTGATGCATTGAGTAGTTTAATAGATCATTTACTTGCTGAGTGGTTGTACTCACCCCTTTGGGGACCAACATTTCAGATTAGACAAATGCCTCTCGCTCCGGTCACGCGAGGTACCTTTTACGGCCTTCCATCTGATGTGGAGGTCGATTGTATGGAGCTTGATAATGTCACTATCCCTGGTTTGACGTTCGTACGGGTTCAGGTGCTGGTTATATATGATGTGGGCCTGGCTAGGGGCCCGGTCGTCCAAGAGTTCTTGTCTATCCACGTCCGCCGTGACGGAGTGATGCGAGGGATGTTGCTGCCACCACCGCCCGATGCACCTGGATGGGTGTGATGGCCCGCGTGAGGAGAGGGAGCTAACTTTTTAGGATAGCAGACACTTGTAAATGGAGGGTTATACATGATCGATATAGGGGTCGAGATCTCTTTTTGAGCTGCTGCCAAATTTAGCTAAAAGTCTTGGCTTTTTGGTTGTACCGACCCAAGATGTCCATCCTAAAGATGTAAATAAAAGTGGCTCGGCTTATGTTTTCCTTCGATGCATAGTAAGTGTGCATTGTACCATCATTAAGAGAGTAGAGGGATGGTGAGACTCATCTTTAATTTCGCTATGAGCTGCGCTAAACTCTTATAAAAAAAAAAAAAATGTCTATGAACTACGGTACTTCCGCTAAGAGATGTAACTGGTATTCATTAGGAGGAGCGATAGGTAGCTATGGCGACCTTAGCTGTTTGGGGGTGCCACAGTACGGTAGCCATTCTTTTGAAAAAAAAAAAAAAGAAGTAAAAAAGAAAAAAAAAATCCAAGACTTCAAAGTGACGATAACCTACTCTATAGATTTTGTATGGACACCAATTGAATAAAGTCCCTCTGGGACCTTTTCTTCTAGTAGGTTAACATTGAATAGATTCGAAAAGACAGAAGAAAATTAGGATTTGACAAGTTAAAAGGCAATGCTCGAACTATCTCTCACACAATAAAAATAAGACAGGTAATAAAATCATATGATATGGAACCACCGGAGAGAAAGTACTCCCACAAGTTGCATATTTGAAGAGGCTAGACTGTCTGGTGTAGAGCCAATGAACTGAATGCCTAGTTTATCCCTAAATATAATAATGTTGAAGAGGATAATTTAGAAGAAAAAACCGAGGTGTCCTTAGCAGCAGCACCAGTCAAAGGTATGATTCGAGAAACATCACAAATGAAAGAGAGGAAAACATGTACAACTTTGGAAATTTGTTGTCATCTAATATGCTCCAACTCCACAAATCTGGCCATAACAAATATCCGTCACACTTCAGAGATATTATTAAGCAAAACTTATGCGCCCCCATGTATGCCGTCACACAAGGGATTAGTTACTTCACACACCAAAAGCTTCTACACAAGTATTCGCTGAGGTCATCAACAAGTCAATGTCACGAGCACTCTAGTGACATTGGCAATGTCATCGCACGTTTCATCTGCCACGTTACCACACACATCATACTCAATTGCATAGCTATCACTTTAGTAGCCACATTGGCATGTCATCATTTAGTCTGCATACGTTAACTAATTTTCTCTTCAACAGGTTGAATTGGTTCACCGTTTTTTCACACCAATTCTCCAACAAAGTGTGTTAATAACATTGAGCATTAGATGAATTGAAAATGGCTTCTCATGCATGGTATACAAAATTTAGCTTGACCACACAATGTCTCGGCTTTACATTCAATGTGACAATTGGAATGCTCTGTGTTTAGTAATAATATTTAGGATTTAAAGGTAATTGTTATTTAAGTTGAAGGTTTGGATGGCACATATGGTATTTCAGGGGATTCACTTGGCTTGTGACGTGCAAAGAGTTTGGAGGGTGATTTTCCATGACCATAGTCATCCAAAGTGCAATGCATTAAGATTAAATTGATAGATGTTGACATGTACATTGATTGTGTAGAGCGACGGTGATTAACTTACTCCATGGTGTCTGTTGATAGGGACCAATATGCTCTGATATACATATTAGATGGTTTTCTTGTTTTAAAAGTTATTAAGTTGAGATTTTGCAAACATCCATTATCTTTTATTGATAATTTTAGTGACTTCAATTTATTTATTTTTGCTTTACTGATACTTAAAATGGGTGTTGATTGCCTTGTTTTCGTACTGATAGAATAAATATATTGGTAACTTATCAAAATATCTACTTTGAAACCCTGTGATTACGCCACTTGTGATCTTTTTAACTTGAACACATCTAGCCTATTCTCCGTCAAGTGTCTTTAATTCAAAGTCATCATTACTTTTAACCTTAGTTAATAAATCTTATCCATAAATAACTCTTATATAGTCTACCACATAAATTCTCTTCTTGACCAAACAAGCCATTACAAGAACTCAAGTTTTGACAGAAAGCTTCAACTTGTTCTTATAAAAAAAAATAGATTTCCCGTCACTTTCCTTTTCTATTTTTGCTCTCAAATCTTCTAAGTAAAAGTAAGGGTTCCACTCTTGTGTTGTTAGAAGCTTCTAATTTCACATTTCCAAGAGGATATAAGGTGATTAAGGCTTTGAGTTATCTAAGTCTTTATTCAAAGTAAGTGAAACTCTAGGATCAAAGTTAGATTGAACTATTTAGTACTCTTGACTTGGTTGTTTGATGGATTTTAATTTTGGTTTGAATTTCGATGTCCAGTGTGAGAAAATTTTGTTGATAGTGTGTGAATTGTTATGTTCTTTTGATGTGCTAAATTGTTGTGCTCTTTTGACTTGAACAAGTGAGTCTCTACATGCCAAGAT
Source organism: Eucalyptus brandiana (assembly GCA_014182725.1). NCBI lineage: Eukaryota > Viridiplantae > Streptophyta > Magnoliopsida > Myrtales > Myrtaceae > Eucalyptus > Eucalyptus brandiana. The sequence goes on from CM024669.1 coordinate 36,365,944, forward strand.
AAAACTAAATCTCAAAGCAATATTTTTTGTTATTCGAAAATAGTTACCAATGTACCAGCTAAGTGTTGCCGATTAATCACATGGTTGATTATTTGAGTTGTCGATATTCACGAGGTCGTTAATTTGAATTGTTAATGTTTACATTGTCAATTATTTGAGTTGTCAATGTTATCACAATATGTGTACGTGATTATGGAAATAGGGATGACAATTGCAATGACTTGCATGAGATGATAAGTGTTGTTATATGCCCCCACTCCTATATGGCTATGCATGGAAAATTATATATTTCCATTGCCTACACATTAGTGGGGACAATACCTTGGAGTTGAGATAACCCATTTGTTGGGATGTCCCAGGAGTGTACGAGATACTTCAAAATGGAGATACCCATGAGTCATGATGCCTCGAGAGTGTTTGGAATGCTTCCGAGTGGAATTGCACCGTGTTTCAAGATGCCCCAGACTATTCGAGATGAAATGAAGTAATGAATATGGCACATATACATGTGCATATATAAATGCATATGTTCACACATGCTTATTGACAAGCTAATTGTTGGTAGCCGAACAAGACAATATGTTATGCCATATGCTTACATTTAAATGAATAATCTTATGCAATATTGTTAATGGTTTCCATTATAATATCATGATAGGAAAGATAGTGCACTTAATTCTATTTTTGTCCAACATAATTGTTTGGTACATGTCTTGAGCTCACGTTACTTGTTGATACCAAGTTGAGTTGTAAAGAATCTCCTACCTTAAATTTAGAAATTTCATTATTGGGTTTTGTTTCATTCCTTTATTTTTTGGATGTGTAGGATATATCCTCCCACCGCCATTGCTTTTTGGAGTTCTAATGTATTTTGAGTGTGAATGCCAAGATATGCTTGTACCTTAATTAGCAACAATATTTACTAAGTGTAGTCTTGTTGTATGAGTTGATGGGGAGTTTGTTAGACCATTTAGGCATTTTGATGGTTCCCTCGGTTTCGATGATGAAGGTTGCTTGATGTGCAATATTGTTGTCCATAGTTTAGCAGGTGACTTTATATAGGCAAGTTTTTGGGCATAGGAATATGAGGTGGTATCGACAAGACCCGATCCTTTTCCCTAAGTTAATGTGTTGCATTATGTTTCTTTCTATGCTTGTATTAATACTTGGAAGAGGAAACAATGATAGAAAAATGCATATGTATGTCATCCGTACTTGTCAAACTTGTGTTTCTTGTGCGACTTTTTTATTGCTAATACTAGTTACAAGTTACAATAAAAAAAAGGACATGTGTCGAGGGGCGTTTCATTTAGTTTCTATAACCACACTCTCTTTGTTCAATGAACATCTCATGGGTATCTATTTTGTTGCTTTTATATGTGGACGACATGATTATTGTTAGCGATGGTTACACTGGCACTACAAAGTTTTACCGATATCATAGTCAATAGTTTGAAATGAAAAATCTTGGATGACTCAACTATTTCCTAGGCTTGGAAGTTGCCTTGGATTCCTATGGTTATTAAATTTATTGAGCCAAAAATGCCACTGATTTTTTGTCTAGAGCAAGATTACCTGATAACAAGACTTCTATTGAAACTAATGGCAAATTTGATGTAAGAAATGGGACTCTTCTTTCAAATCCTACATGCCAATCTTGTATATCTCCCTATTACTCGTCTTGACATCGCCTATGTCGTTCACATCGTCAATCGATTCATGATGGCACCATGTACAACTTACTTTACTATAGTTTCTTTTTTATTCTTCATTATGCCAAAGTGCCTTATTTCATAGCCTTCACTTTTCGACTTACTCTATTTTAAAGTTACAAGATTATTAATATATTGACCGGTCAAGTGACTCTTTAGATCATCGCTCTACTACTTAAAGTTGCAAGCTTATTCTTGTGCTAACTGGTGAAATGACCCTTTTGGTCATCACTCCACTACAAGTTATTGCTTTTTTTGTAGGCAGGCTTCTTATCTCATGGTGTACTAAGTAACCAAATGTCATTCGATCTAGTATGAAAACAAACCATCTATACTCTTAGTAATACTACATCGGGTGTGATCGTTAGTAAAAGACATGAGTCTGCCATAATTGTGAGATAGTCATTTATTGTGAAAACCATAGTTATTGCTTTTTTGTAGGTAGGCCTCTTATCTCATGGTGTACTAAGTAACCAAACGTCATTCGATCTAGTATGAAAACAAACCATCTATACTCTTGGTAATACTACATCAATTGTGATCGTTAGTAAAAGACATGAGTCTGCCATAATTGTGAGATAGTCATTTATTGTGAAAACCATAGTGCTATTCAAATAGCACATGGTGATATTTTCCATGAGCATAGTAAGCATATTGAAATAATATCAAATTCTATGGTATTACATGTTTCATGGCGATGTTCGTCTCGTTCCTATTCAGATTGCCAATGAGGACACTAAGGCACATTCACCAAGGTATTTTTTAAAAAATCTTTTCTCATATTTCAGTTAACTTCTTTTAAATCACCTTGATATTGAGAGAATATGAGAGATAATTAAGAGATTCTCCTTATCTCTTCTAATTGCGCATATCCTTGATTAATCATAATTAATTGTAACTTATATTTTAATATCTTGTTTTCTTAGATAGCCATCTTATGGCACCTATAATTATCTTATGTACACTTTATTACGAGACATGCAAAAATTTTTTATATAATTCGCTTCCGCATGTTTTTATTTACCTTCTCCCAAGTCTCGCCTCCCCTCTCTTCCATCTTCCGATTCAACCAACAACGTAGAATTAGCAAATGAACCCCAAAAAATCAAAATTATAGACACAAACTATCATAAGGCTCCAATCATCACTTGCTTCTTGTTGCACCCCAATGACAACAACTCCACCTCAATCATTTTCTTTCCCCTTATTGGAGATAATTAGGATCATTTTTTAAAATATTTTCCTATATTAGGCATTATTAGGATACTCATGTTTATTTCTGTATCTATTAAGATTGCGCATATATCTTCGTTATCTCCCTTTGATAGTGCATATCTTGATTGTTATATATCACTTAAGATGGTCATCTCATAAAACTTATAATTAGGCTATTGTAGTCTTCGTTATGATATACACTGAAATATATACAAGTTTTATATTTGTCTCTTTCGCATTCTTATTATTAACTTGGTATTAGAGCTAGTCATTTTTTAAGTGCACTAGTGCCTTTGCACACGGTGCACACCCAAGTGCACATCCAGAGCTAATTGTGTTTCTTGTCTTCTTCTTTTTTTTCCCAATAAGCCCTAATATCCTCCGATCAATATTGATTTCAACATTGCTCGTCTTGTGCGATAGCCAACATCAAATTGTACTGTTGTCGCATGTCTGCAAAACCCTGTCATACGAGGAAATGCCATTTAGTTTCTATTTCATGAACTAAACTAGCCGTTGTTTCCCTCCAATTCTCAGCTTGATCATCACAACGCCAGCCGGATAGACCACGTTTGTCAGTAACTATTTCGCAAGCAAAGCTAGTTGCATCGGCCACTTGTTATTATGACGCTAACCACATCAGCCGCATTCATCCAGTTAGTGTTTTAGTCAGTAAAACCAACCGTATCGGTAGCTTACTTTTTTTTGTTCTTTCATTAACTACCTTCCACTTCTTATGTTAGAGAACCGACACTACTACGAGACTTGCCGCCCTTAGACGAATGTCAATTTCAATAGTAATTTTTCATATGTTAGAAGTCATTAGAATATTTCTATTAATTTTTTATATCTCTCAAGATTACACATATACTGCCCTTTGATTGTGTATATATTGATTAATATATGTTACTAAGATAGTCATCTTGTAAAGCTTATAATAAGTCGATATACTTTCATTATGATATACATTAAAATATGTACAAAATTTCATATTCCTTGCTTCCGCATTTTTATTCTTAACTTCCTTAACCACCACCACTATAGCCGCCGCCGTCCTCCGCCGACACTTCGAAGATGTCGACGCCAAATAACCTCACCATTTGGACCGGATGGATGGGCCCGGCCTGGCTCAGCCCGCTCCTCCTCATGCACTTGATATGAAGCTGCTTCTCTGGCCCGGCCGACCGGTGGAAGCTGACGATGTCTCCAGTCCTCAAGCTCTTCTCCTTCACGAACCGGGTCCAACCCCGCGTCAGCACGTAGCTATGGCTGCTGTTCCAATACGAATACCTGAATCTCCACACTTTGCCTCCACTGTCTATGAAATTCAGCAAAACGCCCTTTGAAGTCGTAGGGCTCGGGCGGTTGCGCAGGGGGAAGTGCTTCTCGGCGTGTTGCTTCGGAATCACGAACCGATTTAGCTTCCCTACATCACTCCGCGTGACCTCCTTCTGGAAGAGAAGATGACAGGTCATTGCCGCCCGATCCGGCCCGGATGGATCTCTGATGGCTTCCATCATCATACTTACCCTATTGCCACTGCCATTGGTGTTGAAGTACTTTCTCTTGCTCTGCTCGAGCTCGTTATAGTATGCGTGCTTCCGCAGCATGTCGACGATCTCCTCCTTGGAATGGGAATTCAGGAAAGCACCTTCGAGATCGCAGTCTCCAGTGTCGGACCTCTGCTTGAAGTTGGTGATGGCGTCTCGGCCGCGGAAGCGCTTGGCGGCAATGTCGTAGGCCGTCGCGGCCTCGTCCTCCTTGCTAAAGGTGCCGATCCACACCCTCTGACGATTGTCGTAGATTTGCGCGCCCCAGCGGCGGTTCGGCTGGGGGACGACGCCCTTGTACTTGGACGAGGGCAGCTTCCTTGACTCGGCTTCGATGGCACCTTCGCAGACCAATATCACGCCAGTGCCACTGCCAAGATGGCAGAGGCTCTGCGGCTGCAATGATTTCGACGGCAGTGGAATAAAATTGGAATCGCTTGTGGAGCTAAGATTGTCTATGCAGATGCTGTTACCATCCATCATTTATTCTTTGTCGAGAGAGAGACAGAGACAGAGACAGAGACAGAGAGATTATTAGAAGGCGGCTATGAAAGATTGGAGGGACTACGATAACGGGGACATAAATAGAGGGACTTTCCACCGGTGTTCATTGCGAAGACGTGGGCGTCGACTTCTGGGTCAACTCCAAGAAATGGGTTGGGCAAGTAACTAGGAAAGTTCATTTGTAGACGAGATGTGATACTATATATTAAATATTAAGTCGACTCCTTTCATTTTTCTAGTAATTAATATCATTGCTCCTGTTGTTATTATTATAGTATCCAAAGCATCTATGTCTCTATATCTTATCAGGCCTTCCTCGATGGACTGCAATTCAAAGTAAGATTTATACATTGCTACTGAATATAAGTGACTTTCGGATATATGTGAGATATTGAAATTCAGCGACTGAAATGTGTCGTGCTTTCCATTTTGTTATTCACTTTTTCCGTTTCTCCGTTATTCTCCCTTTTTTCTTGTTCTTCTCTATTCCCTCTGGTCCGTCATAGATGCTCCATCCTCCGTGTCCATCCTCTGCGTGCCGCAAACCACTGCCATTTGCGCTGCGCTTGACTTGATTGCGCAAGCCATCATGTCTCCCTCTCCCTCTCTCTCTCTCTCTCTCTCAAAGGTCGAAACCTCAGATTGAGCGTCCCTGGAGGTTGTCTGCATGAAGCCTGCGTGAATTCCATGTAATGTAACTGGTTCCATCATGACTTCTACTACAACAATATACAGACAATATAAAAGGTCATAAACGAGAATAGGTTTCCAGATTTCCAAGTTGATGGGGGTAGTAAAGAGTGGGACCTTGATTTTTGCCAAGTTCATCTCCCCCCGGCTGAATCCTGACCCCCAACATGGCATTTCTTTTTCCCGGTATTTTTTCTTCCAAACAAAAACATCCCATAAAAAATCTTCAAGCATTAATGGACATGTCGAGTGGAGTCCGTTGTGTGATTTGAAACTCTATTTGTTTCGCGGAAAATAATAATTTGTAAAATAAATTTCTAAAAATGATGCATAGATACTTGAACTAATTAGTAGATAGAAATTTTTTTATTATCGATAACAATTTATATTTAAATATTTTCGTGAAGTATGAAAATATCTTTCATTCATTCATTTTCTAATTGATGCAAACGACCATGTTTTGGGAAGTATTTTTAAATCATTCATTTTTCTTTCCAGTGTGGACTTGCTATCATTCAATCCTTTAGCTTCGACTAGGAACCCTCACAAGCCATAGACCACAACTTTGATCATTGAGGATTGAGATTAGACACTAACAGAAAAGAATATATATGCTCATTTTGTATATATATTTTTTTTTTTGGTAAAAGGTAAGAGGTATATAAACTTTTGCACAAAAAGCTATACAGCTGAAGGGGGGCCCCGGCACTAGCTTACACTCAGAAGCTCATTTTGTATTGTAATGCAAAGAATTCTATATTTCTAACCAAATTTATCGATGAACCTGGTGTTGTTGTGATTATAATGCATAGCCAATAAAATGGATTGAGACAACTATTTCTTCCCTTCTTCATCGCGAAGTCCTATGGGGCATGAATTGATTTATTCTTCTCAATCTAAGTCCCTTTTGTTCTTATTAGCTAGGTTCACTTTTGTTTTGTGTCAATCTTGGCAAATAAAGTTCTATCCCTTCATAAGATCCGACCAACACTGATTTTTTATTTGGGGCCAACCCTAGGCGGGGGTTTATCCTCGGTTGTTTCCTTATTTCTAACATTTTTCTCACCCACGATGCAACCTCGACCATCAATTTTGGGGTCGTTGGACTCGCAATTTGATCCGATCATGTACTTAGTCGAATATTCGAATGGCCTAGCGCAAGAAAAATTATCATGCGTCCGTGTCATCCGTCCATGATCGCACACGGTGAATAAAGGAAGACAAAATTTTAGTTTAGAAAAGATGGAAGTACAGGAAGTAGGAACAAGATGCTGAAGGGATCGCTAAAAAGGTGTGCTTTTATTCACGGGCCACTCGGTGTTCGAGTCGAGAATCCCATGCTGATCGTGGTGCCGGATTTTGGAGCGATATGCATTACTCGGGTTTATCTCGACGCCACTAGTAAAAAAAAAAAAAAGAGCTCGTATGATAGAACAGGCTTTGTTGTTATCGATTTGATCCGGTTTTTTACGTGATTTTCTTTTTTTTATGAATCTAAGGGGCAACGTTTTCACACATCACCTCTACTTCTACATCGAATCCAAGTTACTTTTACTAGTTCACTTTCTGGTTAGTGGAGAAAAGAGAGGAGTTGAAGAGGAACTCCGGAAATTTGAGGGGTGACGAACTCTGGAAATTTGAGGGGTGACAATGTGGAAAATCTTCTCGATCTGAGCGGGGGACCCTCATTTGTCAAGTTGATAAAAACCGAGAGCTCGAGTTGGCGGGTTCTGTATTGGGTTCAATGGTTTTCTGATGTTCCTGATTTTGATCAAAAGAGGCAGCCACACGAGTAGATTTCCCACCTATCCTCATCCTTCTCATTTACATGTCAATCAGTAATGATAATTAATCTTTGTGGGCATCAATTATGGACTGGCAAACAATTCTAGTGAGGAATTTTTGTGGAGGGGCATCGTCCTGGTACTGCACTAAAACGAAAAGATGCCATCCTTTCGATGGGGAAAGGCATGAACAGAGTGTTTTCTTCTTCTTCTTCTTTTTCCATTTTTGGGGATGGGCCAAGCAAAGAAAGAAATTAAATTGCCAACTCTTATCATCCAATGTGGACCCTACTACGTCTCTAGTGCTGATGTACATTTCGACGTGATGTCCACCTCCATTTGACATTTTCTGAAGAATAATATTTTCAGAAAGCTTCGATTCAGCAGGAGTAGTCGTTCACTGCGGCCTCATAGGTCTTGTTTCCAGCATCCTTGTACTGGTGAAATCTACCACTAGTCGAGCCCTCTTGTTTCCGGCATCCTTATATTTTCGTTCTCCATCGCGGCCATAGTTTTGCTTGCCCGTCAAAATCAGATTACTGTCCTCGTTTGTGACTTTTGTCCTTTTGAATTCCCCAAGGAAGAAAAAAATAGTTTTCTAGTTAGTGCTCCAATCTGAGCATCTCATCTTCAGAGATTTCCCCACTTGTGGACAGCACTCCCCAACGCCTTCCATGAACGTTGTTTGTAGTGATACTACTTTTCAATTGCGGGTGTCATTGACAAGCAAAGTCGCAATCGAGTGTCTAGGCAACTGTAAACACTGGAGTCAAGCACATCTTTATCTAGCAACCAAAGTTGAGCGCCATGGGGTGATGAAATTTTATTTGATGTGATTTCAGTCGAGTTTCCACATGATTTTATTAAGATTTTGTGAGAAAAGAGGTGTCAACCTTCTAGTCATGTGTTTCTTCAGCGCTTATCTAAAATCCGATTCAATGTATCCACATCCCTTATCTAGTGTAAGGCCCAATGTACACGATACTTAGGTCGCAAATTTTAAGAGAAAATTTCACTTGTCATATGCACGGTAGAGGCTCCAGCTTGAGGAGAGAATCCGAAGTACGTCAATGAATATAAGTCAATAGGTAAGGCGGTCATAAATAAAATAGTTTTATTGGTATTTCTCATGCTTTATAAATGGAGCCATCTTTTGTAATATTTCATTAGGGTATTGAGTAAAGAAATTGTAATGCACGTGTGAGTTATATCAGCCCCAACCGCACCACGTAGGATAGTTGGCTATCCACGTTAGAGATTTCCAAATTAAATTGATACAAATATGAAAAGATTTAAAACTAAATTAATCCAATTAAAAAGTTTAAGACTGAATTGATAACAATATGATAGGTTTATAACTTTTTTTGATACTTTTCTCAATGTTTATTTGTTATGACTGTTTAGGGTGAGTTTGAGAAAAATTCTCAAAACGCTGGTAATGAGTTCGAAAATTGATAGTGAGAAAGGCTTTTTGTGCCCCTGGGTGACTTATTTACAAAATGACATGAAAATACTCATATTATTTTTCATCAAAGGGTTATTTAATTCTATGATGGCCACCCATCTTAGGTAGGTACATTTCGGCCTTAGGATGATGTGTCTTGTAAGATCGAAAAAACAAAGAGATATGCCAATTTAAGGAATCAGGTAATGTGCGATCCAAAACATAGATGTGTGGCCTCAATATGGGATTAATGTCTGTACTTAGGCGGTTCAAGATATTAAACCTAGGTTGTGCATCTTTTTCACACGTACATTTCCATTCATTATAGAACGTCACAAACATCAGGAAGATTCCCAGAAGGAACTGACTTGGAAGAAGTATTTGGGAGGGGCTGCTGAACTATAAGCACACGTTTTCCAAAACATAGATGTGTGGCCTCAATATGGGATTAATGTCTGTACTTAGGCGGTTCAAGATATTAAACCTAGGTTGTGCGTCTTTTTCACACGTACATTTCCTTTCATTATAGAACGTCACAAACATCAGGAAGATTCCCACAAGGAACTGACTTAGAAGAAGTATTTGGGAGGGGCTGCTGAACTATAAGCACACGTTTTTTGAAGGACAAAACAATAAATGAAGATGCCAGGCGAAGCATTTTAGTTAGGTACGTAAGTTTCGCGCTCGTTTCCATTTCCATTCTCGAAACGAGACTTCTCCATCTCCCGTAAAAGGGGGTCCGTCCACTTTTCCACATGCACAAACAAAAGATGAAGCAGACATCAAAAACGACTTAGGAATTCTTTGGTGTCAACATGGCTGCTTCCGTAGCCACCATGGGAGACGAGCAGTCAATATAATTTGGCCACTATGGAGTCTTTTCCGATGTCCGCCAATATCCCATTTGAGATCGGTCGTTTTTTGTTGTCTTCTGCTCCGGAATGCAACCTATCTTTCTCGGTCAAACGTCGGCGCCGTTGTTGCCAACTACGGGTATATTATGAAACTCCTATGTATCAGAAAACACTGTGTACCTGCAGGTATATGTGCATTCATGTGGACTTGTATGTATTTATGCACAAACGTGTAGTTAGGAATCAGAATAGACCGTACTTTGAGATCTTTTACACACGCGTCAATCAACAAATTTCCCAAGTCGGCAAATTCTCGATGTTATGCGTTTTGTTGGGGCATGGAAAATTATTTTCTAACACAAGTCTAAGACTCCATAGTCGTATTATCATGTGAAAAAATTATTTCGGTGCCCCCAAAGTACGGGTCTCTAACTAGTCAAGAAAATTATACAATGAGCTTATCATGTTTTACATATGATATCTGTTTTCCCTAGTTCATAATCACCATAAAATGATTTATAGATGGCTAGTATTTTCTAGTGATGACTTCATGATGAACACGTCATTAATTTGTCCAATAAAATAGATAATAAGCATCATCGCATTAGAATATACTAGTGTTGAGGTAGACATCACGTGCACGCAGGTCATGGCTAGGTTAGGTATGAATAGAAAGGGATGGAATTTTAAAAAACTTGAGTGACCATTTGAGTTGACTTCTCCCTTGTTAAAGACGTGTTAATTGAGTAGTTGCCGACGAGGAGTTTCAATTCTTAATGCAATGGTAATTTTTAAATGATAAAAACCGAGACAAAGGACTATTTTTCCCCCCTAAAGATGTACACTTGTTATGAACGAAAACAAAATTCGATTTCAGCAATATGTAGATGCGTGTCGCCCACCTTCTTAGCATGTAGGAACCTTTCTGGTCCCAATCGAGTTTTCGACCTTATCCCAGAGCGAGCTTCCACTTGCAGGTACCGTACATCAAGTTGGGGCTAATTATTTGAACATTTGATGGCGATGTGACGGATGAAAACCGTCGGAGCCGACCACGGATTCGATCTTTTTGTAGTTTCCACGGGAAGTGGAAAATCAGTGATAATTTTCGCTCTTCCACTGGGCAATTGCACGACTTTCGTTCTCTTCCCAAACTAGGCTCTGGTGAACGATATTAAAATGGCATACTCTTTTGAAAACTGTTTAGTCATGTGTCCGGACATTAGGCTGGACACTTCGAAAACAACACCGGCTCTCCAAGGTCTAATCTCTCGTCCTAGCTTGACGATTATCAGATAGATTGGTGAGAAACATTAGGACGGGCATGTTTTTGTTCAGCCCAGTTTGCTTGACCTACCTGTTCCAGTTCATTCAGGTCAACAGAAGTTGTGGGGCGCAGAAATATTTACAAGTGTAGCCATAGACTGTTTGCAAAATACTAGATTTCAGGTTGCTTGAGCAATAGAGAAATTTTTTAACTCAACCTGTCATTGAATTAGGAGGTTGAAGAGGTGTTTGTGTTTAATGAATGGGAATGAATGGCCTGGCCCTCACGGTTTTCAACTCAGTTTCGCAAGGACGCTTTGTCAATTGTGGGGCAAGATTTTTACCTCCACTCTCTTGGATTTCTTTAGCAAATCTCAGTTGCTGAGGAAGGTTGAAATGCCTGATTTTCGATTTATCTCTTGTTACAATATTGCTTTCAAGAGCAAAACCGATGTGTTGGCAAACGGATTGAAGGAAATTCTGCCTGCTTTCATAAGTAATAAGCAGTCAGTTTCTGTGGAGGGATGGAATATCTCACACAATGTTCTTTTAGACCATGAATTGGTAAAGAACGGTCATAGGGTTGGCATTTCTCCTAGAGGCACGGTTAAAAGTTGATTCGGTGACGGCTTTTTATCATTTAGTAGGGTCTTTTTGTTGAGACTTTGCTCATGCTTTCCTGTTCCTGTAATAGTTCCATCTGCCAAATATGGAAGGAGAGAAATGATGAGTATCGCATAATGATAGTTCTCCTCATGCTCGTAGAGTGCTCAAATGCGTGAAGTTTGTGAGTTGGATCCATATGTCTGAGCTGGGTCTCATGTTAACTAGGCGAACTTGCAGTAAAGTTCCCGGAATTGCTTGATTATCAAGTTTGACACGGAGAGAGAGAGACCAATAAGTTGGGCTAAGTCGAACATATTGAACATTGTAAGGCCAAAAACCTTCAGATCCTATACCCATGTGACAAAGGCAGACCGTATAGAACTTCGTTTTACAAAGCGAGTAATGTTCGTTATACGAAAAACAATCTACAGAACTGTTGTATAGACATTCAACATAAAGGACTCCTCCACATCTTATAGGAAAATGTCGTCCGGCCCCTAGGAAGCTTAAAGGTTCTTGAACATAAATATCCCGAAAAAAAAAAATGCATATAGAGCACCACATCCAGAGTAAGAACCACGTTGATTCGACCCCCATCGTAACTGGAGTTTGAAAGAGAACTCGCAAAGTAGACCCCTTTTTGCAGAAGAAAGCAATCATCAACAGAACTCAAGCGTGAAACTTTCTTAAGCACATCAAAGTCAGAGCACAATTATCTGCCAATAAAAAATGCCCTATTCATTAAGACAGTATGTAGTGTAGTTGCCAAAGCTTTTCTTCAAGCATTTCATGACCACTTGTAATTGAAAATACAACATTTACAACTGTATCAATTGATCCATCTGGTTTGAGTCATTTCAATATTTCTCCTATAATGCCAAAAATCATAGTATACATGGTAGAGTGAACTATGTCAAGTGATCACCAATGTGAGATTGAGATGCAGTGTATCTCACGAGCAATTTGACATTTTATGACCCCATTTTCTAGGGAATTGCTCAAAAGTTGAACGGATGCAACTCATCTTTCTAAAGCAGCAAAGCCACTTGCGTCATTTTTAGGCCTGTGATATAATTGAATCCGGCAGACTCCCTTTTGAGGAGAGGACATGGTCAATCATCATCACTCTTCACTTTTCAAGATTTCTGATAGTTAGGACTGAAAGGTGAGGGCAATCCTTTGGCATGTTGGCTTTCCATTTCAAGGAGCATCAGTGACTTCTGCCTCTGGTATCGGTTTCTCTTAGCACCAAGCGCTGTAAAAGAAATTTTGGTGAGAACGAAACTAATGGTCAACAGAAAATCCAATTTTTTGTAAGACTGCATAAAATATTAATAAAGAGCTCAGTGTGGATTTTGTTTTGAATTGCAGAAATGGTAATTATCAAATTTTTTGGAGCAAAAGTTGGTGTTAATTCGCTGTTGCAGAATAAGGCCGACAAAATCCCAGGATATCAAAACCTTCTTGATTATAGTGAACTGCAGCACCAGGTCTGAACCTGATAGTGAGGCGCATCAAACTATTAACCTTATTTGTGCAGGTAAGGAGTGTTTAGAGATAATACTCACAAATCAGCTCGTGAGGTAAACCAAAGTCATAGTCATTGCGTCTTCTTCTGATGCAGAAAATGTATAGCAGCAGCAGCAGCATGATGAAGGCAACAGCACACGATAGGCCAATGGCAATTTTAGCACCGGAGGACAATCCACCATTTTCCCAAATAGAGCAGACAGGCAAAGATGGTGCTCCACATAGAGCTTTATTACCAGAGAGGCTGAGAGGAAGAGAGATTAAAGTGATGGGTTTAAGCTCAGAACCAAGACAATTAATATCAAAATAATTTAGAAGAAAACGAGGGTAAGCAAAATTATGATCTTTCTAAATAATGCGATAGCCAAATATGAGTAGTCAATGCTCAGGCTACATTGCCATGTCTGGAATTAGTGAATTCAGGTCCTAGCAGACATCTCTAATTGATATTAAACCATGTCTATCCTAATTCTTTTTCCCCTACAAAGATTCCTTGAGAGCAACACATCAAAGTACATCCCTTCACAACGAGCAGCATTCGCTCTCATCAAGTTTCACAAGTATGAATCATATTTGGTAACTCAAGCAGTAATTTTAGCTTCATGGAACATGCTGGAACCCAACTATAAAAAGCACGCCAGTAGAAAAGGCCTGAATGTAGAATTTCTCAATGAGAACTTGTCCAAGGAGGCTGCACTTAAGGCTTCTAAAGGTAATGCTAGCCGTTCAGATTCAAGACTCATGCAGCAGTGGGAAAAAAAATTGGAAGGTGATAGCTTTAGGAGAATTCAACATAGATGTTGACTAAAATTCGAGAATGAATATATCAAAGGCATCATGAGCATATTCCATCACAGAATTGCAGCTATTTCCTCTTCACCTAAACCAAAGCGTAAACAGATAGATCATGAAGATCCAAGACATGAGATATCATAACTCGCTTTCATCTAGGAAGCAGATTACTTAGAACCTGAGTAAAAGTCAAGTCTTCGAGACTCGACAATCAAATTTGACAAGCCCGTTGGAATGGAAATTTAGACTTGGTCAAGGTCCACCATTGTGAAAGCATGCACTATCTTTCCATGAGCACTTTGTTCACACCCCATTTCCCAATCCATGGGCCCCAAACCGAATCTAAAGCACTTGTTCATACATGCACCAAGAAAAGGAAGAAATAGGGAAGGCAAAAGTAAAGGATGAAAACCAACCACTTTCGACGATTAAAAAGAGCAACAGGTCCTTCAGAAGACAGCAGATCCAGAGCCAAAATTTCACAGGTCACTTAGAGAGAGAAGATTAAAGGAAACTAAGATAAAAATCCTTTTGATTAGTGTAAGATTAGACACTAGAAGGCTCGTCATGACAACGAATTGAATCAATGTCACAGCATAACAATCGGAATACAAAATTATCGCATAAGCTGTACCACATTACAACCAAAAGAAGATGGAAGCACATGGGAAGATGACTGCGCTCTCACAGAAGCAGATGAGAACACTAGCACAGCACTTTCATTTCACAGTAAGATAGCCATTCAATAAGCAAAATCAAGAAAATTTAAGACTTCAAAGTGAGGATAACATACTCTATAGATCCTCCATGGACACCAATTTTAAAGAGTCCCTCTGGGACCTTCCCTTCCAATAAGTTATCATTCAATACCCTAGAACAAAGAGAGAAGAAAATTAGGATTTGACAGATTAAAGGGCAATGCTCAAACTATCTCTTGCACACAATAAAAGCAGGACCCACAATATATTATATGATGTGGAACCATTGGAGAAATAGTACTTACACAAGTTGCATATTTGAAGAAGCTAGACTGTCTGGTATAGAGCCAGTGAGCTGATTGCCTGACAAATCCCTAAATATAACAGTGTTAAGCAGGGTATTTTAGAAGACAATACCGTGGTGTCCTTAGCAATAGTATCGATCAAAGGTATTACTTAGAAAAACATCATATTTGAAAGAGAGGGAAAACATATTCAGCTAAGGAGATTGGTCATCTATCTGATATGCTCTAACTCCATACAACTAACCATAACAAATATCCATTACACTTCAAAGATATTGTTAGACAAAACTCAAAATATCAATCTATTCAAATAAAATGAACATGAGAAAAGATTTTGCTTCTGACCATCAGTGCAAACCAGACAAGATCTGAAGAGAGAAAAAAATCTGCAAGTTCAGCTCCTTTATGGACGGTCACTTCTAAAATTAAAATAAGCAAAGAAGATGAACATTTCAATACTCATTTCGAGCTTAGCTTCATTAATACAGAATGCCGCTAAAGAACCAGTCGAGCATAAGCCAATAGCCAATAAAATTCATGATTTCCCCATCAGATGTAACAAGCAATTTCGGATACTTACAATCGTGCAAGAGCATTTCCCCCAAGTCCAGATGGAACTGTACCCCGTAAAGAATTTGAGCTTAAATTCCTGATGACATGTGAGGTCAAACGGTAGTAAGCACAACAGGTGAAAATAAGTGAATATTTCCAGAAATTGGATTTTACCAATATATAATTTCACTACTCCAACGAAGAACAGATTTGGAACAGAAAAGGATGAACTATTCATTTTTACATCTGCATTGAAGCCAAAAAAAAATGTAAAAGAGAAATGGCCAGTCCACTTCAATCGTCTAAACCAGAAATGGACATGTATTTAGGAATATGGAGACCAACAAAAAGGTGAGAAAAAGCTTGTATTACCCACTAAACAATTTCCATGGGAAGAATGAGTGAGCACCCATTTAAAACTGCTAAAAATCATGACTGATGTCAACAGTTGGATAGAAATTGGACAAGTTAAGGGCCATAACACGCTGTTAGTGAATAAGAATTGAGATCTTTATATAAATAAACTATAGGTGAACCAAGCACAAGTTTTAAGAGTCTTTTAGCAGCAATTCTACTGAAACAACTTAAAGGGAAAACTCGGCAGTCCTATTATTCCTGAAAATCATGCAAGGCAAAACAGAGACATTATTGGAGGCCAAGAGCGGATCTTGTCCAAGGGTTATCACCAGATCCAGGTCCTCAACCTTGAATAGATGGAACAGAAGAAAAATGGTCGGTGCGATTACTTATGCTAGATGGAAGTAGTAACATAAGGAGAGAAAGTTCTTATCAAAGGCAGAGCAACAAAGACGTGTGGCAGCATAGCTCATTCGAATGACCTAGTCCTCATTTTTTATGACAGAGGAAAATATAAAGGACTGGAGGTGTGGCTGCAACTTTCTAGATGAAGTATATGAGAATGTCAAGAAGAAATAATGTCAGAGTTTTTCCACTACCTAAAATCCTGGAGGTCAAAAAAGGAAATTAGGAGCAGAAAGGTGATACTTACAAGCTTACCAAGTTCAACAAAAGATTTATCTGGTCACTTATGTAGCCTTTCAAGCCTTGACTCCCAAGATCTCTGAAAAACCAATGAAAAGGCTGATTTTAGCATAAGCCACATACTTAAGGCCTGGTCATAAGTATATCAACAATCTGTTAGTTTATATCCTTAAAGAACGAGAAACAACAATCTACTAAATTTTCTTTGCCATTGAAGAAAACTTGGGGCCAGTACTGTTGAAGACATAGGAATCGTGTACTTTCCAGTTTCCTTCATAAAATCTGGTGTATTATATGAACTTAAGAGTGACAGACACTGCTTGTGCTGCATAGATCATGGAAACTAATAAAAGTCACAATTGAACATCTGGTAATGAGATTCGATGCAGTTGCCTCTTCCAATGCATTTTAGACTCATGGCTAAGTATGAAACATGAAAAAAGTAAAATTGCTCACATTTGATATATTATAAGGGAAGTCTTATCCTTGTTTGGATGACATGTAACTCCCTCCCAAGCATCCCAACTGGTAGGAGCGCAAGGGTCTCCGTTCCAACCCATTCTCTCAGGAACTCCAAGTGACTCTTTCAATGCTCTCATAGCAACCACTGGATGAAAGATGAAGACCCATTAGTTTCTCTTGCACACTCTGTCTGCCACGGCAAGCTGATAATTCTGATTCACATTTCATGCCAGATACTTCCTATAGAAATAATTCGTATACAAATCATGCCAGGCTCAGCCTTAATTATTCAGGACAGCCATGACTGGATTAGGTTTTGTTGAGGACATTCCTTCTTTCCTAGAAGTTTGAAGTGTCAACTTGGCTACCACAGCTCTGCACCAGAGATGTAACAAAAGCATGCCATTGTGCTTACCGCATAGTATGTTTAGTCACTATCCCGTGCATAGAATCTGCCCACTACAGTGAGCAATCGGAAGATTTTCAGGAGCAAATTCAGCTTCCCTTTTGCTGATAATGAACAGACGATCGAAATACCTATCTTCCACCAGTGTCCTTATTGATTCAAAAAAATAAAAATAAAAACAGGAGAGCACCCAAAATTTCTTTTTTGTATTTTTCTCCAGCGTGCCAAACTTTGATGATCAAGATCCAATCATCAAATATATTGGGCAATCAAATAACAGATGGAATTTAATTCTGCAGTGGGCGGCGATGCTCATACCTTGCTCAGGATCGGTGGAAAGATCAACAGGAACCAGTGCATAATTCTCCAGCCCACTAATCAAGGGTACTCTTACAACCGGCTGTAGCGTCACATTCAAAGTCGTACTGCTCAGGTTCCTCACTATGCAATGCCAATCATACACCGCGAGAAGCCCGACCTCCTTAAATATGTCGACCCTGGTCAAATTCTTCCCATTCACCACCACATCGAAGACCCTCTGCCCAGGTCCACTCACTTTGGAGTCAATCTCCGCGAAATGTAGCCACAGCAAGTAATCCGTCTTCGCGTCGACCCCCAATTCGTAGTATAAAGGCCCTTCCCTTGTCATCGTAGCCGTCTGATACAACTTCATCGGGAAATAATTCGGTTGCTGATTAGCCCCTGAAATAGCACTCGTCGTGGAGATGGGCACGACGTCGGGCGACAGGAAGTCGGAGTCCGACTGCCAGTAACGGCCGAAATGATCGGTGTCGTTGGTGAACCCGGGCCCCCAATTGTGCGAACCGCAGTCCAGGCGCCCGTAATTGACCAGGATGAAGCCGTCCCCGACGGAATCGGCGTCGTACGACAGCGGGTCGACCTGAACCAAGGAGAGGGAGCCGACGACGGGGGAGTCGGTGGCGACGCTGTAGAAGCAGACTTCGGCGGGGGGGTCGGGGACGAAGGCGAGGAGATCGGAGTAGGAGCCGCGGCGGGCGGAGTCCTCGGGCCAGGGGGAGCGCCAGCTGAAGACGAGGGTGCCCTGGACGGAGGCGTCGAAGCTGGGGGGGTGGGAGCGGCCGTCGTAGTCGTCGTAGACGGTGAAGGCGCGGAGGTAGTAGCGGCCGGAGGGGAGGTCGGGGACGACGTAGCAGTTCTTCTTGCCGGAGGAGAGCGGGGGGAAGGAGCGGAGGTTCTTCTCGTGCCGGGAGGGGAAGAGGAGGGGCTCGGAGACGACGGAGGAGGAGCCGCCGGTGAAGAAGCGGTCGGAGAGCCAGGTGGTGTTGAAGGCGTCGGCGGAGGTGGTGTCGGAGCCGCAGTCGATGTGGAGGGAGACGTTGCCGTACGGATAGGAGGAGGCGGAGGAGGCGGAGGCGGCGAGGGGGGGGAGGAGGAGGAGGAGGAGGAGGAGGAAGGGGAGGAGGAGGGACGCCATTGAAGGAGGGACGGGGGGAGTGGGGGTGTGGAAACTGGGAGAGGACTTGGAACTATAAAAGTGAAAAAGTTGAAAAATATGGAGGGAAAAAGTGCGGTTGGGACGGCGGAGAAGAGAGAGTGGGGCGAGATTAGCGGAGCGAGACTGGGGTCGTTAGAATGGGACAGTATGATTTGGTGGGAACGCTCCTAACGAACGCTGCTTCCACCGTCCTAGCCTGGGGTCCATGGAGTTTGGTTTCCCTCTCCTTCAACTTCTTTTTCTTTCTTTTTTGATTTTTTATTCTCTTTCTATGTTTAGATTCGGTGCTATTTTTTTTTTTTTTTCCAATGGGTCATACTCTACTTCTACTCTCATTCTCATTCTCAGATTTTTGTTCTACCTCTTTACAAGACGTGAGAGTCGAAACTCATACTTAAAACTAAATCATCCCCACCCCGATTCCTAAGAAAGTGGAGATTCGAACCCTCACCCCCTTCCATATTGAAAGGGTGGCCACTGGGGTAATGTCAGATTCGGTGCTATTTAGTAAGCTTAACAAGTGACGCGAGAATATTCGTTCATCAAAACCGGATAATATTGAGCTTTTATTCCGTGCACTAGAGGCGTGCACTTTAGGAAGCGAGACAATTACACATGCGGAGCTTTTGCTTTTAGAACGTGAATTGATTACGTAAGAAGGGTTGATTTCTACGAGAGATTACTTGCGTGAAAAAAATGAAAATTTATATGCTGGTAAAGCATGTAATACGTATTTGTATTAAAATTTGATTAATATGACTTTGCTTAGGGTTATGAATTTGATTTTATCCAATATGAGGAGAGACTGTACCAATAAGCAATTCTCTATTCTTATTAGGCTTACTTTATATGAAATAGTTTTTATCTTAAGATATTTGATTAAATATACGAAATCATCAAAATCGTGAAGTTTTCTTGAGTGATCGCCTTAACGATTACGCATTGATTAGTGACATCCCAATACTAAGTCATCTTTAAAATAAAATAAAACATAGATTCTCAGCGAAGATGGCCATCTATCAAGTGGAAAAGCGATAGGTGAAATATGAGATTTTTTTACTAATCAAAAAAAGAAAGAAAGGAGGGATTGAATAACTTTCTTTTTTTAAGAGATGCAGTGTGCACTTACTAATTTCTTATAATGGGGAATACTAATTTATGAGAGAAATGGTGGAGATGGAGAAGGGGTTAGGTTCATCTACGTGCCGGGCATGACGTGAATAATAAAACAAAGGCTTCGCAGTCGGTTGTTTATGCCGTGCATGCATGGCGTGGCGCGATCCTCTCCCCGTCTGTCTCACGCCCCGCAGCGGCAAGGTCAAGCCCCGCCACATGGAATTCCAATTAAAGAAACATCGGCATTTCGCATGTTCTGCCGTTGTTGTTGGGGGGTGGAAAGTAAGCGGATTAGGTCGTATTCCCGTCCGCGACATGCGCAGCTCCGCTCTGATTAGCAAAGGAGACTCAAAGGATAATGCTCTCTTCCTGTCTTCCTCCTGCTCCCTCTTGTATTGGGAGACAATAGTCTCTCTCTCTCTTCCAGGTCTTCACCCCTCTTCTTTTGGTAGGAGAGTGACGAGAATAAGGTGGAAGGCTTTTGAGAGATGACATGTGAGCAAATCGGGCTTAAGGGCGACCACAATCTAGTAGCTTAAACCCTTTTTGATCCGGTGGTTGCAGTCCCATGAAATTATCACAAAGCATTGTCCCAAAAAGGAATGATATGTTTCATAAAAGAAAATTGTCCCAAAAATCCTAGACGTATAGTTCGTAGGGGTGTGCAACGGGAATCACCAACAAGTTTTGGATAGTTTTCATGGGCGGTAATCCAATTCCCAATTCCTATTCTTGGAACTAGTGGCCGGTCAGTCTGGTTCCCAATTTCCCACGGAAGCCACTGGACTAACTATATGAAAGCCTTTTGTAGTTTCTTCTAAGAGTCAAGATTTTCAGCTTTCAAGAATTTGAGCATAAAACTGCGGTTAGGAGTAAATCAAGTTCGATGCGTAGAAACAAGTATCCTTTTGTAGTCTCTGCAAAGAAGTGGTTCTATAAGTGCCTTTTGACCTTGAAATGACAACAATCAATTCATTAAAGCAAGCTTTTTCAAGTAGACGCCATTACATCTACTCTACAGAATTACACCTTACGTCTCCATATGCCGACCTCTTTGTGAATTTCATGTGACCACAACCGATAACATATAGGTTTGGTTTCTCTTTAGAGGAGCAAAAGAGGCGCAAGGGAGGGGTTTCGTTAAGCATTTTTTTTTTTTAACATATTTATGATTCGCTACGAAAGTCCAATAGATATTGGTTCCACTCGATTGAACTAGCCAGTTGGAGCGGTTCTCGATTCTAGGATAGGCCAATCCAATCCATGGTCCCAAAAATTGGGAACTGGTCTTCTGACCCGATTCTTAATTTTACCTTGAAACAAGGCTAGACCAGAAACTAATCGTCCCTAATAGTTTGGCAACCAATTAAGTTATAAACATTTCCATTGTGCTAAATTAATCCTAAACATTTTCATAATTTGTCAATCTAATTGTAGATCTTTTAACAACTTGCTAATTTAGTCATTCCGATCAATTTTGGCTCGAAAACATTGATGTGGACGCCGGCCGTCATACGTGGCATGAGTAGCATTGACGTTGACAAATTTTTGTAATTTTTTCCTTTTATTTCCCTTTGGCCTATGGTCGGGGATCAGCCACAAACAAGGGTGTCATGGCCCTTAGCCCTCACTAGCCCTTGCTTGTGGGTCATCAACTATGGCTGAGTATCGACCACGGACCAAAGAGAAAGAAAAAGGAAAAAAAGGAGAGATATTTTAAAATATGCAAAAACTTGTCCGTGTTAGTGCTACCATGCTGCATAGGATAGCCAATGATTAGCCAGTATCAGCATCAACAATTTACAATCAAAATTAGCCCAAATAACTAATTTGGCAAGTTATCAAAAAATCATAACTAAATTAGCACAATTGAAAGTTTTAGAACCTAATCAGCCACGGCACTATAGTTTAGGACTTTTTGGGCAATTATCCCCCTTTCATAAGTAATGTTCATATTATATAAACCCGAATAAAAACTAATATTATTGACATAGATGGAATCATACTAATTGTGTTTTTGTAACCACGTACAGGGCCTGTTTGGCAACCTCAATTAAGTATCGAAAATTAGAAATTCAATACATAATGAGACTTAGCTTGTTTGATAGTTATAATGAGCATTGAATTAAACGACTCAGTTTCGACCAACCAAAAAAAAAGGAAAAGACCCCAAGATGGCAAATTTATCCCAAACTTTTTTTGTAACATGAAAAACCAAACTTTGCAAACTGTGACACATTTACCCCACCAAAGACATTTTCGTCTTTTTTTTTTCTGTTTTTCCTTTTTCCTTTTCTTTTTTCTTTTTTTTTTTTCCTTCTTCTCTCTTCCCTCCACCGGCCATGGCGGAGCCGGCAGAGGGAAGCTAGCATCTAGTGAGGGCCATCCTCGCCCAACGCCAGCAAGGGCTTGGCAAGGGGTGCCCTCACCTGACCCAGCCAAGGGCCGCCCTAGCCCGATGCCGGCTTCCCTCTGCCGATCACCGGCAAAGGGAAGAGAGAAGAAGAAGAAAAAAAGAAAAAAAAATTAAAAAGTAAAAAGACCAAAATACCTTATAGTTTAGGGTAAACATGTCACAAGGATAGAAGTTCAAAGTTTTTTGTATTACAAAAAATAGTTTTAGGTAAATTTGTTACGATTCGCAAAATTCAGGGTTTTTTATGTCACAAAAAAAAAGTTTGGGGTAAATTTGTCACTTTAGGCAAAGTTTGGGATTTTTGGTGGTCCAATGCAATGATCCAGCTTGATTTATTATCAAACCACTTTTGATTTCTATTTTTGACAATTAAGATTGTCAAAACTTAAAATTCAATACTCAAATTTTCAGCACTTATTTCTTCAGTGATACCATGCAAGCCCTGGGCCTGAAACATTAATTTTCATCACTTAATTTGGGTGTGAATAAGAATCATTCTATTTCACAAATCAATTTCCACCCAGAAATAGATTTCTATTTCTATTCCCTGAATGAATTTTTGAACAAAAATACACGTTTGATTACCATGCAAAAAATATATTCCTTATATAGAATTGTTTTTGATAATTACATAAAATTTCTTTCTCCCGAGCGACGATGGGAGGCGACGGCGAATAGATGGTGGGCAACCAACGGCCAACAATTGGCAATGAGCAATTGACGGCGAGTGGGTGGCAACCGCCGGTGACCAAAGATGACAGGTGAGCAACCGGCTAGTAGCAAAAACAAGTAATAAGAAAAGTTTTTATTTCTCATTTTTATTCTAGAAATAAAAAACTAGAAAATTTCACTTCTCATTTCTATTCCAGTCTTATTTCTAGAGTAAAAATTTATTCCAAAAATAGAAAAATGAAATTATATAACCAAATGAAATTTTTTACTTTTTAATTTTCAGTTTCATCAAATGAGCCCTACACTATGACATTAAAGAAGTATGTAGACTTGATTATTAAATTTTGTGTCCCAAAAGACAAATTTATTTTAAAAAAGAAAAGAAAAATAACATTAATTGGTAGACCCATCAAACAGGTAGGTTGGGTCGAAAATGACTTGACCCAAGTTAACCATTTGACCCATTTTGACCCATTTCTTTGTAATGCTAATTTAATGACAAATACCCAACACAATCCATATCAAACCCATATTCGACCTAACTCATTTTGCTAAAACACTTCTATATTTAACTCAATTTAATAAAACTCATATCCAAACTAAAAAAAGAGCATAAGATCGAGTGAATGTAAGGGAGTCATGGAGTCATTTAACATTTATCTTATTTTTGACTTTACCATTCTGATCCATTTATTGAATATAACTAATCCATACAACAACTTTGCCCATCAAATATGAATTAAAAAATTGATTCTACACTCCATTTGATAAATCTAATTATTGGGTTAATGGATGGAATAAAGATTTTATCTAGCTAGAGGAATCCATGATTCTGCTGAAATTAGTGTATGCCGGACGAGATCGGATTCTCGGGAATGACAGCATTTTCATTTGAAGTTGATTCGATTCATCAAACGAGACATTAAAAGTCGCAAGAAACCTGGGGAAGCTGATTTGGTTTGAGTCTAATGTAATTCAATCCGTCATGCCAACCAATACAAAACTTGTTAATTCGCCAAAATTATGTACACCCTCCACTCCCCGAAGCAAGCCCAAAATAATATTAAGGAAAGGGAGGAAATGAAAAGAATTAAAAAAAAAAGAAGAAGAAGAACAAATTCCGAAGCTCTAGCCAGTTCCTATTTTTAATTTCTAATTAGTTGTCAGTCGTGCCAGCACAATAGCATGACTATGCAGCGCCGGATGATGTAGAGACGAGCTCTCCGCTCTCTGATGGCGCCCCCCACTCCTCTGCTCGACGCTCTCCTCTTGGGAGCTCCTCCGCACGACGGGCTGCCGATCATCATCATCATCGTCTTCATCCTCAAATTCTCCCGACGAGAAATCGCAGGTGCGTTAAGTGACGATTTTAGAGAGGGAGAGGGAGAGGGAGAGGGAGAGGGAGAGGGAGATGATGAAATTGGCGGGCGAATAGGGATGAATTGGAGGGATCGTGGAGAGGCCCTTTATATATTAGTCGAGAGGAAGCGAAGGAAGGCTGTGGTCCCCCCCCCACCATTCCACTTCTGAAATGGTGTACGATAAACTTAGGGAAAAGCCAGCGATGGGCCATGGGAGAGCGTGCCGTGCCCACGAGGCCCTCCAGCCCGGACCATCTGGATCCACAATCCACAAAAATCAAAGTTGTTTTCTCATTTTAATTATTATTATTAGTACTATCAATGGGCACGAAAATGGAAGTTTAATGAATGATCTCTCTCTCTCTCTCTAGTTGGCCAGTTAATCTAACTATTGACTATTTGGGAAATTTTAGACCATATGGGTCCTCCTTATTTTTTTACACATATTCACTCGTTAATGATTTGGATAGTCGTCAAATTTTTTAAATTATGAACACCCATTTAATGGTGGTGAATGTAGGATTGTGTAAAAATTATAAGAGTACACAGGCTGTGTGTATTGAGTAAAAATTCCTACTATTAATGAGTTAACTAAATATTGAGAAAGGTTTTCATTTTGCATATTGAGAATTATAATTTGTCAAATATTATGCCAAGTCGACGTACGTCTCTTAATTGGCATAAAAAAAATTGAGACAGTGGATCCATAATTCCAATGTGAATAACCAAATGGTGTTCAATCTTTAGCTAAAGCTTCTTCTTCTTCTTCTTCTTTACCAATGCCCATAAATTGTCTCATACATGTGCATTAGGCAATCACAGAGTGTATCGTGTGTAGCTCATAAGGTAAATTTAAGTGGAGATTTGATTTTTAAGTGTTATCTGTCATATCCAAATCGAGCATTTGATCACCCAATCAGTTATTTAGCTGGTTTGTATATTACTATCAAATTACCTTTGATGATGTGTGGAGTTAGCAAAGAGAAAATAGGGAATTACAATGGCCTAGGTGATTGGACCTTGGTGTGAGAAAATTATATGGCACCGAGGAGGACTGATTTAAGTAGTAATATAATATAAATCTCTGAGTCCGAGTTGTGCGTAAAGTGGAAATGTCGGTTCGACTTGATTTTTAAGTTCTCAATCGCTGGGCCTCTTGTACTTTTCATGACCTAAAAAACTAATGTTGTTTTGCTTAACAAGGTTGGTCAGCGTTGCACGTGAAGTCTCTCTCCGCTCCAATGCCATTTTTCAATTACAAATATGGAATGAACGTGTCATTGGCTCTGGGTTTGTTTTAAGGTTGAATTGAGGACCAAAGTCGATAGCAAGATCGATGTTATTATGGTGACTAAATGGCTGTGCAAATAGGTAATGAGGCTGTGCAACTAGATCAGTTCTACCCTGAAACTGAATCAAACCATCCAAAAAGCCGGTCTAGCTCTCAATTCTAAGTGAAGAACCACCCCGAAACTAGACCAATCGGACCAAATTTGGAACCGATTTTATAATAGTGATAATTCTATAATAATATAGTTATTTTACTTATTTTAGGCAATAATTATGGTACTTTATAATGCAATATTCATTAGGAAATATTTGGATTTCCTTCAATTTATTCAAATGTTCTTTGTTTATGCAGAATAATGAGATATAGAGAAAATAAGGAAAAAATGATAAAAAGAAGGAAAGGAAAATTATGTAATTTAGGAATTCAAATCAAAAAGTGTTGAAAGATGGATACCAAATTAAGGATTCTGCGCTTTATTCCATGATTTTATGCCAAAAAAATAAGCAATTGTCTCATGTTATGATTCTTAAACATATCCTATAAGTAGGATAATATTGAGAGCTAGGAGAGACGGCTAGGTTTTTACTTTTAGATTGTTTTTCATTGTTCTAGAGTTTATTTTTAAGTGCTTTGGAAAGAAAACAAAAATGGTGACATAATTCATGTTCTTTGATTCAAGATGCTGGGTTTAATATATATTTTCGTTTCTTCTTCTACTATAGTCTAATTTTTTTTTAGGACTACAATGTAGCTTGACCATAATGATATGAATTTCATGATTTTTATGCATGCAAATGATATCATTCTGTAAGTTATATATTATTGTGCTTAATACTTTTAAGTGACTAGCCATCACTTAAATGATTTGATACACACGTTTGAGACTCAAAAGTGGTAATATGCAATCATTCCTTATGATATGCAGCAATGAAATATGGATAGAGATTTGTTTAACTCTCAGGTGATCCAAAAGACTCATTGTAAGCCGAGATTGTTCATAGATTTTAATGCATTTATCTATATTTAAATTCACATAGAGATATAGTGGATTAATAAATTAAGTAGATTTGTTATACCTAAAGATAGGATAGTAGTTTGATATTGTTCTTGTACGCATAACAATTCAAAATTCATATTTAATAGTTATGATGAAATTGGATGCTCTAACATTTTATCGATTGATTTATCGCATTTAGTTTCCAAATTTTGCTTTTAAGATTTTTAATTTTAACTTATTTTCAATTCTATTATAATCTATAAGACAAATTTTAGAATTAATCAATTTTTAATATTTAATTGGTTATTATTCATCAATCTCTCCATGGGATGATATTCTTTTTTCATCATTATATTACTCGTTCAACAGTTCAGTTGCATCTAGAATTTTACAAACAAAAAATTAAAAATCATAGCTTTTCTCTTGACATCTCGCCCCCCTCCCTCGCCTCCAAACCTCATTCAAACACTTCACAGCTCACCCTCCTCCTTGCTCATTTGTTATGTTGCCCATATTAATTTATCGTAATTTAAAAAAAAAATGAACATTTCTCAAGTAGACCATGGAAGTGGACCAAAAATACATGGTAGTTTCCAAAGTAGGTTTTAGAGCAAACATGATAAGTTCTAAGTTCTAAAAATTGAAAATCGGTTCTAACATGGTAGGTTTCTTACCCATTTTGGAATCGATTACCTCTAATAGGTTAGTAGGATTAGCTAAGGGCATGCACGACAAAATTTATTTTTGTCTATTTCTTTGTTTTTTCGTTCCCGAAACAGAAATCCATTTGTTAATTATTCCAGAAATAAATTTGAAATGGAAATCAAAAGGTAAAAATTTTAGCTTTCCAATTTCGAAATAAAAGTAAGAAACGAAAACTATTTTTATTGTTCACTCTCATCACCACCTACCACTTGTGGGATGCTGGATGCCAACCCCCAACCGCAAGACACCTACCACCCCCTTAGAAATATAAATTTTATTTTGTTATCGTCGAATTTTTGTTCCAAAAATAAAAAAATTTAGTCGTTATCAAACGCGTTTTCCGCTCGTAAACTCATCTAATGAATAAAAATTAATTTCTATTCTAAAAATTTTGTTATGCGCGCCCTAAATTAATAAAAGAGAATTTCAAGAAATGATTTTATATGACGAGTAATATTGGCTATACAAAGATTACTCTATTCAATTGATTTATGAAAGACAATAAATGATTTTTTTAATTAAGTGAATCATGTTATACAACCACTATAAATCTTGCACTACTCAAACTTTGTAAAACAATTTTCTTAGGGTTTATTTGGTAACATGCCAAAATAATGTACCTTTTTGTTCCCAAGAACAAATTTGCTTACAAGAGTAAATTTGGAATAGAATCAAAAAGTAAAAAAGAAAAAAAAGAGGTTACTTCTTTATTCCCTGAAACAACTTTAGAATCAAGAAGAAGAAGAAGAAGAAGAATGATTTTATATGACGAGTAATATTGGCTATACAAAGATTACTCTATTCAATTGATCTATGAAAGACAATAAATGATTTTTTTAATTAAGTGAATCGTGTTATACAACCACTAAAAATCTTGCACTACTCAAACTTTGCAAAACAATTTTCTTAGGGTTTATTTGGTAACGTGCCAAAATAATGTACTTTTTTGTTCCCAAGAACAAATTTGCTTACAAGAGTAAATTTGGAATAGAATCAAAAAGTAAAAAAGAAAAAAAAAAGTTACTTCTTTATTCCCTAAAACAACTTTTAAAAAAATGAGGGTTGTATCAGATGCATTTATATTTCAAAAATAGAAATTTTATATAATTGCCAAACGTCTTTAAATACTCAAAAACTCATCCAATTAATAGAATAAAAAACAAAAATCATTTTTAAGCAAAAATTGATCTCAGGAACATATTGATTTATAAACACACCCTTGGTATATTCGACACTACTCCTTCCATTGTAGTTACTTACATATACTTACACAGGTTATATTGATATCTATAACCCATTGCTCAGGAGATTAATCCAAGGGATCAGGAAAAACTTGACTTGGAAAGAAAAAGGAAATTGAAAGGCTGATGATCCAAACTCTAGATTTACTTGGACAATTACTAGTTAGGACTGTTCATAATTTGCCTATGCTCCTCATTTGGCCACAAGTCAAGCCTCTGCCCACTTGATAATTGATTATTAGCCATACATCATGGTATTATATAAACCATATTAAACTATTAGACTAGATAGTTTTTTTCGACCTTTAAGTTTAGAAACAACGGATATTTTGAACCTCATATACATTTCTATTAACACCCTTAGTTGTTAATTGACTCTACCAAAGGTGTATAAAGCAATAAGAGAAATCACATTTCTTGACTATTTTCAAGTCATGAGCTCTCATGTACAGCCTAACACGACCCGAATAATACAACCCGACCACCATGATGCAACTTATAAGCAATCCATTATTACATATCTCGGGGCATGTAAGCCCAACATGCCATGCATCTTTGGATGACACGGTGTCACCTCATCCAACCATAAATATGAAATGAGTTTACAAGCACAAGAAAATTGTCCAAAAAATCATGAATCTATTATATTTTAATCAATTTAGTTCTAAACTTTTCAATTTTAGCAATTGAATCCAATTGAATTCATCCGGCCAATATTAACCAAAATCGTTGACATGGCCACCTATTGTCCTACATGATATAATCAACACGAACGTTGACAATTTTTAAATTTTTTAAAGAATTATAGAATTTTCTATTATTTTTTCTTCTCTTTTTCATTTTCTTTTTCCCTAGCCCGTTCAAGAACCGCTAGCCAACTCACCAATCAAAGGTGAGGATTGCCGGCCCTCCACTATGGTCAACGAGGGTTGGTTGGCCTGCCAGGGTCAACCAACAACCCTTGCAAACTTGATTGAAAAAAGAAAGAAAAAACGATGAAAGTGAAAAATTATCTACGTCAATATCAATTATCTTACGTGGTACTATCAACGTTCATATCGGTAATTTTCAAGTAAAATTGATTAGATTGACTCAATTGACAAAACGTAAATATCTTTACAACTCAATTGACAATAAATGTAATAAGTTTATAATTTTTTTGGGCCTTTGTCTCCCGCAAGCACCGAGAATAGACCAGAATTTGTCATTGAAGGCCGCGTTGGCCCCACCCCAATTCAAACCATTCGGTGCGTACGAATCACTTGACGTAAGAAAGAATAAAATATCATTCAACCACCATCATAAATAATCACAATTCACTCCTGGTCCGGAAACAGATTTCACCATACAGCCATTCCATGATGATGCACGATGCCCAATACTATATACAACACTTTCAACGAAATATCGTCAAAAGCTGAAAAGAAAAATGAACCCCCCCAAAAAAACAAAAAGTTGGAAAAGTGGAAACAGACCATACCTCCCCTCGCGACACGTGAAAAGAGAGAGCGCCCCCGCGACGACGACGAATGACTGCGCCGAAAGCGACTTCGTATCCTCCGATTCCCTACCCTAAACAGTACAAAATAAAATAGCCACCCCCCCGCCCCCCGGGTTATTTAATAATACTCCCGAAAATAAATGGCCCCATCTTTTCTGTCTCGGCTTTATTCGTATTTACTTTTCTTTTTCCAAAAATTCGACGGGACGAAAAACATCACGCCCTCTCCTTCCTCTTTTTTCCCCCTTGTTTTTTACTTTTCCCCCTTTACCTTCACCTTCGTTAGAGAAAGAGAATCCAAGGCAGCCCGCTGAAAAATCGACCTTTCAATGACCGTAATTCTCGCAGCTTTTACGCCTGACGGTGACGCTCTCTTTGTCCCCTTTCGCACTCCCCAATTCCCACTCCACTCCCCGGCCCCCTTAATTACGCTTTCGCCCCCGCCGTCGCCGTCGCCGTCGCCGTCCCGCTCCTCCCGTCGCTCCGTCGTACCCCCCTTCCCCCTTGCCCCGTGCTCAGCTGTCGCAGAACAGCGAGGGGTGGCGCAGCAGGTCGTACGGCGCCCACAGGGAGTCCAGCGGGCACGGCCGCCGCGAGTCGAGCCTCAACCACGGCTTCCCCTTGCCGCTCCAGTGGAGGAGGCTCACCGGCCCCGGGTGCAGGTTCCGGCACTGGCCCCTCACATTGTCCCCTCCCAGCCCGTGCTGGTTCCACCGGTGCTCCACCCCCTCCACCTCGCCGGCGAACACCAGCAGGAACGGCGGCAGCGACCCCAGCTCGTAGATCCTCTCCCTCTTCTGGATCCTCATCCACCCTTCCAGCCTCTCCGTGTACCTGCCCTCCCGCCATCTCCACAGGTCGATCACCATCACGCCCGTGTTGAAGTAGCACGGCCTCCGCCCCCGGAGCGCCGCCGCGTGGGCCGCGCTGGACCAGAACCCCGGGGAGAAGTAGGCGGTGAAGTTGGCGTGGCAGTACTCGGGGGCCCCGAGGACGCGGTCGCGGAGGTCGATGGACCAGAGCTTGGCCACGTCGTCCACGACGATGAGGTCGGAGTCGAAGTAGATGATGCGGCGGACGGAGGTGGGGAGGAGGTCCGCGAGGTACATCCGGGCGTAGTTGAGGGGCTGGTCCAGGGCGCGGCGGATGGAGTAGGTGATCTTGCCGCGGACGAGGTCGGCGTTGAAGTGGTAGAGGCGGAAGGTGAGGTAAGGGAAGGTGGAGGCGACGGTGCGGCGGAGGTCGGGGCGGCGGCGGGAGGCGGCGACGAAGTGGAAGACGATGTTCTCGGGGCAGGAGGCGTGCTGGAGGACGGAGAAGACGCCGGCGACGGAGCCCCGGAGGTAGGTGGTGTCGAGGGTCATCGCGATGTGGATGGTGTCGTCGTCGGCGCCGCCCTGCGGGGGGTGATCCGGCCACGCCGTCTCGGGGCAGTCTCTGCCGTTCCGGAAGGCGGGGGCTTCACGGAACTCCGGGAGGTCGGCGACGACGGCGGAGATGAGGAGGAGGAGAGACGAGAAGAGAATGGGGAGGAAATGGAGGTGAAGGGGAGGCGGCGGAGGCATGGCGGTGGTGGTGGTGGTCGGAGGAGGAATCGAGAATGGGGATATTGATGGAGGTGGTTGAGTGGTGTTGATGAGAGAGTGAGCAAGTGAGAGAGAAAGATGGAGGGTATTATGGGAAATAAGCGAGTGAGGTTGTCCTTTTGTGGTTTTTTGGGGAGATAAAGAGGTGGGGAACAGAGAGAGAGAGAGAGAGCATCATGGTCAGATGCAGACATGAAGACGCGTCTGTCGTGTCCAGCCTGGCACGTCCCCATCTCTCTCTCTCTCTCTCCATTTTTATTCCTGTTTACTGTCCTTGCTGTTTTTTCATTTCATTAAAGTGGGAGGAGGGCGTTATAATTGAACGGTAAAACGAACAGAGTAAAAAGAGGAAAATCTAATCGAACGGTGGTGGTTACGCGATGCACCCGCGGGCTACTCGTCACCAGAGGAGCCGCACGCACGTGCCGTACCCACGGGTCCACGAGTTACCTCCCTTCTGGCTGCCAATTTCATTTATTCTCCACAGAACAAGTAACCCAAAAATCTACAAACTATTGCCCGTTTATTTTTTATGAAATGAACGAAGTCCTAATTATTTACTTAAATTTTTCAGCTTTTGCATTACGTGAATTTTATTAAAAATATAAAAACACTGACACGTTCAATGAAAAATTTATGTAATTGTTACGTAATTTTACAAATTCCTTTATATTTCTTGTCAAATATTTGAAGAGAAAACGAAAGGTGAGAAAAGTTATTTTCGTAAGTGTAGACAATTAGAATTGACGAAATTATAGATTTGGAAGGATACGCATTTTCCATCTTGTATGATACTCCTCTTAGAATCTGTTCATATTGTGAAAAATGAATTATTAGAAAAATGTTTTTTTTTTTTTTTTTTAAAGTTGATCAATTGTATTATTTTATAAATATGAACAAACAACAAATATCTTCATTGTTCATGAAATTATTTAGATATAAATTGTTATTTATAATGAATATATTTTTCATTGACTAATTTTTTTAGCAATGTAAATAATTATTTTAGGAAAATGTTTTCTGAACCTTGACAGAAACCATGATCGCTGCATGCTTTTTATGGATGAAGCTGAACTTTTGGTCAGTTTATGTAATTATAAAAAATATCATTATCCTTCTAAGGCGTGCTATTTGACTAAAAGAAAAAAACGACCGGCCAAAAAATTTAGTGGAGATATTTAATGTTTCACGTGCATAAATAAATCAGTTCGTAAGAAGAAAAACCGACGTTCGAATTCTAACCCTTAAAGTGTGGCAAGGACTCCATAACTTTGACTAATTTTTTATTTTATTTTTTTTGTCCCCAGCTAATTTGAGTTTACTTAAAGACTTTTTTCGTTTCGCGAAAAACATTATTCTCATTTTTCAGCATCAATGAAAAACCTTAACTAAAATCAGGAAAATAATTTCTCCCTTTAAAAAATCAAAAAATATGTTTCAAAATATAGCTAAGTATTGATGTATAGACCCAAGATTTTACACATGGGCACAAAAACTTTAACATCAATTCAAAACTAGTCTCTAGTGGCCAGACCCCAACGCCCATGCCCAAGTCCATTAAGGCCAAGCTCAAACCCCTAGTGCCCATGCTTGATTCCCCGACACCTAAGCCCGAGTCTATAGAGAACATGCTCAGCTCCATGGTACTTGAGCTCTAGTCCACAAAGGCCATGTGCAAATCCTCAGTGCACGAGCTTAGATTCTTAGTTAATGAAATGCTCGTTCTTATGAAAATATTTTTAAAAAATATATATAAATTTTAAGGGGTTAATACCCTAAAAAACTATAAACCAAGACACTTGTGACAAATTTATCATAGATTAATTTTTTTATCATCAAAAACCCCAAACCGATACACATTTGATAAATTTTCCCTAAACTAATACACTTGTGACAAATTTACCCTATGTTAGTTTCCGTTAAATTTTACTGTCAAAGTACTAAATTGAATGGCACGTGATAGTTGACTAGCGTATCAATTTACAATTTCACTCTCCGTTTGTCACAGTTATAATATTTTTGTGATTTATTATGGTATTAATCCAATTTAACGAGGGTATATTTGTCACAAATATGTCAGTTGGGGATTTTTGTCGGTTGAATAAATTAATTTGGGGTAAATTTGTCACAAGTATATTAATTTAGTGTTTTTCATGGTCAAAAAATTAGTTTTTGATAAATTTGTCACACGCGTGTCTCGTTTAAGATTTTTAGGATATTAACCCAATTTTAATTATTTTTATTTTTACTTTCTTTTTGTCCTTCCTTTTTGTCTTTTTCCTTCTTTTGGCTAGTGGTCAGTCACCGGTCGAGACGATCAGTGATCGGCCACGAGCAAGGGACAAGCTTGTAAGCCTCTGGCGAGCTTTGTGGCCAGACACTGGCCGAGAAAGAAGGAAAAGAAAAAAAAAAAAAGAGAAAAAATATAAAAAATATTTTAAATTTTATTTTTGATACAATTTTCCTAAAAATCTAATTTCCCTACCAAAGAATGGAAAATACTTTTCAATTCATTTTAGGTTTCAACCAAATATTTGTGAAATATTGCCATTTTTTTCTTCCGAAAAATGACTTATTAAAAAATATTTTTGGAAATATCACATATTCCGATAGACCAATAGACTACTTTTCATAATGCTGGGAGGTTTAATTTTCTTAACTTGAAATGTAAATTGAATGCTCTCGAGAAAATAAAGTAGATATTTTGCAGATGGGGAAAACCTGTAATTTCTATAAGCTCCAAGCATGCATAGTTGATATTTTTGACGTGAATATGCCGTTTTGATTTTGAAAGAGGTTAATACCACAAAAAATACCTCGAATTTTTTATTATTATTAAATACCAAACTTTTTTTATGTTATGAAAAACCTTGAACTTATATTACTATGACAAACATATTTTGGATGAAATCGAAAAAGAGTGTGTGTGTGTGTGTGTATATCACATGTAAAAGTGAATATTTTTGTGACACCAAAAAAAAATAAAAAATCAAGGTATTTGATGCAGATGGCAAGTTTTTTTTTTTTTTGTCAGTCCTACTCTATTCCTATTATACATTCACTCTCAGACTTTTGCCCTACCTCTTGCAGGGCGTGGGAGTCGAAACCCACTCCTAAAACTTATGCGTCCCCACCCCATCTCCCCCTGAAAAGGTGGGGATTTGAACCCCTCACCTCCCTCTTCCATGTTATAGGGGAGATTCCAAAAAAAGGCCCAAGGTGCTATTATTTTCTCAAATAAGCTTTTGAAGTGGATCTTATCTCAAAATAAGAGTCTAAAATGTCATCATTTTCTCAAATAAAGGCCTAAATTATATTTTATTTCAAATAAGAGCTCGAAATAGTTATGTTTGTTTCAAATGAGGCTCTAACTTTCCGACAATTAGCAACATTTTCATCATTTTCCCCTTTTTTTCCTTTTTTTTTTTCTCTGGTTCTTCTTCTTTCTTCACTAGTGGCCGATCAGCCATCGATGATGCCTACAAATGGTTGGGCAAGGGTCACCCTCGCCGGCCACAAGCAAGGCGACCCTTGCCTTGTGGTAGGTTGCCCCCTTGCGGCCATTAGTGAGGTTGATCCTCACTAACCCCAAGCAAGGCTCACCCTAGCCAAATCTAGCAAGGGTAGCCTTGCTCACGGTCGACGAGGCCTTGTCGACCTCGTCGACTGCTAGTAAGGGCTAGCAAGGGCCTGCAAGCCCTCGCCTACAACTAACGAGAGCTCAATGGCCCTCGCCCGCTACCGTTGATGGTTGTCGAGCCCTCATTGGCTCCATGCAAGGCTAACCCTCCCCAGATCTAGCGAGGGTGGCCTCACCCATGGTCGGCGAGGGCTTTCAAGTCCTTGCCTGCTACTGACAAGTGCTTGTAAGCCCTCACCGACCCTTTCTTAACGACTAGCGAGGATTACCAAGCCCTCGCTGGCTTTTACTAGTGGCCAGCAACCAACGTTGGAAAAGAAAAAAAAAAAGAGAAAAGAAAAGAAAATTTGGATAAAAATGCCTTTAATTGATTGCAAAATTTAGCCGATCAGTGATCAGTGAGGTAAGGCCCTTATTTGAAACAATTATGGCCACTTAAACCCTTATTTGAAACAACCATGGCCATTTCAATAACAAGATTTATTTCAGACTCTTATTTAAGAAAATGAGGGCTCTTGGGGTCCTTTTTAAAGAATGTTTAATACCTTGAAAAAACTCAAACTAGTACACATGTAACAAATTTACATCAAACTAATTTTTTTACCAAGAAAAACCCCAAACAAGTACATATGTGATAAATTTACCCAAATTGGTACACTTGTGACAAATTTACTCATGAATGGGCTTAGGCTTAGAATCAAGGAAGACAGAGTCAGTTTCTTACATGTATGCCTTCCCACAATAGGCGAATCTCTCGTTCAAGCCTTTCAGGAATAGCCTTTTAGCTAAAAACAACTCGGACTTTTAGTTTAGAGCCTAAAGACACTCTGAGATGCCAGGATGGTAAAATTTCTAACAATCCGAGTTGCATTTCTCAGAGGATCTTAGGCTGGAGAAGAAGAAGTGTTTAGAATGACATCAAAATTTTTCACAAATATTCACTTTTCTTTAAGGGACTTTGCCCAACACATTACATCTTCTTTGTCTTTTATATGCATTAAGAGGTCACAAGCAAACAAGAACTAGACTCACAGGTCCTAAAACAGACAGGGGTTCCAGAAAATCCGGTCGGGAATTATTCTCAACGATATAAATAGTGACAATGAATAATGATTTCTCTAACCTATTGCTATAATAACTTGCTACAGTAACTTATTACAGTGATTTGCTACAGTCAGCGATCTCTTCCGTCACGGGCATTGTAGTCGTAGTCCAAGTCATCAGAACTATGCATTTCTGCTAGAAGATGTTCTTCATATTTCTGTTCAAGTTTTGCAAATCAGATGTCAAAGGGGCTTCGAGTATTCCACATGTTTGCATCATTTGATGAAGATACTTCTTCATGAGTCTTGGAGGATCCTAGAGTGTTGGTAGGTAGGTTTAGTTGAGGCCAATTTGAAGGTTGAACATAATAGGATGTGTTTATCCCTAAGGATAAGGATAAAGGTCCTTGATCATAGGGGTCTTGAGAAAAAAAGGGCCCCTCATTAGGCATAGTGGTCTTGTGATGATTGTGCAGGGTCATCCGTATCTATCATTTCTTGCTCATGTGATGGGGTTGTCCTTGCATGTCTGAATTCTTTAAGTGCTTCAATGGTTTTTAGTACAAGGCTATAATGATCCCATATAGTGGATACACTATAATTCCATACGTCTTTAGGAATGGTCTTGTTCTCCTAGCATAAATTTAAATTTCTTGGTACTGGTGTTCACAACAACCAACAAGGCTTGGAAAGAACTTATAAATTCGAGCTTCCTTAAGGTGCGGTTGAGGTTTATAAGACGTAGTTCCTATACTTTGTGGAGCACTGGTAATGATACCATTGTTTTTTTTACAAAAGCTCATGGTCGTCGAAGGAACAAAACGGTGTGGATCTCTAGATCTGGTTGGACAATTCTCAGTTCTTGCTATAGAAGGTGCTTATACTGAGTGGGAGAATAAAATCAATTGGGGAGAATAAAATCAATTGAGGAAAACCAAAAGGTTTCCGTCGCTTTCTTTTTCAATATTTCGATCAAGCCCGAATATCCCGGTTAAGTTGGCAATGAACCTTCTTGTTGGAATTTCGATAGTTATTAAGTACTTATTGGTTAAGTACCACAATAACCATTGGAGTTGATAAGGGAAATCATCTTTCTTCCGGATTAGAGGTGTATGAACGGATAGTTGAAAGTTAATCCAAAAGGATAAATGATTGAACCTCCATGAGTCTGAATAGATCTGTATGACATTGCCATATAAGGTTTTCCAGATTTTCAGTAAGATTGTCATTCTGGATTTGTTCAACAATCTCCTAGGGGTATTGCCAGCTTGGCCAATCTCGTGCCCTTTCAATTTTATACTTTTCATTATGATGAAAAGTATGGAAGGCATGTCTCATGATATGCATATTGATCTCTACTGGTGCCTTGGTCTAGATAAGAAGTTTGCAAGCATATTCTTTTTCCCAGCAATGTGTTTGGTTTCAAAGGAATATTTTGAAAACCATTCAGCTTATCGAAGCAGTTGAAAATGCGGAATCAGCTTCTATTTGAACTTGGTCATCTGAGGAAAAGATGCCATGTCCAATTCTACCAAGAAGTGGTGGCCGATAGGATGGAATTCGAACTGTTTTATCCTATTTTTTACTGCCAAGATTTCTTTGAAAGTTAAATGATAATGCATTTCAGCCTGGAAAAGTTTTCGCTTTTATAAGCACACAAATGTCTTTTACCATCAATTTCTTTGAATAGGATGGTTGCCAAATATTTATCACTGGCGTCAGTCTAGAGAATTCTCTTTCTTGTTAATGGGATTTGTAATGGAGGAGGAGTCTGGATGATCTCCTTAAATTCAACGACTGCTTTAAACTAAGATTTTCCCTATGGTGGGGTGTGACATCCTAAATTTCAGGTTCTAATTTCAATTGGATAAGTTGGGCATTTTATCGACGCGACTATAATGTTTTTCTCTAAGATTGCCACTCACGGGATAACTGACTTATCAGGTGAAGCCGTTAAGGAAATCTAATGCAATAAACTTGAAAATTCGACTAGAAATCGACTGCTCGACCGTGCTAGTCTACAAAGGTCAGTACGACACAATGAAAAATTGGTCGGAGACTGAAGATAGGTCGATTCAACTAAGATGTATGATCAAAGTGTGGGTGATTCCACATGATTTCAAAATTCTCATTGATCGGCACTAGACCGATTTCCTTTCGTTTTGGGTACCTCGTGTCCGTATTTCAAATCTCGAGATTTTCACGACTATCAAGAGTCGCCAATGTGTCGAAGAGGTACGTGTGGCTCGAGAAAAATCGACCATGGGTCAATTACACCAAAAATTTCTAAAAGCTACCCAGTAGGCTGGGTCATGCTAAAACCGCGGCTAACTAAAATTAATCGTGAATCTGAATTTCATTTCAGAAATCAAAAATTCTGTCATATCATGAGTCATTTTAGGAACGTCGACTCATCTTCCGAAGAATTTTTGGCGAGTTTGGAATTTTTACGGAAAATGGATTCGGACAATTCGAAAACGAACAGAAATTCGGATTGGCCAATTTGAAAGGGTTTTTGGCATATGGTGTGAGTGAGTTAGTGACAGGGAATTTCGTGGGCTTTTTTCCTCAACAAATCGAACCTCAATCGGAGAAGTTTGTTTAGAAAATCGGATTCTGAGAAAAATGAAATAGAATTTGGATTCGAAGGAAATTCATGAGATTGAGGGACCGTCTTATTTTGGTCTTCTTTTGGACTTCAATTATGCAAAT
The DNA here is from genome assembly GCA_014182725.1 of Eucalyptus brandiana. NCBI lineage: Eukaryota > Viridiplantae > Streptophyta > Magnoliopsida > Myrtales > Myrtaceae > Eucalyptus > Eucalyptus brandiana. The sequence goes on from CM024669.1 coordinate 36,405,074, forward strand.
TGGTGAAGAAATTAGTCCTAGAACAACCAATTGACAAAGTTGTTTTAAAGTTGAGCAAAAATTATAATCTTGATTTTATTTTCTCCTTTTTTTTTGGCCCCACGCCCTTCACGCACACCCTCCCTTCGGCCACACGTTTCCCCTTTTTTTCTTTTCGGTCTCTCTCTCCTCAGTCGACAGTCCCTTGCTTTGGTCTTCCATTTGTCTTAAATGTTGATCGATGGGCCCCCGCCTTCTCTTTATCCGTTCATTTGGCGCACGTTTTCTTCTCTCTCTCACGGTTCTCCCCCCCTCACAGCCAACATCCTCTGCATTTCTATCTTTTAATCTCTTTTTCTTGCTTTTCCCTTGGACTTCTTGTTGGCCGCAACTTCGACGACTCCCTTGCCTCTTTCTGCCTCTTCTTTAGTTGTTTTTCATTTGGCCACATGTTCCTACCCCCACCGAAACCCCATCAAGTTGTCTTCGGCTGCCACCGCTCCACAATTCGTCCAGGTTGGCCCGCCTTTACCAACAACAGCACTCACACATCCCTGCCTATAGCACACTCTACCCCACCGAATCTCCTCCTTTCGGCCACAACGTCAAGCCCATTCGTGGCCCAAACTACAGCCCCGTTCCAGCAAAACCAGCAACCAACTCGGCCCGGTTCATAGCCATTTCAGTCACGACCCACACTCCCACCCGCGGTGGTCGATTCTAGCCGAGCCATGCCCGAACCAGCCCTGTTGCAGCTCCTTGGACTCAAATTTTGAAGCCGAACCAACAAGGGTTTGTGAGCTTGGCAAGCACGTTTTGGCCTGTTCCCAAGCTCGCTTGGGAGGTTGTCGTTCCTCACCGCGACCTCGTCGTTTTGATCCGAGCGGATTATTAATCAGGTGAGTTTAACTCACTAATCATCGCTTAGTAAGTTAATTATACTTAGGGGTTTATTAGTTTAGACTAAGCTAGGATTAGGTGGATAATTAGAACGGTTTAGTTAATTTAATTAATTATCAATGCATGTTAGGTGGACAGTTAGTGTAATTAAAGCCTAGATAAGCTCTAATATTTAACTAGAGTAGTTCGGTAATTTTCCGGACTCGTCTAGCTTCCAATTAGACTTTTTCGGGCCTAAGTCTATTTATTGGCATGTATTTATTATTTTTTGTAATTATTTAATTCATTAATTATTTTTCGAAAATTAGACCGGAATAACCGGTGATCGGAATTTCGTGCCGATTGTAGTATTGCATTCCGTTTATTTAATTGACTGATAATTTGTGAGAATTGGTGATTTGTGGTTGGGGATATTTTATCCCAAAATTAATTAATTTCAATAATTAATTAAAAAATACTGGGCATCGGTTTACAGCGCCAAAAATATGTTATGAGTTGTTGAAACTGGTGGGATGTTCAAAAAGTGAAATTATTATATTTTGGCTAAGGCCAACCGTGTACCTACACACGGTTATTTTTATCGGGAGCGATAAAATGTTAAATTGGTTGTATGATTGGAATAGTATACTATATCAGCCTACGGGCGATATGGCAGTATACCGGTATACTATATCAGCCTACGGGCGATATAGCAGTTTAGCAAAAAGCAGTATACCTTATCAGCTTAGATTGAGTATTGTCGGTATACTATATCAGCCTACGGACGATATGGCAGCTTAGCAGAGAGTAGTATACTCGATCATCTCATAAGCAAGCTATACTACCCATTTATCAGCTTAGTAATTGTCACGACCCGAACCTCGAGTGCGCCAACATCCCGCCATGGTCATGTAAATGCGACCTTCCCAAGTAGTGTCGCCGACCCCAATTTAATTTATTAATGCGCAAGCGGAACGTACTAAGAAACTCCTTACAACAAGATTCGGGATAAGACAGTAGGAACATCAATTCAAACATCAAACAACATAATTTCATACATTACCATCAAACCAGGGCTTACATACATCAACCGGATCCAAGGCTATGCACCAAAAATGGGTTAGAGTTTATGTGCATCAAAAGAGGGTTAGCCTACACAACATGGAATGGACCGCCAAAAAGAAAAGACACGAGTCCTAGGACTACCGGTCATCCCCGATCGTCGATCCCACATCCTCTTGTATCGAGTCACCCAGATTGCGGGGCGTAGCGTTGATCACTCGACCATCGGGCCGATCTACCACATCATCTCCCAAAATGGCGGTCATCACCAACGGCGGGATGTCCATGCTGTCCAAGGGGCCAATCCTAGCACCATCCGCTCCGCACGAAACCAAGCCCTAAATTCGTAAGGTACTCTAAGCTCCACGTTCACCTCGACCCAAATGATGGTCCTCACCAACCGATAGACCCGGGGCTCCTGTGGTCGGGAGTACTCTCGTCGTCGATCTATCTCGGTCGGCGAGGCCATAAATCGTCGGGGGTATCACCATCTAGGGTCCTGAAATGTTTTCCCCAAACCGGGATGAGACTTTGTCTCAGCAAGTTCACCCCTCCTAAACACCTATTAGTAAGAAAATACACCCCAGTGAGTGGTCTAGCCACACAATACGTAAAACTTACCTCGCCCTCTTGCATTCCCGCAGATTAGCACAATTCATAGCACTCAAGTACAAGCCATAATAAGCACGTGAGCCATCGAAATGCAATCAATTTCATTTTAATTTTGCCATCAGGGTAAGCATTTCAAACCATCACTCATTAGGGCCACACAAGGGCATAGCCTACTCGCAGTTCGGCTATCTACTGACACGTAGTCAGGCATCGCCTCCCCACCTTGGAGCACGGCTTCGTCAATACATCGACGGCGTTCCCGAAGGAGCATGGGCCCAGAATCAACTGCGACCCGCATCCACCTCGTGGGCATCCCATATAGGGGCAATTCCAACTTAATAGGCCAATTCAATTCCCATAATTATCAGGCAACGATTTATAATCAAATTCAAGGCACGTCACACGTAATTCACATATTCCAATCACCATATTAACCTTTAAAACAATCCAATTTCGATATCAATCCGACATTTGAGATTTTCTAACAAAATTCATATTTTCCTCAATCAACATTTAATTTGCATTATCCAAGCATCAATTTCAAATTCTAACTATACAGCGACGATCGGCACGAAATTCGAGCCATTAGGGTCAAAAATAATTTTTCAAGTTTTTTTTTTTTTTTTATAAATAATATTTTAATGAATTTCGGAATTTGATTTAATATTAAATAATCCAACAATTTTGAAACATTTATTTAAATCATAAATAAATTCCTTTAAGTCACATCAAGGTTTATTTTAAAAATAAACCTACTTAACCCTTAAACTAAACACATTTAACTTTAATCAAACAACTTAATCTAATCCACATTTAATTAAATTAATCCACCAACCAAATTTCAATCAACCTAAACTAAACACACTTAAGGCATAATTAACCCACTAATCGGGGTTTAGTGAGCTAAACTCACCGGAATCGCTTTCGGCGGGTCTCCGGCGTAGATCGCGACGACGCCGACGACAAACCTACACGGACCAACATCAAATGAGGACCAAAAGAAGGCTAAAATGAGCAAGAAAGGAGCTGGTTCTTGCTGGAAAAACCAGCAACTAACCAAGCTCGACGGGCGGCGGAGCGGCGGCGAACGGCGGAGGAAATGGCGGAGAAGGGCCGGCAGTAGCTCGAGCAAGAATCGGCGGTGGCTCACGGCGGCTAGGCGGCGACGGCGGGGCTTCGGCGGCGACGAACCACGGTCGGCTTGGAGCTGCGACGGTTGGGACTTGAGGCGGAGATGGAGGCACGGTGGCTCGGCGCACGGGACGGCGAGCGGCCGCGCACGGACGAGCGGCGACGGCGGCTCCGGTGGCGACGAACGGCGACGACGTGCGGGCGACGGGGGCGGACGAGCTTGGCTACCGCTGGTTTCTTCCTCTTCTCCCTCTCTCTCTCCTCCCAAGTTCAAAGGTTGAAGATGATGGGGACAAGGGGGAAGTGACATCCCACCTTTCCAAGCCCTCATCCCCACCCTCCACTTGTCCAACTCTCCTTCTTTTGGCCCACCTACCATGACATCACCCTACGTCATCTTCCACTCACTTCCAACCTCTCACAACTTTGGTTCAATGGGTCCAATTCATTTTCCGCCGGTCCAAATCCTTGCACTTCAATTTCCATCAATTCTCTTCCAATTGATTTCCAATTAAAGTTCATAAATTAATCCAATGATCCTAATAAGATTTGTGACGTACCACGACCTCCAATTTCATAATTCGGTCTCAATTTCACGGTTAATTTCACTTTGGCACGATACTAGTGCACTCTAATCTACCGAGCGGCGTTTACAAATTTTCGTGCATTAGACTTGCGATTGATCATCTCAAGCCACAACTTTCGGTTGTCGGGGAAATCTCAAGGTTTCCAATACGGCCACAGGGTACCCAATCGTCAGAAAAGTCGGTTTAGTGTCAATCGGCCAAAGTTGTGCGATCCGGTGGAAATCACCCACACCTGATCACACGTCTCTGTCGAGCCAACCTATTACCGATCTCTAATCGATTTTTATTTGTGCCGAAATGACCCTTGCAGATTATCTCGGTCGAAAGGTCGCTTATTAATCAAATTCTCGAGCCTTATGCATTAGAATTTCTTAACGGCTTCACCGGATAGACTAGATTTCACATGAGTGGCCTACTCAAGGAAATTGACTATATGCGTGCCAACGAAATGCCCGTCTAAATTTATTGAAATTAAAATTGGAAAAATCGGGCTGTCACAGTAATGAGCAGTCCTAATATGACTAGATTTATAGATAGTATGAGATGAGTCGACCAAGAAAGGGTCATGATGACATGTAATCGACTAAGTTGATTAATCGATGAGTCAATCTGAATTGATTAAATTAATTGGATGATATGATTGCGAGTTTATGAATTGAACTGATTTGCAAAAAGAAGTTGAGACCTAGGTAAGTCCTATACCTCGTGATTGTGCTTAGGTAGCTCTTATGGCGTATTTTCTTCTTAATCAGGACTTAGAGGGTAGAACTCGCTAAGACGTTGTCTCACCCCGTTGTGGGATAACCTTTTAGGTCCTTGGATGAAGATTCCCCCCAAACTGCATGGTCATCCCGTGAGAATTACAGAGCAAGTCTCTAGCTACTCCGATCTCGAAGGTTTTTAGGTGTGCGACCTAATTGTAACCACGGTCTGGATCGAAAAGGTTTCATTTCAGGAGATACCCAACCGATTCAGCGCATGGTTCCGTACCAATCCCTTCGGTATTAGACTAGGTCCTCTCAGATCTTTCGATGTCCCCTCGATAGTGCTTGAGGCCGCTCGAGACGAGGATCCGATTGATCCTCCGGATGGTGTAGTAGAGGACCCGCCGTCTCGCCCTGGCCTTGTGGACTTTGCCGAATCAGCAAACGAGTCGGACTAGCTGATCGTAGGATAGCTTGTTTTGAAGAGTCGACCTTTTTATAAACTTTATAAATATCGGCTAGTAATATACATAAATCAATCTAAGATGTATAAAGGTGTGTTGAAATTTTCAAAGAATGGTGACCTTACTTTCTATCCCATTGAATTGTTGTCTAGAGATTATTTATCTGATTCTGCATGTGCATTTAAAAATGAATGGGTCGACGATGCATCTTGGGACATCACTATTTAATCGACCAAAGAGGGATGGGTACGTACTCGGAGGATCGGGGTGTGACATGGGGGATTCTTCTTCAGCATTAATTGCAGTGGGATCAACAGTCTTGCAATATTTGGAACAAAATCTCTGAAATAATTAATTATCCCAATGAATTGTTGAACTTGCTTTACTGTAAAATTCTCTTCTGGAAACTTTAGCCCCAGGCAATGTGTGGCCCTGGATAATATGTACATTTATTAAGGTGCATACCAAGGAATTCGATTTCTGTTTGGGTAATATTCATCTTTTTCTAAGAAAGCATAATCCCATGTTCCTTTACAATGTCTATAAACTGCCCAAGGAGTTGGCAGTAGGATTCCTCATCAAGGCTATAAAGCAAGATGTCATCAATGTATATTGCTACGCTTAATAAGATTGGTTGGAAAATTCGACACATGGCATTTTGGAATAAGGATGGAGCCACCTTTAAGCCAAAAGGAATAACCTTCTAATGAAAATGCTGGTTTGGAATACAAAACCCAATCTTAGGCCTGTCTTCAAGAGCCCAATTACCAAAATCTGGCTTTAAGATTAAATTTGGAATAAATATGAGCTTTCGATAATCCGTTAAAAATGGAATTTCTCGAAGGCATAGGAAATTTGTCATCTTGAAGGAAAATGTTAAAGGGCTGATAGTTTATTACCAGTCGCATCTTTCATATGTTTTGCTTAATACGCTTGTTGACATAAAAATCTTCACAACTATTGAGAATCTGAGATTTCAATAAGGCATTCCTTCAAAGTAGAAGCCGAGTGTTCTGGCTTTATTCCCATGTGACTCGCCTTTGTTAGATTGATATTATAATTTTTTTTTTTAAAGGAATGCGAACAAAGAATTTTGGATTTTTCCATAAAGGATGAGGATATTTCTGGGAAAATTCAGAATGAGATTCTGAACAAGATTCTAACAACCTTTGCATGATCGGATCTAACAAACTCATTTGAATAGAAAAAGGTCTTTGGATATTGACATATTTAGAGAATTGGTCTTTATACTTAAAACATTTTTTCAGGAATAATACGAAGTTGAGAAATCTTAGTCATGATGTCCCAACTAATGATTAAATCTTTGTTGGAGAGACTGAATCTGAAGATTTTTGTGGTTATGGAACATTGGAGGAAAATTGTCAAAAACCCCAAACCGATACATTTGTGACAAATATACGCTCCGTTACATTGGATTAATATCACAAAAAATCATAAAAATTGTATAATCGTGACAAACAGATAGTAAAATCCTAAACCGATACATCGGTCACTTGTCACGTGTCATTCGAATTAATAATTTGACAGTAAAATTTAACGAAAACTAACAGATGGTAAATTTGTCACAAGTATATTAGTTTGGGGCAAATTTATCAATGGTATACCAGTTTTGGATTTTTAGTGGTCAAAAAATTAGTTTTTGGTAAATTTGTTACAAGTGTATCAATTTAGGGTTTTTTAGGATATTAACATTTTTAAGAACTTTCCCCTTTTATACATCACCCAAAAAATTGAGATATTTATGTTATGAAAACATTTCCCTAAAATGATAGTATGTATCGTTTGAAATAATTAGTTAATAAAAAATATTTTTATTATTGATAACGCTTTATATTTGAACATTTTCGCTTTTCGCAAATAATAAAAATACTCTCCATCTATTCATTTTCGTAAACAACACAAACTACTTTTCTTAAGAAAATATTTTCCACTTTTTTTTTTCGAAGCAAGTTCACCCTTAATGAGGAAATATATCCGCTTTCAATGCACCGATTAAGAAGTGAAGTGCTATATGTAACGAACGTGACGGGTGCAATGGGGCGAGATGTCTTGGGTTAATAATGTGTGATGAAAGCTGGCACTGACTTTTCGACATGTTTGACATACGACGATGGAGACGTTGTCCGCGAGTATCGAGACCCTTGTTTTTTCTTTTCGTAGTACTAAACGATGACCCGAGGCAGTTGGGTCCCGCATTCCTCCCAACACGTGCCTGGATCACCGGGTCAACGGTGGACGTTGGTTGTAGTAAATGGATTGACGGGCGTTTTGAAATTTAGGGCGGAGCGGGACATGCGGGGACGAATATCATCCCTGTTGTCATGTGATCTATTGGCTATTGGGGGCCAGAAGTCCGTGCGTGCATTCGGTCAGCGAGGTGCGCTAGCCATGGATAGAATTTACGGCGTGAATTGTGGGCTCTTGGTTATTTTCAATATGGATGTGGTACGGTTTGACTTGTTGGGCCGATAGAACATCTTGATAACGTGCGTTCGAGGCTGCGTTCGAGGACAATGATTCAAAGTAGGATGGGAGCCAAAAAAAAAAAAAATACAAGGTTATGATTCAATAAGGCCTCTTAATCCAACATGGGACTATGGAATATCATGAAATGGGATCCCTCCTTCGTAAAGTCATCAGAATGATTTGTTTTTCCTTATTGTTTCACCTAACTACAAGTCCATTTTGAAAAGGCCTCTCGGAATGAGGCTTATGTCTTTGGGTGAATGAGTTTGATCAATAATTGAGCCATACCCCTAATTGGGATTGACCTTATGGTAAGAATGTTCCTATGCTTTCAGCTCAAAAACCGCTGGTTGCCGGTTAGATTTAGGTCCCAAGAACTCGTATATGAGTAAGAGCTATGATAATGAGTAGTAGGGGTGATTGGTTCCTAATTCTGATTTTTTGGAACCAAGAGTTGGACCATGCCTAATTGGAGCCAGTTCTAGAGTCGGGTAGTTTAGGTCCAATTTGTGCATTGTAAAAAAAAAATCACTTTTTTTTAAAGAATATTTGTGTTGCACCATTTCACTAAAAAATTATATGTTGACCTAGTGGTTATATTGTTATTTTTTCATGTTTCAATTCTCCATATGTGTAAAAGTTTTTTTTTGCTTTGCATTAGCATGTTTATACATATTTACCACAAATAAAATCATTTCACCATTTTTTGGACATTTTTACCATAAAAATGAGTTTTTTTGCATGATTCGACACACATTTACTGGATGATGAATCTTTTTTTTTTTAATATCATTTTTACCACATGTTATATACACTTGCAACAAATAAAATCCTTTTACCAAATTTGGGACACATTTACCATGAAAATGGATAAATTTGGACAATATAGCACAAGACCTAAAGTACTGGAGATGAGGGATGGTGATATTTCATGGATAAATTGAGAAAATAAGAATACTGATAAGTCACTCATGTTTTAATTCCTTCAATATTATTCAAGAACACATTTAGCACTTAGTGAGGACTCTTACTATATCGATGAAGCATGTAGTGTCAAATTATGTTCAATACCATGAAGAAAACATCAGTCGCGTGTGATGCATTTTTAAATCGATGAATGTTGGGACACCTATTCTAGGAACCCGGGTAGTCTTCGCCTTGGGACTGGAAACCAACCAATTCTAGGTTTCAGGAACCGGGAATCCCGGTTCGGTGCTGAGCTACTTTCACTGTAAATAGCCTACTAATTGGTAATTACGGTCGTGCCGTGAATTATCAAAGAGGAAAATACGCGACCCATGGTCATGTGATGGGTCGTGAAAGACAGAAATCATGAGAGTTGGACCTTGATGCTCTTCAAGTGGGCTTGGATGATGAAATGGTATTTTCACTCCTGAAATTGGGCCAGGATAAAAAGCGGACTATAGTGGCCCGAAATGGTTGCTTCAGCTTCAGATAAATGATTCACGAAAGAGAACATACATATTAGGTCGGTCTTCGATCTAGAATAATTTGTACAAGTTTTACATATGGTTGATAATACATGGAAAAGTTCAGTTATGTAGGTAATACGTGAAATTTACATAGATCATCTTATCCAACTTTATTTATGGAAATTGATTTTCTTCATTCCCTCAACAGACAAACTTGAAATTTGATTAGATATATCTGACCCGAAATTTTTATCAGATGTACCTAATGTCGGCATTTGATACAAAATCTAGTTTTACAATTGTGTATTGGAAGTATCCTGATGCATAGAATCTGAATTTTTCATTGAGCCAAATTTCTCTCTTTCGCCATCCAAGTTGCTTACATGTCTCGATCAACTCAGTAGTTCAAGAGTCATGTCCTTAAGTTGGAAATGAATAAATGCCTCAGCAAACGATTGGTTTGATTTTTTTTTCCTTAAATGCATTTGAATTTAGAATCATATAGTTCATTTATCATATCTAACATACATCCATGCATGGTTTGCATCCACAGTAAGAGTTCGCATTTATATCTATCTATCTATCTATCTGTCTATCTATCTAACAAAGATTACTTCTTATTAATCTGTTTCCTGAGAACATAGGGAGAAGACCAAGTAAAACTAACATTTAATATTTGCACAGAAGGGAGCTGCTTCATTTTGTATGGAAAACGAAATGGATTGATGCACGACACAAGAGACAAGCCGAAACAACGCGGCTTCTTTGTCTTCCTCGGTCCAATGACAACTTATCCAATAATGAATCAACACCTGGACGTTAGGGAGGGGACGCTACGCATCTTGTTTTCTGGTGCCGGAAAGAAAAGTCAAGCGGGACGTGCGGGACAGTCGGCAGAGGGTTTCTAAGAGGAACTTGATTTGATCTTTTTCAACGTTCCGTAGGAAAGGAGATGTATGTGCCGATTGGTCGGCCAACCCGAGAGCGACCACTTTTCGTGATATGAGCTGTGAATATAGAGAGCCTTTAGGCAGACCTTTATTGCTGTTTCGAGATTGGAGTTGGGTTTTTATCATTTTATGTGCCGAGGAGAAGAGGCTTGTCATTTTGGGCAGATGCCCTCCTCCTTTTGAGGAGCAACTCGATCCTTCTGTTGCCGGACTTCGGACGTTGGAAAACTATCCCGTTGCAAACTCGAAGTCTCCCGAGACTTACGGAGACAAAACAGCCACATTAAAACTCGGTCGTAATGGTGTTGGCATGTCCTGAACGTGTGTGCTACTCTTGCCGGTTCATGTTGGTCTACAACATTTAGATTTTGATTCCAAATGTCCAATAATTAAACTATGTTTGAAAAACGTGTCGATCATTAATAACGCATGAAGTGAAGTGTATAGTATCCGGGGGATATTTTTCTTCTTTTGTTCGTGTTTTATCTCGTGTCCGATTCGTGTGGTGCAAATGGATTGTGCCCATCCCAGCCACCAAATCTATGAAAATTGTTGTCCATTTTTCACGTTTCCTAGATTTCTCAATAATAGTCAACTAAATAATGCAGACAACAACTTTACCAAAAAAAATAATGCAGACAACAAGAACTGTCCAAGATCGAAGAAAAGAAGTCAGAATGAAGATTGGAAAATCTTGAAGATTCTACGGACTGAACGGTTGGATATTTCGATTTTTTTCTTCTTTTTTTTTTTGTCAAAAGTAATACTTCATTCATTTTCATAAAAAAAATAATAATGAAAAAACGTAGTTCAACTACAAATCAAGATACATCCTGATGGATTTATTGGAATTGGGCTTACGGCCCGTCCGCCCATGCTGGGCCCAAAAGGCCCGGCCCACGGGAAAAAGGGCCCGTGGAAGGGGGGAGAGGTATAAAAGGGAGGAGAGAGAGAGAGAGAACAGAACATCTTTGGCATTCAACGTACGCTCTCCGCGCGTTTTCTCTCCCGAAGAACAAGAGGCATACGGCTTCCAATTTCTCCCCTTCAAGGCTTAATCGGATCGAATTTCTTCATCTTCTTCATCATTGGTGTTTAATGCGTGGCTAACAAGGTACGCTCGAATACGTGGTGTGCTTTACGATCGGTGATGCGTGTTTTCCGGGCTTCGTCTTCCGCATTGATTTAGGGGTTCGATTTAGTGTCGAATCCGGTTTTCGAGGATCGGTCATTCCCAACATTGGTATCGAGCCCTAGTTCACGTTTTCCCGATCAATTTGATGTTTTTTGATTGAATTTTCGCGAAGAAATTCTCGGCCGTACGGATCGGGGCAAAAATCCCGACACCCGAGCGCTGTTCGGCCATTTTTCTGAGTTTCCGTAAGTCGAAATCAAATTCTGAAAGCACTGGGAGAAGCGCGACGTCGAGACGAGTCCGGAGATGTGTCGACCGTCGCCGGGCGCCGCCGCACGCGCCCACACGCGCGGCCGGAAGGCGCTGCGCGTGGGCGCGACGCGCCCGAAGCGCCAGCATTGGCCTGGGCGCGTGCGTGCGAGCACGCGCCGGTCGGCGAACCGGGCGCGTGCACGCCGCCGGCGGGCGACCGGCACGCGCCGGTCGCGGACCGACGCGTGCGCGTCACCGATGACGTCATCGTGACGTCACCCAACGGCCGATAACCGTCGGGATGACGTCATCGATGACGTCAGCCGATGACGTCGGTGGCGGTGGCGACCCGACCGACGACCCGACCCGACCGACGACCCGACCCGACCCGCCGGGCACGCGCGCGCACGTGCGAGCCGACGTCCGCGTGACGTCGCCCGCCACGCGCGTGGCACGTGCCGCCGACGCGTCCGCGTGACGTCGGCCCCGCACGCGCGAGGCACGTGCGGTCGGTCCGCGCGAGCGGTCCGACCGGGCCGACCGGTCCGACCCGCGCGCCCGTTGACCCGACCCGTTGACCCGTTGACCGTTGGCCGTTGACCGACCGTTGACTTTGACCGTTGACCCGAAAAAAAAAAAAAAAAAAAAAGGAATTTGTTTCTTTTTCAGTCATGCCTATGTGTGTTATAAGTAATCCATTTTTTAATTCTGCATTTGTTGCATGAATTTTGGAAAATTATGTATTTTCCCTTATCAAAATTATGGATTATTCTGCATTTGTTGCAGGGACTATAATGAGTTATGCGAGATACCGCAAGCCCAAGAAGGGACGAGGGAAATGCAAGACTTAAAAGGCTGATGTCGATTTAGCTAATTATCGGTGGCATGACGGTGATTTAGTATCACATGTGATCAAGGTCAATCGATGATACAGAAATCATCCGGAATGGTTATCTTATGCCGGATTTTCGAAGGTGCGGCTTTGATGAACACTCTTCCACCCGAATGGCAAGCAGTGTTGGATCGGTTATGGGAGGTCAACGTGGTCCCGGATTATAGGAAGCTAGTGGAAGCTTTTGTAAGAGAATACTATAGGATTGAGTTGGCCAAAACTTCAACCCTTAGATTGAGCGCCACATGGCGCCGAGTGAATGCGCATTGGTGGCGACATGAAAGCTCTCCAAAAGTTTTTCCTTGGTTGGCAAATGTGCCTTCAGTTTTCTCAGATGTTTTAAATGACAGATTAGAAAGGTCATTCCCTATTTATCCCTTGGATTAATTTGAGATGTTTTTTGATGTCAATATCTCTTTTCATGTTGATATTTTTTCCCTGTATATATATTGCTTAGTGTAATGTATAGTTGTATTATGTGAAAGCATTGTTATTTTATTATATATTAGATTTTATTTGCTTTTTCGTTATTCTTTGGTTCTTTGTGGGTAATTAGCTGTGGGTAGTTTTTAGAAGCTTTTGTAGCTTCACGGAATTGATTTTGCATATGACAATCATATTAATGATAGTTTTGAGTTAGGATTTTTGGAGGATGATTGGAAACATAGTGACCTTTTGATTCGAAGCCTTACTTGAAATTATTTATTAATATGATAGGTCTATGCAAATAGGGATGCATAAATGATAGGCATTAATTATTCGTGCATGGATGTACGATGTGTTGAACGATGGTTCGGCAACTAAGAACGTGATTCGATATGAACGGTAACAATTGTGAAATATTGAATAAGAAGATTCAATATGTCTTTGGAAAAGCAAGAAGCACTAGAAGCTCTTGACCATGTTATGGAAGATCTTAAGGATGCCATGCGCCACCTTGAGCTGGTAGAGGACCGCCTAACGGCATTTGAGCCGAAAACGGACATTTGCAATCTTTGGTTCTAGCTCGAAAGGGCTTTGTGCTCTAAGCGCAAACGTATTGATTCGTTCAATATGTGGGAATGCAAAGGATCAAGTCCTTATTGCAAGAAATCAAGAGTTAACCAACACAAGAGAGGAAAATGTCCTCAAGTGAAGAAAATGTCAAGGGTGAGGTGTTACAATTGTGACAAGAAATGTCACTATGCTTGCAATGTTGTGAGTCAAAAAGGTCAACTCCTCTTGTACATTTGAGAACTTTGCTTATGTGTCAAGTTCAATATTATTGGCTGAATCCAATCCTTTGTGGATGTAGATTCGAAGTGACGGACCATGTAGAGAAGGATAGAGAATCCTTCATGGAATTCCGACAAGTACCAACTGGAACTAAGTGGATCCATATGGGAAACAACTCTAGAGCTGATGTAAAGGAATTGGCACCGGCCAATTGAACATGAGTGGTGGAGGCACCTTTGATGTTCTATTTGCTCTGGAGATTCGTCGAAATTTAGTGTCTGTCTTAGCGTTGGTTAAGCTTGGTTTTAGTGTGAACTTCCATAATAAATGTGTAGATTTGCGTTTAGATACAAACTACTATGGTTGTGGTCACTTTTGAATGGTTTTATTGTACTAAATATTGACTGTGATGATGTCAATATGTTATTCCCTTGTTTCACGTCTTCTACCTTATATGATAATGATGTGAATATGGTGGCATGCTAGACTTGGTCATATGGGCCAACAACATATGTATAGACTAGCCAAAGAGGGCTTGTTGGGCAATATTGAAAAAGTCGATTTGTCCATATGTGAGCATTGCCTAGTAGGGAAAATAACAATGAAACCATTTAGAAAAAGATAAAAGAGCTGGATTTCCTCTGCATTTAATCCATTTGGACGTCTGTGGTTCAATGAATATGAGAGGAAGGCAAGGGGTACATTTATTTCATCACTTTTATATATGATTATACTCGAGTCGGACATGTCTATTTGATTTCTCATGAATCAAGCATAAGTTGTTTGAAGGTTTATGAACCCGGCGAGAAAATCAATTAGACAAGAAAATAAAAGCATTGAGATCCGATCGAGATTGAGAATATTTATCGATGTGTTCGAGAAAATTATGTGATGAAAAAGGAATATAAAGATAGTTGTCTATTCCATATACTCCTCAACAAAATGGTGTTGTGGAAAGAAGAAACGAGAACCCTCTTTGGAAATGGTTAGGTCCATGATGGTGCATGCTAACTTACCTATCACTTTTCGGAGTAATGCGTTGTTAATCGCTACCTATATACTTTAGGATGCCTTCCAAATCGTTGCTTCCACTCCATATGAGTTATGGACGGTTAGAAAACCGGACTTAAGTTTTCTTAAGCCATGGGGTTGTCTTTGCCTATATTCATGAGTCCTCTCACAAGTTTGGGAAATTGGGTCCCAAAGGAAATAAGAGTATTTTCATGAGATACTGCGAACACTCGAAAGGGTATGTGTTCATAGGTGAGCAGGAAAGTGGGAGTATAACTGAATTTGAATCACGAGATGTCACATTCTTAGTGGATGAATTTCCTAAGAAGGGCGAAATAAGGGAGATTGTTTCCTATTTGAAACCTTGGATCAAGATAATGATGTTAGTGGAGTTCGTCCAAGTGGGAGTAATATGAGATGTGATGAATTGAATTCAACTCATTCTCAATTGCAACCACCGATGTGACAACATCATCATTACCTAATCCAAGTGGGAGCATGATGGGGAATGATGTGCTAAGTGTACAATCTCCCATACGGTGAACAAGTCGCCAAAGTATTCCCCGTCAATGTTTTGACATCGAAAGGGAAACTTTTTATGGTTGCTCCACAAGATGAGGATGAGCCAAGAAATATTAATAAGGCTCTAAATTGCCCTAATAAGGAAAAATGGATTCATGCAATGAAAGAGGAAATGGAGTCAATCAAGTCAAACCATGTTTAGGAATTGGTTGATCTTCCAAAAGGACGCTTGAGCTATTGGGAACAACTAGGTTCTCAAAATAAAGCGAAAGGGCGATGGCTCGATAGAAAGGCATAAGGCTCGCCTTGTGGCGAAGGGGTATAATCAACAGGAAGAAATTGATTATGAAGGATATGGGTGAGGCTGCATACATTCTTGAAGTTAAGTTTTCAAGAGATCGTTTGAAGAGATCGTTGTCTCTTTCGCAAGAAACCTATATAAATGAGGTTCTTGAACGATTTCGTATGCAAGACTGTAAACCCATAGACACTCCTATTGCAAAAGGTGAAGGATTGAGCCATAGACGTGTCCAAGGACTCCACAAGAGAAGGAATAAAGGGAACATGTTCCTTATGCTAGTCTTGTTGGAAGCTTGATATACACTATGATGTGTATAAGACTGGCATATGTTTTGCGGTTGGAATGGTGAGTAGATACCAATCCAATCCAGTCCAAAGACAATGGAAAGCCGTTAAGAGAATACCGAGGTATCTAAAGGGGCTAGCGATTATACGATGAGTTATAAAGGAAAGGATCTGCGACTCTAAGGCTATCCACGATGCCGATTGGGGAGGAGATTTAAAAGAAATGAAATCTACCTCGGGTTTGTTTCTCTTACCGAATGATGGCACCATATGTTGGAGCTGTAAGAAACAAACATGCATAGCCTTGTCCACGATAGAAATTGAGTTTGTGGCATTATCGCGGTAGTGTAAGAAGATGTTTGGCTTTAGAGATTTTTGGATCATTTAGGTGTTATTGGAAGTCTGCAGATTTGTTATTTGTTAACCTGTGATAGCCAAGCGGCGAAAGAGTACACCAAAGATCCAAAATATCATGGCAAGACCAAACATATAGATACCAAGTATAATTTTGTAAAGGATATGGTTGCACGAAAGGACGTGAACTTAGAGTACATACTACGCATAGAATGGTAGCGAGATCCTATGACAAAGCCAATACCCGAGAGATGTTTTTGTGGCCATATGAAATCTCTAGGGTTGCGTAGAAGCCGATGTACTTGAATATTGTAATTTCCCTAAGTGTTTACAATTTGATGAATTTGTGTTTTCATCATTAATGCCTATGAATCTTTGTTTGATCTTTATGCATCTTAATGCTCGGTGCATTATTTTAAGTTGAGAAGTATGTCGAACGGATATAAGATTAGCCCACTCACACGGTAATCGCCTCTATTTTCTTGTGTGATAAATAGAGATGAGACTGTTTTTTAAGCTTATTATCTAGGTGATAATCGAGAGCTCAAGCTTAAAACATGTATGTCGCCTTAACTAAGTGTTAAGATGAGGATATAATACTTACTATGTCCGAAAGTAAAATACCCCACATATTTTACCTTATCCGTCTAAGATGCCGGATGTGAGTTCGATGAATTTTGTGAATGAGTAGATACGTGAACTCAAGTTAGACATTGGGTATGTCCGAACTATCATGTACGGTATTGAAAGTGTAGACATACGCTCCATGGGAAAGGAGTTAATACCGTAATACGTATTTCATACTACGTATGCATGAGACGACCAATAAGAGTGGCAAAAGTTTGATCTCAACTTTTATGTCGTGTGAGACTCTTGAGGAAGAGAGTTCCTCAATTTTTTAGTCCCCTCATGACTCTTACTTATTCTCAAGATTTCTATTTAGTGTTTGCTATCTTAGGATGTTGCCAATGGTCATGAGTGATTCGATCTAATGGGGCATTTCTAGAAAAGCAAGTTTGGACTGAAATTGAGAGTTTGAAGGAAAGAGGAAGATCGATTATGGAGAATCACATTGTAGTTTTGTATTCACCGGTTAACCAATTATGATTGTCTTTGTGATAATCATAGTTGTGAATACAATAAATATATCATTGTTTAAAAGAGATCAAGAGAGATATAAATGTGATCGATCGATCTAGGGTACTGCATACTAAATCTACTCAGGATGTGATGCCCATTATGAGCTGCTATATATTCCTAACAGATGTATGGCAACGAGCTCTCAAAGTATGCTGGTCGCACGGATTATTCACCAGTATGAATGTTGAAGAGAGGAAATCGCCCATGTTGGTTTTGTACCATCATGTGCGAGTGGGAGATGATGGATTTATTGGAATTGGGCTTACGGCCCGTCCGCCCATGCTGGGCCCAAAAGGCCCGGCCCACGGGAAAAAGGGCCCGTGGAAGGGGAGAGGTATAAAAGGGAGGAGAGAGAGAGAGAACATAATGCTTGGCAATTCAACGTACGCTTCTCTCCCGCGCGTTTTCTCTCCCGAAGAACAGTAGGCATATGGCTTCCAATTTCTCCCCTTCAAGGCTTAATCGGATCAGAATTTCTTCATCTTCTTCATCATTGGTGTTTAATCTGTGGCTAACAAGGTACGCTCGAATACGTGGTGTGCTTTACGATCGGTGATGCGTGTTTTCCCGGGCTTCGTCTTCCGCATTGATTTAGGGGTTCGATTTAGTGTCGAATCCGGTTTTCGGGGATCAGTCATTCCCAACACATCCTAAATAGTTTCAAAGCAACACATGCTCCAAATAATCATATGAATAAATGGGTCATGCGTTTAAATAGCATATTTGTGACTTTTCGAATCAAAATCAGCAATCAATCATTGAATCAATCTTCAATAATGAGCACATACTGAGAACTCTATATGTTGCTATGGCTTTGCCTTTCGGCAGTGCACGCCTAAGTTCGGTGTCCCCAACACTATCGCCATTCAGAATAGAAAGGTCGATTGAGCACATATCTAACTATAAGAGCAAAGCCTTCACAAAACTTCTCCAATGTCTTGAGAAAGACTTGTACACCAACAAAACTTGAGGAAAGCGAAACCCTAAAAACATGCACACAAAAATCCCCAGATCTATATTAGATTGGGATTCCTCCTCGAAATGGGAGAAAGAATCTTCTAGATCTTGATTAAATTGGAAGAGAAAAGCTCTCCAAACAGGGGGAAAGTAAGGAAAAGAAAACAAATAACCAAATCAATCAAAGAAAAAGGGAGGGGAGGGAGAGATTTAACTCAAACTTTCCCCTTATAGAGGTTGAAGAAGAAAGTTGTGTTAAAATGAGAGGGAGAGGAGATAAGGAGGCTAGCGGCTAGGATTTCATTCAAATATGATTACGTTATTTTGAAAAGTTTTGAAAATCTGAATGCCATTTAATTTGTAACAGTTTTGTAATGTCTGATTTGGTTTGTTTCTTTAATTAATCGTCTCTTTCATTTGTCTAAAAAGATAATCTCCAAATCATACTCAAAACATACCAAAAATAAGAATCTCTCTATTTATTTGCTGGGTTTTACATATTCTTATTTTTCATCTTTTCCAACATATTTCTCCAATAAACCTATTGGAAACTGTGATTTATTTTCCACGTTCTCTAGATTTCTCGAGAATGGTTAACTTAGTCATGAAGAAACAAGAACTGTCCGAGATGGAAGAACAGAAGCCATAGAATTAAGACTGGAAAATGTTGAAGAGTCCAAGTAGAAGGCAAAACCTTAGCGGTAAGGGCGCGTTTGGTAACGATTACATCCCTTAACCGATTCGACAAGAAATGATTATTTTTGATTGTTCCTAACCGATTCTAAGTAAAAACACGTGTTTGGTAGAATCGTCTAAAATTTCGATTCGGAATAGAATTGCGTTTGATAACGTGTTTATTGATTGTTCCAAATTATTTTTTTTATTTTTAAATAATTTTTTCTACTTTTTTACTTTCTTTTCTTTTTTTTTTTTCCTTTTTTTCCTTTTTTTTTTTTTTTTCATTTTTTCTTTTCTTTTTTTCCTTTTTCTCCTATTTTTCTTCTTCTTCCTATGGCCGGTCGCCGAACCGGCCGACCGGCCGAACGAGGGCCGGCGACCTCACCAGCGTCGCCGCCCCCGCCGAGGCCGGCCCTCGTCGGCCAAGCCTCGCGGCGGCCGGGCGAGGCTCGCCCGGCCTCGCCGGTGGACGGGCGAGCCTCGCCGGGGCTCGACGAGGCTTGCTCGGCCACCGGCCGGCTCGCCTAGCCCGGCCGGTGGCAGCGAGGCCCGCCCGGCCACCGGTCGAGCTAAGGCGAGCTCGGCCGGTGGTGGCCGGGCGGGCCTCGCCGGTGGACGAGGCGGGCCTCGCCGAGGCCGGGCGAGGCCCGCCCGGCCACTAGTTAAGCTAGGCGAGCCCGGCCGGTGGCCGGGCGGGCTCGCCGGCCCGGGCGAGGCTCGCCGGTGGTCGGGCGAGCCTCCGGCGAGCTTGCCGGACCTCGCCTTGGCCGGGCGAGCCTCCGGCGAGCTCGCCGGACCGGCGGGCGACGGGCGGCGGTGGGCGGCGGCGAACGGCGGCGGGCGAGCCTCCGGCGAGCTTGCCGGACCTCGCCTTGGCCGGGCGAGCCTCCGGCGAGCTCGTCGGACTAGCGGCCGGCGGGCGGTGGCGGGCGGCGGCGGGCGGTGGCGGGCGACGATCGTGGGATGGCCGAAGGAAAGAAAATGGGTTTTATTGTGTTGATTCTTTTTCGATTCTCGGACGTAGAATCAATTTTTTTTTTTTTTATTCTCAAATCTCCTCCAAAAGCGATTCAGGAACAAAATTGTTCCTAACAAAAATTTTACCAAACGTGATTCGTCCCGGCGATTCCTTTTAACAAAAATCGAATCGCCATCATTTTGTTGCAAGCAAATCCAAATAGGGCCTAAGTTTACTCAATCGACAAGAAAATCTGGAAGATTCCACGTGTGTGAACACCCACCCTTGGAAGGCAAAAGGTTCACAAATTTTGACAGGACAAGAAAACTCAGCTGTACTTGTGCTATACAATCTTCCTGTGGCAGGCTGCATTATACAAAGACATAAAAACTGTGTTTTATTAGATTTCGTGAAAACATTATCAATTAATTTTAAATTTTAAATTATTATATAGAGACATAGTTTAATATTTAATTACTTTAATATTTCGTGATTTAATATTTAATTATTTTAATATGTTCTATGAGTAAGGGGAAATGCCTAGAGAAAAGGCTGTAGCTCATTATTTTAAGAAAAGTGCGGGGTTTGGCCCTCCACCACATATGTGTGGGGAGGAGCATGCACTGAAATGCATATCCTCTTTCTCCCTCATCATTCCAACTACGCCGTATGTACTCCATATAAAAACTATGAAACTATATTTCCATACCAATAGTGTATCCCTTGAATACTCATCTATATGTATTGACCTTGTTCATTTCTACATCTACTAGACCATACCAATGTGCTTGCACACATCGAAACACAAACCGTCATTAGTACCAAAATCATGCTTTTGTGTAATCAAATTTTTAGCATAACCCAAGAGGGCTCACGACTGCACCACAATGTCTGGGTTTCCTCCCATAGACCAAACTAGTAGGGCAAACCTTGCAGCGATCCATGAGATTGTGCAAATGCACACGCAACTCTTGTATTTCATGCAACTTTTTGCCTTAATAACACTTTCCAGAAAACACTACGAAATTACCTCATGGTGGAATCAGAAAAAGAACACCAAACTCTAACTCATTAGAACATCCAATTGAACCCAATTTCACTACAACTTTTGTGATAATCCAAGGGCACAACTGCAGCAAAGCAAAGGCCTAATTACCTGAAAGTTTATGGAGCATTATACAAGCTACCAATTGGTTAAGCCTGGGCTTTTAGCGTGTGCACGTGGTATAGCATGGAGCAATTTACTCGTAAATTATGAGATATGAATTCGCGACCTCCAGTTAGTGAGCTGGAAGTCTCCACGCGCCATAAACTAACTATTGCCACATTTAAGGGGAAAAAAAATGCTCAAAACAGACCGTAAAGCCAGCCAGTCAAGCAAATTACCAGCGGATCTTTCTCTCCTAAAACGCTTCGACAAGGACCCATGAATGAATGAGCCACATAAAATTATGAGAAGAGATCAACCATGCTTCGCACTATCTAACGACCATTCTGCGATGGATAAAAAAACCCATCTGACGACATGATTGCATAAGCAAAACTCAGGAGTGGTCCCTGGAAGGGGAAGTCCAATATATGGGAACGATGATGAGTTAGGTGAATGCATTTTTGGGCGAACCAAACAACTAGAGTCGATATCAGGAGGTCAAGATGGAGAACTCTTGTTAATCTTGGCTTTTTATGCAGAAAAAGTCCTAAAAGTTGTGCTGTGTTCATGGAGTTTATTTAATGCTGGCACCATAAAAGGGTAGGCGGAAATCTTTCAAGGTTCTAATTTTTCTTAGGATAAAACTATAATAATCTGACTGGAAAATGAAATTAAACTAGGCTCCCTTTAATTCGCGGAAAACAAATGATGTTGAAAATATTTTTCTAGAAATGATCACTTCTAT
Organism: Eucalyptus brandiana; assembly: GCA_014182725.1. Lineage (NCBI taxonomy): Eukaryota > Viridiplantae > Streptophyta > Magnoliopsida > Myrtales > Myrtaceae > Eucalyptus > Eucalyptus brandiana. The sequence goes on from CM024669.1 coordinate 36,426,956, forward strand.
TACTTCAATAATTAGCCAATGAAAACTGTTTTCATTGCCAACAATGATTTATGTCTAAATATTTTCATGGTGATGAAAATATTTTTTGTTCATTTATTTTATAAGCGATATGAGTAATTGATTTTTATGAAAATGTTATGCAAAACATTCATTTTTGCAAAATAAACGGAGTCTGCAAGTGCATTTGTTTTACTAAAAATTTCATAATAAAAGAAAATATATTCCATGAAAATCATTTTTAAGGAAAATTGTTAGTTTTCATTTGTTTGGTAGTTTAGGGAAAATGATTTCCTTCTTGCCAGAGGGAGGAGTCGTTTTCCCTTAATCTAAACTTGTTGTTTTGAGTCTGTGAAAATTGTTTTCCATAGATCAATCAATTTTCCATTATCAAAATACTAGAAAGTTGGAAAACAATTCTTGAAAATAGGTTTTGCATCAAGCAAATGTCTATTTCACATAGAAAGAATAATTTAAATAATATTTTTCCTAAAAATGATTGTTTGTATTGTTTACCAAATTAAATAAACAAAAAAAAAATCATCATCCACAAAAATATTTAGTTGTAAATTGTTGTCAATGATGGAAAATATTTTTCATTAACTAATTATTTCAAGTGATACAAGCAATTATTTTGGGGAAATTATTTTCTAAATAATTCATTCTTCAATAAGCCAATGCACCATATATAATAATCAGACATTATTGATTAAATTAACACCTCTATACCTAACTCTGCCATGCCAATCAGTCTCCGGACGATGACGATCTAACACTCGGTCACATGATCTCATGATTCATGCAGATGTTTGAGCGAAGTGGATGATATTATAAAGATTGTCGTTGCATAGCCTTTTAAAGCTGAGAGTAGTTGGTACCCAATGACGAAAATTCAAAGGACAAAATTATCGCACAAGAGATGCTCGAGCACATGTTTCTCCGGTGCTGTAAATTGCGGAAACCCAAAACGTAGGTCAGGAAGCTTCCCAAAAAGCTATTCCGGTTGTGAAGGTGCTGCTATGTCGAATGTCTTATAATAGTTACAACCTCCATTTTCAGGGCTAAGTGCTAGCAAGAAAGTTGTACCTAATAAGCTCTGTGCTTCAGCAATCGATGGGGATTGCCTCAATGGCTACGCTTCCCACATTGGAAGAGAGAGGTGAGAAATTCGATCCTCACCTTCTTGTGGGGTTCCGAATGGGAATGTTTAGTTTCAGGTGTGGAGTTTGACTTTTACGCTCTATAAGGAGACGGGGCAAAAATCTAAATATGAATTAAGAATTAACGTATGACGGACATAAAAGAAAAAGCTCTAGGCGCCAATGACAAAAGCCATTTGTACATGTGGATGTAGGACACCCTTGCATCGAACTCTTTTTTTTTTTTTAATCATTGGATTGTTCTGCATAAAAGTTCTTTAAGTTGTTCTGCGTCCGTGGAGCTGTCTTGACCAATTGCCGGAGCGCGGGACCGAAAGAAAGGGGAAAAGAATCTCGGAAAGTTCTAACGCATACTGTACTAGGATAAACTATTGTAATGTGTCTGCGGAAAATGATGGTAAAATAAATAACATATTGTTATTCTCAATTCAACAAACACCTTGATCCCTAATCTGCCAGGCCAACTAGTCTCCAAATCACGCAAGAGATGCTCATGCGCGTGTTTGTTTGGTGTAGTAACAACCATAAAGTGGAATGCCATAGTTATATATTATATATTTGTTAATAAAAATTGTGGCCCCTCCAAAAGTAGGCGAGGTGGCTTCCTAGGAACCGTGGCGGTTGTCAACGTACTATATCCGTGAAAAGTTTGTCTAATGCGTTGTGGAAGCCACGGCACCTCATACCAAATAAGCTGTTGTGTTGGTGAGAAAAGACATTTAGGAATGGTACATAGACATAGGATCCCTCTTTCAACATTTGACTCCTTTGCCATCAAAGATTATGGGTAAATAAAAAAGGCCTGCCTGAGATCCTCTGTTGATCTTATCATAGACAGTAGGCTTTTAATAAATTGAGGAACCAGTGTTTGCACAAGTTCACAAGTTCAAATCCTTACACAACCCGATTTAAGTAATCCCATAAAATTTCACTACAGACTAATTAAACCGGTAATCCGAGTCTAGTATCGAAACAATAATTAAATAATTAAGAAGCTCGAAATGGATACCTCGATTGACCTATCTTATGAATGCGGATTGAAAGGAGCATACGTTAAACCAAAACAAAACTATGACTAAAGTGGGAAGTCAACCACTGGGATTCGCCCCAGTGGCCACCCTTCCAACATGGAAGGAGGTGAGGGGTTCAAATCCCCACCTTCTCAGGGGGGATGGGGTGGGGACGCGTAAGTTTCGGGGTGAGTGGGTTCAATTTCTCACGTCCCGCAAGGCGGGCGAAAGTACGAAAGTGAGTGTAGAGTAGAAATAGAGTAGAGGACCGAAGAAAAAAAAAAAAAAAAAAAAAAAGTGGGAAGTCAAATTGACACGGGAGTAAAGTGAAGACACTTTTCAAGCAAGTCACATTTATAACTTCTAGTGAAATCAAATCTATCTCCAATTACACACGCATTCCGGAGAACACCAAATCATTATATCAGACTTTACATAGAGGTTTCAAACGATTCCTTGAACTAGTACAGGGGTTCCAGACTTTGTGGCGGCTAAAAATGCAATTATCTCCTAGCCAACTAATCAATCGTAGCTTATCATTATACAGTTGATATCTGCTATTAATTGTAGAGCAGTAGTTGCACGTCTAATATTCGCTGAACCATAAAATATCTCGCAACCAGCAGATAATACGGAAATCAATCGTGGCATGAACGTGAATATATTGTAACCTCGTATGTCAGAAACCGATCTTGGGTAGTCAGGATAGTCCCGACCATAGCATTTTAGTCTAGCTAACACGTGTCTTGGACCTACCCAAATCTTGTGGATAGGTCGCAAGCTCCACCAATCTTTGGTGCATCATAGACCAATCGAACATGAGCGGCCCTAACTTGGTTGTCGCTTAGCTTCACCTGGCGCGCCCGCGTAGTTTGCTTAGCGATTGCCCTCATCTCCCGGCTCGATAGCGCTCGTGACGAGGACGGCTCGGCACCCGTGTCTTCTCCATTAAGGAAGCCTATACTTGTCAAATCTCGTGAGGAAGTTGGAACTCAATTATCAGCATCCTGCACGATGAGGAGATGAGGTGCCTCTGTGGCCCTACAAGCATTTGTTCCTCTCGCGAATCATGTTGACCATGGCTAGGCAGTTACATCATGGTTTCAAAGAAAAAGTGTGTAAATTTCTTTGGATGCCAAAGTATTTCGTGAGTTTATAACATTTCTCAACACGTTTTATATGTTAACACGTTGATAGAAATTTACTCGTCATTTACTCATCATGGAAGTCGCTTTCATTTCCATGAGAATGTTTGCTCAGCACGGCATTTTACATTAGGGCTATGATAAATATGCCTAGGTACGAAGACTTACCAACTCATGGACAAGACTCGGCGTGGTCGATAGCTAAGTAGAACTGATATTGACATACGACATGCGATACAATACGACATGCCGACACGTCGTTTATCAAAATAAAGAATTCTGACACATTGGGACTCATTATATATTAAATGTATATTTATATATAAATATAACAAATTATCATTTTTATGATTATTTCAATCAAATTAATTTGATTAAAATTTACAAATAAATAAATAATAAAAAGCCTAGATGAATTTACATTAAAAACATTAATCCACAATTTATGAATACCATTCATTGTTTCGGTTTGACAAATTCAACTCTATTCCAATAAATCATAAAACTTGGAGAAAAAAAGTAAGCAATTCATATTTTGGACTTGCATGTCAGACGTGTTAGAAGAGAAGAAAAAAAATTTGAGGGTGAATTATGTATCATGAGAAATGAGAGTTAGAAGAGAAAATTAAGTTTTTTTTTTCTTTCCCCATTTATTATTTTTATTATTATTTTATTATTTTTTAACATATGTACATTTTGAACTCCCATTATTGAAAATTTTAAATCACATATCGGAAACTTGCATATTGAAATTCAAGAAGAGAGTGTCAGGAAAGTTGACTAGAAATTGGATTTTCTGACACATATTGATCAAGTGTCTGAGAGTGTCCGAGAATGTTGGACACATGTCGGAATGTCCGACACGACACGACGACATGAAAACTTTCAAAGAGTGTCAGTGCTTTCTAAGTCGATAGTCAATTGCGTCCTAGCTTGGTTGCACCATAGACCTTAACATAATGACAACTCCCTAATAAGCATGGCGAACATTTATGGCGGATGTCGAATTAGGAGCACATTTCACTCTTTAAGTTGGTCTCTCCTCCTTTTGCTAGAAATTGAGTGCGTAGACAGGGCACACGAAATAGGGACTATTTCCTTGAGGTTTTCATAGCTCAGCTATCAGTCAAGGCACTAAACAGAGAACTTAGCTATGGGTCAGCCAGCATACCAGCATATGAACCCTAGGTTGACGGGGACATTTTTTTTTTTTTTTATCAGATTCCGACTTAGCATCTTAGAAAGAATTTTCCCGAGAACCATTGGGCACTCGACAGGTAACATCTCTTGTCTGCACATATTAAAGTTAAGCCGTTCGACGGTACATGCATGTTGATCTGTATGATGAGAGATCTGAAAGATGCGAAGGCGGTTCACAAAAAAAAATAATAGATGCCATATCCTAACATTCAAAAATTAACTTTGACATCGACTGGTAAATCGATTTTAGAAAGGGTTTGATACCTTGAGCATCATTCGAGGATAAAGACCTAGGGCAACAACTAGGCCTCTTTTTCTTGGTTGAAAGGTAGCTGGAGGACGACCATATGCGTGAACATAGATGAGCTACGCATCAATCTCCCCCTGCAGCCTCGCTATATTAACTTCCGGTCTCCTCCCACGAAGTTGCAAAACCTAGTCCTCTTTAAAACATCTCCACACATACATCCCCCCTTTCTCTCTTGACCCAACGGCATGAACTAGACGAGACCCCTCGAGCTTCTGTGCCACTTCGGTCCTCTCATATTCTGTAAGGAAGAAGAACCCAAAACCCAAGCCCCGGCTTTCAACCATGGTAGTGCCAACATCAGGCTCGGGCCGGGTCCTCATCGTAGGGGCGACTGGTTTCATTGGCCGTTTCATCACGGAAGCGAGCATCGCTGAGGGCCGGCCGACGTACATCCTCGTTAGGCCCCGCTCGAGCAGCTCCTCCAAGGCGAACACCGCCGAGACTCTGGAAAAGAAAGGCGCGATAGTCATACATGTAAGACTTTGGCATCTGATCAGAAAGAAGAAAATCGACAGCGTTTGGAGAACCCTCTAATTCTGGTCTTTCTGTCTTTGTTGAGAATTTGCTAGGGTTTGATGAATGACAGGAGTCTCATGGAGGCAATACTCAAGGAGCATGAGATAGAGATCGTGATCTCGGCTGCTGGTGGCGCGGACATTTTGGATCAACTCACTTTGGTGGAGGCCATGAAAGCTGTCGGTACAGTTAAGGTATATGCATAAAAAAAGATCCTTCATTTAAGTGCCCAATTAGCATTATGCACGAACTGTACACTGGCGTACCTTTATATACGTCAATGTCATTGGAAAAAAATTATCTTTGTCCTCGAATATCTATGTAATATTACCTGTTTAGCTAAGTATCACATAGCACGGACCCAAGTAAGCAAGTTTTTTGCAATTTCTAATGCATCGATTTCTTTGTAGTTTAATACATGATCCATATTTTGAAGATTAAATTATCCATACTCAGCACTTTTAACGAGAAATCGAGATATTTGATATCATTTATTACATATGAGTGGGGAATTTTAGTGGGGTTCGCGAAATGAATGCTTTCTGCTGTACGATTTCAGAGATTCTTGCCGTCAGAGTTTGGACACGACGTGGACAGGGCCGAACCGGTGGAGCCGGGTCTCACCATGTACAAGGAGAAGCGCAAGATCAGACGGTTGATAGAAGAGCATGACCTGCCCTACACCTACATCTGTTGCAACTCCATCGCCTCTTGGCCCTACTACGACAATAGACACCCTGCTGAGGTCCTCCCTCCATTGGACCAGTTCCAAATCTACGGAGAAGGGAACGTCAAAGGTACGCACCAAACCCAAAATAGGTCCGCCTTTCTCACCTAACACAGCACTTGGCCACGGTTCTTTTTATTGGGACGGGCCACCACGGTGAGGCTGCCTGTGTCTATCCCCGGCATTTGCCTCGTGATTAAACGGCACGTCCGGGACGGGGCAGCTCCCATGGGTCAACCGTGCCCCATCCCACCATGAGTAAAATTACATACATTTTTTCGTAAGTTTTAAATTTATTCTTATGTCAATATTAGTTGAAGCAACGAATTTGTAAAAAGATTGCAAATTACATAAAAGGTCACAACCAATCACCCCAAATACAAAAGAGAGAAATATAATGAAATTTGTAGTTAAGTTATGGTACAAATATCTAAGTCTATTACATCTATGAAAGTGGATGACTTCACCATAACAATTTTAACTTTAATATAGTATCTATTAATTATTATAAACATGGGACGGCTGTGGCCAATGTCCCTGCCACGTGCCAATTTATAGTCGTTGATGAATTGTGACTTAGGGGGCACGCTTTTCTAGGACACTGATAATGCACGAAACGCCAAAGGAAAGAGACATGGATGGATACTCTTCACCTTTGAACAATTATTAAGCACGTCAAATGCGCCGGTATACCAAACGACCATGGTTTATATTAAGGAATTGTTAAGAGTGTCGGTGAGAGACCGATTAATTATACTTTTTTTGAAATTACTTCATTTCTAAAGTATCTATTTTGGTGAACGCAAATCGGTGCATAGAAAACTGCACCTATGCATCACGACAAGGATCACAGGTGGCACTGTCTTGTTGGCCTTTGTTCCGCCGATCGACGTAGGACAATGAACCAGACAAGGCGATGATTGGCTGAAGGATTTGGTGTTGGTCAATGATATTATTTTATTTTTTGCTTTCTATAAGGAACGACCGTGCCCCCCGCCCCTCCAATGAATCCTTCCCAAATAGCAGCCTAGAAATGACGCGAAATTTTACCTTATAATGCTCGTGCATCTGACATGCCCACGTGGATGTCTCAGGCGCCGAGCAGGACGTCGAGCTTGACAGACATCCAGTACGTCGTGTTAGACGCGGTAGTAAAACACGAAGCCAAGAGAATTTTGACTTGCAGCTAGACATGTGGTAGCTTCCCAGTGAAGAGAGCTAAAAAAACCCATTCATCTATTTATAATGAAAACATGGATTAGTGTAGGAGAAAAGTGAGAAGATCAGAAAACAAAAGCATGTACACTAGTCATCCCGAAACTTGACTCCAGCGTCTAGCTTCCGTGGCCGAAGTTGTCTGCCGCGAAATTGTATCGAACAGGCTCCTAGAGTTCTTTGAGTTGACCCTTTTCTTTGACGTGCCGATACCTGGTTAGCATAATATCCAAGGGTGAGAAGAAGAAAAGCTAATCATCCGTTCTTCAACTGCAGTTCACCAACTTGCGAAAGCGCCGATATAGACGGTATTCTTTTGCTTTCCAACTACTGCCCGCAGCTTAAGATAAGTCCCGCGGGGCCGTTGACATGACCACCTGCTAAGACCTAGCAACATGCTATAATAACCCTTAAGTATCGTAAGCACCATGACATGATTAAACGAACAAAAGCGAACGTTCGGTGGTTCACATGTCGCATTTCTTGCACACCATCAACTTGACTAGGGAGGGTGTTGTCTGATTTTTTATGTTTTGGATGCATTTTGCAGCTTATTTTGTTGCTGGGACTGACATCGGGAAGTTCACCATGAAGACGGCGGATGATGACCGGACTCTGAACAAGTCGGTGCATTTCCGGCCGCCTCGCAACAAATACAACATGAACGAGCTCGCGGCCTTGTGGGAGACGAAGCTCGGACGCACCCTCCCTCGTGTCACCATCACCGAAGACGACCTCCTATCTGCTGCCGCAGGTACGAACTTACTCCGAGTTGATATCGCGCCCAACGTGCAGTTGGGGGGATTTTAATTTACTTAAGTGAAATGTTGATGACAATAAAGACCTGACTAACTGGCTTTGATGCAGCGAATTGCATCCCGCAGAGCATCGTTGCCTCGTTCACTCACGACATCTTCATAAAAGGCTGTCAAGTTAACTTCTCGGTCGACGGCCCCAACGAAGTCGAAGTGTGCAGTCTCTACCCGGAAGAAACCTTCCGCACTGTCGACGAGTGCTTCAATGAATTCGCCGCCAAATTGGGCAAGAAGGTCAATCCCAAAGGAGAGGTCGCCCCGCAGAACCCCATGATGGAATCCATTGCGATCGCAGCAACGTGTTCGTAAACTGTGTTTTCGCATCGCAAGCATCCTTGCGATTTCCAATTTAGGTGGAACAAAAATTGCAATTGATCTCGTCCAGCGTCCCGTAAAGGAAGCGTCTAATAAGTCCTGTCTGCAGCTTTAGATGATTCGTGTGGTCCTTATTTATTGGAATCCTATGCTCTGAGTTAAGAGTGCGACAACTTAGAAATGGAGTCCATTTTAAAATCTTGTCGATTCGAATTTAAAATCTTGTCGATTCGAATCTTACTTCTCTATCTCCTTTCAAAGTTCTCCACCTTATCGCAAAAGGGATCCGGGAACTTCGGCTTGCAGCGCCTACATGTGACCAAATTCTTAAATCTAATCAGCCATAAATTGACCACAAATCAAGCGGGTTACCTCCCAAATCGAGAAATTGATCACGGTGCTCAAGAAGAATCTTCTCCTGTGAGAGTCATCCTTCGTGCAGAGCTGCAAAACTTCACCTAAGCTTAACCCCATGTGCTATCCAACTAGATAATCGCGTAGATTAGCCCCACTAATCTCTGCCTTCAGGGCCAGAATTGCACTGTCTTCAGGCCTTTTTCTTCGTTGACTAACCGGAAATGACTAAGACCTACGTATAGGAAATACAAAATCTACCTGACAGAAGGAAAGTCCAGAATGCACGCCCTGTCCAGAATGAGATTTTATCGATTAATCCTGTGTATATGTACAGTTTTTTTTTTTTTTTTTTTAATGTTTTGAAGTTGGAACTACAGTGCAATGTATCGCGCTTGCTCCGTTAAAATTACAAGCGTGGGGGGGTGCTACGAATGTTGGGTATATCGTCCAGTCTATTGACGGATGTAAAGATCTATACTTCATGTACAGCCACAGGCAACCTCCCTTCGATGGAGACGCGGCAGATGGGACACTTTTTACACTTGTTGCAGCAAGACCTGTGGAGCACAACAGCAAGCAAGAGTCACAACGCAGCAAAGCCACACTCCTCCCAGGTTTGCACTAGCGTAGACACAAGATTTACTTGGAGGTTTTTCTCTTCTTTGCCGCTTAAAAATCACATTGAAAGACACGATCATTGGAATGTGGTTTCACAAATCACAACAAGCCAGTTCCAAAAGCCCAGATGATTTATGAATTGTGGGGTCAGGATTATAAACCACATGAACTTCGCATGACCCTGAGTTCATTTCATTCCCTAGCCTGCCAGTTAGAAGCCCTGGTATATAATGACTAACGGTGGACTGATAAAAATGCGAATACCTGCAGAGGGCGTGATGCCGGCAGGGAAGCATGACCACATTGATTTGATCTTCGAAGCAAACTCTACAAAGGATCTTCTCCTACAAAATTCACCATCTCCATTAGTGAAAGAGGAGTATATCCAGAATATCTCGAACATGACATATGTCAGGCATTTGGAAAGAAAAAATATAGCATCTTATCTCCGGAACATCAATTCCAATCATTTGATAAACAACTTTTCAATTTGTACATAGAGTCTAGTGATAGGCAGCAGAGACGAGCACAGAAGAGCATCACTTCGTTCTAGAGAGACCACAGCTCATCCAAGGCAGACACTAGCTAGATGAGTGAACTCTGTTTCTTCCATTTCTGTTGATCTATCTATGCTCAATACGTTCACGGATAATATTACTAATTTTGTTGGCTCCTTCAATTATGCTACATTCTGTAGCATCGTTGCTACCCAGCAATTGCATGGAACATATTCAGATATGCCATGCAGTGACTTGAACTACCAATGAAGACAGTAACATCAACGTGGACCATAAAGTATTGGATTGGAAAACACAACGAAAAACAAAACTGAAGCATCCTAGGTGAAGGGAGACCATATGAATTTATGACCCTTTCAACACCCCCTCTCATGTGGATTCCTTGGTGAAAGCCACGAAAAACAAAACTGAAGCATCCTAGGTGAAGGGAGACCATATGAATACAAAGAGCATTTATGACCCTTTCAACACCCCCTCTCATGTGGATTCCTTGGTGAAAGCTACGAAAAACAAAACTGAAGCATCCTAGGTGAAGGGAGACCGTATGAATACAAAGAGCATTTATGACCCTTTCAACACCCCCTCTCACGTAAAGAGTAACTGGCTCTGATACCATATTAGAAAGTCCAATCCAAAAGCTTAAGCTAATAGGTGGAGGAAGACCAGATGAATATAAAAAGCATTTAGGACCTGTTGTTAATCGATGTGGGATAATATTTCAACAAAAACATACATTTTGAAGTCTCTCATACTCTTGCTGGCTGCTTTTTGTTATTTCTGTCTGCTCACTCAGTGCAGCTTGTAATCTCCATATCTGAGGTCAACAGAAGTTTAGACACGAAAAAGTAAAAAAGCTACATGCATGAATTTTATTCTATTAAAGTAGCATAAAGAATCATAGAATCTCCTACAACTGAGAAAACAAATATGAGATACAGTTAAGACTGCATCACATGGAAAACAGACAATTCTTACCTCCTCAACAAGATCTGACTTAGGCAACTTCTTCACAACATCAGGCGAAAAAGTATTGTAGCTGACCAGACATGGAAAGAAACAACAGTTAGCAGATTATTCCAAGAGCAGAAGGGTAGAGGAGAGGGGTGGGAGCAAAAGTCAGCATGCATGTGCAAACAAGCTTGTGATCATTGTGGTGCACATTCGAGTATGTTATTTGAGGTTCGCACACAAGTGGCTGTGGCAGCCTGCATGTTTGAATGTGAGTTCTTACCAATCTATGTACACGAGAAAACATGAGAAAAAGTTCAGGCAATGAAGTAGGGAAAAAATAAATCAAAAGGTGTCGATACAATTCGAGGCATTTCTTCATCTTATATATGCTTTGCTAGCAAAGACAATTACAGATTTATTAGCTATCAACTAAGAAGACCCTCTCGCTCTTAGAGCCTGAAAATGAGGACATAGATGGGATTATTGTAATGCCACCCTAGAACTTGTGTGAAGACGTGACAACATTACACCTGTATAAGTCCATGCGAATTTGAACCTACAAGAGCATCCTTGCAATAAATGTGCAGAATCCAAGCTAAAGGTAAGTAATCTAAATCACAGCAAATAGAGGTCTATATATCAGGAATCGGTCCATATGACCATATTAAAGATGCTTCCGGAACTGCAATGCTGTGAGCAGTCACTACCACACAGTGATGACAACAGTAACTGTCAGTGCAACAAAAACCTCACAAACCAACATATCACTCGGTCAACACCAACAAACAAGAGCAAGAAAAACATTACAAAGATAACAGACTGTATGGAATAAGAATACACACCCAGAAGAGCCACCACAGAAAAGTCTAGCTCGTTCCTGTTGGCTGGCTTCATCTATCGACCACCAACCTAACAACCTGTTAACATCATTGAACCCTTGTCGATTAATTTTAAGAAGATGCATCTTTGATGTGAATAAATTAGGTTCTCATACTTTCCAACTCAAAAAAATTACCGTGACCCATGATGCAAAAATCCAAAGCAATCACGAATTTTCGATGAGATCAGGGAGTAATTGCTAGAACAAGCTCCACTGTGCAACATAAAGACAATCTTTTCTATCAATCTATACGCAGCAAACAAGAGTCCAACTCCTTGCACCAAAAGAAGAGGAGTAAAAACAACTGGAAGTGGCATTTGCTTAGCACTACGAGGTGTTCCCTGCAATTTAAGAGAAAGTGAGTTAGTATGTCCACAGCACATAGCCAATGACAAAGAAGAATAATATTGTATCATATCAAACAGCTGAGAGCTTCTCAAAATGTAATGACAGACCTCCAAACGCATGATCAGAAGGATCTGGAAGACAACTATGGGAATTTTCATAACATGACCTCCTATGTCTTGCAAGCTGTTGCAAATTCTGAAATTTTGATCTTCTTCTGAAGAAACTATTAACTGTCTCTCCCAGTCAATGTATCTGATGGCCATTGAGGATGGACCCGCTTCCCTTATGTAAGAACGCCCATGAATAGCTGGATTATCCCACTTCGTGCAAACAAGGAAGGCAAAGCATTCCGCAATTCTGTGGAAGGAGTCCCAGCATCAACTTTAATAGGCAAAGGGACTTGAAAAGGAGACATTGTCAATTACAGTACTAAACTAACTGAGCTCTACCCGTAATTTATAAACAAATCCCACCAAGTTAGACCGATAACATCACCTGCATGAAGTTGGCAATACGTCCGATTAATCATTGGTAAGCACGCTTAGATAATTAATACTAAAGCATGTCAATTTGTAGCATAAAATCATCCAAGGATGTACTGCTATGCGATATAGATTCTTGATGCCAAAAGATGACTATGACTAACATAGGCAGGTCATACATTTTGAGCAGAAGAGTAATCGGAATGTAGTCTTAGTAGCTAAACTTTTTTCAGTGAGATTAGGCTTCGGGTATAGTCCCCAAAACAACTGACTTCACCTAAATGAAAACTGTTCCCACAGATTAGCAAACGCAAATCCAAGCAAAGCAAAATAGTTAATGACCAGTAAAATCTGATAAGGGATTAAAAAAAAATAAAAAAATAGGGGCATTATTGGGGCAAGTAATAATGCTTTGGGTGGAAATTAAACTCATTGCCACTATTACGGCAACCTCCCCCAACTTTTTTTAACACACTTTATAATATTTGAAGAACGACCTGATGGGCTGTATTATGTTTATTCCATGACAATGAAATAGGCTGGAGAAACACCAGCACTAAGACAAATCAAAATAATGCATACACTGGCTTGAATTTTCATGAATATGAATCCCGCCAGACCAATTGTAAGAGGAGGACATAAGTTATTCTACTGCAGAGAAATAAAGCCAATTACCACATAGCTTTAGAAGAGTAAATGTTGTTGCAGCAATGCAGAAGACCATAGATATTGCAACCCAGAAGTGCTAGAAGCAAAAATATCAGAAAAGCAATTAGCATACACTACTGGTTGAAAGATGATACATCACTAGTCATAAATAAATGCTTAATGAAGCATAAACTATCAAGAGACACAAGTCCCATCATCATTAATAGAAGTTCTTCAAAAATCAAATACAACAGAACAAGAAAGCTAGTCAAGGAAAAAGTACGACTTCAGCAAGACTAGGAGAAAAGGGATGGAGACTTAGAGAATAGGTTAATAGTCAGAACAAAACCAAAATTGCATCCTCCGTCTTTCAATCACACAAACAAAATTAGCAGAGTCAATGAAAGGTAATGTTAAGAATATCCAAATATTACATTGTCAAGTGACTCAACTCAAATAGGCTTGATACTAAAGATAATAAATCCACATCATGTAGCACACAGGTATCTTCAATAATCAATTTAGCACACGTTCCACAACCACCATTCTGCACACAAGTATCTGTCAAGGAACAATCAAGTTGCAGGTCTGTGGTTCAACTACCAGACCCAGTTCAATAATTACTCAGCAGAACTTTGACCAAGACTAAATTCTAGCTGAGCAGAAGATGATTAATTTTTAAGAATCAACTCCCTGGTTCTAAACTTGAGGAGACTTTCCTTTTTAATGCCTTTCCTCATCAACATAAAACCCTGATTAAGCACAAGACCATGAGAGGACCCTCAATCTCCTCAACCCCTGGTAGACCCTCTCCTCCAATTCTTTGACAGGTGAAACCATTAAGGACATCCGTTTATCTAGCAAAAATCCATCAGATACCCCAAAAGTAGTGTGAAAACCCCATCTCTCTCTCCTGTCCAAAGCTTGTTTATCAGCATTTCACTGATGACAAGATTATAATGATGAATCACTAGATAAAGAGCAGAAAGGGTTTTAAAGTTGGCATTCCATCCAAACAATTTGCTTGAGTCAATTCAACTCCATAAGTGCTTCTTGGCCATAGAGACCCCGAGATCAAGAGATAGATGGATGACAATGCCAGGTTTTACCATAGAACCAAGGTCAATGGTGACCTAGTCCAGTTTTCCAAATACTGCGTTTAAGTGAAAGTTCGAAGGAAACAATCCTATTGGTGGTTTCAGTTGAACTGGCTAGTCAGTCTGATTTTCAAAACACCCTGTTTAGGAAAGGAAAGCGAAAAAGGGAGCAGATTTGGTATTCGCTCTATTGGAAACTTTAATTAGCTAAAAGGACTAAGGTAACATGAATCTTCGATGAATCTTGAAAGGATAGGGAACATGCGAAGCCTCCATATATCCAAGTAATGCCAGCTTTCTGGAAAAACTATAATGGTTTCCGCTCCTCAGCTAGTAGGAATTGTCCAGATGGATTTTATAGTAGATAGGATGAAAAGAGAAGGTTTACATGTATTGGAGGAAATATTTGCTGCCAATAGTTGAGAACAATGTAAGAAAATAAAAGCAGTAAAATGGAACTTTCCTAAAGTGTGAACTTATCCGGTCATTAACCAGCTCTCAGTTGGAAACTCACTGGCTACTTATAGAGAGCAACGTAAGATGATTATTTGTATGTATATGCTTAAATCGCGATCCCCAATCAACCTTTGCTATTCCCAGTTCTCATACTGTCTAATCTTTCCTCTATTTTTTTAGGTGTACCAAAAAGGTTTGTTACCTCAGCCATGAAAAATAATGAGCCAACCATCCAGTGAAACAATTGAAAAACAGCAACAACATCCCAAGCCCTCTAGGAAAAAATTAAATTTTCTGCCATTTTTGCTTGACGGCCAGCATAAATGAGCTAATTGCATGTAAATGAGAAGATCTTACCCAAAATAGCATCAAGAGACAGCGCATTTATGGTTTATCAGAAGCTCTAAGAATAAGAAGACATGCAAGCTACTTTTAAAGCATTACAAACATAACAATCATGGAGAACCTTCCCCCAAGCATCATGATTTAGAGAATGAAAGAGTTACAAACTTACAGGGAGGGTGGCCCATATTGCATCGTCAGTCAGGCTTTCATCATCTCCTGGCATTAAGGCCCTGCACATCCTGCATCAAGCTGCTGATGGTCAAACTTTGAACGCAAATGCCATATCAACCAATTCCAGAATCCGTGATCAAAGAATTTTTTTAGACACTCACATATGCAATTCTTCATATGCTTTTAAAAGCATGACAAAAAAAAAAAAAAAAGAGAAAAAAAAAAGAGATTTATTCGAAAGCATCTGAACGAACTAGAAGATAGTTTTGCATGACCTGACAATATTTGAACATTTAACTCTCATTAGAACCTGCCTTTGTGATTCATAAGAACTTTAGCTTAATCTGGGGACATAAAGAGAAATCCAGCCAGCCAATGGATATGAGAATTTTAATTTGTAGTAAGACCACATTTAATGATCTTTGACATTTTGTCAACAAAAAGACTTATCAATTGAAAGAAAAGTACCTGATGTTATCGACCAAGACTGCAATTTCAAAGGCCAGTATGGGAAGAAAGAGAATCTTCAAGTCCACAACTGTAGCATATTTCAAGTTTGCAGAATATGTCAGTCAGTCTTCTAAGATATATTAGTAGGTAAAATTAGACCCAATGATGTCTGGTAATAGGAAAAAAATTGAGATGGGTGCAGTGATCATTTGAAACAGTCTCCATCTGTAAAGACTTGCAAAATCATGAAAAACCAACTATTTTCTTAATGTTGAACAAACTAAATATTCTGCTATTGGAGTTTCCTGCATACCATAGGTCCTGTCAAGATACAGACACAGAAGTAGTTCAAAAAACACAAACAAGGGGGTCGCTATGACAGCATGATATGGCGCCCACTGTTCAAGAAAATAAGACACAAAGTCAGAATAAATTCATGCTTGTAGGAGTCATGAGATTTGAGACACTAATTAAAAAGAAAATGTTCATGTAAGATTAATGCACAAGCCGTGTCATACATGACGATCATGAGGCAAGGCTGGTGCCGGTAAGGAGAATCTGCCACGTGCTATGACAGCATGAAATAGCCATAGAGGGGCAAAAATGACCCTGCAGGACAATGACCAAAAAGAAAAACTCTTTAATGACCAAAAACCAGACAAACCATTCTTGTCGATAGCTCCATACAACAACCTATGTCAAATAATCCATTTAGAAAAGATTAAATCGATGCATCAAAAAGAAATTTGAATTCAATGCACATATTGTACCATGACAGTGGAATTCCCACATCTATCACTCAGCTGTCCGTAAATTTCAATGCATACATTACATGTCAAACAGATATGAACATATATAGACACAATAGGTGTCGAAGAATTCATCCTACAAAGAAACTGTTGGCCAAAAGAGGGTTGATGCAAGTAACGTTTAAACCCCATAAGCACTTTCAAGCAAGCAAGAAAGAAGAGGTGGAACAAAATGATCTTGTATTTGGAGTAGAAGAGGCAGCAAATGGTATCAGTATGAATCCGTAACTAGAACTAGTGATCGAACTGGTTATAAAGGAATAATTAGCATTGCTAAGAATCCGCGTGCTCAAATTATTAGATAACAATATGTCAATAAAGCCAGCACAAGCTTCAGAGATCAGCAATAAGGAAGAAAGTTGAGATATGGCATCTGGAACAAGAAAAAATTCACTACGTAACTTAAAATCAAGATGGAACTCTAGAATTTCTTTATTCTAACTTGGCACTAAAAGCCTGTCCAAGATGACCGGCTAATCTACTAACTCTCTGCAAAGCAGGAGGTTTTACCAAAGATGTGCTTTTGCTCACTCGTAAGCTCCTTCAAAGCATGTGGACCACTCCTTAAATAGGATTGACTGGCCCATTCTCCTAAAGCACAGGCACATCTCAGGCAAGGACCTCGAACTCAGGCTAATTGGTCCTTCAGTTTTTATTTGCCTTCATAATGTTTCCAAATACTGCAACGTACAAGTAATGAATTTTTTATTATCTACATGATTCAGACTTTTCTTTCCTTGAGACTTGATTCATCCATCTTCAATAGCTTACTCTGTGCTTTCCACTTCTCGGGAATCCACCAGCATTTGACATATAATGCGACCAGTCAATTTCTTTGGTTGGACGAATACTTTAAATTCTTTTAAGTTTGCCAATGTTATGCCTAGCATAAAAATTGCATTGTCCATGAGAGGCCTTATGGAAAAAAATTACACTCCAGTTAGTCCTCGTTGTTGCTGGCTATTTTCCGCTTGCCCCAAGGCAAATAATATTTTACAACGCAGAATCATTCATTCCAAATACGGCACTTGATCAGTGCTGGGTCCATGCCATCCCAAGGGCAGAGTACAACCAATGCCAACCAACATCAATCTCTCGCGCTAAAATTTTCAGTACAGAACTAAGAACAGGGTCACCCATTACAGGGAAAGTTACTAAAGCAAGCGATAGAGCAAAATCTAAGACAACCAGTGATAATGACAGACAGAGCACCTGAACAAACCCAGCTAAGGAAGTTTCCAAAAGACACCAACAACCGCAACCATATCACCTTAAACATTCCAAAACCAACAATCGACAGAACCAACGCGAGCAAACAGAAACAGGAAATGGATCAAGATTTCATCCGCGGAGCCAGAAAAGTGAAACGCGGCCAATTCGACGAAACTTAACAAGAACCGAGCCGGGCAAAAAAAAAAAAAAATCAAATTTTTAAGAGAGCGAGAGAGACGAGAGCAAGACAATCCTTCGGCTTTCTTTCCGTAAAATGCAAGCAGGCGAAGGACAGGGGGAAATGGTGGGGCCCTCGCGGCGGGCGTCGAGTAAAAATCCAAACTTTTCCTCCCCGACCCAAACGGAAGAGCAAAAGAAAGAACGAAGGGAATGGGGAAAGATTCATTCACAGAGAGCGAGCGAGCGAGAGAGAGAGACAGAGAGACTGACCACCAGGGATACCGGACGGAGCGGTCGAGCTTGAGGACGAAGAGGAGGACGAAGGCGAAGAGGAGGGCGTGCGCCGCCAGCGCCTGCGCGGACTTGGCGACCCGCCTCCATGTCATCACCCGCATGTCCGTGTACATCATTCCCGAAGCTGAAGTACAGTCGCAGATACCCAGATAGAGAGAGAGAGAGAGAGAGAGAGAGAGAGAGGCGATGAGAACTGAACAGAAGGAGAGAGAAACAGAGAGATTTCGCCGGAGATTTCGAGGGGAAGACACCGACGACGACCTTTGTCTACGCCTCGCTCTCTCTCTCTCTCTCTCTCTCTCTCTCCCACGTTAAAATATTCGAAGCGCTTCCGTTAGTGCGACTCTCAATTCAAACGTGCACTGCCGCACCCACTTGTCCAAATCGACCCCCCCAAAAAAAAGCAAAGAAAAGAGAGGATTTGGGCAATTATTGCTACGTCATAACAAAACTCGTGAATTGCTTCTTCTCTTCCTTTCGCGTCATGCCATATCCGGACCTTTCGACATGATAATGCACTTTAAACAAAGGAAAATATGAGAGACTCCAATAGTGAGATGAAGCATTACGCGGTAGGGTCCATTCGTTGGAGATACTTTCTACTTTTGTTGTGTCAAATTTTATAATAGCGTCTGTAATGAACGGATATCGATTAAGTTTTAAAAGTCTCGAGTTCAGGTGTTGAATCGTGGGCCACATTCCTTAAGCCTTAAGTCAAGTATTGAAAGCCATGAGTAAAGGTAGTTGGAAAATGAATTGTAACTTTAACAACTATACATTACTGGTTTTTTTTTTTAAAGAATTTAAGCATAAAATTTTGTCGATCATGAAATTATTTTATGTTCACTTACTTTCTTAAGCAACCGTAAATAGTGAAAACTAAAGAAAAGTACTTCTTGAGAATTGAATTTTCTCGATGCTTTAGATGATAATCTCATAAAAATCTTAAACGTAAATCCAATGAGTCAAAAATTGCGAGTGGGTTTGGTTCGAGACATCAACTTCCGTTTGGCTATATGCATGCTTTTTTCTTTGTTTTTTTTTTTTCCTAAAAATCCCATAATTTGCTTTCCCATGAAAAATCATTAAAAATGCAAAATTACAGAGGATGAGATATTATATCTGAAATTGAATTTGTCTGAGACTCCCGTCGAACAAATCATTGTCGCTTCTAAGTATTTTATGAAGTAAAGTACACTTTTATTATTATTTTGGGCCTCTGAAAATTGCCTTATTTGAGGGCAAATAAGGCAATTTCTGAACTCCAGATTTAGATGTTGATTATTTTTTTTCTGTTTGGGGAAGCTTTTACTTTGCTTTTCTTCGAAGCCCGGTCGCCGTCGGTATTTGGTGTTGGGATAGGGTCAGCTGAAAAATGAAATAAAGTCGTCAGAAAAAAGAGAAAAAAAGAGAGAGAATATTGCTCTCTTTTTTTAGGCACGAAAAAGAAAAGGAAAAAAATTAGAGAAAGAAAGAAATAGCGATCCGACATAAGATGATGAGCTGGAGACTTCGGCGGCACACGTGGCACCAGCACTCGTGGCTTGTTTGATTGCTGATTGGCGGGGAGTCGGCGGGTGGGACCCACCGCCCCCCTCCCGTTTTTCATTCTCGTTCCCTTTTTTTTTAATCCGCTTTGCTGTCCTGTCTTGCACCGTGGCACGTGACGTGGACCCTACGGACCAACCACGATTGATTTATTAGTTGTCGTTCCGCAACGCTAGAAAAAAAATTCACATTTTTATTTTCTCCAAAAATCGAATGTCTATCGTTTTATCGCGTGCCCGACAAATATCTAGTCGGGTAATGCTCGCTATTTTTTAAACATCGAAGAGAATAGCGATATAATATTATATTCGATCCCATCTAAGTCGAGACAAGCCGAAATATTTAAATGTTAAATTGCGTTTTTATATTATGTAAAGAAAAGGAAAGCAGGCCCCGCAATAAATAAAAGAGCTGAACACCGAATCGATGCTTAAAGGAAGGAGACACGGGCGCACTTCAATGTACCGAGGAAGGAGAGAAGGGCATAGTGCGTGAAAAGAGGATGAGAAACAAAGTGAAAAAGAGGTTGTCGGAGTGAACATTTTTGGACGGTATTGATTCGCATGATCAAAACGACACGAGATAGACAAGAGAATAAGCCGAGGTAAATTAAGGTCAATTTAGGAAGGTCTAATGTCATTAGGGATCCCTCTATTTGTATTTGATAATCAAAACCATCCCCCCCCTCCCCCTCTTTTCTATCTCTATGTTCAAAATCATTTTTATACTTTCGAAATGTAGCCCTTATTTTTCATTTAACTTTTTCCTATTCCTTGTCAATTTTTGCTAACGTGAATAATCGGATTGCTGAGTTCAACATTAGTGCCCTGTTATGATTTGCAAATTTAGTTTTACGTAATGCTAAATAAATGTGACATCAATCGCGAGATAACTTCAAAAATTTAGCAAAGAGAAAGATTAGGAGCTTACAACCATGATGGTTTCGAGTTTCTTCTAGCTCAATTGAAGGGATAGAAGACTCATTGATGGGCATAGACGATTTATTGCATTTTGTAGGTGGCATTGGAATAGAACAGATACACGTCATTTGACATAATCTTATATCCCTATGCTCTTTTGGATCTAATTTGGTGAAAAATTAAGTTGCATGTGTGTTCTTTGGTTAGTAAAATTTAATTGCATTTATAAGCTCCACAACTAAGAGTTTTTTGTTTTCAATTATGTGTTCAGACTAGTTTTTTTTAAAGAAAAAAATTGAATTCGAACACTTAATCGGTTCTAATGACCCTTCGAAAAAGAGAGTTTCAAGATTTGATTACAATAATCGAAAGCTTTAGTGCTCGAGTGTATCTTGGCGCAAATGTGTTTCTACTATTAATTGGGGTAATCTGAACTGTCCAATTTACCTAACTCTAGAGGACCCCTAAGGAGAATGTTAGGTAACTTAGTCCATTGTTAACTAATGATTGTTCCAAACTAACAAGATACAAGAGATTCCTGGCTCTCCACAATTTGTGCCGATAAGAATAATGATCGGTTAGGTAGCTAGTCAAAACTAAAAAGAAAGCTTGATAAAAGGAAAACACTAAAAACAAAGATTACTTAGCTAAGTTTAGCAATGATGAAAATGACGGCCCATCGACTTTCAATCAACATCACGTCACGTTCAAAGAACGCAATAGAGTAATTCACGGTGAGCTTACCCCTCAACCCCATTAGAATACTGAGCATTATTATTATTATTTCAATTGAAAAAAGTTTGAAGACACTACTTTTTTAAATCGATAATCTACATGTCACACGTAGTTAATAATCTACGTTTGGAAATGCATAAATTACTCCTAAGGCACCCATTTAACAATGATCTACTGACATAAATTTTGACGCATAAAAAGTTCCTGCAAGAACACTTTTTTGGAATTCCATGCTAAGACGAATTTCTTAAGTATTATAATGGTATTTCATATTGGACAAGAATTACATTTCTTCTATATATATATATATATTCGACACCACTTGATTACTGTGAATTTAAATGTGTTAATTATGTGTTAAGAACAAGTTATGGTACGATGTAACACGTTATAGTAGTAACGCGATCTGTTGTCGTTGAGAATAACTAAAAATATATAAATAAATTACATGAGATACACGAAAATTAAAGAGAGGTATATGAAAAAAGTGCTTAAAGGTGGGAGTAGGTTTTGGAACTATTCACCCTCTCCATGGATCAACTCCTGGTTGACGTGGACGTGCCGCAAATGCTCACAACGCATACTTTGTCTCGATTCACATGAATAATTTATACACACGTCGGGATTTATTTTTACTTTTTTCTATATTCTAGTTAGGTTACATTTACTTTTAATTTATTCTGAGAGTATAGTATATTTTAGTGGACAAATAAACTTTTTTTTTTGCGGTTAACGCAAGTGGATAATGAAGTTGACTTGACAATACTTAATGGGGATTTTCCTAATCTTATAATATGCATTCAACGGATCAGCTTCGGCATCCATCGTTTGTCGTTTCCTCCTTCAAAGTACCTTAATTTGAGAGGGCACGATTTTCCATTCGTCGCAAAGTACGAGGACGGACAGAGCCCGCGAAGCTTCCTCGTTCGTAACGTAGAAGCCCTCGTTTGTCGCCGCGGGAACCGGACAGATTATGTTGCGAAACGATATTCTAGACTTCTGTCTTGGATTTTCGCTTACCCCGGGCATTGACTTTGTGGCCCAAAAGCCCGTCTTATCTTTGCAAGAGAAGGTCAACGAAATCTGAGCAGTGCCAGATGCTGGAAATCCAAACGAGAAATTCAGCACCTAACGGGCTGCTGCTATTCGAGAAATTTGAGGACATTGGTTGGAAATTTCGATGAGGGTTCTTCAGCTCCAAAAGTTCTTATGGGCCTGATCTGGGCCAGCTCGAATAGGCATGCGTGTATAAAAGGCTGTCCAAGCCTTTTTAGGCCTTCAGATCTGCACGCAGCCTTGGTGTTTCTTTTTTCTTTCCCCCTCCGTTAAGACCAATCATTCGATGATGATACTAATGGGTTTTATAAGCCTTTGGACATTATTCACTAAGATTGCTACTTGATTTGGAATGTCTCGTGTCCTCCCTAGTTTAGGCCACAGCCCCACTTCTTCCACTGACGCATGTGAGACTGAGGATTTCATGGTTGCGATGAACTTGGACTATCATGAAAGTTCACTTGGAGGGTTTGGGATGCGACCGCGTCTTGACAATGCCGAAAAGCCCAACTCAAAGCCAAGTTGAGATCATTGAGACCCAATTAAGAACAGCAGAGGTCTTTTCCCCTTAATTTTAAGATTACCAAAAATCTCAAATTAATATACATGTGATAAATTTATTCAAAACTATTTTTTTGATCATAAAAAAGCTCAAGCCTATACACGTGTGATTAATTTACTTAAAATAACCACGAAAAACCTCAAATCGGTATATTTGTGATAAATTTATTCCAAACTAATTTTTTGATTACTAAAAAACCTTGTGATAAATGTATCCTCTGTTAAATTGAATTAATATCATAAAAAAATTACATAACTGGTAAAACTGTAACAGATGGAGAGTAAAATCATAAACCGGTACACCACTTAACTGTTACATATCATCTAACCTAACAGTTTTATAGTAAAATTTAATGAAAACTAACAGAAGCTATATTTGTCACAATTGTATCAGTTTGGAGCAAATTTGTTACAAATGTATAAATATAGGAGTTTTCTATAGTTAAAAATTAATTTGGGATAAATTTATCAAAAGTGCACTAATTTAGAGTTATTCGTGATATTAATCTCAATTTTAATTCCAAATTTCTTAGAAACCATGCATATCGCATCCCATGAATCTATCTCAATGCATCAACCATTATTATTCATGAGTCACGCTAGGTATTATGATAAGTGAAGTTCTACACACAATAAGATCTTGCCAAATTATTCGATACATGCTAATTTTGTGATCCCTCTCGCATATTGAGAAGTTATCATCACCCATACGAACTGCGAAGTGCCAAGCCCCCACATGAACCCGCCGAACCAAACCGCCTCAAGGCAAGCTGGAACCGCGGCACAGCTGCACAGCTTTGCTGTCATATAATCAGGATGCAATTTAATGTCTGCACGTTCTTCGAACTTACGTAGGCATTTTCATACATATTAACCAAGCAATTGTCCAAGAAGTTGCCGCTTTCCAGGAACAAAATTGAATTTTCTAGACATGGGAATTGACCTAATTTGGGTCCAGGAAGCTGTGTACGCGTCTGGAAAAGAACCCACGAACCAAGAACATGCTCATCCGCGTTTTCTCGCAAGCTTGATGATGCTTCTTAACCTGTTTTTTCAGAGAACATTGGGTTCGCAAAGTTAAGTTGTGCATGTTGAAGCACTCATACTAGCGATTCGTTTACATGTTGAGCTAGTTATTATGTCAAAGTGAAAGAAGTTGCCAAGCTTGGGATCACAAGTAACCTTATTCATTTCAAACCGTACGATTGATTCGCTGTCTTACAATACTTGACATTCTCGCGTTATAAGTTTATTTGCCAGGCAATATGATAGTGCTGGAGTGTCGGTATTTGGCGATTCATAATGTTGTTTACCAAATACATCCGATAGAGATCACCGTCGCCGTCACCATTATCTCCGAGTTCACAAACATGCAGATGTTACATATGTGATTTGTAACCCTTTCTGCTTAGTTACATTTTTGAGAAATTTGAGCTTGAAACTCGTGACGGTGAGCTTGTGCTCTTTGCTAAACCAAAGTGGCGAATTGGGCGTCTTTAATTATAGTTTAAACCCTAATTATATTGTCATCACCACGAGGATCGTCAGATGCAACTACAAGTTGTGCAGGAACGTTTGAACGAGTCATATTGCTGATTGAACGGACCATTGATGTGCAGGGAACGTGCATTTGCACATGAATCCCGTCATCCCTCAAACTAAAGTCAGCCAAATATGAATGGAAGAAAATTGAGTAATGGAAGACGTGGTCTACATGACTATAGGCTTGGCATATGTCACATAATTGGGGATCGACTTGCCAACCACTTTGTTTTAAATACAACCCTTCGTCTAAATGTATTGCTAATGTGCAGAAAAAGTATACTTTTCTAGGTTTCTCTTTCTCCTCCTTCACATGAATGATTCATGTAAATCTCCCGTTAGTAATTAATTAAACATTAGACGTATGAACCATTTTAATTCTTACTTTTGACATCTTACGTTGACATAAAATGATTCAAAATGATCACATAAGGCCACTTTACCAAATTGATTTGCACGAAACGATTTTCTATTGACTAATCATTAAAAATCCAAAATTTGATAATGGTAGTGCATGGTGAAGGACAAACAATGTTTAATCCATCTCGCTCATGCATTCGTCATTAGAATCATTTCTCTTGCTATCGGATTATGTACGTACGTGTACTTATTATGTATTCATCTTTTGTTTGCCAATTTCCACCTCTTTCTTAATGTCTTTGTAAAACGTATAAGAGCTTCCGTCGCTTAGTTAGATCATCTTTGACTGGGACAGACTGCGATGCAACTTTGATGAAAAGTCAAACCCTAATGACAAACCGGCTTGCTGTCTTTAACCACCGACGAATTCTTTAATAGGGTCGTTGCCGACTGCCGTGCGGGAAATGCCTCCCACCTTCCACCGGCCATCACTAGTTGCAATACAACAATCCTCATCCTTCATGACATTGTATATATATATATATATATATATACGTGCTAGTCATCCTCAATATCAGAAATTTTCAATCAAAAAGCTACTTTGTCATTTCTCAATTTTGAGGAAGAAACACTACAGAATGGTGCGTCACGTCTCAACGTACACCATGGAACACCCAGAATCCGTCGCGCTATCCGTTGGGTTGTTCATCTCGGTCGTGGCTCTAGTGGCGCTGTGCGCGAAGCATGCACGGCGGATCCCGAAAGTCCAAGAGAAGGAACTGGGCACGCCCCGAGTTGCGAAGAAATCACGTTTGGCATCGCCACGGCATCCCGTAGGGGCTATCGGCAACAAGGCCAATCCTTTTGCTATCACCAAGAAAGGCGATCCGGAATACGAGATCAGTGGAGATCATGATAAGGGCACTGAAGGATTCGGAGAGGGGGGTCTATGGCAAAGGGCAATTCTGATGGGAGATAAATGCCGGCCACCGGAGTTTTCAGGCGCGATATATTACGACAGCTACGGTAATCAGCTGCAGGAGCCGCCCAAGTCACCGAGGGCGGCTAGTCCTTTGCCGAGTTTTCTGGTTTCTGTAGCGAAAGAATAAATCTGCGTCTTCTGGTACATACCTATAACGTTGTGTAGATTATACAGACTTGAAAGAGAAAGGCAAATGGTTTTGCTGTTGTGTTTTTCTTTGCAGACTGTTTGCCTGTGAGTCTTGCAAGCAGAGCATATGTTCCTTCCATTTACTCTCCATCACTCCTTATCCTAGTTGATCACAAAAAGTACTCATCGAGTAGTGATTTTAGAGCTTAAGGCTACAAACCATTTCGACGCCATCAATTTACAATCTTCCATTGAGATCACTTCGACGACAATGTGACGTACTCAAATTTCTATGCAAATCATCCCCTAAATGCAAGCAAGACTTGCAACAAGGCTCACTTTATGGGAAGTCAAGAAAGAGAACATTTTAATCTGCATTTTCTTCTTCCCTGGGATTAATTGGTCAGGTCTTATAGCCTTTCTAACTCGCATGATGGTTGAATTTATTCAAGAGGAAAAAGCACTGAAAATCGACCTTTGTATAAATCCACGTGACAAAAATAGTGTAAATACGTTCTCTTTCTGGATTTTATTCCGATTAGGAACCCCGGAAGTAAATACCAATCATTTATGTGGCTAAGTGGGTAACATATACATAATTGAATTGTAGATCAAAAAACAAGATACAAAAAAGAAGAAATCATATACTCATGCTTCCGGCTTAGTTTCTTCTTCTGTCTGTGAATGGACCCGGTTTCTTAAGTCTTCAAAGGCCTTCATGCTCTCAGCATCAAAACCTCCGGCAAACTGCAAGGGGCCATAATTTGGTCATCATTCAAAATGTCCATTTAGAAGATGTTATCTGAATTCTCGTATCGAGGCATGGAAGTGCTCAAGTTAAAGTTTTAGAAGATTCACATGAAAAGGAGAGAGCAGAAGCATTACAAAGTTCTCAAATCTTAAATTCTAGGAAGAACTGACTTCCCATGATGACTGTTCTAAATTTTGCCAAAAATTGGAGAGTGAATATTTGAGACGACAATCAAGAAAAGATGCACTGTCCTTCAAAATTGTATAAGACTAGGTAGCAAAGAAGATGTACCTGATGCACACGGAAAGCGAATCGCACTCCTTGCAGAAGCAAAAACTCTCTGTTTGGTTCCTTATCAGAACCGCCCAATCCGTCAAGTTCATCTGCTACGCGTTTCATGTAATTCCTTGCCAATTGCACAGAAGAGAGTTTGATCTGCAAATATGGAAAATCATCAGATGAGAAGCTTAACAAAACATATACCATGAGATGGCATTTAGAGTTTCATTAGAAGCAAATTTATCAGACGATGTATTCTTCCAGGACCAAAGGCTTCCAAGTTTTGCTGGGCTATAATAAAGATGGTTCCAGCTACACTGGTAGCATTATAGTGTTACAACGTTAGGACAGATGATTCGCTATGTATCGAATGTGGATCCAGGATAAAGTTCTTATTTTTCTGTTGACAAACAGAACTAATTAAATGAAACAGAAAAAAGAAATCAAACATCTCAGATTCTCTTTAAGAACATTGAAGACTGAACTCAGGCTTGAAGATACCTTGCCGACTACTCCTGAATCCAACAACCAGTCGACTGGGATTCCGAAGTCCCGGTATCGTGACATTGCCATGTCCCTTGTGCGTAAGAGGGCATAGACACTCTGTTCCACTCTGCCAGAGAAAGAGAAAGATGAATCACGTGATGTCGTGAAAAAAGAAAAAAACTTACATCACTCTGCTGTTAACTCTAGCGGAAAACTTAGGGCAGTTGCTATTTCTGTGGAGCCAATCAAGGAATAAACGGTCCATTGTTTTGAAGCAAATGAATAGCCAGTTTATCTTTTCACTTACAATGCCAAAATCTTGTCCATTTGCAAATAAACTTGGATAATTTCTTATTATACAAGTGCGCTAAAGAAGGTACTTACTTTTCAAGCAATGAGTACATCTTCTTTAGTGCAGCCTCGCAAGGAAGTTTTGGGTCATCACTGAAAGAAGAAACGCGCTTCTCCAGTTTAATCAGATCCTGGTATTCAAATGCTGCCTCTCTTAATGCATCTGCTTTCCCTTCAGGCCAGTCAAAGTGCTTCAGAACCGCCCTTTCATCGACCTTGTTAATGGAAGATAAACAAAAAAGGATTAGAAACTTCCGCCAGCTAAGAAGCATAATTAACTCAAGAAGTTGCAGAAGTCGGCAAATAGTTCGGAGAGTTTGCATGCATAATTATATGCTTGAAGCTGGAGGGATTTTCAAATAAGCAGGACTGAAAATTTCTTGAATTCCTCCATGTTAAATTTGTAATGCTTAGAGAAGAGCAGAAGGAACTACAATAACTCTTTTTAATCTCAATTTCGTTCTCTCCTTTTTCTTTGCAGAGTTTAATTCAGCTTGTATAGAGGTTTCAGGTTCAAGACCAGAATTTCAGATCTCAGATTCATTGACAAGCTTGACACAAATCCAGATGCCTAATCCGTATACTAGGGATGTCAAAGGGTCTTTTCTGTAGAGAGGGCGCGAAGCCAACTCATCAAAACAAAATTAAATCTGCTTACCAAGAAGGAAAGTTCCTCATCCAGCCAGTTGACAAATGCCACAAGATCTTCAATTTTGGTAAAGGATGCTGCTCGGACTTCTGTTGCTAAAGACTGGACAAATTCACCCTGGGATTCTACGTCTGCCTTTACCTGTAACAGGAAGACGAAATATCTCCATAAACTTAAAACAACAAAAGAAGCAAACTTGCATGAGCAAATGATGAAACACAACTCACAGCTAAAAGGAATGTTGATCTATTCTCTATTTCCCCAATCATATTGCTCCTAGCATCTGACACATTCGCTGTGGAAGAAATCAGAGATGAAGTATCCTTCTTTGCCTCACGTTTCATCAGTGTCTGATAAAACTCCACTAGTTCAGGAGCCCGATGAACCTTCTCACCACTTCCTGTTCCTCTAGGAAGACTGCCTGGTGGAGGGGGTGGACGAGGTGGCCCGCCTGGTGGTGGTGGAGGCGGTGGCGGCATGCCTGGCAAGGGTGGAGGCATAGGTGGGCCTGCTAATGTAACTGCACCGGCATTATTTGCAATGCTAGGAGCAGCTCCTGATGGTTTAGGTGGTGGACGAGGTGTCCTTGGAGGCCTCTTCTCAACATTTGCAAGCTTCATTCTACTCACTGTTTGAGGATCTTCTGCCTTAGCATCACCTGACTGGCCTCCTGAATCTGGTGAAACAACTACTTTCTCCTTTATCAGAGCAAGTTTTGGTGGCAGCGAGATATTTTTCTCCCTGTCTGACCTGCTCGAGCCACTAAAACTCCTATCACCAAACTTCTCAGCCCTCGCTTTCTCAGCCCTTGCCTTGATTTGCTTCTCCCTCTCCAATGCCAACTTATGACGGTCTTTATAAGCAGGGTACTTTTCATCCAGAACACCATCTACAGATTTAGACATCAACTGGAATGAACTGGCCACTGCATTCAACGAATCACCAGATGGTGTTTGACCCTTAAGCTGAGGGGTACTAGGAGTGTCTGGAGAATCAACAGATTCATGCTCCAGCTCACCAAAAGTTGTAATGGCATTGCTGTCACTCGCATTTCTGATCATCAAGGCCTCTAGTGGGCCCTTCGATCGTAGACTCATGCTCACCCTGCTAGGTGACCCACCTGAGTAGGACCTCGCCGGCGATGTAAAAGCACTCGAGTCGTCTTTGCTTCTACCCCATTTTTTCAATTTCTGTAGTAAGCCAGGCTTCCTACTGAGACTGCTGTATCTGCTGGTGGAACTATCTATAGAAGCATTGTCAAAGTCCTCACTTCCAGGAGAAGAAGGGTGTGAGAAGTTGCTTTCGACATCTGTATCTCCCTGTCCACGTTCTGATCCACCATACTCTACCATCAGCCGTTTGGCCTTCTCTTGTGACTTGGGGCTTAGGCTCTTGCTCAGATCACGAGCTGAGATCTTTCCTGGCGGTGTCTGGTAGTTCCGGAGTTCATACCTCAAACATGCATTGACCCAACGGAGGTAGACTAACTCCTCAACTTCGCTGAACCTGTTCATTTGAAGTCCTTCCACCTGCTTTGACAGGTCTTCATTTATGTGTCTCAAGTTGTTGACTTCCTCTCTCACGGACGCAACCCTTTCGGTCTGCACAGAGGAAGCATTATTGAACATGTCTACTCTAGTCCAGCACTTGCTAATCCAGTTAGCACAAGGTTCTCAACGATGACAGCCCCTCAATCATAGTATCAGCTAAGTAAATTGCGGAGCTAAGGTAGCCTTTTCTAATCCAAGCAACAACTGATGCTTTAATGTATGTAGGACACTACTTCTGGGACCCTCTTATTTGCATAAAAAATCAGCATTCCTTAGTAATTTGGTCATCTATCAGCATTCTAAGGTGATGAAATGATGATTTGCCAAAACTGGAATGAATTTATACAAGGCTGTTCAGAAACTAAGAGATTATTTTGTGGTTATTCACCTGCAAGCTGTACAGTTGCACAATTAAGGTCCTTGCGTGGTGGGACAATAACTACTCTTATATTGATAGATAAATGCAGCAGAACATTGAATTAAGAAGCAATAGATTGGACAAAGAATAAAGCAGGACTCTTACCTCGGTCATATTAGAAAGAGCTGCAACTCTAGCTTCTGCAGCATCCAGTTTTATAGTCAATTCTCTTTTCTCATGCTGAAGTTCTCTGTTTATCCTTTTCAGCTCCATGACTTCTACCTCCAACTCCTTCGTTGCTTTCAGCTTCCTTTCTACATCAGCTTCTTTTTTAACAGCTTCTTCCTCTTTGGCCTGAAGTCCAGACACTTGTTGTTTGAGCAACAGCAAATGGCCTCTTGTCTGGTTTGCCTGAAGTTGAATCTGATTCTGCAGCTCCTTAATCTTGTTCCTTGCTACCTCTAGATCCTTCTTCACTGAAGCTCCATGAGCAATCTCATCTTGCAGCTTCTTCCTCTCTGCCTGTAGTGAATTGATAGTGATTTTCAGCATGTCGATTTCCAGAGTCTTAATTTTCAGCTGCCTTTGCAGTTCGATGACGTCTGATTCTTGCTCCTTCAACCCATAATATTCAAGCAATTCGCCTTCGAGCTTCATTTCCCTCTCCTCTAATTCCTTCACAAGCCTACGCAACCTCTCGAGTTCACTTGCATTGCTTGCCATTTCAATTTCGTAAACTCTGTCTCTGCTCGCATCATCGAACTTATCATCAGGGAATGGAAATTCGATCTCCCCTGAGAGAAGACGTTCAAATTCAGGCAAAATATCCTCAGTTTCCATATCAGGTACATGGCTCGAAGCTGCGTTAATTACACTGCTGATCAGTTTCACTTCAACCTCCTCTTCCTCCTCTTTTTCCTGCAATAAATTGAAAATAGAAACAGCCATGCTTTTAGTCCCAGTTTTCTCAAGCTAACCAACAAAAGAAGATCGACAAATTCAAGCCCTATACATTAATCTCAAAAGACGAAATAATCGCAATCTACACTTACTTCCTCCTCTTTGAGGCCATAAGTAGAATATGTAGAGTGCTCTTCATCTCTTCCCTCACTTCCCTGCCTTTCAAAGCCTGTGTCGCCATTTTCTGGACAAGAGCATCATCAGCATAATAGCAAAACAAGATGCCAGGAAAAGACATACGCATAGTCATTACCATACAGGCACCAACATGACGAAACATATCATATCTACCCACTTCACAAAAGGAAGAAAAGTACAGAAACTACAGATAGCTGGAAAACCAACACGCATTAAAAATGAATACATTACCTAGAAGCTTGACCTTGCGAGAAGAAGACGGTGGTTTTGAGCCTCTAACATTTAGCTGCTTAACTGCATAAGCTGCAATTGAAGCAGCAACCAGGAAGCCTAACCTCACAATCATGTACGTGAATTCTTGATAATAAAGAACTCAACTTTCCACTTCCCTGTAGACATAGCCCCAACACCCATCTCTGCTCAACCCCATAACTGACACTTCAACCCGTCAAAACCCCCCAGGAAAAGAGACCAATGGAGCAACCGAGAAGCCCAGAAGCAAAAGACACAGAGCAGTCTGAAAATTTGCAGACTTGAAGCAGTTGAAGCAGCGAGAAAGGAACAAAGGGCGTGTATCCAAGTATTAAAGCAGGGAACGTTATCGCCTTATCGGGTTTTCATGGCACGGGCGCTCGCCGCTTGGACTTGAAAGGGGACGAATTGTCCGATAAGTAGAAATTTCAACACAGACTTCCCGCTAAGAAGCGCAGCAGCCACCAGTAACCAGTGGCCAGTTTTTTTCCATGTTCTTTCTTGATTTTCTCCAACAAATCGTCAAAGAGAAAATAAAAGAAAAACGGGGGTGTCGAGCGTGTGACTAAAACATCTTCAGACTTTAGAATAAGCCAGAATATAGGAATGAGAACGACCGCAGAAGCTGTTAAATTTTTATTTTCCCTTTCTAACAAAAGCCCGACACGTCCTGCCCGACATCGTCCCTGTCCGGAGGACCGTTCTTAACTGGCTGTTAAAAGAGGGAGTTATGACAGATTCTGGTCTCCTCGTTAGAGCAGTTCTTTCATCCTCGAAATCATCGAAGAAACAGTTCACCCGCGAAATCGATTGCACGGCGAATGAATGGATAGAATTTGGCCATCGAGTGCAGTTGAGGTGACCCGCAGGGATTTGGGTCGGGGCAAGATCAGACAGACATGATCAAAATCGAATCGGGGTTTGAGCAGGTCTCAGAAGATGCATGGAGTGTTGGAGGGGGGAAGATCAAAAAGCAATAATAGGCTGAGAAAATGTAGCCAAACGCAAGCGATTGAAACCAAGCCTTTTTGGAGGGGGCAAGGCCTCTTTTTGGCATCTCTGGGAAGCATGTCTCAGTTGGCTTTTTGGGTTTATCTCTGCGATGGAATGGTGGGCAGCTCTCTCTTGGAACCTTGTGGATGGCAACAATATGAATAATCATCATGTGCAAAGTTGCCTTTTTTTTCTCAATTTTTTTTTTTATGTTTACAGGAAAGAAAATCAAGTTTACTCGGACAAAGTGGTCTTGTTTTGAATTAACTATTTTTTTTATATTCATTTTATTGCCATATTTTACTTGCAATGAGAAGATTCGAAAGATTCGAGGAAAAAAAACTGAGCCTCGCCCGGTATTGAGATTTATTCATTAGGAGTTCTTTAACCAAAATGGTTCCTTCATTTGCATAGTCAAACTAGATAGAAGTGCCGAGCAATATGTCCAAACAATTGGGATATGGATTGTTTTATTTCTGATGTAGAACAACATGCAAATGTTTTTATGAAAACATTGGAATGTCATAAGAGCGAGCGGTCTCATAAATCAAAAAAGATTGCGTAATCTTCGAGATTACAAATGATTACAATATTTAATTCACGCGTTTCTCTTAATATGTTATTAGATTTTAAATTTTCTAATTGTTTTTTGATAATTTTCCTTTTTATCAATATTTTTTCCTTTATTTTGTTATTAGATTTCAGTAATTTGATTATTTTTTAGATGGTGACTTCCTTAGAAAATGCGCCTAAGATATTGTAATCTGCACTTCTTTATTCAAAATAAACACCATCTTTTGGGAATCCTTTCCAAGTATCGCTTTCTCTACGTCAATTTCCAGCCCAATAGAAAAGAAAAAAAGAAGATGATTATCATCTAATTTAAATCCCCAAAATTTGCTCATTCACGCGTTGAGAAATTTTGAGAACACGCAAACCTAAAGGAAAATGCAGTACCTCGTCCATGTAATGTCCCTTCAATTAATCTAAGACTAAACATTAGTCATTCCCATCGGACCAGACACAGGGCACGGGCGGATTGAGAGGTTTCGGACAGTTGAAATATCAGTGAATTCGGCCGAGAAATTTGGTGGCTTCCTTCCCTATCCTTTTCGAAGAACGATCGAAGACAGATGAGAGTCCATCTCGGGCCATGAATGCCGTCGGGCCCCAACCGGGCCCGGCACCACGGCTAGCTGCCGAAGGAATTCTATCCCCTCCTCTCTTCAGTGGCCTACATTCCGCTGGGGCGCAAGACAGGACAATGCATTGAATAGCATCTCAATCCCCGACCCTTAATCCATTTTTGCTCGCCCGGAAAGAGGAACGATGCATCACGAGAAGGCACCGTCCGGATTGGCTTCGGCATCACGACGTGTCGTGCGGGCATGGCATCGCCAGCACCATCAGGCATCTGCACTTTGTGAAATCTGAAATTTTAGCGTCCGACGAGATAATTGCCATGAAATCGACTAGGGAATATCGTGTCGTCGTCTCTAAGCACGAATCGTCGCGAAGCGGGTCCGCCAAGTCCTAACAGCAGAAACCGCAGCTCTAATCGGATCCAACCTCGTCTGAAGTCTGTGGGCCGGTTTCCTTTTGTTCGGCCCGTGAAATCGACTCCCCTGGGCTGACCGAGCTTTACGTAGAACGGAGACGTTTTAAGGTCGTCGAGATCCTGGAGGCGCCCGTCTCCGTCGATTGTGTTGACTTTTGCCGGCAGGTCAAATGCTCTCCTCTCCGCAGCGTGCATGGGTCCCTCCACATGCAAAAAAGAAAAAAAGAAAAAGAAAATTTCAGAGATGAAGAAAATTCAACAAACGCGTGCTGAATTTCGCAACTGTGCCGCGAATTACATAAATATGATCACGAGTTATTTTCTCTTTTATTAGAGCAAAAGTCTTATCATGCTACCAAATCTTCCAAATTTCCTTTAGAAATTTCATCTAGGTTCCCATCAAATGACATTTGACAGGACACTTCTTAGCCAAAATGACTTTCCTAGGGGAGTTGATTCATTGGTTAAATCATATTAAATGGTTTTTTTGAGCCTAGCTGGATTTAGGTGACCGACTGATAAGGGGCACAATCAAATAATTGATCTTGTTTATATTGATGGTGACATATACATAACATTTATTAAGATCCCACTAGTGGACATTGACTTGGGAAGTTTTTGAATCAATAATTAATAGAAGGAAAATGTCAAATGAATGACATATGTCAATCGTCACAAATCAGTTACCTATGGTCATGTTAACTAGACTGTTTGTGATCTTGAAATAACTAGTCATGTGGTAATCAAAAATCCGCTCATGGTGGCTTCTCAATATTGCACCTTCCTTTTTTTTTTTTTTTTTTTTTTTCCTTTTTCTAACTAATTGTTGATCTATAAGGTGAAGAAATGGGTCGTTTTGACAAATTTCGATACTAAATGCCATTTGGGGATTTACAAGTAGGGGAAGGGGTTTGGATATTGCTTAGTGTTAAGTGCATGGGGACAACATTAGGCCTTGGTGCGTTTGGAGGAGACCCGACGTCTGCAATTCGTGAAATTAACAATAATGAAAGTCACGTATCCTACCGGCCGGCCATACAATTATGTCCTTTAATTAAGGTAGTGCCGTTTTTGTTAATTTTTATGGCCTCATGACGAGTGACTTAATTAGTAGGGGGAAAAAATACAAGAGTGGTGGAATTAGTCATAAATTAAGATATCAAGTAATTACGGAATGAGTAAGCTGATTTTGGAAAGGTGACCTGGAAGTGTTATTACAATTTTGCAAAAATGACGTAAATGGTTATTGAATGTTGACTCAATGCACAGAGTCATTCCTGAAGTTTAAGCTGTTCAACGTGATCCCTCAATTACCGGTAAATGTTAATTTTAGTCTTCTTTTGTTTAAATGACAAATCTTTATTTAAGGATATAAATTATTATGTGTTGAGTTGGACCTTTGAGAATAATTG
The DNA here is from genome assembly GCA_014182725.1 of Eucalyptus brandiana. Lineage (NCBI taxonomy): Eukaryota > Viridiplantae > Streptophyta > Magnoliopsida > Myrtales > Myrtaceae > Eucalyptus > Eucalyptus brandiana. The sequence goes on from CM024669.1 coordinate 36,462,752, forward strand.
ATTTCAACATGTCTCTCTTTTTATCCATTTACTTTATAAAAAGAAAAGAAAGTCGAGCGTTGACATATCCTCTGTTATTTGATTATGTTAATTATTATATTTTTATTTTAGATGATTATCTTATTTGGATAATCCTTATATAACTTTTTTGGTTACCGGTGTCCAAACTTAACAAATCAAGAGTCACATCAGTAGATTTGTTAACTTGAATTAATGGAATGACGACTATTCATTTAATTTAGAAACTAGATTGAGCATTTACTAATGGTTTAAGGACCATATTGAAAAAATTAGAAATTTGAGAATGTTATTATATATTGAATTAAAATTCAGAAACCATTTATGCTCCGTTCGTTTCGCGGAAAACAACTTCCAGGAAAATATTTTCCGAAATTTCCGGTGTTCGGGTGGACGGAAAATACACGGTCAAGGAAAACATTTTCCGGTCAACGGAAAATCCTCTCTTGACATTGTGGAAAATGATTTCCTCTTTTAAAAAGAGGAAATCATTTTCCCGACCTCTCTCTCTTGCTCTCCCCGCTACAATGGCTTGACGACGTCCTTCTCCGGGATCAGCCTCCGCCCTCCCCGGCCGCTCCTGCCTGCCTGCTCCGGCCAGGTGCCACCACCGCCGCTGCGCTCCACTTCCCCGGCGGCTCGAAGCCGCTCGGGAGGATCCGGCTCAAGAGGGAGCACCGCGGCGGCGCCGAGAGGCTCGCGGGGAGCCCGCCGTCCAGGCCGCTCGTCGTGCGGTGCGTTGGATTTTTCTTGCCAAGTTGTCGTTTTTTGCCAAGCTCTGGTGAGCTCGGGTGAGATTGGTCGAGCCTCAAGCTCGCCGGATCTGGTGGCGGAGCTCGCGGCTCACCGGATCTAGCGGCAGAGCTTGGGCTCCCGATCCAGGCGAGCTCGAGCTTTGTCGCCGAGATCCGGCGAGCTCGGGTGAGATTGGCCGAGCCTCGAGCTCGCCGGATCGGCGGCGGAGCTCGCGGCTCGCCGGATCTAGCGGCGAGCTCGGGCTCCCGATCCGGGCGAGCTCGAGCTGTTGCCGATCCGGCGAGCTCGGGTGAGATCGGCCAAGCCTCGAGCTCGCCGGATCTGGCCAATGGGTCTTGGTCAGCCGCTGGGCAGCCGGCTATCGTCAGGCAGGAAGGAGGTGGAGGTGGCGACGGCGGAAGGAGGAGGAAGAAGGAGGAGGAAGGAGGCGACGGCGGAGGAAGGAGGAAGGAGGAGGAAGGAGGAAGGAGGAAGGAGGAAGGAAAAGAAAAAGAAATAATAAATAATAAAAATTTCGATTTTTAAAAATATAAATAATTAAAAAAATCAATTTTTAAACAAATATAAATAAATAAAATAAATATTTTCCAAACAATTAAATGAGCTAACAAATGGTGGAAAATATTTTCCACTCAAATTTTAGATTTTGGCCGAACACCAGAAAATAGAGTTATTTTCCTGGAAAATGACTTCCAGGAAAATGTTTTCCGGAAACATGATATTTTCCGCGAAATGAACGGAGCCTTATTCACAATCGATAGTAGTTTTGTCAACTTTTTTTCCGCCAAAATCTCTTGTCACTCTAAGATACATTCAAGAAATTTAAGTTGTGTGAATATACATTATTGACCTTAATATGTTTTAAAGGAATCAATCGATTGTCGAGCAATTTCAAATCATTCAAGCTTTGATTGGTCGTTCCACGTTATTGATATGGATCCTTAATAGTTAGAGAGTAGTCACAATTAGGAATGTGTAAAAGAACCGAAAACCTCTTATAACCGGACCGAACCAGCGGTTCCCAAGGAGATTGGTCCTAAGAAGTACCGATACTCTCCGGAAGGTTTTGTGTCGTGTCCGACACTCTGACACGTGTCCGACACGCTTTGACATGCTCCGACAAGTTCCAACATGCGGTCAATGAGTGTTGGAAAATCTGACATGTGGTCAACTCTTTCCGACACTTTCCGACACACAAGTCCAAAATTCTGACACGCGATTTCGACACACCCGGGGTCAATTTTAAAAATTTTCAATACTTGAAGAGTCAAAATGTAAATATATGAAAAAATAATGAAAATAACAAGAATAAAGGATAAATAAGAAAATTCTTACTCTCAAGTTTCTCACTTAAAAATCTTGATCTTCTTGTGAGTGATGATGGAACACCCCTCTTCTCATTGGCATCATTCCATTGCCTCCACATACTTAAAGTTATAATTTTTTTTGCTTCTTTCCGTCTCTTGCAAGCATTGCTTGCGAATCATCTCTTTTGGTCTATGTTATTGGCTTGTGAGTTATCTCTCACATTTTTCATGCTCTTGATTTTCATTTTTCTCGAATCTTGTTTTGTAGAGGAGCTCCATGCTAGTCTATATCATGAACTCTGAACTCTGTCCAAGATTATAAGAAATCTCACTAATTTCCGACAAGTATAAGAAAACATGACATGTTCCTTCAAGTTTATTCTTTCGTGTTCGCAATTTTTGAATTTCTCATTCAATCTCTGTCAAATTAAAACATTGAATGATATTAACAAATGTTTGATTAATATTTTTAGTATAAATTAATTCTATGCTCTTTTTATTATTATTTATTTATTTTTGCATTTATATATAAAAATATATATTTAATATATAACATGTCGGAACGTGTCAGAATTCTTTATTTTTTGAGAAATAACGTGTCAGTGTGTCATGTCGTATCATGTCGCGTATTGCGTGTCCGTGTCAGTGCTACATAGGATTGGTCCAATTCCCAATTCCAAGCGTAGAACCACCTCTTTGTCCATCGGGACCAAACTAATATATATAATACTAAACTATGTTTGGTCGTCTGGATTTCTAATCAGAATAAAACCGGATATGATATGATATGATATGAAATATTAGAATTTTACTATATCCATCAATTATTTGATTAATTGCAATAATAAAATCGGATATATTTACATCATATTATGTACATTTTTTAGTATAAACGATATTTTAGTGTAAATCAACGTAAAAATTCACAAATGGATATGATAAAAATCTCTCGCAGCACTATTTCCTAATTTTTTTAATTTTTAATTTTATTTTCAGGTTTTAGTGTAAACGATACATTAGCTGAGGCTCGGCTAAACCCCCAAACGATTACGGCTCCCTCGCAAGACGACGACCCCAAGAATCTTCAACGTGTCGTGCCATCCGTTCTCTTGATTCCAGATCACCATCGCGATCATCATAAATGACACCCGCTAATAATTACTTAAAATTCGCAATTGAATTCGTCCGTAAAACATTGCAAACTAGCCTGTATAAAGACGTCACCGCCCCAGTATCAAACTCCATCAAAACACAACCCAGCAAAGGAGTTCAACCCGAGAGAGAGAGAGAGAGAGAGAGAGAGAGAGAGAGAGATTTTAAGTGCAATAGCATACCAAATCTTTACGGCAATGGAATCCTCCACCGGCAAGGACTTCAAGATCGGAGAGTGCCAAGGCCAGAAGGTGGTCGACGGCGAGGTGATGCCCCTCGTCCTGCTCCCGCCAGAGCCCGCCAAAGCTGACACCGAGTCCCTCGTCGCAGCTCTGAAGAAGAACCGGGAATGGTTCGACCAGATGATCATCAAGAACAGCGCAGTTCTGCTCCGCGGCGTCGACGTGAAGAATGCCGAGGACTTCAACGAGATCGTCGAGACTTGCGGGTGGGAGGACATCCGCTACATCGGGCCCGCGCTGAGGACTCACATCTACAAGCGGGTTTGGACAGCGAACGAGGGCCCGCTGTCGGAGTTCATGTACTACCACCATGAGATGGTTCTGGTGAGTGACTAGGTCATTACATGCATCGCAGTGAAAACATCTTTCATCGCGTGCTCCCTTAACGTGATATCACTTGCGAGATTATCAATTCATGCATCTTCTCGCTTTCTGACATAGATTTCACTTTTATATGCACCGACGAACTTTTTTAATCTTGAAGTTTCAAAGTATATATCAAATCATAAGTCGGTTCAATTCGTCGCATCACTAACTACAGTTGATCTGAATTATATCTTAAAGAAATCTGAGAGCCGATCGAAATGAGTTCTTTTCATGGTAGAGTGATCTAGCTGAGCGAATGGAATGCCTCGGGATTCAAATGGGAGGTTCCGATTTTTAATTTTTCTTACATCCACAATGATTGATAGAAGTATATGTCATTTTTCTCGTCTATTTTCTCCTTGTCATTTTCTCACGTATTCGTTAGAGAACAAATTATATATATTTAGTTCAATCAAACACTAATTAGAAACCCCGGGCAGCAATCATGCCCTATAATTCAAGTGCATATTCTTCAAACTGAAATCAACTAGTTCTCTATGGATTTAGAAAGCGCACTATCTCTATCGGTAGAAGTGTAGACTAGGCCGTCTCCTTTTGAGCGGCGACCAAACTACATTGGATCTAATTATAAATTGAACATCAAACTACTGTGGATGCAACAGTTCAAGGAAAACCCCAAGAAAGTGATACTATTCTGCGAAGTGCCGCCTCCAGAGGGTGGGGAGACGCCATTTGTGCCAAGCTTCCGGGTGACGGAGCGGATGCTGGAGGAGTTCCCAGAGGAGGTGGAGGAAATGGAGAAGAAGGGGCTGATGTACACCTTCACTGCCCTGAGCACAAATAACACTTCCTCTATGAGAGGCCGCAGCTGGCAGGATGCTTTCAGCACCCCCGACCCAACCGAAGCTGAGAGAAGGTATACTCGTATATGCGGTTCACAATTATTTCCATGTTCTATTCGTCATCGTGACAAGAATTAATTTTCGTAGACCATAGCTCAGTATCGAGTATGCAATTGAAGTAGAACAGAATTAACAATTTTTTCGTAGAGGATTTTGATAGTCTATTCATAATCTGCATAAAAATTTAATTTTTAGGTAACTATTTGAATCCAAAATTTTTACTTTCCTTTATAAAATGAACTTCATAACAATTATTATCACTCATTCTGGCAAGCCCGTATAAATCAAATTTCACATAAATTGTGTCTATAATACAAACCCATGTCACAAACTTAAGTTTGGCTTGCAATATGCAATATTTGAGGCTCACATGTGGAAATATCTTTTTTATTCCTGGAAAAAAAGTGGATAAATTGAAAATGATGCCATTCATATTTCAATTCGGACCCCTCTTGACATAATTTGGATTTTTACACAATCTATGCAGCACAATGTAAACGACGGTACTTACCTAATTTCCACTTTGCTTTACACAAAAATTTCGCAAGGTAGAATGCAAATTTCATTCCATCGTACATAAATTTTTGTAGGGTTAAGGCCATGGGAATGGACGTGGAATGGCTGCCCGACGGTGGACTGAAGACGATCATCTGCCCACGAACCCTCACGAGGGTGTTCGAGGGGAGAAAAGGGAGGAGGATGTGGTACAACACGGTGGTGGGGATGCACGGGAAGGAGATCAGCTCGGCCACGATGGCCGATGGGACCGAGATCCCGGACCACGTGGTGAAGCGATGCAGCGAGATCCTCGACGAGGAGAGCATCCAATTCAAGTGGGAGAAGGGCGACGTCCTCTTCTTCGACAACATGGCCTTGCTCCATGGACGCAGGCCATCGCTCCCGCCAAGGAAAGTGCTGGTGGCTACTTGCAAGTGATTTGGTCCCGAGCGTATCGTGTTTTCGAAAGCTCTGAAAGAGGTTATATGGAGCCAAGAAGAAGTGGAATGAACTAGGGCAAGGTATGAATAAACGTTGATTTAGTTTTAAGCGTTAACTCATGTGTAATAATGGCGGCGATCCGCCGCCACCGTGTCAGCGAGTTCCCATGTTGTCGCTCCTCCTCTGCAACTCGGCGGGGGAGGTCGCGAACTCGGGCGGCCTTAAACACGAGGTCAAGGACCGCCGACATGAGGTCTTCTACTTATAAGTGAATTTTTACTTTATGAAATACCCATCGCTGTTCACTTCCTCCTCTATGGTGTTCATGATTGAATTTGATTATTCATATACCAATTCCTCAAGTGAGACGCTTTAAGGTCGTTGAGATCCTGGAGGCGCCCGTCTCCGTTGATAGTGTTGACTTCTGCCGGTAGGTCAAATGCTCTCCTCTCCACAGCGTGCATGGGTCCCCTCCACATTAAAAAAAACAAAAAAACAAAATTTCAGCGATGAAGAAAATTCATCAAACGCGATCTGAATTCCGCAACTGTGCCACGAATTACATGAATATAATCACGAGTTATTTTTTCTTTTTTTAGAAAAAAAGTCCCATCATGCCATCAAATCTTCCAAATTTCCTTTAGAAATTTCATTTAGGTTCCCATCTAGTGACATTTGACAGGACACTTCTTAGCCAAAATGACTTTCCTACGGGAGTTGATTAATTGGTTAATTTAGATTAAAGGGTTTTTTCGAGCCTAGCTGGATTTAGGTGATCGACTAATAAGGGGTAGGGGTGAGCATCGGTCTAGGGTCTTGGACCGATCTTAGATCGACCCAACCCTGCTGATCCTAGTCTGGTTCTCAGGGAGACTGAGTTGGTCATTGGTCCTAGAATTCCTGAATCAGCATTGTGCGGGTCGGTTCTCGATTCTGAGAATTTCGGATCGGTTCAATCCATATCAACCCTTAATATATATAAAAAAAAAAATTATAATTTTTTTTTTATATAGAAAAACCTTAAAATAAACGGTGTCAATAACATTAAACAGTTCTTTAGTGAGGAGTTCAAATAATTTTACATTGTTCTTTAATAAGTTGGATTTTTAATGTCTTTTACGGTATCAATAATCATAATTTACAAATGAGAAAAATGTTTTTGTAAAGAGTCTTCACGGCGTCCAAAAAGGTATAAACAACTATTTATGGTATTCTCCTCTAGTATTCGTTCTCTTTTGTCTTATTTGTCCTCTCAATCTTCAATTTTCCAAAATCGAAAGAAACAACTTCTCCACTCGCCACTCGATACTCGTCTCGCTCGCTTTGGGTCACTTGTGCCGCTTGCCGCTCAATGCTCGCTTGGCTTGTTGCTCTTCACTTGACATTCGATACTCATTCTGTTCGACGCTCACCCCACTTGACTCTCACTGCTTGTCTTTCTTAATTGACCTCGCTCATCATCAAACTCATTAGATCGGTACGGTTCTCGATTGCCCTTTCAAGGAGTACAAAAAACGAAATAAAAAATTATTTGTTAGTCCTAGGTTGACCTTGAAACCGGACCGAACCCTTTGGGTTAGTCCGGTCCTCAATCGCCTATTTAAGGAGTATAAAAAATGAAATAAAAAATTATCGGTTGGTTTCGGGTTGACCCTAGAACCGGACCGAACCCACTGGGTCAGTTCAGTCCTCGGTCTCAAGCTCAATAGGGTTGGTCATTGATCCCAAAAATTGAGGACCAGCACTGTGCGGTTGGTCCTAGGGTTAGGGGGTGGACTGGCCCAACTCAGACCATACTCACCCCTAATAAGAAGCACAATCAAATAATTGATCTTGTTTATATTATTGTCGGTGACATATACATAACATTTATTAAGATCCCACTAGTGGACATTGACTTAGGAAATTTTTGAATTGATAATTAATAGAAGGAAAATGTCAAATGAATGACAAATGTTAGTCGTCACAAATCGGTTACCTATGGTCATGTTAACTAGACTGTTTGTGATCTTGAGATAACTGGTCACATGGTAATCAAAAACCCGCTCATCATGGCTTCTTGATATTGCACTTTCCTCTTTTTCTTTTTCTTTTTTCCTTTTTCTAACTAATTGTTGATCTACAAGGTCAAGAAATGGGTTGTTTCGACAAATTTCGATACCGAATCCCACGACACAGAGGTAGCAATTGATGTCAATCGGGCACAAAGAAAGGGAAGATACCATTTGGGGATTTACAAGCAGGGGAAGGGGTTTGGATATTGCTTAGTGTTAAGTGCATGGGGACAACATTAGGGCTTGGTGCGTTTGGAGGAGACCCGACGTATGCAATTCGTGAAATTAACAATAATGAAAGTCACGTATCCTACCGGCCGGCCATACAATTATGTCCTTTAATTAAGGCAGTGACATTTTTGTTGAATTTTATGGCCTCATGACGAGTGACTTAATTAGTAGGGGAAAAAACTACAAGAGTGGTGGAATTAGTCATAAATCAAGATATCAAGTAATTACGGATGAGTAAGCTGATTTTGGAAAGATGACCTGGAAGTGCTATTACAATTTTGCGAAAATGACGTAAATGGTTAGTGAATGTTAGACTCATTGCACAGAGTCATTCCCGAAGTTTAAGCTATTCAACGCGATCCCTCAATTACGGGTAAATGTTAATTTTAGTCTTTCCTTTCGTTTAAATGACAAAACTTTATTTAAAGATATAAATTATTATGTGTTGAGTTGGACCTTTGAAAATAATTGATGTCAACCTGTCTATCTTTTTATTCATTTACTTTATAAAAGGAAAATAAAGTTGAGCGTTGACATATCCTTTTTTATTTGATTATGTTAATTATTATATTTTGACTTAAGATGATTATCTTAATTTCAGGGCAGCTCATCCCAAAGAAGACGGCCGCTGCACTGAAACAATGAGATTTGCTAATTCCATTTCATGAATTTTGCTTGCTCCAGATTTGCGGCCACGACAATCAAGAGCTGGACCATAGAGTAGTTCGTGCTGTTCTGCTTTTCCTTTCGATTACTAGGTGTGACAAATAAGAGACACGGATGTCTAACTCAACAAAAACCAGTACTTTCACCAGGCACCCACCATTACAATATCAATCTTGAATTACCATGCTTGCAGGTTTCCCTAGTAGGACCGGTTCTACGGATGTATTGTCTAGTTTTTAGGTGGGTCCATGGTACCATTGAGCGCTTCCCATTTTCCATTTTGTGGAATCAGTTCTTAGGGGGTTCCGGTTCTTGGGTGGGAACCTTCCACCCTCAAATCGATCACCTCAAGTTACGACATGTGCAATTACCTCAAAATAACCAAAATGTCCTCATATTTTGAGGAATTTAATTTATCCATATCCTAATTATTCTCTTCACCTCCCCTCATCCTTTGCCATTGTCCCGCATCAGTGTCGTGTCTTCTCAAATATGAGCGGCAATGATAGAAATTGTCCGAATATGTCCCGAATTTATGCCCGTCGAATAAAATCCAAGCCAAAATTAAATTACCGAAAGTCCAGCGTATATTCTCATATCACCCAATCTGGATTCCTCGATTAGGAAAGTCCACATTGGACTTATATTATCGTTTGGCTCGGAAGGACAAGTTTGAATTTTGGTCTGCACAAAACAAAGAAAAGGAAATATATAAATCCTTATTCAAGTCAGTCCAGGAAATTAAAAGGGGAAACGTCCAACTTGGATTTTCGGACGAGCGCGCGCATATCTTGCAAGTTGTCCAAGAATTTAAGTGATGAAGCAAATTAAATCATGTGTAAGATTTATTTGATTTCACTAGGAGATTGAGTGATTATTTCGTGAGGAATTATAGAGTTCAACATGAGTTATTGGGTGCAATTGATGATTGGCAAACACTAAAAGTATCTGAGTAACTCGAGTGTGATTGTATATTCATTATATCACTTGATTTATAATGAAATTTTTTACTGCTCTTTTCGTGACTGTAGGTCATCCTGACCGAATAATGTGAATTTGAAATCCAATTTATTCTCTTGATTATCAGACAACCGCTTGAGTTATACTGGTGTCATGGAGAAAGTTGTGTTTTGTTAGGAATTTTGTTTGTGTGGGTCACAATTACTAGACACACGGCAATTTATTCAAACCCGCCACTCACATTTATAAAGGACGAAGTTTCCTTCGATGGAGGATTTCGAAAACATAGGCGTTTCCTTCTCAAAATGAAAAAAAATTCCAGCCACAGGGCCACGGTACTACCTTGGGGCAAAGGTGAATTATTTTGATCCGTCGTACTTTTTAATATAGGACAAATGTGGGGAAAATTGTCAAAAAAGTCCTAAATCTATTATATGACAGCCAATTTAGTCATGAACATTTCCAATTGTCAATTTAACCCCAAAACTTTTGACAATTTGCCAATTTAGTTCAAAAATTTTCAATTGTGTTAATTTAATGTTAAATATTTTGATGATTTGCCGATTTAGTCATTTCATCCAATTTTAACTAGAAATCGTTAACGCGGTCTAGCCAGCAACGACCATCCTATGAATGACAAGGACAATTTTTGTAATTATTCATCTCTCTTAACTTTTCTCTATATCTATTCCTTTTGTCTACTAATTTCAAACTCCTAATAGCTATTATGTTTCAATTGATATATGGTCTGATTTATACTCACATATAAAGAGACCTAACCTCTTACGAATCGGTCAAATATCATCTTCACAAGCATTAGACTTCTCACGTGTTTGACTAGAGAAAGAAATGAAATGCTCCTTTACCAAAAAAAAGAAAAAAGAAATGAAATGAAATGCTGCAAAACCCCAGACGTGAAGCCTTGTGTTGCACCTAATAGCTAACACCATCCACATAGCTAATTTTGTATTAAGGAAGAAAACTTATTTCCATGGTCAAGAATGGATATCATCATATTGGTTTACTTAACAAATGCCCGTTCAGGAACCAAATAAACTTCAAGAATTAATATTTCTGATAAGATGCGTTGATGTGCTCGATAAATGTTCTTAAGGCACTTAATTCACTAATATCTTTAAACTAGCACAACTTGATAAAAAAGAAAGGTAAATGTTAAAAAGTACCTTTTGAGCACTTGTTAAATTCACTATTTAAAACAAGTGACTTGTCGCGACCTTCCCAAAGATAAATTACTCAAAGAAGGCTATTGGATTACTAAGTCCGAAGACTTGGCACGGACCCTCGCAAGTCTCACCAATCGCGACTTGTTACTAAAAAATTAACTCATTTAAACATGTAATTATACTCAATTCGGAGCCGCCACTAACCAATTAGGATTGATTAGAAACCCAAGTAAAATATGGGAGAATACTTTACTTTTGCGAATTAGAGATTCAATAGGTTCGGGGATATGATTACGTTAGAAAAATCTAACGCCATTTCGATACATTTTCATTTTAATTTCAAAAATATTTTGCAAGCAATATTGATCAATTTTAACCTAAGCTACTAACATGCAAATGATGATCATGTAAGTGCAAAATCAATGAAATAACATTCAATAAACCGAAGTAATAAATTTTAAGAAATTATTAACTAAAATCTTATTACGGTTATTACTCTCTAAAAATGCATGCCTTAAACATGATTTCTAAATGATATGACACCTGACTTTTTTTAAAGAAAAATATTAATTATATGTAATTTAAATTTAACATTTAATATGCATGAGTTTTACTTTAATGACATGTGAGATGCAATTCATATGACATAATTTGAATCATTACAATATGTATGCGATCTAATTTACATAATCCTAAATATGCATGTGCTACATGATATAGGATGGATGACATGACAATTCTATATATGTGTGTGTGTGTGTGTGTGTGTTCTTTTTAATGATTTTTTTAATACATATATGCAACCTACACTAAACAATGATGACATAAAATGTGATTAATTATGAACTAGCCTATTAACTAACTAAGTAAATGACCTTTGTGCTATGTAGCACCGACACGCGACATAACACGACACGATACGCGACACGTCATTTCTTAAAAAGTAGAGAATTCCGACACGTTCCGACACGTTATATATTAAATAAATATTTTTATTTTTAATTAATTTGATTCAAATTCAGAAATAAGTAAATAAATAAATAAGAACTTACAATAAATTTACACTAATAATATTAATAAATCTATTCATAAAAAATTTAAAAACATATTCATAATTAATACGTGTGCATATTTAAAAATGTATTTTTTAATTTAATAAAAATTATTCCCCTCAAACCCTCTCTCCTCATTTCTCTCTCCTCTTCTCCCACGCCACCACCCCAAAATCCCCTCCCCCTTCGATTTCTGCGGATCTGCCCCCACTCTCTCTCCCCCTCCCCTTCCCCCTACGCCCCCATCAATCACCCCCAACCCCTCGGTTTCTTCCCCTTCTCTCTCTCTCTCTCTCTCTCTCCTCCTCCCTTTCCCCCTATGCCACCACCTGCTCCCCTGCGCCCTCCATCACCTGTGCCCCCATCAATCGCCCCCATCCCCATCGGTTTCTTCCCCTCTCTCCTCTCTTCTCTCCCGCTCCCCCTCCCTTTCCCCTCACGCCACCACCTGCTCCCCCGCGAGGCTGCGCCCCCATCAATCCCCTCCATTCATGTTCTTCCCCTGCTCTCTCTCCCCCTCCCCTCCCCCACGCCACAACTAGCTCCCCCGCCCCCACAGTTTCTTCCTCACGTTCTTCTCAACTCTTTCGGTCGCCTCATCGCTGTCGCCTCCGGCCCTTCCTCCTTTGCAGCAGCTGCAGCCTCACCGCCGGCCCTCCATCGCAGCCTCGCCTCAGTTTATGCTCTTCCTCTCGCTGTCGCGGCCTCATCTCCGCTTCCTCAGCCTCTTCCTCGGCCTCACCTCTACCCATCATCGTCTTCTTCAACAATCTCTCTCTCGGACACGCGTGTCGAAGCGTGTCAAGAAAAGTTGACCACGTGTCGGATTTCTCGACACGCGTTGACCGCATGTCCGAATGTGTCCGAGCGTGTCGGACACGTCGACACGTGTCGGACACGACACGGAAGCCTCAGCAACGTGTCCGTGCTTCATAGCCTTTGTGTTTTCTTCTTTTTAACATGACTTAAAAACAACATAATGTTGCAATACTAATCTTTGGTTTTTTATTAAAAAAAACTACACGACGGGAATATTAAAACATTAACCTATGACTCATTAACTAAAGCGTAACATGCAGTGTGCACATTATGAAATCTATATAACCTAAATAACATTTTTTGTTCCTATTTTTTATTTTGGTTTTATTAAAGGAAAATTATCCTAATTCTATATGAATCTTAAAAATTAAAATGCGTTGATTTAAACATGAAATGTGTATGGACCTAAATACCTAAATTCTAGATATAACATGTGATGCATGATATGTGATGAGCAAATAACGACAACACACCAAAATATATGTCCTATTGAAAATTCATCAATGTAAATCAATGACATATTATCTCAATGATGCAAAGTAATTCATGAATTTGTCATAAAAAGTCGAAATAATCAAAAATCTAACCCGACTCACGACTCAACATGTTTTATTATTATGACTTAGGGTGTGTTTGTTTCATTGAAAGTATTTTACCGGAAAGTGTTTTCCGGATTTTCAACCGTTTGGTTCGCTAAAAAGGATTTGGTCAACGGAAAACACTTTCTGATCAACACAAATATTATGTTTTATTTTAGGAAAACGAATTCCTCTCGCTCAAAAGGTGAAAACACTTTCCCTTTTCCTTTTTTCCCTCTGACCTTTCACTTTCCCTCTCCGTACGCCGCTCTCTCCCTTCGCTTCTTTCGCTCGTCTTTCTTCTTCAGCTCTTCTTCAACGACGCGCATCTTCTTCGCCATTGAAGGTCCAGATCTTCTTCTTCATCACTGAAGGTTTGGCTCTTCTTCAACGACGCTCAACACGGTTCTAGGTTCTCTCTCCTCTCGATTTGAGAATAATCTCAGAATTTTTTGATCGATGCTTTACATCGTTGAGTTGATGTTGATTCTCTGCGTTTCAGTTGTTTGATTCACGTTTCTGTTCATCTTCTTCAAGCAATTGAAGTAAAATGCCCCTCAAAGCTTTTCTCTCAATCCTGTGCGTATTCCAAAAGCTTCTGCTCTGTTGATTGGTGCCAGAATCCGCTACTCACCTTGCCACATCCAGTGCTCTTCGGATCGCGATGTTCTCGCGCGCTTGAGCTTCGAATCCGTGTGCTCCATCAATGGACTCAAGTTTATTGAACCAATAGATTCTTCAAACCTTCGACAACTTGGAGCCTTGGAGCTTTTAGTTTTCATTGAGCGTGTAAGTTCAGTACATTCTTCCATTACGCATGTGGAAAAGAAACCGAGAAACCGAGAGCTTTGTTGTTGTTAGCATGAACATCGGTCACGCCTGAGATTATATTAGTAACTTTCGATTCAGTCTTGATGATCTCGTATTGATTGGGCTGCGGTTCTCACTATCTTGTTGTTTCCTTGTGCCGTTTAATCGAATGCATGTAAAGTGTTTGGTGAAATGCCCAAGCAGATTAATTCGGCTATGTTATTTGTACCCTCAATGGAGGAGCAAGCCATTTTTTCCCGTGAGCATGAGAATACTGCATCGTAATGGATGGGCCTGTGTGTTGGATGATGCTTGCTCTTGTTGTTCTCCCTAAATGTATCTATCAATGTTTCAAGATTGAGAATGACTGATCTGATCATCCCTCAAGTTTCTAATAATTTGCCCATCGATTGATGGTTATCTTTCATGTTCTTATGTTGGATTCATATACGAGATTATTGACACTTACAGTGTATAATCAATAAATAAGTTAGCTATCGAAGTTGAGCTATTCTGGAGTCTGTTAGACATCTGTTGGTTCTATTGTAACCTTCCATGGAATAAGAGTGCTCGAAAGCATGAGTTTTATTTTCTTTGTTGTCAACTAATATTAGAAACATTTGTCTCTTTTTTCCAATATGATCTTTTAGCAAGTCTATTAGATACAAGAACGAGAGAATGTTTGGTTTTCCAGATGAGTTCAAGCATTTTGGCTAAGAAAGTTGTCCAACTCTGCAGGGTTACACATACATACTTATCAATCAAATAGTTTCAGCAATCAGCTACAAACGAATAGGTTTCTGTAAATGGGTTTTCCTTTTGTTCTAATGCTGATACAAACATATGGGACATCTTTATCATTCAAACAGGTTGTCTTCGAAGAGTATGGAATATTTGAAGTTCCAGGTCCTTTCAAGTTGTGGGCGACGCAAGAAAGATCGTCCAGTGCATTCTGAACTTCATGTTTGACAATATCAGTGCTTCTTACTGCTATTGCGAGTTACGGCTTGGCGCTGCACAACTCTCAACTCTTTAGAGTTGAGCTTCTCTTACCATAAGCTTAAGCTCGTCATTGAACTCTCTGCTTCAAGCTCTGATATCAAAGTATCCTGTGGGAGAATACAAAAACTCATGAGGGCCCTCCGTGGGGATGTTGTAGAGCAATAGTTATGTGTGTCCATGGAGAATTGATCAATTTCCTTATCTACAAGAAAAATTCTAGGTATGGTCTTTCGTGGTGTCCGTGCACAATTCAGGATAACTTGCAAAGAGCCACACAAGAGGCACATCCATATGAAGAGAGCCAAATGTATTGAAGCGATTAATGATATCGTTTTGACTTGCTCTTGTAACCGGAAATCATGTCCATTTTCAGGAAAAACAATACGTGTATGAATTCAGGTTTGCTTTTCATTTTGCAGGTTCAAATTCTAAATTTACTAAATTGATCGAACAAAATCTGTTTATAAAGTAACATGGACTCAACAAATTAATTTGGAAGTAAGGAGCTCCGGCGAGGTTCGGGCAGTAACCGGACCTGCAGCAAAACAGGGGGAGCAGCAGGTGGCTCTGTTCGGGCGTGCAGCAGCGAGCAGAGGAGCAGCAATGTCGGGTGCAGGGGCGTCGGGCTACTGAGACTGGTCCAGGCTGCTGCGGAGGGAGCAACGGCGTCGGGTTCTGGGCGATCGCGGAGAGCTTCGTGGGGAGACCGGCGAAGCGTCGAGGAGCGGCAAGGGCGCGAATGTCTTTGGGTCGCGAGTCGCTGAGGCGCGGCGTCGGGTCGTCGCGGGTAGAGGTCACCGACAAGGGGGTTTCGGCAGCTGCTGCGGGCAAACGGTGGTGAGGCGGAGCCGCAGGGGGCAGGTGGTGGCTGGCGGAGCGGCAGTAGCCCGATCGGCGGGTTGCAGGGAGCGTCGGTGAGCGAGGCGCAGCGACAGGTCGTCGCGGCGAGCTTCGTGGGAGACCGGTGAAGCGGCTGTGGCGGACGCGCGGTGCGGAAGCGCGGTAGCGGCTGGCGGAGGCGGTGCCGGCGCAATGACCGGTGCGTGCGTAGGGCCGGCGCGTCGGGGGCCTTCGTGGAGAAGATGAACAGTCGCTGCCTCCCCTTATATTTTATTTTTTTCTTCTGGTCGAACGTCACTTCACATCAGCTTCTCTCACCTCTCACTGTACCCTCTCTCCTCACGTCTCTGTCACGTCATTTCCCTCTCTCTGTCTTCTTCTTTTCGCTGTTTCTTTGCTGATTTTTTTTTTCCCTCAAAAAAGAGCACTAGGTGTCAACATGACTTCGTTAAGATGAACATTTTTTCATTATTGAAGTGTCTCGAAAATTGTTATTTTTACAATATAGCTAGCTCGGAAAATTCCACAAGGAATTTGTAATAATCTCGAAATTAGGCCATTATTTAATAAGAAACGAGAGCAGCCGAGCATCCAAGAATCGAACACTTGGCTCATTAGCTGAGGCTCGGCTAAACCCCAAACGATTACGGCTCCCTCGCAAGACGACGACCCCAAGAATCTTCGACGTGTCGTGCCATTGGTTCTCTTGATTCCAGAATCCTCATCGCGATCATCATAAACGACACCCGCTATTAATTACTTAAAATTCGCAATTGAATTCGTCCGAAAAACATTGCAAACTAGCCTATATAAAGACGTCACCGCCCCAGTATCAAACTCCATCAAAACACAACCCAGCAAAGGAGTTCAACCCGAGAGAGAGAGAGAGAGAGATTTTGAGTGCAATAGCATACCAAATCTTTACGGCAATGGAATCCTCCACCGGCAAGGACTTCAAGATCGGCGAGTGCCAAGGCCAGAAGGTGGTCGACGGCGAGGTGATGCCCCTCGTCCTGCTCCCGCCGGAGCCCGCCAAAGCTGACACCGAGTCCCTTGTCGCAACTCTGAAGAAGAACCCGGAATGGTTCGAACAGATGATCATCAAGAACAGCGCAGTTCTGCTCCGCGGCTTCGACGTGAAGAACGCCGAGGACTTCAACGAGATCGTCGAGGCTTGCGGGTGGGAGGACATCCGCTACATCGGGCCCGCGCCGAGGACTAACATCTACAAGCGGGTTTGGACAGCGAACGAGGGCCCGCTGTCGGAGTTCTTATTCTACCACCATGAGATGATTCTGGTGAGTGACTAGGTCAATACATGCATCGCAGTGAAAACATCTTTCATCGCGTGCTCCCTTAACGTGATATCACTTGCGAGATTATCAGTTCATGCATCTTCTCACTTTTTGCCGAGGAACTTTTTTAATCTTGAAGTTTCAAAGTACATATTAAATCATGAGTCGGTTTAATTCATCGCATCACTGACTACAGTTGATATGGTTTATATCTTAAAAGAAATCCGGGGACCGATCGAAATGAGTTCTTTTCATGGTTGAGTGATATAGCTGAGCGAATGGAATGCCTCGGGATTCAAATGGGAGGTTCCGATTTTTAATTTTTCTTACATCTACAATGATTGATAGAAGTATATGTCCTTTTTCTTGACAATTTTCTCCTTGTCAGTTTCTCACGTATTCATTAGAGAACAAATTATTCAGTTCGATCAAACACTAATTAAAAATCCCGAGCACCAATCATGCCCGATAATTCAAGTGCATATTCTTTAAAATGAAATCGACTAGTTCTCTGTGGATTTAGAAAGCGCACTATCTCTATCGGTAGAAGAGTAGACTAGGCCGTCTCCTTTTGAGCGGCGGCCATTACTTGGATCTAATTATAAAATGAACATCGAACTACTGTGGATGCAACAGTTCAAGGAAAACCCCAAGAAGGTGATACTATTCTGCGAAGTGCCGCCGCCGGAGGGCGGGGAGACACCATTTGTGCCAAGCTTCCGGGTGACGGAGCGGATGCTGGAGGAGTTCCCGAAGGAAGTGGAGGAAATGGAGAAGAAGGGGCTGATGTACACCTTCACAGCCCTGAGCACGAATAACACTTCCTCCATAATAGGCCGCGGCTGGCAGGATGCTTTCGGCACCCTCGACCCAGCCGAAGCTGAGAGAAGGTATACTCGTATATAAGGTTCACAATTATTTCCATGTTCTATTCGTCATCGTGACAAGAATTAATTTTCGTAGATCATAGCTCAGTCTTGAGTATGCAATTGAAGTATAACAAAATTGACAATTTTTTTCGTAGAGGATTTTGATAGTCTATACATAATCTGCGTAAAAATTTAATTTATGTGACTATTTGAATCCAAAATTTTTACTTTCCTTTCTAAAATGAACTTCATAACAATTATTATCACGTATTCTGGCAAGCCCGTATAAATCAAATTTCACACAAATTGTGTCTATAATCAAACCCTTGGGGCAAATATAAGTTTGGCTTGCAATATGTAATATTTGAGGCTCACGTGTGGAAATATCATTTTTATTCCCGGAAAAAAAAGTAGATAAATTGAAAATGATGCCATTCATATTTCGATTCGGACACCTCTTGACATAATTTGGATTTTTACACAATCTGTAGATGAATTGACTATACAGCACAATGAAAACGACGGTACTTACCTAATTTCCACTTTGCTTTGCACAAAAATTTCGCGAGGTAAAATGCAAATTTCATTCCATCGTACATAACATTTTGTAGGGTTAAGGCCACGGGAATGGACGTGGAATGGCTGCCCGACGGTGGACTGAAGACGATCATCTGCCCACGAACCCTCACGAGGGTGTTCGAGGGGAGAAAAGGGAGGAGGATGTGGTACAACGCGGTGGTGGGGATGCACGGGAAGGAGATCAGCTCGGCCACGATGGCCGACGGGACCGAGATCCCGGACCACGTGGTGAAGCGATGCGGCGAGATCCTCGACGAGGAGAGCATCCAATTCAAGTGGGAGAAGGGCGACGTCCTCTTCTTCGACAACATGGCCTTGCTCCATGGACGCAGGCCATCGCTCCCGCCAAGGAAAGTGCTGGTGACTACTTGCAAGTGATTTGGTCCCGAGCGTATCGTGTTTTCGAAAGCTCTGAAAGAGGTTATATGGAGCCAAGAAGAAGTGGAATGAACTAGGGGAAGGTATGAATAAACGTTGATTTAGTTTTAAGCGTTAACTCATGTGTAATAATGGCGGCGATCCGCCGCCACCGTGTCAGCGAGTTCCCATGTTGTCGCTCCTCCTCTGCAACTCGGCGGGGGAGGTCGCGAACTCGGGCGGCCTTAAACCCGAGGTCATGGACCGCCAACTTGAGGTCTTCTACTTATAAGTGAATTTTTACTTTATGAAATACCCATCGCTGTTCACTTCCTCCTCTATGGTGTTCATGATTGAATTTTATTATTCATATACCGATTCCTCAAGTGAGACGTTTTAAGGTCGTTGAGATCCTGGAGGCGCCCGTCTCCGTTGATAGTGTTGACTTCTGCCGGTAGGTCAAATGCTCTCCTCTCCACAGCGTGCATGGGTCCCCTCCACATTAAAAAATAAAGAAGAAGAAATTTCAGCGATGAAGAAAATTCATCAAACGCGTTCTAAATTCTGCAATTGTGCCACGAATTACATGAATATAATCACGAGTTATTTTCTCCTTTTTTAGAAAAAAGTCCCATCATGCCACCAAATCTTCCAAATTTCCTTAGAAATTTCATTTAGGTTCCCATCGAGTGACATTTGACAGGACACTTCTTAACTAAAATGACTTTCCTACGGGAGTTGATTCATTGGTTAATTCAGATTAAAGGGTTTTTTCGAGCCTAGCTAGATTTAGGTGACCGACTAATAAAGGGTAGGGGTGAGTATCGGTCCAGGATCAATTTTGTACCGATCCTAAACTGACCTAACCTTGCCGGTCCTAGTCCGGTTCCCGAGGAGACTGGGTCAATCATTGATCTTATAATTCCTGGACCAGCATTATGTGGGTTGGTCCTTGATTCTGAGAGTTTCGAATCGGTCAAATCCGAACCAATCCTAGATATATATATCTAATATATTATTTATAATTTTTTTATATAGAGAAAAACTTAAAACAAACGGCGTCAATAACATTAAACAGCTATTTAGTGACGAGTTCAAATAATTTTACGTTGTTTTTTAATAAGTTAGATTTTTAATGTCTTTTACGGTATCAATAGTCATAATTTACGAAAGGTGAAGATGTTTTTGTAAAGAGTCTTCACAGCATCCAAAAAAATATAAACAATTCCTTATGGCATCCTCCTCTAATATTCATTCTCTTTTGTCTTATTTGTCATCTTAGTCTTCAATTTTCCAAAATTGAAAGAAACAACTTCTATGCTAACCTTACCAAAAAAAAAAAAAACTTATACGTTCGCTACTCGACACTCCCCTTGCTCGCTTTGGGTCACTCGTGACGCTCGCCGCTCGATACTTGCTTGGCTTGTTGCTCTTCACTTGACATTCAATGCTCATTATGTTCGATGCTCATCCCACTTGACCCTTACTGCTTGCCTTTATTAGCTGATCTCGCTTATCATCAAATCCCTTGGGTCGGTATAGTTCTCAGTTGCCCTTTCTAGGAGTACGAAAAATGAAATAAAAAATTATTGGTTAGTCCTAGGTTGACCTTGAAACCGGACCGAACCCATTGGATTAATTTGATCCTCAATCGTTTTTGTAAAGAGTACAAAAAATGAAATAAAAAATTATCGGTTGGTCCCGGGTTGACTTTAGAACTCGACTGAATCCATCGGGTCGGTCCAGTCCTCGGTCTCAAGCTCAATAGGGTCGGTCATCAGTTCCAAAAATTGAGGACTAGTACTGTGCGGGTTAGTCCTAGGATTAGGGGGTGGATCGTTCCAACCCAAACCATACTCACCCTTAATAAGGAGCACAATCAAATAATTGATCTTGTTTATATTATTGTCGGTGACATATACATAACATTTATTAAGATCCCACTAGTGGACATTGACTTATGAAATTTTTTAATCGATAATTAATAGAAGGAAAATGTCAAATGAATGACAAATGTCAATCGTCACAAATCGGTTACTTATGGTCATGTTAACTAGACTGTTTGTGATCTTGAGATAACTAGTCACATGGTAATCAAAAACCTGCTCGTCGTGGCTTCTCGATATTGCACCTTCTGTTATAAAATACATGAATGAATAGAATACATGAATGAATATTCATTATATTATCTTACTTAATGTACTTATTATGGTATATTTGTATCATACATTCTAAGTACATCTCCCTATACAATGAACGTTCATCTCCCTTGACAAGTACATGTATCATTCGATACATTGATATTAATGATAAGTACATTCTTGTTCTCTTATAAATAGGAGTTTAGTTTTGATGTACAAAAACAACTATAAAAACAACAATCACAATACAGTGAAATATCTGGCTTTCTCTATTATCTTTAGTGTTCACTTGCTTTCTCTTCTCAATCTCTTCTCTATTATATATTCGCAACGCTATATTTTATAACACGTTATCAGCACGAAGATCTACCGACTGAGTAAGTAACTTTTGCAAGCATCTACCAACTGAGTAAGTAATTTTTACAAGGTGGGTATTCTTTTTATTGATTAACTTATATTTCATCTTCTTCTATCAATTCTTCATTTTTATTTTTCTTGGCTCGAAGCCAAATTTCAAATCTAAAAGCATCATTCTGCTCCTGAAGTAGCAGTGGATATTTGGAAATCCTTTTAATTAATTTAAGGATTTATTTTTGCAAGGATTATGACAAATATTGAAAAGCCCAAATTCCACATCCTCGAAGTGAATGGAAAGAATTATCTATCCTTGTGCCTTGACATGGAAATGCACCTCCAAGGACAAAGTCTCACTAATACAATTACAGAGGATGGAACCTCAAATGAAAAGGATAAAGCAAATGCGCTGATTTTTATTCGCCGTCATTTGCATAAGAGCCTGCAGACTCTATATTTATCCGTTCAAGACCCGCATATCTTGTGGGGGAGGTTGAATGATAGGTATGATCATACCAAAACTGTTATCCTCCCTCAAGCACAATATGATTGGCAAAATCTCAGACTGCAAGATTTTAAATCAGTGTCTGACTATAATTCTGCTTTATTTGATATCGTTTCTCGGCTTGAATTATGCGGTATTAAACTCACTGATGCAGAATTGCTTGAGAAAACATTTTCCACCTTTCATGCTTCGAATATTGTATTGCAACAGCAATACCGGCAACGTCAATTTGCCACATATTCAGAATTAATTTCTGTGCTTCTTACTGCTGAGCAAACCAATGAATTACTGTTAAAAAATCATGATCTTGGACCTGCTGGCTCAAAAGCATTGCCTGAAGCACATGCTTACTTTGAGGAAAATACTAGCCATTTTAAGGACTATAAGTGCAGGCAAGAACATAATCTTAGAAGGGATGACAAGAAATTTAACCGCCCTAGGAAATCAAACTTTGGCCTGGATCATGGTAAAGAAAAGAAGTCAAAGAATGTGATTAATGAAAGTATTTATCATCGCCGTGGCATGACTGGGCACTGGTCACGTACCTGTCGTGCGCCAAAACATTTTGTTGACCTATACCAAGCATCTTTAAAGAATACAGGCAAGCGTGGTGAATCTCATGCCATTGAAATCAATCCTATTGCCATAACCACTGTTGAAACGAACAATATTTCCATTGGTGGGACTCCTCTTGCTCCTGAAGTAGCAAATGCATCCTTAGATGTCTCTGATTTCTTTGAGGACCTCTAATTACTTTGATGAGACATCAGATTGGTGGATGATGATTTGAATTTCAAATTTTATGATTCTAATAATTTCTTTTTAGTTGTTTCGCTGATATATTACTTATTATTATTCTTTCATATGGTTATGAAATGTTTATGAATCTTATATAATATTTATTTGACTCTATAACTAAAATGCAAAATTGATTAGCCCCAGAAGTGGCTATATGGCTCAATTGAGGGGGAGATATTATAAACTATACATTGCAGCATTGATATGCGGCGAGTTCACAAGATGCAATAATGATTAGCCCCAGGAGTGGCTATATATGCATTGCACTCTTTTTTTTCTTTATGTCCGGTTTTTTCCCATAGGGTTTTTCCGGCTTAAAGTTTTTAACGAGGCAATTAATGCATCCATAAAAGGGAGAGATCATAACATTTGTGCTTTGCACTCTTTTTCCCTTTTGTCCGGTTTTTATCCCACTGGGTTTTTCCAGCTTAAGATTTTTAATAAGGCAGTTTCATTCGATGCACATTCGTAATGAATATGATGAATATTCAAGGGGGAATATTATGAAATACATGAATGAATAGAATACATGAATGAATATTCATTATATTCATCTTACTTAATGTACTTATTATGGTACATTTGTATCATACATTCTAAGTACATCTCCCTATACAATGAACGTTCATCTCCCTTGACAAGTACATGTATCATTCGATACATTGATATTAATGATAAGTACATTCTTATTTTCCTATAAATAGGAGTTTAGTTTTGATGTACAAGAACAACTATAAAAACAACAATCACAATACAGTGAAATATTTGGCTTTCTCTACTATCTCTAGTGTTTACTTGCTTTCTCTTCTCAATCTCTTCTCTATTATATATTCGCAATGCTATATTTTATAACACTTTCCGCTTTTTATTTATTTTTTTCTTTTTTCTAACTAATTGTTGATCTATAAGGTCAAGAAATGGGTTGTTTCGACAAATTTCGATACCGAATGCCACGACACAGAGGTAGCGATTGATGTCAATCAGGCACAAAGAAAGGGAAGATACCGTTTGGGGATTTACAAATAGGGGAAGGAGTTTGGATATTGCTTAGCGTTAAGTGCATGGGGACAACATTAGGGCTTGGTGCGTTTAGAGGAGACCCGACTTATGCAATTTGTGAAATTAACAATAATGAAAGTCACGTATCCTACCGGCCAGCCATACAATTATGTCCTTTAATTAAGGTAGTGCCATTTTTGTTAATTTTTATGGCCTCATGACGAGCGACTTAATTATTAGGGGAAAAAAAATACAAGAGTGGTGGAATTAGTCATAAATTAAGATATCAAGTAATTACGGAATGAGTAAGTTGATTTTGGAAAGGTGACCTAGAAGTGTTATTACAATTTTGCAAAAATGACGTAAATGGTTATTGAATGTTGACTCAATGCATAGAGTCATTCCTGAAGTTTAAGCTATTCAACATGATCCCTCAATTACTGGTAAATGTTAATTTTAGTCTTTCCTTTCATTTAAATAACAAAACTTTATTTAAGGATATAAATTATTAGGTGTTGAGTTCGACCTTTGAAAATAATTGATGTCAAAATATCTATCTTTTTATCCATTTACTTTATAAAAGGAAAAAAAAAGTTGAGTGTTGACATATCCTTTTTTATTTGATTTTGTTAATTATTATATTTTGACTTAAGATGATTATCTTAATTTTAGGGTAGCTCATCCCAAAGAAGACAGCCGCTGCACTGAAACAATGAGATTTGCTACTTCCATTTCATGAATTTTGCTTGCTCTAGATTCGCGGCCACGACAATCAGGAGCTGGACCATAGAGCAATTCGTGCTGTTCTGCTATTCTCCAAGATGCAAGAGAACGGCCATCAGACCCTTGGAAGAACAAGCCACAAATGTCTAGAGGATTACTAGGTGTGACAAATGAGATGCACGGATGTCTAACTCAACCAAAACCAATACTTTCACCAGGCACCCACCATTACAATATCAATCTTGAATTACCATGCTTGCAGGTTTCCCTAGTAGGACCGGTTCTACAGATGTATTGTCTAGTTTCTAGGTGGGTTCATGGTACCATTGAGCGCTTCCCAATTTTCATTTTGTGGAATCAGTTCCTAGCAGGTTCCGGTTCTTGGGTGGGAACCTTCCACCCTCAAACTGATCATCTCAATTTACAACATGTGCAATTACCTCAAAATAACCAAAATGTCCTCATATTTTGAGGAATTTACTTTATCCATATCCTAATTATTCTCTTCGCCTCCCCTCATCCTCTGCCATTGTCCCGCATTGTCTTCTCAAATATGAGCGGCAATGATAGAAATTGTCCGAATATGTCCCGAATTTATGCCCGTCGAATAAAATCCAAGCCAAAATTAAATTACCGAAAGTCCAGCGTATATTCTCATATCACCGAATCTGGATTCCTCGATTAGGAAAGTCCACATTGGACTTATATTATCGTTTGGCTCGGAAGGACAAGTTTGAATTTTGGTCTGCACAAAACAAAGAAAAGGAAATATACAAATCCTTATTCAAGTCAGTCCAGGAAATTAAAAGGGGAAACGTCCAACTTGGATTTTCGGACGAGCGCGCGCATATCTTGCAAGTTGTCCAAGAATTTAAGTGATGCAGCAAATTAAATCATGTGTAAGATTTATTTGATTTCACTAGGAGATTGAGTGATTATTTTGTGAGGAATTATAGAGTTCAACATGAGTTATTGGGTGCAATTGATGATTGGCAAACACTAAAAGTATCCGAGTAACTCGAGTATGATTGTAATATTCATTATATCACTTGATTTATAATGAAATTTTTTACCGCTCTCTTCATGACTGTAGGTCATCCTGACCGAATAATGTGAATTTGAAATCCAATTTATTCTCTTGATTATCAGACAACCGCTTGAGTTATACTGGTGTCATGGAGCAAGTTTGTGTTTTGTTAGGAATTTTGTTTGTGTGGGTCACAATTACTAGACACACAGCAATTTATTCAAACCCGCCACTCACATTTATAAAGGACGAAGTTTCCTTCGATGGAGAATTTGGAAAACATAGGCTTTTCCTTCTCAAAATGAAAAAAATTCCAGCCACAGGGCCACGGTACTACCCTGGGGCAAAGGTGAATTATTTTGATCGGCCATACTTTTTAATATAGGACAAATGTGGGGAAAATTATCAAAAAAGTCCTAAATCTATTATATGACAGCCAATTTAATCATAAACATTTCCAATTGTCAATTTAACCCCAAAACTTTTGACAATTTGCCAATCTAGTTCAAAATTTTTCAATTGTGTTAATTTAATGTTAAATATTTGGATGATTTGCCGATTTAGTCATTCCATCCAATTTTAACTAGAAATCGTTAATGCGGTAGCCAGCAATGACCATCCTATGAATGACAAGGACAATTTTTGTAATTATTCATCTCTCTTAACTTTTCTCTATATCTATTCCTTTCGTCTACTAATTTCAAACTCCTAATAGCTATTATGTTTCAATTGATATATGGTCTGATTTATACTCACATATAAAGAGACCTAACCTCTTATGAATCGGTCAAATGTCATCTACACAAGCATTAGACTTCTCACGTGTTTGACTAGAGAAAGAAATGAAATACTCCTTTACCAAAAAAAAGAAAAAAGAAATGAAATGAAATGCTGCAAAACCCCATACGTGAAGCCTTGTGTTGCACCTAATAGCTAACACCATCCACATAGCTAATTTTGTATTAAGGAAGAAAACTTATTTCCATGGTCAAGAATGGATATCATCATATTGGTTTACTTAACAAATGCCCGTTCAGGAACCAAATAAACTTCAAGACATTAATATTTCTGATAATATGCGTTGATGTGCTTGATAAATGTTCTTAAGGCACTTAATTCACTAATATCTTTAAACTAGCACAACTTGATAAAAAAGAAAGGTAAATGTTAAAAAGTACCTTTTGAGCACTTGTTAAATTCACTATTTAAAACAAGTGACTTGTCGCGACATTCCCGAAGGTGAATTACTCAAAGAAGGCTATTGGATTACTAAGTCCGAAGACTTGGCACGGACCTTCGCAAGTCCCACCAATCGCGACTTGATACTAAGAAATTAACTCATCTAAACATACAATTATACTCAATTTGGAGCCGCCACTAACCAATTAGGGTTGATTAGAAGCCCAAGTAAAATATAGGAGAATACTTTACTTTTGCAAACTAGAGATTCAATAGGTTCGGGGATATGATTACACTAGAAAAATCTAACGCCCTTTCGATACATTTTCATTTTAATTTCAAAAATATTTTGCAAGTGTTGACACCTAAATAATAAATTAAATAAAATTCGGTTTTTGAAAATCTTTGTTGTTGAAAATATATTCTCATTTCAAAATTTAAAAAAATTAACCGTTTGATTTTTGGAGCCATTTTTTTGTTGAGAAGATGAGTAGATATCGGGAAATCTTCAACGATTTTGGGTCTTTCCTCAATAAAAGAGGGCAAGTTTTCGGAACCGAGGGGGGCTTCTCTTCATCTTTCGTCGAAGAAAAAAATAGAAAACGGAAAGAGAAAGAAAAAAGTGTGGGGGCTTCTCGGGGTTCAAAAAGAAAAAAAAGAACGAAAGGCTTTACATGGCTTTTTCGTCCATGCCTTTTGAGGAAAATCTGCTGAAGGAAAAGTCAGAAGAAGTGTGCTGAGAGAGTTCGTAGGGAAAGAGAGAGGTGAGAGAGAGAGAGTGTCAGGTGAGAGAAAAAGTAAAAAGAAGAGGAAAAAGCAAAAAATAGAAGGGAAGAAGAAGAAAAGTCAAAAAGTTTTCCTCCTTTTTGCTGAAAAGAGAAGAAGTGTGCAGAGAGAGACAGAAGGGGAAGGCGTGAAAGCAACGTACAGAGAGAAGACAGTGTGCAGCAGAAAAGAAAAAAAGAAGAAAACGGAGGAGAGACTTTCGTCTTCTTCGCGGACTCCCTCCGCCCGAGCGTCGACGTTGCCCCTGCACAGCGCAGCCGCGCCCTTGCCGGCCACCACCGCTCCGCCTGCAGCCCCTCGTCGCACCACCGTGACACCGGTTGCCTCCGCGACTCGCCACCTCGCCGCTCCGTCCGCGCCTCGGCCCTGTCGAACCCCCTCGCCGAGTCTCCGCCGCTCGAGATCCGCCCGTGACGCTGCTGCTGCCCCTCGCTTGCCTCGCTGTTGCTCTTCCGCCCGAAGCTTTGCCTTGCCGATCGCTGTCCGTGAAGCCCGACGCCGGAGCCGTTCTCGCCCCATTCTCGCCACTCGTCCGTGACGGCCGGGGGCCGCAGATCTCGCCTTCGCCGAAGCCTACGCTGCGCCCCCACATCGCCACCGGTCCGAGATCTCCACTCCGCCGCACCAGCACCACCGTTCGGCCCCGACGCCCGCCTCCCACACAGCTCTCGCTCCGCACCTCGCTCGAGCCCAAACAGTCACTAATTTCTCTTCCCTGCAGCTCCGAGTGCCGGATTTCGCCGGAGCTCCACACCTCCGCAACCTCCGATCATCGGTGACGCTACCGTTACAGCTGCCGTCCTTCATTGGAGTCGGTGACCAACCACACGAGCACAAGCAGTGCTTGGGAAGAAAAAGAAGAAAGGAAAGAACAAAAAAAAAGAAAAGGAAATTAGGTAGTATATTTTTATTTCTTATTTCATATTATGTTAGCTTATTTTTTTAAAGTTTAATTATTTGAATTGTAGTATTGTATATCAATATTTGTAGACCTTGTAGACATTAGGTGTTTTATCCCAAATTATGGTAATTATTAATTTGACCCGTAAGACGTCGGGTCATTTTTTTAATTACTTTAATTTTTAGAAATTTTGATATCATTTCAATTGTTAAATTGTTATAGATTTAAAATAATTGTCAATTTAATCCGTGAGACAACGGATTATTTTTTCAGTTATTTTAATTCTTATCTTTTTTTAAAAATAATTATTTGTTTGGAAAGATTAAAAAAATCAAAAAAAAATCAAAAAGTACATAAAATCTAAATATTGCATTAGAGCATTTAGGTTTAAGTAAATTAGGACTATATTTCTAGGGTTAGTAAATTAGAATTGCATTTATAGGATTATGATTTTTATGGGTGATTTTTGTTAGGGATAATTTTAAATAATGTTGGCATGTCTTGATTTTAAGATAAGATATAGTTTAGGTTAAATTGATTCCTAAAATAAATTAGAATATCATTCACTTAGTAGTCTAATTAGTTTTCTTTAATTCCGAATTTCAATAAAAAGAATCCAAAAATATTAGGTGCATGTTAGTTAATTTGCATAATAGGTTTAATTATAATTTGTTTATTAGTAAAATATTGTCATATCTAGAACTTAGGCATTTAGGTCCATACACATGTCATATCAAAGCAACATACCTAGATTAAGTCAACTTTCATTTAGCAAAAAAAAAGAAAAAAATGTTATGCATGCCATATGAGTTATAGTTTAATTGTTTTTTTTAATAAAAAAGAAAATGCTAAAAGATGATCATTGCACAATTAAGTTACTTTCTTTTCAATAAAAAAAACATTATGTTATTAAAAAAAGATCTTTTCCTTGGATAGGTAATAAGTTAATTCATAATTAATCTCACATCATCATTATTTAGCATAGGTTGCATATATGCATTAAAAAATGAATGAATCATCATAAAAAATCATGAAAGAGCATGCATGTAGAAATACCATGTCATTCATCCCATATCACGTAGCACATGCATATTTAGGATTATGTAAATTAGATTGCATATATATAGTGATAAGTTTAAGTCATACCACATGAATTGCATCTCATATGTCATTAAAGTAAAATTCATGCATATCAAATCTAAATTAAGATTGCATATAATTAACATTTTCAAAAAGAAAAAGAAAAATTAGGTGTCATGTCATTTAGAAATCATGTTTAGGACATGCAATTTTATTAGCATTTTTATTTGAATGTTATTTTATTGAATGCGCACTCGCATGACCACCATTTGCATGTTAGTAGCTTAGGTTTAAATTAATCAACATTGCCTGCAAAATATTTTTAAAATAAAAATAAAAGGTACCGAAAGGGCGTTAGACTAATCTAGCGTAACCATGTCCCCGGACCTATTGAATCTACAGTTCGCAATAGTAAAGTATTCTCCCATACTTTACTTGGGTTTCTAACCAGCCCTAATTGGTTAGTGGCGGCTCCAAATTGAAATTGCATGTTTAAATGAATTAATTTCTATCAAGTCGCGATTGGTAGAACTTGGGAGAGTCCGTGCCAAGTCTTCGGACTTAGTAATCCATTAACCTAAACTTTAGGATTGCTCTGAAAATTTAGGTCGCGACAGCTTGGCGACTCCGCTGGGGACAGAGTTAAAAATCATAGTGGACATAGGCCTGTTTTTTTTAAAAAAATATTTTGTTTGGCAGCATGGAAATAAGGTACGCTCCTAACATAAAGTGTTAAATGTTTTTGCAGATGGGAGGTATAAGGGGAGTAGTCTTTGCTAACCCTTGTTTTGCAGGTTGGAGTTAATAATGAATGGTTGAATTTAAACTATAGAAGTGTTGTTTGCAATTAAACTGTTGTGCATGTTTTATTGTCTTTAGCACTACACTATAGCACACACAACCTGCTGCCGGACCTGGGCTGCGATAGGATTCTTAGGATGGTGTTGGGAAGGATATTTCCTCTAAAGCGAGACTGCTATATAGAGGTTGACCTTCTCTTCTCCGAAAGTTCTTCATGGTGTCGAATGTGTTTGTCCATATCCGCAAGATCGCGTGATTATTGGGTATTCCATTCGGCGAGCCGGAGTTAGGGGACCGACACGTTAATGCGAGGCGCAACGGTCGATCATCCTCTTAGCTCCACTTTGTTAAGCCGTCTAGATAGAAATCGAGCCTCACATTTCATGCGTGTGTCTATGTGATTTTCATCCATTACCAATGAAAGTAAGTTGTTTAAATTCTCACTACTGCAATTTACTTACTTGCAATTTCATTGGTCCATGACATAGGTTTCTTTGTCGGTCTTATTTTATATGCAATGGAGAAAATCGACGTACAATTCATTTCCTCTCCCAAAAAAAGAGCTCAAAATATGATTGGACCAATTAGATCAAGGTGACCAGGCCTTACGTCCAAGTGGTCCCCGACGTGACTAAGAAGCCCACTCAGCAAGCACAAATTGAGCATCTTAAGCGGAAAGTGGAAATGATTGAAGTTGAAAATAAAAAGCTTCGCAAGACATTGGGTTTCCAAAAGCATATAAAATAAAATGTTTTGGTTTTTGTTTCTTAGTTCAATGTCTAAGGACCTTGATTTCAATTTTTAATTAAGTGTTTTCAATTCTTAGTCTAATGTGTAGGGACTTGAATTTCAATTCTTAGTTAGAAAGTTTGATTCAAATTTCAAATAAAATGAGGCGATTAGACCATTGTCATGGGCCATTTTCCTATCTTGTCATCGTTTCTTACATTATCTCTTTTCTCCCTAGGTAACAACACGGCTCACCTAAGATCACCAATCCGTACTCGTTCCAGAGCAACAATGGCTGATAACACCGAACAAGTGCGTGTTCTTGAACAAGCTCGTATCGCCACCCTCGAAACGGAAATGAAGCAAGTCCTAAATGTTCTTGAGCAGCTCTCTAAGCAAATCGATTCTCTCCAGGCAAACACTTTGCCCCACCAGCTCCGCAAGATGAAGTGGTGTTACCACAACATGTTCCCATAGCCGATCCGAAGGATAAAGGCAAGAATATATCCATAAGTGGCCCATCAAGCTCTAAGGATGTCTCCAAGGAGAAAATTACCGACACACCTCAAATTGTTGTTGATGAGGAGATACAAGTGATACGGCCGGCTATACCGAAGGCGAGCAAGAAAAACGCTTGGCGAAAATCGAGGAGAAACTTAAGCGGCTACGGGGTTCATTTAGCCAAGACCCAACCGATCTATCCCATTATGCAAAAATTAAGATGCCAAAGAAGTTTAAAATGCCGGACTTTGAGAAGTATGATGGCACCTCTTGCCCGAAGATCCATTTGCGGACGTATGTGGTCGGGATGACCCAATATGTTGATAACATCCCCTTGATGATTCAACAATTTCAAGCAAGCTTGACAGGACCGGCACCGCAATGGTACATCATGAAGAAGATTAAACTTTGGAGACTTAGGAGGATTTGACGGATGCCTTCTTCAAGCAATATAAGTATAACATTGATGTCACTCCATCTCGAGAAGATTTACTTAGCACTGAAAAGAAGAGGACGGAATCTTTCAAAGCATATGTCACAAGATGGAGGACCGTAGCCGCTCAGATAACTCCAGAGCCAACAGAAAAGGAGTTGATGGATTTGTTCATGAAGACTCTCCCGCCCGAGTATCGAAATCGAATCGGGATCGACCGCCGAGTCATTCAATCGGCTAATCCCCGTTGGCGAGCGAATTGAAGTAGCACTGCGTGATGGATGGGCATCCGATCAAACCAGCTCATATGGGAGAGTCTCAACCAAAAGGATAAGGAACCTGTAATGGAGGTTAATGCAACTTATGTGCAACCACCTCGCCCTACCCCGAACACCCATCAGGGAGGAGCACGACCATTCTTTGGCCAGCAGAAAAACTTTTCCAAGCGTCAATTTACGCCACTTCCTAAGCCCGTGTCCAAGATCTTGCCGACCCTTCGAAGAAAGGATTACTCGCAAAGGAACCCAAGCGATCTAATCCCGAACGTTTCCCCAATTATGATCCGTCCAAGACATGTGCTTATCATATGGGGGAGGTGGGGCATTCGTTGACGATTGCTATACGCTGCGACACAAAATCCAAAATCTTTTGGATGCCGAGGTGGTCTCATTTCGCGATGCACGGCCGAACATCGAGAATAACCCACTCCCCGACCACCCGAAGCTATGAATGTCATTTTCAGTTTTGATGCTTGA
Organism: Eucalyptus brandiana; assembly: GCA_014182725.1. Classification (NCBI taxonomy): domain Eukaryota; kingdom Viridiplantae; phylum Streptophyta; class Magnoliopsida; order Myrtales; family Myrtaceae; genus Eucalyptus; species Eucalyptus brandiana. The sequence goes on from CM024669.1 coordinate 36,495,403, forward strand.
GCCCACCATGTTTCAAATGATGCATGAAGAAGCAGAAGTTATGGACACCACAGGGCAACCAAGTGGCAAATTCGATTACTATGTAAAGTATTCGGCTCCTCCCAGCTCCTACTCCGACCCACGGGATATCATCCCAGATGGATGGGATGGCATAGATGATCCCGCACCTCCAAAGATTGAGAGCTCTGATGACGCACTCGAAGGAATGACTGAATTGTTTGAAGATAATCGACAAAGCTCGAGAGTAGGAAAATGAGTAGGAAAATTTTAATTATTTGCACACTCCTCTCGCGCAGAGTCTTTATTGCTTTCCATATTTGCATATTTGCATTTTCAATTCTAGGATTTCCCTTATTTCAATAATGTAATTTGTTTTTCATCCAATAAAATACATAGAGATTTTCATGTTTTAAGGGCATGTTGAAGTATACCAAACTAGCCCTGTGATGAAATCCTACCAAAAAGGGCAAGGAGCTAATTCTCGAAGGAAATTTGGGCTTCTTCATGTTCCCTTGAAAATTTTTTCAAAATAAAATAACTTTTTAGCATGCATCTAATTTACCCTACTTGTTTCTTTTAATTATCTCGCTTTATGTTTGGGTGCAGCCCTCGCGCACATTTAAGGAATCTCTATGAGCTCTCTTGCAAAGAAGGGCAAGACACGCAGACACTTAACATCTTTGACTTTATCTTTTGATGTGTAAGGATAGAGCATGGCATTTTTATCATTTCAGAATGTTTTCACATGATGTGCAATTCGTCAATTCCACTTGAAATTTATCAAAATGGATAATTCAGTGAAAGATGTCGAGTTACTTGAGCATGCTAAATGAGGTGTGAAAGGCAAGCCTAATCACATACACAGTCCCCTGTCTATACATTGTGAGGTGAGTACGGAAACATTTTGTGTTTCAAGGTGAAAAGTTTTCTTGCAAGAAATACGGCAGCTGAAATGATGAGAGGCAGTTCATTTGTCTATCCCAAACACTACAGATAATCCATTGCTTAACCCTTTTGAGCCCAAATACCTGAAGAATTTCTTTCATACTACCCCTGTCAAGGACCACCCCACATCGGGGCAAATGGAGGTAAGTTGACATTGAAGGAGAGTGAAATAGATAGAAATTTTCTTGCTTTCACTTGCATCAATCTTCAAGTTGTGCTATTACATTGAATTCATGTGGTAATTTAAGTGCCTTAGGATGACGAAGAGCATTTCTTTCACTATCCTACACACTTATATCCTTTGCATAGCCCACTTGAGCCTGTGATTTAGTTTCTTTTAAACCCAGTTGATGATCATCCCCCACACTGGGGCAGGGCAAAGAAAATCGTTCGAGTAGCATGGTCCAAAATATTGATGAAAGAAGATTGTGTGAGTCCAAAGAAAATAAGTGCAAAAAGGGGCATAAAAAAGCAGTGTGCCTAGTAAAAGCAAGGCCAATGCCCGTGAAAAGAAGAGAGAAATGATTGATGAATTAGGGGGCATAAAGAAAGCGGTGTGCCTGATTGATGCCCATCATCAAAGAAAATGATTTTAAAAGAAAAAATGTTGAGAAAAGATCTCCAGTTGAATAATTATTGGCATCTTGAGCCAATAAAGAAATCTGTCAAGAAGACGATTTGTGGCGAAGAAAACTGGTGGTAAGATGATCACCAACTCTTACCCATTACACACATCTTTGAGCCTAACGATCCTTTCGTTTCTCAGCCCATGAACCCAGCCTATGTTACGTCCCTTATAAAGTCTCTTTAGATTAGGGTACTTGAATTAACATAGGAATTCACATGTTTTAAGCATTGCTCGAAGAAGTGCGAGCAAGATTATTTCTTTCTAATTTTGCAGGGTTCCTGACTTGTAAACCCGGAGATGATTACAGAATTGTTCTGTCAATAGCCTTGACTCAAAGAGTCCATTTTGCTAAGCCATTGACCAAACCCACGTTACAATCATTGTCAAAGACCTCTCAGATTGGTAAGGTCCTACTGATTGCAAGAAAATTCGAACTCTTGTCACGAGATGATGATAAGATTGAGTGATATATTCCCGCATCAATGGTCGGGACAAATAACCCCTCCTAAATGAGAGCGAGTGAAAAAGCCTTTTCACACCAAAAGTGTCTCATTTAGCATGTTCAAGAGATTCACACTATAACTGAAAATTGTCCTTGTGATAATTTTTCCAGTAGAAGCTTGATAAAGCCATCATGCATGGACCTTCATTGAATTTTTCCTCAAAGACCAAAAAATTGTCTTTGAAACCCTGAGTTTGTTCAATCATCTTGGTGCTTGATGAGAATTCCAAGTACCCATTTATAAAATGTTTTCAAATGTCTAGTTTGAGTTCCAGATGTTTGAACCTTTAAACACTTGATGTGATTTCCAAGTGCTTGTCTTTTCAAACATCTGATGTGATTTCCAGATGTTTAGTAAAATATTTTCAAATGCCTAGTGTGAACCCCAGATATTTGAACCCTCAAATGCTTGATGTGACTTCCAAGTATTTGTCTTTTCGACGTCCGATGTGATTTCCGGATGTTTAGAATTTTTAAGTACTTGATGCAATTTTCAGGTGCTTGGGATTTGATGAGAGTTCCAAATCCCCCAAAGATTTTTCTTCAGATTCAGTTTGATTCAGGCGACCGTAGAATGGTACGAGTCCTGAAAAATCAATTTTCTGTCAAGGCGACCATAGAATGGTGCAAGTCCTCGACAATACCTATTCCATATTTAGGCGACCGTAAAATGGTACGGGTCCTAGAAAGTGAATCCCGTTTAGGCGACCATAGAATGGTATGGGTCCTAGACAAAACCTATTTCCCTATTCAGGCGACCGTAGAATGGTACGGGTCCTGGAAGGTAAATCTCCGTTTAGGCGACCGTAGAATGGTACGGGTCCTAGACACAACCAAACATTGTCATACTGGGCGACCGTAGAATGGTACGGGTCCTGGGAAAGCGGTCTCTTTGTAAAGTTATGTTACTATTTTAGGCGACCGTAGAATGGTACGGGTCCTGGACATGTAACACTGACTGCCTAGAACTACTCTATTCTTCTTAAAGGTAGGTTATTCCAGGTACTTGGGATTTGATGAGAGTTCCAGATCCCTGAAGACCTTGAGCGTTTCAATTATCTGAAGAGATTTCCAGATGTTGGTCAGGTCTTATAGGAATCATTTCACACCTCATAATGCTTTTCTGAATTTCCAGATAAGTATGACAGGTACGTGTTCTTCTTTGCACTTGCATTTCATTAAGCATGGAGACATAGAAATATATGCTCTCGATAAAATCATTGCATTTACATTGCATTATTGCATGACCTTGCATTTCAAAAGAATTAAATTCATTTGAAAAAGAGGTCATTAACATTTGCATATACATTCCATATTCATTTTGCATTCATTTTGCATTTGCATTTCATTGAGCATAGACGCATTGAAATATATGTTCTTGACCAAATCATTGCATTTACATGGCATTCTTTATTGCATGACATTGCATTTATTTGAATCCATTTCTTTTTTTTAAAAAAATGGGTCATTACAATTAGCATTTGCATATTCATTTTGCATGGTTTAAATTTAGGTGTCATTTATCTTTGAAGGAAACCTCTACGAGCTTCCCTTCAAAGAGGGGCTGTTGACACCTAAATAATAAATTAAATAAAATTCGGTTTTTGAAAATCTTTGTTGTTGAAAATATATTCTCATTTCAAAATTTAAAAAAAATTAACCGTTTGATTTTGGAGCCATTTTTTTGTTGAGAAGATGAGTAGATATCGGGAAATCTTCAACGATTTTGGGTCTTTCCTCAATAAAAGAGGGCAAGTTTTCGGAACCGAGGGGGCTTCTCTTCATCTTTCGTCGAAGAAAAAAATAGAAAACGGAAAGAGAAAGAAAAAGTGTGGGGGCTTCTCGGGGTTCAAAAGAAGAAAAAAGAACGAAAGGCTTTACATGGCTTTTCGTCCATGCCTTTTGAGGAAAATCTGCTGAAGGAAAAGTCAGAAGAAGTGTGCTGAGAGAGTTCGTAGGGAAAGAGAGAGGTGAGAGAGAGAGAGTGTCAGGTGAGAGAAAAAGTAAAAAAGAAGAGGAAAAAGCAAAAAATAGAAGGGAAGAAGAAGAAAAGTCAAAAAGTTTTCCTCCTTTTTGCTGAAAAGAGAAGAAGTGTGCAGAGAGAGACAGAAGGGGAAGGCGTGAAAGCAACGTACAGAGAGAAGACAGTGTGCAGCAGAAAAGAAAAAAAGAAGAAAACGGAGGAGAGACTTTCGTCTTCTTCGCGGACTCCCTCCGCCCGAGCGTCGACGTTGCCCCCTGCACAGCGCAGCCGCGCCCCTTGCCGGCCACCACCGCTCCGCCTGCAGCCCCTCGTCGCACCACCGTGACACCAGCCGCCTCCGCGACTCGCCACCTCGCCGCTCCGTCCGCGCCTCGGCTGTCGAACCCCCTCGCCGAGTCTCCGCCGCTCGAGATCCGCCCGTGACGCCGCTGCTGCCCCGCTTGCTTCTTGTTGCTCTTCCGCCCGAAGCTTTGCCTTGCCGATCGCTGTCCGTGAAGCCCGACGCCGGAGCCGTTCGCCCCATTCTCGCCACTCGTCCGTGACGGCCCGGCGCGAGATCTCGCCTTCGCCGAAGCCTACGCTGCGCCCCCACATCGCCACCGGTCCGAGATCTCCACTCGCCGCACCAGCACCACCGTTCGGCCCCGACGCCCGCCTCCACACAGCTCTCGCTCCGCACCTTTGCTCGAGCCCAAACGAGTCACTAATTTCTCTTCCCCGAGCTCCGAATTGCCGGATTTCGCGGAGCTCCACACCTCCGCAACCTCCGATCATCGGTGACGCTACCGTTACAGTTTGCCGTCCTTCATTGGAGTCGGTGACCAACCACACGAGCACAAGCAGTGCTTGGGAAGAAAAAGAAGAAAGGAAAGAACAAAAAAAAAAAGAAAAGGAAATTAGGTAGTATATTTTTATTTCTTATTTCATATTATGTTAGCTTATTTTTTTAAAGTTTAATTATTTGAATTGTAGTATTGTATATCAATATTTGTAGACCTTGTAGACATTAGGTGTTTTATCCCAAATTATGGTAATTATTAATTTGACCCGTAAGACGTCGGGTCATTTTTTTAATTACTTTAATTTTTAGAAATTTTGATATCATTTCAATTGTTAAATTGTTATAGATTTAAAATAATTGTCAATTTAATCCGTGAGACAACGGATTATTTTTTCAGTTATTTTAATTCTTATCTTTTTTTAAAAATAATTATTTGTTTGGAAAGATTAAAAAAATCAAAAAAAAAAATCAAAAAGTACATAAAATCTAAATATTGCATTAGAGCATTTAGGTTTAAGTAAATTAGGACTATATTTCTAGGGTTAGTAAATTAGAATTGCATTTATAGGATTATGATTTTTATGGGTGATTTTTGTTAGGGATAATTTTAAATAATGTTGGCATGTCTTGATTTTAAGATAAGATATAGTTTAGGTTAAATTGATTCCTAAAATAAATTAGAATATCATTCACTTAGTAGTCTAATTAGTTTTCTTTAATTCCGAATTTCAATAAAAAGAATCCAAAAAATATTAGGTGCATGTTAGTTAATTTGCATAATAGGTTTAATTATAATTTGTTTATTAGTAAAATATTGTCATATCTAGAACTTAGGCATTTAGGTCCATACACATGTCATATCAAAGCAACATACCTAGATTAAGTCAACTTTCATTTAGCAAAACAAAAAGAGAAAAAAATGTTATGCATGCCATATGAGTTATAGTTTAATTGTTTTTTTTAATAAAAAAGAAAATGCTAAAAGATGATCATTGCACAATTAAGTTACTTTCTTTTCAATAAAAAAAACATTATGTTATTAAAAAAAGATCTTTTCCTTGGATAGGTAATAAGTTAATTCATAATTAATCTCACATCATCATTATTTAGCATAGGTTGCATATATGCATTAAAAAATGAATGAATCATCATAAAAAATCATGAAAGAGCATGCATGTAGAAATACCATGTCATTCATCCCATATCACGAAGACATGCATATTTAGGATTATGTAAATTAGATTGCATATATATAGTGATAAGTTTAAGTCATACCACATGAATTGCATCTCATATGTCATTAAAGTAAAATTCATGCATATCAAATCTAAATTAAGATTGCATATAATTAACATTTTCAAAAAGAAAAAGAAAAATTAGGTGTCATGTCATTTAGAAATCATGTTTAGGACATGCAATTTTATTAGCATTTTTATTTGAATGTTATTTTATTGAATGCGCACTCGCATGACCACCATTTGCATGTTAGTAGCTTAGGTTTAAATTAATCAACATTGCCTGCAAAATATTTTTAAAATAAAAATAAAAGGTACCGAAAGGGCGTTAGACTAATCTAGCGAACCAGTGTCCCCGGACCTATTGAATCTCTGGTTCGCAATAGTAAAGTATTCTCCCATACTTTACTTGGGTTTCTAACCAGCCCTAATTGGTTAGTGGCGGCTCCAAATTGAAATTGCATGTTTAAATGAATTAATTTCTATCAAGTCGCGATTGGTAGAACTTGGGAGAGTCCGTGCCAAGTCTTCGGACTTAGTAATCCATTAACCTAAACTTTAGGATTGCTCTGAAAATTTAGATCGCGACAGCAAGCAATATTGATTAATTTTAACCTAAGCTACTAACATGCAAATGATGATCATGTAAGTGCACAATCAATGAAATAACATTCAATAAACCGAAGTAATAAATTTTAAGAAATTATTAACTAAAATCTTACTACGGTTATTACTCTCTAAAAATGCATGCCTTAAACATGATTTCTAAATGACATGACACATGACTTTTTTTAAAGAAAAATATTAATTATATGCAATTTAAATTTAAAATTTAATATGCATGAGTTCTACTTTAATGATATGTGAGATGCAATTGATATGATATAATTTGAATCATTACAATATGTTTGCAATCTAATTTACATAATCCTAAATATGCATGTGCTACATGATATAGGATGGATGACATGGCAATTCTATATATGTGTGTGTGTGTGTGTGTGTGTTCTTTTTATGATTTTTTTAATGATTTTTTTAATACATATATGCAACCTATACTAAACAATGATGACATAAAACGGGATTAATTATGAATTAGCCTATTAACTAACTAAGTAAATGACCTTTGTATTTTCTTTTTTTTAACATGACTTAAAAACAACATAATGATGCAATACTAATCTTTGGTTTTTTATTAAAAAAAAAACTACACGACGGGAATATTAAAACATTAACCTATGATTCACTAACTAAAGCGTAACATGTGGTGTGCACATTATGAAATCTATATAACCTAAATAACATTTTTTGTTCCTTTTTTTTGTTTTGGTTTTATTAAAGGAAAATTATCCTAATTCTATATGAATCTTAAAAATTAAAATGCGTTGATTTAAACATGAAATGTGTATGGACCTAAATACCTAAATTCTAGATATAACATGTGATGCATGATATGTGATGAGCAAATAATGACAACACACCAAAATATATGTCCTATTGAAAATTCATTAATGTAAATCAATGACATATTATCTCAATGATGCAAAGCAATTCATGAATTTGTCATAAAAAGTCGAAATAATCAAAAATCTAACCCGACTCACGACTCAACATGTTTTATTATTATGACTTAATATGACAAATTTTCTAATCGGATAATGATAAAAATAAATCAAAACAAATCAAGTTAGAATAAAATAAAAAAACTATGAAACCAAATATCAAAAAAATTACACCGTCTAACTTACGGTTGACTTGAGGAATGGCGAGGAAGCAGTGGTGGCCGAGCTGCGATGGTGGTTCAGTGATGGGTCGCCGTTCGGAACAGGGGCTGTCCGTCGGAGCTCCGGCGAGGTTCAGGCAGTAACCGGACCTGCAGCAAAACAGGGGGGGCGGTGGCTGGCTGTTCGGGCGTGCGGCGGCGCGCGAGGAGCAAAGCAACGTCGGATGCGGGGCGTCGCGCTACCGAGACTGGTCCAGCTGGCTGCGGAGGGAGCAACGGCGTCGGGTTCCGGGCGATCGCGGAGAGCTTCGTGGGGAGACCGGCGAAGCGTCGAGGAGCGGCAAGGGCGCGAATGTCGTTGGGTCGCGAGTCGGCGAGGCGCGGCGTCGGGTCGTCGCGGGTAGAGGTCACCGGCAAGGGGTTTCGGCGCAGCTGCTGCGGGCAAACGGCGGTGATGCGAGCCGCAGGGGGGTGTGGGTGGGCGGAGCGCAGTAGCCGGATCGGCGGGTTGCGGGGAGCGTCGGTGAGCGTGGCGCGCCGGCGGGTCGTCGCGGCGAGCTTCGTGGGAGACCGGTGAAGCGGCTGTGGCGCGGACGCGCGGTGGCGGAAGCGCGGTAGCGGCTGGCGGAGGCGGTGCCGGCGTGTCGGGGGCCCTCGCGGAGAAGATGAACAGTCGCTGCCTCCCGTTTTATTTTATTTTTTTCTTCTAGTCGAACGTCACTTCACATCACTTCTCTCACCTCTCACCGTACCCTCTCTCCTCACGTCTCTCTCACGTCATTTCCCACTCTGTCTTCTTCTTTTCTTCTTTTCGCTGTTTCTTTGCTGATTTTTCTTTTCCCTTGAAAAGAACACCGAAAGCTTTTCTCTCTTTTTTGTTGAATTTTTCTTGACCTCCAAAAACCGAGAGAAGCCCGGCATCCTTTATTTATAGAGGAAAACAAAGTTATTTTTGCAGGTGAGATATTCACTCAACCACTTAAAAAAAAAAATAGCTTCAAAATCACATAATAATTAATTTTTTTAAATTTTGAAATGAGAATATATTTTCAACAACAAAAAATTTCAAAACTAAATATTTATTTTATTTATTACTTTTTAAAATATTAGGTATTAACATAACTTCGTTAAGATGAATATTTTTTCATTATTAAAATGTCTAGAAAATTGTTATTTTTACAATATAGCTAGCTCGGGAAATTCCACAAGGGAATTTGTAATAATCTCGAAATTAGGCCATTATTTTATCAGAATCGAGTGCAGCCGAGCCTCCAAGAATCGAACACTTGGTTCATTAGCTGAGGCTCGGCTAAACCCCAAAACGATTACGGCTCCCTCGCAAGACGACGACCCCAAGAATCTTCGACGTGTCGTGCCATTCGTTCTCTTGATTCCAGATCATCATCGCGATCGTCATAAACGACACCCGCTAATAATTACTTAAAATTCGCAATTGAATTCGTCCGTAAAACATTGCAAACTAGCCTGTATAAAGACGTCACCGCCCCAGTATCAAACTCCATCAAAACACAACCCAGCAAAGGAGTTCAACCCCAGAGAGAGAGAGAGAGAGAGAGAGATTTTGAGTGCAATAGCATACCAAATCTTTACGACAATGGAATCCTCCACCGGCAAGGACTTCAAGATCGGCGAGTGCCAAGGCCAGAAGGTGGTCGACGGCGAGATGATGCCCATCGTCCTGCTCCCGCCGCAGCCCGCCAAAGCTGACACCAAGTCCCTTGTCGCAACTCTGAAGAAGAACCCGGAATGGTTCGACCAGATGATCATCAAGAACAGCGCAGTTCTGCTCCGTGGCTTCGACGTGAAGAACGCCGAGGACTTCAACGAGATCGTCGAGGCTTGCGGGTGGGAGGACATCCGCTACATCGGGCCCGCGCCGAGGACTCACATCTACAAGCGGGTTTGGACAGCGAACGAGGGCCCGCTGTCGGAGTTCTTATTCTACCACCATGAGATGATTCTGGTGAGTGACTAGGTCAATACATGCATCGCAGTGAAAACATCTTTCATCGCGTGCTCCCTTAACGTGATATCACTTGCGAGATTATCATGTTCATGCATCTTCTCACTTTTTGCCGATGAACTTTTTTAATCTTGAAGTTTCAAAGTACATATCAAATCATGAGTCAGTTCAATCATCGCATCACTGACTCCATTTGATCTGTTTTATATCTTAAAAGAAATTTGAGAGCCATTCGAATTGAGTTATTTTTGAGGTTGAAAGATATAGCTAAGCGAATGGAATGCCTCGGGATTCAAATGGGAGGTTCCGATTTTTAATTTTTCTTACATCCACAATGATTGATAAAAGTATATGTCATTTTTCTCGTCTATTTTCTCCTTGTCAGTTTCTCACGTATTCGTTATAGAACAAATTATTCAGTTCAATCAAACACTAATTAAAAACCCCAAGCAGCAATCATGCCCGATAATTCAAGTGCATATTCTTTAAACTAAAATCGACTAGTTCTCTATGGATTTAGAAAGCGCACTATCTCTATCGGTAGAAGAGTAGACTAGGCCGTCTCCTTTTGAGCGGCGACCACTACATTGGATCTAATTATAAAATGAACATCAAACTACTGTGGATGCAACAGTTCAAGGAAAACCCCAAGAAGGTGATACTATTCTGCGAAGTGCCACCGCCGGAGGGTGGGGAGACACCATTTGTGCCAAGCTTCCGGGTGACGGAGCGGATGCTGGAGGAGTTCCCGAAGGAGGTGGAGGAAATGGAGAAGAAGGGGTTGATGTACACCTTCATTGCCCCGAGCACGAATAACACTTCCTCCACGATAGGCCGCGGCTGGCAAGATGCTTACGGTACCCTCGACCCAGCCGAAGCTGAGAGAAGGTATACTCGTATATATGGTTCACGATTATTTCCATATTCTATCCGTCATCGTGCCAAGAATTAATTTTCGTAGATCATAGCTTAGTCTCGAGTATGCAATTGAAGTAGAACAAAATTGACAATTTTTTTGTAGAGGATTTTGATAGTCTATACATAATCTGTGTAAAAATTTAATTTATGTGACTATTTGAATCCAAAATTTTTACTTTCCTTTCTAAAATGAACTTCATAACAATTATTATCATGTATTCTGACAAGCCCGTATAAATCAAATTTCACACAAATTGTGTCTATAATCAAACCCTTGTTGCAAATATAAGTTTGGCTTGCAATATGTAATATTTGAGGCTCGCGTGTGGAAATATCCTTTTTATTCCCGGAAAAAAGTGGATAAATTGAAAATGATGCCATTCATATTTCGATTCGGACCCCTCTTGACATAATTTGGATTTTTACACAATCTATAGATGAATTGACTATGCAGCACAATGAAAACGACGGTACTTACCTGATTTCCACTTTGCTTTGCACAAAAATTTCGCGAGGTAAAATGCAAATTTCATTCCATCGTACATAATTTTTTGTAGGGTTAAGGCCGTGGGAATGGACGTGGAATGGCTGCCCGACGGTGGACTTAAGACGATCATCTGCCCACGAACCCTCACGAGGGTGTTCGAGGGGAGAAAAGGGAGGAGGATGTGGTACAACACGGTGGTGGGGATGCACGGGAAGGAGATCAGCTCGGCCACGATGGCCGATGGGACCGAGATCCAGGACCACGTGGTGAAGCGATGCAGCGAGATCCTCGACGAGGAGAGCATCCAATTCAAGTGGGAGAAGGGCGACGTCCTCTTCTTCGACAACATGGACTTGCTCCATGGACGCAGGCCATCGCTCCCGCCAAGGAAAGTGCTGGTGGCTACTTGCAAGTGATTTGGTCCCGAGCGTATCGTGTTTTCGAAAGCTCTGAAACGGGTTATATGGAGCCAAGAAGAAGTGGAATGAACTAGGGCAAGGTATGAATAAACGTTGATTTAGTTTTAAGCGTTAACCCATGTGTGATAATGGCGGCGATCCGCTGCCACCGTGTCAGCGAGTTCCCATGTTGTCGCTCCTCCTCTGCAACTCGGCGGGGGGAGGTCGCAAACTCGGGCGGCCTCAAACCCGAGGTCAAGGACCGCCAACATGAGATCTTCTACTTATAAGTGAATTTTCACTTTATGAAATACCCATCGCCGTTCGCTTCCTCCTCTATGGTGTTCATGATTGAATTTGATTATTCATACACCAATTCCTCGAGTGAGACGTTTTAAGGTCGTTGAGATCCTGGAGACGCCCGTCTCCGTTGATAGTGTTGACTTCTGCCGGCAGGTCAAATGCTCTCTTCTCCACAGCGTGCATGGGTCCCTCCACATGCAAAAAGGAAAAAAAAGAAAAAGAAAATTTCAGCGATGAAGAAAATTCAACAAACGCGTTCTGAATTCCGCAACTGTGCCACGAATTACATGAATATAATTACGAGTTATTTTCTCTTTTATTAGAACAAAAGTCCCATCATACTACCAAATCTTCCAAATTTCATCTAGGTTCTCATCAAGTGACATTTGACAAGACACTTCTTAGCCAAAATGACTTTTCTACGGGAGTTGATTCATTAGTTAATTCAGATTAAAGGGTTTTTTCGAGCCTAGCTGGATTTAGGTGACCGACTGATAAGGGGCACAATCAGATAATTGATCTTGTTTATATTATTGGTGACATATACATAACATTTATTAAGATTCCACTAGTGGACATTGACTTAGGAAATTTTTGAATTGATAATTAATAGAAGGAAAATGTCAAATGAATGACAAATGTCTATCGTCACAAATCGGTTACCTATGGTCATGTTAACTAGACTGTTTGGGAGTGCATGACAAACCATAATTTCTATTCCATAAATAATTTTTCTATTCCAGACCTGTTTCTGGAATAGAAATCCGTTTGGTAACATTATTTCGTTTTTCTATTTTTGAAATAGATTTTTCTTCTAGAAATAGGTTTGAAATAGAAATCAGAAGTAGAAATTTTCTACTTTTCTATTTCTAGAACAGAAATGAGAAATAAAATTTGTTCTCATCATTCATCAACTGGTCCTTCATCCGTTGCCGCCAACCATCGTCCATCGGTCACCAGCCGTCGGTCACCATTCGCCGGCTCGGCCGCCATTTGCCGGTCGCCCGCCGGTTGCTGCCCGCCGCCGGTTGCTGTTCGCCAGCCGTCGCTATTCACCGGTCGCCGGCCGTCGGCCACCGTTGCCGCGGTCCATCACCGCTATCCGCCAATCCACCGCCATTCGAAAGAAAGAAATTTTGTGTCATTATCAAATGAATTTCTATTTTTAGAGTAGAAATTTTGTGTCGTTATCAAACGGTTATTTTTGCTTAGAAACTCTTCTAGAAATAGAAATAGGAAAATCTATTTTTGTTCCAAAAACTATTTCTAGAACAGAATGGTTGTCATGCGCGCCCTTTGTGATCTTGAAATAACTAGTCACATGGTAATAAAAAATCCACTCATGGTGGCTTCTCAATATTGCACCTTCCTTCTTCTTTTTTTTCTTTTTTTTTTCCTTTTTCTAACTAATTGTTGATCTATAAGGTCAAGAAATGGGTCGTTTCGACAAATTTCGATACTGAATGCCATGACACAGAGGTAGCAATTGATGTCAATCGGGCGCAAAGAAAGGGAAGATACCATTTGGGGATTTACAAGCAAGGGAAGGGGTTTGGATATTGCTTAGTGTTAAGTGCATGGGGACAACATTAGGGCTTGGTGCGTTTGGAGGAGACCCGAAGTATGCAATTCGTGAAATTAACAATAATGAAAGTCACGTATACTACCGGCCGGCCATACAATTATGTCCTTTAATTAAGGTAGTGCCATTTTTGTTAATTTTTATGGCCTCATGACGAGTGACTTAAGTAGTAGGGGAAAAAAAATACAAGAGTGGTGGAATTAGTCTTAAATTAAGATATCAAGTAATTACGGAATGAGTAAGCTGATTTTGGAAAGGTGAGCTGGAAGTGTTATTATCATTTTGCGAAAATGACGTAAATGGTTATTGAATGCTGACTCAATGCACAGAGTCATTCCTGAAGTTTAAGCTGTTCAACGTGATCCCTCAATTACCAGTAAATGTTAATTTTAGTCTTTACTTTCGTTTAAATGACAAAACTTTATTTAAGGATATAAATTATTATGTGTTGAGTTGGACCTTTGAAATAATTTATGTCAACATGTCTATCTTCTTATCCATTTACTTTATAAAAGGAAAAAAAAAGTTGGGCGTTGACATATCCTTTTTTATTTGATTATGTTAATTGTTATATTTTGACTTAAGATGATTATCTTAATTTCAGGGCAGCTCATCCCAAAGAAGACAGCCGCTGCACTGAAACAATGAGATTTGGTAATTCCATTTCATGAATTTTGCTTGCACCAGATTTGCGGCCACGACAATCAAGAGCTAGACCATAGAGTAGTTCGTGCTGTTCTGCTTTTCTCCAAGGTGCAAGAGAACGGCCATCAGACCCTCGGAAAAACAGGCCAGAAATGTCTAGAAGATTAGTAGGTGTGACAAACGAGATGCACGGATGTCTAACTCAACTAAAACCAGTACTTTCACCAGGCACCCACCATTACAATATCAATCATGCTTGCAGGTTTCCCTTCCCTAGTAGGACTGGTTCTACGGATGTATTGTCCTGTTTCCAAGTGAGTTCATGGTACCGTTGAGTGCTTCCCAATTTCCATTATGTGGAATCAGTTCCTAGCGGGTTCCAGTTCTTGGGTGGGAACCTTCCACCCTCAAATTGATCACCTCAAGTTACGACATGGCAATTACCTCAAAATAACCAAAATGTCCTCATATTTTGAGGAATTTAATTTATCCATATCCTAATTATTCTCTTCGCCTCCCCTCATCCTCTGCCATTGTCCCGCATCGGTGTCGTGTCTGTAGAAAATTTATTCAGATATACAACTAATCAATCAAGAAAAACGGATCCATATATAATTGTAAAACACCGAAATCAATAAATACAGCGGAATTAAAGCGTACCTCTTTGAGCCGCTTCACTTGAAGAAAACTAGATCACTCTGAGAATCAGGGATCTATCGGAATACTAGATCTTCCTCTTTATGACCTATTTCGATATAGCAGCTTTCAATGGGATTAAAGAAGGCGATAGGTGTAACCTACCCTTTTATAGGCTAGAGAGGGGACCTGCAAAGCAAACCCTAATCAATAGCGTGTGTGGGCCCTTCCCATTACGGGCTTCAGTCAAACACAATTGCCTACACTTTTCTTTTCAACCAGGCCCGTTATCAATAGATGCCAATACCCAATTCAATCAGATCACTATAGGGTTCAACAAATATTGGAATATCCATTAACCCGATTATTTAAAATAGAAAATCAATTAATTAATGTAAGCCCATATTATAGGAAATTTCCAACATTCTCCCACTTGGGCTACATTAATTAACTTATTTTATTTTGAAAAAGATTTTATATTAAAAACGACACTATCGGGTTAATAACTAAAATTTTGTTTTATGTGGCCACAACTTTTAAAAAAAAATAATATTCCAATAATGGCATCTCAATACCAATCCAATCCTATATAACCTCAATATAGGACTATGGAGATCAATGTGTTAAGAAAATACCACAACACAAGACTTTCCATAATCACATATAATAAGTATTATATTTTCATGGATCATGGGCCTAGTAGTGTAGTAAGAAATAGTGCCAACATGTGATCAAGATATACACTATTTCTTATCGGTCCTCAATGCAATTTCTCAACGACATGAAAGCGCATCGGTGCAATTTCGAACAACATGAAATTGCCTCGGTGCGATTTCTAAACAACATGAAATTGTACAATTATGTCACAATCCAACATGAGATCTCATAATCAGTGACATCCAGTCATCTTTAAACAAAATTTGTTTAAAGATACTGTTTTATACTTCCATTTCTCAGTCAACAGGAGAAAGGATAACAATATAATCAATAACAACAGTTATTAAAATAAATGCTTTAATAAACATCATAAAAGCATTATCAATCTGTATATAACTATAATATCCAGAAATACAATTTGTATAACTCCCACTAACAAAAGAAATTAAAAAAAATCTAAAACACCCATATTCTTTCCAAGTTCTTTAAATAAAATGGGTCGTAAGCCTTTTGTTAGAGGATCAGCCAATATGGACTTAGTTCTAATATTCTCAATTACAATGTCTCCCTTTTTGACCAAGTCCTTAATAGTATAATGTTTGATCCAATTAACATTTCAACCGTGGCACTGTTGTTATTTATAACAAAAGTAACTGTTTGTCTCACATAATGCAATAAGATCAATTATGGGCAATGAGTATTTCAACAAAAATAATTAGTACATTATAAACTCCCCTTTGGGCAGAGTGTATAATGCACAATTATTTTTCACAGCATGAAGTTTAGAAAGCATCAATAAGGAGATTTACAGCATGAAGTTTATAAAGCAACAATAAGGAGAATTACATATAATTGTCAATAATCCCTCCCCTTTGGGCAGACAAATCATTTAAATTATACATCTCCATGATATCAATATATAGAGACGATAAAGAGAATTACATATAATCTTCAAGGATCAATCCCCTTTGGGCAGATAAATCCTTTAAATTATATAGATATATCTCCATTATCTCAACATAGAGGGGAATTACACATAACCCTAAAAAAATCTATCCCCTTTAGGCAGATAAATCTTTTGAGTCACACATCCCCATCATTCATCTCTAATATATCAATATAGAGGGGAATTACATATAACTTTCAAAAATTTATCCCCTTTGGGCAGATAAATCTTTTCGAGTCATACATCCCCATCTTTTAATTTCTAATATATCAATATAGAGGGGAATTACATATAACTTTCAAAAATTTATCCCCTTTGAACACCGAAAAAAAAAACAATCTTTGCCATGGGAGATGGAGCCCAATGAACTTTCTTTATTGCAATCGGAAGATGCTAAAACATATATAACAATGCAATGCTAAAAATCTTCATTTGTTAGTGCAAGGTTTTGTCAATTTTAGCTTTTAGCTCTTTTATTGCTTTTCTTATATTAAGGTTAGGTCCTGCTGCTTTTCTGTCAATCACATTCCCTTATCAAATCGATGTTTTGGGATAAGTTATATGATGTGATTATATTTCTTGATGGGGTCAAAGAATGAATCTTGTAAAATTGGCTAGATTATGTTGACCTTCTCGAGTTGGTTGTCATTTGGGCATGAAGATTTTTAAGGACTCTTATTTGCTTTCAAATGTACGTGAGCGTTTCTTCCCACTCGGAGTACAAATTAAAGTAGTGACTTTAAAAAAATTTTAGCAAGTATACACAAGGAAGAAGCTGATTCTGAAAAAATTGCTTAGTTTTTGACTAAACAATTTTTGCTATATATATATAAAAGGTGGGTTTTTTTTTTTTTTGGGTAGCATGAGTGAGGCCGATTCTTGGGTTGCTATTTAATTACGTCTTTATGATTTACCAAGGTAATGTGTTGATGTTGCGGTGAGACTAGACTTCCAATGGTTCTTGTCTTTTCTTTTCTTTTTCTTGATGTGGGTGTTCCTCTGGGTAATGCTGTGTGATGTGAATAGCTATTCTTGTCAATGTCAAATGGCGTTGATTTGTGGTTGGAGATCCTCCGTTAATTGAAAAATATCTTGATGAAGCAATGGCTCAAACAGGAAAATTTCAAATTTGTCCATAAAAAATATAAAATTTGGGTTCTACAATCATATATGACAAGCTCTGATACCACATGTAGAAAATTTATTCAGATATACAACTAATCAATCAAGAAAAACGGATCCATATATAATTGTAAAACACCGAGATCAATAAATACAGCGGAATTAAAGCGTACCTCTTTGAGCCGCTTCACTTAAAGAAAACTAGATCACTCTGAGAATCAGGGATCTATCGAAATACTAGATCTTCCTCTCTATGACCTATTTCGATATAGCAACTTTCAATGGGATTAAAGAATCGATAGGTGTAACCTACCCTTTTATAGGCTAGAGAGGAGACCTAAAGAAACCCTAATCAATAGCGTGTCAATCTGGGCCCTTCCCATTACGGGCTTCAGTCAAACACGATTCTTTCTACACTTTTCTTTTCAACTGGCCCGTTATCAATAGATGCCAATACCCAATTCAATCGATCACTATAGGGTTCAACAAATATTGGAATATCCATTAACCCGATTATTTAAAATAGAAAATCAATTAATTAATGTAAGCCCATATTATAGGAAATTTCCAACAGTGTCTTCTCAAATATGAGCGGCAATGATAGAAATTGTCCGAATATGTCCCGAATTTATGCCCGTTGAATAAAATCCAAGCCGAAATTAAATTACCGAAAGTCCAGCGTATATTCTCATATCACCGAATGTGGATTCCTCGAATAGGAAAGTCCATATTGGACTTATATTATCGTTTGGCCCGGAAGGACAAGTTTGAATTTTGGTCTGCACAAAACAAAGAAAAGGAAATATATAAATCCTTATTCAAGTCAGTCCAGGAAATTAAAAGGGGAAACGTCCAACTTGGATTTTCGGACGAGCCCGCGCATATCTTGCAAGTTGTCAAGAATTTAAGTGCTGAAGCCAATTACATCATGTTTAAGATTTATTTGATTTCACTAGGAGATTAAGTGATTATTTCGTGAGAAATTATAGAATTCAACATGAATTATTGGGTGCAATTGATGATTGGCAAACACTAAAAGTACTCGAGTAACTCGAGTGTGATTGTAATCTTCATTATATCACTTGATTTATAATGAAATTTTTTACTGCTCTCTCCATGACTGTAGGTCATCTTGAATGAATAATGTGAATTTGAAATCCAATTTATTCTCTTGTTTATCAGACAACCGCTTGAGTTATACTGATGTCATGGAGAAAGTTTGTGTTTTGTTAGGAATTTTGTTTGTGTGGGTCACAATTGCTAGACACACGGCAATTTATTCAAACCCGCCACTCACATTAATAAAGGACGAAGTTTCCTTCAATGGACGATTTCGAAAACATAGGCTTTTCCTTCTCAAAATGAAAAAATTCCAGCCACAGGGCCACCGTTCTACCTTGGGGCAAAGGTGAATTATTTTGATTGGCCGTACTTTTTAATATAGAACAAATGTGGGGAAAATTATCAAAAAAGTCCTAAACCTATTATATGACAGTTAGTTTAATCATAAACTTTTCAATTTTCAATTAACTCCAAAACTTTTGACAACTTGCCAATTTAGTTCAAAATTTTTCAATTGTGTTAATTTAATGTTAAATATTTTGATGATTTGCCGATTTAGTCATTCCATCCAATTTTAACTAGAAATCGTTAACGCGGTGGTTTAGCCAGCAACGACCATCCTATGTGACACGCCTAGCAATTACAAGGACAATTTTTGTAATAATTTGTCTCTCTTAACTTATCTCTATATCTATTCTTTTCGTCTACTAATTTCAAACTCCTAAATGCGTAACTATAGCTATTATGTTTCAATTGATACATGGTCTGATTTATACTCACATATAAAGAGACCTAACCTCTTACGAATCGGTCAAATATCATCTACACAAGCATTAGACTTCTCACGTGTTTGACTAGAGAAAGAAAGGAAATGCTCCTTTACCAAAAAAAAGAAAAAAGAAATGAAATGAAATGCTGCAAAACCCCAGACGTGAAGCCTTGTGTTGCACCTAATAGCTAACACCATCCACATAGCTAATTTTGTATTAAGGAAGAAAACTTATTTCCATGGTCTAGAATGGATATCATCATATTGGTTTACTTAACAAATGCCCGTTCAGGAACCAAATAAACTTCAAGACATTAATATTTCTGATAATATGCGTTGATGTGCTTGATAAATGTTCTTAAGGCACTTAATTCACTAATATCTTTAAACTAGCACAACTTAATAAAAAAGGAAAGGTAAATGTTAAAAAGTACCTTTTGAGCACTTGTTAAATTCACTATTTAAAACAAGTGATTTCGTTAAGATGAACATTTTTTCATTATTAAAGTGCCTCGAAAATTGTTATTTTTACAATATAGCTAGCTCGGGAAATTCCCTTGTGGAATTTGTAATAATCTCGAAATTAGGCCGTTATTTAATAAGAAACGAGTGCAGCCGAGCCTCCAAGAATCGAACACTTGGCTCATTAGCTGAGGCTCGGCTAAACCCCAAAACGATTACGGCTCCCTCGCAAGACGACGACCCCAAGAATCTTCGACGTGTCGTGCCATTCGTTCTCTTGATTCCAGATCATCATCGCGATCGTCATAAACGACACCCGCTAATAATTACTTAAAATTCGCAATGGAATTCGTCCGAAAAACATTGCAAACTAGCCTGTATAAAGACGTCACCGCCCCAGTATCAAACTCCATCAAAACACAACCCAGCAAAGGAGTTCAACCCCAGAGAGAGAGAGAGAGAGAGAGAGAGAGAGATTTTGAGTTCAATAGCATACCAAATCTTTACGACAATGGAATCCTCCGCCGGCAAGGACTTCAAGATCGGCGAGTGCCAAGGCCAGAAGGTGGTCGACGGCGAGGTGATGCCCCTCGTCCTGCTCCCGCCGGAGCCCGCCAAAGGTGACACCGAGTCCCTTGTCGCAACTCTGAAGAAGAACCGGGAATGGTTCGACCAGATGATCATCAAGAACAGCGCAGTTCTGCTCCGCGGCTTCGACGTGAAGAACGCCGAGGACTTCAACGAGATCGTCGAGGCTTGCGGGTGGGAGGACATCCGCTACATCGGGCCCGCGCCGAGGACCCACATCTACAAGCGGGTTTGGACAGCGAACGAGGGCCCGCTGTCGGAGTTCTTATTCTACCACCATGAGATGATTCTGGTGAGTGACTATGTCAATACATGCATCGCAGTGAAAACATCTTTCATCGCGTGCTCCCTTAACGTGATATCACTTGCGAGATTATCAGTTCATGCATCTTCTCGCTTTTTGCCGAGGAACTTTTTTAATCTTGAAGTTTCCAAGTACATATTAAATCATGAGTCGGTTTAATTCATCGCATCACTGACTACAGTTGATATGATTTATATCATAAAAGAAATCCGGGGACTGATCGAAATGAGTTCTTTTCATGGTTGAGTGATACAGCTGAGCGAATGGAATGCCTCGGGATTCAAATAGGAGGTTCCGATTTTTAATTTTTCTTATATCCACAATGATTGATAGAAGTACATGTCTTTTTTCTCGTCTATTTTCTCCTTGTTAGTTTCTCACGTATTGGTTAGAGAACAAATTATATATACTCAGTTCAATCAAACACTAATTAAAAACCCCAAGCAGCAATCATGCCCTATAATTCAAGTGCATATTCTTTAAATTGAAATCGACTAGTTCTCTGTGGATTTAGAAAGTGCACTATCTCTATTGGTAGAAGAGTAGACTAGGCCGTCTCCTTTTGAGCGGCGACCAAACTACATTGGATCTAATTATAAAATGAACATCAAACTATTGTGGATGCAACAGTTCAAGGAAAGCCCCAAGAAGGTGATACTATTCTGCGAAGTGCCGCCGCCAGAGGGCGGGGAGACACCATTTGTGCCAAGCTTCCGGGTGACAGAGCGGATGCTGGAGGAGTTCCCAAAGGAGGTGGAGGAAATGGAGAAGAAGGGGCTGATGTACACCTTCACTGCCCCGAGCACAAATAACACTTCCTCCATGATAGGCCGCGGCTGGCAGGATGCTTTCGGCACCCTCAACCCAGCCGAAGCTGAGAGAAGGTATACTCGTATATATGGTTCACAATTATTTCCATGTTCTATTCGTCATCGTGACAAGAATTAATTTTCGTAGACCATAGCTCAGTCTCGAGTATGCAATTGAAGTAGAACAAAATTGACAATTTTTTCATAGAGGATTTTGACAGTCTATACATAATCTACGTAAAAATTTAATTTATGTGACTATTTGAATCCAAAATTTTTACTTTCCTTTCTAAAATGAACTTCATAACAATTATTATCACTCATTCTGGCAAGCCCGTATAAATCAAATTTCACACAAATTGTGTCTATAATACAACCCATCGTACATAATTTTTTATAGGGTTAAGGCCATGGGAACGGACGTGGAATGGCTGCCCGACGGTGGACTGAAGATGATCATCTGCCCACGAACTCTCACGAGGGTGTTCGAGGGGAGAAAAGGGAGGAGGATGTGGTACAACACGGTGGTGGGGATGCACGGGAAGGAGATCAGCTCGGCCACGATGGCCGATGGGACCGAGATCCAGGACCACGTGGTGAAGCGATGCAGCGAGATCCTCGACGAGGAGAGCATCCAATTCAAGTGGGAGAAGGGCGACGTCCTCTTCTTCGACAACATGGCCTTGCTCCATGGACGCAGGCCATCGCTCCCGCCAAGGAAAGTGCTTGTGGCTACTTGCAAGTGATTTGGTCCCGAGCCTATCGTGTTTTCGAAAGCTCTGAAACAGGTTATATGGAGCCAAGAAGAAGTGGAATGAACTAGGGGAAGGTATGAATAAACGTTGATTTAGTTTTAAGCGTTAACCCATGTGTAATAATGGCGGCGATCCGCCGCCACCGTGTCAGCGAGTTCCCATGTTGTCGCTCCTCCTCTGCAACTCGGCGGGGGGAGGTTGCGACCTCGGGCGGCCTCAAACCTGAGGTAAGGGACCGCCAACATGAGGTCTTCTACTTATAAGTGAATTTTTACTTTATGAAATACCCCATCGCTGTTCGCTTCCTCCTCTATGGTGTTCATGATTGAATTTGATTATTCATATACCAATTCCTCAAGTGGAATGAAAGAGCTTCACAAGATACCTACGTCCAATTGTGTCCAAAGATCTCGACAGTGAAGTGAATTGTTACATATAATTTCACTTCAATTACGCAATTCATTCACGACATATTTATGTAAAACAACATCTCATGGTATACCAGTTTGAGCTCTAATATTTAATTTTGCCGAGGCGCTAGATAAGTCACAACTGATATTAAGGTGATGCAATGCTTAATGGTATTGATTTTGATGTTGACGGAGGCACGTTCAAAAATGGGGATGACCATGCTCGCTGCTTATCTGCATATAGTGGCAGAGGGAATGAGGTCCGCACCTCGTCCATGCCCTAAAAACAATCGCAACGACATCAGCAATTCCCAGAATATCCTCCAAATTTGCATTCTTCTCCAACCCATTAACTCTTTGCGCGCTATCTCAATCAACGTCCAGCCCTAGCCTCCAATGTCACGCCACGGTTGTTGCCGCGTCATGTTTGTCCACGCCGGCCGGGCAACAAAAGACTCTGGTGCAAGACAGCATCAGGATTGGATTCTTAAGAGAACCAATCGTAACAGTTTGAGGACGTTCGATCTCTTGAATCCTTTGTCCTGAAGTCTGTAGTCATAAAATAGCAAGTGACCACCATTAATGCTCTCAAATGCTTCGCTTCCCTTCCATGTTGTTTGAGAGAAATCAGAAACGACGTTGTATTCACGTGTTTGGGGGTACCATTAGTGTCTCGCAACCATTTAGGAGAGAGAACAATTAAAATGGTAGCCTCGGATTCTTACTCACATGACATGAGCAGATCTAAATGAGACACTTAATTGCATAACGTTGGCAAGTTTCTAGACGTTATACTATGATATGAAAGTTCATGACTCAATCACATTTTTAAGGGCAATAAAAAATATTAAGGTTTCTAATTCACTTTATCCACATATTTTATTAAACCGTAAAAATAAGAATAAAAGCACTATCTCA
Source organism: Eucalyptus brandiana (assembly GCA_014182725.1). Taxonomy (NCBI): domain Eukaryota; kingdom Viridiplantae; phylum Streptophyta; class Magnoliopsida; order Myrtales; family Myrtaceae; genus Eucalyptus; species Eucalyptus brandiana. Next base: position 36,518,956 of record CM024669.1, read on the forward strand.
GTTACACAATTCCACGTCTAAATACGAGAGGAATATTGATGAAGTAAGCCTAGCTGAAAACTTATATAGCACCGCACGAATGAAAAACCGCTCTATTGCCTTTTATCGGTACTGTTTCCGCTTATAATATACAATTATTACCTCCTCCTCCTCGTCTTTATTACATAACCACTAAAATGGTGTTACCAGTTTCAGGTCTTCATGCGGGATGTTTGCTCGTGGATGTTTCTGGCCTTCACTGCCTCGGTATTTAATTTAATATGGCCCGAGTTTGCATTGGTCCACCTGGTCTTAGAATCCAAAATACTCATCCTAACCCTAAAACAGCCTCACCAATTAAAATCATTTGTCGCAAATTGAAGTTCGCGTCTTCATCCTTTTTCCTTTTGGGCCGATTTTCTCAATAAGGCCAATTTTGCATTAGTCCTTTTGGGCCGACTTTCTCAATAAGGCCAAGTTTGCATTCACCCTGCATGGTAATGTTCTTTTTTCTTGTTCATGAACAAAATTTTTTTTTTTGTTCCCCGGAACAAAAAAAAATGTAAACGCGTTCGTTTGCGTTTTTGTTCAAAATCTGTTTTTTTGTTAAACAAAAAAAGAACGGAAATGAGAAAAAAAAAGTTATTTTTTTGTTTCAAAAACACTTTTGAATAAACACTTTTTCTCTCTCTTCTCTTTTCTTCTTCTTTTCTTCTTCTTTTTTTTCTTTGGCCGGTCGCCGGCCTCGGCCATGGCCGACCGACCGGCCGTCGAGGGTCGGCGACCTCGCCGGCCTCGCCGGGGCCGGCGACGCTCGGCCTCGCCGGGGCCAGCGACGCTCGGCCTCGCCGGATCTGGGCAAGGTCAAGCTCGCCCAACCACTGGCGAGGCTCGACCTTGCCCAGCCAAGGCGAGGCCAAGCCTCGCCGGGGGCCAGCGAGCCTTGCCGTGGCTAGGCGAGGCTGTCGGCCGGTCCTCGGAGGCCGGCGACCGGCCAAAAGAAGAAAAAAAAAAAAAAGAAAAAGAAAGGAAAAAAGGAAAAATAAAATAAAATTAAAAGAAACAAAAAAAAGAATATAAATTTACCAAACGTGTTTCTATTCATTTTTTATTCCTGCAACAAGTTTACCAAACGCGTCTTTTTCGGCCAAAAATTATTCCCGGAAATGAAATAGTTTTTTCTATTTATGTTCCTGTAACAATTTTTGAACAGAAACGTTATTAAATGCGCCATAATTCACTACATGAAAAAGAAAGCCATAGAATCATTTCCCAATGATTTTGAATAAAGAGGCCCATCACTTTCCCTTTCTCCATTTTCTTCCTCGTAATCATACAAAAATCTTCTTTTTCCACAGCACATATAATATTCTTAATTTATTCAAGAACGTGGCAAGGAATGCGTTTCTCTTTCTCCAAAGTCGTGAGAAACGTGATTGAGGAACTCTATTAAAATTACATAAGTAGTAGACTGGGCTGGCTTTGTATGTGTGCGTAAATGGTTGAATAACTTGGTCTCAGTTTGTTTTACGAAAAATATAGCGTTTTTAAAAAATATATCTCAAAAAGTCATTTTTTTTTAAAAATCACTATATTTTTTTGTGTTAGGTTGAAACTTGAAAATGAGTTAGAAAATATATTTCATTATTCGGTAAATAAAATCTTTTCCTCCATACACTAATGTCAATAGTTTTTATTATTATATTTTTTATTCTTTTTCTTTTCCTTTTCCTTTTCCTTTTCTTTCTTCTTCTTTTTCTTCTTCATTGGCCGATCACCAGTCACAGGTGAGCTCGAGCCCCACTAGATCCGACCATCTAGGCAAGGCTCTGGGGACCTCAGGCAAGACTTTGGGGACCTTAGGTGAGATTCAAGCTTCCCTAGGTGGTTGGATCTAGTAGGGCTCGAGCTTGTTGGTGTTGGGTGAGCTCAACCTCGCCACAGGCCGGCGAGGCTCTAGCTTGCTCGTGTCCAATCACCGACCACCGCCGTGATCGCCAACTGGCCAATGGAGAAGGAAAAGAAAAGGAGAAAAAAATAAAAATAATAATAAATTGATTTTAAAAATTAAATAATAAAAGAAAACATAAAAGGAAAATATATTTAATGAAAGAAAGTGAGGTGAAAGAAGGCGTGGAAAATTTTTTCCTCTTTCTTAAAAGTGAAAAACATTTTCTTCTATCTTAGAACACTCTCTTCCTTTTATGGAAAATATTTTCCCTAATCAATTCATTTTCCGTTTAACAAACATCAGAAAATCCAGAAAATGCTTTCTTGAAAGTTATTTTCTGTGAAATGAATGTAGTCTTGATGAAAAAAATGTCAAACTTTTCAGTCATTCAAACAATGAAAAAGGGAATCCTGTTGTAGGCAATAACATTACTTGGAATGAGAATCCATTTCAGGGTTCCTTGTACAAGGAAAGGTCGAAGGGCGCTCCTTCTCTCGACCTAACTCGTGAAGCTTTTTAACCAATGAATTGATCGGTTTAGTCTAGCTATTGAAATATCTCTATACAATGTCAATAAATGTTATGTATGGTATGAATGCGTCTGAAAAAAGATTAGAACTATCTAAAGGAGCTACTAATCGGCCTTTTCAACTCATGCATGACTGGCTTAGTGAGGTACATTTATGTTTTTTTTTTTTTCAACTTTCTTGTGAAAATGATTTTCTATCATTATGCAATAACTTATAAAGGCTGAGCTAGTTTTATGCTTATATGGATATTTACTACTCTTCATTTGAGCAACTTACCAACTTTCCCCAATTATATCATCAACAAGTTTTGTATGATCAATTCTCAATTTAGTTAATAATATTTATTTTTTAAAATATAATTTTATTATTATTTACCAATTTTTATTTATCTATCTAACAAAATGTCCTAAATTTATCAACTCTTATATGAATTCACGGAACTTCTTTTGTGTGAACTATCATTCCGCCCAATAGGTCACCAACTTTTTTTTTGTTTACCAACTCTTTTTTGAGTTACTTACCAAAACTAATATGATTTTCAATATAAACAACAATAATTGTATGAATTGCTAGTTTGGGACGAAGTATGATAGGGAAAATGACCCAATTAGTCCCCGGTCTCTTTTACAGATGTTAGTTCAGTCTTAAATTTTTCATTTTTATCAATATAATCTCAAACCTTTATGTAAATTTTTAATGCAATCCTTCCGGTCTATTTTCATTAGAAAATCGCCAACGTAACGGTTTAATCATCACCGGCCTCCTACATATTACACTGTCACATTAACAATTTCTAGAAAAAATTGGTATGACTGTATTGGAATCTCACATAGAGGTTTACAATTAAATTGATAAAATCAAAAATTTTAGGATTGAATTGATATTTGTAAAATGAATCTACAATTGATTAAATGATTTTTCCAAAATAATGGTAGGCGAGGCTGTTATTTATGGCACCTCTTGAACTTGCTGCCATGCTGGGACCGTCTGTAGAGTCCTAGAGTGACACCTTACTAGGACGTCAGTGCCTTGTCGCGTTGTCAAACTTCGAAGAGCCGTTAATTTTTTTTTATTAATTTCGGAGCCAAATATATACTTAGATTTTCGTCTCCGTACAACCAAACCAGGTCCAAAACTCACTTGTCAGCCATAAATTTCAACCATCCGCATCCACCGATCTCTGACCCATTAAAACCGTATCTCCTTCGCATTTCTCATTAATCGCCAGATGCATTTTGTCTGCAACACCAACTCTAAAGAAATTGGACGACTAAAATTGATCAAAGTTCTCTCCAATCACAGAAAACCATTCAATGCCGGTCAATATTGAAGTGCCATAAACCAAGTTCTAAACCTTCCAATTTGATAACATTACAAATGACCTGTGACTCCCCTTTTCGTTAATTTTAGTAGGTAAATATATGGGTCATACCGATTAATGGAATTCGATAGGTAAAAGAATGGCTGGAAATCGTCGCAAGTTCATTAGTCATTAAATGCGTGATTAGATGGTGATCGGGGATTTAGGTTATCTTGAATAACTGCCTTGTTCTACACCGTCTAGGCATCATCCTCAATATTGCCCCAACAATATTTCTAATTATAACACGTCATTAATTCTGGCTAGAAATAATACCCTTAATTGAAGTAGCTCCCTAAAAAAGTTTTTCTTTGTGGTAGAACTAGTATATTTGCCCATGTGTCGCGCGGATTTCATAATCTTAACTCTGGCTTTTCATAGCAATTAAGTACTAAATATCGTAAGATTAGCAAAAAAGAGTTGTCCCGGACAATAAAAATTCCCAAAGAGAAAGATGGGCTCGACATCGAGAGAACATGTTTGATCACGATGAAAAGAAACAAAAAAAATTGCTCTAATTTTCCTTTTTGGACTTTTTTTTTTTGGGCTCCCTTTGATTATTATTTACAAAAGTTCCATAGTCAGTTCCTCTTGAAATGAAAGAATGGTTGAAATTGCACCGTCGTTTCCGAGCAATAATGGCACTCTTATGCTAGCATTTTATATAGCATTTGAATAAGTATTGTGTTGGATAAAGTCGAAATAATTTTATTCTTTATGTTATATTTTGTTGTGAGTTCCTTATAAATATCTCAAATCGCATATCATGTATAAGAGAGTCAAATTTACTTAATTATACATATTATTACTTTCAAATTCTCATAGAATTAATTTTACTACTTATTAATTTAGTTATTCCAAAATAGATGTAGAATCCATAGCTCTATTAACTTTTTCAAAAAAATTCTTCTCTTCAACTTTTCTAAAAAAATATTTTTCTCGTTCTCACATATCAATATTTAGTACTTATTGTTAAGAGATTTTCCTTTGAACTTTTTTTTTCCTTGAAAAACTATTAAGATTCATTTGAAAAGTTAAATAAAATAAAAATAAAATAAAAAAAAAAAAAAACTCCATTGAAATTTGATACATGTAATGCGTAAAAGTCACTTTCCATATAATGGATCAGATGTTCATTGTGATGTTTCCATATAATGGACAGCTTGGCGCTATCTTCTTCTTTTCCTTTCTTTTTTTTTTTTTTTTTTTGAATTTTCAGTTTGAGATGCATTTTCAAATTGTGAAATGAAACTTAGCTTTCGGTCTCCAATTCATCATTAAATTTTCTTCTATTGATTTGGATAGTTCTTGGGCCCCAAGTCCAAGCGATGAGATTGAATGAAATTTTAGTTTTCCATCGTCATTACCACCGTTCTTTTACGCCCTAGTCGTATGTTTCTTATGAAGGACGCTTCTTTAAATTTTAAAATATTCTGTGTTTAAGCTATTTTGTCAACCAAATTATTCCTTCCTTGATCCTTATCTGATCTCATTCCTCAACCAGTCCACTTAACCTAAACTAATCCCGTCACTCCCTAGTTTAGCGCTACAAGATTGACAAAGTTGAGACGCATGTATTATCTTATGGATTCTAAGTCTTCTATATACTTTCTAAATACGAGTTGTAATGGTAAAATACACCACTGTTGCGATAATCATTGCCTAAGAAAGTTGCGGTTGGTTGGACTTTTAGTTCCCGAACTCACATCGCTCTTGATTTTGACAGGTAATTGTGCTAGGAGATTATGGCAACATGCTTTGACTTGACTAAGTGCTAAAGAGATTGGAAGGAAAGTTGGATAGGAGAGTTGAATCCCCTAACAGATATTTAAAGACGAAAGTTGCCACGTGTACACACTAGCCACATTTTTATATTAGCATAAGAGCTAGGGGGCCAACCTAGGGATCCTTTGGATGTATAGGGATCCCATTGAATGATATCATAAGGATATCGTGCCCACTATATAATATTTGGCATTGTACCATAATTATTCCACACCATCTGTGATTCGAGGATTCAAAATTGACAAGCCAATCGCTACACACCCACTAAGACACCAGATTTCTCTCAACGCAAGGTACACGCTATAGACAGGGATCCCTTTCGATTGTTACTAGAAGGGTCTCGCACCTGCCACGGAGAATTCGGCACCTCACCCTCACTAAGACCCAAATTTCTCTCTATATGAGGTACAAGCTGCAACTAGGCAATGTAGAATGAGCAATTTAGAGGTTCACTCACGATATAAATCGAATTTGTGACCTCTTGAAAGACGGATAATTTTTTTTTTAAAGTTTTGTGAATAGACGTTATTGACCTTAATAATTTTTTTTTTTTTTTGGTCTATGACCTTCCAGTATCCAAGGTATCCCCAACTAAATCCAGAATGGAGCAAGCATTGTTGGACTCACAGAGGGGGTGGCACTCCCTACGTTGTTTGCTCCATACACGAGGCTCGAGACCTTAATATGTTTTAAAGCAATCAATTGATTGTCGAGCAATTTCACATTATTCAAGCTTTGATTGGTCATTCCCCATTATCGATATGGATCTTTTATAGTTAGGGAGTAGCTACAATTAGGGATGCATAAAAAAATCGAAAACTGCTTATAACCAGACCAGACCAGCAATTTTTATTGGGATTGGTTCGGTTCCTAGTTCCAGCCGTGAAACCACCTACTTGTCCAATCGGACCAGACAAATATATATATTCACACACTAAATTATAGCTCTCTCAGATTCAGTCTCTCTCTAGTCTTTCATGCCTTTTACTTTACTCGTCGGTCCCCAGAGTATAAAATTAGAAAGAAACCCAAGTCTCCACCTCCTCTACTCCTCATCTCACTCCCATGCCTTCAACTCTCTTGCCTCATCTCGCTCTCCATTTGTCAGTCGCCTAGCCTCTTACAGTCGTGGGCTCGTCTCCGGCCCTCGCTCGCGGTTAGCCTCACCCGCCTCTTAATTGTTATTCAGTTCCTAACCCTTAATACTCCTTTCTGTGCTTCCCGTTATATTAGATTTCGCAATATGCTCTCGCTGGGTCAAAATTTCAGCGCAGCTCATCCAAAAGAAGATAGCCGCTGCACTGATTCAATGAGAATTCCTAATTCCATTGCATGAATGTTGATTGCTCCAAGATTTGCGGCCACGACAATCAAGAGCTGGACCATAGAGTAGTTCGTGCTGTTCTGTTTTTTTTTTTTTTTCCAAAGGTGCAAGAGAACGACTGACCCTTGGAAAAACAAGCCATAAATGTCTAGAGGATTAGTAGGTGTGACAAATGAGATGCATGGTCTAGAGGATTGGTAGGTGTGACAAATGAGATGCATGGATTTATAACTCAACTAAAATCAATATTTTCACCAGACACGAACCATTCCAAAATCTATCTTGAATTAGCACATGCTTGCAGGTTTTCCTAGCAGCATTGATTCCATGGACCCATCTAACAGGTTCGTGAGTGGGTCCATGAAACTATTGACCAGTTCCTGGTTTCCATTTTGTGAAACCAATTCTTAATGAGTTTATGATTCCAAGGTGGGAACCACTTACACTCAAACCAATCATCTCTAACTACAACACATGTATTACCTAAACATTACCAAAAGTTCCTCGTATTTAAAGGAATTTATCTAGAATACTCATCCATATCCTAGTTCTTCTTCTCTTCGCCTCCCCTCATCCTTTGCCATTGTCCCGCATCGGTGTCATGTCTTCTCGGATATGAGTGGCATTGATAGAAATTGTCTGTATATGTCCCGAGTGTATGCCTGTCGAATAAAATCCAAGCCGAAATTAAATTACCGGTACGTCCATATTGGACTTGGATTATCGTTTGACCTCTAAGGACAAGTTTGAATTTTGGTCTGAACAAAACAAGAAAAAGGAAATGCACGAATCCTTATTCAAGTCAGTCCAGGAAAATTAAAAGGGGAAACGTCCAACTTGGATTTTCACGCGCGTGCACACATATCTTGCAAGTTGTCCAAGAATTTAAGTGCCGAAGCCAATTAAATCTTGTGTAAGATTTGTTTAATTTCTTTGGAAGATTGAAAAATTATTGAAAGTGTCCAAGTGAATTGAGTATGACTATAATTTTCATTGTGTCACTTTATTTATAATGTAATCATTTATTGCTCTCTTCATAAATGTAAGTTATCTTGACTGAACAACATAAATTTGATATCCAATTTATTTTCTTGTTCTATCGTTCTACTGCTTGAGTTAATGATGGTACCGTGGAGAAAATTTGCGTTTTGTTAGGAATTTGTTTGTTTGGATCACAATTGCTAGACACACGGCAATTTATGCAAACACGCCGCACATAAAGAAAGGACGAAGTTTCCTTCAATGAAGGATTTCGAAAACATAGGGTTTTCTTTCTCAAAATGAAGAAGTTCCAGCCACAAGGTCACGGTACTACCATGGGGCAAAGGGGAATTATTTCGATAGACTAAACGTGTTAACATAGACAAACACGGGAAATTAAAAAAAAATCATAAACCTATTATATGGCAACCAATTTAGTCTTAAATCTTTAATTGTGCCAATCAAACCTAAACATTTTGACAACTTGCCGATTTAGTCCTAAACTTTTGGATGATTTGCCAATTTAGTCATTCCATCCAATTTTGGCTGGAAATTGCTGACGTGACAGTATAGCAGCGACAAACGTCCTACGTGGCATGACTAATGATGACATGGACAATTTTTGCAATTTTTTTAATTTTACAAATTATTTTTCTTTACTTTCTTTTATTATGCCCTCACTTGGGCAAGTTAGGGGAGGGCTACCCCCACCTAAGGCCACATCCGCCAGCTATCGATGAGGCGTTTGTAAAATAAAGGGAAAAAAATTTAAAAAAAAATTCATAAACAAAAATTGCAAAAATTATCCGTGTCAATGCTAGTCGTGCTATATAGGACGATTGATGCTTCCTAGACTATTAGTCAGTGATTTTTAGTCAAAATTGATTGGAATGAGTAAATTAGCAAATTGTTAAAAGGTTTAGGACTAAGTTGGTAAATTATCAAAATGTTTATAATCGACATGGTATAATTGAACTATTTATGACTAAATACGCAAATTGTTGAAATATTCAGTATTAAATTATTATAATTAAAAATTTTAGGATTGAATTTGCCATCGTACAATAGGTTTAGAATTTTCTGAATGATCATCTCGACAAATAACAAGGTTACATAGTAGGTGAGTTACCACGACAACATTACGACCCCAAAAAGACAAGATCAATGTGCTGTTTAACGCTAAAGTTCTCGAGGCTTCTTAGATGTTCCACTTCTTGAAACTAGCTTTTAGCCATTTAAGGCTGTATCAAATGCTTTCCTACGTTCGACCCAAAAAAAAAAAAAGAAAAAATGCTTTTCTACGTCGCCAAAGAACAAATCACCTTGTTCCTGAGGATACTGTCACATTGGAATCTTAACCTTGGACCAGGACGAATGTTGTGAGCTTATTCGAAACGGGGAACTTGGGGACTCGTTGCTTTTGGAACGACACGCATTCCCTTGGAACGTGGGGCCGGCCGTCCTGAGTTATCACAGCGAAGCGGACGAATTAACGACTCGAGAAATTGGTTGGGAGAAGCTCCGAAGTTTGTCCTTGGTGCGCTGTGGATGCGTGTTCTCCCCTTTTGGTTTTATCGAATGCATATTTAAATGGGGAACGTCTTTGGATCAAAGTAAATCTTGTTTATCACTTCAATTACAATGCGGGTTGATTCGCTCATCCTGTGGAGAATCCTAGGTTCGATACGAGCATCACATTCATCGGCTCACAAGAGCTAAGCCTTGTGTGAAAAATATTCCCCCTTCAACCGTGTATCTCTCAATCTCGAAAGCTCACTTAGATAAATTCAAACGTGTGCTCTTAAGGCCATCTGTTGAAGTGATCTCATAGTCATTGCCATTGGCGAGAGATGAAGAAAGAATATACCATTCCTTTCGTGATTGTAGAATTAAAGCAGACTCTGCACAAGCAATGCGGCTATAAGCCGACCCTTAATTAGAAGCCATATTCACTCTAAAGTTTCAACATTTTATATTAGGAAAAAAAAAAAAAACATATTTCCATGGTCTAGATGAATAACATTATATTGATTCAATTAACAAATGCCCGTTCATGAACCGAATAAATATTAGACTCTTCAAGACATTAATCCAATAATATGTGTTGTTAGTATATATCTCATTGGATGTTCTTAATAAATGTCCTTAAGGCACTTAATTTGGGAAACTATTGATGACTCTCTCTAAACTAGCACAACTTAATAAAAAAAGAAATGTAAATATTAAAGAGTGCCTCTTGAGCACTTGTTAAATTCACTATTTGAAGTAAGTGACTTCGTTAAGATGAATGATTTTTTTTTTTCATTTTCAAGGTGTCTCGAATATTGTAAATTTTACAATATAGTGAGTCGGGTAAATCCCTTGTGGAATTTGTACTAATCTCGAAATTAGGCAATTACTTAATAAGAAACGAGTGCAGCCGAGCCTCCAAGAAGCGGACACTTGGCTCATTAGCCGGGGCTCGGCTAAACCCCCAAACGATTACGGCTCCCTCGCAAGACGACGCCCCCAAGAATCTTCGACATGTCGTGCAATTCATTGTCTTGATTCCAGGTCATCATCACGATCGTCATAAACGACGCCCGTTAATAATTACTTAAAATTCGCAATTGAATTCAACTACCCTGTATAAATACGTCACCACCCCAGTATCAGACTCCATCGAAACACAACCCAGCAAAGGAGTTCAACCCGAGAGAGAGAGAGAGATTTTAAGTGCAAAAGCATACCGAATCTTTACGGCAATGGAATCCTCCACCGGCAAGGACTTCAAGATCGGAGAGTGCCAAGGCCAGAAGGTGGTCGACGGCGAGGTGATGCCCCTCGTCCTGCTCCCGCCAGAGCCCGCCAAAGCTGACACCGAGTCCCTCGTCGCAGCTCTGAAGAAGAACCGGGAATGGTTCGATCAGATGATCATCAAGAACAGCGCAGTTCTGCTCCGTGGCTTCGACGTGAAGAAGGCCGAGGACTTCAATGAGATCGTCGAGGCTTGTGGATGGGAGGACATCCGCTACATTGGGCCCGCGCCGAGGACTCACATCTACAAGCGGGTTTGGACAGCGAACGAGGGCCCGCTGTCGGAGTTCATATACTACCACCATGAGATGGTTCTGGTGAGTGACTAGGTCAATACATGCATTGCAGCGAAAACATCTTTCATCGCACATGCTCCGCTGACGTGATATCACTTGCGAGTTTATCAATTCATACATCTTTTCGCTTTTTGAAATAAATTTCGCTTCTATATGATCGACAATTTTTTTCAACCTTGAAGTTTCAAATACATATCAAATATCTAGTTAGTTCGATTCGTCACATCAATTACTATAGTTGATTTAATTATAGAAGAAATCCAAGGGCCACTCGAAATGAGTTCTTTTCGTGGTTGAGTGATCTAGCGGAGTGAATGGAATGCATCGGGATTCAAATGGGATTGTCCGACTTTTAACTTTTCTTACATGCTTATTCATTCCGTCACCCATTCCGTCACCGCAATGAATTTAAATGAGAACACTACTCCTCAATAAGTAATTGCATCCACGATGATTGGTAGAAGTATTCTCGTCTATTTCTCTTTTTCTATGTTTCTTACATATGCGTTAGAGAGGAAATTAGATATATTCAGTTCAATCAAACACTAATTTAAAAACAACGGGCAGCAATCATACCTTATTTTTCAAGTTCATATTCTTTAAACTGAAATCAACTGGTTCTCTATGGATTTAGAAAGCGCACTATCTCTATCTAGAGAGAGTAGACTAGTCTCTCTCCTGTTGAGCGGCGACCGAACTAAATTGGATCTAATTACGAAACGAATATCAACTATTGTGGATGCAACAGTTCAAGGAAAACCCCAAGAAGGTGATACTGTTCTGCGAGGTGCCACCACCAGAGGGCGGGGAGACACCATTCGTGCCGAGTTTTCGGGTGACGGAGCGGATGCTAGAGGAGTTCCCAGAGGTGGTGGAGGAAATGGAGAAGAAGGGGCTGATGTACACCTTCACTGCCCCGAGCGCGAATAACACTTCCTCCATGAGGGGCCGCGGCTGGCAGGATGCTTTTGGCACCCCTGACCCAGCCGAAGCTGAGAGAAGGTATACTCATATATATGGTTCATGATTATATCCATGTTCTATTTGTCATCAAGACATGAATTAATTTTCGCAGACTATAGCTCAGTACCAGGTATGTAATTGAAGTAGAACAAAATTAGCATTTTTTTTTTTTTTTTTTTTTTTTTTGTAGAGGATTTTGATAGCCTATACATAATCTGCGTAAAGTTTAATTTTTATGTGACCATTTGAATCCAAAATTTTTACTCTTCTTTCTAAAATGAACGAACTTCATAACATTTTTTCTTATGCATTCAGGAAAGCCTGTACAATACAAACCCTTGTCGCAAATATGAGTTTGGCTAGCAATATGTAATATTTGAGACTCGCGTGCTGAAAATCTTTTTTTTTTTTTCGGAGAAAAAGCGGATTAAATTGAAAACGATGCCATTCATATTAACATAATTTGGTTTTTTACACAATCTCTAGATAAATTGACTAATGCAGCACAACAAAAACACCGGTATTTACCTAATTTCGATTTTGCTTTGCACAAAAATTTCGCGAGGGAAAATGCAAATTTCATTCCATTGTACATAATCTTTTGTAGGGTGAAGGCCATGGGAATGGATGTCGAATGGCTGCCCGACGGTGGACTGAAGACGATCATCCGCCCACGAACCCTCACGAGGGTGTTCGAGGGGAGAAAAGGGAGGAGGATGTGGTACAACACGGTGGTGGGGATGCACGGGAAGGAGATCAGCTCGGCCACGATGATGGACGGGACCGAGATCCCCGACCACGTGGTGAAGCGATGCGGCGAGATCCTCGACGAGGAGAGCATCCAATTCAAGTGGGAGAAGGGCGACGTCCTCTTCTTCGACAACATGGCCTTGCTCCATGGACGCAGGCCATCGCTCCCGCCAAGGAAAGTGCTGGTGGCTACTTGCAAGTGATTTGGTCCCGAGCGTATCGTGTTTTCGAAAGATCTGAAACAGGTTATATGGAGCCAAGAAGAAGTGGAATGAACTTGGGCAAGGTATGAATAAACGTTGGTTTAGTTTTAAGCGATATCCCATGTGTAATAATAGCAGCGATCCGCTGCCACCGTGTCAGTGAGTTCCCATGTTGTCGCTCCTCCTCTGCAACTTGGCGGGGGAGGTCGCGACCTTGAGCGACCTCAAACCCGAGGTCAAGGACCGCCGGCATGAGGTCTTCTACTTATGAGTGAATTTTTACTTTATGAAATACCCCATTGCTGTTCGCTTCCTCCTCTATGGTGTTCATGATTGAATTTGATTATCCATATACAAACTCCTCGTGTGGAATGAAAGAGCTCCACAAGATACGTATGCCTGATCGTGTTGATCGTGTTGAAAGATCTTGACAGTGAAGTGAATCGTTTCATGTAGTTTCACTTCAATTACACCGTTCATTCATGACATATTTACATAAAACAAGACCTCATAATATACCGTTTTAAGCTCTGATATCGAATTTTGCCAAGGACACTAGACAAGTCACAACTGATCTTAGGCGATGCAGTGCTTAATGGTATTAAATTTGATGTTGACGGAGGCACGTCCAAACATGGGGATGACCATGCTCGCTACTTATCTGCATAAAGTAGCAGAGGGAACGAGGTATACCTCGCTGGACCTCGTCAATGCCCTAATCTACTATGCTATAAGACAATCGCAATGACATCAGCAAGTCCGAGAATGTCCTCCAAATTTGCATTCTTCTCCAATCCATTAACTCTTTGCGCGCTATCCCAATCAACGTCCAGCCCTAGCCTCCAATGTCACACCGCGGTTGTCGCTGCGTCATGTTTGTCCATGCCGGCCAGGCAACACAAGACCCTGGTGCAAGACAGCATCAGGATTGGATTCCTAGGAGAACCAATCATAGCAGTTTGACGACGTCCGATCTCTTGAATCCTTTGTCCAGAAGTCGCAATTATAAAATAGCAAGGAACAGCCGTCGATGTTCTCAAATGTTTCGCTTCCATGTTTGATAGAAATCAGAAACGAAGTCATGTTCATGTGTTTTGGGGCACCGCTAGTGTCTTGCAGCCTCGGATTTTTCTTCACATGACACAAGCGAATCTAAATGAGGCACTTGATTGCATAACGTTGGCAAGTTTTAAGATGTAGTGTTGAAAAAATATGGCTTCGAATTGGGTGAATCAATGAAGACAGATATTCAGAATACTCAAGTCGGACTTTGAGGCGTGATATTACTTTCTTTAAGGATTTATTTGCCCCACAAAGTTGCTAATAGTCACCGGCAAAAATCCTCCAGGATACAACAAAGTCTCAAATGAGAATACTAGATAGTAATTCTAGTATTTCTCGATGATCTCTCTAGGAAACAATCGAAAAATTAGTTGCAATTTTTCAGAAAGAAGACTCGAAAAATGACCACTACTTTCCTTCCGAAAATTGACAAGTGTATATATGAAACAGTCTTGCAACTCTTCGTGAAAATTGCCAAAGAATGAACAAACACGTCCTTTAGAAAAATTGTTAGAATAAACAAATGCGACTCTTCGAAAGAAGTCAAAAACCGAACAATTGCAACCCTTCGGGAAAAGTTGCAAATCGAATAAGTAATTTTCCAAATGTTGTTTTGAAAAGACACAAAATTTAGAATAATAATTTTTAATTAATTTTTTTAAATAAATAAAATTTCGAATTTCCATTTTATATTTCATTTTTGAAAATTCTCAAAATAAAAAGCAACCTTTGAATTGATTAAAAATTAATAACAATAAATAAATAAATAAATAACAAAGGAATTAGCGCCAAAATTACGCACCCGCATGCGAGTATGATAGAGTCTAGCCCCACCCAATCATTCATTTAAGTTTAAAAAGGAAATCCCACACTTTTAAATTGGCCCACTCCCTCCCACTTTTCCTATGTGGGACAAGAAAACACTCAGTTTGTTTTGACAAACAAACCTCCAACACGTAGTACTAAGATACGAAAGTTACATAACCCAATCACATTTTCAAGGGTAATGAAAATATTAAGGCTTCTAATTCACTTTATCCATATATTTTATTAAAACATAAAAATAAGAATAAAAGCACTACCTTACTTACATATTGCCACATCTAAATACGAGAGGAATATTGATGAAGTAAGCCTAGATGAAAACTTATATGGCACCCCGTGAATGAAGAGCCGTTCTATTTACCTTTTATCAGTATTTTTTGCGCGTATTGTACACAATTATCACCTCCTTCTCCTTCTCCTCCTCCTCCTCATCGTCATCGTCTTTATTACACAACATTAGAGGTGGCAAAATAGGTCTTAAACTTACATATGACACATTTAAATCATAAATGGGTCATATGGGTCACTTATTTTTTAAATAAACTAATTAAATGAGTTTAAAAATTGAAGATTTAAGATAAATGGGTCTTAAATGAGCTGGAGTTAGAACCCATTTTTAATTAAAGCCTCACAATCTCTCTCTTCCCTCTTTTTAACTTTATAAAAATATTTTTTAATAAAAATAGAAATTATAATTATTTTTTATATTTCAATTTTCTTTTCTTTTTTCTTTCCTTTCTTTTTTCTTCTTCCTCCTTCCTTAGCTGGTGGCCGCATGGCAACGGCCGACGATCGGCCAGGTGAGGCGAGGCCTCGCCGATGTCTGGCAAGGCTTGAGCCTCGACAGATTTGCCGAGACTCAAGCTTGCTAGCGTCGAGGAGCTCAAGCTAGCTAGATCCGGCGAGGCGGAGGCCTCACCGGACGTTGGCAAGGCTCGATTTTGCCTGACGCCGACAAGGCTCAAGCCTTGTTGATCTAGGGAGACTCAAGCTCGCTAACATCAAGCAAGGCTCAAGCCTCGCTGATCTAGCGAGTCCTATGGCCGGCTGAAGAAGAAGAAAAAGAAAATTTATATTCTTAAAAAATAAAAATAAATAATTAAAAATTCGTGTTTTTAAAATAAAAAATAAAAATTATATATATATTGTCCATTGAATTTGTATTGCATAAAAGTATTTTAGCAATACCATTTTAAAAAAAAACCATAAGAAATAAGTTTTCTTAGGTTTAGTTAAATGAGTCGGGTATGAGTTAAGTATAGATCAGGTTGGGTATAAGTCAAAAATTTTGCATTACGATAAATAGGTCATAAACGAGTTAAATGGGTTGATTTAGATCGGACAATTTATAACCCGACCCAAACCCAATCCAACCAACCTGTTTAACAGGTCTACACAACACTAAAATGGTGTTACCAATTTCATGTCTTTGTGGGTGATGTTTGCTCGTGGATGTTTCTAGCCTTCACTGCCTCGGTTTTTAATTTAATATGGCCCAAGTTTGCATCAGCCACCTGGTCTTAGAATCCAAAATCCTAACCCTAAAACGGCCTTACCAATTCAAATCATTTGCCCCAAATTGAAGTTCGCGTCTTCATCCTTTTCTTTTGGACCGATTTCCTTAATAAGGCCAATTTTGCATTTGCTCAGTAGGTTTATAACTCGAATACTCTTATGTCTCTGGAAGTACAGAGAATTTAGTTCAGTAAGTTTATCATTGTTGCTTTTTCAATTTTTTTAAGGGTAAACCTCCCAAAACACTGCTTGGGAAATTTATCTTGCACGCTATAAATTATCTTCCCAGTGAACTAAAGTGAAATTTTTATTATGTCACATGCATATCGTGAATATTCTGTACCTAATTTTTATTAAGTCCAACTTCAAAGAAGTCACAATTTGAAAACTTAGGGTGTGCATGGAAACACTCCCAAAAAGTGTTCCCGGCACACTTTTGTACGGAAAGTGTGCCGGGAACAAAAAGGAACAGAAACGCGTTTGGTTGCGTTTGTTCCTTTTTTTTTTTTTCCGGAACAAAAAAGAAACAGAAAAAGAAACATAAAAAGTTGTTTCTTCTAAAAAGAAACACTTCTCGGATGGAAGAAAAGAACAAAAATCAAAAGAACAAAATTGGAACAAACCGGCGACTCCTTCGTGCGTGCTTCGTTCTTCCTTCGTGCGTGCTCGTCGTCGCTCCTCTCCTCGGCTCTCCTCTCCTCAGCTGAAGCTTCATTCTTCCTTTTCCGGCGTCTCTCTCATCTCTCCGGCGGCTCGCACTCGGCCAAATCTCTCCGGCGACTCTGTGTACGTCGCTCCTCCTCCGGTCGGCGTTGCTCCCCGTTCGGCGCTCCTCCTCCGTCGTCGGCGTTGCTCCCCTTCGGCGCTCCTTCTCCGTCCAACATTACTCAGCCTTCGGCGCGACAGATCTGAGACGGCTCGCTCGAGCCTCGAGCGAGCGAGCCGTCCCAGATCGCCGCGCCGAAGGGGGAGCCGCTCGATCGAGCTCGAGTTGCGGCTACTGAGCCGCAGCGCAGATCCGGGCGAGCAACGCCGCTCGGATCCGCCGCGCGGGAAGGGGAGCCGTAGCTCGAGCTCCCCCTTCGCTCGCTCGAGAGTGAGCCGGAGCCGCGGCTCGATCTGCCCGTTGCTCGAGCGAGCTCGAGTTGCGGCTGCGCAGATCGAGCGGCGGCTCGAGCCGGAGCCGCAGCTCGAGCTCGAGCCGCGGCTCGCTCGATCTGCAGCTCCGAAGCGAGCTCGAGCGAGCGAGGCAGCTCGAGCGAGCCGCAGCTTGCTCGAGCGAGCCGTGTCGCTTGCAGCTCGATCTGCAGTAGCTGGAGCAGCTCGAGCAGCAGCTCTAGCGAGGTGGACAGGCTAATGATGTTGAATGGATAGGCTGGTGATGTGGTTTGGTTTCCTTCGATTGTTATTTTGTTGCTCATGGTGATGTGGAATGGATAGGCTGGTGAAGCACGTGGCGAGGGCGTTCAAGGACGATTTCACCACCAAGGGAGATATCCAGCCGAAGTCGGGGTGCAGCGTGGTTGTGCGGCATCGTAAGAAGGTATAACCAAGGGTAATGATGCCTTGTGTTGGCTGAATTTAATGGTGCATTCTATATGTAGCATTATTATGTACTTCTTGTAGCTGAAAATGCAACCTATGATTAGTTTTACACAAATTAGTTCAACAATTTTCTGTTTTGTCATTATATAGTCTTCTTGCCTTGCATCTCTTGAGAATGATTTTGTGTTTGTCATATATAGTATTATGTTATTGATTTAACTCATAACTCATATGTTGCTCAACCGATGAAAGATTACATGGCATCTGAGAGACAGACATGCAATGCGAAGTGGACCGAGTCTTTAACCAACATATTTATTGGTTTGTTGGTGGATGAGGTCAAAAAGGGAAATCGGACCACTTCAACTTTTAATAAAGCAGGGTGGAGGAATATCCATACTGAATTCGTTAGACAAACAGGATGCCAATATAGCATGATCCAGATGCGGAACAAGCTAAACAAACTGAGAAAACGGTATAGCAGTTTTCAAAAACTTATGTCTCAGTTTGGATTCGGTTTGGATAGTGTCAATAACAGAGTTTCTATCGACGATCCAAGCATATGGGAAGATCACATCAAGGTATATTTTTTTTAACTTTTTGGTCATTTTGATGTCATTATGTATATTAATTTTAAAATGTATGATTATATACCTCAAATGTCATTATTGTCAAAATTGTAGGAGAATGTAGAGTGGGCAAAATTCAGGAATGATGGATTTCCCCAATATCCCGAGCTATGTATTGTATTTGGTGGTACATATGCTATTGGAGAATATGGCATTGCAAATGCTGAAGATGGGCCGAGGTCGGAGGAAGATCACACTGCTGATGCCAATGTAGGTGCTGACAACAGTGGTTACAATGCATATGGTGACAACAGTGGTGGCAATGCCTATGGTGATGCTTTGGTGGTGGCCATACGGATGACTTCGGTGATCACCACACTTGATGAGAGAGCCTTTACACCGAAGATGCTGGAACTTCAGCTCGTAGAAAGCACAACTTGGATAGGACTCCAACTACTAAGAGGAGAAGAAGGAGTACCCAAAACAAAGTATTGATGACACTTGCAAAGCTATCCAAGACTTTTTGAAAGTTAAGTCCAATCAATGGTAGTGCCTCTGCGACCTCTGGGGTTATGCCATCACCTGAGGATCCTTTCTCCGTCGCTGCTGTGATGGATATTCTGCTTACTATGCCGGAGATAGACCAAGATCTTTATAATAAAGCAGTGGATCGGGCATGCGATAGTGCCTCGTGGAGGGTGGCTTTCATTAAATCCACACCTGAAAGGAGAATTGGACTTCTTTATCATCTTTAAGTAGATTTATGAATTGAGTGCGGTAACGTAGAGATTGTATAACTTATGTTATCTTTTAATATGTCGTTTTAAGTGTTGAGACTCTTACTACTTATATGTAATGGCATCTTCAATTGGGACTATGACTTATGTTATTGATGTTTTTATATTTTTCTGATGATATAGGTACTATGGAAGAGGGATCAGATAGTATATGTAGTGAAGAGGTAGAACAAGTGCAACAATTCTTGGATGAGGATGATCTAGCCGTATTGCTAGTATGGTTGTGCACGGTTGCCATTGACGCGTCCGTGCATACAATAGAACCAATTAGGGACAGCCAATTATTAGGATCCGAATGGATAAGGGAGATTATTACTGGACATTCAGATAGGATATATGAAGCCTTCAGGATGGAGAGGCATGTTTTTCTGAATTTATGTGATTTGATGAGAGTAAGAGGTTGGTTAAAAGATAGTCGATATATTAGAATAGACGAACAAGTTGGGATATTCTTATCTATGGTTTGTCATGGTAGCTCAAATAGAATTTTATGTGAGAGATTTCAACATTCGGGAGAAACGATCGGCAAGTATTTCAGCAAAGTGTTGAAAGCAATTATCAAACTTTCAAAAGAGATAATCAAACCACCGTCCTTTGATGTCATCCCTCAAGAAATTCTTATGGATCCTAGTCATAAGCGCTACTTCAAGGTATGATTTCTATATCAACTTCATACCATCAGATACATGTACTTGATAATCTTTTATAATCTTAGATTGGTATTAAATTGACAGGACTGCGTAGGTGCTCTGGATGGCACCCATATAAATGCTGTTATCCCGGTGTCGCAGCAGGTTCGATTTAGAGGCAGGAGAGGGACTACCACACAGAACGTGTTGTGTGTTTGCTCATTTGATATGAAATTTACTTACGTGTATGCTGGATGGGAAGGATCTGCCAATGATTGTCGAGTGCTTTCGGCAAAGCACTCGAAACTCCTCAATTGCAATTTCCCGACCACCACCCGGTATTTACTTTGTTTACATTGACATTTGGGATTATATTATGGTTTAATATCATAACAAATTTTTATATATCATGTTATAGGGAAATACTATGTGGCAGATTCCGGTTATGCAGCACTTCCGGGATTTTTAACTCCTTTTAGAAGGGAACGGTATCATCTCAGCGAATATAGAGGGAGTGGGAGATGGCCAAGAACAGCAAAAGAGTTATTCAACTATAAGCACTCTTCACTAAGAAATGTAATTGAGAGGTCATTTGGGGCATTAAAGAACCGCTTCACCATTTTGAGACATATGCCTCCATTTACAATTCGGAAGCAAGCACTTGTTGTAATTGCATGTTGTGCTCTTCATAATTACATTCGTGATCAAGATAGGATGGACAGAAATTTTTCCATGTATGGAGATCCGAGTATCCATTTGGACCTACGGGAGGGGAAGTTGCAGATGATACATCGGCCGAGCGAGTCATCCGGGATGAACAACCTTAGGATAAGAATTGCAAATAAAATGGCAAGGGATCACAATATGAATGAGATTTGTTGACTTTTGTAATATTGCTTTTACGTATTCACTGTAGTGCAGTTGAACAATGAACTATATTACTTCATTATTGTGATGTTATGTATGGAAGGGTTCATGTTAAGATGTATGAAATTTTCGTTTAAGGGCGCACATATGAGCATGTTGAAAATATTTTTCATTTCACACCCCATTTTTCAAAAATTAAATTTATAAGCATTTAATGAGAATGAGAAATCAATATAAAGTTTTTTTTTCATAAAAGAAATCAATATCAAGTTTATATGCTTTAAAACTAAAAAATAAAAAAAATGTATTTGAAAAATTTGATACAAACATTAATTACAAAATTTTCTACGAAATATGCCATATGATCATGCTAAAAATGTTTGTCTTCACTAACCATGAACAAAATAAAATTAATGAGCATTTCATAAGAATGACAATTCAATATCAATTTTAAACTTTATTAAAAAAATTTGAAAAATTAAAAAAAAAAAAAAAAAAACAAAAAAAAAACAAAACAGAAATTTTTTTGTCGTTACCAAACGTGTTTTGTTTTTTTCTATTCTGGAACAGAAATTGATCCAGCGATTACCAAACATGTTTCTGTTCTTTTTTATTCCAAGAACAGTTTTTTTTACACTTACCAAACGCGTTCTTTTTGTTCCAAAATCGCTTAGGAAAGTAAACACTTTTTTTTTTGTTTCTGTTCCTGGAACAAAAAAAGGAAGTAATTGTTTCCATGCGCTCCCTTATAATACAATAAAGTCATCATCTAAACCCTACTTCAAAGCCTTCTCTCCTTTCTCATCACTTTACATAAGACCCCAATGCATTGTCTTTTCAAAGTTTGGATCCAAAAGGATTTTTAAAAAAAAATATGCGAGTTGATCAGGTTGTCCTAAAGTGATGAAGGTTGCATTTAAAAAGTATCTTTATCAGATTACTTTAATTAATGAAACTTAGTCAACTTCGTGCTTTTCCAAATAATATAATCAGCCCCAAAAAGAGCTTTTTGGCCGTCAAAATTGTAATTAGGACGAAAAGGGGAAGAAGAAATGATTGAAAATGGCAAATACGATGGACTAGCAAGGCTGCAACGAGTTAATAAATCATATGAAATTTGACCGTGAAAAGAATGCAAAATAAAGGAGATAGCTTCGCATATCTCAATCCAAATCTCTAAAGATGACAATCGCGACATCTCAGAAATGCACCTTAAAAGCCTACCAACCCTAGGAAATTTCTAATGCACAAACTAGATGTCATGTGTTTAAATTCCACCGACTATGTAGAAATTGCTCTAAATTAGGAGACTACTGCACAGGTCAAAAACATTGACTTAATCGATATATGGGTCCTGTGAGATGTTCAATGAATCGTCGGATCTTCCTAACTGCTCGAGATTGGAAGATAATGAAAGAAATGCACCTCTCCACGTAAAATGAGTAATTCACTACATGAAAAAGAAAGCCATAGAATCATGTCCCGATGATTTTGAATCAAGAGGCCCATCACTTTCCCTTTCTTCATTTTTCTTCCTCGTAATCATACAACAATCTTCTTTTTCCACAGCACGTATAATTTTCTTAATTTATTCAACAACGTGGCAAGGAACGCGTGCTTCTCTTTCTCCAAAGTCGTGAGAAACGTGATTAAGCAACTCTATTAAAATTACATAAGTAGTAGACTTTCTTTTTTGTGGTCGAAACATAAGTAGTAGACTTCGCTGGCTTTGTATCTGTGCATAAATGGTTGAATAACTTGGTGAAGAAAAGGTCAAACTTTTCGGTCATTCAAACAACGAAAAAGGGAATCCTGTTGCAAGCAATAACATTACCTCGAATGAGAATCCGTTCGAGGGTTCTTTGTACAAAGAAAGGCCGAAGGGCGCTCCTTCTCTCGACCTAACTCGTGAAACTTTTTCGCCGATGAATTGATCGGGGCAGTATAGCAATTGAAATATCTCTATACAATGTCAATAAATGTTATATATCGTATGAACGCATCGACTTTTTTAAATGTACATAGGAAAAAAAAAAATTAGAATTATCTAGATTCCGAAAGGGAGCTACTAATAGGCCTTTTGAACTCATGCGTGACTGTCTTAGTGAGGTACATTTATGTTTTTTTTTCAACTTTCTTGTGAAAATGATTTTCGATCGTTATGCAAGAATTATAAAGGCTGAACTAGTTTTATGTTCATATGTATATTTCCCATCAATTGAAATTTTGACATGAGAGCTTAACTCTTCGTAGTTACTATTCCGTTTAAAAGAATTGATTTTTTTTTCATTTGTATATATTTCTAAAGGAGTTAATAAGTTTGAAATATCATTGGTGCAAAAAATTACTGATCACTTGATTTCTTCATAACTTATTGGTGCTGACACTTTTAAGAAGTTCTTTTGATAGTTTAATAGTTATCACTTTTATGAAGTTCTTTACAAAAGCTTGAAATTTACCAAACTCCTATGGGAATTTACTACTCTTCATTTGAACAACTTACTAACTTTCCCCAATTATATCAATTCTCAATTTAGTTAATAATATTTATTTTTTAAAATATGATTTTTTATTATTATTTACCAATTATTATTTATCTATCTAACAAAATGTCCTAAATTATCAACTCTTATATGAATTCACGGAACTTCTTTTGTGTGAGTTACTGTCGTTCCACCCAATAGGTTACTAACTTTTTTTTTGTTTACCAACTCTTTTCAAGTTACTTACCAAAACTAATATGATTTTAAATATAAACAACGATATTTGTATGAATCGTTAATTTGGGACGAAGTATGGTAAGGAAAATAACCCAATCGGTCCCAAACCTTTTGTACGGATATTAGTTTAGTCTTAAATTTTTTAATTTTATCAATTTAATATGAAACTTTTATGCAAAATTATAATGCAATCCTTCCGGTCTTTTTTCATTAGAAAATCGCTAACGTAGTGGTCTAGTCATCGCCGACCATTTTATATATCACATTGTCATATCGATGATTTTTAACAAAAATGGTCAGAATGACTATATTTGAATATTGCACAGAAATTTATAATTAAATTGCTAAAATAAAAAAATTTAGGATTAAATTTATATTTTTACATCAAGTCTATAATTGAGTGGACGAGGCACCTCTTGAACTTGCTGCCATGCTGGGACCGTTGTAGAGTCCTAGAGTGACACCTTACTAGGACGGCAGTGCCTTGTCGCGTTGTCGAACTTCAAAGAGCCATTAATTTCTGAGCCAAATATGTACTTAGGTTTCCTCTCCGTACAACCAAATCAGGTCCAAAACTCATTTATATCAACCATGAATTTCAACCATCCACATCTACCGATCTCTGACCCATTAAAACCGTATCTCCTCCTTATTTC
The DNA here is from genome assembly GCA_014182725.1 of Eucalyptus brandiana. Classification (NCBI taxonomy): domain Eukaryota; kingdom Viridiplantae; phylum Streptophyta; class Magnoliopsida; order Myrtales; family Myrtaceae; genus Eucalyptus; species Eucalyptus brandiana. Next base: position 36,543,059 of record CM024669.1, read on the forward strand.
TCATTAATCGCCAGATGCATTTTGTCTGCATCACCAACTCTGAAGAAATTGGACGACTAAAATTGATCAAAGTTCTCTCCAATCGCAGAAAACCATTCAATGCCGGTCAATATCGAAGTGCCATAAACCAGGTTCTAAACCTTCCAATTTGATAACATTGCAAATGGCCTGTGCGCTCCCCTTTTCGTTAATTTTAGTAGGTAATTATACGGATCATATATGGACAGATTAATGGAATTTGATAGGTAAAAGAATGGCCGGAAATTGTCACAAGTTGATTAGTATTAAATGAGCGATTAGATGGTGATCACAATTCAGGTTATCTTGAATAACTGCCTTATTCCGCATTGTCTAGGCATCCTCCTCAATATTGCTCTAACAATATTTCTAATTATAATACGTCATTAATTCTAGCTAGAAGTAATACACATAATTAAGAGATAAGAATAATATGAATGTCAAAACTTTCGTACAGCACTAACTTTAGTGCCAAAAAAAAAAAAATTGCTCACTTTAGTATCACATCGGAGTAAAATCGATTACTTGAATGCCAAATTTGACAAATCATCTTTAATAAAAAAATTTTAATTTTTTTTAAAATAATTTTTTTTTCTTTAGGATTGGCAAGGGTTACCAGCGACCCTCATCGGCCTCAAAACCCTCACCTAGATTGGGCAAGGGTTACCTCGCCCTTGGCCTCGAAGTCCCTCCCTTGCCACCTCTAGGCAACATCGCTAGCGACTCTTACCCAAATTTGGCCATGAAGTTCCTTGGTGAGGGCATCCCAACCTTGCCGGCTGCAAGCAAGGCAACAAGCCTTGTGACATCACCAGCGGCTGGCGAGGCCCCAGCGGCCTTGCCTAGGGCCTTCACGACCAAGGGCAAGGATTTTGTAGCCGGCGGGGCTCGTTGGTGACCCTTGGGTGACCCTAAAGAAAAATAAAAATAAAAAATTCAAAAAATATTTAAAAGTTATTTACGTCAGTGTCAGCCAAGTCATTGTTAGACAACCAATGTCTATGTTGCATTTTTCAACGAGACAAATTGAAATTGACACTCAAGTGATCGATTTTTCAAATTTGTGACATTTAAATGAGTGGAAAAAAAATTGTCACTTAAATAAGCATCATATGAAAATTTTGGCACTCCTACTGTTCTTACCCCCTAATTAAAGTAGCTCCCTTAAAAATCTTTTCTTTGTACTAAAACTAGTATATCTGCCCATGCGTCACGTGGAATTCATACCCTTAATTTTATACATAACTCTGGCATTCCATAGCAATTAAGTGCTAAATGTTGTAAAATTAGCAAAAACGAGTGGTCCCGAACAATGAAAATTCTCAAAGAGAAAGATGGGCTGGACATCGAGAAAACATGTTTGGGCAGGATGAAAAGAAACGAAAAGTGCTCTAATTTTCCTTTTTGGACTTTTTTTGGCTCCCGGGCGACCCGCCAAACAACCTTTGATTAGTATTGACAAAAGTTCCACAGTCGGTTCCTCTTAAAATGAAAGTAATGGTTGAAATTGCACCGTGGTTCCTTATGCTAGCATTTTATATAGTATTCTAATACGTGTTGTAATGGATAAAATCAAAATAATTTTACTCTTTACGTTATATTTTGTTGCCAGTTTCCTATAAATATCTCAAATCACATATCATGTATGATGGAGTCAAATTTACCTAATCATACATATAATTACTTTCAAATTCTCGTAGAATTAATTTTACTACTTATTAATTTAGATATTCCTAAATAGATGTAGGTAGTATCTCTAACTCTATTAACATTTTTACTTTTTATAAAAAAAAATATATATATATTTTGCTCGTTCTCATAAGTCAATATTTAGTACTCATTGTTAAGAGATTTTCCTCTGAACTTTCATTTTTTTTTCCTTGAAAAACTATTAAGTTTTCAATTGGAAAAGGACAAAACCTCCCTTCATTGAAATTTAATACATGTAATGCGTAAAAGTCACTTTTCATGTAATGAATCAGAGGGTTCATCGTGATGTTTGCATCTATTAGCTAGTGCAGTTAATCGGGACAGCTTGGCGCTATCTTCTTCTTTTCTTTTCTTTTCTTTATTTTTTAAATTTCCGGTTTGAGATGCATTTTCAAATTGTGAAATGAAACTTAGCTTTTAGTCTCCAATTCTTCATTAAATTTTAATTTTCTTCTATTGACGTGGATACTTCTTGGGCCACAAGTCCAAGCGATGAGATTGAATGCAATTTTAGTTTTCCATCCTCATCACCACCATTCTTTTATGCCCTAGTCCTATGTTTCTTATGAAGGACGCTTCTTTAATTTTAAAATATTCCATGTTGAAGCTATTTTGTCAACAAGATTATTCCTTCCTTGATCTAGTCTCCTTCCTCAACCAGTGCCACATAACCTAAACCGATCCCGTCGTTCCTAGTTCAGCGCTACAAGATTGACAAAGTTGGGACGCATGTATTATCTTAATGGATTCTAAGTCTTCTATGTACTATCTAAATACGAGTTGCAAAAGTAAAATACATCACTGTTGCGATAATCATTGACTAAGAAAGTTGTGGTTGGTTGGACTTTTAGTTCCTGAACTCACATCGCTCTTGATTTTGACAGATAATTGTGCTGGGAGATTACGGCAACATGCTTTGACATGACTAAATGCGAAAGAGATTGGAAGGAAAGTTGGATATGAGAGTTGAAGACCAAAGTTGCCACGCGCACACACTACACACATTTCTATATTAGCGAAAGAGCTAGGGGGCCAACCTAGGGATCTTTTTGGAAGTATAGGGATCCTGTTGAATGATATCATAAGGGTATCGTACCCATCATGTAATATTCAATATTGTACTGTGGCTATTTCATACCATCCGTGATTTGAAAGTTCAAAATTGATGCACTACACCAGATTTCTCTCCACACAAGGCACACCCTATAGTTAGGAATCCTTTTTGATTGTTATTAAAAGGATCTTGCACCCGCCACAGTGTGTTTGGCACCTCACCTTCATTAAGACGCTGAATTTCTCTCTATACGAGATACAAGTTACAACTAGGTAATGCAGTACGAGCAATTCAGATGTTTACTCATGACATAAATTGAACTTGTGACCTCTTGAAAGACGGATGACCATTTTTATCATTAAGCCAATCTGTTTAGCTGCACGCCACACATATACATCAGTCTATACTTTTCAGTGCATGGAAAAGGAAGTTGGACATGGCCCGAGAAAGTTCATTGTATCCGGCTTCCCAAAATTGGCAGCAAAGTGAAGGAATCCAAGTCAGTTTAGTCTCTCTTTTTACCCCCCATGATAGGAACACGAGCCTAATCAAGAAGCTGACAACTTTGCAGGGCCGGAATTTTTGGGGCACGCCCCCATCCATCCGTAGCGCACGTAATGCACGACTTCGCGTGACCAATTCGCCTGGCCAACCTTTGACTCCGCCTAGAATTACAGCTTAATTCTTCCCCCCCATTCATTCGTCTAATCTCCATGATAATGGCAATAAGTCGTCCTTAATGGAACTGGTGTTGACCGTGGAAATGAATTCGTAAAAAGGAGCTTTTGAATCTTGGGAATCTCACGTTAGGTCTTCCGCTACGTGAGCCACGACATTTACGCGCGTCTGGAGTCCCGAGTGTGGACCGGTAATTGCGATCGAGCTCATCACGCCCGCGTTCAAAGATGGGTGGCTTGCTCTCCACGACTCGGTCAAGCTGTAGACCCAGCTAATTCTAAAGCGGAGCACTTAATGCTGGGGAACGTCTTTGACTCCTCCGTTCGTTCGTCATTTCAACCGACGCCCAGTGACCTGGCTGGCGGTCGGTTTTGGGATAGTTTCTTTGCGCTAGTGGGGGGCAAACGAACCTTGGCGAGACTTGACAATTGAAAGCAAGTCAATCGGAGAGATGGTTTGTGTATTGACGCGAACATTAAGCATTTTAAAGATAGGAAAATTTAACCAATCCGGACGTGCTCCGCTTGACCAACCGACTTATTAATGGAGAAACCACGAAAGCTACTGGAAATCTCCGTGAGAAAGAAGAAGTCGACTCTCGGGGGAACGAGCTTACGCGGGTTGCTTTTTGCGATCAAATTCCCTGAAAGCTATCTAAAGTTCCGGCGAGAGGCCAAGCTTGATTTGATATTTTTTTTTTTCCAAGTAGGGATGTGCATCTTTTAGGATTTAATGTTAGTCACTCTCATAAAAATGCCAAGAAAAATATGAGAAGATGGTAGGACCGCGGGGGCTGGCGTGACTGCGAGAGGGGTTTGACGCCGAGCGTTATCCGGGAAAATGACCCCGGAATTTGAACGGGGCGTGAAAACGTCTTCCACTTGAAACCGTTGGCAAGACGCCTTCGACGACCGTCCCCACCCCGCATGTTCCTTTCTCAAAACCAAACTTTCGTGAAAAAAAAAAAAAAAAAAAAAAAAAAAAAAAAAAAATTGAAGCTCCACATTGTTTTCTTTTTCGAATAAGCGAGTTATAAGATACTTTTATTACACGCGAATCCTTAATGGAAAAGAGAGAGAGAGAGAGAGAGAGAGAGAGAGAGAGAGAGAGAGAGAGAGGATAGAAAATGAAGAGGAAAATCTCTGTCCGAGATTCGCACGAAGAAATGATGTCGTGTTGGAACGCCCGGCGCCCGCGTTCACCTGCCTCCGAATGTCGGTCTCACCGGGGGGGTCCCATCCATTTCCTCGTCTCTCGCCTAATTCCCGCTCTCTTCCCCTCCCCTCCATCCCGCAGAACCGACGGTCCGGATCGACCGGCGTGAGTTGACTTTCGACAGGGACGAACCCTTCCTCCGTCCTCGCCAACCAACCCGAAGACGCACGTCATCCCTCCCTCTCCCGGCTCAACACGTATTGGATCCATCTCTCATCTCCTCCTCCTCCGTCCAAAGTCGCCGAGGCCGACCCATTTCTCGATTCCTTCTTTTACACCCTTTGCTTAATGGTACACCATTTGGAAAATGGGGGCAAAAAAAAATTTTAAAAAAATACAATCATAACCCCACATGATGACGATCTCTCTTCGCTTTGACTCGGAAAATAATTAATACATTTTTTTTTATGGTTCTCTTTTTTATTTTATGACATCGTCTTTTTGATAAGGTGATGCTTATTCCGAAAAGAGAGAGAGGACTAAAGTGGTGGGATTAGGGTGGGAGGCAGTCATCGTGATGGTCCCATCAACGTCAGCGAGGGTGCCTACAGGGATCGGGCGGGCCCCACCGCGTGGTGAATTGTGGGGGGCAAGCTTTGATTTCTTTTGAGAGCTTCGCACGCAAAAGATTCCTTGGGCATTCTGAATTGGCATCGAATTCCACATCCTCCCTGTCGAGTAGGTGACGCGAGGGGGAAAAATTAGGTCTAGCTCGAGCTCAGTCGCAGCAATTTTCGATGGCGAATTTTAGTACGCGACTTGTGACTCGTGACTTTGTGACTTGGGGAAGTTCGTGAAGCAATTAGCCCGGCTAAGATGATCTTTTGGACTAGTCTGGTCCTCCTATTACATCCCCACCAAGAACTCTCTTTCTCGTCCAGTCATTATGTTCCGCGAATCGTGGCACTGGGGCACTTAGTTGTCAATGCGTGCGCGGCAGACTTATTTACCTTCGATGGTATTTGATCACATTAAATTTGGCGTCCTTTGATTAGGTGCCGACGATAATGTCGAGCTCCCGACTCTAACTCCCGGTCATGAGCCATGAGCATGTAAGAGATTCCTTAAATCGATAGGTGTAGATTTATTATCAAGAACTTGTAAAACATTGCCCTCTTTATATTACGTATCTATGACAATTAGCTAGGTGCATAGCTGATAGATGGACTATTCCTTCTCTTTGAAAATAGAAAATTCTCTTCTCGTTATATGACTGAAATATAACTTTATAAATTCTATTATTGCGAACCGAACGAACATTACATATAAAACACATGCATTGCAGGCTACTTCTTGAAATTAGGCAAGACGACTCTGAATTTTTCTCTTCATTTTTCGTTATACCAATTCCCCAAGCAACAGCCCATTTGATTACGATCTGTCTTTTTCTTTTCGTGGCTTGGTTTCTCACGAAGGAGGAAGCCTCGACACTGTTTCAGGCGACGTCGGAACATGTCCGTGGGAAAGCTTTGTCAATAATACAGATGATGGCGGTCCAACCTTCGGTATTTGACTGTTACTACATGTTTTTCCCGTTCGTCGGCGTCCTCGCACCTCTTTTTTTACCTAATATGTTGAACAGGAACCTCAAAGGAAAAACCCAAAACTATTGACCCGGAAAAATCAATAGGAAAAGTCCGACGGCAGTCCGTCCGCGGAGCCTAAAAGTTGGAAAAAAATAAAAGAAAAAATGCATGCAAAATAATTTTTTATGCACCTCCGTTTGACAATTTTAGCGTAAATCTCACTCCCTCTCTCTCTCTCTCTCTCTCTCTCTCTCTGTGCATGCCTTGTGACAACGAGTCCTCCTAATTCAAATCTATATATTTCGACAGCATCTCGCTCCGAAAAGATTAAGCCCCTCCAGAACCCTAAGAAGGCTCTCTACCAAACCGAAACACCGACGCCCGCCCGATGGCCGCCTCTTCTTCCTCTCCATCTTCATCTCCTTTGCCGAGATCCAGAACCCTCCTGTCGAAGCTCCTGCAGGTCTCTGTTCTCATCCTGCTGCTCGTGAATTCTTGCTCCGCCGCCCGCCATCTCGGGATGGCGAACCCGGCCTCCCCGCGAGTCGCCCTGAATTGGGACCAGCCTCGCCGCCAGGAGGTCGTCACCAGCTTCCGGCACCGAGGCCGGGTCTTCAACTTCTTCCCCAAGGGATCCACGGTGCCGCCTTCCGGACCTTCGAAGAGACACAACGACGTAACCGACTCGGAGCCCCAGGACTGAGGGGGATCATCGGCATGGAGGGTGCGTAGGTTTTTGAGCCGCTTCTCTATTTTGTGTTCCCAAGTTTTTCATTTTTTTCAGGGTATAGATTTATAGCAGAGAGGATTTAATTACGGGACGGATCAAGAGCCCCAGCAAGAAAAGATTTCTAAGGGGCTGATCGATGATTGATTAATGCCTTTTTTTTTTCCTTCTTCCTTTTTTTTTGGGGGTGCTATGTCATCGTACGTTTCGAGTTATACTGTACAGAGAAGATGTTCTTTTGTTTGTTCTCCAAAAGCATGTGACCAATCCATGAAAAATTATAGAGGAAAGGGTTATTTTTCATTAAGATCAGAATGCTGATCAAATCCTTCTCAATCTCTCTCCCTCTCTCTCTCTCTCTCTCTGAAAACGCGGGTGTTGAGAGTTGACTTTGATGGCGTAGAAAAGCCACCATCCGTCGTATATTTTTCCCCAACCATAGCTGAAAAAGCCTCCAAAGGGAGAAGGGAGAAAGTCAAAGTTGAAATCTTGAATAGGGTTCGTTGGGAGTAGACTAGGGCGGCAGAAGCTGGCCCCCCTCACCCGGCCGGCGTCGGTTAGGTTAGCGTTTAATTCGGCTAAAAGCCTAATCGAGTCTTCGGTCGATCAATCTTACATATAAAGTTTATAATCTTTCTACTTTCTATGGTGTTTCTTTTGGGGGGGCCTGATTATTAACATTTTGTTGCATAACATAGCCAAAGTCACAATCCACTTTTAGCGCAATGACTTTAGTGGAATCTAAATCAGTAAAGTCGAACAATATAATAAAAAATAATTGAAATAATGCATGGATATATATATGTACATATGCATGTGTATGATATATGTACATGTATTTGTTTACATATATTCTCTTTTTTTCGCCAAAGTGTAATTTACATAGATTAACATGATGTGTACGCATAATCTTTACCAAGCACAAATCTGTATTGGCAGAATAATAGAAAGCTAAGCGCGTTAATGGATTAACTAACGATTCTGTCAGCTTGTGCATGGAATCATCTAGCTTTTTTGTTCCTTCGTATAAACAATAAAGACGCATGAAGACTCCCTTATATGATAAAAAAAGGGATGCATGTCGCTGAAAAGAAAGAAAGGTCATATCATCAGTTTCTTCGTGCCCAAACCCTAATAGGAATCTTGGAATAGGCCTAAAATCTCGAGAGATTCCGAAACATCGTCATGTTATTGCAAGCATCATGCTTTTGAGAAAAGTGTATGCGATCATGTTAATTAGAAAAATTAATCCTTTAGAGTAAGAGATATCGAGGGAAAGAGACCATCATCGAGAATTTCAAATATACTAATGAAGCGATTTATTATTGTGTAAAGGAGTCAAATTATGGAAATGGAAGGAGAAACGGCATGAATGAACGAACGGAATGCTGCTTGATGTTAGGTAGGACCTTTAAATTTATACACGAAAAAGTTGGCGAATGACTATTTCTTTTCCGTGGGCCAAGGGGGGTTGGGCTTGGAACAAGCGTATCGATTTATAATAAGCCGTAGCAGAAAAAATACATAACGGTTATGCTTTTCTTTCGTTAGGGTTAATTCAGGGATGAGAATTTGATCCATAAGGAATAAATACCATCATTTCTACGCGGTTGTTTGTGCTACATATTTTGTGCCACTTATTTCTTCGTCGTCTTTTTTGTTAGATTAATATTTTACTATCGGCTTTCCTTTGCTTTTTCTTAAAGATTAGAGAATCCGAGTGGAATTAAATATGAACGACGTATTTTAAAATTAAAGTTACGATCGAATAAATGTGGGACGAGACAAATGGGGCGGCAAAACCCGAATGTTCCATGTGGGTGGGGATGGGGGCATGGCAACACGGCTTGGATGAGGCAAGTGCCTCCTCAATTATCGTTCCTGGGATTAATGTCCCCACGATAGAGTGGACTTAGGGTCATATAGGAGTAATTAAGGAATCCGTACGGAACGGAGTGACGTAGAGAACGGTATAAAATATGTATGGTTGATGGGAAAAGTATAAAAAAAAGTTTTAAATTTATTATACTTGTATTAATTTAGTCTTAAACCTTTTAATTATACTAATTTAGTCTTCAACATTTTTTATATTTTGCCAATTAAGTTCATCTAGTCAATTTAGGTCAGAAATTGCTGATGTGGCCATTCGCCAACTTACGTAACACACCCAACGCTAACATTGACATTTTTTTATTATTTTTAAATCTTTTATTGATTTTTTTTAATAATTTTTTTTTCTTTTTGGACTATTAGCCGACAATAATCATTGGTTGTCCTACGTGGCACAGTCTCTGTAGCCCTCGCATGGCCTAGATCTAATGCAAACCTTGGAGGTCTGGGCAAGGGCAATAACGCCCTTGCCGGCTACAACATGGGCTTGCGAGCCCTCACTCAATGCCGATTGCCTACCCTCAATTCAAATTGAATTGGGTCACTAGAAATCAAATGCAGTCCAATTTCTCTAATTGGGGCATGGATGCTTACTTTGATTGGGCTAGGAAAGTGGGTTTAATCTAGTGCACGGAAATTGACTAGAGAGAGATATGCAAAAGCGCGATACACACTCATTGTTGTCCTACGAGATTAATCATGCATTTGACGGAGAATTTTAAGATGCTTAAGGCAGCATTTGTTTGTAATATGTTTTCCTATTTATTCTATGTCCGTTGACAAAATATTAGATAGTAAGTGGAAACAGTTTCGCTTTATTGGCGAAACTCAAGTTAAAAGATCAGGAAAATGACTTCCGAGATTAAAAAACCCGAAATGGTTTTCCCTAGACACGAATGAGTTTTCTAGGTCCAAAGTTTCTTGGATTCTCTGTCTCGGCGACTACGGCTTCTCTTTTCGCAGCGAATACATTCTCTCTCTCTCTCTATCTCCCACGCACATCAAAGTGGCTTATCCTCTTTGGGGTTAAAAAAAAAAAAAAAAAAAAGGGCGTTTGATTGTGTTTGTGTATATATAGAGGGAGATATCGTGATATGGAAGATCGATCACAAAGCGATTAATGGACTCGACTTTCTTACTGGCCCATATATGATTCTCCTAGAGCTAAAGCTTTACTATTTGCCCTTGACCCATATGTGCTCTATCTAGTCATTGGGAGTTTCTTCAATTTTATTTCGTGGCAACGCTCGATCATCCACTCGAGTAATCACGAAATACGAAATGTTAGGGATTTCTTTATTATTCTCTAAGAAAGTAATATTACAAATAGAACTTAGAGGATCCATGAATAATTCAATGTTAGCTAAGTAATGCTCCAAGTGCATCTAAAAAAATTTCTTCTATTAGCTTGTAAATGTCTACTCAAAATGTTTTATGGAGTGCCGAGGACGGGAAAAAAAAAATGATCATTCATGCCAAAAAAAATAAAATGAACACGACCATACAAATAATATTGTTTAATGGCCATATGGTTGACCAACTTCTCAAGTCAGGTCACATAGTTAGTCAATGGTTGATATTGGACACCTATAACTCTATGACCCTTTGGCTTTAGGTGATTTTTTTTAAAATTAGCTAGCGACCAGGTCATCCCTAGATTTGTGGATCGAGGTCCAGCGGGAAGAAGAAGAAGAAGAAGAAGCTTTCAATTTAGCCAATTTAATCCAAAATCTTTTTATAAATTTGTCAATATAGTTTATCCTGCCAAATTTGGCCGAAAATTCATTGACGTGGATACTAGCGCCCTACTAATTCGATTAGCACATATGTGAGCAATTTTCTTAATTTTTTAATATTTTTCTGAATTTTTCATTATTTTTTCTTTTCCTTCTTTCGTTTTTTTTTCACTAAGGTGGGCAACATCGAAGCTCTTCGACCATTCGATGAGGGTCATTCGGTGAGGGTCACGGCCCTCACCCAGCCTCAAATAGATCTTAGCAAGGTCGCAATGGTGTGGGCAAGGTCAAGCGAGGACTTCGTGGCACTTGCCTAGTAGCTGACGAGCTCTAGCAACCCTCATTGGTGATATTGAAAAAAGAAAAAAAAAAAAAAAAAAAAAGAGGAAAAAAAGAAAAAAACTAAATAGATAATTTAGAAAATATTTAAAAAGCTAAAAAGAATTGCTCAAGCCAGTACGAATGGTGCCAATTAAGATAGCCAATGTTCACGTTAGTAATTTCTAACCAAAATTGACTAGATGGACTACATTATTGAAAAGTTTGAACTAATTTGGTCAAATTGAAAGGTTTAAGAATGAAATAACACAAATATAATAAGTTTATGACTTTTTTAGTTATTTTGTTGGGCATGGTACATGGGACGGCTGCAAAGGGTGTCCATGATGAGCTCAAATGAAAGGATCGTTTGACAATTTGAGGCACCAATGTCCTCTTTCAAATTGACAATCATGGTTGTATGAGCCACTCATCTACTCTTCAGGAGACATCTAGTTCTAGCATCCCATGCCTGACCAATGGACTTTGAAATGAAAATGAAACCACATCGACTATTATAAGTCCGTCTAAGGAACAAAAAATTTCATATTAGAAGCCGTGTTTTTTTTTTTTTTTTTTTTTTTTGGTGAAAAATATTAGAAGCCATGTTGATCTTCCCTTAAAATTGTTTCCAGAAATTATCAAAGTCAGTCAGTTGTAAGTGAATTCAAAGTTCGGTGCATTTGATTATAACCTCAACCGAGGTGATCTTAATCCAATGGACTCTAAAGCACAGGGACCCAGAAAATGAAATTTAGCCCGCATGTAAAACAATCCGATTCACGCATATCAGAGTAAATGACTGTTGTTGACACAAAAATTGACCTCATGGGCTCTGGTTAACCGATGAGGCCCATTGGGCCCATGATAAGCCTGTAGATCCATAGGAATTCAAATGTAACAACAGTTGCAATTACCGATGGTTCGGCGTCAACCACAATTCGGGAAACGGAAGGAAGAATTTGAATTTGAATTTGAAGTAGTAACTACTATGGTAGTTATTCACTCCATCTCCATCTGGCTATAAACAGTCAAAGGAGAGTTGCTGTAGGGATGACGGGAAAAACTACTGAGTAAGGATGACGGGAAAAACTACTGAGAACACCATGCATTTGTTATTTCTACTATTCGCATTTTAGTTATCTATTATCTCATATCTACTATCGAATACTTTAAATTTATTTCCTTTACAAATAATTATAACCATTAGAAGCTGTTATTTTATTTTCAAATCGACGCAGAACCCAAAATATTAAAAAAAAAAAAAAAAAAAGAACCGAGGTATTAACCCTCAATAAAAGATTTTTCGTTGGAGAACATCCTCGCGAAACAAGTGCATAGTTTTTTAGCTATGGATATTGGCTAACCGTACGCAAGTTATAAGTCAAATTTGTAAAGTCTGAGGTAGGCGGCCTTAAAGCGTAGGATTCAATATATTTATGATGTGAAAAAAAATCATTAAATATGATGAACGCCATCATAATAATAAGGAGACGCAAGTATCGTCGTTCTCGCTTCTCATAGGCAAATCAAGTAATAGAAGAGAAGAAAAAAACCTGGATTTGACTATCACATCGTCATCACTGTAGTTTGCCAATAGCAATAAAACTTGAAAAGTCACTAATGATCGCAGCTTAGTCTAGTCAAAACAAACCGAGACAGACGTCGATGTTCTTCATTCGCTGCCCACCTTACCCCTCAAGAGTCTATTCATACTACGGAAATACTCAAGTCAATTCACCACCTTCGGCTGCTGAAGTAATACTAAGAACACATCAGTCCAAACTCCAAAGAAAAAAGAACAGCAAAACAAAGCAAAAAACAAGCCAAAACTCAAAAACAACAAGGCAACTTTCTTGACCTTAATTAACCTAATGAAGGCCAACCACCATATTTCATCTTTCATCATGAAGCTCAAACTCTGAGCAAGTAAAGGCTGAGCTCGGGGCCGCCGCCCCCGTCGGGGCTCACCATGTAGAACGCCTCCGAATCCCCGGAGCCGACCACCCTCTCGAACCTCGCCCTCATGTACATCATCTCCCCCTCCTCCCCCGCCGCCGCGTCACCCTCGTCGGCCGGCAATACCCCGGCCCCCATCGTGACCACTTCCAGCGCCCTCAGCACTTTCTCCTCCTCCTCGCCGCACTCGCTCCGCAGCGCGTAGCCACACTTCCTCCCGTTGCAGTACGTCGTCCACACCGCCTCCTCCGTGAGCTTCCCGCCATTCTTCTTCTTATTCTTCTTCTTCTTGGCGGCCTCCGCCGCCGCCGCCGTCGCCCTCTTGTCGCACTCGAGGGCGATCCGGACGAGCCCCGACGCCATCTCGCGCACCAGGACGCTCGTCGGCATCGCCAGCTGGATCATGAAGGCCGGGGCCGAGCTCGGGTCGTCCTGGAACGCGAAGTGGACGTGGCCCCGCCGGTTGCCGAAGAGCGTCCCGACCACGTGCGTCCTGCGCATGGCGTGGAACTTGGAGCGCTTCTTCCCGAAGAGGTGGAGCGCGGAGCGGAGCTTCGGGAGCTTCTTCGGCGGGGCCTGGAAGGGGGCGAGAGAGTTGGGGACCGGGTAGTCGGGCTCGCCGTGGATGGGGCCATCGTCGTCGTCGTCGTCGTCGTCGAATAAGTGATCGGAGGAGGAGCTGAACTTGAAGTTGAGGGTCTGGTCTTCGTCGTCGTTGGTCAGCTTCTTTCTCCAGTTGAAGTAGCGCCGGGAGAAAGAGAAGGAGGACTCGCGGGGCGAGCCTGAGAGGATTGTCTTCATCACTCACAGAGAGAGAGAGAGAGAGAGAGAGAGAGAGAGAGAGAGAGAAGCGAAATGTTGCTTGCAGGAGGAGGATATGCTGAAATGCCGGGGAGTTGGAAAGAAATATATATGAGAGTTGGTGTGGGGTCGTTCTTCTGTGCTCTCGTGGTGGCGCTTCTTGTCAGCGCTTGTGGGACTCGATGAAGAAGAAGGAGAAGAAACGGGTGAGAGAATAGAGACGGAGGGAAGGTGATCAGTCCCACCTAACTGTTAACAATGGAAGACCAAAGTGCACAGACAAAAAGTCCGAGGAAGGAGACAAGGTGAGAGGAGATCTAATCCACGGAAGTGACGATGCAAAAAGGTTACTGTTGAGCTTTTTAGGGTCCAAGGTCCTACCGAGGTCAGGGCAACTCGACAGGACATTGGCCAGAAAATGAAGGATTTAGGGGAAAGTGCGGTTAGTTTGGATTGGTGGGTAAAAGGACTGCCACGGGAGTCGGTAAATGGACACCCGATTTTCCTAATCGAAAGCGACGTTACTCTGATTTGGACAGTTGAAACGACAGTTAAACCACGATTGGTGGGAGGGGAGCACAGACCAAAAAAACCCCTGGCTTTGCATTGGTCACGGTTAAAGTTTGGCGAGGTAAGGATGCGCCAACCAGGGCGACCCAGTACCCACCCGAACCGTCCCACAACCGCTGCTAGAGCCCCTTCGGTATTCCCCTTCGGTATTCCATGCTCTTTCGCCACTCCGACCTAAGCACCACCGCACGGACTCCTACCCACACGTTTGCCGTTGGCTAGACTTGTCAAACGAGTGTGATGAATTATATATCAAAAATCATCCAATTCAAATTAACTTATTTAACCCATTTTAACTTAGTTCCACGCGATACATATCTACTAATTTATAACCGACCCATTGTATACCTAATCCAATTAAAACACTACTTTATTTTACCTAATTAAGAAAAATTCATACCCAAATTAAGATGAAAGTACCGAGTTAGCGAGCGCAAAATAAAAAAGATAAAGAAAGAGTCATAGAAGAGGATTGGCTCCAAGTAAACTGTGAATCCATATTAAATCCATTTATGACCCATAAAATTATATATAAACTTTTTTACTGAATATAATAAACTCAGATAGCAACTAAACCTATCAAATATGAGTTAAAAAATGGGTTTATGACCCATATTAACAAATCTATCATTAGCTTGTACACAACATGACTATTCCTAAAGAGATGTTTGCCTCACGCTTGCTGCCTCTCATCCCACCCAGATCATTTTTGTCACACAATTCAATGACCATTTTTACACCATTTCAACATATCGTGGCACAAATAAGAATTTTGCCGTGTCCTTTTTGCTTATGTCCGCCCCTTATGAATACGGATGCATTGTCCAAGGAAATTGAAAATTGGGGATTTGGAAAGGAGAGTGCTATTAAAATAGGATCCTAGGGGTAAGAAACTATATATCCCGAGGCCATGCGTGTCCCATTTGTCGTGCCTATGGATAACAGGATAAGCGGAGCTGATTCCCCCCTATTCGGGAACGTGCTCGCTACCTGTCTAGAGCGAGCGACGTAAACCTCCTTCGATTATCACGCAAATCGATCGAAATAGGGTTTGAAATTGGTGGATCCCCAGCAGAAATTGGATCCCCCCGTATTCTTTTCTTCGACGAGTCAAACCGGGTACGAAATTCGAGCCACGCAAACGTCGTGGGATAATGAAAAGAGAGGGGGAGTGGGGGACCCAATCGGGCTCACGGATCAACTAACCACGATCCTCAAATCGCACCAACTCCTAATTAAAAGTACACGTCCCCCCTCCCTGTTTTCCATGGGTGCCCATAGATTTATAGTGGCCTTTCTCGATCGTTAAGTTAACTCAAAACATCTTCGCATGGACTTCCGCGAATAGATTAGAATTCGCGACATGTCGTGGTGCGACTAAAGAAAGTTTTGGTCCAATAATCCATCCACGCATGACATGGCGTGGAACCCAACTCTGGATTAATTTTGTATGAGATAGAATTGCGGAGATGTTGTCTACTTGTGGCATTTGGAACTTGGAAAATTGTCCAACCATCCATAATCTATTTTAATACACCGATTCAATCCTGAATTTTTCAATATGTTTAATTGGGTCCTCAATCTTTGCACAAAATTTTAATATGATCCTAAACCTTCATCGAAAATCATTGATATGATGAAAGGACTGATTGAGTAATTTTCCTTATTAGCCTAGCTTGAAGACGGCAAACCCCCCTTCCATCCCTTGGAGCGCGCAAAGAGAGAACATTTGACAAGCATCATGCGGTGATTGCCAAGATTATTTTGAGCAAATATGTCATTTTTCTTAATTGTTTTGCTTTCGCGTTTTGTAAATGGTTTTGCTCAAAATCAATAAAGGGGTTGCCTCGGAGCATTTGTTAAGCATGCTTACTCAGAAATGTTTCAATTTTGCAGACAGTAATTATACATAATAAAAAGAAAAATTATGCAATGTGAATTGTAAAATTTTCTATTTACTTATTTAACAAGTGACACTAGGACACCCGCTATCAAAATCATCGTAAACGTGCTAATGTTTGATACATTATTTTATTGTGTAAAAACTTTCAGATCTATTTTTTCATTCGTAAAATTGTTATTGGGCACCCAAAGTGGTGATGGTTGGTGGAGGAGGGGTAGTTACTTGTAGTTTGGCAAGGGACTCTTAAAATCGATTTATTTGGATAAACATGGGTTCTGCCTAAAGGTTGCGAGTTGGGCCTATTTTGTTGCTCAGGCCCAGCCATAATTAAAGTTAATGTGTTCGAGCAAGATGGTGGGACTTTAAAATCAAATAGCCTTATCCAAACACGCCAAGAATTTTTTCTTTGGCACATTTTCACGTTTAGCTTGTGCATGGATTAGGAAATCATTTTACGGATCCTCAGGATATACTATAGAAAAACTAAATCTTTACCTGACCATCGAGCGAATTATGATTAAAAAAAAAAAAAAAAAAAGCAGTTGATGGAGTACAAAACATTTTAGAATATATACAACATTATTTCGACGTATCATTTCATTAGTTGTGAAAGGTACACATAAAATTAAATTATCCAAGTAGAAAGCAACTAATTAGAATAAGAAAATAGGGAGAGAGAAGAAAGATATAGTAGTGCATATTTGTTATGCTACTTTGGTGGAGAAAAGACCGAATCTTCTTCAGCAAGGAGAGACCAATTATAGTAATCTAGAGTCTGGGTGGCAGACTTAGAAACAATACCTGAAGAAGAATTTATATATATATATGTATATATAATATGGGTCGATTTTTTAATGAACCAATTTGAGATAATTAGGCCGATTTGGTTCCCCCGCATGAAATCCAACCCAAACCCGACTTAGGCCTACTCGTTTGCTACCTCCATGACCCTTGCCCTAATCTATCAAGTAAAGTAATACGTCTTTGCACTGTAACCATTGAACGAAACAGAGGGAAACTTCATCAATCCAACATCCGTGAAGAAGAAACGTTCAAACCTAAAAAGGAAGCAAAAGCATACTTCTGGCTATGAAACGAGGGATCTAATCCAACCCCTCGAAAGACTCCCGAATGACCTACCGACTTACTAATCAGAAACACGATCGCCACGAGACAATGGCATCCGAATCGCGAATCGAATCGATCAATTCTCGGCTCCTCGCGAGGCTTGAGGAGGGAAGGGGTCGAACCCGCTCCGGACCATCTTCTCGAGCGGCCAGAACAGCGGGCTCGGGAGGTCGTCCCAGTCGTACCAACCCCACCCGTGGCACTTGTCGGGCTCGCGGTTCTCGGGCTCCTGCTCGGGGCGGGCCGGACGCGCCCGCAAGAACACGGTGACGTAGTGCGCCGGCTTGGGCTCCTCCAAGAACACGTTGTTGGTGACCGTCAGGAGCTCCGTTCCGTCGATCTTGAGGCCCGTCTCTTCCTCCACCTCCCTCGCGGCGCACTCCTCGAAGCTTTCTCCTGAAACCACCCACGCCCGAGATCAGCTCGCGCTGGAAATCGATTGTTTCTCCGGTCTATAGCTATTCCAAGAACGATTTGATCGGGGGAGAGAGAGAGAGAGAGAGAGAGAGAGAGAGAGGGAGAGGGACCGAATTCGAGGTGGCCGCCGGGGAGTGCGAAGGTGGAGTCGCCGACGGAGGAGCGGCGGCGGCCCAGGAGCACCGCTCTGCCCTTGAGCAAGAACACGACCACCGCCACCCGCGGCACGGGCTGCGGCGCCGGCGACGATCGGTCTGCCATCTTCTTAAGAAGTGGGATTGAAATTGTTTCGAGGGTGGATTTCCAGTAGACGATTCGATTTTTATATAGGGAGTTGGGAAATTTTTTAAGAGGAGAGGGGAATTTCGTGGGCTGTTTCCCCCCGCCATTTTTGCTTTCCACCAGTTCCCGCCCATTGCTGACTTGACGCTTGCGCTTTTTTTGGTTTGACAGTTTGACTGTTCCTCTGTTGTTGCTCCACTAGGGACCTGCCAAGTGGATTACACTCTGTTTCTACGACTTTGTTCTTTTTCTTGGTTGATTTCTACGACTTGGGCAGCACGAAAAGGTCTGGGATTCTCAGGCCAAATTATTTAATCGTCCCGAGTAGAAAATTGTTTATACAAACAGGATGTCCTTCGGAGCTTAGTAGATCTTTAAAAGATAAGAGAACAAGAACAGAGGAAAAAACTCCGGAGGGGTGGGACTCCCTGCTGCACAGTGAACACTAATGTATTCCCCTTTGCCCATGAAGAAAAATATATGGGTGGAAATTGAGAAGATATTGGTTACACAGATACCGACTTATTAAAATAAAGAACGTCATTTGATGCTAGGTAGGCGGATCAATCCCAAATATAAGAGGTCCAACTCTCTACTGTTTAGTGAGATCACCTTGTAATTGGACACTAAATAATCGAATAATACTCCCGATTATAGGTATAGAAAAAAGGAGAGAAAATGAATTTGACTATAACTTTTGAAGTGATGAGATTATAGGTTTCATCTTGTCCAATGTCAATGCCCAGAAAAGTAAAAATAAGATCAACATCATGGTATGAGATTCAAGAGAAAATGAGTAAATGGTAGTCTGTGTTCATATGACTTGAAAAATATTGTTCGAAGTTGCTTTAGATATACGTAATATGGCTAGACCATTGAGCGTGATAGGGTAGTTTGAATCGTCCATCTCCCGAGAGGTCGAAAGTTAACATCATAACAGGAAAGAACCTTTGCTTGCATCATGTCTTATGTATTTATTATTATGCGTGAAGAGACTCTTGACCTTTAGAATGTCAATTGGCCTGTAACGACGCACTCATCGAGTTTTGAATGTTGGGTTCAGAGTGAATCAAGTTAATATGGCTGAAAATAGACATCTACAAAAGGTGTGATTACTATGATAATGCTTAGAAAAGGTAACTGTGTTGGTCATACCTCCCCACTAGAGGACTGATGAGGGTACAGATACTCGATCTTTTTTATACTATTTGTTGTTCCATCTAGTCCTTATACTTTCTAAAATTGATTCAATTCCATTTTGCCATTATATATCTATTTACAAAAATTACTAATATAGTGGCTCACGCCGTTAATCGATCATTAAGTGCCCACGTCGCCATTTGACATGATCAATCAAGTGGTCTAGGTGCTTGCCCATCTTGCCATCCAACCATAATCATTGACATGACGGGATTACTAATCAAGCCTGATCACTCAATTTATGGTGTCTAAGGCTCTAAATGTAGCAGCTACCTCGATGCGAAAGATCCCCATACATCACCATCAAACTTCGATTGATTAGGGAGCTACGCAGATGGGAACATGTGGACCGCAAACTCAAGTACAACTTTGGCATGAGGCAATGCTTGTTTAGTCCATATTAGAAATCGATGCATGACCATACGTACCACTAGACATCGAAATGACCCCTTGTAGAAACAAAGAGCTCATCAATTACCTACGAGCAGGGCCCAAGCTTCCCTCGATGATCATTTGATATTGGCTATCATAATTTCAAGTTGAGCTCATTTATAGTTAGTTTGACAAACTCGCGAGCCCAATCGAGCTTCGTCTTTTCCAAAATAATTAACGATTGCAAAATAGGCACTTTAATAATATTCGAGCTTATTGAATGCTAACTCGAGCTCTGGTTCATTATCGAGTCCAATTCGAGATCTCAATTTTCTTATCAAGTCAGGTTCAAGCAAGAAAGTTACTACTCGATCAAGTTTATAACGTCAAGTACGTGGATAGCCAAGTATTGAGTTCGAATTCGAGGGTGTGGAGACTCTATTGGGTACGATGGCCCCTCCTGGCCCATGAAGCATTATCGCATTCCGGACACATGAGATGAGAAGCCGCTTATCAGCATTCGCAAGGGGCAACGCGGCTCTAGAAGCAAAAAGCGACCCTCCGCGGCACCCAAAGGAGCAAGAAGATCTTCGAGGCCCTTCTTCGTTCTCTCGCTTTGCTTTTGCTTTGAGGGTTCCCGGAAGATTGGATAATGGATTTCGCTTTTGTCCTTCATCTTCTACGTCGCCATTTTGACGATCATCATTACGTACAGTCGCGACGCGCGCAAGCCCGAGCACGTACCCCAGACATGATTGCAGATTACTTTCGCAATGGGCGGTCAAGCGAAAAGGGAGTACAGCGACGTGGCGCGGGGGATTTCCATGTAAAAAGACGGGGAAGCCATCGACCCCCCTCGCAAAAGGCCGTTGGACCCGTTGTCATTCGAAGAGAAAAGAAAGCTCTCTTGTCAGTTGTTAGGACAACATGACTCGGGATGGAAGCGGTACTCGTTTCAGGACAACTCATCTCGTCCTGCGTTAACTCGATCATAGAAAGTTTAGGCCCATACGCGATCCTGAAATGTTGCTTTTTTATTACTTGATTTTCTCTCCACAGCGTGACGCAGCAATCTGTTCCGTTGCCTTAAAACCCAATCTACATACATTTCAAAGTATAATTCGTGCGCGCATGCAAATATATACATGTAAGGGAAAAAACCACTAAAAATCTCAAACTTTTCAAATTGTGACACATTTACCTCATTAAGCGTATTTTTATCTTATTTTTTTTTTTATCTTCTTCCTTTTTCTTTTTTTCTTTTTTCTTCTTCTTTCCTCCATCGGCCATGGCAGAGCCAATGGAGAGAAGCTAGCATTCGGCGAGGGCCGCCCTCACCTATGTCGGGGGAGGACGGCCCTTGCCGGCGTCGGGCGAGGATGCGAGGGAGGCCCTTGCTCGACCCAACCGAGGGCCGTTCTCGCCCGACGCCAGTGAGGGCAGCCCTTGCCAAATGCCGGCTTCCCTTTGCTAGCTCTACCATGGCTGGCGGAGGGAAGAGAGAAGGAAAAAAAAATTTTAAAAAAATTAAAAGTAAAAAATCAAAATATCCCATAGTTTAAGGATAAATGTATCACACGACAGAAGTTCAGGGTTTTTTGTATTACAAAAAAAAATTTAGGGCAAATGTGTCATGATTGGTAAAGTTAAGAGTTTTTTATGTTACGAAAAAAAGTATGTTATAAATTTGTCATTTTTGGTAAAATTTAGGGTTTTTTGTAGTTTTTTCCCTATATATTAATGTATGCATAACAAGTAAAAATTGCAATTTTGGAGATATTCTAGGATCGAAGATTTGCAGAAGTGACCACAAAAGGTAAATTATTGGGCAAAGCTCGCACGTGAGCGTATCTTCCATAATGGATCCATGTGATTTTCTTTTGGGTTGAGTCAGTAAAAGAAGCATTGCTTTCATGGGACTCCCGTTGAATTCCAATAGAAAGCTAACCCCATCTCTTGATTCACGGATTTGCGCTGGTATCCTCTGCCTCTTTTCCCCCCCGCGAAGCAAAAGCAACTTTCAGGCTCGTGAGCATATAAATGCAAAAAAACACCCTTCATTGCATCGGTGATCAATCCGAGCAAAGACCCTCACAATTAACTTCTTATAATTCCCAAGAACTTGATAGATGGGCTTCATGGATATCGAAAAAAAGACACGAGAATTGGTCTAGCATTCATCAGACGACGCACCGAGAAAGCACATTATGTTTTACGATATTGCCCATCCAATCAACTTGCACAAATCTCGAATATTTTCTTAATTATCGAAAAAAAATGAAATTTCCCTCGGTAGCGTATGAGAGTAATCTCGACGCGAATTATGTCGAATTTCATGCTGCATAAACCTTGACGTACCGAAATCAGCGTAAGAAGTTACTTCATAAATTGATCTGCCACAAATACATAAAATA
The DNA here is from genome assembly GCA_014182725.1 of Eucalyptus brandiana. Classification (NCBI taxonomy): domain Eukaryota; kingdom Viridiplantae; phylum Streptophyta; class Magnoliopsida; order Myrtales; family Myrtaceae; genus Eucalyptus; species Eucalyptus brandiana. The sequence continues at coordinate 36,564,977 of CM024669.1, forward strand.
AAATAAAATAAAATAAAATAAAAAAGGGCCGCGGGTTAGATTTCGACGTCACATTTAAAGAATTACCCCCACTTACTGAATTTCTTGATTTTGGCAATTACTATTTCACGTCGTCTTCGAAAGGATGCGATCAAATCGCACGGCATCAATAATTCGAGGACAACTGTACAAACATGTGAGAGAGCTCGTAACATCACCTGCTTCCGTAAAGCAAGCTGCTCCGTGTGACCTTATTATACGACAGCGACTCTTATTAAAGGGCTGGGGACCACGCCCATTTTCGATTTTGTATTTATGTTATATGTACAAGTCACGGGCTCCCAAAATCTAACGTACCTCCCGAAATCATTAATTAATTTCAAGGATCGAACTTGTCCCATTTTAGTTTCCTAGTATGGAAGCCGCGGCCTTCTCTTTAATAGTTACATTTATGGGTCCATGCCGCTATATCAATGTCGCGACACCGCCTCTTTGAGGAGAGAGTAAGGAAAAATTACAGACTCAACCTCGCACGCAAGGATTAATAAATCAAAGCTTGTTTCGCTTAGATGAATTTTGGTGTCGTGTTAAAAAAAAAATACGTTGAATGTCAAGTTCTTTGTGTCGTCGAAAGCCCTTGTGAATGAACGCACCTGCCAAGTTAATTCATCCTCTAATTTGAAAATTATTTTTTTTTAAAATGATCTCTTCGTAAATGAATGAATAAATAATATTTTCACTATCTATGAAAATAATTACAAGTGAATTTTTAATTGATAATGTTTTTTTAATGACTAATCATTTCAAGTGATTTAAGTGATTATTTTTGATAAAATATTTTTTTTAAAATTATTTATTTTGTACTAAATAAAATGGTCCTATAAACAAATTTTTGGAATCGAATGGCATATTCCTTTTTCTTTCCTACTCCGTTAATAGTCTTGACTGGGCCGAGGAGGTAAACGTCAAAAAGAGAATTCTACACGAGGGAAAGCCAAGCGAATATCCTCGAGATCTGATTCGCAACGTAAAGAATCTCCAAGTATCTGTACTCATAACCAACCAGACCATCATTTCTCTGCTAAAGCATTTCGTTCTTACAACTGGCCAAATACGTGGGAATTATAAAAGAATTTTAACCGAGTAAAGGAATAATGTGATTTGATATAATTTAGAAAGTAAATTACTTATTGGGGTTCGATTCATTCGATGGCATGATAATTTGGTTGGCATTTTTTGATTACTGATCAATCCTTTTTCTAAGTGATACGTGATATTTATTTGCTATTTGACTAACATGGGAATTTTGCAAAATTTTGTTAAATTTTTGAGTCTACAATTCTTTCTGAATTCATCACATATCTCAATGCATGATCCCCGTGTGATTAATGTGAGCAACAAGTTGAATTGCCTATACTCCTTGGTTTTGCAATTGTAATGGTTGATGGTTTCGAATGCTTGGCTAATGCCATCTTACCGGTTTGAGGCTTTTACCACGTGCATGACATTCTTTCTAGCATTCATTTAAAGTCACATGCATTGAATTTACATGAAAAATAAACTGCGTTACTAAATTTTCAACACATTTAGGACCTCATCACAAAGGTCTCATTTTGATTGAATGACTATATACAACCATTTTTTTTATATATATATATATTATTTGCACACCTCTAAATAAAACCCCGCATTAAAAAGACCAAATCGTCCTTCATTGTAAACTTATCATCTTATTTAGGATTTGGGTTTTCATTTTTTTTTTTTTTTTTTTTAATGTTTTGAGCTATTTGGATGGACGAGGAATTTTAGAATTTTGCGATGAACATTTTTTGCCGAAAGAAAATGAAGAGCGCACGAAGATAATGGGAGGCGGAGGTGTAAAGTCGTTTTCCGAAGTAAATCTCGGGTACGTACGTAATCAGTGATTTAAAAAAAAAATGGAATTACGTCAATAATAATCGGGTGTAAAGTAAAGACGAAATGGACGTGCGGTATATTTCTAAAAATAAGAATATTTGATTCCTCAAGCGTCGCGGGGGGGAGGGACAATAATAATAAAGATGAATCCATAATCCGACATTCGCCAGAATCACCTGGCGGCGAGAGCGCCCCCAGTCCCAGAGCAGAGCTAGCTCCGCGATGGCACCGGGAAAGACCGAATCCACCCCCCGGCATTCCCTCTCCGCCCGCCACGTGTGCGCCCGTGCTCGCTCGGGGGGTAATGCTCGGCATGAAGCAAAACAAAATCGCTTGGCGCGGGCCCCCGCGTTCACTGCAATCGCGCTCTGTAACTGACAAAACGCACTCGCTCTCTCGCTCTCCCGCAAAGCTCTCCTCCTCCAGCACCTCCCTCGCTCTCCGCTCCACCACTCCTCTCTCTCTCTCTCTCTCTCTCTCTCTCTATCTCTCTCTCCGTGATCGCGCCGCCGCGACGCGTCGTCCGCGTTTCCGTGCTCGGCCGCCGCCGCCGCCGCCCCCCTCGCCGGAGAAGATGACGGACACCACCGACGACATAGCGGAGGAGATCTCGTTCCAGAACTTCGACGACGACTGCAAGCTGCTCGGCAACCTCCTCAACGACGTGCTCCAGAGGGAAGTCGGGGCCAAGTTCATGGAGAAGATCGAGAGGAATCGCATTCTGGCTCAGGTTCGTGCTCTCGTCTTCTTCTCGAGCTTCTGATATGCATGCTCTTTGCCTCGTGAGGTTAGCCTGTCCGAGTCGTCCCGCCTATCGTTCCTCCTCCTCCTTCTTCTTCTCCTGCGGATGCTTTCTGGATTTTGCTCCTTTGTCACGTCGATTTGGTCGGAGTCTCTGTTCGGACGCTGAAAACCTGAGGATTGCGATGAAGCGCTTCGGCTCGCGACGATGGAAGAGAGGTGCCGTGAAAAGGAGAAAAAGAGAAGGGCCGTGGATGCTGATTTTCTCGATTCTATTTTCGTTTTTTTTTTTATTTTTTTGCTCGAGTGATGCGAAACAGAGATTTGCCAGGCGCTCTGAATGGAGGAAAAAAAGAGGTGAATGCCTGCGTGGCGTGATGCTTTCTCTCTTGATGGTTTTGGTTCTTTGGTTTTGTTTCTAGAGCGCTTGTAACATGAGGACGGCGGGAATCGAAGATGCGGCGGAGCTGCTAGAGAAGCAACTCGCGTCCGAGATATCGAAGATGACGCTAGAGGAAGCCCTGACGCTCGCCCGCGCGTTCAGCCATTATCTCAATCTGATGGGAATCGCCGAAACCCATCACAGGTATGGCTGATTTGGTGGCCACGTCTGTTCGTTTGTTCAGGTCTTCCGGGGGTTCAGTTGCTATGCTTTTGTTGTCTGTCATCAAACCGCTTCTATCTAAATAAGCATTGCCTATCGGATTCTGCTGAGTCACCCCCAAGAAATTTCTTGGATTATACTCAAAATGGAAGAAATCCATTCACCGAGTAAATAGAGGGACTGAAACTGATAGCGTTACTGAATTCTGAGGTCAGGCGACATTGACCTGTGAGAGAACGAATTGAAATGGGTGCAATCATCGATGAGCAGGAAGTTTTACGCTTTTCTTAAATTTACATGTTGTCTGTTTGTTTGCTGGGTGTAGATTGTTTGATTTAGTATTCGTGTGCTCTTGGGATGTTATCTCGTCTTGTGCAGGGTGAGGAAGTCACGGAATTTGACACTTTTATCAAGATCGTGCGATGACATTTTCAGTCAGCTGATTCAGGGTGGTGTCTCTCCAGACGAGCTTTATGATACAGTCTGCAAGCAGGTTCAGTTTTCTGGCTTATGTGCTTTCTGGTGGTCCTACCCTCTACTGAGTGTTCTCGTATTTTGATTAGAAAAATACCAGTGCATAGAACTATGATATTATCATCTTGGCATCATAATTTAATGAGCTCTGGACAGGATTGCATGATGTAAAGATATTTAATTAGTAACTATGCTTCCTCATTTAACACAATGATGCATCTAACATTTGCAAACAGCATGTAGTTAGTCATCTGGCATTAGTATTCTGTCATGTGGCTGATATATTTTCCTCTTGTTCCTTCAGGAGGTTGAGATTGTTCTCACTGCTCATCCCACTCAAATTAATCGCCGTACCTTGCAATACAAACACATCAGAATTGCTGTAAGTCTCTTGGCGCCTTCAACGAAGATAATACTAGAGAGATGATGTTTGTCCCTGCAGAACTTGTTCCCTCAGCTCTATTTACTATATGCATCCTTTTCTTCAGCATCTTTTGGACTACAACGACAGACCTGATCTTACTCATGAGGATCGAGAAATGCTGATTGAAGATCTGGTATTGTCTGTCCTATCTGTATTCTGGACTCTGGAAAATGAATACTTGTGTGTGCATTTCCATGCTATATACTTACACAAGTAGGGTTACTGGTATGCATGTGCATGCATGTCCATGTTATTTTCATGTGTCTGAGACGTGTCCTTCTGTGCTAATAGGAGCCACTCCTCTCTCTGAATTTCTTTGGGAAAGTTTCTTGGAGAAGTGTTGGCTAACATGAATTTTGGTTTCCTACTCGTTTCTGATTATTCGTCTTTTTCTAGGTTAGAGAAATTACTGCCATATGGCAAACAGATGAGCTGAGGCGACAGAAACCGACTCCTGTAGATGAAGCCAGGGCTGGTAACCCGAGATACGTGCATTATTTACATACGTGTCGGCAACGATCTAGTTCATTGTGAAATATTTCAAACATTTCAGGGTTGAACATTGTCGAGCAGTCTCTTTGGAAAGCTATACCTCATTACTTGCGCCGCGTCAGCAGTGCTTTGAAGAAGGTTTATCTCCAGTAGCCCTGACAATTTGAATGCTTGTGTTGTATTGCTTTCATCTTTAACAATTTCATATGCTTTTCCCACAGCATACTGGGCGGCCCCTTCCTTTGACTTGCACACCTATTAAATTTGGATCTTGGATGGGTGGTGATAGAGATGGAAACCCTAATGTAACAGCAAAGGTATTCTTTCCAACTTGAATAATGCATAACTTAATTGGTATGGAAGTTTTACAAGCAAGCCCTGCATTATGATAGCCCAACTATATGTCATATTAATTTAACAACCGAAACTCCGAGATTTCTGAGAAGTGACAGATGACTGAGATAAAAATATGTTTTGACACGTTTTACTTATGGCCTGTGAAATGTTGTTGTACTTAAGATGCAAATGCGTAGGTAGAATTGTGAATGTATATATGCATATGTATTCATATTTCAATTATATGAAAAATTTAATGGTTCTGTCTCTTTGTCAAATTTGTCCATGAAATTTTGTTTTTCACTTATTCATGAAGTGAAAAACTTGACACCAACACAGTTGAATGTTATTATAGTGATTGGACTTCCACTTCACTCTATTTTTTTTATGTCACTGTTCCATATTTTATGCTTCCCACTTTCTTCATTCCTCTCATTCCCTGTCTATTAGTTTTGATGCACACGTGTATGTGTGCCCCAATACTGGTATTTTCTTAAATGCTTAGAAGAGTCTGGAGCAACAAAAGCACATACACAACCGAATAATTCTTTATTTGGATTTGTGAACTGAGATTAGTGAGATTGCTCTGGTGTTTCATGTTAATTCGGTAGCCTATACTTGTCTTGTCCTTAAACCGTTTAAAAGATACAGATGAGAAAAAAAGAACCTACAAGTTACTCTCCTTCCTTTTCATTGAAGAAATTTATGTTATTTTCTGGGTTCCCTGAATAACAAAAATTGCATATTCCAGTGTCCTGGGGACAGGACTCCCTTATGGTGTTCTGCTTTGTCCCTATGGGTGATCGTGCCTCATATTTGTCTTATATAATTGTGTGACCTTAATTTTCTTACTTCAGGTGACGAAAGATGTTTCTCTGTTATCAAGGTGGATGGCAATTGACCTCTACATCCGAGAAGTTGACAGCCTGAGATTTGAACTATCCATGAATAGGTGCAGTGACAGGCTGCTAAGGCTAGCACATGAAATTCTTGAAAAAGGTTAGAGAACTAAGATTCTCATGATAGGACTGGATATCCTGGCCATTAGTTAGATGTCATAATTATAATGCTTTACTATTTCGAAGTCACTGGAACTTAGTAATTTGTGAATCGTATATCTGACCATGATGGTGACAATGTTGATGATTTCATGATTGCAGTGGTTTCAATATCTGTTTTCAGAATTTGAGTGTCATACACGTTTTGTTTTCAATTGAGTTCGTCAATAGATTACCGATAAATTTCTCCATTAGGATATAAAATTATTAATGCCTCTCCTTTTGCTGCCTTCATTGCATTTCATTACAATATATTGAATCTGCTATGTGTAGCGTGAATCTGGTCACACACACACACACACACACACACACACACACACACACAGCCATGTTGACTACAGAAAGCAGCAGTGGAGGTTCTGATTGGCTGGCGGTGCCATCAAAACCATTGGTTGACATGGCTGGTGAAACAACTGTGTGAAAACCTGGAAATAAATGATGATAAGGTTCAGAAAAGCTGATTTTTTTTTCTTTTCCTAGTTTGTTGGATAGGTCTCAGCATATGAACAAAACTTGTGTGGGCCTGGCTATTTTTTCACCATTCATTATTGTTGTTATTGGTTATGAAGTTGAATGGCTCTTCAAAAATTTCTCTTCAGAAACGTCATCAGAGGATAGGCTTGAGAGTCGAAGTCAATCTTTGACCAGAAGTCAAATAAAGCTTAACAATCAACAACTTCCATCTCTTCCAACTCAACTCCCAGCTGGAGCTGATATGCCATCTTGCACAGGTTAACATTTACTTTGTTTCTGCCTAAAGTATTATGCCTTCATGCACATCCGGGATTTTTTTTTTTTCATTTCTTGTTGCTCTTCAATTGGGAAAGTATGTGACTCCTGCTTGCAAATTGCTGTAACAGCAGTCTGAAGTACAAATGCCCTCATGAAATTGTTTGGGTTGTGAGCATTTGGATAAACAAAATATTTCTAAGTATTATAAGTGGACGGAATGACAATGGTTGGAGAGGATAGTGACATGCCTTGAAAAGACTGAATTGGAGACGGGTATGGGAAGAAGGGCATCTAATTCACAGACAAACTTGGTTTTACAACTAATTTTTTTTACTGTAATTTAGTGCTTATTTTTATCTCCATTATTGGGAGCAAAACATGGTTGCTTTTTGGCTAGACAGTAACATCATCATGGCATTGTTATTTTTTTTTTAATGTCATGTCTCTTCTAGAATGCAATGATGGTGACTCTCAATATCCAAGACTGGAACTTCCTGGTATTGATTACATGCCCTTAAATCGTCAGGTAAACCAACTTCTAATGCAATTGTGGTGTGCAGCTGCGCCTTTGTGCAGTCAACCTTTTGATACACCTGATTCTGTATATTTTTTCTGTAGGAGGGTCCAGGTCCTTCATTTTCAGATTCCCAGTTCCAAGATTCAGGGCGCAGTTCTTCTAAATCATCTGAAAATGGAACTAGCTCCAACGGTTTGCAGCCTGCCGTGACACCACGCGGTTCCTCTTTTGCATCTAGTCAATTTCATGCCCAAAGAAAACTCTTTGCAGAATCACAGATAGGAAGATCCAGCTTCCACAAGCTTCTAGAGCCAAGTCTGCCTCAGCTTCCAGGAATTGCTCCTTATAGGATTGTTCTTGGTGATGTAAAAGATAAGGTATTTTCTCTCTTGACTGAGTGACCTAGTTTTTCAATATGGATATTGCTCAAGTCAGATTGAACCAAACAAAAATAGAAAGATTCTCACCTAGAATTACTACAGCTGTGTTGACTGTAAGAGTTCTTTCTTGGAACCCAGGTCCGGAGTTCAAAGATTGATAGGGAGAGGGAAGAGGACCAGCCACTTCTTTCATTATTACATTGGCTTAGCTTTTCTTAATCTGCTTGTCATGCATTGATACTGTCTATTTCTCCCAGTGTCTCCTTCCTCCCCCAACCACCCACCCACACACACACACACACAAATGCAAAATTTCGGGCCTAGGATAACCAAGCGAATGTTGTAGAGATAGTAAAATGCTCTCTATTTTGCAATATTCAGTGTCAACCATTTTCTAAAGATATGCAGTTAAGGCTTGTAGGTAATCATGATGCACAACTACAAGCAAATGATTAGGTACGTGCACTGGGAGCAAGGCTGGTAGTCAGGTCAGATGATTTAGAACAGTGTCTCACAATTAAGCCTTTAGACAAGATAAGCCACATTTTCTAATGTTTTAATAGATTGATTTGATGTGATTTATTAAATTTCTTCTGTCTCTGCCTCCCTTTTTCTCTTGGACTGACAAGTGAATGTGCAAAACACCTGCTCATTTTATTGCTGGCATGAGAACTGTTCCTGGCATATTATTAGTTTCAACCATTCTAATCTGCAATATTATATTTAAAGTGTTACATCTGGCTTGGGTTTAATAACATGGACCAATGAGCTACCTCCCTCTGCTGAAGGGTTAGGAAGTTGGTATCTTGTTCAATATGCTCTGCAGGATGGTTATCAGGCATATCAATCGAACCAATTGTATTACGTGGTTTCCTGTTTTAGGTTGGTTTTGGGATAATATATAAGGTTATTTCATGGCAGTCGCTTTTGTAATGTGTTCACTGAGTTCTTTGACATTGAAACTTTGAACCACCTTTTGATGCAGAAGCAGATCACATCGACCAAATCACATAAATGGCTTGTGTTTTTTCTACTTTTCGTTTAATTGACTGTAACATGAAGTGCTCAAATTTTCTGAGTTCAGCTTATGAAGACACGTAGAAGACTGGAGCTTCGCCTTGAGGATCTTCCTTGTGAACATGATTTTTGTGATTATTATGAGTCATCAGACCAGCTTTTGGAACCTCTGATTCTTTGCTATGAATCTCTGGTATATAGCATCTCCTCCTAATGAGTACCAGTTCCTGTTCCTACTCTTTGACAGTGATGAAGCTCTCTTCGCGCTGACAGTTTTTATTATTTGCAGCAATCATGTGGGTCTGGTGTGCTGGCAGATGGTCGGCTTGCTGACCTGATTCGGAGGGTGGCCACATTTGGGATTGTGCTAATGAAACTTGACTTGCGCCAGGTTTGTAAATATTAGGTGCTAATATGATCCTGGATGATTGCTACTTCTGCGACTCATTTCAAATATTCTTCTTTAATGAGTCAGGAATCAGGAAGGCACTCGGAAACACTAGATGCCATAACAAGATATCTTGATATGGGTACATATAGCGAGTGGGATGAAGAGAAGAGACTGGAATTCCTGACAAGAGAGTTAAAAGGGAAAAGGCCGCTAGTGCCACCTTCCATTGAGGTAAGGTCTGGGACGTACTGTATGCAATAATCGGTCTTTAAGTATGCATGAAATAAATTTATGAAATGAAACATAACAATTGCCAACCTTTTACCTCAAGAGTACAAGTTCTAGCCCTAAATGGTGCAAGTTGTTCTATGTTTACTTGAAAATTAATGTGTTCAATGACAAGAATGTTTTTATAGTGTGTACCTCGAGAAAGATGGATCCGAAGTTTTCTTTTTTAAAGTAGGACCTCGTTCATGAAGAATTTTTTGAATGGGCTCTGATGAAGTCTTAAAATTTGTACTGAAGAAAGCACGAACGTGCCGGAGAAACATGCCACTGCTTCTGTGCACCTTTGAATTCGGATAACTGCATACATGCATCTGTTCCCGTAATCACTTGTCTGTAAGAAGTGCATGAAATATGTATGCTAACGAGAGCTCGGTTAAGGGTATTTCAACTCTAGCAATGAGCAAAAAGGGCATTCTCTTGTGATTCTCCATAATTTGTCCTCGGAACTGGTGATTATATTATTGACTGTGACATATTAGGGTAAAAAACATTAATTGAGGAGTAAGCAATATATCGAAACAATCAAATGTATGTGTTGTGGATCTGTAAAAGCTCATCTACCTTTCTGAAATACTTTCTGTCTGAAAATCAGTCTACGTATTGTTTTTATATCTTTCCGACCTATACCTACAAGCATAATTCTATGTTGCCTCATCATGTTTTACTTTTTTCCTTTGTGGCAATACATACATACATACATATATATATATATTCTGACTTGTGAGTTGAGCCTCTTCAGGTTGCCCCAGACATCAGAGAAGTACTGGATACATTCCGAGTAGCTGCTGAACTGGGAAGTGACTCACTGGGAGCTTATGTGATTTCCATGGCTTCAAATGTACTATTCTTAACTGTCAAATGCTATTTTTACTTTACGGCAGTCCACTTATTTTTACCTTCAAGGTGCTCTTAGCCCAGGATTTTCAGTTGCTAACTGTAGTCTACTTATTTTTACCTTCAAGGTGTTGTTAGCCTATGATTTTCTGATGCTAACTGTAGTCTGGGATTGGAACATTGTAGGCCAGCGATGTTCTAGCTGTGGAGCTCTTGCAGAAAGATGCTCGCCTTGCAGTCAGTGGAGAGTTAGGGAGACCGTGTCTTGGTGGAACGTAAGTTTATGTGCTCTCTACTGTTGATACCTTATTGCAGAGCTCTTTTTCCTATCATGAATCTACTTCATTCTCTGAATAAAATGGAATGTGTGATTTGCTATTAGTCTGATCACTTGCTCCATATTGTTAGTTTAGCTACAGTTATTATCTGCATTTCGAATGTATGCATGAGTAATATTATTACAGATTATGATATTATAGGCCTTTTGTCATGGGAGTTCATGGCTATGTGCATTACATGGTTGTTTGAATGTCAAGTGGTGCCATAATTTTTGATTGTTTGCTTCAAATGTGAAATCAAGCACTTGACTTTCTGGTACTTTCTTAAGAAGTCTTGGGAAAGGGGCCACATATTTTATGACACTTTTGTGTCACATTTTCTCCAGTGGATTGATGCATTTACCTTCAGCCGATGTAAATACAATTACATATTGTAAAGTCTGAGTTAATTCTTCTTTTGTCCTGTCAGTACTTTCTTTTGAGCAATATTACTAGAAAGAACTAATCCAGGTGATTTTCTGGTCCATAACATGGATTATTCATCAATTAACCTGACACCATTTTGAAGCCAACAAAAATCCACCTTTGCTGGTGGTTAAAGATCTATTTTAGGCCACAAATTTCCCTGTTGTATACAAACATACAATATGATACTATACGCCACTTTATACTCATCTAAGTACTTCTTTCTAGTCCCATTGTGCTTTAGCTATGACACTACAACCAAGAAAGTGAGTGGAATTGCACTCGTCATACCTCCTTCTGGAGATCTTAATCTAATTTCTCGGTCATGTGAGCCAATTTGCATTCACTCATGTTCTCCTTGGTTGCTATTTAAAGGAAAGTTAACAAGAGCCAACTAGTCATGGCTTCTAGGGTGTGAAATTTCTCATTATGGAACACGTTCTAATGCTGGAAGCAATTTTTTCTGCTAAAAAAGGTATGCTTTTTTGATTTTTTTGCTTTTTGCAAAAACTTGGATGACATAAAATTTCAAAGTCAATTCAGCTTATGTGGCTGTTCAACCTGGTTTGATGGAAGTGTTGCTTCTTGTCATTCATTCTCCCTAGCCTGGCTCTTCTCATATGACCTTATACTCTAAACAGGTTGCGGGTCGTTCCCCTGTTTGAAACTGTGAAGGACCTTAGAGAAGCTGGGTCAGTGATCAGGAAACTGCTATCAATTGACTGGTACAGGGAACACATTTTAAGAAATCATGGTGGCCACCAGGAGGTACGTATTTTTGAATATATATTCAAGAACTAGTTAGATAACTTTCAGAAATATTAACAAATTTTTAATCGTTTTCACAGGTAATGGTTGGATATTCTGACTCTGGTAAAGATGCTGGGCGCTTCACAGCTGCATGGGAACTCTACAAAGCACAAGAGGACGTTGTAGCTGCATGCAATGAATATGACATTAAGGTTACCTTATTCCATGGACGTGGAGGGAGCATTGGTCGGGGTGGTGGCCCCACATATCTAGCTATTCAATCCCAGCCTCCAGGTTCTGTCATGGTTAGTCATCCTACTCACATCTTGCAAGATGGATCATTTGACTTATATCAAATGGCAGGGAGTGATCTGTAGCACATAGACTCTCTACCATTGAACTTTTCATCTTGGCTGATTGCGACAGTCGGAGGCCGTCTGACTGAAATAGACTAGAGGAGCCCATTTTGTACTTGGAAACAGAATGGTGCCTACGAGTAAGCCAAATGACTGAATGAACTAAGAATAGACCTCAAACCGATCAAAATTGCATCCGCCCAACTCAAACCAAATAATCATGAAATCTTCTGCAATACATTAGTATAAAATGAATAAATATAATGTAAGGATAAAAGTACATCTTATTATGTACCTGTATACCATCATTTATTGACAAAATAAAAAATTCATTTGCAATTTGAGGGAGATCTATCTGCCAGACCTATTTGGGTGTAGTTGACCTGAAATGAAGCGTTTCTTTAACTGGTGCTTGAATTCTGTGTTGGATACCATCTATGGTTGCCTATTTGATACACTGACGTAGCATGAGTGTTGTGAGGGAGAAGCTTTGGCTTTCTTGACTCTTGAGTCATAATTGGACCTTAATCTGGATGAGAGTCCGTTTGATTAAGCCAATGCACACAAGGAAAATTTCTGCTACATTGATTGAATGGTGATTTGAACTCAAGATAGCACAAGCTGAAACCGTGTGAATTGACCTTTCCACTTTTTGCAACATCTTGTTTTGAAGGTTCTGTACAATTCTATTTGACCTGAGATATATCACGTCTCGTGTTCAAACTTATAAATACAATTCATAAGCACCGTTTGTCTTCTTGGTCCAGAACTGCACTGGTACTCATGTAAACTTGGACATGACAAGTCTTACCGCACTTCCAGTGGCTTAATGTGCTTTTTTATACATCTGCAGCAGTTATACATAACACTTGATTATAATATGATAGTTTTGAAGTTCTGTTAGTTTGTACATTGATATAAAGTATAGCTAGTTCTGTATCAAGTAGTCAAGAAGCATACAATACCGTTTCTTAGGCACAACTATGGTGCTTGACAGGGTACACTTCGCTCAACTGAGCAAGGAGAGATGGTGCAGGCCAAGTTTGGGTTGCCACTGACAGCAGTAAGGCAGCTGGAGATTTACACTACAGCCGTTCTCCTTGCTACTTTACGGCCCCCACTCTCTCCTAGAGAAGAAAAATGGCGTAACCTAATGGAGGAAATTTCGAAGATCAGTTGCCAGAGTTATCGCGATACTGTATATGAAAATCCTGAATTCCTTGCCTACTTTCATGAAGCTACCCCACAGGCTGAACTTGGCTTCCTCAACATCGGAAGCCGCCCCACTCGGAGGAAGAGCTCAACGGGAGTTGGACATCTACGTGCCATTCCGTGGGTGTTTGCATGGACTCAAACCAGATTTGTTCTTCCAGCCTGGCTAGGTGTAGGAGCAGGTCTAAGGGGTGTTTGCGAGAAGGGACATACTGCAGAGTTACAAGAAATGTATAAAGAGTGGCCTTTCTTTCAGTCCACTGTGGACCTTATTGAGATGGTGTTAGGGAAGGCGGACATACCCATTGCCAAGCATTATGATGAAGTGCTTGTATCAGAGAGCCGGCGGGAGCTTGGTGCTGAACTCAGGAGGGAGCTCTCAACGACAGAGAAGTATGTCTTGGTAATCAGCGGGCACGAGAAACTATCTGAGAACAACCGGAGCTTAAGGAGGCTGATCGAGAGCAGGTTACCTTATTTAAATCCCATGAACATGTTGCAGGTGGAGATACTGAAGAGATTAAGGCGTGATGATGACAACAATAAGCTCAGAGATGCATTACAAATCACCTTCAATGGGATCGCTGCTGGCATGAGGAACACCGGCTAGAAAGTGTCCTCTTGGTGGCTCTACTACTGAATGAGCCTGCTGACCAACGGAAACTTTTTTTATTCCCTAAGCCTGACTTCTTGGAACGGCATCTCTTTAGTGTTTATAAGTGGTGTAATCGGAGATACACGTCGAGGGCATTGTGCACTGTCGAACCATGTTAGTAAGTTTATAGTAGAAATGTTATGCTTGAATTGTTGGCATGCTTCGTGAAGTAAGCTGAGAGCGCTTTCTCATGCACTGTTAGGCGAGTACAGCTCATTAGATTTTAGGAAAAATTTTCCAAAAAGTTCTAAACCCATAGCACTTTTACTAATTCAATTCTAAATCTTTTAATTTTACCAATTCAATCCTAAACATTATCACTTTGTAATTGAGTTAATCTAATCAATTTTGGCTGGAAAATATTGATGTGAATGTTGGTGGTGTCACATAAGATTGTCGGTGCTGACATGCGTAAATTTTAATAATATTTTAATTTTAATTTTTCTTTTGTTTGTTTTTTTTTTTTTTTTGGTAAGGATTTTTGCTTTTTTTCTTTCTTTTCTTTTTGGCTTTTTTTCCTTTTATATGTTTCCCACGGGCGAAGGTCGACCATCAACCACGGCCAACTAGCTTGCTTTGCCTACCACATGCGAGGCTTAGCTGGGCAAGGGCGAGCCCTAGCGAGGGGAGCCCTCGCCTAGGCATGGCTTGACGAGGGTCAGCCTTGCCTAGGCCAAATTTGGCTAGAGGAGCCTTGTCGGTGCTCGCCCTCACCCAAGTGAGTGAGTGCTTGGCCTGGGTGAGGTTGACCCTCAGGCTACACTTGGGTGAGGGCTCCCCTTGCCGGGGCTCGCCCTTGCCAGTCGGGCCTCGCCTATGGCGAGCAAGGCCAGCTAGCTAATTGTGGCCGGTCGATGACCGTCGCTTGAGGCTCATGGCTAGCCACCGACAAGAGGAAAAGAAGACAGCCAAAAAGAAAAGAAAGAAAAAAAAGAAAAAGAAATAAAATATTATTAAATTTTGTCTATATTAGTGCCAATGGTCTTATGTGGCATTACCGGCATCTATGTCACTATTTTCTGGTTAAAATTGACTAGATGGACTCAATTGGTAAGAAGTGATAAGATTTAGAAATGAATTGACAAAAGTATAATAAGTTTAAGACTTTTTGAATCATTTTTCCCTAGATTTTACTGATGATGCAGGCATATAACTAACTGGTTCTAGCTTCTGGCTGCCCTGGGAGACGCAATTGCATTTCCTGCACGCGAAACCTTATTCTACAAAGTCACCTGACAACCTTCGGTCTGGCGAGTCGAACGAAGAGAAGGGAAAGGATTTGGATTTGGTACTGCGTTTTCTTTGATCCTCACTTCTGAATCTGCCCAAAAAGTTGGGGCGTTTAGGGGGTGAACAAACTCTAGTGGACGAATTATTTGATTTCTCTCCACTTCTCACTCATGGTTCTGAGAAGTTTGTCCTTTTCCTCACTTTCGTATCAGAAAAGATTTTTATGGCACTCAAATGAACATCAGTAAAATTCATCTAAGAAGGTAAAAAATTCAAGACTTAGACGAATAAAAATTAGCACAAAATTAGAAAATTCGATAATTTGTAAACTGTTAAAAAGAGTTAGTAGTTTCATAAAAATGTTGGTAAGTGGCCAAATGTCAGTAAGTGGCCAATAAATTATTGGTAAATCAAATGATCGGTACGTTTACTTATCAATAGTTGTAGACACTTATTATTTTTTTTTCCAAGAATATACAAGCATAGAGAAAGAAACTTTTATTTTAGAACGAAAAAGTAGAGTCCTTCGCGTGCCTTCAAAATGAAATGTCAATCACATCTGATTGATGCAAGATTCCATGTACATTGAAATGGTAAGGTATGGACCAATAGGATCAAGATAAGTCATCTCCGCATCTAGCAGAGTGAGGGAACATGTCCAGATAAGGGATGTGATACGCGAATTGCTTGGCTGGAGAGGAATCTGATACTACTTTGCATGGCGGACTGAGGGCGGTAGCATCTGCCATTGCCGTTCTTTCGAAAGATTGTGAGAATGGATGTGCTCCGGTCATCCATTATCGTCTGCCACACCCCTTGTCCCACAATTTCTTCTGTCAATGAATAAAGGCAGACGGGTTGACCCGCGTCGATTTCACCTGGAGTTTCAAATCCATTAACTCGGTTTGAATTATGATTACTCGGCACCATGCGAACACTAATGTTCCACATTTGCACGTGGTGCCGACGCAATCACATCGGTGAGTCAGCAGTCGGTGACTTTTCTCATACAAGGCAGGCACGAACCGGCAAGAAAATGGCTCACGGGATCGCTCGAACTTTTGACCTTGTTGATTACAGAATTAAACGTGTGGTGACTCAGCCAATCACGTAGGGCTATGTACAGGGAAAAAGTGCATTAAACCTACCTTCAGAGCATCATTGTCCTGCGATGGAGACTTCAAAATCAATAGCAATGCAATCGTTGCTGGATCTTAAAAAGCTCGTAAGTTTCTCTTATCTGCATCTACATCGTGTTATGACGCGTTGCCAATTTTTTTAGGCACTTGGTATAGTTTGGTAAACGACTGCAAGAGGAGGGAGGGAGAATGTAAGTAATGAATGTTGATTTAGTGGCTGACCGAAGTAACGTCATATCTCAACGCTTTTGTGTCGCAGCATGGCTACAATTGAGCTTTCATTCATGAACAAAAGTAGGCGCTTCTGAAAATATTCTTGTCTCAAATGCAAGATCGATCCCCATTCATATAGGACCTGCAATCATGTGAGGAAGGAAGTACATCAGTAGAGCATTTAACAATCTCTGCAATCAAAGCTTTCACGATGACGTAGGAAGTAGATAGAGAACAGTGAAAGGAAGGAACTACTTAGAATTCGTGACGGAATATGCTTGTGCTGAGGGAATCGGTAATGGGGATGGAAAGGTGGAATTCACGTGGGAAGAAAGTGCAAAGAATCCTGAATCGTGAAATCAGTCACCATCAAGGGGTCTAACTGGAATGTTAACTTGACAAATGCAATCTTAACTACAATCTGCATTATAGTAACGCAGTTCCTACATTTCTGCCTACTAAAAGAATAGCCACATTTCTAAAGTTTCATTTTTCAAGCACAGAATTCTGTTCTGGGGTTGCTACATATGTAACGTCGATAGTAAATTTGAAATATCGATGGTAAGTATAAAGTTGGCAAGTATTAAGTGACCGGTAATTTAATAGTCTGATTAGCCATTTACAAGTTAACAATGAAATATTAATTTTACCATCCATAAACTCATGGTAGATCACCATCCATTTTTATATTTTACAAGAGGGTGTGTAACCATTTGTAAGTTAACGATGAAACAAGAATTCTACCTTCAACAAAACCCATGATAGCTGACCACTTCGCAGCTATAATTCATAACATAGTAGGTAATTACCAGAACATCAAGCAGTAATAATTCATTAACATTATTGTTAAATTACATCATTATACTTGATCAGCATGTTGCAAATTGCATGATTTTTTACCACCGCTATTTAGATTTTATGAATGAGGTTACAAGTTTATTACTGAACTGTTCTATTTGGGCCAAGCAAAATATTAGACACGTCTGAAAAATGATATTCCATTTAAAAATGCGATCAAACAGTAATGTCCCAACTATTTTTCACGCTGTCAGTTAATCTAGTAAGTTACTATTAGGTCGAATGATGGTTCGAAAAAAACTGAGGTGATCATCTTTGGATGACATTTGTACTAAAATCTATACCACGCATAACATCGCTCTAATCTTGAACTTAAAGTGATATCTCAAGAGCAGATGAACAAGCCATGTATCAGGCCAAGATTAGATTTGATTATGAGCCATGTCAATGGAAGACGCAATACATACACACTGCTAAACATATATCTCAACTTTGCAGATGGGAGGTCGACCAAACGATTCCCAAGTGAAATATCTCTTCCTTTTCCAGAGTTTTGAGGGATAGATGCCTGAAAATTGACAGGCCGAAAAGGAGTTGTGCCTAAAAAATGTAGCATCGCAATCCATCATGGTGTCACGAAAAATATGCTTAAGCAAAGCATCTGATACAAGCTTCCCTCTGAAAGAACTCTCCGGTCTCCATCATTATTCTCCAACTCAGTTGCACTTGATTTATTCCATGTCAACGTCGATGCTATTGATCGTCTATAAATAAAGGACTACTGGAAGAGTTAACCCTTGAGGCCAGCAAGATATCATCTCTCTTTTGCTCGCAAAAAGAAAGAAGCCCTAGAAACAGATATGGCATCCCTCAAGGCTGATAAACCTGCTGGCTCTCACGTGCCTGCTGCCCCCCAGTCCAAGCAAGACCCTCCCAAACAAAGCGGCAGCGCCCCGAAAGCCCCGGCATCCAAGCCGGCCCCCAAGAAGGCCGAGCCGAAGCCGGCTCTGCCTAAGAAGAAGGTATGACGTAACGCTGTTTTTTTTCTCATTCAAAGTTAAAATGCGATATAGATTCAAATTATGGGCATTCTGCATAGTCTGCAAACTGAAGATTAGATGTTACTCATCCTAACTTTCTTAACAAGTGTTGTCAGGCAACGGGTGGCAAGAAGTAGAAGATCGCGTCGGCGGTTTTTGTCGTGCCGGAGACTCAGTCATGAAGCTTACACTCATGGATGGGTCTCTCTAATAAGTGTCTTCCATGTATACGGTGTTGTACTTTAGCTTTTGAACTTTAACCATGTCCTCCCTCTCCGCCTCAGCTCGCTTTGATGAATAAAAGATAAGTATCGAAAGAAACAGGACTTGTCTATGTTCTTCTCGTTTGGTTGCTCCATACTTCGAACGAAATCGAGAGAGCTCACTGATTAAACTTAGACAGGCTGATCCAAGCTAGGGACACTTCCCTGCTTCCTTTCTCTTTTCTATTAATTGCGAAAAACTTACGTGAATATATGTGCACATAATCATGAGTGTTAAACACAATTTTCACGAGCGGCGTCGCGATGTTGATATGTAGACACTAGACAGTAAAGATTAATTTATCAGACAAATGAAGACTACTTAGATTCGAATTGACTCAGGTTGATATACGGACAATGCATACGGAAATCGTGCTCTTTACTTAATAAAAAAGTATAGCATATATGTTATTGTCCCTACAGGATTATCCGGACACTGTATAAAATGGGATGCACAAGCACTGTCCTTAAACCTAACAGGGCGCAGAACATGTATAGTATCATCCATTAGATGCAGAAGACAGTGGCATCCTCGCACGTGTCAAAAATCAGACTCAGCATGCATTGCCTTTTGCAGAAGACACCACTAATTTTTAAGGAAATATACCAATTTAGTTGTAAAATTTTAATTAAATTAATGTAGTTCTAAAACTTTTCACATTGATACTAATTTAGTTTATTTGGCCAATTTCAGCTGAAAATTGTTGATGTGAATTCCGGCCATCTTACGTGGCATGACTAGTGCTGATATGGATATTTTAAAAAAAGTTCTTAATATTTTTCAATTTTTTATTTATTTATTTTTTTCATATTCTTTTTCCTTTGGATTGTGGCCAGTATCAACTATGGTTGGTGACTAGCTACAGGTGAGGGTTGGTGAGGGTGTCGCAGCTTGGGTGAGGGCGGACCTCACTGAATCTAGTGAGGAGGGCCCTTGCTCAAGGTGCAAGGGTTGTGCCCTTGCTAGATCCGATGAGGGTTGTGATGCCCTTGTTAGTCCTTGCCAGTGGACGGTCGCCGACCACGGTCCAAAGGAGAAAGGAATAGAAAAAAAGAAGGAAAAAAGAAGAAAAAAAGGAACTTTTTAAAAAATTGAAAAATATTAAAAAATTATTTAAAAATGTCATACTAGAGTCGGCTATGCCAGGTAGGATGGCTAGCGTTCATGTCAGCGATTTTTGACCTAAATTGGCTGAGTGGGCTGAATTGATATCAATATAATAGATTTATGATTTTTTTGTATTTTTTTCCCTAAGTGTTTTCAATGTATGGTAACCAAAACTTTCATAACCTAATGTTAATCCTTCCTATTATTCTCCACACAGGTTTGACATCAGATCCAAGGTAAACGTACATTGATTTAACTAAAGTGACATTGAAATTATTGACCCAAATGGATGCTTTCACGGCTTTAGCGTTACAACTTTGGAAATCTAGTGTTTTAACGATTATTTCTTAGCCGGCAAAGGATGAACTTTAATTAACCATAAATTGAGGAAAATAGAGAATTCACCCAATTATCGGAATAATAATGGCTCGACAACGCTCGATCTCTCTCTGATGATGACGTAGATGCGTTGCTTGTGCATGTGAGTTCACTTGATCTCAATTGTTCAATCATATTGATCCTGGGTGAGATTTGCATCATTCGACAGATGAGATTTGAGTATGCTAACAAGCTCCAGGAACATGCAAGAGTTGCTCGACGATGGTGTTCATTTTGTAGAAGGATAATCTCCCATGGACGGCCGTTAACGCATTTTTTTAATTAGTCTTCACCTCTCCTATATGTCTATTCCGTCGTAGTGGTAGATAAGTCTTCACATATCTCAAACTAGCATAATGCATTCTAAAGTCGTGATGGCACATGGCGATCTGCAGCCAGAGCGCAAAATATCCTGCCGGCGACGGCCCGTATAGAGCTGCCCTCGCAGGACAATATAGTGCTCATATATTGCACATTACGCCCGCTCGGATGAAGGTTAAATGAGCAAATTTCATTCAAATACTTATTAACCGAAAATCTCACCATTGATCTTGAATATTTACAGCACGAATTATGTGTGACAATCCCAAATTGAACAATTACATGACCTTTTTAACCACGATTCATGCCGAAGTAACAATTAAGACTTAAATACGCTATATATAACACATTGTGCAAATTCTACGGTAGATCAATAATTCAAGAAAAGAAGTTGGGCTTCTTGATGATCTTTTTATTTTTCGTCGGTCATATTTTACTCTCACTCTAATTCTCACTCTCAAACTTTTATCCTATTTCATTGGAAGGTGTGGGGGTGAAAACCACACTTAAAACTAAATCACCCTCATTCCAACCTCCATTTTTCCAAAAATGTGAGGATTTGAACCCCTCACCTCCCAATTCTCATGTAGGAAGGGTGGCTAATATTTGCTTCTTGATGATCTATGATGACTGAAAACACCCCAAACAAAAACATTTTAGCTTATTAGAAGATTGATAACGTGAATAACATATTTGAAAAATCTACTGATCCTACATTTGACTATTTGAGAATGAACATATTTTATGTTTATAGGGGACTTACCATGTCAATCTTGCTTTTCTAACTTTGATTTGTGCAACCAAAATGGATTTTTATGATTAAATGTACATTAATCTAGAGCCAATAGGCTTTGTTCTAGTAAAAAAATATGGTTAATATCATAAAAAATCCCAAATCAGTACATCTATAATAAATTTACCTTAAGCTAATTTTTTGACCACTAAAACCTATAAATCAGTATATATGTGATATATTTATGTCAAACTAACTTTTTGACCATCAAAAGCTCAAACTGGTACATCCATTAATTACTACATGCTAACCAACTTAGGTAAAATTTAACGGAAACTGATAGAGAGTAAATTTATTACGGATATACCAGTTTGAGGCTTTTGATGGTAAAAAAAATTTAATTATGGTGAATTAATTATAAATATACCTATGAAATTTTTTGTGGTATTAATCCTAAATAATATTAGCCAATTAATGCTTTTAGAACTAATTAGGATTAAAACAACATTTGTCTTCATGGATCTAAAGTAGACTGCCTTACCAATGAAGTATTGGTTTAGATGGCAGGGGAGTATACCCTCTTCTTATAATTTTGAGTTCAAATCTTGTTAGGAGCACTACAAAGATTAAAATCTTGAAAAATGCAACAGACTGGAGTGAGAGAATGTGTCTATGACATCTCTTGGCTAGGTGGACCAGTCGCAATACTCAAAAGCTAGTTCGGACATTACCGGACCACTAAAAAAAAAGAAGCTAGAATTCCTTTATTTGCGTATACACCGATAATCCATAGATAGTCAAAAACCCATCCTATATAAGGAGAATAGCGTTTGAGATTTTCCGAAATAAATAGCTCTGCACTGCTTGTTGCAAAAACATCCCAAACCTTTGACAGTTTGGTGGTTTGAAGCTACTGTAAAAAACTAGACACCATATGTAAGAAAGGGAAAATTACTAAAAAAGCCATAAATTTATTGTAATTATATCAATTCAATCTTAATATTTTTTATCAATTCAATATTACACTTTTACGTTTATGCCAGTTCAGTCCATTTGATCAATTTTGGCTAGCTATCACTAGCATGACACTATCGGCTCTGACATGGCATTTTAAAAATAATATCTAATATTTTTTAATTTTTTTAATAATTTTTTTCTTTTTTATTATTTTTCCCTTCCCCTTCCCCGAGCGCCAAGGAGGGTTGCTAGCCAACTCTCACTGGCCAGATGCAAGGCTCCAACGCTCTCACTGGCAACAAGCGAGGGTATCGCCAAATCTGGCCAAGCGAGGGCGTCGCGGCCCTTGCTTGGAAGGGAAAGGAAAAAAAAAAAAAAAGAAGAAAAAAAATTGAAAAATTAAAAAATAATTTTAGAAATGCCACGTCAGTATTGGTAGTGCCAAGTCAACTTTGGCCGGCCAAAAACTACTGAATGGATTGAATCGACAAAAATGTAAAATGTTTAGGATTAAATTGGCCAAAAGAAAAATTTTGGACTAAATTGGTACAATTACAACAAGTTTATCACTTTTTTGATAATTCTCCCTATGTAACTAGGAAAGACAATATAACTTCAATCTCAATTTCTATCGGAATATTGCATCATTCATTTGTCACATTGCCTACTTCAATCTTGTTCCTCCAATGAATTGTACGCTGCAAAATCTTGTGATTGTAAAGAACCATGAACGTAATTTAGTTACCTGAATATGAAAAGCAGCAGAAAAAACTGCCAACTCCTTCGACACGAGCTAATAAAGAACATCAGAAACCCACTTTTTGCTTATATGCAATTTCGTTACAAATACTTGTACCCGTGGTATACAAGTGCATTTTACATCAAGAGAAGTTACAGGGAGCATCCAGTTCAAGGGATCTTCCTTGGAGATCTTAAGAAAGAGACCAAAAATTAAGTAGCCGAACAATGACAGTAAAAAGTAGGCGAGGAAGAGAAATACTGTAGCAAAAAACACTAAAGTGAGCTTAGAATAGAATATTATGCAAGAGTCACCTAAGCTCTAACTATGATTACTTCGAAAGGTTGGTTGTCTTTGAGCTACCTAATGGCAACATTACAGTTCAAAATGGGCTGACGGCACGTGCTAACTTCAACATACACTCGGGTACCATCCGACGTCTAGGAGGAGCTGCCGCATCCTTGGCGCGAGCTTCTGGATCAGCAGCATGTATGTAGCCCACCAAATCTTCCAACATATCATCTTTGCCACCCCTCATAGGATCCTGGAAAGTCATTTAGGATAAGCTTAACCCCAAATTAAGCATATGGAGACTCATCATAGATGCCGAAATAAACTAATGAAATTATAAGTATTTTCTGAAGTCTTAACAAATCAGGCAATTATTGAACATCTGCCTAAATTGAGTCAATTATTGGGTCGGAAATTTAATAAGACAGTCCAACGAAGGATCATAAATGGGGAACCGATTTCAGAATGAAGCATTTAGGCAACAATTGTTTTGCAGAAGATGTAGCGTTTCCGGAAATTGTTTTCTAGGAAAATATGGTTATTTTCCTATGTTCGGTCGGTTGAAATTTGAAAATGAATTAGAAAGTATTTTCTGCCGTTTGGTAAGGAAATTATTTTCTTTCATTTTCAATAATTTTTTATCATTTTATCTTTTAAAATCGATTTTTTAATTTTTTAATTTTTTTTCCTTTTCTTCTTCTTCCTTGGCCTTGGCCATGGCCAGTCATCAGCTATAGTGACAACCGGCAACTGGCCATTGATGAGCTCTGGCCTCGCCCTAGGCTGATGAGGCTCGACCTCACTAGATTCCAATGAGGCTTCACCTCACTTGATCTGGCAAAGCCAAGCTCGCTTGAGGCCAATGAGCTCGAGCCTTGCTAGATCTGGCGAGCTGGGCAGGACTTGGGCCTTGCTTGAGGTTGCTAGAGCCTCGCTAACCTTTGGCAACCTCGAGTGAAGTTCTAGCCTTGCCCAATTTGCCGAATCCGGCAAGGCCCAAGTTTGGCTTCACCAGGTCAGCAAGGCTCGAGTTGGCCTATGGATAGTCACCGATCGTTGCCATGGCTGGTGACTGGCCAAGACCAAGGAAGAAGAAGAAAAGGAAAGAAAGAAAAGAAAAAAAAGGATAAAGAAAAAAAATTAAAAATTGATTTAAAAAAATAAAAAACATAAAAAACATAAAAATAAAATGAAAATGTGTTTGGTAAAGGAAAAAAAGTGACGTGGAACAAGTTATGGATAATGTTTCTCATTTTCTGAAAAGTGGAAATCATTTTCCTTACTTTTGAAGGTGTTTTTCCTAATACCAGAAAATGTTTTCCTTAACTAATTCATTTTCCGTAAAATGAACGCAAGAAAATCCGCAAAACATTTTCTTGAAAGTTATTTTCCCTAAAAAAAACCGAGTCTTAATAACTTGAGATACGTATAAATTAGATTATAGGACCATCGCCATGCTTAATGCACGAAACTTGGAAGATCAATTGACCGAAATGAGGAAGAGAAGGAATTTACTAATTCTGTCCTCCTATCATGTCCTCCTATCATAGACTAACCCAAGTGGAAACGAAGTCAAGAAGACCTCAAAATGTTGTTAGCATCTCCTAACCTGGAGAAATAAATCAGTGTGGGTTTTCCCTTTGTATAATATTGCTTCCGCGTTCACTCCAGCTCTTCCAAGAGTCTCCGCAAAATTTTTACTGTGAAAAAAATATGTCAGTGGAAGCTATGTGGAAAACGATACTGACATACAAACATCATCCTGTTCGGAATGGCAGCCTCGAGAATAAATAACTACTCATCTTTGACACAATCAAGCAACAAGTATATCCACATGGATATCATTGCTGATGAAACAATGATGTCAGTCAAGAGACATGCACAATTTGCAACAAGAAGTCCGGAACAACTTGCATGGTTTACCAACCAGAATTGTGTTGAACAGATCACTGTCTAATGATATACTTATCTTTTTTTTTTTTTGGGGGGGGGTCGGTAATGATACACTTATCTTGCTTACAGTTAAATGTCATGATTATTAGCATTTCATGATTTTGACAAGTAGTGTTTGTCACATCATGGCCGGCTCTTTACAACACCTACTAGGCCATCCAATTCAGTTTATGCAAGTAGCACTGATGATTCAATCTAAGAATTTATCCTTCATTAGACAATACATCCTGGAAGAAACACAAACCTGGCATCTGATGGAATAGAATAATCTGCAGTGCCATGAAACAAAATTACAGGAGGCAAACGAGAGACAGCAGTTCTTATGTTTGGGTCCCGGGCCACTAAATCCGGAGAATATCGTCGTAATGATTGTTCACCCTCCATGATGCTTTGAAAACAAGGAAAATGAAACACCTCAGATCCTTCAATTTGATGGAATCAACTGCAGTATCGAGTTATTAGAAAAACAAAGAAAGTACACTGGGAAATGGAGGGTACCCCAGGAAGAGGGAGCGGTACAGGCCTCGACTGTTAAAGTAATCAACGAGTTCTAACAAATTGTACCTGTTCACAGAAATGTAAGTAAGATGACTACAGGTGATTATAATTGCACCTAAAAATTGCCCAACAATCAGAATGCAGCCAGTAGGACTCTCAAAACAAAGCCGTAATGGATCAGTATATTCATGAACCCTAACTTATAGAGGTTGAAATTTCAAAACAAATCAGATCACTGAATTTCCAGGTGAAGTTGATCAAGACATTAGCTTTGCTGTTAGATGATACAATTTGAGCAAAGAGATAGCTGTGTGATTGAATTGACATAGAATTTGAAACTATAAGATCTGAACCACAGGAACACAAGAATGGGGAGCATAAACCAATAAAGTTGTTGTCTCACTACTGGTGAAATCGTTGGTCTTAATACTGAAACTGAATGATCAAGGAAAACTTAATCTAAAGTTTGATACTTGTCGCTGTCATATATGCATGAACTACCAAGCTGTATATATGAGGTGGGAAGTTCAAGAGTGGCTCTTCAAAGAACATTCTTTAAGGACATAACATTCTGTGACATGGCCAAAATAATCTATCGAGTGCAGCGGGAGATTTAATTTAAAGAGAATCCAAAAGGGAAAACCTCCTTTAAATTGACTCCCAGTTAACAAATTGTCGTTTGGTTTCTGTAACTCGTGAAACACAGATCAGGCATTCCAAAATCACGGTTAAGTAGTTGTAGTGTGTAATACGTTGAGACTTCATATCAGCGAGAAAATGAAAAGTACATGAAAAACCAAGAATTAAAGTAAATACCAGAAAATGGGTCTGTCAGTCATATTGTTAATCGACTTAATCTGCTTATGCAGGTAGGATTCCACAAAACACCGGTAAACTCTCCCATGAGATGGTCCAAGGTCAATCAGACACATTTTCACTACTCAATGACGACCATATAATTCTCAAATGGCAGCTATGAAAATAGAGATCACTGAAGAGGTCAAGAGATGTTTACCCTCCAGATAAACCAAAGTAAGCTTTAATCTGAGACACACTCCAAGAAGTGCTCTCTCCTTCACCACACTCTTTGATTGCTTGCTCCAAGAGTGCACAAGCAGCAATATGTGCCCCAGCAGACTGTCCCATTAAATAGACTCTACCAAAAGAAAGCATACGATGTCATCATGACTATAAAAGTTCAATGCCATGTCGACTCAGATACTGAGAAAACAACATGAACTGGCAGTGATTTAAGTGTCTTAGGACTTCAAGAGATATTTTACCTGTTTGGATCGCCTCCATACTCAGCTATATGGTTGCACACGAAAGAAATGCCCTGGGAAGCATCCTTAACCATATCGCCAATGGTAACTTGGGGAAAGTTTCTGCAAGCAGTTGCATTGAACAACTTGAGGATTTCGCTTTTCAACATTTTGCTGGTCAATGAATATTTTGCAAAAATAACTGTTGCAAAATCAGAATAGTTATTACTACTTCCAACAATGCCATGCTCCTCCGGCAGTTTTAGCAAACCATTGCTTATTGAGATGTACATTCAGTGCTTTTAAAAAGGTAAGAATGGAATGAAAACTGTAAAAAGTAATCAGATTTTGCAACATCTCTTTGCCAAGAAAATGTTCATATACTAATTATTCTTGCTCCTTGTCCTAAGTTTTGACTCACTAAAATTATGTAAACTCAACAAGTTTCTGCAGAAATTGCATTCAATGTAAACCTGTAATCAATGCAGGCCACCATGATGTCTCTTTCTGACAATTGTTGACCTAAAAGAGATCCCCATGCTTTGTAGCTGCATGAAGAGAAAATTGCAGTAGAATGTTATATCTAATCACAGCAAATGAGACAAAAAACTTGTTTTGCTTCTTCATCCATGAATTCTGTCAAGGCACCAACAATGTTATCCTAAAAGATCTTTGTCAAGGGACCAATGACATTATCCTAAAAGATCTTTCATACAACATTATTAACAAACATTGCAGTTGTGTAATCAGAACTATGTCAAGGGCATCCATTCTCAACCAAAGAATTCACTCTCGCATTTTACTCCACCGACACATTGAGAAACACTCACCCAATAATCCAGGCTCCACCAGTTATAAATGCAACAACTGGCTTTGGCCCATCCATGTTTTTTGGCAGATATAAATCAAGCCTGCACTAAAAAATATCTTCCAGTGATGGATAGGTAATCCATGGAAGCACAAAGTGTACACCTATTTGGTGCATTTGACATAACAGTCAAATTTGATGTTACCTATTTCGGGGTAGATCACCATAAACTATTCCTCTGCGTACCTGACTAGAGAAGAAATAGTAATACCCAACTGCAAAAAGATAGAACATTGGTCATATGCTTAGGCATGTAAACACTAGTAGTATAAGCTGGAAGTAGGCAATTAATGTTAGAATGGCTCAGCATGATAGATATAAGGAACAGACCTTGGACAAAACCAGGCATTAGTAACAAGGAATAACACCCAAGAGCAAGAAATCTTGTAATCCATCTGTAGCCTACCCTGAATAAGATTTAAATGATCGGGCAACATCAAGAAGTTGAGATGGAAATGCAAAAGAACCTTGTACTTCACATTTAAAAGGATTTAAAATTCGTAGATGATTTCAGTTTTTAGCTGAAAAAATAAAGAAATAGAACGCATTGTGAACGCATTGTGCCTCTTACGAACATCACTTCCCACTACTCATTTCATTTTATTTTTTATGCCAAAGCTTTTCCAGGTGCATCAAATAGCATTGAATTTCCACTTACTCTTCCACAGTCCTAGCGATTTAATTAAATGACCATCTGGCCAATAGTTCACACGCAATTTTCCTGATCGTCTCATGGCCAAGTGCCTACACTACAGAGGTGCCACTAAATGCCGAGGTTCTGAACACCCCGATATTTTCAGATAGTGTTTCCTAATGCTGAAGAATCAACTTCCACTCACTCAACATTAGTCAGAAATAATGTAGGACGGTGAATGGGGTAAGAAGCACAACTTTTTAATCAAATCTGCATTCACTAGCAAAGAGCTAACTAAAAATCCAACAGAATCCTGCTTAGCAACCATGATTATGACACCATTGGCGATAGGCTGCTTGTGGTTTGCAGCACAGGAAAAGCAGCTAATCTTTAATGTGACTTTCTAATTCGACTCCTGCCCCGTAGGTAGGCAGTAATGTCAATTGATTCTTCTTGCATAACACCTATGACCAATATCCCACATTCGAAGCACAATCACTTCAAGGCACTTTGCTTCACCCCGACTCAAGGACTTGATGATTTTCTAATTGGAAAAGGAAAGTCATCATTAATTTCCACTGCCTATCTGGATGACAAGCATTTTCCAAATTTACAACTTCCCTCATGACCTCTCGAATGCGGCTCAGCCACTCACTGGAAAAGGAAAGTCATCAGTAATTTCCACTGCCTATCTGGATGACATACATTTTTCCAAATTCACGAGTTTCCTCATGACCTCTCGAATGCGGTCCCCCCCAACCAAAAGCCAAACCACAGTGAGGTATCCGGATCAAAGCATGAACCATGCACTTGTTTCGTCACGATTATGAGAAAACTAGAAACTTACTGTGCTAATAGGGAACATTGCAATCAATATCAGGGAAAAAATATATGAACTCACAGGGGAAATCACTACCCTTGAAAGATCGCAGTCGAGTAACCATGCCATGGGGCTTAATAAGCTGATAACCATTACGAGTTCAGCATCTATCGGGTAGAGCACGACCATCGATTGAAAAAGAAGAAGAAGAAGAAGAAGAAGAAGATCTCGCGATCACCAAAAGAAAAAAATAACAAAAAAAATGAACTTGCGCATTACCCAAGATATCTCAAGAGCCTCAAGCCGAGGCGGGTAGAAGTGGCATCCGCGACCTCGCGCCCCAGCGGCTGGTGCCGGCCGTTGTCGGACATCGACGAGAGGGAGTTCTCGCTGGCGGACCGCCGCCGCCGCTGCTGGTAGAGCCCGGAGGAGGGGGCGGCCGCCACCGCGGGGTCAACCCCGGCGGAGGCGTAGCTGGAGGTCCTAGAGAGGAGGGGCCGGATGGAGGCGGCCTTCTCGTCGTCGAAGGGGGAAGAGATGAGGAGATTCGCCATCGGATCGTCGTCGCGGCCGCCGGCGCCGGCGCCGCCGTTCTTGGAGCCGAAGACGGCGGACGCCGGCGAGGAGGCGAGGGAGGAGAGGGAGGAGGCATGGTGGTGGGAGGAGGGGTTGGTGATGGGCAGGAGGGGAGACGGCATTGCGAACGGACCTGAGCAGGGGATGCGCCGTCAGGGACCCGGAATCCGTTTCCGGGTCGGGTTTCGGTTGAGGAGGGTCGATCGAAGATGGAGGAAGATCGCCTCGTCACTGGTGCAGAAGAAGCAGGAGCAGAGGAGAGAGAAACAGAGAGAGAGAGAGAGAGAGAGAGAGAGAGAGAAGGCGGAAGAGAGAGAAAGCAGAGATGGATTGCAGAGGAGAGAGAAACCAATGGGAGAATCGAAAGTGTCGAAGTCTGATTCGGAGGGCTGCTGCTGTCTTTTTTAGTTATGTTTTAAATGCTTCTCTCCCGAGAATAAATGCGCATGTTTATATTCGCTGAGTTTTTAGCGTTTCTTGGACACTTGCTGGATGGGAAAATACCTAATTTGTAATGTTAACCAGCTCTCGATACTGAGATATTTTCCATCTTTATATAAAGTTCAGCAATCAAATTGTTGGATTTAATGAACCGTTAGCATCGCTGGCGTGATCGGATCGACGACTGGGTTAAGCTTGAAAATATCAAGAATGAAACTCATCCGACTGATTTAGTTATGTATCTTGGTATTTGTATATAATTAACTAGCCTATTTGCTGCCCTGCTTACGTTATATGGGTTTATAAATTATCGTAAGACTTTAATTTTGAAGAATAGGTTGCACTTAGAAGAGTAGCTATTGTGGCATTTATACATGCTTTTGCAAAAATATTGATGATGGAATCGACTTAATGTCACCCATAATTATGATGGATATCGGATTTGCGAGTTAAACGTAGGCTTGATAATCAATGTGATCTCCTTACATTATGGAGTAAACAAAGATTCTAGTCAATAAATCTCAATAGCTTTACCTTTGAATTACTCCTTAAGTACGTCACCCTGGTTTGGCCTACCAAATCCTATTGACTTTCTTAGCATGACCATCATTAAAATAATGGACTCTGCAGCCTTGCTTGAATTCCGGCTCGCTCGAGTCTTTGCTTTTTCTATCGTCTTTGCATTGCACGATCCAAAAGGAGTCGGGGCCCGCCCTTTGATGGCATCATCCTCAACCCTCAGATCCATGCGAAGCAAAGCAAAGCAAAGCAAAGGAAGCTTGTTAACTTGTGGCAACGATTTTGATGTTTTAGATTTGACGCAGCAACGGAATCTGATCCTCTTTCCCTGGACATAGGCAGAATATAAGAACCAGCAGGAAATTGTTACGAATTAGAATCACAGGATGATGCATGAAATCTCTGGCGGATCTCCGATGACTCCATGCTTATTTTGCCACCGTGGATCATTGGACATCATGTGCCTATGTGTGTCATAACTTGACTCTTGGTTAATATTATTATCATTTTTAACTATCTTTGATCGCTTTATCACAATAACTGACTTAAGTATCGGAAGGTCCTCCTTAGAAAAAATAAAAATGACTTTCTTCATTTTAGGTGTGTAGATCCATGATCATTGGAGGAACTTGACGTCGTCGAAAATCAGATGGAGATTTCGTGCATCATGGACGACCCATTTGATTTATAATCTGAAGCCATGTGACATCCATTTTTCATGGGCATCGCTTTGGTTTTGTAATTTCACAAGTTTTTTTTGATGGTTTCGATGCTTACGACATTGGAAATTCTCATAGACAGATGCTAGAACGACCCTACCAGAGGATGGATTAAGCGTTTCAGCCCGGATAAGTCTTTCGGCCCGAAAGAAGTAGAGACGGCCCAATGATCAGGCGTAGCCCACTTAAGGCCTGGAGCCCACAAAGCCCGGCCTATTAAGCACTAACGGAAAGCATTCAAGAGCAGACGCGAGCACTTACGACGGCCGACCGGCCCATCGCCATTGCGCTCCACGGTCCAATTTCTTCCTTGTCTCTTTGAGCTTTTTTTTTTGGGGTCGAAAGTGCACCTTCTATTCATTTACTTAGATAAGTTCGGAGCAATTACATCAGTAACATCAGCATTTAGTAAATCAATTAGGGCTATTGGGGGGTAGATTACCCAGTTTCGAGGGAGGTAATGCTGTCGTTGGGCTCTTGCAATTCATTCGGCGTCTCTTTGAGCTTCAAAAGCGGTGCTTGGGGGGATCGGGATGCAAAATTCGTGGAGGAAATGATGCAACCGGGTCGGGGGAGTAGTATTGTGGTCTTTGTGCAGAGTCCATTGAGCCGGTGACCATCTTTCTTTTCGCTCGCTGGGCTTATGCTGCAATCGAGTATCCGCAAGAACTTAAAATTACCAATCATGGATTGACACCAAATCACGATTAAGACT
The DNA here is from genome assembly GCA_014182725.1 of Eucalyptus brandiana. Classification (NCBI taxonomy): domain Eukaryota; kingdom Viridiplantae; phylum Streptophyta; class Magnoliopsida; order Myrtales; family Myrtaceae; genus Eucalyptus; species Eucalyptus brandiana. The sequence continues at coordinate 36,597,092 of CM024669.1, forward strand.
GCCAAAGACCCTAATTATTGCTCGTAATAATTGGAGTTTTGCGAGTGTTCCCCCTTTCCGCAAAGATCGGTAGCCAAATTAAGGGTCAAAAAGGACAAAAAGAAAAAGGAAAAAAAAAGAACAAAAGAAAAGGTTAACTTTTACATTGTAGGCGTGATGCTACGCTTCTCCAACGTGGGATCGCCACTACTTTTCTTGACCCTTGTTATGTCATCACGCTCGAAAATCGCGTCTCGTTCGCCGAGAGGCCGAAGATAATTTTGCCTACCCAGAAGACAAACATTGGTACCAAAAGGTTGGACAAGTAGCTGATATTATGGAACATAATAGAGCTGAACATAATAGAGCTCGCATCTCATCGATTGCTACTCCGACCTTGTCGTGCAGAACCTGCTGCATCATCTTTGCGGAAACTTTAAGTGAGAACGTACGCATACGATTGCGTTTCAACATGCAAAAGACACCGTCGAGATAAACAAATGGCAATCCGCATCGGAATCGCACTCCACCTTTTCCCAAAAGCTCACCACCGCCAAAACCGAAATCGCAGATCCCGTTCCCTCAATCAACAAAGTTACAAAAGGTGGGATGATTGACACAAAGTTCGATTTATTATTGTCGTTTCTTCCCGCACGAACGATCTTGATTGTTTATCTTTCTTCGTCATAACCTTTTTGGATAGCGAAAGGAGAAGACTGGTGCTTTTTTCACTTCTCATTTGGTTTTGACACTTCCTTTTACGGTGCACTAACCATATTACCCATTGATTTTTCTATGCTATACCCACAAAGTGTCAAAAGTGGGTCTATTTGGTTTTTCTTATTATTTTATTTGTTTACATTTTTTTTCCACTTTATTTTTTTATTTTCGTGATTTTATTGATTAGGGACTCTTGAATTTGACCATGTAACTGTCTCTCGCGATATCATTTGATTAAAGTGTCAAACACTTTATCCTCTTGGTTGGTCAATGGTGGATGCATTAGAGTTATTCTTTTCATGTTTAGGTCTTTGCTTATCTTGCCTGTTGGCCAAAGCACATTGATTATTCTGTTTCGATTATCAGAAATTATCGCAAGAATCAAAGAATCATTGCAGAGAATTATATCTCAAGGAAGATTGTGTCAGCATAGGGGTGGTTCTGCCAGTCATGTCGAGTGTTTGTGAGGGGAGATGGTAAGGTAGAGACGAAGCTTGTGAGGCTCTGTGATACTGCCCTGTGTGTGTCCATGGAGGTCAAAGGAGGAGGATGAAGAAATGCCGGCGAATCGCTTCAACACGACCAAACAAGAAGAAGGAAAGTGGAAAGAAAAAGAAGAAGCAAATTCAAAAAAGGACCCTATATGGGCCCCGCATTTGACTGTAAAGCAGGAAAAAGCGATGGGTGATATGACGTGTCTGAACCAAATAAAGAATGGAAAAAAAATGACCCTAAACATAATCGATCGGTATGTTTTGTCCACCAGCTTGGACCAAAAAGGAATAATTGCTGATTTTAAGAAAGTTTCGCAACTATTGCGTCAAATGCTTCGTCAAATGCTTGATTTTGTGAGGTATATAGTGTTCAAATCATTTAAATTACTTGTTATTGCGTTCATTTCATCCTAAAAGAGCTTGACAAAATTTGAATTACAAGTTATAGTTCATTCTAAATAAGAACTTCCAATTCTTAAAAAAGTTTAACTCGAGTTCGGTCAAATGTTCGATCTTATTAGGTTTAAAGCTTCAAATGATCTAGTTTACTTATAATGATTTGCAATTTGATTGTAAAAGAGCTTCACAAAATTTAAAGCACAAATGAGAGTTACGTTTCATTTCGTTTGCACTTGACCTTTTCCTCAAACTCAACGACAGAAGCCAAAATCACAATCTCATTATTGTTGCTACAAAGTTCAATTCGTCTGTGTCTTTTCCCCGCACTGAGTATTTTTTTTTTGTCTCCTTTTCTATTTTCCCATCACTTTCTTGGGGCCAAAAAGATTGGGAAAGACCAAGTGGGGATTAAGAAAATTGTAAAGATCATCGACCAAAATGTTCCTGTCTGCTAGCTTGGACCATCTGACTCCACTTTCTCTCATTTTCTTAGGCAAAAGTGCACATGGAGTCCAAAACTCGACACGATGGGATACTCAAGTGTTAAAAGTTACGAAAGTGACACTTAAATGTCATTTGAAAAAAAAAAAAAAGACACTTGAGTACCAAATCCGGTGAAAATGGCCAAAAATCCATGTGGTAATTTTTTAATAATATAACTTGCTTATGTGTCAAGCATTTTGGTCGGATTTTTCTCCATTGGCATTTAAGTAATCCATTTTATTCCGATTTTGGCATTTAAGTGTTACTTTTTTAACTTTTGGTACTTAATTGTCATTTTGTGCCAAGTTTTAGTACTCTAAATGTTCGTCACTCTATTTTCTTATATTATTTTTGAGGGGCACTACAGCAAAACGCATGAAGTGAGTAACAAACAAGGCATTTGAAATTCTCAGAAAGAGAATTAATGGCCTCCTAAAAGATACATAAATTATACATCAGATCCTGCATAAGCTTGAAAAGAGCTGAGCGAGCGAAAAGAAACCGAGAGAGGGAGAGTTCAGTGAATATATATGTTTGGAGAGATGTGCGTTTCTAAGAGCTATTTGCTCTCCTTGTGTTCAGTAAGAGCAAAAAAAATTGTAATAGTGTCTTTGTACTGTTTCAATAAACTCTGTTTACATTTGTCCCTCAAAGTTTTGTTGGGTTTCCACCATTGCGTCCGAGTCGACATCCTCTGCAAGTGGTTGCAGAGCTTTTCATTATTCCTAGCTGAAGCAGTAATTTCAGCCATAGTGAGTCGATTACCCGTTGCCTTTAATTTCTTCAAGTAAGTCTAATCCCGACCAACCAACTTTGTTGTTGTAAAATTTTGTGGAACCATAGTCTAAAACGCAGGGCAAATTTTGTCTAAAGCTCGGGCAGTTAAGGGAGACATAAAAGGGTTTGGAAAAATATGAACTTAGTATCTCTTACTTCGATAATATGTAAAATGAATATATGATTTAATATTTAATTATTTTAACAACTATCTTGGGTTGAGCACCAGTTGATACCATTTATAGAGAATCTGGACTCAAGCGTGGTGGTGGAAATCCAATGAAACTATGATGCACAAATAAAAAAAAGCGCACTCTATTGGAGATAGTACAAAAAATACTAAAACAATTCATTTGCTTTCCTAGAAAAGATCAAAAGTGAGCGAGTTGCTCCGCCAGTTTCCTCTATTTCTTTTTACTCTCAGGTTTGTTTGGTTTGCTCGGCCTGTGACAAGCTCAGCCGCCTAAGTCACTTGGCATCCCTTGTCACCGAAAGTGTCAAGATACTCTTTTCATTTTCCATGCATACGCATGCGACGCGACGCCAGCCCTTCACGTTTGCACATACGATGCATCGTCATAACGTGCAAACGCACTTCATGCATATTCTTAAAAGGGAAAAGATGAGATGAACGTGGAGTGAAAATCGCAAATCAAATGGTGACTTCTCCATTTTCAAGGAAACCTGTTGACTGGTTTAACCGGTTTCCTTAGAAAAATTAAAGCCGGAAAATCTCACTTGGCGTCATTTCCTCAAATCTCCCCAAGTGAGACTCCTTAAATATGAATAAACAAAAAAACAACATAACAAAACATATAATTCTAAAGCAAATTAGATACCAAAACAGAGGTGATTGCTAACAGAAAAATATTATCGGTAGCAAAAACAGATTTTTAAATTTTTTAGAAAGATCTAATAAATTTTAAAGATTTAAAAAGAACTTCAAATGTTTAGTTTACAACTAATAAATAAATCATTATGCATTCGAATGCTTCCTTATCCTTTTCGCTCAAATCAAGTTACTTTACAAGGGCTCTTTGGTGATTTAAAATCAAGATTGGTGATGTCGATTATGCATGATAACAGATGGAATAAAGAAAAGATCAAAATATAAATATGAATTAGTAGAGGAAAAAAATTATCCTATCAATTGGAATCTCATAGGTGAAGATGTGAAAGTACCTAAAAAGATATTAGTTCAATTTTAGGATTGTATGAGTCAAGACTAAAGTTTAGAAAACAAATTCAATCAAAATCCATATGTGTTAATCGATCACAAATCCTAAAATAATCGGAAATTGATATTAGATATTCACTTTTTCTACTTTTTTTGAGTTCTTAATCTTTTCTATTTATTTTGGAGCAATATCTACCAATTTTTTTTCTTTTCAACAAGAGAACAATGTCCACTATTTTGAAAGTTGCAAATGAATCCTTCATAACTTACATATTATTTGAATATTATTCACTTAAGACTTCTTTATAATCCCACTATTTCTTTAATCTGGTTGCCCTTCAAACAATAAACCCATTTTTTGCCTTTTCAATTTACCGGGTTGCCTATCTAACATCATCTAAAAATTATGGCCAGAAGTTCACTGTTTCAATTTGAGCATAACGACACCATTATGCTAGCAGCTCTCTTCTTAAAACCACTTCGTCTCGTGCATAATCACAAATTGACACCTCTCACTCCAACTTCATTCTCTTTTTATGAAGGTGTAGATATTGATGTTCAAAAAAAAAAAAAAGAATGGTAAGATAAGAACTTTGCCACAACTTTTTTCTTTTTTTTTCCGCTCACTTCAATGGCACAAATTTGAAAAATTGATTATTCAAGTATTATCAGTGATTTATCTTATCAGAAAATCCGACGTGGCATTAAAATAAATTAAACAAATTGATGTGGCATTAAAATAAATTAAACGAATTGACGGGGCATATTGACAAGCTTAAAACAACACTTAGAGATGTTAAACGACATTGTAGGACTCATCTAATTAAAGAACACTGGCCTTACTTCAACAAATTGGGGCAAACGACATCGCTTCATGTTCCGCTTGCTTCAGCCCATCGCCGGTGTCACTTCAGCAAGCTTCTGCCCGTTGCCTAGATCTGCAACTCCGTACAAAGTAGCTCAGGCTATCTCACGGCTGTCAATATGCGACAAGATCAGCCTAGCACTCCACCAGCGACTGGACCAGCCCAGGCATCTTCCACAGGTTTTCCACATCACTCGCGGAACTCCTCCTCCTTGCCTTGGCCCTGCACATCCTGCTCGTCCTCGGCCGCAGCAACCGTGTCCCACCGTTCTGACGACCGCCGCAATGACGCAATAGACCAGTCCCTGCGTTGATTCCAGGAAGAGGCAGTCCTCCACCGTCATGCTGCTGTTGCCGGCTCTTACCTGACGTACCAGCAGTGTTTAGTAGCCGTCCCTGCAAATTTCCTGCGCCTAACCGTTTCCTTTGCAGGTTTCTCCGGTGATCATCAATCCGTTTCATCACCTAGTAGTCACCGTTAGCTCTCCATCGCACCTGGCACCTCCTCACCAAGGATGTGTTGAGGAAAATTGAAACCCTAATTTGTAATTAAAGAGAAAGATCGAGGGATTTTTGGCGTTCAGAGACAAACAAAAGGAAGAGAGCGCGAGTGAAACAACGCTTTTCTGTTAAAAAGAGAGAGCCAACAGATTGCATGGAAATGATGTCGTTTCTCTTCGGGTGAACCAAAAATTCCAAGTTGGGATGGAAAATTAAGTTAAAAATCCACATATTTGCTGAAAATGACACTCAACCGAATGATTTTACTCTAATGTGGCACTCAAGTGAATGAAAAAAATTATGACCTTAAGTGAGCGCCATATAAATTCTTGACATTCATGCTATTCTTATCGCTGAAGTCTGCACAAACAAGTTGATGAGTGCCCAATAAGCCATGTTGCAATAATCAATGAGTGATTCTATTGGTGGACAAGCCAGCGATTTGTGTGAGAACAAGGCACGTGGAAGTCCAACATCATTTTGTACAATAGAAAGTGTTAGAGAACTGATTGGTTAATAATTTTTTAATTTACTATAAGAATAATGGTCTATTCTAAATCATGAAAAACTAAATAACAAATAATTATAAATTGTTACAGGGCCCATTTCGTCAATAATTTATGACTCATAATAAGTTGTTATTCTCAAATTAACCTGAAGACTATTATGTTAGTAAAGTTTAAAGTTTAAAGTTTAAAGTAGTGAGGACGCATAGGATCAAGTGGTGAAGGTACATGAAATGCTTTTGCATGTAGTGATGCTGTGTTGGACGAGCCCTTGCATATCATTGTGCCGTATCCTTAAGATCGGGAGATAAAATGGCTCCTTCACATCTTGGTGACGAGTGGTAGACTGATTCTTACCACGATGATAAGTTCTTCAGGCAGTCCAATATTAAATTGAAACTAGTGTGCCACGGAGACGACGGTAGGACAGTGAGAGAATTAGAGAGAGGAGTCTTTAAGAGCAACTAGCTCGATTTTGTGTTTTTACTGAGAGCAATTAATTGTTTAAGTGTCCCTGTACAATTTCAATATAGTTGTGGCTTTTATTTGCATATTATACCTTTTTCAGGTTTCATTATTATTGAGGTGTGATTCATACTCCCTATCGACAAGAAGATAGAGGATTCTACTCTTTAGTGCTTGGATAGGGGTTCTTAGGGTGCAATGCCCCCGAGATGCCGGGAGATTTTTATATTTTCTTTGTGTCCATGGATAGTCATTGAATATATATAATCTCTTTTTCTTGTAATTGAGAGTTGTAACAAAGAGGTGTTAGATGCTAATTATAGTAGAACTCTTTGCTGGATGTTGCCCTAGTTTGTGGGTGAATCGGAATAAATTTTGTATCTCGATTTTTCTTTCACCTTTACTATCTATTTTATTGTGTTTGTGCGCTTAATCTCACTTACGTCGAGAATTTCTCCTCATACATTTGATATTTACCTAAATGATGACCAAACTTTAAAAAGCAATTGTCATGCAGGAGACGTAAGTTAGATAGCCCGCGTCCCAACAAGAGGAACTATTTGTTCTTCGCGATTACCAACATCCGTTTTCGCTTGAAGCGGATGTCATCGTTCAATGTCACTTATGCGTATTTTTTGGTAAAGCCCATTTGGACCTATCGAAGTAAATTAAATTTCGCACACTTTTCTTATTACGTGTTTGGGTGATATGATAGAATGAAATAAAGTGGAATGGGATCTCTCTCCTGCCTTCTATCCCGGATTTGGTGGCCGGTAACTTTGGAGTCGGAAGGATGAGCATAGCCTTTACTGCAAAAGTAAGAATTTCTCTTCTTTCTTCGTCTTTAAATGGATGCAATTTCAACTACCGTGTTTCTCATATATACCTTTTAATAAAGACATCTGATTTTTCGATATGGAACATTTTTGACTTAGGGTTTCTCTGTCTTGCCAACGGGCATGCGTATTTGAAAGACTCACTTTCATTTATTTAGTCCTTTTCCCACGTTCCCTTGTCATCACCGTATTGCACTTTATTGTGCCAAATCATGCCGAGCGAAAATGATGACTCGACTAAAAGGAAAAGGTGGATATGGAGACGCATCAATCGATTAATTGAAACTTTGTTTTTTTGTTTTAATTAATTAATTAATTCAGAGACATAAGCGCAGCGGCTGAACTACGATAAGATCCATACAAGACTGTGTATGCCTTTGGCTCGTGATTGATCTTGATTCAAAGCAATTGGCACGCAGTCGACAAAAATATGAATAGATTTATTGCATTTAATCAATATCAATTTAATATAAAACATAGCTTTTCTTCAATATGGAAAGGCATCATTCTAAGGTGCATAGTTTTTGACAATTGATCATGGGATGCATGTAATCTATCCATCTCTCATTAATTCGACTCACCACAAACTCTTCCTTTTCCTATATAGGCACTAGGTAGGGACTGTATTGATTTAACTCGAGATCGTGAGATTTCAACTTGGTTAGCTTCAACCAAGCCAAAACAATACTATAACAAGTTTGTATTCTTGTTTGAATAAGATGTCTCACATCTTACATTTGGAAAAGAATCCAAATGATTTGTTTGGCCTCGATTGAATTGCTATATCTATTCAGTCTATCTAGCTTTTGCTAACTTTTGTTACCCAAATCTATGAAATCATTTCCCAGAATTCAACATGTCGAGGTCACGTACAAAAGTGGTTCCCGAAAAGGGTTCGAATTCTGCTAATGCAAAACTGCCGATTAACGCAAGAAACCACTAAAGAAAAGAGTAAAAGTCAATTTCATAAGTTAGGCAAAGAAAAGCGTGAACTTTTCCGAGACAAGGGGTTTCTATATGATGTTGCTGTGGGGGCGTGCAAGAGATGATAGATTTTAACCTGATCACTTTGTTGCTCAACAACACGTACACGTAACAAGTTCGGATTGCATGCAACGCGCAAAGACAATCCTCGCATTTCTAGTTCATCGCATTTGGCCAGCAATTTGTAACGTGATCTTGTATCGTGGAAAGCTGGGACTAGTTGACCGTTGCCATTTGGCCATTATAATAGTAAAAAGTATTAAGAGCTTGTAGAAGAAGCCGGATACCAACATATGGGAAGATTGTCAAAAGGGAGCCCAAATTTGAGCACATCAACATATCCAATTAGGTTTACCTTCACTCAAAAGCTTATGCTGATTAGTTATGGGCCAACTTAGAAAATATTAATTACTCCAAACCATAAAATTTTTTCGATATGAGACTTTTTTTTAACACAACTCACACCAAACCATGAGCCCACCTTCATCCCTAATCTCTTTTGTCATATCGAACCATGAAAACTGCCTGGAAATCAGGTTGGTCATGAGATTCCATTCTTGAGATATTCACCAAACACTCGAATAGATTGGGGGCCTACCAATTTGCCAATGGCTCTAATAGCATTTGTTGGATTGCATTACAGAATCCTAATGCCTTAGTTTAGGGAGATCAGAACTTCAATAAATGAGTTATGGACAAATTATGATATATTAGCGGAAAAATTATCCAAAAAGTCTTAAATCTATTGCACTTTTGCTAATTCAGTCATGAATTTTTTTAATTTTGCTGATTAAGTTCTAAATTTTTTCATGTTATGCCAATTAAGTTCATCCAGCTTATTTTGGCTGAAAATTGCTGACATAGAAGCCTAATCATCCTATGTGGACGACTGGCTTTGACATGGATAGTTTCAAATAATATTTTACTATTCTTTTCAATTATTTATATATTATTTTTCTTCCCTTCTTCCTTTGCTAACTAGTAACTAGGCCTCAACGATGGCCGACTGGAGGCGAGGTCGATCTTGTCAGCCTCTAGTGAGCCTCGCTCGCCCCTAGCAAGGCTCGACCTCACAGTCACTAGGCAAGGTTAGCCTCACTAGTCGTAGAAAGAGGTAAAGCCTTACCAGTGGTAGAACGAGGTCAACCTTGCTTAGTGATGACGAGGTCGACATTGCCAGGGGTAGGTAAGGCTCAATCTCGCAGTGGCCAATGGAGGCAAGCTTTGCCAAAGGCTAGTGAGGTTGATCTTGTCGATCTTTGCCTCTACTCAGTCATCGAGGCCTAGTGACTAGCAAGAGAAGGAAGAATGAAAGGGAAAAAATAAAGGTAAGAAAAAGAAAAAGGAAAGAAAAAAATAAATATATAATTCCTAATAATATTATTAAAGATTGTCAACATCAGACCATATCACATAGAAAGGCGAACGTCGACATTGGAGATTTCTGATCAAAATTGGCTAGATGGATTTAATTGATAAAATATGAAAATGTTTATAACTCAATTGGTAAAATTTAAAGGTTCAAAATTGAATTAACAAAAATACAATAAGTTAAGGTCTTTTTAGACAATCTTCTCATATATTAAGGATGTGTTTGGTTTTGCATTTCCAATAGGCTTTCAACCTTCAAAGCCTCTTGGGGAAATGCTAAACTGTTTGTCAACCATTTTGAAGTAGCTTTCAAGTGAAAGTCGGTATTGGGAAGGCGCTGAAAGCCTAATGCTAGTAGGGGGACTTTGAGCTTTCAAAGATTTGGCCAAATGCTTTGAAACTTTTTTTTTTTCCAAAACTATCATTATTTATTCTTCAAATTTCTAATTTTGCCCTTGTTATTTTTTTAAAATGCCAAAATAATGCTAAAAAAATCAAAATTACATAAATACTAAAAAAATAAATATATCTTGGTATTTTTATTTTAAAAATATTTATATATTTGATTTTTTAGCATTATTGTCAAAATTTATATTTAAAAAGTTACATACATTATTTTTTTTTTTTTCAATTTTAACAAATAAAAAAATTCCAACGAAGAGTTTGGTCCTTTTTAAAAAAAAAATTATATGTATGTATTTGATTTTTAGCATTATTTTCAAATTTATATTTAAAAAGTTGCATACATTATTTTTTCAATTTTAAACAAATAAAAATTAAAGAATTTCGACGAAGGATTTGCTCTTTTTTTTTTTTTTTTTTTTAGCATTATTATCAAAATTTATATTTAAAAAGTTGCATACATTTTTTTTTTCAATTTTAAACAAATAAAAATTAAAAAATTCTGATAAAGGGTTTGGTCTTTTTTTTAAAAAAATTATATATTTATTTGATTTTTTTAGTATTATTGTCAAAATTTATATTTAAAAAGTTGTATAAATTATTTTTTTCAAATTTAAAAAAATGAAATTAAAAAAAAAAAAAACTAATATTAATCATGCAAATAGCTTTTCAAATGTGTTTTCTATCAACGGCATTTTTCTCAAAGTTGGTTCTCAAAGCATAGTTTACTAAACGGCATTTGCATTTGCCTAAAGTCTTTTAGGCTAAATTGCTTTACATTTTTCCAATGAGCTTTTAAAATACTGAACCAAACACATCCTAATTGCTTTTATAACACCATGGGATCTTTTTTAACACAATTTACACGTGCATCTCAACAAAGAGCAATAACAGTATCCATTTATTTTTATTTTTCCTTTTTCGCTTCTTCTCCTCGCGTAGCTTATGATCTTTCTTAGGTGAATTGGCACGACGGATATGGACTGATGAGCTTAGGTATTATCATGAAATTTGACTTCGTGCGGAGACTATGGTTATGCGGTGTAAATAATTCAGGTCATAGTTTTGATTACAAGTTGGAGAACATCCCAGCGTCCTTGTCACATAAGAGGGAGATGCTAAGTTTGATGAAATGGAAACCAAATTGATCAATTAAGTGATCAGTAGTAATTCGATATTGAATGCAGCTTATTTATTTAAATAACCACTTACAGTATGTCACATCACTTTGTAAATCAATTTTGAAATTTTTGTGAACCCGTGTTTCCCATCGTGGAACAGGGAGCGAAGATGCCATGAGATCAACCTCCGATTGATTGGTCATTCACTCAAGGATCACACGTAATTTTTACAAAAGAAAAGAAAACTCTGCAAGTGCCACCAAAGAAAAACTAATCCATCCACTCTCTTTCTCCCTCTGCACCACCGTCACCACTGCCTCCGCGTTGCCCTTTTTGACAAGCTCATATATGGACCTCATATCCAAGGTCAACGACGCTGACCTATACATCGAGATTGTGATCATACATGCATACATACATAGAATAATATAGCATACACTGTCGGTATTTAGAATCGAGAAAATGAACGATTATATAATCCTCAAAGGAAGGGTGGACAATGTCTCGCGTAAAGTGTCCTGTACACCAATAGCATATGACCTATCTTTTCACATGTGTGTGTTTTGTGTGAGTGAGTTAGGAGATCGGAATGCAGAAGGGAAGGTGCAAGGCGAAGCAGATGAGCTCCCCTACTCTTGTTGATGTTTCCATTAAATGTCTCAATGATCGAAGCTATTAATCAACGCTAATAAGGATAGTTATCAAAATAATTAATGGTCGAGATTTCTTGAGATATCGATAAAAGTGCCAAGTGAGTTGGGAATCTCTTGAACAAAAAAAAAAAAAAAAAAAGAGAGAGAGAGTAGGGAATCTTTATCCTAATTATTATTATTATAAAATTAGGGGAAATTTCTACATAAGGGCTTAAAGTACCATTGTTTTAAATAAAGGTCTGAGTGGCTAAATTATTTCAAATAAGAGTATGAAGTGATTAAATCGTTTCAAATAAGGGCCTTTGGCCTGCCGATGACTATTCTTGTCATGAGAGAAAGGGTATTTTGGTAAAAAAATATAACCATGTATTTTTTTTTCCTTTTTTCTTTTACTGTCATGGGAGAAAGGGTATTTGGGTAAAAAAAATACAACATGTATTTTTTTCTTTTTCTTTTTTCTTCTTCCCTCCCCCGGTCATTGTTGTTGATAGCCAACGAAGGTCACCTGCCTTAGGTGAGGGTGAGGGTAGCCCTCGTCAGATCTAGCGAGGGTCGCTTCACTAGGTTGGGCGGGGCAAGGGTCGCCCTTGCCCAATGTCAATAGGGGTTACCCTTGCCTGGCGACTTCCGCCATTTATGGCAGAGAGAGGGGGAAAAAGAAGAAAGAAAAAAATAAAAAAATAAAAAAGAAAAGTAAACAAAAATAAATAAAAAGATGAAAATGCCCTTCGATTTGAGAGGTTAGACCCTTTTTGAAATTGATATGGTCACTTCAAACCATAATTTGAAACAAGTTCCACTTCCAATCTTTATTTGGGACGATTTAGCTACTTTAGGTGATTATTCGAAATAAGATCTACTCCGAGTGCCTATTGAAGAAAATGATAGCATTTTAGACCCTTATTTGAAATTTTCTCTAGAATTAGGGAAGGGGTGTACATGTCGTGCGTGCATTATAAAAGATAAACTTGAAATATTCGTATATTGTACCCTCTCCCTCATTTGTTTATTTATCCAAGAAAGACTTTATAAAAGAAAAGAAATACCTATACTCTAATTCATGCACTTATAAGATGTTTTATGAGTTTTTAGATAACCAGGGTTTCGTGCTCGTGTCCTTTAATAATCAAAAGAAAATATATCTTTAAGGTGTTTAGCTTGAGTTGAAAGAACGTATATTCACGAAAACGATAACACACACATATATACATATACATATAAACATATCTCGGGCAGTATAATTTCCCTTCCTTCCGTATAAAATGGCAAGAGTTTCAGACCTGTCACCTATCTAAGTGCTATTTATACGCCTACCAAAAGAAATGCTATTTATGTCCTTTTCTTTTTGCGGAGGATTTAATAAGTAAGAGCTCCAAAAACTTTGCACTTATTTGACGGAAATAAGAATTAAATGGGATCCGGAGGAGCGAACAAAGGGAAGAGAAACATCATACACTAATCAATTATCTTATATTAAGATGAACACCATCTGGTCATTGCCCATATAAAATATATATTGAAAATTTTGAATGCGATGATATATTCTCTTATCCAAAGTTATTTCGATTCTCGATCATGACACGATCCACGATCACATTCTTGATAATTTTTTAGCCACCAGACTTTTCGTAGGCTTTATTTTCTCTAGAAACGGAACATACCAAGGAAGCTACCATCGAGCTTATGTCATCACGTTAAATTTACTCATTTCCATCGCATGTGAAGTTTCGCGATGCTTCCACCAAAAAAAAAAAAAAAAGGTTTGGTGGCATTATTTACAGGTACATGTACATAATTCTTATGGCGTCCTATGTCTCATAATCCCTCAAATCTCGAGGAATATTTGGTTTACTTTTCTGGATTATATATGATAGATCCAACAGCATCGTTCCTTAACGAGCGGAGAGCCTAACATCGTATAAATGAATTATATAGCCACGCGTGGGCTACGCAAAGTTCTTCGAATCAGTATGTTATAGCAAGCACATTTCCCTCGTTGGTTCAATGTCCAAGCAGTTATCAGACGAAGACAGATTGGAGAACCTTTTGCTCCAACATATATGCCTTCCACTCTCCAGAAAGATTGTGGTTCTTCGCCGGCTTACGAGCGAATCCGAATCGCTTACCATTCACCATCATGTTCTCCTCATGTTCAGACGATCGAAGATGCACATGCGGAGCATATACTTGAAGAGAAGTAACTGTTGGATGGCCAGGGTTTTTCATTTTTCCAAGAACAGATAAAAGGAAAGATTCCGCAACAAGTATGACGTGCTAGAATGCGTACGTTTAGAATCGTAAAGGGTATTTAGCGCGAGCATATGCCGGATTTATTAGATCATCTCGAGCTTCCTTTGAGGAGGAGGAGGATGAATCAATCCGTTTTTCGAGAGATAGGATGGATATTGCCATCATTTTTTGTCCTTAAGACTAGGCGTTGGATATTCTCGCTTCGTTTTTAGTTTAGAACCTTAACTATTCAAGGTTGGCGGTACAGAACCTCGTAATCTGGAATCACATTCTCTTTGACAATCGATGTTTATGGTATTTTAAAGGAGTATAAACCGGACCCCCAATTGAATTATCCGAGTTTTTGCAGTGTCGATTGACCATTGGTACAGAGTGGATGGAGAATGGCATCTTAATCTGGAGAGATGGGACGCTGTGATATTCTAAGATGCAATGTTCATGACAAGATTAGAGTACTGTGTCGGCAGTTTTAGATGTTAAAGACGCATTGCATTGGTTAGGTTCGACCTTTTTCTCTTCGATAGTCGCTTTATTCAAGTATAAATGATACTTTTATTCTTCTGATGCTCATGGCTGAAAACTAGGGATGGTAGATATATGACGTGGTGGGGGGACCCTCGAGATAATTTAAAATTGATATGCATCACCATATTGAAAAGTATAATATTTTGCGCATTAATCATATCTTATCAGAAAGTGGTGAAATTCTATCGTTCCATGCCCAAAAGTACGAATTTTTTTTTTCCATACTGATAAATCGCAATAAATATTGTTAACTATCAAAAAATCGTGGATAGATCAATGACTGGGGTAACTTGTTCAAAATTAACTAGTACTTTTCACATACCAATACTTTTATGAAGTTGCCAACTTATTTATAGTTTGCAAATTACAAATTCTTGTACTAACTCGTCAACCTTTGATAGTGTAGCTTACATAAATTTCAAAAATTTACCAACTCTTATATGCAGCGACCTATCAACTTTTGTTCGATTAAATTATCGACTAATATGAGGTTACTGGCTCCATTAGAGTTACTTATCATGATCTAATTGTTGTTTTTTTAACACTGATATCATGGTTGAAATTCAAATTCTTGTAACATGATCCCGATTAAGGAGTTGGGACTAATATGACCACAGAATCATGAAGAATTCGACAAGCTGCTGAACTTATCCTTTTCCGGGAGGAGAAAAGCATCCTTCCTTTTTAGGCGGGATTACAGTTTACAGACGTCCATCTCCTTTATTCTTCAATGTGACGAGGATTCGGGCAAAAAATTATACTTCGCACGTTGTCGATGTTTAACGAACGGTAAGACTAATCAAAAAGGGAATCGCCTTTGTACGCATTCGCGTGAGATGAGCGACGTGGACCGCCACACGCGTGACGCAATCATATTTCCTTTGCTTTACCTAAAGTCAAATGAAGATAGAATAGCAGGCACGTGAGGAGGTCTGGTGACAAATTCGTGTGTCTGACCCAACAAGGAATGAAAGATGACAAAGATCATCATCATCGGATCGGTTGCGTAGCTGCGAGGGCGCAACCACGTAATGCGATCCGCATCGACCCCCAATTTCCATACGCAGCTTCCGATTGGCTCCCCATTATTCATATTTGGTTTCCTATCCTTTCACTCGGGTCTTCCGAATTGTAAAAATTAGATTTCTCGTCTCATCTTCACTTCGGAAATGAAATTGGTGCCATGTGCCAATGAAAATTAAAAGCAAAGTTAGGTATCGCGGGCGTGGTGTGTCGGGGCTATAAAGATGTCTAGATTCTCTTCCTGACGAGACACGTTGTAAACATTGAGATGCCTCGCTTGCATTGTAAGATAACGTGTTGACCCTGATAGGCGAATTGATTCAGCATAGCGACTATGCTTTCATGTCTCCTACTCAAAGAGCCGACCTTATCAATGTTTGTACATATCACCTGACGATGCTTTACCCATTTGATTGTAGTTCCGCCTCCCTCGCCATCTTATAAGAATGTCAAGAGTCGCATCTTATCTAAGCTCTCTCGTTACGACGATCACTTTCAGCCCTTGTCAATTTGCATATAGGTCTAGTAGATACACTGGAGAGGGTCCCACTCGATACTATCTACCCAATCTACATATGTCGACTCCTGAAACGCGCACTCGAACTCACCATGTACGGTGGGTCTTACTTTTGAACGACAATGCGAGCTCTTGTCCAATCTCCAGTGAGGTCTTCAAGATGTTATACTTGAACTAAATCGGAAAAATGGAGAGTCTCGTCCCTTAAAGCGAAAAGTTCATTTGAGTTTTGTTAGAGTCGGTACGAGTCATGAATCCAATTAAACCTGACCTTGTTTTAATGCCTGTTTTCTAATTGGCAAAGAGATACCAATAAGAGGAGACAGCAAAAGAGAGAGACACAGAGGAAAAGCAAAATGGCGTATCTTTGAGTCAGCCAACTTAAGCACGCTGTCATTTTTCCACAATGATAGTGCCGATGTTACGGTCCACATTCACATATACCCCACAGAGACACAGTGAGAGAGAGAGAGAGAGAGAGAGAGAGAGAGAGAGCAACGGCTACGGATTTGGGAATTTTTCTCGTCAGACAGTTTGTGGAAGCTTACATAGATAAAAATGCAATCATGTTGACAAGTGGAGTGGGAGAGAGTGGGGGGCTGTTTCACTCATATGGAATTTTAGAACTAGGAACCTTCTTCCCCATTGTGCCTTTCCCTCCACCCTCCTTAATAATTGCTTCTTTTCTTCAAGCAGCCTCGGCATATCTCCATCTCTAAGCTCCAAGCTTATCCTTAAAGTGCACAACCTCGTCTCCCCCAAGATTCTCTCCCCCCTCATTTGCTAATCTCCCCGCCTCTTTAGGAATAATCCATTGGCCGAACACCGCCTTTCCCTATAAAGTAGATGAATCGCACCATGTGCACAATTCCGATCCATCTAATCTTCCTCAGTGGAGGAATATGATCACGTCCTTAGCCATTGTTTATGGGTGGCGAAACATAGTTAAATCGCGAAAAAAGGGTGGCATGAGGAAAGTGTGGGAGATAATCGGCAATTAAGCGAGATATTTAGTGCTCGTTATTAGTGCTGAACGTACCAGTGCCTCGGCTAGGATATTTGGAGGGAAAGATCATCGATGCCCACTTAGGAGGAATCATGATTATAACTATGAGATAAGGCATGGTAATGATGGTACTTGTGATTGGTTCAAAGTGCATACATATGCATAGATCTAACATAATGGAAAACAATTATAAAGTAGTCACCCTCCAATGAGCTCAACTCGACCTCAATCCTTCTCTCTGGAAGTAATCACTCATAAGAATAGAAATACTCACTCAGGAAAATTATGCATCTAGAGAAAAGACTGTCAGTTCATTTTACTAGCTTCTATGTATAAGAATTACTCGTTCAGGGATAGAAATTTTATGTATGGAATGCGATCGAGTTTTCAACTTTCTAATTAGTGAAGTCATATCATATCTTTTTTCGAGAAGTGAAATCAAGTGCTTCTGATGGAACAGTCTGGGATCTGATTGCACTCGTTAAAAGGTCTATAATTTAATAGCATTCTGCTCGAATTTCGATGATAAATAAAATTATCCCGAAAACGTGAATATATTGTCCGTCAAATGATGTAGCAATCCAATCCGATACGCCGGCATTTAAGTACATATCTTCCATGTCATTCCTTTTTGATATGCAAAAGGAATGGGGCTTTCTGGTTATCCTCAACTAGTGGAAAATCAGGCTGGTCTAATGGCAGGCAACCTTTGTGCATGGCGTGCCGATACATTGATTAAACCAAATGACCATCCTTCCCTGCAAGCAACTTAATCCTCTTTATACGCCCACTTTTACCCCCCAAAAAAAAACAAAGCCGCCCATCATTTTTGTGCTCTTTCTAAACTAAAATAGGTCGTCAATACGTAATCTGAGGATGGAAATTAAAAACTTTGCAACCTCTACATTACATGTTATATATAATCTCCCTTTGGGGCCTTTCTTTAAATTCCCATAGTTTTCGCACGATCTTCATAGAATGCATACGCCGGCCAAGAAGCTTTTTGCGGCGGCGGCAGTCCGGTCAGTTTCCGGCGAATTGGGCCTCTGAGAATCACCCCTCCTCCTCCTCTCCCCCTTGTCAAGTGGGACGAATCATAGGATCGAATAGATGCTTGCCGAGGGGAGATATTATATGAAGGAATGTGCCCACCAGGAATCAGTACTTGCTACAGCATCATTCACACATCTTGAGCTCACTCTTTTTTCTTCATATAAATACATGATCACGAGCTTCGACTGAACCACTCAAGCAGCTCACTCCCAAAACAGGGCCTTAAGACAACATCTGTCTTTAGGAGCACATAAGAGAGGGAGAGAGAGAGAGAGAACAAAAAGATGGTGAAGTTCTCTAAGCAGTTTGAGGCTGAGCTTGTGCCTGAGTGGAAAGAGGCCTTTGTCGATTATTGGCAACTCAAGAAGGACCTCAAGAGAATCCATCTCCTTAACTCAGACACCCCTAAAACTGACAAGCACCACCACGACGGCTCTTCTCAGGGCAGCTTCTTGTCCTCTCTCAGGAAGTTCTCTGTGCTGGGCCACAGGCACAGAGAAAATGGAGTCATTCATGTAAAATCCTGTCCACCACACGGTCTAATTATATGCCTGCGCATTAGCATGAACTCATTTGCCTGTTGTTTTTGGTGGTGACTATTAGGTGCACAGAAAGCTCGCGTCTTCGGCTAGCATGAACGACGTCTACGAGACTGAGCTGCACGAGCAGTTGGCTGATTCGGAGGCTGCCAAGGAGTTCTTCGAATGCCTGGATTACCAGCTCAATAAAGTGAACAAGTTCTACAGGTCAAAGGAGGAGGAGTTCTTAAGCAGAGGAGAGGCACTGAAGAAGCAAATGGATGTACTGGTCGAGCTCAAGGCCACACTCAAGCAGCAGCAAAGCGATGGGGCTTCGAGCCAGGATTTCAAGGAGGATCTTTCCATTTCATCTCACATCTCCTGTGGTATCTAATCTTTAGCCTTTGGCTTTTTTGAAGTCATAACACAACCTTGAAACAGGACTGGCTCTTCTTGGAAACCATTACTCTAGGCCATTGCGACTACTCCCATGCTCTGTTTTTCCTCATTGAAGAAACCAATTTCACTAACATCTAGGACAGATTAGTGACACTTTTTCAAAATATACTTTTATGGCACGCTTGTGCTAAGTATGTTCGGCACAGTGGTGCATCCGTAAATATGATCACTATGTATTTTGTAGGGATTTATTGTAGATGATTGTAAATATTATCGGATTTTCTCTATGACTTTGATTAAAAAAATGTGAAGGGGTGAAAAGAACAGCATTTTAGTAAATTTGGAAGGAGAAAAACATAGAGTTCAGGATCATGGCGCTTAGTTTTGACATCTTTTTAGGAAAGACAAT
The DNA here is from genome assembly GCA_014182725.1 of Eucalyptus brandiana. Taxonomy (NCBI): domain Eukaryota; kingdom Viridiplantae; phylum Streptophyta; class Magnoliopsida; order Myrtales; family Myrtaceae; genus Eucalyptus; species Eucalyptus brandiana. The sequence continues at coordinate 36,616,525 of CM024669.1, forward strand.
TGTAAAGCAAGCTACAAGGAGATGATCGCTCAAGTTTTTGCTTTTATCTTGAAACAGAGGAGGACTCAGTTAAGGACAGAGCAGGACAAGAGCAGCAGCAGCAGCAGCAGGAAGCTAACACAGATGGCTCAGAGGCAAGTGAAATGCCATTCTCAGAGTTTCCGAAAGCAGAGGACATTGGGAGTTCGAAGAGAATCAAAAGAGAGGACAGCAAACTGCGATCGCTCTCAACTCGCTCTTTCAACTGCCAAGGAAAGAACTTGAAGATCAATATCCCTCTAACTACACCGACTCGTTCGTTTTCTGCCATCACTTACCTAGTTCGGGAAGACTTGATCAATCAGTCCTCTAAAAAGTGCAATTCAGATGGCAGCAAACTGAATATCAACAAAACAAAGTTACGCAGAGCAGAAAAGATGATTAGAGGAGCATTTGTGGAGCTTTACAAGGGTCTGGGCTACCTCGAAACTTACAGGTAACTGGAATTTTTTATTCATAGGAAAAAGATCACAAGAAGTTTATCGAATTGCCTGATTCAGAAGAGCATCTTTCGTGTTAACCAAGATGACCATTTACCATCAGGAACTTGAACATGCTGGCGTTTGTAAAGATCTTGAAGAAGTTTGACAAAGTAAGTGATGTTGGACCATACTTTGAGTCTCTCTCTCCTGTCTAAACAAATCTCCCGATAACTTTATGTCTAAAAGAAACAAGAAAAGTAAACTGGGTATTGGTTTCTTAATTGATTCAGGTGACCGGAAAGCAAGTTCTTCCAGTTTACCTGAGAGTGGTGGAGAGCTCCTACTTTAACAGCTCAAACAAGGTAGTTTTCAAATCTTTTAGCAAATTATTTATCATCTGCAATTTCTGAAACAGAACACACCCCATGAAAAACATATATTGGAGACCGCTTAAGATGATGGCCACAACATTACATGGAATATTTGCCGACAGGACAAAGTGGCCCATTCGTCCTAGATTTCATGGGTGTCGTGTGTGCATAACGAATGGCCTCCTTAGGATTCTGTTGTTTCAGCTCAGATATTCCTGTCTAACTATGAAAGAAAAGAAAAATTGTTTGCTGAAAAATCTGACCAATGACAGGTGATGAATTTGTGCGACGAAGTTGAGGAGCTATTTATCAAGCACTTTGCTGAGGAGGACCGTACAAAGGCCATGAAGTACCTGAAGCCTCGTCAGCGCAAAGACTCCCATGGCAAGACCTTTTTCATAGGTAACCCTCCTGATCTTTCTTTGCTAGAAAACTAATATGGTCCACCATAAACAATAGCTCCAAACTCGATAATTATTAAAATGACCTCTTTTTTCGGTAGTTAATGGAGATTTTTTTAGTTATCTCTTCTAAGAAAAAGCAGGAAATAGGGCCCCATCGGGCTAGTAGCAGTGGCACTGAGTGGTTCAGTCTTTTCTTTTCCCTGGTGGGATAGAAAGTGAAAGTGAGAGGCCCCATGCAACAACGTAATAATAGTATCGAACCATTAAATGACGAAATCATTTAGAAATGCATCTGCTAGATAATGGGAGGTGATGAAACTTGGGGGAAAAAAGGTTAACTAATTTAATAGGTTCTGTCTATTAGTGACTGCAAACAAAAAATTCAGCATATGCATGAATTTTAAGCTTCAATGGAATTGTAATTAACGGCGGCAGAAACTAACTCAAGCATTACTCTGTCATAATCAGGGATATTTACCGGCTGTTTCATTGCGCTTTTGGCTGGATACATAATCATGGCTCACATGACCGGGATGTACAGACAGCAACATGACCCGGTCTACATGGAAACTGTCTATCCAGTTTTAAGGCAAGTGCATAATCGAATTTATGAGAACTCTAGAACTTTGTGATATCCCCATTTCAACTAAGAATGGTGAACTTATTTTTTGGTTTGCGCTTTGCAGCATGTTCAGCCTTTTGTTTCTGCACTTCTTCCTATACGGTTGCAATATTTTTGCATGGAAAAAAGTGAGGATAAATTACAGCTTCATCTTCGAGCTGGCCCCTACCAAGGAGCTTAAGTACAGAGACGTTTTCTTGATTTGTGCGTCATCGATGGCTGTTGTTCTAGGCGTTGTGTTCGCTCATCTCTCACTACAACAGAAAGGGTATTCCTCTACTCAAGTTCAGGCGATCCCAGGACTGCTTTTACTGGTAATTCTCTTTTTTTCATGATAGCAAGAAATGAAGATAATTACTCATTTGGATTCAAATTCTTCAAACTGATCAACATATATTGCTTTTATTTGGTAACGCAGGCATTCCTACTTGCCCTCGTGTGCCCATTTAACATTCTCTATCATTCTAGCCGTTACCGTTTCCTTAGTGTGATGAGAAACATAATTCTGTCCCCTCTTTACAAGGTACTAAATTTTCCTGCTTCTGATGATAAAACCTAATTTTGAGCCCAGATTTGTAGGGAAAAAGCATGTGAATCTTAGTGGTTCCATCTTATGACCTAATGCAGGTTGTCATGCTGGACTTTTTCATGGCTGACCAACTGTGTAGTCAGGTAAGGCTTTAGGACTCGACCCATCATCAGGAATCTGGTTCCCTGATGAAAAATTTGTTCTGAAGTGTAATTTGTGAATCAATGACAGGTTCCTTTGCTCAGAAACCTAGAATACGTAGCATGTTACTACATAAGCGGCAGCTTCAGGACTCAAAACTACCACTATTGCATGAGTTCTAAGAACTACCGGGACCTGGCATACGCAGTGTCCTTCCTCCCCTACTATTGGAGAGCAATGCAGGTCTGTTTGATCACTGTGCTTCCATGGTTGATATGAATTGCATATTAGTGCTGTGATTCTCGTATTTGGAAGGGATCTGATCAAATACTGAAAAACATTTGTTTCGCAGTGTGCTCGCCGATGGTTTGATGAAGGTCAGATGAGCCATCTTGTGAATCTAGGGAAATATGTGTCGGCAATGTTTGCAGCTGGGGCTAAAGTTGCATACGAGAAAGAAAAAAGCACTGGGTGGCTGTGTCTTTTTGTGATCATTTCGAGTTCCGCAACTCTGTACCAACTATACTGGGACTTTGTAAAGGATTGGGGTTTGCTCCAAATGAGTTCCAACAACCCGTGGTTGAGGAACGAGTTAATGCTACGCCGAAAAACCTTATACTACGTCTCCATGGTATATATACACATGCTTTCCCAAGAGAATAGCAGAAATTATAAAATGTCAACTAAAATTTTGGATTGATCATGTGAGAAAAAGGCTCTTTTTCCCAAATCAGGGGGAAAAACGAATCCTTGTTTAACATGACAAGAGAGATTTTTCCAAACACCAACTACGATTATGGCAGTTACTGGGTTCTTTGATTGAAACAGTGGTATGATCTTTGATTTCAACATCATGTTGTGACAAAAGTTATGGGATGTCATGCAGGGTCTGAACCTCATTCTCAGGCTTGCTTGGTTGCAAACGGTTCTTCACTACAATTTTCAGCATGTTGATTCCCACGTGACGGGGCTATTTTTGGCAGCCCTTGAAGTTACCAGGAGAGGACTTTGGAATTTCTACAGGTAACTTTGGTTCCACATGTAATTCTCAGTCGTATGCATTCTAATAAGTTGCCGAATATGCGAACAGATAAGAATAGTTCCATTACAATTGCAACATCCGATAGATGAATTTTTCCCACTTGTATGCAGGTTGGAGAATGAGCATTTGAACAACGCAGGAAAATTCAGAGCAGTGAAGATAGTGCCACTTCCCTTTCATGAAGTGGATGAGGAAGATTGATGCCAATTTTAGCTACAATCGCTTAGAGAATTCGATTCTTTGCGAAATGAAACCTCTCCCACAAATTCCTCGAGTCTTTAATGTCTTTTTCGACAAACTGATGTCACACGTTATCAGAATCTTCTCATTGTTCGGCGGCATACGTAGATAATTTCCATAACTTGTACACAGAATTTTTCTTTCAACAAAGATAAACAAATTAATGCCCAGTTGTTATGTTCGCTCATTGGTTGCCACACGACTTGCCATAGACATCGGATTCGACGTCTGTTTGCCTCAGAATCTGAAACGTTCCTCCCGACATCGAACTATCGATGACATTCATTCCTCATCGGCAACCTTTTTAACATTTGATTGAAGTCCCTTTTCGCAAGTAGCAGCAAAACAAAACATGTACGCATTCTCGATCAGCCTGCTGTACCATTCATAGTAGCAATGAGAAAGGACACAAAATACAAGTTCCAAGAATGCAAACATCCAGTTGGATACAAGCCAGTTCATATGGATATTTTCTCTAAGCTCCGGATGAGGAGCCTGTGGGCTCGGTTATCCCCGCGACGACGCCGATGACGACGCCCGCGATGATCACCAGAGTAATCCCCATGACGAAGATGTTGGCTATGTCCTCCATGCGCTCGGATTCATCGAGTGCGTCCATTAGGAATGACTGAACAGAGAGAGCTGATGAGAAAGTGGGCGGGCGGGGAGGTGAAAACAAGAAACAGAGGCTCGCTTCTCTTCCCTGTGCCTTCGGAAATTCGAGGAAAGGGAATAGCTCCGTCCCTCGGCCTACGTCGCTTGAAGCAGTTTCATCAAGATCAGATAGCGGAGGTTGGAAAGACAGCCAATCCGAGTTCCGGACCTCTCATGAAGACCAGACCCCGAACAACAACTAGTCGTTCCATGGACACTCGCATGGCTTTTCTTGGCAGGTTTCGGTTAGTATGTACGCTCCCAGAACTGACGATGGTTTGAACGACCGAAACGTCCGTGGGCTTTGACGACCGTCTGCACGGACGAACGATCCCGGTCCGCATCGATAAACCTTCGAGCTCTGTTCCGTTTTGGGCCCCCGTATCGAGCTCGAACTCCCGAAACGAGAAACCAGAACTTGCGAAGGCCATGACATCAAATGGCTCGAGCAACATCGTTGGGCTTTCGAGCATGGACGGGGTCGACAACGTACCAAAAACCATATCGAGCGACGCGCGTTCAACATTAAATTTGAGCACACGTTTAGCTCGACCCGGATTCTCATTTTCTTCACCGAAACCTAAGAATAAGCTAAAAATAAGAAAACATTTTCTGGTGCTATATTTCTTAAGCCGTCAATTAATTGCCGCCGTCATTGTAACACAGCCTTCTTAATCACATAGTTATATCTATGCAACGCCAGGCCGACCACATCCGATCCAACGAGACCTCACCAACCCCTAGGCCCTACCTGGGCAAATTCTTCCAAAATAAGCAGAAAAAAATCTCACCTAAGATAATCAATCCGCGCCCCTAATTTTCAATTCCCATACTCCTACCATCGTGTGGCACTAAACCTTCCATCCCGAAAGTCAACCTTCGCGAACGTGACATGACGAAAATGATGGACACTTCTAATGGGATAACGCCAGTTGCTGCCCATCGATTGCGTCCCTGCGTTTTTCACACCGTGGCGACGGCGCTACGTGCCGTTCAGCAGCCTGACCAGAGACGTTCACGTTCGTCACGTTCGTCTTCAAGTATCGTGTTCAATTTCATCGCCTTTAGCACGCATGAAACGGGTGACGTTCCCGGGGGCCAGAGCGCAATGATGGAACGTCTTTCGCTGTCATACCCGGTCGAATTGACAACCACGTTTGACGCGAGCACGAAAGTAGATGAGCCACTTTGACAACGTTTTCCACGAAAGGAACCCCACAAACCAAAAACGCACCCCCCTCGTTCTTAGATTGGGTTCTTTTTAAAGTTATGTAACTCTTCTCCATTTGCCGTAGTCGGTACGATTATGGTCTCTTGTGGCTGATAATTATTCGTACGAGAGTGCAGGTATCGCCTAACCCTGATCTAGCACTCTTGGATCTCTATTCTTCCGGTCACGATCCGGAACAAGGCCAACCGCTAACATGGATGTTTTAATTGTTTGGTCAATGGATTACCATCGATATCATAATGTTTAATTTGGAGATGCAAGAATGATCGGTGTTAAAAAAAGTCTCACACCGGAGAATCGTTAATGTATCTTGTTAGCTCATACATTGCCCAGCTCAAGCTCGGAAACCGATGGTTGGTTGACTAGTGCTTCACCCTTAATTTTAGGAAAGGAATCTTGTGATCATATCGCGAGGAGAGAAGTTTATAAAGAGCGTATAAATTCCATTACTAATTGATATGAGATATTTTATCAACACAAAAGAAAAAAACCACTTAAGCAATTTTTTCCCAATTTTCTAAAGATAATTTCTGGGTAATTATCGTACTTATGTACACACACACACACAAAAAAAAAAAAAAAAAAAAAAATCAAGTTGTCACATGGATATGTACATGACTAATGCAAAATTGTAGTCACCAACATGATGCATTGTTGATGACCATGATGATCAATATCAAATTTAGCAATCAGCAATAGCGTACATAGATAACGCACTTTGATGATTACTTATAAAAACGAATGGTTAACGATAATCGACCGAGGTATCAGTGAATAAGAAGGAGCAAACCATCAAGGTCTTTGAATGGATAGAGAGCATCAAGGTGTTGCAAATCCAAGGTTACTAGGGATAAAGAAATTGAGATCATGAAGCAATTGACGAACAAGATTAGAAGATCATGAGGGCATGGGCGCAAGACTTTCAGAAGTGAAGAAATATGGATGCAATCGCAAGAAACGCTTGAGATGAATGCAAGTGCTGGAAACCATTCAAGAACAGTTACCACACCTCTACTGTAAATACCACTGGTTGTTTTTTCTTTTTTTTGATGACCCATGAACGCCAAGCAAACCTAGGGTGACGCTAGCGGAGGACCTATTACCTCGGCATCACACTTAAGACACCAAGTGTCTCCACTTGGTTTCGAACCCCTCACCTTTGGACAATGATCAATAGAGCTCTTATCCAGCAGAGCGGTGGTGTAAATACCATCGGTTGTTTATTGAGTACTTCCGCACAAATCAAACGAATTTACTATCTTTAAGTTATTTTTACCTTTTTTGTACTATACTTTTATTTTACAAATTCGTGTCGTTGATTAAATTCTGGTATGTTTCTTAGCTGTAATTTCCTAATCAACACTGTCAATTAAATTTCAATGTGTATCTTTATCTTGGCGTGTTTAGACTTTGTTGTCAATTAAATATCAACAAAATTTGTTTACATTTGGTTCATTTGTAATACCCGTATTTCTTAAGCTTTGTTGTTGATTAAATTCTATTACGGTTTGTGTCCATATAGTCTCGTTCAAATCCAAGTTTGTATCCTTATTTGCCTGGATATTTCCAATCTGGAGTTGGCATAAAACCTATCTCTTTTAACAAAAATTGAAAACGACTTTCGATGAAAGATATTTATCACGAGAGAAATTTCGGCAAAACAATACTTTTGAGTATAGCACCGAGTTCATGTCCTTTACATTATGGTGGTATAAAGGGAGACTTGAATCTCTTCAAGAAACGACCAAGAACGACTCAAAAGTTCTCGAGTTGCCAATTTGGTCAACCGTGGAAGTTTTTCACTGGAGAAATTCGGATGCGACATTGTCAAAGTCGTTACATTGTGATGGTTATACATTATCAGCTTCGTGGACCATCGGCATTTTTAAGGTATTTGGTGAGAGTGGTGACGGAAGGTGGGGCTGAAATTGGAGAGAAGAAAAATAATTTGCAAATTGACAAAATAAGGGCCTGTTGCCTTAAAAAAAGAACCCCAACTTTAACCCCTATCCCAATTTTATCCTAATTTTTTTTTATTATCTCATTAAAAATACACCTAACTTTTACTTGAGTCCCATATCTACCTTGTTAGCCCTTTGTCCAAAATTGCTTTAGTGATCCTACGTGGCATTTCCACATTTTTGTTCTAATTTTTCCCCACATTTCATATTCACATAAATGTCTTTTGGAGATAAATTTCCACGTCAACCCAAATGACATCTTCTTGAATCTGAAATTTGGGTAAAAAATTAAAACAATTTTGATTAGCTTTCCTCAATTGCTCTTACTTTTAAAGAGTCTTTCTTCATCTTACTCAGAAATCTTCGATTTGGCACTCAATCTTCAATCTCTTGTACTTGGGACTCTTCTATCTCTCATGGTTGGAGAGCTTGTGCGCTGAGAGCTCGCGCCTGGGACACTTAGCTTGAGACGCTTGAACAACTCGTGTTCGAGAATTTTCGTCTCTTGATTGTCAATGAGAAATTTGGGCAAAGAATTAGTGATGGTTGATTTGGGACTTGAATAAAAGTTTGTGATTATGAGACAAAAAAAAAAGTGTATGTTATAATTATGACTGGATCTAAATTGGAAGTTTTTTATGGAACAAAAAGAAATTATGGTAGAATTGAGATTAGAGCTAAAGTTCCGGATCTTTTAAGGTATTAGGCACAAATCATGGGATTATAATTTGATTGATAAACGTCTATTCTCTTTCCTCCTTTGTTTTACTTATCTTGGATCGATGTCCAAATCGCATCAGCATATACGTCACACATAATAAACGCGTCATATTAAACTAAACTCAATCCACAGAGTCGTTCCGTCGTCCTCATTTGAATACAAACGATCGAGCTGACCTAACAAATATTAATATAATCTGCGTTGACCTTAATCGTTAGCTGACTGATCTTTTTCGATTGTTAAAAACTAACATCGGATTAAAGTTATTGAGAATCGTACAATTATTTGTACGCGCACATTTGTGCATAAAGAGAATGAGAAAGGACAGAAGGGAAAGGTGTTGAAATTGTCAGAAGTCTTGCTCCACGGAGCCCCCCGCGGCCGGCAAGGTCGCCGCCATGTGGACCACACGACCGCGGCTTAGGACAAGGACCTTCGTAGTTACCTTCCCGGCACAAAAGAGATGTTCGATTTCGTGTTTGACCGGTTCGTTTTTATATTAGGATCCGCGTTCTTCTGATCGATTTGCTCAAATTGACCCCGTTTTCGTTTTCATTGCCAGCGCTTATTTGGTCATTTTTTGACGTGTCCTAATCTCGTCTTCTAAATAGCACGAGCCAAGAAGGTCGGTCAAGAAAGAGAAAAGAGAATCTTAGATGCGTTTGGTGCACGTGACCCGAACGAGGCTATCCAATACTCGTGCAATAGGATCTAGACCCTTGTGGTCCACTTGACCCGTTCAAGTATTGAATGTGCATCGTATGTCCCTCTTGGAAACATCTAATTCAGTTCCATTGAAGGTGCGTTGCATGTCCCTCTTGGAAACATCTAATTCAATTCCATTGTTGCAAATGCTCTCTCTCTCTCTCTCTCTTTCCATTGTTGCAAATGCTCTCTCTATATGACATGGCCTGATTGGCCTCCACTTTAGGTTGAAAATTATCTACCCTAATTTAGATGGTGGTGCCAACAACATTTGCGGCAATGGTAAATAGCATCATAGTGAGAATGGTAACTAAAACTGTGATTCGAATATGATTTTATTTTTTTAGAGAAAGAGAATGAAATAGGTTGGAGGCAAATTTTTTTAATTAAATATAATTACATTGAAGTTCTAAAACTTGTCATAAATTTGCAATTACGTTTTAAAACTCATGAAAGGTACAACTATGCCCTAAAACTTATCAAATTGGTGAAATTGAGTCATTTTGTTAACTCCGTCCAACTTCGTTGATGAAAAATTTTGACGTGACTCTTTTAATGATATTATCTCTTCCACGTGGCTAAAACAAAAAGCATAAAGTTAAAACAACATCGTTTTGGTCCAAATTTGATTTTTCATACAATTTTTATTTAAATTTTATTTGAAAAGCTATTTTTTTTATAAAAAAAAAAAATGAGAAACCATCTTCAACCATCCCCACCCTTGTGGGCCTTCTCGATGAAGGGGGGCGGCAAGGGTGATAGTTGTGCAATCCCTTTCCCCCTTAGGACCTATTTGTTTGTGTTATTTTTTTGTTAGGAATCGAAACACAATTTCGTTATTTTTTGTTAGAACAAAAAAAACAAAAATACATTCGTTTAGGGCTGCATGTTTTCATTTTTTTTTTTTGTTTATGAACAGAAATTTTATTTTTTTTGTTCTCGGGAGAAAAAAAAAAAAGTAAACTTGCGTTTGTTTGCGTTTTTCAAAATCGATTTTTTTTGTTAGAATACAAAAAGAACAGAAATGAGAAACAAAAAAAAATTGTTTCTTTGTTAGGAAACGATTTTGAAGAAACATTTCTTCTTCTTCTCTCTCTTCTATTTTCTTCTTCTCTTTTCTTCTTCTTTTTCTTTGGCTGGTCGCCGGCCGGCCATGGCCGGCGACGTTGTCGAGGGCCGGCGATTTCGCCGGCGTCGCCGGCCCCCGGCGAGGCCGAGCGTCGCCGGTGGCCGGGCGAGCTCGAGGCGAGCCTCGTCGTGGCCGGGCGAGGTGCCCGGCCCCATCGGCCGGATTCTTGGGAGACCGTGACCGACCGAAAGAAGAAAAAATAAAAAAAGAAAGAAAAAAAAGGAAAAATAAAATAAAAATATTTAAAAATTAAAAGAAACAAAAAAAGAATAAAATTTACCAAACGTGTTTTATTCATTTTTTATTCTCGGAACAAGTTTACCAAATGCATCTTTCGGTCAAAATTGTTTTAGGAAATGTAAATACTTTTTCTATTTCATTTCGAAACAATTTTTTAATAAACGTTACCAAACGCGTCCTTACATTTTTTGTTCCTAGAAACAAAAAATCTTTTTTTGGTTCTCGAAAACACTTCCGAGAAACAATTTTTCTCTTTCCTATTTTTTCCTTCTCTTTCTTTCTTCTTCTTTTTTTTTTGGCCTGTCACCAGACTCGACCATAGTTGGCGACCGACCATTGAGGGTTGGTAACCTCACCGGAGCATTGCCGGCCCCGGCGAGGCCAAGTGTTGTCGGAGCATCACCAACCCCGGCGAGGCCGCCGGCCCTCGTCGGCCGGTCGTCGGCCATGGCCGAGGTCGGCGGCGGCCAAAAGAAAAAAAGAAAATAAAGGAAAATAAAATAAAAATATTTAAAAATTAAAAGAAACAAAAAAATTATACAAGTTTACCAAATGTATTTCAGCTTTTTTTTTCTATTCCAGGGAATATAAATTATACAAGTTTATCAAACGCGTTCCTCTGTTCAAAAGTTGTTCCTCGGAACGAAATAGTTTTTTCTATTTCTTTTCCTTGAATAATTTTTGAACAAAAATGTTATCAAACGCACAATTAGTTTCTAGATTTATTTTATTTTATTTTAAATTTAAATTAATTTTTATTATTAAATAAGATTCGTTTTGAAAATTAAATTTAGCTTTGGGAAAAAATATTAATGAGAAAATCGAAAAAAATAAATTTTATTAAAAATTATTTTCGTTGATACCAACCGTTTATATAGGACAATTGGCATTCATGTTAGCGATTTTTAGCCAAATTAATCAAATTGAGTCAATTGGCAAAATGCAAAAATATTTAGGGCTCAATTGGTACTATTAAAATATTTAAAATCGAATTGGTAAAAATATGATAGATTTCAGATTTTTAGACTATTTTTTTCAAAAGTGGGGTCAAACCCATCTGCCCATAGGCAATGAGTCACTTTCAATGCTCCATTAGAGTCTCTTATGTCACTTAATGTATTGAATATATAATATGATTTTAGTACATTCAATGCTATTCCGGCTAACAATGTTTCAACATCACACCTATCAAACCCAACTAATCACAACATCTAACATTATTAATAACCTTCAACCTGTGCCGTACGTTGCCACGGTTTCAATAATCAATTGCACTTGTATAATCGTTTAGGTCGAGACACTTTCGTCGGGACATATCAAAAGCCTTTTTCCCAATTGGGGGGATTACTTGAAGCAAAGCTGGATTAGCTCCACAAGAAATGCATCCACCATCATAACATCTACTCACACTGATTGTTTAATGTAAATTTCAATTCCATTCAAAACCAACATGAGCGAATCAGTACGGTTGATTTGAGCGGTAACATTTTCCAAATCAAACCTATATTTTTTATATATTTTTTTTTATCATTTGCAGGCACCGACATATGGACTCGGCTAAAACATCTATCCGTGACATCGTTCGCTTGTCTAGTCTAGACTTAGAGCAATGAATATGCGTGGCCCAAAAGTAAATAATATCGCATCTTTCTCAATGATGCAAGAGAAGAGATGATCAGTTTCCTCATTTCCACAAGTTGGGTTATTTTTTTATTTTATTTTTTTGGGGGGTGGGTGGGTGTTGGTGTTATCTCTCTGGCCCAAAATGATGATGAGAGCAGAATATTCTAATAACATCATCCAGAAGTATCCAAACGAGCACTCTTTTTTTTTTTTTTTTAAATTTCCTTTTTGTCAGAACGTCAGATATACCTTGGAATATTTCCCAATGGAATATAACATAATCCCCTCTCGGCATTAAAAGACAAGTAATGCCAAAACAGGGGAGGCCGAGTGACTCCGATCAATGCCCATGCAAAAAATACGATTCCGCGCACGTCACGAAGCACTCGCCCCTCCCCTTAATTAATGGCTTAGGGCCCCACTTAATCACTGATTGGATCTCGAGGGAGGATTATCTTCCTAATACGTCATATGAAGGGCTTGGATTCGCTTGAAATACGCGACCCTTTTTTTAAGGCTAGCTTTTTCGTGGGGGAGGGTCGAATCTAATGTGCGTTTTGCAGGTCGGTCGCTGGGAAAACACCCAAAAAGTTTGACGTCGATCGATGGAAATGGCGGACCGGCTCGTGGTTTGTGCAAAGAGGTAAGGCTAACGTAGGACAGTCAGGTGATTCCCCCCTCTTCTTCTTCTTCGTCATCCTCGTCATTGTCGTGGTGGTGGATGTTTACTGCAAGTCAAGATCAGCGATTGGGCGGTATTGCACTGATTCAAGATTTAGGTAGCGATTATTAAATTATTTCTTTTGTGAGTAGCCAACAAAAGGGTAATTGTCGAAAAGTCCCGAATCTATTATACTGATGATCAATTTAGTCACAAATTTTACAATTTTGACCGATTCAGTTATAATTCTTTGACAATTTATCAATTTAGTCATTTTAACTTATTTTGATTGGAAATCGTTAACATGACTATCGGCACTGACGCATATGATTTATGAATAAATATGATTTCAAAGAACATTTGACTTAGAGAAGAACCCATGACTTGAAAAAATTTAAGTTTCTTGTTTGCTTTAATTCTTCGTTTTGGATATTATGCGTCTCAAAATAGTCTATTTTAATAAGATGTGGTTAGAACTACTCGTATTAGAGAATCATCACCCGGGCGGTTGATTAGTGATTCCATATAGCGTGCTGAATATCGGTATAATTGGTGGCTGGTCCTTAATAAATTTTTTGGATTATTAATCACGACGATAATGATGATGATGATAATTAGTTAATCAGTGTAGGTGGAGTATTATCGTTCTGAAATTAGATAGCATCCGCATGAACCCATCAATTCGAAGCGACCCACCAATGATGGAGGAGAAATTTTAATTAATTTCGTGAGACATGTGTGCTTTTTTTTTTTACCTTTTTTTTTTTTGGATCCGAAATTCGATTTTTCATGCGAAGTTGATTTATGACCCGATCGCATTATTGCCGGCTATTGACCGTCTTTCCGTGGACTTTGTCCGCTTTCCCTCCTCCTTCGGCCCATCTTCTGACAGGTTCAGCATCTCGCGGTACGACACGTGGATTCGCTAAAGGTGGCGGTCGTGTGGGATGCTCGTTCTTGTCGGGTTCACCAACGTTGGCGGGTATATTCTTTTTCTCCAGCGTGGATTTTACGGCTCTTTGATCACGACGTCTCTATTTTATCATATTTTGTCGATTTTGTTGAAATTTTTTTTATTATATTTTGTCGATTCTGGTGAACATTTTTTTTTTCCCCTGCTTTTCGTAGAAGAGGCGATCGGGACGGTTCCAACGGTTAGCTGATTCGCGTTGGGAAGAATTCTTTCTCTAGCAGGTCAGTAAAATCTATTCTTCTAAAATTGCCTTGAGTAAACGTGTAGGCATGGTATGATGATTCAAGAGTTTATGTTTTTCATTGGTGCAACCCCTCCTATTTTTTTATTTTAGAATAACGAGTTCCCTTCGTAACAAGTAACTTGCAAAGAAATATGCAATAACTTCAATATTAATTTTGTAACTAATGCATTTTGGCCGGATTCCAAACAATTTTTCTACAAATTGTTCACATGATGGATACGGGGCCAATTTTTAAGATGCCACGTCAATGCAATGTCGACAGTCCGTCCTTCCCTTGTCGCACCTTGGATCCCTAAAAATTTGGTCGAAATCTAGCCAACGTGCATTAATTGTAAAACGATGAGAGTTTGGTGATTAGGGTACTTAGTCGAGGGTCCTAGAATCAATTTTCAGCAATTTGTTTGCGAATTTCACTAAACTTTAAGCGACTGCAAGAAAAAATTAGCCATTCTTGTCTCTCTCTCCCCCTCACCCTAGAAATCAATCCTAGAACCCTGGACTAAGTGCCCTAACCACCAAACCCCTCTGCCGACGAGCCATATGCCCATCAACTTTATTTATTTTTTTTACCTCACAACGGATTGAAGGAAAAGATGACCGCTTGTAGAGCCTAACACACGCTAGGCTGGAAAGGCTTAGGCCACCTTTAGGATCGCAGAATCACGATTACGAGATGATAATCCTAAGTGATCTTTGAATTGCCGCGTGTGGTCCTCTTGAATTTTTCCTAACCTTGACTACAACTAACGCGTAATCGGTAAAGGTGCATTACTTTCTAGACGTTGCATGCACGCTGTTTTGTTTCGTCTTCTCATCGTGGACAAAGTCTTTATTTCTAGCAGGTTTCTTGATCGATCATGAAAATTTCAATTCTTAGGTTTCCACAAAAAAAAAAAAAAAAAAAAAAAAAAAATTGAGCGAAAAGGCTCTTGGAAAACAAAGGACGCGTTCGTGTCTATATGAATCCAAAGTGACTTGACCCCGATTAGGAAAAGTCCGTCAGAACTTCCGCTACGCGGATAGACCACAACCAGAAAGTTTTGAGTTGGAAAATTCCTTTATATACACATAAAATCACATGGACAAAACTTTCAATTAATAAATGGATTGACTTTCAACCAATTCAAATTGAAATCGTCCTTCAAAAGGGTGTTCACTTTTCTCCAAAAGATGGTCACTTGAAATTGATTTGTTCAAGAGTCAAGATGGTGTCCCGCGTGAATCATCTTTGGAAAGTAATTATTCCTCCATTCACATTGAATTGCTACCGCATAAATCCGCTAGTTGTGACAAATGTAACAATGATACTATAAGGACCGTAGTTTCATTAAAGGGATATATAATATCGATTCTTTCATAAATCGCGTTAACATAGTATATATCGCTAGGGATATATGAGTCACAATGAAATCACACTGCGACTTCAGAGAATATAAATGATTGGAGATCTGAATTCGAAAAATCCAGCGCTAGAGATGACACCCTTTGCCGCTCAACTAATCCAATTTGGGAATTTTCTCTTCGTTGCCTATCTTGATAACATAAGCTTGCCTGCAATCCCCCTGTTCTAGCACCTTCCTGGATATTTTATTTGCATGCGCGTCGTTTTCCCGGTATTTCCAATATTTTGGGCAAGTCTTTTCTTTCTAGAAGGCTTAAGTGATATATGATATGACATTACACGGGAGGAAACAAGTAAAAGGACGATAAGACAGAAAAGCTCAGGCAGCATCCGGACCTCCCGCATTTACATCCATTCCCTTTGATTCCATCAAAATTCTTCTATCCGCTGGATACACCCCGCTACAACATTCTTCAATTATGATTAGCCTCGAATTTAGTTGACTTCCATGCAATTCACCTCGAATTTATTTGATCTTTTGAAAAGAAACCGTCTTTCGTCACAAGACTTGTTGAAACTTGATGTAAAGTCATCGTTTTCACAAGAAATTAAATACCCCGAGATTCGTATGTCAGCCAAAAATGAATAAGGATGTAGGAAAAAAAGATCAGATTCACGCCTAATTAGAAAAGAGGAAAATGATTAGTTTATCGAGACGAGACGCATCATTAGAAATAGTTTAAGGAAAGAAAAATCGATGAGGATTGAATATGCAAAAAAGACTGAATAAAAATAGTTCCAAAGCGTTTGTTGGCATTTGGGATTAGTTTTTTGTTAGGGGGGGCCTTCATCTGCCCGGCTATCACGTTGCAACTTCCTCCACCTCCACGACAACGCATTGCTTTGATCGGTTCTCCTCTCTATAATCACTCACTCCCTTATTTGTCCTCGAACCCTTCATTATCGTATCCCCCAACCCACGCTAATCTGAACCACGAAAAACAATAATCAAGGGAGTGAATTTGGAAGAGGAAAGGACCCCAAGAAACGAAAGAGGGGGGGGACATTCAGTGCAGCTCAGCTCCCCACTATCTGTCCTTTTTCTCTCGACAATGTTAATGTAATTCCTAGTTAAATGAAATTTAATGGGAATTTTGACGGTGCAATATTACCCAAGGCTTTCCTTTCGGTAAAGACCTTATCTGGGAGACGACAGCCAAACTCGCCTTGGCAGCTCCCCCGCGGACAGCCTAGAACATGGGAAAAATTTATTATGGGGAGCCAGGAGAAAAGGAATCTGGGTTTTTTCTTTGTCTCTTTCTTCTTCTCGGAGGAGACCAAAGGCTCGACGCCCCTGATGACATCACGGGTCGTCGTCGGAGGGGGAGGAGGCCTTTCCCGCGATATTGAATAGTACGCGAGTACCGCCTGTTGTATTTGTTGTTGTTTTTGTTTAATTTTTCCTTATATCATTTTCCAAGAACCTCCTCTGCTTTTTCTTCGTCTTCTTTTTTTCCATGTTCTAATGGTAAATCTCCCACCTTTTTATGACTTTTCTTTGTCTGTCGAGGAAGTGGGTTTGTATGGGATATCGAGTTTCTTCCTTTTGACCTTTTTCGGCGGGAGGTGACGGAAATTCGAGCTTCCGAGCTCGTTCCCGTTGCTGATGCATTTGCCCGGAAGGGGAAATAGGAGAGAGAGAGAGAGAGAGAAGGGAGAAAAATATAAGGAGTTGGAAAGTCAAATTTGTAGAGCCAAGCCAAGTCTACGTTCAACGCCTTACGTTTGCGCTTATGTTTGAGAGAGAGGGAGAGGCAGAGAGGGAGAGGGGGGGAGTTAAACAAGAGAATATTTATTCAAACCCATGTCCGTGGCAGCATTTTAATGAGCTCTCGAGAAGGTTGATGTGTCCTAGTTTAAAAGGCCTCCTCCGCCTCGTCCTTCTCCTCTCTCTCTCTCTGTGGTAGTTGTTACTGTTATATGCTGCAGCTTTTCTCCCTCCCTATCCCTCTCTCTCCCTCTCTCTCATAGCTCTTGTTCTTGTTCTTTTATTTTTTTTTTCCCAATTTGCTTGGGATCAGTATTTGTTCATTGGTTCATTCAGTTTCTGGGTACTTTTGAGCTTCTGGGTCGGAGTTCTTTTCTGTTGCTGTGTTTATCTGGAGCTAGATCTGTCTTCGCTTTCGAGCGTTTACTCTGGAAATTTTTTTTTTTTTTTTTTTTTTTTTTTTGGTGGAGGTGGTGACTTGATCTTGGTTGGAAGAAGCCGTTTTCAAGGAGAATCTTTATCCTGTTAATTGCGAAATTTTCTTTTTGAGGTCTTCAAGAACTCATTTCGAGTTCTGTTTCTAGTGAATTTCCTCTGGAATTTGGCGAAGGACTGTCGGACTGGGCTTTGTGCAGCCTGGAGAGCTGCATTATTTGCTGGGCAGGATCAGAATTTTCTTTTGGTTCTAGAGTTTCTCAAGTGTAGTATCAAGTTGGGATAGCGGTAGCTTCTCTAGCTGAAGGGAGGAGGTGGGAAGGAAAACAGAAATCGAATGGCTGGTGGAAGAAGAAGAAAGCTGCATTTTAGCAAGATCTACTCATTTAGATGTGGGAAGGCATCTTTCGAGGAAGACCATTCGCAAATTGGGGGACCAGGATTCTCTAGGGTAGTCCATTGCAATGAACCGGATTGTTTTGAGGCCAATATTCACAATTACACCGGCAACTATGTCAGGAGCACAAAGTATACACTTGCCACTTTCTTGCCCAAATCCTTGTTTGAGCAGTTCAGGAGGGTGGCCAACTTTTACTTCCTGGTCTCAGGAGTCCTTGCCTTCACATCCCTTGCGCCTTATTCGGCCAGTAGTGCCATCGTTCCTCTTGTCCTTGTTGTTGGCGCCACCATGGTTAAGGAAGGTATAGAAGATTGGCGGCGGAAACAGCAGGTAGTACTATTTTCCTTACTCCACTTAATTTTGTCCATTAAACTTATTGTTATCATACTTCTGAATTCTCTCTCTTGGTTAGTGTAATCAAGCGAATTTGGTTGGTTCTGGGTCGCTCTGGAATTCCTGGAAAACCGATTAAACTGAACTTTGTTTTGGACTTGAAAATAACGAATTTTTGGAACCTTACTAAGTACACTTGTGTGGAAGTACATTCAGATGTGAAGTAGATTGATCTTCTGGGACCTTATGCTTGCAATTGGTTGTATCAAATAGCTTCCGCTCTTGCTTAACTAATGGTGCAGTTCATACTGTAAATCTCTATGCTGATTTTCTCCTTTTTTTAAAATCAATCAGAAAATAGAAAAAGGCCGTACATTTGTTTATGTGTGATTGTGTGATTTTGAATGTATTAGGAATTAAATAGAAAATATCGTTACTTGCTGATGTAGATTTCCACTTCTGCAACATCTTTGTTTCATGCCTGTGATTTCATTAAACTTCCACACCTCCAATCTATTCACATCACCAATACAGTCTGTATCAGTTCTTTTGGTTTTGGTTGTATCTGTTGGTGTTTTGTTTAACCCTTCACATATCATCCAGGATATTGAGATTAACAATAGAAAAGTCAAAGTTCACCGGCAAAATGGAGTTTTTGACTGCACTGAGTGGAAGAATCTGAGAGTAGGAGACATAGTGAAGGTAGAGAAGGATGAATTCTTTCCAGCCGATCTCCTCTTGCTATCATCTAGTTATGAAGACGCTATCTGCTATGTTGAGACCATGAACCTTGATGGTGAGACAAACTTGAAAGTAAAACAAGCATTGGAGGTAACCTCACGTTTGCATGAGGACACAGACTTCCGGGACTTCCAAGCAACTGTGAAATGTGAAGACCCAAATGCAAATCTATATTCGTTCGTTGGAAGTATGGAATTTGAAGAGCAACAGTACCCCCTTTCTCCTCAACAGCTTCTTCTTAGGGATTCGAAGCTGCGAAACACGGATTTTATATACGGGGCAGTTATCTTCACAGGGCACGACACGAAGGTTATACAAAACTCCACCGAACCACCATCAAAGAGAAGCAAAATCGAGAGAAAGATGGACAAAATCATCTACTTCTTGTTCTTCATTCTATTCTTGATGGCTTTTGTTGGGTCCATTTTCTTTGGCATATATACGAAAGAAGATCTGCAAAATGGGAAAATGAAGAGGTGGTATCTTAGGCCGGACAGTTCTGCAATTTACTTTGACCCCAAGAGAGCGCCAGTTGCTGCCATCTATCATTTCCTGACTGCACTGATGTTGTACAGCTACTTCATTCCAATTTCACTGTATGTGTCCATAGAAATTGTCAAAGTTCTTCAGAGCATCTTCATCAACCAGGATATTCACATGTACTATGAAGAAGCTGATAAACCAGCGCATGCCCGTACATCGAATCTGAATGAGGAACTTGGGCAAGTTGATACAATACTTTCTGATAAGACAGGAACTCTGACTTGCAACTCGATGGAGTTTGTCAAGTGTTCAATAGCTGGGACGGCCTATGGACGTGGTGTCACTGAGGTTGAGAGGGCTATTGGTAGGAGGAAGGGATTTCCAGTGGCTCATGGGAAAGAGAATGGCAATGACCAATTTGAGCACTCAGCTGATCCAAAGCCATTGATTAAGGGATTCAACTTTAATGATGAGCGAATTATGAATGCAAATTGGGTGAAGGAGCCTCATGCAGATGTTATTCATAAGTTCTTTTGTGTGCTGGCACTTTGTCATACTGCTATACCCGAAGTGGATGAAGAGACAGGAAAGGTATCTTACGAAGCTGAATCGCCTGATGAAGCAGCTTTTGTCATTGCCGCCAGAGAAATTGGTTTTGAGTTTTACAAGAGAACACAAACGAGTATTTCATTGTGTGAGCTGGATCCGGCAACTGGGCAGAAAGTTGAAAGGTCGGTGTCTTTTGCTTCATCACTAATTAAATATAAACCATGCTGCAGTCTACTGGTCATCACCAAGATTCTTGTGATCTTAGTGGTCTATACCCCTGAAGTATAAAATAGGAAACGAACTCAGATGCTCTAAAGTAGTTGGATTTTTCATCCCATCAAAGCTTGTAATTCAGAGGAATCGTGATAGAGGGTTGAGCATTAGTGATGGTTCTTTTTTTCGCCCCTGGTAGGAGCACCTCTTTTCCTTGTCATTTTGTATGCTTGATTTTGAAGTCTACCCTTGCTGGTAAATATACAAATTTAATACCTCTACAGTTACTTTAATAAACCCACCTCTCCATGGATCAATCATATGATAATTGTTGGCAGGCTTTGCTTTTACCACTTAGTTATTTTCTTGACAGTATTAATTTCATCTGCAGGGTGTGCCAGCTTTTGAATGTTCTAGAATTCAACAGCTCAAGGAAGCGGATGTCAGTGATTGTGAGAAATGAGGGAGGACAGCTACTATTATTGTGTAAAGGGGCCGACAGGTTTGTTTTCAACTGCTTAATTCAAGGCTTTGTCCCATTCCTCATTCATGCACTTTACTGATGTCAGAATTTGCACTCTAAAATTCTATGCAGTGTCATGTTTGAAAGGCTATCAAAGAGTGGTCTGGACTTTGAAGAGAACACCAGGGATCATGTGAATGAGTATGCTGACACAGGCTTGAGGACATTAATACTTGCCTATCGCGAACTTGGAGAAGATGAGTACAGGGAGTTCAATGAGAAATTTAATGAGGCCAAGAATTTGGTTAGTGTAGAGCGTGACTCATTAATTGAAGAAGTGATGGAGACAGTTGAGAAGGATCTGATTCTCCTTGGCGCCACTGCTGTTGAGGACAAGCTACAGAATGGGGTAAGACAAGAAATATCAAAATTAATGAGTTAGTCGGCCATCAAAGGAGTGAAAATGAATTTCCTGTGTCTTTGCTGGTAGGTTCCTGACTGCATCGACAAACTTGCTCAAGCTGGGATCAAAATATGGGTTTTGACGGGAGATAAGATGGAGACAGCCATCAATATTGGGTATAGTTTGCACATATTATCTTTAGGTCGATATCATTTGCAAAGTCCAACCTTGCTACAATGCTCTGTCCTTCTAATCTCTGAATACAATATATTGCAGGTTTGCTTGTAGCTTATTAAGACAAGGAATGAAGCAAATCATAATCACTCTGGAGAACCCTAAGATTCAAGCATTAGAAAAGGCAGGAGAGAAGACTGCGCTAAGAAAGGTGCGCCAGAACATGGAGAGAGAGAGGGATAGAGGAGGGGAAAAGAGAAAAAGGGGGGGGTTCGCAAGTCTAGAAAAGATATTCTTTTCCTAACATGTGCAACTCTTTGAAAACATTTAAGCCCCTCATTTACTGCATAAAGAAACACATTAGTATAGGGGATATGGACTTCTTTAATCTGTTTGCCACCTTCCTCTAAGTTGGTTTTTCCAACGCAGAAGAGGAAGTGAAATAAATTATATTTCTTACTGAACTATCGCCGATTGATCCTTCAGGAATCGAAACAAAGTGTTCTTCAACAGATAAATGATGGGATGGCTCTGCTCAGACAATCAAGTGGAAGCTCTGAAGCATTTGCTTTGATCATTGATGGAAAATCACTTGCCTATGCTTTGGAGGATGATGTTAAGGATAAGTTTCTACAACTTGCAGTCAGTTGTGCATCTGTTATATGCTGTCGTTCATCACCAAAGCAAAAGGCCCTGGTGAGTCCTTACGTTTAGTATGCATTTCTTACTTGGAGGGTTGCATCCCTTCATAATTTTTTGCACTTATGCCATTCATGCAAACAATACGTAACCCAGTAAGTCACACGTAACATTCAAAACTGGTAAATGCAGGTGACGAGATTGGTTAAAGCCGGAACTGGCAAAACGACGTTAGCAATTGGTGATGGTGCAAACGATGTGGGAATGCTCCAAGAAGCAGACATTGGTGTTGGAATTAGTGGGGTTGAAGGAATGCAGGTAATCATCAGAATGTAAAGAAATTATATTAATTTCTTTCCTTTTTCCAATTTTACATCAGCTATCTTATCTTAATATTTCTTACATATGTTATCTTTTCTCTGCTTCTCCAATAATCCAGGCAGTCATGTCCAGTGATATTGCCATTGCTCAGTTCCGTTACTTAGAGCGCTTGCTTCTTGTGCATGGACATTGGTGTTATAGGAGGATCTCAACAATGGTAATGCTCTTCTAAATCTAGAAACAGGCATCAGTATGTCTACATTATGACCGATAAAATGATTGGAAACGATCCAATAAAGCCCTTTAATTTGTCCAATGATGATGCTGTCTTTCTGCTGCAGATATGCTACTTTTTCTACAAGAACATTGCGTTCGGCTTCTCTCTCTTCTTGTATGAAGCACATACCTCTTTCTCTGCGCAACCTGCCTACAACGATTGGTTTATGTCGCTTTTCAATGTCTTCTTCACATCACTCCCTGTAATTGCACTGGGAGTTTTTGATCAGGATGTATCAGCGCGGTTTTGTCTCAAGGTATGTTCATGTTTTAATCGAATGTCAATAGAGTTTACTACATATTGACATGTAGCCATATAAGGGATCAAATCATAGGGAAACGCAATGTAAACGCTTACCGATTTCTTGTGGCAAACACGTTAGATGAATATCTCACGACTCTTGATAGTGACCTTATAAATTTAGTCCCCTTCTTTGGTGAAAGTTCTTTCCTCTTGCATTCTAATTCATCACAGAGTTGGATAATTTTGGAAAATGCCTAAGGCTTTCTGCTGGAAACTCAAAACAAGATCAACTTAAGCCTTTGTACTGATCAGGAGCATCAAAATCTTTTAGGAAAGTGAAAGAACAAAGATAGTTCTTGTTAACAAGTGAAGATAAGCAGAACGTGATATAAATTTGCTATTTCCAATGCACTACTCTTTTGTTATGTGTAATCACTGCTTTACAAATCAAATATTCCTAATGAAATATGCTTAACTGGTACCCTGCGGGAAAGGACCTTTATGTTTCTTACAATACTTCACCATGTAGTGGGAGGAAGTGGACCGAGTCTGATCATGGGGCATGACTTCTAGAGTCTCTGGATGAATCTTGCGGCGTAGAAATTAAATTCCACAACTGCAGCTCTCTATTTAATGGTTAACATATTTAGCCTGTCCGTTTGAAGATCATGATTTCAAATATGACCTTTCTCGCATTCATTTTGTTGTATCAGTTTCCTATACTGTACCAAGAAGGAGTTCAAAATATGCTCTTCAGCTGGCGTCGAATCCTTGGCTGGATGTTCAACGGGTTCATTAGTGCCATCATCGTCTTCTTCTTGTGCACATATGCCCTGGAGCCCCAGGCATTTATCAATGATGGGAAAATTGTGGGGTTCGAAATCTTAGGAGCTACGATGTACACATGTATAGTGTGGGTTGTGAATTTGCAGATGGCGCTCGCCATAAGCTACTTCACTCTAATACAGCATGTCTTCATCTGGGGATCCGTTGCCATCTGGTATCTCTTCCTTTTGGTGTATGGAGCCTTACCACCTAAGCTATCAACCACTGCTTACCAAGTCTTCGTTGAAGCGCTTGCCCCTGCACCTTCCTTTTGGCTGGTCACAATCTTTGTGATGATCTCAGCCCTGATCCCTTACTTTTCGTTCTCAGCAATTCAGATGCGGTTCTTTCCCATGTACCATGGAATGATACAGTGGATAAGGCACGAAGGTCGAACAGATGATATAGAGTACTGCAACGTGGTGCGGCAGAGATCATTGCGGCCAACAACAGTTGGTCACACTGCACGTCTAGCCGCAAAATCTAGTCGTGTGCAAGATGGAAATCATAGCAGATGACGAGCCACCGTTACATCTTGGGTAGCTAAACATTAGGATTTGGCAGACTGATGACCGGGAGTTCAAATACAAAACTCGCCCACTGTAGATGAGTTTCACAGGAAATATATGTTGATTAAATTGGCCTCCTTCAAAGTAGACCTTTGCCCTTGATATCACAATAAAGATGTATAGAAACACGGTTTGGTTGTACATTGTGAAATAGGCTGTACATTGTGAATTTTTTGGGGTGCAGCCTCCTGTATCATCGCCAAAATGTATGTAGCACCAGAGAGTATTCATTGTAGGTGTGAATAGTGTACAGAACATCTTATATGATTATCCAGAGGTAGTCTTTCATTTCTCCTTGGATGCTGCACTTGAAATTTCACATTGAGCTATTGAACTCCTGAAAGCGCTTTTGTGGACTGTAACATCATTACATGCGTTCATTGATTAGTTCTCTGTTTGAGTGAAGTTGAAGCAGAAAATTATGTGTAAGCGACTGGACTGCAGAACTGCTCATAATATATATAGGAAAAAGGTAAATCATTGCAAGAAATAAAGCAAGGAGCATTATGGTTGGCAAACTTCCATGAGGTGTTGCTCCATTACTCATGGCAGTGCTGATGAACAGATCTGGAAATTAATTTAGGTTTCATTTGAATTTGCCGAAATGATAAGGTTGTTGAGCATTTAATATCTTGCAGCATCATATCCGGTTGACCCATTAAAAGTCTTTGAGAATACTCTCTGAGGAATCAAAGCTTGGATTTGGTTTCAGAGAATATGCTTCAAATGATTGTCACTTGTGTTGACTTTTCGATGATCATATCCATTCTTGATTGCAATACCTCAGTAACTTAATAAGCTGCCAGTGCTAAAACATCTGTCAACTGAGCTGTACAGAGTCAATGCAGAGGAAGTCAAAATCAGAATGGTCCAGGAAGATACAGCCCTCATCGTGTATTGTTTTCCTGCTGAGCTTTCAAAAATCCATTATTCACGAACTCATAAAATATACTGTTTGACAGAGTGTGCACAAGCGATTCCTTAAGGAAGTAAACAGAATCATCTTGTTGGTGAATTAACTACTCTACTTCCGTCGTGCACTCATGATGTTTCATTTTTCTAAACTCATGACCGACTTCTCTGGTCTCACGGACTTTGTTTGATGCGCTTAAGGAAGGAAATCTGAAAAATAAAACGAAGTGACTGAAGAAATAAGGAAAGTAGTATAGGAATGCTTTTTGTTATAAGTGGTTGTCCTAGCCTTTTGCATTGCTCTGATTTTATTCTGAAGGCAAAAGGAAGACATCATCCTGACTAGCACATTGTGCCACCTTGCAAGGGAGGTGAATGCAATAGAAGATATCAGAAGCTTTGGCTGTCTTCTCAATTGAAAGAAGGTCGGAAATGTTGAAAAGAATTCATTGATTTGTGGCTCCTTGGCAAATCACGCATAAAGAATGGGTTTACTTCCTCTGATATTTGTAGCTGCAGAACCAACAATTTCGATTAGATGAAGCTGAACAACACTGGAATCAAATCCCTGATGATCACATACACATCCTGAGAAGCTCCCTCCAGATTCCCTGCCCCAAAAGCTCCCAAATCCAAACACACCCTTCTGAGACATCTCTTCCAATGCCTTCTCAACCTCCTCCATGCACCGCCCGCCTCTCTCTGACACGTCTAGGAAAAACCCATCTTCCCTGTCTCTCATAGAACACCCGGGCCCTTCCACGAGCTGACCTTCACTTAAATACCTTGTCTTTTCGAGGCTTTTCCTTCTTCTCCTGGAATGCCGAAACCTTTTCTTGGCGAATCGCTTTGTCTTTTGGAATAGCCGGCATGGAATTTTTAACAAGATGAAGACGGCAATCTGGAGGATCAGGCATTGGCAACAACACGACACAACGATGCAATCCGCAGCGAGCGCGTTCCAGTCTTCCATGACTCGAGGATGCGGTTTGGAGGCAAATGATTCGTGGAAGACATTATCTTAGGTTTAAGATCCAAGGTTCTTTGTCTCTCTGGGGAGGTTATTGAGAAGGGTAAAGCAAACAAGCAGATGTCATGTGGCTAAAGCTATTAAAGGTGGCAATGAGTCATAGGGCTTTAAATTGCTTGGCAAATCTTAGGATGCAATCATTGCTTTCAGTGTTGCGTATCAACGAATGAGAGGAATACTAAATTTCAAGGAAGCAACGTCTCTTTTGTTCCCTGTCAAGATCTAGTAATCTTGGAGTCTACTCTTCAGTTTCAGCTGCTACGGGATGATTCTTGGGTTGTCAGGTCTTTGCTTTGGTGTGATTCTCACGTCCTTTGTTTAAGGAGAAAATAGTTTCCAAACAGGGAATGATGTTATGGGAATGATGTCCCATAACATCAACTTGAATTAATCCTGTCCGACGAAGCAGGATCATTAAGCGCTGTTCTTGTCTCTACTAACGAAAAATTGAACATAATAGTTTATTAAGCTTTTGTTAATACTTGATCTAATGGGTTCACAGCTGGTCAATGACTGGATTCTTGCAATTCAAGTTATTGACTGAGATACAGGCTTTGTCATGATTTCGATTACGCTAATCACACCAAAACTTTAAACACACGCAGATTTATAGGAACAGACGTAACAACTTGCGGGACTCATTGTAGCAACTAGAAGGAGCACCTCCTCATCCTTGTCATTGTATTTGGCTTATCAATAGATGAATACTGATATGTCGTTTACAATCTCTTATTCTGTACAATAATAATCATACAGAAGAACATCAACCCGGAAAAAAACTTATGGCGACAAATTCCTTATAATACTAGCAAGGCATGTACTCAACGCATCTTCACCTAAGTGTCCATTGATAAGATCCCGTGTACGTGAGTAAAAAAATTGAAATCACAAGAGAGATTTCCTAAATAAAAAACATGCATCTCAAAGAAAAAACTAGAAGTCTTAAGATTTTGCACCATCAATTCCATCAACCACCCAGGCAAAATTTCCTGCATATTAACCAAATGCCACTTTCATGTATACACTAGCACATGGAGCACCCCTCGTTGTTTGCCCTTTTCTCCAGTGGACTCGGTTCTCATTCATTGTTTTAGCTAAACCAAGAAATCTCCTCAGAAACGTTCAGTTCAGAAATAGGTGCAACAATTCCATGCCCTTTACTGGTTTTATGGACTTTCGAAGTACATTGATACAAAAGCGCCACCTCCTCCAGATCTCCAGATTATACCCATCATATAAACAGTAATGTTACAAATGCAAAACTATCGAGACTGATATTTAAAAGCTTATGCAATCATACATCATTCCTTGCAAACATGATCTCATAAGTTTTCGCATACAAATCTTCAGAAAATCTCTTGTATATCAAACATTACTCGTGCCAAAAAGAAGAAGAAGAAGAAGAATTCTTCCTCTTGCAGATACAGTAATGTTATGGGGTCTTCTACAAAATTCCCTTTTATACGGAGTCACAAGCTTGATTCTATTGATGCAGATGCCGTGACAGTTGGGGACTGTTCATTCACCGATGTGTAACATAATCTTCTCCCCCAATTTAAAGAAAGAGTGGGAAAAGGAACGCATTAAGATATTACGGACATTAATTACACGAGTTTGAATTTGAATAAAATGAACAAAATTGAACCAATGAGATTTCACACCACCCTAAACCTCGGTGGCGATAGAAGATATGCAATAATACTGGCTACCCTAAAAAAAATTGCAGTAAGGCAGTGCACAACTCGATTTATGAAGAATCCTACTTACAGGCCCAAGAGAGTGAGTTTTGCCCTTTTCCAGCAGACAAGCCCTTGAGAGCCACAGCTCAGACAAGACAAACTCTCTCGATGCAAAATGAATCCTCTTGCAATATTTACCAAAACCATCCTTCAACTATTCGAGCTACACCGGCTAAAGAATTCTGTACTGTAATCTTGGCTGCCAAAAGCCATCCTCTGAAACAATCTGATTTCTGCAGATTGTTGAGCGGAATTAAACACCTCGCTCTCTCCTAGTCTCATTCCATTAGTTAAGTCGGAAGCAGCCAAACTATCAAATGCTCTCACAATCTGCAAGGTACAATTTGATTCAGGATATCTTCACTGACAACGGATAATTCCAACCAGAATGCATATTTAGAACTTACCTGTCCCATACGAGGTCTCTTGGCAGCTGAATGTCGCACACAAGCAGCTGCAGCTTCCATCATCCGGAACATTTCGGCTTCAACATAATTTCTTTCAAGCTTTGGATCTGCCAAACCCTCAAATTCTTCATTATCAAGTGCATGGCTCAGCAAAGGTCGAGCCTGGAAGATGGTAGGATATATTGGTTAATGAAGCGAATGTTTAATTTTTTACTACTATTCCATTGCCATGCTTGTGCATTCTGGATTAATCATTCATTGAGATGGACCTGAAAAACACTCAACATTCTAGAAAAGTGGTGATGGTGATCCCATCGTTCATGACAGGGTCCAGTCTACCTAAGTTCAAAGACAACTGAGATACTTTTTTAGACTCGCATATGCTGTGAAATTATTATAAAAACTTGATATGATGAGGTGAGACTAAATAAAAATGGCCTGTTGCCAAATAAGAAGTAATCTAATGTCCATTACCTTCTATGGAAAACAATAACTTAAGGGAAAGTAGACCTGCTAGTAGTTCCTAAATTTTACCAGAAGTTAGTACTTAGCAATTTAACCATTCATACATAATAATTACAGATTAGGCAGTTTTCCTGAGAAAAAGGTAAAAATGCTCAAATGTCATCGGCATTCTCAATCTTGAGGTGATTAAACAGGGTTGCATTGTTTTAAACCTTTAATGTATATAAGCATCTGTCCTGACTCGGGCCATAAACATTATATTACCAATTACATCATGTAATATTTCCAAAGTTAAACAAATGCTCAGGTCAAATGATGGACCTGCACAACAGATGCTGCTATGATGGTTTGTAAATTTCCCGAAATCTATTTTCTCTATTGTTTTCTTCCACTATGGACAGCAATGTCAGAATTGCAGTATAATATAAGAGTAAAGACACATCCAACTATCATATCATAATGATAGAAAAGCATCATAACAATTCTAATAGATAAATTTTCAAGGGTGCAAATAAATGCACAGTTAGATTGATCTGGCTAGGACATTTGTCTTATAAAAACTCCCACTGTTAAGGTAAGACCCCTCATACATAAATTCTGTTCAAGTACTTGAGTAATGAACTCCTTCATAATTCAGGGCTATAATGGGCCAACTGAGAGGATAACGAGTATGAACAAAACTACTAACAGATTCAACACATTGCTTCACGTTCTCCACACATACAGATGACCAGCATCTATATTTGCTGTGCTAGATCTAACAGCTTTATCCAAGTCAATTTAATATGGCGAATCACGATTAGCAAACAAAAAGAGAACAAGGATTTATAACAAACCCATTCAACTAAACTCTCATCTCCCAAGGGTTGTGATGCATCCACAGGCTTCCGTCCAGTTATTAGCTCCAGAAGCACAACTCCGTAAGAGAAAACATCAGATTTCTCAGTCAATTTGCCACTTGTTGCATATTCAGGAGCCATGTATCTGAAATGTCACCATGAAGAATTTATGTTAATGAGAACATGCGCAGTAAGTGCATGGGCCAAACATGTGACAACTGGTTCTTGTAAAAATCAGATGGATGTCCTCTCTAAGCATCATAACTGAAAATGGACAACACTACATACCCGAAAGTTCCCATGACACGCGTAGTGATATGTGTATCTGCATCAAGAGCTAATTTGGCAAGTCCAAAGTCTGATACCTGTTAAGCAAAGAACTAGGCATCAGTACAACCAAACTTTCAGAAGAACCAACTAAAGCCTATCCAATAGGGATATTAGGCACACCCGAGCTTCGAAGTTATTATCTAGGAGAATGTTTGATGACTTGATGTCTCTATGGATAATACGAGGATGGCCTGAGCAAGACATCAAAATTCAGAAAAAATTACACATTAGTGAATCATGAGACAGAGAACATTCCATGATAAAATATACTAAAAGACATGTACTACTGCAAAAGTAAATCAAGCAAATTCACTCCAAGAACAAAAGCCTCTTGGAATTAAATCATTATACATCCTTTCATCTCTCAAGTGAATAAAACTTAGGCCAAGAAAAATAAGTGTATCTGTCAAGCTTATTTTAGTACTTTGCTTTCGATTTTAATGGATATCAATAACATGAACCTGATCCACAAGGAACAGTTGATTCTTTTTTTTTTCCCCTCCTTTTTCCAAATAACATTGCAACAAGAAGAAAGGGATTTTACTTGTATTTCTCAGATTAGCTCAAGCTAATGTGCATTAAGTTGCCATTGACATTCAGTACTTCATTTAATCAATGCTATTAGTGATCTGTCCAACAGCAGTTTCTATGGTGAAATTAGTTGGAGAACTGATGCTTACAGTCTTCATGAAGGTAAGCTAATCCACGAGCAGCACCAGCAGCAATCTTAACACGTGTTGCCCATTCCAGCACCGGCCTACCTTCTCCTACTTGTCAGAAGGGAAAAACTTCAAATCAGAAGGGGCAGAAGACAATCTGCAAAAAGATACTTCGGGCATTGAAGCATTGAGAACTTTGAGATGAGTAATTACCGTACCATGAAGATGAAAGTAGAGGGTATTATTAGGCACATAGTCATACACAAGCAACCTTCTGGTGTCAGCAATGCAGTACCCGACTAATGACACCAGATGGCGATGGTGTATGCGACTAATGATTTCAACTTCAGCTTTAAATTCTCGATCCCCTTGCCCACCACCAACTTTTAGCTGCTTTACAGCTATCTCTCTCCCATCTGGAAGGAATCCTTTATAGACAGCACCAAATCCACCTTCACCCAATAAATTTTGGGTTGAAAAACCATTCGTAGCCTTGCCCAGCTCTTCATACGAAAACAATGGCCTGGAATTTCCAATTCCCCCCTGCTCCTTTGGCGAGTAAGCATCACTCCCTGAACTACTTCCAAGGAGGGGTGCAGAAGAATGTGCCTTGATAACAGATGAATCTGGACACAGTTCATATTGTAAAATCAGTAAAGTTAACAACCACCACATATAGATCCCCTCTTAATTCCACACATACTTAAGAACAAGGATTAAAAGAAGTGAATCTCTTATGCCTCTCTACACCAATTCTGAACAATGTTTGGTCTTTCTTCAGGATACAGTTACAGTTTTAACGAAATTGAAAATTCTAATGTGCTAAATTCCCTATTAGGTCAAGCGAGACATCTGATATCATTTGATATATTCATGTCACCTCACTTATATATCTGGCGGCACATGAATGCTTTATACTTCTAATATTAACAACCCCCAAAGAGAAGTATGTGTACTAACCATCATGTCAATTTGTAGTGTGGGTTTTTGTAAGATTACTAATGCACCAAAACAGAGAGCACATTTTAAGAACAAGATTATAGTTCACCCTCACAAATGATACGCAAAAAAGTACAAAAGATTTTCCAGAGCGGGGTAGCATCTCTAGAGTACCTGTTCCAGTGGAAGAGGCCCCAGGTGACGGCACGATGTAGACTCCAGTAAGTCCAGTAACCTTTTTCCTTCGTTTTTTCATGCACCAGACAGCAAATCCAATAAGGCTAATGAGGATGAATACTGCCACAACAATAGCCACTGTGCCAGCTGTTCCTATTCCAGAACTGGAATTCCCGGTGTCATTGGAACTGGAAGCTGAATTAGGATTGTTGCTTGCAGTTGGACCAGTTGATGCAGGGGCTGAAGGGACAGGAGTGGAAGGTGGAGAGAGACCTGATGAAGAGGGTGGAGATGCTGAGATTGAAGGAGAATTTGAAGGCGGAGTTGGTGAAGAACTGGGCGGGGGGGAACTAACTCTAGCAGGTGTAGGTGATTTAGCTGTAGGAACCGATGCCTGAGGGGGAGGTGAACTCTTTGGTGGATTTGACGGTGGTGATGGAGGTGAACTTTTGGGTGAGGGCGACACAGGTGCTGGGGGTGGAGGCGAACTTCGAGGTGGAGTTGATGGTGGTGACCGTGGCGGCGGCGGCGGTGGTGGGGAATTTTCAGGGGATTTGGATGATCGTGGTGGTGGTGGTGGTGAAGGTGGATTTTCAGGCGGTTTTGCAGAAGGCGGTGGAGGTGAACTAGGAGGTTTTGCAGTTGATGGTGGAGGTGGACTAGGAGGATTTGCAGTTGATGGTGGAGGTGGACTAGGAGGATTTGCAGTTGGTGGTGGAGTTGGACTTGGTGGTTTTGCAGCCGGTTGTGGTGGAGGTGACGGTGGAGGTGGCGGAGGCGATGGCGGCACTGGTGATGGAGGTGGAGGCAGAGGCGGAGACGAGCTTGTAGGAGGAGCAGCAACAGGTATCGAAGGGGTAACTGGTGGACTGGGTGACGGTGGGGGAGTTGCAGGAAGAGGTGAAGATGGGGACGGACTTGCTGGTGGATCTGATGGTGGTGAGGAAGGAGTTGTGGGGGTTGGAGCTTTGGAAGGTGGAGGTGGAGGTGAGTCACTACTAGGGGCCGGTGCCGACGGCGGCGGGGACGGCGTCGCTGGAGGAGTCTGAGGTGGGGGCGATGGAGGAGAGGAAGGCTGTGGAGGTGGAGAGATGGTAGTTGATGGTGGCACAGCGGAGGGGGATGCTTCCGGAGATGGCGAAGTACTTGCCATCTCTGAGATCAACACAACCCAGACAACAGATCAATCAATATACAGTTTCACAAATCATGTCAATTCTTGAGGATTCTACTAACATACTGGACACCTCCACATTTCCCTTTCCAGCGAGGAAGACTAAATTTTGAGGACAACCCAAGTGACCAAATCAGTTCTTGAGCCAAACCCAAGTCCTCAAATTTAAAACCACAAAACAGAATCACTAGACTCTGCCACTCAGAGTCCCAGGAAGACCATCAGTATCAGCCAATGAAGAGTAGAACACAGTTCGGGGACCGATGGGGCTTATGAACCCCCGATGAAACAAGGTGGCCAACGTTATAAGAGAACCCAGATCGGCTCCAAGGTAAAAGAAAAGCAATGACAGATCACAGTCTCCAAAAGAAACAATGATTCATGAGCTCCAACCCATAGGCTGAGCCCTGCAAAATCAGAACTTTTTTCTCATTCGATTCGGGACTTGAAAAGTGAAAAAACCACAGCCCGAATCTCCAGTACAGAAATGTGGCAACACCGACACTTTAACGAGCGAGCGCAGGCGAACCCGAGAAATGCTTCAGAATCACAAGAGCCGAACCTTTTGCGCTCCAAGCGAATCTCTTATTACTGGTTCAGCCGTTTGAAGTCATCACACTTTAGTTTCGAATTAGACGATGATGAATGACTCCTGGAAGCTTCCGTGTTCACCTCTCCTCTCCCTCTCTCACTGAGAGAGAGAGAGAGAGAGAGCAACCGCAAAGGAGGCACACGGTATGTGGGGTCCGCGATCCAAAACCGAGGTTGATGGGGACGTCAAGAGAGAATTACTTTTTTGAGAGATTGTCCGAACTCAAAACGAGGACAACAGGGGGAAGGTCTACAATATAATTATCGAGTCATCATGAGAATAATTCAAGGTTCACGGTCAGCCCGGCCTTCTGTATATGGTTTGCTTCATTGCAACGTCAAATCAGATCACTATTATTTTATCATTCCCCAATGGGGTGTTCTGCTGAGTAACGGCACGTCCTCCTCATTGCCAAGCCTAGATTTATTGCAAAATTGCAATTTCATTTTCTTAAAGGTGGTGTCTTTTCAAGGTAGTCTATGAGATCCAGTTCATAGGCAAGTTGTTGACGTCTTTGGATTTGGGATAGTAGTGAGTATTTTAGGATAGTTAATAGAGATGCAAAAGGACAAATAAGGTCGGTTGAGGATCGATAAGTTGGTGATTCGATTTTTTAAATCGAGGTTGTTTCAAGTTATGACTTCTCTTATATGAATTAATTCTCGATTTGAATGGAACTATTGTTAGAGCATCTCGAGTTTCACTTTTCTGAATGCAAGTTACTAGTTGAATAAGTTTGTTAACAAGACTATTTGGGTTTTAAATATTTGGGGTTAGCTCTTCTTTTTATTTTCCAATTCATTCGAATCATAATTGAATATATTAATGTACATTATTATATTGAGTTTGACTTATTTTGAGTTCATTGTAATCAAGTTGGGCCGATATCAAACTCTATATTCAGGGTTTGACTTATTCTTCGGCCGACTGAAATGCAAAACAAAAGAAAATTCCAATGTTCGATGATTTTTCAGATTATCGTAACAATATTGTTTTTTTAAAAGAACAAACCTCTTTTATGCTAATCCCAAACCAGGATTTTAAGCTAATATTGTTTTTTTTTAAAGAAAAATATAATAACCCGAAAAGTACCTGGTGTCTTTTGTATCCAATATGCTGAGGGAATTTTTTCACATGTTACTCCAGATCGTCCACAAGCAAAAATTATTAATCTTCAAATTCGAAACCAAAAATAGTACGATCTCCATTACAACGTCAAAAAGCCACTAGTTTATGTAAATTGGTCAATAAAATCATCAAACTCATTTATATCCTTAATAATAATATCTCTGAGTTGACGGTGTATGCGTGTGTCAACAAAACTCGTTTATCAATCCAACTGATATCACACGGCCCGTTATAATATAAATTATATATGTACTAAATTTATCAATCTAACCTACCGCACTATTCAAATGTTTTATTTTGTCTTTGCGCAGCATTTGATGCCCACAAATAAAATAAGAGATCACATTTCTATAGCTGCAAGCATTTGGACTTTTTCCCTATCGGAGCCCGCATTTGACCAGGAATAATTAAGTGGGGGCAGATACAGCTTGCTCTGCATGGATTTCTTGTGCTGATCATACGAGTATTCTTTAATCTAGAAAAAGATAAACACAACCCACATATTTATTTATAGAAATAAAAAAAGACCCAATTTGTCCTGCTCCATGACAAAGGACCGGGTCGGTGCATTCTCGACGGTGCATAGAACTTATAGATTAAAAAGCGAATTAGATGACACCGAATATAAGAATAAACAGCATATCATATGGGGTTCCCCACCCCAATCTTTTTTCATCTTAATTAAACATGAGAGATTCGCTATGGTATGGTGTATGCACACACGAGTGACTAAATTATATGCAGAGCGGGTCCCAAATGAAGCTGTTGATCTATGAATAGGTCTCGCATTAAACCATGTAGTTAAGGTAACCTTTTACTATGTTAAGGCGAGAGCGGGAGCATTCAAATCTGGTGGGTCTCCCCCGGTTCTTAGGACAATGGACCCGGAAAACGACAGGAGTTTCGGGAGTGGTGGGTCACGATGTGTCCCGCTAGATTCACAAATCTTTTGTTGGGACGATCTTTGCGACCCGTGAAGTTCCCGTTAACATGCTGCCCCACGTTGGGACACCGTGATGGCTTCATGACGTTTCGACGATGCAATCATATGGCCATGGCCACCGTGAAGTTATATATGTATATGGTCGTGAGCTTTTCGTTCGCTGCACCACACCATTCCAGCCCTCATGTGGGACTTTTTCTCTCCCTTTTCCCCCCTTTTTTAATCTTCCTCCTCCT
Organism: Eucalyptus brandiana; assembly: GCA_014182725.1. Classification (NCBI taxonomy): domain Eukaryota; kingdom Viridiplantae; phylum Streptophyta; class Magnoliopsida; order Myrtales; family Myrtaceae; genus Eucalyptus; species Eucalyptus brandiana. The sequence continues at coordinate 36,652,225 of CM024669.1, forward strand.
ATTTTGTTGACATATTGGCGACATTTGACAAAGGAAAGTGTCGGTGGGCATGCTAGACAAGAGGGAGAGAGAGACCGTAGATTTGGGCGCACGCGCCTCTACGATTTTCACCAACGCTAACATGCGTAGAGACAAACCTTTTATCGGCACATGTACCATCATCATTAGGGCTTTCCTTGGTTGGTAACCATATAGACCAAACGACAGGTCCATATCTCCAGCTAGATAGTCTAGGAAATTCTTTCCCAGATTTCGGACTGCGGCTAGGTCTGAAATATCAAATGGTGGCGTGGAACAAGTTTCGTTTTCCTAGCTGGGCTAAGAAGTGGGAAGGTGCATCTAGAACATTTGGTGCTACGCTGTTTTCCCCGTCTGAAAACACATGCGGTTTGACAGAGAGAGAGGCCCTAGTCCAGATCAGAATGGTCCGCTTCGCAACAACACCGATCACCACCCATGTGCTCAACTTTTCAAGAATGTGAATGCAAAATCCCTTCACAGATAAGCTGGAAAATCACTAAAAAAAATAAAATCATAAATCAATTGTGCTTTGTTAATTAAGTCAATCTAGCCAATTTGAGTCGAAAATCGCTAATGTGGACACACCAACCATCATGCGTGGCATGACTAATATTAATGTGAATAATTTTTTAATTTTTTAAAATACTTTTTTTCGAATTCTTTCATTGATTTTTCTTGTTTTTCTTTTTTTTTATTCCTTTTTTTTTACTATGGTTGGCAATTGTCGTCAAGCCATTGCCAGTCATTGGGTGAGGACAATAAAGCCCTTGCCAAGCACTAGTGAGGGCCACAATGGGTGAGGCCATCGCAATTGCGGGTGAGGCAACCTAAACCCTCGTCGGCCAAAGTAAAAATAAGTGAAGAATAGAAAAAAAAAAGAAGGAAAATTAATAAAAAAAAATTATTAAAATTTGTTGATGATAGTATTAGTACTTGGTCGACATCCACATTAGCAATTTTCAACCAAAATTGATAAGATGAATTCAATTGATAAAAAGTGAAAAAGTTTATGACTCAATTAATAAGTTAATGATTATCTTTGTAATTTTCCCCAATAAAGTCAGCCGCTGGAGAGTTTGGTCAGTGAGAAGGGACCGGCAACAAATAATAGTGCTAGATATTCATGGATGAGATTATTTCGCAAAAGCTTTGAGAGAATTTTGTGGACCAATTCTCGAGCGTATGACATACGTATGACCTTTGAGCCAACGAAGCACGCTCAAACTGAATCATTGCGCACTTATCTGTTCGAGGTTCGACGAAAACCAGTTTAAGGTCACCCCTTTAACATCAACTTTTTCTTCTCTTCCCGATCATTCGAATTCTACAGACGTGGCACTCCCGCACTCCGACCGTTAATGTGAGAGCTTTTAGAAAGCGAAGGCTTCGGGAACGGATGGCGGGTCGGGGAACTAAGACATTTGGTTTGGGCCACTGAGGACCTTTCCACTTCATGTCGAAAGATTGTGTCCCGATGCACGGTTTTAATGGCGAAAGAGCACGAATTGGCAGTACTCTCATAATTCAGCGATGGAATTTTCTGGCTTTCTAAGTTTTGGAATCCTACCATCCCATTAATTTGGTAGTTGACATTTGACCTCAAAACTCGGACAGTACGAGCCTCAGGCTTCTTCCAATGAGGAAATGAAGGGGAAATTCTGGGCGACGACCTCGGGAGGAGTTATTACTCTACGCGGTTCTGTACTTCGCGATGAAGACCGCACGCTCGATGCAGATGCCCGTTTGACTGTATTATATGCCTTTGAACGATGAATGAAAATAGGGTGCTTGATCATCTTTAGCTTGGTTTATTGGACCGAACCTTTTTACCAGGACGGTTGCTGCTTTGTTTGGGACATGGCGGATAGAAATTATGCAAGGAAAAATTTGCATTTCACTCGGAATTTATTTTTCAAGCAAGTTTCATCACCCTCTACCGTTTTCCCTCCTCTTCACCCCCGAACAAAGCGCTCGATAAGGGGGTAATACAGAAATGGAAAATGCAATGGTAGCTACGTAGCGTATAAGAATGCCAAAGAATTGGCAGTTGGACTTAAGAGTTGCTGCATTGAAGAAAGCAGATTTCCAGCATTCATATGACCTGAAAAGGTATCGGCACAGATTTTTCTAACCGAAAGTCGATCGTCAAATCAATGAGAATATCGAGTGTGCTTTTTTTAATTACCCTCGCTGATGTAAAAGCCGCTGCAATAGTAGCCATCGTCAACTCTCTGGCTTGCTCGAAGTATAGCAGTGTCAGCATATGTCAGGTTCAGAGACAGATACCATGAGCAAGGGCAGTAGGAATTCAGTACTCCACGTTCTCCCAAGAAGGAAAAGGCAAAGAGCATCGGCAGATATAGAAAATATCCAAGAAAAAGAATACTACTGATCAAGTCATGTTTTCCATTGCTATGGCAGGTTGAGCACCGAGTCAGAAAAATTTATAAGGCTAGTTATCGGGTTGAAAAGCACAACATCAAAGGAACCTTCGTATCTCTCTATTCTATTTTCATTTGCTATATCCATTTCTCACACATACAACTTTGTGAGAACAAAACAGAAAAAAATAACATGGGAACAGTTTTTTCCGTACAGTTCATGCAACCATTAAAGGGATTCAGTACCTGTAGCTGTAATGGTGAATTTCTGAGTTAGCACTCCTGCTGGTTGGTGTTGGCAGATGAAATTTGGGACTTTGCTTCTAGGAGAAGAGCTATCAGTCTATACTCCCAATGCTGTGGGAGTAGCAAGAAGGACGTAACCTTGAGATGATTGTCCATAAGAAATCTTAATCCAGAAAGTTGGCCCCAACTTGATGCAAAAGAACGGGACTTATTAATGAAGAATGAAGCAGTTAGTTCAGCCCGTTCGATAGCCTCACATTCCTCCTTGAAAGAACCTCGGCTGCCCAGCTCTTTCCAATTTCAGTCTGAAACTTACCTACATGATTAAACATAACGAAAGAAAGACAACATTAAATTTTAAATCCCAACATAAAGTGAGAAAAGAATTGGAAGAAAAATCTACCTGCTGTTGAAAGGAAAAACTCATCCAGCACCATCCCATGTTCTGCATGTACATGGCATAACCTCAAATGAGATAGGTTCTAGGAAAGTGTATATGTAGAAACTGAATCAAAACCAGAAATAGGTAGGACATTTATGCAGTTCCCAAATCTAATTGTATGACTAGAAATGAGCATTCAGACGTGAGTAGAAACTTCCAAAAAAGTTAGGCGTCATGTCGTGTCATTCAAGTAACAAAATCTCATTCAGCACAATCAACTATGGAAGAGTTAAAGAGGGAGGGCGAGGAAGAGAGGGGGAGAGAGACAGAGACAGACACAGACACAGAGATGAGACAGAGCTTGACAAAAGAAACAAGAAAAAATAGACATATCACATGACTTGACCATGATATCTTATTACCCGCTGTCGTTGATTTTCTGTAGAATCAATGAAATTAAATCAACAAACGCAAAAGGCAGAGTCATAAGAATGGAGAATCCATCACATTCATTGCAAGAGCTCATTATGAACTTTTAGCAGATCTGATGATAATGTCAGCTCATGAAATCCCAGAGTAAAACTTTTTGCTCTTCTATCTCCACCCACTAACTGTTCTATCCTATGCCATTAAAGTGATGGACTCCTGGTCAGCACAATCCCAAGAATGATTTAACCACTGCCTTCAGCAGAGAGGATCAAAGTTGAAAAGTATATCACAGCCAAACAGTCTCCCATCACGTGCAAGTTAACTCATCATCTTAAGGCTTGGCTGTTTGCTAATTAGCAGCATGTTGGTAGAGGACATAACCACCTAGATTGGTAAATAAGGAGCCAAAAAAATATGAAAATGTGATTTTCAAGCTGTAGAGAGATGAAAATATTGACTGGAAAGATTATTCAAGATCAAAGCAATTAAAACTAATTGCTCCTAAGCTCTAATCAGCTCATTTGGAATCAGAACATTTGAATCACCCCATGGAGGTTCTCCAGAAATGTTAAAATCAGAAATTTGAGCTTTGATTTTGAAGCAGTCACAAACTCTTCTGTGCTGCTGATGATAGCAGCCCATTTTCTTCCAAGTTTACCAAAGCATGTTATGTACAAAATCATCTTCATAATTAACTCAGATAATTTGATTGGTTGGCCAACATGAAACACCAACAGGGAATAGGTAGCTACTACACACACAGCAGATGTCTGAGGGGTCTGCACACACGTGGAGAGACAGTAGGAGGGTGCATTACCCATCTCATATTCCAGGGCTTGCAGAATCAACTCGACCTGGAAAATGGCATATGTTAGTTTACTTGAATTAAGGAAACCATGCCATCAAGAACACAATCTGATTTCAACAAGAAGCTCAATAAATTGAGAAGTCCTGAAAAATTGGCAACCAAATGCTTCATATCCATAAATAAATAAGAACCTGTTTCTGTTATGTGTGAGCGCTACGATAGACTTGGAAGCATTGTGCAATCTTGTGCCATCGAAGGCAAAATATCTTGCTTTAAATTATTTGCAAGGAAAATATCAACATCAAAGCATAGCTATGAAATGACGATCAACCAGCAAAGAGCAAACAAGACTACAGTAGAAATTTTAAAATTCTGACGTGTGCCCTGCCTACAAACAGCAGCTCATAAAGTATTACACGCCAGCAAACACATACTTTGTCAAAATCTTTGACCAAATTAGCCTCTAGAGAAGAATTGTTCTCATACTCAGCCCAAAGTTCCTTGATCTCTTCAGCTACAGAAAGAGAATTTGAATTGGAGTCAAACTCAGGAGCGAAAAGGTAATCCAATATCTAAAAGATGAGAAGATTGGTACCCCTCATCCCTCCACCAAGAACTTGACACATTTCATCTAAAGCTGCTTGTTCTCTCCTACTCTTTTCCTCTTTAGGCACGCCATCTGCTGGTGTTATATCTCCAACAATAGCTACAGAATTCAAGATGCAACTTCATTCAAAGTGATGACACAAAATGAAGCCTGTGATGGTCTTGGGAGAATGAAAACTACACAAAAAATCCAAACTAAACTATAACCAAAGCACTTCATATCCTTTCTCTTCTTTTCTCTAGTAAACATCTAAATCAATTCTTTCCTTTCAAACATGCCTCTTCCAAGTACGAAGATATTTCCAAATAGTGGGCTAGACAAGACAAGACAAGACAAGAAAATTGATATATCTTTAAAGGTGCTAATTCTATACAGAATAACATCAACAGTAGCTCCCCAAATAAAATACTTATCCAATTAGAACGGTCTTTGGAGATCCAACTGTAAGAATAGAAACAAGAATTAATGCAAGACCAGTCCATGTCAGCCATTAGCATTTACAGTCATAGTAGAAAAATTTGCATGAACCAACAACAGCAACAGGAAATCAGAAAAGCACAGAATGGGCCAACATAATCACAAAATTAAAGAAAATGAGCATGAAAATCAGACGGATAACTATACCTTCAGCAATATCATGCACAATCGCTATCTTGATGCACCTGTGGAGGGGAAAAGAAGTGACGTGAGAACACGAGAAAGGCATAAAAGTGACATGGAATATCAACTGAAAAGTTGGTATGGATGCATGTGCCATTTGGTCAAGAGCATTATGACAAACAAAATCTCGACTTTATAAGAAAAAGAACATGCAAAGTTCTTTCCTGCCAATTAGCTTGAACAGTCACAGACACATTTTTAGGAGGAGTTTCATTGGGATGTAAGGTTGAAAACAAGTCATTCAAATTATAGCTACTTTTCTTTTGACATGTAAACTACATACCTACTTTCTGTTTTAAAAGCTTAAGCTATTAGATGAATGCATGGTTTAATATTAAATATACTAATACTTTGCCTTAAGCTGTTAGATGAATATGTAGCTACTAGATGAATGCGCAGTTTAATTTTTAAATATTCTAATACTTCCCCTTCCCCTCACAGTAGACTAGACTTTGCCCTAAGTCAAGCATTAAAATATATAATTGAGAAGGCAAATAAAAGCATTAAAGATCTGAACTCAGGAGGTCCCTACTCTTATACCATCTAAGAAAGTCCAGCCAAAAAGATTAAGCTGATAGATGGAGGAAGACCACATAAACATAAAGAGTATTTAGGACTCCTCATCAAGTGATGTGGGACAATATTTCAACACTTCTAAAATGGTTCAAAGTGAAATTACTCCATCACTCACCTGTGAGAGAACATAGAGACTGCGTAGGCGAACAGGGAATAACATGAAACTTTTATTCAGGTCACACCACATACCACATCAACTTTTCTCTTAGATTTCTGACAAATGGTTTGGTACTGATTGACCAAATGGGCATCATTTGAGAAGTACAATAACATGATTGGGAAATTTAATGGATTATACAGCAAAAGATGATAAAAGATGAACGACTGCGAATCGATGTCGCTCTATATTTGACAAACACAGAGTTTGAAGAGCATGACAAGGGTCCCCAACCTTTCCCTATCCAGTCCAGGAAGATCATCAGCAATTAAAGCCATCAATGCCATGCGGTACATATGATCAGCAATCGACTCAGGACCATCAATCCCTTGATTGATCCACCCTTTCCTTTTGGTGGTCTGTGAAAAGAACAAAAAATTATTTCTACTGAACATACTTTGTCAAAACATGTCGCAAATTCCTACTTAATGCTTGTTCCCCTTGCTTTCACTGTCATTTAATTTTTTTTATTGGAATTGATGAGATCCCATAGAGCCCAAATACACATACAAAGAAATCTGTCAAGGTGTAAACTCACGTTATTGGCCACATAGAACCTACTACAAGTGCAATGTCATGGCAGATATTTTGCCCGATGTCAACTTACAATCAATCTGAAGAGCAGAAGTAGGTGTGATCAAGGTATGCAAACGCAAGTTATCAGCATGACTACCTCGAAGCTAGATGTTACCCGCCCAGTAGATCAAACTAAAGTACCATGACTGCGAAACAGTCACATGCAAAAAATCCTCATTCAAAGTTTGAACAATGGAACATATTGAACTAGCTTCAACAAGGTAAAGTACCAAAGAAAGTAGAGCATAGCAAAGCACACAGCTCAGCCGTGCCAAAAATCAGAATAAAAAGGCAAATCTAATGCTCAAAAGAACCTAAACTTCGGAAAAAACAGATATGAGGGTGCAAGCTCATGCTTCGAGAGTTTCCACAGTCACTTCATTTCACAACAAAATCATAAAACACGAGAGACCAATGTCCTTCCTACTTCACGACGAGAATTTCACTCGTCAAGTCTACCGAGCACCCAAAGTCAGCTGGACCAGAACCATAACGCAACCCACTTCTACAAGGGGAACACAAAAATCAAAACTTTCGATGAACAGATACGAGAAGCAGTCTACACAGCACAAAGCGCATTCTTCGCAAAATCAGCTCATGCTCCAAGACTTGCGGACACTGACGAATCGCGATGAAGAAGAGATAGAGAGAACCTAATTGCTTCACAACTCAGATTTCACCTTCCCTCAGACTCGTCGCGAGAGCAAAACGAAATCAAAGCCGAGACCGAGAGTCTAGCGGGCGTACCTTGAGCCGGTGGCACAGCGTGAGGAAATCAATGGCCGAGGCCGAGGAACGGCGAGCGGGCGATCCAATCGGAGCGCCGGAATGCTCCGTCCGGAGCGAAGGTTCGAAGCCATCCGAAGAAGAAGAGCGCTTGCGAGAGCGCGAGAGGACGATCCTCGGCGCGGCTCCGAGGCGGCGGTGCGGCATCGGCCCGAGGGCGACGCGATCGCGGAACGGCAGAGAAGCGCGGGGAGCCACGAGGGAATGGAACGTCGTCGTCGGAGGATGAACCGCCATTGCTCCTCCCGCGTGGGCGACGGGGGTAGTTGAACGGGGGAGAGGAGAGGGGAATATGCTGGGAGAAGGCAGCAGTGTTTGTTCGGTTCCTACGATGTGGTCCGGGCGAGGAAGATCCGGTTTGAGGTTGTTGTTGTTGTTGTTGACGTTGTCTGTGTCCGCCGCTCGCTATTTATACGACCGACCGGAGAAGTGCAGCTCGCCCCCCGCGCCGTGCTACTCCTGCCTGAGGCATCACTCAGTAGACTCTTTTGAAAAAAGAGAAAGAATGTTGCGCATGATAAAATTTCTGTTTTTTGATTTTTTCATTTTCTGCATCCCCTGAAGGTTTGGAAACAAACCGTTTGGTAACGATTTGATTTCATTTTCAAACAGATTTTATTCCGAAATAGATTTGAAGAAGAAATCGGAAATTTAAAATTTTTAGGCTTTCTCGTTTCGAAATAGAAATTGAGAAATCAATTTCCTAGAAATCAATTTCTTTCTCTTTCTTCTCTCTCTTTTTTCTATTGGAGAAATATTTTCTAATCAAATTTTTCTTTTTCTTTTTTTTAATTTTCCGTAATTAATTCCATGGTACGTCCACATGCCGATTATGTATGCCTATAATAATGTAGCATGATTTCTCAGCGTTATTTGAGGTTTATTAATAATTTAAAGGGTGAATTTGATTAGAGATTTTCAATTTAGCAAATGTTTTTTTCTAATGTTAAGAAGAAAAACACCTAATACACGTATTATTCTAAAAGCGCGTTTGGTTCAACATTTTGAAAACCTATTGAAAAAATGCAAAGTAGTTTAGCCTAAAAGACTTTAGGCAAATGCAAAGGCTATTTGATAAATTATGCTCTAAGAAACAATTTTGAGAGAAATGCCGTTTGGTAGAAAACATATTTGAAAAGCTATTTGGATGATTAATATTATTTTTTTTTATTTCATTTGGTTTAAAATCGAAAAATAAATGTATGTAACTTTTTAAATATAAGTATTGATAATAATACTAAAAAAATCATATATATATATATATATATATATATTTAAAAAGACCAAACCATTTAGCGGAATTTTTTAATTTTTTAAAACTAAAAAAATGTATGCAACTTTTTAAATATAAATTTTGACAATAATGCTAAAAAAATAAAATACATATATATATATTTTAAAAAAGACCAAATCTTTCGTTGAAATTTTTTAATTTTTACTTTTTTAAATTTGAAAAAATAATGTATGCAATTTTTAAATAGAAATTTCAAAATAATGCTAAAAAATCAAATACATATATATAATTTTTTTTTAAAAAGACCAAACCCTTCATTGGAAATTTTTTAATTTTTATTTGTTTAAAATTGAAAAAAAATAATGTATGCAACTTTTTAAATATAAATTTTTACAATAATGTTAAAAAAATCAAATACATATATATATATATATATAATTATAAGAAAAAAAAAGACCAAATCCTCCATCGAAATTTTTTAATTTTTATTTGTTTAAAATTGAAAAAATAATGTGTGTAACTTTTTAAATATAAATTTAAAAATAATGCTAAAAAAATGAAATATGCAATTTTTTTTTTAAAGAAAAATATATTTAATATTTTTAGCATTTATATAAATTTGATTTTTAGCATTAGTTTGGCATTTAAAAATAATAATGAGGGAAAAATAAGAAAGTTGGAGAATGAGTGATGATAGTTTTGAAAAAATAATAATAACTTTTAGCATTTGACCAAATCTTTGAAAAGCTCGAAATTAGTCCCTACTAGTATTTGGCTTTCAACCTTTCAAATGCTGACTTTCACTTGAAAACTACTTCAAAATGGTTGCCAAACAGCATTTCCCCAAGGGACTTTTTGGGTGCGTATGGAACAGCTTTTGGAGAAAGTCTTCGGGAAATAAAAAAAGCCATTGACTTAAATGGTGTTTTTTAAAATGCAAATTGTGTTTGGTAAATTGTATTGTAAAAGTCCATTGCGAAGTATCTTTGAGTAAAATAGTATTTAAAAGAATTATATTTGCAAAAGGCTTTTGTTAAAAAAAAAAAAAGTTGGTTGGCTAAGAACAAGTAGTCGCCGGCGAGCAACAGGCGGTTTGGCGAAGGGTAGGCAGTCTGATACAAAGCCATCCAGTAGAGGTAGGCGGTCCAGCAAGGGCTGTGCAACCCTCCGGCGATCGTCGCGACGACTTGGCTAGATTTGATTGCCACGACCCTCGCCAGAAGGTTGCAAGACCCAGATCGCGCGGCCTCGCCGGAGGTTTGCGGGATCCAAATTGCGCGGCCTCGTCGAAGGTCATGATGCATCGGGCAATCCTTCGGCGAGGGTTGCGGCAACCCAGATCTAGGTCCGCTAGAGGTCGCAGGACCTCTCGACAACCCAAATCTGGGTCGCTGGAGGTCGCAGGACCTCGTGACGACCAGCGTGACCCAAATTTGGTCGTTGGAGGTCGCGCGACCTCGTGGCGACCAGATCTAGGTTGTGCCTAAGGTCACGCAACCTCACAACGACCAAATCTAGGTCGCGTTGGTCGCTGCGAGGTCACGCAGCCTCCAGCGACCCAAATCTGGGTCGCACAACCCAGAGCTGGGTTGCGGCGACGCGACTCGCTGGGGTCACGTGACTAGTCGGTGACGGTCCCCACGACCTCGCCGACCTCAGTCGTGACCTCACAGACTTCTCGAGCTCGTCTCTGATCAGCCACGCCGTGACCTCACTGACCTTAGCCGTGATCTCACTGGCCTCTCGAGCTCGTCTCTGATCAGCCACGCCGCTGGAGAAGAAGACGATGAATAGTAGACATGAGGCTTCCTTTCGAGAATGCTGAAAGCCCAAGGCAGCCTAGGACTTGCCTTGGGCTTTTAGCCTTACAAATGCCAGCTTTGCCTTAATGGGACTTCCAAAGTAGTTCCTAGACACCTTTATTTTGGCCCAAAGGCTTTTAGCCCCCCAAAGATACCTGGTAAAGTGGTTCTCAAACGCAGTCTTTGAAGGTTGAAAGCTCATTGGAAATGCCGAACCAAATGCACCCTAAGCCTCCTATGCCATCGTTTAGATACTCACATGCACATGTTAAGGTCCGTAATTCTCCCGTACTCACATGCCCTTATAAGTGGAGCTTGGAGTTATAAAATGAAAAGTGAATGATACAGAGATGATGAATACAATTAGTTCATGAGGATAGTATCGGGATAGTTGGTTTTAAGGGTTCCAAAATAGAAAGATTACATCTCTTAAGAGCTCTAAAGGTGGCATTGACCTCTTGTGCACAAATTGATCGAAAACTGATACCCCTTGTCTGATGAGGTCATGGCAGGCGGAAACTAGTTTTTGTGCCTAAAGTGATTTTTTATCTTGCTCAATGGAAGACCTTTAAGCTAAGTTGAGCACGGTACGATCCAATAAGAAAAAGTTATTAGCCGTATTGTTTTTTGGGACAATTATAGAAGAAAAATTAGCGTGGTGTTATTTGTTCATCAAGCATCACACGGGCTATATAGTGGTTAAAGAATTGCCGGCTTATGACACACATATTATCCCACCAAATGGCATTTATCTCAAGATTGCTTTTCAAAACATAATTTACCAAATGGCCTTTGTATTTGCCTAAAGTTCTTTAGGCTAAATTACTATGCATTTTCCTAATGGGCTTTCAAAATATTGAACTAAATGCACCATATATCTCTTAAGAGCTCTGAAGGTGGCATTGGCCTCTTGTGCACAAATTGATCGAAAACTAATACCCCTCTTCTAGTGAGGTCATGGCAGGCGGAAACTAGTTTTTGTGCCTAAAGTGATTCTTTATCTTGCTTAATGGATAAGATGTTTAAGCTCAGTCGGGCACGGTACGATCCAATAAGAAAAAGTTATTAGCCGTATTGTTTTTCGGAACAATTATAAAAGAAAAATTAGCGTGGTGTTATTTGTTCATCACACGGGCTATTTAGTGGTTAAAGAATTGCCGGCTTATGACACACATATTATCCTAATGCAGGGTTGTACCTGTGATGAGCTCCCTAATGATGCCCAATTTGTGTTCTCAAGATATCGGAATTCTTAATTACGGCCAATTTGATCTCGTGACGTCAATTCTCCAAATAAACAATTCAAGACTCCGATTGCACTAACGAAAAGTTCAAGACTGCATTCATCGCACGAGTGGGAAGAAGCCGGAAGTATTTCTTATACACCATTATTGCCTGGTCAAAAGTGGAGAGTATCTCACTTTTCCATTGAATTTCAGTTCCTTCACGGTGTAGCCACTATATAAAGTTCCACGCCGATGTCCTGTTCAGACTTCGATTCGTTTCCCAGAGCTCACGCAAAGACGAAGGCGAAGCCCTGCGCCACGCACCACGAAACGAAATGAAGAAGACGAAGGCTGATCCGACGGTCATCCCCGACGACCTGCTCATCGAGATTCTCAGGAGACTGCCCGTCAAGTCCCTGTGCAGGTTCAGGTGCGTCTCCACGCTCTGGCGCTCCCTCATCTCCGACCCGCGATTCCTCGCCGCGCACCTGGCTCACTCCGCGACCCGTCCGAGGCTCCTCGTCACCCTGCCGGTCCAGGAAGGGCGGTGGCTCTTCTCGGCCGACCACCCCGAATCCGGAAGGGACCGTCCCCAGATCGCGGAGCCTCACCTGCTCGTCCGTGGCTCCCCCGAACGCTACGTTTCGCAGTCTCTCAACGGCCTGATCTGCCTCGAAGTCGGAGGTTCGATCATTGTCTGCAATCCCAGCACTAGGAAACTTGTCGCTTTGGGACAAAGCAAGGCAAGGTTGGGCCGGGTCTGTTATTATTGCAGGCATTCGTTCGGGTTCGATCCGGTCGGGAAGGAGCACAAGGTCTTCGAAACATGGGTGAGTGATTCAGGTAAGCACAACCGCGGGTTGATCATGAAGCAATTTGTGCTCACTCTGGGATCAAGCGGGTGGAGGGGTATCGAGGGCGGTCCTCCTCATCTCAAGCATGACCCGGAATTTTGCTTCAATGGGGTCATATATTACATAGCCTGGAAGAGCTTGGTTGCCATCCCCAGAGTGGAGTACTTGGTGGCACTTGACGTCAGGACGGAGAGCTTCCGAATGATCGTGAGTCCTAGTGGTGTCCAGGTAGATATGAGCAAGAGGCGCCTCATAGAATTCGAGGGGCGCGTCGCATTGGTCGATTGCTACAATCTTAGGTCTGATGATGAGGTTGCTATATGGATCTTGGAGGACTTTGACAGGGAGATCTGGAAGAAAAAAGTTGTCGTCTTGCCACCGTGTTGGAAGGAGATTGTTGTAGACCATGAAATGTTCCCAGCTGGTATCGTTCGCCAGACTGGTGAACTGTTGTTTGAGCCCTGGGTCCTGTCGAAGCCGATGTGCCTGTTTTACTACAATCTGAAGACCAACAGTTTTAGGATAAGCGAAATTGGCGGATTCCCCGAATGCGAATCAGGGATGCCTCCTGAAATGTATGGTTTAACGTTTACTGATCACATGGAGAGTTTGCTGCCGCCGATGAGTCATTCCAGTAAAAACATGCATTGAGGCGACTGAAACTTGAATTGTTTTCAATTTATGAACCATTTTCCTTCAGGCTGAGCTCTGATGTGCAGCTTGTTCATCCATTGGTTCTGCAATTTCTACCTTTATACTATCTACATCACTAGATTCCGTACATGGAAGCTGAGCTCTGTAATTGGATGTTGACTCTCTGTTTTGATAAACCAGTAGCTAGACGTACATTGAGGCGACTGAAACTTGAATTGTTTTCAATTTATGAACCAGGCGGATAACTTGTGTAATCTCATTGTTTTTCGCTTCAATTTGCAGTGTCTTGTAACCAGGGTACTAGGTTGACTCGTCGGTTACAAGACACTATGTGAAGCACAGCCTTTCGCGTTTTCATCTTGTCATGTCAGGTGTAGGAGCTATTATATTGGCCTACCTAACGGTAGCCCCACTCCAAATAATGGGGACTTGGAGTCTACCTGCCCAACCTAAGGCCTCCCAATTTCCTTGGCAAATATTTTTCTTCCCAACCAAAGAGGGGATACCCCGAATTTTATGTCTCAAAATTTAGATGAAGTAGTTTAAGGACTTGCTTAGGTCCAGGTGGGCATATCTAAGAGCATTGATTATGCTGTCTGAATTGGCAGCTTTCATGTGAAATGTACCTATCAGCCTTGAATAACATGCCTAAGAGCTTGCATTTCGCTCTCTGCACTTGCAGCTTTCATTTGAAAAAGTACCCATCAGCCTTGGCTTGTAGCTGAGTAGGGTTGCCCTCCATCATGTTATGGTGTGTGCTTTTGTTTGAGAAGCAGGTCATGCACACAAAACATTGTCGTAATTTGAAATTTCTTAATCTTTGATCTTTCAACTATAGTTTTGAAGAATCCAAACTGACATTTTCTCAAAAGATCGGATTTTTATTTTCGTACTTATTCTCAAATTTTCAATGGGTTTTTCCCCAAAGAATGGCCTCAACTTTCATCCGGGGGAACAATTTGGCCCCAACCGCCTCCCATATGTAACCCTCAACGTCTCTCAGAAGGACAAGTTGGGCCACTTTCAGACCTTGCATGCGTCCTCCTCTCCCTTCATCAAAACAACTTGGTCCAGCAATTTAGCAACTGGTGCCTCTGTCATCCACGTTAAAGACCAAGAGCTTTAAAATCAAATCAATTCGAGTGAGACAGAGAGACGCTCGATTTGGGCCCTTATGGTTCTTGCCTCCACTCATTTCGTTGCTTGAAGATATCACACATCTTCCATCATATTCGGATACCATCTATCGTCGCTTCGCATGATTTTCTTCTTTCGCATTGTTTGCTTCCAGATGGAGGCACTTTCACTGTATATTTAAACCTGGGTGGAATAATAGATTTTGGTGCGAATGCCAGGTACACTGGTCAGATCAAACAACCATTAAACAACTTGGACTCACGTAGGGTAACATATGATTACCTTATTAGAGTGAATTTAAATGGATATATAGCAGATCGAATGTCTTACCGGATTCCCGGATTGAACTTAAAAGAAGGGGCTGTTTGGATAAGATAAAGAGGATCCGATGTTGGACTTCAAGGGTCTAGCAGCAGCAGCAAGCTTTTATCAATGTGTTTGTTGAAGGGCAAATTCATGCCAAGTGTTATGGAATATGACATTGTCGATGATGAGGATAGTGACAATGAGGGTGTTCCTAATATGAATGACCAGGGAAATGATTGGGATAGTGACAATGAAAGTGATGATCCAAATTAGGGACGGACGAATGAAAGGGCGATGATTTCATTATCCTTATCAGATGATGATTCAATCGTGTTGGGTGATGAAGAGTTTGTGCACTAAACAAGGCTAAGGCAGCAGCGCCCATAAGCTAATGTTGGAGATGCAGCAGAGGGTAATGAGTTTCTAAGGGATGTTCATGTTGCTGCTGTTGCAAATAGCGAGGTTGTTGGATGGTCTGACGCCGGTAATCTAGGGGATGATGAGGAAGGATTTAATGACTGCTTGAGTTGGTACTAGCCCTAATGAAGATTAGGGACTTATACATATCCCAAATGGTGACCACAAAAGCGAATTGTTGCAGGTCAAAACGAGATTCACTGGTGCTGCTGAATTTCGGGCAGCATGCAATCTTACATGGTCTCAAGGGAGATGGATGTATGGCAGGTGCATTGAGGGGGTGATTGAAAGCTTTACGCCGGTCGGATATGGATGGAGAAGAGATTGGTCTTAAAGGGAGTTCAGGAAGAACAAAAATGCACTAGAAGCCTTGAGATGCAATTGCCTAATTGGCTTGGCTTGTAGGAAGATGAGTACATGTCCAAGATAAAGAGCCAATCCAGCATATTAAGAGCTTCAGGTAAGTACGCCGTTGCTAGAGAGAGAGAGAGAGAGAGAGAGAGAGGCTGGCGCTTCTTCTTATTACAAAGAAGAAACATAAACTGAGCAGATGCAAACCCCCTCCTTGCACTCCCTCCTCCTGGCTGTGTCTCTTAGCGTCTGGACGACAGCGACTACTATTGTTGGTAGCGTAAACAGAGGAGCAGACAACGAGGTTGAACTAGGAGAAACTAATAGAGTCGAATCGTCAAAGGAGACTGACGATGTGAATGGTCATGACAGTAGGTCCGGTAGGTCCGGTGGAGGAGGAAGAGGAGAGGTAGGTGAGAAGGTCGGTTTTAATTGATTCTCCATTTCGAGTAATCCGACCATGATCGAGTTGAGAATGATTGACTGACCATTCAACGGTGATCAATTGGAGATTAGAAAGATATTTGCCGGGAGTGTTAAGAACTGTGAATTTGTCATTGATGTTCGTGAGATGCCTCTCTATGTCATTGGAAGATACCAAAGATTGTTATTTTATTTTTAAAATATTTTTATTTAATTATGGTTTATTCCACTCTATACCAGATTTCTTATCCGATATCTTTTTCAGGTATATCCAAGTTCATATAGTCCGGAGGATGGTGTTTGATAAGACAATTCGTTACCTATTCGGACTCAAACTCAGACTATTAAAAATGCAACGGTTAACGATTAAAACAAAGTAGGAATTTGGCATGATGGTCAAAAGTTTAGAGTAAACCTGAATTACCCAAAAATTTTAAGGTGATTTTGCACCATTTTCCCAATAAATATATTAAATGAACGGAAGAATAACAGTTTTGAACATCTACAATGAAAATAATGTGAATACTAATGGACTTGTGAATCTTTCAAACAAAAGATATCATTCCTTTGTCATCCGATGATCAAATAGGTTTTTTCTAATCTTTAAATTTTTACAATTTTTTTTATTTTTATTATTGCAATTTTCTCGTTTATATGACGAATATAATATATATTGTAATCATATAAATATAGAGAGCCGACCTCAACAGTCAATACAACCGCACAGAGCCAACTATTGCCAACTATTCTGTCGCCTTTACCAAAGATAACCGTGTGCTCGCCGCAAACAGCAGCGATGGAGGAATGCCTCGGTCCGAGGAGGAGGGACGACGACGACGACTCGACGATGGTCGTCCACGAAGACGCGTTGATGGAGATCCAGAAGAGACTCCCTGTCAAATCCCTTTGCCGGTTCAAGTGCGTATCCCGTCGGTGGCGCTCCCTCATCTCCAGCCGCAGCTTCATCGACTCCCATTTCGCCCACTCCGCGACTCGCCCTAAGCTCATCGTCAGCTTCCCCGCCCGAAATCCCGACGGCAGGTCGTTCCTACGGCTCTGCCTGGTCGACCAATCTCATCCTCGGAACGGTCGACCCCAGATCGTTAGACGTGGCCTGCTAGTCCCCGACTGGTCTGGTTCTTACTGTTCGCCGTCTGTCGAGGGCCTGGTCTGCCTCGAGGTTGCTAGTGGAGTCAACATATGCAATCCCAGCACTGGGAAGCAAGTGACTTTCGAATTGCCTTACGCAGCCGCGAGTTCTGCACATTCGCAGGCAACGCACTCTTTTGGGTTCGATCCTGTCAAGAGGGAGCACAAGGTTTTGAGCACAGTGCTCAGGCCGGAATCGGGCCAGCCCATCATGGAGTCGTGGGTGCTCACTCTGGGGACGAATGAGTGGAGGCCGGTCGAGCACTGTCCTCCCCATCACAAGAAGGATGGCGAGTTCTGCTTCGATGGGGTGCTCTATTATGCGGCTTGGGATTGCTCACAGGTCTTCCTCGAGTGCAGGGATCCCGACAGCAGTGAAATTTACCTGGTGGCGTTCCATCTGAGCACGGAAAGCTTTCGCATGATCGTGACTCCCGCCAGAGCCAGCAAACAAGCGCTCATTAAATTCGAGGGGCACCTTGCGGTGGTGGATTGTTCCAGTGCTCTTTCTGGTGCTGAGGTGATTGTGTGGATCCTGGAGGACTTTGACCGGGAGATTTGGAAGAAGAGAGTCTTTGTCTTGCCTCCGTGTTGGAAGAAGATGGTTGGGGACAGTTATGTTTCTGCAGTGGGCATGGTTCGTTCCGGCGAACTGTTGTTCGCTGAAACCCAAACCATATCGGCGTCGTTTTTCGATCTGAACGCGTTTTATAAAGTGTTCTATTACGATCTGAAGACCAACGGCTTTAGGCGGAGTGAGATTCATATATTGCCTCCCCCTGAATCTTTTGAATTGCCTAACCGTATACCTTGTATGTATTTTTTACTTTGTCAGCTGAGGTTTTCCGATCATGTGGAGAGTTTACTGCCGCTGGGAAACTAGCCAGCCAACTCTTTCAGTTCATTCATCAATTGGTTTTGGAGTATGCGCCCAAACTATGTAATGGCGAATCATTTTGAACCTGGAAGATGAAGAACTGCTGTAAGCATTCGGCTTGTTGTTAAAGTGTTGACTGCTGCATTTCGCTGTTGATTTCGTGTTTTTTCCTGGATGACAATTGATTTCATTTGCCTATCTGAATTTGCTGCTTTTGTGTGACACGTTGCCATTGCCCAGCTGTCTCCGGTTTTATTGACTTGCATTTAACTTCCTTTGCAAATCACAGAACTCGAGAAAATTTTTAGTAGTATGATATATTATCACCTCATGCAATGATAGTGATATGGCACAATATGCTTAGTCAGATCCTGACACGGGGCAAGTAATTTGAAATTAAATCAGGATATATTGAAAGTTTGTCAGGACAGGTCGGAAAAGAAAACAAACTAATTACGTAGGTTTAATAAATGCCTTCGAAAATGAAATGGCCGTAACTCACTCTTCCTTCGCTCTTTCGCTCTTTCGCTCTTTTTTATGTTTAGAAATGTCTTCTCATTAATTGTCTCCAATTCCTAATTTCGTTTTTCTAAATGAAATTAGAGAAACTCATGAGAACTTCTATCTCATAATTTCGTAAGTATCACCTTAAGGTTTTAACTTTTCACCCATCAGAGAGGCGCGAAAGTTGAGCACCCTACTCTTGATGCGTGGGGCAGAGTGTGAAGCTTTGGTAACGTAGCAAGAGGAGCGCAGCACTCCGCTCTAGTCGGTGCAGAATAGAGGTGCGAAGATGAGCACAACACTCCACTCCCGCTTGCGTTGCATAAAGTGGAGGGGGAGTGGTGCTTGACCTTCGCATCTTTCTGCTGCGCGAAATAAAGCGGAGTGCTGTGCGAACTAAAAGCATATTTCTAGGCTGCGTGCACTCAACCCTAGCACATCTCTACTGCACCAATCGGGATGGAGTGCCATGCTCAACCTTTGCGGATGTGCTCAACGTTCTTTCTATCCTCTTTGCTGCGCGAACGCAGCATCGCATCTCTCTACCGTGCGAAGCAGAGTGGAGTGCTCAACCTTCGCACTTCTCTATTATGCAAAACCTGCATAAACGAAAAGGAATTTGGGAAAGTTAATTAAAGGACAAAGATCCTAGACGTGTAAAAGTGTAAAAGAAAGAGCGGAGAAAGCTAAAATAGTGAGCTGGCGGTTCTATTTCAACTTTAAAGACCCTTATTAAAGCCGCTAGTGTAATTAATTTGTCTTCTTTTGCAAGCTTGCCCTAGATAGTCTATCTATTTGCTCTTATTTAATTTCAAATTGCTTATCTAATTATGGCGTATACGTGTCACATCAGGAAATGATGGTATCACGCTACTGAATATTTTCTCCTCAAAAGTTTCCATGACATTCCCTACCTCACCTTAGGAGGGCTGCTTGATAGGGATTTATTTTAGAATGGAGATATTTCCTATGATATTTTTCCTCCTAGCTATTCCCAAGTAAAGTTTTACCGAAAGTTCTTAGCTTCAAACCACGAAATACTTCCGTGTGCCATTTTCCTTACCGGCGAGTTTTCGCCACGGGCTTTGGAATCGGGGCGTGCATCTTTTACTCCAACAATTCGAAGACCAGCAGGTTTCCAAAGAGTCGAACTGGGGGGATTAAAACTGAAAATGAGATGACATTTTCTGATGCCCATCGTTTTGCAGCTAGAACATGAAGGATACGAATATCTTGCATATCCACGATAAATGCAGCATGGAAGAGAGCATTTCTTGCAAAGAGCATGTTCTGTATTTGCTCGACAATCTTAAATGCAACTCCCGCATCCTTGGGGAAAACCTGGGAGTGGTATGAACTTCCATTGATTCGGTGCTGAATCTGCTGCTAATCTGATCCATTAGCCTTCAAGTTGAGTGGTTTATCATCCTCCTGCGATAGACTTAGGGTGCGAATACCAAGTATTTTGTTTTTCTATTAGCCTAAAAAATAGGTTTGTAATAGAAATGGGAATTAGATTTATTTTTTCTTTTTACTTTTCAATTTTCGGAACATAAATGAGACATAACGCTCTTCTGATCGCTCGTCTTGCCACCATTCAGTCGCCCATCTACAATCATTGACCGCCTGGGAGGGAGATATTTAAAAAAGGTTTATCAAATGAAATTCTATTTTGGGAGTAAAAATTTTGTATCATTATCAAATATGTATTTTTATTCAAAAATTCATATGGAGAATTAAAAAAAAAAGATTGGCTATAAATAAGGTCCAGAAAGAAAATGGTTATTATTTGTGCCTTAACATGAAATCTATTGAACAATCCCTTCACCTTTATTCTTAGAGTCCATGAGGTTGTCTTCATGTTTCTATCATAATAAGCATTTGCATAATAAAAAGTGCCACATATCTCGTTAAGCCGTAGAACCGGAGTCGTCAAAAGAAAAATCCAAAGGGAAGACACTACACAATTTGAGAAAGCTGAAGAATCCCGCATCTCCCTGCTCCACTGCTATCAAAGGTGCACATCTTTTTTCATTAATCTTCAAGTCATTGACGAGTAACTAGAAATGAATAAATTTTTGACTTCCGTTTTAATGCTAAATTTTATTGGATAGCTCAAAGATAATTCTTTCATGAGATGAAATTTGTGTGAAAACGATCCGATGTGTGTGAATCTCTTTCATTTCCATACCCAATTGAAACTTATTACATCATTTTTAGTAAATGAATAATTTTTTACAAAATTTCCTAATCTGGCAATTTTCTTTTCTGATTATGCAGGCCTACATTTAAAAAAAAAAAATAAAAAAAAAATCTTGTCCTGACCGCGTGGGAGGGAGATATGACAGCCAAAGGAGAAAATATTTAGGGGTTAGCAATCACCACGTCATCGTCCTACGTGGCGCGCACGAGCCTAGATGGCTCCACTGAAATGTCGACACATGTTCATTGACTTGGACGGCTGGGAAATGGGAAAAGTCTAAAATGCGAGGCTTTCTTTTTCTCTCTTTTCTGTCAGCCGACTGAAAAAGGACTGAGGAGACTGGATAATTAATGCTCGAATTTGAGTTGCCGCTAAAAACTCTCTCTCTCCTCTTTTCAATTTTCAAGCTTTTTGGCCTTCTCGGACAAGAGAAACGATGAAGCTTCTCTCCCTTTTCTCTTGCGCGCTCCTCCGCCTCCGCCTCCGCCTCCGCCTCCGCCTCCGCCTTCCCCTTCCCCAAAGCCGCCTTTGGTCACTACTGCTTGGGGTCTGCCTTTGGCACGTCGCCTCCCCCAAGAGCCCCGCTCAGTCGCAGCTGCTGGGTCCTGAGCCCCCTTCGCCTCCGCCATTGCCTCCGGAGCCTCATCGCGCCGATCTTTTGGGAACCCTAGCGACGTTTACTATGGCCGCAACATCTCTCTTAGCCTCGGAAACTTCTGGGTCTCCGTCCGATTGCGTCCCTCCGACGAGCTCGTCATCATGCCTCACCCCATCTAATGATTTCGTCATTTGGGGAACATTTTGGATACCCGCAGCTGACGGTGTCGTTTTGGTGTTCTTTTTCCCCAACCGAGCTACAGAAAACCTTGGAACATCGCGGTCGGGGAGGATTATCCAAAATCAAAGACTCGTCTTCGCCGAGTTCACTGCACTCAGAGTCCCTGTAATATTTGGATAGAAGAAGATGTCGACATTGTACGTATTGAAGCCGCCGGCGAAGGGGAAGGTTTGTCTCCATGTTTGTGTGATCTGAGTTTTTGTTTGATTTTTCTGGAATGGCACTGAGAAGGTGTGGACTCCTTATTTTACTGTGATTGCGTCATGAATCTAGCTGCTTTTTACTTTTGGTTTTGATTCGATTCTCTTCCTCTTGCTTTATTTTTGGACATGTGGTTGGAACTTGCGCTCTGATGAGTTTATGATTAATGTGAAAGCAACGTTAAGATGAGCGATCAAGCCCCTTCTGCATTCGATTCCAACCTGCAATTTGTGTTTCTGCGTCTTCGCTTCGCAGAAATGGCTACCGAGGCTAAGCCCATTGCTTCCGTCCCTGAATTGTGAATTGGGTCGAGATTGCTTATTCAATGCTCAAGAATGGATGGTGGAGTAGCTTCTTCGGGATTGAGTTTGTGTTCTACGGAGTTTTAAACATATCTTCAGTTTGAAGTGCACTCGCATTGAAAACTTGGTTAGATCTTTCATTTGGTTTGTGTTAAAGATAGATTTTGTTGTGGGAAGAGGAAATATCCAATTATTTTGTCAGTTTGGCCTTTTGGCAACGAAAATACTGAAGGAGGGTGAAGTCATGTAGAATCGAACTGTTGTATGAACAGTAATTAAGCTTAATTTGCTTTGAGTGAAGTCCTTGATCTTAAGATAATGCTTGTAGTATTATCATGCTCTTCAACATTGTTTAATTTCTAAATTCAAAGGAATTTGGTTTTCAAATTCATAACCTTGTCTATACTTCTTGATGGTCGGATGAGCTAATGTCTTGATTGTGGGCATTAATGGTTGAAGCTAGCTAGATTTGTGTATTTAAGTTGGATGATCTTGTCAATATATTTGTCAATAAGCTGGTCAAACCTGCTGTCTGCTCGCAGTTAGGCATTTCAATGTAAAATACCTTTTCCACTTTGTTATTGTTCAAATGAGGTGGTTGCTTAGCTGGTGGATGAGATTGTGTTGGCAATGGTTGTGGTAATGTATGTGATTGTGTCCAATAAGTTTCAGTTTCCTCTATTATGTGGTCTGCATAAGCCGCCTTGTTCTTTTTTACCCTGATTTATGCTGTCTACTTGCAGTTCAAGGTGGCGATCCTACTTGCTCCAGCACACGTCCCTTCTCTTGCTATTGAAATTGAATTGCAGGGTTCGAGCAAAACCAATTGGTTTAGTCTGTTAGCATAGAGGGTTTTGTTGATAGTTATTGTTGCTGGTGATGGCTGATGTGTTATTGCTGTTCTGTTGCATTAGCTCATGTGACACTAGAGCTTGCCTTAGTTCTTGCTTTAATTTAGTGTATTCTTTCTTTTTTGGGGTAAGGGAAGAACAAAAGATTGACTTTGGCTGGGTTTTGCACAAATAAAAGAGACATTGTGCTCCAAGGATGGCTCTCTGAAAAGGAAATTGTGAATATAGAAACGTGTCATTTACAAATTCTTCAATGTAGGTTAGGTCCTGTTGTTTGTTCTATGTTCCCGCTTTTGCTTTCTCTTTGTGCCATAAATGTTGTGAGCTAGTGATAAGGTTACTTATTGTTTACTTTCTTGTGACAACATATGGCAAGTGCAAATCTTCTTTTCTCACATTGACATGTAATTTGTCATTGTTTTTAGATAACTGGAGTGTGAAGGCAACCCAAAGAAAGACCACAGAAACTGGTGGGATGGGGTATCTCTGCAATGTCCCTTACAAGTTCGGGAGTGGTTTCAGAGAAGGTGATGAGCTTTGCTCTTGTTTGATTGTCTATGGAGATAATGTTATCTTTTGCACTTGGTGATGGAATTTTTTTTTGGCTTTTTTGCTGATTTATTGAGCTGATGATGATGTAGGTACTGAAGCCATGCGAAGGAAGCACGTAGCACCGGCTTCTGCTTAATTGTTATGATAGTTTTGGGACATAATCATGTAAACTTGAAGAATTTAGTTATCTAGACGCTGGGAACTTTTGGCATATACAGTTGCCCTTTAATATACTTTGTTTAAATTTCATCTATTGTGGCATTATTTGCAATTTTGAATGAGCAAAGATTAAGCTTACCATTGTTTTAGAACTGTCTAGTGATGTGGTAGTCGGCCATTAATGCTCTTGCAATGCCTCCTTGTCCTTAGTTATAACTTTAATCTCTCTTTGATTGGAGCAAGTTGTTGAGTCCTATTATGGCGATCTTGACTGTGAGAGTGTGCCCCTTCTCAACCTGTATCATCTCACGAGATCTTTGGTACGCAGCGAGATGGTTATTTGGAGGCAAAAATTTATCCTGTTCCCTTTAACATTTAGATTATGCACAACTTAGATCTTTTGAAAAATTAAGAGACGGACGATGACATGCACCATGCAAGTCACAATCTATCACAATCTATTAAAAGGTTTGAGACTTTTATGCAAAAGATATAACAAGATCAAATTCGACCTTGTTGAGATTAAAACAGAAGCCATGGACTTAATTTTACCTATACACAATCAACATTTCTAAACTTTTCTTAGTGAAATAGGGTGGCTTCGAAATGATAAATAGATGAAAAGAGACAGACCCTTTCGTTCGAAGAAATGCATCTCTGTTTTCAAGTTAGAGCAAGATCAAGAAAATTGTCAAGACCTGCAACCTCACCTTTTTGCCAATGAATTACTGTTGCATGCCGATAGAGGGTTGTAGGGGCGCTAAACTAATAATTTCTTAGGCATCACCCAGGGTTGAGCTTTGGTATGGTATCTACCACTAAAAGTTGACTGGGAGATTACTAGAAATTCATCCCAGTTGAAAGGAACTGATGGCTGTCCTTTAAAGCAAACCTGGCAATATCCCAGTCTCCTTACAACAAGGCTTTAGCCAAATCTTGGCTATTTGTCACCGGGCTTAGCAAGGTACATGAATTTCAAATCGTGGGCATAACATAGAGAAAGCCTTCTTCCTTAAATGTATTGCCTTTTCAATATCATGCACACGCTATATTTTCTTCTCAATACCAAGTACAAAGATAAAGACCAATTCAAAGTTAATTCCACTTTCTCAATGAAGCAGATTGATCTCCCCATAAATGCTTCAGAAGACCTATTCCATGAAGCTAACCGACAAGCTTCTCCCCCTTCAGTAAAAGGTCCATGTTTATGTTCGGACTAAGATTGTTTGTCCACCTTAGCCAGCAACTCTTGCCACAATGAAGAAGACCTAACTGCAATTAGACAGCAGAAATCTGGGTAAAAAAGAACAAGGCAGTTTATGCAAACCACGTAATAGAGGCAACTGAATCTTGGTGGCATAATCACATACATCACCACAGCCATCACCATACATTATCCATCAGCTAAAGCAACACCTCATTTAAACAAGAACAAAGTGGAAAAGGTATTTTACATTGAAATGCCTAGCTGCAAGCAGACAGTAGGCATAAGTAGCTTATTGTGCTTCCTCGGTACTATAAGCAAAGAGCCAATAAAATTTAATTAAGCAGGAGAAATATATTGACAAGATCATCCAACTTAAATACACAAATCTAGCTAGCTTCAACCATTAATGCCCATAGTCAAGACATTAGCTCATTCGACCATCAGGAGGTACAAACAAGGTTATGAGTTTGAAAACCAAATTCCTTCAAATTCAGAAATTAAACAATGTTGAAGAGCATGATAATACTACATGCATAATCTTAAGATCAAGGACTTCACTCAATGCGAATTAAGCTCAGTTATTGTCCATACAACAGTTCGATTCTACATGACTTCATCACTCATTTAATATTCCTGTTGCCGAAAGACCAAAGTGACAAAACAAGTTGGAAATTTCCTCTTCTCACAACAAAATCTATCTTTAGCACAAACCAATTGAAAGATCTAACCATCTTTTCAATGCGAGTGCACTCCAAACTGAAGATACGTTAAAAACTTCATAATCTTCAGATAATAAATTAATCAGATTGCAAGAGTTTCATGAACCTGCGAGGGAAAATGCAGAGATACCTCATCCTACCAGTTTCTATGGTCTTCCTTCGGATTGCCTTCACACTCTAGTTATCTAAAAACAGTGATTAAATACAACTAAATGTGCGAAAAGAAGATTTACTCTTGCCATATGCTGTCACAAGAAAGAAAACAATAAGCAACCTCATCACTAGCTCACAACATCAATGGTGTTAAGAGAAAGCAAAAGCGGGGACAACATAGAAACCTACATTGAAGTTTTTGTACATGACAGATTTCTATATTCATAATTTCCTTTTTAGAGAACCATCTTTAGAGCACAATCTCTTATATATATATGTGCAAAACCCAGCTAAAAGCCAATCTGTTGTTCTTCCCCCCACCCTAGAATACACGATTGACTTGTGCAGATCCTACAGTGAAGCAAGGGCTAATGCAATCTCTAGTCACATGAACAAATGCCATAGAACATCACTAACACATCAGCCATCACCATCAACAATAACCATCAACAGAACCCTCTATGCTAACAGACCAAACCAATTGCTCAAGAGGGGGAGGGAAGGGGGGGGACCTGTGCCGGAGCCACTAGGAAAGGATTGACACCTTGAAGAAGGAAGTCCTCGACGATGCGGTGAAAGATGGTGCCGTCGTAGTAACATTCGAGGCAGAGCTTAAAGAAGTTCCTTACGGCCTCGGGCGCTTCTTTTGGCCAGAGCTTGATGTCGAGTGGGCGTGCCTCGCGTTCAGCACTAACATACACAGTCGACTTCTTCTTTTATCCAATTTCTACAGGGACTCCGGGTGCAGTGATCTCGATGAAGACAAATCTCTGATTTCAGAGTGTCCTCCCCGACTGCAATGTTCCAAGGCTCATAAGTTGCCGAGGCTGAGAGATATGGTGTGGCCACAGTAGACACCGCCAGGGTTCTCAAGAGACCGGCACGAGCATGCGTGGGGGAGAGAGAGAGAGAGGAGTCTGATGAATCGTGGCAGCCGATGAGGCTCCGGAGGCGACGGTGGAGGCGAAGGGGGGCTCGGGACCGAGCAGCTGCGACCAAGCGAGGGTCATGGGGGAGGCGACGTGCCAGAGGTAGATCTTAGCAGCACCTGCGACCGACGAGGGCCTTGGGAGAGGCGGAGGCGAGCGATCAAGCGTGCGGGAGAATGAGAGAGAAGGTGTCTTCGTCTTTTCTTCTCAACTCAACGAAGGAGAAGGCAAAAGAAATGTTTGCAAATTGAAAAGAGGAGAGAGATCTTTGAGCGGCAAGAGCATTAAATGTTTGCTTTTGCCGAGGCTCTTTTCAGTCGGCTGACAGAAGAGAGAGAAAAAGAAAGCCCCACATTTTTAGACTTTTTCATTTTCCAGCCGTCCAAGTCAGTGAACACGTGTCGACACTTCAGTGGAGCCATCTAGGCTCGTGCGCGCCACGTAGGACGATGACGTGGTGATCGCTAAACCACTTTGAATATTTTCTCCAGCCGACCAAAAGAGAAAGAAGCCAAAGCCCTTCGAAACCTAGGACGGTCGTGGTCTCGTCGCCGGCGAGAGTCGCTGGTTTCCGATGGTCATCCCGGAGGACCTGCTCGTCCAGATCCTCAAGCGGCTGCCGGTGAAGTCGCTGTGCAGGTTCAAGTGCGTCTCCACCCTCTGGCGCTTCCTCATCTCCAACCCTCGTTTCGTCGACTCCCACTTCGCCCACTCCGCCCCCCACCCCAAGCTCGTCATCTCCCTCCCGACTCTGCCGGAGCCCGGCCCGCCGGCCCGCCGGCCCGCCTCTTCTTCGCGGCGAACCCGTCCGAACCGGGAAACGACCACCGACCCTGGACCGTTTCGCCTTACTTCTTCGCGCTCGGCAGGGCCTATCGTTACGTCTCGCAGTCTCTCAACGGTCTGATTTGCTACCAAGTTGACAGTTATGTTGGAGTTTGCAGTCCCACCACTGGGAAGTACATGACGGCGAGGACAGTGGAGGCGAAGGTCACCGGGGAGTGCGCTTATCTGCACTACTTGTTCAGGTTTGACCCGGTTGTCGATCCTCTCTGCTGAATGCAGTGGTTAAATCATTCTCGTGATTGTGCTGACCAGGAGTCCATCACTTTAATGGCATAGAATAGAACAGTTGGTGGGTGGAGATAGAAGAGTTTTACCCTGGGATTTCACGAGCTGACATAAACATCAGATCTGCTAAAAGTTCACAATGAACTCTTACAATGAATATGATGGATTCTCCGTTCTTTATGACTCTACCTTTTGCTTTTGTTGATTTAATTTCATTGATTCTACGGAAAATCAACGACAGCGGGTATACAGATATCATGGTCAAGTCATGTGATCTGTCTAATTTTTCTTGTTTCTTTTGTCAAGCTCTGTCTCATCTCTGTGTCTGTCTGTCTCTCTCTCTCCCCCTCCCTTCCTCGCCCTCCCTCTTTCTCTTCCATATTTGATTATGCTGAATGAAATTTTGTTACTTGAATGACACAACATACTCAATGACGCCCAACTTTTGGAAGTTTCTACTCACGTCTGAATGCTCATTTCTAGTCATACAATTAGATTTGGGAACTGCATAAATGTCCTATCTATTTCTGGCTTTGATTCAGTTTCTACTTATACACTTTCCTAGAACCTATCTCATTTGAGGTTATCCTATCTACATGCAGAACATGGGATGGTGCTGGATGAGTTTTTCCTTTCAACAGCAGGTAGATTTTTCTTCTGATTCTTTTCTCACTTTATGTTGGGATTAAAATTTAATGTTGCCTTTCTTTCGTTATGTTTTATCATGTAGGTAAGTTTCAGACTGAAATTGGAAAGAGCTGGGCAGCCGAGATTCTTTCAAGGAGGAATGCGAGGCTATCGAGTATTGAACGGGCTGAACTAACTGCTTCATTCTTCATTAATAAGTCCCGTTCTTTTACATCAAGTTGGGGCCAACTTTCTGGATTAAGATTTCTTACGGACGATCATCGCAAGGTTACATCCTTCTTGCTGCTCCCACAGTGTTGGGAGTACAGACTGATAGCTCTTCTCCTAGAAGGAAAGTACCAAATTTCATCTGCCAACACCAAACAGCGGGAGTGCTAATTCAGAAATTCACCATCACAGCTACAGGTACTGAATCCCTTTAATGGTTGCATGAACTGTAGGGCAAAAAACTGTTCCCTTGGTACTTCTTTCTGTTTTGTTCTCACAAATTAGTTTGTGTGAGAAATGGATATAGCAAATGAAAATAGAATAGAGAGATATGAGGTTCCTTTGATGTTGAGCTTTTCAACCCGATAAGCAGCCTGATAAATTTTTCTGACTCGGTGCTCAACCTGCCTTAGCAATGGAAAACATGACTTGATCAATAGTATTCTTTTTCTTGGATCTTTTCTATGTCTGCTGATGCTCTTTGCCTTTTCCTTCTTGGGAGAATGTGGAGTACTGAATTCCTATCGCCCTTGCTCATGGTATCTGTCTCTGAACCTGACATGCTGACGCTGCTATACTTCGAGCAAGCCAGAGAGTTGATGATGGCTACTATTGCAGCAACTTTTACATCGGTGAGGGTAATTCAAAAAAGCACACTCGATATTCTCATTGATTTGATGATCCACTTTCAGTTAGAAAAATCCGTGCTGATACCTTTTCAGGTCATATGCACACTGGAAATCTGCTTGCTCCAATCCAGCAACTCTTGATTCCAACTGCCAATTCAATCATGTCGGGTGACGAAGAGTTTGTGCACTACACAAGGCTAAGGCAGCAGCGCCCACAAGCTAATGTTGGAGATGCAGCTGAG
This sequence comes from Eucalyptus brandiana, assembly GCA_014182725.1. Classification (NCBI taxonomy): domain Eukaryota; kingdom Viridiplantae; phylum Streptophyta; class Magnoliopsida; order Myrtales; family Myrtaceae; genus Eucalyptus; species Eucalyptus brandiana. Next base: position 36,681,699 of record CM024669.1, read on the forward strand.
GGTAATGAGTTTCTAAGGGATGTTCATGTTGCTGCTGTTGCAAATAGCGAGGTTGTCGGATGGTCTGACGCAGGTAATCTAGGGGATGATGAGGAAGGATTTAATGACTGCTTGAGTTGGTACTGGCCCTAATGAAGATTAAGGACTTATACATATCCCAAATGGTGACCACAAAAGCGAATTGTTGCAGGTCAAAACAAGATTCACTGGTGCCGCTCAATTTCAGGCAGCATGCAATCTTACATGGTCTCAGGGGAGATGGATGTATGGCAGGTGCATTGAGGGGGTGATTGAAAGCTTTACGCCAGGCAGATATGGATGGAGAAGAGATTGGTCTTAAAGGGAGTTCCGGAAGAACAAAAATGCACTAGAAACCTTGGGAAGCAATTGCTCAATTGGCTTGGTTAGTAGGAAGATGAGTACATGTCCAAGATAAAGCGCAAACCCAGCATATTAAGAGCTTCAGGTAAGTAGGCCGTTGCTAGAGAGAGAGAGAGAGAGAGAGAGAGAGAGAGAGAGAGGAGCAGACAATGAGGTCGAATTAGGAGAACTTAATAGAGTCGAATTCTCAAAGGAGACGATGTGAATGGTTGTGACAGTGGGTCTGGTGGAGGAGGAGGAGGAGAGGTATAGGTGAGAAGGTCGGTTTCAATTGATTCTCCATTTCGAGTAATCCAACCATGATCGAGTTGAGAACGATTGACTGACCATTCAACGGGAGATCAATTGGAGATACGAGAGATATTTGCCGGGAGTGTTAAGAACTGTGAATTTGTGGTTGATGTTTGTGAGTTGCCTCCCTATGTCATTGGAAGATATTAGAGATTATTATTTTATTTTTAAGATATTTTTATTTAATTCTGGTTTATTCCACTCCATGCCAGATTTCTTGTTCAATATCTTTTTCAGGTATATCCAAGTTTATTTGGTCCGGAGGATGATTTTTGATAAGACAATTTGTTATCTATTTAGAGTAGTTAACAATTAAAACAAAGTAGAGATTTGGGATGATGGTCAAAAGTTTAGAGTAAGGCTGAATTACCCAAAAGTTTTAAGGGGATTTGTTGATGTGTTTTTCTCTTTTTTGTTTTGTTTAATCGGTTTGTTGGTGTCCTGTTTTTTAGGAGTTGGTTAGTGAATCTTATCTCCTAGGAGCAGTTAGCTGCACGTATCTTAGATATTCTGATCTGTTGCTGATTTTGTGGATCAAGCAAGCCGTTAGTCGGCGACGTGGGTTTGTGGTTACGTTCTAGTATGTATTTTGAACCTTTTTTTTCAGTTTTCTGAACACGACGCTCTGCTTCTGCTGTAAACTTGTTCTCTGCTTCTGCTGTAAACTTGTTCTCTGCTTCTGCTGTAAACTCCTTTTTCTGTTCTTTTTGCTGTCTACATGTTCTCTGTTCTTTTCAAAAAAAAAAAGAAAACAACACTGGTATCAGAGCTCTCTTGATCTTAAGGGGCTGTGAGTGACTTGTGAGATTGATTGAGAGGTGTGTCTGCATCCATAGAAGTTAAAAGCAAGATGGAGGCAGGATCAAGTGGTTTTTCAGCAATGGCTCCACCAGCGTTTGATGGAGAAAATTATCAAGCCTGGACAGTGAGAATGCGAGCCTATCTAGAGGGTTGTGATTTTTGGGAAGCTGTGGAACAAGATTATGAAGTTGCTTCCCTTCCCGATAATCCAACCATCAATCAAATCAAGTTTCACAAGGAGAGGACGGCAAGGAAAGCAAAGGCAAAGTCTTGTTTATATGCTGCTGTCTCACCTGCCATTTTCAGCAGAATTATGGCTTGTGAATCAGCCAAAGCTATTTGGGACTTCCTCAAAGCTGAGTATCAAGGAGATGAGAGGATCAGAAGCATGAAGGGGCTAAATCTGATCACAGAATTTGAGAGACTGCAGATGAAGGAGTCGGAGACAATTAAGGAGTATTCTGGTAAGTTGATAAGCATTGCCAATCAAGCAAGAGTTCTAGGCACTGACCTCTCCGATAATAGGCTAGTGCAGAAGATTCTTGTATCCTTGCCCGAAAGGTTTGAGGCAACCATTGCCTCTTTGGAGAATACCAAGGATTTTTCTCAGATCAAGTTGGCAGAATTGCTAAGTGCTTTGCAAGCACAAGAGCAGAGGAGGTTAATGAGGGTGGAAGGAAGTATAGAAGGAGCTTTGCTGGCCAAAGAACAGCAGAATATAGGAGGAAAAGTTAACAAGTGGAAAGGAAAGAAAGGAAATGGTAGTAGTGGTTCAGAAGCTGCTGCAGGAGAGAATAGTGCGAGCAACTCTAAGAACAATTGGGGAAGATATTCCTCATGTCAGCACTGTGGAAAAAAGAATCATCCACATTTTAAGTGTTGGAAGAGACCAGATGTAAGGTGCAAAAAGTGTCATAAGCTTGGACACATTGAGAAGTTCTGTAAAGAGAAGAGAGATCAGCAGCAAGGTGAGGCACATGCTGTAGTTCAGCAAGAGGTAGATTAACTGTTTGTTGCCTCTTGTTTCTCCTCTAGTACTCCATGTGATAGTTGGCTTGTTGATAGTGGTTGTACAAATCATATGACAAGTGATGAAACGCTGTTTATAAACCTTGACAAGTCGCTAAAGTCAAGAGTGAAGATTGGGAATGAGGAGTACTTAGAAGTGAAAGGTAAAGGGACTGTAGCAATGGAGAGTTGTGCTGGAACTAAACTGATTTCTGATGTGATGTATGTGCCTAAAATTGATCAGAATTTGTTGAGTGTGGGGCAGTTGGTAGAAAAGGGATTTAAGGTGATATTTGAAGAGGAGAAGTGTTTGATCTTTGACTTCAATGGTCAGGAGTTGTTCAAGATAAAAATGCAACAGAAAAGGCTTTTTTTGAATCCTCTTGAGAAGGAGCAGATGGCATTCAAGTGTCAGGCTAATGATTTAGAATTATGGCACAAAAGGTTGGGGCACTTTTATCATAAAGGTGTGCTGTTCATGCAGAGGAATGAAATGGCAACCGGGTTACCAAACCTGGAGGAGCAGATCACAAGGTGCAAAGCTTGTTTGCTAGGCAAGCAGACAAGACTTCCCTTCAAGAAATCCACTTGGAGAGCGACAGAAAAGCTGCAACTGATTCATACGGATCTATGTGGTCCACAAGTGACTCCTTCACTAAATGGCAGCAGGTATTTCATTATTTTCATTGATGATTATACTAGAATGTGTTGGATTTACTTTATGAAGCAGAAGTCAGAAGTTGCTGAGGTATTTCAAAAGTTTAAGAAATGGGTTGAGAACCAAAGTGGTTGCAAGATTCAGGTCATTAGATCTGATAATGGAACAAAATACACTTCACAGAGGTTTAAATCTTTCTGTGAAGAGGCTGGAATTGAGCATCAGCTTACTGCTCCTTACTCTCCACAGCAAAATGGAGTTAGTGAGAGGAAGAATAGAACCATTATGAAGATGACTAGGTGTTTGTTTTATGAGAAGAGTCTACCAAAAGAGTTTTGGGCAGAAGCAGCAAGCACAGCAGTTTTTCTACTGAATAGATTACCTACGAGGGTATTGGAGATGAAGACACCCTTTGAAGCTTGGTTTGATGTCAAGCCAATTCTAAGAAATTTGAAGGTGTTTGGCTGTTTGTGTTTTTCTCATATCCACAAGTCAAAAGAGACAAGTTGGGAGAGAAAGCTGAACCTGGGATCTTTGTTGGCTACAGTTTAGTATCAAAAGCTTACATGATCTATCAACCTTAGACAGGGAAGGTGATCACTAGCAGAGATGTTTAGTTCCTAGAAGATGAGAAATGGGATTGGACACATGAGCCACAAGGCAAGCACAAAGAGGTCTCATTGGAACCTGACGAACTGGTGGATGATATTCTAGTTAGAGGTACCAGATCTTTGATTGATATATATCAAAGGTGTAGTGTGGCTGTTTTGGAACCTACAGGTTATGAGGAAGCTAAAAGCAATCAGAGGTGGATGAATGCAATGAAGGAAGAGTTGGCTATGATAGAAAAGAACCAGACATGGGAGCTAGTGGAGAGGCCTCAAGATAGGAAGGTGATTGGAGTAAAATGGGTTTTCAAGACCAAATTTAATCCTGATGGCTCAGTGAATAAGCATAAGGCCAGGTTGGTGGTGAAGGGATATGCACAGATTTGGGGAGTTGATTTTTTAGAAACTTTTGCTCCTGTGGCAAGACTTGATACAATTAGAATGATTTTTGCTTTGGCAGCTCAACAAGGATGGAAGGTATATCAGTTAGATGTAAAATCTGCATTTTTGAATGAGTGTTGCAGGAGGAGATTTATGTTGAGCAGCCAGAAGGCTTTGTCACACCAGGCCAAGAGGAAAAAGTTTATTTGTTGAGAAAGGCTTTTTATGGCTTGAGGCAAGCTCCTAGAGCATGGTACAGTAAGATGGATGAGCACTTGTTGGGTCTAGGTTTCAAGAAAAGCCTCAGTGAATCCATTCTATATGTCAAGAAGTTAGTATCTGACTTAGTGGTGGTGTCTCTTTATGTGAATGATATGCTGGTGACAGGGAGTAATAGTGCTCAGATTACTGCATTTAAGCAAGAGATGATGAAGATGTTCGAAATGACTGATCTTGGTGAGATGTCATATTTTCTAGGAATGGAAGTTAGGCAGACTCAGAATGAAGTTTTTATCTGTCAAAAGAAGTATTTGAAGGAGATCCTAAGGAGATTCAACATGGAGGAGTGCAAGAGTGTGAGTACTCCAATGGGTCATAAGGAAAAGCTTCAAAAGGAGGATGGATTAGCACCTGCAGATGAAAGAGTTTATAGAAGTTTGATTGGCTGTCTTATGTGTCTCACTGCAACTAGGCCAGACATCATGTTTTCTGTAAGTGTCTTATCTATATTTCTCAATTGTGCAAGTGAGTTGCATATGGTAGCTGCAAAGAGGGTATTGAGGTACTTGAGAGGTACTCTTTCATATGTGATTAAGTTTTGTAGAGTTCAGTAGTTTAAGTTACAGGGGTATTCTGATAGTGACTGGGCAGGATCAATGGATGATATGAGGAGCACTTCAGATTATTGCTTTACATTTGGGTCGGCATGTTTTTCTTGGTGTTCAAAGAAGTAGGAAATAGTGGCTCAATCAACTGCAGAAGCTGAGTTCATTGCAGCTACTGCAGCTGTGAATCAAGCATTATAGTTGAAGAAGCTAATGGATGATCTGCATATGCAGCAAGAAGAAGATATAGAAGTGTTTGTGGATAATCAAGCTACTTTGGCCATTTCACAAAATCCGGTATTTCATAGAAGAACAAAGCATTTTAAGGTCAAGTTTTACTTCTTGAGAGAAGTGCAAAAGGCTGAAGAGGTGAAACTGGTGTAGTGCAATTCAGAAAACCAGATTGCAGATATATTCACGAAGTCATTTCATGTTAGTCGATTTGAACTTCTTAGGGCAAAGCTAGGAGTGTGCAGTACTTGATCCATGAGGAGTGTGTTGATGTATTAAGACTGCACGTACTGTTTTTCTCTTTTTTGTTTTGTTTAATCAGTTTGTTGATATCCTTTTTTTTAGGAGTTGGTTAGTGAATCTTATCTTCTAGGAGCAGTTAGCTGCACGTATCTTAGATATTCTGAACTGTTGCTGATTTTGTGGATCAAACAAGCCGTTAGTCGGCGACGTGGGTTTGTGGTTACGTTCTAGTATGTATTTTGAACATTTTTTTTTTTTTTCAGTTTTCTGAACACGACGCTCTGCTTCTGCTGTAAACTTGTTCTCTGCTTCTGCTGTAAACTCATTTTTCTGTTCTTTTTGCTGTCTACATGTTCTCTGTTCTTTTCAAAGAAAAAAAAGAAAACAACAGGATTTTGCGCCATTTTCCTAACAAATATATTATATGAATGGAATCACGAGTTTTGAATATGTATAACGAAAATAATGTGAATACTAATGGGCTTGTGAATCTTTCAAACAAAAGACATCATTCCTTTGTCATCCGATGATCAAGTAGGTTTTTTCTTGCAATTTTTTTTATTATTGCAATTTTCTCTTTATATGACGAATGATATATACATATACCAGAAAATATTGCATATAAAAACTCAGCTGGTAATCACGGGATAATCTCGTCAAGAAAAAATAAAAAATCACGGGATAATCAGATCCAAAGCCGATTCTACGCGTGGCGAGGGCCGCCTCGTGATCATCGGCGGGAGCAGCAGGGGCCCGAGGAATTCGCCAAGAGGTTCGCCTTTTACCAAAGAATACCGTGTGCTCGCCGCAGACGGCGGCGATGGAGGAACGCTTCAGTCCGAGGAGGAGGAGGGAGGAGGAGGCCGACGACTTGACGATCGTCGTCCACGAAGATGAGTTGATGGAGATCCAGAAGAGACTCCCCGTCAAAGCCCTTTGCCGGTTCAAGTGCGTGTCCCGTGGGTGGCGCTCCCTCTTTTCCAGCCGTAGCTTCATCGACTCCCATTTCGCCCACTCCGCGACTCGCCCGAAGCTCCTCGTCGGCTTCCCCGCCCGAAGTACCAGGTCCTTAGGATTAGGCGTACGGCTCTGCTTGTCCGACCAATCTGATCCTCGGAACGATCAACCCCAGATCGTTACACCTCGCCTCCTACTCCCTGACAGGTTTAGTGATTACTGTTCGCTGTCTGTCGAGGGCCTGATCTGCCTCGGCGTTCATGGTGGTGTCAGCATATGCAATCCCAGCACTGGGGAGCAAGTGAATTTCGGATCACCTGGAACGGCCGCGCGTTCTCCAGCTTTGCAACCAAGGCACTCTTTTGGGTTCGATCCTGTCGAGAGGAAGCACAAGGTATTGAGCGTGGTCAATATGCCACAGGGCCAGCTCCCGGAGTCGTGGGTGCTCACCCTGGGGACGAATGAGTGGAGGCGGGTCGAGGACCGTCCTCCCCATCATAGGATTGGGAGTCGCGAGTTCTACTTCGATGGGGTGGTCTATTATACGGCTGAGGATTCCATCGTCGGCCGCATGTACCTGGTGGCGTTTTATCTAGGGACAGAGAGCTTTCGCATGATCATGATTCCTGATGAAGCCCACGGATCTAAGGAGAAAGTCCTTTTTAAATTCGAGGGGCACCTTGCGATGGTGGATTGCTCCGATGCTCTTTCTGGTGCTGAGGTGATCGTGTGGATCCTGGAGGACTTCGACCGAAGGATTTGGAATAATAGAGTCTTTATCTTGCCCCCGTGTTGGCAGGACATGGTTGGGGACCATCGTGTTTTTGCAGCGGGCATGGTTCGTTCCGGCGAACTACTCTTCTCACCTGCAACCTTATCGACGCCTGTGTGCGTGTTTTATTACGATCTGCAGACCAACGGCTTTAGGCGGAGTGAGATTTGTGGATTGCCTGACCCTGAACCTGACTTGTACTTTTCACCTTGTCAGCTGAGGTTTTCCGATCATGTGGAGAATTTACTGCCACTGAGAAACTAGCCCGCCAACTCCTTTTTGCAGCCTCAAGTTATGCGCTCAAACTATGTAATGGTGAACTACTTGGAACCTAGAGGATAAAGAACTGCTGTAATCATTTGGCTTGTTGTTGAAGTGCTGACTGCTGCATTTTGCTGTTGATTTCATGTTATGCGTCAAGAAATCTTGCTATGGTTAAAGATGTGTGATAACTAATCAAAATTTGTGTTTCGTGAATTGATGATGTTCTCATGGAGATCATATAGCTTCCTCTTTAGTACGATTTTATCACTTCCCTATCTAAAGTTGTGGATTTTTTCGTCGCCAATGTACTTACCCTGTTTATAGGAGAATGATATTGCCTCGTTGTCGCATTCAGAAAGCTTTTGGTAATTCTGAATCTGTTCATTGTGTATAAGCAGGAAGAAAATCTTGCTTACTGTGGTGAGTTTCAGAGAAATAGGAAAACTTTTAAGACCAGTAGAAGGATTTAGAACGCATGAACGGGATGAAGGGCATATTGCTCCGGCTGATTGCCGTAATCCTGTGTATGATAATGGTAATTACGTTGTTATATGGGTGTCAGTGGACTTAAATGGGGAGACTTGGAAGGAGAAAGTTTCATCTTGCTGCCATGTTGGAAGGAGCTCATTGCCGACGGAAGTGTTTCCAGCCACCGTCATTGATACTCATGAACTGTTGGTCTCGCCTCTTATCTTATCGGAGTCTATTTGTGTGTTTTACTATAATCTGAAGGCTTACTCGTTTAGGAGTGGAATTGGTGGGTTACCTGAGTACGAAGCTTCAGTGTCCCCTGAGTCCCCTGAGTCATGTGGTTTAACGTTGACCAATCATGTTGGATGGTACAACTCTCCGTGAATGGGTCAAACCCAACTCTGACGAGATCTCTTGAGGGCAATCCGAGTTTCGCTTGTGCAAGTGGTCCTTTTGGTATTAGTCATGGGAGTCGGTGACATGTTATGATGGTGTGATTTAGTGAAATGAACTGGTGTTGGTTTAAAAAAAGAAAAATCAGTAGCCATTTGACTCTATTGGCTTCGTCGCTTGTGTTATAATTGATGAGAATTGGAATTCTGGCTTCTTCACATCATGGGGGAAAAAAAATATACAGTTGGAAGCTGAACTTCCCCCCTTCCTCCTGGTTTACATGTAAATATTTCGGGGCAGATGGTATCGTTCCTTTAACAAGAAGACATCATCTTTACAAAAGACAAAAACTGCAACTTTACAACCTCAACTGTCAAAAATTTCCACTCTCAGGTCAATCAAAGAATGCTCAATACCGACCGCTAGAAACCTCATCTACGGACAGAACAAATACAGAAATCTCTGAAAGAGAGACTTCTCAGCGACCAAGGATTGCTTGAATAGTAGTGTGTTGAGACTGCGTTAGATTCTGCGGATTCAAACAATAATCACACGTGGAAATCTATGCGTTAAAGCAGAGAAAGGATATTAAAACACATATACAGCTAAAGAGTTTGATTGTCATACCTGGCAGAGATGATTGAACAGATTTCTGTTGCTCTCGGAGAACTTCATGAGAAAGTCCCCCAGGTAGTTGGCCAGATTAATCTGTATTACACAACAAGACATTTGAGAATGTCGGTCATAATATGCATAAACCAGATAATGAATCTAGGATGTAAGATCCATCAAATACCTCGTTTAAAGGGTCATCAATACTTGAAAGGTCGTCATCATCACCATCTTCCTGTTGAAGCTCATAAGACATGCAAGAGTATGAACAAGGAAGTTTAGGTGATAAGTCCATTATTTTCCTCTTTATTTAGCGTATTGCTACTTTTCAGGGGAATGATCAGTGTTCCATCCCATATTTCTGAAGTAAAGGGAAAATAAACAAGAAAAAACAATTGAACCTCATCAAATACTCTGGCCATCGCCTCAAACTGTGCATATCCTGGTCTATCGGATGATACAGCAGCAGCTGTATGTAAAATGTCTTTGTCACCATCCACAGGTTCCACTTCTTCCCACTCCGAATCCTCCTATAAATATGAGTTTAGGGTGAAAAATCCTCAACCCTTCATACTACTGCAAAACCAACTGAGTCAGAGCGATGCATCCTACCTCTTCATCACCAACTGGAGCTTGTTCTTGAATTTCAATCAAAGCATCAGCAAGCAAAGCCAGTATCTACAGTGTGAGGTAGTAAAGCAGATGTGTGAGCTTGTTAAACAATATAATTCCTAGCTGGATCATGAAGGATATACTGTAGAACAGTAATAGCCATGAGGCATAAGTGACAATTTAATGACATTATTCAACCAAGAAAAGGCAAGAGGTAATAAATCAATGTATGTTAGCAGAAGATATGTCCATTCCTAAGATTTGGCAACCATAATTATTGATTAAGGAAAATATAACAAAATTGCTTTCAAGACCATGTTCCACATTCTCCTTGATAATGAATACATCTTATAATCTGAGGACATTGTCAAAAAAATTACTTTCGCAGGGAGTGGCATCAAAGTCCACTGGTCTGGAGCTGACTTAGCCTTTGAGCGAGTGGTTATCCCTGTGGCAGACTTCACATGAAGTGCGATAAGCCAAGGAGCTAAGATGCTTCTAAATCAAAGTAGGCAGCAGAAATGGGAACCTGAATTAGGTGGCCTTGGACATTAATTTTCCCCAATTCACCATGCATTGTGGAAAGTACAAGAGCCAAAGCAGTGGTCGTCACTTTAATTTGGTATGATCCCTGAATCTCCCCTGCATTTTAAATTGCAGATCTGAGTAATATATCTAACCATCTTAAAAGCAAGAAGCATCCACATGAAAGGTTTGAATAGATCCACTTCATGGTTTAAAAGTATCACAGAAGTGCAAGTCCATGGAACAATCCCACAGATTGCATAGAAGCAGCGGAGTCACTCTGAAGATGAACAGGACATGCAGTTCCACTCCTACCTGGATCTCCAGTGCATTTTATTCCTAATAGTTCCTCATGTATTGTATAGGAATCCAATTATCAGACTGAAAGAAAAAGTAAACAACTATCCTATACCCCTTTTACAGGAGCGCAGCACTGCCACTTTAACCATGCTTGGACTTCAGAATCTAGCAAGAAGCAGTTACCTTGCAGCTTTGTCCATTCAGACATCACATATGTGAAGGCATTATCATAACCTTTGGCTGGGACTCTCATCAGCATGTCAATAAATTGATGCACATTAGGAACACTTATGTGAACCTGCAATATTTTGAAGAATTACAACCAAGACACTGCCTGATATTCAAGTCAAAAAGGCTAAACATACTTTAGAGAAGCACAGTGGCTTGTTTGAGAGCCCCCTAATTAATGCAAAAGTTGAGTCAAAATAATATTCTTCTTGAATGGCATATTAGACTTTTAATAGATGCTTTGGGTGGACAGGTGCTGCTGGTGCACACAAGTCTCTCCCTAGTTAACAAACCACCACTTTTACAGATTAATCAATGCTTTCTTGAAAGGAATAATATCATATCATACCAGATCAAACAATTTTAGAAGGTGGGAGGTGGAACCATATAGCACTATCATAGGGTTTTGAAGGATTAAACACCTTACCAATCTAGCAAATATCAGTATCAAGGAAGTTCTCAACCCAGCTATTTCAGCAGACTGCATGCGTCTGACCAGGGCAGCTGCCATGTCCCATATATGTGGCGCCATTTGCTGTGGCATGTGCAAAATAAGTTGCAGAATATAGTTCCCAACAAAAAGAGACCCAGAGCTTTCCAACGCAGGATCCAGAAGCCTGCATCATGTTCCCAATAATAGATTTGAGACCCACTGGAAATACAAATGCACATGCAAAATCCAAGAATTACTGAAACAGTGAAATGAGTTATTGCAACCAGGACATGACATTTCAAGTGATGGCCACTCTTTCCATCATTTAAGTTCAAGATCAAGTAGCATTTCATTCCACATTGCAATTTACAGAACAAGTACTGCAGTAATTAATGAGAGAAGAACCATTGAAGCTTGACCCCCATAGAGTTGGCCAAAATAAGTTTTATTTTCATGTAGCTGCCATAAAACGAGTACACATTGCAGAGTAAAGACATGTCACTGCAGTAGTGTTGTCACAGCCACATGCTGCCGTTTCACTCTACATTGAAAAAGTGAACAAAATTGATTCTTACAGTCAGCTTTTTATCATTAAATCTCTAAAAACCAGGATAATTGACATTCAATGATAAATTTATATAAACTAAAGAACTAAACCAAAATACTTCAAAACTGCATCTTACACATATGCCGTTGGTTTTCTTCTATTTCTTTCTCTCTTTCCTTTTGATTGGCAATTTTGACTAAAGCAACTAAATACAAAAATGAAACATCAAAATACTTCAACAACTCCTAAGAATTCTCTCCACAATGCTGATCAATATAAAGCCAGAAAACTGGAAGGGCATTGAGAGAAAGGAAATCTCCCCAACCTCGAAGCTACATCTAGCAAAGACCTCATTGTGAACCCAGAATCACCACCCCAAGCCAGCACCTCCTGTCTTCCCCCCGAGACAAAAGCAGCCAGGCATTCTGTTGCGTTCTAATAAATGGCATTGCAATGCAGAAAATTACTTAGATATAAAGAGAATGCAATCAGGGTCCTAGCAGAAAAAGGACACAACCCATGAAACACTTGAGCACCTGCATTTCACCATGGTCTTCACTTTGAAGTGTTATACGAATGACAGCATCAAAACATGCATCGTACATCAATTTCACTGCATCAATAGGAGAATTCTGTACATTGCAGCACCAACAGTAGCCAAGTATATATAACAATTAATAAGAAGTATCAGCAGAAAATTAAAGCTAACATATCAGTGAGATAGAGAGGAATGAAAAATTGAGCCTTAGAAATACCTTCAGAAGCATGGTCAACAGATCCAAGGATCCAGCAACTAAACCATCAGGTTGTTGTTGGGGCTAGACGTTGCCATTGGGATATGCCACAACCAACAAATAATTCAACCTCTGAGATCAAGGCATGCTAAGATGCATCATAATAAAATGCAACGAATTAAAGTCCTACCTTATTTAGGACTGGACCTACAAAAGGCAGAACCCGGGAAATCAGTGGGTGGACGCAACCAGGAGAATTTTTTATTGCCTGGTCAAACATTTTATAGAAGAGAAAGAGCAAGGGAAGTTCCAATCAGCAGAGATACAGACCAATATTAAAAGAATTATTTTGTCAATGGAGTCATCAAGCTTCTTGTTTCAGCAGAATGACTTGCCATAAAAAAGCACCACGGCTAATAAAAGTCGAATTAAAACATTCTCACATTTTCAGAAAATTTTCTTTCTAAGCGGTCCACTATAGGAAGTAAAAGCATATTGGCAAAGAAACATAGACTTTACCTTGGATATTCTAGTTTTTCAACATCACAATCACCTATCAGTGATTCTCTGTATCAATAATTTAAGTATGAAGCAATCAGAAACAGCTAAGTTCGGCAAGGATCACATCCATCAATTTAACAAGTTTTTGCTTAGATTCAAACCATCACATGAACTACCAATTAATGTGCTTCATTAGTTACCAGCACCAATCCCACAGAAGCCATAAACCAAGCCTTATGTGCAGTGCCTAAATGCAGAAAAACTAGAAATTCACAAGCATTTTCTGACGTTGTCCTCCTAGTATAGTCATCAAGAACATAGGGAAAATGAATCCCATGAGGCCATGATCCTCATAATTCATCTCAGATGTCTGAAATGAAATCATAGATTCTTGAGTATGGAGAAGTTGGAAATTTCAATGATTCAAAGCAGGTATTGGCAAATTTTCAGATGGATTTCCAAAGTCGTAGATAAAAACAACACTCCACATTAATCAGCAGAAAAAAACTAGGTACAGGAGACGATTAATATACAAGGAAATTCGAGTAGAACCAACAAACCATTTTTTAGATAAGGCTTACCTTAATTAATGCTCTACTCCTTACATAGCAACTAACATAATAAACAGCATCATACTCAATATCTGAATATGATTAAGTGACATAACAAAGAAAATAATAATTAACAAAAAACTTAGCCAGACCAAATACCTAAGGACGACATTTCAAAATGTAGTTACCTCCAAAACCTCAAGTGCCTCGCCACTGACAAATGGATCTGAAATGTTAGATGCCCAAGTGTTCAAGAGGATGGGAGAAACATTAGGCTCCACAGCAGCTATAGCTTCGCGGCCTAAAGTGAAAAGGAAACAAAAAAAAAAAAAAAGCTAGTTTAATGGCATCCAACATGAAAGTGTAGATTGGAAGCAAAAAACTAAGGCCCTGCATGTTTTTGTTTCTCAAAAGTGTTTATAAACACTTTTTCTGTTTTTTTGTTCCAGGGAACAAAAAAAGAACAGAAACGCGTTTGTTTGCGTTTCTGTTCTTTTTTTGTTTTTTTGTTCCCTGGAACAAAAAAAAGAAGAAACGGTAAAAAAAAAAAAAAAATTTGTTTCTCGTTTGGAAACAATTTTGAAGAAACAATTTCTTGTTTTTTGTTTCTTCTTCTCTCTCTTCTCTTCTCTTCCTCTTTTCTTCTTCTTTCTCTTTGGCCGTCGCCGGCCTCGGCCTCGGCCATGGCCGGCCGTTGAGGGCCGGCGACGCCGGCCCCCAGCGAGGCTCGGCGTCGCCGGCGCGGGCGAGGCCGGCCCGGCGAGGCTCGGCGTCGCCGGCGCAGCGAGGCCGAGCGTCGCCGGGCCCCGGCAAGGCTCGGCCTCGCCGGATCTGGGCGAGCTCGAGCTCGCCCAGCCAAGGCGAGGCCGAGCCTCGCCCGACGACGGCGACGCTCGGCCTCACCGGGGCCGGCGAGGCCGAGCCTCACCCAACGACGGCGACGCTCGGCCTCGCCGGGGGCCGGCGAGCCTCGCCGTGGCTGGGCGAGGCTGCCGGCCCCGTCGGCCGGTCGCCGGAGGCCGGCGACCGGCCAAAAGAAAAAAAAAAAAAAAATGAAAGGAAAAAATGAAAAATAAAATAAAAATATTAAAAAATTAAAAGAAACAAAAAAAAGAACAAAAATTTACCAAACGTGTTTATTCATTTTTTTGTTAGAACAAATTTACCAAACGCGTTTTTTTTCAAAAACTGTTTCTGGAACAGAAACACCTTTTTTTGTTTTTGTTCCCTGGAACAAAAAAAGAACAGAAACGTTACCAAACAGCCCCTAAATAAGCAATACCTGCCATAATTGCTGCTCTGATTGTTTCAAGAACCAAGTGCAATGTCTCATCAGATGCCTGCGAAGAAAAAACAAGCAATGTTGCAGCTTGAACATCAGAATAAAAGAAAGCATACTAGCTAGTCTTACTTGACTAAGGAGATTTGTAAGTGATGAAAGCAATCCTATTATGTGAGGGAGAACATTTCCATCATTTGCCTTGGTAAGGAGTAGAGAAAGGGCCTGGCATGCCCCTACTTTGACAGGTGGGGGCCTGTTAAGAGAGTGATATTACCATTAGACAACTCAAAATTTCTTTCCAAATCAAATTGTTGAATAGAATCACTTACACATCCATGCTAACTGTTGTAATAGCTGCATAGAGAAAATTATCAAGAACTCCACGACTGATCTGAATGGTACAAAAAGTAAGTAAGAAAATACTCAAAGATGACATGGCCTAGTAATTTACAAAGGAATTAGAATAATTACCACAGAGGAGAACTTAGCAACTGACACAAAAATACGCGCATATAGAAATGGATATTCATGTACCCCTGTTACCAAAAAAAGAAAAGCTCTGTCTATTCCCTGAATAACAGAAATGTAGGAAGATAAGCAAAGGGTAGAATGTTCACCAGCCCCAATGTCCTCAGAGATCATTTGCTCAATCAAGCTTCCTATGTTGCCACTTGCCAATCCAGAAACCTGTCACAACAAATCAGCAGAAAAGACAAAATAACACTGAAAATGAATTACTTCTAACAAGCACAACAAATTCATCAGTGTCCACTGGAATGTAACTAAATGTAAAAGATGGTGCCCACACACGAGCATGTGTGTGTATGTGAGAGAGAGAGAGAGGGAGGGAGGAACAAACCTCAGCTTCAAGCAATTGGTCAGATAGTGATGCGAAGGCAAAAAGAATGGCCTCTCTCATCTGGAAAAAAAAAGAAGAAGAAGGAGGAGGAGAATTACCACAAGAATCGAAGGGTGAATGAAGAAAGTAAAATTGGGATTGTATGTCAAAGGACATGGAACCTAATTAGAGTTGAGAATATAAAAAAGGTACTTTCCAAGAAAATACTGTGCAAAGAAAGGATGACCAATTGACCAATTAGGAAAAGAACATCACTATAGAACAGCATTGCTCATCTCTTCATGTCACAAATTTCTGTGATTTTCCTCTCAAGTATCAGAATGATAATTCTCCTATGCTATCGGGTGGTATCTATTTTGCTTTTAACTACCATGAAGCAGGCTAAGGAAGATATTTGTAAATTGGTAAATGAGCTCACATTGTTGTTTGTTGTGAATGCAACTTGTTACCTACTGACAAAGAAGGTGCGGAGTTGTGATGTAAAAAAAAAGAGGACGTAAAATGTATTCAGGTACTTCAAATGATTTTTAATATTTTCCCAAGTATAAATTCAGAAAAAAGACAACATACTCTTATCACTTACAAATAATTAAGACTCGCCACATTAACAAAGTAAATTACTTCTTTAAAAAGAAACAAACTATAAAAAGAAAAGAACTTAAATCTTACTCTCCACCAATCAGCAGAACCAGCACTTTTGTCGTGTACGGACTCAGCGAATCGTCTTTTTGCAGCTTCAGTAATGGCATCGACACCTTCTCTGCCACAGGAACTAACCACCTCTTCTAGCAAAAGTGCACCTGCATACAACAGATGGGGGAATCCAACTGTAAAGTTTATCTAACTACAGTAACAATCATATATGGAACATCAGATTCAGGTACACTATGGTATCAAAAATTTAGTGAAGGCATGAAAGAAACGACTAGGTCTTTCTTGCAACTGAAAGTAGCTGACACTGTGTAGTTGACACAATTTATAACCAGAACACCATCATTGTCCCCACTCATTTAACTACACATTGCGTATGGCAAATGTAACGGTACTCGGGAGAAAATATCATATGGGCTTCATAATACATCACTTCCACTATTGTTATTATGTACATAAAATATTTTAAACAGAAGTTTAGCATGACACACAGCCATGTTTGTCACTTTTTACATTTGCAACTAGGGGCTTTTAAAGCGTGTATGCTATGTGCATATAACTTTATAAATCATACTTGTTCTAAATAAATAATTTACAGGACTCCACGCTTGTTCCCAAGCATCGCAAGAGTGCCAGTACTTGCATCAAACTGGTCTTGGTCTCCCGAAAGAATTCTAACCCAAGAATGACTTTGAAGCCATCCATCACTACAATAGAAAAGTGGGCTCTTCCCCCAGGGCAATCCACAACTTCTTTGTCACTTTTTATAATAATTAACATTTTCATAAAGTGATCCATGCTCTAGGAAACTTTGGTTTGACCCATTGATGCAAGAGACATTGATGAGTGTCTACTGTTTTTCCTTCAATTTCTCATATTTTATCCTAATGTAGTTCCTTATGACGAACTGAGCTTATGCAGATTCAACAAAAAAGGTAGGAAGATCTTTTTACTCCCCTGGGTGGAGACTCATGCAATCAACTTTTTCAAGTTCTGTAACCACTGAAAGGCACCGATAGAGTAAAAAAAATGGAAATATGACATTGCTTTCAGTTTGCATAATTGACAAAAATCTTAACACATCAGCACTCAAGTAACAAAAGTTACACCAGACCAAGATCCAGCATGGACACCCACCTATCCTATAACTCTAAATCATTATAGATGACATGATCCTTGCAATATAGAGGAAACAATTACTCAAGCTCAAGTACCATGATATAGTATAAGAGTCAATTTACCAGCATTCTACAATGTTACATTGAATGTATGTAAAAATATGAACAGCTTACCAGAAACACGACAGCTATAAGTAAGATCATCCTCATTAGCCACGAATTCGTTGGCATCCTCTGACCACGTATGGACCTAGAGAAACACAAGCACAAGACAAGTACTCGATTTAATCTGTACTAATAGATCAAATAATTGGTACTACTGAGGTCATAGGTATCATGAAAGCTGAATGATCTCGACTTAAGTTTTCTATTCAGTATCACACTCAGATAGACGATTGTATGGAAAAAGTATAGGGCATCTGTCTAGGTTTAAGCAAAAAATGCACAAATTGCATGGTACCTGTTGTTCTGTCATTTGCAGGAAAGCCAGAGTGTCATATACCAACTCATTCATATTATTCATCATAACCTACAGGGACAAATTCTCACATATACAACATGGAAAGAATAATAGCAAAAGAAATATCCAACAACCATGGGTGTTTGGGTTGGCAAACCTTTACAAACTTCCTGCTGCCCATAATAGTCAACAGAAATTCAAACAACTGTAATCAAATGATGAAAGTGAGAATTTGAAGTCAAATGATAAATATGTAGGGAAAATGCAAGAGAAAAATATATGAAAATAGAAAAATGGCTCTTGCACAACGTGGGCTTTGATTGACCCAATACATTTTGAATAATTAGGATTTTTATTGATATTTCTCCATGCAAAGTCAAAGATGAGACACTCGACCAACTTTTTCTCCATTATTCATGTCTCTCGTAAGATAGCAAGTTTGGGAATGACACTGAAACATCTACGCATGTTAAAGTTAGCAATAACATAGAAAAGATCCATGCATCGCTTGTACTGGGAGAATTCTTACAATGAATACGAATGGCGTGCTAATACTATAATCCAGAAACAATTCCATACACAAAGACAGTAACCTGAATGATAAAGGAATCAAGGCTCTTCTCTGCACCATCTGAGTCATATCTTCCCTCATAAGGATCTTCTTGACCTTTAATTGATGATTGCAAATACACATTAAGAGTGGATACAAATGTTTGCCACAATGGTCCCATGATAACTGCGTGAGAAAAGAAGATAATAAGTCAGTCAATAGAGAATCAGAAAAGCTGACAAAGCTAAAAGATACATTCACAAGATAACTTTAAGTAACATACCCACAAATTCACCTACACCAATGCTGGGAAAACTCTGAATTAGCTGATTTAAGCACTTAAGAACCTGGGTGGAGAGATGCAGAATATACGCAACAGTTAATTGCTCATTCAACTTGAAAAGATACACATCCAATCCAACATATCTCATGCTATTTTCAAACTGACCTCCATTCTAATGCTCCAATCATCAGGATCTTCTAATGGCACTGGCTCTCTTAAGATATTATTGAACTCATCCATCCATGGTTTGAGAAAAGAATTTATCATCTCATTGGTCTCACTCTGGAAAATAAACATTGCCCAGATCAGATAACCAACAATAGAGTTAAAACTAGTTCTAGCATATTCCAAATGATGAGAAAACAGAAGAGAGGTCCGTTATTACCTTATAAACACCACTCATTGCCCCCAGCACAGAGACACAAGAATAAACTATTGAAAGGGCCTTTGAACGCAAATCTTTGTCATAAATCTGAAACAAATTCACAAGAAACAAAAGACAAATTATAGAGACAGAAGATGTTTCTTATTTCATCATCTTTTGAGAAAAACATGCCTTTAAATGAAGTGACAGAAGTCACAGAACTTTAATCACCTTAAACATAGGGGGGAAGTTCAAAAATCTTTTTGAATTTTGTAAATTACAAGTTCCAGCATCGAATTTAAAGAAAATATCTCATAAGCACTCTGTGGCTTCCTAGTTTTCATAAAACACGAGATTCAAAGGTTTATAAGTTATATATTTCGCACAAAGAATTAGTACCTGCCTGCAACTAACCATGTGCAAATGAAGTCATCAAAAAGTTGACAAGCAAAGTCACCCAATGACACTATCACATTTGAACAAGTAACAACATAATACAGACATACGCTAATGGTAGAGCAAGCAACACAACAACAAAAGCTGTTGTAATCCATAACCAATTCTAGAAACACTGGTTTATGTTGATCAAATTGAAGATCTGCAAGCAATGAAAATCAGTTAAATTAAGGTATTACTCTCAAATGCATGCATACAAAATTGCAACACAATTTCTGAAAGCTAAGCTCAATGGACAGAGCGTCCTACTGGTCCTTATTTCAAACTCCAAAAGTCCCTACTAATTAAAAATCAAGAACAGCAAAAGTCTGAGAAGAAATTGAAGCAGAACATACAATAAAAACAAACCTTAGATGAGGATACAATCTTATGCAGAGTAGGGAACAAGATTGGGACTAATGTGGGCACCACTGTATCATCAAGATCTCCAGACAGAAGTGACAGGCATTTCAGAGCCCCTTGCACTACAACATTCAGCAAAATCCTTTATGTCGATCAAAAGTTTATAAGACCAGGAATAACAAACTTTACAAAAAGAAAGAACAGCAAATTAGAAACTTTATAGGACTTCCAAAAATAAGTAACTATAATTCTTTCTCTAAAGTTGCTATGGGATTGCAATTGGATCAATGTATAACCTCAAAAGTATTATCCTGTAGAAGCTTTTAAAATTCAACAATATTCATGAAATAGATCTCCCAGTTTTAATGATAATTAACAACTCAGAAGCCCACAGCATACAGGTAAGCAAAAAGGATTCACATAAAAAATATGATGGTGAGAAAATGGAACACCCTACCTCGATTCATGTTAGTTTGATCATTAATCAGCTCCAGAAGGTTAGGCAATAACTCAGGCCAATCCTCTGGCCAATCATAAACTGCGATGGATGCAACTGCCATACTAACTGCCGTGCAAATTTTTCTTTGAGAGTCATCCAGTGTCATCAGGAGATATTTGCGTATAACTGCCTGATAATTGATCAATAATGTTATTAGTTTAGACATTCAAAACACGGCATCTATCAGTTCAATATCATCATTGAAATAGCAAGTGGTTCATCATCTTAGATCTTCCAAAGATGCGTGCTCAAGTATTTCATCCATGTCCAACATGCATATCACAGTTATTAGAGACGTAGAGGCACCCCACCTCCACCAAGATGGGGAAAAGACTCAATTGTTTGATTAAGTAAGAATTTTTTGACCTAGAGAAGTGAATGGAGGAGACAGAAGCAATCTATGCGATTGGCCGTCGTGAACTATATGATTAAGGACAGCATTCTTCAGACATCCACTCTAAATCTATGACCAACTACAGACATCATCTCCCAAAAACAGCCCCATCTGCACCCGTTCATCTCACAGCTTGTGAAGCAACATTGACAATTGAAGAACCCTAACTCATGACTCAACATATGACATCTATGAGAATTGAATTAACAGTTTTGCACTATTGCGCCAATGACCATGGCATTTCTGGCCCAACCTCTTTGGTACCACTGGAGGTATTGCAAAACAAAAAACTTCTACCCTATTGTTCCTTGAATCTTTGCTCATTGGGTCGGGTGGAAGATTCACTAGACAAGCCAAAACGATAGAAGTAGACACACCTGTCCTTGGGCCAAAAACTCGAGAAATCTAGTAACACTACTCAAGCACCTGCTTTAAACAGTAATGCCTCTTCAATACACGCTAGTAGGTTGGTAAAAATTATTAAAAATTCTAGAAATGACTGGTTGGGTGGACCTACTCACAGAAAAGAAAATGTTGTGCAATCTAGGGAACCTTCTAAAATGAGGAGCTAAGAGGACAAAATATGAGTTTATTGATCTAGAAAAGAACAAGAAATAAGTCTACTTGTTATTAGTGCATTGACTGAAGATTACCTTTTCCTCACTTGTAACCACAGGATGCTCAAAAGATTCCTCACCTTCTTGCCAGTGTTTCTTGATGAACTGCTTCAGCAGGACAGCAGCTAGGTAGAAGTATGTTAACTTTTCACAACATAATTGCCCAAATAGAAGTTACAATACATACTGGATAACTAGAAGCAGAGAACACAAACTATGCTGAAACAGGATGCAAGGTTTAACGCCTTGCGTTCTTGTACAGAATAACTCGTTGATTTCCCTCTTTTTATGAATAAGACTTGTTAAGACAATAATTGCTGATCATTAAGGGCATTTCCTCTTTTTCTGAATAAGAAAAAAAAGTAATTTTGCTTTCCTGTCAAAATCTAAAATATTATTCAAATTTCAAATAATTATGACAAATTCATATGCGAATGTGCATGTCAATGTTTCTATGTTATGAAGATACAAAGAAAGCAAAAGGCAAAAGTTACAAGTCATCCAAAAACACTGGATATTATTAGCTAGTTAACTATTATAACATGTATTTAGCTCATTCCAAAGCACGGACAAGATGTTGATAAGATAAGATAAACCAGTATGTGATGCCAGTAATAATATAAGGATATCTGGCGCAATCCAAAGGGAAGCTCCCGGTTGGCTGCTACTTTTGATAATGCACTTCCAAAGCCTGTAAAGTTCAAAAGATAAATGCTATTAATAAATCATCTCAAATGATGAGAGCTAGATAAGTGAGTTAAAAAGGCTAGAGTGAGGAAATAAACACAGCATGGAAGTTATTTGCTCCTTCTAACAGCTGATAGTAAAAACTCAGCAGGTCAACCATCTGCGAGATTAAGGAAGACGAAACTACGACCTCACCAAAAATGAATCTTCTTTATTTTGCAAAATAGTTAGCATTCTTTTTCTAAAGTGTTTGACTAAATGAATCCTTTCAGTTGTGAAATCCATAAACCAAATGCTTTATTTGCCTTCTTATGTTATACCTGCCCCTTTGACGTGAGCCACTTGTGTCTCTTGACTTTCATCTAGGTATATTTATTACCCACTAAAATTCTACAATTTCCCCAGCAGAAGGATTACCAGAATCATCTGCGTTCTCAAGCTATACCTTCCCCATTTGACATAATCTGCTTACAACTACGTCTCGACCTTTAATGAGGTATACATATTTCCACAAAAATACCATCACTTCCCAAGCAGTGACCTACGTACTAGAATTCCTAGTTCTCCAGGCCAAAGGTGCAAAAGAACATGGGTGCCGAACAGTGTACCTAAAAAGCAAACAAAACTGTACTAATCACCATGGACACGACAATGTGGGTGTCCCTTCCCATATTTCTCCCAGGAGTTTTCATCCCTTCGCAAGATGCCCAGCACAACATCTCGACAATTTGACTCGTGCTCCATTCAAAATTCCACAGATTCTCAACCTCTGCTTGCCACACTACAGTTTGACATCTCTTCCCATGTTTCCCCAAGCAGTTATTAATTCATAACTGCCCCTGCACACGATGCCCGGCACAATAACATCTCAACAATTCGACCCGACCTCCAATAAAAAATAATAATAATAATAATCACACGGATTCTCGACGTCTTCTTGCCACGGCCAGCTCACTCTTCCGATAGCACATTAAAACGCGAAAACTAACGCAGTCAGTCATCCCCAGCGACAAACAACGCCCGAACTCATCCCCACCAACATTCCCGGAATTTCGTCAATTCAACAAACATCAGGCAGGCGAAACCCAGTAACGGGGCGGGGGAAACAACTTCAGCACAGCAGACAACGAGCGACGAGAGACGTGGAGAGAGAGAGAGAGAGAGTAGCGATTGATCGGAGGATCACCGGACTGCAAGGACGCTTGCTGGAGCGAGGCCTCGGCGAAAGCGCGGACGTTGTGGTTGGGGTCGAGGGTGGCGGACAGGCAGTTCAGCAGCCATTGCTGGTCCTGATCGACGGTCGCTGACGCCATCCACTGCAAAACCGAAGGAGAAATCCGCACGAGAAGAATGGAATTCGACCGCTCTTTCGACTTCGCCGGTTTCGTCGCTTTCCGGCGAAGGAATCGCCGGGGAGGAGGGGCGGAGCGCGGGTTTTGGGGGATTGTTTTGGCGGGGGTTTTGGAAATGGCGGAGGAAGCGGAGCGAGCGATGTTTTTCTTCTTTAGGGTTCAGATTCAAATCAAAAAAGAAAAAAAGAAATTGAATTTTTATTCTCCATCAGTACAGAATT
Organism: Eucalyptus brandiana; assembly: GCA_014182725.1. Taxonomy (NCBI): domain Eukaryota; kingdom Viridiplantae; phylum Streptophyta; class Magnoliopsida; order Myrtales; family Myrtaceae; genus Eucalyptus; species Eucalyptus brandiana. The sequence continues at coordinate 36,705,160 of CM024669.1, forward strand.
TAAGGAATTATTGTCCGAAAGGGGGGGATTTAATTTTGATTTTGCGGTCGGACCGTGATCATGATGATGTCCGTCCGGTGTCCCTTTGCGCAGATTTTCTGCAATGTTTATGTATTAACATTATGCGTGTAGATCTTTACCAAAAAAACATTATGCGTGTAGATATCACCATTTGAAAATTTTAAAATGTACCGGCTATTTCGTACCAAAAAAAGGAGAACGTGAAAGTGCCACGAAAATCTAAAAAGTAGGATTAGTATTTGGGTTCATTGCTAATATAATAAGAAAAAGGACATAAACCTTAAGTTATATCTATCATAACATATTTATCCGAATTTTTTTTTGTGTGACATCAAAAGTTATTACTTTATACATGTTTAATACATTTATCATTCATTAAAATCTATTAATGAAAACAGTAAAAAATCTGTCTATATAAACTCGATGAGACAAACATTATTGACATTACACCCACATGACTTGAGTGGAAAAAAAATATATTGTTTTGACTGAAAAATCATCTAACACAATTTTAACGGATAATAAATATGTCATGTAAATTTAAGTTTGGAACATTTTACATCACAAGGAAAAATTTAGGGTATTCATGGTTGGCATGGTTTGGGAATTTTAATGTTGCGAAAAAAAATCATGTAGCTTAGTTTGGGTTTTTTTTTTGGTGGTTTTTTTTCCTAAAAAAATCCTAAACAAGTGTGTCCTTCTTGCATACTCGCTCAAAACTCGTTAGTAGTTTGCTCGATCTACTTGCCGATGAAGTGGGTCAAGTGGCAAGTGATGGCTAAGGGTGGGATTTGCATTTCTCATCTTCATCCAACAGTAATTAAGAATAGCTCCATATTAGTTCTATCCCAAAAGTAATGGCTTGTGACTAGACCCATCGAAATTGATTATAAACCCATTTCTTAACCTATATTTAATGGGGTGGGTAGTTATATAAGTCGGTTATATTCCGTAAATAGGTTATAAATAGTTTTAGAATGGTAAAATCCAAAATAAAATAGGCATTAAATGGGTCCATAATTTACTTAAATCTAATCAAATTCTATGACTATTTCTTCACACACTCTATGGCTCGCTCACATTGTGCTCTTATCTCAATTTATATATGAATTTTCGTAAATTAAGTTAAATATAGAAGTACCTTAATAATAAAGATTTGATATGGGTCGGCTTGGGTAAGGTTCACTAAATTTGTATTACATAATAAATTGAAACGAGTTAAATGGGTCAATATGTATTGAAGCATTTTTTAGCTGACCCAAATTTGATTCCACCTACCAATTTGATGGGTTTAGTCAAGACCCAAGCTTATCTAAGGTATTTTAGTGGTCTCGTGGCTCATGCACTTCTCTAGCTAGTCCAAGGGCACTTCTACAGAAACAAATTTGGCGGTCATTGGTCAAGTCTCGAGCATTAAAGGGGGAAATGTTAGAATGCTATTCTATGGTGCAACTACTCAATCTCATATCCAAAGTCCTTTGCAAACTTATACTATATGCTTTTCTTTTTATGATCTAACGCTAGTAGAATTTCATTCACGAGTAACATAGGTCATTGCTGGCCTTTCGGTTTTACTTACTCATGCTTCTAGCATGGACACTCACTCAATAATTTGGCCATTGCACCCTAGAAACTGTAGCTCTTTGGTTTAAGGCATTGGCGAAAAGTGTGTACGACTTTCAGGGTTGGCACGATTGGTTGGAGTGTTGAAGGATTTTTAGCTAAAAAATAAGGAGTCTCAATTGAATCTCGTCAACTATGCACAAATTATTCTATGTTGGAGTCACTTGCATAAATAAAAAAAAATCTAAAAAAAGAAGAAGAAGTAGTATATGCAACGCTTTGAAGTGGATTTTATATGATACCCCTAGTCTTTCAAGAAAGCATCCTGGAAATTCAACTAAAATGTTCTCTCGTCTCACCTTTAACCCAGAATTCTTATCCTAACTTCTTCTTTCTTTCGTTTCTCCACTGACCACTCTTCATGGATGGACATGGACAACAGTGAAAATCAATACAAAACTTCTCAAAATAGACGGATGAACAACACTTGAACAAACAAGTACAGACCAAGCATGTCTAGCATAAGAACTTAACTAGACTTTCATGGACACCAGTCACAGAAACAGCAAAGATTAAACCAACAAAAAACAGAACAGTGACGAGAAAATGCGTCACTCCCATTTGCTCCTCACTTGGTGAGTGTGCAAGAAGTCGTAAGCCAACACTTGGTGAGTGTGCGGAGTCCCATCCATCCTCTTCTTCAGCACAAAAGTCTCCACCAACACATAACAGCCAAACCTCTTCCAATTCTCGCTCAACCCGCTCTTGATGAACTTCTCCATTCTCTTCACCCTGACTCTCTTCTCTCCCTCCTTCACCCAACCCACTCTCTCTTCCTCCCACCTCATCCTCTCCACAATCGCCATGCTCAGTCCCATCCCTCCTGTCCTACTCCTAAACCACATCACTCCATCCCTCACATTGCCCTCCCCAGCTTCCTCACCAAACACTCTGATGGCTTCCTTCTGAACAACCACATCCACTTCCACAGCATTGTCTTCATTGGCTGGATTGTCACAGGCATGGACCTGCTCCCACCTCTGTTGCAACGTCATCTCGTAGAATGCCGATGTTTTGATCTGGTCCCCGACCTCCCCGTCCTTGATGAACATGAACGGGCAGTACCACTTCCCCACCACCACTGGGTCCGAGCTCTTCCTGTCGATCGAGAAGTCAAGGCTCGGGAGCTTTGACCTCTGAGAGTCGTTGACTCCTGGCGCATCGTCATCCAAGGAGAAGTACTTGGGCGTTTTGCCACGGAGGGTCCAACCTTTCCTCTTCAGGAATCTTGGAGGGTACCCATCTGGGGCGACGGACTTTGCATGGAAGCCACCGAACCCGCACATAGTCTCACGCCGGTAAATCACGAATTGCTGGTATATGTCTTCGGGATCCAAAGGGCTTGGTTTCTTGTCTCGAACGTATCGGAAGCACAAGCAGGTGCCCTTGTCTTCTTCCGTCGAATTAGCATGCGCTTCCCTACACACCATTCCAGATAGAAAGATTTAGACATTCTGAGAAGCGCCACGAAAATAAATCATGCATTAACGCTTCGTTCATTTTTGCAGAAAATGACTTTCAAGAAAACATTTTTCAAATTTTCTGGTGTTCTTTTTACGAAAAATGAACTAGTCATTAAAAATATTTTCCATCGAGGAAAAAAAGTCTTCTAAAAGACGGAATTTTTTTTTCTCTTTTGAAATTGGGGAAACATTTCCCTTGCTCATCTCACCTGTCTCGTACTTAATAACCTCCATCTTTCTTGTTTTCTTTTTTAATAATTTGAATTTTAAATTTTTTTCTTTTTCCTTTATTTTTTTCCACCTTCTTCTTTGGCCGGTCATTAGTCGGCACAGCTACGACCGGCGATGGCCATAGGAGAGCCTTGAGCTCGCCATCACCGGCCTTAGGCCTCACATAGCTCACCAACCTTGAGCTTGCTAGATCGACAAACCACTAGTGAGCGGCGAGCTCGAGGCATGCTGCTCACTACTTGTCACTAGCCAGATTGGTGAGCCAACAGCGAGCTCGAGCTCGAGCTCGTCGCTCCCCAAATCGGCAAGCCAATGGAAGTTGGCATTTGGCTGATTGTTAGCCATCACCGGCAAGAAGATAAAAAGAAAGAAATGAAAAGACAAAAAGAAAAGAAAATTTAAAAATAATTAAAAAATCAATTTGTTTTAAAAATAAAAAAATCGATTTTAAAAAAAATAATTTTAAATTGATTTTTAAGAAATAAAATAATAATAAATTATTGAAAAAAAATGCATAGAGAAAAATATTTTTCTTTTTCAAATTTTACATGAGCACCGAAAAATAATAATATTATCCTAAAAATAATTTTTTAAAAATATTTTCTAAAAATATTATATTTTTGGTGAAATAAACAAAAACCTGAGTAGCTAAACTTTTACTAAAACCTATTTCCTAAGTGACTTGATAAGATGTAACTTCAACCACCGGAACAAAAGTGAGTTTTGCAGAGATTTTTTCACGACCCCACATCATCCATCCAGTGATATTTCTTTGTCCTATTTTTAAATATCAATATATTCATCACCTAATTCAAGAACAGACAAGAAGTGAAATTATTCAAAGTACATAGAGAGATCATACCCTTTGTGCTTCCCGCGACGCCGAATCGCATAGTATTGATTGGAGGACAAGGGCTGGCCGACGACTGGGATCATGAACACCTCATCGTTGTAGGACACCGTCGTTGTGCCGCCCTGGCCGTTACTGTGGCTCTCCGTGTACCGAACGGTGAGGTCCTTGTTCTGAGGGAAGGGGAAGTCGTAGAGCTAGCTGTCCTCGCACAGCCCGAAGCAGCAGAAGTTCTGGGCTTCCTCGTCCTGGATCACCAGGTATCCAGAGCCAGGACCCGCCGGCGGAGCCTCCGAGAGGGCCTCGGGATGCCGCCGGTACATGGACAGAGGCCGCGTCACATACATCTTCAACAAAAGAAAAAGAAGAACTTTTGATTTTACTACCTAGTCTTGAAATGTCGAAGATCTGTTCATTTGCGTGAGAAACATGAGTTTCTTGGAGTGATGCCCCTATTTAAGAAGGTGGGCAGATATTTTTCTCCGCGAAATTGACTGGATGTTTTGGTCAGCAAGCAAGCGAATCATGTATCGTCGCGTGCCGGACTCGTCTTCTTTTGATTTGGCTCCTTCTCTTAATGTCACGCGCTGGTCCTTGAAAATTCCAAGTGCATTTTCCATTAGTTTATGTTCATCGCCTTTTTGGATTTGCATGGGAAGGAACGAATCCGACGATGAATCTATGTTTTCTCTAGTGAATCTCACCGGGCCAAAGTCTTGGACAAGCAGTTCAGCAACCATTCTGATCCTGATCGACTGTTGATGACGCCATTAATTGATCAAAAAGGAGAAGAAAAATCGTACAAGGGGAAGGAAAATTCAACAACGCTATCGATTTCGCTTTGTTCCAATAGATTTCGTCCAGATGTTACCATTTAGTACAAATATGTGCCCACTAACTCTCCGTCAAAATCTTTAAGAGAGGTCGTTTTTCGAGAAAACACTAATAATGAAGATTGGAAGTCTTTATGTGAATATCCGATTAAGTTCATTAATGATGAAATGACGTAATTACATGGATCATGCAAGTTAAAATATTCAATTGCGTCTAAGAATCACATCTAATACAAAATTAAGGCAAAACTTGAAATGATTCCCTTTTTTTCATTTTACGGAGACGCCAAGATCCTCTTGACAACAACAAAAAGAGATGTTTGTCTAATTTTTTTCCTAAGAGTGAATTTTTTTTGGCTGCAAAAAAAGGTTATACTCTCATGCCTATCCATTTAATAATCTAATATGATTAGAATTTCATTCACTAATAATGTAGGTCATTGCTTGCTTTTTGGCTTACTTAGCGATGCTTCTAGCGTACGCACTTCCTCAAATGTTTGGCCATTGCGTCCTAGAAACTATAGGTTCTTGTTTCGAAGCATGGATGGAGAGTCTGTACAACAATTCGTGTCGATGTGATTGGTTGTGGTGTTAGCTTCTACATAAAAAATTAGAAGTTCTCCCTCCGAATCCCACCAAATATTTGCAAACTAGAGTGCCGAACAACTGAAACGCCAAAACTTGACATGAGGAGATATTTAAATACCAAAAGTTACGAAAGTGACACGTAAGTGTTATTTATTATTATTATTTTTTAAATGAGACACTTAAATGTTAAGTTCAATGAAGGTGACCGAAAATTTTACATGATAATTTTTTAATAATATAACTCACTTACATGACATGCCTAAGGGCTGAGTTAGTGACAAAAAACCAAAACGACGTCGTTTTGTTTTGTTTTTTTTTTTTTTTTAATTTCAATATAAATATTAATTAAATTAAAATATTTATATTTACAAAAAATAAAAAATAAAAAAGGAGGAGGAGGCAGAAGGGAGGGCTAAGCCCTTGTAGTTGTTGCCACCTCCCCACAAGTGGCTCCATGGGGCTGTGACGAGGGCTTAGCCCTTAGTTGCCTGCAATTTTAGTCTTTTTCCTTTTTTTAATAAAGATATAATTAAATTTAGTTTTAAATTTAATTTAATGAATATTTATATTAATTATTTAGCCATGTCAGCAAGACAATGTTATTTTTGCACTTGTCTAGCTATGTCAACATGCAAAATAACGTCGTTTTTCACTTGTCTCGTTGGAAAATCTCTATGTCAGTATTTTTGCTGAATTTTCTCGCCGTTAATACTTAATTGATCAATTTTGCTTTGATTTTACTACTTAAATATCATTTTTGTAACCTTTGGTACTTAAGTATTCTCATGCTAAGTTTTGACATTTCAAGTGTTCTTTTCTCTTACAAATTGCTTTGCATTGGGACGACTTACATATGCCAAATATTCGAATTTAATCCGTTCGTGGTGCTTCCAAAGTGTTGCATTAGTTTCTAAATAGTCATGCTTCCACACCTGTGCCCCTGAAATGTGTGTGTACAACAATTTCAAGTGGATTGTATATGGTGTGCTGTGGCCGAATCTCTAGTCTTTTAAGAAAGCATTCTTGAAATTCATCTGAATGTAAACTTGTATCGCCTTAGAAACTGAAATTCTTACCCTTATTTCTAACTTACATTTCTCCATCGACAATTCTTGACGGATGGACATGAGTAACAACAAAAGCTGAAAGCTAATACAGAAATTCTCACTCCTTGCTTTGTAACGGTAGGAATAACGACGGTAATATGTTTTACGGCATAGACGAATGAACCACACTTGAAGGAACAAGTACAAACCAAAGCATGTCTTGCATAAGAACTTAGCTAGACTTTCATGGACACCAGTCACAGAAACAGCAAAGATAAAGCCAACAAAAAACAGAAGACTGATGAAGAAATCTGTCACTACTCCCATTTGCTTCTCACTTGGTGAGCGTGCATGAAGTCATAAGCCAACACCAAAGTCCCACCCTTCCTCTTCAGCACATCTCCCCCAATGCATAACAACCAAACCTCTTCCAACCGCTCAACCGCTCTTGATGAACTCCTCCACTCTCTTCAGCCTCGCTCTCTTCTCTCCCTCCTTCACCCAACCCATTCTCTCTTCCTCCCGCCTCATCTTCTCCACAATTGTCATGCTCAGTCCTATCACTCCTCCGGTCCTACTCCTAAACCACATCACTCCATTGCTCTCATCGCTCTCCCCGGCTTCCTCACCAAACACTGTGATGGCCTCCTTCTGAACAACCACATCCACTTCCACAGCATTGCCTTCATTGGCATAATTGTCACAGGCATGAACCTGTTCCCACCTCTGTTGCAGCGTCATCTCATAGAACGCTGAAGTCTTAATCTGGTTCCCGACCTTCCTGTCCTTGATGAACATGAACGGGCAGTACCACTTTCCCACCTCCACCGGGTCCGAGCTCTTCCTGTCGATAGGGAAGTCAAGGCTCGGGAGCTTAGACCTCTGCGAATCGTTGACTCCCGGTGCATCATCGTCTAAGGAGAAGTTCTTGGGCTTTATGCCGTAAATGGCCCAGCCTTTCCCTGTCAAGAATCTCGGAGGGCACCCATCTGGGACAACGGACCTCGGGTTGAAGCCGCTCGACTGGAACCCGTGCTCAGTCTCGTTGTGGTAGATCACGAACTGCTGGTATATGTCTTTGGGATTCAACGGGCTAGGTTTCTTGTCTCCATTGTGGCCGAAGCACAAGCAGGTGCCTTCATCTTCCTTCGAATTAGCATGCGCTTTCCTACATGGCAATTCAAAACAGAACGATTTAGATTTTTGAGGAATGCCATAAACTAAATCATGCAAAAAGTGTTAGAGAGCACCGCCTCTCTCTATTCTGGATTTTTCTTTCTCCCTCTCTCTAGATTTCTCTTCATCCTTCCTGACAGGTCCAGCCTTCTCTCTTATCTAGAATGCTTCAGTCGCTTTCTTTGACTAGAGCTACATGCAAGTTGGCAAGTTGGCAAGTTGCTATATAAAATAATAAGAGAAGTGTGCAGAAGGAAGGCGAGGTGGTTAATGCACCGACATTTGCAGCTTATAAATAGGAGCTAGTGCTCCATGTGCATGTGAGTTGAGTGGTAGAGTGTAAGGGTCTTGTGAAGTAGAGTAAGAGGCAGAGAGTGGTGTGAGAGTGTTTTGTGTGGTGTGCGTGTGGCGTGAGAAGAGAGATGAGAAGAAAGTAGAGAGGTCCCACAAGTTGAGTAAAGAAGAACTTTAGAGAGAAAAGAAGGCAGTCCGTCCGTGAGGGTGAGAAAGGGAAAATTGTGGGAGTCTTTGTACTCTGAGTATTGTGGGAGCTAGTTTGCTCCGAGATTGTATGTGGTGTGACAAAAATGTCGTAATAATTAGAGTAATATTTTGTGAGTTACATTTGTGGCATGTTTTCGCAAAATTCAACAAAAAGCAGCTGAACTTTTACTAAAACCTATTTGCTTGACGTGATAAGCTGTAACTTCAGCTATTGCAATAAAAGCTCTCGCAAAGATTTTTCACATCCCCACATCATCCATCAGATAATATCCCCTTGTCTTATTTGCAGACATCAACACGTTCATCACCTAACTCGAGACCAGACCGAGGAAGTGAAACTATGCAAAGTACTTGGAAAGATCATACCCTTTATGCTTCCCGTACTGATTGCAGGACAAGGGCAGATTGACGACTGGGATCATCAACACCTCATATTTGTAGACCTTTGTGCTCTCGTGCGGGTACCAGATGGTGAGGTCCTTGTTCTGAGGGAAGGGGAATTCGTAGAGCCGCCTCTCCTTGCCCAGCCCGAAGCAGCAGCAGTGACGTCCTCGCCGTCAATCACCAGGTATCCATTGCCCTGCACCCCTGGCGTAAACTCCACGAGGGCCTCGGGGCGGTTCCGCAGGTGGTACATGGACCGAGGCCGCATCACGTTCGTCTTCAAAAAAAGAAAAAGAGCTTCGGTATTTTACTACCTAATCTTGAAATGTCGAAGATTTGTTCATTTGCGCCAGAAACATTAGTTTCTTGAAGCGATGATTTAAAAGAAGGTGGGCAGGTATTTCTCTCGCAGATCCGTGGTTGGTCGTGATCAGCTCCGTTGAGCACGCAAAATTGATTGGACGTTTTGGCCGGCAAGCAAGCGAATCATATTGTCATGTGCTCCTTCTCTCATCCTTGGCGGTCTTCGAAAATTCCAAGAACATTTACGATTCCTTTCTGTTCACGGCCTCATTTTGTTTTTGCATGGGAAGGAACGAATACGATGAGAGCCCAGAGGAAAATCTATGTTCTCTAGTGATTCTCACCGGTCCAAAAGTCTTGGACAAGCAGTTCAGCAGCCATTACCGATCCTGATCGACTGGTCTGTACAAGAATGAAAGTGAAAGCTTTTATTGATATTGGGCTTAAGGCCCTATCCGCCCAAGCTGGGCCCAGAAAGCCCGGCCCACGGGAATAAGGCCCGTGGGAAGGGAGAGGTATAAAAGGGAGAGAGAAAGAGAGAGAAGACACTGGTTGGATTAGAATCAACGTACGCTCTCTCCCGCGCGTTTTCTCTCCCGAAGAACGAGGCATACGGCTTCCAATTTCTTCCCTTCAAGGCTTCATCGACCGGATTCTCTTCCTCCATTGGCGTCGGTGTTTAATCGTGGCTAACAAGGTACGCTCGAATCCGTGGTGTCTTTACGATCGGTGATACGTGTCGTTTTTTTTCTTGGGCTACGCTTCCGCATTGATTTAGGGATTCGATTTAGTGTCGAATCCGGTGTTTGGATCGTCATTCCCAACATTGGTATCAGAGCCAGGTTCACGTTTTCCCGATCAATTTGATGTGTTTTTGATTGATTTTCGCAAAAAGGACTTCGGCCGTACGGATCGGGCGACAAATCCCGACACCCGAGACTTCTTCGACCATTTTCATGAGTTTTAGAATGTCAAAAACAAATTTTGAAAGGATCGGGAGAAAGGCGACGTCGAGACGAGTCCGGAGGTGCCTCGAGCGCCCGCGGCGACGCCGCACGCGCCCACACGCGCGGCCGGAAGACGCAGCGCGCGTGGGCGCGACGCGCGCCGGAAGCGCTCAATCGCCGGGCGCGTGCGGCACACGCGCCCGATCGGCGAATCGCGCGCGCGCGCCGCCGGCCGGCGAACCGGCACGCGCCGGTCCGCGGACCGACGCGTGCCGCGTCAAGCATGGCGTCACCCAACGGTAAATAACGGCCGGGTGACGTCGCCGATGACGTCGGTTGGTCTTGGCGGCGACCCGACCCGCAAACCGACCCGACCCGACCCGCCGACGATGGCACGCGACCGGCACGTGCCGCCGACGCCGCGTGACGTCGCCGGCACGTGCGCGTGCACGTGCCGGGCCGACGTCCGCGTGGACGTCGGCCGGCACGCGCGCGGCACGTGCGTCGGTCCGTCCGACCGGCCCGACCGGTCCCACCGGCCCGTCCGGTCCGACCGGTCCGGCGACCGACGACCGACGACCGTTGACCGACGACCGTTGACCGTTGACCGACGACCGTTGACTTTGACCGTTGACCGTTGACCCCAAAAAAAAAAAAAAAGGAGGAAAAGAATGTGTTTCTTTTTCAATTAAGTCTATGAGGATTATATGTAATCCCTTATTTGTTCTGCATGTGTTGCAGGAACAATGCCTCCCCTGAGGGTGCGCACACCTATTCGCGCGATTCTGGAGTGAACGAAGAAGGAAAGGCCGTCAGGCGATAGGCGAGCCGATGGATCATCGATGGGAGAGCGGTGACTTAATTGATCACGTCCTTGATGTCAACGTGAAAATTCAACAGGTCATATGGAATGGTCGTCCTATGTCACAGTCAGAGATGGTGCGATTTTTCATAAACACTCTTCCACCTAAATGGCAAGATGTGTTGAATCGCATATGGGATGTCAACGGAATTTGCTTCCTATAAGAAAATTGTAATGAATTTTGCAAATGAATATTCTTGTATTGTTTCAAGGGAAAAGATCAAGAAATTGAAGAAAATAGGATCTTTCCCAGGTTCGTGTGTCTTGACTTGGTGTTAGTTGTATTGAATGATATATGTTAAGTGTGATTTGTGAACATATTATGTAATGATTACTACCTAATTGTGTTAATTGAAAGCATTATTGTTTTATTGGATATTATTTCTATGTTGCTTTTCTGTTATTCTTTGGTTCTTTGTGGGTAATTAGGCGAGGGTAGTTTTAGAAGTTTTTGTAGCTTCATAGAACTGATTTTGCATATGACAATTATATTAATGATAATTTTAAGTTAGGATTTTTGGAGGATGATTGGAAACGTAGTGACCTTTTGATTCTGAAGCCTTACTTGAAATTGTTCATTAATATGATGGGTCTATGTAAATAGGGATGCATAAATGATAGGCATTAATAATTCGTGCATATTTGTCTGATGTGTTCAGATCAATGGCTTCATCACAAAGAGCATAGTTCTTTGAAATTTGAACAAAGGTGAGAAGCTCACTTTGGAGACAACTATGAAATTTGGCAAATGAAAATCCAAGTATGTCTTTGGAAGAGCAAGAATCTCTTGAGGCTCTTGTCATGACCATGGGTAGAACCCGAAGAGGGACCCACCGAACAAAGCACAAAAAGGACAAAGAAGCTTTTCTTGCGTGGAAAAGAATGAACTCTCTAGCTCGCATCACGTTCGAGCAAAGCATGGAAAATGATGTCATGCGAGAGTTTCGGCGTTTTGACAACGCCAAGGAAATGTGGGAGGCACTTTGGTAGCTAGGTTTGGTCATACTTCGGTGACTAGGCGAGGCGGCTCACTATCATTTGACTCTTATAAGAAGCCTCATGGTCGGACCATGAAGCAACATCTTAGAAAGATGTCAAATATGATAACCGAGCCGAGAGACGCCGGCCATGTCCTCACGGATGAACAAGCGAGTGCAAGCGGTGATTCGTTCCTTGCCTCGAGTTGGGAGCATATGAAGGCGCACGACTCATAATGAGAATATCAAAACATTTGAGGATGCAATGCGTCATCTTGAGTTGGAAGAGGACCGCCTATTGGCGGCTAAGCCAGATGCTGATTTATATCATGCTAGTTCTAGCTCAAATGGAGCTTCGTGCTCTAAGCGCAAGCGCCCTAACTGGTTTGATAAGGGTAAAGGCAAGGAAGAAGCTGGTCCTTCAGGGAAGAAACCCAAATTTGACCAACATGATAGAGGAAAACGTCCTCACATGAAAAAGCTAGCAAGGGTGAAATGCTACAAGCTTGTGACAAGAAGGGTCACTATGCTTGCGACTGTCGTGAGCCAAAGAAGGTATGCACCCCTTGTACTTTTCAGAACTTTACTTATGTGTCAAGTTCGTGTTCTTAATCGAGTCTAATCCTTTGTGGTTTGTGGATTCGGGGCGACGGACCATGTAGCGAAGGATAGAGGATCCTTCGTGGAATTCCGACGAGTACCTACCTGGAACTAAGTGGATCTATGTGGGAAACAACTCCAGAGTGAAGTGAAAGGAATTGGCACATGCCAATTGAATATGTGCGGTGGACGCACTTTGTTCCTTCATGATGTCTTTGTATGCTCCGGAGATTCGTCGGAATTTAGTGTCCGTATTAGTGTTGGTCGATTAGGTTTTTGTATGAACTTCGTAGTAGAGGTGTGAATTTGTTCTTGAATACAAATTACTATGGTTGTGGCTATTTTCTAGATGGTTTTATTGTATTAGATGTTGATTATGTTAATGCTAATATTTGTTATTCCCTTCTCACGTCTCCTAATAAATATGATAATGATGTGAGTGTGTGGCATGCTAGACTTGGTCATATTGGCCAACAAGCGTATGAATAGACTAGCCAAAGAGGGCTTGTTGGGCAATATTGAAAAAGTCGATTTGCTGTATGTAAGCATTGCCTAGAAGGGAAATCAACACGAAAACCATTTGGAAAAGGAAAAAGAGCTGAATTTCCTCTCGCAATTAATCCATTCCGATGTCGTGGTCCAATGAATGTGAGAGGAAGGCATGGGGCTGTTTATTTCATCACCTTTATTGATGATTATACTCGATTCGGATATGTCTATTTGATTTCTCATAAATCTGAAGCAATAAGTTGTTTTAAAAGGTTCATGAACCTGGTAGAAAATCAATTAGACAAGAAAATAAAAGCATTGAGATCCGATCGAGGTCGAGAATATTTATCTGATGAGTTCAGAAAATTATGTGATGAAAAAGGAATAGAAAGACAGTTGTCTATTCCGTATACTCCTCAACAAAATGGTGTTGCGGAGAGAAGAAACGAACCCTACCGGAAATGGTTAGGTCCATGATGGCGCATGCTAATTTACCTATCACCTTTTGGAGTGATGCGTTATTAAGCACTGCCTATATACTTAACCGGGTGCCTTCCAAATCGAGTTACTTCCACTCCATATGAGTTATGGACGGGTAGAAAACCGGACTTAAGTTTTCTTAAGCCATGGGGTTGTACTTTGCCTATACGCATGAGTCCTCTCACAAGTTTGGGAAATTAGGTCCCGAGAGGAAAGAAGAGTATTTTCATAAGATACTCGGAACACTCGAAAGGGTATGTGTTCATTGGTGAGCGGGAAAGTGGGAGTATAAGCGAATATGAATATCGAGATGTAACATTCTTAGAGGATGAGTTTCCTAAGAAGGGCGAAATAGGGGAAGATAACTTCCTATTTGAAACCTTAGATCAAGATAAAGATATTAGTGGAGTTCATCCAAGTGGGAGCACAATAGGGAATGATGTGCAAAGTGTACAATCTCCCATACGGCGAACAAGTCGCCAAAGTATTCCCCGTCGACGTTTTGACATTGAAGGGGAAACTTTTATGGTTGCTCCACAAGATGAGGATGAGCCAAGAAATATCAATGAGGCTCTGAAGTGCCCTAGTAAGGAAAAATGGATTAATGCAATGGAAGAGGAAATGGAGTCAATGGAATCAAACCAAGTCGGGAACCTGGTTGATCTTCCAAAAGGACGCTTGAGCTATTGGGAACAAATGGGTTCTCAAAATAAAGCGAAAGGCTGATGGCTCGATAGAAAGGCATAAGGCTCGCCTTGTGGCGAAGGGGTATAATCAACGGGAAGGAATTGATTATGAAGATACGTTTTTTCTCCGTAGTGAGATTTACCTCGATTCGCATTATTCGGCAATAGTGGCTAGTTTGGATCTTGAGTTACATCAAATGGATGTAAAGACCGCTTTCCTCAATGGAGAATTAGAGGAAGAGATATATATGGAACAACCCGCTGGTTTCATAGTAAAAGGCCAAGAAGAAAAAGTATGTCGACTTTTGAGGTCGATATATGGTCTTAAGCGATCATCAAGACAATGGTATATACGTTTTCATAATGCAATAATGGCATATGATTTTACAATGATTGATGAGGATCATTGTGTATATATCAAAAGATCCAAGGATCAATTTGTGATCATATCATTATATGTTGATGATATACTAATTGCCGGAAGCAATATGGAGTTGGTTAGTACCGTCAAGAGATGGTTGTCTTCTAACTTTGAGATGAAGGATATGGGTGAGGCTGCATACATTCTTGGAGTTAAGATTTCGAGAGATCGTTCGAAGAGATCGTTGTCTCTTTCGCAAGAAACCTATATAAATAAGGTTCTTGAACGATTTCGTATGCAAGACTGTAAACCCATAGATACTCCTATTGCAAAAGGTGAAGGATTGAGCCATAGACTGTGTCCAGAGACTCCACAAGAGAAGGAACAAATGAAACATGTTCCTTATGCTAGTGCTGTTGGGAGCTTGATGTACGCTATGATGTGTACAAGATCCGACATATGTTTTGCAGTTGGAATGGTGAGTAGATACCAATCCAACCCGGGTCCAAAGACATTGGAAAGCCGTGAAGAGAATACCGAGGTATCGAAGGGAACCGCTGATTTCAAGTTGAATTATCAAGGAAATGATCCGCAACTTGAAGGCTATTCGGATGCTTGATTGGGGAGGAGATTTAGATGAAAGGAAATCTACCTCGGATTTGCTTTCTTTATCGAACAATGGCGCCATATCATGGAGCGGTAAGAAGCAAACGTGTATAGCCTTATCCACGATGGAAGCTGAGTTCGTGGCATTATCGGCGGCGGTACAAGAAGGAGTTTGGCTTAAGAGATTCTTGGATCATTTAGGTGTTATTGAGAAAGCTGCAAATCAATTATTGGTTAATTGTGATAGCCAAGCAGCTATAGCGTACACCAAAGATCCAAAGTATCATGGCAAGACCAAACATATAGATACCAAGTATAACTTTGTAAAAGATATGGTTGCACGAAAGGATGTGAACTTACGGTACATATCTACGCATAGAATGGTAGCAGATCCTATGACAAAGCCGATACCTAGAGATGTGTTTTATGGTCATGTAAAATCTCTAGGATTGCGTAGAGTCTGATGTACTGAATTGTAATTTCCCTGAATTGTTCACATTTATGAGATTTTGTTTTTCATCGATTAATGCCTATGAATCTATGTGTGATCTTTATGCATCTTAATGCTCAGTGCATTATTTGAGAAGTATGTCGGACAGATATATGATTAGCCCCTCACACGGGTAATCGCCTCTATTTACTGTGTGATAAATAGAGATGAGACTGTTTTTAAGCTTATTATCTAGGTGATAATCGAGAGCTCAAGCTTAAAATACATATGTCGCCTTAACTGAGTGTTAAGATGATGACATAATACTAAAGATGTCCGAAAGTAAAAATACCCCACATATTTTACTTTATCTGTCTAAGATGCCAGATGAGAGTTCTGATGAATTTTGTGATTGAGTAGATACGTGAACTCAAGTTAGACATTGTGTATGTCTTAACTATCATCTGTACGGTATTGAAAGGTGTAGACATACGCTCCATGGGAAATGAGTTAATACCGTAATACGTATTTCATACTACGTATGCATGTGACGACCAATAAGAGTGGCAAAAAGTTTGATCTCAACTTTTATGACGTGTGAGACTCTTGAGGAAAAGAGTTCCTCAATTTTTTAGTCCCCTCAGGACTCTTACTTATTCTCAAGGTTTCTATTTAGTGTTTGCTATCTTAGGGTGTTGCCAATGGTCATGGATGATTCGATCTAATGGGGCATTTCTAGAAAAGCAAGCTAGACTGAAATTGAGAGTTTGAAGGAAAGAGGAAGATCGATTTTGGAAAATCACATTGTGGTTTTGTATTCACCGGTCGACCAATTATGATTTGTCTTTGTGATAATTATAATTGTGAATACAATATATATATATCATGTTTAAAAGAGATCAAGAGAGATATAAATGTGATCGATCGATCTAGGTGCACGCATACTAAATCTACTCGGAGTGTGACGCCCATTATGAGCTGCTATATATTCCTAACGGATGTATAGCAACGAGCTCTCAAAGTATCTTTGTCGCACGGATTATTCACCGCATATGAATGTTGAAGAGAGGTAAAGAGAATCATTGTTCGGCCCACCTTGTGCGAGTGGGAGATGAAAGCTTTTATTGATATTGGGCTTAAGGCCCTATCCGCCCAAGCTGGGCCCAGAAAGCCCGGCCCACGGGAATAAGGCCCGTGGGAAGGGAGAGGTATAAAAGGGAGAGAGAAAGAGAGAGAAGACACTGGTTGGATTAGAATCAACGTACGCTTCTCTCCCGCGTTTCTCTCCCGAAGAACGGTAGGCATACGGCTTCCAATTTCTTCCCTTCAAGGCTTCATCGACCGGATTCTCTTCCTCCATTGGCGTCGGTGTTTAATCGTGGCTAACAAGGTACGCTCGAATCCGTGGTGTGCTTTACGATCGGTGATACGTGTCGTTTTCTTGGGCTACGCTTCCGCATTGATTTAGGGATTCGATTTAGTGTCGAATCCGGTGTTTCGGGGATCAGTCATTCCCAACAGAAAGTTATGCACATCCTTTAGGAAATGGCTTAAAATCTTTTTTGTTTCTTTTCACAAGTACGGAATTTGTTTTTATTGTCCGACGGAGCTTTGTATTGCGGTCGGCCGGGGATAATGGAGTTCGGTATCAGTTTGCGCAGATTTTCATTTAGTTTTTGCAAAAATCTATGAAAATGATATTTATGAATGCGAACACAAATATCAATATGTGAAACTTTTCAAAAGTTCCAAATACTTTTGGTACGGTAAAAGATAAACCGCAAGTGCCGCAGGCTAAGTAGCTAACTAAAATTAGGGTTAATGCTGGATCCACCGCTAAGTAACAAAAGTCGTTCTAAACAAGCCTGTCCTTTATGCACGCTCGACTTACATCTTGTTGTTGGTTTGTTCAGTATAATTATGTCAATATTTGTTTTAAAGCCAACGTAGTCACACTTGACACATATAAGAAATTAAACAATATTTGTTTCAGAAATTAAACGATGTTGAAGAGCATGATAATATTATGCGCATAATCTTAACATCGAGGATTTAACTCAATGCAATTCTACATTTGCTTCTACATGACTTCACCCTCCTTCGGTATTCGCATTGAGTGAAATCCTCGATCTTAAGATTATGCACGTGATATTATCATGCTCTTCAACATCATTTAATTTATGTATTTAAAGGAATTAAAGTGGACGAGATCATAGAGAGGGTGATCTTAAGATTATGCACGCAATATAACCCTAGAACTCGAACGAATAGGATTTTGCCATAATATGAGATTTTCGAGATTTTTCGTTCAATAAAAATAAAATAAAATAATATATTTGGACTGGGCTCGTTGAGACAAGTAGAACCATGGGCGACGCGTCGCCGGAGGAGGCCGCACGCGCCCCCATGCGCGGCCACGCGCCGTTTGGGCATCGAAGATGAGCCTCACGCGCCTTCACGCGCCCCCACGCACGGGGCGCGGCTCTCGCGTGTTACGCACGCGCTTTGCTAACGTCACGATAACGTCAGTGACCGGACCCGAACTGATCCGTTGACCCGACCCGGGACCGTTGACCCATTGAAAATCTGTCTATATAAACACCATGAGACAAACATCATTGACATTATGCCCACATGGCTCAAGTGGAATAAAAAAATATTGTTTTGATTGAAAAATCATCTAACACAATTTTAATGGAGAATAAATATGTCACATAAATTCAAGCTTGGAACATTTTACGTCACAAGGAAAAATTTAGGGTATTCATGGTTGGCACAGTTTGGGAATTTTAATGTTGCGAAAAAAAAATCATGAAGCTTAGTCTGGGGTTTTTTTTTTTTTTTTTTTTTTTTGGTGGTTTTTTTCCTAAAAAAATCCTAAACAGGTGTGTCCTTCTTGCATACTCGCTTAAAACTCTTAGTGGTTTGCTCGATCTACTTGCCAATGGATCGGGTGGCAAGTGATGGCTAAAGGCGGGATTTGCATTTCTCATCTTCATCTAACGGTAATTAAGAATGGCTCCATTTCTTTACCTATATTTAATGGGGTGGGTAGTTATAAGTTGGTTATATTCCATAAATAGGTTATAAATAGTTTTAGAATGGTAAAACGCAAAATAAAATAGGTGTTAAATGGGTCCATGAGTTACTTAGATCTAACCTAATTTTATGACTCTCTCTTCACACACTCTCTAGCTCGCTCACATCGCGCTCTTACCTCAATTTAAATATGAATTTTCATAAATTAAGTTAAATATAGAAGTACCTTAATAATAAGAATTCGATATGGGTCGGGTTGGGTACGGGTCACTAAATTTGTATTACATAAAAAATAAATTGAAACAAGTTAAATGGTCAATCTATATTGGAGCATTTTTTATTTGACCCAAATTTGACCCCATCCACCCATTTGATGGGTTTAGTCAAGGCCCAAGCTCATCTAAGGTATTTTAATGGTCTTATGGCTCATGCACTTGTGTAGCTAGTCCAAGGGCACTTCTACAAAAACAAATTTGGCGGTCATTGGTCAAGTCTCGAGCATTAAAGGGGGAAATGTTAGAAGGTGCAACTACTCAATCTCATATCTAAAGTCCTTTGCAAACTTATACTATATGCTTTTTTTTATGATCTAACGAGAGTGGAATGTCATTCACAAGTAACGTATGTCATTGTTGGCCTTTTGGTTTTACTTACTCATGCTTCTAGCTTGCACACTCACTCAATTATTTGGCCATTGCACCCTAGAAACTGTAGCTCTTTGGTTTAAGGTATTGATGAAAAGTATGTACAACTTTCATGATTGACGCGATTGGTTGGAGTGTTGAAGTTTTTTTAGCTAAAAGGAGTCTCATTTGAATCTCGCCAACTACACACAAATTATTCTATGTCGGCACTTGCATAAACAAAAAATCTAAAAAGAAAAAGAAAAATAAAAAGAAGTATATGCAACACTTTGAAGTGGATTTTATACGGTACCTCTAGTCTTTCAAGAAAGCATACTGGAAATTCAACTAAAATGTTCTATCGTCTCACCTTTAACCCAGAATTCTTATCCTAACTTCTTTCTTTCATTTCTTCACTGACCACTCTTCATGGATGGATATGGACAACAGTGAAACCCAATACAAAACTGCTCAATAGACGGATGAACAACACTTGAACAGACAAGTACAAACCAATCATGTGTAGCATAAGAACTTAGCTAGACTTTCATGGACAACATTCACAGAAACAGCAAAGATTAAACCAACAAAAAACAGAACATTGATGAGAACTTCTCACTTGGTGAGGGTGCAAGAAGTCGTAAGCCAACACTTGGTGAGTGTGCCGAGTCCCATCCATCCTATTCTTCAGCACAAAACTCTCCACCAACACATAACAGCCAAACCTCTTCCAGTTCTCGCTCTATCCGCTCTTGATGAACTCCTCCATTCTCTTCACCCTGACACTCTTCTCTCCCTCCTTCACCCAGCCCACTCTCTCTTCCTTCTACCTCATGCTCTCCACAATCGCCATGCTCAGTCCTATCCCTCCTGTCCTACTCCTAAACCACATCACTCCATCACTCACATTGCCCTCCCCAGCTTCCTCACCAAACACTGTGATGGCCTCCTCCTGAACAACCACATCCAGTTTCACAGCATTGTCTTCATTGGCTAAATTGTCACAGGCATGGACCTGTTCCCACCTCTGTTGCAACGTCATCTCGTAGAATGCTGAAGTCTTGATCTGGTCCCCGACCTCCCCGTCCTTGATGAACATGAACGGGCAGTACCACTTCCCCACCACCACCGGGTCTGAGCTCTTACAAAAAGTATTTCTAGTAAATGAGCCGGGTTGCAAAAAGATTCTGTATTTTGATTTGTGAAATCAATATATGATATATATTTTGTTTTGACTTTGTGAATTGTGGAGGTTGTTGTGGATCGGTATTGATGCTCAATATCACTGTGAGCCCGATGAGGGACTTATGGGTATGCGCATATTACTCTAGGATATCCTTGTGGGTCGAGCCATTAGGTAATAATATGTGGAGACTTAACTAAGAGGGGAATCTTGGTCACCTTGTCATGGGTGTTATGCATGACCATGGTTTGGTATTGAATAAAAGATTGGTCGATGGATGTACTATCGATATGTGGATTTATATGAAATGGATCAATGTGATAGACCATTGATGCATGGTATGGGATTAACTAATGGAATAGACCATTGACGTGTGTTTTTAAGAGATTGGTCAATGTAATGGACTATTGACGTGTATTTTTATGAGATGACCAATGGGTTGGACTTTTGATGTTTGCTTGTTATTATCTTAAATATTCATTCTTTGAACATATTATGTTAAAGTAAGAAATATTGCATTTTGGTCATTAGGGTTTGCTAAATTTCTAGATTTAGCAAAAATGAATTATGTTTGTGTATTAGATGTGCATAGTGATTGCTCGATCCATTAGAAGAAATGTATCACTCATTGGGCCGTGGTAACTCATTTCTTTCTTCTCATCATGTTTTTCAGGTCCCTTAATTAGCTGCTGTTAGAGCGAGAGCGTCATCGTGGGGGCTTTTGGGAGTTGGACTTTAGGTGATTTGAGATTGCGTCCTTTAGATGGAAGGACGGCCGTGTGACCCCATTCCTTTAGGATTCGGGGTGGACAGTTCTTCCTTCAATTCCGTTCATTTTCGTTTTTTTGATGGATTAATTCGTTGGGTTCGGGGGTACATAAGGAGAAGTAAGATTTTTTTTTAAAAATATATATTACGGTGTTTTTGGTCAAGGAAGTGTAATTAATGCCACTTGCAGGAGACGATTCGAAGACAATTTTTCGTGTGACGAAGTCTTGTTGGTAAAGTGCACGTTACGTTTTCCAAATGCATGATCTCTCTGACATATTTTTCTTGAATCTTCTGTGGCCACCCATCGAGAAGAACAAGCAATTTTTAGCCAGCGACTAGAGTACTCCTTGTCTCGAGATAAGCGTCTCTTACTTTTCAAATGATCACCGAAAGATTAATCTAGGATTCTAGAGTTTAAGAAGATGTCTCTCCCTCCCGTGAGAAAGAAAAATTATGGTCTTCTCCTTTCCCAGTCGATCTTTGATACTACGTGTATTCGGGGATGTGAAATATGTCCATGGAATTTTTTTCTTTTGGGCGTCTTTTGGGTCAAATTTTTGGGGCGTCTTTTGGGTCAAATTTTGGGGCGTTGATTAATGCAAGAAGTTGATGGGGAAAGCAGAAGACCTGTCCCTTTTTTTTTTCCTTTTTTTAAGACAGAGACTTCTTGGTAAACTCTACATCCGAGCAATTCCAAAAGTGAACATTTATTTTTTTTTTTTTTTTTAACTGGATGTCTTTTTTTTTTTTTTTTTTTGGTAAAAATTAACTGGATGTCTTTCTCTTCCGGTTTACAAGAAATCAAGAAAAGTGAATCGAAATAAAGAAAGAGAGTTTTCACATTTTTCTAAAAGTATGATTATCATATTCTTTGCAAAAAAGCTAATTCATAATTTTGCCTAAAATAACTTGACCATTAGTAATAATTGAGATGAAATTCATCTATGATCAATAAGGTGGAGTTCTTGGCTGATAACACAATGAATCCCACGTTCACAAGTTCCAAAAAAAAAAAAAAATGTACCTAACTTTCACTGATCATCAAATTGGTGTCTAGCTCTATTGCGATATTGCCGTATCACATTTTCTTCCAATCTAAATGTGAAACCACAATTTAATAGTCCGAACATAATACATTGTTAAATATATTACACAACACGATATGTCTGAGAAATTGACTCTCATATTTGAACAAGAAGAACAATTTACACATACATATATTGAAATGCGTACATACATATTCTATGATGCAAACAATATATTAACCATACCTAATAAATGTTCGTGTTTGAACTCATGTTTCATTCATTCAATAGATGAAAGAGCCAACCCACATCTTTGTTAAAGGGTTGTACCATGGATTGTCAGCTCATGCTTCTAATGAGCACTTTAGAAACTATAGAAAAAGGTCTCATTCAAATAGGAGAGACTTATATGGTTCTTATCCTTATTGTCCTATGTAGATAAATCCTACTGTAAGTATGGATTCAATTTCAGTATTGATAGTGTCGCGACCTAATTTTTGAGGGTGAATTACCTAAAGAAGGCTAATGGATTACTAAGTCCGAAGACTTTGCACGGACCCTCCCAAGTCTTACCAATCACGACTTGATAGAAATTAATTTATTTAAACATGCAATTTCAATTTGGAGCCGCCACTAATCAATTAAGGCTGGTTAGAAACCCAAGTAAAGTATGGAAGAATACTTTACTATTACGAACCAGAGATTCAATAGGTACGGGGACATGGTTACGCTAAATTAGTCTAACACCATTTCGGTACCTTTTATTTTAATTTTAAAAATATTTTGCAGGCAATGTTGATTAATTTAAACCTAAGCTACTAACATGCAAATGGTGGTCATGCGAGTGCGCAATCCATAAAATAACATTCAAATAAAAAATGCTAATAAAATTGCATGTCCTAAACATGATTTCTAAATGACATGACACCTAATTTTTCTTTTTCTTTTTTTTTTAAAAATGTTAATTATATGCAATCTTAATCTAAATTTAATATGCATGGATTTTACTTTAATGATATGTGAGATGCAATTCATATGGTATGACTTAAACTTATCACTATATGTATGCAATATAATTTATATAATCCTAAATATGCATGTCTTCACGTGATATGGGATGAATGACGTAGGTATTTATATATCATCTTTCTTTTATGATTTTATTTTAATGATGATTCATTTTTTAATGCATATATGCAACCTATGCTAAATAATGATGATATGAGATTAATTATGAATTAACCTATTAACTAACCAAGGAAATGATTTTTTTTTTCTTTTTTTTAATGACATAATGTTTTTTATTGAAAAGAAAGCAACTTAATGGTGCAATGATCATCTTTTAGCATTTTCTTTTTTATTAAAAAAACTATAACTCATATGGCGTGCATAACATTTTTCGTTCCTCTTTTTGTTTTACTAAATGAAAATTGACTTAATCTAAAAACATCTAGGTGTGTTGCTTTAATATGAAATGTGCATGGACCTAAATACCTAAGTTCTAGATATGACAATATTTTACTAATAAACAAATTCTAATTAAACCTATTATGCAAATTAATTAATATGTACCTAATATTTTTGGATTCTTTTTATTGAAATTCGGAATTAATAAAAAAAACTAATTAGACTAACTAAAGTGAATGATATTCTAATTTATTTTAGGAATCAATTTAACTTAAACTATATCTTATCTTAAAAGCTATATAAAAAAGGGTTAATACCCTGAAAAACCCCAAACTGGTACGTTTGTGACAAATTTACCCCAAACTATTTTTTTGACCATGAAAAACCCCAAACTGGTATACCTGTGACAAATTTACCCCGACTGACTATAAAAAACCTTAAACCATTTTTATGACAAATTTACCCCAAACTAATTTATTTGACTGCAAAAAACCCCAAAATGGTAAATTTGTGACAAATATACCATATGCTAAATTGGATTAATACCACAAAAAAAAATCACAAAAATTGTAAACAGTGACAAATTGAGCGTAAAATCCTAAATTGGTATACCGGTCAATTGTTACGTGTCATTTAACTTAATAATTTGATAATAAAATTTAACGAAAATTAACAGAGGGTAAATTTGTCACAAGTGTACCAGTTTGGGGTAAATTTGTCAAATGTATACCGGTTTGGGGTTTTTGGTGGTTAAAAAAATAGTTTGGGGTAAATTTGTCACAAGTGTACCAGTTTGGGGTTTTTGAGGGTATTAACCCTATAAAAAAACCAAGACATGCCAACATTATTTAAAATTAGCCCTAACAAAAATCACCCATCTAAAAGTATAATCTAAAAATTATAATCCTATAAATGCAATTCTAATTTACTAACCCTAAAAATACAGTCCTAATTTACTAAACCTAAATGCTCTAATGCAATATTTAGATTTTTATGTACTTTTTGATTTTTTTGATTTTTTTAATATTTCCAAACAAGTAATTATTTTAAAAGAATGAAAATAAGAATTAAAATAACTGAAAAAATAATCCGTTGTCTCACGGATTAAATTAACAATTATTTTAACTCTATAATAATTTAAAGATTGAAATATCATCAAAATTCCTAAAAATTAAAGTAATTAAAAAATTGACCCAACGTCTTACGGGTCAAATTAATAATTACCTTAATTTGAGATGAAACCCCTAATGTCTACAAGGTCTACAAATATTGATATACAATACTACAATTCAAATAATTAAACTTTAAAAAAATAAGCTAACATAACATGAAATAAGTAAAAAAAATAAGAAATAAAAATATACTACCTAATTTCCTTTTCTATTTTCTTTTGTTTTTTCCTTTTTCTTTTTCCTCCCAAGCACAGCTTGTGCTCGTGTGGCTGGTCACCGGCTCCAATGAAGGGCGGCAGCTGTAACGGTGGCGTCACCGTCGTGCGGAGCTCCGACGAGGTCCGGCAATTCGGAGCTGCAGGAAAAAAAAATCAGTGACTGGTTCGGGCTTGAGTAGAGGCGCGGAGCAATGGTGTCGCGGTAGCTGCAGCAGCAAAAGGGGGTGTACAGACGTCGAGCGCCGGGCGAAAGATGGCAACGGGGGCGTCATGGGTGTCGGCGTGGACCACCGGCGAAGGGCGTCGCGGGCTGGGAAACTCCAGGTGCAGGTCCTGATCAGAAGCGGGGCCGTCGTGGGATCTGCAGAGGCGTCGGAGCAGAGGCGGGTCTTCGTGACGGTGGGGAGTCCGGCAGCTTGATCGGCGAGGAGGGATGGTGCGAGCGCGGCGAAGTAGAAGATCTCGGACCGGCGACGATGTGGAGTGGCGTCACTTCGCGCAGGGGGCGCGCGGTGGTCGCGAGCGTGGAGGAGTCGAGCAGGGGACGTGGCAGCTACTGGCGGCGATCGGCTCGGGCTTGCTGCTACGGCGGTGGCGGACGAGCAGCGACGCCGTGTAGAGCAGAAGCGAATGGGAGGAAGAAGGTGAACAGTAGGGGTCTTGTCAACTTTTTTTCTTTGTTTTGTTTTTTTTTCTTTTTTCTTTCCCAATGACCGGTCACTACCTCGCTTTCTCCCTTTTCTCTTTTGACTTTTCTTCTTTTTCCCTCAAAAACTGAAACTCTCTTCTCTGTTTTCTCTCATTTCACTTTTCAATTTTTTTTTGACGAAAAGAAGCCCCCTAGATCCAAAACCTCGCCCTTTATTTACAGAGGAAGGCTCAAAGTTGTTTTTGCGAGTGAGATATTCACTCAACAACTCCAACAATAAAAAGGCTCCAAAATCAAATAAAAACTGAATTTTTTTTGAATTTTGAAATGAAGATATATTTTCAACAAAAATTTCCAAAAATGAATTTTTATTTTATTTATTATTTTCTAAAATATTAGGTGTCAACAGATAGTTTAGTTTAATCTTCAGTGATGTAAAAATAAATGGCATCTTCGAATGAATCGATCCTTGCTATGTGTTCATGTAGTTAGACTCCTTCATTAGATAATGTGTTAGGTACTTTCTTCTTTTTTCTTGTTTTTAAGATTCTCATCAATTAATTAAGGTAAGGTTATTCTTTTAAACGAGAAATGCGAAGAAAACATTGTGGTCACTATATGGAAAGTGACGGTTTACTTTGACCACTAAATCATTTCCTTGGACACGACATGTTCATCCGGTTTCCGTGGAGGGCCTTCGAGGCACCAAATAGAATGTTATTTACCAAAGATTACGCACAATTAAACCCCCCTCCCCAAAAAAAATTGCTGGATCATAGCCAACCCTCCTGTGAGTTTTAAAAACAATGTAATTCCGCTTAGTATTAATTAGATTAGAATTCCAAGGTTTGTCTCATTCTATATTGTTGCTAAAACATCATAATATATAAAAGGCAACATAATCACGTACCTGACTACCATAACATTCTTCATGTGTAAATATCCTCATGCTTTATTTTAGAGCCACATGGTACTGTTACGCTGAATTATTGACAGTGCTTTTGTGGCCACATATCTTACATCAGGCCAGTTGGACTCATAATGGCAACTAGAAAATAATACTTCCAAAATTAATTGCCAAATATGGCCCAACGCTAGACCCTATAACATAACACTGCACCGTAACTCTCGTTAAATGACAGTGATTAATGAAAAAAGCTAACTAGTTAATTACTTTCACCAGTTGAAAGACAACAACGTATATTAACCTTTGAAATTTGTCTCTATAATATCCTAATATTTCTTTCAATAGGTCATTTGAAAATGGGAATATTACTAAAAAAAATCTTAAATCTATTAACGGATGGCATTTCAATTACAAATTTTTTAATTTGAACCAGTGATTGCTTACGTAGGCGTTGTCTATCGCAGCGTAGTCGCCAAGCGATGAATAATTTTGCATTTAAAAAAAATTAGAATCTTTTTATAATTTTTGTTTTCTTTCTTTTTTTTCGCTGGCCCAGCGATGGCATAACAGTAATTCAAGCACAGTTTATGGCAGTTTTGCTTTTGGACTAGAATGCAAGAATTCCTCGTGTTACTGTCAATCCTCGTGGTACCCAAAACGTGTCCCCAATATTTTTCCGCCAAGAAAAATCTTTGTCAAAGTGGGACAAACTCTCTCCTCGAGCAAACTCAAATCTGCACTCGCTTACCATTCAGACTAGTTTATGACAACATTCGGAGAAAAAAAAAGGAAGAAACCGTTTCTACATTCGGTCACGACTAGATCCAATGCTATCGGGTCGCCGCTAATGATCCTGCCTTGATAATGTAAAGAACCATAAGATTTCCACGTATGAATCACAACAACGACTCCATTACAATGTATAGGAACTCTAGATCCAAATTAAAGATAAAGACTCAACCACGGCAGCTAAAATGGAACTCCACTAGTATGCCATCAACAGTAATATGCCTATAGTACGAGGGCTCACTACGGTAAATTGGTAATCAAGGGTTCTCTTAAACGCCTAAGAATCCCTTGACGAAGAAGAAACAACCCATCGTTGCTCTCATCTGCCACTATTGACTGGTGACATGACATAGTTCTTCATGCTATCCGAGGGCCCCGTGTTCATGGTGTCAGCAGTATCCATGTACACGGTGAGGTCGGTCGTCCCTCCCAGCAAATGAATCACCTCTTCTCCATTCAAATTGACAGTACTCATCCATGGATGGTTAGAATTCGCTTTGAGTCCCTCCAATTCAATTGCCACTTCCTTCATGGTTGGCCTCTCCTCGCCTTTTAATCTCAAGCATCTCTTTGCAACATTGGCAACTTCCCTCACTTGCTCGTTGTTCCCTTCATCTGCAATAACTCGATCAACAATTTGGAACAATTGATTGTTTTTTGATGACAAGAGAAAATGCATTGCTAGGCCCCTCTCTTTTTCAGGTCGATCAAAAGAAAGTGCCTTCTTCCCAGTTATCAACTCGACTAGCACAACCCCGAAGCTGTAAACATCGCTTTTTTCTGTTAATTGGTTTGTTTGCAAGTATTCAGGGTCCAAGTATCCCAATGTCCCCTGAACTAGAGTGGACAATTGAGTTTGATCAAGTGGGACTAATCTTGAAGCTCCAAAGTCAGAAACTTTGGCAACGTAATTGTCATCGAGAAGGATGTTTGTTGACTTGACGTCACGATGGATTATGGGAATGGAAGCTGCCGAGTGCAAGTATGAAAGGACACTAGCAATATCTGAAGCAATTCTCAATCGGGTATCCCAAAGCATCTTGGAGGACTTGATGCGATTGTGAATGTGGTCAAACAGAGTTCCATTGTTCACGAACTCATACACTAACAAAGGCACTTCCGTCTCCAAACAACATCCCAAAAGCTTGACTGCATTACGATGATTAATCTGAGAAAGCACTATGACTTCATTGATGAACTGTTCGATTTGGGTCTTGTCCACAATTTTGGACTTCTTGATTGCAACAACCGTGTTATTTGGCAACAATCCTTTGTAAACTGTACCGTATCCACCTCGGCCGACTATTCTGCTCTCGTCATAATTGTTGGTAGCCTTCTCTAGCTCTTCGGCTTTGAAGATTTTTGTGGTGTTGGTGGTTCTGTCACGTTCGTGTAACTGTTGCTGCAAAAGCAAGCCACCATTTTGTTTGAAGTACTGTTCTTTGAGCCTGATGAGTTTCCTATTCTTGATACCCAGATACAGAAAGCCTGCACTGAATAGCAGCACTATTGTCCCCGCACCAGCACCTGCATGACATAACTAGTTCCTTTATAAAAACCATTGTTAAGTCTAAAATGCACAATGAAGAGCAAGCTTAAATTTTAAAACTTTTCTTTAGACAACATTATACAGCTTCCTCGTTCAAAAGGGAACTAAGCTATTTTTGAGACAAATTAAATTTTAAAAAATCCCAAGGCAGTGAACGATTTTCTGTTGTCAATGAAGTTCAAGTAACCGTATATATGAAAAGCCTATCCCTTTTTCAGGATATACAAGTATATATTTTATGATATATATAAGCAATCTCTTAGAATCAAACTATTTCATTTTGACACCGTGTTTGCAATCTCCATCTAGGGGTCGTTGCAAGACGAGAACTATTCTACATGGCATTTGGTGATGAAATTTGGATAGGATGGATCCTTGTAAAATATTGGACAACTACACCGGACCAAGGAAACTGGCCATACTTGGATTGCACAAATAAATTAAAATAAAAGATATTAGTAATGAATTGCTCCTTTTCGATCTGAGCTGTGCTGCCATAAATGCTCCTGGCGTCGCCGCTTGTGACCACCGGGAGATGGTTACTGCTCTCAAGAGACCACCCCAGTTGCTTCTCTCAGGGAACATCGTCGAGGGACTCTCTCTCTCTCTCTCTCTCTCTCTCTCTCTATAGATTTGAGGTCGTGCGACCACCGCGGTGTCGCACTCCCAAGGCGGCAACAGGAACCACCGTGGTATATGGTCGTCTACGTCACCATTTTCTCTTCATTTTCTTTTTCTCTATTTCTAGCCAGCTCTCTTTCTATGGGTTTACTTTCTTTCTTCAAGTACTTTCTTTTTTAATTATTTATTTGAAATCCTTCTGTTGAGTATTGAGTTCTCTTTATTGTGACAGAGAGATGAGTTCATCATCAAAATCAGCTGATTTAAATAGTACTATTTAAAACAGACACCCAAGTAAAATGAAAGAACATACCAGCAAGTATCTGCACCAAATGTGATGGATTAGCATTAGCAGTGCATCCTTGCCCACCCTTCCTGCCATCGCCATGATAACTCTTTGGGCATGAACAATTATAACTCCCATCGAAGTTATGGCAAATTCCATTGCACTGGTTCTTATTTGGATCGGCACATTCATCAATATCTACAAAAACACACATATCTAAAGTGATGAACTTAAAGAAGAAATGAAAGGGATAATAATGAGTAACATTTAGTCTTCCCCGATAATATAATAGTAAGGACAAAGTAAAGAATATCAATATGAAAATACCTTGACAGCCATTCGTGAGATACGGATTGCCATGGAAACCTTCTAAACAAGTGCACTTGTACCCCTCCCCATTTTCAGCATCGGTACAACGGGTATTCTCGGTGCACATGTAGTTCGCACTGCTC
This sequence comes from Eucalyptus brandiana, assembly GCA_014182725.1. NCBI lineage: Eukaryota > Viridiplantae > Streptophyta > Magnoliopsida > Myrtales > Myrtaceae > Eucalyptus > Eucalyptus brandiana. Next base: position 36,735,311 of record CM024669.1, read on the forward strand.
TTGGCGACCTCGCAATTTGTGTCCCCTACTGCCCAGTCGAGAACCAAGTGAGCCTTCTCAAGTTCTAGTCCCGAAAGATGATTAGAGCTGAAGTTGTAGAAACCATTCTCCGCAACAAAAGCATAGCTGCAAAGGTTGAAATCCAAGACTTTTGTATGGTTTCTATAGCTATCAATGGAGATATTGTAGTCGAGTGAGTTCTTAGGTATGCTCGTCTCGCAGCAACCAATACCTGAGCACGAGCCATTAGTCACTTCAGAAATGTCATTGCATATCGACATACATCCAAAGGTGAAATTGCCCTGGCGGTCTTTGAAGATCGCATACGTATCGCAACCGACAGCTATGAACTTGTTCTTGGTGTTGGATATGGGGAATTTTGTGAGGGTGAGTGTGGGAAAGTTGCTTGAAGTGGCGTCATACCCTGAAGAGTTATAGCAGTCTCGGCCGATCCACATAGCTACCCGCATCTCGTGATCCTCGAGAGAGATGGAGAGTAATTCCAAGGTACTTCCCTTATTATCCATATAAGGCGTTGGATGGCTAGCATTGTCATCGCAATCAACTCTAAAAGAGGAAGTACCAATGCCGCAGTGGGATGCACTGTCACTCGATCTGAAGGGATATGGAATCGAGAGGTTTCCACAAGTGCTTCGGCATCCGGGCTTCGTTATTGAATCATCAGCTTCTGCCATGTGGATGTGGTATGCACCCAATACGATGGTCCCAAGCACGACAACTCTCGAGAGAAGCTCATGGACGAACATGGTTCTTCAAACTCTTACAAATGTCTTTTGATAAATTAACTTGATAGGATCGAGGGCATACACATGAATAGAAGTAAGATGGCCTCTTTATATAAAACCACATGTGATCCGAGATCTGACCATTGCTAAGTCAAAAGGACTTTGGGAGTCCAAAATTGATTTTTAGAAATTTCTTGAGGGTCACCTGTAAAGTTTCCGGGTAAATGCCAAGTCAACGGGGTCGGTTTCCTCAACAACTTCTCATGCACAACAACACGTCAAATCGGGATTTTTATTGCCCGCCAACTTTGACAGCATCGTTGAAAGCTATGAAGCACGTGCTTCCGTGTCGCACGTGTTGGAGCATGTCGGACACGTAGACACGCTCGGATACGGTCAGACACGCGGTCAACGCTGGTTGGATTTTCCGACACGCGGTCAACTTTTATCGACACGCGTGTCGACGCGTGTCCGGAAGACTGATGGAGGGTGGAGGCGAGGGAGGGCGAGGGAGCAGAGGTTGCGAGCGTCGGCGAGATGGAGCAGAGGCCGCGAGCGCCGGCGAGACGAAGCCACGAACGGACCACCGCGACGGCGAGAGACGGCTAGAGAAAGAGCCGGACAGAGAGAAAGAAGAGAGAAGGCAAACTCCCGCCGGCGAGACGAAGCCACGAACGGACCACCGCGACGGCGAGAGACGGCCAGATAGAGGTGAGGGCCACCACTGTTGCGATGGATCGGCGACGAGAGGAAGAGGAGAGGAGGGAAGGGGGTCGTGCGGCGCGGCAAGGAAGATAGGAAAAGGAGGGCTCGTCGGCTCACTAGGATTTTTCATAAAGAAATCCAAAAAAATAAGAAAGGAGGTCTGATGGCGTGAGAGAGAGAGGAGGGGAGGGGGCAAGTGACAGCTCACCTGTCACTGTCAAGTGGGGGGAGGGAAAAAGTAAATTAAACGTGGGGGTGGAGGGAAAAGGACGAACAAAGAAGGGGTGGATTTGGGGATTGTTTTTTTAACTGGAAAATTAAATAAATGAAATTAAAAAATGATTTCGAAAAATAAAAATATTAAATTTTGAATAATGATAAATTTTGGTTATTGTAGAAAATTATGGATTTATTTAAATACATTGATTCTAATTTCTCATTAATTTTTAGTTTTATCGATAACTTTTGTTAAAATTAAAAAAATGTTTCGCATTAATTATGAATATATCTTTCGAATTTCAAATGAATTAATTTGTTAATATTATTAGTATAAATTTATTATAGGCTCTTTTTTAATTAATTATTTATGAATTTGAATCAAATTAATTAAAAATAAAAATATTCATTTAATATACAACGTGTCGCAACGTGTCGAAATTCTCTATTTTTTAGAAATGACGTGTCGACATGTCGTGTCGTGTCGCGTGTCGGTGCTACATAGGTTGAAAGTATCAACGATGCTGGCTGCTGTCATTATATTGCCAAGACTTGAGAAGTCAAGCAAAACAAGAGCAAGCGTATGCAGAGCAGGAGAGATCACACCCCAAAACAAGAGAATGAGAAAGAAGAAAAATCAACAATAGCAGACTGGTTTGAGCTGATGATTGTGTTCATGGAAATGTGTTTCAAGGTGCATGGATTTAGACTCAAAAAAATTGTATTTTGCTGTTATTAGATTATATAAATGCACTCTAAAGAAGAATAACAGGTAGTTTCAAAATAATTAATCAACTAATTTCAAAGAGGTAAAATATTAACTTTTTCAATTGCTACGTTGCAAAATTAAGATTTCAAAATAAGATTCCATTATGTACTTTTAAATTAAGAAAAGATACGTCGCATGTGGAATATTTTTTTCTTTTTTTGGGCTAGGATTTCTAATTAATATGGATTGCGGTTGATACGTATTTTCGGAGAATTATCATCGCAAAGAATTTTATTTTTCTTTTAATCTAGTACCCGTATTGTAAATATTTTGTTACATCTTCATAATCTTGAGGAAAGTCCTATCACGCCTGGATCATACTCCCTAATTAACTCTATATATCATTCAAAATGAAATCTGACCAATGTATATTTCCCCTTTGTAGGGCCGTATACTCTCATAATGATGCATGACAAATAAGAATATGTTCTATGCATATAATTAAGTACGAAGAAGCTGGTCTAGGTTGGACTTCACTTCACCAAGATTCAATTTCGCCGAAAATGCCGAGAACACCAAAAAGCCTATCCTTCATTTTAGGCAGGGGGTCATAATTTAGTAATATTTTCATTTTTCGCATGGAAACGATGGGGGTTTGGGTAAACGACATGCATGTATCTCGCATCGAACCAGCTTTAGATGCCCCGTAAGTCCAATTCTCTAACTTTTCCTTCAATGATGATCGGGCTTCCCTGCGATTCAACAAGAGTCTCATTCGTGGGCTCAAAAAATTCGTGCCATAATCATAACAATACAAATATAAAGAAGTTTAGTATTTGATTGCGTGATCTTATAATTTGTAATAATAACCTAATATACGAGGATATGTTAATTTCTTTGGCAGAACTCATAGTGAGTTTTGTAATTGAAAAGAAAAGCCCCACACCAATACTTTCTTTGTTTCACGAAAAATGAACGATCTAGAAAACATTCTCTCAAACATGATATCTTATATCTCTTATATAAACGAGAGAACAAAATTTTTTTTCATTGGGCACAATGAGACAATTAAATGACCATAACTCATAGCCACTTACATGAGACAATTTAGTGATAAAACCTTGGGTGACAAAGTCTTGCATTGAAGCAATTTCGACCTGTCCACATGGCTACTCGCATCTCACGATCCTCGACAGAGATGTTGAGTATTTGTATGTTAGTACTTTTATTGACCATATAAGGTGTGGGAGGGTCACTAGAGTCATATCGACAATAAACTATGGGGCTTTCAATGCGGCAGTCAGAATTGCTTTGGCTCAACCCAAAAGAGGGGAATCGAGAGATTTCCACGAGAACTTTGGCATACGGGCTTCGTCTTTGAATCACCAACTTCTGCTATGTGATTGTGGTATGAGTCGACCATGGTTCTTCCTTCAACTCTCTGCATATGGTATTTTTCTTTTTCTTTTTCTTTTTTTGCTTTTGATGGATCAATCTGATGGGTTGGGGCGTATACAAGGAGAAGTAATGTGGGTTTTGTCTTCATTGTTTTTCTTTTGGGTCAAGTAGCTGTAGTTATCGGCTCAGTTCAAGCTGTGGAGACATTTCAATGATAATTCCGCGTGTGACGAAGTCTTGTGCAGTGCATTGCACGGTTACATTTTCCAAATGCATGATTTATCCGACATATTCTTCTTGGAATCTTTTGTCTCTACTCATCGAGAGGAACAAGTCATTGCGAGCCAGAGACTGGAGTACTCTTGTCCAATAAAAGCTGTTCTTTCTTTCCATATATTCCCGAAAGGATTCTTAGGATTCCAGAGTTTAATGAAATGTCTCTCTTTCTCTCCCTCCATGGGAAAACAAAAGTCTGGTCTTCTCCTTTCCCAATCGATCTTTGATAAATGGAATATTGTGGCAGAACTTCAATTAGATATAACAAATGTGATAGTCCATCGACAAAATAACTTGGCCCAAACCAATCGACTCACTCTAGTAAAAAATTGTTGATTCATATCAATTCGAGTTTCGATTTGAAATCTCAAAGAACAACAATTAATCAACCTATATATAGAGAGAAGAATGAAATCCAAGGTGTCTAAATATGCAAAATAGAAAACATAATCCTCAAACTAAATTACATCTTCCAATTAAGAGGCAAGCGGTTCGAGATCTTATCGTTCCTAAGTAAAAAGGACTTTGGGAGTCCAAAATTGATTTTCAGAAATTTATTGTGGGTCATCCGTGAGTTACAGATAAATGCTAAGTCAACTCGGTCGGTGTTCACTTTGATATTTTCTCATGTACAGCTGTATGTCTCATGGGGATTTGTTGTAGCCCACCAATTTTGACTGCATCATTAATAGAGAGAGAGTGTCACCGACGCAAGCCACTTTCATTGCAGTGCCAACGACTTGAGAAGTCAAGCAAAACAAGGGTAAGCGTATGCAGCGGGGGAGAGACCACAACCCCAAGACAAGAGAGTGAGAAAAGAAGAAAATCAACAAGAGTAGGCTGATTTAAGTACGGAGAAGCTGGTCTAGGCAGGACTTCACTTCACCGACATTCATTTTTGGTGGAGGGCCATAATTTAGTAATATTTTCATATTTCACACGGAAACGATGGCGGTTTGAGTAAACGACATTCACGTGTCTTGCATCGAACCAGCTCTAGATGTCCCGTAAGTCCAAGACTTAAAAGTTGATGGGGAAAGAAGAAGACCCAGACCCTTCGTCTTTTCCGAAGAAAGAGAATCCTTATTCAACTGTATAATATGACAATTCCTAAACGTAATATCGCTCCGTATCTCTTGATCATTAAACACAATTCCTTCATTTAAAAAAAAAAAAAAACAAATTACGTTGATTGAACAACAAGAATTAATGATACCATTAGAAATTTCTCTATGATATTTTTCAATTTCTTTATAGATCCTTTGAAAATCCTAAACTACCTACGTTATTGGCCGACCCATTAGTAAATGGTGTATGTACCAACTCATTAATTTATTAATTAGAGCTCCCGTCCTCACCACCAAAAGCATCTCCAAGTTTTTTCACTAGGGCCCTTGGGTTTTGATTTCTTAAAATAGAACAAAACTTTACTTATTTTCTTTCTAAATAAAATTAAAGTAATTGTCCAATTTTGAAAATATTATGGAAAATTACATACATCCTTATTAACTTGATATGTTTCAAAAATGAATTTTAAGAATTTCACATGATAAAATTTTGGCAAAGATTTTAAAAAATGAAAAGAAAATAGTTAAAATCATGGGAAAAAGTCATCAAAAAGCCCAAATTTTGCCAACTATGACATATTTAATATAAAGAAAATATTGCGTTACCAAAAATGGGAAACTTGTATATATGTAATAAATTTACCTCCATTAGGGGTTTCATCAAAGAGTACTAATAAGAATTTACCTACATGAACAAAGAAATGCAAACATTGTTGACAAAGTACCACACGATTTAAGTAAAATGAAAGTGATGTCGTTTTGACTGAAAAATGATATGAAGAAACCTTGATGGTGGGTTAATGTATCATGCAAATACAAATTTGGGGTTTTTAATGTAAAAAGAATAATTTTAAGATAAATATGTCACAATAGGCATAATTTGGGTTTTCATATTACAAAAAAAAAAAAAAAGTATTCGATGGGAAATTTAATCGCAGCATTGTGTTGTCTATTTGAGAGCTTACCTTGCACTCTAACAATTATAGCGCGCATACATAAATATAACATTTCTTTTTAATCAATAGACTCCAAAATAGATAAAATTAATGAATGTAATATCTTTTAATACGCTGTCATAAGAGTAGTGTGGTAGAACTTCAATTAGATATAACAAATGTAATAGTCCATTGACAAATTAACTTGGCTCGAGCCGGTCAACTCACCCCAGTAAGAAATTGTCGATTCATATAAGTTCAGGTTTCCATTTGAAATCTCAAAGAATAAGAACAAAGCAACCTATGTATAGAAGAAGAACGAAATTTGCGGTATCTAACTCTGCAAAATAGAAAACATAATCCTCAAACCAAATTACATCTTCAAGTTCAAAGTAAAGCCACATATATGGTCCGAGATCTGATTGTTGCTAAGTAAAAAGGAATTTGGGAGTCCAAAATTGATTTTCAGAAATTTATTGAGGGTCATCAGTAGAGTTTCAGGTAAATGCTAAGTCAACTTGGTCAGTCTCCTCGATAGTTTCTCATGTACGAGAGAATATCTCATCGGGATTTGTCATAGCCTGCCAACTTTGATTGCATCATTAATAGAGAGAGTCACTGATGCAGGCCGCTTTCATTGTAGTGCCAAGACTTGAGAAGTCAAGCAAAACAAGAGTAAGCGTATGCAGCGGGGGAGAGACCACAACCCCAAGACAAGAGAACGATAAAAGAAGAAAATCAACAAGAGTAGACTGATTTGAGCTGGTGATTGTATGCATGAATTGTGTTTCGAGGTGGATAAATTTGTACTCAAAAAATTGTATGTTTATGTTGTTAGACTATATATATATACACACACACATGCATTTGAAAGAATAACTTGTAGCTACAAGATAATAGTTTTAAAGAGGTTAAATATAAAATTTTTCAATTGTTGGATTGCAAAATTCAGATTTCTCAATAAGATTCCTTTATATACTTTTAAATTAAGACAAGATACACCACAAATGGACTTTTTTTCTTTTTTCTGGGCTGGAATTTCTAATTAATATAGATTGTGGTTAATATGTATTGCGGAGAATTATCATCGCAAATAATTTTATTTTTCCTTTAATTCGGTACCTGTGTTGTATATATTTTGTTAAATTTTCATAATTTTGAGGAACGTCCTATCTTACTATGATTGCAGTAACAAAGAAACGCAGTCACGGTTACCAAAAGTCATTTTTGAAGAAACTAATCTAATCAAACTTCAAGCATAATAGAGCTAACAGTTAAAATGTTAGAAAACTCTTAAACAAATTGTATTTGTGTCAATTTAGTCATAAACTTTTAATTGGTGTTAATTTAGTTATAAACCTTTTGACCTAGCATTTAAGGCAATGTCTCTCTCTCCTTGGGAAAACAAAAGTCTGGTCTTCTCCTTTCCAAACGATTTTTGATAGTTGAAATATTGGGGCAAAACTTAAAGTCGATAGGGAAAAGAGAAGACCCTTCATCTTTTACGAAGAAAGAGACTTCTTGGTAAACTCTAAAATACAACAATTCCAAAATAAAATATTAGAACATAACTCTCAATTGTTAAACAATAATCTTTTCGTCTTTTAACAAATTTCATCAGTTGAACAACAAGAACTAATGATAACCTTAAAAAAAATTTCTTCGCAATATCCTCAAATTTCTTTATATACCCTTTGAAAATCTCAGACTGCCTACATATCGGATGATGCATTTGGTAAATGATATGTGTCCCAACTCATTAACTTAATAATTAGGATTCCCACTCTCACCACCACAAGCATCTGCAAGCTTTTTATTTAGTGCCCTTGGATTTTGATTTCTTAAAATAGAAATAAACTTCATTCGTTGTCTTTTCTAATAAACTTTGAACGCATCATTGATAGAGAATATCAATCACGCAGGCTGCTTTCATTACAATGCCAAGACTTGAGAAGTCAAGCAACAGTAAGCGTATGCAATGGGGGAGAGATCACAATTCCAAAATGGGAGAATGAGAGAGAAAAAAAAATCAACAAGAGCAAACTTGTTTAAGCTAGTGATTGTATGCATGAAATGCGTTTTAAGGGGGATGGGTTTATACTTGAAAATATGTATTTTTCTGTTCATGGACTATATGTATGCATTCTAAAAAAGAATAAAGTGTAGCTTCAAAATAATTAATCAACTAGCTTCAAAAAGGTAAAATATAAACTTTTTCAATTGTTGTGTTACAAAATTGAGATTTCAAAATAAGATTCTATTTAAATTAAGACAAGATACATGGCACATGGATCTTCTTTTTCTTTTTTTTTTGAGCTAGAATTTCTATCTAATATGAATTGCGGTTGATACATATTTGTGGAGAATTATCGTTGTCAAGAATTTTATTTTTCCTTTTCCTTCTTCTAGTCAAACAACTGTAGTTATTAGCTTAGTTCAAGCTGTGGAGTTAACATCAGCTGGTACTGGAGACTTGCATGAGACGATTCCACGACACTTCCTTGTGCAACGAAGTCTTTGTGCAGTGCGGGGCAATGCCCGTTTAAATTTTTCAAATGCATGATTTAGTTGACACATATTTCTTGAATCTTTCGTCGCTACTCATCGGTAGAGCCGTTAAACGGGTGGATCGGGTCGGGTTTGGGTCGGGTCATTAATGGTCTGACCCAAATTGACCCATTAACCAATTTATGACCCATTTATGTTTAATGTAAATTTTTTGACCCAAACCCGACCCGACCCATACCCAACCCATACCCAACCCGACCCAACTCATATTAATAAAATATTTTCATATTTAACAAATTTAGAAAAACTTATTCCTATGTTTTTTTTTTTTAAGATTATATTATTAAAATACTTCCAAGCTTTTATATATATATATATATATATATATATATTATTTTTTAAAAATTGTATTGCTAAAATAGTTTTATACAATATAAATTTAATGGACAATTTTTATAAATTTTAAAATAATTATTTAAAAAAATCGAAATTTAATTATTTTTTCAAAAATTAAATTTTTAATTATTTTAATTTTATTTTTAAAATATAATTTTCTTTTTCTTTTTCTCTTTTCTTTTTTTTTTTTTCTATTTTCTATTTTCTTTTTCCTTTTTCTCTTTTTTTCTTCTCCTTCTTCTTCTTCTTTGGCCGGCGTCGGCCTGGCCACAACGACCGACGGCCAGGCCATAGGCGAGCCTCGAGCTTGAGCCTCGCTCGACGTCGGGAGCTTGAGTCTCGCCGGATCGGCGAGGCTTGAGCCTCGCCCGACGCCCGCCGAGCTCGAGTCTCGCTAGATCCGGCGAGCCTCGAGCTCGCCGACGCCGGTGAGGCCTCCACCTCGCCGGATCCGGCGAGCTCGAGGCTCGCCGGCGTCGAGCAAGCTCGAGCTCGCCCCTCGCCGGAACCGGCGAGGCTCGAGCCTCGCCCGATGCTTTGGCGGCGAGCTCGAGGCTCGAGCCTCGCGCGGGCGTCGGCGAGGCCTCCGGCGAGCTCGAGCTCGCCGACGCCGGCGAGCTCGAGGCTCGCCGGCCGGTCGCCGGCCGTCGCCGTGCCGGCGACCGGAAGGAGGAAGGAGAAATAAAAAAAAAAAAAAAAAGAAAGAAAAAAAAAGGAAGAAAAAGAAAAGAGAAGATAAAAATAAAAAAATTATAATTTCGATTTTTATAAAGTTAAAGAAAAATGGAGGAATTATAATGTTTTTGTTAAAGATGAGTTTTCAACCTAACCCATTTAAAAACCCACTTAAGACCCACTTATCTTAAACCTTTAATTGTGAAACCCATTTAACTATCTTTTGTTATAAACAAGTGATCCATTTATGACCCATTTAAATCTTAAATGGGTCATAAATGGGTTTGTGACCCATTTTAACACCTCTACTCATCGAGAAAAACAAGTTATTGTGGGCCAAAGACTAGTGCACAATTGTCACGGGAGATCTGCTCTCACTTTCCAAACAATCCTGGAAAGCAAAAGTCTTGGTCTTCTCCTTTCCCAATCAAAGAAAAAGACTTCTTGTTAAACTCTATGTTTGAATGATTTCAAAACTTAATATTGCGCCATAACTCTGAGTAGTCGGGCAGCAATGATCGATGAAGAAGGCCAACTAGTTAACAAATTTCATAAGTTAACTTACAATAAGTTATAATCATCTTAGCAATTTCTCTCTGTAAATTTTTAGATTTCTTTGGAGAGACTGATTGAGAATCCCAGCTGCTGATGTAATTGGACGATGTATTGACAGATGATGTGCCAACCAACTCAATAACTTATTAGTTAGGGCTTCGACACTCTCCATCATAAGTATTTATGATTTTTTCAGATGGGCCCTTTGCCAACTAACAATACAACTCCCCTTATCGAATTCCCAATAAAAATCTGGCCACAAGAAATGAATCAACGCCAACAAATAGACACATGGGCAGGCCGAATCACATTGATAATCTAAATCTATCCGTAAAAAAAATCAACATTCCCTAGAGTCTCTCCTTTGGCAATAGTAAAATTGTATCAGTTGATAACAGAGCCTAGATATGGCTGGTCGCTATTGTCTTGAACCGAATGTCCATGCACCCGCAGCTCGTGTACATGACCACCGTAACTTTTTTTTTTTTTTTTTGGGCAGAAATTATATCTTGCATTACTTAACCAAAATCCAGTTCGGTGGTAGCTCTTCTGCTCGATGGGCTTTTGTAGCCCAATCTGCTGTTCAATTGGCTTCTCTGGGCTTGTGGATCAGATTGACGCTTTGCTGCTGGGCCAAGAGGAGTCTGCAATCTTCCATAATAGTTCTGGCAGCTTGTGGCCCAAGATGCACTGGACGACTTCTAGATTATCTCAGGACAGGTCAACTCCCTGTTCACTTCCAAAGTACAATTCAGTTCGTGCGTTGCCTGCTTGCTCTGTCTTCTTCAGCCAAGACTGAAGACGTGTGAATGAGTTTCGCGAATCCATCGACGAGGAGTCTTCAGCCAAGGCACTATGCATCGGAAGGCTTCATTGATTGGCTCAACACAACCGAGCAAGTTTTTGATTATGAGAATCTGGCGGAGAATCAGAAGGTGAAGCTTGTGGCCATCAAGTTTAAAAAGGCATGCTTCTATTTGGTTGGAAAATCTAGAATGTCAAAGAACTTGTGAAGGAAAGCAATGTATCAAAGTATGCTTCGATTTAATTCTAAACATTTTAATAATTTGGCAATTTACTCTTTACAACTAATTTTGATTAGAAATCACTAACATGAACACCTGAACACCGATCAACTATTGGCCATTTTACATGGCATGGCTAAAACTAACGTGGACAAATTTTTTTAAATTTTGTTCCTTTTCATTTCCATCGGCTTGTAGTTGGTACTTGGCCATGGCTAGCGATTGACCAACCATTGGCGAGTTGTAGTGAGGGTGCCATGGCCCTCACCATATTTGGAGAGGGCTTGACCCTTGCCCGGCCATAGGCCAAAGGGAAAGAAAAGGATAAAGTGCATTTGGAATTGGCTTTGCAAAGGGCTTTGGGCTTCCAAAGATACTTAGGCCAAAGTTAGAGTGTTTGGGAACCACTTTGCAATTCCCATTAGGCCAAAGTTGGCATTTTGAAGGCTGAAAGCCCAAGGCAAGTGTGAGGGTGCCTTGGGTTTTCAGCTTTGTTAGCATATAAGCGATACTGTTCATTATTTTATTTTCTTCCAAAACCATCCTATTGTACTGTTGTCGCGACCAAATTTTTCAAGTGTGAACCACCTAGAGTTTGGCTAATGGATTGTTAAGCCTAGACTTAACTCGGGCTCTCCCAAGCTCGTACCAATTCGCGACTTTAGGTTCAAGTTTTTTAACATGCAATTGATTTTTAATTAAGAGTTGCCACTAATCTATTTTTGGTGGGTCGATTAGAAACCCAAGTAAAGTAACGGGAGATTTACTTTATTCCTACGAACCAGAGATTTGGGTACGGAGACTTGGTTACGCTAGATTTCTCTAACGCCCTTTCGGTACCATTTCTTTTTATTTTGACAAAAAAGGTTTTGCGGGCGGCTTGAATTGATTTTAAACTATCTCCCTAACATGTAAGGTGATCATACGGGTGCGCAAACCACCAGTTTAACACATAGATAAACAATAAATAAATTGCAAAAACTTACCTCCAAGTAACGAAAGCATCTGCAATGTTAAATTAAAATCCACATCAACAACCCTAGATATAGTTTCTAATTAATACACAATTTTTTTTATTTTCACTTAATTAATGAAAATCAAGCAATATGCAATGCAATATTAACTAAATGACCTAATTCTAATGATATGTAATTTCTAATTAAATGGTCCTAGCAAAAATACTAAATGAGATACATCTTAATGAATCTAACCCTAATGACATGCATATGGCATTTTTTCTTTTTCCTAAAAGAATGCATTTTATCCAAATAATAAAAATAATTTAACCTATGACATTTTTTGTATTTTTCAAGAAATTCGAAATTAGGTGAAATGTAAAAATTACCTAATTAGATTAAGATCCTATTTAATTTATATTAGGAATTAGGTTGAGCCACATCCTAATTTAAACTAAAATATTATCTTAACCAAAATAATCCTAAAATGCAATATATCTAAAAAAGTACCTGAACTTATAATAAATTAAAAAATTATCTAAATTAAACTAAGTGCAATTTTTATCCTAATATGCAATGACGTGCAAAATGTACCCTAACTCTACACGATATATACATGATGATTTTTTTTTTTGTGTTTTTGTTTTCTTTTTTTTTCCTTTTTTAAATTTTGAAATTAATAATTGAACATGCAATCCAAGTTAAAAAAGAACTAGCAACCTAAATTAATTGATTTGATTTTTTTATTTTTGAAAATTCGAAATAAAATTCCTATTGTGAGCATGCAAACCCTAAAACTACATTTTTTTGAATTTTTTTTTTTAAAGAAAACTAATCTAAGTAACACCACAGCAAATCAAGCAATATTGATACCCAAATTGATGAACCATATCTCGCACATGAGATCGGGTTGGCCAATTTCACATAAATCACGAATCGAATCTCGGGCGGGAGATCGGATTGGCAATTTTTTTAAGTAATTGCGAGTCGGATTTCGGGTGTGAAAATCGGACTGACAATCACTAATTTCAAGGCAATTTCATATCATGGAATTTCAATTTCACATAAAATGATAATTAAACTACAAGAGAACAAATAAAATAAAGCAATAAAATAACAAAAAAAACAAAATAAGGCAAATAGGTAAATAAGTAAAAAAAAATAAAGAACTACCTAAAAAATTGTTTTTTTTTTCTTTTCAAGCACGATTTGTGCTTGTGGGTCTCCAGGGATGCCGGAGTCGGAGGTCCGGCGGGTCACCGATGTTGACACATAAATTCTAACTATTTTTATTTGTTTGTTTGCATTAAGGTAACAATAATATTTAACTTAATTTTTTTTTAAAAGTTGTTAAAAAAAATATATTTCATTATGGAAGGAGATTTTGAAAGATTTGGATAATGAAGCCTTATCAAAAGATAATCTTCAATGGTCGAGTGAGTTAGCTTGGAAAATTTTAACAAATGATTTTAGATTTTGGAGCTACTTTTTGGTTGAGCACATCTCATCTTTTTGAAGGATGATATTCAGCGATTGGGTTGTTATGCAAATCTTCATAGGTAGAACAGACTGGGTTTTCACTCTATAAATAGGGGGGGCCTTCTCTTCGTCTGGGGGTGGATTGAAAAAAAAAACACAAAAAGGTCAAGGTAAAAGGAGAGAGACTTTCTTCCTTGTTCGTCTTCAGCAAAGAGAGAGCTTTTTTCTCTTTTCCTGACAACTGCAGGGAAAAGGAAAAGTCAGCAGCAAAGAGGACAAGTGAGAGAAAAGAGTGAAAGACGTGAGAGAGTGGGAAAAGTGTGCGGCTGCAGAGGAGAGAAAAAAAAAAGGAAAAGAAAAAAGGTCTTATTCTCCTTCTTCGTGCAGCGCCCCTCTAACCCTCTGCACTCCCCTTCCACCGTTGCCGCTCCACCACCTGCCGGTCATCATCTCCACGCCATTACTGCTGCTCCTACGCCCCACACAGCCCGCGCCCAGCCACCAATCACCGCGTGCCTCTGCTCCGAGTGCTGCTGATTCGCGCCCGATAGACGACACCATTGCCGCTGACTTGATCTGCCTGCTTGAGCGCTCGACTCCGGCAGATCTGAGCCGGACTGCTGCTGCCCGCACACCGCTGGTTGTCGCACCACCGTGCCCCTACACCGCGCCGCACCATCGCGCTCAGATCTCCGCGCCGCGTTTCCTCCTGCATCCCTCCGCCCGAGCACCGGCGCCACAGCAGCTCGCCTCTCGCCGCGCCCCTGCTATCTCCTCACGAAGCCCGCCGATTGCCGCCCGTGAAGCCTGACGCCGGAGCTTTTCCTGCCCTACTCCGCCTGTTCGAAGCCGTGAGTCCACTGCTCGCTGGCTCCTCCTCACCCACGACGCCAGACCGCCTCAGCTACTATTGCACTCGCGCACCTTTGCCGGTGCCCGAACACTGGTGGCTTCGCCCGTGCCGCCTGTGACAGCTCGATTTTCCAATTTTAATTTCAATAAATTTAGACGGGCATTTCGTTGGCATGCATATAGTTCCTTTCCTTGAGTCGGCCACTCATGTGAAATCTAGTCTATCAAGTAAAGCCGTTAAGAAATTCTAATGCATTAGACTCGAGAATTTGATCAGGAAGCGACCTTTCGACCGAGATGATCTGCAAAGGTCATTACTGCACAAATAAGAATCGGTTAGGGATCAGAGATAGGTCGGCTCGACAGAGGCGTGTGATCAGGTGTGGGCGATTCCACCGAATCGCACAACTCTGGCCGATCGACACTAAACCGACTTCTTTAACGATTGGGTACCTTGTGCCGTATTTGAAACTTTGAGATTTCCCCCGACAACCGAAAGTTGTGGCTTGAAATCATTAACCGCAAGTCAAATGCACAAAAATTTGTAAACGCTGCTCGGTAGATTAGAATGCACTAATATTGTGCCAAAGTGAAATTAACCGTGAAATTGAAATCGAATTCTGAAATTGGAAGTCATGGTGCGTCACAAATCTTATTAGGAACATTGGATTAATTTATGGACTTTGATTTGGACTCAATTGGAAGAGAATTGATGGAAATTGAAGTAATTTGGATGTGCAAGAACTTGGACCCCGGCGGAAAATGAAATTGAACCTATTGGACTAAAGTTGTGGAAGGTTTGGAGTTAGTGGATGATGACATCACATATGATGTCATGATTGAGGCAAGATGGGCTAGGGTTGTGACAAGTGGAAGGTGGGGATGGGGCCTTGGAAAGGTGGGATGTCACTTCCCCCTTGTCCCCATCATCTTCTTCCTTTTGAATTTGGAGAAGAGAGAGAGGAAGAGGAGTAGCCGGCCAACCTTCGACCGCCCCCTTCCGTCTGCCCTTCATCGCCGCTCGGTTGCTCGCTCGGCCGGCCACTGCCTCGCTCGCCGTTCGTTGGAGCTCGCCTTGTCGCCTCCTCGTCTCGCGCCAAGCCGCTCGCCTCCGTCTCTGCCGCGAGTCCCAGCCGTCGTCGCTCTAAGCCCACTTGTTGTTCGTCGCTGTCGAAGCCCCCGTCGCTGCCGTCCGTCGCCGTGAGCTGCCGTTCGAAGCCCTAGCTTCCTCCGCCGGTCTTTCTCCGCCGTTCCTCCGCCCGTTCAGCCGCCGTCCGCCGCCCTTCAAAGGTCGGTTAGTTGCTGGAAAAACCAGCAAGAACCAGCTCTTTCCAAGCTCATTTTGGCCCCCTATTAGTCCTCATTTGGTGTTGATTCGTGTAAGTTTGTCGTCGACGTCGTCATGCTCTTCGCCGGAGACTCGTCAGAAAGCGATTCCGGTGAGTTTAGCTCACTAAACCCCGATTAGTGAGTTAATCATGCCTTAAGTGTGTTTAGCTTAGGTTGATTGAGATTAGGTGGTTAGATTAGTTTATTTAAATATAGATTAGATAAAGTTGTTTAATTAAAGTTAAGCATGTTTAGTTTAAGGATTAAGTAGGTTTATTTTAAAATAAACCTTGATGTGACTTAAAGGAATTTATTTATGATTTAAATAAATGTTTCGAAATTGTTGGGATTATTTAATAATAAATCATATTCCGAAAATCATTAAAATATTATTTATAAAAAAAAAACTCGAAAAATTATTTTCGACCCTAATTGCTCGAATTTCGTGCCGATCGTCATTTGTATAGTTAGAATTTGAAATTGATGATTGGTTAATGCAAATTGAGTGTTGATTGAGGAAAATATGGATTTTATTTAGAAAATCTCAAACGTCGGGTTTGATATCGAAATTGGATGATTTTAAAGGTTAATGTTGTAATTGAAATATGTGAATAACGTGTGAAGTACCTTGAGTTGATTATGAACTGTTGTATGATAATTATGAGGAATTGTTTCGAACTATTAAGTTGGAATTGCCCCTATATGGGATGCCCCATACAACGGATGCGGGTCGCAGTTGATTCTGGACCCATGCTTCTTCGGGAACGCCGTTGATGTACTGACGAAGCCGCGCTCCAAGGTGGGGAGGCGATGCCTGACTATATGTCAGTAGATAGCCGAACTACGAGTAGGCTATGCCCTTGTGTGGCCCTAATGAATGATGATTTGAAATGCTTGCTGTGGATGCGAATTCAAATGAAATTTATTGCATTCCGATGGCTCACATGCCTATTATAACTTGTACTTGAGTGTGATGAATTGTACTAACCTGTAGGGAGGCAAGAAGGCGAGGTAAGTCTTTTGTATTGTATGGCTAGACCACTCTGGGGCGTATTTTCTTCCTAATAGGGGTTTATGAGGGGTGAACTTGCTGAGACAAAGTCTCATCCCGGTTTGGGGAATTATTACAGGACCGTAGATGGTGATACCCCCGACGATGAGTGGCATGCCAACAGAGATCGATCAGACGATTGAGAGTGCTCCTGACCCGGGAAGTCCCTGGGTCTATCAGTTGGTTAGGACCCTCATTTGGGTCGAGGTGAACGTGGAGATTAGAGTACCTTATATGTTTAGGGCTTGGTTTCGTACCGGAGTAGATGGTGTTAGGATTGGCCCCCTGGACAGCATGGACATTCCGTTGGCGGTGATGAATGCCATTTTGGGAGAAGGTGTGGCAGATCATCCCGATGGTCGAGTGATCAACGCTTTGCCCCCGGCCTCTTGGGTGACTGATCCTGAGGATGTGGGATCAACGAACGGGGACGACCAGTAGTCCTAGGACTGTGTCTTTTCTTTTTGGTGGACTGATCCATGTTGTGTAGGCTAACCCTCTTTTGATGCACATAAACTCTGACCCATTTTTGGTGCATAGGCCCTGGATCCGGTTGATGTATGTAAGCCCTGGTTTGATGATGATGTATGAATGTTTGTTGTTTGATTTTGAATTGATGTTCCTGCTGTCCTATCCCGTATATTTTCGTAAGGGGTTTCTTAGTACGTTCCACTTGCGCATTAATAATATAAATTGGGGTCGGCGACATTACCTGGGAAGGTCGCATTTCCATGACCATGGCGGGATGTTGGCACGCTCAAGGTTCGGGGCGTGACACCGCCCCTGTCTCGCCTGACCCATGACTAGCTGTGCCTGTTGTCGCCCTTGCCGGAGTTCCCCTTTTGCCGGACTGATTGACCTGCTGCCTTGGAGACCCACGGTTACAAGCAGGAAAAGAAAAACAAAAAAAGAAAAGGAAAGGGAAATTAGGTAGTTTTATTTTCTTTTTCTATTTACTTTATTTTATTTACTTTATTTTATTTATTTCTTTTAAGTTTAGGAGTGATCTTTATTTCATGGATTTTGTAGGCATTATCCACAGGGTCTTCCCTAAAATTATTATAATTACTAATTTGATCCGTAAGATGTCGGATCATTTTTTAATTATATTAATTTTTGGGGTTTGTTGATAGTGTTTTAAGTCTTTGAATCAATGTAATTATTAATTTGATCTGTAAGAATTCGGATCAGATTTTTAGTTATTTTGAACTTTTTGTCGTGATAATTAGGGTTAGGATAATTGTTAATTTGACCTGTGAGACAACATGTTATTTTTTCGATTATTTTAATCCTTTATTTGATTGAATATCTTGATAGTTTAGATTTAATGTTTTTAGTTGATAATTGCTTGTTTTTGAAAACCACTAAAAAATCTAAAAAATATTTGAATTAGGATTCAGTTTGTTTTGGAATATTCCTTATTATCTTGCATATCTAGAATATGGATTTTATTTCGAATTTAGAAAAATATAATAAAAAAAAAAACAAAAAAATGCATTCATTTAGGTTGTTAGTTCTATCATTATTTGAATTGCATGTGAAATTTTAATTTCGAAATTAATATAAAAACACAAAAAAAATTATCATGCATATATCATGTTAAATTAGGGCATTCTTTGCACATCATTGCATATTAGATAAATTGCATGTTAGATTAAGATAATATCTTGGTTTAAATTAGGATTTAATGTGACTTGATCCTTAGTTTAAATTAGATAGAATTTTAATCTAGCTAGATCATTTTTGCATTTTTAAAATAGAAATATCAAATGCAAGTCATTTAGTTTTATTTAATTAGAACTTCCTCGTCATTAGACTAAGTCATTTAATAAATGTCGCATGACATATAACTCGCATACTAAATTATATGCTGCATGTCATTGCATCATATTGCATGTCATTAAAATTAGGTCATTTAGATTGCATTTAATTATTGCATTTCTTCATGTCATATAGTTTAGGTCGCGCTGCCATGTCATATTAGATTATTAACATGCATCGCATGATTTTCATTAAGAAAAGCGAAAACAAAAATTAAAATTGCGTGTTAATTAGAAATCATATCTAGGATGGTTGATGTGAATTCTGATTTAATAATGCAGATGCTTTCGTTGCTTCGAAGTATGTTTTGCATTATTTAATTGCTTTCTTGAGTGTTAAATTGGTGGTATGCGCACATGTACGATCACCTCACATGTTAGCAAGTTAAATGAAAATCAATTCATTTGCCAAACATTTTTTTGAAAATGAAATAAAAGGTACCGAAATAGTACTAGGATAGTCTGCTGTAATCAAGTTCCCGAACTCATAAATCTCTGGTTCGTAGGAGTAAAGTAAATCTTCCGTTACTTTATTTGGGTTTTTAATCGACCCACCAAAAATGAATTAGTGGCGACTCCTGATTAAAAATCATTTGCATGTTAAGAATTCAAACCTAAGTCGCGAATTGGTATGGACTTGGGAGAGCTCGAGCTAAGCTTAAAGACTTAGTAATCCATTAACCTATTTTAGGTGGTGAACCGAAAAAATTGGGTCGCGACAGCTTGGCGACTCCGCTGGGGACTTGTGTTAAAACACTTAGTGGACTTAGGTCAATTTTTCTTTTAAAAATGTTTTTGTTTGGCAGAAAGGATCTCAGGTACGTCCCTAACATCCTTAAGGTGTTAAATGTTCTTGCAGATAGGAGTTATAAGGGGAGTAGTCTTTGCTAACCCATGTCTTGTAAGTTGGAGTAGTGATGAATGTTTGAATTAAAACTATATAAGTGTTGCTTGCATTTAAATTGTTGTGCATGCTTTATTGCTTTTAGCACTACACTATTGCACACACAACCTGCGGTCGGACCTGGGCTGCGATATGATTTTTAGGATGGTGTTGAGAAGGATACTTTCTCCAAAGCGAGACTGCTATGTAGAGGTTGACCTTCTCTTCCCCGAAATTTCTTTCGTGGTGTCGAATGTGTTTATCCATATCCGCGAGACTGCTTGATTATTGGGTATTCCATTCAACTGAGCCGGAGTTAGGGGGACCTGTCACGTTAATGCGATACTGCAACGGTCAGATCATCCTCTTAGCTCCACCTTGTTAAGTCATCTAGACAGAAATCGAGCTTCACTTTTCATGCGCATGTCTATGCGATTGTCATCCATTTCCAATGAAAGTAAGTTGTTTAAATTCTTCGCAATTTATTTACTTTATTGTAATTTTGTCGATCCATGATAATTAGGTTTCGTCGCCGGTCTTATTTTATATGCAATGAGGAAAACCGATGTACAATTCATTTCCACTCCAAAAAAAGAGCTCAAAATGTGGTTGGATTAATTGGATCAAGATAGTCAGAGATATGTGAAAGCTAGAATCGCCCGACTTCTTCCACTGTTAGAGATCAATGTCCACTCTGGTGTGATTCAAGCACTCCCTCACTTTTGGTGCCCACAAACTTCCACCTTCATATTTAGTAAGTTTGAATTGACTCCAACACTTGAAGAATATAGTGTCGCCATTGGAATGCCCCTGGAAAAGGAACTTGTTAGACCGCCTATCGGTATAGATTCTATTTTTGAATTATCATAGTTTTTAGAAATCGAAACCGAAGAAGTGAGGAAGGTTGTTAAAGCCAATTGCTATGCATACCCATTTTCATTCTTGGAAGGCTGTTTTTCAAACCGACCGATGATTTCAAAAGCTAGGATTTTCATCTTAGCATTTTTTGGACTAATCTTTTTTCCTTATCGAAAAAATGCCATTAATCCTTCAATTTCATGGGTGGTTAATCGTGTTTGAGACGGGTTGAATTATGTCAATATGGTTTTAGCCGAAACATTTTTGTCATTAACCTGTTTCAAAGAAAATGAGGAAAAGACCATGTGGGCCCTCCCCGAACTTTTGCAAATATGGTTTTTCTCCCACATAAGAGGATTTGGGCACCTTATGAAGCAATTTAAGATTGATGATTTTAGGCACCCCATACAAAAGTTTGCGGTCTTAGAACGTTTTTCCCCGAATAAACAGTATGCTCGTTGGATTAATTTTTTGAAAAATTCTGATCCTAAGGCATTCCTATGGCATACTAAATGGTTCTGAGTTGAGGAAGCTCATTTCTCACACAAGTATAATGAGCCAATTCCGTTGTTGGGCTTTTCTGGTGCGACTTCTTACTACCCGTATAGGGTGGCCCGTCAATACAAAGCTCTTCAAGAAATTCCTCCGCCACTCAAGATAGAGTTGTTCCAAGTTCGTTTTATTCGAGCAAACTATGACTACTTCAAGGAGATCCAGATTATCATTGCTGCATGGAATGAATGCCACCCAGAGAAGATTTTGGTGCCCAAGAGACTAAAAGGTGAGGAGGAGATTCACCATGCATCAACATTCTACATCCAACAACATCGGATTTCTGTCACCCTGCGTCCAGTGGTCCCTGATGTGACTAAAAAGCCAACCCAACGAGCACAAATTGAGCATCTTAAGCGGAAAGTGGAAATGATTGAAGCGGAAAATAAGAAGCTTCGTAAGGCGTTGAAATCCCGAAAGCATATAAAATGAGACGTCTTGAATTTTGATTCCTAGTTCAATATTTAGGGACTTTGATTTCTAGCTCAATGTTTTCAATTTTTAGATTCGATGTTTAGGGATTTCGGATTTCAATTCTTAGTTCGTTGTTAGGAAACTTGGTTAAAATTTCAAATAAAATCAGGCGATTAGACCATTGTCATGGGCCATTTTTCCTATCTTGTCATTGGTTCTTACATTACCTTTATCCAATTAGGTTATAACGGATCCGCCACGTTCGCCCATCATCACACGATTAAGAGCTAGAATGGCCGAACAAACCGAAATGTGTGATCGTGTCTCCATTATGGAAGGCCAACTCCAACAGTTAGCTGCCTCTATGGAGCTTATAACAACTCAAATCCAATCCCTCCAAGCGAATCTAGCAGCTGCACCCGCTCTTCAAGCGAATCCAGCAGCTACACCCGCTCTTCCTGAGATAGTCGTCCCGAAGCCGGCAAACAAGGCCCAAACGGGTGAAGATGACATGCCCGGGCTGGAAGATGATCCATTCTCGATTAATGTGGAAAAGGCTAAGCTTGTCAACATCCCTAAGACGGAGCAGGATGAACGCTTTGCGGAATTGGAAGAAAAGTTGAAACAATTGCAGGAGTCACAGAGTTCACTCCCGTTCGACTTGTCCGTGTACGAGAAAGTCAAGATGCCAAAGAAATTCAAAATGCCGGAGTTCGAGAAATACGACGGTACTTCCTGCCCAAAGGCTCATTTGCAGATGTACCACGTACGCATGGCCCAGTATGTCAAAAATGAGCCTCTCATGATCCAATCATTTCATGCAAGTTTGACTGGGCCCGCTCTGAATTGGTATGTGATGAAAAATGTGAACCTCCTCGACATCTGGAACGAAGTGGCTGACGTGTTCCTCAAACAGTACAAATTCAACATGGACATTGCACCTTCCCGAGAAGACTTGGAGCGTATGAAAAAGAAAAGGAGCGAATCATTTAAGGAATATGCTGTGAGATGGAGAAACCTGGCGGCTGAAATTACTCCCGAGCCTACCAACAAGGAGCTGATGAAGTTGTTTGTGAAGACCCTCCCGTCTAAGTTTCGTAACCGGATGGCCAGTACATACGTCGAAAGCTTCAATCAGCTTATTCCTGTAGGAGAACAAATCGAGATGGGAATAAGGGAATGATGGTTTACCGAGCCATCTAGTAAAAGATTCACTGCCAAGAAGGAGAAGGAAGCGGCTGTGGATGTGAATGTGGCTTATAGCCAAGCAAATGTCAAACGGGCCCCGGCCATCCAAATGAATCCAAGACAACCACAAACGGTTGGCCTTCAATCATTTGCTCAAGCGAATAATAGAAGGCAAATCACTCCTCTTCCTGGGTCTCCATCTCAAGTGCTGACAATCCTTCGAAAGAAAGGTTTGCTTACTAATGAACCAAAGCGTCCTAACCGCGAAAACCTTCGCGGTTATGACCCAACAAAGAAGTGTGACTATCACAATAGTGAACTGGGACATTCGACTGATGAATGTTTCACCCTCAAGCACCGGATCCAGAGCCTATTGGACACGAAGGCATTTTCATTCCAAACTGCTCAGCCAAATGTCCAGAAAAATCCACTACCAGAGCATGAGGGTACAGTGAATGCTATCCTAGAACCTGAAGTTGGACAGATCAAGAACTCGAAGGTGCGTGTGGCAGATGCTTACAATGGACTGGTGAGAGTTGGATATTATCCAGATCAAGAAGATGTTCCCCTATCACTGATGAAGGAAAGAATTGCCGAAATAGTGGACGACGGCATCATCGTGTATGCTGACCATAACTGCGTAGTTTCCACTATTTCCTATATCATCATCGATTGGGAGGAGGAGCAGGTTGCTCTCGATGATGGTAAGGAAGAAGTAGATCCGTCACTCGTAGATATGCCCCCACTAGAAGATGCAACTGATGAGGAGATTGTGATCGAGATACCTCAACCATATGAGTATGTCAACAATAAGGCATTACGTTGGTCCTATGATTTAGATGTTGACCTCGTTACAAGGTCTGGTCGAACTTATGCTCAAGATAACGCTTAACCTGCAAAGCCCGTCACTGACGAAGAGGTTAAGGAATTTCTTGCTGTGATTAAAGCAAGTGAGTATAATATCGTCGATCAGTTGCGAAAGATGCCTACTCAGATCTCTTTGCTCGAGCTCCTCCAAACCTCCTATGTGCATCAAAAGTCGATGATGAATGTTCTAAGTGAAATTCGTGTACTCGAAACAATTGAGGCAGATAAGTTGGAGGATTTTGTGGGATCGGTCCTTCTCAAGGACATGATTGCTTTTTCTGATGAGGAATTCCCTCTAGAGAGTAGGGGGCATAATAAAGCACTCTAAATATCCATCAAGCACAAGGTTTCTCATGTGTCCCGAGTGCTCATCGATAATGGGTCCGCCCTAAACATATGTCCGTTGGCCACTCTTCACCGCTTCAAGGTAGACCCGTCCAAGATACATGCTGTGAAGACTTATGTGAGAGCTTTTGATGGAACAAAAAAGGAGGTGATCAGGGAAATCCACCTTGACATGCAAATAGGGCCGGTCGTCTTCAACATTCCTTTCCAAGTGCTGGATATCCCTACCGGGTTCAATTTTCTACTAGGTCATCCTTGGATATATACTGCTGGTGCAGTCCCTTCAAGTCTACATCAAGTTGTAAAATTTGTGATCGAAAGGAAGCTGGTCACTGTGTATGATGAAGAAGACCACCGGATTTATTACGAGACGGCTATCCCCTATGTAGAGCCGGATTCTGAGCTCGAATCAAGTTACCACTCGTTTGAGTTAGTGTCTACCATACATGCTTCTCGAGGTTCATCGTCGCCCACTCCTGAGGTTTCAGATGCTGCCCTCATGGTAGGAAGAGTAATGGTTAACAATGGTTTTGTCCCTGGCAATGGGCTTGGAAGAAATGGTCAAGGCATTCAAAACCCCATATTGAAGCCCCTCAGAGGTCCCGATCTGCTGGGTTAGGGTACCATGGAAGAGGTGGAGGAAGTTCTGGAAGGCAAAGACAGGGAAGGCATAACTCGCCACCTGAGCAAAGGCGAGGGAGGCAAAATTTACCACCTCCAAACATTCATGAGACGTTCCCTGGTCCTCCAATTATGATGCAAGATGAAGCTGAAGTGATGGATACTCTCGGACAGCCAAGTGGGAAGTTCGACTATATGGTGAAGTATTCGGCTCCTCTCAGCTTTTACTTTGATGCCCGCAATATAGTTTCAAGTGGATGGGATGGCATGGATGATCCGACGCCTTCAAAGACGGAAAACCCTAACGACACCCTGGAAGGAATTTCAAGTTTGTTCGATGACCTCTTCATTGGACCCATTGATGGAGAACCTCTGGAAGAAACGGGCCCTGGCCCACAAGAGTAACCCGTTTATCACTTTTGCACATTCCCCTGCGCGGGAATTTTTATTGCTTTCTAGGAATTGTTTTCGATTTCTTCTTTTTCACTTTCTTCTTAGGACTCGAATTGCATTTTCCATTCAATAAATTGTAATTAATTGATGAATTTCAATGAAATTGCAAGTTTTATTTTGAGGGCATGATGAGGTACACCAAACCAGCTCGATGATGATATCTAGCCGATAAAACAAAATCAAAATCTAAGGAGAATTCTGAGGCCTGGGCTTCATCATGCTTCCTCATGTCAAAATGTTTTGAAAAATACTTTCGCAAAAGAGTTTCAAAAAAAAATTTCACAAAAAAATAATAATAAAATATGATTTACCCTGTTTGACCCTTCTATTTCATGTTTCAAGGATGATCATATAGCATGCAAAAGTGTGGAAATGGTCCAATCTAATGTAACAAGTGCTGATAATGATGATCCTGAAGATTCGATCGAGGATTCCATTGACATGCAACGTAGTTGGGAACAACATGAAAGAAACAAGGCTCTTACGTCTGAGCAAACTATCACTATTAATCTAGGTGATACTGAAGAAGCCAAGGAGGTGAAAATTGGAGCAAATCTCCCCAAAGATGAAGCCAAGCGCCTGACTCAACTACTGAAGGAATATCAAGACATCTTTGCTTGGACCTACGTTGATATGCCTGGGTTAAACCCGTCAATTGTGGAACACTGTTTGCCTATTAATCCGGACGTGCCGCCTAAGAGGCAGAGGTTGCGGAGGACTAAACCCGAGCTCTCAAAGAAGATAGAAGAAGAAGTGATGAAGCTTTTGAAAGTCGGATTCATTGAAGTCTCGCAATATCCTAAATGGGTAGCAAACATCGCGTCGGTGATGAAGAAGGATGGTTGGGTTCGAGTTTGTGTCAATTATCGGGATTTGAACAAGGCTAGCCCAAAAGATGACTTCCCACTACCTCACATAGATGTCATTGTTGATAGTACTGTTAGATTTGAACTATTCTCATTTATGGATGGTTTTTTTGGGTACAATCAGATAAGGATGAAGGAGGAAGACAAAGAGAAAATTGCATTTATCACTCCGTGGGGAACCTTTCATTATAAGGTCATGCCCTTTGGACTCAAGAATGCAGGAGCAACTTACCAGCGAGCTATGGTAGCACTATTTCATGACATGATGCATCAAGAGATCGAGGTTTATGTTGATGATATGATCGCCAAGACTCGACCTGGGAAAAGCCACATCGAAACCTTGAAGAAATTGTTTGATCGACTCCGTGAGTTCAAGCTTCGTCTAAACCCCACTAAATGCGTGTTTGGAGCAACATCTGGTAAATTACTTGGATTCATTGTGAACAGTAAAGGGATTGAGATCGACCCGGCTAAAGCTAAAGCCATATTGGAGCTGCAACCTCCATCAACAGTGAAAGAAGTCCGAAGTCTTTTGGGCAGATTGAATTATATTGCTCGATTCATTTCCTAACTTTCCGAAACTGCCAAGCCATTCTTCAAGCTCTTGAAAAAGAATGCACGAGTCAACTGGGATGATGAATGTCGAAAAGCATTCGACAAGTTGAAACAGTACTTGATGAATCCACCAGTTCTTGTCTCGCCATCGCTAGGGCATCTTGTGATTCTCTATCTCACCATTCATAGTGAGTCTTTGGGTGCGATGTTAGCACAAGAAAGTCCCGTCGACAAAAAAAGAACGAGCCATTTATTACCTGAGTAAAAAATTCACCGTGTCAGAGCTGAAATATTCTAATGCGGAAAAGACTTGTGCTGCACTAGTGTGGGTGTTACATAAATTGAGACAGTACACACTGCATTACCAAACATTCCTTGTAACTGAGAACGATCTTATCAAGTACCTACTTGATCGACCAGCTTTGGTGGGTAAGTTGGCTAAGTGGTAAATTTTGATTTCAGAATTTGATGTGCAATATATGTCACAGAAGTCGGTTAAGGGTCGAGTGATCGCCGATTTATTGGCTGAGAATCCAGAAGTCTCAAATAATGATGATCGTTCCTTGGATGACCGTATCTTGAGTGTAAATGAAGATTCATGGACAATGTTCTTTGATGAAGCCGTGAACTTGTCCGGTTTCGCACCGGGGCGCTTTGATATCCCAGCACGGACAAAGGCATCACCCGCGAAACTGATATTCCCATGTACTAACAATACAGCTGAGTATGAAGCTTGCATTCTCGGGCTTCAAGCTGCAATCGAGATGGGTGTAGCCAAATTAAAAGTGTTCAGGGATTCCGCGTTGATCATACTGCAGACCGTAGGTGAATGGAAGACTAAGGATGCTAAATTGCTCCCATATCACAAGTACCTAGAAGATTTGATCAAGGAATTCGATGAAATTTTATTCGAATACTTATCGAGGTCTCACAATCAATTTGCAGATGCACTCGCAACTTTATCATCTATGTTGCAAGTCACCAACGGATTAGAAGTTGAGCCATTGAAGATAGAGGTTCTGCCAAGACCGATTTATTGTATGGTGGTGACAGAAGAGTCTAACGGAAAACCATGGTATTACGATATCATGAACTACATCCAAAAACAAGGATTCCCCGAGGGAAGTACTCTAGCTGATAGGAAGTACATCATGAAGATGGCCTCAAAGTTCTTCGTTAGTGGTGAGAATTTGTACAAGAGATCTTATGATTCAATCTTGTTGCGGTGTGTGGGTGCAGTTGAAGCCACTCAAATCATGCAAGAAGTTCATGAAGGAGTATGTGGCCCTCATATGAATGGACACATGCTGGCTAAGAAGATCATGAGATTAGGCTATTATTGGCTCACGCTAGAAGGTGACTGTATTCAACATGTTCGAAGTTGTCATCGTTGCCAGATCCATGGTGATAAGATAGATGTTCCTCCAACTGTGCTGCACCAATTTTCCGAGCCATGGCCCTTCTCAATGTGGGGCATTGATGTGATCGGCCCAATAAATCCAAAGGCTTCCAATGGGCATAGATTCATTTTAGTGGCCATAGACTATTTTTCAAAATGGATTGAAGCTATGTCATTTGCAAGTGTCACTGCTTGCAATGTTGCGAAATTCATTAAACGTGACATAATTGCTCGCTATGGTGTCCTTGAAACAATTATCACTGACAACGGGACAAATTTGAACAACAAGCTTGTTGATGTGTTGTTCAGCGAGTTCAAAATCAAGCATCTGAATTCGTCCCCTTATCGCCCTCAAATGAATGGGGCTGTTGAAGCGGCCAATAAGAATATTAAGAAGATCTTGGCTAAGACAGCCGAGAATTATCGAGATTGGCATGACAGATTACCCTTTGCACTGATGGCGTATTGGACATCGATTCGTACTTCTACCGGGGCAACTCATTTTGCTTTAGTATACGGCATGGAGGCAGTTTTACCTGTAGAAGTGGAGATCCCTTCCCTGAGAGTATTATCCCAAGTGGAATTATCTGAGGCAGAATGGTCGCAACAAAGACTTGAATAGTTAAACTTGATCGATGAGAAAAGACTGAAGGCTCTCTGCCATGGCCAAACATATCAACATATCAACAGAGGTTAGCCAGATCCTTCAATCGGAAGGTACGACCGAGACATTTTGAGGTAAATGATTTTGTTCTAAAGAAGTTGTTACCAATTTTTCCGGATCCTGGGGGCAAGTTTGCTCCAAATTACAGCGGCCCATATGTGGTGAAGAAAGTACTTCCTGGAGGCGCCTTGATCTTGGCTGAAATGGATGGTCGTGAGTTTTCCACTCCAGTTAATTCGAATCTTTGTCAAGAAGTATTACCCATAATAGAATTTGCAATGTCATGTTTTGAATTGCAAACATTTTATGATGAATAAATTGCCTCATTGAGTTACAAATTCAATTGTCCACATTAGTTGCAAATATTGCATGTTTTCCTTGATGAATCGTGTGAGATAAATTGAATGTGTGAAATGGGATACTTTGGAATGATGAAAGGCAAACCTTATTCCATACACTGACCCCCAATGAGTTGTGTGGAAAAATTCCATGCCTATGAGGAAAATGGTGATCTCGCAAAGGGTACGTCAACCGAAGTAATGAGAGGCAGTTTCTTCTGCTACTCAAAACACTACAGGTATATCCATTGTTCAGCCCTTTGAGCCGACACACAGGAAAAGCTTTCTAAATTATTCCTGTCAAGGATCGTCCTATACTAGGACAAGATTTGAAATGAATGATAGGAATTTCCCTACTCACACTTGCATCAATCTTCGAGTATTGCTTTCGCATTGTGACTTGTACGATAATTTAAAGTGTCTTAGGACGACGAATAGTAGTTCTTTCTCTATCCTATACACTTTATCCATTGCATAGCCCCATTGAGCCTATGAATTCATTTCACATTAAACCCAGTTGGTGATCATCCCCTACACTGGGGCAAGAAAAGAAAAATCAAACCACTCAAGTAGCATGATTTAGAATGCTGATAAAAATGGAGACTTTGTCCAAAAAAAGAGAGTACAAAAAATGGGGCATGAAAAAGCAGTGTGGCTAGTAAAAGCAAGGCCAATGCCCAAAGAAAAAAATCAAACACTTGATGAAGTGAATCGTATCCCCAACAAGGCGGTACCCAAAAAAAAAAAAAACTCAAATGTGAGATGTTGCAATCAGTGGAGTTGTGATGTGAAGAAAATCTTCGACGATGGGGAGGAAAATTGTTGGATATGTCAAGATGATCACCAACTTTGACCCCCTAAACATTTTTTGAGCCAAATGATCATTTCGTTTCTCAACCCATGAACCCAACCTACATTACATCCCTTACAAAGTCTCTTCAGATTAGGACACTTGAATTAACGTAAAAGTTCATATGTTTGGAAGCATCACTTGAAGAAGTGCGAGTAAGATAATTTATGCTTCATTTCTCATGTTCCTTGGCTTGTAAACCCCAAGATGATTGTGAAATATCATTCATTTTTTAATAGCCTCGACTCAAAGAGTCTCCTTTGCTAAGCCGTTGACCAAGCCAGCGTTGCAGTCCCTGTTAAAGACCCCTCAGATTGGTAAGTTCGTACCACTTGCGAGATTGCTCGAACCCTTGTTTGGCATGATAATGGAAAGATAGAGTGATTGTTAAAAATCATGTATCAAAAGTCAGGATAAAACAGCTCATTTTAATGAGGATGAGTGAAAAGTCCTTTCAAACCAAGAGGTCCCCCATTTGGCACATCCATGACACTCATGTGTTCAGATTGGAACATTTTTTGTGAAATCCTTCCAAATGGAAATTAGGTAATGCAGGCTTGATGTAAATCACAGCGCATGAATCTCCCTTAAATTAATGCATGTTTGTGATCACAAATGCATATTGCTTCTCCTATGACCATGTTTTATGAAGACATTTCCCAGAATGATATGATACAGGTAAGTATATCTCTGTCCATACTTTAAATACTTGTCATTGTGCAGGTATTCCCTTTTGAAAACACCGACACTCAATCGAGCTGTTCCCAAAGATTTTTCTCCAAATTCAGTCTGATTAAGGCGACCGAAGAAAGGTTCGGGTCCTGGTCAGATAATCTATGCTGCAATGTTAGGCGACCGAAGAAAGGTTCGGGTCCTAGCCAAGCAAAACCTCAGTTTAGGCGACCGTAGAAAGGTACGGGTCCTAGAAAATGATTCCTTATTCAGGCAATCGTAGAAAGGTACGGGTCCTGGAAAGTGAATCCCCGTTTAGGCGACCGTAGAAAGGTACGGATCCTGGAAAAGTAATTTCTCCATTCAAGCGACCGTAGAAAGGTACAGGTCCTGAAAAATAAATTTTTTTCGTCAAAGCGACCGTAGAAAGGTAAGAGTCCTAGACACAACCAAACACTATCCTACTAGGCGACCGTAGAAATGTACGGGTCCTAGGAAAACCTTGCTGCCCTACTAGGCGACCGTAGAAAGATACGGGTCCTAGGAAAGTAGTCTTTTCGTTACCATTTTAGGCGACCGTAGAAAGGTACGGGTCCTGAACATGTAACATCAACTATCTTGAATTACTCTACCCTCCTTGAAAGTAAGTCATTCCAGGTAAGTCTTTTATCATTTGCATTAATATTTCCATGCATCATATAAATTGCATCTTAAAACGGAATTCATCTTTCAAAAAAAAAAAAAAATGGGGCATTTAGTGTATGTGTATAGTTAAAATTCATGGGTCAATTTGTCTTTGAAGACAACCTCTACGAGCTCACCTTCAAAGAGGGACAACTGTTGACACATAAATTTTAACTATTTTTATTTGTTCGTTTGCATTAAGGTAACAATAATATTTAACTTTTTTTTATTTAAAGTTGTTAAAATATATATATATTTTGTTATGCAAGGAGATTTTGAAAGATTTGGATAATGAAGCATTATCAAAAGATAATCTTCAATGGTCGAGTGAGTCAGCTTGGAAAATTTTAACAGATGATTTTAGATTTTGGAGCTACTTTTTGGTTGAGCACATCTCATCTTTTTGAAGGATGATCTTCAGCGATTGGGTTGTTATGCAAATCTTCATAGGTAGAATAGACTGGGTTTTCACTCTATAAATAGGGGGGGCCTTCTCTTCGTCTGGGGGTGGACTGAAAAAAAAAACACAAAAAGGTCGAGGTAAAAGGAGAGAGACTTTCTTCCTCGTTCGTCTTCAGCAAAGAGAGAGCTTTTTTCTCTTTTCCTGACAATTGCAGG
Organism: Eucalyptus brandiana; assembly: GCA_014182725.1. NCBI lineage: Eukaryota > Viridiplantae > Streptophyta > Magnoliopsida > Myrtales > Myrtaceae > Eucalyptus > Eucalyptus brandiana. The sequence goes on from CM024669.1 coordinate 36,766,836, forward strand.
GAAAAGGAAAAGTCAGCAGCAAAGAGGACAAGTGAGAGAAAAGAGTGAAAGACGTGAGAGAGTGGGAAAAGTGTGTGGCTGCATAGGAGAGAAAAAAAAAAGGAAAAGAAAAAAGGTCTTCTTCTCCTTCTTCGTGCAGCGCCCCTCCAACCCTCTGCACTCCCCTTTCGCCGCTGCCGCTCCACCACCTGCAGGTCATCATCTCCACGCCATTGCTGCTGCTCCTACGCCCCGCACAGCCTATGCCCAGCCACCAATCATCGCGTGCCCCTGCTCCGAGTGCTGCTGATCCGCGCCCGATAGATGACACCATTGCCGCTAACTTGATCTGCCTGCTTGAGCGCTCGACTTCAGCAAATCTGAGCCGGACTGCTGCTGCTCGCACACCGCTGGTTGTCACACCACCATGCCCCTGCATCGCGCCGCACCATCGCGCTCAGATCTCTGCGCCGTGTCTCCGCCTGCATCCCTCCGCCCGAGCACCGGCGCCACAGCAGCTCGCCTATCGCTGCGAGTTTGCTGTCTCCTCACGAAGCCCGTCGGTCGCCGCCCGTGAAGCTTGACGCCAAAGCTTTTCTTGCCCTACTCCGCCCGCTCGAAGCCGTGAGTCCACTGCTCGCTGGCTCCTCCTCACCCACGACGCCAAACCGCCTCAGCTACTATTGCACTCGCGCACCTTTGCCGATGCCCGAACACTGGTGGCTTCGCCTGTGCCACCCCTGTCTCGCCTGACCCGTGACCAGTTGTGCCTGCTGCTGCCCTTGCCGGAGTTCCCCTTTGCCGGACCGATTAACCTGCTACCTTGGAGACCCACGAGTTACAAGTAGGAAAAGAAAAAAAAAAAAAAAAAAAAGGAAAGGGAAATTAGGTAGTTTTATTTTCTTTTTCTATTTACTTTATTTTATTTATTTCTTTTAAGTTTAGGAGTGATCTTTATTTCATGGATTTTGTAGGCATTATCCAGGGTCTTCCCTAAAATTATTATAATTACTAATTTGATCCGTAAGATGTCGGATCATTTTTTTTAATTATATTAATTTTTGGAGTTTGTTGATAGTGTTTTAAGTGCTGAATCAATGTAATTATTAATTTGATCCGTAAAAATTCGGATCAGATTTTTAGTTATTTTGAACTCTTTGTCGTGATAATTAGGGTTAGGATAATCGTTAATTTGACCTGTGAGACAACATGTTATTTTTTCGATTATTTTAATCATTTATTTGATTGAATATCTTAATAGTTTAGATTTAATGTTTAGTTGATAATTGCTTGTTTTTGAAAACCACTAAAAAATCTAAAAAATATTTGAATTAGAATTCAGTTTGTTTTGGAATATTCCTTATTATCTTGCATATCTAGAATATGGATTTTATTCCGAATTTAGAAAAAATATAAAAAAAAAAAACAAAAAAATGCATTCATTTAGGTTGTTAGTTCTATCATTATTTGAATTGCATGTGAAATTTTAATTTCGAAATTAATATAAAAACACAAAAAAATTATCAATCATATATCATGTTGAATTAGGGCATTCTTTGCACATCATTGCATATTAGATAAATTGCATGTTAGATTAAGATAATATCTTGGTTTAAATTAGGATTTAATGTGACTTGATCCTTAGTTTAAATTAGATAGAATTTTAATCTAGCTAGATCATTTTTGCATTTTTAAAATAGAAATATCAAATGCAAGTCATTTAGTTTTATTTAATTAGAACTTCCTCGTCATTAGACTAAGTCATTTAATAAATGTCGCATGACATATAACTCGCATACTAAATTATATGCTGCATGTCATTGCATCATATTGCATGTCATTAAAATTAGGTCATTTAGATTGCATTTAATTATTGCATTTCTTCATGTCATATAGTTTAGGTCGCGCTGCCATGTCATATTAGATTATTAACATGCATCGCATGATTTTCATTAAGAAAAGCGAAAACAAAAATTAAAATTGCGTGTTAATTAGAAATCATATCTAGGATGGTTGATGTGAATTCTGATTTAATAATGTAGATACTTTCGTTGCTTCGAAGTATGTTTTGCATTATTTAATTGCTTTCTTGAGTGTTAAATTGGTGGTATGCGCACATGTATGATCACCTCACATGTTAGCAAGTTAAATGAAAATCAATTCATTTGCCAAACATTTTTTTGAAAATGAAATAAAAGGTACCGAAAGGGCACTAGGATAGTCTGGTGTAACCAAGTCCCCGAACTCATAAATATCTGGTTCGTAGGAGTAAAGTAAATCTCCCGTTACTTTATTTGGGTTTCTAATCGACCCACAAAAAATGAATTAGTGGCGACTCCTGATTAAAAATAATTTGCATGTTAAGAATTCAAACCTAAGTCGCGAATTGGTATGGGCTTGGGAGAGCCCGAGCTAAGCTTAAAGACTTAGTAATCCATTAACCTAGTTTAGGTGGTGAATCGAAAAAATTGGGTTGCGACAACCGAGGCGAAGGGTCACCGGAGGTGGCTCGGTGAGGGGTGGGTTGCGAAGGTGGCTGCTGCAGGCGTCGGGGTGCTCGGATCACGGGCTTCAGCTGGCGAGGCGCTGCAGGGACGGCAGGGGGCCTCAGGTAGCTGCGATGAGGAGCTCCGGCGTCTGGATCGAGCTGTTGGGCACGGCGTCCAGCGAGAGAATCGGATCGGGGCACGAGCGTCGCGGTGCAAAACAAGGGCGGCGTCAGATCTGGGTCTTCAACGAGGCTCGGCACTGGCGAAAGGGAAGCGTCGAGCTGGGTCCGGGCCTTCTGTCGTCGGGGACCTCGGATTTGCAGGCGAAGGGACTCCGGCGGTTGGATCTTGGCTCGGCTGTGGCTCTAGGTCACCGGTGGCTTGGGATCTGACGGCGGAGATAGATCTACAGAGGAGGGTCGCAACGGCAGGGATTGGCGCGGCGTCCGGGGGGTTCCTGTTGCAGGCGCGGGCAGAGATGAGGCGGAGGCGGCGGGTCCAGGCCAAAGCAGGCGGTAGTGTGTTGTTGAGGCTTCGGGGGCTTGACGTCGAGGCGGCGCAAGTCGTCGGGGCTCGCGGGTAGAGACTGGCGACTCGAGCGCTCACGGACAGAGATCGGCAAAGGCGACGGCGAGGTTCGACGGCGACAGGGCCGGCGAAGGCCCCCCCTGTGAGGAAGATGAACAATCGCGCAAAGAGGGGGGGCTTTTCTTTTCCTTTTTTTTCTACTTTTCCTCTCTCCACTCACTTTTTCACCTTTTGCTCTTTTTTTACTGACGGAAAGGGCCCCCCAATTTACCGTACGTGACCCCCTTTATATGCCAAAAAATTGTATCTTGAGGGTATATTTCATTTCTAATTTTGCTTTAGCACGATACCCCTACGATAGGGCCGGTGAAGCCCCCCCTGCGAGGAAGATGAACAGTCACGCAAAGAGGGGGGCTTTTCTTTTCTTTTTCTCTTTCTTTTTTTTTCTACTTTTCCTCTCTCCACTCACTTTTTCACCTTTTGCTCTTTTTTAACCGACGGAAAGGACCCCCCAATTTACCGTATGTGACCCCCTTTATATGTCAAAAAATTGTATCTTGGGGTATATTTCATTTCTAATTTTGCTTGAGCACGATACCCCTAAATATATCGCTGAAATATTTTTCGCATATTCCATCAAGAAAATTCCCTTTTTGTGCAAAAGTGCATCTCCCAGTGTATATTACCTAAATATGTGAAAATTTTTAACAAAATATAACAAAAAATAAAATTTTCCTAAACTATATGCCATGTGATTTTTATTTTTTTTAGTAAAAATTAACCCTAAAAAGTATGCAAAAATTTATGTGTCAACAACCATTCATCTTTTTCTTCATTGAAGGATGTGTTGCTCGAAGCTATGAGCAGCTGCCGACGGCTTGGCATGGTCACGGTGGCTCAAGAGACCATCGCCGGGGAGTGGTGCGTGTCTAAGGCGCAGCGATCGCCGTGGGTCGCGGCGGCGGGGTCGCCCAATGTCTGGCAGCCTCCTACCGAGGTCGCGGGACCTCGCTCGCCGGGGGTCTCCCGACCTTTGCCCTCGCCGGTCAATTTTTTTTATTTTTCTTTTGATAATTTTTTTTATCACAAAAGTCCTTTGTAAATATAATTCTCCCAAACACCATTTTGTTCAAAGATACTTCGCAATGGACTTTTAAATTGTAATTTACCAAACACAATTTGCATTTTGAAAAGTCCCTTCAACCTAAAGTCCTTTGCATTTTCCCAATGGCTTTTCCCAAAAGTCCAACCAAACGCACCTAAAGAAATGAAAGGGAAAAAATGAAATAAAAAATTTAAATACAAAAATTATCCACATTAGCATTAGCCACGTCATGTAAGATGGTCACTAGTTGGCTGGCGTCCACATCTACAATTTATGGCCAAAATTAGCCGGAATGACTAAATGGGCAAGTCGTCAAAAGGTTTAGAACTAAATTGACAAATCATCTGGGAATAATTGAAAGGTTTGGAACTAAATTGGCTCTTGTTATTTTGAACAATTATTCCTCCCAAAAACTTTATCGGCAAGATGATTTCCATTTTTTTACCCCGCAATTTGAAGCAAGGGGAGTTGTCCGTGGAAGAATGCAACACCAAATTTGAGCATGCTCTGCTATGATGTCATGTGGTGGCGGCGGCGGATGAGCAAACTATAACTCGGTATTTTGACTGTCTTCATTTGAAAACTGCCGATGTAGTTCGATTACAACCTTATTGGACTTCTAATCAAGTCTTCACATTATCGATGAAGGTGGAAAACCAACACAAAGGAGAAAAGAGTGGGAAGTCAGAAGCCATTAACCAAAGAGGGATCTTTTAATCTTGAGAGTTTGACTTTAAAACATTTATCGACATCGAAGGAAGCCGTTGAACAAAGGAAGAGCACCTGAAACCAATTAGCCAAACGAAGCCAACAATAAATCAACACTGTTTGAAATGTCATGGATTTGGTCTCATTGCCTTGGAGTGTCCTGAAGTAGGTAAATAAGTCTTGATCAAGAGCATAGTGCAAGCTATTCCTTAACATGCCATGTCGATATTCAAGATACCATATTCTGTTTGTAATGCTATTGAAAAAAGAGTAGCCTCTTTCTAGTGGAAACAAAGTGACGCAAAAAAAGGAATGCACTGGAAGAGATGGGAAGTGATGAAAACTAGTAAAGACGAAGGAGGTCTAGGTTTTAAAGATTTGCAGATCTTTAATAAGGCTATGTTAGGAAAACAAGCTTGGAGACTATCTCAAAATCCTTAGCTCTTTGGAGTCGGGTTTTTAAAGGCATATATTTTCCGGATGGAGACTCTTGGAAAGCCAAAAAAGGACATCGCCCATCTTGGGGTTGGCAAAGCATCCTAGTTGGAAGAGAAACCATTGAACCGGATGTTAAGTGGCTGGTGGGAGATGGTAAGTCCATAAAGATCCATGAGGACAAATGGCTAACTTCAGGTCTAATCGGGGTTCCACAAATAGGGATGATTTATACAAAATAGCAGATCTTATTAACGGAGGAACAAGGAAATGGAAAGAACTAACTTTGCAAAATATGTTTGCAAAGGATGTCATCAAAGAAATACTAGCTATTCCCATCAATCATTACCCCATGGCTGATGTTCTATGTTGGATAGCAAACAAAACTGGAGATTACACAGTTAGAAGCCGCTACAACAATCAGCATTCCAAGTCTAACAAGCCAGATTCATCCAAGGCAACATCCTCATACCAGCCTCCTCGACAATTATGGACAAAAATATGGAATCTCCAAGTCCCCCCTAAAGTGCGAATCTTTCTATGGAGTATATGCCAAGATGCCCTCCCCACACGAGAAAAGAACAAGAAATAAGTCTACTTGTTAGTAGTGGATCAACTAAAGATTACCTTTTCTTCACTTGAAACCAAAGGATGCTCAAAAGATTCCTCACCTTCTTGCCAGTGTTTCTTGATGAACTGCTTCAGCAGGACAGCAGCTAGGTAGAAGTATGTTAACTTTTCACAACATAACTGCCCAAATAGAAGTTAAAATACATACTGGATAACTAGAAGCAGAGAACACAATGGAACAGGATACAAGGTTTAACACCTCATTTCCTGCACAGAATAACTCGTTGATTTCCCTCTTTTTATGAATAAGACATTAAGACAATAATTGCTGATCATTAAGGGCATTTCCTCTTTTTCTGAATAAGAAAAAAAAGTAATTTTGCTTTCCTGTCAAAATCTAAAATATTATTCAAATTTCAAATAATTATGAGAAATTCATATGCGAATGTGCATGTCAATGTTTGTATGTTATGAAGATACAAAGAAAGCAAAAGGCAAAAATTACAAGTCATTCCAAAAACACTGGATATTATTAGCTAGTTAACTATTATAACATGTATTTAGCTCATTCCGAAGCACGGACAAGATGTTGATAAGATAAGATAAACCCGTATGTGATGCGAGTACTAATATAAGGATATCTGGCGCAATCCAAATGGAAGCTCCCAATTGGCTGCTACTTTTGATAATGCACTTCCAAAACCTGTAAAGTTCAAAAGATAAATGCTATTAATAAATCATCTCAAATGATGAGAGCTAGATAAGTGACTTAAAAAGGCTAGAGTGAGGAAATAAACACAGCATGGAAGTTATTTGCTCCTTCTAACAGCTGATAGTAAAAACTGAGCAGGTCAACCATCTGCGAGATTAAGGAAGACAAAACTACAACCTCACCAAAAATGAATCTTCTTTATTTTAAAAAATAGTTAGCATTCTTTTTCTAAAGATGTTTGACTAAATGAATCCTTTCAGTTGTGAAATCCATAAACCGAATGCTTCATTTGCCTTCTTATGTTATACCTGCCCCTTTGACACGAGCCACTTGTGTCTCTTGACTTTCATCTAGGTATATTTATTACCCACTAAAATTCTACAAATTCCCTGGCAGAAGGATTACCAGAATCATTTGCGTTCTCGAGCTATACCTTCCCCATTTGACATAAGCTGCTTACAACTACATCTCTTGACCTTTAATGAGGTATACATATTTCCACAAAAATACCATCACTTCCCTAGCAATGACCTACGTACTAGAATTCCTAGCTCTCCAGGCCAAAGGTGCAAAAGAACATGGGCGCCGAACAGTGTACCTAAAAAGCAAACAAAACTGTACTAATCACCACGGACACGACAATGTGGGTATCCCTTCCCATATTTCTCCCAGGAGTTTTCATCCCTTCGCACGATGCCCAGCACATCTCGATGATTTGACTCATGCTCCATTCAAAATTCCACAGATTCTCAACCTCTGCTCGCCACACTACAGTTTGACATCTCTTTCCATGTTTCCCCAAGCAGTTATTAATTCATAGCTGCCCCTGCACACGATGCCCGGCACAATAACATCTCAACAATTCGACCCGACCTCTGATAAAAAAATAATAATAATAATAATAATCACACAGATTCTCGACGTCTTCTTGCCACGGCCAGTTCACTCTTCCGATAGCACATTAAAACGCGAAAACTAACGCAGTCAATCATCCCCCAGCGACAAACAACGCCCGAACTCATCCCCGCCAACATTCCCGGAATTCCGTCAATTCAACAAACATCAGGCAGGCGGAAGCCAGAAACGGGGCTGGGGAAACAACTTCAGCACAGCAGACAACAAGCGACGAGAGACGAGAGAGAGAGAGAGAGAGAGAGAGAGTAGCGATTGCTCGGAGGATCACCGGACTGCAAGGACGCTTGCTGGAGCGAGGCCTCGGCGAAAGCGCGGGCGTCGTGGTTGGGGTCGAGAGTGGCGGACAGGCAGTTCAGCAGCCATTGCTGGTCCTGATCGACCGTCGCCGACGCCATCGACTGCAAAACCGAAGGAGAAATCCGCACGAGAAGAATGGAATTCGACCGCTCTTTCGACTTCGCCGGTTTCGTCGCTCTCCGGCGAAGGAATCGCCGGGGAGGAGGGCGGAGCGCGGTTTTTGGGGGGGATTGTTTTGGCGGGGGTTTTGGAAATGGCGGAGGAAGCGGAGAGAGCGATGTTTTTCGTCTTTAGGGTTCAGATTCAAATTAAAAAGAAAAAAAGAAATTGAATTTTTATTCTCTATCAGTACAGAATTTAAGGAATTATTGTCCAAAAGGGGGATTTTAATTTTGATTTTGCGGTCGGACCGTGATCATGATGATGTCCGTCCGGTGTCCCTTTGAGCAGATTTTCTGCAATGTTTATGTATTAACATTATGCGTTTACCAAAAAAAAGAAACATATGCGTTTAGTTATTAATCATTTGAAAATTTTAAAATGTGCCGGCTACTTCGTGTAAAATAAAGGATAAAAAGGACATAAACCTTAAGTTATATCTATCATAACATATTTATTCTATTTTTTTTTTGTGACGTCAAAAGTTCTCAATTTATACATGTTTAATACAATTATCACTCGTTAAAATATATTAATGAAAACTGTCAAAATCCGTCTATATAAATACCATGAGACAAATGTCATTGACATTACCCTCACATGGCTCAAGTGGAATAAAAAAAAATATTGTTTTGACTGAAGAATCATCTAACACAATTTTAATGAAGAATAAATATGTCACATAAATTTAAGTTTGGAACATTTCACATCACAAGGAAAAATTTAGGGTATTCATGGTTGGCATAGTTTGGGAATTTTAATGTTGCGAAAAAAAATCATGCAGCTTAGTTTGGTTTTTTTTTTTTTGGTGGTTTTTTTTTTCCTAAAAAAATCCTAAACAAGTGTGTCCTTCTTGCATACTCGCTCAAAACTCGTTAGTGGTTTGCTCGATCTACCTGCCAATGAAGTGGGTCAAGTGGCAAGTGATGGCTAAGGGTGGGATTTGCATTTCTCATCTTCATCCAACAGTAATTAAGAATAGCTCCATATTAGTTCTATCCCAAAAGTAATGGCTTGTGACTAGGTCCATCAAAATTGATTATAAACCCATTTCTTAACCTATATTTAATGGGGGTGGGTAGTTATATAAGTTGGTTATATTCCATAAATAGGTTATAAATAGTTTTAGAATGGTAAAACCCAAAATAAAATAGGCGTTAAATGGGTTCATAATTTACTTAAATCTAATCAAATTCTATGACTCTTTTTTCACACATTGTGACATCCCGAATTTCGACCCTATCCCGAATATATGAAATGGGCATTTCACCGGTGTGCCTATGGTCCTTTTTCTCTAGGCTGATCACTCACAAGTTAACCAATTTATTTGATGAAGCCGTTAAGGGATATAACCGCGGTAAAATCCCTAAAAGCTACTCAATAGGTCAGATTGGACTAAAATCGCGTTCGATCAATTTTAACCACGAAATTGAATTCGGTTTCAGAATTAAGACGTTTGAGCATATCACAATTCATTTATAGGATGTCATATTGTATTTTGGAGAAATTCCAGCAAGTTCGGGATTTTTACGGAAAATTGTTTTAGACGTTGCAAAAATTAACGGAAATTCGGATGGGCATTATTAGAGGAATTTTAGGTCACCAAATTTAAGTAAATGGTGAGAAGATGGTGCAAATTCGTAGGGGTGATAGACTACTGCAGTTTGGTCCTCAAATTGACTTCATTTGGTGTGGAATTGTGGAGAAATTGGCCCTTTGAGTGACCCATTGGAAAGGTTGGCTGAAAATGGGCATAGTTATCTACAACAAAATGATTTAATTTGGGTGAAATTGGAGCAAATTCTCCATTGGTTGGGCTGAAGACTTTTATGGTTTGTTAATCATGAATGAGATATTTTGTTTTGACTTGACCCCCTCTCATTCGGCTTCTCCAGCAAGTCTCGCCGACTTCATCTCCACGGCAACTCTCTCTCTCTCTCTCTCTCTCGGATCAATTCCACAGTGCCAGCAGCTGCTTAGTTCCTCTCTCGCCTACCGCTCCATCATGGCCCTCCTTCGTCCATCTTGCTGTTTCGATCAACCCCAACAGCGTCCATCATCCCGTTTCCCCCAAGCCCACCGAAACCAGCAAACTCTTCCATTTCCCTGCATCCGCTCGACCTCTGCCACGTCCAAGTCCCCACCATCTTCGGTCAACCATCCAGCAACAAAGACCGCGTGCAGCTCCACTATTTCGTGTCTTCTCCAGCAGCGAAGACTCCACCGAAGCCAGCTCACGTCTGCCCTCTCCACCACCGGTTGTCTCCTCCGGTCAATCTTCAAGGCCACCGAAGTCTTTGTTGACTCCTTGCCACGACACCACCCACGAATCAGCCACCACCGAAGTTCTCGTCTCTTTGCTCAGCCCACGATCTCTCTTCAATTTGTTGACCGAACCGCATCCATGAAGCCTTGAAGACGAAGCTGGTTCTCCGTCCGTGTCTCTCGCACGAAGACGTCGGCAGCTTCTTCACGTCAGCCGTCTCCGCACGTGGTCTTCTCCAGCGAACGTGTCTTCGGGGCCCAGCTCGCAAGAAGCAAGCCCGTGGATTCCAACATTTTTAGCCCAGCAGTTGGGCCCATCTCCAGCAGAATTTGAAGCCCTCGGATCCAGCAATTCGGCTCAAGTGAAGTTCAGTCCAGCAGCCCAGTTTTTGAGGCCCGCTTCAGCTTGGTCCATTTAAGTTGTAGCCCATTTTCAGTCTTGAAGTTCAGCCCATCTTGGGCCCATGAAGCAAGTCGGCCCAAGTTCGGCCCAAGCCCAGCAATTTGCTGTGGGATTTCGGCCGTCATCACACCGTCGCGTCGCCATCGCGATGTTCCGGTCTTCGTTTTGCCAAGTGAGTAATCTCATTAATCTTTGCTTAGTAGACTAATAATGCGTAAGGGTTGATTATATTTAATTAAGTACAATTATGTGGTTAGATTAGAATAGATTAGTGATTATTAGATAATTGAGATGCATATTAGACGTTTTGATTATGCAATTAACAAGTAGAGATGTACATTATTTATTGAATGCATCTCGGGATTTTTCCCAACCCTTAGCGGGCTTCAATTAAGCATTACGGGCCTAAATTGGATTTTTTAGTATTTATTTATTAATTTCGAAATTAATTATTTAATTATTTATTTTTCGGAAATTAGGCAAGGATAGCCAACGATTGAAATTTCGTGCTAATTGTCGTTGTGCAGTCCGTTTATTTATTTGAGCTCTACGTTGTGCTTAATTGAACTAATTGTGCAATTTGAGGAATTATTCCTAAATTGATTGAAAATGAGTGAAATTGAATGATTGATCGGTAGATAGCCGAGTATAGTTATTTAGCATTTATAATACTTTGATGAGTTGTAAATCGGAAGGAATCGAGAGATTGAATTAAGAATACTTTTGGCTGAGACTGATCAGGTACGAGGTATAGACATACGTGATTCAGTGATAAGGAAAAACACTGGTGAAAATGTCGCCTTAAAGAACGTACGAGTGCTGTCTATTACTTGCTTTAGTATAAATATACGTGGTTCGGTGATAAGGAAATCACTGGTGAAAACGGCACCTTAAAAAACGCACGAGTGCTGTCTACTACATGCATCATTATGGACATACGTGATTCGGTGATTAAGAATATCACTGGTGAAAACGGCGCCTTAAAGAATGCATGAGTGCTGTCTAGTACATACGTCACCTTGGTGAAAACGACGTCTGGGAGCATTACTGTAGCTCTGTGACTGAGAGTGCAAATGAGAGGTTTTATATTGAGAAGTGATTTGACCTGGAAATGGTCCGACTAACATGTAATTGACTAGGTCGATTGATCAGTGATTTGATCCGTTGTCGTGAATTGACTGATTGAGTGGGAGTGACTTTGAATGGTCCGACTGACATGTAATTGATTAGGTCGATTGATTGAGATATCGATCTGTGATGTGATTGCTAGGATGCCTATTGAATTGTGCTAATATGCAAGTGGAATCTAAGGCTAAGGTAAGCCCTCTGACCAGTGCGTGTATAGGCAGCCCGGTTAGTGTATTGGTTTCCTCATCGAGTCTTAGTGTGGTAGAACTTACTGAGACATAGTCTCAACAAAATTTCAGGCTCGTAGATGAGCCTATGAAGAATGAACCAGAAGAGGATGATGAGCCGGTAAAAGATGAAGAGCTTGAAGGATATAAGCTTAGTGAAGAAGAATCAGAAGAGGATCAAGATGATCCTGAGTACGACCCGGATGAGGATTGAAATCCCATCCTCTTTTGTGAATCTGGTCTAAATGTGAATAGTGTGAAACTAGAATATTATGAATAGTCTTGTGAATAGACTTTGAGTTATGACATGTATAAAAGTTTGATTGTGGATTTCAACGTGAAAAATATGGCCTTACTTTTCTATCACATTGTGTTATTGTCTGGGGATTTATAACTGCTTCCGCATATGCTTAATAAACGAAAGGGTTGGCGATAATTAGTCATGGAATATCACATTATAAAATCGACCAAGTAGAAGGATGTATGCGTGCCCGAGGATCGGGGCATGACACACACTTTATGGTCACTCACATTGTGCTATTATCTCAATTTATATATGAATTTTCGTAAATTAAGTTAAATATAGAAGTACCTTAATAATAAGGATTTGATATAGGTCGGTTTGGGTACGGTTCACTAAATTTGTATTACATAATAAATTGAAACAAGTTAAATGGGTCAATATGTATTGAAGCATTTTTTATCTGACCCAAATTTGATTCCGCCGACTTATTTGATGGGTTTAGTCAAGACCCAAGCTTATCTAAGGTATTTTAATGGTCCCGTGGCTCATGCACTTGTCTAGCTAGTCCAAGGGCACTTCTACAAAAACAAATTTGGCGGTCATTGGTCAAGTCTCGAGCATTAAAGGGGGAAATGTTAGAATGCTATTTTATGGTGCGACTACTCAATCTCATATCCAAAGTCCTTTGCAAACTTTTACTATATGCTTTTCTTTTTATGATCTAACGCTAGTGGAATTTCATTCACAACTAACGTAGGTCATTGCTGGCCATTCGATTTTACTTACTCATTCTTCTAGTGTGGACACTCACTCAATTATTTGGCCATTGCACCCTAGAAACTGTAACTCTTTGGTTTAAGGTATTGACGAAAAGTATGTATAACTTTCAGGGTTGGCATGTTGAAGGATTTTTAGCTAAAAAATAAGGAGTCTCAATTGAATCTTGCCAACTACACATAAATTATTTTTAGTTGGAGTCACTTGCATAAATAAAAAAATCTAAAAAAAAGAAGAAGAAGAAGTATATGTAACGCTTTGAAGTGGATTTTATATGGTACCTCTAGTCTTTTAAGAAAGTATACTGGAAATTCAACTAAAATGTTCTCTCGTCTCACCTTTAATCCAGAATTCTTATCCTCACTTTTTCTTTCTTTCGTTTCTCCACTGATCACTCTTCATGGATGGACATGGACAACAGTGAAACCCAATACAAAACTTCTCAAAATAGACGGATGAACAACATTTGAACAAACAAGTACAAACCAAGCATGTGTAGCACAAGAACTTAGCTAGACTTTCATGGACACCAGTCACGGAAACAACAAAAGATTAAACCAACAAAAAACAGAACAGTGATGAGAAAATCCTCACTCCCATTTGCTCCTCACTTGGTGAGTGTGCAAGAAGTCGTAAGCCAACACTTGGTGAGTGTGCGGAGTCCCATCCATCCTCTTCTTCAGCACAAAAGTCTCCACCAACACATAACAGCCAAACCTCTTCCAATTCTCGCTCAACCCGCTCTTCATGAACTTCTCCATTCTCTTCACCCTGACTCTCTTCTCTCCCTCCTTCACCCAACCCACTCTCTCTTCCTCCCACCTCATCCTCTCCACGATCGCCATGCTCAGTCCTATCCCTCCTGTCCTACTCCTAAACCACATCACTCCATCCCTCACATTGCCCTCCCCAGCTTCCTCACCAAACACTGTGATGGCCTCCTTCTGAACAACCACATCCACTTCCACAGCATTGTCTTCATTGGCTGGATTGTCACAGGCATGGACCTGCTCCCACCTCTGTTGCAACGTCATCTCGTAGAATGCCGATGTTTTGATCTGGTCCCCGACCTCCCCGTCCTTGATGAACATGAACGGGCAGTACCACTTCCCCACCACCACTGGGTCCGAGCTCTTCCTGTCGATCGAGAAGTCAAGGCTCGGGAGCTTTGACCTCTGAGAGTCGTTGACTCCTGGCGCATCGTCATCCAAGGAGAAGTACTTGGGCGTTTTGCCATGGAGGGTCCAGCCTTTCCTCTTTAGGAAACTTGGAGGGTACCCATCTGGGGCGACGGACTTTGCATGGAAGCCGCCGAACCCACACATTGTCTCACGCCGGTAAATCACGAACTGCTGGTATATGTCTTCGGGATCCAAAGGGCTTGGTTTCTTGTCTCGAACGTATCGGAAGCACAAGCAGGTGCCCTTGTCTTCTTCCGTCGAATTAGCATGCGCTTCCCTACACGCCATTCCAGATAGAATGATTTAGACATCCTGAGAAGTGCCACGAATATAAATCATGCATTAACGCTTTGTTCATTTTTGCAGAAAATGACTTTCAAGAAAACATTTTACGAATTTTTTGATGTTCTTTTCTCGAAAAATGAACTAATCGTTAAAAATATTTTTCATCAAGGAAAAAAAGTCTTCTAAAAAATGGAAATTCTTTTTTCTCTTTTGAAATTTGGGAAACATTTCCCTTGCTCATCTCTCCTGTCCCATACCTACTAACCTCCGTCTTCTTGTTTTCTTTTTAAATAATTCGAATTTCAAATTATTATTTTTTATTTTTTCTCTTTTTTTCTTTTTCCTTTATTTTTTTCCACCTTCTTCTTTGGTCGGTCATTAGTTGGCACAGCTACGACCGGCGACTAGCCATAGGAGAGCCTTGAGCTCACCATCGCTGGCCTTAGGCCTCGCCTAGCTCACCAACCTCGAGCTTGCTAGATCAACAAACCACTAGTGAGCAGCAAGCTCAAGGCATGCCGCTCACTACTTGTTGTTAGCTAGATTAGTGAGCCAACGGCGAGCTCGAGCTTGTCGCTCCCCAAATCGGCAAGCCAACAAAAGTTGGCATTTGACTGATTGTTAGCCATCACTGGCAAGAAGATAAAAAGAAAGAAACGAAAAAGACAAAAAGAAAAGAAAATTTAAAAATAATTAAAAAATCAATTTGTTTTAAAAATATAAAAAATCGATTTTTAAAAAATAATTTTAAATTGATTTTTAAGAAATAAAATAATAATAAAATTATTGAAAAAAAACGCATAGAGAAAAAGATTTTTCTTATCGAATGGGGAAAAATTTTTTTTACTTTATTTTCAGGTTTTACACAAGCATCGAAAAATAATGATATTATCCTAAAAATGACTTTTTAGAAAATATTTTTCAAAAATACTGTATTTTTCGTGAAATGAAAGAACGAATCATGAATAGCTAAACTTATACTAAAACCTATTTCCTAAGTGGCAATGTAACTTCAACCACCGGAACAAAAGTGAGTTCTTGCAGAGATTTTTTCACGCCCCCACATCATCCATCCAGTAATATTCCTCTGTCCTATTTTTAAATATCAATCTATTCATCACCTAATTCAAGAACAGACAAGAAGTGAAATTATTCAAAGTACTTAGAGAGATCATACCCTTTGTGCTTCCCGCGACGCCGAATCGCATAGTATTGATTGGAGGACAAGGGCTGGCCAACGACTGGGATCATGAACACCTCATCGTTGTCGGACACCGTCGATGTGCCGCCCTGGCCGTCACTGCTGCTCTCCGAGTACCGAACGCTGAGGTCCTTGTTCTGAGGGAAGGGGAAGTCGTAGAGCTGGCTGTCCTTGCACAGCCCGAAGCAGCAGAAGTTCTGGGCTTCCTCGTCCTGGATCACCAGGTATCCAGAGCCAGGCCCTGCCGGCGGAGCCTCCGAGAGGGCCTCGGGATGCTGCCGGTACATGGACAGAGGCCGCGTCACATACATCTTCAACAAAAGAAAAAGAACTTCTGTATTTTACTACCTAATCTTGAAATGTCGAAGATCTGTTCGTTTGCGCGAGAAACTTGAGTTTCTTGAAGTGACGCCCCCATTTATAAGAAGGTGGGCAGGCATTTCTTTCTCGGTTGAACCGGCGAAATTGACTGGATGTTTTTGCCAGCAAGCAAGCGAATCTTGTATCGTCATGTGCCCGCTCGTCTTCTTCGACTCTTTTTTTGTTTGGTCTGAGTCTTCTTTGACTTGGCTCCTTCTCTTATTGTCATGTGCTGGTCCTTGAAAATTCCAAGTACATTTTCCATTAGTTTATGTTCATGGCTTTTTTGTCTTTGCAAGGAAGGAACGAATCCGACGATGGCCCATAGGAAAGTCTACGTTTCTCTAAGTGAATCTCACCGGTCCAAAGTCTTGGACAAGCAGTTCAGCAACCATTAATGGATCAAAAAAGAACAAGAAGAAAAGTCGTACAAGAAGAACGAAAATTCAACTACGCTATCGGTTTCGTATCCAATACATTTCGTCCAAATGTTACCATTTGGTGCAAATATGTGCCCACCAATTCCGTGTCATTTTTCGAGACAACACTAACATCGATGATTAAAAGTCTCCATGTGAGTAGCCAGATTTATGTGATTAAGTTCACTAATCAAGTAAGTTAAAATATTCAATTGCATAAATTAAAAGTTTGAGGATTGCATCCGAAATAAGATTAAGATAAAACTTGAAATGATTCCATTTCTTTCATTTTATGGAGATGCTAAGATCCTCATAAGTCATAACAGGAACTAAAAAGGTTTTTTTATTTTTCTTAAGAATTTATTTTTTATACCGAAGATAAAAACAGTATACTCTTATGTTTTATTTTTTTAACGATCTAATATTTGTAGAATTTCATTCACTAGTAACGTAGGTCATTGCTTTCTTTTTGGCTTACTTAGTGATGCTTCTAGCGTACGCACTTCCTTAAATGTTTGGCCATCTCGTCCTAGAAACTATAGGTCTTTGTTTCGAAGCATGGTTGAAGAGTCTATACAACAATTTTAGTGTTGGTGTGATTGGTTGGGGTGCTAGCTTCTTCATAAAAAATTGGAGATTCGAATCCCACCAAGTACTTGCAAACTGCTTTGCATTAGGACGACTTACATATGCCAAATATTTAAATGTAATCTGTTCATGGTGCTTGCAAAGTGTTGCACTACTATCTAAATAGCCGTGTTTCCACACCCGTGCCCCTGAAATGTGTTTGTGCATAACAATTTCAAGTGGATTGCACATGGTGTGCAGTGGCCAAATCGTTGGTCTTTTAAGAAAGAATTCTTGAAATTCATCTAAATATCAACTCGTATCGCCTTAGAAACTGAAATTCTTACCCTTGCTTCTTACATTTCTCCATCGACAATTCTTGATGGATGGACATGCGTAACAACAAAAGCTGAAAGCCAATACAAA
The DNA here is from genome assembly GCA_014182725.1 of Eucalyptus brandiana. Lineage (NCBI taxonomy): Eukaryota > Viridiplantae > Streptophyta > Magnoliopsida > Myrtales > Myrtaceae > Eucalyptus > Eucalyptus brandiana. The sequence goes on from CM024669.1 coordinate 36,784,216, forward strand.
AAATCTCGCTTCTTGCTTTATAACGGTAGGAATAACTACAGTAATATGTGTTGCGGAAGGCAAGTGATCGAACAATAATATAGACAAAAGAAAAAAATAAATCAAACACCGGATTTACGTGGTTTGGTCGTAAAGACCTACGTTCATAGGGAGATCAGCGACGAATTTTACTAGAGTATCGCTTACACACTTTAGTCACTAAAACATTCTCTTAGTATTTCCCAAGCCCCAATTACACTCAATAACGCACACAATGTTTAGTCTTGAAATTCCTCAAAAATAATCTTTCAATCTCACGAAAGAATTACATACAAATCTTACCATAAGATTTAATTGGCTACAAACACTAATTATTCTCGGATGTAATTGCATGAACGAAAACCCACCAAGCACTTGCTAGAATAACGGTGCTTCAATGCTCGTATCAACAACTGTGCTGACCGCAATATTCATGCAAGCAAGCCACACCTAAGAGAAACCCTCGAATGCATTTATATATGCCTCCACCAGAGAAAGTCCCAAAGTTGGATTGGTCAAAGGAGTAGTCAACGTCTATTGGGATTAAGAGATGGAATCAAGCGGAATTCGGTTTTCACGTTTGCCGACTTCCATAGAGTTTGATTTTCTTATTTTCCCTTTTCCGTTTCATTTATTTATTTACTCTCTTGGCCGGGGAAGTTGGCGTGTGCATCCAAAATCCAAGTCAAAGTTCTGACTTTCCCTTTTTGATTTTCCCTTGCCAATCTTCTCTTGAATGATAGGAATATTTCCTTATCCGCAAGTTAACTAATTTGAGGTCCGAGTCTGTTTAATGAACTTAAACTTGTGTTGACACTTAAATTTTGGCGACCCGTTTAGTCATTTATTGTATTAAAAAATTAGGGATTAATTTTATCCCTGAAAAAATAGTTAATTGCATAGCATATAGATTTAGGTGCATTTATTTTTAATTTACATTTTTTGCATTTTATTGGATCAGTGATGGATGGATTCGAATTAGTGGTTCTAAGCTTTAATTTGTCAAGCCGGACTAAGCCCACGTAGCAAGTAAATTGGCCCGAGCCCGTTTTCTTTTAATGACAAAAATTACCTAAATGGATATTTGAAATGATATTACGGTGGATTTTTGAAATTTAAGAAAATCGGATTGCAATCTTATCTTTAGGTGATAAAATCAGGAGATGTGGAAAATAAAAAAGGTGATATTGCGTGCGAAAAAGAAATCTTCGTGGACGTTGATTTGAAAAGGAAATTAAAACCCTAATCTTCAGCCTATAAAAAGGTTTTTTGTGTAGGGTTTCGGGGGGGCCACACCTATTGACACATACGGCCACGCAATTGAGAAGACACGGCTGCAGAAAACATGAGAGAGGGTGAGGAGCGTTCAGCCAATCATCACATGTCGAGCCTCTCGTGGTTGTGACCTTGCTGACCTTGCCACTGAGCTTCACATCGGCTGTCGCTGTTCGCCGTCACGAGACGGTAATCCATTGCCGCGCCTACCTCCCGACAACAAGGTGGCCTTGCCATGATATCTCCAGAAGGCTACGAGATCTACGTCGGCTCGTTGCTTCCTTCCTGTTGAGCCTACGTCATTGTCGCTGCTCCTTGTGTGGCCAGGGCTACCAATTCCATGGCAATCATCAAGGAGTCCAAGTGTTCAATAATTGCTCCAGCAGATCTTCATGGTCTTTTGGTCAACATCTTGTGGTCAAAAAAAGAAGAGTAACAAGCGTCCATAAGCAAAGGGAGAAGAAGACAAAGGAGGAGTCTTTGCTTCGGCCAATAGAAGGGGGGGCTTTCTCTCTCTTCCCTGGTCAACACCGAGCACACAATAATCCAGAGAGAGAATAGAGGCTAGAGCGAGGTATTTTCTTCGCGGTCTCGGCTTCACGACTCCTCCCACTGCGACGCTGTGCTCCTGCTAGCTACAGCGCTTCCCTTATTGGACCGAGTGAACGAGCCGCAGTCCTGATCTTCACCACCACCAACCGTGATCTACTCCAGCTACTTGTGAACAGCAGTCCAAGAGTCCCTCAGTTGGCCTTCTCAACATCGACGCCGATCCTTGCCTCGTTTCACTGAGTTGTTGTTTATTGCTGAACCGTTGCAATTCTGGCGAGTTCATCGGGATTAATATCCTAGACGACTCCTTGTGTTCTCGCTCTCTTTTGCAAGTTTACCGGTGCTTTTGTCCACGACCAGCAACAAAACCGTGGCGTCCCACGAATTCAAAAAGGGAACAAAGTTGAGAAAAACCACGGGTGTAAAAGATTGATGAGCTTGAACAAAGTAATCCGTTCTAGTAGAAAAGGTCACAATTCGGCCAAATAAGGGCAGGCGGTGGATTTGTCTTCTCTTGAATTTTGTCTAGATTTGACAATTTGTGGGTTTTGTGATTTACTTCATGCAATAAGAAGGATTACTTTTTGGCCAGGAGATCGTGAAGATGTTTACTCACTATCATATTCGACACAAGGACCCAGGAACATGCTTCCTTCGAAATAGTGGATTTTGTCTCCACGTTCAACAACCTAGGCGGAGCTCCTGCACTCGTCCGAAGCCCCGATGCTGCCATTCCCGCTCGTGTCCGAACCAAGTTGATTTTACGAACTTTATATTCTTGCAGGTTCATTGGTCATCAGCCTGTCATCATCCGTCTTGACGCAAACTGTTATCCATGAATCCTTCACGCTAGTCTCATTGCGGAAACTAATCAGCCGCCCATGCCCGTCTCCGCATCTAGCCGAACACAACCATGCACCGCCGTCACCCATTGAGCGGATTCCGTTCGGTTCAAATTTGGTAGCATTATTTGCGGAATCAGATAATTATCTTATCTAAATTTGATTTGGATATTTTATTGCCTAATGCGTGCTTTTCAATATCTTACGTGCATATTTAAATTATGAACGTATTTCCAGTTAGGATTGTTGCCCAATTCACAACCGTACACGGATTTTTTTTTCCATCTATAATGGGAATAATTAACCACGCGGGAGTAAAATTAATATCTTGATATTTAAGGCTTAAGATCAATTTATTGATTTTATTAGCGAAATAATCGAGTTGGACTAGATATTGTTTTCAAATTCGAGCGATGGATAGTATCTTTGGTGATTGCGAATGATTTGGTGTTTTATCATTTAATTACTTTATTTATCCCGAAAACACAAAAAGATTGCATATTTCATTTTAAGTTTAGATTGATTTAGATGAACTGCATCTTAGGTTAGAGACTGCTAAGTTAAGATAATATCTTTGTTTAAATTAGGATTTAACCTGACCTGATCCTTAATATCAGTTGGATAGAATCTTAATCTAGCTAGATAATTTTCATATTTTCCTAATTTCGAATTTCATTAAAAAAATACAAAAAATGCCTTGGATAAGTTAATTCCATAGATTGCACATTTATTAAGAAAACACAAAAAATGTCATTACATGTCATATAGAATTAGATTCATGAAATACATGTCATTTAGTAATTGTTGCTAGGTCCAATTAATTAGAAATTACATGTCATTAGAATTATGTCATATTGCATTGCATATAGATTAGATTCTCATTAATTAAGTGAAAAAAAGAAATTGCGTGTTAATTAGAAATCATATATAGGATTGTTGAAGTGAATTCTAATCTAATAACGCAGATGCTTTCGTTGCTACAAAGTAAATCCCGTAATTTATTTATTGCATTCTTGGGTGTTAAATTGGTGGATTGCGCACTTGCATAATCACCTTACATGTTAGGAAATGAATCAAAATTAATTCAAGCTGCCTGCAAAACATTTTTTTTTCAAAATTAAAGAAAAATGTACCGAAAGGGTGTTAGAGAAATCTAGCGTAACCAAGTCTCCGAACTCACAAATCTCTAGTTTGTAGGAGTAAAGTAAACCTCCTGTTATTTTACTTGGATTTCTAATCAACCTACCGAAAATAGATTAGTGGCGACTCCTAATTGAAATATCATTTGCATGTTAAGAATTTAAACCTAAGTCGCGAATTGGTATGGGCTTGGGAGAGTTCGAGTTAAGTCTAGGCTTAACAATCCATTAGCCAAACCTTAGGTGGTTCACACCCGGAAATTTTGGTTGCGACAACTTGAGACATATTTTAAGAACGTGTTTTACAGCATAGACGAATGAACCACACTTGAGGGAACAAGTACAAACCAAGCATGTCTTGCATAAGAACTTAGCTAGACTTCCATGGACACCAGTCACAGAAACAGCGAAGATTAAACCCACAAAAAATAGAACGTTGATGAGGAAATTTGTCACTCCCATTTTCTTCTCACTTAGTGAGTGTGAAAGAAGTCGTAAGCCAACACCACAGTCCTACCCCTTTTCTTCAGCACAAACCTCTCCACCAACACATAACAACCAAACCTCTTCCAACCCTCCTAGCTCAACCCGCTCTTGATGAACTCCCCCCTTCTCTTCACTCTCGCTGTCTTCTCTCCCTCCTTCACCCAACCCCCTCTCGCTTCCTCCCCCCTCGTCCTCTCCACAATCACTGTTTTCAGTCCTATTTTTCTTTTCTTACTCCTAAACCACATCACTCCATCACCGACATCACCCTCCCCAGCTTCCTCACCACACACTGTGATGGCCTCTTTCTAAACAGCCACATCCACTTCCACAGCATTGCCTTCATTGGCATAATTCTCGCAGGGAGCGACCCGTTCCCACCTCTGTTGTAGCATCATCTCATTTAACGCTGACCTCTTGATCTGGTCCCCGACCTTCCCGTCCTTGATGAACATGAACGGGCAGTACCACTTTCCCACGACCACCGGGTCCAAGCTCTTCCTGTCAATAGGGAAGTCAAGGCTCGGGAGCTCTGACCTCTTCGAGTCGTCGACTCCCCATGCATCGTCGTGCAAGGAGAAGTTCTTGGGCTTTTTTCCATGAAGGGCCCAGCCTTTCCTCTTCAAGAGTCTCGGAGGGTACCCATCCGAAATAACGGACCCAGCGATGAAGCCGGTGGACCTAAACCCGTCCATAGTCTCGTTCCGGTAGATCTCAAACAGTTGGTATACGTCATCTTGATTCCACGGGCTAGGTTTCTCGTCTCTATCGCGGCCCTTCGAATTAGCATGCACTTTCCTACAGGGCCATTCAAGATAGAACGATTTAAACTTTTTGAAGAAATGCCATTAAACTAAATCATGCAATAAGCAACTAAACTTTTACTAAAACCTGTTTGCTAAGTGACGTGATAAGCTGTAACTTCAACTATTGCAACAAAAGCTGGTTCTTGCATAGATTTTTTCACATCCCCACATCATCCATCCGATAATATCCCCTTGTCCTATTTGCAGATATTGACATATTCATCACCTAACTCAAGAATAGACTTAGGAAGTGAAACTATGCAAAGTACTTAGAAAGATCTTACCCTTTATGCTTCCCCTATGCTGAATCACGTAGTACTGATTGCAGGACAAGGGTAGATTGACGACTGGGATCATCAACACCTCATCTTTGTATATCTTTGTGCTTGTGCTTGGGTATCGGACAGTGAGGTCCTTGTTCTGAGGCTTGTTCTGAGGCCACCGGACAATGAGATCCTTGTTTTGAGGGAAGGGGAGTTCATAGTGTTGAAATAATAGTCATTTCTTTTTGCACGTTTTGCTGATTTGGGTTTTTAGTTATTCTAGTCTTTAAGAGTTAGTGGAGTCATGTTTAGCTAATTTGTGTATTAGTTGTCCAAGTTTTTAGGAGTTAGTGGAGTAAGTGCTTTATGTAGAACATGGGTAGTCATTAGTCCTATTTTAGTGGTGTTTTATGTTATGTATTTGTCTTTGTAAAAGACTTCGATATTCTGAATGAAAAAGAAGAAGTTTTAGCCTCATGTCTCCTCCCCTTTAGATATTTTACAGTGGTATTAGAGCCTGTGAAAAGAGCAAGAGAGTTTTAAAAAGATAAATAAGGTTTAGAGGTGTGAGATACCTTCGTGAGATAATTGCAGTAGCAATCTTTCCAATGGCCACCGACAATTTTGTTCAACCAACAATTCCACGCTTTGATGGTCACTATGACCATTGGAGCATGCTAATGGAGAATTTTTTACGATCAAAGGAGTATTGGTCAATCATTGAATCTGGAATTCAAGAGCCACCAGTAGGCATGGCTTTGACAAATCCTCAGAAAGCAAAATTGGAAGCTAGAAAGCTGAAGGACCTGAAGACGAAAAATTATCACTTTTAGGCTAGTGATTGTCCCATCTTAGAAACTATTCTTTGCAAAAAAACTTCCAAGGATATTTGGGATTCTATGAAAAAAATAGCAAAGTTCTGTTAGGGTAAAGTGTGCATAGCTTCAAGCCTTAAGAAGAGATTTTGAGACACTAGCGATGAAGGATGGAGAATCTGTCACTAGCTATTGTGCCAAAACAATGAAGATCAGTAACAAGATGCAATTCCATGGCAAGAAGATAAACGACATCACCATTGTGGAGAAGATTTTGCATTCCTTGACACCAAAGTTTAAGTATGTTGTATGTTCAATTGAAGAGTCAAAAGACATAGATGCGGTTTCTCTTGATGAATTGCAAAGCTCCTTATTGGTCCATGAACATAAGATGAGCAAAAGTTCAACAGTAGAGAAGCAAGCGTTGAAGGCTTCTACCAGTACTCATTCCAACAATTTTAGAGAAAGGGTAGAGGTAGAGGAAGGGGAGATCGAGGAAATAAATATGCTAGCAGGAATTTCAAAGCCAATAATGATCAATTTCAAGGTAAAGGCAAAGGACAAGATCCTAACAAATCCAAAAGAGAGTGATTTAGATGTCATAAATTTGGTCATTATGCATATGAATGTTATACTAGGCTGCCTAATAATAAAGAAAAGGCAGAGAGTTCAAATTTTGTTGAAGAAAATGAAGCAGGAACGTTGTTGATGGTTGTTCAAGATGAAAATGAGCCTAAGTCAGATATTTGGTATGTGGATACAGGCTGCAGTAGCCACATGAGTGGAAGTAAGTCTTCTTTTTCTTATTTAAATGAAGATTTCCATTCCACTATGAGTTTTAGATCTCATTCTATTGTGAAAGTGATGAGAAAATGTGATATTAAGATAAGAAATAAGAATGGTTTTATGGAAACGATCTCTAATGTGTTGTATGTTCCTAACTTAAAAAGTAACCTATTGAGTGCTGGTCAATTACAAGAAAATGATTATATTATCACCATTAAGAAGGGTGCTTGTGAAATTTATGATTTTGTTAGAGGTGCTATTGCAGTTGTTCATATGAGTTCAAACAAATTGTTTCCATTAAAGATTGAAAATATTCAATCTTATTTGATGGTTGAAAAGAAAGATCCCTTGTGGCTATGGCATTTTCGCTATAGTCACTTAAGTTTTGGTGGATTGAAGAGCCTCCAACAGAATAGCATGGTGACAGGTCTTCCTCAAATTGCTACTCCTTTCCATGTTTGCGAAGAACGATGTTGTTAGCAAACAACATCGTTCTCAATTTTCAAAAGAAAATTCATGGAGAGTAAATAATGTTTTGCAATTGGTGCATTCAGACATTTGTGATCCTATAAACCCATCTTCTAATGGAGATAAAAGATATTTAATTACCTTCATTGGTGATTTTTCCAGAAAAACTTAGGTTTATTTTTTACAGGAAAATTCATGACATTTCTTCACATTTAAAAGCTTCAAAGCTCGGGTTGAAAATGAAGCAGAAAGACCATTTGAATAGATTGTGGTGGCGAATATTGCTCAAAAGAATTTAAATTTTTTTGTGCAGAGCATGGCATTTGAAGAGAGTTTACAGCCGCATATACACCACAATAAAATAGTGTATCTGAGAGGAAAAATATAATCATTCTTAACATGGTGAGAAGCTTATTGACAAGAGGAAAAGTTCTAAAGACTTTCTGGCTAGAAGTAGTAAATTGGAGCATTCATGTTTTGAACAAAAGTCCAACTTTTTCTGTTTAAAATATGACACCAGAAGAGACCTAGGGTGGGAGAACACTGATTGTAGATCACTTTAGAATATTTGAATGCATCGCGTATGCCCATGTTCTGGATGAGAAAAGAAAGAAACTTAATGACAAGGCTGAAAAGTGTCTTTCTTGGTGTAAATGAATCATCCAAAGTTTATAAATTATTCAATCCATACTAACAAAGAAGATTGTGATTAGCAGGGATGTTTTTAATGAAGAGAACACTTATGATTGGAATAGGTAGCAACCTACCCAAGTCCTTTATGATAATGATGCTGAACGCAAGCAGATTTCGGCACATTGTATGCCTCAAAATTCATCAAATACAACTTCTACAACTGCTAAAATTTCACCAATAGTCGCTAAAGTCAATGAAGAAGAATTTCAATCTCTTTGCCGCGTTAGAAGAAGGCCTGCTTGGATGGAAGATTATGAGATAACCGGAATTGAAGATTCAATTACTCACTTTGCTTTATTTTCAAACTATAACCCTACAACTTTTGAGAGTGTTGTCAAAGAAGAAAAATAGCGAAAAGCGATGGATGATGAAATTAATGCCATTAAAAGAAATGATACTTGATAGCTGTCCAATCTTTTGAATGGACACAAAACCATTGGTGTAAAATGGGTCATTAAAACAAAACTAAAAGAAAATGGTAAAGTTGACAAATACAAAACACGTTTAGTAGCCAAGGGATACAAACAGCAGTATGAGATCGACTATGTAGAAGTTTTTTCTCTAGTTGCAAGACATGACACGATCAGATTGGTGGTTGCATTGGCGGCATAGAATTCTTGGCCTATTTTCCAGCTAGATGTCAAATCGGCATTCTTGCATGAGTATTTGGAGGAATAGGAATTTGTCGAACAACCCCCTGGTTATGTTAAGATTGGAAATGAGCATAAAGTTTACAAATTGAAGAAAACTCTTTATGGGCTAAAACAAGCCCCTCAGGCTTGGTATAGTCGTATTGAAACTTATTTTCTTAAAGTTGGTTTTTCAAAATGTTCTTATGAGCATGCACTTTTTGTCAAGATTAGAGATAAAGGGAAAGTGCTCATTGCTTGCTTATATGTTGACGATCTTATATTTACTGGAAATTGTGATGCCATATTTGAAGAATTCAAGAAATCTATGATGGATGAGTTTGAAATGTATAATCTTGATATGAGCATTACTTTCTTGGCATAGAAGTGGTACAATCAGGTGATGGGATCTTTATTTTTTAAAAGAAATATGTGGGAGAAATTTTGGACAGGTTTCAGATGAAAAATTGTAATCATGTAAACACTCCACTTGAGTTTGTCTTAAAGCTTTACAAAGATCATGAAGGGAGGAATGTTGACAACACACTTTACAAACAAATTGTGGGCAATTTGATGTATCTAACTACAATAAGACCATACATAATGTATTATGTGAGTTTAATCAATAGATATATAGAGAATCTTACAAAAATGTATTTGTTAGTTGCCAAGTTTGTTACTTGCAAGGAACTAGAGACTTTGGGCTATTTTACAAGAAGGGTGAAAAGTTCAATTTGTTAGGATTTATTGATAGTGATTATGCAGGAGATCAAGATGATAAGATGAGCATTTCAAGTTATGCTTTTATGTTTGGGACATGTGTTATTTCGTGGTCATCCAAGAAGCAATCAATTGTCACATTGTCAAGTACATAAGCTGAATTTGTTGCTATAATAGCTTGTGCTTATCAAGCTATTTGGCTAAGGAGAATTCTTGAGGATTTGCAATTCAAGCAACCGGGAGCTACTAAAAATTTTTGAGACAACAACTTGGCAATCAAACTCTCTAAGAATCCTGTGCTACATGGAAGAAGCAAGCACATTGATGTGAATTTTTATTTCTTGAGAGATCTTAGCAATGATGGAATAATTGATCTAATCTACTGCACGAGTGAAAATCAGGTTACTAATATATTCACCAAGGCCCTCAAGATGGAATCATTTGTGAAGCTCAGAAGTTTACTGGGTGTCTACCTGTTGAAAACAATCAAGGCTTTTAACTGAATGTTAGTAAACATCAGTTTAAAGGAGAGATTGTTGAAATAATAGTTGTTTCTTGCTACACATTTTGCTTATTTGGTTTTTCGGTTATTCTAGTCTTTAAGAGTTAGTGGAGTCATGTTTAGCTAATTTGTATGTTAGTTGTCCTAGTTTTTAAGAGTTAGTGGAGTAAGTGCTTTATGTAGAACATGAGTAGTTATGGATCCCATTTTAGTAGTGTTTTTTGTTATGTATTTTTCTTTGTAAAAGACTTCGATGTTCCGAATGAGAAAAAAAAAGAAGAAGAAATTTTAGTCTCATCTCTCCTCCCCTTCAGCTATTTTACATGTAGGGCTGCCTGTCCTTGCCCAGCCTGCAGCAACAGCAGCAGTGGATGTCCTCATCATCTATCACCAGGTATCCAGTGCCTGGCAACCCCGGCATAGACTTTGCGAGGGCCTCGGGGTGGTTCCACCGGGAGAAAATTTTGAACCTTTGACCCGTCGCTTACGTGGAGCCACGTGTCGGATTCTAAATGATCTTACCCTTCGCCTACGTGGAGGGTAAGACCCACTCAATATTTTCTCTCATTCTGCCCGTGGTACATTTACCGAGGCCGCATCATGTACATCTTCAAAAGAAGAAGAAAAAGCGCTTCAGTATTTTACTACCTAATCTGGAAATGTCGAAGATTTGTTCATTTGCATGAGAAACATTAGTTTCTTGGAGTGATGCCCCCATTTATAAGAGGGTGGGCACATATTTATTTCTGAAATCCGTGGTCGGCCGTGATCAGCTCGGTTGAGCTCGCCAAATTTTGATTGGACGTTCTGGCCAGCAAGCAAGCGAATCATATTGTCACGTGCTCCTTCTCTTATCCTCGGCGGTCCTCGAAAATTCCAAGAACATTTTCGATTCCTTTTTGTTCACGGCCCCATTTTGTCTTTGCATGCGAAGGAACGAATACGACGACAGCCCAGAGGAAAATCTGTGGTCTCTAGTGAATCTCACTGGTCCAAATTCTTGGACTAGCAGTTCAGCAGCCATTGCCGATCCTGAACGACTGACTGTTGATGATGCCATGCATTAGAAAAAGAAGAAGAAAATCTGTACAAGGAGAATGGAATTTATACATATCCTAGGAAATGGCAAAGGAAGTGGAGCGATATTTTTCTTAGGCCTCAGAATCTTTTTTTTTTTTTTGCTTTTCATAAGTACGGAATTTATTTTTATTGTCCAACAGAGCCTTAATTTTGTTTTGCGGTCGGACCAGGATCATGGTGTTCGGTCTCTGTATGAACGTGAATACAAATATCAATATGTCAAACTTTTCGAAAGTTCCAAATACTTTTGGTACGGTAAAAGATAAACCGCAAGTGCCGCAGCCTAAGTAGCTAACCGAAAGCAGGGTTAATGCTGGATCCACTGCTAATGTAACAAAAGTCGTTCTAAACAAACCTGTCGCTTTTGCACGCTCGGCTTAAAACTTGTTGTTGGTTTGTTCAGTATAATTATGCCAATATTTGTTTTAGAGCCAATGTAGTCACACTTGACACGTATCAGAAATTAAACGATATTTTCTTTTTTCAGAAATTAAACGTTGTTGAAGAGCATGATAATATTACATGCACAATCTTAAGATCAATTTCACTCAATGCAAATACAATAGGAAGTGAAACTATTCAAAGAACTTCGAAAGATCACACCCTTTCTCGCGACGCCGAATCACATAGTATTGACTAGAGGACAAGGGCTGGCCAACGACTGGGATCATGAACGCCTCATCATTGTAGATCACCGTGCTTGTGCCGCCCTAGCCATCACTGTGGTTCTTTGTGTACTAGACGGTGAGGTCCTTGTTTTGAGGGAAGGGGAAGTCGTAGAGCTCGCCGTCCTTACACAGCCCGAAGAAGCAAAAATTCTAGGCTTCCTCATCCTAAATCACTAGGGCCCTATTTGCTAACCAAACAAATAGTAAAAATTTATATTCTTTTGTTCCAAAGAGTAGTTTTGAAACAAAATCGTGTTTGGTACAATTTTTGTTCTCGGGAACAAATTTCTATTTTTTTGTTCCCGGGAGTAGATTTGGAACAGAATCAAGAATAAAAAAAAAAAGTTGATTCTTATTCCCGGGAACAATTCTAGATAGTGAAGTTAATAGAGGGAAAAATAAAACAAAGTACCTTCTCTGGAAATGGTGGCGTCGGTACTGTGGTGGATATGGGTAGCACAACAACATAATCTTCGGAGGCCAGGTTCCGAAAGAAAAGTATACAATCGAATCGGCCCAGATCTTGCAAGATAACTTCAAAAAATGCGACTTTTAGGCCTCGCAATCGGGGAAAAGCAAGGAATCATCAACTTCTCTTACCTAGGTAGCACCCGAGAAAGGGGAACTCAAAATTAACGTTGATGGCGCTCTCGGAAAGGACGCGATGGATGGCGTCGTAGCATGCATATGTTGGGACTTTACTGGGAACGTCGTCGCTGGGCACACCAGATTTGACCAAGCTTCCACTCCACCTCAGGTTGAAGCCCTAGCGTTGCTTGAAGGACTTCAGTTCGTGTAGAGAAAAGGTTTTGAGAGAGTTTGTATCCAGTCAGGCCGACTAAATCTGATAAGTGCTCTAAACTCCGTGGATCAATATTCATCGGAACCGCACTTGCTTATCATGGAATGCTCTCTTATCCTTGCAGGCCTCCAATCAGTGAGGTTTGAATTCGGCCCAAGAAACTCTCAGGCTCTATTTGGTAACATTTCTATTCCTCTCAATTTCTCTGTTCTTTTATTTCTCGGAACAAAGTAAAAAAAACATAAATCCATTTGGTAATGTCAATTAATTTTTATATTTTCCGGAATAGAAAAGTAGCTGGAGAATATATTTGGAATAGAAACAAGAAATTAAAAAAAAAAAAGTAACTTCTTGTTCCCAGAAACAATTTCTAGAAAAAAGTTTCTTCTTTTCTTTTCTTCTTTGTTGATGCCCCTTACCCCTCACCGTTGCCCTAGTTGTCTAGCCACTGCCGTTACCCGTGCCTAGCATCGGCCGTTGCCACCACCTACCGCCCACTGCAGACTAATTGTTGCTAGCTAACCATCTTCTTTGCCTGATGCTCATTGACTAATAGCCGATCGCCACCTGCATCGCACCGGTCAAATCCCGGTCACTGATCATTGCCACTGACCTCCAATTGCCACCGGCCTTTGATCGGCCGATCACTGTTGGCGATCGCCGATGACCATCAAGGCCAATCGCTTGTTTTTTGGCTAAGCTGCCGCCGCTGATCGTCGCTGCTAGTCACTGATGACTGCCAACGACGTCTACTCCGGTGATTGGGGTCGACAGCAGTCGGTGGCGGCATCGAAGAATAAGAAAAAAATTAAAAGAAATTCTATATTACAAAAAAGAAAAATTATAAATCGTACCAAACACATTTCTATTCTTTTTTCATTCTAAGAATAGAAATTTTATATAATTATCAAACACGTTCTTTTATTGAGAAATTGTTTTGGGGAATAGAAATAAAAAAAGACTATTTATAAAAAAAAAGTTATTCCTTAGAACCAAAGTGTTACCAAATAAACCCTTATCATGATTGTTGATTAGGCTGCAAAGGCTCATAAGAATCGCTGTCTTCCTTATGACTGGACTTTTTTGTCCCTATCAGCCCTTTGGGTTTCGCTTTGTAGGGATTACCCATTGTGGGTAGCACTCGTATGATATAAATAAAGCTTCATATTTCGACCAAAAAAAAAGAAAGGTGGTGTTGCAACGTCAAGGGTTAAATCGGTTGACTTTTTTTACGGGGGAACTACTTTCTCGCGCGTATTAAATGACTTGCCACGTCCTTCCATCACTCGCATCGCCTTCCCCCGCTTCCTCACCAAACACTGTGATGGCCTTCTTCTGAACAACCATATCCACTTCCACAGCATTGCATTCACTGGCATAGCTGTCACAGGTATGGACCTGTTCCCACCTTTGTTGCAACGCCATCTCATAGAACGCAAACGTCGTGATTTGATCCCCGACCTCCCCATCCTTGATGAACATGAACGGGCAGTACCACTTCCGCACCACAACCGGGTTCGAGCTCTTCCTATCGATCAAGAATTCAAGGCTCGGGAGCTTTGACCTCTGTGAGTCGTTGACTCCTGGTGCGTCATCATCCAAGAAAAAGTTTTTGGGCGTTTTGCCGTAGAGGGTCCAGCTCCTCTTCAGGAATCTTGGAGGGTACCCATCTGGGGCAACGGACTTTGCATGGAAGCCGCTGAACCTGCACATGGTCTCACGCCGGTAGACCACGAACTGCTGGTATACGTCATGGGGATCCGAAGGGCTCGATTTCTTGTCTCAAATGTATCGGAAGGTGCCTTTGTCTTCTTCCGTCGAATTAGCATGAGCTTCCCTACACGGCCATTCCAGATAGAATGATTTAGACCTTCTGAGAAATGCCACGAATATAAATCATGTAATAATCAGCTAAGCTTTTACTAAAACCTATTTCCTAAGTGATGCGATAAGACTTAACTTCAACTATTGCAACTAGGGGTGTTAACGGTTCGGTTCGGTTCGGTTTTTTTTTTAAAACCGAACCGAACCGTTATGAAAAACTTCTGAACCGAACCAAATGAAATTTGAACCGAATACGAACCGAACCGAAATTTGTTTGGGTTCGGTTTTGTTTTGATTTTCACTTTTCAGTTTTGGTTTTCGGTTTTTTTTTTCGTTTTTCTGTTCGGTTTTTTTTTAGACGGACCTCTTCTTTCGTCTCTTCGGGCTTCTTCTCCAGTTATGCCAGCCGCGGAACCGGGTCGTCCTGGGTCAGGGAGACCTCCAGCTTGGCCTCCACGAAGACGGGGAGCTCCCTCTCGACGCGAGCGCAGCGCGAGATCTGAGAGGAATAACGCTCGGAGGCAGAGGAGGTGAAGACGGTGAAGAAGACGAGGAGGGCGGAGACGAGGAGCAGGAACCACTTCTTCTTCTTGTGGGGCTTGGTGGCCGCGTCCATGGCCGAGGGGAGGGGGGAGGCCAGGGGGGCGCTTAAGGGGATCAAGAATGTGATCAAGAACGTCATCAAGAAAGTGAATTGGGCAAGAAGAAGGTCATGGCTGCTTTTCTGCTCTCTGGGATCGTGGAAGGATCCACCTTTGGGTGGTGGGTTTGCTCCACCACTACCGGAGGTCACGGAATCAGTGGGGGGATGATGAGTTCGGTGGCTGTTGCGATGGAAAAGTTAATGGAGAGACAGAGACAGAGAGATGACAGAGAGAGAAAGACAGAGAGACGGAGAGAGAATAACCAAATTGTTTGGTTAATGGTTTGATGTTATTTGTGGTTCGGTTAACCGATAACAAAAATTTTGGTTTTTAATGAGAACCGAACCGAAAAAATCGAATTTTTCGGTTCGGTTCGGTTCGGTTCTTGACACCCCTAATTGCAACAAACACGAGTTCTTGCGTAGATTTTTTGCAACCCCACATCATCCATCCAATGATATTCCCCTGTCCTATTTATAAATATCAAACATATTCATCACATAATTAAAGAACAGACAGGAAGTGTAACTATTCAAAGTACTTAGAAAGATCATACCCTTTATGCTTCGCATGACGCTGAATCACATAGTACTGCTTCGAGGACAAGGGCTGGCCGACGACTGGGATCGTGAACACCTCATCACTGTATGTGTCTTCACCGTCACTGTACCGGACTGTGAGGTCCTTGTTCTGAGGGAAGTCGTAGAGCTGGCGGTCCTTAAACAGCCCGAAGCAGCAGAAGTTCTGGGCTTCCTCATCCTGAATCACCGGGTATCCAGAGCCCGGCCCTGTTGGTGTATCCTCCGAGAGGGCCTCAGGGTGCTTCCAGTAGACAGACAGAGGCCGTGTCACGTGCATCTTCCAAAATAAGGAAAAATAACTATAGTATTTCTATATGCAGTCTTGAAATGTTGTAGATATGTTCATTCACGTGAGAAGTATTAGTTTCTTATATGAATGCCCCCGTTTAAAAGAAGATGGGGTTGCGAGAGAATGTGCGCAGAAATATTTCTCTTGAGTCCCGTGCCCGTCGGGATGAGCACGGCTTGTGGCGAGCAAGCAAGCAATCAAGAACTAGAGTAGATATTACATTTTAAAAAAAAGTGACTCCTCTTCTTCCCCCTTTGAAAATTACATGGAATGTTCGCGTGGTCTCTAAGGCTCTGTTTGTTTTGTTTTTTTTTTTTTTTTTTGTTTTTAAACACTTTTTCTGTTTTTTTTGTTAGGGGAACAAAAAAGGAATGTAAATGCGTTTGGGTGCGTTTTGTTCCTTTTTTGTTTTTTTGTTTTAAACAAAAAAAAAACGAAATAAGAAACACAAAATTTGTGTTTTTTATTTCGAACACATTTGAGAAACACTTTTCTATTTTTTTCTTCTTTTTCTTCTTATTTTCTTCTTCTTTTTCTTTCGCCGGTCGCCGGCCTCGCCATGGCCGGCGACCGGCTGACGACGAGGGGGCCGGCGGCCTCGCCTAGCCACGGCGAGGCTCGCCGGCCCTCGGCGAGGCCGAGCCTCGCCGCCGCCGGGCGAGCTCGGCCTCGTCGGATCCGGGCAAGCTCGAGCTCGCCCGGCCAAGGCGAGGCCGACCTCGCGCCGGCTAGGCGAGCTCAATCTTGCCCAGATCCGGCGAGGCCGAGCTCGCCCGGCCGGCCGGCGAGGCTCGGCCTCGCCGGATCTGGGCGAGTCGGCGTCGCCCGGCGGTGGCTCGGCGAGGCTCGGCCGGGCGAGGCCGTCGGCCCTCGTCGGCCGGTTGCCGGCCATGGCCGAGGCCGGCGACCGGCCAAAAGAAAAAAAAAAAGAAAAAAGGAAAAAGAAAAAAAGGAAAAATAAGAAAATAATAGAAAAAATAAAAGAAATAAAAAAATTATACAAATTTACCAAACGTGTTTCGTTTTTATTTTTATTAGAACAAGTTTACCAAACGCTTTTTTTGTTCAAAAAATTGTTAGGAACAGTAAATACTTTTTTCTATTTCGTTCCGGAACAATTTTTAAACAAACGCAAACAAACGCACCCTAAGGTTCCTTATCTTCGATTCCTTTTGTTCATTGAGTTGTTGTCTTTACGTGCGAAGGAACGAATACGACGATAGTCCTTAAGAATTTTATGTTTTCTAGAGAACTTCACCGATCCGAAAGTCTTGGACAAGCAGTCCAGCAACCATTGCTGATCGGACTGTTGAGGACGACATTCATCAATTAAAGAAAGAAGAAAATTTGCACAAGAAGAGTGAAATTCAACTGTCTTTGGAAATGGCAAAGCAAGTGGAGCGATGTTTTTCTTAAGGCTCGGGATAAAAAGAATTTTTGATTTTTTTTCTTTCCATAAGTACGGAATTTATGAATTATTGTCCGAGGAAGCCTTACTTTTGTTTTGCGATTGGTCCGGGATCGTGACGTCTGGTGTATCCTTTTACGCAGATTTTCGTTTAGTTTTTGCAAAAAATTATGAAAAATGATATGTATAAATGTGAAATACATATATCAATATGCGAAACTTTTCAAAAGATAAATAGAAGTGCAAGGGCACGCATAATAATTATTTTATTTCTGATCAGATTTTTTTTTTCTATTTTTGGGAATAGGTTTAATAAAAAAATTATTTGGTAACGTGATTTCACTTTTTTTTTTTGAAACAAACTTTTAGTCTATAAATAGGTTTGGAATAGAAAAAATAAGTAAAATTTTTCTACTTAATAAAAACTATTCTCATCACTTGCTCTTGTGACTAGTCCACCGCCCACCAATTGCCAACCGTCGCTGCTCGCCAGCCATCGTTCTTCGCCACCACCCACCATCCTGCTGTCAACTACCCCCCATTGCCGATTGGCAGCTGATCGCTAGCGAAGGAGAAATTTCTATTCTGAGAACAAAAAAAGTATGTTTTATCAAACACATTTACTCATAAACTTATCCAAGGAAGAAAAATAGAAAAAATTATTTTTTATCAGAATTTGTATTAAAAAACAGAATGATTATTATTTGCACCCTAAGTAGCTAAGTAAATGTAGGGTTAATGCTGGATTCACAGATGATGTAACAAAAGTCATTTTACACGAGCCTCTCCTTTTTGCACACTCAGTTTAAAACTTGTTGCTGTTTTGTTCAATATAATTATGCCAATATTTGTTTAGAGCCAATGTAGTGACACTTGACACATGCTCGCTTACTATGCATTTCTCGAATTTTTCAATTATAGTTTGTTCAACTATAACCTTAGTACTAATATGTGCCTACCCAATATGAGTCATATTAGTTTGTTCAAATATAACCTTGGTACTAATATGTGCCTACCCAATATGAGTCATATTGTTAATATTTCGAGGAAATACTGACAATGAGGATTAGCATAATTGTGTAAGTAGCCAGGTTGTGAGAATAAATGTCACACCCTAATCATTGGGCACGCACCCATCCCTCACATGGTCGATATAATAGCGATGTCCCAGGACGCATCGCAGACCCTTTCATTTTAATACGCATGCGGAAGTATATAAAAATTCCCCAAACAATAAAACAATGGGATAGAAAAATAGAACTATATTTTTCACAACTGAAAAACACAACCACACTTATACAAGCAAACCTCATAGTATATAATACAATACTATTCACTAAAGATTGAACTATCACACATTAGTTCTCAACCTAGGTTTGCAAACAAGATGAGATCTTAGTCCTCATCCAAGTCGTACTCTGGATCATCCTCGGACTCCTCCTCCAGTTCCTCATCAGGGTCCTTCTCTTCGGGTTCTTTCTCTTCAGGTTCCTCCTAAAATGTTGTTCCACAACCGGGATGAGATCATGTCTCAACAAGTTTTACCCCCTAAGACCCGATTAGGAAGCCAATATACTTTAGAGGTTGTCTAAGCACAACATAAGTCATAGGACTTACCTTGGCCTCAGTTCCTTCTTACAAGTCAGTATATATATCAAATATACACGATCACATGACATCACATCACATCAATCAGATCGAATCATCGATCAAGCGACTTATTCGATTACATATCATCTCAACCCTTTCTTGGTTGGTTCATCTCATTTACTTAAATTCACTGCTGAATTATGGTTCAACAAGCACGGCCTACACAATCATCTCAAATACTCAACCCCAACGCTGAATTACGGCTCAGCGAGCACGGCCTACTAAAACTTTGGTGGTAATGCTAAATTACGGCTCAGCGGGCACGGCTTACTAATTCTTCGGCAGTTAGTGCTGAAGTACGGCTCAAGGGGCACAACCAATTCCAAATTTGGTGGTAATGCTGAATTACGGCTTAGCGGGCACAACCTATATTAAGTGGTAACCTATGGTCCAATGGACATAACCATATTTTGAGGTAATGCTGAATTACGGTTCAGCAAGCATAATCTATTCCAAATTCGGTGGTTTCCATGCCCTATTCTACACTGCCACACACCCATCATACATCATTTCATCTTTCAATAGTCTTCTCAATGCGACTAATAACTCTCACACAATTAATTACTCTTGGCCAAGGACTGTGTGCTTCACACTAAGAGTCCTCAATCAAAATAATAATTGGCCTATTTCCCTCGTATTAACGATACCCGATAAAAATTTATCGTGTGTGGATACATGGTTGGCTTTAGCCAAAATATCATAATTTCACTTTCCATAAATCCCATCATTTTTTGTAGTCCACCAAAACATTTTTGGCATTATCAACCGATGCCCGGTTATTTTTCAATTAATAACCAAGATTATTTAATTTATGAATAAATCCTAAAATCACCAATAAATCAATTTCTCACAAATTAAGGTTCAAATAAATAAACGGACTGCACCACGGTAATCAGCATAAAATTCCAGTCGTCAGCTATCCCTGCCTAATTTTCGGAAAATAAATAAATAATTAAATAATTCCGAAAATTATTAAATAAATACAATAAATCCAATTTAGGCCCATAATGCCTAATTGGAAGCCGAGACAAGCCTAGAAAAATTACCGAGACCCGTTCAATAAATAATAGGACTTGTCTACTTGCTAAGTATACTAACCATTTGCCTAACATGCATAGGTAAATCCCTAATTTAATTATTCTAATGTAATCTATCTACCTAATTGCACTTAATTAAATATAATCAACATCTAAGCATCATTAGCATACTAATAAGGGATTAGTGAGCAAAACTCACTTGTTAAAAGCGAAGATTGGAACACCACGACGACGTCGTGACAGCGGCCGAAATCCAAATTTTCGGCGGCATCGGCGGACACTTAGGCCGGGCCCAACAGGTCTTGCAAGCCCACAGTAAAAAGCTGGGCTTGGGCCTGCTTCTTGGGCTTGAAAGTCGCTGAATTGGGCTTGGAACTGGGCTTGATTGCGCGGGCCAAAACCTGAGCTGGATGGGCTGAAGCTTGCTGAAGACTTGGGCCGAAATTGCTGGATCCGTGGACTTCAATTGGGCTTCGTTGGACTGAATTTGCTGGGCTTTCAAGACTGGGTTGAACTGCTGGAGTTGGGCTGATGAAATGAAGACGGGCTGACTTGTGGGCTTCGCTAAACTAGTCTACGAAAAACAACATTTGCTGGGCTGCTGCTTGGTGAAAATTCAACTGGACTGGGCTTGCACGGGCTGAAGAAATGGAGATGGGCCGATCTCCCGTGGTTGGTCCGACTTCTTCGCTGGGCTTCGTGCGTTGCTGCAAGGGAACGTTGCTTCGGGCGTGGCAGCCGGCGTGAGCTGCTGGGGACGCCGCAGCTGAAAGGCAGCTGCACTCGGTGGAGCCTGCTGGCACAAGACACGGATGAAGGTGGCAGGATGCGGTCAACAAAAAGGAAATCCCGTTGGTGGTCTTGAACGCGTGGAGGGCGTTGTGGACGAAAGATCGTTGGGCGGGAGAGCAGCAATTTCGTCACAGGGGAGCTGGCTTCGACGGAAAGGAGCTGCAGGGTCAAAGATGGGGAGGGTTCCACCGGTTTGTTGACCGTGAGCTAGCGTGGAGGTCGGGACACCTGGAGTGCCATAAGCTTGGCAAGACGCCGACACTTAAGCCGCCATAACTTTAAAATGGTACACTTAAGTGCCATCATCGGAGCAAAATGGGACACTTAAGTGCCACTCGGCGAAAATCCGGCCAAATGGCTGACGTGGCAATTTTCCGGCGATCTTAGTCCAAAACGGCGTCGTTTTACACGGCGACGTGGCGGAGAAACGCGAAAACGACGCCGTTTCGCGTGTCTACGTGTAATTATTAATATAAAAATTAATTAAATTATAAAGTATTCAAAAAATTAAAAAAAGAAAATTAAAAATTTTAAAAAATTAAGAAAAATTTAAAAATTAAGAAAAATTTAAAAATTAAGAAAAATTTAAAAGTTTTAAAAAAATAAGAAATTAAAAAAAAAAAAAAGGGGGTCGAAGGGGCGGCCGAGGGCCGAGCCCTCGCCGCCGCCGCCGCCGCCGCCCCACCGTCGCCGCCGCCGCCGCCCCGCCGTCGCCGGAAGGGCGGCGGCGAGAGGGGGAGGGTCGGCCGGGGTCGTCGGCCCCCCCGGCCGACCGACGGTGAGGGCTCGCGACCCTCGCCGGATCGCGGCGAGGGCCGCGACCCTCGCCCCGGATCCGGGCGGGCTCGCGGGCCCTCGCCGCCGGTCGGCCGGCCTCGCCGGCCCGACCAGGCCGGCGACCCGGCCGACCCTCCCCACTCCGTCGCCGGCCCTTCCGGCGGCGGCGGGAGGCGGCGAGGGCCCGCGAGCCCTCGCCGGATCCGGGCGAGGGTCGCGGTAGGGCGCGGGCCGCGACCCTCGCCCGGATCCGGCGAGGGCTCGCGGGCCCTCGCCGCCTCCCGCCGCCGCCGGGAAGGGCCGGCGACGGAGTGGGGAGGGTCGGCCGGGGTCGCCGGGCCCGGCTGGCCGGCGAGGCCGGCGGGCCGGGCGGCGGCGAGGGCCCGCGAGCCCTCGCCCAGATCTGGGGCGAGGGTCGCGCCCTCGCCGCGATCCGGCGAGGGCCGCGAGCCCTCGCCGTTGGTCGGCCGGCGCCGGCGACCCCGCCGACCCTCCCCCTCCGTCGCCGGCCCTTCCCCGGCGACGGCGGGGCGGCGGCGGCGAGGGCTCGCCCTCGCCCGCCCTTCGACACCCCCTTTTTTTTTTTTTTTTTTCTTATTTTTTAAAATTAAAATTTTTAAAATTTTCTTATTTTTTAAAATTTTTAAAATTTCTTAAAATTAAAAATTTTAAAATTTTTAAAATTAAAATTTTTAAATTTTTTAAAATTAAAATTTTTAAATTTTTTTTTTTAAATTTTTTAAATTTTTAAAATTTTTTGAAATTAAAATTTTTAAATTTTTAAATTTTTTATTATTTTTTATGCTGATTTGGAGCTCCGGCGAGCCACGTAGGCGAAAAATAATAATAAAAAAATGCCACGTAGGATTTCCGGCAAGGGTCGCCGGAGGTGGCACTTAAGTGTCCCACTTGAAAAAAAGTGGCGACTTAAGTGTCTGGTTTGGAAGTTATGGCACTTAAGTGTCGGCGTCTTGCCATTGTGGCAGACTTGCGCTGTACTTCTGCCGCTAGCGTGAGATGGAGAAGACCGAAGAGATGCGTGGGCGAGGATGAACGGCAGAATTTCAGTGAAGCAAAAGTTTAAGCAGCTGCTGGCGTCTTCAATTGATTGTGGGCTTCAAGGAGTTTCCGTGGAGGACGTGAGCTGGCATAAATCAAGAGAAATTATGGCTGAAGGAACGAAATGCGAAGGAGAATGAGAGTGAAGCAAAGATGTGGAGAAGATAGGGACCAGCGGCCAGCTTGCAAGAGAGCCTTGAAAGTCCAAATTATATATCTAAATCATCATTAGATGCCTAAAAAGTCTTCCAAGCTTAGCCTCATGTCCCCAATTCTTTCTTGAAGATAATTCCACCATTAAATCGAATTTAAAGCCCAAAATTGTTGCCACAAAACCAAGCTCCGAATTTCTTAATTTTGACTTCAATTTCTCATGAAATTTCCCAAATCGACGTCCAATTTCATTGAAGAAAACCCCATATAATTTTCTGTAAGTCCCCAATACTCAAAGGCTCGGCTTGGAAGTCAAAATTTCCTTTAATTTGGCCCGTCCAAATTTCCATTAATTTTTCGCGGCATCTGAATTGATTTTCCATAAAAATCTCAGAATTTCTGAAAATTTTTCGGAGGATGAGTCAACGTTCCTAAAATAGATCATGACACCACAGAACTTTCAATTTCTGAAATCGGGTTCAAATTCATAGTTAATTTCACTCTGGCGTATTTTTCGCGTGACCTAGGCTACCGGGTAGTTTTCAGAGATTTTTAGTGCAAATGACCCGTGGTCAATTTTCTTCGAGCCACAATGAAATCACTCGACACATTGGCGACTCTTGGTAGTCATGAAAATCTTAAGATTTCAATTACGGGCATAGGGTACCCAAAACGACAGAAAATCGGTCTAGTGCCGTTCGACGAGAATTTTGCCATCAGGTGGAATCACCCACACTTTGATCACACATCTTAGTCGAATCGACCTATTCCCGATCTCTGATCGATTTTGCAATGCCGTAATGACCCTTGTAGACTAGCACGGTTGAGTAGTCGACTTCTGGTCGAATTCTCAAATACATTGCATTAAAATCTCTTAATGACTTCCCCAGATCGTTTAGTTATCTCACGAGTGATCAGCTCTAAGAATAACACTATAGACGCATCGATGAAATGCCCAATTTATTCAATTGAAAATGGTATTGGAAAATTCAATATGTCACAATAAGTAGAGGGTCAAAACCACACACGCACACAAAAAAAAAAATTCTAAATCAGTACATTCATATCATAGTTATACATAATTAATTTATGTGTCGTAAAAAATCTCAAAGTGCTATACTCATGACAAATCTATGAAAATCTCGAGGCAAAAAAATTGGGAAAAATTAGGGAATTTTAACATATTTTCAAAACATGAAGGAGCTCTTCGTGCAAAATTATCATATTTAAGTAGATTTTCTTATCTCAGTTCATGTTCTTCAATTTTGGCTTCCCTTGTAAAATGTTATTTAGAAGACTTATTTAAGTTAAATTTGCACATCGAATCCACGTTACACACCAATCATTTGCGTTATTTGCCACGTGTGTTTTCATTTCCACGATATAACAGGGATATTGGATGTAATTAATGAAAAATAAATTTGTCAAGGGTGCATCAATTTTGGATTTTTTGCTATAAAAATTAGTTAAGATAAATGCGGCACAGATGTATAAATTTGAGATTTTTTGTGGTACTAACGTTTAAGTATATTGATCTTCAAAGGACTTAATCGGTTAGATATATCATGCAAGTTAAAGAATTCATTTACATGTTTCAAAATTAAAAATATATAGTTATACAACCAACATAAACTTAGGAATAATTACCATAAAAGTTTCAAACGTAGTGTCAATTCAATTCTAAATTTTTCAATTGATCAATTTAGTACTAAACATTTTGATAATTTGTCAGTATAATTCATTCGATCAGTTTTGGCCGTAAATTATTAACGTGAACTCTAACTATCCTACGTAGCACAACCGGTGTTGACATGAAATTTTTTGGATTTTTTTTTAGAACTCTTTAATTTTAAAAATATTAGTTCTTTTCTTTCGTTTTTTTTTCCTTCTTCCTCCACAGGTCGTCGAACCTCCACGATGACTGGTGATTGGCCACATGCGAGGGCCGACCTAATCAGTCGGGCGAGGCTCACCCTTATAGGGGCAAGGTTGCCCAAGGCCAGTGAGGTCAAGCCTTACCGACCTTTGGTGAGGCTCAATTTTTCTGATGTGAGGACGCGCAAAGCTCGCAAGGCATAACCTCCGTTGAGTCTCTCTCTCTCTCTTTCTTTCTTTGTTTCTTTCTTTTTTTATGTAAATATTGTCATAATCAATTTACATGCTTGTGGGACTTGTGGTAAGAGGTGGGCGGAATTTGCGCTTCTTGCCTCTATTCAGCGTTAAGTGAGAGTAGCGCCATATCCTTTCCGTGCTACTAGCAAGGGGTCAAGACCCAAGCTTATGGAAGGCATTTTTATGGTCACCTGGCTCAAGCACACTTGCGGTTAGTACAAGGGCACTTTTACAGATACATATTCGGGCAATCCCTGGCACGCTTTAGTATTGAGCATAGTTAAAATCTCATGCACAACATAAAGGAACGTTAGAAAGCTATTCAAAGGTATAACTGCTCAACCTCCATAATCAAGTTCCTCGACAACTTGTACTGGCTTATGCTTTTCTTTTTTATGATCTAACATAAGTGGAATTTCACACCGTAAGTAACATTGGTCATTGCTTGCTTATCGTGCTTCATGCGCACACAGTCGCTCAAATGTTTGGGCATTGTGCCTTAGAAACTTTAGGTCTTTGGTTTGAGGCATTGATGAATAGTTTACGACAACTCCAAGGTCAGTGCAGTTGGCTGGGGCTATAGAATATTTCTGACTTGAAAATTGGACATCTCTTGTTCAAATCCCACAAACCATATGTAAACTGCTGTAACTTAGGGCAATTTGCAAACGTCGAACGTCCAAATTAAATCCATTCATTGATCTTTCGGGGTATTGCATGGGTCTCAAATAATCGCGTCTCCATGCTTATACTCCTAAAATATCAAAAAGCAAAGAAGAAAGTATGCCCAACGACTATGCAAGTGGATTGTATATGATTTGCCTTGGCCGGACCTCTAGTCTTTTAAGAAAGCACATGTGAAATTCAACTAAAATGTCATCTCGTTTTGCCTTAAAAACCTAAAATTTTTACCTTTGCTTGTTGCTTACATTTCTCCATTGACTGTTCCTCACGGATGGACATGGACAACATCGGATACTGAAAAGCCAATACAAAAATTCTCACTCCTTGCTCTACATCGGTAGGCATATTTACAATAATGTAATTTACAGCATAGACGAATGAACAACACTTGAAGGAACAAGTACAAACCAAGCATGTCTAGCATAAGAACTTAGCTAAGCTTTCATGGGCAAGAGACACAGAAACAGCAGAGATTAAACCAACAAAAGACAGAACACTGATGAGGAAATTTCACTCCCATTTGCTCCTCACTTGGTGCGTGTGCATGAAGTCATAAGCCAACACCAAAGTCTTATCCATTCTCTTCAGCACAAAACTCTCCACCAACACATAACAGCCAAACCTCTTCCAATTCTCGCTCGACCCGCTTTTGATGAACTCCTCCGCTCTCTTCACCCTCACTCTCTTCTCTCCCTCCTTCACCCAACCCGCTCTCTCTTCCTCCCACCTCATCCTCTCCACAATCGCCATGCCTAGCCCTATCCCTCCTCTCTTACTCCTAAACCACACCACTCCATCACTCACCTCGCCCTCCCCAGCTTCCTCACCAAACACTGTGATGGCCTCCTTCTGAACAAGCACATCCACATCCACAGCATTTCCTTCACTGGCATGATTCTCACACACATGGACCTGTTCCCATCTCTGTTGCAGCGTCATATCGTAGAACGCCGAGGTCTTGATCTGGTCCCCGACCTCCCCGTCCTTGATGAACATGAACGGGCAGTACCACTTCCCCACCACCACTGGGTCCGAGCTCTTCCTTTCGATCAAGAAGTCAAGGCTCGGGAGCTTTGACCTCTGAGAGTCGTTGACTCCTGGCGCATCGTTATCCAAGAAAAAGTTCTTGGGCGTTTTGCCATCGAGGGTCCAGCCTTTCCTCTTCAGGAAACTCGGAGGGTACCCACCTGGGGCGACGGACTTTGCATGGAAGCCGCGGAACCCCAAAATCTCACGCCGGTAAATTACGAACTGCTGGTATATGTCGTCAGGATCCAAAGGGCTCGGTTTCTTGTCTGGAACGTATCGGAAGCACAAGCAGGTGCCCGTGTCTTCTTCCATCGTATTAGCATGCGCTTCCCTACACGACCATTCCAGATAGAATGATTTAGACTTTCTGAGAAATGCCACGAATATAATTCACGCATTAAGCAGCTAAACTTTTACTAAAACCTATTTCCTAAGTGACGTGATAAGATGTAACTTCAACCACTGTACTAAAAGCGGATTCTCGCAGAGATTTTCTCACACCCCCACATCATCCATCCAATGATATTCACCTGTCCTATTTATAAATATCAATATATTTATCACCTAATTCAACAACAGACAAAGTACTTAGAAAGATCATACCCTTTGTGCTTCCCACCACGCTGAATCACATAGTACTGATTGGAGGACAAGGGCTGGCCGACGACTGGGATCATGAACACCTCATCATGGGATGTGAATTCACCGTCACTGTTCCGGAGTGTGAGGTCCTTGTTCTGAGGGAAGGGGAAGTCGTAGAGCTCGCCGTCCTTGAACAGCCCGAAGAAGCGGAAGTTCTGGGCTTCCTCGTCCTGGATCACCAGGTATCCAGAGCCAGGCCCCGCCGGCGGAGCCTCTGAGAGGGCCTCGGGATGCTGCCGGTACATGGACAGAGGCCGCGTCACATACATCTTCAACAAAAGAAAAAGAACTTCTGTATTTTACTACCTAATCTTGAAATGTCGAAGATCTGTTCGTTTGCGCGAGAAACATGAGTTTCTTGAAGTGACGCCCCCATTTATAAGAAGGTGGGCAGGCATTTCTTTCTCGGTTGAACCGGCAAAATTGACTGGATGTTTTGGCCAGCAAGCAAGCGAATCATGTATCGTCACGTTCCCACTCGTCTTCTTTGACTTGGCTCCTTCTCTTGTTGTCATGTGCTGGTCCTTGAAAATTCCAAGTACATTTTCCATTCGTTTATGTTCATGGCCTTTTTGTCTTTGCAAGGAAGGAACGAATCCGACGATGGCCCATAGGAAAGTCTATGTTTCTCTAAGTGAATCTCACCGGTCCAAAGTCTTGGACAAGCAGTTCAGCAACCATTAATGGATAAAAAAAGAACAAAAAGAAAAGTCGTACAAGAAGAACGAAAATTCAACTACGCTATCGGTTTCGTATCCAATATATTTCGTCCAAATGTTACCATTTGGTGCAAATATGTGCCCACCAATTTCGTGTCATTTTTCGAGAAAACACTAACAACGATGATTAAAAGTCTCCATGTGAGTAGCCAGATTTATGTGATTAAGTTCATTAATGATGAAATAACGTAATTACACTAATCAAGTAAGTTAAAATATTCAATTGCATAAATTAAAAGTTTAAGGATTGCATCCAATATAAGATTAAGATAAAACTTGAAATGATTCCCTTTCTTTCATTTTATGGAGATGTTAAGATCCTCATAAGTCATAACAGGAACTAAAAAGATTTTTATTTTTATTTTTATTTTTTCTTAAGAATGATTTTTTTCTGCCGAAGATAAAAACAGTATACTCTTATGTTTTATTTTTTAACGATCTAATATGAGTGGAATTTCATTCACTAGTAACGTAGGTCATTGCTTTCTTTTTGGCTTACTTAGTGATGCTTCTAGCGTACGCACTTCCTTAAATGTTTCGCCATTTCGTCCTAGAAACTATAGGTCTTTGTTTCGAAGCATGGTTGAAGAGTCTTTACAACAATTCATGTGTTGGTGTGATTGGTTGGGGTGCTAGCTTCTTCATCAAAAATTGGAGATTCGAATCCCACCAAGTACTTGCAAACTGCTTTACATTAGGACAACTTATATACGCCAAATATTTGAATTTAATCTGTTCGTGGTGCTTGGGAAGTGTTGCAATACTTTCGAAATAGCCATGTTTCCACACCCATGCCCCTGAAATGTGTTTGTGCATAACAATTTCAAGTGGATTGTACATGGTGTGCAGTGGCCGAATCTTTGGTCTTTTAAGAAAGCATTCTTGAAGTTCATCTGATTATCAACTCGTATCGCCTTAGAAACGGGAAAGGTACCAAAATAGTCCTAAATTTTTAGCAGTGGTATCAATTCAGTTCTAAACTTTTCAATTATATCAATTTAGTATTAAACATTTTTACATTGGTACCAATTCAGTCCATCTAGTTAATTGAAGTCGAAAATTGTTGACGTGGCCACTTTGGTGGTCTTATGTGGCGCCACATGAATAAATTTTATAAATTTTTATATTTTTTTCAGATTTTTTAAATTAATTTTTTCCTTTTTCTTTTTTTTTTTTTTTTTTTTTTTGTCTTTTCTCCTTATTGTTTGGCCGGCGAGGTCGTCGGCCGGCCGACCATCGCCGGCCACCGGCCGGTCAGTCGGGGCAAGGGGCCCCGCACCCTCGCCGGCCATTGTTGAGGGCTACCGCGCCCTCGTCAACCACAAGCAAGGGTGTTAGCCCCCGCCCAGATCCAGGCGAGGGCCAAAACCCTTGCCAGCCAACCGACAAGGGCCTCTGCGCCCTCATCAGCCATAGGCGAGGGCGCGGTGGCCCTCGCCCGATCCGGGCGAGGGCACGACGCCCTCACCCGCCACGAACGAGGGCATCAAGCCCTCGCCCGGATCCAAGTGAGGGCCACAGCGGCCTCGCTCATGGCGTGCGAGGGCATCGTGCCCTTGCTTGGATCTGGGCGAGGGCCGCCGTGCCCTCGCCTGTGGCCAGCAAGGGCGCAGAGGCCCTCACCTAGATCTGATAAGTGATCTAAACTTCGTGGATCAATATTCATCGGAAGTGCACTTGCTTATCATGGAATGCTCTCTTATTCATGCAAGCCTCCAATCAGTGAGGATGAATTCAGCCCAAGAAACTCTTAGGTTCTATTTGGTAACATTTTTATTTTTCTCAATTTCTATTCTTTTGTTCTCCAGAATTATAAAAAAGAAAAAAAATCTATTTGGTAACGTCAATTAATTTTTTTATTCTCTGAAATCAAAAAAAGTAGCCGGAAAATAGATTTGGAACAGAAATAAGAAAAAAAAAAGTAGTTTCTTGTTCTTGGGAATAATTTCTAAAAACAAGTTATTTTTTCTTTTCTTCTTCCTTCTTGCCCCTTGCCACTGCCCCTGCTGTCCGGCCATTGTTGTTGCCTGTTACAAACTGCTTCGCCTAGCGCCGGCCACCATTGCCACCTACCACCTGTTACAGGCTAACCACCATCGGCCAACTGCCTTTGCCGCCCACCGCCTATCGGCTAATAGCCGACAGTTGACCGCCGACCGCCTCCCGCTGCCCACTGGTCAATTGCTGGCCACTGACCGCCGCCGCGGTCAAAGTGGAAATCTCTCATTCAAATCCCTCAAACTTTATTTTAATTGCTGCAACTTAGGGCAATTTGCAAATGTCGAATGTCCAAATTTAATCCATTCATTGATCTTACAGGGTATTGTGTGGGTCTCAAATAATCGCGTCTCCATGCTTATACTCCTAAAATATCAAAAAGCAAAACAGAAAGTATGCCCAACAACTATGCAAGTGGATTGTATATGATTTGTAGTGGGCGGACCTCTAGTCTTTTAAGAAAGCATATGTGAGATTCAACTAAAATGTCATCTCGTATTGCCTTAAAAACCTAAAATTCTTACCTTTGATTGTTGCTTACATTTCTCCATTGACTGTTCTTCACGGATGGACATGGATCGAATGCTGAAAGGCCAACACAAATATTCTCACTCCTTGCTCTACATCGGTAGGCATATTTACAATAATGTAATTTAGTCCATAGACGAATGAACAACACTTGAAGGAACAAGTACTAACCAAGCATGTCTAGCATAGAACTTAGCCAAGCTTTCATGGACAACAGTCACAGAAACAGCAGAGATTAAACCAACAAAAGACAGAACACTGATGAGGAATTGTCACTCCCATTTGCTCCTCACTTGGTGCGTGTGCATGAAGTCATAAGCCAACACCAAAGTCTTATCCATTCTCTTCAGCACAAAACTCTCCACCAACACATAACAGCCAAACCTCTTCCAATTCTCGCTCGACCCGCTTTTGATGAACTCCTCCGCTCTCTTCACCCTCCCTCTCTTCTCTCCCTCCTTCACCCAACCCGCTCTCTCTTCCTCCCACCTCATCCTCTCCACAATCGCCATGCCTAGCCCTATCACTCCTCTCTTACTCCTAAACCACACCACTCCATCACTCACATCGCCCTCCCCAGCTTCCTCACCAAACACTGTGATAGCCTCCTTCTGAACAAGCACATCCACCTCCACAGCATTGCCTTCACTGGCATGATTCTCACACACATGGACCTGTTCCCATCTCTGTTGCAGCGTCATCTCGTAGAACGCTGAGGTCTTGATCTGGTCCCCAACGTCCCCGTCCTTGACGAACATGAATGGGCAGTACCACTTCCCCACCACCGCCGGGTCCGAGCTCTTCCTGTCGATAGGGAAGTCAAGGCTCGGGAGCTTTGACCTCTGAGAGTCATTGACTCCCCGCGCGTCATCATCCAAGAAGAAGTTCTTGGGCGTTTTGCCATGGAGGGTCCAGCCTTTCCTCATCAGGAATCTCGGAGGATAGCCATCTGGGGCGACGGACTTCGCGTGGAAGCCACCATAGCCGCATATAGTCTCGCGTGGGTAGATAATGAACTGCTGGTACATGTCGTTGGGATCCAACGGCCTCGGTTTCTTGTCTTTAACGTAGCGGAAGCACAAGCAGGTGCCTTTGTCTTCTTCCGTCGAATTACCGTGCGCTTCCCTACATGGGCCATTCAAGATAGAATGCATAATAGTTTTTGAGATGCACATGAAAATAAATCATGCAAGAAGCAGCTAAACTTTATTAAAACTTATTTGCTAAGGCTCAATTTGACAACAACCATGTTTCTTTATTTTTCTGTTCCTTTTTTTTTTTTTTTTGGTGAAGGTAATAAATTATTTTTCTATTCCTTTACTCTCCAGAATAGGAAAAAAAAACACATTTGTTTGATAACATCAATTAATTTTTCTATTTTCGGGAATAGAAAAGTATCTAGGAAATAGATTTGAAACAAAAAAAAAAAAAAAATAGTTTCTTGTTCCTACTAACAATTTCTAGAAATAAGTCATTTTTTCTTTTCTTCTACTTCTTCCTTGCCGCTTGGCCTTTGCTGCCACCGCCATGTGGGGGTGGGTGGTGACGGATGGCGGTGGACGGCAATGGCAGATAGCGAAGGAAAAAAATACTTAAAAATTTATTAAAAATTAAAAGAAATACTACGTTATAAAAAAAAAATTTGTAAATCGTATCAAATGTAAATTTTGTATAATTATTAAACGCGTTCTTTTACTCGGAAATTATGTAAAAAAAATATTTAAAAAAAATTCAAAATAGAAATATTACCAAACAGACTTTATGCGACGTGGTATGATGTAGCTTTAACTTTTGGAACAAAAGTGAGTTCTTGCATAGATTTTTTTCACACTCCCACATCATCCATCCACTGAAGTACACCTTTCCTATTTATAAATGTAACATATCCCTCACCTAATTCAAGAATAGACAGAGGAAGTGAAACCATTCAAAGTGCTAAAAAAGATCATACCCTTTATGCTTCCCGCGACGCCGGATCACGTAGTACTGATTGGAGGATAAGGGCTGGCCGATGACTGGTATCATGAATACCCCATCGTTGTATACCGTCGAGCTCTCACCGTGGTTCTCGGTGTAGCGGACCGTGAGGTCCTTGTTCTGAGGGAAGGGGAAGTTGTAGAGCTGGCTGTCCTTACACAACCCAAAGCAGCAGAAATTCTGGGCTTCCTCATCCTGAATCACCAGGTATCCAGAGCCCGGCCCCGCCGGTGGAGCCTCCGAGAGGGCCTCAGGGTGCTTCCAGTACACGGACAGAGGCCGCGTCACATACATTTTCCCAAAGAAAAGAAAGAAAGAAAGAAAGAACTTTACTCTTTCTATACGCGGTCTTGAAATGGTGAAGATATGTTCATGTATGTGAGAAACATTGGTTTCTTGAATGAATGCCCCTGTTTAAAAGAAGGCGGGTTTGCAATGTCAACGATCAAACCGGATGACTTTTATTACGAAGGAATGTGCGGGGAAAGTTCTTTCTCAGTCCTCTGCGCGGTCGTGATGAGCTGGGTTGACCCTGCGAAAACGATAGGATGTTGTGGCGAGCAAGCAAGCGATAAAGAACTGGGAGTAAGACAATATTAATTAGAGAGAGCGACTCGTCTTCTTCCACCTGGCTCCTCTTAATATTCCTCGCTGCTCCATGGAAACCTCATGGTACGTTTGCGTCGTCATTAGGTTTTTCATTCTCTATCGGCTCGGTTCATTGACATTTTTGTGTTCACATGGATAGCCCCACAAAGAATTTTATGTTTCCTATTGAATTCCACCGGTCCATTTTCTTGGACAAGAGCAGCTCAGCAACCATTGCTGATCCTGATCCACTGTTGACGTGGCCATTCATTTAAAAAAGGGGAGAGAGAAAATATTGGCTGGGGGAGGAAAATTCGTACAAGAAGAATGAAATCAACTGTCTCTTTCCATTTGACTTTCGTTGTTGGCGAGGTGGCGCTCAGGGGATGGAATCGCTGGGGAGGCTGACAGCGGTTGTGGAGATTTTTGCGGCGGTGGTTTTGGAATTGGCAAACGAAGTGGAGCCATGTTTTTCTTAGGGTTCAAAATGAAAAAGTAAAAAGATTTCTTTTTGTAAGTACAGAATTTTATGAATTATTGTCCAAGGAGGGCCTTACTTTTGTTTTGCGGTCCGACCGAGATCGTGATGTCCGTTTGCGCAGATTCTCGTCCACTTTTTGCAAAAAAATTATGAAATTGATATGCATAAATGTGAAATAAATATCCATACGTGAAAGTTTTCAACACTTCCAAATACTTTCTTTTTCACCGTAGAAGATATGGATAATCATATAAATGATCTTTAAACATTAGCTTAATATGTAATATTATCTGTGAACTTTTAGTTTGTCCAACGTGATCCCTAAATTATAACTTTATATGTAATATTGTTATAAATAATCTTTGAACATTAGCTTAATATGCAATATTATCCATGGACTTTTAATTCGCTCAATGTGGTTCCTGAATTATGGCTCGATATATAATATTGTCCATTTTATTCAATATGGTCTCTGAAGTTTTGAAATATGTAATCTAATCTCTTAATTATATAAAAATGTTCAATGTTATCTTAATCCTATATTGGATATTTTCATATAGCCTAGGGATTAAATTAGACATGTACCGAAATTTGATAAATAATATTAAACAAATTAAAAATTTAGAGATAATATTATGCATTGAGCTATAATTCAAGGAACATTTGTGTTTTCTTCCCAAAAAGATAAAGTGGAAGTGCTGCAAACTAGGTAGCTAATTAATAGTAGGTTAATGTTGTATCCACTACTAATGTAACAAAAGTGGTTTTAAATAGGTCTGTTCTTTTTGCACACTTGGTTAAGACTTGTTGGTTAGTTCAATATAATTATGCCAATATTTGTTGACTTCATTATGCCAGCGAGCCATGGCCTCACAAATCATGATGGCATTGAAGTGGTCAATTTTTTACCAAAATGGCACTCAAACGATTAAAATAAGAAATAGCACTAAAGTAGGCATTGTACAAAAGTTTTTAGCATTTGTGATGTTCTTTTTC
Organism: Eucalyptus brandiana; assembly: GCA_014182725.1. NCBI lineage: Eukaryota > Viridiplantae > Streptophyta > Magnoliopsida > Myrtales > Myrtaceae > Eucalyptus > Eucalyptus brandiana. Next base: position 36,818,728 of record CM024669.1, read on the forward strand.
CTCGGGTTATAACTACTCAACCTCCATAATCAAGTCCCTTCCAAACTTGTATTAGCTTATGCTTTTCTTTTTTACGATCTAGCACGAGTAGAATTTCGTCGCAAGTAATGCAGGTCATTGCGGCTTACTTATTCGTGCTTATAGCGTGCGCGTGCTCTCCAATTTGCGGCCATCGTGCCCGAGAAACTATAGGTCTTTGTTTTAAGGCATGGAAGTCTGGAAGACGTGTATGTACAACAACCCGTAGGGTTGGTGCCGTTGGTTGGTGCTTTGGAGAATATTCATGGTTGGAGAACCACGAGCAAAATCGAGATGCTAGTCCCTGTTATCTGATATAGTATGTTGGGTGGTGATTATGGAAGTTAACTTGTGCTCTGAATTGTGATTAGAGTTCTTACAAGAGTCGTTTTGGTTGAATTTGGGATTTTAATATGTCTGGTCTTTTGTCATGCCTAGAACAGAAACTAGAAAAAGAGCTGCTGGCACATGAAGAAACCAGAACTACAGAGGAGAAATCATAGAATCCTGCTACTTGACTGATACAATTGGTACAAAGCTTTGACAAATCAATCAATCAATCCTTCTCATCATTCCCATTTATTCCTCAGTTGACGGGTGTGCTTGAAATCATAAGTGAGCACTAGACTCCCATCCATTCTCCTCAACACAAACCTCTCCACCAACACGTAACACCCAAACCTCTTCCATTCACCAACACCACCAAACTCCTCCACTCTGTTAACCTTCCCCTGTTTCTCATCTCCATTAACCCAACCCACCCTTCTCTCTTCCCACTTCATCCTCTCAACAATGGCCAAGCTCAACCCAACTCTGTTCCCTCCTCTCACATCACCAGCACTCCCGCACCACAGCACCCCGTCGGCCACATTCGCGTCCACCACTTCCTTCCCAGCCACCGAGATGACCTCGTCTTGCATAACCACATCCACAGTCACCCTATTACCTTCTTTACCGTTGTTTTCGCGGGTGTATATCCGTTCCCATCTTTGCTCGAGTGACATCCCATAGTACATGGACTTCTTTATTTGGTCTCCTACCATTTCATCCTTGATAAACATGAATGGACAGTACCACTTTCCCACAGCCACCGCATCGGATCTCTCTTGTGCAATCGGGAAGTCAAAGCTTGGAAGGAGTTCACGCCGTGGACGATCAATCCCTGGTGCGTCGTCCAAGTAGAAGCTCTTTGGGGTTTTCCAATAAATCTTCCAGCCCTTTCTCTCTAAGAATCTTGGAGGGTACCCATCTTGCGCGACAGACCTGGCGTAGAACCGGCCCGAGTCAAACAGAGTTTCGTAGGGATAAATCACGAATTGTTGATACGGGTCATAGGGATGAAGCGGCGCCGGATCTGCATCTCTAACTAAGTGGAAACATAAGAAGGAGGGCGTGTCCTCTTGCTTTGAATTTGCATACGCTTCCCTACAAAAGGCAATTCGCAACGCAAGTCAATGGAAATAACTTCACCATACACGGCACTTAAAATCGTACCTTCGTTTTCCTTTTTACAAGGTAATATTTTATCTTTGCTTCATTACATCATGACATGATCCACACGATAATAGATCAAAACTACGAAATGAAATGAAGAAGTGGAAGACTTTTTCTTTCTCTTTCCAGTTGAAGTGAGGAAAGTTCTTTCTTTGAAGTCAGTGTTGGAACATTTCTATCATTATTATGCGGTCCATAACTAAACGTGAACAGCATGGACAGAGGAAATATTTTCAGGTAGTGAATTTGATTCGTACCCTTTATGCCTCCCATGCGGCTGAATTGCGTAATAACGGTTGGATGACAGAGGCTGATTCAGAACCGGAATCAAGACTACATCGTCCCTGTAAGTTGTCGAGCTTGAATGGTTGTGGCCGGCTCCTCTGCTGGTCCTGTATTCGATAGTGAGGTGCTTGTCCTGAGGGAAGGGAAGTTCATAGATCCAGGTATCTTCACACCGGCCAAAACAGCAAGTATTCACGGCTTCTTCGTCTACGATCACCAAATAGCCTGAGTTCGGGCCCTCCGGAGGAGACGACAGGGCGTTCGGGAATTTCCTGAGCAGAGAGAGAGGCCTTGTGACGTACATCTTCTTCTCTTAACCCCAAGTAGTTATCAAATGTACAAATTATTACTTTAGTGCGCAGATACCCGATATTTATATTGCAGAAGACGATTGAATTCTGAATTCAAATGCCGTAGACATCAAATACAAGCTAACCATATCCATTGTTGACCAGTCACCCCTTTGACCATCTCTTCTCTGTTGTTGACAGACAATTCACATGCGGAAACAGAGAGAAAGATGGCTTTTCTGAATCCACCCTGACCTTGGAAAAGTCATTCCACTCCTACCGGGAGAAGTAATCATAAAATCTGCTTCCTCGTGTCCTCTGACTTTTCCTTTGATGTTCTTTATTTATCATTTGAGCAACAAGACAAACAAATGAGCGTATGCCTCAATCAAATTCCAGCACACGGATCAATCGTCGAATTGTATTAATTAGTCTATTCAAAACCTACCCTTGTTAGCATTCAGCCTGTACGTACCAATAAATTTAAAACAAATGTGATAGATTGCAAACAAGCTAAGAAAAGAGGAATCCTTTTTTCTTTGGAGGGTAACAAAATGAGGTACCCTTTTGCCTGCAAAAATGATATATACAAATGAAATAGCAAGCTCAAAAAAACAATGTTAAATCGAGACTACGTTCATAACATCTTAAAAAGCAAAGTCCTAGAAAATCCTATAAAACTGTTCCCTGTGAAATCAGTCGATCCTAGTCCTTCCCCATGTAGTCCTCGGCTGATGAGGGTGGCTTGAAATCATAAGCAAACATCAGAGTCCAATCCATCTTTCTCAACACAAAACCTCTCCACCAACACATGACACCCAAACCTCTTCCTTTAACCCACAAATACCAAACTCTTCCACCCTCTTCGCCTCCCACTTCATCCTCTCAGTTCTGGCCAAGCTCAACCCTCCTTTGTTTTCTCTTCCCAGATAACCAACTCTCCGAAACCACATCACACCATCGACCATGTTAGCATCGTCCATGGCTTCCTACCTGGCCACTGAAACGACCTTGTTTCGCTTGGCAACTTCCGCAGCGACACTTCCCTTCCCTGCCAGTGTTCTTGCAAGCGTAAATTGGTTCCCGTCTTCACTCAAGTGCCATCCTGTGGTACAACGACCTACTCACCTGATCTCCTGATGGTCCATCCTTTTACCAACATGAACGGAGAGCACCATTTCCTACGACCGCTGCCTCAGGTGCTCACGGCTTCTGTGGTTGGGAAGTTGAATTCTGGAAGGCACCCGCTCCGTGGACCGACAATGGCCACGCTTTTTCCAAGTAGAGTTTCCTAGGGGTTTCCATTTAACTGACCAGCCTTTTCTATTCAAGAATATGGGAGGACGCCCACATTGCTGGATAGATCGCGTGCTAAACCAAGCTTGGCCGGAGCCAATGCTGTAAGGATGGATCATGAATTGTCGATACGGTTGTTGGGACGAACCAGTAATGGATCTACATGTGCGGTATAGGAATCATAAGGAGGCCACATCCTCTTTCCTCGAATTGGCATGCGCTTTCCCACGGAAAAGAGATTCCAAAATGCAAGTAAATTGGATTAGAATGTATACCAGGCTACCAGCAATCTTTATGTTCCTTCCAGTAAGACTCTGGTAGTTTTCCCTCTTATTATTTTTTATGTCAAATGGCTGAATTGCCGTCAGCCCCATTCACTCGACTTTCAAAATTAGAATAATATATGCATTCTAATTACAACTTTCAAACGCCATTAATAATGAGTTTTCACGGAACCATTTGATATACACAGTTCAACACTCTTATATCACACACATTATTTGTGTCTTGGATATAATCTCTGAACCATAAAACCTTTGAAACCTAAACTCTGAAGCCCTAACAATTCATTCAAAGCAATGCACAAGAAGAGTACTCAGTATCTCCCATTTTGTCCAAATTTCAAAGAAGATTGTTCTGTACCGATAAAGTTGACTAGGCATTCATTATTCAGAACAGAGGCCATAAGTTTCTAAACAACCATACGATAATCCAAAATCAGGCATCCTAATTTACAGACAAAATGAAGATGTTGAGTTTTATTCTTTAAGCAAGTTAAAGTGAGGAAATTACTTTACACACAAGCAGGTGCCTATCATGTACAGATCATATGAACTGACCAAATTAATGGCTAAATAGAAACAATTGCAATGCAATAACATATACTTCTTTTTTCCGGCGCAGGGATTTGATACGCCATGCCCCATATGCGCAGCTCAATGGCATGTAACAAACAGCCGATTCAGAACCAGAATCAAGATGACATCATCCCTGTAAAGCTGCATGTTCCTGTCACCAGTGATATATTGGATGGTTAGCTTCTTGTTCCGAGGGAGCGTAAGTTGGCTAACAAACTGATAAACCACCCTAAACAGCAATTCTCCGCAGCAGCAGCACTGTGGACGTCTTAAATCACCAAGTTCGGTCCTCTGCAGGTGGTGACACAGCATCCACAATACTTCCTTGCATTGAGATAGGCCTGGTCACAATCATCTCTTAGTCGTTGTTCCCCTTAACTCTGATGTACTCAATTACTTGCTAAGGTTCTCTCTTGTGTGCATGAGGCGGCACCAGAAGATCGCTGAAATTATCATCAGACCAGATTTACACTATTTCAAAGATCCTAGGATTTTAAACGAGGGAGATGACATTCCACAACTATAAAATGTTATCGCAAACAACCATCTCAATTTTCACATCTTTGAATACAATGTATAGACAAATTTCCTCTCAATAAATCGTTTACAATCTCGATGAAGCTTGAAAATTAGATAGGCCAAAATATCCCTAACTGATTTGAGTGAATAATCACAGATATCACAGACCTACACTTTTCATTTCCAGTGTTTCCTAAAATCTGGCCACAACTTTCTTCCATTTCCTTCAAACTCTTTCCTTTTCCTGATAGAATTTTGTCTTCTTTAATTCTTTTAGTTTGTTGATTTTGCAGTTCTTTTCTACTTGCTACCGTGTATACCGATGCATTTGATAACTTGGGTATTCTCCAATATAAACCTCCACGGCAAAGTAATTTTAAATATTCTTTACGATGATACCAACAATTTGTAGCTAATGATGTGGCCAAATTATGATTACTCATGAAAAAAGTATTTACTGGTACATATGTCATATTTTATCTCTAACTGAGTTTAAAGTTGAAAGAATGGACAAATTAGAGAAAGCATTTAAGGGGAAAAAGTTGTGCTAGAGAAGTCCAATTGAGCCACTTCAAATGTGCTCTTAATCAATTTGGTTTATGTTGAATGTAACATTTAAATGTATTCCTTAATGATGTAATTCTCACTTAAATGGATTTGTAAATTCATAAAATTTTCTTTTATAAATAAAATAATAAATTAAATTAATAAAAAGATTTCCCTACAAAACCTAAACAAGAGTAGAACAAACTAAAGACAAATATTCTAGGTGTTTGCCCTGTGTATTTAACCCCCCAAAAAAAAAAAGAAAAAGACATTTGTGGGGCATATTTAATAACTCCAATAAGTGCTGTAAATTCATACATGCAGCGCTTGATAAAATTAAGCACGTTTGACAAATATAATCAGTTTCGACCTAAATAGTTCAATTAAGTAAAAAAAGATCGTTTACTTCACCAAGTAAGGTTGAGCTACTTAATTCATTTAATAAAACAGATATATAAACAGCAATTCAAATCTTGCCAATTACATTGCTAAAAGCCTAAAGCCTACCATCAATAATCATCTTTTCACATTCGGTAAGATGTTAATGTACTTTAATACTCAATATTCATTCTTAAATAGCATTATACTTTCATCTTCAACAATAAAGATTTTTAACACTTAAAATTCAGTACTTAGTTTTCAGCTTTATTAAACAGGCCCTTTATCAATGAACTATTATTAATTCACATTACAGTTCGATTCAACGCATCTTAATTTAAATGAATAAAGAAATGCATTAAATCTATTATTTCAAAAACATCGAGAAGGACAAAGCTCATAAAGTTTAAGTTCTGTGACACAACTTCTCTTTTTCATTGACAATCCAAATGATCGAGTCTAAACTCAAAATTCTATTTAAAAAACTTCAAATATATTTTAAAATGATATGCCCCATTTATTAATAAGTTTCAATAGTAAATTCAATTAAAATATATCTAATCTTAAATAATATGCCCATTATAAGTATTTGTAAATGGGGCCATACCTTTGTTATATAGCTCCACAGTCCCGGGAGACGAGGGAATAGGGTGGTGGCCGAGATTCTTGTTGCAACGATCTTCAGTTGTCTATGCAAGTAGTTGGCGTGTGATCAGGGTCATGGGTCGGAGGTAAGTTGGGTACACATGACCAGTCAACAAGTACTTAGACAGGGAGCATTCTCGCGTGGGCGAGCCAAAGCATTTGGGACCCATCGTGTTACCATCATTGACCCATCGTCCTTTGGAAGCTGGTATCTGCTCTGTGAGAGAGCTAGCCACAGATAAATCTTTACACAGATGAAGCAATTAGCAATGCTCCACATGCCATCAAGCAAAAGTAAGAGTCTTATGAGGGAAGTAATACGTAATTCTCTTAAAAGAAAAAAGTGAAATAAGAATTTGTACCTTTCAAGTAGGATGTCAAGAGATAGCATCATGAGCAAACAGAAGGTCACATATTTTTTCCTCTGTGGAGACACTACCTTCTGCACAACTGTCACTTGACCAACTCTTCCTTTCCTTCTTGAAGAGCTCCACTTCCGAATCTCTTCCACTTTTTCTTAGACCAGCTAATAGTAAATCATAAGTTCCTGATGTTGGACGGATTCCTTTCTTTCTCATGCTTTTGTACACTTTAAGTGCTTTACCAGCAGCCCCAGCACAGAAGTATACACCCACCAGAGCAGTATAAGAGGCAACAGTTTTAAGATCCTGTGGCAATAGATTGAAGATCTTCACAGCATACGTAGGTCTTCTAGCACGGCCTAGTCGATAGATTAGAAGTGAAGCTAGATAGGAACCTGGAGAATGTCCAGCTCTTATCATTTCCTCAATGGCATCTACTAATGCCATCCTCCCCAATTCATTCGATCTAATTAAGCAGCCTACAAGTGAAAGATATGAACCTTTCTCAATATTAATCCCCAGCTTCTTACTGTATTCAAATGCCAACAGAGCACCATCTACTCTACATCGTCTACAGTTTTCTTCAATTATGGTGGAGGTAATTGCCACATCCAATTGCATATTCTTATCCTCCATCAAAGCAAGTAGAATATCAATAGCAATGAGACTTTGCTTCTTCAACAAAAGCAACAGAATCCCATTTTCAGAAGAAACAGAAACATCAGAAGCATCTACCAAGGATTCAGCCATCTCTTCTTTTATCACACATTCATCCAAGAAATGACGATTGACTTGCCGTAGAAGTTCATCACTCTCACCAGCACTATTCAAGAACTCCATTGCTTCCTGAAAAACAGGACGACGAAGAACGAGACAGTTTTCTTTCATGAAGAGAAGAATTTTCATTATCATAGTTACTTCCCCTGTTCTGCAACATTTCTCAATCAATATATTGCACATTGCTTTATCGGGTGAAACACTGGCTTCTTGCATGTTGTTAAATATCTCGAGAGCTTCTTCATATTTTCCTGGAAGGATCAAAATGAGATAATTTATTTCTTATAAAGCCATTAATTTCAGCAACCTTAGCTCAAACCTTCACAAGAATGCACAGGGAGAAGCTCCTGAGGGAGATGTTAGGCAGAACTAAAAATGTGCCATAGCACAGCAATAATGATAGCAGAAGCAGTCAGAATTACGTAGTGTTTCCTAGGCATCAAACTAAGATTGACACTCTTAACTCATGACAGGAAAAATTCAGAGTAGTTTTCATCTATAAGACGATAGGATGCCAGAATTTAGTGAACAGCCATTTCCCAAACTGAATCATAAATCAGAAAATAGGAAATTGTACGCGACAACACAAACCAAAAGCACGTTTGTTGCTGGGATTTCTGTGAGGAAATCCTAGACAAGTCAGCTCACAGTATACATGCATGCTCGTCGCCACAAACATGAATGCCTGACTGAAAAGAATGCAGAGAGGCAATGAAGCAAACACGACGAGGGCATCACAAACACAGCCCAATTGCACCTTACCACAACCCACAAGATACTCCATCAAAACAGTGTAAGTGTGACAAGTCGGAGAACAACCGCATTCGACCATCTCCCTATAAACATCAGTAGCCTCCTTCACCCTATCATTATCGAACAAAATCTTCATATAAGCAGTGTAGGACACGACGGTAGGACAACGCCCCTTCTCCTTCATCTCCCCCCAAATCTCGATCGCCTTATCGACGTCCCCCGCGTTCGAGTGCCAATGCATCCGCGACGTGTACGTGACCGCGTCGACCTTGATCCCCTTGCCCACCATCTGCTCGAACACGTGCTCCATCGACGAGACCCGCCCGGCCTCCCCGAAGATGTCGAGCATCGTCGTGTAGGTGTACTGGTCGTGCTTGAAGCCCCTCAACCTGGCGGCCCAGTTGAAGAAGAGCCACGCCTTCTCCATGGGCGGGTGGGTCTTCAGGACCCGGTTGACGGTGTACGAGTCCCACCTCATGGGCAGCCGCCGGAGCTGCTCCCGAGCGGAGTCCCAGGTGGAATACTTGAGGATCCTGTAGACGCCGGCGATCTTGTCCCTCATGTACGCCTCCGGGTCTGCACTGGCCGGCTCCTTCGCCGCCGGCGGTCCGCGGGAGCGCCGGGCGCGACCGGGTTTTGCAGGGTGATGCGAGGAGTGGAGGCATTCGTTCGGTACCCTCGAGCGAAGAAGAGAGCGGCGGCCGCCGCCGGGGACCGGAAGAGGAAGAGCTTTGCTCGAGACGTAAGGGAGAGATTTCCAGAAACCGCGCATCGCAGTGAAGACGCCCGGAAGAAGGCGGAACCCGACCGATTAGGCCGGCGAGAACGAGAGGGTCCACGAGCGAGGGACCTGAATTTTGGCAGGAGACCTACGTATGCTTGTGAATTAATGAATTAGTGGTGTGTCCATAAATTTAGGCTTAATATGAATTTATTTAAAATGATTCATAAAATTTTAATATATATTCAATTTAATCCTTAAATTACAGGGGCGTATAAAGAAATCGAGAATTGTTCGGACCATCCAAACTGCCCAAAATCGGACTAGATTGACCAAGAAATAGTGGTTCCTAAGGAAACCGGTTCGATTTCCAGTATAAAACCGCTTACTCAGATTGGACTAATAATAAATATAATATATAGTTAATTTTTAATTTAAAAATGAAAAATCATGAAACTTTAGGCTCTTGACTAGTTCTTTATGTTGGATAATTGTCTGCTTCTGCCCATTCATAACAAGTTTGATGAGTGTGTTCTCTTGATTACACACTTCCTAATATATTAAATTGTTGGTTCATTAGCTCTAACTAGAATGTCTTTGATGATGATTCCATTGTGTAATTCTTTATTGCATATTATAGTGTTGATGCATGAAGGTTGGTGTAATCAGTTCCATGGACCCACCAATGGTTCGATTCTTTATTGGATCCATAAAATTAGAGGTGGTTCCCATATATAATTTTTCGAAATCGATCCTTAGAGGCCAATTTCCTATTCTAGGGTGAGAATCGCCCATCCAAATTATACTCACCCCTAAAATTATCAATGATGAGCGAAATTAATAAGTTATGAGTTTTTTTCAACACGACTGCCACCATAATTGCACAATCTCAAGCTCGTATCTTGTAGGCAAGGCCATATGAACTCAAAGCTTGCGATTACCATGGCCTAAAATATCACTGCTCAAGCTCGAAGCTCACGATCCTGAACGCCCGGGCTTGAGATTTGGCTCGCAGCCATGAGAGAGCTTGGGTGGTCAAGACGGGTCATGAGCTCAAGGTAATGGGAGCTTTTCACTCGCAACAATGGCCGCTTGGGCTTCTAAAGTCGCGGCCATGGCCGGGCGCGGAGGATGGTTATGAGCAGCTATTTTATGAATTACATCGTTTAGGATTTTCCTTTGATTTTGTAGAATTTGACAAAGAAAGAGAAGAAGTAGTCGAAATGGGTACATTTTAGGATTAATATCACAAACAGTCATATTTTGGTATAATTGTGATAAATTTATCTTCTATCAGTTTCTATTAAATTTTACTATTAAATTGTTAAATTTGATGACAAATATAATAATTTGGGGTTTTCAAAAGTATTGTACTAGTTTGAAGTTTTTGGTTGATTGAGAAATTAGTTTGGAGTGAATTTGTCATGAATATACTATTTTTGGATTTTTCGTGATATTAATCCTATATTTTAAATGGCAAGTGTGTAAATTAGTTTCTTTTTTGACATTGCATTTAATAAGAATCCTAAAACGAATAAGCTCGATATTATGTGAAATTTTATAGGATCATTCTCAATTGTTTTAAAAACTTAAGTTATTAAAGGTGCATTTGGTAACGCTATGGTTTCTTTGTTTTCTTTTTTGTTTTTTTATTCCCTAAAACAAATTTATAGTTGAAATTCATATGGTAATTTTTTTGTTCCCGATAATAGATTCGAACAAAAAAAAAAAAAAAAAAAAATGCTTATTTGTTCTGGGAATAACTCAAGAAACTATTATTTTCTTTTTTCTTTTCTTTCTTTTTTTTCCCTCCTTTTCTTCCTTCAGCCAATCGCCGACCTTAACGATGGTTGACAACTTGCCAAATGAGGCCTATTAAGCTCACCAACCACTAGTGAGAGCTTGGGAAGTTGGTGTCACCTAGGTAGGTGAGGCCAACCTCTTGGTGGTCAGGTAAGGTTGAGCCTCGCGGTAGCCGAACAAGGTCTAGCCTCGACAGCTCTCACGTAGCCAGTCGTCGGCCGGTCACAATGAGACCAACAATCAATTAGAGGAAGAAGAAAACAAAAAGAAAAATGTAATAAAATTATCAATAAATTGAAAAAAAATTTAAGTAATAAAAATATTTGGGATCATATTATACGTATTTTTGTTTCGAAATTAAAAATTTAGTTTAGTTACCAAATGTTTTCAAATACTCATAAATTTGTCCCATGATTAGCAATAAAAAAATTATTTATGAATTGAAATGATTCCTGAGAATAGAAAATTAATATATACACCTTAAATAAAGACGTGATATATTATAATAATTGCGGTTTTCTATTCCTCCTAATTTGTATCGATTTCTAACCAAACGGGGATCATCTCTATCCTTCCTCGAGAGGGCAAGCCTTTCAAGAGACGACGTAGCCGGCAGCCCATCCTCGTCAATTCCACGTAAACGCTCCCATCCGATGAAAACTATAAACAAATAAGCACGACCCATCATCATCATCATTCCTAGAAGCCACCCCGACCATCCTCGCCTCCCCCAGACAGTCCTCAGAAATCATCAGTTCCGGCGGCCGTCAATCCCTACCCTTCAATCGCCCGCTCGCTCTCGCTCTCGCTCCGCCTCCCCTCCCCTCCCCTCCCGCATCGATCTGTCCTGGTGGGTTACCGCTGGCTCGACGTCTCGCGTGTTGTGGTGTCTGTTTGCTTTGTGAATCTTGCACGCTTCGCAGTTTCTAGGATTTGCGGGGAAAGTCCTATTTCCGATCGACAGCTACAGGGGTTTCGATTTGGGTTTGTCTTGTTTCGTTTGCTTTCGATTAAAGATCCGATCTTTCGTGGTGCTGCGGGGGATTGTTCGATGTTCGGTCTGTTTTTTTGCTTTGTTTTGTTTTCTTGGTTCTGTTGTTATGTCATCTGGGGGAGTCGCTATGTGCTTTAAGCTTCGTTTCTTTCTGCCTCGCATCGTTTGAGATCTATGTTGACGTTGGTGTATGTGGGAGGCTCTGGGGAAATCTTTACGCGTGTCCGGTGGCTTCGTGGATTTGTCCGGCCTTGGAAAGGATTGACCTTGGAGATCTATGTTGACGTTGGTGTATGTGGGAGGATCTGGGGAAATCTTTATGCGTGTCCGGTGGCTTCGAGGATTTGTCCGGCCTTGGAAAGGATTGACCTTGGAGAGCTTTATTGGTTCTTTTAGTTGGTTGAAACTGGAAATTCGACCTCGACTCGCAAGCATTAGAAACTCTCTTTTCGTAGTTAAACCCCATGGTCTTAATATTCGACGGAGCTGAGATTAGTATACGAGATATAGATCGAATCTGCAGTTATCAGTGTTCTGTTCTTCGCGGTAAATAGGGCGGTTTGATACAAATGTACAGTTTCTTTTCTTTTTCCATCTTATGTGACCTTGGGAGTGGTGTTCTAACATTTTCATTCTATTGCCTGCCCTTTCCTTGTGATTTCCTTTCCATAACATCTTCCATTCAGCTGGTATCTTGTATTGCACATACTTTATCCTTGCTTTGTTTATTCGACTGTTGTGCGGTCTCTAAAGCTATTTAGACAGTTTTCTAATGACCATTCGAAAATAGTTGGAGATGCTTTACGGGAATTGTTGATCTTTTTGGCCACTGGAAATTAATTGAGGTTGATTGATAAGATTTTGAAAGTTGTAATATCTCGCCTTGTAATATAAAAGTTAGCTGTGGCTGAAATTAAGAACAGTCTTCTGTTTTTTAGTCCTCTGCATCTTGGAAGTTAGAATTTCACTCGATCCATTCTTTTGGTCCAATACTTGAGTAATGCTCCATTTCTTTGATCAGGAAAGACTCAATGATCTAATGGAGTCAAAAGGTGGCAAGAAGATGTCTAGTAGTAAATCTTCATTCTATGAAGCCCCTCTTGGTTACCGCATTGAAGACGTCAGACCCAACGGTGACATCAAGAAGTTCCGATCAGCTGCTTACTCCAACGTATGTTCTTATTCAATTGCAAATGCATGGGTCAGCAGCATTTACAATTGTGAAGAGCCTTACATTAATTTCAACTATTTTTGGGGCTTTGTTAATCATTAATTTTTTGTTAATTGATACTGAACGTTGACAGACGTGTAATTTTCTTCTCCATGCAGTGTGCGCGCAAACCATCCTGACATCCCCCATTTGGCATCTCGACCACTTGAGGTGGTCAATTTTCTGGTCTCAAAATAATTTCATTTTTTTCTTCTCCTCCAAGAAAAAGTCTTTCCGTTCCTCTCTCCCTCCTCTCTGCAACTTCAATCTCTCTGCAAGCTGGGATTTCTTGTTACAGCAATGGATCTTGAAGTTTCTGCAATTGGCTTTGAAGGTTATGAAAAGAGGCTAGAAATATCGTTTTATGAGCCTGGACTTTTTGGTGATCCAGATGGGAGAGGTCTCCGGTCGCTCTCTAGGGCTCAGTTGGACGAGATTATAAAACCAGCTGAATGTACCATAGTCTCGTCACTCTCTAATGACAATGTCGATTCCTATGTGCTGTCAGAGTCTAGCCTCTTCGTCTACCCCTATAAGATTGTCATTAAAACCTGTGGCACGACAAGGCTACTTAAGTCCATTCCACCCATCTTGAATTTGGCAGGCTCTCTTTCCCTTACTGTAAGATCTGCAAAGTACACTCGCGGTTGTTTTCTATGCCCTGGAGCTCAGCCATATCCTCACCGTAACTTCAGCGAAGAAGTTTATGTCCTTGACCGTTATTTTGGAAATCTTGGCTCAGGAAGAAAGGCTTATCTTTTGGGTGGATCCAACAAAACCAAAAGATGGCACGTGTATTCTGCTTCTGCAGATGAAGTCGAGTCTGTTTCCCCTGTTTACACTATGGAGATGTGCATGACTGGTTTAAACAAGGAGTCGTCTTCTGTGTTCTTCAAATTCCAATCGGGCAGTGCAGCTGCTATGACCATCAATTCTGGAATCAGAAAGATTCTTCCCAATTCCGAGATTTGTGCTTTTGGATTCGAACCTTGTGGTTATTCCATGAATGCTATTGAAGGCTCTGCAACGTCCACCATTCATGTCACCCCAGAAGATGGATTTAGCTATGCCAGCTTTGAGGCAGTGGGATATGACCCAAAGGATATCAATTACAACCAGTTGATTGGGAGGGTACTTGCTTGTTTCCGACCAAAGGAGTTCTCCGTGGCAGTGCATGCCAATGTTGCAGCTAAGTCACTTGAGCAAAACTGTTCTCTGAATGTTAAGGGGTACTGCAGTGGAGAGCGGTGCCTTGAAGAGCTTGGAGCAGGCGGTTCCATCATGTACCAGAGGTTTGTGATGTCTGGTCGCTCCGCGCGGCCTATTATGTTGATTTCTAAAATCTGAACGCTGCTGGAGGGAGGGACGGGGGATGGTTCCTGTTCAATTTTACGTTTGCATTTCTTAGTCAAATAAAGTCACTTCATACATGTCAATCCTACCGGATATGTCGGTGTTGCTGTGTTGCTCATCATACTTCCCTTTCATTTGTTGGAATATTATGGACAAAATTTAGCAATTTGGTATGTTGGTGTAGAAGGAAACGGAGATGCTATCTGTCCCGTTGCCTCTGGTTTGACTCTTGAAACATGTGTTTGTCACGGACCAAAAGGTTCCTGGCCGCGGAATGGTCAGCGTGGCACCTGGTGAATGGACAACATTGGGCTGGCCTTTCTTCTATCGTTCTATGGAACAATATGGCAAATAAATTCCTCGTATCAAATCGTATAATGTCTGACTTAGCTTGAGCATCAAGTTTATCTAGCGAGACGGCATATCACTTTGGGCTCAATAATCGAGCCCAATAATCGATTTTTGCCTGCCATGGTATAATCAGAAGAGCAATATTAGCTCACGATCAATTTGTGCACTAGAGATCAACCTTGCTTTCAAAGCTTTGTAGAGATTTATCTTTTCTATCTTAAAACCTCAACATCAACAGACGGATTAATTGTATTCATTCCTTTTACATAATTCATTTTTCACTTGATAATCCCAAGCTCCACTCACAAAGGTTCACGAGTACAGGAGAATCACCAACCTTGATATTACTATGTAGTCACTTCCCCATGTTTCCAATCATTGATGCATCATTTTGGATCATATATCAAATGACAATGCTCACCTTGACAAAACAGACCGCTCCATTGATAGCTTTTTTTTATTGCAATTGTTCAAGCCCCTTTGGTCACTTGCTCTTTCCCTAGCAAGTATGACATTTTTCGCCAACTGCACCTTTTTAGCAGCACCTTATTTTGCCTATTGAGCCTTTCTTGATCTTAGCATACCAATGGAGATTTCTTTTTTTTTTTTTTTTTTTTTGTTGTTGAAAACAAGGCAACATACCTTTTTTAGAGATTTACCAATTGATTCGGAAACATTTTTCCAATTTTGTGAGAAATCATTTATTTCCTATGCCCTCATTGTCATCTCAGAAGCTCTTTGAGAGTCGCACTTCATCCGAGTACCTTTTGCCTTGGTCATTCATTCTCTGCTCTTGTGGGACTAGGTAGATTATAGATTTCACCAATTCAACTCACTTATTAGAGAGATCTTACTTTGATACCATTTGTCACAAGCAAGGCAATTTCCTAACTGTGGAATAACTCATGCAATGCCTAGTGAGCGGATAACACAAAGTCAACTTTCCTTATATAGTTGTTCTAGAAAACAACACGGCGGATAACTTCCTTATATTAGATTGTACCATGCCCAGCTTAGCTTGGGCATTTAGTCCATCAAGTGAGACGACAAATCACTTCACTTTAGGCTTAACAACTGGTTTTGGACACCCAATTAGTTTGTGCATGGGAGACCAACTCCACTATTAGAACTCTATAGAGATGTATTATTTCTATCTTAAAACTCCTAACATCAATTATCCTACCATTCTAATACTACTCTCACGTACCTATTGTATAAATCTTCTCCGCATCACTTACTCTTTAGTCAATAACTCTAAGCTCCACTCATAAAGATTCATGAGTACAGGAGAGTTACATACCATGATACATTGCTATGGGCAATTCATTGATGATCCTCTTGATGGTGGCGTGTACTAGACGGGACTTCATTGCACTAAGTCGGTGTGAAGCTTTTTCGTGCTTTTTCTTTTCTACTAAGCCAAAAAACATATCCATAATCTAGCAAAGATGGCGTACGTAGTAAATTGCCATAGAGCAGAGTGCTTAAACCACACTACCCTAGTTGAGCCGAAGCTAAGAAGGAATTACAGGCCACAAGATAAGCCAGCATGCCTTGAGTGTCAAGCCGAAAGGTAAAGGATCCAAAGTATCCTAATAAAGCCTTTTCGTTTGGTTGGGCCTACCAAAGAGGAGGAGAGAGTATTCCAGAAAAGGCCCAAATTGCTGAATGGGAACTCTATAACATAAAAACATCTCATGAGGACACATTGTGTGGTTTTTCCGACAATTTACTCTCTGAGATCGAAATCACTAGCTAGGTCCGGTGTAATTCACTTGCAAGTCCTGGAGATCGACTTCGGGTCTCAATTCTTCTCTTGATCTCTTCAGTCATTATGGCTGATCGCACCGCGATGCCATTGATACTAAGGTTCGATGCCTAAAATTTTTATTTCAATGGTCTCGGGACAATTATCATTTCCTGCATAACTCTAATTTCGTGGCCTGGAATGGCATCAACACAATCTAATAATTATAGGCGGCCAATCAAATTCTTCATTCTAGGAACAGATTCCAGCGATTAGTTACAACAATAATTTGTCGGATCGTAGGGGTCAAAATGTGGCTGTAGTTTAGTGGTTAGAATTCTACGTTGTGGCCGTAGAGACCTGGGCTCGAATCCCAGCAGCCACAGCAAGGCTATGGTTTTGTCCTTTTCTCCCGCCTTTTAAGGTTTTAACTGCCCTCTCGTCCTTTTTCCCCCCCCTTAACTCGGGCTAAATCATATTTAAGGAAACAGAAATCGTTCGAAGGAGACAAAGCACGGCCAACACGCAAGCGACCGTAAAAAGAGGCTTTGGTCAACCCCAATTCAACCCACTTTTTAACCTTTTTTGACTTCCTTTTTTAAGGGGGGCTCCCTGACTGATTGGCAATCAGAGCACAATCTAAAGTTGCAAAAGGAAAGGTCGGGACATGTTTGTAATGGAATTGAATCAGGGAAAAGGTTGAAATGGACAAGTGGGATGGGCTGAAAAGAGGCGCATCCCCCCACCCTCACCTCCCCCCTCCCCTTTGCTTGATATCTAAGGGGGAATAAAGAATCAAATAATTGATGATGATCCTCTGATCTCATTGGCTTTGGCTGTTGAAGATATATATTCCCTCTATCTCTTAAATTTGTATATAGTAATTCAGATCACTTTACATGTTTAAATTACTCGCATGGCCCCAATTGCAGCCCTAGTAAGTGCTTCTGAGCTGAGGAAAAAGAAGTTGGCCCTCCACTTCCCAATCTCTTTGGTACTTCCTTTTACTATAATAATGTTGGGCACTAACGATGGACACTAATTTACAAGGTCAACCCGATTAATCCGTTAGTTTTATCGTGAAAGAAAACATACTACGTTTAACTTTTTTGCGATGCTTGAATGTGAAGGGAACAAGCTAAGAAAGAGATGTGTGTTGTTCACATTGATAGATAGCATTTAGCCTCCTATAATGTATATGGACTATATAGCATCAAAATTCAGCACTTAGACGGAAAAAATCTCTAGACTTTCTTTGGTTCATAAGCATGTCGGGAGAATTATGTAAAAAGTTCTAAATCTAAATCTTTCCATTTTGCCAATTGAATTATAAACTTTTTCATATTTTGCTAATTGAGTCATTCCGATCAAATTTAATTGAAAATCACCAATGTAAATTCTGGTAATGCCATATAAGATAATCGGTGGACAATTTTTTTTATAATTTTTATGAAAAATAATTTTTTTCTTTTTTTTTTCTTTTACTTTTCTTTTACTTTTCTTTTACCAAGTTAGGCAAGCTTGGCCAACCATCGATCAATGCATACTTTTCCTTTCACGTAGTAGTGATGTCAGAGAATTGATTCCTTAGGCAAGGGGGGATGAATGGGCACGAGTACTCTCATGTCCTTTTTATGTAAGTTTTAGGGGGAAAAAAGCAACAAAAGGAAAAAAATAATAAAATCAGAAATTATAAAAATTATAAAAATTATACAAATCGTATATGTTATCACCAGTCGTTTTACGTGACACTACCGGCGTTCACGTTATTGATTTATGGTTAAAATTAGTCAAATAAACTTAATTGACAAAATGTAAAAAAGTTCGGGATTTAATTAGCAAAATTAAAAAGTTTATAACTGAATTGATCAAATGCAATAAATTTAAGATATTTTAGATAATTTTTCCAAAATATGCATACTTCCAACCGCTTTCTCTCTCCGTCTTCACTTCCACGGGTAACTTCCAATATAGGAATCTCAAGTAAACAAAAAAAATCAGGGCCATCAGAAGTTCTTTCTCCGGAACGATGATCCTTTGGGTCTGCCTGCCCGTAAATGATGATCATTTGTACGTGTCGGACTAACTTCAGTTTGACCTAATGATTACCTATTCCGTCCAAGGAAGGGCATCAGAACGTGGAGTCAACGGCGACATCTAGTGCCCGGTGATGATGATGATGATGATGATGATGATGATGATGATTACGGCGATTGCATGGGATCTGCACTGCACGTGCATTCCCGTACACTGAGCTCCTCAAGATGGTTGCCTCTCTTTGAAAGGAGAGGGTCCCCTGCAAAATCATATCCATGTGCACAGACACTTCTTCCACCCCCGTGCCATTGCTTCCATGATTATATGTTGTAGTTCCACTGAACCCATCGCGGGGGTTTGACATAGTGATGAAGGTGCTTCAGCACTCTTCGATGGCGAGAGGATTCGAATTTGACTATTGCCGATTCCTTTAGAGCCATTCTAAAAAGAGTCACGGACATATATGATTCAATAGATGCGTCATTTCCTTTAAAATTGCGATTCCAAGTTCGATTGTCACAACTTTTTTAGTCGATTTATCGAGATGATGCCCAATACTTATCCATGTGTGCTCGCATAATGCTAGAATGTGTAGTATGCATTCGCGTGTTTCTACCTACGGCTCATCAAACATTGCTAAAGATGGAATCTTGCGGGAGCCTTTTTTGGTTTTTTATTTTAATCGTGTGCGGTTCCCTCCGATGTAAGGACACCATTAAGTCAGTCAATTACGGACACTTTTTTATTTGGGTTTCTCAACTTTATGTCAGCACACTAAAATTCAAAACCGAGCTTGTTCACTCACGCCACCAGCGATTATGGCGGTCAACGCGATTGTTCCAATTACGTACTTTGTTTCCATGGAGAGTCACCTACCTGAAGAATTGACTCGAAACTTTTTTCAGGACCCTATCTTTGCATGAGAGGGGGCTTTGAGAAAGCTCTTTGCCTTTTTGAAAATTTCCCACCTCCTTTGCTTTTGAATAAGTTAAAATGCATTATTAGTTGGACAACCTCGCCGTCGGATCGTCTGAGGGGACGTCGGATGTGCGTTAGGATAGAATCCGTAATGCCATCCAACCAGGATTAATCTCAGTGGGAGGGTGAAAAGAAGAGAAAAAAAGGGGTTTGAAATAATTGAGGAGACAGAGATCTCACGGGGGGCCATTGCCCCACCAATCTCAAGCTACCATGGTCTCGAGATTCTCAACCTTTTTCACCTAATTATCTTTGCACTATAGTGTCATGACCCGATGATGTTGGATTCCTGATAGTCACAGCAGTAGCCTTTATCATTTGCCTGTACAATCAACAGGTCATCAGATTATGTGGACGCTCTCGATCGGAATGATCTCAAATCATGTAAATTTCATATGGTGTTCGCACAATGAAACAGTCAAAATTGATCTAAAGTATCTTTATTGTTGTATCATTCACTTTATATGTTTGATTTTTATTTCGCTTAATCATTCATTTGGCCCTCTTGTTATATTAAATGTTAGATTTATGATAGTCACAGCAGAAGCCTTTATCATTTGCCTGTACAATCATGAAGTCATTGGGTTACATAAATGCTCTCAATTAAAATGATCTCAAATCATGTAAATTTTATATGCTACAAACCCTCTAATGATCGAGATTGGTCTAAACTATCTCTATTATTGTATCATTCACTTTAAACATCTGATTTTTACTTAGCATAATCATTCATTTGGTCCTCTACAATGGCTATATTAAGATTAGTCTTCATTGAAAAGTCCTTAAAAAGATAAGAAGGACAAAGAAAGCAACACGACAGAGATTAGAAAATTCTAGGCATTTCCTTTTGAGGTAACGGACCAATCGTTTGTTGGCTTCCTATTCACTAAACCTAGTTGAAAGGTCGAGAAATAAGACTTTATTGTTTGTGTTGTGGTAGAGGGTATATCCCCAATTGGAGTGCTTTCTCTAACTGGTTGATGCCATTGAATATATTGAAATGGCTCAGGAAACTTTTTTTTTTTTTTTTTTTTTTGGGGGGTCGAAGCTCGGGAGTCTAAGTGAATCAATTGAAAATTCTTGAATGACATTAAACACATAGCAAATGGTCAGAGACTAAATTGAATTAACTGAAGTGCATGTAAGACATCGGATGCATTTGGACAAAAGCTTAGAGACTAAGGGCGCTGTTATAATTGATAAAGACCCTTATTTTTTCGTTCTCCCAGGGATAGATTCAAAGCCACTTAAAACGGCTTGATATTTCCACGTTCCACCTGCTTTACAGTACCGTATTCGCTGATGGAACAACGCCTTTTGTAAACATATGCATGATTGGAGGAATTTCTTCCTGTATCCATCTTTTGAGAGATTATCTAGATTTTGTTTAATTGTAGTGTAGCTTTTTATTGATATATTCTCTCTCTCTTTTGCTTTTTTTGAACTAGTGGCAGGCACGGTGGTGCCCTTCAAGTCATTCACTACCAAACACATCTGATTCTTTCTTGGCTCTTGAGTCCCAACAAGAGCTGAACAAGTGGGTTTAGTTCTTTGCTTTCTTGATGATATGATAACATAAGCAAGAGGAGCAGAGGCAAGAATCGTTTGTCCTAGGAGACATCACCCATTTTCCTAAGTATTACCAGATCAAGAGAACAACCTGAAGCTGTGTTCTCAGCTACTCCGCATCTGTTGTTTTCTTCGGACTCTGCTCCGATGGGAGTGAAGAGAGCGAATTCCTCTCTGTGCTGCGTGGTTTTGCTCGGCTTGTGGGCTTGTGTACATGGGTTGGTCTCTCCTAATGGTGTCAATAGTGAAGGTAAATCAGGACACATGCTCCAACAAGTCCTGCATCACGTTCATCTTTTCTTTAACATGTGGCTCTAGATATGATCTCTTTCTGTTGCCGCGCAGTTCTAGCTTTGATGGACATAAAGAATTTGCTAGTGGATCCTCATCAAGTTCTGAACAATTGGGACGCAAACGAGGTTAATCCTTGTACCTGGACTGCGATCACGTGTGAGGCTGATGTTGTCACTAATCTGTAAGTAGTACTAGCTCATAAGACCATTAAAAGAACCAAACTTATCCGAGTTCGTGCTCTTAGAAATTTTCACTAGGAAAAATGTTTCGAGGTCTACTGAAAGAAAAGGCTGGTCTTTTGATGCAGAGAAATTCCAAGACAGAACTTATCTGGAATGCTTTCGCCTAGCATTGGGAACTTGATTAATCTTAAATATTTGTGAGTGATCAACCATTGCTCGAGACGAGAATCTCATTTGCAAGCTTCCCGTTGGAAAAATAATGTTCTGATAAGGTTGTTGGTGCAATTCTTTTTTCATTTTTTTTTTGCAGGTTCCTTCAGGACAACAACATTTCAGGATTTATTCCTCCCGAGCTTGGGAAGCTCCAGAAACTTGAAATGCTCGACATTTCCAGTAACTCATTCTCTGGTGAAATTCCTAGCGAGCTATCCCATCTCAAGAACCTCCAACAACTGTGAGTAGATTTCAGATCAAACAGCAAAGAAACAATGAGAGAGATAGAGAGGAGAGAGATCAAACATTAAGACATGTCTTCTGATTTTTGTCCGAACTTCGTGTTGGTGACTAGGAGAATGAACTACAATAACCTTTCGGGTGCAATTCCAGCATCCTTCACTAACGTGACCCAGCTTGCTCTTCTGTAAGTTTCCGAAACACCGATCGGTCCTTTTAATTTAGAACCCAGATCTTTCATTCTGCTAGAATTACGAAAAAAAGAAAAAGAAAAGAAAGAAGCTTATGGTAATTTAAACTCTGGAATTCTAGGGATCTATCTAACAACAGTTTGAGCGGTCCAGTGCCTCGATTGCATGTGAAAACATTCAAGTAAGCCGCTTACGTCTTCGATTGTGTAAAGAGCTCATGAGAGACATGTTTCAATTACTAATACTCCTTTTCTTTTACTGAAAAAAGTCTTCAGGGGAATCCAATGTGCGTCGGCAGACCAAAAGGAGATTGTTTCCGGATTCCACCGGCACCAATTATATTTAGTGGGAACAATTCACTAAGTAAGGATTTTATGCCCCGTTTTAGCAAGATTATTTAGCTTTTATATCTGCCATTAAGATGCTATTTCGGCTCCCATGATTATCTTCTGCTGTTGAACTATGCTTGCTTCCACTGTCTTTATATTAGATCAGTTTGTGAAAAAGCTCAGAAGGTTATTGACCATTAGGTTTGGCATAGTGCTAACAAATAATTTTCTCCTTCCACACGTTAAGATTCTCAGCCTTCTGGGAGACCCAAAAGCCACAAAGTAGCCTTGGCTGTGGGTTCAACCCTTAGTTGCATCTCCCTACTCATCTTCGGATTCGGCTTCCTTTTTTGGTGGAGGCGAAGACACAACCAGCAGATCTTCTTCGACGTAAATGGTTCGTAATGCATCTAATAATTAGGAACAATAACTTGCTAATGGCATTGACTGACTGATGTCAACATGATCACCGATCCTGAATTTTTGCTCTCTCCGAATTGTCAGAGCAACATCACGAAGAAATCAACCTGGGAAACTTAAAGAAGTTCCACTTCAGGGAACTTGCCAACGCGACCAACAATTTCAGCGGCAAGAACTTGATTGGAAGGGGTGGTTCAGGGCACGTGTACAGAGGGTGCCTCAGTGATGGGATGGTGGTTGCGATCAAGAGACTGAGAAATGTCGATGCCCTTGGAGGCGATGTCCAGTTCCAGACAGAACTCAGGATGATCAGCCTAGCGGTGCACCGCAACCTTCTTCGGCTCTATGGATTTTGTATGACCCAAACGGAGAGGCTTCTCGTATACCCCTACATGTCCAACGGCAGTGTGGCTACTCGTCTCAGAGGTATCACACTCACACTTAGTAGCCTGTTAAACATAGTATCTGCAGAAGATTCTTCGATGAAAGTACGTCGGAAAAGAAATTGTGGAGATCAACCAAACCCTTAGAATCTCGCATGCATGACAATTTTGTTGTCTTGCAGCCAAACCAACCTTGGAGTGGAGCACAAGGAAAAGAATTGCGTTGGGGGCAGCAAGGGGACTGTTGTACCTGCACGAGCAATGTGACCCCAAAATTATACACAGGGATGTTAAGGCGGCGAATATATTGCTAGACGACTACTGCGAAGCTGTGGTGGGAGACTTTGGATTGGCAAAGCTCTTGGATCATCGGGAATCCCACGTGACCACCGCCGTGAGGGGCACAGCAGGGCACATTGCTCCAGAGTACCTGTTAAGCGGGCAGTCCTCTGAGAAAACCGATGTTTTTGGGTTTGGAATCCTTCTTCTCGAACTGATTACTGGCCTGAGAGCTCTTGAGTTTGGTAAAGCAGCGAACCAGAGAGGGGCTATGCTTGATTGGGTGAGTAAAATTTTAAAGCACCCCTGGTAACTGTATGCTATATAATGTTAGATATCCTAGTGATTTCTGAAGGTAAGAAACGCTGACGAGTACGTCCGACAGTTGTGCGAGCTTTGATGTTATGATGGTTAGGCTCGAAAAGCCGTCTTGGGCTCTTAATCTCGTCACGTGGCTGATGAATTTCTGTCTTGCCTCTTCTCTAATCCTAATACAGAGGCTTTAACTGCAGGTTAGGAAAGTTCACCTGGAAAAGAAGATAGAGATGCTAGTAGACAAGGACCTAAAGGACAATTACGATCGGATCGAGCTTGAAGAAATAATCCAAGTGAGTCTTTTGTGCACCCAATACCTTCCAACAAACCGGCCCAAGATGTCCGAAGTCGTCAGGATGCTGGAAGGTGATGGTCTCGTGGAGAAGTGGGAAGCTTCTCAGAGAGCTGAATCAACGAGGTGCAGAGCAGCGAACGAGTTTTCCTCCTCCGAGCGTTACTCCGATCTCACCGATGACTCCTCTTTGCTCATACAGGCGATGGAGCTTTCAGGACCAAGGTGAAGAAGTCACTCAAAATAGCGAAGAGCTATGGAAGAATTAAAGGAATATGAATAACGCGATCATAGCTAAGGCATGTATAGCAACATTAAAATCAATACTAAGAGTGTACTAATGTTTCACTGTACAGATTCTGATCCGATCTAAACTGCTCTTAGCGAAGGGAATAAACTCTTCAGCACGCCACCATGACTCCCAAACCTAACCGGCCAAAACAGGGTACATAGAACCAAAAGACATCATAATCCACGCATAGATTTTGATTTAGGATGCGAGATATCAGAAGAAACTCCCTGAAAAGAAACGAAAAACTAATTTCAAGGCAAGTAATGGTCCGACAAGAATCGATCTGCCAATCTTCTCAGATAAAGGATGAGCCAATGCTCAGTTGCTGAATTGAATGTACAAGACATTGTTAATGCTCATTCTTGAAGAAATATGATCTCTGCTTCAGAAGAAGCCCGGCGAAACCTCAACAACTCAATTAACATAACCATTCTATCATGCTTAAAATATGTAGAAGGGCTTATAGTCATTGTCTTAAGTACTGGAGAGCTGCCAAGCAAGAATTTGACGAGGTCCATCTCATGTGGTATGCCATTGACATCAGTCATCTTGACTACTTTCAGTTGTTTAAATGTCCAATCCGCAGGGCATTCTCTCTCCCAAATATCTAAAGAATCAGGTGCTTCTGCAGGTGATGTGCTCGCACCAGCCTAAAAAGAATAAAAAGGAGATAGGATAATATGCTGCTGCATTCTGTGCAAAGACTAACAACTAAAGGAACTCGATCACTCACCGATATCCAAAATTCTTCTAAATTGGGAGAACTCGTTATCAACCGCAGAAGCACAAGAACTTCTTTCATGTCTTCGAAGCTCACTTCAGATAACTCAATGATTTTCAGATAATCAAATGTGATGGGGAGTGGTCCAGGATCATCACCTATGCTCAAATACTTTGAGACATTCGAAAAAAAAAAAAAAAATACACGTAAGAATGCAAAGTTACTTACAAAGACCAATAAAGAAAGTAGTCATACCGGCTATACTAATAAAACCCACTTCAATCTGTAAGCTAGAGGTCCAATACACATGATGTGAAAAACAACATTAGTAGAACAGGTAGTACCTTTGCAAAGTAAGCACGTCCTGCGAGACTTACAAGACGAGGCACACGAGTAAGAAACTTCATGATGTTGCAATTCGAACTTTGCTCAAGCTCAAAATGCTCAGCCACGTCGTCAGCCATGTACATAACTACCGACAAGCTAAGGAGGAGAGGAGTATTTTCGAGGAATATGTCTGTAAAATCGCCCTCCAGATACAAATTCTTGAGATTCGGAGCACGGATGGTAATAGCAAGACTGTCATCAAAGTATGATAATGCCAAATTTTCAAGAAGAGGGCAACTCCAGATGAGATTCTCAATCGCATCGGCAGCAACCAAGACCCGATGAAGACTGAGGCTCCTCAAACACGAAAATCCCTTAAAACGAGGGGGTGGATCCAATTCACAACAGGATAGATCCAAATGAGTCAACTTCTTACAACTAAAAAGACATGAGGGTAGTCGTACCCATTCATCCTCCCCTAACTTAAGAATCAATTCTCTGACATCACTATCACGGGAAAGGAAAAGTATCCATTGATCAATATCGGGGCAGCTCTGCAAGTAGCATGTGGAGACCTGAAACTTATGGATCGGCCCGTGATGGAGAAACAAAGCCCGAGTAATGAATTTCACGAGACTCTGCTCGACTACGTTCCCATCATGCGACGAGTTCACGCATTCATCGTCAAACACAAGTTCAGTAATTGAAGCCCATTTGTACCTCCATTTCCTAGACAAAATGCTAGTCTTCACAGCATCCCTGATCGGCAGCCGAGTGAGGATGCTTTCCAAAATACTCTGCGGCAGATCGCTTATGAGATCATCCATGTCTCATAACCAGCAAGATTTTACCAAGAACCCTATACCCAAAAATTTCAATAAAATTAGGGGGAAAAAAAATCACCTAAAGACCTGCAAAGATACACTTCAACATCTAAGACAGACCCACTCAACTTCATTGAACAGCATCAAAGGAAACTTAAGGAACTCAACCAGCGGGGAAGTTCCACCAGAACGAACATCAGCATTGTAAATCCAAGCACTGACAGTCGACAAAATTCGAGAGAACATGACTCCACATTCAAGTACATCGACCAGGCTCCAACCTTCACGAGAGTGTCCAAATTTCAAAGCAAAAGAAAGATCAAGAAAACCCCATTCACACTTTTCCCGAGAATCGCGCACCCAGAATCCAAAGGTTCAAACTTTCGGTGCACGGCAAGCATCAAGAAAACAAATACACCACTCGGCCAAAAGAAGATCGACGATTCCGACGCGCAATTCATTTCTCGGATTCCTCAGGGGCCAACGAAAAGGGGGAAAGAGCGATCACCCACGAGCGGCGCGAACTTCCCGCGATTTCCGCCAAACGATCAGAGCGCGAACGGACCGAGCAGACCGATCGAAGAAGAGCAGAAATCGGACGAGACGAAGGTGGTGAAATCGCGACGCGAATGCAGAGCGACGAACGAACGTACCGTAGGGTGGCCGTCCCCAACCACGTCGCGGTCTCCCCGTAACGGAACGTCGCTGTCGGAAGTCCGTCGCCGAAATGGAGAAAGAGAGAGCTTTCGCTAATTCGTTTCTCATTTTTCGGGTTTTTGTCCATTAAATTATAGTACATTGGTAAAGAAGTTCCCCCATTCGGTGCGGACCAGACCACGGCGGTTTTGTCTCTTGTTCTATTCGGACAGAAACCGAGGGCCCATGTCCGAGCCCAGCATAGCACGGTAGTTCAAAGTACGTGGCCTCAACATAATCAAAATTCAGCCTCAGAACCTGAAAAACAAATAGATAAGAGGAGTGAGTTACTATGGCTCCATAAGTAACATATTTCTTCCAAACGGATCGAAAAATCACTATGCACATTTAAAACGCAATCATAACTCACCTTAAAATAATATATATTCATAACATAAATATTGAAAACACCAATGGTCCAGTTCATCGATCAATCTCATAAAAACCTGTGTCAATGGTTTATTTCATTGATTAATCTCATTAAACCATATATCGATGGTTCATTCCATCTACCAAACTCAAATCATCTGTCAATGATCAATTCCATTGATCAACTTATGCTCAAATGTCTATTCATACTAACACGTAACGCTCGTGACAAAATGATCAAAATTCCCCATTTGATTAGGTCTCTGCCTATTATTAGCCGATGACTAAGTCCACAAGAATATCCTAGATTAGTATACTCATATCCACACACCCCTCAAGGTCCACATAGACATTAAGCATCAATCGTCAATCACAAATATTCAGTAATCCAACATCAAAATGAAATTCATCTCACAACTCAGTCATTTAATATATAAATATCAAAGCGTTTTTAAAGAACCACAAACGTTTCAAAATTCTTTCATAAAAGGGTTTCACAAACCATTTTCAGACATTCATTCAAATCCAATTCAAAGAATAATTATCTCTTTTAATAACAAATGGCAATGAAAGCTCAATCCTATTTTATGCAACGAAATATGTTATTTATCAACTCATAACATATATAATCCATAATGTTTTTTCAAAACATGAGCTTATAACATAAAGAAGAAATAGTTTCACTCACCTAAAAAAGCCAAAAACTAATTACAACACTTACCCAAATCAACGCACTCAGATCCTTAACAATTAACAGAAAAACAATATCAAAAGGCCGAATGAAAAAATATATTCTTATAACGACTCACCTATATTAGGCCTATTTGTCGATAAAACAACACTTACACGCCAACGGAAGCTCGCATTTAAAGGAAACTTATTATTGTCTGCTAGGCACAGCCTGCACACTAAACTTCGTTGTGCCATAATTTCCTCTATGAAATTATGTTTCGAGCCATCTCACAACCCTTAGAAAGTTCTCTTGATGCACTACAACAAGGTGAAAAGCACCCTCTATAGATGCAAGAATACCTTCCTTTTTCTAATACTAGTGAAATTCAAAATAAAAGATATCTTTTTGCCCAACTTAGCTGCCCCAAAACCTCACTGAGAATGGCTAAAATTCAGAGTCAAAGTTATTGTTCGGTACTGTTCCAGAATGTGCGCCAAAATTGAAAATTCCGTTTCGAGCAAACCGTAAGCTCAAATCATAATTTGTAAAATGCTATAACTTCATAACATTCTAAACTA
This sequence comes from Eucalyptus brandiana, assembly GCA_014182725.1. Taxonomy (NCBI): domain Eukaryota; kingdom Viridiplantae; phylum Streptophyta; class Magnoliopsida; order Myrtales; family Myrtaceae; genus Eucalyptus; species Eucalyptus brandiana. Next base: position 36,847,329 of record CM024669.1, read on the forward strand.
TCATTTCTATAAGAATACACAACTCGACAATTCAAAAATCGGACTTCACCGCATAAATCTTCAAGAAATTCGAATTTCGAGCCCCAATTGCAACGATTTGTTCGAATAGACGATTAAAGGCTTCGGTCACTTACCAGCACTACAAAATAGAGTTAAGTTGGCTTGATGAAGCATCCGGGATGCGAGCGCGCCAAAAATTTTCCCTTCCTCCTTTCTTCTTTCTCCTTTCTCTTCTTTTCTCTCCTCCCTTTTTTTCTTCCTTTCCCCTGTTTCGTCTCTGCCCAAGCCCTCCTTCTCTCCCCTTTAAAAACAGTTGAAGCCTCCATTGTTCTCCTTCAACTTCTTTTGTTGGCTTTTCAAACCCTCTTCTTTTCTTTCTTTATTTTTTTTTTCTCAAAGCTCATATATTACGGTATGTGCGGAAGAGAGGGAAGTTTTGAAAATGAAGAGGAGAAGAGAGACAAGTAGGGGAAGAGGACATGGCCATCACTCCACCAATGACTAGGGTCGCCAAACCAACCTTTGGACTTGCCGGTTATGCTTCCCAGTTTAGTTATATTTCTTCATTGTTGTCGATGTTGTTAAGAGTGCGCAGTAAAAATCTAATAGCTTCATTCAAAAGTTTAAGTCAGTAAGTTATTGGACAATCATCCTATACTGGTTCTCGAATTGAGTTTTTCCAACACAACTCACACACACATCTCAACAATCTCCTCCTCACGTGTGAGTTCCATGTTAAGCCTTCTTCCCCCTTAATTTAGATATTCTTATGACATCAAACTTGGTCTTTCTTCCCCAAGTCTCCTTTGCTAGATCAAATTGTCTGAAAATTGGTCACAAGATTCCTTAAATATTTATACCATTAATCATCAACTTCGATACCATTAGTTGATGGCGTGCTTCAGAAAACTAAAACTAAGAGCGAGCTCAAGTTTGAATTCCTCAATATATTTAGTTGAAATCACATTTATTCAAAAATTTAAGCCAACAAATTGTGAGGATGCCACACCAATGACATGCCTTAAACCAAAAACCACTTGCATGTTTTGCCCCATTGGCAAGATATGTCAAAAGTAAAATAAATTTGTTGAAAGTGAGGCATTTTTTTCTCTTATTGTCAATAATCATAAAGAGGGATTGCCTGGAGGAGGAGAACTGTCATATAAGTTGTTCCTAAAACACTCTACTGCATAAATCAAGTAAATTAGAAATGCCAATTGTAGAGAAAAGGTTCGAAGATTCACTTGCAATTTTGACATAGAGTTATGAGACCAAAGGATGCTTAACTTGTTATTAGTTTGCAGCCCCAAATAAAAGTAAAAACTGAAGGAAAAGATAAGAGTTGGAAAAATACAATCAAAGTAGATATACAAGCAAAAACTAGTTTTCTACTGGAAATTTTACATGGAAAGCTTTATACCTATCAAATAATTTGAGTCTTAAAACTTGTAATTTTTTTTTTCTAAGTATTAGATGCTTTCTAACGGAACTTCTTAGTGACTCCCGGATAAAAAGATGTCACCTCATATATACAATTATTAGGTGCTATGTAGACATTTTTATGATACTCTTGATTGCACTTTTCAAAAAGTTTATGAGAATTAATTTGAAGCGTCAGATTTGATTGTAGCAAACTTCTTTTCCAATTTCAAACTAATTGTCATATTTTCACCAACTTATATGTCACTTCACACTGCAAGAGAAACTAGTTGATGATGGTCAAGAGTTGTATATGATCTTTGGCATATCTTCGTTTACTTCTCCTTAAACAATTTCATTTGGCTTGAATGCTTAACCTAATCAAATCAGATTTATATTCTAAAACCATAGCTTAAAACAAAACTTAGTTAGATAACTTTTCATGGTTCGATTTGGTGAGGAGCCAAATCGAACTGTTTTCTTCTTGTGTTACTTTTTCTTCTTCAGATTATTTGCTAATAATCCACTAAAGGGTGCGAATAATCCACGGAGTTGCTATGATTTTTAAAAAACGTTGGCAAAGGTGTTATGTCATGTTAGATTTTCAATACTTAGTGAACGTTTTGAAAAATGTTTAGCACTTAAATAATTGAGTCATCACTCCTCCTAGTCACTTTTATCCCTCAATATTTTCCACCTCTTTCTGTTTTTAGAATGTCATGTTTAGACATTTCCGACCACGAGAATCTCACACAAGATGCTTTCCTTCTATTTCATTTTTTGTTGAATTTCATCTTGATATTCTATCTTTTCTTAGCTTTTAGTAATGGGATAGTACCGACCAACTACATTGCAATATCACGACTTTGACCAATTATATTAATTATATAATAGTACATCATAAACAACTATTTTCTTTTTCATTTCCCAAGTAGAATCACTATTAACATGCGTAACGCACACCTCAAATTTCACATGAAAAGAAATTGAATATGGTGAACTTACACGGCTTGTGAGAATAATGATTGAGTAGTTATATCTTTCAAATCGTACAATTGATTCAATTGAGGTCTAAACGATACCATATCATTTATGAAGCATTATCAAAATTGACCATAGTTATCAAAATTGCTCAAATTTCATTTTGTACGATCAATTTGAGGTCTAAACAATATGTATTTAGTAAGTAAATCACTAATCTCTACAACTTTTAGGGGAATATATCGACTCATTAACAAGTCTGCCATTTAATATGTATTTATCAACTTACTTTTTTAATAATAATCTATCCAATGACGCAATATTTTGGCACTTTGAATAAATACGCTATTTTGACCCCCCCAAAATAAAAATAAATAAATAAAGAATACATACGCTATATTTTTTATGGTTTCAAATTGATCGAAATCGAAAGTACATTTTGCACTTTACATTGCAATAATATATAAAATGGCATAAGATATATGATTTACATTTGAGCGTGATCCTCATCTAAATAAAACAACAGAAAATTATGGTTTCTTATATCGTGTGCGATCCTAATACCTACTCCTCTTCCCATCTTTCAGCATTACAAAACATAGGCAAAAAGATCTTAAAAGTCACCATGAATGAAAAGCTTTCATTGTTTAGATCCTCACCCTCGGAACTCCAACAGCAATTCATGATAGCAAAATTGGAACCTTCACATTGTGTAAGATAGTAGCTCAATCAGTTAGGCATGAGATTGCACCATGGACTCTCCGTGCATATTCCAGCTATCATCTCATAATACAATTTAAGGAATTTATGGACTTTCATTTGCTGTATTGATCGCTTTCAGAATGTCAATGTAAGTAGCAGGTAAACTATCGCTACTTCTCTAGAAAGAGAGAAGAAGAGAGTGAAAACGAAAAAACTCCCGCCGCAAGGACACGGAAATTGCTAGACCAACCTTCTCTTTTGCAACAAGGAACTTCATGATCAGGACACCCTCCTTTCCCGGGGCGACTGCTTTCCAGGACAGAACAGAAGGATAGACTGCATGGCACTTGAACTCTACGTCAGAACAGGAATTTGAAATTTACTCTCTGAAAGAATCAATTAGAGAAGCAAAAATGAAGATCAATTTCTGTTTGAAAGACCCTTGAACACGAGGATTCCTAGACCGCCGAAAGCCAGGGTGCAAATAAGAGGAATTTTCACACGGTCTGGGTCAAGCACACTTTTCCTGCTTGTGGTTAGATGGCGGGATCTCTCCCCTAATGTCTCCCGGAGTAGATTACTGAGGTTGTCAAGCTGATGCATGATTTGTCTCTGCCCACGTGCAACTGTTGATATCTAATCAAGGCAAAACAGGGGCATAATCAGAAAACATGAGGAAGAAGAACATTAGCCAACTCTCCATCTCAAGTTCTAGGATATAGTGGATGGCAGAAAACTCAATTGCAGATGTTTGTTTATTCAATAATATAGCAACAGTCAAAATACCAACAAAGAAAGAAACAGTAAACTACAGCAGAAGACACAAACAAAATCAAGTCTACCTCTTCCATCAACGGAGACTCCCTAGCAAGTTGGGAGGATGACGAGGAATTGGGCATTATGGATCCAGTCAAAGAACCATTTCCCAAACCAGAAATAAAATATGAAGTTGGAGCTGATCCATTGCAAGCCTCAGGATTAAGGGCCATATTTTGTTGGCTCAAGGAATTCTTCTTTATTGTTAACTTGGAATTCAACTCTTCAATGCGGGCGGTAAAATCATCCATTCTGTCATGCAGGGAGGAAATTTGATCTGAAAGCTGAGAAATGACACCCTGTGAAGCGAAAAGATATCATCGAGATCAGTATAAGATAAGGCTTTACAACAATCACAAAAGAACATTCTCAGACAAGTCACCTGGTTAGGAAGTGTTAATGATGCACCCGAGATTCTATCATCATATCTCAGATTGCTGAAAGCGAAGCCAGCAACCTTTGACAGATTCTTGTCCCTTTGGGTTGAATATGAGTGTGACATACCACTGCCCAGAGAATTTTATGTCATTCCAATAGTTAGAAAGGATGACAGAAGGGCAATTTTGTGAATGTCTACTTTATCCATGCCACATAAATTCAAGCGTGTTTCTCCTCCTTGAAAACAGATCTCAGCTGATCTAAGCAATTTGTGCAGAGTGTGTAGGAATGTCATGTAAATCATTGCATCTGATTCTGGAGTACTTCATGTATATATGATGTCCAAAAAGATAATTAGGCAAAAACTGTCAAACAACACTATTACTTAAGTCTCTTCCTTTGGAAAAGAACGCATAAAGATATCACTCAATTTAAATACAGCAGCAGCACCCTCTTAACACGAAATATATGTACTAATTTACTGATCTAAGAAGGGCGATCAATGAATTTAGTTGATGAAAGAAACTACATCTACGGCGCACATCCTATAGTATCACATCGTGATTTGTAATCCTTCCCTCTTTCTCTGTCACACATTTCGTGAAAATCAATCCAAAAATTTGCGAAACATTATACTATCCTATAAACTGGAGCTCTGAACATGCACATGGAATCATTCCATAACTCCTAAACTTGTAATACACATTGGACATCTTCAAGAAAGCATCAATCTGGAAGCATATGTGATAATTGGATTAAAAAGTCTACTAACAAGGGGGTTATCCAGGATGCCTCTTTAAGGAAGCACTGTCCACCTCTTTAATCATGTGGAAATGCATACAAGGAGAATTCTCAAGCACAATTTTACACAGAAGATTATATAACTTTAGAAAGCAACCATTTCTGAGGATGCAAAGAACTCAAACTGGAGAGGACTAAAAGATGAAAAATAAAAAATTGAAGGATCAGACTATTGCACCTCTTCAAATGCTTACTTCTCATAGCTACCCTATCAGCAGATGCTCGAGAAAGGGCTTCTTTTGGACTTGCAACAAGATCCTCATCTAGGCTAAGTTTAGTCTTTAAGTCTTCTGGCAGTGCCTATAAATGCCTAGGTCAGCATACATTTATAAGAAACAATATTGTGAACTTGGGAAGCTGCCATACCATGACCTCATTAACAAGCTTTTCCAGTTGTATTTGTTCAATATACGTGCGGGCAACATATGAGCCTTCCAACCCAAGCTGCTCGGCAACACTTTGCACAACCAGGCGATCTCTTCCTTGCACCTATTATAAATGCCTACAGTTTCAGTTCGACTATCAAAAGGAAAAAAAAAATTGACACATGAAGATTAAATTACCCACAAACTACTGAATATGACCACTCCACATGACCCCATCTCTTAAATTCGCCAGATCCGCAAATAGAGCCCTAGAACATTCTACCTGTCTTGAAAAATTCACTAGAAGATATCTAAGTTCTTGGCAGTTCTAGTGATCTAGAGATTATGTTAAATCAGATTGGATACTTCAGTTTCATTCAAAGGAAAAACTCATATTACTTCTTTAAAACAACCTGTTCAATTTTGATGCGTTCTTCTGTGAGTACTCATAATTGCAATTCCAGAAAAGAACACACGATTGCATCAAACAAACAGCCGCAAGTTGACAGTTAAACCAATGACTTTCCAATATATATATATATATATTGTATGTATATCATAACTCAGTGAACGGGGCAAAAAAAAAAAAAAAAAAAAAAGGATATCAAAACTCATCCAATAATCAACATTGTGTGAAAGGAAAAAGGATGACAAAAGAAAAAGAGCACGTACAAGCTTGCACAATGTTGCGTGTGCAAAAGCACCCAAGGAGAACAATGGCTCATGTCAGGATATACAAAAGTTACCTGAAGATACTGACGGTTCAATTGTTCTAGCCAATCAATCTTCACAGTCACCCTATCATCGGAGAACACGTGGCTGCTTCTCTTGAGAATTGTTGCTATTGTGTATCCCAAGGCCATCAACCCACCTAGGAGGCGGACACTCACTTCAAACGTTATTCTAGGTGATATCACAAAAGGGTTGTCAGTCACCCATTCCTGGAAGAAAAAAAAAAAATCAGATAAAGTACCATGTCAATATTGCTGCCAATGAGGATTGAACTTTTAATTAGTACATATCTTAGAGTAAAATTGTTATCAAAGAGAGATGGAAGCAGTCATGTTCTGAAACTCAATGCATAAAATTCACAAGCCCTGGAGCTCAAAGTAGATGCCCCAAATGACACCGGATTCATCCACTGATAGCCTCGACTGAAACTTTCTATTTCTTATTAAGTAAACAAACAGTCATGAAACCTATTCTCTTGCTGATGGTACAGTAGCTGATGCTCAATAATAAAATAATTAAAGTAAAGCTCTCAGCATTAAATACAAACCTCAAACATAAGACTGTACTTTCCATCTTTATTCCGCATCCTCAAATACGATTGGCAAGATTCTGGATCTTCACCTGGGGGTAGAAGATAGATATCGTATGTCTGCTCGGAAGTTTCAACATGTTCCTCAGAAAATACAGCCTTGATTTCATCGACCGCTACATTCCTCGATGACTATAACAGCAACATATACATGATATGGTATCTCAAATTTGCAAATTACCCGTAGTGACCATCTCCGGAATGAGGTGAAGCAAAGAAGTAGCCAACAAACCTGTCGTCAAATAACAAACAAATAAGCAAGATGCCATACCTTCAATATGTAAGTGGGATTCTGGAATCCCGTAAATGGGTTGAACTTGTTGATTATTTTAATATGTGCTGTTTGAAGGTCAGGCTCAATGAAGGCTTTGTACATTGGATATACCTGTCAATCACAAATATCATCAAGAAGGTTTGCAGACGTGTATGTGATTAAATAACCAAGTCTTAATGACCATGGAAAAGCAAACCGTTTCAGATATTTGGTGGATTATCTCTTCTGGTTCTTGACCAGCCCGCTGTATATCCCTTAAAACCCGTTTGACAAGATCAAAATGAACTCCACCAGTGACTGATATGCGAAGATCCAGCAAAGGTCTCAATTTTTCATTCAGTGCATAGATTCCCTCAATAATAACAATTCTGGAACTTGGAACTTCAAGAGTCCTGACAAAATTACTCCATATGAGAATGACTTATAAAGAAGGTGTGGGTTGTGTTTGAGAAGGATTGCAAATAAGAGGAAGAAATGATTTAGGGAAAGTCAAACAAAAAGAAAAAAAGTTAAGAGATAAGGCGCTACAACAAGAAGCCACAACTTAAAGGAAGCAGAACTACATAACCGACATTTTATCATAACCAGACCATGACGAGAGCGAGGGCTATCTATTTTTTTTCACCTGAAAGCAATGGATTAAGAGAAAAATGCATTGCAGACTACAGGTGAAAGCATCAGCATGAAGACATAACTATGTTATGCACCAAAATCTCAGAGTTCCTTCAGTCATTCACTATATTAAGCATTTGCAGAAAACTTGAATGCTTAAAAGAACTGATTCCCCAGAGTATTTTCTATGGAATGGCATATATAAACTCAGAAGCCATCCTAATTAGTAGTGATAGATCATTCCACCTGTATCCTGTGCGGGAGCTAGTCTTGAAGTCATAAATAGGTACTTGGACTGGTTTCCCTGCTTTTAACTCCTCGACATTCCTGAGCAGAGTCTCATAGTCTGTTATGCGTGGATCTGTACCAAAAGAATGCACTATTCATCTTTGCAAAGGGATATGATGAACAAACTAGTGTGTTACAATTTCAAGGCACAATGGAGATGTTGGATTATTCAAAGCTCTGAAAAAACTACAAAAGGTCCAATAACAATTGACAGCTTATACAAGCAAGCAACAACCCCTTTGATCAGCCTTACCATTACTCTTCTTTGTCCCCTTATTATAGTAAAATGTCCTGTACACCAAAAGCTGGTAATCACTCATTTTATCAACGATCAAAGAGATTTGTGTGCACAGATTTCTTTCTTTTCTCTCTCTTTTTTTTTTTTTTTTTTTTTTTTTGGGGGGGTTTGGGTTTGGTTAGGTGATGGGTCATAATCGATGACCCTCCCCCAGCCCTCACAAAGCAAGAGGCCTCATGCACTGGGGATTCCCCTTTTTATCTCTCAGAATGATCAAACATATTGCTTCAAAGAGATTGCTATCAGTTTTCCTAACCATGTTGCTCAATCATTGGTTTAAAAGCATACTAGAAATAACCAGATAAGCCTGGTAAACTAATGTGTTCAAAACTTCATCCTTTGAATACTTAGTTTGTTCCTGAATTTTCTCCACTGAGGACATATATTGTCCAAAAGAAAATAAATAAATAATAATAATAAATAAAAAAATCTCCTTAACTGCATAAATAAACCAACTCACCCAATCTCTTCAAGCATAATGCATGATGACTATAATTATATTTCCTATACTCCTCTCACACATATGAAGCTACTTAAAGCATGATGCTGAGGTACATTTCCCAGTCAACATGTTCAAAACCTGTGCGTGACTCTCATCTTCAATATCAATTTGAGGAAGTACTCAAAAACCATTAATCTAAGCCAAAAGGGATCACATGCTGGAGTATAAGCGTGAAAGACGTTATAGTGAATATGGTCACTGGTAGTTGCCATGCCTAGAGTGCAAACATGTTCTACTGAAAAGCTGCGGAAGAAGGAAAAAGGAAGGGATAAATTTATCTACCATCGAAGTTGCCATCAACAATTCGACTAGAGTCATTGTAGTTGTCCAATGATATAACAGATATGCTAGGCATGAAGTTCACAATCTTTTCTGTAAATACAGTCTTTCCAGCACCAGAGGGACCAGCCAAGCCCACCAATATGATTCTTTCATTCTTCTGAGCCAGTAATTGGCATGCACGAATTACTATGAAGAACCCTTTCTCAAATGACAAAGGATCTTGGATTGAAACTATCTCATGGCGATCACTGTCCTTCCTCTTCACTAATCTGACCTGATCTTTCAATAGTCCTGGCTTTCGTTGGTTTGATTCAATACTAGAACCATCTTGAGTCATTTTGCAATTATCCTGACTCCACAACTGAAAAAAGCCATTAGTAAGTACAGCCAAAATATTTATAGTCGTGGAAAGGGACAAAATTATGGTTCTCAACAGAAATCTGCATTAGAATGCTTATCAAACGCCATATGCTCAATCGAGGAAAAAGCCGATGGAATGAAAGTTATGAGGAGAGGGAGAACAAATCTTAGGTGGGTCAGGGCAACATGAATTTCCTAAAAAGTTTCAACCAGGGTTGCAGTTGCACAACACAAATCCTAAAGTACAACATAAAGAAAGTGGTTGCAGAGGCCACTCCACGCGGTACAAAGATGTGATCACCAGGCACTTCACTAACTTTAAAAGGAACATCATCAGACTATCACAAAAATCTAAATTTAGGTCAGATTCTGTTAAAATACACTGAGTTGTACTAGAAAAAAGTCATCTTGCAAGCACCAATCGCAAAAGGCCCCGATGTTTCACCTTTAGCAGTAGTAGTTCGCAAGCCACGCAAGTCAGATGGAGACACTGGGGACATAAGCGAAAATCGACACAAGGAAAAGGAAAGGTTCAGAGACTCGATCACACCTCCAAGCGTTAGTTTCAACTTTCCCAAGAGAATCGGAAAAAAAACAAAAAAACAAAAACATTAAAAAAAAAAAACAAAAACAAAACAAAACGGGTCCAAGAGAACGGAGGACGATCCGAACATCCTAGTCAATTACACCCGTCCCGCCCGCCGCCCTCACTACGGACAACACAGCCCGACAAACACAAACGATCAGCTCCTCCCGGACCCCCGAGCGCCGAAAAAAGAAAAACACTCGGGCGCCAGCCGACGATCAGTCGCCGGGAGGAGCCACCTCAAGCCGAAACAAACTTCAGCAGGGCAACATTCCTACACACGCGCCATCCACCGAAACGAGGCCGAAACCTCCGGCACCACCGCTCGGTCCGATCCGCCGCCGCCGCCGCCGCCGACGAGGCGCGGGCAAACCGACTCGGCCGGCGGGCATCGAATCGAGAGCCACCGCGACACGAGAAGAACGGAACCGACTCGAGCAATCATCGAAAAGAAAGTAACGAACCGCGATCGCGAACCGACCCCAATGCGCCGATTCCGAACAACCGGGAGGAGGAGCGGTGACCGAGTCGCGCGGAGGAGAGAGCTCGCCGCCGCCGCCACTCACCGAGCGAGTCGAGCGAGTCGAGCAGAGAGAGAGAGAGAGAGAGAGAGAGAGAGAGAAAGGGACGAGTTATGGCAAACTCTGGCGGAGCGAGTTGGAGTTGGAGTTGGAGTTGGAGTCGCTTTTTTAATACGCGGCGGCAACGAGGGCGATGGCAATTCCGCTCTCTCGGTTTTAGAAAGAGAAGGGGAGGAGAGGAGCAGGAGGAGGAGGAGGAGGAGGAGGAGGAGATATTTGTGGGGGATTTTATGGGGAAGCGGGATTTGATTTCTCTAGATGATTTCCGCAAGCTCCCACGCTCTCTCTCTCTCTCTCTCTCTCTCTCTCTTTCTGTAGAGACTGTAGAGAGAGAGAGAGAGTGAGAGAAGACGGAAGAGGAGGTTGCCTTTTTTAAAAACAATTCTGCATAATGCTATTTCTTTAATTACTCATTTAAAATATAATTAATATCACAAAAGAATCCCCACCGATACATATGCATCAAATTTACCATCGAATTAATTTTTTGATCATCAAGAACTCCAAACTAATACATTTTTTAATTACCCTTTTTTACTCTTTAGTCACCCTAAAATGACACATCATGTATAATTTAATTCGACAATTTCGCAAAGTAAAATTGAATGAAAATTAATAAAAAGGTAAATTTATTATAAATATATTAACTGAGGTTTTTATTGTATTAACCCTTTAGAATATTTATTACCAAATGGCTCGAAACACTTGTCGAATTATCTAATTTTTTAGAGAAAAAAATTGAATGTTGAGATATGCTTGATAAATGTGGTGTGGCAGATTATTAAAGCACGTTTTAATTTTTTTTTTTTTTTTTGAAAATTCAAATGGAACTATCATTGAGAAAGTCACCCGAGTCGCCCAAGTCCACGGTGTACTTGCCCGACACGAATCGCAAGTACCAAAAATAAATTATTTCGACGTTTCTTAATGTCAATCGGAGAAGGACAGGCTCGGGCCTAGAGTCTGGGCCAAGTAAAAATATGTGCGTCCCCCCTTCCCGGGTGCTTGTTACCATTCTCTCTCGCAAATAGATCCGCCAAATGAATCGATCATATTGAATTTAAGTTGAGTCGAAAATAATATGATTCAAATTGACATATTTTCATGTAATGTTTATCTAGCAACGCATATTTGACTCACCATATACTATTAAAATACTTGATAATTAACCTAATTTAGAAATATCCATATAGAAATTGAGTAAGTTTGTAAACCCAATTTAACATTCATACTATTTTGAGTTTTACAATTCTAAACCCATTTATAATCCATTAATTGAATAAAACTAATTTATATAACAACTCAACTCATCAAATATATATATTCAAAATTAGGTTTATGATCCATTTTGACTGGTCTAATTGCAAAGAATCCCCTCAATCACACTTTATTCTTCTAATCTAGCATTGGAATCCCGAACTAATGATTGGACTAATCTTTTCCAAAGTGATTTTGAATTGTTAGATAGCGTAACGCATCCTAAAATCCCTATTGTATATGGTGTTCACAAAACATGAATAAGATCCGCAATGGCACGTTATGATCTCATTTGTGATTCGTAATTTAAGTGTGAGATTGTACACAAGCCCAAAGTACCGATTGTTGCTTGATACTCCAATGCCTGAATCAAGGTCTTGATATGTCTTCAATGGGAGCTTTGTTTAGCTTGTTCAACATTCATACTGCAAATTACATGGTCATTTCGAAAGAACTTCAAAGCACCGAGTGCAGGTAGATACAAATGCCATCATGTGTGTCCAAAGAAATCAATTTCTTACACCATCAACAACACCCGATTGGCATGCATAGCAACACAATATGATGATCAAATTTGTCGTTTGCATTTCGATATGACAGATCACACACAATCCGAGAGCATTCACATCGTCTCGCGTGACGTGATCTATGCCCAAGAATTGCATTTTCAATCGCGCAACACGTGCATATGGGTAAAGGAGTCGATACTATAATGTCACTTGGGACTGCAAAGCATTCTAAATACATGGATGAAACCTGTACTTATGCTAAATGGTCACTTTAGAGTCATTAGATAGCACCAAATGCACGTAACACAAACATGTCATACGTGCATCACGAGCGAGCTCAGCAATCAATCGTGCATGATCAACGTATGTGATTACACGCTATGATCACATCAAGACCATCCGCACGCATCCTCGCAATGCATCCCAAACCCGCCATTCACTAATCTTATACAGTCCCTGCCGGGGGCAGAGAAGATTGCCGTGAGTTTGACATGGGCAACGCTCTAAATATCAACCGGACATTGCTTGGGAAACACATCGACATAGGCTTCCAAATGCATCAACCGCGCGAAAAAGAATTGAAGCGAGGCCAATTGCGTGCACGTGCATCATCCGCTTCTTTCGTTCATCCCACATTCGCGGACAGGCAAGGCAAATGAATGCCCCCACATGCACAAAAACGTGCGCAGATCCAAAGAAAATTGTCCCTTTGCGTATCATGCTAAATGCGCCCTCTCCTTCGCAAGTTCGATCTCTCTTTGACCCTAGCTCGATCAGTCACTTGTCACCCTCGAGTTCAAATAGGTCTATATGGGAGCCCCTCGTCCCGAGAGTTTCGACTCGCATCTTAATCCGCTCCATAAAATTAATGGGACATCTCGTGCAACCACAACAACGATGCTATCTATCTTTTCATCAATTAGCAAATAAATCCCATCGAACGATGTAGAGAAATTTGCCTTCAAAAGTGGAATAGCTGAAAAAGTCGACTTGGTCAGTGCATTTGGAAAGATCTACAATCTGCATTAGCCCATCTCAAGATGTAATGCACTTGGACGCTTACCCGATGTCCTCGATGCTCATATCCACGTCGCTGTGTGGGAAAAAAAGGCAGTCAAAAAAGTCGGACATCCATTTGTACATTTTTGGTCGGAACCACAATGATGGCTAGTACCATGATAAAGGAGGACACCGCCAACTAGAGAAGCTCGATTTCAGACTATAAAGATTTCGTACCTGAAATTTGTAATTTATAATCTACCTACCTTACCAGACCGATTTTTACTTTTTTGAAATCTCAAACCGACTATGTTGATCCGATTCGGTTTCTCTTTTTTTCTTTTTAATCTCATTTGTTTGTACAACCAAAACAAATAACAGTTAAAACTAAGTAGTATAAGTAGCAAAACAAAAGATAAATAATAAAAATAACAACAATCCATAAGAGATGAACATGTATAATAAAATAAATAATAAAAAGTCTGAAACACATAACATAAAACATGAATTGTATAAAGCCATTCCTCATTCGCTCATTAAAATAAAAGTTCCTCCAAATTCTAACCCCCTAAAACAAAACAAACAATATAGCTAATCACTTAAAAATAGTTTAAATTAAAATTAAAGGGCAATTTTCCCGCAATGGAGTATTTCAAAAGAATGCCATTCAAATGTTACTTCACATATTTTTAAAGAATGATGTGCTATGTTCTCTATATGAGACTAGAAAGTAGAAAGCGAGGGTGAGAAACGAGAGAGAAGAGGTTGATATCTGAAAAATAAGGAAGTAATGGGGTTTGGTTTTTAAAATAGGTTCTAAGCTACCGATTCTCGAGTGGATGGGTTCTACATGCAAAAATGGGAACCTACCCGCACAATACCGATTCCAAAAATTTGGAACTTGGGAATGATGGAACTAAACCAGAACCGGTCAGGTAGGAGCAATTCGATCCGATTCTTGGGTATACCTAGACATGAACTCACCCCTAATTTTCGAGAGAAAAGTTATACACCAAGTGGGAAGTCAAAAAGTAAACAGAAGTTTGCAATTGCAAGTCATGTGGACGTTGCTGCTATCTAAAAGGGTGATTTTGTCCACAAAATTGCCATAAAATTGCTACTCATGTAATGTAAAGATCAACGGATCAACGACGCACATAATTCGTTGCCATACTGTACACGGTCTTGAGCAATTCACTTTGAAGTTAGATGCCAACTAACCTTAGTCAGGAAGATGCCAGCTAACCTTAGTCAGGAAGATCGTTTCGATGGTAGATGTTTTGTTGAATGTTCTCCACTCATATCAATTATGGGTGGCTAGATCCACTTGCATTGGCCAAAAAGGAAGAGGACAGAATTAGTGGAGCAGTGAATCAATGGTTGGTGAAGATGTTAAAATCAATGTAGGTGCATTTTTAATGAAGTGATTGGATTGTTGGAGTAAAGAAGAGGGGATTTACAGAGAAGAGCGAGGAGCGAAACAGTATCGCGCATAATTTATTGCCATACTCTATGTGGTCATCAGCCGTTCACTTTAAAGCCGATGCCAATTAACTTTAGTCACGAAGATCGATTACGATCTACTTGCTCTGATAGGGTTTATAAAAATCTTTTACTTGAACTAGATAAATGCCTATCCCGCATACAATGATTTCACGAGTATATTGGGGAGCAAACAGAGAACGATGTGACATCTCATGATAAATCCCAAATATAAATACTAACAATACAGTGTCAATTGAACTAATATCCATAATTTCACTCCTCTTCATTTTTGGCCAGTGTAGGTGGCAGGCTAGAGATCACATATATTTAGGGATGTGACAAAATTTGCCAAGCACAGGTGCAATTTGTAATCTTTAGGATTAATTGACTGACAGAAACTGTCGAGAGAATTGATGCTCTTTGCCCAACATGAAGCCTAGGCATGTGATAACTTCATCAGGCCTGACTAATGAACCTAGAGATTTTCTATGCACGGATGAGAACTTGAAGGACTTCTAAGTCCATTTCCCTTGCTCGGCTGTAATTGGCGAAAATGATTAAAATCAAGTTAGGTGCATTATTGATGGAGAGATTAGATTGATGGAGGGAGAAGATGGGACTTACAGAGAGGAGCGAGAGGAAGAGGAAGTGGAGCAGAGAAACGGGCAACGACAATGATTTCGACCCCGTGCCCAGAAATTCTCGCACCGTGCCATCCCGACCGCGTGGGCTACTATCGATTATACATCCATCAATTGGAAAAGGGCTAAAATTCATCGTTAGTACATGATTGGTGTCATGTGTTAATTGGGTCACAGCTTGTCAAAGAAGAGGTGTTATGTCCATAGCATGGACTGTCTGTTTTTGTATGTTGTGAAATAATTCATCTTTTTCTTTTTTTTCACATTATATAATTCACATGTTAAGTCAAGCCCCCACACTTACCTAGGAACATGACTTTTACTGAAATTAGGAACTAATAAATATCTTACCATCTGGGGGAAACCTGCATAACACATGGAAATATCTTACCAACCTACAAGCCCTTAAATAGTTTCTTATTTGTGAAATAGACATGCCAAATAGGCTCTGGATATTTAAATAAGGGTGATGTATATGTGCAAACATGTTTGCTTAGATCTCTCTTATCTTGTCGCCTTATAAATAGGTTTCAATATTAAAATAAATTGTTTCAAAAAAAAAAAACCCTAGAAAAGTTTGCAGTTTCTAATGCAATACGATCATGTCAATGTGTAATCAAGGATCCATTCTTGTTGCTTAAATACGTATAATCAGTATCATGAAAATCAAAATATTCTTTAATAGTTCAACAGATATTCGAGAAAAAAAGCAACCGTCAACGACCATCAGTCTGCCAACGAAATTTCCCGAGAGCTTCTTCGCCCTTTTTTGATGGAATATCATGGTTGGACAACCTTATCATCACCAACCAATCGCCGACCAAGCAATGACATTCCTCCACGAAATGACTCGTGAAGAATCCTAGTCAACAAACTCGTGACCTTTTTCCAGCAACCCCACATCTCCAAACACGTCCTTGGCATCGTCCCTTTTGTAAACGATGTGGAAAGGTCAATATCGAATCGATGAATACAAAAAAAGAGAAGGAAAGAAATCCTAAAAGGCGTGATTCCCATGATTAGCGTGATTCCCATGATTTCACGTTGGCACAAGATCTTTCATTTTTCTCTTCCTTTTCACTATTGCATGATTATTGCTGTGATTAGGAGAAGAATAGAGAGAGAGAGAGAGAGAGAGAGAGAGAGAGAGAGAGCACAAGTAACAATCGATCGCTTAGATCTCTGGAGCCCATGTGTTTATGAACCTACAGTTCTTCCTCACTTCCCCATGGACAAAGCTTTCCGGGTTCGTGATGTTCCCCATCCTCACCATCGACTCCGCGAACTGCTGAAAGAAGGCGATCGGGTCGGCCGCATACTTCTTCACGATTTCCTTCGTCTGGACCGCCAGGATGCTCGAGTACATTTCCTGGTCCGAGTTGAGCAGGCCCTCCCCCTGTAGGAGCAGGTGATAGAAGGAGTTGTCGAACAGGTTGGGAGTCACGGAATCCATAGGCGCGACGTTGTTGTTTCCTCCCCCTATCGGGGGGCAGACCGACTTCAAGTGGCCGAGGTACGCCTCTGAGGCAGGACTGGCCCTGGATGTCGCTACAAAGTCCCCGTAGATCCGCGCTCGGAAATTCTCGCACCGTGCCATCCCCACCGTGTGAGCCCCTGTCGATTATGCACATCGATCAATTGGAAAAGGGCAGAAATTTGTCAGCACTACATGATTGGAGTCGTTTGTTAGGTTAGAGCATGCCAAAGAAGATTCGACATGTCCATAATAACATGGACCGCAAGTCTCCACTTTCGTATGTTGCGTGATAATTCATCTTTCTTTTCTTCCACTCAGATTAATGAACCTTGCATCGCTTTTTAGCCTCTCCTTTTTGTGTACGATAGTACAAATTTCGATAATAAAGTGGAAATTCGATCTTGAATCGGTCCACGCTACCTGAGGCTAAAGCCTTATCCTTTCCGCTCGTCGTGATTCTTCTCAATATTTTATTACCAGAGGAAGCTAGAATCTTATTAGGACCGGACACAATCAACAGTCATGTACAATTGAAATTTCTGTTTTTTTGTGGGCGTGGGCTATATGAAATGTTTAGAAATACATCATAGTTTATAAGGGACATTATATTTTTCCTTGAGAATTTGATTTTGACCGGAGAATAAGACGTTTTAGAGACGGGTGCACATGTGGTTGGGAGAAATATTAGGTAGAGTTAGCTTTACACGAAGTCGCATTCACTAACAACATCAATCTGCAGTTTGGAGGTGGAATCTATTATGTAGCCATCAGCATATCCATCCGACACTCGAGAAGTTAGCAAAATCACAGGACATTAAAATTATTTAAAGAGCACGTAATCGATCGCGTGATAGGACATTCTTGAGCTTAGTTAATTTACCGGCGAGAGCGACCATGTCAGTGACGGAGAGGCCTTGAAAGAGGAACTTGGAGATGATGGACGGAAGGCTCTCGTCAGCTGTCGGGATGGCGGAGGCGAGCTCGTAGCTCGCCGTCCTCGAGTCCTTCCTTCCCAAGGGTACGTCCCAATAAGGTCCACCAACCTTGGCGAAATCCAAAAGATTACAATTTATCATCGCATTAGAACTTCGTCTTAAGTTTAACACCACGACTAGCGATAGCATAAGGACATGAACGACGAAATGGAGTAATCTATGCTTTTATGCTTGAAAAGAGACGAAAGTTAGCGGACATACCAAAAGCGTAGCATCTCTTGCGGCAACCGTGAGTATGTCGGCGCAAGAGACAACTCCGGGGCACTCGGATTCAAGCATGTTCTTGATGCGGTCGACGATCCTGAACCCTCCTAGAGAATGTATACTGGGGGGAGCTTTCTTCTCTCCTTGGAGCGTGATAGTGTCATCTAGCAAAATCGACCCGTCGCATCCCTATGCTCGTATCCCAATTGTTAGGGGAAAAACAAAGGACAGATCACGATTTTACAGGTTCTAATCCGCTGGTTTAACCTCTGCTTAGCTTCATCTTATTCTAATTGTGGTTACTAGCTCGAGCTCTAGACTTATTGATCGTGTCTCCCACATTCAAATCTCTCAGCTTAGTGCACAATTAGTAGAAAGACATTTTCACATGTACATAGTGAAGTTGATTTGTAAAAATGAGGTTGGTGGCGGCCCTTCTTGAAAATTAATCATTCATTGGGCCGAATCAGGTATATATATCTACGAAGACAGAGACACATCGGTCCCCTTGAAATCAAATATAGAAATACCCATTGTGTCTACAAAGTTCAAACCTTAGCAAGCTTGCAAAGGTGGCTAGTCCGGCCTACGTGAAAAATACCATACAAAATGAAAACGAACCTGAACAAAGCAGTCGTGGAAATGCAACCGAATGATCAATGCGGCATTGCGAGGGTCAGAGAGCACGGCGCATTCCATCTCCTTCCTCACGATCTCGAGCACCGATGGACACGACGACTTGTAGTAATCCAACGTCAACGGAGGGTTGCTGGCACAATATGTTTTGCCGAAGCCTAACAAGAGAAAGAGGGCCAGGAATTTGGAAAATCGGGGCATCGAGCGTGGCGATGAAGTTGCCATCGTCTGTAATGGTCTAGTACTTCCACGGTAAAGAGAACTTTAGTAGGGAGAGTGGAGGAAGACGGATGTGACTCTGAGCGATATATAAGGGAAAAGCCTGTGGACTTTGCGTTGGTTTGTTGAATAGTTTCGAGTCAAGAGAAGATGCAACTAATATTTGGCCCGGTTGGTTGTGACCCCAAAACCATGCAGAGAGAGAGAGAGAGAGAGAGAGAGAGAGAGGCCTGCATAAATGTTACTTATAAAGATAAATATGAGGAAGCCACCAAACAACGTAAGCAGATGCTTGCAAGAATTTGCTTTGTGGCAACAAGCTTCACACGCCTTCGTAGAAAACCCTTCGATTTGGAGTATATTGGATTGCAGGTTATTTCGTAATCCAGACCAATAGCTATCGAGATAATTCGATGCGATAGTCAGTCAAAAAAAAAAACATACAAGAGATGATTTGTGTATGATGGATTCTCGTGCAAGGGGGCTCGTTCTTCTAACTATTTGACACTGGCTAGCAAAATAAATCAAGGTGACCAGTTCTCAAACTAACAGAGGCCAGAGGACAGCCGACGGATCCGTCCCTCTAAACGCTAAGCAAAAGAACTTAAATCCGAAGTTCAATTTGATGTTGACCAGCCCACCCTACAGCCCCATCGTGGCACTGAAGGTCAAATACCCATCCGCACGATGCTAAATACATGCACTACTCCTGCAAGTAGTTTCGACTTCACGATTCCAGTATCCATTTGAAAATGAAAAATTAGATTATTGTCTTAGCCAATTCTAGTTGTTTTCGAGCGCAATGGTCTAAAAAGCGTACCAAATTACAACAAGGGGGGTTGTTCTTCTAACTATTTGACACTGCCTAGCAAAATAAATCAAGGTGACCACTTCTCAAACTAATGAAGGCCAGAGAACAACCGACGGATCCGTCCCTCTAAACGCTAAGCAAAAGAACTCACATCCGACGTTCCATTTGATGTTGGCCAGCCCACCCCTACAGCCCCCATCTCGACACTAAAGTCAAATACCCATCTGCACGATGCTAAATACATGCACTACTCCTGCAAGTAATTTCGACTTCACGATTCCAAGTATCCATTTGAAAATGAAAGCTTAGATTATTGTCTTAACCAATTCTAGTTGTTTTCGAGTGCAATGGTCTCAAAAGCGTACCAAATTACAACGCCCTAAAGAAGTAATATTTACCGGTCAACATTGTCAGCGACACATAGCAGGATTCAGGTGTGCAGTTGAGAAACTTGGCGCTGGTTGAATTCGCATATGTTTGTGTGTTCTCCAAGCAATATGAACAGGGGTATTGTTTGACCAACTGATTAAACAATGGTGGATGCAACACTTGTTCATTTTGGCTTCACATAAAGGAAGGCTATCAGACAGAGAAGGAAGAAACAAGAAACCAAGTAGAGGAATGACTCATATCAGCCATTTATAGACAGTGAAGATTAACATAAACACAACAAAAGTACTCAAAATTCATGAGGTGAAGTTAAAACATGGAGGCTGAGTAACACAAGGGGTAGAGACGATCTGACCCGAATCCATTCTCTGCATAGTCAAAGGGTTTTAAGTCATCTATAAATCTTTTACCGCAGAAAACTGGAGGGAATGGGCATCAAAGCGATAATTAAGAATCTCACAAAATAAAGTTCAAACATCTAATTTCCACCCTTTCCTTTGAGAGTGAAGTTCTTCTTCTTCTTCCTGTTTTTTTTTTTTACATGAACCAATACTCACCTAGATATGAATCTAAAGCAAATGAAAAAATATAATCCAAAATACTCGGGCCTAAATAAAAAAGAACTCTAAAGCATACTCAAATCTAATTTATAATCTAACCCATTCTAATCGACTAATAGCAATTTTAAGAAACACAAAGCCTAGCACTGCATTGGGCTGCACTTAAAAAGACATGGAATTTGCATGTTTTTTAATTCTGGTTGATTCTGTCTACTGTGTCAGTAATAAAATGAATATGAACCCACACAATATGTTCCCAAAAAATGAAAATATGAACTCCAAATGATCAAGAATAGATTACATGAGACAGCTGTCCTTTACCAAGCGATATTGCATCAGAAACCTCATCCTTCTGAAATAAAAGAACCAAAACTGGTTCTAATAAACGCAAAAGTTAACAGATTCAACTTTCATACATCTGTTGAAGGAAAGATAACTCATTCAAGTTTTAAAAGTGTAGGAAGAGTTTCCTGCTAAGAGGCATCCTCCAGCATAAAGTCTAACCCCATAGTATCACCCCTTCTAACTTCCATAGGCCATACAAGAAAGAATCACAACTTGACACATCAGTAAAAAATTAAAGCAGTCGACACAACAGTCCAATGTCAAAGACAGTTAACATTACAACTGTACTTTCTTGGAAGTAAAGAGAGAGGAACCGCCCTACTGGAGTAGCCTTCTTTGTTGTTTGCTCGTATTTGTTGTCGCTTGGATTTTCATTCCCTCCTTTTTTGAGCTCTACTTCAATTCTATAGTGAGAAGTTGTCAGGTATACAATTCTGGATCCAATGGCTGGTCCTTGTAAAGAGTAGACCTTGATAACTGCTCCCCTCCATCGCAATTCAAGCGGAATCTAAAGTGAGGCAACACATTCCTGTGCAGGATAGATTTGATCATGGCCACAACAGAGCCATCAAATTCAGGCCATGAAACACACAGCGCCCCTCTGATGTTCATCATCTCACATCGTCCCAACAGAGCAGCGGCCAAGCCATCTATCATACTTCCTGATGGAAAATAGTCTAAGCCCTTTAGCAAAGATGAATGTCCAGAACCAGTATCTGCACTACTTCTTTCCGGTGATGTCTCCAGCTTGAAAGCAAAGGTTTCATCTGGTGAGAGCTTCCCTCTGAAGTTCTGGCTCTGAACTGAAGCAAAAATTAGAACCCTCTCAGCAAGAATACATTGACCGATCAACATCTTGGCAATGAGGTGACATCTTTCTGCAGCCACAGGACACTGAACAGTGACCAGTAGTATTGAATTATCAGCAGCATCATCGATAGCATAGATGTTGCAGGACTTATCTCCACGAGAAGGTTCAACTGAGATGCCAGACAAGGCAATCTCGGGGAGGATGAGAGTTCCAATTAGATTTTTAGAAGGTATTTGGTCGAAGATGAAGAGAGACGGAGAAGATAAGGCAATAATCAGGAGAGATGGGCGAAGAGGTCCATCAAGTTTAGGTTTTGAGAACACGAAGAAAGGAGTAGGAAGAGGAGGCGATGGGGATATAAAGTTGTTGAGGTCTTCCTGGGAAAACCTTGACGGTGGAGGTATCTCAGTAAGGACATCTTCCATGGTTAGACCTGCCCAAGTTGCACACCCTGAACAATTATCACAAAATCACATTCTCAAGTCTCGCCCCAGTCCGGGGGTTCTCAATAGTTAAAAGAAGAAGACCACAACAATATGTTAGACCATAGTCAACATACCGAGCATCACATTTACCATATTAGAGTTCCTACACCTATAACCTGAGTCCATATGTTTGATTATGCTGGACTTAAACCTTCATTCTTAACCTGGGGACCGTACAATGTCGATGGCATCAAGCAATCAATTCAATAATCACCAATGCCCTTGCTTGCCGTGTTGTGTAAACCACACAAAATCACGACTTCAAATAGCATCACCGATTATTGTGCGCGAAGCATGCGATATCCATGGTCGCAACTCGCAAGTCATTTTCACGGCAGTTGCTAGAATCGTCGCCGAGCAACATCATTTTGGGGCAACGAACGAATCATACCAGGGGAGCAAACCGCGCGAACACATCACGCATACGAGAAAAACTATAACCATTTTTCTTCCTTAATTTTTGCCTACTTAATAATGGGTAAAAGAAAATGCACGTTATAAATGACATCTTCCCATGAACAGCCGATAACCACAGAAGACGAATTGCGGAAAACAAGAGGAACATCCGAGGGCAGAACTAAGATCCGTTAACGACAACCGCCGCGGCCGACATTTTCAGCGGAAGCGAGGGAGACAAAATTCGCGGACGCTTGAGCTAAAACCCAAAATCCGAACAAAACCACCACCGCCTGCAGCCGAAACTAGCCTACCACCAGCAGCATCGCCCCAGGCTAAGAAATTTCGCAGGGAAAAACGAAGAACCACTGAAAGAGAAGCCGAACACGAGAGACTCCCCCATATAAAATAAAATAAAAAAGAGCTCGTCGCTTGCTAGAGAGAGAGAGAGAGAGAGAGAGAGAGAGAGAGAGAGGAGGGAGAGAGGGGTTGAAGCCTGAAGGTACCTCCGACGGTTGAAGAAAGCAAAGCAGAACCAGTGAACCGAGAGACGATTCGAGAGGGCGAGTGAGTCTTTTGCCTGAGCTGGGAGTGTCGAATGGCGACGGACTGATGCCAATCGCAAAATGCTGCGCCCCTCCGAAAACCCGATTTTTCTTCTTGCTCACGAAAACCGAAGGAACTCGACTTTCTCTTTCTCTACCGTTATTCCGCCGTCGTGGGCCGGGTGAAAAAGCCCATTCTGTATAGTCCAAAGTAGAAGCCCGCGACTTTGTGTTCAATTGACCCGGACCCGACCCGACTTCCCTCCTCCAAAAGAACAAAAAAATTTAACAGGCCCTCGCTCCACCGTAGTCCCGGCTTCTACATAGATCCTCTAATTCGTGTCCCCATGTCGTGTTAGACTTAGGCCTGATGTGGACACGATGCGTTTATTAATCGTGTCCACACAATAGGTTTGTTGCCGGCGTGGGAATATGTATCTGGTGGTGCACCGACACAAAATGACATATTAATCTATGTAATTAACATCCTTTAAATGTATCGAAAGCGTCGATTTGCATATTATATATCTATTATTCAATTAAACGAACGTGATTAGGCTCAACAAGAACATGCTCCGTTACGTGTGATGCGTTGGATGTATGATTACCGGGATAGGCCTTGCCCAAAATTGGCAGACCAAATAGGAGAGCTAGAACACGACAGAAGTTGGGGGAGATGATAAGAGTTCGGACTCATCGAGTGAAGATTTCGCGTCCATACTTTTGGAGAAATTTGCGACGCTCCTCTTGTGTACTTAACCGGGGTCAATCATGGTCCGACCCGAGCAGTGCCGGGCCAAGGACTTTTCCAGAGGGCGCGGACAAGGGAATTTAGTGAAAAACCATTGCCCCAAGATCCATATGTAGAAATCATCACGAGCAGCCTTGCGCACAAAATTTAGATCTATCCCGAGACCGTCCAATGATCATCTCTAAAAGAGACTACTCGATAAGTTCAAAACCAAAGGGTCAGAGAGTGAGAGAGAAATTCTTCAGGGAAACATCTCAGCCTGGATTCCATACCAAGGTTTCCAAGCAATGAGCAGCTTGATAAATTGTATCAACGAGAAGCTCTTTTTTCCTACAGCTGGAATTGCATCAACAAGAATTCAGTTCCTCAAGAATCCACTTTATTCAATGATACAGGTGAGAGAGTGGTATCCAAAGTCAAGAATCAAGCTTTGGTTAAAAGAGAGAAATGGCCAAGAATCAAGCTCTCTGGTGGACAATTCAAATAAATCTCCTATAAAAATGCTTCCGTATCAATCCTAAATGAAATCACACATCCCTTCGGGGTGCAAAAATCAGCTTTACGCAGTGGCACTTGGTATCAGCAAACGAACATATCAAGTACAGAAGCTAGGCTGCAGTTTCCCATCTGTGAAACAAGAAAATCATTAGCCACCATTCCTGAATGACCGGAAAACACAATGCCCTGAAACAATTCATATTCTAGCAACACACCGAGCCATTAACGTACAAGGACATATCCCGGAAGGGGAACTATGCATTTCAAGAACAAATCATCCCATTTGATGTAACATAGAATTTCGAAATGGAAATTCTATGCACTTTGTATTTAGAAGCAACTTAACATGTAGAAACCCTTTCATAAATCTGAAATCTGAGACTAATATGTTCTGCTGTATATTTCTTTGGGGACTTTTTCTTTCTTTTTTTACAAGTTATATAATGTCAATTATTTTATAATCTCGGTCGTATCTAACCAACCAAACATAGCATAGGATGATAAATACCGATCTCCCATCTCTTACCCAAGATTTCTCAAACAGTGCACCTGACATAAGAAACATGGAGATTTCTCCACCTATTTTGTCCTATTCTCCAGTTGCCATATCCTGTAATCACAGCTAATGTCTATGGCATTGGGTGGCCAAAATAAGAAAAAGAGAGTCCACAGCATTCCCACTCACATTAGAGCTTAATGCTTCTGGCAAGAAAATCCAGTCGTCCCAAACATAAAACCAAGTTGCTGCAGTATACCAGCATAACTCTAGTCCACAGTCTTCCACAAAGTTGAAATTTGTGACCATTCCAATTCATACACAAGTTCATAACTTTTATGTGATTTTAACTGGCACACTAAGAATCCAAATGGTTTTTGCAGTGAGCTTTGGATGCTACAGCAGCTTACCATTTCCTACTCAATCTTCATGTCCATCTTCATCTTCAGAATCTGCAAGGAATGAGAACTTTTGAGAGAGGCAGGACAAGCACAAAAGCCTTTTGTAAGAGCCACAAAAATAAGAAGCATAGGCTCTGCAAATAATGGTTCCTTAATTTTCCTATCATCCTGAGACACCATGCAGCGAAATTAAGGAAGATGACCCTCCGTTGCGTCTACAGCATTCCAATAACTTGTAATGGTGTTAACTTCTGCTTGGTCCTTTCCAAGTTCCAAATCAGTAACCAAAGACAAGGAGAAAGAAATGGAAATCTAATGGATGTTCTGTTTGAGTGCATAAAGAAGGGAGTGGCAATGTGTCATGATACCACCTAAGCAGATCTCTGTAAAAGTTTTCCTGATAAACAAGACCCTGACGGTGTACAAATCAGTTATGACAACTGGTGAAAAGATGGAAATCTACTCAGTGTTCCATAATAATGTTATGGGTCCGTAGCTCCCCCAAAATCCTGCTTGGACTAATGAATATTCAATTAATGCAATCTTTTGAGAAAATCAAACTTTTCCCATGGAATATATAATTTTGGATGAAGAATTTGCTAAATATGCTTCATGTGCCTTCTACGTGAGAAAACTTCAGATCTACTTTCCGTCAAAAGAAAATTTTTAGTGTAGAAAACACAAAATGATGATCCTTTTTGAAGATCAAAATTCAAATAGAAAAGCCCATCCTTTTATGTCCTCCAATTCCCCAATGCGTTCTTATCATTTCACACACTCTAATATCTTAATTATGAATCTCATGCATTGAATGATGACAAAGTTTTCCATAAATTTGCCTTCGAAGATCACAGCTTCCATTTCAAACTCTATCAATACATACTGATTATTAGTTTTACATCAGATTGGTAATTTTGTCATAATGATATAGAAAATGAAACAAGGGCCAGTGTGGAGATATTTCTCCATAGAGAGACTTTGAAATACTATTCCTGAAAAGTTCACAGAGGAGATGACATGGTAACGCAGTTTATTATCTTTCTTCCATCAGAGGCATTTTTAACATTAGACCAAGGGAGACTAAAAGTCTTCAAACGGAAGGGAAAAAATCAGGAGTTCCGCCGAGGGAATGATAATAAAGCATATTCACTTTTGCAATCGTTAAAAAGGCCCACACTTCGACTCACCAGATCTGACATCATCAGTGACCTGCCCCCTGGCTTGAATTTGCTTCACAAGCATCCGGAATATCAATACCCACCAATAGACATGAAGAACAAGCAAGCAAATTAGAAGAAAATTGAACACATAATAATAAATTGGGCCGTCCACCGTGTGTTTGTCCTTATCCAATGTCAAGATAACCTCGTAGCTGTGGTTTACAAATGAAAACAAAAAGTCAGATATTAACTCCTGTGCAGGAGGCAGCAGCATATCAAAAGGCAGTCCCATGAATGGCTAAAAGCTTACTAGTAAAGCTAAATTCTACGCTAAGAAGTGATGCTTTTCCACTACGATGTATGTTGATTAACATTTAAGAATGCCAAAGATTCACTGAGATTAGCACGATTACCATGAAGCAGCCTTTATTTTCTATGTTAGAGAGAAAAAAGGACATCGGAACCGTTGTTCCGCTTCGATAAGATGCACACAGATTTTGAAGTTTGGACCACGCAGCAATGGAGTGTAGCCTCTTTATAAAGAAAGATGGCAAGTATATGGTGGGAGTCAGGACCATGAGAATGTTCAAGAAGGAAGTTACTGAATGCTTTGCACTTTAAGGATATACAAAGTTGCTACCTTTTAGAAGAACCTAGAAATAGCATTACAAACAACTTTAGCAGGGATCAAAGTCGGGTGATTGAGTAATCATGTGCGATAAGTTTCATTGTCAGCATGTCGCATCATGTGCCTTCCACTTATCCTGTAGTCTCTGAAAGATTTTGAACTACAAAATATTCATGCAATAGCACAAAATCATTGCCCCAAGTAACTGCACATAGCTCTTAGCTTGTCATTCTTGAACAAGTTAGGAGTATAGTAAGTAAATTAGAGTGGTTGAGTATTCTGTTGAGTCAAATGACCAGCTTGTGTTTCTTTCTAGCAAGTGTGAGTGCAACTTTACAACAGGACTTACATCCGCACTGACTAATTATTTCTATTTGGCTCATAAAAGTTTCACCACAGGGAAGGATGTGTATCAATAGACTACAGAACTTCAAAATCAAAACTGAAAACAATCAACCATACAAATAAACATGACCACTCTATAGGTGACTAATCCAATTTGTTACGTACGCCTCAGATTCAAAAGAGTCATGAATCGTGGATATGGAAAGTGATGGAACACGCTAAAATCTTGCAAAAGATAAAGCAAACCATGAGCACGCTAGGTGATAAATGTTTACCTTGTACTCCAAATGATCCAGAATGGGTAATAAATAAGACGCAAAATTATCCAAGACAAAACAAAGAGTAAAAATGCGCCACTGGCAACCATCTCTGCCCCAATGTACTTGGACATCTTCCCTATTTCCAGAAAAACATCACTGGCATCATGAAGAGCTAATACAACCGAACCCACTCGGGCAAACCTGCATAGGATAAATATGGAGAAAAAGAGAGAACTGTCATATGATAGCTTAATTTGAATAAAGTGAAGAGCCAATGGTGGAATAACTATCTTATCGAATGAATTAAGAAGCATGCTCTCTATCACAGGTGCCTATGCATCTAAAGAACTACAAAAAATTTTAGAAAGAAACTGTGCAGTGTTCTCCTGAAGCAAGAACCATGCCTTGCCATGCATGAGTACCCGATGCATCTACATTACCAAATAAAATAAGCCTTCTGCTACTCTCTTTCTGCCAATTTACACAAATTAAAGAGTGAACCCTTGAGCAAATTCTAAAACATACCTAAATATGTAAGATAGCACAATTAGAATCACAGTTGCGACATGATGACTCATTGACACTCCAAAGTCGGATCTTCGTGTTTCCCAGAAAACCAAAGCAAATATGGAGTACGTGTAAAATCCAGCAGCATACATGTACACTGCCTTCAATTTCAATCTGAAATTCCAAAAAGAGAAGTCATTAAACCGATAAACATACTTTCTGGAGGAAAACAGGATTAAACCCATTAGAATTTCAGTATGAGACACATGGAACTCACTTAATCTTCTGGTCAGGCCAGACCTGATCTCCTGGTCCTACCCAAAAGTATCTAGTATTAGTGAACCAAGGTTCATCATAGGTTACGTATAGACCCAGAAGCTGAGATGAAAGAAAGTAAACAAATTTCCATGCTGACTCCTTGAATTTTCGTATCTTCTTCCTGCCATCTAACTCTACATCCCTCGTTTGCTGCCCGTTCCCCAAAATCATCCGTCTACCAACTGTCTGCAACATCATCAATTTTTTAGATGAAGCACAGAGATTTAGAAAGCAGGCTAACTTATCAAAGTGCAGAAAAGAAGGCTATAGTACCATTGAGAGCAGCAGTTAATAGCATTTTCAGTATGTTAAATACTTTTTGAAAAAAAATACAATTTAAAAGAGAGACTGATATACTCATTATTCAGTAACCAACTAATGCCGGAATCCTCAAAACCCCCCAATGCCCTCCTCTATACAGACCACAAAATAGCAAACGCAGGTCAAATGGTGTCCAAATAAAGGTTCAGTTTGCACAACCAAAGTGACTATACGCAATCACATAAATTTGATTCCCACCCAGGAAACACGAAACGGAAAGGCCAGAGCAAGTGCATGTCCGTTGCAAGAGGAAAAGACCTCAGCCTCTGAACTGCTACACACTTATGGGCAAAACCCAGCATCTCGACGAAAAGTTAACTCATGAAATTCAGCCTTTTCAGCGAGTCAAAGCCCAAGTCAGTACCCAGGACAACTAGTAGCAACGCCGCATGAATGCAAGTAACACATCCGCTGATGTTATCTAACGCTCTTCCAGTCGAGGCCTAGTCGAGGCATGATTAATGAACAGCACAGAGAGCTCGACCCTGTAATCCCCCCACGCGAACCATACACGACGCACCACGACGCGCGCTACTACTACGTACTGCAACCGGACAACAAGTCACCGACCAGCTCGAATCGAAGTCAGGGACTCGCCAACACGCGGGGATGAAGAAGGACGGCAATAATCCAGTGGAGCCGAATCGAACCGCACGCATCGACCGAGCAACGCGCGGGTTGGGGGCAAAAGACTAAAAAAAAGAAGATCTTTACCTCGAAGACGAACCTGTCGAGGAAGAATCGGGCGATGAGGAAGAAGAGAACGAAGAAGGGGAGGACGGCGACATCGCCGTACTCAGGGTACGACTCCCGCTCCCAATCGGCGCGCCTCAGCTCCTCAAAGTACTCCATGCCGACGGGGTCAACTCGGGACGACGAATCCCGACGCGGAGCCAATGCGTCCCGGAGACGCCGACGCTGCTGGCGGCGGCGGCGGCGGCGGCGATGGGGATGGTTTCTCTCCTCGACCCCGCGCGCGCGGCTTTGAAATCTGGGGAGAAGCGGAAAGGGACGGGACGGGGGTTGCGGAGGTCAGAGGGGTCAGAGAAAGAACGTGGCGGATCCATTAAAAAGACGATGATGATGATGATGATGATGATGATGGTGACGGAGGAAGGTCACGAAGTGGAGGTGGCGGTGGAGCCATTATTTTAATCCAGGTTCCCAGAGATTTGCAACCCCCCCGCTCCCGAATCGCAGAGCTCGTCTCGAAGCCGCCCGTGTCGATGGCCCCACCGCCCGGACACGATCCGCGCGACGCGGCCCAGCACGACGAGCCTTGCTCCTCCCCCGAGTAGACCCCGCCAGATAGCCGGTGGGGCCGGATTGGATTTTGTTCGGGGTCGGATAAAATATGATTTGATCTTAACCTACTTATTTGTATACGGCACAAATTCAACTATTGGTAGCTCACCTAATTGTATCAATCCATACGTGACTTATATTACCATAACATTTAGATGCTTAAAAACACCAACTTTTATGTTATACACGTAGTGTAGGAGGAAAAAAAAATTTAGTAATTTTATGAGATTCTGATTAAGAATTTTGACTTGTTTGCGATTTTTTCCTTATTAGCAAAAAAAATTCGAGCTTCACGATAAAGTTTCTAACGTCTCTTGAATTTAATAAGATAATAAATATTGACACGTAAAATCAAATGCTAATTTTCATGATTTTCAAAAGTCTTAAATTCTTTTACTGTTTATGCTGAGAATTAGGGAAAACTAGATTAGTTGCAGCAGGTATGATATCTCATAGTAGGCGAACCTCATGTTCAAGCCTTTCAAAGATTGCCTTTTAGCTGCAAACTACTTAAAGATTTAGTTTAGAATATAGAAATGCTCAAAAATGTTAGGATGGAAACATTTCTAATTAGTTAAGCTGTATTTCTCGAGAATCCTACCAGGCTGGAAAAAATGAGATGTTTAAAGATTTCACAAGTACACACTTTACTTCAAGGGATTCTGCCCAAATTATTACATCCTTCGTGCCTTTTATAGGCTCCAAGAGGTCTCATAAAACAAAGACTATGCTCACGGGTCTTGAAACAAACATAAGCTACAGGAATCCTAGTTGAGAATTATTTTAGGTGATATGAATGGTGATTTTTCTAACCTATTGCTATCGTACTGCTATAGTGACATGTGCTATGATATATTGTGCAGGCTAATCATCTTCAAGGGACAAGGACTCGTCTTCTGATGAAGTGAAGTCTTCTGCATTATGTTCTTGAGAGAATCTTTCTTTTCTGGCTCTACTCCTTTCTAAAGCAAAAAGGACATTTTCTCTGGAGTGACTTTTGCTCTCTCATTGCTAAAGCTTGGGACATTGGATGCCCTATAGATACTAGGACCAAGTGCATTAATGTCTCTAGCATATGGGAAATTTGGCTGGACCAAGTAGAAGTGTTAGGCATTTCGTATGGAGGGGCATCAATGAGCATGCCTGCTAGTAGAATTCTTCTTTCAGGCATGATTGGCTAAGGCCAATTCAATGTTTGGACATAATGAGAGACGGTGTTGGGGTCTAATCCAAGAGATAAGGATAAGGTCTGTGATCATAAGGGTCTTGAGAGAAAGGTCTTCCCAATGAGCATAAGAATCTTGAGAAGATTGTGCAGGATCATCTGTATCCGTCATCTCTTGTTCTTGTGATTGAGTTGTCCTTACCTGGTTCTATGTTTGATTGAATTCTTCGAGTGCCTATTTGACTTCAAGTGTAAGTTCGAAATAGTCCCGTGGGATAGGTGTTGAATAATCCAAACTTCTTTAGGAGCGGTTTGGTTTTCCTCACATAGAATTCTTTGGAGTTCTCTCTAGTTACATTCAATAGATTCGGTGCAATTAGGGAATGACTTGTAAATACAAACTTCTTGAAGGTGTGGTTAAGGTTTGTATGTTATGGTTTCTACTCCTGTTGGAGCACCGGTGAGGTGCTACTATTTCGCACAAAAGTCCATGGTCATCGGAAAAACACAAGGGTATGTGTTTCTGGCTCTACTTGGGCAGTTCTTAGTTCTTTTAAGAAAAGGCATTTCCTGTAAATCGGAGGATAAAACCATTCGAATACAGTCATGAGGTTTTTTGTCGCTTTCATTCTCATTGTTATAGCCAAGTGCAATCAGTTTGGTTAACTTAACAATGGATTTTTTAGTAGGAAATTCAATAGTTATTATACCATAATAGCTATCAAAGTTTTTTAGGGAAATTATCTTTATTCCAGATTAATGGATGTATGAATGGATATATGGGGTTTAATTCAAAAGGATGAAGAATTAAGAATCCATGGAATTTGAAGGGATCCGTATGACACTACCACATGAGATTGTTAAGAGTTTCAATGAAATTGTCATTCTAGATTTTGCTCAATGATCTCCTAGGGCTTTCCAAACTTGGCCATTCCTGCATTCTCTCAATCTTATATTTTTCTTACTGGAGAAAAGAATGCCTTAAAATGTACATATTGATTTCCACCAGTGCTTTTGGCCTGGAGAGAAAATCAGCAAGCACATTTTTTTGCTTGCAATGTGTCTAGTTTTGAAGGAGTACTTCGAGAACCATTTAGCCTATCGAAACAATTAGGAATGAAATATTTGAATTTAGTCATTTGGGGAAAGGATGCTATATCCAATTCTACTAGAACCAATAATATGAAGTTCAAACTTTTTTTATTCCATTTTTGATTGCCAATATTTCCTTAAAAGTAAAATAATAATGCATTTCAGTCTAGGAAAACTTTCCATTTTTGTATATACAAAGGTGTCGCTTGCTATAAAGAAGATGTGAGTAGAAGATAGAAATAGAAAATAAATTACCCCAGCCAAAAACTCCAAACTTGAACCCAAAGATAAAGTGAAGAGGGCTTGCAGGTGAATTGAACTTTAGACCCATTTAAAACCCACATTTTATTGGATGTTATTACTTATACCCATACGAATTTATTTAGTAATATTTACATAACTCAGTTATGATCCAAATCATCATATATGGATCAATAAATGGATTTCAACTCATTTTGACATTTCTACTCCCAAGTCAGAATCAAAATGATCACAACAATTTGGCTTGTGTGTTGCGCTTTATATGCATCTCGCTTCCTTTCATTTACGAATTGACGATCTAACCTCATTGATTGGTTGAATATTGCGTTCAATGAGTTGCTCACAATAAAAGCTTATGAAAATGCAGGGATTTTCTATTTCAACGCAAATTTACTCCATAGATTTTATAAAATTAATCGAAAAATAGGAATTTGTAGACGTGGCGTGATTTCTTATCCAGATGGAGCTACAAGGCTTGTAATATACAATTTTTTTTTTTGGTCACATTGTAATATACAAGTTCAAAGATTCATTTTTTGGGCAATGTTTCGGGCCATTTTTCCAAACTCAACCTAACACCACATTATTCGGCCCATTTGATATTTGAGTATTGATTTATCCTATCTCAAAAGTTTAGTTCAATAGGAAGTTCAATTAAATGCATTTGGCAATCATGATAAAATTCATAATAGAATAAAATTTATCCTATCTTACATTTGGTACCTACTTAAGACAGCATAAAGTCAGATATAAGATGGATATAGGTGAAATAAAATTATCTCATGGGGAATGTGAGATAAAAATGGATGGGATTTCTAATATCCCTAATTGGAAAGTTAATTTTCTCAAATAATAAAATTATTAAATTAACAAAATTGAAATTATATTTCAATATAAATAATATTTGAATTCTAATATAAGAAATTCAAAATAACAAAAAATAAAAAATGCAGTTTTTAAATTTAATCTAATATATATATATATATATATATATATATATATATATATTCAAATTTAATTCTATCTTATTATATAAATTCAATATATAAATATAAATATATATTTTTATTTATTACATATTTTAGGTATTTTTTTTATTTTAAATATACTAGTATATTTTAATATTTAATAAATTTTTATTAGAGAATGATGCAAGGAGAAAAAAAAGAAAGGTTAATACCCCAAAAACCCCAAAACTGTTACACTTGTGACAAATTTACCATAAACTAATTTTTTGACCACCAAAAACCCCAAACCGATATACCTTTGACAAATTTACCCCAAACTAGATTTACCCTCTGTTAGTTTTCGTTAAATTTTATTCTCAAATTATTAAGTTAAATGACATGTGACAGTTGACCGGTATACCAATTTAGGATTTTACGCTCCGTTTGTCGCCGTTTACAATTTTTGTGATTTTTTTGTGGTATTAATCAAATTTAGCATATGGTATATTTGTTACAAATTTACCATTTTGAGGTTTTTTGCAGTCGAATAAATTAGTTCGAGGTAAATTTGTCATAAATGTACCAGTTTAGGATTTTTTTATAGTCAGTCGGGGTAAATTTGTCATAGGTATACCAGTTTAGAGTTTTTCATGGTCAAAAAAATAGTTTGGAGTAAATTTGTCACAAGTGTAGCAGTTTGGGGTTTTTCAGGGTATTAATCCAAAAAAGAAATAAATAATTAAATAATTAAAAAAGATGGGAAAAATAAAATAAAAAAGAAAATAAAAATAAATTAGGGAATAGTATAGCGAGAGATTTTTATCATCTCCGTTTGTGAACTTTTGGGTTTATTTACACCGATATACCATATATATAAACATTTATGATATTATGTGAATATATTCAACATAATTATTATGATTCACCAAATAGTGGATAATATATAGCGAAATTCTTGAATTTCATAGTCTATCATATCCAATTGTATTTTGATTAGAAATCCAGATGTAGCCTGTTGACACCTAAATAATAAATTAAATAAAATTCGGTTTTTGAAAATCTTTGTTGTTGAAAATATATTCTCATTTCAAAATTTAAAAAAAAAATTAACCGTTTGATTTTTGGAGCCATTTTTTGTTGAGAAGATGAGTAGATATCGGGAAATCTTCAACGATTTTGGGTCTTTCCTCTATAAAAGAGGGCAAGTTTTCGGAACCGAGGGGGGGGCTTCTTTCCGTCAAAAATTGAAAAGTGAAAAAGGGAAAACAGAGGAGAAGGGCTTCGGTTCTTGAGGGAAGAAGAAAAAAGTCAAAAAAAGTACAGTAGAGAGTGAGAGAGACAAGTGAGAGAGAGTGTCAGGTGAGAGAGAAAAATAAGAAAAAGAAGAAAAAGTAAGGGAGAGAAGAAGCCATCCGTAGGTCTTCGAGAGGAGCAAAAAAATTTGAGGAAAAGAGAAAAGCAAAAAGCAAAACAGAGAAGTGAAAAGACAGCTACTGTTCACTGTCTTCTTCCCTTGTTGCACGCATCGGTGCACCAGCAACCGGGCCATCGCACCGCCAGTCACCCTCGTCCGAGCATCAGCATCACCGCTGCTCCCGTCGAGATACCACCGGTCGCCCGCGATACCTTCCCCTCGCCGACGTAGCCGCCGGTTTTTGTTCGCGAGCTCCGACAACCCGCACCACCACGACGTCGAACCTCCCCACGCCTCGCCTGTAGCCCGCAAAGCTGTCTCCGTGCGCCACAGCCACGACGCCATTGGGTCCGCCCCGAGCTCAGCCACCGCCCAAGTGCCCGCAAGCTGCAGCGCCCATCGCTGCGCCCTATTCGTCGCCGCACCTCTGCTCGCCCGTGATCGAGAAGCCCAAAGCCGCTGCTATCCCGCTTCTGTTCGTGCATTGTTGCTTCTTCCCTGCAGGTGTACCAGCGATAACGAGCCGTGCGAAGCACCTGAGCTGCCCCCACAAAGCCCGCCGCGAGCTTAACCAGAAGTTGTTGTTGCGCTGCAACCACCACCAGGCTTGCCCCACCGCGCCCTTAATGCCGCGACACCCACGGCTCGACGCTGATCCGGGCCACCCTCCTCTCCGAGTGACGTCAACTGCTGCCGTGCCCTTACTGCCGGGTTGCTAACGCCGCCAGTCCACCCTCGCCAGAGCTCCGACGCCCGCCGCCGCCCCTCGCCGGACCCTCGGCGGATCACCACGTTGCTGTTCACCTTCCCTTATGTGGTTTAATTTTTAATTTTTATTCTTATTTTTCACTAACTTTTATCTTATCCTATTTATTTTGTTATTATAGTTCAATTTAGAATATTGAGATGTGCTTTTCTTTTATAAATCCCGTATGCATTAACTGCAGGTGTTTTATCCCCAAATTATGGTAATTATTAATTTGACCCGTAAGACGTCGGGTTTTTTTTTAATTACTTTAATTTTTAGGAATTTTAATACCATTTCAATTGTTAAATCATATTAGAGTTAAAATAATTGTTAATTTAATCCATGAGACAACGGATTATTTTTCGGTTATTTTAATTCTTATCTTCATTCTTTTAAAATAAATACTTGTTTGGAAAGATTAAAAAAATCAGAAAATCAAAAAGTACATAAAAATCTAAATATTGCATTAGAGCATTTAGGTTTAGTAAATTAGGACTGTATTTTTAAGGTTAGTAAATTAGAATATCATTCACTTTAGTTAATCTAATTAGTTTTTAATTCCGAATTTCAATAAAAAGAATCAAAAAATATTAGGTACATATTAATTAATTTGCATAATTGATTCGCGTTAAAATATGTCATTGATATACATTGATGGATTATATTTTGGTGCGTCATCATTTGCTCCTCACATATTATGCATATCTAGAATTTAAGTATTTAGGTCCATATGCATTTCATATTTAAAGCTTTACATTTTTAAGATTCATATAGAATTAGGGTGATTTTCCTTTAACAAAACCAAAATAAAAAGAGAATAAAAAATGTTATTTAGGTCATATACATCACACCACATGTTGCACTCTAGTTAGTAGGTCATAGATTAATGTTTTAATATTCCCATCATGTAGTTTTTTTTAATAAAAGGCCTAAGATTAACATTGCATCATTATGTTGCTTTTCTTTTTCAATAAGAATTATTGTCATTTTAAAAAAAAAAGAAAGAAAGAAAACACAAAAGCCGTTTAGTTAGCTAATAGGTTAATTCATAATTAATCTCATTTCATATCATCATTAATTAGCATAGGTTGCATATATGCATTAAAAAATGAATCATCATAAAAAAAAATCATGAAAGAAAGCATGCATTTAGAAATATCGTGTCATTCATCCCATATCACGTAAAGATATGCATATTTAAGATAATATAATTTAGATTGCATACATATAGTGATAAGTTTAAGTCATACCATATAAATTGCATCTCGCATGTTATTAAAATAAATTCATACATATTAAGTTAAATTAAGGTAATTAATTTTTTTAAAAAAGAGAAAAAAAAAATTAGGTGTCATGTCATTTAGAAATCATGTTTAGGACATGCAATTTTATTAGCATTTTTTATTTGAAGGTTATTTTATTGATTACGCACTCGCATGACCACTATTCGCATGTTAGTAGCTTAGGTTAAAATTAGTCAACATTGCCTGCAAAATATTTTTGAAATTAAAATAAAAGGTACCGAAAGGGCGTTAAACTAATCTAGCGTAACCATGTCCCCGGACTTATTGAATATCTGGTTCATAATAGTGAAGATTCTCCCATACTTTACTTGGGTTTCTAACTAACCACCCTAATTGGTTAGTGGCGGCTCCAAATTGAGTATAATTGCATGTTTAAATTTCTTAACATCAAGTCGCAATTGGTAGGACTTGGGAGGGTCCGTGCCAAGTTTTCGGACTTAGTAATCCATTAGCCCTTTCGAATAATTCACCCTTCAAAAAATTCGGGAAGGTCGCGACATAGCCTTAAAGGTTCGTTCCACTTTGGAATTAAAAAAGAAAAAAAGCATCATGGGAGTTTCTCGTTTTTAATTTTACAACAAATGTGAGGGCCGGTTTGGTATGCAATTTTTTTTTTATAATTTTCATCAAAGCGAAGAGGAAAATAAAAAAAAAAATTGTTTCGATATCCTATTTTCTTGAAAACGTGTTTGTTTTGTGAAAACAAGACTATTTTCAATAGAAATCAAAATTTGGAAAGGTATTCGGTTGGGTTGTTTTCAAAATTTAAAACATTGTTTGATCTCATTGTTTTTCACGTACATATCTAGATAGACTGTCTTATAACATTTTGAAAAAAAATAATGAATTAGTGTAAATAAAGTGAGTAAAGTAAGAAAATTATGAAATAATGAATCTTTAACTTACATTAAGTACACTTAACTTGGAACATTTTTCGTTAAATTTGTAGAGCAGGCTATTTTCTCCCGATCTGTGTTTTCTCTTCTTTTTTTTGCAGGCTTTTTTTTTTTTTTTTTTTTTTTAAATTTGTTCCATTTTGTCAAATTTTGTGTTTTCTTTTCTAAAATATTTCATTTTCTAGGTTATTTTCTCCTAAGTTGATAATTATAGAGCGGAAAAAGAATTATGAAATTTCTACATATTTCGATGTATATATTTATGAAGAACATGTTGGCCTATTATATAGATTTTATTAGATAATTACTCTAAAATAATATTTTAATTAAGATATGCACAAATAAATGGTGATATATGTGCAACATACGTGCAATTTTGAAAAATACGGATAATCAAGAAAATTATCAATTTATCTTTAACAAAGAGGAATTCTTAATTATCTCTAACCTCTTACTCCCTTCTTTCTTTTCCTTTTTCTTCTATTTTTTATTTAGGGTGCGAATGATAATCATTCAATTTCAGAAAATCAATTTTTGGTTAGAAATAGATTTTTCTATTTCCAATCCCCAGATAAGTTTCTGGGCAAAAATAGGTATTTAATAGCCATACAAAATTTCTACTTCTAGAATATAAATTTGTTTGAGAATGTTACAAAATTTCTCCCTCCCGAGTGGCCATTGAAAGCAGCTGTACTGTTGTTTGGCAATCAGCGTCTAGCGATAGGTAGCTATCATCCGACATCCGACATCTGGCAACAGGCGGCGAGCGTTTGGCGACTAATGGTGGGAGGCAGTTGTAGATAGACGATGGGTGATCGAAGAGCGATCGAAGTTCAGCGTTTGGCAACGGCGGGCTATCATCCGATAGTCAGTGATCGGCGGCAAGCGTTCGGCGACTGGTGGTGGGCGAGTAGCGTGCGAACGGTGGATAACCAGCTAGTAGCAACAACGAGTGATGAGAAGAGTTTTTATTTTTCACTTTTGTTCTAGAAATAGAAAGATAGAAAATTTTTACTTATCATTTCTATTCTAAACTTATTTCTAGAGTAAAAATTTATTCTAAAAATAGAAAAATAAAATTGAGGCTCCGTTTGGTAACATTTCTATTTTTTTTATCCTTTTTGTTATTTTGTTCCCCTAAATAAAAAAGAACAAAAATCCATTTGGTAATGTTAGTTAGTTTTTCTAATCCTTAGGATAGACTAGAAGCTAAGCAATAGATTTGGAATAGAAATAAAAAGTAGAAAAAGTTATTTCTTATTCCCAAGAACAATTTTTGAAATAAGTCACTTTCTTTCACTTCTTTTTTTCTTTTCTTCTTCATCCTATTCTAACCAGTCCGTTGCTCACCGCTTGCCGCCACCCCCCCCCCCACCCCCTCGGTTGGCCGCCCACCGCCCGGCCACCGGCTAGAGGAGGAAAAAGAAGAGAGGAAAAATAGGAACGAAAAAAAGTAAAAAAAAAAAAAGGAAAAAAATTATTAAAAAAATTAAAAGAAATTCTACGTTACAAAAAAACTTGTAAGTCATAGCAAACCCATTCCTATTATTTTTCTATTTTCGGAATATAAATTTTGTGCAATCATCAAACGCATTCTTTTATTCGAAACTATTTCATGAATAGAAATTTAAAAAAACTAGTTTTTGAAAAGAAATTGTTTTCAGAAATAAAAATGTTATCGAACGCACCTTAATTACCTATACTGATTTCTATTTTGAACCTATTTCTCGAACAGAACAATAGATAAACATAATGATTATCAATCTTGTCAAAATTAGGAGTACCAAAAGTTGCTGTGTGTTTTCGCACTCCCGTTTTCTGCACTGTTCCTGCGAATCTGGATTTGCTGATTCCGCCCAGTAGGACCGACGGTTGGGGCCGATTTTTGGCGGCAAGAGGCTTCCTTCACTGCTCTTCAAAACCCTCTGAAGCATCGTCTGGTATGTCTCCTTTTCGCGGAGTGTTTTCAGATCGATGGATTAGGGTTTTGCGGTTTCTGGTGTGCGAGTTTTGCTGCAATGGAGAGCGATTCGGTGCAGAACCGTGCGAATGACAAGGGGCTGAGCTTTCGGTCTCCCCCCCCCTTAGGAATGAGCGACCCCACTCGGTTGCCCCTTCGTTGATTGCGGGAAACCGTAATGCTCCTCTCGCCTCTGGTGTTCCTGCGAATTCGCGACTTCCCCCTGTGTCTGCCAGAGGCCGTTCGAATAACAGGGGAAGATCTAAGTCCAAGCGATCCCTTTCAAGAGGTGGCTCGAAAAATCTTGGTACCCGCTCTTGGGCTGCGGTAGCTAGTGCTGCAAATAAGGGTTATGATCTGGATTATTCACCTCCATAGATCGTGAGCAATAAACCTGTCATACATATGGATGAATCTGATCTGCAGGCAGCTGATCCTAAGCTTTATGACTGCCTTGTTGGTTATTTTATCGGTAGAAAACTACCGTTCAAGGTTGTGGAGGAGGCCCTTAGGAGAGCCTGGGGGCCGCCTTTGTTGGAAGTTCTATCCAATGGTAGAGGAGTGTTTCTATCCAATGGTAGAGGAGTGTTTCTTCTGCGTATTGCTGATAAGGAATTCAGGAGGAAAATTCTAGAGGGCGGTCCCATTACTGTGGCAAGAATCCCCTTTATCTTGCAGCAATGGCAACCGGGAGTTGAGCTGAAGAAAGACACGCACATGTCTGTCCCGGTATGGGTAAGGCTGAGAAATCTCCCCTTCGCTTATTGGTCTGCTCAGTCAATTAGCAAAGTGGCGAGTGCTGTTGGTAGGCCATTATATGTGGACCAGAGAATAGAACAGATGTCCATGCTATCATTTGCTCGTGTATGTGTGGAATTAACAGTGCAACAACCAATTTATGAGACTATTGATCTGATCACGGATGGGAAAACTGATGTTGTCAAAGTGGAGTTCGAATGGAAACCGCTAGCTTGTCTCAAATGTGGTATATTCGGTCATACCTGCAAGGATGCTGTTCCTGCTTTTGCTTCTGGTGCATCTACTGGAGTAATGAATGCAGGAACCTCTAAGGCGAATCCTGAAGCTACTTCTACGTTGTCCAAAGAAAAGGAAGTGGCCTTACCGCCCTCATCCGCACATGATGGCGATATCCCACACAATCCCCAACCTGGGTTAGCTTCTACAGATCCTCCTGCTGGTGCGAATGCTAACAAATCCTTGCTTATTGGGGAGTCGAGCTCTCCCCAGGCGGCTCCGCCAGGACCATCCGAGGGTGAATTGGTGGCTATGTCCTTAGCTCCTGCTGCCGATCCACAATGGAAGCAAGTGAAGGGGAAAGGCAGGAAAAAGAAAAAGCATGTTGAGAAGGAAGCTGCCTCTTCTGGTCTATACCCGGCAGGTGAAGGAGATGCTCCCTCCTCTTCACTTCATGTTGGAAGCTCGGATGAAATTTGCAACTCTAGTACTCAAATGGAATTGAATGATGAAGATGTTTTGTCTGTGGGTTCCCCTTCGCCAAAAGGCCCGGCTCCGGCTAGTGCTCGAAGTATGCAAGAACAACTCCTCTTGCTTCTTCCTGACCCACCACCCTCGGCGGTTTCAAAAGCGCCTGCCACAGGCCGCAGGGCTAAGAAGAGGTAATTCTGCCCTCTATCCTTTTTGATATGTTTTTTTGGCTTTTGGAACATTAGAGGCATGGTCAACCCTCTTAGGCAGGCGGAGGTCAGGAGATTTGCTGCTGTTAATAAACTCTGCCTGATTGGCCTTTTTGAGACTAAAGTTCCTGATGAACATTTTGATTCTATCTCAGCTTCCTTAATTATTGGTTGGAATTTGATTGCAAACTATGAGTATTCTTCTCGTGGTAGAATTTGGGTTGGTTGGAACCCGAATTTTGTTTCTTTTGTGCCTATCTCTATCAATGACCAGACTGTGCATGGTACTCTGAAGCTTAATATGTCTGGTGTGAGCTGCTGCATCTCTGCTATTTATGGAGAACATACTTTTGTGCGTCGTAGACCTTTGTGGGAGGACCTCCTCCACTTCAATGACTTGATGCAGGATTCGGCTTGGCTTGTTGCTGGTGATTTCAACGCCATTAAGGACCCATCTGATTGAGTTGGAGGTTCCAACGACCGGATCCCTTATTTTGATGAGTTTGCCCAATGCTTAGCACAAACAGAACTGATGGATCTCAGATATGTTGGCCTCCGTTATACTTGGTCTACCTCGGCAGGGGACACCAGGAAGATGAGGAAGATTGACCGTGTTCTGGTTAACAACAATTGGAACCTTCATTTCTCGTTCTCTGAGGCTTCGTTTTTGAACCCTGGTATCTCGGACCATACTCCTATGATCGTCAGAGTTCTTCAGCCGGTCCAGAGGAGGAAGCCGTTTAAGTATTTTGAATTTTGGGCTGACCACCCGGACTTTAACT
Organism: Eucalyptus brandiana; assembly: GCA_014182725.1. NCBI lineage: Eukaryota > Viridiplantae > Streptophyta > Magnoliopsida > Myrtales > Myrtaceae > Eucalyptus > Eucalyptus brandiana. Next base: position 36,889,874 of record CM024669.1, read on the forward strand.
CAATTGTCCGCCAGGCTTGGGACTCCTCCATCACAGGCGTTCCAATGTACATTCTTGTTTCCAAGCTGAAAATTGTGAAAGCTCGACTCAAGTTACTTAACCAAGACGCCTTCTCGGATATCTCTGTGAGGACGGCCGAAGCAAGAGAGGCCCTTCGAAGCACTCAGGTTAGCCTTCAATTGGACCCTTACAACCTTTCTCTTATTGAGTTGGAAAATTCTCAGTGTCGTGTTTTTATTGATCTGAGGAATCAAGAAGAATCCTTCTTCAGACAAAAGTCGAGAGTGAGATGGATAAAAGAAGGTGACGGGAATACTAAGTTTTTCCACCATTCGGTGAAGAGGAGGCAGCTTACTAATAGGATCCTTTCCGTCAAGGATCAGTCGGGGGCTGTCATCACTGATCTTGTTCTTGTACCGCAAGTTTTTGTTCGGTTTTTCTCGAATTTGCTCTCTCATCATGAGCCTTTATCTAAACCTTCGCTTCAGGATTTGAAGATGTTTGTTCGTCACCCACTTTCTGATGCTCAGGTGCGATCCCTATGTGAGCCGGTTTCTCCCTCTGAGATTAAGAATACTCTATTCTCCCTTGCCAAAGGCAAAGCCCCAGGTCCTGATGGATTCTCGGTAGAGTTCTACGAGACTAATTGGAACTTAGTGGGGCCGTTGGTGGTGGAAGCAATCTAGGATTTCTTCTCTTCGGGACTACTCCTAAAGGAGTTAAATACCACTATCCTCGCTCTAGTTCCTAAAGTCCCCAACGCAAGTGCAGTCACTGATTTTAGGCCTATCGCATGTTGCAATACCATTTATAAAGTCATTACGAAAATCCTTGCTAATCGCATTGCTGCTGTCTTAAATGATTTGATAAGCCCTTCACAAAATGCTTTTGTAAAGGGTAGGAGGATTAGAGATAATATCCTCATCGCTCAAGAGTTGTTTGCTGGATTTCACTTAGAGCCTTATCTGCCCAAATGTGCTGTTAAAGTTGATTTCCATAAGGCCTGTGACACGGTTGATTGGGATTTCTTGGAGCTTGCTCTCCGTGCCTTCTGTTTTCCCGATTGGATTATTACGCTAATTATGGTTTGCGTACGTACGCCGAAATATTCCATCTCTATCAATTGTGATTTGCATGGCTTTTTCCCTGCTGGAAGAGGACTTAGGCAAGGCGATCCTATGTCACCTTACCTATTTACCTTAGTTATGGAAATTTTCTCTGGAATCTTGCTCTCCTGTACTGCTAGCAATAACTTTAAATATTTTTGGAGATGCAAATCTGTGCAGCTGACTCACCTATTTTTCGCCGATGACGTATTCCTTTTCTGTCAAGCTGATTGGGAGTCGGTGACGTTGTTAAAAAGGGGTTTGGACATTTTCTCCTCTTGGAGCGGCCTCTACCCAAATAAAAACAAAAGTGAGATCTTCATCTCAAGAGGGGATTCATCTCTTCGTAATATGATGCAATGGGCCTTCGGTTTTCAGGAAGGGAAACTGCTGGTTCGCTATTTGGGTGTTCCGATTATTACTACTAGATTGGGCAAAGCAGACTGTGTTGCATTGACGGATCGTACACGCGGGGTTCAATCTTGGGCGCAACGCTTTTCGTCCTTTGCGGGGGAGGCTGCAACTTATAAGGTCAGTACTCTTTTCAATTCAAGCATATTGGACTAGTGTCTTTAACCTTCCGTCCTCGGTTATAGATAATATTGAGCGCATTTTGAGACAATTTTTATGGAAGGGCACGACCCTTGGCCGGGGTGGGGCCAAAATCTCCTGGGACGATGTCTGTCTCCCAAAAGTTGAGGGCGGTCTAGGCATTCGGAAACTTAGAGATTGCAACAGAGCCTCCATGCTTAAATTTATTTGGATTCTTTTCACTGATAAAGAATTGTTGTGGTGTCGGTGGGTACACTCTAACTTCTTAAAGAAAAGAAACTTTTGGATTTCTTCCCAGCCTCGTTGTTGTTCTTGGGCATGGAAAAAAATCCTTCAACTGAGGAATTACTTTCGCTTATCCTTTGTGTGGAAGATTGGAAATGGCCTATCAGTGTCTCTTTGGAATGATCACTGGCTTTCTTGTGGCCCGCTTGATGCCTTTATCCCCTGTTCATTCCGTGAAGGCTTATGTCTTCCTGACAATGCTGTTGTTGCGGATCTGTTTACCTCTATGGGTTGTTTATTTAAATCCTTTTTGGAAAGATGGGGGATCTCTCTCCCGGTCCTCTCTTCGGCTCGTGATAGGTTTACCTGGTGCTGTGACGCTTCTGGATCCTTCTCTGTAACTTCAGCTTGGAATTCCATTAGAGTCAAGAAGGATCGTGTTGATTGGGCATCTTTTGTTTGGGACAATGCTGTAGCCCCGCGGTTCCAGTTTAATTTATGGCTTATAACCAAAAATCGCCTGCCGACTCAGATGCTACTTCTTTCTTATGGAAAGATTGACTATAATGTTTGTGCCTTCTGCAATGATGTTCCAGATTCTGTCGAACATTTATTCTTCGGGTGTCGCACCTCCGCTTCTCTGGCCTACTTTTGGGCCACCAGTTGTAACCTCCCATGGCGGAATAGATGTTGGAAAGATATCCTCAATTGGGCCTTAAAGTTCTTATCCGGTAAGGACTTCTTCCATTGCATTGCGCGGTTCTCGTTTGGAGCTATGTGTCACCTTATTTGGAAAAAAAGGAATGCGATTATATTTCGGGGTGAATCCTTAGTGGTCTCGGCTCTAAAAAACCACCTTATTAAGGTAGTGAGGGATAAAGCTATAACATTTAAAGATGTTCCTCCTACCCCGAGGAATACGAGGCTTCAGCGTGGCTGGGGGTTTGACCCTGCGGTGTTTCTCTCGGCTGTCTAGTGCTCCTTTGTTGTTGCTTTGTGCAAGTTGCTCCTATCTTTCTTGGCTCTCCGTTCTTAGCCGCTTCCTTGGGGGGCTGAGGGTTGGAATGCCTTGTTGTTACCTCTTTCCCGCTTGTTTGTTTTGTTGCTGTGCCCTTGTGGCTTTCTTGTTTGCCCATGTGGCTTCTTACATTGGCTCCCCTACACTTTGTCTCCTTGGAGGATTGAGTGTAGGTTTTTGGTGCTGATGTTTTGTATTTTGCCTTAGCCTTATTTATATATTTATTACCTTTACCAAAAAAAAAAAAAAACATAATGATTATCATGAGCGCCTTAGTCCGGCATAGCCATTGCTAAAACTGCCGACCACCCACCGATGAACAAATAGCTTTCTGAGGAATAGACGAGCTCCACAGTGGCCATATCCGCTGAATTCGATGATGGTCACTGACGCCAAAAGAGGCGATGAACTTCCCCCGTCTATTTCATCACAAGCCACATGATTTTAAGCTCAAGTATAAATGGTGAAGCAAAGTGATTCGCAGCCATTGAAAATACTGAAAACGACTTTGAGAGTAGTCTTTACTTTCCATGACAAAAAATTCAGCTCCTCATTTTGCATTTGCGCGAGTTGTTTTTACTGGAAGAAAATACAATACTGCTGTTTCTTCCCCAAAAAAATTACACCACAAGGTACCTCAATTCTGGACATTGAAAGACACAGACGCATCAACTTCAAGGGTCTCATTTGAACGGTTCAAATGCACGCTTCAAGCTACAACAGCATAACTCACAACTAACACGATGCTCCCAAATTCAATTGAAATCGACTGCATATGTGTCTCGTTAAGCACCGATCAATGTCGAAAGAGAGAGAGGCCGATCAATCTATGATCCCAGACAAGGGGGCATGTTCGGAGGCATGTCTCGCATGCTCGTTTCCTTAGTAGGACCATTCGAGATGATGAAAGCCATGGCCATTCCCCAGTTCGCATGGCGTTCCAGATGACAGTGCATGAACCAAACTCCTGAGAAATGTGCCCAAGAAGTTAGCTTGTGCACAAAAACTGGGGTTAAAAGAGAGATACTACTCCAACTCCATATATTCGAAACCAGTTTCACATTGATATTAGTCCATATTAGGAAACTAGTCATTTCCTGCTTGCGGCAGTTTATAGGAAAAACTAGTGCATGTTCCTCTAAGCCGCAACTTGATAATATACTACTTTCAAATGATTATTGCATATGCACTCCAGTCGTTTTGATAGGTGAAAGTACCAGGATTATCGGCTTTGAATCTTATGGTTGCCCATCCATTTTTCGGTACTGCGACGGTGTTGACTTTGGGTGGCCGGGTCAAATTGTATGTTGGTATGCTCGTGTTCGGAGAGAAATTCCCGCGACCGAAACCGACCAGGTAAAAGCTGTAACCGTGTAAGTGCATTGGGTGGTTCTCCGCTGCAGGTATATTAGTCCCCTGGAAAATTATTTCGACCTCTGAACCGTATTTGATTGGCTCCACCACTGTTCTTCCCACCACTGGATATATCACATTATCACCTACGTCTCCCGTGAAGTTGAAATAATGCGGAGGTCGATCAGGAAAATCTGTATGGTAGATCCCAGGTAGCTTCCTGTAAATTAAATGCATGGTTGAGATGATGATTTTGTTAAATAAGCTATTGGAGTACAAAGTGCTTGAGTTCAAACGCAGAAAGTACCGGTAGTACGCTTGTAGAATGTCGATTTTTGGCACCGTCCAGCTTATGTTATTTAAGCTCGCCGAGTGCCTGTTACCATGTGGACCTTCACAAGTGTCACCCTTGGCGCATTGCACGTTATTCACAGAGACCGTGAGGTACAAACGTTTCGTGATGTTCAATGGGACCTTAATAGGATGCTTGTCATCGGCCAGACTCTTCAAAAGCCGCATGAAGCTCTCAGCAGAATCCCTATCTGAAAAGCCTGGAAGTGTAATAGAATTAGGATGTGTAGGTGGTTGGTAACCTCCATTGTAATGGAGTATTGCCGAGGGCGTAGTTCTATCAGTTGGAGCCTGGGTGTCCACAAAAGGACTGCCGAGCATGTAATAGCGACTAGGTTCTTGGTCTGTCGTGACTAGAACATCCATAGTTTGTCCCGGAGCTATCATGATGTAACTAGTGTTAACTTGCTCTAGGTAAGCTCCGTCCATCCCAACCAGGGTAAGGGTGTGGTTGGCTACGCCAAAGAACATCTCTTCATTCATAATAGCACTGATGATCCGTAGAAGGTAAGTCTTACCGGGATCCACCGCCATCCGAAAGGTAGATTCTGCATCATAATAATGTCAAGAGTCTAGTAAGGTCCAACCTATTCATTGAAATTGTGATTGATGTTAGCTAGGCGTAAGTTTATCTGATGGAATCCCTGGTACTTCACTTTCTTGATCTAACCCAGCATGTCCTCTCTTGTATGATAAATTAGAAATGATATCGTGCGGTTGTAGTTCTTATTGCTCTATGACAATGATATAGACATCATCAACTGTACCGACTGAAACTTGTGAACGAACTCAGTACTAAACAAATTAATACCTTTGGAGCACTGATAGAAGTCACCGGGTTGGCCATTAATGGTGTAGGCAACTGATGTGTTCACGTCCCCACCGGTCCTCATCGCATTAATGACCATCTCAGTTAGGTTCTTTTCATACCATTCACCTGCATCGTCAAAACCAGCATGGAAGTGTGTTATCCTTTAGGTTGTGTCCACACTTAACCTTTAAAGCGATCGTTGAATCATATACACAGGCCTCACCGAGTATAATCGTCTGCTCTGCATCATGTTTATACGGATGCTCATTTCCAGGTTTAGGGTAAATAATGAGAGCACCATGCACGGATGCTCTACTCCAGTCGCTATGAGCGTGCCACCAGAGCGTCCCTTCTTCTTTGTCAAGCAGGACCGTCTGAGTGAAATTTTGCTTGGGTTGGATGGGACATTGTGTGACGTACTCTGGACCATCGTGCCATGGATTGCCCATCTGCCTCGCTCCGTGCCTGCATGTATCGTGTGGTTCAATGTTTTGTTCGGTTTGAAAACAAAACCCATACGCCCTGTAAACCGCGAGCTCCTCCATGATTAAAAAAAAAACAAGCAAAGAAGAAAGGCGATTTTACCAGTGAATTGTGACGCCGTAGTTTCCGTTGTTCACGACGGTAACGACGAGAGTATCTCCTTGGTGCGCCCAAAGTGTCGGACCCGGGAAGCTGCCATTGGCCACTAGAATGCTTTTCTTCTCACACAACCTCTCAAACTCCGTCTCTTGCAGCTGCATCGTGCACCACGATTTCATGTCATTTCGAGCATGTGAGTACCGCGATCATGTTGATGCGCATGCTTGTAATGATGATGATCACGACGTCATAACAAAGGAAAGGCCAAAAAGAAGATCGATTCGCAAAATGACAGTGTAAAAAATACAACAGATTCCAGATGATGTCATTGTTCACTCACCACGAGCGTATAGGTGTGGACATCGCCTTGGGTCATGGAGAGAAGAAGGCTGAAAGTGAAGAGAAACCCTAAAAAACCAGCCCAAGAGCTTTTCTCACAAGCTCCCATTTTTTCGAACACAAAGCACGACAGAAAGGAAAGCTTTTATTTGTTGCTTGATTTCTTTGTCTTGGTGAGCCTTAACGTCGCACAGATGGGCGCAATTTATAGGGGAAGTGTTCAAGAGAATATCAGGTAATACCGGAGTACTGTGTCGACGTGCTCTCCGAGAGGTTGCCCGCAAGCTTACCAACTACGGCACTCCGCCCGAACCGGAAGGACCGTCGCTCAGGCAGAGAGAAGACCGAAGATTTGCACACCGCGCCTTCAGCCGGTCGCAGCAATTGGCGGGAGCGTTAGAGTCCCCAGCGACCGTCGATCGGGGACTCAAAGTTGCTCATCGAGTCTAGCAATGCTTTGGAATTGCTCGGATTGCATGCAGGACCTGCGCTTGGAGGCATATCCAAGAGACGGCGACGACCGCCCGCGGCAACCTCGAACGGCCATGCGAAGAAACAGAGCACCCAAAGAGAAAAACCTCACCATGCTTGATCGCAGAAATGGTATGAAAAGGCAACAGAAGAAGAAAAGGGCCGCGGACGAATCAAGCGACGAAGAGACCCATCTGGAGAAGGATCGGGATTTCCCAACTGCGAGAGCGTGCGAGCGTGGGGTGAGAGAAGCCGGAGAGGGAAGAGGAGGAAAGGAAATCCAAGCGGCGGCGGCGGTGGCGCCGCCTCTCCAGCTTCCTTCCTTGGCTTTCTTTCCTGCGTCGCTGGAACCAAAGAACGAAGAAGAACAAGGGGAGGAAAAGAGAGGCTGCGGTGAGAGAAGCGTGCTGGAGAAAGTGAGGGGGCGGTGCGCTTTGACTTCGAGTCAACGGACAAAAGCAGTTGAACCTGTGAATGAAGGATCTGCTTTTGGTTTAGAGTCTTTGTGATTTTGAAGAAGAGGATGGAGAAGATGAAAAAGTGGGGGCGAGAGAGAGGAGAGAGTAAAGTGGGAGCGTGGACCCTGACCATTGACACCTCCCCTCCAGGCACCCCTATAATTCATGCGAACAGTGAATATTTGCTCGTACCCACATGTGGAAAGGACGCCTCCTGAGAGCATGGGACCTTAAGAAAAGAAAAAGAGACAGTCCTTACTGCGGACTTATGCGTCGCGGATACAGGAAGTAGCTAATAACTTAATCCCCCCGTTCTACAACGAGCGTGGGATCTCTGCTCTTTCGGCCAACTTCAAGAGGTCACCGGTACCGGTCTCTCTGCTTCCTCGCCCATTTAAGAATACGGAAAATCATGAAAAAAAAAAAAAAAAAAAAAAAGTGAAATTTTTAGTTCGTTAATTTTTATATTTATTTTTGGCTTATTGATAAACATATAATTTGAATGTCGCTTATCTTTATTCGAGTCACCAAGGCATCCATTCAGGGCAAACGATGGCAGTTGTGCCCTCCGGCCATCGGTTAGACACACATGTGAAAGGATTCGTTATGTTTTCGCGCATCTATTAGAGGAGCTGAGATGTATTGCGACTTCGATGCGTTGACGTGAGAGGCGGCCTAGTTTGATTAGGGTAAAAATAAAGGGAGCAAGGGGGAAAAAGGGAAGTAACGGAGAAATAGGGATCCGACAAAAACAAAAAGACACTTGTCCGGTCTTGAATTTAAAGGTGTTGATCTCATTTGCTCAATGGGTTAAATTGAAGATGTTAATTATTTGCTGCCTAAATTGAGAGGACCCATATCTTTCATTATCATGGATGAGATTATATAAAAATAAAAATAAAAATAAAAAGAAAAATAACAAGGAGTAACATGTACAACCAAAAAAGGGAGGAAGTAGTGCTAAGCTCTGTTTTCGACCTCTATTGCTCTCTTTGGACCATTTGGTACCTTATAGCGTCTTGCAAAATCAACAACATATAGATTCGCTGGTAGAGAGAAATGACATGAGAAATCTGCGCCATCTGACGAGAGGCCAAAACTCACTGGTTAAAATTAGGAGAAAAACCAAAGAGGGAAGACCAAAGTTTAGGTTGCCAATTTATTACACTTTACAGTCATTCATGTTAAGTATTGGAGCGAAATGCACAGTTGCGTATAAATATGAAACTGTTTGTGCTTGTATAATACATTTTATAATAACTGACCGAACAGAGTTAGATATATTAAGAAATCTTACCATAATTCGTTTAGTAAATGATGTGGCCCCTTTGCAATTGGGTGTTGAAGCAAGATTCAGGTAATGTTTTTCTCTAATTGGGATTTTTCAATACACATATGTTTTCTCTAATTAAAGCGCCTCACATTAATTCGACCAAAAAAAAAAAAAGTGCCTCACATTAAGAAAAGAATGAAGAGATCTATCTCTTCATCGTCACGTGGTAATTTTTCATGGGTGAAATGGGGTATTATTTACTAGCGACATTGGCTTAATTCCCTGAAAAAAGAAAAAAAAAGACCTAACTTTAGGTCTAATCTCAATTTTATCCCAAACTTTTTTTTAAATCTTAGAAAGAACTCACAATGTTAGGTCTAGTCGCAAATTTGCCCCAAATTTTGTTTTGTCTAAAAATTATCAATTTTCAATTTTTTTTCTCAAATCTGCCTTATTGTCCAGTACCAACTTGACTTGGCATTTCCATATCAATTAGAAATTCACGTCAATAAGGCGATATGAAAAATTATCTCCAAAATAAAATCATTCTAGGATATGAAAATTAGGGACGACTAATAGCGATTTTTGGATGAAGGGCTAATGGAGTCAAATTTGGAATTAGAGTAAAACTTTGTGATTTTTCTCTTAGAAAAAAAAAAAAAAAATCAAGGTAGATCTAGGACTAAACCCAAAGTTTGAGGATTTTTATGAGAGAAAAAAAGTTCGAGCTAAATTTGGGATTAAACTTAAAGTTTGGAGTTTTTTTTAGAAAAAAAAGTTCGCGACAGAATTGAGATTAGGCCTAAAGTTAGAGTTTTTTTTAGGAATTAACCCTAGAGACATTAGTGTTAATTTATTTATTATTCTTTCATCAGGTTTTCCATATTAAGATTGCTCTAAGATTGACTATTATCGAGACAACCAGATGCGCATAAAATAACATTTTGAAAACTAAGACTGTGATTTGATTGATGTTCATGAGCTCCTACTAATGACATTGACACCAATTATTGTTCTTTTTCTTTAAAAAATTATTTTTTATTGTCCTTTTCTAGGGCTGACAAGTTACGATGTTCATGTGTTATGTCAGATGTGTATACTTCTGTTTTGTAATTACTAAGGACAAAACATGCTAGCTTATTACTGATTTGTTCCATGTATGTTCGATCCCTTAAGGCAGCATAGGCCCTATGCAGATAATTCTGATTCATTTGATATATGTTTCGAAATGACTCATAAGAAGAGGTTTCTGATGCGATGGGACTTAGTGCTAGATCAAGTGAGAACACTGTTGGGATGAGTGATCCTTTAGGAAAAACAATTTATTATGAGAGTGAGCGTAGAATTGATAGAAGCAAATACATAATATTCCAAGTGAATGAGACTAAAGGGTGTCACATATAGTACTCGAGTAGGACTACCTTCTATGTGGTTCGGGAATGAACCACACAGAAACTAGTGGCTTGTTCACGAGATTGTCCAATGAGGTTGTGAAGAGATCGTTGGGAGAAAAGGGGTTAGACAAGGTATAAGTCCTAATAGATTTGTAAAACATCAAGGATAGGAATCAACTAGATTACACATTAAATATGAACGGAGTATCTTTGAATTATATATGTGAAATTGGACAGATTTCATAAACTACGACTTTTTGTGTAAAGACAGAGTCTAGAACTAGGCCTCCAATGAGTGTACGTAAGAGTACTATCAAGATGTATGACTTCTTTAGAAGATGTTCACTTATACAACACAAGATAAAAACATGAGTTCCATGTAAACAATCCTCAACGGCAAAGAAAGCTTAGAAAGAATGAACAATATCTCAAGTGAGTAAAATCATGATATCACACCTTCTTAAGAATGGAAGTGAGAGTGGTGTGGGACGATTGACCTAGTACCAATCCCATTCCCTTAACTTTATGTTATTCCCTAAATCGATCTGCAACCCGCTACAAATTTTGACATGAAATTGGAATCCTGGCTCATAGTTGGAACACCAAACACTAAGTAAATGATAATCATATTAAGTTTGTAACACAACCTTTCTGCCAAATTAATGCAATGTAGACCTCCAATTAGAAACCTACAAAATCATAAAATTTTCATATTCTAAAGCTCAATTAATTTAATGGAAAATCAATGATTTGGAGAATTTTTTTTCCTAATTTTGATAATTTATATCTCTTAAAAAAAAGAGGCAATGAAAAATATGCTCATTATAAGAGAAAAATGTTTAGGTATGACTTGTTGTTAACAATGGAATAATTTCTTATCGACTCATTTTTGTAATGGATAATAATGATCTTCCAAATTGTCCTTTTAATTAAAATAAATAAATTTCACCGTTAATATTTGCATTTGCACTTCGACATCATTGCAATTGACTCTTTAACTACGGTTTCCAATTTCCATAGTGTAAACGTTGGCTCCTAAACCAGAAAAGATTGGAAAGACACACTGCACGGATGTAATGTCAGCCACACACATCTCACAAATATCACTACACTCTCCAACCTCTTCCCATATCCAATCTCTCTCTCTCTCTCTCTCTCTCTCTCTCAAGATGCTCCTGCGTGGCACCACCGGCACCCCGCTCCCCACCTCCCTCCACCTCCCCACGGCCACCACGTCCCGCCACCACCCCCACCCCCACCCCCACCCCCACTCCCTCTCCATATCCGCCTCCTCCTCCTCCTCCTCCTCGGCCACCTTCCCTGCCACTCCACTCTCCATCACCGACGCCGAGCTCGAGTCCCGGGGCTTCGCCCTCCACCGCGACGCAGCGTCCCTCGACCTGGACCGGCTCAACGCGGTGTTCGTGGCCGTCGGGTTCCCGCGGCGCGACCCCGGGAAGATCAGGGTGGCGCTGGAGCACACGGACGCCCTGGTGTGGGTGCAGCAGCGGAGGACGGAGAAGCCGGTGGCCTTCGCGAGGGCGACCGGCGACGGCGTGTTCAACGCCATCATATGGGACGTGGTGGTGGACCCCTCGTTCCAGGGAATTGGGCTGGGGAAGGCCGTCATGGAGAGGCTGGTCGACGACCTGCTGGCCAAGGGGATCAACAACATCGCGCTCTACTCGGAGCCCCGCGTGCTCGGGTTCTACCGGCCATTGGGCTTCGTGGCCGATCCGGACGGGATCCGAGGGATGGTGTACTCGCGGAAGCAGAAGAAGAAAAAGTAGTCTTTCAGAACCAAAGGGAACGTCATTGATACCAAAACTATTCACAGTAAAACAGTTCGAGAATGACTGTTCGTTTAATTTAGTTTAGGACCGGTTCCCTTTTTTCTTTTCGGAGAAACTGTTAACTGACAGTGCCGAGGTAGTTTCATCCTTCCTCATGCATGATGAAACAGCATATTCCTTGAAATTGAATTTAAGTGAACTTTATTGAGCCCTCGCGGCACATTGCCACGAAGAAATTCGAGACGTACCAATCTTGCTTCCTGGTCCGTTTCAAAAGGCATTGTTTTCTCTCGTCCCAGCCCGAAGACGCCGGACGGGAAGTGCACAAGATCATTGAACTGAAATTTATAGGATGACTCGGTGAAACTATGTGAGGACACGAACTCAGCTTATTCTATATATGCTGAAGACTGTTGTATAACTCCTGTGCTTCAGTAGAGAGAACGGCAAAATATAATCCGAATGATCTATTTTCGGGAGAAGAGGCTACTCTAAAAATAAGAGGGCTCATTCAGGTTTGAATGACTCTTGAGTTTGACCATTATAGAATCAGAGGTAACTGGTAGATGAAGAAAGACAATCCTCGACACTCCAGCAACATAAGCAAGTGCCAATCACCGAGGCAGGTTATAAGCAAAGAAAACTAAAAAAGCAAATCATGTGAATAGACTCAATCCCTGAGCCCTTAGTGAAGTTTTGGCTGCCTTGAACTGACGACTCAAGAACCTGGACTAGTTGCACAACCATGCGAATAACTGGACTTCTTGAAGTCTTAAGCTATGAAGACGGAGGAGTCCGAACTAACAAACTCACACAATGTAAACAAACGGAAATGCTTTCTGCAATTCTTTGAGGAAAAAAAGATGATTAAGTTACTCGATCGAATTTTTCCAAGAGGTATACTACAACACGAGAGGACTTGCTGGCATGGCTATTATTCAGCATAATCAACAGACTTCCTCAGAAACTCAAAACTCAGTTTCTCACAAGGTTTTCTCTGTTGGATGCATGAAAAGAGTGTCCGTAGTCCATGGGCTATCTGAACACAAGGCTTGATTTCAACATAGCCTACCGCTTCCCAGAAAGAACAGGAATGCTCTTCGGATCTTGTTCCTGCATGGCTCCATTGAAATATCTAGACATAATCAAATCAGGCAATGAGTTATTCATCAATGATACAATTTTAATATATCCCAGCTGAAGACTTCAGCTGCCAATCAGAAAAAAAGCAAGAACTGGATAAGGGACTTCATTATTTTGACACAAGTTATATATGCCATCAAGAAATGACGTCAAAGCGAATTACTAGGCCTTTTTTCCCTTTTCAACGAAAACATCTCTCAGGTTTCACTTAAATCAATCCTTTCCTCAAGCTGCTCGCACCTGTATTTTTTATAAAGTAGACATACAATGGCGTCCCATTGAAGACGTTGAATTTATGCACGGTTGAATTGATCTAAATAACCTCTCCACTTGCCATACAATGACACAATAATTTACCGGTAAGCAATAAAAATGCAGCAATGGTAGGCAGATCACAGTTAGAAAACAGAGCACTAATTCAAAGTTTCCAACTATCTTCAATCTTGATGCTCCATTCAAGCTAATACCACTTATAGTGCCAAATAGAAGTGGGTTCCTTCATTTCACATCAAAACTCGTACCGCCTCCTTATTCTCTCAAAAAGGGAAAGATGGCTTCCGGAGCCACCCCTTGCATCTGAAGATGAATCTAGAGGACCCTTCTGCTCGGTTCTCGGAAATAATACCGTCTGGTGTATGCACACTCCTTCGATCGAGGTTCGCAGCACCCGGAAAATTAGCTGTTTCAATGAAGTCTTTGGCTAGAGAGCGGTCAACCAATCTACAGAAGGCTCAAGAGCCTACATGTTGACACAACCAGAAAATTGCCTCGTCGAAAACGCGCAAAGAGAAACGGAAAAGAATTCAAGGCGAGATGGGACGGCGACACGGTGCTAAAGGATGCGCTGTATTGGGCAGCAAAAAACGAGAACCAAGATGCAGCTAAGTAAGGAAATGTAAGTCACCAAACCATAGATTTCTCATCCATTAAATGCTAATTAGATCCATCCAGTTTCAAGCATGCTCCATGGAGAGTATGAACTACCCAAATATAGCCCACTTTTTCTTTCCCAACAGAGCACATCACTTTAAAGCATCTCCCTCCCTCTCTCTATCTCTCTCATTGAAAAGAGAAAAGAGAGAGATTTCCGGATAATTTCCTGCCGTCTACGAAGAACCCAATTATCCTACACCAAAAACGGGATACGGCACATGCTTCGAGCCAAATTCACCATGAACTTCGAGCGGAATCGTGCGAACCTGGGACGACCGTCGGGTCAGGAGACGTCCTTGACGTTGTTCACGAAGGCGGCGGAGCAGAGGATGGCGGCGACGAACGCGAAGAATCCCAGGCCGACCGCCAGGGAAATCCCGGCGACCGCCAGATCCATCACGCACTGCAGGCTCACGCCCATCATCGGCGTCGGGAATTCGGAACGGGCGTCCCGCAATGACGCTTCCGAGCCCGGATTTCTACGCGAGAAATCGACTGGCGAATGAACGAGGCGGGTTCGATTTCGCGAACGGAAAGCAGGAAGGAGGATCGAGCGCTCGATCGGTCGCGGCGGATTGCGGATTTTGGGCCCGGACCGACCCGAACATATGGGCCTAGCCCGAGTCGAAAAGGTCCGGACAAAGCCCGACTGTATCTTTTTTTTTTCCTTTTAAAATGATGTTATCAAATTTCATAACTCAAAAATACTACCGACAACTTGGCCCAAAAAATATTATAAACTTCTTTGAAAGAAGAATCGGAGTGGTGCACCTTATTTTTTCAGAAGGTATAACCTTCGGAAAGCAAAGAGTGTATTCAACAAGTTTATGATTTGGAAAACTCATTTAAAATGCTTTTACTTACCTCCTTAATTGAGCTTCTAAAGCGACACGTTTGTTTAGCTCATTTGATATATAGTCATTAATAATTCATGGCTAGATCGGAGTTTCTAAGAGAAAAAAATAAATAAACTCGAAATTTTTATTCCTTTAAAGTCTTTCATTCCTATACATATCTTTCATCCTTTAAATTAAAATATATTTAGCTATTAATGGTTTTTTGGGAAAAAGCCATAAAAAATCATAAACTATACAGTGCATTTACCTCAAATTTTTTTGTGATACCAAAAATCTCAAATTTATACTTGTATAACACATTTACTCCAAGTCTTTTTTTGTGGCACCAAAAATCCCAAATTTATATCTACGTGATACATTTATCTCAAATTATTTTTTTGTGACACTAAAAATCCAAAACTTATACTAACGTGACACATTTATCCTAAATTTTGAGGTAAATGTGTCATGCAAATATTAGTTTAAGGTTTTTTGTGTTACAAAAAAAAATTGAGATAAATGTGTGTCACATTAGAACAATTTAACGGTAAATGTGTCACATAGGTACATGTTTGGAGTTTTTTGTTTCATGAAGAAAATTTTGAGGTAAATATATTATAATGGGCACAATTTAAGGCTTTTGGTGGCTATTTCCCTAATTTTTATTTCCTTAAACGTTTTGACTTAAAATCACAATACCTTTGATTGTCCGAAAAGAGATAATCTATCTTAGAAAACATGTATTCTAGACCTAAGTTTCCAAAATAACTAGTTCTGGTTGACATTGAAGATTCCCGATATTATCCTATGTACAGGGAAACTGTACGTCGGATCCATGCGTTTCCTGTTGCTATTGCAGGCCGCATTTGCGTCATGAGAGAGAGAAAAAGGAAGTGGGGGATGTGGTGCTGATGCTTCCTGAAAAGAGGAGAGGGGCCTCAGATTATTCACTGTTCAAGCAGCACCTGAAGCGTAAGTGTGTTGTGCTGCGCAATATCCGAACAAGGTGACAGCAACACCACCTCCGAAGAGCAATGGCTGGACCAGGTTTGGCCGGCCTTCGTTTTCTCGCAGAAAGCCAAAAGAACAGCAACACAGAGTCTCTCTCTCCCTCTCTCTCTCTCTCTCTCTCTGAGTGTCTTAGTGGATAGAGACACAATTTGCAGCAGTATAAGTTATTGATTGATGAGCCACTACCAGCAGGGCCACTACCAGCAGCGCCTCCACCACCTGCTCTCTCTCTCTCTCTCTCTCTCTCTCTCTCTCTCTCACGGCTTAGACTTGGCGATGATGACCATATTGATTAGTCCCTCGTATACATTTCATGGATGATGTGCTTTCATCATTCTCATTCACTTCCCTTTTTAGAAAATGTAGAATGGTCTCGATTATGTCCTGATGTTTGCATCATCCATCCATGCATATTTCCCATATGGATATAAATGTGCTATGATGAGCATATGCCCGGTGGGTCTCATAATGATTAACATGGATGCGTAGCCATCGGACGCCCGTAATTAGGTCAACATTAAATACTTCTCCAATATGTTAGTGTCGGAATATCCTTATCTTCTTGTGCATTTTCTTCTCTTCACTTAAAATGCGAAGAGAGCTAGAAGAGGGCTGCTCTAAAATATGAATGAATAACACAGGGAAATGCCCTGAAGCAATTAAGATTTTATCAATTTAAGATGGTCCTGGTGTGAAAAATATGAATAACCGGAGATATTTAGACATCTTTTATGATTATCATTGTGAAAACTTCATCCAAATTCATTTGCTAAACAGGACAAGTAAAACTTGCCATAAACAAATCAAAGGTAGATGATTCTCGTACGTAATGCCCAGAATTTTATTTTTCATATGGCGATTTTTCCCGACAATATAATTTCACTCCCATAAGATCATTCTTGACGTTGAAAAGTTAATCAAAATCCATGACTCTCAGTCGAGCAACTCAAGGAACACGTTACACTCATTAGTTTATTTCGAAGATAATTCATCCCTCACATTTGATCGACGGACTAGCTCCCGTCATTGCACACGACCTCTTCCAGATCTCCAATGCCACCACTAGCGTCGTTGTAAGGGCTATCGAATCTCACGTCCCTCAGCAGCTGCCGCAGATCAGAAACCTCCTCCTGGAGCCTCGCGTTCTCCCGGACGGCCCTCTCCTGGTGCTCCGTGGCCTCGTTCAGCCGCTCCACGAGGCTCTGGTTCTCGCCACGGAGCCTCAACACCTGTGACCACAGCTCATCCAGGTGCCTCTGCTTCCGCATGCGTGATCGCCTTGCCGACTCCCGGTTCGATATCATCCGCCGCCGGCGCCTCTCATCGATGAGCCGGAACTGGCGGTCGTCAGCCTCATCAGAGGTGCTGCTAAGGGACGACGTGGCCACCGTCTTGGAAGATAGCGTCACTTGTTGGAGGATCTGCTGAGGGTTTGGCATGTCGGCAAGGAGTCTGGCGAAGTTGAAGGGCGATACTGACGATGGTGCGTTGTTTTGCATTGAGGGGAAAGGAGCGTAATCGGGGTTGTAAATCATTTCGGTGATTGCTTCACGTGGAATCATTTCGGTGGATCTTTTCTTTTATGGTTTCAGAAGGTATCCGAAATCAAGAATGGTTAAGTTTAGGAAAGAATAGGACGAGAAATGCAGGCTTTTTATAGGAAGAAGATGAAGACGAGAAGGCAATCAAAGTGGAGAGAGAGGACAAGTTTCCGCTATGGAGAAACTGTGCATCATGCGCTTACGTTAGCTGATATTAAAATTTAGCAATAATGCTAGGTATAGTGTAAGAAAGGATTTCTAAAAGTTCGTTTCGAAGTGATGTATGGGGATACGTAGATACTCCAAATCTTTATAAAGGATATTGCATAAGAATATATGCAGCCATTGATAAATCACTTGCTTTTGCATTAGAAAAGACTATCCTCAATGACCGTATCACTGGTGGATATGGACTCTTTATGTTATCTCTCTACCTTTTCCCCTTTCTCTGCGAGTAAGAGCCACCACCACGGCCCATCTCCAACCACCGCCGTCGTCACCTCCTCCAGCTGCCACCTCGCCGTTGCATCTCCTCCTCTCTCGCAAGACAATCCAACCATAGTTTAGGGGTCACTGACCTCAACGCCATGATCCCATGGTTCCATGGTGTGCGACCACAAACTTTAAGGTCGTCCATGGAAAAAAGACGCCAGACCCGGGATCGTTAGTGCCGATTTTGGAATTCAGGAGGCACGACTAAGGCATAACGGGCAACAAGGTGAAGGGGGAGAGTAAAACTAGGGGTTTTATATATATATATATATATATTATATCGGGGGGGTTTGTGTAAATGTTCATCAAATTAGTGGCATGTAAGCTTTTCTATATTAGTTTTGGGTATCACTAACAGTAATCGGCATGAGTTATGCTCTAATGGACAAAGTAAAATTCATACAAAAGAGTATCATATGACAGAGTGAACACAATTCTGAATAATTTGGTGCTATATACGATGGAACCAAAGTCTATAAAACAAATTATAAGACCCCACTTTAGTAAACCAGGTATTTCAAATTTTGTACGTATCTACCTTAGTACCTAGCATTAGTCTGGTTCGGACAAATAATGACACCAACAATAGGGTCGTGCCCTAGAATTTTCAAAGTTTTGTCAACTGAATCTGGTCATGCCGTTACCTAGGCCCAGCCACAGAGAGAGAGAGAGAGAGAGAGAGAGAGAGAGAGCATTTGATGCAAGAGCGATGACGACTCGATGAACCTAGGTCAGCTTGAAGGGCGACTCTTGCAATATAGAATTCGCATTTGATGGTAACATCATTGATTTTATAACTACAAGCCTAGTCACGGGGCACTTCAGCTGAGACTACTCGGGCAAAGTGAAGATGCATATTGATCTCGATATATTCAACTGCGTCCATCACGTACCTAACTTCCATGCATATTTCAAACGTGTCGCTTCCTTATTTCCCCCGGTTGATATGATTATCGTGCGACCCCGTTGATTAAAATCACTAATCTCTTGATTTAATTAAATTATTGAGCAACCATGGAACTTGCTGAAGGGCACGCAGCAACTGGCAAACGCATGTGTCGCACCAAGTTTAATTATGAAGAGATCGATGAGCCGTCCCGCACTAACAGAGCCGTAGTTTGGGTCACTCTCCACTGAGCCTCCGCCGTCTAGCGCAATCTGCTTAAATTACTATTATAACTAGAATAAAAAATGATATATACTTTTTTTTGGTTAAAAATAAATGATGTATACACACGACCAATTTTTTTTATAGTTTATGTAAGATATTAAGTACATAGTTGTACTGATGTAATCATTGCGGTTTAGTTTGGTTTAGGCAATTGATGACTTTACAAAGAGATAATTCGTCAAATGAGTTTTTTTTTTTTTCGTAATCGACTCAGATATTTAGCACATTATATTTAATTGGTTTAGCCATATTTTCTCAATGGACAATATGTAGCCACTTATCCCTCTATGAAATTGCCAGGCGTGGCAAGTTTTCTATTTTCTTCTATTTTGTCCTCTTTTGATCGGGATGAGCTACGACAACCGATTACGAAAAGCGCAAAAATAATTCAATTCCTTTTTTTTTTTTTGTTTCTTTGAGATGAGATGAGATTTTATGCATATATGCATGCAATACGAGGAAAAGGACAGGAGAAAAGAAAATTCCTATTATTTCCAACATACTAAATTAATAATTGGGTGGAGGACGAAACGTCATAGAGACGTGCGCACTAGCATGGTATCCTATTCTATTCAATGGAATTATTTCGATATGACAAGCCAGGAAATAATTAGTAGTATTCTTTTTATTTTAGGTGAGTGTAAGATGTAGGAGTTGAAGAGATTTTCGGCCTCCCCCGATGCACTGTTCTCACGTTTCTTACACGCATGAAGCAACTGTATCTGAGTTCATGAACATGGACTCTCAAAAAAGAAGAGGGAGATGTTGGTTTGGACTTATTCAATGTCATATAATTAGTAGTATTTTTTTTCGATAATAAATTTTTTTTATCAGGGACCCAAGATTGCACGACGAATAAATTACGTACATCAAATCCATCTCAATTATTTATCAAGTATAAACTTCATGATCGAACCCACATAATTAATGATTAAGATGCTATTGATCTACAAGATCCATAAAGCATGCAATATATTCCAATTGTATAATAAGTCCATAATTTCACCTATCAAAATTAGTTGAGTGTTTCTTTATTGCAGGCTTGTTTGGGGGGGAGACGGGAGTATATCTTATGTATGAAGATTAGTTGAGTCAAAAGTCCAAATAAGGAAAAAAAAATTGTAAGATTCCTACTGCAATATCCATCCTACTTTAGACACTTACGGGCAACATGATTGACTAATGGCGAGTTGCACTAAACATACACGGAATTGATAAAACTTCTGGTTGGATATGAGTCCATATTCTGGCTGGTAATCAACTTCGTCTTCATGAAACTCGTCCTTCCAGTGATCCCTTAACCAAGTGCCCTTTCGACGTCACTTCCTAGAGCATTAGTTTGTGCTTTCCATTGATCGCCCGGCATTTGTCGACACAATATCCATACACTCGACGAGTTTAATCAAATTTCCAATATCGTGGAAGAAAAGTTTTATGGGAGACACTGTTCGTTAGGGTACTATCCCACCACTTTTTTTCCCCAATGCATGCAAAGACCACCATGCTTTACTCAGACAGGGTAGGAGCAGGATAGAAATGGCGCGGCGACATTTGGGTACGGAGGGAGACTGAATTTAGCAGCCTCACGTGAGGAGTGAAACATGATATGATATGATGTAATTGCTTGAAAGGCAGACTTTCTTTTTTTTTTTTTTTTTTTTTTGGTCGGATCTCCCTACGCTATTCCTACTCTACACTCACTCGCTTGAGACTTGTGCGCCCGCTCTTGCGGGCGTGGGAGTCGCAACCCACTCTCGAAACTTACGCGTCCCTATCCCCATCCCCCGAGAAGGTGGGGATTTGAACCCCTCACCTCCCCCTTCCAACATGGAAGGGTGGCCACTGGGGCGAACCCCCAGTGGTTGAAAGGCAGACTTTCAAATAATAGAAAATTGTACGAGCCTGCATTTATGTATTTCCTTCATGACAAGACAATGATGTTTATGTGGGGTTTTGATTGGATACGGCACAGATCAGAAATCTACCTCTTATGAACTTCTATATTGTTTATGCATATGGACGACACTTTTTGCTCAAAGTATTTGTCTTTTTGGCCACATTCATCGATCTTGTGATTACAGATACATTCAATTTACGACGAGATGAGCATATGCTGGAATGATCCATCTCTCAGTCACCAACTCCAACTTGTCCTTTCAAAAGCAAGTCAACATTCTTTCACTAATTATGCACATTGCATTTGAAAGGGAGCGCATTTTCCTTAGCTTAGATCAGGGCCCTGTCATGCATAAGCCGTGTTGTCCGATCCACTCCAAAATAACGATTGCTAATAACATTGATTTTAGAGTAACTTGAATCTTTTACTTCGTTTCAAGTCGTACTGCACTTACGGTTTGACTTTTGTTCAATCTCAAACACTCGAAGCCTCACAAAATGGCACAAAACATATGCAACAGAACCATATATAATTTTTCTAGGGTTTGGATAATGTCATATGCTTTCAGGGCCGCAAAAAAACTCAAAATCAGCATGGCAAACCACACTAGCATGTCTATCGCTAAACGATGCATTTACAATGTGGGTGGATCGATGTCGATCACTAATGCACACACACATATACATCCTGAAACAAGTCAAAGTCATTGGGTTTCCAATGATCGAAACAGTAACTTGCAAAATCATTGAAGCTTTGCTTCATCCCTGTTCTTGCTCAGGTACACTTTCGTCTTAGGTTGCCACGAGCATCCTAAAAATCAATGACGCTCCCCGACCACCACAAATGTCGTATCCATTCACGCCACTTCCCAAGCTTCCCCACGATCAGAATTAGCCCCAACTTGGGTATGCATCGAACTGTATGTACCATGTGGGCGTTGTCTCCACTTCATGCGTCCCACTGAGCTACTACCCACACGCATACACAACTTTCTTCTTCTTTTTTCTCCAGTCATTATTAGAATTGATATTCCGTGATGTCATCGCATCGTGCAGCCATTGGCTGGAAGAGGATAGGCATACCACCACCACTTTTGTTTTCCAATGTTTTTATCATGATTTGTGATGTGAAAAGCATTTTGGATGAGATTTGTTAGTCATTATAATTAAAAAAAAATGATTTATCCCATCATCCGTCACTAGAAAAACACAACGTCGATAAATAGTATTGAGGTATCTATATAGATATGTACATAACAAATCTAACACACAAAAAAAGAAATTCTTCATGCGATTTATGTGTTAATAGGGATGGTGAAGCATCCCTTGAAGGCCACTAAATTTGGCAACTTTGGGAATAGTCAAAATATTAAGACCTACAATCAACTGTATTTCCTATATTTTCGATGTCTTATAGATGTGATTATTGCATTTCTTAGTTCCTAGGTCTTTATGAGTCTTGATTGGGATGAAGATTCCAAGAGTCAAAGTTCTTGTTCCTAAGATTTTATTATGTTATGTCTTTCCAATGATTTCTGGAAATTACTCATGCTTGGAGGGCTAATCCATGCTCAATTATATAAGCATGCTATGATGAATGAAAAAACCAAGACTTGATTGATTCATAACTTATTTGAACATTTGGCTCAAGAATAAGAAGGATTTCTTGTTTTGCTCTTATCTCTTAGGTAGATTCTTATGGATGACAAGTAATCTATCCATCTAAATTTTCACCTGTGTTACTTTTTACTTTTTTACACTCTCCCTTGGCATCAAGTAGTCACTGCACGCATTTCAATACTTAATGCTTCTACATGAAAATATTTTTTTCCAGAAAGATGCAAGGAATGTGTGGTGTTTGGTCGCATTATAGGATAGGTATGGATAGCCTTAGCCTTTTGGCTTATGTCAATGCAGATAATCATTCAGTTAAATATTCGAGGTGGGTGGTTCGATTTGTTTATAGCAAACTCAGGTTGCACGCATGTTTGCACAAGCTCACTTTGGTTCATAAAGGACGTCTTCCACTCACGATGTGGATGTTAAAGTTGCTTTTTGTGCATTCAAAAGTCTTCTTGTTAGTCTTCTAAACTTGCCTCTTGCTACCACCCGTGCATGTGTGGCTGTGGCTGTGGCTGTGGCTGTGCGTGAGTTCTTTAGCTACATGCATCAGCCAAGCCACATCACCAAATGACTCGAAGATCTCTCGATCAAAATTGAATTATCTATTTTTTCCCTCTAATAATTTAAACTGCTTGGAAGTAAGTCGGTCCGTTTTGCCCGCGAGACTCGACTCCAAGTGATGATGGACATAGCTCCTTCTCTTGCATTAGCAAGTTGTGTGAACCTGATGCCACCGGCAATTTTGACCAGTGCTCCAAACCAGACTAACCGGCTTTTCTAGTGACTTAACTCAGTTAGGAAACATGCCCAATAATATATTTTCACATCGTTTTTCTTGAAAAAGTAAATGCTTGTAGGCCAGCATGCTAGTTTGAAGTCTAGACGGCTCCATTCTTATCGCTGTCCTTCATCTTTTGGAAGCCTAATCTCACAAGCTTACTTGTCTAATGGGGACACTAGGTCGTTTCAAAATAAGAAAATGATTATATGCTTTCGACTGAGCATGCGTGGAACGGGTCCCATGAAGCTAGACGATTATGTAAGATCGCCGATGAGCAATGAAACCAAGTGGACGTGCTCACACCGATCAAGTCCCCATCAGTTTCAATACTTCTGGACAAAATGAACGTCCACTTCTCTCTCGTCACTTCGTCCCGTTGCGCTTGTTTGGTTATTAAGGTTTGGTTTGGTCATCAAAAAGTTTTCGATGTTTTCTTCTCTTCGATTCCTAGTGCCCTACAATGCGAACTTGCAATTGGTTTGTGTTTTTGCTGGAATTTCTCCTCCGACTTTAATTTAAAAAAATCAGAGGTTTGCGTCAACTCTGGACAATAAATATTATATAAGCGATAAGAAACCTACAACTTTTATTATAACAGGTTGTACAAATACAAACCATACTAGAATTTAATCGACAACAAGACTTGAAAGATGTAGACTCAGTAAAGTAACCAAATGTAAACAAATTATGTTGGAATTTAATTGACGACATAGCCTGAAAGCACAAAGACACTATGCTGGAATTTAAACAAATTATGTTGGAATTTAATTGACGGCTTATGCATTAAGGTGTCCCCACACACGTAAATAATTTCTTGGACATTTTTTTTATATGAAGAAAAGAGGCTGAGATCACTATTTTAAATTGAAGCATTGAGTGAAATGTAAAGTGTCATGGACTGAGTATGAATTTATTGTATGATAATTAAGAGGAAATTGTCATGGGCTGTTGAGCCAGACTTGCCCCTATATGGGATACCCCTTACAACAGATGCGGGTTGTAGTAGATTCTGGGCCCATGCTCCTTCGGGAACGCCGTCGATGTAGTGACGAAGCTGTACTCCAAGGTGGGGAGACGATGCCTGGCTAGATGCTAGTAGATAGCTGAACTGCGAATAAGCTATGTTCATGGGTGGTAGTGAATAAATAAATAAAAATTCGATCGCATGCTGTGGTTGTTGTTTATGTGAAAGTGATTGTGCTCCAGTTGTTTAAGTTTTTATTACTACATATGATTGAGTGATATGAACTGTACTAACCTGCAAGAAGGAAATAAGACAAGGTAAGTCTTCTATGTGACGTGGTTAGGCCGCCCTTGGGTGTATTTTCTTTCTAATAGGGATTTGGGGGGGTGAACTTGTTGAGACAATGTCTCACCCCGTTATGGGCCAAATATTTTCAGGACCATAAATGGCGATACCCTTGGAGCGATATGGTGTCCCTGTGCAGATTATGGAGTAGGTGCATAGTTTTCCCGATCCTGGGAGTCATTGGATTTATGAGCTGATTAGGACCACTGTTTGGGTCGAGGAGGCCATGTTTGTCAGAGTGCCTCATCGATACAAAGCGTGGTTCCGCTTTGGAGCCAATGGTTTTAGGATTGGTCCTCTAAGTGATTTTGACATTCCACTGGAGGCCATCTTAGGTGAGGGCGTAGTTGACCCTCCCGGTGGTAGGGTGGAGGACCCGTTGTCTCTGGAGGTTGATCAGTCAGAAGTGGGATCCACGAACAAGTTCGATTAGTAGTCATAGGACTGTTCATTCTTTTTGGTAGACTGATCCTTTTTGTAGGCTGACCCTTTTTGATGCATATATAAACTCTAACCCATTTTTGGTGTATGTAATCTTTGACGTGAATATCTATGAAAGTATGTTTGGTTTTGAATGAGCTGGTTTCCTGCTTTTCTATCCCGTAAGTTTTGTTAGGGGTATTATAATACATTTTGAATGCGCATATAAAAATGAATGGGGTCGGTGACACTACCTGGGAATGTCGTAATTGCACGACCATGGTGGGTTGTTCGCGCGCTCGGAGTTCGGGGCGTGACAAAGGGGATGCATTTATGATTGCTTCACAAGATGATGCCAAGCCTAAGACTATCCAAGAGGCTCTATTATCCTGTGACAAGGAAGAATGGAGAAAATTTTTGGAAGATGAAATTGAGTCAATAAAGGCAAACCACGTCTGAGACTTGGTTGATCCACAACCCAATCGTAAGACTATCTCTTTAAAATATGTCATATTCACTAGAATTACCATGATAATGACATGGATTGTGATAATGGTTGCGGCATTATTCTATGCAATACAATTCATAGTATTAACCAAGGATCTTAAAAAGAACATAATGTATGAAATGGCGGTATTATAATTTTCGGAATGGACATATTTGTGTTTTTGCTTTTATTAGGTCAAGTTATGCCTTTTGCGTCCAAATTCTATTGTCAATGTTAAATGTGAAGTCTGTAATGTCCAAATATACGAGCCCAACACCCAATTATGTCATTGATCGGGAAGAATCATACGCCATTCAATATTTTTAATAAACATATATTATGTTAACTATTGTCTTTCTTATTTTTGAATTGACCGTGTTTGTGAAAATATTATGTATAGATTTACGGCTAGGTTTCAACACGAGAAACAAAAGGCATTTCACTTGTCATTCTTAGATGGACAAGCTAATGGAAGTATGCTTGAAATAAATTAATAAGATGTCACATTCTTGGAAAACGATTTTCCTAATAGATATGAGATTGACAAGGACTTTCATATATATGAGATGAAAGATCCTGATCACACGCCCACTAATGTTGTCGAGAAAAATGAAGATTTTCCTTAACATACAAGACTTAATGGGAGTATTGCATTACTTGGCAAACTAAATTTGGATTAAGTTAGTTACGTAAAAGTAATTGTAAAAATTCTCTCTGCCGTCATTTTGAGATAAAATGAGAAGCATTTATGATTGTTTTGCAAGATGATGCCTATCCAAGAAGCTCTCTCATCCTCTAATAAGGAAGAATGAAGAAAAGTTTTGAAAGATGAAATTAAGTCAATAAGGGCAAATCACATTTGGGACTTGATTTATTTGCCATCCAATTGCAAGGCTATCTCTTTAAAATATGCTATATTCAATAGAGTTATCATAATAACAACATGGATCGCGACAATGTTCAGGGCATTATCCTATGCGATACCAGTCTTGGTATTGACCAAGGATCTTAAAAGAATGTAATGTATGAAACAACAAGTATTATAGTTTTCGAATGTGGCATATTTGTGTTTTTGTTTTTATTGGGTTAAGTTAAGCCTTCTGAATCCAAATTATATTGTCAATGTTAAATGTGGAGTCTGTAATGTCCAAATATACGGGCCCAACACCTGAGTATATCATCAATTGGCAAAAAATGTACGTCATTCGATATTTTTAATAAATATATGTTATGTTAACCATTGTCTTCCTTATTTTTGAATTGACTTTGTTTGCCAAAATATTCCATATAGATTTACGTATAGGTTTCCAAAAAAAAAAACAAAAAGCATTTCGCTCGTCATTCATAGGTGAACAAGTTGATGGAAGTGTAATTGAAATAGAGTCACGAGATGTCACATTCTTTAAGAACGATTTTCCTAATAGATGTGAGATTGACAAGGACTTTCAATTATATGAGACGGAAAATTTTGATCACATATCCACTAATGTTGTCTAGGAAAATGAAAATTTACCTCAACATACAAGACCTAATGGCGGTATCGCATCACCTGGCGAATTGAATTAAGAAGAAGTTCAGTTACGTAAAAGTAATCGTAAAAGTATTCTCCATTGTTATTTTGAGATTGAAGAGAAAGTTTTTATGATTGCTTCGAAAGACGATGCTGAGCCTAAAACTATTAAAATGCTCTCTCATCCTTTGATAAAGAAGAATTGAGAAAATTTTTGGAATATGAAATGGAATCAATAAGGGCAAACCACATTCGGTATTTGGTTGATCCACTATCCAATCGTAAGGCTATCTCTTTAAAACATGCCATATTCATTAAAGTTACCAATAGAACGACATAGATCGGGATAATGTTTGCGGCATTATCCTACGCAATATCAATCTTGGTATTGACCAAGGATCTTAAAAAGAAGCCAATATTTGAAATGACGGGTATTATAGTTTTCGGATGGGGTATATTTGTGTTTTGCTTTTATTGGGTCAAGTCATGCCTTCCGTATCCAAATTCTATTGCCAAAGCTAAATGTAGAGTCTCTAATGTCCAAATATACAGGCCTAACACCTGAATATTTCATTGATCGGGAATAATTGTACGTCATTCAATATTTTTAATAAATATATATTATGTTAACCAATGTCTTTCTTGTTTTTTAGTGGACTGTATTTGTGAAAATATTCTGTGTAGATTTACGGCTAGATTTCGACATGGGAAACAAAAGGCATTCCGCTCGTTATTCATGTAATTGGTACTAATGGACCTTTATTTTTTTTGTTTGCAAATAAGGAACACTTGAAACTCTGAA
The DNA here is from genome assembly GCA_014182725.1 of Eucalyptus brandiana. Taxonomy (NCBI): domain Eukaryota; kingdom Viridiplantae; phylum Streptophyta; class Magnoliopsida; order Myrtales; family Myrtaceae; genus Eucalyptus; species Eucalyptus brandiana. The sequence continues at coordinate 36,917,555 of CM024669.1, forward strand.
ATGTTTAATAAGAAACAAACAAACTAAAAAAGGAAAAAAATAATAATCACTTTTGATTTGGTCAAAGCAAACAAAACCATACCCAGCAAATTAGAAGACTACTCCTAAATAATTTATTTCGCAGCAATGTGCAAACTACGCACTCGAATTATGTTAATTAACTTCGTTTGGAATTAGACGTTCTCAAATGGTATAACGAATTCAAAAAGTAGAAGTAGAGTTCCATCTCATAAAAATAACATGTGGGTTTTTTATTTTTATTTTTAAAATATTTAAAAGAAACAAACAAACTAAAAAAAAAAAAAAAATTAATAATCACTAATTGATTTGGTCACGCAGTCAAAGCTTATCCTAGCAAATTAGGAGGCTTCCCCCTAATAATTTATTTCCAAGCGATGTACTAATTAATTTGGCCACACAAACAAAACCTATTGTAGCAATTAGGAGGTTTCCCCCTAATCATTCGTTACATAGAAATGTACAAACCACGCGCTTGAGTCTCCTCCCCTGATTGCCCCCCAATTTTAACATATTGACACTTAAAATCCCGAATCGCAAACCACCATCTGTTCTGAAAGCAATTTCGAAAAATCTTCAAACCACCATTTGTTTCGACACCTCCCTCTCCCTCCTTGAGATGGCCCCTCCCGTCAAGTGCCTCCCTCCCGCTGGCTCTCGTATTTCTGTTGTTCGTCATGATTTTTTAGGGTTTGGTTCCAAAGGAGATCAGAAGTTCTTTTTGAGCCTCTAATTCGTGCGCTCTTTTTCCTTCGTCGTTTCGGCTGATTTAATGTCTTGTTGCGCGAGATTCGATTTTCTTGAGACTAGGAAGCTTTTTTGTTCGGTTTTTCCTCGTTATGGCAATCCTGCGCAAGGATTTATTTGCGGGGTGGTCGAAGCTCGACGATTCTTGTTTTCACGTAGGTTTGTTGCGAATAGTTTTTTCTATTTAAGAACGATTGGAAATGAGCTGTAATTGTTGATAAACACACGGAGGAGGAGAGAGGAGCCGTCAAGGGTCGGAGCCTCTAAATTAATAATGAAAAGATTAACGTGAAAAGCCAAGACTTCCCAATACAACATTCAAAAGGAAAAAAAAAAAAAAAAAAAAAAGATCTCCCAACAACATGGCCACCTTCTTTCCACGTGAAGAAATCATCTAGATAGTAGTATAATTTGACCTATGTACGTTTCGTACACCCATATAACTCATGTTTAAATAACTTTATCATTTTTTAAATATGAATACATCAACAAGAGAGCCGTACGATTTACTCACGATTTACTCTTTCTTGCATAACATAAATTCCATTCTTACATTATCATACTAAAATGATCATTAAATTTGCAGCACGTTAGTTCATTCTACGATCATAATCTTTTCCACCCTAATTATAATTACACTAAACATGTAAAACTTTAGCTCAAAATCTCATAAATAAAGCAATAAACTTTAGTTTAATTTGACCTATGTACGTTTCTTTCAATCTTTAGCTTTTATTGACAAGATGATGCCATAATGTATTGTGCGATAATGTCAGCATAAAATCTGAAAGATGATCTATGCGGTTTTTTTATGTATTTAAATTACCCATAATTTTCGTGCCTCGTTTATCTCAAGAACGCAGAAGTTGCTTCCTGTCTAGATGATATATCGCTTCATGTATGAATGTGAAATTCACGAGTTCGTGTTATGTGTCCCCACTTTCGTCTCAACGCGGGAAGAGAAAATACAGCGAAGGAAGAAAATAAGGGAGGAAAATAATATAGAAAATTGTAGCTAGACCCGTTTGATAGAAAACTAACCACAAATTGAGAAATAGTGAAAATTGCTACGAGGCTTCTGGGAGAGCTCCTGTGAGAGAGAGAGAGAGAGAGAGAGAGAGAGAGAGAGAGAGAGAGAGAGAAAACGCTTTAGGCACGGCAAAACGAGAAGTAAGAAGGCAAACCGCGTGCCCTGATGCAGAACCAGAAGACTACTAACTTATCGCATCAAAAGATTAATCGTGAACGCCTTCACCTTCCTTGAAGTTCTCGCGCATTTGCCTCCTCTCCCTCCATTTTTTTGGCTCAACCCCGTCGCGCGCACACCTCAGATAAGAAAGATCATGGAAAGCCTATACAGAGTCAGAGGGATCACACAGTGAGGAACGAGGGATGATGTAATGCTTTATTTTGAGATGATTGCTTAACCAAAATTGAAATTCACTTTCTTTTGATAACAAGGTTGAGTAAATGCCTGATCCAAACAAAATTGCAAGAAAGTACGGCACCTGGATAAGGTCCTTTCTTTTTGTTATTGTACTTTCTTTCCATATCGAGATAGGAAAGCACGCCCGACGTTCTCGGAACCATCCCCCAAGATGGCATTTTAACCATTCTTTCTGGGAAATTCTGATAAACTGTATCTTTCAGTTTATAAAACGGTCAACTCGCCCCTCGTCACTTCGACACAGCCCTCTTACTTGTTCCCAAACACTTTGCTCCGCTCCCAGATTCACACACCCTAGCTCTTCTTGGCATCATGGCGGACGTCGGGTGGCCAGCTGCTGCTGCTGCTTCTTCTCAGGGGAACATCGCTGGACTTGCGCCAGTGGCCCAGGCTGAGACCGAGAAAGACATGCCATCGGCTCTCTCTGATGGCGACGCAGTCCCGTTGCCGCTTTCTAATCATGAGACGATCCCGTCTCCTCTCTCTGATAGTGACACAATCCGCAGTCTGGATCACATCCCTCCTTCGCAACACCAAGTTCTCCACTTTCGGCATGCGAGGTTGCACGTAAATCCGCCTCCAGAAACCCTACTCCACCATCACACCATCAACATTGAGCTAATCCAAACAACCGATGATGATGAGGCAGGAAGGAGGAGGCTTCCGCCATTGAATCTGGGGAAGGTGTTCCTCGGACTGACCTACCAGGCAACGGTGGCGTTCATGGTCTTCCACTTCTCGACCTCCATCGATATGGATAATTTACGCCACTCAATGATTCTTTCATTTCTCCTGAACTTCTCCGAGGTCGCAGTGGTGGTAGGGTTCACGGCTTCCTTGGTCGGGGTTTTGATGCGCGAACTAGTGTACACGGAGATGGCAATGGTCGCTGAGAGAGCGGGGTCCGCTTCTGCCGCGTTAGGGTTTTTCCTAATGATGAGCATGTTCTTGAGCAAATTGTCCATAGGCATTGGATGGGTTTGTGCCGTTGTATCCTTTCTGGCTTTTGTCTTACTCTTCATGAAGATGAGAAAGGCAGGCTGATTCCAGTATACTACATTAATTAGGTCGACCTTTAGTCTCGACGGGAATTCAATCTAATTACAAGGATAAGAATTTTGTTGTACTTTCAACTAATTGATGGAGGGCGCTAAGAGAAGTTTAGCGGATAATCATTGATGATGGGACTTTCTATTTGGACGGTTGCGTTATCTTTTTTCAAGCAACGAGATGTATAAATGTGTCGTGAGTAGAGTATGAAAATATGATATAAAAATTTCCAACTCGGGCTCCGAAGGATATTCATTCACATCTCACTAACTGCATACAAATTACTTTACTCAGCTGCCTTTATAGCTCGAAAACCTAAACTTAACTTGTTCATGAGTCTCGAGGAGTGTTCCATAAATAAGTCTCCAGGTGGCCGATTTTATGCATCATACGCCATGAGTTATCACCAAAAAAAAAAAGTGTCCCTAAATCTTAAATAAAAAATGATTAAGCGACAGTTTTTAATCTATTATCAAAATAAAAGTCTATTTTGGATCATAAAAAACTAAATAATAATTAATTATAAATTCTTGTAAAGCCCACTTCTTCAAGAATATATGGCTCATAACAAACCGTTATTCTCTCACAGTAATCCAAAAACTGTTATGTTAGCAAAACCCATCCTAAATAGATCATTTTGGTCATTATCGTGGATGGTTATAATAGGTGGTCTTGCAAGGCCTTTGTTCTACGTGGTTGACAGTCTCTTTCCTTTTTGAGTCCAAAAGACTTTTTATTTTGGCCCTGCATGGTAACACTTCTCATTTTGTTCCTGGAACAGATTTTTTGTTTTTTTTCTGTTAGGGAACAAAAAAAAAAGAAGTAAACGCGTTTGGTTGCGTTTCTTCTTTTTTTTTTTTGTTCCGGAACAAAATTGGAGCAAAAAAAAGAAACACAAAAAAGTTACTTCTTGTTCCAGAAACAATTTTGAAGAAACACTTCCATCTTCTCTCTCCTCTTTTCTTCTTCTTTTCTTCTTCTTTTTTTCTTCTTTTCCTTTGGACGGTCGCCGGCCTCGGCCATGGCCGGCGACGGCCGAGGCCGGGGACCGACCGGCCGTCGAGGGTCGTGACCTCACCGGAGCGTTGCCGGCCCTCGGCGAGGCCGAGCCTTGCCTTGGCCGGGCGAGCTCGGCCTCGCCCGGATCCGGCGAGGCCAAGCGTCGCCCGCCCCCGGCGAGCTCGGCCTCGCCGGATCCGGGCGAGGCCGAGCTCGCCCGGCCCAAGGCGAGGCCAAGCCTTGCCCAACCACGGCGAGCCTCGCCGTGGTTGGGCGAGGCCGCCCCGCCGGCCGGTCGCCGAAGGCCGGGGACCGGCCAAAAAAAGAAAAAAATAAAAAAGAAAGGAAAAAATGAAAAATAAAATAAAAATATTAAAAAATTAAAAGAAAAAAAAAAGAATAAAAATTACCAAAGGTGTTTTATTCATTTTTTATTCCCGAACAAACGTTATCAAACACGTTCTTTTGTTCAAAAACCGTTCCTCGGAACAGAAACACTTTTTTTTATTTCTGTTCCTGGGAACAGAAAAGGAACAGAAATGTTTCCATGCGGGGCCTTTCTTTTCTTAAACAGTACTGGATATATAGTAAGATCAATAGATTTTTGTTTTTTTTGGTCGGTAATTGGTATATTTTGCGACAAACTATAAGTGTTTCCATTCAAAGATCTCCAAATTCTCTTCCCCTTTTGATGATAGCTTCCCAGATATTCGTTGACTCCTCGAGCTGGCGGGTGTGTTTTTGGTACCAACTTTAGTGAATAAGAAGCGATTTAGCCTGCTTAATACATGTTATTTTGTGTGACGCGTAATTTAAACACGCATATTTAGCATATTTATGCATATAACCTTGAAATTATTATTCCTTGTGAGGAAAACAGTCTGATCACATACTTAGGACCTTAGTAGTCAAACGCACCCAAGACCAAACAAAATCACAAGAGCCCATCATACACCAACGTATATGCTTGAAACATAAATAATCATTGCTCAGCTACATCAATTCCTACAACACCATCAGCCCCCGGGGAGCGGACCTGGGACACGGCCAAGACGCACAAGAACGCTACCGCGGATGTCATGGAAATCACCGATAAGTAGCAGCAAGCGCTAGCGATCTGTGGTATGTGGTGGACCATGAGGGAGGAATAAGCCCCGGCGAAGGCAGCCATGAGGGAGAGGACAAAGCCTTGGAAGGTCGAGGGGGACCGGCCACCCTTGAGGAACAGGGTGGGGATTGGGTTGCCGTCGACGAACTCGCACGGCAGTTGTACAAGGGCCGTGGCCGCTGTGAAGGACACCCAGATGATGCATTGCAAAATGGTGATCCTGGTCGTTTGATGAGCGTTTGATGGGTCGCGCGACATGATAATGTACGCGGATCGGAGGAACAGTGCTGGGTGGGGTGTGTAAAAATCGCAGTGCGTTCACTTCGGATTGAGCGGTGTCTCTTATATTCTCTCTTCTCAATCGACCGTGTCTAAGGAGTTGCATTCTCTCTTACTCGAACTTTCCAAGTAATTGATCGCATCTCTGTTCTCCGTGATGGCTCATGGTTGGCCAAGGGAAATCTCAATCGACCGTATCTGAGGAGTTGCATTCTCTCTTATTTGAACTTTCCAAGCAATTGACGTTGTCGAGTCCCAAAGGCGTGGAAAAGTATTGAAGAATCTGTCTATGGTCGGAACGGAAGGAAGACGTGTGCTAGGGTTCGGAAAAGGCGTGGAAAAGGCAGAGAAGTTTACATGAAGGGCGTGACGAAATGGATGCACATCAACTCCAACTATACCATTCACTGGTGTTTACAACTGAAGTCATCGCCCACCTTTGTTTGAATTTGCATGTGAACATAGTTCATATGGTTCGGTAGCAAATGGAGTTCTTGACATATTTCACTCGAATTTACTACGAAATTAGGTCGGTCATATGGATGAGGAAGCTTCGACTAAACAGGCTAAATCGAGTCTTGAAAGGAGAAGTCCAATCCCGTATGGATGTTATTTATAATCGAAATGGTATTGCTGGAAAAGGTAAAAAAATAAAAAATAAAAAAATCTGAGTTTAAAAAAGCTGGTGGAGGTAGGACGACAATGGCCACGTCAACACGTCTCTCACGCGGGGGGGAGAGAGAGAGAGAGAGAGAGAGAGAGAGCACTAGACAATTTCAGTACCAAAATTGACCAAAAGCTACATAAATTTTGTTGCCGTAGGTCCATATTCAGTCGCCTTTCGGTTTCCCCATCGCCTTTACTAAAGGTAATAAGCCCATAATGGTATGTTTGATGATCTTTTTGTTCTTGAAAATAATTTTTTATCATTTCTATTCTTGTTGATAATTTTTACTTTTTGTTTCTATTTTAAATTTATTCCACAATTGCTTTTTCTATTCTCGAAATAAAAAAGAGAAAAAAAAGGATTGTTACCAAACAGACTTTAAATTTTTTTGTAATTTTTGTACCCTTTGGTCACTCTAAGATAATTAAGAGTACACATGACAGCCATTCTATTTTTGTTCCATTAGACTTGTTTCGGGAACAAAAATTCGTTTGGTGATACAATTTATTTTTCTATTTTTGAAACAAATTTTTAATTCAATAAATTAGAAATAGAAATAAGAAGTAAATTTTTTTTACTTATCTATTTATGGAACAAAAATGAGAAATAAAAATCTTTCTATCACTCGTCTTCTCTATTAATCGGCCATCCACTCACCATCGTAGGCCACCGTTCGCCGTTGCCAATCACCAGTTGTTGCCACCGTCCACAACTCGCTGCTTGCCAGCCGTTGCCGCAGCCACCATCCACCCCTTTGGAAGGGAAAAATTTTGTGTCATTATCAAATGAAATTTTATTCCAATAATAGAAATTTTGTGTTGTTATTATATAGAATTTTTGCTTAGAAACTCCTTCAGAAATAGAAATAAAAAAAGAAAAACTTATTTCTTTTTTTAAAATTAATTTCTGATCAAAATGATTATCATTCACATCCTACACTTTGGTTGCCTTTCCAAACTCCAAAGCGACGGAATCTTATCTTCTTTGGTCACCTCTCGTGGTCTTGAAATGGCCTTAAGTCTTTTTCTTTTTCTTTTTCTTTTTTTTTTGCTTTTGTAGAAAAAAGAAAAGCTAAGGGACTGAAATTCTTGTCATAATCGGTCCGCTTTATGTTATCTTAGGATGATTTTTCAGTCATGTTACCGCGAGAAGTTTTCAAAAAAAAAAAAATTCACTATACAATCTTATCGTTGCTTTTTTTAAAGTTGATATATGACAATATAATATATTATAAAAAAAACAAAGCTAGTTTGCAAGTTAAAATAGTACCTAATAACATCGGGAAAAAATAAAAAAAAGTATTGTTCGTGCTCAAACATTAAAAAGTGGTAAAGTAAAAGCTAGAGAAAGAGAGATTTCATCATTGTCTTTCATGCTAAAGAGATTTGTTGGGTTTGCAAAATCTCATAATTTGGAACAATAAAGTGTAACTTAATGTTTGTAAAAAAAGGGAGCAAAAGAACTTATGCAACCTTTAACACCTAGGATAAAAATAATGTAACCTTTTAAATGTCACCAATAAAACCCCAACCTTTTGCAACGTGGGCGAGAAGAACACAATGCTTCAAACTTCCAAAAGAAATTCAACTGTTCATTCGTGGGACAAAAACGATACAAATTCCTTCCATTCTCACCATTAAATTGCCACAAGGAATCTTATATGACTCGCCAAGTACTAGCACCAAAAGTGTATGATGTTAGAAACTTATACAAGTAGGCACCATGTGTCGATTTATCAGTGATGTATATTCTCTTCTTCTTTTTTTTCTCGAACGAAAAATTGAATGTTATCCTTAAATTATTGTAAGTGATAAGTTTGGAGGGTCCAATTGTAATAAAATGTTATACATAGTCAAAATTTGAGTAGTAGTATCACGATGAGTTTTGTAAAATTGTTGTTGGTGCTATTGTTTTTCAATTACCATAAAACTTCACTATAATACACATGTTTTTTTCCACACTATATTTATCACGTTGTCAAATTGTCACATTCTATATATTAAGATGAAAGGGAGGTCAATAGTAAATTGGGGATGTTGTTTCTCGAGGAATTTATAATGAAGATTTTTTTATTCACAAAAATAGCTATTATCTTTGGAAAAAATATTAAAGAATATATTAATTTAAGTGGAATTAGAAAGTGAAGAAGAGGATTTATTTAATTTATTTAATTTTTTTCTAATTTCATACTTTACTAATTATATTCTTAGTTTTAAACGTACTATTGAACATTTTACTATTTACTGAAATAATATTTTTTTTGGTAAAGATTAATGAAATAATATTTTTATATTAGATGATTTGAATAATAATTTTCTAATTTGTATTCCAATTGTTAAATATTTTGTAACATTGAATCTATTTATCAAAATAAAATGAGAGTACAATTACAATAGGATGACGTGGTTGCCTTAGGAATGATGAATTTATTTTCCTTTTTGAAAAGTTGAAAGTGATAATATTAGTTGTGTTATGAAAAGCAAACAATCGAACAATATAGTAAGCTAGACAAAGAAATCAATCGGACACTAAATTTACATAGTTTGATCGGCATAATAGACGTCGAGGTGAGTAGCATTGATATTAATTATAGATTAAACAATGTAATGGAGATTACAATTACACTTATAAGTCATTCAAAAGAGGAGACCTTAAATTAGGGAACTTATTCAAACTGGGAAACCACTTAAAGTATAAACCAACTCAAATAAGAAAACCTAGTTGAATTAGGAAAGTTTTCTTTTTTAGCTCAAATTCCAGACAATTCTCAATAATTTCTGCCCTGGCTTGACAATTGAGCCAAGTCATAGTCACTTTGCTTTGCTGCTATTCTCCCATAGTCCCTCATGGACTTAAACTTTAATTATGGACCTCATTAGAAAACAAATCCACCTATACTTTAGCTGCTACAAAAAAAAAAAAAAAATTCGACGCAATCTTGTCAACCACATTGATAAAATAATACCATTGTTGCATTCATATATATCAAGAAGTCGAACATACATATTGTCAAACTCAACAATTATAACAACCACTGGCTTTAAAGGCTCCACTTCATTGTAAGTACCATCCATGTCGGTTACTTTGCTAATACTTGCTAAATTAGGCGTTTCTGACTAGAACTTCACCTTGAGCCGAACACTGATTAAATCTCCATGAACCTTGCCACAAGCACTCCTACCTAGAAGTATTGGAGACTCATCAAACGTAACTTCTTTGTTAATTATAGGTGAATTTAATTCAGGCACCACCACGTGTAACCCCATTCACCTTGTACATAGCCTAAGAATATTTACTTTCCTGCCCTCCCATTAATCTTACCATCATTCACCGAATATAACATAGGCAATCGTATATTCTAAGAATAGTTTTTTCACCAATGTCATGTGACCATACTTCCTCAGTAGTTCAACATCTAATTGCAATCGACATGAACCTATTAATTGGATAGCTCACCACACTAAATGTATCCAAAAGAAATATCCTAGCATGGCGGTGTTCACCAAGGCCTAGGTGAGCCCCATGGCGGCGTTTGCCAAGGCCCTAGTAAGGCCACCTTCGTCCGCGGCAAAGCCATGGCGACGCTAGCCTTGCCCAAATTTTGGCGAAGCCGCTTCGCTCACAACCCCCAGGCCTCTCCCAATCATTGGCAAGCCTCACCAAAGCCTTGCTAGCCATGACGAGGATCCAAGGAGGGAGAAGAGCAAAAAGAAAAAAAAAATAAAAAAAAATAAAAAAATTTAAAAATTATTAAAAAAGCTTCATGTCAGCATTGGTTGGATAGCCGGCATTCACATCAGCACCAGCAGACTAAAATTAGCCAACTGGATTGAATTGATATTAACGTGAAAAGGTTTATGACTGAATCAATATTAATGTAATAAGTTTATGACTTTTTTGGTACTTTTATATAATCTATTGTATGATAACGTCGGCATAAAATCTGGAAATGTTGAACAGTTTTACAATTAAGTATACTCCTAGATATCTTACAAAAAGAAAAATAAGGATCAATCTGCAAATTCGTATTTAAAGTACCCAGAAAGTTCGTGGCTCATCTATCTCAATCTGCAAATTTCGGGCATTCACTGCGGATAAGAAACGCGTAGTTTTTGGCGTTATGCGTCTTTGCTTATATCTCAACGCGGGGAGGGAGAGAATACAGCGAAGAAATTAAATACGAAGGGAAAATAAAATTAAAAAAAAAAGGCCAGACCCATTTGAAAGCAAACCAACCGGTGCAAACTGCAGCGATGCTTCTGGGAGAGCTTCGCAGGGGCTTCTCGACGACGAAGGGGAGGGAGGGCGAGAGACGGAGTTATTACGGACCCTTCAGACACGCAAAAAAGAACCGCGTGCCCTAATGCAGAACCAAAAGACTACCACACCAGAAGATCAATGGCGACGCCCTTCACGTTCCTTGAAGTTCTCCTGCATTTGCCTCCTCTTTCCCATGTTTTCACGGCCGAAACCACGAGAAAGCCGGAGTCTGGCGTCTGTGCACCATTAGCTTATTCATGTGGACTCACCTTCCATCAAACAACTTATATTGTCAGGTCCACATTACACAACATCCCTCCGACGTAGGATTTATTTCGCCTAACACCTCGAAAAAGAAAGATCATTTAAAACTTATGGAGTCATGAAAAAATAATTTCTACGAGGAATTTGGGGAAAAAAAGTACGAAGGAAAGTTTGTGTCTTGTTTTGAGATAAGAGCTTAATCTAGATTGAAATCCACTTTCTGTTAATAAGGAGGCTAAGTAAATGCAGTACTCAGATAAGAATGCAAAAAAGAAGAGCGCCTAAATAAGATCCCTCTTTTTCGTTATTGTTCTTTCTTCGTACATCGAATTAGGAAAGCTGACTCAACACTCCGTTTTGCACGCGAGACTCGACTCCAAGTGATGATGGACATATCTCCTACTCTTGCGTTAGCAAGTAGACTTTTTGGATTTTGATTAAAAGTATTTTTTAGGAAGGAAAGCTTGGTGATTGCAATCAGAATTGGCGTAGTGGATGATACTTTCTTATTCGGATATTTAATCAACCGGCTAGGAAGGAATAAATCTCTCGTAAAACGGCTAGTGGAAAATTGACTGGATTACTTGTTACATTTTGGAGGAGCTTTAAAAGGCAAGTTTTCATAAAAATCTTCAAGTTTCTAAACTTTCCTCAAACTTTGAAGGCGGGCTATTCTTTATAAATATAGACACTCGACTTTTGGAGACCCGATTTGCTGTATGGGCAACAAATCTTACGGGAAGCTTCAACCTTGGCGATCCTCATGCCATCATATCTTCTTAACCAAATCCAAGGCCAATGGGTGGATTGGCTAGATGATTCTCTTAGAGATATGTCCAACGATTAGCTTGGACTAGGAGGGATATAAGACGAGGTCTCAAAGTCAAAGGAAAATAATTCGCTTTCACGAGTATTTGAGCTTTTAATTCTAAAGTCTAAATGGTGTTTGTGATCATTTACATTTTATTCAATGAGCAAAATTGTGTAACCTTTTAGAGGTCGAAAGGTGTGAGGAGTTTTACAAACGGGCCCGAGTGTTTGGTTCTCAGATCTTGTAACCTCTAATCAGTTCTTATCAGTGGATTCCAACCAATTGGTTGTAGCACGAGAGAGTGGACGTAGACTTGCAAAAGCCGAACCACTATAATATTGAGTGTGCAATTCTTTATCCCTTACTCTTCTAATTTTTTAATAGAGTTGTGCACTGGTAAGATCTGACCACTTCATCAGAAGTTGTCTTATTGCAATATCTATTTAAATTACTTCGTTTCCACAAAATCACCTATTCACCCCCATCTAGGTGATTTTTTAGCCATAACAAAATGAACGTCCACTTCTCTCTCATCACTTTGTCCCGTTGCGCTTGTTTGGTTATTAAGGTTTGGTTTGGTCATCAAAAAGTTTTCGATGTTGTCCTCTTTGATTCCTAGTGCCTTACAAAGTGAACTTGCAATTGGTTAGTGTTTGTGCCGGAATTTATCCTCCAATGAAATATCCTTCATTGAAAATCATTCTTCAACTTTTAATTAAAAAATCAGAGTTTTACATCAACTTTGGACAATAAATATTATAAGCGATTAGAAACTGGCAACTTTTATTATAACGGGTTGCACAAACGCAAACCGTACTAGAATTTAATCGACGACAAGGCTTGAAAGATATAGAGTTGCTAAAGTAACCTAATGTAAACAAATTATATTGGAATTTGATCAATGACACAGCCCAAAAGCATAAAGATACTATGCTGGAATTTAATCGATGACACAACAGCCATGACAAAGATACATGAATTTGAAAGCTACAGCTAAGAAAATAAAGTAGTGTGCAGGAAAATGAAGATACTGAAAGGATAGTAATGTTGTTTGATTTGTGCAGAAGGGCATCCGAAGAGTACGATGTTGCTATTTAAAGCCTACAATCACAGAGTTATCAATGAAGGTTACAAAGGGAAGTTACAAATAGAGGTTACAAACGGTTATCAAACATTTACATCAATGGTTACATTGGTTCCACTATGTTGATGGTTTTGTCGACTCCATTATCTTGACAGTTGATTTATTCAACCACGTTGATGGTTACTTCTTTGACAGTTACATCAGAGATTGTCGATTCCTTCAAATTTTCGATTCATCATGTTGTCAAACCTTCAAGTTGTCGATAATTTTATTTATAAATGATCAAACTCTGCTCTCATCGATTAAGTCTATCACATATTGATAATAACCAAAATTGGACATTTCTTTAAAAGAATGGAATGATTCATCAATAAATGATCAAACTCTGCTCTCATCGATTAAGTCTATCACATGTTGATAATAACCATAATTGGACATTTCTTTAAAAGAATGGAATGATTCATTAATCATTCGATTCTTTTAATTAGATAATCAATAGTTATCCTATGCCCCATTGTCATCAGTATGCCTCGTTTATCTTAAGAACGCAGAAATTGCTTCCTGTCTAGATGATACATCGCTTTCATGTATGAATGTGAAATTCACGAATCCGTGTTATGTGTCCCCGCTTTCGTCCGAACGCGGGAAGATAAGATAGAGCGAAGGAAGAGAGTTTGGGGGGGGTGATAAAATGAAAAATTGTAGCCAGACCCGCTAAATGGAAAACTAACCACAAATTGAGAAATAGTGAAAGTTGCTACGATGCTTCTGGGAGAGCTTCTGAGAGAGAGAGAGAGAGAACGATTTAGGCACGGCAAAACGAGAAGCAAGAAGGCAAACCGCGTGCCCTAATGCAGAACCAAAGACTACCAAGTTATTGCATCAAAAGATCAATTGTGACCCCCTTCACGTTCCTTGAAGTTCTCGCGTATTTGCCTCCTCTCCCTCCATTCTTTTTGGCTCAACCCCCCCGCGCGCGCACCTCAGATAAGAAAGATCATGGAAAGCCAATACAAAGTCGAGAAAACAAATACTTTCTTTAAGGAAATTTGAAGAGGAAAAGAGAATAGCAAGAGGGATCACACAGTGAGGAACGAGGGATAATGCGTGCTCTATTTTGACATGAGTGCTTAATCAAGATTGAAATCCACTGTTGATAACAAGGTTGAGTAAATGCCTGATCCAAACAAAATTGCAAGAAAGTACAGAACCTAAATACGGTCCCTTCTCTTTGTTGTCGTACTTTCTTTCCATATCAAGTTAGGAAAGCACGCTTAACATTCTCGGAATCATCCCCCAAGATGTAATTTCAACCTCCTCCTTTTCTGGGAAATTCTGATAAACTGTATATAAAACGGTCAACTTCCCCCTCATTACTTCGACACAGCCCTCTCACTTTCCCAAAACGCTTTGCTCCGCTCCCACACCCTTGCTCTTCCTGGCATCATGGCGGACTTCAGGCAGCCAGCTGCTGCTGCGTCTTCTCAGGCGGGCATCGCTGGACCTTCATTGGTGGCCCAGGCTGAGACTGAGAAAGACATGCCACCGGCTCTCTCTGATGGTAACGAAGTCCCGTTGCCGCTTTCTAATCATGAGGTGATCCCGTCTCCTCTCTCTGATAGTGACGCAATCCACAGTCTGGATCTCATCACTCCTTCGCAACACAAAGTTCTCCGGTTTCGGCACGCACGGTTGCACATAAATCCACCTCCGGAAACCCTACTCCACCATCACACCATCGACATCGAGCTAATCCAAACGACCGATGATGATAAGGCGGAAAGGAAGAGGCTTCCGCCAGTGAATCTGGGGAAGGTGTTCCTCGCACTGACCTACCAGGCAATGGTGGCGTTCATGGTCTTCCAGGTCGACATAGATAATTTACACCACTCAATGATTCTTTCATTTCTCCTCAGTTTCTCCGAGGTCGCAGTGGTGGTAGGGTTCACGGCTTGCATGGTCGGGGTTTTGATGCGCGAACTAGTGTACACGGAGATGGCAATGGTCGCTGAGAGAGCGGGGTCCGCTTCTGCCGCGTTAGGGTTTTTCCTAATGATGAGCATGTTCTTGAGCAAATTGTGTATAGGCATTGGATGGGTTTGTGCTGTTGTATCCTTTCTGGCTTTTGTCTTACTCTTCTTGAAGATGAGAAAGGCAGGCTGATCCCAATTATACGACATTAATTAGGTCGACCTTCAGTCTCGATGGGAATTAAGTCTAGTTACAATGAAAAGAATTTTGTTGTACTTTCAACTAGTTGGTGGAGGGCACTGTAAGAATATGGATGGGAAGAATTTGAGAGAAAAGTTTTCTGTATTCTCTATATTTCTCTGAATGTACAATGTAATGTTTATATTACAAGACATGTATAATGAAAAAGGCAACAAAATAATGTACAGACTAGATTTGATATAAATTGATCTTCGATTTGATCTTGATTGATCTGAGAAATATTTAATATGATCTGAAGATATCTTACATATCTTCCAACACTCCCCCTCAAGCTGGTGGCTTGTAGATATCCAAGACGTCGAGCTTGCTTAAGAGATACGCATGTTGTCCTTGACATAGAGGCTTGGTGAATATATCTGCAGGCTGTTCTTCTATTCCTATCCCCCGTGTTTCGGTTATACCTTCCTGTATTTTTTCTCGAGTGAAATGGCAATCCACTTCTATGTGTTTTGTTCTCTCATGCACAATGGGATTTGATACTAATTTAAGAGCTGCATCATTGTTGCAAAATAATCTGGTTGGTCCCTCAATTTGTACTCCAAGGTCCCGAAGTAATCCCCGTAGCCATACTATCTCACATGTCGTTTTCGCCATAGCTCGGTATTCTGCTTCTGCTGAGGATAAAGAGACTATCGGCTGCTTCTTGGTTTTCCATGAAAGTAGGGAGTCTCCCAACTTAATGCAGAAACCGGTTATGGATCTCCTACTCATCGGACAAGTGGCATAATCTGCATCACAATACACTGTCATTCTCATATCACATTTCCTGGAAAGAAGAATCCCGAGTCCAGGACATTTCTTCAAGTACTTCACAACTTTCAGTGCAGCGTTCATGTGAGACTGCTTTGGCTTGTGCATGAATTGGCTGAGTGTCTGTACAGTATAACTAATGTCTGGCCTGGTCATAGTCAAATATATGAGTTTCCCGACAAGTTTTTGATAACTCAATGGATCTTTGAGCACTGGATCTGCTTGTTAAGACACTTCAGCATCATAATCTGCCGTAGTCAATTTAACATTTTGCTCGATTGGAATCACAGCTGGCTTACATCCTGATAAACCTGCTTCTGATATGATTTCCAATGCAAATTTTTTCTGGCTGAGAGATATTCCTTGATCTGATCGTGCAATTTCTATTCCAAGGAAATATTTGGGTGTACCCAAATCTTTTATGTGAAAGGTAGAATGCAAGTATTCCTTGAAAACTTGGATAGCCACTCCATCGTTTCCCATAATAAGTATATTATCTACATATATCATTAAGTATATAGATGGCGTACCTTTACTCCGTGTAAAAACGGCATAGTCAAATCTGGATTGTTGGAATCCTGCAGCTATCAAGGACTCAGCAAATTTGGCATACCATTGTCTGGAGGCCTGCTTGAGTCCATACAGGGATTTGCGGAGACAACATACTTTATTCTCCCCCTGTCTCCGTAAACCCTGTGAAATGTCCATATAAATCTCTTCTTCTAAATCTCCGTGTAGGAAGGCATTGTGCACATCCATCTGGTGCAACGGCCAATCCTAAAAGGCTGCTACTGAGAGAAATGAGCGTACCGTAACATCTTTAGCGACGGGAGAAAAGGTTTCGTGGTAGTCAAACCCTTCCTGTTGCGTGAAACCTTTAGCCACTAATCGAGCCTTGTACCTTTCAATTGATCCATCTGCTCGATATTTGATCTTGTACACCCATTTGCATCCAATTGCCTTTCGGTTTGGGGGTAGAGAGATGAGTTCCCATGTCTGATTATCCACTAAGGCCTGCAATTCTACTTTCATAGCTTGCTGCCATCTCGGATCAATGCTCGCCTCATCATAATTGGATGGTTCTCGCTCCTCAGAAATGCGAGAGATGCAACAACGATGCTCTGCCGACAACCGATCAAATGAAACATAAGAGGAGATGGGAAAAAGAATACCTGGCGAGTTTCTGACTCCACACACATAGTCTTTCGTCCAAGTTGGTGGACGTGTGACTCGCCGGGAACGCCTTAGTGGGGTATTTGCAGGCAATAATGGACCCGAGCCAGTATCAATAGGAGTGGATGAATGATCCGTGCCAGTATTAGTAGAGGCAGAGTCAAGCACAACTTCATCATCTGAGATGTGGTTCATGGGTTCCAGCGGAGGTGTCGAGTCCATGGCTGATGCAAAGGAGTCCCTTCTATATGTTGATGCGGGAAATAGAACATACCCTGGATCATTTGCAGTTTCTTCAATATGAGGTGAAGAGTGATGTCCTCGGTTATCTGTGTTTGGTTCTTGTGTAGGGAAAGGAAAGATATCCTCCTGGAATGAAACATCCCTACTAACAAAGAATTCCCCTGTAGATGAATCATAAATCATGTACCCCTTTTGTAAAGTGGGGTATCCCATGAATATGCAACGGCAAGCACGATGACTCATCTTATCTCTAGGTCCCACTATAGTGGCATAACATTGACAGCCAAAAATCTTCAAATGACTCATATTTGGCTTCCTCCCAAAGAGCAACTCAAAAGGACTTCGGCCACCGAGAATTTTGGTCGGCATTCTATTGATTAAATAAGCTGCAGTTAAAACACAGTCTCCCCAAAAATTATCAGGGATGGAAGCTTGAAATTTCAAGGCACGAGCAACGTCCAATAAGTGACGGTGTTTCCTTTCCACTACTCCATTTTGCTGTGGGGTATACGTGCAGGAACTCTCATGTAAAATCCCTTGAGATGAAAGTAAACTAGTACAATCATGGTTAAAGAATTCCTTCCCATTGTTTGTTCGTATTCGGTGGATTGTCTTGCCAAATTGAGTTTTCGATAAAGAAAGGAAAGTCCTTAAATGGGATATGACTTGACCCTTAGATTGCATTAAAAAAAATCCATGTGGCCCTTGAGTGGTCATCCACAATGGTGAGGAAAAAACGGGACCCATCATGATTCTGTGTATGGTAAGGACCCTAGACATCAATATGAAGTAAGGAAAAAGAATCATCTGCACGGTTTGTGCTTAATGGAAAAGGAATACGAGACTGTTTGGCAAGTGGACAGATATGACATTGTGGATAATGAAATAAGGAACTGTGACCCATTCTGGAATGCAAAAGGAATTATTTATCATTGGTAGTCAAATTACACAATGATTGTTTATTACAATGAAAGTTATCAAGATTTGCTAAATTCTTCCAAAAATATAGTCTTTCAGACAGATTACCTCAGCCCATCAGTGTCCCAGTCGAAAGGGCCTGAAAGAGACAACTATCAGCAATGAAGGAAACCTTACAAGAATTTTCCTCACAGGCTCTAGACACGGAAATAAGGTTAAATTGAAACTCTGGGACATAGAGGACATTTGTTAAAGTGAGCTGAGAGCTAAGATTGACTGTCCCTGTCGTGGACACACGAGCAACATTTCCATTCGGCAATTGCACAATAATAGGACTATCCAGTTCCTCATTAACAACAGTAGATAGCTTCTTATCACAGGCAATATGATCACTAGCTCCAGAATCAACAATCCAAGTATTCCTCGATATGGTATTTATTAGGCAATGAGAAATACCTGTAAAGCTGCTCCCCCTTTTTGGAATATCCAATTTTTGCAGTGCATGCATCAATTGCTGATACTCAGCATGTGTGATAGGTTGATCAGTTGATCCTGTGGGTTGATAAGCTGCTGCTGCTGATACTTCTTTCTTTATTTCTCCCGGTCGGCCATGCAATTTCCAACAACTGTCAATTGTGTGACGGGGCCTTTTGCAATAGTTGCAAAATAGCTTGCCTTTATTTTTTAAATTCGACCCATAACTTGGCCCATAACTTGGCCCATAATTCGGCCCATGGTTCGGCCCGAGGTTCTTCGAAATAGGGGGGCCGTTGGATCTGTTTGATCCGGAACCATCCACGCCGTCCAGATCGTCTGCATAGCGCGGCCCTTTAGAGCCGTCAGATTGCTGCGTGCGATCTGAACCATCGATCGTCGAACCTTTAAAGGGTCTTTGTTCGGTGAACCCTAGCGACGGATTCCGCCTCCTTTCTAGGGTTTTCATTCCTCCTCTCTTGATTCTGGCCGCGAGAGCCAAACCCTCCGTCGCTTTGCTCTCCATCAAGGTGAGTCTTTGGCTCTCCTCCTGCACTGCAAGTTAGAAAATTCGTCCAATTGACGGCGGAGGCTCCATAGCCAGAATCTGCGACCTGAAAGTAAGGTAAGAATCGTTGAGTATTAGCAATTCTCTCGGTCCTTGATCCCCTTGTACTGTTGGAGGGTCTCTTCGGGTCCGATGAGCTTTTCTTCGACGGCCTCTAGCTCGTTCCAAAGAGCTGAAAGCCTGTTGAAGCAGGCCGTCACGATCATGTTTCCTTGCTTCAATTCGGAGAGAGCTTGATGCAACGAGAAAATCCTTGCCCGATACAATTTCCCGTACATCTCTTTTATACTATCCCAAAAAAATTTTGAGTCCTCCGTCGGAGGCAATCCGGCGGCTATTTCTGGGCTAATGCAATTTCCTATCCATGTCCTAACGAGCTGGTTGCATTTTTTCCATTGTCGCCCTAATTTTTCATCGGTTGGAACGGGAACTGTTCCGTCGATGAACCCTTCTTTATCTTTTGTGATAAGGGCTCGGCGGAATTCCCGCGCCCAACTCGAATAGTTTTCGGATCCTGTGAGATGGTTGCTGATGAGCTTCAACTCGGGTCCGTCGGCTGTGGAAACATAGAGCGCGTCGCTGGGTTCGAGCCGACCCATGGCGGCCGCGAAAGGAAAAGGAAATCCTGTTGGAAATCCTGTTGGGAACCTTGTGCTATTTGTTGTTTGTCCCGAATTGAAAGGAGCCGCATTCGAATTTACTGAACCGCCCGTCTGCTCTGAGTCGATGGCTAAGCCTGCCCCAGCGTTGGTTGGTAGGCCTCCATCGGCCTGCACGCTCTGGTAGCCTAGCTGTGATGTATCTGGATTCGATCCATGAATCCATGGGTATGGCATCCAATGATAAGGATAGCCTGAGAAGTTGAACCCTGGATTGAACTGAGCCGGAAAATGTTGCCAGGGCGTGTGATGAGCGTGAATTTGCCCTTGAATAGGCTGGTGTTTAGCCAAAGAAGTAACAATCGTTGATTCTGGATTGGGGGAAGCAGGAGGTGTTGAGGTAGGTATTTGTGGGTTTGCCATGATCAGGAGGAGGTTTTAAAGAAAATTCGAAGTAGTTCTGTTTTGCAGGTTGGGCAAGGTATGAAGACTAAAAGATGAATTCCTACCGGAGGCTGCTTTGTTTTGCAAGTGTTGCAACAGCAAAGGCAGAAAAGAACCGGAGGCAATTCGAAGAAGGTTGCGGAAACAATACCAAGATCAGAAGACGCTCTGATACCATGTAAGAATATGGATGGGAAGAATTGGAGAGAAAAGTTTTTTGTATTCTCTGTATTTCTCTGAATGTACAATGTAATGTTTATATTAGAAGACATGTATAATGAAAAAGGCAACAAAATAATGTGCAGACTAGATTTGATATAAATTGATCTTCGATTTGATCTTGATTGATCTGAGAAATATTTAATATGATCTGAAGATATCTTGCGTATCTTCCAACAGGCGCTAAGAGAAGTTTAGCGGATAATCATTGATGATAGGACTTTCTATTTGGACGGTTGCACGTCTTTTTTTCAAGCAATGAGATATATAAATGTATAGTATGTAGAGTATGCAAATTTGGAATAAAAATTTCCAACTCGGGCTCCGAAGGATATCCGGTCAGATGTCACAAGCTGCATATAAATTACTTAGATTCAAGGCCGCCTTTATTGCTCGAAAGCATGAACTTCACCCTTTCATAGGGTTTTGTGGAGTGTTCCATATATGGATATTTAGGTTTATGCATCGTGTATGCTGTAAGTTATCAAAAAAATAAAAAACATGTCCCCAAATTTTAGATAGATCCTTTTGGCCATTATCGTGGATGGTTATATTAGGTGGTTCTGCATGGCCTGCATGCTGCGCAATTGACAAACTCTGTCTTTTTTGAGTCCAAGATCTTTTTCTTTTCTTTTTTCCTTCTTAAACAGTACTAGATATATAATAAGTTTGACTAATAAAATTGGTATATTTTGGGACAAACCGTAATAAGTGTTTCCATTCAAAGATCTCCAAATTCTCTTCCCCTTTTGATGATAGCTTACCAGATATTCGTTGACTCCTCGAGCTGGAGGGTATGTTTTTGGTGCCAATTTTAATGAATAAGAAGCGATTTATCCCGCTTATTACGTGTTATCTTGTGTGGCGCATAACTTAGACCCGCATATTTATGCATATAACCTTGAAATTCTTATTCCTTGTGAGGAAAACAGTCTGATCATATACTCACCCAAGACCAAACAAAATCACGAGAGCCCATCATACACCAAAGTATATGCTTGAAACATAAATAATCATTGCTCAGCTACATTAAATCCTACAACACCATCAGCCCCCGGGGAGCAGACCTGGGACACGGCCAAGACGGACAAGAACGCTACCGCGGATGTCATGGAAATCACCGATAAGTAGCAGCAAGCGCTAGCGATCTGTGGTATGTGGTACACCATGAGGGAGGAATAAGCTCCGGCGAAGGCGGCCATGAGGGAGAGGACAAAGCCTTGGAAGGTCGAGGGGGATGGGCCGCCCTTGAGGAACAAGGTGGGGATTGGGTTGCCGTCGACGAACTCGCACGGCAGCTGTACGAGGGCCGTGGCGGCCGTGAAGGACACCCAGATGATGCATTGCAAAATGGTGATCCTGGTCGTTTGATGAGCGTTTGATGGGTCGCGCGACATGATAACGTACGCGGATTAGAGGAACAGTGCTGGGTGGGGTGTGTGAAAATTGCAGTGCGTTCACCTTCCAATTGAGCGGTGTCTCTTATAATCTTCTCTTCTCAATCGACCGTGTCTAAGGAGTTGCATTCTCTCTTACTTGAACTTTCCAAGTAATTGATCGCATCTCTGTTATCCGTGATGGCTCACGGTTGGCCAAAGGAAATCTCAATCGATCGTGTCTTGGGAGTTGCATTCTCTCTTATTTGAACTTTCCAAGCAATTGACGTTGTCGAGTGCGATAAGTTGTATTGAAGAGTCTATCTGTGGTCGGAACAGAAGGAAGACGTGTGCTAGGGTTTGGAAAAGGCGTGGAAAAGACAGAGCAGTTTACATGAAGGGCGAGACGAAAGGGATGCACATAAACTCCTACAGTAACTTCCGTTGATGTTTACAAATGAAGTCATCACCCACCTTCGTTTGAATTTGCATGTAAACATAGTTCATATGGTTAATCCATTGGCAAATAGAGTTTTTGACATATTTCACTCGAATTTATTGCGAAATTAAGTTGGTCATAGGGATAAGCAAGCTTCGACTAAACAGGTTAAAATGGGTCTCAAAAGAAGAAGTCCCATCCCGTATGGATGTTATTTATAATCGAAATGGTATTGTTGAAAAAGGGAAAAAAATAAAAGATAAAAATTCTGAGTTTAAGAAAGCTGGTGTGGGAAGGACGACAATGGCCACGTCAACACGTCTCTCACGTAGAAAGAGAGAGGGGGAGAGAGAGCGCGCACTAGACAATTTCAGTACAAAAGTTGACCGAAAGCGACAGAAATTTTCGTCGCCGTAGGTCCATATTCATTCGCCTTTCCGTTTGCTTTATCGCCTTTGCTAAAGGCTTCGAGCCCATAATGGCACGTTCAATTACCTTTTTGTTGTCGAAGATAATTTCTGTTCAAGAATAATTTTTTTTTTATTTTTGATTAAAAAGAAATAGATTTTTTACTTTTTCTTTATATTTCAAATCTATTTCATTGTCACCTTTTTATCCTCATAAATGACCAAATAAAAAAATAAAAGGATGACTACCAGACATGCTTTAATTTTTTTTTGTAATTTTTTTACCCTTTAGTTGATCTAAGATAATTAAGTACGCATATAATAATCATTCTATTTTTATTTCAGAATAAATTTTTTGTTATAGACTTGTTTCAAAAATATAAATATGTTTGGTGATGCAATTTCATTTTTCTATTTTCGTAATAAATTTTTAATTCAAAAATAGGTTTAGAATAGAAATGAGAAGTAAAAATTTTACTTTTTTTTTTATTTCTAGAACAGAAATGAGAAATTGAAACTCTTCTTATCGCTCGTCTTCTCTATTAGTCAATCACCCACCCGTCGCCATAGGCCACCGTTTGCCGCTGCCAATCACTAGTTTCCATTGCCATCCATGGCCTATCGCCGCGCCGCCATCCATCTCTCCCCGAGAGGAAAAAAATTTTATGTTATTATCAAACGAAATTTTATTTTGAGGATAGAAATTTTGAGTCATTATCAAATATAAATTTTTGCTTAAAAACTCATACAAAAATAAAAATAGAAAAATATATTTTTCTTCTAGAAATTAATTTCTAATTAAAATGGTTATTATTCACATCCTAACCTTTTGCTGCCTATGCAAACTCTAAAGCAACGAAATTTTATCGCCTTTGGCCACCTCTCGTCGTCTTGGGATGGCCTTAAGTCTTTTTTTTTGTTTGCAGAAAAAAGAAAAGCTACGGGACTAAAATTCTTGTCATCATTGGTCCGCTCTATGTTATCTTAGGATGATTTTTCAGTCATGTTACAGCTAGAAGTTTTTTTTTTTTTTTAAATCACTTTATAATCTTATCGTTGCTTTTTTTTTTTTTTTTAAAGTTGATATATGACAATATAATATATTATAACAAACAAAGCTAGTTCGTAAGTTAAAACCGTACCTAATAAGATCGGAAAAAAATTAAAAAAGGATTGTTCATGCTCAAACATTAAAAAGAGGTTTTCACCAAAAAAAAACATTAAAAAGAGGTAAAGTAAAAGCTAGAGAAAGAGAGAGAGATTTGATCATTGTCTTTCGTGCTGAGGAGATTTGTTGAGTTTGCAAAATCTCATAATTTGGAACAATAAAGTGTAACTTAATGTTTATAAAAATAAAGGGAGGAAAATAATTTATACAACCTTTAACACCTAGGATGAAAACAATGTAAACTTTTAAACGTCACCAAAAAAACCCAACCTTTTGCACCTTTTCGGCAAGAAGAACACAATGCTTCAAACTTCCAAAAGTTTTCAACTGTTCACTCGTAGGACAAAAACAATACAAATTCCTTCCATTCTCACCATTAAATCGCCACACATAATCTTACATGACCCACCAAGTACTAGCACCAAAAGTATATTATGTTGGAAACTTATACATGTAGGCATCACGTGTCAATTTACTAGTGATACATTTTTTTTTTTGAACAAAAAATTGAATTTTATCTTTAAATTATTGTAAGTGATAAGTTTGGAGGGTCCAATTGTAATAAAATGTTATACATGGTCAAAATCTGAGTAGTAGCATGATGATGAGTTTTGTAAATCATCGTTATTATTGTTGTTGTTGCTATTGTTTTTCTATTCCCATACAACTTCACTATAATACTCATGTTTTTCCACACTATATTTATCACATTGTCAAATTGTCACATCCTATATATTAAGATGAAAGGGAGGCCAATAGTAAATTGGCGATGTGGTTTTTCGAGCAATTTATAATGATGATTTTTTTATTCACAAAATAGCTATTATCTTTGAAAAAATATTAAAGAATATATTAATTTAAGTGGAATTAGAAAGTGAAGAAGAGGATTTATTTAATTTATTTATTTATTTTTCTAATTTCGCACTTTACTAATTATATTCTTAGTTTTAAATGTACTATTAAATATTTTACTATTTATTAAAATAATTTTTTTATATTAGACGACTTGAATAACAATTTTCTATTTTGTATTACAATTGCTATATATATCGCAACATCAAATCTATTTATCAAAATAAAATGAGAGTACAATAGCAATAGGCTCATGCGGTTGCCTTAGGAATGATGAATTTATTTACCTTTTTGAAAAGTTGAAAATGATCATATTAGTTGTGTTATGAAAAGCAGGCAATCGAACGATATAGTAAATTAAACAAAGAAATAAATCAGACACTAATACATTGTTTGATTGGCGTAATAGACATTGAGGTGAGCAGCATTGATATTCATTATAGATTGAATAATACAACAGAGATTACAATTATACTTATAAGTCATTCAAAAGTGGAGACCTTAAATTAGGGAACTTATTCAAACTGGAAACCCCTTAAAGTATAAACCAACTCAAATTAGAAAACCTAGTTGAATTAGGAAAGTTTTCTTTTTTAACTCAAACTTGAGACATATTCTTAATAATTTCCACCTTGGCTCGACAGTTGAGCCAAGTCATGGTCACTTTGCTTTGTTGTCATTCTCCCATAGTCCCTCGTGGACTCAACCACCACAAAGATCTTCAAAGCTCGCTTGAACTTTACTATAATTATGGACCTCATCAGAAAACAATTCCACCTATACTTTAGCTACTTCAGAAGAATTTTTCGATACAATCTTCTCAACCACATTGATAAAATCATACCATTATTGCATTCATATATATCAAGAAGTCAAACTCAACAATTACAACAATCACTGGCTTTAGAGGCTCCACTTCGTTCTAAGTACCATCCATGTCAGTTACTCTGCTAATACTTGCTAACTTAGGAGTTTCTGACTAGAACTTCACCTTCAGCCGAACATTGTTTAAATATGTATGAATCCTACCACAAGCACTCCTATCTAGAAGTATTGGAGACTCATCAAACGTAACTTCTTCATTGATTATAGGTGAATTTAATTAGGGCACCACCACCTGTAACTCAATTCACCTTGTGCATAGCCTAAGAATATTTACTTTCTTACCCTCCCATTAATCTTACCATCATTCACCAAACATAGCACGGGCAACTGTATATTCTAAGAACAATTTTTTCAACAATATCACGATTCATGTGATCATACTTTCTCGATAATCCAACATCCAATCGCAGTCGATATGAACCTATTTATCGGATAGCTCACCACACTAAATGTATCCAAAAGAACTGTCCTAGCCATGGTGGCATTTGCCACAGCTCGAGCGAAGGCCGCCATGGCCTCGCCAACCACACGCAAGGTCGCCTTTGTCGAGGGTAAGGCCATGGCGAGGCTAGCCTTGCCTAAATTTGGGCAAAGCCATTTCATCCGTGGCCCCCAGGCCTCACCCAATGGCTGGCGAGCCTCAACAGAGCCTTACTAGCCATTGCGAGGATCCAAGGAGGAAGAAGGGCAAAAAGAAAAGGAAAAAGAAAAAGAAAAAGGATAAAATTCAAAGAAATAAAAAAAATATTAAAAAGGTGTCATATTAGGATTGGCTGGATTGCTAGCATCCATTCGGCGCCGATTTATCGAAATTAGCCAGATGGATTAAATTGGTACTAACATGAAAAGTTTTATAACTGAATTGGTATCAATGTAATAAGTTTATGACTTTTTTTATACCTTTCCCCCGTTATCTATTGTATGATAATGTTGGCATAAAATCTAGAACATGCTGAACGGTTTTACAATTAAGTATAGGCCTAGATATCTTGCAAAAAGAAAAATAAGGATCAATCGGCAAATTCGTATTAAAGTACCCAGAAAGTTCGTGGCTCATCTATTTCAATCTGCAAATTTCGGGCCTCCACTACGGATAAGAAACGCGTAGTTTTGGTGTTACGTGTCTTTGCTTATGTCTTAACGCGGGGAGAGAGAGAATACAACGAAAAAATTAAATACGAAGGGAAAATAAAATAAATATATATATCCAGACCCATTTGAAAGAAAACCAACTAGTGCAAACTGCAACGATGCTTCTGGGGGAGCTTCACAGGGGCTTCTCGACGACGAAGGGGAGGGAGGGAGAGAGACGGAATTACTGTGGACCCTTCAGACACGCAAAAAAGAACCGCGTGTCCTAATGCAGAACCAAAAGACTACCACACCAAAAGATCAATGGCGACGCCCTTCACGTTCCTTGAAGTTCTCTTGCATTTGCCTCCTCTTTCCCCATGATCTCACGGCAGAAAACAAGAGAAAGCCAGAGTTTGGCGCCTGTGCATTCTTAGCTTATTCATGTGGACTCACCTTCCATCAAACAACTTAGTCCATATTACACAACATCCCCCCGATGTAGGACTTATTTCGCCTAACACTTCGAAAGAGAAAGATCATTGAAAACCTATGGAATCGTGAAAAAAAAAAAAAAAAAAAAAAAAAAAAAAAATCTTCAGGGAATTTGAAAAAACAAAAACAAAAAAGATACTAAATAATGTCTTGTTTTGAGATGATCGCTTAATCTAGATTGAAATCCACTCTCTCTTAATAAGGAGGCCAAGTAAATGCAGTATTCAGATAAGATTGCAAAAAAAAAGAGTGCCTAAATAAGATCCCTCTTTTTCGTTATTGTTCTTTCTCCGTACGTCAAATTAGGAAAGCTCACTCAACATTCTCAGACCCAACCCAAATCACATTTGGGCTTTATTGGTATTACCAATATTTGGGTTACTATGAAAATAACGATTATTATGAATCACAAATTCTTAAAGAAGTGGATTTCATGACAATTTATAATTATTTATGATTTAATTTTTTATAATTTAAAATATATTATTATTCTCACAATAAGTTAAAAACTGTCACATAATCATTTCTCATCACATTTCAACCTCCTTTCCTTGGAAATTCATGTGAAATGTTAGAAGTATCAAAATATCTATAACCCGAATGAACTTCTTCTATAAGAGTCCAAGCCCAACTACCGCTTCGGCACGCCGGTCTCACATGTTCCCAAAACAAATGTTCCCAAATTTACATATCCTCGCTCTTCTTATCATCGTGGCGGCCGTTAAGCAGCAAGCTGGTGCCTCTTCTTCTCAGGGGGACGATGGTGATCCTGCACCAGCGGCCCAGGCTGAGACCGAGAAAGACAAGCCGTCGGCTCTCTCTGATCGTGATGCAGTCCCGTTGCCCCCCTCTGATCAAAACACAGTCCCATCTCCTCTCTCTAATAGCAACGCAATCCGAGGTATCGATCAGATCCCTCCTTCGCAACACCGCGTTATCCGCATCCGCGGCATGAGGCTCTGCACGAATCCACCTTCGGAAACCCTACTCGACTGTCACACCGTTGACATTGAGTTCATGCAAGCGGCCAATGATGACGAGGCAGAAAGGAGGAGGCTTCCGCCAGTGAATCTAGGCAAGGTGTTCCTCGGGCTGACTTACCAAGCAATGGGGGCTTTCATGGTCTTCCACTTCTCGTCCTCCGCCGACATGGATATATTACGCCACTCGAACCTTCTTTCCTTTCTCCTGAACTTCTCCGAGGTCACGGTGGTGATAGGGTTCGCTGCTTCCTTGGTCGGGGTTTTGATGCGCGAACTATTGTCTACGGAGATGGCAATGGTTGCTGAGAAAGCGGGGTCCGCTTCCGCCGCCTTAGGGTTTTTCCTCATGATGAGCATGTTCTTGGGCAAATTGTCTGTAGGCATTGGATGGGTTTGTGGTGTTGTAACCTTTGTGGCTTTTATTTTAGTCTTCTTGAAGATGAGAAAGGCAGGCTGATCCTAGGTATACGACAATAACTAGGTCGACTTCTAGTCTCGATAGAGATTAAATCTCCTTACAAATGACATGAAGCTTGAAACCGTACTTTCAACTAGTTGGCGAGGCCACCTTTTATAAACATCCTCTCCTGGGGCCACTCCCCTTTCCTGATTTAGATTTAGGTCAAATTTCAGGAGTTTTACTCTTTTGAACTAGAGCTAGTTATGGATTCGGGAGCTTCTCACAGATATTTGATCCATGTTTTTTCGACATTTTGATATTGGCGTCTCTACATGGCGATGGTCATGAGAACATTGAACCTTGACACCATCACAAACTGTTGCAAATGGAGTGGAAGATCTCAGCGTGTGTTCTAAATCAAATGATCAGTTGATTGTTCGCAGTTTCAGATCTGCTCTTGAGGGATGAAAATGTGCCTTTTAGCTGGAAGCTGTGCAATGTTAATTGCTTTCCGGCTTTTGATTTGTTCTGCAGTTATTTGAAATTTACTAGACTTGAAAGCTATCCATGTACCTCTCAAGTATCATTCTAATATATGAATGGCATATTTCTTTCAAAAAAAAAAAAAAAAATGTCGGCGGAGGGCAACGGGAGAAGTTTAGTGGATAACCATCGATGATGGGACTTTCTTGTTGGACGGTTGCACATCTTTCTTCGAGCAAAGAGATGTTTGAATGTATCATATGTCGACTTTGCAAATTTGACATAAAAATATGTAGCTCGGGCTTTAAAGGTATCCGTTCCAATCTCATCAATTATATATAAATTACTTTGAATCAGGGTTGTCTTTAACTCGAAGACCTAAACTTACATGTTCGTGGGTTTGAGGAGCGTTCCATATATTGGTCTTCGGGTGGCCCAGTTTATGCATCATACGCTGTGGGTTGTCCCCACAAAAAACAAGAAGCGTGTTCCCAAATTTTAGATAAATCCTTTTGGCCGAGTTTATGCATCATACGCTGCGGTTGACACTTTCTATCTTTTTTTGAGTCCAAAATTCTTTTTTGTTCACCTTCTTAAACAGCACTAGATATGACAGAATTTATCTATAAAATTGGTACAATTTGCGACAAACTGTAATAAGTGTAATGCCAACGCGGGTCTCATAGGCTTGAAATATAAACAATCATTGGTTAGCTACATTAATTCCTTCAACACCATCGGCCCCCGGGGAGTGGACCTGGGACACAGCCAAGACGGAGAAGAACACGGCCGCGGACGTCATGGAAATCACTGACAAGTAGCAGCAAGCACTAGCGATCCAGGGTATGTGGTGAACCATGAGGGAGGAATAAGCCCCGGCGAAGGCGGCCATGAGGGAGAGGACGAAGCCTTGGAAGGTGGAGGAGGACCGGCCACCCTTGAGGAACAAGGCCGGGATCGGATTGCCGTCAACGAACTCCCACGGCAGCTGTATGAGGGCCGTGGCAGCGGTGAAGGACACCCAGATGATGCACTGCAAGATGGTGATCCTGATGGTTTGATGAGTGGTTGATGGGTCATGCGACATGATAAGGTGCGCGGATCAGAGGAACAATGCTGGGAGGAGGGGCGGGGGGGCAAAAATCGCATGGTGTTCACCTTCCGATTGAGCGGTGTCTCTTTTATTTGGGGAATTAAAAAGTTGGTCAAGCGAGTCTCAGTCCACCGGCACATAGGAATTGCATTCGCTCTTCTTTGAACTTTCCAAGCAATTGGTCGCATCTCTTTTGTACGTTAGAGCTTATGGTGGGCCAAAAGAAATCATAATCTACCGTGTCTTAGGAGTCGCATTCTCTCTCTTTTGAACTTTCCAAGTAATTGACGTTGTCGAGTGCAATAAGACGCATTGAAAAGTCTATCTATGGTCGGCACGGAAGAAAGGCGTGTGCAAGGATTTGGAAAAGGCGTGGAAATGGCAGAGTAGTTTACATGAAGTGCGCGATGAAAGGATGGATACAAACTCCTAAAGTACCTTTCGTCGATGCTTACAAATGAAGTCATCACCCACCTTCGTTTGGATTTGCATGGGAGCATAATTCATATATTGTCCGGTGGCAAATGGAGTTCTTGACATATTTCACTCAAATTTACTATGAAATGAGGTTTGATATGGATGAGGGAGGTTCAAGTAAACAAGTTAAACGGGTCTTGAAAGGAAAAGTCCAATCCTGTACGAATCGACTTAATGGGTCTAAAATATGCAAGTTTTAATAGAACTGATATTACTGGAAAAGAGAAAAAAATAACAGAGTCTCGAGTTTAAAATATGCATGTTTTAATCGAAATGGTATTACTAGAAAAGGGGAACAAATTAAAGAGTCGTGAGTTTAAAATATACGTGTTTTAATTGAATTTGGTAATTTCCAGTGTATCTATGATCACTAGTTCCTAGAGAAATATTTTAACCCATTTAAGGAAAGCTTTCCAAAATTGAAGTAATCCGTATTTGACCCATTTAAAAATTGACCAAAAACAACGGAAATTTTGCTCGCCTTAGGTCCATACCATCGCCTTTCCGTTTGCTCCATCATCTTCGCTTAAGGCTATAAAATTTTTTGTAATTTTTTATATCCTTTGGTCCGTCTAAGGCAACAAACTTTTGTCGCCTTTGCAAACTCTAAAGCCACGAAATCCGGTCGCCTTCGGCTACCTCTTGTCGTCTTGGGTGGCCTTTGGTCGTTTTTTTTCTTTTTTCTTTTTTCCTTTTGCAGAAAAACGTAGCTATCGGGACTAAAATTCTTGTCACCATTGGTTTGCTTTATGATGTTTTAGGGTGGATTTTCAGACGTGTTACAGCGACAAGTTTTCACATTTTTTTTTTTCACTTTAGAATCTTATTATTGCTTATTTGAAAGTCGAAAATATTGTAACACGACCCAAGTTGTTTTGCCAAAAAAGCGATATATCTTATAAATGGTTCTGATTGAATCGACAGCGGCGTGAAATGGCTGTTTATTGATTTTGAACAGAAAAGCAAATTGATAGATATTAAAATACAGGAAAGGTAAATGTATTGGAAATTTAAGATAAATATAAATTCATAAGAGCGTGAGTTATACGATAGATTGTATTACAAAAGTAAGTGATCGAATAATAAAATAGACAAAATAAGGAAATACATCAGACATTAGGTTTACATGACTCATTTATAGTGACTTGCGTTCATGGAAAGAGTGGCAACAATTTCCACTCTAGATCAAGCAATACAAAGGAAATTACCATCACATTCGAGTCATTCAAATACTCTTCAGTATTTTCCAAATCTCAAAAGCACCTAATAACTTGTGTAGTGTTTAGCCTCACAATTTCTCAATAAATAATCTCTCAATTTCACAAAAGAATTATACACAAATTCTTGTCACAAGAATTTAATTTTGGTTTTAAACGAGAAAATTGTCCAAAAAGTCCTAAACTTATTGCACTTTTACCAATTCAATCATAAACCTTTTAACTTTGTCAATTCAGTTCTAAACATTTTCACTTCTTGTCGATTTAGTCTATCCGGCCAATTTTGACTGGAAAATGCTGACGTGGACGCCGTGACGCCACGTAGGATCGACGGTGCTGACGGATAATTTTTAATATTTTTTCTGTTTTTTCCCTTCTTTTTTTTTTTCATTTCTTTTTGGCTTTCTTTGCCTTTTCCGGTGGCTAGCCACCGGCCACAGGCGACGGCTGGCCACCAGCCACAGCCAACCAGCTGGCCTCGCCCGCCACAAGCGAGACCCGGCCAGGAAAGGAGGAGCCCCAGCAAGGGGAGCCCTCACCCAGGCGCAGCCCAACAAGGGTCACCTAGGTGAGGCCGACCTGCACCCAAGCCATGGCAACCTCGCCGGCCGTTGGTCGAGTGACAGCGACACCGAGTGAGACCGCCCTGGCCTAGGCAAGGGCTGGCCTCGCCAGAAGGGAAGCCCTCGCCAGGGCTCGCCCTTGCCAGGTGAGTGTCGGCTTTGCCCAAACTAGATTTGGCAAGGTTAGCCCTTGCCCAAGCCAAGGTAGCCTTGCCGAGCGTCGGCTGGCCAGGGACGAGGGCCGACCTCGTCTAGGTGAGGCCGACACTCACCTGGAAAAGGGCGAGCCCCAGCGAGGGCTCCCCTCACCAAATCTAGCGAGGCCGGCCCTCGCCCAGGCCAGGGCGTCCTTGCCCAGCGTTGCCATCTCTTGGCTAACGCCCGGCGAGGCCGCCCTGGCCTGGGCAAGGGTTGGCCTTGCCCAGGCGCAGGTAACCCCTGCCGAGCCGCGCCTGGGCAAGGGCTCCCTTTGCCAGGGCTCCTCCTTGCCTAGCCGGGCCTCACTTGTGGTGGGCGAGGCTAGTGACTAGCCGTGGCTAGTGGTCGACTACCGGAAAAGGCAAAGAAAGCCAAAAAGAAAAGAAAAAAAAAAGGGAAAAAAATAATAGTAATTCAAAATTTTAATAAAATATTATTTAAAATTGTCCACATCAGCATCGGCGCTCCTACGTGGCATTGCCGGCGTCCATGTTAGCATTTTCCAGCTAAAATTGGCCGAATTGACTGAATTGGCAAAAAGTGAAAATGTTTAAAACTGAATTGGTAAAGTTAAAAGATCTATGACTGAATTGACAAAAGTGCAATAAATTTATGATTTTTTGGACAATTTTCCCGTTTCAAACACTAGCACCCGAATGTAATTATCCGAACTTTGAAGCCCCATGATGAAGTTCTTTGCGCACCGAGCACTCACAGCGCTTCAAGGCTAAATCAATAAAAGCGCTTGAAGACTTTCCACAAGCGTGTATTTATATAATATATTTGAAGAAGGAAACCAAATATAAGTCTGACCAAAACAAAGGAATTCCACACAAAAAGAAATCCTCACACGGCATCCTTCTTAGATTCGGTCAATAATGTCCATGATCAACTTTCCTATTTATTTCACCTTGGCAACTCCATTACACAAGAAATTTATGTGCACCTCTTTCCTTTTTTTATTTATTAATTTCCTAAATTCAGATTTTCGCTTTAGCCTCAAACTTGAAATATATTTTAACAGATTTGATAACATTTTTTAGAGAATACAAAATACGTATTAATATCCCCTGATCACAATTACTTAGGAGTAGTTATTGATTTCAAATGCACCAATAACACAGAATCTTATAAGAGATTACAACCTAAACACACGATCTCTAATTTTTATTTTTTTGTCAATCGTACTTTACTCTTAATCTAACTTTCACTTTCAAATTTTTGTCATGCCTCCTTATAGGACATGGAAGTCGAAACTCACATACGATCTTTAGTTATCTAGTAATAATTGTCTATAGAGAGTTACAAATACCGAGACTATAGCATAACCACCCAGCAGACTTACAATTGTGTGGATCCATCTTCTTTATATTCGAGCTCCAACGGATAATTCTATTGATGAGTGGTCAGCTACCGTTCAAGTTGCGGACCCTTTTGTTCATTGAAGACTTCTCTGCTTTGACCAGGCTTTGATCTTATCAACTGAACTTGCTACTTGTCGATGTCAAGAGCCGGTAATTTTTTTGGTATCAACACAAGTGCATGTTGCGCCTGAAAATATCTCATCCCTGGTTTCCTTGGCAGTCCTCGACTCTGCAATCAGTTTCTGCTTCTTCCATCCATGTCTAACAGCAGTTATCAATTGGCATCTGTGGACCATCATCTTCTGTAGCATAATCTATGCAGGTTTTTGAAATTTAAGGGCGTAGAATCATGTGATTTTAATTTGAACATCATATAGAAGCTAGAGGATATATGACGTAAGTAGGTTGACGGCTTTTATGATTTTCAAATTCCTTAAATCATTTTAATTTACTGGTTTGTTGGCATCTCACACTTCTCGTACGATATCGTCCATTTATCAAGAAATTTTTAAACATTCTAACACATCACCAACATGTTATATCTGCACTCGATTTCATAGAAGAGATATCAAGCGATCACATGTTTAATATTAGTGCGATTAACTTAACCTATATATTTCCAGAAATTCATTGCTAGAAAATTGTTATAAATCATCTATGAATGTCGGTATAATGTGCAATTTCGTCCCTAGATTTTTAATTTATTCAATAAAGTTTCTAAATTATTTTTTAATTTACAATCTAGTCCATGAACTACATGATAATGTCCAATGCCATCATTCCATGAATTCAAGTTAATGCAATCTCTTGAAGTGGCTTTTAATCCGTTAAGTTTAAATGGAGGACAACTGAAAAAAAAAAGTTACGTCTAGATTATTTAAGTAAGATATTTATTCCGAATTGAGATATATAATCTACATCATCAAAAAAATGATGAACATACTGATGTTTTAATTTTCTTCTTCTTTTTCTAAAGTAGATGGATGGAAAGATGGATGAGTTAACTTATTATTTTAAAAATCTGATTCAGCATATAATAATTTACGTCATCTAATAAAAGTAATGGAAGGACTACATTTAACATTTCCCAATGGTACAAGGTTCATATTAAAACAAATTAAAACTCCAGGGATCGCATTACATATTGAATTAAAGATCATGACCGTTTATATTCTTTTCCTTTTATTGGTCGTGGACTTGTTTTCCTTCTATCAATTTCCGAGAAACTTGTCGGAAAAAATGTCACGAGCTGAAGTTCATGGACGTTGAACGCGCCACTTGGGTCTTGGGCGACCAAATTCATTTGCTAAAGCAGTATGTTAAGGACAACTTTTAAG
This sequence comes from Eucalyptus brandiana, assembly GCA_014182725.1. Classification (NCBI taxonomy): domain Eukaryota; kingdom Viridiplantae; phylum Streptophyta; class Magnoliopsida; order Myrtales; family Myrtaceae; genus Eucalyptus; species Eucalyptus brandiana. The sequence goes on from CM024669.1 coordinate 36,952,717, forward strand.
TTATGTGAAAAACATTTGCCGTTACAAACAAGTGAAAATCGAGGAAGAGTGCAAAAGGGCGAACGCTTGTATCTTCACTTTTGCGGTGGACAAAAATCTGATCATTAAGGTGACAAAATCGAAATGATTAATGCCCAAGAAAAGGGAAAAATGTTCTGCGCGGATGAATTCCAGTTAATATTGATAAGGTTCGAAAATTGATGGTAAAAGAATGATTGGTGGCTTATCGGTAAGTTTCCAGTTGATATTTCATGATCGGATTTTCGCAACTGTGTTACGTCACGCCGCTAGGAAAATCATGTTTAGAATTTTAAATAGCCACATGAGAGCCAAAGATCCACCGAAGCGATTTTATCCAGTTTATATAATGAAGATGAATCTAAACAAACAAATATAGTCAAGGGACGGCATATATAAATACAAAAATTCAAGGAGACTGAGCTTACTCGCTTAATTAAATGATCTCAGAGTATAATGGGAGGAAAAATCGAATCCAGGGAAAATCTTACGAAAATTGAAATTGTTTCCCATTGGTTTGGAAAGGAGCAAATGAAAACATCGTTAAATTAGTAAAAATCAATTCTTAATTTGTAAGAAGCAGCGAAGAAAAAGTTTCGAGCTTATCCCAATTTTCTTCGTTCCTTCCTCCCATTGCGAAACAAAGCATAGGGAGCTCAAATTTCGGGGATGGTAATTGTTGACCTGACACAAATACTCAATCCAAAATTTGCACTTTACATGGGAAAGGAGACAAGGCGAAAGATGAAAGGGTCTAGAAAATTGGTAAAATTAAATATTTAAGGAGTGAGAGAAAGACTAACCAAATTCTAAAGAGATCATCGGGACATCAAATTATAAGGATGATAACTTTTGATATAGTATGATCATATAATTTTGATAGCACGATATTGAGTTATCGAGATAAATCAAATACAAAGGAATGGGATGAATTATCAACTCTAATGAGTAATGACCATTTCCTACTAATCAAAATCAAAGACTTATGAGCTATTAAATTTTAGGATCCTGATCGAAACTTTAGGGCTTGTTGATTCTTTAATTTAACTTAAGTAAGCAATACTTCTTTATTTTCTCAATGAAATTTTAATTTTATCAAAATTTTAAGGGATAAGTACGATAAAAGTCCTAAAACTTGTTACGAAAATACAATTTAGTCTTAAAACTTGCAAAAAATGCAATTAAGTCCTAAAACTTATTAAATTAGTTTAATTAAATTCTAAAGTTAACACCGTCAAACTTACTAACGAAAAATGCTGATGTGGGGTGAACGTGGCATTTTAAATAAATTTTCATTTTCCACATGGATTTTTTAATTATTTTTATTCAAAATTAGATTTAAAAACTAAAAAGAAAAGCTAAAATTTATTTTAAAAAACTGTTAAAAAAGAAGAAGAAAATGGCAGCTCCTCTGTCGCCGCTGCCGCCACCCATCGCCAGGGGGTGGCGGCGGAGGAGCTGCCATTTTTCTTTTTTTAATAGTTTTAAAAAAAAATAAATTTTAGTTTTTAAATCTATTTTTTTAAATTGAATAAAAAATATTTTTAAAAGCCACATAGAAAATAAAAAATAATTTAAAATACCACGTCCGTGTCACATAATTTTCCGTTAGTAAGTTTGACGGTATTAGTTTTAGGACTCAAGTGAACCAATTTGATAAGTTTTAGGATTTGATTGTACTTTTTTGCATTTTAGGACTCGATTGCATTTTTATAACAAGTTTTAGAACTTCTATTACACTTATCTCAAATTTTAAAATATTATGAAAAACCGTATACGAATCTATGTATCAACCTGGTGGACCATTTGGTAACTTAAGCATGACGTCGGGGTAGTGGGTCCTCCACTAGCATCGCCCTAGGGTTTGCCCGCCGATTGCCGGCTGTTCGAGGTTCCCTGGGTTATCAAAAAAAAAAAAATCTATGTATTAACATTAGTATGTCTTTCGATTAAAAAAGTTAAGGTGCGCATGCTACTAGTTTCAAATAAAATAAGGAAAAAAGAAAACAATTCAGATGGGCAAATGGTACAATTGTCCAGACGAAAACATAAATAGCAAAAGAAAAGGCAGAAAAGAAATTAACGTTGACACGTCAGCCCTAGTTGAAAATAAAATTCCCTCCCTCTCCCCTTGCAAGGCTCACCCTAGGCGGCGGATATAAAACATACATCTGCCTCTCTCTCTCTCTCTCCCTCTCCCCCGCCCCCTTCTCTGTTTTTGAGTCTCACTCACCCGCAGTCACTGCCTCAATAGTCTTCAAATTTGCCGCTTCGAGCGTCCATGTATCTCGATTTATGTCTTAGTTTGATGCACCGACAAGCCCCTTGTTTCCTCTAATGTCTGGATTCAAGGAAAAATTCGAGAGAAGGTGGTATCAAAGGTGCAAAATTTAAGGATTGGCAGAAACAGAGCATTGTGCTGCTGTGCATTGGATTAAGAGGGTATCTCTTGCACGAACTCTGCTTTCTGCCAACAGATCAAAGTCCCTCGCTTTAAGCCCGTGCCCCCCTTTTTCTGGGTTCCCCTTCATTCAACCTTGCTCTCGTAAATGTCTGTCGTTGATTTGAAAAAGGGTCCAATGTTTTCTTGCTCTTGGTTATTTTCATTTGCCCACCGCGCATCCTATCGTTTGATGTGGTGGTGTGTTTTTTACTTGCTTACTTATCTGATCAAGGATTAGCGACAAAAGTTTCGCTTTTGTTTTGGTATCAAGCTTTTGAGATGATGGTCAGTCGTGTGTTATTGTCGTAGTAGTTTTTTTGAAGCTGGGTTGTCGCTTAATTTGGCTAGCTGTTTGGTTTCGTGCCTGTGCTTTTCATTGAACCGTATGCGGTTGAGGCAAAATGATGAGTTTTTTGTATCTGAAAATGGTGTGGATTGCCATATTACGTAGGTCTTCAAAGTTCTCTGATTGCTTCTTGATATGTCAGAAGCTAACGATAAATGCTGAAATTTCCCACTAATCATTTGATTTTGTGCGTTTGTGTGAATATATGGTTGCGCCTAAAGTATTTATATTGGTCTACGGCCTGTGGTTGCCTGTTGGGTCGGTTTGATATTTCAAAGTTCTTTTTATCCCGTTTCTAATTCTCCGAGTGTATATTACCTTGATCACATGTGCCTTTGCTGAGTTCAGAGTCATATGCTACTTCGTCTGAACAGTTCCTGCATTCATAGAGTAACGGGGATTAAAAATAGCGCAGTCAGTCCATGTGTAAATTTGTGCTGGTAGTGATGTTTTTGACATGTTTAAATTATTTGCTGCATATTGTTCTCTTCGAAAATGATTATAACCTTCTTATATGGAGGTTGATTATACAAGCTTTATACGAGATGTGCGGGATTTTTAGTCTTGCTTTCTCTTTTGTGGTTTTCCATATGGAATGGCACTTACGATGAGGCTTCGGTTCATTTATCAGTGTCAACGCAGGTTACTTGTCATGGTAGTTTCCCACTATCTAAGTGTTTTCCCCTTGTGTTCCTCTCAGAGGTTCCTGAATGAAAATAGGGAGTAAATCGAGTTGGAGATGAACAATTCTTCCCTAGTGATACGTCTTCTTCGGTCCAAATCAGAGTTCAATGTACAGTTGCTATATCCAGAATCTTTTGTTGCTGCTGTCGATTGACTAGCTCTTACTAAGCTAACAAGTCTTTCTCAGCTACATTCTAAAAGCTATATTTGTTACTTTTTTCTTCACAAGACCTTGTCTCTTTTGAATGAAAGCAAATGATGAGCTTATGAAACCGAATTTCATGTGGAAATCAACATCATATGGTCTTCAAAGTTCTCTGATGCTTTATTTATCTTCTATCCTCATGGCTCATGCTTCTGTAAGAGCTAGTACATAGTTGCATGTCTGGTGCCACTGGGGTGACTCTGTCACATTTCTTGGTGGTGCGTACTGATTGAGGTTTGAGTGTCCTGTAATTGTTTGTAATATTGGGCGGAATCCTGATTAAGTCCCTGAAATTCTGGTTGAATGTCTGATGAGATTCATCTGTCATTACTGTGTTGAAATTCAGTCAAATGGTTGCTTCCTTATAATTTACATTATTCCCATCTGTTTCTTTTCACCACTGAGTAATACGCATCTGTTCAAGCTCACTGATTTTCTTACTAAAGAGCTTTTATTTGCTCAAGAATGTGTTTTTGGTATTTGTGTACGTGCTTGTTTCTGATTGGAAAACAAGGCACCATTATTCATAGTCTGTGATGCACTTGTCTCACAGGCTATACGAGCATGGTGCAAGAGTAAAGAGTCTCCCTTGTTCAGTTTTGCTCACTCGATCAGCTGACAGATGCAGCAAGAACTGGGAAGACACATCTTTGGTCATATTTTCGCTTTCAAACATGCATGCTGCTATGCTTTGTTCATAGATGTGGGTACTAGGCGATATTTACAATGCTCTGTAGGGGAATCCTTTCTGCCCACAGGAGTGGGACAATTCTAACTTTTCTTTGTTGGATTTTTTTTTTTGTTTTTTGCTCTCTTCTACCTGCTGGGTAAGATGCTGCTCCTTATATCATTGGATGTGTTTTCGGGCCAAACTTTGATGTCAACAGTAAATTTCATTGCGAAGTCGCCAAAAATTCACAAACATGGGGAGAGGGACTGAAAAAGTGGAGGGTACACCGCACAATGTCTACACATTGATTTCTCAAACAGATCCATCATAAGACATGATAAGAACCTGATTTTGTGGCGAATACTTAGTCCATTACTCTACCGCACCGAACATGTGTGTTCACGTTAAAACAGCATGACTAGCATTTTAAGGACAATAAGCGCTCTTTTTTTTTTCTTTAACCGGCGCGTACAGTCATCAGTTCCACCGCAAGTGCAATGTTGGTGATCCCCTTGTACGTGTACATTTTCATGTACAGAGGGTGGGATTTTCCAGAGTCAAGCATGTCAAATTGCATAACTTTTCCGTACAGTCTCATTATGGGTTGATTTTGGGTCGGGGTCTGCGTCATTTTATTGATTAGCTGCTAAAATTTCCATATCAGCAGAAAGTAGGCGAAATATCAAGGTTTTTGCCTTCCTTTTCGATGATCATGTCTTGTTATTCATGAAAGGGTCATAGTAACGAATGTCCGCTGTAAACGATAACTTGTTTCGATGCAGCAACACCTGACTGGCTCCTGAACAGATTGGAAAAGAAAGATTGAGGTATTCTTTTCAGGCTTCATATGTCAAAGACGATCTCATGGATCTGAAGAGGGGAAGAATGGATTTTTCACACCATTTGTAGTAGGGAAAATCCCAAATAGGGACCTAAAGTGCATAATTTTTCTCAAAAGAGGAACCAAAATGGAGTTTGTTTCAGATAAGGATCCAAAGTGGTCATTTAGTCTCAAAGAAGGACTTCACTTGCCGGTCAGTGAACAGATGTGTCTCCAATGCATATTCCGGTGACCTGATCAGGGGTAATTTTGTCCCAATTTTTTTTTTTTAATTTCTGTTTGTTCTGTTCTTTTTTTTTTTGGTCGATGATTGCATTGTTCATCATCTTCTTCATCCCCTCTTCGTCTTCTTCTTACCCAGACCAAGAAGATCAGACTTGGGAAGGGCTGGCGAGGGCTAGATGCCCATCAAAGAGTCACATGCTTTGAGGTCTTGTAGAGAAAAAGGCAACACCTCCTCGCACCACCACCAGTCACTTCCACACATTGAATAAGCATTCGACATGTAAAAGCAGAAATCTGACGAAACCAGAGGAAGAACATGATGATAAAAGCATAAGCAAGCGACTATGAGGAATCAGCTCTACTCGGAGAGATTCGTGAGTCATGAAAATACCGTTTTCATTTGCTTAGCTAACAGCAAGAGTTTTATCTTATTCCAGCTTTCACTGACTACAATGATGCTTTAGTGAATTGAACATGAGTCGGATTAGGATTTTACAAGTTTCGCTTCAGGCGTGGAAAATATTGATTTCCACTCTCCCTATTCATCTTCTTGCCCAGATCAAGAACACTGGACTTGGGGAAAGGCCGGCGAGGGCTCAATGGCCCTCGCTCGCTACCGGAGATCGCTTGCTGCCGGCGATGGGCATCAAGCCCTCACCAGCCTTTCCCCAAGTCTAGTGTTCTTGATTTGGGCGAGAAGATGAATAGGGAGAGTGGAAATCGTTATCAAATTTTCACTTTCTTGTCGTTTCATTTCGACTCCACCGTTCTAGGTGACGATGTCCGAAAACCCATTCCTCAGTCTCTTCCAAAATCTTGAGAAGATATCCAACTCCATCCAGACCCATCTCTCTACCTTCATCGCTCGTCCCGCTAACCCGTCGCAGACCGATAACAATGCTCTTTTCTCTGTCTTGAGCTCGCCCAAACCAAGCGTGACAAGCGCAAATTTCCAGGCTTTCAGACTAGAAGAGGTGCTCAAGAAGGTGGGCACTTCGTTTTCCTTTCCCTTTGCTTTGTGTCATTACCGTCTCGAGTGAACAATTCAAGGTTTTGCGTGTTTTGGATATAATGGTGTGTATGCTCAGTTGGTGTTTGTTAGTATTTCGAAGTGAAGTCAGCAAATGAGTGCCTTTCGAAATGTATAATTGCAGCGTGTTGTTTCATGGGGGAAATCAAAGCAGACGTGCCCTGAAGAAGATGATGAACAGGACAATCAAAAATTTAAAAAAGAAAAGTTGGACGAAAATACCCTAATCAAACCATCGAAATATGCATCGAAGATGTAACTATCTACCGGCCGGCGATTGAGATGCTTCTTTGAGATTAAATGACCACTTTAGATCTTTATTTGAGATAGGTTTCACTTCAGGTCCTATTTTGAGAAAATGAGGGCAGTTTGGGTCCCTATTTGAAACTTCCTCTTTGTAGTATGATTGATCATGTTTACATACTCTATCAAATGTAGACACGAACTCTGTCAAGTCTATCATACCCTCATTTAAGTGGCATTGAAACTCTCCCACGAGTCAACTTTTACATAACGTAATTGTAAAAAGAGATTTAAGTCTTAGTTAAATGGTTTTTTTGGAGAATCAAGGGAGTAATAAATTTACTTATTTTTGGCGAGTCTGCCTCTATAGAATTCAAAATTCATATATTTCCACCAAGCATAGGACTTTGTATGCTTAATTTTGTTGAACATTGAATTTGAAGACCCATGAGAACCCAATTCTCCCATACGCCTATATCTATCCGTTAACTTATGGAGTCAAGCCCCGTACAATTGGGGAGCTAATGATAGACGAAATTTAGTGCTATGAGAGGAATTTGTGTGATTCTCTTTGAATGTTGACTAATTTAGAAAAAGGAAAATGCATTATTACGAATGGCCTTTGAATGTGTGGAAAAATACAACACTGCCTGCAACTTTCAAAGCCATGTTTTCCTCCAAATCGTTGCAAATTCCCCCACGTACTTTCACGATGATTGACTTGTAACCTACCCTCTTTTGCACATTTAGAGGAGCAATAATTAAGATATCTTTCCTTTCATTCGATCCACGGAAATGCCACTTGGAGGCCTCCCAAAACAGGTCCTCTCCGACATCTGGGGGATGCCGGATCATCGAGACAGGACAATTGGACCACGGTAGAGACTGGTTTGGTATTTGCCGATGTGGGCAGAGAAAAGGTTTTTCTAAATGAGAAAAACGTGCCAAATTAAGGACCTTTGTCCTTACCATGATTGACCCTTGATTATCCACTGAAAAATAAAAGGGAACCGGCCAAGAAAATAACTCGAAAAGAAAAGGGCCGACGCCTTACTTAATATGGGACGTGATCTATGCAATGTGACAGAAGAGGACGCCCGAGGTTTCTCCATATTCAAATGCATCGCCAATGGAAATCTTCGAGTGGATGGGTAGCTAACTTCAATCCGCCCACCTGTCATGGCTAAACTGGCTAAAAGCGCTTTGTGTTCAAAGAAAAGGACTTCATCCTTGTCGCTAAATCTAGACTCTATAGAAATTTAGGTATGTCCAAATTTCATATTGGGTCATGCTAGATGGTTAAATATATCTTAAAAGTTGATGCTTGTATGTCCATGAACTTAGTTTTGTTTGGGGTTACATTGGAATAGATGGGGGTACTCCTAAGGCACGACTAGATGAGGTCGGATCTCGAGAAAGTACTTACATATGAGATTCTGATTTTGGCATGGATCGTTTGCCTTAGGCAAACTAAAGAGACGAATTTAATTTGAGTTCAAGAAGGCTATGAATTTGTACTTTGCTTTTAGCAAAAGGAATGTTGACTCAAAGTGCTTTTGTGGAAAAGCTGTTTGATAATTGGTATTTTCAGATACTTAATTTGACGCAATTTCAACATGAAAATTGAAACTGATCAGAAATAGAAATGGAAGTGGAGAGAGCTAGAGAAGCATTCATAGCGGCACAAAGGGTACTTTGCAGCATGACCAAAGCCCCAAGGATAAAGGGGCCACGTGAACCCAGCGAGATCTAACTGGTTTAGAGATGCAAGGGATCGTAGCGAGGCGACACAAGGTCGAGCGACTTGCCTCTATTAGACGAGATGATCACCGCCACCTCCCTCCCTCTCCCATGCGTGCGCGTGCATGTTCATGCACCTCGATCTAATCAACTCAAGGGCGGCAACAGCAACTGTCATACAAGGCATGTGACCCTGGGCAAGCAATTGTAGGCGGAAGCAGCAACATCTCCGTCAATGTTTCAACCGACTGCCGATTGAGCTTCTTTCCTGACAATCGTTGCATGGGTTTAGGTATACTAAAGGAAAAAAAAAATGGTAGTATGATAGCACAGTGAGGGTAAAGGAGGAAGATGAAAAGTCCCTTGACCGACATTTTGAAAATGTTGTGAGCTCAAGATCAGTGGGTCCTTGAATTTTGGATTTTGGAAAGGCTGTTTTTTGGTAAGTCTTTTCCAAACACCAAAAGTTCCGTTAGAAAGTTTTCTTCTTCTGTTTTTATCGAAAGAAAATTATATTCATTGCTGAAAAGAATACAAAAGAAGTACATAGCAATTTAATTTAGTATATGAAAGGCAATAAGATACATCCTAATCGCAAGAATATAATCAATCCGAAAAATTGGGTTTGTATATCTCTTCTAGTGATGGACTTGATAAACTTATTATTATAAGACATCTTTATCAACAGTTTTTTTTTCACATTTAATGGATAATTTCTGCAGTAACTTTGATAAGCAAATAAATCGAAGGATAGGATAGGCAATATCTTTTTTCTTCCAAACTTCTAAAAAAGGCCATTAATATCCCCATTGTTGGAAAGTTCGTTAGTATATAATCATATCAAAGACGTGAGAAATTTTTAAAATTCAATAGTCTTACATACAACCTCATTTTTCATGGCACTTTTATATTTGACTAAAAGGACCCTTCATAATGCCATAAATTTATTCTATGTGTTAAAATGGTTATACTTAATTACAACAGCGTGACATATGATTATACTTTATAATTGGGGTACTATATAAGTGCCCCAAAGACATTAGCTTTTGAGATGGCCTTATCTTCTAAGATTTATGCTGCCTCATAAGAACCAAGGCCACATGTGATGTTACAAGCGACCTAATTAAGGTTATCCGGTTCCTTTTTTTTTTTTTTTTTTTCCTGTTTTGTTGATCAAGGAAAATCTAAATTGCAAAATCAGTCATTTTGCACTCAAATATATACATGGCAAGCATATAAGGCCCTCTATATAAGCAAACCCTACCCAATGTCAATAATCAATGTGATGGGCACATGAAGGGCATGGATTGGAGCTGTAAAAGAAGCAAAAGAAAAAAAAAAAGGCTGACTTTACGTTGCCTTTATTTTCCTTAATTTTAGTTATATCATGGACATAAATGGGTGCCTAACAATGATGGCCACATCGATGGGAAATGATTGAGAATAAAAAGCAAAAATTCATTAGACAAGTGACATTTACCTGCCCATGTGTTTCGTTTTCATCTTGTTAGCTCTGCAGGGGATGATGTAGAGATAGGGCTTGTCCTTAATCGATTAGGCAAATTTTGGCCCCGAAGAAAGGACAGAAAAAGGAAAAAATTGATGAGGGAATCCCTAGGATGAAGATCAGGAGGAGGACAAATACGTGGCAACTAATTTTACACGGCATTAACTTTCCCAATAACTCTATATTTGGAATCCAAAACATGTACTGTGGGATCTTCATATTAATGGAGGACCTAGTGTTTGGTTCTGCCATCATTCTGCTTAGTACAAGCAATAATATCATGATCGATAGACTCATAGACTCAAGTGCAGGTACAACGATTTAGCATGCTGCATATGATTTAAGCCCTCCCAGGGAGATGGCGATCATTTGAAGATGAGTTTTACTCATAATCACTTCATCGGACCATCATATTCAATCATGAATTTGGATTATTACGATTGTAAATACTCCATCTTGACTTGAATTCATGTATGAACCAACGGTTTAGTCAAGTTTTAAAGTTGCGAGTGGCTGAATTTGACCTATTGGGAGTGAGTAATAAGTCCATCTCTACCCGCAAGGGCCTGTTTGTTAAAAACAATTTCTGTTTCTCGGAACAAAAATTTCTATTCTTTTGTTTCAAGGAACGAAAAAAGAATAGAAAGGTGTTTGGTAAAAATTTTATTCCCAATAATAAAAAATCTATTTTTTATTTCTGGGAATAGATTTAGAACGGAAACAAAAAGTAGAAAAAGTAGTTTCTTATTCCCATAAACAATTCTAGAATCAATTTTTTTTCTCTCTTTTTTTTTCTTCTCTTTTTTTTTTCTTCTCTTTCTTTTCTTCTTCTTCTTCTTCTTCTTCTTCTTCTTCTTCCCGGAGATGCCGAGCCACGACGAGGCTCGTCAACCCAAGCCTCGCCGTGGCTGGCCGAGCTCGCCCAGCCACTGGTGAGGCTCAACCTCGTCTAGGCCACCTCTAGGACAGTGGTGCAAGGCTAGGTCAACCTCGCGCCGCCTAGGCGAGGCCGAGCCTCCTCGAGACCAAGCTAGCCTCCAGCAAGCTTGCCAAGCCTTGCTCTGACCTGGCGAGACTCTTGTGAGCTCGCCGAACGTCACCCAACCAGTTGCCGACCACGGTAGTGGTCGACGACGACCGACCAAAGAGAAAAGAAAGAGGAAAAAGAAAAAAGGAAAAAAATAATAAAAGAAATAAAAAAATCTAAGAATTTTACTAAACGTATTTCTATTCGAAAATAGAAATTTTGGGATTTAGAAATTGTTTCTGAAAACAGAAATAGAAAAAATCATTTATCAACAAAAATTATTCTCCGGAACAGAAGTGTTACAAAAGGTGTCCTAATTCAAAGCATGTGCTAAGACCTAGCAATCCTCTTGCCAAAGAGTCCTTAATTCTATGTTACCTCAACGAGATTAAAGCGATCTCCCATTATTCTCTTACCTCATGCTGGCCACCATAAAATGGGAGATGGAAAAAGGATTAGGTTTCTAAGCAAAAAGTGGACGATCTTTCTACATTTGTGGGCAACATCATTTCTTCAATAAGGAAAAGAATATATTATATGGTAGATGAAGAAAAAGCTAGCTAGTGAAAAATTGGAAAAACAAATAAAAATAAAAAGAGACTGCAAAAGCTTGCAAGACATTAATCATTCTCCAAAATCTTCTCATGATCCGCAATGATTCTTGCATGAAATTCATGCAAAAAGGAAGATGACATCATTGCAATTTGGTATACAATCGCTGTAATATCCAACGGACATTCCACCTCCCTACCATTCAATTCGATAGGTCTTTACAATCTCACATTGATATATTAGGAATATCGAAAGTAGACTCTTCTTTTGCTATCCGTCGAAGGAAAGAGGTCATAAAGAATATATATAATTAGGTTGGAGTAAGCAAGCCCTTGAAACGCACATGTAGCTAACTTAGGATAAGATGTTTTCGAGCTTGAAAATGTAGGCCTATCATGACTAAGAAATAATTGGGAGCTAGCCAAACTTTCATATACCCTTTTGCTTCGTAAAAAAACAAAAAAGCGGAAAGTACTATTAGAATATCTATATGCAGTACTCTCTATCGTAAAGTTTTGGGCAAAATAGGGAGGAAGAAATAAAAAACATAGGGGTTGACCGGGTCATCTCCACAATCACAGTGGCGGTACATAATTGTCCCCGGAAATGATAGTCTAGCTGCCTTTCTTAGCTTAATCTAAGTTATGTTGGATTTGCTTTGTTTAGTTGTGAGGTCTTCTTTTTGTTTATGGGTTCGGCGGCTTCAATTACAACTTTTCAAACTTGAGATTAGGCAAACCCGTATAGATTATTGTTTGTCCAAATTATTGATTTGGTTTTCAACGTCATATATGATCATGTTACAGTGCGATTTGCAAAAGCTTTTTTACGATCTTGATTTCAATTCTTCGGTTGCGCAACCTTGTCATGGACATGCCATAGATAATTACAGCTACTTTAAACAAAAAGAGAAATGTGAAATAATGGATGATTTTGAGCAATGGTAATACTAGGTAGATTGAAATAAACGAAAGCAGAAAACGTGCATCTTTTTCGTTTGATTAAAAAGCTGATTATGACCAAAGAAACCTAAATTTTCATTGCGGGCAAAAAGAGAGAGAGAGAGAGAGAGAGAGAGAGAGAGAGAGAGAGAGAGAGAGAGAGAGAGAGAGAGTAATGATCAAGGAGTTAGATTAAAGAAATACTAAGCTCTTGTTGAGAGATCTCGAATCCCCAACTCCATCCCATGTTTGCTTTTGGTGATGTGATTTGGTTTTAGCTTGGAGTATTTGAATAGCCTTTTTTTTTCTCCAAAAGCAGAGCCAAATGCCAACCATGAACCAACTCTCTCACCAATTTAATTATGCACAAAACCTGCTTAAACAAACACTAAAGAATTCTGTTATCTTTCATCGTTTACCTATAGGACATCAATCAATAGGGCCCTCTCCCATGAAAGGGCACACCACTACACGTGGCCACACTTCACTGGCCAAGCTCTTGGCTTCCTCATAATCTAATTGGAGAAATTGGTACAAAAGGAATCTGATCCTCTTTTCTTTAATAGGGGCTGAGGGGTCTCTTATATCATTATTGTCTTCTTCCTTGGACTCTTCTCTCCTCAAAGATCCTTGTTCATGGTTTCTTGTACAATGCGCAGAATTGTAATGATATGAGACTGCATGCATTGGTTTGTGTAATCGAAAATAATCTTTAACCTAGCTTTCTTTATTCCCCATTTCTTTGTTAATACTCCTAGTGAAGCTAACCCAATCAATACAAATCATTTTGGGTCCTTACTTATTCAGTTTTATAAAGGGTGTGTGGGTTCAAATACAAGTTAGGGTTTTGAGAGAGAGAGAGAGAGAGAGAGAGAGAGAGAGAGAGAGATTCCATTATTTTAAAAAGCTTAGGTCTCTGTGATTGCAAGTCCCTATGCCAACTAATAATGACATGAGAGAAAGAGAGGGGGAAAAGGGACAAGTCCTTCAGTGGCATGAGATGTAAAATGCATGCAAATTTGGAGAGGAATGATCCTTCACGAAAAAGCTTAGTTTAAAGAACCAAAAAATTATATTAAATAAACAGGAATTATTATTATGGTCAAGCCTGAGAGTTGCAAGTCAAGCTCCTGTCCCAACATCAGATGTGTCCATTTTGGTGCGAGAAATGCAAATTTTTCCTAACATGGGCAGGTCAAATTTAGCGGAGTTTACCCTTTTTTTTTTTTCTTTTTTTTAAAGATTAAAACAACCTGCGTAGAGTTGGCATGTTCAGTTCACCAGAAGTACTAAAAAAATTACATTTGACTCGCATATGAGTGGACTTTAATTTAATCCAAGTTTAATCAGACCTACATATCTACTACAGAGGTTTATTTAAACCTGACAATGACAGTGAGAATATGATTTATAATCTATAAAGGAAAAAAGAATCATACAACAAGCACCTAATTTCTCTGGGCATCATTTATTGATGTTTTCAAATTGCAACATGTACTCTCTCTATCGAAATCCTCCAAGTGTTCTAACTTTCATTGCTAGATGCCCTTTTGCTCAGTCGACTTTTACAAAATATATATTATTCGTGAAGGTTGTATGGATGCGTTTCATATTGGGTGCAGGACTTGGATCTTAATGTCCAAAGGGATTAATCCTGCTCGCCTCTTCCCACCATTTAACTTATCAAAAAGTACATATTCATATCTATGGTAACTTAATTCTAAGATATAATAACATTGAAAATAAAAATAAATAAATATGTTTCTTATCATTTCATACGTTTTTTTTTTTTTTTTATAAAGGATTTGTAAATAAAGAGAATGTCATAAAAAATATGAGAAATTAGCATTTACCTAAAAATATTTTACACGATACCACGTATCTTCCTATAGGGCACATAACAGGACAATTCCAAAACCCCACAGCTTACTTGTGCTCACTGATTTTGGAATTTTAGAGTATGGAACCTATCTTTATGATCTCTTATGCACATCCTCATATCTATTTAGCAGTGCTAATTCCAAAGGTTCCACTAGTTTCAAATGTTTCATTGCACATCCTAGAGGAGATGACATTGGGGCATGATGCTAAGGGTTTTTAGAAGATGGTTTGCTTACTCATTTTGGCAAATCAAGAAATAGAATCGAATGGGATGAGGAGAGTATAGGTGTGGGAATACGTATATTCAGTTGAAGTTTTTATAGACCAATGATGAGATTTAGCATAAATAAAATATCAAGCAAAGTCAAATATTGCAAAATACACCTAAGAAAGATAAATAAAGCCCTAATATAAGGTGGCGACAAGTACTGTGAATGAGAGAGAATTGTATTTCCTAATGCGATGATGATCATCCCACAATGGTAGATTCTATTTTTGTATTTAGTAGTGACAATGGCGAGATCACTGATTGTGGTAACAAAATTAATTGTTTTTCGAAATCTTCCTCAATGAACTCAATAAATTATTTGAAATTTTAACTAGACTTTTTTCATTTAAAAGTGTCCTGTTAACCACGCGACGGATACGATAATCTTGACTCGTCCGATCTCTTATCTGGGCCTATTAAGCACGCCTTCAAAGGCATGGAGCAACCTAAAAGCGTAGGGAAAATACTTTGCGAACCTGGGAAAAACAAAATGCATCCTATGATCCTAAGCAGCAGCTCTCAGGGACACTAATCACGCTGACAAAACGCGATCTCCTCCGGTCAAACGGCAGGAATGAGGACAGATAAGACGGTCAGGTTATCATCACGCCTAGAGATACCGCTAAGATCTCTCTCTGCCCCCACGAGGTATGCAGGTACAGATACTCTGCGTGACCCCGTATGGCAACCTGGTCTTCTTCTCCTTACCAACTTTAATTAATCGGCAACCGGGGGCTTTTCAATTGAATAAAGCCAACGGAGGGCGGGCTAGATCTTCGGCTCCTCTTCTTGACCAGCTGAGCAAAGCAAAAGACACTCCCCACCCCCTCCCGAATTTAAAAGACCGAACTGCAACTTTGTTCTGCACATCTGCCGAGGCAAGTTTTATTTATTTATTTTATTTTTAATTGCAGGACAATGTGAAAGAGAAAGATGAACAAGGGAAAAGCCCCTAATGGGCAGAGTTGGCAATGTCAGTCGCTTCTCTAGCTCGAACTGGCATTCTTACTATTTACATGTTTAAAAAACAGAATTCCTCATTATTATTATTATTATTATTATTATTATTATTATTATTATTATTATTATTATTGTGTGCTGAGTAAAGTTGGAAAAGAAAAAAAAAACATGAAAGGACCACCCTCAGAGGAAAAAGCCAAGACACAAAAAGTAAAGAGTGGTGAAGAAGGCTTTAGTGAAATTGTTTCATTAGTTTAATCGATGAGATTTATTAATTTACGGTAGCAGTGGCGGTGGTTAATCATCAAGAGCTCTCTTTTTGATGCAAGCGTGGGTATAAATGCAGGGAGTTTTGCTCTTGCTTGCTTCTCTTTCCTTCTCTCTCTCTCTCTCTCCATCCCTCTCTTCCTTCACTTTCTCTCACTTTCTTTTTGGTGTTGACAGTGTCTGTGGCAGATTTTTCTCTTTTTCTCTTCCCTCTGAGCTAGAAAGAAACAGGGGAGAGTGGGGTTCTTGAGTGGCGAAAAGCTCGAATTCGATGGAGGGGTTCCGTGAAAAGATTTTTGGAAATGGAGGGGAGATCAACAAAAGCAGAGCAGAATCTGAAATGGGTATCTCTCTCTAGCTACTTTTGGCCTGGTTTTCTTTAAAAAAAAAAAAAAAAAAAAAAGTTCTTGGGGCTCTCTGCTTTAAGGGTTCTGTTAAAATTCTGACTAGGGTTTTGAATGCTGCATTTATTGTACTGAAATCAATGTGTGGCTTTCTTTTGTTTTTTCATCGATTGACTGCTTCCTTGGACTTTTCTTCTGTGTTCCCCCCAGGCTCTGTGTCTCTGTGTTCATCGTCTTTCTCTCTGAGTTTCGTCGATCTTTTTCGTGGTGAGGGCTTCATTTATGTCGTTTGGTACTTCAGTGTTTCAGTACGTAGCTTTTCAAAAATGTTTGCCCTCAAAAGTTCGCGACGAGTCTGTGATCTCTTTACACAAGTCAGTCGTGTTTCTTTTGTAACTTTGATGCATATGCCTTCCCCAACCCCCCTTTGGTTAGCTTCATCTGGTTACATCTTATTGTCTATTCTATGATCTGGATGTGCTCTGTCTCTGAGGAATATTGTCCATCCCACTTTTCCAGTTTCATCTTTCTTCTTTTCCTCAATTTCTTGTTGCTCCGTTTTCTGGTTGAAGTCTAATTTGTTGTTCTTACAATGTCTTGTTTCCAAAATTTCA
Source organism: Eucalyptus brandiana (assembly GCA_014182725.1). Classification (NCBI taxonomy): domain Eukaryota; kingdom Viridiplantae; phylum Streptophyta; class Magnoliopsida; order Myrtales; family Myrtaceae; genus Eucalyptus; species Eucalyptus brandiana. The sequence continues at coordinate 36,969,523 of CM024669.1, forward strand.
CATCCTTTTTTATTTTGTGCGTTTCGTTGGTTAACTGGGTGTTGGTCTAATTTCCAGGTTCACTATATGTTCTGCTAGAGGCCTAAAGATAAGAAATAGATTCCGGGTTTTCTCTTAACAAGAGAAACTTGGGTGGTAGAGAGACAAGAGATAGACTCCGGGTTGCTTAACCAGAAAAGCTTCGGAGGACGAGACCTCGTGCCAGCTACTGCTCTTCTGATCGCCCTACAGTGATGGACTCAGATGACAAGGATAAGTTTGAGCCGGCTAAACAGAATGAGGACCCTATGAACTTCAATTCAGCTAGCATTTCCTCAGACTGGCAATTCTGCAGTGCAAATCTTTCAAGCGCGCCAATGAATTTGGTTAGACCGGGCAATTCAATGGCTGTTTGTAGGGAAGATCTGATTGGTTCCTCTTCTTGTTCCTCTGCTCCAATGGCAGAGTCATTTGGGCCAGCCTTATGGGACCACCTCTCCACCGTGGAAAATTTGGGTTTTGTTAATATTAGTGCCCAAAACAATTTAAGCACCTCACATCTTCTGGGAATTAGAAAAGTCGGTCCTGAATCTGTTAGAGGCGATATAGGATGGAATCCACCGAGCTCAATGCTCAAAGGAGGCTTGTTTGTGCCAAGTGCACTCGGAACACTCCCAATCCCGGAGGGCTTACCTCATTTTCCCACCGACTCTGGATTTATAGAGCGTGCAGCTCGTTTCTCGTGTTTTAGTGGAGGAAATTTAGGTAGTGCGATAAACCCTTTTGGAATTGCTGAAAATGCTGGTCTTTACCAAATTGCTGGGGGTTTGGTGCCTGGGCCACGGGATGTCTTCCCAGCTAGCTGCCCAAAGCCATTGCCTGGTGCACAAAGTGAGAAGAATGAGATGAACATTGAAGCTTGTAGAGATGTTCATTTGGCTGCTACTCAGGGAACTCCTCAGGGGAGCCCCCTACAAAATGAGGGTGAAAGTGAAAGCTTGGCTAGATCTCGTGGTGAAGCAAAACAAGGTGCCACTGCTGGGTCCAGTAATGAGTCTGATGAAGCTGAGTTCAGTGGTGGCGGCGGCGGCGGTCAAGATAATCCGTCCATGTTAGAGGGTACTGGTGGAGAAGGTTCTGCTAAGGGTTTTGACTGTAAAAAGAGGAAAAGAAGTGGAGAGGTAATTTTTGCCACTAATACTTATCATTTGTTTCGTGTGAAAGTCATCTCACCTGCATGTTTTAATTGATCTGCGAATAGGATGCCGAACTTGATAAAGCGAAAGGGGCCCCTCAACTTGCTGAATCCCCAAAAGATGACAGTAGAACTCAACAGAAACTAGAAAATAACCCCAGCTCCAACACCAGCAAGGCCACTGCAAAGAATAATAAACCGGGAACTCAGGGTTCAGATCCCCAAAAGGAAGAATATATTCATGTCAGGGCACGAAGAGGCCAGGCAACTAATAGCCATAGTCTTGCTGAAAGGGTAAGGTTCCAACACTGAAGTAAATTCATCAAAGCTAACTTTTTTCTGAAACTTGGTTGGACTGATTAGTGTTTGTGGCAATTGAAGGTGAGAAGGGAAAAGATCAGTGAAAGGATGAAGTTTCTCCAAGATCTGGTACCTGGATGTAGTAAGGTAAATCTTTTTCGTGGGAATCGCTTCAACAGTTATATATCTCAAAGAATGCCACTACGTTCTTATGTTGCCTTTATGGCTTGTAACAAAAGGACTCTGTGATTTTTTCAGGTCACTGGCAAGGCAGTGATGCTGGATGAAATAATCAACTATGTACAATCACTTCAGCGACAGGTTGAGGTACTGGAAGAGGACATGTTGACATAAGTTTTCTTTTGCATTACACAATATTGTTTACAGTCGTCTCTTTGACATCTACTTTTCTTATATTTCTTAGAGAATTAATCTGTTTATGTATTTAGAATCATTGACATTAAGTGGCTTGCTCTTAGGATGGGAGTTAATACTTTTTGAGCTACTACAAATGATTGGTGATTAATGAATGTCATTTAGATGAAGCGGGTGTCTGAAATTTTATGGCTTTATATTTCATACTTGGTTTTGGTTGTCTCCTGTTTCGCAGTTTTTGTCCATGAAACTTGCCACAGTGAATCCAAGGCTGGACTTTAACATTGAAGGACTGCTGGCTAAAGATGTAAGTGATGCTATATTAGATGCTACTTTACTGTTACTGTGATTCATGGATCTACTCAATTCTCTTCAATAACCTTTTTTCCTTTTATCTGAATATTAATTTCCATGCAGCTTCTTCATTCAAGAGCTGGTCCTTCATCTACTTTGGGACTTCCACATGACATGCCTATGTCCTTTCCTCCGATGCATTTACCACCGCCAGGACTTATGCAAGGGGGCCCTACTGGTATTGGGAGACCTGTTGATCCATTGCGGAGACCCATGCAGAACCAGATGATACCATTGGCTGGGGGTTTTAAGGAGCCTTCTCAGGTACTTACTCTCTCTGGAAGTTCCATGATTGCGTTGCTTCAATTTCATGTGCTCTATTTTCTTGGCAATTATGAGTGTTAACTATGGACTATAGAGTATAATGAGGACAATGATCTGGGAAGGTTATCCCTGAAGTTGGCCCTTCATTCATGGGAAAGGCTTTGATATTGCTGTTGTTTTCATATTGTTTGTCTAGTGTAGAAGAGGCTTGAAAATTTTAATCTCCTACCAGAAGATGCCCAACTCCATTTTCTGTACTCGAATCTTATTGTTTTTGTCTATTTAAAGAGAGCTAGGTGTCCTATACTGTAGTTTTAAGTTCATAAGCAGATTTGGAACAAACTAGTAGCTTGAGTCGATAACAATATCCGTCCATCTGTTGTAAGAGGGCCTCAACCGCCAATGAGAAATCATCTGCTAAGCTTAATAATCTTTCATCTACTTGAGTACTCAGATAAATTCGTGCCCCCCATTTCATTGAGATCTTTCTTTCTAGATTTTTACATAGAAAAAAGCAATTTCCATTTTTAAGAGTCTTGTTAGTTAGAGCCACTCAGGTTGCTTCTAAAATGTACTTGTTGTTGCCGAAGTCTCCATGATCACAATTTGGTTATTCTTACTCCACAACATTTTTATTGCAGCTGCCACACCCATGGGAGGATGAGCTGAACAATATTGTACAGATGGGCTTTGTGGGTGGTGGTGGTGGTGGTGGTTCTGGTGCTGCCCCAAGTGGTCAAGATGCAGAGGGTATCCTTATGACCTCATTTCAGCTAAACTTAATTACTCTCACCTCTTTTGAGCAAATTATGAAGTTTCCAATCTTCATTTTGCAGGGTCTGTCCCACCACCGAGTCACACGAAAGTTGAACTGTGATGTGATCGTATCTAAATTTTATGCCATGTAACATCCTGTACAGCTTATCTTACACTCAACAGCAACCACAGGAGGTGGATGAATTTGCTAGGCCTCCCACTTATGTGGGCTTCGCCATTGTATAGTCCCATATTGGAGGATCAAGCTTTTTAAGTCGCCTCATGCAAAGCGATGGCAAATCACCATGCAGTTCAAGCGTGCAGCCTCTAGCAGATTGTCAGCGAAGTGGTTTTCGATACTTAGCCCCACAAAGTGCATCAAGTTTTTGATTATTTGTAACATTGGGTGGTCCTACATTGATGCAATGAGATTTTGCCGTTGGGAGCCAGAGACGATATCGTTTGATCTTCTAAAATGCCGTTGGGAGAATCGGGAGCCAGAGACGTTATCATTTGATCTGGGAGAATCAGGACTTTTGAGCACGGGGCAGCTTCTCTGCTCCTTGGTAATGACCGTTAAATTTAGTGAGCTGTGGCAAATTCTACGAGATTGCTATGCAAACCATGCCCATCTTGGCAATTTTTAAATGATGATATATATGAAATGAGAGATGCATTCTGATTCAGTTGATTGATTGCTTTTTACATGATTGTTCGCGACACTGCAATGAGGCCAGATCTTTTTAGTATGGTTTGTGGAGAATGTGTATAAATTAGCTTCTCTGAAAGAGCATCCCTTGAATCCTTGGACTCAAACCATGTTTGCAAAGATGATATTGACCGTTGCATTCTGAAATGTTCTCAGATTCTTGTGCATGTCCTAGGTAATTTTCCGCGAGTGTACAGATTCAATCTCATGGTGAATCTTTAGAGTTTTGGGGGCTATCGTATGATTGCAACTGTAAAAAGTATGAAAAAAGTTAGCTCTTAAAGCTAGCATAAACCTTCTGAGGCACAACGAAGGTGCAAGAAAGCCATCTTCTATGCGAAACAAGGTAGTGGACGAGAGAGATTGTGTCCGAAAGTATTTGTATACGCTAGCCACTGACTTGAACAAAATTTTCCCGATTCAAGTATATCCATATTTTGGGATAATTCCAATTAAGGACCTGAGATGAGAGCGTTTTCTTTGAAAAGGTCTACATTAGACCTTGTTTCAAAGGTTTCCAATGCTACACTCACTTTATGCCGTCTGCAATTTTCTCCTTATTGGACCTTTTTCATGTACTTTTTTTTTTTTCCCGGTTTTTCCCAGCTTTTCATTATTATTTATGGATTCTAAAAGTATTTTTACATCATTATACGGTCCGCAATTTTCGAAGGAATATGATGCAGTACGTGATAGCCATATTTCATATTAAATCACCTTGTGAACAAAAGCAAGAAGTATGTCTGAATGGTCTATTCTGGCTGAGTATTAAACATCTCTGAACTAAATAACAAGAACATGATTCCTTTACTCATTAAAAAATTAGGAAAAATTTCAATTAAGAGCCGAAAGAGGATAATGATCCAAAGTTACTCTTGACATTAAATCCAACAAGTTATATTAAATAGGTGATGGATATCATGTAGGGTAGCCGTTGGCAATTTACCATTTCAACCTCTAATGTTTCATTTATGCTACATTTAGGGTGTTTAGTAAGCCTTTCGAAGTGACTCTTGGCCAAATACTAATTTTGGGAAAACTAAAAGCCTGAGACAAGTAGGGATCGGCTTTAAGCAAACTGCTATTTCTAAACATTTTTCCTTTCATCTTGCCCTCATTATTATTAGGACTTGTGGATAGTTGCCAGGCGCCTAGGCTTGTAGGTGACCCTGGGCCTTATCACTTGGGTCACGCCATCCCTGGCCTCGTTGCTTGGGGTTGCGCGATGTTGTTGAGGTCATTGACGCTAAAATTAGCTTAATGGTAAACGGTTTGAGTTTTCAAATAAAAAGAAATGTTAATACTCTTAAAAATCTCGAACTGGTACACAAATGATAAATTTATTCTAAACTAATTTTTTGATCATGAAAATCCTAAATTAATATACTTATGATAAATTTACCATAAATTAATTTATTTGACCATCAAACATCCCAAAATGATATATTTGTGATAAATATATTCTCCATTAAATTGGATTAATGCTACAAAAAACTACCAAAATTATACAATTGTGACATATGAAGAGTAAAATCCAAAATTGGTACACTAGTTAACTATTACGTGTTGTCAAACTTAGCAATTTAACAGTAAAATTTAACGAAAAATTAATAAATGGTAAATTTATCACAAATGTCTCAGTTTGTGATAGATTTGTTTAGGATTTTAATGGTAAAAAAATTAGTTCAGAATAAATTTATCACATATGTACTGGTTTTGGGTTTTTTAAGATTATATATATATTTTTGCTGACTCGAGAACTACCATACAACTGGCAGCCGGCGACATAAACCTAGGGTGGCGTTGTAGGGACCCACTTCCCACAAAGTCGCAGGAAAGGTGCGCAATACACAAGTCGGGACTCGAACCTCCCCCCTTCCGCAATTAGAGGGAGAAAGGCCCAAGCCAGCGCGCCTACAAGTAGGGTGGGTGGTTTTTCAGGCTATTAATCCTCAAAAGAATAGAAAAATTATAGCCATAGTCCTTTATAATTTTTTTTTACCAAAAACTACTTAAACCTAGAATTGCTTTGCAAAGTAGGTTTTACCAAACATGGGCTTTGGCTTTCAACTTCAACATTGCACCAAAAGCCTGTTTCCAAAGTCGAAGTAAAACCCACTCCCACTTTCCCATTTCGAAGAGGGGGCGAATTTGGAAGAACAGCGACAGTGCCCGTTGGAAGTTTAGAACCCTTCAGCGCTCTCTCTCTCTCTCTATCTCCCTCTGCGGCCAAAACCAAGAAGAGAAATCCTCAGAGACAGTCGCATCATCTCTCTCCCCACCTCCTCCTCCTCCTCTGCTTCTTCTTCTTCTTCCTCCTCCTCCTCTCTCGATGGAGCCAGTTTAAGCTCGGTCGGAGCGGGGCGGAGCCGCAGCTGGCTCCGCGTGCGGCCGTTCGTCGGTGACGGGGCGCCCCAGCTTCGGGCCACAGAGAGGCTGAGCAACGACGTGAACCGACGCCGACGCGTGCTTTCTTGACGCGGCCTAAGCATTAGTTTTTTCCCCGTCCTCAGCATGCGTTAAACGGCTGGCCCTGACTCCCAACGGACGAAGGAAATGTCCGCAAGCTCCAACCGCTACTGTTCCTTGCTGAAGCTCTGCTTCGACACCCGCAATGTGAACCAAGCGAAGAGGCTTCATTGTCTCATCATCAAGACCTTGACCCATCCCGAGACAATCCTGTACAACACCCTCGTCGACGCCTACGCTAAACTCGGCAGTCTAAAGCACGCGCGCCACGTGTTCGACCGTATTCCGCAGCCGAACCTCTTCTCCTGGAACACCCTCCTTTCTGCGTATGCGAAATCGGGGGACATCACCAGGGCGCGGGAGATATTTGAATCGATGCCGAACAGGGATGGAGTGTCGTGGAACTGTCTCATTTCGGGGTATGCGAACAGAGGGTTGGTGATTGAGTCGGTGAAGGCCTATAATGAGATGTTGAGAGATGGGAGCGCGAACTTGAACAGGATCACGCTCTCAACGATGTTCATATTGTCTTCGAGTAAAAATCGTGTGGATTTGGGTCGGCAGATACACTGCCATGTGATAAAGTTCGGATTTTGGGCGTATGTTTTCGTGGGTAGCCCTTTGGTGGACATGTACTCGAAAGCGGGATTGATTCACGATGCAAAGAGGGTTTTTGATGGCATTCCTGAGAAGAATGTAGTCATGTATAATACAGTGATGACAGGGCTTTTGAGATGTGGGATGGTTGGGGAGTCTGAGCGCATATTTTGTGGAATGAAGGAAAGAGATTCGATCTCATGGACGACAATGATTACAGGATATATTCAGAATGGTTTAGAAAGAGAAGCAATCGAATGGTTCAGAAAGATGAGTTTTGAAGGCTTGGCAATTGATCAGTTTACTTTTGGGAGTGTGCTAACTGCCTGTGGGAGTCTGGTGGCTTTGGAAGAAGGGAGGCAAATTCACGCATATGCAATCAGGACCAATTACACCGACATTGTCTTTGTAGGTAGTGCTCTTGTTGACATGTACTGCAAGTGTAAAAGGATCACATATGCTGAAAAAGTATTTAGAAAAATGACCATTAAGAACGTTATATCATGGACAGCAATGCTTGTGGGGTATGGTCAGAATGGGCTGAGTGAGGATGCTGTCAAGGTTTTCTGTGATATGCAGAAAAATGGCATTGAACCCGATGAGTTCACACTCGGGAGTGTGATTAGCTCATGCGCAAACCTAGCAAGCGTAGAAGAGGGTGCACAGTTTCATTGTAGAGCCTTGGTTTCTGGCTTTGTTTCATTTTTGACAGTTTCAAATGCTCTCATCACCTTGTATGGTAAATGTGGAAGCATGGAGGACTCTGATCGGCTGTTCAATGAGATGAGAATTAGGGATGAGGTTTCCTGGACAGCACTTGTGTCATGTTATGCTCAGTTTGGCAAAGCTAAGGAGACCATAGATTTGTTCGAGAAGATGTTGGCCCAGGGATTGAAACCAGATGCTGTCACTTTCATTGGCGTTCTTTCAGCGTGCAGTAGAGCAGGATTAGTTGAGAAAGGACAAATATATTTTGAATCAATGGTCAAAGATTACAGAATTACCCCAATCGCTGATCACTATACTTGCATGATTGATCTTTTTAGCCGATCAGGAAGGTTAGAAGAAGCCAAAAGTTTTATACACAGCATGCCCTTCCCTCCTGATGCAATTGGTTGGGCGCAGCTGCTGAGCTCATGTAGACTTCATGGTAATATGGAAATTGGGAAATGGGCAGCTGATTCACTGTTAGAATTGGAGCCACAGAACCCAGCAAGCTATGTTTTGCTCACAAATATCTATGCAGCAAGAGGGAAGTGGGACTTTGTGGCCCAACTAAGGCGGGATATGAGAGATAGATCAATAAAAAAGGAACCAGGATGTAGTTGGATCAAGTACAAGAACAGAGTACATATCTTTTCAGCTGATGATCAATCAAGTCCTCATTCAGAACTTATAAGTGCTGAGCTGGACAAGTTGACTGCTAGAATCATAGAAGAGGGATATGTGCCAGACATGAGCCCAGTTCTCCATGACGTGGAGGAGTCGAAGAAACTGAAGATGCTAAATCGCCATAGTGAAAGGCTTGCAATTGCTTTCGGATTAATATATATTCCTTCAGGCCTCCCAATACGGATTTTTAAGAATCTTAGGGTTTGTGGAGATTGCCACAATGCAACAAAATACATATCTAAAGTCACTCGGAGAGAAATAATCGTGAGAGATGCAGTTCGTTTCCATATTTTTAGAGATGGAACATGTTCATGCGGAGATTTTTGGTGATATCTTCTCGGTATGATACTTTTTCAAGGGGGTGAGACTACCTTTCAGGTTACCATAAGTGACAGATTTTGTTTGATATGGATAAAAAGGTTACTAAAGCATTTAGCTTCTTTAGCATCGTCTTTGTAGCTTTTAAAAGCTATCACACCAAGGGCAGTGAGTATTTCCTGAGAAAATTTTCAGGGCTTTCATGCCAAAGTTGGGTTTTTCTGCAAGATCCTCGCGAAGTACTTGATCCCAGTAAACCGAGGTGACCTTTTGTGGGAAAGGAAACCCTGATAATGCTTATTAATCTTGATTTGTTGAGGAAGTGCATAAATTATAGAAAGCTCTTTGTTTTATCAGGAGGTGTGCTGAGAAAGAGGAAAGAAATGTCTTCTTCAATCAGAGTTTTTGGCTAGTTCTTGCTCTCTCAGGACATGGAGGTACTAAGGAAAGAGGTTATTAGTTTCACATCGCAATTACTTGCATTTTCTTTTGAACTCATTGGCTGTACAGCTAGAATGACGATTATTGTTCTTTGTCAGAATATGGATATACAACATGGACCCAGATGTGCCTCAAACTCCTTAAGGATGTTAAAAGCTGACCTAGACATCAGTTTGAAGCGATATCTGCTTAATCTGTGGCGATTTATTTCCATGTCACTGAAAACACTTAAGCCAGAGAAGTAGGGGAATGTTTGGTCAGAAGTCTTCGTGTTTTGGAGTTTCTCTTCTTTGTCCAAGGATTAGAATGATTGCAGAGACAATAACAGTGAGACATTGAGGCAGGTTACCGCTTCCATGTGAGAGGAATGTACAGCAGAAATACACTCAGTAACTCCTGCAAAGATGATCATCTATTAATATCACAACTACCACGATTTTGGGTAACTCTTCTTCTAGCGCACCAAGCAAAGGCGACACCATAGGCCAGTGGTTTGTCTCATTATTGAGTTCCAGGAGAGTCCTGGTTAAGTTCTTTATTTGTTTATGGAACAAGCACAAATGAACGGCACACGCGATTTAGATGAATAAAAGTGAACAATAAGAAATAAAATTTGGCGTTGACTTTCTTGACCAGTGATTTTAACTTGTGCTTGCTGTTCTATTGTATTGAACATGGTAGATTATCAGTATAGCTAAACTCCCTTGCAGATTACCAGTTGGATATGTTAGTTTCACTCTATGTTGCACTTACTTTCACTTTCTGTGAGTTGGAACATGGTTTGCATTGCTTAGTCTGGAGATGGATTAATACACTGACGCTGCAGCTGACTTGTGCTGTCTAAACACAGCTACATCTGAATTGGCTTTTATCAACCCTTGTGGTGGTGGCTATGAATGAATGCTGCTCTTGCTGAATCCGTTGAGATCTTGCGGCCCCAAATTCTTGGAAGGAGCTGATAATTCGTTGGAGTCACAATGGGATGTTGGAGGGGGTGTGGTTTTGAATGATCTGGTTCCAATGCTCCCACAAACACCAATAAGTTTCTACGACCATAGTAGGAAAATCAACTGGCAGAAAAACATTTGCCGTATATAGTAATTCAGACTGGATCAGTTTCTCACAAATACCATCATACTGCAATAAGCGACGACACCAAGATAATGTACCCCACGTGCCTTTTCTCGATATATGTAATACATTGTTGGATCCTAATTTGCCACTTTCCATATTGAACCATGAAGAGTTTGGAGATCCTTTGCCACAATTTTAGTCCATCACAAGTTATGCGCCTTATGATGACATTTGCGAAGGGGGATGTCCTCCGTCAACCCTCGTTTCAGCATCATTTCTTGACTCAAGATAGCATGTCTTCATTATTGTAGACATGCAATTTTTTGTGGTTCAACTTGTAGGCTTTATGTGGCTTCCTTTGATTTTGTTAATCCAGGGTTGGAGTTTGGGAAGCTGCAAAGTGGGTGGCTAAAGTGAGAGATGTTGGGTGCTACCACTGTTCACATTTGGTATTTTTGAGAACATATATGAGTGCAGGACATTTTGGTGTAGGCATCTTGAGGAAACGATGGCTTTTAACTACGCATTTCTGATGAAAGATTCTGGGGCTTCCAACAAGTGATTTTTTAAGGCTTGAAATGTCAATCCTGTTGATGAAAAATAGAATGTGTTGAGGATTGCGCTCAACTAACAAGATCCTGCTGCACTCTCTTCCCCTGTTTATAACTGGCGTCAAGGGACAGCTGCATGCTGTCATGGGTTTTTGGTACTAGTGTAAGCTATCCTCTCCTAGTCAGCTCTTATTTCTTTTATTTGTGTTTGATTGTTTCATTTGTGTGATTTATTTCTCTTTTAGGAAAAGCTTTCACCTGAGTATGTTCTTACTGGTATAACTTCTCTGGCTAACAAGTTTTGATGTTCTGTGTATGCATGAATTTTTTTTTATTCTAACAAGTTTTATTGTGCGGTAGTCTGTAATCCTATGGGACTCTGGTAGTGACTCCAAGTGAAATGAGTTCGCGAAAATGACGTGCTCATTTTCCAGATTTGAAAATTCTTCTTTTGTTGATCTGGGAAATTGGTCACTTGTTCATCTATTTTCCTGCAGTTACTTTAGCTAGGAAGCCCTTAATTCCTTGTTAATTGAAGTCTATTCATTCGATTAATTGATTGTTACAATGCAGATAAGATGCCCGGGAATTCTAGTCCCTTTCCTGAGCTTCAGTATGAAGGGCTGCTTGATATGCAGTCACCTGGAACTTATAAGCAGTTGCCTGCCCTTTGTGTACTGGGAGTAGGATTGCCATCTATGAATGCTTATCGAAGTTTCGAAGCCTGTAGTCTTTAAGTTTTAATTTCTATGCGAGATTACAGGCCTCAAATCTTGGACCCGTTCTTGATCTGAACTCTGTTCCGAGTCTGTTACAAAATTTACACAGTTACATGCTGAGTCCTACATGTACTATGCACCCATCAACTTTTGGCCCGGGGAGCATTTGCAACCCTTAAGGCTGTTTTGTTCTTACGCCTTCTCACTTTAATTTTGCACTTTGTTATCCAAGCCGTGACTGCGATTACAGCAGTTTATTTTCGATTGCTAAATCAACTAGGTATCATTTTTGTGGCAAGCAAGCAAGTTTTAGTAACAGGCCAGTTAAACACTCAAATGTCCTCTCTATATGCAATCCCGTTTCCCCACTCCTTGTTGGACTGGTGGTTTCGTGCTGGTGCTCGTTCGCTAGCAGAACATGGTGAAAGAAAAAAGGCCCCAAGAAGCTGGACGTGCCTTCTGCGTCTGCTTATCCTGTGTCCTCGACCACCCTTGCTAGATTGTGTTCCCGTGGATGGTATTTATCGGTGTAAACAAAAGTGAAATAGGCAGTCATACGATGGCGAATTCCGCCACCTATTAGTCTCATCACCTATTTACTTTAAACTAATTTTTAAGTCATAAAAAACCATAAACCGGTACATTTATGACACATTTATCTTTCATTATTTTCTATCAAATTTTTATCGTAAAATTACTAAGTTAAATGATACATGGCAATAGTTCAATTGACATGGTAAATCTACATGAAAATCTATATCAATTTGGGATAAAATTATCACAAATGATTGATACGGGGTTTTTAATGATAAAAAATTAGTTTATAATAAATTTGTCACGAGTATACTATTAAGGAGTTTTTGGTAACCTAAAAATTAGTTTAAATTAAATTTATCACAGATGTTTTAATTAGGATTTTTTCGGGATATTAACTATAAATATTATTGTAATTATCTTTTTTTTCCCATTCTTCACAAATTACCTAAATGATTGTAGCGTTGCTTTTAAATCCATAATCAACGAACCCTATTCATAATTAATTTCCTCAATTAATAGTATAATTTACAATTCTACTTCAATAAACTTCCTTAAACATCCGTCAAATTACTGTTTTAACAAATACTTTATTTAACCGCCACAAAATCAAATCAAGTCAAATAAAGAAAATCCACAGCCCCATTGAATATCGCGGGGCTAGCCGTTGGCAATTTACAATTCCAACCTCCGACGTGCAACTCATTTTCCTATTTCAAAGAGGGGCAAATTTGGAACACCGGCCGCACTGAATGCTATGGAGTGTAGCCGTTGCCAAATTACCATTTCAACCTCCGACGCGTTATACACTTTCCTATTTCAAAGGGGTTCAAATTTGGAGCAACGGCCGCACTGAATACTGTGGAGTTGTAGCCGTTGCGAAATTACCATTTCAACCTCCAGCCGCATTGACTTTAGCGGAGGGCAGCCGCCGGCAATTTACCGTTCCGACCTCCGGCTGGTAACTCACTTTCCTGTTTTGAAGAGGGGCAAATTCGGAATCACGGCGACGGGGCTGTGCTCGGCGGCAACGCTCAGCGGCAGCGAAGGCGAGGCGGCTGAGCGACGGCGTGCAGGGGTGGGCGAGTTCTTTAGGGCTGATTCTGGTGAGTTTCTCCAACACTTTGTGTTTTTTTTTTTTTGTAAACTCTGGCTTGTTCAAATGGTGTTGTGTTGGGGGACGATTGTGCTGTCGGTTCTTAAACATGTCTGGGGAGTTCGAATTTTCTTGTGAAGAACATGCATATTTGTGATAGATTGTCTCACGAAAAGAAAGTTTTGGATGTTGTTTTCGTACTTTGAAAGTCAATCTCTTTGCTTAGAGAGTTCTCTGTTGAAGAGAAACATGATTAGTTTGCCAGGGTTTTGTGGTTTTGCAACCTCCCTTTGATGATCTTATGATCTTCTGTAACATGTATATATCAATGACATATGTTAAGAGATTGAGTAGCCTCACCGAGAATACCGTTTGATATATTTCGATTTTGGCAAAGTACCTTATTTTTACATAATGATTCGCTATTGTCAGATCAAAGCCTCGTAATCATTTTGCTACAAGTCGTGCTCCGGCGCTTTTCGTTATCATTTTTCTTTTTCGAATAGCTGCATCTGATGGGAGTTTCTCGTTACTCTGATTTGTACATGACTTATATTTGTCTTTTAATACCATTTTGCTTTTAAAGAACCTCATGCAAATCATTTAAAATTCCTATCACTGGTTTTTCCATTATCTTTCTTAACGGCTTTATGAGCAGCAAGTTGTTAAATCTTTCTTTTTTGCCAAATAAGTTAAAACTTTTGTTTTCTTCTTTTGAATATATATATATATATATATATATCTATTTTCTAAAAGCTCTTTTAAAGCCATTTCATAAAAACGTCTCTCTCTTTTAAAGAATTGTGAGATTGTTTTCTATTAATTGAGAACAACATTGGGAGTTAAGTTTGATAAGAGCAACATGCATATTGTGTAATATTATATGACGAGTTTGTTGAATCTACTCAATTGCTTCATGAGCAGCACGTTTAGAAATATCGCTTTTTTGCCTAACAAAAGTTAAACAGTGTTTTCTCCTTTCGAATATTTTATCTCCTTTTCAAAAGTTCCTTGTTCAAAAAATTTCATAAAATCTATCTCTGTTTTAGTTTTACAGAGTTGTGATACTTTTGTTTTGTCTTTTGTGAAAATTAACTTCTTCTTGATTTTAAGTTTTCTGTCAAAGAGTAACTAAATTAAAAGTTTCTTGTCAAAATCGTTTCCAAATGTTGCAAATTATGACAATTTTCTTCCTTACTGTGAAACAAACTATTTTCGAGCAACCTTGGGAGTTTAAATTTGCTTTTAAACAACGTCATGCAACCCATTAAATTTGTACACGGCAAATAATCAGAAGTTTTTCCAAACCATTTCACCATTACTTTATGAGCAGCAATTCCAATTTCTTTTTTTTTTAAACCAAAAAAGTTAAACTTTTGTTTTCTCATTTTGAATATTATTCTCTTTTTTTAGAAGTTCTTTGTCAAAGAGATTAGTCCATAATATATCTCTGTTCTTTAAAATTGTCAGACTTTTTTTTTGTCCGTTCTAAACTTCTTGTTTGTTGGTTTTTTGTCTTTGAGTAACTAGATTTGAATTATTCTTTTTTTGTCAAAAATTTTTCCAAGTGTGGCAAATGATGGCAATTTTCTTCCATTGTGCGCAAGACATACTATTTTCAAACAATAGGCGAATTTAAATTTTCTTTTCAAAAATGTCATGCAAATTATTTTGTATTCTATCACTAAGCTTACTAAGTTTTACCAAAGGTTAAACTTTTGTTTTCTCCTTTCATGTATGTATCTCTGTTTTAAAATTTCTTTGTTAAAAAAATTTCCTAATATCTCTTATCTATTTTAAGACTTGTGAGACTTTTCTTTCTAAAGTATTAACTTTGATCTTAAGTATTTTGTCAAATAGCAACCAAAATTAAAGTTTTCTTTTGAAGTTTGTTTTTAAATGTTGCAAGTGATGGCAATTTTCTTGCTTACCCTATTTTGTAAAAGACCTACTATTTTCAAACAACATTGGAAGTTTAGTTTTTCTTTAGGCAAAATTGTCCGAATCTCTTTCTCAATAGCTTTTATGAGTTGTAAGTTTTTAAATATCCCTTTTAGTTGCTTTCTCCTTTTGTATATTTATTTTGTTGTTAATAGTTTTTGTTAGAGAGAATACCTAACCTCTCTATGTTTTAAAGAATTGTAAGACTTTTTCTTCAACAAGTTTTTCCAATCTATTTTTCAATAGTTTTATGAGTAGAAAGTCTGCTAGTATCTCTTTTTTGCCAAAAAAGTTGAAAGTTCTATTTTCTCCTTTTGTCTACTCATCTCTCTATTTTAAAAGTTATTTGTTAAAGATATTTCTTATTATCTCTCTGTTCTAAAGAATTGTGAGGCTTTGGTTTCGTCATTTCTAAATACTAACTTCTTGATCAAGTTTCGTGTCTTTGAGTAATGGGATTTAAAGTTTTCTTTCAATGTCGTTTCCAAATGCTGCAAATTTTGGTAATTTACAATGGTTTGAACAAGCACTACTATTTTTCAAACAACATTGGGAGTTTTATCTTGCTTTTAAAGAATGTCTTGCAAATTATTTTAGATTGTCTCACAAGGTTTTGCAATCTATTTCTCAATAGCTTTTTTGAACAGAGGTTGGTAAGTATCTTTTTTCCTTTAAGAAAACTTTGACTTTTGTTTTCTCCTTTTGTTGACTAATAAATCTCTTTGCTTGGAAGAATTGTTGAGACTTTTGTTTTGTCCTTGCTAATTATTAACTTCTTGAATTTTTTTATGAAAGAGCAACCAAGTTTAAAATTCTCTTCAAGATCGTTTCCAAATGTTGGAAATGTTGGCAATTTTCCTCCTTACTCTGTCTAGTACAAGACCTATCATTTTCAAACAAAATTAGGAGTTCAAATTTTCTTTTGAAGAACGCCATGTAAATTATTTTGGATTGTATCACAAGTTTTTCCAATCACTTACTCAATAGCCTTATAATCAGTAAGTTTGCAAAATATCATTTTTTTGGCAAAAAAAACGTATATTTTTTCTCCTTTTGTATTTAAAAAATTTCCTTTTAAAAAGGTTTCTCAATATCTCTCAATTGTGAGACTTCTTTTTTTTTATAAATATGTATTTCTGGATTTTAAGCTTTCTGTTTTCAAGTAGACAGATCTAAAGTTTTTTTTTTTTGACATCCTAATGTTGTAAATCTTGACTTTTGTCTTCCTTACTCTGTTTTGGATAAGACTTAGTATTTTTCAAATCACATTGGAAGTTTAAATTTGCTTTTAAAGAAGGCCATGTAAATTATTTTAAATTTTATCACAAATTTTTCCAATCAATATTTCAATTGTTCAATATCTCTATTTTTTGCCCAAAAACCTTTTGTTTTCTCCTTTTTTATACTTATCTCTTTGTTTTAAAAGTTAGGTTAAAGAAAATTTCTAATATCTCTTTGATTTGGGGAATTGTGTGACATTAGTTTTGTCCTTTCTATAAATAACTTCTTTTTTTTTTTTTTTTTTAAAGTCTTATGTTAAAGAGCAATTAGATTTAAACTTCCTTCAAAGTTGGTTTCAAATGTTGCAAATGATGGTAATATTCTTCTGTTCTATGTTTTGCACAAGGCCTACTATTTTCAAATAATGTTGGGAGTTTAGATTTTCTTGTAAAGACCACCATGCCATTTATTTTAGATTCTATAACAAGTTTTCCAATTCATTTTTTGATAACTTTATGAGAAAAAAATTTGCTAGTATCTCTTTTTTTGCCAAAAAACTCAAAATTTTGTTTATTCGATTTGTATACTTATCTCTTCATCTTAAAAGTTCCTAGTTTGAAAGATTTCCTAATATCTCTGTTTTATAGAATTGTGAGACTTTTATTTTGTCATTTCTAAATTTTAACTTCTTGATTTTAACTTTTCTATCTTTGAATAGGGTCATAGTCAAAAGTTTTCTTTCAAAGTTCTTCTCAAATGTTGCAAATCCGGCATTTTTCTTCTGGACAAGACTTATTATTTTTAAAACAATATTGGTAGTTTTAATTTGCTTTTAAAGAATCTCTTGCAAATTGCTTTAGATTCTATCACAAGCGGCCGCCGGCAACCTCCGGCAACCTCTGACGACCCCAGATCTGGGGCGGCGAGGCCCGGCGACCCAATTTTCACCAAAAAAACATAAGCGGCTTTCTCCTTTTGTATATTTTGTTTGTATTAGTTTTTTTTTGTTAGAGAGAATAGCTAATCTCTCTATATTTTAAAGAATTATAAGACACCTTTCTTTAATGAGTTTTTCTGATCTGTTTCTCAATAGTTTTATGAGCAGAAAGTTTGTTTGTATCTCTTTTTTGCCAAAAAACTTGAAACTTTTGTTTTCTTCTTTGTATACCTATCTCTCTATTTTAAAAGTTCCTTGTTAAAAATATTTCTTGATATCTATCTATTCTAAAGAATCATGAGACTTAGGTTTTGTCCTTTCTGAATAGTAACTTCTTGATTTTAAATTTTCTATCGTTGAGTAATATGATTTAAAGTTTCTTTTAATGTCGTTTCCAAAAGTTGTAGATTTTGGCAATTTACTCTAGTTTGAACAAGACCTACTATTCTTCAAACAACCTTGAGAGTTTAAATTTGCTTTTAAAGAACTTAATGCAAATTATTTTAGATTGTATCGCAAATTTTTCCAATCTATTTCTCAATGGCTTAGATGAGCAGAGGTTGTAGGCAAGTTTTTTTTCTTTTTACAAAAAAATTTTAACTTTTTTTTCTCATTTTGTTTACTAATAAATCTCTTTACTTGGAGGAATTGTTAAGACTTTTAATTTGTACTTTCTAATTATCAAATTCTTGATGTTTTCTATAAAAGAGCAACCGAGTTTAAAATTTTTTAAAATTGTTTCCAAATGTTGGAAACGTTGGCAATTTCTTCCTTACTATGTTCAGTACAAGACATATTATTTTCAAACAACAATAGGAGTTTAAATTTACTTTTAAAGAATGTCATGTAAATTATTTTAGATTGCACCACAAGTTTTTACAATTGATTACTCAATAGCTTTATGATCAATAAGTTTGCAAATATTGTTTTTTTTTTTGGTAAGGCGAGTTTGCAAATATTTTTTTTGCCCAAAAAAAATAAAATTTTTGTTTTATCCTTTCGTATTATAAGAAGTTCCATTTTAAAGGGGATTCCTAATATCTCTTGCCATTTTAAAGAATAGCGAGACTTCTATTTTATTTTTTGTTATGTATGATCTTCTTGATTTTAAGCTTTGTCTTCAAGTAACCATATTTAAAGTTTTTTTTTGCCATCCAAATGTTGCAAATCTTGGCTTTTGTCTTCCTTACTCTGTTTTTTTACAAGACCTAGTATTTTTCAGGCCACATTAGAAGTTTAAATTTGTTTTCAAAGAACTCCATGCAAACTATATTTTAGTTCTATCACAAGCTTTTCCAATCTATTTTTCAATTTATGTTGCCAAAAAACTTTTGTTTCTCCTCTTTAATAATGATCTCTTTGCGTTAAAAGTTCTTTGTAAAAGAAATTTCCTATTATCTCTCTCTGTTTTGTAGAATAGTGAGACATTAGTTTTGTCCTTTTTATATATTAACTTCTTTATTTTAAGTCTTCTGTTAAAGAGTAGTCGGATTATAGTCTTTCTTTGAAATTGTTTCCAAATATTGCAAATGATGGCAATTTTCTTTAGCTCTATATTTTGCACAAGACCTACTATTTTCAAATAACATTGGGAGTTAAAATTTTCTTGTAAAGATCGTCATGCCATTTATTTTAGATTCTATACAAGTTTTCCAATTCATTTTTCAATGATTTTATGAGAAAAAGCTTGGCTTGTATCTCTTTTTTCAGCAAAAAACTCAAACTTTTGTTTCCTTCATTTCTATACTTATCTCTCCGTCTAAAAAGTTCTTGGCTAAAAAGATTTTCAAGCATCTTTGTTTTACAGAATTGTGAGGCTTTGATTTTGTCCTTTCTAAATTTTAACTTCTTGATTTTAAGTTTTTTGTGTTTGAAAATGCCATTGTCAAAGTTTTCTTTCAAAGTCGTTCTCAAATGTTGCAAATGTTGCAAATATTGGTAGTTTTAATTTGCTTTTAAAGAACGTCATGCAAATTACTTTAGATTCCATCACAATTTTTCCAATCTATTTTTAATAGCTTTTTGAGTAGAAAGTTAGCTATATCTCTTTTTTGGCAGAAAAAATTAGAACATTGAAAGTCTAATATCATGTTTGACTTCAACGCTGAACAGGAAACTAAGATGTGTGTATATCTTCCTTTTTCAGCTTTTCTTGTTAGCAAGAAGTCTTTTTTCATTATTAATATTATTATTTCTGAAATTTAGCTTTTTGCTTAGAATTTAAATTTGAGACATATTTAAACACAGAGTTTACCCACCTCCATCTAACCCTTCTGTGCAAACCATGGGAAAAATGAACTGTCCAAAAGCAGAATAAAATAATTATTAAATTCAAGATATGTATTTGGGAAAATTTCAAATAAGGATCCGAAGTGAATCTTTTTTCTTAAATAAGGACCAAAAATAAATTTTGTGTCAAATAAGGACTCGAAGTGAATTTTGTGTCAAATAAGGATCCAAAGTGATCAAGATAATCTCTATTGAGGACCTTAGTTCGCTGGCAGACATTTTCCGGCTATTAAAATAGGGGCAATTTTATTAGAAATTTGTGATTTGAAAAAAAATGGAAAATTCTAAATTAATTAAGTTTAGGTTATTCATTTAGATATTTACGTTTTCTTCTTTCTTCTCTCCTGCTGCTCCTCAACCAAATTGCTACCCAGTCATCGTCATGACTCAATTCTCGTCGCTCCTCACCTTGCTCGACCAGCGGAGAATTTGGGTCTCCACAGACAAAGAAAGAAGCATTTGGTTTTCTTTTTGTTTTTGAATTCGTGCTTCAACTGGCGGAGAATTTGAGTCTTTGACTTTGCGGAGGATGGGTACAAGGAATGGGGAGAACTTCGGTCTTTGACTTTGCAAAGGATGGGTACAAGGAAGGGGAGATCGTAGAAAACCTAGGTTTTTTTTTTTTTTTTTTTTTTTTTTTTTTTTTTTTAGGATTTGTTAATTTTCCCTATATTTTTTTAGACAAAATTGCCCAAACTCCGGTTGTTGGAAACGTCACATGCTTGATAGCCAGCGAATATTTGGCTGACCAGCAAGCTCAAGTTCTTATTTGGAATTGATTCAACTACTTTGGGTCCTTATTTGAGACAATGGGTCCACTTTAGGTCTTTATTTTATACAAAGTTCATTTCGGGTCTTTCTTTGAGAAAATTAGTCAACTTCGGGTCCTTATTTGGAATTTTTCCTATGTATTTTGAGAATGCCCAAACTCCATAGTACATTTGGAAATACAATTATATATGGTTCTTGCATTTACCCAACAGGCTTTGGGGGCCTAAGGGGCATTGGAGAAGTGTGCCCAAACACATCTAGCTTTAATCAGCGAGTTCAATCTAAAATTTGTTCATGACAACACGGCAGTGAATGATTTAATATAGATATAATCTTAAGATGTTTATTATTCAATATTTCTTGAAAATTGCATTGTGGGTTCATAAAAAAGTTTGAATTTTTTGTGCTTTTGGACAAAGAGATATAACACTATCCCAAACAATTAGCGATTTTCCTTATTTAAAGGATTCGCCACCAAGAGAAGCCATGGAAATGCTTGACACGAAGGATCGAATGTCAATTCATTTGAAAAGACTTCACAAACCCAGAAGCTGCTGTCGATTAATGGAGTGCGCATCGATTTTGGGCATTCCTTTTGAGGTTCGTTTTCGAAGTAAGGTGACCTGTGCAGAGTTTTCAGTAGCCTTGTGAAGGTGTTGAGTCCCCGTTCAATTGTGGGGTTATGGGACGAAGGAAGGATCATTGGCTGGAGCTTCAAGCGAGGGAGGATGATTCGACTGTTGGACGCAAATTGCGTAACCCCAAGATCTCCATAACTAGAACAAGAACATGTATAATTGAGTAGAAAAATTAACGCACATGTTTGGGATCCATCGAACATCAAGCGGAAGCAGAAAAGGGATTACCCACATATTAAGGGGATCCACGCATCAAGTCCTTCTCTTATATTGCCCTCCGTGTCACTGACTCAATGAGGCGGCCCCCTCACGTGTAGCGTTAGGTAAACGCCCCTTAGGTGATGATACATGTGAGAATTAGGGTTAGATGAGAGACTTGAGCACTATTTATAGAGTTTCTAAACAGTCCCCCTAATTACGGGCTAGGCTCAACTCGGCCCACACTAGCCAGCCCATATTAGATTAATTAAGAAACCTTCTATCTCACTTTAAACCAACCTTATTTTACGGTAATCGTAAAAACAGTAAATTACAATATCAATTAATTTAGTCCACAATAGGAAAACTCTTACATTATCCTACTTGGACTATATTAATTGAAATCGTACTGTATGTGCGCACATTTGGTCCAGAAATAATTCTTAATAGTCAATCATATCCCATAAAATCTTAAACACCGAATCATGGCGGTAACTGCATGTATACACACAGAATCTTCCATGGTCACGAATGTTTACAACTTTATTAATATGGATTAAATATGGTAGTGTGGCAAATGAATAACATCTCTCATAGAGAGATCCCATTTGTTAGTCACCATTCTCTTACCTTAAGCGTCACAAAAAACTTGTGCTACTAGAGAATGCTTTATGGTTCCATAAACCCACATATGTCTTGTCCTTATGGTTAACATTTCTTTATGTATAACAAAACATATGGACAAGGCTAATAACTGGATTCCCCTAGCCTTCACTTAAGGTTTATACAATCCCTTGAGACTTTATCAATATGTATTCAACATAATAACAACACATTCAAAAATATTTTATTGAATGCAAAAGTTGATACATATCAAACCGTTACAAAGTGTAACGAACACAGATGAAACCTTTATTAGAGTAAAGTTAAAATAGCTCCCACTAAACAACAGCATCTCGTGATGCTCCTAGGTCCATGCTAACGATATGTCACTCAAATACACACGAGCGTAGGCCTTTAGTTAGTGGATCTGCAATCATATCATCTGTGAAAATATATTATATTAAAACGTCACATTTCTGTACCGTTTGCTTTTGGTCAAAAATTTTGACAACCATATATTTAGATCCCTTGAGAACTCTGTAGCAAATAAATAATACTACAAATTTGTTATCTCAATACAACCGTATGGATCTATCAATAAAGTTAAAACAATCAACTCCTTCATGAAGTTCTGGAGCCTAAAAGCCTAAGTAACAGCCTAAAAGAATGTTACTAACACTACTTACATAGTAGAAGATGACGTAGAACTTTATTTACTGCACTTACTGTTAACATAAATATGTATTCCGTTATTGATTTCATGCCATCCTAACAGCCAGCAAAGTTTACATCTGAATACCTTAATAGCTGCAAGAATTGAACATGTCTGTAAATTAGCATTTAATCTTTTGTCTTATTTAAGTACCTTAAAATTTTCTTGACAGTAACCCAGTGATCATATCCTGGATTTGATCGATATCTGCTTAGAAGTCTTGTCACAAATACAACATTTAGTCTAGTGCAAATTCAAGTATACACTATACTTTTAAGTGCACTGACACAAGGTACACCATTTAATTAGATTTTCTCAATATCTAAATAAGGACAATGTGATAGATTCAGTTCATCACCCTTAAAAACAGGAGCAATTCCTGGCTTGCAATGATGTATATTGAATATTTCCAATATACAATCAACAAATGTCCTCCGAAAAAATCTAATATAATATGACAAAAACAATCCTTACAGATCTCTATACAAAAGATATAAGATGTCTCAAAGTCACAACTTGTAAGCAAAATATCATGTATATAGAGTATGAGAAAAAACAAATTTCCTCCCACTGACCTTATAGTATATTGAATTATTTTGTTCCAAATTGAATAAAATAACAATACTATGAAACTTTAATAATATTATCTGGAAACTTGCTTAAAACTTTGAATAAGACTTTTCAGTCTATATACAAGTTTACTTGAAACATCTATTGTAAAATCCTCCAATTGCACAATATAAATTTTGTATCTATTTGGCATAACTCCATATCAAAATAAATTAGTAATGACACGTTCACTCTGAAAGAATCTTTAAAAATACTAGAAAGAAATATTTATTTCTTCACTATAAACAATCCACCCCTCTTTCAGAGTGAAAACTTTAGTTACCAATTTGGCTTTAAATTTCACAATCTTTCTTTGAAATTCTTTTAGTTTTGTACGCCAATTTGCAACTAATGAACTTATGATCTTTAGGCAAGTAAGTTAGTTTCCAAACACTATGATATGTTATAAATTGTATACCGCATTTTATGGCATCTAATCACATACATAATTGAGAACAAGAAACGACATTTATATAAGTTGCTCAAACAACCATGTAGTGGATATTGTAATCATGCTCTTACAAATAGACTATATAGTATAATGATATAACTGATCGTCTTTCCCTAACAAATCTCCTTAATAAAGTTGCAACCACTTCATTCTGCACTTGAGAGGTTTAAGAAATTTCATTATAAACTATATCAAGAATAGTACCTTGAATCTTAACAAGTTTAGTCTATGGTACAGGAGATTCCATAATTATCTGTATAGGTAAAGACAAAAATATAGTAACCCCCATCATACTATTATCTTTAATAGTCTGAGAGCAGCTATCCTCTACAATTACGTCAATCTTTAGAAACTTTAGAGTATGTGATTCCATAATTCTTGTACCTTCTTTAGAGTCTTAAAATCAATACCCCTTTAACAATCTAGATAAGATACAAAATAATTTCAAGTGGATCTGAATTCCAACGCACTTAATACTGGATTAGATAACCTCACTTTTGCATGACACCTCTAAATTTCATATGATTCAAGTAATTTATGTCCAATCTATAACTCAAAAGAAGTTTATGAAACAACTTTGATAAAATACACATTTTATATATGAAAAAGTTGCTTTCATAATATCAGCCCACAAAAAACCAGATAAATTAATCTTACTAATCATACTTATCACCATGTTCAATATGGTGCATTTATGCCTTTCGGCCAAATCTTTTTTGTCAGAAATAGTAATTAAATTACCACCCTAAAATCTACCAAGTATTTGACAAATGACCATTTAAGCTATTTTGCATTGTCATACTTGTCAAAATACTCACGGCCACTGTTAAGCCTGACAACCTTTTAAGACTAATTGTAATTGTTTTATTCTTTATCTCAGTCATTTTCCTTAAATTAAAAACTTTCAGAAACAACCTTTTAACCATATATGAGATGTATATGCTATTAGGACTTAAACACAATCTTTGCAGATGTGTCATAATTTCAATATCAGACAAGACATAATTTCAAGCAACTAAGGCTTCCATCATCTTATAATAGTGCAGTCCGCAGGCAAACCTCTTTTCAAGTATTCTAGAATTGAATGCTTCATGGACAGTAAACAAATTCAATTGCTCTTTTCTTAAGAAACAAATCATATGTCCACAACTTAAAATTTGAAGCAGTAAAAACCTCAATAATATTTGAGTTATTAATTACAGAAAAAGTGACTGAAAAACAAGTAATGTATATAATTAGCATCACGTGAGCACTGTGTAACTTAACATATAAGTATACATCCAGAGAGTTACACGCATAATCATATAATCACCTTTGGGCAGAATACATGACATGCAGTTATACACTCTCCACATGATAGCGGTTATGAAAATATATTCCAATTCTTCATGAATTCATCACCTTTGGGCATATGAATTACTAGAATCAGTCACTCCTCCACCACACTATCATGTATCCCTCCATGAACTAATACACAATCACCTCATTTGGAAGTATGACTACGCATTAGACCAGGAGACATCTCAATCATTATATGAGACCGAAATTTCTCAAACCCAATCAAGCGTGCCACTTTGGCGATCACTATTCAATTGAATCATTGAAATTATCTCATACTAGGGATATAAACTTTACTTCTCACATATACCATATACATGTGATTTTAACTTTAGTGATAAGGGCAGCATATCACCAAAATCACATATCATGCTAATTACATTGCTTTATTCATTAATAAAATCTTTATTTATACATATAGCGAATCTGAAAGACAAATTCCAATGAGATTACTGATCACAGTAACACAACAAAATTCTCATAGAAGCAAGCATCTTGTGCACGCCGATTACTGATTACTAAAACAACATTAAAAGAATACCGATCCAAAAGATCCCTCATAAATAGCAATACACGGTATTCTAGATTGACAAGATTAATAGCTAATCAACTATTGCTCATGAGTTTCATAAGGCAAAACATAACTCCAAGGCCAATAGCTGATTTATTAGTCAATTTTAAGTAACAAATTATCATTACATCAACCAGGTTAGAGGAGAGATTTGAGCACTATTTATAGAGTTTCCAGCCAGTCCCCCTCGTTACGGGCCAGGCTCAACTTGGCCCACACTAGCCAGCCCATATTAGACTAATTAAAAAACCTTCTTTCTCACTTTAGACTAACCATGTTTTACGGTAACCGTAAAAACAGTAAATTACAATATCAATTAATTTAGTCCACAATAGGAAAACTCTTACATTGACCCGATACACCTTCGACCGCGGCGTTGCTGGTGGAAATTCAACCATTGAGAGGTGTCAAACAGGACAAAGCCCCAACGGGAAACAAGTTTCAAATACTAGGAAACCTGAGGTCGATGGTGGGTACATCGAATGGATGCTCGTTTCGCCCAAAAAGAGTAGAAACCTCCAAGCATTTCAATGAATGGTCATGCAGCGAATGGGTGGAGCTCGGGATCAGAGACGATGGAGGTGAACGAGGGACTAGCTGCAAACGCTGTCATAGTCTATAGACCAGGTATATCGATCTCATCGTAACCATTAATTACGCAGTTTCATCATCAAGCCCAAAGTGATCAACAGTTGAAACTTGAAATGAACTTAATTTATATGATTTGTAGATTAGGTCAAGTAAGTCGACTGAATTTGATAATTCTTGTCATCCAAACATCGGTCATTAGACACTCATTCTTTGCCTTAGTCCAGTATACGCATTAGCTGTACTTCCAGAATGTTGCATGTAGTCGGTAAGAAATATGGTAAATCATTAAGTTCCACTAGAGATGACCATGCACACATATGAGGTACGTGCCTAAAAAATAAACTAACTACTTACGAGAGCCAGAACACAAGATTGTACACCGTGAAGAGTCTTGGCAAATCAAATACACTGCACAATAGGAATAGTGCTTCTGAAATTAAAAGAAAGACAACTTGATACCTACAAATATCACATGCCTCTGGAACCAAGAATTCACAGGCCATTGTTGCATGGATCCATGGAGGCATCCATGCACATTGGCGACTGAACATCATGCGGTGATGAGCTACTGCTGTAGAGGATGAAACCTGATTTGAAGTCCATGTTGTGGGCGGATTGTCAGGAGCTGACCTGGGCAGTGGATATATGTTGGGGACAGCTCGAAGGTGTAGCGCTGGAGGATCATCGAAAAAGTGACTTTCGCTTCTGCCGCTGCGAAGCTCATCCCAACGCAAGATCGAGGTCCAAAGCCGAAGGGGATGAACACAACTGCATTGTTGTTGGTAGCCTTAGCTATGCCTTCTGAGAATCGCTCCGGCTTGAATTCATGCACATCTTCCCCCCAGATTTCTGGGTCATGGTGAAGCTTAAGGGTCGGTATAAAGATCTGACTATTAGCAGGAAGAACAAGCTTCCCTAACCTCAGTTTCCTGCCAACTTTTCGAGTCAAGCCGCCTCCAGCGTACAAACGCAGAGTTTCGTTCATGATCATGCTAATCTGCACATGAAAAAGGAAAAATGTTTAGTTAGTCATCATGTCTAACCTACAATTCGAGTGAATCGAAAAAGGTTGACCGGGACCAAGACTTGAGTTGTTTTCTATACCTTCTTAAGCTTTCCTAGTCCATCGGAATCGGGGTCTTTATTCCCAAATACATTGAGAACCTCCCTTCTTGCTTCCTCTTGCCATTCTGGATTAATCGCTAGGAGGAATAACATCCATGCCATCATTGAGTTGGTAGTTTCTTGTCCGGCGAGGTAGAATGTCTTGCACTCATCCACCAGATTATCTACCGTGAATTTCTTGCTCTTGTCCACATCATGCAAAGCCTTCACAAGTTGTCCTAGGAAATCATCCCCAAAGCCATCTTCTTCACCGGCCATCACCTTCTTCTCTCTTCTCTTGATCATCTGTAAGATGGAATTGCGTATGCCTTTCTCAAGTTTCTCCGCTTCGACCTCATCCGCTGTCTTCCAAAGCTTACTGCCAGCAGGATTCAGAACAAATTCCATAATTAGTTAGGCCTAGCTAAATTCTGATTCTGAGATTGAAATGTCCTACGTCTTTTGAGGCTTGAAGTTTGCCTTTGCACAATGAACAAAACTGTTGCCTGACCATCATCAGAAATTTGCAGCTTGCTAAGTGTGATCTCACATCAATAATTTTGGTGATAAGAATGGTTATCAAAAAACAGTGTACCTCCTTCGAATGCATTTACTCACCTGGAAAACTTGTCAGAATAATCAAGTTCGTTCTAAAAGTGATAATCACTGTACGTTCTAGCTTCTTCATCATAAAAATGGTCAAAACAAAAATTTTCTAGAAAAAATGCGCGATACCTTATTCCTGGTAATCTTATATTGAAAGCATTTTTGGATGTTAATGTAGCCAATCCTGTCAACATCTGAAAAATGTTCCTCCCCTCAACATAGCTGCTCCCGAACGCAGTTCTTGAAATCACTTCAGATGTCAATAACTTCAACTCTCCAAACACCTCGATCTCTTTCCCTTCTTGATTCTTCCATTTTTCTAGCATTGTATGAACACTCTCCACCATTGCCGGTGCCATATTCTGCAATTTCAATCCCCCCAAAATAATTAGTAAAACCTCAAATCAGACAATTCTCTTTTTCAATTGAGTTCAACTACCTTCAAACTTTCCCCATGGAAAGCGTGATTGGCGAGTTTACGTTGGTTCGCCCATTTCTTGTCATCGACTATACTCACGAGCCCATCTCCTAGAAGCTTCTTGGCAAAGTCCTTAGTTCCTGATTTTGGGTATGTTTTCTCTCTGTCAAGCATCACCTCCTTAACAAGCTCTGGCTCTGTGATGACCAGTTGAGCTTGAGGTCCGTGCCAACTCAGGTAATTCCTCCCTACAAAGTTGCACAAAAGTTCAATATCAGAGCGTCACGACACTAATGAAACTTAAGTTTAGTATTTTGGTAATTACCGTATGTGTCTATCCATGTGTTGACTTGAGGGTGAATCTTAGGGAATATGTCGTGAGAGAGATTGTTCATGGGCGTGTTCCTGACTTCCATCTTCATCTTGATTGTTTCCTTGGTGCTTCCATGGATGAACCTGTAAGGAGGGCCAGAGATCCCTTGTTGGGCCATCATCCTCTGTATCCTGAGCGGGTTCCACCATAGTTTGTGCAAGAGCTTGGCAAGAGACCAGAGAAGAAACAGAAACAGAGAGCTCAGGAAGATGACCAATTGCATGGTTCAATTAGGGGATCAAACGATAAAGGAAATGAAAACAGTGAAAATTATGATACTGGGTTTCTCTTATGAAATGAAAAAGTTCGATTGATTTAGGTATTTATTGTGTCTTTCGGAGGATTCTATGAGCCGGACGAAACAACCAGCGTATAGGGACGAACTGATTAACGTCATCCGTGACCTCCTTGCCGATCTAGAATTATTAAATTCAACCCAGAAAAGGAAGTGCACTTGACGAGCTCACTCTTGGGTGATCCGGATGCCAGCATATCCAATTCACTGAAACCATATGAATAGCGTGATTACCAAGGAGACCAACAACCAGCGGTAATGGTGGTGAACATTTTGGCTCCATTTCAGGGGAAATGTCGATACGGACGAACTGATTAACGTCATCCGTGACCTCCTTGCCGAACTAGAATTATTAAATTCAACCCAGAAAAGGAAGAGCACTTGACAAGCTCACTCTTGGGTGATCCGGATGCCAGCGTATCCAATTCAATGAATGAATAGCGTGATTCCCAAGGAGACCAACAACCAGCGGTAATGATGATGAACAAGTTGTGCATGCGCCCGGTACTCCTCTAAGCCCACGACAAGTTGGCGTCTTGAATGTGCGCAATGTTGGGATTTTATGAATCATGTATAAGAAAAATTAACAAAAGAAATGCAGCGGAAACAAAGATGTATTTCATACATGATTCTCTGAAGGCGTTGTTCGTGCGTTTTAATCAAAAAATCTGAACATAAAAAGGAGTTAAATGAATTATCTCTCAAAGCGTGCTTTAAAATGAATCGGTTCGGATATTCTTCAATTCAAGTCCCACAAGCGTCGGATCTTTAGTTCAGACACACCAACAATAGACATCAAACGAAAAAAGAACTTTCGGATATTCACCACTTCAATCGTGTTAGCAATCACGTGGAAACAATCCGTTGTATTCTTAATGTATAATAGTCATGGCCCAAACGAGAGAATTGTTTTTCTTCCTCGTGTCTTGAAGACACAAGAACACGCATGTCTCTCTTTATTTTCAGCAACCCAGTTTTTCTCTAAAACACAAAAGACACGCCCACCTTTCTCTGTTTTTCAACCCCCCCCTTTTTTTTTTTTTTCGCAAAAACAAACCTTTTAAAATAAAGACATAAATTGATCAGCAACGGTACCGTTGCTGATTGAAGGACGATCAGCAACCATTGCTCATGCACGACTTCGTGCATAATGGTCAGCAACTGCTAACCATTCATGCATGATTTCGTGGATGATGATTGCTGACCATCCAAGTTTCATGCATGTGCTTCGTGCACATGTAGGAAGCTTTATAAATATATATTATTTTATTATTGATTATTAAAAGGTATTAATTAATTAATTAATTAATCCCTTTTAAAAATAAAAAGAACATAATCTTTATATGTACAAATGGAATACATTAACATGTATTCACTTTGGGCATGCGTATGCATCATATGCAAATAGGCTCGTGATTATAATACAAATTAAATTAAATCTCATCTAATTTAATTTCAAATCAACACAATGCGATTGCCGTATTTGCAAACACATTTGCAATATTATTTCTCTCTTGTTCCACGTTATCCAAATTATTTATGATGTGTGACATTCTTAGGTTCATTACTAAGCTGGTAGTAAAACTTGTACTAACACATTAGTACTCCCAAAAGAATTAATTATCCCGATTAATCTTTGGGTCTTACAAGTCATGATTTACATCTAGCAATATGTCATGACTACCCAGATAGTGTGAATACTTTAAGAACATAATGAACTTATCAGCTTTGGTTATAGTGTAATTCAATCCATCTATCTTACTATGTCCCGATCAAACAAAGACCATGAAATATTTGTCAAGTGACTAATTCGATCATATGCACAAATCTAATTGACATGCATTTTATTTGAGACATAAACAATTTATTCTCAGTTACAATCTCAGTTGAAGATTTCAATGCAGTGTCATAATTAGATCGCATAGGACATTATTATTATACCTTGCATATAACAAGGAGACATATTTCATATTGCACACACGTGCAACTTCGTATATGAACGAACTATGACCATCAGGTATAAAGACGGATCAACGACCCGGCATTATGTGCACCCGTGAACCATAGTTATTCAATACACAAGTTAACACTGTGCCTCAGGTCTAAGGATTATTTATACAAGACCAAAGCATGAACAATTAGACATTGACCACGCTAAAAAGCTTCCATGTCGCTAATCGTTCTATATGTGTCACGTTTAGTAAACTTGTCTAATACAAACACTTGTGTTCTAACTCAGGAATCATAATACCCAATGACATGTAACTCATCATTCCCTTAAGTATCCAATACTTAATAGAGAAGTTAAGAACGCACCGATCTCAACAGGATTATTAATATCCACTAAATAATCCATCGACCGGGAACGATTTAAAGATTCAGTCTAACTATGAACCCGTCACATATATTCTTAACGTCTCAAGAATAGGTCCCATATTGACTATCATGAGGTCTTTTATTGTAGTTGTTACATTCATAGGTTATTCCTCAATTCATTCTTTCATGAATTGCTGAAAATAAAAAGAAGTTCATTAAAATTCAAGATCGAATAAAAAAATCAAATAATTCAAATTCCTTTTTCACTTAACGAGTTTTTGACTCCTGAATATCCATCTGACTAATTAATTCTTTATAACGTATTCTATTTTTCTTTGTTCAGGAAGACCATCTAATTCTCCGGAAAGGATCAATTTAAACCCTCTAATTGTTTATGCTAGACCAACATATTTCCCCGGGGATCCGGTAAATACTTCTGCTATGAAAAAGGGTTGGGATAAGAAATGCTCAATTTTTCGTGCTCCTGCTACGGTTAAGTGATCCTCTTCAGATAATTCATCCAACCCAAGGATAGCTATAATGTCCTGAAGTTCTTTGTAATGTTGTAAAGTTTGCTTAACTCTTTGTGCAATTTCATAATGTTCCTCACCAACGATTCGAGGTTGGAGCATAGTTGACGTTGAATCTAAAGGATCTACTGCTGGATAGATACCTTTAGCAGCTAATCCTCTTGATAGTACGGTCGTAGCATCTAAATGTGCAAATGTCGTGGCAGGAGCAGGGTCGGTTAAATCGTCCGCAGGTACATAAACTGCTTGAATAGAAGTTATGGATCCCTCTTTGGTAGAAGTAATTCTTTCTTGTAAAGTACCCATTTCGGTAAAATAATTGGACAAATGAATGAATACGCCATTGCCATTAATTAAATAATAATAATGAAAGTACAACTGAAATTCCTAATATGTAACTATTACATAGTAGCTTTAGGGTATACGTCCAACACGCAATCCGTTGAAAAGCCCTTTCCAAAGCCAAACCTTACTGAGAATTCGATGAATAGAGAATTCGTCAAACTTTTCAATTAGAGACACAAGCTGTCTTGGTCGTCTTCTCGACACAGGAACTGTTTCTTAGCAAATAATCTCGCTTACAAGACGCGACATAGATCGATGAAAAATTCAAGGGCCAACGTATAAAGGACACAATCGTGAGCACAAGGATGACATCGGACGTGACAAGGAAACACCAAGACCATCTATCAATCGCTTTCATCTTTTTCTTGCTTAGTTCGAAAAGTCCCATACTGCACAATCTTTAATGGCAGATCCAAAAACAAATTTGGCCTTCTGTTTCCGTTGCTTCATCAACACGCCCGTATAAAGGTAGCCTAGGGTGCGTTTGGTAACATTTCTGTTTAAAAATTGTTTCTGGGAACAGAAATAGAAAAAAGTATTTCTGCTTCAAGAAACAATTTTTGAACAAAAAAACACACCCTAGTGGCCACCCTTCCAACATGGAAGGGGGAGGTGAGGGGTTCAAATCCCCACCTTCTCAGGAGGGGATGGGGGGTAGGGACGCGTAAGTTTGAGAGTGGGTTGCGACTCCCACGCCCTGCAAAAGGCAGGGCACAAGTCTGCGAGTGAGTATAGAGTAGGAATAGAGTAGAGATCGACCAAAAAAAAAAAAAAAAAAAACAAAAAAACACATTTAGTAAACTGTTCCAAAAATATAAAAAGAATAGAAACACGTTTGGTAAATTTGTATAATTTTTTTTTTATTTTTTTATTTTTTAATATTTTTATTTTATTTTTCTATTTTCTTTCTTATTTTTCTTATTTTCTTTTTTATTTTTCCTTTTTTTTTTTTTTTTTCTTCTTTTGGCCGGTTGCCGGCTCGGCCATGGCCGGCGACCGGCCGACGAGGGCCGGCAACCGGCCGATGAGGGCTAGCGGCCTCGCCTTAGCCGGGCGAGCTCGGCCTCACCGGATCTAGGCGAGGTCGGCTTCGCCGGCCGCTGCGCGAGGTTGGCCTCGCCGGGGCCGGCGACGCTCCGGCGAGGTCGCCGGCCCTCGACGGCCGGTCGCCGGCCATGGCCGAGGTAGACGACCGACCAAAGAAAAAAAAAAAAAAAAAAAGAAGAAAAAAAAGAGAGAGAAAAGTGTTCTTAAAAAGTGTTCCAAAAACAAGAAATAACTTTTTTTTTTTGTTTTTTCATTTTCATTAGGATGTGTTTCGGAAATAAAAAAAATAATTTTGGAACAAAAACGCAAACAAACGCGTTTCTGTTCCTTTTTTGTTCCAGGGAACAAAAATAATTTTTAACAAACAGGCCCCTAGCCACCACATAGTCGGTCAAATCAAGAGGGTACCTCAGGGGGGATCGAACCCCGAATCTGATAGGACTTGATAAATGACTCGACCGCTTGTTAGATCCATTAGGATCAAAACATAAATTGGTCAATTGTACGCGGTCCATTAGATAATTATATTTCAAGAAACTTGGAACAGACATCTAATGAATACATACCAGATCCAAAACACAGCTCGTCTAATCTGTTAAGTTAAACGTAGGTCAATCCGACCTAATTGTGACCCAGAACACATCTTTGAATTAAAATAAAACTTCAATAGGTTTTTCATGAAACTAGAACCCACAAGCTCACGAAGGCATTAAAAGTAGTCTATGTACGTTGTTATCTCAGCATTAACTGGGCCATATATGCTGATTAACAAGCTACCGGGGATGAAATACAACTTGAAGTCCGTGTGGGGGGCGAGTCGTGACGATTTCAGCTGGACTGTGGATGTACCCAGGAGACAGTTTGAAAGCGCAGCACTGCAGAATCATCGAAAGGACAATTTTCATCTCGTTCATCGTGAAGTTCATTCCCACGCACATTCGAGGCCCGAAACCAAAGGGAAGGAACATAACTGGGCTGTTGTTGGTAGCTTTAAGGACGCCTTCCGAGAATCGGTCCGGTCTGAAGAGGTGCACATCTTCTCCCCAGATTTCGGGCTCATGGTGAAGCTTGAGGTTAGCTACGTAAACTTGAACGTTAGGAGGCTTAACCTGAGCTTCTGGTTGACTTTTCGAGTAAACCCAATCGCAGGAGGATATAATCGGAGCGCTTCATTCATGATCATGCTGATCTGCACGCAAGAGAAGACATTACTTGATAACACGTACAACTCAGAATTTAGAAGAAGGACGATTTCATTGTTTCGTTCCCAATAAAACAATTCTTTCCCGACCTGGTCAGTATACGAAAGAGTTGTCAAGTGTCCAAAAAACTGTTGGCGGTCACTCGTCACGTAATTTCCCAATAACTTGTTGGTAATTTATGACACTTTTATCAAATCATCAACATTTCTTATATTTAACTAAATTTTATTTGCCTGTCTTGCTAATTCTTTTAACCTTTCAATTTCTATATGAATTCATCAATTTTAATTTAAGTGACTCATCAATTATTTCTGATTAGATTACAAACTAGTCTTGGATTACTAGCTCTCATTTGAGTCCAATGTTTGGTTGATTGTTTCTTTCATGTTATGAATTTATGTTATCGTTTACCAACTTTTATTTGTCTTTCTTACAAATGCCTTATAATTGTCAAGTCTTACATGAAGTTACCAATTTTTATTCGTGCAACTTACCATTTCCCCCCATTGGATTACCAATTTAATTTAGCAAATCTCATTTAAGTTGCTTGCCTGCATTTATTTAATCTTTTTTTTTTAATGAATTTACCAATTTATCTATGGAGTTACAGATTTTTATTTACAGCTTCCATGATCATCTTCATGGTTTCCTTAGTGTCTCCATGGATGAACCTGTAAGGAGGGCCTTTGATTCCCTGTCAGGCCATCATCCTCTGTATCCTGAGCGGATTCCACCATAATTTTTGTGCGAGCTTGGTAAGAGACCATAAATGAGAAACAAAAAGACAGAGCTCAACACGATTGCAATACTAATTCCCATCATCATATAAGACCGAGAGAAATTTTTCCCAGGCTTGTGGAGTGAAATAATGCAATTGTGGTTGGTTAGGGTCGATGTCATTTAAGAAGGAATCTTTTGCTTGTCCAATCCAACAACATTTTTTACTCTGGTATGAGACTTGGAGAAAAGTCAAATTGAGACTCGATTAACATTCTAAAGTAAAACAATGATGAAGCATGTTGATAGCGATTGCATCAAAATTAATAAGCTCTCTCACATCATGCAGTGCATTAACTTTATTTTACGGACTAGTAGTTATTGATATCTAAACTTTCTCATTTTATTTAAGAGTTAACTGCATAGAAAATTAGACATTAATTTTTAAAAATAAAAAAAGTAAAATAAATAATTTTCATTCAAATACATCACACGTAGACATTAAGGCCATGTTTGGTAACCATCCAAACATGGCCAAATTCTGATTTTTTGTTTCCAAAATTAATTTGGCCGAGAATCGCGTTTGGTAAAATTTTTGTTCCGGGAGCAGTTGAGAGTGGAATCAAGAACCAAAAAAAAGTTGATTCTTGTTCCGGGAACAAATTTGATAATCAAAAACCAACTCTTCTTCTTCTTCCCTTTGGCCATCTGGCGACCGCCGTCCACCCCCGCCCGCCGCTGCCACCGGCCACCGTCCACCGCCGGCTGCCAGTATGGCGAGCTCATCGGAGGCTCGCCGGGCCAGGGCGAGGTCCGGCGAGCTCACCGGAGGCAAGCCCAGCAACCGGCTAGGCTTGGTCTCCCAGATTTGGCGAGGCCCGCCGGCCATCGGCAAGGCTCGGCCTCGCCAAATCTAGGAGGCCGAGCCTCGCCGAGGCTAGGCGAGCCTCGCGACGCCCAGCTGCCCGGCGAGGCTTGCCCAGCCCTGCCAGTGGCTAGGCAGGCCTCGCTCAGCCTCGACGAGGCTAGCCTGGCCATCGGCAAGGCTCGGCCGACGAGGGCCGGCCTCGCCGAGGGCCGGTGACGCTTCGGTGAGGTCGCTGGCCTTCGGGCCACAAGAAGAAGAAGAAGAAGGAAAAAAGAAAAGAAAAAAATTATTTAAAAATTAAAAGAAATTAATTTGAAACAGAATCAATGAGCACGGTATCAAACGCAATTCTATTACAGAATCAAAAATTTTGGACAATTACCAAACGCGATTTTTTACTTAGAATTAGTTCCCGGGAACAAAATAAAAAATAATCATTTCTGGTTAGAACTTGTTCCTGGGAACAAAATCGTTACCAAACGCGTCCTAAATGCATGTTTGGTAACTGTCCCAACAGTGCTTGATTCTGATTTGAGAAAACAATTTTTTTATTCTTTTTTCCAAGCTTCACTTATTCTTCTAAGAGTTGAATTAAAGGGGACTTGAGTATGATTAACTCGCATCGCATGAATGTCTCTTGTGCGCACATCTAGTATAATTGGGATAAATTGGTCTAAAACATACCGACGGTGGCTCCTATAGTGTGAGGTTATTTTTTTAATGCGTGGAAAGACCTCGTATAATTGGGACTGAAAGAAGATTCGGGGACGACACTCAATCAGAAGATAATTTTATTCATGCGGCCCAGGCAACGAGCTAAACTTGATGCTGAGGCCTCGCTTTATCATTGTCCGCGTGACTATACTTTACCATTCAATGCAAGAAAGAGGGAAAATAGGATGTGGGGCCTCACTAATAGAAAAGTAAAAAAGTATGATTCTACCTAAGAAACACGATATGAACCAGGCCCAAAGGAACTTGTCTCGACTTTTTCTTAAATGCTATCAGGCCCCCCTTTCAAAAATTATATTTACAACATCATTGGGAGTCGATATTTAGATGTCACCCTTTAAACATTGTCCTGCGAACCTGATACATTAGCTAAAATAAATATGAACCTAAAGATTTGAGGCGAGCCATGAGGACCCAATAATTTTAGTGATTCGAATTTAGTATATACGTGGATAAACTTATACTTTTGCTTTTTATTTAGTCTAAATCTTGCAAAAGCACGTATTTAACTAATATTGAGAGTATGCCTCTCGAGATGAATCTCCAAGAAGGCCTCACTTCTTTATACTCCATTGGCATTATTAGCTTATGTGTAGCACAATAAAGTCAGTAAAAGGCAGGTCTATGACAAATCAATGTTAATGTTAGTTCAAAGTTTTCTTTGATTTTAACTTCTTGATTTTAACTTTTCTATCTTTGAATAGGATCATAGTCAAAAAGTTTTCTTTCAAAGTTCTTCTCAAACGTTGCAAATCTGGCATTTTTCTTCTGGACAAGCCTATTATTTTTAAAACAATATTGGTAGTTTTAATTTGCTTTTAAAGAATCTCTTGCAAATCACTTTAGATTCTATCACAAGTTTATCCAATATATTTTTCAATAGCTTTATAAGTAGAAAGTTTGCTAGTATCCCTATATTGGCCAAAAAAATTAAAACTTCTATTTTCTCCCTTTGTATACTTATTTTTCTGTTTTTAAAGATTTTTGTTAAAAAGATATCCTAATATATCTCCGTTTTAAAGAATTGCGAGACTTTGGTTTTATCTAATTTAAATGTGAACTTTTTTATTTTTTTATTTTTTTATTTTTTTTGCAAAGAGCAACGGGATTTAAAGTTTTCCGTCAAAGTTGTTTCCAAATGTTACAAATAATGGCAATTTTCTTCCTTACTCTATTTTGCACAAACCTGATATTTTCAAACAACATTGGAAGCACAAGTTGTCTTGTAAAGAACGCATGCCATTTATTCTAAATTCTATCACAAGTTTTCCAATTTTCAATAGCTTTATGAGTAGAAAGTTTGCTTCTATCTCTATTTTAGCCAAAAAAATTACACTCTTTTTCTCCTTTTGTCCTTTCTAAATATTAACATCTTGGTTTTAAGTTTTGTCTTTGAGTAACCGGATTTTAATTTTTCTTTCAAAGTCTTTTATCAAATTGTTGCAATCTTGGCAATTATCCTTCTCACTCGGTATTTTCCAAACAACATTGGAGAGTTTAAATTTGATTTTAAAAAACTTAATGCAAATTATCTTAGACTCTATTACAAGTTCTCTAATCTATTTCTGAGTAACTTTATGAGCAGAAGTTTTGCATGTATCTTGTTTTTGCCAAAAAACTTATACTTTTATTTTGCTTCTATTCTATACTAAGTTTCTGTTATGTAAAAGACCTACTATTTTCAAACAACTTTGGGATTTAATTTTCCAACAACTCTGTGGATTTAATTTTTCTTTTGATAGAACATCATTTAAATTATTTTGGATTTTATCCAAGATTTTCCAATCTCTTTCTTAATGGCTGTGACTTTTCAAATATCTTATCTTCACCAAAAAAACGTAAGCGGCTTTCTCCTTTTGTATATTTTGTTTGTATTAGTTTTTTGTTAGAGAGAATACCTAATCTCTCTATATTTTAAAGAATTGTAAGACACCTTCCTTTAACGAGTTTTTCCGATCTGTTTCTCAATAGTTTTATGAGCAAAAAGTTTGTTTGTATCTCTTTTTTGCCAAAAAACTTGAAACTTTTTTTTTCTCATTTGTATACTTATCTCTCTATTTTAAAAGTTCCTTGTTAAAAAGATTTCTTAATATCTATCTATTCTAAAGAATTGTGAGACTTTGGTCTTGTCCTTTCTAAATACTAACTTCTTGATTTTAAATTTTCTGTCGTTGAGTAATATGATTTAAAGTTTTCTTTTAATGTCATTTCCAAAAGTTGTAAATTTTGGCAATTTACTCTAGTCTGAACAAGACCTACTATTTTTCAAACAGTTTAAATTTGCTTTTAAAGAACGTCATGCAAATTATTTTAGATTGTATCACAAATTTTTCCAATCTATTTCTCAATAGCTTAGATGAGTAGAGGTTGTAGGCAAGTTTTTTTTTTTTTTCTTTTACAAAAAAATTTAACTTTTTTTCTCCTTTTTTTTACTAATAAATCTCTTTATTTGGAAGAATTGTTAAGACTTTTGTTTTGTACTTTCTAATTATCAAATTCTTGAAGTTTTCTATAAAAGAGCAACCAAGTTTAAAATTTTCTTTAAAATTGTTTCCAAATGTTGGAAACGTTGGCAATTTCTTCCTTATTCTTTTCAGTACAAGACATATTATCTTCAAACAACATTGAGAGTTTAAATTTACTTTTAAAGAATGTCATGTAAATTATTTTAGATTGCGCCACAAGTTTTTACAATTGATTACCCAATAGCTTTATGATCAATAAGTTTGCAAATATTGTTTTTTGCCAAAAAAACGTAAAATTTTTGTTTTATCCTTTCGTATTATAAGAAGTTCCGTTTTAAAGAGGATTCCTTATATCTCTCGCTGTTTTAAAGAATAGCAAGATTTCTATTTTGTTTTTTGTTCCGTAAATATGAACTTCTTGATTTGAAGCTTTGTCTTCAAGTAACCATACTTATAGTTTTTTTTTTTTTTGCCGTCTAAATGTTGCAAATCTTGGCTTTTGTCTTCCTTACTCTGTTTTTTACAAGACCTAATATTTTTCAGACCACATTAGAAGTTTAAATTTGCTTTCAAAGAACTCCATGCAAAAGATTCTATCACAAGCTTTTCCAATCTATTTTTCAATTTATGTTGCCAAAAAACTTTTGTTTTCTCCTCTTTAGTTGTCACGCCCCGAACCCCAAGTGCGCGAACATCCCATCATGGTCATACAAATTTGCGACATTCCCAAGACGTGTCGCCGATCCATTCATTTTATATGTACATGCGGAAACGTATTATAAAATCCCGGATAATAAAATACGGGATAGAAGAGTAGGAAGCGATTTCACAACCAATCACTTACATAAACCAACGGAGTTTACAAACAGAAGTCTACAACCAAAAAAGTCTACAAAAGGCCGACTTATAAAAAGGGACCGTCCTATGACCTACAAGTCGAACACGATCTCCAATCTTTCAACTTCACCTCTGTAACTCCACAAGGCCAACCATAAGGAATTGGCTGCTCCGTCCACTAGGGACCTGAAAATGTAAACCCACAACGGGGTGAGACATTGTCTCAGCAAGTTTACCCCCTAAACCCTTATTAAAAAGAAAATACACCCAAGAATGTCTTAGCCACACCATCACAAACAATGAGACTTACCTTTGCCTCAATTCCTTCATGCAGGTTAGCACAGTTCATATTACTCAAGCATATACAGTAATAGAATTCAAACAGCCGAAACGCCAATATTTTCACATAACCAACAACCATAGGAGTTTTGATTATAAGACTAAATTATTATGACACGTCTCATACCGTGTCACACAATTCCGCCCCATAATCCGACACATCAAATCATTTAGCATGCGTTCCAATTGTTATTCACTGTCACACAAGGGCATAGCCTACTCATAGTTCGGCTATCTACTAACATTTAGCCAGGCATCATTTCCCCACCATGGAGCACGGCTTCGTCACTACATCGACGGCGTTCCCGAAGGAGCATAGGCCTAGAATCAACTGTGACCCAAAGCCGTTGTAAGGGACATCTCATATAGGGGCAAGTCTGGCTCAACAACTCAGGATAATTTGCTCTTAATTAACACACAATAAATTCATACTCGGCCCAAGACACTTTGCATTTCACTCAATGCTTCTATTTAAAATAGTGATCCCAACCTCTTTTCTTCATATTAAAAATATCCAAGAAATTACTCACGTGGATGGGGACACGTTAATTTCGAACCAGAAAACCAATATCTTACTTTTTCAAACCCCACCATTTAATATAATCCTTACAATCAAATTTTGGTATCAAAACCCAACACTTGGGATTCTCTGAATAAAGTACATATTTTTCACAATCAACACTCAATTTACAATATCCACTCATCAAATTCATAATCTGAATACATAGCAGCGATCAGCACGAAATTCTGATAATTTAAGATCCCGAAATAATTTTCGGAAATAATAATCCGAAAATTAATTAAATAATTAAATAATTTCGAAATATTTATTTATTAAAAAATAATCAATTAAAGTCTAATCAAGATTATAATAATCTAAACATCTACTTAGCCTTAATTAAACATGCATTAAACTAATCACACCCCTTAATCTAATCCACACTTAACTAAACTAATCTAACCACATAATCTTACTTAACTTAAACTAAGCACACCTAAAGCATCATTAACCATCTAATCAAGGTTTAAGAGGCTAAACTCACCGGAATCGCTTTCCGATGAGTCTTCGGCGAAGACAATGGCGAGGCGGTTGATAAACTTCCTCGAGGTAACACAAAAGAGGACCAGAAGGCACCCAAAACGGGCCTTGAAGTTCCACGACCCAGCTGGAACTTAGCTTCTGATCTTGGCCAGAGGAGGGCTGCTTAGTGGCTGGTTGGGCGGAGGAGGACCGGTGGGTGGCAGCAGCGGCTTGCACAAGCTTCCGGCGAGCTAGATGGTGGCTCACGGCGGTTTGGCGACGGCGAGTAGTGGTTGGGCGACGGCTTGGACGGTCGGACGGAGGTAGACGAAGGTGGGACGCGCATGGCTCGCGGTTGGAGCAGTGAGCTAGCGAGCAGAGCAGCTTGCGTGTGGACGAGCGGCGACAGCGGCCTCGGCCACTCTGTGGACTGAACGGTAGAGGCACGGCCTCAACAGCAGCTGGCAACCATGAGTCGAGATGGACGGAGGCTTGGACGAGCGGATGAGGACGGAGAAGTGAGCTGACGGGCGAAGCAACTGTTAGGAAAATATGGTTTCGAATTTGGTAGAACAATGAAGACGGATATTTATAGTACTCAAGTCGGACTTTGAGGCGTGATATCATTTTCTTTAAGGATTTATTTGCCCCCACAAAGTTGTTAATGGTCATTGACAAAAATCCTCCAAGATACAACAAAGTCTCAAATCAGAATACTAAATAGCAATTTTAGTATTACTCTAAGGTCTCTCTAGGAAACAATCGAACAATTGGCTGCAGTTTTTTCTGAAAGAAGGTTCGGAAAAATGATCACTCTATTTCTTCCGAAAATGATAAGTATATATATAAAATAGTCTTAAAATACATGCAACTCTTCGTAAAAAAAAAATTTCCAAAAAATGAACAAACACGTCCTTTCAAAAATTGTTCGGATTAACAAATGCGTCCCTTTGGAAGAAGTCGAAAATCGAACAATTGTAACCCTTCGGGAAGAGTTGCAAACCGATTAAGTAATTTTTTCAAAGGTTGTCTTGAAAAGACACAAACAAAATTCGGAATAATAATAATTTTTTTAATTTTTTTAAATAAATACAATTTCGAATTTTCACTCTTATTTTTTTTATTTCCGAAAATTCTCAAAAACAAAAGGCAACATTTGAATTGATTAAAAATAAATAACATAACCAAAAAAATAAAATAAAATAACAAAATGGGTTAGTGCTAATTAAATAGCAGGCGTGCTAAGTGCTAAGTGCGCCAAATAATCGCGCAATTATTCGCGCACCTGCACGCGGGTATGGTGGGGTCTAGCCCCACCTATCATTCCTTGAGGTACACAAGGAAACCCCACACTTATAAATTGGTCAACTTCCTCCCACTTTTTCTATGTGGGACAAGGAAAATGCACTTAGCTTGTTTTGACAAACAAACCTCCAACAGCAGCAGCTCGAGTGGAACAGCGGCGACAGTGAGGAACTCCAGCAACGTGCGGGCGGCCGGACGAGCAAGCGGATGGACGGTCGAAGGAGCTGCCGTCGCTGGTCTTCTCCTCAGCTTCTCTCTCCAAGTCCCAAGGAAGAAGATGGAGATTGAAGTGAAAGCCCACATTTTTTAGAGCAAAAGTGCACCCTACACTTGTCAAAATCCCCTCCACTTTGGCCCCATCATGATCTCACATGACCTCACTTTCCACTCACTCAAATCTTCCACAACAATCCTCCAATGGATCCAAAATGCCTCTTGTACCATGGCATACGAATTTTAAAAGTTTGTACCTCAATTCTTTCAATTTCATTCAATTCTCTTCTAATTGAACCAAATTGAAGTCCATAAATTAATTCAATGTCATCACACTTCAATTCACATTTTTATTTGACCATAGAACTATCTTGGATCCTAAAAGTACGACCAAAAGCGGGCCTACTAATTTTCCCGAACCATAACCATACTTTGATTTTTCGCTAAAAAACTCGGTTTATAAGAAAATCTTCTAAAGATGAGTCAACATTCCTAAAATGATTTGTGACACAACATGACTCCCAATTTCTGAATTTGGTTTCCATTTTTACGGTTAATTTCACTCTAGCACGATATTAGCGCGTCCTAATTTACCGAGTAGTTTTTAGGAAATTTTCATGCATTTAACCTGTGGTTGATCATTTTCAAGCCACAATGTACATTTTCGACACATTGGCAACTCTCGGTTGTCGTGATAATCTCAAAGTTTCAAATACGGACACAAGGTACCAAAATGATAGAAAAATCGATCCAGTGTCGATCGACAAGAATTATGCGATCTGGTGGAATCACCCACACTTGATCATATGCCTTCGACCTATCTCCGATCTCTAATCGATTTTTAACTGTGCCGTATTAACCTTTGCAGATTAGCTTGGTCGAAAGGTCGCTTTTGAAAGGGTTAGTACGAGCACCTAGATGGGAGTGAATAGGTGATCAAAGAAGTTTTTGCAAATCTTATCAAAATAAATTAACTTCTAAGAATAATAAACTGAAGTCGTGAACAACTATAAACAGTTATGTAGAGTTGCAATTTAAAGTAAAGAGTTTAGGGATAGAGAATCAAAACACAAGGTTTATAGTAGTTCGCCTTAGATCAAGTCTACGTCCACTCTCCCACACTGACAGCCCAACGGCTGGATTCCACTATGAATCAAAAGAGATTTTACAGTCTCACGATCTTGATTCCATAGTGTAGAAACTCTGCTACATTTCCTCAAGGTATCTAATCTCTCTTTTGAGTACAAATTTAAGCTCAATCAATTGAAACAGCAAAGAACAAGGAGCTTCAAACTTTAGAATTTCTCTATCTTTTCACACACTCGAATAACTAGAGCGTTTTTCTTATATACTCATCCATACCTTCATAACTGTTGGCACCTTTCAAATGAGTTTTTCCAATCAACCCGTTAGACAGAATCAATTAGGAAGATATTGAGTTATTTAAGGAATATGATGATAGCCCACCAATCATGCTCGCCCATACAATCAGGATCTAGGTTTCCATAAGTAGAACTTTCCAAGTATACTTTGTCAATCAACAGATCTAAAATAATCGAATTAATTTCAATACGAATAATAGATCTCAAGGTGCAATCTCCAGCCTTGAGATCTTCTTCAACCCCACGAATTAAATTCTTAAAGATATACCCACATCTGGATAAGTCTTCTTCAACGGATAATATTTTTTCTTTGTTGGTTTGGAAACTGTCAATGAGGGCAGACTTTAAATTTTGAATCTGGAGGTCTTCAAACTTTGACGATAAAGTCTTCAAGTATTCAGACTAGACTGATGGAAACGTTTTGTCAACTTCAAAACAAATAGGAAAGATTTCTCCAACAATCTCCCCCTTTTTGATGGTGACAAAACTTTCCTACAGATTTGGATACTTTAGACCTACAAGACATCACTTAAGCAAACAAAGATATCTCATAAAAGATAAGTAGATTAGGATAAAGATAATAGCAATTCTGCATCCATAGAAAACAAGTTAGTCCTGTAAAGTCAACTATCTTTACCAAAACCATCAACATAGCTTAAGATACTGCAAGCATTAAGAAGGTCAAACTAGTCCAAACCAATCACAGTCCAAACAAAAGATAAAAGTAATCAAAGCCAAATCAAAATCAGATATCAAAATTAGAGTGTCAA
The DNA here is from genome assembly GCA_014182725.1 of Eucalyptus brandiana. NCBI lineage: Eukaryota > Viridiplantae > Streptophyta > Magnoliopsida > Myrtales > Myrtaceae > Eucalyptus > Eucalyptus brandiana. The sequence goes on from CM024669.1 coordinate 37,014,401, forward strand.
ATACTACACTGATTTCTCCCCATTTTTGTCAATAGCAAAAAGTAGAGAATATAAAGAAAATTGGATAAAATTAAGATTGTTTGGGAATGCGAACCAGCTGGAAATCTCTTATAGACTTGACAGTCTCCTCCAGCGTTTTCAAATCCTCCTTCAATTGCGCTAATCCTCACCCTTTGCTGTAGCTTGAACTTGAAGATTAAGGGCTTGAACTTGATTGTGCAAAGAAACTGAGGTGGCTTGATGAGCATTCTGCATGCTCTGAAATTCACATCCCAAGGCATAAATCTGACATTTGATTTCCAGAAGAAGTTCAAGCAATCTTTTAAAGTCTGTTGAGTTGTCAGTTTGAGTACTTGCTTTAGCATGATCAGTTTCTAGAGTGGTGCTAGATGATGGAACTTCAGCACGAACATCCAGACTTGGAGATGAAGCCTCATTACCTTCTTCAGGAAAGTGAGAGGCATACACTTCCTCTGGATTGGCAGGAGAATGACTAACATCATCACTGGTAAAAGCAAGTGAAGGAGTACCTCTTTTATCAACAACTCCCCCTGTTTTTGTGCCTTTAAGTGGAGAGAAGTATTCTTCTTGCTCTGGCTCTTCTTCATTATCACGATGATCTTGTCCTTCTTCATCTGCTGGAGAATGACCATGACTTTCTCCTTTTGTTTGTTCTTCTCTTCGCTCTTCTTCTTTCCTCATCGTTTCCCTCTCTTCACTTTTCTGTTCTGTCTCCTCTCTATCTTTTTCTCGAGTCTCTGTCTCAAGATTAAGACGCTGTAAGTTCTTGAAGGCAAGAGCTGAGATAGTGATGTCATCCTCATCTTCCTCATCCTGCAATATGAGTGTTCTCCTCTTCTTAGATGGAGCTGTCATGGGCTCCTTCCCTTTTCTTTTTACAGCCACAGGGTCTTGTTGAGTCTTGATAGGTGTCTTCTCCTTAAATCGCTCTAAAGCCTTATTTAGCTCATTCAGACGCATCTTTGAAACCATCTTCAGTCCTACCACCATTGGAACACTGGTTCGAACACATAGAATTCTAAGAGGCTGAATGTTAAGATGTCTGAATAGACAAGTAACAAGAACATAGTAAGGAAGTTGTCCCTTGTCCTTTACCATTTACCGATACACGTGAAATAATATGGTATGAGGCAGAGAGAACTTATAACCAATGTTGATGGCGTATATTAGCTTCGCTTTAGAATTGGAGACATCAGTCTTTGATATGGATTTGGGTTTGAGACAGTTAATCACAATCTCATAGAGTAAGACATTAGAGGCACTCATCCTCAAATACGAAATCCGGCCTTTTGCAATTCTATCTTGAACAAGCTTCATAGTGGCATGATCAACAGACACACTGGTTGTTTGGAAAATCCCTCTCTTCGCTCCAATCACATTAGCTAGAGTATCCATATTTACCACATAATCCTAATCTCTAACACTAAAGGAAAATCTATTCGCATTTAAAAAGCTTAGATTGGAATAGAAATATGCTGTAAGTTTCGGATAAGCTACAGTTGTCTCAGAGCAGAATCGTTCAAGTTGAAGTAAAGAAAACTTCTCTCGTAACTTTACGTTCAATGAATCGAGAAAATCAAAATCCACACTTCTTGGGTTCATCACCCCTCGCTTCAGCAGTTTAGCATAAACTCGCTTGTGTTCCTTAGAACGAAACAGATCCGTTCTACTTCCTTGAATTTTCACAGCAACACCCATTCTAGGCTTAAAATGAGTGAACATCTTTTCATCGTCATCATTACCCTTAGGTTGATTAAATCCTCCAAAACGTGGATCACTTGGGAAATTCGCAAAAGCCCTTTTTGCCGAACCAACAGGAGCGATTCCCAAACGTTCCATTGTTTTTAGAAAATCGGTTTCATTTCGATACCCCTTTTCTTTCAAAAATTCATCAATAAAGGTCATTGGAGAACCACCTTCCTTCAAGATGGTGTAGAGTTTGAATGTAAATGCAGGCTTAAGAGTCCTTACAGGTTCGACATCCTCAATAATTTCTTCCTCTGCCTGTTATTGCTGAGGCTCTTGTGATCTAGCCTGAGAAGAATGGCACGATCGAGAATGTTGTTGTTGACTTTGCTGCTGCCTTGAAGAATCTTCTTCCTCGGTCAGATCGAAGTGCGTAGGACCCTCACGCATATGCTATGGTCCCCCGCTTGCTATCCTTGAGGATTTTCTTTGGGAAGACATTGTCCTAATCTTTGAGAGAATTTTCGAACTCGATTCTCGAGAAAGATAAAAACTTTACGGATTAAACTAGAGAGAAAAAATAAGAAAGTGAAGTTCTGTGTTCTAGGGTTTGTGAGTAAAAATGAAGAAGAGAGACAGTATATAAAGCAATTGAAACAAGGTATACGGATCGTCATAAAAGGAAAAATAAAAATGCCTTTTCAAAAATGAATAACTACCTTTTTGAAAATAGATAACTGTTATTTCAAAAATGATAACTTCCTTTTCGAAAAGAATAATTGCTACAACTTGAAAAGATAACATCCATCAATTGGCGATTAATAAGCAATCATACCTTTTCGAGTTTTTATCCGAAAGTTAAATTGCTAGAACCGAAATAACTTACGGTCGTAATTCTTGGTATTCTGAGTCTGAGCATCTTCAGACTTCAACCCTGAGTCTGACCTTTTTTCAGACTTTAAGAGATAAGATGTTAAGTCTAGAGTGAATAGACTCAAATAAGCTTTTCTCTAGCGGTTTTATGAATATATCCGCTAGCTGATTTTTTAAGTCAATGAATTGGATCAATACTTCTCCATTTTGAACATGATCTTTAATAAAATGGTGTCGAATCTCTATGTGATTTGCTCTTGAATGAAGAATTGGATTTTTTGTGAGATTCATTGCGCTGGTGTTGTCACATTTGATCTCGGTGCATGAGTCTTCGATTCCAAAGTCTCTTAGTTGTTGTTTTATTCATGAGATTTGAGAACAACAACTTCCAAGAGCCACATACTCTGCTTTCGCTATTGAAATAACTACAGTACTTTGCTTCCTTGAAAACCAAGATACTGTTCTATTACCAAGCAATTGACAAGTGCCTAGAGTGCTCTTCCGATCAACTCTGCAACCTGCTAGATCTGCATCCGAATATCCAAGAAGAGTAAAGTTTCCTTCTTTGGGATACCACAGATCTAAGTTTGAAGTAGTTTCAATGTATTTGATGATGCGTTTTGCGGCGCTTAGATGAGACTCTTTTGGATCAGATTGAAATCTAGCACAGATGCAAACACTAAACAAAATGTTAGGTCTAGAAGCAGTAAGATAAAGAAGTGAACCAATGATACTCATGTACAACTTCTGGTCAACTTTCTTTCATCATTCGTCTTTGTCCAGCTTCGAAGAACTTGACATTGATATATCGGTCTTTTTGTAATTCTCCAATCCGAACTTTTTAACAAGTTATTTAGCATATTTTTCTTGGTGAATGAAAATTCATTTCTTCAATTGTTTTATTTATAGTTCGAGAAAGAAGGATAGTTCACTCATCATGCTCATCTCGAATTCATCCTGCATAGACTTAAAAAACTTCTTGCACAGGTCTCATCATAGTCTATCCCTTCTTCTTGCGTATATCATTTGGCCACGAGTCTTGCTTTGTTTCTTATCACTGTTCCTTTTTCGTCCATCTTGTTCCTAAAAACTCATTTAGCTTTAATAATAGGCTTACATTTTGGTTTAGGAGTTAATTCCCAAACATCATTAATGCTGAACTGTTTGAATTCTTTTTGCATTGCTTCAATCCAGTTTTCGTCAATTAAAATTTTTTCTATGCTTTTGGGTTCTATTTCAAAAATAAGTGCCACCGCGCTAGACTTTTCCTGCCTTTTGGATTTGGTACGAATCCCTTCATTAATATCACCAATAATGAGTTCTTTGAGATGACTAGACTTATGCTTCTAGTTACTGGTCATTCTGACAGATTGTTGGTCTTCTTCTTCAATTGAATCTTCAACATACGTTCGTTGTTTTTCTTCTGGAGTCTGAGCTGCTTCAGGGGAGGTAGACTTTGTAAAGTCTGGAGTAGGTTCAGATTCTTCAGTTTACGTCTGAATCGATTGATTTTGAAGAGAGTCTTGAAATCTGACATTCATCGATTCTTCCACAGACTGAATCTTCTTGTTGAATATTCAGTAGGCTTTGCTAGAGGTTGAATATCCAAGGAAGATTCCTTTGTCTAATTTTTCTTCAAACTTACCAATTTGATCATTTGTGTTTTTCAAGATAAAACATTTACAACCAAACACATGAAAATAAGAAACAATTGGCTTCTTTACTTTGAATAACTCATAGGAAGTTTTATCTAGAATAGGCCTTAAGAATACTCTGTTAATAATATAACATGCTGTAAAAACTGCTTTAGCCAAAAAACGAGAAGAAATATTACTTTCAATTAAAAGAGTTTTTGTCATCTCTTGTAAAGATCTATTCTTCCTTTCCACAACTCCATTTTGTTCAAGAATGTATGGAGAAGAAAACACATGCTGAAAACTAGATTTATCACAGAATTTAACGAAATCTTGATTTTCAAACTCACCTCCATGGTCTATTCGTATTCTTGAAATAACATAACCTTTTTTTTTTTTTCATTTTGCACTTTCTTAGCAAACTTTGAAAAATGAGAGAAGGTTTCAAACTTACTTGCGAGAAAGTAAACTCAAGTAAATCGCGAATAATCATCCATTATTACTAGGCAAAATCTCTTTCCACCAATGCTTTAAGTTCTAGTTGGTCCAAAGAGATCCATATGAAAAAGCTACAGCACACAGTTAGTGGAAACTTGATTTATTGGCTTAAAATAACTTCTAACATGTTTTCCCAACACATATTGTGTGCATAAGTCAAATTTTTGGTATTTCAGGTTGGGTAGTCCTCGAACAAGCTTCTTAGAAGAGATTTTGGCAATTTGCTTCATGTTGATATGGCCAAGCTTTCGATGCCAGAGATTCGCTTCGTCTTGTATTGATATCAAGCATAAAGGTCTTTTTGGTTTTATATCCAGAAGATAAATATTCTCATGTCTACGCCCGGTAAAAGATTAAGAGTGGTCTTTACTGGTCCCTAAACATGTCCCTTCCTGAAAAAATGATTTTGAACTCAGTGTCGCACAGTTGGCTTCTGCTTAGTAGATTGTAGTTTAGTTGTTCTACCAAGGAGACATTATTAATTGTGAGACCTCCAATCTTTACTGTTCCACATTCAATAATTCTTCCTTTGCTATTTCCAACAAAAGAGACTTTTCCTCCATTAATTTGAACAAGCTTTGTGAAACATCTTGAATCTCCAGTCATATGTCTCGAACAGCCACTATCCAAATACCATTTAATTTTCTTCTTGATAGTGACCTGCAATTAAAAAAGAAACTCAAGCTTTCTTTGGTACCCACATTTTCTTGGGTCTAGTAGAGTTAGTGCAATATACAGTCTTTGTCAAATCCTTCTTAACAGGTCTCCAAACCATAGGACATTCTTTCTCTAAGTGTTCTGAGCTGTAACACTTAAAACATTTGAGAGCACTTCGACCAACAGGTTTTACAAAGACTTTTTGAAAATAATTTTTATAAAAGGCTTTTGTAGGTCCATGTTTGATTTTTTTCTTTACTTTCGGAAAATCAATTAAAGAAATGGTTTCAAAAGTAATTCCCAACCCTGATTTGTTAAAGTAAGGTCTTTGTATCGAAAGAATCTTTTCTAACTTCTCAAATCCTACTGAAAACCTTTTTGAAATATTTGAAATGCCATTTTTCAAATATGTATTTTCTTTTGAAAGAGAATCTGCATTCTCTTTCAAAATGACAAAATTTTTGTCTAAATTATCAAACTTTTCTTTCCAATAGATTTCATGTTGCTTTAGTATAGAATTCTCACTTTTTAGCTCGGAAATCCTCTTAAGAGAAATTTTGAGACTAAGACAAAGTTCATCAATGTATTTTGAGACTTTAGTAGGAATTTGAAATTGCTTACCTCAATTTCACTGTTTGAGTCTGAGTCTGTATCTATCTCCAAGTCTGAGTTTGATTCTGATTTTATCATTAAACAAATATTGGCATAATCATCACTTTCTTCGCATTTAGTATCACTCCATGTCTCTACCTTGAGTGCATTCCTGTATTTCTCAGCTTTTCCTTTATTTTTCTTCAACATGGGACAATTGGGACTGATGTGTCCATTTTTCTTGCATTCAAAGCAAATCACATCTTTATTAGATTCATCATCCTCAGTTGATTTGTTCTTAGACCTTTAAGTGATTTGTTTCTTCCAATTGAATCTTCTTCCATTTTTGTTCAGTTTCCTGAATCTTCTTATCATAAGTGCTAGCTCTTCATTGTCTAAATCTTCTTTAGAGTTTGTAACATCAAAATCATCGTTAGATTTTAAGGCAATAGATTTCTTACCTTTGGGATCTTCTTCATCATTGATTTGTTCCACTTCATACGACTAAAGTGTGCCAACTAGTTCATCTACGGAGAGCGGTATGATCCTTTGTATTTACCTTATTGAAGTCTTTATGTGATTTTAGTCTTTGGAGAGTCCACGCAGCAACTTGTTAACTTTCATGGGTCCTGAGATTGGTTGTCCTTGATACTCTAGACCATTTACAATTTTTATAAAACGACTAAATATGTCAGTAATAGATTCTCCTGACTTCATCTTAAAGGCATCATACTGTCCTAGTAAAATATTGATCATTGTCTCTTTTACTCGGTTAATTCCTTCATAGGTAATGTGCAACCTGTCCCAAACTTCTTTGGTTGTTTCACAAGAAGATATTCTGTTATACTCAGTAGGAGACAATGCACAATATAAATAGTAAATTGTTTTTGCATCAAGAGCTTGTCTCTTAGTTATTTTTTCTTAAGTCATATCGCCAGTGTCTGCAACTTCTTTTCCCATTTTTGAAACTAATGTAGCCTTAGGAATAATTCCTTTTTCTATCACATCCCATTCCAGTGGATCTTTCGATCTTAGGAATGCCTTCATCTTGTTTTTCCATATGCTGTATTCATTTCCATTGAAGTAAAGAGGTCTGGTGTTACTTTGGCCTTCAACCAAACCTAGAGTCAACATACTAGCCATAGATCTTTAACTCAGAAGTAAAAACACTTCAATTTAATGAGTACACAGGCTCTAATACCAATTAAAAGGGCTAGTACGAGCACCTAGATGGGGGTGAATAAGTGATTAGAGAAGTTTTTGTAAATCTCATCAAAATAAATTAAATTCTAAGAATAATAAACTGAAGTCGTGAACAACTATAAACAGTTATATAGAGCTGCGATTTAAAGTAAAGAGTTTAGGGATAGAGAATCAAAACACAAGGTTTATAGTGGTTCGGTTTAGATCAAGCCTACGTCCACTCTCCCGCACTGACAACCCACCGGCTGGATTCCATTATGAATCAAAAGAGATTTTACAGTCTCACGATCTTGATTCCACAGTGTAGAGACTCTGCTACACTTCCTCAAAGTATCTAATCTCTCTTTTGAGTACAAATTTAAGCTCAATCAATTGAAACCGCAAAGAACAAGGAACTTCAAACTTTGGAATTTCTCTATCTTTTCACACACTCGAATAACTAGAGCGTATTCCTTATATATTCCTCCATGTCTTCATAACCGTTGGCATCTTTCAAAGGAGTTCTTCCAATCAACCCGTTGGACAGAATCAATTAGGGAGATCTCGAGTTATTTAAGGAATATGATGATAGCTTACCAACATGCTCGCCCATACAATCAAGATCTGGGTTTCCATAAGTAGAACTTTCCAAGTATACTTCGCCAATCAACAGATCTAAAATACTCGAATTAATTTCAATACGAATAATAGATCTCGAGGTGTAATCTCCAGCTGTGAGATTTTTTTCAACCGCACGAATCAAATCCTTAAAGACATACCTGTGTCTGGATAAGTCTTCTTTAACGGATAATACTTTTTCTTCGTTGGTCTGGAAACTGTCAATGAGGGCAGATTTTAAATCTTGAGTCTGGAGGTCTTCAGACTTTGATGATAGAGTCATCAAGTCTTCGAACTAAACTGATAAAAACGTTTTATCAACTTCAAAACAAATAGGAAAGATTTCTCCAACAGCTTCCTAGTCAAATTCTCAAATCTGATGCATTAGAATTCCTTTACAGCTTCACCTGATAAACTAGTCTTCTCGTGAGTGGCAAACTCAAAGAAAAGAACTATACACGTGTAGATGAAATGCTAATCTCAATTTACTGAAAATAGAATTGGAAAATCGGGATGTCACATTAAAAATGATCTCTTTGCTTTAAAAGTTCTTTGTAAAAGAAATTTTCTAACATCTCTTTCTATTTTGTAGAATAGTGAGACATTAATTTTGTCCTTTTCATATATTAACTTCTTTATTTTAAGTCTTCTGTTAAATAGCAGTCAGAGTATAGTCTTCCTTCGAAATTGTTTCCAAATGTTGCAAATGATGGCAATTTTCTTCAGCTCTATATTTTACACAAGACCTACCATTTTCAAATAACATTGAAAGTTAAAATTTTCTTGTAAAGATCGTCATGCCATTTATTTTAGATTCTATAAAAGTTTTCCAATTCATTTTTCAATGATTTTATGATAAAAAGCTTGGCTAGTATCTCTTTTTTTCAGCAAAAAACTCAAAACTTTTGTTTCCTTCATTTGTATACTTATCTCTCCGTCTCAAAAGTTCTTGGCTAAAAAGATTTCCGAGCATCTTTGTTTTACAGAATTGTGAGGCTTTGATTTTGTCCTTTTTAAATTTTAACTTCATGATTTTAAGTTTTTTGTCTTTGAAAATGCCATAGTCAAAGTTTTCTTTCAAATTCGTTCTCAAATGTTGCAAATGTTGCAAATATTGGTAGTTTTAATTTTCTTTTAAAGAATGTCATGCAAATTACTTTAGATTCCATCACAATTTTTCCAATCTATTTTTAATAGCTTTTTGAGTAGAAAGTTTGCTATATCTCTTTTTTGGCAGAAAAAATTAGAACTTTGAAAGTCTAATATCATGTTTGACTTCAATGCTAACAGGAAACTTAGATTTTTGCATATCTTCCTTTTTCGGCTTTTCTTGTTAGCAAGAAGTCTTTTTTTTCATTATTAATATTATTATTTTTGGAATTCAGCTTTTTCCTTAGAATTTAAATTTGAGACATATTTAAACACGGAGATTACCCACCTCCATCTAACCCCTCTGTGCAAACCATGGGAAAATGAACTGTCCAAAAGCGGAATAAATAATTATTAAATTCAAGATATGTATTTTGAGAATGTCCAAACTACATAGTACATTCAGACCTGCCTTAGACTGAGGCCATTGGAAATACAATTATATGGTTCTTGCATTTACCCAATAGGCTTTGGGGGCACAAGGGGCATTGGAGAAGTGTTCCCAAACACACCTAGCTTTAATCGGCGAGTTCAACCTAGAATTTGTTCATGACAACACAGCAGTGAATGGTTTAATATAAATATAATCTTAATATGTTTATTATTCAACATTTCTTGAAAATTGCATTGTGGGTTCATAAAAAGTTCGAATTTTTTGTGCTTTTGGACAAAGAGATATAACACTATCCCAAACAACTAGCGATTTTCCTTATTTAAAGGATCCGCCACCAAGAGAAGCCGTGGAAACGCTTGACACGAAGGATCGAATGGCAATTCATTTGAAAAGACTTCACAAACCCAGAAGCTGCTGTCGATTAATGGAGTGCGCATCGATTTTGGGCATTCCTTTTGAGGTTCGTTTTCGATGTAAAGTGACCTGTGCAGAGTTTTCAGCAGCCTTGTGAAGGTGTTGAGTGGGGTTGTGTGACGAAGGAAGGATCATTGGCCGGAGCTTCAAGCGAGGGAGGATGATTCGACCTGATGCACCTCCGACCGCGGTGCTGTTGGTGGAAATTCAACCATTGAGAGGTGTCAGACAGGACAGAGCCCCAACGGGAAACAAGTTTCAAATACTAGGAAACCTGAGGTCGATGGTGGGTACAGCGAATGGATGCTCGTTTCACTCAGGAGTAAAAACCTCCAAGCATTTCAATGAGTGGTCGTGCAGCGAATGGGTGGAGCTCGGGACCAGAGACGATGGAGGTGAACGAGGGACTAGCTGCAAACGCTGTCATAGTCTATAGACCAGGTATATCGATCTCATCGTAACCATTAATTACGTGGTTTCATCATCAAGCCCAACGTGATCAACAGTTGAAAGTTGAAATGAACTTGGTTTATATGATTTGTACATTAGGTCAAGTAAGTCGACTGAATTTGATAATTCTTGTCATCCAAACATCAGTCATTAGACATTCATTCTTTGCCTTAGTCCAGTATACGCATTAGCTGTACTTCCAGAATGTTGCATTTAGTCGGTAAGAAATACGGTAAATCATTAAGTTCCACTAGAGATGACCATGCACACATATGAGGTACGTGCCTAAAAAATAAAATAACTACTTACGAGAACCAGAACACAAGATTGTACACCGTGAAGAGTCTTGGCAAATCAAATACACTGCACAATAGGAATAGTGCTTCTGAAATTAAAAGAAAGACAACTTTGTTGGAATTGTTCAGCTGCTGTTTTTTGTCATGTTTTCCTCTGTTTTCCTCTGTTTTTTATTAAAAAAACAGCCAAGTTCATTTAGTTATGTATTTAGTGTTTTTGCTATTTTCTAGGAAGTTAATAGCACGTTTGTGTGCAGTTATGTGTTGCACGTACGTGAGCAGTTTTTGCTTTGTATTTAATTGTGGTACTCGACAGTTTTTTTTTCTTAAGCACAAGACGTATGAAGTGCTATGCTCTGTTTTTTTTATCTTTTCTCTCTCTCAAACAACAGAAATTTTTCTGTTTTGATTGTTGTTTTTATGAGCTTTTAACATTGGTATCAGAGCGCGTTTGTGAGATCTTAAGGGACTGTGAAGTGAGGGTAAGTGAGTGAGGATTGCTTCCAATTTGCAAAGAAAAAGCTGATGGAGGCAGGATCGAGTGGATTCTCTACAATGGCTGCTCCAGTCTTTACTGGGGAAAATTATCAAGCTTGGGCTGTCAAGATGACGGCATTCTTGGAGGGTCATGATTTATGGGAGGCTGTGGAGAATGATTATGAGGTTGCTCCACTTCCAGACAATCCGACCTTGAATCAGATAAAGTACCATAAAGAGAGAATCACAAGGAAGGCCAAGGCAAAGTCTTGCCTGTATGCTGCTGTTTCACCTACTATCTTCACAAGGATCATGAGATGTGATTATGCAAAGGCAATATGGGATTTCTTGAAGGATGAATACGAGGGAGATGAGAAGATAAGAGGCATGAAGGTGCTAAATCTCTTGAGGGAGTTTGAGAGACAGCAGATGAAGGATTCAGTGTCAGTGAAGGAGTACTCTGATAGGCTAGTTGGGATAGCTGAAAAAATCAGAGTTTTAGGGACTGACTTGAAGGATGAAAGGCTTGTTCAAAAGATCATGGTATCTCTTCCAGAGAAGTTCGAAGCCACCATAGCTTCTCTGGAAAATACAAGAGACTTAGCTGATATAAAGCTTGCAAAATTGTTAAATGCTCTGCAGCACGGAAACGTAAGACTGATGAGAAGAGAAGAGTTTGTAGAGGGTGTGCTGCAAGCTAAAGTGAAGTCAAATGATTGAGGCAAAGGGAAGAAATGGATTCTGTCTATAGAAAATGCTGGTGACTCCAAGTTTGTAGCAAAAGAAGGAAATTCTGGTGGGTCTAGCAAATGGAAGATGAACAAAAAGCCTTGTCAATACTGTGGTGGAACTAATCATCGCTTTTAGATGTTGGAGAAAGCCCGATGCTAGATGCGAAGATGTCACAAGTTGGGTCAGATGGAAGCCATCTGCAAAGAAAAAAATTACCAGCAAGCAGGAAAAGCACAGGTAGCAGTGAATGAAACTAAGGAAGAGCACTTGTTTGTAGCTTCTTTTTTCTGGATCTTCTGTTGGGAATGATGCATGGCTGGTGGATAATGGATGTACCAATCATATGACTGGCAATTCGAAGCTGTTTAGGAGTCTAGACAGGTCAGTCAGGTCCAGAGTCAAAATTGGCAACGGACAGTATATCGAAGTGCAAGGGAAGGATATAGTGACTATTGAAGGAAATCATAAGGTGAAGCTGATCAGTGATGTTCTTTTTGTGCCAAACATTGACCAAAATTTGTTAAGTGTTGGTCAATTAGTTGAGAAGGGCTACAAAGTGAAGTTCGAAGGGAATGAATGTCTTATTAATAATGTACATAGCAAAGAAGTGCTAAGAATCTCAATGAGGGATAAGAGTTTTATGTTCAAGCCACAAGTGATGCAACAAATGGCTTTAAAGTGCAAAGAAGAAAATGCAGAGCTATGGCATAAAAGACTTGGGCATGTTCACAGGAAGAGTATGTCATTTATGCAGAGAAATAGCTTGGCAGATGACTTGCCAAGTTTGGAGGAGGAATTTCCACAGTGCAGAACTTGTCTTCTTAGCAAGCAAGCCAGATTTTCTTTCAAAGAAGGAGGCTGGAGAGTATGTGAGAAGCTGCAATTAGTCCACACAGATCTATGTGGACCTATGTCTAAGTCTTCTCTCAATGGTAGCAGGTATTTCATTACTTTCACTAATGATATGACTAGGATGAGTTGGATTTATTTTCTGCGAGCCAAGTCTGAAGTTGCTTATGTGTTTGTGAAGTTTAAAGCCTTAGTTGAGAATCAGAGTGGGAAGAAAATTAAAATGCTTAGGTTTGATAATGGTTCTGAGTATACTGCTCACAAGTTTAAGTTAAATTGTGAGCAAGCAGGAATTGTGCAGCAGGACACTGCTCCCTATTCACCTCAACAGAATGGGATCAGTGAGAGGAAAAACAGAAGTATTATGGAGATGTCTAGATGTATGATGCAGAAGAAGAAGTTACCTAAGAAGTTCTAGGCTGAAGCAGCTAATACTGCAGTGTTTCTATTGAACAGATTGCCCACAAAGGCCTTAGAGAGGTCAACACCTTTTGAAGTCTAGTATAGTGTTAAACCTTCTGTGAAAAATTTGAAGGTTTTTGGGTGTTTATGTTACACTCATGTTCCTGAGATCAAGAGGAACAAGCTGGATAAGAAAGCGGAGCTTGGAATCTTCATTGGGTACAGTCTCCAATCAAAGGCTTACAGAATTTTTCACCCTATGACAGGGAAGGTGATTGTAAGCAGAGATGTTGTTTTTCTAGAGGAAGATGAGTGAAATTGGATTGAAGGAAAGAGTGCAGAACAACAACAGTTTGAAAAACAACCTGCAATAGATGTAGAGGTTGATGAAGTTATAGATGGATTGGAAGACAGTGTGGATGATTTACTAGTGAAAGGCACAAGGTCACTTGCTGAAATCTATGAAAGAAGCAATGTGGCAATGCTCGAACCATTTAACTTTGTGGAAGTTAAGGAGGATCAGAGGTGGATTGCAGCAATGCAGGAGGAGATTGCAATGATCCAGAAAAACCACACATGGAAGCTTGTTGACAGACCCATCTGATAAGAATGTGATTGGGGTTAAGTGGGTGTTTAGAACAAAACTTAATCCTGATGGTTCTATCAATAAACACAAAGCTAGACTGGTGATGAAAGGTTACGCACAAATATGGGAAGTAGACTATTCTGAAACATTTGCTCATGTTGCACGACTTGATACAATAAAGTTACTGTTAGCTATTGCAGCAGAGAAGGGGTGGCATATATTTCAGTTAGATGTCAAGTCTGCATTTCTAATGGAGAGCTTGAGGAGGAGATTTTTGTTGAACAACCTGAAGGCTTCAATATCAAAGGCCAAGACAAGAGTGTATACAGGTTGAGGAAAGCTCTATATGGACTGAAGCAGGCTCCAAGAACTTGGTATGGGAAGATAGATCGATATTTGCAGGATTTTGGCTTTGTAAAAAGCTTAAGTGAGTTCACTCTTTATGTCAAGAAGGTGAATCACAGTGTTGTAATTCTGTCACTTTATGTAGATGATCTATTAGTGACGGGGAATGATATGGAATTGATAGAGAATGTGAAGCAAGATCTATTTGCAGTTTTTGAGATGTCAGATTTGGGAAATATGGCTTATTTTTTGGGTTTGGAAGTCAAATAGGCTTCATATGAGATCTTCATCTGTCAGGAAAAATACATGAAGGAAATTCTAAAGAAGTTTCAGATGGAAGATTGTCGAAGTGTAAGCACTCCTATGGCTGCTAAAGAGAAGCTGCAGAAGAATGATGGAACAGATGCAGTAGATGCTTCTATGTATAGAAGTCTGATTGGGTGTCTCATGTATCTTACAGCAACCGGACTAGATATTCTATTTACTGTGAGTGTTTTATCCAGGTTTATGAGTAGTCCTAATCAGTTACATTTGATTGCAGCAAAAAGGGTTTTGAGATATCTCAAAAGAACATTGTTCTTTGGTGTGAAGTTTAAGAAATGTCAGAAGTTTAATTTACAAGGATTTTCTGATAGTGACTGGGCTGGTTCAGTAGATGACATGAAGAGTACGTCTGGATATTGTTTCAGTTTTGATTCTACTTGTTTCTCCCGGTGTTCTAAAAAGCAAGAGATTGTAACTCAGTCTACTGCAGAGGCTGAGTTTATAGCAGCTACTACAGCTTTGTGGCTAAAAAAGATAATGAAGGATCTGTGGTTGAATTCTAGTGATTGCATTGAAGTTAATGTGGATAATCAGGCTGCTTTAGCAATATCACAAAATCCAGTTTTCCATGGCAAAACCAAGCATTTCAAAGTCAAATTTTTCTTTCTGCATGAGGTGCAACAAAGTGGTGAAATTAAGTTGGTCTATTGCAGATCTGAAGATCAGTTTGCAGATATGTTCACAAAACCACTTCAGGCTGGAAGATTTGAGCTGTTAAGAGAGAAAATAGGAATCTGCAGCAGCAACTGATCCAAGGAGAAGTTTGTTGGAATTGTTCAGCTGCTGTTTTCTGTCATGTTTTCCTCTGTTTTTTTTTATTAAAAAACAGTCAAGTTCATTTAGTTATGTATTTAGTGTTTTTGCTATTTTCTAGGAAGTTAATAGCACGTTTGTGTGCAGTTATGTGTTGCACGTACGTAAGCAGTTTTTGCTTTGTATTTAGTTGTGGCACTCGACAGTTTTTTTTCTTAAGCACAAGACGTATGAAGTGCTATGCTCTGTTTTTTTATCTTTTCTCTCTCTCAAACAACAGAAATTTTTCTGTTTTGATTGTTGTTTTTATGAGCTTTTAACAAACTTGATACCTACAAATATCACATGCCTCTGGAACCAAGAATTCACAGGCCATTGTTGCATGGATCCATGGAGACATCCGTGCATATTGGCGACTGAACATCATGCGGTGATGAACTACTGCTGTAGAGGATGAAACCTGATTTGAAGTCCATGTTGTGGGCGGATTGTCAGGAGCTGACCTGGGCAGTGGATATACGTTGGGGACAGCTCGAAGGTGTAGCGCTGGAGGATCATCGAAAAAGTGATTTTCACTTCTTCCGCCACGAAGCTCATCCCAACACAAGATCGAGGTCCGAAGCCGAAGGGGATGAACACAACCGCATTGTTGTTGGTAGCCTTAGCTATGCCTTCTGAGAATCGCTCCGGCTTGAATTCATGCACATCTTCCCCCCAGATTTCAGGGTCATGGTGAAGCTTAAGGGTCGGTATAAAGATCTGACTATTAGCAGGAAGAACAAGCTTCCCTAACCTCAGTTTCTTGCCAACTTTTCGAGTCAATCCGACTGCAGGGGGGTACAAACGCAGAGTCTCGTTCATGATCATGCTAATCTGCACATGAAAAAGGAAAAATGTTTAGTTAGTCATCATGTCTAACCTACAATTCGAGTGAATCGAAAAAGGTTGACCGGGACCAAGACTTGAGTTGTTTTCTATACCTTCTTAAGCTTTCCTAGTCCATCGGAATCGGGGTCTTTATTCCCAAATACGTTGAGAACCTCCCTTCTTGCTTCCTCTTGCCATTCTGGATTAATCGCTAGGAGGAATAACATCCATGCCATCATTGAGTTGGTAGTTTCTTGTCCGGCGAGGTAGAATGTCTTGCACTCATCCACCAGATTATCTACCGTGAATTTTTTGCTCTTGTCCATATCGTGCAAAGCCTTCACAAGTTGTCCTAGGAAATCATCCCCAAAGCCATCTTCTTCACCGGCCATCACCTTCTTCTCTCTTCTCTTGATCATCTGTAAGATGGAATTGCGTATGCCTTTCTCAAGTTTCTCCGCTTCGACCTCATCCGCTGTCTTCCAAAGCTTACTGCCAGCAGGATTCAGAACAAATTCCATAATTAGTTAGGCCTAGCTAAAACTCTGATTCTGAGATTGAAATGTCCTACGTCTTTTGAGGCTTGAAATTTGCCTTTGCACAATGAACAAAACTGTTGCCTGACCATCATCAAAAATTTGCAGCTTGCTAAGTGTGATCTCACATCAGTAATTTTAGTGATAAAAATGTTTATCAAAAAACAGTGTACCTCCTTCGAATGCATTTACTCACCTGGAAAACTTGTCAGGATAATCAAGTTCAGATGTCTAAAGTTCGTTTTAAAAGTGATAATCACTGTACGTTCTAGCTTCTTCATCATAAAAATGGTCAAAACAAAATTTTCCTAGAAAAAATTTGCGATACCTTATTCCTGGTAATCTTATATTGAAAGCATTTTTGGATGTTAACATAACCAATCCTGTCAACATCTGAAAAATGTTCCTCCCCTCAACATAGCTGCTCCCGAACGCAGTTCTTGAAATCACTTCGGATGTCAATAACTTAAACTCTCCGAACACCTCGATCTCTTTCCCTTCTTGATTCTTCCATTTTTCTAGCATTGTGTGAACGCTCTCCACCATTGCCGGTGCCATATTCTGCAATTTCAATCCCCCCAAAATAATTAGCAAAACCTCAAATCAGACAATTCTCTTTTTCAATTGAGTTCAACTACCTTCAAACTTTCCCCATGGAAAGCGTGATTGGCGAGTTTACGCTGGTTCGCCCATTTCTCGTCATCGACTGTACTCGCGAGCCCATCTCCTAGAATCTTCTTGCCAAAGTCCTTAGTTCCTGTTTTTGGGTATGTTTTCTCTCTGTCAAGCAGCACCTCCTTAATAAGCTCTGGCTCTGTGATGACCACTTCAGCTTGAGGTCCGTGCCAACTCAGGTAATTCCTCCCTACAAAGTTGCACAAAAGTTCAATATCAGAGCGTCACGACACTAATGAAACTTAAGTTTAGTATTTTGGTAATTACCGTATGTGTCTATCCATGTGTTGACTTGAGGGTGAATCTTAGGGAATATGTCGTGAGAGAGATTGTTCATGGGCGTGTTCCTGACTTTCATCTTCATCTTGATTGCTTCCTTGGTGCTTCCATGGAGGAACCTGTAAGGAGGGCCAGAGATCCCTTGTTGGGCCATCATCCTCTGTATCCTGAGCGGGTTCCACCATAACTTGTGCAAGAGCTTGGCAAGAGACCAGAGAAGAAACAGAAACAGAGAGCTCAGGAAGATGACCAATTGCATGGTTCAATCAGGGGATCAAACGATAAAGGAAATGAAAACAGTGAAAATTATGATACTGGGTTTCTCTTATGAAATGAAGAAGTTCGATTGATTTAGGTATTTATTGTGTCTTTCGGAGGATTCTATGAGCCGGACGAAACAACCAGCGTATAGGGACGAGCTGATTAACGTCATCCGTGACCTCATTGCCGATCTAGAATTATTAAATTCAACCCAGAAAAGGAAGAGCACTTGACGAGCTCACTCTTGGGTGATCCGGATGCCAGCGTATCCAATTCACTGAATGAATCGCGTGATTCCCAAGGAGACCAACGACCAGCGGTAATGGTGATGAACAAGTTGTGCATGCGCCTGGTACTCCTCCAAGCCCACGACAAGTTGGCGTCTCGAATGTGCGCAATCTGTCGAAAAGCCCTTTCCAAAGCCAAACCTTACTGAGAATTCGATGAATAGAGAATTCGTCAAACTTTTCAATTAGAGACACAAGCCGTCTTGGTCGTCTTCTCAACACAGGAACTGTTTCTTAGCAAATAATCTCGCTTACAAGACGCGACATAGATCGATGAAAAATTCAAGGGCCAACGTATAAAGGACACAATCGTGAGCACGGGGATGACATCGGACGTGACGAGGAAACACCAAGACCATCTATCACTCGCTTTCATCTTTTTCTTGCTTAGCTCGAAAAGTTCTATACCGCACAATCTTTAATGGCAGATCCAAAAACAAATTTGGCCTTCTGTTTCCGTTGCTTCATCAACACGCCCGTATAAAGGTAGCCTAGCTGCCACATAGTCGGTCAAATCAGGAGGGTACCTCAGGGGGGATCGAACCCCGAATCTGATAGGACTTGATGAATGACTCGACCGCTTGTTAGATCCATTAGGATCAAAACATAAATTGATCAATTGTACGCGGTCCATTAGATAATTATATTTCAAGAAACTTGGAACAGACATCTAATGAATACGTACCAGATCCAAAACACAGCTCGTCTAATCCGTTAAATTAAACATAGGTCAATCCAACTCGATTGTGACCCAGGACACATCTTTGAATTAAAATAAAACTTCAATAGGTTTTTCATGAAACTAGAACCCACAAGCTCACGAAGGCATTAAAAGTAGTCTCTGTACGTTGTTATCTCAGCATTAACTGGGCCATATATGCTGATTAACAAGCTATCGGGGATGAAATACAACTTGAAGTCCGTGTAGGGGGCGAGTCGTGACGATTTCAGCTGGACTGTGGATGTACCCAGGAGACAGTTTGAAAGCGCAGCGCTGCAGAATCATCGAAAGGACAATTTTCACCTCGTTCATCGCGAAGATCATTCCCACGCACATTCGTGGCCCGAAACCAAAGGGAAGGAACACAACTGGGTTGTTGTTTGTAGCTTTAAGGACGCCTTCCGAGAATCGGTCCGGTCTGAAGAGGTGCACTTCTTCTCCCCAGATTTCGGGATCGTGGTGAAGCTTGAGGTTAGCTACGTAAACTTGAACGTTAGGAGGCCTAACCTGAGCCCCTGGTTGACTTTTCGAGTAAACCCAATCGCAGGAGGATATGATCGGAGCGCTTCGTTCATGATCATGCTGATCTGCACGCAAGAGAAGACATTACTTGACAACACGTACAACTCAGAATTTAGAAGAAGGACGATTTCATTGTTTCATTCCCAATAAAACAATTCTTTCCCGACCTGGTCAGTATACGAAAGAGTTGGCGGTCACTGGTCACGTAATTTCCCAATAACTTGTTCGTAATTTATGACACTTTTATCAAATCATCAACATTTCTTATATTTAACTAAATTTTATTTGCCTGTCTTGCTAATTCTTTTAACCTTTCAATTTCTATATGAATTCATCAATTTTAATTTAAGTGACTCATCAATTATTTCCGATTAGATTACATACTAGTCTTGGATTACTAGCTCTCATTTGAGTCCAATGTTTGATTGATTGTTTTTTTTTTTTTCATGTTATGAATTTATGTTATTGTTTACCAAATTTTATTTGTCTTTCTTACAAATGCCTTATAATTGTCAAGTCTTACATGAAGTTGCCAATTTTTATTTGCGCAACTTACCATTTTCCCCCATTGGATTACCAATTTAATTTAACAAATCTCATTTAAGTTGCTTACCTGCATTTATTTAATCTTTTTTTTAATGAATTTACCAATTTATCTATGGAGTTACAGATTTTTATTTACAGCTTCCATAATCATCATCATGGTTTCCTTAGTGTCTCCATGGATGAACCTGTAAGGAGGGCCTTTCATTCCCTGTCAAGCCATTATCCTCTATATCCTGAGTGGATTCCACCATAATTTTCGTGCGAGCTTGGTGAGAGACCATAAAATGAGAAACAAAAAGAGAGAGCTCAACACGATTGCAATACTAATTCCCATCATCATATAAGATCGAGAGAAATTTTTCCCAGGCTTGTGGAGTGAAATAGTGCACCTGTGGTTGGTTAGGGTCGATATCATTTAAGAAGGAATCTTTGGGGTGGGGTCGATGTCATTTAAGAAGGAATCTTTTGCTTGTCCAATGCAACAACATTTTTTACTCTGATATGAGACTCGGAGAAAAGTCAAATTGAGACTCGATTAACATTCTAAAGTAAAACAATGATGAAGCATGTTGATAGCGATTGCATCAAAATTAATAAGCTCTCTCACATCATGCAGTGCATTAACTTTATTTTACAGACTAGTAGTTATCGATACCTAAATTTTCTCATTTTATTTAAGAGTTAACTGCATAGAAAATTACACATTAATTTTTTTTAAAAAATAAGTAAAATAAATAATTTTCATTCAAATGCATTGCACGTGGACATTAAGAACAGCTGCATAATTAGTATTAATAATTAAAATATATATATAATTAATTATTTTTTATTTTCCTTTAAAAATCGAAAAAAACAATAATTAAAAATTATCATTAAATTTTAATTAATTTCCCTTTCTCCAGCTCGCGTGCTGGTCTTCTTCCCCCTCTGGAGGATTGTGAGAGGGCAGGTGGCGGCATGATCAGGCCGGTCGGCAAGCTGGCGGTGGCAAAAGCCAGGCACACCGGTCGCTGGCCATTAAAAGGAGAGGGGCTGAGAGAGAGAAGGGGATTCGGTTTTGAGTGGGGAGTTTTGAGAGAGAGGGCTGGTTCCATTCTTCGGCTGAGAGCTGCTCGAGAGAGGAGATCCGAGAGAGCTTGAGGGAGAGAACTACTTGAGAGAGAGTGGAGAGCAAGAGAGAAGCTCGACCGTGCTCAAGATCGCACTCCCCGGCACCCTTTTTTCCGCTTAAGTTTTTTGTGTTCAACCCCCTTTGACCCGAGGATCTCGTCTCGATGACACCAGGGCGGCTGCTGGCCACGGCTCAATCCGTCTCAGGCCAGCCTGCTGGCCGTCGTCAGCGAGCCGAGTAGGGCCCCGCTACCCAAGCGCACCGGCACGCTCCATGTTACTCTATATTTTGGCTCATCGGATCGGGGTTCACGGTTCTTCGGTTCGTTCGAGTCCTGACCACAGCCGTGCTGCGTTTGGTTGCCTATTCGACCCTACTTCGTTGCCTATAGCTATCTCGGTCTTGGCTTGATGTCCCGTCGAGTTATCGTCTGCCATCTACCCTCCAGTCGACGCCGACCGGGTGTTCGACGAAACGTCTCCGTGATGCCCCTGAAAGCCGCGTTTTGTCTTGCTGAAGCCGTAGACCCCTTTGTCCATATTTGTTGGTTTTTATTAGTCATTGTCACAATTACTCGCTTCTTTTCTTCATTATGGTTGTGTGCATATGCGTCGCATGCTTTCCGTTCTCCGTTTTGGCGATGGATGGTGGCCAACCATGGCAGTCGCCGAGGGTGAGGGCGGATGATGGACGAGGGAGAAATGTTAGTCTTGCGTCTTAATCTTCTAGGCTTCTGCTTAGGATGAGCGAATATGTAAATTTGTTAAGATTCGCGTGACAAGGGGAGGCTACAGGAAGGAGGGGAGCCTCAGCAAGGAAATGAGAGAAGATAGGAAAAAAAGAATAAAAGAATATAAAAAAAAAAATTATAAAAAGAAAAGGCCAAAGATAGAAAAATAAAAATAAAAATAAAAATAAAAAACAAAAATGGGCTTCGTTAGTATTATGGGCTGGGATAGATTGGGCTGAGGATAGAAAATGGACATGGGCTGGAGGTTGAGTGGGCTATCTTTCAAAAACTTCATGGGCCAATTTATTTAATTCCGAGTGGGCCTTAGAGCCAGCCCGGTTCTTAGTACAACCTAGAGCCAGTTAAGAGACCCGGTCCGACTTCTTTTTTTCTAATATTAAAAAATCTCAAAAAATATATTAATTAATAAATCATTCCAAATATTGAACCTAAGCAGATACTTAAAAGGCTCACGGAGGAAATAGGTGGGAGAACCGCCCTGAGGTGAGAGACCCTACGTTGTCCTCCTATTCCCTCTTTGTCGGAAAGACAAAGATAGACAGGGGATTGAGGGGCCTTATAGTGGTGAAGGTAAACACCACGTCAGAACTACAAATTCTAGTTACTATCGGGTAGACATGTATAGTAGCATCTCGTACCCGTGAGCGAGGGTGGGTTAAAAGCCCACAACTAGGTTGACATGCCTTACGGCACTGTCCTTAACCACAGGTTGACCCGGTTCCCCCAGTTGAGGATAGTGCCGTCAAGAATTCAAAAAATTCTAAAAAAAATATTTAAAATTCAAAAATTCAGAAAAATCCATGGAAAATTTAAAAAATTTGGAAAATAAAATTCTTTAGAAAATTCAAAGATGTTAAAAATATTTAAAAATCCTAAAAATTCTCAAAAAAAAAAAAAAGATTGTGGTAATATTATCTTAAAAAGTGGGAGCCTTTTGATCTAAGATTGTGGTCAAAATTGTATAAGCCCTTAGGGTTTTACCTTAAGATTTCAATTGTCCTTATAGACAAATGCCATTGATTGCGCCCTCTTGATATGACTATGACTTCCCTTTAGCTTAGTTAGGATTTGCATTTATTTATCTCTTAGTGCTAGATGTTTATTTTCCCTTGCGATTTATTCAATGTTTCATTTGGTTGTTGATTATTATTTTAATGGTTGAGCACCCACATGATCAACTCATATATTAGTGGATAAGTTTAAAATCAATCACAACCGTCTGACAAAAATCTTTTCGAAATGAACAAGATTAAATACCAAATTAGCACTAATTGATTAATTAGTAAAACAAAATCCCCGACCTTAGATTTTCTAGTTGTATAGGAAGTAAGGTACGCTCTTATGTTTCAGTTGGTTTTTAACCGATCCCAATAAGCTAGTAGCGACTCATTATTAGAAGATTTTTATGAATACTCCAATGTCGCACGAAGTATGAGCTTGGGAAAGCTCACACCTAATCATGGGTCGTAGGCCTATGTTTTAGACAATATCCTTAAACCTAAATATATTTCCTCCCCCAAATGGTAGGTCGTGACAGTAGTCGTGTGAGAAAAGCAATTGTAAAAGCAATTGCAAGAAGAATGCCAAAGAGAGAGAAATAGAGAATTTATATTTTGATTATGTAATCCGATTTGATTTCCTTTAATTTCCTCTATGTAAACCTATAAATAGGCTCTTTATGTACTTTTTTTAATATATTGAAATACAGAGAATTCATAATTCTCTTTTCTACTTTGTATTTAACTTGGTATCAAAGTCTCATTTCCTAAAGCAGTCTCGGTGCACCTAAAAAACTTCTCTATTCTATTTTGGAGAAAGCAAATCATAAAGACATTGCCGTCTATGTCTCAATGGGTTGGCTGCTGAAGCCAGAACGAAAGGAGATGGTCAAGATTGGAGGGTACTGATAATAGAGTATTTGAAGAATCCCTAATCTTGAGACAAGATATTGAGAAAACAAGCAATGAAATATATACTCTTGGGGGAAGAGTTATATTGGCATATCATAAATGAAGTATTGTTGAGGTGTTTGGATAAAGTGGAAGCAGTGTTGGCAATGACCAAGGTCCATAAAGGGATTTGTGAAGCCCATCAAGTGGGTATTAAAATAAAATGGTTGATGAGACGTCACGGTTATTTCTAGCCTACAATGACCCACGACTATATAAACTACGCAAAAGGGTGTAGACTTTGCCAAATACACAGCCCGATCCAACATGTCCCAGCCACCTTACTGAAGCCCATAATGAAGCCATGGCCTTTCAGAGGATGGATGATAAATATCATCTGGAAGATATACCTGCCATCAAGCAAGAAACATCCTTACATACTTATGGCTACCGATTACCAAGTGGGTGGAAGCAGTGTAATACAAGAACATAACCCAGAAAACTGTAAGAGAGTTTATTGAGGAGTATATTATACATTATTTCGGCATTTCCGAAACCATAATGGCAGACTAAAGGACTATCTTCATGTCTACCGAAGTTCTCGACTTCGTAGAATCGAGATGAATGAAGATGGTGCATTTGACACCATATTATGCACAAGCCAACGGGCGAGCCAAGGTGTCAAACAAAGTCATTATTAATTTGATAAATAAGCATCTTGAAGAAAACCAAGAGAATGAGATGTGACTTTGTTGACGGTGCTATGGGCATACTGCACGTTGAAGAGATCAACAATAAGGACGAGCCTGTATTTGTTGACCTACAGCCAGGAAGCGATCTTGCCGTTAAAAATCATAGTGCACTCATTAAGGGTTAGGCTTCAAAGCGAGATTTTGCCAGGGGAATATAATGAAGTGATGTACATGCAGTTGGACAAACAGGATGAGGTAAGATCGGCAGCTCTAGACCGTGCGATTGCTCAAAAAAAGCAAGTAGTTGGGACCTATAATAAGCATGTTAAAGTTAAGTCCTTCCCCGTAGAGGATTTGGTTTGGAAGACAGTTCTCTTGTTTCACACGAAAACCGAAACATTCGGTAAGTGGTCTCCCACATGGGAAGGACTACGTCAAGTTACTAATATGTTAAACGGCAACGCTTATTGATTGATGAGCCTAGAGGGGGGGAGAGTTGTCGCGTTTCATCAATGGAAAATATTTGAAGTTGTATTATCATACGATATGGGAAATAAGGGAGTGGAAAGAGGAAATATAAGTTCAAGCTACTTCTTCATTCTAAAAGACTGTCAGCAACACATGCTTACAACCAAGGTAGAGAAAAGAAAAACATTGACAGCCCCACACGGGCACACATCTAGGTCCTATGGAAATAGTTGAGATGCAATAAGGGCTATGGATTGGTAATGAGAATAAACGCAAGCTATCCTTTGATCACTATCAAGAAGTCCTTCACATGCCTCTCTATATGGGAGTTGGCCTACTCACTCTGGGCTACTAGCGGGTGCATCTCGTAAGCTTTTTCAAAGAAATGCTCCTTCTCCAAGGCCTTGATTTTCACATCCTGCACATATAGGCGACCCTTCACTTCGGTAAGGAACTCACTGAAGATTGACATTTCTAGACCCACGATAGATAGCCTCTTGTTCAGCCCAACGATACATTTATTATCAATAAGGGATCTCCCAGCAATAATTCTATCTTCCTCCTTAGCAAGCTTGCGCCCCAATTGAGTTTGTTTGTCTCAAAAGTGAGATACCTTCTTCTCTGCCAAAGCTATCACCTTGCAGTACCAGTTCATGGTGCAAGCAACATGGTCAGCACGTTAGTCAAGAGATATGACCCTTTCCTCTAGGATGGCCTTCTCCTCGATTTGGCAAGGTTAAGCTTGTGAGCTTTCAAGCCATTTGAGAAGGGGAGAGATAAGGTGTCATACTGACGATGGAGCTCAAAATCGCTAACTGAAGCGACATCCATATCTGGGAAAAGCCTCCTCATAGCAACTTCCTTCTCTTCGTCTTTGGCTATGAAAGCCAAATCTCTAGAGAGCAATTTATAAAGTTGCTTCCACTTCTCAACTGCTTCGACTAAGAAAATATGAACAAGAGGGACTACTCTGCGCATGACAACGCTTCTGTTCCCGGGAAGAGTTTTTTTTCAGAAATAGTTCTTTTCTATTTTTGCTGCGGGGAACAATTTCTGAGTAAAAGAACCCGTTTGGTAAAGATACAAAATTTCTACTCTTGGAATAGAAAAAGAATATAAATTCGTTTGGTAACGCAACAATTTCTTTTTGTATTTATTCATTTTTTATTTTTGCTGACGGGTCGCCGCCGCCGCCCGCCGCCCCCGCCGGCCCGCTAGCCGCCGACCGTCACCGCCGACCACCACCGGAAGCCCATCGGCGGTGACGGTCGGCGGCTGGCGGTCATGCAGCGGCGGCGGCTGGCGGGCCGGCGGGGGAGACGGGCAGCGGGCGGCGGCGGAGGCGGCGGCCGGCGACGGCAGTGGGCGGTGGCTCGGGCGGTTGACGGTGGCCGCAGCAAGAAAAGGAAATAAAAGAAAATTAAAAAGAAAATCAGCTCATTTCTAGAAATTGTTCCCGAGAACAAGAAGCAATTTTTTTGCTTCTCAAAACTCTTCACGGGAACAAAAAATTAGAGAAATTGTTCCCGGGAATAAATGTTTTACCAAACAGGTTTTTGTTCTTTTTTTGTTCCGGAGAACAAAAGAACAGAAATTTTGAGGAAGAGAAATGTTGTCATGCAGCCCCTAAGGGTGCGGCTATCTTTGGAAGTAAGGAATGGGACAGTTTGTGAGGATGAATGAGCCTAAGGGGAAGGCTATTTAAAGCCAAAGTACACGATGATTGAAGAGATCATCTATAGTGGAAAAGAGCACAATCTGATTAATAGTGGGGGATTGGAAGGTAAGAGGGAAGTTATTGAAGTCTCGGGAATCACGGGAGAAGTCGAAGAGTTATGAGGGTAATTATGGTCTATGAGCTCATCAAATCCTTTCAGATATGAAAAGATCAGTTTGAACGATTTATGTGGCCTTTAATGAGTGGTTCATACCCCAGGAAGGTCAATCGATCAGGTAGATCACGGCTTTTGGCATGATTCACCTTTGCAAGAAGATATCTTGACTTTATTGATTAGAAAAGATTGTACTGGAACCAAAAAAAAAAAAAGATTGTACTGGAAGATATTGGTGTGGCTGTAGTTATCAAGATTGAGTGTCAAATCAAATCCATTAGGCTTGAGGAATTAGGCTGTCAATTAATTATCTGGGGATGATTTGAAAATTATAAAAGGATCATCATCACATAAGGATTGGGAGAAGAAATCAATTCAAGAAGTTATCCTAGAAGAGTTAAAAGATAGATAAGTAGTTCTTCCCGAAGGACAAGGTCACCCAATGCTTAAATATTGCAGGATTAACACAACACACGGAAAGATAAGTACATTCCATACAAAAGGAAGTGTATTTGCAAAACTAGCTTAAGTGCGATGAGGAACAATTAGAAATCGAATTGTTAACATAAGGCAAGAACAAAGTTTCTAAGCCACCATTCCAACACCAAGTTCTTTCATGATGCTGAGTCTTTCGGAAGGCTTGAGCTCGGATGTTTTTGTTCAGATCCTCACAATTATGAGCAAGGGCCACTATGGCGTCTTCGAATTGGTGAATATCTTGAGTTAGCACACAAACATATGTTTCAATTGAGCTCCATTCGTTCTAGAATATCAACTGAAGATGGGTTGTTGCGGTCGATGCGTTGAACAAGTAATGACAACTCTCACCTATTGTCACTCAATTGTTCCATCCCAATTGTGACTGGACGGCGACAATGGTTGACACTAGTGGCGGTGGAAGAAGAAGAGAGAAGGAAGAAGAACAAGAAGAAAAGAAGATTCTGGAATTGTTTCCGACAACAAAGAAGTAATATTTTTTTTAACTCCTTGATTTTATTTTAAATCTATTCTTATGAATAAATTTATTCTCGAAAATAAAAAATTTATCAAACAGATTTTTGTTCTAAATATATTCCCAAGAACAAAAGAATATAATCAGTTACTATTTTGCAAGTTACCAAACGCGCTTTTATTGGCTGGGTTAGCCCATGCATAAAACCCTTCTTTACTCACTCACTTATGATGGACTAAATAAGAAATAATGGTTTAAACTATTCACTCTCCCAAGATACAAATGATAAAGGTACATAAAATTGAACCTTTTAAGGTTAAGAATTGGTCGTTTATCGATGGGATAGTAATGTTGACATGTTAGGGCATGTTATCCAGGTCAACTAAATAATATAACACATAACTTGGGAATGTTCCCTTATGGAAAATGCCGACAAAGTCGATATCTCGAGAAATACCCTTCCTAAAGAATGAAAACAACTATCGATGATCTCTAGGAATTTGATGAGTGTCCACAATATGATATTCTTGTGGAAGCTTTTCTAAGACAATATATAAAGATTGGGGCAACGAAGACCTCAACTCTTAAGAGACTTGCAATGGTCCTCCCTTGTCTACCGAATTCAAAAATAAGATTTCCTTTGGAATTTCATGGGTCTATCCCCATTCTTGTGAAGATTAAGAAATATTGACATTACTTCTTTAGGATTTGTGGTCATTAATGGACGTTTCTATGTTGATATTTTTCTTTCTTGTTAGACTTATGCATTGTTTATGGGATATTTAGTCATGAATATTCAATAGTTAGATATTGGGAACGTCTAAACTATCATCTCTACGGTATTAAATGTAAAAACATATGCTTCATGGAAAATAAGAGAATATTATAATACGTATTTCATACTATGTAGCATGAAATGACCAATAAGAGTTGGCAAAAGTTTTATTCTTAACTTTTAAGCCATGTGAAACTCTTGAAAATAAGAGTTCCTCAATTATGTACCCTCATGACTTATGCTTATTTTCAAATTTTTTAATCAATGTTTGCTATTTTAGAATGTTGTCAATAATTATGGATGATTCGATCTACTTGGACAATTCTAGAAAAATTAATTGAATTGAAATTGAGCTATTTAAGGGAAGAGGAAGATCAATTTGCTTTTGGTGTCATATTCTATTTTTATATTCATAGATCGCCAATTATGATTATTTTGAGTTTAATCATAATTGTAAATACAATATATATATAAAATACTTAAAGAAATCAAGAGAGATATAAATGTAATTGATTGATCTAGGGTATTACATACTAGATCTACTCTAAGTTATTATGTCCAACTGGAGCTCTTATATATTCCTACTAGATGTTAGGCAACGAGCTCTCAAAATATACTGGTTGTACAAATTATTTGTTGATATGAATTTTGCAAAGAAGAAAGACTTATATTTAGCCCATCGTGAGCGAGTGGGAGATAAAAGGGTTTTAGGGTTGGGCTCATAAATTTCAAATTAATGTTTTTATAGATATAACTGCCTTTGGCTTGTAGACACTTTCATGAATAATTTAGAGTGGATTAAGAAAGAAAAAGAACGCTTCCTCTCAACAAATATGACTTCTCTCTCCAACGAAAACAAAAAGAACTCTTTCTCGTGAGGCTACAATCAAAGCATTTAATCTATGGAAATAAGGTATGTTTTGAAGCATAATATACTCAGTTCGATCAGTAATTTAAGGATTCCCTAAGCATGTTTCTTGTGTGTTGGAATATGGAATTTTATT
The DNA here is from genome assembly GCA_014182725.1 of Eucalyptus brandiana. Lineage (NCBI taxonomy): Eukaryota > Viridiplantae > Streptophyta > Magnoliopsida > Myrtales > Myrtaceae > Eucalyptus > Eucalyptus brandiana. The sequence goes on from CM024669.1 coordinate 37,043,500, forward strand.
TCCTTCACCTTCAGGTCCAGCTATCACCATGTTGCTCGGCAAGTACTCCACTTCAGTACTCCTTTTTTGTTTCGGCTATCGGTTGCTTGGAGTGGTGTTTGGGCCTCACGGAGTTGAGAACTTTCACAGGTTCGAGCCGTACTTGCCTTTTCTCTTGCTTTGGCTCCTCCTCTTCTATGGCGAGAAGGTCTTTGATCTTGCTCTTCCTGGGGCACTTGGTGCCAATGAGGACCTTGAAAATGAAGCACGGGGATGGGGTGGCTTCTCAAACTTGTTTTTGTTGAAGTCTCCTAGGAGTCTGATTTCTTTAAAAAGGACTGCTTGGACAACCCTTATCCCCATGATTTCTCTCAACTACCATGGACTCTTTGGCCACGGGAAGTGTCTCCTTCCTCATCCTCGTGCTGGCGATCCATTCTCCACCCATTCAATTTAGACTTAGAGGATTTGACTTTGGTGAAGTCCAAGAGAGACTTGGCCACATTGAGCACTGTACTTCAAACGTCCCTGAGCTCGAGTTGGGCTCATGACTTCAATCCATCCATGAACGCACCGAGAGCCTCCTCCTCTCTAAGGCCGTCCTCTCTATGGTTGGGAATTTGGAGATTGAGCTCAGTCAATTTCTTTATGAACTCTCGGACCATGAAGGCAATAGAGCTTGCTACGAGCCTCTAAGTGAACTCAAGGAGGAAGTAATTCCAAAATTACTTGACAAAACTATCCTATGTGTTAATAGGATCAGCGCCTCGCCTGGTCTCGTCACACCTATTGCATAACCAAAGGATTGTATTATTGGTTAGGAACGCTGCGGTGATTCTTATCTTGAACATCTTGTCTTGGATGTTGATGTCACCAAAGTATTGCACTTTGCTCCATACAAAATTGTCCACCTCTTTGGCGGATTGGTTGCCCTTGAATTCCCTGGCTTTGGCACATCTAACTTGTGCGCCACTTGAGTTTGTGATGCTAAGTTTACATAAGGCAAGCACAATCTTGAGCTCTTGGATCTTTGCATTCAATGCTTCGACCTCAGCTTTGGGGTTGTCCTCTTTGAGCTTGAGGACCTCTATCTTCAAAGCATCGATCAACACTTCTAGGGCTCTGTCCTTCTTGTGCAAAGGGGCCGTGGTTTCATTCAGGAGTTTGTGAACTCGAAACAAAGCGTGTCTTCGACCTCATTGATGCAGTCCTTCACTTCGTCAAGTCCCTCCATGAATTTCGCCATATCATTGTGAGCTTTTCATTAAGAGCGGACAAGACGTCCAACAAGACATCCCTCTTTTTGGCTCAACCGTGGGTCTCCTTCACTTGGGCAACTTTCTCTCGGATGCCTCTCCATCCATAATAGCTTCTTGACTCGACATTCTCTCCTCGATCTCTTGAAACGACTTTTCTCAACTTACTCATCATTAGTCACGGGCCGATCGTTTGATATCATAGACAATATTACTCACATAAGCCATTTGCCAAGTTGGACTTCATTTCTCAAGAGATTTTTAGGTACTTCAGGAGCATTGCTATCCAACTAATTCCTATAAATTCCATTATTTTGCTCAAGAAAAGAAAGCAAAAATCTTGAAAAGACTTGAAGCTTAGTGATTAGTCGAATGGGCAGTCATTCGATACTCTTGAAGGTCTCTCCTATTTTTCTCAAAATTTTCATTTTTTTTTTAATGTGCCAGTACAAGCTTCGTCATCACTTTAACAGCTACACGGTATTGAAAAATGATGACCAAAAAAGAAAAAAAGTTTCAAGATTAAAGTGACAGATTAAAACAAGTTTTAGTACTTCTATTGTCATTATCTCAAAAGTATATAGCACATAACGTGGACGAGCAACAAGCTGATGTTCTTTTTTGGGTTCATAAAATTTGTTTCTTAGATCACCCAGCGATTTGTGAAGGAAGAACAAGAATAATATATGTATTCTATTAACTGAAGCTCATGGACAACAATAATATATGTATATAGCACATAACCTGGACGAGCAACAAGCTGATGTTCTTTTTTGGGTTCATAAAATTTGTTTCTTAGATCACCCAGCGATTTGTGAAGGAAGAACAAGAATAATATATGTATTCTATTAACTGAAGCTCATGGACAACAACAAAGGAAGTTCATGAACTTCGGGTTATCGTTCCTTCCACACTCATGAAACTGAGAGATTTTGAAGTGCGAAGGTTAAATATATTGAATCGAGACGGGGACTTTATTACTTTTGTACAAGAGCAATCCATGGCTAAAATCCGGAGTGCAAGAATCGCACTGGGATAGCCAATTCAATTAGCACCGCATGTAAGGTAGTTGGAGAAAGCTTTATATATAATGCTGAAGCAAAATCTGAAGACTAAATTAATTCTCATATCATAGTGGAAACAAATCGAAATGGCCTACGGCATACAACATTCTCGTATGCTCTGAGCATGGCCTCATATCAAAATCTAGAGGCAATAGAACGTTCGCAAAAGAATATAAATTATAGGTACCTATCAAAAGTTGGTACGCTAGTGTTTCCATTAAAAAGAATGGTACAACAATAAAAACACCTAAAACTTAGTGAGAAATCCATCTGTTCTTTTCCGCCATCATCTGCAGGAAACAACTGTAGGACCGTCCACAGCAGTTATCAATCTTTACATACCAGTAGGATCCTTCATTCGAGTCCATCTGGTTCGAATCCTTTATCATTTGCAACACCACAACTATCTTCGATAAGTATGAGCTTTCTTTGAAGTTGCTCATGACTGATTTCGTTGAATTCCGATTGCGGGCCAAGCATGTCGAAGTGGCACTGGAGCTCTTCACCGATAATCCCCTGTGGTATGCATTGTCTTGCATCCCTCAAACCTCCGAGAACCTTAGGTCCAGCAGAGATAGATGACAACTTAAAAATTCAAGCTGCAAACTTGAAGATCCTTCGTGTGCAGTATCTGTATCTTCCTGGACATATATACAAGGATGTCATCATGTACATTCTTCATGAGCCCACATTGTGGCCTCCTTTCCTCTCTACCTTCTTGATTATGTGCAAAGAAATTGCAGCTGGCCTTCAACCAAATCCAAACTGCTGTCACCTTCGCTTGAATGACACAGTTGCTAAGAACAAGTGATACCAGTACACGTGCCTTGGTTTAGTTGAAGAAATAAGGGGACTTCAGGACCTCTTTTAGATCAAAGTCTCCTCTCTCAGGTAATGGAGGAAAACGTGATTGGGGAAAAGATTTCTGAAAACTTTCTAACAACTGCAGCCACAAACCCAAAGAATAAAAAGAGAATCATGATAGAGAATACAATGGTGGTCATGCATCTAATATACTCTTTAACTCTACCAGAAGGAATGCACCCACAAATTGGGGTTGCATTTCCCATTCAGAAAACTAGAAGCCTGAAACACTAAACCTTCAGAAGATCTAAATGAGAAATACTAGAACAATTATCGTGTCAAAACAGATAAAAAGCACATTCTAGTTGTAAAAGGACCTACGATAGTATTTCAACTAAATACAACAATGTCAGTCAATTAAGTATATTTGGATGTGAGTTAATCCCGACCAAAAAAGTAAAAAGAAAGTATAGTCAGATCATGGTATCAAAAGATGCTGAGGAAGAATACTTTTTGCAATCTTATCCAAATGTCCATCTAAGTTGTCTTTCGATCTGATAATCGTAGCTAGATGTCCCTCTTTCCTGAATAATTTACAAGACAGTACTACTGTTGTACTTAACTATAAACTTTCAATCCAAATGTTCCATTTAAATTGTCTTGCGATCTGATAATCAATAGCCACAATTAACTTTCCTATAAAATTTACATATACTTCTACCAATTTGCTGTATTTTACTTAACTATTGACTTTCTCAAATTCCATAACTGAGCTATCTGATTTCAGCATAGCTGAGAAGTCCAGAGAGATTGACAGATATGAATGCTTAAAAACGAACATGCACTTACCTTTTTATTTAATCAGCAAACAAGCACTTATATGCAGTAAGCATTGTTTGCCCAAAGTTGGAAAAACAGGACTGATGGATGGGTTGTTCAGTTGGTAGACCATATGTTTAAATCAACTGTTCCATCAGCTCTCATTTCAACCGCTGATTCACGGTGCCATAACTAAGTGCTAAAATTGTTTGGAACCCCGTCATAGTTCAAATATAACATGGCATAGTGAGCTTTACCCAACCTGGATCAACAGAAATCTGATTTTTTGACATTTTTCACTTATTTCTTTTTCTTTACCTACCAAAAGTTATATGCATATTTTTGTGAACAATTTAGAAGCAATCTATGTTGTGCCAGGGTACTTGGCCCATTTAAGTAGTCAGCAGTACGATCTTGTTTATCACCATTTATTCATACAACATAGAGTATACTGCGAAAAACAGAAAGGAAGAAATGCCGAGATAGTATTTCGGGCTTGTTGAAAATGGAAAAGGTGCTTACATTCTCAAGTATAGGTGCCTCATACAGTTCAACAAACTTCTCCCTCAGAATCTTGTTCATTTCATCAACATCACATGCATGCGTCCAGTAAGAATCATGGACTCCTGTCACCAGATTTCCAGAGAAGTATAAGAATAATGCTCAGAGGTTCAGAAATCCACAAAAAAAAAAAAAAGTAAATATATAAGACCTGCAAAGTTTAAGCCAGCATTTTTGCATGCAACAGCAGTCATCATCATGTGTGAACCATCAAGGGAGTGGACAAAGTTTGGAGGAAAAGCCGTCCTCTGCCGCTTTACCATGACCTGGGGAAAATTACATAAAGGAATGTTACATATCACTATAGATTGTTTCGTACGACTGCTTTTTAAAATTAAATCACAGTTGAAAAGGAGTTCTTGCAACAACCTATTGCATGGCTAGGCAATTTAAGAGGTTCGTTCCAATAGCATGCTTGACATGTGAGGTCAACGCTCACAATGGTGACAGATGCAAAAAGCAGCTCATGTACATTTACTGGTGACAAGCCCTTTAATTCAAAGGGCTATTAATTGAAAAGAAAAAGAAAACACTATGCCTCAATTACCTTATCAGTTTCTCTTTGTAGCGTCAACACCTGGAGAGAAGTTTTAATCTGCACGCAATTCAAGAATAGTTCGGTTATTTGTAACTGATATAATATATGTGGAACTGTTTGTAATGAAACATTCCTGCATAAGATTACCAAGTGCCTTCCTAGCTGTCTATAGGGTTGTACAACAGGCAGTCCCAGAGGAGTGGTCCACCTCACTGGCTTATTTTCCGACGCTATTGCCTGTTGAAATTGGAATTCACCATCAGCACTAAAAAAACATATCACACAATCTAACAAAAACATATGAGTACTGAAAGCAAGAAAAAGTCTTCATTAAGAAATGCAACATAAAAAAAAAAAAAAAGAGCATTTAGCGAGAGAGAGAGAGAGAGAGAGAGAGAGAGAGATCTAATATGATTTACAACTTGCTTGTAATTGATGGAATGTCGTTATTTTTTTTATTGCTCTTCCTAGTGCTTTAGTAGCTGACAAATTTGATTGCTGTAATCGATGCATTGGTGACCGATATATCAGTTCAACATAAGAACGCTACTGAACATTCATTCACCATAGATAAAACAAAGAAAGAGGAGAAGTCTAGATCCGCCAACCAAATTATTTTACATCAATCTCATCTTGGCTCATGAATTCATGTACTTTGCGTTTTAATCTCCATCGGACTTCAAGCAGACATTAAATGGCAATGAATGCTATGAAATCTGCATGCAGCACGCACCTTAGCACATTCCCCCAACCAGCCCATAATGCCTCTTGCAGCTTCAAACATCTCTCCCAAGGCAGTCAGTGTGGTCTGCCCATGCATAAAATCTCAGTGAAATTAAAGATTCATTGAAAAGACAACCCTTAAAGTGTGAGATCACTTACTTTTGCAACGTAGCAAGATGCAGCAAACAGCTCATCATCTTCTACAATAGCATTGCGTTCTTTTAACCTCCTCTTGATTTGGTCACGAGCACCAACATAGGTGACTCCATAGACTGAAGTCATCACAGTCTGCTTTACCAATTTTCGGTCTACCTGAAATAATTCAAGTCATGGTGAAAAACTGTTAGTCTTGTCATTTAGCAGAATGACACCAAGAAATTTAGAAAACGAGAATGCTACTTCATAGCCTTCTTAAACATCATTGAATAATCATTTCAGGTAATTACTTAAACAGGTGAGACCTGGAGAGGCATCCAATCTCGCAAGTCTCATAAAGGTCTCCCAGGGAATCCCTTCGCAGAATCATAAAGGAATATACACAATTAATTATTTTCTTCTCAATTTCCACTAAGTTAAATGTTTGTGAGGTTGGATTTTGAACCCTTAACTTCACATCAGGCTGTCCCCAGACTCCCCAGTCTCTTTCCCACCTCTTGACAGCTCAGTGGCTTAGATTGTGATGAAGTCCTTAAACATTCCATTGGTTTTCAATGAGTCCATTGGCCTAGTTATTCATGGAACGGCTGACATCTGGTACCTAGCTTTCCATAAGAAACTGTTGTTGTTGGATTATGGTTTCTTTTCAACAATGCATGCAACTGTTTGCATTGCCACCTATCGTAAAACATGAACAAAAGGCCTGCTGGATGAAAATAGAAGATTGAGATTTTTTGGGCAATACAAATTGCCACACATCCATCAAAGAGACCAGACCATTATTTTAGTAATCTAACTTCTAGTCCGTCCAAGTGCATTGCTTCAACTAGTGTTCCTGGCTCAAACCTTAGTAAAGCCATTTCAGAATCATGAACCCATGATACCTGATTGATTAATCGTCTAGCATAACGGGCATTTGGATTTGTTGCAGGGTCTTTCTCCGCATCCCTCTTCATGATATCAACAACCCTGAGACATGAAAAGAATAGGATGTAAGATTGGCCTAACATTGGTATTGGTCACATTAAAATTTTGTTCGAAATATAACATATTTATATTGAAAACTACTTAGCAGCAGCCACACAAAGTGCAGATATTTGGGTGAACCAGAAAGGGAAAAATAAACAAACGGAATAAAAACAACACCAACATCAATATAGGCATTTTCAGTGATGTTTGGGAGTGCTTCTGAGGATTCTCAAGAGATGGAACAGCTCCCAGTACAGTATCTATAAACTCTCTAAGGCAAGAGCAGTTGGAAGCTAAAATAATAAAGCTAATTTTCAAGAAACAATTTGGGGGTGGTTTTGCAATTTCCCACTCCACAATTGCCTTACAAGCCGATCACTATGAAAGAAATTTCTATAACTATTGCATTTTGATATATCATCTGCTAAACCCTTTTTATAGCCACACCTACAGCATGATAAAGCATCAAAGATATCTTAGTAAACCCGAATGCATAGCTTTTCCCAATGTCACCACTGTTGGCAAAAGGAATCTCATTTAAGATCTTTATATTGCCATCTGAGATAACTCCCATTGTAGGTGTGGTTCTTGCTATACTCACAAGATCATGCTTTTAAAAGGGTTTTGCTTGTCCTATCTATAAGATTGCCAAGTTCAGGGGCTCCTGAAATAGCACCTCCAACTCATTTAATCATTGATGAAAGTTTGAAACATCATCCATACTCATTTACTTTGGTCTATCTCTACAGTAGTCATCGACCTCATCGTTGAGAGAGAGAGAGAGAGAGAGAGAGAGAACCTGGAAGCAATTTCTGAGTAAACATCTGCAGGTTTGTCTCCAGCGACCAGGTTCACTGCAGCAGCTCCCAACTACAATATAAAAAAGTATATCTTCATGGAAACACATCCAGTTAAACAGGGCAAAATAACATATTATATAGATTACATAGAGCACAATAAAAGCACTTTCCATATCACGCTCATTGGCTATTAGTTCTGCAAAAATGAGCTCCTTTAATATGACAGGTACTACATACTTTAGGGAGAGAAGATTGGACGAAAGACAAGGTTATGTGGTACTCCAAATTCAATAAGAACATTACATAATTAAGAGAAAGGCATTTCTGAATTGATCTGAAGCTGATTGTGACAGACAAATAGATGCATAATATAATAAATAGCAGTAGGAACTATCATGGGAACTGGGAAGCACAGTGTGCATGCTTCTAATTAGGAAATCCTCTTGTTTTGCTGCATAAGGTGCCTACATATGATAAATTCAACTGCAAACTCTAGATAACTTCAAAATTGAAAAGTATAAATTGCACAGAAGCATACATGGTACAGTTTGTGATATACAACACAATGCCTCAAACAAACAATTCAAGTTAGAACTTCATACAAAATTCACTTTAAAAGAGATATAACGAAAACGCATGACCAGTAGTGCATATCAGGCAAGGACAATATGGAAGTATGGCATGAAAAATACTGTAGTCTTTGAGTGAAGAACATTAAAAGATCTTCTTACCTTGTCCCTCCCTAGCGCAGCATAATGTTGCAAGCCATTGCATGAACCATCCTTGTACCAACAACATCCCAGGTTAATATGTGGCATTGTATATGTAACCAAACGCAAAAGTATATACTATACTATGTAATCAGATCAACTTTCAACTCAGCAGACAAACTAACAATATTTTGATTTGTCCACAGGTGGACAAGAATGTGAATGTAACGAATGATGCCACGAACAGACTAGTGAATGCCACTTAAGCTTAGGAAGAATACTATAGAACTGCAAGAAATTTCCTCACAAAATTGCAGTATATGCATCCAGATGTCAATACACTCAGTATGGTCAAGCTGAGAATATTTTCCACTATCGACAGATAAGAATAGATATTCATATGAATAAAGGTAGCCACACTAAGAATTAACAGACAATGACAGCATCGAGTTAAGAAAAAAGGATTTTCAGTCGAATGCAGCTTAGATCTCAAGATGCTTAAGCAAGATAGGGAGATGTGACTCTATGGTAAGGGTTTCTGGGTGGCTTATGCAGTAAACAGCTTGATGCATTATAATGATGCCATGGCCTTGTGATATCAAATTGACTGCTATTTCATTGTGAACAAAAAGGCCACTGATAGCAATAGCCACAACCACTACTGAACTGCCACTCCTTATTATTTGTCAATTTAGCAACACGCAACGAATTTTTTCTCAAGTCTGCTCGAAATCTCAATTAATCACCCAGTCCATTGAATACAGGGTTAAGTTTCTCCAAGCCCGAGAGAATTGATGCAGAATGCTTAATAGATGGTTTGAAGACCTTTGGAAGGAGTGTTAAATTAGGAAAGATTGATTAGATAATTGACCGGAAGTCTTTTCCTTTATAAATTAGGAGTTAAGTTTCCGATTTCAGTTTTAGTAGGACATTAAGTTTCCTATTTCAATTATGTTTCTTGTTTATAGATTCTCTATTTCTATTAGGAGTAGAACGTTAGAGAGTCTATATAATCCTTCGGTTCAATAGAGAAGTTGTACAAAAGTTAAACTTTGCAAGGATGGAGTGATGCAATTCTTCAGTGTGATGCCTAAGGAATCCTAGGTGTGATGCTTGGGAAGCTTTGGGTTTAAACCTAAAGATTTATGCCTCAACATGGACATGTCCTACACCCCTAGAAAAGTTTCTCCAATCAAATCAAGTGCCTTGGGGTTCTTTTTCATTGGCAAGTATCAAGAAAGCAACAAGAAATAGAATTTACCAAGATATGTTAGCATCTAACTCATATGAAGATCTACTATACTGAAAAAATTATTATTTGGCATGTGTCATGCCAATTTGAATAAGATCTATCATCAACTGCAAGATTTTGGAATTAAGTGTAACTATTCCTCCATCTTGATGATATTTTTTATTTTACTTATACTCCAAGATTCCAGAACAAAACACTTCAATGAATTCTAGACACTACACAGTTCACAGATGCATATGCCATCAAATCCAGCTGTCTGTTGAAGTGAACTGGCATCAACAGAAAGGCTGGATCTAAAAGTTAGCAGTATTTTTAGTTACAGAAAAACCTCATTCCAACTGACAAACAAATAATTTCCCTTAAACTTCTAATTTTGACATGGTGAATAGTTCACTAAACTCATACTCATGACCCAAAAAAAAAAAAATCACTCAACTCAGTGCACAGCTATAGAATCTTTTGCACAGACAAATTACGCTGATCATGACTCAACAACCGATTACCCACATAATTACCTAGATGCATAAAAAATGCGCAGCATTCAAAGTCTTGAACCTCAATACTCATTAAAGCAATACCTGGTGAATGGGCATATGTGAAAGATATGCCTCAGGAGAGGAGCTTCGTAATGCTTCTGTAAGATTAATACACACTGCCAAGCATTGAAAAGGGTCCTCTGCTTTCAACCACCAACGTCTTCCTTCAAGAGGCCTATCTGCAGAATTGAATATCTCATCTAAATGCTTTTCAGTAAACGCAATTCGATCCTCATAGGACTGCTTGTCCACACCAGCAGCATAGAGATTCGCCAATTGTATCTTTAGCCAGCGTAAGCCAGACTTTCCTAAAGGGCGTCCCTCAGCAAACTCAAGAGTGCCTCGACACAGATCAGAGCCAAGATGGTTTAAATATGGATGCATTGGGTATGCACGACCACGGAAATCGAGGCTGTGCGGGTAAAAGAATCCCTCTTCATCCTTCATTTTCCGTGCCACCTTCTCCCACCAAAAGCAAAATGAGAAACAGTATGCCAGATGTCTGGACAATCAATGATGAGTTGAGAACTCAATTTGCAGGTGAGATTCTTACCGCCAATTTAAGTTCGATATCACAGCGCTGTGAATGTCTCTCGGTGTTTTCCTTTTTCACGGTTTTTACTTTCCATTTCCACTTTCGTAATACTGATTCATCATCTGTGTCAGGTTTCTCTGGCAAGGGAACCTTCACCAAGGAAATGAAAAGGGAAGATTAATATCTAAATATGATTGTGCTCATAAAAAGGTAGACAGAAAAGGCGAACAAGCGTAACACACATCTTCACGGTCAACTAGGCCTCCCAGATGACCTCCACTAGCCCAAATCCTGTCAATGACAGCAAGTACTCTTTTGTTTACCCTCCATTTGGTGTTTCCAAGAGTATCCAGGGCCTGATTCACAGGATTAAAACAGGAAACAATAACTAAAGAGAGATCTCAACAGATTAATACTTGGTTCAAAGAGTAGCTGTCTCTCTGCAAAGGGGATGATAAAGGTATTCAGTGAAAGATCGGTATTTGCAAATCAAAACAGAAGCAGAAGCATTCAAAGTTCTCAGATGAAAGATACCAGGCTTGGCTTGTGTTGAGAGAATATTCCTGAAAGAGACTATATGTTAAGTCTTTTAATTACCTACCTCAAAAACGCACTGTAACTGATCTGTTGGTGTCCTCTTAATTGTTTCACGCTGTTGTCTCGCCCCATGCGTACGCATAACATAGGATGGTAAAAAGAAATATGCTCCTTTATCATAACTGGAGAAACATTGGCATTAAGAGAGAGAACAATTAACAAGCAACAATCAGCACGGAACTCTCAACAATGATATCCTTGCAAATAAATTTACTGCATGAACAATTATGTCTAATTAGGCTTGTCTTTACTAAGAAAGGGCAAGGAGAGATCTACTCCTTTCCCTTTCTATGAAATTGAAAGGGAAAAATGACGGTGTATTGACTGTGTAACTTGGACTGATTCAATTATAGAATCTTACCCTGTCCATTTTACTGGTGGCACCAACATCGGCATATAAGGAATCACCATATGCCTCGCCTGTTGTAAAAAATTAGACATCACTAATTTCAATTCCTAAAGACACTTCAAGCTTCAATGTGAAAAATTCTAAAGGTAGTGTTGTTCTTACACTTCTCTCGAGACCTTTACGAACCAGCGGGTCACATTCAATAACTCCGTATCTCCTGCTACCTTTCCTAGAAAAAGCACCTCCAAAGTATTAGTACAAGCAAGTGCAACATATATATATATATATATATATATATATATATAGAGAGAGAGAGAGAGAGAGAGAGAGAGAGAGAGAGAAGGGAGGAGTGGCGGTGACTTTTGAAAGCTTTCTTACTGAGCATCTTTTGTTAGTGTCTTAAGGACATGTGTGAATGCAGGGCGAACATCAGGTGGCCCATCTCCTAATTGATCTATTGGTGGTTGTATATAAGCAGTTTCCATCAATAACTGAATCAGACGACAGCCAATCTGGAAAGTGCAATAACCAGCATTTATTAGCAAGGAAAAGGACCTTCACACTTAGTACTTAAACATAAGAGACTCTGGATGAAACTACACAGACCTTGACATGGTTTTCCTGACCCCAAGGCCTTGACTCATCCTGTGCCTTCACTAACCCCCTTACTTGCAACACCTTCTTCTTTTTCATCAGAGAAGAAACCCTTTTTCTTAGCTTTTCCTGTTCTTCGTTAGGCTGACCTTCAGATGTCTGAAGATCAGATTCACCTTCAGGATCCGTACTTTTTGTTGTCTTTTTCTTTGTCTTCTCCAAAAACTTTTGTAGCATAGCCTGTCCACACAAGGATGATCAAAGTCAAATCCAACTACCGTATAGGCACCCGGGTATCAGAATTGAGTTCCAGCAAACTAAAAGGAATATGACTTGTCTTTTGTATTCCGACTGCTAGACATGATTTAATGATAACAAACGATGAAATGTCAGCAAAATGGAGGGGAAACAAGGGCCTTTCCTCCTTGACTGGTTCAGTACACAAATCTAATTATTGCGATGCATGCCAAATTACTAATCACGACATCCAGACAAAATTTGAAGAATTAGAGTCTGCCAAGTGATGACACTCTTCCAAAGGATTGTCAACACCAAAGCTTTGCCTTTCAACATTTGAACATATCCCAACATCAATTAGTCTCACGCAATAGATTTTGAATGCAGTAACCTTACACCAGTGAGAAAAATGTGTATATAAGAATGATAGCAACTTCCTGGAGAACTATCTCCTATTCCATTTTTTGGCCAGAGTTAGCTTTAATCTCATATTGTTTGTACCTAAGATTTTCTCTTTTTCCCCGCTTCAGCACTAACAAAGTCGCATAACCTTATTTCACACACACCTCGTTTTCAATGGCTTCGCCAATCTGGCAAGCAGCTTGTACAACCCTGCAGCTGCCATTCCCTCCATTGGTAGACAGCAAGAGTCCCATAAGCTTGTGCATTGTGATCACAGCCATCATATCCGCCGGCAACTGATCGATAAATGGAGCATGAGACGGCTTCGACTTCTTCTTTCTGCAAAGCTCCTGCTCCGCCACTATCGCATCCCTCAAGGGCTCGAACCAACCGAGGAACAGCGACTTCACGTACGGCAGGTTAGGCGCCAGCTTCTGCTCGCACATGTCCGCCAGGAGCTCTTGGTACTCCCTCGCCGCCTCCTCCCACGCCTCGGTCTCCATCTTGACCTGCCTCTTCTTGAGCATGTGGTACTTGGACATCCCCATCCCGGCGATCCTCTTCTGCTGCTGCGGCGGCGGCGGCGGCTGGGGCATCAGCCACCGCTCAAGATCGGAAGGGACCTCGATGTGCTTCTTCATCTCCTCCATCAGCTCCTGGATTTCCTCGGATCCCGAGAGCTCCTCCTCCGTGGTCGAGACGATCGCCTCCGCAGCACCGGCGTAGCTCCTCCGGACACTGAAGTGCTCGGGCGCCGCGAAATCGTCCCTCCGCAGGGGCGTCGGCCGGGCCATCCGCCGAAGGAGCGGCACCAACGACGACGGCGGTAGCCACGAATTCAGGCCCTTCGGAGCCTCTGGCGCGAATTTACTGGAGAAATTGGAGCTTTTGGGAGCTGACAGTGAAGCGGAGGCGGGAGCGGAGTTGAATTTCCGGGAAGGAGCTCGCCTGGCCAAGTGCCTCCACATTCTGGTTCTCCCCCGGGCTCCTCTGGTTGAATGGATTGAAATCGAAAGCAGCTCGAAGAAGAAGAAGAAGAAGAAGAAATGGTGATGGAAATGGAGAGAGAGAAGATGGTAAGGAATCGAAATCAAAGATGGAAAATGGTCGCAGAAACGAGAGGAAGAGGAGGAGGAGGAGGAGGAGGAGAAGGGAGGCTGCACCGCCGCCTCTCGCTAAAACCCTGCATAAACCTATGCTCAAAGAAACAAAACGTTGCAAGAAGAAATGTACGCCCGCGCGACGTCGTTTCACGTAAGTCTCTTATAAAATTCTAGATTTAAATTAATTTTCCTTTTTTTTATAAGAATATAAATCTGATTCTTAAAATAACTTCACATTTTCAATTTTTTTTTTTCTTTTTTATTGTTACGGCTGTCTTTTTTTTTTTTTTTTTTCATTTTTAGCAAACGCATATGTGTGTCCATTTTGGATAGTTGATTATACAACGAGAGTAGAAGATTCTAATTTTCAAAGGAAATATCTACTTCTCATGAAGTTTATTATATTAAATATGAATGAAGATTAACCTGAAATTTATGAATATAAGATTGTGTTTGGTAGTCAAGATAAAATTAAAGTTCGAAATACGATTTATCATATCTTACATTTGATATTTATTCAAAATAATATAAAATCATATATAAATAAAATATATGACGAATAAAATTATCTCATAATAAATGCGAGATAAAAGTGAATAGAATTTTTAATATTTATAATAGAAAAATCATTTTTCTCAAATAACAAACTTCTTAAATTAACAAAATTAACATTATATTTCAAAATAAATAATATTTAAATTATAATATAATAAATTTATAATAACAAAAAATAGTTTTTTTAAAATTTAATATTATTATTTATATATTCGAATTTAATTTTATCTTATAATATAAATTCAATATATAGATATATATTTATGACATATTTTAGGTGTTTTAAATGAAAGAAATAAAAAAATAAATTAAATTTAAAAAGCAAATAAAAATATATTAGACAAGAGTATTGCCAGGAATTTCTCCCAATCAAACATAGTCTAAGAGTTCATTAAATAGTATTTTCTTATACTTTTAAGGAGATACTTTCCCCTTCCATATTCCAAAATCATTTTTCTATTGAATTGCAAAATAAGGATAATTGTTGAAAAATCTATAACAAAATCCCATCAACGACCAATTTCCTATTCGCTGGCTTCAATTTTAGTGAAAAATCAGTTAATTTCTCTGTCTATATCATCTATATAATCAAGGGTAGAATGCTTTCTTTTCATAAAGTAAGTCAACATGAAAAGTGAACTACGTGCAGTGAAGTTGGTAAATAAGATGCAATTTTCAATTAAATTAGGAATAGCAGAAAGAATAATGATTGCGAAGTGCACCCAACCATATTGTACTTAAGATGAACCATCAATAATCACATCAAGATCATTGGCGTAAACAGCATGGAAGTTCAACTTTTCAATGGCCAACGAGTACCTTCAGAAGATACATAAAGTTCCCCGAACCCAATACCAATAACAAAATTTCATAGGCCATCCAATCTCACCTAATCTGTGGGAGAACAAGTGGAGGCTGACGGAATTTCACTAGTCTTTGCCCACTCATACATTACATAAATCTCTTATTTGCCTCTCCAATCCCACGTCATTTTGGTCCAAAGTGGCACAATTTTGCCTAAGATGTTGTATTTCCAAAAATTTCTTCAATCTAGAGATCCTCACTTAGTCATTCCAAGGATCACTCTCAGCCCTTATTTCTGAGGGCTCTACTACCTCAGCCTCGGCCTCAGCAACCACAGGTTCTGCGGCATCAGTAGAACCGTCCTCTGACAACTCCGTAGCTTCTTCTCCTTCTCCTTCTTCCAGTCTCCCCCATCTCCCACCAAGAGCCATCGCCATCATCTCGTATATCTTGTTCCCCAACTCGGCTGGGCTGTCAGGCTGTTCAATCGGGCAAAGAGGATGGTGAAGGTTAAGAGATCGCAGGATGCCCAAATGACTCCTTTTTTGCATGAGTTCATAAATATGTCATCTAGAACATAATTTAAGAGGAAGGAGGAAGGCGGAATATGAGCTTACAGTAAATCCACTGGAGATTAGTGCAGTATCGTATAGGAGGTCAACTGCTCTCTTGGCATCTGCGCTGTCTGGCGCATTCTTGCAGGCAGCCTGCAATCAAGATTACCAGAGTCAAATTTCAGGTCTTCATACATAAAGACTAGTCCCGCAAACAAGATAGATAAAAAGAACGGTTACTCTTCCTTCTTGTCATAACAAGTAGAATCAGTATGTTTGACAGTAAACTTGATCTTCATAGTTCTTAGCAAGAGAGATGGATTCTTTGGATAAACTTAATTGGTCATCAGAATGTATGAGCATTCAATAAAAGATCACTCTTACATTTAGGTCTTTAACAATGGGGTGATCGGGGTTGATCTCCAATATTCTCCTGCCCCTCATGAATTCCAAACTTGAAGTGTCCCCAAGAGCCTGAGCTTTCATCAACCTGCGAACAGAGAATCAGCCCACCCCCTCACATACAATGATATTGAAAATTGACATTTTTTCAGATGATACACCAACCTTTCCATATTAGCAGACCATCCAAACTTTCCAGAGACAAGAACACAAGGAGATGAGCTCAGCCGCTTCGACACTTGTACTTTAGCTACATTATCCCCAAGTTGTTGCTTTATCCAATCGCACAGCAGATTATACTCTTGTTTGGTCTCCCTCTCCTTAACTTCATCCTCATCACCTATCATAAGTAGGAGTCGATATGATACCAAGAATCCTAATCCTAATAAAGAGAAGCCATGACAGAAAATGCACCAAAAAAGGTTTAAACGCATTAAAAGAGCAAGCACTAACCAAGCTCCAAATCTTCCTTGCTAATGTCAACAAACTTCTTCTCTTTGTAGGTCTGCAGATTCTGGATTGCAACTTCATCAATAGGCTCAATCAGGTAAAGAACCTGCAGCAAAAGTAGCATAAGCAATCTCTAAAAGGAGAATGAACAAGGAACAAACTGAAGGAAACAGAGATAGAGATTCAAGAAAACGATAAAAAATAAGTGAGGAGGGCCCAGGAGGAGGAGGAAGACGATGAAACAATGAAATAGGAAGAAAAGACCCTGCTCATAGTAGCTATGCATTTCTTGACTGTTAGATTTTCCACTTACGATAAAATATCTGTAAGCATTACTTTTTTTCTCAATCTAAGTATTACCACAGGTCCATGACTCTAACGTGTAATCTCCACTACCACTATGGCAGTCCAAGACCAGAAATCACTGCAATTCAATTCATTAAGTTCCCGAACTTATCAAGTGATATTGCTTAAATCAACACTTTCGCATTTCCAAAAAGAAAAAATGTATGGGGCAGAAAAGTGAAATTTTCAGAAGGAAACAAAATACTCCATCTTCCTATTCTAATAAATGTTAAAGTTAGTCAACCAGAGATGAAGCCAAGACTAAACCCTCCCCATCCCCCTTATTTTTTAATTTATACAGTGACATATATTTATCAAGTCTGCTGCGTCAGAACAAAACAAATTACTAGATAAGGCTCAATGACACTACAAGCAAAGACCAGGTACATACCTCAATATCCTTTTGAACCAATTTCTCCAAGAACGGAGCACTCTTTGCACTCTTCAAGCTGTCAGTTGCCAAATAATAAATGGCATTTTGTTTTTCACCCATGTTTTCAACATAATTGTCCAAGCTCACCAACTCCTCCTCACTTTTGGAAGTGTAGAATCGCAACAATGGTGTTATTCGTTTATGATTCCCTGAATCCTCAATGCATCCCAACTTCAAAAATCTCCCAAAGTTTTCCCAAAATTTTTTGTAGTCCTGAAAGCACACGGATCAAAGTTTTCAAATTGCAGCAGGCAAATCCAACATATAGACACAAGAGAAATCTCCAATTGCTTCCCACCTCCTTATTTTCACTTTCTGAAAGCTCTTGAATCATGTCAAATGTTTTTCTTACAAGTCTCTTCCTCATTATTCTTACCTGCAAACACAGTGAAAGAGAAAGGTGGCAACTTATAGAGGTTGAAACTGAACCAGTCTGGAGAATATAATGCTCATTTGTTTTAACAGATAGGTGACAAAATAATACACAAGCACAACATTGTACTGAATAAGTAGGAGCCAACTGTCAGCACAACCAACCAAATGACATGTGGATGTAAAAATCTATTGAGTAAGTGAGAACTGACAAATCCATATGTAACACAACATTTGGCAGAACCAAAAGAATTGACAACTTAAAACTTACGATTCGGCTTTCTTGAAGAATCTCTCGGGAAACATTGAGTGGAAGGTCGTCTGAGTCCAACACACCCTTTACAAAGCTCAAGTAGCGTGGAAACTGCAAACGCCGGATATCAATTATTTAAGTATATAATACTTTTCTCCCAAACAGAATATTTAGACCCATCAGGCACATCAGACAGGCAATCATATGGAAAGCATATCATCAGAACAAAGAACAAGAATAATTTTTTTAAGTGGTTATAAACTATTAAGCCGTATGTTAAAAATATGGGGCTTTATGTCCAGCATACAGGATGGTATGGTTAATCTAAATTGAGGCATAATAAGTTTAATCTCTGCTACTTATTAGACAATGCATAAACAGTCCTTAATAAACACCATATCTCAACATAGTAAACCTAAGATCCATCAGTTCATTAATTTAAAACACCGGACAGACAGACAGGAAGGTATAAAGTAGTGGGCGTTTGTAAGTGAGTCTAAGCAGCCACATGCTGAAACTACTGGAATCATGAAAAATAGCAAGAATGTTCAAGAGTTTAAGAATTAACATGCCATTGCCAAACTTATCAAAAACCCCACACAAACCTGTAGAAGAAGAAGAAGAAGAAGAATCAGTTCCTCTATTTGGTTTGAAGCTACATTAAGACTTACCAGTTCACCATCAAAATCATCAGAAATGAACACGCGCTTCACATACAAGCGTATGTTCTTTGTTTTGGGGTTTATTACGTCTTCATTGTTGAGAGGTCCCATTCCTGGAATATATAAGACACTCCTGAACTCCACCTCACCCTGCACGTATTTTGAGTCAAGCTCCATATGGAGGAGAGTATTATGCTAGATGAAGGAAGAAGATTATGCAGTACCTCAGTGGTGAAATGCGTGTACGCAAGTGGATCAAGAAATTCATTGAAAGTCTTCTTGTAGAATTCTTGATAGTCTTGTTTCTCGACTTCTTTGGGGCTCCGCATCTACACCATGCAAAGGACTATAAGTTCAGCAGGACAATGTTTGCAAGCACACGTTGACATGGCACAAGAGCAAGCAACAATACTCACTCAAAGAAAATATCAGCAGAAAAGAATAATTTCAATGGCATGGAAATGTGTTCATGAAAATAAGTAATTAAAGAGAAAACGACTAAAGACTACTTCTTACCCATATTGGTTTTGTCTCATTGGCCAATTCCCAGTCCCAGTACTTCTCAGTTTTAGTTGTCTTCTTCATCTTTTTCTCCTCCTGCATCAAAGAAACAAACCCACTTAAATGTCATAGTAGAGAAAATGACACCGTTAACATGTGTGAATGCTGCATAAATTACATCTGGCTTTGCTTCTTCTCCCTCCTTTGGTGGCTCCTCCTCTTCAACCTGGCCAAATTTAGACGTTGACATCAGTAAACTAATAACTGCCACCATTTTAATCAATGACAACACCCCTTTTAGCGCAATAGCAAATCGACATCCTACGTTATCTCTATAATAAAACCTGCATAAATTAGTCAAGTGTAGGTTCAATTTTTAGTCACCAGCGTCTACCTGAAAATTGCCCAATTGGATAATACTGGACAGTCCACCAGAAAGTTGTCGCAGTACAAATGAACACATTGTTGATATTATACACCTATAATTATCTAGGCAAACAAATCAGTTCGAGAGGAAATTGATACCCGAAAATTCCCGGTGTTATACATCAAATAAGGGAAAAAACAAAGAATTGAGTGGCTATTCATGATTCTGGCTTTCAATTTCCAAACAACTCTTAAAAACATAGAGACCATTTATTCACTGACTTCAACCCTAGCAAAATCTAAGAAAAAAATTACACATTGCATACAAAGGGACCCACCTCAATTGTCCTCGATTTTTCTTGCCACGTATAGATGGGGAAGGAAACAAACTGTGAATAATTTTTAACCAGATTCTGTATCTTCGTTGGCTCTGAAAACTCGTATTTGTCATCCTCCTGCAACAAAAAAATTGATAAGACTGTTAAACTACCATTGCAATCGACAGAAACTGAACAAATGCTTTCAAAAGCAAGAAAGCTGATTGTTAAAATTATAAAAAGGAGAGTACCATATTGTCCCCAAGGGGCATGAAATAATAGACAAGGAACTCTATCGCTAACTGAATCAAGATAAAGCAGAACCAATGCTATCACATGCTATCTATCATCAAGGTCTTTCTCAAAGACAGCCAGAGATCGAATATCTGGTATAAAGGGAGGATATATTGCAACTTCAAACCACAAGCATATGGCTCCCTAAAGTAATCCTCCTACTTACAAGTATAAAAGTTCAAACCAGATTCTAAAAGGGCAAGTCAGTTGGTGTCAGTGCACCAACTCCAAGAAATTAATTTGCACAAAAAAGTCAGAGAGAATAAGTTGTTTTACTTGCATAAGATACACGTTGACTCTTGACTATTGAGTATGATAACCTCTTATGTAAACTCCTTAGGCTTTAGTATGATTTGTCGACACATATTAGACTCAAGACGTCACACTCTTCATAAAACTATAAGCAATAATTGCAGCAAATACTACAAGCCTAAAAATTAATGGAAACTAATTAAGGTGGATACGCCAATTTTCATGGCCAATAAGTCACCAAAATGTGCAATCAACTATCACAATACCCGCAAGTAAAGAGTAATTTGTGTTCCACGACGAAGAAGCTTCTCAGGATCTGTCTCCTCTCTGATCGTATACGAACTGCTATCAGCTACTGATTCCCACACATACTGCTTATCTGATCTTGGGCTTTTTGTCGAAACAGCAACCTACTAGTCAGGAAGATGAGCATTGCCTCAGGAAAATAATCACTATGAAAAGTGTAAATCACCATGCCAATGTAAAAGAATTACAAATAGACAAAGGTTCATTAATGGTTAGCTAAAGAACACCTTCTCAGCCACTAAAAAGGCAGAGTAGAAGCCAACACCAAATTGACCGATCAATCCATTGTCCGCGCCAAGATCCTTATTTTCCTGAAAGTATAAGATTAAAGAGTTAGGTTCAAAATTCTTGATATCAATTGTACACCAACCAAACTATCATATGATGGAGTTCAGGGAGATGGAAAGCAAAACAAGAACCTTCAGAGCCTTCAAGAATTTTGAGGTACCACTCTGAGCAATAGTTCCAAGACAGTCAATGAGCTCCTCCTTCGTCATTCCAATACCAGTATCTCTGAAATCTCAAATATCACCATCCACATCCCATGAATTTCTCAATTATTATAAAATGAAACCATATTCATCTATAAGCTACAACAGACTTACGTTATCGTGATGGTTCCATTGTCAGGATCTGGTCTGATTCTTATCTCCAAATCACCGGCATCTCCAAGAAGAGCAGGCTCAGTAACACTCAAGAACCTCAACTTATCAAGAGCATCACTAGCATTGCTGATAGAGGGGGAAAAAGGAAAACCAATTTTCAGCCATAAATCACAAATAAAGGAAAAACTTAAAATCTTCACCTAGAATTTAGAAGTCGTTCCACAAAGAAATGAAGATATATGCGCGAGTGAAATACTCACCTGACAAGCTCTCGAAGAAACACTTCTTTGTGGCTGTATAAACTATGGACAATCAAATCCAATAGACGACTGACCTGCAAAAACAATGCAAAGTTTAAATTTATCGGCGCAGAAGCGGAGGATGCAGTGCTATACGATTGGAATAAAATCTACAATTCACATTGAGATCACAAGTTCTCCATAACGATCAACCAATCATACTACCTTTCAGAGTAAATCCTTGTGTACTCCTCATGTCATTTTAAAATGTTCTACATGCCAATCTCCTTCAATATTTCACAACGTTCGGCAACAATCACTTTGGAAAAGTAATCAAGCTTTCATTTTTAGTCATCAGTCATGCTCTTAGTGTCAGAAATACCGGACATGTCAACTGTGAAATTAAACCTCAATTCTCACTCAGTTCACACCCAACAACTGCAAGAACTCGGACTCCCGCGTGATCAATAAAAAAAAAACAAGGCGAAACCCACCTCAGCTTGATACTCAAACTGCTCGCCGGAAGTATCGCCAGCCTCCTTCTCAGCGACCGCGGACTCGCAACGGATTGAAACCCGATTGTTCCTCTTCTCCAGCTTCCACTTCAACCCGCCGCACGAGAACCCCGTTCTGAGCCCATTTGGGGGTAAAAAAGCGCTCCTCAAGCTCAAAACTTTATTGCCCTTCTTCAGCGAAAACGAAGACGAAGACGACGGGAGCGAAGCCAGAGGAGCACCGGCCAAGCCTCTGCTGAGCGCTGGAGCCATTTGGGCCTCGTAAACCCTAGATGGTTTTTGGGAATTTGCAAAGCTCTTATCTTTTGAAGACGGGAGTCATAGAGTAGGAGAGAGAGAGAGGGGGGTGAAGAAATAGGGAGGAGGGTTGAGAGAGGGTTTAAGAGGAGGAGGGTTCTAGAAGTTGAGAGACACTGGAGAGGGAGTCTCGCTGCTTGGCAGTATGTGGAAAATTGTAAGGCCTTGATGCTGCCATTTCAGCAGTAACAATATCCTCTTGAAATGATTTTCCTTTCTTCTTCATTTTGGTTAAATAAAAAAACAAACTCCTGTACTTAGAGTAATCAATGCACGCAAGCCAATTTCAACAACAATCAAATCATGTCAATTTTACCTAAAATTCATTTCGTTCTATGTTTGAAATGGAATACTTCGATTACATATAAAATTTGTCTTAAAATTACGTCATTTACTTTTTAATTTTTTTGGCATTTTTTTTTTGTACACGGAACGGAAGGTTTGCTACATCCTAGGATTTACTAGCATCCTTGCACTAAAAAAGGTCATCTGAAAAAAAAAAAAAAAAAAATTGGCGTGAGTTTGGTATATGACAGGATCTATCAACATCTTGAGTTTGCCCAACAGATGAATCAGCTCATGAGATTGGTTATAGTTGGCTTTGGCCGAAAGACCAAAAAAGCTAGCGCTTTGAAAAGAATGGCCGAAATAGAGAACGAGCGAAGAAGCTTGGACAAAGCTCTTCTTTGTCTGTTTTTCTTCTGTTTCCAAAGTAGGTTGCACAAAGCTCTTCTTTGTTTGCTTTTCTTCTGTTTCCAAAGTAGGTTGCACAAAGCTTTTGACAGTGGGTATGCACATGGCTCATCTTCTTCACGGCTTCTTGTGCATAACAATTGCAACTCAGTGGCATGTGGACACTTGGGCAGATTCTACAGTTCCAGTGAAGAGGACCAAGTGTCCGTAGGGGTACAAGGGGATCGGTTTTCTCGCTTTTTAGACCTCCAGATATTCTTTCCGCTGATTTTGATCGGGTAATCAAGCAGCTACCTTGTACAGTTTAATGATACAAAGCGATGTTCTTCAATACAACCTTCCATGACAGAACTTCCAGCTAGCAGATGCAGAAAGAACTGGAAAACCATAAAAGATGCCGACTAGGTGTATAAACACAAGATGCCGAGTGTATATACACAAGATGCCAAGTACGTGTATAAACTAGGACTTAAATGACTAGAGAATCTAGAGATCACCTGATCTCTGGATCCCGTTCTTAAAATGAAATTTCAATCACCATAGCAACAACACAGTGCATGATCATCTAATCCTTCCACTCTTTATTCATTTGCACTGGGGTGCCATGAAGATATCCGAATATCAAATGGAACCTGGTAAATAAACTCGATCGGCAAAAGGGAGTATCTGTACACAAGTTGTCACAAGCATTGGCACTTTCCTCAGGCTCAGGCTTCTAAAGCTGTTGGCTTCAAGCAATCAACATTGCACAACCCGACTGACCTCACCATATCTCCCAACCTGCATCATATATTTCAGAATGCGAAAACTATAAGATCAGTAATGAAGTATTTACAGTAGTCATTAACTGCATGGCCTGCAATTTCACAATAAAAAAAGAATTCAAACTAACCGGTCAAAGCTGTTCCTAGCTTTCTCCGGCTGATCTGTGCTGTTTCTCGATTTCATGAGCCGATCTACACTCTTTCTTGATTTTTCTCTCTTGTCAGTGCTGGATCTTGACTTGTCTCTGCTGTCCGTACTTAGCCTTGCCTTATCCTGTTGCCCAGTGCTTGGCCTTGATTTCTCCCTATTATCCGCACTTAGCCTGGACTTATCTGTACTCGCTTCAGTGGCAATCAGAGGAAGTTCAGAATTATCTGTACTTTGTTCAGGTACATCGCGAACACGAGGTAGTTTCTCAATGGCGGATATGAACTTCCTGAGATGCTTCAAGTACTCGGGGAAGACCTCCAAATTACAGTGGCTCCCTCCTTTAAGCCATAATGGTTCATACTTTACTTTGCACTGCTCCCACAACTGCTTGCCGTGGGAGCAATCTACTACATCATCTTCAGTTCCCTACAGATAAAACAAGATGCGAATTAATAATAAAGCTTCAGCAAGATATTCATGTGAAATTATGTTTGCTTTCAGTGCCATGGTGCATCTCAAGAAAGGAGACACAGAAAACGCTCCTCGTGGATGTGATTTGTGCCCACTGATAATCATGCAGTGGCTAATTATTTGTGGCTTCCATTTTCAAGTAAATCTTCATTGTCTATGTCGCACCTTTTATTTCCAGACAAGGTTCAGATGATTTTGACATATCAACGACAGATAAAAATCATGAAACTGGTGAGCACTTATCTAAGAGAGAAGATATGAACATCAGAATAAGTAAATTGTTTCACAAATTTGGAGCCACTGCATGGTGTATTGTGGAGTGCATTCACAAAATGAAAGCAATGTGTAAACTCACATGAATGACCAGAACCGGGCAGTTAACCAGAGGGATTTTGTCAATATTCTGCAACAGAGTAAAATTAGTAGCTCTCAAATAGATGAGGGGATCTATTTTGGCAAGTTGAAACAATTCAGCACAAGTAATCGAGAAAAGAAATCATATCACAACAAAGGAAACCTTATATATGTCAAACCAGAATGTTCTCTTCACGGGATACATGACTCGAAGACCAGACAAGATTGGACTGTGAAGAATTACAGCCCTCAAACAAGGCAACCGTATGGCAAGCTCTAGAGTAGGTCCACTTCCGACCGACTGACCGTACAATATTACGTCTTCCTCCTTTGCGCCGTATGTCTCTTGAAGGCACTTGTAAGCCGCCTCTATGTCAGCATACGTGTCCTGCTCGCTCGGCTAATTCAACAGATACTAAACTGAATCAGCTCAACTGGCATTCAGATCTAGATAAATCTCAGCAAAACAAAGAGAAATCACGTTACGACTCAAGCACCACACTAGCAGACCACAATATTCCTGTCAACCTATTCTCTCCGCAGAAAGAGTAACTTAAAATGGCCATGGAAATGGAATGCTGGATCTGACCAAAACAAAAACAAAAAGACAAAAAAAAAAAAGGAATGCTGGAAAATCCGTCCGCTAAAATTACAATTGTTGCAACGGATGAATAGTTCATCATTGAAGAATTGTGAAGTCAGAGTCCCTTGTCTATCGTTTTACAACGGACAAATCAGAAGGTTTGACGTACTTGGAAGATTACTATTTCGCTCTTGGAAAAACAGATAATTCCATCACATCACCATGCACTCTACCCTGAACATATAGAAAAGACAAAAAAAATCGTACCTTTCCCGAAGATTGTCCATACCCTGAATAGTCATACCTGAATTCGGCACAAGAAACTCATCACTTCGCACGAAATTTCTGTTCACTGCTCTCTCTCTCTCTCTCTCTCTATAGATAAAAGATCAAATCTTTTCGACGTACCCAAGAAGATTGACGCCCAGATGGAGGCTGAGCTCCACGAAGATGTGATACATCTGTCCAATATCGGCCGCGTTCCCGTGGGAATAGAGGAGGGTCAAGGAGGC
Organism: Eucalyptus brandiana; assembly: GCA_014182725.1. Classification (NCBI taxonomy): domain Eukaryota; kingdom Viridiplantae; phylum Streptophyta; class Magnoliopsida; order Myrtales; family Myrtaceae; genus Eucalyptus; species Eucalyptus brandiana. The sequence continues at coordinate 37,069,534 of CM024669.1, forward strand.
CGACGGGTGCTTCACGTACACGGCGACGATCTCGTTCCCTCTCTTGGTCCTCAGCTTCATCACGTCCACGTCGTCCCTCTGGCTCACGTCGCTCATCCTCAGTCTCCCCGTCGACTCGTCCGCGTAGACGCGGTACGACGGCGGCGTCGGGGGGAAGAAGGCGAACTTCGCCGCCATGGACGACGTTGCAGAACCCATTATTTTTAGAAACAAAGAAAAAGGAAAACCCAGAGAGAGAAAGTGAGTTTCTGCGGGCGGTGTGTCTTCTTAGTTGGGTTGGGTTGGAAAAGTGGATGGACGAAGGAGACGACGGAGCATGACTGACGTCTGCAAATTCTGCTGCGCGAGTGTGTGTGTGTGTGTGTGTTTCTGGACCGGTGGAGCAGGCGAGCTTCAATCCGAAAGGCAGAGGGCAGTGGAGCGAGCAGAAGAGGAAAAATGACAACTTTTTGGTGCAGAGAGAGAAGGAGAGGGAGAGAATATTTGTCGGAGTGAGGAAGGAGTGATTTCCGGCATAATAATTGTTTCGGAGCTGGAGAGGGAATGAGCCCCCCCCTCCCCCCCATTTTCCAGCTCAGCAATTGGCCAACACTTTGATCCTATTTCTTCCTTTCTTTTTTTCCCACGAATTTGAAAATATTATTGGTATGCTTTTTCTAATATCAAAAGCTAGTGGATTTATATGACGGAATAATCATTGATTGATTTTACAGATAACTGAATGTGCAAGAGCGATCATTTCGTAGATACTTCGAATTTATTGCTGATTTATTCTTTCGTCATGTCTCATTCATTATATTGATCTCATTCTTGTACTAAAAATGACAACGAAATATGTCACGTCCATTTAAGAAAGCTGATTGCAAATAAATCTCATAATTTATGAATTTTGAGGATTAAGACGGGATAAAGCGCAATACCCTCATGGAAATGAATTTTTTTTCTTCGACTCATCACTGGTTCCAATGCCAATTCCAAACATTGCCCTTTTGCTGCTTATTAAAATCTAGTCTAACTTTAATCATAAGTTTGCGACAGATGGATTTTGACAATTCTTTTTACTGATCTCCCAAGAACTAACTTATTAGCTAAACTATTGGAGTGATGTTTGCCATTTTTGATGTGCTCTAAGTGGCCAGCCGGTAACATACATCCATTAAGAGCATGTCACTTTCATCTAATCAAACCCTATCAATTAAATATAAATTTTAGTCGGTCCAAAGAGAAAAAGAAATTCATAGATACTTAACGTGCGATAATCAGTTCAAATGGATAAAGACAAGCGTATAATGCAAATAATTCACAACCTGAATTCGTTCAGATGGATGAATAAATTATGGGCGTATGAATAGATTTTTTGGCATAAAGACGTGACGGTTTGACCACGACAAGGTTCTGGAAATCTAGACCCTGTTTGGCAACGTCGCCAAATAGTGACGATTCCCGATTTTTTTTGTTAGAATCAGTTTGGGACGAGAATCGCGTTTGGTAAAATTTTTGTTCCCGGGAACAAATTTGTTCCCAAAATCAATTTGGGAGTAGATTTGAGAATCAAAAACAAAAGTTGATTCTACGTTCGAGAATCAAAAAAAGAATCAACATAATAAAACTCTTCTTCTTTCCTTCCGCCATCCCGCGACTGTCGCCCGCTGCTGTCTGCCGCCGCCCGCCGCCATCAGCCGCCGCCCACCACCGCCCGTCGCCCGTCACCGGCCGCCGGTCCGACGAGCTCGCTGAAGGCTCGCCCGGCGGGCGAGATCCGGCGAGCTCGCCGGAGGCTCGCCCGGCCCGGCGAGGCCCGCCGTCCACCGGCAAGGCAAGGCGAGGCCTCGCCAACCGGTCACCGGCCGGGCTCGCCTAGCCTGATCGGTGGCCAAGCGAGCCTCGCCCAGCCCCGGCGAGCCTCGCCCAGCCCCGGGGAGGCCCGCCTGTCCACCGGCGAGGCTCGGCCGACGAGGGCCGCCTCGCGAGAGCGAAGAACCGGCCACAAGAAGAAGAAGAAAAATAGGAGAAAAAGGAAAAAATGAAAAGAAAAAATGAAAAAAGAAAAGGAAAAAAGGTAAAAAAGGTAAAAAAAAAAGTAAAAAAGTAGAAAAAAATAATTTGGAATCAGAATCAATGAACACGTTATCAAACGCTTGATTCTATTCCAGAATCAGAAATTTTAGACAGTTACCAAACATGTTTTTTTACTCATAATCAGTTCGCGGGAACAAAATCAAAAATAATCATTTCTTGTCAGAATCAATTTCTGGGAACAGAATCGTTACCAAACGCGCCCCTGATGAACAAACGTCGGTCGGGGAGAGAGAGACTTTTGGTGCCGTTAAAACGGATGAGTTGATGGGCCCAGTGTTCCCCATGAAACCCACGAATTATTTAATCAAAGAACGAATGTGGTCCTTGCCGGCCCACCTAGACAAAGTAGGAATGTCCTCTTATTCCTTATTTTCTATATCAATGACCTCTTCTTCTTTTTTTTCATTTCCATTTTTCATTGGATTCTATATTAATGACTTGTTTAATCCTGTCGCATCATCGCCTCAAAAACCGACGAAACCTTGTGGCTAACATTACTTGCTAGCATCGACATTTGCAGGGTCATTAGAAATGGCTGACGGAGATGTGGGCCGGTTATGTTTGCATAAATTATCTAATTCTTAAGATTATAGAATAGTTTTTCCATGTAATTAAAGCTTTTTGATGGCCGTGGATAAAATCAATTACTTCAGAAATAAAAATCCACGTGCAAATTTTTTTTGCCTTTTTCCAATAAAAAAATTCCGGTTATCTTTACTTATAGATCAATAGAGAAAGATGATGCCGCAGACGGTTCATGTTTAACATAAACCAACTGCCCGCTTATTTTACCATCAACACCCTAAAAGATTTTTCTAATTGTTTTAAAGTCAAGCTTTCCATTTCACGAGAAGGTTATTATCCCCATTTATCATTCCTAATGAAAAGTTACAAAAAAAAAAAAAAGAGCAATTGCTAACTATTATTAGGCACATAAATACTTAGGTGATATTAAAAGGTTGATGATCACAATGAAAAAGTGATTGCTGTAACTAGGGTGAGCATCGGTCCGATTCCACTCCAAAATCGATTGGTTTCAAATGGTTCCCAATTCCAATTTTTTGGAACTAGCAATATTCAATTCGATTCCGGGACACTATTCGACACCTTAATTTTTTGTCTTTACAAAGTAAAAAGATAGCATGTCTCCTTCCTTGCAAATCGATGTGGCATCTCACACTCAGACACTATTTTGTTTTTGTTTTTTTCACATTTTTTTTATCCTAATAAGGCGTCTCACATCGATCTACAAGGAAAAAGACATGCTACTTTTTTTTTCTTTAAATTTATTTAAAGAACAAAAGGTGGACAACTATGTTTAGTCTCAGCTCTCGAGAATCGGATTGGTTAGTTCTAAAACCGCTGGTCTAGTCCTAATTCTGGAACCAGGAGGTGAGAGCCATAGGGTCGATTCTCATGCCAAGCCGAGGATTGGCCCATTTGGGAAGTGATAACCCCTAGTTATTATAACTTACTTCCTAAAATATTGAATACTAGTGAAAAGCTACTACTATTTGGTAATCACATGCAAAAATTATTAGTTACAAAAACACACTTACCTTTTATATAAAGCTATGAATACGGTGAAAGTGATACTTAATAATTAGTATCATTCAGTATTTTGAGAGTAGATTTCCATCAAAATATCGTTATCTAAGTGAAGTTTTTACCAAGTAATTCATGGATTGAAAATTGCGAATTATTATATTTACTAATCCGAATTGCAGACAGTTTAGTTGGAAATTAATTTTTGATTTCAAGAAATCGCTTTGCAACATTTGGAATTGAAAGTTAAGTATTCTTGATGAAAAAAAAAACATATTAATTTTAATTTCAAGAAATCGCTTAGCAACATTTGGAATTGAAAGTTAAGTATTCCTGATGAAGAAAAAAAGCAATTATACATTTTATTTTATTTTTGGCCAACGGAAGTATAGGTTGGTTGGAAAGTGCAAAAGAAAAAACTCCCTTTAAACCTAAGCAATCATAAAATAACATGTCAGTGTTGGCTATTGAGGATAGCAATTTGCCGTTCAAGTCACTCAACGTACCTGGCCTGACCATTTCCTCTCGATTGCCTTCTCTTGCATTACAACTTTTTACGTTGGACTTGGACCACTAATGGTTAGTTGATCTGTCGAGGGAGCATTTCACGTTTTATGGCCAGACTCATTATTTTTGGACACAAGCAACTCATGATGGACCTTGGTATGATCATAGTCTGGGATGATCTATGCCTATTCCTAGCTGGTATGCGTTTCAGAATCGAACTAAAAGTTGAATTATTACCCACAGTGGTGCCAATATTGATCGTACAAGAAAGAATACAGAATGTCTTTTTGCACAAGTTAAGATTCTCATATCGAGATTAAGTTGTCCACTATGGTCCTAATATTCTCTAATCACACCAATCTAATCTCTGAGTTTGGCGTAAACATTATCAATGAAGTGATAAGTGTAATAGAAGAACTTATTACGAAAATATAATTGAACTCCGTTAATTCTGTTTGCTATGGTTAACAGAAAAAGTTAAGGCAAGTTTTGTTACTACTTTCTTAAAACACGTGGTGGTGATGTTTTCTCCTGACGCGGAGAAGGTCATCCTTGCCTTTCATCGTCATCAACGCTCCTCTGCACGAAGTTGGGCCACAGTGAACTCAGACATGGTGGAGCCAAATTTGGCTCTAGCCCTGTCGACGGAGCCAAATCTGCCTTGATTGAAGGCCGCGGAACCAGATCTGACACCTTTGTCGAGTCGACCGTGGTGGAGTTACATCTACCGATGACCTCATCGCCAGAACTTGATCGAGATAGAAAAGGCTCGGCCGTAAGGCAACGAGATTTTTATATTCTTCGTCAACGGAGGAGACCAACGAGCTCTGTGAAGGGAAATAGAGAGAGACCGTCGACGGGAGCGGATAGGATTGGCTGGTACAGTATCATAGGCGTCATTAGGAGGCGTTGCTGGTGCACTGGAGCTCGTCGCTCCGCCCAGAGAAAACATAAAGGAACACGGTCGGGCTGCAGATGTGCAGCGATGGGAGGATTGGAGCCGGGGGAGGTCGAAGTATATTTATCTTCATGCTCGCGGCTATGGCCGCTCGACAAACTTGCTGTAGCGGCCACTGGCAACGACCACCCGATGGAAATAGGGCGAATTCATGAGAAGGCACAAATGTTCATAGTTTCAATGAAGTTATCCACTTTCGGAATCTTTGATTGCTGAAGGATTGTGTGGAAAGAGCTCTGGCATATCTTCCCCAAGTTATCGCCACTCTTGAAAGAACAAGGTTTTCGTGTTCTAAAATGTAATGTAGAGTACATTCTGTGGGGAAGGAACAATTTGTTTAAATGAGGGCTATTTTGTATGAGAAGATCCTTTCATTCCATTAAGCCTTCAACATACAGATCAGGGTTGCTGTCTTTCAGTCCGTCCAAGTAGAGATTTGAAGTTTGAAATCATTCCAGAGATGGTGAGCGAGAAGGGACGAGAATGACGGAGATGGCTATGGTGGTATCGAGCAAGGAAGAAGAAGGTGCTAAGATCAAGAAAGAGAATGCCACATCAGCACCTTCCTTTCCAAAAGATGATAAAAAAAATGCCACGTCAGTGCTACATGTCTTAAGAAAATAGTAAAACAAGTCATATCGGCATTTTTCATTAATCAAGTTGAATGGGATTATTAACTTTCGGGAAAACGTTTTTCAAATTTTCTGACGTTCGTCTCACGGAAAATAAATTACTTAGGGAAAACATTTTCCATGAAGGAAAAAAAGAAAAAAAAAAGTCTTATAAACTAAAGGAAAATGTTTTTCACTTTCCTCATTTAATTTCTCTTATCTCACATCCCTATAAGTCCTCACCTCCTCTTTCTTTTTCTTTTTCTTTTTTTAATTCAAAAGTATTTTTTATTTTCTTTATTTTTACTCTTCTTCTATATTTTATGTTTTCTTTTTCTCTTTCTTCTTCCTTGGCCGGTCGCCGACCACTGTCGTGGTCAATGACCGGCCACAAGCCAACTCCAACCTCGCCGAAAGGCTAGATCCGGCAAGGGTGAGGCTTGAGCTCGTTGGATTGGGTGAACCGCGAGCTCGCCGAATTTGGCAATTGTGTTTTGGTCGGCCTTCGGACAGCTGGCCACATCGAGGCACGCGGCAATGAAGGAAGGAGAAGGAACAGGGAAAAAAAGAAAAATTAAAAATAATAAAAATTCGATTTTAAAAAATAAAAATAATTAAAAAAATCATTTTCTAAATATATATAAATTAAAATTAATTCTTTTGGTCAATTAAAAATATTAAATTTAATTTTTTTGGTAGTATTTTTCCAATAAATCAAATTCGATAACAAATAATGGAAAACATTTTCCTCTCAAATTTCGAGTTTCAACCAAATACTAGAAAATATAGTCATTTTTTTGGAAAATGACTTTTTAGAAAATATTTTCCGGAAACGTGATATTTTTCGTGAAACGAATGGACGTTTAATGATACTCGATTGTACAAGTTGATTGCATATTTTGAAAATTTAAGGACCAAATTGCACTTTTACAATAAGTTTTCAGAATTCTCATGTGTTTATCCCTAATTTGCTTGTCACAAAATTTTAAAAGAACGAGTAACCTTACTAGCTGGAGATTGGTCTCATGGTGCTTGCGCGAGCTCCCGGATGTTCACGGGACGGCAGTGGCTGAATGGTGCCGAAACATTGTTTTGCGATGATCTGGTCCGCTGCTTCGCTTCGGCAAAACGGATCCCAGAAGACCTGCGAGTTCCCACGGTGGCATAGAATCGTATAGGGGACTCGCGGCCCCATTCAGTTGCCTTTGATGACACAACATGACTTTCTCAGATCTGCTAACCCTGAAAGACAGATCATAGTCGAACTTTACCATGGACTTGAAAAGTTCCTTTTTTCTCCATCTGACGAAGGAAGATTGTTGGATTGCGGAAGCCAAGTGTGTGTGTGATGTGCGAGTATGGGGTTTACACGCGGGGAAAGGACAAAGCTCGGCACTTCACGGCAGAACGATAGCGAAAATGATGACAATGGGACAGCAAACGGAAAAAAGGGAGCTAAGATTAGAAACTTTATTGGATAATTTATTGCGAGTGGAGGAGCTTTTCTTCTAGTGGATCTACTCCTAATTATCGTGAACAAACACCACTAAAGCCTATTCATAGGCCTTCTTTGGCTGATTCATCATCATATAAATCTGAACATTGCATGCTGGCCATTCATTGGCCGCTATTTCTACCTGCCACTAACCAATCTAGACGCCGCAGTTTTCACCTGCCTCTCTCGTAGTGTTTTTCTGCCACTCCTAATTCATGCAAGTCATGCTAGAATTGAATAAGTGATCCAGAAAGTTCAGGAAATGTATCAATATTTAACACTCATCCTTGATCCATTTTCGCGATGCTCCGAACATACTTTGTAATGTCTGGAATTTTGCTTGTGGTAATGCCTTACTAAAATATGCCTATGACTTGTTCTTCGGTCTTGCAATAGTTGAGCTTGATCTCTTCATTATTTCATACTTCTTGCATCAATTGATATTTAATGTCGATACGTTTAGTTATTTCATGAAAGATGAATTCTTTTATATAGCAATTGTGGAGTTATAGTAGCATCATATTGGAGTCAGTCTGTCTATGCTTCTCCAATGTCTTATAAAATTCTACAAAGCCATAGTGTTTGACTGGTGCTCATAGTAGCCACGACGTATTCAATTTCTATAGTAGACATATTCAATTTCTATAGTAGACTGTGCTATTGAGTCTTATTTTTTGGACACCCATGAAAATATTCCAGAATCTAGAGTAAATGCATAACCAATAGTGCTCATTCTATTGTCAACTAAACCTATCTAATCATTGTCAATGTAGCCAATGACCTTAGCTATTGCACATGGGTGATACCAAGTGTTTTAATTTTTAGTTCCTCGTGAGTATTTTAAAATTCTTTTGGTAGCAGCAAAGTGAATTTGACTCAGACTTTGCATGAACCGTGATAATGGACTTATTGTGTACATGATTCCAATCGTGTAGCAATGAGATATAGCGTACTGCTCTGTAAAGAGTAACATTAGCTTTTTCTAGCTCCATCTTCATTTAGTAGTTTTTCATTTGTCACGAGTGGTGTAGAAACATTTTTACAATCTTGAATTTCTTCATGAGGTACTCGATATATTTCTTCTATGGGATGAAAATTCCTTCATTTTGGTCGACTTCGATGTCAAGGAAGTAGTGCATCGAACACAAGTCTGTCATCTCAAATGTCATCATCATTTCTTTTTTGAATTCTTGAATCATCTTCTCGATGTTCCTTATACATATGAGATCATCTACATACATAGAGACAACAAGAGTGTTAGGATTACCTTGAGTCTTGATATAAAATGTTTGGCTTGCTCATTCTCCTCTTGAATCCTTACTTGGTGAAGCATTTGTCAATTCTGCTATACTAAGCGTATGGTGCTTGCTTAAATCCATAAAGAGCCTTCTTGAGCTTTGAAACTTTTTCTCCTTAGCCTTTGACAATAAAACTTGTGGTTGGTCCTCATGTATTTCTTTTTGAAGATATCTATTTAGGAATTACCGACTTCACATCTAGTTAATGGATCTTTCATTCTTTTTATTCTACTAGGGCTATGAGTGCCCAAATAGTATCAAGGTGAGCAATGTGAGCGAAAGTTTCGGTACAATCGATTCCTAGTTGTTGCAAATATCCTTTCCCCACAAGCCTTGTTTAATGTTTATGGATTGATCCATCTACATAGAGCTTTATCTAATAGACCCACTTGACACTAACAATCCCTTTGTCTTCAAGGTGATTGACAAGCTCCCATGTTTCATTTTTCTTTATCATCTAGGTCTCTTCCTCAAATGCTTTTACTCTTCTTTGGATGCCTCTTTATAGCTTTCTAGTTCTAAGGTGATAAAGTTACACATTTCATAAACTTTTCTAAGGTGATAAAGTTATAATAGGAGATTCTAGAGTAGATTCTTCTTGCATTGCAATAGGAGAGGATGTTGGTGTTACGTCGTGAGTGGCAAAATCTTATATTTCATCTTCTCCTCGTGTTGTTGACTCCTCACATACCGATGGTGTATAAGGTGACATACTTCTTCCTAATCTTCTCTTCCTCCTTGTTCCAAGTACCATTCTCGCCAAACTTGATGTCTCGACTAGATTCGCTTTTTCATTCTTAGGCTGTAGGCCCAATAGTCATTTGATTGGTCACTGTATTTGAGGAATATGTCTTTTTCAATCTTCTGGTCGAGCTTGCTTCTCTTTAATCAAGGATGTGGACATACCACATGCAGCCGAGCATTTATAGATGCTTAGCTGATGGCTTCCATCCACTCCATGCTTCGGCTGAAGTTTCATCTTACTCTCATGGCCATGTGATACAACGGCTTTGCACAAGACCCAATAACAGTCAACCATAAGCCCATCAACGTGTGGTTCATTTAAGGTCCGGAGGTGAGGAAGGCTGGTGCCTAAACCAAAGGCCTAGTTTGATACGGTAGGGGGAGCGAAAAAGGCGTACGAACCAATCGGTCTAGAATCCAACAGCTGTTCGTCCGTATATTCAGCAAAGGTGGGCAAAACGTGGACAGAAAACCAACAGATACTCCCACATTTAAGAAAGACCACTCGCCTATTTCAGACCTTTGTAAACTGGGAGTCCCGGTCTATCAAAATAAGAATAAATAACCTAGAATCAATCATTCCACGTGAGAGACTTCTAATAAACATTAGCCCTGACTCCATCAATTTCATTCTCTAAAGCTCAAACTGACTTGAGCATCGCGGGGTCCAAAATCCATGCCTAGAGGACTTTCTTACGTGTGTTGTGTGTCGAGAGTGGAGAGAACCGAGCCAATCAAACGACGAATTCGTTTGAGGAAGGTTGAGCCACAACTGTTGTCACTTTCTTTCTTTTTTGTCATAATCCGTCTCAATCGACATTTAATAGTTTAGCCAAACCATGATAATTTGGTTTTGACAGTTTGCTTGGCCAAAAAGAGGTCTACACATCACTTTGACGAGGCCCGGTTGGGTCGACTTTGCCCCGTTGCACTATGGATCATCAACACCAAAAATCATCAAGGGGGATGTCGATAAAGAGAAAGGCTTTTAGCCCGAGAAACAAGCCTCGGCCGCGCACGTATTTTTCTGAACGAACAATTTGCCAGGGTTCTCCTTTTCAGCAGTCATTGCCTTCTCCTAAGTCCAAATGGTACCATGTGTAGAAATGGTCATGCACTCATGGTCGTGACGAATTCTGCTGCGTAAGAGAACCAACAAATTCACGCACACGCCGCCTTTGGAGTTATGGCTCCGGCCTGAAAACGAGACTTCACAGACCATTTGTCTCTGAAACCTGTCACGGTCAAATGGTTGACAGTGAAGGGAATCTACGAAACAATGCTGATGGATGAGATTTCTTTATCTGTGCAGGCAGAAGGCACGCCTCAATCCTTTGTGGAACTTGGAATTTATGAGTAGGGGTTAAGAATTCCAAAATGGACCCAGTTCGCTCGCATTGAGACAAACTAGGCAACTAAAAATCTCTCGTTTACTTAATTACTAAACTTCACCTGTCCTTTAGAATAATGGAACTGCAGTTAACACTGCAACTAAATTCTGCAGCTCCCACCCCCTGCCTCTTTCACCTTTAGTTTCATTATCTTCTTCACCCTCTTAACTATTACTCCCTCTCGATTTGGACAACAATTAGCCACCAATTCAAACCCAAAAACGAAAATAGATCACTCAGGCAAACGATGCATTGTTTCGCGAGGAACCACAAATTTTAGCCATAAGGCATTTCACGATGTGCTAAATTGATGAAGCGTTACATTAAGCAAGCTAGTATGCAAAATGGACGAGATCATGCTATCAAAAGGTTGAACCCTGAAGTTTAAACTGTAGTTGTAGTTCGATATTCAATCACTGCAGGTGCAGAGCTGATAAACTGTAGCAGGGAAAGAAAGGGCGTGCATGGAAACGCTCCAAAGAAACGTTTAGGAACACACGTACGGATTTTGTTAGGGAACAAAAAAAAATGTAAACGTGTTTGGTTGCGTTTACATTCTTTTTTTGTTTTTGTTCCGGAACAAAATTAGAAAAAAAAAGAAACACAAAATAGTTGTTTCTGGAGAAAAGAAACACTTCTTCAGTAAAACGCTTCTCTTCTCTTTTCTTTTCTTTTCTTCTTTTTTTTTTCTTCTTTTTCTTTGGCCGGTCGTCAGCCTTAGCCATGGCCGGTCGCCGGCCTTGGCCATGGCCGGAACCCGGCCGTCGAGGGCCGGCGACGCCCTCGAGGGTCGGCGAACTCGCCGGAGCGTCGCCGGCCCCGCCGGCGAGCGAGCCTCGCCTTGGCCGGGCGAGCTCGGGCTCGCCCGGATCCGGCGAGGCCGAGCCTCGCCGGGGGGCGGCGACGCTCGACCTCGCCGGATCTAGGCGAGGCTGCCCGGCCCCGTCGGCCGGTCGCGGAGGCCGGGGACCGGCCGAAAAAATAAAAAAGAAAGGAAAAAATGAAAAATAAAATAAAAATGTTTAAAAAATTAAAAGAAATAAAAAAAGAATAAAATTTACCAAACGTGTTTTATTCATTTTTTTATTCCCTAACAAACGTTACCAAACGCGTTCTTTTGTTCAAAAATTGTTCCCGAGAATAGAAACTTTTTTTTTTTTTTTCGTTCTCCTAACAAAAAAAAAAACGTTACCATTCACACCCAAATGACTTCTTCAAATACGTATTAGTAGTACTATTATCCCATCGATGACATGACATCATTCTACTTAAGAGATCATATGTCATGCATTCTTTTCTGCATTTTCTTTATTGATCTTTAGGATCTTCAACCATGGCTTGCAATTCTCGATTCGATCTACATATATGTTCTCAGCTCCATCATATAAACGCAGGTTCACAGGCATCTTTTTTGCTAAATGAATCTTGAATGCAACCGATGTTAATTTTTGCTTGAAATTCAGTAGCAGAAATTGTTCATACACAAGGAAACATACCCTTCACCAACCTGCTGCTGGTCTGATTTTATCAACCCACCTTTCTTTTTCTCATTTAAAATCCCCCAAAGCCCTATAAGTCCCCATTGATAACCACCCCAGATGTTTTCCTTATCCCATCCAAACAATGTCTAGAGCCAGTGTTAGGAAAAATGTTCTGGAGACGAACAAATATCTCAATGAGAAGGATAAGTCAAGCCAAAGTTTCTTGTCCAGGCACCTGAAGAAGATATACCCGATCGGCCTCAACCGAAGCAACTCATCCCTCTCGCTCTCGTCCCTCTCCTTGTCGTTGTCCCAGAACTCCAACGACTCGTCCCTTACGGAGCCCTCTTCCCCACTGGATCACAAGATATCATTGGCGCTACGCCTCATCCGCCCACCGGAGAGAAGATCAGGAATCACTACGCCGTTCCCTAGGACTGTTCGGTCAGCGCAGAATCTAAACGTTCAGCCCGGAAGTCCGACTGCAAGTGATGGTGGGGAGGTGAGGAGATGCAACTGGATTACAAAGAACAGCGGTATGTTTTTGTGTCACATTGTTCGTGAGAACGCACCAGATGACCCGTGAATTTTTTAAGCTTTTTTACTTGCTGAAACATTGACATTGCTCATATTAGGTGTTGACACAATCTCCTGTTTTTAGTAAAGATAACGCATGAGAAGAGATCAGCTTTGCATGCCTAACTCGATACGCATTATCACCATTTATTTAATGAAAATCTTATTATTGCAATACGTTGTTTTCGATGAGTTCATCACATCGATGATATCTTAGTTCAAAGACCTTTTCTTCGCCCCATCAATCGGTGTTTATTACCCTGTTTTCTGGCTTTTGTACTTCCAAGACGTAGATTTAGTCTGCTAATTACTCATTATCGATTAAGCAGCATAAACCTCTTCGTTATACACGTGAGCCGAACCTGCCTTAAGAAGAACACACAAAATAAGAGGACAAAGCACCATTCCTCCAGGCAAAGTCTAAGCTTTTGCCATAGATGATATGCCTCTATAATTTTACCAAACTGCAGAGAGTCGTCAGGCAATGTTTCCACTTTTTTTTTTTTCTTTTTTTTCTTGACTTTGCATGGTTTCCAAACGATTCGAAGAAAGAGCAGCTGCGGTCGTTAGAGATGAGTAATCAGCTAGACAGCGGAAAGCGATGGTCAACCTCATAATAAAATCCGACAACTTGCCCCAAATTTAGTGTTTTCGAACCTTCTTTACCAAGCACTTGATGATTCAACAGGCTCACCTTATTCCTAAGGAAGGAACCTCGTCCTAGCTGTTGTCTTGTTCCCTCGTCTTGACAAGAATATCGCAACGTCACTGCACCAACCATGTAGCATCTTAAATTTGTCAATGATTCATAATAATTAGTCTCCAATCTAGACATGGTACCAAACACCAATGGATCGTTCTAATATGTTCTCTTCCACCTACTTTGCGGTCTTAAATATATGCCAAACTCAATTCGGGGGCAATTAAGTTATTAAATGACAATCATGCTTTGGTTACAGATGAAGTTTACGTGTCGTTTCATGATGAGTGCTGGGGAGTCCCGGTTTACGATGATCGGTATGCGAGACTGTCTCCGATTCTCGATTACATTGCCGGCTAACCTTTTTTTTTGGTTGCGTTGCTTATCGTGGTATGCTACGCTGCGCAGTCAGCTGTTCGAGCTACTTGCCATGTCAGGCATGCTGATGGACTACAATTGGACAGAAATTTTGAAAAGAAAGCAATTATATAGGTAACGATCATCGAGTATTAGCTCGTTATCGGGCTTATTTCTATTTATTTGACTGAAATTTCATTCGTCTCGACATAAGTAGTTGGCCCAAATCACTGTGTCACTGATGCAGAGAAGCTTTTGCTGAATTTGATCCTAACATTGTTGCCAAAATGGGAGATGATGAGGTTGAAGAAATATCCTCCAACAAGGCAATGATGTTAGCAGAGAGCAGAGTAAGGTGCATTATAGACAATGCCAAATGCATTTTGAAGGCAAGCATCGAAGAACCTATACATTTGGTCACAATACTTTTTGCAGGTTCACGGTATACAGATTATCGATTAATTAGCCGGACATGTGACTGGAATTAATTGATGCAGGTCGTGAGCGAGCTCGGATCGTTCAGCAACTACATGTGGAGCTACGTGAACCACAAGCCGACGATCAACCGGTTCAAGTACCCGAGGAACGTCCCTCTCAGGACTCCCAAAGCCGAGATCATAAGCAAAGACCTGCAGAAGCGAGGGTTCCGTCTCGTCGGCCCTGTGATCGTGTACTCCTTTATGCAAGCCGCAGGCTTGACAATCGACCATCTCGTGGACTGCTACCGATACAACGAATGCATAAACTTAGCCGAACGGCCGTGGCGGCATATATGAACCGCCTCGGCCGAGAGGTTCACCGTTTTCCTTCTTCCCCATACAAAGGCAAAGGACCTGATTTCAAGAATTAGCCCAACTAATGTGTAGATAGTAAGCGACTATCTGAAACTGAAATACGTTACATGACCTTCGTACCTCTGTCTATGTACACTTTTTTTTTTTTTTTTTTTTATCAGTGACACTTTCGTCTTTTTTCCGATTTCGTGCGCCTGTTTTGGTTCTTTACAGCAATTGGGGAACTGAACAAAGGGGGGCTCCTTTCGTGAATGCTGTCGTCGTCCCGTGTAGAATTGCGCAGCGCACAGGGCCCATCATGTCGTGCCGGCAACAGGACGCGACAGCATAGACCACTCTCTTTCTCTCTCTTTTGTTGCTCGAATGGAAGTGCAAAGTTAAATTAACGAAACGTCAGTGTCTTCGTATAAGCTTTGTTCAGTGGACCGTGCGATGCAACTGATGTCAATTTAACGAGTGTTAAAAGAAATCTTTCGGTATTTTGAGTATCGCTTTCATGTCGCCAGAATATAAATTTGTCAATTTTTTTCTGACTTCGTTATGTAACAAAATACTTGAAATTACATCTTAATTATGAATATTACTAATAACAAGAGAAAACATCTTTAATGAAAAATGTCAAAACGGAAATTTTGTTGGAGTGAATGTATCATGCTCTTACCTGCCAAATTCATTTAGCATTTCAATTTAAGAGAGCCTCTTTTTTAATTGTTCTTGTAATGAACGATAAATAACACGTATGATTGTCCTAATATATTAGCGCAAAACTCCATGAACATTACATAACATATTCTACGATATAAAATTCATACAATATGTCATTTTGGCTATTTTTCAGTTGGAAAATTATTGAGTTGGTTAGGACTAATATCTAAATGGATAACATGACATTATAGGATCGGAGAGAGCCACCTTCCATGGCATGATCCAAGAGGCTTCTCCCCTAAGAAGTACCCGACAATGATGCCTAACTTGAGTATCGTTTGACAGACACATGTAATTTCGATATGAAATGGAAATCCCATCCTCTTAAGATAGCTTCCCAACACATAGGACCAACAAAATGGATGGGTCAAATTGGGTTTGGATTGGCTTCGCAAGAAAGGTGTTAAAAAAAAGAAAAAAAGAAAAAGAGGAAGCATTTTCGTAAATATCCCAGCATGAAAATGGTAATTCATCAACAGCCGTAAATTCTTGTCGATCGATTGTTCAACATGTGTGCGCAGAGCACTCGTCGGGAAACGTGACCCAAAAAAAAAAAAAAAAAAAAGACAACCTTTTCCGCCCCGAACCTCCGTGAGCTCACGGGCACCGCGTGAGCTCGCCCGCACCGTATCGCCTCCCCCATCACCTTCCTCCCTCTTCCCTCCCTCTTTCTTCTCCCTCAATACAATACACAGTCATGGCTCCTGCAACAACGCATTTTTCGTGCTAAACAGTCGCTGTCCAAGAGCCCCCCCATTTCTCGTACCCATCGAACCCCGTGTCTCCTTCTCTTTCCCGGGTCTTCGCCGGTACGCCGATTCCCCATCGGACTCTCTGCCGGCGGCGGCGGCGGCGGAATTCTGTCTTCTCCTCCTCCTCCCGTTTCCGTTCCTGCGCGGCTCGCGCGCGAATTCGAGCTCCGCGGGAGGATGAGATCGGGCAAAGGGAGCCAGGAGTACGAGGATTTCGAGGAGGAGGATCTCAATTCCAAGAGAGATGGCCCTTCCTCGAACGTTTCCAACAGTAGCAACAGTGCGAATCCCAAAGGTACGGGCTTTCCCCCGATCCTGCCGCTTCCCGTTTGGGGATTCTCGCTTGCCCAATTGAATAATCTTTTCCCGGGGGGACGGTGGTTTCTTGCTCGCCGTGCGTGCTGGTGGACGCTTGCTTGGTTCCGCCGGTTTTGGACCCGGTAACTCCGCATGCGTCGTGGAATTGTGTTAGTTGGTATTGACTGACTCTCCGGAAATTGCTAAATTTTGGGCCTTTTGGCGGTATGCGTTTCGCTTTTCAGTTCATTTGCTGAAAGTAGGCTCTTTTTTTTTTTTTTTTTTGGCCTCTTCCGGGTATATTGACGTGTTGAGCTTGGTTCGGTGCTGAATTGTAGTTCTAAGTAAAGCGGGTGTTGTTCCTCTCTGAGTTGTGGGGATTTGCAATTTGAACTGCAGATAAGAGCAGTGATAAAGCACATGCCATAAGATCGAAGCATTCAGTCACGGAGCAACGGAGGAGGAGCAAAATCAACGAGAGGTATGTCCCTTCATATCCTTATCAGCCTTATCAGAGTGCTTGATTTGATTATGTTGTGTGTGATCAACCTCCCATGGTGAATTCTGTGAGAGCGTTGTGGTCTTGTCAACAGCTTGACCATGATGCACCGTGTTCAATTGGTGATGGCAATTAAAGTTGTGTTAATGCACGGAAACAGGGTGAATGCAATCTTGGTCCTCCTATTATGTGACATTTAAATTTCTTTCTTTCTTTTTAGTCCATCAGGATTCTTTGTCAGCTCATCTGCTATCCCATAACATACAAGTAGCTTACCATGAATGATTACTTTTGGATCCATAGGGAGCTATATTTTCATGATGGAACTTTGGTTTCAGATTTCAGATATTGAGAGATCTCATACCGCATAGTGAACAAAAGAAAGATACAGCGTCTTTTTTGTTAGAGGTAAATTGAGTTCTTGAAGAAATCCTTCTTCCTGTGGTTCCTGAAGATGGTTTGCCTAATTGATTGACTCTCACTGCCTGCAGGTAATTGAGTATGTCCAGTATTTACAGGAAAAGGTACATAAGTATGAAGACTCCTACCAGGGTTGGAGTTCAGAACCCACCAAGTTGATGCCATGGGTCAGTTATCGTGCTGGTTCTTGTATTTAACCAAATAGTTGATTGATGTATTTATATGTGGGCTAATGTGTGTTTGCTTGAGTGTGCTTCATCATGGTCTTCTGTTTTGATATATATTATTATTTGGATATGCCTTCTGTTTGTTCACTCTTCTGTTTTCTGTTATTTCTTTGTTAGACTTGTATTTATTCACTACCACAATAAGGATCCTGCACCCAATTTCTGTCGACAGTTGGTTCTGGGCCTTATATTTCTAAAACACAAACTTGGGGTGCATCTGTTGATGTACCTTATTCTAAGAGTTTTTCTCCATATGAAAGTTTTCTCTTTAAATCAAAGTCACTATTGTTCTTATGGCTAAGTTTAATTGTTGGGGTTTCATGCCTATTCGCGAGTTGTCTCCATGCACTGCATCAGTTGTTGAATTTCTGCTAGGCAGCTTCGGATATAGTTTCTTGATGAATACATTTCATTAAATTAGAGGGACTGCTCTTCATTTTGCTCATTGCCACACAATGCAACGAGAAAAGTTACTGGAAGTGTACTACTCCAGAAGCAGAATGACATGTGGAAATTATTTCCTGAACTATGTGTTGAATATCTAGTAATTATTCTTTTCACACTATTTTGCGAAAAAGCAGCACATCAACATATATGAATTTTTTTTTTAATTACGAACACGTGTGTTTTAATTTGCTTACTGAGTAGACTCCTCTTGGTAACTTTTGGTTCTTCCTCAAAGCAGAGAAATAGCCATTGGCGTGTTCAAAGTGTTGTCAGTCCACCTCAAGCCATGAAAAATGGTTCTGGTCCCGCTTCATCATATCCAGGAAAGTTGGAAGATAATAGCACTGGCACAACCCCAAACATGCTTGCCAGCTCACAGAATACATCAGAAATAGATCCTGGAAGAGATCTCTCAAGCAAATTCATGGTTCAGCAATCAGAGGTAGTCAAACAGGCAATGCACGTTGCTGTTCCTGTACCTGTCTCAGTCCAAAGTGATGATGTGATTTCCAATCATCTTCAGAGACCATTTCCAGATGCTCAACCGATGGAGTGCACTGCAGACACTGCATCTGATCAGCAGGAAGATCTGACTATTGAAGGGGGGACAATCAGCATTTCAAGTGTTTACTCTCAAGGGTGAGCATGGATCTGTGTCTTCTATCTATATGTTTCAGTTATCAAAGATGCGCCCTATCTTCCTGCTACATCAGTACGTCGCTTTTCTTAGCATAGTGATGTCCATGGTGGCAGGTTTTTTTTTTTTTTTTTTTTTTTTCTCATGATCAGTTTCCCCTCTTCATATCTAACCAGCAACCTGCATAAAAGAAATCTTCTGTGATTTGTTCTTCCAATTCTCTAATTACCCATGTTGTTGATGTTTAGATTTTATCAAAGACACCTCTTGGAAATTTAGGTTTCTGATGACTGCCATTTTGTGCAATTCCGTTATTGGTTTTTAATTTCTATATATGAAACTTATATTAGCTTTAATATTGCAGTTACTATTTTATCCACTAAACCTATATAAGCTTCAATGTTGGACGTGGGGCAGTCACTTTGTATTTTATGTTGTGAGAAACTTATATAGGCTGCACTTAGTATAAGCTTTGATATTGCAGTTACTTTTTTATCTACCAAACTTATATATGCTGCAATATTGGATGGGGGCGGCTGCTTTGTATTTTAAATTGTCAGCCATCTGGTTTGGAGGATGTGCACTATTCCATGTCCTGGTTCATTTCAAATGCTACTATGCAATTGCTTCCAACTTCTTTTTTAGGTATCAAATTCGTGCTTTATTCATTCTGAGCTTGCAACTGTGCTGACTTGAACTTGGAGGGAGAACTATCTGAATTTGCATGTCATTTGTTGATTATTACAGCAGTACTCTTGAGCCATACAATTACAATATTGTATTTTACTTTGCTAAACCCTTGATCCTTCTTATTTGGTGTTCTGTCTATTCACTTAATTGTATGTCAATTAGACTAACAAAACTTACCTCTCTGCTCACTCAACCAATGTGGTATTCTTGCTTCATAGCAGCTGAATTTTCTAATCATACCATTGTCAGCTGAGTTGAGTCTGATTCTTCGGCATATTGTAATAGCATCATCTTCTTGGATTTGCATTAATAGGTTGAAAAATTAATTTCAAATTCCATAATGCACTCCGCAGGTTATTAAATTCACTGACAAATGCATTACAAACCGCCGGTGTGGATCTATCACAGGCCAGAATCTCAGTCCAGATTGACCTTGGAAAGCAGGCAAATAGAGGAGGGCTTGCGACTGGAACGTCCATTCCCATGGTATGATGTGCACAATATACTTGGTTCTTTTCCTTTCACACCGGTGGTTATGCTTGTCTTGTTACCTTCACTTACCTTAGTGATCTCTCTCTCTCTCTCTGTCTTCTCTGTCCTTTCTTCTGGTTCTGCTTTTTGTTTCCAACATTTTCTTGTTGCTCTTCAGGACCATGGCAGTCCTAATCCTGGCAATTCAACAATGGCCCATGTTACAGATGCGAGAGGCGAAGAAGGTTTGGATCAGGTGCAGAAGCGCCAGAAGACGTAAAAAGTTAGATGTTTCTTCCAAATCTCCATTTTCACTGCTTCTTTACTTTGTTTCCATTTGACCTTCTCTCTCTCTCCTCTCAGGCTCTTGTTTTTTTCCCCTTTCTTTCTTTCTTTCTTTTGAGGGGGAGGATACCGTCTTGTCATCTCTTGTGGATATTTATGATCTGATATGGTATCGAATCGTCACTGTTTGATGTGGCTAATGGTTCGGAGATTCCATGATGTGTGGTGTGCTACATATGGATGTTCTTCATTGAATGCGGTTCCCTATACCAATAAACAACAGTAGCCGAGGGGCCTGTATGAATTAGCTTACATTCAGTTGATGAGTAGCTATCAGACACATTCTGCAGAACATATCCACTAAAAATGGACGGCGAACTAATGGCAAACGAGTGATGAGAGCGTATAAAGTGATGACGGTCATTCATAAACCAAAGTCGAGTTTCATGATTGATTGGGGCATAATGTTGAAAAAAGGAACTCGAGACAACTGATTTGCTGGGCACTCGAAATCACTCACTTCGTTAATTTTTATAGAACAATAAAGATGGCAAATTGCTCCTTCATGGATCCACAATTTTTACCGGATATGATGGCATTAATAATAATGATGATGATGCATCCAGACTTATACCCGGGCCTGGCTCTAATGTAGAAGAAAATAGGTCCATTAGCCCTTTTTCTTCACTCGGGATTGGATTTCAAATTCGTTGAAATGATTAATAAAAAATAGAGTCCATCTAAAATTAAGTTCAAACCCACTTTTCAAAAATATCATCAAGGTCGCTCCCAGAAAGTAAAAGAAATTGCATGCAACCTATTACATATTCATTTTCGGGCGTGTGCATTTCTCACCGAAGCAAGCATTAGCTCGTAATAACGTAAGGTTCTCATAAATTCTGCTGAATTATGATTGATATTGACAATCACGTACGAGGTTGAAGTCACCCTGACTTCAGAGTCACGTCGACCTCGGAGACTAAAACGCTTCGAGTTCTTGGAACAAAATTCATTCTGTAGTCTTATCAAACTAATTCATCAAACTTTAGAGACGTGGTTGATTGATTTATATGTTGTATCCAGATGACAAGTATTAGTTGCTCACACGTCAGTATCTTCTGCAGTGACTTTCTTCTCACTTCAATTAGGGATTGAAAGGAACATTTTTTTCTTTTTTGTAATAATTGATGTCAAGGAAGAAGGGATTATGAAACCCACTCGTCCCCAGGAGCCACACTAATTTGAGGTATTGTGCAGATTCGCTTCGCCATTTATCTTTTCGCTCAATGTAAAGGCTAATCAACCTATTCATATTCACAAGAAAAAAAAAGAAAAAAAACTTACTCATATTACCGATTAACCTTTAGCCAGTTCTTAAAATCATTTACTTAAGTGTCACCAAATAACCACTGGGGGTTCGCCTCAGTGGCCACCCTTTCAACATGGAAGGGGGAGGTGAGGGGTTCAAATCCCCACCTTCTCAGGGGAGGATGGGGGTAGGGACGCGTAAGTTTGAGAGTGGGTTGCGACTCCCACGCCCGCAAAGCGGGCGCACAAGTCTGCGATGAAAGTGAGTGTAGAGTAGGAATAAAGTAGGGACCGATCAAAAAAAGTGTCACCAAATTAAAATAAATTTAATATAAATTGCTAAAATCATACTGAAATTATAAATTCTTATGAAAAAATACATTAACTTATATTATATTAAAACTATTTATATTATATTAAAACTATAAATTCATATGAATATAAATAATTTTATCTATATCAAATTCATTTTTGACATTTTGGACCTACCCGTAATCGCTAACCTCAAAGGAAAGACCAGAAAAGAAGGGTGTGTTTGTTTAAAATTGTTTATGTTTCCCGAAACACAAATTTTTGTTCTTTTATTTCGGGGAACAAAAAAAGAACATAAATGCGTTTGTTTACACTTTTGTTCTGAGAACCAAAAATCTATTTTTTGTTACGAGAATAGATTTGGAATAGAAAACAGAAGTAAAAAAACTTGTTTTTTCTTATTAAAGAACACTTCCGAGAAACACCTTTTTTTTCTCATTTTTCTTCTTCTTTTTTTTTTTTTTCTTTTCTTCTTCTTCTTCTTCTTCTTCTTCTTCTTCCTTTTGCCGGTCACTGGTCTTGGCCATGGCCGGCCAAACGAGGGCCGGCAACCTCGCCGAAGTGTCGCCTGCCCCCGAAAAGGGCAAGCCACGACAAGGCTCATCGGCCCGAGCCTCGTTGTGGCTCGCCGAGCCATCTCCAGGATGGTGTCACTTGGCGGTGGCCTAGCGAGGCCGAATCTTGCCAATGCCTGGGCAAGATCGGCCACGGCAAAGCTCGACCTCCCCAGCCTGCACAAGGCCAAGCCTCGCTAGGCCAAGGCGAGGCCGACCTCACGCCGCCTAGGTGAGGCCGAGCCTCGTCGATGGCCTAGTGAGGCTCACCGAGGCCAGCGGGCCTCCAGCAAGCTCATCGGACGTCACCCGCCTAGTCACTAGCCACCGTCGTGGCCAACGACCGACCAAAGAGAAAAAGAAAAAGGAAAAATAAAATAAAAATATTAAAAAATTAAAAAAAGAAAAAGAAAATTATACAAGTTTACCAAACATATTTCTATTCTTTTTTAATTTCGGGAACAAAAATTTTATTCGATTCTTAAACGTGTTTTTATTTCATTCCTAAAAACAATTTTAAACGAAACGTTATCAAACACACTTTTTTTCATTGTTATTCCCTATTTTCCCTCACTCTCAATCCCAGCCGATGTGGGACAAAAAGAAGCTGAAATACTCTTAGACCCGTTTTGCTTATCCTCATTACAAAGGACGTACATGATTTCGAACCTCGCCTGTGCTGATGTAATTTTGTTGTTGAGACTAATCACTTGTGGATAGAAAGATATTGTACAAATGGACTCTGCTTTTAATAACAAATAAACATATCAACAGGAGATTCCCTGCTGCGGCTACGGGAGTTTTGAGGACTACCAAAATTGTTGAAATTAATCCAATCGACTCCGTTTGTGCAAAGAGTAACTAAAATTTACACTAAACACTTGTGGGGTCGGTATCAGTTTATTTACCATAGGTCCTGGGTTGAGTGCCTTCTGAAAACAAATATAACATTTGCAAACTCAGATATGCATTCTTGCTTAATAACTCAGATTTGCATTTATGATAACTGAAACACGGCTTAAATTGATTAGCGATGAGTTCACTAGGTGAGGCGCCGTGTACTTATCCATGATGATTCCCCGCTGAGGACGAAGAAAAAGAGGGTGGTGGGTTAATAGATGGTGGAATTTGCCACTGGATGACCGCCGCTGTCACTTACCTTAATGCTGATAAATTCCGGCGACAGGAACACAATCTAGCAAGAAACGCTTGAAGACACAGCCATTACCAGTTGCAGAAGGCACATCCAGCTTCTTGAGGCCTTTTTTCTTTGACGAGATAGGTATGCTAAATGCAGCTCTAGTTCGAGGGGACAAACAAGAAAACATATTAGCCACCACCAGTCCAGCAAGGAGTGGGGAAAAGGAATCACAAATAGAGAGGGCGTTTTGAGTGTTTAACTGGCCTGTTACTAAAACTTGCTCGCTGCAAAAATGATACCAAGTCAATTTAGCAAATGAAAATCAACCGTCCCTGTAAATTTCAGTCATAGCCTGTGTATATAAGTGCAAATCAAAGTGACGTGGTGCAAGGGAAAAACAGCCTTAAGGATTGCAAATGTTCCCCCCGCCAAAAGTTGATGGATGCATAGTACATGTAGGACTATCATGTAATGGTGTAAATTATGTAACAGACTCAGAACAATGTTCAGACCAAGAATGGGTCTGATATTTGAGGCCTGTAATCTTGCATAGAAATTAAAATTTACAACAACAGGCTTTGAAACTTAGATAAGCGTTCGTAGATGGCAATCCTACACCCAGACTCCCAGTACACTAAGGGCAGGCAACTGCTCATAAGGTGCAGGTGAATAGCGGCCCTACATACTGAAGCTTAAAAAAGGGATTGGCATTTCCAGGTGTCTCACATATAGAAACATCTGCATTGTAACAATCAACTAATTGAATGAATAGGTTTCAATCAACAAGGATTTAGGGCTTTCTATTCTGCACTAAAGTAACTGCAGGAAAATATATAAACAAGAGACAAGTTTCCCAGGTCAAGCAAAGGTATATATTCAAATCTCGAAAGCAAACATGACATTTTCACAAGTTCACTTCACTTGGACTCCCTACCATCGTCCCATAGGACTGCAAACTACCACCTGATAGAACTTGTCAAAATGAAAGACGTTTCATGCATGCACCGAACATCAAAACAAGTTAGCCAGAGAAGTTTTTCCAGGAACAATATACTCAGGTGGAAACTTTTCCTTAAAGGAAAATAATTCACATGAATGAAACAATCGAATAGAAATAACAAAACAAGAACTAACTAGGAGAGGATAGCTTACGCTAGTGCCAAATCCCCATAACAGCATGCAGCAGTCCCTTGATGCCAGTGATAAACAAAGGATAAGTGTGTGGCAGGAACTAGTTAGTTGAGCGCAAACCTCAACACATTCTTTTTTCCAACGATAGGATTGACTTTTCAAGCCTTACAAAATCACATGCTGAAAGCCCCAGTAACTTTCATCAGAAATGCATAGTCAAAAGCCATTTCCTCAAGATGTCCATAGTGTCCACCTTCACCAAAATGTCCTGCGCTCATATTTGTTCTCAAAATTACCGAATGTGAACAGTGGGAGCACCCAACTTCTCTCACTTTAGCCACCCACTTTGCAGCTTCCCACACTCCAACCCTGGATCAACAAAATCAGAGAAAGCCACATCAAGCCCATGAGTTGAATCACAAACATATGCATCTCTACAATAATGAAGACATGCTACCTTGAGTCAAGAAATGACGCTGAAACAAGGGTTGACGGATGACATCCCCCTTCGCGAATGTTATTATAAGGTGCATAACTCATGATGGACTCAAATTGCGGCAAGATTCGAGGATCTCCAAACTCTTCATGGTCCAATAAGGAAAGCGGCATATTAGGATCCAACAATGTATTGCATATATCTAGAAAAGGTACCTGGGGCACATTATCTTGGTGTCATCACTCGGAAATAATCAAAAGCAAAAGTTCGGCATGATCTGATTACTCAAACTGGCAATAATGAGCAGCGTACAGCAGAATTTGATTACACTTCGGTAATTCAGTTTGAACCAGATCAATAGACGATCACTCCACAAGAAGATGTAAAATTGTGAAGCTGCTGCAGCAAGTGACAGGATTACGAATCACCCATAATGATGTTAAACCTTTGCCGTCATTGTTTGAAGTAACTATGTTTATCAGGGGAAACTGATGCTTCGTGAGCAATGAAAAGATAAATATCGGTAGAGCCGTCTGAGGTCTATCTCACAGAATTCTAAACAAGGAACTTTGAAACCATAAACAATGTGGATAAACCTCTGTAGACAACAATAAAGACTAGATGCATGTGAACCACACTGGAAAGTGCTTACCTTCATGATGGCAGCATGAAAGAGACCTGGATACATATTTATAGCAGCCCCTACAAGAAGACAGCCCGCGCTATGTCCTATAGAACAAAGCTGATCAGCACGAACATAACCCTCATGAACAAGGTATTTAGCACATGAGGCAAAGTCATGAATGGAGTTCTGCTTGTTTGCCCCACGGCCAGAAGTATGCCACAAGGAATTAACACCACCCCCGCCTCTGCTACATAGAAAACAATACGTTAAACTACAATATGTGACAAAACATAATTAATTAAGGGGATCATTCAGGCGCCAGCTAACTAACTGAAAACGAGAGCCTGGAATACAACAGACTATAAACAGAATGTGCAGACAACAGTTTTTATCCCTAATCCAAAATGTGGTTTTGGCAGATAACAAAGCAGTAATAAGCTTTGAAGGAGTTCTTATTCCTTAAATTTTTCAATTTTCCTTCCAGTATCTATCATAGGAAAAAATATCCTCATTCATAGTTTTCAGGACAGCTAGTCGCTGTGCTTTGTCTAGTACTCTGATTGGGATAGATCAGCACATCTGATATAATCAACAGACCAGCCATAATGTTCATGCCAGGGAGAAAATGCAAAATTTCAAAATCAATTAGACTAACCATGTTGAAAATCCTGACATGAGCTGTTGCTCCCATTGGATATGAATAAAAAAAGAGACAATCGATGAACAAAATCTGGTTGAACCAACCTGACATCAGCAAAAGCTACAACCCAACCACGGTTGAGTAGACTAAGACGATTTGAACACCAGCTTATGTCTAGAACTTCACCATATGCTCCATATCCATGCAAAAGGCCTGGACACTTTCCCTTTTGCCACAATGTTTTAGAGTAAATAATTGTCAGGGGTATCCTGACACCATCATGGGAAATAAAATCCTTCCTTTCACAGCAGTACAGATCCGAAAAGTCCTTCCAACCCTCCTCAATGTTCTCTACATTTATAGGGCTGACAAAGTTTTTGACATAGTCTGTGGCTGACAATCCAATGTCAGCTGAAACACACCTCACTTCCTCCTGTTGGATGGTGGAGAAAGTATGTCTTGACATATCATACTCAACAACTACATCAGGCATCTGCACTTCAAACAGGACAAGTATCATATCGAATGAACCCAACATACCTTTGAAAACTTAAGCCTTTGTACTACAATTGCAAGTTTAAGGCACTCAGTGATACCAAGAGATTGACAAAAAAACTATCTTGAGTGGGAGAGAACTAAAAGCTCTTTGTTAGATGAGAAATGTCACCATTGCTTTTGCTCTCGCATTATGTTAAAAAGATTAATTAATGCTTATTTTATGAAGGAAAAATACAGCCACTCGGAAATTCTTTTCAATTCCCTTTATTATGGGGTAAAGGATCTTCAAATGCGCACAAATTACCATGATAAAGTGTATTTCAAATTATTGACTTCTTTTGAACTTAGCAATTAGGTTGTGTCTGGCCTAGCTTTCACATCCACCCCCACAAGTGATTTTAAGGGCTCCCCACATCGGCCTGGTGCATTCTGAATTTAATGTCCGGAGTGCACTCAACAGGACTTGAACCCAAGATTATAAGGAGATATGAGATATAACAAACTCCCCCTGCCAACTACACCAACAATTTGTTGGTAATTATCAATTAAAATTGCTCAACAGTCAAGAATCCAAACTTGCAACTAAATCTCTTTCAGCCAATTGCTGCAGCAAACATTTAATCAATAATAACATAATTGCAACTGCATTCCAGGAAAGGTTTGAGTACAGGCTGAGGAACTCGCTGTGATTCAAGTTCAACTAACAAGGCATAACATAAAGAATGTGCTTAAATCCAAAGATGCCTAGCTACTTAGGAAGTTAAATCATACAAGAGTCCAACTACATTGCAGCATCCAGAGGAAAGCAGACACAAAGCAGTTTAAAAGTAGGTAGGAATCGATAAGAAAATAAACTTGACGAGCATAAAAGATGTTGATACAAAACCGACATTCCTCAAGTTAAGAACCCATACTGAATATGCAAGTTTCCTCTTAAGATAAGACAATATATACCACAGGAGAAGATAGCACGACACGGTATGCTTGACTCATAAAGTCATGGTTGGAACCAGGAAGAATGCTGCAGAAATTTGAAGGGACAGGAAAAAGCCATGGGTTTAGATGCTCAAGGATCACTGCATGCTGCAAAACAACAGGGAATGATCTGAATATTAGTACAAAAAAGTGTGACAATTGGGACAAATGAGAAGCTAACAATAGAAGTTGCTATATCTATCCATGTTCTGCATGACAAGCACCATCCATCTCAATGATGGACTGAGCTAGTTATCTAATGGCTATGTAAATAACATCATCATCATCATCATCATTATTCCACCAAAAATCCTAAACTATGCCTACCACAAGACATTTAACCCAAACTTTTTATTGTGGCGCCAAAAATCCCAAACTTGTATAGTGTGACACATTTATCCCAAACTTCTTTTTGTGACATCAAAAATTCCAAGCTTGCATCCGCGTGACACATTTACCCCAAAAATTTGGTGTCAATGAGAAAAGAATAGGGTTTTTAGTTTGGCTAAACATGTCAAACATGTATAAGTTTGGCATTTTTGGTGTCACAGAAAAAAAGTTTGGGGTAAATGTGTTATATGGGAACAAGTCTAGGATTTTTTGTCACAAAAAATAGTTTAAAGCAAATGTGTCATAATGGGCAAAGTTTGGAGTTTTTTGTGGCTTTTTCCATTATTATTATTATGCCGGCGCCGCCATCATCATTATTATCATATGCTATACCCCACAATAGCTAATGCTAGACATGTATAAAAAACCTGAATTTTCCAATAAGTAATGCATGTAAGCAGTATGATATACAAGAAATGCAGTAATAATACTTGTTCTTCCACTCTTGTTTGATGCAATTGCATGCAAAAAGTGCTCACACGCACTAGTGACTCAATGTCAAAGAATTTGCTAAATGAGACCCAAAGAACTAAATCAACTAATTGCAAGAATGCTTTAACTAGAAATAGCTTCATGATTTTTTTCATTGTTAACGCACTAAACTACAAGAATCCACCTAGACATAAGACAAAGGTTCTGCAGATTCCTAGGCATTAGGTATATGAGATTTCGTGGAACCACTACCAATTATCCTAGAAGCTTAAGCTATTAGATGAAGGCATGATTTATTATTTACATATTCTAATACTCCTCCTCATGTTTAGTCTAGTCCTTTTGCTTAGTACTAAGCGTGGAAATTTAACGAATGAGGCAAATAGAGCTGGAAAGATTTGAACTCATGACTTCCAACTCTAATACTATTTGAGATTTGATGGACCATTGACCACTATTAATTGTTCTAAAAACTTAAGTTATAAGATGAAAGCGTGGTTTATTATCTAAATATTCTAACAAGTTACATAATCATTAAATGAGCTTGTATTGACAAAATGCTGATACTTACCTTCACCAAAAAGCGAGACATAGTCCTAGTTTTGCTAACAATTCACCAGTAAGTCTAAAAGATGTTATCTCATATCAATAGCATCCCCACTTTTAGGGTACTTTGCCACCATATTTTATTATGAGAAAACATTTCTAGAAGCTATGAGGCTTTTTGGCATAGAGCAAAACCTAAATTAAGTAAAAAGCAGGCAGACTTTGCAAGTCAAGAAATAAGTTGGAATAAAAAAAAAAGGTCAAGAAGCAGGGCGATGGCATCAAATGAAAAGATGCAACTCTGAAGTAAAAGCCAGCTCGTCAAAACAAAAGAAAGACAAACAATTGCCAAAAGAATTCAATCAAGGCAAAAGGCCACAAAAAGAAAAGATGCACCGAACAAGCTCTAGTGATTATATTAAAATAAACCAGTTCTGTATTTCTATCAAAGGTATCTTTGCAGATTAAGGTGAACGTAAGAGAAAGCCTACACAAGATCATGGATACACTAGCGATGAACTTGTGCCTACGGCACATTGAGACTAATACCTCATACAATCATTTCAGCCAAATTTTTACTAAGATTAAAAGTTGTACTATGCACAATATTGTAATAAACATTTGGAAACGAGAAGAAAATAGATATGTAATATATTTATATCTCTATTGTTTGTCTGAAAATGTTTGATATTTTGCGACAATCTATAATTAAAATGTATTTCTTGTATGTATAAGTGAGATGTGGAAATATACATTAAGCACAATCATTTTCTTTAATTTTTTGAACAGACATATCTAATAATTGAGACATTGTAAAAAAGTTTGAGACATTCCTGATTTAAGTTAATAAAGTTAATATATGGAGATGTTTTCTATTAGTAAAAAAGTATAGATGCAGTGAAAAGATGTGAAGGACCTCAGAATTAACATTGATGGGCAAATTGATGGAGCATAACATAGGTACACCCTGCTTATCAATGGAAAGCACCAGATGTCCATTGAAAACGTCCATGTCTTCTATAGTGATACTTTCGTCAGGAAGGATGACATTCTGCCAGGAACCAAAGCAAGAGATAAAAAATTTGCAGGCAACAGAAAGGAGAAAAGAAATAACATAATATGATACTAATTTACAATAGAAAAAATTATATTATATCATCCAAAATCAAACTTGTAGCACATTACAAAATAGTCACCTGAAACTTGCCCAACTCTGGGTCCTCAACCATGGATCTAGCCAAGTAATAACCATGACCATTCCATTCCACACTTCCACATAGAGGAGCATTTGTGAGAATATAGAAAGAACCATGGTGATGCTCCACGAAGAACCTCACATCAGATACACGTTCACACATTCTTCTCAAGCCACCAAGAGGGTTGTCAGCATCTATCACATAAACCTGTAAAAAAGCAACGGGCTATATTGACAACCACCGTTGATGACCAAAGACATACTAACATCTCTATAAATTCATAGCAATAGCTTATTGAATGAAAATGGAAAAGGTAAGGTCCTTCCTCAGATGAATTCCTTGAGCTTGAATTAAGAGTTATAAACTTGCCATCTTTCGTTCCTGTGATGTCCACACAGTATTTAGAATCTCTTTCTGTGAAAACCACTGCATTCTCCAGATTACTTGATCTTAAATTTGTGCAGAGGACCCTGGAGGCAAAAACTGATAATAAAATTTTAGGAAACCACAGAAATTTGATAAACTTCAGCAATCAATATAACTACCTATAAGGCCGTTGATGCTCGTCAGATAGAGTATAGAAGAGAGTGGAGCCATCCTTAGCCCATGCCACACTAACAACCCCTTCAACTTGGATATTTGGAAGTATACATCCCTTATTAAGGTCCTTGACTTGAAGCTTAAACCACTCACTTGCATTAATGTCAACGGTATAAGCGAGAAAGCTATGGTCCGGGGAAACTCGACACACACCCACATGGACATAACCTAAAGATGAATAGAAAAGTCATTTCAATTCTAAAAGAAATGCATATGTGGGAAAAGAACATACTTTTTTATTAAGAAAAAACATGGTGAATTCCAACTCAAGTAATCATATCCACAACTATGTTTCATTTACTCCAGACGTTGGTCTCAGACATCTACCAACTGAAACTCAGAACTCATATGAATCGTATTATTTAATGCATCGATGGGAAGATATCACCCAACACCGAGTCAAAGTAAGAAGGGATCTTGCAAGAGTCACTACATTTGTAAAGATATACCATGTGTCCTCTTTTCCATCCATATATACTACGGGAAGCCTTTATTAGACCAATAGGAGAAAAGCAGCAAAAATTCTGACTCTATGCAAGAGCTCCTTTGGAGGGGCGTTTGCCCCAGCCATTTGGCATCAAAATCAATTTAACGAGCCAGCTGGTAAAAGACGAGCCACAACTGCACCCCCATCTTTTGGCTAATGCTTTTTTGGCTTTTCTGTTAACTTTAAATAACCGCCAAAAATGACTTTTATGCTCTGTTTGGGAGCTACTAGGCGAAGAAATTGGGAGGAAAATACTCACAATTTTAAATTTTCCCTTTTTTCATCCAAAAAAATAATAATATTCCACTCAGATTTGCATAACCCCCATTTTCCCCAATCTCCCAAAAATAGCATTACAGTGAGAAATCTAATGTTACAGAATATTTTGATCTACAATATTATTATCTTTTGAATAAGTCAAAAGAGATTAACTTCCAATGTTACACCTTCAAAACACTGCCACTACTAAAAGTTACCCAAAAGTTAAAAACCAAATGCGGAAAGCCATAAGTCAAAAGACTACAGCGAATAGCCTACTCCCCCTAAACAGGAGTTAATCATTGAAAAAAGAAAGAAAAGAAGCAGGCTCTAAACAAGTTGATAACAAAAAGGAGATATCTCAAAGGAGAAACATTCTATTTATCAAAAATTTGCATCAAGCGAAGTAAGACAGACTAAGTCACTGCTCTTTTCCTATAAGCTGTCAATGAGCATAAAGAAAACTTGCCATGTTGCTCTGCTATTTCATTCCAGTCAAGTAGGACCTGCTCTCTTCCCTGTTGTCCTCTCACATAGCTAAGAATTGCTTCTGCCCAACCTTTTTCAGCTTCAAACCTCCTACATAACACTGGAAACTCCTTCCCTTCAGGTATGTATTGGTAATATAGCCTGTTTAACCATAATAATGATGTAAGTAGAGTTCACTTATTCAGCATTGTAGCTTCCAATTTCAACAACATCAGGAAACGCCCAGACAGTCGAAATAATACTGTCAAAAGGCACGTTCAGAAAGGACTGGGTTGAGGTGGAGAATGTCAATCAACCCATGACAATGTGTAGAAAACAGGCAATTTTGAAGCTTGCGGCAGATAGGGCAGTGAAATCTGGAAAAGCATGTACCTTGCACCTCAGGCGATCAAAATACTACAAAGTACACCAATGAATTTGAATCATTTCCTAGAAAGCTGTTATTTTTTGTTTTTATCTTTTTCACTAAACCTTATAGGCGGGACTTGGGAGCAAGCACAAACAGACATTTTAAAGCAAGCCTCCCAATTGGTATTCATGCCATGGGAAACAAGAAGCAACATTAGTCCATGAGCTCGCGTAGCATCAAGCAACTAACCAACCAAGACACCCAAATGAAGCAGACAAAAGTACGAGCCCATGATAAAGAACACTCCTTGGTCGCTCAAAGGCCTAAAGTCCCGCTTCAAAACATCAGTAGCACCAAATGGAAAAACAAGAAAACCAAAAAGATCAAAACCAGTCTGGAATCATGACCGAGCAATCAATATCTGCAAAAAGAAAAAACAGAGTAAAAGACAAAGAACAGACCAGGGACCCCATCGCTCCGGAGGAGTACGAATCTCGGCGGGGACTCGACTCCTCATTTCGGAAACCAGCTGGGCCTGAAGCTCCCTCGTGTCGGCCATGAAAGCTTGAGCGTAGGAGTTCTCTCGGCCGAGGTGCTCGACGAACTCGGGGTCGTCGACGTCGGACATCCAGTGGAACGGGTCTTGCCACGTCCGGCCGTGGGCAGACACGGCGAAAGGTATGCGCTTTGGGACGGGAGGGGGTTGTCGAGGGAGAGCGAAGGAGGTCGCTTTGCAATCGGTGGACAGGAAGCGGCGG
This sequence comes from Eucalyptus brandiana, assembly GCA_014182725.1. Taxonomy (NCBI): domain Eukaryota; kingdom Viridiplantae; phylum Streptophyta; class Magnoliopsida; order Myrtales; family Myrtaceae; genus Eucalyptus; species Eucalyptus brandiana. Next base: position 37,102,625 of record CM024669.1, read on the forward strand.
CGGCGGCGGTCACGGCACGAGCGGGCGATGGCGGCGAGGGTGACGAGGGAGGCCCCCGTCCGTCGGACGGAGGGGAACGCCATGAGAGCGTCGAGCGAAGAAGGATGGCACCGCGAGTGGCTCTGGGGACTGAGGAAGCGTGCGTCCCCGACCTTGAGCTCTGTCGTGTTCGACGTAATGCCTGCTACTGGTTACGACTTTCCTGTCGCCGGACTCCGCAACGTATCTATCTACAACGCAACGTCGCGCTCCGATACGGACCACGTTACTATTCAAGAGGGGCCACAGCGTTCGAAATCCCACTACCAAGCATGATTAACGCGGCGGTGCCTGTGCTCACGAGACGGATTTGACGAGAAGGCCCGTCCGACACTGCCTCATGGAGAGAGTCGCGACTTAGCCAAACTCAAGCTGGTGCATCACTAATCGTGTTAGGAAGCTATTTCTCAAATAAATTGCCTTTGAATTTTTAGTGAAACTTCAAAATGGAAAAGAAGGATGAGACAAGATCGCTTGAGAGTAGAAAGCTCTGACTCGGGCAGACGAATTGAGCCACGACCGAAATTTTGCGTTTGAATCGTTAGTGGCTTTTTGCCCTGTCAAGAAAGGAATTGTGCTCGATGGTTTGTTTATCCGATCCAGCAGTCACTCCTGATATTTCTTCTTAACCAGGAGTCGAGCAATACAATCATGCATCCGATAGCTAGAACGATGACTCTAGCTATTAACTACAAATAATTTTTATAGGCAATATAAATTGATTAACCTTCGAAGAAGAGAAAGGTCAGTAGAGAGAGACGTTATAATAATAAGCATTCTCTCCTCCAGATGAAGATACTACATCCTATAAGAAAATATTGAGAAGACAATAAAAAAAAAAAACATTTGAATAGGCATTTCATTTGCCTCGCTATTGTCTCCTATTCGCGTCACCCCCTCTTTTGACAAGGACACTCCCCAACGCTCAGATCATCGGTAGCTGAGCACCATACGATTTCTATATAACCGAAGAAATCTCGAATCAACCTGTTAAATAAGCCTGCTTCTGGTAAGCAGTCATTATGTGACTGTGAGCCAAGCAATAAATTAGTTGGCCGAGGATGGTAGATGCTCGATGTGCTAAAGTGCTAAGAAATTGTGCAAGGCATACCAAGTTATCACGGCAAAGCTGCACTTCAAATTTTCCCAGCCAAAAAACTGAAATTCCGGGATGCAAGTCAGCATCTTTCTTAGTCATACCACAACCTAAATGTACTAGAAGCATAGTTTTTACAAAACATCGCAGCAAGAAGTCAAACAGCGTAAATCTGAAAGTCCTTAGAGTCCCAGACCAACCGTTCGACCATCCCTCCTTCGAAGTCCGGCAGTGTATTGTTTCTCCAAATCCAATTGCAGCTCCTTCTGTTTTTCGGCTCGCAGAAGGCTGCTCCCATCTTGGCTGTTTGCTATCGGCTCCGCCTTGAGCTCGCCCTTCACACCCTACAATTGGCCATAGGTACCAAGGCAACCTCAGACTCTAAAAAAGTGTTAGTAAGTGAACTCTATGAAAGAGGATTTACTTACTAAGGCTAAGCAACAAGAGATTCTTGACAGTCCTTACTGAAAATTTACAAAACAACGTACATTAAAAAGGGGGAATGGGGTTTACCATGAGCTTGCTAAATTTTTCTTGCCGTTCAGGCTCAGCAATCATTGACACATCCCAATGGTGACCAGGCTGCAAAGATTGAGAGGCATGAGTATAGATTCTACGAAAGCAACAAAAGCAGGTGTAGAAAGTTTCATCCAATGGGCAAGATCTAAGCACAAGAGAATATCACAATACCTCTACAGTAGCTGTATTTTTCTTGTTCCCCCAAAGTAGCTTCTTCTTTTGTTCAGTAGATAAGTAGCCCGTTGGTCCAAACCCACCCGCAAGATTCTTATTTACTGAATTAAACGAGACAATATGATCACCGCAGAAGCAATTATAGTTACAGAGATCAAAACATCATAATAACACCTCAACTTGGAAAGGAGCACTGCATATGTCATCCCAATTTCACCTCAAGAAACATTGATCTCCAAATACAGAAAATTCCACTAATGCGAAGGAGGATAGCAGATGAGAACTTCTCATTAGATAACATCCTTAAAATCAATTAACAAAAGAAATCAACTCGTGCATATCTTTGTAAAAAAGGTGTGCTACCACAAGAGGGGGCCGGATGATCACTTTTTCCCCTGTTTCTGACAGTTCTCCTAAATTGTTTGATTGATAAACCACTCCTGCTTCCAGGAGGGTATGACAAATGAATCAGGTTTCACAAGCTTTGTATGAGGTTTCTTGTTTAACTATTTACCCAGTTCATGGAAACTGTAAAGGAAAAGATATTAATGTATCAGGAAAAAGCAACTTAAATTATAATGCCCCAGAATAACCTTGCCTTCGAAAGAAACCTAAAAAGGCTCATAAACAAGTTGAATTCTATATTATTGACAAGGTGAGAAGATACATAACAATAAAAAGCATCAAGCAGAAGCTCTGACGAGGGAATGATAGAATTAAGAGATGACAGTCTAGGCAAAGGTCAAAGACCAAGCAATCAAAACAAATCAATGCAATTTACCACAAACTGGAGTAAAAAATGTTACTAAAATGAAACAAAAATGAGAAAGATCAATTTTACTAATCAAACAGCTGAACAAATAATAGAGCTTATATTATTGAACTCATCATCACATATACTACATTCCTTATCGAAGCATATGCCAGGCATCGCAAACCAAATTTGACGAAGAATCTATCAGTTAATTGATAACAACCAAAAGACATCCATAGCCATGCCCCTGAGAGAATAGAGGAGAAAAATTCTATTGCAAATATAAGACAAAATGAACCGAAGCATTTTTTTGCCTCAAAAACGTATCAATATCAATGAGACATATCATACCAAAAACCATCCCCTAATGAATATAGAGAAAGAGAAAAGTTATCATTTAAATTGTAAGAGAGTACTAACTGAAGCTTGCCTCAAGGAGATATAATTAATACTAAGAGGATATTTCCAGCAGGAAATTAATATTGTTTATAAGAGGCCAACATACGCATAATAAATCAACACCGCCTTTTTATAACCATTCTCCAGCAAGATAAGTCACAACCAGGAAAAGTTAGAAATGCAACATGCAAAACACAGGAGCATCCTAGCTAACCAAAGTGCGATGCATCAAATCATAATGAGGCAAAGAGATCCATCCACACATAATGAAGTTAGAGCTTAAACAAAAATGGTGAATTGAACATACCCATTTCAGCAGCCCTCATAGCAGCAGATTTTGCAGCGCTCAGATCATTAGCAGCCTCAGTTCCACTGGCATGGGGATGTGCTTCATTTGCTTTGACACTGGTCTCCTGAGATTCCTTCAGATCCAGTGAGTGCTTCGCATCATCTACCATAACAAATAATAAAATCAACAAGGCAATATAAGGAAAAAGAAATAGGAAAAACCACATTTACCAAAACTACTAATACCAGACCATCTTGAGTGAAAAGAGTGGTCAATAATGTACAGTTAACAACTGACAAAAATATATTACCATCCTTGGTGAAGATAGAATCCCTTTCAGAGCTGAAAAGCCTTGGTCTTTTGGTTGGGGAACTCTTGTCACTCTTAAAGGCAGTTGCATCATCTAAATGCTTCTCTGCTCCTCTTTTCTGCAGATCCTTGTCCTTCGTAATGTCGCAATCATCGGTACTTTTCTTTTCTTTGGCAAACTTTTGATTGTCCCTATCCTTCAGATCATTTCTATAACCTTCTTTAGATTGCTGTCCATCAGTATCCTTTCTAGCTGTAGAAGAACTATGGTACCCCTTGGATTCTTCTCTAGAAAGAGTCCTATCAATTCGCCGATCTCCTGAACTTCTCTGATAATCCCTTCTCTCACTTCGATCATCTATGTCCCGCTTACGTCGATCCCTCTCTGTGTCTTCAAAATTATTGCTTCTCCTCCCAGATTCTTTCTCCCTATCTTTACTTCTGTGACCTAAGTCATCATACTTTTCTCGGGAATATCTGTCCCCATCCTGCGTAAAGTCCTTGGATCTGCTATAATCATTTTCTCGCCTTGTACGATCAGAATGGGAGCCCCTTCTTGATTCTCGACCCCCATGAGTGGACTTGCGATGATCCCTCTCTTCTTCATCCATGCGATGTCTGGTCTGCTCATCAATTCTAGAGTAACCACGAGAACCCCTGGAGGCATGACGATCAGCATACTTATATGAATCACCACCCCTGCTGTAGTGGCTCCGTCCAGAATCCTTGTATAACTCCTTCTCATCAGCCTTCCTTCTTTCTCGATATTCAGGTGGCTTAGATGCATCATCCCTTGCATACTTTGGGCTAGATGCTCGGTCACGCTCTGGACTCCCTGAAGAACATGAAGAGACACATATCTAACAGCAATTACTGACAAAATATTGCAAAACACATATTACTTATTAGGCAGAATTGCTTTGTAACAAATTGTCTTCAGCAAGAGAAGCGCTTGTTCAGTATAATACTCACTTAGGTAATAATGATACAGAATAATAAACCAAAAAAAGAATTCAGTACCGACATATCTAGTAGCCAACGAGCGCACGAATGATTCTAAAAGCAGATTTTTCTTTAAATTTTATAGTAACTATGCAAATATTGAGAGACATAAATCCACCAATTTTTTTAACTATAATTCCTCTCAAAGCCTTTCCTCTAATTTGCCAAATGTAGACACTGTCCTTGGCAGTACATTTTTATGCAAACCTCACCATTTTTTTTTTTCTACTTATGCCTCTTGGGGCAACATATTAGATAATATCCTAATATTGCTGAAAATAAATTGCAGGCCTGAGCCATGAAAGATCAAATGCCAAGCAGCCATAGTTGTGCCAATGAATTTCACACATTACGTAAGCAACAACACAGCTCAAGCAATATTGACCTAATCAGTTAGAGACATCTGAGACCTAAATTCTTCGGAAAGTGCCGCACTGAACTAACAAAGGTGATATAGAAAAGTGAAGATTCAATCAAACTAAAATTTCATCGCAACCACAGCACAGACCACTGTCCACTAATGTCAACATGGTCAATAGCGAGCAGTTCAAGAATTAACATATATAACAGACAATTATCAAGACCTCACAACACCACGAGCCACCCATAGAAAGATGGAAAAGGAACACACCGTCAGATGAAGATGAGTTGCTAGCCGGAGAATGACGCCGATAGTTCCTATTAGACGCGTCATTTGAAGGCTTGTGGAATGCGGCCTTCACATCAGCATTATCTGGTGGCGAAGACACGTCCATGATCGACAGCAGCACCTGCCAAAACGGTCATCTTTCTCAACATAATCACATGAAAGAAGGAAACGAAGTATGCCGAGTATAATGCCACTGGACAAGAACCGATGCAGGCACTTCAGTCCCACCAGAATTCCAAACTCTCATCATACCCATCAACGTAAATGACTCAAAAAAATTCCGCCTTCGCGCATTTCGCCGGCCAACCGAACACCAATCAACTAAGAAACGTCACCCGAAACGCGGCTCGATCGTCCGACATAAAGAAAAATAAACGAACCCATTTCCGAATTCAGGAGACCAGAAAACCTTTAACCTAGCTCGAGCTCTGCCGATTCTATCGAAAAGCAAACTAATTCGACGACGACGACATCGAGAGAACAGGGCGACACGGACATCCTCGAGAAATCTCTCGCCCTCCCTGAGCAAACGGCTCGCGCGCCCCCACAAATCGATCTAAACCTTCGAAGAACCAAACCGCGACGCCATTTCGATTGCGGAAATCGTGATGAATCGACACGAACGAAGGAGGGACGGAGAGGGAGAACTGAAAAAGATTCTCGAACCTGATGCTCAACGCGATCGATCGGCTGAGGAAATCGTTCGGAGAAGAACGCGAATCGGTTCGCCTCGCTTTCGGGCGGCTTGGTAGATTTTTTGCGAGAGGGAGGGAGGAGGGGGCTGCGTTCGAGTGAGAAAAATATCTTCGTCTTTCTTCTTTTTTTTGTTTTGGGTCGAATCTTCGTGCTTAGTCGGTGGTGGGCTTTGTTTGTGTGGAGCAAGCATTTGGGCCGATTTAATTGGGCTTATTACAGCTTGTGTACACATTTGGGCAGTATGCATATATTTTAATAATTGTGAATTTTTCCCACTTTGCAAAGTTCTTTTTTTTTGGGTAAGTCGAAAAAAAAAAAAGTAGCGAATCCCTTTGCCGACCATCGTCGTCCCCAGGCAACAGTAAGGTTGTACTGTTATAATATTTAAATAATAAATCGGCGATTTATCTAATAACTTAAACTTTTAAAACAGTATTACAAAATCTCACATAGTATCAGAGTTAGAAATTCTAAATTGAATTTATTTATACCCTATTTGCCTCTCCAATTAAATTTTCACACTTAGCACTAGGCAAATCTAGCAAAACCAAACTAAGTAGAGAGAGAGAGTATTTAAATATTTAAATAATAAATTACACCACCCTATCCGACCACTTAACAGTTAGGCGAACCCTAGCAGCACCTTGCCCCCTTCTCTATCTCTCTTCTCTTTTATTTTCATTTTTTTCTCAAAATTTTGATCCTATTTTTTGTAATCTTTATTTATTTTTATCTATTTTGTTATTCTTCAAATGCCTTAGGGGTGTAAGATCAGTATTCAATGGTCACTTAACGGTCACATCGACATTTTTTGTCCGCAATTTAGTCGAAATGACCAATTTAAACAAAAACAATGCATAGTTTGGAGATACAATTATACCAGGAAAAAAAAAGGTCAAGGACCTAATTGAACATTTTTGAAAATTTTCAAAGACTTTTGTGTATTTATTCCTTAATAACAGAGATATAAGAAATTGTTTCAAAACTTGTTACATGAGTATTACTTGTTTATTTATAATTTTTTCTTTTAATGATATACTTGACTCGAATAATTTTAGCCCCTAACTCTAGGAAGACTGGATAATATTCACAAAGTTCGTGAGTCAACACTCAAATAAGATAAACTAAAAGCGAAGAGAGATAATATAGATAACTCAAGGCACAGTTGATAACCGTTCTTGTCAAAAATTAATTTTTTGAACAAAAAAAGATTTTCCTATATCTACTCCTAGATGAGTTTCAAAATAAAAATACACATTTGATAATAATACAAAATTTTTATTGCTGGAATAGAAATTCATTTAATAACAACACAAAATTTCTCTCTCTTAAGCGACCACTATTCACCATCTATTGTCTACCATCGATTGCCGGCCACCGTTTGCTATCGACAACCGAACAACAGGCAGTAGTGGTGGGCAATGATGGATGTATGGTCGGCTAGTAGAGAAGATAAACGATGAGAAGAATTACTATTTCTCATTTTTGTCCTAAACTTAGTTTTAAACTAAAAATTTGTTCCACAAATAGAAAAATGAAATTGAATTATCAAACGGATTTTTGCTTCAAAATTATTTATGAAATAAAAAATAATTCTAAAATGAAAATAAAATGATTATCATGTGTATCATTATTTTTTCAAAGCCGAAAATACAACTCATAGATGAGTCACCTATGACCCATATTTTAGCCCTTTTTTTTTCAAAGCCAACCCGGTCCATCACCGGAAGCAGTTAAAATACCCATGCCACGAAAGGCATCATTAACTGCAGGACTATCGCAAAGTTGAAACCATTTTTTTTCACTCGTCGTCGGATAAGTGGCCTGCGCATTAAATATTAAATGCGTGATCATATCTTTTCCCATGTCCTTTTTTTTTGTCGGTTTTTCACATGTCAATTATTTGACAATGAATGCAAAAAAAAAAAAAATTTTAACCGGCGGGCCACGTGATAAAGATCCCCGCATTAGAAGGCGAGCATGTAATTCGCAACAACTGGATCGCCTTTGCCTCTCTAAAAAGGCAGAGAGAGACACTGAAGTTGAGCGATGGCGATTGGACCAGCTAAGGAACCCGACATTGCTAGCAAATTGAGCTTACGTTTTTGTGGTCAAATTAAGAGTCTTGGATCAGCAGCAGGGCCCGGATGGTCCACCGAGTTCATCACCGGTCCACTTCAATCTGCATCGCTGGTACATGTGGTATTAATGTGAGTTGTACGCGTTAGCAAGAGACAAACCCTTGAAACTTTAGTTCATCTTTATTCTAGTAAGAACGATTTCTGTGTTCTCATTTGATAGCTTTTTCATCACCACGGATCTGCTGCCTGTGCCAGGTTCGTACCTTCTCGCCCCCTGAATCCCTTTTGATTGATCCTGTGCTGGGTCCGTACCTTCTCGCCTCCTGAATCCCTTTTGATCGACCCGTGCCACTACATTGAACGTATCGAACACACTTATCGACAAAAAACCGCACCGCTCAAGCCCTACAGATCAATTAGTCAATGCACCATCCACCCATAAAACATCTACGGTATAAATGTCACCACCATCATAATTGCTGGGATAGTTAAATATTATACCACGCCTTTGTATAATAACTTAAACTTTTTGAATAGTTGATAGTACCACTGAGTTCATCACCGGTCCACTTCAATCTGCATCACTGGTACATGTGGTATTAATGTGAGTTGTACGCGTTAGCAAGAGACAAACCCTTGAAACTTTAGTTCATCTTTATTCTAGTAAGAACGGTTTCTGTGTTCTCATTTGATAGCTTTTTCATCACCACGGATCTGCTGCCTGTGCCAGGTTCGTACCTTCTCGCCCCCTGAATCCCTTTTGATTGATCCTGTGCTGGGTCCGTACCTTCTCGCCTCCCGAATCCCTTTTGATCGACCCGTGCCACTACATTGAACGTATCGAACACACTTATCGACAAAAAACTGCACCGCTCAAGCCCTACAGATCAATCAGTCAATGCACCATCCACCCATAAAACATCTACAGTATAATTGTCACCACCATCATAATTGCTGGGATAGTTAAATATTATACCACGCCTCTGTATAATAACTTAAACTTTTTGAATAATTGATAGTGGTCTTACAAAATTCTCATATGATATCAAATGTGGATGTTGTGAGTTCGAATCATTCCGGACCTTATATGTCTCCCCAATTAAATATGTTAACACTTAGTACTGGTCAAAAAAACTAGTTTTAAGAAAAGTTGGTAGAATAATTAAATATTATATTACACATTCATCTAATAGGTTAAGATTTTATAATAGTTGATGGTGAATTTACAAATTTTTCACAATAATTTCATTGTTTTTGAGGAAAAAAAATGGCTAGAACTATAGTTTACGTATTGTTACCATTATGATATCGAGAAAATTGAATTTTTTGTGCAGTAGAATATTGAAAAGATTCATATGTGCCTTTCTAGATAAAAGTTACTGAAGTAGCTTATTTGAAATGGTTCATACAACAAAATGCCTTATATTAATATACTTATGATAAATTTACATCAAATTAATTTTCCGGTTACCAAAAACTCCAAAATGATATATCATAAACTAATTTTTAATCACTAAAAAACCCTAAATTGATGTATTTGTTATATATTTAACTCCATTAGCTTTTGTCAATTTTTATTGTATTATTATTGAGCTAAGTCAACTTGAAAATCTACATTAAGTTTGAGGCAAATTTGTCACGAGCTTACCAATTCAAGATTTTCAATGGCCCAAGAATTAGTTCGGAATAAATTCGTCATCTCAATTTGAGATTTTTCATGATATTAATATGTTATAATTTTGATGGGCGAGTTGGTTCGGGCATATGTTAGCCACACCATTGGTCAGGGTTTGATTCCCCAACTCGTCACGTTGTGCAACTTAAGTGGAGTGCCGTGGGAGGTGAGTTCCTGCACTAGTGCCCCCGGGTTTACGTTGTACGGCAGTTCCCAGGTACAAAAAAAAAATGTTAGAATTTTTTTGGTCGAAACCTACTAAAAATTAAAACATGTGATATTTTATTGTTTTTCTTCGCCTGATGCTCACTAAATGTGCGGGCAATTGGTGACGAGCTGACGGCTGTTGCCCTCAAAATTTGTCCTCTATGTTCTCGGCTTGATCAGGAGACATCCAAATTTAATGATTTTATTATTTTTTAAATCCTATCTTTTTACCAATTAAATTAAACTAAGATACATATAGATGAAACCGAATCGAGTTGTGATCTAGGAACATAAATTTGAAGAATTGGAAATAAAGAAAAAAGGGGGTTACGGGAAGCCCCAAAAATTTGTCACAAAAATGCAATTAAATATTAAGGAGTTCGAATCCTAGATGCGTCGTTAGGGATTCTTACCAGAAAGATCTTGTGGTGGTGGGTCTGCGGTCGCTCTCCGGGGTTTTACACTGCCATTTGTCGGTTTACGGGCTTCCCTGGGTTACCAAAAAAATAAAATATTTAAACTAGTAAAAAGTGCTATTAAATTGTAAAACTTGTCAAATTAATGCAATTTAGTCTTTCCATTAACTCCATATGATTTGGGTAAAGGAATTAAAACTTACGTGACTTTTTGAAATATTTTCCCTCTCTTACGTGGTGATGGCATGAGTAAAATGATGTAGTTTTAGTCTAGATTTACTTCAAACAAAGTGGTTAAAATTATATGAAAAATCAAATTTAGACCAAAACTATCTAGTTTTAGCCATGTCATTGCCACTTAGGAGAGAGAAAATATTTAAAAAATAACATCAATATTTTCCGTAAGTCAAATTAGATAGAATTAACATATGGACTTGATTGTATTTTTTTGCAAGTTTCAGGATTCAATTGTATTTTTTTGACAAATTTTAGGACTTTTAATGCCCATATAAGCAAAAGCAAGAGGAAATATAAAAATGACCTTTTATTTCTATATATTTTTAAAAGTATTTCCTCATATCGAATTTAAAAAATCATGTTATTATTACCTTTTTTTGGGTCTGCGTGTTCATATTACTTAAAAACTCCTTTTTCATGAGGCGAAAAGCAAAATCTTTCCTTCTTCTTCCAAAGAAACTCGGCAGAAAGCGTGAGGAAAAAGCATATGATGTTCGAAATCTCCCCGTTGACCATGATGAAAGATCCAATTTAAGCAATTAGTTCCATGCACATTGCATGTGAAAAGTACAAGTTTTTAGACGACGAATGCGAGCTAGTCCTGAAATTGTTTATTGGCACAATCAAGTCATAAATATTTATCAAAAAAATTAATTTGAGTCTTTTTTTGTCAAGAAAATAATATTGAGGTCTAAACGTTTTTCGAGTTTATCACTAGGAATGCATAAAAGAGATTAAAAGAAAGGATGAAGGCTTGAATGCCGTAGATAATGCCCAAAAGGAGGAAATGTGACGGACAAACAATTGAGTTGAGGGATAATGAAATAAATGGTTTCTAAACTTTGGTTTAATGTATAATTTAGTCTTTAAATTTTTATTTAGTGTGCAATGTAGTTCATGAACTTTTAATTTATTTAATGTGGTTTTTAAACTTTTGCCATAAGTTCAAGTTAGTTATTGGATTGTGTAAAAATGTTTAATATTGTTCATGAACTTGAGTTAATGGAATGACGAAATTGAGTATTTTCTTATAATCCGAGGAATGAATTAAACATGTACCATAAATTCATACATTACATCGAATCAATTAAAAGTTCAAGAATGATATTACACATTGAGTTGGAGTTTAGAGATCACATCATACGGATTTAAAATTTATGGACTATTTGTATCATTTACCCTTAAGTTAATAATACAACAAATCTTAGACCGGTACACTTGTGCCATGTTTACTTCAAACTAAATATGTATCATAAAATACTATAAACTAATATATCCGTGCCGTCACAAAAAAATCTCAATTTGGTATATTTACTTGAAATTGATTTTTGAGTCACCAAAAATTTCAAAATTTGGATAAATGTGTCACGTGTATATTAGTTTGTGGTAAGTTTTGTGACACAAAAGTTAGTTTGGTGTAATTGTGGGGTATGTGTATCGGTTTGGTTTTGTTTTTTGTAATAGGGAAATTATTTTAAGGTAAATGCGGTTGATATGAAAAATTGTGATAATGCCTTGTGGTTAAATTAATTTAAACAAGACATGGTATTGCCAGCGCGAGATGCCGACATCAGAGAAACATTATCAAACATCTTCAGTCACAGATTATATTCATATTGGAGAATATGAAAAGAAGAAGAAGAATAACATCATAACAATTGCATTAAAGGTATCATAACTCCCGACAAAATTACACGAGTCGCTTTTAAAGTCGAGTGTCGATTTTCAGAATTTCTTTCACTTATTGGGAAAGGCATGTTCATCTTGGGGTTTCCCTCGAGGCACGGTCGCTAATCACGCGGCGAGGACCAAGACTTTTTCACGTCTACATCGCTGTCGCGAGACAAAACGCGGTCCCCGCGACGAGCGTACAGACAAGAAAATCTACTTTTTACAGTCGGACCAATTGCATACTTGATTGAGAAAGCAATAAGTGCTGGTTTCGTTTTAATTCCACTAGTGTTTTTCAAAAACGTCTCAAAAGGAACAAACACGATCCATTATCATGAACCAGCAACCCCAAAATCATAGCTAAGCTGACTAAATTTAAGGACGGGAATTCCGCAGTCCTAATCTTTTTATAGATTGGCCGAAAGATCGCCATGAACGCTGACGTTTCGCGGTAAAAAGAGGAAGCATTTATGATCCGAAACGAAACGATATCCTAGAATCCACGTCCTTCCATCTCTGTCTCACTTCCCTGCTGCATTCATTTCATCTTCTTTTCCCCACTCAACCCCTTGAAAGCTCCTCCTCATCAAGAAAACTAAAGACCCTCTTTCTCTTTCTCTCTCCTCTGTCAAAAGCAGAAGCCAAAAAGCAAACTTCAAACATTTGCAGAAAGAGATCAGTAGAGAGAGAGAGAGAGAGAGAGAGAGAGGAAGGGAGAGTGAGTGAGAAATCAGCAACAGAAGCCAAAAAAGCAAACTTTTCCAGGGAGTGAGAGAGGGCAGAGGCATTTTCCCTTCCATCTTCGGTTTCATTCATGGGCTGCTCGGCCTCAAGGCTGGACGCGCTCCTCAGCAAGTACCCGGAAGAAGACCACAAGTCTCCGTCCTCTTCTTCGCTGTACTCCACCGCCACCCCCCTCTCCCTGGACTCGTCGCCGCTCAAGAAGGCCCGTGCCCTCTCTCTCCCCGCTCCGCTCGTTCACCACCCGCCTCTCCGGAAGGGCGACACCCATCACCTGGTTTGTCTCACCTCCACCACCTACGGCTCCCTCCGCCTCACCAACCCGGCCAAAACACCGGCACCCGCCTCCGCCGCCGAAAGGCCCGATTTTTCCGGTCGAAACACTGGCCACGACGGCGGCGACGACGCTCGGGCCGACGACGAGGCGAGGAAGTCGCTCTCGCCAGACTCCGTCATCAACACTTGGGAGCTCATGGACGGTCTCGACGACTCCGATTTCGGCTCCGAGAATCCCTCCGGTAAGCTGCATTCTTCGAATTACGGCTTTGCGACGAAACCCAGTTCCTGTAGGTACACGAGCTTTGATGGGTCTGTTAGGAACGTGCGTGATTCGCCATCTTTTCCGGTGAAGTTGTCGGAGATGTTGGCGATAAACCCGCCTTCGGAGACGAAGCCGTTGTGGAAGCATTTGTCCGAGGAAGCTCTGTTGGCCAAGATGGACCCCAATGTGGTTTATAGTTACAGGCGTGCGTTGTGTTCTAGGCAATCGGAGAGCAATCCGAGCCAAACACAAACAGTTAAGCCCGTGAGACCGGCCAGTGTTAAAACTTTGGCGTGTGATGATCAGAACTGGTTGGGCGGCGTAGAGGATAAGGTCTTGCTCTATTTCACTAGTTTGAGAGGAATTAGGAAGACTTATGAGGATTGCTGTGCTGTGAGAATGATATTGAAGGGATTTAGAGTGCGTGTGGATGAGAGGGACATTTCGATGGATTCTTCGTATAAGAGCGAGCTGCAGAGCGCGCTTAGAGGGAAGGCGCTTAGCTTGCCTCAAGTTTTTGTTATGGGGAAACATGTTGGTGGGGCGGAGGAGATTAAGCAACTCAATGAGGATGGCGACCTAGCGAAGCTCTTGGACGGATTGCCTGTCATAGATTCGGGATCTGTCTGCGAGACTTGTGGGGATGCGAGATTCCTGCCCTGCTTGAGCTGTGACGGTAGTAGGAAGATATTTGACGAGGACGAAGGGCAGACTCGGAGGTGCCTGGATTGCAATGAGAATGGGTTGATTCGGTGCTATAGTTGCTGCCTCTGAACTCGGGTAATCACTTTGATGTGTAAATTTTTGGTGCTAATCCCTATTCTATGCTTGAGCGATGTCAAGATATGGCTGGACTTTGTCAAGATTTGTTGGATTAGCAGTGTTAATAACCAATAGTGGTAGAAAGAATTGTTCATTTGCCCTTATGAACTACTTGAATGAGACTACTATTAAATTACTTGGTTTCTGTCATTCTTTCTCATGGTCATTTGGAGAGGTTGGCTTGCTATTTAGGCCTCTGCTTTCTTTCTTTCTCCTGTTTAGGACATGCGATTTGATGAAAAAGTGAAATATATTTCTACAATGAATCATGGAATAATTCACTCTTGTATTACACAATGATACATGTTTTCTCATCAATATGGTCTTATGGCCATCCCAGTTTGTGTTAGCAGACAAGTTCTATACTTCCAAATGATACATAACCACTGTCTGATTTGATGCTGCTGTGTTGTTCCTTTGAGCGGAAAGAATGTATGATTAAGGAAGAAAAAATTGTTCTCCGCTTTTATGTCTTTTACTAGTTCTTGTTGTAAGGCGGTCATTTGTACTTCTGACATGACTGCAAATAATGCTCTTGCTCTGCTGCTATGAAATATAAAAGAAGTCATTATTTTTAGCTTTCGAGTGGTTGGCTGGGGTGCCAACAGCGAAGAGTTCAGTTAGAAGAATGTCTCTGAATATCTGATTCACAGAAGAAGTGTCGTGTGAAAGTCCGACATGTTCCAACTAGCTAATGTTTAAAGTACGATGTGCACGTATTTTATTAATTTAAGCTTAATGGTTATGCACACACTTTTGACATGGTATTAATGAAGGAAGTCTACTTCGTATTATCCAATTATGATTTGCATTCGTTTTCTTTTGGAATCTCACCGGCCTTCATGCGAGGGCGAATGTTAGGATCTGCATTCTTTCTTTCTAACGACTCCAAGAGTCACCCCCTACCTTTCTGACCTTTCCAATCAATCCAGACCAATGTTCTGCTCACTCTTGAATTTAATGGACACAACATGAACCGGGTTTCCATTGAAACTAGGCGACTCTCGGGTTCCTTACGTTGCTGCAACTTTTTGACCCCTTTATGGCAGGGTCATGCTTTTTCAAGTGTATCGGAAGGATATGCTTGTCTTTGGGTTAAATTTGTGACCATAAACCAAGTGTTGTTCTGGGATTCGCTTACATGAAGCGAATCCAACTGCGAGGTGATTGATGAATTTGAGCAAATACTGTCGTCATGGAATATGCTCTTAGATGAATTAACCTCGTCACAAGCAGTTTCAATTGGCTTTATTGACTGTGTTGTGCATGATGAACTGAGAAGTTCCCTTCCGGAGCTTCTTCAGGGCCTCGCACCATGCCACTTCGGTCGCTTTCTGCAGGTTCGGTGAGTGCATAGGCGCCGTTTCGCAGATTTGACGTAAGCCACTATCGTGGTGCTTGGTGACGCTTTTGGTATGGTGTATCCGGTGTCCATGGCTGTGCTGAAGTTGGCAACAACCATCGCGTGTGCACGCGTGCACACACATCCACATACATCCTCGCTCTCTCTCTCTCTCTCTCTCTCTCTCTACACAGATAGTTATATACATGTATACATATAAATGTTTATCACCGCCACCTTCAGCGAGAAGGAGACGAAGGTGGTGATGAGTCCCGGACCCAAGAATTGGGTCGAGCTTACAAGTTTTAGATCTGGTTTCGGCACAGCTCGATTGGAGGCAACATGGGGCTCAGTGGTGGTGGTTGTAAATGAGTTTCCGTGATCGATGATTGTTGCCGACCTCAAGTGTGGAGGCGTGCCATTGAGAGAGAGAGAGAGAGAGAGAGAGAGAGAGAGAGAGCAATTCTGGATGCAAGCAGAGCCAACAAGCGCGACTTTGGTGGTGCCACGACCGTGCAGAGGCCAACGGAATGCTGGTTGAGGTGATTGACAGCTCCAGTGGTGGCGTGGCGGTGGAAGTCGAGGCTGGGAAAGAGAGAAGGCGAAAGTAAGAGAGAATGGATAGGGTTTTCTCTTGGTTGGTGTTTGGGCAAATCTAAAGACTAATCTAAATGAAGACAATAGGTTGAGTACATTGGTCACAAGTGGTGCCTCTACTTTTGCCTGAAATTCAAATTGTTAATCTATTGTATTTTTTTTTTTAGTTTAAAAACATCCCTCTTCGTTTTAAAAAGCGTCATAGTTCAACGATGTGGGTTATTTTCACTTTTTCTAAGCATTGACTCTCTCTTTCGATCGGGACACCCTGATGACAGATTTTGCTCATATGGCATTAACGCTCTTAAATATTTTTTGACTTGAAACTTATTTTTTTCCGATTTTTTAAATGTTGCCTCTTCCTTTGACCTGGGCGGTTTAATCGTGGACTTTGATGACGTGAAGTCAACACGGTGAAGTATCTTCTTCTTCTTTTAAAATGTAATTTCTAAATATTCACTCACGATCACCCTTTGCAACCATGGCCGTGACTCAAAAGCTCAAGTGGTGATGATGGCTTCGAGCCCAGATCTCAAACTAGGGGAACCGTGGCCGTGAGTTTCGAAGTCAGATGTGGCCATGGCGGGCGCAAGCTTCGAGCTCGAGTGACTAGGGTGGCTGCGTTGAAAACACTTATCACGATCAATTTCACTCTCACCATCAAGAGATCTTTATTGCTACTTATTTTGGGGCTAGTGTTGCGATATGACTTCTTAATTGGCCATCTCTTTCTCTCTCTCAATTATTTAGTTTTCTAGCTTATATATATATATATTGATGTGGCACATTATAGGTTTAAGCGACTCATAACATCACACATGCCTTCCACATCCATATAGCAATGTGGATCCATGTTAGCAAAATTTGATTGGTAAAAGAAAAAAATTAACAAGTGAACTAAATTTTTTAAAAGTATAACGATGGTTTTGAATAAAAAAGAAGTAAGAGAGACGATTTTGGATTTTGGACAAAAGTAGAAAGACCCCTTGATCCCTTGACCTTGTCCGGTTGATATCAATTAACCAACAATGCAACAAAAATTACTCAACTACTACTAATTACTCACTGTTCTTGTCCACATTCAAACCGCAAAACTACTACTAATTTTTAGGTCGGACAAGGCCATTGAGGGACAACGTAGGATTATCACATGTTCAAAAAGCAATAAAACGCTAGCAACCTCGGAGATTTTCTTTTCCTGCCAAAACTTACTCACCAAAAAAAGACGCGACAGAGTTTGTAGCATTGTTCTTTTTGGCAAGCTAGTTTGTCTTGAACACCTAATGCAATCTTATCGGTTATTGAAAATCAAAATAATGCTAATGATCGCATGTCGTTACGAACATAATTTTGGTTAAAACTCTAAATTCCTAGCATTACTTTCTTTAACAAGAAAAAATTATAGCCCAGCCACAAAGTGAGATATTTGCATCGAACAACCATTTATTGCAAGTTCCAAGAACTCTCAAAACATGAAAAGCTCACTCCACCATTTTCGCTGCGTTTGAGGATGAAACTAGCCGTGGGGGCTCTGTACAATCATCGGAACGTTCAACAACATCATCGCTTCGTGTCAAGCATTCTCGGACCGAAAGTCCTCCATGCACATGCACACGTTCCAAACCGTACGGCATGCAAAGATTGCACGAAAGATGATAACGAGCACGAAATTCGATTCATTCTCGTAGTTTCATGAGCTAAAAGAACGCTCGACCCGGTTTGACTGGCCTTGGACTGTACTTGATTTTGTCCCTGAATCGATTAAACTACGGAAACTTTTCCATGCACGAGACGAAGAGATAAGGGCCACCATGGGAATGCTCGTGGTCGGGGTGGGGGTCCAAAGCTTAGGGTTTTGCTCGACAATGTCGGCCACGAGAGAGATGCTTGAGACACTTCCCTCATTTCCCTACTCCCAGAAAAGACATGGTTTTCCTGTCTTTCACAAAATTTTGTAGGGCGAACAAGGGGGTTTTTTGTTTCGAGTGTCCTAAAAAAGAGAGACTATATATATAAACATATATGTTTTCTTAGGGCAAGAAATCAAGGTGGCAAAGGGCTTTTTCATGGACCAACCGGCAAGGACTTGTTGTGAATCGGGCGTCGTCTTCGGACTCGGGAATAATCCATGGTAAAATATTGGGTCGGGTCGGCCCCCTCCACCCATTCTCTCCATGTCCCTCTCTTGTCCTTCCCATGCGTCATCGTCGCCGGTTCTCCGCCCCGAGCGCCATCCCCACCTGGGACATATCACATCAAACCCACAAAAAAAAAAAGACTTGTTTAGCTTGTCGTTAATCTATACCCGATCATTAAGTTAATGATATCAATGGAGATGATGTTGGGAGTTGGTACGATGAAGTCCGCTTGAAACACGTTCCTCATGTTATGTTCGCAATCTCTGGTTCTCGCTTTGCTTGTCCTTACAAGGAACCGTCACTGGCTAAAAAGAATGATAAACAATCTGATCTCATCGATTGTAGCAACGGTTTTCTGGGTCCTAGGTTAAATTAATTACTGGTCGTACACGAAGTATGTTCCTTATTCAAGCTGGTCCTCATGCAGATCTTCCAAGTCATTTCGTTGTTCGTGTTTTAATTGTTCCGTGCTAGGCGGATGCATGAGAAGTTCAATGAAACTCGAGATTAAAGCGATCTAAGCCTCACTTTAACATATACGTAGGCTTCCTCTTCCTATATTCTAGCTAGAGAGGTAATTCATCTATATCTCTATGTAAGCTATGGTCCCAAACTATGAATACATTGTGATAAGGACCGATGATGCGACCACAACAAATTTTTTCATATAGGCGGTTAAATTGTAGCTTTGCTTATATCACGTTGTTCCTGTTCTGATGTCATTAGAAGAAGGATAACAACTTGCTTTTTCAACTAAAAAACAATGAAAAATAGCAAAAAGAAACATGTTATTTGCCCTTTGCATCGGTTGTAAATAATTTATTTTAGACTACAAAGAGAAACTATATTCACAAGCTAAACATGAACTTGGGCTGACACGCCTCATGATGGTTATTTTCTCTTTAAAGGAAAAAAAGTCGAACAATGTCATGTTTGAAAGGGAAACAAGGCCATAGTACCCTTGGACATTAAGATAGAAGACAAGCTTTTAATATATATTTTTTAATATAAAGGATCTACAGTGCTATAGCCAGCCATGAACCAAGCGATTATGTAAAATGAATCTAGTGACATGTGACCGATTTTATATATTTCAACATTTCCACATCTTTATCCTACTATTTTTTAGAGATAGTTAGGATCATAGCATATAGTCATTCAACGACATGTACAAATGAATAATTTCGAGTCTCGAATTTGTGATAAAGTACTTTCTACGATGATGTGTTAAATTGTTAGCGGAGGAATATTCACAAATGAACCTTATTTGATGATCCAAGTAATCTTGGTACATCCAACTTATTTTGTCAATTTGCTTTTGTGTCTCCAGTGTTATTCAGTGGTTCAGGTGCCGTGATTTGGTGAAAGTAATAGGAGGAGAAAAGAAAATGCGGAAGAATGCTTCACAAAAAAGAATCTAGCAATATGTTAGGATGCGATCCATGAGAATTTAAAATTAACTAATTACCCGATTTATCTTCTTTCTGCTTTTGCGCTGCCAAAGAAACTTCTTTGTCATGTCCTTTTATCTGTTCCCATTTGAAAGCGAGATGAAAAGATGGAAGTTAAAGTTGAGCTTGCACATATATGAAAAGTACCATTAATTAAGCTGGAAAAAGGAACTAATGTGAACAATGAGCTTCTCAGTTAGTTTGGTAGGATTGCTCACGGTGACTTGCTCGAAGAGTCTGAGCTTTCTTGGCGAGTTGAGAGGAGCAGGCAGCTGAGCTTCTTGCGCTGGACAACATTACCAAGCAAACCTATGTTCACATGGCAGCACAGAGAGAGAGAGAGAGAGAGAGAGAGAGAGAGAGAGAGAGAGAGAGAGAGAGAGAGAGAGAGAGAGAGAGAGAGAGAGAACCTTGCTGAAGAGAAGGCAGTGCATGAACTCGGTGAGAAGCGTAGGACAAGGTTAGAACGAGCATGCTCAGGCTAAGAATGCAAAGCCTCGCAGGAATAACCATCGAATCCATCTCCGTCTCAACGGGAGACTTGCATATGCGAGTCTCTTAAGCAGGCGTCTGGTCTGAATAAATACTGGTGCGGGAGAGAGAGAGAGAGAGAGAGAGAACGACACAACACAGAACACAAAACGCAGAGTTCGAAAAGAACAACAAGAAAATCTACGCCTTAGCTTCGTTTTAGGAGGTTTTCACGCAGTTTTGAGTTGCGTTATGTCCCCAACTCATTGTGGGGTCAGTGTGGCCTTAGGGACTCGCAACATTTTTTTTCCTACACGCTTCCCCATCAACACCTTATGCCAACATTTGCTTCATCACATTCCGTGGGTCAGTCTTTTCACAAGGATGTTTTTCCAATCCTCTCATTTTAGGGGTAAATGATGAGGATGCTGCGTCCGTTGACAAAATATCTAATGATTTAGGTTTTATTTATTTATTTGTAGGTGTATTAATCAACAAAAAGTATCCTAATCATCTGCCATTAACATTTAGGCACCTGTGTTTATTTGTAGACACATAAAAACGTCAATACCCCCCTTCACATCGCCTATAGATATGGTGAATGGTACCTGTAATGCACCTCCCAATTCAATTTGATCAATTGATATTTCTGATATTGATATATCCAGTTAACGAAGCTGGCACCTCCCTTTCTCTCTAGAATGATCACATAGATCTTGCCATGGTTGTTAACATCCTTGGATCGAGGATCTCCATGCTTCCACAACCTAAATTTGAGGTTGTGGGCTCTCAATGGCCAGTGATGGACGGATGTGGTTACATTAGATTACTGAGATCGTGGTGGCACCCTATTCTTGGACACACACGACATGCACACCCACAAACATAGGTCCCTTGCCAAGGTTAGGTAATGGGAAATGATTGTGGTGGCCGAGCAAGCATTTGGACAACTGGGTTTTGAGGTTTTCGATGGTCGAGCATACGATGTCACAGGATTGTACTACGTGAATTGATGAAATCTGGATCCTAAATTATGAAAATGAGAATGGAAAACTGTAATTTCAAAATGAAGAGGTGCAACCTGGTCAAAAGAGACTGTGAGGATGGTCAGGGCAATCTTTCCGATGACCACATTGGCGGGACCAAGCTGTATGTCAGGGTTAATTCCAGCTGTGTCAAGAGAGACTTTTCGGGCACTTGCCAACTGGCATCGCAAGGCTTTGGTCGAAACCGTGTCCATTTTCGTGCAACTTCAATTGTGCACATGGGTAACCCTAGAAGCAAAGCGAGCCCGACCCTGCAAAATGCGCTGAAAACACAAGAACGAGAGCAAGCGCAAGAATAAAAATCGAAGGAGTGGTATTGAATTTCAAATTAAAATGGAAAATCATCATTCCCAACTAGGCTGCTGGCTATCATTAATAATTCAAATTAGGAGACCAAAAAGAAGAAATTTGATGCCTGTGATATGACAGAAGAGGGCAGGTTCCCTTCCTTGCAGGCGATGTTCTCTGATTCTTTTTCTTTCAAGGGCCTAGCCTCAGCAGTATATGATAATCGTCAAGAAGAAAAAACAAGATCAGATGCCCTTTCATGTCATGGTGACATTGCATTTTGACTTGAGCAAGAGTCTTGAGTTTGGTCAATAATGCCCATTCGGCAAGTCCTACATTGACTCACTATGGTAGTACACTTGATATATGTAAAAATCATATTAGGTAACACAACCTCCTTATACTCATACTCTATGTGTGCTAGGGCTCCAAAAAGCGGTGGCAATGGAAGGGCCATCCTACATGTTTAAAAAATAAAAGAATGAGCCTAAGTCTAGCAAGTAAAATCTCTAAATCTAAAATAAGAGTTAACTTTCGCACTTGTCCTGGCATAACAATCACAAGCATTCGGAGTAACGCAATTAATGCATGAGCACACACCTTACCTTTTTTGCGAGTGCCTTATATGAATGTATAGTATTATCTACTCAATGCAGACATAAGTTATATAATTTCTTGATGCATTAGTATCATTTGGTCTTTATCAATAAGCATATATGTATACTTGTTAGCATGCACAATCTTTTTCACTTGTCCTTTCGAACACTCCTAGGGCATCTCGATACATGAGGCATCCCACAATGAATCCACGGGACAGCTCGCCATACTCATACATAATCTTAAACCAGGGCATCTTGACTTCTGAAGCATCTTGAAACACTCTCAGTGGTATCTCGACACATGGGGCAATGTCATCACCCTCATGTGAACAACAACACTTTTTTTTTTAAATTTTTTTTCAATATTCAATGTTATCAATCGACATTAATGCACGCGAAGATGATCAAGATCAACATTCTATGCAATGCATTATTTCACTTAACCATATTCCACATCAACATTTTATGCATTGCGTCATTTTACATAACTATCGTTAAATGAACATGTTTAACATCAACATTCTATGTATACTTTCCTCAAATATAATGAATAAGCATTTATTAAATTTTGATGCTTAAAATTACATGAAAGACTAAGATATCTAGATAATAGAAAGCATGAGAAAAGATGTTTTTTCTTTTTGAATTTTGATAACCTTTAAAATCAATAACTTTCCTGATTTGGCAACTTGCTAAAATTGGCAATTCCACATTCAGTAATTTTTTTGATTCGGTAATCAGTAACTCCCCCAATCAGTAACTTTCCCAATGCGATAATCGGTGACTTGCCTGATCGGTAACTTATTGGAATAGGTAATTTTCTCATTTTTTTGCCATATTTACACTAATTTTACCAAAATACCACAAATCATCAAAGAATTAACTTATACTTCTTATTATAACATACCGAATTAAATCATCAACACAAAACTCAACATACCATCATCAAAATTTACACAAGTGAGGAACCCAACATGTTATCACCAAACTTACTCACATGTTCATAAAACTTAATTAAAGTAAACACACATCGAACAACTAAGTCAAGTACTTATTAAAACAATCTAATTTAGCACCTAGAGTTTTTACTTATCTTGATAATAGCTTGCATAAAGACAAAGCATTAGTTTTCCTTCAAAGTAAAACAAAACCGAAATTAATGATTTTTCTCTTGAAAGTGACAAACCCATTTAAGAAGAGTTCAGGAAATTAATGAGTTTTTCTCGTTCAAACTCGGAAACGAACTTAAGACTTTAATAAAATATGCACATGGGATCTTTTGCTTTTACTCTTGGAATTGAAAGTGAAAATTGAAAGGGAAGTGGAGAGTGATTGGTGAAGTAATGGAGTAGGGCATTATCCTTGGAATTCTCTCTCCCTCTGCCTTTTCGATTTATACATGGTCAGTACAAAGAATGAAATGAGATGAGATAACCATAGTTAGTTAATTTAAT
This sequence comes from Eucalyptus brandiana, assembly GCA_014182725.1. Taxonomy (NCBI): domain Eukaryota; kingdom Viridiplantae; phylum Streptophyta; class Magnoliopsida; order Myrtales; family Myrtaceae; genus Eucalyptus; species Eucalyptus brandiana. The sequence continues at coordinate 37,126,328 of CM024669.1, forward strand.
GCTTATAGTTTGAAATTCATTGAATAATAAAGAGGGTAAGTGTTCCAATAGAATTTCTTCACGTGACTCCTAGGTGAATAACTTAGGCATGTAGCGCATTCTCATAAGCTAAGAGAAGAGATATTTAGGAGGGATTCATCTCCTTTAGCCAAGTAAAGAAGGGAGTCACCCCCGGCACTAATAAATTAGAAGTTAATATAAATGAAATAAGCACGATATCAACAAAGGCTAAGTTCAATGTCTCAACTTGCTGATGGAGGAAAACTACAAATATAAGTTTAGAGTGAGACTTACCGATGGAAGAGGGAGCCAAAAGAATAACTTTCCAAGTAGCTTTTTCGGTTGAAAAACTAAGAATCAAGGAAATTAGTTTATAAATAAGAAAACCAATATCCCTTCTAAATACCAATAAATTCGAAAAATATTTTGAATCTATCAAAATAGTTAGTAAAACTTTTCAAATATAAGGAAATAATTAGCTTAGTAAATTTTTAACCCATTGCTCAAACATAATAGTTACATTAATTGGTTGCCAAATTTTCTCATGTGTAAGATCGATCGCAACCAAATTCCTACTTATTAATAAATGTAGGAATGTCTCAGATGTTATACTAGGTGGGTTGTAATCTTGTTCCACAACTGGGAATTGGCTCATCTAGTTCAGCTCCAGGTTCCAGGGTGGGAATCGGCCCGCCTCGAAACCCATCACTCTTACCACTTGGTATGTGATGTGGATTTATTTAACATAGAATTGCCACGTACAAAGTAAAAGTTGATGAAAGTTCAGGCCAAAATTAAGTTTCAATATGAAATTGGCATTTTTTAAGGGAATTGGGTTGCGAAGAAAATGATTTAATGCTTGTCTTTAGCAATGGATTCTTTTTGGAAAATAGTTTTATTTATCAACAAAAATGGAGGGAAATAAGATTCTTCCTTGGCTTGAATGAACTTGCAGTAGTATCTTCTTCACTTTAGCATAGAAAGCATCCAGACTTCGTTTGTTTCGTGAAAAATGAAAAAAATTGAAAAATATTTTTCAAAAAATGGTCAATTGAAATAATTAATTAATGTAAAATGTTTTCAGTATTAGTAGCAATTTATATTTTTCGTTTATTCATTTTTGTGAGTGATACATGCAATTATTTTAAAGAAAATATTTACGAAAATTTTAATATATCGCAAATCAACGGACCCTAACAATGAAATTGTCATTAGGAGCCTTTTGTGGGTTTAGTACCGAAGTCTTCAAATGGAGAGGGACGTACAAATGAATTATGCTATCGAAAGTGGCCGTCTTGCTTGATGATCAGCTCAAGCCCAACTTCCCGCGCAAGATATGGGCCTGACTTCCTAAGGGGCTCGACTTTATTTGTTTTTCCAAATGAGGAAAAACCTCTACAAAATTTACCTTTAATCAGACTTTAGAAGGGACAAAGGGTACTCGTTTACTTTCATGGCAAAATTTAGGATATTACTCAAATCCTAATATGGAATAATTATATGCAGGCTTACGTATCAATATTTATATAGTTCAAAAGGTTTTAAGCGTGCTAAAAGCCAAATTGCATATAATGAAAATCTTCCCAAAAAAGGGCAATTACTCAAAACAAATCATAGCAGCAACAGATAACTGCAAATACTTCTTTCATATGGAAAAGAAAATGGCACGCATTCACCCTATGAGCGCCCGAGTGTTTCATCTCATGTTGCCGGTCGGATCATTTGACTCCTATCTGGGCGCTCACATGATCCGCCAGCTAAGGTCTAGCCGGCTGAATTGAACTCACGCGCCGGGTGCATGTAGGAGAATTTTCGGAACAACAAATAGCCAAAAAAGATGTTGGAAATGTTCTACTTATAAGCCAATTAGAGAAGGAGAACTTGCTCTCTAGATTGATCAATAAATCACTGATGAAAAAAGGACACCTGAAAGACCAAAAAGAATTCAGCCTAGACATGATCTTCTTCTACATCTCAGTCCAGCAGCAGCCAAAACTCAAAAGCATGGACCAAAAGTCCCGCCAACTCAATGTTGACATCCCAAGTGGACAAGCAAAGGGACAAACAAAAGACAGTGGTGAACATATTGTATCTACAAGCAAACCTCAAAAAACGTAATAATCTTTTCAGAATCTACAGCAGAGAAGTCCATGCCTCCAGCCCCTGTGCCTCCGGAAGATCCTCCGATCGGCTTTTGCCATTCTCACAGGACTGCTGTTCCATTCGTTCTGCAATCTGCGCCCAACAATCATGATCCGTTAAGAAGATTAGAGACTCATGGCTCTAGTAATGAGCCAAAAGAAGAACAAAACAAATCGTTTAACTTGTAGGCTATGTTTACACAGGGAAGGCGAAGGATCTGGTGCTGGTTGTGCTGCCGTCGGATCTTAGCGAAAGGTTGCCTGAATATGCGATGGGCCCAGAGTAAGTTATGAGGCTGGATACGGGGCCTGCCATTGAGAAACTCGATTCCCCGCTAAAAGTATCAGCCAGACGCTCTGTTTGACTATCGGAAACCCCGTCATGTTTCATCTTATTTCGAGTCTCGGTGGTATGAATTTCCTCTCCACTCGTCGATGCAGGGGCTGAAGCATTGGAGTCGGAGGGAGTGCTTCTGCGTTCTGCCTTGTTAGCTTGGCGAGCGTCCTTGGTTCCTCTGGAAACGGGAGGGCAAGACACTTGGTTGGCTTTGCAATTATCCGGCACTTTCTCGATGTGGCTGTGGTTCAGAGAATCTTCTGAATTAGAAGCTGAAGAGGGGTATCGAGAGGTTGCACTTGCATCTTCCAAGCTACCTTGAATTACTTCACTTGCCGATGTCAAAGCCGCGGCATCTGTCATCTGTTCTGAGTATGACTCCTGCAGAAGTGCCGGCCTAACTGTTATAATTAGATCACTTGACATAGGACAACTATAACTAAAAGGTAAGGTGCCGAATTTTTGGTAACGAGATTATCATATCATAACATATAAATAAGTCACATCGGTGTTGAACAGGCTTCCACATCGAAATATTTCTGATGCCAAGATACTCAGAAGAAGGTTCTATTTAAAGATCCGACCAGTGGCAGCCACAGGCCCAGGCCTGAGAAAGTATAAATATTTTAGCAGATGAGAGTCACACCGCATCGTAGGACCAGAATAATTTGCTTTCGTTTTGCAGAGAGTCTTCAGATCCGAGTACTGTCAGTGAAGATACTGCAGTAGTCTTCTCCAAGGAGTACAGGACTACATACCTTAGAAGAAGGAAGTCCGATCCCGTTGCAGACATTATCAGATGAATTGCAGAGTAGAATTTCCGAGGCTACATCTTTCGCTTTGGACTTGGCATCCGCAACGTCATCTGCCGTTATTTCAGTTGGTACTAAATTTGCTGGAACACGTGGCTTAACAGCATTCTCAAAGTAATGATATTCTGAACAGTTCAAACAGTTTGCAGCGGAGAAATGATCATCGATCCGTCCATATGATAAATTGCTCTCCTTATCCTTGCCACCAAGAAAATTGTTACCGGGGCCTTTGTGCCTGTCAGTTTCAGACACGAGATTTTCATGAGAATCAACGCCTTCATCAATGCAGATGTCCTTGACTTTAAGGAAAGAGCTCTCCCCGTAGCAGATCATCAACTCAGGGACTCGTAAATCTTCGTCATTTCTATCCACGAGATGATCCATGTCCTTCTTTACCAACCTTGTTTCTGCAAAGGAAGGGCCACTCAGCTGACTCCTATTTAGGATGTCGAATTTCTCCGTGTCACGAGATTTCAATACTGACCAGCAGCTGTACCCGTTGCTCTCAATACTCTGACAAACCGGAGCCTCTTTCACTGCCCTCGACATCACGTGGGACTTCTCAAGGGCTTGCCGCCGTGATTTACTTTTCCTGGCTCATCTTCTTTTCAGTATAGGCTCTCAAGAGAAGGCCAACTGGATGCAGGACAACACATCATGTTCAGAACGAATTAAGATACCCAATATCAGGAACGCATTGAGTAAGAGGGTGTCGATCTTAGGCAATGGACAAGGCAGAAAAAAGGAAACCAGAGCGAGAATGAACAAAGTAAAACAACAGACTTCATGGTTCAAATAGGCACTGAAATTCCGGAAGAATTGTGCGGAGCATCAAAAGATATTGCGACTCTGTTGATCACCCATGAAGGCAGGTTAGAGCCGCAGGGGCCATAAAATTGGGTGAACTTTCGAAACCAACAAAAGGCACTGTTGAATTAAGAATGTTTTAATACTATCTTTTAAAAAAAGAACACACGATGTGCGGGAGTTCTCTTTTTTTAAATTGCAAATAAGTAGATGATGCCAAATCGTGAAGCCATCACCTCGCAGACTTGCACTCCAACGAAGAGCACATACTGCTCTAGAACTCCAAACTCAGCTGTAATACAAGAGGGAACATCCACTACGGGGGAAGAGAGAGAGAGAGAGAGAGAGAGAGAGAGAGAGAGAGAACACATCATGTAATACCGCATTGTCTTCTGACCTTTTCTTTGGGTTGTGCAGGTTGACACTAAACAATTGGTATATTAGAAAAAGGCATATTGCAGGGAGTTTTTCAGAAAAGCAAAATAGAATAAAGGGTCCAACCAATTTCCAGCGACTGTGTCTGAAATAAACTATAAAAAGATCCATTACCCTGAAAATTTAGTGGTGGTCAAAGGAATGTTAGGCCTTAAACTGATCATCACTCTTACAAATCAAACCGCGATGCATGAATCCACGTTCGTAGACTATAACTGGTTTTTCAGACTTAAACAGGACAAAGGAATAACGGTTTTGGTAGCTTTCCCAAAAGCAACCTAAGCGGGTCAAAAAAGAATGAAAAGGAAAACAGAGTTCAAAAGCTATCCCCAAACAAACTTTCAAAGAGCATAATCACGGGCTCTGTACTGATTTTCCGGAAGGAAAAGTAACCCGACAGCTATCCTTCGATTTTAATCCACAAGTACGATACTTCCATTGAAAATATGAAGTAGAATGAGTACAAAGAAAGCTCCAGCACAAGCAGAATCTGATGATTCAGATATGTGAATGATGAGATCCAACATCAGTGCAAATCATGTCTTCCCCTTTTCCTTTTCCTTTTTTTCATTTCTTTTCTGGGTTGTATGCGTTCCCAATGCTTAAGATATGCAGCGTGCCCAAAAAATAAGCCAGAACAGAATTATCCAAAAACCGAAAAGAAGCCAAAGAGTGGCTGCAGAGAGAGCGAAAGAGAGACCTTAGAAGGAAGAGCAGACATGCTGCTTGATGATCCACCGAGGGAGGATTTGATTTGACCGAGAGACGGCTCCTTGTCTGGTGCTCCCTGATCCATCTTCTACGTGAGTCTAGGCCGTTCTTGTAGCATGGAGGAGAGAAAAGAGGATGGCGGTAACGAGGGACAAAGCAGAGAGTACACCGCCAAGAAAGAGGAAGTGGTTTGGAGACGAAGTAATAAATGCCCGAAGGACAGATGGCTAGTTGTCAAATAATCTTTCCCTCATGAATCAGCAACAGCTCTTCTTAACTTGCACCTTCCCATAGATTGATTAAAGTATGTTTATGGAGAATTGTTTCGATATTTGAAAAGTTGAGAAGATTCTTTTAATAAGTGCATCGAGACGCTCATAGTATTCTAGAAAGTCAACAACCGGGTTTCTTCTTCTGTTGTCTTAAGGGACTGAAATTACAGTGAACCTAACAAAACAACAGATTATACGGCTATTGTCCTCTCTCTCTTTCACTGTCTTCCGACAGTGGCCAAATTGTCAGCTATTTGTTTATCGGTGCATGAAAGGTTTACAGCTTTGCGCAGGGAAAATGAAAAATTTGGTCTTGAAATTTGACTCCATATGTAATATGATTCTTGAATTTTTAATTTATTTAATGTGGTTGATGAATTTTAGTTTAATGTATAATATGGTCTATGAACTTTCAACTTGTTCAATATAATCTACATCATATCAAAATATTTAAAGTTGTCCTAGAATTCGAATTAATGGAATGATACTATTAAACATTTCATATAATTTAAGGATTAAATTGAATATGTACTAAAAGTTGAAGGATCAAATTAAAATTTCAGGGATCATATTGCACATTTGACTAAAGTTTATAGACCACATTTAATAAATTAAAAATTTAAATATTACATTACATATTAAGCCAAACTTTAAAGATCATTTATGTCACATTATCCTCATTATATAATTTATCCCCCACCACATCCTCCCATTTACTTTTTCGTCTCCCCCTTCCTCGTGTTCGCAAAACTTCACCGTCCACTTCTGTCGCTTTCCACGCCCTTTGCCAACCCCGTTTCAAGGTTCCCCTCACGTCGGATTTTCCCAGCTGGGTTCCCGGTCACAGCGCCCTAGATTAAGCACCAACCATCATCATTTCCATTAGCCGGTGGAAGTGCCACTTTGAGTGGGGTTCCGTTGACATTTGATTACTTCCACTTTCCAGAGAATTATTTCCCTTGCGACAGAACCACGAAGGGCGTTGACCCTCCAATCCACACGACAAGAACATCGCGCAGAGAGAGAGAGAGAGAGAGAGAGAGGGAGGGAGGGAGAGAGAGGCGGAGCATGTTCATACTTTCATAGCCGTCGATCATTTCTTCTTTTCCCCCTTTTTTCAGGGGTCATTAATGGGTATTTACTGGCATATGATATGATTCTCTCTCTCTTCCTCTCGACGTTAATTGAGAGACAGTAATGTCGCAGAAACAGAGCCATGTGAATGAGGCAGACAAGAGGGCAAAGAGTAATTGTAGTTGGTGTGCCGCAACAGGAAAAAGCAACAGCAAACGATGACCGAGAGCAGTAACTATTCGTCCGTGTGGAGGCTTGAACCGTGTAAGAAGAATGACACTCTCTTGATTACTTGTCAAGGTCTGGCCGACTAAATGAATCACGACCATTGGTTTCGTCAATCTCACCTCAATTTCTCGCATGAGTCTCACGAAATCAATGGTCGTAATAAACTTAGCAAAAATTTTATCATCCTTGGGAAAATTTTCGATTTCTCCCACAATTAATCCTTTTTTTTAATTATTAATTTCTATTTTTTCACAAAGGTATGACACAAATTTAAAAGTGGATATTTGATGGACTTGATTATGATTATAAATCAATGCAAATTTGAAATGAATCACTTCATTAGCATATTTGACGAACATGTAATATCTTTCAATGACTCAGATCCAATATGTGAATAGATAGATGAATTGGCGGCCATATTAAGGCTTAAATCAATTGATTACTTTATTCGATTATACATGTCGGCTGGGGTACATCGTAAATTGTTCTCCCAAATAAAAATGAAAGCTCAGGGATTGCTTTGTAAAATGTCGAGGCGAAAGAATGGTGTCAAAGACGATAATTTCCATAAGTAACCGTTTTGTTTTAGGACCCTCGTCTTCAGAATACATGACTCATGAACAAAATTTTTGCACATTCAAAATTATATCAGAAGTGGATTGGTATCCGATAGGCTTAGGATTGATTAGATAGTTTTCCCCTTAAATTGTCCATGCCATGTGATCTCTAATACCCAAATTGTCTTAGCAATTTTGTAGAAAAGCGTCAACGAGGCAAAAGCAGGCGTTGTGTCCAGCCTGCATCTGCTCGGGTTTGTTTCGACCGTGGACAAATTGTGAAGAGTGCTCCGTGCAATTGCACGTCATCTCATGACCCGTAATATCTTTCTTCTTTTCTTCTTTTCCTTTTTGCACATTTCATGATAATTAAAAATTAAAAGATCCCAATACAGAATTTTGGGTTGGCAGGATTCGGGCCTGCAGTTGCACGTTTGCCTCGGTCAATTTGGCTTTTTGAACTTTTTTTTAATAATGACGCAGATGAACTCTAAACCATAATCTCTTCTTACCTTTTACCAAAAAAAAAACTCTAAACCATAATCTAACGACGATATCATCCTTAAAATTTTAATTTATTTGATATAGTCACTAAGCTATTAATACATATTCAATATAATCATTACGTTTACTCATACAACAAATCAAATGTGAGTTAACGACGGGGATTGTCATAAGTGGGATTGAATTTTTTAAATTGATAAGTCAATATAATCCATATTTTTATCCATTTACTTTAGAAAAAGAGAGAAGAATTAAGACATTTACTTGGCCATCATTATTTAATGACTTGAATTATTGTAACTTGGTTTAAGATGAATATCTCACTTCGATAATCCACTTTAATTTTTACTTTTGTTGTCCACCGTTCAAACTTCCAACTCAACAGGTTGGAAGTCATATCAGCAGACCCTTAACTTGAATCAACAGAAGAGCCACATTAAACACTTTCAAAACAATCTAAGGACTAAATTACATATTTACTAATAGTTCAAGGATCATATGAAACAAATTAATAGTCCAAGAATGAAATTGCATATTATGCTAGAATTCAAAGACCGTTTTTGTCTTTTTCCTTTCCTCATTAGTCCGCCATGTCAGCCATGAGAATTTATCAAAGAGTTCATAACGTGAGTTTCGTCTTGTCCATTACTTGAGTTACGTAAATAACGTTTTCATATATTATAGATACTGCTAATCCCTTAAGTCACTGATGGCTCATGAACACCATGAGTGAGTCCTATTTTCAACCCTTACATAATTCACCCTGGTTTATTCAGCATCCATTGACAAGCTTCTGGAGCTAAGGTCTCTGTACTTTATAATTACAGGATATCATTCGGCTTGACGATTTTGATGTTGTGGTCAGCTAAGAATGCCGTGATCGCATTTTTCTGCCAGCTCTTAAAACTCCTGCAGACAACATTATAAGCAATGGTCAACACATGGCATGAATGTTACCAGAACTTTGCTAGAACTGAGTCTGTCGTCCAGGATTTTGGTGCATAGGATGCTTGATGCTCTGTGTGCCCCCGTTAGCTATATCGTTTAATCTACTTACATTGAAAAACTGTAATATAGGCTGCTTGAAAGTTTGACATATATGCCTGTTCGGATAACTTACTTATGATCAAGATGTGTCACCAATGTTGCGGCCGGCGGGAGGCGATTCAAAAGTCTTGATAACTGGTATTGACTGGAGAGGATCTTCCCTGAAATTATCGTGAAAATGCTATGTAACTTCAAAAACCTCGAGCACCTAATATGCTTGGGACGTTCCAACTTGAAAAGATCTTATCTTTCTTCTGTCTATATCTTTAATCAGAACAGGTAGCACATTCAAGGATATCAACCACATGAAAACATAAGAGATTGTAGCATTAAGGAGGAACAATGTCCATATGCCTAGGCGCGCAATGTCTGCCACCTATCCCAAGCAAGACTTTTTTCTAAGCAACATCCCTGAGACAGTATCAGAGGCAAATATATAATTCCATGGTCTTAGCAAGAAAGGACTAATGTTTACAGTCATGAGCACTTGTGCTGTCTCAGTTTCCTGTACTCAGCATTTCACATCTAAGACGAAGGTGAATATCTTTTGTAAAGAAACACAGAAGTTATACTGCTTTCTGAATAGTCTTCGATAGGAAAAAAACACATCTACAGAGTGCTGGATTCAGTCACAAAGTCATACAAATAGCCTCAAAATGATATTGCCAAAGAAAGGCTAATTTCTTATAACATCAGTTGAAGCACGAGCGTATACCTGTTCCAGTTCCCAACTGCAGGCTCTCCTCCAAGCCCAAGACCTTTCCAGCCCAACTTCATCGGAACAAGTGATATGTCAGACCAAGGAATTAAAAAAAATCTAAAAAGAGGATCAGATTCTGGACTGCCATCTCGTCGCATGGTATAAAATTACATGTCCTTTACAAACATTTAAAAGAGGTGACCTAGAAGTTTAACAGGTAAGTTATCCTGTGAACGAAGTTCCTTTTAAGTAAATTAAAGTCCCCATGAACTAAGGAGCCAGAGATATTTTTTTTTGCTCTGATATTCAAGAGGAAGAAGATCAGTACTTCTACACAACTACAGAAGGAATTGATGATAACACCCCCTGATACCCCAGTGTACACTTCCTCTTCCTAAAGTTTGAATACTGCACTGATTGTTTTTCCAGTGTTATTGGATCAACACAGAATTTCGCCTCACCAAGAAGAATTAACTTTGCACGAGAGTCATAAGAGGAGGGGTTGTTGCAGGATTTGTTCATACAGATCCGCAAACAATAAATCAGTTGGTATAACATTGGTATGATGAAGGCACTTGTTGTGATTTACTCCAGAAAAAAAAAATTCATTTTGCATACAGTCAAACCATTATTGCACCATATTTACCATGATAACTGCAAATGACATACCGGAATGTGCAAACTAATCACAACAGGAGGCAAATTAAAAGCAGGGACATGCCACTCAATTGTACCCTATATATAAAAAGCTGTGGACTCAACTTGAGCAATGACTTCAGCAGCATCCAGCCTCATCCAGTATTCTTCGGTACTGCCTAAAACAAGCACAAAAACACCACCACAGATCATATCTATTTCTCACAGGCAGGTACATCATCTATAGGCAACGAATGAGTGCAGCACACAGACTACAAAGTCCACATTCCAAGCTAAACTCGACCAGAAGATTCCATAAGCATTTACATGGCAATCTACAAAACGAATTAGTTAAAGGAAAGCAGAAAGAACATACAAACTGTCAAGTAATTACAGATATTTGTACCCCAAAAAAGAAAGGAACTACTTGCTGTAAGCTTGGTTGCTTGATGTGATGTGGAAATCAGATTGATAGTGTTGTCATATGGAACAGGACAGTTTAAAGAAACAGACTACAGGAAACACAATCAGATCATCTTTTAGGGGAGGGGCAACTATACTATGATATATTAGTCATACGAACGACAAGCTTTTGCACGTTAGATACTTTCCACTATTGAACTGAAGTCCTTATGGAATGAGATGGTACAAAAACATTTCATTTTACTTAAATCTCCATAACTTTGACAGAGAAGGTTTTATACATGATGGCAAGTCATTAATTGATGGATGACCAGAGGCAAATACATGGAAGTCTAGACGGTGAAAGCACAACCATCTTTAGTTAACAGGACATAACCAGTGTCCATCATGTGGAAATTGGAATAGGAGTAAAATGCTGGTCTTTTCATATTCGAGGAACTCAATCAAATCATTACCATAGGTTTCCCATGTGGATTGAATAACACTAAAGCAGATCATCAGCAACAGGGACAATGCTGATCTAGTCTGAACAATACAATTGGAGAATGAAATGAAAAGAGAGTTGGATATACCGATTGTCACAAACATTGCCAGCTTGTTGTTGGTCTCCGGTCTATGATTAATGCCCTCCAAGGTAATCTACTCATAATCCATGAAAACAATCAACTATCAACAACCATATGGAGGATCATCTGTTACGATGCAACACATACCCCGAAATAAATCGACCCAACATATTGACGAACAAGACATAATAAAAGGACCCCCAGAAACAGGAACGTACCTCAAACTCAGGAACCAAATTATAGGACCGAGCAATGTCCTGCAACAACCCCAGCCAGGGCCCTACTCTTGGATGCGGCGGCGCAACCCACGTCGGCTTCCCTCTTTGCCCTGTAACTTTGCCTGTACGCACATGAGGTCCGTCTACAACAACACGCGCACACATCAATATAAGTCAAAATCACAACACTCTCTCCCAAACGCAAAAACTTAACGTCTGCCCTCTGGGAAACTCGAAAACGAAGAGCAGAACAAAATTACAAGCAGGGTGAACAGTAAGAGCCGGGCGGCTGGGGACGGCGGTGCGCTTGCTGAAGAAGATGAGCTCGTCCACCTCCTCGCCGGTGGCTTCTTCCCAACGCACGTCGAGATGACCTTCTTCCACGATGCCTTTGTCATGTTGCAGCAGCCTCACCTGCTGGTTGGCAAAACTTTTCACACCCTTCAAAACCCATAATACAGAATATCAGAACATTGCCAAAAAAAAAAGCACCAGTCAAAATCAAACGCTATTCAACACGGTGCAAGTTGAAGAAGAGAAGCTTAAAAAAAACCGATCTTGATGAATCAATGGAGGCGTGGGTGACCTGAAGGAAGGGAGCAGGGGTCCAACCGGGCATAGCCAAGAGGGCATGGGCGGTATTGATGGACGCAGGGTCGGTGGTTGTGGCCACCAAAAGAATCACCATCTCTTGCCCTTCTCTGCCTGCGCTGTGCTCTACAAGTGCGACTAAAATCACTAAAGCAAGCGATCCACCAAATGTTGTGGGCAGCTTTATTTTCCAATTGGCGACCTTCACTCCACCCACCCTAGAAGTGATTACCCTACCTTATTTCATGAGTACAAAATTTATTTATATATTAGTAATTAACTAAGGGTGCGTTTGGTGACGTTTCGTTTAAAAAATTATTCTAAGGAATGAAATAAAAAATCTATTTTTATTTTATAAAAATCTATTTCTGTTCTAGGGAACAATCAGAGGAACGCGTTTGATAAACTTGTATAATTTATGTTCTTGGAATAGAAAAAAAATAAAATTACGTTTGGTAAATTTGTATAATTTTTTAATATTTTTATTTTATTTTTCCTTTTTTTCTTCCTTTTGGCCGGTCATTAGCCTCGGCCATGGCCAAGAATCGGGCGACGAGGGCCGGCGGCCTCACCCAGCCATGGAGAGGCCGAGCCTTACTGTGGCTGGGCATCGCTTGGTGAGGCCGAGCCTTGCCGGTGGCTGGGTGAGTTTGGTCTCGCCGGAGGCCAAAGCCAACGCTTTCGGCTAAAGAAAAAAAGAAGAAGAGAAGAAAGAGAAGGAAAAAATAGGAGAGAGAAAAATTATTTTTCAAAAGTATTCTCGGGAACAAGAAATAAGTTTTTCTTGTTTTTTGTTCTGTTCCAAATCTATTAGAAAAAAAAAATAGATTTTTTGTTTCCGGGCACAAAAGTGTAAACAAAAGCGTTTATGTATTTTTTTTTTGTTTCTCAGAACAAAAGAACGGAAATTGTGTTCCGGAAACAAAAAAAGAACACAAACAAACAGGCCATAAACTGATATATCTTATTTAGTTCTATGCGGAATCAGATTACGAAATGACTTTTACTTTTGATCATAATGTTTGGAAAAAAAAAATCTAAATCTAAATGTATTACTTGTTTGGTTTAACACGGAATCAGATTACTAAAAACCAGGATAAGAACTATTAAATGTGGAAAGAAGTTTTGCTTTTGGCCATAATATTACGGAAGAAAACTAAATTTAAACATACAAAAAAATTGAATGATTCAGAGAGAGAGGCGGAGCATGTGCATACTTCACAGCGGGCAGTCATTTCTTCTTTCCCCCCCTTTTCAGGGACCATTAATGGGTATTTCCGGGCATATGATTCTCTCTACAGTAATGTCGCAGAAACAGAGCCATGTGAATGAGGTAGAAAAGAGGGCAAAGAGTAACCGTAGTTGGTGTGCTGCAACAGTAAAAAAGCAACAGCAAACGAGGAAGGAGGGCAGAAACAATTTGTCCATGAAGGCTTGAACCGTGTAAGAGAATGAGACTCTCCGGATTACTTGACCAAGGGTCCAGTGGACCAAATAAATCATCACCAATGATTTTGTGGATCTCGCCTCAATTTTTGTTGCGGAGAATTGGGTAACAATTCATTACCAACTAAACACAATCTAGGATCAATTTCTCTCCCGAAACTAAACCGACTAAAATTAACTTGGCCCCAACAACAACCGGCCAATATGGGATAAGCAATATAACGCCAAATCGATAAGGAAATAAAGCCAACAATAATATTAAGGATTTAACGTGGAAACTCAATGCAAGAAAAATCATGGACCACTGAAAAATTTCTATTAATCACTAAGAATAATATGATATTCAAAGTAGTCTTTTCTAGTTACATAATAGATACTCCACATAAACATTACAAACTCATTTCCTCACCACAAATATGGATAAACATAAATAGGGGAAGAAAACACTAATCGTGATCAGAAAATTTGAATGTGGTTCTTGACGAATAAAAATCATTAACTTGTAGCCCTCAGTTTCACGAACAACATATTTAAATTTGAGCCGATTCCGTCAATATTTGGGTTTCGAATGGGGACCGCAAAGATTCAGCCCTCTTTCTTTTTCTTCTCTGCTTGCTCTTGCCCCTTCTCTCTTTGTTTTTCTCTCTCCTTTTTGGCTCACACTAACTTGCAGGGGCACTTCTCTTTCTTTTTACTTGCTTTTTGACTTTTCTTCTCTTTGACTTTTGTTTTGTTTTGTTTTTTTTAGCTGGGCCCACAAGAGATGGACCTAGCTAGCAAATTTCCCCATAAAGATCTATCATGCCCGCTTTCCTTCTACAAGGTTCAAGTTTTATCATGGCCAACGACTTGGTCATCATATCAGATCCATTATTGTCGATGTGGACTTTTTCAAGTAGAAAGAACTTCTCTTCAAACTTCTCGCGGATCCAATGATACTTCACATCAACTTGCTTCGATCTCGAATTCAACACTAGATTCCTACTAAGATAGATAGTACTCATGCTATCGCAATATGGAACAAACTTTTCTTGCTTCAAACTTAACTCTTGTAAGAATTTTTGCATCCACAAAAGTTCCTTATTTCATTCGATAATAGAAATATACTCTGCTTCAGATGTGGACAAAGCAATATATTTTTGCAATCTTGATTGTCATAAAACAGCTCCCTCTGTAGAAGTCGTCATGTAACTGGATGTGGATTTTTGAGAATCGACATCATCAACATAAATCGCATCTAAATAGCCACTCAATTCAAGCTTCACATTTTTATAACACAAACAAAGTGTAGAATTGCTTTTAAGATATCTCAAAATCCATTTGATAATGGTCCAATTCTCCTTACCTGAATTTGAGAGAAATATACTCATAGTACCAACTATAGATCAATTGTACAAATCATGACATATATCAAACTACCCACGGTCGATGCATAAGGAATTTTCTCTATCTATTCATTTTTTTTTTTCACTTGAATGACACTTAATACTACTCAACTTGAAATGGCCTACAAGTGGAGTATTTACCAGTTTACATGTATCCATGTTGAATCTTTCAAGCACTTTTTCAATGTATCTGTTTTGAAATAGCCAAAGTTTCTTCTTCTTTATATCACGAGTAATTCTCATCCATACGATTTGTTTAGTCGAGCCTAGGTTCTTCATTGCAAAAGTTTTACTCAATTCGTTTTTTAAGTTCTTGATTTTTTTAGCATCATGTCCAACTATTAATATATCATTCACATAGAGTAAGAGAATAAGAAAATTATTATCTAAGAATCTTTTCATAAAGACATAAGAATCGGATTGGTCTTATCATATCCATGTTCTTCTATGAATGATTATGTATCATTGTCTTGGTGCTTGCTCGAGGCTATATAAGCTTTTCCTCAATCTACATACAAAATGCTTCTTGCCTGTAGCTTCAAAACCCTTTGGTTGTTCCATATATATATGGGATAAGTGTTGTAGAAGTTCTAAAACTTGTCACGAAAATGCAATTGAGTCCTAAAACTTGCAAAAAGTGCAATTAAGTCATAAAACTTATCAAATTGTTTTAATCGAGTCCTAAAGTTAACACCGTTAGCATTTTCCGTTAAAAATGCTGATGTGACATTTTAAATAATTTTTTTTATTTTCCAAGTGGATTTTTTAAATTATTTTTTACTCATTTTTTTAAAAATAGATTTAAAAACTAAAAAGAAAAGTTAAAATTTATTTTTAAAAATTGTTTAAAAAAAGAAAATAAAATCGGCGGCTCCTCCTCGCCGCCGTCGCCGCCACCCATCGTCGGAGGGGCTGGCGACCATTGCCGGCCTTGGGTGAGGCCTCGTCGGCCCTCGCTCGGGGCTGGTGAGGCTCTCCGGATCTCGGTGAGGCTCGACGAGCCTCGTCGGCCTCGAGTGAGGGCTGACGAGGCCTTGCCCAAGGCGGGCGACGGTTGCCGGCCCCCTGCGAGGGCTGGCATGCCTAGATTTGGGCACCCTCACTTGAGCTCGGGCAAGGGTTGCTAGCCCTCACCTGGGGTCGGCGAGGCCTTGCCTTGGTCGGGTGAAGGCCGACCACCCTCGCCTAGGGTCGGCAATGGGTGGTGGCTGCCAATTTTTTTTCTTTTTTTTTGAACTGTTTTATTTTTTAAATAATTTTTGACTTTTATTTTCTAATTTTTAAATCTAATTTAAATAAAAAATAATGAAAAGAAGCCACGTGGAAATTGAAAAATTAATTTTAAATGCCACGTCGGCATTTTTAACGGAAAATGCTAACAAAGCATTAACTTTAGGACCCGATTGAAACAATTTGACAAGTTTTAGGACTTAATTGCATTTTTTGCAAGTTTTAGAACTCAATTGCATTTTCATGACAAGTTTTAGGACGTCTGTAGCACTTATCCCTATATATATATATATATATATATATATTTCTTCTTCTAAATCTTCATGAAGAAAAGCTATCTTTACATCAAATTGTTCAATTTCTAAATTCAAACTAGTTGCCAACCTAAGAACAACTCGAATAGAAAGCATCTCTACAACTAGTGAAAAAATCTTTTTTAAAGTCAACGCCCTTCTTTTGACGAAAGCCATTTACAACAAGTCTAGCCTTATATTGTGATTACAAAGTACTCTATTCTATCTTTAACTTGTACACCCACTTATTTATGAGTATTCTCTTATCTTTAGGTAACTTCATCAATTCAAAAGTGTGATTATTATGTAAAGTTTTAAGCTCCTCTCGCATGGTTTCATGCTACTCACTCTTTTGTTCACATGACATAGCCTCTTCATAAGTTTTTATCTCTCTTGCATTAGTGAGTAACACATACTCATGTGGCAAATATTTTTGTGAAAGTCTATCGTTCATAAAGTGTTCACATGACATAGCCTCTTCATAAGTTTTTATCTCTCTTGCATTAGTGAGTAACACATACTCATGTGGCAAATATTTTTGTGAAAGTCTATCGTTCATAAAATTTTAAACGCAAGTGAACGTGTCGGACAAGTAATATAATGATAAGAAAGAGTATTGTTCTACAAAGATCGATGATTAATAAACTAATTAAATACTAAAATATATTAATTCTAAAATTTATCCAATAGATCAAAATATAATTGAGAATAAATAAAAAACAAAATTTTAAGACTAAATGCAGTAGATCAATCATACAAATATGTTAGAGTATCCGATTTTACCATAACCACTAGATATGAATTTCAGATTGTTATGGGTACAATAACGATATCAAACATGTGATAGCGGAATTTCTTAATCTATTTACTATCCTATCTCTAGGTATATCAAACTTACTTAGTTTATTAATCCAATATATCTCTATGTGAATTAAAATAAACATAAATGCATTAAAAACTATGAATATTCCCAGTTTGCAATGAGTATTTTAGATCACCTTATCAATGAAAGCTACATAAATAACACGGTATATCTCTATCCACGTTTAATTCATGATTATATTATAATGAACAATTGCATATTATCACTTTTCAGTCTCAAACATGCACATCGGATCATTCAAGTGGTGGTCACTCACTCAAAAGCATTATGCATAATAATATATAACTCACATGAATGAAATTAATTGCAAAACATAAAAATCATGAAATTCACATCATCATGGTTAGGCTACATCGTAGCCCTAACAAAAGATAATTAGAATATAGTAGAAGAAGAAATGAAAATATATATCAATCCTAGCATCTTGAATCAAAGAACAAGAATTTTGTCATTACTTTTGTCTTCACTTGAAAATACTTGAAAAACTCTCATAACAATGAAAAACAATCTAACAAAAACCTGGTTGCCTTCTCAGGCTCTCAATGTTTTCTTATTTATAGAATATATCCAAGATACCTATGTTCCAACGCTTGCAGATAACATTAGGGAACAAAATCAAGGATTCCCTGATTTGATATTTATCTTCCACTACTTTTCGATTGGAATTTCTGATTTTTGCAATTCTTTTCCTTATTTTCTCCATATCTCATTATTCTGCATAAATAAGAAAAATTTAAGGGCCTCATGTTTTCGTTCTTTTTTTTTTTTGTTTATGAACAGAAATTTTGATTTTTGTTTCCGGGAACAAAAAAGAAAAAACGCGTTTGTTTGCGTTTTTGTTCAAAATCAAATTTTTTGTTAACACAAAAAGAACAGAAATGAGAAACAAAAAAAAAAATTGTTTCTTGCTCCGTAAAACACTTTTGAACAAAAAATTATTTCTTCTCTCTTCTATTTTCTTCTTCTTTTCTTCTTCTTTTTTTTCTTTGGCCGGTCGCCGTGGCTGGGCCTAAAGAAGAAAAAATAAAAAAGAAAGGAAAAAAGGAAAAATAAAATAAAAATATTAAAAAATTGAAAGAAACAAAAAAAGAATATAAATTTACCAAATGTGTTTTTATTTATTTTTTATTCCCGGAACAAGTTTACCAAATGCATCTTTCTGGTCAAAAATTGTTCTCCGGAACAGAAACACTTTTTTCTATTTTTGTTCCCTAGAACAATTTTTGAACAGAAACGTTACCAAACGCGCCCTAAATAATCAGAAAGAAATCCAAATATTTTTTCATATATATTGCATTAATTATTGCCTAAAATAAGTAAAATAACTTTATTTTTATAGAGTTATCATCTACGCTCTTTTTCAGATCTTCTAACTTGAGGAATGATATGTTACTTTTGCTTAATTGGCTCAATGGGCTACTCTTGCTTAGCTATTTCACCTGTCTCAACTGAAGAATGAACATTATGTAAGAATTCACTATCTTCCTAATTTCCATACACTTCTCTCTCATGATTTTCACCCCATGGTAGGAGGATTTGGGTTAAAACTAACTGAATGTTGAGCTATATTTATTAGTTTCTCCGCCTTTTATTGTCTTTAAGAGTTTGATGCTCAAAGAACACCACATCTCGACTTCTAATGACTTTCTTTGTAACTGGATCCTATAACCCGTAGCCAAACTCTTCATGTCCATAACCCAAGAAGATTTATTGTTTAGAGCTTTGATCTTTCATCTCTTGGAATGTGCGCAAATACTCGACAATTGAACACTTTTTAGATGGGCAAAAGAATACCTAGTGTGCGAAAACTTGGTATAATGGGATACTTAAGTGTCAAAAATTATGAAAGGTACACTTAAATGCCATTTTTTTTTTGAAAAATTGGACACTTGAGTGTTAAGTCTAGCGGACCTTGCCGGAAATCTCAAGTGGCAATTTTTTATTAATATTGGTCACCTATGTGGCTTGTCAGAGAGTTGAATCAGCAAAAAGAAGAAGCAAAACGTTTTTTTTTTTTTTTTAAATTTTAATATAAATATTAATTAAATTAAATAATGTTAAAAAATATGAAGATTGCAGATTGAAGAGGGCTTGACAGCCCTCCACGAACTATATTTTTTTTTTTTTAAAATAATTTTTTTAAAATAATTTTTAAATTTTTAAATTTAGTTTTTAATTTATTTAAATTATATTAACATTCAAATTCGAGGCAAAATGACATCTTTTTTGGCTTATTTAGCCATGTCAGCATGCAAAACAACGTCATTTTATACTTGTCTCGTTGAAAAAACGCCATATCAGTATTTTTGCCGAATTTTCTTGTCGTTGGTATTTAACTGATCTCTCTTGTTCCTATTTTGACATTTAAATGTACATTTCCTAACTTTTGACACTAAAGTGTCTCTCGTGCCAAGTTTTAACACTTCAAATATACGGCTCTCCTTTTAGATGGTTACAGGAAATATCTTTCCTATTCTAAACTCTTTGTGGAACATTCCCCTTTAGAGGAACTAATGGAGAAAGATTTATCAGGTCTATTGTCATTCTTATCGCTTCATCCCAAAATGGTTTAAGCAACCTTGCATGAGAGAGCATACATCGAATATGATCATCAATTGTTCGGTTCGTTCTCTTCGATACTCCATTTTGTTGTGGTGTCTTCGTAATAGTCTTCTCAAGCTTTGTACCATAATTTTTGTTATAATGTTTAAACGGGTTTCTATATTCATTGCTATTGTCAGCTTGAATATATTTAAATTTCTTTCTGGTTTCTCTTTCCACGTTGACATAGCTTGAAAGTCACAAATACCTAATCTTTAGATTTCAAAATAACTGCCCACATTTTTCCAAAATAGTCATTAATAAATGTCACAAAGTATAATGCACCTCCAACAAACATCTAGCATCCATATAACAAACATTAGTGTGAATCAAATCAAGTATATTTGATTTCGTGTGTAGAGAGGAACTCTAAAATGAGAATTTATGTTGCTTACCCGTAAGGCAATGAGTATATTCCTTCAAATTTTTCTCCTTTAATGGTAGAAGATTTTTTCTAGTAAGAGTGTCAAGCCATTTCTCATTAATATGATCAAGCCTCATATGCCATAAATCAATTGAGAAATCCTCTACTGAATTTACCTCCTCTAATTAAGTTAGCTTGCATGGTGTAGAGAGAGCTTGTCTTCTTATCATTTGCCACTACCATGGAACCTTTAGTCAACTTCCATTTGACATCAAAAAAGGAATTGCAATATCCATTATCATATAAGGCACCTGTGGAGATCAAGTGCAGTTGAATATTTGGAACGTGTGTTACATTTTTCAAAAGTAAATTACATCCGTTATTGATTTTCAAATAAACATATCCTATGCCAATAATTTTGGAAATGCATTGTTTCCTATTCCAACACAACCAAAATCACCACCACAATAAGAAACAAAGTAGTCATGCCGTAAGGTGACATAAAAAGAAACCGTAGAATCAATAACTCAAGTAGAGTCTTGACATGTAAGGTTCACACAACCATCATCACATATGAACACAATATTGCCATCGGATGAAACCGCTATTGTAGTTTGTTTCTCTTCTTTCTTTCGATCTCCATTTCTTTCTTGGCCTCGATTTAAACCTTTCGCTTGACTTGCTTCAGTTATCATTATTATGAAACTTTATTGATTAACTACTCGCCGTATTTTTCATGACAAGAGCCTTCGATTTATAGGCATAATTCAAGGCATTTAACTTAAACATGGTATTGCTAGTTTCCTCCATTAATAACTAGAATCTCAATCCTAGCTTTGATATCAATTTGTTGGGGGGAACCGGGCAACAATTCACACCGCAAGATAAATTTTTCCATTGAAACTAAACCGACTAAAATCAACTTAGCCCCAATAACAACTAGCCAATATGGGATAATCAATATAACGCCAAATCGATAATGAAAAAAAGCCAACAATAACACTAAGGATTTAACATGGAAACAAATGTGGGAAAAATCACGGACCGCCCAAAAACTTCCACGAATTACTAAGAATAGTAGGATACATAAAGTAATCTTCTTTAGTCACATACTAGAGACTCCACATAAATGTTACAAACTCATTTCCTTACCATAAGTGTAGATAAATATAAATGAGACAATAAAACCCTAATTACAATCGGAGAATTCAGAGGTGGTTCTTGACAAATGAAAACCATCAACTTATAGTCCTCGATCTCACGAATAATCACAAATAATATATTCAAATTTGAATTGATTCGGTCAATGTTTAGCTTTCGAATGAGAACCGCAAATATTTAGCCCTCTTTCTTTTTCTTTTCTCCGCTTGCTCCTGGTGAGACCTTGTCTCTCGCCCCTTGTCTGTCTCTTTTTCTCTCTCCCTTTTGGCTCGCATTAACTTGAGAAACTTGCACGCCTAGTTCTCTTCCTTTTCGCTTGCTTTTTTGACTTTTCTTCTCTTTCGTTTTTATTTTATGTTAGTTGGGCCCCACAAGGGGTGCACCTAACCAACGATTTCTCGCATGAGTCCCGCGAAATTGACGATCGTAATAAATTTATCTACTAATCTTGAGTCTTGGCAAAAATTTATCATCCTCCAGAAAATTTCCGATCTTTCTCTCACAATTAATTCTTTTATTTCCTAATCTCTCCTTTTCACAAAGATATGACACAAATTTAAAAGTGGATATTTGATAGACTTGAATATGATTATATATCAATATGGATTTAAAATCAATCATTTCAGTGATATATTTGGCAAACATATAATATCTTTTAATGACTTAGATTAGATATGTGAACATATAAAATCAATTGATTACTTTATTTTTTCGATACTACTTATCAGATGGGGTACATCATGAATTATTTTTTTACATAATAATGTAAGCCTATCTTTTTCGGTCAATGAAGTTAGAGGCAAAATAATGGTGTAAAAGATGACGGTTTCCATAAGTAATTATTTTATTTTAGGATCCCCATCTTCGATATACATTCTTACTCATTTACAGCTTAGTCGACCCCTTTCGCATACTTATATTATAAATTTCTGTACACTCAAACTTATATCAAGATTGAATCAGGATCCGATAGGTTTAGGATTGATTGGACATTTCGCTGGGGAAATGTCTATGCCATGTGATTTCTAATACCCAATTTGTCTTAGCAATTTCGTAGAAAAAGGTCAACGGGGCAAAAGCAGGCGTTGCGTCCAGCCTGCATCTATTCGGGTTTATTTGGCCGCGGATACATTGGTGACTAGTACTCCCATGCATCATGCCTGCCTAGTGCCTATCACCTCATGACCTGTATTATATTTTTACTCTTTTCTGCACATTTCTTAATAATTAAATATTAAAAGCTGCCACAACAGAATTTTGGGCTGGTATGATTCGGGCCTGCACTTGCACGTTTGCCTTGGTCAACTCGGCTTTTCATTCTCCTCATCAGTCCGTCTCGTCGATCATGAGAATTTGTTTAGTTAGCAGTTCATAGTTTAGACAGGACGGGACAGGACACAAATTCAAAAAAACTGATGTGTAATATAAGAACTTCCCAGAATTCTTTCTTATGGAAAACAAACAAGAATTGCACAAAATTGGCGACAATATTGCAATGCTCTCATCATTTCGACCCATCGGTAGGTCATATGTTATTGATACCGTCAACCCATTCAATCATCGATGGCTCACGAACATCGTGAGCGAGTTCTATTTTCACCGCTTATGAAATTCAATCAGGTCAAATCAGCATCCAGCGAAAGTTTCTGGAGCTAAGATATGCATATTGTAAATAAATTCTATCTGGTAGAACTCAAAGCGTTCTCGAGAGTCCAGAGGCTTAATAAGGCACGGACGTCCACCAAGATACCAACATAATAATTCAAAATCTTGGATTACAAGAAGTCCTTTGGCTTGCCAATTTTGATGTTCTGGTCAGCTAAGAATGCTATGATCGCATTTTTCTGCCAGCTCTCGAAACTCCTGCAGACAGTATTATAAGCAATGGTCAACTCGTGGCTTGAATTTTACCAGAACCTTGCTAGGACTAAGTCTATCGCTTTAATCCTTCCAGGATTTTGGTGTATAGGTCATTGCTTTCAAAATTGCCCGATGCTCTGTGCCCCCTAGCTATATCGCTGAATATGCGCACATTAGGAAGCTGAAAAATTGGTTGTTTGAACTTTGACGTAGATGTTTGTTTGGATGACTTACTTCTGATCAAGATGCGCCATGATGTCGCCACCGGGGAAAGCTGACTTTGTAGTCTTGAATGCCTCTTCGATCGCTTGCTTCCAGGTTCCCCCGATAACTGCCGTATTAGCTTCTGCTTTTGACTGGCTAGGATCTTCCATGGGTAAGCAATATCCAGAAAGCAGGTGTCCGACCCACACATTATCTTTCCTGAAATTATCGTGAAAATGCTATGTAACTTCGAACACCTGAAGAGCACTTAATATTTAAACCCCCCTAAAAAAAAAAGAATAAAGAAAAAAAAAGCACCCAATAAAATTCGGATGTTCCAACTTGAAAAGATCATTATCTTTCTTCTGTCTATAAGTCTAATCAGAACAGCTCAGCTTATTCATGGATATCAACCACACATAAAGACATGAGATTGTAGCATTAAGGAGGATAAAGAAGTTAAAAGACGTCTTACAGGACAATGTCCATATGCCGAGGCGCGTAACGTCCGCCACCTATCCCAAGCGAGACTTTTTTCTTAGTGACATCCCTGAGACAGTATCAGAGGCAAATATATAATTCCATGGTCCTGAGCAAGGACTATTTATTTGGGTCCTGAGCAAGGACTAATTATTTGCAGTCATGAGCACTTGTTCTGTCTCAGTTTCCTGTAATTAGCATTTCACATCGACAACGAAGGTGAATATCTTTTGCAAAGAAGCACAGAAGTTAAACTGCTTCCCGAATAGTCTTTCGAAGGGGAAAAAACGCATCTCCAGGGAGGTGAATTCAGTCACAAGGTCATACAAATAGTCTCGAGATGATATTGCCAAAGAAAAGTTTTTTTTTTTTTTTGGTAAATCTATTGCCAAAGAAAGGTTAATTTCTTATAACATCAGTTAAAACATGAGCGTATACCTGCTCCAGTTCCCAACTGCAGGCTCTCCTCCAAGCCCAAGACCTTCCGAAACCAACTTCATCAGAACAAATGATATGTCAGACTAAGGAATTAGAAAAACTAAAAAGAGGATTAGCGTCCGGACTGCCATCTCATCAATGGCAAAGAATTACATGTCCTCTACAAACATTTAAAAGGCGTGACCTAGAAGTTTAACAGGAAAGCTATCCTGTGAAAAGAAGTTCCTTTTAAGTAAAGTCCCCTTGAACTCAGGAGCCAGATATTCTTTTGCTCTGATTTTCAGGAGGAAGCAGATCAGTACTTTTACACAACTTGAAGGAATTAATAATAACACTCCCCGATACCCCAGTGTACACTTATTCTTCCTAAAATTTGAAATGACGTACCGATTGTTTTTCCAGTGTTATTGAATCGGCAAGAATTTTGCCTCACCAAGAAGAACTAATTTTGTGCGAGAGTTATGAAAGGAAGGGTTGTTGTAGGATTTGTTCATACAGGTCCGCAAACAATATATCAGTTAGTATATCATCAGTATGACGAAGGGCACTTCTTGTCATGGTTTACTCAAGAAAAGAAAAAACCCATCTTGCATACAGTCAAACCTCTTTTGCACCATATCCACCATGATAACTGCAAATGACATACCGGAATGTGCAAACTAATCACTACAGGAGGCAAATTAAAAGCAGGGACATGCCACTCAATAGTACTCTATATGTGAAAAGCTGCGAACTCAACTTGAGCTATGACTTTTGCAGCATCCAACCTCATCCAGTATTCTCTCCCTAAATCAAGCACAAAAACACCATGGATCATATCTATTTCTCACAGCCAGACAACAAAGTCCACATTCTAAGCAAAAGTCGACCATAAGATTCAATAAGCATTTTCACGGCAATCTACAGAAAGAATTAGTTGAAGGAAAGCAGAAAGAATATGCCTACTGTTAAGTAATTACAGCTATTTGTGACCCAAAAATAAAGGAGCTATTCGCTGTAAGCTCGGTTGCTTGATATGACGTGGAAATCAAATTGACAGTGTTGTCATATGGAATAGGACAGTTTGGAGAAACTTGAATACATGAAACACAATCACATCATCTACTAGGGGAGGGGCAACTTTACAATGATATAGTAGATATATGAACGAGGAGCTTTTGCGCGTTAGATACTTTCCTACTATTGAACTAAAGTCATTATGGAATGGGATGGTACAAAAAGACTATTTTACTTAAATCTCCATAACTTTGAAAGAGAAGGTTTTATGCATGATGGCAAGTCATTAATTGATGGATGACCAAAGGCAAATACACGAAAAGTCTCGACGGTGAAAGTGCAACTTAAAAGGACATAACCAGTGTCCATCATGAGGAAATTGGAAGATGAGTAATATGCTGAGGTTTTATATTTGAGGAACTCAATCGAATCATTCCCATAAGCTTCCAATGTGAATTGAAATAACACTAAAGCAAATCATCAGCAATAGGGACAACGCTGATCTAGTTTGAACAATACGATTGGAGAATGAAATGAAAAGAGAGTTGGATATACCAATCTCCACAAACATTGCTGGCTTGTTGGTCTCCGGTCCATGATGAGTGCCCTCCAAGGTAATCTACTCATATTCCATGGAAACAAACAACCATCGATAACCATATCCAGAATCATCTCTTACAATGCAACAACATGTCGCAAAATAGACCCAACATATTGATGAACAAGACATCACAAAAGGACCGCCAGAAACAAGAACGTACCTCAAACTCAGGAACCAAATTATAGGACTGAGCAATCTTCTTCAACAATCTCAGCCAGGGCCCTATCCTCGGATTTGGCGGTGCGGCCCACCCTGGCTTCCCTCCCTGAGGTGGAACTTCGCCTTCACGGAGATGAGGTACACCTACAACCACATCAACATCAACAACAACATGCGCACACACCAAGAGAAGTCAAAATCACGAAACTCTCTCTCCCAAATGCAAAAATTTAACGTCCGCCGCCGACCGCAGTACTCGAAAACGAAGAGCAGAACAAAATTACCAATTGGGTGGACGGTGAGAGCTGGGCGGTTGTAGACGGCAGTGTGCTTGCTGAAGAAGATGAGCTCGTCCGCCACCTCGCCGGTGGCTTCTTCCCAACGCATGTCGAGATGATCTTCTTCCACGATGCCTTTGTCCTGTTGCAGCAGCCTCGCTTGTTGGTTGGTGAAACTTTTTATACCCTTCAAACCCCATATTACAGAATATCAGAACATTGCCAAAAAAAAGGAAAAAAAGAACGCACCAGTCAAATCAAACACCGTTCAACACGATGCAAGTTGAAGAAGAGAGGCTAAAAGAAACTGATCTCGATGATCAATGGAGGCGTGGATGACCTGAAGGGAGGGACCAGGGGTCCAACCGTGCATGGCCAAGAGGACATTGGCGGGATTGATGGACGCAGGGTCGGTGGTCGTGGCCACCAAAAGAATCACCATCTCTTGCTCTTCCCTTGTTCTTCTTCTTTGCCTTCGCTGTGCTCTACGAAATCGATCTCTACAGGTGCGACTTAAAATCAATAAAGCATAAGCGTCTAGTCAAGCAAGCAAACCGCCAAATGTTGTGAGCAGCTTCATCTGGCGATTTTTAACCTAACCTACCCACTTTAGAACTGATCACCCCTTACAAGTAATTATTTCATGAGTATATAATTGATTATATATTACTAATTAACTAAATTGATATGTCTTATTTGGTTCCGTGAAAAATTAGATTATTTAAAAGTAGTTTAAGAACTACCAAATGTGGAAAGAAGTTTTGGTTTTGGCCATAATGTTTGGAAAAAAATATAAATCTAAATGTATTACTTGTTTCGCTTTACGCTGATTCACATTACTTAAAAAGTAGGATAAGAACCATCAAATGTGGAAAGAAGTTTTCCTTTGAGCCATAATACTTGGAAAAATATTTAAATCTAAATGTATCACTTGTGGAATAGATTCCTTAGAGACACTTGAAATTCATATACTCACTGAAATTTGGTATCGACATTTCAATTTCCTTTACTCTGTCGTCACAAAATCAGCTCCATCACCTCGTGTTGTGCCGTTGGGTAAGCTAGGAAAGAAAGAACAGTAGGGGAAAATGACGGACAAACGAAGAAGGAAAACTGTCGCGACCTCTTTTTTTTTTGGCGCCCGCAGTCGGGTACGAGCGCCTAAGGAGGCTAATGGCTCGGCTGAAATTGGTTAAGCCCGGACTCTCCCAAGTCCACCAATTCACGACTTAATGGTTCAAGTTTTTTTTTTTTTTTTTTTTACCTGTAAGTTGGTTTTTAAAATGGAGTCGCCACTAATCAATTTGGGGTGGGTTGATTAGAAACCCAAGTGAAGTATCGGGAGAAATACTCACTCTGCGTAACTGAGAGAAATTAGGATCGGGGACTTGATTACACTAGTTAATCACTAATGCCCTTTCGGTACCTAATCTTGTTTAAACCCTGAGGTTTTTTGGATGTTCAAGGGATTTTCCATGCATTTTGGGAGGAAAAACATTTTTTGAGTCATTTTCTAATTTTTTGGACACAAAAGGGATTTTTTGGACCTTTTTTGGTATTTTTGGAAAAATACAAGTCTTTTTGGCTTTTTCATGAAATTTTGACTTTTTCTGGATTTTTGGCATTTTTGGAAAATATGAAATATTTTTGATTTTTTTGATTTTTTCGGAAAATGAAATATTTTTAAATATTTTTAATATTTTCGGAAAATAAATTATTTTTTTATTTTTCTGGATTTTTTTGGAAAATAAAACATTTTTCAACAATTTTTAATATTTTTGGAAATAAAACATTTTTTGATTTTTTTTTGATTTTTTGAAATAAAATTTATTTTATTATTTATTTAAAATATTATTTTATATTAAAATAATATAAAAACTGGCCCGGGTCGGATCTGCGGGTTGGGTCCGGCCGGCCAGCGGCCGATCCGAACGAGGACGGGCCCGCAACGCGGGCCCGACTCGGATTTTTTTGTCTTTTTTTTTTTTTGTTTCTTTTTATTTTAACAAGCCCAGCCCAAAAATTTTTAATTGAAGCCCAAGGAATAAAAGGGATCCCTATCCGCGTGAGACCGGCCCACCGCGTCCGAACCCGCTTGGCCCAAAATAACCGTAACCCTACCCGGTCAAAGACCCACGCCCGACCCGACGACCAGCCGCCCGGTTCGCGAAACCCTACCCGGTTTTGCGAACCGCGCCCGAACCTGCTCGTCCCGACGCGAGGTCGCTGGCTTCTCCATCCGTCTGCGGCGCCGATGGAGGGGCTGGAGACGTCACCGGGAGACGACGCGACGTTTGACGACGGCGGTGATGCAACGGACGGTGGCTATGGAGGCGAGTGTCGTTACCTGTCCACGGCGAGATGCGCAAGTCGGCTTCAAGGCTCTGGTTTTTACAGCACAGCGGTGTCGACGGCCTAGCGCTGCAGGGGGTCGCGACTGGAGATGGTGTCGGAGCGGTGTGCGCAGGCGACAACCGGAGGGATGTGGTCCATCAGTGTCGTCGATGGAAAGGCAGCGGCGAGGTGTCGAACCAGAGGGCTTCACGGCGGCGGCACGGCGGGATGTGGGGTAGCGGCGGCGTCGGGGCACGGCTTGACCCGGCTACAGGGATTCGCTCGCTAGGTCGTGGTGACGTAGCGGGAGCTCGGCACGGCAACCGCGAGCCTTCCCCCTTCCAGATCCGACGTCCAGACGGCCTCTCCTTCTCTCGGAGTTCCAGATCCGACCTCCTTCTCCGCTGTCTCTCTCTTTCTCGACCGAGATCTCTCCCACTCCGGCCAGATCCGAGCCTCCACCGGCCGGATCTGACCTCCTCGGACTTGCTCGCCGGCGACCTCCCGAAGTCTCTCAGTGGGAGGTCGGCCGAGCTCGCGACGGCCCGATTTCTCTCTCGCTTGCTCGTCGATTCCTCCCCCGAAGTCTCTCAGGGGGAAGATCTCCAAGCTTGCGATGCCTCTGGCCTTCCCCCCCCCGACACCCTATTTATAGGCGCGAGGGTGCCGGTCGACGGAGGCTAGGCCGGCGGTCCTTGGTGCGCCAACCGGACTCCCGCGGCCGAACCGGTGTCTCATCTCAGCATTAAAGGCGCGGCATGCGCGTCGTCCTCTCCTTCGGCGGCCTACCTCCATGCCTCTCCACCGTAGGGTGCCCTTGAGCGCGCCGCCGGCCACCGCGCGTGAGATGCAGAGCCGTCGAGGAAGAAGAAGACGGGAGGAAGAAGAGAAAAGGGGGGGGGCTCGAGAGAGAAAAGAGGGGAGGGGCTGCTTCTTTTTGCTTTTCTTTTGTTTTGTTTTGCTTTTTTTGTTTTGTTGTTTTTGTTATTTGTTTTTTTGTTGTTTTCTTTTTGTTTTTATTGAATTTATCCGAAAAAGAGGCAAAATGCATAAATAAAGAAACTTAAGCCCAATTAAAAACCTAATCAAAATTTTAGGTGTCAACAGCTGCCCCTCTTTGAAGGTGAGTTCATAGAGGTTGCATTCAAAGACAAACTGATACCTAAATTTTGTTCGTACTTATGCAATAGATTATATCTTATTTGGGACCTAGTGTCCTATGCAGAAAATGAGTAATATAACTTTACATATACTAAGACAGATAAGAAGATACCTGTAGTTACTTACCGGGAGTGACTGAGATAGGGTGCGAACCCCGAGTTTTGGCAAGTATCAAGGCGTCATCTTACCTGTTGCATGAGGAGATTGCTTTTCCAGGACCCGAACCATTCTTCGGTCGCCTGTTAGAGCAATAAGCTGGTTTGTCTAGGACCCGAACCTTTCTTCGGTCGCCTGTTAGAGCAATAAGTTGGTTGTCTAGGACCCGAACCTTTCTTCGGTCGCCTTGACGGGGAATTGCTTTTCCAGGACCCGAACCTTTCTTCGGTCGCCTGTTAGAGCAATAAGTTGTTTTGTCTAGGACCCGAACCTTTCTTCGGTCGCCTTGACGGGAGATGCGCCGACCTTTCTCAAGGCATCTGTTTGTGGGTGCCTGATCTGTATCAAGGACACCAGTTGGTACCCGACCTTTCTCGGGAGATGCGCCGACCTTTCTCAGGGCATCATATTTGTTGGGGTGTCTGACTTCTGTCGAAGACACTGGTTGGAACCCGACCTTTCTCGGGAGGATGCACCGACCTTTCTCAGGGCATCAATTTGTGAGGTGTCTGACTTTTGTCGAAGACACCAGTTGGAACCCGACCTTTTTTTCGGGAGGATGCGCCGACCTTTCTCAGGGCATCGATTCTGGAAGATACCTGGATGTTCGCAGGCGTTGAAGGAGTACTTGGATGATCACGAGTACAAACTTTTGAAGGATACCTGATTGCTTGCAGGTGTTGAAAGAGTACTTGGATGATCACAAGTACAAACTTTTGAAGGATACCTGGCATTCGCATGTATCGAAGGGGTACCTGGGATATTCATGAAGGTCCTTTTGATAATTGGGAATATCGAGGACGTACCTCGCATATTCGTGAAGGGGTCTCATCTCCTGGTAATTGGGAATATCGAGGGCATACCTGAGATATTCGTGAAGGTCTCTCACCTCCTAGTAATTGGGAATATCGAGGACGTACCTCGCATATTCGTGAAGGTCTCTCACCTCCTGGTAATTGGGAATATCGAGGACGTACCTCGCATATTCGTGAAGGTCTCTCACCTCCTGGTAATTGGGAATATCGAGGGCATACCTGAGATATTCGTGAAGGTCTCTCACCTCCTGGTAATTGGGAATATCAAGGACGTACCTGGGATATTCATGAAGGTCCTTCACCTTCTGGTAGTGGGAATATCGAGGACGTACCTCTCATATTCGTGAAGGTCTCTCACCTCCTGGTAGTTGGGAATATCGAGGATGTACCTGGGATATTCGTGAAGGTCTCTCACCTCCTGGTAAAGGGGAATATCGAGGACGTACCTTGGATATTCGTGAAGGTCTCTCACCTCCTGGTAGTTGAGAATATCGAGGACGTACCTCGCATATTCGTGAAGGTCTCTCACCTCCTGGTAATTGGGAATATCGAGGGCATACCTGAGATATTCGTGAAGGTCTCTCACCTCCTGGTAATTGGGAATATCGAGGACGTACCTCGCATATTCGTGAAGGTCTCTCACCTCCTGGTAATTGGGAATATCGAGGACGTACCTCGCATATTCGTGAAGGTCTCTCACCTCCTGGTAATTGGGAATATCGAGGGCATACCCGAGATATTCGTGAAGGTCTCTCACCTCCGGTAATTGGGAATATCAAGGACGCACAGGATATTCATGAAGGTCCTTCACCTTCGGTAGTGGGAATATCGAGGACGTACCTCTCATATTCGTGAAGGTCTCTCACCTCCCGGTAGTTGGGAATATCGAGGATGTGCAGGATATTCGTGAAGGTCTCTCACCTCTCCGGTAAAAGGGAATATCGAGGACGTACCTTGGATATTCGTGAAGGTCTCTCACCTCCTGGTAGTTGAGAATATCGAGGACGTGCCTCGCATATTCGTGAAGGTCTCTCACCTCCTAGTAGTTGGGAATATCGAGGATGTACCTGGGATATTCGTGAAGGTCTCTCACCTCCTGGTAATGGGGAATATCGAGGTCGTACCTTGGATATTCGTGAAGGTCTCTCACCTCCTGGTAATTGGGAATGTCGAGGACGTGCCCCGAATATTCGTGAAGGTCTCTCACCTTCTGGTAATTGGGAATATCGAGGACGTGCCCCGAATATTCGTGAAGGTGTCTCACCTTCTGGTAATTGGGAATATCGAGGACGTACCTCGCATATTCGTGAAGGTCTCTCACCTCCTGGTAATTGGGAATATCGAGGGCATACCTGAGATATTCGTGAAGGTCTCTCACCTCCTGGTAATTGGGAATATCGAGGACGTGCCTCGCATATTCATGAAGGTCTCTCACCTCCTGGTATTATAAACTTGAATGTGGTATGAGGCTTACCTGGATTGCCGCAGGCACTTAAAGGGGTGGAACACCTGGATAGCCACAGGTGTACAAATCTTTGGAATACTTGGACGAACACAAGTATTTAATGATATGATCGGGGACCACCCAAAGCGGTTCCAAGTGTAAGAAAGCATACATGGATAACCACGGGTGCACAACGCGATGGAATACTTGAATGGCTACTAGTATTCAATGATACAATTTTGAGGACAACTCGGACATGTCGAGTGTCACGGAAAGGAAGTACCTAGACAATGGTGGGTACTTGACGATATGGGGATACCTAGACAGCAGTAGGTACTCCAAGAGATACTTGGTCAGTCGCAAGTATTAATACTTTAGGGACAACTCGAACAGGTCGAGTGTCAGGAAAAGGGAGTATCCGAACAGTGGCCGGTACTCAAAGACAAGAGGGATACCTAGACAGCAGCAGATATTCAACGATAAAGGGGATACTTGGTCAGTCACAAGTATCAATACTCTGGGGACAACTCGAACAGGTCGAGTGTCAGGAAAAGGGAGTATCCGAATAGTGACCGGTACTAAAAAACAATGGGGATACCTAGACAACAGTAGGTTCCCAAACTCAAAGGACAACTCGAATAAGTCGAGTGTCAAGAAAAGAATACCTGGACAGTGGTAGGCTCTTTAAGACAAATGGGGATAGAGATATGCTTACCTAGCAATATCTCTGATCTCTGAGAGTATGTCCGCTATTTGCACAATATGCACACATGATTGTATATACTGTAAATTCATGAATTCAAATGAGATTCATGCATGATAATTTTGTCGGTTTTGCATCATCCGAATTCCACTGGGGAAGATTTTGAAAGACAACCTTCATTTAGAATATGGATGTCTTGAGCATGTCAGATGAGGGACTTTCAGTCTGAAAGGACTTTCCGCTCACTCTCATGGAAAAGGCTATCCTGACCATTGATGCAGGATTTATAAGGACAACACTATCTCACTGTCATCATGTCAACAGGGGTCCGAGTATTCTCGCAAATGGTACGGCTTTACCAATGTGAGAGGTCTTTGTTGAAATTGTGATAAAGACTTGGTCAACGGCTCATCAAATGGGACCGTCGAGGTCAAGGCTCCTGAGCCAAGTGCCGCACGATCATCTTCAAGTTTGCAAGCCAAGAATCCTGTGAAAAGAGATAGGATAGTCTTGCTCGTACTTCTTCGAGCGGTACTTATAGACACATGAAATCTTACGTTAATTGAAGTGCCCCTAGTCTGAAGAGACTTTTACAATGGGAACGTGACGTAGATTCGGTTTCACATGTAAGAGGGTGAGAGTTGGTGACTGTTTTGGCATTTGTCACTAATATTTCTTGTCAGATGGAGGTTCTATGGACCACAACATCAACTTTTTCTTGGCTGTATTTTTGACTGGGGGGCATTGGCCTTACTTTTACCAGCACACCTTTGCTTTTTCATGCCCCTATTTTTTATCCAGTTCTTCATTCATGGGCATTGACCTTGCTTTTATCGGTACACTGCTTTTTTTATGCCATGCTTTTCATTCTTGTTGTCGGAGGAACTGGCCTAGGCAAGTTTAATCGAAGCACCGTTATTAGACTCTTGAGTCTTCATCTTCAACCGGCACTCAGGCTATGGCAATAACTTCTGCTTTGTCTCAATGTGAGGGTAAAATTACAGACTCACTTGGGTTGTACAATGGATACAAGTGCGTAAAGAAAGACTTGCTCTTCATGACTCTAGGGCACTTAAATTAACGCGAGTGTTCATATGCAATAAAGACACTCAAAGATTGATGCAAGTGCAAGCAAGAGAATTCCTATCTCTCTTCTCACCTTGTGATGCTGCTTTGTCTCCGATCTGCCCCAATGTGGGGTGGTTCTTGACGGGGGTATGAGAGATGCTTCTCCAGTGTATGGGGCTTAATGGAGTGAGCGATGGAATGCCTCTCACTATTTTGGTTATCGTACCATTCGCGAGAGAACTCTTTACCCTGTAGTCATGGAATCTTCTGCACTCATCTCACAAGTGTATAGATGGGGGACTGTGTGTAGGATATGGCTTGCCTGTCATCATTCTGATGCGCCTCATTCAGCATGCTCAATCACTCTTGTATTCTTCAATTAGCTGTCTATTCTAATAATTCTCAATGGAATCAGTGATTTAGACAGACAAAATCATCATGCAGAATTCACATGCAGCATTTTAAATGTGATAAAGTTTGTATTCTCAAAACAAATGAATAGTTTTGACTCAAAAAAGACCCTGTTGACAACTTTAGGGGCTAACATAATGGTGTTTCCAAATATGTTAGATTTTGAATATCAAAAGGGTTATTCGCAAATGGGTGTCGATGGTTGTCCCTATTGATTAGGGATATGACACATGAATGATCAGCCAATGATTGGGAATCTGATCGGGCATCTCTGCTTTTGCCCCTGCAGAAGAGAAGATGTACAAGTAGATCAATTAGTTTGGCCAAAATCAAATGTGAATTGAGGCCTGAAGGATCTCTGTCATTTGCTTTGGTGATTACTCAGGACGTCATTTCACTTAGGAGAGCTTATCAGAGTTTGACATGTCTTTCCTTGATTTGTTATCCGCATTTTTTACGGTCAAGTGATCCTGCAACAGATAAAAGGGATTATGTTAGTCAAAAGCTCTTTTAAGAGTCGAATAACTTGGAAGTGATACAACATTACCCTTCACTGGATTGGATGGACCTGAAGTGCAAGTGGGACACGAAGTCCTACGTCTTTTGCTTTGTTAGGTCACCTGCTCTCTCGTAATTTGCAAGTGCAAGAGAAGCAAAATTTTTTATTATTTTTTTACCAAGCGGCTAACTGCCGCATCGGGGATTCGAACCCCCGACTTCGGACCTTTTTGCTTCTTCCCGGATACCACTCGGCTAGAGGCGCCGACGGTGTCCGTAGGACGCTTCTTTTTCATTTAACCGAACCGGCTCGGACGACACGTCCTTTCATACCAAGCTAGGTAAATCGATATGGGTTATTTGATTTGCCCAAATTAACCATTAAGCTTGCTTTTTGAATCATATGCTTCCTGTCAATAGGAGAAAATATGTCAAAAGTGAGTTCGAGATACTAGGAGTATTGGAAACGATACCAAATTACTCTTTTCCAAAGTTTGTATTTGTTGACTCCTAGGGATATTTGAATATCGATGTTGGCCCTTTTATCTTGGCATAGTTCAATGTTTCCTTCAGTTGGCCTTCCTCATTTGTGACCATGTATGCATGATTGTTGGTCGTTGATTCATCTTCAACGCCTTCCTTCTATGGAATTTCTTCTTTTGTCTTTAACTATAGCATCATTAGCAAGCATTGAGCAAAGTCATGTACCTCAAGCTTCTATGGAATCGAGATCAAAATCTCAAGCTTTGTGATGGCAACTACTCCTTGGAAGAACATGTGTCCGGAGTATAAAGTGAGATTTCTAGGCCCTAAGTCACAATTTGAGATAAAGGGTTAGAGATCGCCTCAATCGACTAGATTTTCTCCCCGTTGACGGTAGCCAATTTGAGAGGAGAAATTCATTTTCTCGTGCTTCTTGGCTTGTCAAAGCCGGAACCGTAACATCTAGTCGTTTGGGCGTGTCGTGCGACAAGATAGTCCTTTGGCTCGGGATGGAGTGGGCGGGAGTGAGGTATGTCATGGATGCTTCGATCTCAACTCTATGCCCGTACCTATTACGTCTCATCTTTTGTATCCCGTAAATAGAAGAGAGAGGACATCATTTCCAAATTATATTCGAGAGAATAAGACTTACCCTCTTTTGGTGTAGGATGATTCTTTCTATTTGCCCCCGTTTCCTTGGCGGGGTGTCTTTGAATTTGGCGAGTTCGCCCGATACGCTTGCTTCAAATGCCCCCGTCACACTAAGTCAAAGGGGACGGGAATGATCTTCCGAGGCATGAAGTGAATGAGTCGAAAGACAAACATGATTAAATTTATCATCTTGTTTTAACAAGAGCTTTTGGGTGATGAAATATTTTTATTTTCAAAATACGTCTTTGGGGGAGAAAAAGCATGAGGAAGCTCGGCCCTCGGTATTCTCCTTGGATGATATTTTCTTTTCATGGTTGGATAACATCACCGGGCAGGTTTGGAGTACCGCCTCATGCTCTTAAAACAAAATATTATAACCGTACAATAGAGTACTTGGAATGGAAAATACAACAAAGTAGAACACTAGACAAGATAAGAAACATGAAATTATAAAAACAAGTGAAACCCATGAAAACTCCTATGTAAAGGAGTGGCTTTGATAGTGTTGGTTCGAAATCAAGCGCCTTTGAATTCCTCGCCTCCAGTAGACTCGAAGTATTCGCATGAGAGGACCACTTCATTGAAGCTATGGAAGTGCAACCCATGCAACCAACAACGATGCTTGCGAGGTAAAGCCCCTATGAACAGCTTTATCATTTCTTCTTCGGCCGTTGAGGGTAAATTTGCATCATAAAAGCCTCCCACCTCCTTGCATATGCTCGGAAATCCTCCATTGGTCTTCTTCGAAGTGAATCAAATTCGACAAGGCATTTCGGTCCCAATCGGCTTTGATACTTGAAGTAGGAATGCGAAGATAGCTCATTCCAATCTCTCATAAGGTAGATATCTCATTTGTGATGAACCATTGTAATGCGAGATCCCATAAGACTCTCTTGGAAGGCCCGAGTTGTGAATGACATCGGGCCATAGTATCGACTCATTTCAGCATGGAGGTATTGCAAGTGGGCCACGGGGCAAGTCGTGCCATTATATTTGCGGAGATTAGGTATCCACATCTCTCCGGGGTCATGATCCTATGAGCGTAAGACAGGCTTGATGTATCTTGGTTAGGCCACTTTGGTTTTCCCACCGCATATCCGTTGTAGTGGTGAATTTTTCTGTTTCGGGGAAGTTGGATTCTACCGAGATTACCCCATTGCTTTCTTCTTGGTCAAAATTTCCGAATGAGGATGAAGTATTGAAGCTATCCTCATGGTTAGAGGACAAGCTTAACACTTCATTAGGATCGTAGCGGATAAAGACGTACGCTTCCTCTTCTGACGGGCCTTCATCCCCGGATGAGAGTATGAAACAGTTATATGATGAATCGTCAGTTTCATTGTTAAAATAACGCTGGAAGTCCTTGGGATTGTATTCTAGGGCCGGGAAGTCTTCAGGGTTATACTCTAGAGGATGGTGGCCTTCAAAGCTGTATTCTTAGGAATGCTCGAAGCTTTGGTGCGGTGGCTCGTCGGTAGATCTTTGCATTGATCTCGCTTAGGCTTTCTTTTCTTGCCTCCCGGTCCAGACCTTTTGAGTAAGGCCCTTCGTTTTGCCAGCTCGATCCTAGTGAGAGATATTAGAGTGTCGCTCTCTGATTCACTTTCTAGGTTGATAGGGGTTGGTATTCTTTGGACCCTAGCTCTTGGAGTAAGCTTGGGAGTCGTCCGTCGTGCCCTGGTCTTGAACATGCTCGTGTCTTTGATCTCATACAAAGGCTCCTTGCCTTTCCTAGTGGGAAATTTTCCAAGTAACAAGATCTTTGCTCAGCTACCCATTTATCATGCAAGGTTTCATTGATACGCTTCTCTCCTATCTCAGCAACTAACGGCTCCTCGTGTTCCGCGATCATCGGCTCTTCATAAGGCAAGGTGATGTCAGGGGTGATGTCAATATCATACTCTTGGTGAAAAACATGAATTAGTTCCCTCCAGGTTTTAAGGGGACTAATCTTCCTGACAATATACCATCGCAAGGCAGGGCCAGTCAAGCTCGATTGGTACGATTGAATCATCCTTCGGACCAAGTAGGCCTGCAAGTAGGTCTCCGGGCGGGAGGTATCAGCATACCTTTCGCATTCAGGTGTTTTGAATTTTTCAGGGATCTTAATGCCTGCGTAATTGGACAGGTCCAGGGGATTCTGTTCCTGCAGCTGGTTTAACTTTTTCATGATCCTTTCAAACTGTCCATGGTGCTGGCTATTTTTTGGCAAATTTGTAGGTGTCATGACGGTGCTTAAGGCAACTATAGAGTTGGGTTCGACTTGAGTGGATTCCATTTGTCTTGAGAGTTGTTGAAGGACAATGGACATTTGTCCTACGCCGTCTTCAATGTTAATGAGGCGATTTTGTACATCATTCTGATCGGGCCCTATTGCATGAGGCCATTCACGAGCTATTGGTGGCCGGCGATTCATAATTACCTGCCGTTTGAAAACAATGAATGAGTATGAAAGTAAACAAAAATTGACCCATGGCAATGGTCTAACTGCTTTTTTATTCATCAAAAGAGGATTTCATAGACTGTAGACTTCTGACATCTAGAACTTGAAATTGAAATGACGAGAATAAAATACTAGATATTAAACAAAAGTCCCTAAACAATGGGACAAGACTTTCACACTATTAACACTACGGGACACATGATTGCAAATTTATATGCGATGGGGAGTCTTGCGCTTGCGTAGATGCTTGCTTTCTTGGACCGGCTCGAGGTGTGTATCCAGTCCATTCCCAAATCCCTCACCATGAGCTCTGCTTGCTCGTGCTGGCTGCTCTTGCCGATCGAGTGAGGGACTGATGGCTTCCACCTTGTCGAGATGTGATGATTGTGGATGTAGGCTGCAGAGGCGTGGTGGGCTTTTTCTTCTCCCTCAAGCCTTTCAGGTATCACAATCTTTTTGCGATGGCACTTGTCCCAGGTTTCCTCAGCGGTAGAAATTTCGAATTCATAGTCACGGCTTGTGTTGAAAAGAAGCGGAGGGACCATCATCTTGAAAGGCGGTGGGATCTCTGAAGGGCTCCATATTGTCGTGCTACCCGATACGGGTAGTAGGGAATGGCGCCGGTGAGACCGAGCAACGGAATTGGGCGGGTGCGCATGTAAGCAAAGCGGGCCCTCTTTTCATGGAACCAACCAGCACACCATTGGAATGCCTCAGGAGCCGGGTCTCTTAGGAAAT
This sequence comes from Eucalyptus brandiana, assembly GCA_014182725.1. Lineage (NCBI taxonomy): Eukaryota > Viridiplantae > Streptophyta > Magnoliopsida > Myrtales > Myrtaceae > Eucalyptus > Eucalyptus brandiana. The sequence goes on from CM024669.1 coordinate 37,165,671, forward strand.
TTATCCAATTTAAACAACTTTGATTGGGAATGTACGGTCCTAAAACCATAAATTTTTGTAATGGATTTTCAAAAGCGTTTGTTTCGGGCGATCGCATGAAGTCTCGAAATTCGCTTAGGTGAGAAAAGAACCAGACTTGTAAAATTTCAGGAGAGGCTCGCATGATTTTCTCCGAGTTGTCTTTAAAACGATTAAAAGACAAGAATGTTTCAGATTAAAATCATGTTGACATAATTCCCCCCTCTTAAGATCTGATCAACTATCCATGCCATCTTGGGAGTTATGGCATTTCTTTGATGGGGGAAGATGATGAGCCCGAAAAAGGCCAGGAGGAAAATCTCAATTTTCTGGGTCATAGGCATTCATAAATTCTAGTGGGCAGGTATTATGGTTGTCTTCAAGAATTTGTCTCATGACATGGATTTCAGTTCCTAAAAGTCGTGCTAACCCGCGCCATGGGAGGGCGCCTATCGATGGCTTGACGAGCTTTTTCTCAAGAGGCATTCCAGTGATGATCTTTGTATTCTTCCGGGGTTGGGGTTAGCTCAAACCTACCGAATATAAAAGTAATTGTCTTCGGGCACCAAAAATGTGCCATGGCTTGTATGACTTCAGGACGAACAGTGATTTGAATCAACGATAGGAGATGACCGATTTTGGCCTTCACGCGCTCTTGGGCAAACTGATCTAATTGACCCCACCATCTGAAGAGCTCCGCCTTGGGAGCGGGAATGAACTGGATATCGTCTTTCCCCATCGCATATAAACTGGGACTTGAAAAGTTTATCCTACATTGCCATGGGCCAAATAAAAAGGCGAGTAAAAGTAAAGAAATCATTTTGCTTTTAAAGAAAAATGGCAAGCACAAAGACATGCGCATGGGACGTGCGGCTCGATTTCTAACTCAGAAGGCTTGATGAAATTAAAAAGGTATCCGCCCATCGCAGTCTCGCGTTAGCAGCATACCCTCTTAACCTCGGCTAAGAAATTCGGGGAAAAGAAAGGCAAACTCTACATCGCAGTCTCGCGTTCGAGGTCGTATCTTTCTTAACACCATCCTAGAAATCCTATGGCGGCCCAGGTCCGGCGGCCGGGTTGTGTGTGCCATGTGTAGTGCTAAAACAGTAAAACATGCACAATAGTTTATAATCACAAAACAATTTATTTTAACAGAATAAAAAAACTTTAAGCTATTACCATGCACAAAAGAAAAAAAATCCAAGTCAGCAAAGCATTTAAATAAAGATAAAATGGCCTAAGTCTTCAATGTCCCCAGCGGAGTCGCCAAGCTGTCGCGACCTCTTTTTTTTTTTTTTTTTTTTTTTGGCGCCCGTTAGTCGGTACGAGCGCCTAAGGAGGCTAATGGCTCGGCTGAAATTGGTTAAGCCCGGACTCTCCCAAGTCCACCAATTCACGACTTAATGGTTCAAGTTTTTTTTTTTTTTTTTTACCCGTAAGTTGGTTTTTAAAATGGAGTCGCCACTAATCAATTTGGGGTGGGTTGATTAGAAACCCAAGTGAAGTATCGGGGAAATACTCACTCTGCGTAACCGAGAGAAATTAGGATCGGGGACTTGATTACACTAGTTAATCACTAATGCCCTTTCGGTACCTAATCTTGTTTAAACCCCGAGGTTTTTGGATGTTCAAGGGATTTTCCATGCATTTTGGGAGGAAAAACATTTTTTGAGTCATTTTCTAATTTTTGGACACAAAAGGGATTTTTTTGGACCTTTTTTGGTATTTTTGGAAAAATACAAGTCTTTTTGGCTTTTTCATGAAATTTTGACTTTTTCTGGATTTTTGGCATTTTTGGAAAATATGAAATATTTTTGATTTTTTTTTGATTTTTTCGGAAAATGAAATATTTTTAAATATTTTTAATATTTTCGGAAAATAAATTATTTTTTTATTTTTCTGGATTTTTTTGGAAAATAAAACATTTTTCAACATTTTTTAATATTTTTGGAAATAAAACATTTTTTGATTTTTTTGATTTTTTGAAATAAAATTTATTTTATTATTTATTTAAAATATTATTTTATATTAAAATAATATAAAAAGGCCCGGGTCGGATCCGCGGGTTGGGTCCGACCCGGGCCAGCGATCCGAACGAGGACGGGCCCGCAACGCGGGCCCGACTCGGATTTTTTTGTCTTTTTTTTTTTGTTTCTTTTTTATTTTAACAAGCCCAGCCCAAAAATTTTTTAATTGACGCCCAAGGAATAAAAGGGATCCCTATCCGCGTGAGACCGGCCCACCCGCGTCCGAACCCGCTTGGCCCAAAATAACCAGAACCCTACCCGGTCAAAGACCCACGCCCGACCCGACGACCGGCCGCCTCTGGTTCGCGAAACCCTACCCGGTTTTGCGAACCGCGCCCGAACCTGCTCGTCCCGACGCGAGGTCGCTGGCTTCTCCATCCGTCTGCGGCGCCGATGGAGGGGCTGGAGACGTCACCGGGAGACGACGCGACGTTTGACGACGGCGGTGATGCAACGGACGGTGGCTATGGAGGCGAGTGTCGTTACCTGTCCACGGCGAGATGCGCAAGTCGGCTTCAAGGCTCTGGTTTTTACAGCACAGCGGTGTCGACGGCCTAGCGCTGCAGGGGGTCGCGACTGGAGATGGTGTCGGAGCGGTGTGCGCAGGCGACAACCGGAGGGATGTGGTCCATCAGTGTCGTCGATGGAAAGGCAGCGGCGAGGTGTCGAACCAGAGGGCTTCACGGCGGCGGCACGGCGGGATCTGGGGTAGCGGCGGCGTCGGGGCACGGCTTGACCCGGCTACAGGGATTCGCTCGCTAGGTCGTGGTGACGTAGCGGGAGCTCGGCACGGCAACCGCGAGCCTTCCCCCTTCCAGATCCGACGTCCAGACGGCCTCTCCTTCTCTCGGAGTTCCAGATCCGACCTCCTTCTCCGCTGTCTCTCTCTTTCTCGACCAGATCTCTCCCACTCCGGCCAGATCCGAGCCTCCACCGGCCGGATCTGACCTCCTCGGACTTGCTCGCCGGCGACCTCCCCCGAAGTCTCTCAGTGGGAGGTCGGCCGAGCTCGCGACGGCCCGATTTCTCTCTCGCTTGCTCGTCGATTCCTCCCCGAAGTCTCTCGGGGGAAGATCTCCAAGCTTGCGATGCCTCGGCCTTCCCCCGACACCCTATTTATAGGCGCGAGGGTGCCGGTCGACGGAGGCTAGGCCGGCGGTCCTTGGTGCGCCAACCGGACTCCCGCGGCCGAACCGGTGTCTCATCTCAGCATTAAAGGCGCGGCATGCGCGTCGTCCTCTCCTTCGGCGGCCTACCTCCATGCCTCTCCACCGTAGGGTGCCCTTGAGCGCGTCGCCGGCCACCGCGCGTGAGATGCAGAGCCGTCTGAGGAAGAAGAAGACAGGAGGAAGAAGAGAGAAAAAGGGGGGGGCTCGCGAGAGAGAAAAGAGGGGAGGGGCTGCTTCTTTTTTGCTTTTCTTTTGTTTTGTTTTTTTTTTTTGTTTTGTTGTTTTTGTTATTTGTTTTTTTGTTGTTTTCTTTTTGTTTTTATTGAATTTATCCGAAAAAGAGGCAAAATGCATAAATAAAGAAACTTAAGCCCAATTAAAAACCTAATCAAAATTTTAGGTGTCAACAAAAACAAAAGAGACAAAAAGGAAGACACATCTCCGCCAATTTAGAGGGTTCTTATCTTAAAATTTTTAGCTATTCAAACAATTGAAAAGGAATATTTACGGGAAATGTAATTATTTGGAGTATGGATTCTTGTCTATGGAACCAAAAGAAGCCAAAAGTATTCTAAAATTCTGTTTATTTCGAGAAAAATGAATGATTTAAAAAACTGTTAAAAAAAAACAATTACGGGTATTGCTTAAATAAATGAATAAACAAAAAAAAAAATTCATTATCCACGAAAATATTTATGTATAGATTGTTGTCAATTATAAAAATATTTTTTATTGACTAATTATTTCAAGCGATAGACATAATCATTTTCAAAAAGTATTTTTCAAATCAATCATTTTTCAGAAAAGAAATAGAGCCTAAATTCATCCACTTTTTCTCTGTCGTGAATTGTGATGAAAATCATATACCCATTTCATGATTTTACTGTGTCTTTTTCCGGCATACTGTAAACCTAGTTGTTGCAGATTCAAAGACAGATCAACCATAGTATACGCATTTTAGTCTACTTAAATCATGCATGATGATTCGATCTCACGTGATTAACGAGAGGTGATAGACTAAGTTATCATCCTTCGCCCACACCGTGTAAGTTCAAACAACTGCACCCAACATGTCCAAGAATTTCTTGATCTCCATCAAAACTCGAGTCCCCAACCATGCTGTTTCTCTTCAGTTATCAGATCAAGCCTCCGAGTCAGTTGCTCACACAATTCTCCCAATCTCCGACCTTGCCACTTCGGAACACAGCCTCGTTCTTCACCATGCTCCCATTCACTCCCAACTTCTTCAAACTGTCGAGGCTGCACAACCTCGGTGTCTTGTCTGCCATGCCGCCGTTGTCGTCAGGCAACGTACAACCCAAAAACTCACTCAGTCTCTTCAGTGGGTCGCATGGCCTCTCCTTTGCTTCCTAGTACCACAAGAAAAGCCCCTGCTGGGGCACCTCCCAGGTCACCTTGTAATACTCCAAACAAAAGTTTGTAATACTTTAGACCTAAAGTTGGGTTGTTTTTCAGACAAAGAAAAGTTTAGGACAGATTTGGACTGGACCTAATGTTTGACGTTTTTCCCAAACAAAAAAAAGGGAGTAAAATTGAGATTAGACCTAAAGTTAGGTTATAAATCTTGAGAAAATATTTGTGAATTCTTTTGCGAGATTGAGAGATTGTTCCATGAGTAAATGTAAGAGTTAAACAACGTGAGTTATTGGTGTAATTATGGGCTATGAAATACTAAGAGTGTTTGAATGACTTAAATGTGATTATAATCTTTGTTCCATTGCTTAATCTATATTGGAATCTTGGCTTACTCTCCTCATGGAGTAGGTCCCAACGACCAAACCATGTAAATCTTGTGATTGATTCATTTTCTTGTTATGTTTGTTTTATTGTTTGATTGTTCGTTTTTTGCAATAATTGGCATCAAAGCTATGCTTGACTGAGTTGAAGTGAATCGATAGAAACAAAACATGGAAAAGTGAAAATCGATCAATTTGATGGGAAGAGTATTATTTTATGGAAGATGCAAAAGGAATATGCACTTGTCCTTGGGTGGGAATAAGCCAAAATTGAGGAAATGGAGTTGCTAGATAAACAGACGTTGGGTGTCATTTAGCTAACATTGGCTCGTAATGTTATGTTTAATATTATTAAAAAAAGAAAACATCATGGAATTGATGAATGCCTTGTCCAACATGTATGAGAAATCCTGTGCAATCGATAAGGTCTACTTGATACGGCGTCTCTTTCACTTAAAGATGAGCGAAGGTGTGTCACTTCTTGATCATATCAATGAATGCAATGTAATTGCCAGTCACTTGAGTTTGGTTGAAATCAACTTAATTGACGAGGTATGTGTTTTGATTTTATTATCCTTATTGATTGATAGTTAAAATACTACTGTTAATACTTTCTCTAGGTCAATAAGCTTAGCTTTTAATGAGGTTCACTATTTGATTTTAAGTGAAGACATTCATAAAAGAGAATCTAGTGAACCTGCTGCTTTAGTAACTAAAGGCAAAAGAAGAACTAGTACTTGTGTTAGCATTAGTGGTGCGAACTTGAATAGATGTAATTAGTCTAGGACTAGTGGTGTTGGACTAGTGGTGTTCTTTGCTAAAATGGTAGTAAGATGGAGTATTTTAGAAGGGATTACCTTAAGCTAAAGTACAAAAAATGTTATGAAATTAGAGTTCAATTTACTAATGATATTACTACAACTATTGATAGTATCTCAAATAGTAATAATTATGTCTTGTTTGTTATTATGGATTTGTTGTTGGACATATAAAATATGGATTATAGTTGTTCGTTTCATGCTACATTAAGCATAAATTAATTTATTACTTATTGATGTAAGAATTGTGGTAAGGTGCTGTTAGGGAACAATGATGAGTGCGATGTGGTAAGTATTGGCGATATCAAAATCAAAATGTATGATGATATTGTAAGGACATTGACTAAAGTGAGGCATGCCTTGGAAATAAAGAAGACCTAATTTTCTCGAGTGTCTTGGATCAAGTCTCAATATCCTCTTATGTGATTTTTTACGCTCTCAATTCTTTTAAATGATGGCTTTCAATGCTCTTCATGTCTCTTGCAAGTTTCCACACATATCAAGTACACTCACTATTCATCGAAGACCAAACTCTTGAAGACCAAACTCAACAAAAGAACATTCATATGCCAAAAATTATGGGCCCTTCTCCGCCAAGGCGCCAAGGACATGAACTTCATCTTCAGTAAAGATTATAAGTCCCGCGAGAATATATTTCCTTTTTTACATCAGACTAGGTCCTGTTCGCAAGAGTCCATTTGGACTTTTCCAACGTGGCGCAGATTTTCTTGTAATTCTATTATGGATTGGATTTCAAATCAATTTGAATTAATTTCGAGCCACGGTCAACAATTTTAATCAAACATATCATATGTGAGAACAAGCATGTTTCCTTCTTCTAAACAACCTAGGGGATAAACAGGGATTATTCATCCCCTAGCCTCAACCCTGAACCACGCAGCTTCTCTTCCACGACCCTGTCAATCCTATTGGCCATCTCAGCACTCAAGTAATTTGCCCAATTCCCAACCTCGCCTCTCCTAAAGAACGCCTTGTTCTCTTCCCCTGAAGCCAACTTGTCGCTCTTGTCCACCTCCAGCGCGCTCAAACTGTCAAAACTAAAGAGCCTCAGTATTTCGTCCACGGTCCCGTCTTTCAGCTCTTCTTCACTGAAAGGACACTCCAAGAAACCGGCCAGCCTCCTCAGGTGAGCGCACGGGTCCTCCTTCATGTCCTCGTACTTCAGGAACAACACCTCTTCGGGCGTCTCCGAGTTTGCCTCGTGGTACCCCAGCACGTGGTCCCAGTAAGGCCCGAACAAGCTCACTCACGATGCGGCAGAACTTGTCGAGCGACTCCTGCAGCGAGCTCTCCCCCTTGTCCTTGGGTCTCGGCTTGTTGGTGAAGTCTGAGAGCAAGACACAAATTTATAAATATCTGTTAGTTGGCTTTTTGTGGTCTTAGTCCTTGGTCCATTGTGAGAATAATAATCAGTTTTGAGCCACAAATTCTTGAAGAAATTAACTCCACAACAATTTATAATTATTTGTTAGTTAGTTTTTTGTGATCCCTGTTGGGGATAACGGATCCCCGAAAACCGGATTCGACGCTAAATCGAACCCCTAAATCAATGCGGAAGACGAAGCCCAGGAATTAACACGTATCACCGATCGTAAAGCACACCACAAATTCGAGCGTACCTTGTTAGCCACAGATTAAACACCGTCGTCAATGGAGGAAGAGAATCCGGTCGATGAAGCCTTGAAGGGAAGAAATTGGAAGCCGTATGCCTACTGTTCTTCGGGAGAGAAAACGCGTGGGAGAGAAGCGTACGTTGAATTGCCAAGCGTTATGTTCTCTCTCTCTCTCCTCCCTTTTATACCTTCCCCCATCCACGGGCCTTATTCCCGTGGGCCGGGCCTTTTGGGCCCAGCATGGGCGGACGGGCCGTAAGCCCAATTCCAATAAATCCATCATCTCCCACTCGCACATGGTGGTACAAAACCAACATGGGCGGACAGGCCTTACTCAGCCCCATCAGAGAAAATCCATCATAGACTCTCACTTATCATGGTGGGCCAAACATAATTCTCTTTTCCTTTCTTCAACATTCATACCGGTGAATAATCCGTGCGACCAGCATACTTTGAGAGCTCGTTGCCATACATCTGTTAGGAATATATAGCAGCTCATAATGGGCATCACATCCCGAGTAGATTTAGTATGCAGTACCCTAGATCGATCGATCACATTTATATCTCTCTTGATCTCTTTTAAACAATGATATATATTGTATTCACAACTATGATTATCACAAAGACAGTCATAATTGGTTAACCGGTGAATACAAAACTACAATGTGATTCTCCAAAATCGATCTTCCTCTTTCCTTCAAACTCTCAATTTCAGTCCAGCTTGCTTTTCTAGAAATGCCCCATTAGATCGAATCACTCATGACCATTGGCAACATCCTAAGATAGCAAACACTAAATAGAAATCTTGAGAATAAGTAAGAGTCATGAGGGGACTAAAAAATTGAGGAATTCTCTTGTCCTCAAGAGTCTCACACGACATAAAAGTTGAGATCAAACTTTTGTCACTCTTATTGGTCGTCTCATGCATACGTAGTATGAAATACGTATTACGGTATTAACTCCTTTCCCATGGAGCGTATGTCTACACCTTTCAATACCGTACGGATGATAGTTCGGACATACCCAATGTCTAACTTGAGTTCACGTATCTACTCATTCACAAAATTCATCGAACTCACATCGGCATCCGAGACGAGATAAGGTAAAATATGTGGGGTATTTTACTTTCAGACATAGTAAGTATTATGTCCTCATCTTAACACTCGTTAAGGCGACATACGTGTTTTAAGCTTGAGCTCTCGATTATCACCTAGATAATAAGCTTAAAAACAGTCTCATCTCTATTTATCACACAAGAAACGAGGCGATTACCCGTGTGAGTGGGCTAATCTTTTATCCGTCCGACATACTTCTCAACTTAAAATAATGCACGAGCATTAAGATGCATAAAGATCAAACAAAGATTCATAAGCATTAATGATGAAAACACGAATTCATCAAATGTGAACACTTAGGGAAATTACAATATTCAGTACATTAGCCTCTACGCAACCCTAGAGATTTCATATGGCCACAAAACACATCTCTCGGGTATTGGCTTTGTCATAGGATCGCTTCCATTCTATGCGTAGTATGTACTCTAAGTTCACGTCCTTTCGTGCAACCATATCCTTTTACAAAATTATACTTGGTATCTATATGTTTGGTCTTGCCATGATATTTTAGATCTTTGGTCTTTCGCTGCTTGGCTATCACAGTTAACAAATAACAAATCTGCAGCACTTCCAATAACACCTAAATGATCCAAAAAATCTCTAAAGCCAAACATCTTCTTACACTACCGCGATAATGCCACAAACTCAATTTCTATCGTGGACAAGGCTATGCATGTTTGTTTCTTACAGCTCCAACATATGGTGCCATCATTCGGTAAGAGAAACAAACCCGGAGGTAGATTTCATTTCTTTTAAATCTCCTCCCCAATCAGCATCGAGGATAGCCTTAGAGTCGCGAGATCCTTTCCTTTATAACTCATCGTATAATCAATGGAGTCCCCTTTAGATACCTCGGTATTCTCTTAACGGCTTTCCATTGTCTTTGGACTGGATTGGATTGGTATCTACTCACCATTCCAACTGCAAAACATATGCCAGGTCTTGTACACATCATAGTGTATATCAAGCTTCCAACAGCACTAGCATAAGGAACATGTTTCCTTTATTCCTTCTCTTGTGGAGTCCCTGGACACGTCTATGGCTCAATCCTTCACCTTTTGCAATAGGAGTGTCTATGGGTTTACGAGTCTTGCATACGAAATCGTTCAAGAACCTTATTTATATAGGTTTCTTGCGAAAGAGACAACGATCTCTTCGAACAATCTCTTGAAATCTTAACTTCAAGAATGTATGCAGCCTCACCCATATCCTTCATAATCAATTTCTTCCGTTGATTATACCCCTTCGCCACAAGGCGAGCCTTATGCCTTTCTATCGAGCCATCAGCCTTTCGCTTTATTTTGAGAACCCGGTTGTTCCCAATAGCTCTGCGTCCTTTTGAAAAATCAACCAGTTCCCAAACATGGTTTGACTTCACTTACTCCATTTCCTCTTTCATTGCATAAATCCATTTTTCCTTATTAGGGCAATTTAGAGCCTTATTAATATTTCTTGGCTCATCCTCATCTTGTGGAGCAACCATAAAAAGTTTCCCTTTCGATGTCAAAACATTGACGGGGAATACTTTGGCGACTTGTTCACCGTATGGGAGATTGTACACTTAGCACATCATTCCCCATCATGCTCCCACTTGGATTAGGTGATGATGATGTTGTCACAACAGGTGGTTGTAATTGAGAATGAGTTGAATTCAATTCATCACATCTCATATTACTCCCACTTGGACGAACTCCACTAACATCATTATCTTGATCCAAGGTTTCAAATAGGGAACAATCTTCCTTATTTCGCCCTTCTTAGGAAATTCATCCACTAAGAATGTGACATCTCGTGATTCAATTTCAGTTATACTCCCACTTTCCTGCTCACCTATGAACACATACCCTTTCGAGTGTTCGTAGTATCTCATGAAAATACTCTTATTTCCTTTGGGACCCAATTTCCCAAACTTGTGAGAGGACTCATGAATATAGGCAGCACAACCCCATGGCTTAAGAAAACTCAAGTCCGGTTTTCTAACTGTCCATAACTCATATAAAGTGGAAATAATTGATTTGGAAGGCATCCGGTTAAGTATATTGGCAACAGTTAACATCGCATCACTCCAAAGAGTGATAGGTAAGTTAGCATGCACCATCATGGACCTAACCATTTCCAGTAGGGTTCTGTTTCTTCTTTCCACAACACCATTTTGTTGAGGAGTATATGGAATAGACAACTATCTTTATATTCCTTTTTCATCACATAATTTTCTGAACACATCGATAAATATTCTCAATCTCGATCGGATCTCAATGCTTTTATTTTCTTGTCTAATTGATTTTCTGCCAGGTTCATAAACCTTCGAAACAACTTATGCTTGATTCATGAGAAATCAAATAGACATATCCGATTTCGAGTATAATCGGCTATAAAAAGTGATGAAATAAACAGCCCCTTGCCTTCCTCTCACATTCATTGAACCACGACGTCCAAATGGATTAAATGCGAGAGGAAATTCAGCTCTTTTATCCTTTTCTAAATGGTTTCATTGTTATTTTCCCTACTAGGCAATGCTCACTTATGGACAAATCGACTTTTTCAATATTGTCCAACAAGCCCTCTATGGCTAGTCTATTCATATGTTGTTGGCCCATATGACCAAGTCTAGCATGCCACCATATTCACATCATTATCATATAAGGTAGAAGACATGAAACAAGGGAATAACCTATTGACACCACCATAGTCAACGTCTAGTATCAATAAAACCATCCAGAAAATAATCACAACCATAGTAGTTTGTATCCAAATACAAATCTACACTTCTATTATGGAAGTTCACACTAAAACCAAGCTTAACCAACGCTAAGACAAACATTAAATTTCGACGAATCTCCAGAGCATATAGAACATCAAAGGTGCGTCCACCACTCATGTTCAATTGGCCGGTGCCAATTCCTTTACATCAGCTCTAGAGTTGTTTCCCATATGGATTCACTCAGTTCCAGTTGGTATCGTCGGAATTTCACGAAGGATCCTCTATCCTTTGCTACATGGTCACGTCGCTCCCGACCCTGATCCACAAAGGATTGGATTCAGCCAATAATACAGAACTTGACACATAAGCAAAGTTCTCAAATGTACAAGAGGTGTTGACCTTTTTGACTCACAACAGTTGCAAGCATAGTGACATTTCTTGTCACAATTGTAACACCTCACCCTTGACATTTTCTTCACTTGAGGACATGTTCCTCTCTTGTGTTGGTTAACTCTTAATTTCTTGCAATAAGGACTTGATCCTTTGCATTTCCACATATTGAACGAATCAATACGTTTGCGCTTAGAGCACAAAGCCCTTTTTTGAGCTAGAACCAGCATAGCAAATGTTTATTTTCTGCTCAAATGCCGTTAGACGGTCCTCTACTAGCTCAAGGCGGCGCATGGCATCCTTAAGATCTTCCATAACATGGTCAAGAGCTTCTAGTGCTTCTTGCTTTTCCAGCACATATTGAATCTTCTTATTCAATATTTCACAATTGTTACCGTTCATATCGGCAATCACGTTCTTAGTTTTTGAACCATCGTTCGAACACATCGACATCCATGCACGAATAATTAATGCCTATCATTTATGCATCCCTATTTGCATAGACTCATCATATTAATAAATAATTTCAAGTAAGGCTTCAGAATCAAAAGGTCACTACGTTTCCAATCATCCTCCAAAAATTCTAACTCAAAACTATCATTAATATGATTGTCATATGCAAAATCAATTTTATGAAGCTACAAAAGCTTCTAAAACTACCCATGCCTAATTACCCACAAAGAACCAAAGAATAACAGAAAGCAAATAAAATCTAATATCCAATAATATTAAAATGCTTTCACATGATACGACTAACATATCAGTTGTTACATCAACAACAATCAGGTAGTAAATATTACATAACTAATCCAAGGGATAAATAGGGAATGTCCCTTCTAATCTATCAGTCAAAACATCTGAGAAAACTGAAGGCACATTTGCCAACCAAGGAAAAACTTTTGGAGAGCTTTCATGTCGCCACCAAGGCGCATTCTCTCGGCGCCATGTGGCGCTCAATTTAAGGGTTGAAGTTTTGGCCAACTCAATCCTATAGTATTCTCTTACAAAAGCTTCCACTAGCTTCCTATAATCCAGGGACCACGTTGACCTCCCATAGCCGATCCAACACTGCTTGCCATTCAGGTGGAAGAGTGTTTATCAAAGTCGGCACCTTCTTAAAGTCCGGCATAAGATAACCATTCCAGATGATTTCCTGTATCATCTGATTGACCTTGATCACATGTGATACTAAATCACCGTCATGCCACCGACAATTAGCTAAATCGACATCAGCCTTTTAAGTCTTGCATTTCCCTCGTCCCTTCTCGGGCTTGCGGTATCTCGTGCATAACTCATTATAGTTCCTACAACAAATGCGAACTAAAATTGGATCACTTATAATCCATAATAAACATAAGGGAAAATACATAATTTTCCAAAATTCATGCAACAAATGCAGAATAAAAAATGGATTACTTATAACCCACATAGGCATGACTAAAAAAGAAACAAAATTTTTTTTTTTTTTTTTTTAAACGGTCAACGGTCAAAGTCAAAGTCAACGGTCAACGGTCGGTCAACGGTCAACGGTCGTCGGTCAACGGACGGTCAACGGGTCGGGTCAACGGGCGTGCGGGTCGGACCGGTCGGACCGGCCGAGCCGGTCGGACGAACCGACCGCACGTGCCGCGCGCGTGCGGTGTGGCCGACGTCACGCGAGCGTCGGCGGCACGTGCTCGCGCGTGAGCGTGCGGCGTCACGCCACGCGTCGCCCGCACGTGCGCGGCACGCGCCAGGCTGGTCGGGGCGGGTCGGTCGCCGTCGGGTCGGGTCGCCGGTCGGTGACCGGCCGGCAAATCGTCGTCGGTGATGACGTCATCGGTGACGTCATCGGTACGGTTACCGACCGTTGGATGACGTCACGGTGGCGTCATCACGTGGACGTCGCACGCGTCGGTCCGCGACCGGCGCGTGCCGGGTTCGCCCGCCGGCGGCGTGCACGCGCCGGTTTGCCGACCGGCGCGTGCTCCGCACGCGCCGGCCAATGCCGGGCGCGGGCGCGTCGCGCCCACGCGCGGCGGCTTCCGACCGCGCGTGTGGGCGCGTGCGGCGCCCCCGGCGGCGGGCGACATGTCGCCGGACTCGTCTCGACGTCGCCTTTCACCCGGTGCCTTCAGAATTCGTTTTCGACTTACGAAAACTCAGAAAAATGGCCGAACAGCGCTCGGGTGTCGGGATTTTTGCCCCGATCCGTACGGCCGAGAATTTCTTCGCAAAAATTCAATCAAAAAACATCAAATTGATCGGGAAAACGTGAACTAGGGCTCTGATACCAATGTTGGGGATAACGGATCCCCGAAAACTGGATTCGACGCTAAATCGAACCCCTAAATCAATGCGGAAGACGAAGCCCAGGAATTAACACGTATCACCGATCGTAAAGCACACCACAGATTCGAGCGTACCTTGTTAGCCACAGATTAAACACCGTCGTCAATGGAGGAAGAGAATCCGGTCGATGAAGCCTTGAAGGGAAGAAATTGGAAGCCGTATGCCTACTGTTCTTCGGGAGAGAAAACGCGCGGGAGAGAAGCGTACGTTGAATTGCCAAGCGTTATGTTCTCTCTCTCTCTCCTCCCTTTTATACCTTCCCCCATCCACGGGCCTTATTCCCGTGGGCCGGGCCTTTTGGGCCCAGCATGGGCGGACGGGCCGTAAGCCCAATTCCAATAAATCCATCAATCCCAAACAAAGTGCTATTCTTATAATAGATTAAAGACTGTCACCTAATCATTTCTTTTTTTTTACATTGTCCATAAAAACACCAAAAGTGAAAAAAAATCCAATATAACCAAAGTAGAATCCATTTGCAGATGAATTTCTTTTCTGCGTGAACCGTATCTTTGGACAAAATTCGTAATATGTGCTTAGTAAGAATTGATTGTGAAATTAGTAAATTTTGTGGGAATTTCTGTTTTTTACGATCAAGACATGAGAGATCCGGATCTTGGTTGTGTGCATAACAAGACTACTTATCAAGAAAAGAAAACTTTATACTAGTTCTCTACTTCAATAAGGTACTGTCGCGACCAATTTTTCAGGTTCACCACCTAAAACTAGGTTAATGGATTACTAAGTCTTTAAACTTAGCTCGGGCTCTCCCAAGCCCATACCAATTCGCAACTTAGATTTAAATTCTTAACATGCAAATGATTTTCAATCGAGTCGCCACTAATCTATTTTTGGTGGGTCGATTAGAAACCCAAGTAAAGTAACGGGAGATTTACTTTACTCCTACGAACCAGAGATTTATGAGTTCGGGGACTTGGTTACACCAGACTATATTAGTGCCATTTCGGTACCTTTTTATTTCATTTTCAAAAAAATGTTTGGCAATTGAATTGATTTTAATTTAACTTTCTAACATGTGAGGTGATCATACATGTGCGCATACCACCAATTTAACACTCAAGAAAGCAAATTAAATAATGCAAAACATACCTAGAAGCAACGAAAGTATCTGCATTGTTAAATCAGAATTCACATCAGCAACCCTAGATATGATTTCTAATTAACACGCAATTTCAATTTTTGTTTTCACTTTATTTAATGAAAACGATGACTTATGCAATGCATGTCACTATTCTAACATGACAAAAATTGTATGTCATAAATAAGCATGCAATTTATCCTAAAGCATGAGATGAATTTATTCTAATTCTTTTATATTTTCCATGGAATTTGAAATTAAAGAAATGCAACAATTAAATATGCAATCTAAATTAATTGAATGACCTAATTCTAGTGACAGGTAATGTGATGCAATGACATAATAAAATGACACGCAACATACAATTTAGTATGTGAGTTATATGTCACGCGACATTTATTAAATGACTTAGTTTAATGACGAGGAAGTTCTAATTAAAAATGAACCTAACAATAATCACTAAAATGACGTGCATTTCATGGACCTAATCTTATATGACATGCAAATGACGTTTTTTATTTAAAAAATGCAATCTATCCTAGAAATTGCAACTAATTTATCCTAAGACAGATTTTATGAAATTTGAAATGATCTAGTTAGATTAAGATTCTATCTAATTTAAATTAGGGATTAAGTCATATTAAATCCTAATTTAAACTAAGACATTATCTAAATCTAAAATGCAATTTATTTTTAAAAAATGATCTAAATTTAAAATGAAACATGCAATCACAACCTAATATGCACAATGATTCTTTTGTGTTTTTCTTTAAGAAATTCGAAATTAAAACTAACACATAGTTAAACATGCAATTCAAACTAACAACCTAAATGATTGCACTTCCTTTTTTTTGATTTTTTATTTAAAAATTCATAATAAGATTGCAATCCTAAATATGCAAGATGACAACAAACTTAATCCTAAGTGAGATTTTTTCATTTTTTATTTTACGAAATAAGATGAAACTCAATCAATTTGACGATAGCAAATCAAACAAAAGATAAGATTGATATCCAAAAATTGACAAACCATATCTCGCGCATGAGATCGGGTTAACCAATTTTAAATTAAATCGCAAATCGAATCTCGGGCTTGAGATTGGATTGTCGATTTTTATAAGGGATTGCGAGTCGGATTTCGGGCACGAAAATCGGACTGTCAATCCCTAGGGATTATTTCATATTGGGATCTCAATCACATATTTAAAGGGAACAATTTCACTAAAAGGATAAAATAAAAAGGAAAGAGAAAGAAAACAGTAAGTAAATAAATAAATAAAAACTACCTAATTTTCCCTTTTCTTTTCCTTTTGTTTTTTTTTTTTTTTGCTTTCTTTTCCCTTTCCACGGATTGCTCGTGGCGGGTCACCTACGGCAACTGGTGTCGGTCCGGCGGGTCGTCGGATCTCCGGCGCGGGGGGCTTCTTCCGTTTGGATGATGAAGAGCATTTCTTTCTGGATGTGAAATGAAATAAAAACCCGCGTAGCAAAATCATGGTAAGTAATCGAACCTCACCAATTTAAGTGCCTTAGGATGATGAAGAGCATTTCTTTCTCTATCCCATACACTTATATCCTTTGTATAGCCCATTTGAGCCTGCAATTTCATTTCTTTAAACCCAGTTGGTGATCATCTCCCACACTGGGGCAAGGCAAAAGGCAAATGAAGACTCTTGAAAAGTTTGAGTGTCATTCAAAGTGTAATTGCTTGACGCATGCATCGTGCGCAAGAATTGAATTCAAAATAGAATTAAGGGGCATGAAAAAGCAGTGTGCTTGGTAAAAGCAAGGCCAATGCCCATGAAAAGAAATGACGAAAAAATGCATGAGAGCTATGGGCAAAAAAGCAGTGTGCCTGGTAAAAGCAAGGCCAATACCCATAGATGAAAAAGAGAGTCAAGATAAGGTGACTGTCAATTGCAAGAATTGAATCACAATGGAGCAATACCCATAGAACTCAAATGCTGAGATTTTACAATCAATGGGGCACTTCATGAAGACAATCCCCGATGGTGAAAAAGAAAATTGATGGCAATGCCAAGATGATCATCAACTCTCACCTTTTACACACATTTTGAGCCTAATGATCCTTTCATTTCTCAACCCATGAACCCAACCTACGTTACGTCTCTTACAAAGTCTCTTGATTAGGGCATTTGAATTAACATAAGAGTTCATATGTTTATAAGCATCGCTCGAAAAGTGCGAGCAAGATTGTTTCTTTTTCATTTTGCAGGGTTCTTGACTTGTAAACCCGGAGATGATTACAAGACAGTTCATTCAATAGCTTTGACTCAAAGAGTCCTTTTGTTAAGCCATTGACCAACCTCACATTATGGTCCCTATTAAAGACCTCTCAGATTGGTAAGATCGTACCACTTGCGAGAATACTCGGACCCATGCCGATATGATGAAATTGAGTGATTTGTGTAAAATAGACATTCTAAATGAGAGTGAGTGAAAGTCCTTTCTAACCGAAAGTCTCTCATTTAGTATTCTTAAGAAATCCATGTCATGAGTGAAGATTGTCTTGAGTAATAATTCTCTCCAGTGGAAATTTGGATGATGCAAATGTCATTATGCATAAACCTTGATTGAGTTGATGAAAACCTCACTGAATTTTGAAATATGCATTCTAGAGTAGCTTAAATTGTCTATCTCTCGGTGGAGAGCGGCGGGGACGGGGACGCCGGTCGGCAAAGACGGGTGCGAACGTCACTCGGAGGCGGGCGGACCGAGTCACAAGCGGCGGGTCGCGGTTCGGGCGAGACAGAGACGGGGCTCGGCGTCGGGGCGCGTGGGTCGATCGGTGACGGTGTTGCGGGCAAGGCAGCTCGGCTGTAGCATGGCTCGGGCTTGGCTTCGCGGGTTACTGGTGTCGCAGCGGGCAGGTGAGGCGGACTTCCGCTACGGGGGCGCCGAGGTGGAGGCGCGGCGTCGGATGAAATGAGCTGTCGGAGCGGGGCTCAGGCGCGACGGCCGTGGCTAGCTTCGGGGCGGCCGTGGCTAGCTTGCTCGTGGAGAGTGGAGCGTCGAGGCTTCGGGTCGTCGGGGCAGGGCGTTGAGGCGCGGCGTCGAGGAAGGACGGTGGCGGAAGCTTCGCGGATGGAGGTTGCAAAGGAGGGGCAGCAATTTAGGGAAGATGGTGAATAGTATGGGTCAAATCACTCTTTACTTTTCACCTCTCCCTCTCTCTCTCTCACGTCACTCTCCCTCTTCCTTCGTACTCTTTCTCTCTTTTTACTTTTGTGTTCTTTTTTCACCAAAAGAAACCCCCACCCTCTACCGAAGGAAAAGAAGAGTTTTCTTTTGTGCTTCTATTTTTTTCAGGAACCAAACGGAAGAAGCCCCCCTACCTCGACCTCTGTGCGCACCTTTTATAAGCCAAAACCAAATGTAATCTTTTTATCAATATTTCATCTAACAAAAAGATTGCCGATAACCTCTTGGTCGCAAGAAATATTTTTATTCTCCTTATCTCCTGAATATCTCTAATGATTTTATCGTCTATTGATAAAGATGAGATTGCAATGCGGTTTTCTCAATCTTCAAAAAATCATCAGAATATTGCATCAAATTTCAATTTTTCACAAGATAATTGATTAAAAAAAACAACGGGCTTGGGCTAATTTGCTCATTTCATGAGCTTAGTCCGACTTGTCAATTTAAGCTCAGAAACATTAATTCGAACCCGTCCACCATTGGTCCAATAAATAAAAATGCAAAATATGCAAACTAAATGTACCTAAATTTATATCTTTGTGCAATTAATATTTTTTTTCAGGAATAAAATTAACCCCTAATTTTTATGCAATAAATGACTAAATGGGTTGCCAAAATTTAGGTGTCAACAGGTACAAATGCGAAAAAGGTTTTGCTAGTATAACAATTTTTGGGCTATTGTAATTGTATATTGTGAGTCACAAATTTTTGAATGAGTGGACCTCACAATAATTTCTAATTATTTGTTTTTTTTTTTTTTGCAACTCCAAATAAACTGTTATTCTTGCAATAGATTAATGATAGTCACATAAGCATTTCTCATGTGGAAATTGTGGATGCAACACTTTGGAAGGTATCATCACGAATACTTGGTGTTTTTTTATTGACTGATTAGTAGAACTCTACTACGCAAAAACTTCAAGACTAATTCTAAACAAAGAATCAAGATTTCATGGTATAACTGTGTAAGGTTTACTTTTCTTTTACGATGCTTTCACATTTAATTAAGACCGAATATCGCAAAGCATAAAAGTATTGTATTTTACGATATTTTGTGACGAAAATTCATAATATTGTACTAAAAATATATTTCACCTTAGAAAAACCCTAGTAGATTACATGGCCAGGGGTTGAATTCATTTTTTGTGCCCGAAATCTTGGAATTCGTGAATTGATGAGCAAAGGCTGGTCTGTTCTCCGGCGTGTTCTCAATTTTCCAAAGGAAGATGGCGGATTTTTAACAGAAATGGGCAGGAAATAGAAAAGAGGAAATGATAATAGAACGGGGCTCAGCTTGGATTCTAATCAAATTCGATTTTGGGCTTAAGCAGACTTAGAATTTGTGACGTCAGCTGAGCTTCGTATAGCGTAGGCGGGTCTGTGAAGAATTAGATTTTGTGACGTGAGCTTAGCCCATTAGAAATTGTTGTTCGGACTTGTAAAGTCCGTGTTTAATCCTGTACATGGCTTGGGCCCAAAAGCTCGGTCTGCATTTTTATAAGTCCATATCGAGATAAGAATATCATAAGTGTCGTGACTTTTGTATAGTGCTAATTTAATATGTGCGATAAAAAATTAAACAAAACCTTAGCATATTTTGAGGAAGAAAATTTAAAGATTTCAATTATTTCAATTTATGGATGAGGAAATTATCATTTACATTTGAGTATTTCATTTTCGTTTTATCTGTTTACATTTTTGACCATAATGTAATTGCAATTCATGCTAAATAAAGTGATACGGCCCGCTCTTCATGGAATTTATGAGCTTGAATTTACAATTAAAGACTTGATAATTTGTTACCCAGTAAGCAGTGGAGATTCATATTTTTTTTTTGGGAGGAGGGGACAATTAGCTTATAGTTGAAACCCAAACAAAGGCGATAAAATTTGCGATCTTATAAGTACAACACGACATGAGAATACGATTGGTGATGACTGTGTCGTATCATAGTTACTTCCATAACAAGAGATCCTCAACTGGAAAATACAATAGGTTCCCTAAGTCGTGAATGATGGCGAAAAATCATATGTCGCCTTTGACAAGGTCAACGTCCAAACCCATAAGCTTTCTCCTTTTAGATTTGATTTCTTTTTGCATGGTTGCGAAGTGATACGTAAATAGGGCATAATTATATTAGTTGGCTGGTGACTGTCGGCTAAATAGTTGGATCAAATGGATTACTTCAAAGCTTTCTAGCGGTGGCCAAAGAACATTTCCAAATGTTGAGTCAGAATAACAACCATGATTGGCAAATGATGACACTAAAGATCTTTCGCGCAACATCATAAGAATGACTCTTTCGGCAGCCAACTGGGCATTGACCTTCTCAGCATGCTTACTCAAAATCACATTTTATATAGATCCTTTCAAGTCAAGATTATATTTTGGGGCACAAAAATGGAGATCACATTTTCCATCAAATTTTTTCTTTCTTGCATTTTGAAATTAAAATTCAAATCACATTTCGTGTATAGATTACTCAAAATAAAAATCAACTCATTTTTGTAGGAGTAAAATCACAAATCAACCTTTCAAAATTGATGCCACATTTTCATATGGAACTTTTGGAATGGAGTGAACATTCGATTGATAGCCACATATTGATCTTTTAATGATGTCTTATCTTACGATAAAATCTTGTTGAAATACTGAATTCCCGTAAATAGGGACTATGGGATGGGTACCATCGCCTCGATTCCATTGTAAGGGGCGACTTCATAGAAAGATCAATCTTTCATTCACATACCGACATTGCCTTCATTTCACAGGTCATGTGTCATGACACTTCTTGAACTTTCCTCGCTTGACCATGCCAACAAGTGGACTTTAGAACTAGGACGGGAATTAATTTTTACGCTCATATATGCAAGTGCATTTTGTATGGTATCATTGTCTTTATCCTTTTTAATAATAATAATTTCCGTTTTGGGTTTTGATTGCGGGCCCAATCAAATGCTTTTGTAAATTATGCAACTCATATTTTTTAGTAATAAAATTCGATTTCGTAAAAATCATCATTTTTAAAAAATAAAATAAAAATTGAAGTGTTTCAAACCGACCCTGGGGCCGAGCCTTAATGCATTACCTTCAAAATGTTTTGAAAATGAATTTTAAGAAGAACTTGTGTGAGATTTTATCTTTTCATTTAGTCAATTTTGTAAGTTGACCCGCAAGATGATGCTTTTGAGATAATAAGGTTGTCAACATTACAGTAGGAATTTCTTGTGCAACAACCGATTTGTTTATCCATTTTTGCCAAAACAGGTTAAGAGAAATACCTCCTAATGAAGTAAATGAGGAATGAAGGTTGCCTATCAGTGAGTTGGAAACATGCCACCAAGTCCCTCAAAATAGGGAGATCCCACTTATGTACTCATTTTGTGGAATCAATTGCAATTGGCAGCCACTTCTTTTAAAGCACCAAAGTGAATTGACCCAAACTTGCAAATAGGAGTCACAAGCAAAGAGATAGAAATGCCTATCGTGATCACCTACCTTGACAAAAGAAGGATTCAAATGGAATGGCTGACTCTCGAACTGAGGAAGAGGGGCATCATTGTGTCTGACTGGAACAACGAACAATCACTCAACGATTGAAAAACAGTGTATCACGTTCCTAAATCCTTAATGCACATCAGTATAGAAATGATGCATCTCTTCTCGTGTGTAGGGGTGATGGAAACGGATTAAAGAATTACATCGTGAGCCTGATGGAACACAAAAACAGGACACCAGGGAACAATTGGTGGATATATCTTGATCCTTGTCTTAGCCCAAATTCGTGCAAACAAAACAGGACACCAGGGAACAATTGGTGGATATATCTTGATCCTTGTCTTAGCCCAAATTCGTGCAAACAAATGATATGTTTCTTCCTTGATGTGAAGAGAGCACTTATGGTCAAAGATCCTTGTCTTTGCCTATGTATTAAAATTCTTATTTGGAAATTGGCTTGATGGTAAAAGTGTGACAGCGAAGCAACTCGATAACAAACCAAAGTTATTGGTTTGAGTTGAGTTGTAATCTTATGTATTTATAGTGTGGGTTCGGTTTTGGGTTTGGGTTGGGATTTTTCCAAAACTGAACTTTGTTGAAAATACCTTCAAACCGAACTAATGATATCCTTACTAGCTAGAGAGGGCGGCTTGGGCCCTATCTCGTGACTAGCAAGATGGCTGTGTGACCCAAGCTGGAGGCCGATGAGGGTTTAGCCTATGAAGCACGGACACGTTGTCCATGCTTCCGTGTCGTGTCCGACACGTGTCGGAGCGTGTCGGACACGTCGACACGCTTGGACACGGTCGGACACGCGGTCAACGCGTGTCGGATTTTCCGACACGCGGTCAACTTTTATCGACACGCGCGTCGACGCGTGTTCGGAACACTGATGAAGGGTGGAGGTGAGGGAGAGCGAGGGAGCAGAGGTCGCGAGCGCCGGCGAGACGGAGCAGAGGCCGCGAGCGCCGGCGAGACGAAACCACGAACGGACTACCGCGACGGCGAGAGACGATTAGAGAAAGAGCCGAACAGAGAGAAAGAAGAGAGAAGACAAACTCCCGCCGGCGAGACGAAGCCACGAACGGACCACGGCGATGGTGAGAGACGGCCAGAGAGAGGTGAGGGCGGCCATTGTTGCGATGGATCGGCGACGAGAGGAAGAGGAGAGGAGGGAAGGGGGTCGTGCGGCGCGGCAAGGAGGATAGGAAAAGGAGGGTTCGCGGCTCGCTAGGATTTTTCATAAAGAAATCCAAAAATAATAAAGGAGGTTTGATGGCGTCGTGAGGGGGGGAGGGAAGTGACAGCTCACCTGTCACTGTCAAGTGGGGGAGGGAAAAATGTAAAATAAACGTGGGGGGGAGGGAGGGAGGGAAGTGACAGCTCACCTGTCACTGTCAAGTGGGGGGAGGGAAAAATGTAAAATAAACGTGGGTGTGGAGGGAAAAGGACGAACGAAAGAAATAGTGGATTTTTGGGATTGTTTTTTTAATCGAAAAATTAAATAAATGAAATTTAAAAATGATTTCGAAAAATAAAAATATTAAATTTTGAATAATGATAAATTTTGGTTATTGTAGAAAATCATGAATTTATTTAAATAAATTGATTCGAATTTCTTATTAATTTTTATTTCCATCGATAACTTTTGTTAAAATTAAAAAAATGTTTCGTATTAATTATGAATATATCTTTTGAATTTCAAATGAATTGATTTGTTAATATTATTAGTATAAATTTATTATAAGCTCTTTTTTAATTAATTAATTATTTATGAATTTGAATTAAATTAATTAAAAATAAAAATATTTATTTAATATATAACGTGTCGCAACGTGTCGAAATTCTCTATTTTTTAGAAATGACGTGTCGACGTGTCGTGTCGTGTCGGACACTCGTGTCGTGTCACGTGTCCGTGCTACATAGGGTTTAGCCTCCCTCTTCGGCCTCTGGGGAGAGCTGCGTGAAAAGTTCCTCTATGCATTCGTAACACGCGAACTCACCTCATTTCGGCCCACGCTTGCAATGGAACTCTTAGAGTCTATTTGATAATTGACTAACTTTTGGTTATTTATGCTCTTTTTGTTGACGCCTAAAATTAGGTTTTATTTTGTTTTTTTATTTGATTTTCGGATAATAAAAGAAAAAAGAAACGAAAAAGGAAAAGAAAAAGCGAGAAAAGCGAAAAAAGAGAAAACGGAAAGAAGGAAGTGGCCTCCGCATGGGCCTTCGGCCCATTCGCCTCAAGCCCGGCCCCCTCCGCGTCATCTTCTTCCTCGCGTCACTGAGGAGCACGCGCGGGCGAGCGCGACACCGGAGAAGCCTGGAGCGAGAGAGGGTTGCGTGCGGCGAAGAGCGAGGCGTCGACGGGACACGACCAGGAGGAGGTGATGATGATGGCGGATGGGACGGCGGTCCAACCAGCGGCTCGAAGCCTCGCCGACCGGCCACTCCCGCGCCTATAAATAGGCCTTCACCGTCGACGAAGGGGGTGGGGACCGAAAGCAGAGGCACACGCAGAGAGATTCGAGAGAGAGGGAGGTCGGCTGAAGCTCGAGGTCCCCTGAGAGACTTCGGGGAGTTCGAGCATAGGGTCGGCCGTGGCGTGGTGAGTTCGGAGGGGTCCCCGAGAGACTTCGGGAGTTCGCCGGACGATCCCAGTGAGAGAGAGAGGGAAATCCGACGAGGGTCCGGCCAGATCTGACTGTCCAGGAGCCTGCGTTGCCGTCGCCGTTCGCCGCGTACGTTCATCGTCCCTGTTTGAGGTAAAAAGGTCGCCGCCGTCACCTTCACCGTTCACCATATCCGCCGTAGTCCGTCGTCTCCACCGTTGCCGTCGTCGTCGTGGCCGCCGCAAAGCCTCGGTTTCTCCTCCCCTCGGCGCCGTGGATTCGCGAACCCTAGGGTTCGCGATTTCCGGTCACCGAGTCGGATCCGGATCTCGGAACCGGGTAGGGTTTCGCGAATCT
Source organism: Eucalyptus brandiana (assembly GCA_014182725.1). Lineage (NCBI taxonomy): Eukaryota > Viridiplantae > Streptophyta > Magnoliopsida > Myrtales > Myrtaceae > Eucalyptus > Eucalyptus brandiana. Next base: position 37,190,419 of record CM024669.1, read on the forward strand.
CGGCGGCGGCTGCGAGTCGGGTCGGGAGCGGGTCGGATCCGGGTAGGGTTTCGCCGGGAGCGGGTCGGCGAGTCGGGTAGGGTTCGGAAGGAACCGGGTAGTCGGGCGGGCCGGGCGTCCCCAAACGCCCGCCACGGCGTCGTTTTCATTTAAAAAAAAAAAAAAAAAAAAAAAAAAAAAGTCGGGCCCGTCTGCGTTTCGGGCTGGCCCGGTCGTTTTTTTTTTTTCCCTTTTTAAGCTTTTTATTTTAAATAATATTTTAATAAATAATTAATAAATATTTTATTTTCAAAAAATATTAAGAAATGTTTTAATTTCAGAAAAATCGAAAAATGTTTAAAAAATGTTAAAAATGTTTTATTTTCCAAAAAAATCGATAAAAAAATAAATAAAAAAATAATTTATTTTCCAAAAATATTAAAAAATATTTTATTTTCAAAAAAATCCAAAAAAAGTCAAAATTTCATGAAAAAGCCAAAAAGACTTGTATTTTTCCAAAATACCAAAAAAGGTCCAAAAATCCCTTTTATGTCCAAAAAAATAGAAAGTGACTCAAAAAAAATATTTTTCCTCCCAAAATGCATGGAAAATCCTCGAAAGCATCCAAAAACCTCGGGGTTTAAACAAGATTAGGTACCAGAAAGGGCATTAGTGATTAACTAGTGTAATCAAGTCCCCGTCCGATCCTAATTTCTCAGTTGCGCGAGGAGTGAGTATTTCTCCCGATACTTCACTTGGGTTTCTAATCAACCCACCCCAAATCGATTAGTGGCGACTCCATTTTAAAAAGCGATTTACGGGTTAAAAAACTTGAACCATTAAGTCGTGAATTGGTGGACTTGGGAGAGTCCGGGCTTACACCAATTTCAGCCGAGCCATTAGCCTCCTTAGGCGCTCGTACCCGGCTGCGGCGGGCGCAAAAAAAAAAAAAAAGAGGTCGCGACGGCTTGGCGACTCATTTGGGGAGCTTGAGGACTTAGGCCATTTTTGTCTTGTTTAAATTCTTTACTGACTTGTTTTTATTTTTTTTTCTTTATGCAGGTCAGTAGTTTAGAAATTTATTTTAATTTTGTTTAAAATAGATTATCTTGTGATTGTAATCTATTTGTGCATGCTTTTCTTGTTTTAACACTACACATGACACACACAACCCGGCCGCCGGACACGGGCCGCCATAGGATTTCTAGGATGGTGTTAAGAAAGATACGACCTCGAACGCGAGGCTGCGATGTAGAGGTTGCCTTTCTTTTCCCGAATTTCTTAGCCGAGGTTAAGGGGGTGTGTTGCTAACGCGAGACTGCGACGGGCGGGTACCCTTTTTAATTTCATCAAGCCTTCTGAGTTAGAAATCGAGCCGCACGTCCCATCTGTATGTCTTTGTGCTTGTCTTTCTTACTTAAAAGCAAAGTAATTTATTTACTTTTACTTAATCTTTTTCGGCTCATGGCAAAATAGGGTCGTGTAGTTTTTTTATACGATGGGAAGAATCGATATCAAGTTCATTCCTACCCCAAAGAAAGAACTCCTCAGGTGGTGGAATCAGTTAGACCAGCTTGGCCAAGAGCGTGTTAAAATGAGGATTGGTCATCTCCTCCCATTGCTCCAAATCAATATTCACTCTGGGATGATGCAAGCCCTACCACATTTCGGGTGCCGGAAACATCCACCTTCGTGTTTGGTAAGTTTGAACTGACTCCCACTTTGGAGGAATATAGTCTCGCCATAGGAATGCCCCTGGGAGCGGGGCTTGCTAAGCCATCGATTGGCATCGACCCCATAGTCACTCTATCACGTTTTTTAAAAAATCATTCAGTAAGAGAAATTGTTAGAACCAACAACAATGCTTTCCCACTGTCATCCTTAACCGAATGCTTTGAAAAACAGTCGATGTCGCAAAAAACCAAAATCTTCCTTTTGGCGTTCTTTGGATTTATTGTCTTCCCCTATAGAAAGAATGCCATAAATCCTTCAATCGTGAGGGTGATAAATCAAATCATTTTTGGAGCAGGATATGTAAACATGGTTTTAGCCGAAACATTTTTATCCCTTAATCGTTTCAAGGATAAAAAAGAAAAGGTCATGAGAGCTGCCCCAGAAATTTTACAAATGTGGTTCTTTTCTCATATCAAAAGATTTGGGCACCTCATGCAAATATTTGAAATTAATGAGTCCAAGCACCCCTTTGCAAAAATTCCAAAGCTTGGAGAAATATTCTCCCGATGAAGAATATTCTCGATGGATTGACTTATTAAAAACCCGGTCCCAGAGACATTCATATGGCGAACTAAGTGGTTCCTTGCGGGCGAGGCACGTTTGGCGCTTGATTATTATGATCCCATCCCACTTCCGGGCCTCTCAGGAGCTACCTCATACTATCCATATAGGGTGGCTCGCCGCACTGGGATCCTTCAAGAAGTCCCGCCACCACTCAAGTCGGGATTGTTTAGAATTTCTTTCGACCCCACCGGTTATGACTACTCAGAGGAAATCAACATAATTCAGAATGCTTGGGATAGGTGCCACCCAGAGAGGATTATTATACCCAGAAGATTGAAGGAACAGGAAAAAGCCCATCATGCATCCGCCTTTTACATCCTCAATCATGGGATTCGAGGAGTTGCGCCGGTAATCCCTAATGTGAGTAATAAGCTTACCAAGCAAGAAAGGATCAACTCTCTTGAAGAAAGTTTGGAGACCAGCAAGAAACACATATCAAAGCTATCTCAAAAAAGCAAGCATCTGCGCAAGCGCAAGACTTCCCATCGCATATAAAAATAGGCGTTGTTTTTTTTTTTAACATCTAAGTCGTTCTAGCTTGTGTCAAAAATCCGTTGGGCATTGTATGGACCTCTTGTTAATAAATAAGAACTCGACCCTTGCCGTGAGCCGGTGTTTCATGTGTTCCCTTTGTTTATATTTTCTCTATTTCTGTGCTAGCGAGGTAATCACAACATAGTCATATTCACCAAATCCAAAAGCTAGGATGGCTGAAGAAAATGTACCAAGCCGTGTCGAGATTATGGAAGGGAAATGAAGCAGGTTTTCAATGTGCTTCAACAACTCTCAAAGCAAATAGATTCCATTCGGGGCAAATTGGATCCTACCCCCAGCCTCAATCGAAGTAGTATTACCGCAATCATCCACCCGAGGAGAACAAGGAAGAGAAGCCGATGATAACATGCCCGAATTGGAGGACGACGCGCACCAAATCATAGTTGAGAAAGTAAAACCCAGCATTTCATCTAAGACCGAGCATGATAAACGTCTGGAGAAGCTTGAAGAAAGGCTAAAGCAACTGCAGGGCCTACAGGATCCTACTCCAACAGACCTCTCCATCTACTCCAAAGTCAAAATGCCCGAAAAGTTTAAGATGCCGGAATTTGAGAAATACGATGGCACGACTCCGCCCAAGGGCTCATTTGCAAATGTACTTGGTTCGAATGACCCAAGACGTTAATAATGTGCCTTTAATGATCCAATTGTTCAGTCAAGTCCGGTAGGTCCCGCTTTGAGGTGGTACATCAAGAAAAACATAAACCTCATCGAAACATGGAGTGAAGCAAGCGAGGCATTCCTCAAGCGTACAAATTCATAATGGACATTACCCCTTCTCGTGAAGATCTCGATCGCACGGAAAAGAAAAACGCAGGAATCTTTCAAAGAATATGCTATTAGGTGGAGGAATCTCGCCGCCCGAGATCGATCCCGAACCGACTCGACTTTGAATTAAGAAAAATGTTCATCAAAACCCTCCCCTATGAATACCGCAACCGGATGGTGACTACGATCGCTGAATCATTCAATCAACTCATTCCAGTGGGAGAGCAGATAGAGATAGGGTTAAGAGATGGCTGGTTCACCGAGCCTACACCTGTCGGCAGAAGGTTCAGTATAAAAAAGGATAAAGAGCCCCTGATTGATGTCAATGCCACCTACACTACAAATACCGGTCACCTCCCGACCGTTCAGTCGAGCACAGGCCAACAGCAGACCAATGGCCGTCAGCCTCAGCGCTACAGCAACCGAAGACAATTCACTCCGCTTCTGGATCTCCTTCCCCTGGTTTTGGCAATCCTCCGGAACAAGAATCTCCTCTCGACCGAGCCGAGACGACCTAACGTTGAAAGCTTCGCCAACTACGACCCATCCAAAAATGCGATTATCACATGGGAGAAGTAGGCCATTCAAGCGATGATTGTTTCATCCTTAAACATCGGATCCAAAACCTGCTGGATACTAAAGCCTTCTCATTCCAGACGACGAAACCAAATGTCCAAAGCAATCCACTCCCTGATCATGCTGACAAGGTAAATGCGATATTCGGTTCCGAAGCCAGTCAAATCAGAAATGTCAATACCCATATTGTTGACATTTATCGAGGGTTAGTGGAAACCGGGTATTATTCGGATGACGAAATACCACCTTTTGCGACAATGGAAGCGAGGGTATCAAGAATGATAGAAGCCGGAGTAATCGTGCACGTTGGTCACACCAGCATAGTTTCCACTATATCACAAGTCCTCATCAACTGGGATGAGGAATGTGCCGCGCTAAATGCAGAAAGGAAGAAGAAAGATTCCACCCCACCAGAGGATATAATCGAAGCATCGATAGCGGAAGCAGCTATAATCATTGAAATCCCCCTGACCTTACAAATATGAGCGTAACAACGCAGTACCATGGTCTTATGACCTTGATGTGGGTTTAGTCACGAGATCCGGGGCGAACCTACGCAAATACGCGATCGCTAAGCCCGTCACCGACGAGGAAGCCAAGGAGTTTTTGGCCGTAGTTAAGGCAAGCGAATATAATGTGGTTGAGCAATTACGAAAATCACCAAAGCACTGAGATCTCTCTGCTGGAATTGCTTGAGACACATCTGTCAAGCACCAAAAATCCCTTATGAAGGTATTAAGTGAGGTGCATGTCCCCGAAACGATTGAACATGACAAACTCGAGGAATTTGTTAGCACCATCCTCTTTTGAAGGATCAAATGGCATTCTCTGATGAAGAAATCCCTGAGGAGGGTAGAGGACACACCAAAGGCCTCTACATATCAGTCAAATGCAACGCATCTCACGTTGCTCGAGTGCTTATTGACAATGGATCTGCTCTTAACATATGTCCACTAGCGACACTCTGTCGCCTTCAAATAGATAGATCACGGATCCAAGTACCCAAGACTTCCGTTCGAGCATTTGATGGAACAAAGAAGGAAACAGTAGGAGAGATTGAGCTCGACGTTCAAATTGGCCCAACTGTATTCAAAATTTTGTTCCAAGTAATGGATATCTCCACTGCATTCAATTTCCTCTTAGGGCGCCCATGGATCCATGTCGCGGGAGAGCGGTACCTTCAAGCCTCCACCAAAGTGTGAAGTTCGTGGTCGGAGGAAAGCTAATCACAATCCGAGGAGAAGAAGACCACCGTATCTACCACGAAACAGACCATTCCTTATGTTGAGCCTGGTGATAAGAATGAAGCTAGCTATCAATCGTTTGAGCTCGTGTCCACTGTACACGAAACTCGAGGGACCTTGCCCCTCGTCCCCGAAGTGTCAAATGCTGCGATCATGGTAGGAAAAATCATGGTTGGACACGGTTTCATTCGGGACAAGGGCTTGGTAAGGAAGGCCGGGGCATCCGTCAACCTATTGAAGCCCGAAGAGACCCTACACTGTCGGTTTAGGATACCTCCCGGATAGAAAAGCAAAGAAGAAAGTCGGCCTTTTATACCCCCGTCTCGAGGAAACTTTCCCAGGTCCGGCCCGGATGATGCGTGAAGAGGAGGGAGCAATCAACACTCCAAAGTGGTTCAACCCCGGGAGCTCAAAATTGCCCGTAATCCAAGAGGGCACAACTTGGCCCTCAAAGAAAGAAGGGCCGGATGACATGACCGCCATGTTTGGAGACATTTCTATATGTGCTATTGAGGAGGAGCGGCTAGAAGGAGCGAGACGATAACTTCTCGTTCATCCATCTTCAACGCCAAGTTGACGAACTGCGTGAAACAGTACGCCACTTGACGGAAAACTTCGCTCAAGCTACCCGCGCATTCCGCTCTCGTCACAATGAAGATTTGGTAATGAATGAAGAAAACCCTACTGATGCAATCTGGCAAGGGATTCGGCTATCCCAGTCCTCAAAAAGCATGAGGCAATATTCGCCTCTTCCTAAATCGATGACCATCGTTTTTCCCATTCTCCTAGAGCAAGGACTAATCACCAAGGAGCTGAGTCATCCTACTCCCGAGTACTTCCTTGATTATGATCCATCCAAGCAATGTGATTATCATTCGGGGGAATTAGGACACTCGTTAGATGGCTGTACCATCTTGAAAGACAAGGTTCAGGATCTTTTAGATCTTTGGAGTGTTCACGTTCCGCTCTCCGTGGCTGTGTTTTGGCAAAGATCACCTTCTCGTGGTACCCAGCACTCGCACCATGTTCCCTGAGCATGCAAAGGAAACACGTAGAGGAGAGATGATCATGGACACTTTGGGCCAACCAAGTGGTAAATTTGATTACTATGTCAATTATTCAATCCCCCAAAGTTTCTATGATCATCATCACCACATCGTCCCCGATGGATGGGAAGGCATGGATGATCCGGAATCTGCAAAGCCGCGAGCACGGGGAGACGTTGTTGGCAAGCGGTATGAAGACTTCTTCGTGGGCGCTATCGGTGAAGGACCGCCGGGAAATGGGCGCAGACCCGCTCGAGTAGAATCTTTTTATTTTCTTCGCATACTCCCATACGTGGGAGCTTGTACATATTTTTTTTAAGAGTTTGGCTTGTCTCATTTTCAACATCGGTTCCACTCGGGAACCATTTTTGAAATCACTTTGTAAATCCGTCTACTAATAAATAAAGTTGAAAACATTTTGAGGGCATGGGGAGACACATCAAACCGGCCCGTTGATGATAGCCAGCCGTCAAATGAAAGAAGAAATCGAGGCCCGGGTCTCCTCGTGTTTCCTTAAGAGCAATTTATCACATTTCCAAAAAGAGCATGCATACTACTAACCTTACCTGCCCTCTTAGCCTATCTACTCTATGACACAGGAATGACCTAGCAGTAGGCAAGGGTATGGGGGTGGTCCAAACCAACAACGTGGGTAGCCATGATAGCAATTCTGATAGCTCAGATGATGACTTTGATAATTCCGAGGAAATTCAACGGGGCTGGGAGCGTCATGAAGAAACAAGGCCCTCTACCACTGAAGACACCGTCACTATCAATTTAAGCAGCACAGAGGGTCCAAGAGAGATAAAGATTGGCGCCAACCTTCTTGAAGAAGAAGCTGCAGACCTGATTGCTCTTTTAAAAGGGTATCAAGACGTATTCGCGTGGTCATACGCGGATATGCCAGGCCTCGATCCAATGATCGTGGAGCATAGTTTGCCAACCAACCCTGACGTAGCCCCCAAGAAACAACGGCTAAGAAGAACCAAGCCGGAATTGTCAAAAAAGATTGAAGAAGAGGTGATGAAGCTCCTCGAAGTGGGTTTCCTCGAAGTCTCGCGATACCCCAACTGGGTAGCAAACATTGTGCCAGTGAAGAAGAAGGATGGTCGAATACGTGTTTGTGTCGACTATCGTGACTTGAACAAAGCAAGCCCGAAAGATGATTTCCTATTACCCCACATAGACGTTCTAGTAGAGACAGTACTGCAGGGTTCAAACTGTTCTCTTTTATGGATGGATTCTCGGGATACAACCAAATAAAGATGAAGGAGGAAGACAAGGAAAAAACGGCGTTCATTACTCCATGGGGAACTTTCCATTATAAGGTCATGCCTTTTGGCACGAAAAATCTTTGGAGCAACTTACCAACGAGCCATGGTCACCCTTTTCCATGACATGATGCACAAAGAAATTGAAGTATATGTCGATGACATGATCGCTAAAACCAAACATGGAGAAAACCATGTGAAAACCCTGGAGAAGCTATTTGAGCGACTTCGCCGTTTAAGTTGCTTTGAATCCAGCGAAATGTGTGTTTGGGGCAACTTCGGCAAATTACTTGGATTCATTGTGAGCTGTAAAGGAATAGAAGTAGATCCATCAAAAACCAAGGCGATATTTGAGATGCCTCCTCCCTCAACTGTAAAAGAAGTCCGGAGCCTCCTGGGGAGATTAAATTACATTGCCCGATTCATTTCCCAGCTTTCTGAAACTGCAAAGCCCTTCTTTAAGCTTCTCAGGAAAGACGCACAAATTAAATGGGATGATGATTGCCGATTGGCATTTGAAGACCTAAAGCAATACTTGATGAAACCCCCGATTCTAGTACCTCCAGTCCCGGGGCACCCTTTAATTCTCTACCTTACCATCAACGGTGAATCCTTAGGTGCAATGCTAGCACAAAAGGAGCCCCATGACCGAAGGAGCGAGCCATCTACTATTTGAGCAAAAAGTTCACCACGTCGAGCAAAACTACTCCAAATCGGAAAAACATGCGCCGCATTAGTATGGGTGTTGCATAGACTCCGACAGTATACCTTGCATTACCAAACCTTCCTCGTAACCGAAAGTGATCCGATTAAGTATTTGCTCAGTCGCCCAGCATTGGTAGGAAAATTAGCCAAATGGCAAATCCTGATCTCAGAATTCGACATTCAAGTGATGTCACAAAAATCAGTTAAAGGGCGGGTGATTGCCGATATGTTAGCAGATTGTCCTAAAGAAGTATGCAAGGATAATCCCCCGGACGATCGAATTTCCGCGGTAGAAGAAGACGCGTGGAATATGTTCTTCGACGGAGCTGTAAATTTGTCGAGCTCGGCCTTTGGGCGATCTTGATATCCCCAAATGGACAGCATTATCCTGTGGCTGCAAAATTAATGTTTCCATGTACCAACAATATAGCCGAGTATGAAGCATGCATCCTCGGCCTGCAAGCGGCTATTGAAATGGGAGTGACAAAGCTGAAGGTGTTCGGTGATTCTACCTTAATAATCCTCCAGACATTGGGCGAATGGAAGACAAAAGACGCCAAACTTGTGCCTTATCATGGTTACTTAGAAAAGCTGGCGGGAAAATTCCGAGACATCTCGTTTGAATACCTACCTAGAATTCATAATCAGTTCGCTGATGCACTAGCAACGCTATCATCTATGTTGCAAGCAACGAAAGGGTTAGAAGTTGAGCCTTTAAAAATCGAAGTCCTAGCAAGACGGGCCCTACCTTTGCATGGCCACAAGGCGAAGAGCCCGACGGGAGACCCAGTATTACGACATCATGAAATACGTCCGAAGCGGGAGTTCCCCGAACAAAGCACTCCCTCGATCGAAAATTCCTAATGAAAATGGCTTCAAAGTTTGTCGTCGGCGGTGAAAATCTATACAAAAGATCGTATGATTCGAGTCCCTGCTAAGATGTGTGGACGCGGCGAAGCCACACGAATAATGCAAGAAATACATGAGGGAGTATGTGGCCCTCACATGAATGGACGTATGTTGGCCAAGAAGATAATGAGACCGGGTTATTGCGGCTCCCCTTAGAGAATGATTGTGCTCGGCATGTACGAAGTTGTCACCATTGTCAAATTCACGGAGATAAGATAAATGTCCCTCCAAGCGAACTACATCGTTATCGAGCCATGGCCGTTTTCAATGTGGGGCATCGATGTAATCGGCCCAATTAACCCAAAGGCGTCAAACGGGCATCGGTTCATCTTGGTTGCAATTGATTACTTTTCAAAGTGGATCGAGGCCACATCATATGCAAGTGTAAGCGCACGGAATGTTACGAAGTTTATTAAACGTGACATAATCGCTCGATATGGCGTGCCAGATTCCATTGTCACCGACAACGGGACAAATCTGAACAACAAGCTGATTGATCAATTATTTTCTAAGTTCAAGATTCAGCATCTGAACTCATCCCCTTATCGCCCGCAAATGAATGGGGCTGTAGAGGCCGCCAACAAGAACATCAAGAGGATCCTAGCCAAGACAGCTGAAAATTACCGCGGCGGCACGAGAGGCTACCCTTCGCACTAACAAAGCATATCGAACTTCGATTCGAACTTCTACTTGGGGCAACCCCTTTTTCCCCGGTTTACGGTATGGAGGCGGTTTACCCGTGGAAGTAGAAATCCCTTCCTTACGAATTTTATCCCGGGCCGGATTATCTAAGGAGGAATGGACACAACAAAGGCTCGGCGGCTGAACATGATTGATGAAAAGCGACCGAAAGCCCTCTGTCACGGTCGGTGTTATCGGCGAAGGTAGCTCGATCATTTAATCAAAAGGTGCGACCCGGGCACTTCGAGGTAGATGAGCTAGTCTTGAGAAAGACGCGCCAATCTTTCCGAGCCTGGAGGCAAGTTCGCCCCAAATTACAAGGGTCCTTATGTAATAAAGAAGATACTCCCCGGAGGAGCCTTGATCCTAACTGAGATGGATGGGCGAGAGTTTTCTAAGCCAGTTAATTCCGATCTTTGTAAAAAGTACTACCCTTGAATGATGTTCATCATCGGCATTGCCAAACACCTCTATCATATTGAAAATGCCTATGCACCTTTTATATATGAGTGATGTATTTACACCATCATAAAAATCGTGTATTTGGAGAAAAATGAATAGTAATCGCCGACATTTAAGGAAGTGTCGAAAATCAAGTAGCAAACTCGATGGCATAACTTGAGCAAATCGACATTACCCATGCGGACGCATAAGAGCAATCCATGTCAATTTCACCTAGCTTGGTGTAAAAGATGCGTCATTCGGGAACCGGCTGGTTAGAAGGAACCTTCGTCGATCAACAATCTTAGAATTTGGAAGCCTCACTTCTTGTTCTAAGCGCATATCCTTGCAAGAAGCAATTGCTATTGGAAAAGTGGAAGTTTTGGTTGTCTATCTCAAGTTCCATAGAAGCCTGAGATACATGACTTTGCCCAATCTTTGCTAATCAAAGACGAGAAGGGAAGTTCCATAAAAGAAAGGCGTTGAAAGTGAGTCAACGGCTAGCAATCATGCCTACGTGGTCACAAGTAAGAAAGGCCGGTCGAAGGAAGCGTGTAACTGGAAGGAGACTGTCATCAACATTCAAGTATCCCTAGAAGCCAGCTCATATAAACTCTGGGGAAATGCGCTTGGTGTCATTTCTAACACTCACTCTTTGAACTCATATTTACAGGAAGCATTGGAATTCAAGGGCTAGGCTTAATGGTTAAATGGGGCAAACCAAGTAATCCAAACCCAAGACAAGGGCGAAATGCCCGATCAAATTCTCGGCCTCTAGCCGATTATTCACGCGTCATCAATAGGAGCATCCCTCGACACCCCTTTGTAAATAACTCTTGATATTCAAAATTTCAACACGTTTGTGAATGCCATTTCACCAAGCAAGCACCCTTAAAGCTGTTCGTAAGTTCTTCTTGAGTAAAAAACCATTCATTTATTTTAAGAGTACAAACTCCATCACATCATACACTGCATGCATTTTTTTAGGTGAATTCTGCATGATGATTTCGTCTGTCTAAATCATTGATTCCATTGAGAATTATTAGAATAGACAGCTGATTGAAGAATACAAGAATAATTGAGCATGTTGGATAAGGCGCGTCAGAATGATGACAAGCAAGCCATATCCTACACACAATCCCCCATCTATACATTTGTGAGATGAGTGCAGAAAATTCCATGACTACAGGGTAAAGAGTTCTCTCGCGGATAGTACGATGATCAAAGCAGTGAGAGGCACCCCATCGCTCACTTCGAGCCCCATACACTGACAAATTTCTACCATACTCCCGACAAAGAACCACCCCCACACAGGGGCAAGTCGAAAGCAAATCAGCATCACAAGGTGAGAAAGGGGATAGAAATTTTCTTGCTTGCACTTGCATCAATCTTCGAGTGTCTTTATCGCATATGAACACTCGCGTTAATTTAAGTGCCCTAGAGTCGTGAAGAGCAATTCTTTATTTACGCACTTGTATCCATTGTACAACTCAATTGAGTCTGTAAATTCACCCTCACATGGAGGCAAAGCAGAAGCCATGGTCGTTTGAGTAGCATAATCAGGAGTGCCAGCAAAAGAGGAAGACTCCATAGTCTAATAAAGGCATTTGCTTGAACTTGTCAAGATCAGTTCCTCAAGCAACAAGAACAAAAAGCTGGGGCATAAAAAAGCAGTGTACCTGGTAAAAGCAAGGTCAATGCCCATGAATGAAAAATTGAGATGAGAAATAGGGGCATGAAAAAAGCAGTGTGCCTGGTAAAAGCAAGGCCGATGCCCCAAACAAAAATACAGCCATTTCTATTCCCAAGAGAAGTTCTTTGATACAACCAAATCATCGACCGTGAAGAAAAACTAGTGACAAATGCCAAGACAATCACCAACCCTCACCCTCTTACATGTGAGCCAAGACTACGTTACATTCCCATTGTAAAAGTCTCTTCAGACTAGGGGCACTTCAATTAACGTAGGATTTCATGTGTTAATAAGCATTGTTCGAAGAAGTACGAGCAAGATTACTCTATCTCTTTTCGCGAGAATTCTTGACTTGCAAACCCGGAGATGATCGTGCGGCACTTCATAAGCCTTGACCTTGACGGTCCCATTTGATGAGTCATTGACCAAATCTTCGTCACAGTTTCAATAAAGACCTCTCACATTGGTAAAGTCGTACTGTTTGCGAGAATACTCGGACCCCTGTTGACATGATGACAGTGAGATAGTGTGGTCCTTATAAATCCTGCATCAATGGTCAGGATAACCTTCTCCATGAGAGTGAGTGAAAAGCCCTTTCGATCGAAAGTCCCTCATCCGGCATGCTCAAAACATCTATATTCCGAATAAATGTTGTCTTTCAAAATCTTCCCCAGTGGAATTCGAATGATGCAAACCGACAAAATTATCATGCATGAATCTCATTTAAAGTCATGAATTTACAGCATATACAATCATGTGTGCATATTGTTCAAATAGCGAGACATACTCTCGAGGTCGAGATATTGCCCAGTAAGCACATCCTAATCCCCATTTGTCTTAAAGTACCTACCACTGTTCGGGTACTCTTTTCTTAACACTCGACTGTTCGAGTTGTCCCTAGAGTATTGATGCTTGTGGTGACCAAGTATCCGTTTATCGTTGAATACCTACTGCTTTGCCTAGGTATCCCTATTGTCTTTGAGTGCGGCCCTTTGCTCGGATAGTCCATTTTCGACACTCGACCTATTCGAGTTGTCCCTAGAGTATTGGTACTTGTGCCTGACCAAGTATCTCTTGGAATACCTACCGCTGTCTAGGTATCCCCATACCGTCAAGTACTCACCGTTGGCCAGGTACTTCCCTTTCATAACACTCAGCTCGTCCGAGTTGTCCCCAAATAATATAGCAACTATTCAAGCATTCCATTGCTTCGCTTGACACCACCGTCCAGGTGTTCTACCCGTTTTAAATGCCCGCGGCAATCCAGGTAAGCCTCAAACCACATTCAAGTTTATAATACCAGGAGGTGAGAGACCTTCACAAATATGCGGGGCACGCCCTCGATATCCCCAATTAGCGGGGAGGTGAGAGACCTTCACAAATATGCGGGGCACGCCCTCGATATCCCCAATTACCGAGGAAGGTGAGAGACCTTCACGAATATGCGAGGCATGCCCTCGATATTCCCATCTACCGAGGGAAGGTGAGAGACCTTCACGAATATCTCAGGAGGTGAGAGACCTTCACGAATATGCGGGGCATGCCCTCAATATTACCAGGAGGTGAGAGACCTTCGCGAATATGCGGGGCACGCCCTCGATATTCCCGTTTACCAGGAGGTGAGAGACCTTCACAAATATGCGGGGCACGCCCTCGATATTTCGAACTACCAGGAGGTATCCCCTAAGAATTCATAATTGTGATCATCCAAGTACCCCTTCGACGCCTGCAAAGGCCCAAATATCCTTCAGGTTAGTACTTGTGAATATCCATGTACTCTTTGATATGCCTGTGAATGTCCAGGTATCTTCCAGAATTGATGCCCTGAGAAAGGTCGGCGCGTCCTCCCGAGAAAGATCGGGTTCCAACCAGTGCCTTTGACAAAGGTCAGACACCCCCACAAAACAGATGCTCTGAGAAAGGTCGGCGCATCTCCCGAGAAAAGTCGGGTACCAAGCGGTGTCCTCAATACAAATCGAGGCACCCACAAATGAGATGCCCCGAGAAAGGTCGGTGCATCTCCCGTCAAGGCGACCGAAGATAGGTTCGGGTCCTAGACGAATCATTGATTGTTTTAACGGGCGGCGAAGAATGGTTCGGGTCTGGAGAAGCGATTTCTGTCACGGCGACCGAAGAATGGTTCGGGTCCGAGACAAACCACCGATTGCTCTAACAGCGACCAGAAGAATGGTTCGGGTCCTAGACAAATCATTAATTGTTTTAACGGGCGACCGAAGAATGGTTCGGGTCTGGAGAAGCGATTTCTGTCACGGCAACCGAAGAATGGTTCGGGTCCGAGACAAACCACGACTACTCCAACGGGCGACCGAAGAATGGTTCGGGTCCTAGAGGAGCGATCTCTGTCAAGGCGACCAGAAGAAAGGTTCGGGTCCTAGACAAATCATTGATTGTTTTAACGGGCGGCGAAGAATGGTTCGGGTCCTGAAGAAGCAATTTCCTGTCTCGGCGACCGAAGAATGGTTCGGGTCCGAGACAAACCACTGATTGATCTAACAGGCGACCGAAGAATGGTTCGGGTCCTGGAGGAGTAATCCCCAGTCAAGGCGACCGAAGAAAGGTTCGGGTCCGAGACAAACCACTGATTGCTCCAACAGACGACCGAAGAATGGTTCGGGTCTGGAGGAGCAATTTCCCGTCAAGGCGACCGAAGAAAGGTTCGGGTCCTAGACAAATCATTGATTGTTTAACGGGCGACCAGAAGAATGGTTCGAGCCCGGAAAAGCAATCTCCTCATATCACCGGGTAAGATGACGCCTTAATACTTGCCAAGCTCGGGGTTCACACCCTATCTCACTCACTCCCGGTAAGTAACTACAGGTATCTTCTTATCTGTCTTAGTATATGTAAAGTTATATTACTATTTCTCCGCATAGGATAATAAGTCTCAAATAAAATATGATCCGCTACGCATATATGGCCAATTTTTAGGCATCATTTTGTCTTTGAATGCAACCTCTCGCAAGCTCACCTTCAAAGAGGGCAAATTTGTTGATGCCTAAAATTAGGTTTTATTTTGTTTTTTTATTTGATTTTCGGATAATAAAAAAAAAAAGAAACGAAAAAGGAAAAGAAAAAGCGAGAAAAGCGAAAAAGAGAAAACGGAAAGAAGGAAGTGGCCTCCGCATGGGCCTTTGGCCCATTCGCCTCAAGCCCGGCCCCTCCGCGTCATCTTCTTCCTCGCGTCACCGAGAGCACGCGCGGGCGAGCGCGACACCGGAGAAGCCTGGAGCGAGAGAGGGTTGCGTGCGGCGAAGAGCGAGGCGTCGACGGGACACGACCGGAGGAGGTGATGATGGCGGATGGGACGGCGGTCCAACCGGCGGCTCGAAGCCTCGCCGACCGGCCACTCCCGCGCCTATAAATAGGCCTTCACCGTCGACGAAGGGGGTGGGGACCGAAAGCGCGAGGCACACGCGAGAGAGATTCGAGAGAGAGGGAGGTCGGGCCGAAGCTCGAGGTCCCCCGAGAGACTTCGGGAGTTCGAGCATAGGGTCGGCCGTGGCGTGGTGAGTTCGGAGGGGTCCCCGAGAGACTTCGGGAGTTCGCCGGACGATCCCGAGTGAGAGAGAGGGAAATCCGACGAGGGTCCGGCCAGATCGACCGGGAGCTGCGTTGCCGTCGCCGTTCGCCGCGTACGTTCATCGTCCCCTGTTTGAGGTAAAAAGGTCGCCGCCGTCACCTTCACCGTTCACCATATCCGCCGTAGTCCGTCGTCTCCACCGTTGCCGTCGTCGTCGTGGCCGCCGCAAAGCCTCGGTTTCTCCTCCCCTCGGCGCCGTGGATTCGCGAACCCTAGGGTTCGCGATTTCCCGGGTCACCGAGTCGGATCCGGATCTCGGAACCGGGTAGGGTTTCGCGAATCTCGGCGGCGGTGCGAGTCGGGTCGGGAGCGGGTCGGATCCGGGTAGGGTTTCGCCGGGAGCGGGTCGGCGAGTCGGGTAGGGTTCCGGAAGGAACCGGGTAGTCGGGCCGGGCGGGCGTCCCCAAACGCCCGCCACGGCGTCGTTTTCATTTAAAAAAAAAAAAAAAAAAAAAAAGTCGGGCCGCGTAGCGGGCCCGTCTCGTCTGGGTTCGGGTGGCCGGTCGGACCCAACCCACGGATCCGGCCGGGTCGATTTTTTTTTTCCCTTTTTTAAGCTTTTTATTTTAAATAATATTTTAATAAATAATTAATAAATATTTTATTTTCAAAAATATTAAGAAATGTTTTAATTTCCAGAAAAATCGAAAAATGTTTAAAAAATGTTAAAAATGTTTTATTTTCCAAAAAAATCGATAAAAAAATAAATAAAAAAATAATTTATTTTCCAAAAATATTAAAAAATATTTTATTTTCAAAAAAATCCAAAAAAGTCAAAATTTCATGAAAAAGCCAAAAAGACTTGTATTTTTCCAAAATACCAAAAAAAAAGGTCCAAAAATCCCTTTTATGTCCAAAAAAATAGAAAGTGACTCAAAAAAAAAAATATTTTTCCTCCCAAAATGCATGGAAAATCCCGAGCATCCAAAAACCTCAGGGTTTAAACAAGATTAGGTACCGAAAGGGCATTAGTGATTAACTAGTGTAATCAAGTCCCCGATCCTAATTTCTCTGGTTGCGCAGGAGTGAGTATTTCTCCCGATACTTCACTTGGGTTTCTAATCAACCCACCCCAAATCGATTAGTGGCGACTCCATTTTAAAAACTGATTTACAGGTTAAAAAACTTGAACCATTAAGTCGTGAATTGGTGGACTTGGGAGAGTCCGGGCTTACACCAATTTCAGCCGAGCCATTAGCCTCCTTAGGCGCTCGTACCCGGCTAACGGGCGCCAAAAAAAAAAAAAAAGAGGTCGCGACACTTTTCTTCCCCAAAACAAAAAAAATAACATAAATTCGTTTGGTAACGTCAGCTAATTTTTTTATTGATAAAAATCCGTTTGGTAATGTCAGCTAGTTTTTCTACTCCCAATAATAGATTTGGAGTAAAATCAAGAAGGAACAATTCTAGAATCAAGCCATTCTTTTTCTTTCTTTTTTCTTTTTTTCTGCTTCATCCTCTAGCCGGTCGTCGGGCTTGGCTACGGCCAGCAACTAGTCATAGATGAGGTTCGGTGACCTTGTCGGAGCCTCATTGTGGTTGGGTGAGGTTCAACCTCGCTGGGGGCATGTGAGGCTCGCCAAAGAGCTAGTGACTGACTCGAGGAGGAAGAAGAGGGGAAGGAAAAAAGAAAAGAAAGAAAAAAAAAGAAAACTCTCATAAAATTATTAAAAAATTGAAAGAATTCTAAGTCACAAAAAAATTTGAGAGTCGTATCAAACGAATTCTCGTTCTTTTTCTATTTCGAAAATAGAAATTTTGTATAGTTACCAAATGCCTTTGAAGAATTTATGCACTAAAGAGACTTCACAAACTTAGTTTTTGTATGTTATTGGTGTTGTCATTGGTGATGCGGCGGAAGTAGATCGTAACTTCGCAATAATATCAAGAGCTATAGAAATTGACAGAAATAAAATGAGGAACAATAAAAGCAAATAGGAAATTTATGTGGTTCGGTCCGAATATCGGAACCTACATCCATCGGTGAGTCAGCAAATAATCCACTAATAAATTAGAGAATTACAATGTTACAAACGCTCACATACTAGACTGTTTCCTAGCCCCACTATATATATCCAATACCTACAATGTTTAACAACTCAATTCGATGGACCGAGCTCACGCATAGATCCATCAGAGCCTTCGCCTCTCTATTCCATGAGTTCTCACTTTTCTCTCTTCACAGCCATTTTTCATCTTCAGACGTCCTCTCCTTTCATAGGAGGAAGAGGAGCAAACAAGACAGAAATCGGGGCTCGTCAATGTGAGGCCGGTGCCCACAAAGGATGACAACAGAGAAGATGACATTCGGCGCTGACCAATTTCTATGGGCATGCATGTTCTAAGGAGCATCGATATTTTTCGAAAGCTTTCGTGTCATGTTGGACATTCTGATACTTTTTGACACTCTTCGACACTCTTTGATACTCGCTCAATAGCTGTTAGAAAATCCAATACCTGGTCAACTCTCCAGATACGCGAGTTCAGAATTCCGATACTTGATTTTGATAGACATGGGGTCAATTTTAAATTTTTTTCATAAATGAGGGGTTAAAATGTAAATATGTAAAAACATAAAAATAAAAAAAAATGGGGAAAGAAAGAAAACTTAGTCTTATATTCTCTTCTGACTCTCATTTCTCGTGACACACAATTTAACCCCAAAGTTTTGTTTCTCTTTTCTCTCGACACGTTCGATATGTGAGTCTAGAATGTGGATTGCTTGTTTTTTATTCTAAGTTTTATGGATTATTGGAATGGAGTTAAATTTGTCAAATTGAAAAAATAAATGATATTAATAAATGGTGAATTAATGTTTTTAGTCTAAATTCAATATAGTCTCTTTTATTATTTATTTATTTATTTATAAATTCGAATCAAATTAATTTGATTAAAATATTAATCATGTATATGTAAAAATATATTTATCGTACAACATATTTCAACGTGTTGAAATTCTTCATTTGTTAAGCAATGATGTTTCGACGTGTCACATGTCAGTGCTCATATGTGATGTGCAAGCATCAAAGTGGGAGAAGAAAAATGGACGGGAGAGTCATGTTCACATTTAATGAAGATGGGCACCCATGCATTTAATTAATGATGTCCAACTTTCTTTTTCTTCGATAATGCACGTTCCTTCATCTACTTTTCAAATAAGTACAAAAGTTTACTCGATTATTCTTGTGCGGCTATCTTCCTTTTGTGCGCGCATTAAAATTGCTCAGGGCCTGGTAAATAACGGGTTAAATTTTAGATATAATTTAACAATTTATTTGATGAGTACTTTCTTCTTTATTATTAACTCTTTTTCTTTTCGGACTGGGAAACAAAAAAAAAAGAGAGGAAGAAATCTTTGTTTTTTAATCCAAACCACGCATATCAGTTGTTTAGCAATTCAATCTACACAAGACCATACATCACAAAGCTTCACACGGCAAAAAGAAAAAGATGGAAAGCTGCTTTTTATTGGCCAACTAAGTGTTGGCCAAATAGCATCTGCAAAAGCCAATAGTACAACATAGCTGATACCCAGAAACACAACCTTGAAGCGTCTCATTATTGAGACGAAGCCACGATCGACAATGCCACTGAAAATCTTTCATCCTATAGCATAAGAATCACACTTTCATAAAGTGCGAACAAGCGAGTCGTTTCCTTTTTTTTTTTTTTTTTTTCCTTTTTAACTTTTTGTGCCTTTTCTTCTCCACCATCAAACCAAAATCTTTAAAATTAACACAGCCCACGGAAATTATTGAACGAGTGAGTTATTTGTACTGAAAGTTCAACCCAGAATTACGCAACTTCTCTTCCATTACCTGGTCAATCTTGTCGGCCATCTCAGCACTCAGATAATTCACCCAGTCTCCGACCTTCCCTCTCCTGAAAAACCACTGGTTCTCTTGTCCAGTCCACAGCTTCCCGTTCTTATTCACCTCCAATGAGCTCAAATTGTCGAAGCTACACATCCTCATTATTCCCTCTACAGTGCCGTCTCTCAGTTCTTCATCGCTGAACGGACACCCCAAGAAATCAGCCAACCTACTCACATGAACACGCGGTTCCTCTTTCAACTCCTCGTACATCAAGAACAACACCTGCTCAGGCATCTCCAAGCTCGCCTTGTGGTAACCCATCACATGATCCCAATAAGGCCCGTAGGGGCTCAATCCTCGACAGAACTTGTCAAGGCACTTTGGGAGCGGAATCTGGCCCTTCTCTTCGGCCCTCCGCTTGTTGGCGTAGTGCCACAGCGAGATGAACATGTCCTTAGGGTTCCTACACAGGTAAACCAGCTTGCACCTGGAGTCCCTCACCGACCCTGGAAGTGACGAATAGGGCAAGTGGGTGGCGAAGAGCCTCGGGGACTCGAAAGTAGTGAGATCGGGATTTTCTTGCTGGAGATACAGCTTGACCTCCAAGAAGGGCACAAGATCGTGGGGGTTTTGGGTTAGAAGAGGGTGGCATTGTTTTGAGTCGGAGTCAGAGTACTTGGCACGGTTCAAGAGAGCAAAGAGGATGGCCTTTAGCCAGGTGGTGCCGGATTTCGGGTTGGTGACGAGAAGGATGTCAGAGGGTTGAGCTTGGAAGTGGTTTTGGCAAGCGAGGACACCGTTGAAGAGCCAAGTGGGGAACCAGCAGCCCTGGTACAAGCAGAAAGAGGTTGCGACCCAGCCTTCTTCAGAAGGGAGAGAGGACACCAAGTCTTTGCATGCTTGTGACAAGTGATCGTCTCGCCTGTATATTGGATCGGAAGGACGAGCAGGTTGAGAGACTTGCATGGTGGTGATAGTGGTGGTGTTGGTAGTGGTGTGGCGGAGGAGGAGATGGTGGGGGTGGAGAGTCGGAGTGAAGGATTATTCTTGCTAGCTAGCTATGGAGCTAGTTTAGGAAAGGGTTAGTTGATGTTTGTTGGCCCAATATAGAGGATTGTTTAAAGGGAAAGATCGTTGCTGGGATAAGGCCCGAAAAAAAAGAAAAAAAGAGAATACTTTCATGAAGATGGTATTTGGCTTATCTAATTGTTTACATATTAAATGTTGTCTACAACTATTAACGCTTTCATATAACCAACGTGGTAGGTAAGAATTAAATAGTGCCTAGATTTAATTGATTTTTATAAAGTTATGTTTCAAAACATTTATCGGATGCTGGAATTTATTCCGCATCCTCTATTTAAATTTTATTTAGATTTACTATTCCATCGTGTAGATCCATTTTGGAGATCAATCTGTGTTCTCCATATTAACTAATCCAAACTAACAATAATACGACATGCATTTTGTACATGCACCTAAAAGAAATTCATTTAGTGGGGGGCTCATTATTTCCTCTATCTCTGGTTGGAAAATCCAATCGAAATTTGACATCGCACAAACATATTTTTAGTTAATTTTGCTTGTGGGTTATGTCCATATTGTTAATCCCCAAATTAGAGGTCTTGCTGAGGTAAGGATGGAAATAAAATGTCTTTTTAGTTAGGTTTGCAATATCAAGTCGATAAATCATTTGGCGTGCATCTAATACATGTAAAGTGAAGACACCGTCAAAGCACAAAGCATTAGGACCAGATGTTTTATTTTTTACTAGTTTATGCCTATTAGAATAAAGATATTCATATATATGCACATTATCTACTTTTTTGGCTATTCAAATAAAATTTCACAATCACTGGGGGTTCGCCCCAGTGGCCACCCTTCCAACTTGGAAGGGGGAGGTGAGGGGTTCAAATCCCCACCTTCTCAGGGGGGATTGGGCTGGGGACGGTTTCATTTCAGGAGTGGGTTTCGACTCCCACGCCCTGCAAGGAGGCAGGGCAAAAGTCTGAGAGTGAGTGTTAGAGTAGGATTAGAGCAGAACTGACAAAAGAAAAAAAAAATAAAATAAAATTTCACGGGGTACAATAATTACCATATCAGAACGAGGCATTACCGTCACCTGACTTATTGCATGCATCAGGCCTATAAAACCGAACGTGTATATGTAAATTTTATCTGATTCGTCTAATAAAATTTCCTCGCTTCGAGAACAAGATGGGAGAAGACCACTGAGCCATCAAGACTGGTTGGCTTGAAATGCCGATAAACCTGAGCGTCAAATCCTAACCTCCGCGCTAGGTGACATGTAATGTACTCTCTCTGTCCTACACTCGCTTCATCATTATCGACTGACAAGGACTAAAAAAGCTCAAGTGGGTGGGTACGCACTCTTCCTCACCCACAAACGTAATAAAATATCTTTTAGTCATATTAATAAAGTGAATGTCATTTGGCGAGTCATATCCTATGTAGCACGGACACGTGACACGATACGTCAACACGTCATTTCTAAAAAATAGAGAATTTTGACACGTTGCGACACGTTATATATTAAATAAATATTTTTATTTTTAATTAATTTAATTCAAATTCATAAATAAATAAATAATTAAAAAGAGCTTATAATAAATTTATACTAATAATATTAACAAATCAATTCATTTGAAATTCAAAAGATATATTCATAATTAATGCGAAACATTTTTTTAATTTTAACAAAAGTTATCGATGGAAATAAAAATTAATAAGAAATTCGAATCAATTTATTTAAATAAATTCATGATTTTCTACAATAACCAAAATTTATCATTATTCAAAATTTAATATTTTTATTTTTCGAAATCATTTTTAAATTTCATTTATTTAATTTTCCGATTAAAAAAATAATCCCAAAAATCCACTATTTCTTTCGTTCGTCCTTTTCCCTCCACACCCACGTTTATTTTACATTTTTCCCTCCCCCACTTGACAGTGACAGGTGAGCTGTCACCCCCCACAACGTTTATTTTACATTTTTCCCTCCCCCACTTGACAGTGACAGGTGAGCTGTCACTTCCCTCCCCCCCCCTCACGACGCCATCAAACCTCCTTCATTATTTTTGGATTTCTTTATGAAAAACCCTAGCGAGCCGCGAACCCTCCTTTTCCTATCCTCCTTGCCGCGCCGCATGACCCCCTTCCCTCCTCTCCTCTTCCTCTCGTCGCCGATCCATCGCAACAATGGCCGCCCTCACCTTTCTCTGGCCGTCTCTCACCATCGCCGTGGTCCGTTCGTGGCTTCGTCTCGCCGGCGGGAGTTTGTCTTCTCTCTTCTTTCTCTCTGTTCGACTCTTTCTCTAGTCGTCTCTCGCCGTCGCGGTGGTCCGTTCGTGGTTTCGTCTCGCCGGCGCTCACGGCCTCTGCTCCGTCTCGCCGGCGCTCGCGACCTCTGCTCCCTCGCTCTCCCTCACCTCCACCCTTCATCAGTGTTCCGGACACGCGTCGACGCGCGTGTCGATAAAAGTTGACCGCGTGTCGGAAAATCCGACACGCGTTGACCGCGTGTCCGACCGTGTCGACGTGTCTGACCGTGTCGACGTGTCCGACACGCTCCGACACGTGTCGGACACGACACGGAAGCATGGACAACGTGTCCGTGCTTCATAGGTCATACCGGGTAGCTAGAAGCAAATATGCATCTGGATCGCATGATTGAACCGTAGCACACCTTATGATCGAAACAGAACCGAGCATGGGCTTGGCCTGCCCACGAAACGGTACGTCTATTGGAGAGGGTCATCCTTAGGATAACATCTCTAAAAGTCTGGACTGATCCACTTGGTCTAGTTGGTGAAGTCTGAGAGCAAGACACAAATTTATAAATATCTGTTGGTTGGCTCTTTGTGGTTTTAGTCTTTGGTCTATTATGAGAATAATAATCAGTTTTGAGCCACAAATTCTTGAAGAAATGAACTCCACAACAATTTATAATTATTTGTTAATTAGTTTTTTATGATCCCAAACAAAGTGTTATTTTTACAATAGATTAAAGATTGTCACCTAATCATTTCTTCTTCTTTTTTCACATTATCTGTAAAACCACCAAGTGAAAAAAATCCAATATAACCAAAGTAGAATCCATTTGCAGATGAGTTTCTTTTCTGCATGAACCGTATCTTTGGACAAAATTCGTAATATGTGCCTAGTAAGAACTAATTGCGAAATTAGTAAATTTTGCGGGAATTTCTGTTTTTTACGATCAAGACATGAGAGATCTGGATCTTGGTTGTGTGCATAACAAGACTACTTATCAAGAAAAGAAAACTTTCTACTAGTTCTCTACTTCAATAAGGTACAAATGTGAAAAAGGTTTTGCTAGCATAACAATTTTTGGGCTATTGTAATAGTATATTGTGAATCACAAATTTTTGAATAAGTGGACCCCACAATGATTTCTAATTATTTGTTATTTATGTTTTTGCAATTCAAAATAAATTGTTATTCTTACAATAGATTAATGATAGTCATATAAGCATTTCTCATGCAAAATTGTGCATGCAACACTTTGGAAGGTATCATCACGAATACTTGGTGTTTTTTATTGACCAATTAGTAGAACTCTACTACGCAAAAACTTCCAGACTAATTCTAAACAAAGAATCAAGATTTCATGGTATAACTGTGTAAGGTTTACTTTTCTTTTACGACGCTTTCACATTTAATTAAGAACGAATATCGCAAAGCATAAAAGTATTGTATTTTATGATATTTTGTGACAAAAATTCATAATATTGTACTACAAATATATTTCACCTTAGAAAAACCCTAGTAGATTGCATTGCCAGGAGATGAATTCATTTTTTGTGCCCGAAATCTTGGAATTCATGAATTGATGAGCAAAGGCTGGTCTGTTCTCCGGCGTGTTCTCAATCTTCCAAAGGCAGATGGCGGACTTTTAACAGGAATGGGCAGGAAATAGAAAAGAGGAAATAATAATAGAACGGGGCTCAGCTTGGATTCTAGTCAAATTCGATTTTGGGCTTAAGCAGACTTAGAATTTGTGACGTCAGCTGAGGTTCGTATAGCGTAGGCGGGTCCGTGAAGAATTAGATTTTGTGACGTGAGCTTAGCCCATTAGAAATTGTCGTTCGGACTTGTAAAGTCCGAGTTTAATCCTGTACATGGCTTGGGCCTGAAAGCTTGGTCTGCATTTTTATAAGTCCATATTAAGATAAGGATATCATAAGTGTCATGACTTTTGTATAGCGCTAATTTAATCTATGTGATAAAAAATTAAACAAAACCTTAGCATATATTGAGGAAGAAAATTTAAAGGTTTCAATTATTACAATTTATGGATGAGGAAATTATCATTTACATTTGAGGATTTCATTTTCGTTTTATCTATTTACATTTTTGACCATAATGTAATTGCAATTCATGCTAAATAAAGTGACACGGCCCGCTCTTCATGGAATTTGTATGGAAAAGAGCTTGAATTTACAATTAAAGAATTGATCATTTGTTACGCAGTAAACAGTGGAGATTCATATTTTTTTTTGGGAGGAGTGGACAATTAGCTTATAGTTGAAACCCAAACAAAGGTGATAAAATTTGCGATCTTATAAGTACAACACGACACGAGAATACGATTGGTGATGACTGTGTCATATCATAGTAACTTCCATAACAAGAGATGCTCAACTGGAAAATACAATAGGTTCCCTAAGTCGTGAATGATGACGAAAAATCATATGTCGCCTTTGGCAAGGTCAACGTCCAAACCCATAAGCTTTCTCCTTTTAGATTTGTTTCTTTTTGCATGGTTGCAAAGTGATACGTAAATAGGGCATAATTATATTAGTTGGCTGGTGACTGTCGGCTAAATAGTCGGATCAAATGGATTACTTCAAAGCTTTCTAGCGGTGGCCAAAGAACATTTCCAAATGTTGAGTCAGAATAACAACCATGATTGGCAAATAATGACACTAAAGATCTTTCGCGCAACATCATAAGAATGACTCTCTCAGCAGCCAACTGGGCATTGACCTTCTCAGCATGCTTACATCAATCAATTCGTTTATCATCAGTCGCACAGGCACTCGCACACCTAAAGCCTCAACCTAGAGCCATGCAGCTTCTCTTCATGAACATCATGAACAGCCATTTGTGATGCCTTTTAACCAAGAAAATTATCAAAAAAATGTTAAACTTATCATGTGGATGTCAAATTCAGTCATAATCTTTTAAATTTGAGTGATTTAGTTTTAAACCTTTTAACAATTTGTCAATTTTGGCTGGCAATCATTAACATTAACAATTTTTTAACATCTTTCAAATTATCTAAATATTATCTTTTCTCTTTTTGTTTCTTGCTCGGCGACCGGTGGAGGGAAATAGGAAAAAGAGGAAAAGGAAAGAAAAGCAAAGGGAAAAAAAATGAAAAAAACTTCAGATAACTTGAAAAATGATCAAAATCGTTTACGTTATGGATCTCTAGTCAAAATTTGGTTAAAAAGACTACATTAGCAAATCATAAAAAAATTTAGGATTAAATTAGTTAAATTGAAAAATTTAGAACTAAATTAATATCTATCTAATAAGTTTACGGCTATTTTTTATTTTATAACTATCCCGTTATTGATCACCAACTAAAGTTTCTCCAATTAGGGATGGAAAAATCATAAAATTACGATAAATTTATTTTAGATGTGCTATTTTACCTTTTAGCGACTTTTACCCCAGCAATCCCAGAAGACGAAAGTCTGTCTTTCCTTAATCCACGCCAATATGATGTCACACATACGAAGTTTTGACACGTGCCGAATTATCATGTTCTTATTGCACACCAGAAAATCACTTCCACAACCCCTCTTTACCTAGTGCAGTGCCAGACCCGGCCCCATGATCGTGGCCTTGCCTTCTCATTTCTAATCCTCACTATTGACAACAACCTCCACTATGCCATCTTCGCCACCAGTGGAGGTGGTCAATGGGCGGGATGGTATTGTGCTGGATAGGTCTGACTTATTGCCCAAGTTCACTTATTAAGAGAAATATGTAAACCTTTTCCGAGTTGAGTGCCCCTGGACCACGGCCCAATCGAGGTGAGTTGAACCTTATAATTAGATGCCCCCGCCACCCCCCCAACACACACACACAAGTTTGCCTTCGAGCACTTTTCATGTGCACGAGCTAGTGGGTTGTTAGATACATGATTAGGTTTAGTCACCGATCTAGGGGCGTTCAACTCAAGAAATGTGCATACGTACTTCTTTGGCCCTGCCCAACGTAAGTTTGTCTTCGAACACTTTTCGTGCGCATGGCCTAGTGGGCTGTTAGACTCATGATTAGGTTTAGTCACCAGTCTCAACCACGATGCGGCCCCTCCACCCAAGGAGGCGCCTTCCTCCTTTATATCAGTGAGATCTTGACTCTATCTCAATGATGACTGGTAGTGGCGACAAAATCAGAATTTGTAAGGTAATTCTTAACGAACATTATGTTAGTGAATGGACTTTGACTAACCTTTCTACTAAAGTAATGTATGATACACCCACCCATGGGCAACTTAGTTGGTGTTTGTTCTCTCTTTCATCACAAAGATCGAGAGTTTGAGTCCTTCTGTTTCTAACATGACTTAAGTGAGGGTCCTAGAGGTGGATTACTGAACCAGCCCCCCGAGGTATTGACGTTTGGTCCGAGGTGTACTGCGCACTCTACGGGGTGTGGGCTGCCCGGTGGATCCTCGGTTAAAAAAAGAAGAAGTAATGCATGATACATCCATAATTAAATTATATTTTTAATA
This sequence comes from Eucalyptus brandiana, assembly GCA_014182725.1. Classification (NCBI taxonomy): domain Eukaryota; kingdom Viridiplantae; phylum Streptophyta; class Magnoliopsida; order Myrtales; family Myrtaceae; genus Eucalyptus; species Eucalyptus brandiana. The sequence goes on from CM024669.1 coordinate 37,217,790, forward strand.
AATGGAAAAGTTAACCTAAACAACTTAAACTGCCCTACTAGGCATATATATAATGGTATAAAATCTGTAATTTTTCACAAGAAAATGTAATACGAAGAAAGAGATAATGAGCACGCATAAGCTAATATTTTAGTCCATTCTAAACTAGAAGAAAGAGAGCTGATTCTATCTGCGCTATAGATGAATTACACAAAACCCTAGCATATATAGAGGAAGAAAATATAAATGTTTCGATTTGTACAATTTATGGATGAGGAAACCGTTGTTTAGAGTTGAGGTTTTTATTTTCATCTTATCTTTTTACATTTTTTTGTCCATTAGATACGCATACGCTATTTTAATTGTAATTCATGCTAACTAAAGTGATATGGCCACGCTTTTGATGGAATATTTTGGGAAAAGAGTTTGAAATTAAAATTAAAGATGTGATAACTCTTTATGTTGTAGATTCAAAATTTGTTGGGGAGTAGGGGACAATTCGTTTATAATTGAAATTTGAAATCCATACGAAGTTGATAATCTCGTAAGAAGAGATACTCAATAAACTTTATACTCCTCCCGAATATACTATAGTTTCCTTTCCGTAAGTCGTGAATCGCGATGAATGTCGAATCTAGAATAGATTGCGTATCGCAATTATGTTGGTCGGCTGATGGCTGTCGGTTAAATAGTTTGGATCAACTGGACTCCTTTAAGCTTTCCAGCCAACTAAACGTCGGGGCCAAAGAACATTTCCAAATGCGGAGTATGCCATAAAGAGAAAATAATCACAACCTTGAAGCTTCTCAATAATGGTGAGGAAGTCACGATCGGCAAACGACACCAACATCTTTCACGTAATATCATGAGGACGAATCTTTCAGCAGCCAACTGGTCATTGACCTTCCCAGCACGCTTACATCAATCAATTTCTTTATTATCAAACACATGCACACGCGCACCCACACACGCACACGCGCACCCACACCTAAAGCTTCAACCCAGAGCCATGCAGCTTCTCTTCCCCAACGCGGTCAATCTTCTCGGCCATGTCAACGCTCAAGTAATTTACCCAATCTCCAACCTCGCCTCTCCTAAAGAACGCCTTGTTCTCTTCCCCTGACGCCAGCTTGCCGCTCTTGTTCACCTCCAGCCCGCTCAAATTGTCAAACCTACAGAGCCTCAGTATTTCGTCCACCGTCCCTTCTCTCAGCTCTTCTTGACTGAACGGACACTCCAGAAAACCGGCCAGCCTCCTCAGGTTAGCGCGCGGGTCCTCCATCATGTCCTCGTACTTCAGGAACAACACCTTCTCGGGTGTCTCCGAGCTCGCCTTGTGGTACCCCAGCACGTGGTCCCAGTAAGGCCCGAACAAGCTGACGCCTCGGCAGAACCTGTCGAGCGACTCCTGCAGAGAGTTCTCACCCCTGTCCTTGGGCCTCAGCTTGTTGGTGAAGTGCCAGAGCGAGACGCAGGTGTCTTTAGGGTTCCTGCATAAGTACACCAGCTTGCACTTGGAGTCCCTCACCGGCTGAGGGAGCGATTGATAAGGCAAGTGCGTAGCAAAGAGCCTCGGGGGCGGGAGTGAGGCAAGGTCCGGAGTGTCCTGCTCGACGTAGAGCTTTAATTCCAGAAACGGCACCAGGTCGTGAGGGTTATGGTTCAGCAGAGGGTGTTGTCGTTGTGAGCCCGAGCCCGAGTACTTGGTCCGGTTGAGGAGGGCGAAGAGGATGGCCTTGAGCCAGGTAGTGCCGGACTTCGGGGTGGTGACGAGGAGGATGTCGGTGTCTTGGGCTCGGAAGTGTCTCTGGCAAGCCAGGACACCCTTCAAGTGCCTTGGGCCGACCCAGAAGCCTTGGTATAGGTGGAGGGTGGTGCCAACCCAGCCTTGTTCGGACGGGAGAGAGGGAAGGAGGTCTCTGCATTCTTGAGAGACGTCATCATCTTGCAAGTACTTTGGGAGGGATGGAGATTGAGCCATTGTTAGTGGTGGATTAGGTTTTCAACCTGGCTCTTGATCTCAGAAAAAGAAGAAGGGTTGGTTTGACTGTTTGAGACTTTTGTTGCAGTAATCCTATATATAAGGGTGTGCATGGTCTGGGCGGGTGGTTCTCGACTTAGAATTAGGAACCGCCAGCTAAGGACCAGTTATTAAAAATTGGAACCGGGATCCACCCGTTTGTTGCATGGATTCACTCAGGATCCACTCGTTTGTTGCATGGATTCACTCAGGAGGAATGGAGATTGAGCCATTGTTATGTGGTGGATTAGGTTTCAAGCTGGCTCTTGATCTTAGAAAAAGAAGAAGAAGGGCTGGTTTGAGACTTTTGTTGTGGTAGTATCTCTATATATAATATCTTAAAGAGATAAATGACACAAATAGTCACTAAACTTAGGTCTAATATGCAATGTAGTTCATGAACTTCTAATTTATTTAATATGATCCATAAATTTTTTTAATTCATTAAATATGGTTATTAGACTTTTGGTACATGTTCAATTTATTTCCTGAACTATATGTAAATGTTCAATATTATCTTTCCATTAATTCAATTTCAAGAAAAATATTGAATATTTCCATAAAGCGTAGGGATTGAATTAAACATGTATTAAAAGCTTATAGACCCACATTAAACAAATTAAAATTTCAGGAATCACATTGCATATTGGGATAAAGTTTAGGGGCCACATTGAATAAATTAAATATTTAGAGACCACATTACATATTAAATCAAAGTTCAGATATCATTTATGTCATTTTCCCTATATGAAAAAGAAGGGGATTCGATGAGCTGCTCGCTTTTCGTGCCTTTCGAAGTAGGGGTGAGCAGTTCCCGGTTCCTTATAGGTTTCGCCTAGAACCTGGAACCTACTCTCGGGTATAGGTTCCTCATTTTTTGGAACTTGGAACCTACCCGTCAGAAGTAAGAATATAGAACCTATTTTGTCACAGGTTCTGGGGTCGATTCCAGGTTCCAACATGTCATTTTCTCTCTCTCTCTTTTTTTTTTTTGGTTTCATTTTTAGTTAAAAAAAAAACGGAAATGAACTTCGCAACAATAATAAACAAGCTTGTCATTCATCAAAGAAAATACTGCACGAACATAGAATCTATAATACTCATAAACGCTTAATATTCTAGAATGTGAACCAACATTCTACACGGTGATACTAGCAAAAATGAGTATGCCACATATTACGTCAAACCTATTCTGAATATTCTACAAATGACAAGTGATAATGGTTACTAGCAAACAAGTACCCTTTTGGAATTGCCATCTCCATTGTTGTCTTGGGAATTGAGACTAAATTGAGACTATCTAACTTGCAACTTAGATGATGTATTTCTCTGCAAAAGCAAAAGAAGTAACATGAGCATTTTGTGAAGCTAGTGCACATTGAGAAGCCTTTGAATCAGCCAAGATATACAAATCCAGTAAGTCTCGGGTGCTTTATGACTCAAATGAACATATAATGTTAGATAGGATGTCTAAAATAAATGTACGAAACTCTAGCTTCTATACCATTGGAAGAAACATGGCCGACCACACTTCTAGGGCCATATTCACCGCTTGACCGAGAGATTGAAATCCAAGAGCTACCCTTGCTAGCGTAGCCTAAGCCTGCCAATACATATATCACGAATCAGTAAGCCCCTTCTTATAAAGATCATATTCACTTGTTCTCTTTGTACCAAACATAGATTTTTTTACAAACCACCGAGTCTGAATATTGTACAGCTTTGACCTTCTCATACGACAATGTGCAACCTACTACTTGATTCAATAGAAATGCGCACCCTCAGACCCTTTTCAAAGAGGATAAATCGCCAAAGATCCTTAGTACCAACAACAACAGCACGCATGTCGAAAGATTTCTAGCCCAGAGGGTTTGAGCTTTCTCAGGGCTCTTGGAGTTCTCCACGTACTCAGATGCTTGTTCAGATATTGCTACAATCTGAAACAAGAGAAAGAGGTCATTCATATTTTGAAAGGTTGGATAGTAAGTAGCAATTTATGCAAGCAAGGATTCATAAAAGCAATGACACGAGATGATAGAATCAAGGAGTAATAATTGGCCCAAACGGCTTCAAGAATATCTTGTACATGACAAAGACCATATGCAGCATATTATGTCATAAACTAAATTCGATTCACCAGATTCAGTCAACGATGATATTTCAAATTCTAAATCAATTGTAAATTTGCAGATAGAGACGCATTTATAAAATAGGCAAATAATGCAACAATTTGCTTCTCATTGTAATAACTCAGAGAATAAGCAACGGCATGTAGGTCTAAGGATTCATGTTCCCAATAAAAGATATATCAAGTGACACAAATACCATAGAAAAATCTCACATTCAGATGCAACTAGAGAAAAAGTATACATTTCCAATAGTATGCAATCATGTCCTCTATTAAAAATAGATTGATCTCACAAGGTAAAAAAAGGGACAAGGCAAAATGGCCCACCAGTCGCTCCAACCAATTCCATCTTATAGATCCATCATTCCGAATGACAAGTTGCCGCAAAATTCTTCTCATATCAGGATTGGGGTCTGCCAGAAGCCTCCCAATGACAAAAGGGTAAGCACTCTCAACAACTTTAAAATCAGGGTCTAGAAGTTTTGCGGTCCCTTCTAGTGATCCTAGGGCTCTTAACACCAAGACATAGTCTGGTGGGAGTGAAAAGTTAAATTCATACATGATATCATACAGCTAATTCATTATTCCCTGCCATTCGAAATAGCAACAGTAATTCACAGTTTAATTTCATCCATATTATACAGCAAGATTCCACAACCTCTATGTGATAGATAAAAGCGAAAGGGATCGATCAGCAGCTTCAACCAATTTTACACCTGCACGAACATTATGCTCCACTGACATAACGCCACAACCAAAGGGATGTCAAAAATCTATTAGTGCACTTTATTTTCTCATGGACACAAGCATTTGAGTGTAGTTTGGGACATAAAGAATGCATACTTATGCCGAGGGTTGAGCGGCATCGAGAAGGGCGAGTGGTGTTGAGGGTCAAGCAGCATCAAAAGGGGCGAGCGGTGTGGAAGGGTGTCGAGTGGCATTGAGGGTTGAGCGGCGCCGAGGGTCGAGCAGCGTCAAGAGAGGCGTCAAGTGGTGCCAAGGGTTGAGCGGCGTCGAGGGTCGAGCAACGTCCAAAGGGGCGAGCGGCATCGATTATGCAAAATTTTTGCAAATTGTTAAGGAAATCCCTAATGTGTCGTACGAAATGTTGAGTAGTTTTGAATTTTAATTTTATATATGCTATTCATTTTATTTATTTGAAGAAAGGGCATTATATATTATGTGAATATTATTACAGCTTATTTGTGCAAAAAGTTCGTTAAGTTTATGCAGATTGAATTCGAGAAGAGCTTGATTGAAGAAAATAAATTTTTGCCTCGAATTTCAAAATGCAAATGATTGTTGTGGATATTGTTACTACAAAGGAAATAATGGAAAAATATTCTGCAAGCCACAATTAGTGCTATTTGCAAATATTGTCATGATGACAAGGGGAGAAAGTGAATCGAAAAGGAAAGGCAAGAATCGTGATCATCTTAAAAAGGCAACAAATTGAGAGGGAGCATTGATTAATTATGGAAAAATATTTTTGAATCGATCGTGATCTTGATTATTATGGAAAGAAGGAAAAGGTAAATGTATCAGAATTTATTAAGTTCTAAAAAAAAATTCGGTTAGTACATCTTTTATTACCTTTTTTCATTAACAAATCTCTTATTGATATTATCATTTTATTATGACAAAATGGGTCAAGTGAATTTTATAATGCATCCGTGATTTTTATTGGATATTATGATATATATGATCGAAGTGAGCTATTGCATATATTTAATATTCGACTTACTTTATAAAAGTTGATTTTTTGAAAATTGTGTTTCATGCAAGATATATTTGTTATCATTTTATATTCTTTATGTGATACTATTTCTATTGTTATCACTTTTTGATTATGACAAAAAATGGGGAGAGAATATAAATATGCATATGTGTTGATTGGTTGATATTATTGCATAATATTGAGCTGCGATTACTTTTCTATATATTGTTATGCTCAATCTATTTGCTATCTTGAATTATATTATTCTTTGAGATTGTCTTGATTTATTATTATCTTTAAAAGTATGATTACACATCTACATATTTAGAAATTGTTTTGTCATCATAAAAAATGAGGAGATTGTTAGGGAAATCCCTTATGATGTTTTGAAGATGACAAAATAAATCAAAGGCTACTAACGTGTTTAATGGTTAAATAATAAACTATGCAGATGATAGAACATGTAAATGATATTGTCAATATCTGAAGACTGGCAGAAGACTGAACGTAACACGTGTCCAAAGTATATTATGAAGATTTCCAGACTTCTGTGTCAAAATCTGAAGACGCGACTTTAGTGTCAAAGTCTGTTTTACATCGAAGTCCGCAAACTTTAACAAATTCCAGATCGAACGTGAATAAAGAACCGGAAGACAGATTCTATCTTCGAAGCTAAACTTATTCGAGACTATGTCCAAACTTTAAAGCCAAATTTGTTCAAAAGCGAGAATATGTTCGGACTTACGTTCATATTGTAAAGTCGTTGCGCTCAAACTTAGGCTCCGTTCGTTTCGCGGAAAATAACTTCCAGGAAAATATTTTTCGGATTTTCCGGTGTTCGGGTGGGCGGAAAATCACGGTCAACGGAAAACATTTTCCGTTGACCGGAAAAATTTCTTTGCAGCTTGGAAAATGTTTTCCTCTTTTCAAAAGAGGAAAACATTTTCCAAGCCTCGCCTCTTCTCTTCCTTCGGTTCTTGTTCTCTCTCTCTCTCTCTTGCTCTCCTTGCTGCGAAGTCGGCTTCGACGACGTCCTTCTCCGAGACCAGCCTCCGCCCTCCCTGGCCGCTCCTGCCCGCCTGCTCCGGCCGGGGCGCTGCCGCCACCGCCGCGCTCCGCTTCCCCGGCGGCTCGAAGCCGCTCGGGAGGATCCGGCTCAAGAGGGAGCTCCGCGGTGGCGTCGGGAGGCTCGCGGGAGATCGTCACCGAGATCCGGCGAGCTCGGGTGAGATTGGCCGAGCCTCGAGCTCGCCGGATCCGGGCGGCGGAGCTCGCGGCTCGCCGGATCCGGGCGAGCTCGAGCTCGTTGCTAGATCCGGCGAGCTCGGGTGAGATCGGCCGAGCCTCGAGCTCGCCGGAGTGGCCACCGGGTCTCTCGATCGGCCGCCGGGCAGCCCGGCCATCGTCGGCCGGAAGGAGGCGGCGGCGGCGGAACGAGGAGGAAGAAGGAGGAGGAAGGAGGCGACGGCGAACGAAGCCGCTCGGGAGGAATCGGGAGGAAGAAGGAGGAGGAAGGAGGAAGGAAAAAAATAAATAAATAAAAATTTCTATTTTAAAAATATAAATAATTAAAAAATCATTTTTTAAAAATATATAAATAAATAAAATAAATTTTTTGGTCAATTAAAAATATTAAAATTCAATTTTTGATAATTTTTTTCGGGAAAATGTTTGAGCTAACGAACAAGTGGAAAATATTTTCCACTCAAATTTTAGATTTTGGCCGAACACCGGAAAATAGAGTCATTTTCCGGAAAATAACTTCCAGGGAAAATGTTTTCCGAAACATGATATTTTCCGTGAAACGAACGGAGTTAGATTGTAAAGTCTATCGCTCTCAGACTTTACATCCAGAACGAGACAGAACATAACACAAGCCCTAAATGTATAACGGCTAGTGATCTGGTTTGGATTCTACATTAAGATTGATTTGATTAACTCAATCCAATTGATTGACAATTGGATCTTGAAGACAATAACTTTCTAAACGAAGAAGCTCTACTTATGGAAACCAAGATTTTATTTGTATGAGCGATCGTAATCAATTTGAGATTCTACTTTTGTCACTCAATGGCTCATAAATCTTCTAGATACTGATTTGTCCAATGGGTAGATTGGAAGATGATTCTCAAGATACTGTCCAACGGCTAGTTTGGAAGTGGAGGAGTATTTAAGGAGATCAAGGACCGATGAGCAAGTAAGAGACGGAGCGTAGAATTTATAATTCCAAAGTCTGAGCGACCTTTGTTCATACACTTGTCTTTAGTGAGCTTAAACGTTTGTGATCGTGAGAGAAATACCAAAAGAGTGACTTAGTGAGATAGTGTGATCTATTACAAAGTGTTTGCACTCAAAGTTGTAATCTCTTGTTGATTGCATAGTGGAATCCAGCAGAAGGCTGTTAGCGTGGGAGAGTAGACGTAGGCTTGATCTAAGCTGAACCATTATAAATCTCGTGTTCTTATTTGCTTCCCTGAATTCCTTTATTTTGTTCGTAGTTCTATTTAATTGCTAAAGTCTAAACTCGCTGAAAGTCTGTTGTACTTCAGACTCAGTTTCAAAAGTCTATTGTTCTTCAGACTCAAATTCAAAAGAAAAATTATTTCTATTGTTCTTAACGAAAAATTTTCTTCACACCTATTCACCCCCTCTAGGTGTTCATACTAGCACTTTCAGAGAGTTCAAACTAGAGAAGGACCCCTAGCAAAAAGCTCGACATTGCTTCTCCCTCCTCCTCTTCTTCTTGAACATCCTCATTGACCATCAATATTCGCCAATCCTACTAGGAATCCAAGAAGCCACAAGCCAGGCCGAATAAGATCCGACTCACCCGCGGAATCCCTTGCCTGACCCCGATCCCAAGCATGAGGCCCCTCCCCCACCCACACACACAACTCCTCCGATTACGTGCCCTAGCCCAAGCTCAATCCCAACTATGTCGCCCCTCCTCCTCCATCCTTGGCAAGGCCTTGAGCTCCGATCTCCAACAGCGCCTCCTCCTCCATGCCTGCGGAGTTGAATCCCTACATCGCTCCTGCTTTTGCTCTCCAATAATCTGTTAAGAGTAAGTGTACCGATTCGGCGATGTGTTGCCTTCTATGGGTTCTTCGGATTCGATATTGAGGAGACCGTGGATTGCTTTCGGGTTCTTTTGTTTGTTTACTGATTCGTGAATCTCATGAATATGTCCCTATACAATGGATTCGATAACGGACGTGGTTGGGAGATAGGGAAAGAGTAATTTCTATCAGTGGGGAGTATGAATCACGTCTTAACATAAAAGCATCATGCTCTCACTTGATATCACAAATAAATCAAATGTTCAGTATTGTTTTAAAATTTTTGACATGCTTGCTGAAAACTAAAAGGGGAGTCATCATTTGAGTGTATAGTGCTATGAGATGGTATTAACACCCGATGAATATTGGCTATCGAACGAATCTACGAGAATCTAGACTGATGTTGCAGTTGTCGTCACTTTGTAAACTAATGTTATAAAAAATTTGAATGAATTCTTGTCCTCTTTCTTCTTGATCTTCAAGAAAGGATGTCGGTATTGAAGTACCTTACAATCATAACTCAGAATAATCTAAACTAATCGTATTAGGTCAGCAACTCTATTAGACACTGGTCGATCATCTTTTTCAACTAACGTTGCCATCTCATTGAGCAACGTTTAAAAATGCTGAAGTTTGGAGGCATTATTCTCTCTAGGGCATTAATGATCGAGTATTTTCAGTCGTGACGTTGAAGGGAGAGGCATATTGCATGAGAAGATTCATTGCTGGGTCCATTATTGCTCTCGAATAATGTTAGCAATCCGTGCACGCTTTATTCAACTCCTTTCTTTTCTGACATGTACAGGCTTTAACTTGAAAGTTGCGACCGATCCGCGTATGTTTACACGAGTTGGACTGCGCGAACTTGTAGGTTCGTGCTTATTATGGACAAAAGTAATTAATGGGATGTTTCAGGGCATGAGAGGGAGGACATGAGGAGCTACAGTGTGCATGAACTCTTGCCAGGTTTGGCGGACGGTGATTTAGATTCAAGGTTTACTTTTTGTCTCATCCTCTCTGGTGCAAAACTAGAGAGGATGAGAAAACTATAGTTGATTCCATTAACATGTTGCACAAGCTTTTACCGTAAGCCTTTATTGACTAAGATTGCTTGCAAAAATTTCTCAAATAAAGAAAAAAAGTATTGAAAAGGCATTAGATTTATATAGTGTAATCAACTTCTCGTATCCATGAAGTTTTTGATTAACAAAAATAAAATATTCTCCTACATGTTACTTAGGTGTTCTATCAATCCATAATAGATTAGTCAATTAATTTGCATGTTAAAGATCATTTAATCGAAACCCTAGAGTTGTGATTGGTGTGAGTTTGAGAGAGTTCATGTTAAGTGTTTGCTTAGTAATCCACTAACTTTCTCTTGATGATTCATCTCTGAAAATGTCACGATAATCAATTAAAGTAAAATGATTTATTTTTACTACCAAACTCTAACCATGATTTACACTTCGATTATTATATTGCATGACAATTTTACATGAATGAGCTTCTCTTTCTAGATGAATCAATGTTAAGAATTAAGCAAATCGAGTATATCTGCAATTTTCGACTAAAAAATTGTGTCACTAATAGTAGAATTCGGCCACATCGTTATTTCATGGGGGAAAGTGCTTTACTGCGTATTACCAATTTTTCACTGCTAAAATTCCCTTGCAGATTTTAATTTAATATTTCAGGTTTCATTTGGAGATATAGGCACTCGTAATTCAATTTCTGCAACTATTTATACGTAATTAATGAAGCAAATGAGCAAATATACAATTAAACATAACATACATAATGTGGCATAAGCATAAAATAATCTTTGCAGTTAATAAAAAAGCTGAAATTCAAGTATCCAGCTATACATCACATAGAGCATCGGAAGAAATATAAAATATACAGAGGGGGACCAACCTCCTCAATGATTAGAAAAAAAAAAAAAAGAAGAAGAAGAGGAAAACTCAAGATCATATTATAATATAAAGGTGTTCCAACCTTTTCAATTATCAACCCGAAAAGCCCAAAATGCAGATCAGCATATAAAGGGCGGATCATCATATAAAGCTTTTCCGACCTTCTCAACTATGCCGACATCCTTGAGATTGAGCAAATCCTTTGGGCTATGAAATCTAGGGCTCACTGGGATCAATGGCGAGAAAATACCACTCTTAGACTCGTGAACAATGGGGAAAGGACAGGAAGGGCTCATGACTTATCCCTTTCAAGATCACTTCAAGTATCTCTTTACTGCTGAAAAGATTATAGTAGTCGCGAAATTCCTGAGAAGCCTATCTTCCGGAACACCCTGGATGAGAACACCCTTCATTTTATAAATCTCCTTCCCTCGAGAATGGGTGTTTGAACTTTAACCTTTTATTCTGTTGTTGATTCAAATTTTGTTTGGGAGTAGGGGACACTTTGCTTATAATTGAAATTTGAAATCCATACAAACTTGATAATTTCGTAACAAGAGATACTCAATAAACTTTATACTTCTCCCGAATATACTATAGTTTCCTTTCCATAAGTGGTGAATCACAATGAATGTCGAATCTAGAATAGATCACGTATCGCAATTATGTTGGTAGGCTGATGGCTGTCGGTTAAATAGTTTGGATCAATTGGACTCCTTGAAGCTTTCCAGCCAACTAAACGTGGGAGCCAGAGAACATATAAAGAGAAAAGAATCACAACCTTGAAGCTTCTCAATAATGGTGAGGAAGCCACGATTGGCAAACGACACCAACATCTTTCACGTAATATCATGAGGACGAATCTTTCAGCAGCCAACTGGTTATGGACCTTCCCAGCATGCTTATGTCAATCAATTTCTTTATTATCAAACACACGCACACGCGCACCCATACCTGGTCCTAAAGCTTCAACCCAGAGCCATGCAGCTTCTCTTCCCCAACGCGGTCAATTTTCTCGGCCATGTCAACGCTCAAGTAATTTACCCAATCTCCAACCTCGCCTCTCCTAAAGTACGCCTTGTTCTCTTCCCCCGACGCCAGCTTGCCGCTCTTGTTCACCTCCAGCCCGCTCAAATTGTCAAAACTACAGAGCCTCAGTATTTCGTCCACCGTCCCTTCTCTCAGCTCTTCTTGACTGAACGGACACTCCAGAAAACCGGCCAGCCTCCTCAGGTTAGCGCGCGGGTCCTCCATCATGTCCTCGTACTTCAGGAACAACACCTTCTCGGGTGTCTCCGAGCTCGCCTTGTGGTACCCCAGCACGTGGTCCCAGTAAGGCCCGAACAAGCTGACGCCTCGGCAGAACCTGTCGAGCGACTCCTGCAGAGAGTTCTCACCCCTGTCCTTGGGCCTCAGCTTGTTGGTGAAGTGCCAGAGCGAGACGCAGGTGTCTTTGGGGTTCCTGCATAAGTACACCAGCTTGCACTTGGAGTCCCTCACCGGCTGAGGGAGCGATTGGTAAGGCAAGTGCGTAGCAAAGAGCCTCGGGGGCGGGAGTGAGGCAAGGTCCGGAGTGTCCTGCTCGACGTAGAGCTTTAATTCCAGAAACGGCACAAGGTCGTGAGGGTTATGGTTCAGCAGAGGGTGTTGTCGTTGCGAGCCCGAGCCCGAGTACTTGGTACGGTTGAGGAGGGCGAAGAGGATGGCCTTGAGCCAGGTAGTGCCGGACTTCGGGGTGGTGACGAGGAGGATGTCGGTGTCTTGGGCTCGGAAGTGTCTCTGGCAAGCCAGGACACCCTTCAAGTGCCTTGGGTTGACCCAGAAGCCCTGGTATAGGTGGACGGTGGTGCTAACCCAGCCTTGTTCGGACGGGAGAGAGGGAAGGAGGTCTCTGCATTCTTGAGAGACGTCATCATCTTGCAAGTACTTTGGGAGGGATGGAGATTGAGCCATTGTTATGTGGTGGATTAGGTTTCAAGCTGGCTCTTGATCTTAGAAAAAGAAGAAGAAGGGCTGGTTTGAGACTTTTGTTGTGGTAGTATCTCTATATATAATATCTTAAAGAGATAAATGACACAAATAGTCACTAAACTTAGGTCTAATATGCAATGTAATTCATGAACTTCTAATTTATTCAATATGATTCATAAATTTTTTTAATTCATTAAATATGGTTATTAGACTTTTGGTACATGTTCAATTTATTTCCTAAACTATATGGAAATGTTCAATATTATCTTTCCATTAATTCAAGTTCAAGAAAAATATTGAATATTTCCATAAAGCGTAGGGATTGAATTAAACATGTATTAAAAGCTTATAGACCCACATTAAACAAATTAAAATTTCAGGAATCACATTGCATATTGGGATAAAGTTTAGGGGCCACATTGAATAAATTAAATATTTAGAGACCACATTACATATTAAATCAAAGTTCAGATATCATTTATGTCATTTTCCCTATATGAAAAAGAGGGGGATTCGATGAGCTGCTCGCTTTTCGTGCCTTTCGGAGTAGGGGTGAGCAGTTCCGGCCCATATAGGTTTCGCCTGGAACTTGGAACCTACCCTCGGGTATAGGTTCCTCATTTTTTGGAACCTGGAACCTACCCGTTAGAAGTAAGAATCTAGAACCTATTCTGTCACAGGTTCTGGGGTCGATTCCAGGTTCCAACAGGTCATTTTCTCTCTCTCTTTTTTTTTTTTTTTTTTTTTTTTTTGGTTTCATTTTTAGTTAAAAAAAAAAACGGAAATGAACGCAACAATAATAAACAAGCTTGTCATTCATCAAAGAAAATACTGCACGAACATAGAATCTATAATACTCATAAACGCTTAATATTCTAGAATGTGAACCAACATTCTACACGGTGATACTAGCAAAAATGAGTATGCCACATATTACGTCAAACCTATTCTGAATATTCTACAAATGACAAGTGATAATGGTTACTAGCAAACAAGTACCCTTTTGGAATTGCCATCTCCATTGTTGTCTTGGGAATTGAGACTAAATTGAGACTATCTAACTTGCAACTTAGATGATGTATTTCTCTGCAAAAGCAAAAGAAGTAACATGAGCATTTTGTGAAGCTAGTGCACATTGAGAAGCCTTTGAATCAGCCAAGATATACAAATCCAGTAAGTCTCGGGTGCTTTATGACTCAAATGAACATATAATGTTAGATAGGATGTCTAAAATAAATGTACGAAACTCTAGCTTCTATACCATTGGAAGAAACATGGCCGACCACACTTCTAGGGCCATATTCACCGCTTGACCGAGAGATTGAAATCCAAGAGCTACCCTTGCTAGCGTAGCCTAAGCCTGCAAATACATATATCACGAATCAGTAAGCCCCTTCTCATAAAGATCATATTCACTTGTTCTCTTTGTACCAAACATAGATTTTTTTACAAACCACCGAGTCTGAATATTGTACAGCTTTGACCTTCTCATACGACAATGTGCAACCTACTACTTGATTCAGTAGAAATGCGCACCCTCAGACCCTTTTCAAAGAGGATAAATCGCCAAAGATCCTTAGTACCAGCAACAACAGCACGCATGTCGAAAGATTTCCAGCCCAGAGGGTTTGAGCTTTCTCAGGGCTCTTGGAGTTCTCCACGTACTCAGATGCCTGTTTAGATATTGCTACAATCTGAAACAAGAGAAAGAGGTCATTCATATTTTGAAAGGTTGGATAGTAAGTAGCAATTTATGCAAGCAAGGATTCATAAAAGCAATGACACGAGATGATAGAATCAAGGAGTAATAATTGGCCCAAACGGCTTCAAGAATATCTTGTACATGACAAAGACCATATGCAGCATATTATGTCATAAACTAAATTCGATTCACCAGATTCAGTCAACGATGATATTTCAAATTCTAAATCAATTGTAAATTTGCAGATAGAGACGCATTTATAAAATAGGCAAATAATGCAACAATTTGCTTCTCATTGTAATAACTCAGAGAATAAGCAACGGCATGTAGGTCTAAGGATTCATGTTCCCAATAAAAGATATATCAAGTGACACAAATACCATAGAAAAATCTCACATTCAGATGCAACTAGAGAAAAAGTATACATTTCCAATAGTATGCAATCATGTCCTCTATTAAAAATAGATTGATCTCACAAGGTAAAAAAAGGGACAAGGCAAAATGGCCCACCAGTCGCTCCAACCAATTCCATCTTATAGATCCATCATTCCGAATGACAAGTTGCCGCAAAATTCTTCTCATATCAGGATTGGGGTCTGCCAGAAGCCTCCCAATGACAAAAGGGTAAGCACTCTCAACAACTTTAAAATCAGGGTCTAGAAGTTTTGCGGTCCCTTCTAGTGATCCTAGGGCTCTTAACACCAAGACATAGTCTGGTGGGAGTGAAAAGTTAAATTCATACATGATATCATACAGCTAATTCATTATTCCCTGCCATTCGAAATAGCAACAGTAATTCACAGTTTAATTTCATCCATATTATACAGCAAGATTCCACAATCTCTATGTAATAGATAAAAGCGAAAGGGATCGATCAGCAGCTTCAACAAATTTTACACCTGCACGAACATTATGCTCCACTGACATAACGCCACAACCACAGGGATGTCAAAAATCTATTAGTGCACTTTATTTTCTCATGGACACAAGCATTTGAGTGTAGTTTGGGACATAAAGAATGCATACTTATGCCGAGGCTTGAGCGGCATCGAGAAGGGCGAGCGGTGTGGAAGGATGTCGAGTGGCATTGAGGGTTGAGCGGCGCCGAGGGTCGAGCAGCGTCAAGAGAGGCGTCAAGTGGTGCCAAGGGTTGAGCGGCGTCGAGGGTCGAGCAACATCCAAAGGGGCGAGCGGCATCGATTGTGCAAATTTTTTGCAAATTGTTAAGGAAATCCCTAATGTGTCGTACGAAATGTTGAGTAGTTTTGAATTTTAAATTTATATATGCTATTCATTTTATTTATTTGAAGAAAGGGCATTATATATTATGTGAATATTATTACAGCTTATTTGTGCAAAAAGTTCGTTAAGTTTATGCAGATTGAATTCGAGAAGAGCTTGATTGAAGAAAATAAATTTTTGCCTCGAATTTCAAAATGCAAATGATTGTTGTGGATATTGTTACTACAAAGGAAATAATGGAAAAATATTCTGCTCAACGTGCACAAGCCACAATTAGTGCTATTTGCAAATATTGTCATGATGACAAGGGGAGAAAGTGAATCCAAAAGGAAAGGCAAGAATCTTGATCATCTTAAAAAGTTAACAAATTGAGAGGGAGTATTGATTAATTATGGAAAAATCTTTTTGAATCGATCGTGATCTTGATTATTATGGAAAGAAGGAAAAGGTAAATGTATAAGAATTTATTAAGTTCTAAAAAAAAATTCGGTTAGTACATCTTTTATTACCTTTTTTTCATTAACAAATCTCTTATTGATATTATCATTTTATTATGACAAAATGGGTCAAGTGAATTTTATAATGCATCCGTGATTTTTATTGGATATTATGATATATATGATCGAAGTGAGCTATTGCATATATTTAATATTCGACTTACTTTATAAAAGTTGATTTTTTGAAAATTGTGTTTCATGCAAGATATATTTGTTATCATTTTATATTCTTTATGTGATACTATTTCTATTGTTATCACTTTTTGATTATGACAAAAAATGGGGAGAGAATATAAATATGCATATGTGTTGATTGGTTGATATTATTGCATAATATTGAGCTGCGATTACTTTTCTATATATTGTTATGCTCAATCTATTTGCTATCTTGAATTATATTATTCTTTGAGATTGTCTTGATTTATTATTATCTTTAAAAGTATGATTACACATCTACATATTTAGAAATTGTTTTGTCATCATAAAAAATGAGGAGATTGTTAGGGAAATCCCTTATGATGTTTTGAAGATGACAAAATAAATCAAAGGCTACTAACGTGTTTAATGGTTAAATAATAAACTATGCGAGATGATAGAACATGTAAATGATATTGTCAATATCCGAAAGATCGCGTAAGACTTAACGTAACACGTGTCCAAAGTATATTATGAAGATTTCCAGACTTCGTGTCAAAATGAAGACCGCCGAGACTTTAGTGTCAAAGTCGTTTTTACATTAGAAGTCCGCAAACTTTAACAAATTCCAGATCGAACGTGAATAAAGAACCGGAAGACAGATTCTATGCTGAAGCTAAACTTATTCAGACTATGTCCAAACTTTAAAGCCAAATTTGTTCAAAAGCAGAATATGTTCAGACTTACGTTCATATTGTAAAGTCTGTTGCGCTCAAACTTAGGCTCCGTTCGTTTCGCGGAAAATAACTTCCAGGAAAATATTTTTCGGATTTTCCGGTGTTCGGGTGGGCGGAAAATCACGGTCAACGGAAAACATTTTCCGTTGACCGGAAAATTCCTTCTTTACAGCTTGGAAAATGTTTTCCTCTTTTCAAAAGAGGAAAACATTTTCCAAGCCTCGCCTCTTCTCTTCCTTCGGTTCTTGTTCTCTCTCTCTCTCTCTTGCTCTCCTTTGCTGCGAAGTCGGCTTCGACGACGTCCTTCTCCGAGACCAGCCCTCCGCCCTCCCGGCCGCTCCCCCCGCCCTGCTCCAGCCGGGGGCGCGCTGCCGCCACCGCCGCGCTCCGCTTCCCCGGCGGCTCGAAGCCGCTCGGGAGGATCCGGCTCAAGAGGGAGCTCCGCGGTGGCGTCGGGAGGCTCGCGGGGAGATCTGTCACCAGATCCGGCGAGCTCGGGTGAGATTGGCCGAGCCTCGAGCTCGCCGGATCTGGCGGCGGAGCTCGCGGCTCGCCGGATCCAGGCGAGCTCGAGCTCTGTTGCTAGATCCGGCGAGCTCGGGTGAGATCGGCCGAGCCTCGAGCTCGCCGGAGTGGCCACCGGGTCTCGATCGGCCGGCGGGCAACCGGCCATCGTCGGGCGGAAGGAGGCGGCGGCGGCGGAACGAGGAGGAAGAAGGAGGAGGAAGGAGGCGACGGCGAACGAAGCCGCTCGGGAGGAATCGGGAGGAAGAAGGAGGAGGAAGGAGGAAGGAAAAAAAATAAATAAATAAAAATTTCTATTTTAAAAATATAAATAATTAAAAAATCATTTTTTAAAAATATATAAATAAATAAAATAAATTTTTTGGTCAATTAAAAATATTAAAATTCAATTTTTGATAATTTTTTCAGGAAAATGTTTGAGCTAACGAAACAGTGGAAAATATTTTCCACTCAAATTTTAGATTTTGGCCGAACACCGGAAAATAGAGTCATTTTCCTGGAAAATAACTTCCAGGAAAATGTTTTCCGGAAACATGATATTTTCCGTGAAACGAACGGAGCCTTAGATTGTAAAGTCTATCGCTCTCAGACTTTACATCCAGAACGAGACAGAACATAACACAAGCCCTAAATGTATAACGGCTAGTGATCTGGTTTGGATTCTACATTAAGATTGATTTGATTAACTCAATCCAATTGATTGACAATTGGATCTTGAAGACAATAACTTTCTAAACGAAGAAGCTCTACTTATGGAAACCAAGATTTTATTTGTATGAGCGATCAGAATCAATTTGAGATTCTACTTTTGTCACTCAATGGCTCATAAATCTTCTAGATACAGATTTGTCCAATGGGTAGATTGGAAGATGATTCTCAAGATACTGTCCAACGGCTAGTTTGGAAGTGGAGGAGTATTTAAGGAGATCAAGGACCGATGAGCAAGTAAGAGACGGAGCGTAGAATTTATAATTCCAAAGTCTGAGCGACCTTTGTTCATACACTTGTCTTTAGTGAGCTTAAACGTTTGTGATCGTGAGAGAAATACCAAAAGAGTGACTTAGTGAGATAGTGTGATCTATTACAAAGTGTTTGCACTCAAAGTTGTAATCTCTTGTTGATTGCATAGTGGAATCCAGCAGAAGGCTGTTAGCGTGGGAGAGTAGACGTAGGCTTGATCTAAGCCGAACCATTATAAATCTCGTGTTCTTATTTGCTTCCCGAATTCCTTTATTTTGTTCGTAGTTCTATTTAATTGCTAAAGTCTAAACTCGCTGAAAGTCCGTTGTACTTCGACTCGGTTTCAAAAGTCTATTGTTCTTCGACTCAAATTCAAAAGAAAAATTATTTCTATTGTTCTTAACGAAAAATTTTCTTCACACCTATTCACCCCCTCTAGGTGTTCATACTAGCACTTTCAGAGAGTTCAAACTAGAGAAGGACCCCTAGCAAAAAGCTCGACATTGCTTCTCCCTCCTCCTCTTCTTCTTGAACATCCTCATTGACCATCAATATTCGCCAATCCTACTAGGAATCCAAGAAGCCACAAGCCAGGCCGAATAAGATCCGACTCACCCGCGGAATCCCTTGCCTGACCCCGATCCCAAGCATGAGGTCCCTCCCCCACCCACACACACAACTCCTCCGATTACGTGCCCTAGCCCAAGCTCAATCCCAACTATGTCGCCCCTCCTCCTCCATCCTTGGCAAGGCCTTGAGCTCCGATCTCCAACAGCGCCTCCTCCTCCATGCCTGCGGAGTTGAATCCCTACATCGCTCCTGCTTTTGCTCTCCAATAATCTGTTAAGAGTAAGTGTACCGATTCGGCGATGTGTTGCCTTCTATGGGTTCTTCGGATTCGATATTGAGGAGACCGTGGATTGCTTTCGGGTTCTTTTGTTTGTTTACTGATTCGTGAATCTCATGAATATGTCCCTATACAATGGATTCGATAACGGACGTGGTTGGGAGATAGGGAAAGAGTAATTTCTATCAGTGGGGAGTATGAATCACGTCTTAACATAAAAGCATCATGCTCTCACTTGATATCACAAATAAATCAAATGTTCAGTATTGTTTTAAAATTTTTGACATGCTTGCTGAAAACTAAAAGGGGAGTCATCATTTGAGTGTATAGTGCTATGACATGGTATTAACACCCGATGAATATTGGCTATCGAACGAATCTACGAGAATCTAGACTGATGTTGCAGTTGTCGTCACTTTGTAAACTAATGTTATAAAAAATTTGAATGAATTCTTGTCCTCTTTCTTCTTGATCTTCAAGAAAGGATGTCGGTATTGAAGTACCTTACAATCATAACTCAGAATAATCTAAACTAATCGTATTAGGTCAGCAACTCTATTAGACACTGGTCGATCATCTTTTTCAACTAACGTTGCCATCTCATTGAGCAACGTTTAAAAATGCTGAAGTTTGGAGGCATTATTCTCTCTAGGGCATTAATGATCGAGTATTTTCAGTCGTGACGTTGAAGGGAGAGGCATATTGCATGAGAAGATTCATTGCTGGGTCCATTATTGCTCTCGAATAATGTTAGCAATCCGTGCACGCTTTATTCAACTCCTTTCTTTTCTGACATGTACAGGCTTTAACTTGAAAGTTGCGACCGATCCGCGTATGTTTACACGAGTTGGACTGCGCGAACTTGTAGGTTCGTGCTTATTATGGACAAAAGTAATTAATGGGATGTTTCAGGGCATGAGAGGGAGGACATGAGGAGCTACAGTGTGCATGAACTCTTGCCAGGTTTGGCGGACGGTGATTTAGATTCAAGGTTTACTTTTTGTCTCATCCTCTCTGGTGCAAAACTAGAGAGGATGAGAAAACTATAGTTGATTCCATTAACATGTTGCACAAGCTTTTACCGTAAGCCTTTATTGACTAAGATTGCTTGCAAAAAATTTCTCAAATAAAGAAAAAAAGTATTGAAAAGGCATTAGATTTATATAGTGTAATCAACTTTCGTATCCATGAAGTTTTTGATTAACAAAAATAAAATATTCTCCTACATGTTACTTAGGTGTTCTATCAATCCATAATAGATTAGTCAATTAATTTGCATGTTAAAGATCATTTAATCGAAACCCTAGAGTTGTGATTGGTGTGAGTTTGAGAGAGTTCATGTTAAGTGTTTGCTTAGTAATCCACTAACTTTCTCTTGATGATTCATCTCTGAAAATGTCACGATAATCAATTAAAGTAAAATGATTTATTTTTACTACCAAACTCTAACCATGATTTACACTTCGATTATTATATTGCATGACAATTTTACATGAATGAGCTTCTCTTTCTAGATGAATCAATGTTAAGAATTAAGCAAATCGAGTATATCTGCAATTTTCGACTAAAAAATTGTGTCACTAATAGTAGAATTCGGCCACATCGTTATTTCATGGGGGAAAGTGCTTTACTGCGTATTACCAATTTTTCACTGCTAAAATTCCCTTGCAGATTTTAATTTAATATTTCAGGTTTCATTTGGAGATATAGGCACTCGTAATTCAATTTCTGCAACTATTTATACGTAATTAATGAAGCAAATGAGCAAATATACAATTAAACATAACATACATAATGTGGCATAAGCATAAAATAATCTTTGCAGTTAATAAAAAAGCTGAAATTCAAGTATCCAGCTATACATCACATAGAGCATCGGAAGAAATATAAAATATACAGAGGGGGACCAACCTCCTCAATGATTAGAAAAAAAAAAAGAAGAAGAAGAGGAAAACTCAAGATCATATTATAATATAAAGGTGTTCCAACCTTTTCAATTATCAACCCGAAAAGCCCAAAATGCAGATCAGCATATAAAGGGCGGATCATCATATAAAGCTTTTCCGACCTTCTCAACTATGCCGACATCCTTGAGATTGAGCAAATCCTTTGGGCTATGAAATCTAGGGCTCACTGGGATCAATGGCGAGAAAATACCACTCTTAGACTCGTGAACAATGGGGAAAGGACAGGAAGGGCTCATGACTTATCCCTTTCAAGATCACTTCAAGTATCTCTTTACTGCTGAAAAGATTATAGTAGTCGCGAAATTCCTGAGAAGCCTATCTTCCGGAACACCCTGGATGAGAACACCCTTCATTTTATAAATCTCCTTCCCTCGAGAATGGGTGTTTGAACTTTAACCTTTTATTCTGTTGTTGATTCAAATTTTGTTTGGGAGTAGGGGACACTTTGCTTATAATTGAAATTTGAAATCCATACAAACTTGATAATTTCGTAACAAGAGATACTCAATAAACTTTATACTTCTCCCGAATATACTATAGTTTCCTTTCCATAAGTGGTGAATCACAATGAATGTCGAATCTAGAATAGATCACGTATCGCAATTATGTTGGTAGGCTGATGGCTGTCGGTTAAATAGTTTGGATCAATTGGACTCCTTGAAGCTTTCCAGCCAACTAAACGTGGGAGCCAGAGAACATATAAAGAGAAAAGAATCACAACCTTGAAGCTTCTCAATAATGGTGAGGAAGCCACGATTGGCAAACGACACCAACATCTTTCACGTAATATCATGAGGACGAATCTTTCAGCAGCCAACTGGTTATGGACCTTCCCAGCATGCTTATGTCAATCAATTTCTTTATTATCAAACACACGCACACGCGCACCCATACCTGGTCCTAAAGCTTCAACCCAGAGCCATGCAGCTTCTCTTCCCCAACGCGGTCAATTTTCTCGGCCATGTCAACGCTCAAGTAATTTACCCAATCTCCAACCTCGCCTCTCCTAAAGTACGCCTTGTTCTCTTCCCCCGACGCCAGCTTGCCGCTCTTGTTCACCTCCAGCCCGCTCAAATTGTCAAAACTACAGAGCCTCAGTATTTCGTCCACCGTCCCTTCTCTCAGCTCTTCTTGACTGAACGGACACTCCAGAAAACCGGCCAGCCTCCTCAGGTTAGCGCGCGGGTCCTCCATCATGTCCTCGTACTTCAGGAACAACACCTTCTCGGGTGTCTCCGAGCTCGCCTTGTGGTACCCCAGCACGTGGTCCCAGTAAGGCCCGAACAAGCTGACGCCTCGGCAGAACCTGTCGAGCGACTCCTGCAGAGAGTTCTCACCCCTGTCCTTGGGCCTCAGCTTGTTGGTGAAGTGCCAGAGCGAGACGCAGGTGTCTTTGGGGTTCCTGCATAAGTACACCAGCTTGCACTTGGAGTCCCTCACCGGCTGAGGGAGCGATTGGTAAGGCAAGTGCGTAGCAAAGAGCCTCGGGGGCGGGAGTGAGGCAAGGTCCGGAGTGTCCTGCTCGACGTAGAGCTTTAATTCCAGAAACGGCACAAGGTCGTGAGGGTTATGGTTCAGCAGAGGGTGTTGTCGTTGCGAGCCCGAGCCCGAGTACTTGGTACGGTTGAGGAGGGCGAAGAGGATGGCCTTGAGCCAGGTAGTGCCGGACTTCGGGGTGGTGACGAGGAGGATGTCGGTGTCTTGGGCTCGGAAGTGTCTCTGGCAAGCCAGGACACCCTTCAAGTGCCTTGGGTTGACCCAGAAGCCCTGGTATAGGTGGACGGTGGTGCTAACCCAGCCTTGTTCGGACGGGAGAGAGGGAAGGAGGTCTCTGCATTCTTGAGAGACGTCATCATCTTGCAAGTACTTTGGGAGGGATGGAGATTGAGCCATTGTTATGTGGTGGATTAGGTTTCAAGCTGGCTCTTGATCTTAGAAAAAGAAGAAGAAGGGCTGGTTTGAGACTTTTGTTGTGGTAGTATCTCTATATATAATATCTTAAAGAGATAAATGACACAAATAGTCACTAAACTTAGGTCTAATATGCAATGTAATTCATGAACTTCTAATTTATTCAATATGATTCATAAATTTTTTTAATTCATTAAATATGGTTATTAGACTTTTGGTACATGTTCAATTTATTTCCTAAACTATATGGAAATGTTCAATATTATCTTTCCATTAATTCAAGTTCAAGAAAAATATTGAATATTTCCATAAAGCGTAGGGATTGAATTAAACATGTATTAAAAGCTTATAGACCCACATTAAACAAATTAAAATTTCAGGAATCACATTGCATATTGGGATAAAGTTTAGGGGCCACATTGAATAAATTAAATATTTAGAGACCACATTACATATTAAATCAAAGTTCAGATATCATTTATGTCATTTTCCCTATATGAAAAAGAGGGGGATTCGATGAGCTGCTCGCTTTTCGTGCCTTTCGGAGTAGGGGTGAGCAGTTCCCGGTTCCATATAGGTTTCGCCTGGAACTTGGAACCTACCCTCGGGTATAGGTTCCTCATTTTTTGGAACCTGGAACCTACCCGTTAGAAGTAAGAATCTAGAACCTATTCTCGTCATCACAGGTTCCCGGGGGTCGATTCCAGGTTCCAACAGGTCATTTTCTCTCTCTCTTTTTTTTTTTTTTTTTTTGTGGTTTCATTTTTAGTTAAAAAAAAACGGAAATGAACGCAACAATAATAAACAAGCTTGTCATTCATCAAAGAAAATACTGCACGAACATAGAATCTATAATACTCATAAACGCTTAATATTCTAGAATGTGAACCAACATTCTACACGGTGATACTAGCAAAAATGAGTATGCCACATATTACGTCAAACCTATTCTGAATATTCTACAAATGACAAGTGATAATGGTTACTAGCAAACAAGTACCCTTTTGGAATTGCCATCTCCATTGTTGTCTTGGGAATTGAGACTAAATTGAGACTATCTAACTTGCAACTTAGATGATGTATTTCTCTGCAAAAGCAAAAGAAGTAACATGAGCATTTTGTGAAGCTAGTGCACATTGAGAAGCCTTTGAATCAGCCAAGATATACAAATCCAGTAAGTCTCGGGTGCTTTATGACTCAAATGAACATATAATGTTAGATAGGATGTCTAAAATAAATGTACGAAACTCTAGCTTCTATACCATTGGAAGAAACATGGCCGACCACACTTCTAGGGCCATATTCACCGCTTGACCGAGAGATTGAAATCCAAGAGCTACCCTTGCTAGCGTAGCCTAAGCCTGCAAATACATATATCACGAATCAGTAAGCCCCTTCTCATAAAGATCATATTCACTTGTTCTCTTTGTACCAAACATAGATTTTTTTACAAACCACCGAGTCTGAATATTGTACAGCTTTGACCTTCTCATACGACAATGTGCAACCTACTACTTGATTCAGTAGAAATGCGCACCCTCAGACCCTTTTCAAAGAGGATAAATCGCCAAAGATCCTTAGTACCAGCAACAACAGCACGCATGTCGAAAGATTTCCAGCCCAGAGGGTTTGAGCTTTCTCAGGGCTCTTGGAGTTCTCCACGTACTCAGATGCCTGTTTAGATATTGCTACAATCTGAAACAAGAGAAAGAGGTCATTCATATTTTGAAAGGTTGGATAGTAAGTAGCAATTTATGCAAGCAAGGATTCATAAAAGCAATGACACGAGATGATAGAATCAAGGAGTAATAATTGGCCCAAACGGCTTCAAGAATATCTTGTACATGACAAAGACCATATGCAGCATATTATGTCATAAACTAAATTCGATTCACCAGATTCAGTCAACGATGATATTTCAAATTCTAAATCAATTGTAAATTTGCAGATAGAGACGCATTTATAAAATAGGCAAATAATGCAACAATTTGCTTCTCATTGTAATAACTCAGAGAATAAGCAACGGCATGTAGGTCTAAGGATTCATGTTCCCAATAAAAGATATATCAAGTGACACAAATACCATAGAAAAATCTCACATTCAGATGCAACTAGAGAAAAAGTATACATTTCCAATAGTATGCAATCATGTCCTCTATTAAAAATAGATTGATCTCACAAGGTAAAAAAAGGGACAAGGCAAAATGGCCCACCAGTCGCTCCAACCAATTCCATCTTATAGATCCATCATTCCGAATGACAAGTTGCCGCAAAATTCTTCTCATATCAGGATTGGGGTCTGCCAGAAGCCTCCCAATGACAAAAGGGTAAGCACTCTCAACAACTTTAAAATCAGGGTCTAGAAGTTTTGCGGTCCCTTCTAGTGATCCTAGGGCTCTTAACACCAAGACATAGTCTGGTGGGAGTGAAAAGTTAAATTCATACATGATATCATACAGCTAATTCATTATTCCCTGCCATTCGAAATAGCAACAGTAATTCACAGTTTAATTTCATCCATATTATACAGCAAGATTCCACAATCTCTATGTAATAGATAAAAGCGAAAGGGATCGATCAGCAGCTTCAACAAATTTTACACCTGCACGAACATTATGCTCCACTGACATAACGCCACAACCACAGGGATGTCAAAAATCTATTAGTGCACTTTATTTTCTCATGGACACAAGCATTTGAGTGTAGTTTGGGACATAAAGAATGCATACTTATGCCGAGGCTTGAGCGGCATCGAGAAGGGCGAGCGGTGTGGAAGGATGTCGAGTGGCATTGAGGGTTGAGCGGCGCCGAGGGTCGAGCAGCGTCAAGAGAGGCGTCAAGTGGTGCCAAGGGTTGAGCGGCGTCGAGGGTCGAGCAACGTCCAAAGGGGCGAGCGGCATCGATTGTGCAAATTTTTTGCAAATTGTTAAGGAAATCCCTAATGTGTCGTACGAAATGTTGAGTAGTTTTGAATTTTAAATTTATATATGCTATTCATTTTATTTATTTGAAGAAAGGGCATTATATATTATGTGAATATTATTACAGCTTATTTGTGCAAAAAGTTCGTTAAGTTTATGCAGATTGAATTCGAGAAGAGCTTGATTGAAGAAAATAAATTTTTGCCTCGAATTTCAAAATGCAAATGATTGTTGTGGATATTGTTACTACAAAGGAAATAATGGAAAAATATTCTGCTCAACGTGCACAAGCCACAATTAGTGCTATTTGCAAATATTGTCATGATGACAAGGGGAGAAAGTGAATCCAAAAGGAAAGGCAAGAATCTTGATCATCTTAAAAAGTTAACAAATTGAGAGGGAGTATTGATTAATTATGGAAAAATCTTTTGAATCGATCGTGATCTTGATTATTATGGAAAGAAGGAAAAGGTAAATGTATAAGAATTTATTAAGTTCTAAAAAAAAATTCGGTTAGTACATCTTTTATTACCTTTTTTCATTAACAAATCTCTTATTGATATTATCATTTTATTATGACAAAATGGGTCAAGTGAATTTTATAATGCATCCGTGATTTTTATTGGATATTATGATATATATGATCGAAGTGAGCTATTGCATATATTTAATATTCGACTTACTTTATAAAAGTTGATTTTTTGAAAATTGTGTTTCATGCAAGATATATTTGTTATCATTTTATATTCTTTATGTGATACTATTTCTATTGTTATCACTTTTTGATTATGACAAAAAATGGGGAGAGAATATAAATATGCATATGTGTTGATTGGTTGATATTATTGCATAATATTGAGCTGCGATTACTTTTCTATATATTGTTATGCTCAATCTATTTGCTATCTTGAATTATATTATTCTTTGAGATTGTCTTGATTTATTATTATCTTTAAAAGTATGATTACACATCTACATATTTAGAAATTGTTTTGTCATCATAAAAAATGAGGAGATTGTTAGGGAAATCCCTTATGATGTTTTGAAGATGACAAAATAAATCAAAGGCTACTAACGTGTTTAATGGTTAAATAATAAACTATGCAGATGATAGAACATGTAAATGATATTGTCAATATCTGAAGACTGCCAGAAGACTGAACGTAACACGTGTCCAAAGTATATTATGAAGATTTCCAGACTTCTGTGTCAAAATCTGAAGACTGCCAGACTTTAGTGTCAAAGTCTGTTTTACATCAGAAGTCTGCAAACTTTAACAAATTCCAGACTGAACGTGAATAAAGAACCGGAAGACAGATTCTATGCTGAAGCTAAACTTATTCAGACTATGTCCAAACTTTAAAGCCAAATTTGTTCAAAAGCAGAATATGTTCAGACTTACGTTCATATTGTAAAGTCGTTGCGCTCAAACTTAGGCTCCGTTCGTTTCGCGGAAAATAACTTCCAGGAAAATATTTTTCGGATTTTCCGGTGTTCGGGTGGGCGGAAAATCACGGTCAACGGAAAACATTTTCCGTTGACCGGAAAATTCCTTCTTTACAGCTTGGAAAATGTTTTCCTCTTTTCAAAAGAGGAAAACATTTTCCAAGCCTCGCCTCTTCTCTTCCTTCGGTTCTTGTTCTCTCTCTCTCTCTTGCTCTCCTTGCTCTTGCGCGAAGTCGGCTTCGACGACGTCCTTCTCCGAGACCGGCCTCCGCCCTCCCCGGCCGCTCCCGCCCGCCCGCTCCAGCCCGGGCGCCGCCGCCACCGCCGCGCTCCGCTTCCCGGCGGCTCGAAGCCGCTCGGGAGGATCCGCTCAAGAGGGAGCTCCGCGGTGGCGTCGGGAGGCTCGCGGGAGATCTGTCACCCGATCCGGCGAGCTCGGGTGAGATTGGCCGAGCCTCGAGCTCGCCGGATCGGCGGCGGAGCTCGCGGCTCGCCGGATCCGGGCGAGCTCGAGCTCGTTGCTAGATCCGGCGAGCTCGGGTGAGATCGGCCGAGCCTCGAGCTCGCCGGAGTGGCCACCGGGTCTCGATCGGCCGCTGGGCAACCGGCCATCGTCAGGCCGGAAGGAGGCGGCGGCGGCGGAACGAGGAGGAAGAAGGAGGAGGAAGGAGGCGACGGCGAACGAAGCCGCTCGGGAGGAATCGGGAGGAAGAAGGAGGAGGAAGGAGGAAGGAAAAAAAATAAATAAATAAAAATTTCTATTTTAAAAATATAAATAATTAAAAAATCATTTTTTAAAAATATATAAATAAATAAAATAAATTTTTTGGTCAATTAAAAATATTAAAATTCAATTTTTGATAATTTTTTTCAGGAAAATGTTTGAGCTAACGAACAGTGGAAAATATTTTCCACTCAAATTTTAGATTTTGGCCGAACACCGGAAAATAGAGTCATTTTCTGGAAAATAACTTCCAGGGAAAATGTTTTCCGAAAACATGATATTTTCCGTGAAACGAACGGAGCCTTAGATTGTAAAGTCTATCGCTCTCAGACTTTACATCCAGAACGAGACAGAACATAACACAAGCCCTAAATGTATAACGGCTAGTGATCTGGTTTGGATTCTACATTAAGATTGATTTGATTAACTCAATCTAATTGATTGACAATTGGATCTTGAAGACAATAACTTTCTAAACGAAGAAGCTCTACTTATGGAAACCAAGATTTTATTTGTATGAGCGATCAGAATCAATTTGAGATTCTACTTTTGTCACTCAATGGCTCATAAATCTTCTAGATACTGATTTGTCCAATGGGTAGATTGGAAGATGATTCTCAAGATACTTGTCCAACGGCTAGTTTGGAAGTGGAGGAGTATTTAAGGAGATCAAGGACCGATGAGCAAGTAAGAGACGGAGCGTAGAATTTATAATTCCAAAGTCTCGAGCGACCTTTGTTCATACACTTGTCTTTAGTGAGCTTAAACGTTTGTGATCGTGAGAGAAATACCAAAAGAGTGACTTAGTGAGATAGTGTGATCTATTACAAAGTGTTTGCACTCAAAGTTGTAATCTCTTGTTGATTGCATAGTGGAATCCAGCGAAGGCTGTTAGCGTGGGAGAGTAGACGTAGGCTTGATCTAAGCTGAACCATTATAAATCTCGTGTTCTTATTTGCTTCCCTGAATTCCTTTATTTTGTTCGTAGTTCTATTTAATTGCTAAAGTCTAAACTCGCTGAAAGTCTGTTGTACTTCAGACTCAGTTTCAAAAGTCTATTGTTCTTCAGACTCAAATTCAAAAGAAAAATTATTTCTATTGTTCTTAACGAAAAATTTTCTTCACACCTATTCACCCCCTCTAGGTGTTCATACTAGCACTTTCAGAGAGTTCAAACTAGAGAAGGACCCCTAGCAAAAAGCTCGACATTGCTTTTCCCTCCTCCTCTTCTTCTTGAACATCCTCATTGACCATCAATATTCGCCAATCCTACTAGGAATCCAAGAAGCCACAAGCCAGGCCGAATAAGATCCGACTCACCCGCGGAATCCCTTGCCTGACCCCGATCCCAAGCATGAGGCCCCTCCCCCACCCACACACACAACTCCTCCGATTACGTGCCCTAGCCCAAGCTCAATCCCAACTATGTCGCCCCTCCTCCTCCATCCTTGGCAAGGCCTTGAGCTCCGATCTCCAACAGCGCCTCCTCCTCCATGCCTGCGGAGTTGAATCCCTACATCGCTCCTGCTTTTGCTCTCCAATAATCTGTTAAGAGTAAGTGTACCGATTCGGCGATGTGTTGCCTTCTATGGGTTCTTCGGATTCGATATTGAGGAGACCGTGGATTGCTTTCGGGTTCTTTTGTTTGTTTACTGATTCGTGAATCTCATGAATATGTGCCTATACAATGGATTCGATAACGGACGTGGTTGGGAGATAGGGAAAGAGTAATTTCTATCGTGGGGAGTATGAATCACGTCTTAACATAAAAGCATCATGCTCTCACTTGATATCACAAATAAATCAAATGTTCAGTATTGTTTTAAAATTTTTGACATGCTTGCTGAAAACTAAAAGGGAGTCATCATTTGAGTGTATAGTGCTATGACATGGTATTAACACCCGATGAATATTGGCTATCGAACGAATCTACGAGAATCTAGACTGATGTTGCAGTTGTCGTCACTTTGTAAACTAATGTTATAAAAAATTTGAATGAATTCTTGTCCTCTTTCTTCTTGATCTTCAAGAAAGGATGTCGGTATTGAAGTACCTTACAATCATAACTCAGAATAATCTAAACTAATCGTATTAGGTCAGCAACTCTATTAGACACTGGTCGATCATCTTTTTCAACTAACGTTGCCATCTCATTGAGCAACGTTTAAAAATGCTGAAGTTTGGAGGCATTATTCTCTCTAGGGCATTAATGATCGAGTATTTTCAGTCGTGACGTTGAAGGGAGAGGCATATTGCATGAGAAGATTCATTGCTGGGTCCATTATTGCTCTCGAATAATGTTAGCAATCCGTGCACGCTTTATTCAACTCCTTTCTTTTCTGACATGTACAGGCTTTAACTTGAAAGTTGCGACCGATCCGCGTATGTTTACACGAGTTGGACTGCGCGAACTTGTAGGTTCGTGCTTATTATGGACAAAAGTAATTAATGGGATGTTTCAGGGCATGAGAGGGAGGACATGAGGAGCTACAGTGTGCATGAACTCTTGCCAGGTTTGGCGGACGGTGATTTAGATTCAAGGTTTACTTTTTGTCTCATCCTCTCTGGTGCAAAACTAGAGAGGATGAGAAAACTATAGTTGATTCCATTAACATGTTGCACAAGCTTTTACCGTAAGCCTTTATTGACTAAGATTGCTTGCAAAAAATTTCTCAAATAAAGAAAAAAAGTATTGAAAAGGCATTAGATTTATATAGTGTAATCAACTTCTCGTATCCATGAAGTTTTTGATTAACAAAAATAAAATATTCTCCTACATGTTACTTAGGTGTTCTATCAATCCATAATAGATTAGTCAATTAATTTGCATGTTAAAGATCATTTAATCGAAACCCTAGAGTTGTGATTGGTGTGAGTTTGAGAGAGTTCATGTTAAGTGTTTGCTTAGTAATCCACTAACTTTCTCTTGATGATTCATCTCTGAAAATGTCACGATAATCAATTAAAGTAAAATGATTTATTTTTACTACCAAACTCTAACCATGATTTACACTTCGAATATTATATTGCATGGCAATTTTACATGAATGAGCTTCTCTTTCTAGATGAATCAATGTTAAGAATTAAGCAAATCGAGTATATCTGCAATTTTCGACTAAAAAATTGTGTCACTAATAGTAGAATTTGGCCACATCGTTATTTCATGGGGGAAAGTGCTTTACTGCGTATTACCAATTTTTCACTGCTAAAATTCCCTTGCAGATTTTAATTTAATATTTCAGGTTTCATTTGGAGATATAGGCACTCGTAATTCAATTTCTGCAACTATTTATACGTAATTAATGAAGCAAATGAGCAAATATACAATTAAACATAACATACATAATGTGGCATAAGCATAAAATAATCTTTGCAGTTAATAAAAAAGCTGAAATTCAAGTATCCAGCTATATATCACATAGAGCATCGGAAGAAATATAAAATATACATAGGGGGACCAACCTGCTCAATGATTAGAAAAAAAAGAAAGAAGAAGAAGAGGAAAACTCAAGATCATATTATAATATAATAAAGGTGTTCCAACCTTTTCAATGATCAACCCGAAAAACCCAAAATGCAGATCAGCATATAAGGGCGGATC
Organism: Eucalyptus brandiana; assembly: GCA_014182725.1. Taxonomy (NCBI): domain Eukaryota; kingdom Viridiplantae; phylum Streptophyta; class Magnoliopsida; order Myrtales; family Myrtaceae; genus Eucalyptus; species Eucalyptus brandiana. The sequence goes on from CM024669.1 coordinate 37,249,792, forward strand.
ATCATATAAAGCTGTTCCGACCTTCTCAACTATGCCGACATCCTTGAGATTGAGCAAATCCTTTGGGCTATGAAATCTAGGGCCCACTGGGATCAATTATGGCGAGAAAATACCACTCTTAGACTCGTGAACAATGGGGAAAGGACAGGAAGGGCTCATGACTTATCCCTTTCAAGATCACTTCAAGTATCTCTTTACTGCTGAAAAGATTATAGTAGTCGCGAAATTCCTGAGAAGCCTATCTTCCGGAACACCTTGGATGAGAACACCCTTCATTTTATAAATCTCCTTCCCTCGATAATGGGTGTTTGAACTTTAACCTTTTATTTTAAACATAGGAATGCGCTTTTAACTCCACTTGTCCACCCAAAATCATTTTCTTAATAAGCTCAAACTAACAGATGTGATAACTCGTTCTGTTGTTGATTCAAATTCTCCATGTTTAGATATCAAGATCTATAGAGATAGATCAAGACGATTGATTGGTTTCTTACAGTCTACGTACATAGACAAATTGTTAACACGTTTTAACATGCAATGTTTCAAAAGAGGATTATTGCCTTTTAGGCAAGGGGTCCGTCTTTCTAAAGAGATGTGTCCCAACACTCCTGAAAAAAGAGAGCAGATGGCAAAAATACCATATGCATATGCTATTGGAAGCATAATGTATGCTATGCTATATACTAGACCTGATATTGCACATGTTGTAAGTATTACAAGCATATATCAATCTAATCCAGGAGAAGAACACCGGATAGCAGTCAAGAATATTCGTAAGTACTTGCGAAGGACCAAGGATCTATTCTTGATATATGGAGAAAGAGAATTTAAAGTTGTAACTTATATTGATTCCGATTTTCAATCGAATCCTAATGATTATAAGTTTACGTCTGGGTTTGTCTTTACATTCAATGGTGGTGCAGTTAGTTGGAAGAGTTCTAAACAAGGCATAACTGTCGATTCCACCACTGAGGCAGAGTATGTAGTTGCTTCTGAAGCATCGAAGGAAACCACTTGGATGAAGAAGTTTATTTTTGAACTTGGAGTCATTCCCTCAATTGAGCAACCGATTATGTTGTTTTGTGACAACAGTGGGGCGATAGCTCAAGCTAAGGAACCAAGGTTTTACCAAAAGTCCAAGCACATTGAGAGACGTTTCCATCTCATTAGAGAAATTGTTGGGAGATGTGATATCGCATTGCAGAAAATTGCCTCAACAGAAAATGTGGCAAATCCCTTTACTATTTTGAAAGTCATATTGACAAAATGGGTTTGAGGTACCAGACAAGTTGGTTTTAGTGCAAGTGGGAGATTGTTGGATGTATGCCCTAAAGCTACCATATAATAGTTACATATTAGGGATTTCAGTTGTACTATCATTATTAATAAGCACAAACTAACATATGTGATAAATCGTTCTGTTGTTGATTCAAATTTTGTTTGGGAGGAGGGGACACTTCTCACAAAAAAGCGTTTATTAAGTGTTAAGAGTGAGGGGCCATCTCATTGAGCCAATATTACAGAGGCCAATAGAGGAGAAGTGCTTGCGTTTGGATCGTTACTTTTCCGCTTCCGCATTAAGAACTATGGATTCTAAAATGGATGCATTAATCTTTCTATTCGATTATATGTGTTCTTGTTCAAACTATGGATATCATGGATTGCGTTTTTGTGACAAACGTGTGACATCAAAGCCTCCATAGATTAGAACATGAACGTATAGTTTTTGCCCTTTTTTTTGTGATTTTTTGTACAACAAAAATCAATTTTGATTAAATTAAACGGAAAGAGCTCGTCGAGACGAGTGGGTGGCCCGTTGAAGGAGGCCACATGTGCCCCCACGCACCCTCACATGTAGGTGAAGTTGGTACGTGCAATGTGTGGGCTAACATCATTGCGACATCAATGATCCGACGACCCAACTCGACTCGGTGACCAACCTGGTTGACTCGACCCGAGATTTCATCCGTTGACCCGCTCGAATCAGTTTACCATTGACCAGACCGATTAATCGGTCAGACCATATAGTTGAATCGAGAACCGGTTGGACCAGAAAGCAAGCTTGTGAGGTTGCTTGGGAGTGTGCTCCATGTGTCGTGCACTTAGGTGGCACATGCAGGTGCATGGAGCCTTCGATAAGCATTTGGTTGATGGCTGTGTGCTTGTATGGTAATTCTCTACATTGTGATATATTTATTTTACATGTTTGATGATTTTATAGATCTGATAATACATACGAAATCCTATATACATGTATTTTAGGGTATTTTCACATATTTTATTGTATTTTTTATGACTTTGGAAATACAGGTGCTGGTTTACAAATATATCATCACATAGATATTGTGTAGAGTATGATTCATTGATAATATATATATATATATATATGTATATAGTTTAAATTGCATCAATGAATAAAATAATGTAATTGGTATGATATGTGATTTTAATTATAAATTACCTATGTCACTAAAGTTAAAATCTTATATATATGGTGTATGTGAAAAGTAAAGTATATATCGCCGGTATGAAAGAGTTTTGAAGATTCAATTGAGTTATGGGTATGAGAAATATCAGTCTCAAATAATGATGTGATGTCTCCTATTCTAATACGTGGTCATACTCCCAAATGAGGTGGTTGTGTATTAATTCATGGAGGGATACATGAATAGCATATGGCGGAGGAGTGATTGATTCTAGTGATTCATATACTCAAAGATGATAAATTCATGAAGGTTAGAATATATTCTTATAACTGCTATTAGGTGGAGAGTATATAATTGCATGTCATGTATTCTGCTAAAAGGTAATTATGTGATTATGCATGTAACTTTCTAGATGTGTACTTGTACGTCTTTAAGTTGCATAATACTCACATGATGCTAATTATACATATTGCTTACTTTTTCAGTTACTTTTTTTTTTTTTTGTAAATGCTAACTCTATTACTATTGAGGTTCTTGTTGGTTCAAACTTTAAGAGATGGTGAGAGGATTTTTGTTTGGTATGGAGATGACAGATGTTTATATTGCGCTTATTGCTTATAAGCCAGTAAATCTTACTGCTGAAAGTATAGAAGATTAGAAAGCACAATTTGTTGCTTGGGAAAAGAGCAATCAAATTTGCTTACTATCCATGGAACACTTGAAAAGTGGTTTATCTGTTGACTGCACTACTAGATAGATGATAAAAGTCTCAGTGGCTAGAAAACGTATCTCGTCTAATGCTGAGATAGGGACACACTTTCAAGTACTCTTTAATATGAAGTATGATTGTTTTGGTGGAGTTAGAATTATATTTTGAATATGGTAGATCTGCAAATAAAACTTTAGACTTTTAATGTTGCTATTCCCTATGCTTACATTGTACATCAAGCTTTAAACACTCTTTCTCGTGATTTTGGGATTATCAAGATCAATTTTAATTCTTAAGATGAGACCTGGTCAATTAATAACTTAATTGTAAGGGTGGTTGTAGAGGAAGAGAAATTGAAGAAAGATAAAGAGCACATTGCCCTTTATGCCTCTATTTCCGGCGATGAGAGGGGTAAGAGATTAAAAAATTGTACTTATTAAGGGAAATTTTAAAGCCATTGATCCTTTCAATCATAAAGGAAATTTTAAAACTGCTGGTCATTCTAATAGTCAGGGTCCTAAGATAGCACCTTTCAAAAAGGATGGTGTTCTTTGCTACTTTTGTAAGAAGAGAGGACATGTAAAAAAACGTTGCAATAAATATAAAACTTGGTTCTCCAAGAGAACCAAGAATGAGTCTAAAGATAATGATTCTCTGGTATTTGTTTGTGAATACAACCTATTTGAAACCCCATCTAATTCTTGGTGGCTAGATAGTGGTGCAACTAATCACGTTGCATTTACCATATAGGGGTTCATAAATTGAATGATGCAAAATCAGGATGAATCAAAGCTCACTGTAGGAAACAACATTAAAGTCGATGTCGAATTCATTGGAGATGTTATTTTGATTTTAGATTTTGGTTTTAAGTTGATGTTAAGAAACACTTTTTATGTACGAAACTTAGCTTTTGTATCTTATTTTGACATGTGGAGATACTCTTTTGAAATAAAGAGCAATAACATTTTTATATTTTTTAATTCAAATAAGGTTGGGTGCTACAATTTGTCTAATGAATTGTACTAATTGTGTTTATCTTCCAGTGATATGTATGTCACTTATTCAGATGAAAATGTTATTTCCAAAAGACCTATACCTAATAAACAATCTTATGCATTGTGATATAAATGTTTTGGTCACATCTCTAGAAAAAGAATATAAATGCTGATAAAAGCTAACATCCTACTTACTCTTAAAAGTGATCTAGAGATTTTTAAGAATAGCTATTTCATAAGTAAATAATCTATTATATATTACTAATTAACTAAACTAATATATCTTGTTTGGTTCCATGCGGAATCAGATTATCAAATGTGGAAAGAAGTTTCACTTTTGGCCATAATGTTTGGAAAAGAAAATCTTAATCTAAATATATTACTTGTTTGGTGTAACGTAGAATCAGATTACTAAAAAACAAGATAAGAACCGTCAAACGTGGAAAGAAGTTTTGCTTTTGGCCATAATATTACGAAAGAAACTAAGGGGGTGCATGACAAATCAAAATTTCTGTTTCGAAAACAATTTTTTTATTCCGTACTTGTTTCTGGAATAGAAATTTGTTTGATAAAATTATTTTATTCTTTTATTTTGAAATAGATTTTTGTTTCGTAAATAGATTTGGAATAGAAATCGAAATAAAAATTTTCTACTTTTTTATTTCTAGAATAGAAATGAGAAATAAAAATTATTCTCATCATTCGTCCTTATTACAAACCGGTCGTCTATCTGTCGCCGCCAACTATTGTCCACCGGTTGCCGGTCTCCGCCGTCGGTCGCCGGTTGCCCGCCACTAGCTGCCGTCGTTCGAAAATGAGAAATTTTGTGTCGTTATCAAACGAATTTTTATTTTTAGAGTAGAAATTTTGCGTCGTTATTAAATGAGTATTTTTGCTTAGAAACTCATCTAAAAATAAAAATAGAAAAATCTATTTCTCTTTCAGAAATCAATTTTTGGTTATAATGGTTATCATTCACGCCCTAAATTTACAGGCACGTGATTCTCTCTCTCCTCCTCTCGACGTTAATTGAGAGACGGTAATGTTGCAGAAACAGAGCCATGTGAATGAGGTAGACAAGAGGGCAAAAATTAAATGTACTTGGTGTGCTGCCACAGAAAAAAGCAACAGCAAACAAGGAAGGAGAGCAGTAACTATTTGTCCGTGGAGGCTTGAACCGTGCAAGAGAATGAGACTCTCCGGATTACTTGACCAAGGGTTCAATGGACCAAATGAATCATGACCATTGATTTAATGGATCTTGCCTAAATTTCTCGTGTGAGTCCCACCAAATTGATAGTTGTTTTCAATATTTTCTGAATTTTTTTTTAAAATGTTCTTTGAAAGTGGTTGAATTTTCGAAAACATTTTGAATTTTTGTTATTTTCGAAAATTTTTGATTTTTTTTGAAATTTTTTGAAAATTTTTTGAAAATTTTAATATTTAATATTATTTTATTCGGAAAAAGGGTTTGGACCGAGTAGACCTAATCCGACCCATTGACCCGATCTAAACCCGGATCCAACACTGTCAAATTAAAAAAGAAAGAAATTTTTCATTTTTTTATATTTTTAATGATTTTTTTCTTTCTTTTGTCTTTTCCTCACTTCGCCCTTTTCTCTGCACCTTCTGCTTAACGGTCCTTTCCGAAGCCAACTTTTGCTATTTTATAGTTTTCTATTTTTTTATTCTTTATTCTTTTTTTCTCTTTACTTCATCCCTTTTGGTCTTCTTCCCCACAAATTTTCCTCTCCGAGCGTCTTCTTTTCCCTTTTGTCTTTTTCCACTTTTACATTTTTTTTCTTTTTTATTTCTTCTTTCTGCCCATCTTCTTCTTCTTCAATGGTTTCTTCCCACGTCTGAAATTTGCCCCTCCTTCCGATGCCTCCATCGCCGAATGCCCTACCTATTCTCTCACGCCGAGCACTATAAACAAAGCAGCGGCTGAGCTCGTCGCTTGCCGCCACCATCACTTCGTGACATCATTGCCGGCCCTTCTGAGCCGTGCACCACTTACAACCACCACACCCAGGAAACCAACGGGAGACAAATAAAACACAGTGGACGTGCCCAGACATGGCCCAGTGATGCAAACGACAACTCGTAAACAGCAAAAGGTTCATAACATGCAAAACGTACTTATCCGCGTTCAAGAACACATGGGAATCGGTAATGCACGCGCCTAGGCCCGCTTAGACATATTGTCGAGCATTTGGTGGGCATGGGACGGAGGAACGATATCAACCCTTTTTGTACTCGGACTCAGCATCGAACTTAAAAAACAAATCATCAAATGGGCATTCGAAATTAACCACATTAGCCCCCAGAAGCCCAGTACGCATGTAACTAATAGGAACAAAACTCAACGTCCTATCCTACCAAAGTAAGGCGGAGCAGCAGGGTTCGCAGGAACGGGTGTTTAAAATGAGAGATCCTACTCAGCTTCGACAATGGCGACGGGAGGGTGAACTCGAAATGGATTGAGCGATGACTGGCTGTCCCCCGATGTTCCCAAAGCGAGATCCTCGGGAAGGCGACGCAACTCGACACAAATCAAAAAGCTATGCATAAGACCTACCTGGTTCGGAGGAAGCACTGCAAGGACGGCGCTTCACGAACGGACTCTGGCGACGGTCGACCACTCTCTCGAGCTCCCTCACTATCTGGTTCTTTCCCTCTCACTCGCTTAAAACTCTCTTGAGCTCTTCCAATCTCTCTCCCTCGGTAGCTCGAACCCAAAAGAGCCCCCTCTTTTAAGGGTGATTGGTAGGCGCGCATGGTCCCTACCACCACCAGCTTGCTAGCCGGACTGATCTGACCCGTAGATCACACCGCCATTTGCTCCATGGCGATCCTCTGTTTTCTTTGCTTGTATTCTCTTCTTTTTCATTCTTTTTGCAGAAGCGTGGTTGGCATGAGGGGAGGAAGATGACCAGCACGCGGTCTGGGTTGAAATAAAAGCAGATGGGCCGGCCGAAGTGCAAAAGGGAGAAATTGAAAAGAGATAGGTGGGCAAGCCCACACATGAAGAAAAACCCTCTACTCAGCCCCATTCGATTTTTCCTCTACCTTTTAATGAAAATTTTTACTTGTCTTTCTTTTCTTTTCTTTTTTACTTTTTTTAATTTTTAATTTTAATAATTGGTGATAGTTACGTAAATGCTCCTAATGTCTACACGTAATGGATTTTAATGAAAATATACATGATGCATTTTAATGAAAGTTTTTTTTTTTACTATTTACCTTTTTTTAGCGACTAATTCATAAATTTATACACGATTAAATCCTAAATAAAATTGTAAAATTTAAGTGTCAACATAAAGCATTTAAATGAATACATCTCTTTTTTCTTCCGACTGTTCAAAAATAGATAAGGGTACGTTTGGTAACGTTTCTGTTCAAAAATTGTTCCATGGAACAAAAATAGAAAAAATTAATTCTGCTCCGGAGAACAATTTTTGAACAGAAGAAGGCATTTGGTAAACTTGTTCCAAGAATAAAAAATGAATAGAAACACGTTTGGTAAATTTGTGTTCTTTTTTTGTTTCTTTTAATTTTTAAATATTTTTATTTTATTTTTCTTATTTTTCTTCTTTTGGCCGGTCGCCGGTGACGAGGGTTGGCGGCCTCGCCTTGGGCTGGGCGAGCTCGGGCTTGCCCGGATCCGGCAAGCCCAAGCTTGCCCGGCCTTGCCCCGTGTCGACGAGGCTTGGCCTCGCCTTAGGCCGGGCGAGCTCGGGCTCGCCGGATCTCGGCGAGCCCGAGCTCGCCTAGCCACCGGTGAGGCTTGGCCTCGCCTGTGGGTCGGCGACCCTCGGCCTCGCCGGGGTCGGCGACCCTCGGCGTCGCCGGGGGCCGGCGACGCTCCGGTGAGGTTGCCGGCCCTCGACAGTGTCGCCGGTCCTCGACGGTTGGTCGCCGGCCATGGCCGAGGCCGGCAACCGGCCAAAGAAAAAAGAAAAAGAAAAGAAGAAAAAAAACGAGAAGAAAAAGAGAGGAGAGAGAAAATTTGTTCTTAAAAATTGTTCTAGAAACAAGAAACATGTTTTTTTCTTGTTTCTCGTTTTGTTCCAAATGTGTTCTAGGAACAAAAAAATAGATTTGGAACAAAAACGCAAACAAACACGTTTCTGTTCTTTTTTTGTTCCCTGGAGCAAAAAAATAGGAAATTTGTTCATAAACAAAAAAAAAAAGAGTGTTAACAAACAGGGCCTAAGTGGTACTCATGTTTCTTATAATCACCACCTAACATAATAAAAGCAAACCCTGCTAGGTCGACAAGACTATCTGACATTGACTTTCGGTCTTGTGTAACTAAAATCGCCATCTCAATCGACAAAGATTAAAAATGTGAAGCTTGCAGGCGTTACCTTCCCTAGTGCATTCACAATCAAGTACCTTTCAAGGGTTCATTGCTGGATCCACTATTCCTTGGGATTCGAAAAAGGATTTAGCTAACTTATTCTTTTAAACATGCGTGGTCCGGATTAACATGCATCTAGACGATCACATGATCGAAATTGAAAACCCCCGTGCTAAAAAAAAAAGAGTCAATAAAAGCATTACTCATCAACAAAAGTAGTGTACCATTGGGAAAAGAAAAGACCCTCGTTAAACAAAGTTAGGACTGGTTCATGTACTTGTAAATTCGTACTTATCATGGACGAAACTAATTAATGGCGAGGTTGGTGAATTTCATGGGAGTTTCTGCCTTTTTCTGATCAATATGGATTGGATCCTGGTGTATCTTCATTTGTCAAAATTTTGGTGCCAGAGATCAAGTTAATCCAAAAACTTCGGTGTGCTTTAACAACTCATTTAAGAGTAATGTATCATAACAACGGTCGAGACAATCATATATCTTCTCAAATTGCAATATTAAAGAATTAGTGATTGTCAAAGAAATTATAAGGAGATTATTGACTTAGTGATACCGCATCTATGTAAGAGTTAGGCTCAATAATGTTGGAGAAAACTTCATTGAGTGTTTTGAAGTTGACAAAACGTTTCCATCAGTCTAGTTTGAAGACTTGCAGACTCTTCCATCAAAGTCTGAAGACCTCCGGACTGCTAGACTTAAGACTCAAAGTCTATCATCATTGACAGTTTTAGACCGTCAAAGAAGGCTTATCCGAAACGAAGTATTTCGTTAAGGATTTGATTCTGTCGACTAAAGAAGATCTCTTGGCTGGATATAGCATGTCGGAATCCATTATTCAAATCAAGATTGATTCAAGGATTTTGGATCCGTTGATTGGCGAAGTATGCTTGGAAGGTTCTACTTATAGAAACCTAGATCCTGATTGTATGGGCGAGCAGGATTGATGGGCTATCATCATGTTCCTTAAATAGCTCGAAAATCTTCCTAATTGATTCTGTCCAATGGGTAGATTGGAAGAATTCCTTTGGTAAGTGCTAACGGGTGTGATGGTATAAAGGAGTATATAAGGAAGACGTTCCAGTTGTACGAGTGTGTGCGCGATAGAAGAATTCCAAAGTCTGAAGCTCCTTGTTATTAGTCAATTAAAATGTTGAGCGAAATCTTGTACACAAAAAAGAGTTTATATTTTTGAGAGACCTTGAGGAAGTGTAGCAGAGTCTCTACATTGTGGAATCAAGGAAGAGCTTCACTGTAACAACTCTTTTGTTTCATAGTGAAATCCAGCCGGTGGGCTATCAGTGTGAAAGAGTGGACGTAGGCTTGGATTAAGCCAAACCACTATAAACCTTGTGTTCTTATTCTCTTCCCTACGTTCTTTTACTTTGATTGTAACTCGATTTGTTTACAAGAGTCTAATTTTCTTTTCATAATCTATTGCTGATTTAAATTGTACACTTCACTTTGGGAAATTTGTTTTTACACCTATTCACCCCCTCTAGGTGCTCGTAATAGCTTTCACAATTGATATTAGAGCCTGTGTACTCACTTAAGTTGAAGTGTTTTACTTCAGAGTTAAAGATTCATGGCTAGTATGTTGGCTCTAGGACTGGTTGAAGGGCAAAGCAATACCAGACCGCCTTATTTTGATGGAAATGAATACAACATATGGAAAAACAAGATGAAGGCATTTCTAAGATCAAAGGATCCTCTAGAATGGGCTATGGTAGACAAATGAATCATTCCTAAAACTGCACCTGTCTCAGAAAGAGGAAAAGAAGCCGTTGAGTCTAGTGAAATGACTTAAGAAGAGATAACCAAGAGACAAGCTCTTGATGCAAAAGCAATTTATTCATTATATTGTGCATTATCTCCTACTGAATATAATAGAATATCTTTTTGTGATACAGCTAAAGAAGTCTGAGATAGATTACACATCATCTATGAAGGAATTGATCAAGTGAAAGAAACCAGAATCAACATTCTGCTCGGCCAATACGAAGCATTCAAAATGAAATCAGGAGAATCTATCACTGACATGTTTAGTTGTTTTATAGAAATCATGAATGGTCTTGAAAATCAAGGTCAACCAATTTCTGAACCCATGAAGGTAAACAAGCTACTGCACGGACTCTCCAAGGATTGGAATCACATAAAGACCTCAATAAGGGAGACACAAAGAATTATGCCACTCTTTGTTGACGAATTGGTTGGGACTCTTCAGTCTTATGAAGTGGAGTGAATCAACGAAAATAAAGATCATAAAGGTAAGAAATCCATTGCATTAAAATCTAATGATGATTTTGATGTCACAAATTTTGAAGACGATATGGATGATGAAGAGCTTGCTCTCATGATAAGAAGATTCAGAAAACTAAACAGAAAGGGGAGAAGATTCAATTCAAAGAAACAAAGTTTTCAAAAGCAACAGACTAAGTCAGTTGAGGATGATGAATCCAATAAAGATGTAGTCTGCTTTGAATGTAAGAAGAAGGGACACATCAGACTTAACTGTCCTCTTCTGAGGAAAAAGAAAGGAAAAACTGAGAAATATCGAAAGGCACTTAAAGCAGAAACTTGGAGTGATACAGAATGTGAGGAAAGCGATGATGATTATGCCAATATTTGTCTCATGGCGCAATTAGACTCAGATTTAGACAGTGAAATCGAGGTAAGTAATTTGAATATCCATACTAGAGTCTCTAGATACATTGATGAATTGTGTCTTAGTCTCAAAACTTCTCTCAAAAGGATTTTCGAACTTAAAAGAGAAAATTCTGCATTGAAACAACAAGAAAATGTTTAGAAAGAAAAATGTCAAAAGTTTAGACAAAAATGTTACTACTTTGAAAGAAAATGTAGACAATCTTACAAAAGAAAATGCATTCTTGAAAAATGATATTTCAAGTATTTCTAAAAGATTTTCTATAGGATCTGAGAAACTTGAAAAAATTCTTTCAGCAGAAATACCTTACTTTAACAAATCAGGTTTATGAATGACTGTTGAAAGCATTCCTCTAATTGATTTTCCTAAAGTAAAGGAAATAATTAAGCAAAGACTTATAAGAGATGCTTACAAAAATCATTTCCAAATAGGAATGACTGTTGAAACTATTCCTCTAATTGATTTTCCTAAAGTAAATGAAAGAATTAAGCAAAGACCTACAAGAGATGCTTACAAAAATCATTTCCAAAAAGTTTTTGTAAAACCAGTAGGTCGTAGTGCTCTTAAATGTTCTAAGTGCAATAGCTCAGATCATTTTGAGAAAGAATGTCCTATGGTTTGGAAACTTGTTAATAAGGTATGGGTAAAGACCGTATATTGCACTAACACCAATGGACCCAAGAAAATTTGGGTACCAAAGAAAGCTTGAGTCTCTTTTCTAAATGCAGGTCACTATCAAGAAAAAAATGTTAAATGGTACATGGATAGTGGATGCTCAAGGCATATGACAGGGGATTCGAATTGCTTTATAAAGCTTGTTCAAGTTAATGGTTGAAAAGTTTCTTTTGGAGGAAACATTAAAGGAAGAATTATGGGATACGGAACTGTAAAGATTGGAAGCCTCACGATCAGTAATGTTTCCTTAGTAGAATGACTCAACTACAATTTGCTAAGTATCAGTCAGCTGTGCGACACCAGTTTCAAAATCAATTTTCAAGAAGGAATATGTTCAGGAACCAGTAAAGACTCCTCTCAGTCTTTCACAAGTCGAAGACATGAGAATATCTACCACTTGGATATCAAACCAGATAAAACTCATTGTCTAATCTCAATTCAAGAAGAAGCAAACTTATGGCACAGAAAACTTGGGCACATCAACATGAAGCAAATAGCCAAAATCTAAGCAAAGAAGCTTTTTCGTGGACTACTCAATTTGTCATACCAAAAGTCTGATCTATGCACATCATGCGTGTTGGGAAAACAAGTAAGAAACTCATTCAAACCAATGAATCAAGTTTCCACTAATCGTGTACTGCAGCTCTTGCATATGGATCTCTTTGGACCAACTAGAACTTAGAGCATTGGAGGTAAGAAATACTGTTTAATGATTGTGGATGATTATTCACGATTCACTTGGGTATATTTCATAGCAAGTAAGTCTGAAACCTTTTCTTATTTTATAAAGTTTGCTAAAAAGGTCCAAAATGAGAAAGGGTATGTTATTTCAAGTATACGGACAGACCATGGAGGTGAATTTGAAAATCAAGACTTTACAAAATTCTGTGATGAATTTGGTTTTTAGCATGTGTTCTCTTCACCATATACTCCAGAGCAAAATGGAGTCGTGGAAAGAAAGAATAGGTCGCTTCAAGGAATGGCTAGAACTCTTTTAATTGAAAGTAACATCTTTTCTTGTTTTTGGGCTAAAGCAGTTTCTACAGCATGTTATATTATTAATAGTCTTTCTGAGGCCTATTCTGGAGAAAACTCCCTATGAGTTATTCAAAGGAAAGAAGCCTATTGTTTCATATTTTCATGTGTTTGAATGTAAATGTTTTATATTGAAAAATGCAAGTGATCGAGTTGGTAAGTTTGAAGAAAAATCAGATGAATGCATTTTTCTTGGATATTCTATCACAAGCAAAGCTTACAGAGTTTACAACAAGAAGACTCAATCTGTGGAGGAATCAATGAATGTCAAATTTCAAGACTTTATGCAAAATCAATCGATTCGTACTCATCTTGAAGAATCCGAACTTGCTCTAGACTCTACAAAGTCTAAATCTCCAGAGGCAGCTCAACCTTTAGAAGATGAGCAACAAATGATCAACAAAGATTCAAATGAGGAAAAAGATCAACAGTCTGACAAATCAACTAGCAACTGGAAGCATAAGTCCAATCATCCCAAATATCTCATTATTGGTGATATTAATGAAGGAATTCGCACAAGATCCAAAAGGTGTGAAGAGTCTATTGCTGTGACTCTTATTTCTGAAATAGAATCCAAGAGCATAGAAGAAGCTTTAACTGATGAAAGCTGGATTGAAGTTATGCAAGAAGAGCTCAGGTAATTCAGCAACAATGATGTCTAGGAATTGACTCCTAATCCGAAAGGTAAATCCATCATTGGACCTAAATAGGTTTTCAGGAATAAGATGAATGAGAAATGAAAAGTCGCAAGGAACAAAGCAAGACTCATGGCCAAGGGATATATGCAAGAAGAATGGATAGATTATGATGAGACTTACGCACCAGTAGCAAGGTTAAAAGTAATTAGATTATTACTTATTTTTGCTTGTCATAAGAATTTTAGGTTATTTCAAATGGACGTCAAAAGTGCTTTCCTAAATGGATTTATCCAAGAGGAAGTTTATGTGGAACAACCACCCGATTTTTAAGACCCAAGGAAACCAGACTTTGTATTTAGACTGAAAAATGCCTTATATGGTTTAAAGCAAACACCTCGAGCTTGGTACGACATACTATGTAAGTTTTTAATTCAAAATGGTTTTGTCAAAGATAAAGTAGATACTACATTGTTTATCAAAAAAGAAAGCAAAAGTTTTCTACTTGTTCAAATTTATGTTGATATTATTTTTGGATCTTCTAATGAAAGTCTGTGCAAGAAATTCTCTAAGTCTATGCAGGATGAGTTTGAAATGAGCATGATGGGTGAACTAACCTTCTTTCTCGGGCTTCAAGTGAAACAACTGAAGGATGTAATCTTTATTCATCAAGAAAAGTATGCCAAAGAACTTGCCAAAAAGTTTGGTTTTGAAAATTGCAAAAAGATTGATATACCAATGTCAAGTTCATTGAAGATAGACAAAGATGAAGGAGGAAAGAAAGTTGACCAGAAGCTATACATGGTTATCATTGGTTCACTTCTTTATCTAACTACTTCTAGACCTGACATTTTGTTCAGTGTTTGTATTTGTGCCAGATTTCAATCAGACCCTAAAGAATCTCATTTAAGTGCTGCAAAGCGTGTTATCAAATACATTGCCTCAACTTCAAATTTGGATCTTTGGTATCCTAAAGAAGGAGATTTTACTCTTCTTGGATACTTAGACGCAGACCTAGCCAAATGTAGAGTTGATAGAAAGAGCACATCGGGCACCTGTTAACTACTTGAAAGCAGGACAGTATCTTGGTTTTCAAGGAAGTAAAATACAGTAGCTCTTTCTACATCAGAAGTAGAGTATGTAGCTCTTGGAAGTTGTTGTTCACAAATTTTGTGGATAAAACAACAGATAAGAGACTTTGGAATTGAAGATTCATGCACTGAAATCAAATGTGACAGCACCGGTGCAATCAATCTCACCAAGAATCCGATTCTTCATTTAAGAGCAAAACATGTAGAGATTCGACATCATTTCATTAGAGATCGTGTTCAAAATGGAGAAGTTTCAATTTAGTTTATTGATTCAAAGAATCAATTGGCGGATATATTTACAAAGCCTTTGGAGAAAAATCAATTTGAAGTTATTCGTTCCAGACTCAATATCTTAAAGTCTGAAGAAGTTTAGACTCAGGACTGAAAGTCTAAAGGCACTCAGACTCAGACAATCAAGATCTACAACTGTAAGTTATTTCTATTTTAGAAACGTATCTCTTGGATCAAATCTTGAAAAGGTACGATCATCTATCCAAAATTAATTGGTGTTATTTTCCCAATTTTCGTGATTAGTGCAATCTTTCCTTTTCGAAAAAGAAGTTATTTTTGAAATGACAGTTATCTAATTTTTGAAAAGGCAGTTATTTTTAAAAGGCATTTTTATATTTCCTTTTTACGGCGTTCCGTATGCCTCGCTTCGACTGCCTTATATACTGTTGGTTCTTCTTCGTTTTACTCACAAAAACCCTAAGAGAGCACAGATCTTCCACTTCTGTCTTTTTCTCTTGTTTAATCCTCGAAAAGTTTTCATCTTTCTTGGGAAACAAGCTTGGAATCTCTCAAAGACTGTGAAAGATGTCGTCTCAAAGAAAGTCTTCGAGGATCGCGAATAGGAGACCACAGCAAATGCGTGAGGGGCCTACGCACTTTGATCTCATCGAGGAAGAAGAATATCCTAGATAGCAGTAGAGCCCACAACATTCTCAGCAGCATCCATCTCCTCCATCTAGATCTCAGGATGTTGCACATCGAGAAGAGGAAGAAGTCATCGAAGATGCAGAACCCGTAAGAACTCTTAAGCTCGCTTTTACCTATAAGCTTTATCGTGCTTTGAAGAGGAGTGGTACTCCGTTAAACTACATTGATGAATTTCTTAAAAACAAAGGGTATAGAAATGAAACTTTCTTTTTACGCATAATGGAACGATTAGGAATTGCCCCTGCTAGGTCGGCTGAAGAGGCATTGGCAAATATCCCAAGCGTTTCACGTGTTGGAGGGCTGAGTTAACTTGATGGGAATGATGATGGTAGGATGTACAGTCAGTTTAAACCTAGAATGGGTGTTTCGGCAAAAATCCGAAGTAAAAGGACAGATTTGTTTCGTTCGGAGGAATATGAAGTAAAAATCCGAAGTAAAAATCCGAAGCAAAAATCCAAAGACTGTACTCTAAGTTGCTGAAGTGTGGGGTGATAAACCCTAGAAGTGTGGACTTTGATTTTCTTGACTCTGTGAATGTCAATCTGCGGGAAAAATTCAATCTTCTTCAACTCGAACAGTTTTGTTCTGAAACGACAGAAGCTCGTGCTGAACTTACTGCTTATTTCTATTCGAATCTCAGTTTCTTGGATGCGAATAGATTCTCTTTCAGTGTTCGAGATCAGGACTATGTGGTTGACGTGAATACATTGGCTGATGTGATCGTGGTTGAAAGAGGGAGATATCAACCCATCAGTGTGTCTGTTGCTCATGCAACAATAGATCTTGTTCAGGATAGAACAACAGAAGGGAAGATTTCCTATTTAAGGATGAATGCGTCCAACATTTTGCTTCACAAGATAGTGATTAACTGCCTCAGACCAAAATCTACTTCAAAGACCGACGTTTCAAACTCGGAGACTAAGCTAATGTATGTCATCAATGCTGGCAAAAAGTTTTCTCTTCCACACATTATTATGTTCCACATGTACAGAACAATGGTGAAGGACAAGGGTCAACTTCCGTACTCAGCACTTGTGACCAAGTTATTTAAACATTTGAACGTTCAGCCTCCCCGGATTCTTTGTGTTCGAACATGTGATCAAATGGTGGTGGGACTGAGAATGGTTTCTAAAATGCATCTGAAGGAACTCAATAAGGCTTTGGAGCAGTTCAAAGTAAAAACCCCTGTCAAGACTCATTTAGTCTCTTCGGCAGCAAAGCGAAAAGGGAAAGAGCCCATGGTTGCTCCATCCAAGAAAAGAAGAGCACTCATCATTGAGGGTGAAGAGGATGAGGATGATATCACCATTTTTGTAATGGCATTGAAGAACTTGAGTCGTTCTATTCCAGAGACAACGGAGAGACAAGAAAAAGACAAGGATGAGACAGAACAGAGGATTGGAGAGAGAGAAGATTTGGAGAAAGAAGCAGAGGAGAGAGAAGAAAATGAGGAAAGAATTGAGGAAGAAGAAGAAGAGGGTAGAGGAGATCAAGCAGAAACAGAGCATGAGGAACACTTTTCTCCACTTGAAGGCATGGAAATAGGGGGAGATCTTGAGAAAATGGGTACGTCCTCATTTCCTGCCACCAGTGAAGGAGTAAGTCATTTTCCAGCAGATCCAGATGATATTTATACCTCTCAATTTCCTGAAGAGGGACATGATGTTTCATCGCCCAATTTGCGTGACCATGCTGATTTGCCATCATCTGCCTATACATCGTCTAATCGTGCATAAGCCAGTACTCAGACTGATAATTCAGCAGACTTTCGCAAAATACTTGATGTTCTCTTGGAGATGCGAGGTCAAATTTATGCTCTAGGATGCGAAGTACAGAACTTGTAAAATGCAAGTCAAACCTCTTCAGTTTTTTTGCATGATCAAATTCATGCCCTTGCTTTTCAAGTTCAAGCAAATGCTAAGAGTGAAGATGTGGCGCAACTGAAGGAGGATTTAAAAAAGCTGGAAGGGATTGTCCAGTCAATGTGAGATTTCTAGTTTGTTCATGTTCCCAAGCAATCTTAATTCCATTCTCTTTTCATCTCTACCTTTTTAATGATGACAAAAAGGGGGAGAGATGTGGTGCATATTTGATTTGACTTTGAACTCTTGACTTTCTTGACTTTTGTGATGATGGTTATGTTTGATTGACTTGACTTTTGTGTTTGGCTGTTTGGATTTAGACTGGATTTGGATTTGTCTGTTTAAACGTTTGTTTATCTTAAGCACTATTGATATCTCATAGCTTTGCTCATTTATAGAACTAACCTACTTTATGTGGATGCAGATTCTAATGTTATCTTTATTAAGTCATTTATCTTTGTGAGATATCCATGTTTGCTTGAGTAATGTTTTGCAGGTCAAAGTTATCCAAATCTGCAGAAAAGTTTTGTCAGCATAAAAAATGGGGAGATTGTTGGAGAAAACTTTCTTGAGTGTTTTGAAGTTGACAAAATGTTTCCATTAGTTCAGTCTGAAGACTTGCAGACTCTTCCATCAAAGTTTGAAGACCTCCGGACTGTCAGACTCAAGACTCAAAGTCTATCCTCATTGATAGTTTCTAGACCGTCGAAGAAGGCTTATTTGAAATGAAGTATTTCGTTAAGGATTTGATTCTGTCGACTAAAGAAGATCTCTTGGCTGGATATAGCATATCGGAATCCATTATTCAAATCAAGATTGATTCAGGGATTTTGGATCCGTTGATTGGCGAAATATGCTTGGAAGGTTCTACTTATGGAAACTTAGATCCTGATTGTATGGGCGAGCAGGATTGATGGGCTATCGTCATGTTCTTTAAATACCTTAAAAATCTTCATAATTGATTCTGTCCAACGGGTAGATTGGAAGAATTCCTTTGGTAAGTGCCAACGGGTGTGATGGTATAAAGGAGACGTTCTAGTTGTTCGAGTGTGTGCGCGATAGAAGAATTCCAAAGTCTAAAACTCCTTGTTCTTAGTCAATTAAACTGTTGAGCGAAATCTTGTACGCAAAAGAGAATTTATATCTTTGAGAGACATTGAGGAAGTGTAGCAGAGTCTCTACACTGTGGAATCAAGGAAGAGCTTCACTGTAACAACTCTTTTGTTTCATAGTGAAATCCAGCCGGTGTGCTGTCAGTGCGGAAGAGTGGACGTAGGCTTGGATTAAGCCAAACCACTATAAACCCTGTGTTCTTATTCTCTTCTCTACACTCTTTTACTTTGATCGTAATTTGATTTGTTTACAAGAGTCTAATTTCCTTTTCACAATCTATTGCTGATTTAAATTGCACACTTCACTTTGGGAAATTTGTTTTTACACTTATTCATCTCCCTCTAGGTGCTCGTACTAGCTTTCACAAATAATGCACACAATACTTTTTCCTTTTGTGATGAAATTTTTTTGGATGATCGTAACTCTAGTAGTGCAGAACTTTGTGGCAAATGAAATGAGGCTTAGCAAATCTAGGGAAATTATCAAAAAAGTCATAATTGTATTGTACCTGAGTCCATATAGTCATAAATATTTTAATTTAGTCAATTTAGTCATGAGTTTTTTGACGGTTTATCAATGTGATCCTTCCAACCAATTTTGATTGGAAATCGCTGACATGAATTTTGGTCGTCCTATGTGGTATGGAAATAGTCCAAAAAACTTTGTACTTTGGGCCACGAAATTTTCATAGCTAGAGCATTATGGCAAGAAAAATATTTACTTTTGATGTTAGCATGTTTCGTTGTTGAATAGTCGTCACAAAGAACTTTGCACTTTTAGGGATGAAATATTTGGTTGCTACGGGTCCATGTGTTTTTCACGCATCAAAAAAATAAAATCGTCCCTATTAGTATAATCAGGCCACATTTTCTGGGGTTGTTTGCAATTTTCGAAGTGAAAATTGCATCGAAAATTGCGTTGCTAATGGTATAATTTGGCCCATTGTTTTTTCAAAGGCTAAAAACTGCTTTGCTGCGGATCCAAATTTGCTAGGAGTTTTCATTGCTAAAAGTCACTTGCAGATTTCGATTTTATAATTCATGTTTCATTTGGAAATCTAGGCACTTATAATTCTATATTTCCAACTATTTATACATAATAAATGAAGCAAATGAGGAAATATACAACTAAACAAAACTTGATGCGGCATACGCACAGAATAATCCATGCAGTTGACAAAGGTGCTGAAATTCAGGTGTCCAGCTATACATCACATGGTGCATTAGAAAAGATATATATATATATATATATATACACACACATAAAGTGGCTCCACCTTCCTCGATGATCAACCGAAAAAACAAAACGAAGATCATATCAGCATATGAAGGTGAAAACACCTTGATCAGTCCTAACGTTTTTTTTTTTGGATTTAATAAAGACTATAAATAGTCTCATTTACTGTTTTTTCGATTTCTTTTTATTTAAACTCAAGTTGACATCTACACAACTTGAGTATAAGGGGGAATCATGAGATATTTAGGATGTTTTTCATATTTCTCATAGTTATGCATATATCTTGGAGATTCTACATATCTTTGATTATGCATATCTTAATTAATCGTACTTGATTGATTACCTTAATATAGCCTATTTCTGTACTACTCGTTAGAAAAAAAAAATTCAATATAAAATTTACAAAAATGCCACAATTCTTCCTTCCGCATAATTTTATTTTTGAAAAAAATCCAAATCCAAATCACCTATAAATGGCAGCCCAGCCTCGATAATCAACACAGAAAAAAATTGAAATCACTAATAAGCACGTACAAAGAATACAATTGGAAGATCAACAAAAGATAATGCATGTAAAAATATAAATGAACTGACTTCGTTTATTTTGGGAAAAATGAAAGATCTAGAAAACATTTTCCTAATATTAATGGCTTATATCTCTTGAATTAATTAATATTTTGTAATTATTGACACCAATTCATTTTTAAATGTTCTCATGGACGATGGAATATTAATCTAGAAAAAAATGCAATCCTAATTTAGAAAATTATCCTATCTAATATACAATTTGAATTTTTTTTTTGGGTGTTTTCCGAAACAATCAATTACCAAATATAAGCATATCCAATCCACTCAAGATATTCGTTGAGAATTCAAATAAAGGGTTAAAATAATTGAAAAAATAATCAATTGTCTCACGGATTAAATTAATAAGTATTCTAACCCTAAACATCACAACATGCAAGAAAGAAATCAATATAATTAAAAGAATTAATTAGAGATCTCACATATCAAATTAATAATTATAATGATTTTAAACTTAAAACATCGTTAATGGGAAAAAAAATCAAAATAATTAAAAAAGTGATCCGCAGTTTTACGGATCAAATCAGCAATTATAGTGATTTTTGCCAATAATATCTTATTGGATAATGCTTAAAGTCTCAATAAAATCATTATCAGCGTCAAATATTCTAATTTAAGCAATAATATTGAGATGAAATTTGGTTTAAGAAAATTACCTTATTTGGATTATTTGCTTCCAAAACGGGATTAGCGCCAAGTATTCACAAATGGCGGTTTGCGTCGGGACAAGCTCAGCGGTGATGGGCTCACGACCAATGAACCTGCAAGAATAGAAGTTCGCAGAATCGACTCGGCTTGGACACGAGCGGGAACAGCGGTTGGCGTCGGGGTTTGGATGGCAGCTCCGTGACTGACTGCGGACAACGGGCGTCGGAAATGTTGCCGGGGGGGCAGCGAAAGTAGAAGCAGCAAGCGACGTCGAGGCGATCGAGCTTGGGACAGCAGCGACGGTGTCGGGCGGAGGCGCGATGACGGGCGGTTCGCGGCGTCGGGCTCGTCAGCAGCATTAGCGGTGGCGCGGGCGTCGGTTTGGTCGAGCAGGAGTAACAGTCGACGGAGGAACCGCAGCCGCGAGCGTCGGGGAGCTCCGGGCGGAGAATTCGACGCTGGACAGGGAGGACGCGGGTGGGCGCACGACCTTGAGCGATTCCGACAGGGACAGGACGGTTCTGATCTTCTTGGGCGAGGGCGAGGGCGAGGCGAGCAAGTCCGCGGCACTCGGGGCGACAGCAGCTGCGGCGTTTGTGACGGAAGCAGCGGCGGCGTTCGGAGCAGCGGCGACGGCGAAAAGGCGGTCGCGGATATGGGCAGCGTCGTCGAGCTGGTCGGAGAGGATGAAGAAGAAGACTTCCCCTCCCCTTTCTTTTTTCCTTATTTTTCCTGCCCGTGGGCTGCCCACTTTTCCCTTCTCTCACGTCCTTCCATTTTTTTTTCCCTCTGCACCTTGTCAGCGAAAGGGAAACGTCCTTTCGTTGACCTGAACAAAAAGACAGAAGAGAAGCATTTTTTTGCGAACTCATAAAATTAAAGCTTATTCATCATCAATTCAATGGAAATGCAATAAAAAAAATGCTCCTAAAAATATATATTATGAAATATAATTATAATATATATTTTTTACAAATTAAAAATTATCCTCTAATTTTCTATACAACAAATAAATGATTGGATTGTCCAAAATTTAGGTGTCAACGTTTGGCTTAGATCAAGTTACGTCTACTTTACCATATTGATAGCCTGTTGGTTGGATTCTAGTAAATGATCAACAAGAGATTATAATAATGAATGATTACACTCTGTTTATAATAGGCTACTCTATCTCACTTAGACACTCTTTTCGTACTTCTCTCAGGATCACAAAATTAAAGCCTACGATAGACAAGCGTATGGTAGAAGTTCAACCAAACATTAAAATTCTAGATTCTTGACTCATTTTTTACTTGCTCCTTGGCACCTTAGTCTCCTTATATATGCCTCCACTTCCAAACTAACATTGGACATCTCTATAAGATTTTCTTTCAATCTACTAGTTGAATAGATATGCATAAAAAAAATTGAGTGACCATTAAGTAACAAAATATGAAACTCCACTTAATTCTAGCGCTCATACAACCAGAGTCTTGGTTTTCATAAATAAAGCTTCTCCATATAGAAAAAATTTGTCTCTAGATTGAATTATCAACCAAATAAGATGTTTTGCTTTACAAATTTGGTTTGAAAAATAATCTTTAAGATTAAGTCAATCAAATCTTTCTAAGTGTAAAATCCAAGCCAAATCATTAGCCATTATATATATATGTATTCTAGACTAGTGTCATGTTCTAAAATTGTGTCATATTCTGAACTTGCGTCTCATTTTGAATTTGTGTCACCTTGTTAGCTTGTATTAGAATGGGAACATAAGTAGTTCTCTAAATCTGAAGTTTTTTCATCTTCATTGTAAAGTCCAAACCTCAATCACCTAAAGTAGATTCTACAATATAGACATAAATCTGAACACGATTAAGATTGCTATAGGCTTCTCTTTCGCGATTATTTCCTTGAATCAACATACTTCAAGACGTTTATTGACTTATTGAATATGACACTCATGGAAAGTTTGTCAACTTCAAAATTTATTAGGAAGTGTTACTGTTCAACTTGGAAACAGACTGCCACAATCCTACATCATTGTGTGCCCATTTTCTTCATGTACTTGGGTTGGCGACGTTTCTTCCTCCCTCTGAGGTTCATTCCAGCTAGCCCTAGAAGAGGGGAAGAGAGGTTTGATTCTCATGCACTAGTCACCGAGCAAACAGAAAATTATCTTCACTGAAAACAACATCACGAGATACCAATAATTATTCAATTTCCCAAATAAAAAACCTTTCAACCCTTGATTCCGTGTGGATATCCAAAAAATACACACTTTCATATCCTTCCTTCAAATTGCCCTTTGCCCTTTGATGGTTTGTGAGCATAGCACAATGTACCGAAAGCTCACAAATGACTTCTCAAACAAAAGATTGAAAGGTGTTTTTCCGAATAGTAACAGAGTCAGAGTATAATTGATTAAATAAGCAGCGGTTTATGTGCATTCTTTCCAAAATCGAATTGGTAAATTCGCTTGAAAATGAAGTGCTTGTGCTACTTGAGAATATGTCGATAGTTTCTTTCAACTCATCCATTTTGCTTTGCCGTGTAAGTACATGAGGTCTGATGCATGACTCCACTTCTTTTAAAAAAATATATCCTTCATGGAATTTGAAAGAAATTCACGGATATTATCATTTCAAATTATTTATACTACTTGACCAAATTGAATTTTTATCGTATGATAAAAGTGTTATGCGGAAGAACAACCTAACTAGATGAGAAAAGTAAACAAGAATAATCAAGAACACGGAGATTTACGTGGTTCGGCGAAAGATTCGCCTACGTCCATGGGAGAGAGAGACAATTTCTTATTTGAGCGTATCACAAGAGTACAAGGTATAATGCTGAAATAAATAGATCTCCCCACTTTCCTGAACCTAGCAGGAAAGGAATTCCACCATAAAGATATTATCAAATTTAAAACCCAAATCTAGGAAATATATTAGGAAACAAATAGCTTGCAATCTTCAAGTCTTCTTAGATTTCCCAATTGAATTTTGTGGAATTCAAGACAACATCCACAAATCTCCACCTTTGGCTTGAATAAACCACAAGCTTCCACTTGAACCAAGAAAACGAATATATCTCTCCCTCCACCGTACCTTCACAAAGGTATGCCCGCACCTGGATTGGTGCGGCCTCCATCAACTTCAATAATGAGTGAGAGATATCAAGTCCCTACAAGACTTGAACTTCTCTGTAGTAACCGTCTTCGTGAGCATATTTGCGGGATTATCTTTAGTATGGATTTTCTTCAAAGCAATGCTACTATTCTCCACAAATTCTCGAATTTTGTGGTACCGAACTTCAATGTGTTTCGTTATGGAATGAAACACTTGATTATTCGTGAGACATATTGCGCTTTGGCTATCACAATATAATGTAGCACTTTCTTGCTTTATACCCAACTCTGTGACCAAACCAGTCAGCCATATTCCCTCCTTCGTAGCCTCAGTTACTGCCATATACTCAGCTTCGGTTGTAGACAATGCTACAGTAGGTTGAAGCATTGCCTTCCACGAAATAGCTCCACCGCCAAGAGTAAAGACATATCCTGTGATGGACCTTCGCTTGTCCAAATCACCAGCGAAGTCTGAATCAACATAACCTGCTAAATCGATCAATCCTCCCTTGGAACTGAACATTAAACCCATTCCGACAATTTTAGCCAAATAATGAAAGATCCACTTAACAGCTTCCTAATGCTCCTTACCCGGATTGCTCATGTATCGACTGACGAGACTCACCGCATGAGCCAAATCCGGTCTGCTATAAACCAAAGCATACATGAGGCTCCCTACTGCGCTGGCATAGGGTACTCGAGACATCTTTACAACTTCCTCATGTAAAACGGGGCATTGTTTCTCAAATAATTTGAAGTGATTTGCTAAGGGTGTACTAACCGATTTAGCTTTACCCATGTTGAACCGCTCCAAGACCTTCTCAACATACTTCTTTTGATTTATCCAAAGCTTACTTGCATGTCTATCTCAAAAGATTTCCATGCCAAGGATCCTCTTTGCAGCACCAAGATCCTTCATATCAAACTCACTACTTAATTGAGACTTTAGGGAAATAATGTCTCTCATTTTTCTTGCAGCAATCAACATGTCATCAACATAGAGCATCAACAGAATAAGCGACTTATCATCCAAAACTTTGTAGTAGATACAAGAATCATGCACACTCCTCATGTAGCCAATACGAAGCATAAAAGAATCAAACATTTTATTCAATTGCCTCGGAGATTGCTTCAAACTGTAAAGTGATCTCTTGAGCAAACAAACACGATCCTCCTTCCCTTCCACCTTGAAGCCTTTGGGCTGCTCCATATAAATTTTCTCCTCCAAGTCACCATGAAGGAATGCCGTCTTCACATCTAGCTGTTCAAGCTCTAAGTCATACATGGCTACCATAGCTAGTAAAACACGAATTGATGTATGTTTTACAACCGGGAAAAATATCTCGTCGTAATCAATCCCCTCCTTTTGTGCATAGCCCTTAGCAACAAGTCGGGCCTTGTATCTCTCTTGCTCTTTCTCCGTTGCTGCTTCCTTTCTTCGAAGAACCCATTTGCAACCAATGACATTCCGATCCTTGGGCTTCTTCACAAGTTCCCATGTCTCATTCTTTTGTAA
Source organism: Eucalyptus brandiana (assembly GCA_014182725.1). Classification (NCBI taxonomy): domain Eukaryota; kingdom Viridiplantae; phylum Streptophyta; class Magnoliopsida; order Myrtales; family Myrtaceae; genus Eucalyptus; species Eucalyptus brandiana. The sequence continues at coordinate 37,275,409 of CM024669.1, forward strand.
CGACTCCATCTCCTCCATCATTGCGGTCATCCACTTTTCTTTGTGATCACTTTTCAAAGCTTCATGGTAGGAGCCTGGATCACCAGAGTCTACGGTAAGAGCATAAGCAATCATATCCTCAAAACCGTACCTCTCCAGTGCTTTGGGAGTGCACCTTCCTCGACCTGTTGCAATGGCACAATGAACTTCTACCGTTTCTTTGACTTCCGGAGCTTCATCGGATGACTCGCCATTCTCTGTAGATTCTCTAGTTTCAAGCTCCACCTTAATGATAGATTTATCACTCTCCTCTTCAACAGCCACGCGTGGCACGAAGCTTGACTTCAACATTGCAGATTCATCGAATATAACATCCTTGCTCGTCAGAACTTTCTTCTCACTTGGATCCCATAATTTGTAGCCTTTCACTCCTTTCTCGTATCCGAGAAATATGCATTGTTTTGATTTTGGATCCAATTTCGAGTGCTTCGAGCTCTGCACATGTACAAAAGTAGGACAACAGAATATTCTTAAATTAGAATAATCGACAATTTTACCAGTCCATACCTCTTCGGGAATTTTGCATTTAATTGCAGTTGATGGAGACCGATTCACAAGATAACATGCCATGCAGACAGCTTCTGCCCAAAACTCCTTGCTTAGTCCCGCATGTAGCCTCATGCTTTGAGCTCTCTCTAATAAGGTTCGGTTCATCCTTTCCGCTACGCCATTCTGTTGGGGCGTATCCGGAACTATGAAGTGACGTTTAATCCCTTCATTCTTGCAAAGCTCCATGAATGGTGTCGATTTGTACTCTCCTCCATTGTTTGATCTCAAGCACTTAACCTTCTTCCCCGTTGAAGTCTCAACTTCAGCTTTCCATTCTTTGAACTTTTCAAAGACTTCACTTTTGTGTCGCATGAAGTAGACCCAAACTTTGCAAGAGAAATCGTCAATGAATGTCACGAAGTATTCCTTCCCTCCTTTTGACTTTACCGGTGAAGGACCCCATACATCCGTGTGTACATACTTGAGCATGCCTTTGCTTGTATGAGTTGCAGCATTGAACCGTACTCTACATTGTTTTCCAAACACACAAAATTTGTAGAAATCTAATTTGCATGTTTTTATACCATTGAGTGCATTCCTCTTGTGAAGCTCCATCAATCCTCTTTCTCCCATATGCCCGAGACGCATATGCCATAGATAGGTGTTATCTATCTCCATGCTAGCATCCGTGGACACAGATGCTCCACCTTGCACTGTGGTTCCTATAAGTCGATATAGGTTCATGTGCCTCTGTCCCTTAAGAACAACCAGAGCTCCCTTAATCACCTTCAAGACTCCACCTTGAGCCGTATACTTGCATCCATTGGATTCAAGTGCTCCCAATGAGATCAAATTCTTCCTTAGACCCGGAACATGATGCATGTGCCAAGGTTCTAATCATGCCATCAAACATCTTGGTTTTCATAGTTCCAACACCTACAGTCTTGCACGAAGTATTATTCCCCATGAGAACTGAACCACCATCATATGCCTTGTACTCATCAAAGGCTTCTCGATGAGGACACATGTGAAAAGTGCATCCGGAGTCCATGATCCATGAATCTTCAAAGGTGTCCTTCCCTGATGATATGGACAAGACGTCCCCATCATTGGTCTCAATATTGTTGGCTATACTTGCCTCATCCGAGCTCTTCTTCTTTTTCTCGTTCTTATTTGGACAGAATCTCTTGGTATGCCCTTCTTGATTACACCTGTAGCATCTTCCTTTGAACATTCCCTTGGATTTTGATCGACCCCTACTGCTCGATCCTCAATCTATTGATCTTCCTCTTCCTTGATTGCTTTTCTCCTTTGCAAATAGTCCCTCTCCCGAAGATTTTGAACTACTTGCCCTTTTCTGGGTGTCGTTTGAAATTAGGGCAGCAGTCACCTCTTCGATCTCTAGGGTTTCCTTGCCATAAAGGAGCGTAGTCACCAAGTGGTCAAACGAATCCGGCAACGATGCTAGTAGTAGAAGCACTATGTCTTCATCCTCAAACTTTACCTCCAAGATTGTAAGTTCACTAATCATCTTATTGAGCACATTGAGGTGTTCCAATAGATCTCCTCCTCCACTCATATGAAGTGAATACAATCTCTTCTTCAGGAACAACTTGTTCGTAAGAGATTTCGTCATATAAATGCTTTCGAGTTTGAGCCATACCTCCGGAGTAGATTCGATTTCCGCTACATATTGAAGGGCCTCATCCGATAGGTTCAATCGGATTGCCCTGCACGCCCTCTCCTCCATGTTAGCCCAATCATCATTAGTGATGGTGTTTGGCTTGTTTGATCTTCCCAGAAGAACCTTTGATAAACCTTGTTGAATCAACAAATCCTTCATCCTTCTCCGCCATAGTGTAAAACTATTCTTCCCGGTGAATCGTTCAATATCAAATCGAACGGTTGAACCTTTTCCAGCCATCTAGTTAGAAGTCGCAATACAGGAACGGAGAACCTGGATTGCTCTGATATCAATTGTTGTGTGGAAGAACACCCTAACTAGATGAGAAAAGTAAACAAGAATAATCAAGAGCACGGAGATTTACGTGGTTCGGCGAAAGATCCACCTATGTCCACGGGAGAGAGAGAGACGATTTCTTATTTGAGCGTATCACAAGAGTACAAGGTATAATGCTGAAATAAATAGATCTCCCCACTTTCCTAAACCTAGTAGGAAAGGAATTCCACCATAAAGATATTATCAAATCTAAAACCCAAATCTAAGAAATTTATTAGGAAACAAATAGCTTGCAATCTTCAAGTCTTCCTAGATTTCCTGATTGAATTTTGTGGAATTCAAGACAACATCAGCAAAAAGTTCACGAAAACTTTATACATCTCTGATTTTTGTCTTCATCAAATAGACTCAAATTTCTTGACAATAGTTAAAAAGTAATGTGCACCCGATAGATAGAGACACCGTCTTATACGGGCCCCAAACATCACAATGCAAAAAATAAAAAATTCCATCAGCTTTATTATTACTTAAAGAAAAAGAAAATCAGGTTTGTCTACATGCATCTACAAACCAACTCCTTCATTTATCTCAAATCCAATCTTCAAATTCAAAGCTTGCAATGATGAGTGTCCCAATCGTCGATGCCAAATGTCAATATTCTGCCCCTTGATGGCTGGAAAAGCTGAATGAGTGCCTATACGTCCAATATAATAAACCCTTTCTTGAAAATTACCCACTTTAATCAATCTCTTCAAGGCTAGGACCTGTATGACACATCCAGAAGAGAAGAGTGTCACCGAGCATTGCAAATTCGAACTCAACTTTCCAACAGAAATAAGGTTGCACTTATAGTTTGGGACATACAACGCATCATACAAAATAAAATCAGGGCTTAAGTAGCCATCACCTCTTTTGGTAGAGAAAGTCAATTTTTATCTCAAGTTTGTATACGATATGCCCCCATTATGTTCCTTGGTTGATTCAGAAGCAAATTTTGCCCTGTCATATGTTTGAAGGCTCCTCTATCGATAATCCGATTTGTGGAAATATCACTAGGCCAATAGAGCTTACTTGAGAGTTGTTCGATAGAAGTGGGCAGTTTCATTGCCATGAGCAAACTAACTAAATGCTGATATTGATCATTGCTTATTGTTGTTGTTGTCTATATGCAATGGCAGAAGTCCAGCACAAGTGCCATAACTTGGCATGCCGGGACACTTAAGTGCCATAACTTCAAAACGGTACACTTAAGTGCCACTTTTTTTTTTCGAGTGGGACATTTAAGTGCCACCTCCGGCGACCCCCGCTTTGGAAATCCTACGTGGCAATATTTTATTATTATTTTTTGCCTACGTGGCTCGCCGGAGAACTCCAAATCAAGCATAAAAATTAAAAAAATTAAAAAAAGAAAAATTTTAAAATTTTAATTTTAAAAATATTTTTTAAAAAAGAAAATTTTAAAAAATTTAATTTTAAAAAATTTTAAAAAAATAAGAAAATTTTAAAAAATTTAATAAAAATAAGAAAATTTAAAAAAATTTAAAAATTTAAAAAAATTAAAAAAAAAAAGTGGGGGAGGTCGAACGGGCGGCGAGGGCCGAGCCCTCGCCGTCTCCGCCTCCCCGCCGTCGCCGGGAAGGGCCGGCGACGGAGGGGGAGGGTCGGCGGGATCGCCGGCCCCGGCCGGCCCGACGGCGAGGGCCGCGAGCCCTCGCCGGATCGCGGCGAGGGCCACGACCCTCGCCCCGGATCCGGGCGAGGGCTCGTGGGCCCTCGCCGGTCCTGGCCGGGGCCCGGCGACTCCGGTCGACCCTCCCCACTCCGTCGCCGGCCCTTCCCGGCGGCGGCGGGGAGGCGGCGAGGGCCCGCGACCCCTCGCCGGATCTGGGCAAGGGTCGTGGCCCGCGCCCGGATCTAGGGCGAGGGTCGCGGCCGTCGCCCGGATCCGGCGAGGGCTCGCCGTCGGTCGGCCGGGGGCCGGCGACCCTGGCCGACCCTCCCCCCTCCGTCGCCGACCCTTCCCGGCGACGGCGGGGAGGCGGCGGCGACGAGGGCTCGGTCCTCGGCCGCCCGTTCAACCTCCCCCCTTTTTTAATTTTCTTAAATTTTTAAAACTTTTAAATTTTTCTTAATTTTTTTAATTTTTTTAATTTTTTTGAATACTTTATAATTTAATTAATTTTTATATTATTATTTACACGTAGACACGAAACGGCATCGTTTTTGCATTTTCTCCGCCACGTCAGCGTGCAAAACGACGCCGTTTTGGACTAAACTCGCCGGAAAATTGCCACGTCAGCCATTTGGCCGGATTTTCGCCGGAGTGGCACTTAAGTGTTCCATTTTACTCCGATGATGGCACTTAAGTGTACCATTTTAAAGTTATGGCACTTAAGTGTCCCGGCGTGCCAAGTTATGGCACTCCAGGTGTCCTCACCTCTATATGCAATAGTACCGAAACCACCGCTACTAGTTTGTGCGGAGCGTACGGCCGCCGTTGGAGTGTTACCTTTGCGTGCCTTACCACCTTGCTTATAATGGACAACTGGACTGGTAAAAAATCAATGATTTTGCACGTGTAATTTTTTAAGAAACAAATCCAACGGCATCATTCATGAAAAGGAAATCCATGGTGTAATTGACTACAACTAGATGGTCCGGTATTGGTCCAAAATAAAACAAATGACAGAAAAGTCATAGAAAAAAAAATTAGACATCTTTTACCAAAAAAAAAAATAGATATCTAACACTTCAGTAACACAGATGGAGTGGACTTTCAATTTTTCCAATTTTTTTTTTTGAAAAGTTGGCTATGGACTTGATTTTTTCACTGGAGTTGTTTCGTTATCTTGATATGGTTATCTCTCTTCATGAAAAGCTTTCGGTCAGAGAGTTATCGCATCCTACTGTCATTTCACAACCTACTCATATGCTTTAAAATTTTTTTGCCGAAAAGTCTACACTTCTCAATATTAATTGGCTCCCAAAACCGTTGTCATTGGATATCATATCGCATCCTCGCAATCATTCTTTGGAATCAAATTGAATTTTGGTGATTAATATTTTCAGGTTTTTCTTTTTTTTAAACTTACTTTTAGCACAAAAAATTTGTTGGGAATAACGGATCCCCGAAAACCGGATTCGACACTAAATCGAACCCCTAAATCAATGCGGAAGACGAAGCCTGGGAAACGACACGTATCACCGATCCTAAAGCACACCACGGATTCGAGCGTACCTTGTTAGCCACAGATTAGACACCAACGCCGATTGAGGAAGAAAATCCGGTCCAATTCGATCCGATGAAGTCTTGAAGGGAAGAAGAACAAGCCGTATGCGTTACTGTTCTTTCTTTTTCCTTTTGAGAGAGAATACGCGCGGGAGAGGGAAGACATGAATTCTGATTACAACCAACCAACGTCTTCTCTCTCTCTCTCCCTTTTATACCCCCTTCTTTCCAAGGGCCTTATTCTCGTGGGCCGGGCTTTCTGGGCCCAACTTGGGCGGACAGGGCCTTAAGCCCAATTCTAATAAAGTCTTCATCTCCCACTCGCACAAGGTGAGTCGAACAGGATTCTCTTTACCTCTCTTCAACATTCATACCGGTGAATAATCCGTGCGACCAGCATACTTTGAGAGCTCGTTGCTATACATCTGTTAGGAATATATAGCAGCTCATAATGGGCGTCACACTCCGAGTAGATTTAGTATGCAGTACCCTAGATCGATCGATTACATCTATATCTCTCTTGATCTCTTTTAAACAATGATATATATATATATATATATTGTATTCACAATTATAATTATTCACAATTATAATTATCACAAAGACATCATAATTGGTCGACCAGTGAATACAAAACCACAATGTGATTCTCCAAAATCGATCTTCCTCTTTCCTTCAAACTCTCAATCTCAGTTCAGCTTGCTTTTCTAGAAATGCCCCATTAGATCGAATCATCTCATGACCATTGGCAACATCCTAAGATAGCAAACACTAAATAGAAATCTTGAGAATAAGTAAGAGTCCTGAGGGGACTAAAAAATTGAGGAACTCTTTTCCTCAAGAGTCTCACACGTCATAAAAGTTGAGATCAAACTTTTTGCCACTCTTATTGGTCGTCTCTTGCATACGTAGTATGAAATACGTATTACGGTATTAACTCCTTTCCCATGGAGCGTATGTCTACATTTTTCAATACCGTACAGATGATAGTTCAGACATACCTAATGTCTAACTTGAGTTCATGTATCTACTTATTCACAAAATTCATCAGAACTCACATCTGGCATCATAGACAGATAAAGTAAAATATGTGGGTTATTTTACTTTCGGATATCTTTAGTATTATGTCCTCATCTTAACACTCAGTTAAGGCGACATACGTATTTTAAGCTTGAGCTCTCGATTATCACCTAGATAATAAGCTTAAAAACAGTCTCATCTCTATTTATCACACAGTAAATAGAGGCGATTACCCGTGTGAGTTGGCTAATCTTATATCTGTCCGACATACTTCTCAACTTAAAAGTAATGCACTGAGCATTAAGATGCATAAAGATCACACATAGATTCATAGGCATTAATCAATGAAAAACAAAATTTCATAAATGTGAACAACTCAGGGAAATTACAATATCCAAGACATCGACTCTACGCAATCCTAGAGATTTTACATGACCACAAAACACATCTCTAGGTATTGGCTTTGTCATAGGATCTGCTACCATTCTATGCATAGATATGTACTTGTAAGTTCACATCCTTTCGTGCAACCATATCTTTTACAAAGTTATACTTGGTATCTATATGTTTGGTCTTGCCATGATACTTTGGATCTTTGGTGTACGCTATAGCTGCTTGGCTATCACAGTTAACCAATAATTGATTTGTAGCTTTCTTAATAACACCTAAATGATCCAAGAATCTCTTAAGCCAAACTCCTTCTTGTATCTTCGCCGATAATGCCACGAACTCAGCTTCCATCGTGGATAAGGCTATACACGTTTGCTTCTTACTGCTCCATGATATGGCGCCATTATTCAGTAAGAAAGCAAATCCAAAGGTAGATTTCCTTTCATCTAAATGTCCTCCCCAATCAGGATCTGAATAGCCTTCAAGTCACAGATTCTTTCCTTGGTAATTCAACTTGAAATCAGCAGTTCCCTTCAGATACCTCAGTATTCTCTTCGCGGCTTTCCAATGTGCTGGACCCGGGTTGGATTGGTATCTACTCACCATTCCAACTGCAAAACAAATGTCGGGTCTTGTACACATCATAGCGTACATCAAGCTCCCAACAGCACTAGCATAAGGAACATTTTTCATTTGTTCATTCTCTTGTGGAGTCCCTGGACACAGTCTATGGCTCAATCCTTCACCTTTTGCAATAGGAGTGTCTATGGGTTTACGAGTCTTGCATACGAAATCGTTCAAGAACCTTATTTATATAGGTTTCTTGCGAAAGAGACAACGATCTCTTCGAACGATCTCTCGAAATCTTAACTCCAAGAATGTATGCAGCCTCACCCATATCCTTCATCTCAAAGTTAGAAGACAACCATCTCTTGACGGTACTAACCAACTCCATATTGCTTCCGGCAATTAGTATATCATCAACATATAATGATATGATCACAAATTGATCCTTGGATCTTTTGATATATATACAATGATTCTCATCAATCATTGTAAAATCATATACTATTATGGCATTATGAAAACGTATATACCATTGTCTTGATGACTGCTTAAGGCCATATATCGACCTCAAAAGTCGACATACCTTTTCTTCTTGGCCTTTCACTATGAAACCAGCATGTTGTTCCATATATATTTCTTCTTCCAATTCTCCATTGAGGAAAGCAGTCTTTACATCCATTTGATGTAACTCAAGATCCAGACTAGTCACTATTGCCAGAATAATGCGAATCGAGGTAAATCTCACTACGGGAGAAAACGTATCTTCATAATCGATTCCTTCCGTTGATTATACCCCATTCGCCACAAGGCGAGCCTTATGCCTTTCTATCGAACCATCAGCCTTTCGCTTTATTTTGAGAACCCACTTGTTCCCAATAGCTCTGCGTCCTTTTGGAAGATCAACCAGTTCCCAGACTTGGTTTGATTTCATTGACTCCATTTCCTCTTCCATTGCATGAATCCATTTTTCCTTATTAGGGCACTTCAGAGCCTCATTGATATTTCTTGGCTCATCCTCATCTTGTGGAGCAACCATAAAAGTTTCCCCTTCAATGTCAAAACGTCGACGGGGAATACTTTGGCGACTTGTTCGCCGTATAGGAGATTGTACACTTTGCACATTATTCCCTATTATGTTCCCACTTGGATGAACTCCACTAATATCATTATCTTGATCCAAGGTCTCAAATAGGGAGTAATCTTCCCCTATTTCGCCCTTCTTAGGAAACTCATCCTCTAAGAATGTGACATCTCGTGATTCATATTCAGTTATACTCCCACTTTCCTGCTCACCAATGAACACATACCATTTCGAGTGTTCCGAGTATCTTATGAAAATGCTCTTCTTTCCTCTGGGCCTCAATTTCCCAAACTTGTGAGAGGACTCATGTGTAAAGGCAGCACAACCCCATGGCTTAAGAAAACTTAAGTCCGGTTTTCTACCTGTCCATAACTCATATGGAGTGGAAGTAACTGATTTGGAAGACACCCGGTTAAGTATATAGGCAGCAGTTAACAATGCATCACTCCAAAAGGTGATTGGTAAGTTAGCATGCGCCATCATAGACCTAATCATTTCAGTAGGGTTCTGTTTCTTCTCTCCGCAACACCATTTTGTTGAGGAGTATACGGAATAGACAACTGTCTTTCTATTCCTTTTTTCACCACATAATTTTCTGAACTCATCAGATAAATATTCTCGACCTCGATCGGATCTCAATGCTTTTATTTTCTTGTCTAATTGATTTTCTACCAGGGTCATAAACCTTTTGAAACAACTTATTGCTTCAGACTTATGAGAAATCAAATAGACATATCCGAATCGAGTATAATCATCAATAAAGGTGATGAAATAAACAGCCCCATGCCTTCCTCTCACATTCATTGGACCACGAGACATCGAATGGATTAAATGCAGAGGAAATTCAGCTCTTTTACCTTTCCCAAATGGTTTCCTTGTCGTTTTCCCTTCTAGGCAATGCTTACATATGGACAAATCGACTTTTTCAATATTGTCCAACAAGCCCTCTTTGGTTAGTCTATTCATACGTTGTTGGCCAATGTGACCAAGTCTAGCATGCCACACATTCACATCATTATCATATTTATTAGGAGACGTGAGAAGGGAATAACAAACATTAGCATTAACATAATCAATATCTAATACAATAAAACCATCTAGAAAATAACCACAACCATAGTAATTTGTCTCCAAAAACAAATTCACACCTCTACTATAGAAGTTCATATTAAAACCTAATTTAACCAACACTAATACAGACACTAAATTCCGACGAATCTCCGGAGCATATAACACATCATGAAGGAACAAAGTGCGTTCACCATGCATATTCAGTTGGCATGTGCCAATTCCTTTCACTTCAGCTCTGGAGTTGTTTCCCACATAGATCCACTTAGTTCCAGTTGGTACTCGTCGGAATTCCACGAAGGATTCTCTATCCTTCGCTACATGGTCCGTCGCTCCTGAATCCACAGTCCACAAAGGATTAGACTCAGTTAAGAACACAGAATTCGACACATAAGCAAAGTTTTGAAAAGTACAAGGGGTGCATACCTTCTTTGGCTCACGACTGTCGCGAGCATAGTGACCCTTCTTGTCACAGTTGTAGCATTTCACCCTTGCAAGCTTTTTCATGCGAGGATGCTTCCCTCTTCCATGTTGGTTAAATTTGGGTTTCTTCCCTGAAGGACCCGCTTCTTCTTCCTTGCCTTTCCCCTTATCAAACCAGTTAGGGCGCTTGCGTTTGGAGCTCGAAGCTCCATTTGAGCTAGAACTTGACATAATAAAGTTCGGCTTTCGGCTTAGCCGCCAACAGGCGGTCCTCTTCCAGCTCAAGATGACGCATTGTATCCTCAAAGGTTTTGATATTTTCATTATGAGTCAGGTGCACCTTCATATGCTCCCAACTCTGAGGCAAGGAATGAATCACTGCTTGCACTTGCTGCTCATTTGTGAGGACATGGCCAGCATCTCTCAGCTCAGTTATCATGTTTGACATCTTTCTAAGATGTTGCTTCATGGTCTGACCATGAGGCTTCTTATAAGAGTCAAACCTGATAGTGAGCTGTCTCAGTCTAGTCACCGAAGTATGACCAAATCTAGCTGCCAATGCCTCCCACATTTCCTTGGCATTGTCAAAACACCGAAACTCTCGCATGACGTCATTTTCCATGCTGCTCAGCAACGTGATGCGAGCTAGAGAGTTCATTCTTTTCCACACAAAAAAAGCTTCTTTGTCTCTTTTGTGCTGTGCAGTGGTTCCCTCTTCAAGTTCAACCATGGTCATGACAAGAGCCTCAAGTGCTTCTTGCTCTTCCAGCACATACTGGATTTTCATTTGCCAAATTTCATAGTTGTCCCCATTGAGCTTTTCACCTTTGTTCAGCTCGGCAATTATGCTCTTTGTGGCTGAAGCCATTGATCTGAACAAGTCAGACAAATATGCACGAATTATTAATACCTATCATTTATGCATCCCTATTTGCATAGACCCATCATATTAATGAATAATTTCAAGTAAGGCTTCAGAATCAAAAGGTCACTATGTTTCCAATCATCCTCCAAAAATCCTAACTTAAAACTATCATTAATATGATTGTCATATGCAAAATCAATTCTATGAAGCTACAAAAACTTCTAAAACTACTCTCAGCTAATTACCCACAGCAATCAGCAATAATAGAAAGCAACAGATAAATAATATCCAATAAAAACAATAATGCTTTCAATTAACACAATTAGGTAGTAATCATTACATAATATATCCACAAATCACACTTAACATATATCAGTCAATACAAACTAACACCAAGTCAGCACACGAACTGGGAAAGATCCTCTTTTGTTCAATTTCTTGATCTTTTCCCTTGAAACAATATAGTAATATTCATTTACAAAATCCATCACAATTTTCTTATAGGAAGTAGCTCCGTTGACATCCCATATGCGATTCAACACATCTTGCCATTCAGGTGGAAGAGTGTTTATGAAAAATCACACCATCTCTGACTGTGACATAGGACGACCATTCCATATGACCTGTTGAATTTTCCCGTTGACTTCAAGGACGTGATCAATTAAGTCACCACTCTCCCATCGATGATCAGTCAGCTCAGCTATCAACTTAGACAGCATTTCCTTTTGTTCATCGGTCACTGCGCGAATAGGTGTGCGCAACCTCAGGGGAGGCATTGTTCCTGCAACAAATGCAGAACAAATAAGGGATTACATATAATCCACATAGACTTAATTGAAAAAGAAACACATTCTTTTCCCCTCCTTTTTTTTTTTTTTTGGGTCAACGGTCAAAGTCAACGGTCAACGGTCATCGGTTAACGGTCAAAGTCAACGGTCATCGGTCAACGGTTAACGGTGGTCAACGGTCGTCGGACCGGTCGGACCGCTCGCGCGGACCGACGCACGTGCCGAGCGCGTGCGCGGGCTGACGTCACGTAGACGTTAGCCGGCATGTGCCACGTGCGTGCTTGTGTCCGCGGGTCGGGTCGGGTCGGTTCGCCGGTCGGGTCGCCGGCCGTTGACCGTCCAGCCAACCGTCGTCGTTGCTGACGTCATCGATGACGTTAGCACGCGTCGGTCCGCGGACCGGCGCGTGCCGGTTCGCCGGCCGGCGGGACGCACGCGCCTGGCGATCTAGCGCTTTCGGGTGCGTCGCGCCCACGCGCAGCGCCTTCCAGCCGCGCGTGTGGGCGCGTGCGGCGTCGCCCGGCGGCGCTCGAGGTATCGCCAGACTCGTTTCGACGTCGCCTTTCTTCCTATGCCATCAAAATTGTTTTTCGACTTACGAAAACTCGGAAAAATGGCCGAAGAGCGCTCGGGTGTCGGGATTTTTGCCTCGATTCGTACGGCCGAAGTTCTTTTTGCGAAAAATCAATCAAAACCATCAAAACAGGTCGGGAAAACGTGAACTAGGGCTCTAATACCAATGTTGGGAATAACGGATCCCCGAAAACCGGATTCGACACTAAATCGAACCCCTAAATCAATGCGGAAGACGAAGCCCGGGAAACGACACGTATCACCGATCCTAAAGCACACTACGGATTCGAGCATACCTTGTTAGCCACAGATTAGACACCGACGCCGATTGAGGAATAAAATCCGGTCCAATTCGATCCGATGAAGCCTTGAAGGGAAGAAGAACAAGCCATATGCGTTACTGTTCTTTCTTTTTCCTTTTGAGAGAGAATACGCGCGGGAGAGGGAAGACGTGAATTTTGATTACAACCAACCAACGTCTTCTCTCTCTCTCCCTTTTATACCCCCTTCTTTCCACGGGCCTTATTCCCGTGGGCCGGGCTTTCTGGGCCCAACTTGGGCGGATAGGGCCTTAAGCCCAATTCTAATAAAGCCTTCAAAATTTATTTATTGGAATCAAATCCCAACTATTGGAATTAATGGTTCAAATTGCACCGTCACTCATAGCAATTGACGGTGCTGTTATGCAAGCACTACTCTTTAATAATCTACCCATATTCTCACTATCAATTAACATATATTTATATATATCTTTTTTTCAGCCATCCCTCAAACGCCTATCTACTTCTTTTAAAATAACAAAGAAATTATTATAGTTAAAGAAACAAATTTGTCTCAAAGCTTCGGATCCTCTGAGGTCTCTAGCCTCGAGCGACCCAACAACGGGGGCGGCAACCGTCACCCATGGTCTCGCTACCTTTTCACAAGGTGAGAGACTGACGGAGCGCTTTCGGCAATTGCAAAGAGGAGGTCTCGTGCGACAGCAGCAGAGAACGAGCAGCGTGCTTGATGGTGGCGGAGGTAATGAGAGAGAGAGAGAGAGAGAGAGAGAGAGAGAGAGAGAGAGAGAGAGAGATTGGCTCGAGGTTCTTTTGAGTATATTCCTCTAATATCGTGTGGCATTTTGGTGGTAATTGAATCTGAAAGGATTTCTATCCTTTCCCCACACGAATAAAGGCTTCAAAGACTAGCTCTGTGCCTTTCTTCTCTCTTTCTTTTTTCTCCACAAAACGAACTACTTCTTCGATAGGCGCGTGAAGCTCCACGAATTCAAATAGGAAAAAAGATCCACGATATGATTTCCTCCCTCTTTTACGTTCCTTCTTTCTTTATTCTGTTCCTGTACTTTTTTGCACGCTATGGTGGGGGTAGTTGTATTTTCAACCGAATCCCTGGGCTACATACTAAATTTAATATTGTTTCTTCAAGTTACTACGGACGTAAATTAAGACATGTAAACTTAACCAGCCCGTGCATCACGTGGGTACATAAACTAGTACCTGTTAGGTAAGGACTCAAAATAAACATATATGGAAAACCTACCCAAAGAAGAAACGGCAAGAGATGTCACCTAATTTGTTTTACTAACTAATCAATGTTTTTCATATGATTTGGTCAATGTAGTTTAGTAGAAAAATTCTTAGTACTTCTAGCTTTACTCAGCCATCACAACTAGGAAAAGCATAATTAGATTCTACCAACAATTCAAAGAAAAATTGTAGGAAAAAAATTTAAAAGCATAATAAGGACGTGACAGGCATGCTCTACGGTTCTACTATTTATCCACTTCAAATCTTATCACAACTAATTAGAAAGGTGTAAGACTTTCAAAATTCACCCTTTTACTCCTTATAAAATTTTACTAGAACAATTTTTTATTTTATTTTATTGCAGGGGTTGTAATATGTGAGAAGTCAAATATATTGCACGTGATATAGTAATATAACACCGGGAAAGTATCATCCTAAATCTATTGCATCTATACCACTTCAGTTCTAAATATTTTAATTTGATTAATTTAATTATAAACATTTTTCTATTGGTACCAATTCAGTCCTAAATTTTTCAATTTAACTAATTTAGTTCTAAATCATTTCATATTGATACTAATCCAGTTTATCTAGTCAATTTTGACCAGTTGACGCCGACTTGGACATCAGCCGGTGGCTAGATGCTAACATGGCAATTTTCAAATAATTTTTTATTTTTTCAAAATTTTTATTAATTTTTTTTTTCTTTTCATTTTCTTTTCCTTCTTCTTCCTCCTTGGACTTTCCTCACAGTGGCTAGCGAGATGAGGGCTACGGAGCCTTCACCAACTGCCGGCAAGGTTGCAACCCTCGCCTGGCCTTGCCAAGGGTTGCGGGCAAGGCGACTTCACCCAGATTAGGGTGAGGCCAGCCTTGCCCTAGCCGCCTCGCCCAAATTTAGGGGAAGCCACCTTGCCCGCAGCCTTAGGCAAGGCCACGCGAGGGCTGGTGAGGGCTTCACGTCCTTCGCCCAGTGGCGGGTGAGCCTCACCAAAGTCTCGCTGATCATTGTGAGAAAAGTCCAAGAAGGAGGAAGAAGAAGAAAAAGAAAAGGAAAAAGAAAAAGAAAAAAAAAAAGGAAAAAATTAATAATTTTTTTTTAAATTGCCATGTCAGCGTTTGACAACCGTTCAGCATTTACATCAGTATTGGCCGCGGCCAAAATTGGCTAGATGTATTAAATTAATATCAATATAAAAAGGCTTATGATTAAATTAGTCCAATTGAAATATTGATGACTAAATTGGTGCTAATGTGAAAATATTTAGGACTAAATTAGTTCAATTAAAAGTCTAGGACTAAATTGATACTAATGCAATAGGTTTAGGAATTTTTTGGTACTTTTACCAATGTAATACAGCTAATAGATTGACTTTGGGGAGTTAGCATGTGCATTTTGACGTTCTATCATTTTTTGTTTTTGATCGTGCGGAATCAATTACTATAGAGTATAAATCCCATCGTGTCAGCTAAAAATTCTTACTAGAAAATAGAAGGATGATGCATTCATAGAACACAAGTACTTTCTTAAGTTTTAATATTGCGATTAATTAAACACCACATCAATCATGACTCTATTTTACTCGCACAAATCTGGACCTCATCACATTGAGGCCTGCCTGAGGCCAACCGTACATTGGCCACAGTCATTATTGTTGCCATAGTCGTAAACCCAAATCATGATCAAAGCTTCAACCCTGAACCCTGCATATTCTCTTGCATGACACGATCAATTCTCTCCCCCATCTCGATACTCATGTGATTCAGCCAATCTCCGACCTCGCCTTTCCTGAAGAACCACTCGGTCTCCACTTCAGTCGACAACTTCCCGCTCTTGTTCACCTCCAACGTGCTCAAACTATCGAAGCTGCACATCCGTAGTATTCCATCCACGGTGCCGTCCATCAGCTCTTGTTTGCCTAACGGACACCCCAAGAAGTCGGCAAGTCTCTTGACGTGAACATGTGGATCCTCTTTCATCTCCTCATACCTCAAGAAGAACACCCTCTCCGGCATCTCGGAGCTTGCCTTGTAGTACCCCTGCGCGTGGTCCCAGTAGGGTCCAAACGGGTATGCGCCTCGGCAGAAAGCGTCGAGGCACTCTCCGAGTGGCATCTCACCTGTTGCTTTGGACCTCATCTTGTTGGCGAAGTGCCAGAATGAGACGAAGGTGTCCTTAGGGTTCCTGCAAAGGTAGACTAACTTGCACCCAGAGTCCTTGACTGACGTCGGGAGCAAATGGTAGGGCAAGTGGGAGGCAAAGAGCCTTGGGGACGCGAAGGAGGCAAGGTTGGGGATCTCTTGCCCGAAGTAGAGCCCGTTCTCTAAGAAGGGCACGAGGTTGTGAGGGCTTTGGGTGAGGAGAGAATGGTGTTGCATCGAGCCTGAGAACTCAGCCCGGTTCAAGAGACAGAAGAGGATGGCCTTCAACCAAGTGGTCCCAGACTTGGGGGCAGTGATGAGGAGGACGTCGGTGTCATGGGCTTGGAAGTGGTCTTGGCAAGCAAGGAGGCCGCTCAAGACCTTTGGGGGATACCAGAAGCCTTGGTACTGGTAGATAGAGGTGGTGATCCAGCCCTTTTCGCGAGGAAGCAAGGGAAGGAGGTCTCGGCATTTTTGGGAGATGTCATCTTCTTGCAAGTACTTTGCTTGGTGAGGTTGTGAGGGTGTCATGGCGGAGGAAGAGAGGGAGAATTAAAGAGTGAAGGGTTGTTATAGCTACTTAGGGCTCGATGAAGGGGAAGAAAGGGGGTTAGCTTAGGGTTTCAGTGACGACGTTAAATAGAGAGGCTTATTGCATTAGAAAATTCATATAGCTGGTCTATTGTTGCTCCTCAATTAAGTTAGAAATCCTTCGAAAAGGCTTGAGCTAACGCTCTTTCTTCGTGTTTTTTTTCCCCACATATACAGTTTTTTTATGCTATATTCACCGTGTACAGATGCCTTATTCGGTCAAATTGATTTTTTTGATACACAACATTAATATATCTAATCTCATCTTTTTGTAAAAAGATGTTGAATATACTTTCGCTACTCCTCGCATCATCTGCAACTTCTGTATCACTAATCCACAATAAATCTCTCCCGCTTTAAATTCTTCAGTGTGTCCTATTTATTCGAACTTACCACATCGATCACTTCTATATATATATATATATATATATATCATATAAATTTAAATTGGTCAGCATGCAACGAGTACAAGAAATCTAAATTCAACTCCTACCTAACGTGAACATGACAAAATTGGACGGGGTAGGTTATTTGAATGAATCTTCTTACGGCAAAAACATTTTAGAAAACATCATGTTAATACTTGATATCAGAAATCAATAAGAAGTGTTCATTGTTTTTCGAAAATTTTCAACATGCTTGCTGAAAACTAATAAGGTTACAGTGTGTAATATTGCGACACAGTGTCAACGTTCTATGCATATTGCAAACCCCATATAATTTACAGATGTTCAGAGATGTTGCAGTCGTCATTGTCTTTTGAGAGTAAATTAAAAGTAAAGCATATGAACGACAACATGTCTTTTTTCTTCTCGTTGTTCAAAATCAAATACTCGTATTAATGTACTTTATAAATGTATAATCACCAACTAAAATAATCTAAGCTAACCATGTTAGGTCGGCAAGTCTATCCGACACTGGCCTTAAATCTTCTGTAACTAAGATCTCCATCTCAACCAGCAAAGACTAAAAATGCTGAAGTTTGTAGGCATGACTTTCTCTAGTGCATGACAATCAAGTATCTTTCAGTGGTGACGTTAGATACAGGGGCTTGTTGCGTGAGAAGATTCATTGTTGGATCCATTATTGGTCTGGAAATGAAAATTATGTAAAATTTTTTAAACTTATTAAACTTTTATCAAATTAGTCCTAAACATTTCAATATTGTCAATTCTATCCTAAATCTTTTTACATTTTGCCAATTGAATTCATTTGACCAATTTTAGTCGAAATTCGCTAGCATGGACATCGGCTATCTTATGTCACATTGCTAGTACTAATGTGGATAATTTTTAATGAAATTTTAATATTTTTCAATATTTTTCTGATTTTTCCTTATCTTTTTTTATATTTTGTTTTTTGTTTTTTTTTTTTTTTTTTTTTTTTTTGCCTTTCTTCTTCTTTTGCTGATGGCCAGCCACTAACCACAAGTGACGGTTGGGTGGGTTGGCCTTGCCCATGCTAGGCAGTAGGTGACACACAACCTTGGCTGGGTGAGGGTCGACCTCCCAGATCCGGCTTGCACAAAGCCGACCCTTGCCGATCTCACTTGAGTGAGGGTAAGCTCGCTCGCCCAGCCTCGCATGTGGCAAGTGAGGCCAGCTGGCCTGGCCACTTGCAAAAGAAAGATGAAAGAGAAAAAATAATTAAATAATAAAAAATTTAAAACTATTAAAAAAATATTAAATTTTGTCCATATTAACACCGGTTATGCTATGTGACAAGATAAACTCAATTGATAAAAAGTAAAAAAGTTACGATTGAATTGAGAAAATTGAAAGATTTATAATTGAATTGAAAAAAGCGTAATAGATTTATGATTTTTTTTTTTGACACTTTTCTCCTCTAGAATAATGTTAGAAATCCAAAAAGGATTTAGCTAACTCCTTGTTTAAGCATATACAGGCCGTAACTAGACACTGACGCATCGCGATCACATGATTGAAACAGGAAAGCCCATGCTCAAAAAAGTCAAGGAAGCATTACTTATCAATAAAAGTAGTATTATCATGGTGAAAAAGGAGATCCACATTAACAAAATTGGGACCGATCCAGGTGCGTGCACGTGAGTTTTACTGCGTGAACATTCGTAATTATCATGGACGAAACTCAATGATGGCGAGGTTGGTAAATTTTATAAAAAAAAAAAAAGGGGGTTCAAACAAACTACACGGTTTTATCAAAGCACTCGACAGAGCCGAAAACAAGATGAGCAATTGAAAAGAAATGACTTCTTCAGCATGCTTTGTAGCCACTGGTAGGGGTATTAATCAAAAATTTGAAAATCGATAAAACGAGCCTAGGCAAACCAAGATCATAACAATGTAGCGGTTTGATTCTGCTTTAGGATTTTTTATTTTTTATTTTTTTATTTGTTTGGTTTTGGTCTATAATTTTGGAAACCGATAAAATCGAACCAAACTGAAAAATTTAATAATTAATTATTAGCCTTCTTACTAATATAATTTGTTATTAAACCTAACCAAATAAGTTCGTTTCTAAGACTGTTCTATACTATTAAATGAAAGATTCTACTTCTTAAATTGGCCATAATTGACTGGTTTCTAATCTCAAATAATACCTGCAAAAGAGCTTTTCGTGATCTTTTGAAAACTTACTTTTAATTAAACAATATCTTTCAATGCTATCGACAATTGGCTTGATTGAATTGTGACTATATTTCTTTTTTCCAAGAACGAGTAAAATTAAGTGCTCATATTGTTTATTTCATTGTAGGCTTAGACAGCCCAAGTATGTATTATAATTCTTATTTGGAAATTGGCTTGATGGTAACAGTGTGACAGGGAACCAACTCGATAACAAACCAAAGTTATTGGTTTGAGTTGAGTCGTAATCTTATGTATTTTTAGTGTGGGTTCGGCTTTGGGTTTGGGTTGTGATTTTTCCAAAACTGAACTTAGTTGAAAATACCTCCAAGCTAAACTAATGATACCCTTACTTGCGCGTGGGGGCGGCTTGACCCTATCTGGTGACTAGCAAGATGGTTGTGTAACCCAGGCTGGAGGCCGATGCGGGTTTAACCTCCTTCGGCCTCTGGGGAGAGCCACGCTAAAAGTTCCTCTAGGCATTCGTAACATGTGAACTCACCTCATTTTGGCCTACGCCGTAAGGGAACTCTTAGAGTCTGTTTGGTAATTGACTAACTTTTGGCTATTTCAGTTATTTTGTTTCCTCAAAAAAAAAAAAAAAATCCGTTTGGTAATATCAGCTAATTTTTCTACTCTTAGGAATATATTTGGAACAAAATCAAGAAGTAAAAATAAGTTATTTCTTTATTCCCAAGTACAATTATAAAATCAAGCCATTTTCTTTCTTTCTTTTTTTTTTTTTTTGCTTCTTCTTCCTCTTCTAATTGGTCGTTGGGGTCGGCTATAGCCAGTGACTAACCATAAGCAAGGTTCAACGACCTCACCAGGTTGGCAAGGCTTCCCCAAGAGCTGGCGACTGACTAGAGGAGGAAAAAGAGGGGAAGGAAAAAGGAAAAGAAAAGAGAGAGAAAAAAAGAAAAATCTCATAAAATTATTTAAAAATTAAAAAAAAATTGTAAGTCACAAAAAAATTTGAAGGTCGTATCAAACACATTCGTATTCTTTTTTTATTCTAGGAATAACAGTTACCAAATGCCTTTAAATGCTTATAAATTTGTCCAATGAACATAACCAACAAAAATATACATATATATTTTTGAATAGTAATTATTCTTAGGAACAAAACTGTTACCAAATATGCCTTTACTAGCAAATTATTGCTTTTGGAAGAATGCATGCACTAAAGAGACCGCACATGCTTAGTTTTTGTATGTTATTTATGTTGCAATTAGCGACACGGTGGAAGTGGACCGTAACTTTGCATTTATATTGGAAGCTATAGAAATTGATAGGAAAAAAATGAGGAACAATAAAATGACATAAGAAATTTACGTGGTTCGTTTTGAATGTCAGAACTTACGTCAATGGGCGAGTCAGCAAATAATCCACTAATAAATTGGAGAATTACAATGTTACAAACACTCACATACTCGACTGTTTCCTAGCCCTAGTATATATATCCAATACCTACAATGTTTAACAACTCAACTTGATATACCTAACTCACGCATAGATCGATCGGAGCCTTCGCCTCTCTATCCCTTGAGTTTTCACTTTTCTCTCTTCACGGCCTTTTTTCAGAGGTCCTCTCCTTTTGTAGGAGGAAGAGGAACAAACGAGACACAAATCGGGGCTTGTCAATGTGAGGACGGTACCCACAAAGGATGACAATAGAGAAGATGACATTTGATGCCCACCAATTCCATGGGCATGCATGTCCTAGGAATCATCAACATTATTCGAAAGCTTTCGTGTCGTGTCAAATATTTCGACACTTTTCGATACTCTCGATACTCGGTCATCAGGTGTTAGAAATCAACCCTCCCAACACGTGAGTCTGAAATTCCAACATACAAGTTCGGAATTCCAACATGTGATTCCAATAGGCATGGGATCAATTTTAAAAAAATTTAATAAATGATAGGTCAAAATGTAAATATGTAAATAATAATAATAATAAATGGAAAAAGAAAGAAAAAAACTTAGTTTTCTATTCTTTTTTTTTGACTCTCACTTCTCATGACACACAATTCACCCTCGAAGTTTTTTTTTTTTTTTCCCTTCCAACAAGCTCGACATGCGAATCCAGAATGTAGATTAATTTTTTTTTCCTCCAAGTTTTATGGATTATTGGAATGAAGTTAAATTTATCAAATTGAAACAATAAATGATATTAAAAAATGATGGATTAATGTTTTTAGTGTAAATTCATTTTGATCTCTTTTTAAGTAATTTATTTATGAATTTGAATCAAATTAATTTGATTAAAATAATCATAAAAATAATAATTTATTAAGTGTATATAAAAATATACACTTAATATAATGTGTCATAACTTGTCGAAATTCTTTATTGTTTAAAAAATGATGTATCGACGTATCGTGTCACATATCATGTATCAATGCTCATGTCATGTGCATGCATCAAAGAGGGAGAAGAAAAATATAAGGGCGAGTCATGCTCACATTTAATGAAGAGGGGTGCCACCAGATAAAGCATTTAATGAATGATGTCCCACTTTCTTTTTTCTTCCATGATGCACGTTTCCTTCATCTACTTTTCAAAGAAGTAGACAAAAATTTACTTGATCATTCTTGTCATGTATCAATGCTCATGTCATGTGCATGCATCAAAGAGGGAGAAGAAAAATGAATGGGCGAGTCATGCTCACATTTATGAAGAGGGGTGCCCCCAGATAAAGCATTTAATGAATGATGTC
This sequence comes from Eucalyptus brandiana, assembly GCA_014182725.1. Lineage (NCBI taxonomy): Eukaryota > Viridiplantae > Streptophyta > Magnoliopsida > Myrtales > Myrtaceae > Eucalyptus > Eucalyptus brandiana. The sequence goes on from CM024669.1 coordinate 37,297,491, forward strand.
CCACTTTCTTTTTTCTTCCATGATGCACGTTTCCTTCATCTACTTTTCAAAGAAGTAGACAAACATTTACTTGATCATTCTTGTCATGTATCAATGCTCATGTCATGTGCATGCATCAAAGAGGGAGAAGAAAAGTGAATGGGCGAGTCATGCTCACATTTATGAAGAGGGGTGCCCCCAGATAAAGCATTTAATGAATGATGTCCCACTTTCTTTTTTCTTCCATGATGCACGTTTCCTTCATCTACTTTTCAAAGAAGTAGACAAAAATTTACTTGATCATTCTTGTGCGGCTCTCTTCCTGTTGTGCTTGCATTAAAAATTGCTTAGGGCATGGTAACGAACAGGTTAAACCGGATATATAATTTAACAATTTATTTGATGAGTACTTTTTTCTTTTATTATTAACTTTTTTTCTTCTCGGAACTTGGAAACAAACCAAAAGAAAAATCTTTTTTATTTATTTTATTTTATCCAAAACACACATATCAGTTGTCTAGCAATTCAATCTAGACAAGACCATACACCACAAGGCTTCACACCACAAAAAGAAAAAGATGGAAAGCAGCTTGTTATCGGCCAACTAAGTGTTGGCCAAATAGCATCAGCAAAAGCCAGTAGTACAACATAACTGATGCCCAGAAACACAACATAACCAAAGAGAACCTGTTGTATATAAGACAAGGCCCTCCAGGAAGATATGAGGAAGGAGACCCAACTATTGTTACTTTGGAAAAACATAGTGAAAAGTATAACTATTATGTTAGTTATAATCCATCTCCTATTTACCCTCAAGTGGTTAGTCCATTTGGATGGGGAGCTGAGCTCTGCTACGAAAATACGAAGCTGATAGCTAATTTTCACCATCGACGCTCTTTAAAGATACTTCATGACTCGTCTGCTGTTAAATGCTATAAGGTTGAGAGAGCTTGGCCTCAAAAGGACAACTTAACACATGCATAGAAAATGAGGATGCAAAGAAAGAAGAATATGCATTTGCTTCAAAAGCAGTTTGACCAAGTTCGCATTATCCAAGTTAAATTGATAATGGCAAAGTTTGGTCAAAATAGAAATCACTGAGGGACATCGATAAATTCATCAATGAAGTCATTGACAGTAGACTTCATAAGTTATTAACAAGAGCATTCATCTGTTGACAAGATCATTGACTCCAGCATGTTACAGTGAATGTAGTGGAGTTAATGTAACCATCAAGATAGTGGGGTTTGACCATCAAGTAATGGAATCGACAATTTCAAATGCAACCTTCAAGGAAATTGATGTAGGAGCATTAGAGTCCACCAATCAACTGGCAAATTCAACTCAACCTTGTCGATTAATCCAGCCAATCATTACATTTGGAAGTAAAAGTCCAATTTCAACTTAATTTGATTCGATCAGTTCAAGTGGAAGATGTCGATTATGCAAAAGAGTTGTCATGGCTACCAATTGACTACTTCGTTGTCGATTTGCAAGACTCTCAATTGACTTCCTGATGAATGGAGGCTGTTCTATTGATTCCTATTGCCGTTTGATAACTTTCTATGGTGACTGTGCTGCTTCCAAGACTAAACGAATTTAGAGGGTCTTATCAAATTTCAATGCATATTATGCTAGCTAAATGCATTTAGTCCTAATTATCGAGTCTTTTAATTCACAGCTTTGAGAAAGCTAAGGGATATTCGGTCGCGATCTCCCCAAAATTGGTTTCTTTTAGGCTCCTCCAACCTTTCTTCTCTCTCCAGATCATGAGAGTTCAAACCAGAGAAGGACCCCTAGCAAAGATCTCGACATTGCTTCTCCCTCCTCTTCTTCTTCTTGAACATTCTCATTGACCATCAATCTTCTTCGCCAATCCTACTTGGAACCCATCAAGCCATGAGCCAGGCTGAATGAGATCTGATTCACCCGTGGAATCCCTTGCCTGACCCCGATCCCAAGCATAAGCCGCGCCCACCCCCACCCCCCCCCCCGGGGGCCGCGATAAGATGCCATAGCCCAAGCTCGATCCCAACTACGTGGCGCCCCTCCTCCTCTGTCCCCAGTGAGGCCCCGTGAGCTCCGATCTCCGGCAGCACCACCACCTCCATGCCCGTGGAGTCGAATCCTTACATCGCTTCCACTCTTGCTCTGCAATAATCTATCAATAGTAAGTGCACCGTTTCAGCAAATTGTTGCCTTCTATGGGTTCTTCGGATTCGATACCGATTACCCGAGGAGACCATGGATTGCTTTTTGGTTCTTTTGTTTGTTTACTGACTTGTAAATCCTGTGATTACGTGCATATACGATGGATTCGGTGAAGGACGTGCTCAGGAGATAGGGAAAGAGTAATTTCGAAAAGTTTTTTCTTTCCACGACCACTCACATACCCACTCATAACACTAGCATCATGCAAAATAATTAGCCTAGTGCACACCCTAGCCTACATAACACTGCCAGCAGCACTGACGTAGGAAACAAGGGACATATACTACCTCTCATCCTAGACTTAGATAATCCAAGTACGTATTAAGTTCTTATTGGTAAATTGGCCTGTTGGTAATAGTCTAAATACGGAGCACACTGATAACGAACGGAAGTTATTGGTTTGACTTGAGTTGTAATTTATCAGTATGTTTTGGCTTTTGTCGTGACCCGATCTCGCCACCCTTGATCCCTCACCATGAGGAGAGAAAGGGGGGCAATGTCAAATTTAGGAGTATTTGATCACAAGAGCAGCCTCATGGCTTGTGTTCCAAAAGACATCATCACCTCGCCTTTCAAATCAAACCTTTTGCGAGTTCCCTCCACGAGATCGCGAGTTCTCCCAAACTCATACCCCGCGTGACAATGGAGTGTGGCGACCCATACCCACACGGGCAACACATCTCGAGAGAAGAGGTCGGATGTGAATATTGTATTTGATGGTACCTTTACCATGGTAGTTCTCTCGATAGTACCATTTATCCATAAGGATGGCATCACTTCATCTTTTGGGGTACTGCCACATCGAGTATGTTAAACAATGGTGAGTTTTACTGAAACTAGTACCTTGTATGACGGGTTCATTTATACTGTCTAGTTGTTTATGACAATCTAAAAATAAAACGAGAATTGCCACTAGTCTCGTTTTGGGGGTTGACTAGAAGATCTAATCGAGGGTCGGGAGTGTTCCCTCATTCCTACGCAACCAAATATCTAAATTCAGGGACTTGGGCTATGCTAATATTTCTATTAACGCCCTCTTGGTACTTCAACAGTATGTTATATTTACCTAACGTGTCCATGTATTTCTGTTTACATTTTCAGGATCGTTAATCCAAAACTAAGTGATCATGCGTGGTTGGTCATTATCATGCTATTCTATTTCTAAAGAAGAAGAAAAGAAAACAATAAATGGAATTGAAATTACAAGACAGTAAGTAAACAATCAAGAAAAGCAGTAAATTTACCATGCAATCCTAGAAAATATAAAAAAGAAACACAATTGAAAAAAAAAAAAAAAAGAGGAAGAGAGAAAACTCGCAACTCGTCATGCTTTATACAACAAAAGGAACCTGCAATATATCGGGGAAATGAATAGTACATGATAATGGTCGGGATAGATACCGATCTCCACCATCTTTGTGCTTTCTTCACCTTTGGGATCCTCATCTAAACTTAATCTGGAAACCTATAACTAGGTACATACAATAGAAAGAAACAAGCATACACATCAAAACAATAAAAAAACACGACATCATGTCAAGATCAATCATTTAAAGAAATTTCAATGAGAAAATCATATTTTGGGGCCTTGGGGTCGGCCTTTGTCTTTCATACGAGGGTTCCACTAAAACATCTACTAAATCCATTTTTATGACTTATAGCTCTTATTGAACAATTGTGTTCTCACATGACTAATAACGCTGATAAGTCTCCTAACCAAGCAATCTATGTGATCCTAGGGTTTTTGTGGCACCCTCGATCCGGCAAGGTCGCCACAGATACCTATTGCTCCACCTAATGAATACTAGTTGCATATCTTTGATATAAAGAGGTTTAAAGAAGGACCGAGGTCCATTATATATATATATTGAAAAGAGATTAGAGCAGCTCATAGCGAAATTAAAGATAAGTCTCACCATCCCTCTACTCTCTTAATGATGGTACGATGCACACCGACTACACATCGAAGGAAAACGTAAGCCGAGCCACTTTTATTTACATTTTAAAGATGGACATCTTGGGTCGGTACAACCAAAAAGCCAAGACTTTTAGCTAAACTTGGCTACAGCTCAAAAGAGAGATCTCGATCTCCTATATCGATCATGTATAACCCTCCATCTACAAGTGTCGGCTATCCTCAAAAAGTCAGCTCCCCCTCCTCACGCGGGCCATCACACCCATCCGGGTGCATCGGATGGTGGTGGTAGCAGCATCCCCCGCATCACTCCGGCACGACGGACGTGGATAGACAAGAACTCTTGGATGACCGGGCCCCCAGCCAGGCCCACATCACACATCACCAGCACCTGAACCCGTATGAACGTCAAACCAGGAATGGTGATACAATCAAGCTCCATACAATCGATCTCCACGTCAGATGGAAGGCCATAAAAGGTACCCCGCGTGACCGGAGAGAGTGACATCTTTTTAATCTGAAATGTTGGTCCTCAATGGGGTGAGTACAACCACTCAGCAGGTAAAAGATCTATTAAACTACTCAATGCATCAAATAGAACAAACATAACATCATTCAAGCATAACTTACATAGCAGCCTTGCATATGTCATTATACCATATGTGCATACACCATCATGCACTCATCATCAAGCATTCATGCATATACCATCATGCCATAGGTGCATATACAACCATGCACTCGTCATCAAGCATTCATGCATATCTATGCCTTATGTGCACATACCACCATGCACTTATACATATTATATCATACAGCCATGCATACATGTCACCATACCATGCATAATTCAATTTCAACTTTTTATCTTTCAATTGGGTCACCGCATTTTTCTTTCCTGGGACCAGTAATTTGCATTCCACATTTTATCGCTCGTACCCAACCTAGCATTGTGAGGAACCTCCGGCACACACCTTCGGGCATCTGGTACACACACTCCGGGCATCTCGAAACTCCCGAGGACATCCGGCACACACCTCCGGGCATCCGGCACCCACCTCCGAGCATCTCGACACTCCCGGGGCATCGTCGGTTCACACCTCCAACGGCATCCTCATTTATCACAATTCATGCTCACAATTATGTCTCAATATTAACATGGCACATGATGTGATGGCAACAAGATCAATTTCAGCTTTTGAAATTTGCACAATCCAGCTAGTACAGTTTTAGAAAACATTTTCATTAAATACACAAATGACATTAAAAAATTGTGAAATTCAAACATGTAATAGTTAAGACATAAAGGAAAATACTTTATGAAGAACACTACACCAAAAGATCCCCATATAATTCGGTATAGACCATGCATCACAGCACTACTATTCTAACAGTTCAACTTGCACAGTTTTTGAAACATTTTTGGTTAAATAGGCAAATGAACTTCAAAAATTACGAAATTTGAATATGTTTTAGGGAAGACATGAAGAGAGATATTTCATGCATAATACGTTTCCAAAAGAACCTCATACAAAATGATATAGTCCATGCATTGCAACTTACAAGGTCCGAACACATCAGATTGCACAGTTTTAGAAACATTTCCGATTAAATACACAAATAACCTTAAAAAATTATGAAATTCGACTATACGATAGCCAAGACCATAAGGTAAATACTTCATGAAGACATCGAAGTCAGATTCGTCCTAGGTAATGAAATATAGGCTGTTAAAACTTCTGTTCCTAGTACCGAAATTTCCAGATCCAGTCTTTCCAAAGAATAACGATTTCACCCACTTACACTTGTTTTTTTTGTCCCAAATTTGAGTATGTTATACTCCAAGAAGTCCTTTACAACTTTCATTTAGAGGTCGAAGCCAAAATTCAACTAGAACATCACATGCAAGTCACTAGAACATCCAAGGTCGAGCTGTTTTTCTCAAGAACAGTACACTAGACTAGAGCACCACTCTTATAACTTCAATTTTTCACATTCTGTACATCCGAAATTGTTACCATTCAATCGCACACACTAAGCACAGCATGCAAGAGTAGATCAAAAGATCCCACTTGCCTCTAGACCGAGCAACGGCGAGCACATGGTGGCGACGGACAGCGATGCATGGCCCCTCCTCCTTCCGTCTTCCCTTCTTTCTTTCTTCCTTTCTTCCTTTCTTCCTTCTCTTTCTCTCCTCTCTCTCTCTCTTGGACGAACCCTTCTCTCTCTCTCCCTCTCTCTCACTTAAACTAGCCACCCTTTTCCCCCTAATTTCCTTTGCTTCATCATTAGTCATCATTACCTTTTGCATGTGTGACACTTGGCCATCACCATGGGACAAATGGGGGGAGGCATGCAAACCGGACTCCCTCCCCTCCTTCGTGCGACAACAGCCCTTCATGGGCTTATGGGTTGGCCATTAAGGCCCATCTTAGGCCCAACACTCTTGGGCCTAAGACCCAAGCTTAAATAAATCCAGAATTGACCATCTTAAAAATTAACTAAATCCCTATTAAATCAAAGTACTAAATTGCAAATTAAATGGCTATACACTTGAAATCATAAATCCATAAGTTCCAATTTATAATACATATGGCCAAAAATAGAACTTTCTTTCCCAAAATTTATCCATTAGAAGTTTGGCCATATATCTTATTGCGAATCATGGATCAAAAGGCTACAAAAATACAATAACGGTGTTTCCATCACCTATCCATGGCTCATGGCATACTTAGGGATTTTCATGAAATTCTACGATGCCACAATTCTCTCCTCCTTAGAGAATTTCGTCCTCGAAATTAGACATCACTCATGCCTCTTGAAACAAGTAGGGGTACTTTTCCTTCATCTGATCTTCACTCTCCCATGTGGCTTCCTTCATATCGTGATGTCGCCATAATATCTTAACCAGTAGGATTGTCTTGGTTCTAAGGACTTGCTCTTTTCTATCCAGCACTTGCACAGGCTCTTCGATGTACCTCACTTTCTCATCTACTTCGATGGCTTCATGATCGAGTATGTGACCAGGATCCAGCTGGTACTTTCTCAGCATCGACACATGAAACACATCATGTAAATTTCCCAATTTAGGAGGCAGCGCCAAACGATAAGCTACATCTCTTATTCTTTCAAGTATTTCAAAAGGTCCAACAAATCTAGGGCTTAACTTACCTTTCATTCCAAATCGAGATATTCCTTTCGTTGGAGATACTTTAAGGAATACATGATCTCCCACATTAAACTCCAAAGGCCTTCTACGCCTATCTGCGTAGTCTTTCTGTCTACTCTGAGCTGTTTTAAGTCTTTTCTTGATAATTTCGATAGCTTCAGTGGTAACTTATACCAGTTCAGGTCCTGTCAATTTCTTTTCACCTACTTCATTCCAACAGACAGGAGTCCTACATCTCCTTCCATATAATGCTTCATAGGGAGCCATGCCTATACTTTTCTGAAAACTATTATTATAAGCAAACTCCACCAAATGCAATCTTTCATCCCAATTCCCTTTAAAGTCAACCACGCAAGCCCTTAACATATCCTTTAATGTGTGGATTACTCTTTCTGTTTGTCCATCTGTTTGAGGGTGAAAAACAGTACTAAACTGGAATTTAGTTCCTAAGGCAATTTGAAGACTTCGCCAAAAGTTTGAAGTAAATCTCGAGTCCCGGTCTGAGGTAATAGTTACTAGAACACCATGTAAGTGTACTATTTGACTTACATATATATCCGCATATTTGTCCATTGGGTAGTTTATGCGAACTGCTAGGAAATGAGCAGACTTAGTCAAACGGTCCACTATTACCCAGATAGAGTCATGGCCACTTGATGTCCTTGGCAATCCTTGTACAAAGTCCATTGTTATATGCTTTCATTTCCATTCTGGTATGTCTAACGATCTCAAGAGTCCTGCAGGTTTGTGATGTTCCGCTTTTATTTGTTGGCACGTCAAACATTGAGAAACGTGCTTACTCGTATCTGCTTTCATACCATTCCACCAAAATTGCTGACGCAAATTCCTGTACATCTTTGTACTACCCGGATGAACACTGTAATTACTCCTATGTACCTCCGACAGAATTTCCTTCTTTATTTCTTCATTGTCGGGAACATAGAGTCGTCCCTGGCATCTTACCACTCCATCTTCAAAGACTTGAAATTCTGGTCTTTTTCCTAAAGACATTGCATCTTTCACTTTCATAATTTCTGGGTCAAACTCTTGCAAGATCTTAACTTTCTGAATAATTTCAGGTTCAATCCTTAATGCACTAAGCATACCAATAAGACAATCCATTTTTAATTTAAACTCTGAGTCCGTTACAGACTTTAACAAGCTCCATTCCGCCATTCTTAAATTGGCCATTTCCATAGCTGACTTACGACTAAGAGCATCCGCTACCTTATTTGCCTTCCTTGGATGGTATCGTATCTCACAATCATAATCCTTTAACAACTCTATCCACCTCCTTTGTCTCATGTTCAACTCCTTTTGTGAGAATAGATATTTCAAGCTCTTATGATCTGTATAAATCTCAAACTTTTCCCCATATAAATAATGCCTCCATATCTTCAAAGCGAACACTATAGCTGCTAATTCTAAATCATGCGTTGGGTAGTTTAGTTCATGGGGTTTCAATTGTCTAGATGCATAGGCTATGACTTTGCCATGCTGCATTAAAACACATCCCGGTCCTTTGTGAGATGCATCACTATATATTGTAAAACGATCAGATTCAGTTGGTATAGTCAGGATTGAAGCCGAGGTCAATTTTCTTTTAAGCTCCTGGAAACTCCTTTCGCATTCCTCATTCCATTCAAACTTTGCGTTCTTTCGAGTCAGTTTTGTTAAAGGACCCGCCATTTGTGAAAACCCTTCAATAAACCTTATATAATAACCAGCCAGTCCTAAGAAACTTCGTATTTCAGTAGGTGTTGTCGGTCTCGGCCAATTTATTACCATTTCAACTTTCGCCGGGTCCACTGCAATTCCTCCTCCTGATACCACATGCCCCAAAAATATTATCTGGTCTAGCCAGAATTTACACTTGCTCAATTTGGCATACAGCTTATGATCTCTCAGAGTTTGCAAAACTATCCTCAAGTGCTGTTCATGCCCTTTAGGCCCTCTTGAATATATCAGGATATCATCAATAAAAACAATCACAAACTGGTCTAAATAAGGCTTAAATACCCTATTCATTAGATCCATAAATGCAGCCGGTGCATTTGTCAATCCAAATGGCATGATAAGGAACTCGTAGTGTCCATAACGAGTCCTAAACACAGTCTTAGGAATGTCTTCTTTCTTAATTCTTAGCTGATGGTATCCCGACCTTAAGTCAATCTTAGAGAAGACCGAACTTCCCTGGAGTTGGTCAAATAGGTCATCAATTCTAGGCAAAGGATATTTATTTTTAATGGTCACTTGATTCAGTTGCCTATAGTCAATGCACAAGCGCATCGACCCATCTTTCTTTTTTACAAACAAGACTGGTGCACCCTAAGGTGAAGCACTTGGCCTAATGAATCCTTTATCAAGCAACTCCTGTAGTTGCACTTTCAACTCCTTCAATTCCATTAAGGCCATCCTGTACGGGGCTTTCGATATTGGTCCTGTTCCAGGCATTAATTCAATTCAAACTCAATTTCTCATTCCGGCGGTAATCCAGGCAACTCCTTAGGAAATACATCTTGAAATTCATTAACCACTCGAATTTCATCAAGCTTAGGCTCTTCCTTAGTATAATTTTTAACCATGGCCAGGTACCCTTGACATCCTTTGTCAAGTAACGCATGGGCTTCTATTTCTGAAATAAGTGCTATAGATAGGTTGGTCTGACCTCCTAAAAATTCACAACTAGACTAATCAGGTAAAATAAGTTGGATCACTTTTCTATAACAATCCATTTTGGCCCGATACTTATGAAGCCAATCCATTCCTATGATAACATCAAAATCATATATAGCAATTACGACTAAGTCTATTTTCATATCCTTTCTTCCCATTGTTATCTTACACTTTCCACACACCAGCATAGACAATACCATATTCTTTAAAAGCGTAGAAACACAAAGAGGCGTCTCAAGAGACGTAGTTTCTATTTTACTCAACTGTTTATATCTTTCAGACACAAATGAATGCGTAGCACCCGTATCAAACAATGCATATGCCTTTTTTTTTTTTTTTTTTTTTATCATTTATAAGGATCGTACCTGATATAACATTTCTGGAAGCTTCCGCTTCCTCTTAGGTGACCGCATACACCCTTCCATGTGTTGGTGGCCTTTGAGGATTCCTTGGTAGGTTTCGTCTAACAACACTCTGCTGTGCCTGTCGCACCGAGCCAACACTCATTTGTGACATTTCTTGTGGGCAATCTCTCTTAAGGTGTCCCACTTGTCCATAACCATAACATCTCGGTCGTCCATTGCAAAGTCCTAAGCCATGTTGCCCATTGCAGCTTCGACATTCTTCATTTCGATAAGGTGCTCTTCCAAAATTTCCAAAATTGCTATTTTTCTTCGCATTCCAAGTCTAACCTTGACCAGGATAGGGTTTCTTACCCTTTCTCACATCACTAAAGTTCGGCTGTCTCTTAAACTCTGATCGCTCTCTCACCAGCTCTTGCTCCACTAACTATGCCCTTTCATAAATCTCATGATAATCCTTTATATTCAAAGGCACCAGTTGTTTCCTAATATCAGTCCTCAATCCTTTCAGAAATCTCTTAGCTTTCTCCTCATGATCCTCAATCAATCTGGGAGCATACCTAGACAATTCAGAAAATTTTGCCTCATACTGATCCACTGTCAGCTCCTTTTGTTCCAATTGAACAAATTCAATGATTTTCTTATCCTTAGCACAATTAGAGAAATGTTTCCTATTGAAAGCTCTCACAAACTCTTCCCAGTTCACACCAGTACCTAGTGGAAAGATTGTATCCTTCGAAGCTCTCTATCAAAACTTTGCATTTCCCTCCAACTGGTACTTTGCCAAAACTATTTTCTCAGCTTCACTGCAGTCCAACAACCGGAAAATTCGCTCCATTCCATCAATCCAATGTTCTGCCTCCTCAGGACTTCCCATTCCACTAAACTTAAGTGGTTTCAACTTCAGAAATTGTTCCCCCAGTCCTTGAGGGCGACGTTCCATTCTAGGTTGTTGCTGCGCTTGCCTATCCATCAGATTTCCAATATTGGCCAATGCCTGCAGGATGTCTTCCATTCGAGGTTCAGCCCTTGCAGCAAAGGCTTCAGCCCTCGATGGATGAGCACTTCCAGCTCGCACAATGACTTTCCTATAATTTCTAAGCATTGCCTCAGGAATAATTTGAGACTCACTGTCTTCATTCAAAGCAATTACTACTACATAAGTAACATATACATGTTACCGGTACCTAAAAGCAACTCATAATAAACTACTAGGGATCTACGAGTGAATACTCATCACCCGTTATTCAAGGTTAACCAATTATTCCATTTAATATCCTATGGTGTGCATTGTTATCATGTTCCTCAATTTCCAAATGAGGCTCCTTATCACTCAAATCTATAACCTCGCTCTGATACCAACCACTATGGCACCCCTGATCTGGCAAGGTCGCCACAGATACCTATCGCTCCACCTAATGAATACCAGTTACCTATCTTTGATATAAAGAGGTTTAAAGAAGGACTGAGGTCCATAGGTATATATATATTTTGAAAAGAGATTAGCGTAGCTCATAGTGAAATTAAAGATAAGTCTCACCATCCCTCTACTCTCTTAATGATGGTACAATGCACACCAACTACACATCGAAGGAAAACATAAGCTGAGCCACTTTTATTTACATTTTAAAGATGGACATCTTGGGTCGGTACAACCAAAAAGCCAAGATTTTTAGCTAAACTTGGCTACAGCTCAAAAGAGAGATCTCGACCCCTTATATCGATCATGTATAACCCTCTATCTACAAGTGTTGGCTATCCCCAAAAAGTCAGCTCCCCCTCCTCACGCGTGCCATCACACCCATCCGAGTGCATCGGGCGGTGGTGGCGGCAACATCCCCCGCATCACTCTGCCATGGCGGACGTGGATAGACAAGAACTCTTGGATGACCAGGCCCCCAGCCAGGCCCACATCATACATCACTAGCACTCGAACCCGTATGAATGTCAAACCAGGGATGGTGACACAATCAAGCTCCATACAATCAACCTCCACGTTAGATGGAAGGCCGTAAAAGGTACCCCGCGTGACCGGAGAGAGAGGCATCTTTCTAATATGAAATGTTGGTCTCCAAAGGGATGAGTACAACCATTCAGCAAGTAAAAGATCCATTAAATTACTCAATGCATCAAATAGAACAATCATAACATCATAGTAGAGTACATATCATTCATGCATCCAAGCATAACTTACCTAGCAGCCATGCATATGTCATCATACCATATGTGCATACACCATCATGCACTCATCATCAAGCATTCATGCATATACCATCATGCCATAGGTGCATATATAACCATGCACTCGTCATCAAGAATTCATGCATATCCATGCCTTATGTGCACATACCACCATGCACTTATACATATTATATCATACAGCCATGCATACATGTCACCATACCATGCATGATTCAATTTCAACTTTTTATCTTTCAATTGGGTCACCACATTTTTCTTTCCCAGGGCCAGTAATTTGCATCCCACATTTTATCGCTCGTACCCAACCTGGCATCGCGAGGAACCTCCGGCACACACCTCCGGGCATCCGGCACACACACTTCGGGCATCTTGAAACTCCCGAGGACATTCGACATACACCTCCGAGCATCCGGCACCCACCTTTGGGCATCTCGACACTCCCGGGGCATCGTCGGTTCACACCTCCGATGGTATCCTCATTTATCACAATTCATGCTCACAATTATGTCTCAATATAAACATGGCACATGATGTGATGGCAACAAGGTCAATTTCAGCTTTTGAAATTTGCACAATCCAGCTAGTACAGTTTTAGAAAACATTTTCATTAAATACACAAATGACATTAAAAAATTATGAAATTCGAACATGTGATAGTCAAGACATAAAGGCAAATACTTTATGAAGAACATTACACCAAAAGACCCCCATATAATTCGGTATAGACCATGCATCACAGCAGTACTATTCTAACAGTTCAACTTGCATAGTTTTTGAAACATTTTTGGTTAAATAGGCAAATGAACTTCAAAAATTACGAAATTTGAATATGTTGTAGGGAATACATGAAGAGAGATATTTCATGCACAAAAAGTTTCCAAAATAACCTCATAAAAAATGATATAGTCAACGCATTGCAAATTACAAGGTCCGAACACATCAGATTGCATAGTTTTAGAAACATTTCCGATTAAATACCCAGGTTCTAAGAGGTTCTACGTCTTCCTCGACTTCCTCTTCCACTAATTGACGCTGAGGATTTTGTGTAACACGCTGTTGAGAGTGTTGTGGAGACTCTTCTTTTTCGGTCAGATCAAAATGTGTCGAGCCCTCAGGCATATTCTGTGGTCTCCTGCTTGCGATCCGAGACAACTTTCTTTGAATAGACATCTTTGCAGTCGTAGAGGATTTCCTGAACAAGTTAGAGTAAAAAAGATGAAAACTTGCAGAACAAACTTGATAATAAAAATGAGAGAGTAGAGAGTCTATATTCTAGGGTTTGGAATGAAATGCTTGAAAGAAATACAATAGGTATATATGTAAAGAAGATGAAACGTCACAAAAAAATAATCGAACTATAAAAAGAAAACTGCTTTTTCGAAATAAAAACTGCCAAAAATTCAATAATTTGAAAAGGATAATTTCTAAAAATAAAATAGGCAAACAATGATTCAGTTAAGCATACATTTTCATTCCAAAAATAAAATACCTGGATTCGAGATATTCTCTTACTAAAGTAGCATCTGGAAATTTTGAGTCTGGCCTCCAGACTTTAACTTGTAGGAGATAAAATATTCAGTCTGGTGCGAATAGACTCAAATAGATTTTTCTCCAGAGGCTTTGTAAATATGTCTGCCAACTGATTCTTCAAGTCAATGAACCGAATCATAATCTCCCAATTTTGGACATGATCTCTTGTGAAATTGTGTCGAATCTCTATATGATTTGCCTTTGAATGAAGGATTGGGTTCTTGGTGAAATTAATAGCACTGGTGTTGTCGCATTTGATCTCAGTGCACGATTCTTCAATTCCAAAGTCTCTTAGCTATTATCTTATCCATAAAATTTGAGAACAACAGCTCCCAAGAGCCACATACTTTGCTTCTGCTGTTGATAGAGCTACAGTACTCTGCTTCCTTGAGAACCAAAACACTAGCATGCTGCCCAGTAGTTGATAAGTACCATAAGTACTCTTTCGATTAACTTTATAACTTGCTAAATTTGCATCTGAATATCCAAGAAGAGTAAAGTCTCATTCTTTGGGATACCACAGACTTAGCTTTGGAGTAGCCACAACATATTTGATGATGCATTTTGTAGCACTTAAATGAGATTCTTTGGGATCAGACTGAAATCTGGCGCATATGCAAACATTAAACAAAATGTCAAGTCTAGATACAATAAGGTAAAGAAGAGAACTGATAATGTTTCTATAAAACTTCCGGTCTACTTTTTTTCCTCCTTCATCTTTATCTAGTTTTGAAGAACTTGACATTGGTATTTTTTGTCTTCTTGCAATTCTCAAATCTAAATTTCTTGATGAGATCTTTTACATATTTTTCTTGGTGAATAAAGATACATTTCTTTGATTTTTTTAACTTGTAATCCCAGAAAGAAAGTTAACTCACCCATCATACTCATCTCGAATTCATCCTGCATACATCTAGAGAATTTCTTATATAGATTTTCATTAGGTGATCCAAATATAATATCATCAACATAAATTTGAACCAACAAAAAGTCCTTACCCTCTCTTTTTATGAATAAAGTAGTATCTACCTTTCCCTTAAGAAAACTATTTTGGTTTAGGAATTTACTCAACTTTCATACCAGGCTCGAGGTGTTTGCTTCAGTCCATACAAGGCCTTTTTTAGTCTGTAGACTGAGTCTGGTTTTTTTGGATCTTCAAATCCTGTTGGTTGTTCCACATAGACTTCTTCTTGGATGAATCCATTGAGGAAGGCACTCTTTACATTCATTTGGAATAACTTGAAATTTTTATAACAAGCAAAAGTAAATAATAATCTAATTGTTTCTAACCTCGCTACTGGTGCATAGGTGTCATCATAGTCTATTCCTTTTTCTTGTATATATCATTTGGTTACAAGTCTTGCTTTGTTTCTGACCACTTTTACTTTTTCGTCCATCTTATTTTTGAAAACCCATTTTGTCCTGATAACATACTTACCTTTAAGTTTAGGAATTAGCTCCCAAACATCGTTGATGCTGGACTGTCTAAGCTCTTTTTGCATAGCTTCAATCCAACTTTCACCAGATAAGGCTTCTTCTATACTTTTGGATTCTATCTTAGAAACAAGTGCTAGAGCACTAGACTATTCTTGCCTTTCGGATCTAGTGTGATTCATCAATGTTGCCAATGATGAGTTCTGTGGGATGACTTGACTTATGCTTCCAGTTGTTGGTGGGTCTAAGAGTTTGTTGATCCCCTGCTTTAGTTGAATCTCTTAGATCTGCTTGTTGTTGATGTCTAGAAGTCTGAACCTCTTCGGGGGAAATAGACTTTGTAAAGTTTGGAACGGGTTTCAATTCTTCAAATTGAGTTTGATCTAGTTGATTCTGCACATAATCTTGAAACTTGACGTTCATAGATTCTTCCACAGATTTAGTCTTCTTGTTAAATACTCTATATACTTTGCTTGAGGTTGAGTAGCCAAGGAAAATTCATTCATCTGATTTTTCTTCAAACTTTCAAGTTTGATTATTTGCATTTTCAAAGGATAACATTTATAGCCAAATACATGGAAGTAAGAAACATTTGGCTTTTTCCCTTTATACACTTCATAAGGAGTTTTCTTTAAAATATGCCTCAATAACACTCTGTTGATGATGTAGCAAGCTGTAGAAATTGCTTCAACCCAAAATTGAGAGGAAATTTTGCTTTCAATTAAGAGGGTTTTGGCCATCTCCTGTGAAGATTTATTCTTCCTTTCCACGACCCCATTTTGTTCTAGAGTGTATGGAGAAGAGAAAACATGCTGTAAACCAGATTCATCACAGAACTTTGTAAAATCTTGATTTTTAGACTTGAGATAGCTAGTACAAACACCTAGAAGGGGGTGAATAGGTATAAAAACAATTTCTCGAGATACGAAAGCGATACTAGGCAGACGATAGAAAGGAAGTTCTCTTTTGATTAACAAAATGAATTACGATCAAAGTAAAGCAAAGAGTAGGGAAGATAAAATTGAACACAAGATTTATAGTGGTTCGGCTTATTCCAAGCCTACTTCCACTCTTCCGCACCGACAGCCCACCGGCTGGATTTCACTATGAACAAAAGAGATGTTACAGCACAGCTTTCCCTTGATTCCACAATGTAGATATTCTACCACACTTCCTCAAGGTTTCTCACGAATATAGACTCTCTTTTGCGTACAAGATTTCGCTTAAATGAATTGACTAAAAACAAGGAGCTTCAGATTTTGGAATTTTTCTATCGTACACACACTTGAACAACTAGAACGTCTTCCTTATATACTCCTTTATGCCATCATACCCGTTGGCACTTACCAAAGGAATTCCTCCAATCTACTCGTTGGACGGAATCAATTAGGAAGATCATTCGAGCTATTAAAGGAACATGTCGATAGCCCATCAATCCTATTCTCCCATACAATCAGGATCTCGGTTTCCATAAGTAGAACATTCAAAGTATACTTTGCCAATCATCGGCTCCTTAATCTTCGAATCAATCATGATCAAATAAAGGATTCTGTTATGTCTTATCTAGCCAAGAAATCTTCTCCAGTTGATAAAGTCACATCCTTAATGAAATATCCAGTTCTGGATAGCCTTTCTTCAACGGATTAGAAATTGTCAATGAGAATAGACTTTGAGTCTTGAGTCTGGCTGTCCGGAGGTCTTCAGACTTTAAATAACAGAGTTTGCAAATCTTCAGACTAGACTGATGGAAACGTTTTGTCAGCTTCAAAACACTTCAAGAAGATTTCTCCAACAATCTTCTCCTTTTTGATGATGACAAAACTTTCTTGCAGATTTGGATAACTTTAACCTGCAAAACATTACTCAAACAAATATGGATATCTTATAAAGATAAATGGCTTAATGAATGATAACGCTAATGATAACGCTAGAATCTGCAACCACAGAAAATATGTTAGTCTAGCATGTGATAAAGCCATCCATAAGATATCAATAGTAGTTAATATAAGTAGTCAAGTCCAAATCCAAATTCAGTCCTTATCTAGACACAAAAGTAAAGTCAAACATCAAAACAATCAAAACAATCCAACAGTTCAAAAGTTGTAAAGGTTCAAAGTTTTCAAATCTCGCATCTCTCCCCCTTTTTGTTAGCATAAAAAAGGTTGAGATGAAAATGGAGTAGAGTCAAGAATGCTTGGGAACACGGATAAGCTGGAAATCTCCCATTGACTGAACGATGCCTTCCAGCCTTTTTAAATCTTCCTTCAGTTGTGCAACATCCTCACCCTTAGCATTAGCCTGAATATGAAGAGAAAGGGCTTGGATTTGATCATTTAAGGAACCCGAAGAAGCTTGACCTGCATTCTGCAAATTCTGAACTTTGCATCCCAAAGCATATATCTGACTTCGCATTTCCAAGAGAACATCCAGAATTCTGCGAAAATCTGCTGAATTATCGGTCTGCATACTAGCTTCGGCACGATCTGATGGAGTAAAAGCAGACGATGGCAGATCAGCATAATCACACAGATTTGGCGAAGAAACATCATGTTCTTCCTTAGGAAATTGAGAGGCATAAATATCCTCTGGATCTACTGGAGAGCGACTGACTCCCTCACTAGTAGCAAGATATGAGGACATTCCTCTTCTCTCTTGGTCTCCCCTTGTTTCCATGCCTTCAGGTGGAGAAGAGTGTTCCTTATGTTCTCCTTCCTCTTGATCTCTTTTCTCTTCTTCTTCTTTTTCAACTCTTTCCTTCTCAGCATCTCTTTCTTCTTCTTCTCTCTCCTCTGTTTCTTTCTCCTCTGCTTCTTTCTCTTCTCTGTCTCTAGTCCTCTATTCTGAGTCTTTCTCTAGAACAGAACGACTCAGATTCTTCAATGCCATTGTAGAAATGGTGATGTTTTCCTCATCATCTTCATCCTCAATGATGAGAGCTCTTCTTTTCTTGGATGGAGCAACCATGGGCTCCTTCCCTTTTCTTTTTGCTGCAGAAGAGATTTGATGAGATTTGACAGGAGTCTTCTCCTTGAATTTCTCCAACGCCTTGCTTAGTTCCTTTAGATGCATTTTAGTCACCATTTTCAGTCCTACCACCATATGATCACACGATCGAGCACAAAGTATTTGTGGAGGCTGAATATTCAGATGTCTGAATAACTTCGTCACAAGACCTGGATAAGGAAGTTGACCTCTGTCCTTCATCACTGCTCTATACATATGGAACATAACAGTGTGAGGAAGAGAAAACTTTTTCCCAGTGATGATGGCATACATCAGCTTTGCCTCTGAACTTGAAACATCAGTCTTGGAAGTTGATTTTGGTCTGAGGCAATTGATCACAATCTTGTGAAGTAGAATGTTAAACACACTCATCCTCAAGTAGGAAATCTTTTTCTTTGTTCTTCTATCCTTAACAAGTTTCAATGTAGCACGAGCAATAGAAACATTGATAGGTTGATATCTTCCTCTCTCAACCCCAATCACATCCGCCAGCATATCCATATCCACCACAAAGTCCTGATCTCGGACACTGAAAGAGAATCTATTCGCATCCACGAAACTAAGATTCGAATAGAAATAAGCAGTTAATTTAGCATGGGCTTCTGTGGTGTCAGAACAGAACTGCTCAAGTTGAAGAAAACTGAATTTTTCCCTTAAATTGACATTTACAGCATCAAGGAAATCAAAATCCACACTCCTAGGGTTTATCACCCCACGTTTCAACAATTTTGAGTATAGAGCATTCTGTTCCTTCGATCTAAACAACTTTGTCCTTTTTCCTCGAATTTTTGCCGCAACACCCATTCTTGGTTGAAATTGGCTGTACAATTTGTCATCATCATTCCCATCTATCGGATTAAATCCCCCAACACTCGGATCACCTGGGATATTTGCAAGGGTTTCTTCTGCCAACCCTTTAGGAGCAATTCCCAAATACTCCATTTTTCGCAAAAAGATATACTCATTCCCATATCCCTTGTCATTAAGAAACTCATCGATGTAGTTCAATGAAGTACCAGTCCTTTTTAAAGCACGGTAAAGCTTATAAATAAAAGAGGGCCTTTGAATTCTTATAGGATTTGCATCTTTAACGATTTCTTCCTCTTGTTGATGACCAACACCCTGTGGACTAGTTGGTGGAGAATGACGCTGCTGAGAATGTTGTGGGCTCTGTTGCTGATTTGGAGACTCTTCTTCCTCGGTGAGATCGAAGTGAGTAGGCCCCTCACTCATTTGCCGTGGTCCCCTGCTTGCAATCCTCGAAGACTTTCTTGAAGACGACATCTTTCTTAGTCTTTGAAAGATTCCTTGCTTGTCTTTCCCAAGAAAGATGACAACTTTTTCGAAGATTAAATAAGAGAAGAAAACAGGAATGGAAGATCGATGCTTTCTTAGGGTTTTTGGAGAGTAAAGCGAAGAAGAAACAATAGTGCATAAACAGTTAAAAAGAGGCATACGGAACGTCATAAAAGAAAGTAAAAAGATGCATTTTCAAAAAATAACTGCCTTTTTCAAGAAAATAGTCATTTCAAAATAACTCATTTTTCGAAAAGGAAACGTTGCAATAATCATGTCAATTAAAGATAGCAATTGAGATAGCAATAATTAAGCACGGTTGATGATCGTACCTTTTCAAGATGAGATTCGAGAGAGAGAATAACTTACAGTCAAAGTCTTGTTTGTCTAAGTTTGAGAGTCTCTAGACTTTAACTTCTTCAAACCTCAAGATGTTAAGTCTGGAACGGATAATTTCAAATTGATTTTTCTCCAAAGGCTTTGTGAATATATCTGCCAGTTGGTTCTTTGAGTCAACAAACTAAATCGAAACTTCTCCATTTTGAACAGGATCTCTAATGAAGTGATGTCGAATCTCTATATGCTTTGCTCTTGAGTGAAGAATTGGATTTTTGGTAAGATTGATTGCATTGGTGTTGTCACAGTTAATCTCCGTGCATGAATCTTCAATTCCAAAGTCTCTTAGCTATTGTTTTATCCATAGAATTTGTGAACAACAACTTCCGAGAGCTACATACTCTGCTTCTGCGGTAGAGAGAGCTACTGTACTTTGCTTCCTTGAAAACCAAGACATTGTCCTGCCTCCAAGTAGTTGACAGGTACCCGAGGTGCTCTTTCTATCAACTCTGCATCCGGCTAGGTCTGCGTTTGAGTATCCAAGAAGAGTAAAGTCTCCCTTTTTAGGATACCAAAGGCCGATGCTTGAAGTTGAAGCAATGTATTTGATAATACGCTTTGCAGCACTTAAATGAGATTCTTTAGGATCTGCTTGAAATCTGGCATAAATGCAAACACTAAACAAAATGTCAAGTCTAGAAACAGTAAGATAAAGAAGTGAGCCAATGATACTCCTGTATAACTTCTGATCGACTTTCTTTCCTCCTTCATCTTTGTCTATCTTTAAGGAACTTGACATTGGTATATCGGCCTTTTTGCA
This sequence comes from Eucalyptus brandiana, assembly GCA_014182725.1. Lineage (NCBI taxonomy): Eukaryota > Viridiplantae > Streptophyta > Magnoliopsida > Myrtales > Myrtaceae > Eucalyptus > Eucalyptus brandiana. The sequence goes on from CM024669.1 coordinate 37,318,424, forward strand.
ATTGTCCGGTCAAACTTTTTGACAAGATCATTTGCATACTTTTCTTGATGAATAAAAGTTCCTTCCTTCGGTTGTTTTACTTGAAGCCCGAGAAAGAAGGTTAACTCACTCATCATGCTCATTTCAAATTCATCCTGCATAGTCTTAGAGAATTTCTTACACAAACTTTCATTAGAGGATCCAAAAATAATATCATCAACATATATTTGAACAAGCAGAAAACTTTTACTTTCTCTTTTAATAAACAGAGTAGTGTCTACTTTACCTTTGACAAAGCCATTTTGAATTAAAAACTTACTCAGCCTGTCGTACCAAGCTCGAGGTGCTTGCTTTAAACCATACAAGGCCTTTTTCAGTCTAAATACTGAGTCTGGCTTCCTTGGGTCTTCAAACCCAGGTGGTTGTTCCACATAGACTTCCTCATGGATAAATCGATTCAGGAAAGCACTTTTGACGTCCATTTGGAATAACCTGAAATTCTTATAACAAGTAAAAGCAAGTAATAATCGAATTGCTTATAACCTTGCTACTGGTGCGTAAGTCTCGTCATAGTCTATCCCTTCTTCTTGTATATATCCCTTGGCCAAGAGTCTTGCTTTGTTTCTTACGACTTTTCCTTTCTCATTCATCTTGTTCCTGAAAACCCATTTAGCTCCAATAATAGATTTACCTTTTGGTTTAGGAGTCAATTCCCAGACATCATTTATACTGAATTGTCTGAGTTCTTCTTGCATAGCTTCAATCCAGCTTTCATAAGATAAAGCTTATTCTATGCTTTTGGGTTCTATTTCAGAAATAAGAGCCACTGCACTAGACTCTTCGCACCTTTTGGATCTTGTGCAAATTCCTTCATTAATGTCGCCAATAATAAGATCTTTGGGATGACTGGACTTATGCTTCCGTTTGCTGGTTAATTTGTCAGGTTGATGATCGCTTCCTTCACTTGAATCTTCAACAGTCATTTGTTGTTGGTCCTTCAAAGTCTGAGCTGCTTCTTAAGACTTAGACTTTGTAGAGTTTGGAGCAGGTTCAGATTCTTCAAGATGAGTCTGAATAGATTCATTTTGTATAGAATCTTGGAATTTGACATTCATTGATTCCTCCACAGATTGACTCTTCTTGTTATAGACTCTGTAGGCTTTACTTGAGGTAGAATATTCAAGAAGATGCCTTCATCTGATTTTTCTTCAAACTTACCAACTCGATCATTTGCATTTTTCAATATAAAACATTTGCATCCGAACACATGAAAATATGAAAGAATAGGTTTCTTTCCTTTGAATAATTCATAGGGGGTTTTTTTTATAGAATATGCCTTAGAAAAACTCTATTAATAATATAACATGCTGTTGAAAATGCTTCAGCCCAAAATCGTGAAGAGATGTTGCTTTCAATTAAAAGAGTTCTAGCCATTTCTTGAAGCGATCTATTCTTTCTTTCCACAACTCCATTTTGCTCTGGAGTATATGGAGAGGAGAACAAATGCTGAAAACCAGATTCATCACAAAATTTTATAAAATCTTGATTTTCAAATTCACCTCCATGGTCTGTTCTTATACTTGAAATAACATACCCTTTTTCATTTTGAACCTTTTTAGCAAATTTTTCAAAGTAAGAGAAAGTTTTAGACTTACTTGCCAAGAAATACACCCAAGTAAATCGTGAGTGGTCATTCACAATTACTAGGCAATATTTCTTACCTTCAATGCTCTGTGTTCTGGTTGGTCCAAAGAGATCCATATGCAGAAGCTACAGTACACGGTTAGTGGAAACTTGATTTATTAGTTTAAAGGAATTTCTTACTTGTTTTCCCAATGTGCATGGTGTACATAGATCAGACTTTTGGTATGATAACTTGGATAGACCACGAACAAGCTTCTTTGCTGAAATTTTGGCTATCTGCTTCATATTGATGTGCCCAAGCTTTCTGTGCCATAAGTTCGCTTCGTCTTGGATTGAGATTAGATATTGCGATTCATCTGGTTTCACATCCAAGAGGTAGATATTTCCATGTCTTCGACCCATGAATGATTGAGTAGAATCTTTACTAGTTCCTGAACATATTCCCTCTTGAAAGTAGATTTTGAAACAGGTATCACACAGCTGACTGACACTGAGCAAATTGTAGTTGAGTCCTTCAACTAAAAAAACATTGCTTATTGTGAGGTTTCCAATCTTTACAGTTCCAAATCCCACTATTCTTCCTTTGCTATTTCCTCCAAATGAGACTTTTCCACCATTCACTTGAACAAGTTTTATGAAGCAATTTGAATCTCCTGTCATATGTCTTGAGCATCCACTATCCAGATACCATTTTACCTTTTTCTTGATAGTGACCTGCATTTAAAAAATAAACTCAAACTTTCTTTGGTACCCATATTTTCTTGGGTCCATTGGTGTTAGTATGATATGTGGTTTTTGCCCATACTTTTTTAACAAGTTTCCAAACTATAGGACATTCTTTTTCAAAATGATCTGCACTATCGTACTTTGAACATCTGAGAGTATTGCGACCTACTGGTTTTACAAAGATCATTTTAAAATGATTTTTGTAAGCATCTCTTGTGGGTCTTTGCTTAATTCTTTCTTTCACTTTTGTAAAATCAATTAAAGGAATGGTTGATATAGCTAGTACGAGTACCTAGAGGGGGGTGAATAGGTATATAAATGATTTTCTTAATGATTGCACAAAATTTAGACAATTGAATGATTTGTAAGAATTAGTAATCAATCGTAAGACTGAGTAAAGGAAAGAGAGAATTGAACACGCGGTTTATAGTGGTTCGGCTTGATTCAAGCCTACGTCCACTCTTTCGCACCGATGACCTATTGGCTGGATTCCACTATGAACAAAGAGATGTTACAGCGTTGATCTTCCTTGACTTTTAGGTGTATATGATCTACCACACTCGCTCAAGGTATCACTAAGTATAAACACTCTCTGTGTATACAATTTCGCTCAAACTGTATCGACTAATAATCAAGGTGCTTCAGACTCTGGAATTTTTCTATCGATCACCCTCTTCAAAACAACTAGAACGTCTTCCTTTTATACTCCTTTATGCCATCATAGCCGTTGGCACTTACCAAAGGAATTCCTCCAATCTACCCGTTGGACGGAATCAATCAAGAAGATCATTCGAGCTATTTAAGGAACTCCGACGATAGCCCATCAATCCCGTTCGCCCATACAATCGGGATCTTGGTTTCCAAGAATAGAACATTCCAAGAATATTTCGTCGACCATCGGATCTTCAATCGATCTAGATAAGAACAAAAAGAATCCGAAATATTTATCCAACCAAGGGATCTTCTCCAGAGGATAGGATCAAATCCTCAACCATATACTTCGGCTCTAGATTTCCTTCGTCACTGGATTAGAAAGACTGTCAGTGAGAATAGTCTTGAGTTTTGAGTCTTGAGTCTTGAGTCTTGAGTCTGGTAATCATAAGGTCTTCGAGACTTTAAAGCGTCGGTCCGCAAATATCGGACTAGACTGATAGAAACGTTTTGTCAGCTTCAAAATATTCTGGAAAGATTTCTCCAACAATGGTTTCAGCAGTCATTCCCAAACCAGATTTGTTGAAAGAAGGTCTTTGAAGAGAAAGAATTTTTTCCAGTTTCTCAGATCCTATAGAAAATCTTTTAGAAATATTTGAGATATCATTTTTCAAGAATGCATTTTCTTTTGAAAGATTATCTTCACTTTCTCTAAGAGAAGAAACATTCATGTCTAAACATTTCACCTTTTCTTTCAAAACATTTTCCTATTGTTTTAGAGCAGAATTTTCTCTTTTGAGTTCGGAAATCTTTTTAAGAGAAGTCTTAAGACTAAAACACAACTCATCAATGTATTTAGAAACTTTAATAGGGATTTTGAAGTTACTCACCTCAAATTCACTGTCTGAATCTGATTCTATCTCAGAATTTGAATCTGAATCCGATTGTGCCATTAGACATATATTGGCATAATCATCATCACTTTCTTCACACTCTGTATCACTCTAGGTTTCTGCTTTAAGAGCCTTTCGATACTTTTCAACTTTTCCTTTCTTCTTCCTTAGAAGAGGACAGTTGGGTCTAATGTGTCCCTTTTTTCTTACATTCAAAGCAGACTACATTTTTGTTTGATTCATCATCCTCAACAAACTTAGTCTGTTGCTTTTGAAATTTTTTTTTCTTTGGATTGAATCTTCTTCCTTTTCTGTTCAGTTTTCTGAATCTTCTTATCATGAGAGCAAGCTCCTCATCATCCATATCGTCTTCAGAATCTGTAACATCAGAATCATCATTGGATTTTAATGCAATGGATTTCTTACCTTTAGGGTCTTCGTCTTCATTGATTCGTTTCACTTCATAAGCGAAGAGTCCCAACCAACTCATCAACGAGATAGTGGCATGATTCTTTGGGTCTCTCTGATTGAGGTCTTTATGTGATTCCAATCCTTGGAGAGTCCACACAGCAGCTTGTTTACCTTCATGGGATCAGAAATTGGTTGACCTTGATTTTCAAGACCATTCACGATTTCTGTAAAACGACTAAACATGTCAGTTATAGATTCTCCTGATTTCATTTTGAAGGCTTCATATTAACCGAGGAGAATGTTGATTCTAGTTTCTTTCACTCAATTGGTTCCTTCATAGGTAATATGTAATCTATCCCAGACTTCTTTAGCTGTAACACAAGAAGATATTCTGTTATACTCAGAAGGTGATAAAGCACAATATAAAGAATAAATTGCTTTTGCATCAAGAGCTTATCTCTTGATTATCTCTTCCTGAGTCATTTCACTAGACTCAACAGTATCTTTTTCTCTCTCTGAGACAGGTGCAGCTTTAGGAATGATTCCTTTTTTTACAACATCCCATTCCAGAGGATCATTTGATCTTAGGAATGCCTTCATCTTGTTTTTCCATATGTTGTAATCATTTCCATCAAAGTAAGGCGGTGCGGTATTGCTTTGCCCTTCTACCGGCCACTCGGAGCCAACATACTAGTCATGGATATTTAACTCTGAAGTAAAACACTTCAAACAAAGTGAGTACACAGGCTCTGATACCAATTGAGATAGCTAGTACAAACACCTAGAAGGGGGTGAATAGGTGTAAAAATAATTTCTCGAGATACGAAAGCGATACTAGGCAGACGATAGAAAGGAAGTTCTCTTTTGATTAACAAAATGAATTACGATCAAAGTAAAGCAAAGAGTAGGGAAGAGAAAATTGAACACAAGATTTATAGTAGTTCGGCTTATTCCAAGCCTACGTCCACTCTTCCGCACTGACAGTCCACCGGCTGGATTTCACTATGAACAAAAGAGATGTTACAGCACAGCTTTCCATTGATTCCACAGTGTAGATATTCTACCACACTTCCTCAAGGTTTCTCACGAATATAGACTCTCTTTTGCGTACAAGATTTCGCTCAAATGAATTGACTAAAAACAAGGAGCTTCAGACTTTGGAATTCTTCTATCGTGCACACACTTGAACAACTAGAACGTCTTCCTTATATACTCTTTTATGCCATCATACCCGTTGGCACTTACCAAAGGAATTCCTCCAATCTACCCGTTGGACGGAATCAATTAGGAAGATCATTTGAGCTATTAAAGGAACATGTCGATAGCCCATCAATCATGTTTGCCCATATAATCAGGATCTCGATTTCCATAAGTAGAACCTTCCAAGTATACTTTGCCAATCATCGGCTCCTTAATCTTCGAATCAATCATGATCAAATAAAGGATTCCATTATGTCTTATCCAGCCAAGAAATCTTCTCAAATTGATAAAGTCACATTCTTAATGAAACATCCAGTTTTGGATAGCCTTTCTTCAACGGATTAGAAACTGTCAATGAGAATAGACTTTGAGTCTTGAGTCTGGCTGTCCGGAGGTCTTCAGACTTTAAATAGCAGAGTCTGCAAATCTTCAGACTAGACTGATGGAAACGTTTTGTCAGCTTCAAATACTTCACGAAGATTTCTCCAACAAGACTCACCTCCATAATCTGTTTGTATGATTGAAATAGCATATCATTTTTCATTCTGAACCTTCTTGGCAAACTTTGAGAAGTGAGAGAAGGCTTCGGACTTATTTGCTAGAAAGTAAACCCAAGTAAAGCGAGAGTAATCATTTATGATTACTAGGCAGAATTTCTTTCCACCAATACTTTGAGTTCTGGTTGGTTCAAAGAGGTCCATATGCAGAACCTGCAAAGCTCGATTGGTAGAAACTTGATTTATAGGTTTAAAAAAAATTTCTTACTTGTTTTCCCAAAATACATAGAGTGCATAATTCAGACTTTTGATAAGTTAGGTTGGAAGTCCATGAACAAGCTTCTTGGAAGAAATCTTGACAATTTGGTTCATGTTAACATGACTAAGTTTTCGATGCCAAAGATGTACTTCATCTTGAATAGATATAAGATATTGAGAATTTTCTGATTTTATATCCAAAAGGTAAATATTCCCATGCCATCGTCCAATGAAAGATTGAGAGAAGTCTTTACTTGTTCCCAAATAGATGCCTTCTTGAAAATTTATTTTGAATCTAGTATCGTAAAGCTAACTTATGCTGAGTAGATTGTAATTCAGATCTTCCACCAAGGAGACATTGTTGATAGTCGGGCTTCCAATCTTCATGGTTCCACATCCAACAATTCATCTTTTGTTGTTTCCACCAAAAGAAACTTTTTCACCATTCATTTGTATAAGTTTTATGAAGCAACTCGAATCTCCTGTCATGTGTCTTGAATAGCCACTATCCAAATACCATTTGATCTTCCTCTTGATAGTGACTTGTGATCAAAAGAATTACTCAAGCTTTCTTTGGTACCCATATTTTCTTAGGTTTGTGAGAGTTAGTATTGAAAATAGTCTTTGCCCAATCTCTCTTAACATGTCTCCAAACCTTGCGACATTATTTCTCGAAATGTTCTGAGATGTTACACTTTGAACATTTAAGAGCACTTTGGCCAACATGTTTTACAAAAAAAATTTTGAAAGTGATTCTTGTAAAATACCCTTATAGGTCTTTATTTGATTCTTTTTAACTTTAGGAAAATCAATTAAAGGAATAGTTTTTGAAGTCATACCCAAACCAGATTGTTAAATAAGGTCTTTGTATTAAAAGAATTTTCTCAAACATTTCAGATCATTTTGAAAATCTTTTTGTGATATTTGAAATATCTTCTTTCAAAAAGGTATTTTCCTTCGAAAGAGAATTAGAATTTACTTTCAAATCAACAAAAATTTTATCTAGACTTTCAAACTTTTCTTTCCAAGAGGTTTCCTGTTACCTCGGCTTAGAATTCTCCATTTTTAGTTCCGAAATCCTTTTAAGATAAGTTTTGAGACTGAGACAAAGTTCTTCTATGCACTTTGAGACTTCAACAGGAATTTAAATTGCTAACCTCAACTTCTTTGTCGAGTTTGAATTAGAATCTGTTTCAAAATCTAAGTCTAATTCTGAATTGACCATCAGGCATATGTTGGCATATTCTTTATCACTTTCTTTGCATTTGGTATCGCTTCAAGTTTCTACTTTGAGCCTTTTTATATTTCTCAATTCTTACTTTCTTTTTCTTTAACAAAGGACAGTTAGGTCTGATGTGCCATTTTTTCTTGCACTCGAAGCATATCACATCTTTGTTGATTTCATTGTCCTCAGTCGATTTCTTCTGAAAATTTTGAGTGCTCTGCTTCTTCCAGTTGAATCTTTTTCGCTCCCTATTCAACATTATGAACTTCTTAATCATAAGCGTTATCTCTTCATCGTCCATGTCATCTTCTAAATCTATATCATCATAATCATCGTTAGAATTTAAAGCAATTGATTTCTTGCCTCTAGGATCTTCTTCCTCATTGATTTGCTCCACTTCATATGATTGAAGTGTGCCTACTAGTTTGTCTACTAAAAGAGGCATGATCCTCCGGGTTTCTCTAATTGATGTCTTCATATGATTCTAGTCTTTGGAGAGTCCACACAGCAGTTTATTGACCTTCATTGGTCCTGAGATTGGCTGTCCTTGATATGCCAATCCATTTATAATTTCAGTTAAATGATTAAACATATCAGTGATGGATTCTCCAGACTTTATTTTGAAGGCTTCATACTGTCCGAGTAGAATACTAATTTTTGTTTCTTTTACTCGATCGGTTCCTTCATAGGTAACGTACAATCTGTCCCAAACTTCTTTCGTTGTTTCACAAGAAGAAATTCGGTTATACTCAGTAGGAGATAAAGCACAATATAAAGAGTGGATAGCTTTAGCATCAAGAGTTTATCTCTTGGTTAATTATACCTGTGTTATTTTGCCAATATTTACAACTTCTTTTCCTCTTTCTGAGGTTGATGTAGTTTTAGGATTGATCTCTTTTTCTACCACATCCCATTCTAGGGGATCTTTTGATCTTAGAAATGCCTTTATCTTGTTTTTCTACACATTGTACTCCTTCCCATCAAAGTAAGGAGGTCTGATATTACTTTGGCCTTTAACCAAACCTGGAGCCAAAATACTAGCCATAGATATTTAGCTTTAGAAGTAAAAACATTTCAATAAAATAAGTACACGAGCTCTCATACCAATTGAAAGGGCTAGTAATAACACATGGAGGGGGTGAATATGTGTTATGAATTTTTTTTTGCAAAGTTTAGTAGAAGTACTTGCTTTCAGAAAATGACAAACTTTGAACGAATTCAGACTTTAGCAGTTAGATGAAACTATGAACAAAATAAAGGAATTTATGGAAGAGAATAAGAACACAAAGTTTATAGTGGTTTAGCTTAGATCAAGCCTACGTCTACTCTTTCACGCTGATAGCCTACTGGCTAGACTTCACTAAGGATCAAAAGAGATTTTTACAGCCTTGATGATCTTGACTTCACAATGAAGAGTCTGCTACTCTTTCACGAAGTCACACTATAAGTCTTTCTCTCTTTTGAATACAAACTTTAACTCAGTGAATGAAATAGCAAGGAACTAGGAAGCTTCAGACTTTGAAATTTTTCTTTCACACAATTATCGAATGACTAGAAATGTCTCATTTAAATACTCCTTCATGCCTTCTCGACTCTTGGCACTTTCCAAAGGAATTCCTCCAATCAACCCGTTTGATAGAATCAATTAAGGAGATTTTGAGTCGTTTGATGATTGTAATGAAAGCTTGTCAATCTTGTTTGCCCATACAATCAGGATCTTGGTTTCCATAAGTAGATTCTTTCCAAGTTTACTTGCCTTCCAAAAGATTGGAATATCGAAATTGATTCCATTAAAGATACCCAATCATATAGGTGCTATATCCAATCAGAAAGCCATCCATAAACCATATGAATTGAACATTTGAAGAAATAAAGATGATCTTGCATCTGAATTAGTCTTCATTCTTCAGTGGCATTTAGTCTGGAATTTGTTAATGTGGGCAGACTTTGACACTAAAGTTTGGCAGTCATCAGACTTTGACACTAAAGTCTGGAAGTCTTCAGACTAGACTTTGGATAAATTTTGTCAACTTCAAAACATTAAAGGAGTTTTTTCCAACAAGGACAAATGCATGAACTAGCCAAACTAGGAAAGTCTATAAGTGTGCATGTTGTGAGCCACCAATTTTTGAAGGAGTTGACTCTACAATAATTTTTAATTATTTGTTATTTATTTTTATGTGATCCAAAACACGCTGTTAGTGTCACAGTAGATTACAGCTGTATAAGCATTTCATATTTTCTTTTTAGACCTTGGAAACAAAACAAAATGGAGATATCTTCTTTTTCCTAGGGACTCACATATCCGTTGTTTACTAACTCAATCTATTTGACAAAATGCGAATTAGAGATAGTGTACTATTTAATCTACAACACAGATAGAAGACCAAAAGCCACAAAGCTTGACACAGCGAAAGGAAAAGAAGGAATTGAAAAGAATGACAGAATACAAACCAACAAGCTCCCCGCAAGAGGGAACGCAGCTTTTTATTAGCCAACTACGTGTTGGCCAAATAACATCCGCAAGGATCAGTAGTACAACATAAATGAAAGATTAGAATCACTACCCCGAAGCATCTCCGTATGGAGACGAAGCCACGATTGACAATGCGACTGAAAATCTTTTATTTTTTTAGCTCGAGAAACACACTTTCACTAGCCAACCAGATATTGACCTCCCTAAAGTGCGAACGAAACATTTCTTTATTCTTCATTTTTTTAATATTTTGTACGTTTTTTCCTCCACCGTCAAACCAAACATCTTCAAAGCTTACACATAACACATGCAAATAATTGAATACGTGTGTTATTTGTACTGAAACTTCAACCCAGAATCATGCAACTTCTCGTCCATTACTTGGTCAATCCTGTCAGCCATCTCAGCACTCAGATAATTCACCCAATCTCCAACCTCCCCTCTCCTGAAGAACCACTTGTTCTCTTGTCCAGTCCACAGCTTCCCACTCTTATTCACCTCCAATGAGCTCAAATTGTCGAAGCTACACATCCTCAGTATTCCATCCACAGTCCCGTCTCTCAGTTCTTCATCGCTGAATGGACACCCCAAGAAATCAGCCAACCTACTCACATGAACATGTGGGTCCTCTTTCATCTCCTCGTACATCAAGAAAAACACCTGCTCAGGCATCTCCAAGCTCGCCTTGTGGTAACCCAGCACATGGTCCCAGTAAGGCCCGTAGGGGCTCAGTCCCTGACAGAACTTGTCGAGGCACTTTGGGAGGGGAGTCTGGCCCTTCCCTTCGGGCCTCAGCTTGTTGGTGAAGTGCCACAGCGAGATGAACATGTCCTTAGGGTTCCTACACAGGTAAACCAGCTTGCACCTGGAGTCCCTCACTGACCCTGGAAGAGAGGAATAGGGCAAGTGGGTGGCGAAGAGCCTTGGGGACTCGAAAGCAGTAAGATCGGGATTTTCTTGCTCAAGATAGAGCTTGAGCTCCAAGAAGGGCACAAGATCGTGGGGGTTTTGGGTTAGGAGAGGGTGGCGTCGTTGTGAGTCGGAGTCAGAGTACTTGCCACGGTTCAAGAGGGCAAAAAGGATGGCCTTTAGCCAGGTGGTGCCGGATTTCAGTTTGGTGACGAGGAGGATGTCAGAGGGTTGAGCTTGGAAGTGGTTTTGGCAAGCAAGGACGCCTTTGAAGAGCCAAGTGGGGAACCAGAAGCCCTGGTACAAGCAGAGAGAAGTTGCGATCCAGTCTTCTTCAGAAGGGAGAGAGGATACCAAGTCTTTGCACGCTTGTGGCATGTCATCGTCTCGCCAGTATATTGCATGGGAAGGATGAGGAGGTTGAGAGGCTTGCATGGTGGTGATGGTGGTGGTGCTGGTAGTGGTGGGGTGGTGGTGGAGGAGGAGGAGGAGGAGGAGGAGGAGGAGGAGGTGGACAGCAGGAGTGAAGGATTATTCTTGCTAGCTAGCTATGGAGCTCAATTAGGAAAGGGTTAGTTGATGTTTGTCGGCACAATATAGAGGCCTCTTTAAAGGGAAAGATCGTTGCTGGGATAAGATCTGAAAAAACTAAAAAAATGAATACTTTCATGAAAATGGTATTGGGTTTATCTAATTGTTTGCATATTAAATGTTGTCTACATTTTTCTATAAACAACTTTGCATTCAAACTTTTGATACTCCCGGCACCATTAATGCTTTCATATAACCCACGTGGTAGGTGAGAATTAAATAATGCCAATATTTATTTGATTTTTATAAAGTTATGTTATAAAACATTTATTGGATGCTGGAATGTGTTCCGCCCCTTTATTTAAATTTTATTTACATTTACTATTTCATTGTATAGATCCATTTTAGAGATCAATCTTTGTGTTCTCAATATTAACTAATCCAAACTAACATTAATGCGACATGTAAAAATGTTAGTACGAACACCTAGAGGGGGGTGAATATGTATTTAAAATAAACATTGACAAATAAATGTGGAATAAAATAAGTTACGAGTGAAATCTGAATAAGGATCAAAGTTTGATAAACGAGCTACCGGACTTCTGGTGAAAATTCAAAATCAGATAAGAGATGAAATAGATTTTTGTGATACTTGAAAATGTGCAATAGATAAAACTGAAAATAATTAAAAGAATAAAAAATTGTACACGAGATTTATAGTGGTTTGATTTAGATTAAGCCTATGTTCACTCTCCCACGCTGGTAGCCTTCTGACTGGAATTCACTAAAGTATCAATAGAGAAGTACAATATTATGAGTGCAAACACTTAGTAGAGATTCATTTTCCCTCACTAAGTCACTCTTTTTATGATTTTCTCTCTTGAATACAATTTGTAAGAACTGTCATTGAAGAACAAGTGGTTGGAAATGCTTCAAACTTTGGAATTTTAATTTTCACGTACTATCTCAAATAGACCGAATGACCTCCTTAAAAACTGCTCTATGCCTCACTAGCCGTTTGTACAAAGGAAATTTTTTTAATCAATCCGGTGGATAGAATTGATTAAGGAAATCTTGTAGCCGTTTAAAGATTGAGATCAAAATCCGTTAATTCTGGTCGCACATGCAATCAGAATCTAGGTTTCCATAAGTAAATGCTTCCCAAAAAAGAATATGTCTTCAAGATTGATTTCATCAATTTGTGATTGATTCATCAATGTATTTAAAAATGGTAAGTGAGATTCGCTAGAGAGCTAGATATTAAAAAATAAATCCCTATTATATTCATATTGAATCCTTGTCGCAAGATCAATAAATCTAAGTCTGATTATATCTTTGTTCTGGACTTGGTTGGATTGCATCAAAGTGGGAAAGACTTTTGGAATGAATAAACTTTTACAAGAATCTGCAATATAACTTCAAAAGTCTACTATTCCTCATAATAAGAATAAGAACGAGAATAAAAAAGTTTTATCAATTTCAAAATCTGATTGGAGTTTTCTCAATAGCATGCATTTTGTGTGTGCACCTAAAAGCAAATTGTTTAGCTGGGAGCGCGTCATTTCCTCTATCTTTGGTTGGAAAATCCAATTGAAATTTGACATCACACACATATTTTTAGTTAATTTTGCTTGTGGGTTATGTCCATATTGTTAATCCTCAAACTAGAGGTCTTGCTCAGGCAAGGATAGAAAAAAAAATGTCATTTCAGTTAGGTTTGCAATATCGAGTCGATAAATCATTTGGCGTGCATCTAATACATGTAAGTGAAGACACCGACAAAACACAAAGCATCAGGACCAGATCTTTTATTTTTTATTTTTTTTTTACTCGTTTATGCCTATAGAATAAAGATATTCATATACGTGCACATTATCTATTTTCTTGGCTGTTCTAAAGTAAATTTTACGCGGTACTCTAATTATCATATCAGGACGAGGCATTACCGTCACCTGTCTTATATTGCATGCATCAGGCCTATAAAACCGAACGTGTATATGTAATTTTTATCTGATTCGTCTTATAAAATGTCCTCGCTTCGAGAGCAAGATGGGAGAAGACCACTGAGCGATCAAGACTGGTTGGCTTGAAATGCCGATAGACCTGAACGTCAAATCCTAACCACCGCTCTAGATAACATATAATATACTCTATCTGTCCTACACTTGTTTCCTCATTTTCATTGATCAATTAAATCTATCTATCGAGTCGGTATGTATAGTACAAAATACATAATATCGACTGACAAGGATTAAAAGCGCTTAAGTGGGTACGCAGTCTTCCTCACCGACAAACATAATGAAATATTTTTTTGGCATATTAATAAAGTAAATGTCATTTGGCGAGTCATACCCGGGAGCCAAAAGCAAACATACATCTGGTTCGCATGATTGAAACCGAAGCACACTTTATGATCGAAACAGAACCTGGCATGGGCTTGGCCTGTTCACGAAACGGTATGTCTATTGGAGAGGGTCATCCTTGCGATAACATCTGCAAAAGTCTGGACTGATCTACTTGGCCTAAGCCCTCTAAGAGAGTATTTTGAATAACCACATAAAGTGGTGACCATATGAGGGTGATTGTCAACTTATGAGACACTCAATATGACCTCTCTCCATCCATGTAGAACTTGAGATATAATATTCTTTTTTATTGTCACTCACACAATGAACTATAGATTACACATCTTTGGACTGGATTCTTTCACCGTAAAGCTATTGGAATAATTCAAGTTATGATTTAATTGAATAAAAAATGAAGGATTCTATAAATTTAGAGTATAATTTTGTTATGTGGGAAAAAAGTGTCTGAGATGTCCTAAACCTATTTCATTGATACCAATTTAATTCTAAACCCTTTAATTGTGCTAATTTAGTTCTAAACCTTTTAAACAAGTGCTAATTTAGTCCTAAATCATTTGACCTAGTGTCAATTAGTCTTTTTGATTAATTTTCATTGGATATTATTGACGTGAACACCAACCGGCTTACATGTATCATTGGTGCTAACGTGGAATTTTTTAACAATATTTTAGTGCATTTTTTTATTCTATTTTTCTAATTTTTTTTCTCCTTCCTTTATTCTTCCTTTTGTTGGTGACTGGCCACCGACCATGGCCAAGCAAGCTAGCTTCACCTGGTCATGGCAAGGTTGAGCCTCGGTGAGGGTTGGTCTCACCAGATTAGGCTTGGGCGAGACTGACCCTCGCTTGGCAAGGTTGACCTTTGCCTAGGCAAGGCCAGCCCGCCTAGTCATGGCCAATGGCTGATCATCGGCAAAAAGAAGAGGAAAGGAAGGAAAAAAAAAGAAGAAAAATAATTAGAAAAATAATTAAAATAAAAAAATTATTAAAGTACTATTAAAAATTGTACACATTATCACCGACAATGCCATGTAAGCTGAATGGCATCTACATCAACAATATTCACCCAAAATTAGCCGGAAGGACTAAATTGGCACCAAGTTAAAAAGGTTTATGACTAAATTAGTATCAATACAATAAATTTATGACTTTTTTGACACTTTTCCTATTATGTGAAGTTACCAAAAAAAAAAAAAAAAAAAAATGATATTCATTTGGTGCCTCATGCACTCAAACTATTAAATATAGTTTCACATTGCTTAAATATATAGTTGTAATTTATCTTTTATATAAATGAGTGTGTATGTATAATCTTCCTCCCTTTAGCGTTTTTAATCTTTTAGAATAGTTATTCTTATGTGATATGAAAGAACATGTCAAATCTCGAGGCTCTCTCACAAACTCATGACTCTCAATCAATTAACAATTTGCTCACACAAAATATGAGTCCTATCAATTTGACAAAACGGAGTTGTGCCCATTTCATGTGCATTTAAGAGACTGGTTTACGCTCGAGAGTGTTGTGATCTTCCTAGAGGTGAACCACCAAAGACTTAGTGCAAACTTTCCCAAGCCCATACTAATCGCAACTTTAGATTTAATGTAATCATTTAAAATGCATTTCAATTTGGAGTTGCCACAATTTATTGTGGGTCAATCGGACACCCAAATAAAAGGTGGGAGAATATTTTACTTCTCAAAGATTTCATGGATACATAAACTTGATTATGTTAATTAAATCGCTCATTTTTTGGTATCTTTTCTTTATTTCAAAAATTCGCAAGTTGTCTTGTTCAGTTTTAAGAAGAAATGAAGATAATACTCATGGGCATAGATAGTGCTGAGCAGGAAAATATTGAGCAATTCGTCATTATCACAACAATAAGAGATTAGGAGTATTTCTTATTTCTAAAGAGAAGATATATCTCTTATAATCTAAGATAGGAAAGTAAGGATTGTCTTCTTGAAAGAAAACCCCAAAGCCAACAATATATAACAGACATCTACTTTCAATGAAAGGGGGAGATCGGCTCTAATTTAGAGAGCGAATTTTCACTTTAGAGAAAAAGCAAAAGAGAGAACTGACGCTCTGACACATTCGCAAAAGAGGCCCTGAAGAGAAAAAAATCAAAGAGTTGTAACAGTAGAGAGAGGGGACCTCTTTCATAAAGAAAAAAAATGTAGGGAATAACTCGTGCAATACTGGCTGCTGTGATCAAATAAATTAAACAGAATCGACAAAGCGATGACTCTGACAAACGCAATCCTGGACAGAATGAGCGGGTTATTGCCTAACTTGGTGCTGGGCATCAACTCAAGAAGTCCCCGGGCCATCTTCTTGAAGAGATACAGTCTCGGAAATGAGGAAATGCTTCGAGCACAAGAGTTCCTTCGCTCAATAATGATGCAAAGATGCGAGTGGAGCCTCCATGGATTCTTGCTCGAAGTAGCTTAGGCCGGTTGCCACAGTCATTCAACTGTGGAGAAAACCAAACAGACTTAACAGAATTAAATAGGAGATGAAATATGACTAACCAAACCTAAAGGTAATTAGTTCCTGCCAACGATGCTAAACAATTTCACGATGCCTTCCAAGATACGACATCTCAAACTTGTTTGAATTAGTATCTTGCAAACAGGATTCTACTGAACACTTCTCAAAACTGGCATACTTAGAGAAAAAATTAAAGAGAAATTTTACTATATTTTTAGTACTCTCTACACTCCATGTACTCTATCTTCTCTATCTTCTATGGAATGAAGAATAGTTCATTTTCATTCATAGAGTTTGAATGGACATGAACTAAACAAACACATGAACTTAACAGATACATGTACCGAAGAGACTCATAAACTTAAGAGAAATGAATTGAAGATATTCATGAACTAAAGATATGCATAAACTTAACAAATACATGAACCAAAGAGATTCATGAACTTAAGATATTCTTGAACTTAACAGATACATGAACTGAAGAGATATGTCTCATTTTACACACATAAGTTGATCCATTAACCCATAATTACAACAAAAAAGTGGGCTGAGAGACAAAAAAGTGGGCTGAGAGAGAGAGAGAGAGAGAGAGATTCTTTTCTTCGTACGGGTTCCGTAAGTCCCACAATCGCAAGACCACCTCTGCGGTTATTCACAATTCTGCAATCGAGAGGGCACACATCCGCTTCCCGTAGCTACAGCTCTTGGAAGCTGTTGCCCTCGCTAGCACCGGTGTCTTATACAGAGGCACCAGATTGGCATGCGCCTTGCAGCCACCAGCAAACTTTCCTGGAGCTTTCGAAAGAAGTCGAAGAAGAAATGCGGAAGTCGAAGATGAAGGGAATTTGAGGGGAATTTTGTATTTCTTCAATTTGAAATATTACATGTTCAGTGTAATGTATAAATAGTACAAAGTATATGCAAAGAAAGGAATGAATATATTGTAAGGAATCAATTCTAATCTTAGATTGATTTAATGTATCAATCTCAATCCATATTGATTTTCTTTATCTCGAGCATATCTTTCAATACTCCCCCTAAAACTGGTAGCTTATAAATGTCCAAGATACTAGTTTGTTCAATAAATATGCATGTTGTTTTTTATATAGAGGTTTGGTGAAGATATCCACAGGTTGTTCAGTGGTTCTGATTCCTCTTATCTCAAAATTCACTACTATGTGTTTTGTTTTTTCATGAACTATGAGATTCCTCGCAAGTTTGAGAGCTACATCATCGTCACGAAATAGTTTGGCTAGTCCCTTAACTTGTACCCCAAGTTTCTGAAGTACGCCTTGTATCCATACTATCTTACAAGTGCTTTTTGCCATCACTTGATATATTGCTTCAACTAAAGACAATAAGACCATTGATTGTTTTTCCATGAAATCAAAGATTCTCCTAGCTTAATAGAGAAAGCAGTGACGGACAAGTTGCATAATCCACATCACAATAGTCCGTCATTTACATATTGTATTTTTCTAGAAAGAAGTATCCCAACTCCTAAGCATTTCTTTAAGTACTTTACGACCTTTAGAGCGGCATTCGTATGGGACTGTTTTGGACTATACATAAATTGATTGGGTGTTTGTATTGTATAGCATATATCAAGTTTGGTCATAATCAAATATATAAGTTTTTCAACGAGCTTATGGTAACTTGATGAGTATCTAAGTAAAAATGAATATAAATAACAACTGGAAAAGACACATGTCACATGTGACATTCTGGGGCATTAACCTTCAGGTCTATAAAAGATAAGAGATCAAATCGAGAGAGATTCTTATCTATTTTATGTGCGTTGCTAAAGATGGATCAGATAAAAACATCCTTTTGTACTAGTTGAAACTCCATGAGTGTTTCCTAAGTAAGCGTCGAATTTTTGTAGGAGAGAATCAGAACCATCCTACGAGAGCTCCAATTTTTGTTTTCCGGGAGAGAATGTTGACCTGATTCAGCACGGAAGAAGCCTGTCCTTTCTCGTCAACCCAAGGAGAGAGAGAGAGAGAGAGAGAGAGAGAGAGAGAGAGCTCCTCATTCATGAAGAGATGCTTGGTGTTGGAGAAGAAGAGAGGAATCGAATGTGAAGGAGCTCTTCACTCATGAAGAGATGGTTGATGTTCAAGAAGAAGAGAGGAATCGAACGTCAAGGTCAGAGAATCCTTCGAGGAGGGAGCAATTTATTCTTCCCGTGAGCCCGAGCTTGCTGGGAGAGAGCCGGAGGAAAAACTGAATCCGCTGCTGAGTGAGAGAAGCGAAGAAAGAGAGAAGGCCAGGCTAGGTTTATGGGCCTTGATTAGACCTTTAAGTTATGAAATGGATACCAACTTAAAGCCCTCTTTATTATTTTCCGTCTCCCTTTTGTTTTGTTTGTTAATTTGTCGGCAAAAATTCGACGCGCGGACCTGGAGTGCATAAGCTTTTGGCGAAAAGGGACACTTAAGTCGCCATAACTTACGAAAGGTACGTACACTTAAGTGCCACTTTTAAGAAAAACGGATCACTTGAGTGCCAATCCGCGAAAATCCGGCCAAAATGTCGACGTGGCATTTTTCCGGCGACCGAGCTCAAAACGACGCCGTTTTGCACGCTAACGTGGCCAAAACGGCGTCGTTTTGGGCCGACGTGGTTAAAAAAAAAAAAAAAAATTAAAAAATTAATTAAATTAATTTTAAAATTAAATTTAGTTAAAATATTTTAAAATAATAATTTTAAATTAAATTTAGTTGAAATATTAAAGAATTAATAACTAAAAAATTTAAAAATTTAAAAACTTAAAAAAATTAAAAAAATTAAAAAAATTCTAAAAAATTGTAAAAAATTAGAAAAATTTTAAAAAAATTAAAAAAATTAAAAAAACTTAAAAAATTTTATAAAAATTTGAAAAAAATATTAAAAAATTGTAAAAAATTTAAAAAAATTTTATAAAATTTTAAAAATTTTAAAAAATCTAAAAAATTTTAAAAAATCTAAAAACTTTTCAAAAAATTTAAAAAATTTAAAATTTTATAAAAAAATTAAAAAAATTAAAAAATTAAAAAAAAAATAAAAGGAAAAGGGGGAGGTGGTGAGGGATTCCCTCGGCCACCTCCCCGCCCTCCCGCCGTCGTCGGGAAGGGGGCCGGCAACGACGGGGGAGGGTCGGTCGGGGTCGCGGGCCTTGGCCAAGGGCGGCGACCACGGCCGACCGGCGGCGAGACCCTCCCCCCGTCATCACCGGCCCTTCCCGGCGGCGGCGGGGCGGCGGCGGAGGTGGCCGAGGGAATCCTCGGCCCGCCTCCCCCGTTTCCTTTTTTTTTTTTACAAAAAGAATTTTTTAATTTTTTTAAAATTTTTAAATTTTTTTTAAATTTTTTAAATTTTTTTTTAAATTTTTTTAAATTTTTTAAAATTTTTTAAAATTTTTTAAATTTTTTTAAAATTTTTTAAAATTTTTTAAATTTTTTAAATTTTTTTAAATTTTTTTAGATTTTTTTTTAAAATTTTTTTAAGTTTTTAAATTTTTAAATTTTTTAGTTATTAATTCTTTAATATTTCAACTAAATTTAATTTAAAATTATTATTTAAAAATATTTTAACTAAATTTAATTTTAAAATTAATTTAATTAATTTTTTTAATTTTTTACCACGTCGCTCAAAACAACGCCGTTTTGGCCACGTCGGCGTGCAAAACGGCGTCGTTTTGAGCTCGGGTCGCCGGAAAAGTGCCACGTCGACATTTTGGCCGGATTCTCGCCGGATTGGCACTCAAGTGATCCGTTTTTTTGAAAGTGGCACTTAAGTGTACCTTCGTAAGTTATGGCACTTAAGCAAGTGTCCCTTTCGCCAAAGTTAAGACTTCAAGCGTTCTTTTGCCGCAAAAATTCAGACATCAACATTAACGTGAAAAGATTTTAGAAAAGCTTTCTGCACTCCCTGCATCATCCGCAACTTCCGAATAACTTATAAACATGACGATGTCTAGCGATTCAGCTCTTTATTTAGGACAATTGTAAGTTAATTTGGGAAGCAAAAATAAATCTCTCCCTCTTCAAATGCTTCAGTGTGTCCTGTGTATTCAAATTTACCACACATACATCATTTACTTATGTATATAATTGATATAGCTAGATTAAGTACCTAGAGGGGGGTGAATAGGTATATGCGCGATTTTTCTCGATAATTGCTCAATACTAGACAGTTAATAGATATGAGACAAACAATAATCAAAGTAAGAGGCGAGAGAAGAGAGAATTGAACACGCGGTTTATAGTGGTTCGGCTTATTTCAAGCCTACGTCCACTCTTTGCACCGATGCCTATTGGCTGGATTCCACTATGAACAAAGAGATGTTACGGCGATGTTCTCCCTTGAATTCTCGGTGTAGATGATCTCCCACACTCGCTCAAGGTATCACTAAGTATAGACACTCTCTGTGTGTACAATTTCGCTCGAGAATGAATCGACTAATAATCAAGGTCTTCGACGGAATTTCTCTATCGATCATACTCTAAAGCAGCTAGAACGACTTCCTTTTATACTCCTTTATGCCATCATACCCGTTGGCACTTACCAAATGAATTCCTCCAATCTACCCGTTGGACGGAATCAATCAAGAAGATCATTCGAGCTATTAAAGGAACTTGATGATAGCCCATCAATCATGTTCGCCCATACAATCAGGATCTTGGTTTCCAAGAATAGAACCTTCCAAGAATACTTCGTCGATCATCGGATCTTCAAACAATCTTGATAACGAATGAATGAATCCGTTAGAATTATCCAACCAAGAGATATTCTCCAGAGGATAGGAATAAATCTTCAACCAAATACTTCGGCTCTGGATTTCCTTCGTCACCTTTGGATTAGAAGAAGCGTCAATGAGAATAGTCGGAGTCTTGAGTCTTGAGTCCGAGTCCGGTGATCTTGAAAGTCTTCGGACTCTAAACGAGAAGGCTTGCAAATATCAGGACTGGGCGATAGAAACGTTTTGTCAACTTCAAAATATTCTGGATAGATTTCTCCAACAATCTCCCATTTTTTTTATGGTGACAAAACTTTCCTGTAGATTTGAACAACTTTGACCTGCAAAACATTACTCAAGCAATATGGCTATCTCATAAAGATTAATAAAATCAACAACCAGACTCTGCATTCACAGAAAATTGGTTAGTCTTTCATGAGTAAACCATATGGCAATACTTGATATAAACGCAAATAGTCAAGTATCAAAATCCACATCTAAATCAGCCAAATTTAAGTTCACACCCAAGTCATACTAAAAAAAAAAAAAAACATTCAAACAAAAACAAATTTAAAGTTAAAGATTGAGTTCAGAGTTTGAGTTCAAATTGCAATTCTCCCCCTTTTTGTCATCATTAAAAAGGCGAGAAAAGTCAATTCTACTTGGGAATGCGCACGATCTGGAAATCTCCCATCGACTGCACGATGCCTTCCAGCCTCTTCAAGTCTTCCCGTAAATGAGCCACCTCTTCTCCTTTGGCATTGGCTTGAATTTGAAGAGCTAGGTCTTTCATTTGATCTACTAGGGAAACGAGAAGATGCTTGTCCAAAGATTCTTCGGGACTTGAATTTCGCGATCCGAGCATATATTTGACCACGCATTTCCAGAAGAACATCAAGGATACGACGAAAATCTGCTGAATTGTCCGTCTGTGTGCTTGCATGTGCTTTCTCAGATGGAGTGCCGACAGACGATGGAGCTTCGGTGACATCGAGCAAATCTGGTGCTGACGTATCATGTCCTTCTTCAGGCATTTGAGAAGCCTGAAAATCTTCTGGATTTGCTGGTGAGCGATTCACATCTTCATTGTGAACAGCCTCTGGTGTAGTCCTTTCTTGCTCTCCATCTCCCCCTGTCTCTAGGACCTCGATTGGGGAAGAGTGATGGTCATGCTCTTCAGCGCATTCATTCCCTTTCTCTCTTGCTTTTTCTTTCACTGCTTCCTCTTCTTCTCCTTCTTCAATCTCTTTCTCTTGATGCTCCTCTGCTTCTCTATTCTTCTCTTGTCCCTCTTTTTCTCTCTGTTCTGTTGATTCTGGTACAGAACGTCTGGTTCTTTTCAGTGCAGGAATAGAGAGATCTTCCTCTTTATCTTCATCCTCCAAGATAAGAGTTCTTCTCTTTTTTACTGGAGCACTCATGGGCTCCTTCCCTTTCTTCTTTGAAGCAGAAGATGCTGGAGTCTTCACTTTGAATTGCTCCATTGCCTTGCTAAGCTCTTTCAGACGCATTTTTATCATCATTTTCAAACCTACCACCATTTTGTCGCATGGTCGAACACAAAGAGTGTGTGGAGGCTCAATGTTCAAGTGTCGAAGATCTTGGTCACAAGACTGCGTAAGGCAATTGGCCCTTGTCCTTCACCATTGCTCTGTACATGTGAAAGAGAATGGTGTGAGGGAGAGAGAACTTCCTTCATGAGTTGATCGGGTACATCAATTTTGCTTCAGAGTTAGACACGTCAGTCTTTGATGTAGACTTCGGCCTGAGACAGTTGATCACAATTTTGTGAAGCACGATGTTGATGGCACTCATCCTCGAGTAGGTAATTCTCTTCTCTCGTATCCCCTGTCTTTGACAAGTTCCGGTGTAGTACGAGCAACCGAAACTTTGATTGGTTGATAGCGTCCTCGTTCAACTCTAACTATGTCGCCAAAGCATGTCCACATCTACCACGTAGACTTGGTCTCGAACATCGAATGATATTCTATTCGCATCTAAAAAGCTGAGATTTGAATAGAAATATGCTGTCAATTGTGCATAACCGTCTGTGGTGTCGGAGTAGAATTTCTCAAGTTGAAGTAAATTGAACTTCTCTCTTAAGTTCACGTTGATGGCATCCAAGAAGTCGAAATCGACACTCCTAGGGTTTATCACCTCTCTTTTCAACAGTCTGAAATACAGATTCTCCTGACCCTTTGATTTGAACAAATCCATCCGATTTCCCTTCACCTTTGCTGCCACACCCATTCTAGGTTGGAATTCAAGGAACATTCTGTCATCATCGTTCCCTTCAGTCAGATTCTGTCCTGGTACACGAGGGTCACTTGGAATGTTCGCAAGTGCTTCCTCTGCCTTTCCTTTCGGAGCAACTCCCAAATCCTCCATTTTCCGCAGAAAAATATACTCATTCCCATAGCTCTTATCTTTAAGAAATTCATCTATGACATTCAGCGGAGACCCAATGCTTTTCAACGCATGATAAAGCTTATAAATAAAAGCAGGTCTTTGGACTCTTACAGGGTCTGCGTCCTCGATTATTTCTTCCTCCTGTTGATGACCCACACCTTGTGGGGTAGATGGTGAAGATTGACGTGGAGGAGAGTGAGTCGGGCTCTGTCGCTGACTTGGTAAATCTTCTTCCTCGGTGAGATCGAAATGGGTAGGCCCCTTTCCCATTCTCTGTGGTCCCCTGTTCGCGATTCTTGATGACTTTCTTGAAGAAGACATCTTTCTTTGTCGATGAAAGATTCCTTCAATCGCTTTCCCAAGAAAAGTTGACTACTTTCTCGAATATGAACACGAGGTGGAGACAGGATTGGGAGGAGAATGCTTTTCTAGGGTTTTGCAGTTTAGTCGAGAAAAACTGTATATATATATATATATAACCAATCGGCACAAGGAAAGTGAACAGACGTATCTTTTGAAATTGATAACTGCCAATTTTAAGTTAATCTTTTTTTTTTTTGAAAAGACACGATTCCATTTATCACGGAAATTATAAATTAACTGAACTAATAATCGTACCTTTTCAAGATTGAATATAACAACTTACAGTTGATAGCCATGAATGTTTGAGTCTGAGGATTGGATAGTCTCTAGACTTTAACTTCCTTAAGCTTCAGAATGTTGAGTCTGGAACGGATAAAATCGAATTGATTTTTCTCCAAAGGCTTTGTGAATATATCCGCTAGTTGGCTTTTTTGAATCAACAAACTGAATCGAGATTTCTCCATTTTGAACATGATCTCTAATGAAATGATGTCGAATTTCTATATGCTTCGCTCTTGAGTGGAGGATTGGATTTTTAGTGAGATTGATTGCTTATTTGGTGTTGTCACATCTGATCTCTGTGCTTGAGTCTTCTATTCCAAAGTCTTGTAGCTGTTGTTTTATCCATAGAATTTGCGAACAGCAACTTCCAAGAACTACATATTCTGTTTCTGTTGTTGAGAGAGCCACAGTACTTTGTTTTCTTGAAAACCAAGACACTGTCCTGCTTCCAAGCAACTGGCAAGTTTCCGAAGTGCTCTTTCTATCGACTCTGCAACCGGCCAGATCTGCGTCTAAATATCCTAGAAGACTAAAGTCTCCCTTCTTAGGATACCAGAGACCAATGCTTGATGATGAAGCAACGTATTTAATAATACGTTTCGCAACACTGAGATGAGATTCTGTAGGATCTGATTGAAACCTAGCACAGATGCAAACACTCAACAAAATGTCAGGTTTAGAAGCAGTAAGATAGAGAAGTGAACCAATGATGCTCCTGTACAGCTTTTGATTAACTTTCTTCCCTTCTTCATCTTTATCTATCTTCATCGAACTTGACATTGGTGTGTCGGTCTTTTTGCACTTTTCCAATCCAAACCTTTTGACAAGATCATTAGCATATTTTTCTTGATAGATAAAAGTTCCTTCCTTCAATTGTTTTATTTGAAGTCCAAGAAAGAATGTTAACTCTCCCATCATACTCATTTCAAACTCATCCTGCATAGACTTAGAAAATTTCTTGCACAAATTTTCATTAGGTGATCCAAATATAATATCATCCACATATATTTGAACAAGTAAAAAGCTTTTGTTTTCCTTTTTGATAAATAAAGTAGTATCTACTTTACCTTTGACAAAACCATTCTTTATTAAGAACTTACTTAGCCTGTCGTACCACGCTCGAAGTGCTTGCTTTAAACCATACAAGGCATTTTTCAGTCTGAAGACTGAGTCTAGCTTCTTTGGGTCTTCAAACCCTGGTGGTTGTTCCACATAGACTTCCTCATGGATAAATCCATTTAGGAAGTCACTTTTGACGTCCATTTGGAATAACCTGAAATTTTTGTAACAAGCAAACGCAAGTAATAATTGAATAGCTTCTAACCTTGCTTTGGAGCGTAGGTCTCATCATAGTCTATTCCTTCTTCTTGCGTATATCCCTTTGCCACGAGTCTTGCTTTGTTTCATACGACTTTTCCTTTCTCATTCATCTTGTTCCTGAACACCCATTTGGCTCCAATAACAGTTTTACCTCTTGGTTTAGGTGTCAATTCCCAGACGTCATTAATGTTGAACTGTTTGAGCTCTTCTTGCATAGCTTCAATCCAGCTTTCATCAGATAAAGCTTCTTCTATGCTCTTTGGTTCAATTTCAGAGATGAGAGCCACAGCACTAGACTCTTCATGCCTTTTAGATCTGGTGCGAATTCCTTCATTGATGTCGCCAATGATAAGACCCTTAGGATGGCTGGATTTATGCTTCTAGTTACTGGTTGATTTGTCAGGTTGATGATCTCTTTCTTTATTTGAATTTTCACGATCATCTTGATGCTGGTCTTCCAGAGTCTGAGATGCTTCTTGAGTTGTAGGCTTTGGAGGGTCTGAAGCAAGTTCAGATTCTTCATGATGAGTCTGATTGGAATCGTCTTGCATAGAGTCTTGAAATTTAACATTCATTGACTCCTCCACAGACTGACTTTTCTTGTTGTAGACTCTGTAGGCTTTGCTTGATGAAGAATATCCAAGGAAGATGCCTTCATCTGATCTTTCTTCAAACTTACCAATTTGATCTTTAGCATTTTTCAATATAAAGCATTTGCAACCGAACACATGAAAGTATGAAACAATAGGCTTCTTACCTTTGAATAACTCATAAGGGGTTTTCTCAAGAGAAGGTCTTAAAAAGACTCTATTGATTATATAGCATGCTGTTGAAACAGCTTCAGCCCAAAATCGTGAAGAAATCTTACTTTCAATTAAAAGAGTTCTAGCCATTTTTTGAAGAGATCTGTTCTTCCTTTCCACAACTCCATTTTGCTAAGGAGTGTATGGAGAAGAGAACACATGCTTAAATCCAGATTCATCACAAAATTTTGTAAAATTTTGATTTTCAAATTCGCCTCCATGATCTATCTTTATTCTTAAGATAACACATCCTTTTTCATTTTGAACCTTTTTAGTAAATTTTTCAAAATACGAAAAGGATTCGGACTTACTTGCAAGGAAATATACCCAAGTAAAGCGGGAGTAGTCGTCCACAATTACTAGGCAATATTTCTTACCTCCAATACTCTGAGTTTTGGTTGGTCCGAAGAGATCCATATGCAACAACTACAGTACATGATTAGTAGAGACATGATTTATTGGTTTAAATGAATTTCTTACCTGTTTTCCCAGAATACATGGAGTGCATGGATTAGGCTTTTGGTATTGTAATTTGGGAAGACCTCGAACAAGCTGTTTTGATGAAATTTTGGCTAAGCGCTTCATGTTGACATGACCAAGCTTTCGTGCCATAAGCTTGCTTCGTCTTGTATTGAGATTAGGCATTGCGATTCATCCGGTTTCACATCCGGAAGATAGATATTTCCATGTCTTCGACCCATGAAAGGCGAGTAGAGTCTTTCCGGTTCCGAACATGTTCCTTCTTGAAAGAAGATCTTAAAACCAGTGTCACACAATTGGCTAATCTTTGAGAAGATTGTAATTGAGTCCTTTCACTAAGGAAACATTACTTATTGTGAGGTTTCCAATTTTCACAGTTTCAAATCCCACAATACTCCCTTTGCTGTTTCCTCCAAATGAAACTTTTCCACCATTTACTTGCACAAGCTTTATGAAGCAATTTGAGTCTCCTGTCATGTGTCTTGAACATCCACTGTCAAGATACCACTTTACCTTTTTCTTGACGGAGACCTGCATTTAAAAGAGAGTCTCAAACTTTCTTTGGTACCCAAACTTTCTTGGGTCCTTTGGTGTTAGTAAAATAAAAAAGTATTCTGCCTATACTTTCTTAACGGGTTTCCAAACCATAGGACACTCTTTTTCAAAGTGATCCGGACTTTTGCACTTTGAACATCCGAGGGCATTTCGTCCTACGAGACTTTACAAAAACTTTCTTGAAATGATTTTTGTAAGCCTCTCTCGGGGATCTTTTCTTAATTCTTTCTTTTACTTTAGGAAAATCAATCAAGGGAATTGTTTCTCGCTGTCATACCTAGACCGGACTTGTTGAAGTAAGGTCTTTGAGCCTCAAAGAATTTTTTCAAGTTTTTCGGACCCTATTGAAAATTTCTTTGAAATATTCGATAAGTCAGTTTTTAAAAGTGAATTTTCTTTCAGAAGATTATCTTTATTTTCTTTAAGAGAAGAGACATTTAAGTTTGAGCTTTTAACTCTTTCTTCTAAAACGATTTCCTTTTGTTTTAGAGCTGAGTTTTCTTTTTTAAGTTCGGAAATTCTTTTGAGAGAAATCTTAAGACTAAAACACAATTCATCAATGTATTTAGAGACTTTGATAGGAATTTTAAAATCACTTACCTCAAATTCATGTTCGAGTCGATCCGAGTTTGACTCGAGTCCGAATGTGCCATCGACATAGATTGGCATATTCATTATCACTTTCTTCACACTCTGTATCACTCCAGGTTTCGGCTTTGAGGGCTTTTCGAAACTTTTCAGCTTTTCCTCTTTTCTTCTTCAAAAGAGGACAATTGGGTCTGATGTGTCCATTTTTCTTACATTCGAAGCAAACTACATCTTTGTTTGGTTCCTCATCATCAACAGACTTAGTCTGCTGTCTTTGAAAACTTTGTTTCCTTGAGTTGAACCTTCTTCCTTTTCTATTCAGTTTTCTAAATCTTCTTATCATGAGAGCAAGCTCCTCATCATCCATGTCATCTTCGAGAATCTGTATCATCGGAATCATCAATTGATTTTAATGCAATGGATTTCTTACCTTTTGGATCTTCGTCTTCATTGATTCTTTCCACTTCATAAGACTGAAGAGTTTCAATCAGCTCGTCGACAGATAGTGGCATTATCCTTTGCGTCTCTCTGATTGAAGTCTTTATATGATTCCAATCCTTGGAGAGTCCACGCAAAGTAACTTGTTTACCTTCATGGGATCAGAAATTTTCTGTCCTTGATTCTCAAGACCATTGACAATATCGTAAAACGGCTAAACATGTCAGTTATTGATTCTCCTGGTTTCATTTTGAATGCTTCATATTGACCGAGGAGAATGTTAATTCTTGTCTCCTTCACTGTCTGTTCCTTCATAGGTGATGTGCAATCTATCCCAAACTTCTTTTCTGTAACACAAGAAGATATTCTGTTATATTCAGTAGGTGATAAAGCACAATATAAAGAGTAAATCGCTTTTGCATCGAGTGCTTGTCTCTTGATAATCTCTTCCTGAGTCATTCCGCTGGTCTCAACAGTTTCTTTTCCTCTTTCTGAGACTGATGCAGCTGTAGGAGTAATTCCTTTTTCTACAATGTCCCATTCCAGAGGATCCTTTGATCGTAAGAAGGCTTTCATCTTGTTCTTCCAGATGTTGTAATCCTTTCCATCAAAGTAGGGTGGTGGTATTGCTCGACCTTCCACCAGCCCTGGTGCTAGCATACTAGCCATGGATCTTTTACTCTGAAATAAAACACTTCAAATAAAGTGAGTACACGAGCTCTGATACCAATTGATATAGCTAGATTAAGTACCTAGAGGGGGTGAATAGGTATATCCGCGATTTTTCTTGATAATTGCTCAATACTAGACAGTTAATAGATATGAGACAAATAATAATCAAAGTAAGACTGAGAGAATAGAGAATTGAACACGCGGTTTATAGTGGTTCGGCTTATTTCAAGCCTACGTCCACTCTTTCGCACCGATGCCTATTGGCTGGATTCCACTATGAACAAAGAGATGTTACAGCGATGTTTCCCTTGAATTCTCGGTGTAGATGATCTCCCACACTCGCTCAAGGTATCACTAAGTATAGACACTCTCTGTGTGTACAATTTCGCTCAGAATGAATCGACTAATAATCAAGGTGCTTCAGACTCTAGAATTTCTCTATCGATCATACTCTAAAGCAGCTAGAACGACTTCCTTTTATACTCCTTTATGCCATCATACCCGTTGGCACTTACCAAAGGAATTCCTCCAATCTACCCGTTGGACGGAATCAATCAAGAAGATCATTCAAGCTATTAAAGGAACTTGACGATAGCCCATCAATCCTGTTCGCCCATACAATCAGGATCTTGGTTTCCAAGAATAGAACCTTCCAAGAATACTTCGTCGATAATCGGATCTTCAAACAATCTTGATAACGAATGAATGAATCCGTTAGAATTATCCAACCAAGAAATCTTCTCCAGAGGATAGGAATAAATCTTCAACCAAATACTTCGACGACTGGATTTCCTTCGTCTTTGGATTAGAAGAGCTGTCAATGAGAATAGTCTTGAGTCTTGAGTCTTGAGTCTTGAGTCCGGTGATCTTGAAAGTCTTCGGACTCTAAACGAAGGCTTGCAAATATCCAGACTAGACTGATAGAAACGTTTTGTCAGCTTCAAAATATTCTGGATAGATTTCTCCAACAATAATAACCTAGCATCACTTATGGAATTTATGTATTTAAATTGGTTACTACTGCTACTAGGACGTTGCATTTGTCTGCATGCATCAAGATACAGAAAACGTAATCTGACTCCCACCTAACACGAACACGCCAGATGTGGACGGGGTCGGTTAAATCAATGAATCTTCTTGTCAAAAGCCAAGAAAAAAAAATCTAGAAGGGGATAAATCAAAATGTTCAATATTTTTTTCTTTTAAATTTTTCGACATACTCACTGAAAACTAAAAAGGAAAGTCACCTAATTTTTTTTTTTTTCAGTTATACTCTATTTTACTCTACTTCTCACTTTCAGACTTTTATTCTGCTTTATTGCAAGGCGTGAGAGTTAAAACCTATACTTGATGCTAAATCATCCACATTCCAACTTTCCATAAGAAGATGAAGATTCGAACTCCCCACCTCTCTCTTCCCATGTAGGAAAGGTGGCTAATTAAAGCCACTTCATTGATAGTATAGACTTTGCGACACAATGTCAACAAACCATGCATTGGTAATCAATATGTTTTGCGAAAGTTCAAACTTAAAAATGTCGCATTCATCATCGTGTTTTGAGAATACATTAAGTATAAAGCATTTGAACGAATACATCTCTTTTTTCTTCTGGCTGTTCAAAAACAGAGAAGTAGTACTCATGTTTCTTATAATCACCACCTAACATAATAATAGCAAACCCTGCTAGGCCGACAAGACTATCCGACATTGGCTTTCGGTCTTGGGTAACTAAAATCGCCATCTCAACCGACAAAGATCAAAAATGCTGAGGCTTGCAGGCGTTACCTTCCCTAGTGCATTCACAATCAAGTACCTTTCAAGGGTTCATTGCTGGATCCACTATTCCTCGGGATCCGAAAAGGATTTAGCTAACTTATTCTTTTAAACATGCGCAGTCCGGATTAACATGCATCTAGATGATCACGTGATCGAAACTGAAAACCCCCATGCTAAAAAAAAGTCAATAAAAACATTACTTATAAACAAAAGTAGTGTACCATTGGGAAAAAAAAAAAGATCCTGCTTAAACAAAGTTGGGACCGGTTCATGTACTTGTAAATTCGTACTTATCATGGACGAAACTAATTAATGACGAGGTTGGTGAATCTTATGGGAGTTTCTGCCTTTTCCTGATCAATATGGATTGGATCCTGGTGTATCTTCATTTGTCAAAATTTTGGTGCCGGAGATCAAGTTAATCCAAAAACTTCCGTGTGCTTTAACAACTCATTTATGAGTAATGTATCATAACAACGGTGGAGCCGATCATATATCTTCTCAAATTGAAATATTAAAGAATTAGTGATTGTCAAAGGAATTATAAGGAGATTATTGACTTAGTGATACCACATCTATGTAAGAGTCAAGCTCAATAATGCACACAATGCTTTCTCCTTTTGTGATGAAAATTCTGTGGATGATTGTAACTTCAGTAATGCAGAACTTTGTGGCAAATGAAATGAGGCCTAGAAAATCTAGGGAAATTATATAAAAAAAAAAGAAGTCATAATTGTATTGTACCCGAGTCAATACAGTCATAAATCTTTTAATTTAGTCAATTTAATCATGAATTTTTTGACGGTTTATCAATGTAGTTCTTCCAATCAATTTTGACTAGAAATCGCTGACATGAATTTTGGTTGTCCTACGTGGTATGGAAATAGTCCAAAAAACTTTGTACTTTGGGCCACGAAATTTTCATAGCTAGAGCATTGTGGCAAGAAAAATATTTACTTTTGATGTCAGCATGTTTTGTTGTTGAATAGTCATCACAAAGAACTTTGCACTTTTAGTGATGAAATATTTGGTTGCTAAAGGGTCCATGTGTTTTTCACGCATCAAAAAAATAAAATCGTCCCTATTAGTATAATCAGGCCACATTTTCTGGGGCTATTTGCAATTTTCGATGCAATTGATTTTCGAAGCAAAAATTGCATCGAAAATTGCGTTGCTAATGGTATAATTTGGCCCATTGTTTTTTCAAAGGCTAAAACTGCTTTGCTGCGTATCCAAATTTGCTAGGAGTTTTCATTGCTAAAAGTCACTTGCAGATTTCAATTTTATAATTCATGTTTCATTTGGAAATCTAGGCACTTATAATTCTATTTTTCCAACTATTTATACATAATAAATGAAGCAAATGAGGAAATATACAACTAAACATAACTTGATGCGGCATACGCACAGAATAATCCATGCAGTTGACAAGGGTGCTGAAATTCAGGTGTCCAGCTATACATCACACGGTGCATTAGAAAAGATATATATATACACACACACATAAAGTGGCTCCACCTTCCTCGATGATCAACCAAAAAAACAAAACTAAGATCATATCAGCATATAAAGGTGAAAACACCTTTATCAGTCCTAATTTTTTTTGGATTTAATAAAGACTATAAATAGTCTCATATACTGTTTTTTCGATTTCTTTTTATTTAAACTCAAGTTGACGTCTACACAACTTGAGTATAAGGGGGAATCATGAGATATTTAGGATTTTTTCATATTTCTCGTAGTTATGCATATACCTTGGAGATTCTACATATCTTTGATTATGCATATCTTAATTAATCGTACTTGATTGACTACCTTAATATAGCCTATTTTTGTACTACTCGTTAGAAAAAAAAATCAATATAAAATTATACAAAAATTCCACAATTCTTCCTTCCGCATATTTTTATTTTCGAAAAAAATCGAAATCCAAATCACCTTATAAATGGCGGCCCAGCCTCGATAATCAACACAAAGAAAAACATCGAAACCACTAATAAGCACCTACAAAGAATACAATTGGAAGATCAATAAAAGATAATGCATGTAAAAATATAAATGAACTGATTTCGTTTATTTTGGAAAAAATGAAAGATCTAGAAAACATTTTCCTAATATTAATGGCTTATATCTCTTGAATTAATTAATCAATTTTTTTTTAATTATTGACACCAATTTATTTCTAAATGTTCTCATGGACGATGAAATATTTTTTGTTTATTTATTTTGTAAGTAATACAAATAATCATTTTTTGGAAAATATTTTCAAACTTTTAATTTTTCACGAAACAAATGAAGCCAAAGCACTATGTCAATAGGGGTGTGCAAAGGAACTAAGTGAAAGTGCTAGTATAAACACATAGAGGGGGGTGAATATGTGTGAAAATAGATTTTGCGAAATGCAATAAAAATACTTTTACTTTTAAATTGAGTCTCATGAATAACAGACTTTGAAAATGAGTTCAGACTTTAACAACTATTTCAAAACACAGAAATATATCACAACAAAAGAAATAAAGGAGTTCAGGGAAGAGAAAATGAGCACAATGATTTATAGTGTTCAGCATAGATTAAGTTTACGTCCACTCTTTCACGTTGACAACCTTTTGGCTAGTTTTCACTATGAATTGAAAGAGAATGTTACAGCCTTATGATCTCGACTTTTTAGTGAAGAGATTCTACTGCTCTCACAAAGTCACTCTCTAGAGTTTCTCTCTTTCGAATACAAATTTGAGCACTATATGATGAAGAACAAGTGGTTCGGAAGCTTCAGACTTTTGAATTCTTCTTTTACTCTCTATATCGAATGACTTGAAAAACCTCCTTAAATACTTCTCTATGCTTTTTCAACCGTTGGCACTTTCCAAATGAATTTTTCCAATCAACCCGTTGGATAGAATCAATTAAGAAGATCTCGAGCCGTTTGAAGATTGAGATGAAAGTCCGATGATCCTGGTCGCCCATACAATTAGGATTAGGGTTTCCATAAGTAGATTCTTTCAAAATAAACTTACATTCCAAAATGATATTACCATTCTTGATTGATTTCGATAATAATATCCAAAGAAGGTAAGTAAGATTTCCATCTAGAAAGCCATAAATATCATGTTCGTACTAAAGCCTTGAAGGAAGAAAAATAATCTTGAGTATGATTATATCTTCGTTCTTTTCTTGCGTTCAGTCTGGATCTTCGTTAGAGTGGACAAACTTCTGATGTAAGATAGACTTTGAGAGAATTATACAAAAGTCTTGTATTCTTCAGAATAGAAGTAGAGAAATTTTGTCAGGCTTCAAAACATAATAGAAGTTTTCTCCAACACTAGGAACTGCCTGGATCACTCGAAACCAAACTGGACCAAACCGGAACCAATGGTTCCTAAGGGGATCAGTCTGGTTCTCCGTTCCTATTTATGAAAACTGATGGATACTGGTTCGGTTCCCAATTTTAGGTATGGAACCATCCACCCACCCATTTGGACTAGACCAGTAATAAATATATTTAATTTTAAAAAATTCCAAAAAACAATTTAAGAAAAATGAAAATTCTAAAATCCCTAATTTGAAGCTCAACACTATCGACTAATTCCTCATCTCATCTCACTCTTGCCTCATCTAAACTATCTTTCTATCTCTCATTTACAACCTCAACTCTTAAGTTCATTGCCCATGGACTCACGATCTAAACTCTAAACATTCAATATGAGCTCAATTATTATTTTTTTACTAATCTTGCAATTAATAATAGGGCAATCTTCATTCTTTACTTTACTTTGGCTTGTTAGAAAATGTTGCCTAAGTGGTGAAGCTTAGTGGGACCAGTTCTATGGACCCACTTGGTAACTGGACCAGACAGGCGATATAGTTCCTGAGTGGATCCATGGAACAACCTGGTTCTAATTTTTTGGAACTGGTCTTTAGTGGACAGTTTCTAGTTCTAGGGTTATTGTGCATCCGAACTATGCTCATCCCCAGCAGTATGAACGAAAATAATTAAGTACACTGTAAATTCAGCGTCCTCCTCGTCCAAGCCTGAGGTGCCTCCAGTCCACCTCAACCATAGGAAGAATTTAAAAATGCATAATAAAGAGAAATTTGCAATAACCAAGCAAACGATGCACAGTGATAATAAAAGCAGTTGGCGAAAACCTACTCATATTCTCATCTCCATATGCAAGTTAATATAAAAAAGAGGTCCTTGGGACAAAACAACGTACGCAAATCATAACATTTCTCATTAAAGAAGAAGCAGAAGATTATCTTTACAAGCAAGCTTTGCAGGTGTATCCGCAAATTGTGATTGTTCGTCTCCGAAAGGAAATAGACAAAGATCAGAAAATCTCGACGGGCATGGTTGCACATTAAAGAACATTACCTGAGGAATCATTTCCCGAGCTCTTTGATGTTCGTTGTTTCACATCAGCAGCTGATTTCTTAGGCTTCATGGTGAAAAACAAATCCAAAATGGCATGATTAAACAGCGGCCATAGCATTGTTAACAAATCCAGTAATGTTATCAACGCTACATGAACTGGTGTAACATGATGGAATATACTTGGACCTATAGGCATGGAATTGGCGGTATGGCCCAGAGGAAAGAATTGACAGAGCCTGTTCCGATGTGAACCGGAGACTTCTTTTCCCCGAGGCCACCCTTTTTCATCTAACTCGTCTACATCCGGAGCGGTCTCTTATTCTCTTAGCCCCGAAGACTGGAGGTAGACTTCATTTTTCTACAGGGTTATATATGCTCTTTATATACAGGTGGTATTTTCATCTATAAGCTAACTTTTGAATTAGACTATCTAACATGGTAATTTAGTTAGCTCTGCCCAATTGATTTCTCGCATATGGGCTCGCTTGTCACAAGTTTATTCTATAATCATGGTCTTTTAAAGTGTTTTTGTTGGGCTTCCTAACAAATAGAAACCCTGATTTTGCTAAAGCAGATTGTAAGCTAAAGATCTAAAAGTCTAGTATGAGTCTTAGACCAAGAAGTTTTCGTTGAAAACATCTGTAATGTTGGAAACAATGATATGCAAAGAGCCATAGATACCATTACAAAAGAGGTTAAAGATTGGAACAAGACCAAATTTGGTAAAGCGTTCCATAAAAAAAGAGATTCAGAAAAGGCCCTTTGGTATTCAGAGAACCATGTCTGTGAAGGCCTGCAAATTCCTGTTGATATAGAAAAATACCAATTTTTTTCACACAATCACCATTGCCAGGAGAGAAAATAATACTACTCTTAGACTCGCGAACGATGGGGAAAGGATTAGGAAGAGCTCGTTGCTGATTTTCAAGATCACTTCACGTCTCTCTTTACTACTGAAGAGATGTATAGTGGTCTCGAAATTCCTGAAAAACCTTCCTTTCTGAACACTCTGGATGAGAATTTTTATGAACTTTCATCTCAAGAAAATTGGTGGTTGAGGTTTGGAGAATATTGGATTAATTTACAAATCGAGTTCGATGGAATATCAACCTCTTAGGAATTAAAGATCGGTTAGGGACATTTTGCAATGGCACTTGGTGGCGACGCCACTTGAAGATGGATGGGCTTAATCGGCCTCAACTCAATCTGGTGAAATATTACTGAAAATTATTTATATTTGATGGGATTCCGACCCCCAATTTTTTTTTATCAACATCGACATCATCAATATTGAATCTTTTATGAATAGAAACCCCCTGATAAATTCACATCTTAAACTAATTATTATCATTTTAGCTTACGTTTTCCCTTTTCTCCATTCTTCTTCCTCGAGCAAAAAGTGTTCTATTGCCGCCTTCTTCATGACACTGTCATTGACTTTGCCAACCTGCGGTGGCCTGAACGCACTACGTTCGTCATCACCATTGTTTTCTGCTAATTCCTCTCTCTCTCTCTCTCTCTCTCTCATATGAGGGACTAGCTGCAGTCTCTTTATCATCTAAACCATTAATTATGTGGTCATATCATGGAGCTTATGTCATCAATGGTTGAGATAAACTTGATTTACATACTGTATAGAGCAGGTTACGTGAGAGGTGCATGCCTAAAAATTGATGACTTACAAGAACCAGGACACAGTATTCTACACCATGAAGAGTCTTGGCAAACCATATAGACTATACACGGAGAAAGTATAATGGATATTAAGAGAAAGATGTCTTTATACCTTTACAAATATCACAAGCCTCTGGAAACAAGAATTTTACATGCCATTGTCAAATTGACATTTGCAACTGAACATCATGTGGTGATGAATTACTGAAGAGGATGAAATATGATTTGAAGTCCATGTTGTGGGCGGTTCATGAAATTATAAACTGGGCAGTGGATATACGCTGGGGACAATTCGAAGGTGAAGCGTTGGAGGATCATTGAAAGGGCGACTTTCGCTTCAGTCATCACGAAGCTCATCCCAACGCAAGATCGAGGTCCAAAGCCAAAGGGGATGAATACGACCGCATTGTTGTTGGTAGCTTTAGCTACACCTTCTGAGAATCGCTCTGGTTTGAATTGATGCACATCTTCCCCCCAGATTTCAGGGTCACTGTGAAGCTTAGGAATTGGTACAAAGATTTGAATATCAGCAGGAAGAACAAGCCTCCCTAACCTTTGTTTCTTGCCAACTTTTCGATTCAAACCAACTAAAGGGGGGTACAACCGCAGAGTTTCATTTATGATCATGCTAATCTGCACATGAAAAGGGAAACATAATTAGTGAGGCATCATGTCTAACTTAGAATTCAAGTGAACTGAAAAAGGTCGACCGAGACCAAGACTCAAATCGTTTTCTATACCTTCTTTAGTTTTCCAAGTCCATCAAAATCAGGGTCTTTATTCCCAAATACATTAAGAACCTCCATTCTTGCTTCCTCTTGCCACTCTGGATAAATCGCTAGGAGGAATAACATCCATGCCATCAATGAATTGGCAGTTTCTTGTCCAGCAACGTAGAATGTCTTGCACTCGTCCACCAGATTATCAACCGTGATTTTTTTGCTTTTGTCCACATAGTGCAAAGCCTTCACAAGCTGTCCTAGGAAATCATCCCCAAAGCCATCCACTTCACCAGCCATCACCTTCTTCTCTCTTCTCTTGATCATCTGTACGATGGAATTGCGTATGCCTTTCTCAAGTTTCTCTGCTTCGACTTCATCCACTGTCTTCCAAAGCTTACTGTCAGCAGGATTCAGAACAAATTCCATAGTTTTTCAGGCCTAACTGAAACTCAGATTCTGAGATGTAAAATGCGTTAGTCCATTGAGGCTTGAAGTTTGTATTTACACGATGAACAAGTCGTTGTCTGACCATCATCGGAAATTTGCAGCTTGCTAAGTGTGATCTTACATCAGTAGTTATAGCAATAAGAATGGTTATTAAAAAAAAAAAAAAAAAAAAGAATTACCTCCTTCAAATACATTTACTCAACTGGAAAGTTTCGTTAGAATTGTCCTATTAAAAAAATCTAAAGTTCAATCGAATAGTGGCCTATGCTTACTGGATTTTCCTAGCTTCTACATACTAAAAATTGCCAAGTCAAATTTTTCCTGGAAAATGTTAGATACCTTAGTCCGGGTAACCTTATAGTGAAAGCATTTCTGGATGTTAACAAGCTCAATCCTGTCAACATCTGAAAAATGTTCCTTCCTTCGACGAAGCTGCTTCCAAACGCAGTTCTTGAAATCACTTCAGATGTCAGTACCTTAAACTCTCCAAACACCTCGATCTCTTTCCCTTCTTGATTCTTCCATTTTCCTAGCATTGTGTGAACACTGTCCACCATTGCCGGTGCCATATTCTGCAAATTCAAATTTTCCCAGAAATAATTAGTAAAACTTCAACTCACACAATTCTCTTTTTTCATCGAGCCCAACTACCTTCAAACTTTCCCCATGGAAAGCACGGTTGGCAAGTTTACGCTTCTTCGCCCATTTCTCGCCGCCAGGTGTGCTTGCAAGCCCATCTCCTAGAAGCTTCTTGGAGAAGTCCTTGTTTCCTGTTTTCGGGTATGTTTTATCTCTATTAAGCAGCACCTCCTTAACCAGCTCTGGCTCTGTGATGACTAGTTGTGCTTGAGGTCCGAGCCAACTCAAGTAATTTCTCCCTACAAAGTTGCACGAAAGCTCAAATATCAAATTTCACAACACTAATAAAGCAAAGTTTTTTTTGTTCTTTTAAGTTTTTACCATATGTGCCTATCCATGTGTTGATTTGAGGCTGAATCTTAGGGAATATGTCGTGAGAGAGACTGCTCATGGGTGTGTTCCTGGCTTCTATATTCATCTTGATTGTTTCCTTGGTGCTTCCATGGAGGAACCTGTAGGGAGGGCCGGTGATTCCCTGCTGGGCCATCATCCT
The DNA here is from genome assembly GCA_014182725.1 of Eucalyptus brandiana. Taxonomy (NCBI): domain Eukaryota; kingdom Viridiplantae; phylum Streptophyta; class Magnoliopsida; order Myrtales; family Myrtaceae; genus Eucalyptus; species Eucalyptus brandiana. Next base: position 37,357,437 of record CM024669.1, read on the forward strand.
CTGTATTCTGAGTGGGTTCCACCATAGCTTGTGCAATAGCTTGGCAAGAGAACAGAGAACAATAAACAGAAACAGAAACAGAAACAGAAACCGAAACAGAGAGCTCAAGAAGATGACTAATTGCATAGCTCTTTCTGGGGAGCAAATAAAGAAAGGAAATGGCAAACGGGAAAATTACAATAGAGGGTATACTTGTGAAGTAAAAATGTTGATCAGGCATTTGTTGTTTCTTTCGGAGGAATCTATGAGCTGGGGGATGACATGGTCAGAAAATGATAAACTTTGTTGGGAGGATGTTGGAAAGTTCATTTTGGTCCGACATTTTGGCTCCATTTCGAAGAAAACGTGGGATAGAGACTAATTAAAACACATTAAGGACGAGTAAAAGAACTGGAAGCAAACCGAACCGGCTTTATCCAGTCATCAACTGTTCAGTTTTTGGCTCTCAAATTGAACTAGCTTTGAACGGATATCAAGGCTTGTTCGCAGTAGAATCGGGTTTCAAGCGTTTCAAAACCAAACCCTATTAGTCTCCTAGTTAAAAACTTTTGCAAAAACAATGAGGCTAAACATTTCAGCATAAACAGTTCATTATCGTTTCTTGAGTGACAGTTTTAACAAAAATATGAGAAAAAGGATATCACAGGTGCCACAACTTTTGTATGGTACTCATCCTAAGATCATTTATTATTATTATTAGTTGAGTTTCATATTACTTTTCAATTAATCACTTGAGCGATACAATCATTTTAAAAACGTTTATGGATTTTTGACAGTTAGGTGAACGGATTTTAAATGTTACAACACTCAATGAATGTTTTTTAAAAGTCATTTTAATTGAGTGGTCGAAAAAAAGTTATGATATTTAAGTAGCGTCATACAAAAATTATGACATTTGTGATGTTCTTATCCCAAAAAATGTGCATATAATTAAGTAATGAAATAAAAAATGAATAGGGAAAAGGTAGACTGGCTTTTCAGGTTCAACCTGAATCAGCCTAAAACTAATTGGTCGAGTTTCAAACCTAATATGGAGCCAACTTGTTCAGTTTCTGATTTAAAAATTGGAACCAACTTCAACGTGATAGGTTTGAGTTGGGAAAATTACTAAAAAAGTTATAAACCTATTGCAATTGTGCCAATTCGGTTATAAACTTATTTTTTTGACCAATTGAGTCCTAAACCTTTTATAATTATTCCCGATCAGTCCATCGGCCAAAAATGGCCGGCCGATGCTAATGTGGCGGCCAGTGGGCACCGGCGACATTTTTTATTAATATTCTATTTTTAAAAATATTTTATTAATTTTTTTAATCTTTTTTTCCTTTTTTTTTCCCTCTCCCTCCTTCCTCCTCCTCTCCTCCTTCTTCCCTTGGCTTCGGCGACCAGCCAGAGGGGAGGGTTGGCCGGTCGCCGGACTGAGGTGGCCAACGGGGTGAGCCCTCGCCATCGCCGGGTCTGGCGAGGGCTCGCCTCGTCCAACGAGGGGGCTCGCCGTCGTGCACGGCAAGGCCCTCCTCGCCGGATCCGGCGAGGGCTCGAGAGGCTAGCCCTCGCCGATCCGGCGAGGAGGGCCTTGCTAGACGCGATCCGCGACTACCGCGCCAAGATCGAGGCTGAGCTCTCCTAGATCTGCGACGGCATCCTCGGCCTCCTCAATTCCCGCCTCATCCTCGCCGCCTCCGTCGGCGACTCCAAGGTCTTCTTCCTCTAGATTAGTTCCCGGACTGTTGGCAAGCCCCCCTCACCAGATCTAGTGAGGGCTTGCCTCGCCCGCGATCGCGAGGCGAGCCCTCGCCGATCCGGCGGGGGCTTGCCTCGTCGTCGCCGGGTGCGCGCAAGGCGGCGAGGCGAGCCCTCGCTAGATTAGGCAAGGCTCGCCTCGCCAAACCCGGGGACGGCAAGGCCCCCTCGCCTGCCGGCTGCCTCAGTCCGGCGACCGACTAGCCCTTCCCTTTGGCGGGTCGCCGGAGCCCAAGGAAGAAGGAGGAGAGGAGGAGGAAGGAGGGAGAGGAAAAAAAAAGAAAAAGATAGAAAAGATAAAAATAATTAATAAAATATTTCAAAAATAAATATTATTAAAAAAATCCCCGACGCCGGCTGGCCGGTCGGCTGCCACGTTAGCACCGGCCAACCATTTTTGGCCGGATGGATTGATCGGGAATAATAGTAAAATGTTTAGGACTCAATTGGTCAAAAAAATAAATTTATGACTGAATAGTTTAGGACTTTTTTGGTAATTTTGCTAGTTTGAGTTCTTGTTGGGATATTGTTGGAGAAATCTTTCCAGAGTATTTTGAAGCTGACAAAACGTTTCTATCAGTCTAAGTCTGGATATTCGGAGACCGAAGATTAAAGTCTCAAGACTTTATGATCTCAAGACTCAAGACTCAAGACTATTCTCACTGACAGTCTTTCTATTCCAGTGGTGAAGGAGAACCAGAGCCGAAGTATATGGTTGAGGATTCGATCCTATCCTCTAGAAAAGATCCCTTGGTTGGATAAACATCTCGGATTCTTTGTTTGTTCTTATCTAGATCGATTGAAGATCCGATGGTCGACGAAGTATTCTTGGAATGTTCTATTCTTGGAAACCAAGATCCCGATTGTATGGGCGAACAGATTGATGGGCTATCGCCGAGTTCCTTAATTAGCTCGAATGATCTTCGTGATTGATTCCGTCCAACGGGTAGATTGGAGGAATTCCTTTGGTAAGTGCCAACGGCTATGATGACATAAAGGAGTATAAAAGGAAGACGTTCAAGTTGTTTTATAGAGCGTGAACGATAGAGAAATTCCAGAGTCTGAAGACCCTTGATTATTAGTCGATACTGTTTGAGCGAAATTGTATACACAGAGAGTGTTCGTTCTTAGTGATACCTTGAAAGAGTGTGGTAGATCATCTACACCAAGAAGTCAAGGAAGATCATCACTGTAACATCTCTTTGTTCATAGTGGAATCCAGCCAATAGGCTGTCAGTGCAGAAGAGTGGACGTAGGCTTGAATCAAGCCGAACCACTATAAACCGCGTGTCCAATTCTCTCTTTCCTTTACTCAGTCTTACGATTGTTTTTTAATTGCTGCAAACCGTTCATCTATCTAAGTAGTGTGTAATTATCAAGAAAAATCTTTTATACCTATTCACCCCCCTCTAGGTAATCGTACTAGCTATATCAATTGGTATCAGAGCCTGTGTTCTTACTTTATTTGAAGTGTTTTACTTTGAGTAAAAGATCCATGGCTAGTATGCTAGCACCGGGGGCTGGTGGAAGGGCAAAGCAATACCGAGACCACCCTACTTCGATGGAAAGGATTACAACATCGGAAGAACAAGATGAAAGCTTTCTGCGGTCAAAGGATCCTCGGAATGGGACGTTGTGGAAAGAGGAATCACTCCTACTTTTGTTGCATCAGTATCTGAAAGAGGGAAAGAAACTGTTGAGACCGGCGGAATGTCTCAAGAAGAGATAAACAAGAGACAAGCACTCGATGCAAAAGCAATTTATTCTTTATATTGTGCTTTGTCACCAACTGAATATAACGAGAATATCTTCTTGTGTCACAAAGCAAAAGAAGTCCGGGATAGATTACATATCACCTATGAAGGGACAGACCGAGTGAAGGAGACCAGAATTAATATCCTCCTTGGTCAATACGAAGCCTTCAAAATGAAACCAGGAGAATCTATAACTGACATGTTTAGCCGTTTTACAGATATTGTTAATGGTCTTGAGAATCAAGGACAGAAAATTACTGATCCTATGAAGGTGAACAAGTTGCTGCGTGGACTCTCCAAGGATTGGAATCATATAAAGACTTCAATACGAGAGACGCAAAGAATTATGCCATTATCTGTAGATGAGCTAATTGGAACTCTTCAGTCTTACGAAGTGGAGCGAATTAATGAAGACGAAGATCCAAGAGGTAAGAAATCCATTGCATTAAAATCTAATGATGATTATGATGATACAGATTCTGAAGAAGATCTGGATAATGAGGAGCTTGCTCTTATGATAAGAAGATTCAGAAAGCTGAATAGAAAAGTAAGAAGGTTCAACTCAAGAAAACAAAGTTTTCAGAAACAGCAAACCAAGTTTGTTGATGAGGAACCAAACAAAGATGTAGTACGCTTCGAATGTAAGAAAAAGGGACACATCGACCCAATTTGTCCTCTTCGAAGAAGAAGAGAGGAAAACTGAAAAGTCTCGAAAAACTCTCAAAGCTAAAACCCGGAGCGATACGAGTGTGAAGAAAGTGATGAGGAATATGCCAATCTATGTCTAATGGCACAATCGGACTCGGACTGGATCGATTCGGACGGTGAATTTGAGGTAAGTGATTTTAAAATTCTGTCAAAGTCTCTAAATATATTGATGAATTATGTTTTAGTCTTAAGACTTCTCTCAAAAAGATTTCCAAACTGAAAAAGGAAAACTCAGCTCTAAAACAAAAGGAAAACATTTTAGAAGGAAGACTGAAAAGTCTAGACTTGAATGTTTCTACTCTTAAAGAGAATGAAGATAAACTTTCAAAAGAAAATGCTTTCTTAAAAACTGACTTATCAAATATTTCAAAGAAATTTTCAATAGGGTCGAAAAACTTGAGAAAGTTCTTTCGGTTCAAAGACCTTACTTCAATAAGTCTGGTTTAGGTATGACAAGAGAAACAATCCCTTTGATTGATTTTCCGAAAGTAAAAGAAAGAATTAAGAAAAGACCATCGAGAGAGGCTTACAAAAATCATTTCAAGAAAGTTTTTGTAAAGTACGTAGGTCGAAATGCTCTAAGGTGTTCAAAGTGTAACAGTCAAGATCACTTTGAAAAAGAGTGTCCTATGGTTTGGAAGCCTGTTAAAAATGTATGGCCTAATAATGATTATCCTACTAACACCAAAGGACCCAAGAAAATTTAGGTACCAAAGAAAGCTTGAGACTCTTTTGAATACAGGTCTCTGTCAAAAAGAAGGTAAAGTGGTATTTTGACAGCGGATGCTCAAGACACATGACGGGAGACTCAAATTGCTTTATAAAGTTTGTTCAAGTAAATGGTGGAAAAGTTTCATTTGGTGGAAACAGTAAAGGAAGCATTGTGGGATTTGGAACTGTGAAAATTGGAAATCTCATGATAAGCAATGTTTCTCTAGTGGAAGGACTCAACTATAATCTTCTCAGCATTAGCCAACTGTGTGATACTGAGTTCAAGATCTCTTTTCAAGAAGGCATATGTTCTGGAATAAGTAAAGACTCAACTCAGTCTTTCATGGGTCGAAGGCATGGAAATATCTACCTCATTGATGTAAGACCAAATGAAACACAATGTCTAATCTCAATTCAAGATGAAGCGGTCTTATGGCATAGAAAGCTTGGCCATGTCAACATGAAGCAATTAGCCAAAATCTCTTCAAAGAAGCTTGTTCAAGGTCTACCAAAAATGCCATATCAAAAGTCTGACTCATGCACACCATGTATTCTGGGAAAACAAGTAAGAAATTCATTTAAGCCTATAAATCATGTCTCTACTAATCATGTACTACAGTTGCTACATATGGATCTCTTCGGACCAACAAGAACCCAAGAGCATTGGAGGTAAGAAATATTGTCTAGTAATTGTGGACGATTACTCTCGTTTTACCTGGGTATATTTTCTTGCAAGTAAGTCAGAAACCTTTTCGTACTTTGAAAAGTTTGCTAAAAAGATTCAAAATGAAAAAGGATGTGCTATTTCAAGTATAAAAACAGATTATGGAAGTGAATTTGAAAATCAAGACTTTACAAAGTTTTGTGATAAATCTGGTTTTAATCATGTGTTTTCCTCTCCATATACTCCAGAACAAAATGGAGTTGTGGAAAGAAAGAATAGATCTCTTCAAGAAATGGCTAGAACACTTTTAATTGAAAGTAAAATTTCTTCTCGATTTTGGGCTGAAGCCGTTTCAACAGCATGTTACATCATCAATACAGTCTTTCTAAGACCCATTTTAGAGAAAACCCCCTATGAATTGTTCAAAGGAAAGAAGCCTATTGTTTCATACTTTCATGTGTTCGGTTGCAAATGCTTTATTTTGAAAAATGCAAATGATCGAGTTGGTAAGTTCGAAGAAAGATCAGATGAAGGCATCTTTCTTGGATATTCTACTACAAGCAAGGCCTACAGAGTCTATAACAAGAAAAGCCAATCGGTGGAGGAATCAATAAATGTCAAATTCTAAGACTCAACGCAAGTTGAATCCAGTCAGACTCAATATGAAGAGTCTGAACCTACTCCAAACCTTCCAAGGCCTACAACTCAAGAAGCATCTCAGTCTCTGGAAGTCCAACATCAAGATGCTCATGAAGATTCAAATAAAGAAAGAGATCATCAACCGGGAAAATCAACCAAGAATCTTGGAAGCACAAATCCGGTCATCCCAAAGATCTCATAATCGGCGAAATCAATGAAGGAATTCGCACGAGATCAAAAAGACGTGAAGAATCTAGTCGTGGCTCTAATCTACGAAATTGAACCAAAAAACATAGAAGAAGCTTTATCGATGAAAACTGGATTGAAGCTATGCAAGAAGAACTCAGACAGTTCAACATTAATGATGTCTGGGAATTGACATCTAAACCAAAAGGTAAAACTGTTATTGGAGCTAAATGGGTATTCAGGAACAAGATGAACAAGGATGGAAAAGTCGTACGGAACAAAGCAAGACTCGTGGCCAAAGGATATACGCAAGAGGAAGGAATAGACTATGACGAGACTTACGCACCAGTAGCAAGGTTAGAAGCTATTCGTCTATTACTTGCGTTTACTTGCTATAAAAATTTCAGGTTATTCCAAATGGACGTCAAAAGTGCGTTCCTAAATGGATTCATCCATGAGGAAGTTTATGTGGAACAACCACCTGGATTTGAAGACCCAAAGAAGCCGATTCGAGTCTTTAGGCGAAAAGGCCTTGTATGGTTTAAAGCAAGCACCTCGAGCTTGGTATGATAGACTAAGTAAGTTCCTAATGTAGAATGGTTTTGTCAAAGGTAAAGTAGATACTACTTTATTTATCAAAAAGGAAAACAAAAGCTTTTTACTTGTTCAAATATATGTAGACGATATTATATTTGGATCCCCTAATGAAAGTCTATGCAAGAAATTTTCTAAGTCTATGCAGGATGAGTTTGAAATGAGTATGATGGGAGAATTAACATTTTTTCTTGGACTCCAAGTGAAGCAAATGAAGGAAGGAACTTTTATTCATCAAGAAAAGTATGCAAATGATCTTGTCAAAAGATTTGGATTGGAAAAGTGCAAAAAGACCGACATACCAATGTCATGTTCTCAGAAGATAGACAAGGATAAAGAAGGGAAGAAAGTAGATCAAAAGCTATACAGGAGCATGATTGGTTCACTTCTTTATCTTACCGCTTCTAGACACGATATTTTGTTGAGTGTTTGTGTATCGTGCTAGGTTTCAATCGGATCCTAGAGAATCACATCTCAGTGCCGTGAAACGTATTATCAAATACATTGCCTCATCTTCAAGCATCGGTCTTTGGTATCCAAAGAAGGGAGACTTTAATCTTCTAGGATACTCAGATGCAGATCTGGCCGGTTGCAGAGTCGATAGAAAGAGCACTTCTGGAACTTGTCAGTTGCTTGGAAATAGAACAATATCTTGGTTTTCAAGGAAACAAAGTACCGTGACTCTCTCAACGACAGAAGCAGAGTATGTAGCTCTTGGAAGCTGCTGTTCGCAAATTCTATGGATCAAACAACAGCTACAAGACTTTGGCATTGAAGACTCATGCACAGAAATTAGATGTGACAACACCAGCGCGATTAATCTCACCAAAAATCCAATTCTTCATTCAAGAGCAAAGCATATTGAGATTCGACACCACTTCATTAGAGATCATATTCAAAACGGAGAAATCTCGATTCAATTTGTTGATTCAAAGAGTCAACTAGCGGATATTTTCACAAAGCCTTTGGAGAAAAATCAATTCGACGCTATCCGTTCAAGACTCAACATTTTGAAGCTTGAAGAAGTTAAAGTCTAAAGACTCACCAATCCTTAGACTCTAATCTCTCAGTCTCTAGATCTTCAGACTCAGACGTTCATGGCTATAGACTGTAAGTAACTATTTTATCTGGACTCGAAAAGGTACGATTTCTCGTTCAGTTATAATCTGTGTGAAAATTGAAATCTTGTCTTTTCAAAAAGATTAATTTTGGCAGTTATTGATTTTGAAAAATAGTGCTCGTACTCTTTCCTTGTGCCGATTGAACTTCCCTTTTCAAAACTAAGTTATATATACAGTTTTTTTTCCCAATCGTTAAAACCCTAAAAAGCACTCTCCTCCCGATCCTGTTTCAATTTCTTGTTCATCGTCGAGAAAGTGGTCATTTTTCTTTGGGAAAAGCAAGCGAAGGAATCTCTCAATCGTCAAAGAAGAATGTCTTCTTCGAGGAAATCATCGAGAATAGCAAGCAGGGGACCACAAAGAATGGAGAAGGGACCGACTCACTTCGATCTTGCGAGGAGGAAGACTTATCAAGTCGGCGACAAAGTCCGATTCGCTCTCATCCACGTCATTCAACGCCTCCTACCCCACATGGTGAAAGTCAACATCTTGAAGAAGAGATAATCGAGGATGTCGACCCAGTAAGAGTCCAAAAACCCTCCTTTATCTATAAGCTTTATCTTGCGTTGAAAAGCACCGGTACACCAATGAAATACATAGACGATTTCCTTAAAGAGAAGAACTATGGGAATGGATATCTTTTTCTGCGGAGAATGGAGGAGTTAGGAATTGCTCCGAAAGGAAAAGCAGAGGATGCACTTGCGAATATTCCAAGTGATCCTCGTGTACCGGACAAAATTTGATTGAAGGGAACGATGATGACGAGAATGTTCCTTGAATTTCAACCGAGAATGGGTGTGGCAGCGAAGGTGAAAGGAAATCGGATGGATTTGTTCAAATCCAAGGATCAGAAGAATGTGTATGTCAAACTGTTGAAAAGAGGGGTGATAAACCCTAGAAGTGTCGATTTTGACTTCCTAGACGCCATCAACATGAACTTGAGAGAGAAGTTGAACTTCCTTCAACTTGAGAAATTTTGCTCTGACACTACGGACGGGTACGCACATTTGACCGCTTATTTCTATTCAAATCTCAGCTTTTTGGATGCGAATAGAATTTCATTCAATGTACGAGACAAAGTCTACATGGTAGATGTGAATATGTTGGCGGACATTGTTGGAGTTGAACGAGGGTGTTATCTACCAATCAAAGTCTCACCCGCTCGTACTACTCGGATCTTGTCAAGGATAGGGACACGAGAGAAGAGAGTTACCTATTCCGGGATGAATGCCATCAACATTGTGCTTCATAAGATTGTAATCAACTGTCTTAGACTAAAGTCTACGTCAAAGACTTCCGTGTCTTATTCTGAAGCAAAGTTGATGTACGCAATCAACTCAGGACGGAAGTTCTCTCTCCCACACACGATTCTTTTCCATATGTACAGAGCAATGTCAAAAGACAAGGGACAATTGCCTTATCCTGGTCTGGTGACCAAGATCTTTAGACACATGAATATTGAACCGCCTCATACTCTTTGTGTTCGACCGTGCGATAAGATGGTGGTAGGTTTGAAGATGTTAACGAAGATGCATCTACAAGAACTTTCCAAGGCAATGGAGAAATTCAGAGTGAAGTCTCCAGTTCCGTCTGCTACAAAGAGAAAAGGAAAAGAAGTCATTGGAGCCCCATCGAAAAAGAAGAAAATGACTCTCATCTTAGAGGATGAAGATGAAGAGGATGAAGATCCCTCTATCATTGCTTTAACAAGAACAAGACGTTCTGTGCCTCAACCAACAGAACTTCAGAAGAAACAGAGAGAAGAAGAGGAACAAGCCAAGATCAGAGAAGAAGAACAGCAGAGAGAGAAGGAGAAAGAAGGTGAAAAGAAGAGAGAATGAGAGAAAGAAAAGTCTGCTTCTAAATCTGGAGGAAAGGGAGATCAAGAGCATGATCATCACTCTTCCCCTTGTGATGTCCTAGAGACAGGGGGAGTTGGCGAGCAAGAAAGGTCTTCACCACATGCGCCAATAGTGAAGGTCCAAGACAATCTCCGGCGGACCCGGGAAGAAGTTCGGGTTTCTCAATTGCACGAAGAAGGACACGATACATCGACTCCAAATCGCAAGATTATACGAAGCTCCAACGTCTGCATTCACTCCATCTGAAAAAGCTCATGCAAGTACACAGACGGATAACTCAGCAGATTTTCGTCGTATTGTTGATATCCTTATGGAAATGCGGGGACAGATATATGCTCTAGACTATGAGATTCAAACCATCAAGAATGCTGGCCAAGCGTCTTCGGTTACCCTGGAGGACAAAATGAAAGACCTCGCTCTACAACTTCAAGCCAATGCAAAAGGAGAGGAGGTAGCTCAACTAAGGGAAGACTTGAAGAGGCTAGAAGGCTTAATCCAGTCTATGGGAGATTTCCAAATCGTTCGCATTCCCAAGCGGAGACGATCATTTTCTCACCTTTTTCATGATGACAAAAAGGGGGAGAACCAATTTGAACCATCAACATCAACTTTCAACATCTTTTAAACTTTGAATTTGTGGTTATGTGTTTTTTTTGTGTGTTTTTGAGATTGACTTGAGTGAACTTGGATGTGGATTTAAATGCTTGACTGGTTGCATTCATATCAAGTGTTGTTTTATGGTATTACTCATGAAAGACTAACCAATTTGCTGTGGATGTAGAATCTGGTTGTTTTATTAATCTTTATGAGTTAGCCATATTGCTTGAGAAATGTTTTTGCAGGTCAAAGTTGTTCAAATCTACAAGGAAGTTTTGTCACCATCAAAAAGGGGGAGATTGTTGGAGAAATCTTTCCGGAGTATTTTGAAGGCGACAAAACGTTTCTATCGCCTAAGTCCTGGATATTCGGAGACCGAAGATTAAAGTCTCAAGACTTTATGATCTCAAGACTTAAGACTCAAGACTCAAGACTCAAGACTATTCTCACTGACAGTCTTTCTATTCCAGTGGTGAAGGAGAACCAGAGCCGAAGTATATGGTTGAGGATTCGATCCTATCCTCTGGAAAAGATCCCTTGGTTGGATAAACATCTCGGATTCTTTGTTTGTTCTTATCTAGATCGATTGAAGATCCGATGGTCGACGAAGTATTCTTGGAATGTTCTATTCTTGGAAACCAAGATCCTGATTGTATGGGTGAACAGGATTGATGGGCTATCGCTAGGTTCCTTAATTAGCTCGAATGATCTTCGTGATTGATTCCGTCCAACGGGTAGATTGGAGGAATTCCTTTGGTAAGTGCCAACGGCTATGATGGCATAAAGGAGTATAAAAGGAAGACGTTCAAGTTGTTTTATAGAGCGTGAACGATAGAGAAATTCCAGAGTCTGAAGACCCTTGATTATTAGTCGATATCTTGTTTGAGCGAAATTGTAGACAGAGAGTGTTCGTTCTTAGTGATACCTTGAAAGAGTGTGGTAGATCATCTACACCAAGAAGTCAAGGAAGATCATCACTGTAACATCTCTTTGTTCATAGTGGAATCCAGCCAATAGGCTGTTAGTGCAGAAGAGTGGACGTAGGCTTGAATCAAGCCGAACCACTATAAACCGCGTGTCCAATTTTCTATTTCCTTTACTCAGTCTTACGATTGTTTTTTAATTGCTGCAAACCGTTCATCTATCTAAGTAGTGTGTAATTATCAAGAAAAATCTTTTATACCTATTCACCCCCTCTAGGTAATCGTACTAGCTATATCAGATATATCTATCCTAAAATTGATCACGCTTAGGCAATACCAATGCGTCGCTGGCCAGTCCAGATTCGTCGAATCCAGCCTAGGAAAGGAAGAGCTTAGGACGAGCCATTATTAAATGATTAGGGTGCATGCACGTCCAATCCCCGAAAGCCATCAAAATCTTGTAATTTCCAGCGAGGTCCACATGAACCGGGGTAAATGAGACGAACATATGAGCCCATTTGTGATTCTTAAAATGAATTGAAATCGTATAGAATCTAGCAATGTTAAAATTATTATTTCATTGATGAGTTATAAATAATTAAATGGACTCAATTTGCAACCTAAAGCAATTGATTATCTACCATGTGATTTGAAAATAATAACGTAATTATTTGGACGGTACGTCCAACCAATATACAAGCCCACTCGTAGAATCAAAATTTTGTGGATAATGAAATATGCAATTTGAAAAAGTAAAATCATTATTCTATTTGTAAGCTATTGGGGAATAAATGTGCTCACTTGTGAGGTGAATATTTGTTGATAACATACGATGCAATTTGAATGTGTAAAATGATTATTATTTTTTTAAAAGTAAATGGACCCACTTGTGAAATTGAAAACGGGTTCATAATGTATTATTAAATTTGAAAGTCGCAAAGTCCTTGTTTTATCGATCCTTCTCGAACGGAAAAGCAGCTCATAATCTACTGACCTTTGAAAGTGGTGGAATCATTATTTCAAGTTAATATAACCTTCTACTAAAACATAAGGTAGTTTCGTTAATTGCTCGATATTTTCATTTACTGATTTTTCCTCTCTAAAAATTAGGTAAAAGCCACCAAAAATCCTAAACTATGCTCACTCTGATATATTTATCCTTTTTTTTTTTGTAATACAAAAAACTCCAAACTTGTACTTATGTGACACATTTATTCCAAACTTGTATAGTGTGATATATTTACCTCAAATTTTTTTCTTGTAACACCAAAAACCTCAAACTCGTATTCGGGTGACACGCAAAGTAGTGCACGTGTAGGGCACGTGGTGCATGGATCCCAAAAATTTGGCATCATAGAAAATAGTTTGGGATTTTTGATATCATAAAAAAAAATTGAAATAAATGTGTCACATTGATAAAAAAAAAAAAAAGATTTTTCTTATGCTATAGAGAAAAGTTTGGAGTAAATGTATAACAAAGGTGAAAGATGGGATTTTTTGTGTCACAAAAAAAAAATTCAGTAAATATATCACATAAATACAAGTTTGATATTTTAAATATCACAAAAAAAAATTAAGATAAATATGTCACGTTAAGTAAAATTTGAGATTTTTAGTGGCATTTTCCTTTAAAAATTCAAACTAGAAAGATATCGTTTGCAAAATACATGATTTTATTCTCGGTAAAGATCAAGAGAAGAAACTTGTTTTATTTGAAGGGAGTTGTATTATGTGAACTTTCAAAGATATAGTAATGCAACCTAGCTAAATTTTTAATCGAAATCTTGATGAACAAGCGAGCTGCATGTGCCATTAGCACGTGGACCTTGTCTCATAGTTCATTCATTTCTTTTCGAGCAATGTCTTGCAGAGAGGCACAATACCCATTAAAAAAACTTCAAGATGAAGTTTAGTCAATAGAAACCTGTAGAACACATCACGTCTTTACAAACCTCATCCATCGTTAGATCCATCAAATTGTTGAACATGCCGATATTATAGTCGTTGCCCTTAATCTCCTCTCCCTCGGTTATCTCTCTAGTGCAAATTTGGCATCTTGGGTGGCAAGTTTATCGGCAGTTTTTAAATAAACGCAAGATAGATGAAGAGCAAGACAATTAAATTTGGCATAGCAAATCAATGAATATATATTATATGAATACTTTCCAAATTGGAATCATAGATTATTTACTTTCTTACAACTTAAGGCTTATGTACTTTCCAAATTCGAAATATTGATAAACAGATACCCCGCATGTGGCGTTAGCACATGAACCTTGTCCTGTATCATTCTTTTATTTATTTTCTCGAACAATATCTTGCAAAGAGGCACAACTTACAGTTGACTATCTCTTTGTCCAAGAAAGTGAAATATTTCGAAAGGATGACATTGATATATATCTAGGAACAATGGGCTATTTGTTGATTTTTGCCAGGAAAGCAAATGGTTGTGAAATTAAAGGTATTTAAAGTGCGAAGACTGGAAATTTAAAGGGTGTGAGAATGATAAAATGCGCTGAATAAAGAGGATAAATGTTAATTTGCAGGAATATATGTTATGTGATTGATTGGGCGATTTCTTGAAAAAATTACAACATAGGTATTTATAAACCACCGGCAACTACTTACAAAAAATTTTGATTTAAATCTTCCATAACTCCTAATCTGATATGCAAATATTGATAAAAAGTTATAAACTCTAGACACGATCATCTATCATTTAGCAATGATTATCAAAAAGAAGTTATTAATCCCAATATTGTAGGCATAACTATTCAGGAACCACGTACTTGTGTCGATCCATCAACTTTGTCTTCGAGCTTCAACACTCAGCAAACATTTGCAATAGTTGACGATGACTCTCACTGACTGGTGAAGGCCCTTGTCGATAATTTCTAAAATGTCTAATATTGATAACTTCACTAGTGAGTTGTCGATTCTCTTTAAATTGTCAAATGCTTTATACCTTGGCAACTTATAGTCTTGATCAAACTTTGCTTAAACTTCCTACTTGCCAATAAAATCACAAGTTAGTCATTTTCTAGTGTTCACATTGTCCTATCAAATTGTCGAGAGAAAAACCTACATAAAATACAATATCACTTGGAAACTTCATCCACGACTAGTCCAATATCCGACATTGCCTTTCCTAAAGTGCAACTTGGTCTCTTGTCCAGTTGATAACTTATCGCTCTTGTTCACCTCCAATGCGCTCAAACTATTGAAGCTACACATCCTCAGTCCTCCAATTTGTTCCCTATCACGTTCGAGATATACGGATACATCAGTAAATGTATACCTATATAGTGCCTTGAACAGTCGAACACTTGCACATCCTAAAACACGATAAAGTAACTCATCTAACCCAAAATATGTTTTGTCGTCTTGCGAAATGCATATTATAATTTCTATAGAAGTAGCATCCGTATCATGTCAACTTTGAACAGCATATTCGAAGGTTCCCGTTGGTCCTTTAATAACAATTAATAGGTAGCCCGCCTACCTCTATTTTGGACTAAGCGAAGCAACCTATTGAAATATTCATTGGGTGGTTCGTGTCCGGGGCAGCGTGGATCCAGTATTGGATCCAACGCTGAATCTGGACTGGTGTTTAAAAATGAAGTCAATGATATACATCGCAAGTCGCCAAGCACAGGGCCAAGTCTTTCAATAATATTATTGCACATCTATCTGCCAATTTGCCCCGCAAAGAGGGTTTCATAAAAAAACCCAAACAAATACATGCTCCCAGCATTATTTGATGCTTTCACACGGCCGTATGTTTTAAATTACTAATACCAATTGCGCCCAGAGTCCTTGACCGACCGCAGGAGTGAAGCTCAAGGCAAGTGGGTGGGAGGGCATCTGGGACACGAGGGAGGCGAGGTTGGGCAACTGTTGCCCGAAGTAGATCTTGAGCTCCAAGAATGGCACGAGGTTCTGGGGGCTTTGGGTGAGGAGAGGGCGGTGTTGTGTTGGGCCGTAGTACTCGGCCCGGTTCAACAGACATAAGAGAATGACGTCAGCCAGGTGGTGTGGGACTTGAGGACGCGATGAGGAGGACACTGATCTTGGGCTTGGAATTGGTCTTGGCAAGCGTGGACGCCGTCCAAGAGCTTTGGGCCAACCCGGAAGCCTTGGTATTGGTAGGTAGAGGTGGTGATCCAGCCTTTTTGGTGAGGGAGGAAGGAAGGAGGTTTTGGCATTGTTAGGAGATGTCATCTTCTTGCAAGTACCTTGCTTGGGGAGGTTGAGTGGGTGCCATGGTGGAGGTTAAATCCGTCAAACTATTGGGTTGAATCAAGTCAAAAATGCTCTTATCCATATTGACTCATTTTCATTTAATACAAATTTATAAACATACGTCCGACTCAATTTATACTAAACACATATCTGATCCATATTACTAAAGCACTTTCTTATTTAACCAAATTTAGGAAAAATCATATCCAAACTAAGGTGAAAGTACAGAATAAGCGAGCACAAGATCGAATGAGGGTAAGAGAGAATCATAAAAGTGGCTTGAGTCATAAGTTGTGAACCTATATAAAACCCGTATTATTTTGAGTTTTACCATCTTAAACACATTTACTAAAAATAACTAATACTTATAATAACTCAATCCATCAAATATGGGTTAAAAAATAGATTTATGATTCATTTTGACATTTTGACATGTTGGAGGGGGAGTGGGAGAATTTCAAAGTAAAGGGTCTTTGTAGCAACTTAAGTCTCGGCAAAGGGACAAAAAGGGGTTAACTTTTGTTGCTGGTGATGACGTTATATAGAGAGGTTTAAAGCTTGAGAAAATTCATATTGCTGGGTCCATTACTTCTGTTGAATAATGTATGTTTGGAATTTGGAAAGGCTTTAGCTAACTCCATTTTGCACTTATACCGGGTGTTCCATAAATTATTCAAATATCTTAGGGCTTTATGTAAAAAAAAAAAAAAAAATGAGGAAGTACTTTCTGTATTCCGCACATCATCTGCAATGTTTAGCAAGTAAACTCTTGATTTAGGACAATTATTAGGTAAGACTGTCACAGTGCCACGTGATAAAGACTAACCACGTATTCTTCAGTATAAATATAACGAGTTAAACAATAAGGCATACAGACTATCCTCAAATTTGGCAACAATTATGCTAGTGCTAGTAGGGGTGAGCGGTTCCGGGTTCCGGTTCGGTTCCGTCGGGAACCCTGGAACCTACCCTCGCACGGAGTTCCTCAAAATGAGGAACCCTGGAACCTACCCGTGGGAGCAGGAAGAACAGGAACCTACCCCGTCACGGGTTCCAGGGGTCGGTTCCAGTGTTCCAAAGGTTCTTTTTTTTTTTTTTATTGTTATTTTCAGATTTGAACTATAACATATGCGCATGTTACCAAAAAAAAATATAACATACTCGTACGTTACCAAAAAAACTATAACGTACACGCACGTTACCAAAAAAAAATATAACGTATGCGCACGTTACCAAAAAAAACTATAACGTGCACGCACGTTATCAAAAAAAAAATATAACGTATGTGCACGTTACCTAAAAAAACTATAATGTACGCGTATACTACACGGTAACTTCCCATTGACATGTTATCTTGATACATTAACTTCGCACTGCACAACAATAATAGAATATAATTAGAAATTTCAAAACAAATAGCAAACTAGAAAGTAGAAATAAAACACCACTAGAACAAGAATGTCTAGAGGTACAAGTTTTGAAAACAATTTCGATTAAACCCTTAAATAAACTCAGAAAATTCTGAAATTTGGACACGTTGTATTTAAGACCTAGAGGTACAAGTTTCATGAAGAAATCGTAGTCCAATTCGTTCTGGATTAAAAGATAAAATCGATTTACTTTTCCTATTCTCTACTTGCACAGTTTTTGAAACATTTTTGGTTAAATAGGCAAATGAACTATAAAAATTACGAAATTTAAATATGTTGTAGGGAAGACATGAAGAGAGATATTTCATGCAGAACACATTTCCAAAAGAACCTCATACAAAATGATATAGTCCACGCATTGCAACTTACAAGATCCGAACACATCAGATTGCACAGTTTTAGAAACATTTCCGATTAAATACCCAAATGACCTTCAAAAATTATGAAATTCGACTATGTGATAGCCAAGACCATAAGGTAGATACTTCATGAAAACATCGAAGTCAAATTCGTCCTAGATAATTAAATATGGACGGTTAAAATCCCTGTTCGTAGTACCGTAATTCCAGATCTAACCATCTCCAAAGGACCACGATTTCACCTACCTATTCTTGTTTTTTTTCTCTAAATTTTTGATATGTTGTACCTCAGGATGTCCTTTACAACTTTTGTTAAGAAACCGAAGTGAAATTTCGACAAAAAGGTTGCCTTACAGTCCATGCATTCATCAAGGGTCGGTCCCAAAATCTCCAGATCCAGTCTTTCCAAAGAATAACGATTTCACCCACTTATACTTGTTTGTTTTGTCCCAAATTTGAGTATGTTATACTTCAAGAAGTCCTTTACAACTTTTATTTAGAGGCCGAAGCCAAACTTCAACTAGAACATCACATACAAGTCACTAGAACATCCAAGGTCGAGCTTTTTCTGCCCTAAGTAACCAGTTCCGGTTCCAGGACCGGTTCCGGTTCCGGTTCCGAAACCGGTTCCGGTTCCGGTTCCAGGACCGGTTCCGGTTCCGGTTCCAGGACCGGTTCGGTTCCGCTTGGAACCGGAACCGGAACCAAACTCCCGGTTCCCAGAAAAAGGAACCGGAACCGGAACCGGTCCCCTTTGGAACCGGGAACCGAACCGGACCCTCCTCCGGTTCGGTTCCGGTCCCGGGTAACCCGGGAACCGCGCTCAGCCCTAAGTGCTAGCGTAGAACTCCAATAAAATAACCTTAAAAGTACTAAAACTTACTTTAATGAAATCGGTTTATTAAGTCGAGAAGTAAATAAAACGGATCGTATACAAAGACCCAACTAAGGCCTTGAACATCACTGTCTAAAACAGATTTGCAAATTGATTACTCTATGTATAACGTTATACTGTTGTACACAGTTTGCGACCAATTATCCGTTGCTTTTTTATCTTTTGGCATGCCATCTTATTTCCGCATTCGAAACCTGGTTATTCACAGTGATGACTGCGGGGCAGAAAAACCTGGATGCACCAAAATACATGACTGCATATACTAGCCAATGACAAGTTCAACTGTCTTCTGATTCTGAATGTACAAACTTGCTGCAAGCAGATACATCACCACACTACAGTGTATGAAATATCACCTGAACTCCGTGTTGTGGGCTGGTCGTGAGAAGTTGAGTAGGTGAGTGGACGTATGCAGGGGAGAGAGAGAAAGTATAGCGCTGCAGAATCATCGAAAGAGCAATCTTCGCTTCCGCAGTTGCGAAATTGAAACCCACACAAGTTCGAGGTCCCAAGCCAAAAGGGAAGAATGCCGCCGAATTGTTGTTGGTGGCTTTAGCAACCCCTTCAGAGAATCTCTCCGGCTTGAAAAGCTGTGCATCGTCACCCCAGATTTGAGGGTCGTGGTGAAGCTTCAAATTCGGGATGTATAGGCCAATGTTGGCAGGAAGAACAAGCTTTCCGAGCCTAGTTTTTGTACCAACTTTCCTAATGAGACCAACAACTGGCGGATATAATCGCAGAGACACGTTTATGATCATTCCCATCTATAGTGAAAAGAAAGCACATAATATGTAAATCATTTCGCAATGCAGAAATGACAACAATAAAGGAACATTTTAGAACTAAATGAGATGAATAGAAATTACCGTTTTCAGTTTCGCAATCCCATCAGGATCTGGATCCTGATTGCCGAACACATTGAGCACTTCCTTTCTTGCTTCTTCTTGCCAGTCTGGGTGAATTGCCAGAAGGAAGACAGTCCATGTAAGCATGGTATTTGAGGTATCATGCCCAGCAATGTAGAAGGTCTTGCACTCGTCAACAAGATCAGTGATTGTAATTCTTCGAGTCTCATCATCACTGTGAGAAGCCTTCACAAGCAGTCCCAGAAAATCATTCCCCAAATCATCCAATTCTCCGGCTTTCACCTTCTCTTCTCTCTTCCTAATTATCTCTAACATGGCATCACGTATTCCATTCTCAAGCTTTTCGGACTCAAGTTCATCATTCGTCTTCCACAATTTACTGAAAAACGTAACCAAAATCCCCTCATATCAACTCAGTTCACCAGTTCGAACAGAAATTCTAATGCCTAAGTATATTGTCGGACAAGTTCTGTATACTTTTGGCTTGACATTCTGCTAACAACCAACTAATTGGCTTATCAGACCAATTAAACTGAAAAATAGAAAGAAGAGAGAGTACCTGATTCCTGGAAACCTTATTTTGAAAGTGTTTCTGGACACAATCGAGGCCAACTTCCTTAACATCTCGAAGATATTTCTTCCTTCCACGTAGCTGCTCCCGAATGCGGTTCTGGAAATTATTTCTGAAGTCAATATTGTAAATTCTTGGTACACCTCGATCTCATCGCCGTGTAGATTTTTCCATCTGTCCAGCATCATGTGGACGCTACTACCATTGCTGGAAGCATACTCTGCATTTGCACACATTTGATGAAATCAATTAAATTCTTCAGTATGGGCCAACAATTTTCAAGCAACATCGTGTTTCCAAATACCCACTCATTCATTGTGTTCATTCATATCTCTACTATTCCATCTTTGGTGATCAAAGACAACATCGGATAACATTTCCTGGGTGAACATGTAAATTGTACCTTCAAGCTATCCCCATGGAAAGCATAATTCGCCAACTTACGCTGCTTCGCCCATTTCTCGCCTTCTGTCGTCACGAGCCCATCGCCCAAAAGCTTCTTGACAAACCCTTCTATTTCAGGTTTCGGAAAGGCCTTGTCTTTACTGTTCAACACCTCTTTGATCAGCTCAGGCTCTGTCACAATCAGCCGAGGCAGAAGACCATACCAGCTCAGATAATTTGCCCCTACAACACCCACAGATCAGAAACCACTTAAAATTAAACAGATTGGAATTCCGAGACGACGAATATTACACGAATTTTCGCGACCTCATCGTATGTTCCAGTCCAAGTGGAGATGTGAGGCTGGACGCGAGGGAAGATGTCGTGAGAAAGGTTCATGGGTCTGCTCGAAGCTTCATTCTTGAACTGGAGGATCTCCCGGGTGTTTCCATAGAAGAGCTTGTAAGGAGAGCCTCTGATTCCTTGTGAGGCCATCGTCCTCTGGATGCGACACGGGGTCCACCATAGCTTGTGGAGAGCGATGGCGAGAGCTGAGAAGAGAAGTAGAAACAGAGAGGTCCAGAGCACGATCATGGCGTCTCCCAGAGAATCGGGTTGGGCTCTGAAAGGACGATGAACAACAAGAGGAGAGTGAAACCAGCTTCTGGGTTAGTGAAATCAACGAAACGCCTGGACTCCTCCCTCAGCCTCGAGTTCGAAGTTTCTTGGTTCTTTCTTTATTTTCAAATTATTTATTGATTTTGCATATGTCTTTGTATCGTGGGAATCTTCTGCGCTGAGAAAATATGAAGCGGTCCCACAGTGCCAAGTCAGTGTGCTCCCGACCAATCACAAAGTTCCATATGGCTCCGCGTTAGTTCGTGAGTGGTCCCCACTGTTCCCGCACGGAACGTATAAAATTTCTCTTTCTTATTTAAAAATTTTCTCCGCACTTGCTGCTGAGAGATAGAGATATTTCCCTTTTTCTCCCCTCCTTTTTTTCCTTTTGAAGGAGGAAGACCGATGCTTCCTCTTGTAAATTCAAAATTTCAGGTTCCCTTGTCTACGCTCTCTCTGGCGCTCGATCGCTTGTCACTTCTTTGCTCTCTGCTCCAGCGCTCGTGCTTGTTGGGTCTCACCCTACAAAAATCCAACGAGACTTCATCGCCCTCAGTCTCCATCAAGAAGAAAACTCAACAGCAAGTTGCGACCGTTTTTGTGCAAGGGAAGAAAGGGAAAGAGCCCGACTCAGCAGAGTTCATATTCGTGCTCATGGCGGGAAACACCAAGCAGCTCATGGTGATGGTGTCGTGTCCCCGCCAGGCCGCCACCACTGCTGAGAACGCCTCCATGGCCCTCGCACTCATCGAGGCCACATATCAGATGGGCAGAGGGTCGTCCAACGTCTCGCCGGGGCCGGACGAGTCGAGAGCCTCCAAGGACGCGCTGGGGGCTCACGGCCGGTACGTCCACATACAGTTCACTCTCCTGTTTTCCCTTGAGAAAAAGTTAATCATCTGCCTATATATTCACATACGTAGTCCCTTCCCTTCTTATTTCATTTCTCACGTTGAGCTCAGCTTGCTGTGTTTACTTCAACCTTGATCACAACGCTTGCTGCAATGTTCAACTTCAATGGCGCCAAATCGTGAGACCCCCGTCAGATCGTAACCTAAAGCGGCAACTGTGAAGAAACATATACTAAAACTGAAATGTATATGAAAGAAAGAACTCTGTATATCGTGAATACTGAATGATCAATACATCAGTCAAGAACATTTCTCTTCTTCTCTCAATCTATACAATCTTCTGAAGTTCTACTTCTCAGAAAACAATAAAAGCACTTGAGAGAATGTTGAGAATCATTTATCTATCTCCTTTTCTACCTCTTTAATGAAGCTTTACATTTCGGTTAAAAACGATCTTCCAACACAAACTTAACAAAATTCAGTTACAAGAATCAACCGAATAACTACACTGTTATATTGACATGTGAACAACTCCTTGTGCAGCTTATTCAACTTTTGTTTCTGGTTTTAATCTTCTATATACCCAGCTTCTTCGTGGATTGCCAACTCAGCTTCTTCACGGATCACCAGCTCAGCCTTTATTTCTTTTCTTCGACTTCTTCATAGATTGCCAACTCAGCTTTTCTTTATTTCGAGCTTTGCTCGCACGCTTCAGCTTGTTCAGCTTCAGACTCTGCTTTTCTACTTTCATCAGTATTTATAGTCTGTGTTTTTTATCTTTGTTTTTTAACATCCCCCCTCAAATTGGGAATGGATAGAGAACAAATTCCCAATTTGACTCGCATATGAAGATGTGCTAGTCGTGACAGAGGTTTTGTAAAAATATCAGCAAGTTGGGAGTGACTTGGAATATGCCTTACATGTAATGAGCCTGAGGACACTTTTTCTCGAACGAAGTGGAAGTCTACTTCAATATATTTGGTTCGAGCATGTAAGACAGGATTGGCAGTGAGAGAGATGGCTGACTTATTGTCACAGTATAGATGAATGGGAGAATTAAGAGAGCAACCGATGTCTCGTAGTACAAAACTTACCCAAGTAAGGTCAGCTGTAGTGGAGGCAAGAGCATGATACTCAGCTTTTGTAGAGGATCGACTTACTGTTGGTTGCTTCTTAGCTACCCAGGAGATAAGATTGGAGTTGAGGTATGTGCAGAAACCAGTTGTTGATCTTCTGGTTTCAGCACATCCAGCCCAATCTGCATTTGAGAAACCATAAAGATGCATAGTGCTTCTGGAATGGATGAATATTCCAAGACTAACGGCACCTTTAATATATCTCAGAACCCTCTTTAATCTATGAAAGTCTCCAATAGTAGGTTGCTGCATCTTCTGGCATAGCACATTTGTAGCATAGGCAATGTCTGGTCAAGTTAATGTGAGATATTGGAGACCACCAACCAGACTTCGATACTCAGTTGGATTGGATAGAAGTATAGGATCAATGATCAGAATATTTGGTCTCAATGAAAGAGGAGTTGAGATTGGTTTACACTCCAGCATATGAGCTCGAGTGAGAAGATCGATAGCATACTTTGTTTGGCAAAGAAATAGATATTCAGGAGTACGCTTAACTTCAATGCCAAGAAAATAGTGAAGTGGACCCAGATCTTTCATATGGAACTGGTGACTTAGAGAAGTGATGAGATTAGAGAGCATTTGAGATGAACTTCCAGTTAAAACAATATCATCAACATACAGCAGTAGGAGGATTGTCTCTGTACCATTATGTAAGATGAATAATGATGGATCAGTTGAGCTACAGAAAAAACCATATTCTAGTAAGAAATTGCTGAACTTATCAAACCAAGCTCGAGGAGCTTGTCGAAGTCCATAGAGGGATTTCTTGAGAAGACATACATGATGAGGTCTCTGTAATTCTTTAAACCCAGGAGGCTGTTCCATATAAACTGTTTCACTTAGTGTACCATGTAAGAAGGCATTTTTAACATCAAGTTGATGAATTTGCCATTGTCTCATCATTGCTATAGACAAGACTATTCAAATTGTAGCATGCTTCACCACAGGGCTGAAGGTTTCTGTGAAATCAATGCCTTCTTCTTGGTGAAAACCCTTAGCTACAAGTTGAGCTTTCAGCCTATCAAGACTCCCATCAGGAGCAAGTTTTGTTTTAAACACCCATTTGCAGCCAATTACATTTATTTGATCAGTTCTAGGAACTAATTCCCAAGTTTTATTCTGGTACAGAGCATCCATTTCAGCTTGCATTGCTTGATACCATCCCTTGTCTGCCAAAGCAAATTTTACTGATTTTGGTTCAATAGGAACTTTGTATTCGACCAGACATGCATATTTTGGATTTGGTTTAACAATTCCAGATCTTAGTCTCGTTTGCATGGGATGGATAGAGAGAGTACCTTGTGTATTTCCTGATACAGAATTGATTTGAGCTTGCTCTGTATTACTTTGTGGTATTATAACAGATTCTTGACTCGGAGACACTTGTTCCTCAGTACTTATAGATATAAGTGGAGATTCAATATTACCTAATGCATTATCAGGAGCAGTCTGTATCTCATAATCAGGTACTGTATTCATTTGTGGTGTAACTATAGGATCAATTGTACTGATTCCACTGTCTTGTACATTAGGAATTGTTTGAACTGATCTAGTATTCTGCAAGTGTCCAATAGGCTTATGAACTTTTGATTTGTTCTGGTTTGTAGTATTAGATTCAGAAATTCCTCTTATCCATTGTTTGTACAACTCAGATCCTTGTTGATGCTCAGCTGTTATTATCCGAGTGAAAGGAAATACTGTCTCATCAAATACTACATGTCTACTGATATAGACATGTCCATTAGTAGGCAAGAGACATTTGTAACCCTTATGTCTTTCACTATATCCCAGAAATATGCATGTGAGAGACCTTGGATCGAGTTTGTGTTGTGTATAGGGTCTGAGACAAGGATAACAGGTAGATCCAAAGACTCGTAGGTGAGCATAATTTGGTTTATGTTTATACAATTTAGAGTGAGGTGAATCCATGTGTAGCTTTGTTGTAGGAAGAAGATTGATTATATAGACTGCTGTCATAAAGGCATCTACCCAGTATTTCAAAGGTACTCTAGCATGATATAGCATTGCTATGCCTAATTCAATCACATGTCAATGCTTTCTCTCAGAAATACCATTTTGTTCTGGTGTATAAGGGCAGGAGATACTCTGCTTTATGCCACACTGTTGCAAGTGATTCTGAAATTTGATACTAGTAAACTCACCTCCTCCATCACTCTGAAGTATTTTGATCTTGTGATCAAGTTGATTTTCCACTAGCTTTTGAAACATGACAAAAACATCATAAACTTCTGACTTCTGTCTCATTGGATATATCCAACTATATTGAGAAAAATCATCCACAAAAATGACATAGTAACAAAATTTCTGAACAGATTGAACTGGTGAGGGTCCCCAAACATCGCAATGTATCTTTTCTAGAGGAGCATTAGATGTATAGTCAGAGGATGGGAAAGGCAAAGCTGAGCTCTTAGCAATCTGACAACTGCTACACATGTTTTGAGCTTTTGAACTACACTGAATTAGATGTTGGCTCTGCAGAAGCTTTACTGTTTTTAAACTAGTGTGAGCAAGCCTTTGATGCCAAACATCTTCTCCTACTTCTTGTTGAATCTGAGTGAAGAACACTTTTGTGGCTTTAGGATCCACTTGATACAGCCCCTTGATTTTCCTTCCTAGCTTCACTGTTGTATGGTTGTAATCGTCCTTCATATACACCCCATGTTTGTCAAAAATAAGAGAACAGGGATAGTCATTTGTTAACTTTGATACAGAAAGCAGATTCTTCTTGATTTCAGGAACTACTAAAACATCATTTAGTGGTAATATGCTTGTTTTTGTATGTAGTATTCCATTACCGACACATGAAATTGACAAACATGATCCATCTCCTATCATAACAGTATCGGTGCCACTATATGCAGAATAGTTACGAAGCATACCAAGTTCCGCAGTAATGTGGGATGTAGCTCTTGTGTCTGGGTACCATTCTGTACCATAAGATTCTTCAATACGCATGGCTGCTAATGCAGTTGGTATTTCATATGTTTGATATGAGTTATCAAAACGATACCAACATCGAAGTGCTGTATGCCCTGGTCTTTTACAAATTTGACATTCTAGAAGACCATTATTTATTGGCTTTGTGTTCTGCACATGCTTGTTACCATTTGAACTTTGTGGTGGATATGATCTAACACCTCGATATCTTTGAGAAGAATTTGTATACAGTCTAAAACCCTGTCCATAGTTAGACCAATTATCCTTATTAGCCTGATCTTGCTGTGTTAGATTCAAGTTATTCATTTGATATTGGTGATTCCTTCATGCTCAAGTAAAGTCATTTCCACTATCTCTTCTGTTAATGGACTGTCCTCTGCCATAGTTATACCCTCCTCGGATACTTTCTTTTTGGTTTCTGAAACTAGACTTTTGTAGACCTGTTCCAATCTTTCTTTGTCCATAGTATGCTAGGTTAGTATTGTATTGATTGACAGAATATGTTTGTAACCTAGTCTCAAATCTTTCAAGTTGAGAAATAACCTCATCATATTCTGGCTGAGGTTTGAGACAGTACATGGTCGTTCTAAAACTTTCATATTCAGATCCTAACCCTTCAAGGATACCAAACATCTTGGTTATATCATCAACAGGTTTTCCAATGGCATTTAATTGATCACAAATGGATTTAAATTCTCGAAGATATTCGCTCAATGGTCTATCTCTTTTCCTGCAAGCTTGTAATTTTCCTCTTAATTCAAATTCCTTTGCTACAGACCTCTGTGTAAACCGATTTATAAGAGTTTGCCATACCTTGAATGAAGTCTCTAAGCCAATTATCAGACTTAGAATGTTCTCAGATACTGCTCCACTTATCCAAGATGAGATTAACTGATCAATCTTTATCCAATCTAGATGATCAGGATTCATCACTTGTGTTTGCCTTCCTTCAACCTCAGCTTGTATCATTTGAGCTGGTGGTGATGTTTCACCATTAATAAAACCAATCAGATCTTGACTCTTCAGGAACCTATGAAATTGAGCTTGCCATAGTAGAAAATTCTCTTATGTCAACTTGATTGTAACAAAATTTGCTATATTCACATGAATCGGAAATGGATACTTCTGCAACCTGGTTGTCATTCTGTATATCTAGATACTTTGAAGATATGACAGAACAGACAAGTAACCTTTGAATATTAGCTTTCTGAAGATCAACAAGATCTTGATGTTGCCTTGATCATGTAGTCTTTATACAAACTTTCAGCAATGGAGAAAGAAGATCGAGAACTCCCAGAACGATGCTCTGATACCATGTGAAGAAACAGATACTAAAACTGAAATGTATATGAAAGAAAGAACTCTGTATATCGTGAATACTGAATGATCAATACATCAGTCAAGAACATTTCTCTTCTTCTCTCAATCTATACAATCTTCGAAGTTCTACTTCTCGAAAACAATAAAAGCACTCGAGAGAATGTTGAGAATCATCTATCTATCTCCTTTTCTACCTCTTTAATGAAGCTTTACATTTCGGTTAAAAACGATCTTCCAACACTGACTTAACAAAATTCAGTTACAAGAATCAACCGAATAACTACACTGTTATATTGACACGTGAACAACTCCTTGTGCAGCTTATTCAACTTATGTTTCTGGTTTTAATCTTCTATATACCCAGCTTCTACGTGGATTGCCAACTCAGTTTCTTCATGGATCACCAGCTCAGCCTTTATTTCTTTTTTTCGACTTCTTCATAGATTGCCAACTCAGCTTTTCTTTATTTCGAGCTTTGCTCTGCTTCTGCTTCACCTTGTTCAGCTTCAGACTCTGCTTTTCTACTTTCATCAGTATTTATAGTCTGTGTTTTTTATCTTTGTTCTTTAACAACAACAACATCCGCCACAATCCTTTGGGACTTTCCATGGAGATCCTTCAGAGAATCGTCTCCGACATCACCTCCGAGCTTAGCAAAGAAGCTGCCTACGAAGCCAACGGCAAGGCGAGGCCGCTGCCACCGACCTATGAGCTGGAGGATGCAAAGTGCGAGTGTTGCGGGATGTCCGAGGAGTAAAAGTTGGAGTATGCAAGGCGTGTCCGGGAGAAGTTCTCGGGGAAGATGGTGTGCAAGCTTTGCGCGGAGGCGGTGCGTGTGGAGATGGAGAGGAACGGCGGGAGGAACTGGGAGGAGGTGCTCAATGCATGTTGGAGAAATCATTCCAGAATATTTTGAAGCGGACAAAACGTTTCTATCAGTCTAGTCTGGATATTTGCAGACCGACAGTTTAAAGTCTAAAGACTTTATGATCACCAGACTCAAGACTCAAGACTCAAGACTCAAGATTCAAGACTATTCTCACTGACAGTCTTTCTAATCCAGTGACGAAGGAAATCCAAAGCCGAAGTATATGGTTGAGGATTTGATCCTATCCTCTGGAGAAGATCCCTTAGTTGGATAAATATTTCGGATTCTTTTTGTTCTTATCTAGATCGATTGAAGATCCGATGGTCGACGAAATATTCTTGGAATGTTCTATTCTTGGAAACCAAGATCCCGATTGTATGGGCGAACAGATTGATGGGCTATCGTCGGGTTCCTTAAATAGCTCGAATGATCTTCTTGATTGATTCCATCCAACGGGTAGATTGGAGGAATTCATTTGGTAAGTGCCAACGGCTATGATGGCATAAAGGAGTATAAAAGGAAGACGTTCTAGTTATTTTATAGAGTGTGATCGATAGAAAAATTCCAGAGTCTGAAGCACCTTGATTATTAGTCGATACAGTTTGAGCGAAATTGTATACACAGAGAGTGTTTATACTTAGTGATACCTTGAGCGAGTGTGGTAGATCATCTACACCTAGAAGTCAAGGAAGATCAACATTGTAACATCTCTTTGTTTATAGTGGAATCCAGCCAATAGGCATCGGTGCGAAAAGAGTGGACGTAGGCTTGAATCAAGCCGAACCACTATAAACCGCGTGTTCAATTCTCTCTTTCATTTACTCAGTCTTACAATTGATTATTAATTGCTGCAAATCCTTCAACTATCTAAGTATTGTGCAATTATCAAGAAAAATCTTTTATACCTATTCACCCCCCCTCTAGGTACTCGTACTAGCTATATCAATTGGTATCAGAGCCCGTGTTCTTACTTTATTTGAAGTGTTTTACTTCAGAGTAGAAGATCCATGGCTAGTATGCTAGCACCAGGGCTGGTGGAAGGGCAAAGCAATACCATACCACCCTACTTTGATGGAAAGGATTACAACATCTGGAAGAACAAGATGAAAGCTTTCCTACGGTCAAAGGATCCTCCTCGGAATGGGACGTTGTGGAAAGAGGAATCACTCCTACCGCTTTGCATCGATTGTCCGAAAGAGGGAAAGAAACTGTTGAGACCAGCGGAATGTCTCAAGAAGAGATAAACAAGAGACAAGCACTCGATGCAAAAGCAATTTACTCTTTATATTGTGCTTTGTCACCAACCGAATATAATGAATATCTTCTTGTGTTACTGACAAAAAAGAGGACGGGGAGATTACATATCACCTATGAAGGGATAGACCGAGTGAAGGAGACCAGAATTAACATTCTCCTTAGTCAATATGAAGCCTTCAAAATGAAACCAGGAGAATCTATAACTGATATGTTTAGCCGTTTTACAGATATTGTCGATGGTCTTGAGAATCAAGGACAGAAAATTTCTGATCCCATGAAGGTGAACAAGCTACTGCGCGGACTCTCCAAGGATTGGAATAATATAAAGACTTCAATAAGAGAGACGCAAAGAATTATGCCATTATCTGTAGACGAGCTGATTGGAACTCTTCAGTCTTACGAAGTGAAACGAATTAATGAAGACGAAGATCCAAGAGGTAAGAAATCCATTGCATTAAAATCTAATGATGATTCGATGATACTGATTCGAAGAAGATCGGACGATGGGGAGCTTGCTCTTATGATAAGAAGATTGAAAGCTGAATAGAAAAGGAAGAATGTTCAACTCAAAGAAACAAAGTTTTCGAAACAAAGCAAACCAAGTTTGTTGATAATGAGGAACCAAACAAAGATGTAGTCGCTTCGAATGTAAGTAAAAGGGACACATCAGACCCAACCTGTCCTCTTTCGAAGAAGAAGAGAGGAAAAGCTGAAAAGTCTCAAAAAGCTCTTAAAGCCGAAACCTGGAGCGATACAGAGTGTGAAGAAAGTGATGAGGAATATGCCAACCTGTGTCTGATGGCACAATCAGACTCAGACTCTGGATCAGATTCAGACAGTGAATTTGAGGTAAGTGATTTTAAAATTCCTGTTAAAGTCTCTAAATACATTGATGAACTATGTTTTAGTCTTAAGACTTCTCTCAAAAAAATTTCCGAACTTAAAAAGGAAAATTCAGCTCTAAAACAAAAGGAAAACATTTTAGAAGAAAGAGTGAAAAGTTTAGACTTGAATGTTTCTACTCTTAAAGAGAATGAAGTTAATCTTTCAAAAGAAAATGCTTTCTTAAAAAGCGACTTATCAAATATTTCAAAGAAATTTTCAATAGGGTCGAAAAACTTGAGAAAGTTCTTTCGGTACAAAGACCTTACTTCAATAAGTCTGGTTTAGGTATGACAGCAGAAACAATCCCCTTGATTGATTTTCCGAAAGTAAAAGAAAGAATTAAGAAAAGACCGTCGAAAGAGGCTTACAAAAATCATTTCAAGAAATTTTTTGTAAAGTCTATAGGTCGAAATGCTCTAAGGTGTTCAAAGTGTAACAGTCAAGATCACTTTGAAAAGAGTGTCCTATGGTTTGGAAGCCTGTTAAAAGGTATGGCCTAATAATGCTTATCCTACTAACACCAAAGGACCCAAGAAAATTTGGGTACCAAAGAAAGCTTGAGACTCTCTTTTGAATGCGGGTCTCTGTCAAAAAGAAGGTAAAGTGGTATCTTGACGGCGGATGCTCAAGACACATGACAGGAGACTCAAATTGCTTCATAAAGTTTATTCAAGTAAATGGTGGAAAAGTTTCATTTGGTGGAAACAAAGACAAAGGAAGCATTGTGGGATTTAGGCTGTGAAAATTGGAAATCTCACAATAAGCAATGTCTCTTTAGTGGAAGGACTCAACTACAATCTTCTCAGCATTAGCCAATTGTGTGATACTAGTCTCAAGATCTCCTTTCAAGAAGGCATATGTTATGGAATTAGTAAAGACTCGACTCAGTCTTTCATGGGTCGAAGGCATGGAAATATCTACCTCATTGATGTAAAACCAAATGAAACACAATGCCTAATCTCAATTCAAGATGAAGCGGTCTTATGCCACAGAAAGCTTGGCCATGTCAACATGAAGCAATTAGCCAAAATCTCATCAAAGAAGCTTGTTCAAGGTCTACCTAAATTGCCATACCAAAAGTCTGATTCATGCACACCATGTATTGTGGGAAAGCATGTAAGAAATTCATTTAAGCCAATAAATCATGTCTCTACTAATCATGTACTACAGTTGCTGCATATGGATCTCTTCGGACCAACAAGAACCCAGAGCATTGGAGGTAAGAAATATTGTCTAATAATTGTGGACGATTACTCTCGCTTTACACGGGTATATTTTCTTGCAAGTAAGTCGAAACCTTTTCGTACTTTGAGAAGTTTGCTAAAAAGGTTCAAAATGAAAAAGGATGTGCTATCTCAAGTATAAGAACGAGATCATGGAAGTGAATTTGAAAATCAAGATTTTACAAAGTTTTGTGATAAATCTGGTTTTAATCATGTGTTTTCCTCTCCATATACTCGAGCAAAATGGAGTTGTGGAAAGAAAGAATAGATCTCTTCAAGAAATGGCTAGAACTCTTTTAATTGAAAGTAAAATTTCTTCACGATTTTGGGTGAAGTGTTTCAACAAAGCATGCTATATCATCAATAGAGTCTTCCTAAGACCTATTCTAGAAAAAACCCCCTATGAATTGTTCAAAGGTAAGAAGCCTATTGTTTCATACTTTCATGTGTTCGGTTGCAAATGCTTTATTTTGAAAAATGCAAATGATCGAGTTGGTAAGTTTGAAGAAAGATCAGATGAAGGCATCTTCCTTGGATATTCTACATCAAGCAAGGCCTACGAGTCTATAACAAGAAAAGCCAGTCGGTGGAGGAATCAATGAATGTCAAATTCCAAGACTCAACGCAAGATGAATCCAGTCAGACTCAGTATGAAGAGTCGAACACGCTCCGGACCTTTCAAGGCTTACAACTCAAGAAGCATCTCGGACTACGGAAATCCAACATCAAGATGCTCATGAAGATTCAAATAAAGAAAGAGATCATCAACCGGGCAAATCAACCAAGAATCGGAAGCATAAGTCCAGTCATCCCAAAGATCTCATTATCGGCGAAATCAATGAAGGAATCCGCACCGAGATCAAAAAGGCGTGAAGAATCTAGTCTTTGTGGCTCTCATTTTGAAATTGAACCAAAAAGCATAGAAGAAGCTTTATATCGATGAAAGTTGGATTGAAGCTATGCAAGAAGAACTCGACAGTTCAACATCAATGATGTCCGGGAATTGACATCTAAACCAAAAGGTAAAAGCATTATTGGAGCCAAATGGGTATTCAAGAACAAGATGAATGAGGATGGAAAAGTCGTACGAAACAAAGTAAGACTCGTGGCCAAAGGATATACGCAAGAAGAAGGAATAGACTATGACGAGACTTACGCACCAGTAGCAAGGTTAGAAGCTATTCGACTATTACTTGCGTTTGCTTGTTATAAAAATTTCAGGTTATTCCAAATGGACGTCAAAAGTGCGTTCCTAAATGGATTCATCCATGAGGAAGTTTATGTGGAACAACCACCTGGGTTTGAAGACCCAAAGAAGCCAGACTCAGTCTTCAGACTGAAAAAGGCCTTGTATGGTTTAAAGCAAGCATCTCGAGCTTGGTACGACAGACTAAGTAAGTTCCTAATGCATAATGGTTTTGTCAAAGGTAAAGTAGATACTACTTTATTTATCAAAAAGGAAAACAAAAGCTTTTTACTTGTTCAAATATATGTGGACGATATTATTTTTGGATCTCCTAATGAAAGTCTATGCAAGAAATTTTCTAAGTCTATGCAGGATGAGTTTGAAATGAGTATGATGGGAGAGTTAACATTCTTTCTTGGACTCCAAGTGAAACAAATGAAGGAAGGAACTTTCATTCATCAAGAAAAGTATGCAAATGATCTTGTCAAAAGGTTTAGACTGAAAAAATGCAAAAAGACCGACATACCAATGTCATGTTCTCTGAAGATAGACAAGGATGAAGAAGGGAAGAAAGTAGATCAAAAACTGTACAGGAGCATGATCGGTTCACTTCTTTATCTTACCGCTTCTAGACCTGATATTGTGTTGAGTGTTTGCATCTGTGCTAGGTTTCAATCAGATCCTAGAGAATCCCATCTCAGTGCCGTGAAACGTATTATTAAATACGTTGCCTCATCTTCAAGCATCGGTCTTTGGTATCCAAAGAGGGGAGACTTTAATCTTCTAGGATACTCAGACGCAGATCTGGTCGGTTGCAGAGTCAATAGAAAGAGCACTTCTGGAACTTTTCAACTGCTTGGAAATAGGACAGTATCTTGGTTTTCAAGGAAGCAAAGCACCGTGGCTCTCTCAATGACAGAAGCAAAGTATGTAGCTCTTGGAAGCTGCTGTTTGCAAATTTTATGGATAAAACAACAGCTACAAGACTTTGGCATTGAAGACTCATGCACAGAAATCAGATGTGACAACACCAGCGCGATCAATCTCACCAAAAATCCAATCCTTCATTCAAGAGCAAAGCATATTGAGATTCGACATCACTTCATTAGAGATCATATTCAAAATGGAGAAATTTCAATTCAATTTGTTGATTCAAAGAGTCAACTAGCGGATATATTCACAAAACCTTTGGAGAAAAATCAATTCGACGTTATCCGTTCAAGACTCAACATTTTGAAGCTTGAAGAAGTTAAAATCTAGAAACTCACCAATCCTCAGACTCTAATCTCTCAGACTCTAAATCCTCAGACTCAGACATTCTTGGCTATAGACTGTAAGTTGCTATTTTATCCGGACTCGAAAAGGTACGATTTTTCCTTTAGTTATAATCTGTGTGAAAATCGAAAACTTGTCTTTTCAAAAGGATTAATTTTGGCAGTTATTGATTTTAAAAAGAAGTGTTCGTACACTTTCCTTGTGCCGATTGAACTTCCCTTTTCAAAACCGAGTTATATATATACGGTTTTTTTTCCCAATCTTCAAAACCCTAAAAGGCACTCTCCTCCCGATCCTGTTTCTACTTCTTGTTCATCTTCGAGAAAGTGGTCATTTTTTCTTGGGAAAGCAAGTGAAGGAATCTTTCAAATGACAAAGAATGATGTCTTCTTCAAGGAAATCATCAAGAATCGCAAACAGGGGACCACAAAGAAAGGAGAAGGGACCGACACACTTCGATCTCACCGAGGAGGAAGACTTATCAAGTCAGCGACAAAGTCCGATTCACTCTCATCCACGTCATTCAACGCCTTCTACCCCACAAGGTGCAAGTCAACATCTGGAGGAAGAGATAATCGAGAACGCCGACCCAGTAAGAGTCCAAAAACCCTCCTTTATCTATAAGCTTTATCGTGCGTTGAAAAGCACCGGTACACCATTGAACTATATAGACGATTTCCTTAAGGACAAGAACTATGGGAATGAGTATCTTTTTCTGCGGAAAATGGAGGAATTAGGAATTGCTCCGAAAGGAAAAGCAGCGGATGCACTTGCGAACATTCCAAGTGATCCTCGTGTACCAGGACAAAATCTGATTGAATGGAACGATGATGACAGAATGTTCCTTGAATTCCAACCTAGAATGGGTGTGGCAAAGCAAAGGTGAAAGGAAATCGGATGGATTTGTTCAAATCAAAGGATCGGGAGAATGTGTATTTGATCGTTGAAAAGAGGGGTGATAAACCCTAGAAGTGTCGATTTTGACTTCCCGGACGCCATCAACATGAACTTAAGAGAGAAGTTGAATTTGCTTCAACTTGAGAAATTTTGCTCGACACCACGAACGGTTATGCACTGACGACCGCATATTTCTATTCGAATCTCAGCTTTTTGGATGCGAATAGAATTTCATTCAGTGTACGAAACCAAGTCTACGTGGTAGATGTGGACATGCTGGCGGACATAGTTAGAGTTAAACGAAGACGTTATCATCCAATCAAAGTCTCACCTGCTCGTATTACTCTGGAACTGGTCAAAGATAGGGATACAGAGAAGAGAATTACCTACTCAAGGATGAATGCCATCAACATTGTGCTTCATAAGATTGTGATCAACTGTCTCAGACCGAAGTCTACCTCAAAGACTATTGTGTCTAATTCTGAAGAAAAATTGATGTACGCGATCAACTCAGGACGGAAGTTCTCTCTCCCTCATACCATTCTCTTCCATATGTACATAGCAATGTCGAAAGACAAGGGACAATTGCCTTATCCAGGTCTGGTGACCAAGATCTTCAGACACATGAATATTGAACCGCCTCATACACTTTGTGTTCGACCGTGCGATAAGATGGTGGTAGGTTTGAAGATGTTAACGAAGATGCGTCTGCAAGAACTTTCCAAGGCAATGGAGAAATTCAGAATGAAATCTCCAGTTCCGTCTGCTTCAAAGAGAAAAGGAAATGAGGCCATTGGAGCCCCATCGAAAAAGAAGAAAAGAACTCTCATCTTGGAGGATGAAGATGAAGAGGATGAAGATCCCACTATCTGTGCTTTAACAAGAACCAGACGTTTTGTGCCTCAACCAACAGAACTTCAGAAGAAATAGAGAGAAGAAGAGGAGCAAGCCAAGAACAGAGAAGAAGAAGAGCAGAGAGAGAAGGAGAAAGAAGTTGAAGAAGAAAGAGAATGAGAGAAAGAAAAGTCTGCAGCTGAATTTGGAGAAAAGGGAAATCAAGATAAAGAAGAGCATGATCATCACTCTTCCCCTTTTGATGTCCTAGAGACAGGGGGAGTTGGCGAGCAAGAAAGGTTCACACCACATGCTGTCGATAGTGAAGGTCTAAGACAATCTCCGGCGGACCCGGAAGAAGTTCGGGTTTCTCAATTGCCCGAAGAAGGACACGATACGTCGACTCCAAATGCAAGATTATACGAAGCTCCATCGTCTGCATTCACTCCATCTGAGAAAGCTCATGCAAGTACACAGACGGACAACTCAGCAGATTTTCGTCGTATTCTTGATATCCTTCTGGAAATGCGGGAACAAATATATGCTATGGACTGTGAGATTCAAACCATAAAGAATGCTGGACAAGTATCTTCGGTTACCATGGAGGACAAAATGAAAGACCTCACTCTACAACTTCAAGCCAATGCCAAAGGAGAGGAGGTAGCTCAACTAAGGGAAGACTTGAAGAGGCTAGAAGGCATAGTCCAGTCTATGGGAGATTTCCAGGTCGTACGCATTCCCAAGCAGACCTGATTCCTTTCTCACCTTTTTAATGATGACAAAAAGGGGGAGAACCAATTTGAACCAACATCTTCTTAAACTTGACTTTTTAAACTTGTGGTTATGTGGTTATG
The DNA here is from genome assembly GCA_014182725.1 of Eucalyptus brandiana. NCBI lineage: Eukaryota > Viridiplantae > Streptophyta > Magnoliopsida > Myrtales > Myrtaceae > Eucalyptus > Eucalyptus brandiana. Next base: position 37,393,851 of record CM024669.1, read on the forward strand.
TTTTTTTTTTTGAGTTTGACTTGAGTAAACTTGGGTGTTAATTTAAATTTGACTGAATTAGCTGTGGATTTAGATGCTTGACTGGTTGCATTTATATTAAGTGTTGTTTTGTGGTATTACTCATAAAAGACTAACCAATTTTCTGTGGATGCAGAGTCTGGTTGTTTTATTAATCTTTATGAGTTAGCCATATTGCTTGAGAAATGTTTTTGCAGGTCAAAGTTGTTCAAATCTACAAGAAAGTTTTGTCACCATCAAAAAGGGGGAGATTGTTGGAGAAATCTTTCCAGAATATTTTGAAGCCGACAAAACGTTTCTATCAGTCTAGTCTGGATATTTGCAGACCGACAGTTTAAAGTCTAAAGACTTTATGATCACCAGACTCAAGACTCAAGACTCAAGATTCAAGACTATTCTCACCGATGAGTCTTTCTAATCCGGTGACGAAGGAAATCCGAGCCGAAGTATATGGTTGAGGATTTGATCATATCCTCGGAGAAGATCCCTTGGTTGGATAAATATTTCGGATTCTTTTTGTTCTTATCTAGATCGATTGAAGATCCGATGGTCGACGAAATATTCTTGGAATGTTCTATTCTTGGAAACCAAGATCCTGATTGTATGGGCGAACATGATTGATTGGCTATCGTCAGGTTCCTTAAATAGCTCGAATGATCTTCTTGATTGATTCCGTCCAACGGGTAGATTGGAGGAATTCATTTGGTAAGTGCCAACGGCTATGATGGCATAAAGGAGTATAAAAGGAAGACGTTCTAGTTGTTTTATAGAGTGTGATCGATAGAAAAATTCCAAAGTCTGAAGCACCTTGATTATTAGTCGATACAGTTTGAGCGAAATTGTATACACAGAGAGTGTTTATACTTAGTGATACCTTGAGCGAGTGTGGTAGATCATCTACACCTAGAAGTCAAGGAAGATTAACACTGTAACATCTCTTTGTTTATAGTGGAATCCAGCCAATAGGCATCGGTGCGAAGAGTGGACGTAGGCTTGAATCAAGCCGAACCACTATAAACCGCGTGTTCAATTCTCTCTTTCCTTTACTCAGTCTTACGATTGATTATTAATTGCTGCAAATCCTTCAACTATCTAAGTATTGTGCAATTATCAAGAAAAATCTTTTATACCTATTCACCCCCCTCTAGGTACTCGTACTAGCTATATCAATGCACACATGAGCGCGTGCATGCGGTCCAACCGGATCGGGCGGGCGTACTCGGTGCTCTACCAAGCAGAGGCGATGAGAGCCATCTTGAACAAGAGCTCGAGTGGCGGCTGTTCGAGGGCTAAGTCCATCAACCCTAGAGACAAAGGTGGACCGAAGAAAGCGGCCATCGCGAGGAGCTTGAGCTGCATTCTGGCTATCACGAGAGACACCAACTACTATAGAACGACGGTCAATTGAAGCAGGCTGAATACTCGTGCAGATGAGGTTCATTGTCGATGAGTCTGAAAGCATAGCGAATTAGTGATAGTAGGCCTTGAACGGATCTATATATCGCATCTGCCCATATATTCAAGCTTCATCTTCGATTGAAGAAGTTAGACGCTTTCGATTAGGGGAGATGAGGATTATGATCGATGGTTAGTCACGTATATTTGAACAATATATCTTAAAATCTTATACATGTGCGAATGTAAATAAATACGTGAAGGGTTGCTTCAGTTGTAGAGAGGCGCAAGCGTATTCAAGCATTCTGTCTTCGTTTTTTGGCTAAGAAAATAAGGAGATTCATGGGTATTCGAGTCACAACAGAAGTTTAGTCTCTTGTTATCTCGCCGCGATCCATAAATTTCACTATAAGAACCTATAATTAGACATCAATCAATGCGCACGTCATGCAGAGATGATAGGAAATAATCAAGGTCGTGGTGGGGAGAGAGAACACGACTGCTAAAATCACTATCGGTCAATGAAAGCACCGTTGAAGTTTACCGCGAAATACCAAGCAACAGCTAAGGATCTGTTTTCTACAACGCGTAAAATCTCTCTTCACATATGTAACTCGTGTCGTCACAAAGAGGGCGAACATTAACGCCATCTGTATTGTTAATAAGATGAACGACGTCATTACAAGTATTCGGCGAGGGCACTCACAAATTGCAGGATGTAATGGCATATTGTGATCCCGACAAAGATAAAGTATAATTAAGCAAGGGCATAATAATTCATAGACGGGCACCCGAACAAGGTATAAGAAAGGAGGACAAAAATTTCTCAACCGAGTGTTGCTTCTAATACCATAATACTCCGGTGAGAGTGGATCGCCATGTCAAATTCCTCAGGATGGTCGGAGGTGCTGGAGTGGTTCCCCATTTTCTTTCTGAGAATGGTCGTCCGACGCAGAGCGTCCTTCCACACTTCTTTTTCTTCTTCCCGGGACGACTCTTCTATCCTCTTTCATTTGGGCAAAGACCAGTGAGAGGAAATTTACAAAGAAAAATGGATGGCAATGACTAAAACATGAATCCTCAAAATCTAAGGAAGAATCTGGAGAACCAGATTGCCAGCCACACATTATGGAAGAAAAGAATGAACTATTTTCTATTTTTAAGTCTAAGGTGTAGGCCGTCGGAACGGCTCCTCAAGATCGACATAGCTAGAAACTCGAATATCCTAAAGGAGAAGACGAAGATTTGCGTAACTGATTTTGAATTCATAGTTATTGGAGCAAAATGACAACAATCCGAGTCTTTAACGCTGAAGATCTTCTCCTTTATGACCCTTGGTTCTTGGCTCAATGAGACTGCCACTCACAGCTTGCCTTATGTGAGGTGAGAGAGAGTTTTTTTTAAGAATGAGGGCTAGAGGAGGAACTTTAGTACTATTTATAGAGTTTTGGATGGGCCCTCTCATCACGGGCCGGGCCCAACTCGGCCCACACAAGCCAAGCCCATATTCAACTATTAAGAAACTTTATATCCTACCTTATTATATCAACTCCGTAAGAACGATTAATTACAATCTCAATTAATGTAGCCCATATCAGAGAAATTCTTACATTCTCCCACTTATGCTATATTAATTGAGACAGTACTGTATGTGCACACCTTTATGTTGATCTAGAGATAATTCTCAATAGTCAATCCAATCCCATAAAATCTCAAACACCGGATCATGGCGATAACTACATATACATACACAAAGCCTTCCATGGTCACAAATGCTATCAACTTTACTGACATTGATTTAATATGATTGTGTGGCAAATCGATAACATCTCATAAAGAGTTTTACCTTATGTGTTATGCTCTTTGTCAGTCACTATTCTCTTACCTTAAATGTCACAGAAAACCGAATGTGACATTGGAAAATATCTTTATGATTCTAATGAACTCACATATGTCTTATATTTATGGTTAACCTTTCTTTATATGTAATTGAGACATATGTACAAGGCTAACAACTGAATGCCCCTAGCCTTTACTCAAGATTTACATAGTAACTTGAGATTTTCCTTAGATATATGTACGCAATTCAATAACAGTTTATACAAAAGGAGTTGACATATATTTAAATGTTACATAAAGTAACAAAATACAAACTTAAATTTTATTAGAGCAAATCTGAAATAGCTCCCACTAAATGATAGTATCCAGCGATTCTCCCAAGCCAATGTTCATGATATGTTGCTCAAATACACAAGGACGTAGGCCTTTAGTTAGCGGATTTGCCAACATATTGTCTGTGGGAATATGCTATACTATAATGTCACAATTATGTACCATTTCCTTTATGGTAAAAAACTTGACCTTCATATGCTTAGACTCTTTGAGACTTTTGTTGTTATTGACAAATAATACAGCAGAATTGTTATCACAATATAATTGTATGGGTCTATCCACAAAATCAAATACAGTTAGTTCCTTAATGAGGTTCCGAAACCAAATTGCTTGAGTAGCAGCTGAAAAACATGTTATAAACTCCGGTTGCATGGTAGATGAAGATATAGATTTTTGTTTCTCACTTTTCCACGATATTGCGTCTCTTGCTAACATGAATATATATCTTGTTGTCGACTTCCTATCATCCTCATAACCAGCAAAGTCTGCATCTGAATATGCCAACAATCGCAAATCATAGACATATCTATAAATCAGCATATAATCTCTTATTCTTTTTAAGTATCTCAAGACCTTTTTGCATGTCCTGCATTTGACCGATATCTGCCTAAAAGCCCTATTACAAAGGCGATGTCTGGTCTGATGCAAACTTGAGCATACATGATACTCCCAAGTGCATTAGCATAAGACACATCCTTCATTTGGTTTTTCTCAAAATCTTATTGAGGACACTGTGAGAGACTCAGCTTGTCACCCTTAACTACAGGAACAGTTTCTAGCTTGCAATCTTGCATATTGAATCTCTCTAAAATACGATCAACATATGCCTTTTGAGATAAACCTAACATACGACGAGAACGATCCTTATGAATTTCAATGCCAAGAACGAAGGAGGCCTCACCTAGGTCTTTCATGTCAAAATTCTTCGACAACATTTGTTTTGTTTCATGTAACAATCCAATATCGCTACTTGCAAGCAAAATGTCATCTACATAAAGTATAAGAAAAAAAATTTCCTCCCACTAACCTTGCAATATATGCATTGATTTACTTTGTTCTCAACAAAACTAAAAGAAGTAACAACATTGTGAAACTTCAAGTACCATTATCTAAAAGCTTGTTTAAGACCATAAATAGCCTTTTGTCAATTTACATACAAACTTACCTTAATCATTTGCTGTAAAACCTTCGGGTTGCACCATATAAACCTCCTCATTAAGGTCTCAATTTAGAAAAGCATTTTTAACGTCCATTTGGTGTAATTTCATGTCAAAATGAGCTACTAATGTCATGATCACTCTAAAGGAGTCTTTAGAAGAAACTGGTGAAAATGTTATTTCATAGTCTATCCCTTCTCTTTAAGTAAAACCCTTGGCCATAAGTCTGGCTTTAAATTTCTCGATCTTTCCTTTTGAATCTCTTTTAGTCTTTATAAGCCCACTTGCAACCTATGGATTTACAACTTTCTAGTAATTCAACAAGCTCCCAAATGCTATTATATTTCATAGATTGCATCTCATCTCTCATTGCATCCAACCACAAATTTGATTGAGGATAGGAAACGGCATCCATATAAGTCACCGGATCTATAATGCAGCCTATATCGTAATCATGTTCTCCTAAATAGATTATATAGTCCGATGGTATAACTGAACGTCTTTCCCTAGTAAACCTCCTAAGTGGAGCCACTGTGAGCTCATTTTGAGCCTGAGGAACTTGAAGGACTTCATTTGTGGCCATTTCATCAATAGGATTCTCAATGTTAACGGGTTTAGTTTGTGGCACAATAGGCTCCATAATCGTCCGCATAGGTACGAAGAAAGACATAATAGGTCTCGTCATGTTGTCATGTTCACTAATTTGTGAGCAATCATGCTCTTCAGCTACATTGAATTCCAGAAACTTGGCCGTTTGTGATTCCACAATCCTTGTTCCTCCACTTGGATTATAAAACCGATATCTCTTTGAATGTTTTGAGTAAGATACAAAGTAGCATTGAGTGGTTTTAGTCTCCAACTTACCTAATGTTGGATTATACAATCTTACTTCTACAGGACATCCCCAGACCTTGAAATGATTCAAACTTGGTTTGCGTCTAGTCCATAACTCAAAATGAGTCGATGTAACAGCTTTGGTAAGAACACGATTCAATATATAAAGGGCTATTTTTAAAGCCTCATCCTGTAAAAAGTCAAGCAAATTAGTCCTACTCATTATACACCTTACCATATTCATGAGAGTACGATTACGCCTTTCAGCAACACCATTCTGTTCAGGACTTCCAGGCATAGTGAATTGAGTCACTATCCCAGAATCCTCAAAGTATATTTAGCAAATGGCCCTTTAATTTGACCAACATTACCATGTCTACCATAATATTCTCCACATCGATAAGATCTAACCACATTTATTACCTTTCCTAATTATTTCTCAAATTCAGTCCGAAAAATCTTGAATTTGTCAAGAGATTCAAAATTTTCCTTAATCAAGAATAGGTAACCATACTGAGAATAATCATCAATAAACGTGATGAAATAAAAAATTCTACGCGAAGTGGCAGTATAGGGTCCACTGATATTGGTGTGAATGACTTCTAGTAAGTCAGAACTTCGAACTACGATTTTCTTCTTTATCTTGGTCATCTTTTCTCTACAACAGACCATGCAAGTCTCTAGGTCACCTTTAAGAGTAGGTAGGATGTGTGTCTTTATCAGCATTTCTACTCTTTCTTTAGATATATGATTTAGTCGTTTATGTCATAATACATAAGACTGTCCTTAGGTAAAGGTCTTTTGGGAACAACATTTTCAACTATATTAGCGATGTATATATCATTGGGAGATAAACACAATCTGTACAATCCATTGAACATGTTGTAATATCCAACCTTATTTGAACTAAAGAACATAGATACAATATTATTCATTATTTCAAAAGAGTAACCATACATATCCAAACATGATACAGAGACTAAGTTCCGTCTAAAGGAATGTACATAAAAAGTGTTTCTCAATATCATATTAAAACCGGTATCTAAAATCAAAATGACATCTCCCACGAACTCAATGTCGATCTTGTCGTTGTTTCCTATAGTGAACTTTGATTCATCCTAATTTGGCATCCTTCTGTTTGTGAATCCCTGTATGGTAAATGCAACATGATTAGTTGCACTACTATCTAGCCACCAAGAATTAGATGAGGCTTCAGATAGGTTGGATTCACAGATAAGTGCCAAAGAATCATTACCTTTATGCTCATTTTTAGACAACCAAGCTTTATATTTATCACAGTGTTTCTTTATGTGTCTCCTCTTCCTATAAAAGTAGCAAAGGATACCCTCCATTTTAAAAGGTACCTTTCTAGGTGTCATAGTGGTGGAGGGGCCAGCAGCTTCAGGATTTCCTCTCTTAGGAGCTATATTGTTAAAAGCACCTATGGCTTTAGGATTTCCTCTATGATGTGCAATCCATTTACCCTTTCTATTTGTAGAACTAGAAGCATACAAGGCAAGATGCCCTCTTTCTTTCTTTAGTTTCTCTTTCTTTGCCACCACTCTAACTATAAGGTCATTAATTGATCAAGCCTCATTTTGTGAACTATAGTTCGTCTTGATAATTCCAAAGTCAGGATGAAGAGTATTTAATGCTTGATGCACAATGCAAGTTTCAGGGATATCAACTTGAAGAATTCGGAGTTTTCTCTAAAGATCTACCATCCTAAGCACATAATCTCTAACTCCAGTCGAACCATTATACCTCATATTAAAAAGTGAATGCATAAGTGTACCTATCTCAGCATTGGAAGAGACATGATACCTAGCCTCCAAAGCTTCCATCATTTCCTTAATGGTATAGTCAGTTGGCAAGCCACTCATCAAATGTTCTTGAATTGACCGTTTCATAAGGAGCAAGCAAATTCTATTACTCTTTTCTCATGCAGCAAAACGTACTTTTTGGGCTTCTGTACTAACATCAGTAAGGTCTGCCGGACTATTCTCAGTAAGAGCAATATGAACATCTGCCAACTCCATCCCAAATGGAAAATCCTCTTTCCATTTCTTGAAGTTGATCCAGTAAGAACCTCAATTGCAATCGAATTGTCATTTACAAAGAGTGTGATTGATTTTACAAGCAATACATATAATTAGCATCATGTGAATGCTAAGTACACATCTCAAGAGATACATACATTATCATATAAGCACCTTTGGGCAGAATACATTATATGAAATTGTATACTCTTCACATGACAACGATCCATGAAAATATATTCTAACCTTTTGCGAATTCACTACCTTTGGGTGTATGAACCACTAACGCTAGTCACTTTTCAATATATGATGTACATGTATCCCTCAATAAACTAACGCACAATCACCTCCTTTGAGAGTATAATCATGCATCAGAATAGGAGATATCCCATTACAATATGAGACCGATGTTTCTCAAATCCAATCAAGCGTGCCACTTTGACAGTCACAACCCAAATGAATCATCAAAATTCTCTCATATCAGGGATATAACTTTATGACTCACATTAACTTTTCACAAGTGATTTTAAACTTGCTGACAATGGATGTTTGTCACTAAAATCACAAGTCATGCTAATTACATTGCTCCATCCACTAATACACATTACTAATAAATCAACACTATACATATTTCTTAAGTGATGATATAATCATAAGCATGCAATTGTATATCCCAAAACATTCAGAAATATTCCAAAATTACATCAAAATTCACAACTTTATGGTTTCACACACAATTTCATATCCTTAAAGGCATCGAAAAATGCAAATAAATACACCACAAGGTAGGAAATTCACATACGAGCATGCCCATATAACCACGCGCCAAACATATGTGACACAAGCCCTCATGCACCGCCAAAATGCGCGATGCGTGAGTTGCACGCGCTAGCACCCAGAAATCAACCCGAAGTCGGTTTAACCAGTCAACAGGTTGAACCGGTCAACGGCCCAACCAATCAATAATCAACTAGGTTGGATCAACCGGTCAACCCGGTCAACTCTGGTTGGGTCAAACTGGTCAACCCGGGTTAGGTCAAAACCGGTCCACCTGGGTTGGGTCGACTTAGTCAACACTAGGTCGGGTTCGTGGTGACGTCATCAGTGACGCCACATGCCATGTGGCAATCGCACATAAGGCGGCTTATGTGATGTTATTATGACGTCATCACGGACACCTGTCCATGGTGGTGGCAAAGTCGATGGGATGACATCATGGATAATGTCATCACCGCTAAGGTGGTCCACACATCGATCCACGCGTCGGCGCACATGAGCACGCGTGCATGCGCGTGAGGCCATGCAACAACGCATGTCGCCGACTCCTAGTACCACCTTAGTGCGTGGTGGCGCGTGAGGCCGTTTCCGACATCGTCTAGAGACATTCCATCCACCAAAATGCTCGTATGGAAGAGTAGAAGCCATTTGTGCAATCAAAATTCACTTTCATCAAACCAAAAATCATGAAAAACAAGCAAAACATTCCGATCTTGAGTCAAGTCCGAAATAGGTACCAAAATGGGTATAGACAGTAGATTTGGCCTCCGTCAGAGACATGCTACCCACGAAAACACTTGGCTCAACAAAATGAATCCGAATATACAGTCAAAATCAAATTTCAACGGATAAATTCTTCAAAATAGGGCAAACTCCCTATGTTTGAATTCTAGTTTATGCCAGCTTTGATACCAAATGTAGGCCATCGGAACGACTCCCTAAGATCGACATAGCTAGAAACTTTAACATCCTAAAGGAGAACATGAAGATTTGCACACCTGATTTTGAATTCATAGTTGTTGGAGCAAAACGACAGCAATCCGAGCCTTTAACATTGAAGATCTTCTCCTCTATGACCCTCGATTCCTGGCTCGATGAGACTGCCACTCACAGCTTGCCTTATGTGAGGTGAGAGAGAGTTTTTGAAAAAATGAGGGCTAGAGGAGGGACTTTAGTGCTATTTATAGAGTTTTGGACGGGCCCTCTCATCACAAGCCAACCCAACTCAGCCCACACAAGCCGGGCCCATATTCGACTGGTGAGAAACTTTATATTCTATCTTATTAGATCAACTCCGTAAGAACGATTAATTACAATCTCAATTAATAGTAACACATATTGGGAAAATTCTTACATAAGGCATAGAAAGGAGGAAAAGAATGAGTGACCCCCTAGCGTGTCCCTAGAGCGTGTCCCTGGAGGCTCTTAACTTGTCTGGCCCGGACGAGATGTGGACAACCACCTGCCCGTCTAGTGCGCGGCTGCGATGAGCGCTAGCACCATGGAGGCGTCCTCGGCAGTAGCGGCCAGGCGAGGACACGGCACCATCACTATGAGCTATACGGTGTTTCCCACCACGAGCTCGGATATGAACTCTGCCAAGTCGAGCTCTTTCCCTCTCTTCCCTTGCGCAAAAAACAATCACGGCTTGCTATTGGGTTTTTTTCTTGATGGAGATTGAGAGGATGATGAAGTCTTGTTGGATTTCTGTAGAGTGAAACCCAACGAGCACAAGCGCTAGAGCATAGAGCGAAGAAGTGACACCCATCGAGAGAGCAAGCGAGCATCGGAGAAGAGAGCAACCAAGCACCAAAGAGGGCAAAGACAAGGGAACCTGAAATTTTGAATTCATGAGAGGAAGGAGAGAGGAAGCATCGGTCTTCCTCCAAAAAGGAGGAGAGAAGGGCAAATATATCTATCTCTCCGCAGTAGGTGGGCAGCAATTAATATGCGTAGGCCTATAATTAGGGGAAATTTTTTAAATAAGAAAGAGAAATTTTATATTTTTTGTGTGGGAACAGCAGTGGGGACCACTCGTTGATGTGGAGCCACATGGAACTTTCTAATTCGTCGAGGAGTACGATGCTCCGGAACCACCTAATATTTTCTCCTTCTACCCTTAATGGCAGACAAAAGTGCTCTATTCTTATCTTCATTTCAAGTGGGATTTATCCATCCCTAATATCCATTATATACACACAAATATGTGTCATGCTTATTTAAGCTGCAAACAGGCTTTACTTTATGCTTATATAGAAATGCTTTGGGGAAAACTTTTGGAGAAATGTGAAGGAGATTAGATAAAAGGTTTTCTTTTTGAAATGCAAATAATATTTAGCAAAGTGTAATTTAAAAATACATTGTAAAGCAATTTTAATGTAAATGGTAGTTAGAAAAGAAAACTATGCATTGTGAAGGATTTTTGCCAATTTGTTTTAAAGTAAAAATCTCAAACATTTGCCATTGGCGAGTTAGATTTAGTGCAAGCCAACCGTTAGTGAGCTAGATCTAGCTACCAACAATCTTGCTTGACGTCACATGACCCAAGGCGAGGCGGCCTAAGGTCTCGCAACCTCAAGCCTTGTTGCCTAGGTCATACAACCCCCTAGCGATGATTGCCGAGGTAGTGCGACCTCCAGGCAATGTCTTGGAAAACAAATGATCGAACAATAATAAAATAGATATGAATAAGAAATAAATATAAGACATTAGAATTAAGTTGTTCGATCGTAATAACCTATGTCCACAGAGAGAGCAGCAACAAATTCTACTATAAATTAAGCGATATAACAAATATTACAATCACACACAAGTAATTCAAACATTTTTAGTGTTTCTCAAGTCCTGATTATATTCAATAACTTACAAGAAGTTTAGCCCCATAATTCCTTGCTAAATAAGCTCTACAAAAGAATTATAAACAAATTCTTATCATGAGAATTTAGTTGGCTTCAGCACTAGCACCCATATGTAATTATCTGAATTTTGAAGCCTTATCATGGACCTAAAGACCATATAGCCGCAACAAGCACTCACACAAAAGCGACGGGGCTTCAAGAAATCTCTTACAATAGCATGCCTTCTTCTCCACGGATGGCAAAATATATGGTCTTTAGGTCCATGATGGACTTTCCAATTCCTGAAAGTGACTCCCACGCAGACTAAGAAAGAATATTTGTTTCCTCTTGTAACTTGGACTTCAATATTAACTTCTTTGTTTTTTACGGTCAAAGTATAATATCACGTTTGACTCCAACGCTAAACAGGAAACTTAAATTTGTGTATATCTCCCTTTTCCGGCTTTACTTGGTAGCAACTTTTGCACAAGCACAAAGTCCTTTTTCATTATTAGTATTATTATTTCTAGAATTCAGATTTTTACTTCAAGTGTAAACTCAAGACATATTTTAATAATATTTACTTTGGCTCAATGTTTGAGTCAAATTACAATTACTTCGTTAAAAAATCGAACTCTACTACTACTCTCCTACAGCCCCCAATGGCCTCAACCGCCACAAATATTTTATAAGTTCAAGCCTCACTTGAATTTCTCTATAATTGAGGATCTCGTTAGAATGCCAACTCCATACCCATGCTTAACTACTTCACAAGGATTTTTCAACTCAACCTCCTCAACTACAAATAAAGTAAAACCATTATTGCCTCCTCCATACCTATTAGGAGATCGAATACACAACTTGCTAATATTAGTAGTTACAATAACCATTGGCTCTATATGCTTTACCTCACTATAAACACCATTTGTATTGATCACTTCATTAGTATCCACTACTTTAGGAGTTTCTGGTTGCAATTCCACCTCAAGTCCATATAAAAACTGTTATAATTAGTCCTAGTTAGAAGTATTAGAGACTCATCAAATGTAACTTCTCTATTGATAATAGGAGAATCTAATTCTAGACACCAAAACCGATAGCGTCGCTCACCTTGTGCGTAATCTAAGAACATGCAATTTCTGACCCTCTCATCAAGCGTACCATCACTCATTAGAACATAACATGGGCAACCAAATATTTTAAAAATAGAATAATTGACAATGTTACCTAACCACACTTCTTTGGCAGTCAGACATCCAATTACAGTTGATAGGGATTTATTCATCAAGTAGCTCCCGCACTAAGTACATCCGCTAGGAATCTCTTAATCATACCAACACTAGAGAGCATTTTATGAGTTATTTCTAGTAGTGTTCTACTCATCAATTCTACAACATGCCGTGGTTCACTAGCACTAACGCAGTGTTTTATTATGTCTTTTTTCATACAAAATTCATTTAACAATTTCGAGCAAAACTCCATGCTATTGTTAGTCTACACTTCTTTAATCGTCTTACCAGTTTCCTTTTCAATTAAAGCTATCAATCGCCTAATCTTGATAACGGTATCAAACTTGTGTCTAAACACAAACACCAAGGTCTTCCTCAAGTAGTCATTAACAACTGTTAGCATTGACATTTTCTCTTGAAGAAGACTTGTGGTTTCTTTGACAGCCATACTAAACTACACTTTTTGTCGTTGATCTATACCATAGCACTTGCATACATTCAATTCATTAGCAACATAACCATATAACATATTTCTTTCACATAAAATCTTCAAGCTTCTCTCGCCGATGTGCCCCAAATACCTATGCCACAATTTAGACTTTCAGACAAATGGTTTCAACGTTTTAGTAGCAAAATCTGTCACTATCTCACCTCAAAGTTCATATAGGCCACCGTATTTGATTCATCTCATTATTATCAAAGCATCTCAAATAACTTTTAAAACTCCATATTTCGAAGTATTATTAATATCCAATTGAATCCGAGGCATTCAATGAAATTAGGTTTTTTCAAGTTTAGAATATGCCTCATCAAGTCAATGTCCTCACATACCATGATGCATTATGATGTTAACATCATCAACACCTATAATATTGACGTTGCATTGTTCTCTAATTGAACTTTACTATTATCCATGCATTGATAATTAGTAAACCGATTCCTATTTGACATAGCATGAAAAGAACAGCCAGATTCCATAATATATTAATTAAACGACAAATCATTAGTGATTGACAAGACATAATCACTATTATCTAAATTACCATCAATTACAACTAGGGGTGTGCATGGTCCAAGTTCCGCTAAGGACCAGTTCCAAAAATTTGGAACTGAGAATCATTCATTAGTTGCATAGATCCACCCGAGAACCGGACCGGTCCGATCCGATTCCCTAGTGGATCCATGGAACTAGTCTCACCAATAATAATATTATTTTCCAAATCCCACTATGAGTACTTTTCATATTGAGTAATTAAAAAAAAAAATCAAACCGGCTTAATTAAGGATACCATTTTTCTTTATTTTATTGGAAAACACTACCAAAGAAGAGAATAAGTTTTTTTTTCTTTTTTTTTCTGTTTTTGAATCATTTTAGTTAAAATCTAAAATATTCTTTAAGTTCAAGATTTTGGACAATTGTCATACATAGATTGTCCCTAACAATGCTCAATCTTTTACAACCTTTGCTTTACTGAATTCTTTTTGTAGAAATAATTCCACCGAAACTTCACATTTTCTTGAACACAGTGTCCTATGTGAGTCCCGAAAGTATCATTTGAAGGAACCATTTGTAGAGTTGCTAAAAAGCAACTTACACACTATACTAAATTCTTATAAAAACATGGAAACCATGAGAGGAGGTAGAGCCCTAAAATTTAGGTTTGCCAATTAGTAATTTTGAAATTTATTTTAATATTAAAAATTAATATATTATTATAATATCATCAGTCCGGTTCGGGTGGGCAAATCCGCCCATGGAACCGAGAACCGAACCGGTACCCACTAGTTCCCATAAATTGGAACTAGGAGTTAGACTGGTTCCCTCAACAACCACCGGTTCCGAGCGGTCCGGGCGAGTCCCGATTCTTTTGCACATCTCTAGTTACAACTCTAAAATTATCAGTAGACTCAATTATAATTCCCTTATCCTTTTCGTTTTTTAGCTTAGAGCAATTTCTTTTAAGATACCCCTCTTATCACAACTCTAACAGACAGCACTATTAGTCATAGACTGACTATGTTTGTTCATGTTTATACTACTCCTACTAACATGTGAATCAGTTCTTCCTCTATTTTCACCTACTAAGACAGTAGATACAAGTTCGCCATATTCTTTTCTACAAACGTCCTCACTTATAATTAAATCTCGAACCTCATGAAACGTTAAGCTTGTTGACCCAAAAGAATTACAAATAACGGTAACGATGATATTCCAATTATCAAGCGGTGATGATAATAGAATCAAAACACAAACCTCATTTTCAAAGTCAATCTGAACTGAATTGAATTAACTAATAATCACATTGAATTTACTGATATAATCTACAACTATGCACCTTCGCTCATCTTCAAGTTAAATAGACATTATATCAAATAGACCTTATTGATCACAAATGGCTTTTCATACATATCCAACAAGGCTTTCATTGAACTCGCGATGGTATTCTCTTTCATGGTGATGAACACAATGTTACAAGCCAACGTCAGCCAAATAATGCCCAAAGCTCGTTTATCTAGCAATTCCTAATCAATTTGTTTCATCGTCTCTAGCTTCTCCCCCAATAAGGGCAATTGCAATTTCATTTGGTAGAGATAATCCTCAATCTATATCTTTTAGAAATCAAAATCATTCCCATCAAATTTGTAGATTCTCACTTTTCATTCTTCCGTCATCATCGATTCGCTTCAACTCAAAGAATCCTAACTCTAATACTAATTATTGCAAAAGCAAGTGATCGAACAATAAAATACATAAAAAAAAAAAATAGATTCGATACATGATTTACATGAATAGCAATAATGAATTTCACTATAGATCGAGCGATACAATAGATATTACAATAATATTCATGTAACTCAAACATTCTCAATGTTCCCAAGCCCTGATTACACCCAATAACTCAAGCGGTGTTTAGCCCCACAATTTATTACTAAATAATTTCTCAATTTTACAAGGGAATTATATACAAATTTTTACCGCAAGAATTTAGTTGACTTCAACACTAGTATCCGGATGTAATTATCTGAATTTGAAACCCCACGATGAATTCTTCTATACATCAACAACCACAACAAATACTCACACAAAAGCAACGGTGCTTCAAGAAATCTCTAACAACAGCGTGCCTTCTTCTCCACGCATGGTCGAATATATGGTCTTCAAGTCCACAGTGGACTTTTCAAATCTTGAAAGTGCCTCCCACGTGGATAGGAAAGAATATTTGTTTCCTTTTGGAACTCGGACTTTTCAAATCTTGAAAGTGCCTCCCACGTGGATAGGAAAGAATATTTGTTTCCTTTTGGAACTCGGACTTTTCAAATCTTGAAAGTGCCTCCCACGTGGATAGGAAAGAATATTTGTTTCCTTCTGGAGCTCCGACTCCAATAGTAACTTCTTCGTCCTCTTTTCCCACGATCAAAGTCTAATATCATGTTTGACTTCAACGCTGAACAGGAAACTTAGATTTGTGTATATCTTCCTTTTTTGGCTTTTCTTGTTAGCAAGAAGTCCTTTTTCATTATTAATATTATTATTTCTGGAATTCAACTTTTTGCTTAGAATTTAAATTTGAGACATATTTAAACACGTACTTTACCCACCTCCATCTAACCCCTTTGTGCAAACTATGGGAAAAATGAACTGTCCAAAAGCATAATAAAATAATTATTAAATTCAAGATATGTATTTTGAGAATGCCAAAATTTCATGGTACCTTTGGACCTGCCTTAGGCTGAGGCCTTTGGAAATACAATGATATGGTTCTTGCATTTACCCAACAGGCCCAAGGGGCATTGGGGAAGTGTTCCCAAACACACCTAGCTTTAATCAGTGAGTTCAACCTAGAATTTGTTCATGACAACAAAGCAGTGAATGGTTTAATATATATATATCTTTAGATGTTTATTATTCAACATTTCTTGAAAATTGCAACGTGGGTTCATAAAAAGTTCGAATTTTTTGTGCTTTTGGACAAAGAGATATAACACTATCTCAAACAATTAGCAATTTTCCTTATTTAAAGGATCCGCCGCCAGGAGAAGCCGTGAAAATGCTTGACACGAAGGATCGAATGACAATTCATTTGAAAAGACTTCACGAACCCAGAAGCTGCTGTCGATTAATGGAGTGCGCATCGATTTTGGGCATTCCTTTCGAGGTTCGTTTACGAAGTAAAGATGACCTGTGCAGAGTTTTCAGCAGCCTTGTGAAGGTGTTGAGTCCCCGTTCAATTGTGGGGTTGTGGGACGTAGGAAGGATCATTGGCCGGAGGTTCAAGCGAGGGAGGATGATTCGACCGGATGCACCTCCGACAGCGGTGCTGCTGGTGGAAATTCAACCATTGAGAGCTGTCAGACAGGACAGAGACCCAACCGGAAACAAGTTTCAAGTACTAGGAACCTGAGGTCGATGGTGGGTACAGCGAATGGATGCTCGTTTCGCCCAGAAAGAGTAGAAACCTCCAAGCATTTCAATGAATGGTCGTGCAGCGAATGGATGGAGCTCGGGACCAAAGACGATCAGGTATATCAATCTCATCTTAACCATTAATTACGCGGTTTCATTATCAAGCCTAAAGTGATCAACAGTTGAAACTTGAAATGAACTTGGTTTATATGATTTGTAGATTAGGTCAAATAAGTCGACTGAATTTGATAATTCTCGTCATCCAAACATTGGTCATTAGACATTCATTCTTTGCCTTAGTCCAGTATACGCATTAGCTGTACTTCCAGAATGTTGCATTTATTCGGTAAGAAATATGGTAAATCATTATTAAGTTCCACTAGACATGACCATGCACACATATGAGGTACGTGCCTAAAAAATAAAATAACTACTTACGAGAACCAAAACACAAGATTGTACACCGTGAAGAGTCTTGGCAAATCAAATACACTGCAAAATATGAATAGTGCTTCTGAAATTATAAGAAAGACAACTTGATACCTACAAATATCACATACCTCAGGAACCAAGAATTCACAGGCCATTGTTGCATGGATCCATGGAGGCATCCATGCACATTGGCGACTGAACATCATCCGGTGATGAACTACTGTTGTAGAGGATGAAACTTGATTTGAAGTCCATGTTGAGGGCGGGTTGTCAGGAGCTGACCTGGGCAGTGGATATACGTCGGGGACAGCTCAAAGGTGTAGCGCTGGAGGATCATCGAAAGGGTGATTTTCGCTTCTGCCGCCACGAAGCTCATCCCGACGCAAGATCGAGGTCCGAAGCCGAAGGGCATGAACACAACTGCATTGTTGTTGGTAGCCTTAGCTATGCCTTCTGAGAATCGCTCCGGCTTGAATTCATGCGCATCTTCCCCCCAGATTTCAGGGTCATGGTGAAGCTTAAGGGTCGGTATAAAGATCTGACTATTAGCAGGAAGAACAAGCTTCCCTAACCTCAGTTTCTTGCCAACTTTTCGAATCAAGTTGACTACAGAGGGGTACAAACGCAGAGTTTCGTTCATGATCATGCTAATCTGCACATGAAAATGGAAAAATGTTTAGTTAGTCATCATGTCTAACCTACAATTCGAGTGAATCGAAAAAGGTTGACTGGGACCAAGACTTGAGTTGTTTTCTATACCTTCTTAAGCTTTCCTAGTCCATCGGAATCGGGGTCTTTATTCCCAAAAACATTGAGAACCTCCCTTCTTGCTTCCTCTTGCCATTCTGGATTAATCGCTAGGAGGAATAACATCCATGCCATCATTGAGTTGGCAGTTTCTTGTCCGGCGATGTAGAATGTCTTGCACTCATCCACCAGATTATCTACCGTGAATTTTTTGCTCTTGTCCGTATCGTGCAAAGCCTTCACAAGTTGTCCTAGGAAATCATCCCCAAAGCCATCTTCTTCACCGGCCATCACCTTCTTCTCTCTTCTCTTGACCATCTCTAAGATGGAATTGCGTATGCCTTTCTCAAGTTTCTCCGCTTCGACTTCATCCGCTGTCTTCCAAAGGTTTCTGCCAGCAGGATTCAGAACAAATTCCATAATTAGTTAGGCCTAATTAAAACTCTGATTCTGAGACGTGAAATGTCCCAAGTCTTTTGAGGCTTGAAGTTTGCATTTGCACAAATGAACAAAACTGTTGCCTGACCCTCGTCAGAAATTAGTAGCTTGCTAAGTGTGATCTCACATCAGTAATTTTAGTGATAAGAATAGTTATCAAAAAACAGTGTACCTCCTTCGAATGCATTTACTCACCTGGAAAACTTGTTAGAATAATCAAGTTCAGATGTCTAAAGTTCGTTCCAAAAGTGATAATCACTGTACTTTCTAGCTTCTTCATTATAAAAATGGTCAAAACAAAATTTTCCTAGAAAAAATGTGCAGTACCTTATTCCCGGTAACCTTATATTGAAAGCATTTTTGGATGTTAACGTAGCCAATCCTGTCAACATCTGAAAAATGTTCCTTCCCTCAACATAGCTGCTCCCGAACGCAGTTCTTGAAATCACTTCGGATGTCAATAACTTAAACTCTCCGAACACCTCGATCTCTTTCCCTTCTTGATTCTTCCATTTTCCTAGCATTGTGTGAACACTCTCCACCATTGCCGGTGCCATATTCTGCAATTTCAATCCCCCCAAAATAATTAGTAAAACCTCAAATCAGACAATTCTCTTTTTCGATCGAGTTCAACTACCTTCAAACTTTCCCCATGGAAAGCGTGATTGGCGAGTTTACGCTGGTTTGCCCATTTCTTGCCATCGTTTGTACTCACGAGCCCATCTCCTAGAAGCTTCTTGGCAAAGTCCTTAGTTCCTGTTTTTGGGTATGTTTTCTCTCTGTTAAGCAGCACCTCCTTAATAAGCTCTGGCTCTGTGATGACCAGTTGAGCTTGAGGTCCATGCCAATTCAGGTAATTCTTCCCTACAAAGTTGCACAAAAGTTCAACATCAGAGCGTCACGACACTAATGAAACTTAAGTTTAGTATTCTGGTAATTACCGTATGTGTCTATCCATGTGTTGACTTGAGGGTGAATCTTAGGGAATATGTCGTGAGAGAGATTGTTCATGGGCGTGTTCCTGACTTCCATCTTCATCTTGATTGTTTCCTTGGTGCTTCCGTGGAGGAACCTGTAAGGAGGGCCTGAGATCCCTTGTTGGGCCATCATCCTCTGTATCCTGAGCGGGTTCCACCATAGCTTGTGCAAGAGCTTGGCAAGAGACCAGAGAAGAAACAGAAACAAAGAGCTCAGGAAGATGACCGATTGCATGGTTCAATTGGGGGATCAAACGATAAAGGGAATGAAAACAGTGAAAATTATGATACTGGGCTTCTCTTATGAAATGAAAAAGTTCGATCGATTTAGGTATTTATTATGTCTTTCGGAGAACTCTACGAGCCAGACGGTGCGACGGTCAAGATTAAACAACCTTTGTTGGGAAGGTGTCGGGAAAGATCTTTCGGTCCACGTTTGACATTTTGGCTCCATTTCAGAGGAAACGTGGGATAGGGACGAACTGATTAACGTCATCCGTGACTTCCTTGCCGATCTGGAATTATTAAAATCAACCCAGAAAAGGAAGAGCACTTAACGAGCTCACTATTGGGTGATCCGGATGCCTGCGTATTTAATTCATTAAAGCCATATGAATCGCGTGATTCCCAAGGAAACCAACAACCGGCGGTAATCGTGATGAACAAGTTGTGCATGCGCCCGGTTCCCCTCCAAGCCCACGACTGGTTGGCGTCTCGAATGTACGCATTCTGTCGTAAAGCCCTTTCCAAAGCCAAACCTTACTGAGAATTCGATGAATAGAGAATTCGTCAAACTTTTCAATTAGAGACACGGGTCTCGATTTGTTTTCTCATTTGACCAGCGTTACATGACACAAGCTGTCTTGGTGTTCTCCTCGACACCGGAACTGTTTCTAAACAAATAATCTCTTTTACAAGACGCGACATAGATCGATGAAAAATTCAAGGGCCAATGTATAAAGGACGCACCCACCCGTGGGCAACGCAGGTGGTATTCGCTCTCTCCTATAACGCTACGGTCGAGAGTTCGAATCCCCTCGTTGTCAATATGATTTAAGTGGGGGGTCCTAGCGGTAAGTTGCTGGCTGAGTCTCCCCCGAGATTTACATCTAAATAATGGTTTGCGACAATGTTCAACGGTGCCAATCGGAGGGCAGTGTGACCACGTAAGGGGTCTCCAGTGGTTCCTTGATAGAAAAAAAACGTGAGCACGGGGATGACATCGGACGGGACGAGGAAACACCAAGACCATCTATCACTCGCTTTCATCTTTTTCTTGCTTAGCTCAAAAAAGTCCTATACCGCACAATCTTTAATGACAGAACCAAAAACAAATTTGGCCTTTTATTTCCGTTGCTTCGTCAACACGCTTGTATAAAGGTAGCCTAGCCACCACATATTTTTCCTGGGCTTGTGGAGTAAAATAGTGTAACTGTGTCGGTTAGGTTGATGTCATTTTAGAAGGAATCTTTGTGTTGGGTAGGGATGAGCATGATCCGAATTGAGCCGGTCCACTCCATAACCCTAAGACCAACTTACACAGTATTGATCCTCAATTTTTTAGACCAAGAATTGACCTTATTGAGCTTGGGACAGACCAAATGAGTTCAGTTCAATTTCAGGGTCAACTTGTGACCAACCAATAATTTTTCAATTTCATGTTTTGTACTTCCTGAAAAAGCCACCGAGGACTGGATTGACCCAATGAGTTCAATGACAAGCAAGGTCAGCTAAGAGAGGCGAGCGGTGAGCGTCGAGCAAGGCGAGCAGCAAGCAACAAATAGGCGAGCATCAAGCGGTGAGCAACACAAGTGACCAAAAGCAAGTGAGACAGGTGTCGAGTGGTGAGCAGAGAAATTATTTCTTTTGATTTTGGCAAATTGAAGACTAAGTTGACGAATAAGATAAAAGACAACAAGTACTAAAGAAGAATGCCATCATGAGCTATTTATACCCTTTTGGATGCCATAATGACTCTTCACTAAAACATTTTTCTCATTTGTAAATTATGACTGTTGACGTCGTAAAAAACATTAAAAATCTAAGTTATTAAAGAACAGTGTAAAATTACTTGGGCTCCTCACTCATGAGTTGTTTAATGTTATTAACGCCGTTTATTTTAGGATTTTTCTCTATATAAAAAGATTATATATATAGTTAGGGTTGGTTTGGGATGAACCGTCTCTAAACTTCCAAGATCGAGGATCAACTCGTATAATGTTGATCTAGGAATCTTAGGATCAAAAACCGATCCAATCTCCTTGAGAATCGAATCAAGACCAGTAGGATTGGGCCAGTCCAGAATTAACCCTAAACCGATGCTCACCCCTAGGGTTGGGGTCAATGTCATTTATGAA
This sequence comes from Eucalyptus brandiana, assembly GCA_014182725.1. Classification (NCBI taxonomy): domain Eukaryota; kingdom Viridiplantae; phylum Streptophyta; class Magnoliopsida; order Myrtales; family Myrtaceae; genus Eucalyptus; species Eucalyptus brandiana. Next base: position 37,415,665 of record CM024669.1, read on the forward strand.
GGAATCTTTTGTTTGTCCAATCCAACAACTTTTTTGAGTATGGTATGACCATATGAGACATGAAGAAAAGTCAAACTGTGAGACATGGAGAAAAGTTAAAGTGAGATTTGATCAACGTCCTAAAGTAAAACAATGATGGAGCATGTCCATAGCGATTGAATCAAAATTAATAAGCTCTCTCATGTCGCGTAATGTGTTAAGTTTACTTTATTGACACCTAAATTTTCTCATTTTATTAAAAAATTAACTACATAAAAAAATTAAAATTTAATTTCTAAAAAAAATAAAATAAATAATTTTCATTAAAATGCATTGCACACAGACATTAAGGACAATTGCATTATTCCGTTAAATAATTAGAAATATATATAATTAATTGATTTTTTTATATTTTCCTTTAAAAATCGGAAAAAAAGAGGAGATTCGGGAGAGAGCTTGAGGGAGAGAACTACTTGAGTGGAGAGCAAGAGAGAAGGTCGACCGTGCTTGAGATCGCACTCCCCGGCGCCCTTTTTCCGCGTAAAAAACAACCCCCTTTGACCCGAGGATCTCGTCTTGATGACACCAGGGCGGCCGGCCACGGCTCGATCCGTCTCACGCCCGCCTGCTGGCCGCCGTCGGCAAGCCGAGTAGGGCCCCCCTACCCAAGCGCACCGACGCGTTCCATGTTGCTCTATTTTTTAGCTCGCCGGATCGGGGTTCACGGTTCTTCAGTTCGTTCGAGTCTTGACCGCGGCGGTTCTGCGTTTTATTGCCTATTCGACCCTGCTTCGTTGCCTATAGCTAGCTCGGTCTCGGCTTGATGTCCCGTCGTGTTGTCGTCTGCCGTCTGCCCTCCAGCCGACGCCCACCTGATGTTCGACGAAACGTCTCTTCGATGCTCATAAAAGTCGCGATCGCCTTGCTAAAACCGTAGACCCCTTTATCCATCTTTGTTTGGTTTTTATACGTCATTGTCACGATTACTCACTTATTTTCTTCATTATGGTTGATGAGTGGCATGCTTTGCGTTCTCCGTTCCGGCGATGGATTGTGGCCAACCGCAGCACTCGCCGAGGGTGAGGGCAGATGATGGACGAGGAAGAAATGTTAGTCCTGCGTCTTCTGTAAGCACGATGGAACTTTAATCTTAATCTTCCGGGCTTCTGCTTAGGATGAGCGAATATGTAAATTTGTTAAAGATTCTGGGCGTGACAAGGGGAGGCTACGGGAAGGAGGGGAGCCTCGGCCAGGAAAATATTAAAAATTCTGAAAAATCTTGAAAATTCAAAAACTCAGAAAAATCCATGGAAAATTTAAAAAATTCGGAAAATTAAATTCTTTAGAAAATTCAAAGATATTAAAAATATTTAAAAACTCCTAAAGATTCTCAAAAAATAAGAAAATTTCCAAAAAAGAAAATTAGAATTCCTTGAAAAGCTTAAAAATTTGTTTTTAGGTAATCTTCTTTTAAAAAGCGGGAGTTGTTTGATCTAAGATTGTGCTCAAAATTGTATTAAGCCTTTAGGGCTCTACTTTAGGATTTTACTTATCCTTATAGACAAGTGCCATTGATTGCATCCTCTCGATATGACTTTGACTTCCTTTTAGCTTAGTTAGGATTGGCATTTATTTATCTCTTAGTGTTAAATGCTTAATTTCCCTTGCAATTTATTCAATAGTTCATTTGGTTGTTGTTTGTTATTTTAATGATTGAACAGCCGCATGATCACTTCATATGTTAGTTGTTAAGTCTAAAATCAATCCAAATTGCTTGACAAAAATCTTTTTGAAATGAACAATATTAGATACCGAATTAATATTAATTGATTAATTAGTGTAACAAAATCTCTGACCTTAGATTCTCCACATATGTAGGAAGTGAGGTACATTCCTATATTTCACTTAGTTTTTAATTGACCCCAATAGGCTGGTGGTGACTATTTATTAGAAGATTATTATGAACACTCCAATGTCGCGTAAGGTATGAGCCAGGGAAAGCCCATGCCTAATCATGGGCCATAGGCTTATTTTTCAGGCAATATCCCTAAATCTAAATATATTCACTCCCTCAAAGGGTAGGTCGTGATGGTAGTTGCGTGGGAAAAGCATTTGTAAGAAGAATGCTGAAGAGAGAGAAATAGATAATTTTTTATATATTGTGATTATGTATTCTTTTTAATATATTGAAATATACTGACAATTCATAATTTTCTTTTCTACTTTGGTGCCGAGTGCACTTCACACCCAATGCACCTAAAAAACTTCTCTATCCTATTTCTTTCTGCTCTGTATTCATGCATCAAAGCAAATAAATACATTCCCAATGCTCGACAATGTTCAATCAAGTGCATCATTTCCGTCTAAGTAAGCAAAATGGTGGTTGTGTTACGATGTCTCTGACATGTTGCTAAGTTGAGCTTTTCTTTTGGACGGAGGTATTTTTTGATGCCGCAAAGATGCTTCTTCTCATAGTAAGTTTTCCCTCAGTAGTGCCTAGCTTATCCGCTTGTTGTAACCATGCCAATCGTGTCAGCCATGTTAAAGTTATCGTCCTGATAGCAAAGTTGACTGCAAAGGATGCATACTACTCGGCTTCAATTTCTCTGATTCTCGACCTCTCACTTCTCATTTCGAGAAGTTGACTACACCACCAGATTTGCCACTATCAGACAATCAACATATTAAAATCTTCTTGTCAATGGAAGCTGGAGCCATCACATGCCCCACCACTCGCCTTGCCACCTTGGATTTGTTAAGCTAAACATAATTGAAGATTTTGTGACATTGTTTTGATTATATTTCAAACTCAAGTTGATTTGTTTTAATTTAACTTGCATTTGATTCTTTTCAATATAACTTGCCTTTGAGGGGGGATGTTAGCAATATTAGGATATTAAATATCTTCTAGAGATATTGAAGATATTTTCTTTGATTTTCTACATCTATTTTGATTATGCATATTTTATTTCATTTCCTTTGATTTTCTCTATGTAAGCCTATAAATAGGCTTTTTATGTATTATTTCAATATATTGCAATATACTGAAAATTCCTAATTTTCTTGTATACTTTATATTTAACTCAACATATTGTTCATTTTATGGATTAGTGTCATGGGAGTTTTCCGATTTGGTTTAGGATAATCACTTTCATTCCATCAAATAGAGAATAATATTTTTTTTTTATCAAAACATAGAATGATATATTTTTTTCTTAATAAGAAATATGGAATAAAGTGTTCTCGAAACAACACGACAAACCCATGTGATAGAGGGAGAAGAAAGTAAGTGATCTCAATTATCTTGAACAATCTTTTGTTAGGATGGAGAAATATCAATTGAAAATGAATCCTCTTAAATGTGCATTTAGCATAAGAGTTGGGAATTTTCTAGGACTTCTAATTAATAATAAAGGGATTGAGGCAGATAAGAATAAGGCTAAGGCTATACTAGAATTGTCTCCTCCGACTAGCAAGAAGTAGTTGCAAATTATAATCGGGAAAGTACATATTCTTAGAAGATTTATCACTAACTAGTTTGACAAAATAGAGGTGTTTTCTCCTTTGTTGAAATTAAAAAATTAGGACGAATTCGTTTGGTGAGAGGAGTACCAACGTACCTTCAAAAGGACAAATGCATACTTGACTAGTCCTTGAGTGTTGATACCGTCAAAGATAGGCAGGCCTTTAAAACTTTATGTGTTGGCCACCGATACAACAATCAATAGTATGCTAGTGTCACGGGCCGAAAGATGGACGACCCGAGAGGTTCCCCAGAGTCGACCCTAACTCGCCCGTGGACCTCCTGCTCTCACTTGGATTCCCACCAAGCCTTCTCCTCAAACTGCAAGGATGGGCGAAGCTGTCATTAAGCTAGATTACAGAAGTCCGTTCCGTTATTTATGTTGGTAGACGGTAGTTGGCACTTATGCTGATAGTTGAGGCGGTGCGATCTCGTCCGCCGGTAGAATTCTAGATCAATGGATGTAATCCGAGGTCCTCAACTATAAAAGGGGTGTCCTCCTTCATTTGTAAATCATCCACTACTTCCGCAATACAAAGCAAGTCTTCTTTCCAGAGCTCTTCTCTCTAGATTCTCTCTCTCTCTACAATCCGGGTAAGGCGAGCGAGTGAGCGTTCGACTGTGAAAGGCTTAGCTTGGGTGCTTCGGCGATCCATTCCGATCCTAAAGTGCCCGAGTCGCCGCACGGTCACGATCCCAATCGATCGGCCCGTGACAAGTGGTATCAGAGCTAAAGAGAGATTCGTTTCCAAGAGATTAAAGAGCACCAACTGTTCGAGAGAATGTCAAGCCATGATGCGGCTATAGTTGGAGAGACTGCGCCAGGCATAGACACGCGCAGCAAAGCAAAGAAAAGAGATCGCTCAGTGGATGCTGCGGCTACATTCGATGAGAAGATCGGGAAGGTCCGGAGTGTCGTGTTCGAACTCATGGAAGGTCTTGACAACGTGCGAGACCGGATCACGGAGGTTGAGGGCTCAATCCGTGAAGACTTCACGACCGGCATCAACCAAGCCACGGCTCCATTGTTCGACAAGGACGAAGCTCTCGAAACATCGATCAATGGTTTGAATGAGCGCGTCCAAATAATCGAGGAGGTAAGCCCGTGTAGGGACGAGGTTGAACCATGAAGGCGGAGATCCAAGAGCTCAAGACCGAGCTCGCCCTATGCAAGCTAAGCATCACGAATGGTGCGGCGCCTACTCAAACGGTGACCAAGATCGAGGTCCCAAAGCCGAAGGAATTCAAAGGCAACCGGTCCGCCCAAGAGGTGGACAACTTTGTGTGGAGCATGGAACAGTACTTCGGCGCCGTCAACATACATGACGAGTCGATCAAGATACGAACCGCTTCCATGTTCCTGTCTGATACGGCGATGCTGTGGTGGCGCAATAGGTGCGACGAGAGTAGACGCGGCGCTGATCCCGTGAACATGTGGGACGACTTCGTGAGGGAATTCCGCGACTATTTCTTCCCCGAGTTCGCTCAACAAGAGGCCCGAAGCATGCTCCATCGCCTCGAGCAAAGAGGCACGATCTGAGAGTACGTGAAGGAGTTCATGGAGCTCAAACTCCAGATTCGCAACCTAAGCGAAGAAGAGGCTTTCGGAGCGTTCATGGATGGACTCAAGCCATTGGCACAACTTGAGCTGAAGCGGTGGGATGTGAGTATGGCGCATGCGCTGAGCATAGCTGAGTCTCTCGTTGACCTCACCAGAGTTGAACCGAGGAGCAACCGAGCAAGAGATTGGAGGTCGGATCGACCCGACGACGAAGGAAGAAACACTCCCCGAGGCACACCCGATCAAGGCGGCCGAGCCAAGACGTGGGGAGAAGGGTCTTCCAAGCCGTCCTTCCAAAGAGGTCGACCACTGTTCGACTACGCGAGTAAGTTCGATCAACCTCCGCCCTCTCCTTGCTTTATTTGCAAAGGTCCGCAGTGGACCCAAAAGTGCCCGAAGAGGAGCCGCATCAATGCCCTCCTTGCCATCAACGAAGAGAATGAGGTGCCCAAAGAAGACAAACGGCAGATCTGGATTGGAGCGATGAAGATGATCAACTCGGCTCAAGCCCGATCGCCGACCAAAGGAGAAGGAATCACTCCAAACACCGACATGTTCTTCGTGGAGGTCGAAGTGGGCGGCCTAACGCTTTACGCTTTGGTCGACACCGGCGCATCCAACATGTTCATGTTGACCGAGGTTGCGAAGACCTTGGGACTTCACGTGGAGCCATCCGAGAAGTCGTACAAGCCGATCAATTCGGGCGACTTCCATGGCGTAGGATCAACACCCAACGTGGATGTCAAGATTGGTGGATGGAAGGGCCGAATGGCGTTCGAGGTAATCCCTCTTGACGACTATGATCTCATCCTTGGAATGCAGTTTTTCCATAGTGTGGGAGCCATGATCGACATGAGGACCAAGTGTCTGATGATCCTCGATCAAAAGTGCCCGTCGATGATCCCCATGATCAAAGGGGTGGTCGACACCAAGACCATCGCGTCGATCCGGCGCCTCGACAAGAGCTTGAAGACCGTCATGCGCATCAACAAGCTGTCCGAGGTGAAGCCAAAGGTCAAGTTGGATCCTACTCCAACAAATGCTATGCCAATCCAAGCGCTCTTCCCCGAGGTTGAGTGCGTGCCGCGTGCTCCGTCCAAGCCGAAGACCGAGCCGCGTGCGTCCGACTTCATCATCGAAGGTTGTGGTCCTTCGTTCATGAGCGTCCGAGCGAAGCAAAACAAGAAGAAGAAAGCTCATGCTAAAGCCCGCAAGGCTACCCGTCAAGCTGAGAGTGACAAGGACGTCGCTCGATTGAGTGGGGGAGAATGTCATGGGCCGAAAGATGGACGACCCGAGAGGTTCCCCAGAGTCGACCCCAACTCGCCCGTGGACCTCCTGCTCTCACTTGGATTCCCACCAAGCCTTCTTCCCGAATTGCAAGGACGGGCGAAGCTGTCATTAAGCTAGATTACAGAAGTCCGTTCCGTTATTTATGTTGGTAGACGGTAGTTGGCACTTATGCTGGTAGTTGAGGCGGTGCGATCTCGTCCGCCGGTAGAATTCTAGATCAATGGATGTAATCCAAGGCCCTCAACTATAAAAGGGGTGTCCTCATTCATTTGTAAATCATCCACTACTTCCGCAATACAAAGCAAGTCTTCTTTCCAGATCTCTTCTCTCTAGATTCTCTCTCTCTCTCTACGATCCGGGTAAGGCGAGCGAGTGAGTGTTCAACTGTGAAAGGCTTAGCTTGGGTGCTTCGGCGATCCATTCCGATCGTAAAGTGCCCCAGTCGCCGCACGATCACGATCCCAATCGATCGGCCCGTGACACTAGCACAAAAGAATGATGAAGGTAAAGAGCAGGTGGCGTATTATCTCAGCAAGATATTGAATGATGCCAAGAGCAGATATAGGGCAAGACTTGGCCATAAGCCGGCCTAAAGGCCGGTCATGAGTCAATTGGCCATTCAAGGATCGATAACCTAAGGTTTAGTTATAGAGTATTCGACTATGGAAAGGTTATTCGATCATAAGGATCGATCGTGGACGATCACGTACCATCATGGATCGACAAATGATCATGGCTTGATTTCGCCCAGTCAATGCACCGGTTGCCAATGATTTCGTCCAGGCATTGAACTGGTTGTGGACAATCATAAAGCAATTCCATGCGATTGTGAGTTGGTAAGAATCGATCAATTTCACATAATTACATGACAACCAATAATCGACCATGGATTGAATGAACTCAACGTGGTTCAATTTCGGACTGACCAAGATTCATAGTGCAAAACCTTGGACTAGTCACAGGATTGGTTACAAGACTAGTCGACTGGCCTAAGGATTGACCACATGACTGGCCAATTAGAACTGACCCATGAGCTAGCCCATGAATTAGTTAGAGGACCAACTAACTGGGCCAAGACCTAGCCGGCAAACTCAGCCATGACTCATTTTCTCAATAAAGGGGATTTCGAACTCGATTTGGCCAATCAAGCCGAATTGCGTCTGGCTTTGTTTGGGAATGGCTTAGGCATAAACCTTAGGCTAAATAAGGTTGTCGATCGCGATCAAACTTGATTAATCCCTACTGAATGACAAGGCTTTCAAAACTTAGATATTTTCTTAACATGCATTTAATGCTTTTGGCTTATAGTTAATTAATGCACATTGACTAAGAGTGGACACTTTGCATGAAAGGCTCTTGGAAGACAAGTTTGAGGACTTGGACTTTGGCTCATTAATGAGGAGACACCCAGGCCTTGGATTAGCCAAATCTTCCTAGAAATGAGTGTGAATGAGTGTGGGCGAGTGTGAACGCAATAAATGAAGATAATGAATGTAGATGCTTATGTGTCTCAAGTGATTAATGAAGGGAGGGTGACTCATGACCTAAAAGAATAATGGCAAGTGATCTTACAATCCAAGAAGGGCACCACCTCTCGTTCATAGACTTGCCACCTTTGCTCTCCTAGGTTTTGACTTCCCAGTTTTCGAAACTGCTGGACCTTTCTTGTTTTCCAATTTTATAAGAACTCTGTGTTTGAATTTGGAAAATTTTCCTTCATGAAAGTTGTTCAAAACATCTTGACCTATAACACACTTAAATTTTATATTTTTCTAAAATGAAATGGTTGGGACGAATGCCCAATCATTTACCATCTTGAATCTGCTTAGTGTAGTAAAAATAATGACCAGATTGCTTTCTCGAATTTCTATAAAAATTTCATTTTTGAATTTGGATATACTTTCTTCATAAAAGTTTTAAATGACATTCATATCTACAACATATTAAAATTTCAAAGAGTTTTATGAAGATTTGGATTTTTTGATAGGTCTTTCTCTCTAACCATTGAATCTGCTTGACGGATGAATTGTTGGTTTATGTTCAGTGATCTGGTTCTCTTTCCACAAAATGAATTTTTCTAGGGTTCCTTCATAAAAAAATGTTAATGAAGATCTTCCCTACAACATATTAACATTTCATAATTTTTCAAACTTGTTTGGTAGGGTAATGACATTGATTTCAGAAATTGCTTGAAACTATTTTTCACCTCAGTATAAGAGAGTCACACGCCCAACTTGGAGGGTAAAGGGGCTGCACGCCCAACTTGAGAAGCAAGCTAATCTAGAGACTTCTTAAAATAAGATGATAATACCTCAAATATCTTTGGACTCTAGTTCTTTAATGCCAAGTTGAGGTGTTCCTTAAAGGAATAGGTCATAATGCCTTATAACCTAAAAACTTGGAGAGCAAGTTTGTGGGCTGAACATTTCTAACCTAATGATTACTCAAAATCCAAACATTAAATGAGAGACTTAGTCATTGGCTTAGGTGTCCCCATAATAATTACATGTAATTATTGCATGATGACTCAACCCATTAAGTGGACCAATGGAAAGATGAGCAAGTGTCGCCCCTAGGAACTAAATTTGCTACCCATCTCTTTAACTTGCCACCTTCTCAACCTAGATTATCCACCTATATGAAGATGACTGGTCCATTTGGAAAGATCATAATGAGAGGTTTGCCTATAAATAGAGGCATTTCCCCTTTGCCCTCATTTCCACATCACCTCCTCTTCCTCTTTCACTCTCTCAACCTCCCCGTCGCTCTCTCTCTCTCTCTCTCTCTCTCTTTCTTGTGGTAGAGCCTCTCTTACCCATTTGCTTGCCTGCACATTGCTTGGTCATCTAGGCCATCCCTTGAAGTATTGTAAATAAAACTTACTAATATCTAGTTAGGATGTTGCATTACGCTAATCCAAGCGTGTAGCGAGTCCTTGATTGAAATGTTGTGACTATGTTCTTGCTTGAGATTCGTTGTGATTGCTTGGATCAGTTTAGACCTTGTTCCTTGATTGAGTTCGATCCTTGTTTGATGAGTTTTGGCCCGTGCTTTAGTTTGAGTTGCTTTGGAAGAAGCCCGGTTTGTGTGTTTATTTGATATTATTTGGTTTTCGCTTTAATACAAGCCTATTCAAAAAGCATTTTTGTGAAACTTTACTATTTCCTTACAAAACCATATCCAACCGTTTTCATAAGTGCACATTCTAGTTTATGCCCCGAGCTTCAAAAAAGGGTTTTGTCGGCCTTGACATATGTGGGATCATGACGAATTAGTCCTCTTTTAGTCTTGATGCATATCAAGGTGTATCGTTCCCGAGTCAACTTTGGTACTAGGTTGGTGAATATGTCATGACGGGCTAGTCCTTTCATGGTCTAAGTGCGGTCTCCCGAGCTAAGTTTGGTACTAGGTCAGTAAACATGTCACGACGGGCAAATCCTATCATAGTCTTGGTGCGATATCGAGGTATATGGTTCCCGAGCCAAGTTGGGTATTAGATCGGTGCTCAAACGTGTCAAATCAAGTCATGATCCTTGATTTGCGCTCGACATGCTTAACGTCTTGGTTTCGGTAAGTCATTTCATACACTTATGCATAGCATGCCTTTGGGCCCCTAAAGTAAAAGTGAAGATAAGAATCGGATTATAATGCTTGATGCATGATCACATGATGGACTAATTTCTAACCGTCGATCGATGAATTTCGGCAACGTTGCCTGACGAACTCATTGTTGGAGGATCGTCGTCACCCTTAGATTAAGGGACATTGCCCGATTAAGTTTGGATGCCCAATGGATGCATAGTCGGAGGATCGCCGTCACCCTTGGATTAGGAGACATTGCCTGATGGATTTCTGATGCTCGGTGGATTCCGGAAAAGTCGATAGATTTTGGCTATTAATGAATGAACATTGTTCATGAGTTCCTCACATTATGAAAGGGATTTTGGTTATGCTTGCATATTATTGAGTAAGGCATGAGTTCCTTATAATTTGTAATGGATCTTGTTTATGCTTTTATAATATTGAGTGAGGCGAGAGTTCCTTATGTTGTGGCTGAATATCGATTATATGCTTGCATATTGTTGATTGATGATTTCTCATGTTTCATCTAAGACAAAACTTTTGTTTTGCTATTGATCTATCATCGACTAATATTTTGGATGAATTATATGCTTGTTAATAGGCAAGGCATCCTCCTACCCGGCAATTAGTGGGTTTTACTTGTCGAGTATATGACTCACTCCGTTATTTTTTAGAATTGTTGGCATTGAAGTTTCCCACTAGTGTTGGAGTTGCACTCTTGCTAGAGGAGCTAAGGGTTACCTGGTCTTTGGAGCGTAGAAAATGTAGTTGTTGTAAATAGAACAACTTGTGACAAAGGGGCTGTAAATATAACTGATATAATTATATATCTGCAAGTGGTTGTTTTCCTAGCTATTTAATGTTGTTTGGGTGTTGTTTGTAATGCTTTCGCATGTGCTTAATGAAAATATAAAAAGAACATGACGGTAATGTGCTTGGGATGTTACGAAAATAACCACCCTGCTCGTGACCTTGGGGATGGAGTCGGGGTCGTTACAATAACAAACTCATGTTTGTCAACATCTCGAAGATGTCTCTCCCCTTGACATAGCTACTCCCAAATGCTGTCCTCGAAGTCACTTCGGATGTCATTAACTTGAATTTTTCGTACACATCAATCTCTTTGCCATCTTGTTGCTTCCATTTCTCAAGCATCATATGAACACTCTCCACCATTACCGGAACCATGTTCTGCACTTCGGTTAGTTTCGTAAATGAAACATGATGATAGCGATTGCCTCTAAATTAATAAGCTCTCTTACATAATGCAGTGCGCCAACTTTATTTAATAGAGTGGTCCAGACTACCAAGTCAGCGTGGTCTTAGATCACTCGGGAAGCGACACATGGAGCCATGTAAAAGGGTGGGGCCAGCTCGTGTGAACGAATTTCTGCACGAAAAATGATTTTCTCTCTCTTAATAGCCAGACACTCCGGCCGGCCACCCAGTCTTTCGACTGGCGACATCATTGCCCTGTACCGCGCCCGGCAGTCGTCGAGAGGCCGGGGAAGGCATCGCGGAGCTCCGCCGTGGCTGCCCGTACCCCCGTAGAGGGGGCATTGTGGCCGGGTCAGCCAATGGGGCCGGAATCTTTTTCGTCCCCCGGATCCCGGGGACTATCCCGTCTTTCCGGGATGTCAGAGCCTTTTAAGGACCTGCTCAGGTCCGAGCCCTGCCCTCTCTATGCTCTCTCCCTCTCTCTTCTGCTCTGCACCCATTTAATTCTCTCTCATATTCTCTCTCCTCTTCGTCCTCTCCTCCAAAGGAAGGAGAAATGCAAATCCTCCAGCAAATTTTGAATCTTTGTCAAATTTTGCTACTTCGGGTTACTTGGCGTTCGTCAAGTGGCCATTCCCTGCTGTCGCCAATGAAGCACATTAAGGCTGCCCCTGTGCAGCGGCGTGGGACGGTGAAGCTGAACAGGGCAGCGTTACCGAAAGGAAGTGAGGTAGAGGCCGAGGGGCGTGCAACTGCCCTCGACAAGAGCTTTGGGTTCTCGATGTTGGAGTCAACACCTAATATAATAATGAAAGTCCATTATGCATGAAGCCTGGACGTGGGCAGCAAGTGTAAGCACGAAGGAAAGAGAAACTTGCGGCTGGCAACTTGGACGTGAAGGAAAAGTAGCCCACAATTGTTGACTCTTAACCAAGAAGAAAAGTTCAACTTCAACTCTTGCACGTTGAAGACAATGGCAGTGGAGTTCAGACGGTGAAGTCCAGGTGGTGAAAGATGCTTATAAATATAGGGTTATGTTAGTTTATTTAGTGAGAGAGTGAGATTTTAGAGAGAGTTATAAGCTTAACAAAGCTTGTGTGTATACTCCATTAAGTCTTTACAAGGCATATTGTGTAATATAATCTCTCTTTATGTGTTTACACTCTCTCCCTCCAAATCCTTTTGGTTACAACAATTGGTATCAAAGCAAAGGGTCGCATACCCTACAATTGGTTCCAAATCATTTTGGTTCCAACAGTCGAAGTTTTTTGGGAGCATGTACGAGCTTGGGAAAGAGGTTGGGACTTGGGAGAGTGCATCTTCATTATACTTTCTATTCAAGATCCATGATGGCTCGATTTTGATAAAACCGTCTTGGATGTCACGCCAACGATGGCATTTTTTTTTTAACTTCACTCCAGAGATCCGAAGCATGCAATTAGCCCTTCATGTTTCCATCCGCGGAGAAGATGCGGAGATGCGAAGGGGGGCACTGCGGGGGCGTCGGGGAGAGCGAGGTACGTGGAAGATCAGCTGAGGCTGAGACTAGTGGGATGTGTGTATGAGTGCGGGGATGACGGCGACGGCGACGACAACAATGGGAATGTCGGATTTCTAGAGAGTTGTCGAAGTCCTCTCCTCGCTTGAGTTTATCTTTTTTTTTTTTGGTATAAAATCTCGCTTGAGTTTGACTGGTAGATGGGATTCGATCTGGTGGGATTTTCTTTATTTCTTTTCTTTTTAGTTATTTCGATTTTGTTTCGTTTGGCCATGAATTTACTTATGTACATGACGAAATGCTGATTAACAGCGGGTAATCACCAAAAAAAAAGCGAGATTGCCTTTCGATCAAGCGGCTCTTTCTTTATTCTATTTCGCTTTTCTCTTTTCATTGATTGGATGTAAAATGCAATTTCGACCATTCTAGAGCTTTTGACTTCGAATCTTTTGTTCTCTCTTGCTGTCTTCAAAGTCCAACGTCGTCCATAAACAGAAATAACAGACGCTCGCAGAATTCTTGCTCTATGTGGTCACCGTGCATTGCTCAATTTGGAAACTTTCACAGTTCACTCGCCCCCGAGGGAGCTAAGACGCAATGCAAACATGACAAATTTGTTCTTAACCGATAGGAACTAGGAGATGATACTTAAAAACTGAGGGCGACCATCGACCATTGAACGCTCGAAAGGGATCCGAATGTGATTCACCACCCCACTTAAATTGGAACCGAACTCGTACTTGCTCTCCAAGAAGTTTGAGAACCCGAAGCTCTTGGGGAGGGCTGTCACCGGCCCCTTGGCCTCTGCCTCATTCTTTTTGGGTATCGCCGCCGCGTTCAGCTTCACTGTCCTGCGCCGCTGCACGAGGGGCTTCCTTAATGTGCTTCGTCCGTGACGGCAGGCCAACGGCCGTTGACGAACGCCAAGAAACATGGGGTAGCAAAATCTAGCAAAGATTCAAAATTCGAAAGCGTTCGCCGCAGAGGAAAGAGGGTTTGGTTTTCCTCTTCATTCTCCAGAGAAGGAAAGAACAATGAAGAGGAGAGAAAATATAAGAGAAGGAAATAAATGCGTGTAGAGCTGGAGAGAGAGTATGCGGCACGAGAGAGAGAGAGAGCGGCGAGAGGGTTAGCGTGTGCAGGGCCTGCAGGCCAGGTGAAAAAGAAAGAAAATTATTTTTGTGCAAAAATTCGAAGGCCCCCACACCTCCACGTGTTGCTTCCTGAGTGGTCTGAGACCATGCTCCGGGACCACCTAATATTGTCTCCTAGTGGTTGCTGGGGAAAATCAATTGTAAAAGCAATTGTGAGAAGAATGCAGAGAGAGAAATAAAGAATTTTCTATATCATTTTGATTATGTATATCTATTTTGATTTACTCTTATTTCTTCTATATAAGTCTATAAATAGGCTGTTTATGTACTCTTTTTAATATATCGAAACTTACAAAAAATTCATAATTCTCTTTTCTATTTTGTATTAAACTTCGCAATCTAAGTGCACTTTGCATCCGGTGTCCCAAAGAATTTCTCTATTCTATGTTCTTTTTTTCTTGCTTTGCACTTATGCATCCAAGCAAATAAATCCATCCCCACTGCTACTCGACATTGTCCGGCCAAGTGCATCATTCTCATCTGAGTAAGCGCCACAATGGTTGTGTTACAATGTCTTTGACATGTGGCTAAGTTGAGCTTTTCTTTTGTGTGGAGGTATTTTTCAATGCTGCAAAGATGCATCTTCATATAGTAACTTTTCTCTCGGCAGTGTCTAGCTTATCTACTTACTGTAACCACGTCGGCCATTTTGGCTGTGTTTAAGTTACTATCCCGATGACAAAGTTAATTGCAAAGGATGCATGCTACTTGGCTTCAATTTTTCTGATTTTCAATTTCACTTCTTGTTTCGAGAAGTCGACTACACCACCAAATTTGCCACTGTTTGACAATCAACATATTAAAATCTTCTTGTCAGCAAAAGTTGCAGCCATCACATGCCCCACTACACGTTGCCTCGCTTGGATCTAGCTAATTTTAATTGAAGATTTTGTGACATTGTTCATATTATTTTTCAAACTCAAGTTGATTTGTTTCAACTTAACGTGCATTTAAGGGGGGATGTTAACAATATTGGGATATTAAATATCTTTTAAAGATATTAAGATATTTTCTCTGATATTCTATATCTATTTTGATTATGCATATATAATTTGATTTCCTTTGATTTTCTCTATGTAAGGCTATAAATAGACTCTTTATGTACTCTTTTCAATATATCGAAATATATAGAAAATTCCTAATTCTCTTTTCTACTTATATTTAACTCAACAGATTGTTCATTTTACTAATGACACTGGGTAGCATTGGGTGGTTCTTCTTAATGAAGCTCTGAAAGTCCAGGAAGATTTTCAAGTTTAGCTTCAACAATGTTGAAGTTGCCGAAGACTAAACACGGTCCAAGGTTCTTCTTCTTTTTTGGGATCGGGAAACACACTCCAATTAGGACGTGCAATTTTGTGATTAGTGTCGCATTTTGATGAACGTGGTCATTTCATCTTTTTGATCTAATTTGTCCATCTCAACTTGAATATCTTTTACTTGACCAAAACAAAGGAAGAACAACAGTAGTATTAATGTGCGGTTTTTTGTTGTGTCATTTTATTTTATTAGGGTTTTGATGGAGCCAATAGAAGAGGCGTAGCCCTAACATACTATGAAAAATAAAAAATGAATAAAATAATCAACCGATCAATTTCTTGTCGCGCACCTGCTTCCATTTTTCTTGTCCTCGTCTCTGACATTTTCACAAGTTGGGATGGAGCCCAACAAATTCTATATACTAGCAAATATATGTTGGCACTCATCTCTATGCATAGATAGTGTACTACACAGTAAATGAAGGATGCACCAAACCCCAATATTTTTATGCTGATTAAGAACGATGATATGCTGATCATCAACATCCCCCTGGCCCCTTTTAATGTTTGACAAATCCTGGAAGCACAACACTGGACATTGAAGTATGAAGGCATCAATGGACAACATTTTACAGACTTAGACATTATTCATATGCCGGTGAACCAAGCTACAGTGGTTGAAATATGACTTGAAGTCCATGCTTTGGGCCAATTGTGAGGACTTGAACTGGACAGTGGACATAAGCAGGGGACAATTTGAAAGCATAGCGTTGCAGAATCATCGAAAGGATGATCTTCACCTCATGTGTTGCGAAGTTCATACCTGCACAGATTCGGGGACCAAAACTGAAGGGAATGAACACGATTGGGTTGTTGTTGGTGGCTCTAGCAATGCCTTCTGCGAATCGCTCTGGTTTGAAGAGAAGCACGTCTTCTCCCCAGATTTTGGGGTCATGGTGAAGCTTGAGATTTCCTATTATGATGTGAATATTGGCAGGAAGAAGAAGTTTTCCCAACCTAAGTTGTTGCTCAACTTGCCTCGACATCCCAATGACGGGAGGGTATAATCGCAGAGTTTCATTTATAATCATGCTCATCTGCACAAACAAAGAAATTATGGCAATTAGGCATCATGTTCATCATCTTGGCCTATCTAATTAAAGAAATTCTAGATAAGGCCATCCGCACTTATTTTTGTGAGATTGAACTTATTATGTTCAACCAAATTAACCCCACACCCATAATCCATATTCATACCGTCTTTAATTTTGCAATACCATCAGAGTCAGGATCATTGTCTCCAAACACATGGAGAACCTCATTTCTCGCTTTCTCTTGCCAATTAGGGTGCATCGCTAGGAGGAACACAACCCATGTCATCAATGCATTGGTGGTTTCTTGTCCGGCAAGGTAGAACGTCTTGCATTCATCCACTAGATCATCAATCGTGATTGTCTTGCTATTGTCCATGCCACGACAAGCCTTCACAAGATGTCCTAGGAAATCATTCCCAACGTCAGCTGCCTCACCGGTCTTCACCTTCTCTTCCCTTTTCTTGACTATTCCCAATATAGCGTCGTATATTCCTTTCTGGAGCTTCTCCGCTTCGATTTCATCCGCCGTCTTCCAAAACTTACTGAGAAGTATTCCAAGAGAGATTCCCCTAGCTTTTTAGGCTCATCAACTAAACAGAGATCATCCTAAAAAATTGCCACAAACAATTTGTTCTTAGGAAAAGGAGGCATACCTTAATCCTGGGAACCTTACATGATGAAGATTTTTGGTTAATAACACACCCAATCTTGTCAACATCTGGAAAATATTCCTGCCTTCTATGTAGCTGCTTCCAAATGCTGTTTTTGAAATCACTTCGCATGTTAATAACTTAAAATCTTCAAACACGTCAATCTCTTTCCCTTCTTGATGCTTCCACCTCGCTAGCATCACGTGAATGGTGTCCACCATCATGGGAACCATATTCTACAATTTAATATCAAAACCCACAAGATTAGTAGAATCTAAATATGTTAGTATAATCTCATTTCAGAGAACCATTCTCCTTTCTCGTAATCTTCTTAACAATTCCATTAATTCGATCTCGAAATGTGCATTCAGCACTTATTAATTGCATGAACTTTTATTAAAATTGAGATTGTTGAAGTAATGAGCTTGGAGCAGTTTATTATCAAAGCTTAATTACCTTCAAGCTTTCCCCATGGAAAGCATTATTAGCAAGTTTACGCTGTTTTGCCCATTTTTCTTCGTTGTTTGTGGTCACAATCCCATCCCCTAAAAGCTTCTTGACGAAGTCCGTAGCTGGTGTTTTTGGATACGTTTTGTCTCTATTAACTAATACCTCTTTGATCAGTTCTGGTTCTGTAATGACCAGCTGAGCTTGAGTCCCATGCCAACTTAAGTAATTTATCCCTACAAAAGTCACAAAAGATCCAATCAACAATTTAGGGTCAGATCATCCCACAACAGTTTTCATTAGGGACATTAAGTAGAGCATAAAATTGAAACTAAAACGTAGGACTTAATTCATTTACCGTATGTGTTAGTCCATGTGTGGATTTCAGGCTGAATCTTGGGGAATATGTCATGAGAGAGATTATTCATTGGTATGTCCCTAACCTGCGTGATCATCTTGAATGATTCCTTGCTACTTCCATGGACGAACTTGTAAGGGGGACCTCTGATTCCCTGCTTGTTCAGTATCCTCTGTATCCTATGTGGTTTCCACCATAACTTGTACCAGAGTTTGGCAAGAGACAAGAAGAAAAATAGGAACAGGGAGCTCAAGAGGATGAGCACTTGCATGGTTTCTTTCCAAGCTAGAAAGGGAAGGAAGTGGAGGAAACTAGATATCCAAATCTCGGATTGTGAAGTGATGATGATCAAGCTTTTAATGGCTTCAGCCGGAGAAATTCGATAACCGGGTGATAAGGTCATGCTCAAAATGATAGCCTTTCGGCATTGATTGATAGGGACGGCTTATACTAACATTAAAAATGTTGGATCTGCCGACTCTAGGATATTCCAAGAAATCATCCCTCAAGACAATCAAAGCGACATGATAAAGCTTCCTTGTGGGCTAGAATGTTTCCGTCTGTGAAGTTGTCCTTTACACAGGTAGAAGTTGAGTCACATTTCTCTTCGTCCTTTTACGACTTAAATAAGAGCGGCCTTATTTGTCTTTCTCATGTGACTTGTAGGTTGGTATGTTTTGCTAAAAGTATTTCCTAATATTTTGATAGGGACAGCTTATACTAACATTAAAAATGTCGAATCTACCGGCTCTAAGAAATTCCAAGAAATCATCCCTCAAGACAATCAAAGCGACATGATAAAGCTTCCTTGTGGGCTAGAATGTTTTCGTCTGTAAAGTTGTCCTTTACACAGGCAAAAGTTGAGTCACATTTCTCTTCGTCCTTTTACAGCTTAAATAAGAGCGGCCTTATTTTGTCTTTCTCATGTGACTTGTAGGTTGGTATGTTTTGCTAAAAAAATTTTCTAATATTTTGATAGGGACGGCTTATACTAACATTAAAAATGTCGAATCTGCCGTCTCTAGAAAATTCCAAGAATTCATCCCTCAAGACAATCAAAGCGACATGATAAAGCTTCCTTGTGGGCTAGAATGTTTTCGTCTGTGAAGTTGTCCTTTACACAGGCAAAAGTTGAGTCCCATTTCTCTTTGTCCTTTTACAGCTTAAATAAGAGCGGCCTTATTTTGTCTTTCTCATGTGACTTGTAGGTTGGTATGTTTTGCTAAAAATATTTTCTAATATTTTGATAGGGACGGCTTATACTAACATTAAAAATGTCGAATCTGCCGACTCTAGGAAATTCCAAGAAATCATCCCTCAAGACAATCAAAGCGACATGATAAAGCTTCCTTGTGGGCTAGAATGTTTCCGTCTGTGAAGTTGTCCTTTACACATGCAAAAGTTGAGTCCCATTTCTCTTAATCCTTTTACGACTTAAACAAGAGAGGCCTTATTTTGTCTTTCTCATGTGACTTGTAGGTTGGTATGTTTTGCTAAAAAGAATGATTTAGAAAATATTTTCCTAAAAACGATCACTTGTATCACTTATGAAAATAAATAAACAAAAATGTTTAGATATAAATTACTACTGATAACGAAAATATTTTTAATTGAATTATTTTTTTGCATGAAAAACGGCTAAAGCCGAATACAAAAATTTAACATTGTAAATCTACTATCCCTATTTTATCATATAATAAAACATGAAGTAAACTTATAAGAGGGAATAAAAAGAAACTAGTACCCAAGTGCTCTTCAATTTTAATATTAGCAAGTTAGCAAAGCAATTTCTTTCCTGAAAGTTATATTACACTTAATAGTCAAAGTGAGAGTGGATATCTTTAAGCAAAGTAGGGCTAGCATTATCTATCATAAACTTTGAACTAAGAAGATCCGTCATGGCTTTACAATCAATCTTAATAATGATCTTATAAAATCCAAGTTGTTTTGCGAAATAGAGTTGCAACCACAAAGACCAAAGTTTTGCTTATATCGATGAATATATTCCTACATGGCAAAATCACCAATCCAGTCACTCCCTTTATTTCTAAGTAAATGTGTTCCAAATCATTTATTTCTACTGAAGGAGGAAGAAAGGCCAATTGATCAAAATTGAATAAAAAGAAGAAACTTATTGTGTTGATTGAATCTTGAAATGTATTTCCAAGAGAAAGACAAACCTTCAATTATCAAGTTCCACCGCTCAAGACAACTCAAGACATAATTTAACATAGATTACGATGCCTTAATTTAAAAATATATTTGTTAAATTAGTTTTTATATTTAAGCATTGCATTTATCAGAATATGTATTGACAATGATCAATTGGACCAACCTTAGTGTCAACTAACTAAAATTAGACGGGTGGTAAGCTCGCCCAAGGCATATTAATAATGTCTATGTCATATTTGCTCTGGTGCTCACCACATGAAACTTTTGTCTTGTGTACGCCAAGTGACATGACATATAGCATAGTTTTGCCACATGGCAGACATTCGATCAATAAACTTTTAGCTTAATAATTGGTCATATGCTCGTTTTTATTGCTTGTTGGATTTAAATTTCATAAAATAAATAAATGAAAATTCTGAAGATTTTTTCTCTTATTGACTTTAAACTGGAAAGTGAAGAATAAATTAGAGAAAGCATTTTCTATTATACTCTATTATCTCTCAATTCTGATATTTAGTTTATATTAGTTTAAATATTAGAAAATGGATAAGAGAAAGTATATCAAGAACTTTTTAGCAAGCTTAAACGAAAAAAGGACAAATTAGAGAAAATATTTTAAATTATATTCTTCACTAATATGGCTTCTTTTCAATTTACTTTCTTCACTGTACTTGTAACCAGCCAAAACTTTGAGCCAAAGATAAAGTTATGAATAAAAATTGGGCTGATACCTGCCTCTTGCCAAAAGGTCAAGGAAGTTGGTGACCTAATGCCAATTATCAATATGTAATTATAATTTGACTAATCAGGAGCAATCACAAGGATCGAAAGCTCGTTCTATCCTACAGATAGGAAGGCACTATTAATTCTGGGGAGTTTCTATCAAGAGTTTCTTGAGAATTAAAGGACTTCAAGAACACGACCTATTGAATTTAGGTCATCAAGACCTCTATCAAATATTTTAAATCTTCATGACTTCTGAAACAGATCAAGCAGAGTTTACCTCATTTTTAGGAACACTCGACCATCTCGGGATGGATCGACTCTTTTCGTTTGATACCAAAGTCTCCAGTTCTTTCGCTTCCTGTATTACAGGTTTATTTGTCCAATATTTTGTTTCTTGAGTGCAATTAGATTTTGTTGAATTTGACTGCCCAAGGGTTTACCGGTGCAAGAACTTGGAATCTCTAAGGTTGGAAATTCAATCTTGATTACCTTAGTAGGGATCAAATCCCATATTCTTCATCACCAAAGTCGAGAGTTCGAAACCGTAGTTGCTAACGTTATAAGGAGGGGGCCATGGTGTTGGGGTCCTATGCTAGTCTCCCCCGAGATATTGGGGCCCAACCCTTCGTTGCCGTCTGGGCACAGAGGGCCCGTGGTGGAGTTCTCGGTTACCAAAAACAAAAAAAATCCCATATTTTTTGGTTGTCAATATGATCTAAATAGACATGATAATTGGTTTGCCGACTTGTTATATCTAATAGGATGAAAGCATATCCAGCCGGCCTTACCAAGCAAGGGGCCTGCCTGCCTAGGCCCACTTTTATTTTATTTTTTTAATCATGAACTGTAGTTTGTCTTTTCTTTAATCATCGACCAATCCATCTAAAGAACTTTTACGCTCAATACAGATATGGTCCAGTTCCAAAATGACAGCCTTTTGGCATTGATTCTTGGGATGATAGGATGATCCTAGAAAAAAATGAATGGTCCGAGCTCTGTCTATTGTCGGAGTTGGAGACAGGCTGATACTGACGCTGAAAAAGCCGCAAATGCGGCTCTAGGATTTTTCAAGTAATCATCTTTCAAGACAATTAATGTCATATGATAAAGCTTCCATTGTGTGCTTAAAAGTATAGGTGCTTCATTCAGGGTTGGACGCCATAATTTGAAAACATCTTTGTTCACTTAATTTTTATATTCATGCATTGTATTTATTAGTTTATGTGTGCAAAAGGATTGATTGACTCACCTTAGTGTCAAGTAACTAAAATTAGATAGGTGATAAGTTTGCCCGAGGCATTGTTCTTGTGCCATCAGGGAAATTGACTATTGCGATCTAAATATAATTTCTTATCAATCATATGTGTTCCAAATCTAAATCATGAGTTTATTGTAATTCATTGAGTTTCGAGATGCATTTGGTTCAACATTCTTAAGGAATTTTTGGCCTCCAAAGCCTCTTAGGAAAATACTGGATCGTTTAACAACTATTTTGAATAAATTTTCAAGTGAAAGTCAGCATTGGAAAGGTTAAAAACCCAATACTAGTAAGGACTAACATTAAGTTTTTAGCATTTGGCTAAATGCTGAAACTCTTTTTTTTTTCTTCCAAAATTACCCAATTCTTCAAATTTTCGAATTTGTCCATCATCATTTTTTTATTATTAAAAAAGGGCCAAACCCTTCACTAATCTAGCAAAGGTTTGGTCTTTTTTGTTCCAAAAAAAAAAAATTATATATATTTGATTTTTTCAACATTATTGTCAAAATTTATATTTAAAAAGTTATATACATTTTCAATTTTAAACAAATGAAAATTAATAAATTAATATTAATCACCCAAAGAGCTTTTTAAATGTGTTTTCTAGTAAACAACATTTCTTTTAAATTGCTTTCCAAAGCATTGTTTACCAAACGGCTTTTGTATTTGCCCAAAGCCCTTTAAGCTAAACTGTTTTACATTTTCCTAATAGTTTTTCAAGATACTGAATCAAATGCACCCTTATAACCTTAAGGTTAAGACTTTCTAGCACCTTAAGTTATGGGCGGCGTATTAATCCTTTTCGTGTCATAGTTGTGTCAACCTATTTAACATTATTAATGAACATAAAATATAGTCTATTTGACTCTTCAACTCGTATAAGTTAAACTCAAGCATTTGGTCTATTAAATAAAAAAGGATCATGTCGATTTGGTTGCTTACTTAGCCCACACTAACATATTTGGGTTAAATTAGTTATATCCATTTCCTTTCCAATACTATGATAACTATATCATATATGAAATATCGGTAATAATCAATATGATTAAAATAGACGTTATCATTAGTTTGACGGCTCGTTAGGTCTGCTAGGATGAAGGCATATTTGGCAGGCCTAGCCAAGCAATGGGCCTGCCTTCTTAGGCCCAGTTTTATTCATTTTTAATTTTTTCTTATGGATTGCAGTTTCACTCTGAAACCGCAATTCATTACATCTTTTTGTGGTCAATGATTCTCATTAGATAGGGAGATATCATATCGGATCTCCACCCTAATGCATGCAACAAACTTCCAATGATAGTTTCTCGTGGAGGCACGTGAGGGCGCACGCAGTGGCCGATCATACGAAAGCTCAAGATCTCAATCGTCAGTTGACGCGGTGGTGGTGGTGCCAGCGACTCGGCTGGAGTGTTCGTACGGCTAGCATATGAAGTATGACCTCAGCGACGATGTAGAGGCTTCTGGCACGTGGAGCGTGATGGCATGTAGGCCTTAGTTATGTGGCACGTGGCAGCGCTTGCTCATCTGAGCTTCAAGCTAACAAGAGATCTAATACCAAGCAATGAATAGTGTACATGAACTTGATTATAAAATTTCCGTATGACCACCACCTTGTGAAATTTCTGTATTTCTATGTGTTCAATAATAAAAAGTACATGAACTTGATTATAAAATTAAGAGGATAAATATCTTAAGTAAATAAAATTACAATATTGATTACTATCAATCATAAGCAATCAAAGAAGATAATACAAAAAATCTCAAAATACAAATGAAATCAAAGAAAATATATCTATAACACTTTTCCTTCATGGTTCGATAACATTCCATCACTCCTCCATCAATGTATTTGTTATCCTAATTTGAATTTTCGCTGATCATCTTCTATACCTATTATTCATTTTCCCCTGCTTTCACCTCTTCCGTTCGCAACTTGGGGTGGCTATTCATGTCCACATACATATTATGTAAGATTAGTTGATACTGTAATTTATCATTTTATGGGATAAGCTTAATAAAGTGAAATATAATGTTTTTTAATTAGTATATTATGGAACTGGGTAGTATACACCGAGTAAAGCCTGACCAGGGTTTGTGGCTTAAAACTCTATAAATAGTGATTAAGTTTATCTTCTAACCCTAATGTACTCATATAAGATGGGCTTATTGAACCTTAAGGGTGAGAGGCAGTCTCATGATACAAAATGTGCTATTCCACATAAAAAACGATGAATTCCGAATCAAGTATGCAAATATCTTTACTCAATTATATGTGTTCTCGATTCTAGTTATTGAGATCTTGATTGACATTTCCATGGCTTTCATATTCATGTTTTGTCAACATGAAAGTACAAGGTTAGATAGCTCAATCGAACATGATATGCTAAACAATTATTCTTTTAGGAAACTCGATATAGGTTAGCAAAACACGACTTGTCTAATCCATTAAATTAAAAGGATGAAACCAACCCTATTTCACCTGGACGTAACCTGAAACACATCTTTAATATCAAATGAACTTCCGTGTCTCTTTCCTGAAACCCCAACGTTAACTAGATCATATAAGCTGATAAACAGGCTACAATGGATGAAGGATAACTTGAAGTCCGTGTTGCGGGCGAATCGTGAGGATTTGTACTGGACTATGGATGTACCCTGGAGACAATATGAAAGTGTAGCGCTGCAGAATCATCGAAAGGACAATTTTCGCCTCGTTCATCGCAAAGTTCATTCCCACACACATTCGAGGCCCGAAGCCAAAGGGAAGGAACACCACTGCGTTGTTGTTGGTGGCTTTAGAGACGCCTTCTGAGAATCGCTCTGGTCTGAAGAGGTGCACATCTTCTCCCCAAATTTCGGGGTCGTGGTGAATCTTAAGATTTGCTATAAAGACTTGAGTATTAGGAGGAAGTACAAGTTTCCTTAGCCTAAGTTGCTGGTCGACTTTTCGAGTGAGCCCTACCACAGGAGGGTATAATCGTAGAGCTTCGTTCATGATCATGCTGATCTGCACGCAAAAGGTGACATTAGTTGACAACACGTACCACTCAGAATTTAGAAGAAGGACGATTTCGTTGTTTCTTTCCCAAAAATACAAATTCTTGTCGGTCCTCAGTAAATTTATGAAAGAGTTGTTAAAGGTGAAAAGAAAATACTGGTACAGAAAGTTACTGGTTAAGTTTTTTTTTTGATCGAATACAGGTTAAGTTATTTACAATAACTTACTGGTAATTATTGACACTTTTATGGAATTACTAAATCTTTTTCACGGTTTAGCAAATCATCAAAGGTTTCTCATCTTCAACTAGCTTATATTTGTCTTTCTTGGGAATGCTAAAAATATCAAACTTCTATATGAATTCATCAATATTTATTTGAGTAACTCACCATTTTTTTCTGATTGAATAACAAAATAGTTTCAAGTTTCCAAACTTCATTTGAGTACAATGTTTATTTGATTTTTTTTTTAATCTATGAATTTTTGTTGGAGTTTACCCTTTTTTATCTCTCTTACAAACATTTTTGCAACTTACCAGTCTTTGCCGGTTAGATTACCAATTAGTTTTAATTTACCAAGTCTTATTTAAGTTGCTTACTGACATTTATTTAATTCTTTTAAAGTTCACCAATTTATATTGAGTTATAAATTTTTATTTGTCTTACTTACCATCGTATTAAATTTACAAACTTTTTTAGAAATTACCAACCAAAATTGGACTGCTTACCAAGTCCTTTTAGAAAATTTATATAAGACGTTAAATATTCAAAGCGTTGGTAAGCTATGCAACAAGCGCCTGTTTGTTCACATTTTTTTTTTTTTTTACAACTTTTCCCTCCAAATTTTAAAACATTGTTCAAAGTTTAAAATTGTGAAAAATTATGTATGATTATTTCTGTTAGAATTTGGGTGTCATGAAAGTTCCAAGAGTTTTGACTTTAAATAAGGCAAAATGTTGAGGCGCAAGATTTAAATTATTTAAATAAAGAGTAAAAAATAAAAGTCAATTCAGACAGATCCAACAGTTAGAAAGTTAGCACGAAAATTGTTGACAAGTTACACATATAGACTCGTCTTTTCTTTTCTTGTATCAACGGTTTTTTCAGTTATCAATGATTGAGCTTCAAGTTTAATTATAAGGGTGTTCTTCAAACAGAGTTGCAAATGGTATAATTCTAATAATATAGAGTATCAATGAGTTTCAGTTTTGGACTCAAGCAATTAGGCATACCAATATGTTGTTAGGAGGATCATTCCTTGTCTACCAAATCAATCAAGACAAAAAACAGTTGGATTTTTCATACCATGCTTAACTTTACGATTCCATCGGAGTCAGGGTCTTCATTCCCAAATACATCAAGAACCTCCTTCCTTGCTTCCTCTTGCCAATCAGAATGAACTGCTAGGAGGAATATGACCCACGTCAGCATTGCGGTGGTGGTTTCGTGTCCAGCAAAGTAGAATGTCTTGCACTCGTCCACTAGATCGTCGACCGTGATTTTCTTGCTCTCATCATTATCATGATAAGCCTTCACAAGCTGCCCAAGGAAATCATTCCCATAGTCATCTGCTTCCCCAGCCATCACCTTCTTCTCTCTTTTCTTGGCAATCTCCAATATTGCAACGCGTATGTCTTTCTTGAGCTTCTCAGCTTCAATTTCATCCGTTGTCTTCCAAATCTTACTATGCCCGGATTCAACAACAAATGCCTTAGTTTGTGAATCTAAAGTATAGATCGATTTTCTGACATTCAAATCTCCGCCTTACTAGCTAGCTATAATTACTCTTGTGATGGAAAAGTTTGTGCCAATACATATAATATCGTTATGATTCTCTTAGCTTGTTCATATATTGGGAAGAATCGCAAATTGTAAGCTTGATCACACGATTATTGTCTTCCTGCTTGAAACCACTCATCATACTTTTGCTAACTTTACATCTTTTAGTGAGATCTCATGTTGGTCTCACTACTCCTTGAGGTCGGAATTGCTTGGATCCGGATCGACATGAATTGGGTTAGTCATATTTTGTCATCATAGAAGGTCCACCTGATTTATGTGTGGATCCCACAAAAATCAATGATTTTGATTGTCTATGATCCACAAACAATTATCCGTGCAAGTTTTTTTCCTCGGCTTTTCAAAACATGATTGGCATAGTCTATTTGACTAAGCTAAAACAGCCCTATTTTTTTCTTTTTCTTTTTTTTTTCCTAAAAGTAAGAAAAACTTTCTTAGGAAAATGTCGAAGAGGAATACCTTATTCCCGGGAACCTCATGCGCAAAGCATTCCTGGATAAGAAAAACTTTCTAAGGAAAATGTTGAAGAGGAATACCTTAATCCCGGGAACCTCATGCGGAAAGCATTCCTGGACAGTAACAAACCCAAGTTTGTCAACATCTCAAAGATGTTTCTCCCTTCAAAGTAGCTACTCCCAAAAGCTGTCCTCGAAATCACTTCGGAGGTCAGCAACTTAAATTCTTCAAACACCTCAATCTCTTCCCCTTCTTGTTGCTTCCATTTCTCTAGCATCACGTGAGTACTATGCACCATCGCTGGAACCATGTTCTGCACTTCAATTAGTTCCCATCAATTCGTAACTCCAATCTCTAGATTGCATGAAATTCCCTTTCCATTTGATAAGCACAAGAAACTTGCAATTAAAATTTGATAGTTACAAATAACAGATATTTTAGTATACACCAAACCTAATTACCTTGAGGCTTTCCCCGTGGAAAGTGTGATTGGCGAGTCTACGCTTCTTCGCCCACTTTACCCCATCTACGATTGAGAAGAGCCCATCTCCGAAAAGATACTTGCCAAAGCTCCTCTGTCTTGGTTTCAGAAACGTTTTGTCTCTGTTGATTAGCACCTCCTTAATCAGCTCCGGCTCCGTGATGACCAATTGAGCTTGCGCCCCTAACCAACTTATGTAATTCCTCCCTGCAAAATGTTTGCACAAAAATCTCAATAATGAACAAACTAAAGTCAAATCAAAGTTCCAAGAGTGGTTAGCACAATTTTATAACAAAAGCTTATATTCTCAATTACCGTATGTGTTGATCCAAGAGTCGACGTGAGGCTGAACCTTAGGGAGTATGTCATGAGAGA
The DNA here is from genome assembly GCA_014182725.1 of Eucalyptus brandiana. Classification (NCBI taxonomy): domain Eukaryota; kingdom Viridiplantae; phylum Streptophyta; class Magnoliopsida; order Myrtales; family Myrtaceae; genus Eucalyptus; species Eucalyptus brandiana. Next base: position 37,443,549 of record CM024669.1, read on the forward strand.
GATCGTCCATGGGCGTGCTTCTAGCTTCCATTCTCATCTTCATTGTTTCCCTCGTGCTCCCATGGAGGAACCTATAGGGAGGGCCTTTGATTCCCTGTCGGGCCATCGTCCTCTGTATTCTGAGTGGATTCCACCATAGCTGGCGCGCCAGCTCGGTGAGAGACCATAAGATTAGAAACACAAAGAGAGAGCTCAACACGATCGCTGTGCTGATCCCCATTATTTTCCAAGATTGACATAGATTTTCTTACGCGTGCACAGTTAAATAATTCAACTATGATCCTATGGGGTGGATGGCAACATTACATCATAGTTAGAAGACACAGCTTGCCTATGATGGAGATAGACACGGTGGAAAATGACCACCTTCTCGACGTTGACGATTTGGAAGGAGACGTCGAATAGGAGAGGCCGAGCCTTGATCAACACCCTTGAAAATAAAAAAAGAAAATCCATGAGAACCATTATTTGATTGACATCGGTGTCAGCTGATTGGGATTGCATGAAAAATCGTAAGCGCTTACGTCATGGAGTAGGTGGGACTTCTCTCTATAGACCAATAGTAGCCAGGGAAAAAGCAACCGTGAAAGGAGAAAATATTGGGTGGTCCGGGACCGCCACGTCAGCGTGATCCCGGACCACTCACACGACGCCACGTGTATGGGGAGCGCAGACAAAGGACGAAAACCGGGGCCCACTTCTCTGACGCTCTCTCTCCTCTTTCTCTCTTTTGTCCCCTCCCCTCATATGTGGCGCCATATGAGTGGTCCGGGACCACGTGGCGGTCCCGGACCACCCAATATTCTCTCGAAGAAAGTCGAGATCAAGCAAGCAAAATCGTGGTAAGTCTTATGATGGCATAGGAAAGTCACTTTCGTTCCATCAAAGCACAAAATCAGGACTAAAGCTTAGAACTTAATTATTGTGTGGATTTGAGGCTAAATCTTCAGGAATATGCCATGAGAAAGATTGTTCATGGGTATATCCGTACAGTCATCTTGAATGATTCGTTGGTGCTTCCATGGGCAAACTTGTAAGGAGGGCTTCCGAATCCCTGCTCATTCATTATCCACTGTATCCTGAGCGGGTTTCACCATAGCTTGTACTAGAGTTTTGATTAGAAACACCAAAAGAGAGCTCAACACAATGGCCATGCTGATGCCCATTATTTTCCAAGTCCGGCAAAGATTTTCTAGGGCGCGTGGAGTTAAATAATTCAACCAGGATCCTTCGGGGTGGATGGACGGCAACATGACGTCCTAGATGGAAGACAACGCCTGTCGATGGAAACAAGACGCGATGGAAAATGACAACCTTCTCGACGTTGAAGATTCGGGGAAGACGTGGAATAGGGAGTGGACCCTTGAAAATAAACGAAGGATTATCCATGAAAAACAATTATTTGATGGATGCCGGTGTCAGCTGATTGGGATTGCATGAAAAATGGTAAGCTCTTCCGTCATGCAGGAGGCGCAACTTCTCTTTATAGATTAGTAGTAGACCGGGAAATTTTTTTTGCAAAAGTCGAAGTCAAGCAAACAAGTTACTCATTCAATGGATTAGTGTCGTGAAAGTCTTATGATGGCTCAGGGAAATTACTTTCATTCCATCAAACATTAAATAATCTTCCTTTTTTTTGTTCCGAAAACATAGAATTATACATACACACACACACACACACACACAGACACACACGCACACACACACACACAAAGATATATATATATATATACACATAGTTTTGGATAGGAAATATGGGGAAGTGAATACCATCTTTTTAGTAGAGATGCTGAATAGAAAAAATTATCAATTGTGAAGAAGATTGTTCTTCTAGATGTAGATGATTCATTGATTGTACTAATGTTCATGTAGATATCATACCCCCGTGGGCCATTTATTTCCGAGATTGGTAGGATGAAAGATTAAGCCAAATCAAAGAAAATACCCAAAAATTGTTAAGACTAGTAATAGAAGTCATCACAAATAAAGAATCTGGTACAAGCCCATCAATATATTTGTTAGACTCACATTCAATAAAAAATTTGAAGCAACTATGGATCAATTGAGATATATTTAATTGCCTTTGTAATAAACCACATCTTGATGGGAGATTTCTTTCTTCTAACATCATCAACTCTCTCCACCTCACATGTGAATATCTTACGTTAAGCCGAGCTCCTCCTTAATCCAAGAGTCTTTCCACACTGACATTATTATAACTCAAACTTCAGATTCGACCTTACTCATCTTGACCTAGTCAAGTTCAGCAAGAAGCCAAGACACCCCCATTCACTACCTCCACCAAGAAGTCACATCAAAGGTTCTTTCTTCAAGATGTCCACCCCAAACATTAATAAGCTTTGAAAGTGGGTCATCAATTAATTATCAGCTCTAATACCATTTATTGGGTTAATGTGATGGAAAATTGTTATCATCTAAATTTTAACTCTTTATTTAAGATTTAATTACATAGAAAATTATGGATTAATTTTTAACTCCTAAACATAAATTTCATTAAATTGCATAGCATATAGATGCTAGGAGAATTTACATTAATGTTTATAGAATTCATTAGAAAAAAATTTAAAAATGGGGAAAAAAGAAAAGGGAAAAAAATTAACTAATTAATATTTTAAAAAATTAAAAAAAAAAGATCAGGCGGGCCGGGGCAGCCCGGCCCCTTTTTTCTTCACCTGGGCCCAGCCTAGGCTCTTTCTTCACCTTTTTTTTTTTTTTTTTTTTATCTTTTCCTCCTGGGCCCGGTCCGTCCTTCCCTCTTTCATTCCTTTTCGGCCCGGCCCTATTCTTTCTTTCCTCCTTCCAGTCTTTCCCCCAAGCGACTGGAGCGACGCTGGCACGACGAGGACGAAGGACAGAAGCAGAGGCCAGAGGCAGGACCGGGAGTGAGGAGCGCGACCTTTGGGTCGGAGGCAGGCCGGCACGGCAAGCTAGCGGTGGCAGGGGCCATGCGGCCCCCCTCTTCCACAGCGCTCGATTTTCGGTAAGTTGATCTTTGCATGCGATCCGCCGTTGTCCCGAGGATCCCGGCTTGGCGACACTGAGATGGCCGACTAGAGGTCGCCTCCCGGCCGTCGTCGCCCAAGGAAGGTAGGGTCCCCGCGGCCGCGGGCTCCGGTGCCCCGTTATTCCCCTTATTTTTGCTCTGTTTTGTTCTGTTTTGGACACGTGGGGGCCGGAGCTTGCGGCCGTCCGGTTCACGCGATCACCGGTCCCGTCGGTCCCACACTCTGTTGTCATCAGTCTCTGCTTGTCGTCCTTCGAGAACCCCTGTGAGAGTTTGACTGCCGTTTGAGTTGGAAACTCCACTATTAGGGTTGCACGTCACCTTTTTGTGAAAATGCCCCCACTAGATCCGCAAACTTTTTCTTGGGTCTAATTTGCTTCGCGTGCATCCTTTGTTTTGTGCCGTGACAGGTTTGTGGAGGGGTAACGTCTGTGGGGGCTGGGAGTCGGCTTGGCCGAGGACAACTCCGTGCTGCTGGTTCGCGGTCACGTTGGCCGTGGTCGTCGTGGCACCGACTTCAACCAATGGTGGAGTCGGGTCTGTCACGGTTTGGTCTGACTCGGGTCTGTCGAGCGTAGATCGCTCACGAAGATGTTCCGTTTAGCCGATGGGGTGGTCGTTCGAGGATCTGGTGATCCTTGACTTGATATAGGATAATCGACGTTTTATTGTTCTGGGTTTATTGGACATCGACGGTACTGGGCTTTCTCGAAGAAGACGAGTCGTGCGATTGGAAAATTGGTGAGGGAGGGTAGTGCACTTTGGGCTCATTTAGACTTAGTGAGTCTTGGGCTTGAAGTGTTAATTCGGCGAATTCGGGCTTCATTTTTATTACAAGGATAGTGAGTGTTGGGCTTAATTGGGCTTGTTTGGATTTATTTTTGGTTGAGTGGGCTTTGGGTTTGATCTCATAGTGGCCAGATTGGGTTTTATTTTATTGAGCCCATTCCTTTCTTTAGGACTTTGATGTCCATGGCCCAGTCGGCGGAGCAGCGGCAGCCCCTGCTCGTCCATGGGCCCAGCCCAACTCCCTTTTTGGGATTAAAAAACTAAAAAAATATTTTTATTAAGAATTTAAAAATCAAAAAAATCAAAAAAATTTCTAAAATTTGCGAAAATCTTAAAAATTAGTTCTCAAGTAGTTTTCTCTTAAAATGTGCAAAAATCCACGTGAAAAAAAATTGTGCTCAAAATTGTACAAGCTGATATGTTATCTAAGTATTCTTAGATACAAATGTTGGGTCATTGTTTACGCATTCCTATTTTGACTATTATGTGATTGTACACTTATGATATGTTAATCGTGCTTTCCCTTTGGCTTAGTTAGAAATGATATTATTTCTTATTTCTTAGAATTAGATTCTAGTTTTTCTCACAATTTATCAGATGTTTTTTTGGTTGTTGGTTGAAATTTTAATAATTACGTATCCTCATAATCACCTCACATATTAGTAAATGGGTTCAAAATCAATTCAGATTGCTTGACAAAAATCTTGCCAAGATTAGGTGTTAAAAGGACGCTAATTGATTAATTAGTATAACTAAATCCCTAACACTAGACTCTTTCGTTGCATAGGAAATAAAGTATATTCACATGCCTCATTTAGTTTCTAATCGGCTTTAATAGACTAGTGGTAACTCCTTATTAAGAATGGTTAATAGCCTGAAAACCTCTAAACTAGTATACTTGTAGCAAATTTACTCCACACTAATTTTTATTTTTTTTTGGTAAAAACTCCACACTAATTTTTTTTTTACCACCAAAAACCCTAAACTAATACACTTTTGACAAATTTACCCCAAACTGGTACACTTGTGATTTTACTCTCTGTTTGTTTTTGTTAAATTTTACCGTTAAATTATTAAATTGAAAAAAAACGTAACAGTTGGCTGATGCACTAGTTTGAGATTTTACTCTCTGTTTGTCACAATTATTTAATTTTTGTGATTTTTTGTGGTATTAATCCAATTTAATGATGAATATTTGTCACAAATATACCAATTGTGGGTTTTTGGCGATCGTATAAATTAGTTTGGGATAAATTTGTTACATGTGTACAAAATTGGGATTTTTTACGGTCAGTTGGGATAAATTTGTCACAAGTGTACCAGTTTGTGGTTTTTCATGGTTAAAAATATAGTTTTTGGTAAGTTTATTATAGGTGTATCATTTTCAGATTTTTTTAGGGTATTAACCCTATTAAAAAGACATTTATAGCATGAATTTGAAGCTAAAATTAATAATTATAACATCACGTGGGTATAAGTTTGGGAGAGCTTGAGTCTAATTGCGGGTCGTCGGCCTGCCTTTTAGATAATACCCCTAAACCTATATTTTTTTTCCTCTTCTAATGGAAAAGGTAGGCCGCGCTAGTAAGGGCCAGTGAGGCCACCCTTTCTAAATCTAATGAGAGTTGGCCTCACTTAGGGCCTGTGAGGCCTTCCATCGCTAGCCATTGGCAAGGCAATCCTCACCCAAATTTAGAAAGGGCCAACCTCACTGATGGCCTCGAGGGCGGTGTCCTCTAAGGCAAGGGTCACCTCACCGACCATTGGCGAGTGCCAACCTCATCAATGGCTACAAGGTCATCTTTGCCTATGACTAGCGAGGGTGGCTCTCATCAGATCGGGCGAATGCAACCTCACCCAACCCTTTCTAGGCATTGCCAGTGCCTAATCAGCCACTAGCTAAGAAGAAAGAAAAAAAAAAAGGTAAATGACTAAAATGCCCTTGACTAGTCGGAAAGTCAAGCTTCAATTTGAAATAAGATACATTTTAGGCATTTATTTGAGAAAATAATAACATTTCAGATTCTTATTTAAAATAATATTCACTTTAGGCTCTTATTTGAAAAATAAAATAAAAATGAAGACACTTTAGGCTTTATTTAAATTTTCCCTTATCATTTTAGACACTAAATATTTTAAACAACATTGAATTAATTTTGATTCAAAGTCAAATTTCGTCCAAGGCCTAATTGAATAGTACAAACGGATGACATTTGTGGAGACCCTTGCAACAATATCTCATTCATCCAAATAATGAGATATGCATATCTCAATTTGGGCTAGTTCAAGGTGACCTAAATGGAGCGTTTGTGATGGTCTCTAAGTTAAGATGATATGTCATGTTTTTCCAAATAAAGGGAAAAAACAACCAAAAATCCCAAACTTTGCCCAAAATGACAAATTTACCCTAAACTTTTTTTTGTGACATGAAAAATCTCAAACTTTACAAATTGTGACATATTTACCCCACCAAAGGCACTTTCGTCTTAATTTTTCTGTATTTCTTTTTTTTTTTCTTCTTCTTCTCCTCTCTTCCCTCCACCGGCCATGGCGAAGTTGGCGAAGGGAAGTCGGCGTCCGGCGAGGGGTGCCCTCGTCGACATCCGGCGAGGGGTGCCCTCGTCGGCGTCTGGCGAGGGTGGCTCGAGGTTGGGTCGGGTGAGGGCCTCCCTTGCCAGATTTAGTGAGGGCACCCCTCGCCCGACATCGATGAGGGCCTTCCTCACCCGACGCCGAGGAGGGCTGCCCTCACTTGCGTTAGGCGAGGACGACCTCGCTAGATTTGGCGAGGGCACCCCTTGCCCGACATCGACGAGGGCTGGTGAGGGCACCTCTCACCGGACTCGGGCGAGGGTGCTCGACCCGGCCGAGGGCCGCCCTCGCCGAACGCCGACTTCCCTTCGCCATGGCCGGCGGAGGGAAGAGAGAAGAAGAAAAAAAAAAAGAAAAAAAATTAAAAGGTAAAAAGACCAAAATGCCCTGTAGTTTAGAGTAAATGTGTCACATAGATAAAAGCTCGGGATTTTTGGTGTCACGAAAAAATGTCTAGAGTAAATGTATCACAGTTGGCAAAGTTCAGAATTTTTCATGTCACAAAAAAAAGTTTAGAGTAAATTTGTCATTTTGGACAAAATTTTGGATTTTTGGTGGTATGTTCCCCCAAATAAAAGATAGGATAAAACAATTCTCCCATATGTATGATCTTATTAATCAAATCTTATCATAATCTTGATCCTCGTGACCGACCACTTACAACCTAATAATTTAATTGTGGTGACAAAAAATTTATCTCTTCCCAACGGATTGGGGCACATATCATAATAGAAACAAGCGAAGATCAATGGACCAATCGACTAGTTAATTTCATATGGCGCACCTGCTTCCCCAGTTTCTTGTCCTCATTTCCGGAAAATTTCACAGGTCGGGATGGAGCCCGACAAATTCTACATAATAGAAAAATATATGTTGGCACACATCTGTATGCATAGATATTGTACTGTCTAGTAAAAAAAGAACGTACTAGACCCCAACATTCTTATGCTGATTAAGGAGGATCCGCTGGTCATCAGCATCCCCCAGCCCCCTTTTAATGTTCGACGAATCCTAGAAGCACGACACAGGGCATTAAGATATGAAGGCATATATGTGCATCATCTTACAAATTAAGACATTATTCTCATGCCAGTGAACCAAGCTACAATGCTTCGAGCTAATCGTGAGGGTTTGAACTGGACAGTGGATATACGCAGTGGAGAATTTGAAAGTGTAGAGTTGCAGAATCATTAAGAGAACGATCTTCTTCTCATGCGTCACGAAGTTCATTCCTGTGCAAATTCGAGGCCTAAAGCTGAAGGGAACGAACATGGTGGGGTTGTTGTTGGTGGCTTTGGCAATGCCTTCCACAAACCGGCCCGGTTTAGAGAGAAGCACATTTTCTCCCTAGATTTCAGGGTCAAGGTGAAGCTTGAGATTTCCTACCAAGATCTGGATAGTGGTGGGAAGAACAAGTTTTCCCAACCCGAATTGTTGCTCAACTTGCCTTGTCAACACACTGATAGGAGGGTAAAATAGCAGAGTTTCATTTATGATCATGCTGAGCTGCTCAAACAAAAAAAATGAGAAATAATAACTCTTTTCATCGCTCGCCCTCGCTACTAGCCAGCCGCCCACCCACTGTCCGCCATGTGCCAATGCCGCTGCTCACTGGCCTCCGTCTACTCGCCATCCTCTCACTGTCAACCACCAATCGCCACCGTTGGCCACCTCCTGCCGCCATTCACTATCCTCTGCCACCGTCCACTGTCATCCATTGTCATTCATTGTCCTCCGCTACCTGCCGCCACCAGTTGCCTCTCGCCATCGACCCGCCATCATCCTTCGCCATCCACTACCAACCGTCAACCACCCGGGATAGAAAACTTTTGTGTCATCATCAAACAAATTTCTTATCCAAGAATGGAAAATTTGTATCATTATCAAACACGTATTTGCTCAAAAATTTATTCAAGGAATAAAAGTAGAAAAATTTATTTCTTGCTAGAAATTGATTCCAAAAACAAAATGATTATTATTTATATCTATAATGTGATATGTTAAGCTTCCATTGTGTGCATATTAATTCTTTTTTGCGTTATAATCGTGTCAACCTATTTGACATAATGAATGCAAAATAGATAGTGTTTCACTCTTCAACTTTTATATGCTAAACTCAATTGTCCAGTCTATTTAATGAAAAGGATCGTGTCGACTTACCTAATTACTTAGCCCACCCTAACATATTCAAATTGAATTAGTTATATATGTCTCTTCTTTCCTAAAATAACCATATTATAAGTGAGATATTGATAGTTATCATCTATTAAATGTTGGTAAGCTCTTACGTGATGCAGTGGCTGCAACTCTACTTCATAAACTAGTAGTAGCCCGAGATAAGCAATTGCAAAAGGCGAAATCAAGCAACACATTATTCATTTCAAGGATGATTTTCATGAAAGCTTTATGATGGATTAGGAATTTTACTTTCATTCCATCAAACATAGAAAAACCTTTTCTTCAAAACATAGAATTATATATATGTAGGCGATAAATTGCTTCTAATAACAGACACCACTTGATATAGGGGAAATTAATAATCATTGTATCAGAGATGTTGAATAGAAAGGGAAAAGTGCCAAAAAAGTCCTAAACCTTTTGTCATTATGCTGATTTAGTCCTAAACATTTTTTTGGTGCCGATTTAGTCTTAAACCTTTTTAGGTTGTGCCAATTCAGTCCTTTCCGGCCAATTTTGGCCGGATTTTGCTGACTAGACGCTGGCCAGCTGACATGGCCTGATCGACGCTGACGTGGACAACTTTTAATAATATTTTAATATTTTAATATTTTTTATTTTTATATATATATATATATATATATATATATATATATATATATATATATATATATATATTTTTTTTTAAATTTTGCTCTTCTTCCTCCGGCTGGTCGCCAGACCTCGGCGACCGGCTAGAGGTGACGGCCGGCGAGGCGGCCTCACCGGCCACCTTGCCAATGGCCGCGGGGGCAGCCTCGCGCGGGGCGGCGAGGGTCAAGCCTCGCCCATGGCCGGCGAGGCTCGACCTCGCCGGATCCGGCGAGGGCGAGCCTCGTCCGCCCGCGCGAGGCCGCCCTCGAGGCTTGGGCGGCGAGGCTCGCCCTCGTCGAATCCGGCGAGGGTCGAGCCTCGCCCATGGCCGGCAAGGGTGAGCCCCGCTAGCTTGCCGAATTTGGCGAGTGAGGGGGTTCGAGCAGGGGGAGAGAGTCGAAGGGGATAGACCGCCGGCCACCGCACCTGAGCTGCGGCTGTTGGCCTACTGCCGCGCTTGGTTTCAAGCGCCGAAGCTCCGGTAGGCCTCAGTCCTTTTTCGTGCCTTGCGTTGGTCGGACCAGGCCGGAGCTCACGGTCTTCAAGGATTCGGTTCGAGATCTGAGGGCGTTCGATCTGGGCGGGACCTGAGAGAGAGAGAGAGAGAGATCGAGAAAGAAAGAGAGACAGAGAGTCCTCTCCCAGCCAAGCCGAGGAAACCCTAGCCACGTGAGACCATCGCCGCAATGCTGCCGTCCGATGCCATCCACCGCTGCTCGCTGACCCGCCTCCATATCCGGCGAGCTGGCGCGGCTCGCCCTCGCCGCCTAGGCCTCAAGGGCCGCACGAGGCCGCCCCCGCGGCTACTGGCGAGGTGGTCGGCGAGGTCGAGGTCGACCTCACCGGCCGTCGCCTCTGGCCGGTCGCCAAGGTCCGGCGACTGGCTGGAGGAAGAAGAGCAGAATAAAAAAAAAAAAAATAACAATAAAAATAAAATTCAAAAATTCAAAAATATTTAAATATTATTAAAAGTTGTCAATGTCAGCAGGCCGGCATCCAGTCAGCAAAATCCAGCCAAATTAGTCGGAAAGGACTGAATTGGCACAACTTAAAAAGGTTTAGGACTAAATCGGCACAAAAAAAAAAGATTTATGACTAAATTGGCACAATGAAAAAAGGTTTATGACTTTTTTGGCACTTTTCCCGAATAGAAATGATCAATAATTTTGACGATTGCTTTCTAGATGAGCTATTGCTTTGTTTTGTTGTAGTTGATCTTGATTTGACTTGATTTTAGAATCCCACTTCCTTCCAAAGTATTGCATGATTCCATTCTACAAGAACTTGCCTTTACTAAAGATCAAGGAGTGCACTTGTACTCTGGATCTCATCAAGACATTCTCCATTTCTGCTATTGTGTAGCCACAAGTAGTGGGGAGTACAACCCAGAGGCATCGCCCCCTCCTATAGTTTGCTCCTTAGCATAGAACCATGTGATTCTTGTCGAAGCATATACTGGGACGGTGGATGCATGATGGACGATCATTTAGGGTTAATGCAAACACCTTAATCTATGTATAGCATTTATTTTAGAGATCCGTTGGAGGAGCAGATTAAACGAAATCAAAGTACCTATACAAAATTTATTGGGGCTCGCAACTCCAATAACTTCATATAAGAAGATCGCCAATAGGGGTAAGCCAAGTCCAATCCCATTAACTTATCTAATTAGACTCTTATTTATTCAAAAACTTAAATTAATGAGTTAAGTGTCGGTCATGGTATATTATCTACTCCTCAATGCAACACATCACCTATGTAGGACTATCTGCACCTAACATCTTTACACGTGAACCACAAACAAATCCCCACCTCAAGTGTGAGCCTCCTATGTTAGGTTCACTCCTTTTAATCCAAGCATCATTCCGCACCAACATTTTCCTAACTTGGACTTTGGATTCTACCTTAATCATTTTGACCTAGCCAAGTTCAGCGCGGAATCAGAGCACACCATCCATTACCTCAATTAGGAAGTCATGTGTAAGGTTCCTTCAATGAGATATCCACCAATCTACTATCGACTCAAATGTCACTTGTTAGGTCAAAGCAACAAATATCCAACAACTTCATCTGAGGAGAATTTAGACACCTAAATTTTTACTGAGGTCTGACCAACTTTGACTGGAAGTCAACTTCTTCGAAAGCCTAATAATGGTGCAATGTGATGATACTCACTAAGAGTTTTACAACAATGTCCAATTTACCTTGAGCTGACACTCGGATAATGAGATACGCGTTTTTTTATTCGGACCAATTTATGGTGACTCCTGTTAAGAAAACTCATACCAAGTTTTAAAGTTGACAAAACTTTTTGATTCTTGCTCTTATTTTGAAGAATATGATGCATTTAAAGTTGCTTATGAGGTGATATCGAAAATTGTTGCCAAAGTTTATTCATTCCCAGAAGTATTTCCCACCCTGACAAAATCCAAATTGAGATCGTGTCCAGAATGAGAAAGAAATCAAATTCAGACTTATTGATTTTGTATATGGATTTAGAATGAACTTATTAGGATTTTATTCTACAACATCTAGTTCTCTGGTAAAAAATTTCATTTTCCTTTTATAAATTCATTGATGGATAAATCACAAATTGATGAAATCAATCTTAAAGATAAGTTTCTTATTGGGAAGTATTTACTTATGGAAACAAAGATTCTAATTGTATGGACAACCAGAATCAAAAGACTTTCTATCTCTATCTTCAAATGGCTAAAAGATCACTTTAATCAATTTTTTCCAACGAATTGATTGTCATAAATTCCTTTGGAAATTGTCAACGGTTAGTGAGACATGGAGGAGTATTTAAGGATGTCATTTAGTTGGTTGGGAGTGTGGAATGTGAAAATTAGGATTCCAGAGTCTGAAACTTCTCTCCACTATTGGTTTTCTTCGAAGCACCTTACAAGTTGTGTTCAAAAAAAGAAACTCACAAAAAGAATGACTTAGTGAGTGAGAGGGATCTTCCACTAAGTGTTTGTACTCATAAATTGCACTTCTTTGTTGACACTATAGTGAATTCTAGTCAAAAAGTTGTTAGCGCAGGAGAGTGGACGTAAACTTAAACTAAAGCCGAATTATGATAAACTTCATGTACAATCTTCTTTTCCCTTTAACTCCTTCACTTAAGTTTATTGCATTATTACTAGTTATTGTGCGAGTCTGTTTTGTTGCATTTCAAATTCTAAATAAGTATTAGAAGTCTAATGTTTCACAAAAGTGATTCCATCTCTTATCCAGATCTTACATACCTATTTCGGAGTTGGTTGTTAAAATTAATTTTAAACACCTATTCACCCCCTTTAGGCATTCTTACTAACTTTATCAACCCCTAGGTAGCTTAAGGTAACATATGGTGTTACGCCAAATAAATCATCGAATACAACGAATCTTCTCACATTTGATCCAACCTATTCTCTTTTTCTTAAATACTGTCCACACCCCTAAATACTGTAATTATGGCAATAAACATCTTATCTCTTGCAAACAATTTGGGAACATTTAACATATTGGCATGGACCGGATGATTTCATGTCACGCACCTGCTTCCACAGTTTCTTGTCCTCATATCCAAACAATTTCCTGGGTCTGGATGGAGCCCGACAAACGTTATACGCAGGAAATATATGTTGGCACAATCGCTATGCATCGATGGTGTACTACACAGTAATTAAAAGGATGCGCCGTAGAATTTCAGAAGCGCAGCTCTGATACCATTTATAGAGAATCAAGTTGTTGTGAAATACACTAAACAAATTATATTATTACGACGGCGAGTACATAACAAACCCCCCCTTTCCCAACACTTACTACAGCACTCTATGAAGACCCCACTCACATGTAATCCTTACTACACAACATCGTACACTTTGGGAATGTAGGAATGGTGAAGACAATTGGCAACGTGTTCTCTCTTCGCTCCACAACTGCAAACTCTTTTGTTGCTTTTTTATTTATTCAAAAGGCCACACACTTTACCTACCACCTATAAGCTGGAGTCTTTAAGTCATTACTAGAAAATTCCTTGAAAAATCCTGAAAGTACATCACAACTGTTGGGAAAATATGACTTCAAATTGGATAGAACAATGAAAACGAATCTTTAGAGTACTCAAGTTAGACTTTGAGACGTGATATCACTTTATTTAAGGATTTATTTACCCCACAACGTTGCTAATGGTCACGGGTGAATATCCTCTAGGATACAACAAAGTCTCAAAATAAGAATACTATATATCAATTATAGTATTTCTCCAGGGTCTCTCTAGGAAACAATTGAAAGGATGGCTGTAATTTTTAGAAAGAATGCTTGAAAAGATAAAAAATGACCACTCTGGTTTTTCCAAAAACCGACATGTGTATATATATATATATATATATATATATATATATATATATAACACTCTTAAAACACAAGCAACTCTTCATGAAAAATTGTAAAAAAATGAACAAACGTGTCATTTCGAAAATTGTCCAAATAAACAAAGGCGTCCATTTGGAAGAAGTTGAAAAACGAACAATTCCAACCCTTAGTGGGCAAAAGAACGCTTCAAGTGCCATAACTTTGGCCAAAGGGACACTTAAGTGCCATAACTTACGAAAGGTACACTTAAGTGCCACTTTCAAGAAAAACGGATCACTTGAGTGCCAATCCGGCGAAAATCCGGCCAAAATGTCGACGTGGCACTTTTCCGCGAACCGAGCTCAAAACGACGCCGTTTTGCAAACGCCGACGTGGCCAAAATGGCGTCGTTTTGGCCGACGTGGTTAAAAAAAATTAAAAAATTAATTAAATTAATTTTAAAATTAAATTTAGTTGAAATATTAAAGAATTAATAACTAAAAAATTTAAAAATTTAAAAAAAATTTTAAAAATTTTAAAAATTTTTAAAAAATTTAAAAAAATTTAAAAAAAAAAAAAAAGGAAAGGGGGAGGCGGTGAGGGATTCCCTCGGCCACCACCTCCGCCGCCCCCGTCGTCGCCGGCCCTTCCGGCGGCGGCGGGGGCGGCGGCGGAGGCGGAGGTGGCCGAGGGAATCCCTCGGCCACCTCCCCCTTTCCTTTTTTTTTTTTTTTAAAAAATTTTTAATTTTTTTTAATTTTTTAAATTTTTAGTTATTAATTTTTTAATATTTCAACTAAATTTAATTTAAAATTATTATTTTTAAATATTTTAACTAAATTTAATTTTAAAATTAATTTAATTAATTTCTTTTTTTTTTTTTTTTTTTTTTTTTAACCACGTCGCCCAAAAACGACGCCATTTTGGCCACGTCGCGTGCAAAACGGGCGTCATTTTGAGCTCGCCCGCGAAAAAGCCGCCACGTCGACATTTTGGCCGGACTCTCGCCGGATTGACACTTAAGTGATCCGTTTTTCTTAAAAGTGACACTTAAGTGTACCTTTTGTAAGTTATGGCACTTAAGTGTCCCTTTGGCCAAAGTTATGGCACTCCAGGGGTCCGCGCGTCACCCTTAGTGAGTGTAGAGTAGGAATAGAGTAGGACTGACCAAAAAAAAAAAAAAAAACCCTTTGGAAATAGTTGCAAACTAAACAAGTATCTTTTCCAAAGATTGTCTTGAAATATTAAGAGGATGATATGCTTATCGTTAGCATCTCCAAGCTCCCTTTTAATGTTCAACAAGTCCTAAACGTACAACACGAGGCTTTCAAATATGCACACATCGATGGACATAATTTCACAACTTAGACATTGTTTATATGCCCAGTGAACCGAGCTACAATGGTTGAAATATAACTTGAAGTCCATGTTTTCGGCAAATTATGAGGACTCGAACCGGACAATGGACATACGTAGGGGACAACTTGAAAATGTGGCATTGCAGAATCATCGAGAGAACAATCTTCACTTCTTGAGTCGCGAAGCTCATGCCTACATAGTTTCGGGCCCCGAAGCTAAAGGGCATGCACACTGCTAGGTTGTTGTTGGTGACTTTGGCGATGCCAAATCACAAAGGGTTTTTCATACATATCCAACAAGGCTTTCATTAAACTCGCGATGGTATTCTCTTTCATGGTGTTGAACGTAACATTACAAGCCAATGTCAGCCAAATAATGCCCAAAGCTCATTTATCTAGCAATTCCTAATCAGTTTACTTCATCATCTCTAGCTTCTCCCCAATGGGAGCAAGTGCAATTTTATTTGATAGAGATAATCATCAATCTGTATCTTCTAGAAATCAAAATCCTTCCCATCAAATTTGTGGATTCTCACTTTTCCTTCTTCCGTTATCATCGATTCACTTCAACTGAAAGAGACCTAACTCCGATACCAATTGTTGCAAAAGTAAGTGATTGAATAATAAAATAAATAAAATAAAAAAATAGATACAATACATGATTTACATGATATGAGAGAAGTAATGAATTTCATTATAGATCAAGTGATACAATAGAGATTATAATTACACTCAATTAACTTAAATATTCTCAGTGTTCCCAAGCTCTAATTACACGCAATAACTCAAGCACTGTTTAGCTTCATAATTTTTTGCTACATAATTTCTCAATCTCACGACGAAATTATATATAAATTCTTACCACAAGAATTTAGTTGGCTTCAACACTAGCATCCGTATGTAATAATCTGAATTTTGAAACCCCACGATGAAGTCCTCTATACATCAATAACCACAACAAGCACTCACACAAAAGCAGCGGTGCTTCAAGAAATCTCTAACAACAGCGTGCCTTCCTCTCCATGTATGGTTGAATATATGGTCTTCAAGTCCACAGTGGACTTTCCAAATCTTGAAATTGCCTTCCCCGTGGATCAGGAAAGAATATTTGTTTCCTCCTGCAACTCCGACTCCAATATTAACTTATTCGTCCTCTTTTTTCACGATCAAAGTCTATTATCATGTTTGACTTCAACGCTGAACAGGAAACTTAGATTTGTGTATATCTCCCTTTTTCGGCTTTTCTTGTTAGCAAGAAGTCCTTTTTCATTATTAATATTATTATTTCTGGAATTTAGCTTTTTGCTTCAAATTTAAATTCGAGACATATTTAAATACAGAGTTTACCCACCTCCATCTAACCCCTCTATGCAAACCGTGGGGAAAATGAACTGTCCAAAAGCATAATAAAATTATTATTAAATTCAACATATGTATTTCGAGAATGCCAAAATTCCATAGTACATTCAGACTTGCCTTAAGCTGAGGCCTTTGGAAATACAATTATATAGTTCTTGCATTTATCCAAACTGGCTTTGGAGGCCCAAGGGGCATTAGGGAAGTGTTCCCAAACACTCCTAGCTTTAATCAATGAGTTCAACCTAGAATTCGTTCATGACAACACGGCAGTGAATGGTTTAATATAGATATAATCTTAAGATGCTTATTATTTAACATTTCTTGAAAATTGCAATGTGGGTTCTCATAAAAAGTTCGAATTTTTTGTGCTTTTGGACAAAGAGATATAACACAAAGTATCTCAAACATTTAGCGATTTTCCTCATTTAAAGGATCTGCCGCCAGGAGAAGCCGTGGAAATGCTTGACACGAAGGATCGAATGGCAATTCATTTGAAAAGACTTCACAAACCCAGAAGCTGCTGTCGATTAATGGAGTGCGCATCGATTTTGGGCATTCCTTTTGAGGTCCATTTTCGAAGTAAAGATGTCCTGTGCAGAGTTTTCAGCAGCCTTGTGAAGGTGTTGTCACGCCCCGAACCCCGAGCGCGGGCACATCCCACTGCGGTCGATCAAATATGCGACATCCCAGGATACGTCGCCGACCCATTCAATTCTATTACACATGCGGAAGCAAAACAAATCCCCTGACAACATTTAACTTGGGATAGAAAAGCAGGCAATCAATCACCACACCAAACACTCATTTACAACCACATAGGTTTAAATACAACTCTGGACTGTCTACAAAATAGACCAGCTCTTAAAAAGGAATTGTCCTACGATCTACAAATCGGACACACTCTCCAATCCTCATGACTTCACCTCTTCAACTCCTCAAGGCCAACCAAAACTATCTAGCCGCTCCATCCAGCAGGGACCTGAAATTTTAATCCCCAAACCGGGATGAGACAATGTCTCAGCAAGTTCAACCCCCTAAACCCCTATTAGAAAGAAAATACGCCCCAGGTGGCCTAGCCACATCACACAGAAGACTCACCTCGCATTAGTCTCCATCTGCAGGTTAGCACAGTTTATATAATTCAACCACGTACAATTATGATAACCAAACAACCATGACACAATCACATCATTAGAACAATTCAACCACTTGGATCGTCTCAGCGATCAATCGACTTGGCCGATTACATGTCATTCTAGCAAATCAATCATTGCTCCCAATCACGGCCCTATAGGAAGGTTTAACAACCAGTGGCAATCACGGCCCCACTCGGCACGACCTTTAATTAGGTGGTCCATCACGGCCTCACTGGGCACGACCTCTCATAGGTGGTCCATCACGGCCTCACTGGGCACGACCTCTCATAGGTGGTCAATCACGACCCCATTAGGCACGACCTCTCTTAGGTGGTTCATCACGACCTCATTGGGCACGACCTCTCATAGGTGGTCCATCACGGCCCTACTAGGCACGACCTCCAATCGGTGGTTAATCAAGGCCTCACTAGGCACGACCTCCAATCGGTGGTTAATCACGGCCAATCTCCCATCAATTCCCACACTTAGGGTTTTCTAAAGAATCCTCATAAATCGCAATCACACTCAATTCGCCACAACCAATCATCGATTTCAAATTCTAAATACACAAAGCAAAGCAATCGGCACGAAATTCGAGAGTTTAGGGGCCCAACGAAATTTTCGAATTTTAATAAATAATTAAATTTATTCCGAAAATTAATTAAATAATAATATCCATATTTTTGTCATCCACACCCAATTTATAATATCCAACCATCAATTTCAAAATCCAAACGCATAGCAGCGATCGGCACGAAATTCGAGCAATCGGGGTCAAAAATAATTTTTCCGTTTTTTTTTTTTAATAATAATATTTTAATAATTTCGGAATATAATATAATATTATAAATTCCAGAATTTCGAAACAATTAAATAATTCGAAAATAAAACCCTATTATGTCCCATCAAGGTTTATTATTAAATAAACTCTCTTAGCCCTTAATTAAACACACTTTAAATTAAACGAACCTTTTAATCCAAATCACAATTAAATAAACTAAGATATCCACATAAACTTGCTTAACTTAAACTAAGCACACTTAGAGCATCATTAACACTCTAATCAAGATTTAATGAGCTAAACTTACCGGATTAACGAGCCGAGCAGACCAAAACGACGGGGACGACGCGAGGATCGACTTTCCCCAAAGCGGGCCGAGCATCCGGGCTCGGGAAGCCGGCCAAAACGGGCCACAACCGAGCTGGAATACCCATTTTTCCAGCTGCTGGTTGCGGCCGGGAAGGGGCTAATCGGCGGCGGTTCGGGCGCGGAACCGGCGGAGAAGCGGCGGCTGCAACTCGGCGGACACTCGGACGGGCGAGGCGGCGGCCCGGCGAGGCCTCACGGCGGCGCGGACGAGCTTCGGCAGCTCGTGGGACACGCAGACAAGGCAGGCGGAGGCGGGGCGGGGCGGAGCGGCTCGCGGGGCCGCGACGGCGAGCGGGCGGGGGGCGGCGGCGACGAGCGGCGGGCAAACGGCCATGGCTGCTCTAGCTTTTCCTCTGCAATTTCGGGTTTGAAAAGCACCAGCAAGAGGAAGAAGAAGCTGTTCGGACAGCAGCAAGAGGGGAGAGAGGAAGGCGGAGGACGCGTGGCTAGGGCGGAGCGACGACGGCGTGCGGCGGCGGCGAACGGCGGACGAGCGACCGGTCGAGCAAAGGGCTGCTGCAATCGGCTTCCTCCATGGTTGGGCGTGCGAAGAAGGAGAAGAAGATGGAGATGGAGGGGGCGCACGGTAGAGAGGAAGAAGAGAGGGAGGAGAGAGAAGGAGGAGAGAGAGAGATGGGACCCTTTTTCTTTTCTCTTTTTCTCTTTCTTTTAATCCCACACAATGGCCCACCACCATGACATCATGGGTGACATCACACTCCACTCACCCAATCCTCCACAACCTTTTCCAATGGGTCCATTTTATTTTTCCGCCGGGGCATGAAATCTTGTACAACCAATTCTTCAATTCCACTTGATTCTCTTCCAATTGAATCAAATTGAAGTCCATAAAATTAATCCGATATCACCACACTTCAATTCACATCTGCACTCGTCCATAGAACCAACTTAAGTCCCAAAAGCGCAACCAAAGACGGGCCTACTAATTTCTCGAGCCAAATTAGCCGTTCTCTGATTTAATTTCTAAAAAATTCTGATTACATGAAAAATCTTCCAAAGATGATTCAATGATCCTGAAATGATTTGTGACACACCCAGACTTCCAATTTCTGAATTCGATCTCAATTCCACGGTTAATTTCACTTTGGCACGATACTAGCGCGGCCCAACCTACCGGGTAGCCTTTAGAAATTTTCATGCATTTGACCTGTGGTTGATCATCTCAAGCCACAATGTACATCTTTGAAACATTGGCGACTTTCGATTGTCGAGGTAAATCTCAAGATTTCAAATACGAACACAGGGTACCCAATCGATAGAAAAATCGGTTCAGTGTCGATCGACAAGAATTGTGCGATCTGGTGGAATCACCCACACCTGATCACATGCCTCTGTCAAGTCGACCTATCTCCGATCTCTAATCGATTTTAATCGTGCCGTAATGACCCTTGCAGATTAGCTCGGTCGAAAGGTCGCTTCCTAGTCAAATTCTCGAGTCTGATGCATTAGAAACTCTTAACGGCTTCACCTGATAGACTAGTTTCCACATGAGTGGCCGACTCAAGGAAAAGAACTATATGCGTGCCAACGAAATGCCCGTCTCAATTTATTGAAAATAGAATTGGAAAATCGGGATGTCACAGGTGTTGAGTCCCTGTTCAATTGCGGGGTTGTGGGACGTAGGAAGGATCATTGGCCGGAGCTTCAAGCGAGGGAGGATGATTCGACCGGATGCACCTCCGACCGCAGTGCTGCCGGTAGAAATTCAACCATTGAGAGGTGTCAGACAGGACAGAAGCCCCAACCTGAAACAAGTTTCAAATACTGGGAAACCTGAGGTCGATGGTGGGTATAGCGAATGGATGCTCATTTCGCCCAGAAAGAGTAGAAACCTCCAAGAATTTTAATGAGTGGTCGTGCAGCGAATGGATGGAACTCGGGACCAGAGACGATGGAGGTGACCGAGGGACTAGCTGCAAACGCTATCATAGTCTATAGACCAGGTATATCGATCTCATCTTAACCATTACGCCGTTTCATCATCAAGCCCAAAGTGATCAACAGTTGAAACTTGAAATGAACTTGGTTTATATGATTTGTAGATTAGGTCAAATAAGTCGACTGAATTTGATAATTCTTGTCATCCAAATATCGGTCATTAGACATTCATTCTTTGCCTTAGTCCAGTATACGCATTAGCACTTCCAGAATGTTGCATTTATTCGGTAAGAAATATGGTAAATCATTATTAAGTTCCACTAGACATGACCATGCACACATATGCGCTACATGCCTAAAAGATAAAATAACTCGTTACGAGAACCAGAACACAAGATTGTACACCGTGAAGAGTCTTGGCAAATCAAATACACTGCACAATAGGAATAGTGCCTCTAAAATTAAAAGAAAGACAACTTGATACCTATAAATATCACACCCCTCTGGAACCAAGAATTCACAGGCCATTGTTGCATGGATCCATGGAGGCATCCATGCACATTGGCGACTGAATATCATGCGGTGATGAACTACTGCTGTAGAGGATGAAACCTGATTTGAAGTCCATGTTGTGGACGGGTTATCAGGGGCTGACCTGGGCAGTGGATATACGTCGGGGACAGCTCAAAGGTGTAGCGCTGGAGGATCATCGAAAAAGCAATTTTCGCTTGTGCTGCCACGAAGCTCATCCCGACGCAAGATCGAGGTCCGAAGCCAAAGGGATGAACACGACCGCATTGTTGTTGGTAGCCTTAGCTATGCGTTCTGAGAATTGCTCCAGCTTGAATTCATGCGCATCTTCCCTCCAGATTTCAGGGTCATGGTGAAGCTTGAGGGTCGGTATAAAGATCTGACAATTAGCAGGAAGAACGAGCTTCCCTAACCTCAGTTTCTTGCCAACTTTTCGAGTCAAGCCGACTCCAGGGGGGTACAAACGCAGAGTTTCGTTCATGATCATGCTAATCTGCACATGAAAAAAGGAAAAATGTTTAGTTAGTCATCATGTCTAACCTACAATTCGAGTGAATCGAAAAAGATTGACCGGGACCAAGACTTGAGTTGTTTTCTATACCTTCTTAAGCTTTCCTAGTCCATCGGAATCGGGGTCTTTATTCCCAAAAATATTGGGACCTCCCTTCTTGCTTCCTCTTGCCTATTGAATATATCACTGCCTATCTCTCGTGACTCTTCGTGTTTTGGTCGAAAGGCCGTTCAGTTTCCAACGGAAACCGTTTCAGCACACATATTAAAGTGTCCTTATTACTATTTATTTAGACATGTCTTTTCATATATCTAAGGAATGTCAAGAGTCGCGTTTTAAGCCTATATATAAACGAGTCTTGTAATCGTTTCAAAATGAAGAGTGAAAAGATTTTTCAACAAGTAGTATATTTATCTCCTTCCTTAAAGAGCTTCTCTTGTGAGAGTGTTACCAGAGCTGTGCGACTCTAATATTCAACAATTGGTATCAGAGCAAGGTTATCTAGGACCAAGAACACGATTGTCGGGGACCGTGAGTCAAGTCTTCCGGAGCGTAGTTCGTGAAGACAGTGGTCAAGGACCATTGTTCGTGCGCAAGCGGTCAAGGACCGGAATACGTCGAAGTTCTGCCAGTGTACAGATTTCAAGTCAGATGGTGGATATTTCAAATTCGACGAATGGTATTGAGAAGCTCAACAACTCCAATTACAATAATTGGAGTGTCCGGATGCAGTTTTATTTGATGGGTCAGGATTTGTGGGATATTGTTGTGTGGCACCCCGAAACACCTTAGGTCGCCACAGGTACCTATCGCTCCACTAGTTACGTCTCTTAGTAGAAGCATCGTAGTTCATAGGCATTTTTTTTTTTTTGAAAACGGTCCCAGCGCAACTTATTAGCGGAAACATAATTGAGTCTCACCATCTCTCCCTCCAATAATCATAATGCAATGTACACCACTAAGCATCATAAGAAAAGATAAAGCCAAGACACTTTTATTTATATATTTTCATGATGGATTTTCTCGGGTCGGTACAACAAAAAGAAAGCCAAGACTTTTAACTACGCTTGGCCACATCCAAAAAGATATCTCGACCCCTATAACGATCACGTGTCATCCTCCATCTATTAGTGTCGGCTACTCTAAAAAAACGTCAGCTCTCTACTCCTCACGCGGCTATCACATCCATCCTGGCGCGTCGGGTGGTGGTGGCGGCAACATCCCCCGAATCACTCCATTTCGGCGGATGTGAACCGACAGAAACTCCTGTATGACCGAGCCCCCAGCCAGGCCCACATCGTACATGACTAGCATGCAAACTCGCACAAACGTCAGACCAGGAATGGTAACGCAATCAACCTCCGAACACTCTACCTCCACGTCAGATGGGAGGCCACAGAAGGTACCCCGCGTGATAATAGGGAGCGGCATCTTTCTAATCTGAAATGTTGGTCCCCGAAGGGGTGAGTATAGCCACTCAGTAGGTAAAAGATCCAATAAACCATTCAATGCATCACACAACACAATCATAACAGTCATAGCATAGTACATGTCATTCATGCATCCAAGCATAACTTACCTTGAAGCCATGCATATGTCATCATACCATATGTACATACATCTTCATGTACTCATCACCATCATGTCATACATATATCATCATGCCATAGGTGCACATACAACCATACACTCACCATCATCATATCATACATGTACTATCATGCCATAGGTGCACATACATCCATGCACTCATCTTCATCATGTCATCCATATACCGTCATGCCATAGGTGCACACACAACCATGCACTCACCATCATCATATCATACATGTACCATCATGCCATTGGTGCACATACATCCATGCACTCATCATCATCATATCATCCATATACTGTCATGCCATAGGTGCACACACAACCATGCACTCACCATCATCATATCATAGCGATGCATATGCAATCATACCATATGTACATGATTCAATTTCCACTTTTTATCTTTCAATTTGATCACCACATCTCTCTTTCTCGGGATCAGTAATTGCATCCCACATTATCACTCGCACCCCAATCCAGGCATCACGAGAAACCTCCGGCACACACACACCACCGGGCATCTGGCACCCCCACATTCCAGGCATCTCGCATCCCAACTAGCATCACGAGGCATTTCCCCAGGCACAAACCTCCGAGGCTTCTGGCACCCAACCATTCCGGGTATCTCGAAACTCTTGAGGACATCCGAGCATGTATCTCAATACAACCGAGCATCCGGCACCCCCCATCCCGGGCATCTTGACACTCCCAGGGTATTATCGGCCACCTCCAATAGTTTTCTCATTCATCATAATTCATATTCACCAATTTATGTCTCACAATCAATATGGCACATGATGTAATGGCAACAAAGTCAAATTCAGCATTTGATTCTATATGCAATGCCAAATATCATCACATGCTCAGCAAGATTCAATCACCTCAATCAATATAATTAATAGGGCTCATCCAAAACAGAATAATCATAAATTCCAGCATTTGAAATTTGCACAATCCAGCTTGCACCGTTTTAGAAAATATTTCCATTAAATATCTAAATGGTCTTTAAAAAATATGAAATTTGAACATGTAATAGTCAAGACATAATGGCAGATATTTCTTAAAGGACACTGCACCAAAAAACCCTCATACAATTTGATATAGATCACGCATCACAGCATTTCTATTATATCAATGCAGCTTGCACAGATTTTGAAATATTTTTGGTTAAATAGGCAAATGAACTTCAAAAATTATGAAATTTGAATATGTTAAAGGGAAGACATAAAGAAAGATACTTCATGAAGAACACTTTGCCGAAAGAGCTTCCTAAAAAATGATATGACCCATGCATTAAAACTGACTAAACCCGTACGCGTCAGATTACACGGCTTTTGTGATATTTCCGATTAAATATCCTAATGACCTTCAAAAATTATGAAATTTGAATATGTGGTAGTCAAGACCCTAAAGTATATTTTTCATGAAGACATCGAAGTCATATTCGTCCTGGTAAATTAACTATGGATGATTGAAGCCCCTGTTCCCAGCACCGAACATTCCAGGTTTAGTCATCTCCGAAAAATCACCATTTCACCTACTTATCTTCCTTCTTTTCCTCTGAATTTTTGATATGTTTTGAGTCAAGAGGTCTACTAAAACTTTCATTAAGAGATCAAGGTGATATTTTCAAAGGAAAGTCACTTTATAATCCACGAAGTCACGGGAGTTCAGTACAACATTTCCAGATCTAACGTCTTCAAAAGAAAAATCGTTTCACTAGGCCATACTTGTTCATTTTACCTAGAATTTGAGTATGTTAGTCTTCAAGATATTCTCTACAATTTTTCATGAAGAAGTTGAAGTGAAATTTCCAATAAAAAGTTACATGCAACACACAAAATCACCGAGAGGTCAACAAAACAGCTTTAGAACTAACATCTCCGTAGAGGGAGGGTTTCACCCCTTAAAACTCAACCATTTTGTCTCAAATTTTAGTATGTTATACTTTAAGATGTTATCTACAACTTTCGTGAAAAAGTTGAAATCAAAATCGGACTCAAACATCGCATGCAAGCCACTACAACATTCTGAGTCAGGCTGTTTACTCGAGAACAGTTTACTATCTCAAAACAACACCTTAAAACTTCGGTTTTTTACACCCTAGACATCCAAAATTCATCACCATACATTAACACATTCTAGACACAACATGCAAGAGTAGATCAAAGGATCTAACTTGCCTCCAAACCGAGCTACGACGAGCACGACGGCAGCAAACGACAGATGCACGGGCGGTTGCGAGCGACGGACGAGCGGCTTCCTCCTTCGCACGGCCTCTTCCTCCTCTCTCTCAGTTCCCTCACTCTCTCGGCAGCTTTCTCTCTCTCCCTCTCTCAAAACTGGCCACTCCTTTTTATTTCCCCTTTTATTCAATCATTAGTAATCATTAGGTGCCGCCCAAGGTGGCCAATGGGTGTAACTCCCCTTTTGCCACTTGGCAAACCCCATGCATGATGGGCTTGAAGATGGGCCGACTTCTCCCCCCTCCTTGGTTGACGGCAGCCCTTCATGGGCTTCATGGGCCGGCCTTTTGGCCCACTTTAGGTCCAATACTCTTGGGCCTAAAGTCCAAACTTAAATAGCCCATTTTTACTATTAACAATTCATCTTAATTCCCTCTTTTATAAATTCCAAATTTTGCAATTTCATATGGCCATATAACTTGTATTTTTTAAACTATAGGAATCAAATCTATGAGGTTCATAGCCAAGAACAAATTCTTCTTATCAAATTATCCTATAATACTAATTTTAATAACCCATGAACACAAGATACATTTCCATCCACATAACACTCAATCTTAAAAGAAAATCAATAGCTAAAGCATAAACCAAAGGCAAATTCAATACCTAATCATAGACTTTAATACATCTAGAGGTTGCCTTGAATTTTGGGATGCCACATGTTGGCGGCGGCAACACCACGGCACCTAGAGACGATGATGGACAGAGGAGATGGAAGATAAAAGCGGGTAAGGCTCTTTACGCTCTTGCTGTAACTATTGAAGATGATTTATTGTCACACATTAGGAGCGTGCAGACTCCCGGGGAGGCGTGGGATAACTTGGTGGCATTATTCACAAGGTTGAATGATGCCAAGCTACAAAGGCTGGAGAACGAGCTGCTGTCGATGTCACAACAAAATATGACGGTGAGTTAGTATTTCTCCAAAGTTAAATCTATTTGTGACGAAATATCAAAGCTGGATCCTGCTAATGCCATCTCAGAAACAAGAATGAGAAGAATTATTATTCACGGGTTAAAGCCGGAATATAACGGTATTATTACGGCTACTCGTGGATGGGCAACTCAACTGACATTGACCGATTTGGAGAATATTCCGGCTAACCAAGAGACTTTAGATAGTCAAATGTCTAAGGTTTCGATTAAGGAAGAAGAAAGTGCCCTCTTCAGTGATAAAAAAGGGTTCAAGGGCCTGAGGTGAATCGGTGCCGACAATAAAGATGGCAAGTCCAGGAAAAGCCATGTCGAATGGCAAAAGCAACCAGCTCGTGAAGGATGGTAAAAGCGTCCAGGAGAGTCGAGCCTTCGACCAGGGGGAGCTAGGCGACGCAATGGCCAAAGACGTAGTGGACGATGTTACGTTTGCGGCAAGGAGGGCCACTTTGCTAGAGATTGTCGAGCAAAGAAAGTTGAAGGAAATGTCACAGCATCATCGAAGAGGAATGATTTCGATGAAGATAAGGAATGGGATTTCCAAACGTTTGTTGCAATAGTGGTGTTAGACGAGTTTGCTGTCTCTTCCGCAGTCGAGTTAAACAATGCGATGGCATTAATCTCTGTAAGTGAAAAGTCGATTAATTATGATTATGACCGGATTGTTGATTCAGGGTGTTCGAGTCATATGACTGGAGATCAAGGCAAACTGTCGAACATGCATAATTATACTGGAGAATGTGTTGTCATTACTGCAGACGGCTCGAGATTGCCGATTACTCACATCGGCGAGACGATGATAACTCCTCGGTTCAATTCACAGCAAGTTGAATTAAAAAGTGTGTATCACGTGCCAGGAATGAAGAAGAATTTATTGTCTGTGTCCCAGCTCACAGACTCGGGTAATTATGTGGTGTTCAGTCCACGAGATGTTAAGGTGTACCGAAGTTTGAAGCCCACTAGTCGACCAATCATGGAAGGACGTCGGCTGGAGTCCGTTTACATGATGTCTGCTCAAACGGCATACGTAAACAAAACCCGAAAGAATGGTACACCTGATTTATGGCATGCGCGGCTTGGGCATGTAAGTTATCACAAGTTGAAGGCGATGATGCAAAAGAACATGCTGAGGGGTCTTCCCCAGTTGGAAGTGCAGGAAAATGTGGTTTGCGCCGAGTGCTAGTACAGGAAGGCACATCAACTCCCGTATGAGGAATCGTCATTCAAAGCTCGGATGCCTCTCGAGCTCATTCACTTGGATGTGTTTGGTCTGGTGAAGCAGTAATCAGTTAGTGGATTGAAGTATATGATCACTTTCATCGACGACTTCTCTAGGTACGTCTGGGTTGATTTCATGAAGGAAAAATCTAAGACGTTTATTAAATTTAAGGTGTTTAAGGAGAAGGTTGAAAGTGAAGTAGGTAGAAAAATTCATTGCCTACGTATCGATAACGGGGGAGAGTACACTTCTTATGAGTTTACAAAGTATTTGCAAGAGTACAAGATACGTTGACAGTATAATTGTCCGTATACGCCGCAGCAGAACAGTGTTGCTGAAAGAAAGAATCGACATCTAGCTGAGACGTGTAGGAGCATGTTGCACGTGAAGAATGTCCCACCGAGGTTTTGGGCTGAATGTATGAAGATGGCGGCTCACTTGACTAATAGGCTACCATAAACAAGGCTTGGTTTTATGTCACCATATGAGAAGCTATGGAATCGCAAGTCTGTGGTAAGTCACTTTAGAGTTTTTGGATGTGTATGTTATGCATTTGTGCCCGATCATCTTCGCAGCAAATTTGACAAGAAGGCAATCCGCTGCATATTCGTGGGATATGATGATCAACGAAAGGGGTGGAAGTGCTGCAACCCTACAATGGGGAGGTGCTATACTTCAAGGAATGTGGTGTTTGACAAAATGTCGTCTCGGTGGTCACCTCAAGCAGTCGAATTGCCAAATTCACAGCA
The DNA here is from genome assembly GCA_014182725.1 of Eucalyptus brandiana. Lineage (NCBI taxonomy): Eukaryota > Viridiplantae > Streptophyta > Magnoliopsida > Myrtales > Myrtaceae > Eucalyptus > Eucalyptus brandiana. The sequence continues at coordinate 37,471,794 of CM024669.1, forward strand.
TTTCGACGAAGAATTCAAAGAAAGGCTGAAAGAATTCGATGAGAATCAGCCTGTTGAAAAAGATGTCGAAGCACAATCACCAGGATCGACAAGTTCATCTAGTGAGCATCCAAGGTCGACAAAAGAACTTCAACCAAGTCAGGTTGAAGAACTTGAAAAAGAGAAGCCTCAACTTCAGAGATCGACGAGGCAAAGGAAGTCGAACTCCAAGTATGCCAATGCAGCATTGACTGAAGATATTGGCATGGTCGAGCCATCGACAAATGAAGAAGCCTCGAAGAGTACAGAATGGAGGAAGGCCATGGAAGAAGAAATCCTCGCACTAAAGAAGAATGAGACATGGGACTTGGTACCAAAACTTGAAGAAGTACGTCCTATTTCTTGCAAATGGGTTTATAAACTTAAAACTTGACCAGACGGGTCAATTGAGAGGTATAAAGCACGTCTAGTGGCTCGAGGATTTTCGCAAAAATATTGAGTTGATTATGAAGAGACCTTTAGCCCCGTGGCAAAGGTTACCACTGCTCGAGTTCTATTAGCACTTGTAGCAAGCAAGTCGTGGAATGTGTGGCAGATGGATGTGAAGAATGCTTTCCTGCATGGAGAACTCGAGCGAGAGATATACATGGAGCAACTGGATGGCTTCAAGAGCAAAATTCATCAAGAATACGTCTGCAAGCTAAAGAAAGCATTGTATGGCTTGAAGTAAGCCTCAAGAGCGTGGTATGGAAAAATTGCAGAATTCTTGTTGAAGAACGATTATAATGTAGCTCTAGCAGACTAGAGCCTATTCGTGAAAGCAAAAGATGGAAAGGTTGCAGCTGTGCTGGTTTATGTGGATGATCTCATCATTACTGGAGATGATAAAGATGAGATATGTTGAATTAAAGCCAACCTCTCTGTGCGGTTCCAGATGAAGGAGCTTGGAGAACTAAAACACTTTCTAGGGCTCGAGATTGATAGGACAAAGGACGGATTATTCTTATGTCAACAAAAGTATGCACGAGATCTCTTAAAAAAATTCAGAATGCTTGATTGCAAACCTATATCTACTCCGTTGGATGGGAATGCAAAGCTATGTGCTGAAGAAGGTCGAGAGCTAGAAGATTCGACTATGTATAGGCAACTAGTAGGTAGTCTAATTTACCTTACCATAACTCGGCCTGACATCTCTTTTGTAGTGGGAGTAGTGAGTCGATTCATGGAGAAGCCAAGGAAGCCTCACTTGGATGCAGTCAAGCGTATCCTGAGGCATGTAAAGAAGACTTTTGATCTTGGGCTTTTGTATAAAAAAGGATCATCGAGTGAGTTGGTTGGTCATTATGATGTTGACTATGCTGGAGCTCAACACACACGACGATCAACTACTGGATACTCGTTTAATCTTGGATTAACAGTAGTATCCTGGTGCAGTAAAAGACAGCCAACTGTGTCTTTGTCTACAACAGAAGCTGAATACAGAGCAGCAGCAATGGCAGCTCAGGAAAGCACATGGCTAGTGCAATTATTGGATGATCTTCATCAGTCAATAGATTATTCGACAATATTGTATTGTGATAATCTATTCACTATAAGCTTGGCAGAGAATCCAGTTTTCCATGCTAGGACTAAGCATGTGGAAGTCCCTATCACTTTCTGCGAGAGAAAGTGTTGGAGGGCGAGATCAAGATGAAGTACATCAAGACAGGTGATCAAGTTGCTGATATCTTCACCAAAGGTCTTGGAGTTGCAAAGTTTGAAGAGTTTCGAGCTCAACTTGGTATGATCGCAAGGACTATCCTTAGAGAGAGTAGTCAGTGAGGGGGAGTATTGAATATATCACTGCCTATCTCTCGTGACTCTTCGTGTTTTGGTCGAAAGGCTGTTCAGTTTCCAACGGAAACTGTTTCAACACACATATTAAAGTGTCCTTATTACTATTTATTTAGACAGGTTGTCTTTATTACTATTTATTTAGACATGTCTTTTCATATATCTAAGGAATGTCAAGAGTCGCGTTTTAAGCCTATATATAAACGAGTCTTGTAATCGTTTCAAAATGAAGAGTGAAAAGATTTTTCAACAAGTAGTATATTTATCTCATTCCTTAAAGAGCTTCTCTTGTGAGAGTGTTACCAGAGCTGTGCAACTTTGATATTCAACATTGCCATTCTGGATTAATCGCTAGGAGGAATAACATCCATGCCATCATTGAGTTGGTAGTTTCTTGTCCGGCGATATAGAATGTCTTGCACTCATCCACCATATTATCTACCGTGAATTTTTTGCTCTTGTCTATATCGTGCAAAGCCTTCACAAGCTGTCCTAGGAAATCATCCCCAAAGCCATCTTCTTCACCGGCCATCACCTTCTTCTCTCTTCTCTTGATCATCTCTAAGATGAAATTACGTATGCCTTTCTCAAGTTTCTCTGCTTCGATTTCATCCGCTGTCTTCCAAAGCTTACTGCCAGCAGGATTTAGAACAAATTCCATAATTAGTTAAGCCTAATTAAAACTCTGATTCTGAGATTGAAATGTCCTAAGTCTTTTGAGGCTTGAAGTTTGCATTTGCACAGTGAACAAAACTGTTGCCTGACCATCATCAGAAATTTGCAGCTTGCTAAGTGTGATCTCACATCAGTAATTTTAGTGCTAAGAATCGTTATCAAAAAACAGTGTACCCCCTTCGAATGCATTTACTCACCTGGAAAACTTGTCAGAATAATCAAGTTCAGATGTCGAAAGTTCGTTCTAAAAGTGATGATCACTGTCCATTCTAGCTTCTTCATCATAAAAATGGTCAAAACAAAATTTTCCTAGAAAAAATTTGCGATACCTTATTCCTGGTAATCTTATATTGAAAGAATTTTTGGATGTTAACGTAGCCAATCCTGTCAACATCTGAAAAATGTTCCTCCCCTCAACATAGCTGCTCCCGAACGCAGTTCTTGAAATCACTTCGGATGTCAATAACTTAAACTCTCCGAACACCTCGATCTCTTTCCCTTCTTGATTCTTCCATTTTCCTAGCATTGTGTGAACACTCTCCACCATTGCCGGTGCCATATTCTGCAATTTCAATCCCCCCAAAATAATTAGTAAAATCTCAAATCAGACAATTCTCTTTTTCGATTGAGTTCAACTACTTTCAAACTTTCCCCATGGAAAGCATAATTGGCGAGTTTACGCTGGTTCGCCCATTTCTTGTCATTGACTGTACTTGCGAGCCCATCTCCTAGAAGCTTCTTGGCAAAGTCCTTAGTTCCTGTTTTTGGGTATGTTTTCTCTCTGTCAAGCGGCACCTCCTTAATAAGTCTGGCTCTGTGATGACCAGTTGAGCTTGAGGTCCGTGCCAACTCAGGTAATTCCTCCCTATAAAGTTGCACAAAAGTTCAATATCAGAGCGTCACGACACTAATGAAACTTAAGTTTAGTATTTTGGTAATTACCGTATGTGTCTACCCATGTGTTGACTTGAGGGTGAATCTTAGGGAATATGTCGTGAGAGAGATTGTTCATGGGCGTGTTCCTGACTTCCATCTTCATCTTGATTGTTTACTTGGTGCTTCCATGGAGGAACCTGTAAGGAGGGCCAGAGATCCCTTGTTGGGCATCATCCCCTGTATCCTGAGCGGGTTCCACCATAGCTTGTGCGAGAGCTTGGCAAGTGACCAGAGAAGAAACAGAAACAGAGAGCTCAGGAAGATGACCAATTGCATGGTTCAATTAGGGGATCAAACGATAAAGGAAATGAAAACAGTGAAAATTATGATACTGGATTTCTCTTATGAAATGAAAAAGTTCGATTGATTTAGGTATTTATTGTGTCTTTCGGAGGATTCTAGGAGCCGGACGGTGCCACTGTCAAGATTAAACGACCTTTGTTGGGAAGATGTCGGGAAAGGTCTTTCGGTCCACGTTTGACATTTTGGCTCCATTTCAGGGGAAACGTCTGATAGGGACGAACTGATTAACGTCATCCGTGACTTCCTTGCCGATCTGGAATTATCAATCAACCCAGAAAAGGAAGAGCACTTGACGAGCTCACTCTTGGGTGATCCGGATGCCTGCGTATCCAATTCACTAAAGCCATATGAATCGCGTGATTCCCAAGAAAACCAACAACCAGCGGCAATCGTGATGAACAAGTTGTGCATGCGCCCGGTACTCCTCCAAGCCCACGACAGGTTGGCGTCTCGAATGTGCGCAATCTGTCGAAAAGACCTTTCCAAAGCCAAACCTTACTCAGAATTCGATGAATAGAGAATTCGTCAAACTTTTCAATTAGAGGCACGGGTCTCGATTCTTTTTCTCATTTGACCCATGACACAAGCTGTCTTGGTCGTCTTCTCGACGCCGGAACTGTTTCTTAGCAAATAATCTCGCTTACAAGACGCGACATAGACCGATGAAAAATTCAAGGGCCAACGTATAAAGGACGCAATCGTGAGCACGGGGATGACACGGACGTGACGAGGAAACACCAAGACCATCTATCACTTGCTTTCATCTTTTTCTTGCTTAGTTCGAAAAGTCCTATCCGCACAATCTTTAATGGCAGATCCAAAAACAAATTTGGCCTTCTGTTTCCGTTGCTTCATCAACACGCCCGTATAAAGGTAGCCTAGCCGCCACATAGTCAGTCAAATCAGGAAGGCACCTCAGGGGGATCAAATCCTGATAGGACTTGATGAATGACTCGATTGCTTGTTAGGTCCATTAGGATCAAAACATAAATTGGTCAATTGTACACGGTCCTTTAGATAATTATATTTCAACAAGCTTGTAACGGACATATAATGGATACGTACCTGATCCAAAATATGGCTCGTCTAATCCGTTAAGTTAAACATAGGTCAATCTGACCCAATTGTGACTCAGAACACATCTTTGAATTAAAATAAAACTTCAATAGGTTTTTCATGAAACTCAAACCCACAAGCTCACGAAGGCATTAAAAGTAGTCTATGTACGTTGTTATCTCAGCATTAACTGGGCCATATATGCTGATTAACAAGCTATAGGGGATGAAATACAACTTGAAGTCTGTGTAGGGGGCGAGTCTTGACGATTTCAGCTGGACCGTGGATGTACCCAGGATACAGTTTGAAATCGTAGCGCTGCAGAATCATCAAAAGGACAATTTTCACCTCATTCATCGCGAAGATCATTCCCACACACATTCGAGGCCCGAAACCAAAGGGAAGGAACACAACTGGGTTGTTGTTGGTAGCTTTAAGGACGCCTTCCGAGAATCGGTCCGGTCTGAAGAGGTGCACATCTTCTCCCCAGATTTCGAGATCGTGGTGAAGCTTGAGGTTAGCTACGTAAACTTGAATGTTAGGAGGAAAAACGAGTTTCCCTAGCCTGAGCTCCTGGTCGACAAATCACTACGAAAATTCAGCATCTGGCTCATTTGAGGGCGGTGAGTCCGATGGTGGTATTGGTTTCTTGAAACAGGTAAAGTAAACAGACACGGGCCTAACTAACTTAAGGTCACTATGACCACCACCTTGTAAAAGACTCAATGAATGCTTGCTAAGATAACAAGAGCTTCAAGCTAACAAGAGATCTAATACCAAGTAACGAATAGTGTACATGAACTTCATTATAAAATTTAGAGGATAACTATCTTAAGTAAATAAAATTACAATATCAATTACTATCAATCATAATCAATCAAAGAAGATAATACAAAAAATCTCGAAATACATATGGAATCAAAGAAAATATATCTCTAACACTTTTCCTTCATGGTTCTATTACATTCCATCACTCCTCCATCAATGTATTTGTTATCCTAATTTGAAATTCCGATGGTCAGCTTCTATACCTATTATTCATTTTCCCCTGTTTTCACCTCCGTTTGCAACTTGGGGCGGCTATTCATGTCCACATACATATTATGTAAGATTTATTAATTGATATTATAATTTACTATTTTATAGGATAAGCCTAATAAATTGAAATATAATGTTTTTTAATTAATCTATTATGGAGCTGGGTAGTATAGACCGAGTAAAGCCTGATTAGGGTCTATGGCTTAAAACTCTATAAATAGTACTCAAGTTTCTCTTTTAATCCTAATGTGCTCACATAAGATGCACTTATTGAACCTTAAAGGTGAGAGGCAGTCTAGTGATACAGAAGGTGCTATTCCACATCAAAAACAATGAATTCCGAATTAAGTATGCAAATATCTTTACTCAATTATATTTGTTCTTGATTCTAGCTATTTAGATCTTGATTGACATTTCCATGGCTTTCATATTCATGTCTTGTTGACATGAAAGTACATGGTTAGATAGCTCAATCGAACATGATATGCTAAACAATTATTCTTTTAGGAAACTCGGTATAGGTTGTCAAAACACAACTTGCCTAATCCATTAAATTAAAAGGATGAAACCAACCCTATTTCACCTGGACGTAACCCGAAACACATCTTTAAGATCAAATGAACTTCCGTGGTTCTTTCCTGAAACCCCAACGTTAACTAGATCATATATGCTGATAAACAAGCTACAATGGATGAAGGATAACTTGAAGTCCGTGTTGCGGGCGAATTGTGAGGATTTGTACTGGACTATGGATGTACCCTGGAGACAATATGAAAGTGTAGCGCCGCAGAATCATCGAAAGGACAATTTTCGCCTCGTTCATCGCAAAGTTCATCCCCACACACATTCGAGGCCCGAAGCCAAAGGGAAGGAACACCACTGCGTTGTTGTTGGTGGCTTTAGAGACGCCTTCTGAGAATCGCTCTGGTCTGAAGAGGTGCACATCTTCTCCCCAAATTTCGGGGTCGTGGTGAATCTTAAGATTTGCTATAAAAACTTGAATGTTAGGAGGCAGTACAAGTTTCCTTAGCCTAAGTTGCTGGTCGACTTTTCGAGTGAACCCTATCACAGGAGGGTATAATCGTAGAGCTTCGTTCATGATCATGCTGATCTGCACGCGAAAGGTGACATTAGTTGACAACACGTACCACTCAAAATTAGAAAGAAGGACGATTTCATTGTTTCTTCCCCAAAACTACAAATTCTTGTCGGTCCTCAGTAAATTTATGAAAGAGTTGTTAAGCGTGAAAAGAAAATACCGGTACAGAAAGTTACTGGTTAAGTTATTTACAATAACTTACTGGTAACTATTCACACTTTTATTTTCACGGTTTAGCAAATCATCAATGTTTCTTATCTTCAACTAGCTTATATTTGTCTTTCTTGGGAATGCTAAAAATATCAAACTTCTATATGAATTCATCAATATTTATTTGAGTAACTCACCAATCTTTGCCTGATTGTATAACATAATAGTTTCAAGTTACCAAATTTCATTTGAGTACTATGTTTATTTGATTTTTTTTTTTTAATCTATGAAATTTTGTCGGAGTTTACCATTTTTTTTATCTCTCTTACAGACATTTTTGTAACTCACCAATCTTTGCCTGTTAGATTACCAATTATTTTTAATTTACCAAGTCTCATTTAAGTTACTTATCGACATTTATTTAATTCTTTTAAAGTTCACCAATTTATCTATTGAGTTATGAATTTCTATTTGTCTTACTTACCAACATATTAAATTTACAAACTTTTTTTGAAATTACCAACCATAATTGGACTGCTTGCCAAATCCTTTTAGAAATTTTATATAAGACGTTAAATAGTCAAAGCGTTGGTAAACTATGCAACAAAGCCCTGTTTGTTCACATTTTTTATTTTTTAACTTTTCCCTTGAAATTTTAAAACATTGTTCAAAGTTTAAAATTGTGAAAAATTATGTATGGTTATACATGTCAGAATTCGTTTCGTCATGAAAGTTCCAAGAGTTTTGAGTTTAAATAAGGCAAAATGTTGAGGCGCAAGATTTAAATTATTTAATTAAAGAGTAAAATATAAAAGTCAATTCAAACAAATCCAACAATTGAAAAGTTAGTACAAAAATTGTCGACAAGTTACTCACTTGTCTTTTCTTTTCTTGTATCAACGGTTTTTTAAGTTATCAATGATTGAGCTTTGAGTTTAAGTCTAAGGGTGTTCCTCAAACAGAGTTGCAACTGGTATAATTCTAATAATATAGAGTATCAATGAGTTTAGACTCAAGCAATCAGGCATACCAATATGTTGTTACTTGTTAGGAGGATCATTCATTGTCTACCAAATCAATCAAGACAAAAAACAGTTGGATTTTTCATACCATCCTTAACTTTGCAATTCCATCAGAATTGGGGTCTTCATTCCCAAATACATCAAGAACCTCCTTCCTTGCTTCCTCCTGCCAATCAGAATGAACTGCTAGGAGAAATATGACCCACGTCAGCATTGCGGTGGTGGTTTCTTGTGCAGCGAAGTAGAATGTCTTGCACTCGTTCACCAGATCGTCAACTGTGATTTTCTTGCTCTCATCATTATCATGATAAGCCTTCACAAGCTGCCCAAGGAAATCATTCCCATAGTCATATGCTTCCCCAGCCATCACCTTCTCCTCTCTTTTCTTGGCAATCTCCAAGATTGCAACGTGTATGCCTTTCTTGAGCTTCTCAGCTTCAATTTCATCTGCTGTCTTCCAAATCTTACTGTGCCCGGATACAACAACAAATGCCTTAGTTTGTGATTCTAAAGTATAGATCGATTTTCTGACAAATGTGTGTTCAAATCTCCACCTTACTAGCTATCTGTATTTACTCATGTGATGGAAAAGTTTGCGCCAGTACATATAACATTGTTATGATTCTCTTAGCTTGTTCAAATATTGGGAAGAACTGAAAATTGTAAGCTTGATCACACGATGACTGTCTTCCCACTTGAAACCACTCGTCATACTTTTGCTAACTTTACATCTTTTAGTGAGATGTCATGTGGGTCTCACTACTACTTGAGGTCAAAATTGCTTGGATCCGGTTGACATGAATTGGGTTAGTCATATTTCGTCATCATAGAAGGTCCACGTGATTTATACATGGATCCAACATAAATCAATGATTTTGATTGTCTATGATCCACAAACAATTATCCGTACAAGTTTTTTCCTTGGCTTTTCAAAACATGATTGGCATAGTCTATTTGACTAAGCTAAAACGGGCTTATTTTTTTCTTTTCTTTTTTTCCTAAAAGTAAGAAAAACTTTCTTAGGGAAATGTTGAAGAGGAATACCTTATTCCTGGGAACCTCACGCGCAAAGCATTCCTGGACACTAACAAACCCAAGTTTGTCAACATCTCAAAGATGTTTCTCCCTTCAACGTAGCTACTCCCAAAAGCTGTCCTCGAAATCACTTCGGAGGTCAGCAACTTAAATTCTTCAAACACCTCAATCTCTTCCCCTTCTCGTTGCTTCCATTTCTCTAGCATCACGTGAGCACTATCCACCATCGCTGGAACCATGTTCTGCACTTCAATTAGTTCCCGTCAATTCGTAACTCCAATCTAAAGATTGCATGAAATTCTCTTTCCATTTGATAGGCACAAGAAACTTGCAATTAAAATTTGATAGTTACAAATAACAGGAATTTTAGTATACACCAAACCTAATTACCTTGAGGCTTTCCCCGTGGAAAGTGTGATTGGCGAGTCTACGCTTCTTCGCCCACTTTACCCCATCTATGGTTGACACGAGCCCATCTCCGAAAAGATACTTGCCGAAGCTCCTCGGTCCTATTTTCGGAAACGTTTTGTCTCTGTTGATTAGCACCTCCTTAATCAGCTCCGGCTCCGTGATGACCAATTGAGCTTGCGGCCCGTACCAACTTATGTAATTCCTCCCTGCAAAATGTTTGCAAAAAAATCTCAATAATGAACAAACTAGAGTCAGATCAAAGTTCCAAGAGTGGTTAGTGTTGGAGAAATCTTTCTAGAGTCTTTTGAAGCTGACAAAACGTTTCTATCAGTCTAAGTCTGGATATTCGGAGACCGAAGATTAAAGTCTCAAGACTTTATTATCTCAAGACTCAAGACTCAAGACTCAAGACTCAAGACTCAAGACTCTAGACTCAAGACTATTCTCACTGACAGTCTTTCTATTCTAGTAGCAAAGGAAATCCAGAGCCGAAGCTTATGGTTGAGGATTCGATCCTATCCTCTGGAAAAGATCCCTTGGTTGGATAAACATCTCGGAGTCTTTGTTTGTTCTTATCTAGATCGATTAAAGATCCGATGGTTGTCGAAGTATTCTTGGAATGTTCTATTCTTGGAAACCAAGATCCCGATTGTATGGGCGAACAGATTGATGGGCTATCGCCAGACTCCTTAAATAGCTCAAATGATCTTCGTGATTGATTCCGTCCAACGGGTAGATTGGAGGAATTCCTTTGGTAAGTGCCAACGGCTATGATGGCATAAAGGAGTATAAAATGAAGACATTCCAGTTGTTTTAGTGTGTGTGATTGATAGAAAAATTCCAGTCGAAGATCCTTGATTATTAGTCGAGACCATTTTGAGCGAAATTGTATACACAGAGAGTGTTCATTTCTAGTGACACCTTGAGAGTGTGGAAGATCGTCTACACCAAGAAGTCAAGGAAGATCATCACCGTAACATCTCTTTGTTCATAGTGGAATCCAGCCAATTGGTCTGTCGGTGCGTAAGAGTGGACGTAGGCTTGACACAAGCCGAACCACTATAAACCTCGTGTCTAATTCTCTCTTTCCCTTACTCGTCTTACGATTGTTTTTCTTAATTGCTGCAAATCGTTTATTTATCTAAATAGTGTGTAATTATCAAAAGAAAAATCCTTTATACCTATTCACCCCCTCTAGGTAATCGTACTAGCTATATCAATTGGTATCGAGCTCGTGTTCTTACTTTATTTGAAGTGTTTTTACTTGAGTAAAAGATCCATGGCTAGTATGCTAGCATCGGGCTGGTGGAAGGTCAAAGCAATACGGAGACCACCCTACTTCGATGGAAAGGATTATAACATCCGGAAGAACAAGATGAAAGCTTTCCTACGATCTAAGGATCCTCTAGAATGGGATGTTGTGGAGAGAGGAATCACTCCTATTATCGCATCGTATCCGAAAGAGGGAAAGAAAACCGTTGAGACCGGCGGAATGTCTCAAGATGAGATAAACAAGAGACAAGCACTCGATGCAAAAGCAATTTATTCTTTATATTGTGCTTTGTCACCAACCGAATATAACGAGAATATCTTCTTGTGTCACAAAGAAAAGAAGTCAGGATAGATTACATATCACCTATGAAGGGACAGACCGAGTGAAGGAAACCAGAATTAATATTCTTCTTGGTCAATACAAAGCCTTCAAAATGAAACCGGAGAATCTATAAGCGACATGTTTAGCCGTTTTGAGATATTGTCAATGGACTTGATAATCAAGGACAGAAAATTACGATCCTATGAAGGTGAACAAGTTTTGAGAGGACTCTCCAAGGATTGGAATCATATAAAGACTTCAATACGAGAGACGCAAAGAATTATGCCATTATCTGTAGATGAGCTGATTGGAACTCTTCAGTCTTACGAAGTGGAGCGAATTAATGAAGACGAAGATCCAAGAGGTAAGAAATCCATTGCATTAAGATCTAATGATGACTCTGATGATACAGATTCTGAAGAAGATCTGGATGATGAGGAGCTTGCTCTTATGATAAGAAGATTCAGAAAGCTGAATAGAAAAGGAAGAAGGTTCAACTCAAGAAAACAAAGTTTTCAGAAACAGCAAACCAAGTTTGTTGATGAGGAACCAAACAAAGATGTAGTCTGCTTCGAATGTAAGAAAAAGGGACACATCGGATCTAACTGTCCTCTTCGAAGAAGAAGAGAGGAAAACTGAAAAATCTCGAAAAGCTCTCAAAGCCGAAACCGGAGCGATACGAGTGTGAAGAAAGTGATGAGGAATATGCCAATCTATGTCTAATGGCACAATCGGACTCGGACTGGATCGATTCGGGCAGGTGAATTTGAGGTAAGTGATTTTAAAATTCTGTCAAAGTCTCTAAATATATTGATGAATTATGTTTCGTCTTAAGACTTCTCTCAAAAAGATTTCCGAACCGAAAAAAAGAAAACTCGGCTTTAAAACGAAAGGAAAATATTTTAGAAGAAAAAGTGAAAAGTCTAGACTTGAATGTTTCTACTCTTAAAGAGAATGAAGATAAACTTTCAAAAGAAAATGCTTTCTTGAAAACCGACTTATCAAATATTTCAAAGAAATTTTCAATAGGGTCTCGAAAAACTTGAGAAAGTTCTTTCGGTCAAAGACCTTACTTCAACAAGTCTGGTTTAGGTATGACAGCGAAACAATCCCTTTGATTGATTTTCCGAAAGTAAAAGAAAGAATCAAGAAAAGACCATCGAGAGAAGCGTACAAAAATCATTTCAAAAGGGTTTTTGTAAAGTCCGTAGGTCGAAATGCTCTAAGGTGTTCAAAGTGTAACAGTCAAGATCACTTTGAAAAAGAATGTCCTATGATCTGGAAGCCTGTTAAAAGGGTATGGCCTAATAATGTTTTTCCTACTAACACCAAAGGACCCAAGAAAATTTGGGTACCAAAGAAAGCTTGAGACTCTCTTTTGATTACGGAGTCTGTCAAAAAGAAGGTAAAATGGTATCTTGACAGCGGATGCTCAAGACACATGACAGGAGACTCAAATTGCTTTATAAAGATTGTTCAAGTAAACGGTGGAAAAGTTTCATTTGGTGGAAACAAACAAAGGAAGCATTGTGGGATTTGGAATCGTTAAAATTGGAAATCTCACAATAAGCAATGTTTCTTTAGTGGAAGGACTCAACTATAATCTTCTCAAAGCATTAGCCAACCGTGTGATATTGGGTTCAAGATCTCTTTTCAAGAAGGCATATGTTCGGAATAAGTAAAGACTCAACTCGTCTTTCATGGGTCGAAGGCATGGAAATATCTATCTTCTTGATGTAAGACCAAATGAAACGCAATGTCTCATCTCAATTCAAGATGAAGCGGTCTTGTGGCATAGAAAGCTTGGCCATGTCAACATGAAGCAATTAGCCAAAATTTCATCAAAGAAGCTTGTTCAAGGACTACCAAAACGCCTTATCAAAAGTCGACTCATGCACACCATGTATTCTGGGAAAACAGGTAAGAAATTCATTTAAGCCTATAAAACATATCTCTACTAATCATGTTCTTCAGTTGCTACATATGGATCTCTTTGGACCAACAAGAACCCAGAGCATTGGAGATAAGAAATATTGTCTAGTAATTGTAGATGATTACTCTCGTTTTACCTGGGTATATTTTCTTGCAAGTAAGTCAGAAACCTTTTCGTACTTTGAAAAGTTTGCTAAAAAGGTTCAAAATGAAAAAGGATGTGCTATTTCAAGTATTAGAACAGATCATGGAAGTGAATTCGAAAACCAAAACTTTACAAAGTTTTGTGATAAATCTGGTTTTAATCATGTATTTTCCTCTCCATATACTCGAACAAAATGGAGTTGTGGAAAGAAAGAATAGATCTCTTCAAGAAATGGCTAGAACTCTTTCAATTGAAAGTAAAATTTCTTCTCGATTTTGGGTGAAGATGTTTCAACAAAGCATGTTACATTATCAATAGAGTCTTTCTAAGACCCATTTTAGAGAAAACCCCTATGAATTATTCAAAGGTAAGAAGCCTCTTGTTTCATATTTTCATGTGTTCGGTTGCAAATGCTTTATTTTGAAAAATGCAAATGATCGAGTTGGTAAGTTTGAAAAAGATCAGATGAAGGCATTTTCCTTGGATATTCTATGATAAGCAAGGCTTACGAGTCTTTAACAACAAAAGCCAATCGGTGGAGGAATCTATGAATGTCAAATTTCAAGACTCAACGCAAGTTGAATCTAGTCGACTCAATATGAAGAGTCCGAATCATCTCCGCATCTTTCAAGTCTTACAACTCAAGAAGCATCTCGGTCTACGGAAGTCCATCATCAAAATGTTCTTGAAGATTCAAATAAAGAAAGAGATCATCAACCGGGAAAATCAACCAAGAATCGGAAGCACAAATCCAGTCATCCCGAAGATCTCATTATCGGTGAAATCAATGAAGGAATCCGCACGAGATCAAAAAGACGTGAAGAATCTAGTGCTTTGTGGCTCTAATCTACGAAATTGAACCAAAAAGCATAGAAGAAGCTTTATCGATGAAAGCTGGATTGAAGCTATGCAAAAAGAACTCGAACAGTTTAACATCAATGATGTTTGGGATTTGACATCTAAACCAAAAGGTAAAAGCATTATTGGAACCAAATGGGTATTCGGGAACAAGATGAACGAGGATGGAAAAGTCGTACGGAACAAAGCCGACTCGTGGCCAAAGGATACACGCAAGAGGAAGGAATAGACTATGATGAGACCTACGCACCAGTAGCAAGGTTAGAAGCTATTCGTCTATTACTTGCGTTTGCTGGCTATAAAAATTTCAGGTTATTCCAAATGGACGTCAAGAGTGCATTTCTAAATGGATTCATCCATGAGGAAGTTTATGTGAAACAACCACCTGGATTTGAAGACCCAAAGAAGCGATTCGTCTTTAGGCGAAAAAGGCCTTGTATGGTTTAAAGCAAGCACCTCGAGCTTGGTATGATAGGCTAAGTAAGTTCCTAATACGTAACGGTTTTGTCAAAGGTAAAGTAGATACTACCTTATTTATCAAAAAGGAAAACAAAAGTTTTTTACTTGTTCAAATATATGTAGACGATATTATATTTGGATCTCCTAATGAAAGCCTATGCAAGAAATTTTCTAAGTCTATGCGGGATGAGTTTGAAATGAGTATGATGGGAGAATTGACATTCTTTCTTGGACTCCAAGTAAAGCAAATGAAGGAAGGAACTTTTATTCATCAAGAAAAGTATGCAAATGATCTTGTCAAAAGATTTGGATTGGAAAAATGCAAAAAGACCGACATACCAATGTCATGTTCTCGAAGATAGATAAGGATGAAGAAGGGAAGAAAGTAGATCAAAAGCTATATAGGAGCATGATTGGTTCACTTCTTTATCTTACCGCTTCTAGACCCGATATTTTGTTAAGTGTTTGTGTCTCTGTGCTAGGTTTCAATCGGATCCTAGAGAATCACATCTCAATGCCGTGAAACGAATTATCAAATACATTGCCTCATCCTCAAGCATCGGTCTTTGGTATCCAAAGAAGGGAGACTTTGATCTTCTAGGGTACTCAGATGCAGATCTGGCCGGTTGCAGAGTCGATAGAAAGAGCACTTCTGGAACTTGTCAGTTACTTGGAAAGAGAACAGTATCTTGGTTTTCAAGGAAACAAAGTACCGTGGCTCTTTCAACAACCGAAGCAGAGTATGTAGCCCTTGGAAGTTGCTGTTCGCAAATTCTATGGATCAAACAACAGCTACAAGACTTTGGCATTGAAGACTCATGCACGAAATCGAGATGTGACAACACCGGCGCGATCAATCTTACCAAAAATCCAATTCTTCATTCAAGAGCAAAGCATATTGAGATTCGACACCACTTCATTAGAGATCATATTCAAAACGGACAAATCTCGATTCAATTTGTTGATTCAAAAAGTCAACTAGCGGATATTTTCACAAAGCCTTTGGAGAAAAATCAATTTGACGCTATCCGTTCAAGACTCAACATTTTGAAGCTTGAAGAAGTTAAAGTCTAAAGACTCAACAATCCTTAGACTCTAATCTCTCAGTCTCGAGATCTTTAGACTCAGATATTCATGGCTATAGACTGTAAGTGGCTATTTTATTTGAACTCGAAAAGGTACAATTTTGTTGTTCAGTTATTATCTATGTGAAAATCAAAAACTTGTCTTTTCAAAAAGATTAACTTTGGCAGTTATTGATTTTGAAAAGAAATGATCGTACTCTTTCCCTGCGACGATTGAACTTCCTTTTTCAAAAAGTGAGTTAAATATATATATATATATATATACAGCTTTTTCCACAATCGTCAAAACCCTAAAAGTACTCGTCTCCCGAACCCTGTTTCAATCTCTTGTTCATCGTCGAGAAAGTGGTCATTTTTCTTTGGGAAGCAATCGAAGGAATCTCTCAAATCGACAAAGAAGAATGTCTTCTTCGAGGAAATCATCGAGAATAGCAAGCAGGGGACCACAAAGAATGGAGAAGGGACCAATACACTTCGATCTTACTGAGGAGGAAGACTTTTCAAGTCAGCAACAAAGTCCGATTCGTTCTCATCCACGTCATTCATCGCCTCCTACCCCACATAGTGAAAGTCATCATCTTGAAGAAGAGATAATCGAGGACGCCGACCCTGTAAGAGTCCAAAAACCCTCCTATATCTACAAGCTTTATCGTGCGTTGAAAATCACCGGTACACCATTGAACTACATAGACGATTTCCTTAAGGATAAGAACTATGGAAATGAATATCTTTTCTCGGAAAATGGAGGAGTTAGGAATTGCTCCGAGAGGAAAAGCGAGAGGATGCACTTGCAAATATTCCAAGTGATCCTCGTGTGCCCGGACAAAATTTAATTGAAGGGAACGATGATGATAGAATGTTCCTTGAGTTTCAACCGAGAATGGGTGTGGCAGCGAAGACGAAAGGAAATCGATTGGATTTGTTTAAATCAGAGGAACAGGAGAAAGTATATGGCAAACTGTTGAAAAGAGGGGTGATAAACCCTCGAAGTGTTGATTTTGACTTTCTCGATGCCATCAACATGAACTTGAGAGAAAAGTTGAATTTGCTTCAACTAGAGAAATTTTGCTCTGACTCTACGGACGGGTACGCACATTTAACCGCTTATTTCTATTCAAATCTGAGCTTTTTGGATGCAAATAGAATTTCGTTCGGTGTTCGAGACAAAGTCTACGTGGTAGATGTGAATATGTTGGCGACATTGTTGGAGTTGAATGAGGGCGTTATCTCGCCAATCAAAGTCTCACCCGCACGTACTACTGGATCTTGTCAAGGATAGGGACGCGAGACAAGAGAGTTACCTATTCCAGGATGAATGCAATCAACATTGTGCTTCATAAGATCGTAATCAACTGTCTCGAGACCAAAGTCTACATCAAAGACTTCGTGTCTTATTTCAAGCAAAGTTGATGTATGCAATCAACTCGAAAGGAAGTTCTCTCTCCCGCACACGATTCTTTTCCATATGTACAGAGCAGTGTCAAAAGACAATGGACAATTGCCTTATCGGTCCGGTGACCAAGATCTTTAGACACATGAATATTGAACCGCCCCATTCACTTTGTGTTCGACCGTGCGATAAGATGGTGGTAGGTTTGAAGATGCGACGAAGATGCGTCTACAAGAGCTTTCCAAGGCAATGGAGAAATTCGGAGTGAAGACTCCGTCCCATCTGCTTCAAAAAGGAAAGGAAAAGAAATCGTTGGAACCCCATCGAGGAAGAAGAAAAGGACTCTCATCTTAGAGGATGAAGATGAAGAAGATGAGGATCCCACAATCTTTGCTTTAACAAGAACCAGACGTTCTGTGCCTCGATCAACAGAACTTCAACGAAACGAGAGAGAGGAAGAGGAGCAAGCAAAGATCGAGAAGAAGATCGGCGAAGGAGAAAGAGGGAGAGAAGGAGAAAGAAGGAGAAAAGGAGAGAGGAGGAGAGAAAGAACAGATGCCGCATCGGACTCACTGGAGACAAGGGAGATCAAGAACATGATCATCACTATTCTCCTTGTGATGTCCTAGAGACAGGGGGAGTTGGCGAGCAAGAAAGGTCTTCACCACATGCTGCCAATAGTGAAGGTCCGAGACCATCTCCAGCGGGCAGACACACGAAGAAGTTCGGGTTTCTAAATTGCTCGAAGAAGGACACGATACTTCGAACCCAAATCTGCATGATTTCACGGAAGCTACAACGTCCGCATTCACTCCATCCGAAAAAGTTGATGCAAGTACACGGACGGATAACTCAAAGCAGATTTTCGTCGTATTGTTGATATCCTTATGGATATGCGGGGACAGATTTATGCTCTAGATCGTGAGATTCAATCCATCAAGAATGCTGGCCAAGCATCTTCGATTCCCGGAGGACGAGAATGAAAGACCTCGCTCTACAACTTCAAGCAAATGCAAAAGGAGAGGAGGTAGCTCGGTTAAGGGAAGACTTGAAGAGGCTAGAAGGCTTAGTCCGTCTATGGGAGATTTCCAAATCGTTCGCATTCCCAAGCGAGACTTGATCCCTTTCTCACTTTTTCATGATGACAAAAAGGGGAGAATCAATTTGAACAATCATCACCATCAACCTTCAAACATCATTTTATCTTTTAATCTTTGAATTTGTGGTTATTTGTAGTCATTTTTTTGAGTTTGACTTGAGTACTCTTGACTATGGATTTAAATGCTTGACTGGTTGCGTTCATATCAAGTGTTGTTTTATGGTATTACTCATGAAAGACTAACCAATTTCTTTGTGGATGCAGAATGTGGTTGTTTTATTAATATTTATGAGTTAGCCATATTGCTTGAGAAATGTTTTTGCAGGTCAAAGCTGTTCAAATCTACAAGGAAGTTTTGTCACCATCAAAAAGGGGGAGATTGTTGGAGAAATCTTTCCAGAGTCTTTTGAAGGCGACAAAACGTTTTATCGATCCCAAGTCCTGGATATTCGGAGACCGAAGATTAAAGTCTCAAGACTTTATTATCTCAAGACTCAAGACTCAAGACTCAAGACTCAAGACTCAAGACTCTAGACTCAAGACTATTCTCACTGACAGTCTTTCTATTCCAGTAGCAAAGGAAATCCGAGCCGAAGCTTATGGTTGAGGATTCGATCCTATCCTCCGGAAAAGATCCCTTGGTTGGATAAACATCTCTCGAGTCTTTGTTTGTTCTTATCTAGATCGATTAAAGATCCGATGGTTGTCGAAGTATTCTTGGAATGTTCTATTCTTGGAAACCAAGATCCTGATTGTATGGGCGAACAGGATTGATGGGCTATCGCCAGACTCCTTAAATAGCTCAAATGATCTTCGTGATTGATTCCGTCCAACGGGTAGATTGGAGGAATTCCTTTGGTAAGTGCCAACGGCTATGATGGCATAAAGGAGTATAAAATGAAGACATTCCAGTTGTTTTAGTGTGTGTGATTGATAGAAAAATTCCAGAGTCTGAAGATCCTTGATTATTAGTCGAGACCATTTTGAGCGAAATTGTATACACGAGAGAGTGTTCATTTCTAGTGACACCTTGAGAGTGTGGAAGATCGTCTACACCAAGAAGTCAAGGAAGATCATCACCGTAACATCTCTTTGTTCATAGTGGAATCCAGCCAATTGGCTGTCGGTAAGAAAGAGTGGACGTAGGCTTGACTTGGCCGAACCACTATAAACCTCGTGTCTAATTCTCTCTTTCCCTTACTAAGTCTTACGATTGTTTTTCTTAATTGCTGCAAATCGTTTATTTATCTAAATAGTGTGTAATTATCAAAAGAAAAATCCTTTATACCTATTCACCCTCCTCTAGGTAATCGTACTAGCTATATCAGTTAGCGCAATTTTATAACAAAAGCTTATATTTTCAATTACCGTATGTGTTGATCCAAGAGTCGATGTGAGGCTGAACCTTAGGGAGTATGTCATGAGAGAGATCGTCCATTGGCGTGCTTCTGGCTTCCATTCTCATCTTCATTGTTTCCCTCGTGCTCCCATGGAGGAACCTATAGGGAGGGCCTTTGATTCCCTGTCGGGCCATCGTCCTCTGTATTTTGAGCGGATTCCACCATAGCTGGCGCGCCAGCTCGGTGAGAGACCATAAGATTAGAAACACAAAGAGAGAGCTCAACATTATCGCTGTGCTGATCCCCATTATTTTCCAAGATTGACATAGATTTTCTTGGGCGTGCACACTTAAATAATTCAACTATGATCCTACGGGGTGGATGGCAACATTGCATCATAGATAGAAGACACCGCCTGCCGATGATGGAGATAGACACGGTGGAAAATGACCACCTTCTCGACGTTGACGATTTGGAAGGAGACGTCGAATAGGGAGAGGCCGAAACTTGATCAACACCCTTGAAAATAAAAAAAATAAAAAAAAAAATCCATGAGAACAATTATTTGATTGACATCGGTGTCAGCTGATTGGGATTGCATGAAAAATGGTAAGCTCTTACGTCATGTAGTAGGTGGAACTTCTCTCTATAGACCAATAGTAGCCTGGGAAAAGGCAATCGTGAAAGTCGAGATCAAGCAAGCAAAATCGTGGAAGTCTTATGATGGCATAGGAAAGTCACTTTGTTCCATCAAAGCACAAAATCAAGACTAAAGCTTAGAACTTAATTATTGTGTGGATTTGAGGCTGAATCTTGAGGAATATGCCATGAGAAAGATTGTTCATGGGTACGTCCGTACAGTCATCTTAAATGATTCGTTGGTGCTTCCATGGGCAAACTTGCATGGAGGACCTCCGGATCCCTGATCATTCATTATCCACTGTGTCCTGAGTGGTTTCACCATAACTTGTACTAGAGTTTTGATTAGAAACACCAAAAGAGAGCTCAACACAATGGCCATGCTGATGCCCATTATTTTCCAAGATCGACAGAGATTTTCTAGGGCGCGTGGAGTTAAATAATTCAACCAGGATCCTTCGGGGTGGATGGAAGGCAACATGACGTCCTAGCTGGAAGACAACGCCTGTCGATGGAGACAAGACGCGATGGAAAATGACAACCTTCTCGACGTTGACGATTCGGGGTAGACGTGGAATAGCGAGCGGACCCTTGATGATAAACGAAGGATTATCCAGGAAAAACAATTATTTGATGGATGTCGGTGTCAGCTGATTGGGATTGTATGAAAAATGGTAAGCTCTTTCGTCATGCAGCAGGCGCAACTTCTCCTTATAGATTAGTAGTCGCCCAGGAAAAAGCAATTGCAAAAGTCGAAATCAAGCAAACAAGTTACTCGTTCAATGGATTAGTGTCGTGAAAGTCTTATGATGGCTCAGGAAGTCTTATGATTGCTTGGGGAAATTACTTTCATTCCATCAAACATTAAATAATCTTCCTTTTTTTTTTTGTTCCAAAAACATGGAATTACATACATACATACATACATACATACATACATACATACATACATACATATAGTTTTGGATAGGAAACATGGGGAAGTGAATACCATATTTTTAGTAGAGATGCTGAATAGAAAAAATTATCAATTGTGAAGAAGATTGTTCTTCTAGATGATTCATTGATTGTAGTAATGTTCATGTAGATATCATATCCATGGGCCATTTATTTCCGAGATTTGTAGGATGAAAGATTAAGCCAAATCAAAGAAAATACACAAAAATTGTTAAGACTAGTAATAGAAGTCATCGCAAATAAAGAATCTGGTACAAGCCCATCAATATATTTGTTAGACTCACATTCATTAAAAAAATTTGAAGCAACTATGGATCAATTGAGATATATTTAATTGCCTTCATAATAAACCACATCTTGATAGGAGATTTCTTTCTTCTAACATCATCAACTCTGCAAATCTCCACCTCACATGTGAATATCTTATGTTAAACCGAGCTCCTCCTTAATCCAAGAGTCTTTCCACACTAACATTATTATAACTCGAACTTCAGATTCAACCTTACTCATCTACCTAGCCAAGTTCAGCAAGAAGCCAAGACACGCCATTCACTACCTCCACCAAGAAGTCACATCAAAGGTTCTTTCTTCAAGATGTCCACCAAACATTAATACGCTTTGAAAGTGGGTCATCAATTAATTATCAATTCTAATACCATTTGTTGGGTTAACGTGATGAAAAATTATTATCATCTAAATTTTAACTCTTTATGTAAGATTTAATTATAAAGAAAATTATGGATTAATTTTTAACTCCTAAAAAATAATTTTCATTAAATTGCATAGCATATAGATGCTAGGAGAATTTACATTAATATTTATAGAATTCATTAGAAAAGAATTTTAAAAAATGGGGCAAAAAGAACAAGGCAAAAATTAACTAATTAATTTTTAAACAAATTTAAAAGAAAAGATGAGTTTGGGCCGGGGCAGCCTGGCCCCTTTTTTCTTCACCTAGTAGTGGCTAAGGATTTTGCTAGGGAAGAACCAAAACTCGATGAAATTCGAGTAGTCAATGGATTTCCAGATGTATTTCCTAAGGAGTTACCTGGTTTACCACCAGAGCGAGAAATTGAGTTTGAAATAGAACTAATGCCTGGAACAGGACCAATATCGAAAGCCCCGTATAGGATGGCCTTAGTGGAACTGAAGGAATTGAAGGTGCAACTACAAGAGTTGCTTGATAAAGGATTCATTAGGCCAAGTGCTTCTCCTTGGGGTGCACCAGTTTTGTTTGTGAAAAAGAAAGACGGGTCGATGCATTTATGTATTGATTACAGACAACTGAATCAAGTGATCATTAAGAATAATATCCTTTACCTAGAATTGATGATCTATTCGACCAACTACAAGGAAGTTCGGTCTTTTCTAAGATTGACTTGAGATCGAGATACCATCAGTTAAGAATAAAGAAAGAAGACATTCCTAAGACTGCATTTAGGACTCGTTATGGGCATTATGAGTTCTTAGTTAGGCATTTTGGATTGACGAATGCACCAACCGCATTCATGGATTTGATTAATAGGATATTTAAGCCTTATTTGGATCAGTTTGTGATTGTTTTCATTGATGATATCCCGGTATATTCTAGAGGACCTGAAGAGCACGGGCAACACTTGAGCATAGTTTTGCAAACTCTGAGAGATCATAAGTTGTATGCCAAATTCAGAAAGTGTGAATTTTGGCTGGACCAGATAATATTATTGGGACACGTGGTATCAGAAGGAGGAATTGTAGTGGACCCGACGAAAATTGAGATGGTAATAAATTGACCGAGACCGACGACACCCACTGAGATTCGGAGTTTCTTGGGATTGGCTGGTTATTATAGAAGATTTATTGAAGGGTTTTCACGATTAGCAGGCTCCTTAACGAAATTGACCCAAAAGAATGTGAGATTTGAATGGAATGGAGAATGTGAAAGAAGTTTTCAGGAACTTAAAAGAAAGTTGACTATAGCTCCAATCCTGACTATACCGTCTGGGTCTGATGGTTTTACAGTATATAGTGATGCATCTCATAAAGGACTGGGATATGCTTTGATGAAACATGGCAAGGTCATAGCCTACGCATCGAGGCAATTGAAGCCCCATGAACTAAATTACCCAACGCATGATTTGGAATTGGCAGTTATAGTGTTTGCTTTGAAAATATGGAGACACTATCTGTATGGAGAGAAGTTTGAAATCTTTAAAGATCATAAGAGCCTGAAGTATTAGTTTTCGCAAAAAGAGTTGAACATGAGACAAAGAAGGTGGATGGAGTTATTGAAAGATTATGACTGTGAGATACGATACCATCCAGGCAAATAAGGTGGCAGATGCCCTTAGTCGAAAGTCGGCTATGAACATGGCTAGTCTAAGAATAACAAAGTAGAATCTGTTAAAGTATATTGTGGATTCAGACTTTAAGTTGGAAATGGACCACCTTACTGGTATGCTTACTGCATTGAGGATTGAGCCTGAAATCATTCAGAAAGTTAAGATTTACAAAAATTTGACCCGGAAATTTTGAAGATACGAGATGCCGTGTCTTTAGGAAAAAGACCAGAATTTCAAGTTTCTAAAGATGGAGTGGTAAGATGCCAAGGACGACTTTGTTTTCCCGACAATGAAGAAGTGAAAAAGGAAATTCCGTTGGAGGCATATAAGAGTAATTATAGTATTCATCCGGGTAGTACAAAGATGTACAAGAATTTGCGTCAACAATTTTGGTGGAATGGCATGAAAGTAGATACGGCTAGACACGTTTCTTAATGTTTAACGTGCCAACAAGTGAAGGCGGAACATTGCAAACCTACAGGACTATTGAGACCATTAGACATACCAGAGTGGAAATGGGAACCTGTAACGATGGACTTTGTGCAAGGACTGCCAAGGACATCAAATGGTCACGATTCGATTTGGGTGATAGTGGATCGTTTGACTAAGTCTGCTCATTTCCTAACTGTCCGTATGAACTATTCAATGAGTAGACTTGCTGAGATGTATGTAAGCCAAGTAATATGCTTACATGGTATTCCCGTAACGATCACCTCTGATCGAGACTCTAGGTTTACTTCGAATTTTTGGCGAAGTCTCCAAAATGCTTTAGGGACAAAGCTTCAATTTAGTACTACTTTTCATCCTCAAACAGATGGACAAATAGAAAGAGTGATCCAGACTTTAGAAGATATGCTGAGAGCCTGTGTTATGATTTTAAAGGAAGTTGAAATGAAAATTTGCACCTGATAGAGTTCACCTATAACAATAGTTTTCAGAAAAGTATAGGCATGGCTCCATATGAAGCATTATATGGAAGAAGGTGTAGGACTCCTGTTTGTTGGGATGAAGTAGGTGAAGGAAAACTAACAGGACCCGAGCTAGTGCAAGTTACTATAGAAGCAGTCGAGATAATCAAGAAACGACTTAAGACAACCCAGAACCGACAAAGAGACTATGCTAATAGGCGTAGAAGGCCTTTGGAGTTTAGTGTGGGAGATCATGTATTCCTTAAAGTATCCCCTATGAAAGGAATATCTCGATTTGGGATGAAGGGTAAGTTAAACCCTAGATTTGTTGGACCTTTTGAGATATTTGAAAGAATAGGAGATGTAGCTTATCGCTTGGCGCTACCTCCAAAATTGAAAAATTTACATGATGTATTTCATGTGTCGATGCTGAGAAAGTACCAGCCGGATCCTGGTCACATACTCGATCATGAAGCCATCAAAGTAGATGAGAGAGTGAGGTACATTGAAGAACCTGTGCAAGTGCTGGATCGAAAGGAGCAAGTTCTTAGGACCAAGAAAATCCCGTTGGTAAAGGTATTACGGCAACATCATGGTGTGGAGGAAGCCACATGGGAGAGTGAGGAATCGATGAAGGAAAAATATCCCTACTTGTTTCAAGAGACATAAGTGATGTCTAATTTCGAGGACGAAATTCTCTGAGGGGAGAATTGTGGCATCCCAAAATTCATGGCAATCTCTAGAAGCATTAAAGTCTATGAATAGGTGATAGAAGTACCATCAAGTTATATTGTAGCTATTTGATCCATAATTTGTAATGAAATTTATGGCCAAGCTTTTAGTGGATAATTAGTTTGATAGGAAAGAAAATTATGTCATTGATCATGTGTTTTATAAATTGAAATTTATGGATTTGTGATTACAAGTTTTATGGCCTTATGAATTTATAATTTTATATTTATAAGAGAGAAGTAAGGTAAATTACTAAAAGTAAACATGGACTCAATTAAGAAAATTTTGGGCCATTTAAGTTTGGACTTTAGGCCCAAGAGTGTTGGGCCTAAAGTGGGCCGTTGACCAAGCTGGCCCCAAGCCCAGCCGGATTCAAGCCCATCTTGCATGGCAATTGCCAAGTGGCGCCGGCATGCAAGATCATGATTGTTAATCATGAGGAGGAAGAAATTAGAGAGTGAGGGGGGCTGATTAAACTAGAGAAAGAGGAGAGGAAGAGAGAGAGTCGTCCGAGAGAGAGAGGAGAGAAAGAGAGAAAGGAAAGGAAGAGAGAAAGGAGAGGCCGTGCGTGCGAGAGGAAGGAGGGAGATCCATCCGCCAATCGTCCGCCTAGCTTGCCGCCGTTCGTTCGCCACCTTGCCCGCCGATTGTCGCTGTTTTGTGCTTAAATTTGAGGCAAGTAGAGTCCTAAAACCTACCCTTTGCTTACTGTGTTGTGTGTGTAGAAGATAGTAAATTTTGGTTGTGGTAGATGTGATGAAAGGTCGAAGCTATGGGGAGAAATTCGTTGGCCTAGCATACTGTTTTCTGGAAAAACCAGTCCGACCCTTTACGAGTTTGTGAGCTTCATGCGACTTTTTAGTTGGAATATTGCTTTGATTTCTTCATGAAATTTGTAGAAAATATCTTGAGGAATAACATACTAAAATTTGAGACAAAACGGACAATGATTGCCCGGTGAAACAACTTTCATTTGGAGAGATTAGGTCTGGAATTTGTTGTGCTGACCTTTAGTGATTTCGTGGACTGTAAAGTAGCTTTCTTACGAAAATCTCACTTTGAGTTCTTAATGAAAGTTGTAGTGTACTTCTTGAGGTAAAAAATATCAAAAATTTAGAGGAAATGAACAAAAATAGGTTGGTGAAATCGCTGTCCTTTGAAGAAACTGGATCTGGGAAAATGTTACCTCGACCTAGTATGATTCTGTGATTTTTCTAAAATCATACAGTTAAAATTTGATCGTGTGTCCTTAATGAAAGTTGTAGATAATATTCTGAGGTATAATATACTGAAAATTTAGAAGAAACGGACATATGTAGATTGGTGAAACGAGTTTCCTTTGAAAGAAGATAATCTGGAAAAACAACACCGAGAACAGGGGGGATTAATCGTCTATATCTGTTAATCTAGAACGATTTTGGGTTCGATTTCTTGACAAGATATTTACCTTTAGGAGTTTTCTATAACATATAAGTTTCAGAATTTTTGGAGTTCATTTGGATATTTAATTTAAATTACTTCCGAAACTGTGCAAGCTAAAGTGTTAAAATTTTGAAGACTGTGATGCATGGACTGTACTGTTTTGTGTGAGATTCTTTTGGTATGGTGTTTTTCATAAGATATCTGCCTTTAGGTCTCGTCTATAATTTGTCAAGTTTTTGGAATTTATTTATACCATTTACTAATTTTTCTAGAGTTTTAACCAAAGGAGTGTATTTTGTTTTATCTAAAAATTGATGTGTTTTCAAAATTAAATGAATTTTTTTTATGTGATGCAATGCTTTGAGCGGTTGATCTTGCTACATATGTGATGACATATGGCATGTTATATGGCATTAAAAGCTGGTTGAGACTCTTGATATTGTTGCATCAAATGCCATGTTGAAATTGAGATACATGTGTGAATATGAATTGAGATAATAACAAGACCGTCAGAGGTGTGAGCCGACGATGCCTCGAGAGTTTCGAGATGCCCGGAGTGTGTGTGCCAGATGTCCTCGGGAGTTTCAAGATGCCTGGAGATGTGTGCCGGAAGCCTCGGAGGTGTGTGCCGGGGGGATACCTCGTGATGCTAGTTGGGGTACGAGATGCCTGGAGTGTGTGTGCCGGATGCCCGGAGATGTGTGCCGGAGGTTCCTCGTAATGCCAGGTTGGATGCGAGCGATAAATTGAGGGATTCAAACAATAGTCCTTGGAAAGATAAAAAATTGAGACTCTATCATGCGCATGGATGTGTACATATGGCATGGTGATATATGCATGACTGCTTGATGATAAGTGCATGGTGGTATATGCACATATGGCATTGTGATATATGCATGACTGCTTGATGATAAGTATATGGTGGTATATGCACATATGGCATGGTGATATATGCATAGCTGCAAGGTAAGGTATGCTTGAATGCATGAATGATATGTGTTTTATTCATGATACCTTGATTATTCTGTTTGATTCACTGTGTAGTGTGGCGAATCTTTATTGCTGAGTGGTTGTACTCACCCATTTTGGAGATTAACATTTCAAATTAGAAAGATTCCTCTTTCATCAGTTGTGCGTGGTACTTTCTATGGCATACCTACTGATGTTGAAGTGGAGTGCACCAAGCATTCCTATATTAGTATACCTAGTCTGGAGTATGTCCGAGTTCGAGTATTGGTGATGTACGACGTGGGTTCAGCTGATGGCCCTATCATCCAAGAGTTTTTGTCCGTTCACGTCCAACGCAATGGGGTGATGCTAGGGATGCTACCGTCGCCGCCGCCCGATGCACCGGGTTGAGTGTGATGGCACATAGGACTAGTGGGAGTTAACATTTTCTTTTTGGGGATAGCCGACACTTGTTGATGGAGGGATGTACATGTTTCATATAGGGTTGAGTTCTCTTTTGGGTATAGCCAAGTATAGTTAAAAATCTTGGCATTTTTGTTGTATCGACCTGAATGTCCATCATAAAAATATAAATAAAAGTGAATCAGCTTTATTTTTTCTTTTGGTACGTAATTGGTGTGGATTGCATTATTGTTATTGGAGAGAGAGATGGTGAGACTTGTTTATGCTTCCACTGATGAACTGCGCTAGGACCTTTACAAAAAATAAAAATAAAAAATGGAAAAGTATTTTACTGATCAACCCCTATGAACTATGGTTTCACTTAAATTAAAATGCTACCTTACTAGTATGTAGTAGGATGAGTGACAAGTAATCTGTGGTGACCCTAACGAAGTGGGGGCCATCGAGAGGTGCCACATGTTTGTGTCAAAAACTCCACTATCAGGGTTACACGTCACCTGTTTGTGAAAATGCCTCCTCTAGATCCGCAAACTTTTTCTTGTGTCTAATTTGCTTCGCGTGCATCCTATGTTTTGTGCTGTGACAGGTTTGTGGAGGGGTAACATCTGTGGGTGGTGGGAGTCGGCTTGCCCGAGGACAACTCCGTCCTGCTGGTTCGCGGTCGCATTGGCCGACGTTGCCATGGCACCGACTTCAACCAATGGTGGAGTCGGGTCTATCACGGTTTGGTCTGAGTCGAGTCTGTCGAGCATAGATCGCTCACGAAGATGTTTCGCGTAGCCGATGGGGTGGTCGTTGGAGGATCTGGTGATTCTTGATTTAATATAGGATAATCGACGTTTCGTTGTTCTGGGTTTATTGGATGTCGATGGTTCTGGGCTTGCTCGAAGAAGGCGAGTCGTGGGATTGGAAAATTGGTGAGGGAGGGTAGGGCACTTTGGGCTCATTTAGACTTAGTAAGTCTTGGGCTTGAAGTGTTAATTCGGTGAATTCGGGCTTCATTTTTATTACAAGGATAATGACTGTTGGGCTTAATTGGGCTTGTTTGGATTTATTTTTGATAGAGTGGGCTTTGGGTTTGATCTCATAGTGGCCAGATTGGGTTTTATTTCATTGAGCTCATTCCTTTCTTTAGGACTTTGATGCCGTGGCCCAGTCAACAGAGCAACGGCAGCCCCAGCTCATCCATGGGCCCAACCCAACTCCCATTTTCGGATTAAAAAACTAAAATAGTATTTTTATTAAAAAATTTAAAAAATTCAAACTTTTTTCTAAAAGTTACGGAAATCTTAAAAAATAGTTTTCGAGTAGTTTTTTTCTTAAAATGTGCGAAAATCCATGTGAAAAAAATTGTGCTCAAATTTAAACAAGCTGATATGTTGTTTGAGTATTCTTAGAGATAAATGTTTGGTCGTCGTTTACGTATTTATAGTTCGACTATTATGTGATTACACACTTCTGATATGTTAATTGTGCTTTCCTTTTGGCTTAGTTAGAAATGATATTATTTCTTATTTCTTAGCATTAGATTCTAGTTTTTCTCACAATTTATTTGATGTTTTCTTGGTTGGTTGAAATTTTAATACTTACATATCCTCATAATCATCTCACATATTAGTGAATGGGTCAGATTGCTCGACAAACATCTTGCCAAGATCAAGTGCTAAAAGGATGCTTATTGATTAATTAGTGTAACTAAATCCCTAACACTAGACTCTTTAGTTACATAGGAAATAAAGTATATTCACATGCCTCATTTGGTTTCTAACTGGCTTTAATAAACTAGTGGTAACTCCTTATTAAAATTGGTTAATATTCTTAAAAACCCTAAACTAGTACATATGTGACAAATTTACCCCACACTAATTTTTTTACCACCAAAAACCCCAAACTACATCTTTGACCAATTTACCCTATGTTAGTTTTTGTTAAATTTTACTGTCAAATTATTAAGTTGAATGATACGTGATAGTTGGCTCGTGTACTAGTTTGAAATTTTATTCTATGTTTGTTACAATTATATAATTTTTGTGATTTTTTTTTGTGGTATTAATCCAATTTAATGGAGGGTCTATTTGTCACAAATGTATCAATTTAGGGTTTTTGACGATCGTATAAATTAGTTTGAGGGTAAATTTATCACAAGTGTATAAATTTAGGGCTTTTATGGTTAGTTAGGATAAATTTGTCATAGGTGTACCAGTTTAGCGTTTTTTTATGGGTAAAAAAAATAGTTTTTAATAAATTTATCATAAGTGTACCGATTTATGATTTTTCAGGGTATTAACCTTATTAAAAAGACATTTATAGCATCAATTTGAAGCTAAAATTAAATATATCAACATCATGTGGGGTATAAACTTGGGAGAGCTTGAGCCTAATCGAGGTTCGTGGTCTTGCCTTTTAGATGATACCCCTCAACCTTTTTTTTTTTTTCCCTTATGATGGAAAAGGTTGGCTACGACATTATGATTTTTGGAAAATTCCAAATAAATGCTTAAAGTGTTCTTATTTTCTCAAATAATGGCTCAAAATGAACCTTGTATTAAATAAGAACCTAAAGTGAACATGATTATTTCAAATAAGAGCCAAATCTCATCGATTCTTTGGCCGGCTAAATATTTCGACCAATCAAAGGGCATTTTTGTCCAAATACAATTTTAATTTTAAATTATTTAAATTATTTTTTTTCTAACTAGCTAGCAAGGCCACCCTTTCTAAATCTAGCGAGAGTTGGCCTCACTTAGGGCCGGCGAGGCTTTCCATCGCCGGCCACTGGCAAGGTGATCCTCACGCCAATTTAGCAAGGGCCGACCTTACTGATGGCCTCGAGGGCGACATCCCCCAAGGCGAGGGTCGCCTCACTAGCCATTGGTGAGCGCCAACCTCGTCAATGGCTGCAAGGTCGTCTTTGCTTGTTGCTAGCGAGGGTGGCTCTCATCAAATCGAGTGAGAGCAACCTCACCCAACCCTTTCTAGGCATCGCTGGTGGCCAAATCGGCCACTAGCTAAGACGAAAGAGAAAGAAGGAATTTTTTTTTTTAAAAAAAAAGAGGGTAAATGACTAAAAGGCCCTTGACTAGTCAGAAAGTCAAGCTTCAATTTGAAATGAGATACACTTTAGGCGTTTATTTGAGAAAATGATAACATTTCATGCTCTTGTTTAAAACAATATTTACTTTAGGTTTTTATTTGAAAAAGAAAAATGAAGACATTTCAAGCTTTATTTAAAGTTTCCCTTATCATTTTAGACACTTAATTTTTTAAACAACATTGGACTAATTTTGATTCAAAGTCAAATTTCGTCCAAGCCCTAATTGAATAGTACAAACGGATGATATTCGTTGAGACCCTTGCAACAATATCCCATTCATCCAAATTTGACATCCAAATATTGAGATATGCATATCTTAATTTGGGCTAGTTCAAAGTGACCCAAATGGAGGATTAGTGATGGTCTCTAAGTTAAGATGATATGCCATGTTTTGCCAAATAAAAGATAGGATATAACAATTCTCCCATATGTATGATCTTATTAATCAAATCCTATCATAGATTTGATCCTCGTGACCGACCACTTACAGCCTAATATTTTAATTGTGGTGACAAAAAATTTATCTCTTCCCAATGAATTGGGGCACATATCATATTAGAAACAAGCGAAGATCAATGGACCAATCGACCAGTCAATTTCATATGGCGCACCTACTTCCCCAGTCCTCATCTCCCGACAATTTCACAGGTCGGATGGAGCCCGACAAATTCTACATAACAAAAAAATATATGTTGGCACACATCTGTATGCATAGATATTGTATTGTATAATAAATAAAGAACGTACTAGACCCCAACATTCTTATGCTGATTAAGGAGGATCCACCGGTTATCAGCATCCCCCAGCCCCCTTTTAATGTTCGACGAATCCTAGAAGCACAACATAGGGCGTTGAGATATGAAGGCATATATGTGCATCATCTTACAAATTAAGACATTATTCTCATGCCGGTGAACCAAGCTACAATGCTTCGAGCTAATCGTGAGGATTTGAACTAGATAGTGGACATTCGCAATGGACAATTTGAAAGTGTAGAGCTGCAGAATCATTGAGAGAACGATCTTCACCTCATGCGTCACGAAGTTCATTCCTGTGCAGATTCAGGGCCCAAAGCTGAAGGGAATGAACACGGCTGGGTTGTTGTTGGTGGCTTTGGCAATGCCTTTCGCAAATTGGCCCAGTTTAGAAAGAAGCACGTCTTCTCCCCAGATTTCAGGGGCAAGGTGAAGCTTGAGATTTCCTACCGAGATCTGGATAGTGGCGGGAAGAACAAGGTTTCCCAACCTGAATTGCTGCTCAACTTGCCTTGTCAACACAATGACAGGAGGGTAAAATCGTAGAGTTTCATTTATGATCATGCTGAGCTGCTCAAACAAAAAAATGAGAAATAATAACTATTTTTATTGCTCACCCTTGCTACTAGCCAGCCACCCACCTACCGTCCGCTATGTGCCATTGCCGCTGCTCACTGGCCTCCGTCTACTCGCCATCCTCTCGCCATCAACCACCAATCGCCACCGATGGCCACCTCCCACCGCTGTTCACTGTCCTCCAGCATCGTCCACTGTCCTCCATTGTCATTCGTCGTCCTCCACTACTTGCTGCCACTAGTTGCCTCTTGCCATCGACCCACCATTGTCCTCCGCCATCGACTACCAACCGTCAACCACCTAGGATAGAAAACTTTTGTGTCATCATCAAATGAATTTCTGATCCAAGAATGGAAAATTTGTATCATTATCAAACACGTATTTTTTGCTCAAAAACTTATTCAAAGAATAAAAATAGAAAAATTTATTTCTTACCAGAAATTGATTCTAAAAACAAAATGATTAATGTGATATGATAAGCTTCCATTGTGTGCATATTAATTCTTTTTCATGTTATAATTGTGTCAACCTATTTGACATAATGAATGCAAAATAGATAGTGTTTCACTCTTCAACTTTTACATGCTAAACTCACTCGTCTAGTCTATTTAATGAAAAGGATCGTGTAGACTTGCCTAATTACTTAGCCCACCCTAACATATTCGAATTGAAAATTAGTTATATATGTCTTTTCTTTCCTAAAATAACCATATTATAAGTGAGATATTGATAGTTATCATCTATTAAATGTCGGTAAGCTCTTACGTGATGCAGTGGCTACAACTCTACTTCATAGACTAGTAGTAGCCCGAGATAAGCAATTGCAAAAGTCGAAATCGAGCAACAAATTATTCATTTCAAGGATGATTTTCATGAAAGTTTTATGGTGGATTAAGAATTTTACTATCATTCCATCAAACATAGAAAAACCTTTTCTTCAAAACATAGAATTATATATATGTAGGCAATAAATTGCTTCTAATGACAGACCCCACTTGATATAGGGGAAATTAATAATCATTGTATCAGAGATGCTAAATAGAAATGATCAATTATTTTGACGATTGCTTTCTAGATGAGCTATTGCTTTGCTTTGTCGTAGTTGATCTTGATTTTAGAAACCCACTTACTTCCAAAGTATTGCATGATTCTATTCTAAAAGAACTCGCCTATACTAAAGATCAAGGAGTGCGCTCGTACTCTGGATCTCATCAAGACGTTCTCCATTTATGCTATTGTGTAGCCACAAGTAGTGGGGAGTACAACCCAGAGGCATCGCCCCCTCCTATAGTTTGCTCCTTAGCATAGAACTGAGTGATTCTTGTCGATGCATATACTGGGACGGTGGGTACATGATGGATGATCATTAAGGTTAATGCAAACACCTTAATCTATGTATAGCATTTATTTTAGAGATCCGTTGGAGGAGAAGATTAAATGAAATCAAAGTACCTATGCAAAATTTATTGGGACTTGCAAGTCCAATAATTTCGTATGAGAAGATTGCC
Source organism: Eucalyptus brandiana (assembly GCA_014182725.1). Classification (NCBI taxonomy): domain Eukaryota; kingdom Viridiplantae; phylum Streptophyta; class Magnoliopsida; order Myrtales; family Myrtaceae; genus Eucalyptus; species Eucalyptus brandiana. The sequence goes on from CM024669.1 coordinate 37,505,516, forward strand.
AATGGGGGTGAGCCGAGTCTAAGCCCATTAACTTATCTAATTAGACTCTTATTTATTCAAAAACTTAAACTAATGAGTTAAGTGTCAATCATGGTATATCATTTACTCCTCCATGCAACACATCACCTATGTAGGACTATTTGTGCCTAACATCTTTACACGTGAACCACAAACAAATCCCCACCTCACGTGTGAGCCTCCTATGTTAGGTTCACTCCTTTTAATCCAAGCATCCTTCTGCACCAACATTTTCCTAACTTGGACTTTGGATTCTACCTTAATCATTTTGACCTAGCCAAGTTCAGCATGAAATCAGAGCACACCATCCACCACCTCAATTAGGAAGTTATGTGTAAGATTCCTTCGTGGAGATATCCACCAATCTATTATCGACTCAAATGTCACTTGTTGGGTCAAAGCAACAAATATCCAACAACTTCATCAGAGGAGAAAGACACCTAAAATTTTACTGAGGTTTGACCAACTTTGACCAGAAGTCAACTTCTTCGAAAGCCTAATAATGGTGCAATATGATGATACTCACTAAGAGTTTTACAACAATGTCCAATTTACCTTAAGTTGACACTCGGATAATGAGATACGTATTTTTTTATTCGAACTAGTTTAGGGTGACCCCTGTTAAGAAAACTCATACCAAGTTTTAAAGTTGACAAAACTTTCTAGTTCTTGCTCTTATTTTGAAGAACATGATGCATTTAAAGTTGCTTATGAGGTGATATCGAACACTTTTGCCAAAGCTTATTCATTCCCATAAGTACTTCCCACCCTAACAAAATCTAGACTAAGATCATGTCCAGAACAAGAAAGAAATCAGATTCAAACTTATTGATTTTGTGACACGGATTTAGAATAAACTTATTAGGAATTTATTTTGCAACATCTAATTCTTTGGTGAAAGATTTCACTTTCCTTTTATAAATTCATTGATGAAATCAATCTTGAAAATAAGTTCCTTTTTGGGAAACATCTACTTATTGAAACAAAGATTCTAGTTGTATGGGCGACCAGAATCAAAAGACTTTCTATCTCTATCTTCAAACATCTACAAGATCACTTTAATCAATTCTATTCAACAGATTGATTGGATTAAATTCCTTTGAAAATTGTCAATGGTTAGTGAGATATGGAAGAGTATTTAAGGAGGTCATTTAGTTGGTTTGAAGTGTGGAAAGTGAAAATTAGGATTCCAAAGTCTAAAGCTTCTCTCAACTACCGGTTTTCTTCGAAGCACCTTACAAGTTGTGTTCAAAAGAGAAACTCACAAAAAGTGACTTAGTGAGTGAGAGGGATCTTCTAAGTATTTACACTCATAACTTGTACTTCTTTGTTGACACTCTAGTAAATTCTAGTCTGAAAACTGTTGGTATGAGAGAGTGAGCGTAAGCTTAAACTAAAGCCGAACCACTATAAATTTCATATGCAATCTTCTCTTCCCTTAACTCCTTTACTTAAGTTTATTGCATTTTTACGGGTTATTGTGCAAGTCTGTTCTATTGCATATCAAATTCTAAATATCTGTAAGAAGTCTAGTATTTCACAAAACTGATTTTGTCTCTTATCTAGATCTTACATACCTTATTTTAGAATTGGTTGTTAAAATTTATTTTAAATGCCTATTCACCCCATCTAGGTGTTCTTACTAACTTTATCAACCCCTTGGTAGCTTAAGGTAACATTTGGTGTTACGCCAAATAAATCATAGAATACAACAAATCTTCTCACGTTTGATCCAACCTATCCTCCTCATCTTAAATACTGTCCACACCCCTAAATACCGTAATTGTGGCAATAAACATCTTATCTCTTGCAAACAGTTTGGGAACATTTAACATATTGGCATGGACCGGTCGATTTCATGTCACACACCTGCTTCCACAGTTTCTTGTCCTCATATCCCAACAATTTCCTAGGTCTGGATGGAGCCTGACAAACGTTATACGCAGGAAATGTATGTTGGCACAATCGCTACGCATAGATGGTGTACTACACAGTAATTAATGGATGCACCGTAGAACTTCAGAGGCGCGGCTTTGATACAATTTACAGAGAATCAAGTTGTTGTCAAATACACTAAACAAATTATATTATTACGACGGCAAGTAAACCCCACCCCCCCTATTCCCAACTCTTACTACAACACTCTATGAAGACCCCACTCACATGTAATCCTTACCACACAACATCGTACAGTTTGGGAATGTAAGAATGGTGAAGACAATTGGCAACGTGTTCTCTCTTCGCTCCACAACTGCAAACTCTTTTGTTGCTCTTTTATTTATTCAAAGCCACACACTTTACCTACCACCTTTAAGCTGGAGTCTTTTAGTCATTACTAGAAAATTCCTTGAAAAATCCTGGAAGTACATCACAAGGCATCTCCGATTAAGAGGATGATATGCTGATCGTCAGCATCTCCGAGCTCCCTTTTAATGTTCGACAAGTCCTAAACGTACAACACAAGGCTTTCAAATATGCAGGCATCGATGGACATAATTTCACAACAGACATTGTTCATATGCCCAGTGAACCGAGCTACAATGGTTGAAATATAACTCGAAGTCCATGTTTCGGGCAAATTATGAGGACTCGAACCAGATAGTGGACATACGCAGGGGACAACTTGAAAGTGTAGCATTGTAGAATCAACGAGAGAACGATCTTCACCTCCTATGTGTCACCCCTTGACGGCCCCTGAACCATTAGGGTCGCCACTGTTCGCTTACATTTTTCTTTCACTTGACCTGATAATGTAATACTCTGATACCAAGGAATTTCATTATAATTCATGAGTCCTGGGGGTTTACATCTTTTAGATCAGTCCCTACGCAACTTATATGGCGAAAGCACATCCATTAACTCCCTTCCCTATATTCAGAAAACGATGCATACCAACTAAACATTTATAGGTAAAAGCCATACACTTTTATTTACTTAAACCAAATGAACATCATTCATCGGTACATCAAATGCCGTAGTCTTCTATACTCGGCTATACTTCAAAAGATGACCGACATCTCCTCCAACAGTCATATACTCAAAGTCCATCGTTCAGTGTCAGCGTCCAAAAGTTCCTTCCTTTGCTATTCTCCTCCTCGCGGTCATATCCAACCACTTGATCCATTTACCAGTGGTAGTGGCAGTAGAGGTATCTTATCTAATTTGAAATGTTATTCCCCAAACGGGGTGAGTACAACCACTCAGCAATAAAGATCCACCAAACTACACAATGCGTCAAACAAAACAATCAAGGTATCATAAATAAAACACATATCATTCATGCATTCAAGCATACCTCACCTTACAGCCATGGATATATCACCATACAACATGCATATACCACCATGCACTTGTATTTATATCATCAAGCAGCCATGCATATATCACCATGCAACATGCATATACCACTATGCACTCATATTATCAATGCTATCAAGCATACATCACTATGCAATCGTGCATATATTACCATACAGTCATGCATATCTTGCCATGCCATCGTGCATATATTACCATGATTCGTATCATCCATGCTATCAAGCATACATCACCATGAGATCCATTCAAGCTTTCATGATCGAATTCTCAATGTCAAATAGCATCAATTTATTTTCATAAGCAGATCATGCATCATGCCATATGCATACACCCATGCACATGATTCAATTTCAGTTCTTATCTTTCACAAGGATCTCATTATTTTTCATCCAAGGACCAATGTTTGCATCCCACAATTTATCGCTCGCATCCAACCTGGCATCGCGAGAAGCCTCCGGCACACACCTCCGGGTATCTGGCACACACACTCCGGGCATCTCGCATCCCACCTGGCGTCATGAGGAATCTCCGGGGCTCGCTATGAAAATGGTTACCCCTACCCTACGGGCATGCATCATAATATAACCCCTCACCCTCCGGGCATGTATCATAATACAACCGGGCATCCCGACACTCTCGGGGAAAACCTCTGGGCATGTATTCATAATACAACCAGGCATCCAAAGGGCATCGACTCATTCGAATCTCTGGGCATCCCAACTCATGGGGCATCGTCGGCTCACACCTCCGACAGTCTCGTTATTTTCTCAAGTTATATCCACACATGTATCTCAATTTCAACATGGCATTTAATGCAATAATATCAAGGGTCTCAACCAACTTTTCATGCCATATAACATGTCATATGTCATCACATATGCAGCAAAATCAACCACTCAAAGTATTACATCACAAGGATAGATTCATTTATTTTTCAAAACACATCAATGTTTTGGATAAATCAGAATGCATTCCTCTAATTAAAACTCCAGAAAAAATTAGTAAATGACATTAATAAATTCTGAAAACTTGACACATTATAGACGAGACCTAAAGGCAGATATCTCATGAATAACTCCATGCCAAAAGAATCTAACACAAAACAGTATGGTCCATGCATCACAGAATTCAAAACTTCAATATTTCAGCTTGCACAGTTTCGGGAGTAATTTAAATTAAATACCCAAATGAGCTCCAAAAATTCTGAAATTTTGACATGTTATAGACAAGTCCTAGAGGTAAATATCTTATGAAGACATTGAAACCCAAATCGTTCTATATTAATAGATATAGATGATTTATTCCCCCCGTTCTCGGTGTTATCTTTTCCCAGATTATCATCTTTCAAAAGAAACTCATTTCACTGACCTAAATGTGTTCATTTCTTCTAACTTTTTAGTATGTTATTCCTCATAATATTAAATACAACTTTCATTAAGAACACATGATCAAATTTTAACTGTATGATTTTATAAAAATCACGAAATCATACTGTGTCGAAGTAGCGTTTTTCCCAGATCCAGTTTCTTTAAAAGACAACGATTTCACCGACCTATTTTTGTTCATTTCCTCTAAAATTTTGATATGTTATACCTCAAGAAGTACAATACAACTTTCATTAAGAGATCAAAGTGATATTTTCACAAGAAGGTTACTTTACAGACCACGAAATCTCTAAAGGTCAGCACAACGAATTCCAGATCTAATTTCTCCAAAGAAAAATCATTTCACTAACCAATACTTGTTCTTTTTGCCTCAAATTTTTAGTATGTTGTTCCTCAAGGTGTTCTCTACAACTTTCATGAAGAAATCGAAACAAGATTCCAACTAAAAAGTCACATGCAGCACACAAACTCATGGATGGTCGGACTGGTCTTTCCAGAAACAGCATGCATGGCCAACGAATCTCTCTCCAAAGCTCCGAAATTTCATCCCATCTACCACAACCAAGACTTGCCATCTACTACACATACACACAACAATGCAAGGGGTAGGTTTTAGGACTTCACTTGCCTCAAATTCGAAGGAAACACAGCAAGACAAGTCGGGGCAAGGCGGCGAGCGATGGCGGACGCGCAGACTCCTTCTTCCTCTTCTCCTCTGGCTCGCTCGCTCACTCTCCCTCTTTCGGAGTAACTCTCTCTCTCTCCTCTCTCTCTTCCGGTCGAAATCCCCCTCCCCTTTTTCCTTTTAGTTGAATTAAAACCCTTGCATGCTTTACTTCTTGCATGGAGGGGACACTTGTCTCTTTATTTTTGCATGAAGGCACACTTGTCCCTAAGAAGGAGACAAGTGTCTCCCTTGTTGAAGACACTTGGAGGAAGCCGTCCGGCTCCTCCCCCCCTTTCCATGCGGTCGACAGCCCAATCGACTTCATGGGCTAGCCTTTTGGCCCACTTTAGGCAACACTCTTGGGCCTAAAGTCCAAACTTAAATGGCCCAAGTTTATTTTTAATAATACATCTTAATCCTCATTTGAATAAATACCTAATTGCATAATAAAATGGCCAAAAGACTTTGTGACATTAATCCATAAAATCAAATCTATAAAGTGCATAGTCAAGAACAAAGTCTTCTTTATCAAATTGTCCTATAGCACCAACCTTGATCATCCATTAACATAAGGTGTATTTCTACCCAAATAATTCTCCATTAAAATACTCGGCATTAATCTATTAAAATTCTTTGGTCTAAAGGCCATAACATAAATCAATAACACTTCTATCACCTATTCATAGACCTTAATGTATCTGGAGGTCGCCATGAATTTTGGGATGCCACTCCTCACGAAGCTCATGCCTACGCAGTTTCCGGCCCCGAAGCTGAAGGGCGTGCACGCAACTAGGTGGTTGTTGGTGACTTTGGCGTCACGAAGGTCTTTTCATACATATCCGACAAGGCTTTCATTAAACTCGCAATGGTATTCTCTTTCATGGTGTTGAATGTAACACTACAAGCCAACGTCAGACGAATAATGCCCAAAGCTCATTTATCTAGCAATTCCTAATCAGTTTGCTTCATCATCTCTAGCTTCTCCCCCAATGGGGGCAAGTGCAATTCTATTTGGTAGAGATAATCCAATTTGTATCTTCTAGAAATCAAAATCCTTCCCATCAAATTTGTGGATTCTCAATTTTCCTTCTTCTGTCATCATCGATCGCTTCAACTCAAAGAAACCTAACTCTGATACAATTGTTGCAAAATCAAGTGATCAAATAATAAAATAGATAAAATAAAATAAAAAATAGATTCGATACATGATTTACATGATTCATATGTCTATGAGAAGAGAAGTAATGAATTTCATTATAGATCAAGCGATACAATAAAAATTACAATCATACTTAAGTAACTCAAATATTCTCAATGTTCCCAAGCCCTAATTACAAGCAATAACTCAAGCAGTATTTAACCTCATAATTTTTTGCTAAATAATTTCTCAATCTCACGAAGGGATTATATATAAATTCTTACCACAAGAATTTAGTTGGCTTCAACACTAGCATCCGGATGTAATTATCTAAATTCTGAAACCTCACGATGAAGTCTATATACATCAATAACCACAACAAACTCACACAAGAGCAGCGGTGCTTCAAGAAATCTCTAACAACAGCGTGCCTTCTTCTCCACGTATGGTCGAATATATGGTCTTCAAGTCCACAGTGGACTTTCCAAATCTTGAAATTGCCTCCCACGTGGATCAGGAAAGAATATTTGTTCCCTCCTGCAACTCCGACTCCAATATTAACTTATCCGTCCTCTTTTTTCACGATCAAAGTCTATTATCATGTTTGACTTCAACGCTGAACAGGAAACTTAGATTTGTGTATATCACCCTTTTTCGGCTTTTCTTGTTAGCAAGAAGTCCTTTTTCATTATTAATATTATTATTTCTGGAATTTTCTTTTTTGCTTCAAATTTAAATTCGAGACATATTTAAATACGGAGTTTCCCCACCTCCATCTAACCCCTCTGTGCAAACTGTGGGGAAAATGAACTGTCCAAAAGCATAATAAAATAATTATTAAATTGAACATATGTATTTCGAGAAGGCCAAAATTCCATAGTACATTCAGACCTGCCTTAAGCTGAGGCCTTTGGAAATACAATTATATAGTTCTTGCATTTACTCAACTGGCTTTGGAGGCCCTAGGCATTGGGGAAGTGTTCCCAAACTCACCTAGCTTTAATCAGTGAGTTCAACCTAGAATTCATTCATGACAACACGGCGGTGAATGGTTTAATATTTATATAATCTTAAGATGTTTATTATTCAACATTTTTTGAAAATTGCATTGTGAGTTCATAAAAAGTTCGAATGTTTTGTGCTTTTGGACAAAGAGATATAACACAAAGTATCTCAAACAATTAGCGATTTTCCTCATTTAAAGGATCCGCCGCCAGGAGAAGCCGTGGAAATGCTTGACACGAAGGATCGAATGGCAATTCATTTGAAAAGACTTCACAAACCCAGAAGCTGCTGTCGATTAATGGAGTGTGCATCGACTTTGGGCATTCCTTTTGAGGTTCGTTTATGAAGTGAAGATGTCCTGTGCAGAGTTTTCAGCAGCCTTGTGAAGGTGTTGAGTCCCTGTTCAATTGCGGGGTTGTGGGACGTAGGAAGGATCATTGGCCGGAGCTTCAAGCGAGGGAGGATGATTCGACCGGATGCACCTCCGACCGCAGTGCTGCCGGTAGAAATTCAACCATTGAGAGGTGTCAGACAGGACAGAGCCCCAACCGGAAACAAGTTTCAAATACTAGGAAACCTGAGGTCGATGGTGGGTACAGCGAATGGATGCTGGTTTAAGAGTAGAAACCTCCTAGCATTTCAATGAATGGTCGTGCAGCGAATTGATGGAGCTCGGGACCAGAGACGATGGAGGTGAACGAGGGACTAGCTGCAAACGCTGTCATAGTCTATAGATCAGGTATATCAATCTCATCTTAACCATTAATCACACGGTTTCATCGTCGAGCCCAAAGTGATCAACAATTGAAACTTGAAATGAACTTGGTTTATATGATTTGTAGATTAGGTCAAATAAGTCAACTGAATTTGATAATTCTTGTCATCCAAACATCGGTCATTAGACATTTATTCTTTGCCTTAGTCCAGTATACGCATTTGCTACACTTCCAGAATGTTGCATTTATTCAGTAAGAAATATGGTAAATCATTATTAAGTTTCACTAGACATGACCATGCACACATATGGGGTACGTGCCTAAAAGATAAAATAACTGGTTACGAGAACCTGAACACAAGATTGTACACCGTGAAGAGTCATGACAAATCAAATACACTGCACAATAGGAATAGTGCTTCTGAAATTAAAAGAAAGACAACTTGATCCCTATAAATATCACACCCCTCTGGAACCAAGAATTCACAGGCCATTGTTGCATGGATCCATGGAGGCATCTATGCACATTGGCGACTGAATATCATGAGGTGATGAAGAGGATGAAACCTGATTTGAAGTCCATGTTGTGGGCGGGTTGTCAGGAGCTGACCTGGGCAGTGGATATACGTCGGGGACAGCTCGAAGGTGTAGCGCTGGAGGATCATCGAAAAAGCAATTTTCGCTTCTGCCGCCACGAAGCTCATCCCGACGCAAGATCGAGGTCCGAAGCCAAAGGGGATGAAAACGAACGCATTGTTGTTGGTAGCCTTAGCTATGCCTTCTGAGAATCGCTCCGGCTTGAATTCATGTGCATCTTCCCCCCAGATTTCAGGGTCATGGTGAAGCTTGAGGGTCGGTATAAAGATCTGGCTATTAGCAGGAAGAAGGAGCTTCCCTAACCTCAGTTTCTTGCCAACTTTTCGAGTCAAGCCGACTGCAGGGGGGTACAAACGCAGAGTTTCGTTCATGATCATGCTAATCTGCACATGAAAAAGGAAAAATGTTTAGTTAGTCATCATGTCTAACCTACAATTCGAGTGAATCGAAAAAGGTTGACCGGGACCAAGACTTGAGTTGTTTTCTATACCTTCTTAAGCTTTCCTAGTCCATCGGAATCGGGGTCTTTATTCCCAAAAACATTGAGAACCTCCCTTCTTGCTTCCTCTTGCCATTCTGGATTAATCGCTAGGAGGAATAACATCCATGCCATCATTGAGTTGGCAGTTTCTTGTCCAGCGATGTAGAATGTCTTGCACTCATCCACCAGATTATCTACTGTGAATTTTTTGCTCTTGTCCGTATCGTGCAAAGCCTTCACAAGTTGTCCTAGGAAATCATCCCCAAAGCCATATTCTTCACCAGCCATCACCTTCTTCTCTCTTCTCTTGATCATCTCTAAGATGGAATTGCGTATGCCTTTCTCAAGTTTCTCCGCTTCGATTTCATCCGCTGTCTTCCAAAGCTTACTGCCAGCAGAATTCAGAACAAATTTCATAATTAGTTAAGCCTAATTAAAACTCTCATTCTGAGATTGAAATGTCCTAAGTCTTTTGAGGCTTGAAGTTTGCATTTGCACAATGAACAAAACTGTTGCCTGACCATCATCAGAAATTTGCAGCTTGCTAAGTGTGATCTCACATCAGTAATTTTAGTGATAAGAATGGTTATCAAAAAACAATGTACCCCCTTCGAATGCATTTACTCACCTGGAAAACTTGTCAGAATAATCAATTTCAAATGTCGAAAGTTAGGATAAGTACACTATCAGTGCCATAAGTTGTATACAACGCTTACTTTGGTGCCAAAGTTTCTGTTAGATCACTTAAGTGCCAAAAAGTTTGAAAAACGCTCATTTGGTGCCAACTTCAATCTGGTTGGCCGGAAATTCGACATGGCACTTTTTTATTAACTTTTGAAGCTGATGTGGCTCGCCGGAGAGTACAGTCAGCATCCTAACACCAAAACGACGCTGTTTGGTGTCTCTCCCAATTCAAAACCCTAAATCTCTGGCCAGTCGTCGTCCTCGACGGCCCTTGCGCTCGGCGGCCGTGGCTTCGACCCCAACCCCGACCCCTACCCTAGCCTCGACAATGGCCACTCGGCGGCCGTAACTCCGACCCCGACCCCGATCACGACGATGGCCACTCGACGGCCGCAGCTCCGACCCCGACCCCGACGATGGCCACTCGGCGGTCGTGGCTCTGACCCCGACCCTAACCCCAACCCCGATGATAGCCACTCAGTGGCCGTGGCTCCGACCCCAACCTCAACCCTGACCCCGACCCTGACGATGGCCACTCAGCAGCCGCGGCTCCATCCTCGACCCCGATCCCAACCCCGACGACGGCCACTCGGCGGCCAAGTTGAAGGCTGTGATCTAGCCAGTGCTCGAGGAGGCCGCCGACGAGTGCGCTGCCATTGATGTCTCCCTCTCCATCTCCGATCTCCCCGATAAGTGCCTGGCTTGCGTCTTCCAGTACCTAGGCTCCGGCGACCGAGGCTAGTGCTCCCTCGTGTGCCATCGAGGGCGTCTGAACAACGCCAAGCAATGACGGCTAAGCGAGCGACGGCGACCTAGTGACAGCGGAGGCTGAGCGACGACGGAAAAACCCTAATTTCAATCCCCAAATAAAAAATAAAAAAAATCCCCAAATGAGTTAAATGGCATCGTTTTTGTGAGGCCATCCATGTAGGATGGCAAAACGACGTCGTTTTCTTAAGGAGGACCAAAAATGACGTCGTTTAAAGGCCTTGTCGATTTATAAAAAATAAAAAAGCCACGTAATCATTTTAGCCAGAATCTTTCATTGGTGGTGCCAAAGTGATCATTTTTCCTCCGATTTGGCACTTAAGTAATTCGACAGAAACTTTTAGCATCAAAGTGAATATCGTACACAACTTATGGCATTGATAGTGTACTTCTCCCATCGAAAGTCCGTTCTAAAAGTGATGATCACTGTACGTTCTAGCTTCTTCATCATAAAAATGGTCAAAACAAAATTTTCTTAGAAAAAATGTGCAATACCTTATTCCTGGTAATCTTATATTGAAAGCATTTTTGGATGTTAACGTAGCCAATTCTGTCAACATCTGAAAAATGTTCCTCCCCTCAACATAGCTGCTCCCGAACGCAGTTCTTGAAATCACTTCGGATGTCAATAACTTAAACTCTCCGAACACCTCGATATCTTTCCCTTCTTGATTCTTCCATTTTCCTAGCATTGTGTGAACACTCTCCACCATTGCCGGTGCCATATTCTGCAATTTCAATCCCCCCAAAATAATTAGTAAAACCTCAAATCAAACAATTCTCTTTTTCAATTGAGTTCAACTACCTTCAAACTTTCCCCATGGAAAGTGTGATTAGCGAGTTTACGCTGGTTCGCCCATTTCTTGTCATCGACTGTACTCACGAGCCCATCTCCTAGAAGCTTCTTGGCAAAGTCCTTAGTTCCTCTTTTTGGGTATGTTTTCTCTCTGTCAAGCAGCACCTCCTTAATAAGCTCTGGCTCTGTGATGACCAGCTGAGCTTGAGGTCCGTGCCAACTCAGGTAATTCCTCCCTACAAAGTTGCACAAAAGTTCAATGTCAGAGCGTCATGACACTAATGAAACTTAAGTTTAGTATTTTGGTAATTACCGTATGTGTCTATCCATGTGTTGACTTGAGGGTGAATCTTAGGGAATATGTCGTGAGAGAGATTGTTCATAGGCGTGTTCCTGACTTCCATCTTCATCTTGATTGTTTCCTTGGTGCTTCCATGGAGGAACCTGTAAGGAGGACCAGAGATCCCGGTTGGAAAATAATCCAAAGAATACACACTGTTTGTTGCAATCAAAACATCAATGTTGAGAAGACGATAATAGCTATATAATATTCTTCTTTATATGCAAACTTACAACTCTTGGAGAAGAAGAAAATAAGATATAACATAAAATTGAAGGTGAGGTATAGATACCCGAATCTCCTTAAGGCGATTAGTTCCTGCCAATGGTGCTCCGCAGATTCACAAATTATGCCTCCCAAGATACAACAACTCGAACCTGTTTGGATTAGCACTATGCAAACAGGACTCAGTCGAACCGTTCAATTGAACCAGCACACTCAAAAAAAACGGAAGAGTTGAAACGTATATCAAAGCTCTTTTGGAATGGAGTCAGAAAAACAAAAACCGAAAAAACCGTAATGAAGCTCTATGCTCCCACTTATTTATAGAGATTTTTAGTTTATGTACAGAAGAGATACATGAATTAAATAGATGCATATATCTACGAAATTCATGAATCAAGAGATACATGAATTCAAGAGATTCACAAATCCAGAGATACGTGAATTCAAGAGATTCGTGAACTCAATAAATACTATAAATTTAGGAAATTCATGAATTCAATAGATACATGAACGGAAAAGTTTAAGAAATTCATGAATTCAAAAGAGATACGTGAATAGAAAAGACGTATCTTAATTTATTGGTATTCGTTGATCCATTAACCATAATTATAACCATAATTATAACAATCCCCCACATTAATGGATCAACAAAACATTTTTTTTTTTACTCGAAGGAATCTGAGCATACTTGTTGAAATACACTACATCAAGATAGGTAGCTTTCGCCTTGAACCTTCTTTAGTGAAAGCCTATTGGACTTACTTAACTAGTTGATGGACTAAGCCTTGAATCACCAGTTGTTTGTGTAAGCCTAGACAATAAACCTCACACAGAGTATTTCCAATTCAAGATTGGTTCTCAGTTGTGTTTGTTCTTTCGGCCCTAAACCTCTCGGGATTCATGCGTGCTTTAGAAAATCTAGCCTTTAAAGATGTTCATAGAGTTGGCCAGCTCCACGCATATAGATGCATTCCTATTAAAGATATCCTACCATATCTTACTTGGATGTTATATTCCAAGTTATAGGAATCATTAAACGCATAGCGTACCCTTAATAACCCTGTAGGAAAGCACTGTTGCATCATAGGAATGGGAGATAGTGCTTACACTAGAGTTTCCAAAATTTGCGTTGTCTTATTAAACCTAGATCATGGGATCTCCAATCGCATAGGTTAGGTTTCCACCCTAGAATCTCTTTATTGGGTTAAGACTCTTAAACCCATTCCCCTCGATGCACAATTTATCTGCTCTTTTGACAAACCTTTTGTCAGCGAATCCGCAATATTTTCCTTTGACTTTACAAAGTCTAAAGAAATGATTCCATTTGAGAGCAACTACCTTACGATGTTATGTCTACGACAAATATGTCTAGACTTACCGTTATAAATCACATTATGCACCCTTGCAATTGCCGCTTGATTGTCACAGTGTATGCAAATTGCAGGCATAGATTTTGGCCACATTGGAACATCTTCTAAAAAATGTCGAAGCCATTCTGCTTCTTCAGCAGCTTTATCCAAAGCAACAAACTTCGATTCCATTGTAGAGCGCATTATTAGAGTTTGTTTAGAGGATTTCCATGACACTGCGGCACCTCCTAGCTTGAACACATACACGCTAGTCGATTTTGATTCATCATAATCTAAAATCCAGTTGGCATCACAATAACCTTCCAAAACAACTGAATATTTGCCATATTGTAGAACATAGTTTTTTGTCCTTTTTCAAATATCCTAATACTCTCATCAAAGCATTCCAGTGCTCGTAACCTGGGTTACTGGTATATCTACTCAGTTTGCTTACTGAGTACGCAATAACAGGTCTAGTGCAATTCATGATATACATGATGCTGCCGATTACTTAAGAGTATTCCAGCTGTCTAACACTATTTCCAGTGTTCTTTCTTAAAGTTAGGTGTGGAAGAAAAGGATTGTTTGCATATTTAATGCCGAATCCTTTAAATCTCTTAAATACCTTTTCAATGTAATGAGATTGTGTTAAACCTAAGCCATCAGAATTCCTTACCAAGTATAACATCTGCGACACCTAAATCTTTCATCTCAAAGTTCTTCTTGAGAATGTTCTTGGTGATTGTGATAACCTCAATGTTATCTCCAAGAATTAATAAGTCATCAACATATAGACAAATAAGTACATATCCAACTATAGTGGATTAAGTGTACACACATTTGTCACACTCATTGATTATATACCCATTTTGAATTATTACCTGGTCAAATTTCTCATGCCATTACTTAGGAGCTTGTTTAAATCCATACAATGATTTGACAAGTCTACAGACTTTGTGTTCTTGTCCTTTGACCTTGAACCCTTTAGGTTGTTCCATATAAATCTCCTCATCGAGATCACCATTTAAGAATGCAGTTTTCACATCTATTTGATGTATCCGCAAATTGTATAGCGAAGCTATAACAATCAACATCCTTACTAATGTCATTCTTGTGACAGGTGAATAAGTATCAAAGTAGTCAAGACCCTCTTTTTATCTAAACCCTTTGGCTACAAGCCGAGCTTTGTACTTATCAATGGAACCATCAGCTTTTAGTTTTTTTTCTTGAAAATCCATTTACATACAATTGGTTTATTTCTAGGTGGAAGATCAACCAATTCCCAAGTATGGTTACTTAGGATAGGATGGATTTCATTGTTAACAACTTCTTTCCAGAAAGGAGCATCTGGAGATGACATTGCCTCATTATATGTTTGGGGCTCACCTTCTAACATGTATGTTAGAAAATCAGGTCCGAAAGATTTTTCAATTCGAGACCTTTTACTCCTTCAAAGTTTGGCTTCTTTGGTCACAACTTCATCATTTTCAAATTTTGATTCTCTAAGCCTTTTCTGAGAAAGTTCTCCTTGATTTCTTTTTGCAGGATATATATCCTCAAAAAATTTAGCATCCCTTGATTCTAGGATTGTATTGACATGAATTTCCACATTTTCAGATTTATGCACCAAAAATCTATATGCGCTACTATTTTGAGCATAACCAATGAATATGCAATCCACCATTTTAGGTCCCAACCGAGTTTGTTTCGGAAGAGGAATTGCCACCTTGGCCAAGCACCCCCACACTTTTAGAAAATTGTAGGATGGCAACTTTCCATTCCATAACTCGTGTGGAGTTTTACCTGTCTTTTTGTGGGGTATTTTATTAAGAATATAATTTGCAATTAAAACTGCCTCCCCTCACAAGTTCTGAGGTAAACCTAAACTCAAAAGCATGGCGTTAGCCATCTCCTTTAGTGTTCTGTTCAATCGTTCAACAACTCCATTTTGTTGTGGAGTATAAGGTGCAATCGTTTGGAGAATTATTCCAAAACTAGCACAAAACTCTTTCAAATTGATTGAACTGTATTCTCCTCCTTTATCAGACCTAAGTATTTTGATTCGTTTATCAAGTTGATTTTCAACTTCATTTTTATACTTGACAAACATGCTCATAGTCTCATCTTTGCTAGTTAGTAAATAAATATAGCAAAATCTAGTACAGTCATCCACAAATGTGATGAAATACTTCTTTCCACCTCTACTTTCTACAAACTTTAAATCACATAGATCACTATGGATTAATTGTAGAGGTTCACTTGTTCTTTCAATGGATTTGAAAGGTTTCTTGGCAAACTTGGCTTCAACACAAGTCTCACACTTGTAACGGGCATTCAACTCAAATCTTGGAATCAACCCTAAATTTGCTATTCTTTTCATTGTACCATAGTTTACATGTCCTAATCTACCATGCCATAGATAAGGAGACACAACAGTGTAAATTGAAGACTTTTCTTTATTAATTGTCTTTGGGTACACATACTTTGAGTTTACATCAATGACAGCCACATTGGCCTTAAACAGGTCATTACACAAGTACAATTTCCCCACATACATCCCTCTTTTTGAAAGTACAAACTTGTCAGATTCAAATACAACTTTGAAACCCTTCTTGACAAGTATAGGGCCAGAAATTAGATTTTTCCGAATCTCTCGGTACATGCAAAGCACATTCGACGGGCGACCTCCTTGCCAGATGTAAACTTCAGGATCACCTTTCCTCTTCCGGCAATCTTTGTTGATGCAGGGTTAGCCATATAAAGCTTCTCATCTTCTTCAACCTTCTCATAAGATAAGAACGTGTATTTATCTACACATATGTGATTTGTGGCACCCGTGTCTAGCCACCAGCCTTAGTGTTCGACACCAAAGATGCTTCGGACATTACCACAGCAGACAGTCTCTCAATATTGTCATGCTCTATCAAATTCAGTTGCTGGGCTGCACCTTCACTCTTGCCTTTTTCCGGGCGCTTCTTGCAATCCTTAGCACGATGGCCAGGCTTGTTGCATATAAAACACGTCCCTTGGAATTTCTGGAATTGCTCTTTCTGCTTGCCTTTTCCTTGAAAAGACATCTTCCTTTTTTATCTTGCTTGGATTTGGAAGATTCCACAACGTTGGCCTTTGGCTCAGAAGAAGGGTTCGCACTCCTTCTATTTTCCTCCTCGATTCTGAGACGCAAAATGAGATCTTCAAGGCTCATCTCCTTCCATTTGTGCTTCAAATAATTTTTGAAGTCTGACCAGCCCGAAGGTAGTTTCTCAATCATGGCTACCACTTGGAATGATTCACTAAGTATCATTCCTCGCCCGAGATGTCACTCGAATTAATTGCAATTCTTGAACCTGACTCATGACAGATTTAGAATCCACCATCTTGTAGTCTAAGAATTTGACAACCACAAATTTCTTGGTGCCAGCATCCTCAGTTTTGTATTTTTTTCTCTAAGGACTCCCATAACTGTTTAGCAGATTCAATATTACAATAAACATTATAAAGAGAATTCACTAAACAGTTAAGGATATAATTTCGGCATAAGAAGTCCCCATGCTTCCAAGCCTCCAATGCACCGAGCGTTGTGACATCTTGCTTGTTTGGACTAATTATCGGGCACACTCTAATAAATATTTCGTCAAATTGAGCATGGTCAGATAGAAGAACATCTTCTGATGCCACTGTTTAAAGCCCACTCCAGTGAATTTCTCTAGTTTCTCATTAGCTGTAACTGGAGGCGTTGCCATCACAGTAGGCAAAGTTTGTTGAACTATCCCTCCAAAAACAAAGCCAAAAGCCAAATGGCTTGTACTGTTCTAAAAAACAGTCCCGGGCATATACCAATCGTATGACTTGTACCAACACCACCAAAATTAGTGTTAGCCCAAGGGCCCGTAGCATTGGCTGCTACAAATTCAAACCCTGAGGGTTGAACATCTTCCATAGCAACGGTCGAATCGGCCATAGGAACGTCTCCTGAAACATTCAGGACATTGAACGGCACTTGGTTGTTTACAGCCATCTCAATAATCTGACAAGAATAACAAACAGTGAGTGATATAATCGCCTTAAGATTGTTGGAAAATAATCCAAAGAATACACACTGTTTGTTGTAATCAAAACATCAATATTGAGAAGACGATAATAGCTATATAATATTCTTCTTTATATGCAAACTTACAACTCTTGGAGAAGAAGAAAATAAGATATAACATAAAATTGAAGGTGAGGTACGGATATCCAAATCTCCTTAAAGCGATTAGTTCCTGCCAATAGTGCTCCACAGATTCACGAACTATACCTTCCAAGATACAACACCTCGAATCTGTTTAGATTAGCACTATGCAAACAAGACTCAGTCGAACCGTTCAATTGAACCAGCACACTCAGAAAAAATGGAAGAGTTGAAACGTATATCAAAGCTTTTTTGGAATGGAGTCAAAAAAACAAAAACCGAAAAGACCGTAATGAAGCTCTATGCTCCCATCTATTTATAGAGATTTTTAGTTCATGTACAGAAGAGATACATGAATTAAATAGACGCATGTATCTACGAAATTCATGAATCAAAAGATACATGAATTCAAGAGATTCACGAATCTAGAGATACATGAATTCAAGAGATTCGTGAACTCAATAAATACATGAACTAAAAAATATATGAATCTAGGAAATTCATGAATTCAATAGATATGTGAACAGAAAAGTTTAAGAAATTCATGAATCCAAAAGAGATACGTGAATAGAAAAGACGTATCTTAATTTATTGGCATTCGTTGATCCATTAACCATAATTATAACCATAATTATAACAATCCCTTGTTGGGCCATCATCCTCTGTATCCAGCGGGTTCCACCATAGCTTGTGCAAGAGCTTGGCAAGAGACCAGAGAAGAAACAGAAACAGAGAGCTCAGGAAGATGACCAATTGCATGGTTCAATTAGGGGATCAAACGATAAAGGAAATGAAAATAGTGAAAATTATGATACTGGGTTTCTCTTATGAAATGAAAAAATTCGATTGATTTAGGTATTTATTGTGTCCTTCGAAGGATTCTATGAGCCGGACGAAACAACCAGCGTATAGGGACGAACGGATTAACGTCATCCGTGACCTCCTTGCCGATCTAGAATTATTAAATTCAAACCAGAAAAAAAAAAAAAAATAAATAAAAGAGCACTTGACGAGCTCACTCTTGGGTGATCCGGATGCCAGCGTATCCAATTCACTGAAGCCATATGAATCGCGTGATTCCCAAGGAAACCAACAACCAGCGGTAATGGTGATGAACAAGTTGTGCATGCGCCCGGTACTCCTCCAAGCCCACGACAGGTTGGCGTCTCGAATGTGCGCAATCTGTCGAAAAGCCCTTTCCAAAGCCAAACCTCACTCAGAATTCGATGAATATAGAATTCGTCAAATTTTTCAATTAGAGGCACGGGTCTCGATTCGTTTTCTCATTTGGCAAATGACACAAGCTGTCTTGGTCGTCTTCTCGACACCGGAACTGTTTCTTAGCAATAATCTCGCTTACAAGACGCGACATAGATCGATGAAAAATTCAAGGGCCAACGTATAAAGGATGCAATCGTGAGCACGGGGATGACACGGACGTGACGAGGAAACACCAAGACCATCTATCACTTGCTTTCATCTTTTTCTTGCTTAGTTCGAAAAGTTCTATCCCCTCTAATGAAGAAGAAAATGTGAATCAAGTTTCCCGCACAATCTTTAATTGCAGATCCAAAAACAAATTTGGCCTTCTGTCTCCGTTGCTTCATCAACACGCCCGTATAAAGGTAGCCTAGCCGCCACATAGTCAGTCATATCAGGAGGGTACCTCAGGGGGGACCAAACCACGAATCTGATAGGACTTGATGAACGACTCGACTGCTTGTTAGGTCCATTAGGATCAAAACATAAATTGGTCTATTGTACGCAGTCTGTTAGATAATTATATTTCAAGAAGCTTGGAATGGACATCTGATGAATATGTACCTGATCCAAAACATGGCTCATCTAATCCGTTAAGTTAAATGTAGGTCAACCCGACCCAATTGTGACCCAGAACACACCTTTGAATTAAAATACTTCAATAGGTTTTTCATGAAACTCGAACCCACAAGCTCACGAAGGCATTAAAAGGGGAGAATTACCAAAAAAGTCCTAAACCTATTGCAATTGTGCCAATTCAGTTCTAAACTTTTTTTTTTTTGCCAATTTAGTCCTAAACCTTTTACAATTGTGTCAATTCAATCCATCCGGCCAAAATTGGCCGACCGGTCTTGACATGGACCGGCGAACGCTGACGTGGCATTTAAAAAAATTATTTTTTCGAATTTTTAATATTTTTGGAATTTTTTAATTCTTTTTTTTTTTTTTTTTTCAATCATCTTCTTCGCCTCTGGCCGGCCGGCGCCAGCCGGAGGCGAGGGCCGGCGAGGTCAACCTGGCCGGCCAATGGCGAGGCTCGCCCCCGCCGACCGGAGGCAAGGGCCGGCGAGGGTGAGGTCCCACCAGATCTAGCGAGGTCAGCCTCGCCGGCCACTGGTGAGGGTTCGGCCCTGCCAGATCCAGCGAGCTCGGCCCTTGCCAGATCCGACAGGGCCTCGCCCAGCCAAGGCAAGGGTCGACCTCGCCAGTGGCCGGCGAGGCGACCTCCTCAACGGGAGGATCTACGGGTGGCTATCCCTCTCTCTCTCTCTCATTTGAAGTTGCGAGCGCTCGCTTGGAACCGTTCTCTCTCTTCGCCTCAATCCGTGCCTTGCGATTGCGCCTCCGAAGTGCGAGCGAGCTCGCGGCTTCCGATCGCCACCACATTGTGGACGGCGGGCGAGGAGCCTCGCCGGCCACTAGTGAGGTCGACCCCTCGCCTTGGCCGGGCGAGGCTGCCGGATCTCGGCGAGGGCCGAGCTCGCCGGATCTAGCGGGGCCTCGCCCTCACCGGTGGCCGGCGAGGCTAACCTCGCCAGATCCGGCGAGGCCTCGCCCTCGCCGCCCTTGCCTCCGGCCGGCGGGGCGAGCCTCACCATTAGCCGGCGAGGCGACCTCGCCGACTCTCACCTCCGGCCGGCGGCGCGGCCGGCCAGAGGCGAAGAAGATGATGGAAAAAAAAAAGAAAAAAAGAATTAAAAAATTCCAAAAAAATATTAAAAATTCGAAAAATAAAAATAAAAAATATTTAAAAATGCCACGTCAACGTTCGCCGGTCCACGTCAGCACCAGCCGGCCAATTTTGGCTGGATGGACTAAATTGACACAATTGTAAAAGGTTTAAGACTAAATTGGCCAAAAAACAAGTTTATGACTGAATTGACACAATTGCAATAGGTTTAGGACTTTTTTGGTAATTCTCCCGCATTAAAAGTAGTCTTTGTACGTTATTATCTCAGCATTAACTGGGCCATATATGCTGATTAACAAGCTATAGGGGATGAAATACAACTTGAAGTCCGTGTAGGGGGCGAGTCGTGACGATTTCAGCTGGACTGTGGATGTACCTAGGAGACAGTTTGAAATCGTAGCGCTACAGAATCATCGAAAGGACAATTTTCACCTCGTTCATCGCGAAGATCATTCCCATGCACATTCGAGGTCCAAAACCAAAGGGAAGGAACACAACTGGGTTGTTGTTGGTAGCTTTAAGGACGCCTTCCGAGAATCGGTCCCGTCTGAAGAGGTGCACATCTTCTCCCCAGATTTCGGAATCGTGGTGAAGCTTGAGGTTAGCTACGTAAAAATGAATGTTAGGAGGAAAAACGAGTTTCCCTAGCCTGAGCTCCTGGTCGACAAATCACTACGAAAATTCAGCATCTAGCTCATTTGAGGGCGGTGAGTCCCATGGTGGTATTGGTTTCTTGAAACAAGTAAAGGAAATGTCGGAACAACACTCAAGAGTAGCAGTTATAGTCAAAAACAGACACGGGCCTAACTAACTTAAGGTTACTACGACCACCACCTTGTAAAAGACTCAATGAATGCTTGCTAAGATAACAAGAGCTTCAAGCTAACAAGAGATCTAATACCAAGTAATGAATAGTGTACATGAACTTCATTATAAAATTTCTGTACGACCACCACCTTGTGAAACTTCTGTATTTCTATGTGTTCAATAATAAAAAGTACATGAACTAGATTATAAAATTTAGAGGATAACTATCTTAAGTAAATAAAATTACAATATCAATTACTATCAATCATAATCAATCAAAGAAGATAATACAAAAAATCTCGAAATACATATGGAATCAAAGAAAATATATCTCTTAACACTTTTCCTTCATGGTTCTATTACATTCCATCACTCTTCCATCAATGTATTTGTTATCCTAATTTGAAATTTCACTAGTCATCTTCTATACCTATTATTCGTTTTCCCCTGCTTTCACCTCCATTCACAACTTGGGGCGGCTATTCATGTCCACATCCATATTATGTAAGATTTTTTCTTATGTGGATTATATTAATTAATACTGTAATTTACCATTTTATAAAATAAGCCTAATAAAGTGAAATATAATGTTTTTTAATTAATCTATTATGGAGCTAGGTAGTATAGATCAAGTAAAGTCTGACCAAGGTCTGTGGCTTAAAACACTACAAATAGTGCTCAAATTTCTCTTTAAACCCTAATGTGCTCACGTAAGATGCATTTATTGAACCTTGTGATACAAAATGTGCTATTCCACATAAAAAAACGATGAATTCTTAATCAAGTATGCAAATATCTTTACTCAATTATATGTGTTCTTAATTCTAGCTATTGAGATCATGATTGACATTTCCATTCCTTTCATATTCATGTCTTGTCGACATGAAAGTACATGGTTAGATAGCTCAATTGAACATGATGTGCTAAACAATTATTCTTTTAGGAAACTCAATATAGGTTATCAGAACACGACTTGCCTAATCCATTAAATTAAAAGGATGAAACCAACCCTATTTCACCTGGACGTAACCTGAAACACATCTTTAAGATCAAATGAACTTCCGTGGTTCTTTCCTGAAACCCCAACGTTAACTAGATCATATGTGCTGATAAACAAGCTACAATGGATGAAGGATAACTTGAAGTCCGTGTTGCGGGCGAATCATGAGCATTTGTACTGGACTATGGATGTACCCTGGAGACAATATGAAAGTGTAGCGCTGCAGAATCATTGAAAGGACAATTTTTGCCTCGTTCATCGCAAAGTTCATCCCCACACACATTCGAGGCCCGAAGCCAAAGGGAAGGAACACCACTGCGTTGTTGTTGGTGGCTTTAGAGACGCCTTCTGAGAATCGCTCTGGTCTGAAGAGGTGCACATCTTCTCCCCAAATTTTGGGGTCGTGGTGAATCTTAAGATTTGCTATAAAGACTTGAGTATTAGGAGGAAGTACAAGTTTCCCTAGCCTAAGTTGCTGGTCGACTTTTCGAGTGAACCCTATCACAGGAGGGTATAATCGTAGAGCTTCGTTCATGATCATGCTGATCTGCACGCAAAAGGTGACATTAGTTGACAACACGTACCACTCAGAATTTAAAAGAAGGACGATTTCATTGTTTCTTTCCCAAAACTACACATTCTTGTCTGTCCTCAGTAAATTTATGAAAGAGTTGTTAAGCGTACCGGTACAGAAAGTTACTGGTTAAGTTATTTACAATAACTTACTGGTAACTATTGATACTTTTATGGAATTACTGAATTTTTTTGACGGTTTAGCAAATCATCAATGTTTCTTATCTTCAACTAGCTTATATTTGTCTTTCTTGGGAATGCTAAAAATATCAAACTTCTATATGAATTCATCAATATTTATTTGAGTAACTCACCATTTTTTTCTGATTGAATAACAAAATAGTTTCAAGTTACCAAATTTCATTTGAGTACTGTGTTTATTTGAATTTTTTTTTTAATCTATGATATTTTGTTGGAGTTTACCATTTTTTTATCTCTCTTACAAACATTTTTGCAATTGACCAGCCTTTGCCTGTTAGATTACCAATTAGTTTTAATTTACCAAGTCTCATTTAAGTTGCTTACCAACATTTATTTAATTCTTTTAAAGTTCACCAATTTATCTATTGAGTTATGAATTTTTATTTGCCTTACTTACCAACATATTAAATTTACAAACTTTTTAGAAATTACCAACCATAATTGGACTGCTTACCAATCCTTTTAGAATTTTTATATAAGACGTTAAATACAAAGCGTTGGTAAGCTATGCAACAGGCCTGTTTGTTAACATTTTTTTTTTTTTTAACTTTTCCCATCAAATTTTAAAACATTGTTCAAAGTTTAAAATTGTGAAAAAAAATATGTATGATTATATATGTTATAATTTGGGTGTCATGAAAGTTCCAAGAGTTTTGAGTTTAAATCAGGCACAATGTTGAGGCACAAGATTTAAATTATTTAAATAAAGAGTAAAAAATAAAAGTCAATTTAGACAAATCCAACGGTTAGAAAGTTAGCACAAAAATTGTTGACAAGTTACACATGTAGACTCACTTGTCTTTTCTTTTCTTGTATCAATGGTTTTTTCAGTTATCAATGATTGAGCTTCAAGTTTAAGCATAAGGGTGTTCCTCAAACAGAGTTGCAAATGGTATAATTCTAATAATATAGAGTATCAATGAGTTTTAGTTTTGAACTCAAGCAATCAGGCATACCAATATGTTGTTAGGAGGATCATTCCTTATCTACCAAATCAATCAAGACAAAAAACAATTGGATTTTTCATACCGTCCTTAACTTTGCGATTCCATCAGAGTCGGGGTCTTCATTCCCAAATACATCAAGAACTTCCTTCCTTGCTTCCTCCTGCCAATCAGAATGAACTGCTAGGAGGAATATGACCCACGTCAGCATTGCAGTGGTGGTTTCTTGTCCAGCGAAGTAAAATGTCTTGCACTCGTCCACCAGATTGTCGACTGTGATTTTCTTGTTCTCATCATTATCATGATAAGCCTTCACAAGCTGCCCAAGGAAATCATTCCCATAGTCATCTGCTTCCCCAGCCATCACCTTCTTCTCTCTTTTCTTGGCGATCTCCAAGATTGCAACATGTATGCCTTTCTTAAGCTTCTCGGCTTCAATCTCATCTGCTGTCTTCCAAAGCTTACTGCGCTCAAATTCAACAAC
This sequence comes from Eucalyptus brandiana, assembly GCA_014182725.1. NCBI lineage: Eukaryota > Viridiplantae > Streptophyta > Magnoliopsida > Myrtales > Myrtaceae > Eucalyptus > Eucalyptus brandiana. The sequence goes on from CM024669.1 coordinate 37,530,132, forward strand.
GAATGCCTTAGTCTGTGAATCTACAGTATAGATCGATTTTCTAACAAATGTGTGTTCAAATCTCCACCTTACTAGCTAGCTGTATTTACTCTTGTGATGGAAAAGTTTGTGCCAATGCATATAACATTGTTATGATTCTCTTAGCTTGTTCAAATATTGGGAAGAATCACAAATTGTAATCTTGATCACACGATTATTGTCTTCCTGCTTGAAACCACTCATCATACTTTTGCTAACTTTACATCTTTTAGTGAGATCTCATGTGGGTCTCAATACTCCTTGAGGTCGGAATTGCTTGGATCCGGATCGACTTGAATTGGGTTAGTCATATTTTGTCATCATAGAAGGTCCACGTGATTTATATGTGGATCCCACAAAAAACAACGATTTTGATTGTCTATGATCCACAAACGATTATCCATGCAAGTTTTTTTCCGCGGCTTTTCAAAACATGATTGGCATAGTCTATTTGACTAAGTTAAAACGGGCTTATTTTTTCTTTTTCTTTTTTTCCTAAAAGTAAGAAAAACTTTCTTAGGAAAATGTTGAAGAGGAATACCTTATTCCCGGGAACCTCATGCGCAAAGCATTCCTGGACACTAACAAACCCAAGTTTGTCATCATCTCAAAGATGTTTCTCCCTTCAACGTAGCTACTCCCAAAAGCTGTCCTTGAAATCACTTCGGAGGTCAGCAACTTAAATTCTTCAAACACCTCAATCTCTTCCCCTTCTTGTTGCTTCCATTTCTCTAGCATCACGTGAGCACTATCCACCATCGCTGGAACCATGTTCTGCACTTCAATTAGTTCCCGTCAATTCGTAACTCCAATCTAAAGATTGCATGAAATTCTCTTTCCATTTGATAAGCATAAGAAACTTACAATTAAACTTTGATAGTTACAAATAACAGGAATTTTAGTATACACCAAACCTAATTACCTTGAGGCTTTCCCCATGGAAAGTGTGATTGGCGAGTCTACGCTTCTTCGCCCACTTTACCCCATCTATGGTTGACACGAGCCCATCTCCAAAAAGATATTTGCTGAAGCTCCTCGGTCTTGCTTTCGGAAACGTTTTGTCTCTGTTGATTAGCACCTCTTTAATCAGCTCCGGCTCCGTGATGACCAATTGAGCTTGCGCCCCATACCAACTTATGTAATTCCTCCCTGCAAAATGTTTGCACAAAAATCTCAATAATGAACAAACTAAAGTCAGATCAAAGTTCCAGGAGTGGTTAGCGCAGTTTTATAACAAAAGCTTATTTTTTCAATTACCGTATGTGTTGATCCAAGATTCAATGTGAGGCTGAACCTTAGGGAGTATGTCATGAGAGAGATCGTCCATGGGCGTGCTTCTAGCTTCCATTCTCATCTTCATTGTTTCCCTCGTGCTCCCATGGAGGAATCTATAGGGAGGGCCTTTGATTCCCTGTCGGGCCATCGTCCTCTGTATTATGAGCGGATTCCACCATAGCTGGCGCGCCAGCTCGGTGAGAGACCATAAGATTAGAAACACAAAGAGAGAACTCAACACGATCGCTGTGCTGATCCCCATTATTTTCCAAGATTGACATAGATTTTCTTGGGCGTGCACACTTAAATAATTCAGCTATGATCCTATGGGGTGGATGGCAACATTGCATCACAGATAGAAGACACCGCTTGCCGATGATGGAGATAGACACGGTGGAAGACCACCTTCTCGACGTTGACGATTCGGAAGGAGACATCGAATAGGGAGAGGCCGAGCCTTGATCAACACCCTTGAAAATAAAAAAAGGAAAATCCATGAGAACAATTATTTGATTGACATCAGTGTCAGCTGATTGGGATTGCATGAAAAATGGTAAGCTCTTACGTCATGTAGTAGGTGGAACTTCTCTCTATAGACCAATAGTAGCCTGGGAAAAGGCAACCGTGAAGGTTGAAATCAAGTAAGTATTAGCCGGTTCACTCTTACGTGGAGCAAGCCCAATGAGTTGAAAGTCCAAAAAGGATTTGAGCTTATATGATAAGTCATATGAAAAAATAGGGTTTCTCACTGTCTTTAAAATGGTAGCCACAAAAGAACGTAATAACAAAAGAAAAAGAGAGAGCAGAAAATCGGAAGTTAAGACAAAGTCTGATTTATATCAAACTGGCATCAGAGGTCAATTCGTGGTCCGATTGATTTGAAATTTTTTCAGCATGTTCGTGGCGCAATCTTCTCGAATCTGAACAGTTTGATTTTTGTTTGAAACTCCCTACATCAAGTTTTTCGTGGATTGAACAAAACCTGCGCTTTTTTGTCAAATTTATCATTGATCTCATGTGAAATTCATATGTATTGCTAAGAATTATGTTCTTAAGGTCATTGTTGATATGTACCTCTAGTATTTATTAGAGAAGAACATTGTTCACCCAACTTTGTTGATAGTGAAGATTTTCCGGTGGACTCCGGTCCCGTGGTTCTTGATTTCCTCACATCGAGGAGGTTTTCTACGTAAAAAATCGTCTTGTGCTCGCATACTTGGTATTTAGTTTACTCTACTAAATCAATTCCTATTAGGTTTACATAAAATGGAAGATTATTTTATTTCGCTACATTAATTCGATATTGTTCGAATTGTTACTGTTCTCTCATCAGCAAGCAAAATCATGGAAGTCTTATGATGGCATAGGAAAGTCACTTTCGTTCCATCAAAGCACAAAATCAGGACTAAAGCTTATAACTTAATTATTGTGTGGATTTGAGGCTGAATTTGGAGGAATATGCCATCAGAAAGATTATTCATGGGTATGTTCGTATAGTCATCTTAAATGATTCGTCGGTGCTTCCATGGGCAAACTTGTAAGAAGGACCTCCGGATCCCTGCTCATTCATTATCCAAGTGTGTTTCACCATAACTTGTACTAGAGTTTTGATTAGAAACACCAAAAGAGAGCTCAACACAATGGCCATGCTGATGCCCATTATTTTCCAAGACCGACAGAAATTTCTAGGGCGCGTGGAGTTAAATAATTCAACCCGGATCCTTCGGGGTGGATGGACGGCAACATGACGTCCTAGATGGAAGACAACGCCGGCCGATGGAGACAAGACGCGATGGAAAATGACAACCTTCTCGACGTTGACGATTCGGCGGAGACGTGGAATAGGGAGCGGACCCTTGAAGATAAACGAAGGATTATCCATGAAAAACAATTATTTGATGGATGTCGGTGTCAGCTGATGGGAATTGTATAAAAAATGGTAAGCTCTTCCGTCATGCAGCAGGCGCAACTTTTCTTTATAGATTAGTACTAGCCCGGGAAAAAACAATCGCAAAAGTCGAAATCAAGCAAATAAGTTACTCATTCAATGGATTAGTGTCGTGAAAGTCTTATGATGGCTCATTACTTTCATTCCATCAAACATTAAATAATCTTCCTTTTTTTTTTGTTCCAAAAACATAGAATTACACACACACACACATATATATATATATATATAGTTTTGGATAGGAAACATGGGGAAGTGAATACCATCTTTTTAGTAGAGATGCTGAATAGAAAAAATTATCAATTGTGAAGAAGATTGTTCATGTAGATATCATATCCACGTGGGCCATTTATTTCCGAGATTGGTGGGATGAAAGATTAAGCCAAATCAAAGAAAATAGGCAAAAATTGTTAAGACTAGTAATAGAAGTCATCGCAAATAAAGAATCTAGTACAAGCCCATCAATATATATATTTGGTGACTAAGGATCTACCGGAACCTACCCTTATCAATTTACGCTGATTTGGGGTTTCACGGGCCTCCACGGTGGAGGCCCAACAGTGACTATATTTTAGAGGAAACTAGCCCAACAACTTACCGCCGAAACCCCTCGCTTTAATCGCTAACAACGTAGGGTTTCGAACCCTTAATCTCCTTCACTGGAGGAGAGTTCTCAACCAACTGTCTTCCCCACAGATGAGTCCCATTAATATATTTGTTAGACTCACATTTATTAAAAAATTTGAAGCAACTATGGATCGATCAAGATATATTTAATTGCCTTCATAATAAAGCACATCTTGATGGGAGATTTCTTTCTTCTAACATCATCAACTCTGTAAATCTCCACCTCACATGTGAATATCTTATGTTAAGCCGAGCTCCTCCTTAATCCAATAGTCTTTCCACACTAACATTAATGTTTGATGGACATCTTGAAGAAAGAACCTTTGATGTGACTTCTTGGTGGAGGTAGTGAATGGCGTGTCTTGGCTTCTTGCTAAACTTGGCTAGGTCAAGATGAGTAAGGTTGAAAGTGGGTCATCAATTAATTATCAGCTCTAATACCATTTGTTGGATTAATGTGATGGAAAATTGTTATCATCTAAATTGTAACTCTTTATTTAAGATTTAATTACTTAGTAAATTATGGATTAATTTTTAACTCCTAAAAAATAATTCTCATTAAATTGCATAGCATATAGATGCTAGGAGACTTTACATTAATATTTATAGAATTCATTAGAAAAAAAATAAAAATGGGGGAAAAAAAGAAAAAGGAGAAAAATTTAACTAATTAATTTTTTTTTAAATAAAAGAAAAGATCAGGCGGGGCCGGGGCAGCCCGGCCCCTTTTTTCTTCACTTGGGCCCAGCCTAGGCTCTTTCTTCACCTTTTTTTTTTTTTTTTTTTTTTATCTTTTCCGCCTGGGCCCGGCCCGTCCTTCCCTCTTGCATTCCTTTTCGGCCCGGACCTATTCTTTCTTTCCTCCTTCCAGTCCTTCCCCCAAGCGACTGGAGCGACGCTGGCACGACGAGGACGAAGGACGGAAGCAGAGGGAAGAGGCAGGACGGGGAGTGAGGAGCGCGATCTTTGGGTCTGAGGCAGGGGCCATGCGCCCCACCACCCCCCCCCGCCCTTCCATAGCGCTCGATTTCGGTAAGTTAATCTTTGCATGCGATCCGCCGTTGTCCCGAGGATCCCGGCTTGGCGACACTGAGATGGCCGACTAGAGGCCGCCTCCCGGCCGTCGTCGCCCAAGCCAGGTAGGGTCCCCGCGGCCGCGCGCTCCGGTGCCCCGTTATTCCCCTTATTTTTGCTGTGTTCTGTCCTGTTTTGGACACGTGGGGGGCCGGAGCTCGCGGCCGTCAGGTTCACGCGATCACCGGTCCCGTCGGTCTCATGCTCTGTCGTTATCAGTCTCTGCTTGTCGTCCTTCGAGAACCCCTGTGCGAGTTTGACCCCCGTTTGTGTCGGAAACTCCACTATCAGGGTTGCACGTCACCTGTTTGTGAAAATGTCTCCACTAGATCCGCAAACTTTTTCTTGCGTCTAATTTGCTTCGCGTGCATCCTTTGTTTTGTGCCGTGACAGGTTTGTGGAGGGGTAACGTCTGTGGGAGCTGGAAGTCGGCTTGCCCGAGGACAACTCCGTCCTGCTGGTTCGCGGTCGCATTGGCCGACGTTGCCATGGCACCGACTTCAACCAATGGTGGAGTCGGGGTCTATCACGGTTTGGTCTGAGTCGGGTCTGTCGAGCGTAGATCGCTCACGAAGATGTTCCGGGTAGCCGATGGGGTGGGTGGTCGTTGGAGGATCCGGTGATTCTTGATTTAATATAGGATAATCGACGTTTTGTTGTTCTGGGCTTATTGGACGTCGATGGTTCTGGGCTTGCTCGAAGAAGACGAGTCGGGGAATTGGAAAATTGGTGAGGGTGGGTAGGGCACTTTGGGCTCATTTAGACTTAGTGAGTCTTGGGCTTGAAGTGTTAATTCGGCGAATTCGGGCTTCATTTTTATTACAAGGTTAGTGAGTGTTGGGCTTAATTGGGCTTGTTTGGATTTGTTTTTGGTTGAGTGGGCTTTGGGTTTGATCTCATAGTGGCCAGATTGGGTTTTATTTTATTGAGACCATTCCTTTCTTTAGGACTTTGATATCCGTGGCCCAGTCGGCAGAGCAGCGGCAGCCCCTGCTCGTCCATGGGCCCAGCCTTCTAGATAATTTTTCTTTTCTCTTTTCGTTTTTCTTTGCCTTAGTTAGCCACAATGGAAAAGAAAAAAGTAAATAAATAAATACATAAATTTAGGCAATTTTTTGAAAAAAAATTGTCCATGTTATTGCTAGTTGTATCATGTAAGACAATTGATATTTTTGTCGGTGATTTCTATAATCAAAATTAATCAGAATGACTACATTAACAAATCATCAAAAAATTTAATATTAAATTGAAAGATTTAGAACATAATTGGTAGTAGTACAATAATTTTTTCAAAATTAACCTATAAAATGAATATATCAAACAAAGCTAGATCACTCGAGCAACTGGAAAGCTCGCGCAACTCTCTCCCCAAGTTAGAAACTCCACTAGATTGCAATTGCAATCCTTGTAAGGTCCAGCTCTATCATAGTATTTTCACAGACAATGAATAGAGTGAACTTTTTCATATTTTAGCATTCTATGATAAGACTAGTCCGAAGAAATGCTTGTTTAGCGTATCCAAAGTAAATCACACATCATTATTATGTTTTGTCTCTATCATAGTATTTTCATAGACAATGAATAGCGTGAACTTTTTTTCATATTTTAGCATTCTATGATAAGACTAGTCCGCAGAAATGCTCGTTTAGAGTATCCAAAGTAAATCACACATCGTTACCATGCTTTGTCATCCTATAAACATGAATAATGTGTACTTGCCTATGGCACATCATCCATCTGTATCTCGCTTCACCATTGACAAAATAAAAAAAAGCTTAAGGACACACGACTTGAAAAAGGAAAGCAAAGTTACCAAAACGAGAGGAAAAGTACAAAAAAAAAGTGTTATACTTATTACAATGGTACTAATTCAGTCATAAACTTTTCCATTAAACCAATTTAATCTTAAACTTTTTCACATTAGTACCAAATAGGACCCGAAGCCCTCACCAGCCTTGCCGCGAGTGAAGGTTGCCTCGCCCGTAGCTCCCCCAAATAGGAAAATCACCATCACCTCCTTCGACTTCGGAGCTTGCTAAGGGAGAAAAAGAAGAAGAAGAAGAAGAAGGAAAGAAAGCTGAAAGTGAGGAGAAAAGCTAAAGACCCCATTGCTTCTAGCCCAAGTGAGCAAGGAGGGGAAGGGATTGGCTCAACTCCTTTGGGGAGCATGTGGTCAGCTCGCGCGCTATTCTTCCGTTTCCGTCCTCATCCTATTTTCGAAATCTAGAGTGACCAGGACTGTTCACAAATCCCAGATCTTCTAGATTTTCCACCGGTCGCGGTTGCTCTTTTGACCTTTGAATTGATGCAAGCCGGCCGGCAATGTGATGGCCCAAGCGACGGTGCGCGGGGAGGAGGGATGGCGGTGTGTCTGCACCTCGGTCCCCGAACGTGCACAGGGAGATGACGCGTCTCTTGGCCCGCATCACCTAGAGAGGGAGTCATGGGTTAGCTTATAAGGCTTGGATCCCTCTAACTGTACATACACGTTTTTTTGGGGTTGTCTGCCCCGAAAGGAACAAAACCGTGAGGACTTAGTGTCCAAAGCGGACAATATGTCTACAGTGTAAACCTGACATGTTACAAGCAAAGTTTGCTTCGTTTTAGTTTGGGATTGCCTTCACCCAAGCCTTGGCGATGGCCGCCATGGCCTCGCCAACCACAGGCAAGGGCCTCTTTGCCCAAGCAAGGCTAGGGCGAGGTTGGCCTCACATAAATCTAGGCGAAGCTGCCTCACCAGCAGCCCTAGGTGAGGTCGGTTAAGGGCCGCGACCCCCACCGAAAACTCGCTGGCCATTGCGAGGGAATTCCATGGGAAGGAGAGAGAAAAGAAAAGGAAAAAAGAAAAATATATATGAAAAAAAAATGAAAAAGGAAAATTCAAAGAAAATAAAAAAGCCATTTTAAAGCGTCCATGTCAACACCAGCTGGCAAAAATTGGCTGGATTACATGCTGGTAGAAACTCTCCGGATTTCCCTAAAATGTCCTAAACAGTGGACCTAGTAGGGATTTTCGCATGCCATTACGACCCTAAGCTACCGCTTTATATTGGGAAAATATCTATTGCAGTTGTAACTCTAAGACTGAAAAGTAATACTGATATTGATAGTGAAAAAAATTACCTAAAGTAATTTTCCCGTTCTAATTTTGAAAAAGTTATTTACCTAAACATGCGTACATATTCTTTTTTAATTTATTTCTCTTCAATAATTCGTGTTCCTAACTGCTCATCCTCTGGTCAAGAGATTTAAATTCTCTAACGAGAACTAGGACTTTGAGATGCTTACGTTCAATGGGATGAAATGGAACGCGTGTTTCCAGGAACTTTCCAAGCATTGCTACACTGAGCGGACTTTGGACACCCTTGACAATTGACTATAGAATTGATGGGTCGTTGATTTGGACGGACAACTTCACCATTGAAGCAGTCAAGTACTTGCCAAGAACGTTGTTCAAAAAAAAAAAAAAAAGAGTACTTGCCAAGAACGGATATTCTACGTGACCGACTGCTTTCGTGTTGTGTCTCAATTAACGTCTGGCAGAGGTTAGACTCTAGGAGTCGCTCCTTTCCCCTGTAGTAAGAGAGCTGTCCTACTACAAGAGTATCAAGTCTCTGAGATCATCAATACTTCTATAATGTCTCTCGGAAGATTTCCCTCTGGCATCCATCTAATGTACCCAAGTTGCCAAAAATAAAAAAGTAAAACAATCATGCCTTTGTACTTTCACAATTAATCTCCACTGTAGGACCCAGCCAGGATTGCTACTTGAGCAGACTTGATGTGTCATATTTCAAAGTCTTCGCTGAGAACGCGTAATCCGACACATTGCCCTTTTCTTCTACTTCTATCTCAGAATTAAATGGCAGGAAGAGATCAAGCACCAGGAGTCCATTCCTGTTCACGGTTTACGGAAGCTAACAAGAGTTTAATATCTAACCAAAAATACTTGCTCTGTGAAAGTTTCAAATTTCTGTTTCTGCATCATCATTCTTCTCAAGTTCCATGTCTCAAAACCTCATGCGACTAATTCTTGTTCTGTGTTCCCTCGGTCTCTTGCTAGAAACAAACTTTGTAGTTGTGTATGCAGATGAAGATTCTCTCCTACCGATGGAGATGACAACATATTGCTGTGATTCTTCTGCAGAAGACATTCCATCTGATGTCCAGATAAAAAGTCTTAGCCTGAAAGTTAAAGCCAGTGAAGCCGACCTCGAGGACTATGGTACCCCAGCGCATCCCCAGATATCTGTTTGTATGTCTCATAAACAATTTACCCACAACTTCACTGTCTCTCCTGGACAAAAGTTCACCAGACTTCATTTCTGTCTAGCCTCGTATCCAGGCCTAAATGTATCGGATGCATTATTCTCTGTTAGTGTTGGTCAATACACTTTGTTGAGAACCTCCCAGTCCTCCTATTCGAGAGATTCTTCAGATATTAAATGTGTGATTCGAGAATTTGTTATGAAGGTGGATGCCCAAATTCTAAGCATCACATTTACCCCCTCATCTGGTCATTCTAAAGCCTATGCATTTGTGAACAAGATCGAAATCATTACTATGCCTGCAAATGTATACATGCAAGATGTTCGACTTCCACTTGTTGGAAATTCCTCCCGAATATATGCTGCAAATTACACGGTACTTGAGACAATGCACAGGGTAAATGTAGGTGGCGATGACATCCCTCCTGAAGGTGATGCCGGGATGTGGCGCTCGTGGTCAGGAGATGAAGATTACTTTGTTCTTGATGGAGCCCTCACTTCTATCAATCAATCTAAGCTTGGAATAAAGTACAGCCCTGAGGTGCCTGCCTACACTGCACCAGAGAAGGTTTACTCGACAGCAAGAACATTAAGTCCAAAATCAGGTGGAAATATGAGCTGGTCATTCCTTGTGAATTCAGGGTTCTGCTACCTTGTCAGGCTTCATTTCTGCGAGATCACAAGAGAGATCAGACAAAATGGAAGGGTTCTCAAAGTCTACATCAATAATATGACTGCTGGTATAGTGAGATGGAGCCGTATGCCTGCAAGGCCAGTCTATCGAGATTATATTATTGATTGCTCAGAACTAGATACAGGAATGGAGGATCTGCAGATCACAATAAGTAGTGATAATGGGCCATCTGAATGTGATTGCCAGGGCATCTTGAATGGGTTGGAGATTTTCAAATTACCAGACTCCAGTGATAATTTGGCAGGGCTCAATCCATTTGGTACCGCAAATTCTCATGGTTCGCCTTACAGAGAAGATAAAGCTACTCGAATTAGTTTGAGCATCTTTTATGGGCTTTTTGCAGTGGTTTTTCTGTTTTCCTTTACACTGTTGTACATACCTTCCGAGTGGTTTGGCACATTCTCCCTATGCCAAAAACGAAGTTCAAAATGCTGCAAGCCATTTGGGGAGAACGCCATCCCATTGACAAAGATCATGTCCACGACCAACAACTTTTCTGATGACGCTCTCATTGGAACCGGGGGATTTGGGAAGGTCTACAGGGGATCCTTGGATGGTGGTGCAACTTTGGTTGCTGTAAAGCGTGCCAATCCTTCTTCACACCAGGGTTTGCACGAGTTTCAGACTGAAATATCCATGCTCTCAAAGCTACGCCATCACCACCTTGTCACCCTTATGGGGTATTGCTTGGAGCACAAAGAAATGATACTCATCTATAACTTCATGGGTCGAGGGACCTTGCGAGAACATCTATATAAGACGAACAGCCCTCCACTTCCATTGAAGAAAAGACTCGAAATTTGCATCGGTGCAGCACGTGGGTTACACTACCTCCACACCGGCTGCAAGCAGATTGTCATCCACCGAGATGTGAAGAGCAGCAACATACTGTTGGACGACAAATGGGAGGCTAAGGTGTCTGACTTTGGATTGTCAAAACTTGGGCCCGATGCAATGAACCAATCTGACATGCAAGTTAGCACTGCAGTAAAAGGAAGCATAGGATATCTTGACCCCGAGTATTATCGCCGTCTCAAACTTACAGCAAAGTCAGATGTGTACTCATTTGGAGTAGTGTTGTTTGAAGTTCTCTGTGCCAAACCTGCAATATTACCTGCTCATGGGAATGAGGATGGACCACAGAGTCTGGCTGAATGTGCCTTAAAATGTTATCATTCAGGTATGCTTGGTCAGATGATTGATCCATATTTACAAGGAAAGATCGACCCCGACTGTTTCCAGACATTCACTGATGTAGCAGTTAAGTGTTTGGCAGAAACAGGAAGAGAGAGACCCTCAATGGGATATGTTTTATGGAATCTAGAGCTAGCATTGCAGCAGCAGAGCAGGGCTGATGGAGAAAAGCTCAGAGGTCCAGCAGATAAGATATTGGCCGGCAATTCATCAATATTAGTTGCTCATCAATTATATAACTCCGATAAGAACATTGGGGCAGAATTTTCTGAAATTATTCACCAAACTCCTCGATGAAAGATTTATAAGTAAGTTAGGTTCTTGTGGTGTAGCTATATCTCATGTTGGCTGCTGCTCCTTGTAAACCTCAAATTCATGTAGATCCTATTGTGTGATTGTTCTCATGTAATAAGAGTTGAGCTTCGAATGATTAGCCCAAAAGAGAATAAGAAGATAACTAATCCTGGAAGAACCTTGATGAATCAAAACAATTGACATCATCGATTACATTCCTTTGTCAGTCTCATCCCCTTGCTCTAGGTTACCAAAAAACCTGGGTAACAGTGCACTTTTTGTACAAGTCTCAGAAATCTAAGCAAAACCGATGTGGTTGATACAGGCCTAGCTGATACTGTGCTAGGCGTCATGAAGCTTCTTTATCGCTTTAACATACAAACTCTGACAATGCTATGTGCACGTCACAATGTCCTATCCCGTGAGCAGTAGGTTCTAATCAATTATGGTAATGTTCTCTATCTTGAAACCTTATTTAGTAATGGAGTTTTAGGTAGAATCCCTCATAAACTCCCAAGAAGTATCTTCGTGAGATCAATAACAAGAATTTCTCAAGCAATCCATAACTGCTACTAACTCCGCAAAGCTTCAGTTGGGATTGCATGTTAATAGGAAAATAAATGTTTCCACAGATCTTCTATTAAAATTTGAAGATTGAAAACTTCTTCCTGCTTATCTTCATGCATAGTAAGATAAGATTTGAAAATAAAAAACTAATCTAACTGATCCAGATTGACCAACTTTCAATATTTTATGAAAAACTAGAGTGAACTCTTGAAATCTTTATGACAAATCCACCTTTTATAATGGAGGATTAGATATCACGGGTCAATAGCTACTAAAACTTTTTTAAAGACGAGCGACAACACTTAAAAGAAATTGTGGCTGTATTCCTTTGTCATACGGAAACAGTGATGTGAGCACAAGCGCATAGACATATGTCACAGGTTGGCAGCTCCTTGGCCACGGAATAAGGGTCTATTTGTTTTTACGCCAAATAATGACTGACCTATTCTTTTATTCCCCGAAACGAAAAAAGAACAGAAATCCGTATAGTAAAATTTTTATTCCTAGGAACAAAAAAAAAAAAAAAAAAAATTGTTCCGAGGAACAAAAATATTTCTTGGGAATAAATTTAGAACAGAATCAAGAAATAGAAAAAAGTAGTTTCTTGTTCCCATGAACAATCCTTAGAATCAATTCCTATTTTGTTTTCTTTTCATCTATTTTCTTTTCTTTTCTTTTTTTCTCTTCTTCTCTTCCCCTTTCCTCTTCTTCCCTTTGGCCGGTCGCCGGCCTTGACTATGGCCTAAGATCGACCAGACGAGGGCCAGCAACCTCGACAGAGCGTCGCCAGCCCCCAACGACGCCAAGCCACGGCTAGGCTCGTCGGCCCGAGCCTCACACAGCCATGATGAGGCTCGGCCTTGTTAGCCGGTGTGAAGCTTGGCCTCACCGGGCGAGGGCGAGGCTGACCTTGCATTGCCTAGGGAGGTTCGGCCTCACCTAGATTTGGCCAGGTGAGCTCACCGAACCTTGCCTGTCGGTCGTCGGCCACGGTGGTGGCCGGCGATCGGCTACAAAAAAGGAGGAAGAAAAGAAAAAGGAAAAAGAAAAAAAAATACAAGAAAAATATAATCAAAGTATTAAAAAATTAAAAGAAATAAAAGAATTTAAGAATCTTACCAAATGTATTTTTATCTTGGGAATAGAAATTTTAAATAATTACCAAGTGCGTTCATTTGCTCGAAATTGTTCCTGGATTAGAATAAAAAAAATAATTTCTAATAAAAAATTATTCCCCAGAACAGAATGGTCACCAAAGTGCAACACTTGGCAAGCAGAAATCACTAGGCTAGCCTTCGGTCAATAGTTGTTCAGGAGAACAATACAACGAATAGCTTCCTCATACAAGATTGCATCACACCCAACTTAGCTTGAATGTCTAGTCTATCAAATGAGATAGCATATCAGTTTAGGCTCGACAGTTGGTTTCAGCCTGCCTTAGCCTCATCAGGAGAGCAGCATTAGCTCTTGATCAGTTAGTGCACAGAAGGCCAACCTCACCTTCCGAGCTCTCAAGTAACATAATCTTTCTATCCTAAAACTCTTAATACCAACCATCTTAACGCCACTCCCTTGGACTAATTGTGTTCATTCCCTCTGCATCACTTACTCTTCACCCGATAACCCAAGCTCCACTCACAAGTGTCACCAGTACAAGAGAATCACAAACCGTGACATTCTCCCCCACTCTACTCCACAACGCTCTCATTGCAAGCTATTCTATTGCTTCCTAGCGTTTCCCTAACCATTGATGTGCCACTTTAGATCATACACCAAATGGTAACACTCGCGACAAAATAGGCCGCTCCATTGGTAGCTTCTTTTGATCGCATTCTTTTTGGGCCCCTTCGATCACTTGCACTTTCCTTGGCAAGTGTGGCATTTTTCCCAACCTTTTGGCAACATCTTCTTCTGCCTACTAAGCTTCTTAATCCCAACAGACCAATGGAGGTTATTTCCTTGTTGGAAACATGGCAGTAGATCTTTTCTTGAGAATCAATAATTGATCCAAGAACGTTTCCCTTATTTAGTGAGAAACTGGATCTTTCCTATGCCCCCATTGCCGTCCTAGATGCTAGTCGAGAGCCATGCTTTATTCATAGATTTTCTTCGGCTCAACCCATTGATTGGAGCGATCTTGCTCTGATACCATCTATCATAGGTCAGTAGTTCCTTGGCTACAGAATAACTCGTGCATCGCTTGACGAGCAGAAATCACCAAGCCAACCTTCGTTCATTAGTTGTTCCGAAGAACAATTTCGCAAACAACTTCCTTATATGAGATCGCACCACACCTAGTTTAGCTCAAGTGTCTAGTCTATCGAACAAGATAGCAAATCATTTTAGGCTCGACAACTGGTTTTGGTCTGCTATGACCTCAATAGGAGATTGGCATCAACTTTCGACCAGTTTGTGCATAGGAGGCCAACCTCGCTTTCAAAGCTCCTAAGTAACATAATCTTTCTATCCTAAAATTGCTAATATCAAGCGTCCAGCCACTACTCCCATTGACCAATTGTGTTTATCCCCTTTCCATCATTCACTTTCCACCTAATAACCCGAACTCCATTCGCAAGTGTCACGAGTATGGAGAATCACAGACCATGACACATACATATAAGCCTTAGAAAATGCTAACTAGACGTATATGTATAGTTAAACACCTTACTATTACTAAATAAATATAAGCATAAACCAACATCTTGATAGATGTAAAATAAGAAAATCCATGCCTTCATGTGCTCCTGCGTCATCCGACTTGAAGGTGGGCAAATCACCCTCAATGGAAGTGGCAATGGATGCATTCTTGAAGGAATCCAGTGATGCCAAATCTTGAGAATATGTACTTCCTCATGTTACCTGACAAAATTTAACTGCACATCAATAAAACATCAGTGAGTGTTGATTTTCATTGGCTGAAAAAGAATGGAAATTCACACAATTCAACATTGAGATGCCAATTTGACCAGCAAAAACCAATCTCAATAAATGATTTTGAATTAATTTCTCATCCTATAGAACATTGTAAGTGTCTAGCAACAACGGTAGATCGTAAAGCATTTTAATAACTAGAATCAAACATAAAACGCCGGGATTGGAATGTAAAGCCAAAAGGATAATCTTCGTCCTGTTTTACAAAACTTTCTTCAAAATTGAAACGACATTCCTGTAGGAACAGACGGGAGCCTGACTGAAAAGCTGCTCTCGATATATCATTTATCCATCCGCTGCAATATTTATATGCCGCGTGCAATCAATGCATTGCAACAGTGGCTCCCACTAATCCTCTGCCACGGCAACAACCAGTGCTACCACAATTACAAGCTGAATTCACAAGTTCCTAAGCGTTGAGACTCCTTCAGTCCATCATAATGTTCGGTAAGAGAGTATTGTCAAGTCCCATTTTCATCTCCTCTGCCTGCCTTTCCCAGTCGTCCTGATTTAGAACCATGCTCCCGGTCCTGCAGAAAAGCTTTCGCGCTTCTGTGCTTCTCCAATCTTTCTTGTTCCAGCAATGCCTTATCTCTTTCTTTCACCTCAAATGATAAATAATTGTCTTCACGAAGTTCACGAACCACCTCTTTGGCTTCCTGCTTTATAAGTTTTTTCAACTCTCCTTTCAGGACGTTCATGATCTGGACCATAATCTCTGTCCTTAACAAAGCTGTCAGAAGAAAAAAATCTCCATCAGATTAGTAAATCATTTACTAACAGAGGGCAAAACTGTGTATATGCAGTCCAGACTAAGCATACAGTGAAAAAGGTGCGCTACACGTATTCAAAACACCACATGCATGACACCTCACACCTCCACATCTGGCCTTCAATGGAAAAAACATATGTAGGTACCCTGGCCATACGAAAGTTTCAATCACACACCACCACCTTACCACCTAGAGTCCCCGACTGAAGATAGACATACAGCTGCATTTAGCCAACGTGAGATTTTATACACAGTGAGATCCTTTTGAGCATATTTCACTTTTTCTGCCTACAAAGTTGGACATTTGGAAACTGCAAAATAGCTAACATCCATACTGCACTAAAAAGAACGATGGGCAAAGAAAGATAAAAGATAAACCCAAAACATACTAACTGATACCATCGGAGCTGAAAAAAGAGGATTCCTCAGGCATGTCAATTATTTTTCAGAAAATTCAAAGACCTAAATTCACTTGCACCTTCGCGAATACACAGTAGAGGCCTTTGCACTCTAAATTCCATATGATTGTCAAGCTGTCACAAAACAACATACTCATGCATGCCAGTCATTTTCATCTCAACTCATCAGTCTCCTTGAAATTCCCAAGTTGTCAGGCAAATTCACAAATGGAAAGGAAAACCACGAGATGTACCTGAAAATTTTGGTTAGGTCCTATTTTTCCGTCCGTTGCTGCAGAGAGCAAAGTTTTTAGAAACATTATGGCCTCTGGACAAAACTTCTGAGATTGTTTAGTTACCTTCAATAGAAACAAGTGACGTCAGTTACTTGCAGCTGCACATTTAAAAACCAATAATGAAGCTTCAAAATACCAACCACTATATGATCAAGGTTGCAAATGCATAATAAAAACATGAAAACACTATGTCAAGAGTGCTAAAGACTACTTTGCTTAAGTATAAACCCAGCAGCCAAGCATTCATAGAGAGCAATTAGCTTGCAGCATGTCCAATGTTTGTAACAGCCTATAATACAAAAACATGTTTACAGATTATCGATGATATACATGGTCTACAGGATTGTAGCTAGTATAAACAATAAAATCAACACTTAGCAACTACGATTGACCTTAATTTGTGGGACAGGTGTACCAATGTAGACTGCTCTTAAAGAAACATTACGCATGTCTGAAGGCACTACCCGCAAGATGAAATTCCACAATACAATGATGGAAAACTCACACAGGAGGTAAAAGTAACCAACTAAACAACAAAGAAAGAAACAAGAAGTATTTAAAAGAACTTGTTCATGCGCTCAAATAAGTCCACGGCACAAAAGCGATGATGGACCCTCAAATTAGTGACATTGAACTACGGTGCTTATGCATGCCATTATCGACCTAGAAACAGTAACATATCAGTGACCTATTGAGGAAAGGGATCCCATATGCAAAAACTTGAACTACATTGAGAGAACAACCACGAGAAGCAGAGAGCATAGAAAAGATCCCAGAGCAACATCCCAACCAGAAAGAATGGGGCAACGCATTAGATATTCACACATTAATAAGACAGCTGGAGTCACGACAACATGACGAAAGTCGGAGCATGGAAATATCAGCGACCATAACCTCAAAAGGAACAATGTCTTCAGTGATGGCCAATTGCTGATCTCTATCCAATGAATAGGAAGCAACAGATAATTAGCATCTCATACTTCAACAGAACTTTTCCAAGCTTTCATCCAGCAATAAGATTGTTACATAATTTTCCCCTGCAGCTAACCTGAGTTCTTAATGGCCCAACGGAACTATGTCCTAGTACTTAGTACTTAGGAACTATGACAAAGCACAAATTGCTGCAAAGTATGGAATCTCCGTGCTCATTTCTATGAATGGCTTGACCAACATATTTAACAACTGAAAATTCAATGGCTTTTTACTTGCTAGACGGCAAGTAGTACTCCATAAAAACACCTCCAAAATGAGATACATCTAAGATCATCCTCAGAAATGGTTGCAACCGGTATTGACAAGAAGTGAATTCTCAAACCATAGGCTTCAGCGACAAATTTGTACACAAGAGTGTTTGGCAACTACTCAAATGCATCACCAAAAATCATTGGCAAATGGACAAAGTTATTCTAGATGAAATTGTAAAACCTGACTAAAAATGTTCATATTAACTACAGATAGAATAAAAATAAATAGCTAGTCAACAACACAGTGCTGGAAAACAACCTGAATTTATGTAGGCAATACATGCCCAAGTTTGATTGAATAGATCATATCATTAAATCAAAAAATTTAGCCGAACAAAAATTATAGCAAATAATTGAGATCTCTAACAATTTAGAGTAAATCACGTATGAAGCATAATTAATTGGCTAAAGTAAACAGTTAAGAAATAGAAGATTACATGTCGGAAGCACAATCCCAAAATATTTCTGTCCCTTTGCCTTCTCAGTTAACTAACCTTACATTAATAGATATATGGCAATCCCAAACTCAAGGACTCTGGCCAAAAAGCATTCAACCTCCCCTGCGCCTTTAGATTGTCGCAGCTTGCAATGAACTTTTCAAATAACACGCATAAGTAAACCGATTCTGCAACTTTACCGTTACGAAAGCAATTTGAAAAGGTTACACTGGAGCTGCAGGTTTAAAATGTCAAGCTACGATGATCAGATACAAAGTCCAGTTTGTAGCCCTCAGATGACCATGCCATTTGAAATATCGAACCTTCATGACCAACAAGTCTACAGATGAGAAAAGCTTCATAGGGAAGACATTCATGGAGGAAACTGTTGCAATTGAAGATGGAGCATCATGATGGGGAACCACTTTCCAGATTAAAATCTGTGCAATACAATACTTAAATTCAGGAGGCTTCGTACAGCAAACGAATTCTGCAATATTAAAGAATTATTGGTTCAGGTTTGCTTCAGACAGCCAACGAATTCTTCAATTCAAGCTATAAACCCAATTAGTTTGAAGCAAATTCCAAAATCAATTTTGACCTCGGTAGCACATGAATTTTTTGGAGAAAAAAGAACCTAGCTTATTCAAATTCAGCGAAAGTAGAATTGTTTTGGACAATACTACCCCTGCTCCAGTCACAGGAGCAAGCTGTTTGGCAAATATTAGGCCAACCAGCAAGTTCGGGCTCTTATTTGATATAGAGAAAATCACACTAAAAATGCCAAAAGTTGTATACGGCGCTAATTTTAATGCCAAAAGTTTTCGCCAGGCACCGAAGTGATCACTTTGTTTTTTTTTTATTGAAATTAGTATTAAAGTGATCGCTTTTTAATAAGAATGTGTATTGAAGTGATCATTTTTTTTTTTTGCAAGGACTGTCACTAAAGTGATCACTTTTTAACCTGCTATATGACGTTGTTTAAGGGTTATGTGCTGACTGATATGCCGCAAGTCACGTAGGATTGAGGAAATTAATTAAATATGGCCATGTCGGATTTCCGACGACCTAGATTAGAATTTATACTTAAGTGATTATTTTATTTTAAAAAATGACACTTAAGTGATCTAGGAAAAAAAAAAAAAACTTTGGCATTAAAACAAACCATATACAAATTTTGACATTTCTACTATTCTCCTCCCCCTTCAACCATTTATTTGATACAAGATCCACTCTAGGCCCTCTTTTGAAAAATGGCCCCATTTCAAGCCTTAAATCGAAATTTCCCAAAAATGAAATTGAAATTACACCACTTGACCGTGTGTTACTAGATTAGATTATTCATCCACCGTCCTGACCTAGCTAATGGTTAGAAATCATTATCATCTCATTTTCATTGGGAAAAGTCTTAATCCTTTTGATGAAGACCCCAATGATGAAGCGGCACAAGAGATGCTTTTTATTGCCCATGTAATCAAGAGATTCATCCTCTGGTCGAGAGATGTAGATTCTTTAACAAGGCTAATCCATTCAAAACTAGGACTTTGAAACAGTGATGGTCAATAGAAATGTACTGAAGAGCCCGTTTCCAGCGCCTGTAATCAAGATTCATTCTCTGGTCGAGAGATATAGATTCTCTAACGGGGCTAATCCTTTCAAAACTAGGACTTTGAGACAGTGATGGTCAATAGAAATGTACTGAAGCGCCTGTTTCCGGGAACTTTCAGAGCGCTACATCGAGCAGACTTTAGACGCTCCTGCCAATTGATCCAAGAATTAAATTGTCTTTGATTTGGACTGACAACTTCACCGTTTAAGCAGTCAAGTACTCGCCAAAAACGTACATCCTACGTGATTGACTGCTTTCATGTTTGGTTGTGGCTGAATTATTGGCCGGCAGAGGTCAAACTCCTGGGGTCTCCTTCTTTCCACTGTAGTAGGAGAGCTATCTAACCACAAGACTTGCTACGTTAAGCATCAAAGTATTGTTTCTCTGAGATCATCAATCTTTCTCTCGTTCCTCTAGGAAAATTTCGCTTTGGAATCCATCCAATGTACACGAATTGCAAAAACAGACATGCCTCTATTCTTTTGCTATATTCCATGCTGTTCTTGTTGCTAAAAACGAACTTTGTAATCCTTATACTTGCAGGCAAACCTCCTTACGTGCCAACCGACAAGGTAACACTGAACTGCGACCCTTCAGCAGGAGATATCCCCTCTGGCGTCCAGAGAAAAAGTCTCAGCTTTGCAGTTAAAGCCAACAGAGATGCTTCCCAGGATCCCGGTACCCCATATCCCAAGACATCTGCTTGTATTTTCCCCACTTCAGTTACCCACCCATTTTTCGTCTCTCCTGGCCACAAGTTCATTCGACTTCATTTCTATCCAGCCCCCTATCAAGGTTTAGACATATTCGATGCGTTGTTCTCTGTCAGTGTAGGGCCATACACATTGTTGCAAACCTCCCAATCCTCCTATTCGAGTAATCCTTCAGATATTGAGTATGTGATTCAAGAATTCAGTGTGGAGGTGGATTTCCACGTCCTGAACATAACATTTACCCCCTCGCCCAATCATTCCAATGCCTATGCCTTCGTGAACAAGATTGAGGTCATGTCAATGCCTCAAAACCTGTACATCCAAGATGTTTGACTTCCACTGATAGGAAAGCCATCTCAATTCTACGCCTACAATCATAAAGCGCTCAAAACAATATACAGGGTAAACATAGGCGGGCAACCCATCCCCCCTGAACATGACACTGGCATGTTGCGTTTTTGGTCAGGAGATGAGGATTACCTTATGCCTCGTGGAGCCTCCACGGCTATTCACCCATCCAAGGTCAAAATAAGTTACAGCCCAGGGGTGCCTGCTTACACTGCACCAGTGAAGGTCTACTCCACAGCTAGAACATTGATTCCCCACGGTGGTACCGGTCCTCAAGGTAATATGAGCTGGTCATTCCTTGTAAGTTCTGGGTTCTGCTACCTCGTCAGGTTTCACTTCTGTGAGATCACAAGAGGAATCGCTCAAAATGGAAGGGTTTTCCAAGTCTATATTAATAATGCAACTGCAGAAGATCATGCAGATATCATGAAGTGGAGCAGTATGCCAGGACGGCCCATTCGTAGAGACTATATTATCAATTCTTCTTCATTGAGGGATGCACCAGAAACGGGAATGAAGTATCTGGAGATCACAATACGTAGTAATGTGTCGCGTAGCTTTTACAATCAGGGAATCATGAATGGGCTGGAAATTTTCAAATTGCCAGGCTCTACTGGTAATTTTGGAGGCCTCTATCCATTTGGTTTCAGTACTTCTCGGAGCTTGCTTCAGAAAAATTGGACAACTTTCCGGATTTTCCTGCTTATTATATGTGGGATCCCAGCATTGATTTCTCTGTGTTTCTGTATAGCTTACATACCCCCGGGGTGGTTTAGCTTTTTCTCCCGATACCAAAATAAAAGCCTCAAGCCCTGCGGGCCACACTGGGAGAATGTCATCTCACTGACAAAGATCAAGTCGGCAACCAACAACTTCTCCGATGCTGTTCTCATTGGAACTGGCGGATTTGGGAAGGTCTATAGGGGATGGTTAGATGGAGAAGCCAGTGCAGTTGCTATAAAGCGTGCAGATTCCTCTTCACACCAGGGTTTGCATGAGTTTCAAACCGAAATCTCCTTGCTATCAAAGCTTCGCCATCGCCACCTCGTCTCTCTCATTGGGCACTGCTTTGAGAAGAAAGAGATGATACTCGTCTATAACTTAATGGCTCGAGGGACCTTGCGAGAACATCTGTACAATACCAAAAATCCTCCACTTCCATGGAAGAAAAGACTCAAAATTTGCGTTGGCGCAGCACGCGGGTTGCACTACCTTCACACAGGTTCTAAGCAGATTGTCATCCACCGTGATGTAAAGAGCAGCAACATACTGTTGGACAAAAGATGGGAAGCTAAGGTATCCGACTTTGGATTATCTAAACTTGGGCCTGATGCGATGAACCAATGCGACATGCAAGTTAGCACCAAAGTAAAAGGAAGCATCGGATATCTTGACCCTGAATATTATCGGTGCCTAAAACTTACAGCCAAGTCTGATGTGTACTCATTCGGAGTGGTGTTGTTTGAAGTTCTCTGCGCCAAACCTGCAATAGTACCTGCACATGGGAATGAGGATGAACCGCAGAGTCTGGCTGAATGGGCCTTAAAATGTTAATATTCAGGCATGCTTGATCAGATCATCGATCCATATCTACAAGGAAAGATCGACCGTGGATGCTTCAAGACATTCACTGATATAGCGGTGAAGTGTTTGGCAGAAACGGGAAGAGAGAGACCGTCAATGGGAGATGCTTTATGGAATCTAGAGCTAGCGTTGCAGCAGCAGAGCAGGGCGGATGGAGAAAAGCTATGTGGTCCAGCAAATAAGATATTGGCCGGCGATTCGTCAATATTAGCTGCTCATCAATTATATAACTCCGATAAGAATATTGGCGCAGAATTTTCTGAAATTATCCATCCATCTGCTCGATGAAGGATCCATAAGTGAAGCCAGATAGGTTATTGTGATGCGGCTGTACCTTATGTTCACTGGTGCTCCTTGTAAACCTTAAATTATAGTATGTGCTGTTATGTAATTGCTGTTTTGGTCTTCTTCTTCACTTTCGGATCAATCTTTGCTCATCACTCTCCAAAAATCATCAATCGATACTCTTTTATCTTGGAATATGTCATGAATACATTACAGGTCATAGCTACTAAGATATTCAAAAGATGAGGGACAACACTTCCAATGTCATATGTCAAATGTAATGTAAGTACATTCAACAGATATATAGACACACATTTATGCCTGGAAAACACTACATAGTCACAAGCATAATTAAAGAACGTATTAGGAAATAGACAAGAATAATATATCATCTAGATAAATTTTGGAATATATATATATCATGCCTTCCTATGCTACTGTGACATCCGACTTAAAGCTGGATAAATCACACTCAAAACGGCACTGAATCTGTTCTTGAAGAGATCAAGTGATGCCTAATCTTGAGAATATGTACTTCCTCGTGTTAATCTAGAAATTTAATTCGACTTCAATAAAACGCCGCTTAATGTTAATTCTCATTGGTCCAAAAAGAGCTCAACATTTTGATACCATCAATAAAGGATTTCTTCCTTTAAATGTATTTCTCATATCTTTTAGATATTGGAAATGGTCTAGCAAAAACCATAGATCATAAATGTATATTAACAACTAGCATCAAACAAAAATCACCGGGATTGGAACTGAATGCCAAAACAATAATATTAGTACTGTTTTACATCACTGTTTCAAAATTCAAATGACAATTCCAACAGGAACAATGTCCCTCAGAATAACGGATCCCTATTCACACTAGCCCTTGATTCAACAAGCTGGAGCATGACAGGAAAACTGCTCTTGGTATATCACTAACTCATCCGCTGCAATATCTACACATGCCGCATGCACTCAACCGCATAACATCGATATCCTCTTCTACACAGCCACCAGTGCCTCCACAATCAGAAGCTGAATTCACAAGTTCCAAAGCATTGAACCTCCTTTACAGTCCAACACACTCTTTGATTATTGTCAAGTCCCGCTTTCATTTCCTCCTCTTCTTGCCTTTTCCAAGCTGTCCCGATTTAAAAGCATGCTCCTGCTCTTGCAGGAAAGCTTTAGCTCTTCCGTATTTCTCCGATCTTTCTTGTTCCAGCAATGCCTTATCTCTTTCCTTCACCTCAAATAAGAAATAATTGTCCTTACGAAGTTCACGAACCGCCCCTTTGGCTTCCTGCTTAATAAGTTTCTTCAACTTTCTCCTTTCAGCACGCTCACGATCTGGATCATAATCTCTGCCCTTAACAAAGCTGTCAAGAAGGGAAAAAAAATTAGAAATATCTCCATCAGATTATACTTGATGTAAATTATTTACTAACAGAGGGCAAAATTGCAATGAATGCAGTCTACACTAAGCATACAGACAATGAGGTGCATGACACCTCTACATCTGCTCATGAGAGACAGACAGACAGACAGACAGACAGACAGACAGAGACAGAGAGAGAAAGAGACAGCACTTCTCCTCAAATTTAGGATTAAGTTGCTTGATAGGCACTGGCTTATGCTTCCGCAGTTGAAGTGGTTGCCGGAGCATCTGATGTTCATCAGCTTTTCTCTTGATAACTTGAGCAACATCCTCAAATTTATTTCGCAACTCATTTGGCAAGTTTTGTTGCTGTGCCACTTCAAGTAACAAAGTTGAAATCGGCATGAATATTTCAGGGAACGAACTCAATTTCCCATATATATTGGCGAAACCGCTAAGGGTCTCAATCACAGATGCCAGTACGCTAGCCCTGCATATAAACAAGTTTGTTTTTTAAACAAAATGATTTGAATCCTGAAACTCTCAATGAAGAAAATATATGTAGGTACCCTGGCCATACAATAGTCACACACCATCACCTTACCACCTAGATTTCTTGACTGAACATAGACATACAGAGAACATGACATTTTATACACAATGAGATCCTTGTGAGCAGATTTCAGCTTTTCTGATGACATTTTGAAAACTGCAAACAGCTAACATCCACACTGCACTTAAAAGAGCAATAGGCAAAGAAAAGATAATCCATAAACCAAAAACATACTAACCTGAAATTATCGGAGCTGAAAAAAGGGGATTCCTCAGGCATGTCAACTATTTTCAGGAAATTCAAAGGGCTGAATTCACTTGTGCCTTCACGAATACACAGTAGAGGCCTTTGCACTCTAAATTCGATCAGATTGCCAAACTGTCACAAAAAATCACATGCATGCATACCAGTCATTTCCATTGCAACCTATCAGTCTCCTTGAAATTCCCAAGTCGTCAGGCAGATTCACACAATGGAAAGGAAAACCATGACAGATACCTGAGAACTTTGGTTAGGTCCTATTTTCCTGTCCGTTGCTGCAGAAAGCAAAGTTTTTAAAAACATGATGGCCTCTGGACAAAACTTCTGAGATTGTTTAGTTACCTTCAATAAAAACAAGTGATATCAGTTAACTGCAGCTGCACATCTAAAAACCAATAATGAAGCTTCAAAATACCAAAGACTATATAATCAAGGTTGCAAATGCAAAGTCACAAACTGAAAACACCATGTTAAGACTGCTGAAGAAAATGACTATTTAGCTCAAGCAGAAACGCAGCAGCCAAGCAGCCAAGCAGCCAAGCATCCAAGCATTCTTAGCAACCAATTAACTTGCATCATGTCCAATCATTGTAAACAACCTATAGGACATGAAACAACACATTTATGGATTATGGATGTTATACATGGTCTACACAATTGAAGCAAGTGTAAATCAATAAAACTAACTACTTAGCAACTACAATTGATCTTAATTTGTAGGACAGCTGTACCAGTGAACACTGATCTTAAAGAAATGCTAAGCATTATGAAGGCACTACCCACAAGACAAAATTTCAAAACACAGCGATGGAAATACTCACACAGGAGGAAAAACTAACCAACTGAACCACAATAAGAGGAACAAGGAGTATTTAAAAGAACTTGTTCACACACCCAAACAACTCCAGGTCACAAAAGCAATAATGAACCCTCAAATTAGCAACATTGAACTACAGTGCATTGCATGCCATTATTTACCTAAAATCAAAAATATATCTCGGTGACCTATTGCGGAAAGAAATCCTATATGCAACAACTTGAACTAAAAATATGTTTTGAGAACGTACCGAGAGAAGCATAGAACATAGAAAAGACCCTAGAGCAACATCCCGACCCGAAAGAATGGGGCAACGCATTAGATATTCACATATTAACAAGACAGCTGGGGTCATGACAACATGACGAAAGTCGGAGCATGGAAATATCAGCGACCATAGCCGCAAAAGGAACAGTGTCTTCAGAGATGGCCAACTGCTGATCTCTATCCCATGAAAAGGAAACAACAGACAATTAGCATCTAGTCATTCAACAAACCTTTTCCAAACTTTCATCCAGCAATAAGATTGTCATATAATTTTCCCCTGCAGCTTACCTGAGTTCTTAATGACCTCAAGAAACTGTGTCCGAGTTCGTAGGATTCTTTGACGAGCACAAATTGCTGCGAAGTATGGAATCTCTGTGCTCATTTCTATTAATGGCTTGACCAACATATTTAACAACTGAAAGTTCAATGGCTTTTTACTTGCTGAGACGGCAAAATACTGCAGTAGTACGCCATAAAACACCTGCAAAAATGAGATACATCTCAGATCATCCTAAGAAATACTTGCAACCAGTGTTGATAAGAAGTGAATACTCAGACTGTAGGTATCAGCTACAAATTTTGTCACACGGTGTTTGGATACTCCTTAGATGAATTACCAAAAATCGTTGGTAAAAAGGGCAAAGTTACTCTAAGTGAAATTGTAAAACCTGCCCAAAATGTTTACATTAACTACATATAGTTTTGCAGCCTGTACCACCAAAAAAAAAAAACACGCAGATATTCAACGATACAATGCTGGAAAACAACCTGAATTTATGTAGGCAATACATGCCTAGTTTAATTGTATAGGTTTTAGTATTATATTAAACAAACATTTACTAACAATAATTATACCAAATAGAACTCTATCAAATCAGAGAAAACCACAACTGAAGCATAGTTACTTGGCTAAAGTAATCAATTAAGAAATAGAAGATTACATGCAGTAGAATGTCCCATCAGAACCACAATTAAACTACAAGCACAATATAGCCAGGTAATGATTCATACCTGCATCTTTTTTCGATTTTCTGCAGCAAGAGCTATTGCATTGCTACCCCGAATTCGAGTAATTAATAGAACGATATCGGAATTGGAACGATTCTCCAACAAAACATTAAATTCTTCCAAGCTTGTTGGTGCTTCGATCAAAAAGGGAAGGATGCTTGGCCCTTCAGAAATATTCGCAACTTTCTTCTTATTTTCATGCAGAGACACATTCTTCATCATTTTATCGTCTACACGCTCGACTTGTTCTTTACTATTCTTGCCAGTATCAATGCGATCTTCTTCTTCATCTTCTTCTTCTTCTTCCTCTTCCTCTTCTTCTCCTTCTCCTTCTTCTTCCAGATCGGCATCAAGTCTTTCATCATCACTTTGCTCCCAGTCATTGAGAACATATGTTTTGTCATGATCATCTTTGTGATCATCAGATCCATCATCATCTTCAGAACTCTCTAACTCCTCAGAAGAATCCTCATCTTCATCCTCAGAGTTAGCAGCAGCCTCTCTTTCAAGAATCTCATCAACCCAACCCTTCTTAGTCTGGGTTTCTTCATCTAGTGAGAAGGAATCACCAAGGTCATCGCCTGATAAGGATCTAACCTTCTTAGCAGATGGTTTCTCATCATCTTCATCATCTTCATCATCCTCATCACTATTATCATCAGCGGCAAGCATCCTTTTCTTACGTTCTTCCTAGCATGTAGTAAAGATTATAAAGTGAAAAATCGCATTCGACTTTGAAATGAAGGGTTCAATCTCTTCTAGATGATTTTGAGTGAATAGAGGACACCCAACTTCCAAAACCTAATTAGCATATCCTTGTCGGAGATGGGGTTAATAGGTGAAATAGCAAGTCCGTGCAGGCATTACAAGAATTTTCAAAGAAAATGACATAAGCATCCTGCTGAGATGATTAGAGCAGCTGTAGTTGCCATGTTCCTCCTAAATACTGCTGAAAGCTAGCTGACAACTAGCAAAATAATAGGGTGATGCAATGGTTTAATAACTAATATTCTTCAAAATATAGAATGAGATATCAACTTCAACCTGATTAAATATTTGAGAACAACTATTTTGTATGAATTGAATTGTTCCACCATTCAGAGAATATTTTCCAAAGATAGTAACAGCACATCTAACACCAGAAAGGACAAAAAGTGAGCTATGACATCAAACATCATTTCCACTATTAATCCACTGTTTCCCGTCCATATAAGAACTAGAAGATAAATTTCTCAAATAATTGATTACAGAAATCTAGCAAAATAGAACTGCCCTGGATGGAAATCAAAGAGAAATAGATACAAATTATTGCAGTTTATACCTCAAGTTGCTCAAGTCGTTCTCTTTCTTCCTGGGCAATCTCTTCCGGTGTCTTTGTTCGGTCAGATGGCCGAGCTCGCATATCTAAGGACATTTCCTTTACAAGTTTGTCATAAGTATCAGGCTTGTCCTGTCACAAACAGATCCAATAAAGAGTCTGACACTGACAAATGATCACAATTCACCGGATGTATTAAAAATTCTGACAGTGTTAAAGGTGGCCACCGTGCATAAGCTACAAAGTGGAACCAATAAAAAGGTAGACAAAGACTGTTTTGACAGCTAACCACCACAACAAAAGATTCAAATTATCTGAGAACCATAATTATATGGGGAAAAAATAATAATAGAACTCTACCTGCGCAAAAGTCTCCGCTTTCTCTGTGGCAGATAATTTAGTAATCTTCAGAGGCTCTTTCAGGACACTCTGGTTGACAAGTGCCTTTAATGCACTCATCTTGCCAGGCTCAGTCAAAGAAAGTAAAGCTTCAGACTGCACTAAGGAAGAGAAGTTTTTGTCCAGTTCTTCCATTAATTGCTCGTTCTCTTCCTTATCTTTTGCTTTTTGAGCCTGGTTAAAATCGAGAAGAATCAAAACGTTGTGCAATACAGCCTCAAGAATGAAGCAACACAATAACAAGAAAAGTTCCCACCTTGAACAACTTGCTCTTAAATATAATCTCCTCCATAACTTCTTTTTTGCTTTTGTGCTTCTGAAGTCAAAAGCCATCAAAAGAAGACCACATCAGTATCTAGCATCAGTTACAAATCATTAGAATGCATGATGCAGGTACCAATGCAACAACAGGAAGATATCTGATCAATACCCATCGCTCTTTCACTGTATAAAAAAAAAAATTGCTAGAAAGAGGTAAATGTCTAATCATGAGGCTAACCCTGTAATATAATCAGGAAAGAAGATTTGGAAATTCATCGTTCTGGAAGATTTAGAAGAGGAAGGATTATATAATCGATGATACAAAGATGCAACTTAACCCAAATTATCACATTGGCTCCCCATACTGATGCACAAGCCAAAATTAAGAGAAATAACTTTCGCCTGATATCTCAAACATAATGCAGGAGATGTTGCAGCTAGCAACCAGGAGGATAGTTCCTAGTGCTAAAAGCAGAAACACACTTCAAGTGATGTCAAAGCGGTAAGTGAGATAATACGGTAAATCTCACATTCTCTTCGCCTTCTACATTTGTTTCAAGTGAATTCACACCTTGAGTAGAGAGTTGTTTCAAGATAGATGACTTATCTGCAATAAGGCAAGTTAGTGTTACTAGATATCAATACTATCCAAAAGGGGCACAGCAAGAGTCATCAGCAGCCAATCCAAATGCAAATAAATCACAAGAATGGGCATTGACAAGGCTAACCAAAAAAGACAACAAAGAATGGACATTGAATACATTACAAGTATGCACATTGACAAGTCCTTCAGAAAAGAAAACAGATAAAAGAATGGACATGGGCAAGATCATAAGTCAAAATTCAAGGGGATATTATTGTCAGTCAAAATCCAAGAAATGTCATCAACTCCACACTCATTTTTACTATGAACTGCATCTCTCTAAATATGCACCTCATAAAAAGCAGCTTTTTGGGAGGGAGACTTCTTATAAGGAGGAACAAATCTAGATCTTCATCCGAATGACTTTTCCCCACATATGAAGTTAACATTTAAGAATAATGAAAGTAGTTTTCTTTCTTAAAACTACTTCACTTTGGCCTCCGAAAGTCCTTCTAGATAGATCCCCAAGTGCAAGGAAATAACTTCACTAATTCAATAACTACGTGTTGCATTCCACGTTGCTAGTCCATCATTAAAACAATGCCTGCTCCAAATCATGCATAGCGAGGAAAATAAGGTATTCATGCCCTTCACAAGACCAAATAGAAACTATAAGATAGATTCAATTTCCCACATCATTGGCCAATAGCACTTTAGCACGAAATTGCCAGAGTCATGACATACTGTAAGATCCAGCTGTTTCGGCACCACCACCATTATCATCATCGTCCGGCAACATTTCATCCTCAAAATCGTCCCTTCCCATAAATTCACCAGCTTCATATTGATCATCATCTTCTTCTCCATCAGATAAATTGTACTTGCTCTTTTTATTCAGTTTCAACTGCAAAATCAAAGATACAATTACAAAAACTATAGAAAGGTGAAGGGAAACACTCCAATTTAATCTCATTAAACAAAGTATTTTATCCTGCAGCAGTGGTCAAGCATCTTATGTACACAATACTCAATAACACAACGGTTTTCCTCTGCATAAATATCAAACTGAAGAGGACATCATCCCTGTTAAGTGCGCCGCACAAAGTTCAAAATTTAGCAACCCATATGAAGGTAGACACTTCTCGGCCACCACAACTTAACTCTCGGTAATTAAATGCAAGCGAGCAAAAGTAAATCGGCATGCGAATGTAGGAAGCTAATATCATCCCTTACCTTGTACTCCCGCTGAGACCTCAAGATAGCTTTCTCGAACTCCTCCATCCCTTCCTTATCCTCCCCAATCCGCTTATCCACAAAAACCGAGGCCTTGCCACCCTGCTCGTACTCCTTCAACAGCGTATTCTTTCTCTGCAATCAACCGAAACCCACCCCCCCACGCGCAAACCAACCAATCAGACAATCCGCACAAAAGCACCAAAAAAAAAAAAAGCACGCAGAATAACGGAGTCGAGGAACAGCAGAGGCGAATTGCCTTTTCGATGGCGCGGGAGCGGGCGAGGCCGACGCGGCGCTCCTCGCCCTTGCGCTTCTTGCCGAGGATGTCGAACTTGCGGCGGGACCAGATGGTCTCGAAAGGATTGGGCTTCGGGGCTTTCACCTTCATGGCGACCGCGTGGGGGCGCGACTTGCCCTTGCCCTTGCTCTTCTTCTTCGTCGTCCTGCTGCCGGAATCGGCGCCCGCGGGCCCAGATTTCTTCGCCATGGCGACGGAGGAGAGACGGTGACACCGAGGGTTTTAGGGTTTATGAGAGTTTTATCAGGAGACGGTTGAGAGATGGATTCCCCAAATCGACGGTGATGGACGAACCGGGGGTGGGTCGGATCCGATCCGAATCCTTTTTACGATGACGGGTCGGATCTATCGTGGGCCGGTTCTCCTCTGTCGGGGCGGCCCGTGTGTTGAAGGAAAAGGGGAGATTGGGCCTGGACGATCCAGTAGTGGTTTTTTTTTTTTTGGCAAATCCAGTAGTGGTTAAAGAGCAAAGCTTTGAGCAAAATTGATTTCAGTGCTCCACAAGATGAATAGGAAAACTCGATAGATTGCAATCTTCTTTTTGTGCCTCTAAAATTGTTACACCAAAACAAGCACAATAAAATTGAATAATCTTTACAGTCGTATGGGACGGCAATTATATTTGAAGCATTTTGTTGGGTTTTATACTTTGCGAAAAGGAAAAAAATTAACAACCATTATATTATATAATTTAACTCTCTCTGAGCATACTTTTCGTTTGTAATTTAACGAAGCACTCTATTCTTTTTTTTATTTTTCTTGTAGTTTCTCTTCTCCCGACCACAATAGTGCAATTAGATTGTTCCGCTATTAATTTTGCATGTTTTTCAAATTTTCCTCGTGATATAATAGAGTGAAAGAGGGGAAAAAATGGATACAAAAAAAGATAACCCCAGAATTAATCTTATGAGAATTTATCTGAAAATAAAGATTTAATCGTGGATATAAAAAAAATTGAATTGATTAGTTTGACATCAGCGAAATTAATTTACCTCCAAATGTTATTAATGCAACAACACTAGGTAAGTACAAGTATGTTTGGCAACTAGCAGAGTCTATTGCCTGAAAACAGATTTTTAGAGGTAAATTTACATGCCTCAAATATGTTTATAGAGGCAAATAAGTCTACTTCCATATAGTTATATAAATACACATATGTGCTTTAGAAAAATTATGTAGAGGCACATAAGTAGTAGCTACAAGTGATGATTAGAGGCAATAATATCTGGCACTAATTACTAAGGTTAGCAAATTTTCATTTGCCTCAAACTATTCGATGTACTCATTAGATATTGATCTTGAGATGTGGATCATTTAAGGCACACTAGCATGGCATGCTTCTTCTATTCGAATTAAGTTTTAAACCAGATCTCTCCTCAAAAGGATAGATAGAGCAATTCAGGTGGCACGTATTTCTATGGTGCTAGTTTTTTCAATTATAAAGCATAGCTAAGTGACCCTACTCACATTGAACCTAATGCTTAGATGGTTTGGCCAATAGTGGGCCAGGAAATATTAAATGGTGATTCAAAATTGTGATGTAACCCGTATTATTCACTCTTCCGATCATGGAACTAATAAAATAACTCAAAGTATGTATTTTTGTTCAAGAATGAAATCTTATAGGAATTGTGCATATCCAATTCGTGATATCTAGGAGTAACAGTATTCAAAACAATTATCTATTTGACTCTATAATTTTAAGGGCAAAAGTTTAACTTGGCTAGGCTAGGCTAATACCTTTTTACTTTAGAAGGCGTTAATATTATTGGTGGTTTTAAAATTTGTCGAGACGCCAGTGAGAAACATCTTCCTCATCCAATAAACCCTTGTCAAATCGAAGAGTGCAAAGGAACATTATGTCTACCTTGCTGGAGGCAAGGGTGATTTGAAAGACGATAAGCCTATCCAGCTTGACAAAATTAAATTATTTTTCACATGAGCCGGCGATTAATGAAAGGACATTTTGTCACGTTCAACCCACCAATTGTCGATTCGAATGAGAGGATAGGAAATTTCAATAGATATATAGTTTGCTTTGAGACTGTTGCATATTGTTAGTACTATTCTTTGTTCATTTCTTCTGGCTGTGGGTTACAGAACTTCTGTCAGGTGCGATTTTCTTGCTTTGTGTAGGCATTATAATGTTTGGTTGAATATATGGCTTGTCTCCAACGTTACGATGTTGCCGATTTCACTTGTACATAGAATCAAAAATGTTTAGACCATTGTAAAATTGATATGAAAACTAAATTCAGAGTTTTTGCACCCTCCACAAGGTATGCTTCTTTATAGAGCCCTATAGGGAAGAAAAGAGCAGAACTAAAATCCTCGGTATCTTTTATCATTCTAGATTCAAGGAAAGTTACAAATTGAAGAATTGCTTAATATCAAACTTATCAATTTATAAGAGGTCTTGAGAGGTGAGGGGGATATAAAGTAGGCCAGATTAGCATGCATCTAGATTCACCTTAACCTAGGTCTGATACCAATCTGGGGGTCTTAGCCTCAAAAGACATCTTGAGAGGTGAGGGGGACTGCATCAGTTATAAAGTAGGTCAGAGGACTTCTCCCAAACGATATGGGACAGCTAAGATACCTTTAGCATGAAGCTAACCAGCATCCACGTCAACAATATCCAGCCAAAAGCTGAAATAACTGAATTGATATGAAATCAAAAGATTTAGAAATACATTGGTACTAAGTCAACAAATTTATGATTAAATTGATACCGTTAAGAGGTTTGCGACTAAATTGGCAGCAATACAATAGGTTTAGGATTATTTTGACTTTTTTCCTCCACATTCCCGAAGTAAATCCTTTGAATGCATTTATTATTTGATTTACCAATACAAGAAGCTTTCTTTTAAGAATTCAGAAGTTGACTCCGCATTTAAGATTTAATTACAGTTGGGAAAAATCTTTTGGTCCCTCCAGGACAAGTCCTAATGGCTAGGCCCAGGTCTCTCATAGCCTTGACCGCCGCGTTGGTGCCCAAGCCCGTCCGCAGCAACCAGATCCTACATTTGGGGTTATACCCGAGACTTTCTTTTAAACGTGCATCCTACAATTTTCTATAATAAGTATTCATAAATAATTTTCATATCGTTAGCGACATTCAAGCAAACACAAGGGGCCAATTTCCGCAGAATAAAACGAGCTAGTGACCACTTTTAGAATCTCTCCCTCCCTTTTTTCCCCGTCTAGCTCACTTAGAAGTCCTACTAGATCTAGGGAGTACATTAGACATTCAATATTGGACACCCAAGCGCGGTTGCACTTTTGAAGGGCAAGGCCTTGAAGTCCACTTTTGCATGCTTCTGGTATACATTCACCATACGTGTTCATCTATAGTCTACTTGCATCGACATCATCATCATCATCAGAACTGTCTCATCAACTTGGGAGGTCACCAACAGGATAAGCCGCATGGAGCTTTGCCTTCCCAAGGGCACTCGAATTCGGACGATAAAGCGTGCAATATAATAAAATATGACCTAGAAAAAGATGAGCCTTTTTGAACTCAGAAGAGGAGGCGTAGCTTGCGCGGACAGATTCGCTTCACAGATCACAACCCTATCGCTTCTTTATCAGATGCATGTATTTTGCTCCACGAACGAGCTTCAAAACCCACGAACTCTCATCGCACATGTTCATCTTATCTCATCCGTTCTCTTTATGGGTAGGTAAGCACTGGCCAACTCAAACCGATTGCACATTTCAGTTGGGAATGGGCCTCTAGCTCTTACCCAACCAGACCACTGATGACCGCTTTGAGGTGACATGGAGGGACAGATTCGGGTCGTGTTACATCTGGACCGGGCACAATGAGCAATTTCTTGTTGGGTCATGTAGGTCCGATGAATTGGAGGAAACATGATCTCAAGACTTAGCTTGGAGATAATGAAACTATCTACGAGAGTTGAGGATATAGACGTGTGACTAGGGTTTGATGAGGGGTTGGGAAAGCTACACTTTGTATATATTTTAAGTTAGTTCCTTTTCCAGCTATTGTTCCAACTTGGAGCGGCAATTCATGTCTGGCTAGCTAATCAGCCAATCGTACATTTATTACGCAAAGGGTTTCTAAGCTTAAACCAAATCGAGCTCATTTCACGACCGAAAGGATAAGTCCTGAAAATAGCATGAGATCACTTAAGCAATGATAACATATCATCGATCCAAATTTGATTAAAGTGATTGAAACTAAAACCTTTACAATTGGCGGAGATCACTACTAAGCTGCATTTAGATATAGTCAGTAGATCCGTTGAAATTTTCACGAAAACTTTACAGCAGTCTTTAGCCAATCGAGTTTTAAACATTTTTAACGTTATTCCTCCCTCTTATTAGTTTATCCCTAATAAATTAAACTCATGCGTGTGCATGCATTGAACACTACTTTCCATGAATGAGACACTCTTCGACAAAAAATGTTAACCGGACTCAATCAATCGTGTACGATCTCCTCCTACTCGACCAAGCACCGGACAAAATTAAGATCGATCGATCCGTGGCCACATCCATTGAACCAAGCATGCATTTCCTTCAATATGAAGGACACTCACATGTATGTTGTGGCATCCGACACAAAGAAGAGAATTTCGCTTCTCGAGGACTCCTAATAACGACAGTAGGGCTACGTTTTAATGGGGACTTTTTGCGACACTGAACGGGAACACGAGGGGGCGACATTAGATGGGACTCGCGGACGAACCAAGGCCATAAAAGATGACTTTTAGAACCCATGGCGCGCAGCCAAAGAAAGCAACGGAACATCGCAGGCATATGTATCTATCCAAAGGATAAGGAAGAGAACAAGAGAGATCGGCCCCGAGACAAACTAGGATATGCATGTCGGTTTTCGCCTTGCAGATGGCGAGGCAAGGCCAGGGTGTGCAGCTACAAAAATGGGTCACGCGCTTTTCGAGCTTCGCGATCCCAAACTCATCCTATCCTGAAATCATGACATCTTTTTACGTAAACTCGATTCCGCGAGTGATGTGATCGATGAGATCAAATTAGTGTGCGGAAAAATATCGCCGCAATTGGGTTTTTTTTTTTTTAAATATGCAATTGTTCGGATTTAATGAGGCTATGGTTGATTTTTGGGCAAAAATCAGTCGATAACTCGGCACTGAGTGAGTATCTTATTGGCGGGTTTCTCTTGATGAGAGCGTGGGTGGGTCATCCATGGAGGCCTGATATGGAGCACCAGATAGGGCTGGTCGATTGAGCTTGTTTCCTTCTCTCGACCATGCAATGCGAAGAGCAAACGATACTTGAGAGGCATTGGCCCGTTTATCGGGATCAGAATAGAATGTTCCCATTTAACCACATTTGTCTAGCTTCTTAAGTCCAGGGCCAAGTTTGGCATACAAGATATGGATATGAAGGATACCCCGACATGATTTAATATGTACATAACCCGGATCGCAAAAACTGTTGGCCGAGGGTCGAGTTAATCGTACATGTGGTCCGGGTACGAGTTGTCATGTCTGGACAATAAATAAGAGAAGAAGAGATAACGAGCAACATAATATCGTTCGACAATAATGTGGTATCTATCTGAGAAACATTGTCTCCGCCGGTTGATTGGTGGTGAACTTCATCAATTTTGTGGCGAGTGTTGCTCTCTCTCTCTCAGGTTGTCCCCTCCGCTTATTGGACCAAACGCTTCTCTATTTTCATTGATTTTTTTGAGCTCTCAGGTTTTGCTTTTCTATTAAACTCTAACTGGGAAAATTGTCTAAAAAGTCTTAAATCTATTACATTTTTGTTAATTCAATCATAAACTTTCTAATTTTAAATTTGTCTTAAATTTTGAGTCCATCTAGCTAATTTTGGTCATAATTCACTAACTCAAACACTCACTGTCCTAGATGATATAGTCAATGTTGACTCGGACAATTTTAATAATATTTTAATATTTTTTCTTAATTTTTCCTTCTTTTTTTTTTTTTTTTTTTCAAATGCAACCGACGAGAGTCGCTGAGCCCTTGTTCGCTGCTAGCAATGGCCACAATGCCCTCATCTAGCCTTGCCCAAGTTTAGGGAGGCCATCACAACTGCAACTACGAGCGAGGTAGCCTCACCATGGCCTCAGTGGTCGCAGGCAAGCCATCTTTTCCAATAACCAACAAGGCTAGCCCCGCCCAGATCGAGGCAAGGCTGCCTCACTCACAACCCTCACCCAAATCTAGACGAGGCTAGCTGAGCACCATGTGACCCTTGCCAACTTTACCCAGTGGTTGATGAGGACCCACCGACTCTCATTGAGCCTTAATTAAAAAAAATGGAAAAAGAAGAAAAAATTAAAAATTAATTAAAAATTTTGAAAAAAAAATCTATTATGTAGTCGTTTTTATATTCCGGAGAATAGGTTAATTAGCTAATATCACCAAATAGATTTTGTTTTTTTCCTGTTTCGAGAAACAAAAAGATAGAAAAATAGAAAAACAAAATAATTACAAAACCGACTCTTAATGGCGACATCTATTGATTCGGGATTCTTTCCCTGACTTATTAGACCAAATACTTCTCCATTTTTATTGATCTTCCTGATCTCTCGGATTTTTGCTTTTCTCTTTAAATCTAGTCCTATAACTACTACACTCACCAAACACTCCAAAAGACCGGATATGCATGTTGGGATCAATTTTCCAGTCATTTTCAAAACACCGCTACTAGATGTCTTATCCTACGTCCTATCCAATCCTGTTAAGAAAACTCAATCCATCAAACACAACGTCAGATGGCGAGGGCGAGATATTTTTATGTATCCGTAAGGCTTTAATTAACTTCACAAAGTATAGTCTTTTGGCATCTAACTTTTGTGATTTGAAATAAAGTAGACAACAACCATCCAAAGCAAATGGCAGAATGTTTGGGAATTGTGTAACTCCTTGATCTAGTGAAGACAGTTCGATTTTCTTGCATCACAATATGGTAATAAGGTACCACCTTCATCTGATGTTCCGTCACGAATAGGCAATTGTGTCCGACTTACTCATGGGGGCTACTCCATGGAATTGTGGGAATTTCCATTGGGCAATCAATCCTTTTCTTGGCAAAACAGAATATATTGCTAAATAAGCCCCTTCCTAGCCAAATATTCAGAAGCTTCAAATGTTGCGAAGTAGAGCATACTTTTTAAATATATAATGACATTTATAGGTAAATTTGATAGTATCTCGATCATAACTCTGTGTTACTGTAAAGGGGATGCTTCGATTGAAGTGATAATAATTTTCTTGTCCACTTCTGGCGTTTGAACTTAAAATACGAACTGTGAGTACCGACACCATTTGTCTTCTCTCCCGTCCCCACGTTCACACCGAAACGTCAATTTTCCTATAGGGCTGTCTGGTCACATGATCTGCAAGCTGACAAAATGCTTCTAAACTCCAACAGAAAGTCCGCCTTTTGCAGCTCCCAAACTCTCACATGGGGTTTCTACACGCGAGTTCCTGAAACATATCAACAAAAGATTCCATCGAGAAGGTTGACAGTGAATGACCACAGCCCTTTGGATGGTGTTTGCGGTGGCGACTGATGAAAGAGCAAGGGGCCATCGCCATTCAACCTTCTCGGAGCGAAGGCTATTCCCCAGAATCCAGGGCCAAAAAAATGATCGCTGTTGGATACTGAC
The DNA here is from genome assembly GCA_014182725.1 of Eucalyptus brandiana. Lineage (NCBI taxonomy): Eukaryota > Viridiplantae > Streptophyta > Magnoliopsida > Myrtales > Myrtaceae > Eucalyptus > Eucalyptus brandiana. The sequence continues at coordinate 37,568,726 of CM024669.1, forward strand.
AAAACCCTCATCGCATGGTTAATGCAACCGTCGAGATCAGATCATCTCGGTTTCCGGTCAGATCAAACAAAATTTTTTTGTTTGCTAGGGTGCGTTCGTTTAGTTGGGTTCGGTGTCGCCTTCTTGCGTGGAATTCCATTGCTTGCACTAGCGATGGCACGAGCGCAGGCCGACACAAAAGGAGATGGAGCTTTTCTTTAGGGACCTAGATGAAGTGATTGCTAGCTAATCTCTTTGGATTTTACTATTGCGCAAATCCTTATAGATTCTTCTCGACTAGTACTAAGCACTTGCATTTATTTACACGATTAATTTATAGCGCAGCAACAGGATATCGGCCGGTGAATTTCCCACCAATTACGCGCGAGCTTTTATGGAGCACCCGGCCTATAGGAGCAAGGCTATCCATACATACCAAAAGCTCGTACTCTTCATTTTTCTCTTTTTTATGAGACTTGCGAATTTTTTTTTTTTATCTCCAATTAATCAAGTCTATGCAGTCCTATTACTGAATTAGTTTTTAAAAAAAAATGTTCCTCCGTTGAGTTATTAACACTTCCCATTATTTTATGGAAAACAAATAATTTGCAAAAAATTCCTAAAAATGATTTTTTGTATTATTTGAAATAATTAGTCAATGATAAATATTTTTATTATTAACACAATTTATGTATAAACATTTTCGTTCAATATCTTTATGTTCATTCATTTATGTAAACAATAAAAATATTATTTTTATGAAAGTATTTTTCAAATTGTTCATTCTTCACAAAATAATGGAGTCCAAGTATCCTCTTTTTATCTCGTTCTTTTATAGTCAAAAGTTCCTTTCACTTTTTCTTTCTCTTTTGTTTTTCATCCTCGTCATTTCAAATCAAATTCCAAACAAGACATAGCAAAAGTTTTTCTATCAGAAAATTTTCATTTATCTTTTTAAAGTCGTTGATCATCAATGGTACTTCTTACTTAAAAAAAAAAAAAAAAAAATCTTTATGTGTTGCCAATGCTAAGACATCCTAGCAAGTTACACAGTTGTAGCCCAAACTCACACCCCCAGAATTTCCTTGTTTCACATAACTTGTGCGATGTGTGATTTTGTTTTGCCAACGTTCCCACAATTGCATCTTAACAAATCCCTCCTCATGTGTGTCTTTGATGTTAAACCTTTTATTCTAGATATCCTCTTGACCGCGTTTCAACTAAAATCTCCATCTTGGTTTAACCAGACTCGGCAAGAACCGGATTCCAACTCCTCTTAAATCACTGTTCGCCACCTCATTCAAGATTCATCTCATATTTCTCCCATGAGATATTCATAAAATGTCCATACATATCGTGGGGGTGGCTCATGTGATCAGCCATGATCTCCAACGCCACTTGTTGAGAGCGAGTAGGAGAACCACTACTACATTCTCACTCGAGAGATGACCAAAAATAACTCGAAATCAAACTCATCAATATCGGTAGTTCAAATTCAAGCCCATTAATATATTCTCGCACCCATTCATTGCTTCTTGCAAAAATGAAATCCTACTTCCTAAACAAACTTGACATGTGGCAACCGTCCTTCTAAATCAATTTTACTAACAAACGTGCACATGTATTGCGAGTATACAAAAAAAATTGACCCTTGAAAGACTAAGTAAAACTACTTTCTAATGAAATACTTAAAATATAATAGTGAAGATAAATTGTGTAGAAAAAATACATACAATACAATGAAATTGTATAATTACACTTGAAAAGATAAAGGTATTTCAAGATTTGAACTATTCTGAAACATTGTTTTAGGCTGGATAAAAAATTCTAATTTTAATATTTCAAACAAGTGGGAGATCAAAATAGAATCATCGATTTACACAAATGCCCACAGCGGGATACAATTTAGGAAAAAAGTTTGAGATATCATAAAAGTAAGAGGTTCCCTTTATTTTGTATCACAACATGTATATAGTGTCGAGGTCCCTCAAAGCCGCACGCACACATAGCTAGGTATCCATCAATTCCACTTCTATATTGTGAATCTAGATATATGGATGTGGTAGCCTTTTTAGACACAGAGATCAAGGAAGATGCAAATTAGGAGCATACCCCTTTTTCTAAAGGCTCCATCACCGGCGTGGTGAGTGGAAGGCATGCAAATATTACTGGGCCATGCTTGGTTTGCTTTGCTTTTGCAAAAAGAAGTCGAAATTAGTGCCAAAAAACCTTTAATGTTCCAGGAATCAGATGCACTAAAATATGTTTCCGAATAGGATGGGTTACTGTAGGACTTCTTTGGATGTTTATTCGGGGTACTTACGTCATATGATCCATCGTATTAAAACCCAATTTAATTTGCAAAAAGTATCAGAATGAATACCTCAATTTACTAATGAAATTTGAATATGGAGCAAAAATCCAAGCTTCGGTTGTGCTGGTTTCGGTGACAGAGTTTTTGGCGAATTAGATTTCCAGATTTTCACATGTTTGATTTGCTGAAAATAATTAGTCAAGGGAAAAATATTTATGGCCAATGAAAATATCCATATTAGGAAAATCGATTCCAAGTTCTGAATAGGAAAATCATTTTCCGAAGCATAAAAGCATCTTAACAAACGCTCTTCTCCACTTTTCTTCCTTGAGACTCAGTCCCTCTTTCACCTTCTTCAAGGGGAGCTCTTCATTAGTTCTTTACTGATGAACAAACACACCAACTCACAAAACACAATACCTAGATTCCCAGTGAAATCCTAACATCTGAAAACATTTTCAGACGTACTTTTTCACCAGACCACCTACAAAAAAAATAACCATTTTTCATGAAAATTATTGTGAAGTTTTCCAAAAAAAACAAACACACTCTTCATGCATGTCTTGTTGAGATTGTTAGAAAGTCTTATATTAAAGAATTGATGTGATATAGAGTAATTAATACATCTTAATTATCACATAACTTATTAGTATAAACTTTTAAGTGATGGTAGATCTAACCACAAATACTAATGGGCTTAGACTTGAATCTTATTTTGACAATCTCCCTAGATGAAAGTATTGGATTTCTATTGCGCACTCAGAATATATCTTAATTTCTTAATGCATATGAAATAAGAGTCTCATTAGAATAGACTTGCGTGTGTTAACTAATCTACGGTGCTTAGGGCAAATTTAAGTAAACCGATCCCCTTCGAAGATCACATCAACACATTCAAAAACTGAGATCCGTCTTGTTCTTTTATGTGTCTTTTTTCCCTCTTTTTACCTCTTCTCTTCTTCCCCAAGATGGCAAGTACAATCCGCACCGATCCGCTTCTAGCCATCGGCCCATCAACAGGCTCTCTCTTCGTCTCCCTTCTTTGCCAGGGTGGCTGAGGTCGTACAATGGTAGGTATTGGTGACAGAACCACCATAGAGGGGTGTTAGGCTAAAAGGGTTAGATAGAGCAAAGAGAGAAGAAAAAATTACAGAAATAGTTATTGAACTTTGACTTAATATTTATAGTCATCCTTGTTCTTTTAATTAGTTCAATATAATTCCTAAACTATTAGTAAATGTTTAATGTAGTGTTTATGTTTGCTTAAAAATATAACTTTTTATTGTTGTTTACTATTCAAACTCAACAGATTAATAGTCACATCAATAGATTAGTGAAAATAGTCAATGTTTACTAATAATTTAGAGACTATATTGGACAAATTAAAAGTCCAACGATGTTATTACATATTTGACGAAAGTTCAATGACCATTTGTGTGATTGTCCTAAGAGAGAATTTGAGGGTAGGACTTGATAGGTGCCTTTCTTCACAAATATGAAGGTACTTTGATAATATTAGGATATTCTAAAAGATGTAGTCTAGTTTGAGCCTCCCATTCGATTGTAGGTAAATTTGAGTTTACCTCGCCAGACCTAAAGCAATACAATCTGTATTTCTCTTACAATGGCTATGCATGGGCTATTGGAAGCTTTTATCTTCCCATTGTTCCTTAAGAACTTCCAATCCAAGCATAAGGAAAAAAAAATTAAATGGGGATTGTCCATTGTACAACAATGAAAACGGTGCAACTGACCTTCAGTTTTTCTTGTTGTAAGACATTTCGTTGTATTTATATGCAATTATGTTGGCAATAAACTTTTCACAGTGTAATATTGTACCACACAAAATCCCAAATTGAAGTTCGACCAAAAAGAAAAAAATTCCCAAATTGAACAATGCGGACTTCTTTCCAACTTCAAAAGCAAAGACCAAACTGTCAATTCTTCTTTCCCCTTCCACACCACTGATATATACTTTCTCATTACCTTTTAACATGTAGGGGATACAGATAGTTGTACATAATGTCTTTCCTGAAAAGAAAACAAGTGGGGCATCATGAAAAATTCCTCATCACTATCATGATCATCCAGACCATCAAAGGCTAAGCCCCATACAGTACAGATTGCCCATAGATGCATCAATTCCACTAAGAACCAAAGTCCTACCATAGAATCCAAGGTTCTTCACAGATCATTGCCCCCCATCATCCCCAACATCACTTCTCTCTAATTCATATCTCAGAAGCATAAAATCATGAAAGCTTGTTCCCTTCTGCCCCCACAGCTCTTCCTTCATAAACGAAAAAGCAAAAAAGAAAGAAAAAAAAATCTATCATGGGTGGTTCTCTCTTTCCAAAATCTCTAAAGGTAAATCTGTATAAGCGTTTTTGGGCCAAAAATAGAATACTCAATACGTGAAATACCTCAATAGTGTCATGAGTTACATAAAATATGAGTGAAAAAACAAGCGGATTACCCAATTTTGACGTGATGATTTAATATTAGTTAGACTAGATTTATAATGCAATGGACTGACATAAATGTTCGCTTACAAATTTGTTGGTAAATGTATATTATTAGGTGATTGACTTGACCATTAACAAATCGAATTCAATTATTACTCATCATACACTGTATTATGAACAGTGAAGAACTAACAATTCTTAAAGGCCACCTTACTCCCACCTCTCAATCATTCCCAATCGCATCACTGATTTATTTCTCTCCACACAACCTCACAAATTCTCACTTTTCTAATTCCTAGATCTCCATTCTCCCCACAGTGCCCTTCTCATCATAAGTACCTCCCACGCCTTAGAAACACAACAACCTCTGAAAAAAGGGAACAAAGGAGAGAGAGAGAGAGAGAGAGAGGGGAATACCAGACTCCTGGCAATGGCCACGTCCATCACTCCATATCCAGATGCCGACAGGACGATCGGCCGGAAGTCGCTCCACCGGAGGAATGACTCCGGTGAGCTCGATGTGTTTGAGGCTGCCCGGTACTTCTCCGGTTACAACGACGTCGTTTCTGCCTACGACACCACTACCTCGGAGCAGAAGGCGGCAATGGCGAGAGATCAAGAAAGGCAAGCCAATTCTAGAGGAGGAAGAATGAGCTTAGACGTGCCAATGAAACATCACCACCATCATCATCAACATCACCAAGTTGTCGCTCATCAACAGTTTCATCTCATCCCAAGCGAAAACAAGCAAACGAAAGAGAAGAACAAGATCAACAAACCACGGCAACCGAGCTCGCCCGGGGGGCGACTCGCAAGCTTCTTGAACTCCCTCTTCAGCCAGTCCTCTTCGAAGAAGAAGAAATCATCGTCAAAGTCTTCCTCGACACAGTCGATGAAGGATGAGGACGAGAGCCCCGGGTGGAGGCGGCGAAGGCGGAGCAGCATCAGCCATTTCAGGAGCTCGAGCGCCGTGGCAGATTCGAAGTCGGTGTATTCCACTTTGAGCTCTGGGTCCAAAACTCCTCCAGCATACATACTAAACACTCCCACTAAATCTTACAAGGAATTCAGAAGCTACTCTGATCACAAGCAAGTGGCGTTTCCAAAGAACAACCGCAACAACGAGCACTTGAAAGTGCCAAACTTGGGAAACGACGTTGTCTCAGGAAACAAGAGAAGCAACGACCTGAGTTGGCTAGACGAAAAGTTTAAGATGATAGAACCAAGCTCGGAGAAGAAGAAGAAGAGTTTTGGCCATAATGGTTTTGAGAAACATGCATCAGAGAGCACAGTCGTGAAGAGATTCAATGAGGAAGAAGAGGACGATGGCGCAGAGAGCGACTCAAGCTCCGATCTGTTTGAGTTGCAGAATTATGACCTCGGCGGTTACTGCTCGAGTGGGTTGCCGGTATACGAGACCACTTGTATTGAAAGCATCAAGAGAGGATCAACAACAGCAACAACAGTTTCTGGTGCTGCATTTTGAGACGTAATTAGTGCCTTTCAGTTGCGGTTAATCAATCTTGATTTTTGATACTCTTTGTCAGTATCTTGTCCTAGATTTTTGCTTCTATTTTGGTTTTTCCTGCTGATGATCAGCATCTTTGGAAGTCCTCTAGTTCTTTCTCTTTGATGTACAGATCAGAATCGTTTGTTTTGTTTTGCTTGTCATTTTACCCAAATTCTTCTGTTGTTTTCATCTTGATCAGAGAGTTAAAGATCTCTCCCGGTGGCTGATAAAGTGACGTGACAAATTGTAAAAAGACAATTCAATAACCATGTCGCATCTAATATTTAGTTAGAATCTAACGATACAAGAAAAATTACAAGCCATCTTTTTCATTTTTTGGTGCAAACATTAGAGTCGCTTTATTAAAGATATGTGGAATGATTCAAGATCTGATTCCAAACTAAAGTAATGAGTGTAAATTGATGACATTCGCAAATCACGAACCCATGTGGAAAAGGTCTAATCTTTTGACTTTGGAGACGCACCAGTTTGTAATTCTTTAATAATCCTCTCCATCTCTCGATGCATGTGTGCGATGGACAAGCGCTATCAACTCGTTTGCCTCGTTCTCGTGAAGAGGAATGGTCCCGGCGTGAGTAGGGTCAAATTATTCTTGGAATCAAAACCTGGCCGATTTTATGATAACGTGACTCGACTCTTGGCATGTCTCACTGACCAAATGATTGGTAGCATGTCTCCATGTTTAATGGGAAATTGAGGCAGTCAATAGCTAAGAGACATCCGATTCGGTTTGATTTACAACTCGAACATCACTCGACAATAGTTTGCCAGTGAAGACTACCATTCCATCATTTTCGATCACGACTTGCATATATGCACGCGCTATACGTGTGCGAAAAGCAATTTGCTTAGATTGTATTATTTAGAAGACGATAAGAGTTAATGACAAAAATAATAAAGTACAATACATTTGATATTCTAGATAAACAAGATTCAAGGTTCGACTACAATTGAAGATGTGGCGCTATGTTATTTGGATCCATAGCATGGGAATATAACAATAGACATAACTAGAGTTAATAAAAGAAAATCGATAAATAAATTTTACTAGCGAAGCCCATTCTATCAGCCTAACGATATAACAGAAGATGTATACTCAAAAATAAAAAGGAGAAAGTACTGAAAAAATTTAAAATATATTTCACTTATGCCAATTCAATCCTAAATCTTTCAATTTAGTCAATTTGTCCTAATTTTTTTAATGATTTGTCAATTCGGTCTTAAACAATTCAATTATGTCAATATAATCCTAAATCTTTTAACGATTTATCAATTAGTATGAAAGATTTTGACGAATTGCTAATTTAATATTTCCAACAAATTTTGGTTGAAAATCATTGACATGCCGTCTAGTCAATGTCGAATGTCTTATATAACAAAGTCAATGCTGACTTGAACAATTTTTTTAAAATTTTCTGAATTTTTTTTTTCCTTTTTATTCTTTTCTTTCTTTCCTAACCCTAGGCTGGCAAGGGTAGTGACCTCACCAACCATAAGTAAGGGCCACAACCCTCACCTATTGATTGGTGAAGGCATCATGATCATTGCCTAAACTAAGCGAGGGTCACTAGCCTTCACCAACCAACAAGTGAGGGTTGGCTAGCGACCTCACCAGCCTATAATTAAGAAGAAAAAAGGGGAAAAAAAAAAGAAAAAACAATAAAAAGAACTTTATGAAATATTTTAAAATTTTATAAAACTGTTCGTATCAATGTCGATTGTGCCATATAGGACGATTGACGCTACTATGTTAGTGATTTCCAATCCAAATTAATCGAAATGACTAAATTGACAAATCATCAAACGAACTAAATTAGCATAATGGAAATATTTATGACCGAATTGACAAATTGCCAAAACGTTTAAGACTAAATTGGGGTAAATGCAATAGGTCTAGGACTTTTTCAATAATTCCCCCAAGACAAAAATATATATTTAGATTTTTAGTGATAATTGTAATATGAATTATTTATTCATGGTTTAAAAGGGTAAATTTTAAATTATAATTATAATATATTTGTTTGAACTTCAAGTATTATTGTTGCTTTACGTGTATGATAATTCATATTTCTGTTACTAAAGTTGAAAGTGTATTGAAGGGTTTCTCTCCTTCTAAGTAGGAACTCATGATTTATTAGAGAAGTGTAAATATAGAGAATGAGTAAGTTATAATTTAAATCGCCAAAAGTATAATCGATGTTGATATATAGGAATTTTGACCAATAATATAAGAAATTAGTTGTGAAATGATGTATAACGATAACTAGGATACTAGAAGTAGATTTTATTTGATTAAAAATTTTAAATATATAGTTGCTTTTTTTTTTTTTTTTTTTTTTACTTTAATTCATATCTTTCCTGGTGTAGAGACTATTAAAGGATTATTAATTGTTGCTAACGTAAAAAATGGAATGCAGAAGGGGTTTCTCTTCTTAATGTAGGAAGCATTCTTCTCGCTACAGTAGAATAAAAATTTGAAGATTCCAAGGACACTAAGCATATTTCATACGGTTGTGACTAATCAGTATCCATGACTTATATGTTTGGTAATTTATGATTTGTAAATTGCAGCACCTCAAAATTAGATGAAATAGTTTCCTAAAAATTGCTATAAGTTGTCGTAACTTTTGAGATGCTATAAGCCTACAGTTTTTAAGATGTTTGTCAAACACCTTTAAAAATGGACAGCATCCATTTCACAATTTTAATTTGTTTTGGGAAAGTTATACTAAGGATGCATTTCGTAGTCATTCTATTTTCAAGAACAATTTTTCTTTGAAAATAGTTTTTTCTAACTTTGTACCATATACAAGTTTCTAAGCATTCGGATACGTTTGATAACTATATAAAATTTATATTTCTAGAATAGAAATACATTTGGTATAACTCTCCAATTTTTTGTGACTTAAAATTTCTTTTAATTTTTTAATAATTTCATTACATCTCTTTTTTTCTTCTTTTTCTTCTTCTTCCTCTAGCTAGTCGCCAACCTTAGCTATGGCTAGCGACCAGCCAGAGAAGAGCTAGCGAGGCTCTAGCGAGGTCTTTGGCCATTGCCATGGCTAGCAACCGGCGAGAGGAAGAGAAAAAGAAAGAAAAGAAAAGAGACAAAAATAAAATAGTTTGGGCTTGATTATTGAGTCGTTCTCCGGAATAAATAAGTAATTTCTTTTTTTGACTTACTGATTTTGTTCCAAACAAATTTTTGTTTTTTTATTTTATTTCGAGGGACAAAAGAAAAGAAATAGTTACTGTTTGGCCGATTACTAAATAGGCCATGAACAACTTATATATAAAGTTGGTATATCAAGTGATGCATTTTATGCTTTTTCACTATTTAATATGGTCGGGCCTACCTTATACCATTTAGTATACCAATTTTATAAACAATGTAAGTTAACCTAGCATAGCTCTATAGTATTTATTATTCTCTTTGTAATTTCTAGAACTGGGATATAGTTGGAGTATCAGGAGATTTCTACTTCAAGAACTGAAGTTCACCTATTTAAATCCCACCAATCATACAAACTACTCCAGATCTAGCTGGAGTATCAGGAGATTTTATGCTTTTTCACTATTTAATATGGTCGGGCCTACCTAATGCATGGAAATAATCGGTTCGTAATGTGGATTATTCCATCAGCCTCTACAGGCGTCTAGGCAGACAGACCACATCCTGAGTAATTAGAGAGGAAAGCAGGCTCTCTTTTCTATTTGTAGTTTTGCATACAGCTTAAATTCCAATATAATCCATCTAATTATGCGAAGGATCAAAGTCGAATTGTAAAGGAGTTGTCGCAATAACTCAATTAACTACGGTTACCTAACTAAGAGCATCAATATTAATGGTGCAATTCCACGAAAACTTCTTAATTAATTTCTTGTACCTAAAAGGATATTTGTCCATAACCTTAAGATTCTCTACCAAAGTCCATCTGCATAACATGGATGCCCAAAATCCGAGGGTATGCGTAAATGTCGATCCATCAAATGTTTTGTTTTGTGGCCTGATTCTCTTCCTCATTAGTAAGTTAATCATTAAATCTTCCAGATCCACCCTTCCAAAAATAAAGGTTGCCTCTCTAAAATTCATACTCGTTTCTCCCCCATTTATTAAATTTTGTATCCCTTTTTCTTGGGTCAATTCGAATTGACATGGACAGTCTAAGGTTGAAATCCTTACCAAAAGCAAAAGGAGCTGTAGTGGCCCATCGAGAGCTATTATAATTCTCTAGGAACAGCATATTTGCTTTTTCCGACTATGGATCTCTCCACCCATCTTCTCTTCCAGATAGATTCAGACATTCGACGCCGCTAGGAGCACAAAATGACTCCCTTTTAGGTCACCCTGGGGGTTTTTTGTGGCCAGTATTCTAATGCATTTTGCACTGTTCAAGTGGAATGAGGATTAGGTATAGCAGGACAGGATTGCCTCCAAAGACATCGGGTTGGCCGCTCTTTGGTGAGAGCATATAGCTTTTCTCAAGCAAGGACCAAGCTTCATGAATAAGAAGCAAGCAAGGTAAGTTCATCACATCATTTCTTTTGATGATTATGCCGATGCGGTTGTCCTTATGATTGCTTTTATTTGAAGTGTCAACTCTAATCATTTTCTGACCCCAAAAAAAAAAAAAAAAATCTAGTCATTTGATTTTTTGCATATGATAACCATCGGATAGCTAATTGAATCTGTAATCAAAATATATATTGGGATCTAAGAGCATTAGGTGGCCATGTCCTTCGAGTGGTACATTAGTAAACATATGGAGAGGTTTCATTTTCGAAAGTAATGGATCTTGACAAGCTTCGAGAGGTCCGGACTTCAAAAGATCTATATGGCAAATTTAGGATACGTCAAACTATTTAATGTCTTGTCTCTTTAAAGCATTGGTAGAAAAATATTTTAATGCTTGTAAAGTGATCAATCAAGCAATCGTCCTGTTGAAGGAAACCTTATTGAATTATAAACTATCACAGCTTCAATTGACACATTTTAAAAGTTAATTCATAAGCTAAGACAGAAATGATGATGATGATGATGATGATGATGGCGGCATACTTTCCTCCTTTAGATTTATTTGTGCTTATTATACATTTCTTAGGCCTCATCAGCTTAGACTTGGGCCTTGAAAAAGTTAGCCGAACCGTTTTGGGGGAGTAGGCCAAGTTAAGCCCAATAAGTTTTTCACTCCTCACATTCTCACACTTACCGATAAAAAAAAAAAAAAAATTTCTCACACTCGATATTGTTTTTTTCCCGCTTAACGACCAATTCTACATTTCGTGCCAAAAAAAAGATGGACTTTTTTGTGCTGGCGAACTTCGAAAAGAGTTGGGAAGGGTAAAAAATTGCCGGTTAATAAAATTATCAGTAATTAATTCGTAACTTAACTTACCAACATATACATGAAATCAATTGCCACCTATACTTTTTTGTTGGCAAATTACCAACTTTTGCATTAATTTAACAACTTATCGGTATAATTTATCGATGCCTCGAATTTATCAACTCTTATTGAGTTTTTTTGGGAAAACTCTTATTACTTTATCAGCTCTTGTTAATTTGAGTGGCTAATTTTTGTCCGATTAAGTTATCAACTCCTACTTGAGTTACTTGCCAACGTTCATTTGATCGTTTGGAAATTACCAACAGTTCGACCAAGTTACTAGCATTCTACCAAGTTATTAGCATTTTTGTACATACAGTGTTAAATAAGTTACAATTTGCATTTTTCAATTTGAGTGATCATACTAATAAAATTATTTATATGAAAAGATACACGACAGTGGTAGTGTTTCATATATGATTCTCTTCTTTTTCTTTTTTTTCCAAAACCCTAACTTACACATGGCATGTCGTCCAAACACACTATATTGACTAGAGATCTTCTAGTAATAAAATACACATGGATGACCAACAACGAGGATTTTCTTAAATTTATTGTGGAAAATAAGATCTTCAATGTACTCAAACTGTTATATCTTTTGTTTTTCAGATTGAAGCATCTCTATGTCCAGTCTTGCAAAGGTTTTTCAAACATTTGATAAAATACAAAGCTAAACACTTTCCTAATATTCTTACAAGTTTCAATCGGTATATTCATTGCAGATGAGAAGAAACTGGTATTCTTTCAAGTATCGAAATACTAAGTAATGATTTTCATTTCCCAACACATGGTCGAGAACATGGAAAGATTGTTGGACTATTTATGCATAAATAATTAGTAGAAAGTTCTTTTCTCGACCGTCTTTTAGGACTATCATAAAGTATTTATTAGTCAGGTAATTGATCCGATTAAGCTGAATTCTCTCTGTGAATCGTGAATCCAATAAGTCCATGTTTAAAAATGAATTATGTCCCAAATCTTATTTAAAAATAAAAAGAAGAAAAAGGACTTTCTTAGCTAGGTTAATTGATTGTCATTCTAAATGAATTTTCACTCAGTTACCCTTAAGTTGATGGCGTTTGAGAAATTAAGTTGAGCTAATTTGGGACCTCATCTAAGATACTAATTGATTGAAAAAAAAAAGTTACTTATATGTGTAAAAAACACTTGATAGATTAGTGTAATATATTTATAAGATTGAGAGATTATTTCTGAGTAATTGTAGGACTAAACACTATGTGAGTTATTGAGTATAATTGGGAATTGGGAATGTGAGTTATTGAGTATAATTGGGGATTGGGAATCACTAAAAGTGTTTGAGTGATCCGACTTGTGCTGATCTCTATGTACATGTAGTGTCATACCAAATAAACCACATAAATCTAATGTCAAATTTATTTTCTTGTTATGTATATTTTATTGTCTAATCACTGCTCACGCTTTTTTAACTCTTTAAATAGTTATAAAAATCTCTAACTTTTTGAGATGACGATAATAATTCTAAGAGAATTAATTAATTGAAATAACAAAGGGAAAGGGTAAAAATTGCTATTTATTGAGAATGCAAAGACTACACATTGTTATGAAAACACAAGACTGACTATATTGATCGTAACAAGAATATTTTATTCCACCACTTCATGTAATTTTCCGTTCGTTTTTGTGATGGGTTTCAATCTTGTTGATAATCTTTGTTAATTAAAATATTCTAATAATTATAATTATTAAGAGTTCACAATTCTAACCAAAGATTTTCCTCAACACAAACTTAAACTTGAGAATTGAATGCTACAATAAGTTATGCCAGATTCATCTTAAGAGAAACATCGTAAATAAATGTACTTTATTAATATTCTTTTAAATTAGAATCTCGATCATCAAATCATGTAAAAGAAAGAGACAACAGACATGTAAACTTCTCTAATTAAGCATAAAAGAAGAAACAAATTTAGCAACGATTGATAAAAATCATTATATCAAAGCTATAACTTTTCCTCTTTCATCAATCTTATTACTAATGAGGTTTTAATGAGGGCCATTTTGGACTAATTTAAATTTCAATGTGTATCTAAAACTGGGTGGAGATAATGTGAGCTTTTGACAAAAACACGATTTTGAACAATTGATATGTTTACTTCATGTAAAAATTGAAATTTTCAAGTGGGTGAAATTTGTGCCATCGAAATTTGTCGAAACTAAAAGTACTCTATATTTAACACCTCCAAAGCAGGGCCTAGACGAAAAGTTGAAAATCGACGATCTCAAGGTATGCAAAGATAACCTTCGAGAGAGATGCTGTCAAGATGAAATTATTTCTACGACGGGATAGGATAGGAGCCACCAAATCACATCACTTACGTTTTTTGAAAAGATTTAATAATACAAGATTAACACAAAAATCTACAATGAAGAGACGATGTCATCGTGTAATATCCCTGCGTGGAAGAAGACAAAAGGCTTCCACATATAAAAGGCTTTACCAAAACTTTCCGGCATCGACTTAGATAAACAGAGATTCACGAGCTTGAACCCGTTTTCACTGGATGTTGTGTATCTCTGTGCGGGGCTCGCCCTCTCTACTTGTCCCACATCGATGGCGGGATCCCTATCTATCCTTTTTAAGTTAACGCCGTGTGAAGTGGTGAAGGGCCAAGCCGCTGGAAGAAGGGGATGGGCCATAACCCAACTTATGTTGGGCCGGGCTCAGGAAAGTCCCCGGGCCTCTCTCTGCAGAGATGCAGTCTCGGGAACGAGATGAGCTTTGAGAGATTAGGGCCATCCGTCGCCGGCGCGCGACGAGGCTGAGACGCGTGCGGAGCCTCCGTGGTGCTCGCTTCCCGAAGCTTGAATTGGCCGATTCTCACGGTTATTCACTTCGCCCAATCTGGGCCTAACAGAACGGGGCTTACTCTCCAGTGGCTTCTCTTTTTAATGTACAAACATGGGTTGTTTGAATTTGAATATCTATATCGTCATTGGGAAAAAAAAAAAAAAAAAAAAAGAAATTATCAACGAGGCAAACCACCACAGGACATGGTATAATCATGGACTATGGAGCATCTATAATGGAATCGAATAATTAATAATTATTCTTATAATTAAAACAAAGAGGAACGGACTAGACAAAAAGCAAAAAGTGTAACTTAAATTTGCCCTTTGAGTCGAGAACATAGTTTTAACTAGTAAATTTTTGAGTAAATGCAACGTGTGCGAATTTGTTGAGAATTATTAACAAAAAGGAAATTACAGCAAGAAGAGAAGTATGAACTTTAATATGCCCACCAAAAGAAAACCTCAGCTTATGTTGATAAAAGGACACTGAAGGAAGGAGAAAGGAAAGTAAAACAGCTCATCGCCATACCGGAACATCCTCAGTCTTGCTGCTCGTGACTGCAATTCTCTTCATTCCTGCAATCGAGAGAATGACTTATTATTGCTAACCAACTACTCTAGAGAGCTTATTGATATTCACATCATATTTTCCTTTTTTTTTTTTTTTTTTTTTTTTTTTTTTTATCTAGTTTCTTTTATTTCTCCAGACTTATTTGGCTCAACTCACAGTCGCTGGAGGATTATGTTTCTCCAAGCACCGAAACTTCATTGCATGCGTGGAGATTCAATCCCCACAGTTGATTTATTCTATAGTATGTAGTGCAATTACTAGTATCGTGGACTATCCTTTTCACTCCGAAGTTAAATATATAAATCTCATGTCCTGAATAATTCTTTATCATGTCATAAGAGTTAATTTAGGTATCAGTGTCTCTAGATAAATTGCAGCCTTAAAACCTCATGCGGGACCACTATACATTTCTTCTTTGGTAATTAAAACCACTTGGGAGAACAACTGATTCTCACATTTTCCTCAGCCTGTAGCCGCTTAAATTATTAATTAACTTGAATATTTATTAGGCACCGTCGTCGAGCAAAAAAAATTCTTTAATAATTGTTTTTTTTTTTTCGTATATACACTTCTTCTTGATAGGATCAAGCAGACGTAGGAAGGGATGATCGCCCATGTCGATATTGTTTTTTCCCACTTATCGATATAGCTATTCAATAAGTTAGGCCCAATTAGTTTTTCACTCCTCACATTCTCGCACTTTGATATTGATTTTTTTTCCCACTCATCGACCGATTCTAAATTCCGTTCCAAAAAAAAAAAAAAAAAAAGACTTTTTTTATGCTGGCGAATTTCGAAAAGAGTTGGTAACGATAAAAAATTGTCGGTTAAAAAAAATTATCAGTAGTTTACTCGTAACTTACCAACGTATGCAAAAAATTAGTTGCCAGCTATTTTTGTTGGTTGGCAAATTACCAACTTTTTTACTAATTTAACAACTTATTGGTATAACTTATCGACGTGTCGAATTTATCAACTTGTATTAATTTGAGTTGCTAACTTTTTTCCAGTTAAGTCACCAACTCCTACTTGAGTCACTTGCTGATGTTTATTTGATTGTTTGGAAATTACCAATACTTCTACCAAGTATCTAGCATTTTTGTACATAAAGTGTTAAAATATTACAATTTTCAACTTGAGTGATCATGCAAATAAAATTACTTATGTGAAAAGATGCACGTCATTGGATATGTTTGAAATATGAATCACTATTTTATTTTTCAAAACCTTAACTCAAACACGGCAAGTCATCCAAATACCCTGTACTGACTTGAGATCTTCTAGCAATTAAATACATATGGATGACCGACAATATGAATTTTTTGAGATTTATTGTGGAATATAAGATCTTCAATGTACACAAAGTAAGTTCATGTCCTCGCTTTTCAGTTTGATACACATCTATATCTAATCTTGCAAAGGTTTTTTCAAACATTCGATAACGTACATAGCTAAACATCGTTCCAGTATTCTTACAAGTTTCAATCGGTACATTCATTGCAAATGGGAAGAAACCGGTATTCTTACAAGTATCGAAATACGAAGTAATGATTTTCATTTCCCAACACTTCACCAAGAACTTGGGAAGTTTGTCGGACTATGTATGCATAAGTAATCAGTAGAAAGTTCTTTTCTTGACCTTTTTTAGGATTATCTTCCAAGTATTTTTTTTAAGTCCGGTAATTGATCCTATTCAGCTGAAGTCTCTCTATGAATCGTGAATATAGTGATTCCACTTTAAAATATAAATTGGATCCCAACTCTTATTAAAAAAAAGAGAACTTTCTTAGCTAGATTAATTGATTGTCATTCTAAATGATTTTTCACTCGGTTACCCTTGAGTTGATGGCGTGTGTGAAATTAAGTTGAGCTAAGTAATAATCTAAGATAGTATATTGATTGATAAAACATAAAGTTAAACATACATAGAAAACACTTATACACCTCACATGGTCATCAATCTTAATTAACGTGACAACATTAGATAGCTCTAAAATCGCTCAATCTAGTAGCTTGTTATTTAGCGAAATAAAAAAGACTCAGAAGGAGAAAGGAAAGTAAAACGGCTCTGCTTATGTGGATACACAGCATCAGCAAGACGGAACATCCGATATGCCCTTGTGCTCTCTGCATGTCCTCTATCATGCCGTTTGTGACTGCAATTCTCTTCATTCCTGTAACCGAGAGAATGATTTTTTATCGCTAACCAACTAATCTAGAGAGCTCATTGACATTCACATCATATTTTCCTCTTTTTATCTAGTTTAAATTACTTCTCTAGACTTGTTGGGGTCATTCCACAGTCATTGGAGGATTATGTTTATCCAAGCATTAGAATTATAGCACGCATAGAGATTCAATCACTATAGTTAATTTATTCTACAATGTGTAAGTGCAATCGTTAGTTTTGTGGAATATCTTTTTTACTACGAAGTTAAATATATAAGTCTCAAGTTCTGAATGAATATATATCATGTCATAAGAGTTAATTTAGGTATCGGTCTCTCGATAAATTGCAACCTACAATTTTCTGCGAAACCACTATACAGTTTTTCTTTGATAATTAAAATCACTTGGGCTAAGAACCGATCCCCACATTTTCCTCAGCTTGTAGCCGATTAAATTATTAATGACCGTGGATATCTATTAGGCACCATCATCGAGCAAATGAAATTCTTTAATAATTTTTTTTTTTTTTAATATACACGTCCTTTTAATCGGACCAAGCAGAAATAGGAAGGGATGATTACTTACATGGTTACTGCTGCCAGAAGCCGATCCCGAAGACGAATGTGGAATGTACCTCGCCCACTATGGAGAACGAAACGGCAGATCAAAGATAGGAAATCCCACAGTAATAAATTAGTTTTTCCTTGAAAGGAATAAGTCCCACTAAAAGTTAGGGCAAGGGAACGTGCGGATGGGTCTTGAAAAGGTGCTTACGTTTTTGGCTGCTGCACTGAATGCTTCTCTGTGTGGTATCTCAGGATTCGCCGCTTTGATGCGCTGTATCTCCTCTCTATTGTTCATATATTTTACATGCAGGTATATATTGGTTAGTTCTTCACTAGTTTCTTTTTCTTTCCATATGTCTATGAGCAGAAGAGAAAATGAAAGAGAGTAAAAAATTATCTGTGCTTACTTCATGAACCGGTTGTAAGCAGATGGAAGCCTGTGCTTCTTCTCCGGAGCTGAAAAAAGGTTAACGATCCATACAGGGCTCAATGGGCCAAGAAAAAATTGAAAGAAAGAAACGAAGTTAAATGATGAGTCTATTGGTACGTTTCACAACAAAGGGGGCAGCTTTGGGTGATAATGGCTGATCGCCCGAAGTTGAGGACGAGGAGGATGATGACTGGCCTCTCCTAAAATCACTGGAAAACCCCTGCTTCCCCAACAATACAAACACTTAGCCGGTATAACATAGCATAAAAGCCTCGAATAAGTTTTAAAACGATTAGTATGAAACTTGACATGGCAAAAGATCGATTTGAGTAGCCGGTGCTAGAAAGAGTAACATATATGTAGTATTGATGCATCATTTATGGAATTAGAGTTACTATACTAAATTACATACATGTCATGAAGATATGGTTAGGACTGCTTATAAAAGGCATTCCTTGTGCTCGGGAGATGCGTAGAAAGAAGTAGATAGAGAGGAGAAGAAATGGACCTGAAGGCTCAAGGGATGATCAAGACACTGGCCTTGAAGGGGAGTCCTGGTGCTCAGGAACGAGAGATTGCTGCAATGCCCACATTTCACCGTCACTGTGTCCAGCATCCTCTTGCATGGAATCCCCACCTTCAAGATTGATGAAGAAGAGGAAGAAGAAGAATAAACCCTTCCATTATTACAAGACATAATGCTCTCTAGACATGATTTCATTAACTCATCTTGTGGACTTTATAAATTGATCCAAAAAAAGGAAAAAAAAGGAAAAAGAGACCCGAGCGCAACAATATTCGTTCTTAGAGTAGAGAGGAAGCTCAAAGCTTGTCTCTCTCTATTCATAAAGCTATAAATTCATGAAGTTGGCAATGAGAGTTAGATTGGAAAGTGATTAACTGAGGTAAGACTTACAGCAAGAACGGTGTTGCAGAAGTTGCACCGGACATAGCACAGATGCTCGGACGGCGGGACTTCCATGCTCGCCTTGTCTTCCATATGATTCACGACTCCTTCAACCCAACCAGAGGAAAAGGTATATATCTAAGGAGAGAGAGAGGGAGAGAGGGAGAGAGAGAGAGAGAGAGAGAGAGGGAGAGAGAACTAGGGGTTGAGGGGCTATGTAACGATATTAAAGAAGAGAGAAGAGAGCGAGTGACTGAAGCAGAAGGGGATGGGAGAAGCGTCAAAAGGAAAATCTAGGGTTTGTGAACACCAGGTCATAACGTTGTACCTGCACTGCGATTTGCAGATACGGAAGTTTGCACGGGGACTTGGTTTTTGGTCTTTTGCACTTATGACTCTCTCCTGCTACTCTAGGGGGTACTTCTGCTTTACTAAATACTCGCTCCTCCAAACTTAGTATCCCTCGTTAGTCTCACGATGTTCTCCTGTCACACATGCACACGCAGATGCACAATCATAATAGCTCCGTTATATAATGTCAATTCAAACTTTACCCGCCATTAATCTGATTCGATTTACTTACGATTATTACTGGGATGGATTTCTGTGGGTGACAATTTGGGGACTAACAGGTCAGGTAGATTTCATCACTACTCATTGGTTAAATTAGCTTAAGTTCCATTTGATATAGATATGAAATAGAATGATAACCATTTTATGCATTACTGATGGATATTCTTATTCCTCTCATTATGAGTAAGTCCACATCGCAATGAGAGGATGAGAATAAATATCGAAGGTACCTTATGATGTCTTATGTGTATTTATCAATTGGTAGACTCGTGAGATATTGGGAAATGTGACTTAATCTTCTCTGAGTTTATGTGTAATATTACAAAAATAAGAATGGATCTTCAACTTATATATCTTACTACTTCATTTTTCAAATGTAGGAGATAATAATTTTTCGATTACATTGTTTAAAGTAACAAAAAAAAATGATTTGCATATTATTCTTATTTGCCACTAATTATACTGTTTAATTTATCCAAGATGGAGATTCTTGAAGCCGCCACGTAGCAAAATAATATGCTGTCTATTGTATATTTTCTATTACTGATACTTTCATATCCAAATAGTTACTCATCCAATATTGTGCTCGTATGGTAGTTCATGCAACCATTCTCTATTACACGCAGATAACTTCTATCTCATACACAAATGGAAGTGTAGGAGAGTATTCCATGGTCAATTTATCATCATCATAGAACATACTCACATAAAGGAGAAACATATTGAATTATTTCCTATTTTCATTCAAGACATTTTAAATTACTCTCTTTGGAATATTTATCAAACACGGACTTATTATAGGTTGATGGAGTAGGTTGCTACATAGATATATCTCGCACGTTGTCAAGTCACTTTGCGAAATGACATGCAATGCCTACGTTTATTAGCATAATATTGTCATGTCAAAAACCGCGTAGTGAAGGATACTAGTAGCAAGAGGATTAATCAACGGGATGAGCGAATTTGATGATAGCCCAACTATCGTCCAAGGCTGTATAAGATTGCGATTGAATGGCTTTTTGACACGAAGGAAAGATGTCATTTCTGTCGATGCTTTCAAACATGGATGTATCTACACTAATCTATGATCAAAGTATAGTTATGGCCAAAATGGACACAGAAAAGCATATGTTTTGCAAGCTAAGTTGAATTACATGAAAATGCTGCAGCGGCTAAAATATCGAGTATATAACGTTAAGGTAGCAGAAAACCACGCACACGAAGAAATCCTGTAATGATTGGTGATTGCCGAGAGGAAGAAGTAGGAGTTGATTGAAAATGCATGAAGTCAACCCTTGTCGATCACATCAATGGAACCCAGATAAAAATAGGCCACGATCTGCTTTGATAAGTGAAAGTCATTGTGTATAATAAAGCAAAATGGAAATAAGAAAAGAAGGAAAAATCGCTGTTCATCAACCAAGATCGTTAGAAGAATCTCCTTTCGTTAGTCTTGGACAATATAAATTAGTAGGGATAAGTGCCAAAAAAGTCCTAAACCTTTTGCATTTGTGCCGATTTGGTCATAAACCTTTTTTTTGGTGCCGATTCAGTCCTAAACCTTTTTAAGTTGTGCCAATTCAGTCCTTTCCGGCCAATTTTGGCCGGATTTTTTGCTGGACGCCGCCGGCGGCGACGTGGACAATTTTAATAATATTTTAATATTTTAATAATTTTTTTATTATTTATTATTTATATTTTTTTTCTTTTCTTTTCTTTTTGTTTTTTTTTCCTCCGGCCGGTCGCCGGACCTCGGCGACCGGCCGAGGCCACCGCCGGCGAGGGCGAGGCCGACCTCGCCGGATCCGGCGAGGTCGAGCCTCGCCGGCCCTCGCCGGATCCGGCGAGGCGAGGCTCGCCCATGGCCGGATCGGCGAGGCGAGCCTCGCCGGCCCTCGCCGGCCATGGGCGAGGCTCGCCCTCGCCGGATCCGGCGAGGTGAGCCTCGCCTATGGCCGGCGAGGTTCGACCTCGCTAGATCCGGCGAGGGCGAGGCTCGCCCATGGCCCGATCCGGCGAGGCGGCCATGGGCGAGGCTCGCCCTCGCCGGATCCGGCGAGGTCTAGCCTCGCCGGCCCTCGCCGGCCATGGGCGAGGCTCGCCTCTCCAGATCCGACGAGGGCGAACCTCGCCCGACCTCGCCCATGGCCGGGGAGGGCCGGCGAGGCTCGACCTCGCCAGATCCGGTAAGGTCGGCCTCGCCCTCGCCGGCGGTGGCCTCGGCCGGTCGCCGGACCTCGGCGACCGGCCGAAGGAAAAAGACAAAAATAAAAAATAAAAATATAAAAATATAAAAATAAAATAAAATAAAAATATTTAAAATAAAAAAATAAAAAAATATTATTTAAAATTGTCCACGTCGGCGCCGATTAGGCCACGTCAGCCAGTCGGCGTCCAGTCAGCAAAATCCGGCTAAAAGGACTGAATTGGCACAACTTAAAAATGTTTAGGACTGAATTGGCACCAAAAAAAGGTTTAGGACCAAATCGGCATAAATACAAAAGGTTTAGGATTTTTTTGGCACTTATCCCTAAATTAGTACCATATTAACGTAGACATTTTCAAGTTAGGCATGACGAGAGACCGAATCGTAGAGAACCATTTTGGCAAAGGTATCTTGTCGATTGCCCCTATTGTGGCAAGAAAGATATTGACGAAAGCTCATGAATGAACATCGAAATTAGTAAGAGACGTCCACTCGAATACATAAATTAAGAAAAGACCGGTCGCTAGTAGACATGAGTGGAAAGAAGTCATGATCATCACCGAGAGAATTGTCCTTTATAGTTTTGTTATATAACACGAAGGTAAATCATGCATGAATATATAATTAGATCTTACACGTTTTTCTATTATATGTCCATTCGAAAAGAAAAATACGTATAAATAACCTGTTGAGTAGAATAATGCATGGATGAAGAAAATGTCAGTGTAGAGAGAGAGAGAGAGAGAGAGAGAGATCAGGGTTATCATTTTGATATTTGATCCATTCCACTTTAGGGGGTGCAATATTAATTTTTAGGAAAATGACAGAGACAAGTGCTCAAATCACATGACAACTGTCGACCAATGGATTATTTAGGGACATGATGGGACGATTCCTGAATTGCCAAAACTGGAAAGAAGGCCATTCCCACGCTTGATTTCTCCAGTTTTCTTTGTTGGTATAAATCGAATTTCCCAAGAACCCCACAAAATATATGTTGTACGCGCACTCACTCTCTTTCAATTCAATTCAATCCTCCTCAACCCCCCGCTCTCTCCCCCCTAGGCCCATATATATGTATATATACATATATATATATATATATATATATATATATGTGTGTGTGTGTGTGTGTGTGTGTGTGTGTGTGTGTGTTTTGGTTTGTTTTATTTGTCGCATGGACGTGGTTGGATTTGAAACCCTAGCTAGTTGCATCAGGCCATTCTCTCTCTCTCTCTCTCTCTCTCTCTCTATCTCTCTGTGCACTGTGGTCTCTGATCCTTAACGGATTTGGACACAATCATTAGATCTGTTGTCACCCTACAGTAGTACCTCTATTTGGAAACTGTGATTTGACTCATCTCTAGCTATGCTCTCTCTCTCTCTCTCTCTCTCTCCGTGAGAACGAATTGCATCTTACTTCTCGTGCGACTCGTGGGGTTGCTCCTTCCAAGAAATGAAACTTTGGTTTCCTCTTGCTGGTTTCACCCCTGAAGAATTTCTTTTCGATTTTAGATTTTAAAAATTGCTGTTCCAATTTGTCGGTTATATAGTTTACAAACGCATCTGAGTCTCTCGTCTTTTAAGACAATGTGCCATAATCTCAAGAGCTTAAATCAAATTATTATATACTTGCGTGAATTTTAATCCAAAATATGTTACCAAAAACAAGGTTGGCTTATTTTAATAGCTTGCTTCTTCGTTATTAATCAAAGAATCAATGGAGAACTTCTTTTATCATACCTCGAAAAGTAAAGTAGTAAAGAATTTCGATGTACTTGAACCAAACATTTGACCACTCCACAAATATTTTTGGGTTTCAATGGGCTTCATCAAAATATAAAGAATTTGAAATAGTTAGTGATAAATTAATGATAATAAATTGAGAAATTAAACAGATTAGCTTTTATTAGTTAAGCTCAGTCAAAAACTAAACTTGTTTAGTTTAGAATTTTCAAAATTATTGCTTCATTTGAATTAAATCACTCATAAGCGAGGCTGAAACCTTTCAGAAGTTTCTCAACCCGCTCTTGAGTTAAACATGCAGTAGAAGAATGAGAAATTACTAGCTCTTATACGAATGCACCTTCCAAAGTTGGTGGCACTTGAAACCCTATGTCATAAACAATGAGAAGAAGTAAAAAGGACAAAACGAAGAACAGAAAAAATTGAAGGGAGAGGCACTTTCTTTGCATGCTCTATGTTTTGATAACGAAAGAGTCGCATGGTAGTGCCCCTTCTCGTAGGGTATTGCCAAATGTGGCTTTAACAACTCTAGAGCTGGCTTTGGTTCCATGGCATCGAGGCAAAAGTACTCTCTAGGTTACTCTCATGCGATCGATGGGATCCATAAAATAAAAAAATAAAAAAAAAAATCAGATTTAAGCTCAAAAGAGAATCTCCTTTTATACTGTCTCCAAATATTTGAGAACCACCAAATACAAAATGAAAATTGGTGAATGTTTGAGGCGTGCTAAGTATTGTCCACAAGGATAATATCCGCCTATCATAGACTGCAGAATGCTAAATGTGACTATTATTCTCCGTTCAACAAACCTTCCAATTAGTGTGCGTCCTGCTATCAGGTAGATCATAAACGGACGTGAAATCAGAAGAGAGCAAGACTAAAGAGAATATATCATATTAAAATTTCCGGTATGTGAAACCTAAAATTTCCGGTATGCATAGAGGAACCAATATGAAAGTAAACTAGGTCAAGTAATGGTTAGGAAATGTAAATGTCAAAACAACTAGAAAATTAATTCAGAAAAGGCTAGCTGAGTAAATTTTACAGTAGCCAGTTTGATCGTCAATTTAATGTACCAAAAACGGAGGTTGGAGATGTGCACCCATTTTTCAAGCAATGTGGGGCAAAGAAAGCGAGGAAACATATCTTTTAAAGTACTACGACACTTATGACCAAAAGAAAGGTACCACGACACTTATATATGTGGCTCAATATTACTACATGAATCGTCCCATCACCTTAATAACATATTCACTACATAGATGATATGATATTCAAACAATGGTAAGGGCAATTACTAAAAAAGTTCTAAATTTATTGTATTTGTGTCAATCCAATTTTGGCGAATTTTGGATGGAAATTACTGATGTGACTATCTAGTCAGCTTTAGCCATCTTTCATTACATGGCAGACATTGACAATGATAATTTTTATAATTTTTTTTATTTCTTTTCTTCTTCTTTTTTCCAATCCTAGAGCAGCGATATTGTCGGACCCTTGCCTAGTCTAGGGAGGGCTTCACGATTGATGCCTAGATCCAAGCGAAGGTTGCAACTGATGCATTTGCTTGTGGCTGGCAAGGGTTGCCAACCCTTGCCGTAACCCTTGCCGTCCTATAGTTGGAAAAAGAATAAAAATAATTGCAAATATTATCCACATCAACACCCATTATGACACGTAAAATGATCGATATTGACAAGACCATCATGTCAATGATTTCATATCAAATTTGGTTAAAGAGATTGAATTAGCCAATCATCAAAAGGTTTAAAGTAAATTGGCACAATTAAAAATTTAGTATTGAATTAGCCCAAGTAATAAGTTTAGAACTTTTTAAATAATTTTCCCATCAATTGTAGGTTTCTCATATGGATGCCATGATCAGCCAGCATTAAAATGATAAGTCATATGTATAGAGAACTTTCGATTTTGGTTTCACTTGATTATGCATCACAAAAGCCGTACAAAGAACTAAAGGTAAATCAAAGAACACCAAGGGGTATAACGAGGTCAAATATACATGCCAAATTCATAATGTTTGACAATAGACAATCAAAAATCAGAATGGAAATATTCACCGAGTGAAAAGCATTTTTTTTCCCTTTCTCATATTCGAAATATTAGTTTTATATATATATATATATATATACGTTACATGCGAACTTACGCATTAGACATTAGGAGTAAGCATGGTTTCAGGGTAGCACCTAGAATCTAAGAACCAAACCGATGGAAATTTGTAGGTTCCAAGTTCTAATATATACAGGATAGGTTCCAGATTCCAAAAGATAATAAACCCGTTTCGATGGGTGGGTACTGGATACTTACTTAGAGGAACTTGAAATCTAAAACCTGTAACCTAAAACTTGGAACAAGTTTTAATATTTTTCTCGGTTCATGTATTCATATGATCTTGTAATATTCTACACCATTCGATGATGAGTATATAATCTATAGGCACTAGTTTGAGCTTTCATTTCTTGATTGAGACTTTTACTTTATTAATATTCATATTTTTCGTGTGTCTTTATGGTTAGTGAATTGAAGTAATAAGTAGTGATTATTAAAAGTTTTAATTCATTGCAATAGTTCAATTAACAATATATGTGGAACTTAGATAGACCCTGGAACCGATCTTGAAACTTGTGATAAGATAAGTTCCAAATTCTAGGATATATAGAGTAAATTTTAAATTCCAAAAAATGAGAAACTTGTTTTAACAAGTAAGTTTCAAGTTCCAAAAAATGAGAAACATATTCTAACAAGTAAGTTTTAAGTTCCAAAAAATGAGAAATATGTTCTAACAAGTAAGTTTCAAGTTCTAGGTGGAATCTGTACGGAACTTGGAATCGCTCACCCTTATTAGACACACCAATTACATGGGCCCTCATGCTCTTTTGCATTCATTCATTTTACCAAAGAGTGGGGCGAAAAAGGGGGGAATGCTCTTCATTCCTGGTTCTCTTGTAACTAGACCCTCTAGAGCCACAAAAATCGTTACTTAGAATGGGATTCCAACCTAGCTCTAATCCCCTTATAAAACCTCCGTTATTGGGTAGTCATACACTTCATATATTTCTAGCGATTCACATGCTATTGAAATAATATTCAAATCAAAAAGTAGATTTAGGCCAAAATGACATCATTTTAGCATTATCATTCATGTTTTTGCCACATCCGCGCCACGTAGGGGAGATAAAATAATTTTAAAAACCACGTCGGCATTTCCTTTATCTAAGTTAAACGGAGTTAATGGAAGGATTTGATTACACTAATTTAATAAGTTTTATGACTTGATTATATTTTTTGAAAGTTTTAGAGCTCAATTGTATTTTCGTGATAAGTTTTAAGATTTTTCATACATTTATCTCTATATAAAAATACATTAAAAAAAAAAAAAACATCATCATCAACATTACATCAATGATCAAAGAAACAACCGTTATAGCTTATGTCTTATTTATTATCTTCTATGAATCAAGGACTCTCTTAGCATCATAAATTTCTTTTTTGCTGAAGCCCCAGTCGTAGCTTGATACTCTGATATGTAGCCCGTTGGGTGCTTCAACTCTCGGAAACTCATGAATTTCGCTCTTCCCAACTTCTTCCTTCCTGCAATTGAAGCAGTCCCTTGTAAATTGACCTGATCAATACTTTAGCAATTATAAAAGTCCAGGTGATTTAAAAAATAAAAATAAAATAAAAAAATAAATTTACACTAAAATTAGA
Organism: Eucalyptus brandiana; assembly: GCA_014182725.1. Classification (NCBI taxonomy): domain Eukaryota; kingdom Viridiplantae; phylum Streptophyta; class Magnoliopsida; order Myrtales; family Myrtaceae; genus Eucalyptus; species Eucalyptus brandiana. The sequence continues at coordinate 37,596,132 of CM024669.1, forward strand.
GCAACATAATTTACTTGTATCTAGTTGAGAAATAGTGAAGGAGCATAGAGATTTTGAGGAAAATTTACCAAAATAGTCATAAACTTTTTGCAATTATGACAATTCAATTTTGACCTTTTTTTTTATCAATTGAGTCATAATAATTTTATATTTTTCTCAATTTAGTCAATTTGGTCAATTTTGACTAGCCGACACTAACATGGAAGCTAGATATCTTACGTGGCGCAAGTGTTGCTAACATGAATAATTTTTAATAATATTTTAATATTTTTTCAAATTTTATTTATTAATTTTTTTCTTTTTTTTTTTCATTTTTATCTCTTTCTTTTTTTGTTTTCCTTCCATACGGCTAGACGCAAGGGTCGGCACCATCGGCCCTACCGATTGCTAATAAGGGCAAGCCATGGCAAGACTTGACCTCACCCAACCATTGGCATTGGCCTCGCTTAGCCATGGCAAGCACTATTGGCAAGGTCAATCATGCCACTAGCCAATCAATTTAGATTATTTGTACCCGTCTACACCGACTATACCATGTAGGATAGTCGAGTGTCTATGTCAATGTCGGTCAATCAAAATTGATTAAATAATCTAAATTGGCATAAATACAAAATATTTATAATTCAATTACCAAGAAAAAGATTATGATTGAATTAATACAATTATAATGAGTTTAGAATTTCTTTGATAATTCTCTTGTGATTTTGACAATGCCCCCACTCCTTTCCCGGGCACGGCCTACTTCCTCCACCAAAGAGGAAGCAATAATTATGGGATTCCAAGCTCTTGTCCTGCATTTTAGTCCCAAAAAGAAGAGGAAAGATAACGACCCGCATGGAAAAATTAGATAAATTACAGAACAAATTGATTCATGAGTGTCATGGCATTTGGTCGTAGTTGATCTCTCTAAGGTGGACGCATATTCTCCATTCTTTTGGAATAGCAAACCAAGAATTTTGCAAGAGAACATAGCATTACAAACTTCCGAGAACAACACACGCATTGAAATTGGAATTCAGAACTTACTCGCAAGGATCATGGATTACAAAGATGCATGTAGATGATAAGTGAATCAAAATAGTCGGATCGAACCTACGTGTGTGATGCAATCGAGGGTGCTTGCAGCAAAGCCTTTTTTTTTACTACAATTGATTTCTGAGCAAATAAAACATGTATCTCGAGTAATGAAGTGAGAGCTTATGAAAGGACCATTTAGTTCCACGTCTATAGTCTTCTTCCTCATCAGAACGTTTACGATTGTAGCCAACCTTGAGGTTTCCAAGATAACCTGCTTACAATCATCTAAAACTCCAAGATTTTCTACTAACTAATTAGTGTAGAAAATTTATTCACATAGACAACTAATCAATCAAGAAAAATGGATCTATATATGATTGTAAAACATCAAGATTAATAAATACAGCGGAATTAAAGTGTACCTGTTTGAGCCATTACTTCACTTTAAGAAAAATAAATCACTCTGATAATCAGGGATCTATCGGAATGCCAAATCTTCCTCTCTATGACCTATTTCAATATAGCAACTTTCAATGGGATTAAAGAAACTGATAGGTATATTCTACCATTTTATAGGCTAGAGAGGGGATCTAGCAAACCCTAATCAACAGCGTGTCAATTGGGCCCTTCCCATTACGGGCTTCAGTTAAACACAATTGCCTACACTTTGCTGCTCAACCGGGCCCGTTATCACGGATGTATGCCAATACCCAATTCAATCGATCTTTGTAGAGTTCAACAAATATTGGAATATCCATTAACCCGATTATTTAAAATAGAAAATCAATTAATTAATGTAAGCCCATATTATAGAAAATTTCCAATATTCTCCCACTTGGGCTACATTAATTAACTTATTTTATTTTGAAAAGATTTTATATTGAAAACGACACTATCGGGTTAATAACTGAAAACTTTGTTTTATGTGGCCACAACTTTTAAAAAATAATATCCCAATAATGGCATCTCAATACTAATCCAATCCTATATAATCTTAGTATAGGACTATGGAGATCAATGTGTTAAGAAAATGTCACAACACAAGATCTTCCATAATCACATATAATAAGCATTATATTTTCATGGATCATGGGCCTAGTAGTGTAGTAAGAAATAGTGCCAATATGTGATCAAAATATACACTATTTCTTATCGGTCCTCAATGCAATTTCTCAACGACATGAAACTGCATTAACGCAATTTCTAAACAACATGAAATTGCCTTAGTGCGATTTCTAAACAACAAGAAATTGCACAATTATGTCACAATTCAACATGAGATTTCATAATCAGTGACTTTAAAGATACTGTTTTATACTTTCATTTCTCAGTTAACAAGAGAAAGGATAATAATATAATCAATAACAACAGTTATTAAAATAAATGCTTTAATAAACATCATAAAAACATTATCAATCTGTATATAACTATAATATCCAGAAATACAATTTGTATAACTCCTACTAATAAAAGAAATCAAAAGAATCTAAAACACCCATATTCTTTACAAGTTTTTTAAATAAAATGGGTCGTAAACCTTTTGTTAGAGGATCAGCTAATATGGACTTAGTTATAATATTCTGAATTACAATATCTCCCTTTTGACCAAGTCCTTAATAGTATAATGTTTGATCCAATTAACATTTCAACCGTGGCATTGTTGTTATTTATAACAAAAATAACTTTTTGTCACACATAATGCAATAAGATCAATTATGGGCAATAAGTATTTTAACAAAATAATTAGTACATTATAAACTCCCATTTGGGTAGAGTGTATAATGCACAATTATTTTTCACAGCATGAAGTTTATAAAGCAACAATAAGGAGAATTACATATAATTGTCAATGATCCATCCCCTTTGGGCAAACAAATCATTTAAATTATACATCTCCATGATATCAATATATAGAGATAATAAAAGAGAATTACATATAATCTTCAAGATTCAATCCCCTTTGGGCAGACAAATCCTTTAAGTTATATATATCTCCATTATCTCAACATAGAGGGGAATTACACATAACTCTACAAAATTTATCCCCTTTAGGCAGATAAACCTTTTGAGTCATACATCCCCATCATTCATCTCTAATATATCAATATAGAGGGGAATTACATATAACTTTAAAAAATTTATCCCCTTTGAGCAGATAAATCTTTTTGAGTCATACATCCCCATCTTTTAATTTTGGAATTTATCTTCATGCAATTTTCAAATTAATATATGCAATAATCCCCTTTGGGCAGGTAATTGTATATACTAATTTTTATCAATAGGAAACTCCAAAAAATATATGCCCAAAATTCATCTAACAATATGAAGCACTTTACGACATGTGCTTCCCAAGATCATATTACATTTATCAAGCAAAAATTTTTGCCACAATTTTTTTTAAATTATTATTTTAATATTTCGGACTCATGGCAAAACAAGAATGGATGCGAATGGTTACTAGAATTAAAGGGAGCCAAAAATTTCGTAGCTATCATTAATCATTACATCAAAAAATCATGAGGATAATCTTTATCTCACACTTCCTCACTTTGTCAACCCTTGGTTGACATATTTAAATTTGGCATCTTTTAAATTTGGGAAATTTCATAGTCATGCAATAACTCAATCTCCACCTATTTGACACAATCATATCATCTGAATTTAGAAGTATCATTCATGCATGTTAGCATGAAACCCACAAGAGATCAAGCAAAATCTCTATAAAAAGAACTTCTAAACCTTAATCATGTTAAACTAGTCCACTCTGATAATTCGTGCTAAAACCACACAAGAAGACATGAAAGGTCCGTTTGGTTCACCAGAATTTTCAATAATATTGATTAATTCGTATTTTGATGCTATAGTCTTCCGTCAGTCACCGGTCCAAAGATTACAATAAAAATAAAAGAAGCTACAAATGAATAGATTTAAAAATAATTCCCATGTAAAAAAAAAAAAAAAAAAAAATCATTCATGTGCTTCTCATCATGCACCATGTACGATTTTCCCCTTTTGAACCTGGGTTTCCACAAAGCACTACACAGTAGACTATGGACTTTTCTTTCACTACTGAAACCTTCAGCTTTTACATCTCTCTAGCCTAATCCTAATCTTTTTTGATAAATAACATCCTCTTGTTTGTATCTATATACATTTGGATCTCGATACAAAAATATCTTGGTTTCATTGTATCGCCTTCAATGGAATTTTAAACCTTAGTCAATAAAACACCAATGCATTACAGGAGCCGTGCGAGCAATTTGCAAAAAGATTAGAACAAGTTTGGAATTTGCTGGTCATGCCACATTACTCAGCAAATCAACTATGAACCCAACAAATCCAGATAGATAACTTAGCATAAAACCACTTGTACAAACAAAAATCACAGTTTGGTCTTTTGCTCATCCCACAATCAACATATTTATGGCGAAATCACAATGAAGCCTTAAAGTAGCAGTTTCATTTAGAATCTAGCAACAAGATGCACGCACCGTGCGTGAAAAGCAAAAACCGACTATTTCCATCTTTAAATTTTGATATCCCGACAACCTGAGAAATATTAACCATTGGTTCTCTTTTCTAGACTATAGGGAGCAACATAGCCCAAAGCTTCAGCGACTCACTAACTACTTAATATAAAAATAACCCAAATCAACGAAAAGTAGGGCATAAATCTCGACTTTATAACAGCAAAACCTCAAAAAGCACGCCATAAGCGTCACCCATTGCATACGTGGATCAATTGATGCGTAATCTCGGTCCACCGAGTAAAACGACAAAGCGGCAATCAAGGAAAAGGAAAGAGGTGCAAGAACCTAATGCGAATGCACAAAAACCCTGTACGCACAATCGCACCGAAACACGAGGCGGGAGGAAGAGAAGGCAGAAACTCTAACCACTCATCCAGAGCGGAACAAACAATCAACTACAATAATCTCTAAACCAACCGTTGCTACCGTCGAATAAAAATTGAAGGTAACACTAGAATCTAACTTAAAATTCTAGAACTTTTTCTATATATATACGAGACAATCACTCCAATTGCACCATACATAGCAACCCAAAACCCAAAAATCTCGAGTAGCCAGTTAAAAATAAATAAAAAATTCTCTTTTCCAAACAAAATGATCACTGCACAAGCTGCATCTAAAGAATTCTACCACAAGATTTCAGATCTCTAAAGAAAACAAGAAAATGGTGATCAAATACGGGCACTTACTCAGGATTGACCCCTTTGAACACCAAAAAAAAAAAAACAATCTTTGCCATGGGAGATGGAGCCCAAGGAACTTTCTTTATTGCAATTGAAAGATGCTAAAACATATATATAACAATGCCCATGCAACGATTTACAATGAACATCAACCAATTGCAAGTAATTTGAAAATTCTAGAACTTTTCATGTATAAACCCTAGAATTTCAAATTTAAAATTCTCTCTCAATTCTCAACGAAATTATATAAATTATATATGGTTGGAAAGATCTCGACATGTAGAACAAAAGCCCTATGGTTTCAAATCAATCAAGCAAAAAATCCACACGAAAGATAATGCCCATATTTGGCTCAAAGAGGAAAATTTCGAATTTGTCCATAAAAAGATAAAATTTGGGTTCTACAATCATATATGACAAGCTCTGATGCCGCATGTAGAAAATTTATTCACATATACAACTAATCAATCAAGAAAAACGGATCCATATATGATTGTAAAACACCAAGATTAATAAATACAGCGGAATTAAAGCGTACCTGTTTGAGCCATTACTTCACTTTAAGAAAAATAGATCACTCTGATGGGATCTATCGGAATGCCAGATCTTCCTCTCTATGAACTATTTCAATATAGTAGCTTTCAATGGGATTAAAGCAACTGATAGGTATAATCTACACTTTTATAGGCTAGAGAGGACCCAAGAAACTTTAATCAATAAAGAATGGGCCATTTCCATTACGGGTTTCCAGTTAAACACACCGCCTACTTTTTTCGCTCAACCTGGCCCGTTATCAATAGATGCCAATACCAAATTCAATCAGATGGGTTCAACAAATATTGGAATATCCATTAACCCGATTATTTAAAATAAAAAATCAATTAATTAATGTAAGCCCATATTATAGAAAATTTCCAACAATTAGGACATACAAAGGAAAGAGTAATGGAAACCAAATGGGAACTCGAATCGACACATACTGCCCGTGTAAATTGCATGGACTTGTAATCATTCCAGTGGATCGCTTCTTCCGGTTCTATTCTTTTGTGGATTGCTAAATTTTCTATCTGGGATTATTTTTAAAAGTAGGTAAAAGAAAATTTTAGTAAGCACCATGAACGCAGATGTGAAAAACTTTAAGACTTACTTTAATCTCTTGAGGAGCGCTTGGATGATTGTTTAGATACCTGAGAGCCGTCATTGACGTGGTCGACAACGTCTCATGTATGAGACGGTAATTATCTGATCGGTTATCTCTTCGTCATTAAGATTGCGGCTCCCGTATTCATCATTCATGAGGTAATAAAGCATGTCATCATGCTTAGCTGAAGAAGCCCTTCTTTCCTTCGTAACTTGTTTGAGCATATCGATGACTTCTCGCCTTGCCTGTAAATTAAATCAACTTAGAATGATCGTTCACCGTAATATTCAAAAAATTCATGACTCACGTATAAACTTTGTCACGGTACCTATTAATCGAATTTTGTGTCATACGATACCTGCACCCCACGATAATATTGTGTGACCTGATATGTTGATCGGCAGTGATATTGTTCCTCTTGCTAGCTTGTTAAATTCTAGTTCTAGCTCGAAAGCTTCAAATATGAAATCCGATTCCAACTCCAGAATTTGCTTGAAGGCAATAGAAAAAGCTGTCTGAAATTTGTGGCCATCACGAAACAATACAAATCTCCCATGACATAAGTTCTACAAAACCGTCTTTTGTTGTCGCAAAACATTAGGTTCTGGACGGTTCGTAATTGTTGTTAAAAGACGAATTACCAGCCGGTTTTGTCTTGAATATAAAGAGTCCTCCCTTCGTCAGTGAAAAATCTCATGTTCTTATGAATTTTGCGCAGCAGATCATCATCCTTCATCATCGCAGGACCTACGAGAGCTAGAAATGCCCCTCTCATGCGCTTGTGAGTGGCGCCATCTACAGTGGCAATGTTGGATCTCCCAAGTATTTCCAGATGGGATTGTGGGTAAACAGGAACTGAGACCTTTCGCTTCATTCAAGAGGATGTATCCGTTAAGCTTTAGGTCCATGGAAATCACTTGGGAGAGCTTGAGACATGTGATATGAATACACTCCCGTACCTGCTCAATCATGAAACCAAAGAGAAAGTTCAACAAAGGATTGATCTTTTTCTTTTTGTCTTTTTTGGGGGAGACATCACAGTATGACCGCTTTCCTTGTGGGGAGAATGCCGCAGTAAAAAGGGTGATGTGCAATAAGCAAAGGCAGCAGAATGTTTGAGACAAACTGTTTATGAAGAGATTGTCTGATGTGGAACGTGTAACTTCAAGATTTTGGTAGTCAATCAAAGGTACAAAACGTGTGGAATTCCTTTTTAGACTTCATATTAAGCTCGGTAATAATAACCAAACTATTGAACTTTTATCCGATTTGTAATCTAATATGTAAATTTTTTTTTTGTTTTAGTTTAGTACATAATCTTTTCAAATGCAACTCAAATTGAATATGATACTTTCATTATAGGGAATGTTGTATCATATACTTCAACGATGTATCCGGTAGAGATAATGGCGTGGACAACCACCTCACTTCTTTCTTCCAATTCAGTAAAAAGCTTTGGGGTTTTCACGTGATGGCAACATGATTCATTGTGTTCGCTAACATGACATCATCTTGAGAAAATAGATAAAATGACAGGGTAAACATTAGGCCATATCAGCAAATTCCATTCATATAATTAAAGGAAGCTTGAATTGATCCAGATGTTCAACACTAAGGTACCTGATATACGTCTCGGATGATTGACCCTTGGTGCCTAGCGGCCGGACCCAAGCCCCTGGGGGCAGCCAAAGCCCGGTGGGCCAGCCCGGGTCCCCTGTGCTTGGACTCGGGGACCGGGCGTTTGATCCTGGTGTCGTATTGCAAGGTTCTTTTCCCATGAAATAGACAGGTTGCGAAAAGTTCGGGTCTCCAAATTTTACAGTGGGCACTTTCGGTGTCATCAGTCCTTAACCTGGAGATGCTTCTCTAGGTTGAACACCAGATCGCTCGTCATAGCATAAACGTTTCTCACCAAAATTCGATGCTAATCATATTAAAGATGCATCTATTCACGTTCGTTCAATATGTTCAAGAACAATACAGAAGCCGGGACGAATAAAACAACGTAAAAACTCATACTTTGCTTTCTTCTTACTGGTGAAGCGCGGTTCTTCTTTGAGGAAGGCTGTGGTTTCGCCCAGAAGTGGCCAACCCAGTGTTCCCAGAGGCAAGCCTTTTGTATTGTACCTCATCTGGTTCCACTTCAACAGGGCCAGGCAAATGATGGGACTCGCGATCAGCCGAAGGGTGACCAAATAGATCTCCATCTGATGCTCCCGTTCCGATAGGTGTTGATTGTCTCAAATCTGCTCCAAGATCTAATAGGTTCAGCATTGTGCTGTGCTGTCTGAACAAAAAAGTTGTGGTATAAATACCATTCTCTAATAAAGTCTAATGTCAAGTCTAATGAGTAAAGATGTAGTAATCATTGATTTTCCCTCTCTTTTCAAGATCCTAGAATATATACATGTGTTAGAATATTTAACTAAAAAAAAAATAGTTTCGTCTAACAAACAGCTCAAGTTTTGCGATCCCAAAGTGACTTTTGAAGAGCTTCACTAGGCAACCAATGCATTAGAAATGCATCGTCATATCAAGTTTTCATTGCTGAATTAAGTAGATATTTAGCTCGTTATTTATGGACCTTTCAAAAACTCAATATACTATCACTTAGATTTCATTATCTTTTGGGATTCTCTTACCAAGGTGAGTGTTTTCGGAACCATTAGTCGCCCTCTTAATTTTAACCACTTAAACCTTCCTTAAAAGATTGTAAAAGTTGGCAAGGCAATTGAGAATTTGCGCACTACAACATTTCGAAATCATATCAAAGTAATTAGTTAATCCAAAAATGTAAGATTTCGATTTCAATTTCCTCCTTGGATTTGCAACCACATGACGCTGATGATTACGAAATCTACTCTTTGGCATCATCTAATCGTGATGCATAAATTCTATAATGTATATTCACCTATGTCATATTGAAATTGAATGCGCAACCGTTTGTTTTAAAAATTAAAATTTGATGATACCTAATGTATTATTTTAAAAGTTTGACGCCCTTCCATCATGTGAAAGCTGATTTGAAAATGTGGGTAAAATAATTAAAATGAGTGTAATGAATTTTTTTTTTTTTTTTTAAGGGTTGTGGGGGGGTGTGGTTTTGTAAGTATGATGGATTAGTTGAGATAGGTTCCTTTTTCTGCTGCAGTTGGTGGGGGACCGTATTCAGGCTTGTAGCCCAAAACCAAGTTGGTAGAATTACAACCAAGCTCGAGTTCAGGGCTCAAGCCCAACGATCCATCCATTCCGGAAAAAAAAGGGACGAGGATGAAGATAAAAATGTCGGAGGAGGGTTGGAAGTCGACACCCGAATAATCTGCGCCGCCGCCGAGAGGATCCCCGCCGCCGTCGTTTGGTTGACCGGGCGCCGGAGGGGCCGTCGTCGCCGGTGGCCAAATGCCGACCATCACGAAGATGTACTCGATGCAGGAAGCGTCGCAGCACAACACCAAGGAAGATTGCTGGATTGTCATCGACGACAAGGTCGTCTCTTTCTCCGTCCTCTTTCTTCCTCCGGGGTTTTGGGCTGTGACCCAGATTTTGTTTCGCCACCTTCGTTTCTGTTCGGTGTGATTCTGTCTTGCTTGCTTGTGTTTGCAGTCCCCTGTTGTGGCTTAGGCTCCGGTTCTCGGGTCTGATTAGTTAGTGACGTCAGTATCCTGTCCCATATGTTCTGTGGTTGGAAATTCTTATGCCTCAACGCCCTTTTAGTTGCTGATCATTTCTGCTAACTTCAGTAGCCTGAAGCGATCCGGTTTCATTATAGTCATTGGTCAAGTTTGAAGCCCTTCTCAATGAGTACTTGAAAGAGCCAATTTATGAAATGAATGTTAATCGGAAAATGAGCCAAAAGAAGTCCCTTTGTCCTTTCTCTCAAAAATGAAAACCATTCGGAAAAATAAATGGCCAGCTACCTGCAGTTCTAGTCGAGGAAAATTCGAGAGGGATTTATGGAGAATATTATGATCCCTATACAGTAGCATGTTATTTCATGGATTTATGCAATCCTCAGTTTAGAAGTTTCGGTTTTCTTGCATAAATGACGTTGCTCTTGGCTGCAATTTGCTGGCATCAAGTTCATTGAGTTTTGCCATTGTTTGTAGGTTAGCTGAGAATTAATTTACTCTGTTACTGGAGGTGTCAAGTTTGGTTATAACACATGGGGGAGTTGGGGGTAACAATCGTGTGAATTATTTGGGCTACACAATGTTATACATAGTGTTCATGGACTCCCTTCCGCCTTTTGGCTTCTTTAGTTGGATTTGCTTCTTAGGTTCTTTTCTTCATAGCAGTTAGAAAGGAAAATATAAAACAAGGTGTCATCTCCTCTGAGCTTAAAAATTCTTCTTGTCATTCACAGCAATGTCAAAGCTAGTTGCTTGGCATTGGCTTTGGTGATGTGAAGTAAAAGGGAACCTTCTTCCGCAATGCCATGGATTACTTTCAATGAGTTAGTAATGAAAATGCTACTCTCGGGTGGATTTTGGAGAGGAATGTCAGGGGAGATCGTGAAGTTTTAGCTCCACCCTTTGTAATATCTTTTATTTTTCAGGACTTAGTTATGTACCATTTAACCAAAAAAAGGGTACATTCTCTGAGTTGGAGCACAGCTTTGATGTTGGATCATGGTGTTCTTTTTTCTTTTTTTGATAAAATCATTACTTGCGATACTAAATTCTAGTGGTCTTTATACTGATGAATTCTGTTGCCTATAAATTTGAGGTAACAAAAAGGAGTGTGTGAGCGCGCACGCGCTCGTGTGTGCGTGTGAATGAAGGAGAGAGAGTAATGGTTGGTATCTGGATTGGGGAAGAGAGAGGCTGATAGAAGTGGAGAAAGTGGATGAGGGAAACCATTTTCTATAGTGATCACTTGTGTATTATAACTGTTTAATCCTCTAGTTGCATTTTATTAACACTAATCAAATTGTTTTTCTTTGAACGGAAGTGTGTGGAATTCATGGACTTAACAAAAAGTGGTTGTGAGTTTTTAATTGATATAAGTTTTCTAACTCTGGAACCTTATGATAGGGTCACTGCTATATTAGATGGAATGCTAATTTTGGCATCATTTTCCTCTTGCCACTTGCTAAACAACAGTTGTGCAAAATATTCGGAGAGAAAAATAGTACTGATTAACGCAAGTACCAGAAAGAAATAAGGAACGTATAAGAGTAAGTATGGCATGTGCATGTCTATGCTCTAACTAGTTGTGTTTTTTCTGCACAGGTCTATGATGTGTCATCGTACATGGATGAGCATCCTGGTGGGGATGATGTTATCCTTGAGACAGTTGGTAATTTTCTTCACCTTGTTGATAATACTTAAGTTTGATCACATTGAATACGATCCATTTTAGATAAATCTCATGGTATTGGTTAGATGACCATATCTTTCCTTTTTCCTTGCTAAAGGAAAAGATGCTACCGATGGGTTTGAAGATGCTGGCCATAGTGACGAAGCAAGGGAGCTGTTGCAGAACTTTTGCATCGGGGAGCTTGACACATCTTCCCCAGTCATCCCAGAACTCGAAATATACTCCAAAGGAACAGACTCTTCTCAGAAGCTCATGGCCCTGACAAAACAATACTGGGCTGTTCCTGTTGTTGTTGCTGGCATTTCAGTGATTGTTGGCTTCTTATATTTGCGTAAGAAGTGAAGAAGTCTGTTTTTTGCATTATGTCTCCTTCTAAAATGATTTTTTGAGTCATGTAACAATGATTTAGAGAAACTGGATTTAGATTTGGATAGAAGTCACCAAGATTGTCGAGGGAATTCTCCCTGTTGCAAGCCATTAAAAATGTTGTATTCTTGCTATTTTCAAATAGCATCATGTACTATCAAACTCTCATGTGAATTTGAGGATTCATTTGGTGGGGTGGTATGTTGGGCTATTTAGTTAGGATTGTGTTTGAGCTATCCGAGGACATGCTTAAGTATTCATTTATTCCAGCAGGAGTGAACCTAGCGCAACGCATCCGTTCATTGTGCAAGAGGTGCTAATCATTCTGCCGCTGGTTTCATCTTTCGTAATTTTGTAGACTTCCTTGCTGATCAATGAATTTGTTAAATAAGTTGGTTTTGGTTGATTAAATGACGAGCCATTTTGAGCCTATAATCAGGGTGAATGCAATGGATGTTGCATGATCTATATGGGTTTTGTTTTCGATCTAGGGCAGTCTTTTCGCGAAATACTGAAGAGGGTCATCCTGTTCCAAGAAATGCGCTCACAACCGTGCACATCTAGAATCATGCTCACGCTCAATGCCTGGATATAGTTCTGTCAGGGACTCGTAATACTTTCGGGATCCGAACTGCTAACGGGTCATTTTGGTCCTAATCTTGGATAAATGTGAGTCCTCATGTCCGTAGACATCATCCTATCAGTCACAAATCATCTGCAAATTGAGCCACAAATCCAAATTGATGATGGGCAGATGCTCTGTCTGCAACCCAAGGCATCGGTCTGTAGACGTTCTCTACCTCCATCCGAACGCTGCATTCTGTTGCTTATGAGACGTGACAACGAATGGATCTTGAAAGGAGGAGACGGAATGCTAAAACGTTGACGGACCTTCTGATTGCCGGGGGGCGTTAATGACGAATTTTTGTCCTGAAGTTTTATTCTTCCTTGCGACATTCCATGTTAAACATTATCTCTCTTATAATTTACAAATTGCAGTGTGCCTTTAGCCAACTTTGTGCTTTTCGACGCGGTCTTTCTGATTACGTTTGACTGCTTTGATATTAAGAGGTTGTTCGAGTGCTTCGTCATCCTCCATAACCTTTCCTGTGATTTGAGATCCATTAAAAATCATATCAAAGTAATTTATATGATGTAAACCTCCTGAAAAGATATTAAAATTTAAAATCGGAAATCCTTTTCCCTTGCATTGAAAATAGTCGCATTTTTCTTCAATATCGCTGTTGGCCAAATGTCCTGCCTCCGGCTCCGCCGCCCCGCCGGCGGTGGAGATGAAAATTCGTGGCGGCGAGTTGCTCTTTTTGGGGTGGGGTTGGGGGTAAATGACTTAAAAGAAGACAATCCGCCGGTGAAAAACAAAAGAAAAGAAAAGAAGAACGGACGGCAATAAGAGAGCCACCCACCCTCCGCTGATTAACTGCAAACGCCCTTCGCTTCTTAAACCCGAGCAGGTGGCGGAAGAGATAAACCCCTTCAACCGAAGTCTTTCTCTCCCGACGCCTCCGTCTGCTCCCTACTCCGTATAGTCGATTCGTGGGTTCCTCCAGTTCACCGAGTGGATGTCAAGGGTGGCCTCTCTCTCCTTCACTCACTCGTCTTTCTTGCCCAGGTTCGCTTCTCTCTCTACCTCTCTCTTTTCTCGCTTCCTGCTTCCTTTTTCGTGATTTGAAATTGTGCTTTTTCGTGGGTTGATTTGATTATTCGCGGTCGGCTTCTCATTTTGCTCGTGCGCTTGTCCAATGATATGTTTTGTTTTGAAAACTTTGTGGGACTTTTCATTTTGCTCGTGCGCTTGTCCAGTGATATGTTTTGTTTTGAAAACTTTGTCTAGATGGGCATTGCTCTTAGAAGTGTGTTATGCTTGGTTGGCTGTAATTCAGCGGCAAGAACATGTCTTGTCTGTGTTATGATTTATGTTTCTGGGTGAGCTCTTGATTGTTCATATCAAAGAATCGCTTTCTTTTAAAACATATTGTTGTCCCGGAAATGCGGATGCTGTTTGGTGTTCAATTGAGTGTTTCGCTGTGTTTTGTGCGGTTCCAACCTCCAGTTGTTCTGTTTTTCTTCCCTTGCCTTGGTTTGGGGGTGGGAGTGCATTGTCATGTAAAAATGAAGGCTTGAAACCATTAACATAGGTTTTGAATTGATTGCTGTGCGAGAGAAGAAATCGATGGTTAAAGTCTTTTGGCGACTATAGGTGAAATGATAAATTTGATGTCATACCATAGGTGAGATGACCTAGCCCCATTTATCATTTTCTTGCGACAAACATCACCTCAATCTGAAATTTATTTGCTTTTGCCTTATTTGAAAGTTTATATGAGGCTGGTTTGGGTCACTCCACCAGTCTAGTTATCAACTTGTCAGGTATGATTTTTTTTTCTAAGGCATGAACTCCGCAATTGCAGATGGCATAAGAATTGCCCTTTCTATTCAACCCAGATCCTGGTGCTCCGTCAAGATGTTAAATCACCAAATAAATGGGCTCTTGCGAGTGCGTCTAAAACAAAACTTGTAGAAACTTCAGCTCCAGAACAAATTGAAGATAAGGCTGTTACTAAAAGGAGGACATCTTCTAAGCAAGCTACTACTCGTACTAGAAAGAAAGCTGTTGTAGATACCCCAGAGGAGTCCTCTGAATTGATTCCTAGTGATAAAGAAATGACCGTATCCGTAGCGCTGGAAGATTCCAACAAGAAACAGCGAAGGACTCGTAAGAAAGGTAGTGTCTCAGAGTTTGCTGCTAATTTGGTGCTTGTCTTAAGCTGTGGTCATTTCTAATATCTACAGCCAGGAGGCATGCATCTGATTTGAATATTTTTTTGCAGCTGCATCTGCTCTTACAACAACGAAGGAAGAGAAAACTAAGAAGGTAAGGAGGCGGAAAAAGAGTACTCTGGAGGTTGCTGAGGACAAAGCTAGTGAAACTGAATTATCGGATAATGAGGACTCCACATTCTTTGCAAGTTTAGATCAAGAGAGTGATGAGGACCTAGATCTGGGAAAAGACGAGGGAGAGGATATTAGCTATACATACGGTTGGCCTCCTCTTGTTTGTTGCTTTGGAGCTGCGCAGCATGCTTTTGTACCATCAGGAAGGCCAGCGAACAGGCTTGTAGATTATGAAATTCATGAAAGGATGAAAGATGCTTTATGGGCACCAGATAAATATGTAAGGGCTCCAGGGGGGTCAGCTGGAAGTGTGGCTGTTGCCCTTGCAAACTTGGGAGGTAAGGTTGCTTTAATGGGTAAACTTGGGGATGATGACTATGGCCAGGCCATGCTATATTATTTGAACATGAACAACGTTCAAACCCGATGTCTTCGCATTGATAGCAAGAGGCAATCAGCTGTATCACTGATGAAGATTGGCAAAAGGGGCCGTTTGAGAATGACTTCTGCTCGACCTTGTGCAGAAGATTCTTTGTCGAATTCTGACATCAATGTTGATGTATTGAAGGAGGTAATTTATCTTGCTGCTTTGAGAAAACCCTTGAGAATGTTACACCAGAGTTCCAGAGTGATATACATTACTAAGCTGAAAAGGGAAAATTTATTGTTTAACATCTTTACAAAATCTAATGTTTAAGTGTTTAAGCATGTATTTTTCTATTGGCGGTGCTGATATTTAAGTGATTTGGTTCAATGACTCATGGATCTCTGAAAAATCGCTAAATTCAGTGACCTGTCTAATAGTAATGAGCACTAATAAAAATGGACATCATGACTCCCTTATTTTAATTGTAAGAAAGGTGTGGTCAGTATGGAGGCTACACATGCATATGAGGAACCGGATGGACTTTACCCCACAATCCCTTTTTGCTATCATCTTTGTCCCTATATTATTCACCTGAATGCCCCAACCTGGTTCATGTATCTGATGTCCCATCATACAATAGTTAATGTTTGGTGAAGGATCTGCTTATTATAAATGCAGTCCTTCTACTCAAAATGCATGTTCTCTACTACTTCTGAAGAACAGATCAGTGCTCGCATTATCATTTATTATATCGTTTGAATAATTGATTATTCAAAATGTTGTGTATCCCTGATGTCCTTTAACATATTATGGAATTTGATGCAGGCAAAAATGCTTTATATTAACACGCATTCGTTGCTTGAGCGTAACATGAGATCAACTGCATTGCAAGCCATTAAGATCTCAAAGAGATTTGGAGGGCTTATATTTTATGATGTGAATCTTCCTTTGCCTCTTTGGCATTCTGCTGAGGAAACCAAATCGTTCATTCAGCAAGTTTGGGAGCTAGCAGATTTTATTGAGGTCACCAAGCAGGAACTTGAGTTTTTATGTGGGATTGTGCCATCTGAGGAATTTGACACCAAAAATAACTTGAAATCTAAATTTATCCATTATGAACCAGACATTATTGCACCTATCTGGCACGATAATCTTAAGGTCTTGTTTGTGACGAATGGAACTTCCAAGATTCACTATTACACGAAGGAGCACAATGGTGCTGTCCATGGGATGGAGGATCCTCCCATCACCCCCTTCTCTCGTGATATGTCAGCATCTGGCGATGGCATTGTTGCAGGTATGAGTTTTTGAGATGCAATACTAATATCTATTATAATTGTGCCTGTCTGTTACACCAAGAAATCTAAAAGTTCCACATGCTCTTTTTAAGTACGTAGTTTTTTGGTGAATGGTCTTGCATAGGAATGTTTCTTCAGGACACGTCATGATTGAAAGTAGTGTTTCTTCATGATACCCCAAAGAAAATGTCGGTGCTGTATTTTATTCTTATGTACTGCTGGCGTATTATTCTAGAGCTGATCTCTCCAATGTCTCACAATCATGTTTCTTTTGCTTGTTCAAAGCTCTTTCAAATCTCTGATTAGTGGAGACTAGGGGTAAACATGGTCCTAGGGTAGATTTTAGAATCTGAGTACTGGACTGATGGGACCCAGTCCAGTACCAGGTTCCACCTACCTAGAATCTTAAACCCAATACCTAAAATAAGTTTATGTGTTTTTTTTGGTTATATCTTTGCGCAATCTTGTGGTATTCCATGGCATTGCCATATAATATGAAACTACTAGTCTGAGTTTCAATTTCATAATTGAGACTTATACTTTGTTAATGTTTCATATTTTTCATATGTATAAAAATAAGTTGTGATCAGTAGATTATAGCAGTAAGTAGTAGTTATTAAAAGTGATGATTCACGTTCATTTAATAATATAGGTGAACTAGGGTAGATCTTGGAACCTATGACAAGATAAGTTCTAGTTCTAGGTATGCAAGGTAAGCTCCAGATTCAAAAAAATGATGAAACTGTTTCGACGGATGGGTTGTAGGTCTCAAGTGATCTATATGAAACTTGGAACTGCTCATCCTAGTGAAAACTAGAGAGATATTTCATTCTTTTCTTGGAGCGTCCCATATGGGGCCAAAGAGATAATTAGACCTCATTGTGCCATAATTTGTGTTATTTTTCTTTTCAGTTTATTACAACCATAGTATATCCATACTTTATAAGATATTTCATTACTCCGTATGTATGATTTGATCAGTTTTTAGCTTCTTCCTCTAAAATTCACTATGCGTCTTGTTGACATTCTGATTTTGCATCATCTGTCGTCATTGCTCCTCATCATTGTTCAAGTTGTTAGATCTCTCTCACCTACTTTGACCACTTCTCTGAACATCCTTATCTAAATTTGATGAGCAATCACTTATTTGTTGAAGCCCCAAAGAGAGTGAGTTCACTGGATAAAAACAAGTTTTTTGCTTGAAAAGGCAATTCTTATCGGTTTTACGACAGGATTGCTTCATTTCTCCTGGATACTAATGCTGTGATTTGCTGCATCTTGTATTGTCAACATGATGGAAACGAACTTTCTTACCAAGCTCTGCATTGTTGGCATGATAAAACGGTACTCTGCTTTACCAAGTTCTCTTTTGCCCATGTTTGAAGGTCTCGTGAGGATGCTGACGGTTCAGCCTGACCTCCACACAGACAGAGACTACCTAGAGCACTCAATCAAGTATGCCATTGACTGCGGAGTCATCGATCAATGGGCTGTCTCACGAACACATGGCTTCCCCCCTAGAGAAGATGAAGAGGAAGAGGTGTCGCCTGATATTAACGGCATAAGATCATTATCACAGAGGGAGTATCGGACAGTGCATTCACAATGATCATTTTCGCTTTCGACTAGCTAGCATTTTCTTCCCTGTAAAGTGACGATCTTATTCTTTTTTCTTGTTCCGTCTCTTCATAAATTTTCTCCACTTGTTTCCCGCCTTTTTCAAATTCACAGTCCCATGTGTAGACACATTGTAAAACTTGCCTTTCTTGAACTTCTTGTAACTGGTATACTTGGTGAAAGCCCACTGAGAAATCAACGGGAAGCTTGATTATTGCACTCTTTCACTGGTGTAAATAGGCATAGAAGAAACAAATATCAAACTGTTCGTCACGGTTGGAACTTTTCTCATCGTCTAGATATCAAGAGAGCTAGTACAATAACGGCCTTTTATTGATCCTCCGACCTCATCAAAATCTTCTCGCAGAAGGGATTAACCATAGTTCTCCACCATCCGACAAAAGAGGACGACAATTCAAAAATGGAGAACTAAACCAGATCTAGAGTTTGAATTTTCACTTCCTAAATGTGAAGGGATGTGAAAAGGGCGGAAGCATAAACAAAATCCACAGATGTTCCATCCCTCCACTTCACACAAAACATAAACATCAAGACTTGGAAAATTGATCGCCATCGAGCTTTGACACAGCCCCCTTGTCCAAAAACCACACCAACTTCCCCGTCGTCGGCTGAACCATTCTAGCAGGCAGTTTCGAGCAGTCAGGTTCCACATCGTCGATTGCCAAGTGCACGGCCTCTGACTTGGCCTCACCAGCCACAACCACAGCCACGTTGGAAGCAGAGTTGATGACCGGTAATGTGAATGTGATCCTCTCTGGTGGAGGCTTTGGGGAATCAGTTATGAAGGTCACCCACTCGCTTTTCTCGTTCAGCACTGCATGGTTAGGGAATAGTGAGGCAACATGTCCATCAGGACCCATCCCTAGGAGGATGAGGTCAAACTTGGGACAGTCGCTAACCTCGGAGACACTGACCATGCGAGCTTTCACTAGCTGCCTGATCACAAACTCGTACTCACTCGCAGCCTCCTCTGCAGAGACTGCATCATTAATGGAGTGCACATGGCTTGGGATAATGGGAACCTGCCAAAGTAAAAATAAGATGAAAAGAAAGCAATGTATGAACCTTTGATGAATGAGTTAAACTAGCACAAGGAGACTTGCTGTTTGAACTACGTGTTCATCTGGTGCTTATCAGTCCTTCCGAATCATACCCTAATGATCAACATTGCATCTACAAAGATTCTCCATCTATATGTGAAAAAGTTGACATGAACAGAAAAAATAAACTATTGCCCTGTGATTTTCAGGCTACTAGAAGCTCATAGAAAATAATTTCAATTAATGATTTGATTGGCACTTTTCCATAAAACAGTAACTTTGCCAAAAAAATTCTATAATACTAAATCATTGCAACACAGGGAGCTAGCTAATATAGAAGATTTTAGTAGCATCAAAAGACAGCCAAGCTATTGCATTACGTCACAAGTGTTGATGAATTGAAGCATAAAGAAATGAAAAGATGTTTCAAGCAAGATAGAGTCAAACTAAGGGAAGCTAAAATATAATGACTTTATAAAGCCATTTTTGGTTAAATTTCTGTTTTAGGAGCACGTTATATCTGTTCAACTCAGAAAAGCAGAACAGTCAACAAGCACCAAAATTTAAAGGCTAATGATGCACTATGCAAAAGTTGACGCAGATTACTTGATTGCAATAAAACTTCTCCCTC
Organism: Eucalyptus brandiana; assembly: GCA_014182725.1. NCBI lineage: Eukaryota > Viridiplantae > Streptophyta > Magnoliopsida > Myrtales > Myrtaceae > Eucalyptus > Eucalyptus brandiana. Next base: position 37,616,075 of record CM024669.1, read on the forward strand.
AAAAGTCAACTTTTTTGAAACTATGTTTTGCATCTGTTAGGACACATTGAAGACTGGAAGAAGAAAGATTAAAAACTGCAGACAAGAATGGAAAACTACCAGCTCAGTTAGCTAGTTATTGATGGAATAGCATACTATTTTATCATCTCTATCAGATGCATGAATTTTGATGTGGACACTTAATTTGCAATGTCCAATGGTTCTCCCTATATAACTTCCCTGCATGCAATATGCTAATAAAACCACATATATAGAGGTAAAAAAGATAATGAGGAGCAAAAGATGCCACACATTTGTCACGTCTTAGAAGTAGCACTAATGGGGAACCATAAATAGTTGAATTCGTATATATTGGAAGATGACTCCATATCACAGGCTATAGATCACAGTAAGTGGAAACAAGTTCACTGTCGTCTTAGTTTATGGTGATTCAATAATTATCTGCTGACATAGAAAATGCTTCCTTCAGAATGGTTCAGAAGAAAATGTAAATTAGGTAGGGTGATGGAGACTTGCACACAATTGTCAATCTACCTAAAAAGCGATTAAGCATAGCAACTAAAAGGACAACCCTAAAACTCAACCGAGAACAGGGAGAAACAAAACATAGTCAGATACAAATGCTGGAAGATGTGCAATACATGCTAGGATGTGTTGGCCTATTATCTGAAACAAAAATTAAACTAAAGGCTGGTGAACAATTCTTCCAATGAAATTGGCTGACGCACCAGGTTAAAGGCCCGGATTTAGAAGTTATACAAGAGAAAAAAAAATTCCTGAAACTCGAAAATGAAGAGATAATGGTTGATACATAAGCATTACTTGATGGAACTTAGTCCAATTATATCAACAGTCTTTACAGCCCTGTTGTTGTCAATTTTGGGTCCATACATCCAGGAACAGCTTAATGAAGAAGTCTATCTAGTGACCAGATGACAATAAAGCATTCAACAAGAACACAAAACTGAGCATGTACAGAGAATGTGTAGTGACCTTCCAGCCACATTAAGAGTCCCGAATATCATTGTGGAATCAGTCAAAATAATAAATGCAGACGTCAGTGGGAGAAGCAATGCAAAATAGGAGGCTTGTCTACATGCTAAGGAGAGAGGTGATCTCCCAGGTTGGGAAGGGCTTGTGAAAGTGTAGCAGTTAGTTCCCAAAAGAAGATTAAACGAACGCATTCCCATCATTGCAAAAACAAATGCTGACAGATTTTAATGGACTATACATCATTAGTCTAAAAAAGATGCACACCTTGGACAAGAGGCCGTCCTTCGCTAACTTATAGTTGCTATCAGTGTGGTTCTTTGCTACCACACGCTCATCAGCCCAGAAAATATACCATTTTGCCCAATCCACTGTCCTATTATAAGGCGCTTCACTGAGTTTCCTGCAATGAGAAATAAAATGTCACACAGAGAGCTGAAACTGTCCATCTGACAAAAGCAAGTAGAGGGAATGCAAGCATTGATACCCCATTAAGCCAATGAGAGAACCACCAGATAAGGCGATGGAGAAAACACCTCGCTCTTTCACCGATGCCTCAGATAATTCAGCAATGTAGTCCGCCAAGTCAGTGCTCAGCTCATCCAAACTTTCATGGATCCTCAATTCACCTCTATCTTTACAAACCACCCCAGAGAGAGCCATTCTATATGAAAGTCCAATTAAGCAAAAATCAGTACTTTGATGATAAAGAAAGATGAGATGCAAAATTCACCGTGTGGTTCAATTCTCCTCTATCTTTACGAACCACCCCAGAGAGAGCCATTCTATATGCAAGTCCAGTTAAGCGAAAATCAGTACTTAAATGATAAAGAAAGACAAGATGCAAAATTCTAGAGGAGAACAATTAAAAAACTTTGCTATAAGCAACTTGAAACAGCAAATACTGACAGGTGGCAACGGGCAATAAGAAAAATTGAAAAAAACGGTATTAACTAATCAACTACATGTTTCATAGATCTTGAAGTAGCCTGGAAATGAAAGACAGCACCAGAAAAACCCAGCAATGTTTATGCCTCACATGCATATATATGTACGAAAGACAACAAAGACGAAGGATAGCCACATTGTATGATCAATCAAGCACAATAAATGTGTGGATCCCTAAATCACAAGCATACTCATAATCCAAACAGCAATTATCGAAAGCCAAAAGTCCACCTTAAATCTGCCGCAGAAGGGTTTTCTATTTCTTTACCCCAAACTCAAAGCAATTAGCCACCATGGAATTAGATAAAATAAAAGAGCAAGAAAAATGCTTTCGTGCACAAATTGGTGATCGGTACTTGTAAAGAGATCAAGAGCAAAGCCATCGTTTCATACATCACAAACAGGCTTCAGTTCTACTGCCGACACAAAATGTACCCAGTACCCTGACTACAGAGACTCAATCAGAACCCTCCTTTAAACATTGGCGACAAAACGTCATACACAACCGAAACGATCAAGAAGAATCACGGGCAATCCACCAATTTGCAGACAGATAAACACAAAGTTATTTCATCCAGAACAAATTGGCCAAAAAAAATCTCTTTTTTTTAGTGAAGGAAAGAAAGAACCAAGAGGCAAGAGGCTTACACGGGAGGGACAGGAGGGTGGCAGAGAGGGAAAAGAACATTGTCCCGGATTAATATCAATGAAAATTCATGTAATCACGCTATTGATATGCTATATCCATATAAATTTCGCAAGAAATTCAGGGAGAATTTTTCACCTTCTGGGTGTCCCACGTGCAGCCACTGATCGTGACGAAACGCAAAACCCACTCTCTCTCTCTCTCTCTCTCGCTCTACACAAAGTAAAACCGAAGAAAGCTTCGATGAAAGCAGATGGAGAGACGCCCAGAGAGACAACTTATATATAATGAGCCTCATCCATTTTTCCCATTTTGGGGCCAATGCACTATTCTTTTTCCCCTTTTCTTTTTGGGTATACAGAAGAAGAGAAAAACCATCGGCGATAATCTCTGGGATGACAGAGACCCACAAGCGCTGGATACATAATTTTATTTTATTTTTTTTTTATTGATAGAATTTTGTTCAGTTAGCCATAAGTATAATATATATATATAATACCCAAATCACCTGAATTTCTGATGATTCTTCCATTCTTCTCTATTCCCATATTGTGATATCTGCACGGCCCACCTGTCCATTCTCAGCTGCTGACAGATGTACCAATAGTGCCTTCTGTCTTGCACGACAAAAACAGTTATTTATTTATTTATTTATTAGGAATTACTCTTGTATGGTAGTGGGGATCAATTGAAAATTCAGTTTTTTATTCTATTCTATTCTAAGCTATCTGCCCCTGGCACATAACATCTTCCTCCACTTGCTATTCATCTCCATGGCATACAAAGAAGAAAATATTCTCTCTCTCTCTCTCTCTCTCTTCTTTTTTAAATTAAAAAAAATTCTTATAGAAATTCTTTTTTGGTCGTCTCCTCAAAACCAGCTAATATACACTCTATTATATTATGCCTGTGTGTGGGAGAGATGTGTCTTGCACTTTACCCCACCTCATCTTGATCCCATAATTTCCCTCCACTGACACAACTTTTTGTTTCTTCAATAAATTATTGAAGAGTGATCTGATTTTATCATCTGCTGACGTATGGCTTGCTTATAATCAGATAATTATTGCTCCACATACGCAGCAACAATCTAGACATCATGTTTAGCCTTAAGTTAAAGCTCGCAAATTTGATATGTGTCTCACAAATTTTTATTTCCTTTTTTTTTTTTTTAACTTCAATGGCTAATTCTGTGCTGTCCCCTTCTAAAAGGGTGTGACATATATCTTTCAATATAGTACCTTATTATATTTTCTTTTTGTTTTTTTTTCCAAACCTCGTATTTACCAATTGATGAATAATGAAACTAGAAATTGGCCCAATTGCAGTTTCTTTTATGTAGTTCTTCACACGTAATTTAGTTCAAAAACATATATCTCATCTTAATAAATACCATAAGAATTCGATGTTTGCTTATGTCTAATGATTTCACAATACATATAACCATAAAAATATAAATAGAGATGGTGTGAAAACCGTTTATAACACGGAAGTTGTATTTGTGAGTCCCTTCTTTTGCGCTACCTATGTACTGCTCCGATAATTAAGAGACCTCTTCTCTTTCGAAAAGGAAATGTTAGGGACGGTAGAGTTGCGCCTCCTATGTATTTCCTACTTTCCATTCTTGAAAAGGATTATGCCGTTTTAGTCTGTTTAGGCTAGCTATTGATTGCTCATGTAATCTCAACTTTATGTCACCTCCATAAGTATCTTTCGAGTTGAAGAGAGCTCGACATCAATCATTTTCGTTTCAGTTTCCCTAACCTCCACCACCATGGAGTGAAATGATGGGCATATCGAAAAGTTGGTTTGGAATCTCTACTAAGGATGAAGAAAGTCGATAAGCTATATCAGATTATTTAGTTTTGATATTCCTTATTAATTAGCTGTGAAATAAATCGACGTGATTCATAAAAATAATGTGAAGTTTTGTGATATTTTAGGATTGTTTAATAACTTTTGCGAAAATGAAATTTGAAAATTGACGCTCTAATGATAAAAAAAAATCAAAATTACAATCCATTTTAGTGAATCTTCTTCTTTTTTTATATTTTTTGTTGTAAAAAGATGGAAAAGGGGACCAACACGATTTTCTCTTTTAATCAATTATCATGAAGGCTTGACACTTATTACAAAATGTTCAACTTGATTCACAATTATTCAGTCCTTTTATAAGTGCATGAGTATCCCACCGTAACCCGATCGATGTGTTAGAAACCCGAAAGTCTCTCCACATGAGATGGTAAGAACCCAAAACACAAGCTAACCAGTGATGTTTGCTCATAATATGGCTAGAACTTGTGGTTTTATGTTTCCACTAGATTACTATGTTTTGGAGTCAAATTCTATCAAAGCCTTGCATTTTATTTCTAGAATGGGATAATTGGTTGTCCATTTTTGGTCGAAACTGCCCCACGCACTCTCTCATTCCTAACTTTGACAAAGGGTACAAAGGACAGTGCTCATCATGATCTCAAATCCCACTTCCATGTCTCTATTTCAACAGGTTTCTGTAGGCAACTTTGTACATCTCTCTCTAGTTTGGCAATACACCTTTTCGTGTGAAAAAGACAATCTTGCCTATGATAGAACCAGGGGCCTTGGACCACTTGGCCAGATCTCAAGGCATAGGTGGTAGCCAATAGGGGTGAGAATTGGTCTAGGGTCAACCCCGGACCGATCCTGAATCGATCCAACCCTGCCAATTCTGATTCGGTTCCCAAGTAAACTTGGTCAATCCTTAGTTCTCGGATTCCTAGAGCAGCACTGTGCGGATTGGACCCAATCCTTAGTTCTCGGATTCCTAGAGCAGCACTGTGCGGATTGGACTACTCTCTCTCTCTCTCTCTCTCTCTCTCTCTCTCTCTCTCTCTCTCTCTCTCTCTCTCATATCTAATATATTATTTATAATTTTTTTATATAGAGAAGACCCTATAATAAAAGGCGTCAACAACATTAAACAACTCCTTAGTGAAGAGTTCAAGTAATTTTATATTATTCTTTAATAACTTAGATTTTTAATGTCTTGTATGGCATCAACAATCATAATTTACAAATGAGGAAAATGTTTTTGTGAGGAGTCATCACGACGTCCAAAAAGGGATAAACAACTTATCATGACATTTTCCTCTAGTGCTCATTCTCTTCTATCTTATTTGTCCTCTTAGCCTTCAATTTGCCAAAATCGAAAGAAATAACTTCTCCGCTCGCCACTCGACACTCACCTTACTCGCTTTGGGTTACTCATGCCACTCATCGCTCGATGCTCGCCTGGCTTGTTGCTACCCGCTCGATGCTCAATGCTCACTCTACTCAACGCTTGCCGCTCACCCCTCCTAGCTAACCTCACTCACCACCGAATCCATTAGGTTGGTCTGATGCTCAGTTGCCTTTTCAGGAAATACAAAAAATGAAATAAAAAATTATTGATCAATCTCGGGTTGATCCTGGAACCAGACCAAACCCATTGGGTTAGTACGATCCTCAGTCACCTTTTTAGAGAATACAAAAAATGAAATAAAAAAAAATGGATTGGTCTCGGATTGATCCTAAAATCGAATCGAACCCACTGAGTCGATTTGGTACTCAGTTCCCAACTCAATAGGGTCGGTCCTCGGTCCCAAAAATTAAGAACTAGCACTGTGCATGTTGGTTCTAAGGTTAGGGGGTGGACCAGCCTAACTCGGACTATGCTCATCCCTAGTAGCCAAGGGGTGTTTTCATCAATGAGGACCGTCCCCAATAATCCTCCAGCAGGGCACCAACAGGACTGCATTTTTTATTTTTACTTACCGATTCCCGCAAGCCTCACCTCCCCCCTCCTGATGGAAGTGTAAGTTTTTCTTTTCTACTATCAAAGAATACCAATGATTTCACACGAAAGAGATGTTGAACATTGGCAACACCGCACTTCAAATCATTCCCACATCAGGTTCTTCCTAGAGGATCATTGAATGTGTTCCCTTGCTATCTTAAGAAGGACAAAAAAGTATGTAAGCATCGTGAGGGAAAAAGAAGTATTTGATCCCCAAAAACAAAAACTGAGCTTACTCATTCATAAGTTTCCTCTTTTGTGTCTTTTCCACGTTTGCTCCTCCGCTTTTCCGTAGATTTTGCTAATTTTAGCTTTCTACTAACAATTCCTTGTTAGTTGACCGAGTGCTCATTAATGAAGCAGGATCTTTAAAGCATCTTCTATTGTATCTTGATTTAGGTTTTTTCCACACCATATTTCGATCTACCTCTTCTTCGATCTAGAATTCTTGGCAAAAACCCTCGACTCCTTGAATACAATGGGATCTCGATCTAATGAACCGTAAATTCTCACTCTATTCATTTACTAAATGACTCAATAAGATTAGTAATAAACCAACTATCAAGTCCGCATGAATCTAATTTATTTAAACATCCAATCTAATCTCATGTTTGATGTCTTGCGTGAGAAACGATTGTGGGGTCTTATAACCTCATGATATCGAGCAACTTAAAGTAAAAAACATTTCGAATCCCCATAATAAATGATGTGTCGGGTCACATATTCTATGCCACGCAACTGTCTTTAGCTGAGAGAAAGCAGACATCTCAACATCTCAAAGAGTCATGGCGATTGCAAAAGCAGTACTCTCGTTTCTTTTCATGGGAAAGCTACAAAACAGCTTTCGCAGATGACAACAACGTTAATGACTTATAATCAATGCGAAGGAACGACTTTAGGTCTTTCGAAATGATTGATTGTCGATCCACAGTTCCTTAATAGAAGTCATTATGAAAGGATTAGCGTGTGGGGATCTAACTTCAAAGGTAAAAATCATGCTCTTCCAGTTAAAATTATGGGGTCGTCTTTTAGGAAAGCACATGGGTATCTTCGTTTCTTCACCATAAAAATAGCTAGCCAGGGATCTTTTATTCTATTCGACCAAGAGATTCTTTCCCTTGGAGTTAAAGACTGACAATGTCTTCTCTTGATTGATGATGTCTCTTAATCCTATTGCTAGGCGGTTGTGTAACCTAATGATATAGATGGGGCTTTACATGTTTGAGCTCACTTGATTTAGAAAATGCATTTTGGAAGTTTGTTGCTTGATGAGCACATCAAAACTTAGGCTACATTTGATGATCAATACAAAAGTTGAGACAAGTTAAATTTTATTTTATCTCGTGTTTGGATCATGTCCAAGATAGGATAAGACTAGATTAAGAGGGATATGACCCAAATAGAAATATTCGATGTGAGGGATGGAATAAAGGTGAATAAGAATTTTTTTATATTCGTGATATAAAGCCTATTTTTCTCAAATAGCAAATTTCTTAGGATAATAAAATTAAATGAATAATTAAATCTAAATAATATGTAAGTTCCAATATAAAAAGAAAAAGAAAATTCAAAATAACAAGACAAAGTTAACAACAATTTTTGTTTATATATATTTGAAGTTCTTTTTTTCTATTATATATACTATATATAGTATATATTTGTATTCCATATTTTAGGTGTATTTGTATTTGAAGTAAATTAGTATAGTTTGTTATTTAATGAAATTTTAATTAAGAATGATGGAAGGGAATAAAATAAATAAATAAATAAATAAGAGAGGGGAATAAAATAAAATAAAATAAAATAAGTAAATAAAAATGAAGTAGAAAAACCTAAAGTTTAAATGAACAAATTTAAACTTGAAAATAATCTTTATAATTTTCAATGAATGAGAGGCGAGGAGATCACTAAAGATCGCCTATCATCTCCTTCTCCTTCTCCTTCTCCTATGTAGTCGTGGTTTGCGTTAAGCTTCACAACTCTTTTGTCACTCTTTAGTTTACCATGAAACTACACAGCAACAGTGAAAGGGTCAAAGAGAGGCAAAGCTCCTTCTCCTTCATAACTCCTAGATTCAAGTTAAAGTTTCATGAAAGTGACGAGAAAGTCGAAACATTATATTTTTCAAAATCGCAAATATGATCATACTTTCCATCTCATACTAGATTTGGCACACACTATCTAATATATCTCGTTAGTCTCACCATAGCCCGTTTATATATATTGGCATGGTCAAGCCCGCGACTCTAGAACATTACAATAAGCTCCTTTGTTGTTTGAGATTCAGATTTCACAATAATCACATATTGATTGCTAGAGGCTATCTCTGTTTGTATATTTGTGATTTCTCTAAAGGTAAATCGTGAGAAATTGTTGCCATTTTCGTTTGTGCATTTCAGATTCTTTACACTGATATGCAATTCTTACCAAAGAATGAACATGACAAGATATGAAAATATTTGACTTATCATCATCATTCTCCAAATTGTGGATAGGATAGAGCAAGATCTATGGATTTCATATGTTACCATATTCGTTTACACTTATTTGTAGTCCTTACTAAACAATGAATATGATTCCACTTTATCACTACAATTCACCAAACGATAGGATATAGCAAGATTTCTGGATCTCATAATCTATCATATCTTTAAAGCCAGATGACTAAATGCAACCTAAGTTGATGAGTTCACCAACTTCGAATAACTTTTGTGCAATTAAAGTCAAGGGTGAATATTAGTCTTGGTTGAATCGAAGGCATTAATTAGTCTCTGCATGATATAATCATAGTCTAGATTAATTTCATTACATAAATGATAATTAAATAGATAGATGAGAGTTTTCGGATGGAAGTTGACACCATGATTAGAATCTGGGCCCAAACGAAAAGAAGCTAATCGTCATATCAAATCATGATTGCACACATGACTTACAGTATTAGAAATTCCAACCCAAAGCTTACGCTATTAAGTGGAGTAGACTACATATATATAAAGAGCGTATAGAACATTTTGTCAAGCAATGTGGAACAACATTTCAGCATGCCTCTCACACACAAATCAAATTAAGAGTGGCATGTGGAATTTGACAGATAGGGGTGGACGCACACATGCGAAGGGGATAGCATTAACTTTGATACCATGTAAGAAAGTTCAACTTAAAGGTTTGGACTACAAACCTTTAAGTTGAGGGAGACTATGTGGATATAAAGAGTGTACAGAATCTATTGTTAAGTCATATGAGACAATATTTCAACAGTATTTATGGATTTGATATTTAATTCCTGATGAGCTCATTGATCATGAATTCTCGATGGTCAAAGTTCAAGTGACATACATTGATGCGAATATTTTTCTGTTTTAATGTATTTTGGCCTGAGGAATATGTAGAAAAACATGTAACTTGCATCATGACACAACTCCTATATGAATTAATTAACTCGGTGCCTATTCTCGACATAGTTGCAGATATTTTTCATTTTCAATATAGTAAAATCATTGTCAATGATGCGTCATTCATCATGTCGATCAACTGCCCCGAATTTGATATTGCCGTGTTTAGGTTTGAATTTCTTATCCCTACCTATTCTGTCATTTCAAGTGTAGATGTCGACGTGCATCGTCATAGAATTTTTGAATTGTTCAGACTAGCTCCGTTTTACTTCCTTGTTAGAAATCTCCCAATGCCCTCGCTTTCAGAGAGAAAAACTGTTGCATTCAGTGGTCTTTTTACTCTTCATTATTGAAGAAATCGATTGGAGAGAGCAGACGTTGTAGGCCAGGATAAGCCGGTCCCTCTTAAACCCTCTCGCCCAATAATAATTCCAGATCCAGAAGACATCTGCATCAGACTTCCCTCTAATTATGTGACACTCTTGCCTGTTGTTTGATTCTCTTCTTCTTCTTTTTTAACATTTTTTCCTCCTTTCAATTCATAAGTTTAGTTTCTAATAAAGGTGATAACTGGGTCCTTCTCTAAAATTTGCATGCCCTCTTTTTCAAGCTGAGCTCAGCTAATCCCCAGTTAGAACCCTACGTATGTCGTAGGCCATGATTAGTTTTCATGCTTATTTGTCGCCGCAGCTAGTAAAAATGGGAATTGGGTAAGATGCGGTTGAGCCAATTCCAGTAGATAATCAAGTGATTGGTAGAATTATCAGCAAACCATATGGCAGTAGATTCCACATAGTTCACACAGGTCTTAGATGATGGGTTCCAAAATTCCCAACGACAGATCGAACCGAGACCCATTTCCCTATCCACCCCATGTAGTTCAGGAACTTGCTTCTTCTCCTTCATTAGGGTTTCATACTCCTCACGTTACACAGCACAATCTATACTCGACATGACAGTCATCACACACGGTCGATATACATCATGCTTCAACCGCAAACACTTCACGGGTTTTCCGGACAACTGCAGTACGTTAGAGAAACCCGATCCATATAAAGCATGCCGCCAAGTGAGAAGATATTGCACACTCCTACATCATAGATCAATAATGCTAGCTAATCCAAACACCGAGCCGAGAAAGCTTGACTTTACATACAAGGGATGATAACAACATCCACACAGTGGGGTCAATCAGCGAAATGACCACTCGAGACTTGTGAGCTCTCTTCCATTGAATTATCCACCCCCCACCCCACCTCTCTCCAATGGAATGATTTCCAGCTACATGCGAAACAGAGAAACGTCCTTGGCAACACAAGGTGGAGCTATCTACCGAAGATGGAGACTGGTTCTGTTGCAAAAATTTGGAATGAAAACAGGATAATATACTCCAATGGGTTAGGCTGGGCATGAAAAGTAAAAGGAATGTCCTAATCAACATGATAGGACGAGTAATAGAGGGGAAAAAAATCCACTAGTTAGCCATTGGTGTGGTATGGGTCCACTTATATCTGATGATGAGCAAAGCCAAACATGGTTGCACATGTCAATCAATTGACAACTCCCCTTTTTTTTGCCTGCTTTAACATGATCTTTTCCTCTTCGTGTGGCCCCCGTTCTTGTCTCTCCTTGGATTTTGGGGAGAGGGCAAACACGTGACGTCATTCATCTTAACTTTGCTGAATCCCTGAGCAATGAGGAGCGGGGATATCAGGAAGCCGTATGAGATCCCTCAAAACCTTGTGATCTCCAGCGACTCCGAAAGAAGTGCTGTCGAAGATATCGAGGTTAGTTTTGCCATGAAAAATTAGCATCACCGTGGAAAATTGCAAGTAGAGTTCAAATGAATATTTTGTCGAGGAGTCACGGTGCCATAAACTCCATTCCCCAGCCGATGGATTAAATTACCTGCTAACAATGACATTAATGAACCTCAAGGCCAACTTTTGCACCTCATTAGGTGATAGTTAATAAAAGTACGTTGGCCCATTGGAGTTCCTTATTTAGTTTTTCATGCATAAACTATTTTTTTCTTTTTTTGGTCGACAAATGCATAAACTAATACAAAAGTACATATTTTGCCTTAGAAACCCTACAAGTTCAATGTTTGCTTATGTTTATCGATTGTTCGATGACATATGTAATATTAGAGATATTTTAAAACCGGGCATCACAGTAAACTTTTGCAAGTTTATAAATAATGGGGGGTCCCTTTTTTTGGCGCTAAACTTTTGTGGGTCCAACTTTAATTATTAGATAAGCCACTTAATCTTGTATAAAATGAAGTATATGAGCTTTTTTGCCTAAGCAATACTCCAACAGTAGATATCATCCCATCCAAATCCTCCTCCTGTGGACATGCTTGGGGCTGATATATTATATGTTTTTTATTTTTTGTGGTTGGGATACAATATGTTTTTCCTGTATATATCTGCTGTTTTCTGCTGCACTAATTTGTAGTTTCCAACTCTCCATCGCTCGAAAGTGGTTATGCCATTTTGGTCTTTCTAGGCTGGCTGTTCACTGCTCATGAAATCTCAACTTTATGTCATCGTGATTTGAAGAGTGTTTTGAGGTGAAGAGTTATCATTTCGCTATCCATCATTTTCTTTGATTTCTCTAACCTCCACTGCCATTATGCCATGTCAAAAGAGGAAGGTTTAGAATTTTTAATCACAAACAGCAAAGTGGGAAAAGTCGAGGAACAGGGGACTTGTATTTTTTTAAGAACCTTGCAGTTTCACGTGATGGTACATTTGTATCAACGAAAATCAACAAAGTGAAAGGTTTTTATTTAGTTCACCATTCTTCGTTATTTAGTTGAGCAACATGTCTTATTGATTTACCGGGAATACGTCACCTGATACTCGAGGACCATCTAATAATTTGTTGGAAAAAGACTACGGAAAATTGGAACTCCAATGATGACAAGGGCCTTGCTACCCCACTATTTGGAATCTAATTTCATCAAAACCTTACAATCATTCTTTTTTAGGGATCATTGCATGCTCCTTTTAGGTCGAAACAGAGGAATCACGCGCTCTCTTGTTGCTTTGGCAAAGAGGGACAAAGCACACGCTTCTCGTCATGGCCTCAAATCCCACTTCCATTTCTCCAACTAGTTTCTGAAGGCGGCCATGTGTTTCTTTTCCAAATAAAGTAAAAACCTTTCTCTAACTTTTGCATTTGCTCCAATATAGCCCCCACTAACAAATGAAAGGGAATGTATCTATTTCCAAATTACTCATCTATTAAGTAATAAAAAGACCACGAATATAATTAGCATATCTCTTGTAACTTCTCATTTCATCTGGTGCCTTATGCATGAAACTACCAATTTCTTCCCATAGACGACCACCATACTTCGCACATGCAAGTAGCGCATGCCATGTCATTAGTCTCTCTCTCTAGCTCAGGAATGTGCAGCATACCTGACGGCTGCAGGGCATAATTTAAAATTCAATCGTTGCAATGCCAATGGACATTCAAGGACTAGTACTGCTGGTCTCATCCATTCTCAGTCGGTGGGGTTGTATTTCCGATTCCTTATGTTATGCATGAGAACCTGATAGGCACTGGAGGGAGAAAGTCATCCATATTTCTTTTTCTCCAGAAGATCTTTCACATTCACCAGCACATTGTCGCATTCCAGATCAAAATGCAGGACATTCTTTATTTGCAACAGTGCAGCATCCATTCCTATTACAAGCTCCTTTCGATGGTCTAGATGCCTTCAGATTATGCAGGTTAGAAGCTGGAGATAAGCAGAACAGAAAAGAAGGAATGACCATTGAATGAAGTGAACAAGCAAGATGACATGCTTACTGTTCCAAGACATTTAAATTTCTTTGTTGCTATGGCTAACGATATATTTCTACCCATCTAAGTTCTAATATCCAATCATGCCGATTGTAACAACTAAAAAACAAAATTTTTGATACAATGCATCATCAAATTTGAAGAAGATATTTCACCAAAAAAAAAAAATTGAAGAAGATATGCTGGAGATAATACTTATCCTTGTGGAGTAAAACATGCCTCATGGAACCATCGATCATAGATTCACAATAGTGACTGAGGTTCCTCCAGGTCCATCTTGCACAACACATAAAATGCCACACATTCACATGGTGAAGTTTGGATATCTGAAAAACAAGAATTAGCCTGGATAGAGCATTAGAGATGCACAAAAATTGGACCCAATGATACAAAACGGAGAATGCTATTTACCAGTAACCTCAAAAGTACAGAGTGACATTCTGGTTGCACGCATATAGTACCCATAATAAAACCACGATGGAGTCTACATATAATTTTAAAAAGGGGACTCACTAATTTTTCCTGCTTTGAAGATCAATCTGTGAAGCAAGTTTTATTTATTCACTTGAGAGCAACACCCGTCCCTCTCCATTTCCCATGATAAACAGATCCTGAATGTATCAGAACAGAGTTCTCTAAGCTCTTCAAGTCCTTCATTCTTTATTACCAACTAAGGGCATGTGGAGTGGTCACCCAAAAGGACAAAAAGAAAAGCTGGCAAAACAAAATCTGGTGAAAAGAAGTCAAAACAGAAGTTTCATAGAAGAACATCCAGCAAAGAGATGATCAATGCCTGAACAGTGACAATCCACACAAACTAAGTGGCAGTGTCAGCAGAGCAAATGATAGATGTAAACTGTATACTCCCTCAAGTAATTTTGAATAGATGAAGCATGCAGAGACCAAAGCGTGTCATGACATTGCGAGCTATTATTAGAACTTGTCCCTGGTGCTATGGATGTCGGTACAGGCTGTACAAATGAGTCTTATAAAAGAGGCCAGCACCATAATTTTCACATTTACACTACTGCATGACAGAAGGGATCCACCACTGTCAAGTATGGTATTGGCAATTCAGGCTTACCTAGTGTATGAATTCTGAAGAGAGCTTATGTCAAAAGCTTTCCCAAGAAGATTCTACAGGCAGATCCATATTTACTTCTTAACTTCCTGTAACCACCACACCGTTTCCCCAAAGAACACAACCTGGTTCGTCATTACAATGACATGAGTCTGCAGGAACTTGGAGGACAACAAAATTTTGGCTTCTTGTCATAAAAAATCCTTAAGAGAAGAATGACCTTGGCAAAAAGGATCTCATTTAAAGGGCGAACAACCTTGCCAAAGATGAATATTACCTACTAAAAGGAAAAAGGATCGGATTGGAACCCCAATCTCTGGAAAAATCTCCATCATATCATGGGGTAGCAGACTAGCTCCAGTTGAATTGTCAGCTACCAGCCATGCATAGCTCTAACTCACGAGGATACAGGATTTTGCGGCAGACCAAAACCATCATGGAAGACTGAAAAGGTTCAGTGGTAAAATTGCTCATTTAAGCATCATACCTGCGGAGTGCTCATATCAAAATTCCAAAAGAAGGACGATCTTTGCAACCGAATCAAATTACAAACCCTCATCATTCTTAAGTTCTGAATAACCAAATTCCGTGGGTAAATTAGATGGGTCAGGCAGATACTTTGGGCTATTATTTATGGCTGTTTTTGAGCAAAAATGTGAGGGAATCAACATTGCCCCTATGGAGATTTACCTGCATCAAGAGATGAGATCTATCATCACCTTGTCAAGCTTTTCAACCTCAGAAGGAAAAACAGGATGATCCTGGTCCATGAGAGAAATATTAATTTTCCTATATTCTTCTTGTGCCAACTTCTGGACATAATACCAATGCTTAGTTTCATGGTCTTCCCTGTTCAAGCTCATGCAGCCCCATCTTTATACAGCTGAGTAGAATCAAATGAATTTTCGAACTCCCAGGTAAATCATTGACGAGCCAGAGGGAAAAAGGCAAAACAGCTCAGCAGACAATCACTTAGAACATAATGCCAGAATCCTAGCAACACACATGTTAGCAAACAGCAACAAGCACCAGCCAAACTGGAGGTAATGACTTTCTGGACGTCAATGGAATCACAAATCTAGCGAGCATGTGTAACTACTGTCGGGCAATTCCTACCACTAATCTTCAGATAGATTACAGCGGAGTCGAGAACAAATAGAAAGCACCAATATACTGAGAAACATAGGAAAAATCTTCGATATCGCAACAAAGTTATATCCTTGTCAATGGAAACAAAGCAAGGTACACAAATTGCCATAGAGAAATAAAAAGAGACCTGAGGAGGGGCGAGCAAGAGATGCAGCGTACAGTGAGCTCTCCACATTTCATTTTTAGAGCCCCATTTTGAAATAAATAAATAATGAATATTTGGTGTCTCTGTGTAAGTTACACTCTCTCAAGTCTCAAATTCGCTGGCATCAAAATCGAAATCCTTCAGAAAGGGAATCCTTTGGTATAGTTCTTCTTCGAGGCTTCAGCCAATCGCTTAACACCTTTGACGGTGTTGTAGAACTCCATCAACTCATTGGCAACATCTCCCGTATGACACCCAACAAATGCTTTTAAGAATCTGCTCTCCGTCATCCTGAGAGCCCTGAAGATGGTAGGGCCTTGGATTTGAGGAGAGAGACCCATGTCCTGAATCTTGGCAGCGAGAAGAACACGCGGCCTCAGCACGTTCTCCAAATTACAGTGCAAGAGAAATGGGTGTTCGAAAATCACCTTTGCAGGGAGCTTCATGATTCCGAGAATGAAAGTCATGTTCCTTTGGATCTTATCAATGGAGAAGGTGAGCATAAAAGGGGAGCGACCGAATAGGCCCAACACCTCCTCCTCTGAGAACCCAAACTTCTCCAAATTAGCCACCTTTTCACGGATGGTGGTCAGCCTGGAGATGGCCATGATGGTCACCACATATTTATAAGACTTGGAGTTCCGGGGAACCCCGGTCCGGCGAATGTACTCCATCTTCTCATCCTCCAAAGAAGTACGGGGTATCAAAGTGGGGCGAGACATGAGCATGAGGACGAAGTCCTCCTTGCCGACGCCCATCTTCTCGTACAGGTCGACGATGTCCTTAATCCTGCCGGGGAAGTCGTAGGTGAGGATGGAAGGGTTGCGAACGATGGCCCTGCGGAGGACCTCCTTGGAGCCGAAGAGGGAGACGAAGTACTGGAGTCGGTCCTCGAGGTGGTTGTTGATGCGGCAGCTGAGGAAGCGAGGGCGGCAGTGGATGACCTTGACGAGGTCGGGGCCCGTGATGCCCACGTCGGTCAGTATCTGGAGCTTGGAGCGGAGCCGGGCGAGGTTGGCCCTGCGGAGGGAAGGGCGGCGGGAGAACAGCCTCGAGATGTCGTCGTCGGTGCAGCCCCATTGGCGGAGCAGGCCGGCGGAGTCCTGGGGCGGGTCTTCGTTGGGGCAAAGGGTCGAGCAGGTGGCGAGCGCGGGGAGGAGTGAGGTGGCGAGGGAGAGGATTCTGGGGAAATCGCAGAGGGAGGCCGTGGGGAGGCGGAACAGGGATCTCATGAGTCGGAAGGGATGCGAACACGGGTTGGGAAGTTGAAAGCGGGAAAGGCAGCGCCGCAGTGCTGCTTCGTCTTCCTCGTCTTCTTCTTCAAAGAGCAAACGTGAATGAACGGAAGTGATGGTTTTGGGGCGACTGCGAGGTTTCGGATGATCCGAACGGTAGGCTACGAGCAAAAGGGGGTGACCGGATCGGACGGAGCAGAGCAACACGACGACGAAGAAAGCTCCTCCGACCGATGAAAATCTTTTGGCGCCAACCTTGACCTTCCCGTTCGAGTTGCATGTGATGTGTACACAAAGACAGTATAATTCGTTTCGTTGCTGACTTTTGGGGAGGTGTGAGTGATCTACTTTTATCACTGTTCAATGTGGTTCTGGAATACTAAATTCGGTTCAGTTTCGTCGCAGACCGTACCAGAATTCCTCGCAAGATATCACGACTCTACACGACGATCTCACTTCGATGTGTGTTTTCCTTTCATTTTCTGTCCGCGGTCATTGCTTCTTCGACCATCGTCGAGAAGATTAGAGCACATACATATGTTCTTTAAGAAAATTATTTCTGCTCTCATTTTGGTTTCGACAACGGTACAAGAGTCTGAAGGAGAAGATATACAGACAAAAAAGTGCAGCATTTAAGTCATAGTCCTGTACAAATTGGAAGCCGCACCCCATATTGCTATGCAGAAAAGGGTAAAGGGCCGTAGGTCCTGATAACAAAACATCTCCGGTTTAGTTTTCTGTCAAAACAACAAAAGCGCCTGGTGACTCAGAGAGTCAAGGCGCACAAAATCTCATGCAGAGGCTTGAGGAACACCCGTCACTATCACTTCGGTCCGTGCCAATGTATCTATAGATGTCAATGTAGTGAAAATTGCAGAAAGTTCAGACAGCTCTTTATTTAGGCGCAGCAGGTGCAAGAACTATGCCCCATCTACTTCGAAGGTCTTCCAAATCCTCGTGGAAGTGCCGTTCATAATATAGACACATGAGGTCCGTGCACCTCATACCTGCCTGAAGTGCCCATGGGAAGTAATGCTGGAAGAACAAAGCCCTTTGCCTCTCATTGAATCTCGCTGTGCCTCCTAAAACAGATAGGAAGCACATAGGCAGGTACATCTGCTCGAACTCTATCACCTTAAGAGCTGACTCACCAATCAAATTAGTTGGGAGACCAAACAAAGTGTGCCAAAAGTCGTGCACCTCTCGAGCCCGCATGGCCACATACGCCAATTCATCAGTCTCCATGAACCGCACAGGTGGCCGGTCATCCGGGGAAAAGTTCCTGGATCCCATAAACCTGGCGTATGCAGCACCAAATGTGTTCTCTGGTAGGTCCCACGCGTGACTGACCTCAGTAGATATTACTCGGGGTCGGTCCAATAGAACCGCCTGCCAAAACAGGATTTTATCTAATTGCAGTTCAGAAACGAAATGGTGTCTCAATAAACTAAATGATGTCTCAAGAAACAAGAAACTCTTGACACTGGATGGCTTGGTACTAAGCTGTAGGAAGTAATGTTTAAGATGACAATTCAAACCGACCCAAAAAAGAACAAAAGATGACGATAAAAACGTATCACTATCTTGAAGGATCCCATTTGATTTGTTAGTAAGGTAGGTGCCAATATAAACAAAAGATCAATTGTCTTGAACATGGGTTTAGTTACTGGCTAGCTCATGCAATAGAGAAAATGCAGAGCAGAGACACATCAGACATACTAGTCCTCAGAGAATAAAGCAGGTTGAGTTCCGACAAAAGTGCTACTAAATTCTAAGAGAACTTGTAGAGGTAAGTGTGAAGTTCCAGTGTCAATGAGAAAAAAAACCACAATGGCATTTCATTTCCAGCTGGATGCCCTCTAAGACTTGAAATTTTTAGTCAGACACTCCAATGCTAAAAAGACGGTATGACTGTTCAAAGTATAATTTCAGAATGTTAGAAAGTTGCACCTCAACGCAGATCAGCACAAGTTCAGCATGTACAGAACATAATTAGGTATGCTAAGACACATCTGAAGCGAACAGCCCAAAATTCATGTAAAGAATCTCAGACAGTGTTCTTCTGGTACCAAAGACATGCCATGAGTGAACAGCATATGTTCAACCAATTAATAGTCCAAAAAATAGTCCCCCAAGACATGCCATAAGACAAATCAAAATCAGAATGTCTGGATCACTAACTTGCGATTAGTTATCTATAATTTAACCAATTAATAGTTTCTCACCAAAATACTGCACATCCCATGTACAGTGTCAGCCTTACAATCACTCATGTGTAATAATTTCTTCTTTCACGTTTAATTGCATATAAAAACCACAATACATATACTAAGAGTTAAAAACAGTTGAGATGAATTAAGAAACTTACTCTGCCTTCTGGACTCCTCTTCATCCTCTCAAGGACTCTCTCAAAAGCAGGCTTGCCAGTTGTTTCACCAAGAGCCGCTATAAGATCTGCTCTTCGAGGGTCAAGCAATGCACCCACAGCCGAACCTACAGCAACTGCTGCTTGCTGCCACCCATTGAGGCGGACACGAGCACCTCCTATCATGGCTAATATCGCTCCAATTATCTAACAATCCAATGACAAACAAAAACTCATTCATATGATCAAAAACCTCAGAAAATGTTCACCATGATGCTTGGAAGAATACAAGATGCGCCAACAAGGACATGCTTTCAAACTGGTGCTGTCACTAGAATAGCAATAGATCAATAGATTCAAAACTGAGGCAGCCACATTACATGAATAAACAATATAAGATGCCACACCGTCCAACTTGAAAGATCTACAAAGACAAATCAAAGTGCCAGTGAAACCTTTAATCTAATACACAAGAATATAATATATGTAGAGTCTAATATAATTGTCAATTTTTCACTAAAAAGATACCTCTAGTGAAGATATTAATTACTTGTAATTGATATAGAACTTCACATCCAAGTTGGCTTGTGGAAAATAGAAAGCTACTCCAAGGAGTAAAATTAGGAAAAAGTAGTTACACTAAGAGACTACAAGAAGGTAACAGTAGGAAAAAGAATGGCAATTTGGCTCACACGAAGAAGAAGCTACTCCATCGTGATTCCGTTGAATGATTCACATCAATACAGCATAAAAATACTGAAAAAACCAGAGATGCCCTACAGGTTTTTATCACTGAGATATTCTGTCATCCAATAGAATCCACTTGAAGCTACAATTTTTTAATGACACATCCAAATTTTAACTCCAGGAAAGTGATTACCAGCTCTTTCTACTTACCCTGCAATCCACAAATTTCAACTTTCAGATGTCTGCAGACTAAAATATAGAAGCATCAAGCTTAACATCTTCAGATTTCAACTTTTAGATGTTGTATTTGGGTCGAGTAGAAAATGGTCCAACCCATATTGACTCATTTCCATATAATGTAAATCTAATGACCCATACCCGAGCCGATCAATATACTAAAACACATTAATATTTAACCCAATCTAGGAAAACCCATAACCACCCATTTAACCCACTTCTATATGCTACTCAGATAAAAACTCCTCATCAAATTAAAAAAGTAAATTAAACAATAAAAAAATTAGTATATAAAATAAAGAACATAAAAATCCTATAAATTGAAATACTTTTAATGATAAGAGAAAGTTTGAACGGCTAACCATTGACATGAAAATAACTTTTTCTTATAAAAACTCTTCAAACATGCACCGAGTTCGTTGTCAAACACTGACAAGAATGTTTTCTGATGATACAAGAGGAACCAAGAAAATGCTCTGCCTTCACAAAACACAAGTTCAGTTTGAGTAGCTTCAAATGCTCTAAACTCCAGAAAATCTTGAGTTACTTGATTTCTGTTCACAATCCTTCCAAGTTGCACCTCTTATGATGATCGAATCAAAATGCTAATTTATCCGGCCACTCCCTAAGGCGCAAAGTCATCTACAAGTCAAACAATAATCATTTGCTAGGAACTTTCACGGGATGCATAAAATTCAAAACTTTATGCGAGCCCTCATCCCGATTTGCTCTCATGAGAATACCATCGAACAGGTTGTGACTGATCAACCCAACTGCCTAACGGAACAATCAAGCATCCACCGTTCAAAATCAGGAGTCACACAACCAAAAAAGAAAAGGGCACCAAAGGAAAGCAAAGAAAGGGGTGCTTCAACTTTGTGAGCCAAAATGATATAGAAAACTAGAGATTACAAGACGGTTTCCAGAAGCCAATCAGATCGCGCAAGAATCTACGATTGAACAGCGACAGAAGCGCAGCCTCCTTCAAGGTACTTCTAGGCACATGATAATATCTTATAATCACGACAACCTAATCCGGCATTCAGCGGGTGTTTCAGCATCGCAGCTGAAAATGCCCGAATCAGCGAGGGAAACGAACAAGTCGAAACAAAACGAATGGAAAGCTTGACGCGGACATGAGGAGTGAATCACGAGATGTACCTTCGAGTTGCGATTGTTCGCCTGAAATTGGCAGCACTGATCATCCAAGGAACAGGGCACGAAAGAGAGAGAGAGAGAGAGAGAAAGGGTGGTGGTGCTGCTTCGCCGTGGAGAGAGAACAGAGGAGGAAGGACAGATTTAGGCTCGTCTGTTTCGAGTAATTAAAAAATATATATATGATTATTTAAAATATTTATTAATAATTATTTTAAATAATTAATAATAATTTATATTTTTACATTATTATGAATTGATAAGAATACTATTCGTTCATTCATTCATTCATTTTTATAAGTGATATAAATTATTATTCTGAAAAAAAAATTTCTACATCATTCATTTCTTAAAAAACAAATGAAAAGATTTAATTTGGATCAAAAATGGATTTGTTATTTAACTCGCCACAATCCATCTCTTTTTTTCTAACTTTTTTCTTTAGCACCCATTTTAATCCATATTTTGAGTTTAAATTGACTCATTCATGATATTTTTTCATACCTAAAAGGTTTTTTTGGATGAAATCATAACTAAAAGTTAAATATATGAATTTGTGACCCATATTTTGACAGCTTTTGAGTGGGGTGAATTACATTCACTAGCCCTTACATTTGTTACCATAAAAGTCTTATATCTAAAATGAAATATCGGTCCGACTACGGGAAAAGTGCCAAAAAGTCTAAACCTTTTGGTTTTGATCGATTTAGCCCTAAACCTTTTTTTGGTGCCGATTTAGTCCTAAACATTTTTACGTTGTGTCAATTCAGTCCTTTTACGGCCAATTTTGGCCGGATTTTTCTTGGACGGACGCCGGTCGGGGGCGTGGCCGAGGATCGGTGCGACGTGTACAATTTTTAATACTATTTTAATATTTTTGAATTTTTGAATTTTTTTATTTTTTCTCTTTTTATTTTTATTGTTATTCTTTTCCTTTTTTTCTTTTTCTTTTTCTTCTCATCTTCTTCCTCCAGCCGGTCGCCGGAGCTCTCGGCGACCGGCCGGGAGGTGATGGCCGGCGAGGTCGACCTCGCCGGCCACCTCGCTAGTGGCCGCAAGGGTGGCCTCACGCCGGGTGGGCAAAGCTTAGGACTTTTTTGGCACTTTTCCTGTCCGACTACTAACCATTCAACACACATCGAGACTATAACTACATGAGCTGACTCCCTCTACACGATGCAGCAAAGCTTGCAAGCACAAGCCAACCCACCCATGATTCATTCGCTACATAATTCCAGTTAAAAGACAAGCAAGCAAGCACGGGACGGGAACCAATTATAATGGATGGTGCTAAAACGATACACTGCGATTTACATACAATAATTTGCGTGATCAGTATAAGTTTATATAGATTATGCCGTGACTCGCGTAATGTGCACGGCTCAAACTAGTCTTCCATTATAAAATGAGCTTTTTCACCACACTTGTGGCACATGTTCTGAAATATGTTTTTTTTTTTTTTTTCATATGTGAGGTTGAGGGAGAATTGTCAAAAAAGTCCTAAACCTATCATAGCTAGCGGTTTTCCAGATTCAGTCTTAAACCTTTCAATCTTGCTGACAGTCCTAAACCTTTTGTCGGTTGCCAATTGAGTTAATCCGGCCAATTTTGGCCGGAAAATGCTGATGTGGACGCCGGTGGTGCCACGTAGGACGGCTTTGACGTAGATAATTTTTAATAATTTTTTAATTTTTTTAATTTTTGTTAATATTTTCTGTTTTTTTTTTTTTTTTTTTCTTTTTGGCTTTTCCCTTGCCCTTTTCCGGTGACCGGCTGGCTGTGGCCGGTGGCCGGCCACTGGAAAAGGGCAAGGGAAAGCCAAAAAAAAAAAAAAGGAGGGAAAAAACAGAAAATATTAAAAAAAAATCAAAAAATCAAAAAAATTTAAATTTTAAAAATTTAAAAATATTATTAAAAATTGTCCACGTCGGTGCGGCAGTCTTACGTGGCACCGCGGCGTCCACGTCAGCATTTTCCAACCAAAATTAGCTAGATGAACTCAATTAGCAAACTGACAAAATGTTTAGGACTCAATCGACAAGATTGAAATGTTTAAGACTAAATTGGCAAAATTGTAATAGGTTTAAGACTTTTTGGACAATTTTCCCGTGAGGTTGATAATGCAATTGAGGTATATTTATAAGGTAGCCACAGACATTTATCACATAATAAGATTGTATTCACCGAGCTAGGATTCAATTCCCGTCAAATGTTTGCTTAGGTCCTGTTTTTTTTTTTTTTTTTTTGTCATCCTCTCTATTCCTACACTACACTCACTCTTAGACTTTTGCCCTGCCTCTTGCAGGGCATAAGAGTTGAAACCCACTCCCGAAACTTACGTGTCCCCATCCCATCCTCCCCTGAGAAGGTTCTTAGGTCCTGTTTGGTAACTATCCAAACATGGCCAAATTCTGATTCTTTGTTTTCAGAATTAGTTTCGGTTAAAATCGCGTTTGGTAAAATTTTTGTTCCCGAGAACAGATTGGGAGTGAAATTAAGAATAAAAAAAAAAAGTTAATTCTTGTTTCGGGAACAAATTTGAAAATAAAAACCAACAACTCTTCTTATTCCCTTCGGCTATCTCGCAATCGCCGTCCACCATCGCCTGCCACCGACCGCCAGTCTGGCGAGTTCGCTGGAGACTCGCCAGACCAGAGTGAGGTCCGGCGAGCTCGCCGGAGGCAAGCCCAACCACCGGTGAGGCTCGGCCTCCCAGATCTGGCGAGGCCGAGCCTCGCCGGTGGCCAGGCGAGGCTCGCCCAGCCTCAGCAAGGCTTGCCTAGCCCCACCGGTGGCGTGGCAAGCCTCACCTAGCCCCGGCGAGGTCCGCTTGGCCACCGGTGAGGCTCGGCCGATGAGGGCCAACGATGCTCCGATGAGGTCGCCGGCCACAAGAAGAAGAAGATAATGAGAAAAAGGAAAAAAAAAAGAAAAAAAGTAAAAAATTATTTAAAAATTAAAAGAAATTGATTTGGAATCGAATTAATGAACACGTGACCAAACGATTTATTTGAGAATCGAAATTTTGGACGATTCCAAACGTCTTAAAATGCTTAGAATCGGTCCAGGAAAAGAATTAAAAAATCATTTCTAATCAGAATCTACTCCCGGGAATAGAATCATTACCAAACGCGCTCTTAATCTATTGAGAAGGCTATTCTTCTGTTTTTGTTTATTTCGCAAATGCAAAATACGAGTAAAGATAAAATATACACATTTCATTCGTCCTAAGAATTATTTTCCACACAAAATTGATCCGCAACAAATTCTTCCTACCCTGATAGAAGCATCCACCTTAGAAGTGAAAAATGGAATTTGAAATATTTTCTTCGTGCTACCTTTCCATAAAAACGTCACATAATTAAATGACAAATCATACACGAATTTCTCAATATATCTTATAATTAAGAACATTCTTCCACTTTCAAATTTTGAATTGAAAGATCTTTAGGAAAAGCAATAACTATTTTTTTAATTGTAATTTTGACAAATGATACTAGCTTTCCCATACTAATGTGTAGTATCACAGGAGAAACGGCGCAAAGTCGCAAAATGTAAAAATTAATGGATTGAAGAAAACAGGTTCTGCTGATATCAAGATTCGCAGCAGACGTATATGCACCTGCTGCGCAAGCTGATATTGTGCTCCAAATTGGAGTCCAACAAAAAAACAGCAACCACATCAAACATATTACACAACTTGATGCAGTAAAGTTTCAGTACTCGGATTACAAAACAATAAAAGCACTCGATTGTCCAAAGTCACAGGCTCCACTTGGATCTTTTCAGCGGCAACCTCCAATTGAGGAGACATGCGCAAAGGCCTGTCCAGACTCACTTACCTGCACCACCGAAAAGGTAGTCCAGAGACGATCCGCCCCCAGGGGCATTGTGGACCTTGGTCGAGGGCCGATCCTGCACGTATAACCCAGGTCATCAATGAACTGGATAAATCCATGCTGAACAAAAGTCAGATGAGTAGCCAAATGACTACAATTTAGCCTTAGAAGGCAAAACAGAAACCTTTCTTCCAACCTCATCAAAATTCCAGAAGATATAAGACAACCTTCAGGCTTAGGGAGAAAACCTCATGTGATGGCTAACGTTTCATACCCTACACGATATACTTCACAGAACAAGCTACATGCCAATGCCATGACATTCCGGACTATTCCGATACCCATCTGACAGGGTCCAGCAAGCCATAAGGTTTCTTGACAACAGTACAGTGGAAATGCTTTATGATCTCATGAGACTATTAAATAAGGCCATTGACGGCAGGACTAATCAACAAGAGAAAGGAAGGTGCCAAAAGTACTGGAGAATCTGACATTCTTGCACGCTGCGGGAAGCTTAAAGTATAAGCACAACATGCCCTATCAAAGATTCTTCTACGTGTAACCCGGTTCGTGGACCTAAGGCTAACAGCATTTGATCGGTGGGGATTGAGATAAAAAGGCACAAAGGATCACATGCCATGATGAATATAGTCATTGTGGATCCAGGTCCAGGCAAGAATTTGCCCCTATCTTACAAGGTGTCAGGACAATCCAGAGCTTTATCCTGAAGGCCCAGGATAACACTACTTGGCAACCAGAAAAAATCCTCAGCAGGCAAGTACATTGGGGGCTTGTAAGAAATGGGCACTAATCTGCCTGGGGGTGGTCAAAGGACCACAACATTTAGCAGGTGTATAGACAAAACTAATCTGCCTGGAACAATGTTCCAGAATATATGACAAGATGATATACTTTTGTCTATACCCCATAACGAGAAACCAAAGCCCACAGAATGTCAAGGGCTTACCTAACTCCACTGGATGCATAAATCGGCATGAAATCCATCTATAAACAATCATCAATGATGTCCTACGTTGCCTCTTTGGACACTTCATGAATTAATAAGTTCCTCTAACAGCATATCATTTTAAAAAAGGGCCATGCATGCGAGGAAGGGTCTAGTTAATTGAAGGGAGATAAAGCAGCATCCATATGAACGCATTAGTGTAATTAAATTCTTTCGAAAATGATCATTTCAGTTACATATATCTAAGAATATAGAGGACATTGATGTCAAACTTTGGACTTCTCGATGTTATTTATGATCCCACCTCCACTACAAAATTGTTCAATTTCAGAAATGAACATGCGGATCTACAACCAGACTTTGCTATCTAACGACAATGTTATCCAGTACCAGCTCAAACCTGTACTGACAAGAAAGAGCTTCCAAACATGTGGACCTCTCTGAGTTCAAAAGTTACCCCACTGCAATTTAATTATGGCAAAAGAAATTTGAAGAAGGATTAAACTTTTGAGCTTGCAACATCTGTGCGAAAAGTTGATTAATTGGCCACTTCTTGGATTACATGGCCTAAGAAACAGAACCAGGAAACCCCAAAACGGATTTTGATTGGATAAAAACAAGTCTAAAACTTTGTCAATTAAGACTCCTCATACAACTTAGAATTGATCAAAAAGTAGGCACTTCACGTCATTGTATTCCTTATGGCAAAGATTTTTCTCTTCTTGTACCTTAAGGATGCACCCTTAAGTTTTGCATAAAACTGACTGAAGAATTTTGACTTGCTTGACCATGCTAAAGAAAGAACAAGCTCACATTAAGTACTAACATTGTGTGGACGACAGCAAACAAGCATACAAGTTTTGCATTTTCACAAAAAAGAGGAGACATGTTTCACATGCAATCAAATAGATTCCACAGGCAGTAAAAGAATCAAAGGTACTGTTCTTTATTCTTGTTAGCAAAAATGGTTGCACCCTCCGCTGACACTGTCCTAGAGTTCACTAGCAAAAGGCCTCCACTCTACAAATGAAATATCAAGTTATAGCGACATTACAATCAAATAAACAATATAACTTCCCTCAGAAAGCAAGCAGAATGTGAGTTATATTAAAATGAAAGTTCAAATATCACACTGACAAAATCTTCTGTGAGTTACCTGTATAACATGGTTATAATCCTCCCAATTATCTCTCCAGGTATAAGACTTTGGTTGGCAAATACTCACTAAAGTTGCTAAAACAGTTATCCTCTTAAATGTTGAATGACAAAGCTGTCATGGCTAGAAATTTACCGTGAGGAAGTTGCCAGTGTTCTGACCATCAGCTCTCATGTAGTTGTTTGAGGAAGTACTATGAATCCCAGCAGGAATCTGCTTGGTAACATCTACTGGAGGAGAAACAACCACAGGTTTTGAGGGAGGAGGATTATCCACCTCAGCTGGAGCAGTCGGAGGACTGCTTGCAGCTGCCTTTGGAGCCTCTCCACTACCGAAAAGGTAGCCCAAAGAACTCTGTCCTCCACCACTGCTAACTCCACGACCCATTGTGCCTACTTTCTCGAAGCTCTGGATACAAGGAAAAGCAAAAAGAGGAAAAGCAGCAGAAGATCAAGAGGAATTCTGGAAAAGATCAATCGACCACACCTACAGATATCTCTAGAGCTGAACATGGGATGGAATGGAATCAAAGAAAGATGCCAACATAAAACAGAGAACCAACACGAACACTAGAAAGTGGTTTCAAAGCGCCATTAAACAAGTAATCCAAATTTTCATCTGTTCTTCCATTCACGAACTGTCAATTCACCCTTGTATATGCAGAACATTAAATCCTTCCCTCCAAAGACTCAAATGAAGTGGCAATTATCACTGCCATAAAGAGAACTTCTGACAATTACCAACGTATGATCACGTGACAGCGCTCTCCTGTTAACAAAACATGTTTCGACTAAGGGTGATTTCCTCTGCCTACTAACTTCAGAAATCGAACTCAGTCAAATCATGAGTAAAGAGTTACCATTGAATTTAAAACGAGAAACTACAAAAGTACTTTCATGAGAAAGCAACCCTTTTACAATGTCTCCCCCAGCTTCTTGTCACAGATTCTACATGAGCTTAAATGCTATTTCATTTGTCCAAGATATGATTTGTTCATATCAAATAAGATACAAATCTTAAAAGCTAAAGCAAAAGGGCAGAAAGGCACAAACACCTGTGATACTAGTTATATCTTACTAATACGCACAGAAAATTTTAGTTCTACATGAGTTTTCTCTCATGGTATATGATTGCTAGACTATCCATGGAGCACAATGACAGGAGAAAACGGACTAGGTACGTGACGACAGGTGACCGCAAGAGATGAGATCAAGAACATTGTAATAATCCATGGACCTCATGTGACAAAAAGCAAATGTTTCTATTCCCTCATTTAAGCACCTTGCTCAAGCAACGCATCCATATGCAAAAAACAAAGTTATAGCATCTGGAAGCAAAGCTCATGATAAATTCCTTCAATCGTGAGGCTCACACCTCTTTACGAAAAGAAGAATTTTAGAGTCAGAACAAAATCCGTTCCTCTACAAAAGGAAATTTTCAATACTCTGACCATGCTTATCACGGAGAGAACTTCAATGGTGGAAATAATCAAGAGATGAAGGAGAAGATGTTTAGCTTAGATCCAGATAACTCGAACACTTTTGACTTCGGAAAAAACTATAAATTAAAAACCATAAGGACAAATTCAGTCTATTCAATTTGAATCCACGTAGAACTCCGTGCAAAAGTTGACATGCAACTCGGAAAATAAGTATCAAGTATAAAGAGTAAACTGGAGAACACATCTTTAACAGAAATTTTCAATCAAGCACGAGTTTTTCCATGATCGACGAAACAGAGCAAAAGCTGTAGCCCACTTAACCTACAGAGAAAGAGAGAGTCTCACAAAGAACAGATAGCAATAATGAGAAGGAAAAAAAGTTCCTTTCAAGAATTCAAATTTCAAACACTTGTACGAACCCTGTCCCGAGACATATAAGGTCGATCAATCTGCGGAACTCTACTGGGAAGCTATGAATTTCTACCACACCGTCTTCACTACAATTTACTCCTGCCTTCTCCCGCGAATTTTCACCACATCAAATCGAAGCTCCGGAGGACAACTCAGGACTAATTTCCAGGCAAAGCGGGGACTATAACAATTCTAGATCCCCGCCGATAATGGCCATCGAACAAATGCGACTATTACATGATAATGACTCATCACGTAGGCTTCCAACATCACACACCGATAGCTGCGACGGCGACCCCAATCGCGAATCGCAAGCCTTACAGAACCTCGGAAAGCGCGAAATGATCTCCACCGAACAGACCGAGCACGTCAAGCCACCACGAGATCTTCGGGAGCACGGCGACGTGCATTATCGAAAGCTATCCATTCGAGCAGCGGAGAAGTCTCGATAAAAGAAAACCGCTCCGCAGCTCAGCAAGCGTAAAAAGCGAAGGAAAAAAAAAGAGAGCAGAAAGCAACGGCGACGGCGCCAGCAGATCCGCACGCATTTCACGAAACGAACGCGATTCGACGCGACGGACGAGACGCGAGATCGACTCGGCATAAGCCAACGGCAGCGGCGAAGGGAGGCTCTCGACTCGAACGGCGAATCGAAAGGTCGGGAAAGATCTAAGGGTTGCGCAGGAGCTCGGGGACGTTACCTTGGGGCTCGCCTGCGGATCGGATCGATCGGAGGAGGCGGAGGAGGAGGAGGAGAGAGAGAGATCTGAGAGTAGCGGAACTGGAGAGCAAGGTGATAGAGAGAGAGAGAGAGAGAGAGAGAGAGAAGAGAGAGAGATAAATAAGAGAGACGATGGTGACTGGAGACTGGACAGTAACACCCGAATCACACTGCGCTTCAACCTCCGCTTCTGAATTCACCTTTTTCTCTTCTTTTCCAAATATTTAAAATATTTTAGGTTTTTGGTTTTGGGTCAGAAAATGTTTTAAGATTTTATATTTTAGTTTCCGCTCTCCCCCACCCCCGTTTTGGCATTTTCGCGTGAATGGAACGCTCGTGTCCCCCACCTTGGGTGAGGGTGACTGAACGTGGAAAGGGGTGCGGTGGTATTATATTATGTCTCCCTCAATAATATACATATAAAATAAAAAACTAATCAAGTCTGGATTGAGTTTTACTTTTTTTTTTTATTTTTTTTATTCTTTATGAGGGAAACCCCTCTCCCCCATGCATTTTACACCATCTCTCTCTCTCTCTCTCTCTCCACCCAACGTATGTCATGTCTCTCTCCCTGTCTCGTTTCTCTGTCTCCTTCGTGCTCACCAGTCACCACCATGGCTGCCCTCACTTTCAGCTCGCAACCATGGATGCTCGAGCGCGGCTTGGGGCCACAGCCCAAATCTAGCGTCTCACGACATGAGGAGGAGAATCGATTGTCACTAGAGGTGTCGAAATGGGCTGGAGACCCATTTATTATTAAGTCATATATGATGGGATTGCTTAATGTATTAATATGAGTTTGGTAACAAAATTCAATAAAATGTGGGTTTTAATGAGTCTAGAGCTCAACCCATCCGCAGTCAGTCCCTCTTCACTTATTTTTAAGCTCAAGTTAGGAGATTTCGAGTATGATAACTTATTTTCTAATTTTATCTTCTACCCATGATCTTCTTCTTTTTTCAAAGTTGCAAAAATAGGTAAAATGTATGACCTTTCGAGTTTTAGAAATCGTGAAAATTAGTATATTGGTTTTACATGTCAATATTTATTGACTTATTAATTTTAAGAGATGGCGGATACTTCATTGTGAAACTAAAAAAAAAATACAATAAAAAAATTGCAAACAAGTCAAAAATCTTATTTGAAACCTTCTAAAACTATTAAAACTTTAATCTTTTTACACCATGCATGCATAGCACAAAAGTTATTGTTTTTAAATATTTATATGTTTTAGTTATGCGAGCCAAGTCAAGCATGGGTAAAATATAGATTGGGCAAAATATGAATTACTAAATCTATATTACATATAAATGTATTAATTTGGATGTGATCATTTTTTCTTGACCCGAATCAGCCATGTGACTGGTCTAGTTATGACAAATGCCATGGTGAAGCAGGAGGTCCACGGTGTCATAGGACAAATGGTGTGTGGTGGAGGGATGATGGAGGCTGGGATAAGTGGGAGAGCTGGATGGCTTGGAGGATTTGCAAAGAGGCGAGATTTGGTCTTTTCAAAGCATGAATTTTGCCTAGAGGTAACGAATTAGTATTTTAAAACAGAGATAGTTTTTTGGTCATTGGATGAAAAATGAGCTATTTTTTTTTTTTGCATTTTTTCCTTTTTTTAAACACCAAAATGCTTAAACTCCTAATAATTGTAACACCTGACATTCGAATTTACATACGGTTTTTTTTATTATTAGTTTTGTAAAGTTCACTTTTGGTCGGAATGTAAAACAAGC
Organism: Eucalyptus brandiana; assembly: GCA_014182725.1. Taxonomy (NCBI): domain Eukaryota; kingdom Viridiplantae; phylum Streptophyta; class Magnoliopsida; order Myrtales; family Myrtaceae; genus Eucalyptus; species Eucalyptus brandiana. The sequence goes on from CM024669.1 coordinate 37,648,015, forward strand.
AAACTTTTGACTTTTCAAAAGTCCAGACAAACGAACCCTAACATCAAATAAACTTATCCTATGCATTCCGGACGAACTTTCCCGTGTGCCGCCCTAATCATCGCGATTTAAATTCAAGCTTTGAGTGAGTAGCACGAATACTTTAACAGGACCTCTGACGTTTGCATGTTTTCTGGCAATGATTCAACCTCAGACAGGCGCATCATTGGGTATCGAACTCGTACACACAACGCTCAGATGGTCAGAGCTGGTGTGTCACAGTCGCATGTTGCTCTAGCAATCATTCGAAGGGTCCGCAAACGATCGACAATTGACAGGAGGACTTCTGATCGTTCCTGACATCTTGGGCCTTACAATCGGGTCGGTCCGGGCCGGGCCGTAGACTCCAGCTCCACACGGGACTGTCTCGGGCCAAACTTGTCCGAACGTGACGATTAAAGAGGAAGAAAGATCCGAACAGATATATTGAAAATTGGGAGGCCCACGTCCCCAAATCAGAGCGGCTACTTTTTTTTGGGGGGGGGTCGAAATCAGAGCAGCTATTTCAAATGCCGGATTATGGACGTTTTATGACGTGACACAACGATGCTGCAATAATTTTCTTTTTTTTTATTATAATAATGAGTTATCTCCTTGATGAATCTATGCTATTTACATTTGTGACATCCTGTGTTATACTATGGATGAAACCCATGATTCTTTGGGCTTCTTAGGTTCCATTTGTTTCATGAGAAATAAATGATATGCAACAAAAAAATTCAAAAAATAATCACTCGTATCACTTGAAATAATTGGTCCATGAATAGTATTTTGGTTTCAATAATACTTTGTAGCTAAACAATTTTGCGGACAATGAAAATATATTTCGTTCATTCATTTTTATCAGTAATTAATTCAAGTGATCAATTTTTCTTGAAAAAATATCTTTCAAATTATTTACTTCTCATAAAATGAACACACTCTTAAACGATGTCATTAAAAGTACGACTGCGGGCATGAGTGTCTTAGATGCTTTTGGAGGGCAGTAACAAGCTAAAACGGGGTGTGATAATTGGGCGGGGCGCTCGGTCTAACTTTGTCTTTTGCTTCTTAGCATTGTGGAGCACGAATCAGGGCAACGAGCCTGTGCCGAAAGTGGCAAATTGTCAGGAGGCGCAACACGAGCCATGTCTGTTGGAAATTTCCTATAATATGGGCTTACATTAATTAATTGATTTTCTATTTTAAATAATCGGGTTAATGGATATTCCAATATTTATTGAACCCTAAAGTGATACGATTGAATTGGGTATTGGCATCTATTGTTAACGGGCCTAACCGAAAGAAAGTGTAGCGGTGTGTTTGGTGGCAGTAATGGGAAGGGCCCGTTGACACGCCTGTTGATTAGGGTTTCTTACAGTCCCCTCTCTAGCTTATAAAAGGGTAGGTTACACCTATCGATTCTTTAATCCCATTGAAAGCTGCTATATCGAAATAGGTCATAGAGAGGAAGATGCGGTATTCCGATAGATCCCCGATTATCGAGTGATCTATTTTTTACGTAAGTAAATAAATGGCTCAAACAGTGACGCTTTAATTCCGCATTTGTATTTATTGATCCGGTGTTTTACAATCATATATGGATCCGTTTCTTCTTGATTAATTAATTATTCATGTGAATAAAATTTTCTACATGTGGTATCAGAGCTAGTCATATATGATTGTAGAACCCAAATTTTATCTTTTTATGGATAAATTCGAAATTTTCATCTCTAATATATCAATATAGAGGGGAATTACATATAACTTTCAAAAAAATTTATCTGCCTAAAGGGGATAGATTTTTTAGAGTTTTGTGTAATTCCCCTCTATGTTGAGGTAATGGAGATAAAGGGGATTGATCCTTGAAGATTATATGTAATTCTCCTTTGTCATCCCTATTTATTGATATCATGGAGATGTATAATTTAAATGATTTTGTTCGCCCAAAGGGGATGGATCATTAACAATTATATGTAATTCTCCTTGTTGTTGCTTTATAAACTTCATCTTTGTGAAAAATAATGGTGCATTATACACTCTGCCCAAAGGGGAGTTTATAATGTACTAATTATTTTTGTTGAAATATTTATTGCCCATAATTGATCTTATTGCATTATGTGTGACAAACAATTACTTTTGCTATAAATAACAACAATACCACGGTTGAAATGTTAATTGGATCAAATATTATACTGTTAAGGACTTGGTGAAAAAGAGAGACATTGTGATTGAGAATATTAGAATTAAATCCATATTGGCTGATCCTCTAACAAAAGGCTTACGAACCATTTTATTTAAAGAACTTGGAAAGAATATGGGTGTTTTAGATTCTTTTAATTTCTTTTGTTAGTGGGAGTTATACAAATTGTATTTACGGATATTATAGTTATATACGGATTGATAATGCTTTTATGATGTTTATTAAAGCATTTATTTTAATAACTGTTGTTATTGATTATATTGTTATCCTTTCTCCCGTTGATCGAGAAATGGAAGTATAAAAGAGTATCTTTAAACAAATTTTGTTTAAAGATGACTGGATGTCACCGATTATGAGATCTCATGTTGGATTGTGACATAATTGTGCAATTTCATGTTGTTTAGAAATCGCACCGAGGCAATTTCATGTTGTTTAGAAATTGCGCCGATGCGTTTCATGTCGTTGAGAAATTGCATTGAGGACCGATAAGAAATAGTGTATATCTTGATCACATGTTGGCACTATATTTCTTACTACACTACTAGGCCCATGATCCATGAAAATATAATACTTATTATATGTGATTATAGAAGGTCTTGTGTTGTGGTATTTTCTTAACACATTGATCTCCATAGTCCTATATGCGAGGTTATATAGGATTGGATTGGTATTGAGATGCCATTATTGGAATATTATTTTTAAAAAAAAGTTGTGGCCACATAAAACAAAATTTTAGTTATTAACCCGATAGTGTCGTTTTCAATATAAAATCTTTTTCAAAATAAAATAAGTTAATTAATGTAGCCCAAGTGGGAGAATGTTGGAAATTTCCTATAATATGGGCTTACATTAATTAATTGATTTTCTATTTTAAATAATCGGGTTAATGGATATTCCAATATTTATTGAACCCTAAAGTGATCGATTGAATTGGGTATTGGCATCTATTGTTAACGGGCCTAGTTGAAAAGCAAAGTGTAAGCGGTGTGTTTGTGAAGCCCGTAATGGGAAGGGCGGGTTGACACGCTGTTGATTAGGGTTTCTTGGGTCCCTCTCTAGCCTATAAAAGGGTAGGTTACACCTATCGATGCTTTAATCCCATTGAAAGCTGCTATATCGAAATAGGTCATAGAGAGGAAGATCGGTATTCCGATAGATCCCCGATTATCGAGTGATCTATTTTTTACGTAAGTAAATCAATGGCTCAAACAGTGCGACGCTTTAATTCCATTTGTATTTATTGATCCTGGTGTTTTACAATCATATATGGATCCGTTTCTTCTTGATTAATTAATTATTCATGTGAATAAAATTTTCTACAATGTCTCCTTCCTAAACCGAACCATCCTAATTGACATGGCGAAATGCGTAAGAAAGCAGTAGGCCCACGGTGTCATGCAATGCTTGCACAGATGACAGGCCCATCACGAGGCGCTTTAACCAAGTCCCTGATCAGTGATATCCCCTCTTTGTACACGGGCGTGAGGCACCATAGAGTTAAGGTTCGATCCTCCCCAAGAAACACGGGTTCTCTCGTACACTCTCTCGCTTGTTCTTATCACGGTGATATTTAAAGATAGGTCAGTTCTAGAGTGGGTCAGGTTTCTATCTTGGAATCAAGAACCGAGCTATCTATCTTGGAATTGGACCGAATTGATTGAATCCACTCAAATTCTCGAGTTGTCCCAAAAACGGGCGGTATTATTTATTTATCTATGTTTTTATGGTTTTTGCTATAAAAAAATTGAAAAATTTACATACTATGGGCTGGTCAATACGGTCCCTCTTCAAGAACTAGGAATAAAACAAATTCTTGCCGAAACTATCCAGAATCGACTGGTTCGGTTCCATAGTTGGATTGGAACTAATACTCACCCTGATGATATTTATTGATGTAGGCATCACATAGTCTCACAAGCAAATCCCTAGGGACTTCTTCTGACAGTGATGGCAATAAATTATTCATAGTTGGTGGTATTTATGCATCAGCATTTTTCTTCACTAGTGACTTTCTGTGATTTTTCGAGTTATGTCGTTCCCCAATGTTGATGATGTTAAATGTCTAGCCTTCATTATACAAGATTGACTTGTTGGTTAATGGATGTTGATTCGAAATCGGGATTCATAGACAGATGTAACATAAAAACCGTATGTAAAGAAAAAGAACATAACCCCAAGAGGAAACCAAGGAGTGTGTTGGGTCATGCTCATGCTAGAAGAGTAGATTGATAACATACTCGCCTATCATCTCAAGCTCTAACTTAAATAACCTAAAGCTAAGCTAAAACATACTCGATATTAAACCTTTTTAGGGATGGTTTATGTGTTAAGATACACATATGAGTTGTGATTGAGAAAAATTAAAATCAGATTATCGATGTTTGTGTAGTGCAGTTACTATATTTTAGTTGACCCATAATTTATCGACTTAAACTTTTAAGAAAAGATTATCCGACTGGATATGTTTACAGGTTCAAACTGAGCCTTCTCTCAGTGATCTTTCTAGGTGAAAAGTATCAGATTTCCACTATGCTTTCCTAACACTATTATTTTCTCTTTCTAGGTAAATAAAGTGTCGCAAGTCATCTTTTTGCCTAGCCGACCTGCCTCAATTTAACTATCTACCTGCTTCCATCAAAGCTAGAGAAAAGAGGAGAAAATCAGCAAACAATGATCGAACAACCCATCAAAAGAAAAAGAAAAGAAGAAGAAGAAGAAGGAACGAATAAGGGTGGAACAATCAAGCGACTCGTCCATCTCAAATGGGTTCTCACCAGCACAAAAGGAAAATAAAAGAGAGAAGAACAGTCAGAAGGCTCTCTCCTAATTCAAAAAAGATGGGAATCATCGCTTTCAGTCAAAGTCATTTACCCATAAATAATAAAAGAGGAGAAAAGAATAGCCTAGAAATGAAAAGAATGAAGGTCAAGTCAAACCCCATCGAGGAAGCTACACGTGAGCCATTCGAATTCTTACATAAAATCTACGGAGTTTGGAAAATTCGCATTGCATAGGTTCGACAGCGATGGTCACGCCCGCCGCCGTCACCAGCATTACGATCTATTTCTAATTGTAGCTTTTCGTCTGCTTTAGCCGGACGATGTCCCAAAACGTGGCATCGCAAAGGGGCGAGAATCTTTCGCTTTCGCATCGACGTCGACGACGTGTCTTGCACCCCTCCCTTCTTCTCCCTCTTTAATTATATCGATTAGCTATGCCAATTAAAGCTAATCTTATCTTTGAGAATCCACGATTTAATGAAATCTACTTTAGTCTCGTGACAACTGACAAGTAAATGTATTCATAAATTTTCTTAAATACGGGCATCTATAAAACAAGTGTTGTTATTAGTTTTGGAGGTAATTGTCCAGTGTACAACGGCTAGTCCTGTCATAATTTTTTCTTTAATTTTGCTAATGTAATTCTAAACCTTTTGATAATTTGTTAATATGGTCTTTATGATCAATTTAGTCAAAAAATAATGATTGCTCAAACGGCACTACATGCAATTGAGGATACAGAGCCTATGTATCACCAACACGGACACACAACACAACACATTGTGACACGACACGCCAACATATCATTTCTTAAAAATAGAAAATTTTGATATGTTCCAACATTATATATTAAATATATTTTTATATAAATATATAAATAAGTAATTATAAAAAGAGCCTAAAATTAATTTACATTAAAAATATTAATTCAATATTTGTTAATATCATTTATTATTTTAATTTGACAAATCCAATTGCATTTCATTACAATAATACATAAAACTTAGAGGAAAAAAATATTATTTGAAGAATCTTTGAAATGGTATTTTTAAACTTATTTATTTATTTATTAGATGTAGCATTTTTTATTACTTCTTTCATAGTAAAAGACTTTTAAAAAATCTAAAATAATTCTAAAAATTAAAGAAAAAGAAAAAGGAAAAAAAAGAGCCAGGGTGGTCGTGGCCGGGCACGTTGCTACCGCCGCCCTATTAGTGGCGTGCCCAACCACCGTCAGAGGGGGTCGGCGACCTCGCTGGCCTAGGCTAGGCGCGGGCAAGGCTCGCCTAGATCTAAGCGACACGTCAGCTGGGGTCGGCGAGGATTGCCCAGATTTGGGTGACATCGCCCTCACCTATGGCCGGTGACCCTCCTCAACCCTAGGTGAGGGCCGGTGACCCTCTCTGGGCTCGAGCGAGGGTGCAGCGCCGCCTAGATATGGGCGAGCCTTACCGGCCCTTGCCTGGCCGGCAATGGCCTCACCTGGGATAGCGAGGGCCGCCCCCCTCCCTCTATCGCCTATGGTCGACGAGGTTGTCAGTCCCTTCTAACAGTGGCAGCGGCAGCTGTTCCCAGCAACCATCCGTCCCCCTTTTTCTTTCTTTCTTTTTTTTGTATATTTGCATTTTGACTCCTAAGTATTGAAAATTTTTAAAATTGACCCTATGCATGTCGGAATTATGGACTTGCGTGTCAAAGAGAATTGACCAAGTGTCGGAGCGTACTGGGACGTGTCAGAGCGTATCGGACACATGTCGGAGTGCTGTTAGGCGCATTAGCTCTGCAGTGAGTTTTTCACCCATCCTCACTCACCCTAGGCGTGGGTGGCTACTATACTAACCTACCTAGCAGTAACCAGACTATGCATACATACTCTAACATGGAGTCTACCTTCCCTACCGTGAGACCCCTAAATTCCCTATCTATTTATATCTTCTCAACGGAGAGGGAATATGGAGAACAGCGTAGGGTCTCTCACCCCAGGACAAATCTCTTGCTTGTTTCCTCCTTAAGCATTTTAAGGACATGCCCAGGTCAATGTCCCAGAACGTGGCATTGCAAACGGGCAAGAATCTTTTGCTTTCACGTCGATATCGACGACGTGTCTTGCACCACTCCCTTCTTCTGCCTCTTTAATTATATGGATTAGCTATGCCAATTAAAGCTAATCTTATCTTTGAGAATCCACCATTTAATGAAATCTACTTTAGTCTCGTGACAACTAACAAGTAAACATATTCATAAATTTTCTTAAATACGGGCATCTATAAAACAAGTGTTGTTATTAGTTTTGGAGGTAATTGTCCAGTGTACAATGAGCAGTTCTGTCATAATTTTTTCTTTAATTTTGCTAATGTAATTCTAAACATTTTGATAATTTGTTAATATGGCCTTTATGATCAATTTAGTCAAAAAGTAATGATTGCTCGAATCATTTATGAAGATGAACGAAATAAAAAATATTTTCATCATCCACAAATATGTTTAAATATAAATTGTTGTGGCGATAATATAAATATTTTTATTAATTAATTATTTCAAGCAATATAAGTAATTATTTTTTTGATAGAAATTACAAGAAAGCCCTATAAGTAATATACAATACAAAAGTTAAAGGCACTCGATATGGAAGGGTATATGTTATAACTTTTCTAGTACGTGAAAAAAATATCGGTGTCACTAATCACTATCATGAAGTATAAAAACATGGTTATTGCGAGTTTACGTTAGCGATATTACAAATGAGTAAAATTTGTATATGAAAGTATACCTATTCTAATTGTGATATTTGATAAAACACCAAGTTTGATAAACCAACTTTGTTATCATTTCGTGTTATCTAGTGATGCACATGTACATATACGTGTGTGACTTTTTCGGAAGATAAAAAATCCCTTATCCATCACGGCGTGCACACACAATTATTTTGTCAATAGTGACAATTGACTTGCTGCAATGCATCAATGATGCAACAGTCGCATGAAATACTCTTTATCGAGAAAATGTCTTCCGGTTTCAGCACGCGTGGTAAGCACCAAGGGTCATTTGTACTAGTCATCCAGTAATAATGATCGCGGCACCTTATGATTGAAGGAGAAAATCAGGAGGCAATCGTTCTGTGTCCCCACGGCTTTTGATCGTTTCGTAGTCATACCGCGTCGTGGCCTTCCTTGCTTTACTAATCTTACAATCGCAAAGCTTCACTAATTAAGCCCATCGAGAAATTTAAGCCCCTTCATGATAATCAATCATGGGTTTATGCGATTAAGTCGAACAGAAAATCACGAGTGGGTCAAGGTCTTATCCAACTAGACACATTTAATTAATTTTGATAAATTTCCATGTAACGCAAATCTAGATGTTCATATCCTAAGAAACATCGACATTTTTTGAGAATGTTTGTGTCATGTTGGACAATTCGACATATGTCCAACATGTGTTCAACTCTCCTAACATGCGAGTTCAGAATTTTGACACGCACATGATCAACTTTTATAATTTTCAATAAATAAGAGGTCAAAATGTAAATATTTAAAAAATAATAAAATTAATAAGGGGGAAATACTTATTAATATTTGATAGTAAAATGTGAATTTTTTTGGGGATTTCTTGTTAAATGTTAAATTTAATACTAGAATATAGATTGCTTGTTTTTTTCTCCAAATTTTATGGATAATTAAAATGGAATGTAGTTGAATTTGTCAAGTTGAAATAATGGATGATATTAACAAGTTATGGATTAATATTTTTCATGTAAATTCATTCTAGGCTATTTTTGAGAAATGACATGTTGACGTGTCTTGTTGTATCACATGTCACATATCAATATTTGTGCTAATTTGTTCATACCCATCCTCACCCATATTGCTAAGACATTTCAATATTCAACATAGTTTATGAAAATCTATATCCAAATTGAGGTGAGAGTGCGGAGTAAGTGAGCATAAGACCGAGTGTGGACGAGAGAGAATGAAAAAAGAGTCATCGAAATGAATTCAGTTTATGTAAGTTGTAAATCCATTTATAACCTATTAACTAAATGTAATTAATCCATAAAACAATTTAGGTAATATATACAGGTTAAGGTATTATTTTATAGCCCATTTTAATAGGTCTAATTACGAAGTTGAAGTATAGCGACACTTAAATCATCATTGACAACTAATGCAAACACCACCTGCACATCAAGCCTTAAAAGGAAAGGAAAAGAAAAGAAAAGAAAGCCAGCGATTCCATTATCACGTGAATTGGCGCAATGAGAGTTTAAATCTGATCTTCGATTTGATTTATCGAAAAGCGAAATGCAACGCACTCAGTGTGCACGTGCTTCCCGGAAATTGGCGTTTAGCTGAATTTAGACAGCTTTTCGCTTCCCCGACTTTCCAGACCATCTCCCACTGGAAGGGGACTTCACCACACACGTGGATCTAATTACCCTCACTCAATCACCCAAAAAAACAATTATTCCTAGTTTTCCATGGCCCATCATCCCTTTGAATTCTCCTTTTTTTGAAATCGGAATGGTGGTCGTTCAAATCATTGCCACCCACTAAAATCCTCGCGAACATGGAAGCGACACATCCCCCAAAGATAGCGAGAGAAAGGCTGGGGGCGTCCCATTTTCTTTTCCATGCGTATGTGCGTTCGTGCAGAACTGCAAGTTGTTTGAGTTATGTTCATGTCGTGGCCCCCTCGCAAATGATGTCGGAGCACAAAGCATGCCTCCTGCACGTACCAAAATGAGAGGTTGTGCGTAATGTATCCCGATATAGGGTGCCGTATTTTCCTTAATCCCCGGTTGGAGGAAAAGCTCTCCTTATTTAATTTTATGATTTGAGGGTCGAGAGATAGGGAATTGTGCACTTTCTAATAGTAGGTGGAGGAAGACCCGACCTTGATCTAGTACAATGACGACTTAGGAGATGGCATTTAATCGGAGCGTCGCTAACCTCTCGTCAATCACTTTACTAGTAAAGCATTGTAGGTCGACTAGAAGTTCGACAACTCACGGTCAATACCCCGCACGAGTTGGCGACTCTCCACGAGGAGAAAATATTCACTAGTTTGCAAGCACCATGTCATTCGCTGACATGGCACGCATATTTCGTTTTAAACTAATCATAATTTGACACGTATATACTGACACGGATTTAATTAAACAAAATAAAAATTTTAGTCCACCCCACTTTTTTCCTCCATCTACCCTTACTCCTCCATCTTCGGCCACCTCGAGCGCCCAACCTCCTCATCTCCCTCCGCCATTGCCATCGGCAGAGTTGCCAATGCCAAGTTCAAGGAGAGAACTGTCGGGCGGAGTTGCATATTCGTAAGACGACCACTGGAGTTGCAAATCTGCAAGTTGATGGCCGTCGCTTGCAGCCATGGATGAGCCACTGTCATTGAAGTTGTAGATCTAGAAGTCCTATTGCGAGCAATGACGGCTTATGGACTGCCGTTTTAATGGGAAGGATGACGGCTTATGGACCGCCCTCAACTCATGGTTGAACCCTTCCACGGCCAAGCCAGAGACAGCTAAGGTTGTAGGTCTGGAAGTCCCATCGCGAGCAACAACGACTCATGGACTACCATGGCAATGGGAATAAAGCTTCCCCTCCGTCGCACTCGTGGTGGGCTCTATCTTCCTCCATCATTGCCCACCCTCTACTTGTGGATGGCTTCGTCCATGGCCAAGCCAACCCTTCATTGTCACGGTGGCTTGTGATCATTGCTCGTCCAGATCTGGACTGGAGTCAGGCCTCCGAATTTGATCTCATCCATGGCCACAAGCCTAGCTCATCCATAGCTTGCGAGGAGGCAGCGTGTTCGAAATCTCGACGGCCATGGATTGTGAGCTCAAACAACAAAAGAAAATTCACAAGGAATAGATGTTGGGGAAGATGACGAGAGCTTGTATGAAGTCTATGGCCGGCAACTTCACCGTTGGGTTTAGCCTAATCAAGGTGCCGATGACTCCGCTAGTGGTGACGGCGGGAGAGGACGAAGGTCGAGCCAAATCTGAACTTTGGCTGAAAAGAGGGAAAGAGAGGGAGGAAGAGAGAGAAAAACTTGTTTTAGTATTTTTTTTTTTAATTCCAGGTCAGTGTTTATGTGTCAATCTCCTATTGGATATGAATAAAAACATGCATGCCACGTGAGCAACTGACTAGGCTACCTCACAACCACCAAGCTTGTCCTTGGTTGTGCATAACTCTCGACCAAAGAAGCTCAAACCTCAACCTACTTTTTTTTTGGTAAAGGGTAAATATATATTAGAACAAGAACAAGTGAGCTACACACCTATAAAGCAACAGACCCTGGCACCAAGGCTTGCACTCAAAAGACAACAGCCAAGCGAGTGGAAGGGTGCCGGGGAAGGGGGAAGGGGGGGGAAGGAGCTGCATAGAGAGAAACGAAAGAAACAGCAGCTAGACGAAGGCTAAACAACAGCCAAAAAAGAAGAGAAGGGGAAGGACGAAGGCACCCGCACACGGGGAAAGGAATACAACCAGGAAATTGAAAGATAGCGAAGAAAGGACACCATGGATGCATCCAAAGCTGAAGAGACTGGACGCCTCATTACTCAAAATGAAACACCTCAGTCAAATATCAAAGGATGGATTCCCCAACTAAGTTGTAGTCTTCTGTTTCGAATCGTATCCGGGACCTTCGAAAAGGTAAAGGCTCTATCCTTGATAGCCATGCGAAGATGTTCCTTCAAACCTCAACCTACTTTGCCGCTCAAAAAGTCGACGTAGCTTTGTCGAGGGACATCGGAGTTCTGCCTACACAAGCGACAACGGTCTTGCACTTTTAGTGCTCGTGGCCTGGTCGTTCAAACGTGTGGTGGGCAATGCTCCCATTGTAAGAATTCGACGGAATAGATGCCGAGGAATTCATGTAGCACATCACATGGTCGAGAGAATCATTCACTAGATCGCGGTTGAAAGTGCGGCGGGGTTTGGACGTAGCGCCCAAGTTGCAAGACCGGGTCAAAAATTCTTTTCATATGATAAGTAAGTATTACTACATCAAGTAATTATAATTACCGTGATCAATAACTTTTCCCGTAATTAAAGTATGCTGACCATTAACTTTTTCGCTTCTCCTTGGGGATGAGTAACTTTTCATGTCGAGCTTTCACTTGAAATTTTATTTTAACGAAAAGGGTTTGCAGATGATCAAAATATATACATAAACAATAGTTGAGTTGTTTATAATTTTTCGAAGTCTGTTTAAAAAAAAACTAAATAATCCTTTCATTTTTGAATTTTACAGGAAAACCTGTGAGTAGAATTGATAAGTAAATGTTTTAATTTTTGACCAACCAATAAATAATCATTTCTTACCTATAAACGGAAAACAGACTTGTATGGTACCGGTTCAACTTTTTTTTTTTTTGGAATTGGAAAGCGCAGAAACCTAGAACCGAATTGTTTTTTTCTAGTCGGTTTGGTTTAATTCCCAATTTTATCTTGAACCCACGCTCATCCCTAGAAAAAGTAATGAGTCCCAAAATTGTTTTTTAAAATTAACTACCAAAGTTAATAAGACAAATGGCATCGCATGATGCGCTTTTGTCAACATGTGTTTGTTTAATGAACCACAAGAAACCTAACTTTTAAAGAAAACATAACATAACATTCGTTAAGAATAAAGAGGTAGGTGTAAAGATGGAAATGAATACATGAAGCGATTGATTCGATCAATCAGACTCGCGTCCAGAATTACTCCATCACTCAAACTAATTCCAATACCATGCTTGTTACTTTATCGATCAGACTCTACTCGATACATGTACCGCGATTCATGAATATAGGCAGATACCGATCGAGCGAATCGTTCAAATACCCCACGTTTAGGAGTGATTAATAGAATGGCCACACGAAATGGACGTATACAATAAAGCTTGGCCTGCCCGACTATGGTCGGTGGCCCGGCCCGACCCGGTCCGGTTCGACTCAGATATTTATACGTAGAATACATGTCGTGGCGACCTCGGAGAATATAGTATTGTCCGATCTTCGATCTCGGCCCCCGGGAAATGTTAACATGGCGCGGGGGAGGGGGTACGTGGAAACATAAATACCAAAAGTAGGCTCCTTTAAAATACTGCCGAAAAGGGCAACGATCAGGGGACAGCTAAGGAGAAGGCCAGGAGGGCCAAAAGGGAGAAGGGGGAGAAATTCGCGGGGCACAAAATCCAACGCCGCATCTTAGAAAAGCCAAGGGATTTCGGACACGTGGGTTTCCACCCCTCAATCATGTCGAGGGGGAACACGTGTTCCAGTCAGCCCCGCCCTGTTCCGCGCCCAGACACGTGTCCCTCCACCCCCCACCCCAACTTGCTCCCCTCCTTGGACCATAGATAGACTAGACACTCCCCCGACCAGGAACGAGGCACCACTTTTTCTAGGCCATTTCTTTATTATTTGGAAAAAGGGGAGTTTGGGTATGTATATTAAAGTTTAATTTATTATGATCTGAGAATTTTTAGGGGGGTTTTTATCCGTCAGATTTCATCGATGAATTGTTGTGACGATACGATTAATTTTTTATTTTATTTTATTATTCATCTGATGAAAGTAACTTTTTTTTTTTTATTTGTTTCTCTCCTTGGGAAAACACATCTGTCTCGAGAAGAAAGAGAAGATTCATAATAGAAAAAAAGAAGAAGGGGGGTGGGGTAGTCGCCAGTGCGCAACCGTGCTCGGTCAGACCACGTGTCGTCCAGGAGCGACTTCAGGATCGACACTTGTCCTGTCTGGGTACTTTCTTGTCCAGACACCAGGGGGCATTTTCGTCAAATCACCCTCCCTGTCTCTCTCTCTCCCTCCCTCTCTCTCCCCGCCCGTCTCCCTCTCTCTCTAGCAACGTACCCCATTCCATTTGCCCTTCCGCTTTCAGTTCCTCTGTTCCCCCCTTCCTCCTGCTTCTCTGCTCTTCTATTTTTTTTCAGATATTTCTTCTCCTCCTTCGCTTCGGGTTTTACCCTTTCCCTCTCTCTCTCCCTCTCTCTCTCTCTCTCCATGCGGTAATGGTCAGTGAAACGGGACGATAATCACTGCCCATTATTTTCTTTCCCCGGAACTGAAAAGGGGAAGAAAATCTTGGAAAAATTTTCCATCTTGGTCCGAACATTATCTGGGTTCTTGATTTTTATGATCCGTCGCCCATCTTCCGCAACGGGTCTTGGACCAGAAACTCGAGCTGCTCCTGCAAATGGAACGGCTCTTCCCCTCGACAGGCCAGTATCGTCGCGCAGCTCATCGCCCGAGTCATAGGCAGAGCGGGGGCGAGCGTCCGTTTCAGTGACGAGAGCAGGGGACATGGGCGACAAGAAGGAAGTTGGGAGGACCAGTCCAATGGAGAACGTCTCCCTGCGTCTCGAGCGGTTCCCCAGAGATCTGCTCCAGAGGTTTACGTCGTCGAGCAGGGGTGCAGCTAGCAGCGGCGCCGCGCCGCAGTCGCAGCCGTCGTCGGAGTACAAGACGCCGAACCAAGAAACAGAGGAGCTCGAGCTGAGCCTAGGGCTCTCGCTGGGGGGTCGATTCGGGGTCGACAAGAGCTCCAAGAGACTGACCCGGTCGTCCTCCATTGCCGGGTCGTTCCCGCTGTTCAGGGAGGACGATTCGGCGGCGACGACGACGACGCCGCCCGCGCCGTCCTATACGGCTCTGGTGAGGAGCAGCTCCCTGCCCGCGGAGACGGAGGAGCAATGGAGGAAGAGGAAGGAGCTGCAGACGCTGCGGCGGATGGAGGCGAAGCGGAGGCGGTCGGAGAAGCAGCGGAGCGTGAAGGATGACAGGCTCGAGATCGAGACCCAAGTGGGTGTTCTGGCTGCTAAACAAGGTAATGTCCTCGCTGTTTGCGTGTTCTTGTCGCCGTTTTTGTGGACACTTAAGGATTTGGTTTTATCTACTTCGTGCGGAATTTGTGCAATTTGAAGTTGTCGGTGTCTGTAGTTGTTTTTTTTCCTCTGGATTTGTCTCTGGATATTTCTTGTTTTGGTAGGTAAGCCAGGCCTAAAAAAGTTCCATTTTTGTGTCTATCCTTTTTGCTGGGGTCTTTGTTTTGGTTGTTTTAGGTCTATTACTGAGAGTCGGATTGACTTTGGCTTGGATGATTCTGTTCCTAGAGGAACATATTCCCATAGGCATTAATGGAAGAACGTGTACAAGAAATGAAATTAGCTGTGTTCTTGGGTTGTTTTTGTGTTTGATATCCTGCTTAGGTAGGTTTTAAGCGAATGATGGCTCGGCATTTTTTGTCCATCCAAATCATAAATTGGGTGTTACATTCCATCAAGTTGGAAGAAAGCAGAAAACAAGGTTAGTGTGTGATTGAATGGTGTGGATTGATCGGGTGCTGCAGTCTGGGAGTCTATAGAGTTTCCATTGATAAGGCTATCGACGATATATGTCAAATATAGGGCAACAATAAAAGCTGATTTGAAAGCCTTAACTTGAGGTATACTGGTCTTGACAAAGACCATGTGAATTCCTAGGACTGTTGCTATAATCTCTTGGCCACCAAGCAGCCCGAAGATTTGAGTTCATTGCTTGTTGTAAGTAAATCAGAAAGTCTCCTTTCTAGATATTTCTCACATAACACTAGGAACATTTCAGGCTCACATTTTTATAATAGCAACTAATTCTTTCCCTAGCGCCGTGTTGATTTGCCTGTGGAGTCAGCTCCAGCTTAGACTCATTTAGGATGGAAAGATGACTGTTGAACTGAAGAACCAAGAGTCCAGATAGGACAATGTAACACGTTGGAACTGAGAGTAAAAAACGGGGGTGGAGCTCTGAGACGTGCTGGACAAGATTTTTGTATGAGAGGGTATAGGCGATCACTGGAATTTCTGATCTACAAATTCATTTTAGTCGAGTATTATTTTGCTCAAAGTACGACATGGTTCTAACCTTGCAATCCAGACATTTTAGGTGTGGCTCCTCCGGAGATTAATATAGCGCTGGTCATACTCAGGGAATTCTTATTCTTGAAGTACAAACTATTTGAAGCAAACGCGGCCTACTCCTAAATTAAAAAATGCTTAATCAGGATGGTTATTTTCAAAGACTGATGAGCAGATGCCCGTTATTATTTTCAGTACAGTGAGCTGGAGTTTAGCTAGATAGGCCCCGCTAAAATTTGGTGGTGTGACATCGAAATTGTTTGAAGTAGAGATCTCAGAAAGGACTTCAAATCTAGTTTCCTAGAATTCCTCTTGGACATTCCTGGTTATCAAATGCTGTGGAAGGAAAGATAATTTTAGTAGTTACATTGGTTCACTTTCTTGTGATGCTGTCAAACTGTTGGAGTGATAAAAGTGCATTTTCAGCTATACAATGAATTTTATTTCTGCAGAAGCTTACAGTAAAATGGAAAATCACCTTCTAGTTCATGCCTCCGCTTTGGTTTCAGTCAGATATTGAGTTATCTATCCCCTTTAAAAGAACGTAATTCACCATTGACATAGTAACAGTTGAATAGTCTTTTTTCTGACATGCTTAAAGAGTGTCGAAGGACAGTTTACTTTGGGCTTAGAGAGAGAGAGAGAGAGAGAGAGGGAGAGAGGGAGAGAGAGAGAGAGAGAGAGAGAGAGAGAGAGAGAGAGAGAGAGAGAGAGACTGACTAAGCACACTTGGCTGTACCAACCTTCGGTTCCCCCTGATTTAGCAGTTTGCCTATGCCATCTATATACTTATCCTTTTGAGAAAGATTAAAAACAAATGATTGCATCCTGGGATGTAAATGTGCTTGTAGTTCAAAAAACACAATTATTATTTCGACAAGGAAGGTTAGGCTCATGAAGGACGCTGCTCACCTCATGGACCTGGTATGATTTAAACTGAAGTCCAGGTTATTGGCTCAAAATGTAACTGTTTACACTTCGGATGGTATGGGTAAGTTGCGCCTAATCCAACCCATGGGGTCTGGCGCAAGATCAAGTTTGTCTTGCAATGTCTGTGACTTGTAGCTTGAAACCGCTATTGGAGACTATGGAAGGCTCTTAGAATGCATAAAAATTATGGAAAGCGATTCATGAAACTTTCCAAGGAAGGATATTGGAGGAAGTCCAAGAGATTATAGTTGAACAGCAAGAAAGATCCTCCTGATGGTAATTTAATGCTTCTCATTTCATAAAAAGTGTTGTTTTCTAGCTTTCAATTGCGAATAGCAGTTATCAATGTGTATTAGACAGGATTTCCAGCAGATTGTACATTTAAGGACAATAGAAAGAGAATAGTAACCAAGTGCAATTGGGGTTTGAAAGAGCCAATGAGGCGGTTCTTATTCGAATCAGGAGTCTGTAGTGGGAATGGTCTCTTGCCGTGTTTCTTTATCTGTGAAAATTCCTAACTTATTGGGCCAAAACAAGGACGAGAACAGACATTCTGCAGAAGATGTTGCTACTAAAGTAACTATGGAACTTCAATACTGAATCTTTTAGGTAATACTAGTCACCCCAGTGCGCACAGTAATCCATTGGATTTGGATATTCTGAAGCTTCTCACCCTGGGAAATGCGTGTGTATTTTCTGCCTCTTCTGCTGATAGCTCGGTTCATTTTGCATACTGCATGTCATATAATGTCCTCTGGAGGGGCTTCTACGTTTGACTTTTGTCTTGTTGTAAATTTTGTGGAACTCATGTTTGTTGTTTATTTGATCTTTTGACATATATGATCACATGGATTCTTGTATCCTTCAAAACATGAAGTCAAAAGTAGCTCCTAGATGCTGACAAACAGAACCTGTACAGCTAGACGAAGTTTTTTTTCTTTATTTTGCCCTTGCTATGAAACTAATGTATGTCGAGGCCAAAAATAATAAAGAACAAGAATAATGGAGAATCAATTACTGGCTAAGCTCATCATCTGTATCTTCTAAGTCAGGATCAAGCGGCTACAGCGATGCACGAAGCTCTCTTGGCAGTCAGACACTGCAACGGCGGGTTAGTCAGGACACTGTCAGTTCATCTGGGGGGGTCTCAGTAGAACAGATGACTAGCATCCAGAGACCCGATTCTTCTGAGAGCAGGGGCAAGGAAATCAGCGCCGGCACGATGGAGGACATGCCTTGTGTCTTCACGAAGGGTGAGGGTCCAAATGGGCGGAGGGTCGACGGGATCCTCTACAAGTATGGGAAAGGGGAGGAAGTCCGAATAATGTGCGTGTGCCATGGGAATTTCCACTCTCCGGCAGAGTTCGTGAGGCACGCCGGCGGAGGTGAGGTTGCCCACCCTCTCAGGCAAATTGTCATAAACCCGAACCCGGGTCCTTTTCCGCAGTAAAGTCTTTTGCTCATCTGTTGCTTCATAACACCCCTTAAAATTGGTTTGGGAGGGAGAAAGGAGAGGGTTATTCGAAGATTGAGCATGTTTCATATTGTTTACAAATATTGAACGCTGTATGATCAAATCTGTACATTTACCATAGAAGAAATTGATCTCAGCATTCGGATTTTGCGGCCCAGAATCATTTAGGCCATGTTTGGTAACCTTCCGGGGAACAACTATTTTTGTTCCCTTGTTTCCCGGAACGAAAAATGAATAAAAATCTGTTTGGTAAAATTTATTTTTTTTGTTCTTTGAATGGATTTGAAATAGAATCAAAAAGTACAAAAAGATAATTTATTGTTCCTTGAACAATTCCTAGAATCTTGTTCCTTTTTTTTTTTTTTCTTTTCTCCTCTTTTCTTCTCTTTCCCTTTCTTTTTCTTCCTTTTGGTTGGTTGCTAGCGTCGGCTATGGGCGGCGATGCTGAGTCATGGTGAGGCTCGGCCTTGCGGGGCCACCTCTAGGTCGCCATCGCCGAGCCACTGCTTGGCAAAGGCTGAGCCTCGCTTGTGCTGCCTAGGCAAGCCTTGTCGGACCTTGCCTTGGCCTGGCAAGGCTCCAATGAGCTCATCGGACCTCTGGCTGGTGACTGACTATAAAAAAAAAGGAGGAAGAAGAGAAAAAGAAAAAAAAAAACAGAAAATTAAGAAAAATATAACAAAACTATTAAAAAATTAAAAGAAATAAAAGAATTTAAGGATTCTACCAAACGTATGTCTATCTCGGTGATAAAAATTTTGTACAATTACTAAGTGCGTTTTTTTGCTTAGAAATTGTTCTCGGAAGTAAAATTAACAAAATTTCTAATAAAAAATTGTTCTCAGGAATAGAATTGTGACCAAATGCATCCTTAATTAATTGACCCGTTAATAAGAATTTGTCAATTCTAAATTATTATGAGAGTGAGATTGGAAGGAATGATGAACCGAACATAGGATGGTTTTTAGATTTCAAGAGAGAGTTTATGCTATGTTGGTGATAATTCTGTTTCTAAGAATAATTTCTATTTAGAAATATTTTTTTAATTCAGTTTTTGGACGATTTTCTAAGCATTCGAAGGTACTTGGTAATTGGATAAAATTTTTATTCCTATAATAGAATTGCGTTTGGTATGACTTTTTAAATTTTTGCGACTTAAAATTTCTTTTAAATTTTTAACAAATTTATTACTTTTTTTCTTTTTCTTTTTCTTCCTTTTCCTCTAGCCGGTCACTAGTGTCGGCCTCAAGGGAGCCTAGCCGGCCCTCGACGAGGTTCTTGTCTAGCCAATCACTGGCCACTACCATGGTTGGTGATTAGCTAGAGAAAGAAGAGGAAGAGAAAATGAAAGAAAATAAAAAGATGAAAATAAAAAAACAATAAAGAGAATAATTTGGCTTGATTTTTGAGTTATTCCTAATAATAAAGAAGAAACTTTTGTTTACTTCTTGATTTTATTGTAAATCTATTTCCAAGAACAAATTTATTCTTAAGAATAAAAATTTTATTAAATGAATTTTTTTTTTTTTTGTTTGTTGAGGAAACAAAAGAATAGAAATAATTACTGTTTCACTAATTATTACACTGGCCCTTAAAGTACTATCTTTTAGCCTTTGGGCTTGAAGATGATGAATTCCGTACAAAAGTTATTTGATGGGATTAATAAAAGTTATTCAATGGAATTGACCACGTCATTTACCTGGAATCATCATTGATTTTTTTATGGATCTTGGGCTCTTCTAAGAATTGATGCTATCCGCTGGGGTGATTTTGGACGGTTTAATCTGATGCGAGATGATCACAGTTTGGTTTGCGTTCCAAATCAAACCGAACGTTGAAGAGTATGGTTCGGGAAAAGAAAATTGAAATGAACTAAACTGACAAGAGCTATTTGACTCCAACGTCTACGAGAAATGAATGGTAAAAGTGGTTAGAACAAGAAAAGAAATCATATAGAAAATTAGGTCTAAATAGAACTGAGCAAGAAGAATCATTTACCAAACTTACTATAAAGCACTAAGCAGGCAAAAGGCCGTTTCCCTCGTAGCTCGAGCAAATGTGCCTTTGAAGCGGCACAATATGAACCTGGAAGCAAAAATGGTGGGGAGGTTTCACATCGCAATCCTTCGCCCATGCGCAGGGTGAGGCATAGAGGTGTCGTCCGCTGTCTGCCGCCTCCGGCTGGCCCCTCCTTTCCCGCCTCCGTGGCTGCTTATTGCCACATTCCGTAACCGGCTACAAAACCAGTGCGGCTAGGCAACTGAGGATTTTGGTTAAAGCATCAGCCGCTACCTGTTTGGCCACCTGATGGACGATGCGGCGGCGGGGTGCCGCCACCGACCGGTTCAGCCAGTGGAACCAGGACGTTGTGCTGTCCAGGGAGCCCCGGCTGGGGTGGCTTTGCCCACGGCTGGCTCTTCCTCGTCAACCCGAAAACCCGGTTTTCCTACCTCTTCCGCGCCCTCATTTCTCTTCCCCCCAGGGTCCCCTCGTCCCCCTCCTGGCCGTCACGACCATCCAATACGTCTGTTCCAGCCTCTCCCACAAGCTCAAGCCCGCCTCCTTGGCCATGAAGACGGAGTTGA
The DNA here is from genome assembly GCA_014182725.1 of Eucalyptus brandiana. Classification (NCBI taxonomy): domain Eukaryota; kingdom Viridiplantae; phylum Streptophyta; class Magnoliopsida; order Myrtales; family Myrtaceae; genus Eucalyptus; species Eucalyptus brandiana. The sequence goes on from CM024669.1 coordinate 37,668,920, forward strand.
CTTGCTCCCCGATCCGCGACCTCTGCCTGGCCGTCGCGCTTCGTACGAGGAAGTCATATACTCTACTGAGAAGAGGCTGTTCTATTGTCTACGCCCTGCTGGCATCCCGGCCCGTCGACCCTTTTTCGCTGAAGCAAGAATCCGTCTTTGAACTGGAGCTAGCTTTGCTCCAAATCTCCTAAAGAAAATAGTTAGGCCAGCTGCCATCTCAACCAAAAAGGGAGATGATCATTACTCGCCTGCAATCTTTCTCGACCACCTTCGCTTATTGATGGAACTTACGCTTGATGAATGAGAAATTTTTGGAGTGAAACCGAGTCTAAATAGTATTATTAAATCTCATTACGAGTTGTTGAAAATTATTAATTTTTTTTCATGAATTTTCTCATCTTTGGAAGGTTTCTGAAATTAGAGACTACGATAGCACTTAAGTCTTAAACATCGGATATCAATCTCAACCTTTTTTCTTAAAAGAATTAGACGATCACTAAAACGAACAAATAAACAAGAATGAGAAATAGGATGAAAAAATCTGGTAGACATGCCAATCTTCATTACTCGAGGCATGGCACCACTATTGTCATGAGATATTTTCTCCCTTGAGGCAGCTACTCCACTGTTCTATAATTGCCTTTTTCACTTCAGTCTTAATTACCAAATTTAAATTAAAAATTTAAGTTGATAAGTGGAGAGAAAGGGTTAGGGCACGTTGTCAAGGATATTAAACGATAACGCAACACCCCTCTTACGTGCACGACTTGACCAGTAGAGGTGGAGGGACATGTTCACGAAAGGAATGGTATAAGGCTCTGAAGCCAAATTAAAGAATGACGGAAAAACGTAACATCGTAAGGGACTGGAATCGTGGAAGCACAAAGCTCCAAAAAAAAAAAAAAAAACGACGTGGGGTGCGCGGTGTCTCTATCCACGAGCGGTCTTTGGCTGGACCACCTCCGCGCTTGCTCCTCGGTGCGGTGATTCTCTCTTTGCTTCCGTGACATCGAACCTTGCCCTCTCTCTCTCTTTCTCTGTCGGACACGATTGGTTTCGCGATCTTCACAAAACCAAGAGGTACAGTTCCTCTTGCCCAATCTCGATCTCGCTCTCGCTCTCGCTGCTGCTCTGCTGCGTCTTCGTTCGCCTCTGCTGTCCTTCTTCTCCGCTAATGGCGCCCTGTGGCCGGTCTCGGTTGCATCCCATTTGCAATCCATTGATCTTCCATGTCCGGTGTCGCGAATTCGGCGGAACCAATCATTGCCTGCGCTCTGTTGCCGTCCGTTTGCGATTGTAGAGACACTCCCGGTTGAAGTGTCGATTCTTCTGTTTTGACGTAGCTTGTCGTCGGTTTGATTTGCGGGCATTAGAGCTTCTAGGGTTTCGCGGCGTTCGCAGCTTGGGTTCTTCTTGGCGTCGTTTGATTCAGTTCCATGTTCTGTGAGTTAAGCTTCTGAAAAGTTTTCTTTTTTATTTTTGTGTGTGAAGTTTTTCCCTTCTCGAATCCTAGGAAAATCGCCTCGACCACATGGAAGTAAATTGAGGGTCAACGGGATTGTGAAAGAATATATTTGGCCGTGACTTTTGTGAGTTTGGAGGTTTCCCTTTTCTTGTGGCCGCTTTTTGAAATGAAAAACTCTAGCTTTACTTTGGCTCATTGTGGGCGTTGTCGGATCAAGAGAGTCGAGAATTCCGGATTCGCTCAGTCAGCTGATCATTGCTCGGAAGTTCTCACTGTTGTTGTTGTTTACTCTATATTCAGGTGGGCATTAAGAGAATGTGGCGGCTGGAGGAAGAAGATTGATGGTTATGTGAGTTCCTTCCTTAACTGGCTGGGAATGAGAGCTTGCTGTATTCACAGAATCACTGAGGTAGCAGTTGTCCCGTGGTGTGCTGGTAGATTCCATTTGCATAATTTCATAGTTACCTCTCCAGAGAGAACGTTTATCGTCCCATGGAAGGTGGGCAAGGGCCAATCTTCTCACCCATTATTGCTGAGTCTGCTTCTTCTCGATATGGTGCACGGTTTAGTGTGGATGGGTATGGAAGTCGTGCTTCTAATATATCTAATGTGAAGAAGAGAGGTCATGGAAGTCGCTCTTGGATAAAGATTGATCAGGAAGGAAACTCTAAAGTTTTGGAGCTAGACAAAGCTACCATAATGAGACATTGCTCTCTGCCGGCGAGAGATCTACGGCTTTTAGATCCTTTGTTCATTTATCCTTCTTCAATTTTAGGGAGAGAGAAAGCCATTGTGGTCAGTCTTGAGCAGATAAGGTGTATAATCACAGCGGAGGAGGTTTTCCTGATGAATTCCTTGGATGGATGTGTTCTTCGGTATGAGTCAGAATTGTGCAGGATTCTGCAGATAAACAAAGATCAAGCTGGTAAAGTATCTCCTGGATGAAAATGCATCTCAGCTTGTACTTCATAATTTCCCAAGCTGACTAATGGAAATCGTGACACTAAATGAGGATCATATGGTCCTTGTAGTGGCTTTTAGAAGTCCAAGCCTTCCTGAGGAATAAGTGTTTTCAATGTGCTGCCCTGTTTTTATTTGGACTATACACTAGTCATGCAATAAATTTCCCCAAGAAAATTATTGCTTAGATTGATCAATATTTTCTCTTTGAAAGATAATGCCACTTGAAATTGCTTACATTTGCCTACTTAATTCAGATGACCTACCTTTCGAATTTAGGGCACTGGAGCTAGCTTTGGAACTCACATGCATGTCGCTTGATGCTCAGGTATGCAGTAACTTCTGCAGTGATTGATGATATAAGATGCATCAGAGAGTCTCTTCTTTCTCTTTAATGTGTCAAGCCTGTTAATTGAGTGGTTAGAAGTATTTATATGTGGACCTTTCCTAGAAGTTGATTATAATGGAAGACTTATAACCCCAGAAAAAATTGGACACAAGAAGAACAGTGATCATGGACGTTATTGTCAAATTCTCTGACCTGATATTGTTAATCTAACATGACCAAGGGACACTCAAACTAAAGTGACTTTGATAGACTGATGCAGCTGCCTTTCTTTATTTGAAATCATCCCATCATTTGTAACATATGATATGAGAAGCTTTTTATATTTGACAGGTGAAGGACTTGGAGATGGAAATTTATCCAGTTTTGGAGGAGTTGATATCATCTGTAAGTACTCTTAACCTAGAGCAGGTCCGTAGATTCAAGGGTCATCTACTTGCTTTGACACAGCGAGTTCAGAAGGTAATTTGATAATTCTGATCACCTTCAGATGATTATGGTTGTGTTACTCCTCTTCACAAAGATTCTTGCAAATTCAGGTCCGAGATGAGATTGAACATCTCATGGATGATGATGGCGACATGGCCGAGATGTACCTCACCGAGAAAAAACAAAGATCTGAGGCATATTCTGTAAGCGATCAGTACGTCCAAACTGATGATTCAGGTGTGGCTAGGTCGGGTTCCAAATCAGCACCTGTTTCACCTGTAGCATCGCTCAGTGGGAGACACAAATTACAAAGGGCTTTTAGCAGCATCATAAGTCCAAGCAAGCATGGAAGCTTTCTGAGTTCTTCTAGTATTGGTGAAAACATTGATCAGCTGGAGATGTTGCTTGAAGCATACTTTGTTGTCATTGACAACACTCTCAGCAAACTGTTATCAGTATGTATTCAAATGAATACATCTTTAAACAACTTAGCCTCCTCTCCTAGTTCCGTGTGCTTTATGATCATATTTCATCATTTCTATGATTTTCTGGGCATCGTTATTAAATTTGCCAAAGAATGAATACCATGTGATTGATTTGCAGAAATCTACTTGAAATTTTACTGCTCATAGGCCTAAAAAAGTCTTCGATTTTATTCATCGATAACTGTACTTTCTTGACTCAACATGCTTCCTAGAGATAATCAACAACGAACATGTTACTTTCTTGACTGGTGTTGCTGAGACTGTTTGCTCTTTTATTTGGCAATGCAGCTTAAGGAGTATATTGATGACACTGAAGATATGATCAATATCAAACTGGTGAGCAGAATTGAATATGTACTATTGTCTGCATTTATTATCTTCATCTCATTTGGTTGACAACTAATGCTTCATGAGTTTTTTCTCTTTCATTTCAGGGAAACATTCAGAACCATTTAATACAATTTGAGTTGCTGCTAACAGCAGCCACATTTGTTGCTACGATTTTTGCTGTTGTGACGGGAATCTTTGGGATGAATTTTGCAGCTACAATTTTTGACTATCCATCTGCTTTCCATTGGGTTCTCGTCATAACTGGTTTATTTTGTGCTGGCTTATACTTCTGCTTTGTGCTTTATTTTAGGTATAAGAAAGTTTTCCCCTTGTAAAGTTTCCGGCGAAGCTTATTGCAATGCAAATATACTCTGATTCTTATTTTGAGCTGTGTATCCTGAGGTAAGGCCTTACTATTGAATGATGAAGCAGGCTAGAACGAAAAGATGACTTCCTAATTCATGGATGCCTCATCGATTGTCAATAATTATGGGAAGTAGAAATCTATCACAAGTTAACCGTTGTTGAGTGATATCAATCTATCGATAAAATAGGTCCTTTGATCCACCACATATGCCGTTGACATTCAACTTTCCTTACAGATATCTCCCACGTCTCTGCACTCATCTAACTTGATCCCCAGCTCCTTGGTGTCCATTCCATACCCTTTTTGTCATTTTCATGAAGAAGACTATCTGAATATCTCCCTTTGTCGGCTTAGTTGTTGCTTACATTATCTCCCCGGTTGATTTGGTCTTCCTGAAGAGGATGCGATTCCATCTCTTTATGCTCAATGCTGTATCTACTATGTGTTTGATCTGCTCCATCTAATTGACTTATCCCAGTACTCTCTTCTCGAGCCTCCTTATATGCATCCAGAGATTTCCCCCAACAATTCTGCAACCAAGGGTCCGTCTGTCTCGCCAGTGTCGTTGGGTAGGGTTGGGCTCTCCTGGTCAGATGATGTTGATGCAATAGCACCAATTGAATCTCTTTGACAGTTCTCATTCTCGAATAGTAGGAATTGCAACTTCTTCTGGCTAGCTTCGAGGGCTGCCTCAAGTTCAGCAATGCGTTCCTCATGCCTCGACTCGATTAACTCATGAAGACGCAAACTCAGGTCTTGAGGCGATACAGCATAATTCGGTGAGCAAGGTCGTCCGTCTGAACTCCCACTGACATTGTGGTCAGATTTTAGTTTACTTTCTAGCTGGGAATCGACTCCTCCTGGTCTTAGATCTCCCTGAGCGAGCGCAGATTCGCATGAATAATTTATCCCGAGCAAATTTAATTCATCTATATCAAATGTCACAGATCGAAGTCACTGGATGAAAGTGAAGTTCGTGCAGAAACTAGGATCCCATTCGAGGTGGCGGACACATGCAAGCCAGCCATTTTTTCATATGCTCATTTAAATGTAATTCACTAAGATTATATCGATACTGGTGCTCACCGGGTCTAAATGATTGAAATTTCCTCTAGTCGTGATCAAATTGTTATTGTACCAATGCCAAAGCATTTAAAGGCGATACAAGCGTGGTCATGTTTGTTTTCATGTGCATATGTTTCACTACGGGTTCCAAATTTGACAGCCAATTACAACTTAACATAGGTAACGAGGTACTCTATAAAGGGTAGTCGAGACTTTGGCCAAAATGTCGTGCAGCTCAACTGTAGATTCAGACTTACCTCAACGAAATCTGATGCGTTCTTCACGCTAGTCAGCTTCACGTTCAGCTCCAACCTCTCTAGTTCAGCTTCAAGCTCTGCCTCAATTTCTCTCATTGCATCAGACTTCTCTGCTGCACCATCATTCGGCTCTCTCATATGACCCTTCGAGGAGTTATCCATCTCATCGACAGGGGAAGATGCGGTCATTGTCCCATTGACAAAAGGGTGAGCACCGGTTCCGGGGATCCTTGGACCATCGGCGTTGATCTCCTTCACAGTTAACAGGTCCTTCATTTCAAGCTCCTCGTGTAGATCCTGAACTAGGTTTTGTGCTTGCCTCAACCTCTCATCTAACAGGTCCACTTCCCCCTTATTTGCCACTACACTGGTCATCACGCCAATTGTTAAACCGAGAGAGAAAAGCAGCATTCGATTGGAGAACCCTGAGGAGGACACACACCGCATTGATAAACACGATAGTCATATAAGAATTAGTGAAGATACAAAGAAAGTCCTAAGGTTCTTCATAATGTTTGTGTAGATAATTAGAACATGGAGGAGAAGAATAGACCTTGTGATTGCAATGAACTGGCAAATGCGCTTACGCTAGAGCTTGACCCTGTAGAACTCCTCTTGCCAGTACTTGGCTTCTGTCTTCTCGACGACTTTTGGGTACCGATCTCGGGAAGCTCCAAATGTCTTAAAACTGTCTCTACCTGATTCAATTCGCCTTCTTCTCGACGCATCTTTCTCCCATTTTCGCTCTCCACATAGAAACCGCCGCTGGTACTGCTTATGATTATTTGGCTCCCATCAGTAACCAGCAGAGGCCTCACCACAGATTTAGAGGGCGATACGAGCGTGTCATGCTCACTCCTCTTGGTTCTAACATATTCACTATAAAACTGAGCATCAATATCGATGAAATCCCCGAATGAATCGACAGGTTTGAGTGCTATTCCATCAGACACAGCAATCCTAAACTGCCTGCTCCCATTAGAGCTACTGCCTTTTTTAGCTCTTGAACCCTGAAAAAACTCGTCACCAGACTCTCTATGTCCTTGGATAACCACTCCGAATTCATGAGGACTCTCGTGTTCAGGTAAGCTTGGCTGGTAACTAACCAGCGATAGTACGTCATGATTAAGATGGCTACCCAAATTTGCAGGCCTCTTTCTCTCTTCATGATCGCCATTGAAATTGTCGAATTCCCAAAACTTGCCCCCGAAAGCATTATGGTCATCGACTTGGGCAAGAGCCAGTCTGTGCAAAGGAGACTCCCTGATTTGCTGTAGAAAGCTCTTCAATTTGGCTTGTCTAAATCTAAAGTCATTACAAAATGGCTCAGATGAAGACTCTTCCCTCCCCTGAGATGAGATGTTGCGCCAATGCTTCGCGGCATAACCGGCGCCAGCAGCTGCTGCCACAACCCATAAATCCATACTCTCTGTTCAGGAACATATAACTTAAATCAAATCTCAGCCAAAGAAAAGATTTAGAAGATGATAACATGCGTCTTTGACTTTTCTGTTCACATGCTCAACTTCTTTACTAAAGAAAACGTGCTCGCTCACTCACATACAGGGTAATTCAATCACACAAATGGGTGGGAAAATCGAAGACTGATGCAATTTACCTCATTTAAAATCAAGAAAATGAAGGATTCAAGTCGAAACCGATGGGTTGTCCAAAGACTGAAATTGAAGGTGATACAGCTGAGAAGACACTGCCGTTGGCAAGAGGGAGAAGTTTTAGGAGTCAGAAACAAGGAAACCCCTTGAAAGCAAGGAACGACCGAACCAAACTTGTAATGAGAACGTAGAGTTCTAATTTTCTTTTCAATCAGTGGGAAGGCGTTTGGGAAGTGAATCCATGAGAATTCATGTAATGACATAAAAGATGGCAGGTCATTCCAGGCCACTTGAACCGCCCAGTCCAGCAGCAACCAGACAAGAATAAAACTACATGGTTCAGAAAAGATAACCGACGATATTTCTCGTGGAGATTAAGTTCTACATCTCTACGTTGTCTGGTAGCATCCATGCAAGGGATTTCTTGTAAGTTTCTTTTTGGCCTCATGTTGAATCCGGAAGGTGTTGTATCGGAAGAGTCAAAATTCCTACTTATCGTGGAATCCACAAGTTCGATTGAGACGAATCATTGCAAGAACAGCATGAACAAGATTACCATTTCAGTAGAGAACTTCAATGCTCCGAGTAAAATTCCCTTTTGATATGACAAAATGTTGGAAAATTTATTGTCATAGAAATTGATGAGATAAGAAAATAGAAGCGTGCTAGCTACCTATTAAGGGCGCATTTGGCAACCGGCCAAACAATGAAAATTTCTATTCTTTTATTCGCAAGAGTAAATTTAGAATAAAAATCCGTTCAGTAAAATTTTTGTTTTTCGGAACAAATTTCTATTTTTTTTGTTCTCGGAAGTTGATTTAAAAATGAATTGAGAAGTAAAATAAAAGTTGATTTTTTATTTAGGGAACATTTCCAAAATCAAGTCAACCTATTTTTTTCTCTTTTCCCTTCTTTCTTCTTTTTCTTCTTCCATCTCTCTTCTTCTTCAACTGTTACCATCGCTAACGCCGCCGTTCGCCGCCACCATTTGCCGACAACCGATTGGGTGAGGTTCAGCGACCTCGTTGGTGGCCAAGCAGGCCTCGCCTTGGCCTCCCTCGGCCATCGGAGAGGCTTGACCTAGCCCAAATCCGGCGAGGTCGAGCTTGCCCAACTAAGGCTCGGTTGAGCCTCGCCAAGCTGCCTACGAGGCTTAGCCGAAGAGGCGCGGCCTTGCAGAGGGTCGACTACCTCGTGCGGCGATGCTTCGACGAGGTCACCGGCCCTCATATGGTCGATCGCCGGTCATCCCAATGCCAATGACCGGCAAACCTTGAAGAAGAAAAAGAGAAAGAAAATAAAATAAAAAAAAAGAAAAGAAGAAAAAAGAAAAAAAGTAATAAAATTATTTTAAAAATTAAAAAAATTATCTGGATTAAAAATTTTAAGAATGGTACCAAACATAATTCCATTCCTAAAAATTTTGGATGGTTCTAGATCGCTTAAAATGCTTAAAAATTGTTTCTGGGAATAAAAGTAAAAAGAATCATTTTTAATCAGAAATTGTTCCCGGCAACAGTTACCAAATACACCCTAAACTTTCAATGGATAAACTTTTCTATCCATTACGGATTGTACGTATGGGCAAACCCCGTATGGCATACTGATGGTATACTGATGATAAGGATATGTACCATGCACAATTGTACGCAATGGCAATCACATCAAGTAGAAAATATACAGTGTGGTGAGTCGATGAGTTTGTTCGATGTATGATACCATTGCCCCCGTTACATGCGCTGAAGTGTGTTTTCTCTTTAATTAAGAGAGACGCAACCCTTTTGTTGTCACTGAAATTTAATCAACCCTTTCCACTTTCACGGATATATGGATTCTGTAAGGCCCACTGATCTCATTGAACGGTCTCGAAAGCAGTTGACAGGAGTGCTCATCTTCCTTAACATGTTGATATGATCTGTCGGAAATTAAGTTGTTTCCAATATGGAAAGATAAATACGTAAATCATCAAATAAGCAGATGAGATGACCAACGAAGACGGTCTCAACTTCCATTTACATCATCTGCTTCTGCTGCAAGTTTGTTTTCTTAAATTAATCGCAAGCCCACAAACACAAGAAAAATGTGATTCATGATGTTACTCGATTAAAACTGACGAACCTTGGATGTACTTTTCACCTTCCAAACTCTAGAGGTTATGCGAATTGGGAATTCACATTAATTCTGAACAAAGAATCTCACACCACATTCCGAAACCATAGGATCTAGTATCCAGAAAAATTTGCCGTGATCTGGTCAACTGCGAAACCTCGTCAGCTCCAGGAAAACTTAGATAAGGCATTCAGCAAATCACCAAGTCTCCTCCATGCGCATTGAACATTCAGATTAGAGGCAGTGAAATGGAGAGCAGAATCCACCAGAACATCAATCCTATTATCACAAAAGCAATAAATTATGGGAAGCCACGGGGACGGGAACACATAAGAGGAGATAACGCAGCAGCATACTGACATCGGCTATATATCTTTCCTTCATAAAGCGGGACTGGAGTAATCAGCAGCATCAGGATAAAAATGTAATAATAATAATTGGACGGCTAGAAGTCTCTACTTCAGACACAGTATCCACAACTTAGGAGTCTAGTATAGGCCCTGTTCGAATTGTTAAATATGATCTCTTGTCCATTAGATATTAGCCAAGAATTTCTCTGTCACCACATTACGCAATTGCATTGTCGCCCAAGGCAAAGTATCTCAGAGTGTTCATTCTCTTGTCGTACTAATCTGAGAAGCAATTTCAGAAGAAACTCTAATTTTACAGAATGACGTATCCTTCCTTGTGGTCATCCCAATCTCATGCAGACCCGACTCTCAGTCAATTAAGTTAAACCGATTGGAGTGCTTAAGTTGAAAGCTTAATTGTTCCGCAAAGTGAATTGTAAACAATTAATCTTGCAGGCAAGCTGAACTTTGTAGCAGGAGGAAGGGGGAGAAAAAAAGGAGAGGTGGGAAAAGGTCATCGGTGGAAAAGTGGAGCTGAGGGGGAATAAAGAAGAAAGGTGAGGCTACTTCAGTACCTTTTATGATGATCCTGGCTTGACTCTTGGGTCCCCATGTTCCACTCCAAGTGGATCCTGATCACATTAAACACATATCAGTCTTAAGCCAAACAGCGCAAAGATTTGAGACATTCTACTGCATCAGAGGAAAGGAGAAACAGTAATGACACAGCAATTGGTAATTTCAAGGCAAATGGCACAAAGCTCTCCCCTGTGCCACCTTTTTCATGACATGAATTTGCCAAACGTGCCACATAAGAGCAAGATTCACGGACCATTCAGACTGTATCGGGTTTTCACATGGGCACAAACCTCGGCCGTAACAGTTGTTCGTGGTATTCACGCCGTTATGGCAGAGGCAAGCAAACGACTCGCCCACGCCGGAGAAGCCGCAAAATCCCCCGCTCGCTTCGCAGTCCGTGCACGCCGCCGTAGAGTAAGAATCGTTGTACTGCATAGAGATCCCGAAACTCCATTTCGAGGGATCTCCACGGTCGTCTCCGAACCCGTATATCGCGCTGTAGGACGAGCACTGGAGCTTCGGAAGATCCAAAGCGTAACTCGAGCCGAACCCGGTCGGCGATTGGTAGACACAGCAGGTGGACACCGGCGCGTTCTGCTGTAGCCCAATGCCGGTCACTCCTTTGCAAGAATACAGGCCCCTGCAAACGCGAGAGCTCGAGCCGGTGGCGCACAGCTCCTGGTATGGGTCGAACACGGGAGAGTTCGTGGAGCACCCGAGCAGCACAAAGATGTTGTTATCCATGACGCTGAACGGGCTGGCTCGATCCAGGCTGAAGCTGCCGGAGTTCTGCATCGATTCGCAAGTCGACATGAGAGGGTCAGTGATGATCATTGTCCCGGTGGAGTAGTCGATCGAGGCCACGTCGTAAATCCCACTTCCGGTAGTGAACTCGAGCTTGCCGGTGGAGCTGCATCTCACGTTTCTAGCAAAGGCCGGGTGGCCACAACCGTAGCTGGTGCCAAATGGGTACTTCACGGGGATGGCGCCACACGTGTTGTGACAGGTGAAGTTCATCGGAATGGCAGGGATGGCCGCAAACACAGCCGGAAGAAAAGGAAACAAGACCAAGAGATGCATGAAGAGCCATGTAACTGGAGGAGCTGACATCAGAGAAAAATGTGGGGGAGTTTGAATGTGAAATGGGTTTTAAGCAGTGAAGCAGATGGCTTGAGAGAGGTTTCTGGTTGAGCAGGACGGAGGAGGTTCGCGTTTGAAATGGAAGCAGAAGGTGGTTGATTCAATCCTTTTCGGTGGAGACAAATCAAATTTCAAAACCCTCCATGTTTCCTGCATAAAAAGCAGAGCCTGCTCTGGTAAGTGGGTTCTACCTAGGTGAAAGCGTCACGCGCTTTTTGTCAGGGGACTTTGTGCAGAAGGGCAAAAGAGAGAAGTCAGCAGAAAATGGAAATGTTCTAGCTGGATGACATCGAAGCTGTCCTCAAATATAGAGCATGCGACAAATAATAATAGATGGTACTTAGATCAATAAGACCGCAAAAAAATGTTTATGCAGCAATGTTTTTGTCAGGCCTGAAGAAATAAACTGACCCTTGGTACCGAGTTTTCTCTTATTTATTGATCCAGTTTCACAGACAGGTCTACCCAATACCCATACACTAAAATGAATTTCGCGTTATCCATGCAAAAGTCTAGCCTTCTTCGCAGCTACTGAACCCAACCAGATCTCATTTAATAACAGGAATATAACGACAAATTGGAAGTGAATCAAAGAGAAGATTGGCACTTGCAACTTTTCATGTTAAAAGCTGAGTTCTGTACAGAAGAAAATCATTAAGTCTATTAATAAATAATACATATCTGAGGGGCTTGTCCACAATGCCATGCTTCTTCAACGCACAGCAAAGTTATCGTCTTCATCGTTGGATTAGGCTAAAAAATTATTTCTATCAACCGGGCACGATCAAGTTGCTGTCCAAGTGCCCGCAGCATTGTAGTGAGTCACGGAAGAATCAACATGTCTTCTTAAACGTCAGACGGTACGAAAAAACATAAAAAGTTCCCCATCCGTGACAAGAACAATTATGCTCTCCAAGAAATATCTAAAGAAAAATTTACAACCACATGACGGAACTGCAAAGGTCCACACCCGGGGCATATTATATATTGCTTATCCATCGTCCTTTTCATCTCGGACATGACGAAATAAAAAGCCTCATCAGGTTTCGTTACTGATCTCTTCACAACTTGAATCCTCCTCCTCTGCTCAATTTAAACCCCTGAACAGGTCAAACACAGGATTTCCATCCAGTGCCAGCAAGAAGCCAATGAGCTCTCGCTGTCACCAAAGAGCTGACTGCTGGCAAGGCCTTTGAGAATATTTGAATGGGCATTAATCATATGGCTTGATCTTTTCCATCATATAACATCACCTGAGTTCATCAATTATCAGTTACAATATGCACTGGACACAGATGAAATGCTCCTCCTCTTCACAATATTTTAGACCTGCCATATCTTCTAGATGTGAAAGTGAGGCAAGGACTCATCTGCAAATTACGGTACTTTAGCAATTCCACTTTCTTTGAGTTACACATCATAATCATCAGCCACATGAAACCATCAAAGTTTGTGAGTGAAAATGAGTTGACAAAGTAACAACAATCTCAAGCATTTAGACCTGCCCAGTTCTTGAAAGCAATCAGTGCCTCCATTTTTCTGTGGCTTCTCTTTCTTAATTTATTTACTTTGATCTTCTTATGGTTCTCCATGAAAGCTTGCTTGTACCTCCACTTGTCCACAAAAATTTTCATCTCCTGAGATTTCTCCACAACTTGCATGACTGCATCAAAGTAACCACCTTTAACCAGAGCATGAAGGAATGCATCAACCAAACTGTGATCAAATTTAATCCCTTTCTCTATGTCAGCTGAAACAAACTTTCTTTTAATCTCATTCCACAGAAGCAAGACACTAAAGTATTTCTCCGCTGTTACATACCCATTAATGAGGGATAAATATGTTTGACCATTAGGTTCAAACTGCAAAAACACCATTCTTCTGAAAGTTCTCCTAGCATCTTCCAATCTTCCAGCTTTACAAAAGGCGTGAATTATAGAATTCCAGTCGTGGGTACCCATTTCAATCCGAGGATCCTCAACAACCTCATCTAAGAAGGCCGCCATCAACTCTGGCCGGTGATTTTCCATTAAGCCTGTCATTATAGTCAAGTAACTCCCTTTCAACTCTCTGATTCTTGCATCTCTCATATCTCTGAACAGTGAAAAAGCCGACTGAAAATCTTGGCTTGACATAGATGCTTCTATCAGGGCATCATAGGTCTCCATATCCAATTGAAGCCCTGAACTACTAATGTCCGTGACCAACTGAGTAGCCTCAGCTGTTTTATGCTCTTTGCAGTAAGACTTGAGGATTGGCACATAAACCCCGAGCCCTGCAGAACCACCTTGAATGTTCATTTCATCAAGAATACTGTGTGCTTTATCTGACAGCCCAAGATTGACGCAAGCATTAACTATGCCATACCCAACCGAATGATCGGCCTCGGTTTCAACAGCCTCCAACTTTTGAGCTTCAATGATCAAACGTGCTAGTTCTTTGATACTACCATTCTTGAGAAAACCTTTAACTATTTCAGAGAAAGTTTCCTCACCAAATTTTGCATCCTCCGCACTGCTCTCTCCCAGACTCCGCAGTACAGTTCCCACAACAGATTCAAAGTTACCCACTTTAACATACCCGCTAATGAGATTACTGTAAAACACCCTTTTATTCGAAAGACCAAACCCACCCATCAAATTCTCCAACTCTGATATCTTTCCCTCAAGCCCCCTGAGGGCATACAAGTAAGCCAGAAACCCAAAGCTCGACTCATCCGGCCTAACACCCAAAACCGACATAGTCTCCACCACCTTTTCCGCATCAGCCACAGACTCGAGGTGCCGGCAGCACCCCTCCAATGCCGCATTACAAGCGGCCAAGTTGGGCCTCATATAATCCAGCTTCTCATCCAAAGCGACCCTGTAACTCTCCTCGAAAATCCGCAAAAACCCAACAAACTGACCATTCTCCCTACAAATCTCAACGAGCAGGTTGCCCCACAGCTCAAAGGGCATGAAGTACCTGTTCTTGAACATGCTCTTGACCAGAGCAAAGGCCGGGGCCGCCGCCCCGGCCCGCTTCATGGACTCCAGCAGCGCCGCGACGGTCCCGAACTCGACCAAACCGGGATCTTTCTCGATGAAGTAGACGGCGGAGGCGAAGGCCCTCTTGAGATTGTGGGTGTCGCCGAAAGAGGAGAGGTGGGCGACGAGGGAGTTGGCGAGGGGCTTGCTGGGGAAGGAAGAGTGGGAGGTGAGGGCCTTGAAGGACTTCCAGGCGTCGTCGGTGCTGCGGGCGAGGATGGACCTGTGGAGGGCGGACTCGAGGGCGGTTTTCAGTTCCTGGGTCAAGGCCTGCGGCGGCGGCGGCGGCGGCGGCGGGGGAGACGAAGGGGAGTCCTTGCGGCGGGAGAATAGGGAAGGTTGGAGGAAGGAATAGAGAGATGGGATCTCGGCTTCAGAAGAGGAGGAGGAGGCGAGTCTGCGTTGCGGGCGATACAGATTCAGAGCTCTCTTCCACATCTTCCACATCTTCCGTTCATTGAGAACGAGGCTGCCTCTGCTGCTTATAGTTTTCCCTCTTGCGCCTCTCTTCTCTCTCTCCTTCTCGGAGGAGTTGCAGAAAATGGCTAAGTACAGAATGGGCGAGGGGGAATCGCCGAGGCCCAAAATGCTATGTGCAGGAAAGCTACCGAAAAATCACAATTCATACTCTAATTAATATCATAAAAAAATCATAATTGTATGCCAGTAATACGTTTATCGTAAATTAATTTTTTGATCACAAAAGTCCTAAACTAATAAATTGATAATAAACTTATTCATTACAAATTATTTCACCATAAAAGACCCAAAATCAATATATTTATAACAAATTTACTCTTTATTAATTTCCATTAATCAATACTCAAACCAAGAGAAGCTTATCCTCCGTAATCCGGTGTCAAATTAATGATAGGGCAAATGTATTACAAATATTTTGATTTAGGGATTTTAGAGGTTAAAAAATTAATATGGTCAAGCGTATAAATTTGAGAATTTTTATGATACTAATCCTTATCAATATTATTTAGTTATTATTTCATTTTTTAATTCTATTTTCATAGCTCCTTCATTTTCTATTAAATAATTACAGTCAGAGTCATGCCTCAGAAAATATAAATCTCCAGCTGAAATTTTTTTATCTATTTTTCTCAACATGCCAATATAAATTTCCAATGAATTCATTATAAATAAATACATATTTCAGTTTAATAGAGCAAAAAAAATGATCTACTATCCCATAATATTTTGATATGTCAAATTACGAATAATAATGATAAGCTTTTCACAGAGAATATTTTATTTCATTCACTAGTAGGAGCTAAAATCGAAAGTAGGTTACTACTGTAAATATAAATTGTCAATAAGGAAAATGTAATTTCTCCAATTAGCAGGGACAGAGAAGAAAAAGTCGAATCTTTCGGAAGTACCCGAGGTTACGGAAACTGAAACCCAGCGGACACTCGTGAGCAGACGCACGTTGCACGTCCCGCTGAACTGACAACAAACGACGGCGAAGTGAACTCCGGTTTGACCGTCGTCTGTTCATGGAAGATTCAACTGCAAGGGAACTGATCCCGCCGTCGGACGGTAATTCCGGGGACGGGACTTTCATCTTGGAGGAATGGAATGGTTCGGCTTCTACAAGGCTTTCGAGAACCGCCGTCATCACTGCTGCTCCTTCTCTTTCCATACAAAGGTCGCTCCTTTTTTTTCTTTTTCTTTTTTTCCTCCTCCTACAATTCAGACTCCATCGCTCGCATGTTAATCGCTCGGGCTCGGTGTTTAGCTGACCGGGGCTGATTTTTTTTCTTTCTCCTGCAGATCGGGCAATCGATTCGGCCATGTCTGGAGACGTGTTCTTGAAGCATTTGTCCCTGAGGTTGCTGGCTATCGTGTTTTAGCTCTCTATGATTGTTGATTCTCTGCTTGTGTGTTTTTCGGATGATTGACTGTCTTGGGTTTGTTGTTTGTTGATCTCTCGTGCTAGTTTCTGAGGAAAAATTTGATCTTTTTTGTGTAAAGTTATGGAGTTTCTGACATTCCCTTGCGATTTTCATGGTGCTCTGGGTGAATGCAGGGTTTTCCTAGCAGTGTGACCCCTGACTATGTCCCTTTCCAAGCTTGGGATTCACTGCAGGTGCATTGAATTTTTCAATTAATTGGCGGGATCCAATCAATCTGATTGGCTCCATCAATCTGTTACCATAGGAATTAATTGCTTTGGTTCCCTCTGTAGGGCCTGTCGACATACATAAGGACCATGCTTTCCACTCAGGTGAGGCTTGCTTCACATCAAAGTGGTCTTACAATCTACCACTAATGCTATGCATCTGATCGCTTTGCGTTTTAATCACCTTCAAGGCTCTTCTGAGTGCCATTGGAGTCGGTGAAAAATCAGCGACTGTTCTAGGCGCGACATTCCAGGTACTGCTAGCGCTAGCCACGTGGTTTCTTTTCCTCAGCTCAAGTTAACTGATGGCTAACTAGTTAACTGTGTAATTTGTCACAGTGGTTCCTGAGGGATCTAACTGGCATGGTCGGAGGCATTTTATTCACATTCTACCAGGTATGCATTGATATCATCTGAATAATGTCAATTATTTATTCTTCAGTTAAATGGTCTTGTAGAGAGAATATGGTTCTTTTGGGCACATTTTTTTTTCCTGGCTCTGGATGCATGACTTGATATGTGCTCCCTCAGAAATGAGCTTTATTATTTGCATAGAATTCTTGATTAGCTGGTAAATTAAGCGGTTGAGATGCTGCATACTCAGGGTTCAAATTTGGATAGCAATGCCAAAATGTGGCGTTTGGTTGCCGACTTCATGAATGATCTTGGTATGTTTCATCATTTCTATCTCAACTTGAGCTTGCTTCATACCTTCCATGGCTCTAACTTACCTTTCATCTATTGTCTATCTTCAACTTCACTGATCTTTTTCTAATATGCTAATGTAGGAAATCCATGTAGAGAAAATTTAGATTTGATGGGCTCTTTGCCTGTGACTATTGTATGCTGTTGGTCTGTTACCACACACACAAACACACACACACACATATAGATATGTTCTTACACATGTATCCTTTTTATTATACCTTTTAGCTCAATTATCATGCCAACATATGAAGAACATACTTCAAAATTTTTGTTGGGCTTTTACTGCCATGTAAATCTTTTGATTTCAGCTAAGACTCCTGGTTGCTAACTAGTGTGTAACTTATAGGAGAAAGATCGATCATTTGACACACTCATGTTTAACTACCAAAGAACAAGATATCTTACTCATTTTAACTACTAATATACTACCTTGGTCAGTTTAACAGGGGTTACCTTCTTTCCTTTACTTCTATTTTGTTGTTTCATTGCATATAAAACTAAAGTGATAGAATTACTTGTCTACTGCTATCATCACAAGAAGTTGCATACCATTAAGGGAGGAGAGATGTTTTTTTGGCGATATTTGGAGAAGGAAAAATGGTCACTAGATGCTGTAATGTTGGTTGCAGGGATGTTGATGGATCTTGTCTCCCCATTGTATCCTTCAGCATTTGTTTTCGTCGTTTGCTTAGGAAGCCTTTCAAGATCTTTCAGTAAGTGCTTTGTTGCTTCAACAACATCAATTATTGACGTCTCGATTAGATAAAACCTTCAAATATGTTAGTCACACTATATTACTTGATTATTATGAATTTCTGTGAGATAAGCTATTTTTGGCCATGTGACATAAGCTACTGAGACTGCTGGTTTTGATGCAACACTAGCTATCCATAAGACTGTAGAATGAGTTATTGCTCACCAAGTTATCAATTTTGCTTTCCCTCTTTTTGGGGGATATAATAGGGCAGTTAGAATGTCTAGTTGCAGAACAATGGGATATTATCGTACTGATGAGCATATTCCACATTTTTCCTGATTAGCTGGTGTTGCTAGTGGAGCAACTAGAGCTGCTTTGACTCAGCATTTTGCCCTTCAGAATAATGCAGCGGATATATCTGCGAAGGTACTGTATGGCTATTAGGTATGCTGCTACACTATTGAATGCCATTTCCATGTGCTAGTGTCATTTACTAAACAATGTGTTGGGTGTGTGTCCTTACAGGAGGGAAGTCAGGAGACTCTTGCTACAATGATTGGCATGGCATTGGGGATGCTTCTTGCACGCATGACAATTGGTCATCCTCTATTTATATGGTTTTCTTTTCTCTCGCTTACCATTTTCCACATGTATGGTAAGTTCAGTTGCTTTTCTCCATCATCCGTCACTCACATTACTTGTTTCCCTCAGCAAAGTTGATTCTGCATTTGAATAAGAAAACCAGAATCAGTTTAGTTTTAGTACTATTAAGGAGCTTAATCTAATTCTCTGTGTCAACACAGTATCGGATGATGTTGATGATAGCAACTCTCATTTATACAGCAGAACATGGATTTGGAAAGATATGCACAACAATTGGGCTGATCAAAAGAAAGTTCTCTGTTGGCATGTAAACAACTGTTGGTGCCAATTCTGCTGGCAGAACTAAAAGGGGCAGTGACTTTGTCCAGTTTCTAGAAAATCTATTTCTAGTCATACAAGTGGTTCTTATTAATTTGTGAAGCTCTACCATTGTTCTAGATCTATGAAAAATTGCTTCTTTTCTATCAGAGAATTCTAAGACATAAATATCATGATGTCTGTAACTTGACCGTTTAATTTAAACAGCAAAGTTAACCTGTGAGGTTTTCTCTCTCTCTCTCTCTCTCTCTCACTAATCCGGTGGTACAACTTTTATTGTCCTTATGTGCAGCAAATTACAAGGCTGTTCAATGCCTTGCACTGACTTCATTAAATGTCGAAAGGAGTTCAATCGTTTTGAAGCATTTTATGGAAACTGGACAAGGTAATGCCACTGCAAGTGCTATGATTATGTTTAAATTATATGGAGACATTTGATTTGCCTGCATATCATTTTCTTCACCTTAGATTCCTTGATTTTGAATAGTCTTCCTGCCTTTGAGTTTAACATGATAGTATTAATACTGTCAGTTTTTTCTCTTTATGGATTATATTGTCTTTCTCCCTTCAAAGAGGATTCTTAATTCCTTTCGTAAATTTGTGCAGTCCTCTCCCCAGCACAGGTTTCCAAACTGGAGCATATTTTGCCTACCAGGATATCTTCGTGGGGCTCGAAGAAAGTGAAGTTGTTGCATACACGAATAAAACTGGGTGTGAGAGTCTCCTCTCTTAGGCAGCAGGAGATGTGAGTATGGATTGATTAGTGGAACTTATAGAATTAAACTTAGTAATTAAACCCAAACCTAGGTAGAGATCTCTTCCAAGTTTTGGAGATGATCATCTCTGAGTGGGTGATGGTGGCTTTAACCACTTAAGATTTAGAATGCTTTTGCAAAAGGTATATAATCATCCTGATTGCTCTTGATCTTTATCTTAACTTTACCAAATCATATAATATGGCTTGATTAACCGCCCAAAAAAATGCTGGGTTGAAATGTTATTTCAGATGAGTTGCATCTGTGACTGTGAAACTGTTTCATGCTCTTTACATTCTTGTACAGGATGATCCTTCTGCGGACAGCAGAATCTCATCGTTACAAAGGTGTGATTCTTTCTAATTTTTGTTAGTGGATTCATCTTTTGAAGAGAAATTACATTATCTTTTTACCTTTTGATTGTGTAGGGAACTACTTGATAGTTGAAAGGAGCAAAGACATCGGCATTGTCATGCATAAAAATGCAACAGCTGCTGATGTCTTGCAGTCATTTATTCATGCACTTGTGGAGGCATACCAAATAAGAGATGATTCTGCGCATTCAGAAAGCCAGACATGGATGGATAAAAATTATGAAGCATTTCTTCTGAAGGTACTGTGCAACTTTGAGCAATTTATATGCCAAATCTCCCTTTTGGATGGAGTAAGACAAATTATTGTTAGAAAAGTCAGATAATCCTTTTTGTGTGTCCATTTTCACGAATCATCACGTGCTTGCCTCTTTGCCATCTCATTTCCTTATGATTGTTGCATAAGATTCAATGCCGAACTTAGAGAGAAACGGTGGGTTATGCGACAGCCGACCGAGTCTAACCCATTGCCCTGCACGTCTAAGGTGTAAACAATTTTTCACCTTACAGAGAGAAGTTGGCAAATGCAAATAGTTCGTGCTGAATGGATAGAATGAAGCACTCTTAGCCCTCTACTGACCAAGAGCAATTAGCTATGCACAGACCATAATGTTGTGTGGGATTGTATATCGTATGAAGAATACTTTTTTCTCACCTTCCCTTAATTCATTTTGCAGTTGAGGTCATCTGGATGGAAAACAGAACGCCTTTTAGCGCCATCAATTATTTGGAGGGCTGACTGGATTTACAGTTCTGTCGATAAAAAAACTGGCTAGGTTCTTTCATCCATCAGCTTTTGGAGCAAACGATGAAAGGGAGAAATGGGTTTAATGCTTATTGGGCACCAGCATGCTTGTTCGGGACCACAGAAACTATGGGGCCAGCATCCGCTTCTGGATAATATTTTCATACCTGTCCCTTTTTTTGTGTGGAAGAGAGCCTTCTTGCATTCTACATTGGATGCATCTCCAATTATGCAAGGGATGTTCAGACCAAAGTACTGCACTTTCAGAATAAATTGCTTGTTTACAGGAAACGAATTGATAATGGTTTCATATGCAAGAGAAGGAGCTGCATGGAATGGCCTTGCCCTCTAGTCCCCAGACAGCTATTGATTATTTGATTATATCTTGACGTCCCTCTGTGAATGTCTCTTCTTCATCCATTATTACGAAAGCTAATTTGACAAACTTCCTATCATGAAACAGACCAAACCAAGTTGGTCTTCTGGAATTTCAGAATTTTGACGAACTTGATGATTTAGTTTTTGAGACTTTTAAAAATCCATACAGCATATAGTCTTTCAGCAATTGTTGAGGCTTATCTAGCTTGAAATGGATTTGAACTTTAAGAAAAAGGTATGTCGTGGTCAGATGAAATGATTTTGCGACCGTCTGAAGTTTGCAGCATATGAGTACACCAGGTCTACGAGCTCTCTAGGACTATGGTTAGCACGATATGGATGAATTGATTTCTAATTAGACAGACAAGGAGTATAATATACTAAACAGCAGAAACAGAAATCTCAGCTCCCCGGATTACCGCTGGCAATTTTTCTTCTTTCACCAAGTTGCAGACTTGCAGTATATACAATTATTGAAAGCAATTTAGATACATTTGATTCAACTTACATGACCAAGAGAATGATATTCAAAGCACTACTAATCTAAAGGTGTTACAAAGCAAAAGAAATGAACTGAAGGTCGACGACGAACAAAATCCGCATCAGGTCCATCCACAGAAGAAGTTTAGTTTTATGTTTTGGACATTCAATTCCCCCTTGGCCCTCAATACGGATCAAGCCCCTGTCCTGGCATCTACTTGCAGTTTCTTTTCAACCCGGCCACTTACAAAGACCAAACAACAAGTGATTGACTCATTACTAACTGCTTTGGCTTTCTTTCAATTGCTACATCCAGCCTTGTCATTACATATGACCATCGGAACTCTGTTTACTGGGGCAATGCAGCAGCGGGGCTTATTTACGGTGCCCTGATGAAGCCATTAGGACTCCAACAGCCGCAATGAACATAAACAGCATACCGAAAAGTAAAACATAGGTTCTCCTTGATGATCTGCGGTATTCTCCAAAAATGACTACGCCCCAGAAGGTGCTCACAAGTGGAAGAGCCTGCATGACGCAACAAATTAAAAGTTAGAAAAAGAAAATAAGTCATAGCGTGCAAATGTTATGGATTGACCAGTTGGAAATGATTAGTCCTATGATCTCATGCTATATTGACAAAGACAGAAACAAACAAGTAGTTGGAAATGATTCTGAAATAAAAAAACTGAATGGGGACTTGGTTCTCAGTTTGGTTCATTTCTTTAACAGTTTGGCTATGGACCGAAAAGTTTTAACTCTCAAGTCGATTATTTTTGTCGGACTGATCCATTGGTGCCGTCTAGCTTGGTCAACTAACCTGAACAGCATCTGCTGCCGCATAGCCTGCAGCTTGACCACCCATAAATTGCAGACCATTCCCAAATCCACACAAAAACCCCGCCAACAGAGCCCATCCTCTGCCATTCCAATCGTTCAAATAAGCCTTGAATGATGTTTTGGGTAGATTGAGCACCGGCCGGTAAAGGAAGCTGATATTTAGAATGACGGCCAAGACAAAGCACGATACAGAGAAATAGAAGAATGCTGTATATACAGACAAGTCAGGGACCCCTTCCTTCAGCGTGCGCCACTGGTCATTTGTTGCCAAATTAAATGCCGGTGAGAAAAGAGAGAAGCAAAATCCAGCGAAGAAAGTTATGCTCAGTCCGAGTACAGCACTTCTTCCAAACACCTACAAGAATAAATATGCATTTCAATTATAGAGATGGAGAAACATGACTAAACTCCAATGTCATGATGCTAAAGGTTTTGGAAGATGAAAAATATATTAAACAAATCTGTTCCACAAGCATAGTTGAAGTAGTTTCACGAGCCTTGATAGATCTTCTGTTCTCTACTTCGACCAGAAAATCAGCAGTCCCTACTTTCGCCTTATCTGTGAATCCATTCCCATTTTCTACATCTTTTGGGCCTGCTATGCAAACATCAAATTAAGCCTACAAATTTCCTAGCTTGTTGAATTAGAGAAGCAGTAATGACTCCGGAAAGTCTCTCACCTTCATTCGCAGTTGTGCCATTATCTGCATTATTAGCCCTGAGGAAGATGTAAAACGATTGCATCATGCATCATCTCTACGTGAAAAGGCTATAACAGTTGTCCTAAATATTAAAGTAATCGGCATTAGTAGATCTTTTGAAATTAACGACATACATCAAAGAATAATCTCCAAATGGAAATCCATTCACCTGCAAAAGTTCACTTTCGTCTTTCTTTTTTTCCAACTAGTAAAAGTTGCAAGAGTAGGCCAACCAGGGATTTCATATAAATTCCACAAATATAGGCTTTTATTTCCTTCATTCACGTGAAAAAGTGACAGAGGAGAGCAAACATGTAGGAGAGGTGGAGTAGTTCGAAAGAGATACTAAAATAATTCATGTGGATACTGAGTCAACTTTAGAGTGAAGAAATCCTGCTATCAAAAGGTGATTAATCTTTCAAACTCCAGACAATTACGAAATAAAATTTATCAATTCACACATCTGAGTTTACTCATGCTCTTAATCCATAAAAAAGCAGACGTACCTGGCGTCCACTTTGCCAGGAAGATTGTTCAGCTTTCTTCTATTATCAGCAGCATTTGACGTGTGAACAGCAGAGCCAAGACAAACTGCAATCAGGAAGCAACCTACTCCTGGGAAAAGAATCTCCGCTTTGTTTATTCTGTCGTCCAGAAAGTAATTCAGGGTCGTGCCTGAGCAAAAGAATAGGATAAAAGAAATCAGCATCATGTTAGTTCTGCTACTCCTATTCACGCAATTCCTGGAGATAAAGTTGAATCTGTTCATACAGAGAGACATACATACTGACATGTGCAGTTGTACATTATGTATTTTGGATTGATGCTTCAAAGACAAAATCTCAAAACTATTTGAAAGAATAAAAAATCTCGTAGTTGAGAGTGCATTGAACCGAATTAATTTATCAAATCTTTGTAAAACTCATCTGTACATTGAGCTTTTCTCTACATGACTACACATTCATCACTGGCACAAATACAAGTAAAGGAAGATGGAACGACTGTTATGCTGGAAGTGAGACCTATAACGACTGTTATGCTGGAAGTGACAACTTCTACTACCGACAAACCAACGAAAGCCCATGCATACTGGGTTGAAAGATTTCCGAGGCTAAGAACAACGCCACCCGCCATTGCAAATAGAACCGATGACCAATTATCCTGCATCAATCGACTTACAGGTATTAAAACTAGATTAAGTAACGTCATCCTGCAATTCACATGCATGACCGTGTATACTGCGTCTCCACTCTTAATATGTCAGGAGAGAGTATGTATCCATGTTATGGATGAACAATATATAACAAAAGTTAGGTTTCATCTGACATTTGGTGTTGGTAAAGTGAGGATGAGCCATCAAAATTCATATAGATTAGTCTTAAAACCATTTCAATGATGACATACGAGTGAATCATACCCGAAACTAATCAGCAAATAGACTGCTTTATCTAGGCATCTACACTTAGCCGGGCTTCTCTAGCTGTATGTGATACCAAACGTTTGAAACAAAATCCAAAGCTTTACACCAACTCAGTACTTTTCTTCATGAACAGAAAGTGAAGTCAGCTGACATGTCCAAGCCGGATGCCTCTTGTTCAAACTAAGATGCTACTTTCACAAATGAAAGCAAGTCTTCTCCGTCAATAAAGTGGAGAGATAGAACCAAAGTATAAGTAAATTTTCAAAAGTACCACCAATCTGAACCCGATTTGCAATTATGCATGAACCACAACGAACTGCAAAAATTGAGTATTTCCATTAATCCAAAAGGCCTTACTTTAAATTTGATAATTTCACTGATAAATAATGCTAACTGTTTCAGTATTCATTGAAATTCAAGACACTTCCTTTTCCAGTTTATCATTGTAACTGCAGGTTCAGTATTCATTGAAGTTCAAGACTGTTTCTTTTCCAGTTTATCATTGTAACTGCAAACTATATAAAGAGACTTCCCATGTCTTTTACTTGGTCAGGTAGAAAGTGCTGCCGACTCCCTTCCTATAGGTGCTTCTACTAAACCTTGTCTTCTTTTCCTTCTAATATACATTCCATCAACCTCGAATAACAGAGGAAATTAAAAAACTTACCTGAGAAAGTTGCTGCAAGAAATTCGGTGCCTCTGGAGTTCCTGCATGGATCTCGCCAAAGGTGAAAGCAATAATCACTGCTGCCAAGAGATTGGTGATTGTGTAATCAAGGTAAGTGTGCTGTGGAAGGCGGCCTCGCCTTTCGAGAAGTGTTAATAGAGCAGGCCATGTGCCCAAGAAGAAGAGGGAGAGCAACATGCACCCAATCGCGCCTCCTTTACTCTCCACCAGATACATTGTTAAAGACCTCGCTTGCCCCTGGAAATAATTTCCTCTGTTGGAAAAACTATGGTGACTGGTGTTCCTTGAAACTCCTGTTGGAAAAGCTAGCGAAACCTAGCGAAACGGGGAGTTAGTGCCTCTTCTTTTGGGATTCCTGTTTATAGAGGACTAGGTTTATAGGCCAGAAAAGTCAATCCATTCGAGCTAGATTGTCCAAGACGTTGAGAAAGCTAGTACAATTGAAGACTCTTAAACACGAACAGGTTAATATGAGTCAAGAGAGACAGTTGCTAAATTACGGTGCTCATTTTATAAGAAGCATGCCGCGGTCATTGGATTGCAAAAAGTAGAACGGAACAGGAAGTATCATCGACCCACACGCATGCAACAGCAATAAGTCAAACGCGTTGATTTTACTGGCCACAAGAAAGAGATATTGACTAATTCTTTAAGAGATTGCATAAAACGTGCATATAGCAGATGCAGAGTATGGCAGACCAAGAGAAGCACGGAATTGACGGAGTCCAAATTGCTTATCTCACTCTTCATCAAGAACCTCACGAAGACAAAACAAGAAAATAGCTCGGCATTATCTCAATCGCTCTCCAAACTCTTCCCAGCTAACACCGGCAGACGAAGAACAAGGAAAGAAGCGTTCAGGCATCAAACATCTACCTGGAGCAGCAAATAGTAACAGTTTGACTTTCAGAGAGAGAGGGATCAGGAACTAACCAGACGCAAGTGAGATTAATCTGCGAAACCACTTTCCGGGGAGACCCAACAAGCTAAAGTCAAGAACCGAAACACCGGAACAATCAGAGCCCGGAATCTCCCCGCCGGGCTCTCGGAATCCGCTGCTGTTATCTATAGCATCATAAAGGAGGACGACCCAACACTTTCCATGTCGTGATGATCAGATAATTCGGTCCTAAAATGCTCCCCTTGAATATTGGAGAGAGGGTAAGAGATTCTTGGATGGCCCAGCTTAACTGGATACTAGTCTATCATTCCGTTGAAGAATCTTCTTTTAGCTGTAGTCTGATGCAATACCCAGCTAAGGAATCTTAAACAAAGGATTCTTTCACGATCCAAACGTGTTATGGGGGGCGTGGCGTTGCGTGGTTCCCAACTTTCCACGCCGTTTGCCGCCCGCAAATGAAGGGATACATATCTCTAATCATGGAGGGATTCGGTCAACGCGTGGGATGGGGTTGCTTTCGGGTGGGGTTGCTTTCGGACACCAGAGTGGGGACGATCTAAGGACTTCGATGCATCGGCCCCATTGGTTGATTTTGACAAACCTTGTTCTCACCCCGCACAAACCATAACGATCTGATCTGACCGACGAAAGTAACCGTTTGGTAGAGAACTGGCTCCTAATAGACTTTTAAGATGACAAAAGGATAGGAATGAATCAAATCACATATCTTCGGCTTGGAACATTACCAGGATGAACAACCTCCTAGAAAAAGTACCTATCTATAACATAAATTTAGGTAGGAGATGAGCTAAAGCGATGAATAATACTCGAGTGAGTTAACTTAGGATGTAACGCCGATTATAGAATTAATATCGGATGCTTTATTACAAGGGATTTATGAGACACTAGTGAAAGATGTATCAAGATTCACGTCAACACATCTACATCTATTCTAAAATGTGGTGATGGCTTTTTGTCTATAGTGTTAGTTTTCCCAATCTTGTGGAAATCAAGGAGGTCATAATTTCCTGATCGCTGAATCAAGATCTCGCTTTGCGAGGATCATAAGCACTCAAACAAAAGGAGCTCCCGATTTCGTCATTTCTAGTAATTGGCTGGAAGCAAGTTGCTTTAACGATCCAACGAAAACTCAATCGACAGGTACATAAGAAGAAGAGAAGCATCCATCAAGATCATCCAATCACCTATTTTTGCTCATGTTGCTTATTTCTTTAAATAGGAAGATACTAAACAATGACCTTTCAACCACCGATCGTGGTGGCTCCACTAGGTAAGCCTTAGTGATCCTTTGCGAGAGAGGAGAGAGGTTCGAATCCCTTGCTACGTAAGGGGGCTGGCAAGAGTAGCTAGGTGTATTAAGAGTGACGCCGTGGTGGTAGGTCATGCGCTAGCGTCACCAAGGGGTTTATGACATGACTATCGGCTACAAGTTGGTTTCTCCTATTCACAAAAAAAAAAAAAAAAAAAAACAATGACCTTTCAATTATGCTAAGGCTCATAATTTAGCTTGGAATTTACATATTTCTTTTTTTCCTTTTATTGTATTTGAGAAGAGGTGATTTCTTGGGCTATGTACCTTTTTTTATTAAATGAACTCTCTGGTTGCGAACTGATGACTGGTTGGTGGCAGCTGGTGACAGCAACAAGTCTCCACTGACCAATTAGAAGAGGAGGAAGAAGGAAAAAAAAAAGAAAAAATAAACTTATTTCTAAAAATTATTCTCGAGAATAAAAAAGTTATTTTTTTTATCTTGTTTTTATTTCAAATTTATTCTCTAGCTACTTTTTTAATTTCGAAGAATAAAAAAATTTAATCGATGTTATCAAATGAATTTACGTTTTTTATTTTTTTTATTTCAAGAAAAAAAAACCAAAGGAATGGAAAAACTAAAGGGTTATCATGCAAACCCTAAATATAAATTGTTGATAAGGAAAATGTGATTTCTTCAATTAGTAGAGACAGAAGAAAAAGTCGAATCTTTCTGAAGTAGATGAGGTTCCGGAAACTGAAACCGAGCGGACACTCGAGAGCAGACGCACGTTGCAAGTCCCGCTGAGCGGAAAACAAACGACGGCGAAGCGAACTTCGGTTGACCGTCGTCTGTTCATGGGAGATTCAACTGCAAGGGAACTGATCCCATCATCGGATGGTAATTCCGGAGACGGGACTTTAATCTTGGAAGAATGGAATGGCTCGTCTTCTCCGAAGCTTTCAAGAACCGCCATCATCAATGCTGCTCCTCCATTTTGCAGTTGAAGTCATTGGGATGGAAAGCAGAACGCCTTTTATCACCATCTATTATCTGGAGGGGCTGACTGGACTTACAGTTCTGTCGATAAGAAAAACTAGCGAGGTTCTTTCATCCATCAGCTATTGGAGCAAACAACGAAAGGGAGAAATGGTTTAATGCTTATTGGGCACCAGCATGCTTGTTCGGGACCACAGAAACTATGGGGCCAATGCATGGATTTAAATTACTTCCCATGCTTTGATGTATCTACCACCAATCAGGCGTCAACTATATTTGGGTTCGGTCATCCTTGTGCAAATAGCAGCATGTGTTGAGGACCCCGCTGTAACTTATGGTAGAGACTGATATGCAATTCTCAACCATCTACTCATTAGGAGTTGGAATTTTGCATTCTGTTTTAGTGCTGAGTCGAAAGTTCATGACCATGTGTCACCCTCCTGTTTCACCCTTTGATCTGGACGAACCAAAAGCAAAGTTGGCTGGTTTTTATGTAGTTTTTCCTTAGGTCTGCATCTGCATCTGCTTCTGGATAATTTTTCCATACCTGTCCCCTTTCTTTTGTGGAAGGGAGCCTCCATGCATTCTACGTTAGATGCATGTAAAATTATGTGAGGGATGTTCAGACCAAAGTACCGCACTTTCAGAATAAATTGCTCGTTTACAGGAAACAAATTGATAATGGTTTCATATGCAAGAGAAGGAGCTGCATGGAATGGCCTTGCCCTCTAGTCCCCAGACCAAACCAAGTTGGTCTTCTGGAATTTCAGAATTTTGACAAACTTGATGATGATTTAGTTTTTCAGACTTAAAAATTCATACAGCATATAATCTTTCAGCAACTGTTGAGGCTTATCTAGCTTGAAATGGATTTGAACCTAAAGAAAAAGGTATGTCATGGTTAGACGAAATGATTTTGCAACCATCCGAAGTTTAGAGCATATGAGTACACCAGGTCTATGAACTTTCTAGGACTACGGCTAGCACAAAATATGGATGAATTGATTTCTAATTAGACAGACAAGGAGTATAAAATACTAAACAGTGGAAACAGAAATATCAGCTCCCTGGATTCCCACTGGCAATTTTTCTTCTTTCACCAAGCAGTAGACTTGCAGTATATAGAACTATTGAAAGCAATCTAAATACATTTGACTCAATTTACATGACCAGGGGAAAGATATTCAAAGCACTGCTAATCTAAAGGTGTTACAAAGCAAAAGAAATGAACTGAAGGTCCATGACAAATAAAACCCATGTCAGGTCCATCCACAGAAGAAGTTTCGTTTTATGTTTTGGACATTCAATTCCCCTTGGCACTCAATGTGGATCAAGCCCCTGTCCAGGCATCTACTTGTGGTTTCTTCTCAACCAGGCCTCTTACCAAGACCAATCAACAAGTGATTGATTACCAAGTACTAACTGCTTTTGGCTTTCTTTCAATTGCTACATCCAGCCTTTTCATTATATATGACCATTCAGAACTCTGTTTACCAGGGCAATGTAGCAGCAGGGCTCATTTACGGTGCCCTGATGACGCCATTAGGACTCCAACAGCCACGATGAACATAAATAGCATACCGAAAAGTAAAACATAGGTTCTCCTCGATGATCTGTGGTATTCTCCAAAAATGACTACGCCCCAGAAGGTGCTCACAAGTGGAAGCGCCTGCATGACAGAACAGATTGAAAGTTAGAAAAAGAAAGAAAAGTCATAGCATGAGAATGTTATGGATTGTGTTTTTGATCAGGTTGACAGAATACGTTTGGGTTTTACCGTCAGTTCAGGCCATAAAAACCATGAAAAGTCCGCTCTTTAGTCCTATGATCTTTTGCTTTATTGACAAAGACAAAAACGAAGTTGGAAATGATTCTGAAATAAAAAACTGAATGGAGACTCGGTTCTCAGTTTGGTTCAATTCTTTAACAGTTTTGCCATGAACCGAAAAGTTTTAACTCTCAAGTCAAGTCAATTCTTTTATCGGACCAATCCATTGGTGCCCTCTAGCTTGGTCAACTAACCTGAACAGCATCTGCTGCCGCATAGCCTGCGGCTTGACCACCCATAAATTGCAGACCATTCCCAAAACCACACAGAAACCCCGCCAACAGAGCCCATCCTCTGCCATTCCAATCATTCAAATAAGCCTTGAATGATGATTTTGGTAGATTGAGCACCGGCCAGTAAAGGAAGCTGATATTTAGAACGACGGCCAAGACAAAGCACGATACAGAGAAATAGAAGAATGCTGTATATACAGACAAGTGAGGAACCCCTTCCTTCAGTGTGTGCCACTGGTCATTTGTCGCCAAATTAAATGCCGGTGAGAAAAGAGAGAAGCAAAATCCAGCAAAGAAAGTTATGCTCAGTCCGAGCACCGCACTTCTTCCAAACACCTACAAGAATAAATATGCATTTAAATTATAAAAATGGAGAAACGCTAATACACTCCAATTTCTTGATGCTAAAGGCTTTGGAATGTGGAAAAGATATTAAACAAATCTGTTCCACAAGCATAGTCGAAGTAGTTTCACGAGCCTTGATAGATCTTCTGTTCTCTACTTCGACCAGAAAATCAGCAGTCCCTACTTTTGCCTTACGTGTGAATCCGTTCCCATTTTCCACGTCTTTTCGCCCTGTTATGCAAACATCATTAGACTACAAATTTCCTAGCTTGTTGGATTAGAGAAGCAGTCATCGCTCCAGAAAGTCTCTTACCTTCATTGGCAGTTGTGCCATCATCTGCATCTATGACCCTGAGGAAGATGTAAAACGATTGCATCATACATTATCTCAAAGGGAAAAGGCTATAACACTTGTCCTAAAAATTAAAGTAATCGACATTAATAGATCTTTCGAAATTAACAACATACATCAAAGATAATCTCCAAATGGGGAATCCATTCACCTGCAAAGTTCATTTTTGCTTTTCTTTTTTCCTCTACTAGTAAAACTTGCATAAGTAGGCCGACCAGGGATTTCGTATAAATTCCACAAATATAGGCTTTTATTTCCTCCATTCAGGTAAAAAAGTGACGGAGGAGAGCAAACATGTAGAAGAGATGGAGTAGTTTGAAAGAAATACTTAAATTATTTTCATGTAGATACTGAGTCAACTTTAGAGTGAAAAAATCCTGCAATCAAATGGTGATTAATCTTTCAAATTCCTGACAGTTACGAAATAAAATTTTATAATTTCACTCATTTGAGTTTACTCATGCTCTTAATTCATAAACAAGCAGATGCACCTGGTGTCCACTTTGCCATTGTGAGGAAGATTGTTCAGCTTTCTTTTATTATCAGCAGCATTTGACGCATGAACAGCAGAGCCAAGACAAACTGCAATCAGGAAGCAACCAACTCCTGGGAAAAGAATCTCCGCTCTGTTTATTTTGTCATCCAGAAAGTAATTCACGGTCGTGCCTGAGCAAAGAATTGGATAAAAGAAATAAGCATCATGTTAGTTGTGCCACTCCTATTCACGCAATTCCTGAAGATAATGACGTGCAGTTGTGCATTATGTATGCGTAAATTTTGGATTGATGCTTCAAAGACAAAATGTCTATAAAAGACTCAAAAATCTCGTAGATTAGTGTATTAAACCAAATTAATTCTTGCCATATCAATTGATGAATAAATCGAATCTTTGTAGAATTTGTCGGTACATCAAGCATTTCTCTATATAACTACAAATTCATCACTGGCACAAATACAAGTAAAGGGAGATGGAAGATGAAGAGACCTATAACAACTGTTATGCTGGCAGTGACGACTTCTGTTACTGACAAACCAACAAAAGCAAATGCATACTGGGATGCAAGATTCCCGAGGCCAAGGACAATGCCACCTGCCATTGCAAATAGTACCGATGACCAATTATCCTGCATCAATCAATTTACAGATATTAAAACTAGATGAGATAACGTCATCCTGCAACGTCACATGCATGACCGTGTATACTGCTTCTCCACTCTTGGTATGTTTCCATGGTATGGATGAACAATATAAACAAAACTTCGGGTTCATGTGACATTGGTGTGGGTAAACTGGGGATGAGCTATCAAAATTCATATGAATTAGTCTTAAAACCATTTCAAGGATGACATCAGATTAAATTATACCCGAACTAATCAGCAAATAGACTGCTTTATCTGGGCATCTACACTTTAACCAGGCTTCTCTAGCTGTATGTGATACCAATAAAATTTAAAGCTTTACACCAACTCCGTAATTTTGTTCATGGACAGAGAGTTAAGTCAGCTGACATGTCCAAGCCGGATGCCTCTTGTTGAAACTAAGATGCTACTTTTACAAATGAAAGCAAGCCCTCTCCATCAATAAAGTGGAGAGACAGAACCAAAGTAAAAGTAAATTTTCCAAAGTACCCCCAATCTGAACCAGACTTGCAATTATGCATGAAGAACTGCAAATACTGAGTATTTCTATTAATCAAAAAGGCCTTACTTTAAATTTGATAATTTCATTGATAAGTAAGGCTAACCGGTTCAGCATTTATCGAAGTACAGGACTCTTTCTTTTCCAGTTTATAATCGTAATTGCAAACTATATAATGAGACTTCCCATGTCCTTCACTTGGTTGGGCAGAAATTGCTGCCGACTCCCCTCCTATGTGCTTCTACTAAACCTTTACTTCTTTTTCCTTCTAACATACATTTCATCAACCTCGATTAACAGAGGAAATAAAAAAAAATCACCTGAGAAAGTTGCTGCAAGAAATTTGGTGCCTCTGGCGTTCCTGCCTGGAT
Organism: Eucalyptus brandiana; assembly: GCA_014182725.1. Lineage (NCBI taxonomy): Eukaryota > Viridiplantae > Streptophyta > Magnoliopsida > Myrtales > Myrtaceae > Eucalyptus > Eucalyptus brandiana. The sequence continues at coordinate 37,702,205 of CM024669.1, forward strand.
CTCACCTAGGCTGAAAGCAATAATCACAGCAGCCAAGAGATTGGTGATTGTGTAATCAAGGTAAGTGTGCTGCGGAAGGCGGCCTCGCCTTTCGAGTAGAGTTATTAGAGCAGGCCATGTCCCCAAGAAGAAGAGGGAGAGCAACATGCACCCAATTGCGCCTCCTTTACTCTCCACCAGATACATTGTTGAAGAGCTTGCTTGCCCCTGGAAATAATTTCCTCTGTTGGAAAACTATGATGACTGGAGTTCCTTGAAACTCCTGTTGGAACAGCTATAAACGAGAAGTTAGTGGCTCTTCTTTTGGCCTCCTTCTTGTTTGTTCGCTAGAGGACTAGTTTTATAGGCCAGAGAAGTCAATCCATCCATTCGAGTTAGATTGTCCAAGACGTTGAGAAAGCTACTACAATTGAGGATTCTCAAACGCAAAAAGGTTAATACAAGTCAGAGAGACGGTCGCGAAGTTACTGTGCTCAATTTATGAGAAGCATGCCACGGTCATTGGATTGCAAAATGTAGACCAGAACATGAACTATCATCAGCCCACACGCATGCAACAGCAAGTAATCAGAGACGTTGATTTTGCTGGCCGAAAGAAATTGATATTAATTGATTCTTTAAGAGATCGCGTAAGACGTGCAATTAGCAGAAGCAGAGTAAAGCAGGCAAAGAGAAGCACAGAATTGACAGGAGTCCAAATTACTTATTTCACTCTTCATTAAGAACCTTACAAAGACAAAACAAGAAAATAACTCGGCATTGTCTCAATCGCCCTCCAAACTCTTCCCAAGCTAACACCGGCAAATAGTAACAGTTTTGACTTTCAGAGAGAGGGATCAGGAACTAACCAAACGCAATTGAGATTAAGCTGCGAAGCCACTTTCCGGGGAGACCCAACAGGCCAAAATCAAGAACCGAAACACCGGAACAATCAAAGCCTGGAATCTCCCCGCCGGGCTCTCGGAATCTGCTGCTGTTTTTTATAGCATCATAAAGAAGGACCCAACAACCCTCCATTTCGTGATGATCAGATAATTCGGTCCTAAAATGCAGGGCCCCCGAAGATTGGAAAGAGGGGGAGAGATTCCTGGACGGCCCTGCTTAACGGGATACCATCAAGCATTCCGCTGAAGGAGTCTTGTTTTAGCTGTAGCCTGATGCAATTCCCAGCTATGGAATCCTAAACAAAGGATTCTCCAGATGCAAGACCCAGCTAAGGAATCCTAAACAAAGGATTCTTTCATGATTCGGAACGTGTTCTTTTTCTTCCGGGGGATTCGGTCAACGCCTGGGCTGGGGTTGCTTTCGGGCGGGGTCGTGTACGAACACCAACGTGGGGACGATATAACGACTTCTATACATCACCCCCCCTGGTTGATTGCGACTAAGCTTTTTCTCACCCGGCACAAACCGTAAAGTCCTATTCTGACTAGTCGAGAAAAATTGTCACATAGAGGACCGGTTCCTGACAGAGTTTTAAGATAGTGAAAGTACATGAATGAACCAATTACACACCTTTAGCCTGGAATGCAAGGCAAAAGTACTTATTTGTAATGTAAGGTTGGGTTGGAGATGAGCCAAAGCGATGGACAATACTTGGGTGAATTAATCTAGGATGTGACATAGACTATGAGAATGATGTCGGATGTAGCATTATAGGGGATTTCAAGGGATGTTGGAAGATATGCAAGATCTATTTTTGGTTATGATCATGCATTAAATTAATTAGGGATTAGATTGATTAGATTGAGATATTGAATTGATTTGTAAAATATCTCTTTTCCTTTTATTCATGTATCTCCTGTATTATAATTACAGTGTAATGTACATTGAATGATATACAGAGAAAAACAGAAAATTCCCCAAAACTCTACGATCTATCTTCCTTCTTTCAGTCTGTTCTTTGCTTCTCTATACTTTCTGACATGGTATCAGAGCTTGGCTCTTGATTCCGCTTCTACATGCATTGATTGGCCTATCGAAGCTTCCTGATATGCAAAACCGGATCAAAGCAGCGAAGGAATCAAAAATTTATTAGAGAAGAAAGAAGCAGAAATCGTCACTCACCATGAATCAACCAGAAAATCCATCTTTTGGCATAGATACACAACCCACATGAGAGTCTACATATGCACAACAAATACAAAACACAATTCCGGCAATCCAACAACAAGCTCAAATTCAAGGTCTACTGTGGCAATATCACTCGGCTCAATCAAACATGGGGTTACCCATCTCCGGGCATCCTTACCAATGGGTACCGTATCCATGGTACGTTGGGCCAAGCCCAAATACATTATTGTCGGGGACTGGGAGCAGCCTGAGCAACCCCCAATCCGACGGGAGTCCACCAGCCATGAATGGGGCAAACTCAGCCGTCGGTTCAGAACAAGTGAGCGGGTCGGTGAACCGGGTTCAAGGACAAATCCCTATTCGGGTATTTCCAATGCGGGTTATGGATCCAGATTTAGTGGATCGGGTACAAGGACGAACCCCTACCCGAATCTCGCACCAGGCTTTCTTCTGTTTTCGATTGCCGCCGTCACCGGCCGATCAGAACCCGGTGACCCTTTGTACGTATCAACCACCAACGGTCCAAAACTGAAATTGATCAGTTTACAACTCACCGGGTCGGAGAATTATTCCAAATGGTCGCAGGATTTTCGGCGAGCCCTTGTGACGAAGGACAAGGACGAATTTCTCGACAGAACAATAGCCATACCTTCGGACGAGTGACTGGCCAAGCACTGGAGAAAGTGCAACCACCTCATCCGAACGTGGATTGGTAATTGTGTTTCTCCAGAGGTGGCCGCCAGGCTTCCTTCAACGGAAGATTCAAAAAAGATGTGGGATAGCATCAAAGAGATGTACGGGAAGTTAGATCGAGCCAAGATTTTTTCTCTCATGCAAGAATTAAGCGAGTTAAAGCAGGGAAATATGACAATCACAGCCTGCTACAATAAACTATCATCTCTTTGGAACCAACTCGAAGCAACGGAGGAGAAGCTCGAGGGACCAGCAGAGACACTCCAACAGTACAGATCTATGAAGGAGAGGGAGAAGGCTACGCGATTCCTTTGGATTTTGAATGAAACTTACCTAACCTTTCGATCTCAGATCTTGGCAATGGATCCGATGCCTCCCCTTGGACAAATCTTCCAGCTGGCTGTCCAAGAGGAAAGCTAGAGGCTCGCGGTTCCAGAGCAAACGCGAGGAAGCGACAGCGTCGCCTTCACGATGCGCGGCGTCCAGCGAGACTCGGGAAAAACCCTAGCCCGAGAGAGAGAGAGAATCGCGAAGGGGGGCTAGGGTTACAGTGAGGAATCGAACGCCCCTTTAAAAGAGAGGGGACGAACGGCTCAGATCTTCCACCGAAATCTGACGGTGCACAGGGGCCTTATCAGTTCGGCGAATCGGACGGCAAATATTATCCCTCGCTGAAAGGATCCGATGGTCAGATCTATTCCTCATTAAAAGGATCAGATGGTCAGATTTATTCCTCATCAAAGGGATCGGATGGTCAGTTTTTTCCGCATCTTTAAAGAATTTTGGTCAAAATTCAAAGGGGAGAGGTAAATTATATTGTGAATATTGCAAACGTCCACATCATACCATAGATAATTGTTGGAAATTGCATGGTAAGCTAGGAGAAAAGGGGAAGAAGAAAGAATATGCTGCAGCTTATCAGGTCACTGGACCAACCGGTTTGAATTATGATCAACCGGTTACATATGGGCAGTATCAGCAGCTAATGCAGGATTTGCAAAAGGTTGATGTTGGGAATAAAGGAACAAGCTTTTCAGGTATATCTCATTGCCTGATAGATTCTATTTCAAGAAAGGCTTGGATAGTTGATTCAGGGGCAAGCAATCATATTGTTTGTGATAGAAGATTTTTTTCCAAACAGGAACATTACTCATGTCACTTTGATAGGCACTGTCCAACTGAGTCATCAAATTACCCTTCAAAATGTCCTTTATATCCCACAATTCCAATTCAATCTCATTTCTGTCTCCAAAGTTTGCAGAGAAAATTCATGTTAAATATTCTTCGATTTTGACACCTGTTTTTTTCAAGTTCGTTCGACTGGCAAACTGATGGACTTGGGTAGTTTTTCTGAAGGGTTTTATTTTTGGATCAGTTATCCTAGTCATTTTGATTTATCTTCCCTGAATAAAAAATCGTTGTGTAATTTGTCTACCAATGATAACAGTTTTCTTATGCATTCACAAATGGGTCATAGTGCATTCTTCCCTTACTCTAAATGTGAAATATGCATACTTGCAAAACAATCCCGAACTCCTTTTCCTTTTAGTACAACATGTTCCACTGAAATTTTTTCTCTAATTCATATGAATGTTTGTGACCCTATCACACCCCACATCGGGATGGTTCACGTTATTTTCTCACAATTGTGGACGATTACTCCCGTGCCACATGGGTATTCCTGATGCAGTCAAAAGCACAAGTTGCTTCTCAGCTAAGGATGTTTCTAGTCCTAACCAAAAGTCAGTTTAGAAGGTCAATTTAGCGAATTCGCACTGATAATGGGACAGCATTTTTAATAATGATTGCCGTTCACTTTTTTTGTCCCATGGCATTCTTCATGAAAGCTCTTATATTTATACTCCACAACAGAATGGGGTAGTAGAGCAAAAACATCGCCATCTCTTGGAAGTCACCAGAACACTGAAATTTCAGAGATCTATCCCAGAAAATTATTGGGGAGATTGTGTTCTCACTACAACTCATTTGATCAACCGGATGCCAACATGGATACTGGATGGCAAATCGCCTTTCGAATTGCTTTATGAAAAAAAGCCGACCTTAGATCATCTGAAGGTCTTCGGCTGCTTATGTTATGCTGCAGTAATGGGGCCTCGAGACAAAATGAGTCATCGTGCTAGGAGATGAGTATTCATGGGATATCCAAATCTGCAAAAAGGGATATCGAGTTCTTAACATAAGAACAGGAGATTTTTTTATTAGTCGGGATATTGTTTTTCATGAAAATATGTTTTCTTTTCGTGAAAACTCATCTTTCCAAGACGACTTGAATGCTCCAACGAATTTTTGACAAATCCTAGAAGAAGAAGAAGCATCCCCTGGCTTTATCCTCACAACGCCACCAGAAGCAGATCTTCATCCAACTTTGCCTAACTCTCCTCTAGAAGAGTTTTTGGATAGTACTCCTGAAGACACAACCAACATGGAGGATACTCTTAAGACAAATGCAGAGGGACAATCTCCATCTCCACCACTGATAGCTCATCCACGTCGCTCGGGACGAGCCACAAGACCGCCAACCTGGACTAAAGATTATGTTTGTGCTTCGCTTAACTCACTGGGTATTCGCTATCCAATATCTTCTTACGTATGCTTTGATAAGCTTTCGTCAAATCATAGATGTTGCATTAGTTGTATTTCTGATGAGAAAGAACCCTCTAGTTATGATGAAGCATCTAGAGATCCACGATGGCAACAGGCTATGGCAGCAGAACTACAGGCATTGACTGATAACCACACATGGGAATTAGTCACTCTTCCTCCAAACAGAAAGTCCATAGGATGTAAATGGGTGTATAAGATCAAATATAGATCCGATGGATCCATTGAACGTTATAAGGCTAGGTTGGTGGCTAAAGGATATACGCAATGGGGAAGGTTTTGATTATCACGATACTTTTTCCCCTGTCGCTAAGGATGTCACAGTTCGTTCATTTTTATTAATTGCAGCTGTTCATAATTGGTCTTTACATCAGATGGATGTTTACAACGCCTTTCTTCATGGCGATTTAGATGAGGAAATCTATATGGACATTCCTTAGGGCTTACGGAGACAGGATGAGAATAGAGTATGTCGTCTCCGCAAATCCCTTTATGGATTGAAACAAGCTTCAAGGTAATGGTATGCAAAGTTTGCGAATACTCTCACAACTGCAGGCTTCAAGCAATCCAAGTATGATTACGCCATGTTCACATGAACTAAAGGTATGTCGTCAATCTACTTAATGATATATGTTGATGACATCCTCATCATGGGAAACGATGAAACTGCAATAGGGAGTCTTAAGAGATATTTGCATGCTACACTCCATATAAAGGATCTGGGAGCACCGAAATACTTCCTTGGTATTGAAATTACTCGATCCGACCAAGGGATTTCTCTCAGTCAGCGGAAGTTTGTATTGGAGATCATTTCAGAAGCTGGACTATCAGGATGCAAACCAGCAGTTATTCCAATTGAGCAGAACACCAAGTTAACCACAGCGGATTTTCTTGGAGGGACATCTCAGAATGATGATCCTATACTCAAAGATCCGACAAGTTATTAGAAGCTCGTTGGAAAACTCATATATCTGACTATGACCATACCTGATATTTCATATGCCGTGCAAACTCTCAGCCAATTTATGCACAGCCCAAAGGAGTCTCACATGAATGATGCCTTGAAAGTTGTGAAATATTTGAAGAAATGCCCAGGACTCGGGATACTTCTATCTAGAAGGTGTAACATGGAATTGACGGGATACTGTGATGTAGATTATGCGACCTGCCCGATGAGTCAAAGATCGATTACTGGCTTCTGTATTAAATTTGGGGAATCTCTTCTTTCATGGAAGACCAAGAAACAGGTGACGGTCTCCTTATCTTCAGCCGAAGCAGAATATCGGGCTATGGCAAAAACTACATGTGAGATTGTATGGCTACGAGGGTTACTTGGAGATCTTGGAATAAGGCTAAGAGGGCCAACAAAGCTGTTTTGCAACAATGATGCGGCTCTCAAACTCGCAGCAAATCCCATGATGCATGAAAGAACGAAGCATATAGAGGTGGACTGCCACTTCACACGAGAAGATATTCAAGAGGGAATCATCAAGACAAGAGGAATTGGAATCGCAGAACAACCTGCAGACATCTTCACCAAACCTCTATGTCAAAGACAGCATGCATATCTTCTAAGCAAGTTAGGAGTCTTGGATATCTACAAGCCACTAGCTTAAGGGGGAGTGTTGGAAGATATGCAAGATCTATTTTTGGTTATGATCATGCATTAAATCAATTAGGGATTAGAATGATTAGATTGAGATATTGAATTGAATTGTAAAATATCTCTTTTCCTTTTATTCATGTATCTCCTGTATTATAATTACAGTGTAATGTACATTGAATGATATACAGAGAAAAACAGAAAATTCCCCAAAACTCTACGATCTATCTTCCTTCTTTTGGTCTGTTCTTTGCTTCTCTATACTTTCTAACAAGGGACATTAGAGAAAGATGTGTCAAGATCCACTGGTTCCTCCCTTTGTAGTATGTTCTAGGTTGTGGCGACAGTTTTATGTCTGTCGTGTTCCCCAATCTTGTGGAAACCAATTAGGTGATAATGTCTTGATCGCTGAATCAAGATCTTAGTCTGCGAGGATCGTAAGCACTCAGACAAAAGGAGCTCTTGATTTCGTCATTTTTAGTAATTGACTTACTGTAATAGACATGGCTAGAAGCAAGTTCCTTCAACAATTTAACGAAAACTCAAATTCGTAGGTACATGAGGAGAGAAGCATCTATCAGTGTGTAACATCCCGATTTTCCAATCCTATTTTCAATAATTTGAGACGGGCATTTCGTTGGCACGCATATAGTTCTTTTCCTTGAGTCGGCCACTCATGTGAAAACTAGTCTATCGGGTGAAGCCGTTAAGAGTTTCTAATGCATCGACTCGAGAATTTGACCGGGAAGCGACCTTTCGACCGAGCTAATCGCAAGGGTCATTACAAAGCACGATTAAAATCGATTAGAGATTGGAGATAGGTCGACTTAACAGAGGCATGTGATTAAGTGTGGGTGATTCCACCAGATCGCACAATTCTTGTCGATCGGCACTGGACCGACTTTTCTATCGATTGGGTACTCTGTGTTCGTATTTGAAATCTTGAGATTACCTCGACAACCGAAAGTCGCCAATGTTTCAAAGATGTACATTGTGGCTTGAGATGATCAACCACAGGTCAAATGTATGAAAATTTCTAAAGGCTACCCGGTAGGTTGGGCCGCGCTAGTATCGTGCCAAAGTGAAATTAACCGTAGAATTGAGGTCTGGGTGTGTCACAAATCATTTTAGGACTATTGACTCACATTTGGAAGATTTTTCATGTAAGCCGAGTCTTTCAGCAAATTAATAAGAGAATGGCTAATTTGGCTCGAGAAATTAGTAGGCCACTTTTGGTCGCGCTTTTGGGACTTAAGTTGGTTCTATAGACAAGTGAAGATATGAATTGAAGTGTGGTAATATTGGATTAATTTTATGGACTTCAATTTGATTCAATTGGAAGAGAATTGATGAGAATTGAAGAAATTTGACGTACAAAAATTGGACCCCGGTGGAAAATGGAAGTGAACCCATTGGAATAATGTTGTGAGAGTTTTGGGTGAGTGGAGTATGACATCATCCATGAGGTCATGGTGGGCCACTTTTGGTGGGATTAAAGAAAAAGGAAAATAAAAGAAAAAAGCCCCCCTTTCTTCTCTCTCCTCCCTCTCTTCTTCCTCTCTCTCGTGCGATTCCTCCATGGCCATTTTTCTTCTTCTTCCTCGGATGATTCCAGCAGCTCGCGCCCCGCTTCGTCCGCCCGTCCGACCGCCGGTAGCTTCGCCCGTCGCCGCCTTGCTCGCCGCCGAGCCGCCGCGGTCATCGCTGTCGCCGTGCGTTCGCGCGAAGCTCCCGCGCCCGCTTCGCCGAGCTCGCGCTAGCCCACGCCGTCGTCGCCGCCGTGAGCCTCCACCGGTCGCCGCCCGAGCTACCGCCGCCCCTCTCCGCCGGTTCCGCGCCCGAACCGCCGCCGTGCACCCCTCCGTCCGACCTCAACCGGAAGTTGCAGAAAATGGGTATGCAGCCCATGTTTGGCCCGTTTTGGCCGCCTTCCCGAGCACGGATGCTCAGCCCGCTTTGAGGAAAGTTGTTCTCCTCGGCGTCCCCGTCGTTTTGGTCCGTTCGGCTCGTCATTTGAGTGAGTTTAACTCACTAAACCTCGCTTAGAGGGTTAATTATGCTTTAGGTGTGCTTAGTTTATGTTAATTGTGATTAGGTGGTTAGTTTAATTTATATAAGTGTGGATTATATTAATATAAGTGTGGATTAGGTGGTTAGTTTAATTTAGCTTAAAGTGAGTTTAATTTAAGGCTAAATGAAGGTTTATATTAATATAAGCCTTGATGTGACATAATAGATTTTATTTTTGATTTATTTAAAAGTTTCGAAATTATGGAAATTTATAATATTATATTAATTCCGAAATTATTAAAATATTATTATTAAAAAAAAACGGAAAAATTATTTTTGACCCCGGTTTCTCGGAATTTCGTCGGTCGGCATTTCTTTGTGTGATTAGATTTTGAAATTGACGATTGAATATTATAAATTGAGTGTGAATCGTGAAAGATGTGAATATTATTATTTAATTAATTTTCGGAATAAATTTAATTATGTAATAATCCGAAAAATTATTTTAGGACTCTAAATTCTTGGAATTTCGTGATGATCGTTGCTGTGCAGTTAGAATTTGAATTTGATGAATGGATGTGGCAAATTGAGTGTTGATTGCGATAAATATGGATTTTATTCATAAAAACCCAAGTGTCGGGTTTTGATGCAAAAATTGGATTTTTAATTATTATATTAAATAGTGAAATTTGAAAAAGTGAGATATTGGCTTTTGACTCGAAATTAGCGTGTTCCCACACACGTGAGTAATTTCTGGAATATTTTTAATATAGAGAAAAATGGCCGGGATCACTATTTTAAGTGGAAGCATTGATTGAAATATAAAGTGTCCGACGCCGAGTATGTTCATTGTGTGATAACTAAGAGGAATTGTCCTGGGCTGTTGAGCCGGACTTGCCCCTATATAGGATGCCCACGCGGTGGATGCGGGTCGTGATTGATTCCGGGGCCCATGCTCCTTCGGGAACGCCGTCGACGGCATCGACGAAGCCGCGCTCCATGGGGGAGGCGATGCTCGGCTATATGCCGTAGATAGCCGAAGCGCGAGTAGGCTATGCCCTTGTGTGGCAGTGAATAATAATTGGAATGCGTGCTAAGTACGATTGTGATTATATGAAAGTGATGGCGTTCCAATTGTTTGAGTTCCTATTACTATCTGTGATTGGGTGATTTTTGAATTGTGCTAACCTGCAGGAAGGAACTGAGACGAGGTAAGTCTTTTGTGTGATGTGGCTAGGCCACCCGGGGCGTATTTTCTTTCTAATAGGGGTTTAGGGGGTTGAACTTGCTGAGACATCGTCTCATCCCGGTTGTGGGATTAAAATTTCAGGTCCCTGGTTGACGGAGCGGCTAGATAGCCGGTTGGCCCTGGAGGAGTTGCGAGGTGAAGTCATAAGATTGGAGAACGTGTCCGACTTGTAGGTCGTAGGACAGTTCATTTTTAAGAGCCGGTCTTTTGTAGACTTTTGGCTGTAGGCTTCTGTTTGTAATTCTGTCGATTTATGAAAGTATTATGTTGTGGTTTTGCTTCCTGCTTTTCTATCCCGTATTTTATTGTCAGGGGTTTTATATTACGTTCCGCTTGCGCATTAATAAATGAATGGGGTCGGCGACACTACCTGGGAATGTCGCATATTTGATCGACCGCAGTGGGATGTGCGCGTATCTCGGGGTTCGGGGCGTGACACAGTGTCATCCAGTTGCCTACATTTGCTCATGTTGCTAATTTCTTTTAATAGGAAGATACTAAACAATGACCTTTCGACTATGCTAAGGCTCATAATTTAGTTCGAAATCTTGGAACACGTACTTTTTTATTAAATGAGCTCTATGGTGTTGTGACTAAACTTGTCAAATGAGTGGGTCAAATTGAAAATGATCCAATTTAAAGTGACCCACTTAACCCGTTTTAACCCATGAATATAAAATGTAAATTCAGCGAGTCACACCCAACCCAATGTGGGATCCATATTTAGTAATTTTTCTCCTAAATTGTAACATTTGAAGAATAAGCAGCTTTTCGACTAAAAAAAGGGGCAATTATATGGATCAGACTCCGTATTTAATTTGAGTTGAAAGTAGAATACTAAGGGTGTATTTATTAACCATTTTATTATCGAAAACAATTTTTATTGAAAAATGATTTTTTTATAATTTTGTTCTTTGGACAAGTTTTTGAGTATTTGAGGGCGTTTGCTAACTGTCCAAAATTTATATTCTTTGGAATATAAATGTCTTTTGTACGATCCTCAAATTCTTTTGTGACTTAGAATTTTTTAATTATTAAACAATTCTATCATTTTTCTCTTTTTTTCTTCTTTTTCTTTTCTTTTTTCCTCTTCTTCCTTTTCCTCTTCTTCTTCCTTTTAAGCCCGACCAGCAGGTAGGCAAGGCCCCTACCGCCACCGCCAGCTGCCCTGCTGGCCTTTTAGGATCATGCCGCGCGATGCCCTCGCCTCCGTCCCTCGCTTCTCTACTTGTACTTCACAGGAGAAGACCTACGCGCAAGCCGGGGCAAAGGGGAAAGGAGATGGGGGAAGGGGCAAAGGAGGCCAAGCCTCAGGAGAAAAGTGAAATGGAGTCTTTTTTTAATAAACAATAACAATTAATAATATTTTTTAATTAATTCTATTAATACAAATGCTCCTAAAATATTCAATCTAATCAAGAGTTTAAAAAATTAATCTCTAATTCTTTTATGCAATTAAACCTTAAATGAATAGCCAACATTTAGGTGTCAGCAAAATCTAATAATCCAAATTAGGCAATCAAATATACAAATTGAACAAATAACTAAGGAGTTTAACCTTTAATCTCAAAGATCAAATCCTTAATTATCAAGCATATATATATGCATTATATCAAACTAGAAATTTGTCTATTTGAGAAATACCTAATAACAGCAGGTTGTGAGCCCCGCGATGAATTTTAGTTATTTGTTAATTTTTTTTGCTCAAAGCAAACTATTATTCTCACAATAAATTATAAACAATCACATAAAATTTCTATTGACAGCTAAATTTCACTTAAATTAATTAATTAAAAATAGCATTAAAGGTTATGAATTAGTCACCCAAAAAAATTAAAAATTAAAAATTAATTAATTAATTTAAAAAACGAAAACGGTCGGGTCGGGCCGGATCCGACGTTGGCCCAACCCGCCCCTTTCTTTTTTTTCTTCCCCCCACACTGGGCCCGGCCCAACCCTTTTTCCCTTTCAGCCCAGCTCGCTAACAAGCTGGTCTTCTCCCTCCGGTTGGTCTTCGCACAGGACCTGCAGAAGACAGAACAGCAGAAGGAAGCCGAAGAAGGATCTGCAAGGGAGCGGCAGCTGCGATTTCAGAAAAAAGGGAAGCGATGACACACGGTTGCAGCGTGGCAACGCCTGCAGTTGTCAAAACACAGGAGAACCTACTGCTATCTTAGCCGAAAATGCCACTAACTTGCCCCAAGAACTGAAATAGCTGCAGGCGCATACAGGGGCAGGGAGAGGAGGCTGATTAACGGCAGTTTTGAGGCAGAGATGGAGGGGAAAGGCAGCTGGCTACGTTGACCATCTGGAGCCGCTTTGGAGGGATGCCAAAAGGGGGGAACCTACGGCAGATTTTTAGAGAGGAGGGAGAGAAAAAAGGAGAAAAGGGGGAGAAGCACAGAACACCGACGGAGAGAAACACAGAGAAGGACCGAGAGGGAGAGGGAGGCCAAGAAGGAGGTTGCCCGTCGCCGGAGATCCGTTCTTCAGTCGCCGTCCGCTGCAGCTCTCCCCTCGAACCAGGTAGGCTCTTTGTTTTCGGAAGACGACAGGCCGGAGCTCGCGCCGACTAGTTCGCGCAAGTTTCGATCCAAGCCGATCCTCCCTGAAAGCTGATAGTTGTTCTAGATGCGTCGTTAGGGGTTTAGATTTGTGCTCGTGCCCGTATCAAGTCGAAAATCCCCAGTGTCAATAGCGTACACCAAGTGCTTGTGAAAATATCCCGCAAAAGACCGGAAGCCAGCTCACGTTTTAAATGGGGATCGATCCGTGTTTGCGTTCATAGCCGTTGAATCATGTTTTCTCTTTGTATGCTTATTGCGTTTTGGCGTGGCTTTCGCAAAATAATTGTGTATCGTCGAGAGAGCGAGAGTTTTCGTCGTTTCGATGTTTGGATTAAATGGTCGCCGGAGTTCGTGGCCAACGGTGGTTTGTGCCGGTTGGAATGGACGACCGGTAGATGGTGGTGGTTCGGCGGTGGAACTTCGGTTGCTTCGGTCGGTGTTGCCGTTTGGACGAGCTTCAGTGAGGAACAAGATCTCGGTAAAAGAAGGGGCTTCGAGCGTGTAAAGAACCCATGAAAAAAGAGGCCATAAGAAGAAAAGAAAAGAATAAAAAAGCAAAAAAGCAAAAAAAACAAAAAATAGAAAACTATAAAAAAAAGGTAAAAAAATGACTTCGGGAAGGAGGAGTCATAGGAGGAGAAAGTGCAATAGAAGAAGACGAAATAGGGAAGAAGACAAAATTTTTTATTTTAAAAAAGATATTAATTTTTAAAAAAATTAAAAAAATCTTTTAAAAAATAGGGAAAAAGCCACGAAAACCCCGAACTTTCTTTCAAAGTGACACATTTACCCCAAACTTTTTTTGTGATATGAAAAATCCCAAACTTTACCAACCGTGACACATTTCTCCAAACTTTTTTTATGACATAAAAATCCCGAACTTTCGTTATGTGACACATTTACCCCAAAATTAGATGGCATTTTGGTCTTTTCATTTTTTAAAAAATTTTAAAATTTTTAGTTCTTTTTTTTTTTCTCTCTTCCCTCCACCGAATTTGGCGGGCGAAGGGAAAAGCGGCGTCGGCGAGGGCTGCCCTTGCGGCGTCGGCGAGGGTCACCCTCGCCGGCGTCGGGCTAGGGCAGCCCTCGTCGGCGCCGGCGAGGGCTACCCTCGCCTGCGTCGGGCAAGGGGTGCCCTCACCAGATCTTGCAAGGGCCGTCCTCGCCGGCCGACCGCGAGAGCCGCCCTCGCTGCGTCCTCGCCCGACGCAGCGGGCGGCCCCTGCTCGCATCGGGCGAGGGTGTCCCGCCCTCGCGAGATCGGCGAGGACGGCCCTTGCAAGATCCGGTGAGGGCACCCCTTGCCCGACGCGGGCGGGACGGCCCTCGCCGGATCTCGCGAGGGCGGGGACACCCTCGCCCGACGTCCTCGCCAACGTCGGGCGGGTGTCCCCGCCCTCGCGAGATCCGGCGAGGTCGTCGTCCTCGCCCGACGCCGGCGAGGGCCGCCCTCGCTGCGTCGGGCGAGGGCCGTCCTCACCCGTCGCCGGCGAGGGCCGCCCTCGCTGCGTCGGGCGAGGGTGTCCCCGCCCTCGCCGGATCCGGCGAGGGCCGACCTCGCCCGACGCCGGCGAGGGCGGCCGCCCTGCGTCGGGCGGGGTGTCCGTGCCCTCGCCCGTCGGCGGCGAGGGGCCGCCCTCGCTGCGTCGGGCAAGGGTGTCCCCGCCCTCGCCGACGCCGGCTTCCCTCCGTCGGCTCGCCATGGGGGCGGAGGGAAGAAGAAGAAAAAAAATGAAAAATGAAAAAACATAATAAAAAGACAAAAATGCCCTTGATGGGGTAAATGTTTCACGGTTTAGAAAGTTTGGGGTTTTTCACGTCACAAAAAAAGTTTAGGGTAAATGTGTCACTTTGGCAAAGTTCGGGGTTTTCGTGGCTTTTTCCTAAAAAAAATAATATAAAAACATGTTTTTTTATCCAATTGGGTCGGATCCGCGTTTGGGCTGGGTCAGGGGGTCGGATTGGGTTCATCCGGTCCGAACCCGCTCCCATGAATATTATAATATTAAAAATTTTAGAAAAATAAATTTAAAAAATTCGAAAAATAATAAAAATTCAAAAACCCTCCGAAAATTCAAAAATAAATAAAACATTAAAAAAATTCAAAAAAATTCAGAAAATATTGAAAATTCGAGTTTTTTTATAAAAAAATTAGAAAAATAAAAAATATTATTATTTTGTTATTTTAAAAAATTAAAATTTAAAAAAAAAAATTCGAAAATCCAAAAATGGTGGGGTTTGGTTGGGAATTGTCATATCCTGTCTTCTTAGCGTAATTAAGCTTTTATTTGCTCGTATTTCGAATTATATCGTATGTTTAATTTGCATATCTAATTATGTTTAATTGTACGTGTTTAATTTTACTACAATTAAGATATTGATAGCTATGGTTGTTACTTTAAAGATTGCACACCTACATGATCACTTCATATGTTAGTGGATAAGTATAAAATTAATCCAAACTGCCTGACAAAAATCATTTATTTTAAAATGAACAAGATTATATATCAAAATGGCAATAATTGGTCAATTAGTGTAATCAAGTCCCCGACCCTAGGTTCTCTAGTTGTGTAGGAAGTATGGCATGCTACCGTACCTCACTTGATTTCTAGCCGATCCCAATAGGCTAGTGGTGACTCCTTTTGTTCAAAATTCTTAAAAAATATCCCAATGCCACATAAAGTATGAGCTTGGAAGAGCCCACGCCTAATCATGGGCTTTAGGCCCGTCCTTTAAACAATACCCCTAAACCTATTCCCTCCCCTCGAGAACATTTGACAAATCAATCTCTATGCCATTACTACTAACCATGAACCCTAACAGCTTTCCAGATCTCGCTCCAAAAACGCATTTTGCGGGATTAAGGCGTAGCTTGAATTTCCGAAGACGTTCGAATAGTTTTCGCAAAACCTCAACATGGTCCTCGCCTCATCTTGACTTTGCGATCATATCATCCACATATACTTTGATCTCCTTGTGCATCATATCATGAAACAATGTGACCATAGCCCTTTGATACGTTGCCCTAGCACTTTTTAGACCGAAAGGCATCACTTTGTAGCAGAAAGTTCCCCAAGGAGTTATGAATGATGTTTTGCTCCTATCTTTCTCCTTTATACGGATTTGGTTATATTCAGAAAAACCATCCATGAAGGAGAATAACTCAAATCCCACCATACTGTCAACTAAGACATCAATATGTGGGAGTGGGAAGTCGTCTTTCGGGCTAGCTCAGTTCAGATCACAATAATCTACGCACACCCTGACCCTCCCATCCTTTTTCATAACAAGTACAATGTTTGCTATCCAATCGAAGTAGCGTGACACTTCAATGAAATCCACTTTTAACAACTTCATGACTTCCTCCTCGATTTTCTTAGACAACTCTGGCTTCATTCTTCTGAGCCCCTGCTTTTTAGGTGGCACATTAGGATCGGTCAAGAGGGCATGCTTTACAATATTAGGATGTAACCCCGGCATATCAGCATAAGTCCAGGCAAATATATCCTGATATTCTTTCAAGACATTAATCATTCGTTCCGCTTCTGACTTCGAGAGACATGCCTCGATCTTTATTTCCTTGACATTCTGTGTATCGCCTAGATTTATGGTGACTGTTTGATCTTCTGTCAGCGGTTTTGATCCCTCATGCCGATTCCAATAACGCTTGATCCCTTTCAGATCATCATCGGCATCAGATTCTAAAAGATCTCTCTCACGTGAATTCTAGTCAAAGGAATCTTTGTCATGACTATGCATAATGTAATGCGATGAGATGAGTTAGTGTGCATTAATAACAAACAAAACGTGTGTCATTTACGAATGATTTTTTCAAATAATTTTTGGAAAATCGTTTTGAGAGCTCATCCTTATATCTTGATATTTCCTTGCTCTTGCGAAATTATGAAACTAGGGAGTATGTAGAAGCCCAGCCCCCAGTGACCATCATAGAACTAGTTTGGTATGCTTCCACGTGTCCTTAATAGAACATGCATCTATTTCATTGAAAGGGAAATGATAAGACCGTTTTACAACACACACCACCCTAGACCAACGGCTTAAGGTCGAGGGCTTAACAAAGTTTACATCGTAAACAACTCAAACGAACAAATTGAAATGACAACCACGTGAAAAAAAAAAAAAACATAAAGTAAAAAAGCTACGCTAAGCTAGAACCGTCCTACTCTGAAGGGTCGGTAATGCTCCCAGAAGATTCAACCTCCTCACAAGCTAGGAGGGTGCATACAATATTCTCTTCAAACATCTCGACTCTACCGTCAATAGCTCCCTCTTCTTCCATCAACATTTTCGGGGGTCTTGGGAATGTTTCTTTCAGTGGAGGAGGAAAAACACTCTGGCAATTTCTATCTTTTATAATTCGACCTCTGCGGTCACCTCGGCTTCCACGTTCACCTCGACCTCCTCAAGTGCCTTGACCTCCGCATTCATAGCGGCCTCCTCTATTACCACAGCCTCCACGCTCTTCGACAAATCCTAAGCCTTTTCTCCTTAGAACTCTTCGAGCCTCGATAGGCTTTCAAATCCCTTATCCATGCAACCTTAGACCACCTCTAGGGTTATACCCATTCGCTAGCATAATCTTCCCTACCGCCAGGGCCGGCTTGGATAATTTAGGAATGCCCACACAAGAGCCTACAGAAACGTGGATCATAGACATTAGCTCGAGAGTTTGAAAGCTTGATTATTCTTTGCACTCGGGCTCCACGTATGGGATGGCTGTTTCTTGGTACACCTTGAAGTCTGTTTCCCCATGCACAGTGATGAGTCTATTGTCGACCATAAATTGTACCTTTTAGTGTAGGCTAGAAGGAACAGCGCTCGCCGTGTAGATCCATGGTCTCCTCAACATAAAGTTGAAGGCTAGAATGGTACTAAGAAAAGCATAGGACCGATAAGTAGTTCCAACTCGATTTCTCCTAACACCTCTTTCCTCATCCCATCAAACGCACGCACAATGGATTTAGTTGTGCGTAACCTTTCCATCTCAATACCTAAACGGTGGAGTGTAGCTAATGGACATATATTCAGTGCAGAGTCATTGTCAATCAACACCCTAGAGACAATGGTGCTATTGTGCTTCACTAAAATATGCAGTGCCTTTGTGTGATCACCGCCATCAACAGGGAGGTCTTCATCGGTGAATGAGATATGATCCTTTAGTAGGATGGTCCCCACGAACTCCTATAGCTAGTTGTTATCAATTGTTTCAGAGACATGTATCTCGTTAAGGATCTTCAACAAAGCGTTTCTATGCTTTTCAGAGGATTAAATTAGTTTCAGGATGGAGATTTGGGCCGGCATTTTCCGCAGTTGATTTACTACATTGAATTCGCTCGTTTTCACCACAGCTAGGAATTGCCTCACGTTCTCCTCCATCACGGCTTTCTTTTCGGTTCCTCTGGCAGGCGCATAGCAACGGCCTGATCGAGTAACGGCATCTACTTCCTTTGTCTCATAATCCCAGGGTACCACTTTGGTGTTGAATTCCAAGGGAGGTTCTAACATTATCACCTCGTCCTTTCCTTGAGGTGGCAGTTCGATCACAATCGGTGTTAGGCTTTCCTCTAGGATTTCGATAGTTGATAATTCTTCGACCATAAAGTCAATCATCATTGGCTCAGTGGTTTCCATCTTGACATCATTAGTGTGATCATCATTAGGCAATTCTATCACCACCGGGGTAATAATAGCGACCATCCTCTCCTCTCGAGGCATCGGGTCATCCATGCCCCCTCATCCGTCAAGGATGATGTCCTTAGGATCATCAAAAAAACTCGAGGCAAGCGAATATTTCACATAGTAGTCATACTTTCCACTTGGTTGACCCAACGTATTGAACACTTCACCCTTGTCATGTATCTTTTCTAGGAGGTCACGGCCCCAAAAGGTCCTTTTAGCATCCATTTTCGAGACGTTTTTTACGTCAACTTGTTCATCTTCCTTTGGGATAAGAGGCTCAGTTTTCTCCATTTCGCGGTCGCAAGTAGCATTATGAGATGATGAGCTAATCATGGATAGTGCCATCACGGGTAGTGGCCCTTGTTCTCCGTTGACATTTCAGATTACCCCCATGCCTATCGTTTTACGGATACGTTCTAGTTTTTCCTCTATAGTTATGTCCTCATCTCTTGCATAGTACCCAGCTAGCTTGAGGGCCTTATACAGTTTAGGAACATCCACCACAAATGGTTACTTACTCGCTTGCGCTTCCCCAAGAATCATATCCTTTGGCATGATCAGGCAAAGGGTTTTGCTGCACATTGGGCGTAGCTTCTTTAAAGGTCAACTTTCCTTTATCCAATAGGTTCTGAACTTTCCATTTGAGTGCGAGGCAATCATCGACGTCATATGCCCCATTTCCCCCATATGGTATTCACATGCCTTGGTCACATCGAACCCGGGAATCTTGGGCGATTGTCTCTAGACACCTCCTTGGCTACCAATCTTTTTTCGAGGAGGATAGGTAACAATTTCGATAGAGGTTGGGGTAGAGGTGTGAATTCCCTTTGGGGGAATTTCTTGCTTCCGTCAAATCCTCGTGACACGTTTCCTTGCATGGCTTTAGGCTTTTGTGAAGGCATCAACACTGATTTAGGTGCAGATGGCTCTTGGATAAATGCCACTTCGACTGTCGTCTCCTTATCCTTCATTGTTAAGAACTTTTTGCTATTAGACGTGGATATTCTTTCATCAATTATCGCCCATTCAACCCCTTCATCAACCTCCACCAGTTGTGAAAATGTTTGGCACCCAGAGTACACTAATCCCTAGAAATAATCAGATGGCAAAGGTTTCAAGAAAAGCTACATCATTTCTTTCTCACTCAATGGAGGCTTCACTTGTGATGCCATCGTTTTCCACCTCTAGGCAAACACTTTAAACAATTCATTCATCCTCTTTTCCATTCGAATCATCTCCTCTCTTGTAAGGACAATCTCAGAGTTGAATTTATATTGCTATAAAAACTTGTCAGCGAGATCCTCACATCCAGTGAGCTCTTCAATATCCAGTGCAATAAACCACGATAAGGTAGGGCTATCTAAGTTATCTTAAAATGTATGTATAAAGAGCGGCATATTGCCAAAGTAGCGAGCCATCCTCCTCAAGTAGTATTTGAGGTGGGTTATAGAGTAGTCGGTGCCATCATATTTTCTCGTGAATTCTGACTCCTTGAAAGTCTCGGGTACTTTCACCTTAGCATATGGGATTAGCTTGTCCACTCCTTTCATCTCATATCCTTGGAGGACACAAAGTCGCTCCTCCATGTTGGCCAAGCGTCTTGCATTTTCTTTGTCGAAGTGGATGGCAGATCCCTCCTTTAGAGGAGAATCCAGATTGACGATTACGGGCGTAATAGAAGGGGCTTCCTCATAAGCACCTTTTTCAACAAGATCGGTGACATGTGGCAGTGTGTCCTAACAAAACGGGAGTAGAGGTTCCGCCTATGGCTGTGACCGGAGGTTCGCTGATTTTTCAACTTATCTCGGCCATCAAGGTAGTGAGTTGAGCCAGCTGGTTCTCCATGTTGGCCACGCGTATGTTGACATCCTCATTTTCCATCCAGGCCTTTGCGCGAGTACGAATTAGAGATCTCCTCTTAGCCATGTTGACAATCGGATGAAAGTAGACAATCTACTAGTACCTAAACAAGGATAGATAAGCATATATAAGCATTAAGTAATGATTAAGCGGTCGGCCCATAACAAAGATCTAATCGCCCTAATTTGTTCGTTTCATTGAAAGCAAGGTTATTACATAGAGTAGGAAAAGTTACGAGGAAGAACCCTTAAACAATGAAACTATTTTGAAGATGGAAAGACACTCTCTTAAACCCCCCAATTTTCAACATTGAGACTCGAGACAAACTCCTTAATATTGTAACGCACGTGAGTAAGGTCTCACTACAAATCGCACTTGACTCAATCTAACTAATGAGGACAGCTTCCACTCGTGGCGGCTCCACTAACTTGAGTTAACTTCAAAGCATGCTCATCGGCTTCCTCGAGCTCCCTTTTGAGGCGCTTAATCTCAGCTCTGTGGGTGATCTTTAATGGCACGTCAGGAATTTTCGAGTGTAAGCTATTTGGGATCTTGTGCCTAAGGATGTACTTCATTGAGGCATAATAGATCTTCTCTTACCCTTCTAACTCATCTTCAGGCCATATCAGCTTTCGAGGGTGACACATATCCCACATTGACTTGATTAACGCGACGGAGTCTTCGTGATCTTGGCATCCATTGAGGAAGTCTATCCTGAGCGGGTCTTCTTGAATAGTCGGTGGGAACTATTGAATTTTTTGGAACTGTCGAGCGACTCAAGTCGAATAATATTCAATGACTTCAGTAATTCCCAACAAAGGAATAGGTCCAGTAAGCCCACACACGGACCGTGTTTCTTGAACTTGGAGCCATTTGGCATGCCATTAGAAATCTTCTGGTCTAGGGTTAGTCATGAAAACTAACCATTTAGAATAATGATAATCGGGGACAAACGTTTTCCTATCTCTAAACTTCAGGATAGGGTGGCTAGAGTAAGAAATATCGTTCACGGTCATTAAGCTACCAAACCCTTTAACGTGAGAAAAAAACCAAATTTGTAAAAGTTCAGAAGAAGCATGAAAAACTTTGTTTTTGTTTTCTTTAAAGCGGATAAGGGAAAGAAAGATTTCAATCAGGATGGCATTAACAAAACTCCTTCCCATACATACCTCACAAACTACCCATGCTACGGAGGGGTTAATTGCATTCTTACAATGTAAGAATATCACAAACCCGAAAAAAGCTAATAGGAAAATCCTATTATTTTGGAAAGATGGAGCGTTTTGAAAAAGCTCATTTAGGAATGAAAATGGGTAGGCTTTGTGATTGGCTTTCAAAACCTCTCTCACGTCCTCTCCCTTAACTCTAAGGAACTCAAATAAGGTCAATGTGTGCTCATTACTGTTGACACCCGAAATTTTGTCGACGTTTTAAACATTCAATTTGCAAAAGTAAAAAATTTGTTTGAAATGAAAAGATAAAAAAATTAATTAGAAATAAGGAAAAACGAAAAAAAAAAAAAAAAAGAAGAAGAAAAAGAAAGAGAGAGAAAAATAAATAAAGAGCCAAAAAGAAAACAAAGAAAAGAAAACAAAAAGAAAACAAAGAAAAGAAAACAAAAAGAAAAAAAAGAGAGAAAACAAAACAAAACAAGAAGAAAAAATGAAATGAAATGAAAAGCAAAAGAAAAATTAGAATAAAAAAAAGAGTATAAAAGAGGGGGAATCGCGGACGGCAAAAGGGGACTCTCTCTCCTCACGGTTTCTCTCTCTCCTTACATGAGCTCTCTCTCTCTCTCTCTCTCTCTGGGCTCCCGCACGCTCTCTTTTTCTCTCGGACGATCTCTCTGCGGAGAGAGAGGATCCCTCTCTCAAAAAGAAAAACGGCCGAACGGTCTCTCGGACTCTCTCTCTCTCGATCGGTTGATCATTTGGTGCGTTCGAAACCTTGGATTGGATCTACGAATCCAATCGTGAATCGCGAAAGAGCTCTGTTCGATTCCTGTCGTTGCAAATCGCGCCGGACGCCGTCGAAGAGCGGCGTCGCGCCACCGCCGATTGGAGGCTCTCGGATCTCACCGCCTCGCGTGGCTCGGCCGGATCGATGGACGCTCTCAAAGGGATCTCTCTGGATTCGTGAGGGTTCAATCGTTCTTTCGGAGGCTCCTTCTCCGTCGAAGCTTGGGTCGAAGGCTTTCTTCCATTAGCAGGCGATCGAAGATCGAGCGCCGGCAGTTGGGGATCGCTAGGGAAATCTGTTCTTTCTCTCTGTTCGAGTTCTCGCTCTCTCTGTTCGAGCGGTCCGAATTTTTTTTTCTCTCAGCTCGAGGTCTCTCAATCGGATGTTTCTCTCGCTGGATCCGGCTTCGGAAGCTTTGGATCAGGTGTTCTCCGACTCTTTCCCAGAGATTTGACGCTCGCTTGCTCAATCAGGTTCGCCATCTCTCTCTCGATCGCTCTATCTCGCTCGGCCCTGTCGCTTGCTTTTCCTCTCTGTTTTCCCCTATCAATTGCCTACTATTGAAGTTCACTTTGTCGTGATAAGTTTGGTTGCGCTTTCCTATCTGGCTGTGGCATTTTGCACTCGAGGCTGAGATACCTACTTTTCGCTCGATGAAATGCTTAAGCTAGATCGAGTTGGCTATCGAGTGTCTCTTTCAACTGTTGATTGGTAAATGTAATCAATTCATGTACGAAACTAAACCATTGATGAAATAAGTTTTTCCATGGCTAAGGTTTTCTCTCGGATTGACCACAAGTTTGATCTCATGTATTGCTAAGCGTGTATTTGTGCACCGATATGTCGGTGAGGGTATATAGGAGGAAGAGTTCTCGAGGCTGTGAAAATCTCGCTGCCCTTAAGAAAGATTTTTGGGGAGGTGGATGTTGAGTGCGCGAGTAGGAGTTGTTGGTGATTGATCGTCCAATGTTAATCTGTTCTAGGATTTTGGAGGTTAATGAATCAATGTGATTAATAGATTGATTTGGACAATTAAACGCATAAATTAATGGAAGAAATCAGCTAGAAAAATAATTCTGATTTCTTAAAGCTTCGAATCAGTAGGGTGCCTGTTAAAATTGAAGTTCATTTCTTTGTGAGAAACAAGCCATTAAATCTAGGAGCTGAATCGGGAATTTTGACTTCAATTCTTCAATGATAGTTTCTGGCATGATCTGTGTTTGTTCTCTAATCATACGTTGTCTTGAATATACTGATATAATCTGCTAAGGTTAATGAATTTCTGTGGATTGATGATCAATGATCATGAGCTTGAAGTTGATTGAACTTGATTTGCCTTGATATGTCACTTTCTGTTTTGGCATAAATGAGGTGATAGATGAGGCTTTCTGGTCTTGAGCCCTTTTAGACATAGCAAATAGACTTCTCAAGCTTTGATTGGATATGTTGCATGCCCTGAACGGACGTCATTTGGCCACTGAAAAAAGACCTACAAAGTTTGTCAATTCTGCAGTAGTTTTAAGGTTGATTTACTGTGCTGACCTTTTCTGTTTTAACTGTTATGAGCTGTTTGTTGTGGTTTTCTGTGTTTGGAATCTTCATGAAGGTTGAAGATAGTTTGATTATCTTTCCATCGACTCATGGAACGTTCTGATCCGATGTCGTTTACTACCTGAAAATAGCTCGGCATTTAGTACCAGTTTTCTGGAAAATTTTGGTGTTCTGACTTGCTCTCTGTTTCGGATGACCTTCCATGTAAATCACTTGAAATGAGCTGGTAGATGATGTTATTAGGGTTTAATGTCTTCTAGAGATTCGTAATAGACTTCTCAAGCTTTCCATTGACATATTATATGTGGGATTTGGCCATCATTTGCCCTACCTGAGGCTTCTTGCGAAGAGCTCTGCTAATGTGTTCTGCTTGTTATGATCTGATCTGACCACTTATACAAATGGCTTTGTTTGAGCTAGAAAAAGGCCTAAATTGCAATTGTCACCTAATAGGAATTCGTAAAGGACACCTTGAGCTTTCTAACGATGCCTAGTTTGTCCAATTTGCCCATCATTTGCCCTACTTTTCTTCTTTTTAAGATCAAGTTTTGAAGTCTGAATTTGTCTTGACCTGCGGTGCTGTCTTGTCTCTATGAATCTGATTTGTCTACCAATTTTGTGTGATCTTATACATAATGATCTTGAGGATAAATTCTCAATGAAAGCTGTCCATAATATCCATATCCATCCCATGCTAAAATTTGAGAATTTTTAAGGTCAAGTAATTTTAGAATTCAAGTTGACATGCAACAATTTAAATTGTCATGCATTTTGCTCCTAATGACAAGTCACATATCAATGTTAGTGGATTTGTGTGGCCTTTTGCACATGGAGTTAGGGTTAAATGTTTAAATCAAACTTTTTCTTCACATTTAACCCTACGTCATGTTCAAATTTCATGATTTTTCATGCATTGATTAGGTGACTTAATAAATCAGTTGTCATGCATCATTCTTTGATGTGCTTATGATTGATTTGCATGCTTTAGTGATTGTTGCTTTTCGGCCATGAATTTGACTTTACTTGAACTTGATGCGCCTCAGGAAATTCCATTCATGAAAGTTGCTCTTTATAAAGTGCTTGATTTTTGTGCTTGTTTTCTTAGAGCCAATCATGCATGGGTGCTACTCCAATTGCTTTTTAGTTATGATGATTGTTTCTTTCACTTGTATACACCTAGTCATAAATTTCTTAGATTAGGTTTAGATTAGAACCTTGAAGATGGAGAAGGCATGAAGATGGTGGAGGTCGATGTCCATTCCGACCATTTTCATGTAATACCCATTTTCCCGACATATGTCTCGGGCTCCATTTGTTGTATAAAACCCGACGAGTTGCGGGTTTTCTCTCTTTTTCCATATATTTTTCTTTTATACTTTCTTTTAGGTTTGCACGATAGATTTACTGCTTTTCTTGATTGTTTACTTCATGTCTTGCAATTTCAATTTCATTGGTTGTTTTCCTTTCTATTTTTTTTTTTAGAAATAGAATAGCATGAAAATGATCAACCACGCATGATCACTTAGCCTAGGAATTGACGATCCTGAAAATGTAAAAAGAAATGCATTAACATGTTAGGAAAAACACAATATACTGTTTAGGTACCGAAAGGGCGCTAATAGCAATATTAGCATAACCCAAGTCCCCGAACCTAGATATCTGGTTGCGTAGGAATCGAGGGAACACTCCCGACCCTCGATTGGGTTTCTAGCCGACCTCCAAAAATGAGGCTAGTGGCGACTCCTGTATATTTTTAGGTTGTTAAATACCTAGATAATATAAATAAATCCGCTGTCACGCGGGGTACGAGCTTGGGAGAGCTCGCGATCTCGTGAGGGAACTCTCGTGATCAAGTATCCCTAAACCCGACATTTCCCTCCATGGATACATTTTCGAGGGGGCGGCGAGATCGGGTCGCGACAGGCTTGGCGACTCCACTGGGGACTGGTTACTAGGCTAAGAGGACTTGAAGCCGTTTAAAAATGGTTGTTGTGTTTTAACTAACATGTCTTATGTAGGATCGCTTTGCATGTCAAAGTCGCGTGGAAAATCGGGTTAGTCGCTAACATTGTGTTAAATGGTTTTGTAGGTTGGAGTTATAAGGGGAGGCGTGGTTGTAAACCATTTGTTTTGCAGGTGGTGTGAGGTTGTATGAATGTATGTGGGTTTATATTGAAGTGCTGGATGTTTTAATTTAAATGCATGTTTATAAGCTTTAGCACGACACTGCACACACAACCGCGGTCTAAAACCCCAATCGCCCAATTTAGGACCTTAGGAGGGTTTATGGGTGGAACCCGCGAGTGAACGCTCGTGGTAATCCATTACTTACATAAACACTGCTCATCCCAACCGATAAAAATAGCACGACCGACGATAGTAGCGGTGGGTAAACTATTTTTATCTTTTGGGATGAGGACCTTGAGCCTTTAGCACCCTTACCTTAGGCGTCGAAACCTCACAGTTTCATGCGACATGTGATTTGTGCTTGCCATGTGTCTGGTAGGTAAGCTATCGTTCCTTCTTGATCATGCTTATCTTTTATTTTCCATATTTCAATTATGCGTTTTATATTTCAACGGTGATATATTTTAATCACGAATGCCCCTTTAGGTTTAGATTAGATGGGTAGACCTGAAGTGGATGTGATCCTCGTGCCTGGGAACTTCAACTCTATAAGAGAATCTCGACCCGAGACATCAAGATTACGTGGAAAAAATTCCCGAGCCTTAAGGATTTCGGCGAGCTCATATTATCAAACAAGAAGATGATGCCTTGATCAATGAGGAACGCTTGGCCCATGATAACAAGCGTCTCCGCTCGGTCCCACCTAGTCTTTAGGTTTTCATTTCATACACTTTTCTTGTAAAGGGAATTCATTTGTGTTTCCCTCTTTTCTATTAAGGTTTCCCTGTATTCATTTTCATATACCTTGTAAAATCGAACTACTTTGTAAGCTTCAAGAAAGCAAGATTATATTTCCCTTGTAATTGTTCGATGAAATGAATAACATTCTCGAACATTTTCATGTAATTTTTAGAAAAGGGGCATTCTGATTAAATATTTGTCGTCATTCCTTTTCAATTGTATAATTTCTTTTGAGGAAATTTTGATAAGAGGATGTTATATGATACTGGGATCATATACACTTCTTATCATTATTTCATCTCAAGAAAATATAAAATTGACTAGGATTTGTACCTTAATGGTTTCTTTTGATTGGTACTAATTCGAGTCATTTTCTTTCCCAGGGTTTTGAAAAAAAACGGCTGAAGAAAAATTTGTTATACGAACTCGCCGCCAAACAAAGATGGAAAACGAAGATACCCGAGCCCGTGTCATTAATATGGAAAATCAAATGGCCCAGCTGGTGACATTATTGGCCGATCTCTCTAGCCAAGTCAAAAGCTTGACATCTACTTCTTCTACCATGAATATTCCTACCGCACCCCCTGAAGTGTCGGTAGTAGAGCCCATGGCAAAAGGGCCTGTGGAAGAGATCCCCACCGCAATCCCGATAGTTATCGGTCCAGAACCTTCATCTAAAGAGATTCCGACTTCACACTTCGATGAGGAGAATTCAAGGCGCCTAGCAAAGATCGAAGAACGCCTTTGCATGTTGCAAGGCTATCGATTCGGGGGCTTGATAAAGCTGTCACCCTTTGCTAAAGTTACGGTCCCCGAGTTCTATAAGGAGCCGGAATTCACAAGAAAATACGACGGCATCGGATGTCCGAAGACTCATTTGAAATACTATCTGGGCAAGATGGCCCGTTATTCAGATAATCCTCCACTCTTAATCAATTCATTTCGGGACGGCTGGTTGGTCTGCGTTAACTGGTTCATAGAGTTGGACATGGAGAAAATCCGTACTTGGGAAGATCTCGTTGATGAATTTCTTCAGCAATACAAATTCAATACTTGAAATTGCTCCAACTCGAGAAGAATTGGTTCGAGTTGAGAAAAGAAGAACCGAATCATTTAGGGCCTACGCTCAAAGATGGAGGGTCACTGCGTCTCAAGTGAAACCACCATTATCTGAGAAAGAGACCATGAAATTGCTACTTCGAGGCTATGCCCCGTGATTTTTGAAAAGATGTACAATCATACTGTATGAACTTTGCTACATTTGTAGAGTTGGGAGAACGTATCGAGGGGATTATGCGGGAAGGTAGGTTGTACGAGAACACAAATCGTCGATATACCCCGAAGAGGGATAAGGAATCGGCAGTGGAGATCGCTTATGTACAAAATACCTCTTCTCAGAAGCCGTATATTCCTCAAGCTCATAAATCTGCCATGGAAGTAGGGGGATCTTCTAGGAACCTTGAGCGTAAAGGAAAGGCCCCTCCAAGGCAATTTACTCCATTGCCTAGGCCCATGTCACAACTACTTCCAATGCGATCGAAAATCATCTTGTGGCAAAAGAGATCCCAAGGGATAATCCACCAAAGTTTGCCGGATTCGACCTTAATAAGACATGTGAGTATCATATGGGTGAAAAAGGTCATCATGTGGACAACTGTATGCGGTGCTTCGTTATAAGATCCAGGATTTCTTTGGATAAAAAGCTGCTCACCTTTAAGGACTCGGCTTTGAATGTCCAACAAAATCCCCTTCCAAAGCATTCTGAAGATGTCAGCATGGTTGGCACTATCGATAAAGATGAAGAGCCTACAGTTCCCACTGTGTAAGGGATGTTTTTAGTTCTTGCATTTAATTTCCCCTGCGAGGGAATTCTATTCATTTCTCCCCTGCGAGGGAATTTCATTCATTTCTCCCCTGCGAGGGAATTCCGTCATTTCATTCGTTTGTGCTTGTAATAATCTGGATCATAAACTTTCTAGATCCAAGATGATATACGTTGTAATGCAATTTTCGCATATCAATAAAATTCATGTTTTGTTAATAGACGTGTGAGGCCTAAATCAGTCCTATGATGATTCTTTGAGGCCTGAGCTTCCACACGATCTATAGCTTCAAAATGTTTTAGTGGAACGAAGACGTCCAATGACATGAGGATTAGTTCCCAATAAATTTTTCAAAAACAACTTGAATTTGAAAACAAGTTTTTCATGACATTTACATACATTGCATTCATTCATATGTATATATACTAACCGTTTTTCAATTGCATCTCAAACATGGCATTTCACATCATGATAGTCATTTGCATGGCTTAGATTTGCATTCAAAAGACTTTGATTATTCCGACTCAGAGATTGAAGATGATCCTCAAGGTATTTTAAAAAGAAATGGCTCAGACATGAAAAGTCCAAGCCTCTTACCACCAAACAGCCAGTCACTCTAAATTTAGGAGATTCAAATAACCCCAAAGAAACCAAGATTGGGGCGGGTCTCTCTCAAGTGGATGCCAATGGATTAATTGGGCTCCTGAAAAAATATATGGAGAGTGTGGCACTCATATGAACGGTCATCTCTTGGCTAGAAAATGCGAGGCTCGGTTACTATTGGTTGATCATGGAAGCCGATTGTATTCAGCATGTGAGATCTTTGTCATCAATGCTAAGTCTATGGAGACAAAATCAATTCTCCTCCTAATGAGCTACATCAAATGTCCAAGCCTTGGCCTTTTTCAATGTGGGGCATCGACATCATCTGACCGATTAATCCTAAAGCATCAAATGGGCATCGTTTTATCTTAGTAGCAATTGATTACTTCACCAAATGGATTGAAGCCAATTCTTATGCCCATGTTCTTGCAAAGAGTGTGGCAAAATTTATTCGTCGTGATATCATCGCCCGATATGGAGTTCCGGAAGCGATCATCACGAGATAATGGATCAAACTTGAATAATAAAGTGGTGGATGATTTACTTGGAGAATTCCACATTCGCCATTTGAATTTTTCTCCTTACCGCCCACAAATGAATGGAGCCGTGGAAGCCGCAAATAAGAACATCAAGAAGATTTTAGCCAAAACGGCGAGAGAATTATCGTGATTGGCATGATCGGTTGCCATATGCTTTGTTTGCTTATCGAACTTCAATTCGTACTTCGACCGGGGCAACACTTTGTTCTCATTGGTTTATGGGATGGAAGTGTACTACCCGTGGAAGTGGAAATTCCTTCACCGAGGGTACTTTCTCAAATCAAGCTCTCGGCGAATGGGTTCAACAAAGATTTGAACAACTTAATATGATTGATGAAAAGAGGGTAAAAGCCTTATGCCATGGACAAAGCTATCAGAAGAGAGTAGCTAGGTCATTTAATCGCAAGGTTAGACCAAGACATTTTGAGATCAACGATCTTGTCTTGAGGAAGGTTTTACCTATCATTCCAGATCCTCGTGGGAAGTTTACTCCAAACTATGAAGGTCCATATATTGTAAAGAAAGTGTTACCTGGTGGGGCACTAATCCTTGTAGAAATGGATGGTCATGAATTGCCAAGACTGTAAATGCGATCTTTGTCAAGAAGTATTATCCATGAATAAAGTGAAAGGCCTTTGAGCCATTTTTGGATTGAATCGAGCCATTTTAGGATGTTTGCATCATGCATTTTCATGCATACATATTGCATCTGCATGTTTGTTCATTTTGCGGGATCTCGATGAAGATTCTACCTATCCACAAGAGGTTCATCTCAAGAGTGCAAAACCTTCAAAAGTGTCCATTCTTCTTTAGAACTTAGAAGTGACCTTACCCTTTAGAATGCCAAAAGAGTCGGTTAGAACTCTAGAAGTACAACTCTAGAAATGAACCCATGTGCTAAGTAAAGCCTGTTCTATCTATAAATTTTGTCAAACCTTACTTCCAAAAATCTCCCCAGTAGGGTCAAGAAAACATGTCATTTCAGACAAAATTTCATTATATTTTCATTTCCCCAAGGAGCTGAATTTAACTAAAGTGGATTTTGAAAAACCTGAAAAGGATTGTTAAATATGTCAGGTGGTAGTGTCTAAAATGATGAGAGGCAACCCCTTTACCAAACACGTCCTCATACACTCTTTGAGAGAATTGAGTGGAAAGAACCATGTCTTAAGGCATAGGATTCATTCACGGTGAATACATGATTTGAAATGATAAAGGCATTTCATTTCTCAATCCCAAACACTATTGATATCCCTTGCAAGCCACTTTGAGCCAAATAGGGAGCATTTTCAAAATAACCCTGTCAAGAACAACCCCACATTGGGGCAAAATAGGAGGTCTTGATTGGAAATTATGGAGCAAAAGATTAAGAAAGATTTTATTGCTTTCACTTGTATCAATCTTCTTGTGCTAGCTTCAGGTGATTTCTTATCAAAACTCGAAGCATCCCAAAGTGACGAAGAGCATTCCGTTCACTACCACAAACACAATTATCCATTGCTTAGCCAATTTGAGCCTTATGCAATTCTTTCATAATCCCAGGTGATGATTATCTCCCCACACTGGGGCAAGGCACATGATTTACCAACAAAATTGAGAAAATTGGTAAATGCCACTCGAGAGTCCTAGATACTCAAAAGAGAATAAAACTAGGGGGCATGAAAAAGCAAAGTGTGCTGGTAAAAGTAAGGCCAATGCCCATGAAAAAAATGCAAAGAAAAGCAAGAATGCAAAAAAAAAAAAAAAAAAAAAAAAGAAGAAGAAAGAAGCGAAATCCATGATCATGCAAAAGATCATTTGTTGAAAAACAAAAGAAATATCTTGCAAGAGAAAACATGTATTGCAAGCAATATCATTAGAACAAAGAGCGAAGCTCTCATGTCTCAAGACAAATTACCTAAAGGACTCTCGAGATAGGTTAAATTTCAAGAGTTGAATTTTTAAGAAGTCGTGTGATGGTAATGATGCCAAGATAATCACTCACTTTTTAACCCTTTGATATCGAAAGTTTTTTAAGCCTTTCTAAGCCTCACCCGAACCAACACTACAACCCTTATCCGAAGTCTCTTCTAATTGGGATGGTTCGAGTTGAAATGAGAATATCACATAGGAGCTACCGCTAGAAGGAGTGGAAGCAATCTGTCTTATCTTATCTTCAAGGTTCTTGACTTGTAAACCCGATGAAGATATTGATTGAATATTCATTTCTTGGCCTCAAAATGCATACCCTTTGTGTAAGCCCATGACCAAACCATCATTACGGTCCCTTTAAAAGACCTTTTGATCAATTGATGGTATTCACTGTGAACGTTTCCGAAAACCTTAGACATAGGTTGAGTGAGACTTCTCCAATGAGATTAAACAGTTTTCCCATATTAATGGTTGGGAACAAAAGCCCTTTTTGAGAGCTAGTGTGAAAGACCTTTTTTTATTAGGATATTTTCACTTGGCATATTTGATTTAACTCTTAGATGGTTAATCAAATCTCACTTTGTTAAAATCTTCTCTGAAAGGATTTGACAATTGGCATTATTTCGCAAGATTGGCTCTCAAGTAATCTTGAAACTCTTTTTCAAAATATTTGTTCCTTAGTGAACCGGTTTTTGGTCATCCTAAACCATATCATTGTCTCTTGAGTTCTAGGTCATCTTAAAACCTTGTTCCCAAGTTCTAGGTCAACTTAAAACCTTGTCCCCAAGTTCTAGGTCAACTTAAAACCCTGTCCCCAAGTTCTAGGTCAACTTAAAACCTTGTCCCCAAGTTCTAGGTCATCTTAAAACCTTGTCCCCAAGTTCTAGGTCATCTTAAAACCTTGTCCCAAGTTCTAGGTCATCTTAAAACCTTGTCCCCAAGTTCTAGGTCAACTTAAAATCTTGTCTCCAAGTTCTAGGTCATCTTAAAACCTTGTCCCCAAGTTCTAGGTCATCTTAAAACCTTGTCCCAAGTTCTAGGTCATCTTGAAACCTTGTCCCCAGGTTCTAGGTCATCTTAAAACCTTGTCCCCAAATTCTAGGTTCTCTTAAAACCTTGTCTCTTAAGTTCTAGGTTATCTTAAAACCTTGTCTATTAGGTTTGTGGGTCCATCCTTAAACCACACTAGGTTCGTGGGTCCATCCTTAAACCACACAGTAAGACCATTTTCCCGGTCAAAACCCATTCGTATACGGTGAGACATTTCTCTTAGTCGAAACCCGTTTGTATACGGTGAGACTATCATACCCGGTCGAAACCCGTTTGTATACGGTGAAACCTTCCTCTCAGTCGAAACCCGTTTGTATACGGTGAGACTATCATACCCGGTCAAAACCCGTTCGTATACGGTGAGACCTTCCCCTCAGTCAATATCCGTTTGTACACGGTGAGACATCACATCCAGTCAATATCCGTTTGTACACGGTGAGACATCACATCCAGTCAACATCCGTTTTTACACGGTGAGACATCACATCCAGTCCATATCCGTTTTTACACGGTGAAGCATCGCACCCATTCAAAACCTGTTTTTACACGGTGAGACCTTTCTCCAGTCTAAACCATACGGTTCGTAGGTTATCCTTAAACCATTCTTTTTCCATTTAGTGATTTCATTGTCTTCATTTCATTCCACGAGAGAGAGAAACAGAGATAGAGCGAATAAACCCCAACAAGAGTCCAGATACCCTAATGAGCAAAGGTAAGTATCAGGTACGTCCCTAACCAACCATCATTGCTTGTCATTTTCTATCTTTCAAAGCCGAGTCGACTAAAAATTTCAGGTATCAATTTTGTCTTTGAGTGGAACCTCTTCGAACTCCCACTCAAAGAGGGGCAGCTGTTGACACCCGAAATTTTTGTCGACGTTTTAAACATTCAATTTGCAAAAGTAAAAAATTTGTTTGAAATGAAAAGATAAAAAAATTAATTAGAAATAAGGAAAAACGAAAAAAAAAAAGAAGAAGAAAAAGAAAGAGAGAGAAAAATAAATAAAGAGCCAAAAAGAAAACAAAGAAAAGAAAACAAAAAAAGAAAACAAAGAAAAGAAAACAAAAAAAAAAAAAGAGAGAAAACAAAACAAAAGAAAAAGAAAAAATGAAATGAAATGAAAAGCAAAAGAAAAATTAGAATAAAAAAAAAAAGAGTATAAAAGAGGGGGAATCGCGGACGGCAAAAGGGGACTCTCTCTCCTCACGGTTTCTCTCTCTCCTTACATGAGCTCTCTCTCTCTCTCTCTCTGGGCTCCCGCACGCTCTCTTTTTTCTCTCGGACGATCTCTCTCTGCGGAGAGAGAGGATCCCTCTCTCAAAGAAAAAAACGGCCGAACGGTCTCGGACTCTCTCTCTCTCGATCGGTTGATCATCTGGTAAGTTCGAAACCCTGGATTGGATCTCTGAATCCAATCGTGAATCGGCGAAAGAGCTCTATTCGATTCCCTGTCGTTGCAAATCGCGCCGGACGCCGTCGAAGAGCAGCGTCGCTGCCACCGCCGATTGGAGGCTCTCGGATCTCACCGCCTCGCGTGGCTCGGCCGGATCGATGGACGCTCTCAAAGGGATCTCTCTCTGGATTCGTGAGGGTTCAATCGTTCTTTCGGAGGCTCCTTCTCCGTCGAAGCTTGGGTCGAAGGCTTTCTTCCATTAGCAGGCGATCGAAGATCGAGCGCCGCGATTGGGGATCGCTAGGGAAATCTGTTCTTTCTCTCGTTCGAGTTCTCGCTCTCTCTCGTTCGAGCGGTCCGAATTTTTTTTTCTCTCGGCTCGAGGTCTCTCAATCGGATGTTTCTCTCGCTGGATCCGGCCGGAAGCTTTGGATCGGGTGTTCTCCGACTCTTTCCTGAGATTTGACGCTCGCTTGCTCAATCGGGTTCGCCATCTCTCTCTCGATCGCTCTATCTCGCGCTCGGCCCTCGTCGCTTGCTTTTCCTCTCTGTTTTCTCCTATCAATTGCCTACTATTGAAGTTCACTTTGTCGTGATAAGTTTGGTTGCGCTTTCCTATCCGGGCTGTGGCATTTTGTACTCGAGGCCGAGATACCTACTTTCGCTCGATGAAATGCTTAAGCTAGATCGAGTTGGCTATCGAGTGTCTCTTTCAACCGTTGATTGGTAAATGTAATCAATTCATGTCCGAAACTAAACCATTGATGAAATAAGTTTTTCCATGGCTAAGGTTTTCTCTCGATTGACCACAAGTTTGATCTCATGTATTGCTAAGCGTGTATTTGTGCAGCGATATGTCGGTGAGGGTATATAGGAGGAAGAGTTTCTCGAGGCTGTGAAAATCTCGCTGCCCTTAAGAAAGATTTTGGGGAGGTGGATGTTGAGTCTCGCCGAGTAGGAGTTGATTGGTGATTGATCGTCCAATGTTAATCTGTTCTAGGATTTTGGAGGTTAATGAATCAATGTGATTAATAGATTGATTTGGACAATTAAACGCATAAATTAATGGAAGAAATCAGCTAGAAAAATAATTCTGATTTCTTAAAGCTTCGAATCAGTAGGGTGCCTGTTAAAATTGAAGTTCATTTCTTTGTGAGAAACAAGCCATTAAATCTAGGAGCTGAATCTGGGAATTTTGACTTCAATTCTTCAATGATAGTTTCTGGCATGATCTGTGTTTGTTCTCTAATCATACGTTGTCTTGAATATACTGATATAATCTGCTAAGGTTAATGAGTTTCTGTGGATTGATGATCAATGATCATGAGCTTGAAGTTGATTGAACTTGATTTGCCTTGATATGTCACTTTCTGTTTTGGCATAAATGAGGTGATAGATGAGGCTTTCTGGTCTTGAGCCCTTTTAGACATAGCAAATAGACTTCTCAAGCTTTGATTGGATATGTTGCATGCCCTGAACGGACGTCATTTGGCCACTGAAAAAAGACCTACAAAGTTTGTCAATTCTGCAGTAGTTTTAAGGTTGATTTACTGTGCTGACCTTTTCTGTTTTAACTGTTATGAGCTGTTTGTTGTGGTTTTCTGTGTTTGGAATCTTCATGAAGGTTGAAGATAGTTTGATTATCTTTCCATCGACTCATGGAACGTTCTGATCCGATGTCGTTTACTACCTGAAAATAGCTCGGCATTTAGTACCAGTTTTCTGGAAAATTTTGGTGTTCTGACTTGCTCTCTGTTTCGGATGACCTTCCATGTAAATCACTTGAAATGAGCTGGTAGATGATGTTATTAGGGTTTAATGTCTTCTAGAGATTCGTAATAGACTTCTCAAGCTTTCCATTGACATATTATATGTGGGATTTGGCCATCATTTGCCCTACCTGAGGCTTCTTGCGAAGAGCTCGCTAATGTGTTCTGCTTGTTATGATCTGATCTGACCACTTATACAAATGGCTTTGTTTGAGCTAGAAAAAGGCCTAAATTGCAATTGTCACCTAATAGGAATTCGTAAAGGACACCTTGAGCTTTCTAACGATGCCTAGTTTGTCCAATTTGCCCATCATTTGCCCTACTTTTCTTCTTTTTAAGATCAAGTTTTGAAGTCTGAATTTGTCTTGACCTGCAGTGCTGTCTTGTCTCTATGAATCGACTGTCTACCAATTTTGTGTGATCTTATACATAATGATCTTGAGGATAAATTCTCAATGAAAGCTGTCCATAATATCCATATCCATCCCATGCTAAAATTTGAGAATTTTTAAGGTCAAGTAATTTTAGAATTCAAGTTGACATGCAACAATTTAAATTGTCATGCATTTTGCTCCTAATGACAAGTCACATATCAATGTTAGTGGATTTGTGTGGCCTTTTGCACATGGAGTTAGGGTTAAATGTTTAAATCAAACTTTTTCTTCACATTTAACCCTACGTCATGTTCAAATTTCATGATTTTTCATGCATTGATTAGGTGACTTAATAAATTAGTTGTCATGCATCATTCTTTGATGTGCTTATGATTGATTTGCATGCTTTAGTGATTGTTGCTTTTCGGCCATGAATTTGACTTTACTTGAACTTGATGCGCCTCAGGAAATTCCATTCATGAAAGTTGCTCTTTATAAAGTGCTTGATTTTTGTGCTTGTTTTCTTAGAGCCAATCATGCATGGGTGCTACTCCAATTGCTTTTTAGTTATGATGATTGTTTCTTTCACTTGTATACACCTAGTCATAAATTTCTTAGATTAGGTTTAGATTAGAACCTTGAAGATGGAGAAGGCATGAAGATGGTGGAGGTCGATGTCCATTCCGACCATTTTCATGTAATACCCATTTTCCCGACATATGTCTCGGGCTCCATTTGTTGTATAAAACCCGACGAGTTGCGGGTTTTTCTCTCTTTTTCCATATATTTTTCTTTTATACTTTCTTTTAGGTTTGCATGATAGATTTACTGCTTTTCTTGATTGTTTACTTCATATCTTGCAATTTCAATTTCATTGGTTGTTTTCCTTTCTATTTTTTTTTTTAGAAATAGAATAGCATGAAAATGATCAACCACGCATGATCACTTAGCCTAGGAATTGACGATCCTGAAAATGTAAAAAGAAATGCATTAACATGTTAGGAAAAACACAATATACTGTTTAGGTACCGAAAGGGCGCTAATAGCAATATTAGCGTAACCCAAGTCCCCGAACCTAGATATCTAGTTGCGTAGGAATTGAGGGAACACTCCCGACCCTCGATTGGGTTTCTAGCCGACCCCCAAAAATGAGGCTAGTGGCGACTCCTGTATATTTTTAGGTTGTTAAATACCTAGATAATATAAATAAATCTGCTGTCACGCGGGGTACGAGCTTGGGAGAGCTCGCGATCTCGTGAGGGAACTCTCGTGATCAAGTATCCCTAAACCCGACCTTTCCCTCCATGGATACATTTTCGAGGGGGCGGCGAGATCGGGTCGCGACAAGCCCCTATAGGTAGGCTAACTAATTCTGACACTAAGGGCTTCCAAATGGCAATGCCATATTCCTCCAAGATGGGAGTGAGCTCGTGGTCACCGAATATGAATGTGCAAGTCTCAGGACACCAGACATGCGCCAACGTTCGTATAACACCATAATGAGTCTCTATTTCCAAGAGGGGAAGTAGTCGTCCGACATAAGATCGCACCTAATCATGGCCAGTCGGGTCTAGTTTATCCCACCATGTGCGGAGCTCGGCTTTTGGGGCGGCAATGATGCGAAGCTCGGTACCCCCATCGTATACTACTCACGATTACGATCAACAAAAAAGAATTCGAAAATATTATCCTATTCATTGAGTAGCAAAGCCAATGACATAGACACATGCACGGACGGCGGTTCGATTTCTACTCTAAACGGCTCAAAATGGAGCCATAGGATCATTGGATTGAACCAGCAAGGTCGCGGCTAGGTCAGGTTAAGGGTATTGCCTAAAGGACGGTGAGACATTTCTCCCAGTCAAGATAGACTTCCTCAATGGATGCCAAGATCACAAAGACTCCGTCATGTTAATCAAGTTGATGTGGGATATGTGTCACTCTTAGAAGCTGATATGGCCTGAAGAGGAGTTGGAAGGGCAAGAGAAGGCTTATTATGTATCGATGGAGTACATCCTTAGGCACAAGATCCCAAAGAGCCTATACCCGAAGATTCCTGACGTGCTATTAAAGATCACCCACAAAGCTGAGATCAAGCGCCTCAAAAGGGAGCTAGAGGAAGCCGAGGAGCGTGCTTTGAAGTTAACCCGAGTTAATAGAGCTGCCACGAGCGAAAGCTGTCCTCATTAGTTAGATTGAGTCAAGTGCGATTTGTAGCGGGACCTTACTCGCGTGCGTTGCAATATCAAGGAGTTTGTCTCGAGTCTCAATATTGAAAATTAGGGGTTTAAGAGAGTGTCTTTTCGTCTTCAAAATAGTTTCATTGTTTAAGGGTTCTCCCTCATGACTTTTCATGCTCTATGTAGCAACATTGCTTTCAATGAAACAAACAAATTGGGGCGATTATATCTCTGTCATGGACCGATCGCCTAATCATTACTCAATGCTTATATATGCTTATCTATCCTTGATCAAGTATTAGCAGGTTGTTTACTTTCGTCCGATTGTCAATACTCGCGCAAAGGCTAGGATGGAAAATGAGGATGTCAACATACGCGTGACCAACATGGAGAATCAGCCGGCTCAACTCATTGCCTTGATGGCCGAGATAAGTCGAAAAATCAGTGAACCTCCGGTCACGGCTATAACCGGAACCTTTACTCCCGTTTTGTCGGGATACACTCCACCCTCAGCTGGAGAGCCACATGTCATCGATCCTGTTGAAAATGGTGCTTCTGAGAAAGCCTCTCTTGTTACGCCCGTAATTGTCAATCTGGATCATCTTCCAAAGGAGGGATCTGCCATCCGCTTCGACGAAGAAAATGCAAGACGTTTGGCCAAAATGGAGAAGTGACTT
The DNA here is from genome assembly GCA_014182725.1 of Eucalyptus brandiana. Classification (NCBI taxonomy): domain Eukaryota; kingdom Viridiplantae; phylum Streptophyta; class Magnoliopsida; order Myrtales; family Myrtaceae; genus Eucalyptus; species Eucalyptus brandiana. The sequence goes on from CM024669.1 coordinate 37,741,279, forward strand.
TGTGTCCTCCAAGGATATGAGATGAAAGTAGTGGACAAGCTAACCCCATATGCTAAGGTGAAAGTACCCGAGACTTTCAAGGAGCCAAAATTCATGAGAAAATATGATGGCACCAGTTGCCCTATAACCCACCTCAAATACTACTTGAGGAGGATGGCTCGTTACTCTGACAATGTCCCGCTCCTCATACATACATTTCAAGATAGCTTAGACGGCCCTACCTTCTTGTGATTTATTGCACTATCACCAATCCTGTTGAAAAAAGTGCTTTTGAGGAAACCCCTTTTGTTATGCCCGTAATCGTCAATCTGGATCCTCCTATAAATGAGGGATCTACCATCCGCTTCGACGAAGAAAATGCAAGATGCTCAGCCAAAATGGAGGAGCGACTTTGTGTCCTCCAAGGATATGAGATGAAATGAGTGGATAAGCTAACCCCATATGCTAAAGTGAAAGTACCCAAGACTTTCAAGGAGCATTCGCGAGAAAATATAATGGTATCGGCTGCCCTATAACTCACCTCAAATACTACTTGAGAATGATGGCTCACTACTCCGACAATGTCCCGCTCCTCATACATACATTTCAAGATAGCTTAGACGGCCATACCTTGTCATGGTTTATTGCACTGGATATTGAAGAGCTAACTAGATGGGAGGACCTCATTGACAATTTTTTACAGCAATGTAAATTCAACTCTGAGATTGTCGCTACAAGAGATGAGCTAGTTTGGATGGAAAAGATGAGGAATGAATCGTTTAAAGCGTTCGCCCAAAGGTAGAGAACGATGGCATCATAAGTGAAGCCTCCATTGAGTGAGAAAGAAATGAAATAGCTTTTTATGAAAACTTTGCCATCTGATTATTTCCAGGGATCAGTGTACTCTAGGTGCCAAAAATTTTCACAACTGATGGAAGTTGGTGAAGGGGTTGAATGGGCGATAGTTGATGGAAGAATATCCACAGGGAATAGTAAAAAGTTCTTAAAAAGGAAGGACAAGGAGATGGCAGTCGAAGTTGCGTTTATCCAAGAGCCATCTGCACCTAAATCAGTGTCGACGCCTTCACAAAAGCCTAAAGCCATGCAAGGAGACGTGTCACAGGGATTTGACAGAAGCAAGAAAGTCCGCCGAAGGGAATTCACACCTCTACCCTGACCTCTATTGAAATTGTTATCTATCATCCTTGATGTGACCAAGGCATGTGAATACCACATGGGAAAATGGGGCATGACGTTGATGATTGCCTCATATTGAAATGGAAAGTTCAGAACCTATTGAATAAAGGAAAGTTGACCTTCAAAGAAGCTATGCCCAATGTACAGCAAAACCCTTTGCCCGATTATGCCGAAAGAGTAAATATGATTCTTGGGGAAGCACAAGCAAGTGAGCAACCATTTGTGGTAGATGTCCCTAAACTGTATAAGGCCCTCGAGCTAGCTAGGCACTATGAAAGAGATGAGGACATAACCATGGAGGAAAAACTAGAACATATCCGCAAAATGATAGGTATAGGGGTAATCCGAAATGTCAACGAAGAACAAGGGCCACTACTCGTGATGGCACCATCCATGATTAGCTTATCATCTCACAATACTACTTGCGATCGCGAAATGGAAAAAACTGAGCCTCTTATCCCAAAGGAAGATAAACAAGTTGTCATAAAAAAAAATTCTCAAAAATGGATACTAAAATGACCTTTTGGGGCCGTGACCTCCTAGAGAAGATGCATGATGACAAGGGTGAAGTGTTCGATAAGTTGGGTCAACCAAGCGGAAAGTATGACTACTATGTGAAATATTCGCCTGTCTCGAGTTTCTTTGATGATCCTAAGGACATTGTCCCTGACGGATGGAGGGGCATGGATGACCCGATGCCTCAAGAGGAGAGGATGGTCGCTATAATTACCCTGGTGGTGACAAAATTGCTTGATGAGGATCGCACTAGTGATGTTGAGATGGAAACCACTGAGCCAATGATAATTGACCTTATGGTCGAAAAATTATTAGTGATCGAAATCTTGGAGGAAAGCTTGACACCGGTCGTGATCGAATTGCCACCTCAAGGAAAGGACGAGGTGATAATGTTAGAACCTCCCTTGGAATTCAACACCAAAGCGGTACCCTGGGATTACGAGACAAAGGAAGTAGACGCCGTCACTCGATCAGGCTGTTGCTATGCGCCTGCCAGAGGAACCGAAAAGAAAGCCGTGACGGAGGAGGACGCAAGGCAATTCCTAGCTGTGGTGAAAATGAGCGAATTCAATGTAGTAAATCAATTGCGGAAAATGCCGGCCTAAATCTCCATCTTGAAACTAATTCAATCCTCTGAAAAAAAAATATAAACGCTTTGTTGAAGATCATTAACAAGGTACATGTCCCTGAAACAATTGATGACAACTAGCTATAGGAGTTCGTGGGAACCATCCTACTGAAGGATCAGATCTCATTCACCGATGAAGACCTCCCTGCTAATGGCGGTGATCACATAAAGGCACTGCATATTTCAGTGAAGCACGATAGCACCGTTGTCTCTAGGGTGTTGATTGACAATGGCTCTGCATTGAATATATGTCAATTAGCTACACTCCACCGTTTAGGTATTGAGATGGAAAGCCTACGCCCAACTAAGTCCACTGTGTGCGTGTTTGATGGGATGAGAAAAGAGGTGCTAGGAGAAATCGAGTTGGAACTACTTATCAATCTTGTGCTTTTCTTAGTACCATTCCAAGTCTTAAATATACCAACTGCCTTCAACTTTCTGTTGGGGAAACCATGGATCCACACAGCGAGCGCTGTTCCTTCTAGCCTCCACCAAAAGGTACGATTTGTGGTCGACAATAGATTCATCACTGTGCACGGGGAAACAGACTTCAAGGTGTACCAGGGAACGATCATCCCATATGTGGAGCTCGAGTGCAAAGAAGAATCAAGCTTTCAAACTCTCGAGCTGGTGTCTATGATCCACGTTCCTGTGGACTCTTGCGTGGGCATTCCTGAATTATCCAAGTCGGCCCTGGTGGTAGAGAAGATTATGCTAGTGAATGGGTACAACCCTGGAGGTGGTCTAGGGTTGCATGGACAAAGAATTTGAAAGCCTATCGAGGCTCGAAGAGTTCTAAGGAGAAAAGGCTTAGAGTTTGTCGAAGAGCATGGAGGCCGTGGCAATAGAGGAGACCGCAATGAATGTAGAGGTCCAGGTGAACGTGGAAGCCGAGGTGACCACGGAGATCGAATTATAAAAGATAGAAGTTGCCAAAGTATTTTTCCTTCTCCATTGAAAGAAACATTCTCAGGACCCTCGAAAATGTTAATGCAAGAAGAGGGAGCTATTGACAGTATAGCCGAGATGTTTGAAGAGAATATTGTATGCACCCTCCTAGCTTGCGAGGAGGTTGAATCTTTTGGGAGCATCACTGACTTTTCAGAGTAGGACAGTTCTAGCTCAACGTAGCTTTTTACTTTATGTTTTTTTTTTTTTTCCCTATGTGGGAACTCGTTGTCATTTCAATTTGTTTGTTTGAGTCGTTTACGATGTAAACTTTGTTAAGCCCTCGACCTTGAGCCGTTAGTGTAGGGTGGTGTGTGTTGTAAAACGGCATTATCATTTCTCTTTCAATAAAATAGATGCATGTTTTATTAAAGACATGTGGAAGCATACCAAACTGGTTCTATGATGGCCACTGAGGGCTGGGCTTCTACATGCTCCCTAGTTTCATAATTTCGCAAGAGCAAGGAAATCTGAGAATATAAGGATGAGCTCTCGAAACGATTTTCCAAAAATTATTTGAAAAAATCATTCGCAAATGACACGTTTTGTTTGTTATTAATGCACACTAACTCATCTCATCGCATCTCGTGCATTACATTATGCATAGTCATGACAAAGATTCCTGTGACTCGGATTCACGTGAGGGAGATATTTTAGAATCCGATGCCGATGATGATCTAAAAGGGATCGAGCGATTGGAATCGACATGAGGGATCAAAACCGCTGACAGAAGAGCAAACAGTCAATGTTTGGATTAATGGTCTTTTGGAGTTTTTGTCATGAGGGAGATCTTTTAGAGTTTTCGTCGTTTTGATGTTTGGATTAATGGTCGCCAGAGTTTGTGGCCGACGGTGGTTTGTGCCAATTGGAATGGACGATCGGCAGATGGTGGTGGTTCGGCGGTGGAACGTCGGTTGCTTCAATCAGTGTTGCCGTTTGAACGAGCTTTAGTGAGGAACAAGATCTCGGTGAAAGAAGGAGCTTCAAGCATGCAGAGAACCCACGAAGAAGAAGGAGGCCAGAAGAAGAAAAGAAAAGAATAAAAAAGGAAAAAAGTAAAACAAAAACAAAAAATAGAAAACTATAAAAAGGTAAAAAAAAATGACTTCGGGAAGGAGGAGTGGGAGGAGGAGAAAGTGCAATAAAAGAAGACGAAATAGGGAATAAGACAAAAGTTTTTTCTTTAAAAAATATATTAATTTAAAAAAATCTTTTAAAAAATAATATAAAAACATGTCTTTTTATCCGATTGGGTCGCATTTGCATTTGGGCTGGGTTAGCGGGTTGGATCGGGTTCATCCGGTCCAAACCCGCTCCCATGAATATTATAATATTAAAAAATTCAGAATTTTTTTTTTTAAAAATTCGAAAAATAATAAAAATTCAAAAACCCTCTGAAAATTCAAAAATTCAGAAAACATTAAAAAAATTCAAAAAAATTTAGAAAATATTGAAAATTCGAGTTTTTTATAAAAAAATTAGAAAAAATTAAAAAAATATTATTATTTTGTTATTTAAAAATATTTCGAAAATCCAAAAATGGTGGGGTTTGGTTGGGAATTGACATATCTTGTCTTATTAGCATAATTAGGCTTTTATTTGCTCGCATTTCGATTATATCGTATATTTAATTTGCATATCTAATTATGTTTAATTGCATGTGTCTAATTTTACTACAATTAGGATCTTAGTAGCTATGATTGTTATTTTAATAATTGCGCACCCGCATGATTACCTCATATGTTAGTGGATAGGTATAAAATCAATCCAAACTGCCTGACAAAAATATTTTATTTTAAAATGAACAAGATTATGTACCGAAATGGCACTAATTGGTCAATTAATGTTTTCAAGTCCCTGACCCTAGATTTTCTGATTACGTAGGAAGTGCGGCGTGCTCCCATGCCTCACTTGGTTTCTAGCCGACCCCAATAGGCTAGTGGCGATTCATTTTATGCAAAATTCCTAAAAAATATCCCAATGTCACGCAGAGTATGGGCTTAGGAGAGCCCGCGCCTAATCATGGGCCTTAGGCAAGGCCCGTCCTTTAGGCAATACCCCTAAAACTATTCCCTCCCCCGAGAGTAGGTCGTGACAATTTCTCATAACTAAACTTCACTCCAAATCAAATTAAGATAAGATAATCCAAATTAGGCAATCAAATATTCAACTTGAACAATAAATTAGTAAGTTATCTGAATTGGACTTTGATCTAATGATGACCGGTGTTGGGGTTCACGGTGAAGCACGGCGAGAGGGGAAAAAGGGTTCACCCAAAGCAACAGGCAAGGGATGGTGGCAAAGGAGGTTCTGGGCACGGCAAGTGTTCAAGTCACGGTGGGAGCTGTGGTATGCCGAAGATTGAATGTCGTTGAAGCAGCTGGGACGATGCCTAGGAGGATTGCTGGTGCGTTAGCCAGAGACTGAAGTCTCGCCAGGATCGACGAACAGAGGCAGGACTTAGCAGTAACGAGAACTCCCAAGCAGGCGACGTTGCTAGATGTTAGAAAGCTGCTCATCGGAACTGCAGGGACACCGGAAAAAAACATAAGGAAAGTTGAGGCACGGCGGCTCGGTAAGGACTGCAAATCGCTGGAGTCGTTGGAAAGCTGGCAAATGCAGCAGCAGGCGGAAGCAGCAATGCACGGTGGTGAGGCTGGGGTGGCAACGCTCGAGGAGAGAGCTCTTGGGCACGTTTTCTCTATGCGTACATTTTTATTCTCTGATCTCAACTGTCAACCGTCTTCGTGAACAACTCTCAATGAGTTTATGTAGAATTACAAGAACAAGGAACACCCGAAATATGCTTAAAGATCCAAATCAAGCCCTCCGACGTGTGCCTCTCACACAATTTTCGGCCATGATGAGAGAATAATGGGCTTGCCCGAATTTCTCATTCCCGTGGATTGGTCCAAAAATAGCATAAGAGCCTCCCTGTCTAAATTCATTTAACTCCTGTCCAATTAAAATGTAATTTATGTGAGCTTATTACTATTACAATGATCCTAATATGTAAATACAAATTAATAACATTTTTGTTGAAGGACTGGGGTCTACTCCCAAATTTTTATGTAATGAGTGACTAAATGAGTTGTCAAGATTTAAGTGTTAACAGATGGTTTTGCTATTCTCAGTTAGTTTAAGGAGTGTCTTAATAGCACTTGAGAACAAGATCCTTTTGATTCAATTTTAGCCATTGGAACTTCAATAACTTCTATAGGAAAATTCAAAAAACGTACGTCGCATTTTATTAATGACCATTTACATACATTGATTTTTTGAAAGTATTAAACACACGCGAGTTTCATCTTTGGCTAGCACTTAGTACCTTCACATCAAATTATCATTGTGTTTTTATTTACGAGAATGTCGGATCCTTTCAAAATATACACATCTTCCGATCCTAATTTTTCAAAACCAAGCAAAAACTAAATCACCCAAACCCAATGCAAATGCCGGGACAAATGCGCAAGAGTGGTAATTTGATTTCTTCAATGTGGGCATTTACTTAGAAAATTACTATATGTTATCTATAAAAATAGGGATATGCAAGCGATCTTTAAATTGAAAATGAGGAGTTTTCATTTATCGATAATAGTGATATTGTAGTTTCGATACGGGCTCAGCCTGTTTAGGGAGCGCGGCTTCGAGCCCTTAAAAGACGTCTTAGACTATTCCACTTAAAGAAATTCTCTTTCGTTTTCTTTTTTTTGTGAGAATTGTAAATAACATATTTTCCTTCCTGTTTCGAGAGAAAGCTTTTGAGGAACTCTTGGGCAGCATAGCAAGCAAAAACTCTCTCAATTTCTTCTTTTCATTATCAAAAACAAAAATAGCCGTCGTCTCTAAACTGGCAATCAATACGTTTACCTATATTTTACTCATTTACGTAGAAATTACCAAACATTACCAAGCATGACTTGCTTTTGAAACAAAAAAATCGAATCAATAAAAAACTCATTTAAAATGTCATTCACCAAATCATAGGCATCACTCATCTTGGAGAAAAAAACATATGGGAGATAGATTTGCCGGTGACATCTCAATGCAAAATAAGCCAAAGCATGTCAGTCCTTCAACTTAATCAAATTGCCCTTTCCAAGTTTTTCCTCTTTTTTTTTTTTTTTTTTTTTTTTTTTGTGGTTACAATTTTATTGGCTGGGCTGAAAGAAATGAACTTCAAGGAGGACTGAGTTGTCCTTCTACAATGAGAAGACTGCCTATTCAAAAGCCCAGTAAATGCCATATTGGGCTGATGGAATCTATATGGCCCGGCCCATGAAACTGGACTCAACCCTCACTATAAAAACAAAGATGAAGCACCGCTAGGGTTTCTTGTCGCTCGGCATCTCCGGAACTCCCTCTCAGCTCGGGTCCCCCTGCGTCCGCTCGCCGTCAGCGAAGATGGTAACAGTCGATCTCCCTTTTTCTGCGTGTGCATACATGGGATGGCTGAAAGTGTGGTTTTTTTGTGATCTGGGATTTCTGTGGAAACGTTGGTACGCGGATGTATCGTCTGTCGGGTTAACTTGTGGTCTGTTCTTTCGTGTGTTTTTGGGTCCGTAGCCGTCGCACAAGACGTTCAGGATCAAGAAGAAGTTGGCGAAGAAGATGAGGCAGAACAGGCCCATTCCTCACTGGATCCGCATGAGGACCGACAACACCATCAGGTTCGATCTCCTCTTCTCGCCGTCGCTTTTCGTTTTGTTTTTTCTCTCGTCGTCGGTCGGCGTTAATTAGAGGGCCGAGTAGTGATTAGAGCGGTTTCGGCTTCGATTCCAGGTACAACGCCAAGCGCAGGCACTGGCGCCGCACCAAGTTAGGATTTTGAGGCGGATTAGACGTAATTCGAGCCTGTTTTTTGTTTTTTCTATGAAAAAGATGGAGATTTTTGCTTCATTTGTAAGACTGTTGACGAGGGTTTTTGATTTGGAGTTCAATGGATGGAAGTTACGTTTTTGAGCAAGTTGAAATGTAATGACATTTTCTTATATTATTGTCACCTGGGTATCTCTCTTTCGTTTATTTTTGATGTTGTTAATGGAGATATCTTCTCTTGCCTGTCGTGAGTGGTGTTAGTTCAGATGGAGGAGGCCTTTTTGGCTTTCGTTACCCCGTCAGGGTTCACTGCTTTCGCTTCCCCCATTAGTTTCTGATGTTGAAACTGTGTGAGAGCAGATCCCAACCCTTCTTCTCATGTCCCTCGGCCTAAGTTAACAAATGGAATGCGAAATAAGATCTGTATTGTCGAGATGTAGACATATATCTGTGCCAGTATACCACCAAAGTGGTGCTTGAATTCTGGTGATTGCAGTCGCGGGGGCGGTTCCTCCATGGATGTCGTTTGTTTGTTAAATAGGATAGCGTTTGCTGTAGTGGAATTGCCTGTGGTGTGAATTCTTGTGCGTTTATGGGCACGGGTGCTCCGTGATTGTTCTCCTTGGCAAGGTAATTTGGTGAGTGGTGTGAGGGATCTGGTGATTCCCCCCAATTCGAGCTGGCATGAATTTGAGCGTACTGTATAGGGTGATCCGATACAGGATTTCGGGGGTCTGTTGGTATCAAGAGGCCATTTGCTTTACGTGTTGCAATGTATCTTGTATGTCATCAAGCATCCCCCTTGCGTGGATGATCCTATTGCAGATGTTGGGCTGATCAGCTCAACTGTACTGCTAACAATAGTTTGCATGGTGATGAGAATTGGCAAAGTAGCGATTTTGGTTCTTACCCTCCTTCCTTCAACTAGGGTACTCTTATCCTTTTCTAATCGAAACCTATCGTTCGACATTGAATTTCATGCTCTCCTCGCGAAGGGGACAGTTATACAATACAATATGGAATTGAGACGGAGAGGCGTTATTTCTGGACATTTTCCATTAGATGTTTACGCCAGTTATGCAATACATATGGAATTGAGTTGGAGAGGGGTTATTGTTTAACATTTTCCATTAGATGTTTACACTTTACGGCAATGAGGTTAAAATTCAGGATATAATAAAATTTATCATATTCTGTGTGTCTGGTGTCTACTCGAGATAAAATAACGTTAGATATAAAGCGAATAGAGGTTGGATAAAATTATCTCGGGGTAGAAAAGATGAGATAAAGGTAAATAGAATTTTTAATATATATATGATAGGAAAGTTATTTTGCTCAAATAATATATTTAAATTAACAAAATTTTAATTTTAATTTTAATAAAATATATTCAAAAAACAAAAATAATAATTTAGGTTTTAATTCGCTCTTATTTTTATTTATATATTCAAATTTAATTACATTTTATAATATAAATTCAATATATATTTATATTTAGTACATGTTTTAGATATATTCATACAATTTACTATTGAGGAAAACTTTATAAGAGAATGATGGAAGGGAAATAACAAAATAAAATTAAAATAAAATAGGCAATGGTATTATGAAAAAATTTTACCATCTCCACTTGTAAATTTTTTGGTTTATTTATATTAATTTGTTGTTTGTACCAAACAATATATGTAACATGATGTGAATATATTTGACTTTATTATTACAGTCACCGAACAATAGATAGGATATAACAAAATCCTTGAATTTCATATCATATCCCATGTAAATTTATCTTAATAAGAAATCGAGATGACCGAACGTAGTCTATGAGATTAGATGTGCACAAATCACGATTGGAAATAGCATCTAAACCATCTTCCTGGAATACTCAAAACATTTTTATTGTTCAAATTGCCAAAAAAACCGCATTATCACCGTCAAGTTTATGACCCCCGCCAATGAACGTAAGACACTGGTTGTCTAACGGGCAGGCTTTACAGAAGATTGCAAGTTATACTGAGGAGCTTCTGTGTGCCAAACATCACGAGGATGTAACTTAAAGGCTGATATTATTTTCACATGCTCTCCGCAATTCGCTAACCTCACAGATAATAATTATGGAGGAAGTCATGTATGAAATTCTATGAAATTCATTAGGCGTGCTATCATCGCAGTGACGGTAAAAAAAACTTGCAAATACACGCACCATCTCCACACGTCCCACAATTATAAGGTCGCTTTTCCACAACTTAAAAAACAAAATCAAACGAAAAGAGCAGCAGGAAGTCGGAATGTTTTCACGAGGCGTTAGGAGCTAACACACACATGGAGGGTACTCTAATAATAAGTGTCGGGGTAGCCATCTCTGGAAGCTGCCCTAGATACCTCCTTAGTTACATTCTGCAAGAAGTTCCCCAGCAACCTCTGGTCCAAAACCATATTTGGTACCTGCAGGCAGAGCCATCGGTGAATCTCACGTCGAGAGAGAGAGAGAGAAAGAAGAGAGAGAGAGAGAGAGAGAGAGAGAGAGAGAGAGAGAGATTTTCATACCTTCTCCCCAAAGAAAATCTTGGTGTTACCAGCAATTGCCTCTATGAATTTCAGCTCAAGAAACTGAGGTGTCAGCTTCAACTTGTTTGCTTCGGCTTCCCTCAATAGACTGTGCATGGAAAACACATAACAGCAGTCAATTACAATGTTTTTTGGTCAATAATTAACAGTGCTAAAAGAAAAGGATAATCTCACCGATAGTAATCAGCATCTGCCAGACTCTTCTCACGAGCCAGATACATTTGATTATCTATTTCCTGCTGCCTTCTGGCACTGTCTTTCTCCATCAACTTTTGGTCCATGAGTATCCTGCTAACATTGGCATTCTTTTCAGCTTCACTTATGGCCATCTTCTTCTTTGTGTCTGCTTCTTTCTCAGAAACCTTTTGTTTCTCAATCGCAATTAGGACCTGTACAGAGCACCTTTGTCATGGACTTCTACTTATTCAACCAATGTAGAATTCCTAGGTGCTTTAATTACTTTTGATAACAACCTAGCAATCAAGAACTCTGCTTTTTTAGAATTAGTGTACCTTTGTACGCTCCTCTTCCATCTGCTCATAATTGTGCCTTATGGTATCTGGAATAGTAGGCTTCGTTACACGGACACTAAGTATTTCAATGCCTGGTGCATATCTTGTGCAATCACCTTGAAGAGCATCTTTCATCTTTTCATCAATCTGAAAAGGTTTAACTCAACAGTTTGGTCACTTGATCCACAATAATTTAAGGCCACACATAGATGACATTTAATCAATAATGGAAATTATATGACAAAGATAAGAAACATCCTCTGCATACAGTATGGGTGCAGGAAAAGAAAGGTGCCACCTGGTCAAAAGGCTTAGGCGAAACCACTATGAGGAAAGAGCTAGTGTGCAGATGACATGTCCCCTGGCGACTGTAAGTGCTCTGTCCACTCTACGTCTAAATGCAGGATGCCTCGATAAAATCAATGGTAGAGCTGTCAATGGGTCGGGTCGGGTTTTGACGTTACCCGACCCGACCCAAATAATAAGGCAATGTGTTCTGACCCGACCCAACCCAACCTGACCCGAAAAGCATAATACCCGAAGCAATAATGCAGGTCAGGTCGGGTTTCGGGTTTACATTTTTTCCAGAACAAAAAATTTCACTAAAAAGTAAACCAAATTCGGCATCCTCAAACCCAGACTGAGAGGATGTAGTCCTCAATACAGATGATGCATCAAGATGAGCCAAAAAATCAATCCTCTACTTATTGTTTCAAAGCAAGAAATAAGTTCAGTAAAAGGAAAGTCATATATGTATCCAAGATGAGATCACCTTATCAAAACCCATACTCTTGAAGAAAGCCAAGAAAGAATCGAACAAAATTACACTTTCGCCAAGAATCCACAGATGGTGAATTTGTTTATTTTAACTGAAAAGGAACAAAAGAGATGAAAGAGGAGAGAGTTTATTCAGAATAGAGGAACAAGATTTTGCAAAACCAACAAGCGAAAAGAAACAAACTTTTTGCACAATCCAAAAAAAGAACCAGAAACCACATAAAAAAACAAACAAGGAATGATTGCCCGCGAAGAACACACAGAGCTGGAAGCAAAGCACCTCGAGATACAGTGTCGTTCTCACTTCACAAGCATTGGACAAAAAAACAGAGCAAGCTCCGAGCTTTCCAACAAAAGCCCGAAAATTAGGACGAAGGGCAACGAGAAAACCAAAACCCACAAGAAGGAAAAAAAAGAGGGAGGAGAGGGTGGTGCCTCTAATAACAATTGTAAGGCGAGACGATGAACCGCCAGAGCTTGATTCCCTGGCTGCAAATTGGGGACGAAGATGGCTTGAAAGAGGAGTGACGGCAGAGATCTTACCGTGAAACAAAACCCTATAATGTGAGGAGCAAAGAAGAGGGTGGCGGTAGAGTCAACGAGGAGGTGCAGTCGTCGATGGCGGCAGTGTCGGCGAGAGGAGACAGCGAGAAGGCAGAGTCGTCAAGGTCTGATGCCTTTGGCTTTGGGTGTGGAGTGTTTTGTGTTTGGGTGAGATGTGTTTGTTTCATTGTTTGGAGTAAATAATGTGTTCACGGACCGAACAATGTTTCGACCCTAACCCGATCCAAAACATGTTTATTTGCTTGTTTTGTAATCGTTACCCAAACAATATTAAGACCCAAAACATACACTCAACTTGTTTCGTGTTCAGTTTGTGTTCGGGTCATGTTCGGGTCGGGTCAGGTCAGGTTTTCGGACACCCCTAATCAAGGGAACCTGGTCAAAATGCCCAGGTGAAAACACTATAAGGAATGAGCCAGTGTGCAGGTGACATATCACTTGGTAAATGTAAGCAATCTCTCCACTCTCCGTGTAAATGCAGGATGCCTTGATAGTATTCTTGCTTACCTGATCAAACACATCAATGTACACTTGCTGCAGGGAATGTGAACTGCAGAACTGATTGATTTCATGGTGGATCTTGTCATAAATCCACGTGTTGTCGTATTGCACTCCATAATTGAGCAGTGTCTCATACACATAATCCTTGCGGAGGCGATTAACAACCTGTAATGGCCAATGCATGAGTTAAAAAAGACATAATGGTACACACATAAAGTTAAATAGTACAACCCAAAAGCCTTGCCTCTATTTTCTCAAAAGTTATCATAACACCTCCTTTAGTACCACATGGAATATCCCTCACCTGCATAAAGGGACCAAAAAGGAAATGCAAGTTGAAATAAACATTATGTCGACAAGTGAAACACATAGCTAAATATAAGCAAACAGCTGTACGCAAGGAAACTGGAAGGACAACCTGATCTGTCTGAAGGGTAACTTGAACAGGCTCATATTGAGTTATAAAGGGCATCTTTAGATGAAAGCCTGAAAAATTAAAGAAGCACCACAAAAATATAATGAATCCTATGCCAGCAAGCATGGATCCAAAACTATTAACCAAAACTGGTGCAAAGCTGTACCTGGACTTGTAATCGTTTCAAGTAGTGCACCACCTCTCCAATATACACCAACATGGCCTTCTGGCACTTGGTGAAGAATACTAAAGCTGCTTTTGATGGATGAACTTGATGGAATAAGGATCTGTAATTAAGTCATGATACACTGTTACTCTCTCAAGACCACCAATTGAAGTGCATATTCTAGCTTGACAAAGCTTGATCATTATTCAACATATCACTGTGGCATGCACCAATAGTAACAGGAAACTGAAACCAAAAGAGATTGAAAGCACTGATTCCACTTCCTGATGGAATGACAAAGGCTTCGCTTTTCAACTTTTTTTTCCTTGGTTTTTAGGATGCAAAATAAAGGCTTCTTTCGAACATGTTATGATACAAGCAGACACCATGCACCTAAGAACTACTTCTCCACAGCATGAGTCATAAGAGGCTGCTGCACAAAGCTAATTTGGAAATATTAGCTCAACTATAAACTTAGTTCCTCCAAGATTCCTCATTTCATCCATTGAATAGATGTGGAAAACAACGGAACCAGTCACCAAAAGCTTAAATATAGATGCGTAAACTTTGCATTTGAAAGCCTCAAATGTGAATAAATTCCAGTAGCCTGTGGCTGATCAGCATGTGCGCTGTCAACGTCATTATGATACATCAGAGTGCCTCAAGAAATCCCCAAAACCTTTGGATACTTAACAGCATACTTGAGATTACAAATATTCTTTACCACATATTACTGCAGTGCAATAGGAAACACCGGTGTGAACTTTCTAATCTTTCCCTTCTATTACTTTTAATCTCTTCATTTTCTCTTATTCTGGAACTAAAATGAAATGAGCCAGGTACATTAGGTTGAGACCGCACAGCGTAAATAGATTGAGACTAAACCCAAATCTTGATGTCAATCAATAAGAGATTTGCTGACAAAAATCATAAACGAAGTGTAAGAACCATGAGACTCAGAAAATAACACCAAATGGCAACTGCAGTAAACCCTAAGCCACCTAGAACTCAACGAGGAACTTAGACATTCACAAATCCAGGAAGTATGGCGAAGCGAGTCTCAAATTCATCAGATGATCAGCATCTTAAGCGTCATTTTAGTGAAATGACCGATCGTCAGCGCAACATTCCGTCACCGTGTTTAGGAATTTAACCAACAAAAGAGGCACTGCACTGTCAGGGGCAGCAGTGAGAAACTCACAAGGGTTTCCACTGCACACCACCAGTTACACGATCCTCTCGCCTATCTTTAAGCAACAGACAGACACTCGTCGACACGATCGAAGAAGCAAAGGAGGACCAGATTCAAACAGTAAATCTAGAGAAAGCAGCAAACGAAATGGCAGGGGCTACAAACAAGCACATGGAATCACAGAAAGCATCAGCGTAGGAACCACGCGGTGCACATTTGTGATCATGAAAGTGTTTGTGATAAGGCCCGAAAGAAAGAAAGAGTGAGTGAGCGAGCGAGTGAGGGAGGGAGGGTTGGGTTAGGTACAAAGAGCGCGATGGCGACAAAGGAGATGAGGACGGTGAGCAAGCCAGAGCCTTGCTCGGGAGGAGGGCGCTGCGGCTGCGGCTGCGGCTGCGGCTGTCGCTGCTGCTGCTGCTGCTGCTGCTGCGACGGCGACGGCGACGGCGACGGCGCGTGCGGCGGAGGAGACGCGGCCGGCTGTGGATGCAGGGTTTGATTCGACGGGTCCATGGCTTCGCGACTCTGCTTCGACCGGGGGCAAACTTTACTCTCGACTCAAGCCCAATACAATGAGCCTCTCCGGTTCAAGGCAAATGGATATTTGTATAAGAATAAAAACCCGACCCGAGAGGGGGGACTTCGATTTTATAGGTGGAGCCACGTCCGAAATAGTCCCCCACACATTTGCGTGATCTTCTCCCTCGAAATTCTTCGGAGGTTGCCTTGCCCCTGCCATCGAGTAAGCTTCCTCGGCGTCAAGCCCCAAAATAGCCATGTCCTGCGACAGTGAATTTCGTGGTAAAGCGTTAAAAGAGATGTCCTTGAAGACTCCGTAACTCCATGTCCTGCGACAGTGAATTTCGTGGTAAAGGGTCGGTCGTCGGCTCTCTTGATAGCATCGAAGAAGTCTTCATCGAAAAGACGGTCGCCTCTTCGCACCAGTTATTTTTGGGTGGAAACGTGAGGAAGAAGTTGGAATATCGCATCATTGTTGTCAACCCAACAATTTCGTTGTGCATTCCTCCGCAATGCGAGGCATTGAGTTGAAGTCTAGAGGAGAGAGGAAGTGTCCTGGTCTTTGGGTTCACATGGATATGCATCTTGCCCGTGGTGGGTTATGATAGAGGGATGTTACATGCTGAAGCCCTGGCTCATCAGGTTAGGCTAGAGAACAAGTCTCTGTTGGAAGTGATAAAGCGATAAATCTTGTGTCTTCTTTGCGATTTTTTTTTCTGTCTTGTGGACAACCTTGAGTTGTCGATCCTACAGTGCGGCAACCTTGATCGAAGGCCACTTATGGCAGCTTAGCGACCTTAATTAGATCAAGACCCCAAAGCTCAACAAGGCTTGGACAACCTTGACGGTGGAGAGCGATAGAGAGAGGCCAACCTACAATGGAGACAATAGGGGGTGATGAAATGATGATAGACGGCGGTTGTCGGTAATGGTATCAAAATGGGTCAGAAATCCATATTTTCATTAAAGCAAATCGTATATGAGTGACTTTAAACTTAAGATATAAGTCATAATGAATTCTAAAATGAAAAGTCTAAAAACATAGATTTTAATAGGTCAGTTATATCCTCCTAATCAATATAGAAAAGTAAAGAAAACATGTCATGGTCCCTCTTCAAGCATTGCTACTCTTTTCTCTCTCTCCTCTTTGATCTCCCACTCCCATCACCTATCTCCGGCGCCATTGCCGCTAGGGGTGTCAGTTCCCGAACCGAAAACCGAACCGAACCGAACCGAAAAATTCGGTTTTTTCGGTTCGGTTTTCATTCGGTTCGGTTTTCATTAAAAACCGAAAATTTTCGGTTCGGTTCGGTTTTTATCGGTTAACCGAACCGAACCGAACCAACAAATAAAAATGGAGAAATAAAAGTGGAGAAATCTAAGTTTAACAGAAAAAAAAAAAAAAAAAAAAAAAAAACCAAAAACCGAAGGCTAAAAACCGAAAACCGAACCGAACCGAACCGAAATTTCGGTTCAGTTCGGTTTCGGTTCAATCGGAAGATTTTTCTAACGGTTCGGTTGGTTCGGTTTTCAAAAACCGAACCGAACCGAACCGTTTACACCCCTAATTGCCGCCACCCATTTCTAGTGGTCCTTTGAAGGGCCGAACTCATCTGTCTCCGACGTCACTGGCCTCTCTAGTCGTTAATTGAGTTTGCCACAGTTGTCAAATCTGTAATTTCCAAGAAAGTCGCAAGACCTTTTGGATGCAGATCGAAGAAATTTTGTTGACTTTTTCATGAGATTGCAGAGCAAGTTGGTGGTGAATAAATGGCTCTTGCAAGACCTTTTGGACGAAGGGCAAGCGTACAAGAGCTCCTGTCCACTTGTCATGCTTCTTCATAATTTTCACCAGACCTGTCAAAAACTACACGAGATATCGATTTCAGAATATATCAACTGAGACACGACATTCCAATGACAATATGGTTCTTTCCGAGTATTTACAATTACTTGACCGAAACATCTCTTTGGATAATATACACATATGGAACCCCTGAGGAACACTGCATGCGTTGCCTTAGTGGCCTTCTACTTAACCTCGCCAAAGACATAAAGAAATGAAAATCTATCACATGATTCCTTCGTAACGTCCCACTTTGGTAAATTAGCAATTTTCCAATTTATAGATGTAAATTTTGTCATCAAGCATCAAATGGCAAGCAGAATCTCATGATGCGCAGCCATCTCTACCAATAAAACCGGGAATAAGTACACTATCAGTGTCAAAAGTTGTATACAGCGCTCACTTTTATGTCAAAAGTTTCTATCGGATTACTTAAATGTCAAATCGGAGAAAAAACGATCATTTAGGTGTCACCGGCGAAAAATTCCGGTTAAAATGATTACGTGGCTTTTATTTTAAAAAAATTGAAATGGCTTTTAAACGACATCGTTTTCCGTCTTCCTTGAAAAAACAATGTCGTTTTGCCGTCCTAAGTGGATGGCCTCACAAAAACGACACCGCACAACTCATTCGGGGTTTTTTTTTTTTTTAATTTGGGGATTGAAATTAGGGTTTTTTTGTTTGTTGTTGCTCGGCCACCGTCGCTCGGCCACCATTGCTCGGCCTCCATCGTGGTTGCTCGCCACAATAAGACAAAAGAAAAACAAAAAAAACAAACAAAAAATCCTGAGGTAAAGGGAGGTGTCGATGGCGAGGGCGAAGGAGGGATGGCGAGGCCACGACCGCCGCTGCTGGCTTCGCCAGCAACCTTCATGGTGTTCCAAATCTTCGTGGCTACCATTGGTCAGATCGCTCATGCTTCTGGAGAGCTCACACTTCCTCTGTGCCCGGCGATATTCCTTGGGAAAAGGTGGTGGTGGGGCTAAGATTCGAGGATTTGAAAGGTCGACAAGATGATTGAAAATGGGGGGAAACTACTGGGGGAGGGCAGAGGCGAGTGCATGGTTGCTTTTCTGGAAAACTACTGGTGTTGTGCTGGTGTGCTGCTGGTGTTGCTGGTGCTGTTCTTCGGGGAAGAAGACAACACCTTCTCTCTCTCTCAATTTGGGGATTTAGGGTTTTGAATTGGGGGGAAAGACACCAAACGGCGTCGTTTTGTTGTTTAAATGCTGACTATACCCTCCGGTAAGCCACATCAGCTTTAAAAATTAATACAAAATTGATACGTCGGATTTCCGGCCAATTTGATCAGTGTTGGCATTGAAATGATCGTTTTTCCAATTTGTTGACACTTAAATGATCCAAAATAAACTTTTGGCACCAAAATGAGTGTCGTACACAACTTTTGGCACTGATAGTGTACTTACCTCATAAAACCACTTTTGGCACTGATAATGTACTTACCTCATAAAACCATGATACTACCAAATGTAGTCTAAGTTTGTTTAGAAATAACAATAAAAAATCATTTGCCAGTGTTTCATCTGAATTGAATCCCACAACGAAATATCTTTCACCAAAAGTCTTTCTTTAGTTTTTTATTTGTTAAGCCCAGGTCCCGCTTGTAGCAATATCATTTACTTTGGGTCGGAGTTCGCACGGTTTTGTTTTTCCGAGCTTATGAAAATCCTCCTCATGTTTTTCTAAGTACTTTTTCTTCTCTAGCTTAGTAGGATTCTCTAAAAAATTCAGCTCAGCCAAGTTAGAGATATTACTATCCTGACATCTTGGCATCATTAAGTGTCTATATACTCTAAACCAAATTTACAGGTAGTTCACAACTAAAAGGCTAACCGTCTCTATGCTCTAAATCAAATTTTTCGAGTAGTTCATAGCTAAAAGGCAATCCTTTGAAGGCTTAAACAGCGGTTCACCTAGTGTGAGATAGTGTAACTGTTGTAACTAACCTAATTTCCCCTAGTTTAGAGTATAGATCCTCTCATTGGTATCAAAGCATAGACCCCCTCATATAAGTTAGGACAAGCGCAATCGCATTTAAGGTACTTCATTGCACCATGCCCAAGCGACGTGGGATTCATTAATTCCTGCCCCCAAGTTGTCCTAGAGTCGGAGCTACACCTTGTCCATGCCTTCTCTAACCCCAACGATCACTCTCACTCTCATTGGACCTGATCATCACATTTTCGACTGGGTCAAACATATTTTCTAAGCAAATCGTATATGAGTTGTTTCTTATTAACAAGACTTTGTACTAATAAGAAAACCCATTTAAATCATGATCACAACGCAAGCATCAATGATCAAATTCATTGATGAATCTCTATAAAAAGCTAAATCAACAATCCATTTCATTGACTAATCCATTACTCAATATACTACCATGGTCATTTGGTGACAAGGCGACTAAGATTCCTCCCTCAACAAGGTCTCCACCTACGAAGTCAATGGCTTGGTGCATAATGATATCCTAAATCAGTATGCATACCTCGAAAACTTACTTAGGTTTACAGCCGTATTAAACATAAATAACCATCCTCTAATGCCAAACATCCAATCCATAAATCAATCTCATAAATCAAACAAATAACTTTTCGTAACATAGACCATCCGACATTCATAAACATTTCCATAAACCGGTCACAAAGTAATTACATATACATAAACTATCACGACAAAGTTACGAAAAGTTATTTCTTTGGTACCACTCACTTAGTCGCCTAGGACTAAACAATAAAAAATATTTGTATCATCAAACTCTCTCCTAGCAAATAAGCAAAGAATAACGCTCAAATCAAATAAAACTCTACATTAATTACGAAATGACTAAACTAAGTGATAATAAAATGACTCATGCATGCTAACGAATTGTTCACCTGAAGTGATTACTTAAACCTAAATGAAATGGGGAACTCACACGTAAAACCCTAAATTCTCACCCCAACAAAACCATTGCTTTAAAACAATACTCGTCAAACCGACAACTCCACAATGCCATAATTCACTATTCCCATGAAATCCCAAAGTTCCGCAACTCAAAAATTAGATTTCACAACTCAATTTTCACTGAATTTCAAATTTGAGTCCTAAACTCGAAAACTAATCTAATTGGAAGAACAAGGGGCGTGAACACTTATTGGACGTTACACTTCATCGTAAGTGGGCTTGCGAAGTCCCATTGGTGTATACAGATGAAACCCCCTTTCTCTTCTTTCTTTTGTCCTTTCTCCTTCTTTCTTCTTATTTATATTCCCTCTCTCTTCTTTTCTCTCTCTTTTCCAAACTGACTGCTCACTTCTTTTCCTCTTTTCTTTTTGACTTTCCAATCTGTTTTTTAAAACAAATGGGACCCACCTTCTTTTTGACTTGGTAAAAAAGATTTGGATATTACATCATACCCTCCTTAAAATAAATTTTATCCTGGATATTTACATCTTACTTACTTCTCAAGTTTTCAAGTAGCCTCTTTCTTGGTGCTTATTTCTTTTTATCTTTTCTTTTGGACTTTTCAATCTTTCTCTTTTTAACAAGTGGGCCTTGCACTTCTTTTTGACTTGGTAAAAAAGATTTAGATATTACATTATAACCTCCTAAAAAGAAATTTTATCATCGAAATTTGAATTCATTTTAATCATCAAACAATTGTGGATCTTGCCTACTCTCCAAGTTTCTAAGTGGCCTTTCTCTTGATGTGGTTTTGCCATCATATCTTTACGTAAGGAATGGTTTGCTGCCATAATACCCGGTCCTTCTCATCGACAATGTGAATAGACTCGGTGTGATTTTGCCATTATATCTTCATATGAGGAATAGTTCGCCGCCACAATGCCTAGTCCTTATAGAGTATGCGAATAGGCTAGCTCCTCAAAGGTCAAGTTTCATTGCCATAATACCTGGTCTTATTGATGATGCAAATAGGCCGGCTCCTCAAAGGTCAAGTTTCGTTGCCACAACGCCTGGTCCTTATTATTGATAATGCAAATAGGCTGGCTCCTCAAAGGTCAAGTTTTCTCTTAGATTGCTCCTCATACGTCAAGTTTTCTCTTATGTGATTAGGATTTGGTACATATTTCCGTAACAAAGAGACATGGAATACATTATGAACACCTAATAGGGTAGGTGTCCACTTTGGGCTGAAGTCCACACGGTTTTGTTCTTTTGGGCTTCACCAAAAGATTGTCTTGTTACAAGTCAAGACAAGTATCATCACATATAAGATACTTCACCTCACCACACTCAAGCAATGGGAATTCAGTTCATTTCTGCCCCCACGCCATCTTAGAGTTAGAGTTGCACTTTGTCTAGGCCCTCTCTAGCCTTGGTGATCACTCCTACGCTTGTTGGACCAAGTCGTTATATTATTAAAGGAAACAATTCTATGGCAACTCCGGACAAAAAATATCACAGGTAAACAAGAAACAAGATTTCTTCACTTCAAACAAAACGTTAACCATGCCGGAATTTAATTGACAACAAAATTTAAAAAACATAGCCATTTTGACAAAATCGAATGTAAACAATTATGTCGGAATTTAATTGACAACAAAACTTAAGAACGTAACACATGATGTCGGAATTTAATCAATAATATAACATGTGCTCGTCCATAACCCAAATACTAAGCTCCTCCACTACTTAGCGAGTTGGTCCATGGAGTCCTCACGTCTTTCTTCAGAATCAACAATTTAAGAAGGAAAACTGCTAATAAACGGAGGCTCGATTGGGTGTCAGGTATGAGTTGGGCCCCCTGGTCTAGTCGAGTTGGGTCAATAAAATTCTATTGCATAGAGATGCGTCAATTTGAGTCATAAAATTTGTTACTCGACTCATTTGCTTGACAAGCCTAGCCGTGGGTTTGGAGAGAGGTATGGATTTACTGATGAGAAATCCTAAATTTGCGAAAGTGGTTTTAAAAATTGATTTATAAAAATGTGTCAAATAATTTTTTACCGTCGAATATAACCTATTTGTTTATGACAAATAAGAAGAAGAAAAGAAAAAGAATAATATAACCTATTTGTGTAAAGGCACACTTGCAAATCTGACAAACCACTACAACACATCAATTCTATTAACTAATCTTAATAATCTAGTTTTGATCAAAAAAAAAAATCTTAATAATCTAGCATTGCTCATTGCTAAGTTGCAGGATTTTGAGAAATTAGGATTTGGAATTGGGCAAATCTTTTTTTATTTGTTTTTCAGATTTTTTTCTAAGAGGTGCAAAGTGATGGTTTTAGAAATAGAGGATGCAAAGTGATATAGTTACCAGCTTAAAGGAGATAATCAATATTTGTCCATTAAAATGCATGAATGGAAAGTGATATCTTTGCACTAAACACTCAGACTGCTTCTTTCATTTATACATAAGAAACCCGTATCTTTTTAGAGAGGAATTGTGACTTGTCCATTCACATAATTTCGCATAACAATGAATCTTAAATTTTCTCGCACAAAAAAAAAATGCATTTTCAACTTTAGAAAATTCAGTTTAGCCTATGGATATATTAATAATTTCCATTCAGCAAATGTTTTGCAGAACGGTATCTCGCAATTCTATCTTCACTCGCCCCGGGAAGAAGGCGGGAAGCAATTAAACTTCCGGGCAACGGCGTAGGGAGCACGCGCCACCGCACCGCGCGTGCGGTTCGTCTGTGGAAGTGGATCAGCGAGAGCCACACGCCGATTGGCTCGTAGCTGAACCGAAGCACGCAAACGAACACCGTCCCGGCGTGTTCTCGTCTCGAGCGGAAAGCACGGCTTCCGCACCGCAAATGCTTTGACGAGAGCATCTCCCACAGCACGAGGACGACGGCGGCGGCGACGATGGCGGTGCTGACACTCTCCGCCGTTCCTCCGCCAATCGCCGCCGGTGCCAGGGCCGACGCGTTCCCTCCCTTCCTTCCCAAACAGGTGGAGAACTTCAAGAACCCTTACGCTCGCAAGCTCGCCTCTCGCATCGAGAGGCTTCCCGTGCGTACTCATAAAGCGCCACGTGGAGAGGCGTGGCTCCTGCCCTGATTCGAGGTAAATATCGGAGGCGGTCTTTTCTGAACTTTTCTTTTAATATCAAATTAAGTCCCTAAAGTTTTCAAAGTTAGGCCCACCGTTGCCCTTCTGTTTAATGGATAGTCTAAGAGAAAATATTGGGTGGTATTGAACCGCCTAGAGCTTCGTCTCCAACCACTCATAAGGCGCCACGTGGAGAGGCGTGGCTCCATTAAACCTTTTGCACAAAAGTAGGCTTTTTCTCTCCCTCTCTCTCTTCTCTCTGGGAAAATATTGGCTGGTACTGAACCGTCAAGTCAAGTCAGTGTGGTCTTCGATCACTTACGATGTGCCACGTGGAGAGGCGTGGCGCCGCTAAACCTTATGCACAAAAGTAGGCTTTTTCTCCCTCTCGTACAATAACACCTAACTAATGTCTTTCCTCTTTTATTCTTCTGAATCTTTTTTTTTTTTTTTTTTTCCATTTCTTCTTCTTTCGCCGATGAGCCCCACCACTGTCGTCGCCCCTGAGAACTCCCTCGTTGCCGCCGATCATGCCGATAGTTACAGCCGCCGTCGAAGACCAGTTCCCGTTGCTCTTTCTTTGTGGCCACCACCATCTTTGCCGCTCTCTCTGTCTTCCCTTTCTCTTGATATCTCTACGGTCGAATGGCGACGGAGGTCGCGCAACCTTTGGTTTGATAGGTTTGTCATGTCCATGTCGAATAGTTCATGGCGAGGTCTTGGTTTGTCTGCCACTAGTCTGGTGGCTCCATTTGTAGTTGAGGTGGTGGTGGTCCGGCACTGGGCTGGTGGTGCTGGGTCGGCACTGATCTGTCAATGGTGAACTTGGTTGGGGGTTGGCGTGAGCCCAATTTAAGGTCACGCGAGCTTCATTTTGATAGATCCGTCTCCATGTTGCTTCGGTCCTGTCGAGGTGGTGGTCTGTCGGCACTGGTCCTGCGGCGGTGCCAGTATTTGAGTGGCACGCAAGTTGATGTGGTGGCTTCCTGTCGGGGGTGACGAGCGGTGGTGGCGGTGCTTGGCGAGTCACCATGATGGGGACGACGATGATGGAGGACAGTAGTTCCTACCAAGGCCGATTGCGTGGTGGTAGACGGCTGCACCGGAGGGAAGCTGGAGCTCCTCCACCCGATAAGGACAGCGGTGGGTTGCCGGAAGGAGACGGAGAAGGAGAAATTACGACGCGCATGGTCTCGTGGCCGCCTTCGGTGGAGAACGTGGAAGCGTGTGGACCGTCCGATCGGGGACACCTCAAATGACGGCTTGAAAGCTGAAGGTCGCTTGACATCAGTCGATTTACGTCAACAAGATAACATCGAGTCAAATCAAAAGGGTTTAGAGAAAAAAAACTAAAATTGCAAAAAAATTTCAAACCGACACATCGACGATAAATTTATCAAAAATTAATTTTTTAATCATTAACGATACATTTATAATAAAAAAATTTCATTAATTTTCATGAAATTTGATTAATACTATACAAAAATACAAATGGTATATCTATAACAAATGAAAGATAAAACCTTAAATTGATAATACCCGTTAACTATCGTATGTCATCGAATTCGGTAATTTGACAATAGAATCATTTGAGATTTTTCATAATATTAACCAAATATAAAAAGGATTTAGAGATCGTATTGAACATCAAATGAAAGTTTAAAAACTATGATTAGTACCATTAAAAACTCTAAATTGATACATATGTGATAAATTTATTTTAAATTAATTTTTTAAATCATAAAGCGATATGTTTGTAACAAATTTGCTTTCCATTAATTTCTATTAAATTGAATTAATACCATAAAAAATCACAAAATATTACAACTATGATAAAGAAGGGTACAACCCCAAATCGATGCCATGTGTCCTCCACGGCAATTTAATAGTAAAATTTAATGGAAATTAATTAGAGTAAATTCGTTATAAATGTACTAATTTAAATTTTTCATGGTATTAACCTTAAAAACTATTGATGAAAAGAGATGAAACTCTATCGCATTTAAGGATGCGTAACATTTCTATTCTGAGAAATAATTTTTTTTTTCAGAAATAATTCTTTTTTATTTTTACTCACCGAAATAATTTCTGAGTAAAACACCAATAAGACGCCCGTGAGGATTGCTAGTGCCTACCATCCCTCCCAAAAGAAGAAAAATAATGCATTATTATTATCGATTCCATCGCTGAGGCTACGTCTTCTTCACGGCATTAGATCTCTCCATCACATAGCTCCCAAGACATATCGGAGCTTAGATGTGTCATTTTCTTCCTTTCATTTTTCGTAGAATGCCTAACTAAACATCGGTAGACCTGCCCATCGAAAATTAAACTTAAAATTAAAATAAAAGGCATACATGAAAAGATGGGAGGCCTGTAAGAAAAACTTCGGCCTTCGCACGTTGTAATCCGCACCATTTGACAGGTCCAAAATCTTGATTAGTGCCCAGTCCAATCCTCGATGGTTCCAACATAAAGTCGGACAACAAAATCAAAAGTTACTTAATTTTGGTGATTATTTCGATATTAACGTAAGAGTAGATCAGCATGCCCCGACATGCGTCAGGCTTTTAGATAGAGTTTCAATCTTGTCATTGCTTCATAGTACGAAAATTGAAAACCCATGGATATACTAATTAATCCATATCTTTTGTTTATCTTGAATGAATGTATGTCAACTAAAATGCATGGTATAATTACCTATACAATCTAAGTTTTTGTTAGAATTAAATTGAGTCTTGATAACATAATTTGCTAGATTGGGGTTTCCCGATAGCAGCTAACTAGAATCTCAAAGCCCGTTGTCAATCTCTACATATAGATTTTGTAAACGTGGGCCTCAGAAGCCCACCTAGCAATTCGAAACCTAACGCTCGAGTGTAATCTCCAATTCATTCTAAATTCATCACATCTTAGGTTTGATGCGATACTAAATTCGTCAAGAAAATAGGATTCCGACTTTCACTATTTTCATATTGGGAGAAAAATCAAAGCATAAATTTGGATTCGCGTGGAAATACAATTCCTTGGAAAGTGTGGAATTGGCTAATTATAACTAAGATCGAGATTTTCGTTCCATATTTTGATAATCACAAAATCATCATTGTCACCGGCTGTCGGACTCCATCACCTCTCGGGGAATGCCGTGCGCAGGACTTCGCCGCTAGTAGTCGAACTTCGCCATTTGATCGTTTGTAGCTATTGCCTGTGCTGGTGTAAGTTCTATTCCTAAAGGATTGAAAACTCCACCTTCTAGTGAAGGTGACGCACTATCATCCGCTTCAGTTCAACATTTTCATCCATTTTCACACTATCTTGGAACGTTGGACATCCAGTGACCAGATTCTTAGGCTTCATTTCATAACATTTCTATTTCTCTTCATTTTTATTCTTTTATTCCTCGAAATAAAATATATATATATATATATAAAGAAATAGAAATATGTTTGATAATATCAACTGAATTTTCTATTTTCCAAAATTTTAAAAAAATAGCCAAAGAATAAATTTAAAACAGAAACAAGAAGTAGAAAAAAATAATTTCTTGTTCTTGAAAACAATTTCTAGAAATAAGTCATTTTCTTTTCTTTGTTTTTTCTTTTCTTTTTATTCCTCGCCACCACCGATCGCCCGCTACCACCCGTTGGTCGCCGGCCATTGCCGGTCCCCAAACGCCGCCACTTGCTGGATGCCGGACGATGCCGGTCACTGGACACCAATGGCGGCGGCTAGAGGAGGAGCAAGAAGAAGAAAAGAGGAAAAAAAAGGAAAATCTAAAAAATTATTAAAAAATTAAAGGAAATTCTACGTTACAAAAAAAATTTGTAGGTCGTACCAAACACATTCATTTATATTTTTATTCCAATAATAGGAACTCTATATAGTTACCAAATGTGCTCATTTATTCAAAAAATAGTACAGGAAATAGAAATAGACAATGACTATTTCTGAAAATAAATTATTATCCAAAATAGAAATGTTAACAAACATGACCGTCTCCAGAACCAGCCGGCAGAACTGCAATTGAGGCGTAAGTTCCAACTTGTGTGCTTCAGCTTCCTTCAATGGACTGTGCATCAAAAGCATATCACAGCAGTCAATTACAATCTTTTTTGGTCAATAATCAACAGTGCTAAAGGGAAAAGGATGTTCTCACAGATAGAAATCAGCATCTGCCAGACTCCTTCCATGAGTTGGGTACATATTTGGCTCTCTTTCAGCATCTGCCAGACTCTTCTCCCGAGCCAGGTAAATATTCGGTTCTCTATATCCTGCTGCCTTCTGGCACTGTCTTTCTTCATCTCCTTTTGTCCCATGAGTATCTCGCTAACACTGGCAAACTTTTCAGCTTCACTTATAGCCATCTTCTTCATTGTATCCGCTTCTTTGTGAGCAATCTTCTGTTTCTCAATAGCAATTAAGACCTGTATAAAGCGCCTTGGTCATGGACTTCTACTCATTCAACCAATGTAGACTTCCTAGGTGATATAATTATTATTTTGTTTTTAATAACAACTTAGCAATCAAGAACTCTGTTTTTTTTTAAATCAGCGTACCTTTATGCGCTCTTCTTCCAGCAGCTCAAAGGTGCGCCTTATACTATCTGGAATAGTAGGCTTAGTTACATGAACGCTAATTATTTCAATGCCTGGAGCATATCTTGTGCAATCACGTTGAAGAGCATCTTTCATCTTTTCATCAATCCGGAAAGGTTTAACTCGATAATTTGGTCAATTGATCCATATTAATTTAAGCCAGCGCTAAATTTGGCGGGGCCGGCCTCGTCATCGTTGGGCAAGGCCCCACTAGATCTAGCGATAGCGGCCTCGCCAGTGGCTGGCAAGGTTGACTGTCACCTTGGCTGGGCGAGGCCGAGCCTTGCCAAGTCTAGTGGAGCCTCGCCCAGCCAAGGTGACACTCGACCTCGTCGGTAGCCGATGAGGCTCCTCGCCAGATCTAACGACGGCAGCCTTGCCGTCGTTGGGCGAGGCTCTCCTTCGCCAGTGGCCAGCAAGGTTGACCTTGCCGGCTAGAGGAAGGAGGAGGTGGAAAAAAAATTCAAAAATTCAAAAAATATTTAAAAATTCAAAAAAAAATAAAAAAAAAATGCCATGTCGCTTTCATCGGACACTGACGGCGTCGCGCGATGCGCACGGCCGGCCAATTTTGGTCAGATGGACTAAACTGACACAATTGTAAAAGGTTTATGACTAAATTGGCCAAAAGAAAAAAAGTTTAAAACTGAGTTGGCATAATTGTAACAGGATAAGTCTTTGCGAAGTCCTAAAACTTGTCACGAAAATGCAATTGAGTCATAAAACTTGCAAAAAATGCAATTAAGTCCTAAAACTTGTCAAGATGTTTCAATTGAGTCCTAAACTTAATGCCGTCAAATTTCCTAACATAATTTTTTTTAACTATTCGCTACGTAGGAGAGAGAAACGATTAAAACAAGCCACGTCTGCGCCACGTCAACTTTTTCCGTTAGGAAATTTGACAGCGTCAATTTTAGGACTCGATTGAAGCATTTTGACAAGTTTTAGGACTTAATTGCACTTTTTGCAAGTTTTAAGACTCAATTGCATTTTCGTGACAAGTTTTAGGACTTCTGCAACACTTATCCCAATTGTAATAGGTTTAGAACTTTTTTGGTAATTCTCCCATTTTCTAATTCATAGATGTAAATTTTGTCATTAGGCATCAAATGGCAAGCATAATCTCATGATGCACAGCCATCTCTACCAATAAAACTGTGAAACTGCTAAATGTAGTCTAAGTTTGTTTAGAAATAACATAAAAAATCATTTGCCGTTGTTTCATCAGAGAATCCCGTAATGAAATATCTTTCAACAAAAGGCTTTCTTTGGTTTTTATTTGTTAAGCTCAGGTCCTGCTCGTAGCGATATCGTTCACTTTGGGCCGGAATTCGCACGGTTTTGTTTTTCCAAGCTTATGAAAATCCTCTTCATGTCTTTCTAAACACTTCTTCTTTTCTAGCCTATTCTAAACGTTTCTTCTTTTTCAACCTAATAGGATCCTCTAAGAAATACAGCTAAGTCAAGTTAGAGATATTAGCTAATTTAGTGGTGTTACTATCATAGCATCATTGAGCATCTCTATGCTCTAAACTAAATTTCCAAATAGTTCACAGCTAATTGGCATCATTGAGCGTCTCCATGCTCTAAACCAAATTCCCAGGTAGTTCACAAGTAAAAGGTAGTCCCTTAAAGGCTTAAACAGAGGTTCACCTAGTGTGGAATAGCATATCTGCTGTAATTGACTTGATTTTCCCTAATTCAGAGCATAGATCCATTCATTGGTATCAGAGCGTGGATCCCCTCAATAAAGTGTCATCACATTTAAGGCACTTCACCGCACCACGCCCAAACTATGTGAGATTCGTTAATTCCTACCCCCAAGCTATCCTAGAGTCAAAGCTGCACCTTGTCCATGTCCTCTTTAACCGCATAGATCACTCTCACTCTTGTTGAACTGGATCATTACATTTTCAGCTAGGTAGTACATATTTTCCAAGCAGATCATATATGAGTTGTTTCTTATTAACAAGACTTTATACTAATAAGAAAACCCATTCAAATCATTATCACAACTAAAGCATCACTAGTTAAATCCATTGATTAATCTTTATAAAAAAAAAAACTAAATCAACGGTCAATTTCATTGACTAATCTATTACTCAATATACTATCATAGTCTTTGTGATCATACATGGGATGGCTGAAAATTATGGTTTTTGTGATCTGGGATTTCTGTGGAAACGTTGGTACGCGGATGTATCATCTGTCGGGTTAACTTGTGGTCTGTTCTTTCGTGTGTTTTTGGTCTGTAGCCGTCGCACGAGACGTTCAGGATCAAGAAGAAGTTGGCGAAGAAGATGAGGCAGAACAGGCCCATTCCTCACTGGATCCGCATGAGGACCGACAACACCATCAGGTTCGATCTCCTCTTCTCGCCATCGCTTTTCGTTTTGTATATTCTCTCGTCGTCGGTCGGCCTTAATTAGAGGGCCGAGTAGTGATTAGAGCGGTTTCGGGTTTGATTCCAGGTACAACGCCAAGCGCAGGCACTGGTGCTGCACCAAATTAGGATTTTGAGGCGGATTAGACGTAATTCGAGCCTGTTTTTTTTCTATGAAAAAGATGGAGATTTTTACTTCATTGTAAGACTGTTGACGAGGGTTTTTGATTTGGAGTTCAATGGATGGAAGTTACGTTTCTGAGCAAGTTGAAATGTAATGACATTTTCTTATATTATTGTCACCTGGGTATCTCTCTTTCGTTTATTTTGATGTTGTTAACGGAGATATCTTCTCTTGCCTGTCGTGAGTGGTGTTAGTTCAGATGGAGGAGGCCTTTTTGGCTTTCGTTACCCCGTCACGGTCCACTGCTTTCGTGCCCATTAGTTTCTGATGTGGAAACTATGTGAGAGCAGATCGCGACCCTTCTTATCATGTCCCTGGGCCTAAGTTAACAAATGCAATGCGAAATAAGATCTGTATTGTCGAGATGTAGACATATATCTTTGCCAGTGTACCACCAAAGTGGTGCTTGAATTCTGATGATCGCAGTCGCGGGGGCGGCTCCTCCATGGATGTCGTTTGTTTGTTAAATAGGATAGCGTTTGCTCGAGTGGCATTGCGTGGGGCATGAATTCTTGCGCGTGTACAGGCACGGGTGCTCGGTGATTGTTCTCCTTGGCAAGGTAATTTGGTGAGCGGTGCGAGGGATCTGGTGATTTCCCCAATTCGAGCGAACATGAGTTTAAGCGTACCGTATAGGGTGATCCGATACCGGATTTCGGGGCTCTGTTGGTATCAAGAGGCCATTTGCTTTACGTGTTGCAATGTATCTTGTATGTCATCAGGCATCCCCCGTGTGTGGATGATCCGATTGCAGATGTTGGGCTGATCAGCTCAACTGTACTGCTAACAATAGTTCGCATGGTGATGAGAATTGGCAAAGTAGCGATTTTGGTTCTTACCCTCCTTCCTTCAACTAGGGTACTCTATCCTTTTCTAACTATAACCTATCGTTCGACATTGAATTTCGTGTTCTCCTCATGAAGGAGGAAGTTATGCAATACATATGGAATTGAGGCGAAGACAGGATATTTACACTAGTTATGCAATACATATGGAATTGAGCCGGAGAGAAGTTATTGCTAAACATTTTCGATGTATAAACTTTAGGATTGTGATTAAAATTCAAGATATGATCAAATTTATCATATTTTGCATTAGGTGCCTACTCAAAATAGAATAACATTGGATACAATCCGATGAATAGAGGCTGGATAAAATTATCTCAAGGGGAGAGGTGTGATAAAGGTAAATAAAATTTTTAATATCCATAATAGGAAATTTATTTTACTTGAATAATATACTTAAATTAACAAAATTAAAATTATACTTTAAGATAAATAACATTTGAATTTTAATATAAGAAATTAAAAAAAAAAAAAAATTTAGTTTTTTAATTCAATCTTATTTTTATGTATATATTCGAATTTAATTATATTTTATAATATAAAGTCAATATATATTTATATTTATTACATGTTTCAGATATATTCGTATATTTTACTATTTCATAAAATTTTATTAGAGAATGATGGAAGGGAAAGAAAAAAAAAATAAAAAGAAATTAATTAGAAAAGAGAGGAAAATAAAATTAAGATAAAGTAAAAAAGAGTGCCGTTGAGAGATTTTTACCATCTACGCTTATAAATTTTTTTATTTATTTATGTTAATTTATTGCTTTATACCAAATAATGTACATGACATGATGTGAATATATGCGACTTTATCACTATAATCACAAAACAATGACAGAATATAACAGAATCCTTGAATTTCATGTTATATCCAATTCAAATTTATCCTAGTGAGAGATCCAAATGACCGAATGTAGTGTGTAGGATTGGATGTGCACAAATCATGATTGGAAATAGCATCTAAACCATTTTCCTAGCATACTCAAAACATCCTTATCGTTCAAATTGTGAAAAAGATTGCATTAACACCGTCAAGTTTATGACCTCCATCAAAGAACGTAAGAAACTGGTTGTCTCACGGGCAGGCTTTCCAGAAGATATGGCAAGTTATACTGAGGAGCTTCTGTGTGCCAAACATCATGAGGATGTAACTTAAAGGCTGATATTATTCACTCAAAACCTTTCACATGCTCTCCGCAATTCGCTAACCTCACAGATAATAATTATGGAGAAAGTCATGTATGAAATTCATTAGGTGCCATCATCGCAATGAAAGTTCAAAAAACTTGCAAATACATATACCAATCTCTCTACCTCGTGACAGTTTTGGAGAAGGCACCAAACGTCCCACACTTGTAACACCACTTTTCCACAATTTAAAATGACAAAATCAAACTAAAAGAACAGCAGAAAGTTGGAATGTTTTTGCCGCGCCTTAGAGGTCTCATACCTCCTTAGACACATTCTGGAAGAAGTTCCCCAGCAACCCCTGGTCCAAAACCTTATTTGGGGAATCTCACGTCAAGAGAAAAGAGAGAGAGAGAGAGAGAGAGAGATTCATACCTTGTCCCTAAAGAAAGAAAATCTTGTGTTACCAGCAATTGCCTCTATAAATTTCAGCTCAAGAAACGGAGGTGTTAGCTTCAACTTGTTTGCTTGACTGTGCATCAAAAG
Source organism: Eucalyptus brandiana (assembly GCA_014182725.1). Taxonomy (NCBI): domain Eukaryota; kingdom Viridiplantae; phylum Streptophyta; class Magnoliopsida; order Myrtales; family Myrtaceae; genus Eucalyptus; species Eucalyptus brandiana. Next base: position 37,774,142 of record CM024669.1, read on the forward strand.
CATATCACAGCAGTCAATTACAATCTTTTTTGGTCAATAGTCAACAGTGCTAAAGGAAAAGGATGTTCTCAAAGATAGACTCCTCTCATGAGTCGGGTAAATATCTGGTTCTCTTTCAGCATCTGCCAGACTCTTCTCACGAGCCAGGCAATTATTTGGTTCTCCATATCCTGCTGCCTTCTGGCACAGTCTTTCTCCATCTCCTTTTGTCCCAGTATCTCGCTAACACTGGCAATCTTTTCAGCTTCACTTACAGCCATCTTCTTCATTGTATCCGCTTCTTTGTGAGCAACCTTCTGTTTCTCAATAGCAATTAAGACCTGTATAAAGCGCCTTGGTCATGGACTTCTACTCATTCAACCAATGTAGACTTCCTAGGTGATATAATTATTATTTTGTTTTTAATAACAACTTAGCAATCAAGAACTCTGTTTTTTTAGAATCAGCGTACCTTTATGCGCTCTTCTTCCAGCAGCTCAAAGGTGCGCCTTATACTATCTGGAATAGTAGGCTTAGTTACATGAAGGCTAATTATTTCAATGCCTGGAGCATATCTTGTGCAATCATGTTGAAGAGCATCTTTCATCTTTTCATCAATCTGGAAAGGTTTAACTCGACAATTTGGTCAATTAATCCATATTAATTTAAGCCAGCACATAGATGGCATTTAGTAAACAATGGAAATTATATGACAGATGAGAAACATCCTCTTCATATAGTATGGCTGCAGGAAAAACAAAGATATATAGTATATGCCCCAGTGAAACTGCTATAAGGAAAGAGGTAGTGTGCAGATGACATGTCCCCTGGTAATTGTAAGTTCACTGTCCACTCTCAGTCTAAATGCAGGAGGCCTCGATAGTATCAAGGTTACCCAGTCAAAAGGCCCAGGTGAAAACAATATAAGGAAAGAGCCAGTAAGCAGACAACATGTCCCTTGGTCACAGTAAGTGCTCTCTCCACTCTCCGTCTAAATGCAGGATGCCTCTATATGTCCTCGCTTACCTGATCAAACACATCAATGTACACTTGCTGCAGGGAATGAGAACTGCAGAACTTATTGATTTCATGGTGGATCTTGTCATAAATCCACATGTGGTTGTATTGCACTCCATAATTGAGCAGTGTCTCATACACATAATCCTTGTGGAGGCGATTAACAACCTGTAATAGGCAATGCACGAGTTAGAAAAGACATCACAGCGCACACATTAAGTTAAATAGTACGACTCAAAAGCCTTGCCTCTATTTTCTCAAAATTTATCATAACACCTCCATTAGTACCACATGGAATATCCCTCACCTGCATAAGGGGGCCAAAAAGGAAATGCAAGCCGAAATAAAAATTAAGTCCACAATGGAATACATAGCTAAATAAGCAAACGGCCATACGCAAGCAAACTGGAAGGACAACCTGATCTGTCTGGATGGTCACTTGAACAGGCTCATACTGAGTCACAAAGGGCATTTTCAGATGAAAGCCTGACAAATAAAAATAAGCACCACAAGAATACAATGATTCCCTATGCCAGCGAGCATGGATCCAAAACTGGTGCAAAGCTGTACCTGGATCCGAAATCGTGTTAAGTAGCGCACCACCTCTCCAATATACACCAACATGGCCTTCTGGCACTTGGTGAAGAATACTTAAGCTGCTTTTGATGGATGAAGTTGATGGAATAAGGATCTGTAATTAAGTCATGATACACTGTTATCATTTTTCAACATATCACTGTGACATGCAGCAATAGTGACAGGAAACCAAAACCAAAAGAGATTGAAAGTACTGCTTCCACTTCCCCATGGAATGACAAAGGCATCGCTTTCCAACTTTTCTTAACTTAGTTCCTCTAAGATTCCTTCTCATTTATTATTCAAGTATATTCCTCAACTTATCAATTGAATAGATGCAGAAAACAGCAGAACCAGTGACCAAAAGCTTAAATATAGATGCGAGCCTTGAACGTGAGAAATTCCAGTTGCCTGTGGCTGATCAGTATGTGTATTGTCAACGATGTGTATGAGACATCAGAATGTCTCAAGAAATTCCCAAAACTTTCGCGTACTTAAGAGCATATCTTGAGAGTAATGATATTTTACCACATATGACAGCTGTGCAATAGGAAACACCTGTAAGAACTTTCTATTCTTTCCCTTTTCTTACTTTTAATCTCTCCATCTTCTCTTATTCTGGAACTTAGATGAACTAAGCTGGGTACATTAGGTTGAGACTGCATGGCGTAATTAGATGGAAACTAAACCCAGATCAAGATGTCAATCGGCAAGAGATTTGCTGCCGCTGAAGTCAGAAACGAAGGGCAAGAACCATGAGACCCAGAAAATAACACTACAGGGCAACTCCAGTAAACCCTAAGCCACCTGGAACTCAACGAGAAACTTAGACATTCATAAATCCGAAAAACATGGCGAAGTAAGTCTAAATTCCTCAGATGATCAGCATCTTAAGAGTCATTTTAGTGGAATGTTCGGTCATCAGTGCAACATTCTGTCACCGTCTCTTGCAATTTAACCAACAAATGAGCCGTAGCACTAACAGTATAGCAGCGAGAAACTCAAAAGGGTGACAGAGCGAGCGACCCTTTTGAGTTTCTCGCTGGTAAGTCTAAGGAAACCAGCAAGTGAAATGACAAAGAGCTAGAAACAAGCACATGGAATCACGGAATGCATCAGAGAGGAACTACGTGGTGCACATTTTATGAAAGCGTTTGTGAAAAGGCCTCGAAGAAAGAGCGAGCGACCGAGGGAGCGAGAGCTTAGGTACCCAGAGGGCGATGGCGACAAAGGAGAAGAGGACGGAGAGAAAGCCAGAGCCTTGATTGGGCGGAGGGCGCTGCACCTGCAGCGACGGCGACGACGGCGACGACCGACGCGGCGACAGCCCCACCAACTGACACAGATACCGCGACAGCCCCACCCACAGACACAGCGACAGCTCCAGCGACCGCCTCAGCGACGACAGCGACCGCCGCGACGGCGCCCGCGGCGTAGGCGCGATCGGCGGGGTTCGATTCGACGGGTCCATAGCTGCACGACTCAGCTTCTTCCGGAGGCAAATTTAGTCTTCTTCGCAAATGGATATTTGTATAAAAATAAAAGACGACCCGAGAGGAGAGGAGGACTTCGATTATTAGATAAGTAGACCCAAGTCGACTGGAAATAGTCGACAGTTGTCTCCCCAACATGATCATCTCCCTCCAAATTCTTCCGAGGTTGCCCCTGCCACCGAGTAATAAAAATCTTCCTCGCGTGAAGCCCCCAATGGCGAGTCCACTCACCGGGGGCCACGCGTCGCCCGCCCCCCACTCCTGAACCAGACTCCCTCTGCAAAATATTCGACTCTCTCTTGTCTGTTGGGCCCCACCAGAAGCCTTTCCCTCTCTCTCTCGATCGATCAATTTGAAAGATTCGGCTCTCTCCCTCCAAGAATATGTTAGCTTTGACCCCACAACAGATCCTGTCTCTCTCACTGTTAATTCGAAGAGAGCGTGGGGCTCTCTCTCTTCGTTTTTTCGTTCGACTCTCGCCCCGCCCGCTCTCCCCTTCCCTCTCTCCGACGGACGACGGAGCCCGCGTCCGAGGAACCACGCCGAACGCCGCCGCTTCCGCATCCGCCTCGTCGGCCGCCGCTGCATCCGAGCTGCAGCTAGCATTATCTCGTTCGCTCTGCCCTTCGTCGCCCTGCTCCTTCTCCGACGGACGACGAAGCCAGCCGCCGCGCTTCGGAAGGCGAAGGCGGAGGTGGCGTGGTTCGTCGGGCGGCCCCTTGAGTTTCTGAGTGGAAAGTGGCAAACTCATGGGCAGTGATTTCTCGCGTCAATGAGCCGGCCTAGGTGCAACCAAAAGATTGGACCCAGAAAAGGAAAGGTGAATGATTCTGGACTCGTCTCACTGGCACAACAAAACCAGATTAGCAAAATGGGTTGGTCTTCCAGTGCTCGCCGCCGCGCGCATGAATCGGAGCCCTACCTAGAGAGGATCTTTTTCTAACGATTCGTCGTCGTCCCATTGACTCTAGTGATTTCTCGGCAGTTCTTTATAGCGCTAGCTTTAGGTGACTTCTGGTTTTTGCAGAATTCGCGTTGAATTGGAATGAGAAAATGCCGTCGATTGTTTGTGGTTTGCTTTGGATTGTCATGAACTCGGAGAAGGTTTTTCACGACGCTTGGTTGTTTCTCTTTCTATTTTCTGGCTGCTTGTTACCTTGAGAATAAGAAAGTTGTGTGGGGGTGATTGCAGAGTCGGAAGGATGTGAAGGATCTTTGTTTGTTGCTAAGACGTAGCTGTTCTTTGAAAGTTGTAATCTTCTGCTTTAGGAAATAAGTTTCTTGACAGTTTCGTTTGACGATCTCCATCCATGACATTTTGAATAGGAGTACTCAGCTGCGGTTTCAGTTCATTGCGTTGAATAGGCGAAGCGCAGGTTTGCTGCCTCGTTTTTCCAGGGTTTCAGATACTGTGCTATGCCTTACTGGCATATGAGACTTTTCTCTTGGCATTTCTAGTCATCTCATCTGTTCGTGCTTCATACATGTTCTACGGTATAAGGTGTGATATGACGCAGATTTTGAGTACTAGAATTTTTTACCCGACTCATTTGCTTGACAAGCTTAGGCGTGGGTATGGAGAGAGGTATGGATTTACTTATGAGAAATCCTAAATTTGCAAAAGTGATTTTAAAAATTGATTTATAAAAATGTGTCAAATGATTTTTTACCGTCAAATATAACCTTTTTGTTTATGAAAAATAAGAAGAAGAAGAAGAAAAAGAATAATATAACCTATTTGTGTAAAGGCACACTAGCGAATTTGACAAACCACTACAACATATCAATTCTATTAACTGGTCTTAATAATCTAGTATTGCTCATTTCTAAGTTGCAGGATTTTGAGAAATTAGGATTTTTTTGGTAAGGATATTTTTTTATGGTAAGGATGAGAAATTAGGATTTGGAATAGGGCAAATCTGTTTTTATTTGTTTTTAAGATTTTGTTCTAAGAAGGTGCAAAGGGATGGTTTTAGAAATAGAGGATGCAAAGTGATATAGTTACCAGCTTAAAGGGGATAATCAATATTTGTCCATTAAAATGCATGAATGGAAATTGATAATTTTGCGCTAAACACTCAAGCTGCTTCTTTTATTTATACATAGAAAACCCATATCTTTTTAGAGAGGAATTGTGACTTGTCCATTCACATAATTTTGCATAACGATGAATCTTAAATTTTCTCGCACCAAAAATAAAAATAAAAATAAAAATAAATGCATTTTCAACTTTAGAAAATTCAGTTTAGCCTATGGATAAATTAATAAATTTCCATTCAGTAAACGTTTTGCAGAACGGTATCTCACAATTCTATCTTCACTCGCCCCGGGAAGAAGGCGGGAAGCAATTAAACTTCCGGGCAACGGCGTAGGAGCACGCGCCACCGCACCGCGCGTGCGATTCGTCTGTGGAAGTGGATGAGCGAGAGCCATACGCCGATTGGCTCGTAACTGAACCGAAGCACGCAAAAGAACACCGTCTCAGCGTGTTCTCGTCGCGCGCGGACGACGACGGCGGCGGCGCTCCATGGCGGTGCTGACACTCTCCGCCGTTCCTCCGCCAATCGCCGCCGGTGCCAGGGCCGACGCGTTCCCTCCCTTCCTTCCCAAACAGGTGGAGAACATCAAGGATTCTTACGCTCGCAAGCTCGCCTCTCGCATCGAGAGGCTTCCCGTGCGTACTCTCTCTCTCTCTCTCTCTCTCTCTCTCTCTCTCTGGCTTTTCAACTCGCGCTTTTGTGCATTATGACTCGATTTCCATCAGGGCGAAAGTTTTGAGGTTGTCTCGGTTTATTGTGTAATTTTTCTTATGCGATTGTTGATGATGATTCTAGACGGTAGGAAGATGGCGACAGCTTTTCTCACGCCATTAGGCGCGTAATGTGTTGTGTTGTTCTGGGAAGTGGAATAAATCGATTACTCCAGTTTGTCGGAGTCGAGTCCGTGACCATTATCGGCTTCCACTGAACTGGCTGAATAACAGTTCATGGATAGTGAAATGCATGACGGGCATCGGATGAGGTCCTTTACCGATGCAGCATGACAATTTCTAAACCACACAAAGGAAATTCAATTCTTATTGCTGCATCGGAGATTGGCTAATGTTTCAATTCAATTTCTACATGGTCCACATAATTTAACACATGGCATGACCAGAACAAGGAACTTTCTTATCATTGTTGATCCAACATAGCTATGAATTGGAAGCTGAAGGCTAAAAATCAGCTTTTGTTCACTTTTAATAAGGGATTGTCGACACGTAGGTTTCATGTTCTGTTGCTTGGCTCAATGCAGGTGAACTTGTCGGACAATTGCATCACGAGCAGCTGTGTGAAGCCACTAGTGAAAGGAGAGACTAATCCAGTGGTCCTGCTACACGGTTTTGACAGGTACCTAGTGTATCTGGAGTACTGTAGTGAGCTTAAAGTCACTCTTCTTCTGATGCAAATTTGTCCTGTAGCTCTTGTTTAGAATGGAGATACACGTATCCATTGCTTGAGGATGCTGGTCTAGAGACTTGGGCTGTCGACATTCTCGGTTGGGGTTTCTCTGATCTAGGTTTGCTTTTATGCCTCTTCTCTTTGCTGAATCTTCCGAGCATCCAATTCTCTCTATGTTCCACAAGTTGTTTCAAGGTTCTTTCTTGTTCTTTTGCATGTGAAAGAACAACTTCCAGCGTGCAATGTGGCAAATAAGCGCAACCATTTTTATCAGGTATTTTCGTTATGGGGCATCTATATGTACTGAAAGAATACTCTTTATTGAGAAAGCTGTGAGCCCACTGTTTGACTGATGGAAGAACTGTAAAGTTCAACTGAGATTTCAACAGTTACTTTCCTAATTGATCCCTGTAAGTTTCAGGAAATCACTTCTGAGTATAATGTTAACCTCTTTTTTTTTCTTCTGTCTTTGGGTTTTGCACCAGTGACAAAGCACTTGAACCCCATTCACAGGGGTGCTCAAAGGCACCATGCTTGTTTAATGTAGTTCCCCGCCAATTTGTGTTTTCTAGTTGTTGCTGGTTGTTAAGAATTCCACGAACTGTCAATTGCAGTATTAAATTAAGAAGAAAAGCTACATATAAACCAAAATTGGCCATCCGTGCTCCTATAGTCGAAATTGTTCTCTGTTTTATTCAGTTTGGTGTGGCCGAACTTTTTTGGTTCTATGTATGGGGTGTAGCTCTGGAAGTCCTACATCAAGAAGCCAATGATATTGGTTGGACCAAGCCTTGGTGCTGCTATTGCAATTGATTTTGCAGTCATCCATCCAGAGGCAGTAAGTACTTCTCAATATCGACCATTTAGCATTGCTAATGTAAACGACTATACTTAAAATTGCTTTAGAAAGAGTTACTTGTGCTAAATGTTTCAACTTGTCCAGGTTGAAAAGCTAGTTTTGATTGATGCCAGCGTATATGCTGAAGGCACAGGGGACATGGCGAACTTACCTAGAGCAATTGCCTATGCTGGTGTAAGCTTTTACTCCTGAAGGATTGAAAACTTCATTTCTACATATATAAATTGGTCCACCTAGTGAAGGCGGTGTAGTTATTAGCTGCTTTGGTTCAAAATTTCATCCATTTTCACACAATCATCTTGGACCTTTGAACATCCAGTGACCAGATTCTTAGTTGCTGAACTTTTGGCGAGTTTTAGCTTGTTTTTAAAACTTACTTAAGGCTTTGTTTAGGAGAGGGAGAAAGTTGTCGCTCCCACAGCTAACTAATGAATTTAGTGTGTGCTTGGGTTAGCTATGGTTTTGGCATTTGACTTTGGCCCATTGTTGTCGAGACCCCTTACCCCTTGTGAACTGCGATTGAGTATAGTGTTGCAAATTTCAGTGCTCCTTGATAGAATGTCCAACCAAAAAGCTTAAGACATTCGATGGAGAGAGACCGCATGTATATTAGGAGCATATAAATCATACAAACAAGTGATATGCTTTAGCACACCCTCTCACTTGTAAACTAAGTAACAACGACAAGTGGAATTGAGGAATAGGTCACATGTGAGAAATATATCTTGACAAAACCTGGCTCTAATATATGTTAAAAAGTCCAACCCAAAAGTATAAATCACTAGGTGAAGGAAGGACACATGTACAAAAGAAGCATATAAATCCTATAGATTAGCAATATGAGATACTTCAATTTTCTTAATTTTCAGAATCTTCAGATTGCCAAAGTTGGCTATCCCGAGAGATTACACCACATTTTTGCTCTACTGAAAGGTACCAAAATAAATCTTGACCTAAATTAGACTTTTGGATTTGTAGAAATGGTGAGTTGTACAAGTACCAGTTTACTTGATTAGCCGTAGCCAAAGATGTGTGTCACTTTTAAATTCAGAGCAAATATAAGCAAAGACACTATTACATTTGCATAATGAATAGGCAATGATTCCAACCAATGGTCCAGAACGTGCTGCTATCCATATTAGCAACTTGACTAAACCTACCTCTAACAATCTCCAACTTGAAGCTGTGTGACATGGCTTTTTACTTTTGTGTCAAAAGCTTTAAGTTGGGCGGCCAAAGTTTCCATAAACACAGTCCATATGCTGTGGTTTGGGAGCAGCGGAGGTAATCTGGATATTTCTAGAAGCTATGGCTTCATTCTGGAACTGAGATTTCATGAGCTCCCAGATTAAAAAAGGGAGGGAAAAACCTATAGCTATACATTTCTTTCCATGTGAACTAAGGATCCTCCTGCATGTCCTTCGTCCTCCCCCCCTCCCTCCTTAAAAAAAGAAAAAGAAAAAAGAAGATCAACAAAGCACAAGAATTTAGTCCTTGAACTGATGAGGCTGAATTGATACTTCTTGTCTAGATCACTAAATCCAGGAAAGACCATATAATCAATCTCTAGAGGAGGGGGAAATTGCTGAAGTTTAAATAGCTTTTGAGCTGATCATTGCGCTGATGGCCAATGCTTGCACTTTTCTTTTATTTTGTCCTCCCTTACTCTCTTTTGGAATGAGTTATGGCTGTTAGGACAACTAGTAGTATTACTTACAGTAAAATCATGCAGGGTGTGAACTTAATGTGGAATATGTTAGAGGATGTTGCTACAGTAAGATGAGATACAGTCTGTGGCAACTAAAAAAAATATTGTGATGAATATATCTTGGTGCATCATAAAGAATGGATTTCATTTATCTGCAAATAAAATTTTACTGATTTTTTTTGGGCCAATCATACTCTATTGAGTTTGGTAGTTTAGCTCACCACTAAATAAACTCCAGAGAGCTTTTGGAACGCATTAGTTTCATCAAAGTAATAACATCACTTTCCGTGCAAAACTATGGCACATAAGAAAATTTTTTATATGTCAATAGCGTTACAAAGAAGGGACAAACTTAACAGTTTCCAGTTCGTTCATGCTGCAATAACAACAACAACAGAAGCCTGATCTTTTTAAGCGGAGTTTGCCTATGATCCTGTATGCTAATTGAGATGATTTACCATATAACGATCCCTCATACTAAATGAGATAATTTGCCATATATATACTTCCCCCTGAATTTGATGTTTTGAGATTGAGTAGATCAGATGAGAGAGTTGTTCTTGATACAGGTATCTATATTGAAGAGCTTTCCTCTCCGTTTCTGGGTAAATGTTTTGGCATTCAGAGGTCTTCCACTCAGCACCAACTTAGATTGGACTAATGTGAGTCTTCCTTGTATTATTTGTGAGACGAGGCCCTTTCACTCATCATACCCAGGTCTTCTTTCTGGTCATGCACCTTCAAGATACTGAAGAGATGAACTTGTATTTTATCCTAATCAAATCTAGGTGGGGAGGCTGCATTGTCGATATCCATGGTGGGAGGATGCTTCAGTTGATTTTATGCTTAGTGGTGGATACAATGTGACTGAACAGATTAATCAGGTATGCAGGGTGATGTATTCCCATCTATTGGCAACTTTGTTTGTGGTGCATATAGAATTCCCTGAATTCATTTTGACCAAGATAAAGCAAATGGTGAAGGGTTATTCCTGATAGTATGATGCCCAGACTCGAGCATGGGACATCATCGTATCAAAAAGCTACAGTGGCAGATTATTTTGCATCCTAGCATGACAGTCTGGGCTAATTCCAAGTTCGATTAACTTGTTCTCAGAAAAGAGAAACATTATGTCATGGCTTCCAAAGTGGTTTTGTTTCATATCCCCCCATGAGCCTGAGGCTGCAATATGTGCCCAGTTGCAGATCCTTCACTTCTAATTATGCACTTTATCTTACAAAATCTTTAAATTGAATCTTTGCCTTTGGTAAGAGCATCAACTGCTATAACATAAGCAAATTCATTTACTAGATAATTTTGTTGAAACACCGGTTGCAAGAATCTTCTTCCCCTCCCTTCAGCTCCTTTCTCTCAGTTTCTGGGAGAGTTTTGAAGAATGTGTTACAGCTGCTTTCAGTTCATAGCTCGCATTTCTTGGATGCTGGAACTCTTTCATTAAAAATGAGTGACCGATTTAGGGGATCTTTCCTTACATGGAAGCAGCAAAGTTGCTCTTGCCTTTCAATCATTGAGCTTGTCTATTTATCTTATTTGCAAGTTCAAGAAAGTTATTCTCGAAGTCGATTGGATAATGCTATCGTATTTTTTATTCGGGTGCCCACTATAACGTGCTATTACAGGTGAAGCAGAGAGCACTCATCGTGTGGGGAGAGGATGACAAAATTATTAGCAAAGAATTGGCCGTGGTCAGTTCTTGTTCTTTTTCTTAAATTATAGTTAGCTAGCAACCACTGAGGAGATGATCATCCATTTCAAGTTTTTGGGCAGTATATTGAAAGCTTTGGAAAGTTCTTTCAAATTTGTCATCGCACCAAAGGTTCCATGTTCAGTTGTAGAAATAATTATTCTACTTTGATGCAGAAATTGCACGCTGAGCTGCCGAACTCAATTCTTCGCCAGATACCAGACTGCGGCCATCTTCCTCATGTGGAGAAGCCAAACATCGTCGCCAACTTGATAGCTGAATTTGTGCAGGAAGATAGCGCTAAAGAAGCTGAAATTGTTTCTCTGAAATGAAATTTATTCACCGACATTAGCTCTTAGAGATTTGGTTGTCTACGTCACGGGGATCATCGGCAACATACGGTAATCCACCGCCTCTAAATCTATCATTTCTACGGCCTTTCTCAATTATCGTTTGAATTGCATCTTACTTTTGTACACTAATTATCAAGTCTGACTATGCATCTTCATCACAACAGATTGACATTTGACATTTACATTTACCGCTTGATGGTCATGCGCTCACTTTTTCCTTGGAAAGAAAATGCAAAACCCAGATGATCCACGTGAATTGGTCATATCAAGTGTCTGTCGGCGTTCACCTTATGTTCAAACTGCTACCTGAAGAATCAATGGACGCAGAACCAAACCGTATTCCTCTTAACAGCTTAACCTAAACACTACCTAATTTTGGAGTTCCTATCATGCATAATGGACATCCATTTCCTTGAAATTTATAATCTTTTTTATTTCTCCAATAATTTACTCAAAAGATGAATTTTCTTATTTTATCATAGATATTCCTTACGGCCTCTTTAATAACTGATTAATTCTTAATCATTTCTATTTTTTCGTTGAAAGTAAAGCGGAAATCTCTTTAGTAACATTAACCAGAATAAAAATTGTTATTGAAAATAGATTCGAAATAAAATTAAATAGTAGAAAAATATTACTTTTTTGTTATTGAGAATAATTCTATAATCAAGCCAATTTCTATTTTTCTCTTTTCTTTTCTTCTTCCTCCTCATCAATTGGTCGTCGCCTCCAATAAGATATCCGATTCTCGTTTGGCCAGTCGCTGGCCTTTATCCAGATGAGGAAGGAAAAGAAAAGAAAACAAGAAAAGAAAAACAGAAAAAAATTTCATAAAATTATTAAAAAATAAAAAATAATTTTACCCTACACCAAAAATTGAGAATAGTATCAAAATCATTTATGTTCTTTTTTATTTTGAAAATAGAAATTTTCTGCAATCAAGACGCTTTCGAATATTTAAAAATTCATCCAAAGAATAAAAGAACAAAATTATTTTAAAAAATAATATACTCACCAACCAAGTCCTTATTATCAATTCCTACCTCACTTTCCCATTTCTTTAAATATCAGAGAAAAAAATCTCTTTCCTCAACCCATCATCAGACAAGTTTAGGTAAGCCGTCACTTCGTCAGAAAAACGAGGAACTTATCGAGACATAAGAAAAGGAGCACAGCAGCAGCACCCACCAGTTATACATTATTACATACAAAAAATACTACTAACTCGCTAAATATACAGTAATAATAAATCTCTAGCTAAAAAGAAAAAGATCATCTCTCCTCCTGCCCCACTGGTGGTCACGTCACCACTCATAAGAAAAACAAGGAATCAAATTCCCAACCCTTTTTTTTCAGTTCTTTTTATCACACAAAGAGGGAGGAAAACGACAAGAAAACCCTAGTGGGGTCTGTCCCTTTTATGATATGATTCCCCCAGACACCACAAGATGATGCCATTCTCATGGCAGCCCTGGCGAATCTCCTCCACAGATCAGACCCCAAAGGATGTACATCCCCTCCCCCCTCTCCCCCTTTTTTGGTCCATCTTCGGTGGACCTTCAGGCCCACAAAGCCAGCCAGAGTGAAAACCAGAAGGTGGTGGTAAAAGCAAGGACCGTGCTTGCTCCGTGGATGGACATGGCGGCACCACTGGGGTCAGTAGTGATGCTAGTAGGACCAAGCCCCGTGCCGCTGTTGAACACCGGGGTGGAGCTCGGGGTGGTGGTGGTGGTGGTGGTCGGGGTGGTGGAGGTGGTTGGGGTGGCGGAAGTTGTCGGTGTGGTGCTGGTTGAAGGAGTGGCGGTCGGTGTGCCGTTGGTTGAAGGAGTGGTGCTCGTAGAACTGTATAAAAAGAACAAGCAAAAGTTAAAAAAATAGTTATCAATTGAATTCGTCCAGTAAATGAAAGACACAGCTGAAGTTTACAAAGATTTTTCAACCAGTGATTACTTCTCTAGATTGAGTAAGAAAATGAAACACGATGCTATCTCATCGTGGTGAAGATAACAAGGAAAGGGACAAAGGGTGCGTAGGAAAATCAACATCAGGGACAGCTCACATCGCAACCAACATGGGTTACTAAATCATTAGGCACGGGATACACTTTTTCTTAACTTTACCGACACCGAAATTCTCAACTCGTGATGAAAAGGTCTTTGAAAGGCGTCTCTGTTCATGGGTTGCAAAGTCCCCCAAGGAGAAAACCTCACTTGCAAGCACAGATCAGGCTGTTCTAAAGAAGAAGCAGGAAAAACAAAGCAAGCAAATTTAAGAATAGGAACTGGATTCAGACACTGGCACTTTTTCTCATGTTTTCCCACCACTGCCGACAAGAATATCTGGAAAAAGATTTGATCTTTGAGCCCTCTAAGTCTAAAAGCCATCAGGCTCACTCCAGAAAGTAGGAACCTAATCTGGGTACGAGATTCTCTCTCGTCAGAAAGCCGAGCACAGGGGTCTCTCCTTCACCAAGAGCCCTTGTAAAGTGGAGAAAAATTATCTTTTTTCTTTTATGATGGTGATCTGTGCTGCCCAAGAGTAATGGGAAATGGTGATTTGGGAATTGTCTCTTTAATGGAGAATCAAGAAACTAGAAGTAGCATACCTGGCACTTGAAGGATACACGCACCCAGAAGATTGGTCTGTACATACACATCAGATTCAAACACATTAAAAAGGTGAAAAAACATTGGCAACCCATCAAAAGATTCTACACTACTGAACCGAAGGAGAAGACACTGAAAATAGAGAAGCCCCAAATGAATGAACAGAAAAACAGAATCTGGATGGGTCTTACTGGGAATAGTGGCTGAGGTGGTGGCAGTCCCGGAGAAGTCGCAGCTACCGGTGGTTTCGCCTTTCTTCTGGAAGTAGCTGTTCACAGCATAGTTGCAATGATCCTTGACAGTGTTTGGGTTGTAACAAGCCCCGTTTTGGATGATCGCACTGCAATCCGCTCCAGCTCCACAGGCGTAGTCCAGGGCCTTTTGCAAAGCTGAATCGCCCAACCCGTCTTTGCAGATGCAGTATGTTGCGCCTAATTGAAGGCAGAGACAAAGAAAAGAAGGAAAAATAGAAGAAAAGAAAGACCATCAGTGAACAGTGGCTTCAGACAAGGACCGAATCACTTCTTAAAGAAATGCTTTCTGCAAATCCAGGAGCTGAGAGAAATCTGGACATGATCTGTTTCGGTCACCAACCATGAAATAAAACCCTTTTCTGGCAGGAACTAATATTATTCTTTTTTGTTTGTTGGCCGTGAACAGGGGCCAGTTTCTCAACAAAGATGAAAGAAGAAAAAAAAAATGAGACAACAGCAAGAGATCTCTTCAGAACCAAAACAAAGATGCGAACATCCATCACAAAAAGAGTAAAATTGCTCCTCTCCATAGCTCATGAAGCTCAGGGAGTCGAAAAGGAGGCAAAAAGAAGGGAGTAAAAGAGGCAGAACAGCATAGGAGCTTACTTGAACAGCCGGCCGTGGCCAAGATAAGCATCAAGAACGCTAAGAAAGCCATTTCGGGTTGCTGGACTGGCAACTAACAGACTGACAGAACCCTGGATGAGATTTCGTTATATGAAGATGGCGGTGTTTGAGTCTTGTGTGTGTGCGCTTGAGAGAGGGAGAGGGAGAGGGAGAGGGAGAGGGAGAGGGAGAGTTCTAGACACGAATACGGGACTGACGGTGAGTGGCGATGGTGGGTGGCTCCCGCATCTCATTTCAGGCCCTTTTTATGTGTCCCCAGGATGTATTTAACTGTAACGCCTTTTGGAATCGGGACCATACATACGCCATTAATTATAATTCTGGTTAAAATGGGCGACAGAGTCCGACGCTGGTGAACCGACGTTGGAGCAAAGCCCCAACCTTTCTAATTTATGTATTTTCTCTCCGTCGTCCCTCTGTTTCAGGATCTTGCCATTAATCTATTGTCCTTTCTTGGAGCAAAGAGTGAAGACCAAGCCTTGTCCAAGGTAACAAATCTCGTTTGTCCACTCCTCTGGAACGGCCACAACCCCATGTGCACTGTGCAAAAAAGCAGGGGCCCCATCCAGCATCTACCTCGAGGTGCTGTACCTTTTAACCATAACTCGTTCATTTCTTTCGTAAAAGGTTTCGCTTTTTTATCGTAAATCGCCCAGTACATTGCTGCATGAGGACAAATTTATCCCATTCCTGTCGGCTTATGGAACGATGGACATGCCCATTAAAAGCCCTGTATCATTATGCTTTCCTTTTAGGAGTGGGTCTGTCTCCTCTTCCTCGCTGTGCAGAGGTTTAACATGGTCACCGGAGACTAGTGGGGTTGTGCCCGATGATGATGGATGACGGCGAGGGCATCGACATAGCTCCCCCAGATTACTACCCTATCCATGTGGAATATATATTGTTACTACTAGAAGCATGCATCTCGCAACTTCCCCTGCATGATTTTCATCTTGAGAGAACTCTAATTTCTTATCTCCCTTGTCCTAGCCCTTAATTAGATGCTCACGATCTTCCTCGACCGACGCTACTAGGCTTCTGCCTTTCATTATTAACAATTGAATCAGCTTTCAAATCTCGTCAATCTGTACTTATTAGTTAGAATCCGAGGACAACAGTATCATATAATTGAGCCTCCTAAAGATGGTTTATAATGATTACCAATGGAAAGGCAGTATTTGACAGTAATCTTATCATGATTACTTGTGTGAAGACATGAGCGTGTTTAGTGGACAACGATTTGGCGGTGGCGGGGAGGTGATCTGAGTTGGCTAGAAAATGCATAGTTTTCTTCTTCTTTTTCTCTAGAAAAAGAAGATGCATAGCTTCTGTCTTTTTGATGAATGACAATGAAAGTAACCTTTCATATATACAAAATCAATAGATAAACAAGAGATTGGAAAAAAAAAAATAGAAACTTTAAGCATATAACAGTCTAACTTTTTGCTTCTCATGCTATTTTACCCAATTTTCAGTCGGGAATAGAATCTTTTATTCTTGTTTTCTACTTAAAAGTAGTGGCACAGTGCCATAGCTTGCGATCGCTTTTGAGTTGCTACGTGGCGATGGAATTGTCAATGTGAAAGAAAACACTCCTTAGCGGCGCCCGACGTCTTCTAACTTAAGGTTTGAACGGTAGATATCTAATCGATCTCGTGGCCGTCCTTAATATAGTGCTGTCCGTGTGAAAACAGATGAAAGATGTTCGTACGCCAGGCAGAGACCGGAAGTAATGTTTTAATCGTCCCTCATGCTTCAAGTTCAAGCACTCCTTTGCTTTTGATTTTTTCGATCGACCTGGAAAGATTTCCTTCACATTACACAATCACTTTGTTGAAAAGAGATCGACATGTTTCTACTCGTCGGCATTATTAAAAATTAGTTGCACACTTTCTTAACCATTTAGAGTGAGCTGTATTATTATCACAAGCCCTCATTCGGGTCAAATGAATAAGTGAATCTGCAAGTTTGAGAGTCGAGATGCGACTCCCGCCATGTAGTAGCTGGTGCCCATGTTTTCCCTGATCAACAGGCTTCTCCGATACTACTCACGACAACTCGTGCGATTCAATGTCGGATCGGTATCGGTGTCGCAAGCCTTACAACATCTGTGGGGTTTCCACAAAAGGACCTTATCTCGCTGGGAGCTTGCTAAGCAAAGAATCAAGCCAGCCAAACAAAAGAGATCTCTCCCCATAGTCTAACGACTAGCACCAATAATAGGAGAATAAGTTCGCAATCGATATGTGAAAAAGAGAACCAAAGAAAAGAAATGAGGGGAGGGGGTAAGAAATGTAGCTTTGACACTTTCATTTGTTTTTTTTAGGGTTAGGTGCAGCCCAAAAGAAGAAAAGGAAGAGACACTTCAAGTATTCCTTGAAAATCTGTGGTTGCTTTTGAATGACTTTATGTCCATGGGGTCCTCCTCCCTCTCCCCCAAAAAATATGAAGTCCTTGATTGCGGGTTTGAAATCCTTCGCCCGTCGAATGAAGAATATCTGGACCACGAGCAAAGGCGAGATGCTCTATCATTGTAAAAAGCTGGTCACCATTGATCCACAGCAGTCGAGATAATCAACAATCCATGCTGTGTAACACGACGAGGCCACTCAGGCCGGTCACTAGCGATTCGTGTCATTGCGTCGTCACTCAAACCCTCGATGTGAAAGCTCATGAACTAAGCCAAAAAGTTGGACTTATCGCTAGGCAAGACTGTTTAGCATTAGGCAGAAGGCTGAAAGCAGCATGCTGGAGTGTAAAAGGACGGATTGTGTTGCGGCTTCTTGGCCGAATATGGAGCTGTTGATGCTCGCAACTTGCACTTTTAAGAGTCGTGCCTTTGTTTTTTTATGATGTTTTTGATGAGCTCTGATTGGATCAGGTCGTTCAGTAGGAAGGATCAACACGACGGCTGGAAATCTGAGAAATGAACGAAAGGAGAGAGGTGGCTGCCCTAAATTACGCTCGCATAGTTTAGTTATTAGGTGTCGAGTGGCATGCTGTCAAATGAATGATTGGCAATTAAGAAAAATGAAGTGAAGGAGACGGAGCTCAGACTTTGTTTTATAGTGTGAATCTTGCAGGAAGCACGCGTTTTGAATACATATATATATGTATGTATGTACGTACTCAAGAAATCATTGATTCTTCGAATTCAAGCATCATGATTTGGTATCATGAGTTTTCTTCTTCTTTTTATTTATAATTTTAGATACGCACATAGAGATCGGACTATATAAAGGTTCATAACATACCTTATAAACCTCATGAACCAGTTTAATCCGGACCTTTGACCTTTGTATGTGACCCTAACCAATAATTGCTAGGATTCAAACAAAATGATCTCAAGATTTTGAGCTGAAAATCCCACAATTCCCCCACCCTATAATTTAATCCTGAGGGGGTCTTATAATGAATCTAAGGCGCATTATGCCTACAATCCTTAGATGTCACGAGCAATTGAATTATGTCACGGTATCCAACGTGTTGCGAGGCGGAAATGCATGGCATCATCACAGCCTTTCAAACTAAAAAAGGAAAAATCAATGTTACGATAATCTAATCTTCTTTTCCTTACATATTCAATATTCTCACCTTTTCCTAGGCAGTGCACGCGTCTTTTTGCTATTGGACTTAGTCTTTTAAATCGGCTACGCACACAATCATGTATCTAAACTAGGCTTTGTGAGAATTCTTTTCGGCTAGGTAAGCTTTTTGATCGTTAAGAAGATTAAGCTATTGATCTGTATATGTATAATTATGTTAGAACGCTATCATCTAATGACTCGAGTTTTTAGAACAGTTAGTAATTATCCCATCAAATTTTTACATGATATCAGAGTTGGAGATCCTGAGTTCAAATCTTACCAGATCCCATTTGCTTCTCCAATTTAATATTTCAATACTTAGCTTTCATCTAACAACTTAAATCACAGTTAGGTTGCAGTTTCACAAAATCTCACATGGTATCAGAGTAAAAGAGTCTTCATCTAAGGCAGAAAAAAAGACCTCACTAGGCATGAGGGGAAGTGTTAGCCTTCATCTAACAGCTTAAATTTTTAGAACAATTAAGCTGCAATTTCACAAAATCTCACATGATATCACAATAAAAGATCTTGAGTTCAAATCTTTCGAGATTCCATTTGCCTTCTCAATTAAATATGTTCGTGCTTAGTACTAAGTAAAAAGGTTAGATTAAGCGTGAGGGAGAATTTTATATTAAAACCACCAAGCACCATTTGCCTCCCCAGTTTAATATTTTCACGCTTAGTATTAAGCAAAAAAAAAAAGAGACCAAATTAAGTGTAAAAGCGAGTGTTAAGATATTTAAATAATAAATCACACATTCATTTAACAATTTAAACTTTTAGAATAATTGGTTATGATCTCATCAATTTCACATGAAATTTAAATCTTACCAGATCTCATTTGCCTCCCCAATTTAATATCAAAAAAGACCAAATGAAGTGTGGTGAAGAGTATTAGAATATTTAAATAATAAATCGCGTACTCATCTAACAGTTTAAATTTTTAAAATAGTTGATTGTGGTCTCATAAAATTATACAATTGAGTTATTTGCGGATCAACTAAGAATAGTAAAAATTCTTTTCCTAGGAGATCATAACTCCACAAATAGTGATAATTTAGCATTTTCCGGGGAAAGAAGAAAGAAAAAAGAGGAAGATAATGGAGGACCTGCAGGCGAAGAAAACAACCAGGAATTATGAGAAACTGGCTTTTTTCCGGAAGGGGCATCTATCGGAGCTTTAGAAAGGAGTATGCTTTCGTCCCGCATCTTCTTCTTCATCTTTTATCCTTCTCCTTTTTCCCTTTCTTCCTTCGTCACTTTCGTGGGTTTCCAATGCCCAAAAGGTCGTTCTCCACGTGTCCATCTTTTATTGGGAATGTTTCCTGAACAACGCATTGACAAATTGCAAAAGAAAAAGGTTTTTTGGCTCTGATTCGAGGTAGATATCGCAGGCCGTCTTTTCTGAACTTTTCTTTATATTAAATTAAGTCCCCAAAGTTTTCAAAGTTAGGCTCACCGTAACCCTTTTGATTAATGGATACTCTATCTTCTTCAGTCGACATGAACAATGACACCTAACTAACATCTTTCCTCTTTTTATTCTTCTGAATCTATTTTCCTTTTATTCTTTTGTCCATGTCTTCCTATTTCGCCGATAAACCCCACCACTGTCGTCGTCCCTGAGAACTCCACCGTTGCTGCCGAGACCCATTGCCGTTGCCACCACCGTCTTTGCTCCTCCTCTCTCTGTCTTCATCTCTGGACATCTCTCTTAGGTCGAATGCCGACGGAGGTCGCGCGACCTTCGTTTTGATAGGTTTGTCGTTCCCATTTCGACTAGTTCATGGCGAGGTCTCGGTTTTTCTGCACTAGCCTGGTGGCTCCGTTTGTAGTTGAGGCGTTGCTGGATAGGCACCGGTCCGGTGGTGCTGTGCCGGCACTGAGCTGGTCACGGTGAAGTCGGTTCAGGGTCGCGTGAGCCCAATTCAAGACCGCGCAAGCTTCGTTTTGATAGATCCGTCTCCATGTTGCTTCCTTCCTAGTGAGGTGGTGGTCGGTCGGCACTAGTCCGGGGCGATGCCGGTATTCGAGTGGCGCGCAAGTTGACGCGGTGGTTTCCTGTCGGGGGCGACGAGAGGCCGTGGCGGTGCTCGGCGAGTCGCCGTGACGGGGACGACGGTGGTGGAGGACGGTGGTTCCTAGCATGGCCGGTGGCGTGGCAGAAGACGGATGCACCGTGGGGAAGGTGGAGCTCGTGCGCCTGATAAGGACGGCGGTGGGTGGCCGGATGGAGGAGGAGGAGAAAGGAAAGATTATGACGCACACATGGTCTTGTGGGCCCTTTCAGTGGAGAACGTGGAAGCATTCGGGCCTTCCGATGGGGACACCTCAGACGACAGCTTGAAAGCTGAACGTCGCTTTCCATTAGTCAATTTATATCGACAAGATGACATTGAATCAATTCAAACGGTTCATAAACTAAATTAAAAAAAGATGTCCCACCAAAACAAATTAAATAAAAATGAATTAGTATTACAAAAAACTCCAAACTGTTAAATCTATGATAAATTTACCTCAAATTAAACTAATATATTTATGACAAATTTATTTGACTAATATCATAAAAACCTATATTCGTGACAAACAAAGGATACAACCTCAAACTGGTACACCCCTCAATTGTCATGTGTCATCCAACTTAGCAATTAAATAATAAAATTTGATGAAAACGAATAAAGAGTACATTTTTCACGGATATACCAATTCAGGATTTTTCATGATATTAACTCAATATGAAAAAGGTTTGGAGCTCATATGAACATCAAATGAAAGCTTAAAAAATTAGGAAAACCCTAAACCGATATACATATAAATTAATTTTTTAAACCTCAAAAGTTGTAACAAATTTATAACAAATTTACTCTTTATTAATTTATATTGAGCCAAATTAAACCTATGAAAAATCATAAATGGTACAACAGTGACAAAGGAGGAGTTGATATATCCGTCAACTATCACGTGTCCTCTAACTCGATAATTTCACAATAAGATTTAATGAAAATGAACGATGGTATATTTCTCATAAGTTACTGATTTTTATTTTTTTTTTAAAGTAAATTTATTATAAATATATTAATTTATAGTTTTTTGTCCTATTAACTCTGAGAACTATGGATGAAGAGAGATGAAACTCCCCCGCATCTAAAACGCTGCGAACTTGCATCGCCAAAACTAAAATAGGATTTTCTCTTTACATGCACATGCAATTCTTCCCACCACCACCGACAGTGCCGAAAGTAGTAGAAACATGGTACGACGTGGCATTATAAAAGAACCGCCCCATCTCTATCGATCAGTCCATGTTCAACGCATTGAACATAGATAAATGGCTAACACATAGAGAGGCCTTGCGATCGAAAGAGGCGACCTGTCTTCCACAGCCACGTCGCAAGTTTTGATTCGCGTCGTGATCGCGTGAAAAGAGCAGAAATTTCTTGAACATTAATGTCTTGGATGAGACTGTAGCGATAAACTCGCCGCCCTTAAACATTCAAAAGGCCCAAGTGATTTAGAATAATTATAACTTGAATTGGACATTTCGCAGTGATGTGAGACCACATTGACGGTTTCCATCGCCCGGGCTACGTCTTCTTCCCATCAAAAGATCTTTCAAGAGATCTCTCCATCACATATCTCCTAAAGACATATCCGAGCTTGGACGTGTCATTTTGTTCCTTTCATAGAATGCTTTGTCTAACTAAACATCGGTAGGCTCGCCAATAGAAAATGAAAATTAAAATTAAAAATAAAATTAAAAGACGTACGTGAAAAATGAGAGGCCTGTAAGAAAAACTTAGGCCTTCGCACATGGGCTTGGATATAAGTTGTAACCGCACCAATTGACAGGTCCAAAATCTTGAGTAACGCCCGGCCCAACCCTCAATAGTTCCAACATAAAGTCGGACAAAAAAATCCATACCTGTTAATTTTGGTGATTACTTCGATATCAACAAAGGAGTTGTTTAGCATGGCCCCCGACATGAGTCAGGCTTTCGGATAGAGTTCCAATCTCATCTTTACTTCAGAGTACAAAAATTGAAAACTCGCAGATATCCCGATTAATCCATATCTTTTGTTTATCTTGAATGAATGTATGTCAACTAAAATGCATGGTATAATTACCCACATAATCCAAGTTTTTGTTAGAATTGAATTGAGTCTTGATAACATAATTTGCTGGATTGGGCTTTCCCGGCAACAGCTAACTAAAATCTCAAAGCCCATCGCCAGATTACATATGGTTTTTGTAAATGTGGACCTCAAGAGCTCATCTGGCAATTCAAAACTGAACGCTTCGAGTTTAATCTTCAATTTGTTCTAAATTCGTCTTGCGTTTGGTTCGATGTGATATCGGATTCGTCAAGAAAATAGGATTTCAACTTTCACTATTTTCATATTGGGAGAAAAATCAAATCATAGATTTGGATACGCGTGGAAATACAATTCATCGGAAAGCGTGGAATCGAATTGAGATTTCCGTTCCATGTTTTAATAATCATAAAATCATACTCTATCGCTACTCGGGGAATGCCACGCGCGGTACTTCGCTGCTAGTAGTCAAGCTTCACCAAACTTTCACCATTGATTGTACATATTTAAGGATTGAAGTCTAGTTCTATTCAATGCCACTAGTGATTACACATCTATTACTCAATTTCACCTTCATTATTCTTTTGGGAAAATGGCACAAATGATTCATAATTTTTAGTTTGATATGCAATGTCAATCTTGAATTTCTAATTTGTTTAATGTAGTTATTAATTAATTTATTTTTTCCGTACTAGTTCAAATATTCAATATTGTCATTCTATTAATATAAGTTTACGGACCATTGAATATTTTCATAAATTTCTAGTGGCTAAATTGAACAAGTACCAAAAGTTTATAGATCACATTGAACAAATTAAAAGTCTAGATATGATGTTGCACATTAAGCTAAAGTTCAAATATCACACTAGACAAGCTAAAAATTTATGCATCACATTGTAAAAGTTAAAGTTCATAAGCTATTTGTGTAGTGTCGCTTATTATTTTGCACATATTTTGGGGACTTTAGAGAAATGTGATGAGCAATGTCATCCTCATACCAAATTACCAATGACAATGTCATGAAATTTGTTAAAAGGGAAAATGATACAAATATTGCACAAACTTGAACACAATTTATAATGTGGTATTTAAATTGTTAATATGTTCAGTGTAGTTATTGAATTTTAGCTCAATGTGTAATTTGATTCATGTACTTTTAATTTGTTTAGAATAATCTCTAAACTTCTGGTACATATTAAAGTTAATCAATGGATTATATGAAAATGTTTAATATTATCTGTGGACTTTAATTAATAGAAGTCTTGCATTGAATATATTTATACAATTTAGGGGTTATCATGAATACGTACTAAAATTTTATGGGCTATATTAAACAAATTAAAAGTTCAAGATTTACACTACATATTGGGTTAAAGTTTAGGGATTTCATTGTACATTAAACTAAAAATCACGAACTATTTATATCATTATCTCTTGTTAAAACTTAAAATCCTCACATGTGCCATAAAGATAAAATTACATATATACTTTAATAAGTAGGGAAAATTCCAAAATAAGTACCCGAAGTGCCATCATTTTCTTAAATAAGGGCATATGTTGCACCCTCATTTTCATAAATAAGATTCTAAAGTAGATCTTGTTTCAAATAAGAGCTAAAGTGGTTATGTCAATTTCAAAGAATTGTCTAATTTTAAAAGTTATCAAAGCCATTTTTGTCTTTTATCCTTTTTCTTTTAGTGTTTTCTTCCATTTTTCTTTTTTCTTTCCTTTTTTTTTTTTTTTTTTTTTATGATTTTCCCTTTCTTCTTTGTCTGTCGGCACTAGTCCGGTAGTGGTGCTGGTATTCGAGTGGTGCGCAAGTTGATGAGGTGGTTTCCTGTCGGGGGTGATGAGAGGCGGTGGCGATGCTCAGCCAGTCGCCATGACAGTGACGGCAATGACGGAAGACAGCGGTTCCTAGCATGGCCGATGGCATGGCAGAAGACGGCTGCACTGTGGGGAAAGTGGAGCTCATCCACCTGATAAGGACGGCGATGGGTTGGGTGGTCGGAAGGAGGAGGAGAAGAAAAGATTATGACGCACACATGGTCTTGTGGGCCCTTTCAGTGGAGAACGTGGAAGCATTTGGGCCTTCCGATAGGGACACCTCAAACGACAGCTTGAAAGCTGAACGTCGCTTGCCATTAGTCGATTTATATCGACAGGATGACATTGAATGAATTCAAAAGGTTCATAGACTAAATTAAATAAAGATGTCCGACCAAAACTAATTAAATAAAAGTGAATTAATATTATGAAAATTTCCAAACTGGTAAATTTATAACAAGTTTACTTCAAACTAATTTTTGACCCCCAACTGATACAGTTACAGTAAAATTATTTTCAATTAGTTTCCATTATATTCGATTAATACCACAAAAAACCTATATATATGAAAAACAAAGGATAAAACCCCAAATCGGTACACCCTTGAATTACTATAAAATTTAATGAAAATGAACAAATGATAAATTTATCACAAGTCTACCAATTTGAGTTTTTTTTTTTTTTTTTTTTTTTTTATGATATTAATCAAATATAAAAAAGGTTTATAGATCATATTAAACATCAAATGAAAGTTTAAAAACTAGGACTAGTATTACGAAAAACTTAAACCGATACGCATATGATAAATTTATTCTAAATTAATTTTTTAAACCCTAAACTAATATATTTATGATAAATTTACCCTCCATTAATTTTTTATTGAATTGAATTTATGCCATGAAAAATCACAAACTAGTACAATTATAACAAATGGATGATAAAACCCCAAATTGATAATACCCGTTAACCGTCACGTATTCTCCAATTTAGCAATTTGATGGTAAAATTTAATGAAAATTAACGAGAATAAATTCGTTAAGAATATCTTGGATGAGACTGTAGATTGAACATTCAGGAAGCGCGGGTGATTTAGAATAATTATGGCTCGAACTAACATTTCGTAGCAATGTGAGACAACATTGATGATACGCCTGAGAGGCTTGCTAGTTTCAATTGTTTCTCCAAAACTTTTGCTTATGAAAAAATAAAATGCATGAGTATCACCATTTTTATAGCTGCGAATACCGGTTTCCATCGCTTGGGCTACGTCTTCTTCACATCAAAAGATCTTCCAGGAGATCTCTGCATCACACATCTCCTAAAGACATATCCGAGCTTGGACGTGTCATTTTCTTCCTTCCATAGAATGCTTTGTCCAACTAAACATCGATAGGCCCGCCAATAGAAAATTAAAATTAAAAGATATACGTGAAAAGATGGGAGGCCTGTAAAAAAAAAATTAGGCCTTCGCTTGGATATACGTTGGAATCCGCACCGTTTGACAGGTCCAAAATGTTAAGTAACGCCCAGCCCAATTCTCCATAGTTCCAAGATAAGGTCGGACGACAAAGTCCATATCTGCTTAATTTTGGTGATTATTTCGATATTAACAAAGGAGTAGAGCAGCATGGCCCGACATGAGTCAGGCTTTCGCATAGAGTTCCAATCTCGTCTTTACTTCAGAGTACAAAAATTGAAAACGCACGGATATCCTAATTAATCCATGTCTTTTGTTTATCTTGAATAAATGTGTGTCAACTAAAATGCATGGTATAATTACCCATATAATCTAAGTTTTTGTTAGAATCAAATTGAGTCTCCAATGACATAATTTGCTGGATTGGGGTTTCTCGGCAGCAAAGCTATAACTAAAACCTCAAAGCCTGTCGCCTAACTCTACATATAGTTTTTGTAAATGTGGACATCAAAAGCCCATCTGGCAATTTGAAACCCAACGCTCAAGCGTAATCTCCAATTCATTCTAAATTTATCTCATGTTTGGTTCGATGCGGTATCGGATTCGTCAGGAAAATAAAATTTCGACTTTCACTAAATTCATATTGGGAGAAAAGTGTAGATTTGGGTTCGCGTGAAAATACAAATCCTCAGAACATGTAAATTCAAATTGGCTAATTACAACTAAGATCGAGATTTCCGTTCCATGTTTTGATAATCACAAAATTATCACTAGCGCGGGCTGTCGGACTCTATCACTGCTAGGGGAATGCCATGCGCGGGACCTCGCCGCTAATAGCCGAACTTCGCCGCTAGTAGTCAAACTTTGCCATTGATTGTCTGTAGCTATTGCCTATGCTGGTGTAAGTTCTATTCTTGAAGGACTGAAAACTCCACCTTACGTGCTATTGTCCGCTTCAGTTCAACATTTTCATCCATTTTCACACTATCGTCTTGCAACTTTAAACATGTAGTAAAAAGATTCTTAGAGTGCGTTTGATAACGTTTCTGTTCAAAAATTGTTTCCCGGAACATATTTAGAAACCTGTTTCCGGAATAGAAAAATAACAAAAACACGATTGGTAAAAACTTGTATAATTTTTTTGTTTCTTTTAATTTTTTAATATTTTTATTTTATTTTTATTTTTTATTTTTTATTTTTCCTTTCTTTTGGCTAGTCGCCAGTCTCGGCCATGGCCGGCGACTAGCCGACGAGAGCCGGCGGCCTCGCCCGGCCACGGCGAGGCTCATTGGCCCTCGGTGAGGCCGAGCCTCGCCAAGGGCTGGTGACGCTTGGCCTCGCCAGGGGTTGGCGATGCTCTGGCGAGGTCGTCGGCCCTCGACGGCCGGTCGTCGATCATGGCCGAGGCCGGTGACCGGCTAAATAAAAAATAAGAAGAAAAGAAAAGGAAAAGAAAGAGAAAAAAAAAAAAAAAAAGAAAAATTATTTCTCGAAAGTGTTAAAAAAAAACAATTTTTTTGTTTCTTATTTCTGTCCTAAATTTGTTCCCAAGAAAAGAAAAGATTTGGAACAAAATCACAAACAAATGCGTTTACATTCTTTTTTTTAGGAACAAAAAAACGGGAATTGTGTTCATAAACAGAAATAAAGAATACAAACAAATAGGGCCTTAGTTGCTGAAATTTGGTTTCTGTGTTCATAAACAGAAATAAAGAATACAAACAAACAAATAAAGAATACAAACAAACAGGGCCTTAGTTGCTGAAATTTGGTCTGAAACCATATTTGGAACGTGCAGGCAGAGCTTCAACTGAGGCGTGAACTACAACTTGTTTGCTTCGGCTTCCTTCGATACACTCTTCATCCAAAGCATATCACAGCACTCAATTACATTTGGTCAATAATCAACAGTGCTAGAGGGAAAAGGATGTTCTCCCAAATAGAAATCAGCATCTGCTAAACTCTTCCTCTTCTCAGCATCTACCAGACTCCTCTCAGCATCTGCCAGACTCTTCCCATGAGTCGGGTACCTATTTGGTTCTCTTTCAGCATCTGCCAGACTCTTCTCACGAGCCAGGTAATTATTTGGTCCTCTATTTCCTGCTGCTTTCTGGCACTGTCTTTCTCGCTAACACTGGCCATCTTTTCAGCCCCACTTACAGCCATCTTCTTCATTGTGTCCGCTTCTTTCTCAGCAATCTTTTGTTTCTCAATAGCAATTAAGACCTGTATAAAGCGCCTTGGTCATGGATATCTACTCATTCAACCAACGTAGACTTCCTAGGCGCTATAATTATTATTTTGTTTTCAATAACGACTTAGCAATAAAGAACTTTGTTTTTTTAGAATCAGTGTACCTTTATGCGCTCTTCTTCCAGCAGCTCAAAGGTGCGCCTTATACTATCTGGAATAGTAGGCTTAGTTGCATGAACACTAATTATTTCAATGCCTGGAGCATATCTTGTGCAATCACGTTGAAGAGCACCTTTCATCTTTTCATCAATCTGCAAAGGTTTAACTCGACAGTTTGGTCAATTAATCCATATTAATTTAAGCCAGCACATAGATGGCATTTAGTAAACAATGAAGATTATATGATAAAGATGAGAAACATCCTCTTCATATAGGATGGCGGCAGGAAAAAACAAAGATATATAGTATAGGCCCTAGTGAAACCGCTACAAGAAAAGAGGTAGTGTGCAGATGACATGTCCCCTGGTAATTGTAAGTTCACTGTCCATGCTCAGTCTAGCTGCAGGAGGCCTCGATAGTATCAAGGTTACCCAGTCAAAAGGCTCAGGTGAAAACACTATAAGGAAAGAGCCAGTGAGCAGACGACATGTCCCTTGGTCAAAGTAAGTGCTCTCTCCACTCTCCGTCTAAATGCAGGATGCCTCTATTGTATCCTCGCTTACCTGATCAAACACATCAATGTACACTTGCTGCAGGGAATGAGAACTGCAGAACTTATTGATTTCATGGTGGATCTTGTCATAAATCCACATGCAGTCATATTGCACTCCATAATTGAGCAGTGTCTCGTACACATAATCCTTGTGGAGGCGATTAACAACCTGTAATAGGCAATGCATGAGTTAGAAAAGACATCACGGTGCACACATAATGTTATATAGTACAACTCAAAAGCCTTGCCTCTATTTTCTCAAAATTTATCATAACACCTCCATTAGTACCACATGGAATATCCCTCACCTGCAAGCCAGAATAAACATTATGTCGACAATGAAATACATAGCTAAATAAGCAAACAGCCGTATGCAAGGAAACTGGAAGGACAACCTGATCTGTCTGGAAGGTCACTTGAACAGCCTCATGCTGAGTTACAAGGGGCATCTTTAGATGAAAGCCTGAAAAATAAAGATAAGCACCGCAAGAATATAATGAATCCCTATGCCAGCAAGCATGGATGCAAAACCATTAACCAAAACTGGTGCAAAGCTGTACCTGGATTCGTAATCGTTTTAAGTAGTGCACCACCTCTCCAATATACCCCAACATGGCCTTCGGGGACTTGGTGAAGAATACTTAAGCTGCTTTTGATGGATGAAATTGAAAGAATAAGGATTTGTAATTAAGTCATGATACACTGTTAGACTCTCAAGAGCACCAATTAAAGCGCATATTCTAGCTTGACAAAGCTTTATCATTTTTCAACATGTCAGTGTGACATGCAGCAATAGTGACAGGAAACCGATATCAAAAGAGATTGAAAGTACTGCTTCCACTTCCCCATGGAATGACAAAGGCTTTGCTTTCCAACTTTTTTTAACTTGGTTTTCTTTAGGATGCAAAATAAAGCTTCGTTTGAACATGTTATGATACAAGCAGACACCATGGACCGAAGAACTACTTCTCCACAGCATGAGTCAATAAGAGGCTGCTGCACAACACTACTTGGGAAAGATTAGCTCAGTTATAAACTTAGTTCCTCGAAGATTCCTTCTCATTTATTATTCTAGTGTATTCTTCAACTCATCCATCAAATAGATGCAGAAAACAACAGAAACAATCACCTAAAGCTTAAATATAGATGTGTAAACTTTGCATTTGCATGCCTTGAACGTGAGAAATATAGTGTGTACTGTCAACGCCATGTATGATACATCAGAATACCTCAAGAAATTCCCAAAACCTTCACATACTTAACAGCATATCTTGAGAGTAATGATATTTTACCACATTACAACTGTGCAATAGGAAACACCTGTAAGAACTTTCTATTCTTTCCCTTTTCTTACTTTTAATCTCTTCATCTTCTCTTATTCTGGAACTTAGATGAAATGAGCTGGGTACATTAGGTCGAGAGTGCACGGCGTAATTAGATGGAAACTAAACCCAGATCAAGATGTCAATCAACAATAGATTTGCCGCCGATGAAGTCATAAATGAAGTGCAAGAACCATGAGACCCAGAAAATAACACCACAGGGCAAATCCAGTAAACCCTGAGCGACCTGGAACTCAACAAGAAACTAGACATTCATAAATCCAGACAGCATGGCGAAGTAAGTCTCAAATTCCTCAGATGATCAGCATCTTAAACGTCATTTTAGTGGTGGAATGTTCGGTCAACAGTGCAACATTCTGTCACCGTCTCTTGCAATTTAATTTAATAAAAGAGCCGCGGCACCGTCAGTGAAAGCAGCGAGAAATTCAAAAGGGTTTCCACCGTACACCAATTACAAAGCCCTCTCACCTAGCTTTAAGCAACAAACAGAGAATCGTCGACATGATCGAAGAAGTAAGAAGGACCAGATTCAAACAGTAATTCTAAGGAAAGCAGCAAGTGAAATGACAGAGCTAGAAACAAGCACATGGAATCATGGAATGCATCGGAGAAGAACTACGTGGTGCGCAATGCGCATATTATGAAAGCGTTTGTGAAAAGGACTCGAAGAAAGAGCGAGCGACCGAGGGAGCGAGTGAGGGAGCGAGAGCTTAGGTACCAAGAAGGCGATGGCAACAAAGGAGAAGAGGACGAAGAGAAAGCCAGAGCCTTGATCGGGCGGAGGGCGCTGCGGCGACGGCGACGGCGACGGCGAATTCGACGAGACCGAGTCCAAACTCTCCGTTCTCGAGCCCCGGTCCGAGCCCAAGCCGATTCCGATGGCCTCGACTCCGCTGCCCGTCAAGTCGGCCCCCCGGGACAACGGAGAAGGCTCGGAGGGCTCCTCGGGGCGATCGTCGTGCTGGTGTCTCTTATCGTCCGAAAGGCCGGGGATGTCGACGACGTGATCTTGGTCGGAGTGGACGTCGGAGCCTTGCATTCCCGATTCGGAAGAAGACATGGCCGGGAAGATGAGTCGACAGTGGAAGCTCCGGCTTTTACAGGGCGAGCGGAAACTGCAGAGCTGCGCCGGAAAATCTCAGCTCGCTTCACGCTGCTAGTCGCGATCGAGTTACGGTCCAATCGTCGAGGAAACGAGGGAAAATAACAAAAATGATCATCCACCGTGCCAAAAAGCAGGGCCCCATCCTGCATCTTCCTCGACGCGCTTTAGCTTTTGACCATGACTTTAGTAAAAAGTTCAGCTTTTCTTAATCGTAAATCGCCAAGTACATTACGACAAGAAGACCAATGTATGCCATTCATGTCGGCTTATGGAACGATGATCATGCCCATTTAAAAACTCTGCATGATTAAGCTTTCCTATTAGTAGATGGGGTTGTCTCATATTACTCGAGCAAATAAAATGCTATCCCAAGCCCAATTCACTGGGATTTCTCTCCCGGATCAGGTCATTTCGGAACAAGTGTATCATTTATCATGAAAAGAATAAGCTCCAAGAGAAGATATATTCCCTGGAGTGATTTATAATCCTAACCTGAATTATATGAGAAATATTCAAAATAGCCATTTCATTAATTTACGTCCAACGACTAAATTACGGAAAGTTTATAGATTATATTGGACAAATTAAAAATTCAAATATCATTTTTCGCATTTTGTTAAAGTTTATATACTATTTGTGTAATTATCCATTATTATTTTGCAAATATTTTGGGGACTTTAAGCAAATGTGACGAGCTATATTACCAACAACAATGTCCAAAAAGAAAATGACATAAATAGCCTATGAACTAATTTAGTGTAGTCCTAAAACTTTTAATTATTTTCCATGTAATTCCTAAACTTTTAGTACATGTTCAATTTAGTTCTTAAACTATATAAAAATATTGGAAGTTGTCCCTAATATTGAATTAATGGAAATATTGCATTAAATGTTTTCATACATTTCAAGAATTGAACATTTACAAAAATTTTAGGAATTATATTAAACAAATTAAAATTTTAAAAACCACATTGCACATTAAGTTAAAATTCATGGGTTACATTAAATAAATTAAATATTCAAGGATCATATTACACATTTGGTCAAAATTTAGAGTCTATTTGTGTCATTATTTCTTCAAACTTCAAATCTTCACATGTGCCATGAACATAAATTATACATATAGTTGAGTAAGTATTTGAACTATCTAGTATTTTTCTTTAATCTTTAAACGAAAAAGCTATCAATACTTGAATGGTTTCATTTTTTCACGGAATATCAACAATTTTTAAAAGAATGTTAAAATATTTCAAATATTAACAATAATTTATGCCTTAACATTTTTTTATTGATGATGAAGCTAATTTTCGTTGTCTTTTTTGTAAGAGACAGAAATAATTAAAATGAGGATTTTTTTTTTTTTTTCAAAATCAATGAGAAACGGAAGTCGGAATTTCTGATTTTCCTTCGAATTTCGCAGCCCAAGTAGTCTAGGATTGGCGTCCTCCCCGCATCGACCGACGATGAAATTACCAGACTGTCCATCCGCCGTGATCCGCCACCATCCCATCCAACCAGAGATTAGCCCCCCCAAAAACTCACTCTCTCACCTCCACTCTCAAGAACCCTAAAAAAACCCACCCCCTCCCCTCCCCTCCCCTCCCCTCCCCTCCCACCATTTCCAGACGCCGTACCGCCATCGCCGTCTTCCTCCCGCCGAGCTCTCCGTCAATGGCGTCTCAGGCGTCGATCTTCACCCGTGCCCGCACCCTCCTCAACGCCGCCGCCGCCGCCGCCGCCCCTCGCCCCGCCGTCAAATCGATCACCACCTCCGCCTTTCTCTCCCAGCAGCCCCAGCTCGCCGAATCGCCCGACCCGAACCCGGTGCCCGGCCCCGGACCCGACCCCGCGCCTTCGACGCCGCTCCCCCGAATCCGGCTTCCGGGAGCCCCCTCTACTCCTCCAACTGGCGCAACCCGATCCCCTCCTTCGCCGGCTCCGGCTCCGGCTCCGCGGCCCAGTCGCTCGTCCCCCAGGGGCTGCTCCACCAGGCCACCTCCCGCATGCAGGCCCTCTCGCGGACGCTCGACGTGCAGTCTCTGATGAACGTCTTCGCCGACTGGATGACGTCGCAGCGGTGGTTCGACATGAAGCAGCTCTTCGAGTTCTGGATCCGGAGCCTGGACAGGAACGGGAAGCCCAACCGCCCCGACGTCAACATCTACAACCATTACCTGAGGGCGAACCTGATGACCGGGGCGTCCGCGGGGGACTTGCTGGACCTGGTCGCTCAGATGGAGGAGTACACGATCGAGCCCAACACGGCTTCCTTTAACCTTGTCCTGAAGGCAATGTACGAGGCTCGGGAGGCCGAGGCTGCTGAGCAGTTGCTGGAACGGTTAGAACTGTTCATCCCTTTGATTCGGGCTATAAAATGACCGCAAAATGATAAAATTCTGGATGTTCATATACTGATGAATACGGTTTTTATCAGGGTATTGTCTTTATTTATGTATGTATGATATATAGGACAAGAAGAACTTTGCTATAAACTGGGCAGGATTTGATTCTGAATACTGGTCTTTTCTGTTTCCAAGTAAAAATTTTTCTGAACGTGAAGTGAGGTCAAGATCTTTATCATGCAAGGGTCAGTTTTTCAGCCTAAGTGCAATGATTGTGATGGTCTACGTGAGAATAGTTAGAATTTTTTTCACTGTGCCCTTCCATTAGTTGCCCTTCTGACCTGGATTACTTGCTTTGGAGACTCTACGTTGAAGTGCGTTGTTGAGAGCTCATAGGATCGAATCGCTTCCCAGGTCCCAAAATTTGAGGCTTAGTGGACTTCTGTCTGTTGATCTGTCAGGCAAAAGCGATGCCCTAGCTTTTGAAAATCATGACAAGTTGTGAGCAAGATTGTGAACGTAATAGTTGATGATGTTCTCATGTTTCTGCAGTAGTAAAATGAAGTGGTGGGCATATATGATAATAACTGATGTCGATTGTGGATCAATATGACTTGCATTTATTGCTCAATGAATGCACTCCCTATGAGAATCCAGTTTACTTTGGGTTTTTTGGGACTAGTTGTGAATGATGCTGTGGACTGTGTCATCCATGGAAGATGAATCGTTTGTTTTCTCATAGTATTCGTACTCTTAGAAACATGAGATGGATGCATTCTCTTATGGCAAATGGTTGACTTTTAATTGGACAATCTAATTCTTACCTTCACCAGGATGCTGCAGACAGGAAAAGAATCTCAGCCTGATGAACAGTCGTATGGATTGGTGATTCGCTTGCTCCTTTTGGCGAATCAAATAGATGCTGCCTTGAAATGTGTAGATCTAAATCTGAAGTCTGGCTATATGTTGTCGATGGAAGTATTCAATGAATGTGTGCAAAGCTGCGTTAAGAAAGGCAGGTTGGACACATTGGTGTTGATAATTGAGAGGTGCAAGGTATGCCATTAATTTGTTTGGTCCTGATCCTTGAAGTTCCGCACTTGCAGAATGTACATATCTTGATTTCTCTTTCAATTTGTGACTTTCTTCCTACCAATGTTCTTAGGCAATGGATCAGAATAAAGCTCTTTGCCCACCATGGAGTGTATGCAATTACATTGCTGAAGTTGCGATGCAAGATGACAATAGCAAATTAGCATTTTACGCATTGGAATTTATGGCGAAATGGATTGCTCGAGGTGAGGTGGCAAGGCCTCCTGTTCATCTTTCCGTGGATGAAGGGCTGATTATATCGGCACTTGGAACTGCTGGTAGAACATTTAGTTCTACCCTCCTAGATGCTTCGTGGGCAATCTTGCGACGGTCTTTAAGGCAAAAGAATACACCTAGTCCACCATCATACCTTGGAAAGATATATGCCCTTGCCTCACTGGGTAATTTACAGAGGGCCTTTAGTACATTGCATGAGTTTGAGACTGCCTATGGAAATCTCCAGGAGCAAGCTGAAGATTTTTTCTCTCCATTTACCTCTCTAAATCCTTTGGTGGCTGCGTGTTCCAAGAAAGGTTTTGAGACTTTGGACTCCGTGAGTACTACCTGAACATTTTTTTTTCATGATGATCGACAATCTCTCAATAGTTTGCAGCTTGGAATATTGCTTTGGTCATCATTGATGCAGATCCTCCACAGCAACACGACCTATTTTATCTGTTATATCACGACAGCTTGGCTGCTTGTGATGTCATTTTAATGTCCATTTTATGCTGTCATCTGTTTCTAGATGAACTTTAGATTTCTGGCTTGCTTCCAATCTTTGGAAAACTAGACTGGTCTAAGAACTTTTATGATGGGCACTGAGAAGTTGGCAGTTCAATAGGTAGAACTTTAGTTCATTAAATGTTGACGTTATCAATAAGTTCATATATTAGTCTGTACCATGGAAGATGCGACCAGACTGTTTTCCTTGCCTGGTTTTTCAGCTTTGCTGACATTGAATGATCCGTCAAGAATTTGAATTTCATCTTCTACTCTTTGAGATTTGTTTTCAAAACCCACAAAATGAGGGAAGAATATGTGTGGTTCATTTGTTGCGAAAGGCGATGTGTAGGTTAGTGGCTAGGAACTCTCTCCCAACTGAGGTCTGAGTTTTGACTTTTATCCTCCTTATGGGCTTGGATTAAGTTTCTAAAATCTCACAGTTTGAATAGGCAAAGAGCTTATCAGTGTAATCAGATCATACTCAGTTCAATCTGATTCTTGGCTGAACTGGGTCGTATGATAAATCATTACTGCTCTGCAAACGTTTTCTTGGTTTAACTAGGTGAACGGTTCGGCCCAGTTTGGTTTGAAAGTTTTGATGGCATAATTGTGATGGTGTTTGCCTAGATAATTCACCTTTTTTTGCTGATTCACTTAGAAAAATTACACAGGTGTACTTTCAACTGGAGAATTTGAGCCGTGGAGATCCTCCTTACAAATCTGTTGCTGCTCTCAATTGTGTAATCTTAGGTTGTGCCAATATATGGGATCTTGATCGTGCATACCAGACATTTGAGGCAATTGGTGGAACTTTTGGCTTGACCCCAGATATCCATTCCTATAACGCACTTTTACATGCATTTGGGAAGCTCAAGAAGGTGCATGATACTTCCTCATCTCACCTGCCTGTTTGAAGTTGAATGCAGATTCCCTTTCAGTTGAACTAGGCCATTTACCATTATCTTGCATGTTTCGCATAGTAGGCCTTAGTGCGATGTCAAATTAGTCCTTTTGATGATGTCATTTAACTGGATACATCGCTATCAGCATTCAGCAGTCACATAAACTAACTTGTGAACATGGACTTTTTTGGGATTAAGAGCAGATGTATGTTAAGCCTGTATGTTATGCTTTGCCACTATAACAAATGTAAGTAAATGGAAATTTCTCTGTGGCAGACATTTGAAGCGTCAAGGGTTTTTGAGCATTTGGTTAGCGTGGGGTTTAAACCAAATGCTATGTCATATGCTTTGCTTGTGGATGCACATCTGATAAACCGAGATCCAAAAGCTGCTCTCTCTGTGATTGATGAGATGGTAATGTCTATTGACCGAGCTTTGAGCTGGCGTGCTCTTGAGAAATATCTATTACTTTTGATGCCAATATTAATATTTTGAGTTTTAAATGCTATGCCAGGTAATTGCTGGATTCGTTCCCACAAAGGAGATGCTTAAAAAGGTCAGAAGACGATGTATGAGAGAGATGGACTATGAGAGCGATGACCAGGTGGATGCACTGGCTAGGAAGTTTAAAATACGGATGGGCAATGAAAATCGTAGAGACATGCTATTTAATCTTAATTACAGCACAGAGTATGCTTGACAGGTAATGGTTAGGGCTTTTGCACTTCATACTTCATGGATCCTTTTTTAGTCGCATAGCTTTATGGATCCCATACATAGATTGGCTTAGGATTTGCTGGGTTGGGGTCTTCTTGTCATTTGTCTTCCGGGATTCATTTATGGCTATTCCTGTTTCTTTTTATGCCTCTCAGGCCTAGTGCCTCAGTCAGATGGCTTATGTAATGATGCTGCCGGCTTAATTTCAAGTGCTTTCTTCATGTAGGTATGCTGATTTTGGCTCTTGATTTCAAAGGCTCTGATCTTCCCTGCCTTCCCCATTGTTGAGCATAAACTGTAGTGTAACCATTGATCTTTCCTTTCCCATTGTATATTATTCAATTCTACTTTTTTGACTTTTTGACAGAATGAATTAGGATTTTAGTCTTTAGAGCCGGTAATTTTGATTTGCTTCTTACACTTTCTTCTTTCTGTATGAGAACCACGGAGGGCCTGTGATGCAAATCGTGCGAGGTAATGAGTTGGTGATGAATAAATGTTGCACAAATTACGTTCTGTTTCATATCTGCTTTCCATAAATCGATCTGCTGATCTTCCATCTTGAGCTTGCCAGCTTGGTGCTAGGACATAGAAGCTCCTGTCAACAGAAGTAGCCCTAGTCTCTTCCTGCATCTATGTGACAGCAAAAAGAAAACACCATGACTAGTTGAGATTAAACTCATCATAGAGCATTGCACAATGCATTTTGGTCCATGAGCCCTTTTGAGGTGGAAGAGAATGCCCCAAAAAGGAAATAATTATTTGATCTTGATGCTTAACATCAGAAGAGGATCGCATGGACGAAATATTTTTGGCTGGATTTGCATCTATTACGGCCATGCCATGAAAACTTATCTGCGGAGATTTGTATGACCTGCTTATATATCTAAGTAAAAAAGGGCTATATGTTTGTCAAATATCCTCTCCTCCCATTAGAATCATATGTTTATAGATTGGAAGGAGCAAAGGTGTGATCAGCGTTAATGACCCTTCTGAGCGTCGTCATAAGAATCCTGCGTACGTCATGGAATGTGTGAACTGTCAAGCAAGAGTGGCCAGGGTGGTGGAGCCGCAGCGGCTCGGGCATTGGCGATAATGGTGGCCGTGATATGGGGCTTGTGCTGTAGAGCCATAGGAGAGAGCCATGGACTAAAGTTTCTACTTGGCTAATGGATCAGCTTTCAGAAATTTATGGAAAATATTCAGGCAATATTTTCAATCCTTTTATGATGAAGTCCCGCTAATCTCTGCGAAAAAGATAAAATTGCCCTCATCATTAATTGCAATTTAAAGGTTTACTTTCCTTTTTTTTTTTTATATGTAGGATTTTGTTATCATAAGGACAAAATTTCCATATATATATATATTAAAGGTATTATTATTTTATTGTTAGATTATATTTTCGTAAAAATCAATTTTGTCGAAAAGAGAAATTTTTAAGAAATCTAAGGGCGCGTTTGGTTGTGTTTCTGTTTAAAAATTGTTAGGGAGCGAAGAAATAGAAAAAAGTATTTACATTAGGGAACAATTTTTGAACAAAAATACGCGTTTAGTAAAAACTTGTTAGGGAATAAAAAATAAACGAAGACGTGTTTGGTAAATTTGGATAATTTTTTTATTTCTTTTTTTTTTTTATTTTTTTCTTATTTTTCCTTTTTTTCTTTTTCATTTTTTTTTTTCTTCTTTTGGCCGGTCGCGGCGAGGCCGAGCTCGCCCGGCGGCGGGCGAGGCACGGCCTCGCGGCCACCGCCGGCGAGGCCGAGGCTCAGGCCGGCCGGGCGAGCTCGGCCTCGCCGGCCCGGGCGAGCTCGAGGCGGATCGGGCGAGATCGAGCTCGCCAGCCGGCGCGAGGTCGGCCTCGCCTTGATCCGGCGAGGCCGAGCTCGCCCGGGCCGGCGAGCCGCGGCCTCGCCGGCCACCGCGGGCGAGGCCAAGGCTCGCCGCCGGCCGGGCGAGCTCGGCCTCGCCGGATCCGGGCGAGATCGAGCTCGCCCGGCCGGCGCGAGGTCGGCCTCGCCATGGGCGGGCGAGCTCGAGCTCGCCCATCCGGCGAGGCCGACCCTCGCCCGGCGGCCGGCGAGCCTCGGCCTCGCCGAGCCACCGCCAGTCGGCGTCGCGGCGGTGGCTCGGCGAGGCCGAGGCTCGCCGGCCGGGCGAGGGTCGGCCTCGCCGGATCTGGGCGAGCTCGAGCTCGCCCGCCCATGGCGAGGCCGACCCTCGCCCGGCCTACGGCGAGCCTCGGCCTCGCCGGGGACGCGAGCGTCGGCCTCGCCGGGGCGGGGCGCGAGCCTCGCCGTGGCCGGGCGAGGCCGCCGGCCCTCGTCGGCCGGTCGCCGGCCATGGCCGAGGCGGCGGCGACCGGCCAAAAGAAAGAAGAACAAAGAAAATAAGAAAAAAAAAAAAAAAAAAAAGTGTTTCGATTTGTGTTAGAAACAAAGCTAAACAAGAATTTGTGTTTTTGTTTTGAAATTTTCTTTTTGTTCCTGGGAACAAAGAAAAACAAAAACGAACAAACGCGTCGCCCAAACGCGTTTCTGTTCCTTTTTTTGCTCCTGCGAACAAAAGAACAGAAATTTCTGTTCCAGGAACAGAAATAGTGTGCAGCCATGCACACCCTAATTATTTTCTATATTGTCGAGCAAATTCATAAATAAATTATTAAGTATATTCTAGAAAAGATTTAACTTAGCCAATTTTCAAAAAAATCATTTATTTATAAAATTTCACTTTTGCTGCTGATCACCATCCAATCCGTAGTCATAAGTCTTCTTTGACATACTTAAAACCAAAAAATAAAAATAAAAACCTTTTGAACATTTTTCAAACTCTCAAACTGGAAAAAGCAATTACTGGAAGGGTTCCAATGGTCACCCTGGAAGGGAGAGATGAGGGATTCAAATCCCCACCTTTTTAGGGGGATAAGGTGTAGATACGTAAGTTTCAGGAATGGGTTTTGGCTCATGCGCACGAAGCGCGAGCGAAAAGTCTCGAGAGCCGAGTGAGTGTAGAGTAGGAATAGAGTAGGACTGATAAAAAAAAAAAATTGGAAAAAGCGTAAAAAAACTGGAAAAAGCGTTCTGCACTTTTTTTGAAAATAAAAATAAGCATCAAATGAAACGAGCTTGCGGTCTCGCTCAAGGATCTCATCTCTCCTCTCACCAAATGCAAGCCGCCCTCGCCAAACTCCCCAAACCTCTCGCCTCCGTGCTCTTCCACCTCCGCCCATCAACCACCACCGCCGCCGCCACAGCCGCCGCCGCCACAGCCGTCGATCTCTCCCACCTCCTCCGCGTCTCCACCATCCTCTACCAGCAGCAGGACTCTCCCGATTCCCGCCTCCACGCCGCCCTCCGCTCCTGCCCCTGCCGCCTCACCCCGGAGTTCTTCCTCCGCGTCTGCAAAAATTTCCCCCTCTCATGGCGCCCCGTCCACCGCTTCTACCAGTTCACCCTCACCCTCCCCGACTTCCCCCACTCCCCCTCACCCTCAACAAGCTGGCCGACGTCGTCGGCAAGTCCCGGAACGTCGCCCTCTTCTGGGAGGTCCTCCAGGACATGGCCCGGCGGCGTCTGGCCAACGAGAAGACGTTCAAGATCGCTCTGAAGACGCTGGCTCAGGTCAGGGAGCTGAAGAAGTGCGTCGGCTTCTTCCACTTGATGAATGAGAATGGTTGGGGTTACCGTGTGGAGACTCTGAACATGGTGGTGGAGTGTTTGTGCAGGGACAGGCTGGTGGAGGAGGCTAAATATGTGGTCTTTCAGTTAAAGGACGTGGTTAGGCCTGATGGGGTTACTTATGGGTGGTTGATCAGAGGGTTTTGCGACGTGGGTGACCTGATCGAGGCCTCCAAAGTTTGGAACTTGATGGTGGATGAAGGGCTGGAGCCGGAGGTTTGGGCGTTTGAGGCGATGATGGAGAGATTCTTCAAGAGTAACCAGTATGACGAGGCGATGAAGCTCTTTGGAATGATGAGGATGAGGATGCTGGATCGGTTGGGTGTTTCCACCTACAGGCTTGTGATCTCTTGGATGTGTGAGAGGGGCAGGGTGACT
Source organism: Eucalyptus brandiana (assembly GCA_014182725.1). Classification (NCBI taxonomy): domain Eukaryota; kingdom Viridiplantae; phylum Streptophyta; class Magnoliopsida; order Myrtales; family Myrtaceae; genus Eucalyptus; species Eucalyptus brandiana. The sequence goes on from CM024669.1 coordinate 37,814,866, forward strand.
GAAGCTTATATGGTGTTTGAAGAAATGCTTAAGAGAGGGTTCGAGACAGATACCTCGACGGCGGGGTCACTTGTTTACGCGCTGTTGGTACGAGGCAGGGTGGGAGAGGCTTATAAGATTGTAGAAGGGATTGAGAGGCCGGACATTCATGTGTACCATGGATTGATCAAGGGGCTATTGAAATTGAAAAGGGCGAGTGAGGCGACCGATGTTTTCAGAGAGATGATAAGGAGAGGGTGTGAGCCCATAATGCACACGTATATCATGTTATTGCAAGGGCATTTGGGGAAGCAGGGGAGGAAAGGACCTGATACGCTTGCAAATTTCGACTCCATTTTCGTGGGGGGATTAGTGAAAGCGGGGAAGTCATTGGAAGCAACCAAGTACGTCGAGCGGACACTGAATAGAGGACTCGAGGTGCCTCGATTTGATTACAATAGGTTCTTGCATTACTATTCAAGTGAGGATGGCATACTCATGTTTGAGGAAGCGAGCAAGAGACTGAGAGAGGCAGGCATGATTGATTTGGCTGACATACTCGAGAGGTATGGCGAGAAAATGGCGACTCGAGAGAGGAGGAGAAACAGAGCAGCCGAATCATGTGAAGAGCTTAATGAGGGTGAGTAGGTGGAAAGGTTCTTCTTTCACAGGATCTTCTCAATGAGCGGCTGATTAATAAAAAGGATATTCATTTTCAGATCATGTTACAGGACGAGAGGGTTTCAGAATGTACATATCAGATAGAGAAGAAGTCTGGTGTGGGCTGGACTAATTTGCTTGCAATTGTTAAAGTTTGTGCACGCATATGCCTATACATGCACTCCAGGGGGTAGATAAACGGGAGAAGCACCTGAAGCCCTTTCTGTGCTTAATGGGAATACATGCAATCCATTAAAGAACTCGAGTCAGCTCAGTCAGTGACACGGTTTTCAGGTTCTGTTAGTGATCAAGAAATGAACCAGCACGAAGCGTGAAACGTTGTGTTAAAAGTAGAGATTGATGTTTTCCTGACCTACGTGGAGGAGATGACAAGCATAAAATTGAGATCACTGATGTAAAACTCTTTAAGCAGAAGACAAGCTGGACAGAACTCACATGTTGAAGTGTGTTGTCATTGTCATCGTTTCCTTGGTAGGCTATTGATAGATCGATTAATCTGCTGTGAAAGCTCTCACTCCAGTTTATCTGTACCTCAACTGAATGGAGTTAGACCAGCCAAGATATTGGAAACAACCAATGCCATTCAAAGCTAATTCTATGCAAGTTCCTCTGGCATCTGGGCATCGCAAAATATCGGATCCCTCTATTTTCTGCTTGAATCTTCCGTTCTGCTAAAACAAACCCCTTGCAGTTGCATGTACTCAGCTGGAAGGTGCAGTCCAAGTGGAGGACGGCCACTTGAGGTCACTGGAGGCATAGCACGGATGTTGATGTCGAGGGGTAGGGTTTTTAGATGATTGATGCATATATAACTTCGATAATTTTCGCGGTGAACCGAGTGAAAATATGAAGCTAAAATTTCTTTCGAGCGTGTTTTGCGTATGAATAGCAAAAACATGATGTACTTTAAAGTGATTGAATATAACCTATAAGGGTCATGACCATTTATGTACTTCGAAATAAACTCGAAAATGGGTCCTTTTTCACGCTTTTTGCAAAATCGCAACAATTGTAATTTCAAATTTTCATCCACTAAATTATAATATAAAGGAACCAATATCTACTGGCGTATTACCGAAGAGGACAAGATCATAATTGTTATGTTAATAGTGATTTTTTACGACCTAGATAATAAGAAACCGGAAGGATGTAAAATGGTGAAAAAAGTAAATGTGCCGTTATCATGATTGGTTCAAAAGTATAATGGACTTAAATACTTGGGCAAAAAATAAATGTGGAAATTAAACTTGGCATGGAAGATTTACATAGTTTGATCGGGCGTTCCTAGACTTCTGGAAGGACATTGATGAGATACTCGATTATAATTAGGGAAAAAGCCACAAAAAACCCTGAACTTTGCCCAAAGTGACACATTTACCCCAAAATCTTTTTTGGGACGTGAAAAACCCGAACTTTTTAAACCGTGACACATTTACCCCATCAATGGCATTGTTATCTTTTTATTCTGTTTTTTCCTTTTTCTTTTTTTCTTCTTCTTCCCTCCGCCGACCCCGCCATGGCCGGGCGGAGGGAAGCGGCGTCCAAGCAACCTCGGCGGCGTCGGGCGAGGGCGTGGACACCCTCGCCCGACGCAGCGAGGGCGGCCCTCACCGGCGACGGGCAAGGACGGCCCTCGCGGATCCGGCGAGGCGGGGACACCCTCGCGATGCGGGCAAGGGCCGTCCTCGCCCGACTTAGGCGAGGGCGGCCCTCGCCGGCGTCGGGCGAGGACGGCCCTTGCCGGATCCGGTGAGGGCACCCCTCGCCGACGAAGGCGAGGGCGGCCCGCGCCCGACGCCGGCGAGGGCCGCCCTCGCCCGACGTCGGCGAGGGCAGCCCTTGCCGGATGCCGACTTCCCTCCGCCGGCCAGCCGGCGAACAGAAGAGAGAAGAAAAAAAAATTAAAAAAGTAAAAAAATTTTAAAAAAGTTTAAAAAATGAAAAGACCAAAATGCTCTCAAATGTGTTACATAACAAAAGTTTAGAATTTTTTATGTCACAAAAAAAAGTTTAGGGTAAATGTGTCACTTTGGGCAAAGTTCGGGATTTTTCGTGGCTTTTTCCCTTATAATTAAGATGAAGATATGCAATTACACGAAATGTGCATTGGCTAAAGTGTGTCCCAATCCAAATAATAGCCCGACAATGATTGATATTAACTGAGAGATACACGAGTGTTTACTCATACAATCTGGACGGTTCCTTGAGCTTTCTCGCGAGTTATGCTTGATATACTGATAAGACCACGTTAAAAAAATATGTTCTCAAAAGCAATCCCTTATACCTTTGGCCGTCTGATGAAAGTGGCCTGGACATTAAGGCCCTGCATGTTTTCGTTCCTTCGTTCCTCAAAGGAACAGATTTTTTGTTTTTTTGTTCCTGGGAACAAAAAAAGAATAGAAACGCGCGTTTGGTTGCGTTTACATTGCTCTTTTTTTGTTTTTGTTCGAGAACATAAAAAGAAACAGAATGAGAAACAAAAAAAAAAGTTATTTCTTGTTAGGAAACGATTTTGAAGAAACGCTTCTTCTTCTCTCTTCTCTTTTCTTCTTCTTTTCTTCTTCTTTTTTCTTTGGCCGGTTGCCGGCTTCGGCCATGGTCGGCGATCGGCCATTGAGGGCCGGTGACGCCATCGAGGGTCGGCGATCTCGCCGGAGTGTCGCCGGCCCCCGGCGAGCCTTGCCATGGCTAGGCGAGGTTGCTGGCCTCGTCGGTTGGTCGCGGACGCCGGCGACCAGCCGAAAGAAGAAAAAAATAAAAAGAAAGGAAAAATGAAAAATAAAATAAAAATATTAAAAAATTAAAAGAAATAAAAAAGAATAAAATTTACCAAACGTGTTTCTATTCATTTTTTATTTCCGGAACAAATTTACTAAACACATCTTTTTGGTCAAAAATTGTTAGGAATGTAAAACACTTTTTCCTATTTCTGTTCCCTGAAACAATTTTTTAACAGAAACGTTACTAAACACGCCTTAAATTTCTTCGGATAAAAATGTGGCCCACATTGGATGAAAGTGGCAGCTGCACGTCCGAAAGCCAATGTCGATGCTCGGAGTATCTTGATCGGATGCCAGCCAGTTGTAGCCGGACGTCGGAAATGCAACTTTCCAAAATCCTCCACTATTCCAAAAGTAAGTGCGACCGACTTCCGTCCCCGAGCACACCAAACATCCTCTGCTCACTTTGGGTTCACTTGACCTCCAATTCGAGTAAGATCTATACTAAAATAGGTCTAAACTTCGAGTCACGTTCCAAAAGATTGAAATCATTTATTTTGAGAAGGCCTAAAAGGAAGTAATCGTAGAATATGGAATTCAAAGATAAAAGAAAAGTGGACGTAAGTTCTTTTAGTTCGTATGGAATGAAAGCGAGTGTAAATTATACATGATTGCAGGGGAAGCATCATTTTGGTGCAATAATGTATTCCCCTTTCATCGTCTACCCTTAAACATACTATTTTAACCTATTCATTGTTTTATCCTTATGGATTAAGCAAGAAAAATTCATATTCCTTGATAAGTATACAAAACCTGCATTCAGACTAGTAACCAATCGTGGGCACTTCGTCGATTAGACATAGTACTGGAAGATCTCTGATAACCACTCGGGGCCGCCGTCTGCAATTCGGACATACATCTCACGTGTGCGTATACCTCAGTCATATATGTCTTGTTCGTGATGTTGAGGGCTTAATTTTGGAGTACTCTCTTCATGCAAGTATGCTGATTTTGGCTCTCGAAATTCGAAGGCTCTCATCTTCCCCCACTTCCCGTTGTTAGGCATGAACTGTAATGTAACCGTTAATCTTTCCTTTTATTTATTTGTATATCATTCAATTCCAACATTTTTGAGTTTTGACAGAATTAATCTAGGATGTTAGTCTCTAGAGCCAGTAATTTTGTTTCGCTTTTTACATCATCTTCTTTCTGTAGTAGAACCTCAGAGGGACGGTGATGCAAATCTTGACGAGGTAATTGGTTGATGATGGACAAATGTCGCACAAATTACTTCCCGTTTCATGTCTGCTTTCCATTAATCGATCTGCCGATCTTCCATCTCGAGCTTGTCAGCTTGGTGGAAGGGAAAGAGAAGCTCCTGTCGACTGAACTAGCTCTGGTCTCTTCCTGCAACTGCATGACAACAAAAGGAAGGAACCATTTTTCAAAAGCGCCTAGTCAGATTAAATACTATCATACAGCATTGAATTGCATATTGGTCCATGGGCTACCTCTTGAGGTGGAGGAAGATAATGCTCCGTGAGGGAAGTGATAATTTGATTTCGATGCCTGACAGGAGAAGAAAGTTCTTTGCTGCACTCGGTTCAGTGGACGAGGATACGCACTGACTGGATTTATATCTGCCGTGCGCGTGCGAGGAAACTTCTCTGCAGAGATTAGTATGATCCTTGCTTATATATCAAGAAGTAAAAGAGGGCTATATTCTTCTCAAATTTCCTTCCGGTAGGTGGAGAGAAGCGACCAGCGCTAATAATCCCCTCTGAGCGTCACCACTATAAGGGTCCTCCATATTTTATGGAATGTTTGATTTAACTCATAGATTACTTCATACCAAGTGGCCAACGTTGATGAGTTCATTGGCTCAAATGCTAGCAATTTAGACTTCTCTCCACATGAGGTGTGTCGGAACTAGGCAATGTAGCTTGAGTTGCTTACAATATAAAGTGAACTCGTGATTTTGTGGAACATGGATGAATCCTTAGTCACTAAAGTTATCGCTTTAGTGACTTTTTATTGTGATCTATGCACTTACATATTGTGATGAAATGCACAAAAATAATATCAGATTTTAATCCGAACCTCAAATGCATGTCCAATATTCACACACTTCCTCTCCCTCTCTATCTGTGACGCGATGTCTTGCTGCTGCTACTGTCAACCCTTCACCCCTAGCCAGCTCTACCGGAGGTATTCTCCGACGTCGATGTGTTCGTGCATATTTGTGGGCTCGTGTGCCCATATGCAGATGGAGATCACCGCAGCAGCCTTAAGCAACTACCAATGCAAGGTCTTGAAAAGGTAAGCGGGGGAACTAAGGACCTGATACGCTCGCAAATTTCGCCTCCATTCTTCATGGGGCGATTAGTGAAAGTGGGGAAGTAATTGGAAGCAACCAAGTACGTAGAGCGAACATTGAATAGGGCACTCGAGGTGCCTTGATTTGATTACAACAGGTTCTTGCCTTACTATGCGAGTGAGGACGGCACACTCATGTTTGAAGAACCAAGCAATAGACTAAGAGAGGCGGGCAAGCTTGATTTGGCTGATACACTTGAGAGGTATGGCAAGAAATTGGTGGGAAAAAGGAGGAGAAACAGAGCAGCCGAATCATGAGAAGAGCTTTATGAGGCTGAGTATGTGGAAAGGTTCTTCTTACATAGATCTTCTCAATGAGCGGCTGACTAACAAAAAGGAATATTCATTTTCAGAGCGTGTTACAGGACGAGAGGGCTTCTGAATGTACATATCAGATTGAGAAGAAGTCTGGACTAGACTGTCTGGCTGGTCTAGTTTGCCCGCAGTTCTTAATGTTCGCGCATGCATATGCCTATACATGCACACCAAGGGAGAGATAAACGAAGAAGCACCTGAAGCCCTTTCTGTGCTTGATGGGGAAAATCATGCAATCCATTAAACAAGTTGAGTTAGCTTAGTGACGGTTTTCAGGTTCTGTCAATAATCAAGAGATGAACCAGCACCAAGTGCCAAACATTGCGTTAAAGGCAGAGATGATGTTTTCCTGATTTAGGTGGAAAAGATGACAAGCATAAACTTGATCACCGACATAAAATTCTTAAGCAGAAGAAAAGCAGGACTGGATTCACACGTTTTAAGTGTTCGTTTTCTTGGTTGGCTGTTGATTGAGCGATTAATCACGCGTGAAAGCTAGTACTCCAGTTCATTTTGTACCTCAACTAAAAGGAGTTAGACTAGCCAAGATAGTCGGAGCAACCAATCCCATTCAAAGCTAATTCTATAAAAATTGCTCTGGCATCTGGGCATCGTAAAATATATGATCACTCTATTTTATAATTGTATCTTCCATTCTACTAAAACAAACCCCTTACACTTGCATGTTCTCAGCTAGAAGGTGCAGCCCATGCAGGAGGAGGGCCGCTTGAGGTCCCTAGAGGCATAGCACGGATGTTGATGTCGACGGGTAGTAATCGGTATTGGATGTCCAGCTCCTTGAAAATCTTGACCATCTCCTCCACCAGGAGGGCTCTTCTCACCCATTTCTCGCCCATGTCCTGATGGTTCATCCTATGTGTCAACCAAACTGCTATTCTTAGCCTGTTCAATTCTTCCACATCCTTGAATATTATCATTGGTGCAGGGTACCAGTGGTCATTCTTGTTCTCAATGTAACTGCATTTAAGATAGTAATATCAGTCAACTCATACATGATTCCATAAAGAAAGAAAGACTTACCAAGCAGTTGTCTGATTTGAGTAAAAAAAATTAACCCGTGTCACTAGTTTTATTCAGCAGTAATATGATGTTTTACTACAGTATGAAATCTGCCATAACAACAGCTTTTTATTTTATGGGGTCATCAACTTTGAGAATCGGTATATTGGCATAAAACTATGATCTCATAGGCAATTATAAGTCGTGTTAGACGAATTGCACATCATCCGGGAGGAACCCTACATTCTAAATAGTTGCATAAACCGGATAATTTTTACTTATGCATTACTTCTACAAGGCCAGAATGTCCAAAAAAAAGACAACATCCTTTATTGTTTTAAATGGACACCATTTCAGCAAATTCCTCAAATCCTAACACTCAATCATCTAGTCATTACAAAAGCGGGAAGTAGACAACTAAAGGGCAAGGGGATTAGTTAATAATAAAGCTACTGACCTTGTTATTCTTTGTTTCATCACAGCAATCTTCTCAGTTGGTGTAGATATGTGCACACAGAATTCAACTGCATCCCCCATATCAGGACTTCGATAGTAGTTACTGATGGCCTTAGTAGCAAGAAGGCTATTTGGCATTATTATTTTCTGATTGTCATATCTCAGAAAAATAGTCGTTAAGATGTTCATCTCTTCCACCACCATCTGAAACACAATACATTATGGTTTAGAAATGTATATTATGAACCTCTGTTGAATGCACAGACCTCTGTTTGCTTGTGTACCTGGACCCCATCGATTTCACAACGATCGCCGACGTCAAATGGATGCATCACAAACAAGAAAATAATCGCTTCAAATGTCATCTTGCAGGAGTTTCCAAATATGAATACCACAAGTAACAATTGGGAGCTTATGAGAAGCAGAAACTTTATCGTGGCAATTCCTAATATGAGGAGCCATATAACAACTATGAGGATGCCAACTAGAATGTTCACCATCCGATGGAGCTTGTTCACAGCTGTCTTAGTATCATCCAGGGTCAAAGCTAGTGCTCTTCGTTCTCTAAAAGCATTAACCTACATTTCATCCAAATGAAAAGTTAAAGCTCAATTAGCATACACTGCAACTATAGAAGTTCAGCATATGTAGAAAGACATTGTAACTACAGGGTAACTCCAGTTTGAGAAGATTGCATTTATAAGCCTAGTGAGATCAATTGGTTTCATTTTTTCAAGAAGCACCAACTAGTTTTTCGCCGCTTGAGCTATCGAAAACAGTCTCCTTTTGCATATAAATTAAAACTAGGGAGTGCTTTGACCGGCTCTGAAAATATTGTTCCGTTAGAAGTTTTGTTTCCCAACCCAGGGGCCCTTCTCTGCATGAAGAGCAGAATCTATTACCTTAAGATCCACTGAACTATATTTCTAGTTTAATCTGTTGAACTTTGGTTCGACAAGTTAGATAAACATCTATAAAATCTGTAATAACCGGCGTGTTCTAGGGTCCTATACTATCTGATAAAAACCAGTTTTGCTCAATGCCTATGGTGAGACATTGAACAAATTGCTGGATTTTCATCGAACCTTAAATGACCATCTAAATGCAATCCTAGACACAAGGGCTGATAGGTTCTGATTGTGATGCATTGTGTGCTTTTAGGCTGATCGGTTGCCAAGGTCTGTGGATGAGGTCACCATCAGCTATCACTTCATTATATACTAGCATCCCACGACTTACCTCAGAATTAATGGCAGAATTACATTGCCATTAATTCTTTCTTTCTTATACATCACCTCATATGACTTCTACCAACCAGTGCCAAACGAATCAAAACAACAACATGATCTCTTACCACCCAGTTTTTTAAGGATGATTTGCTAATTTTCTGGCTCTCGGATGCTCCTTCAAATAGACTCATTGTCTTAACAGCCTCATCTTCAGGCATAAACCGCATCAAGTCCTCTAGGTATATGTGCCTGATATAGAAGCAGCAAGTCAAAAGACCAATAAAAAGCAAGACCAGTGATTAAAAGGTCATACAGCTGATAGAGTTACAAAGAAAACTTAGATGGAAGGACACAATATCGATTAATGCAGAATGGGAAGTTCAGAATCATGGGAAAGCAGACTGTTCAGCTCCTAGCATAATTTTGCAAGATGATGCCAAAGTTGATAGATAGGGTAAAATTTGGAGCTTTTTCCCAAATAGTTTGGCCTACGAGTGATATAAAGGCCTAATATGGCCAAGACAATGACACGGTTAGGTCTGTGCACGAGATCATCAGGACAATGAAAGAGTAGAACAACAAAATTTAAAAGATCAAAATAACGAGGCATACTTGTATCCCTGCCGAGCTACATTCTGGAAAATTTTCTTTGCCGCTGCTCTCGCCTCACCTTCACTGTTTATTTGATTCGAAGATTCATCTTCATGAGTCGATAACTGCTCATCCAGTGTCTTGAGATTCCCATACCGTACCAAATTCATCAGCCTCTTCATATTCCAGGCAGATACATTCGTTGGGCTCAATTTGTGCAAGTGATCAATTGTGATCCCCTCTTCCTCCTTGTCCTTTCCTCTAGGACTCTTCTGCACTCTCCCGCTCCCTATCACCCTCCCACTACCTTTTGCTGGCAACACAGCCGCATTGAGGTCAGGAGGTATTACAGCCCCCGCCTTTTTCAGCTTCTCGACTTCCACTGCAATCTTCTCCTCATCTTCCTCCGCTTTCCTCATCTCGATTAATGGCGGGCCTGAAAGCGTCTCGATCACATACTGATTGAACAGAGACTCTTGGATCCTATCAAAGTAAGTGCTCACGTGGAAGGAAGATGCCAAGACTTTGACTATAAGAGTCTTCACAAGCCAAAGTAGTGTGCCAACTAAGAGACACACCAGGATCTTGGTAACCACCTGAAGGGCCTCGCTACTTGTCTCTCTCTGAACCTTTTTATCAAACAAGAAGTGCCATGCCACCAAGACCAGCCCTAACCACAGACAATTCTGCACTGCTTTCCTCAACCCATAAACAAAATACAGAACCCTCTTCCTCAGAACAAAGTTTCTCTCGATAAAGAACACAACAATCCTGATCCCCCAACTAGAGACCAACCTCCCACATATCAACACCAACACCATTACCTCCCACTTCCACAGCATAAGATCCCACAGCTTCTTCTTCCTAAGATAAGGAATGGTGAGACTACATACTAGTAAAGCTACTATCAAGACCAAACTCACCCACTCGAGCAAGACCACCAGCTCGAGTCTGCCCTTCTTGTACTGGTCCGGCAAGTCCTCCCCCGCGAAAGGGTCCTCCTCGTCCTCATCCCCACCGCGTTTCGGCGTCCCTTTGGGCGTCCCCAATTTCGACACCCGACCCGATCTCTTGTCCACACGATCCGGCTGGTCCAAGAGCCTCGACTTGTTCTTCACCGCCCCCGTCAGGAGCCGCGACTTCCTCTTGAAAGAGCTGTTGCTATGAAACGACGAGTTCGACGTGCACCTCAAGACTGGCCCGTCTTCGCTCCCCTCGTCCTGCTGCCGCTGCTGACTCTCCACCGAAACCCTGGCGGTCCTGCTCTCGCTGGACCCGGGCTCGCCGAAGGACACCTTGTTCCGGCTCTTCATCGGCGACTCCTCCAAAGGTGGCAGCGGCGCGAAGCCGTCGCCATTGTCGTCGCCGTCGTCTCGCTTGAGCTCCTGCATCTCCAGATCGATGTCGAGCGTGAAATCCCCGGAGGCTCGCTGCTTGTGCAGGAACTGGCCGATCAGCTTCGACGGCGGATCTTCCGACCCCGACCCCCTCTCGCCGCCCTTCCGGAAGTCGAACTCGTCGCCGTCGCTAACTCTGGGCCCGGCACCGCTCGCCCCGCCGCCGCCTGCAACGTCCTCGTCTTTCCAGAAGTCGTAGCTCGAGCCCCTCCAAATCTTCTCGTTCCCCCCCGCGTTCATCGTGGCCCCGCGAACTTGTTCTCCTCAGTGTGTTCGAGAATGTGCCTCCGCTGGAGTCCAGATCACTCTGTTTTCTCGATCGCGATGGGGAAGGAAAGCGACGGAGAGACGTGGCCGGAACGGAAAAGCAACAACGTGGGCTGTGAACGGAGTCAAAAGGATTCGGTGTACCGACGAGTGAATCCAGCGACGAGATACGAGCGATCGACGGCACCAGGGGACGCGTGTTCTTGGGTTTTGGTAATAAAATTGAGTTGCTTTCGTTGAATTTGCAACGGGAACATGCGGCGACATAAACGGTATGAAAACGACGGTCCTTTTATAGTTTAAGGTGTTTTTTTCAAAAAGGAATGTACACTTTTCACACATACCATTACCATATTCTTAACCCCTCTTGTTGATTTGTATCTTTAAATAATCACTCCGTCGAAAAGAGTAAAAGGGTGAATAATTAACCAAAATTCAATTAAGAAAGTAGGAATCTAATTTGATGCCGAAAATATTTGCATGTTCTTGAGGTGATCACATGTTTATGTCGATTTTTTTATTACTTGCCTCTTACGTTTTATCGCTTGATATGCGAATATACTAAGAAAAAGAGAAACCCGAGTTATACATGGAAAAATAGAGCTTCATGAAATATATAATTTTTCCAAAAAAAGAAACACTTAAGAGTTAAGATATAGTAGATATCGAAATCAATTCAAGGGCGCTAAATTGTTGGAGTACAAAAAAAGAAACACTTAAGATATAGTAGATACCAAAATCAATTCAAGGGTGCTAAATTGTTGGAGTATAACATTGTTAACTCGAGGGACATATGCAATCTACATCTTCGATATTGTAATCTGGGGTAGATCAAGATAAGTTTTGAAATGATGATGCAAGAAAACCTATTCCTTTTTAATGTTAGGTTCCAAATACAATCAAGAATGGTAATGCTTCACTTTTCCAAATACTTATACCATACCAAATAAAAGGCATTAAATTTATAAAAATCGTAAAAATTCATGTATAATTAACCTTGCTCAAAGCTTGTGAAGAGACGACCGTATCGTCCTTTCATTTCATGGAGTGGTTTTTTTTGTTTATTTATAATATAAAGTAACTTTCCTTTTAAGCAATAAATTAGATAAAAGAATTGAGAATAGTGGGAAATCCTCGAGGGGGCACATATACTTTACGTCCAAGTCATGGTAAAATCTGTTCACCGTCCGAACTCATTTTTATTCGTTCTGATGAGGTAGATAGTACGCTTGGGTTAGGCGAAAAAGCAACCAGGCATTGGGTGCCAACTCATAAAATTTGTCTCTTTTTCTCGCCTCTGGCGTCACCGATCACCGGAAAATTCTGTGAAAAATTATAATAAAAAAGAAAAAGTGGTGATTAGTGTGTGAATGGGTCGGCGATGACTCATGCGAGATGTGGCGAGGATAAGAATGGGTTGGACACATGCTGTCGATCCGTGAGTCTTTCCGTAGCAATAGGTCGTCGGTGATTTGACTCGCTTTCATGTTGATTTTTCATAGGCAAAAAGCCTCCACATGTGCGTCAACACACTAATAGTAGACATTTTTTGCACCTTTTTTAAGTATTCTAAATTTTGTCTTTTTTTATTTCCATTTTTTTTTCTCCTTTTTACTTTTTTTTGGTCTGTAGCAATGGCCATAGACAAGGACAGACGCTCGTTTAAATCTTGTGGGAGTATTGCAATCGCCGTCTGATTTAGCAAAGGTAACCCTCTCTCCTAGGTGAGGCTTTGCTGGCCATCACTTGTGGTCAACAAGGCCTCACCTGCTCTGCATGTAATTGGTCACCAACTATTGTTGAAAGTGGCTACATGCTAGATAAAAAAGAAGAAAAAACTAGAAAATAATAAAAAATTGTGAAGATTGTACACATCGACAAATTTTGACTGAAATCAATCGGAATAACTAAATTGATAAATTATCGAATTATTTAAGATTAAATTAATAAATTATCAAAATGTTCATAATTAAATTGTTACAATTGAAAAGATTTAGGATTGAATTAACCATAGATTTAGAACTTTTCCCCAAATTTATAAACAGCCTAATTTGTCACAAAATCGTATTAGGGATTTTTGGCTCTGTTTCCCTTAATATGATTTTGCTCTGTTTCCTCATCCGTGCTTCTCTCCGTATGGATTTTCATAATGCCCAATTCGACAGGCGTAAGCCGCAATGAATCAAATCGTCGCGAATCTTCTAGCGATCCCACCTTTGTCCGGCGCGCGAAAATTTGCCCCGGATGCTGCCTTGATTGCATTGAGGAAGGGCATATGGTCTAATCTCTCTTCGAATATTGTCTTAAGATTTGTCTTTCCCCCTTTTTTCTTTCCGCGGCCTTAGGACATTCGACGTCAAAGGATGATCGGTCGGGAAAGGGTGTCGCGCCTCCATTCGAAACTGATACCTTGGCAATCAACCATCGATACTATACCTTGGTCACAAGGAAATTATCGTCGATACAAAAACACTACGATTACTTTCTCCAAAATTCGTAGTGAGCAAATTTCTTCATAAGATTGCCCATTAAAAATTTCCTTCTTCGATCAAGATCCATGTATAATCTCAAGATAGTTGCACGCTAAGATTTGAGAATTCATACAAGGCACATCAAGGTTTTCTTCTTTTATCTTATTGGTATACCAAGTAAAAATTGATAAGAGATTCGAGCAGGCGACATGATGGTTTGTGCAAATTTGGATTTCCCATACCAAGTGATCAAAGAAATGAAGACCTAAGTGTACTCATTTTCCAATAATTGCACGATTACAGTCGACATTTTGAGGGAAATATAAAAAGTGACACGACTAACCAATACCACACCGTAATTTAAAACAAAGCAATGAGAGGTTTGAAGGAAATCCATCACTGTCGATCAACCTCTCATCCTTGCCAACATCAGCCAACCTGACTTCACGATCTACAAAATACAGAGTGAGAAACGCTCAGATACACAAGGTAAACTTCTCAATTTATTATGTTTCGGATTGCGCCGACGCCGTGGCGCTCGCCGATTCCCTAATCTCAAGGCAGGTCGGGCCCGTAACTCGGGCTGCCGTCCGGGGGGAAGTGCCCGTTGAGGCAGTGGTATCTCTTCAGCAATTCGGTCCTAAAGCTCGAGGGAGGGCACGGCCGGCACACCAGCAAAGCGCACACTTCTCCCTGGAATATTTGCCCGCTCCCCGGCGGCTCGACCTGCTCGTCCGGGCTAGACAAATGAGCATTCGAGAAGGACAAGGCGCAGAGAGCCCCCACCAAGATGAGCTTCAAACCCGAACACGTCCCCAAGCCAGCCATCAGGCCTTCCTCTAGAGAATCCTTCTGGTACTTGCAGCGGTGCTTAGCAACTTCTCTTTTGCTGAAACAACAGCTCCTTTAAATACTGAGGGAAGGGACTGTTTCTGTTTCCTGCAGAATTAAATGACGACATCAGGTTGAAGCCTTGATGCTACGTCGGTTATACTAATGTTCGCATTGAAGATGATTAATTAAACAGGTGATGCTGCATTTGTAATCCAGAGATTGATTAGAGTGAGAGAATCAACAGAAATGGTGAAAAAGTCGATAATTTGCTCGAATAACTCAGCTTTAGTAAGAATGATCAACATTTATTTCTCCTCACTTGGTGGAGATTAGTAAAACGCCTGTCTCGTCTCCCCCATCCCGTGTGCCTCTTTAATCTAACACGACGCATTGTCCATGTAATATTTGGTGGTTTGCTGGCTATTGCAACGTCACTTTATCTGGCTCATTGATATCGTACACAAATTCACATCGCGTGCTGATCGATGAACATCCTTAACCATGCATGCTACAAGATCTCGACCGAATGAGCGCCGACTCAATAAAATCTCACAAAGATTATGCTTACTTAGAGAAGTTAATGCGATACCAACAAATATATCCGCATATAAGTCAAAATTTAGTAAAAATTTCGAGGTGAATCTTTTCTCAAAGAAAGACCTGATCGGGCATTTTTATTTGGAGGCTTCTTTTCCCCCTTTCTTCCTTCTTTTCTCTATTCATCATCTTCTTCCTTCTTTGATTTCCCTTCCCCTCCAAGCCAGTCCGAGCCCCTTCAGTGGCCCCATCTCTTCGTTCAACGTCCGTTCTTCAGTAACATCCCACTCGTTGGCCCCAAGTCTTGCCAGATCGAGGAAATCAACGTCCGATCTTCCTTTGCGCGCAATCTTCATTTATTTATTTTTAACCTTGCTGCTTTGGAAAGGATTGAGATGAGCGAGATGGTGGGGACTTTTCTGGCAACGACGCGGCTCCTGAAGGAGGCATGGAGCGTCAGCACATCACAAACGCGACGGTGCATGGAGTCTTTGTAGCGGAGCAAGTTGAGGGCATGGGTTCGGCATTCTAAAGGGCCCAAATGCTACCGATGCCACATTCGGATCCAAATTTCCGGAAACTGGCGCCACTAGATGTGGCAGGCCACGAGCTGTTTGCACCGTTAAAATGCCCATTATGACAGCAAAGAGCCGGACTTGGGATTTTGTCAAAATTTATTGCCACCGGGAAGCCGTGAGGAAACAGTCGCCAGAATCGGGCCCTAGGACATTGTATCATTGTATGGGCTACACCACACTGAGAGCAGCCCATTTTTGCTGCATGAAAATCATCCAAGCCTTCACCGCCATTCAACTTCACTGGAAGTGAGTTGGCTGGTGCAGAATAAAGAACAAGAAGGCACAGGAACATTAAAAAAAAAAAAAAAAAAAAATATGAAACGAAAAAAATGCTTCTAAACAGAAGTACCCATGATCAGGGCTCGAAGGTGTTAGATGCACATGCTCAGCTAGTGAGCTCGGACGCTTATTTAACACTAAGTTCAAATAAGATCTACTCCAAGCTCTTTATTGAGAAAATGACCCAATTTCAGGTCATTATTTAAAAATTTCTCTCAAAATTTGTGTTATGTGGCTGAGACATACGTCAAATTAGTATTTCACTCTACGCATAATGAAATTGCACAAAAATGAACCCGTGCTCATGCAACCGGCTATTTGTACAACTAAGTGAACTTATGATTAACATTTCTCATCAATTCAAGGAATGAGAAGCCAATAGCGTGGATAATCCGCCAGA
This sequence comes from Eucalyptus brandiana, assembly GCA_014182725.1. NCBI lineage: Eukaryota > Viridiplantae > Streptophyta > Magnoliopsida > Myrtales > Myrtaceae > Eucalyptus > Eucalyptus brandiana. The sequence continues at coordinate 37,830,996 of CM024669.1, forward strand.
TCACGATGTTGGCTCTGCACAAACTCTGAGGGAATCAATGAGAACGTCCTCGTTGAGATTATGACCTGTCGGAAGAAACAGGTAAATGGAACCTCGATTTAAGGTTGAAAAATCACCCTGAGCTTTGCAGTACATTACCAATAAACACTATCTTGTTCATCGGATTCTCTTCATCTTTCCATTTGCGAGCTGGAACAATGTCATATATCTCCTTGACAGCCTGCCAAACAGTTGAAAGGAAAGATTTTGAGAAATAGGACTTACGAAATCAATGAAAGATCTTCCCTATGTTTGTGGATAGCTGCATCACTGGTTTCAGCAAAAGCATGCAGAAAGATGTGAGAAATATATGCAAGGAGCCTACTTTAATCTCACGTGGAATGAAGCAGGCCTAGGAAGTCCAGTCTGAATGCATAGATACAAATCCTTAATGCTGACAATTTTGTGCATGGATGAACTTGGCCTTGGGATGGGGGGAACAAATTCACTATGCTATCAATGTCAGACCCCAAAGGAAAAGCCCAATCACTTATATACAATGCTATCAATGTCACCTAATATAATGGTTTACCTGCAAAGTATGTAGCATGTTTGAATTCAAGACACTCAGGACCCCTTTACAACGGTATATGTCCATGCCATATTTCTTATCCCAAAGAATCTCCTCAAGCCATGAACGAACCTGCATGAAAAGCCACTGAAAAATTACTAAGCTTCAAAAGGGAAATAAAAGAAGAGAAAAGGCAAAGGCAAGGCGAAGGCCCCTTAACTTGGATTTCTTGTCTACCCTCAAATTTATTCTTTCCAAATTATCCCTCCCACACAAATGGCAGTAAATTAAAACCTACTACTCGATGTAAGATCATCTAGCACAATGGATGCAGCATACTAAAATATGCAAAGAGAAGAAGAACAAGCCTGGTATGTTGCGACATAGTATAGACTTCAATGTACCAAAACCATTCACGACAAAGTGGAGATTACTTATTTAACCGTAAATGGTCCTTTCCCTAAGTTCTTGATCTCGATATTACATGTATTATGGAATTCCTATACAATTTTCCAAACCTACGAAACAATTAATCTTTACTGTCAAATGGATGGAGACCCAAGCATAAGAGGAACCATGTGCTAACCCCGACTAAGTGGAAACAAATTTCGCAAGTTGTCATAAATGAAACTCCTGTGAAGTATAAGATAATGGCCAGAAGCCATGAGGAAATTCTCTCAATCTGCGCATGCATAATATCTTAACTGTGTGAAAATAAGAAAGTAACACCTCAAATGTTACAAAACCAAAAATATAGACCTCTATTGAGTAATTGGAGGAGCACTCCATGCTTCTAAAAGCAGCAGTCAGCTGTAGACTTCCTTTAGTGTCAAATCTCCAAATGCCTAGATAAGAGAAATCCCAAAGACATAACACTAAGTAAAAGGACGCCAAATAATGTCTTAAACTATGAACTACCTTCATTGTGAGAAATATTTATGACATTATTTAAGCTAAGTGATGCCTCGTCTATTTACTGGGACCATGTGGATACTCTCAGGGATACAAAATCCTTCATACAGATATTTTATCAGCACAATGATATTTCCAAACCTTACTAAAGCCACTCATTATATGCATTCTAAGTCTCGTTATGTTCCACCTCCATAGATTGAAAATGTTTACATGACACAAATATAAATTACCAGACTAACATCGTAGTTTCCACTATCCTCCAATGATATTGCAGTTAAATAAAATATGAATACAGATAATTCCCAATTAATTTGCTCACTAGAAGTTCCAAAAATCATACTGCTGACAAAGGATGTATATCAGTAAACATGACCCTTGTGTCTGTACTTCATGCATTACCTTATTGAGATCAACTTTTCGAGGCTCACAAATGCATAACGTGCGCACTCCATTGTCATGAAGTTCTCTACCAGAAAGAGATTGATTTTCTTGCAGCAAGGCTTCTAAGTGAGCAACGCGCTGAAAGAGTATATTGAGCAATATGATTAACTTAAAAACGGGAGTCATTAACAAGTATAATTAGTGAAGATACACATAACTTACTGTAGCATCATAGGCTTGCCGATCCAAAATTGTTGACAAGTCAACTTGACATCTAACAGTGCGAATGATTTCAGCAATAGAGTTAATGCCATGTATTTCCTTCTCCAATTCTTCCAAGGCACCAGTGGCCTCTGAGGTAACCAAATCAACCTTGTTAAGAATCACCACATCCTACAACAGTAAAAAGTTTCTGTAAGAGCCTCCTACATTCCAAACTCTCCTATCCAGCAGTAAAATAAAGACAAACATGACGAAAAAATCATGGAGAGGGCATATGTGCACTAGAGTGAATGAACTAAGCTGCACGAAAACCAATAAAGCAAATCTTACCGCAAATGCAAGTTGAAGAAATGCTTCTGGAAATGAAGAAGAGTCACGCCGCTCATTGAGCTGCAATCGGAGGTTTTTAGCATCTACAACCTAGTAAAGGAGCAGGCATATCAAACAAGGGCTGAAGAAACAATAGACTTCATCAATGATGATTTTTGTCCTATAAATATGTAGACAATATGAAAAGTATATTAACTTCGCCATCCCTGAAAAGCAAAAAAAGAAGGAAGCGAAAAAGCCCAAAAGGGAAAAGGAAAGTACAAGAGGGTCCTCATATATGGGGCATTCTGCTTTTCAAGTATACAGACAAAGCAAATATAAAGTAATTGAGTTCCAAGTTCCACCTTGCATTATATGTCTACCCAAGCAAATTGGAAGAAGTAGAAGCGCAGCTAATACACCTACCACCTCAAGATCAAACATAACAATGACTTGCTCCAGCTGTTCGATAAATAGACAAGTAGGGGATGTAAAAGTTTCAGATTTTAATTAGGGAAAGTAACATGGGATTTCCAGCCAGAAAAAAACTAATTGAGAAAATATACCCAAGCGCTTACATAGTTTCACTTTCAAACACATAGTCTAAGGGGAAATGAATAAAATGTCAGCAAGTGTAATCTAAGCCTTCCAAAACAAACTAAGATGTCATTTAATAACTTATTACTGTGACAATGGAGTCGAGCTTCACAGAAGATTCAAGCTGCTCATCCAACCAAAGAACAGATGCAAGAGGAGCAGGGTTCGCCAAGCCAGTCGTTTCCAGCAATATATGATCGAGCCTATCGTACCGGAACAGCAACAAAGGCAATGGTCAGTTTCTGCCATAACATTCTAATTATACAAGACAGTCCTGAACAAATTTCAATCATAGAGAAAATTAAGCAGAACTTACTGCTGAAAATGATAAATAGATCGAGACAAATCCAGAAAAGAGTGTTGTCAACCTCTTAGGCTCATACGCATCAGATAATTCCTAATTAGGCTAAACGTCCTTATTAGATGAGGATCACGACACCAACAACAACATAATCCCAGTCGCGCAAGCTGAATTATAAAAGCAGGCATCATCACTACAGAAAGCTTGGGCTACTCCCTATAAAGCATTCCCCGCCTTCTTCTCCTCTCTCACTCAAAGCTGCTCTGCTATGTCTCCCATCCGGTGTCGTTAGTGCTTGTCTCTCCTTTCTTAAATTGCTCATCTTCCTCTACTCTACTCTACTTCGCTTCTGCTTCTCAGCTTTGGCTCAACTGGTCAAGCTTGAAAGCTCTGCCTACTCTTCATTTTACTTCCTCCACAATACCACATGCTCATTCCAACACCAAGACAGCACAATACATCTCCAATTGGCGGCAGAAGTGAGGAAAACCATGCGAAATGCAAGAGAGAGAGGGTCCACAGACCTTTCTTTCCTCTGAACAAGTTGCTCGAGGGCTTGAACCAGACTGTGCTTGACGGTGCAGCAGACGCAGCCATTCGCGAGCTCCACCCACTCTTCGACGAGATCCCCGCCTTCCCCTTCGTTGATCATCGCCCTCTCCACCCCGATCTCTTCCCCGAACTCGTTCAGTATCACGGCTATCCTCTTCCCGTGCTGGGAGTTCAGGACGTGGTTCACCAGCTGCCCACAATCATTCATTGCATCCCCCAAGACGAAGTCGCGGTGAGTTAGAAACGAACGAAAAACCTCAGAAATTCCAGAAACCCGCCACGAATCCGAGGAACGGAGACGGGTGCGACGCTCACCGTGGATTTGCCGGCGCCGAGGTAGCCCGTGATGACGGTGACGCCGACCGAGGCGCCGCCGTCTACGGGTCGCCGGTTCGGGTCGGACGCTCCGGGTATTTCGATCGCCAGCGGCGGGCCTTCGTCAAGTTCGCCGTCGTCTTCCATGGCCGATCGGAGGGAGTTCAGCTCGGAGGGTTTACGAGAAATTTTCACTTGGGCCTCCCCAAGGGTCCCTCTATATCCAACGTCCACCTAAGCAAAAAAATAAAAATAAAATAAGGTTTTTTTTTTTTTTTTTTTTTTCCAGAAAATTATTGGCCAAATGGCCAATGTCCAATGTCAACAACGTTATTCTTCTCTTTGTTAATGTATAATTTGATATTTCCAACTTCGATTTTGTTCGTTACCTCATCAATTTGATCCGGTTGACGTTATATATAACAATTCAACTATATCGCATAATTATGCACGTCATAAAATATTAAATAAGTTCGAGGTGAAAGTTGAATTAGGCTTTTGAGGTAAGATTTATAGCTTTATAATCTGATTCTACATGTTGGCATTTAAGTGTCATAAAAGTTCCGAGAGATTTGAATTTAAATTAGGCAAAATGTTGATGTGCAAGATTCGGATTATTTAAGTGAAGAGTAAAAAGTAAAATTCAATTAAGAAGAATTCAATAGTTGACAGGAGTCGATAATTTCATGGAAGTGTTCAGGAATTTATGTATAAAGGTGAGAGTTGCAAATGGTATAATTCTAGTAGTATCAAAGAGTTTTGAATTCTGTACTCAAGCATTGGGCCGTACCTATATCTTGTTAGGAGGATCATTCCTTGTCCACCAAATCAATCAAGACAATGATCGGTTTGATTATTCATACCGTCCTTAACTTGGTGATTCCATCGGAGTTGGGATCTTCATTCTTGATTACATCAAGAACCTTCTTCCTGGCCTCCTCCTTGCCAACAAGAATGAACCACTAGGAGGAACATTACTTGCGTCGGCATCACGATGGCGATTTCTTCTTCGGCCAAGTAGAACGCCTTGCACTCATTCACCATATCATCGACCGTGATTTTCTTGCTCTCATCTTGTTATGGTAAACCTTCACAAGTTGCCTTAGGAGGAAATCATTCCCATAGACATAGTCACCTGCTTCTCCAGCCATCACCTTCTTCTCTCTTTTCTTGGCGATCTCCAAGATTGCATCACGCACGCCTTTCTCGATCTTCTCGACTTCAATTTCATCCGCTGTCTTCCAAATCTTACTGTGCCCGGATTCTACAAGAAACGCCTTAGTTTGTGAATCTGAATTATAGATTGATTTTCCGACAAATGCGTGTTCAAGTCTCCATTTACCTTACTAGCTAGCTGCATTTACTCTTGTGAATGAGGTGAATATAACATCATTATAATTTACAAACCGCCACGGGTAGTCGAAAGTGACGCCAGCCACCGTGATCAGCATCGTCAAGACTTCATCGCCGGACCTATGATTCCCATTAACTAATATTAGTGTGCTAGTGTCTTTGCCGGACTTTCCAGACCTCGACGCTACTGCGTCGATAGCGGACGAGGTGTCTCGATTGGTCAATAGTCGCCATTCCCGTTTGCTTAATACTCAAATTGCCTAATTTAGATAATTGAATCTAACATGGTTTTATTCGGATTTTTAGGCATACCTCAATCACAAAAATTCCTCTTATTAAAAATCTTAATAATCAAGGATTTGAGCCATGAGATGTTAGATCGGATTTTCTATTATTTTGATTTCTTGTTTTGGGTTGTGCTGAATATATTGATTATATGGGTTTATTATATTGCACGTGATTAATATGAGAAAATTTCCAGTTTTGAAAAATACAAAAATTGCATAACATGATAATACACATTGCGCTCATATGTATTTTTTTTTTTTTATTTTAGGATAATGACTTAGGAGCCATGTAGTAATTTAGAAAATTTCTTGATTTGGAATAGGATGTAATCTGAATTATTTCCTACCACACATATTTCAAGCAGTTTCTATTTTAACTTAAAAAATTCATAAGAATAACATGTGTATATTATATAGGATTAGTCGCATAAATTTCATCTCATCACTTGCCACGGAACGAGCCAAAATTATTAAAACAATCGGTTGGTCAATCTCGGGGGGCGCACCGGCTTCCATAGTTTCTGGTCTCGTCTCCCGACAATTTCACAGGTCGGAATGGAGCCAGACAAATTCTATGTACCAGCAAATATCTGTCGGCACACATCTCCCTGCATAGATTGTGTTCTACATAGTAAATAAAGAATGCGCCAAACCACAACATTTTTATGCTGATTAAGAAGGATGATACGCTGATCATCAGCATCCCCCAGCCCCCATTTTCATGTTCGACAGATCCTAGAAGCACACCACAGGGCATTGGAATATGAAGGCATCAATGGACATCGTTCTACAACTCTTAAGACAAAATTCTCATGCCGGTAAACCAAGCTCCAGTGGTTGAAATATTACTTGAAGTCCATGTTTCACACCAATCGTGAGGACTTGAACTTGACGGTGGACATATGCAGGGAGCAATTTGAAAGTGTAGCATTGCAGAATCATTGAGGGAACAATCTTCGTCTTGTGCATCGCAAAGTTCATGATTGCGTAAATTCGAGGACCAAGCTGAGGGGAATGAACACGACTGGATTGCTGTTGGCGAATTCCCCAAGCTGGTCCAGTTTGAAGAGATGCATGTCTTCTCCCTAGATTCCATGGTCATGGTGAAGCTTGAGATTTCCTACCAAGATCTGAATATTGCTAGGAAGAACAAGTAGGCATGATGTTCCCAATCTAAGTTACCTAATTAAAGAAATCCTAGATGGGGCCACCCGAATTTTATTATTCTCATGAGATTGAACTTGTTTTTACCTACCAAATTAACCCCAGACCAAGAATCAGCGTTCATATCTTTAATTTTCCAATAACATTAGAGTCAGGAACATTGTTCCGAACACATGGAGAATCTCCTTTCTAGCTTCCTCTTGCCAATTAGGGTGAGTCGCTAGGAGGAACCACGACTCATGTCATCAATGCATCGGTGGATTCTTGTTCGGCAAGGTAGAATGTCTTGCATTCATCCACCGGATCATCGATCGTCATCTTCTTATTCTTGTCCTTGTTACGAGAAGCCTTCATAACCTGTCCAAAAAAATTATTCCTAAAGTCAGCTGCCTCACCAGCCTTCACCTTCTCTTCCCTTTTCTTGATTCCCAAATATGCATATGCCTTTCTCGAGCTTCTCCCCTTCTATTTGATCCGCCGTCTTGCTTGGCAAAGCCAACTTCAATATCTTGTAGAGGTTACCTTTTCTTTTGAATTTATATCTCATTAACTAATTTGGATGATAGAGAGCGGATTCATTTTATCACAATTGAAATTTCATAGATATGTATTTCACTCGTGGTCAAGCCAATAATTAAAAAGACACTAGTTATTGGTTGAGGAATGAAGCCACGAAGGCATTCCATAAGTCAGGTACCTTTGTTTAACTACAGAAAAAGGAAATTTTCAAAACTTTAGTGCAATGAATGGGTCTTTCGGCATTCCCGAGAGCATGAATGCACACAAGCTCTAACTTTCTTCATGTCCACTCCAACTTTCTTGGTGTCTACATGAATTCAAATATGAAACAAGAGATTAAAAATGTTGCTCACAACAAAATCGAAATTAATCTTTTTTTTGACAAAGTATTTATATTGAAGTGCAAGGAAATGAAAAGATCTTATAAGGAACCATCCTCTCATAAATAAATTATATCAATGAAGTAATTATAAATAAAACAAGATTATATAGTAATCCGTGTGCACATATCTGCACCAATTGAGAAAATTGTCATGATGAAACAAAGAATAACAAGGTCAATAGCTATTTTATCAGTTAATCCATTTGCCCCATTTAGTTATTTACTTCTTGTTGCGCACGATAATCATTCTATTTCTGTTCAAAAACTATTTTATTTTTCTCTTTCGAAATAGATTTTTTACTTTAAAAATAAGTTTGGAATAAAAATCGAAGTAAATTTTTTTTACTTCTTTATTTCTAGAATATAAATGAAAAATAAAAGCTCTTATCATCATCGTTCTCACTATTAGCTAGTCGCCTATTCGCCGCCATCAACTGCCGTCCACTGTTCGTCGCCATAGCTCTCTAGCCGCCGGTCGCTACTCCTCGGTTGTCGTCCATCGACCGTCGCCTCCGGCCGCTTGTCACCATTCGTTGCTCACTATCTGTTGGTCGTCGTTAGCCGTCCACTATTCGCCGCCTATTGCCTCCACCGGCCGCCGCCTCTATTCAAGAAGGAGAAATTTTGTATTGTTATCAAACGAATTTTTATTTCGGAAATAGAAATTTTGTTTCATTATCAAATACATATTTTTACTTATAAACTCTTCTAAGAATTGAAATAGAAAAATCTATTTCTCTTTCAAAAATCAATTTCTAACTAGAATGGTTAACATTCGCGCCCTTAATACTAAATGATTGAGCATCGGGATTTGAGGAGCTTGTGTCGTATTGCAATAAGACATCCGATTACTACTAAATAAAACAAGTGTCACGGTTTAATTGGTTTAGTAAGATGGGCGTGCATTGCATGAAAGATGCATGTTTAATGCTAGAAGATGCAAGTTTAATGCACCGCTCGTCGATCTCGAAAATTTGGCAACCAATGAGTTTGTGCATTAAACGTGCATCTTTCGAGAGATGCACGTGACCAAAGATGGACGTTTAGTGCAGCACGGGCTAGATGGTTATAATATGAGACTTATAATTGCCAATAAGGTCATAGTTTTTGTTTGTCAATATACTAATTCTTAGAAGACCCCATAAAATAAAATTAAAAAAACTGTTGTTACGGCGGATCTCATATGCATCCGAGTTGGGTTTATACCATTATTTTTAATGCAGTTACATCAAAAACAAGAAGGACCACCGGTCTCTTGCGACAACGATCATGTTCAAGTATGTGGAAGATTTGAATAGGCTAAGAATAGTAGTTCGATTGACACACAGGGCACAGGATGAACCACCAGGACATGGACGAGCAAGAAGAGCCCTCCTGGTGGAGGAGATGGTCCAGATTTTCCAGGAGCTTGACATCCATCACACGCCCAGCTGAAAAGGCACAATCTCCATAACAAAAATCTTACATTTTCCTTGATACTTGCCAAGTGCATCTTTGATTTTTCCCTTTTGGGAGGCAAAATTGAAGGGGTGATCGCCTTTCCTACAAGGTGCCATATTCTTTTAAAGTTTGTTTTATATGTTCTCCTATGAACAGACGTCATCAATTTTTCATCCGCTCGTACGTTGTCGATGCATATTTAGTGGTTATTTTATTTGACTTTTAACTTTTATTTCTCTTTTTTATATTCTACAGGAGATAAGACACACACTATTCACATGCATGAAACAAGACTGTTACGATAAAAATGAGTTATTTGTAATTGCGGTCAAGTTTACACATTCTGCGAATGGATGAATCCCTACCTTATGGGTTGACCAAGTTATGAATGCCGAATGCTGAACCTTGGCATTGCCCCCACTTGATTGATAACGTGCAGGCTACCAAAATAGGCCTCGAAGATACATAACATGCCATTTTCAATGAACTAGTCTATATTTAGAAAGGAATTTTTCTATCTCGAATTTACGCATCTATCTATTCTCAAACTTTTTGATAAGAAAATCTCGGCTACTGAGCAATTAATCTCGTTAGATTTATAAAAAGTAATTCTGGAATTGCATCTGTCGAATGTACTTAATTAGGAAAGATCCATTTTTAAAGCATCGGCCATGCACCCGGTAAAATATCAGAACAGGCTTGGTTTTTTGGGGATTTACTGGAGAAGTCACCTAACTCGAGAGAAGATCTTTCTCGTGAGCAAGAGACAAAACAGGGCACGGAGTTTAGCCTTCTTCGGCAGTTGTCCTCGTACCTCGGAATCCCCCCGAAAACCCACCAAATCTCGACCGTCCAATGAGGCAGAACGATCTGTGCTCTCGCCAGCACACGTGCACCCCAGCTTTTGGCTACCCCGAACCTCTCTGAACATCTTTTTCAGCTTCGATGGTGCATGGAATTCTCCTCCAACAACAACAAGAAGGACCAACCACAGGAGAGAGAGAGAGAGAGAGTCAATAGTGCGTTTGCTTTGATTGTTCTTCGCATAGGCCCGTGCCCGTTCGTCGCCATCATTAGCGACCCACTCCCCTTCAAAGTTTTGAATTGTTCTCTTTCACCGATTTTTTGAACATTCAAGAGAGGGACGTGATGTGAGAACCGAGGGTAAAAGGGTATAGGATTTGGAGGGCCTGTCCATTGGTGGGTCTGGATCGTGTACTTTGGGAGAAAAAAGAACCAGTCACGCTTCGTTCTTTTTGTGGACAAAAGTTGCGAACTTTCTCATCTTGCTGAAATCATCCGGCACATCAGATATGAGCTTCTTGATCTGGAACTGAAATTTCCTCTGCTTTTCTGCTTCATCTTTCTCACCACAACTTGAGGGTTCTTCTGGTCGAAGGGGATGGGCAAAGAACGCGGAACGCAGCATTTTCTGGAGATCTGAGGTATGCACTAGGCGGTGATCTGCTTATTTACACTAGTGGTTTGCTGACGTTTTAGTTCTGCTCTCCTCTGTATCTTTGGTTATTCAAAGGGAAATGAATCGGAAGATGGACTTTGTGTGCAAGTATTGCAACAAGAGGTACCCGTGTGGGAGATCTCTAGGCGGTCATTTGAGCTCTCATAAGATAGTGGATGGTCTCGCTGGAGAAGATGGTCGACATTGTAATGATCATAGGGGCAAGGAGTTTCGAGCCGAGGGGAACTCTGGCCACTGCCTCCGTGAGAACCAGAAAGAAACGAGGTCGTTCGAGGATTTGGGCAGTAAATTGCGCGTAGGGAATGTGTGTAGAGAGTGTGGCAAAGGGTTTCAGTCATTGAAAGCTCTTTGCGGTCATATGGCTTGTCATTCCGAGAAAGAAAAGGGGACCAATCACAGAAAGGATGAGTTGGAGTACAGTGAGAAGCAGATCCTAGAAATGGATGTAGTCCCTGATTCAGAGGCGTCAGCTCACATTCAGTGCAGGAGATCAAAAAGAATCAAGTGTAGAGTTCCTGAGAAGATCTTAGTCAGCGGTTCATCTGCTGTTTCTGAAATCGGACAAGAACAAGAAGAGGTGGCAAAATGTTTGATGATGTTATCCAGGGATACTAGTAATTTGAAGGGTGCTTGTACTTGGATCCGAGATGGTTCAAATCACAATTTAGATCCTTTTGAAGCTAAATCATTGTCGAGTGATGTAAGAAGTGGGAAATCGGGTGAGATTGATGTTTCTAACAGCTACTGTTCTGGATATGTTAGAATTGGAGTGAAAAGGACGGAATCTGATCGTTCTGTCGAGGACAGTATCAGCATTCATGAGCTTAAGAATCGTAAATTAGTCTGCGGATCTAAAGCTAGCGAAGATGGTGTTGAATGGAGGAAATTGTTAAACAGAATCAAACACGAAGCTGAAGGAGTAGAAGGCACCATAAGGGAAGCATCAGATGTTTCAAGAAAGAGAGTCGAAAATGATATGCAAAGATCATTCAGTGATTGGAAAAATGGATCTGTGATCGTTGAGAAGATCTTCGACTCTCCCAAGAAACTTGCTAAGCACAAAGACTGCCATAAGAAGTTAAAGATGGGTGCCTCGTCTGAATATGAGAGTAGCAAAACCGGCGGTGAGATTGATACATCTCACAATCCTGCACGAGTGATTAGAGATCAGGAGTTTTGCACTGGTGAAACTGCGACTCAAAAGGAGAAAAAGACAGGTACGAGGAAAAACAACAGGCACGAGTGCCCGATCTGCTTCAGGGTCTTTCGGTCAGGCCAAGCTTTAGGAGGTCACAAGAGATCGCACTTTTTAGCAGGGTCCAAAGACAAAGCGATGGCGACAAAGCAGGAAGTTCATGAGGTTCCTGGTTCAATTGATCTCAACCTTCCAGCTTGGGAAGAGGAAAATGGTGAGGCCGGTTTATTGTCATGGTAAAGGTTGGTCTCTTCCAACAACCCTTGGGCATGAAGTTGGGGGACATTCCAATGTTCACCAGCCCAATCGGGAGAATCGTTCACTTTTCTTCCTTTTGCCCCAGATTTAACTGTCCCAAGATGATCTACATTCTGCTTATGATTGTGAAGAGTTTCACCAGAGAAGATCTCAATGGAAGTTCTCAAATTATTTTCTCAATCCTTGCAATTTCCTGAAATGTCTCTATAGAGATGAAAAAAAAAGGAATGTAAAAAAAGAAAACTTTGATTCATTTTGGAATAGGTAGCTGGATTCAGTGATAGTTTTCTTGAATTTTACACTGATTTCCTGCCCTGATCACTGAGGATCTCTTTTTGCCTGATAAATAATAACTCTTGCTCTCATAGCAATGATTTGCATATTCTTTGTTGCAAGCATTTCCGACGAAGCCATCTGCTTCAGAGGAAGAAGTTTACAGTGTTTGATAAATGAGAAAAGCGGCAAGGGAAGTTTCCTTGGGCCTAGGCAGAGCACTGTGCATTCACATGTAAACCACGGCAGCCGATATGCCAGAAAACCTCAAAGATTGATTGGCATGTGCCTTCTCTTTTTGCACTAGCTAACCAGAAAGATTAGCAAGAACTTCAAATTCTTTCTTTCTTCTGATCTCTTCCCCTGTTTCTTGAGAATGTTCCAAGTATCGAACTCACACGACGATCCTGATTTTGGCATTTGAGGAGTTAAAACACGAAACCCTGGTAATCCGCCTTTCACTACCGGACCAGGATGCGGTTCAATTTTGAAAAGGTTGCAAGCATCGGTATGGCATTTCAAAGATTATCCGTGAACAGGGAGAGTGGTTGGTCTACCACCCTTTGGATTGAAGGCTGGAAAGAATGATTAGTTCCATCGGAATCATGAGGAATCGAAGCCAATTGATGCACCTTTTATTCTTCAAGAAGAAATGTGGTTATGGTGGTTGTGGAGTCACCTACCAGTGGACACATTGCAGTGTACCTGTCTGCTTCATCTGCCTCACATATTACTAACTTGACAAGATGGGTAAAGTCCAGAAATCCTAGTTTACATCATCTCCGTCACATTGTCTACTAAGAGTCACGCGCATAAGCAGTATTCTTTGTTCTAGTGGGTCTAATGTCCTAAACATCTGTTTCACAGCTAACATCTCAGCTAACTTTACACCTTGGACTTGATACGATTGGCCAACTCTCCTGCTACCGCGCATAGCACAAGCTCTCCTCTTTATTGTTTCTACCCCCTTCACTCGTTGCCAGGCATATCATCACCATCCACGCCTTGCGCCTGTCGCTTCTTTTCGCGTGATTAGACACGCGTTAAGCATAGCACGAGTTAAGCGCGTGCCTGTAGCGTGACGATCAGGTACAAGAGGATTATGTACAAGGATTGCGGGTGGTCCCTTGATGTTGGTGGTGTGGGATGAGTGTATTGGAGAGTTTTGGATACTCGAATTGAGCTAAACTCAACAAGATATTGAACTTGAAATCAAGCAAGCCGATCTTAAATAGCCATGAATCCAAGTCCGAGTTGCTTGGGGAAAGCGTGACTCAATGTCGCTCCTACAGGGCAGTTCAATTGTTCCATCCTAAATATGGAATTGTTTTCAGAATGGTAGATTTTGGAAAGAGTTTGTAAGTGCTAAAAAACTGCTCGTCCCCGGATTTTCTCTTACTTGTTAGTAGCTTACCAAGCTTATTGTAAAACTATGACTCATTTTAATAATGTGTTAATATCTTGAAAAATTCCAAATTAGTACACCTGTGTTTTTTGACCACTAAAACCCCAAAACTTTTACACATTTGATAAATTTATCCAAAACTTATATATTTGTGACAAATTTACCCTCTATTAGTTTCCGTTAATTTACTATCAAATTATTAAGTTGAATGATACATGATAGTTGGTTGGTGTACCGGTTTAAGATTTTACTCTCCATTTGTCATAATTATATAATTTTTGTGATTTTTGTGATATTAATCCAATTTAACAGAGAGTATATTTGTCATAAATGTAGGTTTGGGGTTTTTGGAGATCATATAAATTAGTTTTGAGTAAATTTATTATAAATGTACAAATTTTGGGATTTTTATGGTTAGTTGTGGCAAATTTATCACAAGCGTATCGGTTTGGGGTTTTTCATGATTAAAAGAATAATTTGAGATAAATTTGTCATGGGTGTACCAATTGGAGTTTTTTAGGGTATTAACCCTTTAATAATTTGCGAATTTTACCAACCTTTTTTTTTTTAATTATCTTTTACCAACACATATTTGTTTTTCTTATCAACATCTTCAGTTTTCCCAGTTCTTATACAAATTTACCAATCTTTATTTGAGTGACTTATCATATTTCTATTTAAATTTCCAACTTTTGGATTATCAACTCTCACTTGACTTTTTTTTTTTTTGATTTATCAAGTATTATTATTGTTTGCCAACTTATATTTGTCTTTTTGCTAAATGTCTCAAATTTATCAACCGTTATAAGATGTACCAACTTTTATTTGTTCGACTTCTGATTTTTCTCTCATTCGATTGCCAGCTAATTTTGGTTCACTGACTTTTATTTGAGTTGCCTACAAATTTAAATAGATTCTTCTATTTAAAAAATTTGCGAACTTTTGTTTGCCTTATTTACCACCCTTTTTATTATCAACTCTTTTTAGATATTATCCAACTTAATTAGAGCTAATACCAATTTTTTTTATTAAGCTTCCCACTAGTTTGCGTTATTCCCTCTCATTTGAGTAAGTGACCGGCATTTGTTTGATTTTTTTAATTACTAACTTCTCTTACTTCTGACAAAAAAAAAAAAACTTCTCTCATCTTGCCAATTTCTATCTACCTTTCTTACAAGCGCCTTAAACTTAGCAACTACTATATCAAAACTATCAACCTCAGGTCAAGTAATTTATCAACTTTCGATTGAGTTGTACAATTATTTTTATGTTACCAACTTTCATTTGAGTTGCTGACTAGTGTTTAGTTGCCTATAACAATTTACAAACTTCTCTATTGAATTACCACTTTTAACTTGTCTAGGTAACAAACCTTTTAAGCTCATCAAATTTCTTTAACAAATCACCAGCCTCAATTAGAGTGATTACCGAGCCTTATCTTCGACTAAGTCACCAATTTGTTTTACATTACCAATTCTATTAGAGTTAGTTAGCATTGTTTACTTGGTCTATTTAAAAATTATTAATACCTCTTTTTTGTAATAAAGAAAGGCTCTTTATAATTTACTAATTTTTACTCACCCTCTCTTATCAACGCCTTAAATTTATCAACTTGTACAAATAACCATTATCTCTTATCAGTAGAAAAAAATCCCATCATCTTCTACCACTTTTTATTCAACTCTCATAAATTATATATATATATATATTTATATATATATATATATATATATATATATATATATATCAATTAATAAATGACATTACAAACCTTATTTTGGTGATTTACCAACTTTTTTATAATTAAATCACCAACTAGTTTTGAGTTATCAACACACATTTGAGTTGCTCATTAATGCTTGTTTGTTTTCTTCTACACCTGCCAAATTTTTATTGAGCTACCACTTTTATTTGGCCTTACTTATGAACTTTTTACAACGATTGACCAACTAGTCATTTGGAGTTACTAACTCTTATTTGAGTTAATTACCAATATTTATTGGGTTATTCTAAATTCAAATTCTCTAAATTCTGGCCAAAAAAGTACTTCTCTTGTCTTTAATTGACTTTCATTTACCTTTTGCTACTGATGCATTGAATAACTAGCTATTACATGATATTACTAACTATATTTGAGCAATTCACCAACTCTTTTCCCAATTAAGTAACCTAATAGAAAAGCTGATAAATTAGAAAAAAAGCTGAATGAATATTAGTAACTAACTAAAATAAGAATTGGTAATTGTTTACATTGAAAAATGACAAACTTTTGGTTATTATGGACAAGTGATAGACTTAATTGATGAGAGTATAGTTTGGTGAATGGCAGAAGTTGTCGATGAAATGAATAGTCTACAACTTGATGAATAGCGATGTTTTTTTATATTTAATCTCTTTTAGATAAATGTGACAACTTGAAGAGTATTGACAACTGAGGAAGATATCGACAGGAAATGTCAAATTGACATTGATATTGGCATGTAACTGCCTAGTAGTGATATTTTCAAACATTTGAGTTTCTTGTGGATAAGTTTGTTGTAACTTCTTATAACATAGATAGGAATTCACATGAATTTTGCAACCACTTGGAGATGAGAAGTTGCGGTGATGTGAAGATATAGAACTGAAACCTCTAGAGATGCAAAAGCATGGCTAAAACTATTGAATAACTACTTTTAGGCATTTATGTTTTGAACATTATAAATACTAGTATTTGTGTACAATAGAAGCCTTGCGAACAACAAATCTTGTTATCTTTCAATTATCTTGTAATTTCTGTATCTTAGTCATTATTGTAATTTTTAGATAATGCTTCGTCAATTAAATTCCAGCTTGTATCTTTGTTGTAATTTCACGATGCTTCATTGTCGATTAAATCCTGACGTAATCTTTTTATCTTGTATACTTTACTGTCAATTAAATTCCGTTGAAATATATCTATTGGTTTTCATATTTCCTTGTTCAAAAATACCACATAAACTATATCCTCCAATAAAAAACCGAAAAATGACTTTCATCAAAAGATTTTCTGTCGTCGTGGCAAATTTCAGCAAAACGGTAACCAAAGAAGAAGTTGATAACTACCGAAAAAATGATGATAAATCACTTAAATTAAAGTCAGTAATTTTTTAAAAAGAGTTGATAAATTCAAGGCATTAACACTGGTGAATAAAAGTTGGTAACTTAAAGAGTTGGTAAATATCAGATATTGCTAGGGAATGCAAATTAAAGTTGGTAAGGGTAAGATTTGTTGGAAAATTGAAGAAATCAAATAATCATCGGTATATAACTAGCAAATAAAGTTTGTTATTTTATGAAAGTGTTGGTAAGCAATTAATAAGTTACTTCAAAAAAATCACTAGTCATTTTTTTTTACCACAAGTACTTGAAAATTTTCTAACGCTCATTGAAATTTACTGGTATGGGAATAAAAAAAAATCTATACTTTAACAAGGAACAATAGAATTCTTTAATGCACATATTGAATATCTACGCATCTCCGGTGATCACCAGCCCATGTCGCATATTATTTGGAGTCTCTGATTGGGTAGCCTGTAGAAGTGGATCTAATACACAGGAGCTTCTCTTGTAAGCATTAGAATTATTGCTCGGCTTGCTAATCAGCACAGAGCGTACTCCATCCATAAGGCGCAAATTCACTAAATCAATGACATGAATAAATAGGAGCAATATTTACAGCATATATCAGTATAGAGATAGCCATTAGTTCGTGTTCGAGTTAGCATTTACCATAATTTATTTACCATAATTTAATTCTCATCTCATTTTAGGAGGCACAACATCGGCAAGCAGTCCTCCGGTAGGAAGAAGTTGGTTTACGCCGGAGGGTTCTCCGCGTTCTCCAGAAGAAGTCAGCAACCGTTGAGAGTCTCCAGAAGAGGTTGGTGCATGGCGAGGATTTAAGTTATAAGGAGAAGTCTCTATGGGTACGTGAAGTCGTGTGGGATGGTAAATTTGTGAGGGCGGATAAGCAACATGCCTGCCCAAGGTAGCCTCGTGGCTGATGGTGCTGCTGCGGAGATACCCGGCGGAATGGTGGCAATGTTGGCCTTCGTAGGTGGTTACTACAATTGCAGGATCTTCGGAGGATCGCTCCACCCTCTTCTTGACTGTGCATTTGCTATTCGTGCAACGATAGTAGCTCCTGCATTTGTTTTAACAAAAGAAAAGTGAAAGGAGGTCAATGCAATTGTCAAAGTAATCTGTTTAAAACTCGTTTCTAGTTTGCAGATTTACAGCACATTTGACTAACCAGCGGCACATTGTGGCAAGTCAGCAGAAAATCTTTCAGCTGCCTACGTTGGCATAAGAAATAGTATATGCATAATCTTGAGTTCATGGACGGTTTGCCAATTTCGAAGGACGCTTGAACATAAATAAACAAAACATGAGCACGCAAAATGCACTAGTACAGTAACAGGTTTGTGACACCTAGACATCAACTTAAATTCAATATGATTTGACTACTGTTTCATCAAATTCTTAGTTAAACAAGGTTTCATTAATTGGTGGAATTTGGAATGTGTTACTATTGACAAGAACTGCGTTACTTGTACACAACGACAATGTTAACCTGCCTTTCGTTTTGATACTTTTGCTCTGATAAGTTAGAAACTCAATTCAAACACTCCCTCTAGTATCAGATAATTACAACATGGAAAGATAATTTAACTAAAAGAAGATAAGGCAACACATTGATGATACACGGGAGTATGAACTCAAGATCATGTTGTCTTGACATCCCATGGCCGCACAAATAGCATCACTTGGACTTCTATTAGTAGAAAACTTTCCAAGAAAACTGCAATGTCAGCTGTACTGCATCATCAATTAAGCTAATAGAGGAATTCGAATTCAATTTGCTTCTCTAACTGTGAGTATTCATCATATAACTGCAGATCCTAAGAGAGAGCTAAAGTCGGATGCTATAGCCAAGATCGAATGCTTCACAAGTTTTTCAAGAAGTAAATGCACAAATCAGAAGAGCTCCCGTTTCTAAGCTCATAGCAATAAAACTCGGAAGGGTATTGCGAGGTTTTTGTGCACAATGGGTAGGAAAAGAAAAGTGCAGTGAAGACATTCTCGAGCAGAAAGTAACTAGAATTTAAATGATTTGAATATTGCATTTACTTTGGCATAATGCACTTTCTCAGTGCGCCTTCTTAGAAGGATCTTAGACTGATACCAAAATATCCAGCAAAAGAATTGACCAAAAGAGATTCTTTTTTCACTCAAATCTACATCAAAAGACGGACCAAAAAGAGAGTATCAAGATTAAATACATATTAAGCTTGGGCACCTTCAGAGAGCATAAAGAAATCAACATACCTCGGATATGGGCTGTTTTTCACAGCCTTTTGTCCGTATTTTCGCCAGCGGTACCCATCTTCAAGATGATCAACTTCACTCTTAGTCATGAACGCAAATCGCGGCTGCTTTATTCTCTTTTGTCCTTTCTTTCTAACTTTATTCCTGTAGAAGCACATCAACCGTGAATAGGAAAAAACAAATGATGATAACTAAATAAGCCACTCATGCATGCGAAATAACCAGCATGTGACGTATTGTTAATCCAGCGAAAGTACATCAAACTTGCTAATATAAACAAGAAGATCGAGACGCTAGATCCTTCAACACCAAGAAGGTAAAGTTAAATGTTCTGTGTCTTAACGTGGAGGCTGCCCTACCATATATGGATGTCACGGTTGTTTCAACCTGCGTTGGAACCAGAGGCCCTTATTCACTTGGGGAAAAAAATTATAGTAAATCTTGATGCTTTTGGTAGTCTACGTAAATGCTCCGATGCTGCTAACGTCAATGCCAGTAGTCAAACCGTAAAGGGCATTCTCTAGGCTAATTACACATGAACATAAAGAAGTCCGGCAAAATTTTCTCGGTCAGCTTTCCTCCGAGGGTTTCCATGAACTGAGAAAAAGCACGGCGAACGGAATATGCACACGAACGACACACCATTACTGTTTCTCACTGACACGCATGTCAGAGCTGAACCTGTCTTCCATGATCCGAGCCCAGGCCATGGTCAGGAAAACCTAGCTACCCCCCACCCCCCCAGATTCCATGCAATCCTTATTCTCTTTTCTTTTTTATTTATTGTGCGTGACTGAAACATATGATAAAAACATCGTATAATCCAATCGGATCTCACGAGCCGCCCACTGAACAGACAACCAAATCTGCCTCGGAGATCGAGCGGAAAAGTGCTCTGTCTGTACGCTTCTCGATCTCTCTGCTCGGTCAACTCTCGCCCCGCCCCCTCAAAAAGCAACCCATTGTCTTTTTGCTCGCCAAAAGCGCTGGGCTGCTCAGAAGATCTCGGTGTCGACGATCCTCTCCCACCACCACCACCACCACCACTTTCGCAAATCAACCCGAGAATATAACGGAAGAACATGGAAATTACGTTAAAGAAAAGAACCCAGAATCGTTCGTACGAGTTCCTAAATAAAGCAAGAACAAAAGGGAAAAAAAGAGAGGAACTGGAGCACGCTATTCCCGCCGAAATAGTGGCGGTGTCGAAGCACGCACACGCACCTAATTAATTAATGCACGCCCCTCCCCCATAACCCAATATCGCCCTTCGTTCTACCTCGAAATTACGAAACTGTCTCGCCCTTCCCAGTGTTCCCACCACTGGCATGCGCTTCTAGAGGGTACGGACGCAAGCGTGGAGTTGCACTGGGGTTCGGACGGCTCGAGACGAGAGGAAGGGGAGATGATTTCGGCTGCTCCGATTTCGATGCGATTCCTCGGTTTCCGAACCCCCCAAAGACTCGCGGGTTTCGGATTAAGTTGCGATCTTTTAGTTCCGATTCATTCCACAACAGCAAAAAAAGAAAACCCTACGATACTCACGGTTTCTCTGGCGCCAGCAAGCTCTCGCCGGAGGCCGCGGACCTCTCCGGCGGATCCTCGCTCGACTCCGAAGACGCCGACCTGTTCGACGTCGACGCGTCCCCTCCCGCGGTCCCGCCCGCGGCCGAGCCCGCGTCGAAACCGCGAGGAGGAGGAGGAGGCGGCGCCGACGACGATCCCGCCCCCGCCGATACCGGCCCCCCGCCCGCGCCCGCGCCCGCGCCCGCGCCGATGATCTGGTCGACGTCCCCGAAGCAGTCGCGGGCTCCGAAGGATCCTCCGCCGCCGCCGCAGCCGCCGCTGCCTCCCATCGGGAGGCTCCATCCGAACTCGCCGAGCGCGGCGCCGTCCCGCTCGCCCCCGAAGAAGTATCGGCCGTCCGGGTCGGGCCCGAGGTGGGGCCAGGCGGAGATGGCGGTGAAGTCCGCGAAGGGATCGGACCGGTGCTGGTCTCCATTGTCGTCCATGCCTCGACAGATTTCTGAAGTGGGGGAGAGCTAGGGTTTTGCGAGGGAAGGGAGAGGGAGTGGAGAGGAGAGGCGATTCTAGCGTTGGAAAGGACGCGTAGCTTTTGGAAGCTCCTCTTTTTGACAGGGGGGAAAAAGCAAAGGGTGGGAGAGGCGGGGTTTCGATAGCTACGTCCCGTCAAGACATAGTTGTACCAGTAGTAGTTACTTTGCTGCACAGTGTTTCAAATTCATTCCGTCGTCAAGAGAGAGAAGGAGAGTGGGGACCCACGCGCATGAATGGCGGGACAGTAGATCGGGCTTTTTTTTTGAGGAGGCGATACGATCTTTCCGACAAGAGAGTGGGCCCCCCGCTCCCTGTGATCTTTTCTCGTGACAATTAACTAAATTCTAATTTTGGTGCTCCCTCCTTCATGAAAGTAGAAAACTAACGGGTCCGAAAATTTGTTTCCCTAACTTTTTTGATGTCTGGATGACCGAAAAAGTAATGGGATTACAAAATCATTTTTGATGAACTGAATATATAAAAACTTAAATTAAGTGAAAAAAGACTTCCCCTTTTGACAAGGAGGAAATCACTCTTCTATAAAATACTTTCCTATAAAATATTTCCTATAATCGTGAAATTTTTCAGAGAAATAAGTGCATCCAATGTAAAATTATCCGTACAAGGTTTAATCAAGAACGAATGCTTCTTTGATCGACCTCTTGCTCGATAAAAAAGTTGGATATTTATTTGAAAGGATGGCGGTGGAAAATAAACTTTTGAAAAATTATTTATTAGATGAATTAGTATGGATGATTTGACTTGGGGATATCATTTTCTTGGGCCAGCAATATACAGGAGACAAACTAGATCTCTTAAGAGGGTTCAAGTATCCAACATATTTTTCTTTTCCCTCCTCTAATTATAGTATATAAAACCGAGCTCAAGCGTCTCATTGGAATAATTAATTTACTCTATATGAATATGATAGAAAATGAGATGAGATGATGAATTTTCAATCGAAATGAAAACCGATTGTATGTTCGGTACATGACATTGATGAAGACTTTATTTTTAATAATACAAAGAAACCAACAAGAAAAATGTCTCGCAAAAGGAAACAAACGAAGAAATCTCACTCGAAAGGGATATCGCGTAATCGCAATATCACCATCTCACGAAATTCAATTCACTCGATGGTGAAGTCGACGTCCCAATCCACGAATAATATTCAGCTATTATCACCATCTGGCAACGCGTGTCCATATTACGAAGTAGGCAAGATGATAAACCCTAATCACGAGCGCAAATTAAGACGAGCATCTACAAAGTCCTGTACCCTTTCTCTTAGAACCGCTCCTGTCGATCTCAAAATTGAAATCGAAGACAGCATCTCTTGTCCAAAAGATCTCGCAAGATACGTAACTAACATACAATCTCCAGATAGGAAAAAGGGTATAACGGAATTTTACGGTTCGAGGTCGAAGGTCGAGTGACATTTCACCCGTCACGACACACCGTTCCAATGCACTTTTAGATCAAGATTCAGCATCGCTATAAACCCTAACCTTAATTCTATGTTATAATATAGGGTCTATCTATCAAAAAGTAGTTTTCTTGGCTAATGTTACGAATCTGGTTATGGAAAATTACCTGGAAATTGAAGAGGAAAGGTCGTCACGAAAGCACGTGGCTAATCAAGAGCTTTTTAAGTAGGTGGGGCAAAGAGATCTGTCCCCGGAAGCACCGCATGCAATGCAGCCTATTTCGGTTTCGACGTGGAAGGCTTGCGTCCTTCCAGTCCGCCTGGCGATCATATTCTCGGCCACGTTCGATTGGAACATTATCGTAAAAGAAACACCATGTGACTTACGATACTAAACGAACACGTCGACATATCTTCCTTTGGCACTTTATGATTGGAGCCAACCCAAAGATGTTTGGTGACAACCGAGCGCGCATTAGATATTTTATATTACAAATTTGTCTAAATGGCAATTAGATGAAGTCGAGGGAAAACCCTCTACTTTACTCTAGCTCGAATCGCTTGTTATTCTCTCCACGATTCGCACGGTCGCCTCAAAAATACCGTCATCATTCTCTCGGACGTTCTATCTTGTCAGGCACCGAATGCCGCGGCGAGTCTAGCAAATCCTGTGCCCCGGGTTGCGATTTTACGGTCGCTATTTATGAACGCGGTCGCTCGTGGGGACTAAAACCCAAAGACGTTTCGTCCCCTCTTTTTCGGTTTGCCCTAAATTGTGGGGTTGCCGATTTTTGCAATTACAGAATTTCCAAAGATTGGATTGATTGGACAATGATGCCCGATTCTGCATCGGCAGCTGGACAAGTGGGACTGTCGACAAGACTCCTAGTATTGTCGAGGCGCAAGACATGCCCCTCGTGAATCGCATGTGGGTGGCGCATGTTGTGCAAAAAAAAAAAAAACTCAAAGTTTTGTATTAATCATGGCGAGGAATCCAACTTGAATTAAGTTGAATTTAATTCCATTGTATTGGTTCAGGATTCGAAAAGAACAATTACCCACCTCTCCTTTTGTTATTATATATATTCATTTGCCTATTTATCCATCAAGTGTTATTCTTTTATATAATAATATATAGTGTGATGGCGATATGCTTTTTTTTTCCCTATATATTGAATTTGCCTCGTGTCCTTTAGGTAAAGGATCGATAGATGTGGTCCTTTGAAGTGGGAATGCACTTTATTTGTTGTGCCAATAGATCATATGCAATAATCACTCGTACGTGGTCCATTCTCTTTCAGCATTGCTTTGCTAAGACATGATTACAGAAATTTATAATCTTGTCTCCACGGAAAACAGTACATCGCGTGATCGATTGTAACCCCTTCATTCAAATTTTCTGTTGACCTGACAATGATTTTTTAACAACCGCAAATCTCCAAATCTTTTCAACTCCACTATATCATAATTAAAGACTATCTAACAGTATTTTAGTCAATGAAATTTTCTCATGGCATTCCATAAAATGCTCTCATAAAAAAATGACTCATATATTTAAAATATAATCCTTTAACTAGTATATTTAAAGGTCATTATCGTCATATGAAATTTGCTCATCATCTCCACCACTAACCCACTCCATCGTGGGTCGTGGCTAACTCATTAGTCATTGCCCCTCTTTCGGCCCCACAAACAGATGTTATAAGTACTTTGGATGGTTACTGATGGAAGATGAACTTTTTCATGCTTCCCCAAATAAGAAGATTATCCAATAAATCATATGAAAGTTTGAATATATCATTTGATTTTATTAGTAATTAAAGGCAATACAATATGTATGTGTACATATGCGGAAAAAGTTGAAAGAGCGTGAAAGAGCGATGGTTTTGCAAAGGATAAGATTATTTAACAAAGCAAGTTAATTGACTGCAGCTAGATATTAAAATAAGAAATGCTCAAAAGAAATAATGCCAGTTAGAAAAATTAAGATGAAATCAGATTTTGTTTGGTAAAATGGTATAACATATGTCGTGTAAAAAATAAAAAAATGATGTGACAAATATTATTGGATATTTAGATGAGGCCAACTTATTTCATCACCAATATTTACTTCTGTCTTGATTAAAAACATAATAATTATTTAGCTACCGATGTCACATTAACATCAATAAATTCCGAAAAACAACTCTATGATCCATATCCAAGGCAGGTACGTGGCAGATCACTAGAGAGTCCACAAAATAGGGCACGTGCATTATTTGGAAACTTCCCCGTCCCCCACGGTAGACTTTTGTCTCCTGGGCTTTTCCATCGGACGGTCATTATCCTTGTGCGAGCCCGGCACGTAAAGATCTGTCGGCAGTCAGCTAGTGGGAGAGTCTCGGTGGGGACCACCTTCGTCTGCATGGAATTCCCTGCCGTCCGTCGGCAGGGGTAAATTTGCTAACTTCACGGAAAGTCATTCGTTTAACCTTTTTAACTCATATTCAAAGCGACCGCCGAGAATCTACTCAGGTGGTCTACCCGACTCAATCTGACATTGTTCTGACGTGGCGTATCCATTAGTGAAATGATGTTTTTGACGCCTAAAAGGGTCCTGAAATTGAAATTACGTAAAACCTGGGTGAAAAAACATATATCAAATTGAGTTCCTAGTAAGGGTCTTATTCTGTAAAATGAAAATTTTTATTCAATCGCGTGCGTTTTCATTTGGGGAAATAAAGTAAAGTCCGGAAGATGCATGTGGTGAAATTCTGAATAATACGGGGAAATCAACGCTAAGCACGCTTAAGTTTTTACTCAGTGTAACAGAGTTCTATTCTTCAAAACAACATTTTAACTCAATAAAATCGTGAACTTATTTCCAAGATTGTCATTTTACTATTCAAAATTGCTCTCCTCATTTTTTCAACTCCCTAGCTTTAATGATTCGTGTACTTGACATTTTCGCTATCCAACACCAACCAACCGTCATCACTGTCGTCGACGTCCACCTCACACAATCGCTGCCGACTACCATCCCTCCTCCAGGCCTCCATGGACAACCTTTTGTCGAGGTCGCGACGGTCATCCTCAAGGCCAGGCAATCCCACATGCAAGCTGGACCAAGAGAGAGCAGAGATGAGAGAGAAACACAGGATAGAGACTCTAGTGGAGCTGCGGTGAATGACGAGAGGAGCGATGATTGGATTGGCCCGACGGCGAATGCTGGCTTGGTAGTGGTAGAGCGACTCTCGAAAGCGAAGATGGTGGCCAATGACTCCGAAGGCGGTGGCAAAGATGGATGGAGAGTTTAGGTATTTTTTGAGATATGAAATCAGGATTTTTGAGTATTTTAGATAAAAAAGAATATTTCATTCATTTTTCACGAGACAAACGAATTCTTGGAGGGTGCGTTATTTTCTTTCTTCTGGAGCTCTTCTCTCGCTATTCTCTTTTTAATTCGCGTGGAAGAGACTTCAACGAGCGAGGTGAGGAGTCTTTTAGGGTTTTGCAAAATCTTCCTTCACCACAAACCATTGCAGCAATTTTTATTATTCATGGGCATTGTCTTGAGGATAAACCCAGAAGATCCTCTCCGTTGGAGTGGCTCTTTGAAACGTGGCGATCCAAAAGAGATTCGAGCATGTTCACATCGCCATTAAAAAAAAATAAATAGACAGACTTCGAAGTAAAAAGGTTGTCTAACCTAACACTTCTAGATGTAGAATCTCATCAGAGAGTTTAGGCTTCGTAAGGTAAGAATTAATGAGGATGACCCACCACTCCAAAAGTCCCATAGCCTTTCCTGAGTAACGATAGACATAAATTCTAGCTTATTTAACAAAATTAATTTGCATTGTGCTTCGCATTTAAATAATCAAATCATATTCTTTTTTGTTATTCAACAAGTCGATGAGTGACTTACAATGTACGCACTTATATTTAATAAAACAATGTACGCACTTATATTTAATAAAAGTCTGATCTCGCTTTTATTATACATATTGTTTTGATAAAACAATTTTAATATACGCGGCATTACTCTTTCTATTTCCACTAATTCGGCAGTACTTGTATTTGTCGATACCCACTTATTAAAAAGTGGTTTGCGAGAGCCAACTCAATAGCATCAGACCAATAAGGAGCTGGCAAAAACTTGCAAGCAACCAAAAAGAAAATCGGTGCATGTAAGACTTTTTGACTAGTCGAAGAAAGAAAATGACACTTAGATAAGACAGCAAGACCTTTGCCAAGAAGTTATTTTAAAGAACCCAAAGATGTGACCTCCGAAGCCAAGAGCTGCGAAATTTCTTGACTCGTTGAACTAGATATACCACATAAAAATATGTTAATAATTATTTACATGGTTTTATTCCCACCGTGGATTTAAGCATAAAGATCAGCATCAACTTCGCGTTTGTTCGGACATTGTACATACTGTCGAGATATAAGACTTGATCTTTGAGAACCGTGTCATTCGTTCATCTAGTCAATCACGAAATTTGAGATTTACATATTTATAAGTGATAATATTTTTTATTTATTTGGAAGATAATAAAATGCATGGCATTTCATGCGTCGTCATTGATTAGATAGATAGATGACGTGGTCCTCTTGACATATCTAAAATGATGTCCCTAAGGGAGGTATAAAAAATTATTCCACTAAGCATGGAAAGATGTCTCTTACCTTAGAAAAAATTACACCAACTTCAACAATGTTTTGACATTCGTGTGGAAAAAAAAAAGTTAGGTAATTAGGTAATTTGAAAGTACTATAACTCCCTGATCTGAAATTATCTATTTCTTTGTATGTGGTAAATAGTTTTTATTGGCGACGGTAATTTTTCTAAACACGTTAATAATTTAGTGCGCTTCATTATTTAATTCACAAGTTCATAAAAGTGATGGTAAATTACAGATCCGCAGAATCAATCTCCAAAAAAGAATAGAAACAATGGAGGCGCACATGCATAACCATATGGGTCAACCAAACGTGAGATTTATCTTATTAGGATGATTACAAAAAAAAAAAAAAATCCTAAACCTATTGTGCTTATGTTAATTTAGTCCTAAACCTTTATTAACTTGCTAATATACTCAATTTGACCAATTTTAGCTAGAATCGCTGACATGAACGTCAGCCGTTTTATATGACATGACCAATGCTAATGTAGATAATTTTTAAAATTTTTTCCCAACTTTTTTTTATTCGAATGAAATGAAAAGAAAATAAAATAATAAGAAATTAATAAAAGAATCCAGAAAAATTAAATAAAAAATTATTCACGTCAATATCAACCATGCCATGAAAGATAAACAACATTCACATCAACAAATTTCTCCTAAAATTAGTCGAATTGACTAAATTGATG
The DNA here is from genome assembly GCA_014182725.1 of Eucalyptus brandiana. Lineage (NCBI taxonomy): Eukaryota > Viridiplantae > Streptophyta > Magnoliopsida > Myrtales > Myrtaceae > Eucalyptus > Eucalyptus brandiana. The sequence goes on from CM024669.1 coordinate 37,859,083, forward strand.
AATAAATATAATATTAAGGATAAAATTGGTCAAATTGAAAGGTTCGAGATCGAATTGGCAAAAATGTAATATATTCTAACTCAGAATATGCGCAAAAGAACCGCAAAGAGATGGCCAAAACAGTTCTTTCCCTCTCAATCGAAGGCCGCCTCTCACCCAATGTCAGGATACGCGACGCATTTGACTAGGATCGCTTTATCAGTACTTTTGTACTAATGAAAGATAGATTCCTGTTTTACTTGGGACTTCGATGAGAATAATAACATCCATCTCCTAGGACATCTAATTCTTAAAGGTGGTAGATCTACGCTACATTGATCTCGCTTTCATGATGTTTCACACTAATGGAAAATGCCCTGTAGTATAGCTCGTTCGACATAGAGGGAAGACGGTTCAGAATACACAGTGATTTCGGGTTACGGAGGGATAAACTGATCCGAGGGGATGATAAGGCTACCGTCGTAAGGTTAGGACTTAAACGTGAAATTAGGAGGATGATGGGGTCGACTTTGCAAACAGACACTACATTTCAGGGGTGTATTTGTAAATACTGTAGGGATATAAGATGTTCATCCCTAAGGACCACGTCATTCATCCACCAAACCGGTCGTGAAATACGAAATATTAAATATTGTGAATGATAATATATATATATATATTTCTTTTTTAATTAGGAAGATGATGAAATGCATGGCATTTCATGTGCCGTCATTGATTGGATAGATGGATGATGTGGTCCTCTTGAAATATCTAATACAATGTCTCTAAGGGTGGTAAAGAGAATTAGTACGCTACGCATAAAGATGAATTTTACATTCGAAAAGTACGCCAACTTTAAACAATGTTTTGACATTCGTGTAAAAGAAAAAAAAAAAAAAAAGACAGAAGAGGTCAAGTAATTCGAAAATACCATAACTCCTTGATCCGAAATTATCTGGTATAGATAGTTTTCTTATGGGCGATGGTAATTTTCTAAATAAGTCAAGAATTTAGTGCACTTCATTATTCTATTAGTAATTTCATAAAAGTGATAGTAAATTACAGATGCACAGAATCAATATCCAAAACGAATGGAAATATTCAAGGAGCACATACATAATCACATGGTTCTGAGATACATCTCGTTAGGATGATTACCAAAAAAGTTCTAAACATATTATGTTTCTGCTAATTCAATCATAAATTTTTCAATTTGGCATTTAGTGCTAAATCTTTTAACAAGTTGCTACTATAATTATCTAATTGATTTAGTTGCAAATGCTGACGTAAATGCCAGCCGTCCTAGATGGCACGGCTAGTGATGATATAAAAGAAATTTTCCTGAATTTTTTTTATTGAAAGGAAAGGAAAAAGAAAAGAAAATAATACAAATTAATAAAAATACAAAAATTATTCACAGTTTAGGACGGCCAATATCTAAATCAGTGATCTATGGTTAAAATTAGTTGGATAGACCAAATTGACAAATTGTGAAAAGATTATTGACTAAACTGGCCAAAGAACTAGCATAAGTGCAGTATGTTTAGAATTGTTGCGGTAACTTTTCCTCCATTCATTAGTTAGAAAATTCACAAAAGAACCGCAAAGAGGTAGGCCAAAACAGCATTTTTCCTCTCAACCGAAGCCCCCTCAGGTTGCGCAACACCCTTGACTATGATCAGTACTTTTGTAGTAATTAAGATAAATTCCTGTTTTACGTAGGGACTTGGATGAGAAAAACATCGATAGCCTAGTCTAAAGTTAGTAGATTCATGCTACTTTGATCTCGATCGCATGATGTTTCACACTAACTGAAAACGCCCTGGAGAAAGGCTCATTCGACATCGAGGTAAGACATTTGTGGAATACAGACTAATTTTGGGCTACGGAGGGATAAACCGGTCCAAGGGGACGAGGTCGGACTTACATGTGAAATTAGGAGGACAATGTGGTCCTCCTATTTCGTTATATCGGAGATATGATCAATCCAACCAACTTTCATTAGACTTCTAATGGATTCGGTAACATAAGGCTACACTCGTAAGTAGGATATATCGGTTCGAAAGCTCGACAAAGGCAGTTTCCAGGAAAGGAGATTCTTAGGATTGTGAAGCTATCAGTGTAGTTTTCAGCTTCTGCAATATGGAAGTTTATTCGTACATATTCCTCATTATACATGTCATTCTACAATTTACAGTAACATGAGGACATGGGCTTTGCATATCAACCATTCTCTCTTTTGTTCCAACAACCTCTTTATTCTCCTGCAAGAGTGGGATGATGCAACAGGGCAATTAATTTCTGCACTTCACCAGAGGAAATACATACTGTGAAGTTACGGCAGTATGACCGGCTCGATTCCCCATATGTCTCTGGCGTACTCATGGATTGTTCGGTCACTGCTGAACTTGTACGACCCAGCCGTGTTCAAGATCGACATTTTTGTCCATCTCTGCTCAAGCACGTCAAAGAATTAGATGAGTCACGGGGAGCAAAAGAGCTCTTAATGAAGCATCATCTCATATAAGAAAGATGATGATTGGAATATCTTGCTCAAAAGTTTATTAATATAGATCGACAAGCAAGAGATTAAGGAATAACACGGAAAAATGAAGTGATGCGTCATTACACAATCAAACTACTGTATCATGTAGGACAGTTTCTAAAATCCAATGTATAGATAGACATCTTGACATATGATTTCTGATCAAGCACTTGTAGACAAAGATTCAGCAAGCGGGCAGAACAAGGAAAATATTATCAGCAAGTGTTATTTGTTACTCACTTTCTGGTCTCTATATGCCTCATCGACCTTTTCTTGGCATTCCATGTAACTGGGGAAGTCCTTGCCCACGAGGAAATAGTCTGCACGTCCGTAGCCTTCATTTCCTTCCATTGATCCCATTAACTCTTCATAGTTGTAGGGACCGAAGACACCACTCCGCACATATGCCTTTACTTCTTCAAAACGAGCATTTGGGACAAACTGGAAATGTCACAATTGATCATATGCATTAAGAAAGAGAATGAAAAGCTGATCACTGATGATGCTTATTATTGAAGCGTGAGATCATGTCTTTCTGACCATCATTAGATACGCGTAGGCGACGTCTATGTGACAGTAACCCAGTCAGAAAAAAATCTTTTGTAATGGTGGGATCATCTCATAGTGATAGTTCTTTATCCCATCATTGAGCAAAACATTTTCCTACCGTCACGGCATTACCTTTCCTTCAGCTCTTTCCTTCCTCAGCCCAGCTATTTCAGGTGCCCTTGCCCCGAAGAGGAAGAAGTTGTCTTCTCCAACCTCCTCTCTTATTTCAACATTTGCCCCATCCAAGGTTCCGATGAGGAGACACCCGTTCATTGCAAACTTCATGTTGCTGGTTCCACTGGCCTCCATTCCAGCAGTACTATAGAGCAGAGAGAAATGCCGTCAACTATACTATTTAGATAAATATTCTAAAACATGTTTTCATCTCTCTGAAAACATATCTGAAATGATATAGAACTTATATACGAAATAAGTATGGAAAAGGTAATAAGTGATGACCATCCTTTGAGATCTAGAACAAATGACTGGATTTTCTACTGGTCCAGGTTAAAGACGCATGGACCAGCACTTTTGAGATTTGTAACGACTTTCTTCCTCGGGCTATGAGAACTGTACTAAAACAAGATACCTGATATGTTGTGACAACTCACTTCCGGGAATAAGCACTTCCGCAACACTGACATTGTAGTCTGGGACAAAGACAACCTAGATTGAAGCAATGAACATGTCATACATGCATTTAGATGTCCATAACATAACTAGCCATTCCACTGTATAGATGAATACAATTAATTTCAGAATATAAGATTGTACTTGACTTCCAATGGGAAAAACCAACCAGTCTATAATTAGTTTGGGCAAATATCAAATGAGACACTAAATGTAGCCAATAGACAAAATCACCTTCAAGAGATCGCCAATTTCGGGATCATGGTTAACGGTTGCCCCCACATCCGTGATGAACTTCACAATTCTCTTAGCTTGGACATATGTAGCAAATGCTTTACCTCCAAAAATGCAGACCCGAGGAACGAACCTTGTCTTTCTTTCTTCAGGTGTCATTTCCTTCATTTTCTTGTAGCGATAAACGATGCCCAGGATGTTCAATAATTGCCTCTTGTATTCATGTATCCGCTTCACCTGAACATACATAATCAAGATCTCTCAATTAAACTTTGAAGACTGAAAATTTGGACGTAGTCATACATGCCTCGAAAGTAACATATTTTGATAAGGACACGCATGTTTAGAGCAATATCGTATATCTCTAATGTCTCCTGAGAAATGAGTCTAGCCTACCCACTAAAACTGTTAGAACACCGCCTATAAAATGTTCACTGTCGCTAGACCAGATCAATTGCAGGCATAGAGATAGCCTTGATCCCTTCATCAGTTACATATCTATTGTTAGTCCTTTTCACATAAGATTCCTGAGATTTCACGTCTTTACTTGTCTTATACTGGGTTTGGAAGTATATACAGAAAACTCCCCTGGACTACCTTATGGACGTTAAACGTTTTTACCCCAAAAACCAGCTTATTATCGGGAAATGGGAAAAAAACCCCTTAAGGGAATTAGTGAGTCAGTGAGTTGATTCTGCTGCCTCAATTGCAGCTCCATAAATTAGCTCACTACTACAACTTAAACGAAGGGCCCCTGGTTCTATCATGAAAGCAGAGTCACACATGCCAATTAGCCAAGGTAACGAGAAGAGTCTGAAGGAGTTATGCTGGTTCTGGAGGTGTTTTGTGGAGGGCCACCTAAGGAAGGTACAGGCCAACATTAGGTAAAGCAGCAGCAAAGCAACACCCGGAGCAGATTCCCCACTGGCAGGGGGACGAGAGACGGCCATAAGTTGGCCTTTCTGTGCAAGAGTCCACCAATAGCAGAAGAGAGGGCAAAAGCCGCATCTCCCCCAGAGCTTGTCTACAGATGCAGAAAGAAATCAGAGGAAGAATGAACCTGGACATCAAACATGGCATCGGGACTGACTACATATCCAGTTTTTTCTTTGAGAAATGCTGCGACCTTTATCTTGTTTCTTCTTTTGGCTTCCCTCCATTCTGATTGGAGATCTTCATTATCCACAAACTGTGGATAAAACACACCAGCCTTTCAGATCAAGTGCATGACTAGCCTGTTATTTTATAGTAATTCACAACTTCACCATTCTCATAAACTTCTTAAGAGGATTCAATTCAAAAAGTCTATCACCAGAAGAAATTTTACATCTGTACACAAATGGCAGACCGTACATGATGACCTCAACCATTACTGTAGTACTAAAAAGAGGAAATCTCATCCTTGAAAAGTCAGATAATCGGGAAATTTGTGCTTAAGGAAGACAATATAGACCTTTTTTTAGGTAGTCTCACATTTGACTGAAAAATTGAAGGGATGTGGAATAGACCAATCAAATATACCAAGCATCAGTAAAGGAAATCACACAACTACTTTCATTAAACCTAATGTCGCCATTTAAGCATAAACTGAACTGTTTTAAATATCAAAATGATAACAAGGTCTGTCTGACTCCTTTACCTTTCTAAGGATAGCTAATTTCTCAGTGTTAATAGTCCAGTCATCAGTTCCAGTCCACTTGGTTATGATTTCACTGAGATTTGGATTGCAAAAACGTATCCATCTTCTCGGTGTCACGCCATTCGTCTTATTCTGGAACTTCTCTGGCCATAACTGTTACCATGTCATGCCAGAAAACAGTAATGGAAAGATTACTTGACCATGGAGCAGAAGTAGCTAATGAAGCAATATAGTCACTGAGAAACAGTATAACAGGATTATAAAAATTTCTTGATAGTATCACCTTGAAGAAATCATTAAAAACTTCCTCCTTTACGATCTCACTATGGATCTCAGCAACACCATTTACTGCAAATCCACCAGCAACACAGAGATTGGCCATCCTAACCATCTTTGGCAATTCTGGATCTGGTTCAGGAATCACCTTCTTCTCCTCTGGATCATCCTCTTCCTCAGGTTGGTCTACTTCATCAACTAGTTTACTTTCTTCAATGGCAGTATCAACTTCCTCAATAGGATCTTCTTCTGGTTTAACTAGTAATTCTAGAACTGTACCAGGCAATTCGACATTAGCTAATATCCTCATTTCTTTCAACTTTTGCTGCAGCAGGTCAAGATCCTCCTTGCCGTACTCATCTATTATAGTTTGAACTAACTGGGTTGATATTACCAGCAAGAAACCATTCAACAAAGAAAAGTTTGTTAGGATTTAGAATGGGGGTTGATATTTTCACGTAGTCATTTATTATGGACTTTCTACAATTACCTCCTCATCAATCTTTTTGATGATCTCAACATGTCGAGGAAGCAAATCCTGCATAAGCTCCAAGCTCCATTTCTCTAGGGCCTCAGGTAGAACAGTGTGGTTAGTATAGGCAACAGTCCTGAAAGAAATGTCAAAAACAAGAAATCAGAGAGACAAAATAACATGGGATGGCTGTGAAAACAGAATGTCTGAAGTGATAAGGAAATGATGATAGCATTTACATGCAGATAAATAGCTATCAAAAAATCACAACACCGTCGTGACATGTAATACCTTTTAGTGATGTTCCAAGCTTCTTCCCATCTCAACTTCTTCACATCCATTAGTATTCTTATCAGTTCAGGGATGCAGAGCGTAGGATGAGTGTCATTCATCTGGACAGCAACCTTCTCAGGCAACTTCCCCCAATCCACAACATCCCCTGATCTTCTTTCAAAACGAGTGATGATATCTTGAAGAGAAGCAGAGCAGAGGGTGTACTGTTGCTTCAATCGAAGAGTCTTTCCTTCAATTGACTCATCCCCAGGGTACAATATGTAGCAAATCTGATCACAACAGAAATATTTGTAATGTGTAACTAAACCATAAATATGTGTGTCATGTGGAACATCTAAAGAATAAATTGACTGGTAAAAAGCAGAAAAGCAGTTCCTATAATTTACTCACTTATGCAGTGAGGTGAGGGCAGAATCCACAAGAAAGACACTCCTCTAAACATTGTCAATTTTATGAATACAATTTCTTTTTAGACACCTTGTCCTTGTGCAAGTTCTAGATATAAAGTTCTAAAGGAGGTATAAGCTCTCCAAAATATCCTCTGCACCTTTTCAGCATTCTTGAGGGCCGCATATGCTTTGGCATGATCTCCAGCATTAAAAGCACACAGGTCAAACTCTTCGGAAGCAACCTTTGTGGACCAAAGTCGAAGATTGATGGTGGTCTTAGTTTTGTATCCCGGAACGGGAACATCATAGGCAAGAGCCACTATGTTTTCTCCACCAACCCATTCTTTGCTCCCATCAGGTCCAGAAATGACTTCACCATAGAACTTCACTGGATAAGAAACATCATTTCTCACAATTTCCCAAGGATTTCCCATCTGCTAGGAACAGTTAATAGTCAACAAAAAGCAAATTCAAGCCACTGTCAAAGTGATACTTTGAGCAATGTCTTCATTCAAAGAAATTTCGCTTTAGCTTGTGGAAAGATAAAAAGTTTTTCTACCTCAAGCCAATTTTCTGCAACCTCCTCCTGGCCATCTTTTGTAATATTCTGCTTGAACAAGCCATACTTGTATCTAAGCCCATATCCCCATGCAGGATAGTTGAGTGTGGCTAGAGAGTCAAGAAAGCAGGAAGCGAGCCTCCCTAGTCCCCCATTTCCAAGTGCAGCATCTCGTTCCTGGGTATCATCATCTTGAGGATTTTAGCTAGAGACAAAACTCAACAGGCAAAATGACATTTCTTTTGGATAGCAATTGCAATACATGAGTAATCAGATTGTCTCCATCATCCAGATCCCTGAAGTACGGTACACAAAATGGACACAATGCTGGTATTACGGATAGACTGACCAAATGTAAAGCTTATTAACAAGAGATTATAGGTGAGGCAGAGTAAATTAATTCAACAACCATGAGAGGCTACATCAAACTGGCAATAAAATCTCAAAGTTTAGGCACATTATTCAATCTGTAGCATCTCCACATTTTGATGAGGGACCAAAGATGGGAACACTATTAATGTGGCATACTTTGGGTATAGACATAAACAAGCGTAGTTAATGGATGTCAGTTTTAGCTATACAGACCAACATTGCAACATATAGAGGATGCCCCATGGCATTTGACAGCGGAATTAGATGTGATGAGCCAACTAAGACTATTTGGATGAAAAAGAAACCTAACTGAAACTTGATACCAGAAGTTGCCAACGGTACTTGAAAGACCAAACCCCAGCATGGGCTAGTTGAGGTCGTTCAATGGCCTTACCTGGCTAGCCACATCCTCTAAATTATGCCCCAACTTTCTCAAAGCCTCTGCATAAGCTCCGGAAAGCTCTAAGTTACCAATTGCGTTTAGCAATGCTCTGCCCTGGGGACAATTTATATTTTCCTTCAAATCCATGAACAAATAACATGCAAAACCCAAAGCTTGTATGAACGAAAATATAGCACATATTTCACCACAAACCTGTAGATACTCCATAGACAGATAATATGCCTGCTTTACATTCAGCTTTTCGTAATAATGATAAGTAGCATTCCAGTTTATTATAAGGGTATCTCGAACACTTTCTGCAGTGGCAAAATATGCCTTTGGCAACTCAAACTTCTCTGGAGAGAAAGAGGGGGTGAACTCCGCATGGTACTTGATGCTCGAGGCAATGGATGCTGAATCTGGAACAGAAGTATCCAGTGTGCCTGGAACTACAAAGCGAAAGACAAGTTTTAGAACTACATTGGACAAAATTGCCAGCACACGTATGAAAAGGACTTTTCTTGGCAAACAAAGCCAAAGGACAACCTAAAACACAGCCAGTCAAGTAAGATTTGAGTCACTCGTCCTAAAAGAAGTGAAACCAAAGGCAACAAAATTGACAAAGTGTTCATAATATATCTAAAGTTCCCTCTAGAGGAAAAGGGGTCGACCCATCTAACCAACAAGAAAAGACCTTTTTCTTCTTAGTCATCAAAAGAGAGGGCCTTTCGTGCAGTGATGGATGGTCAAGTCGAAGTTGTCATTTTTCGCACTGCTGATGTCTATTTGTTTTTCATGATGAACCGTGTGGTGAATCACATTGCCTATGCACCGGACCTAACAAGAAACTTCGATTTATAGATCTTAGTAAATAGGCAACTTCAGTTAAACAGAATGTGTCAGCACATTTAAGCAACTCTTTGAGTGCAAATTGGAATCTAAACCAACAAAATTCTACTCAATTCAATGAAGACCCAGAAGTACACGAGGAAATCAGCAGAGAATAACTAAACTAAAACAAAATCCTAAGCAGTTGTGTGCACACGTAATCACTAACTAAAGGCTACATGTTGATAGTTTTCGTTGCAACAAATGCAGCATCAACTACACAGCATAAAAAAGAAGAAGAAGAAAAGGAGTTACTCAACCTTCATCAGCGAGGGGTTCCTTCAGCTCCTGCTTTTGGTCACTAGCCACGTTTCTGACATAGAAGTTCCCTCTAGAACAAACCAAACGTGGGTGTTGCAAAAAGAACAACTTTGTCACTCGGGCTCTGAAGTCACATCCTTTAGAGCTGTGCACGGATTTGGAATGAGCAATCGACTTGGGCAAGGTGCAATTTGCTGAGAACGGAGAAGCAGCCATTGCCCCTTCCGCGCACGCGCTCCCCTACCGCGTGAGAGCACACAAATGGGTAGTGACCAACTGAACGATGAGCTAAAAACCGGGACAGAGTAAGAGAGGGGGAGAGAGAGAGGTGCAAATTCTCTGTCAAGGTGTAGTTATCTCGTTGCTTTGTAGGCAACTTGCCCGTCTGCGTCTTCGCTGTTTCAACTACTCCACGTTTAAAACTAGTCAAAGTAGAAAAACCAAAGAGAGGATGACATTGAAAACGAGAAAAGAACAGACCGAATCGTCGTTTCTCAACGCCCAGACTTCTTCATCTTCATGGAGCGATAATGTACGGCATGAACTTTGGGGAGCCGTCAGATATTTTGTAAGCCAAGATATTTGCGTTTACACATGTCACGTACCCCCACCGCAACTTCAATGAGCTGTTCAGTCATCTGAGCTTCAACATGGATTGGTCAAATGGAAAAAAAATGAATTAAACAGAGCATTGGAACGATGAAAGCAAGACGAATCTAAGCATATTGATTGACTTCATGTGAGTGTCATCTTCTTTTTCATGCATTCCTTAACTTTAAATATATAGATTTTACCAATGAGTACTCTAGAGACACTCATTTAGTAACTAATTAAGGAAACTTTACAATTTCCAATGCATTTTTTGTATTCTTTTATGTATAATCAGTGCTTTGAAAAGCGTATTATTTCTGGTTTAATGTATCTTAGAAGTACCCACAAAATTTTTGTTAACTCTAGAACTTTGCAAGCTTTATTTTTTGGGTCGACGAAGCTAAAATGTTTTTATTGAGGAAAAGTTAAAAGGGTATGTAATAAAAGAAAAGATTGAGTATTTAAAATAACTGAGAAAATAAATGGGTATTTATCAATTACAGCAAGTAATACAACCTATTCTTTTCACATTGAAAACCCTTTTTTTTTGGTCTGACCCTATTTAAACATATAGAAAGAGGGAATGTACTAATGACATTATAAAAGCATTGTCTCTCTGCTGCTTTCATATGGACAATTATTGGGCTTGCAGAAAATATACTCTGAGCTAAAATCCAGGATGATGATAAAAAGGAAAAGAAAACCTCCCAATTGGGCTTGCAACTTGGGAGACTTGTAGTGGGGGACCAACGTCCTAGCAAAATCTTCTGAAAAAGTTCCTTTCTCTATTTCTGTTTTTCTGCTTTTATTTGCGGGAAAGCCACATCCCATTTTTGGAAAAGCCATAGAGAAATACAGAGGAGTGGAAGTGACTGCCTATTTCACTACCTCTTCTCCTCCTTTTTTTTTTTTTTTTTTCTTTTTCGGTTTATCATATTCTTGCAAAAACCATGTAATTATGTCATAAATCAACACGACGTGATTTTATAGAACACCGATCCAACTAAACTTATTGACAAGAAAATTTCAACAGCCAAAATGAAAAAGTCACCACCATAAATAATTAAGGGCAACCTCCATTACCAGAAGGTTACAACATTTTTCTGAGAATAATGCTTAGCCCAGAAGAAAAAGGAAGAAGAAAAGAACAAAAAAAGATTACAGATGCAGATATTAACCCAAAAGCATTTAAGATTAAAAAAATTATAAGAAAAGACACAAAGTTTAAAATGGAGCCGAAAACCCAACGGTCCAAAAAGCGAGGACGACGACACAAAAATAGCCTCTCCTGCGCAATTCCTTCTGCCATCGCTCGGTGCCTTCCATCTGTTCGATCCGTTTAGAGAGAGAGAGAGAGAGAGAGAGAGAGAGAGAGAGAGAGGGGGGGTCCTCGTCATCTTTCACGAGCAAGCATTCTTTCCTTCTGAGTTTCATTTGCAGAAATCCTAAAAAAAAGGAGCGGTTTTTCTTCTTCTTTCTTCTAAATTTGAGGGTCTCCCGTGCGTGTGGGACTTGTTTTGACCGTCTTCGACTTCTTCAACTCAGGCCTTTCTCCGAATTCCAGGTACCCAGTTGCTTATTTCTTGCTCTCCTGATGATTCTTGTTCTGGTCGTGTGTGTTTTGTATCTTCAATTCTTCCTTTAGTGAAACGGCTTGATGTTCTTTTTTCCCTCTCTGCATTGGTGGGATTTGTGTCATTGTGTGTAGGCGAACTTTGCATTTGTGGATCGGTTTTGCTCCTCGAAGCCGTCCGTTCTTTTCTTCTTGTTGCTAGGGAGAAGGTGGGGGGAGAGAGGGAGACGGGTCTTCGTCGCTTTTCACGAGCATTCTCTCTTTCTGAGTTTCATTTGCAGAATTCCTAAAAAAGGAGCGGTTTTTCTTCTTCTTTCTTCTACTTTGGGGGACTTGTTTTGACCGTCTTCGAGTTCTTTTCACCCGAGACTCTCTCCGAATTCCAGGTACCCAGTTGCTTGTTTCTTGATCTCCTGATGATTCTTGATTCTTGTTCTTGCCGTGTGTGTTTGTATCTTCGATCCTTCCTTTAGTGAAACAGTTTGATGTTCGTTTTCCCTCTCTGCATTGGTGGATTTGTGTCATTGTGTGTGGGCAAACTTTGCAATTGTGGGATTGGTTTTTGCTCCACGAAGCCGTCCGTTCTTTTCTTCTTGCTGCTAGGTCGGGGAGGGAGGGGAGAGAGAGAGAGAGAGAGAGAGAGAGAGAGAGAGAGAAGTGAATGGATTATCCCGCATTGTGTTTTTTTTATAAGGAATGGAGAATGTGAAGTTAAGCTTCTGCAATTCCTTGGTCTATGAGATGATTCATAGCTTCCCTTCCATATTAACGTAATGATGTTTTAGTAGCTCTTCTTCGAAAGGAGCATTAGCAGTTAATTACTGGCCAAGATGATTTGTTATTGATCGTGGCTTATATAATATATTATCCTCGCTTCATTCCCTAGTTTTTGTCTGCACTAGTGCGCCATTTCCAGAGGGGATCCAATTGGGGGCATCTTTGAGCTTTTTCTTTTGTTGGTTTTTCAGTCTAGTTGATGAAATATTTTGTTGAAGCAGACCACATTCATTGAGTTCAAGGGCCCGGACATTTCCACTTTTGCTAACAGGTTGACATGAACCGTCTTTTTAAACTATATTCATGTATCCCCATCATAAAGATGTGCTTGGATTCTTGGAATTAGCTTCGCAAGTAACTCTTGTTGTTTTGCTTCATCAGGTTCTTGGAATTTTCACCATTACGTCACCATATTGAGAAAGGCGCCTTCTTCTGATCTTCGAGAATGTTTGGATTTCTTAAATCACCGGTGAATAAGGTTTCCAAGCAAAACTCTGTGGACCCTCCGTCTTCAGGAACAAATCCTTTTGATTCCGATACTGAATCTGACACAAAATCTACCATTAAACCTTCAAGGCGAGCAAACTCAGAGCCCGTGCTCATTGTGCCAAATCTTGGTGGCAGTCCTTTTGACGATGATAAGGGACGAAGAGGAGCCTCCTCCTCTGCATCCCCTTATTCAGGTTCATCAACAGCACGGGATCAGTATAGGAACGACTTTCATGAATCGGGAGGGCTAGAGAATCAGAGCGTGCAAGAATTGGAGAACTATGCCGTGTACAAGGCGGAGGAGACTACAGGTACTGTCAACAACTGCCTCAAGATTGCTGGGGATATAAGAGAGGACGCCACGAGGACCCTTGACATGTTGCATAATCAGGGTGAGCAGATCAGGAGGACCCACGAAGTGGTAGCCGATACAGATAAGGACTTGGGCAAGGTAATATTCACATATTGTGAACTTGGCACGCTAAGAATATGATCTAGAAAAATATGGCCACAGTTTTCTGCTGTCTGGTACTTTATCAGTTTCTTTATATAACATTCTGTTTTTCATCATGATGACACCTCGATATTTTTTCTCAAGCGACTTCTATTTTGATTATTAATTATTACCCATACATTGTTGTGGTGAATACCAGGGGGAAAAGCTCTTAGGAAACCTTGGAGGAATGTTCTCTAAGACTTGGAAACCGAAGAAGACCCGAGAAATTTCAGGGCCTGTAGTTACAACAGGTTTCTTACCCAATTGCCTTGTCGTAGTTTCTTTGTTTAAATGTGGCCGAAAGGAAGTGAATATTACGCACAGCTTTTCTGTTGAAACTTGAGTATTTGTACTTTCCGCAACGATTACATCAACTTATCGGCTATTTCCTCCTGGCATGACAGACAATTCATCTAAAAAAAGTGACAAAAAACAGAGGGAGAAGTTGGGGTTGGCTCCTGTGCCGAAAGGAAAAGGGACTACTCGTACTCCTCCGCCTGAACCAACAAATGCATTGCAGAAAGTCGAGGTTTGTGGTTCAACGAGTTTGTTTCCCTCAAATAGCAGTCTTTGAGCATCTGTTCACAAGGACTTTTCGGACGGCAGGTTGAGAAGGCAAAGCAAGATGATGCGTTATCAGATCTTAGCAATGTTTTAGGTGACCTGAAGAATATGGCTGTTGATATGGGAGGCGAACTTAACAGGTCTGAATATGTCCTAACTTATATTCATATTCTTTCCTACTTGACCTATTTAAATGTGCCTGAACTGATACACTTCTAGCTTTGAGATTGAAGTTTGATCAAGATAATTTTCTGGTTTGGGGGAGTTTGCTTCTTTGCCCTTGTCACATTCTCTTATAATGGCATAGGTCTTTACTTATAGAGCTAATGTGGTGCATACAGGCAAAACAAAGCTCTCGACCATCTAAGTGATGATGTGGATGAGATGAACTCTCGAGTGAAAGGGGCCAACCAACGTACTCGTCGTCTGCTTGGCAAATGAAGGGAGAGCAAGAGCAGGCTTCTTTATTGTGCATTTCCTCTGATTTGCCTTCCCATAGCTGTTATAGTGTGTTCTCCCTCTTTCTTTCACCAAGCCGAAAACGAAGAATTTTGTTTGATAGCTTGTACCGCATCAGCAATTGAGATAAACTAATCAGCAAATGAAATAAACTCATCTTTCTGCAAATTGAATTATTGTTTGGTGATCTTTCGGATTTCTTGCTACTTGTATATATATTTGGCCCTTATGTTGGTACTCAATATGGGTGGAGATGAACGGTAGACATCATAATTTGCAAAATCAATGCCCCAAATGACCAAACAGCATATTCATATGCTGAAGGTAGTTCCAGACAATGCATCAAATACACAATGGACAAAACCTAAAAACATAAGACAGGAGTGTAAATATATTAGTTTGAGTGGCATTCTCTATGATTCTCTCCTCTCTTTTTTATTGCAAACTGTTGTCCAACCAAGAAGTTTTTACAAGACCATGGCATGAACCGAAGTAATAAGACACAAGTCTCCCTTGACAAAGCTGTAACAGCAAAAGAATGCACGATGACACCGGGTAGCATCTCCAAGTTGAACTATAAAATGGAGAAAGCGAACAAAGATGAGAGGCGAATGGTTTTCCTCTGAGAACGCTACCACGTCACATCAGTTCCAAGATTTGCATAGACATCAAGTCAGGGCAGCCCATCATATGCTTATAAACAGGCACAATGGCAGGCAAGGTGTTATGAAGAACATTTAGTGTCATTCCTAATAATTTCCAATTGGTTATCTTTATGAGAAGTCAGAAGTGCATATTGTTGGAAAATAAAAGTTCAGACATGTGCCGGCTGCTGAGTCTCATTCCTCTATAGAAGCTACCAAATCTTATGGCTTAATGTACATTGTCGAGGATTATACACAAGCTTCTATTATTCATTCTACAGAGGGAATGAATGAATTCAGTGCTTGTTTCTCACATATAATTTACAGTAGAGATTCTAGCAAAGTCAGTGCTTCCCTAATTTGAAGAATAAAAACAAATCACCATTCATCATTTCTTGTTTCTTGTTCATGCTGAAACACAGACTTATTCTGAAGTTCAGTACTTTTCAAGACATGAAGATGTGTAGAAGATACTAAACGTCGTGTATTTACAGAGAAGAGAGAAGTCATATCTTACAAAACTTCCTTCCAAGGAAGCATCCCACCTTTCACCATACACATACAAACACCTGACTGCTTGCAAGTACAATATACTGAGATATTAAAGAAGAAAGCACCATCTGCCTCTTCCATTGACAAGCATAACATTTTACAGTCTTCATACATCATCGCTCTTCACAAGAGTCCAGCTCCCTCTTCCATTGCCCAGCATAACTATTTATGGTCTTCATACATCATCGCTCTTCACAGGGGTCCAGCTCCTTTGGGACGCAGCTTCTCTCCTGGCATGTGAAATATAACCAAGAATATACCCCACAAATGCTCCAAGCATCAACACGCTCGCACCTTTAACAAACCACGAGAAAAAGGACTCAGGTGCCTCTATGTTAGGTTCAGCACCACTAGTACCACTGTTAAGAACCTCTCCAGATGCCAGAATTTCCACCGTGTCATGCACCTCGCCATCATGATTTCCGACATAAGAAAGCACAAGCTTCTCCCTAGTAGCTACCAACCTAGTGTACCCGAACTCACCCCCTCGGTACAATGACCTTTGAGGTTGTGGGTAAATAGGATCAGTCAGATGATCTGGTCTGGGCTGCCAGATGGGTTGCCAATCTTGGCCCGCCATTCCAATCACAATGTGAATTGGCAGTGCCTCCCAATTATCCTTGGCTGGATCTGTACTTCCACAGGTGAAGTTATTAATTGGACAAAACCTTTCATATCTATGTACGTGGCCCCACAACACAAGGGTCACTTTATTCTTCACAAGCAAAGGTTCTAAGTGCTGCATCATTTTCTCCCTAATGGGTCTATCGTTAGATTCATAGCTTGTCGTGTACATTGGTCTATGCCCTTGAACTATCACAAAAGGAGTCTTCTTCCGATCCACCGATTCCAAATCAGCCTTTATGAAATCATACTGCTTGCTTCCAGGAAGAAAATTAGTCTCAGTAGACATGTAAAGAAAGTGGACCACTCCCATATCAAATGAGTAGTAGAGGTTCCGGGTGGCCGGGGCCTTCATTCCAGTGGGTTCCGAGGAATTGCCAGGCATGTTGAACCTAAGGCTGTAAGGTACTCCACATTCACCTCCCCCGTCTGTTCCATATATCGTTCGGGCCCATTCGGGCTTCCAAGGTTGCGATGGCCAATCATACTCATGATTGCCAATACACACATGGTATGGAACTTGGGCAGCGACGGGCTCGATCTGAGTGAAGAAATGGTCCCACAACCAAGAGTAACCTCTTGCATAGCTGATATCTCCAATGTGAGACACAAAACTTGGCCTGTTCCCTAGAGCTTCAATGTCACGGAGGATCCACTTTATGGTCGTTATGCTCTCATCTTGTGTGCGGTAGAATGTCGTGTATGGTGTTGCAGTTCCCATATCTCCAAATAAAAATGCTATCGTCTCATCTGAGTCTTTAGCCCTAGGCATAAAGCTGTACGTTTCACTCCAACCACCAGAGTCGCTCCCAACCTGTTGCGAGAGTATGGACATTCCAATCACCAAGAGTTACTAGTCCCAATCGAATTTCGAGCATGCTTATATCGGTTGTGATACTTCTACAACTGAAAAGACTAATCACACAGAACACCAAATTCTACTGAGAAAGCAGACAAGCCCCATTAACATCATGACAGATTCTATGATTCTATCACATGTATTTATTGCCTGAGAGATCAAACAGTCATGCATTCACACTGGGAATTCTGCGCGTACCATACCGTTCATGGACAAGACCAAGTGAAAGCCCAATCCGTGCATGGTTTCCACATGCAAAAATATGATGGAATTCACCGCGCCTTTTGAAGGGTGGTGAGGCAGCAGCAACTAGCAACTAAACCAGCATCGACATGTATCCAAACCACCAGGACAACAGCAAACTCACAACCATACCATTTTCTCTTAGCCATAAAAAAGAAATGAAACTGCTGACCGACATGAACCTTAATCTAAAAAGAACAATCAAAGCAATCAAACCTAGCAAGACTTCCATTTTATACATAATCAAAGAACAAAAACTGATCACAAACCCTTGACTAAAAAAAAAAAAAAACTGATCACAAACCTCATAAAGCACAATTCAAACACCAGCTCACCTGATAATAATACCTCACCCCACCCTTCAAATTCCTCATGACCGCATCATGAGTCCACCCAGGATCCCTCCACCCGACGCTATCGTTCGCCGGCGCGTCGCACATGTCGTCCCTCTCGTACCTCCCCGCACGCGCCGTCGCCAGCTCGCCCATCTTCCCCTCTCTCTTCCCGTACCTGACGTACCTCCGGCCGCCGTCCTC
Source organism: Eucalyptus brandiana (assembly GCA_014182725.1). NCBI lineage: Eukaryota > Viridiplantae > Streptophyta > Magnoliopsida > Myrtales > Myrtaceae > Eucalyptus > Eucalyptus brandiana. The sequence continues at coordinate 37,876,959 of CM024669.1, forward strand.
AGCCACGAACATGACCCGCATCTCGTCCTCCCGATCCGTGTACGACAGGTGGACCTGCTCCGGGCCGCGGCCCGGCTTGAACCCGGCCTCCTCGGAGGCGCCGAGGAAGTGCTTCGCGCCCGGCAGGGGGTTGTGGTCGTGGTCGAGCCGGGTGCGGTCGACCTCGGACTCGGACCACCGGAAGATCCGGAAGGAGTAGTTGGAGCGGAGGTTGGGCAAGGGGAGGGAGACGGAGCCCGACCCGGAGGAGAGGTGGGCCGGGTCGGAGGAGAGGAATACGTAGCCGATGAAGAGGTCGTGGGGGGAGTCGGGAGGGGAGTAGATGCCGAGCCAGTCGAGGCTGGAGGGGGAGTCGACGCCGGACCATCGGATCTGGATCGGGTCGCCGGATTTGGAGAGGATCTTGGGGGAGACGGACAGGGAGGGTGCGGATTCGGTTGATGGGTCGAGGAGGGAGAGGAGGCAGATGACGAGAAGAGGGATCATGGTGGCCATGGCGGCGGCTGTGGCGGCGGCAGAGGCGGAGGTGGTTGAGACCGGTGGTGATTTCGTCGGGCGATTTGGCGGGGTTCGGGGGTTTCGTTTGGCGTGGAAGGGATATGGGAGTGGGACTTTCGGATTATTTCGGATAGATACAAACGTCAAAATCAGGAATATGCTTCGAACATACTCTAATTAATCATGCTTACAATACTTGGCATTCACCATAAGAAAATGTTGATCTCCATCACCTTTACTCTCCATCTCATGTCGAGTATGCTCGAATGGATGCAATTATGTTGGAGATTTTTTATATGTATGGATCATAGATATATATTATATATATATATATATATATATATGTAGATTTTCGGACTTGATTGGACCTTTTGAAAGTTTTATTACTCAATTGAAATTTTAATGACAAATTTAAGGACTGATTGTTCTTTTTAAAAGTTGTAAAACTTAATTATACTTTTATGATAAATTTTAAGATAGATTATATTTTGAATTGGGGCTCTTTGTTTTGACATCTTGATTTCACAATTTGAGATTAAATCCTGAGAGCTTAGCCGAGGTGTATCACACATGCTTGTTCCTAAGCCATCTAAATTTTCGATTTTAATTTTTTTCTTCAAAAAATGAATAATTTGGAAAATATTTTTCTAAAAATAATTACTTATATCGCTTAAAAAATTGAATGAGCAAAAAATATTTTCATTATCTACGGAAATATTTAGATATAGATTATTGTTGATAATGAAAATATTTTTAATTAACCAATTATTTTAAACAATAGAAACAATTAATTTTAGGAAATATTTTTTAGATCATTCATTTTCTACGAAGCAAATTCATTTCAATCCAAGTTTTCCCCATACATTTGTGATGCCCTTCTAAAATGTTGTGGAAATAAAGAGCTTAACGAACTCAACACCAGTAATTTGTGAGTCCAAGATTGGGAATATATATTAAAGCTGATCATTTGTGTGTTCGAATTATTATGATTTCATAACTTTCTCATAATAAACAGACATTGTCAACATGGTTATTCTCTATAGTATATATCTAGAAATAATAGAAACAATTAATTTTAGGAAATATTTTTCTAAAAATAATTACTTATTTCTTCATCATATTTCGTTTGATGTGTGGTGCTGCAGCCACATGATCAATATCTAGGGAAAAATCAATTCGATCATAAACTTTTCATTGAATCAATTCAGTCCTAAACATTTTACTATTAATACCAATTCAGTCCATCCGATCAATTTTAGCCAGTCGACGCTGACGTAGACGTCGGCCAGTGGCCGGATGCTGATGTGAAAATTTTTATGATTTTTTAATTATTTTTTATTAATTTTTTTTCTATCTTCTTCCTAGCGGTGGTAGGTGAACCTCCGGTGAGGCTCGCTAGCCACCGGGCGAGGGCCGCGAAGCCCTCGCCCGGCCTCTCCCGGGGCCGCCGGTGTGGAGGCTTCGCCCAGATCTGGGCAAGGTCAGCCTCGGCCGTGGCCCTAGGCGAGGTTGGCCTCGCCTAGATCCGAGCAAAGCCGCCTCGCCCGCGGCTGATCTGGGCAAGGCCAGCCTCGCCCACGGCCTTGGGAGAGGCCGAGCGAGCCGACGAGGGTCACGGCCCTCACCCAGTGGCCAGCGAGCCTCACCGGAGCCTCGCCGGCCAACGCAAGGAAGAAGGTAGAAAAAAAAAAGGAAAAAGAACAAAATTAATAAAAATTTCGAAAAAATAATTAAAAAATCATAAAAATTGCCATGTTAGCATTTGGCCAGCGGCCGACGTCCACATCGGCGTCGGCCAGCCAAAATTGGCCTAATGGATTTGAATTAGGTGCGTTTGGGAACCACTTCCCAAAGCCCCTTGGGAGTCCAAAGCCCTTTGGGCACAAAAAATGGTGTTTGGCAAAAAACTTTGAAAGGGACTTAGGCAAAATGCTAACATTTTTAAGGCTGAAAGCCCAAGCCCAAGGGGGGGGCCTTGGGCTTTTCAAAGATTTTCGGCATCTTTGAGGAGGCACTGTTCACTTTTTTTTTTTTTTTCCAAAATTGTCCTCATGAATTTTTTGTTTTTCGGTGCGTGCCCTTGGATGAACACTGTTCATCTTCTTCGGGCGAACGACCGCTACAGGGACGCCGCGACCTCGCCGCCCTTCGTCGGAGAGTCGGGCGACCTCCGCGAGTCGCGGCGTTGCCGGCGACCGTCGCCTGTTGCACCGCGACCTCCGCACGGAGCTCGCGGGGCCGCGCGACCCATCCGGTCGCCGGTGCAGTGGTTGCGACCAGATCCGGTGCCGGAGGCTCCAGCGGCGACCAGATCTGGGTCGCGCGACCTCGCCGCCCCGGATCTAGGTCGCCGGAGGTCGAGGCGGCGTCGCGCGGCGTCGCGCGACCTCGCCGCCCCAGATCCGGGGTCGCCGGAGGTCGAGGCCGCGTCGCGCGACGCGCGCGACCTCGCCGCCCCAGATCCGGGGTCGCCGGAGGTCGCGACGGCGTCGCGCGACCTCGCTGTCCAAGAACCGGGGTCGCCGGAGGTAGCCGACGACCACGCCCTTGCCGGTCTTTTTTTTTTTTTTTTTTTTTTCTTTTGATAATTTTTTTTTTTACCACAAAACTCCTTTGTAAATGTAATTCCCCAAACACCATTTTGCTCAAACTACTTCACAAAGAGCTTTCAAAGTACAATTTACCAAACACAATTTGCATTTTGAAAAACACCTTTAACTCTAAGGTATTTGCATTTTCCTAAAGGCTTTCCCCAAAAGTGGTTCCCAAACGCACCCTTAGTACTAATAATAAAATGTTTAGGACTGAATTGGTACCAATGCAATAAGTTTAGGACTTTTTTGGTACTTTTCCCTCAATATCTATGCTGCGCATTTATGTTCCTTAATGTTAGTGTTGGTTTTACTTACTGTTTGGTGATTGAACTAGACCATTTGTTTTTCACCGACACCGCAAACCGTCATGGACTGTTGGTATCAGTGAGAGAAAGCTAACTTAACTGGTGAACTAAGTATAAAGTCCACACCACATGTCTCACCCGCATTTATTTATATTGCATTTATTAGTAGATGACAAGTTCATCAAAGAAAAAAGGCATTTTGGAGCCCTGAAGATGTTGAAACATTTTGTAAGTTGTGCGTTGAACAAATTAACAATAGCAATCGTCTTATAAACAACAAAAGAGATGGATGGACGATTATAATTAAGAAGTTTGAGGATCTAAGGGGCAAAAAGTATAATAAAAGTCAAATGAAGAGTAAGTCGGATAATCTTAAAGAAGATTGGAAAAGATGAAAGACATTGATCCTAAAGGAAACTGGATTATGATGAGATTAAAAAAAAGAACACCATTGATGCAAGTGATGAATGGTGGGAGCGGAAAATTCAAGTTTTTTCCCTTCTTTTGTTAATTTTTTTTAAGTTCATCTTTTTTCTATAAAACTCACGAAAATGTTTATTACAATAGGAAAATCCTAAGGTTAGAGCTTTTAGAACGAAAGATATACATCCGAATCTTCAAGTTTTATTGGATCGAATGTTTGGAAATACTATTACCACTGGAAGTATTACATGGAATCCTAGACAAGACTTATGTATTGATGAGTATGTTGTGGTCACATAATTTGACATCAGTGGTTCAGTAGGATTTACTAATAATAATATAGAGGACGATGTGCGTGGAAAGATTAGTGAACAACATCAAAGTGATAAAGGAATGTCGCAGAGTTCGGTGAGGCAATTTCAAGGAAAAAAACAAAAGAAATTGAATACAGCTAGCAACGCAAATGGAGAGAATTTGTTTAGCTATTGAAAGTAAAAGTTATACCAAAGAGTTTGATCCTTACAAGGAACTCATAGAGACATTGAAAGCTATACCCGAGATTAAGTAAGATTAAGAGTTATATTTTTTTGCACTAGATTATTTTTAGAAAATAAAGATAATAGACAAATCTTTATGAACTTGGATAGTGATCATGAAAAAGTCACATGGCTCAAGTATAAGTTCGCACAACGTAGGGTTCATTAGAGTATTTGCTATTTATATTTTTCATGTGTAATGTTATTGTAATGTAATACATATTTGTATTAGTTGGTGAGACATATTTATATATATATATATATATATATATATATATAAAATAAGTTTTTTGTTGATGAATGATCTAAATAATTTATTATATCTCTTATTCTAATTTAATTTTGTTACTTTAATTAGTTATGAATGATTCTTTTGAAAGGGAAAACTATGAAAAAGAGAAAGAAGGATATTGGCAACTTTGTGCGGTTACACATACCTATGATGTTTATCAGGTAATATGTGGTCAAAAAATACCATGTATGACATCGTTATATACGGGAAATGCATGATTAAGAGAGTTGATGGACGTTGATACTAATCCTAAAAGGTTTTATCAAATGTTTAAAATGGATAGAACTATATTTAGAAATTTAATGAATGATTTAGTAACATGATATGGTTTGCAAGGAACTAGAAATATTGATGTTATAGAAATGTTCGGATTATTTCTTCATATTCTAAGACATAATATAGGTAATAGGTTAGCGCAATGTGCTTTCAGCATTTTGGGGAAACCATATGCAGGCTATTTAACTTAGTGTTTGATAAAATATGTTAAATGGGAGCAGATTTGATTCAACCATCCGATCGGCAATTCAAGGAAGTTCCAAAGAAGATTATGAATAATACAAGATTTGTTCCCACATTTTAAGGTAAGTAACGATTATACAATAGAAAATATGAATTAAATATAAATCAAATAATATTTTTATTTTTGTTTTAGGATTACATTTGAGTCATAGATAGTACTCATATTCCAGCAGTAGTACCTAAGAGTGAGCACCTTCGTTTTATTGGTTGAAAAGGAACACCAACACAAAATGTGATGGTCGTGTGTAATTTTAACATGGAATTTACTTATGTTTGGGCCGGTTGGGAGAGAACAACTTATAATACTCGTATCTTTTATGAAGCTATTAGGAGACATGATTTACAATTTCCTCATATTCCGAAAGGTTCATTAATTAATGGTTTTTATGCATTAATATATGTATGTGTTATATGTTGATTAAATTTACAATTTTTTTGTGTAGGTAAATATTATTTGGTTGATGCTGGATATCCAAATTCCACGGGTTATTTGGGGTCATATAAAGAAATTAGATATCATTTACCTGAGTTTCAATGAGGTCCTCGACCGACGGGTTATAAAGAAATATTCAACTGTGCTCACTCTTCACTATGATCATAAAGTGAGCGAGTTTTTGGCGTATTGAAGAAGAAGTGGAATATTTCTTAAAGTGATCATAAAGAGTATGCCAAGTTATCCATATACAAATCAAGTGAAAATTGTGATAGCAACAATGACTTTATACAATTATATACGAAAAAATGCTCTGAATGATACATATTTTGCTAGAGTGGATTTAGATTCCAATTTATATACAAAAGATTTTGATGATGTTAGTGAGGAGGGTAATGCTTCAAATGATGATGTAGCATATGATATAACATGTTTACGTGATCAAATAACTATGAATTTAGGAAACAATTAAGGATATTTGTAATTTTTAAGGATAATATGCTTATTTCCTCAAAACATATGTTATCATGTTTTTATTGTAATGAAAGTATTCTTCTTGTAATTGAGAAAGAGAGCACGTAAATTTTTTCCATTTGATGTTTTTTAGCAAAAAAATAAATTTTAATTTTAATAAAATTATTTACACAACATCTTTAACATTGTTGTCAAATATAAATTAAAAAAGTCGCAATTTTTTTTTAATTTGAAACAAATAAAAGTTAAAATATTTAGATTAATCACCAAAGGAGCTTTGCAAATATGTTTTCTACCAAACAGCATTTCTCTCAAAGTTGATTTTCAAAGCAAAATTTACCAAATAGTCTTTACATTTCCTCCAAGTAACTTTGGGCTATTAGTGTTTGCATTGGACTCAAAGCCCATTGCAAATGTTGAACCAAACGTAGCCGGACTCGTAAGGTATCTTGACTTTCGCAGAGTATTTAGATCACATAGCAAGGCATCTTAACTCCTGATACATTCTAATACATTTTCTAGGGCATCCCAACCTATGGGGTATTTTAACTCTTATGATATCTCGACACATGCGGGGCATTCATATCATATAGTAAGGTATCTCGACTTACACAAAGCATCATCACTCCTATTATATGGGTGACGTTATTTACAAATCATAAGACTTTACAAATTTATTCATATGATATCATGCATATCACATTAATATCACATAATTTCCTATGCATCAATTACACATTCAACACTCATTTACATTATCCACATTTCATACATTACTTCTTTTCATACTTATTGTTACATCATATTTCTTATGATTGCATATGTGAGTGATGATAATCACATGCTTACTTCTATGCATTTCTTATGCAAGCCATAAATGATTACATGCACATAGTGATAATGCTCAATGGGTGGATTGATGAAACTCTACAGGTGAATCGAAAGGTAAATTTGGATAATAAGTATTCAAAGGTGAATCTAAGTAGTAAATGTTGATACTCAATTAGTAAGTTTGAAGGTGAGTATGAATAGTAAGTGATGATACTCAACGGAGGAATATAAATGGTGGGTAATAATTCTAAACAATAAGTCGAAACTACTAAATGAATATACACAGCAAGTGAGTCTGAATGTGAATTAAACATACAAATGAATATACTCAGGAATTGAGCAACTCAAAAATTACAAACCCAATTACATAAGCAACTCAACTGGATTCGGTCAATTCTCTAAATTTGCAGAGATCTATTATGCTCAAGTGACTTGATTGATCATAAAAAGTAGTCATGCAAGCAGCAAACGAACGGTTCAAACCTCCGTTCGTCCTCTCGCATCCGTTAGTGGAAGTTGTAACTCTTCATCGTGATCGAACCCAAGCGCGCACCTGGGAAAAGGTCATCATTATGTTGATGCACGCTCCTGCGTCTCTTCTGCATCTTTCTCAGTCTCTTGTCACCCGCCAAGAATGCCAAATCCTCTTTGATTTCTTCCCTCGACAGCGCCACTGGAAACTTCCTTATCCTCTCTGGAATCTCCTTCTTGCTCTTCGTTTCTACGGCCGTGTCTCTCTCAGGATTGCGATGCCCTGGCCGTGTGTCCTTTCTTGGTCTCAAATCCCACGGCTCCCCTTTCTTCTCCTCGTCTTTCTCCACTGGACTTAGGTTGATTCGCGTAATACTGTCGTCGTTGTTGGCTTTTTCGCTTTTCAAAGAGACACGAAATACCAATCTCCCCTCAATCTCCAAATGTTTCTTCGCAGACATGTCTTTTGAAGTAACTGGGGAAACACTGGAGGTATTCTCGGGAGGAGAAACCGAAAGACCATCGCCTGCTTCCATGATTGACGAGCAAAACAATAGAAAATAAGATGGCGATTAGGGTTTGGTGGAAGTGAGAGTCCCAAATCTACAGACCTAACAGACTCCGGCTTTTAAGTTGTAAATGTTTCTAAATTCTGAAAAAATATCTGTTTTCAAAACTTGATTGGCAAGAAACAAAGAAAAAAGTTTCTTCAAACAAAAGTTGTTTTCTTTTCTTTTTCCTTTTTTTTTTTTTTTTTTTTTTTTTTCCAAACAGAGGTTTCTGAATTTAACATTTGAAGCTCTCTTAAAGTCCACATGTCAATCTTGTATTCAACAAATTTTGTAGGAGCGACTTTATATATTTATACCTGCAAAGGCACGTAAATAATATGTATGTGCAAGAAATTGACATTTGAAAGATTAGGTAAAGTCACTTTATGTAAAGAAATTATTGATATAGATACACACAACAAAGAAAAGTATTAATACCCATAGCAAGAAAAGATCATTTCAAGATTTTAACAACTTTTAGGAAGGTTGTTCTAAATTAGAAAATATGAAAACAAGATAAAATTATTAATTTATTCATTTGTCAATGGACATAACACATGTAAAATACATAAATGAGGATATTTAGAGGGAAAAAAATAACCATTCCTTTAAAGTAAGACTTTCTTTTTAATTTACACTAGTCCTTACGTACGCTGCATGCGAGTCAAATTGTTTTTGTATCTGTTTGCTCAATCAACTAAACAACACATGTGAGATTGCTTTGCGAATGCTTTATATGATATAAGTTGGTGAAATCGGACTGATAGGAGTTAAGAAAAAGGTCAATTTGTAAAATAATCAGGTACTGACATTCTCTAAGTATATTATAATCAAGTTCACCTCCTTTCAGAGTTTTCTCTAATGGCTAAAGTTTAAGTACCCTCAAACTGTCTTCGTTTAACCTTACTTTGTTTCCTTCTACCTGTTCCCTAGTGGAATTTACCTCAATTCTAGCTTCTTTACTTTTCAAATATTAATTGGTCTCACGACAAGTCACTTTCATCTCCTTCAATTGTTATTCATTTATTACCACATCACAAAGCATGGAAAATTCCAAATAAAAACTTGAAGTGAAGCCATTTTCTCAAAAAATAATATGAAGTGTACTTTGTTTCCAATAAGGATTTGAAGTGGCAAAATCAATTCCACATCAGGACCTCAACTTGTTGGTTGGCCAAATATTTGTTGGTAGAGTTTTCTGATGACCAAAATGGGGTTAATTTTGTTTGAAATTCCAAATTGATTAAAGATCGAGTTCTTCCTTTAAAATTTCACGTTTTCTTCTTCCTCTCCCATTACTATTGAAGCAAATTGTTCTCGCCTAATCCTCAGTTGCTCTGTGGCCACTCTTCATTGCTCCTCACCTGCTCCTCGCAAGCCCCCGTCAATCGTTAGGCATCATCTCTCCTTTCCTAGGTAAGGTGTTCAAACTTGGGTTTAAGCCTGATTTATTCATGACCAATGCCTTGATTCACTTATTGTTAGCTTTTAGAAGACCTAGACTGCCCGCTAATGTTTGACACCTGGTTTATTCTAGATTCCTTTTGCTGGAATGCTTCAACTAATGGCTTGATTTTATACAGAAGCACGAAAGGACAAGAAAAATATAAGCAAATCAAACATCTACCTAACTTGATGATAGAAGAATGAATGCAAAGATGATGTTAACTGTGTTCACTCCCATGTGGAAGAAGCCCAATGAATAACAAGCCCAAAAAGGCTTGAGCCCATATGATAAATCATATGGAGAAATAAGGTTTTTCACTATCTTTTAAATTGTAGCTGCCAAGAAGTAATTAGAGACATAGGCCCTATTTGTTAACGTTCTTTTTTTGTGTTTATGAACAAAATTTTTGTTTTTTTGTTCCGAGGAACAAAAAAAGAACAGAAACGCATATGTTTGCGTTTTTGTTCCAAATCTATTTTTTGTTCCCAGGAATACATTTGGAATAGAAACGAAAAACAAAAAAACATGTTTATTGTTTCGAAACAATTTTTAAGAACAAATTTTATTTCTCCTCTCTTTCTCTTTTCTTTTTTTTTTCTTCTTTTCTTTTTCTTTTTTCTTTGGTCGGTCGCCGGCCTCGGCCATGGCCGGCAACCGGCCGTCGAGGGCTGGCGAGGCTGAGCGTCACTGGCCCCTGGCGAGGTTCGGCCTCGCCTTGGCTGGGCGAGCTCGGGCTCGCCTAGATCCGACGAGCCCGAGCTCGCCCAGCCACCGGCGAGGCTCGCCGGCTTGGCGGTGGCCCGGCGAGACCGAGCCTCGCCGGTGGCTGGGAGAGCTCAAGCTCACCCAAATCCGGTGAGCCCAAGCTCGCCCAACCAAGGCGAGGCGGAGCCTCACTGGCGTGGGGCAAGGCTAGGCGAGCTCGGGCTCGTCGGATCTGGGTGAGCTGGAGCTCGCCCAACCAAGGTGAGGCCGAGCCTCGCCCAACCACGGTGAGGCTCGGCCTCGTTGTGGCTGGGCGAGGCCATGGCCGGCGACCGGCCAAAAGAAGAAGAAGAAAAAAAGAAATAAAATTAAAAAATTAAAAAAATTAAAGAACACAAATTTACCAAACGTGTTTCGTTCATTTTTATTCTCGAAACAAGTTTACCAAACGCCTTTTTCTGTTCAAAAATTGTTCCCCGTAGCAGAAATAATTTTTTCTATTTCTGTTCTCTGGAACAATTTTTGAGCAGAAACGTTACCAAACGCACCCATAGTAACAAGAAAAAAAAAAAGAGAAAGCAAAAAAATTTGGTATTTGGGAATCAATCTAATTTACATCAAGCTGGCATTGGAGGTTGATTTGTGGTCCAATTGAGCTGAAATTTTGTCAGCGTGTTCATGGCGCACTTTTCTTAAATCTATACTGTTTGATTTTTGTCTAAAGCTCCATACACCAGGTTTTCTTGAATTGATCAAAACTTGCATTTTTGGTCAAATTTATCTTTGATCTCTTGTGAAATTTATGTGTATTACTAAGAATGATGTTCTTAAGGTCTTTGCTACTATGTACCTTTAGTATTTATTAAAGAAGAACTTTGTTCACCTGATTTTGTCGATAGTGAAGATTTATAGGTGGACTGTGGTCCGGTAGTTTTTTATCTCCTCACACCGAGAAGGTTTTCCACATAAAAAAATTATCTTGTGTTTCCGTGTTTGATATTTATTTTTCTCTACTATATCGGTTCATATTAGGTTTACACAAGAGAGAAGATTATTTTATTCTACTACATTAATCTGATATTATTTAGGTTGTTACTATTCTCCCATCAAAGTGGTATTAGAGCTTTGGTTATTGCTTGATTTCGATGCCTTGTGTTAAACAATTGAAATGAATACAAGTAGAATGGTTACATTAAATTGTTCAAATTATCATATTTGGAAAGAAAAAATGGAAGATCTTTTATATGTAAAGGATTATTATATGTCTGTATTTGTTGAAGGGAAATCGAAGAATAAAGCTGATCTTGAATGGTCTATATTTCATTGTCAAAATATGGTTATATTAGGCAATAGGTGGAATGTTTTGAACCATATCATTGAGGAAACAAATGCACACAATTTGTAGGATAAGTTCAAACAGTTATATGCTCGAAAAACTGTGAATAATAAGTTATTTATGATTAAACAAATTATGGCTTTGAGATATTAAGATGGTACTCATTTGACTGATTATTTAAATTATTTTCAAGGAATTATCAATCAGATAGTTGCAATGGAAATCAAGTTTGATAATGAGATACAAGCGCTAAGGTTGCTTGATACTTTGCTAGACTCATGAGAGACGTTTCAAATGTCTTTATCTAATTTTGCCCCGGATAATACGATTACCATGGATTTAACCAAGAATAGTATTTTGAATAAAGAAATGTGAAGAAAGACACAAAGATTATCCCTTTCACACTCTGATGCCTTAGTTGTTGAGAAAAATGGAAGAAGTGAGTCTTGAGGTTTGAGAAATAGAGATAAAAGCACATGCAAAAACAATGAATTTGCTAATATTTAGTGCCATTATTGCCATCAGAAGGGACAAATTCAAAGATTTTACCGTCAGTTCAAAAGAGATACACAAAAAGAGAAAGGTAAAGAGAAGAAAAGTGATAAAGATAGAGATGACAATCGTGTTGCTGCACTAAAAAAAAACTTTTTCATTGTCTTTGATGATGATGCAATGTATCTTGTATGTCATAAAAGCAGTTGGGTAATTGATAGTAGTGCATTTTTCATGCTACATCTTATATGGATTTCTTTACATCATACAAGTTAGGTGACTTTGGATCTATGAAGATAGGAAACAATGGGTTGGCTGAAGTTGTAGGCATTAGAAATGTGTGCCTAGAGACTAGTAATGACACAAAGTTAGTATTGAATAATGTTAAGCATATACCTAATATTCATTTGAATTTGATATCCACAAGCAAGTTGGATGACAAAGGGGTATTGCAGCACTTTCAATGATGGTTGATAGAAGCTTACAAAAAGTTTTCTGGTTGTGGCTAAAGGTGAAAAATATTCTTCGTTATGCATTATACATGCAAAGTTGTCCACAAACAGAATTAATGTAGTAGATAGCGAAGAGAAAGTTGAGTGTTGACGCTTTAATTTTATTTAGGTTTATTTCACTAATTAAATTTTTATTATTTTTTCATTTCGGATAAATAAGATAATTAATAAACAAATAACAAAAACAACAAAAAAAATAGTAAAAACAAGAAAAACAAAAAATTGCAGCCCATCAAGGCTGGGCCTTCGCGCCCAGCCCCCCTCCGTTTTTTCTCCCCCCGCATGGGCCCTTATGGCCCAACCTCCTTTTCCTCTAGCCTGGCCCCCTTTTTTTCCTTCTTCTTCCTCGCTCCTTCCTTCTCCGCCTCTGTCCTTCACGAGCACAGAAGACGACGATGCGCACGAAGGACGGCCTACGGCAGAGGGGAGTAGGCCGACGTCGGCCGAAGAGGATAAGATCTCAAGCGCCATCAATGCTGAGCACGCTTCGCCGAATGAGCTCGGATGGGACGCCGGTTCAGCCGAGGAGAACCGCTCGGCGAGCGAAGGGGACCGGCGGTCGAAGCTCCGTCGACCGGATCCCCTCGCCTATAAAAGGGCACCACCTTTGTCGAGGAATCGAGGAGCGAGCTCCGAGATCTTCTCACTGAGAGACTTCGGGGGAGGAATCGAAGAGCGAGCGAGAGAGAAATCGGGTCGCGAGCTCGGCCGACCTCCCACTGAGAGACTTTGGGGGAGGCCGCCGGTGAGCGAGTAATTTGTGAGTCCAAGATTGGGAATATATATTAAAGCTGATCATTTGTGTGTTCGAATTATTATGATTTCATAACTTTCTCATAATAAACAGGCATTGTCAACATGGTTATTCTCTATAGTATATATCTAGAAATAATAGAAACAATTAATTTTAGGAAATATTTTTCTAAAAATAATTACTTATAATTCCAGATGAAAGGAGCCCACTGATTCGGAAGGCTTCTTGGGTGTATGTTATCCCAAGCTGAAGCAGCAATAAAGTTGTTAGAAGGGCTGCCCAACTAGTGGAATTGATCGGGTTCATCATTAAGTTCAGGAAGGGGGTCATCCCAGGAGTTGATCACTTCCAACACGCCCGAAGTGGGATCCGAAAAATTCAAAAAATCCGCAATAGATGCTTCTTTAGGAAGCCGAGAGCGATAAATATCTGCATTGGTAAATAATAAGTTAAGCGGCCCTTTAGGATGCCAGTTGTCAAACTAGAAAGAGATGGAGCAGCCATTCCCCACATGCCAGGAAAAGGATTTGTGGAAGTCACCGCGGAGGTCTAGGATTTTCTTCCAAGACCAGGAGCAACATGTAGGTTTTGAGGTAGCAACATGTAGGTTTTGAGGTAAACCAGAAGTTTACATTCTTAAAAAAGACTGAGTGAATTCACCTGCACCAAAGCGATTCCCTGTCTGTGAATAACAACTAGATGTGCTTTAACATGGCAACCGTGTTACTTTCCCAACATGGATTCCCAAGCCACCTTCAGACTTAGGAAGGCAAACATCAGACCAAGCAACCTTAGCACCACCCGTTCCGAGGTTAGGACCCTTCCAAAGGAATTGTCTCAAGATTCGCTTAATGTCATACAACACTGATCTCGGTAAAATAAACACATTTGCCCAATAAAATTGAACAGGAGCACTGACCTAATGAGTTGCAACCGGCCTGCAAAAGAGATGAATCGTTGTGTCCAAGTTTGCACTCTTGAAGTGATGATGTTAACTAATGTGATACAATCAACTTTGCAAAGCCTGAAGGAGATGACTGGAATTCCAAGATATTAGAATGGTAGGGATCCTTCCTGAAATCCAAAAAGTGTGATGAAGGCGTCACGGGATTCAGGGGAGACCCCTAAAAGTAGATCTCACTTTTGTAGATGTTCGGTTGAGACCCTGACCATTGGGAGAACTTATCCAATCCCGCTTTAAGAAGAGACAGAGTTGGCATAGAGGCCCCAGCAAAAAGTAGCACATTGTCGGCAACAAATAAATGAGAGAGTCTAGTCGATTTACATCTCCAGAAAAATTGGAACAACAGGTGATTAGTTTGCATATTCAATATGCCAATGAAAACTTCCATGACAAACGTAAAAAGGTAAAGCGACATTAGATCACCTTGTCTAATACCTCTGCCATTAGGAAAAAAATCCGTGCAATTCACCATTCAGGGAAATAGAGAAGTGGGGCAACCGAACACATGTCATAATGAGATGAATGAAATGGAGGGGAAACCGGAAAGCTTGAAGCGTTACCTCCATAAAATCCTAATTTAGTGTGTCGTAGGCCTTTCGGAAATCAACTTTGATGGCACATTTAGGCTTATATGGCTTGAGGTGAAACCCCGCAAATGGATCCTGAGCTAGAAGGATGTTGTCGCTAATCTGTCTTCTTTTGACAAATGCATTTTGAGCATGGCTAATAACAGAAGGCATAACAGCCGCCATACGGTTTGTAATAATCTTAGTTATGCATTTATACATTGTGTTGCAACAAGCAAATGGTCTGAAATCATTTACCGTAGTAACATTGGGGCATTTGGGTATAAGAGTAAGGATAGTGTTGTTAGATTCCTTTAGAAGCTTACTGGTAGAGAAAAAATCATTGATCGCACAAGTAACCGAAGGGCCAACAATGTCCCAGCTGTGTTTATAAAATTCCACACCAAAACCATCAAGGCCCAATGCCTTTACAGTAGCTAGGGAAAATAGGGATTCCCGTATTTCAGTATCCAATATAGGTCTTGAGAGGTGGAGGATGTGGTTATCATCCAGCTCTCGAGGAATTACCGAACGGACATCTTGTGTTGAAGGCATGGTGGAGAGAGGCGAATAGGCCAAAAGATCCTAGAAATGAGAAACTGAGTAGTTGCTGGATTTGTGGAGGGTCTTGAACCAAGTTCCCTGCATTATTTGTAAGAGAAAGAATTCTATTGAGAAGATGCTTTCTATTTACCAAATGGTGGAAGAATTTGGTGTTAAGGTCACCCTCTTCAAACCACTTCACTCAAGATTTCTGTTTGTAGAAACTTTCTTCTTGAAGATAGAGGTCGGAGAAGATATTAATGCATTCTCTTTCACGAGCCGCAAGTTGTAAATTGAAAGGATCAAGATGGAGAGAAATCCTTGATCATGCAAGTAACCGAAGGGCCATCAATGTCCTAGTTGCTTGTTTCTTGATCTCCTGATGATTCTTGATTCTTGTTCTTGCCGTGTGTGTTTGTATCTTCAATCCTTCCTTTAGTGAAACAGTTTGATGTTCGTTTTCCCTCTCTGCATTGGTGGATTTGTGTCATTGTGTGTGGGCAAACTTTGCATTTGTGGGATTGGTTTTTGCTCCACGAAGCCGTCCGTTCTTTTCTCCTTGCTGCTAGGTCGGGGAGAGAGAGAGAGAGAGAGAGGGATTATCCCGCATAGTGTTTTTTTTTTAGGGAATAGAGAATGTGAAGTTAAGCTTCTGCAATTCCTTGGTCTATGAGATAATTCATAACTTCCCTTCCATTTTAACATAATGATGCTTTAGTAGCTATTCTTCGAAAGGAGCATTAGCGGTTAATTACTGGCCACGATGATTTGTGATTGATCTTGGCTCACATAATATATCATCCTCGCTTCATTCCGTAGTTTTTGTCTGCATTAGTGCGTCATTTTCAGAGGGGATCCAATTGGGGCATCCTTGAGCTTTTTCTTTTGTTGGTCTTTCTGTCTAGTTGATGAAATGTTTTGCTGAAGCAACCCACATTCATTGAGTTCAAGGGCTCGGACATTTTCACTTTTGCAAACAGGGTTGACATGAACCGTCTTTTTAAACTACATTCGTGTATCCCTTGTCATGAAGATGTGCTTGGATCTTGGAATTAGCTTCGTGAGTAACTCTTGTTGTTTTGCTTCGTCAGGTTCTTGGAATTTTTACCATTACGTCACCGTATTGAAAAAAGCAACTTCTTCTGATCTTTGAAAATGTTTGGATTTTTTAGATCACCGGTGAATAAGGTTTCCAAGCAAAACTCTGTGGACCCTCCATCTTCAGGAACAAATCCTTTTGATTCCGATACTGAATCTGACACGAAATCTACGATTAAACCTTCAAGGCGAGCAAACTCAGAGCCCGTGCTCATTGTGCCAAATCTCGGTGGAATTCCTTTCGATGATGATAAGGGACGAAGAGGAGCTTCCTCCTCTGCATCCCCTTATTCAGGTTCATCAACAGCACGGGATGAGTATAGGAACGACTTTCATGAATCAGGAGGGCTAGAGAATCAGAGCGTTCAAGAATTGGAGAACTATGCCGTGTACAAGGCGGAGGAGACTACAAGTACTGTCAACAACTGCCTTAAGATTGCTGAGGATATAAGAGAGGATGCCACGAGGACCCTTGACACGTTGCATAATCAGGGCGAGCAGATCAGGAGGACCCACGAAATGGTTGCCGATACAGATAAGGACTTGAGCAAGATAATGTGAACTTGGCACGCTAAGAATATGATCTAGAAAAATATGGCCACAATTTTCTGCTGTCTGGTACTTTTATCAGTTTCTTTATATAACATTCTGTTTTTCATCCAGACGACACCTCGATATTGTTTCTTGAGCGACTTCTATTTTCATTATTAATTATTACCCATTGTTTTGGTGAATACCAGGGGGAAAAGCTCTTAGGAAACCTTGGAGGAATGTTCTCTAAGACTTGGAAACCGAAGAAGACCCGAGAAATTTCAGGGCCTGTAGTTACAACAGGTTTCTTACCCAATTGCTTTGTCGTGGTTTCTTTATTTAAATGTGGCCGAAAGGAAGTGAATATTACGCACAGCTTTTCTGCTGAAACTTGAGTATTTGTACTTTCCGCGATGATTACATCAACTCATCGGCTATTTCCTCCTGGCACGACAGACAATTCACCTAAAAAAGTGACAAAAAACAGAGGGAGAAGTTGGGGTTGGCTCCTGTGCCGAAAGGAAAAGAAACTACTCGTACTCCTCCGCCTGAACCAACAAATGCATTGCAGAAAGTCGAGGTTTGTGGTTCAACGAGTTTGTTTCCCTCAAATAGCAGTCTTTGAGCATCTGTTCACCAAGGACTTTTTGGACGGCAGGTTGAGAAGGCAAAGCAAGATGATGCGTTATCAGATCTTAGCAATGTCTTAGGTGACCTGAAGAATATGGCTGTTGATGTGGGAGGCGAACTTGACAGGTCTGAATATGTCCTAACTTATATTCATATGCTTTCGAATATGTCCTAACTTATATTCATATGCTTTCCTACTTGACCTATTTAAATGTGCCTGAACTGATACACATCTAGCTTTGAGATTGAAGTTTGATCAAGATAATTTTCTGGTTTGGTGAAGTTTTGCTTCTTTGCCCTTGTCACATTGTCTTATAAAGGCATAGGTCTTTACTTATAGAGCTAATGTGGTGCATACAGGCAAAACAAAGCTCTCGACCATCTAGGTGATGATGGGGATGAGCTGAACTCTCGAGTGAAAGGGGCCAACCAACGTACTCGTCGTCTGCTTGGCAAATGAAGGGAGAGCAAGAGCAGGCTTCTTTATTGTGCATTTCCTCTGATTTGCCTTCCCATAGCTGTTGTAGTGTGTTCTCCCTCTTTCTTTCACCAAGCCGAAAACGAAGAATTTTGTTTGATAGCTTGTACCGCATCAGCAATTAAAATAAACTAATCAGCAAATGAAATAAACTCATCTTTCTGCAAATTGAATTATTGTTTGGTGATCTTTCGGATTCCTGAATTTCTTGCTACTTGTATATATATTTGGCTCTTATGTTGGTACTCAATATGGGTGGAGATGAACGGTAGACATCATAATTTGCAAAATCAATGCCCCAAATGACCAAACAGCATATTCATATGCTGAAGGTAGTTCCAGACAATGCATCAAATACACAATGGACAAAACCTTGTTGGAAAAAAAGTTCAGACATGTGCTGGCCGCTGAGTCTCATTCCTCTATAGAAGCTACCAAATCTGATGGCTTAATGTACATTGTCGAGAATTATACACAAGTTTCTATTATTCATTCTACAAAGGGAATGAATGAATTCAGTGCTTGTTTCTCACATATAATTTACAGTAGAGATTCTAGCAAAGTCAATGCTTCCCTAATTTGAAGAATAAAAACAAAGGCGTCACCATTCATCATTTCTTGTTCATGCTAAAACACAAGAGTTAGGCAGTGTTTATTTGTGTTCTTATTTTTTGTTCATGAACAGAATTCTTGTTTTTTTGTTCCGGAGAACAAAAGAATAATAGAAACGCATTTGTTTGCATTTTTGTTTCAAATCATTTTTTTTTTGTTAGGAACAAATTTAAAATAGAAACTTATTTATTGTTTCTGGAACAATTTGAAGAAACAAATTTTCTCTCTCTTCTTTCTTTTCTTTTTCTTTTCTTTGGCCGGTCGCCGACCTCGGCCATAACCCGCGGTCGGCGACCTTGGGCTCGCCCAGATCTGGCGAGGTCGAGCTCACCCAGCCACCAGCGAGGCTCGGCCTCACCGGGCCATCGCCAGGCGACCAATGGCTGGGCGAGGCCGCCGACCCTCGTCGGCTGGTCGCCGGCCATGACAAGGCCACCGACCGGCCCAAAAAAAAAAAAAATAAAAAAAAAAAAAGGAAAAATAAAATAAAAATATTAAAAAATTAAAAGAAACAAAAAAAGAACGCAAATTTATCAAACGTGTTTTGTTCTTTTTTTATTAGGAATAAGTTTACCAAACGCGTTTTTCGTTAAAAAATTGTTTTTAACATAAATAGATTTTCTATTTCTGTTCCCTTGAAAAAATTTTGAACAGAAATGTTATCAAACGCACTCTTCTTCTGAAGTTGAGTACTTTTCAAGACATGAAGATGTGTAGAAGATACTAAACGTTGTGTATTTACAGAGGAGAGAAGTCATATCTTACAAAACTTCCTTCCAAGGAAGCATCCCACCTTCCACCGTACACATACAAACACGTGACTGCTTGCAAGTACAATATACTGAGATATTAAAGAAGAAAGCACCATCTGCCTCTTCCATTGACCAGCATAACATTTTACAGTCTTCATACATCATCGCTCTTCACAAGAGTCCAGCTCCCTCTTCCATTGCCCAGCATAACAATTTATGGTCTTCATAAATCATCGCTCTTCACAGGGGTCCAGCTCCTTTGGGACGCAGCTTCTCTCCTGGCATGTGAAATATAACCAAGAATATACCCCACGAATGCTCCAAGCACCAACACGCACGCACCTTTAACGAACCACGAGAAAAAGGACTCAGGTGCCTCTATGTTAGGTTCAGCACCACTAGTACCACTGTTAAGAACCTCTCCAGATGCCAGAATTTCCACTGTGTCATGCACCTCGCCATCATGATTTCCGACATAAGAAAGCACAAGCTTCTCCCTAGTAGCTACCAACCTAGTGTACCCGAACTCACCCCCTCGGTACAATGACCTTTGAGGCTGTGGGTAAATAGGATCAGTCAGATGATCTGGTCTGGGCTGCCAGATGGATTGCTCATCATGGCCCGCCATTCCAATCACAATGTGAATTGGCAGTGCCTCCCAATTATCCTTGGCTGGATCTGTACTTCCACAGGTGAAGTTATTAATTGGACAAAACCTTTCATATCTATGTACGTGGCCCCACAACACAAGGGTCACTTTATTCTTCACGAGCAAAGGTTCTAAGTGCTCCATCATTTTCTCCCTAATGGGTCTATCATTAGATTCATAGCTTGTCGTGTACATTGGTCTATGCCCTTGAACTATCACAAAAGGAGTCTTCTTCCGATCCACCGATTCCAAATCAGCCTTTATGAAATCGTACTGCTTGCTTCCAGGAAGAAAATTAGTCTCAGTAGACATGCAAAGAAAGTGGACCACTCCCATATCAAACGAGTAGTAGAGGTTCCGGGTGGCCGGGGCCTTCATTCCAGTGGGTTCCGAGGAATTGCCGGGCATGTTGAACCTAAGGCTGTAAGGTACTCCACATTCACCTCCCCCGTCTGTTCCATATATCGTTCGGGCCCATTCGGGCTTCCAAGGTTGTGACGGCCAATCATACTCATGATTGCCAATACACACATGGTATGGAACTTGGGCAGCGACAGGCTCGATCTGAGTGAAGAAATGGTCCCATAACCAAGAGTAACCTCTTGCATAGCTGATATCTCCAATGTGAGACACGAAACTTGGCCTGTTCCCTAGAGCTTCAATGTCACGGAGGATCCACTTTGTGGTCGTTATGCTCTCATCTTGTGTGCGGTAGAATGTCGTGTATGGTGTTGCAGTTCCCATATCTCCAAATAAAAATGCTACCGTCTCATCCGAGTCTTTAGCCCTAGGCATAAAGCTGTACGTTTCACTCCAACCACCAGAGTCGCTCCCAACCTGTTGCGAAGAGTATGGACATTCCAATCACTAAGAGGTACTAGTACCAATCGAATTTCGAGCATGCTTATATCGGTTATGATGCTTCTACAACTGAAAAGACTAATCACACAGAACACCAAATTCTACTGAGAAAGCAGACAAGCCCCATTAACGTCATGACAGATTCTATGATTCTATCACATGTATTTCTTGTCTGAGAGATCAAACGATCATGCATTCACACCGGGAATCCTGCGTGAACCATACCGTTCATGGGAAAGACCAAGTGAAAGCCCAATCCGTGCATGGTTTCCACATGCAAAAATATGATGGAATTCACCGCACCTTTTGAAGGGTGGTGAGGCAGCAGCAACTAGCAACTAAACCAGCATCAACATGTATCCAAACCACCAGGACAACAGCAAACTCACAACCATACCATTTTCTCTTAACCATAAAAAAGAAATGAAACTGGTGACCCAACATGAACCTTAATCTAAAAAGAACAATCAAACCTAGCAAAACTTCCATTTCATACATAATCAAAGAACAAAAACTGATCACAAACCTCATAAAGCACAATTAGAACACCAGCTCACCTGATAATAATACCTCACCCCACCCTTCAGATTCCTCATGACCGCATCATGAGTCCACCCAGGATCCCTCCACCCGACGCTATCGTTCGCCGGCGCGTCGCACATGTCGTCCCTCTCGTACCTCCCCGCACGCGCCGTCGCCAACTCGCCCATCTTCCCCTCTCTCTTCCCGTACCTGACGTACCTCCGGCCGCCGTCCTCAGCCACGAACATGACCCGCATCTCGTCCTCCCGATCCGTGTACGACAGGTGGACCTGCTCCGGTCCGCGGCCCGGCTCGAACCCGGCCTCCTCGGAGGCGCCGAGGAAGTGCTTCGCGCCCGGCAGGGGGTTGTGGTCGTGGTCGAGCCGGGTGCGGTCGACCTCGGACTCGGACCACCGGAAGATCCGGAAGGAGTAGTTGGAGCGGAGGTTGGGCAAGGGGAGGGAGACGGAGCCCGACCCGGAGGAGAGGTGGGCCGGGTCGGAGGAGAGGAAGACGTAGCCGATGAAGAGGTCGTGGGGGGAGTCGGGAGGGGAGTAGATGCCGAGCCAGTCGAGGCTGGAGGGGGAGTCGACGCCGGACCATCGGATCTGGATCGGGTCGCCGGATTTGGAGAGGATCTTGGGGGAGACGGACAGGGAGGGTGCGGATTCGGTTGATGGGTCGAGGAGGGAGAGGAGGGAGATGACGAGAAGAGGGATCATAGTGGCCATGGCGGCGGCGGCGGCAGCGGCAGTAGTAGTGGCGGCGGCGGCAGTTGAGACCGGTGGTGGTTTTATCGGGCGAATTGGCGGGGGTCACGAGTTTCATTTGGCGTGGAAGGGATATGGTGGTGGGACTTTCGGTATTATATTTCGGATGGATCGATGATGAAAGACAAATGTCAAAATCAGGAATATGCATCGGACATACCGTATTTAGTCATATGCTTACAATACTTAGCATTCATCGTAAGAAAAT
Organism: Eucalyptus brandiana; assembly: GCA_014182725.1. Classification (NCBI taxonomy): domain Eukaryota; kingdom Viridiplantae; phylum Streptophyta; class Magnoliopsida; order Myrtales; family Myrtaceae; genus Eucalyptus; species Eucalyptus brandiana. The sequence goes on from CM024669.1 coordinate 37,899,316, forward strand.
GTCGATCTCCATCACCTTTACTCTCTATCTCATGTCGAGTGTGCTCGAATGGATGCAATTATGTTGGAGATTTTTCATATGTATGGATCATATGTAGATCATATATATAGATTTTAGGAAAGTTTTACGACTTAATTGAAATTTTTGTGACAAGTTTAGGCATTTGATTGCTCTTTTTAAAAGTTATAGGGCTTTATTACACTTATATTATAAGTTTTAAGGTAGATTATATTTCAAAGTAGGGCCTTTGCTTTAACCTCTTGATTTCATGACTTGACATTAGATCCCGAGAACTTAGCCAAGGTGTATCACACATGCTCGTTCCTAACTTCCTAGGCCATCTAAATTTTCAATTTCATTTGTTTATCAAAAATGAATAATTTGTAAAATATTTTCTTAAAAATGATTATTTATACCGTTTGAAAAATTGAATGAGCAAAAATATTTTTCATTATCTATAGAAATATTTAAATATAAATTGTTGTTGATAATGAAAATATTTTTAATTAACCAATTATTTCAAACAATAGAAATGGTTAATTTTAAAAAATATTTTTAGATCATTCATTCAAATTCATTTTGATCCAAAATTTCCCCATACATTTATGATGCCCTTCTAAAATGCCGTGGAAATAAAGAGCTTAACGAACTTAACACCAATAATTTGTTAGTCCAAGATTGGGAATATATGTTGAAGCTGATCATTTGTGCATTTGAATTACTATGATTTCATAACTTTCTTGTAATAAGCAGGCATCGCCGACACAGTATATAACCGTCTTAATTTTGTCAAAGAAATAATAAATCTTTATATGAAATTTCAATGTAATCTTTCCGGCGACTATTCATCAATTATCTAATTATAAAAACTACATTTTTTTTTTCTTCACTGAATAAGCCTTCCAAGAACACCCGTCAGTGGGAATCGTCAATCAAAACCATGGATCCGATTCGCCCGTTCAAATTTCAAAATTAATCCGGCCATCCCACCTCACTTCTTTAAGTGGGTTTTTAGTAATATCATTGTTGAGGCGTGACTAGTGATTATATGCAATCCTCAAGTGAAATGTGGGCTTCCATATGTGCAGGTTATGGTGTCGACCTTCGGCAGCTGCTCGACGTGATCGCTTTCCCCAGGAGTTGCAGGCACATGTCCACGTACTTATCACATCAACAGATAGGTCCGAGTAATCAGTCGAACCGTTGGCATCGCCTCCGCACGAAAATTATCCAAAAAGTAAGTTCAAAACAGGACATTCATCATGAACAATAAAAAGGAATTGTAAAGGGAAAAGAACAATTCATATCAAGGGGGGTTCATCAAAAGTTTCGGCTTACAACAGACATCTAACTTCCATCCACGGTGTTAAGGGAACCCCAACAGCAGCAAAATGCCAAATATGAAATTTACGATGCTACAATTCTTGATCATTGCCCTTTTGCTGCACTTGCTCCAATCTGTCGATGCTTCTTAGCGTGTTTACATATGTGTAGCTAGAGAAGGAAACGAAAAGCTTGCGAAACCTACAATGTGAAGGAGAAGATTTTATCCACTCGAAGAAAAGAAATCCTTCACCGAGATTGCTTGAACTTGAGGGAAATTTGTAGGACACGGAGTGAAAGAGTAGAGGAGAATCTTCATAACAATGTTTAGTGGTCTCTCTCTAATTAAAAGCTGATACAGGACAGGATGCGTACCAAACCCATTGACTCGAGTGTTGCGACATAGCAATAAAGCTCCTCCGAGGATTCTCATTCATTAAGCAATGCGCTGACCCAGTGGGGCTAAGCAACGCAAACAACATGGATATCCAAAAATCAACTGGTCCACTATACTTGCGTAAGATGTTGGTACTTACCTGCAAAACATCAAAGATATTGAGATAACAAACAACACGGTACATCACATCCAAGATAAAAAAAAATACCAAATTCAATTGGCAGATGGATTATGATCTCACAGAGCGATGATATCATATCAAAATAACAAAAGTGTCCATTATAAAGTGACAAGAACTATCACTGGAAGTAAGTCTATAGTCAAAGAGTCTAAGAAGCCGAATTCCAAAGTTGAACCATTTTATGATGATAGGCTTTCAGACCATAGCTCACCATAGTGAGAAATATAGCTGAGGCATAGCAAGGGAAAGAAAACATACAAGTTCCCAGGCCTCGATTTCTCTTTGTGCCGTCTCTTGAAGGAATGTCCTGCTCACACCAGAATGCCGTGAAAAGAAGAATAAGATTACTTATAAACAATTTAGGTATGCCATAGATAAAGATTGCAGCTGGAACAGATCAATCCCATCATTAGCAGTGGACAAACCAATGTGAACTGGAAAGGTGAGTAATAAGCCACCGACCGTGTTTGATTCATAAGGTGCATTGAGAAAAGCACCGAGAGAGAGAGAGAGAGATTATAATGCTAAATGTTAATTATATTAAAGTCCTCACATGCATAAAGGACATCACTGGAAAATTTATAAGATGCAGCAAGGGAAAGACAAAAGTTGAATCATTTCACTAACCGAACCCCAAAATGCACATCTCGATGGTTGCAATGGCCCGAAACACCATAGTCATCAAAAGTGATAACCTGAGAAGCCCATTTGATGAGTATCATCCTATAAGCAAGATCACTCACTATGTTACCAGAGCAACTAGAATTCTCAATTTGACATAATTGATAAAGATGTTCAAATGCATACAATACAAATGAAGAAATTTCATGACTGCTTGCATAAATTATCAAAGGCGATTATGGAAACAGGGGCGAAGAGCATCTAACTTCCGAAAGATTAATTAAAGTGCCTGCTTTCAGTCAATATCTTACCACATTAATGCCACGAGCAAGGACTTCCTCTTCTATGATCTTGGATAATAAGTTATGATTCCATTTGTTGCCAAACCCATCCTAGACATTATAGATAAAATTAAAGACAACTCAAGCCAAAATTTCTAATAAAATTAAGATAGACAACTATAGACTTCACTGATCAGGTAGTACCTGCAAATCTGGATGGTCCATGACTTTAACTTGTTGGCGGGGCACCTTCATACAAGATTCCACATTAGACAGTTCAAAATGTGGACAAAATGTATGGACAAGTTCTGAAAATCACCTTGAAAGTCACACAAGCTTGGTAAAGCTCCTCTTTTCTTATATTTCCTTTGCCATCAGCATCACCTTAAAAGCAAATGAAGCTAAGCAAGAGAAGCACGTGCACAATAGATCACAGAGTACAGAAAACAACTTTTCTAAGAACATTCTTGACAGAAAGGCACCATGAGACAATGTGCTAAAAACAACATTACTGAAACAATTACCAAAAATTTTGGAAGCTCGCAGTGTGATGCATGAAATTCTATTCCATAACTTCTTTTTTGCTAAGATCATACTAGTATTGCTCTCAAAAGCATATGAGCTCCAACTACAGCTCATGGTTTAGACCATTTCGGAGTCTTTCCATTTTAATACTTAGACAACAGTGAGAGCGTCTGCGCTGGTCCGCCACACCAGTATAATGCAAGAAATCAATTAAGAATCCTAATAAGAACAGTCCTAATGAGATAACACAAAGAAAATATCACATTACCAACCGACAAGCATAAAATATGAAGGTTATGTCCCCTTGAAGTGAGAAAACTTATTGTTGGTGAGAAAAACCTGCAATTGAATAATCCAGAAAATCTTCAATACACTGAAAAATCATTTCATTATTTAACAGATAAATTTATGAGCATTTTTGCCATGTGAACATGTTGGATTGTTGGACAACTATAGAGTAGTCTTGAGAAGGGAAGATATAGACCTTGGTAATAGTAATCTCATAAAACCCAAGAATACCTTCAACTATAAATGGTTATTATCAATATACACAAGTAAGTTTCGCAGCTCACAAAAGGCACTATAGAACGTCCTTTGAAACTAAGGAAGTTTGTCGCTCTAAATACATGATAGGCATTCATAGATTATTAGCACAAGTGATAGGTGACATTTCTTGCACAAGGGGAAAAAACTCAGCCTTGAGCTTGGAGCCTTAGACAATGGATGTATCCAAAACGAATAACAGAACAATATGCACTAAAAGTAGCTTTGCTTTTCAGCCAACAATTAGAAACATTCAAAGAAAAACTTACATGGACTCGTCGTCAGGGTGGGCTATAACCAGCAATGCATTGCTCTTGTTAGCATTTTCACCTGATTATTACCACACAAAACAATTACAAACAAAACAATAAATGACTCAACAAGACGACAAGTGATGAACTGGATCACCAACCACTGATGAGAAACGCAGGTTTTCTGGGGAAGTATGCTATCAGAGACGCAAACCATAGAAAAACTAGCGACGCGAGAGCCAAGAGCCACATGATGCCCGCTCGTGCCTGCGAAAATAACACACATACGTCGTTAAAACTACCAGCTAAATTCAGCTGAAAGAGTCACCCATCACCAGTGATTAGGGGTGTAAACGGGTCAGGTCGGGTCGGGATGTTACCCGACCCGACCCGAAACATACGGGTCACAGTATGTGACCCGACCCAACCCGACCCGAAACACATTAAACTAGCATAGGAAATTTGGGTTGGGTCGGGTCGGGTCGGGTTTTCGGGTCTTCCTCTTCTTCTTTTTTTTTTCGGGTGAGAGTCGAATGGGCATCGGGCCGCAAATGAATGTATCTTCTACAAATGAGCACAAGCATATGCATGTGGGGAAAAGAAAGAAGTTAAAATGGGGTCGGAGAGAAGTAAATGTTTAAGAAATACATTCATACAATTGAAAAAGAAGATGCTAGAGAGTCGGAAATAAGAAAAGCTGCACTTCTTGCCAATGCCCAAGAATTCATAAGGTATGGTGAGCTTGGTAAATATGCTGAAAAGGGTTTTACACATGGAGAATCGAGCTGTCTAATTTTGTAGTAACTTCTTGTGCAGCAAGAATCTCATGCTATTGCCAGAACTTCTCTGGACAAAAATGAAATCATGCATCATGCAAGATTGGCCATTATCTGTCCTATAATTGATCTGACACACACCAAAGATACACAAAAATTAACAAAACCAGATTCTCCTCCCAATGCAGTCTTTCACGTGAGAATTTTAAGAAGGCAAACAAAATTCACTCTGTTTGCAAAGACCAGGAATCTGAACAACCCCGAAGAACTCAATGTAATGAAGGATAAGGACTACATATCATAAGAACCAAACACCATGATTCATTCAAATCTTCATTCAACAAAACCGTCCCAAAACAATGATTTTTTTCCCTCTTCCATTAAATAAATCATTTCTAATCCAAACGCTAACCAGCACTCATTTCTAATGCAAACATTAACCAACACTGCACACTATCCAGGAATACCAGAAAATTAATCTCATTCTCAGCCTTCCTCACACAAGGGAGAGTCCAACTCAGCCCTTAGTCAAGCAAAATCAAAGCTAAAGCAACAACAGAAGTCCCCACCTGCCAAAAGCAACAACCCCCTAAATCCACCCTAAAGACCAAAGACTTGTTCTTGGCCACATGGGATCTTCAAGTGAAAAGATAACCTTTTCTATCCAAAGCTTCCAATAATAAATTCAGGAAGGGCAGCATTGTTAGGAGCGCAAAAAGAGAAGGAGGACTTACACAAGTTGCATATTATAAAATACTAACCTCTAATACGTCAATCATCGAGAGAAGACAACATCGAGCTTGACTCCATGGTCGTATTTGGCAATTCTACAATAAATTCACGACGAAAATTAAAAGACGTAAATATGGCATAAGTTTTCAGAATGTATAGTTCAAGTCTATCAGCTTATTTTTTTCCGTGAAAGTAACCTTATTTTTGTGATAGGACAAAAATGTGACCTTGATCGTGACAAGATTTTGATTGCCATAAATTAATCTTCGTATTCCTCGCTCTGCAGTGGAGAGCAAACTTTCTAACAACACACATATGAAGAGACCAAAAGATCCACAGGAAAACAAATATACGTTACTCTATTCTCCAGAACTTGTCAATCCATAATTGAGAATCTCAAATGCAATTATCACGAACCACAAATGCCATAATTCTCCAGAAACTTCCATCTGTAAGTATTCCAGCTAGCCGTTTTTCGGAAGTACAAAAATAGTTTCTAAGAGCAAAACTGTTCCGGCCCCAGAATCGAGGCTAATATGAGATACTGAAACACCGAAGCTTGATAAAAGGCGAAAGACATTGCCTACAGCCTTCTTCCTCTTCTACCGCCCATTCACACTCCAACCAACCATTCATTTTAACAGTTTTGCTCGAACAAGAAAGACCCATCAATCAATTTTAAAGAACTTTACCTCCTGTTCATGATGTTGTTCAGAAAGCACATACTGCTCAGCTAGCTGCTTCAGCTTAACTTTTAACCTGAACCCAAAGAATTTCATAGACAACTAAATGCATCAGACAAGCAATTTCCTTAATACAAGAATCTAAAAATTCAAGCGCACAGAAATACAATCGCCGAATCAAATCGCCCCGCAACGAAGAGCAACAGACAATCATCAACAATCGCCCGAGCGGAAAGCGGCGACTTTGCGAAACGCAAAATTCCCGATCTCCACGGCCAATGATGAGCGCCATCGAGCAGAAATTCGGTACGGCATTTGACGAGCGGCGAGAGGGGGAAAGGCGCGTGGATCTGGAGGGGGGGCTCCTCACCTGCCGGGACTTGGAAACGAGGCGAGAAACGAGCGCCATGATCGCCGAGCGAACCCAGTCCCCAAGCTGTCGACGATGGTCGGCCACACGCGGCGGCAAGGGTTTCGGCGTCGGCGAGGCGGAGGCGAGGGGTGGCGACGGCGACGGCGACGGCGACGGCGAGGCGGAGGCGCGTCGATCGGAGGGCGGCAGCGGACTCCACGAGAAGGCGCACTCGTCGGAGAAGAATGCGGAGCCGACGAGGTATGTGCTTCAGCCTTCAGTGCTTGAGTTGTGTTCGACTGTTCGTGTTTTTGGGGCTAAAGCCTAAAAGCCTAAAGCGTTTGTGTTTTTGGGTTTTGGCGTGTTTGGACTTTAGAAAACTTGTTTCGGGTCGAACAATGTTCGAACCCTGACCCAATCCGAAACACATTTTTTTTTGCTTGTTTCGGGTCGGGTCGGGTCTTTTTGACACCTCTATCAGTGATGAACCAACCGAAGAAAACGAAATGCTGGGAGCAGATAAAAATCCGATCTTCAGCCAAAGCAAACTAGTTCAGAATCAGGACGATCGACAACGGATTAATGCCGGCTCGACCCGCACGTCGGAGATGGCAAATGGGTGAGCGAGATCAGGTTTGGCACGACTGTAGATTCGTCTCCGGCGAACGCGTTCGATCGGCCACATAAGAGCATGGGAAACGAACTGAACCGACCCATCTAAACTCGCGGAACCATGACCCACTATAACCTGCAACCTACGACGAACAAGGAAATCAAGCATCAATCAAGACCGACCCATCAAAGACCAGCCCTGACAATGGGCGAGATGAACAGGAAGAGAAGAATGCTCGAGTTACTTGAGAATTCAAACGACTAGCTCTGACCGAATTCACGATCTCGGCCACCTCTCTCTGGAGCGAGCAGATGAGGAACCCGACCCGGGTCGGGTGTTCTGTGGGTTTTTGGGCCTATGGATTCAATGAGACATGGGCTGGGCTTTTAATTTGATAAGTGATCCTCCTTAGATCTTCTTATTTCTTCGCATGGTTCATGAAAAGTTAGATTACTGAATCCGATGAAGTTATAATGAATTTATGAGAAAAAATAAAAGAAATTGACAACTCATCAAGCGAAAAATTGGATGGGTAGGCTAAAAGTGAGTAACAAATTTTTTTTATATGAATGGGTTATTAGTAGATGTGACAATTCATTTTTTTCGATTTGCTAAATGATAGAGGAGAAATTCAATTATTAATTTAATGTATGTATTTTCTAAACATGAAAACAAGAAGTAAAGATGATCAAAGGGCAGGCGGCAGTCCAGACGGCAAAGGCAAATGTTGCGGGCTTGAGAATGTCATTGCATCAGGAAGCTCGACCAGCCCAACTAGGACTTGGGTCTAGCCTGAAAATTTATGTGACTTAAATACATTAAACTCTTTTAGCTCCGGCACCCTCGATGATCACTTTGTAGAGGATATTTCCTCATATCATCGTGCTTGGATACAAAATTATGGTCCATAATATTTTAATGCAAGAGCATATCAAATTAATTTGACATAACTAAGACTGATCAGATTACTTTACTTAAAAATTGACTTGTATTTGGTGCAGTCTTCATTTTGTATTTATAATTGAAAAAAGGGACGTTTTAGATTTTTTAAGGTATTTAATAACTGTTTCACGGCCGTCGTAAGAAAGTCATTCTACCCAAATGATAAGAAGTCAGTCTCGTATATGTCAGTAATTTGCTAAAGGACATCCTACAAAAGTTCATAGGTTGTGTTAAATGCCTACGCAAGGAAGTAATGCTCCCATAGGCATTTATAATTGCTATCATTCTTCCATAAATTACAAAAGAAAAAAAAATATGTTTCATGAAGGGTGGTAATACAAGGAAAATTGTTCAAAAAGTAATAAATTTATTATATTTTGACCCATTTAGTCATAAGTCTTTTTAATTGTGCCAATTGAATTCTAAATTTTTTCATGTTTTTATCAATTGAGTCCCTCCGAATTCTGCAGTTATAGGTCTTTTCAATCTAAATTTTTTCGTGTTTTTATCAATTGAGTCCCTCCAAATTCCGTAGACAATTTATTGAACAGGTGGTGTATGCTTCCAAAACATATCTCAAATTCGAAATCAGTGCAGCTTTGAATACAAACTCAGTATTACAAGCTTCAGATCTGAGTAAATCAAGGAGAGACAGTTTCGATTCTAAGCGATTCGTACCCAAGCGTTTTAATGCAGGTCGGCCTTAACCAAAGCAAAGCAAAAACAGAGGAAAGATTACCCAATTAATGAAGCAAGGCGAAGATACGAGTATTGATGGAATCGATGAAGGAAGCTTCAATGTGCGCCCGCGATGAATATTTTGCCCCCGCGGAGGGATCTCGAGCAGGAGCCGAGTCGCCTCGCGTTTCCGGCCGAGAAACAAAGTAGAGTCGAGCTCGGATGAACGGCGTTGGAGGATGGACAAATTGCGTCGATCGGTGGCGGTGAACAGTGACGATCTCGGAACGGCCGGCCGTTGATATGGCTGGAGAAGAACCGGCAACTGTTTACTTAAGCAAAGCAATTGAGGCGGTGGATGAATCACGGTTTCGAAATCTGCAAATGGGTATACATTTTTTGGAGGGAACAGTTATCACTTATGAGCAGGATCATGAGACAAATAACGATCAGGCAAAAGCAAGTAGTTAACACACCGTGTAGGAGGACCGATCGTTTAGAAATAGAAGCGTGGTTTTATTAAATCGAGGGCACGAAATTTGCGGATATAGAAGGACATGGAGGCAATCAATGGAAATCAATTCTAGGAAATGCAACTGTCGAAGACCTCTAGAAAACGGTTATCACACAACCATTATAAATACCACTAGTGGTCAATTAGGAACCTCCCACGAATCAAACAAATTTACTATATTTTTAGTACTTTTTTCTTTCTGTGCTGCACTTTATTTTCCTTGTTCTAGCTTTCAGATTCACATTATTGATTAAATTCTAGCATGCATCTTTACCCTGAGTTGTGCCGTTGATTAAATTTTGGCTTAGTTTGTTTACATCTGGCTACTTCATCGAGTCTGTATCTTTCAAACCTCGTCGTTGATTAAATTCCAGCTCAATTTGTGTTTTTATGGTCCTAATATGATATAAGTTGCTGGTTCCTTTTGCTTGTGATATATTATGTTCGAAATAGATGCAGAACCCTAGTTTTTTTTTTTTTTTTTTTTTTGCTAGTTTCTTTATACAAAAGTCGAAAAATGACTTTCAATGAAGGATATTTCGTTTCGGAAGAAATTCTAGTGAAATAAGTCCTCATCAATTCTAACTCAAGATGCTAAAATAAATTATGGTGGGGGACCAAAGCATGCATCTATGCAATACTACTCTCCTGGAATTTGGCAAATCCTCATATAATTTTGCAACTCTAGATTCTAATTGACACGCATAAAACGAGGGTTGTATACATTAGATATGAAGCAACCAAACTCAGTCTAAATTTTAGTCCCAACATGAAACTAAATTTCCTCAAATGGAGAACTTTTTTATGTCCCTAACAAGGAAGATGCTTTGAGGGGGTCTAGATATATTGTTCGAGAACAAACGAAAAATCATGCCTGATTAAGCTCTATGTAGGTACTCATACATCGCGTATTTGATTGGGTCTTTCAACATTGTGAGGTTTACATAGTCATAATTGAATGCGTGATATACACGTCTAAAGGTTAGTTGCCACTTGCATATAGGCAAATTTGGGCCTTATCCTAACCTCGTCTTGGTACTAAGAGAGGAAATTATTATTTTTTTTTTTTTAAAAAAAAGGAAAGAAATACTTAAGAGACTTAAATGTTGCTATGGATGTGATGGAGAGAAGGTGGTGAAATTGTGATGGCATTAAGTTTTGGCTTTCCCCCATTTTCTATGCTCAACTTCATCATTCATTCTCTCAAATCAAACAAAAATATTTAAGTTCACATTCTTCTGGTCTCGCATATAAGCCACGGTACGATCGCATTCCCCACAAGCCAACACATCGAACGTGACTAGTGTTATTATCAGTAGCGGGATGGTTGAATCTTTACCGACTATAGGTAGCCCCATCCACAAAAGGGCAATAAATTAAAAAACCCTAAGCCTTAGTTCTTTTTATGTTCCCTTCATGTGTATCTCGCTTCGCATTTAAACTCCTTCCTATCACCTCCATCTCTCTCTCTCTCTCTCTCTCTCATCTCCCTAAAGCGCCCGTCTTCACATCAACCCCCAATTCGAAAGTTTTCTGAAGGCCTCTCTCGGCAGGAAAGTGCAGCCACCAATCATGAAGAGACCTTCATCTTCATCTTCTTCGTCAACCCCCTGCAACTCTACAACTACGACCAAGTTCTTGATCTTGACCCTGCTTCTCTGCCTCCACCCCGTAATGTCCACGTCGGCGGTGACTTCGGCGATGATCTCCCGCTCTTCCAGTTCATTTGGAAAATCTTGGAGGAACCACGACAGCCACCACCACCACCACCTCCTCCATCATTCTTGCGATCCCTCGTCCGGCGAAAATCCGCCGCATTACACTTCTTCTCTGTGCTTCCATCTCGAACGAATCCGCCGCCGCCGCCAGCCCCCGCCGCCGCCCCCCGGACGAGATCGACCCCAGATATGGCGTCAACAAGAGGCTCGTCCCCTCCGGGCCTAACCCGCTTCACAACTGAAAGTACACTCAAGAAAAATTTTCTGTCATTTTCCAGTCCTTTTTTTCGGTAGTTTGAACTTCTTTGATATAAGTATGGTAAGAGGAAATGCGCTCTTTGCAGCAACAGACCTTCTTTTTCCCCTTAGGTGTCAGCGAGGGAGGAATTAAGGAAGGCTCGACGGGGTACGTGCAAATTTATTGCTGACGAGGAAAGAAGATCGGAGAGGGGCACACATGCACGGCTATTGCTAAAAGTCTACAGACCGTCATTTTCAATCGTTCGAGGTTTTTTTTATGTATTTATTTTCTTCCCTCTATGCTCGTGTAGCATGTAGTAGCGCCATTTCCACGCTTGTCTTTGTCTTGGCTAATTCCATGAAAGCTAGAGAGAAAGAGAGAGAGAGAGTTTCATGGAAGGAGAGTATGGAGCAGAAACAAGCATGGAAATGGTCGACGAAACCCTAGCAAATATAGAGCGTGTATTTACTGTGTTGCTGGTTCTTGTTTGGGTTTTTCTGGGGAGAGAGAGAAAGGTTGGGCGTTGGCGTTGGTGGGTTCAAGAGATGCCCATGACTTCAAATTAATTTCAAGGCTGCTACGACTAACCGCTAAGGAGCTGTCATGTCACTTTTTAGTTGGATGTTGTGTTATGGTCAACGATTCAAAGGTGCATGCCAAAAGAGGAGAGAGAGAGATGTTAGGTTTTTTCATCTTCTCGCAATTACTGCACTCGATATATGTACAGCTCTTGCTTTACAGTTGCTCTTTAAGCCGCGCGCAGTTTATCCCTGTTTTTCTCAATTTCTTTCCCGATCAAGTGTCCCGTGGGTGACGGTGATTTACCTTCACGAGATCGCAATATCACCTATGGTGCGATCTGAATCACGGTTCCCAGACGTATTATTCACCTTTAGTAAGGGGGCCTTGTGTTGTGATCTCAAGGATAAATCGCGTTCGACACGGTGTCCCTAAATCGAGACGGGTTCAATTCCCATAGGCCAAATTCTCCAATATGACTTCTCTTTCCATTGAAGCTCTTCGGGTCCATAGGCAATGGCGGGAGAGTGTCCTTTAGGCCTTGTTCGCTCTACTAATTCCAGAAAGCAAAAACCCGTGAACGACCACGCTAGATAATGCGCGGGCTCCATTCTCTCTCGGAAATGATATGCAGCGGGGAAAGCAACAAATGGTAGTGTGCCGGTGAATAGACTTAAGATATTATTTGAATTTCAAAAGATCATAGAAAAAATATATGTGAATTTGCGTATTGATATAAAGGAAAAGTCAACAGGTGTAAGGACTGATTATATTCTTCATGTTAATTACCTGTCATGCTATCAAGATGAAAATCTATTTTACTAGAGATAAATAATGAGGATGCAAGACTTTTGCATCGTTGCTTTGGGAGAAACACCAAAGCAGCTATATAACCCCACTTTCAATCGAAATTGATACCCACCCCATTGGTAGTCGTGTGATTTGCGCTCAATCCTTCTACCAAAAGAGAGCGAGTTCAAATCCCCGCGGTTTGTGCGACTCACTCGCGGTCCAGGGGAGGTGGGTTTCCTTGGATCGCCCCGAGTTTATCTTTGTCGCCGGCCGGTACATCTGGCGGTTCCCGAGTCACTAAAAATAATGATGATGATGATGATGATGATGAGGATGAGGAGGAGGATGCAAGCTCCTTGTGGGGGGGCCTTTTTCTTTAACATCTCTTAAGCATAACTTTAATCGAAAGTGTAATTTCCTCTCCTCCGACAAAATCAGTAAACGCAACAAAAAGCATGTGGAACCCAGTATTAATGACTCAAGTGTCTGCGGCAGGATAATTCAGAGTAAATTTAATATGCCAACGAAAAAAATCGAATTGATGACCCCACAAATAAGCAACTTTAAAAGTTGAAATTTTTAATAAATGTTGAGCTAACCGTACCGTGAAAACATTAAAAAGAAACGGTGGCTTACGTACAAACCGCTTAAAACGATTTCCTTGGAAAGATTAGAATTGGAAATGGGTTGGGTTTGCTTGTACGCAAGTAAATTACGCCGAGCGGGATTTAAATTTCCACGATTAACAAAAGAAAAAGAGCCTAATCAAATTTCGGTAATATCTCGTATTATTATATCGATATTGGATATTCATGTCATTTCATGTTGTGATCAAACTATTTCAATTCGATGGCAAACAATTTTTTTTATCAAAAATTTATCAAAGATCGTCAATTTGTGCCAATTTCTAGCTGACTACATTGTATTATGGCGTGTTAGATTTAGGTTCATGTCTTAGTAAACTCATATCATTTTCAAGTCATGTTTTTCTTTTGTTATACCAGTAATTGGGATCTCACATGTGAAATGATTTATATTCATTTTACTTTTTACATCACATAGTATTTTGATTTTCCTTTTCAATTAATTATTAAAATCCAAATAAATATAGGTAAGTAAGTTTTGAGCATGCGAGATTTTGTGAGTTCACAACTAGAGGTGGCAAAAAATGGTCTAAAATCCATATATTAACTTATAGGGATAATACCCTAAAAAACCCCAAACTGGTACACTTGTGACAAATTTATCCCAAACTATTTGTTTGACCACCAAAAACCCCAAACTGGTATACTTTTGACAAATTTATCCCAAACTGGTACATTTGTGACAAATTTACCCTATGTTAGTTTTCGTTAAATTTTATTCTCAAATTATTAAGTTAAATGATACGTGACGAGTTAACCAAGATATCAATTTAGGATTTTACGTTCCGTTTGTCAGTTTACAATTTTTATGATTTTTTTGTGGTATTAATCCAATTTAGCATAGGGTATATTTGTCACAAATTTACCAGTTTAGGGTTTTTTGCAGTCGAATAAATTAGTTTGGGGTAAATTTGTCATAAATGTACCAGTTTATGGTTTTTTATAATCAATCGGGGTAAATTTGTCACAAGTTTACCAATTTGGGGTTTTTCATGGTCAAAAAAATAGTTTGGGGTAAATTTGTCACAAGTGTACAAGTTTGGGGTTTTTTAAGGTATTATCCCTAACTTATATTGGCAAAATGAGTTGCCTTAAGTTATAAAAGAAGGCTTAAGCAGGTCATAAATAGGTCATCTAACAACTTAATGGGTCTTAAATGAGTTGATAACTAGCCCACTTCTAACTAATATGAGAAATATAAAAACAAACTCATTTATAACACATATTAGGTGAAGTTGGACTTAAGAAATGTGAGGCCAATTTTTATATTTTTTACTTTTTGTTATTTCTTTTCCTTTTTTTTCTTCTAAATCCAACTAGCCGAACCTTGCCGACCATGGGCCAAGTCCAGTGACCCTCATTGACAAGGGACAAGGGTTGTGGCTCTTATCGACTGTAAGCAAGAGTTGCAACCCTCACCCAACAACTAAGGAGGTTCGTTATGGTCGGCAATGATTAGCCTCTTATGACCGGTGAGGGTCAACCGATTACCTTTGCCAAACTTAGAAGAAAAAAAAGGAAAAGATAAAAGAAAATAGAAATATAAAAAATTAATCGTTTTATAAAAATTCTAAAAACCATCTACTAGAATTGTGTTGCATGGAAATGTTTTAGCAATATAATTTAAAAAGTATAATAAAAAACAAGTTTTCTTTAAATTAGGTTAAGTATTTTAGTAATTTGGGCTGGGTTGGATATGTATCGCTAGATTTGTACTGTATGGAAATTGATTAAAACTAGGGATGAACAATTCCAAGTTCTGTATAGATTTTACTTGGAACCTACCCGTTAGAACATGTTCTTTATTTTTTGGGACTTAGAACTTATTATGCATACCCTGAAACTTGAAACCTACCCTAATACAGGTTACGGGGTTCTAGAGTCTACCAAGATTCCTTCTTAATTGTTAATTCAACAATTGTAGCGAATTATTACCTTTAGTAACCACCACTTGCCATTACAATTTACTAATCAATAATTTATATTTAGACACACGAGAAATATAAAATATTAACAAAATAAGTCTTAATCATAAAATGGAAGTTTAGACTAGTAGTTTTAGATTATATACTCATCATCAAATGTCAATGCCGCAAAACTAAAAAAACACAAAAACTTATTCTATATTCTAGGTTCCAGGTTTAGGTTCTATTAACTTAAAACCTGAAACCTACCCGTCGAGATAGGTTCCTCAATTTTTAGAATCCAAAACCAACCTTGCATACTCTAAAACCTCGAACCAAATGAGTTCCCACCAATCCAATTCTTAGGTTCCAAGTTCTACCCTGAAACCTTGCTCACCCATAATCAAAACAGGTTAAATGAGTCAATTCGACCTGATCTAACTCATCCATTTAACAGATCTAATCATAATCAACTGTTCTAAAACTTGAGAAAATATGTAATAGAGTAGGTAAATAAGGGTTTGGTAAGATAAAAGTCATGATATCATACTTTAATACCATGTGAAATTTTATGGGCAAATGAGTGGTTTAACATATAAATATTCTAACATGAGCATTGACCAGCTGTGGAATACTTATTATTATTAGGGCAAAAGCTACAAAAAGAACTCTAGAATATGCCTATTGGCCTCAAGATTTTTTTTTTTTTGTAATATCAATAATCTGAATTGTACTCATAGGACAATTTACTCAAAACTTATATTTATGGGACACATTTACCTTAATTTTTTTGTGCTATAAAAAAATCTCATACTTGTATTCATATGACACATTTACTATAAGCTTATTTTTAAGACACAAAAAATCACAAATTTAGATCTGCACCACACATTTATCATTTGTCAACCCTTGCTGTTGCGACGGTCCTTACCATCCCATTGTCACCATCCTTATCGTCGCCAAACCAAGGAAGAAAACCAAGGAGGAAGTTAAAAAAAAAAAAAGTAAAAAGATAACAAGAAACCAAAACATACAATGAGTTTATATATTTTTGCCATGTTATCACCATTTACTTTCCATCATCGATGTAGGCAAACACATAAGATTTTTAACGGCATCTGCTAACGGAATTTTAATGATGGGTAAATATGCCAAACGGACATAAAATTTGAGGTTTTTTGTGTCACTAAAAAATGAGTGAATGTGTTATATGAGTACAAGTTTAGGATTAATGGTTTAACAACAAAAATTAGGTAATTGTGTGAATGTGGCATAGTTTAGGGTTTTGTGGTTTTTTCCAATCTCAGGAAAAATAAATACAAATTTAAAGAGCAGGCAAGCCATACCACCAAAGGCAAAGCCATAGCAATAAATGGATCTTAGCGTGTGCACATTACTAAAGACGGATTCGATGCAGCGGCTGATTTTGGTTTAAAGAAACATCATATATGCTCCTTGAGCGGATGACTCCTAATATTGTTTTGATGATTCCTCTTGTCATCTAGAACTCATTTTGTGTTGAAGTTCTCTCGGATTTGTCTTGATTAGCAGTTAGATTGCAATATTTTTTGTTTGTATTTCCCTGGAAATGAATTATTTTGACAAAAAAAAAGTCACAAAACTTGTCAAATTGGTACAATTAAGTTATTATATTAACTCTAATAACAAAACTGTTAACGTAACTTTTTAAAGTATTTTCTCTATTCTATGTGGTGATGCCTTAGCTAAAATATGAAATTTAAAGTTAAAATGACTAGTTTTGACCAAAATATAATTTTTAATAAGTATTTTATTTAAATTTAATGAAAAACCAAGCTAAATTTTTATTTACAAAAAAGGAAGGAAGAAGAAAGGAAAACAGCAAGGGACTACTCCGCCCCACTATCGCGAAAAAGGCCGACAATGGTTAGGGATGGCGGCAATGGTTGGTGATGGTTGCAGCCCTCCCAAATTCTAGCGAAGGTCACTGGCCCTCACCCAGATCTGGCCGAGGGCCACCATTGGTGCAAAGGAGGGGCCAATGATCGTCGCTTATTGTTAATCGGCCATCCACAAACTATTGCTAGCTTCAGGCGATGGTGGAGCGATGATCACGATGGCCAGGGGCCCTTGCCAGTTTGCCTCCCCCTCCCCCCACCCCCTCTCTTCCCCCTTTTTTTAAATTTTTAATGTAACTTTTTTTTCATTTAATTTAAATAAACTACTTATTAAAAATTAGATTTTGGCTAAAATAATGCATTTTAACCTTAAATTTCATGTTTTAGCCACATGATCGTCACATAGGAGAAAGAAAATATTTTTAAAAAAATTACATTGAAATTTTAGGTTAATCAAGTTGGGTGAGTTATCGAAAAGGTTGATTATACCAATTTGATAAATTTTATGATTTAATTATATTTTTATGAAAAATTTTAAGATTTTTAATACATTTATCCATCGTTATTATTGGGGAAAATTTCAAATAATGGCTTGAAGTGTCATTGTTTTCTTAAATAATGGCCTGAAGTGGATATTATTTCAAATAATGGTTTAAAATAACCAAATCGTCTTAAATAATGATTTTAAGTGGAACTTATTTTAAATAAGGGCCTTAATAACCATATCAATTTCAAAAATGGGTCTAGTCTCTTAGATCAAGGGCATTTTTGTCTGTTAACTTAATTTATTTCCTATTTATTTTTTTTCCTTTTTCCTTTTTTTTCGTCCCCTTTCCTCCATGACCATGGTGGAGGTTGTTAGACTCAAGCGAGGGAGCCCCCATCGGTGTCGAGCGAGGGCTGCCATTGCCGAATCTAGTGAGGGTCGCTTGACACCAACGAGGCGGCCCTCGCTTGAGGTGGGCAACCTCCATCAGCCATCAATGGCGATGGTTGGGGGAGGGAAGAGGAAAAAGGGAAAAAAAAGAAAAAGAAAATTACAAATAAAAACATTACAAATATGTAGTTACAAATTTTATTGACCAAAATATCCTTTCTTTAATGGTCGGAATAGTCACCGGGCAATTTAGTCAACTTCAAACCTTATTTGAAATGATTTGATTACTTTATTTCGAGCTTTTGTATGAAAAAATAAGAGCATTGGAAATTTGGACGACAAATGAATAAAAAATATAAAGAGCAGGCGAGCATTTCCGCGTCTAGACGCGCAGTAAAGCCAATTTCTCGATTTTCTTTTTAACGCCCATCAAATATTTTCTCCAATAATTTCACATAAAAATAAGAGAAATCGAAACCCAGCTCGTCGGTGATGATCCTCGACCCCCGTCGCATTTCAGATCTGCCAATCTCCACTGCGGACTGATATAATTTCACATCCCCACTTCCGCCAACACGAAGAAGAAGACGAAGAAGAAGAAGAAGACGAAGGAGAAGAGGAAGAAGATCGATCTCCCTCTCGGCGTCGATCCCTCGCCTCCGCAGATCTGAGCGCGCCCCCGTCTCATGGCGCGCTTCCCGCTCGCGATCCTCGCGATCCTCGTCTCGCCGTTGCTGTTCTCCGCCGTCGCCCTCTCCAAAACCCTCAAGCGCGACGGTAAGAGCCCGATCGCCGGTGGTTGATTCCCGCGCGATCTCTCGCTTCAGATTTTCCGCTTTTGTCCTCCTCTGTTATCCCCTCGCCGGCACTTGGATTTGGCCGGTCTTTCGTTCGTTCCTCTCTAGTTGAAGTTAGCTAAAATTGGGATGTTTTGGAGTAGAGCCGAGGGTCATTCCTCCTGCTTGATTGATTGCCTGTTGTGTTTTCAGTGCGAACTTCTCGAATACTGCGAATGCTTTTTTCTAAATGTGCTGGTGGTGAACCTTGGTGAATTTAGGCAGTTCTTGGATTTTTATTTTTTATTTTTTAAAAAAAATTAACGCGGGCCTTCGATTGAAATGTGGTTGCAGTGAAGGCATTGAACGAGATTAAGGCGTCGCTCGGGTGGAGGGTGGTGTACTCGTGGGTCGGGGACGATCCGTGCGGCGACGGCGATCTTCCGCCTTGGTCTGGCGTGACGTGCTCCTCCCAGGGAGATTATAGGGTCGTGACCGAATTGTAAGCTTACGATTGTTCTCCATTTGGGATTTCTTGTGAATTGGCCGTTAGTGGGTTCTGTTGATGTTGTTTTTGTGGTTCGAATTATATGCTTCGCCATTTGCGTGATCAGACAGATTGGTTTGATTCATGTCTATATGTTGGACTTGACTGGTTTTTTCCTACAGGGAGGTCTATGCAGTCTCCATAGTAGGGCCTTTTCCAACAGCTGTTACTAATTTGCTGGATCTGACTAGCCTGTAAGTTCCTGTGTATCATTGCTGCTTCTTTTGGTCATGAGTTCAGTTCACTAAAAGTGTAACGTGTGAATTTGTACCATGATCCAAGATACTAAAGTGCTGAAATTATGATGACTTGGTTTCCTATTAAAATTGCGCCAGTGCATACAATTGTTGTTCCCCAGTTCCACTTATAAATTACTATATCTTAAACAACATATGAGGAGACTAGAGTTTTTTCTGAAAAAAACAGAGTGTCAAGTCCTTGACTTTTCTGTGTCCTGATTTGTCTGTCTCCACTGGCAGGGATCTCCATAACAACAAATTGACTGGACCTATTCCTCCTCAGATTGGACGATTGAAGCGTCTCAAAATTCTGTAAGATTGTTGGCTTATGGATGAATAATTCCTCATTTTTGCTTTGCTTCAATGCTGCAGAAATTTTTTTAATGCTGTTTGGCTCAATGTAGTAGAACATCATGTCCAGTGAGCATCAGTGGACTACCTGTTTAGGTTTTGAGACCTTATGACTGCCATATGATAATTTTCACAGGGAACAGCCTTCCTTGGGATTTTTTTAATGCACTGGTCACTGTATATTGTATCCACGCCTTTAAGTGATTTCACTGAATCTCTGTTATGTCGCCAGCAACTTGCGATGGAATAAGCTGCAAGATGTGATTCCTCCAGAGATTGGTGAACTGAAGAGTCTGACGCATTTGTAAGTTATTTCTCCTCTGTGACTATGAGTAAAATGGTTCTGTTGTACCCTGCAAGGTGATAGTGGATTGTTTTAACAAGGGCACTTCACTTTGTGCTACTTCTTATCTTCCTATGTGCCTGACAAGCCAAAGTTTCTGCAGATATCTTAGCTTCAATAACTTTAAGGGGGAAATTCCTGCGGAGCTTGCTAATCTTCCTGAACTTCGATATCTCTATCTGCAAGAGAACCGTTTGGCGGGACGAATTCCACCAGGATTATGCAACTTGCCAAATCTGCGTCACCTGTAAATTTTTCTTTTCATTAGAAAATCTTTTAATAGAGCACTAATTTTATTCTTACTTGTTATTAATCCCATTGCTAAATTTTGCTTCCGTAGGGATGTTGGTAACAATCATTTGGTAGGCACTTTGAGGGAACTGACACGAAATGAAGGCTGCTTTCCAGCTTTGAGGAACTTGTAAGTACAATTGCTGGCAAGTTTGTAGTTATTAACTGTGGAAGCTTGGTATGATTTTGCTTTTAACAAACTCATTCCATGTGAAATTCTGAATATGACAGTTATCTGAATAACAACTATTTTACTGGAGGTATTCCAGCACAACTTGCTAATATCACCAACTTGGAAATCTTGTAAGTATCATTTGGTGCCTCTCATCATCGTTGTTTTCTTTTTATATGCATAAACATCTAAGATACCCATCAGTCCATATCGTGCTGTTTTGGATCTACTTTTCTTACCCTAAGTCTGTCATGGC
Source organism: Eucalyptus brandiana (assembly GCA_014182725.1). NCBI lineage: Eukaryota > Viridiplantae > Streptophyta > Magnoliopsida > Myrtales > Myrtaceae > Eucalyptus > Eucalyptus brandiana. Next base: position 37,920,275 of record CM024669.1, read on the forward strand.
ATCGATTGCTCTGTCGATTGCAGGTATTTGTCCCACAACAAAATGTCAGGAATTATACCAACCGAAATTGCTCGTATTCCTAAACTAACATTCTTGTAAGTTGCCTTTTCCGTACTTATAACGCTTTGGATTGCCAGGAGGATTCATTTAAAAAAGGTTTATAATCATGACTAGTCACTTTTGTATGTGGATATGCCTTATATTTAGAACACTAGTCATTTCTTTGGCAATATTAGTAGTAGTACTGTAAAGCAATGTCGTTTAGACACATTGAATGGTGTATACAATAGCTGTATGATGTAGGTAATGGAACTTTGTCAGTGAAGAGAAACTGTTTTAGTGTATCAGAGACATGAAAGAGCAGAGAGTAAAAGAAAGACTATCAATATTATGTAATATAAATGTCATTTACGCTCAATCCCATTATCATGTTGGATGTCTAATGGTTTGCTTTTTTAATAATATTTCCTGAAATGCCTTTGCTTAATGAATACTCGAAGTAAAGATCCAATGAACCTTTCCTCTTCTTGAGGTTGACTTCTCGGTTGTCTTCTATATACACCATTTGACTTGTTTTTGGTATGTAGGATTTTTTTAGCTTTAACTTTGTCATTTTCTTCTAATTATATCCACGCGTGAGCATGATTGCCATCTTATCATGAGCTAACTAAAACAATGATATATATATATATATAATATTTTACTTTAATCTATTTGCAACTTTTTCATGTCGAGTTTCTTTGTTGATCTCAGATATTTGGATCACAATCAATTTTCCGGAAGAATTCCTGATGCTTTCTACAAACACCCATTCTTGAAAGAAATGTGAGTCCCTTTTTGCACGTGATCGGAATCTCTCATTTGCTTGATGTCCTCTAACTTTGCAACTCCTGGCACTAATTTTATGATTATCTGCATGTTGTGCAGGTACATCGAAGGGAACTCATTCCGACCAGGTGTAAAGCCAATCGGAGTTCACAGAGTCCTTGAACTTTCTGACTCAGAATTTCTGTTTTAGTTGAAGAGAACGACGAGCTTTTGATTACATAGGATCGTGTCAATAGATGGGGAAACTAGTATGATTAGTTGATGCAAGCCAAATGGTAATGTTCGTTATGCAATATTTTTGTGCAATAGGGTTATTGATTTTGTTCATATAGCTGAAGCGACGCCAATCATCATCTTCAATTCTCATTATCTTTTGAGGTGGGGAACTTGCGATGTATTTTATCAGTCCAATGCAGTATCATCATTTGAAGTGATCGAGACATTGTACTTAGAGCTACCAGTGAAAGAACTTGTCGATGTTGCTACTCCCAAGTGGTTAACTAAGTTTGGGAGAAAATTACCAAAAAAGTCTTGAATTTATCGTAATTGTGTTAATTCAGATTTAAATTTATTTTTTTGGTCAATTAAGTCTTAAATTTTATGCAATTGTACAGTTCAATTTATTTGTTCAAATTTGGTTGGTGACGTGGCAATCAGTCGGTGCCGGAGACAATTTTTTTAATATTATTTTATATTTTCAAGTTGTTTTATTAATTTTTTTATCTCTTTTTCCTTTTTTTCTATCTTTTTTTCCCCTCTTCCCTTCTTCTCCCTTTAGCTTCGGCAATTGGCCAGAGACAAAGGCTAGCCAGTCACCGAATTGAGGCGGCTAGGCGAGCTTGCCAAGTGATCGTTATCACTTGGCTAGGTTGAGTTTACCTAGCCATTGGTAAAGCAAGTCCTCACCAAATTCAATGGTGACTCACCACGCCAAACCTAGCAATGGCGAGGCGCCCTTCCCTGGATTTGGCAAGGGCTTGTCTTGTGATTGCAAGGTGAGCCTCTTGATTGGCTAGGCGAGCCCTTACTAGATCCAATAGGGGCTTGCCTAGGACAGCGAGGTGAGCTCACTTGGTCACCTCAATCCAGTGATTGGTCGACCCTCCCCTCTAGCCGATCGCCAGCTCCGGCGAGCCCTTACTAGATTCGGCAAGGACTCGCCTTGCCAAACCCAATGATGGTGAGGCGAGCTCACTCAATTGCCTTAGTTTGGCAAGTAGCTAATCCTCCCCTCTAGCTGGTTGCGAAGAAAAAAAACAGAGAAGGAAAAAAGATAAATAAAAATTAATAAAATAATTTGAAACAATAAAATATTACTTAAAAAATTGTTGCCAGTGCGGCTCGCTAAATTTGATAGAATGGATTGAAATAATAAAATTACAAAATGATTTAGACTCAAATGATAATAAAAAAAAAATGAGTTTACGATTGAATTGGTACGATTACAATAGATTTAAGGATTTTTTTGATAAATTTCTCCTAAATTTGGTCTCAACTTCTCTTCACTTTTTATTATTATAATTAAGATTCAGGGAAATCAGCTTTTTGTTTAAACTTTGGTTTACTGCAGCGCGAGCCGATGAGGTGTCGCGCACACCGTATCCTACAAATGCTTGTTACATTTGGGCATCGCTGAATATATGTATATACATATTGACATTGAACTGTTAATAGGGTGGTTGTCTGTCTCTACCCAGCAGGTATACTGAAAATGGGCGCATCTCGTGTGGCAAGAAAGCATCGTTTTTTGTGGTCTCGTAGCGGCATTTTCTTGTCGGCTCTCGAGCACAGAGGTTAGACAAGGAACGAACCGGTCACACCATTTTTTGAGGGTGTGCATCGGGGAAAGTTTAAAAAATTGCAAACAAAGCGAGAAGTACCACTAATTGTCATCTCCAGATCCATAATGGGAGTTTCATTAGAAAAGCACCTACAGATAGGTAAAAGATTCTATGCCCAAGAGCACACATATATTCCTATATTTTCGCGAATTAGTTTTGCAGATTTTCACGTGTTTGACTTGTTGAAAATCATTAGTAAATGGAAAATCATTTACTTAAAAAAATATGCATATTTAAAGTTAGAAAAATAAATTTATAACACATTTTCCTTAAACGGTGAATTTTTTCTTGAAATAATCGCACCATTAGTTTTCATCCTATATCACATCGCTTCGCTACCAGGTTTTGAGCCTTTGCGTGTTTATATAAGAATAACTGCATTTACTAATTAATATTAGTAAAGAGAACCTAACATCCAAGCTTTCATAGCTCAGTTGGTTAGAGCACCCGTTTAGTAAGCGGGAGGTCTTGAGTTCGACTCTCAATGAAAGCACAACTTCCTTTCTCTTTTTGTTTTTGGGAGAAAAACTGATGCCGGAAAACAGATACATGTTGACATAAATTTGAGAAAATGCATATAGATAGAACATATGGTAACAAATTCATAGTCCGTCCCTAATGTCGATTTGGTTTCAAGTTCCCATAATTTGCATTCGAAATTAAGAAAAGGGATAAAGATTGAAATATCTCGAAATACCTTTTTTAGACAATCTAATGTAAAAGGGACAATATATTTACTATAAACAATCAGTGAAACTTCTTATCTCTACGTATGACACTTTAATTTAAAATCACAATATGGCACACAGAAATTCGTCATCTAATTACCTATTCAATCAAGTTTCAACATATTGAATTTAATTCCTTTGGGTTCTGATGATTGTTTGCTTTAAGGTTGAAGAAAGTGCACAATAGTGTATTAGGTGTTGGAACCAAAAAAATGACAATAAACTTTGGAAACTTGGAATATAAACACTAGAAATTCGAGGAAGAAATTTTATTGAGAATGCTTTCTTTTATTTATGTTTTCGTGAATTACGGCTTGTGGCTTGATTTACAACTCACGACTTCATCCCTTTATATAGGAATTGAAGTTTACAAACGTCAATGATTACATAACAACCCACAAATTTAATGATTAAAACAAAAAAACCTCATACATGTAATCATAAACACAATCAAAATGCACAATAAAGTAGCAGAAGTCTTCAATAACTTATATTCTTCAAATCCATGTAGCCTACCATAAAAAGTTTTTATGGCTCCTTCAATGCTTGCAGGTTTCTCATCCAACAATCGTTATCCGATAATCAATTTTATTTTATTTAAACAGCCTCCCCTAAAATTGATTTTGGAATTAAACAACTCCAAGCATCATCTTCAATTTTTCAAACAAATTCGCCCTCAATGGTTTAGTCAAAATATCTGCAATCTGATCTTTTGATTTGCAAAAGTTAAGCTCAATTTTGCCATCTTCGACTTGCTTGCGAATATAGTAATACTTGATATCGATGTGTTTGCTCCTGCCATGAAAAACAGGATTCTTGGCCAAAGCCATAGCTAATTTGTTATCACACATTATTTTCGTAGGACCTGCCTATTCGTGCATCAATTCACATAGCATCCTACAAAGCCATATTGCTTGACATGCCGCCGAAGCTAACGCTATGTATTTTGCTTCAGCGGTCGAGAGTGCAACAACTTCTTGTTTTTTCGAGAACCAAGAAATTACTCCTGATCCGAGGAAAAAAGTATATCCAGAAGTACTCTTTCGAGTCTCGGTATCACCTACCCAATCACTGTCTGTGTATCTCACCAAAATAAAATTGTTAGTATGAGAATAAAATCCCATGATCATGAGTTCCACTGACATACCGTATAATTCTTTTTGCTGCTTGCAAATGTGATTGATATGGTTTCTCCATAAATTGACTAATAATTCCCACACCATAAGTAATATATGGCCTTGTAGAAGCCAAATATCTTAAACTACCAACAATGCTTTTGAAATAAGTGGGGTTCACTGCTTCACCGATTCCTTCTTTATTCAATGTCCGTATTGGTTTGAACGATTCCATCTTGAATCGCTTTAGAATATCATTAGTATAGTTCTGCTGTGAAATAAATATGCCATCATTTGTCTGCTTCACTTCAAGGCCTAGAAAATAGGACATTAATCCTAAATATGTCATCCCAAAATGACTAGTCATAGCCTCCTTGAATTCAGCAAACATCTCTTCACAACTCCTTGTAAATATCAAATCATCAACATAAAGGCACACAACTATTATGTCATTGTTAGTGTTTGACTTGACATATAGTGTAGGCTCATATGGGCATTTTCGAAAACCATGCTCTAACAGGTACTGTCAATTCTTGTGTACCATGCTTGAGGTGCCTGTTTTAGCCCATACAATGCTTTCTTTAGTTTATAAACTTGATTTTCATGCCCTTTCTTCTCATAACCCCGTGGTTGCTCCATGTAGACTTTCTAAAATCATCCGAATGGTATCCATTTGAGCCACGAGTGCAAATACTTCAAAATAATCAATACCTGACTTTTGCTTGTAGCCTTTTACGACTAGCCTAGCTTTATATCGGTCCACCTGACCGTCTGGCTTGTACTTTGTCTTGTACACCCACTTGACACCAATGGGCTTCTTATCGGGTGGTAGAGAAGTTAGCTCCATGTATCATTCTTTTCAATGGAGTGGATTTCTTCATCCATTGCTTGGATCAACTTCTCATTTATTGCTGCATCATCATAGGATATGGGGTCACATTCTGCAAACAAACAAAAATTTATCATAGTTTCATCATGATTCCTTCATTATCACTATCATCATCTCTTGTGATTACCTAATCCTTGAATCTTGATGGCGTCTCCCGCAATCGCTGTGAACAATGTATCGGTGGTTCTGCAACTGTTCTTGGTGAAGAAATTGAACTACTAGGCAAAAATGATGAATCTTCAATTGGAGATTTTTTTGTCTATCTCGCCAATGATTCGTCTTCAATGGTGATGCTTTTCTGATCAATCTTCTGTTTCCAGTCCCAGACTTCATCTTCAAGAAACTGGACATCCCTGCTAATGATAACTTTCTCGGTGATTAGATTATATAACTTATAACCCTTAGTCATGTCAATGTAGCCGATGAAGATGCACTTTTGGCTTTTGTCATCCAATTTGTTCCTCTATTTGGTATATGGGGATATGCTACACACCCAAATACTCGTAGGAACAAAACATCTGGCTTGTCGTTGCTCCAAGGCCCTTCCGGTGTTCTTCCCAGAACACTCCTTGTTGGACACCTGTTTAGTAGAAATACAGTACACACAAGGGCTTCTGCCCAAAACTTCTTAGGCAAATTTTTAGCCTTTAGCATATTTCTTGCCATTTCAAATATTGTCATATTCTTTCTTTCTGCTATACCATTTTGTTGGGGAGTATAACTGACAATCAATTGACGTTTCGCTCCATGAATTTTACAATATTTATCAAATTCATTTGAAGTGAATTCTCCCCCTCTATCTGATCTCAACGTCTTTAAAATAAAGCTACTTTACTTTTCAACATAGACTTTAAATTCTTTAAACTTGGAAAAAGTTTCAGATTTTTCTCTAAGAAAATATACCCATGTTTTTTTTTTTTTTTGGTAAAATCATCCACAAAAATTAATGTATACCTTTTTTGTGTGAATGATTCCACCTCAACAGGGCCATATATGTCTGTATGTACCAACTCTAAATGTTGTTTTGCTCTTCTAGCTTTTCCAACTGGAAATGATTCTCGATGTTGTTTTCCAACAAGACATCCCTTGCATGGGCGATCTGGAATGTCAATCAAAGGCATGCCGGTGACCATCTTTTTCTGGACGAATAATTTTATTCCACAGAAATTTAAATGACCAAATCGAAGATGCCACAACCAGTTGCTATCTTTCATCACCACTTGAAAGTTCAAAAGATTCTTTGTCTGAAGAGTAAGAGGGAACATCCGGTTCTTTGTCATCCGCATTGTCGTGATCAATTTATTGTTTACACCCATAATAGTGCAAACTCCATTTTCAATGTGGACTTTGTGGCCTCTTTCGGAAAGTTGCCCAACACTTAATAAGTTCCAAAAAAGTCCCGGCACAAAATAAACATCTGCAATAATAACATTAGTACCATCTTTTGAGTTGATATTAACATCACCTTTGCCCATTACAAGAACTTTGGATTTGTTCCCAAAATTAACTTCACCACGAACCGTCTCGTCCAAGTGTGAGAATAACTCCTTTCGGCCAGTCATATGATTACTGCACCCAGTATCAAGGTACCAAAGGTTGGTGTCCACGATGCTTGAGTCATCCTTCTTGCATGCTAGCACCATGTTTTCCTTAGCATTAATGGTATGCACCGGTTTTGCCTCCTCATATGCCACCTTTGCTTGACATTCGGATTTGTAATGTTCGAATTTGTTACACCTAAAACACTTGACCTTTGATTTGTCACATGTTTTATATTTTCTGATGGAATTGAAATTTCCACGTCCGTGTCCTCGACCACCTCCACGACCTTTGCCAGCTTGATGGCCTCCTCAACTTGATTGAGCGACCCGACTTTGCAATGCTTGCTCGGAATTCGAACCAATGGACTTTTGATTCATTCTTTGCTCATGCAAGCATAATGAACCCATCAACTGCTCTAACGTCATGGTTGACACATCTTGCACTTCTTCAATTGCCGTGACTACGTAGTCAGATCTTTCAATCAAAGACCTCAAGATCTTTTCTATGATTCGAACATCTTGGAGTTCTTCACCATTAACCCTCAGTTGGTTAACAATGGTTTGTACGCGATCAAAGTACACCGAGATTGATTCAGAGTCATTCATGTGTAAAGACTCAAAATCACCTCGAAGTGTTTGAAGCCGCATCTGTTTGACACGATCATCACCTTTGTAGGATTGTTGCAAAATATCCCACACTACTTTCGCGGTCTCCGCCCTTGATATTTTTTCAAATATAACTTTCTCTACGGATTGAAAGATCGCAAACAATGCTTTTTGATCTTTCTCCCTAGATTCCACCAAAATATCTTTCTCCTCCCTTCTTAAAGCATCAAATGCTTCAGCATCAGCCACTTCAGTATAGCCATTCTCCACAAGATTCCACAAATCTTGCGATTTGAAAAGAACCTTCATCTGGACATCCAATTATTGAAATTATTTCCGTTCAACTTTGGAAGTTGCATTTAAACAGAACTAGTGGATGTCATTTCTAGCTCTGATACCAAATGTTGGAACCAAAAAAATGACAATAAACTTTGGAACTTGGAATAAGAACACTAGAAATTTGAGGAAATTTTTTTATTGAGAATGCTTTCTCTTATTTGTGTCTTCATGGACTATGACTTGTGGCTTGATTTACAACTCACGACTATTGAAGTTTACAAACGCCAATGATTACATAACAACCCACAAATTTAATGGCTAAAACAAAACAGCCTCATACATGTGATCAGAAACACAATCAAAAAGCATAATAAAGTAACAGAAGTCTTCAATAACTTCCATTCGTCAAATCCATGTAGCCTACCATAAAGTTTTTATGGCTCCTTCAATGCTTGCAGGTTTCTCATCCAGCAATCATCATCCGATAATCAATTTTATTTTATTTAAACATTAGGTAATTTCGAATATTACTTATGATAGTAAATCCATGTATTTAACTTGAAGTTATTTAGAATGGACAACATAATTATAGCACAGAAAATAATCCCAATTTGAAGTATAGTTTATTTTATAGTGTAAATAAATAATTCCAAACAATTTATGAATTAAATGGGAAAATCAAGCAAGCTAAAAATATATCTTCCTACTAAATAATTTTTTAATAATTTAGAGAATATCTCTTTTCATTAAGTGAATAAATTGTACTTCGAAACTCACTTCATTTAGAACACGTATGTAGTCATCTATCCTACTTGCTTTAGTAACATAAATTTACGATGAGATCGAAACATTATAAATATCAAAAGATCCTAGCTTATACAAAAAATAACTTTTCGCTAGTTTATACATTATGTTTTGGGTTAATACCTTGAAAAACCCTAAACTGGTACACTTGTGACAAATTTACCCCAAACTATTTTTTTGACCGCCAAAAACCCTAAACTGGTATACCTTTGACAAATTTACCACAAACTGGTACACTTGTGACAAATTTACCCTATGTTAATTTTTATTAAATTTTATTCTCAAATTATTAAGTTAAATGACACGTAACAGTTAACCAGTATACCAATTTAGGACTTTATGCTTCGTTTGTCACAGTTTACAATTTTTGTGATTTTTTTTGTGGTATTAATCCAATTTAGCAAATGGTATATTTGTCACAAATTTACCATTTTTGGGTTTTTTTGCAGTCGAATAAATTAGTTTGGGGTAAATTTATCATAAATGTACCAGTTTAGGGTTTTTTATAGTCAGTCGGGGTAAATTTGTCACGGGTATACGGTTTGGGGTTTTTCATGGTCAAAAAAATAGGTTGGGTTAAATTTGTCACAACTGTACTAGTTTGGGGTTTTTCAGGGTATTAACCCTTATGTTTTTGGACTTCACTTAATTAAGTATTAGCTTACTTCAGTTAAGAAAATCTATTCACATAAGAACCGAACAATGTAAACTAATTCGATAGTCCACTTGAACTAAAATTGTTGATTCTTTCCCGGGGATAAGTTATAACAAATATTCGAGCAATTTATTTCAGTAAATGGATATAATTTACAGAATAAATTAATTGACTTAATTCTTTTTTAAAAGGAGTAAAACGAACCAATACAAAGATAGATGTTTTTTTTTTTTTTTTTTTTTTGGGGTAAGGTACAAAGATAGATGTTTTTAATAAGACAATAACTAAAAAAAAAAAAAAAAAAAAAGATTGAATTTGCAATCTGGCTAATGGTATTCAAACTCTTTTTTCTTAATATTTTTCACCTTATCTCTATTTTCAACTTGATTTTGTTTAAATTCATGCTGCCTTTTGTTATTTCATAATTGAGTATTTTCTCTACTCAATAGAGAACCACCTCAAATAACAAAAAACCGAACTGTATCCACTGTGATTGTGTAATCTCTTCAAAGAAAAAAGATAATGAAAACGAGATTTAAAATACAGCGGTAGTAATCTCTTCCGTGGAATAAGTAGAGTTTCGAGGCATATCTATCTGGATATGCATGAAACAGAAGATATGACAACACGGGCTAACATCAAAACAACTTCCTGTAGGATAACAATTATCAGACATGTCGTTGCCGATCTTTTCAAGAGTATTTATAAATACATGATGGGATGCTCTAAAGTTTCTTGTTTAGCAATCGACGATGGAGTCCAAGGTAGGGCTTGGTTGGGTTTCTCTTCTCCTTCTCTCCTCGCTGCTCTCGTCGTCGTCTTCTTCAGCAGATAATGTGAAGGTGGCGGTGAAAGGAGGGGCCTCCATTGCTGCGACAGACGACAGCTTTATATGCGCCACCTTGGACTGGTGGCCGTCCGACAAGTGCGACTACGGCCAATGTCCTTGGGGACTGGCCGGCATCCTCAATCTGGTATTCTTATTGTCCATGAAAATACCTTAAATCTTTTTTCCTTTTCGGGAATATGTAAAAGCGGAAAATAAACATGTTTTGTTTTGTGGGTGTTTGTGAATGTGGTGTGACAGGATTTAGATAACAAGATCCTCTCCAATGCTATTAAAGGTAAATTTCATTCTCATTAGTTTATTTGCTCAAAGTTATTTAATATGTTTATCCGGTTTTAGTGTTGAAGCTATACATTTGTTCCTAATTTAGCATACACAACTTTTATTATTTGTCGATTATATACAGTTTCGATATGTAGTTACTAACGTTTCAGATTATTCTTGTTGCGTTAGTTTATACAATTGCTCATTGGATTATCCTTATATTAAACTAGTAAATAAAATAGCATGCGCATTGGTGTAAAGAGAAATAGGGAAAAGGAAATTAAAAGAATAAAGAAATAAACTTTTGCAGATTTGATCTCCTTTAGGATAATTAGGACTTAGACTTATATTATGATTGAAAAATCTAAATTCGATTTTAAAACAGAGATGGGATCAAGGAATGACCTGATTATAGTTTTTTCCGTGGTAATGGATGGTGACAAACCTTCATATCAACTCTCATGGACTTTCGTGCAATTACTCAAAGTTTGAGGTCCTTTTATTAAATACTTTCCTCACGAAAAAAAAAAAAGGATTTATATCAAAAGAATTTCTTAATTTCTTTTCTTATTTTTACTTTCTACTTTTCAATAGTTAAAAGTAAACTTCATAATTGGTTAAGAACGCATATACGGTTATTTATATACAATAGTTATTTTGTTCCTCCTATTTGTACTAAAAGAATATAGGAAGGGAAACTATGTTAGCATTACATGGCTAATCACATTTAGCGCACTAAACAATCGAGATGAAATGTTGAATTCATTGAAAAATTATTATGATGCGAAATTTCTTTATAGTTAAGTTGTGCACAAATATCTTTGATTTGGATAAGCAATGCATGTAAAGAAGGAAGCAACCCCATGAGAATTTGAAGGGTTGACGTTGATTTCAAGCAAAGTATACAATCCTTTTTTTTTTCTCTATTTTCATATGAGGATAAGAATAATATGACATCAAGTAATGTGCAATAACTAAGCACACATCGTAAATCCTTTTCATGTATTGATATCAATACATAATCTGATTATTATGTGTATCGTAAATCCTTTTCATGTATTGATATCAATACATAATCTGATTATTATGTGTAAACTTTCATAAAAAGTATACGTGCAGCCCCCTCTAGATGCATCGAGTAGCATGTAATATGGTAGTTGAAAAGTATATTGTTGTCAAGAGACTTGTATGGAATTTGGATACTGCTGAAGACTTTCTGAACTCTGTAAAGAAACTTGTACGGAATTCAATTCAGTCTTGGATAGCAAGTTATCATCCCATAACTATAGGCCGAGTACCTAGTCCAAGTCCAAACTAGAGAGAATTTCGTTGTTGTGCGTCTTGTGACTGTCAGGTTTCGTTGTCCTCGCGAATTGCAGCGTTTAACCCTCTGAGACTACGAGTTGGAGGCTCGTTGCAAGACCAGGTCGTGTACGAGCATACGCATTCGTACAACAAGAAATGCCCCGAGTTCAAGAAGGAGGACGGCGGCATGTTTGGATTCAGCGAGGGTTGCCTCCGCTCGGAGAGATGGGACCAACTCAATCACTTGTTCAACCAAACAGGGTATTGCTTCTGCCTCCTTAGACAAATACCAGTCCCGATAGGTGGCGAAAAGTGAAATGTGAGTACTTGCTCTTGTTGTGACGTTGCAGTGCTCTGGTAACGTTTGGCTTGAATGCCCTCAATGGAAGGATGAGGTCCAACCAATCCGACAACCTTTACGTCGGGAAGTGGAAAAACGGCAACGCCCACCATCTGATGCGGTACACGCACCACAAAGGTTACAAGATCGATTCCTATGAGCTAGGTGAGAGGCCATATATAAGCCATTGATGTCCATATTCCTGCAAAACTTGCATGGTTGGATCCTGTCATGACTTTAACATGCTCCTTCCTAGGAAATGAGCTGTGTGGGTCTGGGGTCTCTGGGAGACTGACGGCCAAACAGTACGCGGAGGACATTGTTAAGATGAAGAAATTCCTGACGAAATTGTACCCCGACCAGGCGTCGAGGCCCAAGGTTCTGGGTCCTGCCGGGTTCTATGACAGGAAATGGTTCGAGACCTTTCTTAAGGCCACTGGACCGGGTGTTGTTGATGGAGTGACCCACCACATATACAATCTCGGCGCAGGTAACAACATAGCAAGTTCTTATATTGAACATGAACAGAACCGAGATTTCTTAGTATCTTTTGATTAAGTTAAATGGTGCAGGTGTCGACCCAACGCTAGTCAACAAGGTTCAAGATCCATCTTACCTAGATCAGATTGATACGACATACAAAGACGTCTCCGAGACGGTTCAGAAATTCGGGCCTTGGACCGCACCGTGGGTCGGAGAAGCTGGAGGGGCTTATAATAGTGGAGGCAAAGATGTATCAAATACCTTCGCCAATGGCTTCTGGTATTGACCTTACTTTTATAAGGGCTTCTGGCATGAAGTAATGCTCTGAAAGTAGATTTTCATATTCATGCATTCAACTATACAAAGAAAAGGGAGGATGTGAACTTCAAGGATATATGAAATTTAGGTACTTGGACCAACTGGGGATGACATCTAGATTCAACCACAAGGTATTCTGCAGACAAGCCTTGATTGGAGGGAACTATGCTCTTCTCAACACCACAACATTCATTCCCAACCCGGACTTTTATGGGTCCGCCTCTTTACTACTTTATTTTGTTGAGTTAGCAACCAAAACAGAAGATCTCCATGAGAGTTGTTCCACAAATTTAGTCTCCTTTTCTTCTGTTTTTTTCTCCCTCGACAGAGCACTTCTGTGGCATCGCCTCATGGGAAAGGAGGTTCTTTCGACCACTCACAGCGGCTCTCCATACTTGCGTGCATATGCTCATTGTTCAAGGAACACGGTATTGAATTCTTCGTAAACATGTACTTTGTCCATACAAAAAGTATTTACCCTGGCTCTTTTGTGTACTTTAATTTTTTCATTGCAGATTAGATGGGTCAATTAATACTAGGAGCTTTAGTCGATTCTTTGGATACTTTGATTCGATTTTATTTATTTCAAGGGGGTGGGACCACACGGCGTCCCATGAAACTACTGGGAAGACTGATGCAAACTGTAGAGAAACATTCTGTATTGTCACATTACTGCAGATGTATCTGCTTATAATTTCTGCATCATGAATTCTGCATCTGCAGCCTGGGGTGACCGTGGTCCTAATCAACATGTCGAACTCGACCTCCTTTGACGTTTCCATAGTCGATGATCCGAACTCGAGTCCTAGTCAGCAGAAGAAGATAGCTTCAGGCAGTCATGCCCAGAGAGAGGAGTTCCACTTGACGCCAAAAGATGGTAACATTCGAAGTGATGTGTTGCTTCTCAATGGGACCCCGCTGAAGCTCACCGACTCATCCGACATTCCCGAACTTAATCCAATCACTGTGGACCCATCGCAACCGATCCATGTGGTGGCCGATTCAATTGTCTTTGTAAGGCTGCAAGGCTTCAAGGCTCCTGCATGTAACTAAGCTTAAGCTGTTAGGTTTAGGAGATCACACTTTTCTGTTTTGCCCTTCTTTTAGTTAGGAAATATCGTGGATCTTAGTATCTTGCAGCAAATCTGCCAGTTGAATTTACTTAGACCTTTTCATGACACCTATATACATACTTTGGTTTGAATCTATAATGTAGTATTAATGTAGGACTTGAATGGCATTCAATTAAAAGTTACGGCAGGACCCTACAATTCCGTGATAGAAAATGGTAAATTTCGACCGGTGACGGTTATTTTTCCTAATTTGGTGTCTGTAAGTTTCACTATTCCGTTGGCAAGTTTCTCAGCATGATATAAGTAAATCTTACTAACTCACATATCTCCCCATACTCGGAAGGGTTATCCTCGGTTTGACTTGGTATAACCCCCAATGGAGGTCCCCTTTTTTTTCTGTACATTTCCTGTTGTTTGCAACTTTTAGGCTAGGGATCCAAGCCAGACTTGAAGAGAGTTTTAAATTAATTGCATTAACAAATCACATCTCCTTTTAGACAAGACTAAAAAGAATTTCATTGTTTTTCTGCCATAAATTCCTGTAACAGACTGAAAAAGCTTACCTTTTTTCAAAAACTAAAAGCTACGCAAAATCTTAGATGGCTTCAAGGCTTTAGGGTGCTTCGTTTTGCAAAAGAAAGACAAGACAAAAGGCACAAAAGTTAGAGAAAGCATGCTGTTCCTTCAGCAGAAAGGAAGTCAAAAGGCAGCAGAGGCATGCAGAGAAAGAATACTTTGCTTGGCCTTATGTTGGCTGCCGAGAAGATCCAAGCCAGGCTTTGCATGCAAAGCATATTGAACTTTGCTTGCGACACTCCTGCGTATCACGGACATATCATCAAGTTAAATAAACCTTAAATTTGTCATGGGATTGCCCTTCATATAACACCCACCATGAATTCCAAATTCTTGCTCAATCCGCATCACTGACTCAATGGAGCAGTTGCTTAAGCAAACAAGGTATCCTCGATCTCTTCTTTTTTGTTCTCTCTCTCTCTTGATGATCATGTCGTGGCAAGTTTCATTTGAATGCCATGCTCTTAAATCAGCCATACATATCGCAGACTATGATTTATCTTTGGATGTCAGACCTCAGAAAATCAATTTACGTTAGTCATAGGTCATTATTAACCAGATTGTAGCTATTCTCTGCCAGGTTAAAATTCTCTGGTGTAGGACAAGAAAAGGCAGAAGGAACCAGCGACATTAAGGACAGAAAGATACCAGCCCAAAAGACTCCGTCCTTCAAAGGAGGTAATTCAAACTTGGTTTTCTAATATGTCATCCGCGTAGCACTGCCATTGGAACAAAGAAATTTTTGATTTAAGATTCGATTTAGCAAATACCTTGTTACTAAAAGCACGATTTCTTTCATTAAAGAGGTGACATTTTACCATGTTCGTAGCTATAATAATCTATATAATAAATCCGCTTCCATGTCACTGTCAAAGTCTAAACATGGTGATTGGCCTTCATCAAGGTCTTGCAGATAAGAGAAGCCAGAGCTGGTTGCAGAGACAATTCAGCAAACAAATGAGCCGGAGGGATGAACCCGCCGGCGAAGAAGAGGTGGCGGCTGCCGTGGCTGCTGCAGCTGTGGCAGTCGAGAGGATCCAAGATGCCGACACACCCGACCGAAGCCCAATGAGTCCGGGCCCTGAGAGCTCCTTAACCAGGGCCAAGTCCAAAAGGCAATCTGCATCGTGGCGACCAGAAACTGGTACAGCATCTGGGCCGATCTTGCGCACTAATTAAAGAAAAGTGCACTAACGAAAGACCCTGTGTGGTGTTACCTGATGGGAAAAAAGGGTCCTTTTATTGACAGGTGAAGAATCAATAAAGATACCCATAGCCGGTCCCGCCCAACCCGTGCGAAGACGTCCTAGTTTTGCCGAGAAGCTCTTGGAAAGCGCCGAGGACGCCGAAGAAGGAGCACCCACACCGCCAAAACCATCCCCTTCCATCAAGAAGGCCTCCTCATCAGCTGATAAACAGTTCGAGAAGGTCCCCAGTATGAAACCTGAGATCTTGCCATCCCCGACGTCCGAACCGCTTCCCACCATCAAGCCACCACCTCCGCCGCCACGCCAGCTCAAAACTGGGCAAAGTCCGGCAATTCCTGGAGGCGAACAGAAAGCGGATGTCTGGATCAGAGAGGAGATGTCTAGGATCAACGAAAGGTGGGCTCTTTATTAGTTTGATTCAGTATCATCTTCGTCTCTCTCGGAGAAAAAGAATCGCTCTTTGGCTCAAACATCACGGTCAAAATGTTCCCGCCAATTTCCCTTAACACAGTTTCTTTTTCCTAGGTACGCCAGTCTGAACTCAACCATAAACATTTGGGAGACCCAGAAGAAGAAAAAGGCCAAAAGCAAACTGGTCGAGACAGAGGTTCGGTTGAAGCTATCGGTTCGCAGTTTGGTATAAAATTAAGGTCTTTCTAACTCTTCCTATATTCTTTATAATATGGATGCAGGGTGAACTGGAGAAGAAGAGAGCCAACGCATTGAGAACATTTCGGACCGAGATGGACAGGATTGAAAAATTCACGGCCACAGCAAGAAAACAAGCAGAGGAAAGGCAGAGAAATGAAAAGTTGAAGGCCCAAGAAAAAGCAAATAGAATCAGAACCACTGGGAAACTTCCGACCAAATGTCTCTGCTTCTAAAATCGCCAGCCCTGAACTGGCTCTCCTAAAATAATCGAAATTGCGGATGTAAAATATATTCCTTCCTTCCTATTGTTTTCTCTCGATGTGATCACGAGAATACATTTGTACAGTCTGAGTTTGCAAGATTTTACATGGCCGCTTCACATCATTCGTTGTTAAGGTACCGGCGGATACGACAAATTTCATCAACCAAGACTAATCAGAAGGGGAAAAAAGAAACATAAAGAGCATGTAGAGAAAATACAGCAGCACGTCTCACAGATAGTGAAGAGCCAGTAATAGTAGAACAAAAATTGCCGCATAGCCAGTGCACTATGCAGAAAAGATGTGATAAAACATCCATAAAAGTACCGTCCCTATCTATATCTCCACTGTGGCCGCCGAGAAAGTGGACGACCTTTTGGATACCCTTATTGCACCTCTTCTGCATCAACATAGAATAGACTTAGATTGTACCACCAGCTGCTTCGTGCAAACAATGCCATTGAAATAAGGGAAAATGTCACAAACAGTCCCTAAACTTTCACTTAATGTGCAATCCCATCTCTAGACTTTTAATTTGTTCAATTTGATCCTTGAATTATCGATAAATGTCCGATCTGGTCCCTGTCGATTGCTGGATCGATTTGCAAGAGGTAGATTGCACCTTGGAGAGCTAACTGACTGATGTTCAAGAGAATAACTGGAAGTAAACTTGGTCCGGTCCCCATTCGAGCTCTCAACCATCCAAAGATGGAAGAAGATCTTGAACCTTGGGCTCCCCATATGAATCCACCTTAATGACAACAAGCGGCACCATGGGCAGGAAATGAGAAACGGTATCTCAATTTGTTGTCCCGGAAAATTCAAAAGAGATGATTGAAGGCCGAGGACATAGTTCTTGCAGAGTGTATGGCCACACAATAGGACATACGGCACATTCTCAACAATATTGAATGACGCCCAGCATATGCAGCATTCCAAGCTTTCGTCCCTGCTTACATTTGAAGCAACCTCATCATCTGAGCACTCCTGACATATTCGAGTTGGCTCACTGGATCTTTTTTTCAATCCGATGCTTGAAATGACATTTGATGCAAACTTCCACATGGCAACGGTCAAATAATTTGCTTGAGGAGGGAATTCCTAAACTCTATTACTGCGAATCACATGCCACCTAACCTAAGAAACTCTCAAAGAAAAAATCTTGCGCGGAATAAAGCCTGTAAGTTTCTTTACTAGCTCCCTTCTCTGACTCACTGGTGAGGCAATGCTTTGTTTGTCCAAACCCGATCTGAATTAAACACAGGGAAAACAGTTAACCTTATGCATACTTCTCATGATATTTTACTTTCAATGACTACAGTTTCCATACAAAAATGCACTGGAAATAATGGGGAATTTTGGAGTGCGCTCCAAGTGATTCAGTCTTCTCACGCTCCAACCTTTTAGACAAACCTAAAAAGAGTATCATCGTTCTTCTGCCATAAGTTCCTGTAACATACCGCTGTGCAAAATCTTGGATGGCTTTAAGGCTTTACGGTGCTTCGTTTTACAAAAGAGAGCACAAGAAAAAGGGCACAAAAGTTCAAGAAAGCATTCTCTTCCTTCAGCAGAAAGTAAGTCAAAATACGGCAGTGGCATGCAGAGAGATGATACTTTGCTTGGCCTTAAGTTTGGCTGTCGAGAAGATCCAAACCAGGCTTTGCATGCAAAGCATATTGAACTTTGCTTGCAACACTCCTCCGTATCACAGATGTCATCTAGTTAAACAAACCTTAAATCTCTCTTGGGGTTGTCCTTCATGTAACGCCCACCATGAATTCCATCTTGCTCAACTTGCATCACCGACTCAATGGAGCAGTTGCTTAACCAAACGAGGTAGTCTCAGTGTGTTGTTGTTCTTCTTCTTCTTCTTCTTCTCTCTCTCTCTCTCTCTCTCTCTCTCTCAAATCTTAAATCAGCTATACATATTGCAGACTATGATTTATCTTTGGATGTCGGACCTCAGAAAATCAAATTATGTCAGTCATAGGTCATGTATTAACCAAATTGTAGCTATTCTCTGCTAGGTTAAAATTCTCTGGTGTAGGACAAGAGAAGGCAGAAGGAACCAGCAACATCAACGACTGAAAGATACCAGCCCAAAAGATTCGATCTTTCAAAGGAGGTAATTCAAACTTAGTTTAATTGTATGTCATTATTCACTTAGCACTGCCATTGGATTGCAAAATTTTTCGATTTAAGGTTCGATTTAGCAAATACCTTGTTGCTAAAAGCACTAGTTCTTTCAATAAAGAGAGTCATTTTACCATGTTCATATCTATAATAATCTATTGAATAAATCCGCTTTCATGTCACCGTCGAAGTCTAAATATGGTGATTAGCCTTCATCAAGGTCTTGCGGATAACAAAAGCCAAAGCTGGTTGCAGAGATAATTTCACCAAACAAATGAGCCAGAAAGATGGACCTGAAGGCGAAGGCGAACTAGCCACTGCCATGGCTGCCGCAGCCTCGGCAATCGACAGGATCGAAGAATCCGCCATACCCAACCGCAACCCAACGAGTGCAGGCCCAGAGAGCACCTTAACCAAGGCCAAGTCCAAAAGGCAAAGCGTATCGACGAAACTAGAAACTGGTACAACATCTGGGATGATCTTGCCCGCTAATTAAAGGGAAGTGCACTCTTAAAAGATTCTCTGTGGTGTCCCCTGATGGGAAATAAGGGTTCTTACATCGACAGGTGAAGAATCGAAAAAGAGCCTAGATAGAGGAATACCGATAACCGGTACCACCCAACCTGTGCAAAAACGTCCGACTTTGGCCGAGAAGCTCTTGGAAAGCACCGAGGACGACAAAGAAGGAGCACCCACACCGCCAAAACCATCCCCTTTCATGAAGAGGGCCTCCTCATCAGCTGATAAACAGTTCAAGAAGGTCGCCAGTATAAAACCTGAGATCTCATCGTCCAAACCGCTTCCCACCATCAAACCTACAGCTCCACCGCCACCCGAAATCAAAACTAGGCAAAGTTCGGCAATTCCTGGAAGCGAATCGAAATCGGATGCCTGGTTGAGACAGGAGCTGTCTAGGATAAAGAATAGGTCAGCTTTTTATTAGTTGATTCAGTATCATCTTCGTCTCTCTCGGATAAAAAGAATTGCCCATTGCCTGAAACATCTCGGTGAAAAAGTTCCAACCAATTTCCCTTAACACAGTTTCTTTTTCCCAGTCACGACAACCTGAACGCAGTTATAGCATCTTGGGAGACCCAGAAGAAGAAAAAGGCCAGACGCAAATTGGACGCGACAGAGGTTCAGTCGAAGCTAACAGTTCGCAGTTAGGTATAAAATTAAGGTTTCTTTCACTCTTCTTATATTCTTTGTAATGTGGCTGCAGAGTGAACTGGAGAGAAAAAGAGAACAAGCATCGAAAACATATCAAACCAGGATGCAACGGATTGAACTGATCGTGGCCGCAGCAAGAGCACAGGCACAGGAAAGGCAAAGGAGGGAAGAGTTGATGGCCCAAGATAAAGCAGATAGACTCGAAACCACTGGGAAACTTCCGACTACATGTTTCTGCTTCTGAAATCGTCAGCCCTGAACTGACTCTCCCAAAATACTCGAAACTGTGGATGTAAAATATATTCCTTCCTATCCACTTCTCTTGGTGTGATCATGAGAATACCTTTGTACGGTTTTGAGTTTGCAAGATGTTACATGGCCGCTTCTTACCCTTCACTGTGAAGGTACTTTCATCACCCAAGACTAAAATTGGGGGGGGAGGAAGATGGGGGGAAGCAAAAGGAGCACGTAAAGAAAATACGGCAGCACATTTTACTATGTCACTAAACACATTAGCCCATAATGAAGAGCCAGCAATAGTGGAACAAAAATCGCAGCATAGTCAGTGCAATATGCAGAAAAGTTGCAATAAAACATCCATACAAGTACTGTCCCTCTCTATCCTTGAAAAAAAAAGAAGAAAACCGTACTGTCCCTATCTATATCTCCACTATGGCCGCCAAGAAAGTGACCTTTGGATACCCTTATTGCACCTCCTATACATCCACATAGGATAGATTTGGATTGTACCACCAGCTGCTTAGTGCAATCAATGCCATTGAAATAAATGACAACCTCTGCCCAAATGCAATTGATACATTTCCAAGAAACATCTCAAACTTCCACTCTATAAAAAGCTAATCAAATAGGAGAAACAACAACCTGAATCAATTCGCATGGCCACTGCAGAGAAGACAGCCAACTACATCACGTCTTGAAGGGGCAAGATCCCAGGCATCATCATTGAAAACCTAAATCTCATGATGTTATCTCCTTCACCAGCCATCCCAAAACAGGGTATCCAAAGTACAATACCAAAAACGAGGGTATCGCAAAAGGAATAGTGAGCAGAAGATACAGGAGCAAGATGACAGCGCAAGTGGGCAGCACAGAAAACAAAATCAGTAGAAACACGATAACCAATGGGAACTTAGACATAATGTCAATGAATATATCCAGAGATTTAGAGAAAAGGGAATGCTGTCCATCGGAACTGCAACTGACATTTTCCACCTGGGATAATTGCCTGGAATTTCGAGAACTTGGCTGCCTTCTGAGGCTACCATTGCCAGATCGATTTCCAATAGCTAGATTGTGCCTTGGAGAGCTAACTGATTGATGTTCAAGAGAAAAATTGGAAGTGAACTTGGTCCAGTCCCCATTCAAGCTCTCGACCATCCAAAGAAGGAAGAAGTTCTTGCAAGGGATTTTTAGGTTCCCCCTATAAATCCACCTTAATGACAACAAGTGGCACCTGGGACAGGAAATGAGAAAGGGTATCTTAATTTGTTGTCCCGGAAAATTCAAAAGAGCTGATTCAAGGGCGAGGACACAGTTCTTGCAGAGTGTATGGCCGCACAATAGAACATAAGGCACATTCTCAACAATATTGAATGACTCCCCGCATATGGGGCATTCCAAGCCTTCGTCCCTGCTCACATTTGAAGCAACCTCATCATCTGAGCACTCCTGACATACTTGAATTGGCTCACTGGAGCTTTTTTTCAATCCGATGCTTGAATTCACATTTAACATAAACTTCCACATTGCAACAATCAAATAATTTGCTCAAGGATGAAGGTCCTAAAGGCCATAACTGCGAATTGCATGCCATCTAACCTAAGAAACTCTCAAAGGAAGAATCTTGAGCAGAATACAGCCTGTAAGTTTCTCTATCAGCTCCCTTCTCCGACTCACAGGTGAGGCAACAGCTTTGTCTGTCCAAACCCGACCTGAATTAAACACAAGGAAAACAGTTAACCTTATGCATACTACTCATGATATTTTACTTTCGATGACTACAGTTTCCATACCAAAATGCAATGGAACTAATGGGGAATTTTGGAGTGCGCTCCAACCTTTTAGACAAACCTAAAAAGAGTTTCATTGTTCTTCTGCCATAAGTTCTGGTAACATACCGCTGTGCAAAATCTTGGATGGCTTTAAGGCTTTAGGGTGCTTCGTTTTGCAAAAGAGAGCACAAGAGAAAAGGGCACAAAAGTTAGAGAAAGTTCTCTCTTCCTTCAGCAGAAAGTAAGTCAAAATGCGGCAGAGGCATGCAGAGAGAGAATACTTTGCTTGACCTTATGTTGGCTGCCCAGAAGATCCAAACCAGGCTTTGCATGCAAAGCATATGGAACTTTGCTTGCAAAACTCCTACGGATCACAGAAGTCATCAAGTCTTCTTCTCTCTCTCTCTCTCTCTCTCTCTCTCTCAGAAGGAACCAGCAACATCAAGGACAGAAAGATACCAGCCCAGAAGACTCGATCTTTCAAAGGCGGAAGGAACCAGCAACATCAAGGACAGAAAGACACCAGCCCAGAAGACTCGATCTTTCAAAGGAGGTAATTCAAACTTGGTTTACTAATTGTCATTCGCTTAGTGCTGCTTAGCAAATACCTTGTTGCTAAAAGCACTAGTTCTTTCATTAAAGAGAAAAGTCATTTTACCGTGTCCATATCTATAATAATCTATCTAATGAATCCGCTTTCATGTCACTGATAAAGTCTAAACATGGTGATTAGCCTTCAAAAGCCAAAGCTGGTTGCAGAGACAATTCACCAAACAAATGTGCTGGAGTGATGGACCTGGAGGTGAAGACGTGGCTGCTGCAGCCGTGGCTGCCGCAGCCTTTGCAGCCAACGAGATCGAAAATTCCGCCACACCCTACCGCAGCCCAACGAGTGCGGGCCCTGAGAGCACCTTAACTAAGGCCAAGTCGAAAAGGCATAACGTATTGACGCAACTAGAAACTGGTACGGCATCTGGGATGATCTTGCCCACTAATAGAAGAAAAGTGCACTTATAAAAGATTCTATGTGGCGTCAACTGATGTGAACCTAAGTTTCTTACATCGACAGGTGAAGAATCAATAAAGAGCCTAGACAGAAAAATACCGATAACCGGTCCCGCCCAACCCGTGCAAAAACGTCCTAGTTTTGCCGAGAAGCTCTTGGAAAGCACCGAGGACGCCAAAGGAGGAGCACCCACACCGCCAAAACCACCCCCCTTCATCAAGAAGGCCTCCTCATCAGCTGATAAACAGTTCAAGAAGGACACCACTATGACAGCCGAGATCTCATCGACCGAACCGCTTCCCACCACCAAACCCGCAGCTCCACCGCCACCCAATGGAAGCGAATTGAATGCGAAGGACCAGATGAGACAGGAGTTGTTTTGGATCAAGAAAAGGTCAGCTTTTTAATAGTTCTTTGCCTCTCTTGGAGAAAATGAATTGCTCATTGGCTGAAACATCTCGGTCAAAAAGTTCCAACCAATTTCCCTTAACACAGTTTCTTTTTCCCAGTTACGACAACCTGATATCAGTTATAGCTACGTGGGAGAGCCGAAAGAAGCTAAAGGCCAAACGCAAATTTGACGAGACGCAGGTTCGGTTAAAGCTACCAGTCCGCAGTTAGTTATCAAATAAAGGTTTTTTTTTTTTACTCTTCCTATATTCTTTGTAATGTGGCTGCAGAGGGAACTGGAGAGAAAAAAAGCCAAAGCATCGCAAATACATCGGTCCATCCAGAGGGAACTGGAGAAAAAAGGAGAAGAAGCATCGAAAACATATTGGACACAGAAGGAGAGGATTGAACTGATCACGGCTGCAGCGAGAGCACAGGCAAAGGAAAGGCAAAGGAGTGAAGAGTTGAAGGCTAGAGATAAATCAAATAGACCCACAACCACTTGGAAACTTCCGATTACATGTCTCTGCGTTAGAAACCATCGGTCCTGAACTGCCTCTCCCAAAAATACTCGAAGCTGAGGACGTAAAATATATTCTTTCCTATCCGTTTCTCTCAGTGTGATCACAAGAATACCTTTGTACAGTTTGAGTTTGCAATATGTTACATGACCGCTTCTTATCATTTGCTGTTAAGGTAACAGTGGATATGATAAATTTCATCACCCAAGACTAAATTTTGGAGTTTTTTGTTGTTGGGGGTGGGGGTGGGGGTTGTACAGCAGTACATTTTACTATTTCACTAAACACATTAGCCCATAATGAAGAGCCAGCAATAGTAGAACAAAAATTGCGGCATAGCCAGCGCAATATGCAGAAAAGTTGCAATAAAACATCCATACAAGTGCTGTCCCTAGCTATATCTCCATCATGGCCACCAAGAAAGTGAACGACCTTTTGGATACCCTTATTGCACCTCATGTGCATCAACATATAACAGACTTACATTGTACCACCAGCTGCTTAGTGCAATCAATGCCATTGAAATAAATAACAACCTCTTCCCAAATGCAATAGATACATTTCCAAGAAACACCTCAAACTTCCACTCTATAAAAAGCTACTCGAATAGGTGAAGCACCAACCTGAATCAATTCGCATGGCCACTGCAGGGAAAACAGCCAACTACATCACATCTTGAACAGGCAGGATCCCAGGCTTCGTGATTGAAAACCTAAATCTCACGATGTTATCTCCTTCACTAGCCATCCCAAAATGGGGTATGCAAAGTACAATACCAAAAATGAGGGTATTGCACAAAGAATAGTGAGCAGAAGATACAGGAGCAAGATGACAGCGCAACTGGGCAGCACGAAAAACAGAATCAGGAGAAACACGATAACCAATGGGAACTTAGACATAATGTCAATGAATATATCCAGAGATTTAGGGAAAGGGGAATGCTGCCCATTGGAACTGCGACCGACATTTTCCATCTGGGACAATTGCCCGGAATTTCGAGAACTCGGCTGCCTTCTGAGGCTACCGTTGCCAGATCGATTTCCAAGAGGTAGATTGCGCCTTGGAGAGCTAACTGATTGATGTTCAAGAGAGAAACTGGAAGCAAACTTGGTCCGGTCCCCATTCAAGCTCTCGACCATCCAAAGAAGGAAGAAGTTCTTGCGAGGGAACTTTAGGTTCCCCCTATGAATCCACCTCAATGACAACAAGTGGCACCAGGGACAGGAAATGAGAAAGGGTATCTTAATTTGTTGTCCCGGAAAATTCAAAAGAGCTGATTGAAGGGCGAGGACACAGTTCTTGCAGAGTGTATGGCCACACAATAGGACATACGGCACATTCTCAACAATATTGAATGACTCCCAGCATATAGGGCATTCCAAGCCTTCATCCCTGCTCACATTTGAAGCAACCTCATCATCTGAGCACTCCTGACATACTCGAGTTGGCTCACTAGAGCTTTTTTTCAATCCGATGCTTGAAATGACATTTGACGTAAACTTCCACATCGCAACAATCAAATAATTTGCTCAAGGAGGAATTTCCTAAAGGCTATAACCGCGAATTGCATGCGATCCAACCTAAGAAACTCTCAAAGGTAAAATCTCGAGCAGAATACAGCCTGTAAGTTTCTCTAGCAGCTCCCTTCTCCGACTCACTGGTGAGGCAACAGCTTTGTTCGTCCAAACCCCGACCTGAATTAAACGCGAGGAAAACAGTCAACCTCATGCATACGACTCATGATATTTTATTTTTGACGACTACAGTTTCCGTACGAAAATGCAATGGAACTAATGGGGAATATTGGATCACACTCCAAGTGATCCAGTCTTCTCATGCTCAGATGAGATGGAAAACATTCACCAAAAAGCACAAGATGATGACAGCTTAACAGACATTATTCTCTAGAACAACTGAATGCCGTCAAGAAAAGTCACACTGCTCCCCTGCTTATCCCGATTTATAAACTGCCATTGATTTCATTGGACTCAAAAAGAGGGGATAAGCATGCATTTCCTATTGGCGGCGGCAATCTCTCAAAGCCACACTGATGTTCGCGAGCTACCCGCCAAATTATATGCAACCGTATTCTCAAGCCACCCTATCTCTCTAATTCTACCATAGTTCTTATCCTCGTGACAGAAGAACTGCATCCAGTGATTAAATTTTGGAAGTTGCAACCAACTATGAATAAACAGACCAATAAAGCCAGATGAGATCATTAAAATACATCGCCTACATTACTAATTCGCCAAAAAAGAAAAAGAAAAGGAGAGTACTTTCCCAGAAAAAAAAAAAAAAAAAAAATCGCAAAAACACGCCCGCCATTATGAAAAAAAAAAAAAAAAAAAAAAAACCAACAACATGTTAATGATTCAGCAGCTCCTTTAATGCATCAGAAAGTACGACGGGAGCTGCGATCGCGGACAACACGCGGCCACGTCCACCGAATTCATCAACACAAACCGACGCAACGATCCTCACAGGAGCGAAGGGAAAACGATGGGATGGGGGCCGCCTGGGAAAAGGATTGGAAAAGCCCCGCGAATTGAAAACGCGAGAATTACCTCGAATTGGAGTGAGACGGAGAGAGAGAGAGAGAGAGGGGGAGAGAAAGAAGATTGCGGCGATTGCAGGATTTGCAGAGGAAGGAGAAAGGGGAAGAGGCGATCGAAGGACGGGGGGCCTCTCGTCTCTCTCGACCTCTCCGTCCCTCAAATCTAACCCCCCCACAGAAAATAACACCAAAACTCCCGAAAAAAAGAAAAAAAAAATATATTTGGTAAAACGATTCGGCAGGAGATACTTCGAAACGACGTGGCATGAGCCCACACGCTGCACCGGTTCCTTCGGATAGCGGAATTTGCGTGATGATGCGAAGTGGTCCCTGAGGAAACGCGGAATTACAGTTGCGAGCCCTGAAATTTGTTATCCGGTATCGTTTTTTAAGTCCCGGAATTTCTTCTTTTTTCTCATTCGCATCCCTTTTCTTGCACGTAATCAATCAAATGGGGGCTGAAATGGATGGTCCCCGGGCAAAAATGGGACTAACTGAATCTTTCCCTCTACACCTATTTCCTTCACCAATCTTCATCCTCCTTATTTTTTTCTCTGTATTATATGCAGAGTTACTAAATTCGGACGAGAGAAAACTCAAACGAAAATTTCGATGAAACTGCCGCGAGCAATGAAAATAAAACGAGTAAGAGTGCGGAAAAAATACAACCTAAGGGAAAAAGTATTGTGTGGTGCAAGTTTTAAGCGAAGACGGATTGAGAATTCAAGCTTAGAGAGGTCAAATCACAAGATTTTCCTTCCTTAAAGTAACTTGTATAATCTTTCGAACCTTTTTTCCTTTCAATTAAGAAAGATTATGGAACCCAGAGGGATGGGCCACCACCAACTCCCTCTTAGCCTTAGGTCCGTCTGCCCAGTAATTTTAAAAGACAGAAGCGTATTCCTTTTGGGAGACTAATTTATAGCGAACAAGATCTAAGACAATCTTACAACATCAGTCATATTCCGAATAAGATATGAAGAATTTGAAAACAGTATCAATCAATAATTCTAATCATCTTCAATCAGGCCTTGCTCTAACCTCTTGAGCTGTTACTACTTTTTCAATAGCTTAACACATGTACTCTTTACCTACTTATGCATTCATAGCGAGCGCCAGAGTTTAAGACTCAAATTGCGTGACATACCCATCGCCCATACATCATAAGATTCATCACAATCGGAGCTTATTGCAGGGCTATATCTTTCAATAGAGATGGCACTTGAAAAAAGAACCAAGGAAGAAAGAAATCATCCCTTCACCTCTCTTTCCTTCTTCACATTCATCTTCCACGATCCCATTTTCCTTGCCTCCCAACAACTTTTCCAGCACGAATTTAATAGAAGTAATATCACGAAAAATCTCAAATTAGTATGATAAATTTATTTCAAATTAATTTTTTAACTATAAAAAATTCAAAATTGATAAATTTGTGATAAATTGATACACATACGATAAGTAAGGGGTAAAATCTCAGATTTGTACACACTCGTTAATTGCCACAGGTTATCATACTCGATAATATAATGATAAAAATTAGTAAGTAGTAAATTTATCGCAATTGCATGAATTTGGATAATTTGATACAAATTTATCCCCAGTTCACTAATTTGGGTAGTTTCTCGATAATTTAATGGGCCCCGGGCGGTCAGTAGCTCCTCGCAAAGCAAGCAAGGCATTATCCGCGTGCAGCTTTTTTTTTTAGCTTTTTTGGGGGGTCAACGTCAGCACGGTTGCCGCTCCCAATCCCAGACATTAATGCAACCACCGACACGTCGCTCTCGCTGGTGGCCTCCCACTCCGTGTGGTGGCGGTGCGGCTACCATATAAATCCCCTTTTCTTTTTCCATTTTCTTTTTTTTTTTTTTTTTTATCTCTTTTCCTTATCGCCCATCCATTCGCGACCTTTCGCCCATCCTTGACCCGTTCAACCAATCGAGCCCCTCGCCTCCACGAAACCGCAAAGAAAATCTTCCCAGATCCTCCTCCGCCCCGGATGATCACTAATCGCTTTTCGCGATTCGCATCATCGACGAATCGGCCTCGGCGACGCGACGGACGGACGAACGTGAAATCAAGCAAGGAATCGAAATCTTTCGAACGATCGGAACACATCAGATAAACATACGATCCGGCCGATTACAATCACGATTCACAAGTCAACGCAAGCACCAACAACATAAACAGAGAGAAAACAGAGAGAGAGAGAGAGAGAGAGAGATATAGCCCAAACACATGGCAGACTAACTGAGGGTTTTATTTTATCTAACGATCACGCTACTTCTTGAGAAAGCCCTGAGCCATTTTCATGTAGTCCCCGTAACCCCCGCCGCTCCCCGAATGCTCCTGGCCGCCGGAGCCGAGGAACCCCTGGGCCATCTTCATGTAATCCCCGTACCCCCCGCCGCTCCCGGACTGCTCCTCGCCCCCGGAGTGGGCCGACGAGTGGTGCTGCGGCGCCTCGCCGGCAGGTGCTTCCCCGTGCGGCGCGTGGTGGCCGGCGGTGGCGGCAGGGGCTTCCGCGTGCGAGGCGTGGTGGCCGGCGGCGGCGCCGGCGCCGGCGGGGGATGAGCCGTGGGAGGAGCCGTACTGGTGGAGGTATCCCTCGGCCTTCTCCACGTACTTGCCGAAGCTCTTCTCCTCGAGCTTGCCGTAGTGGCAGGCGGCGTCGAGGATGTCGGAGGCGGCTCCGGCGACCCTGGCCCGGTCGATCTTGTCGGTCTCGTGGCTGAAGGTGTGCCTGGCGGCCTCCGCCACGACCTTGGCGCTGGCCATGAGCTCGCTGTTGTCGGGCTTGTGGTGGGCGTGGCCGTGGCCGTGCGACGGAGAGTGGGTGGCGTGGGTCGGATCCATCTGGCCGGGGGGTGGGTCGCGGCTGAAGATCGAGGAGCGAGGATCGAAGAGGACGAATTTTTTAAAGGAAGAGGGGAGAGGCGATGATTGGAAAGGGGAAATTAGCGACTGAGAAGAAAGCGTGGATTTCGGGGGGCTTTAAATAGAGGAGGCGAGGATAAACCAGTGAAAGTGGGCGGCTCTCGGGTGGGGAAAGCTTCTTCGGGCCGAGCGGCCGCGACATGTACACGGACTCTCTAGTCTCTTGGGCCGCGAGCGTGACGGGGCGATTGGCGAGCGGAATTGATTAAGCCCACGCGCACTGTACGCGCATGGTGTTTGATTGCAAGCCCAAGATTTTGATTATTCCTCTCCTCGTCGTCAGCCCGGAAGATCGATCCCATTAGTTAGCTTTTCTTAGGATGAGTTTGGTTCGACTCTGAGAATGAACCTTGAGCGTAATGTAAATGCTAAAGGCGAAAGCTCTTTGAGAAAATGTAAATTGCGTTTGGTAAAAAGTCTTTGCAAAGTCACTTTAGGTTTGAGTAATGTTTGGTAAAAGAACTCTTGCAATGGGCTTTGGATACACTTTTTTTATATTTTTTATTAAAAAACCTGAAAACCCTTTGTTGACTCTTAGCGAAGGGCTTCGGCCGCCAACGAGCCAAGATTTAGTGCTAGCGATGGTCGACTGAGGTCGCCTAACCTCTAGCGGTGGTCGCTTGGGTCGCACGACCCCCGTCAATCTTTCACTGGGCACTCGTCAACCCCTCCCAGCCCTTTCTTGACCAAACTAAAGAATTTGGCAAAAAAGAGGAATAACTACAAAATGGGCAAAATCAAAAATCTAAAGAATTAGTAACAGTAATTTTGGAAGGAAAAAATATTTTAATCATGATTTCAGCATTTCGCAAATGCTATTTCGAAATGTAGGGTGAAAGTAGTTTTGAGCTTTTAGCATTTCCAAAATTGGTATTTGGCCAAAAGCTACTTCAAGATACTTGTCAAATACCTCAACATTCCCCCAATGAGCTTAAGCCCCTTAGGAAATGTGACATTTGGAAAATTCCTACATTTATTAACATGTAAGAATTTGGTTGGGATTAATATCATACGTGAGAAACTTTACGCGATCAATTAATATGACTACTGTGTTTGAGCGATGAAAGAAATTTACTAAATGTTTTGATGGGTCCAAAATATTTTTCATGTTTATTAATATTTAGAATGGACACTAGTTTTCAAATTTATGTACTAATTTTCTTGACTTTTTAGTGATTCAACTGGGGAAAAAAAGAAGGCTACCTCGGAAAGTTATTCTTCTAACTCTTTCTTCCCATCAACAAGTCTCTCTTTGAACTCATATTTTTATCTTTCTCCTATTGGCAAATTGAGTCATTGAACTTAACTTTGTTGATGCCATACCTATTTCATCTATCTTAACTTCTACTTCATTAAAGCAAAGTGTAACTTATACATTTATTTGGCCAAAAGAGATGAATCCCTCCAAAATATCTCTTTTATTGGCTTATGAGATTGTGCCACATGCCTAAGCTATTTACTTAGGGGCCGCATGAACTCTTTTAATTGGAACAACAAGCCTCTCTGCTCTCAGACCTCATGATTTTACTCTTGTTTAATTGAGCAAGGGTAAAATTTATAGCTTATAAGATTTATATTTAATATTTTGGTCTGCTCTCGAGGAAATAGGAAAATGCCACAACGGGTTCACGGTCTTTAAGGGCAAATGTGATGGTGATTTACTTATCCAATCATTCACATCAAAATATGGTACTTTCTCATAAAGTATTTTATTTAGGGGATTTGAGTTTCTCGTACAAGAGTTATGTGACTATAACTTATAAGATTTACTCGTAATATTTTGGTTTGTTTTCAAGGAAATAGGAAAATGTCAAAGTGGGATTGCGGTTTTTGAGGGCGAATATGATATTGGTTTAGTTGCCTGAAGAGATTCTCCTGTGTTATGTTAAAATAAAAAAATGATGCTATCAAATTCTTGTCTAATCATTTTGCATAAAAACGTGATAGTTCCTCGTAAATTATAAATTTAGGCAATTTGGATTTCTCATACACGAGCTGATTTATTTATAATACTTTGGTTTGCTTTTGAGAAAGTAAGAAAATGCCATAATGGGATCACAATCTTTAAGGGCAAACATGATGGTGATTTAGTTGTTGTGAAGAAATTCTATTATGATTATGATAAAATAGAAGATGACCCCTCAGATTCTTATTCAATCATCCACATCAAAATATAGTACTTCCACAAAAAGTATTATATTTTAGGGGATTTTAGTTTCTCATGACTATAGCTTATAAGATTTATTTGTAATATTTTGGCCCGCTTTGCTAAAAAGGGATGACGGTCTACAGGGGCAAATATAATGGTCATTTGCTTGCCACAAAGAGATTCCCCTGTGGTAATCTTAAAATTAAAAATGGCACCCTCAAATTCTTATCTAATCATTTACATTAAAATATGGTACTTCTCACGAAATATTATATTTCAGGGGATTTGGATTTCTCATACGAAAGCTTTGAGATTATAGCTTACAAGTTTTATTTGTAATACTTTGGTCTACTTTTAAAGAAATAGGAAAATGTCATAATGAGATCATTGTCTTTAAAGGCAAATATGATGGTGATGTGGTTGCTGTGAAGAGATTCCTCTATGGTCATGTTGAAATAGAAAATGACGCTCTAAAATTCTTATCCAATTATCCACACCAAAATGTGATAATTCCTTCCAAAATATTATATTTTAGGGATTTGAATTTCTCATACAAGAGCTTTGTGGTTATAAATTACAAGATTTCTGCTTTCAAGGAAATAAGAAAATGCCATAATGGGATCGTAATTTTTAAAGACAAATATGATGGTGATTTGATTGTCGTAAAGAGATTTCCCTGTAGTCATGTTAAAATAGAAGATAGCACTCTCAAATTTTTAACCAATCATTCACATCGAAATATGTACTTCCTCACAAAGTATTATATTTTAGGATATTTGGGTTTCTCATTTATGCGCTATGTGATATAGCTTACAAGATTAATTTTTAATACTTTGGTCTGCATTCGAGGAAACAAGAAAATGTCATTATAGGATCACGGTCTTTAAGGGCAAATATAATAGTGATTCAGTTGTCGTGAAAAGATTCCTCTGAGATCATGTTGATATAGAAAATGACGTTCTCAAATTCTTATCTAATCAACATGAACCCTGACTTAGGGACTTTCAATCTGTTTGCTTCTTTAATATTTAGTCTATTAATTTCTACCGATTTAGCCCTTCTATTGTGTTTTTGGATTAGCCTTAACACTGCGACAAACTTGGTCTGCACACTATGTTTTTGGACAAGTTCTTTCACTATAAATCTACATATTGGAGAATAATCAACAGTTGTTAAAAGCGATAAATGCAATAGAAATCCTAAAGTTTGTCATGAAGATGCAATTAAGTCATAAAACTTGCGAAAAGTGCAATCAAGTTTTAAAATTTATCAAATTGATTCAATTGAGTCATAAAGTTAACACTGTCAAATTTATTAACGGGAAATGTTGACATGGCGCGGATGTGGCATTTTAAATGATTTTTATTTTCTACATGGCTTTTAAAATTATTTTTTATTCAAAATTTTTAAAAAATTAGATTTAAAAACTGAATTTTTTTAAATTATTAAAAAAAAAAAAAAAGAGAAATGGAAGCTCCTCCATCGCCGCTACCACTGCCCATCGTCGGAGGGGTCCCAACCCTAGGAGATCTAGGCACGCCGACTTTCACAGGGGGCCAACAAATGTCACCCGCCTTGGGCAAAGCCTCGACGGCCCTCGCCCGGTTACCCGAATCTACGCACCCTCACCCGCAGCGGGTGAGGGTTGTTGGCCCTCACCCTAGTCGGGCGGCGGCCGACGACCTCCACCCAAGGTCGGCGACCGTCACCAACCCCTCTCGGCAATGGGCGGCAACGGCAGCAAAGAAGTTGCCATTTTGTCTGTTTTTTTTAATATTTTTTAAATAAATTTTAACTTTTCTTTTTAGTTTTTAAATATATTTTTGAATAAAAAATAATTTAAAAAAGCCATGTGGAAAATAAAAATTTATTTAAAATGCCACATTCGCGCCACGTCAGCATTTTCTGTTAATAAATTTGACGGTGTTAACTTTAAAACTCAATTGAACCAATTTGACAAGTTTTAAGACTTGCACTTTTTACAAATTTTATAATTCAATTGCATTTTCGTAACAAGTTTTAGGAATTCTATTGCACTTATCCCTTGTTAAAATATAATAGCACTAGCGCTTTTGTTTAGTATCAAACTTATCACGGGTGGAAAAAGTTGAATGAGGTATTAAAAAGGGTAGAGAGAGATGTATAAGAAGTGGATCGATGAAAAGAGAAGAAAGATTGTTATGATATTGTTTAAGGGTTTTTTTTTTTTCTTTAACCATACATTTTTATCTGCCTAAAATCCATTCTAAAGGAGAAAAACTTATGAAAGAGTGCTTTAGAACACATGAGAGGAGGGCAATATGTCTTACTAAATGGTGTTGCAAATGATGTTAAAAATGCGCGATCTAGAAAAGATTAATTGAGTGATAAAATGCTCATGATCTTTTCATCTGAAGAAATGTAAGGCCTCGATTGACTCACTCTAGGTGCACTCATTTAGGGCGCGTATGATAAAATTTCTACTTCTCTATTTTTCTGTTCCCCGGAACAGGTTTGGAATAGAAATTATTTTGGTAACACAATTTGATTTTTCTATTTTTAGAACAGATTTTTCTTTCATAAATAAATTTGAAGAAAAAATCAAAAACTAAAATTTTTAACTTCTCAATTTATGAAATAGATTGTCATGCACACCACTAAAGTCATGTCCTTTTTATATCATTAGATCCTGACGTGGGTAATATTTCTTTGATTGAAGTAGAGATGAGGGCTTAATCCAAGACTTGAGAAAGCCAACTTAAGGTATCGCTGGGCTACACTGTAAAGAAAAAAGAATGTTTATTGTTGATGACAAAGGAATTGGAGATGAAGAGGGGAGACCATTACTGAGGTGCTCTTTAGGCTATCAAGAGCCTAAATGTCGTCGATTACTATTCTTCTTATCTATATTCATCCAAATTCCCATTTCTACGTGTCTCAATTGTCCAATTTGATAATAGGGACCATGCTACGAACTTGGTTTATTGTCAAGGGCCAAAAGTAAGCGCTGCATCAATTGTTCGTAATTGACACAATTTTACAAAAAAAAAAAAAAAATGTCTCTTAAACTATCAAATTGGGCCTAAAACAAACTCTCACGTTGGCATTAAATGCTTTTTTTTCCCCTATTTTCATCCTATTTCAATCTAATCTTCTTTCGTAGTATATGATCGGTACCTAGGTGACGCATTATTTTGAATCTAAACTATAGAAGAAATTTCCCAATTTGCTTGTGTCTCTCTCCCTTCCCTTTCCTCAGTGACGGAGGTGAAATTCGGGATGAAAATCAAGGGTCTGGAGAGAAATTACGGGACTTTCGGAGGGCTTTTTTTTCCTGTTATTTCCCCCTAATATGCTTTTTCATTTTGCGAAATGGCCTCCCGAGAAAACAACAAACGAAAGCAATGGGGAAGAAGACAAAATACAGATGAGAAAAGGTAGGGGAGCCGAGCTCTGCAATTGCGAAATTGCAAGCTCATCATCATCATCACCGTCATCACCACCGCCCCTGTAGCGGAAACGGGTCGTACGAACGGATTCGCCGTTCCAATTCGCCCCCAAATCGTCCCGCAATCTGGTCGGTGAGCCCCGAGCTTCTCTCCCCGCTCGGCCGTGCGCGCTCTTGGGTCCGGTTCGATCACGTCGCGCTGATCGTCGATTTCCCTTTCCATCTCGGGTCGAAGGAGCCGCGGCTTGCGGCGGTCGAGGCTTTCGGAATTGGTCGCGGCTCTCGTGTTGTGCGAACACGGAGGTGGAACGAGGGTGCGGGGGAGGAATTGCGTTTTCGTTTTTGGGTTTTTTTTTTTTTGTGTTTTTGGTGAATTTCGGAGCTTCCGCCAGATCAAGCTCCGGGATTTTGTCGGAGTTCCGCGTTTCCAAACTCCGAGATGCCGCCAGCGATGCGTC
The DNA here is from genome assembly GCA_014182725.1 of Eucalyptus brandiana. Lineage (NCBI taxonomy): Eukaryota > Viridiplantae > Streptophyta > Magnoliopsida > Myrtales > Myrtaceae > Eucalyptus > Eucalyptus brandiana. The sequence goes on from CM024669.1 coordinate 37,955,643, forward strand.
TGTAGGATTCGTGTTGTTAGTGGTGCTTGATGGCGTTCTTGCGGCGGAAATGCATGAATTGGGTGTTTAGTTGATTTGGACGTGTTGATCAGTTCTGCAAATCGCGGCCTTTTGTTGAATTATGGAGTACGACTGTGAAAATAAGCGTCTGTTTGAATTGCACTTTGGTAGATTGGGAGGTTAAAGTGGTGTGCAACCCGTGCCCTGCATAATTATTTTCTGCCTTTTGGTTGTTACCAGGGAAATATAGTTGACTGGGAATTTTTTATTTTTTTATTGTGAAATAGTGTGGGCTATTGGAAGTTGAATTCAGGAGGTGCTTGCTCACGGGTGCTTGTCCGCTCTTTAATCCAGAAGAGCTGATCATTGGTGACTTGAGTTGAGAGTCTAGTCTCCTGACGCAGAAAATGTACCGTACTGTGGCCACTGCCACAGCTGTTGGTGGATTACCAACTGATAGTGGGGAATATGTAGTGAGTTTGGATCAGGTTCCGAGGTGGAGTGATACAGAATATAGATCGTCCTTGGATTATGAAAATGGGGATCCTTCATTTTCTAACTCATATTTTGCTGATCCTCTGACGTCATATTCTGAAATTACTGGCAATGGGACGATGTCGAGGTTTCCGGTTCAACATGAAGTTAACTCAAAGGTATATCTGTGGAGGGGACACCCATGGAATCTCGAGGTGGATGCAGTCGTGAATTCTACGAACGAGGTGATTACTCTTTTGCTGTCTGCTAGTTAGAACCTTGGTTTGTTATTACGATGGCTAGCTTTCCATTTGTTGCTTTCTTGTTCACACTACTTCTTTTTTATGATACTCATAACTGGATAAAGAAATTGCTCCTAAACTGGGAACCTAAACTTAGGATTGCATGTCAGAATGCAATATGCAGCAGTGTGATTCCTTTTGACTTCTTACTTACGGCACAACATCTCCTCTGATTGAGTTTGTGAAATTTTGCCGATGGATGCAATGAAACTTGCAATTTCTGATCGTGCAGTGCTAAAGTTTATGATTGATTCTGGTGTTGTTTCTCTGCTTTGATTTCTGTTGCATCACTTGAGCTCTCTGGTTCTGGTTTTGGGCCATATTGGGTGAGTGTTATTGTTTGTATGAGTTTGAGTCTTGTGCTGGTGAGTTGGGCTGGCTTTGGGCTTGTGTAGGACTATTCTGCTTCTCATGGTATTGAGCTAAGCTAATTAAAGTAACTCACTCACCTGGGGAAAAAAAAAGTTCATGATTGATTCTTGTTCAGGGCTCTGTGTGTGAGGGAGTTGAGTTTCAAAGTATGTCCCATTTGCTAACTATGCGAACGAACCGTTCTTCTGTTGTGTGGATTATCGGTGCCAACTATTGTATCCTTTGATGCAAGTTCTTCATTGATAGACATGTTTGAGCATCACGCGAAAGCTTCGTGTGTTAATAGTTTGTTCATCGCATATGTCATATTTGTTTTCCTTTCAGTCACTACATGCCTATTATTGGTACTTGCAGGTCAATTGGCTTCATATTTAAACATGCATTTTAACAAAATATTGCATTGTATGGAACAAACTGAGTTCAGTGACTGGACCTTGTATTCATTTGAACAAGCGAAATGACTTTTTTTTTCTTCTGAGAAAAAGGCCTGACATGTTTACTCTTCTCATGATTGTTAGAGTATGGATGAAGCACACAGTAGTCCTGGTATACATGCTGCTGCTGGGCCTGGTCTCGCTGAAGAATGTGCGACACTGGTGAGTGAAATTTTATTGGTTCTGTAGTGCTGCATTGACTGGAATCTGTGGTCTTATGGGCATTGTCAACTATATTTGATTGTCAAGCTGAGTTGATATGGACAGAACTTAGGGAAACATGAAATTTATGGGCATCAAGATCACCTTGCACCTTGATTAGCTAGAATATTTGCAAAGCAAGAACTTTGCCATTCTTTTCATGGAATGAAGGTTTTCTCTAGACGTATGAAATTGCATGGTGGATTTGACTTTTTATTTGCATCCTTTGGGCATAGGGGGGATGTCGGACTGGAATGGCAAAAGTTACAAATGCATATGATCTTCCAGCAAGGTTGGTATCTTTTTGTGTATTGAACAGGCTGGCCACAGCCATTTAAAGATATTTGTGAAATTCCTCACTCTAATCAAACTTTAGCATTATGCGATCAAGTGGCTAACTAATGTAATTGTTTTCGATTGTAGGAGGGTGATTCATACTGTTGGTCCCAAATATGCTGTGAAATATCATACTGCTGCTGAGAATGCATTAAGTCATTGTTACCGCTCTTGCCTTGAACTTCTCATTGATAATGGGCTTCAAAGGTTGTGCCAGATTAGAAGCTGTATTATTTCCTTGACCTTAGTCCTCTTTTACTTGAAAACTTGAAGTGTTTGTCTTACTTTTCTTCTCATATACTATACAGCATTGCCATGGGTTGCATATACACAGACTCAAAGAACTATCCACGTGAGCCAGCAGCACATGTGGCTATAAGTGAGAATTTTTCCAGTATTTTACAATTTTATATCCTGATCCTGTATAATTTTCTTTTCAATTGCATTGAATTTCTTTCCCCATTTTTTCAATTAGAATTTGGTCTCATTTAATGTTCTAAAAGTTATTTGGCATGATCAGTTTTTAAAATATATCTTTCAGAAAATGGATATCTACATCAGATAAGATAAAAGAGTATCTACTATTTTAACAAAAAGATTCTCTGTAGTTGAATGATCTCCTTGTATTAATTTGCTAATCTCCATCTGGCAATAGCTGGACATCATTCCAAATGAGTTATTTGTAGGCTTTGCTAAATGTAAAGGTAGTGATAGGACATTGAAGAGCGAGTACAAGCTTATATATATGAGCCTGAATTCCATTGTATTAGCAAAGAGAAAAAAAGAAAAAAAAATGCTATCAAGAATTGAACTGAAGTGGTATTACTTGCTAGTTCCTTTTTTACTTTTTGTCTTTCCTTTTCTCCACGGGAATCTATTTGCCAATGCTGGCTCTTCATCTTCCCTCTTTGTGGGTTTTCTCTTTTTTCTTCTATCCATGCCCTATGCTTAATTTTCTCTGTCTGGCAAATCTGGTAAATAAGTTCCATTAAGTAAAAGTTGGCAGATTATGTTCTCGTTAGAAGTCAAAAGATAATCCTGCAATTCCATCTTCACTGATTTCACTTCATATGCATAAAACTGAAGTAACATGTCAGCTAAAAGCAAACGCACGGCAGTTCTATAGTAAGGAAGAAAGCGCTTCTTGAGCTAATTTTGTGGGCTAGCATCCCGGGTGGCTCTGGGATCCGCAAATCTGAATCTGGCTTCCAGAATAAACCAGGCTATCATGACATTTTCCTCAACATGCCTCTTAACTTCCTTAGGTTGTTGATTTAGCTTTTGCACTAGATCAAGCCCACACTCTTTCTCCTTATGTTGGTGCTTATTCTGTATAAGGGTTATTATTCCCTCTTAAATTTGTGGTTCCGCGTTCTGTTTACTCCTATAGGGACTGTTCGTCGTTTTCTTGAGAAGCAAAAGGACAGAATCAAAGCAGTTGTATTTTGCACCACGACTGCAGTTGACACTGAGATCTATAAAAGGTGTGTAGATTGTTGTAATTTAGTTGAGATTAAATGCACAAGCAGTTATGAGGCCTTTACATGGATTTTGGGTTTCCTTGTCCTATCTCTGTTTTTTGTTTTGCCCCGTGCTTCTGTTTCTTTTATAGCTCTCATTTTTACTACTAATGCAGACTGCTTCCACTTTACTTTCCCCGAGATAAACACGAGGAAGAGGTAGCCATTTCCAAGCTTCCTGCAGATGTTGGGGATGAAAATGGTGAGACGATTATTGACGAACGTAAAATCCGAATCAAGCCTTTGCCAAAGAAGACTATACCCAAACCTCCACGAGCCTCTGAGGATCCTCCCATCAGTGATGTTGGCTTGGTTAGAAGGTTGGTTTACCTGATATGTGATGGCAACGTTGTTTTTAGTAGGTTACGACTTGTCTACATCCAGCTTTCTTGGAATACATATTGTATGATATGACTTTGTTTTCATCTTATGACATCTGAAGAGGCAATTCTACTTATGGTCCTCAATAAAAAGCAGTTTTGAGAGTTAAGACCATCTGTTGTCTAAAGGAGACTGTTCATTTGCTTTTCTGTGATTCTCTCTAACAGGAGCTTTTTATATATCTGTTTCTTCTTTTAAGGAGGATTCTCTAGGATTTTAACTTGCAACAAATTAAGTTGAAAAGCATTTCTCTAATGCTTTCTTACTCTTTCATATATAAGGCACTTTGCTTGGTGTGCTTGCTTGTGGTTAAATTACTTTTGATTGTAAAGTTTGTGCTTTTTTCCATTTGGCTTTGTCCTTCATTTGTTTGTATCAACTGAATTTACTGAGTTTCTTGTGTCTTACAGGACTTCTTCATATTTGGACTCATACTTGGATCCTGCCTTCATGTCATTAATTAAAGATCCAGATCAACGGCGAAAGGAGCAATGGGAAAAAACTGCCCAAGCACAGAGTGGCTGGAATTGTGCTAGATTGCTTGGATTGGGTGATCTCGGAGGACCTCCTTTATCTGTTGCTGAAGAATACTCACTTCATTCTAGATACCTCTCTAAAGCCAATTCTGTTAATCTATCCGAAATCGCAGAGATGAAGATTGTGTATGCATCTATTCCTACGCCTTTTTTCTATGCTTAGTTTTCCTTCCCATAAACATAAATTAGGTTAAACTTTATTAGAGGAAAGAAAGCTTAGACTAGTTTAGTTGGTGGGTTGTGCCTCAACATATCGGCTGTTGTGACAAGTCAGGCAGTTTTTCTTTAGGTCGTGGCTCTGCCATCTTCAATTTTCTTTTTATTCTCTCCACGGTTCCCCTGTTGAGATTAAAGGTGATCCATAATTCACACATATGAGAGAGAGAGAGAGAGAGAGAGAGAGAGAGAGAGAGAGAGAGAGAGAGAGAGGAGAAGATGACAATGATGAAGGAATTTTATCCCCTTGCATCCAAACTACATATCTCCTGATTAAGTATTGGATTTTCTGTTTTCAGTTACCGAGGTGGGGTGGACAGTGAGGGTCGCCCTGTGATGGTAGTTGTGGGAGCACATTTTCTGCTGCGCTGTCTTGATCTAGAAAGATTTGTCCTCTATGTTGTAAAGGTAACAGGCGCCAGTTTTTACAGTTTCACAACTGTTACTTGTTCTTTTGACATGACTGACACCTGGCCATTACATACGTTTTGGGTTATGAAAAAGCTGTTCAATCTGGTTGTTCAGAAATTTGGTTGCTCATTTACTTCTTAGATTATTGGAAAAAGAAAACCAAAATAAAGCTGTTTGTGTTAGTTAATTATATATGCATTTAGCATGTAATATCTTGTGAGATTATTTTGATCAGCACCTTTCTATTAAGGCTGACTGAAAGTATTCCTATCAGGGTGTCATATCCATTGTCTTATACTTCTGGCACTTGTATCTAGATTTTACAGAGCAAAGGGACACATATATATATAATACAACATGCTGATTAATGTTACAATACTACGGTCTGTTCAGTGGTTTGCCCTGATTGATGCAAGGCTAGTCGCCTTTATGTTGTCCCTGACACTAAAATGCTTTCGTTCATCATTTGGTGTTGAATAATTTATTCAAGCTTTGAATTAGAACTTACAGGATATAGAACTAACTCAAATTTTGTGATCATGATTTTTCAGGAATTCGAGGCGGTGATAAAGAAACCTTACACTATTGTATACTTCCATTCTGCGGCATCTTTGCAGCTGTAAGTACCTTATTATGTGACAGATGTAAATCATGAAGTATTGTTTAATTGGAATGACTCGCAGAATAATTATGAGCTTGGCAAGTGCTGAACTGTGATCAGCATGGTCCGGATGTGCAATTGGGTCAAGTCATAGACACAAGTCAAAATTTGGCTTTGCTGGAGCATCATTGTCATGATTATTCCAACTTTATTAACTGCTCAACTGACTCAATTCCATGTATGTGTGATGAGACTAAATAATCAGGAAAATTATTATGAAAACTCATATAGAATGGAAAAGTCTTGAATTTATTTAGTCTAGATTATTAGAAGTGAATAATTTAAATCTAAAATATGTTTAGAATCAATGATCCAATTATTTAGTGATTCACTTAGTGGTAACTATATTGAATTCAGCACCAGTTATAATTAGACTCGGTAACTTTCAGTCAAGCTCGAGTAACTACTGAGAGACATTTTGAAATTCTGAAGCAGCATAGCTCGATGTTACTCCTAGAAAGAGATTATAAAAAGAAAAAAATGGAGCAACAAAACTCTATTGAAAGCCATAATCATGACACGATATGTTGGTGATGAATGCCAGTGAGGTATAAGGGCTTGGAAAGGGTCTTTTAATTGCCATGTTTCTAACTTTTCTCTATGATTTTGGCTTATGGATTGCCTATCAGTAGTTTAAAAGTGTCAAACCTACTTAGATAAAGTTGCAACACCTATTGAATAATTAGTCTCTGCGAAAGCTTCATCATGATTAAGTAAAGAGGCTCTAATGAAAGCCTTGCAAAGAGTTTCCATCCTCTTTGAAGTCATCTATTGAGTTGTCTTTCTCTATTCACTGTTGGCGCAATCATCTTGCTAGTCATTATCGTGACTTTACACATAGTGGGAAATCCTCTGTGGGGGTGAATCTTGGTTAGTATATTAAATAGATGATATGGGATGAGACGATTAATACATTAAATTCATGCAAGGGAAGTAAATTGATTGCTTCGATGTGGAGTGAGCTGATACATATCTGAGAATCACATTTGTATGCAAATGGAACTGTAGGTTTTCAATTTGGTGTGTGACCTACTCTGTTTACTGCATATGCAATTTTTCGCAGTCAACCTGATCTGGGATGGATGAGGCGGATGCAACAGATACTCGGTCGTAAGCACCAGCGTAATTTGCATGTATGCAGTACTTTATTATGTGATTTTGCTGCGAATGTATGCATATATGTAGTAGTAAGTACATTAACCTTCACTGCCTTTTTGCAGGCAATCTATATTCTTCACCCAACTTTTCACCTAAAGGCCACAATTTTTGCCTTGCAGTTGTTTGTAGACAATGTGGTATGTCTGAATTCTTCCTGTTTATATGTCAGCTATCTATCATTTGTGAAAGCATTGATAATTTAAATTTTAGGTGTGGAAGAAAGTGGTGTACGTTGATCGACTTCTGCAATTATTCAGATATGTTCCTCGTGAGCAGTTGACAATACCCGATTTTGTGTTCCAGTTGAGTTCTCGGTACCATCTTTTTACATATTTTGATACCCCTGCATATACATCAACTTCCTCATGGCTTGCACCTAATTGCATATATTTACTCATAGCATGCACATAACTCTTTCAATGTATTACTGGATTGGAACTGGAACTGTTACAATAACAACAAAAGCGTTGGTTCTTTTGGGGATCAAGGTTGCACTTATTTGACTAGCTGATTTTTTTATAACCCAAAGCACTGCAGGAAGCTTTTAAATGGTCAGGGCATTCTGTGGCTATTAAAATTAGTAGCACCGGCCGTGATCTATGTGAAGGGATCTTCTTGGCCCATTTAATTACAAAGGTCAGAGAAATAAAAGTCTTTACTTGTTTATTTGTGCAGGCACGATTTAGAAGTGAACGGTGGCAAGGGTCTTATTGTGGATCCCAGGACCAAATACGTGTATCAACGACCATAGTAGTACCAACTACCGTTTGATTGGCGACAAGCAGCAGCTCAATTCTCTCTCTCTCTCTGAAGCTGGCTTGCTGTGTCTTCGGCCTACATTTATGTACAAAACAGCTTTTGTTTATTCTTTCTTCCCCTCTTTCTCTGTAAGTGTAAGTGTTTTAGATTGTCGATTTGTTTGACTGAAGATAGAATAAAGTTTATCTGTTTCTCGTTGTGTTCTTGGATGAATGAGCTATGGTATTTGATAGTAGTTTTGCTTTCTGGCTATCGGGGGCATCTGACTGGATAGAATACTTTCTGCCTGCCTCCACAAAGTAGCGGTCACTTCCAACTGCAATACTCTCTCTCTCTCTCTCTCTCTCTCTCTCTCTCTCTCTCTCTGGTCAAACAAATAGTTTGGGTATATTTGTTGCAGGTATACCAGTTTGGGGTTTTTTTAGGATAATTAACATTTATTTAATATGATCCTTAAATTATCTCTGAACTTAAGTTAATAGAAGGATAATATTGAATATTTTCATATAGTTTAGGATTAATTTGAATATTTACCAAAAGTTTAGGGACGCATTAAATAAATTAAAACTCCAGGGACAACATTAAGTTAAAGTTTAGAAGTCATATTGAATAAATGAAAAAATTTAGGGAGTATATCGCCCATTGAGCTGAAATTCGTGGATTATTTGTGTCATTATCTCTTATTTTTAAGATAAGGATACGACTCTTCTTCAACACTATATTTAAAATTGTCTAAAATCCACAAAAAAATATTGGAAGAGAAAAGGCTTGTACCTTAATTTCCTGTTTTGAGTGCACAGCGCTAACGCTATTCAATTGCTGGCCAAAAAATTTGGTTTGAGGTTGAAGAGCGAACTTACTCTTCGACGGTATGGCCTTAATTTTTAAAGCCACTGCCATAACGGAATGTAATAGCACCATTTTAACTTCTTTTTTTAGTGTAGGTGAAATCTTTTGTGATTATAACAGCAGGAAATCATATATATGGTTTTTTCTTTTCAGAAAAGACGGTTTCCTTTATCACACTTATAACTAGGGTGACCCTAAATTCATCCCTGAAATGGCTTCCTCCACCCCCAGGAGGATGGAAAGGACGAAATTATCCGACTTGTGGATCTCATTCCTCGCCTTCTTTATCTCCACCAAGTCTTCGTTCTTCAACAGCCCACCTCTATCTTGTTTCTTTATTTCCTTCTCCTAACAACGGCCGGCAGGAGGCCCCCTCCTCTCTTTCTCTCTCTCCCGTTCTGGCTACACTAAAACAAAGTGTGTGATATTCATAACTGTATCCATGAGCTAATGTTGAGCCCCTCACTTAAATTGCTAGCGACATTCATGAAGTAGCTTGACAAAATCCAGTGAAAACCTACAAAAAGAGAAGATGATAAGAAAAATTTGGTCGAGAAAATAGGTAGTTCTTCAGGGCTTGTCACTCGAGGGGTGAGAGAGAGAGAGAGTGGTGTCTTGTTGCAAGGTGAGGAAGAGATGCACAAAACATTTCGTGAAAGAGAGAAATTCTCGATCTCACACTCCACGTACCTTTGAGCATTGCACAATACCGAATTTGCCCTCCACCAATTCACCAACGATGAGACCACCCTCGACCTCCACCATTGTCCCGCATCACTCCTCGTCGCAGCTATCCTCTCTGCCACGCTCAACCCCACCCCCTCTCAGTCCCAACTTCAACATGCATCCTTCGAACCCTATGACCAGTGACCACCTCTCCAGACTTGCAATCCCTACCTCCTCTATCATTCAACAATTTTCCCCTAATATTTTCTTTTTGAGAAAATGATGTCATTTTTCATTTGACGTCGCAATCGATTATTGGATCGATTTTAACACCATGAACAATTCAACCAGACAAATAATATAAATAAGCTATTATTCTAAGAACCAGAGTTGAAACTCTCAGTATGGAGGTTAAAGAAAGACTCGCATTTGAAGAATGCCCAATCACAAAAGCATCTCCAGTTGCATTTTTACTCTTGGACCTTGGAACACCAAGCATGAATTATATGCGATACTGTAAAAAGTCTCGGCACTACTCCTAAGTTTCAGTTTTTTTTTTTTCCCCTTTTTGCTTCTTTTTACATTTCCTCTGCACAAAAATCCAAAGAAAAACACATTCTAAATCTTGAAAAACCAGATGCGCATGCAGCATATGTTAATGAATTGCGAAGGACACAGATAGCTACGAGTGGAAATCTGTACATATGTTAAACCTGTAACTAATATTCGTTTCATTCTTCGTTCACTTATACAACTTACAAGGCTACAGAACCGCATGCTGTCATATGGTTATTCTTCCAGAAATTTCGCCCATTGAAAAATATATCCTATGCAAAATTTGCGAGCCACTGAAGGCCCATTTTTGCAGAATGGACCTACCACTCCAGAGCGAACTTCAAAAGGCATGTCTTATGTAGATGAATACTGTCCTTTCATGTTACGCAGAGAACAACATAATACTTAATGTTGTGCGCAACTGTCCCGCAACAATAATAATAACTCGGGTTCAGGTAGGCTGGAGCCTTCATATGCAGTCACTTGCTGGGGAGAGATTTCCTAGCAAAGCTTACTGAACTCCCAAAACAGCTTCCCGGGGCATTGTGCATTGGAGATTGTGGGAACTTCGTGATAAGTTCATCGATCCAAACACAAGACTAGACATTTCAAGGCATCATAAAACAACTGCAGGCACCTAGGACGAGCTTGCTAATGGAAGGAATACCATTTTGAGGCCTACCTAGCAGATCCAATGTATCAATGGACCTGGAGTACCTCCAACAGGAGATACTACCAAGATCAATGTGGATGATGCTTTCATCCCCACACAATGGTGCTTCAGCTCTAACTGCCAGATATCATCATGAGACTTTGTTGGATGCCACAGCAGCAGCAGCAAGTTGAACTGCAGCCTCTTGCTGCAAGCAGAAGAAACTGATTTGCTGCTAACCATCCAACATGTTCAGCACAAAGGCCAGAGTACTGTCATGTTTGAGAGTGATCCGTGAGCACTCAATTCATGCTCTTACTTCTGTAAACCCCATCTTGGCTGATTGCTGGTATTGTTAGCAACATTAGAAATCTTTCTAGAAGCCATCCTCATTGGTCAGTAACCTGGCCTAGGAGAACAACTACTAATCTCGAGGCATATAGACTAGCAAAATGGCTCATAGAATAGCTCTTTCTTCTATGGTGGAATTAGAAACCCCACCCTTTGATGTCTTGATTTCTGCATTCATCTTCCTCTCAGAAAGAATTAGTTGCTTTGTTCTCCATTGAAGTTCTCTATTGAGAAGGAGAGAGATAGCCAAGAGAGGAAGACAGGAGTCGATTTGCATGTCAGCAAGAAATACGAAGGAAGTAGATGTTATAGACACTTAAAAATATGATTCTCCAACTAACATCATTCCGGTTCCAAATTTTGAAGATTTTTTTCTCATAGTTTACATATTTCCTCCATTTGCAAGTCAGATATATCTCCTGCTCCAAATTTATAAGTTCTGTTACCAAGTTCAATCAAGCTGTATCCAGGGACTTTCTTTAAACCTGCGCTTTCCATTGTCAACCTTAATTTCCGCGATCGAACCCAATTCCCTTCTTCCGCATGTATATTAGATAACAATGTGTAGTACCCTGTATCGGCCGTATCAACATCTAAAAGATCCCTTTGAATAATTTGGAAAATGTCCATTCTCTGATGAATACGACAACCATTGATCAAGGCACCCCAGATGCTAGAATCTGCAGGGAAAGGCATGGAAGAGATTACTGAATATGCTTCGTCGAGATTCCCGGAACGACTGAGAAGATCAATTAAACAAGCAAAATGTTCTAACTTGGGAGCAACTCCATGGGAATTCATTAACCCGAAATAGAACTTCCCGTACTCCACAGATCCTGTGTGACTGCAAGCTGATAGGATATTCATAAAGGTGATATCATTTGGTTGTATCCCCATTTGCACCATTTGGTTGAAAAGTGAGATGGCTATATCGATCTGACCGTGGGTTCCATAACCAGCTATCATGGCACTCCACGAAACTACAGTTTTCTCGGGCATACTATCAAAAACTGATTGGGCGGATTTGAGGTCTCCAGATTTGCCATACATATCTGTTAGAGCTGTATCAATGTAGAGATCTTTCCTTACACCATGGATGATGAGCTTATGGTGAACCCATTTACCCTTTTCTAGGTATCCTAATTGTGAACAAGCTTGAATTACACTAAGGAAGCTGACTTCATCCATTATGAAGCCATTCGAGTACATTTTATCAAAAAGATGGATGGCTTCTAGAGAATAACCATTCTGACAAAATCCACAAATCATTGTATTCCAAGTAACAATATCTTTTTGTTGGATATCAAGAAACACCCTGTAAGCAGAATCCACATCACTGCATTTTGAGTACATATCAATAAGTGCATTTAGTACAAATCCCTTTTGAAAATGGGACTTCATCACAAAACCATGAATTTGACATCCAAGCTGTGAAAAACCCACGCTTCCGCAAGACCACAGTGATACTGTTAAGCTGAATGAGTCTGGTATTATTCCCTGTATTCGCATCTGTAAAAATGTCGATAAAGCATCCTCTAAAAATCCTTTTCGTGCATAAACTGTTATGAGCATATTCCACGAGACAGCATCTCTCTCTTCAATTGTCATAAAAGTCTTCTCGCTATCTTGTACTCTTCCACAGTCAGCGTAGAACTCTATCAATGCTGGACCCAAAAAATCATATCCGGGATCTATAGCATTTCTAATGACAAAACAATGAACTGACTGCCCCTCTCTCAGCCACCCCAACCTTGCACAAGAGCATAAAATAGCCATCATGGTCACAGAATTAGCTTTACTCTGGGACTCCTGCATTTCTAAGAAAACATCAAGTGCTTCACGAAAGCACCCAGTCTGATTATAGCTCGAAATCATCGCAGTCCATGAGGCAGCAGAGCGGCAAGTGGCAACATTGAAGAGAATCTCTGCGCTAGACAGATCACCGCATTTACTGTACATTACAACAAGACTATTATTCAATGTTGCATTATCACTTTCGATATTCCTTGTCACCACTTGACCGTGGATCAACCTTGCCAAACACAAAGAACCCAATTGCGCACAAGCCTCGGCCACACCAATCATTGTGACCGAGTCAGGCTCAAAACCTTGTAAAAGCATCGAACGGAACACATCCAATGCACCGCTCGGATCCCCATTATCAACATAACTGGAGATCATCGAACTCCAAGACACCACATCTCTACCCGACATATCATCAAACACCTTCCCGGCATTCCGCAGCGAGCCCATTTCTCCGTACATACACAGCAATGAAGATTGAATCACATCGTCCCCATCCAGCCCACACTTAATGACCGTCCCGTGGACGGTTTCGCCCGCGCCGAGATTGCCCGAGCAAGAGCAGGCTCGTAACACTGATGGGTATATGAACCGAGTGATCTCCTTCCGTTGGCGAACCATTTCGCGGTACAGCAAGACGGCTCCCTCGAAAGAGCGACTCCACGCGCAGCACTTGATAAGCACCCCCCACATGAAGGAATCGGGCGCGTGAAAATGGTCGAAGACGAGTCTTGAGGACTCGAGAGAGCCCATTTCGGCATAGGACTGGATGAGCCTGGTGGAAGCGAGCGGGTCCCGGTGAAGGCCCGTGACGAGGAGGTGGGCGTGGAGCTGAGCCACCGTCCTCAAGCTCGCGCACGCCCTGAACAAGGGCATGTAAAGGGTCATCGATTCACGAATTCGCGAGCATCAAGAACGGTGAATCTCCGCTCGAGGAGCCGCCAAAGGTTCGCGAGAGCTTGCCTTTTTGTTTCGGACGATCGTTCGCCGACAGGAATTCGAACCTGCTTCGCGGGAACTGGTTCGAGAAAGTCTTTTCTTTTTTGTTTTTGGTCGATTTATTCTGTAGAGTCGTCTAATAATGATGTTATAATCGTCACAAAAACCAGCATTTCCCCATAAAACTCACAATGTGGATGTCGGCTATAAGCCTATAATAGCTTCTTTGTATCTTTAACTTTATCCTTCCTTTCACCACCAGAAATTTTGCTACTATTAACCTTGCATTGATTTATGAGATTTGTATGACGCCTTTAGATTATCAAAGGAAAAAAAGAAATTTGGAACTATTAGAACAACTAAAATGAGCAAGTAGAAAAGAATATCTTCCCTCTAATACACTTTTTCCGTCACTGGTTTCAATTGAGTGACACATAATTTCCCCTCTCCTTTTTCCAATCATTGAAGAGTGAAAGCATATATTTTGTCCATATAGATTTATGTAGGCATTGGAGTTTTTCAGATCTGACTTTTGTCTTGAGTTTCCTAGTAAATGCTTTTGGATATCCAACGTCGATATCCTTTGCTTTTTTACTTGATAGATCATTGCCAGCGCCGGGCTGTGGTAAATCTTCAAGGACAAGATATAGGGATCTTTCGACTCATCAAACGGGAGCAATTAGTCTATTCATCTCTTGTTCATTGCAATCGTCTTCTTAACACGAATTCTTTTTCAGTCATTGATCATCTGACCACTCAACACACCATATGTGTCTCAAGGTTCTAAAGTGTCCATCTGATACTGGTTGACTATCCGGACTCTGGAACCCAGCATCGCTTGTAAGATGCTCCAAATCTTTAGTTAGCCTCCCATCTTTGACCCCTATGAACCAGTTGTAAGAAGAGCACTTTTCATCGTTATTATACAATTGCAACTCTGACAGCAGAAAATTTATCCCCAGCATCCATCTCCACCATGCTACAACCAGGTGACTTCTTCAACCCCTTTTCTTCCATCAACTTCGTGAAGTAATTAACTCGACTCCATCTACCATCGGAAGCAGAGAGATTGGACATGAGCACATAATAACAAGCTTCCTTAGGATGCAACTCTAGCATTCTTTTTATGGCCACCTCTCCAAGATCATGCCTTGAATAAAGTCCACAACCATGAAGGAAGGCTCCAAACAAGCTAATGTCTGGTTGCATTGGCATTTTCTCTATAAATTCCAATGCTTCCTCGAGCCTGCCAGCTCGAGATAGAAGATCGATCATGCAAGCATAATGCTTCATTGAAGGCACAAAATCGTAGTCTTGGCACATTGAGTTGAAGTATCTCCAACCTTCACCAACCAGGCCTGTGTGCCGGCACGCTGATAATATACTAGTAAAGATTACTTCAGTAGGCCTTATTTCTTCCTTCAACATGTCACTGAAAAGAGTGAGAGACCCACTACCATCCCCATGAATCCCATAACCACCGATCATTGCACTCCAAGTTACGGTGTTCTTAGAATCCATTGCATCAAAAACTCTACGGGCTGATTCCACATCCCCACATTTAGCATAGAAATTCAATAGTGCTGTTCCAACATGGACGTTGGATGATGATAAGCCCTTTTTAATGGAGTATGCATGAAGCGAGGAACCAACAGCTAGGACGGCCAGAAAAGCAGAGGCAGAGAGGACAACCACCAATGTGACAGCATCAGGAGAGAGAGATTCTGATCTCATTTGTCGAAACAATTCCAAGGCCTTATCTGCAGATCCATTCTGCACAAACCCAGAAATCAATGAGTTCCAAGCAATTACATCTTTTTCAGAGACTGAATTAAAGATGCAACATGCATCCTCCATCCTTTGGCTCTTTGCATACATGTCAAGAAGCGCATTCTTCACAGTGCTCTCTTCTAACCCAAGTTTAATTCCTAGACCATGAATAGACATGCCCACATTCAAATTGCCCAGCTGAGCACACGCAGAAAGCACACTTGCGACAGTAACAGAATTTGGCACGAGGCTCGCCCATTTCTCATTTGTAAATAACTTCAGTGCTATATAAGCATGGCCGCTCTGAGTGTAACCGACAATCATTGCTGTCCATGAGACAAGATCAGTGGACGAAAGCTCGCCAAACACAGCTTCAGCATCTATAATTTCACCACACTTAGCGTACATATCCAGAAGAGCTGTCACCAAGAATGAATTCAGCTCTATACCATTCTTGATCAGATAACCATGAAGCCACTTCCCCTGATGCAGAGCGCCCAGCTTGGAACATGCCGTGACCAAGCTCCCCACAGTGAATTGATTGCCTCCCACCAATTCTTCTCTCATCCGATTGAACAATGCCAGCGCTTCTTCCGCACAACCATTCTGCACATACCCAACAATCATCGAAGTCCAGGAAACAACATTCCCGTCGACAATTTCGTCAAATGCCTGGCGGGAGCACTCGACGTCGCCGCACTTTGCATACATGTCCACGAGACCAGTGAACACGAAGCTATCCGGACTACCCGCCTTGACAACATGCCCATGCACTTTCCTCCCTCCGTCTTTATCCCGCAACTCGCTGCAGGCCTTCAACACGATCGAGAACACGACATTATCATTCTCCTTGACCGAACCCCTCATCCGACCATAGAGCCGAACAACCTCCGGATGGCAGCCGTTCAAGGAGTACCGTCTCAGCATGACCTTCCAAGAATACAAATCCGGGTCCGGAATTCGATCGAACACCAAGCGTGCGAGCCCGACGCTCCCAAAGCCGCCGTACAAACTAACCAGCTTGGTGTCGAAGGGAAGATGGCCCGTCAGGCCGCGAACGACCAGCAAGCCGTGCACTTTCTCGAGAGAACCGATGTCGTGGCAAGAACCCAGAAGCGAAAAGCAGGGGCTGGAAGAGACAGAGCAGACTGCGGATGCGATGCTGTTCTGATCAAACTGAGAACGTCCGAGGGGTTGTTGCGAGTGCCGACGAATCCAACGATTGTAAAGATTGCCCCTTTGTAGGAGAGATGCGTGAATGGATCGCATTTGCGTCTTCTTCCTTCTCTCATTTCACTGCGTCCGCGCCGCGTCTTGCTTCCGCATCCGGCGCTATTATATGTTTCCCGCCATTGCTCTGCATCTTTCTCCTCTTCCTTTGTGGGCGGAGACGAAACGCCAGGAAGCTCGGGGCCGTAGCAAGTGTCGATGATTATGGGCCGTGGGTCTAATTCGGATGGACCGAAGCCGACTTAAAGCCCGGCCCATTCGACCGCTGTCGTCCGAGGTAACCGTTCGAGGGGAATTTCAAAAAATCAAACGTCACTTTTCATCCCCATAATGATTTGCTCTCTAAGGTTTTGACAACCTACGGTTAGCATCCTCGCATTTCTGGCTCCATTTGAAGTTGCATCTGAGATCGGACGATGCAATCGTTATTTTATTGTCGATTTTTTGACCCCTGAATCCATCCATTTATCCAAAACAGTAACCCACCCACCCATTGCTCGGCCCCTCTCCTCTCAGCATGCACGCCTGCCACTGCCCCGCGGTCATCTTCTCCCTCGCCCTGTCGTGTCTACCGTCGAGAGATCTCTCGGAAGGTTGGTGGCTTCTAACTCCTTCGCGGGCATCGAGCTCTAGCCCTAGATTTGTGGGCTCGAGCTCCATCACGGACGGATGGCAGCGGGGTGATTGGGGCTAGCAGACGATGTTAGTTGGAGGGAGTGTATAGGTGTATAGGTGTGTGTGTGAAAGAGAGATGGAGGGAGGAAGTCGCGGCCATGTTTGGACATGTGATTCACGATTGTGAGAAAAATGGAGGTTGGTGGTGATATTGGCTGGTAACGGGAGCTCGGCAAGGCAATGATGGTCCTAGGTGGGTACGGGAATGATGGTGGCCGTGTGCAAGGTGATGGTCCCGAGTTCCACCAATGAGTTAACATTAGGCAGTGCAACTGATCAATTGACATAAGCGATTCGTGAACTTTTTAATTTGTTTAATGTGATCATTGAATTTTAACTTAATATGTAATATCATTTTTAAATTTTTAATAATTTATAAACATTCTGTACATATTCAATTTAATGAGATAATTCAATGAATAAATTGAATTTATGTATATAATAATCTAGGGATAATATCAAACATTTACTAAAAGTTACATTTGGCCAAAATTTAAATACCATTTAGGTAATTATCCCATTAAATAGTAACACAATGCGATAACCAATGAATCGGTAACGCAATAAGTAGCGATCAACTTGGATAACAGCTTAGTTAAGTCCTAAACTAACCGGTCAAATTACTTACTAATTAGTCGAATCAATTGCCTTTTCCTTATTTGGCCTTCCTTTCCATTTTGATTTAATCAATTGAAATTGTTGAAGGTTAGTTTTCGTGTCCAAATTGATAAAAACAAGGGGAAAAACCACAAAAAACCCTAAATTTTGCTCAAAGTGACAGATCTACTCAAAACTTTTTTTGTAACATGAAAAACCCTGAATTTTGTCAACCATGACACATTTACCCCAAACTTTTTTTTTGGTTGGCTAGGGCTACCCTTGCCGACGTTGGGCGAGGGCGGCCCTCGGTTGGGTTGGGCGAGGACCTCCCTCGCACCCTCGCCCCAATATGGCGAGGGCCGTCCTCGCCCAATGCATGTGAGGATTGCCCTCATGGGCATCAAGCGAGGGCCTCCCTTGTCGGCGTCAGGCAAGGGCCTCCCTCGCCAGATCTGGCGAGGACACCCCTCGCTCGAGTTCGGCGAGGGCATCCCTTGCCAAGCCCTCGCCGACCCAACCGAGGGCCACCCTTGCCCGATGCTAGCGAGGGCGACCCTCACCTGACGCCAATGAGGGCGACCCTCGCCCGACACTAGCTTCCCTCCATCGACTCCACCATGGCCGGCAGAGGGAAGAAGAAGAAAAAAAAAAAGGAAAAAAAAAAGATAAAAATGCCCTTAATAGGATAAACGTGTCACCGTTTAAAAAGTTTAGGATTTTTCACGTCACAAAATTTTTTTTTCGATAAATGTGTCACTTAGAACAAAATTTTGAATTTTTGGTGGTCTTTTCCCTAAAAGCAAATACCTCTTAGGATTTGCATGTCTTTTCTCATAACAACGAGAGAAATCATTAAATGAGTAGGTGTATATTATGCATCCAGACCATTAATAATTACACATTTCATCAACAAAAGTGGTGGGCCACGTCAAATTCCACGGTAAATATTTATACATGTATTATGGATTAAGAGTGTTTTGGTGTGCTTGTTAAATTAAAAATAAGGTAAGTTGATAATTTCCAATGTATTATCCATATCGAGGAACAATTTTTTTTTAATTAAGTACAGTAAATAGATATCTCTAAAAACTCGTTAGCAAGACCATTACCTAATCTGTCAGGGCGGAAAAGAACTATCGGCTCAGGAGGCCATTCAATCTCAGCCCTCCAAAGTCGTGCGGGACCCACATGGATCTTTCATAAATGGGGTTCGCCGATAAATCCAGCGCAGGCAATCATTTCTCGTGGGGACAAAGGTGGGACTTGATGGCCATGTGATTGGCGAAAAGACAGGAAAGACTTTTATGATTTGATTCTGACTCCTTTGTCTGACCGGACCACACCCCCTTTTTTTCTCTCTCTCTCTCTCTCTCACTCGCTCCCCTCCTCTCCTGTCGATAGAGATTGTCCACCAGAAGTTTTCGCTGACACTGACATCGTCGTATCTGGCAGGCGCTTTTGCCTCGTCCCCCCACTTCTCTTCCCTCACGCGCTCCCCCCCTCGCGCGTGCGAGCTCCCCGCATTCTTTTCTTCCTTCCGTTTTACTTTCTCTAAAATAGCTTATCTGTCCGCCAAACTCTTTGGAAGATTCGACCGCAGGATCAAATTTATCCACCCCAAAGAGGACACGAAGATAGTTGTTAACGTCTTTGGTAATTTTAGATTCTATATGAACCATCAGTGACATTGAAAATAACCTTAAAAAAATTATTACAAGTAGGATGAGTAGTTTGGATTTAGATTTCCTCTTTGAAGTTTTTACTGAATTTCCCTTAATCTGTTGACTATACAAAACTTCTCTTCCCTGGCCCATAAATAATTAAACATAAAAATAAAGACCCCTTCCCATGTGCATGGCTATGATAGGAAGAAGCAATGAGAATGGACCCCTTAATGCTGTATTGGCCTAACTTCACCAAATCTCTAATTAACTTATTATATTGGGCTCTTAACGTGTTTCCCCCACGAAAACTCTCCCAAATGTCAAATCTGTATGGTTGGAACTCGGAGTATCCAATAGAGTCAATGCATTGATTTATCACATTGATATGGTGTCATTTATAAAATACAAGCCAACTTCTCTAAGTAGATGAACTTTCTAGGCCGAGAATCTTGACCCAATTTTCACACCAACATCAATTTCCATCCACGCTCGGAAGAGAAGAAGACTCGTCTTGTCTCATTTTCTGGTGCAGAAGGAAATAGTGAGGCTTGCCAAAGAGCTTAGCGACTATGAATTATGATGAAGCACCCATTGATGGAAGCTGATAGCAGTCGACATTGTTTAAATCTGTCGAGTCTGTATGGAATTGAACCCAAAACCTGCCATCACGAGCACTTGAAAGATTGTCCCGAGTCCCTGCTTGGACAGACAAAGCGAAATTTAGGATCGCAACCCCGAAACACTCCCTTCCAAACCGAAAAGTAAGAAAACAAAAGGAACATTTCTTGTTCTCGAGAGAGTCAGCACTCAAAGTACAGGAAACTCTGCAGCGGACCTAATTAAAGTGCAAAGCGATATCCACAGACATCGTGTAGTTATTCGTGAATAACTAAAGAGGTAACCCACCACAGAGGGACAATCAAGGACCCAAATTATGGGTGAAGAAATGTACAACGTTAACCCCATCGTCTCCCTAACAATAACAACCATAATTCCACAACCAGCGCTTATCTTTTTATCCTTCATAAGCCCCGTTAAGACATCGAGAGCCTCGTACCAGATTATGTTGAGGGCACGTGTAATGGAGGATTGCCTGCTGGGCACCTTTGCCTCCGGGGCCGTCTTGGTGTATTCCCCCAAACTGTTGGGGTTCTATCTTCGAGTCCCAGTTCAACAGTATTTTTCTGGTGCATCGTTGGACTGCATGTGGCGTCCGACGCTGCAGTAGGGGACCCACTTGCTAACCGTGGCCTCCCTCTTGAGGAAACATTTCTACTGGAGTTCCTCCTCGTTGATCCTGTGTGCCACGAATAACCCATCGCTCGCATAAGCCCTCCAAAAGTTTGAAGATCTTCCGTCACCTCATGCCTCGAAAGTGAAACGAGGCCCGGAAGGATGTCCCTTTGGAAATCTCGCCGCTGCCTCCCTCGTCTAGCCTGTCCCCTTTGAGGCCGAGTTGATGCTGGGGTGACTACTACATCTTCTGCACATGGAGTCTCAGGGATCAGTGGTTTAGGAAGGTATTCATCCTCCCCCATCTCTACCTGTCTCAGCGTCATGGACTCAAAGTAATCAAGATTTTCTGATGTAGATTCTTGAACATTCTGTTCTTTACAATCTCTTGGAGCAGCTTCAGACCTGGTCCAAGAACTATGGTCTTCAAAAGAGGCAACTATACCAGCAAACCAGTCAAGGCAGTCTAGAGAAGCTTCTTCTGGTGAATCCTGAACAATGCTGTCCAAACAATTGCTGACAGCAACAGTTGAGATGGCAACTATTGCCTCTGCTGCCATTTTGCCTAGATTATCCAAAGATTGCTCGGTTTCTTTCTGAGGCAATGGTATAGATGTTTCCAGTGGCTTCCCAGGAATTTCTTCTCCCTGGAAACTATCCTCCTCGGTCTCAAGAACAGGCGGAGCTTCCAAGTCTATTTCCACAATAACCTTTCCAACGACACTTGGGACGGATGGCGTCGTGGAAGTTTCATCGTCAAGAACACAGGAGTTTAGATCAAATTCATGTTTCAAGTAAGCGTTTTTGGTACTAGATTCCTTCTCTAGGTCCAGAGTTTCCTCAGCAGCCACTTCACTCCATTCAGAAATGGGATCACAGGGCAAGTTAATATCAAACATTCTTACTTCCCTCTTATGATCTATGACTTCACACTTGGACTCCTGACTGATGGATATAGATGGAGAGGCAAGAGGAGAGAACGCATTCTTGGAAGTAGGAGGGCTTGCAAAGATAGGATAGCCAAAAATCTTTCTATCAGGACCTTCGCCTATTTCCATCCTCTTGGACTCCACTTTACACAAAGGTGAGAAAGATTCCGCGCACTGAGCAAATGTTTGGCTCGGGCCATTTCCAGCATCAACTTTGCTGCTCAGATAACTAGAAGATGACTGAACAAAACTCATCTCTCTATGATTCGAGTCTATTCCAGAATTTTTCTCCCTCTCATGAGCTGGCATAACTCTAAGCCAATGAGGTACCAGAAGAGTTTCATGCTGTGTACTCTCTCTATTTTTTATCGCCACACCCTGTGGTGATGTCGACCTGTGAAATGAACCACTTGAAAGCACTGAATTTCGCTTTATTACTCTCTCAGAGTCCACAATCGCACAATTTGAAGTTATGTATTTCTTAGTGTTTAATTGCTCAGAGGCTACATATCTACTGGCATGGCTATGATTGTCGTGGTTGATCACTGGTATGCGAACAGATGCTTTCTCAGATCTCGAAGAAAGTTCGTAAGGGAATCCATTTTGAGTAGGCAAATTCTGATAACCTGAACTCAGACTAGCACTGCTATCAAGCCACCTGCTACCAAATGATCCATGGCTCTGAGCTGCAGGTTGAGAATCTTTCCTGGGAGTCCTATATGAATCTAAACTCGGAAGCCCTTCAACCATTGACTTCTGGCTCAAACTATTACTCAAATTGTCAGAAGAACCAGAGCGCCTGAAGTTTCTTGAATCAGAAGCAAAGACCGATTCTGAATTCTTGGAACTTTCAGAAATTACTAGTCCACATTTTGTCCTCTCTCTGCTGTGTCCTATCATGGCTTGATCTGTCAAAAGATATGCTGGACTATTGCAACTTTTCTTGAATGAAGATTGCACTGGCTGGGATGACGAGCAAAACTTCTCCCACTGGAGGGTCTGAGAAACAGGTTGAAGGCCAACCTTGTCCTGCCCTGTGCACAGAGAGAGAGAGAGAGAGAGAGAGAGATCAATTGAAGGTGTAAGGTCTAAATTCATCTATGTGGAAGTCATAATATTGATCTATATCCAACTTAAGCAATTTAATCCAAGTTCGAGAACAACTCAACCAAACATTTACCTTGTTTAAGAACATGGAAGGACAACCCTCCATCGTTCTTGATGTTGACATGTGCATTTGAACTTCCACTGCTACTTTGACAAATGGAGTTTGGAGCCTTTTGATCAAGAAAACCTAGAATCTTTGGCTTCGCTTTCATAAAAAACTCCTGGCTGCGCATTTCCCTTTCAGAGAAGAAATGGCCTGCATGAGCAAAAGATGCAGAAGCATCCATGTCTTCAATCTGTATAGGTTCATTTAGGTCAGCCACATTTCGACTGTTTATGTGTAAATCTGATCTGGCAGAATCTGTGTAGTTGCCAGCATATCCACCATGCGATAAGCTTACAGAACTCCCAGCAACAATCCTAGAACCTTGACAAGGAATATCACTAGACAATGATCCATTTTCATTCTCGATCTGCTCTAATTCTTCATCGTCAATGTATTGATCAGCCGGAAGTTGCAAATCAAACATTTTTCTTCTGACCTTTGAAGGTCTACACTCCAACACCTCTTTCAATTTCAAAGCACTTCCATGTTGACGCACAAAAGAAGATCCTTGTGTGCTATTTCCTTCTGGAGAATTCAAAGGAATGCCTTTAGTATCTGAAACAGATGGCCCATAACATGAACTCGCACCAGGCAAGCTGGAAAAATGCCATTTCTGAGCATCTTCAGATGTTAATCGAAATGGCAAAGGGCTTGATTCTGTATCCGGAGCTATCCGACCTATATGCAGTCCCTTCCTTTTGATTTCATCCTTGAGACCCCTTTGGACTCTGCACAACCGATGAAGCTCGTATACCTGGATGATGCAAGAAATAGTGGAATTAAACATATACAAACAAAAACACTGCAATTTGCAGCACACAAAATACCCAACATCAAACACAAAATGACACTTAAAAAGATAGGATTACCACATTTCGAGCCATAAACATTTGATCAGGGCTAAGAACATTGAGCACATTTAAAAAAAATCATGAGTTTTCAAATCAAATAACGAATGAAACGAGGGTATACCTGATTCTTGAACACAGCCTCATGCTCAATTATTGTTTGCTTGACAACATCTTTATCAGACCCCGTGAATTCATCTGCAGGAGGTCTTGACCAAAAACCATTGTACAACTGCTTGGTTGATAATGCCTTATCTTGATGATAGTGAGGCCAATTACAGATGTAGTAATCTTCGTTTAGATCTCTCATTGGATAGTACCCTGCTGGATGGCTCTTGTACTGCACTTCTGCGGTCACTCCTGGCAGTTGATTGAAAGTTATTTCAGAAATCATTTCAAAGACTTCCTAATGATGAAAATCATAACAACAATAATTATCTTCCTGTCATTATAAGTAGCACCAAAAGGGCAAAGAATGTGGGAAAATACAAACTCCTAACTAATTGCTCTAGCTATGAAGAGAAGAAACTTAGGTTTTCTAACACCACTGAATTGGGCTTTTAGTTCATAATTCAGGACTTCTTCTGCATGAAGACTTCAATCCCAAAGACAAATGAGAATGCAAGAAGGCATTAATGCACAAGAAAAATGGATATGCGAAAGATGCAGCTCCAGGCTACTTATGGAAAAAAAATACAAAATAAACTCCACATTTTAACACGCCTCCCCTTGCTAGTACTTCAGCTGTTCTATTATATAATTACCGGGTCTTACTGGGTCTACATAACCCGTTCCATAAAGAATTAATAGTTTTATAATGGATGCTCTGCACCTACTTCTCCTTTGATGGAAAGTATACATAAGTCATCAACACTGCAGAGAAGATAATATCTATCTAAAAAATTTGGACATTATTTATCACATCCAAGAGAGCAGACCTACATATACTCCAATTAGTCGTGCTGCGTGGCGAGTTAACTTTTATGAAGCACGGGTAGAATAAAGTCAAATCCACTTACCCTCGGACTGAAGCCATGCTTCCGTGAACTTAACCATCGCCTTTCACAATGAGATGCACATTCATAGACCATCAAATAACAATTTAAGCTCTTTATCCTCCATCCCTCCCCTCTCTCTCTCTCGCACCCCTCAGTCTTTACTTTTCTCTCGATAACTCACACAGATGGTAAGGGAAGTGAACCCGCAAACAGTCTCTCAGCGTCGTCCACTCGTGAACCCGACTTGCCATTAGAGGACCACAATCATTATGATCAAACAAGCTGCGGATTTCTTCAGCTGTATCACGCCAAATTCACTAGACACGGGACGCAGTGGAGAATACAAAAATCAAGCGATTTCGACCGTCTCCACTACATCTCTACGGTAAGCAACGGAGCCTCTGGACTCCAGAAGAGGAGGCAATGGCCACCGACGTCGCTCCCAGATGTAACGACTCAACATCCTCAAAATCACAGATATTACGCCGGACACGAGGGCGAATAATCCCAATCAGACTCAATCGACGTAACAATCAGACGAACGTCGCAGGAGACATATGAAAAAGGGACAAAATCGCTAAACATCATCGAGGGGCGCGCTCACCTGAGATCGACATCCTCCAATCACCTCACCTCCCAGAAAACCTCTCCGGCGAGCTCGATCACCACCGGACATCGACCCCCGCCCTACGCCGACCGGAATTCCGAGCTCCTCCAGCTCACGAGCGACGACATCGAAGCATCAATCGCTACAGGGGGAAAAGAAGAAAAAAAAAAGAAAAGCCGAGAAGGCGGAGAGGCCAAGGTCGTCACTGCTGCTGCCGCTGCTGCTGCTACCGCAGCTCCATGGAGACGAGGTCTAGATCCTCGTCGCGGCGTGCGGAGGGAGGAAGGCGATTGCGATCTCCTGGGCCACTCTCTTCTCTTCTCTCTCTCTCTCTCTCTCTGTCTCCTCTTCGAGGAGAGAAAGTGCAGAGACCTTGTCCTTTTAGAGAGAGAGAGAGAGAGAGAGATCTTCACACAAAAATGAATGAAAGCTTCTACGAACAGTGACGTGAAATTTGTCAACATCCGGTCTCTTTTTATTCTCTCTGTTTTGCTTTTCTTCACTTCTCTCTCTCTCTCTCTGAAGCTCCAGTTCTCCTCTTTTTTTTTTTTTTTTTTTAATTAATGTTGTTGGATTCGTTCCTTCTTCCGTTTTTTTTTTTTTTTTTAATATTTATTTCCCCGATATAATATGTGGAGTGCAAATATTTCAGGTATTTCGCGAGGAAAATTAATGGAAATGGGGGCATTTTCTAGGCTCGACTTCTCACCTAACGGGCTACCGGGGCGATTGGTTTTCGGGCGGAGACTAATCTTTTCCAGAGTATTACTTTCATAGGAGTCAAACTGGTGAAGGTTATTTTGGAGTTCTTTAACGAATCCGAGCCATCACAATTTGAATGTCGGACCGCAATGACCTAGCTTCCAAGGAAAACAGTTTTAGTTCTGCAGAGATGGTGATGGAATATACTAATCAATGCGTTCACAAACAGTTTGAGAATAGACACGACTTCCATTTCGTGTGAACGAGTCATGAAGCTATCGTGAATAATAAGTTTACTATAACTTTTAGGACTTTGCATATGAGCAAAATTCCTTGACTTGAGGTGTGACTCCCGAAACTGGCGGTGCCCCAACCACAATAACATTATTGCGGGATTGCTAGCCTCGAGTAAGGCGTCGATGGGATCGTGTAATCTCAAGACTCTAACGCCACCACCAAGTTCACCTAGGCACGGCGAGATCCATCTCAAGACTCTGACGAGTGGTCAACTGGAGGTGGTGAGACCCAGCGAGGCGATGCCGGCGTCTCGCAACCCCGCCTCCGATGATCAGGCTACACCACCTCTCTCTCTCTCTCTCTCTCTCTCTATGGCCATCGCTTTCGATGAACAGGAGAGGAAGTTGTAAGGGCACATTCGAAACGCATGTTTTAGTCAATAGGGCTATAGTGGAAAAACAAGATCGTCGGTCGGTCATCAAAACCGCTGAAAAAGGCCGGGGGGGGGATAGCGTGTTGGGGTGAGTTTGGAGCATTTTCAAGACAGCTTTCGAGTCGTGATTTCTTAAAACTAACTTTTACCAGACGCCCGAAACTTTTGATTGGCAGGTCTTTAGATGCTCCTGAGCTGCCTTGGAAAATCATTCCCAATCGCCCACTTAAACGATATTCTAAACATCTTTACGAAAAGCCGGTATTATATTAAACAAATGGTTTTTTTTTTTTTTTTTTTATTTTATTTTATTTTATTTTGGGGGTAAAGCAGCAGTGGGGTCCGAGGAGGAGTGTTGGAAAGAGGATTTGAGGATTGGGGAGAGATGTGCCCTTTTGTCCGGAAGGGGTCTATTCGCGAGAATGGGATCCCAAAAGATGTCGAGTTCGCCTCCCATTGGCTGATCACCATAATAATAATAATAATAATTTATTATTTTTATTATTAAATAATGCCCACCACGTGTCTGCTTTTAAGCAGACAAAATGCTCTCTCCCATTTTTATAAGATGGCGCCAGGTCACTTGGAATGTTTAACGCTTGATAATCACCCTCCAACTCCCATGAGGCCAAAAAAAAAAATCAAAAATTTAATTAGGATCTTATTCACGAGTGCTCCCCTAATACGCTTTATGAATAGCTAATGAGGAACTTTTTCACTTGCAAAGTATGATTGTATATGTGGAGGAGACAATTTCTTTTTCAATAAAACCATTTTAAGTGATATGAAAATTTTACTTTTGATATATGGAATCGTGCTCCCCTTTTTTTTTTCCATTCGAGTATTTATAATTTGATTTGGCCCTCTTGAACTTTTGTAACTTGTTTTTAGTTGATTCGCTCCGATTTCGAATCAGCTTAAATTAGAGCCAACGCGTTTGTTGGAATCCATGCCGACTCATATACTTCTTCTTCCTTTTTCATTATTTGTTATTCAGTATGCTTGACTTTCAGAGAGTGCATTCATTTGCTTAACCCACAAGGTTTTCCTAAAAGGCCAGACATTATACTCGAAGCGCTAAAGAACTAAAAAAAGAAAAAATTTCAATTTAGGCACCAGCTTTTTTTAGTGATGTATACAACTCACACTTTAAAAATCAAGGAAGGGGAAAAGTCGCGAGCCTTGCGGCCCACAGATTACATTTGGAAATTCTCTTGGAAACGCTTTAAAAAAGTACGAACTTGTGTATTTCTAATAACACTCTTGATATCAATAAGAAAAAAGAAAAGAAAAAAAAGAATTGAGAGATTAATTGCAAAAACTGTCCTTAACTTTGCTCTTCATATCGAATTACCCCTCAAAATTTCACAACCTACATTTTACATTTTCCCAACCTAAAAGGACCTATCTGTCCTCATGCAAACTTGAAATTTACACTTAGAAGGGGAAATCCGATATTGAGGACGGGGTAACCTGCAAAAAATTAGGTTCCCAATTCTAAGTCTCAAAAGGCACAGATGACATCCGACACGGGGAATAAAGTCGGAGACGGTACTTGTAATTTTCTCAAAAGAGCACAATCATTAGTCTTCTCTTGATATCTTGGCTCATGTGTGCCTTTTTCCTCGATCGATTTCTTTTTTATTTATTTTATTTTGTGGCCAATTCTCAGCCATGCTCGGCGACTGGATGCACTTCTCATAAGATGCCACGTCATCTGAATGCAAAACCTTTAGGGTTAGTTTAATAAATTCGAAAAAAAGAAAAATCTCAAGAATATATACCGGTGCTGAATATAAAGTATCGAAAGTTTTAAAGTGCTAGATGAGGAGAGAAAAGTTGCGTAATGATAGATAAAAAAGAATCGAATAATAGATACGGTCAATTTGTCACCAAGATGAATTCGTGGACATCATGAGTTAGTTCCTTCTGCAACATAAGCGGTGATATAATATTCCCCAGTTATCAGATGCACTTAATAACGACTTTAAAGTGATGAAAAATGTCAATTTTATAGCACTTGATGTGACTATGAAACCCGCATTCCGATGGGCGGGACTTGAAATGAACATGGCGTAGGATCCGGAGCGAACGTTAATTGGAATTGTACTATGTAAAAAGACCACAGAAATCGAAGCCCAAGGTGTCCGGTCCCCGTCATTATCAGCCTCTTCAGGAGGAAAAAATTGAGTGGACGGATGGCGTTGGGAGCTTGCCGGCTCAGCAAATATCCAATAATTGCGCAAGAACTCGCGTGGAGGTTAGGAAAAAAAGGGGAAAGAAAAAAAAGAAGAAAGAATAGTGGGTTCATGGGAATTTTGAGGGCATGGGATCTATTCTAAGCGTGGTATTTATTCTTATGAAATGGACAGTTTTCGTGCGTTTGGGTCTTTCATCACTAGGCTCCATCAATCATCAAAAGGAGGTACCGATGTAATGTGAGATTGGACCTTATGAAAAGATAGATTATTGTAATTGGGTCCATCCATATAAGAAAGTATAATAAATGGGCCTCCACTATTTTTATGAACTTGCGTATCAAGATTCAGATATGCCTTCGTATATGCTTCTTAGATCCATGTATCCAACTTCTTGAGTTTAGGTTTCCCTTCAAATTATCATAACACGCTTGTCTCAATACGAAACAAGTTAAAAAGAAAAGGATGGAAATTTGAAGTTTCCGAGCAATTATCCCATGACTTGTTTATTTTTAGGTGGAACATTGGATTGGCTTTGACATTTAATTGGAGACGCGTCTAGTGCTTGCAAAAGAACTAGTATCCTCTAGAGAAAGAGTGTATATTCATCTTTGCAATTTGGAAGTGTGCCATACTTTGATATACCCAGATGAACGTCTCTTTAGACATAACAGCTCCACTTTTGCTTCTTTTTTACTTTTTTTTCGAGAAATATATTTTATACATCATAGCAACGTAAATAGAGTCGGTTAATCAAATATTTTCGAGGAATTAACAAAGAAATTTGAAACTCCTCCCACCCTAAAAAAAAGACAAAAAAGACAAAGAAAAAAGAAAATTTTGTTATGAAATTCATGAATGAATTAAATACATGAATGAATATTCATTATATTTATCTTATCTAATGTACTTATTATGATATATTTGTATCATATATTATAAGTACATATTCATATATAATGAATGTTCATTCCCTATCCAATATATGTATTATTTGATATATTGATATTAATAATAAATACATCATTATTTTCTTATAAATAGAAGCTTAATTTTTGTCATAGACATAAAAGTGATATACTGAAAATAAAATATTCTCTTTTAACTTTTTTTACTATCTTTGGTGTTTACCATCTTTCTCTTCTCAATTTCTTTATCCTCTCTATTGAATATTCGCAATACAATATTTTACAACAAAATTATAATTAACGGACATTGATTCTCAAAGTACATTCTTAACCCTTTCCTTCCTCGTCCTCCATGAATTTCCTGGTCTTTCCGTACACCTTCTCCAGAAACCCACTAAACCTCACCAAATCCACCCTCACATTTTGCTCCTTCAAGTACACGTTCATCACCTTCGCCGACCAACCCCCGCCGCCCTTGGCCGCCGCCGGGTCCCTCAGCAGCACGTTGTCCCTCCCGTACTTCTCCACCAGGCTGCTCTCCTCCGGCGCGATCCCGTACTCCACGTAGCTCAGCCCCATGGCCCGCGCCGGCTCCTCGAAGCACGCGCGCGCCACCCAGTCCCCTCCGATCGGCACCACCTGCCCCAGCACCGCCCCCGGCCGGAGGAACAGCGCGTGCGTGAGCGCCGCCCCGTGCACGCCGACCAGCGCGTGGCTGGAGTTGATCAGCTCGTACGCCTCCCGCAGCGGCGTGCTCCGGTTCGGCTCGAAGACGGCCACCTCGAAGCCGATCGCCCTCGCCAGGTCCTCGACTTCCTTCTGGTTCAGGATCACGCGCCCGACGCCGCCTGTCCTGGCGGTGATCACGAGCCGCGGCCTCCGCGCCGGAGGCCGAGGAGCAGCCCCGGGCGCCCCGGGGCGGTTGCGCCGGTACGCCTCATCCAGGAATCGGCGGAAATGCAAGAAGCTTCTGGAATAAGGAGTCAATTTAGGGTTTATCGTCATGAATCCGTGAGAGATCAACCCGACCGAAGCGGAAGGGAAGCAATGCGAGGCGTTGGCGCGGTCGACGTATACGACGGGACGATCGCTGAGAGCTCGGAGCAAGTCCTCATACTTGCGCATCCACTGATCGCTGGCCCCGTCGATCACGAGGACGAAATCGCGGCCGGGGAAGACGGTGTTGGCGGTGACGTAGAGGGGGACGAGGCCGTCGCCGAACTGGTGGAAGAAGTTGCCGGCGTAGCCGCCGACGCTGATCGCGAGGGCGGGGGCATCGTGCTCGACGTCGCACCGGAGGCCCTCCGGGGGCCCGGCGGGGGCGAGGGTGAACTCTTTGATCTTGGACATGGTGAAGTTCTCCCATTTGCGCGGGTGGGGGCGGATCTTCTCCGGCGAGAGGCGGCCGGCGGTGGGGCGGAGGAGGAAGAAGGTGGCGGTGCGCGGGTGGAGGAGAGTGGGGCGGTTGACGGCGCAGGTGTCGTACGCGTGGTGAGACCGGTCGCAGGTGATTGCTGCCGCTGCGGATACTTCTCTAGATTCAGGAGGGGATTGCGATCGGCTGTTGAGTGGGACCCGCGTAATCTCTCGCTGCAACAGCCATTTCGTACCTACAGGGAGCAGAAGAACAGTCAGACAACAGTCCAACGGAACGTGGAGTGGAATCCAAACATTTCATGATTAAAAAAAAAAAAATATATATACTTTAAAAAAATTCAAAAAAAAAAAATTCTTTCATTTTCAAATAAGAAAAACTATTTTCTTAATTTTAAGTGTATATAATTTCTCTGACTTTAAATGATTTTTCGTTAACTGATCACTTTTAATAAATCAAACGCATGAAAGTTTCGAAAACTAATTCATGAAAAAAAAATTCACTCAAATAAATACATCATTTAGGTAAAAAAATAAAAATAAAACAAACACATTCTAAGATAAGAGAGAGCCAAACATAAGCACGCAAGCGGGTTCTACGTTTGTTTCTAGTTAATCAATTTGTTTTATTCGATAGTGCTAGCTCGATGATTATGCAGAGGAAGATTAAGTTCGCGATGCGGTCCGCAGACGGTCGACTGATCAAAACTTCGCTTCCCTCCATACGATTGATCATTGTGTTAGTTGAAAACGTCAACTGTCGTTATGAATATTCAAATCAGAAACTAGACGGCAAGCAATAAGTACCGACCGTGTTTGTCACGATTGAATCTACTGGAAACGAACAAAAATTGGCAATTCTTTTCCTATGTTTTCACAATCACGGCGGCTGTTGACCGCGTTCCCTTCGATTAAATCAATTTAAAACATGTCCAGCACATATTGATTTTGCCAATTACTCAATGGTCAATACTTTGACTTGTAGCTGAGAATTTCCACGAATATACCATGGACGTAATAATTAATGGTAGATAGCTCCCACTTAGGGTTCACAACCCTTCTTGGGTTGGAATGGTAAGCTAGGTGCTAATGTCACGGGCCAGCTTGGAGATAGTGACGGTGTGGCACTTAGGTTCTGAATGACTCGTTTGCCTCTCGTTGGAACTGCATAAGCTCAATGTTTCTCTTGTCAATCAATCAGTCTCTCACTTGGTCCATTTTGGATCGTAGAGAGAAACTTTAAAGAGGAGTATTTTAGAGAGGATGCTCTCTCCTTTTTGTTCTTCTTTGAGTTGAATTCATGGATATTGCAATATAGGGGGCGAGGGAACCCCTATAGTCACACGAACCACTCTAATTATAATTGCAGGACTCCTTCCAATCAAATGGTAGAGATCTAATCTCCTATCCTGCCGTCTACTTCATTAATTGCACATATTCTCTGGAAAATAATGATGTGGCCACCTTCTCAACCTATCGTGCTTTCAAAACCTTTGATCCATGACCCTAGGACCTTTCATGTTGAGAAACGAAAGGTCATCTCAAGTTCGATCGTCACTGTGGTAAATACCTTAAGACCATCCCTGAAATCACGGCCCCTTATGACTTTAGAATAACTCTGCGTGATCGGGCCGAGAAGATTGCCACATCCCATGTGGAATAGCCGGTCGTCAGCAGACCTTAGAGACCTCAATGAATTCAAAGAAGATGTGCGATGACCCTGGACCACGCGCATGAAACACTTTGCCTTTTATTTTGTGGAGGACATCTACAGCCAGCTTCCGCGACATCGACAAGTAAAACTCATTTTTTTCTGGTCATTGCAATCTGCCAAAAAATCGAGCAATTTCGGCAACTGACTATGGCAAGACCCAATCAATGGTCCTGAAAAGCTAATGCGAGCATAAACCACAAGCTGCTCTCTATGATGCAGCCGGAAAACGTAGGAAATAAAATTTCTGGGAGAACTTCGAAATCTCAGCCGCAGAATGTCCAGAAAAAACGTAGAGATTTTCTTCCCAGTTTTGGGGTGGCGTTCGCTCTAAATAAGCTTTCACCAATTCGAGCAATGCACGCCATTGGAGAGGAGTGGAGTGAACTCAACAAGAAGCATACAAAAGTCCCCCTAGGAAATTCTTTTTACTTGCCATGCACTAATTACCGCCTACTGATTATCTAGAATCAGTACCCGTATACAAGAAGTAATGTCCTCCAAAAGAAAATTAAAGCAGCCATGGAGAGAGAGAGAGAGAGATCTGAAGAGGGCTGTAGCATGAACGCATACCTTGACCGTTCTTGGTGAGGGAGCGTGGAGGAGGAGTAACGCTCGGCCTGGATAAGGTCGAGACATTGAGGCGAAGCACCAGGAGCGCTACGAGGAAAACCAGGCCTACCAGCACCACCCGAGCCCCTAGGCTCCTCTTCCTCATTGCACCCCACGCGATTATTTCGCTCCAAGGAAAGACCCCAAAGAAACAAGGCGTGATGATTCGCAACCACCTCTGCCTTAATGACAGAAGCCGCACCCGCACGCACGCACGCACTCACGAGGGAGAGATCGGGGGAAAACGCTCGCAACGTTTGGTTGTGAAAAAGCAGCTCTTTGGTTGTGGAGGCCTCGCCGTGTGTCAACAACCCATCAAGTTTCTTGACAAAACTCTCAAGAGAAACGCATGCTGTGGAGAGAGAGAGAGAGAGAGAGAGAGAGAGAGAGAGAGGGAGACAGGGGTGGGGAGGCAGGGGGGGTCGAGAGAGGCGAGGCTTATACGTTAAGGATCAGCTAGGGTCAGTGCGCTTTAACGGCGAAGACTCGCACAGGTGTCAAAGAAGGCCGAAAAAGAGAAGAAAACATTATAGGCATCTGTTCTAACTTCTAAGTAGGTAGATACAAGCGTCAGAAATAATGATTCAACACACATGTCGTTTCAGGAATCGGAAAAGGAAAAGAGAGAAACAAATCACCCGGAGATCATATATCGACCTCCCTTAAAAGGACACCGCACCAGCGAACCATATAATCGAAGTCAAACGCAAGGAGTTGATCTTGGTGCGTGCCATGGTATCTTGCGGTGCTTGCTGTAGAGCAGCTCCTCACGTCGGGGTGTCGCTCGTTGGTCGTAGGTGGAGAGACACCGACGGATCGTATCCTCAGATTCTACGGACGGCACAAGAAAAAATTTGGGTTTGGTTAGGTTTCTCAACGTGTTCTTGGTTTAATACCTTTGTTTATTGGTTTTTCTCTAGACTCATTTTATTATACCATCTCGATTGCATATCGTTCGTACATTTGCTCCAGCGCAAATTAACTTTGCAATGCATTTTCCTCCTTTTGAGTTTCATTTATTATGTTGATAAGGATTTCCTCCAGGGTGATATTTCAAGGAAATGAGGATAAGCTTTTTTTCGAGGAGTGGTTATATCGATGAATTGCAAAGGATTAAGAATTCCCATGATCCAACCAGTATGCTCAACTCGAAAGAATGTTGCCAGAGCACCTAATTATACCAGTTTTTAACTATTCTTTTCCGTGATGCTATATACATCACCCAATTTATGGTTACAAGTATTTGTTGAGTGAAAAAGATTGACCCATTTTATGCGATTCTTACATGAATCGAGAATAGGATTGCAACTTAATGATATTTTCTTAGTCCTTGTCAAAATTCTCTTTTACGAAATCGCACTTCGATTCCAAAAAAATAACGCTCGCAAACAATTCACCAAATAGAATATGATAATAAAATAATAGAATCAGAAGAACACGCCAGAAAATTTGTTAACGAAATTCACCCAAATCTGGGCTACGTCTCCGAGCAGACGCAATCCACGAATTCACTAAACTTCGAAAAAAAGTTGTAATACAACAATGATATTCTCTCAAGATCATGGACAAAGAGATTGAGAACCCCTATAAAAAAAAAAATCACTTTTTTCTTCTCTCTTTTTCTCGCCTCTCTATTTTCTTTTTCAATGTTTTGACGGCTAGTCTCTTGCAATCGCTAATATAAAGGTATAACTTTTAACCTAAAAGCAAATCTAATAGAAAATACAAAAAAAAAACCCCTAAAAATATCTAGCTTCATCTATATCATTCTCTCCAACTCATCCGAACACAATTAGATTGAATCCACACCTTCTTAATTTCGTGTCATGTTATGGTGCGCTCTTAAAATTGTTGTCCCAAACAAGAACCCCTAGGCATGTGTCACGGGCCAATCGATTGGGATCGTGACCGCGCGGCGACTCGGGCAACTTTGAATCACCCAGGCCAAGCCTTGCTCGATCGAATGCTTACTCGCTCGCTTACCCGGATCGAGAGAAAGTTAGAGAGAGGAGCTCTGAAAGGAAAGGAAAGCTTTGATATTTCTGAAATGGATTTGATGATTACAAATGAGGGAGGACACCCATTTTTATAGTCGAGGGCCTCGAATTACATCCGTTGATCTACTTTTCATTCGGCGGGCGAGATCGCACCGCCTCAACTACCGACATAAATATTCAACTACCGTCTACCGACATTAATGAAAGGAAACTTCAAGAATCAGGCGAAATGACGGTGTCGTCCGCCCTTGGAAACTTCAGGGAGAAGACTTGGTGGAAATCCGAGGGAGAGTAGGAGGTCCACGGGCGAGTTGGGATCGACTCTGGGGAACCTCTCGGGTCGACTCTCTTTAGGCCCGTGACATTCTCCCCCACTCATTCGAGCGACGTCCTCGTCGCTCTCAGCTTGACAGTCAGCCTTCTTGGCACGAGCGCGGGCTTTGGCATGGGCTCTCTTGTTCTTCTTTTGCTTTGCTCGAACGCTCATGAACGAAGGACCACAATCTTCGATGATGAACTTGGACTTGGCACGCGGCTCGGTCTTTGGCTTGGACGGAGCACGCGGCACGCACTCAACCTCAGGGAAGAGCGCTTGGATGGGCATGGCGTGTGTTGGAGTAGGGTCCAACTTGACCTTCGGCTTCACCTCGGACAGCTTGTTGATGCGCATCACGGCCTTCAAGCTCTTGTCGAGGCGTCGGATCGACGCGATGGTCTTGGTGTCGACCATCCCTTTGATCATTGGGACCGTCGTTGGGTACTCCGGATTCGGGTACTCCGGATTGAGGATCACGAGGCACTTGGTTCTCATGTCGATCAGGGATCTCACACTATTGAAGAATTGCATGCCAAGGATGAGATCATAATCATCAAGAGGGATTACCTCGAAATCCATCTTGCCCCTCCAATCGCCAATCTTGACATCTACATCCGAAGTCAATCCTACGTCACGGACGCCGTCCGAATTGACCGGCTTGAAGGTATTCCCGGTCGGCTCCACGCGAAGGTTCAAGGCCTTCGCCACTTCCTTCGACATGAACATGTTCGACACACCCGTGTTGACCAAGGCATATAG
Organism: Eucalyptus brandiana; assembly: GCA_014182725.1. Classification (NCBI taxonomy): domain Eukaryota; kingdom Viridiplantae; phylum Streptophyta; class Magnoliopsida; order Myrtales; family Myrtaceae; genus Eucalyptus; species Eucalyptus brandiana. The sequence goes on from CM024669.1 coordinate 37,992,233, forward strand.
CATTTGGCCGCACACGTTGACTTGTACGAAGAACATTTCTGAGTCCGGCACAGCTTCTTTTTCTTTGGTTAGGGATCGAACTTGGATGGAGTTGATCATCTTCACAGCTCCAAGTCAGATCTATCGCTTTTCTTCTTTGGGCTCCTCCTTTTCTTCCTCGATGGCAAGGAGGGCATTGATTCAACCCTTCTTCGGGCATTTTTGGGTCCAGTGCGGACCTTGGCAAATGAAGCAAGGAGAAGGCGGGGTTGATCGAACCTACTTGCGTAGTCCGTCGGTGGTCGACCCCTTTGGAAGGATGGTTTGGAAGTTCCTTCTCCCCATGTTTTGGCTCGGCCGCCTTGATCATGCGTGCCCAGGGGAGTGCTTTGTGCTTCATCCTCGCAAGGTCAATCCGACCTCCAATCCCCTGTTCGATTCCTTGGTTCAGTCTTAATGAGGTCGACGAGCGACTCGGCCACGCTTAGCGCTCGCGCAAGACTACTCACTTCCCGTCTCTTGAGCTCGAGAAGTGCCCGTGGCTTCAACCCATCTATGAACGCTCCGACAACCTCCTCTTCGCTTAGGTTGCGAATCTGGAGTTTGAGTTCTGTGAACTCCTTCACGTACTCTCGGATCGCGCCTCTTTGCTTGAGACGATGGAGCTTGCTACGGGTTTCTTGCTGAGCGAACTCGGGGAAAAAGTAGTCCCGGAACTTTCTCACGAAGTCGTCCCATGTACACACGGGATTGACACCGCGTCTAACCTCATCACACCTATTGTGCCACCAAAGCATTGCCATATCAGACAGGAACATGGAAGCGGTTCGTACCTTGGTCGTCTCGTCGTGTATGTTGACGGCACCGAAGTATTGCTCCATGCTCCAGATGAAGTTGTCCACCTCCTTGGTGGATCGTTCGCTTTTGAACTCTTTTGGCTTTGGCACCTCAATTTTGGGCACCGCTTGGGTAGGCACAGCACCGTTGGTGATGCTGAGCTTGCATAGGGCGAGCTCGGTCTTGAGCTCTTGGATCTCCGCCTTCATGGCTTCGACCTCATCCCTACGCGGAGCTTATTCCTCGACCATTTGGACGCGCTCCTTCAACACATCGATCGATGCTTCAAGGGCTTCGTCCTTGTCGTGTAATGGCGCGGTAGCTTCGTTGAGGCCGGTCGTGAAGTCTTCACGGAGCGAACTCTCAACCTCCATGATTCGGTCTCGCACATCGTCAAGACCTTCCATGAGTTCGAGCATGGCGCTCCGGACCATCCCGATCTTCTCATCGAACGTAGCTACGACGTCCATTGAGGCGTCTCTTTTCTTTGCTCGGCCATGGGTCTCCTTGACTTGCGCGGCCTCTCCATCCATGACAACTTCTTGGCTCGACATTCCTTCGAACAGTTGGTGCTCCTTGGTCTCTCGATCGGATCTCTCTTTTGCTCTGATACCACTTGTCACGGGCCGATCGATTGGGATCGTGACCGCGCGGCGACTCGAGCAACTTTGGATCACCCAAGCCAAGCCTTGCTCGATCGAACGCTTACCCACTCGCTTACCCGGATCGTTGAGAGAGAAAGTTAGAGAGAGGAGCTCTGAAAGGAAATGAAATCTTTGATATTTCTGAAATGGATTGGATGATTACAAATGAGGGATGACACCCTTTTTATAGGTGAGGACCTCGGATTACATCCGTTGATCTACTTTTCATTTAGCGGGCGAGATCGCACCGCCTCAACTACCAACATAAATATTCAACTACCATCTACCGACATTAATGAAAGGAAACTTCTAGAATCAGGCGAAATGACGGTGTTGTCCGCCCTTGGAAACTTCGGGGAGAAGACTTGGTGGAAATCTGAGGGAGAGCAGGAGGTCCACAGGCGAGTTGGGATCGACTATGGGAAACCTCTCGGGTCGACTCTCTTTAGGCCCGTGACACATGAGTGAGTGCAACAAATTTACCCATAGTCTTCTCTATCCTTTGCAACAACAACAAGAAGTTACAACCTTGTTGGTCTTTTAGTCCTCTCCGGTTCAACTTTACGCAATGCCTCTAGATTTTATTCACGACCGTTAATCCTCCGTTATTTGTTTATATGATTTTTATTTGAATGGCTTCTACGACCTTTATGTGATTATTCAGAACATCCACAATAACTGTTACCGTAGTTTTTGTAAAGTTGACCTCAGCTATTTATATATTCTTACCATTACCAAAAAAAAAAAAAAAAAAAAACTGTTACCGTACTTATCTTTTCATTGAATTGCCACTAGAAAAGACTCTCGTCCAATATGTTCAGATGTTTAGCAGGTGCAGGAAAATTTCTCTATTCTTCTTAACTGGTGATTTTGTTCATAACGTTCGCACATATCTTTTCTCATTGGTGGTTACTTTTTTGACTGATTGCCAATACACATCCTGAATCTTCTTTGAACACAGACTTTCCGAGAAGAAAAGAGTTGAGTAGCTTTGCTGTCATCCTTTAAAATAAGTATGTCAGCGGAGAACCACTTTCCCCAGTTCCCTCATCCGAGGTGTCTTAGCGTTAAGTTCGAGAGTAGTCTCCCCTAGTTAGTACCTAGGTTTCGTGTTTTCCAGAATCCGCTGTATCTGTTTGCAAAATCTAGTTGTAGACACAAATGGTACAGTGCACATCTGGTCAATGGTGATATCAGCTGTTCGAGAAATGCTACGCTGGAGAAGTGCCACGCCACTTCTTTTTGGCGGATGTTTTCATGGGAAGTCAAGAACAAAGCCAAGCTAGGCATGGGCAAGTGAGAGAGCAGAATGTCAAACTCTGTTGAGAGATGGAAACCCTTAATCTAAACGTGTCCAAAATTAAAGGTCTGCATGGTTGTCGAAGGAAACATACTTATGAGATAATTTGAAGAGAGCAGATTACATGATAATTGATTCTGGATTCCTTAAGCCTTATTAGAAGTAAATTCTGTTCGCAAGGATTTATATTAATGCCTTATTGAACGTGGAATTTTGAAATAACAATGACATTAAGGAGCTCATACGAAAAATTATAGGTGCCTGTTGGCAACAAAAAGATTGAAATTGCCGCAGCTTGATTAAAGAGAAAGTAGGACGAGATTAGGGCTCATCATCTCAACATTACATGATGCGCTCCCGTTTGCCGACATGAATGCTCGAGTAACACGTGGTCAGTATCAATTCTACTAAGTACTGAAAATCTACAGCAGTAATTGTATTTGCTTTTGCTACCTGGAGAGGGAAGTGACCGGTTTCTACTAGATATACAGAATTGTCTTCAATTAAGGATCATTTCTTGGTTGAATCTCCTTCTTCCAACATCCAACATCTTCTCTTACAGAAATAGGTTAGCCCTCTGCTGATTTAATCAAAATAAGGAGTGGAATATGTACTCTAGGGATCTACTCCCATGGATGGTAAAAGCAGGAGATGATGGTAATTGTGGATCAGCTGCTGTATGCAACACAATTTGCTTACAGGTACACCAATCAATTCGTAGTGTTCCTGTTCACAGGTCTGAGTTTGTTTGAAGGAAGCAATTGCTCTCTAAGAATCCTCAGATGAAGTCGCTCATTGAACAAAGGAAGAAGAAGAAGATGAAGTTGCTTTAGTATTTTGAGCCGGGTTTTGATGATTGTAGAGTAAATCCTTCAACAGCGACTGGAGGCATAACTATGTTTTAATCACGGCACTAGTTTTTATATTGAATGACGTTTCCAGACAAGTGTTTTAGCTTGTAGATTTACTACTTGCACTTGCTGCAGGCACTCTCAGAGAACCCCCCGTCGAACCTCTGTTGCCGAGGCAAAATCTAGAGGGTCCCCTGCTCTTTACGAAGTTGAAGCATGACTTATCCCGTATCTCAATTTATGCTTCCAATGCACTGAAGAGACATGGTACTCACAACACTATCATTCTCTCATCTTTGGGAATGCGGGGCCTTGCAGGATAGGGCGAAGCTAATGGATTTGCTTACCTATGAAGACGTGGAATGGGCTGTCAAGAGAAGAGTACAGACGAAGGCAAAAGCATACAGGCAGTAAGGAAGGATCAACAACTGGGAAGACGCAGTCTATCCGGTCTACAAAATCAAGCCGAGTTTTGTAGCCAATCAGTACGGTGATTGGATGGTGCCTCTAACAAAAGTAAGTCCAGGTAGAATGCCTGTTGAGAAGGTTGGACTAGCAGAAAATGCCGGAATTCTCTAATGGAGACCTTTAGCGTTAGCACGTTTAACATTAAAGTGTCGAACTTCCACACTTTCAAATGAATTTACTGGGATGGAAAACGCCCCACTTGATGAAACTAAGACGTGCTCGGCATCCTTTTGGGCTTCTCCTGATCCTGCCAGTTTGAGCTTTGCTGAATCGACGCGACTGTAATTTGCCGTGTTTCTCTCGATTAGGAAGTCAGACCTGGAGGCTAAAAGCTCCTGTAGTTTTCCCAACTCGGCATGATCTGCAGTTGGCACAATAAAGGCTGTACACACATGAATGTGTTCGTCTGCATTATCTAAATTTGCGAGTGACTGTCTTTGTCAAAGCTCATGAGCTGGAAAGATACAGAAAACAGCCAGTCTCCCCATGTGCTTACAGCTACGGCATCTATGGAGTTTTCCAAAAATAAACAGATAAAGGGACCTGTCACTGCGTTACTATTAAGCCAATATGTCCGAAAAGATGATGACTTTTGTGGTACCAAAAGATTTCTACGTGTGCGTGATGTGTCCTGCGGCCTTTTCTTTTTGTCTTGGATTGGACTTTGTGGCCTTGGATTTTCACTCTTTCGGTGATCTCTTGGTCGCTTCCTTGTGAATATAAGATGAAATGGAGGAAGATCACTTATCGGGAAACCTGCACCTTGCTCATACGATCTGCAATGTATGACGAGTGATGTTGCCAAATTTGATATGGTAGCTAGGAAATTTCTAAACTCGCGTTTTGGATGAATTCGATGAGGATTTGGCTAGGTAATAATCCGGATGAATCAGTTTGAATGGATGCATACATCGTTCATGATGGCCACAATGATTCGTCGAGTTTGATTTCGTCTTTTATAAGACTCGCAAATACCTATCATTTAGGAAATTGACATCGATTGCACCCGTCTTCCCAATGCACAATGAGTGCATACTAGCTTTTGCACTTTATTTGTTAGGAGGGGACCAGGGGTTATAATAGAAGAGAAAAGGGTATAAAAAAACACACACACACACACACAATTATGTTTAGATGGAGGTAAGCAGACCGAGGAAAATGATTAGGAGGGATTGGCCCGGTCGGTTTCATGTAATATGTTAAACTTTTTTTGAATCTCTTCCGATGTGGAGGAGATGTGAATATTCGATATTTATGTTCTGATGTACTCTTTAATTCTCTCTTTTTCATTGCTTAAATTCAAATAACACAATAATTCAATCCCTTCAAATCATCTTGAATGGTTTCACCGAAATCTTAATAAATCAAAAAAGTAACTATTGATGGGGACAAAAAAAGACCAGCAAGGAAGGCAATAATAAACCAATAAACTCGTCCCTCGTTTTTCTCTTCTGTAATCGAGAACCGGGAGCGCCGCTTTTTGACTGCTTCACCCATCCATAAAAGCTGCCTGTTTTGTCCATTTCTCAGTGTCTTTCTCTCTCTCTCTCTCTCTCTGTCACTCTGTCACTCCTTCACTGCTCCTCGCTTAGATTCGAGAGGGAGAGCAGAGAGCGAGGGAGGGAGTGGCCTTTAGGCGAAAGGCTCGATAACCCACCATTTCTCTTGACCTCTGAAGCGAGGGGGAGGGAGAGAGAGAGAGAGAGCGGAATGGAGAAGGCATTGACGAAAGTGAGCAGCTTGAAGCTCGGGAACTCTTGGATTTCGAAGAGAGCCAAGACGGAGCTCTCCAACATCACCGAAGACATCACCGTGAGTCTCTTTCTTGTTGCCCTGAAATGCTGCGTTATTTTTTTCTTTTTTTTTTCTTTTTTTGGAGTGATCTCTCCGGTAATGTGGCTTGAATGTGATGTCCGCGAGTCCCCTCGCTCCTTCACGATCGACGCCTTTCTGCGAGTGGGATGAACATTGTGACCGGGTGCGACGCCAGATCTGTGGATTCGAGGGGAAATGTGTGGGAACGTTTGTTTCCGGAGGGGACATTTCGAATGTTTGTTTCCGGTCGGCAATGTGGCCGGATCTTTTAATGGGGAATTTTCGCCCGATGAATTCGAAACGCGAGGATTGCGAGGCGAGATTATAGGGAAAGATGGCGGCTTTTAGCTGTCCGTTTGATGGGAGGGATCGAAATTTGAGGTGAAGGTAGTGAAAGTGGCTTCTGTCTTCTGGGTGCATGGGACAGCGGCATTTCAGTCAACTCTTTGGGGTGACCGCTGCTCGCCGTTCTGTGCCGATGGTTGTGAGTTTTGATCTTGGAATAGCTCCCCTAACAGGGTTGTGATCGTCTAGTCTATACCCTGCTTAGTGGAATAAGACTCGGTTTTTCGTCATGCAATAGCTTCCAGTTTGCAATTCAACACTAGTTTGGCTTCTGGCAACCTGACACTAAATTGAAATTTCTAAACTGCACAGTTCGCTCCCAAGAGCACTGTAGGCTAAGTTTGCCATTGCCCATTGAAGAACATAACTTTTAAGATTAGCGTACTTCCTCCGGTCCATTAGATGAGAATTGATGAAGATTGGAACCTTCTCCGCCTTATTAAAATCAAGTTAATTCCCCATCCTTTCTCACTAGCCACGTCCTTGTTGACTCTCAGGACACTTTGATGACATTTCTACTTTCAGCGGCTACTTGTTTCTTGCCCTGAGGATAGCTTCTCTAACATAACTGAGTCTTATGATTTGCAAAGGAGCCATATGGTATTTGCACCTTGGAAAATATCTTTCAGGTTGACGATGACGCGGTTAAGTACCTTGAACTAGAATGCTTAAGACATACGGCACTGTTGAAATTATGTGAAAACAAGGTTGGTCAAATGGTTGCAGAGAGTTAATTCACTGGTATGTCTATTGATAAATTAGCTGAAAGAATCTCCTGTTTTGGTACCCGTGGGCTGCAATCATGAACTGGTACAGTAACATAGCAACCTAAGAGATTTGGGTAAGCAATGAGAGCTTTGCTAAACAATCTGAATTTTGTTGGCCAGCACTTGTTATATTTCAGTAGCTTGATGACATATTTGTGCTTGGCTTTCTTAAGTCAATGTTACTCTAAAGGACTATCAGTTTTTCCTAAGTGGTTTTAGGGAGCGCAAATTTTGGTTTAAATGCTGATGCATTGGAGAAGATATTATTTGTGTTGTGTGGATAGTGTTACCCAAGCGTAATGTTTTATTTATCATCTTGCAAGCCTTCCAGATGGTTTGATGCTGCCAAAGAGCTAAAACCTTTTTTCTTTTTTTCCAGTAAGTAATAAGACATCCTTCTGGTAAAAAAAGTAGCAATATTAAAACTCCCTGGATTTTGTCTTATCGCAGTATGTCTCCAATGCTGTTGAAGAGAAGGCAAAATGGATTTTCAACAAGCTGAAAGGTAAGGAACATTTACTCTTTAGACTTATAGAAACAATCCAGATTTTGTATTCCAAGTTGCCCCATTGGTAAATACTTATGTATTGCAATAAAAAAAAACATAGTTACAAATGGATATGTTTCCATAGCTCTGGTAACTATCTTTACTGTGCACTAATTACCATAGATTTTCCAGCATTTGAAGAGATAAGATGAATGGTTTTTTTAAGAATTGCTGAAGAGACTTTTCTGCTGGATCTTCTTAGCCATCTTTCCTTTTCACACTATTTGGCATCTGTAATTGTATCGTTGTTTATTCCATTAAGTTCTCATATTGCAAGAACTGTTAGATTGATGTTTTGCATCTTGATTTACTTCCCAAATAGGAACCAGCCAGTGCTCTGTCTCAGTTTCAGAAGCTACTCCTTTGCATTAATAAAGTTCATTTTGCTTTTTGGGGGTCTATGAAATATGTCAGTATATGTGTTGTAACATGAAAAAAGATTAATATAAACCATTTACGAAAGTCGTTTTAAATAATTAATCCGTTTCTTTATGTTGATCAATTGTTGTTTCCTCATTTCTAGGAACGCCACAGAAAACCTTGCCAGAGCTTCTTCGAGAGTACAACTTACCACCGGGGCTTTTCCCCCAGAACATAACTTGTTATGAATTTGATGAAGCAAAGGCCAAGCTGATTGTCTACTTGCCCTCTGCTTGTGAGGTTACCTTCAAGGACTCTTCTGGAATTAGGTATGCAAATCGTGTGAAAGCAATTCTGACAAGAGGGAAGCTCACTAATATAGAGGGAATGAAGACTAAAGTCCTCGTATGGGTGAAGGTGACGAGCGTGACAGTCGAGGGCTACAAGTCCGACAAAGTATGGCTCATGGCTGGCGTGAAGAAGTCAAGGCCAAAGGATGCCTATGAAATGCCCCGTGACGCTGTCAGAGTGGAAGAATTTTGATCTCTGCTAAAGGAAAGCAGCATCTCCTATTAATTTTAGACAGTGACGCATAGGTGTCTATATATTTGCATTGTTCGAAGACCAAACTTGCAGCCTCTGCCATTTGATTTTGTTTATAGTTATTAGATGCTGTATCCGGGAATGGATAATTCTCAAATTTACTGCTTTATGCAATTTATGAACGTTAAATCTTAAGCAATCTGGTAAGGCATTTGTAGTAACTTCTCGCGAGACCTGTGGAGAAAGTACAATCCCTGATGGGAAGTTGTGCACTTAAGCATTATCATGCTCTGCTCTCTTCAGTTTGCGTAATGAAGAATGAACGAGTCATTATGAGATTAGTGGGTAAAATGCATGAATACCAGCGAAAGCGAAACATATTCTCGTGACTTGGTAAACGCTCAAGGAGAAGGTTTGAAAACTATTCTCTCTCCTTGACAACGGTTTATCAGACTACTGCTATGGATGGATGATGAAAACTTGAACTTTTCTAGACGACAGCCTGGTGTTCTTCGTCCACTTTTTTGGTTGTACATCTGCGCCCTCTTTTTCTCTAGGCATGCTCGAATTTGAAAGTGCATCCTCATGAAAATTTGTCATTTCCATTCTCACAAAGCCCTGCTCGTTTTGGTTCATGCCTTATTTGGTCCGTCAGAGGAAAATTCCATGAGCTCGGAAAAGTTTCCTACCTACGAAGAGTTCCCTCAAAAATGAAAAGTAGTAGACTGCATAGGATTCTGCAAGTTTTGGGTTAATTCGATACCAAAGGAACGACAGTTAAATAAGAAAATTTCACACGATCGGACTGTTATATGGACAAAGGGTTAAAATCTATGTCCATCATCCAAGTGCATCACAGTTGCCAGACAAATATCACCTTTGAGTTTTTAGTCTGTAATGCAAACCGAGACATTGCTAAATTCTACTCGTTTAAATGCCATTGCATGCAACTATTTTAATCCTTAGGACATTTTTCCCCTATAATAACTGAATATGCCGTTCAATGACAATAGTGTCATCAGTTAACTACCGGATATTACCATTTATGAAGAATTTGCCATTCTTCCTCTCCAACTCGTTGAGATATAACATGAATCTACCAGGAACTACCGGAGAAAAATCGTCAATCGCCATCAGAGATATTTCACTTATTTACAGAAATGTAAGGTCATTATCACCAGTTAATTGTCCAAACTTAAAGTCGATAAAATCTCTCTGTAAATAAAATAGAAGAAAAGAAAATCATTACGACTACCACATTAACAAACTTTGTTTCCCCTTGATTCAACCTCAGAATCATGCAGCATTTTCGTCCGGAATAAAGAAATCAAACCTGACATCCACTGACCCAGACCTATCCCCGGTGTCTTTGTACTCAATATTCGTTATCGCACCAATTTCGTCCTCATCGAGATATTCTGGCTTCACCCTTCTCACAGGTACTGTGACAGAATATACAGTTCCAAGGTCCGCATCAGTAGATACAGTTAGCTGGACTTTATCCTGTGACTCGATTTCCACAAAGTCTGATAGAGCACCAACAATGTTGGTGACAATCTTCTGCTTTGCTTCGTCGCTAACTGCACATCTATCAGAGAAGAGAATCATTTTCAGTCGCTGCTTGGCAATCCTTGCATTGGAGCTCTTTCTAGTCATCCGAGAAGGAAATATTATCTTCCAAGCTAAGTTTAAACGCTCAAAGAAGCTCATGTTAATGGCATTCAGAAGAAAACTCTCTGCTTCTCGGCTAAAAGAACTTGGAGACAGCTGATGATCTCCTGTAGAACCAGAAAGCCGTTTTGATGAACCACGTATGTTGCTACTCTCCAGCACTATGCAGGGCCACTTCGATGAATTCTCACGAATTTCAGATCCTCCATTCAAGGAACCAGAAAACTTTACCTAAGAAAATAACAAAAGATTGCGTTCAAAATTGAGGAAGCCCAATAAGAAAAGATACAAATATGTATCAGAAAACATTGATCAGCTATTTGACAAAAATTTGAACTTAAACTAAAAGAAGAGGAGATCCTCTGACCTTAATTACCTAAAATTGCATAACTGGATAATGCAACTAATTTTTCAAGAACCTGTATACATATTATTACCCACAAAGTCTTAAGCATGCCGCTAATAACTCAAATAAAGGCATACAATAGATTAGCTCTTCTCCACACCCGGGGACTTATTAACATTACCAATTGGGAAAACAAATAGTATGCGGTACTAGTAAACGACTTGTTTATTTCCTTCTTTAGACAATCAATCGACAGAAAGACAGACACATTTTCATGCCATCGACACCACTTCCAGACCATACTGTCCCCACCACCAATAGCCACACAAGGAGTATAATTATGATAAACGTTTTCCTCAGTGAATTAACATGCACAGATCATGTTTGTACTACCAGTCAACCTATCTAACTTACAGAAAGAGGGTGAAAACGGGAGTTTGCTAGCTTGCTTACGAGCTGGCCTTGACTTGTAATTTTCTTCTACTGAAGCCTTCGACACAAGTCAATCAAGGCCCAGAAAAGAGAAACTTAGGAAGCATCCAAAAAGTGAGACATGCAACTAGGAAATCAAAGACTACTCAATGCATTAAAAAGGATCAGCGCAAAAGAGTACTTAGTCAACGAATGTGGTTAAGTGGCATCCAGAAACAAGGGCAAAACCAAGGTTCACCCGAAAGATTGGTATGGGGAGTCGGGAAGGATAAGATAACAAAGTTAAGTTCCCAAATTCTACAAACAGAAAAGACATACTTAGAGCAGATGAAAGTCTATTCCTGAAGACAGTTTGGCGGCAGGTATAAAATCTGATTAACGGAGGAATGAAATGACCCTAAAGCCTACAAAAACCCTCTTGTAATTAAGCTATCCAGCTAAAATAAGGGAAAAGACACACTATGGTTTTTAACAAGTTCCAAACCTGAAACGAAAAACAGACGAGTGCCTGCAATTCCCCACCTAAACCTAAACTGCTACGACCCTAATTCACAATCCTAAAAGCCCGAAACTCTGAATCAGCACGAGACCCGGATACCGTCACAACACCAAAAAGTTCGGAAACATCAAGAACTACCAATTATAAAGCTCGAATATCAAACCACACGCTCCGTTTAAAAACTGAGCACCCACAATGAGGAGGAAAAGAAAGACCGAACAAATCAACAGCAGCATTCCGCAGAGCTACACCCAAAACCCTCAAAATGGCGGGCGGATTCAGTCAAAACCCCCAATTCACCGGTTGCATCATCGCTCAACCAATCGATTCTAGCATCTATTAAACATGCCGCAGCGCTGCGAACTAAATTTCATCGCGGAGACGAGAAATGCACGAAATTTCAGCTCGACATTTGGCGGGAATGAGCTGAAACGGGCGCCAGAGAAGGAAAAAGATGGTACCTTTGAGGTGGAGAAGGGCAGAGAGGTACGAACGGGGTGGGCATGGTAAGAGGCGAGAGTAGCAGACACCTTCAGATCCCCAGCAATCGCCATTTTCGCTCGACTCGCTTCTCTCTCTTTCTTTCTTCCTTCCCCTTCTTCTCCTTCTTCTTCTTCTTCGGTTTTTGCTTCACTAGTTCACTTCCTAGCGCATCGGGAGACGGAACAGCGAGCTCACCTGAAACGTGGTACTTCTTCAGGCCCAATTGAAGCCCATGGAGCTGGCTGGCCCGGCCCATGGGTTCCTCGCAACCTGGACTTGCCTCATCTGCCATTATGAGCATGAGTAGGGGCGTTCTATTAGGGGTGTGTAACCAGACCGGATATACCCAGGAACCAGATCGGCCCACCCGGAAAACAGGGTCAGGAATCGGTTCCTATAAAAACCGGTCTGAGAACCGGTTCCTAAAATTCGGAACCGATTTAAACCGGTCCGTAAACCGGGTTTGATTGATTACCCACTTAGGAACCGATTCCCAGACAAATTTGGGAATCGGTTTTATTAGTATAAGTCCAAAACCTTTTTTTTTTCCTTTTTTTTTTAATTTTTATTCTCGCAATCATACGACGTTTTTCTTCTTGGCTCTCAAATACACACGGCGCTACTCCTTCGTCATTTCTCTTCCTCACTTGCTTCCCTTGCTCATCAGCTCCCTCTCACACCGTCCGACAAACGGACGGTGTTTGTCGCCGCCAAATTCTTGTGTATAGCATGGATTGACTCACCTAATTTCTTTATTATAGGAGGATTTATGCTTGCATAAATGAGTAGTTTCATGTAGTAGTTATGAGGATAAGACTAATATTAGATCCATGTTTGTTACTAATTATTTGTCTTATGATTTTATTTATTATAATTAGCTCTGGATCTTTAATTTTTCGTTTAGTCAAAAGGTTCATGTATTTATTTATTACAAGTGCTTAATGTTTTGATACAAATTATAAGGATTATGTTATATCAACATAAAATTCGAAATTATATAGGATATCGAGAGATCCAATAAAAACAGTGTTGACCTTGAACCGGATTGGAAAAATAGGGTGGATTGAGTACATGGTCTAATATAAATAGGATCGGATACAGGTCCAAAAAAGAGGAATCAGTTATAACATGATCGGATACGAAGTTTAGGTCTAGACCTACCCACCCTGGATCCAATCACCCCTACATTCTATGATTCAATTCAATTCGCTTTGGTTGCTTTCGATTTTTTCTTCTTCATTTTTGTCTTGTGGGGCACATTGCACTTTGGGACCGGAATTTCATGTGTAGCCAAGGAGATCTCGGGGTTCACGCACATTGACCTCGCTATTTTCAATTTAAGAGGTTATATTTGAAGTCATATTTGTCATTTCATAAGTGACAATCTTATTTAATAATTGATATGTTTGGACATAATTAATTTACGTACTCATGCAGAGATTATTGAGGCAACAGCCTAGAGACTTCATGCCTCTTTCTTTTTATAAAACAATGCTACATTTATTCCCCCACTCTCTTTCTCACTTCCTGATCCTTTGACATGATTTGAATGTTTTATGAATTCATTGATGGTGAGTAACGGGACAATGTAGAGCTCGATCCTCTAGTAGAAAGCCACGTACCTCTTCACCATCCTCTTCGCAAAGGTGTGTGCACAAGAGAGATGATTGACTAGAGACAACTAAGGCTCCGTTCGTTTCGCGGAAAATAACTTTCAGGAAAATATTTTCCAAAATTTCCGGTGTTCGGGTGGGCGGAAAATCACGGTCAAGGAAAACATTTTCCGGTCAACGGAAAATTCCTTCTTTACATCTTGGAAAATGATTTCCTCTTTTGAAGAGGAAATCATTTTCCAAGCCTCTCGCCTCTCGCACGAGCTCTCTTCCTTCGGTTCTCGTTCTCTCTCTCTCTCTCTCTTGCTCTCCCTGCTGCGAAGTCAGCTTCGACAACGTCCTTCTCCGGGACCAGCCTCCGCCCTCCCTGGCCGCTCCTGCCCACCTGCTCCGGCCGGGGCGCCGCCGCCACCGCCCTTCCCCGGTGGCTCGAAGCCGCTCGGGAGGATCCGGCTCAAGAGGGAGCTCCGCGGCGGCGCCGGGAGGCTCGCGGAGAGCCCGCTGTCCAGGCCGCTCATCATGCGGTGGCGAGCCGTGAACTCGTTAGATCTGGCGGCGGAGCTCGCAGCTCGCCGGATCTAGCGGCAGAGCTCGAGCTCCCGATCCAGGCGAGCTCGAGCTCTGTCACTAGATCCGGCGAGCTCGGGTGAGATCGGCCAAGCCTCAAGCTCGCCGAATCTGGCGGCAGAGCTCGCGGCTCGCCGGATCCAAGCGAGCTCGAGCTCTGTCGCCAAATCCGACAAGCTCGGGTGAGATCGGCCGAGCCTCGAGCTCGCCGAATTTGGCCACCGGGTCTTGGTCGGCCAAGCGTAGGCCATCGTCGGGCGGGGAAGGAGGTGGCGGCGGCGGAAGGAGGAGGAAGAAGGAGGAGGAAGGAGGCGACGGCGGAGGAAGGAGGAAGGAAAAGAAAAAGAAAAAAAGAAAAATAAATAATAAAAATTTCGATTTTTAAAATATAAATATTTAAAAAAATCATTTTAAAAAAATATAAATAAATAAAATAAATTTTGTGGTCAATTAAAAATATTAAAATTTAATTTTTGATAATTTTTCTAAACAATTAAATGAGCTAATGAACGGCGGAAAATATTTTCCACTCAAATTTTAGGACTTTTAGTAGAATACGGAAAATAGAGTCATTTTCCAGGAAAATGACTTTCGGGGAAAATGTTTTCCGAAACATGATATCTTCCGCGAAACAAACGGGCCTAAGATTAGAGATGAAGTCCAAAAACAAGCCATTGTCATCGACAGGAGATTTTCAAGACATAATAATGGGATGAGAAAGTGGTCAAAATGACCAAGCACGTCTTAAATTTCTAGAGATTTAGGATTTCATGAGCACTCTAAATATTTATAGGAGCAATATGGACTATTCATGTAGAAAAAGGGTTTCTCCCTCTTATTTGCATCGTCTCACAAATTCAACACAATAAAAGAAATAGAATATTTTCAACCGAGTGAGTGATAAATTGAGAGAAAGATTAAATCAATTATATTCGACTTGTACTTTATTTTGCATGACATTCTTTATCTTAACGGCAAATTAAGGATTCCATGTATCGATTGGGTAAATCATGGTGCTTGTGTTTGGGCTCTAACTTATAATTAGCTTACTCCGTAACTGACAAAAAAAAAAAAGAGAAAGAAATACGTATGGTTATTACATTAATATAAAAAAATTTATAAAAATCATTTTTCTGGTTCTGGAAAAAAAAAAAAAAAAAAAATGTCTCCCTTATTCGGCGCGTACGACGCTGAAACAAGGGGGAACCTGGTCAGGAATCGGCATTAGCCAAACACAAAAACGGCAGAAGCAGAGCAGAGAAGAGAACCGAACAGGAACCAACCTCGGCACGAAGCAGAGAACTTGGACAGCGCTTCTGTCGGGGGTTCGCCTCCGAATCCGTGAATGGGGAGATGGAGATCCGCCTCCCGTCTCCTCGTCCTCGCCCCCGTCGCTAATTCGTCCCCTAAGCCCCGCTTCTCCTCCTCCTCCTCCTCCTCCTCCTCCGCCGCCGCCGCCGCCGCCGCCTGTTCTCGTCCTCTTCGTCCCCCTCTCCCTCCAGCTCCGTCGCGGCTCGCGGTCTTCGCCGACTCGATCTTCGCCCGGCCTCTCTCCGCCGTCGCGGCGAGGGCCTACTTCGACGGCGACGAACCGGGCCGCTCCTGCCCGTCGCCCATCAGGGACGGGGACGAATCCGAGAACATTCCCATCAAGTCCTACTTTCTTTCCACAAGGTCTGTTCAAGCTCAGCCCTGTTCTTTTTTTCTTTTATTTAATTAAATATGGGTGTCGATTCGTGGCTAGATTGTTTTGGTATTTTATTTCCGTTGACGAGGCCACTGAGTTTAGTTCAGTGCTTGCTTTTCTGTGTGGTTGCTGGTGGTTTTCTCAGATTCGTGGTTTTGGCAGTATCGATTTGAAGAGCCTGCAAGCGGAGAACTTGGGCAATGTTCTCCCTCCCACCTCTCGCTCCTCCAATTATATCGCCCTTAAATTTTCTGCTCTCCCTTCGGACATTAGAGTAAGATGGGCTCATTTACTTTTTTGGTTGGACTTTATACGGTATCTGGAGTTTTGTGGCATGTAGTTGGTGGTGATAATATTCAACTTGATATAAGGCAGTCCGTATATTATTGCTATGCTGGGTAGTCAGCGTCACACCGCAACTCTACATGTATAGGAGAAATGACACCGGACGCGGTCTTGTATACATAACCAACGTGTACCCATTAGCAAAATAAATATCCGTCTTTGTATCTTATCACAATTCAACTCCCAATTCTGTTAGAAGGGTGGTGGACAGAAATGAGCTTCTTGACCTCTCATTTGTTCGAGTTTGCCCGAGAATTGGTTCCTGGTCCTGGTCAGAGACCACTGTGTTCGTGCCAATTGATACAGCCCTGGAGAGCAGCTTTGGCTAAAGCTCAAGCAGTTTCTTGAAAACTCTGCCTCTAGCTGAACAACCTGAAAGAAAATGAGACGAATGGTATGAGTTGAGATAGTTAGTTGCATGTTATGTCTGAAATAGTCCTTGTTGGGTTTGGATTGTTATTATGGAGACGTTTTTTGGTGAAATTTAGAATTCTGATCCTATTACCAGCTTGCTGTTTAACAAATATATAGATAGATACATATGTTGATAAGGCTGACGTTGGTCGTGTGTTTGAGGCCGCATCCTTCTAATAGGAGGATGGCCATGTCATTTCCCCTATACTTGTAGAGTTGGGGTGGGACAGTCAGCGTTTCAGCTTGTGATTATAATTCTCAGGCAAAGTCACTTCACTCTGTCATGATGTCATGGGATTTGCATTAATTTGATTTTTGAGACTCAAGTACACGTGTTTAAGCTGGCAAAACATTTACTAAGGCTTAGCCAGGACTATGCACATCGTCTTAGTTTTAGTTTATTAACGCTTTCTTTTCTAAAGTACAGGACTTGATTTCACTTCTGCAATCTCATAATGATGACAGGGCTTACTGATGTCTTCTAATTCATGGATGGATGAGTGATTTCTGTTGCTCAGGACGCTGCAAAATAAGTCACAACACTATGGGCTTTTATCGAATTACATATCAATATGAATTACGTATTATATTGATATAATTGTTTAACTTAATTTTCTTTTCTTAGTTCATGATTGTGCTCATATTTTCTGTGATGATGATAATAACAAGATGACATTTTTAGGGTCTTGGAGCCAAAGAGAGAGCAAGTCACTGCCGCTACATGGTCGTATTTCAATATGGATCTGTCATACTGTTCAACATTGACGATCACGACATTGAAACTTGTCTGAAAATTGTGAGAAGGCATGCCAGTGGATTGCTTCCACAGACATGGAAAGATGGTAAGTCTTTCTGTTAATAGATCATTTCTATTACAGGATACTTTAAGCTGGTGAAATGAACTCTTTTCTACTTGTGCTCTGTGATGTGTTTTCTCTCAGCATGTGCATAACTATGTGCTTGCAAAAGCTACTTAAACTTCTAGAATGTCTTTTTTGGTTCAGTTCCAGTGGTTAATTCAGTTTCCAACTTTTCATAGCCACTTGAAATTTGCATGTAAACGAGAACAAGTGTCCTCTCTGACTGAATTATCTACTGACATAGAGGAATATTTTGCGACCCTGATGTCCAGTTTCCTAGGGCCTCACAGTCCATCTAAATATAGGAGAGATGTTGTACGGTTACATGGTCAAATGTTTTTGAATTGCCCAGTACCTTCATGCTTGTCATGTTGTTAAGCAGGTGTTTTTACCACCAGTTATCATTATCTAGGGGTAGATGCTAGAACTATGCTCATACATGCGATTGATCTCCTTTGAATTGTCCAATTTTGTTTCCAGATTATGCTGTGAAAGAACAGCCGCTGTTAGACGAGGATATGGAGGGGGGCCCTGATTATATTGTTCTCAAAGCCTTGGATACCGATGGTATCCGAATTATTGGAAGTGTTCTTGGTCAAAGTATTGCTTTGGATTATTTTGTTTCACAGGTAAATCTTTTTCTGAGCTTTATGAGGACTCATCCCGGGAAGATTGTTCTGGTTGTTTGCCAAAGGCAGTTGCTGGCTTCTTTCGCTGCTGCATGGCTCGTATATATCTTCTACATGCAAATCTTGCAAAATTATGGCATATAAATTTTGTAGATGCATAGCAATTTCTCACCTGCATCTAATAGAACAGTGATGATCAAGTCATTTTTTGCTTGTGGGATTCACTTGTTGCCCACACCTATTATGGTTGGTTTTATCAGTAAACTTCATTGAGGCAGTTAATATACAAGGCTAAACGCATAAGTCTCTGGCTTAGATTGATGGCATGGTCGAGGAGTTTGCTTATATCAATCGGAAGATGGAGACCACAGGAACCTTTACAATGGATAGGAAGAAGCTCCTTCAACTTGTTGGGAAGGCTAATTCAAATCTAGCCGATGTAATTCTCAAAGTTGGTCTTTTTGAGAGGTAAAAATCTATAATAGCTCATTGTTTGTCAAATGCCATCAAGATGCTTGGATGTTCTTTCTGTTAAGTATGTGAGAATAGCTAGGTGACATGAGCAAACTAGCGTATTTAGAATTCTATAAAGCAGCTTGTCTAGGAGAATAGCTTCGCGAGTCACTCTACTTTGCAGTCGTCTTTCCAGTTTCTGTGGTCTGTGTACCTCTACAGGTTAGGAAATTTAAGATCTCTGTATCCTGCAATTACGTTGGTCATTAAGGACAACCCTTTGCCTTGATTTTTTAACCCAACAGAACTATAGGTTTGGCTAGCAATCTTCTTTCTATTGTCATATGCAGATCAGAAATTGCTTGGAGGGAAGCAAAATATGCACAGATATATGAGTACCTGAGGGAGGAGTATGAGGTCACTCAACGTTTTGGTAATTTGAATTTCAAGCTAAAGTTTGTGGAGGTATTATCTCTTCCTCAATGCTTTTATGCTTTCATCTTTTCTTAAGGATTCTCAGTGTATGGTCCATAGGTTGGGTTTTTCCATACGTACTTCTAGTCATTTCTTTGTGATACTTAATACGAATTTGGTGATGAATTTCCTTATTGCAGCACAACATTCATTTTCTTCAAGAAGTCCTACAGAACAACAGGTCTAATTTGTTGGAGTGGTGCATCATCTTCCTATTAAGCATTGAGAATGTCATATCGCTCTATGAGATTCTTAAAGACTCAATTCAAGTCCCTATATGATCGGACAAGCAGTTGGGAGAAACTGGACGAATGTTGTTGTCAAACATCAATGATTAAAATATACTGCACAATCAACCATTCTTTATTCATTAGATAGCAGTCCAGCAACAGAGAGAAATGTAGAGACTGCCATTTTCTTCCATTTTCTAGGTCATGGCCTAGTCTGTCTTTGCAATTAAGGAAGATGATGTAATTTTAATGTCTTAATTCTTACTTCTCAGCCGTTACCTACTCTGTTATGCCTTGGCAAGCCTGTTAATGCAATTGCTCGCTGTCAATTGCCATTGACGTTATGCTGCTAGTTTAAAACTTCTCTCATGGGCAGCCGACAGCCTTAGTTGAACCGCATTTTATCATGGGAAGGAAAATAAATCTCTTGTAGTAACATGGGGGTCCAGTTCAAGTGGTTGAACTAATTACTTATCAATAAGTCGGGCGGCATCTTTGAGGAGCTCTTTATTGATTGTTGAGCAATTTGTCACCCTTACATGAATCAAAGAGTCAACAATATTGATAGTTGGCTTCGTTTGCTTCGACAAATTAAACTGGAATTTGAAGGGAAAAAAACTCTTTTCTCATCAGGCTCTTCCGCTTTTCTTATTCCTGTCTTCCCCGAAGGGAGAAAAGATGCAGTCTTGTCTCAAACATCCAGATAAAATCAAGCAGAAATGTTTGACTAATGTATGCATCCATGTACATTAAGTTGGGTGACGGATTGCAAAATCTCGTCCTACAAATCAACCCTTGGCAACGCCTACCCAGCAAACCGAATGGCTGTTCCAAGCCAGTCATCAGGTGTGTTTCCTGTCAAATCCCCGCTCAGTGCCCTAATTGAGTGGGTCGTTGCCGCCTGAGTCCATGAAGAAGAAAATCTAAAATTGTTGATCTCTGGAAAGTCTGGTAAGTTAAAAGAGCAAACTTGAAAAAGTAACCTGCACAATGTAAACATCAATGCCAAGCTTTGCAATAATTGCAGCTTCCAAAATCTTGGTTTCCATTCCCCCAGTCGTATCATGAGCAGCTGCTGTCATTTTAACTGTTCACAAAAATTGACACAAAGTGAATTGGATGTTGAAAGGTTAGTTATGACATGGTCCAAACCCAGATCAACTCACGTAGACCCAAACAAAGAGATAGTGATGGGCTTCATTCAAATATATAAAGCGGAAAACTCACATGAAGTCAGAATGAAATCAGGCATTAAAAGAGCATGTACATGTGTTTATGCCCTAATAGTCTCTTCAACTAACCATGATTGTCCTCAAGAGGTGGTTTCACAACAGACCAACTCCCATCTTCTCTCACAGCTGTTGCATTAAAAATTTTTGGTTAAGGGTTGCAGTTCTGAAAGTTTGATCTATTAATAATGTCCAATTTTAGTCCGCAACTCAGAAGTGAATGCTCACCAATCTCCTTTAGAAGCACGGCATCAGGTTCTGTGGGAGGACGGTCATATACCCCAGATACATCTGTCTTGACATTAATAGGATCACATGCTTAAGATTTCCAACTTAAAATGAGATATTAGGGGGTCAATACTCATCTCTATGCCTGGTAGCAACAGCCAATCAGTTGATGTTTACCTCCACTATCAGCCTAGAGTGGATGTTTGAAATTAGAAGCTTGTGCAGCGGCTAAATATTCAGGCATTTAAATGATGCAAATGGTGTTACATTAGTGGACATGATAAAACTTACATAGTTAAGTTTGCACATGTTTGGAGTGACTAATAAGAAAGCCAAATATAAGGGGGAAAAAAAACCATGTAAGGAGAAATGCAAGTCATTATCAAATACGCATGGTGGATACAAGGAAAACCACATAATCAGGCTTCAAATGCTCTGCCAGATGACGTATGATAACATCTCCACTCAAAATAGTGCAGCCCTGGTAAAACAGAGAACGTGGTACCACATTATGAGTCATAGTTGGAAAGGTGTACAAGATTACAGCTTAAAGATGAGATAAGGAACCTGTAACTCGTCAAGCACTGCATCTCCATGAAGGACCTGGAATGCATGCCAACCAAACAAGTTTTTAGCTCATTTATATCCAAGCAATAATGTACTAGTCATGTCTGCCATAGCCAGGCATAATGAAGTAAAGCTTGGTAGCAAAATGATGTTAACAATACTAATGTAGCTGTTACATCCCAGTCAAACAAAAACCATAAATGCAACATAGATGCAGTCTTACCATTTCTCTGCTTTGATAATTGCCCTAAATCAGGATAATGCAACTAAGTCGTGCTAAACATGTTTTCATGATGAGAAGGTCTTTTGATTTGATTTCTTAAACAGTTCATTCCTGAAGGTAATGTTGACTTATCAGAACTATAGACTTTCCTTTTTTTATTTTTAGATTTGATTATTTTAATTATAAAACAACTCAAGTGTTTCAAACTATACAACCATTAACATTTAATGTTCCTCTTAGTTGCGAAACATTTTCAAATGCAGCTGTTCATTTTTGGTGGAAAAGTCATTAATAAAAGTCAAAACCTCCACTAAACAGACACTTTTCCTTTCCCATCAGCAAGAATAATGGAAGTGACTATCATGGATTGTTTTGAGAAAAGGAAAGCTTGTTCTTTTTTTTAATGACTGTTCATTTCAAGTGATTCTGACATCCAAAAAAAACTTTCTTGCATGAAGTGGACAGTAAATAAAACTGAAGAACGCATGTCTTTGACACGTCATGACATAATATTTTGCTTTTCACAAGAAAAATCATATAAAAGACTTCACCACAACAATCTGTTGCTCTAGAGGACAAGAATTTGTGAACTTACAGGGATGAAACCTGAATCAAGAGCCTTAGCTACTGTGGACAAATTGGCTGAGGCAATCTGAAAACATTGACAGCTGAGGATCAGAAAGGAACTAAGAACACCTCATAAGGAATAAATAAAAACCAGAGAAAAGTTTGCTCATATGCTGAATAGGTTTCATGAAGCAGTCAAGTGATCTCTCTATATGTTGGTACAAAAAAATATAGTATCTTAAGGTGCCTCTGACATTCTTTCCACGAGTCGACCATCCACATGAAAAGGGAGAAAGTCCAAGAGAAGGGAGGCCCTCTGCAGCAAATAAAACTCCCCATCAGCATTATCTTTACCTTGAGATCAAGCCCAGAAACTGAGCTTCTTATCACTTCCAAGATCAATCTGTTAATTCATTAAGACAAGTTACAATTTTATAATAGCGAAAAAGCAGATAGCAGAGTAATTTGGATGCAAAGTGTGGCACATGTTTGATGGTTGGCAGAATACACGGTGGTCAGCGTAAAAGTAAAAGTAGAATTCATTAACAAATGAGCCTCATTAATTGAACATGTCAAAAGAATATCAGCCTCTCAAGTTTATGCTTGATTAACATAGAAATTCATGAATGGCTGCATAGTTTTGGTGGGCTCCTAGCTAAATTTAGCACCCATTTTGGGCACTGTAACCTTAACCAAACACATTAACTGACAGGTATCTTCTCGGAAGTCAGTTTTTGAGACATGAGTTTTGCTCCAGTTGGAAGAAAAGAAGCAACACACACAGACATAGAACAACCGTGCAGTAAAAGTTGGACACTAAATGTGAATCACTACCTCTTGCTAGAGCTCTAACAACTTCAAGATTGAGTGTGCTAACCTGCATGTTTGAAAAATAAAAGTAGTTATAAAAAGAAATACACAATATGGCCAGGAAAAAGGAAATGAAGTATCTAATTTCCACTAAAGACTCCATGGAGCAAAGACAGAAGATTGCATCTCCAACATGAACAGCACATTTGATGCCTGCCGGAAAATCAGAACCATCTTGAAAACTCAACAAATAATGAATAGCGACTTGTAATTCATTATAAATATAATAACGGTGGAAGTAACATTTAAGCTGTCATCCAGCGTCATCCAGCATTATTGTTTAGTTGGTGACAACGATGTAATGCTCCTCAAAAGTTCATAAAGCTTTTAGCATTGGATGACTGGAACAGCTTTGGTTAGCATGTTAGTCCAACCACCAACACTCAACATCAGTCAAACTATTTTTAAAGACAAATGATAATGAAAAAAGAGATGGTGACCCTTTTCCTGTTGCTAGCACACTATCATGTCAAGGTGACGGACCATGTTTGGAAGCATAAATTAGTTTTCTCGGTCAATAAGAAAGTAAAGTCTCCAAATAGGGAGGGATGACAAATGGGAAATCACGAGTATGTAAACAGGAGGGTGAACAAAGGAGGTTCATTGATCTTTAGAATACTTAAGCTGTCCTTCTCCAGGAACTGAGCTATCATATGGTAAGCAAAGTCACTTCTAATTGTCCACCAATTCTCATTCGCTCTTCTTGAGAACTGAGCCATCAAATTTCTCACAGGATGACTTCCAACTACTCAGATAAGCACCCCAAGATTTCAACAAGTGACAAAAAAAAGATCACATCCCAGAACGCCCAAAAACCCCATGTTACATTGGACGTTTCACATCTTATCTTTCTTCTTTTCTTATTCTGTTTGTTTAGGGTTCCCAAGTAGAAGAAGTAATTTATTGAGGTCATACTTATTAATATGAATTACTTATATCAACGATCATTTAGATATGTATTATTGTTACAGAGCCATTTTCAGAAAGTAAAGGCACCTGCAATAATTATAGCAGCTAGACATGCGGAGACACTGTCAATGGATAGACATCCCAAAGGAAGAGAGAGAAATGAAGCGATCAAAGAAACAAAAGACTGAATCTCACTGAAATACGCGTAGCAACAAAACCAGCCTTCACTATAGGTCGTTCCAAGCCTCCTTTATGAACCCCAGATTGGCTAGCCTGAAAATGCCCGAAAGAACCTGAATTCCACATCAACAATTCAATTACTCACAAAACCACAATAACCAATAAAATAATTGAACGTGATCTTTAAGGAGGGATTTAGTTTGCTCCTCCCCATATGTTGGAAACTAAAGGTCACAAATTTAGCTGCGCTTGCCCTTCCTCGTGGAAAAGATTGTAATCACTGTGCAATAGCTCAAGTCTTATAAAGTAACAGCAGACCCAAAATTTAGCAATCCATAACTGACCTGCTCCATGGACGACAATGAAACTGCTAGACTCCGACAACTCTTGGTAATCATCCACGTTGACGGGTATCCCCAACTTTCCATTTCTCTTGCTCCAATCCATCCCTGGGACCTTTGACGAAGAAGGACCCGAGATCATCACTTGCCTAAGCTGTGTTGACACCATCTCAAGATGAGCCTCGTTGATCTTCTCTAAATCATTTTTGCACGTGATAGCCGCCCCTCCTGTGCCATGGACATGGCATATCATCATATATTTCTTAAAGTCAAATAAGAATCAAACAAGACACCGCCATCTCAACTTTAAATCGGTATTCCCCCGCAATTGCAACACCCTTGCTTATTAAAAGAAATCATCCACTGCTCTCCCCAGTATCAAGAAACTAACAGTAGTTTTTTTTTTTTTTAAATATAACTAACAGTAGTTCAAAGAAGCAGAACATTATCCTTTTGCACTTGTTACTGGTCTATGCACGTGTGGCTTCACGAAGAACAGAGGTGAACCCATTGACTACCCAGCAAAAAGAAAAGCAAATCTTGACACAAGAAAACTGATTGAGACCAATAGACGAACACGAGGTCAGCATGATCTGGAAGAACGGGTCAGCTACCGCGAGAAGATTCACGCATTGGGTTTGGGAAGCGACCCATAATACACAAGAAAAACGGACAAAAAAGAAAAGAAAGAAAACAGGAAAAGATGAGACGAGAGAAAAGGAGAGACCAAGTTTGACGATGCACCGGAGCGGTTTGACGAGGC
Source organism: Eucalyptus brandiana (assembly GCA_014182725.1). Classification (NCBI taxonomy): domain Eukaryota; kingdom Viridiplantae; phylum Streptophyta; class Magnoliopsida; order Myrtales; family Myrtaceae; genus Eucalyptus; species Eucalyptus brandiana. The sequence goes on from CM024669.1 coordinate 38,017,269, forward strand.
AGGGGTGCTCCGATGGCTGCTGCTCCATCACCGTGCTCGTGGGTCTTCTTCGAGCTCTTTGCTCGCTCGCTTTCTTTATTAAAGACGCTCTCTTTGCTCTTGTCCGAGCCCTCCGCGTCCTTCCCTTCAATGAAGAAGACGCTCCCTTTACTGAAGAAGAAAAGTTCCCAACTTTATTGGTCCTTTGCAGTTAAAAAATGGAAAACGAAGGAGCTGACAGCTTTATCGAGATCCGGGTTCGCTTGAATTGAGTTGGTCGCAATGACAAATCACGCAAGTTCCCATCTTTGACACAAGTGTAACGTGATCGACGGCTGTGGTTATCTGGGATTCCCGCATGCTGTAAGATCATTAAATGGACGCCGAACCTCGGAGGAGATGCTGACCCTCGTGGACAATGTTCCGCACATGAAGAAGCTTAGAGAAGAGTTGAAAGCCTCGAGCTTTCCAATTCCGCGAGATTCGATTCGATTCGATATGTTGAACTTCTTGTGGAGGAAGAGAGAGAGAGCGAGAGAGATGGAAAATGAGAGATTTTGAAATTCTCCCACGCAGGGCTTATTTTACTTATTTGTCTTTAGTCATCCATCCACGTCCAACTTTAATGTCTGCATTTATTTCGATTACGAAATCGCGTTCGGTAGCTTGTGTGATTAGGTAGCTCCCAAATGTCAGTCAGATAGTTTATCTCTCATCTGATGTTTGATATGATTTTCCCTATCAATCAGAGATATTTAGATTAGTTTACATGATTTAATTGTCTCGTCTGAATAAAATAATTTTTTATATTGAAATATCCTAATAATGAAATTCATTCTTTTAATGTACATGTGATATTTCTCTATCTATTCTTTTAAATTTATGTTGAAATCATTTTTTTAATCATCCAATCACGTTCAACTTTAATATCACTTTTATTTTGATTAGGAAATTGTTTTTGGTAACATGCATGATTATGTAGATCCCAAATAAGATAGTTTATCTCTTATCTAGCGTTTGATATGGTTTCTCCAATAAGAGATGTTTAGATTGGTTTATATAATTTAATTGTCTCACTTGAAAAAAAAAAAAAATCATATTGAAATATCCTGCATCAATTAACGATAATGGAATTCATTCTTTTAATATACACACAGTATCCCTATATCTATAAATTTAAATTTTTTGTTGGACTTTAATATGCCATTAGAACCAAGTTTCTACCTCTTATCTATATCCATTAGTCAAATTTCATGTGTTATTCCTAATATGAATATTTCTCATCACTTAACTGCAATAGGTTTATATACTTTTTATGTGCATGTGTCTCGCTCTATTTATCATTTTAAATTTGGGTTTTAACTTTTCTAACCTCGTGTTGTGTGAATTAAAAAAAAAATCAAAATGAAGGAGGCCCAAGCCTGAGTCAAGTGAAGGGAGTGGCTTCTCACGCAAGCGACCTGCCGATCGCTGCTCTCAGTCCCCTCGACAATGGTGCCTTTAGATTTGTGGATCTTTGAAGTAGATGATGAGATGAGCATGATCTCAATGGAGGCCATGGACTTTAATCGACCACCACAAGACAATCACTTTCTAAAGTGACAATAATCATAGGCATAACGGTCTTTTATCGTGATTATACATTATTTCTCTCTCCACTTTAAGTCTGAACACGGCGATTATCACAATGTGATTGTATGGACTTTGGTAGATACTCATATTAGAAAAAAACGATTAACGAGTCCTTATTAGAAATGCACAAAAATATTGAATGAAATAGTATATATAGATGCTATCTAAAATGAAATCGAATTGCTACACGCAACTTCGAGAGCAATTTCCCGAAATTTTTTTTCCTTTTTTTTTTGGGGCAACTCACGTCAACGAAAGAAAAAAAAGGTAAAATCGTGGAAAGATGTCGTGTCCAATACCGGCAGTAACGCCGTCATTTTATAACATCCCGTCGAAATCTTAGCTGTCCAAACCAAAGGTGCCCCCTTTTGTCAACGTGTTCCCCAAAATTCTCAAAAACAATTCATTTATCGAACATTGAAAAATCGATAAAACGGAAAGGCAAAAGGAAAAAGAGGAAAAAAAACAAAAAAACACATGGTCTCTCCCTAGAGAGAGAGAGAGAGAGAGAGAGAGAGAGAGAGAGACTTGCAGTTGCAGGTGAAATGGTGGCGTGGACTTTCTTGTACTGATTTCCGTAGTTCAGATCCTGAGACGCTCCCCAAGACAGACAGAAAAGACAGCGACCCATTAACCCAGACGCAGACAAACTTCGATTTCCACCTTTGGAAGAGGAGGAAGATCACCAGAGCAACGTGGGTGGGAGGGAGAGGGAGACAGCAGACTTTCTTGATTTTCTTGATTTTCTTGATTTTCTGGTCGCCGAGTATGGCCACGGACGAAAAACCGCCGCAGCAGCCGCCGCAGCCGCCGCCGTCGTCGGCGTCGGCGTCGTCGGCGAAGCCTCCCGCGCGGCCCACCATCACTCTCCCCCGCGCGCCTCCATCGACTCCTTCTTCTCCAACGGCCCCGCGGCCACCTCCGCCGGGGGGCTCGGCCTCAGCCTCGGCTTCAGCCCCGGCCCGATGACCCTCGTCTCCAGCTTCTTCTCCGACTCCGACGAGTACAAGTCCTTCTCCCAGCTCCTCGCCGGCGCCATGGCCTCTCCCGCAGCTCAACGCCCGCCCCCCTCCGCCGGGGAGCCTGCTTCCGCTCCCGCTCCCGCTCCCCCGGCCGCGGCCGCGGCCGGCGACGGGGAGTTCCGGTTCAAGCAGAACCGGCCCGAGGGTTTGGTAATTTCGCCGCCGCCTCCCCTGTCGCCGCTCTTCGCGGTGCCTCCCGGGCTTAGCCCCACCACGTTGCTCGACTCGCCGGGGTTTTTCTCGCCGGTAACGGCCACTAGCTCATATATACTGCTTTGAAAATGGTTCTTTCCAGTTTCAATCTGTCACTGTTATTGATGTCAAGAGAATCCGGATTTTGAGGGCATGAGTGCCATTAAACGATTAGTTGAGTTGTTTGCTTCTGCTTAAATCAAGCTTTATCAAGGAATCATGTGTAGAGAAGAGTTTCGTATTGTGCTGGACTTGGAATGACATAATAAACTAAATTGAGTAAGGAAAAACTGTTTCTGGAGTGGAGATTTGCCAAGAGAGATAATTAGTATTGAATGAAATGCTTCGGGATTGCTGTAGGACCTGTTGTAAAAGGAGGAAGGTTGCTGCTCAACTTGATATTATAAGCTTGACGTGCCAAATTTTTCCAGAGAAACTTTGGTTTGTTAGGTTGGGGCTTCAAGAAGTGTCATAATTGTATCGTGATTGTTATTGAGTTCTGACTTGGCTTTTATCAAAAGGAGCGACTCAGAAGTTGGTCTATACTGTTCTTTTGTTGGTAATTGCTTAATGATTGCCAACTTACCAACTTTAAGTATACTTTGCCAAATTCTCCTTTTTTAGCTCCATGAGATATTTTCATAACGCCGAGAAAATGATTTCTGATTATGATTAGATCCAACACAATGTTATCTGAAACGGCTTCTCTATCTATTCGTTTTTGTTTTTTCTTTCTTAACATCTATTTCTTTAATAGGAAATACAAGTAGCAGAATCCTCCAAAGCACAAGCTGTACAATACTATCCATGAATGAATTTGTCAGGGCTAGCGATGTTATTTACTGAGTAATTGTCTGTCTGTCTGTTTGTGCTGGGGAATTGTCACTTCCTACTCAAAACTCTTGTGAATTCTAAACTTCACTTTCTTGATCATTAACCATATAAAGCTCGAACCTGAAAATTCTCTAGTGAATGGTGGTGCTTTTATGGCCAAAAGAAATCTCCTCTTTTTTCCTGTTTACTTCTTTTTGTGACGTTATGTTTTTCTTTATGGAAACTAAAGTTTCCCTTGGATGGACGATTCCAAAAAACCTGAGCAAAGAAAGAAAGTAATTTGGCACGGAACTAACTATTACGTTGTTATGACTTTTTCTCCTGGTAGGGGATCTTATAATTGCAGATATCGTTATGTATTTGTGTTAATTTCCTCTGTTCTTATCTCCGGCAGTAAAACTCATGCCTTGATTGCTTATGTTGAATTGTATGTAAGTTGAACCCCAATTTCAATCATTTGAAGATCTCTAGACGATTTTGGATTTTGAGCTTAATCTTTATTTGAAGATCTCTAGATTCGTGTTTCTAGCGGTAATATTTATTTGCGGTGTTTATGAGATGTGTAGGGGCCTTTTGGGATGTCACATCAACAAGCCCTGGCACAGGTTACTGCTCAGGCTGCACAAGCCCAGTCCTATTTGCAGATGCAATTTGAATATTCAAACTCAGCATCTGCAGCGCCTGCGACGTCTTTGGCACCTGCAACGTCTCTGGCACAGCCAATCTTCCAGCAGGTGCCATCTTTACCAGATGAGAAAGTTGCAGTGACTGAATCGTCTGAGCTATCTCAGTCCGATCTGAGAGCACAACCTCCCTTGCAAGTAGATAAACCAGCTGATGATGGGTACAATTGGAGAAAATATGGGCAGAAACAGGTTAAGGGTAGTGAATTCCCAAGGAGTTACTACAAATGCACACATCCTGACTGCCCTGTCAAGAAAAAGGTTGAGCGTTCTCTTGACGGCCATATAACAGAAATAATCTATAAGGGACAGCACAACCATCAACGTCCTCTAAATAAGCGTGCAAAAGATGCTGGAACTGCTGGTGGTGGTGATTCACATGTTCAGGAGCATCCGCAATTTACATCACATGTTCAGAGTGGTGAACCTTCAAATTTAATGCTTAAAAAGGAGCAGGAATCTAGCCAATTAACTCCTGAGCATTTGTCCGGTACAAGTGACAGTGAAGAAGTTGGAAATTCTGAGTATGGAGCAGAGGAAGGATGTGAAGGTGAACCTGAACCCAAAAGACGGTATAATCTCAACAGGGTCATTGTCTTCTGATGCTTGTACAGTTTAAGTCCTTATCTATTCTAATACACAATGAATTTATTCTATGCAGCAACACAGAAATTAGGGTTGTGGAGTCTGCTGCTTCACTCAAGGCTGTAAGTGAACCCAAAATAATCGTGCAAACAACTAGTGAAGTTGATCTTCTGGACGATGGCTACAGATGGCGGAAATATGGGCAGAAAGTAGTCAAAGGGAATCCTTATCCAAGGTGATTATACGCTCCTTGTTAATGGTTAGAAGCTGGATGCTATAATCAGAAACCTAAGATTCTGATTCTGAGAATGTAAAGCAACAATCTGGCTTGGGTTTTTGTTGGTCGTCCTTCAATGATATGTTGATGAAGATGGTAGCTCAAACCTTGAAAGAAACAATCTAATCTGATTCAACTATCTAGCTTTGGCATAACAGAATTGCTCACTATGCTATTAATTGGAGCTGTCCGTGATATATTTATGCTTTGTTGTGATAGTTTCAGGACCTCAATTTCCAATTGATATGGTCTAAAATTGTCTGCACTTATCAGCATTTTGAAAAGGTTTATTGTTTATGTGAAATACTGAATTTCAACAAGTAGATGATGCAAAGAGTGTATTCAGCATTCATGTATCTACTTAGTGAGAGCCTGAAGAAGGAAAATCTGCCTTTTCACTGGTAGAAGGCTTATGCAGTACATTGGCTTTGTGTTAATTCTATAAGAGCATTCATGCCTTCTCTTTTACATGTTTATGTTATATGCATATATCAATAATGATGATATGAACATATGCCACTGCACTAGTATGCATATATTGAACTTTAATATTGATCTTTTGTCTTTGAGTAATGAAAATAACTTATGGATTGTTCTATTTTAATGCATATAACAGTTGTTTGTCATATGGTTTTGATTGAAGCCATACAAAAGCACCATTACTATTTTGCTAATTGCATCTTTAGATTGGTAATGTATTAAAAAATGACAATTACATTGAGGGTAATATTACATTTATGTGATTTTTAGATATTTTCCATGCATATTACTTTTTATCTAACTTGCATACATAAGTTCTGTCTCCTGCCCAAATGCAAATCAGTGTCCATATTTCATTGAAAAGTTTGTCTCTTAATAATAGAACATAAGCACTTAAAGGACAAAATGTACTAGTAATCCCTCTTATGATAATCTTTTGGACTCGTACTCCATAAGATATTAACAATTCAAGATTCATCAACTGCAGATTTAATCAAGCTCATTAGATAGGCCAGAGAATTATTTAATAAGTAAAGCTCGCATGTATTGTTAGTACTGCATGTTTTAAATACCATGCCATTGCTGGTGTAAGTGTTAGCACAAAAACTCAGCTTTGATTTTGGCGTTACAGATTGCTGAATCATTTTCCTTTTAGCATCTATTATCCACATTTTTCCATAATCACCTTCTTTTATCATTTCTCGCTCACTGCCAGCACTTCAGAAGCGCAATTGCATCCACTGAAATACGAGAGAAAAAGAAACATTGAGAACAATATATCATCGCGACTGGCATAAATTTGTTCTCATTTTGAACCTCTTGTGAGCTAAAGTTCCATGAATATTGCAGGATTTTAATTGAATTAAGATTTCTGAGGTTTAAGTGAGTAGATAAGATACTGTGCTGTTTTTGATGAAAATCAGGGGGGCAATAAGCAACCAGATTTACTGTTTGTAATGTAATATGTTGAAAAGACGGTGTTCTTCTGTATTTCAAGTCGATCGGCATTATTGTTGTGGATGCTATAATACCGTCTTTACTTTTTAAATGTGCAGGAGCTATTACAAGTGCACAACTCCTGGATGCAATGTTCGTAAACATGTAGAGAGGGCTTCAACTGACCCCAAAGCTGTCATTACGACGTATGAGGGTAAACACAATCATGATGTACCTGCTGCCAGAACCAGCAGCCACAGTATTGCCAACTCTAACATACCACAGGTTAGGCCACATCAAACACAAGAGAATAGGCGCACCTCAAGTGGCAAGACAGATTTTGTGAATAGGCCGATAGCACGCCTACTTTTGAAAGAAGAGCAGACAACATAAACTTTACTGGTTTTGGGAATATGATGGAGCATGAACAGTAGACAACAAAGTGCATCAATGGGAAAAAAGAAAAAAAAGACGTGACATATGCTTTTTCAGCGATCAGGGCCAATTTGGTGTCTGCATTTTGTGGCCATAGTTTTGTTCAAGGCCGAGTGCTCTGCTTGATGATATAGACCAGAAAGAGGGACAAATGGAAAGGAGCCTGTATAGGAGCGAGCTTGCGATGTGTTGTTGTATGGTTTACTGCCGAGGCGGAGCATGTTGTATTTAAATTTCTTTTCCTGTCCTGCATTCTTTTGTACATGAAGATACACTAGTGATGCTTTAAAGAATACATAATGTTGTACTTTATAATACTACTATTTGTGTGCTTGTTCTTCCCATCCCAATGGAAGTTCTTTGGACAGGTTGATGCATGCTTACTTTGAACAAGTGCTGTTATCTTAGACTATTTGCCTTCAAATGGGGAATAATATACTTTGTCATGCACTAGGAATGCGTGGATGCAACGACTTTTTGAAAGAGCTTTTTGTCAGCTGTGTTGTCCTTCAAGCACTAAGTACTACAATGTAGGAATTATTTTCAGGACACTGAAAATGAGTGAAGTTCGATAATTACCCACACCACCCATTATTGGAACGTGCAAAACATCTCACTTTACATTTCCAGAACAGAATATAGCTTTTGCTGCTCTAACTCCTACTTTTGTGGACTGCAACTTACATGGGAATAGGATTAATGAAACAATGCCTGCCATTCGATTTCAGATAGGTAAGCAAGGTATCGACTAGTAGAGACTCAGGATTGACATGCGTAGATTTTAAATTCTGTGTCTTGCCAATTGGTTGATTGTGCGGAAGTATAGCATTCGTTATCAAGAATCTTCATTGATCATTGTCAACTTTAACCCCACTGTTCCAGCGAAGTATATGCATTTTTTGAGGTTTTCTGATGGTGGGCATATCGATTTGGCGACTGAAATCATTCAAATTTGCAGTATTAGGAGCCCTCTTAATTTCAAGAGTGATATCCTGGAGAGTGCATTCGCTTTAATGTTTCAGTTTTACAGATGGATGGTCAACTATTATGGTCCAGAAAAGTCACAGATTTCTTAGCTGGTAAAGTTGAAAACAAAGCACTAATTAGGATATCTTGAAAATACAAAAAGAATCAATTAAATTTATTCAAGAACACATCCCGGCACGATTGTTGGCAGGATATGAAACACTAGCGTTGAAACATTACATTCTCTGCCATTCTCATCCTTCCTCTTCTCTCCTCACGCAAAGAATAAGCACGTTTTTCTGAAATTATAGACCAGTTGACAGAACCGCTCTGAGTCCCCCTCGGTGCCGATGTAGCGTGTGCTCTCTGTCATTTAAAATATCAACCTTCATCACGGGTCACTATTGTTGGTATTTGGCCATGATTAACAAAATCGATCTTATTCAAACGCGCGCAGCACAAAACTTGCTCAGGAAGTTCCTCTTGTTTCTGTGCCTGTCAACCAAATCCAAACTTGGTGGTGACTAAACGTGACAGTTGACAGACGAAAATCGTGTAGAAAGGTAATGAACTTATTAAACAGTCAAAAGCTGGGTTTTATATATCTACAGCTGAAGAAAGATTAAAGGGCCTTATGTATCACTTATCTGGTATTTAGTATGAGCTAGCTAAGCATGACATCAAGGTGAGAAGGCAAGGTTATACCTGTATCGTTAGACCCAGATCAAGAACGCCGTTCTTTAAACGATCTCTAAAAGCTTCTAATCCTTTCCTAGATATGTAGCTAAACCGATGTATATCAAGGTCAATCTCAAAATAATTGGGTCCCTGCAAGATAATGACTTTGATTAGCCTATAAGTTACTGCCAACATGCGAAAAGTGAAAGCTTAACATCGTCTTACATCAGCTGAAAAAAGAGGCATGATAGCGAAAACATATTTTGAAGGTCAACTGGCAAGAAGTGTATAAAGCTGATCGTGTGATATTTATGTGACAGTGACTTCCTGTTACATAAATTCAAAATGGAGGGAGAAAGAAAAAGGAAACACTTAACTGGGTCCCACTATGTCTAAATAACTGTAACGAAGCTAATGAGAGTGGACGATGTTTTTCACTACTACATGAAAATACTTGAATTTAACTATGTTAACATAAGTGCATCGACAAATTTGCCATTTATTTGTGTCATATCAAGTGATATGACATGCCACAGAGCAGCATTTAACAGGTGTCGGCCGGTCTATATGATGTTTTAAATTGCAAAGAAACAAAATCTTAATGAAGTATATACAAAGAATACAAAACCTACAGTTACCTTGAAGAAATTGTGTTGTGGACGCGAGAGAACAGGCTTTTCATTATAAGCGTGCAAAAGCTTCCTTTCTGCTGAACTAAGTTGAAGGTCCTCTGGGTTGACTGCCCCAACCATGATTTTCAGCCTCTCTCTAAAAGGAACTAAGCTCTCCTTTGCAAACCCTTTAACTTTTTCCATTTCGTCTGCGACCATTCTCTGCATTAGAAACCAATCTTTGCTGTTATAAATCATTAACCAAGAAGACAGTGCCATAAAGTTCGACAACATTTTCAGTTCCCTCTGCATCGTTCAAAATGCTAGAGGAATGGACAGGTTATGTTACATCCAAGTGATGGATGGGACAAAACATTCACAGTAACGAAGGAAAGAATAATGCATGAGGAGTTTCCATCAAACTCATAAAAGTTAAAAACTCAGTTGGGTTCTTTTCAAATAATCATATATACTCAGTACTTTAATATATGGTGAACAAAGAAACGGAAAAATATGGCAGAAAATTAAGATGAAAATGTCTGTAACAAGAAAAATTTCCAGTGGCTGCTTACCTTGATGCTATATTGAAACTGAGGAGAAATTTCTGTATCGATATTATCAGATACTTTGAAATATAACACAAGACTCATTCCTTCCCCATCACTATCACCAAACATGGTTGTGGGGTAGGTTGGAAGCTGCAGGAAAAAGAAGAAATTTCATCTCTACCGCTCAAAAGAATTTTAACTTTGAACAAATGATAAAGATAAGTCTCACCGGAAAATAGACCATCATACACAGTAAAATCCATGCATTGTGCAGGATATCATAATTAAAAATTGTGGTTTAATCATCTCTACCTTTTGCTTCCTAGCCATCTTAAAGAGGACAACAGAAGAACTAGCAGGATGTTACTATAGATTACCGATTAAAAAGTTGAAAGACTAAAGGTTGTTACTAGGAATTAGGAAGTGCTAAGAGCACCAACCCTCACTTGCCAACACCATCCCAATCAAACGAACCCTTCTCCTCTGTGCCACGCTCTGTGTGTGTGTGTGTGTGTGTGTGTGTGAGAGAGAGAGAGAGAGAGAGAGAGAGAGAGAGAACCTGTATATTAACTATTAGAAGAGAGGGCACTTTGTCATGCCCTTTGACAGAGGGAAGATCAAGGTGTTGAGCAATATGATGTATCTTTCGCTGGCAAACATATAAATCAGCCCCAATGGGCACATAAGGGCTACAATCTGTAGCTGGAAATTTCCTTTTGTCCCTGCAATTTTTGCATGGATAGCGAGAATTAAGATAGCGAAATGAGAACAAAGAGTACCAAAAGCCAAGTTACGACAACAGACTTGTTTGCGTGAATAATTTAGTACATGGCACAAAATCCAATTCAAGAAACATGCCTGAAATAATTTTCTCCACGGAGTTTAAAGACCGAAGGCGAAACTACAGACCAACTTCCTGCACTTGGCTTCTCTGCTTTTGAACATGGTAATAGAAGTCCTGCTCTAGGCCTATATATGAACCTCTCCGATGTGCCTGCACACCAATTCATAACATTTGAAATCTAGTGCAGTCCATCAATGCATGAAATCTACTCTACTCATAAGCACTGAAACACTCAAATAAAAAGGACATTAACAAAAACAACTAGCGATACTGAGAAATTCATTTAAGAAAGCTTGTCTGACTAAGCCAAGAAAACCAAGAGAAACATAAACAGTACATTATGATGAGAAAAGAAAATTGAAAAGCTTCAATTAGCTTATCATAACCAAAGATCTATGCTGCTTTGCCCATAACACTATGTTCCACAATGAGCCAGAAGATCTGACTGGGAAAGCGGATATTTGAATATCACACATTCAAAACCATACGTTTGAAAATGTCTTTCATCTGATCAAATTTGTGAAATCTTCACATGTTAAAAGTGATTCGACGAGAAAATGCACCTTCAGTTACATTCTACGAAAAAAAGATGATGAAGTGCTTTTTTGGAAAATATAATGGGATTGGTGCTTAGCAGCCAAATAAAAAATTGAAAGCCCAATGGCTTGGATAGTAAAAAAGGCATTAAAATAACTCCAGCACAACCTGTCAACTTTTTAAACTTTCGCCAATATATACTGAGACAAAAGAAAACGCAAATATCACATAAAGCAGTAGCATTTGTAGCCTGGAAAAGAAATGGGAGAAAGTATTGTGAACTTACTATATTCGTTAAAGGTTTCTTCCCCATCAGAGGATTTCCTCTTGAGAGACAACAAGATAACTCTGGACTTCTTTCGTTGCAAAGACACAGGACTCATGGGCATTTGGTTCTTCCAATCAGAGTTCCCTGAAGGTTGCAACTTAGCTATGCAAGTTTTCCTGTTGTTTTCCTGCAATTTTTCTCTGGGCTCATGTACACCTCCATCTATTTTTACATTACTGTCATAAAAGCCCTCGCATTTACGCCCTGCATCTATGCAGTGTAATTCACTCTCGTACGAAAGAACTTGACCACTATGTATAGCCCCGGCGGCATTACCTACAGAAGGAAAACCATCTGTAGCCAAACAAGAGAAGAAGACAATCACACATTGGTCATGAAGTTGACGGATTGAACTGTCCGATGGCCTCATCAAGTAAGGAACCATTACCTCCTTGTAAACTAATGAAATCATCATCTGAATCGGACTCTAGGATACTGACTGAGTCAAACCAAGCTTCTTCCTGGTATATTCCTTCATATAATTGAGTTTGAGTGAGATGGTACGGTTCTTGCAAATATCACATTTTCAAGAAGGAAAGAAATGATACCAAAGCCTAGCCAAAACTAATAAAGGATGCACTGTAGGATACAATAGATGTAATGTTCAACATCTCAAATTTCATCATTAAAATGACTTCAATGAGATATACAATTGAAAAGGTAGGGATCAAATGATCTCTATTGAGGATTTAAGATAATACGATATCAAGGAATGCTAACTCCACCTGAGAACACATTTAACATGAGAAGCAATAAGCGAGCTTTTCAAGTAGAGAAAGAGGGAGAGGATGGTACCATTTTCATCAATTTGACTACGGTTCCATTGCAATTGAGTTAAGTGCAATGTCATGTTGGAGACGTCTGATCTCTTGCAAGCAGTTGCGGCACCTTTGTCGAAATCCAGATGAACTAACTCACTCATGGAAATATCTCCCACACTATTTCCAGCATCACTCATCCTTATAGGCGCATCGACAACAGAACTGCATATCTTTCGGTTCCATTTCCCAGGTCTTCTAAAGTATCTACTACGTGTCCTAACTTGCTTATTTGTGGTTGAAACACAGCCACCCATTATGATTCCTGCGTTCTATAAACTTGCAGTACCGTGCATCGGGTGGGCTCGTATTTTCTAGTATCTACCTCATAAAGTGGGCATATCCCTGAACTGAGAAAAGGAACCTTCCCTGTTTCGTAACAGCAGATTTACAAAGGAATTAATGTCCGCTGTTCTTAAAAAACTTACCAAAGAGATTCTTTGAACTCGAAAAATATGTCTAAAATTTCTTTTTTCCTCCATCATGGCTTTAGCATTTAGAAAAAAGTCAGAATGACGACTTTAATGCAGCTAATAACATCAAATAAAGAAACAAATATTTCTTCTAGCTAGACTTGATGTAAATCATCTTCAAGGCACTTATTACGAGGGATAGGTACTCACCTTCACGAAATGCACATACGCAGAGTATTGTCTTCGTCCTCTCATGAAAGCAAAGCTTCCTAACTCAGTTTTGGAAGGAGGCATCCCATTGAGTGTCACTCATTGCACAAGCATACTCAACTCCTTCAAACGAAACCATACAGGATAAGAACACGCACAGTGAAACTCAAGGTACACCCTGCTACAGAAATTTCTCTTCAACCAAAGGGGAACAGGAAAAGAAGACAATCCAGACAATCGCCAAAAGACCGAAACTAACAAAATTTCCCCCCAAGACAGCAAGCGATAATCAAATCTTAGCCAGCAAGAAATGAGAACAATCTGGACAGGATATAAGCACATAAAAGAAAGCCAAGAAGATAGAAATGACTCTCACTGGAGAAGGATGGGTCAGAGACAAATAGAAAAGGACAAAGCTGGAGAACTACCTAAGCAACGAATAAATGAGCAGTAGCAGTCATTGTCATTCCCCTAGAAACCAGAGAAATAATTTGGAACGTGCCAAGTGTAACACCTTAAAGCACAGTTAAAGAAAGTGAAATAAACTACTTAAATATCCAAATGAAGACGATATGATCAAGCAGAGAGAGCACAGAGCTCGGTTAACTGGAAACTTCACCTCAATATCATCATACCATAGGCTCAGACACATGCAGAGAGAGCACATTATAATGGCTAAAGCCAAAAACTTAACCTCGGGAGAAAAGATTCCAGACTAAGAGCCTAAATTTTCCGCCAGTATTCACATATTGACCACCACAAAGTCCCCCTTCATATCATGGACACCCACCAAACAAGAAAAGGTCAAGGAAAAAAATATGAATTGGCAAGAACTATTACGAGTCAGCAAAGTTGACCTCCTTTTGCGGATACATGCATGTAACAAGGTAAAACTTCTGAAGATTAAAAAAGGGTTCTCATGGGGGAGCCAATCCAGATCATTTGCCCAAAGAAACAAGAAGAAAAAAAGTTCTGGCATCCCAAGAACGATGAAAACACCATGGGAGAAGGAATGAAAATACACAAAAGAAAAAGAGAAAAAAAGGACAAGAACAGAGGGCCCCGAAAAAAACACAAACCTGAGGAGAGTTCTGACATGCAGGACAAGAGAGAAATTACACCCCAGATATTTTTCCCTCTCTGAAACTACAAAATTTCAGAGAGAGAAAGAGAGGGAGAGAAGAGAGAGAGAGAAGGGGTGATGTGATCCTAATTTACAGTGTCCCTCTCTCTCATCCAAGGCTTTTGGGGAAGGGGGTTGGGCGATCCTAGCAGAAAATCCGCGTCCCTCTTCGCCCACGTGCACTCACGTCCCGCCTGACGCCTGAGGAAGAAAGAACCACACCTGGCCTTTGCCTCTGCCTCTCTCTCCCACCCCCCCTCTTTATACGATCTGCTACACCATCCATGCATGTACTTTTTGCTATTATTACATCACCATTATTACATCAACGCGCCAGTTCTCTCGCAGTGTAAACTCGAAGAATTGAACTGAGGGCCGCCAAGCGTTCAACAGGGGAGCACGATCATTGGCTGTGAACCGAACTCGCCTTTTCTTTGCCTGGTCGGCGGGGAAGGAAAACGCCGGACTTGACTTTTCGTCCGAGAGGTTTTCTCGGGGCACGAGGGAGGAGACTTTTCCAGCCTTTGTTCATTTTCCTCGTACACATTCGTAAATTCGGGACCATTCACAAGTGCGTAGAGCATGGTTAGAGGTTCCAAGTTAGGTATTAGATTTCTATGTTTTAAAGAGTTTGAGATCGACTGGTAGATTATAGGTTTCGGGTTTTTGAATGCCATGTAATATAATCTTCCAGCAGATCCAAATGTACTAAAGCTATACAAGTATATTAATACTTATTGGCAGTTTATCCAGGGTTTTTTTTGCGGCCGATAACGATTGGACTGCCAATCACTTCCCACTACCTGAGTAAAACAAGGGTAGAAAGTGACTTTTTAACTTACAAAAGTATAACCTTGCTTTAACGAATTTGAGGCTAATCATACTGTCAAGAACATTGGCTGCTATAGGTATCTTTCCAGTGAAAATTTATATTAAGATTTCTAGCAAATATTTAGAATTGAAATGACAAAATTGGAAAGTTTGGGATGAAATCGGTATCAATGATAGATTTAGAATGACTCATGGATCTGACAACTTGCAAAAAACATAGGATCCTTATAACTAATTAATTAATTCTCGGTAGTTATCTTTTTTCAAAATAAAATTATTATCTTCCGTCACTTCTAACGTTGTTATGTGTTGATGACCGTTAGGGATAATGATTTATCTTCAGGGAATGGCATTGGGACAATTTCAATTCTAGGACATCACTATCTATCGTGAAATTTTGTTGTATGCATCCGACTGATGAGTTGGCCGTCCACTAAAGTCAACTTAGGTAGCTTTCCAAATTAATTTGCTCTCCCTATTTCCTCTACTACATTTCTTGATGATTGTTTTAACTTCAATATTCAAATCGAGGAACAACCTCGGAAATTAATAGTCGAAAATTACATCTTCAATGACATTCGACATAAACTATAGGATATACATAAGCGATGGATACAAGCACATATTTATGATAGTGGGTGTAACTGGACCATACAATTTTAAAGCTGCGCATTAAAAATTCAGGTGTAATATTCAAGGGTAGTCTTTTAAGCTAAATATATCTTTCTCCTGATTTCATTTCATTCTATAAATAGAGGAAGAGTCAAATTTTCCTTCATCCTCAGTCAAAAGATGCTCCTTGGCTTCCAATTGGTAAGTTACAATTTTGGATTCATCCAGATTTCTTCTTAGATAAGTTTAGATGATGCGAGTGCTGTCCATTCTTGTAATTCACTAATGATATCTCCCTAGTCGAGAACGGAGAAAACTCGGTCAAACGTGAAAAGGCAAAGTAATAATGATTTGTAGGCTTAGGTTAGTACCGTTTTCACTTGAGCTTGCAATAAGGCAAATTGGCATGAGTTTCCAATAAAGGAGAGAGAATCCAATGGAAGACCCACTTGATTCACCAATCGCAATTTCGGGTCATTACTTGAGTTTTAACTCTCATCTAATCCGTGAAGGTAAATGAAATTTGTTACAAGAAATTCACGGGAGACAAAATATAATCAAAGAAACAAAAAAAAGAACACGAGAAAGAACCAAAAAGGGTCTCCATCATAGCAGGGAGGCAAGGATTTCAATTCTTTGGGTGCCGTTTGTCTTCGTTGGGTTCCTAAACGTGTGATTGACAATGGCTCTTTACCAAGAGAATCGACCAAATTATGCGTAACACGTCCCGCTCGATCCACCTAATGATGAACCCAATTTCGTTTTTAAAAGAATCATAACTCGAGACAATTTGCCTTTTGCTTGAGCTCTCATCTAACCTCAAAGACCGTCTTTGTCAATGAGGGCAAGATACCGACCCCAGTTTCGATTCCCCCACAGGTTTCTCGTTTCTTAAATCTCTACTGCCACCAAACTTTCGATTCCATGAAGTAGAAATTTCAGCCAAACAAAGAGGTCGAATTTCAAATTTCTCTGACTAATTGTTCACACGTAAAGTGACGAACTCCAATATATATAAATATAATATGGATCGATTGTGACCCATTGAAGGAATGTCAAATGTACACAGGTCGATTGATTAGGCATGCGAATCATGCTCTTCCAAAAGCTAATATTTGCGTAATATTTCGCTAAGAAATTGAGAAGGAGGTGGGACTTTGAGGTCTTTTAATTAATGAACCTCGACAAGTATTTTGTATTGATCAAGCTCAAGTGGCCTAACTTTTGTGGAAGTTGTTAATTGGGGCAGCGAGTCAACAGGGTTTTCGTCCCGGCACACCAAAATTTAATTCAAAGAATTAATCCCTTAAAGAAATTCCTTCATACTAGTAACACATCGCTCGAGTAGGTGCACCGTGGTCTCGTACCCAACTCCTACTAACCAAATTGGGTACTAATCCAGTGGATTATCTTATGTAGTCCACCCAACTACATATGACTTTGGTTTGGTATGTGTCCGAGCAAGAGTTTCTAATGGACAAATGATCGATGCAGAAGCGTTTTTCCCCAACCTCAATTTGCGGCGAGATAAGGCGTCTTTCTAATGTGCAAAAGTAGCAATCAAAGGTCGTCCCTTTTTAGCTGCTGAATTTCGGCTCACGGTAACGATTCTTTTGATGTTTAATGGGGCTTGATAGGTGCTAGTGGGGGCACGGGACTTATTGATTCTGATGTATCATAAACTAATTTATAAGTTTTTTGAAATTATTAGCTAGATGTTCCACATCACGTCCCTAACACTTTGTCTGGACTCTAGAAGAGCTTTTCCTAACTTGTGATCCATAGGTGTCCACTGTCGGTATCTCATTGAACCTACAGTAGCACCATATTAATGTTTTTTCCATTAAGATTGGCAATTCAACTCAGCATATCACTTCCGCTAGTTCGGTCAATTCATGTTAGCATCCGAACTTCGCGAATTAGTTTAACAGAACCAAAATCATTTATTACTTTATTAAGAACAAAATGCACCAATTCGCGCCCATATGCGGCTTGAGTGTATCATGTTGAACCTTATTCTAGTTTTCTCTTTATACTTTGCATAACTAATCTCGTGCCGTGTGTTATTATGTTACCAATCCTATGTTCTAATGAACTGGATAACTATAGAGAGGAGGCCAAGGCTAGGGTTTTGGACTATTGAGCATGGTAAGTTAAATGAAAGTCAGCATCCTAGGGTTTAGTGCCAGATACTTCTAAGCTGTCTTTCTTCGACTTTTCTTTACCTCCTTTTCGAAAGGGACCAACCTCCGATTTATAAGATTATTCTTAGGTATGCATGATCAATGTCACCTCCATTCCTTTTTGTCAATGAGCTTTATCGGTCCAAACCCACTGAGAGAATTAACCTAATGTGGTTGGAACAAAATGATAATCCACATTATAAACTAGTGCAAGCGCTTAAAGCATATCTCCATCTAAAGCAATCTCAATCATGACAAGAATCTCCCTGCCCATATTCTAAGTCTTTATGTGAATATCAATACAATACCAAATGCAATCGCTTGATATTTTCATCATAATCTAATGGTCTTGAAAGGAGTAAGTGAGGAGTCGTCTAAGAACCCTCGATTTGTATAATGGTTAGTTCGTTCTAGATGGGTCATGGAGACCACAAAAGAGAAATTTGAACAAGCATTGTATTATATGTTGAATGTCGTGATGTGGCCATTGATAAGTTTAAATTATGCCAAACCCTAATCATTGTGCTGTGGGAAACAGCTACAATGCCACTCCTTACAAGCTTCAACAACTTGTTCCCCCCCTCACCTCAAAGGACACCACCTTCGACCTATCTCACCAACTCCACGAAAGGTGTCCATGCTCTGCCGCTTTTATCATAATTTTTACAGTTCTTTTCTCTATTGCTCGTGCATAACTCTTTTTTATTGGTGGGATTTGGCCTTTCTTTCGTCCACAATGGGCCAGACACTTTTTGTCGCTTTCAAGTATGATACTCCCCTCGCCACCAATCAATCATCGCGCGTCGGGGCACAGCAAGCTCCTTTTTAAAAAGAAGGGTGTTTTTACCCGCAACGATTAACTTGAGTTGACGAGAATGGTACGTGCCTAGGACATAGAAGCCTCTCAAGAACGAGGAGTCTGAAGTTTTTCGAGCATTCTAACAACTCGTTTTGAACGATCTCGCATCTTTGACTGATTTCTCATTTGAAATGATCTAAGATCCTTTTTGTTTGATAAACCCTAATGAGTATCGGAGAAAAAATTGGTCAACCGTTGCTTGAAAAGTGGTTAACGGCGGAAGTCATCTTCCTTCCGAGCCAAAAATTAGGTACATTTAGACTTTCGTCATTGACAAATTACCAAAAGAAATGAGGATCTTTCGTTCATACGCAACCGGTGTGAATGAAATATGTCTATTTCAAATGATTACGCTTCGAATATTCCTCCAAGCTGCAAACGGCATTATTTAGATCAGCCTAACCCAAGAAAAATGTTTTAGTCGTGGAGCGAATCCTCCATTTATATTGGTCGTCCCTCTATCACTGGATTTCACACTTGACGTACCAAAAAGGAAGTTGAAAGTGGGGCAATATGCGAGTTACAATGCCTTACTTGAGGCCAGTGGAGGGAGAGAATTCAACGTTGAATTAGACTTTCGAAAGAGAATGAGGCAAAATTCTAGTCAACTATTTCACATTTGGTCCCTCCGACCAAAGAAAATGTGTGAACCCTTAACTCTTCTTAAGTGTCCTTCTATCTTAATTTCTCTAGAAGGCGCGGACCGACTAGTGAGCTAAGTTTTTTATTTCTAGTTGCGCTCGAGGATCGATATATCATTTTTGAATACAAAATCGTGACCGAAAGGAAACTCTTTTTCCAGCAATAATATTGACTTCCTCAACCATATTCGATTCTTTTTCAGCTAATAATACCATCTTAGATCACTAAAGATCATGGATGTTTCATAAAAGCAATCAAGTCTTCACCACGATTTTCCTTAAGTTGTAGGACTTATTGATTATATAAATCATATTCAGAGAGAGCTTTTCTTTTGGGATACGCAAGACAAAATGCATGGTTTGGATAAAAAAATCACATTCATTTAGAAAATATGGGGTCTAGATGAGGGGAAACCGTCGTTCTAGGTGTCAATCGCGATTCTAGACTCGCACCATGAATATAAAATAGGGTTTTATTTGAATTCTCAAAATTTACCTATTTATATTTGAATTGCATTTTCAAATTAAAAAAACAGAGTTGGGGGGGCAAATCCCGACAGAAAGGATGGATCTTGCGGCATTAACTTTTGCGAAATTAATGCAGTGCCTGCCTCTTGAATCTCGAACTCCTCCAGAGAGAGCAGGTTTGACTTTGACCGACGACCGGGCAATAGAAGGATGACGCAGCCCGACCGATGCCAATCATTAATACGACGTCGAATCAGCATTAATGCGCGCAAAAATTCAGGTGGCTAACATCGGAGACGGCAACATGGCGTTCGTGATTCCACTAATGCCTTTGGGATGTGCATAAAAAATGGAGTTCATCAATTCAATGCTTTTAAGTGTTCATTGGTAAATTATAAATGTGGATATCACCCTTTACCTATTATAATTAATTTAGAAATGATTGTTAGCTTAGGAAACAAGAGTGGGACTTCCCTGAATCACGATGATTTCCGTGCATCTGATCGGAGCCCACCGCTTCTGGCATTCCGGGATATCCTCGAGATATGTGGGGGCGTAACCTAGCTGGACCAATATATTTTTTTGACTAGATCAAGTCGATTATATATGAGTACTCGATGTTGTTCTTGAGACGCGGTAAATAGGGGGAAAAAATGGAGAACATGTATGCACGAGCTGTCATTCTAGCATCGAGTCTGTTCACTGTGTTGCGTCTCCTGGATCGAGGCTTTTGGGGGGGTTCGAAGGGGAAGCGCGATTTTCGAATTTTATGAGATAAGAGAGACAAGATTTCATGCAATGTTTTGATCGAAGGGGGAGGGCTTGATTTTAAGGTCATTCCCAAGCCCACACGGCCCAATAGATGGGCAATTCATTTGGACTTGTTGGTGGATATGCGATCTAGGCGTCTAGGACAAAAAGCACATCAGTGATGACTCGAGAAAGCATGAGGGTAGAGGAGAGGTGACGAGTTTGATTCGTCTTCTTAGGCCTTTTCACGAAATGATTTCTTGCTCTTTTTTTTTTTTTTTTTGCTGATCCTAACGTGGATTAAATAAGCAGGCTTAGTCCGATGCAACTAGTGAAGGTCGACTCGAAACATTATAGGTCCCCAAAAGAATCTAAAGAATAGAGAATTGGAGAAATGAATCCGATAAGAGCACGTGTGCACTTAACCTAGAAGGGTTATGCATTGACTTTGCTTCTCTACTTGAATAGAGAAAGAAACCAAGCCAGATGTGATGAGGTTTGGCCATAGGGCGGCAATGCTCGATGATAACAACAATGCTTAACGATGACGCCATGGTTGACTTGATTTTGTTTGCGATTCTTTTTTTTTTATTTTTTGCTTCTTCTTCTCTCTCAATTTAGATTCAGAGGATCTTTTCTCTCGATTTAGTTCTTACTTTGAGAGTTTGAATTCTCTCGATCTAATTCTAGATTTTGGTGTTATTCTCTTCCGATTTAAATTTGGAAGTTTGATTAATAGGTTTTTGAAATTCAATATCACTCTACTCTCTCTTCATGTATAGATTATCCACCTTCAATTTCAATAATGATTGTAAAAGCTTTAGCATTTCATTGAATCATGAAAACTTGTTTCTCTATATGTTAAATATGTGTTTCCATACGATGATAATTTAGAGGAAGGCAAATATAAACAGGTACCACAAATTGGATAGTTATTGAAAAGGGAATTTTCAACGTATAATTATCACCTATAGAGATATAAGATTACTATGAATTATTTTGCTTAATATTTTTACTACCGTTCCATTAATCCTCCTTATTTTTTAGATTTGCTTTTACTTTTTAGTATTTTTATTTGGTTTCAATTTATTTTTTCATGAATATTACGTATTTTTTATGTATTTTTTAAGCGAAGAATATGATTTTCTTTCGAGAAAAAAAAAAGCTACATCAATCATTTGAAACCGATTCACATCGGACGTGTCCTCGAAATAAGGCGTGTCGGTGCAATAATGACGCAATAAAGTAATCACATTCGCTCATAAGAATATCGATTGACACATTATATCATTTTCCACGATAATAATAAAAAAAAATGGTAGATCTTACGTTTATGACGTCACTGCGCGGGGTATCGTGTCGAAAGCGCCATGCCGATCACGCCAGGAAAACTTCGCGGTCCGCACTTCCCACTCTCGTCTTCCCAGAAGAATCCCTGCCCCTCCCCTCACGCGATTCCCCCAGATCCCTCCTCTTCTGTCCGATCGAATTCCCCGTCTCGAAACACGTGAATTCCCCATCCTCCTCAAGATCAAGAACGTCGGCTGATGATCGACAGCGCCATTCGCATTTGCCCCGTCTCAAGCTCGACAGCTCGAGCTCGCTCGCGTCGGTTCCGCGGGGTACCCAGGTTTTGTTTTGTCGTTTTTCTCGCGTCCTCGGATCGGGGGTCGATCTTTCTCTGCTCGCCCGATCTGCATTGTCTTTCAAAATGCGAAATTTCGGGTTTTAGATCTGGTGGGTCGGTTCTTTAAAGAGTGGTGCGTGGGCTGAGTGAGCTCCTGCGATGTTTGTCTGATCGTTCTTGTATTCTGCTGGAAGTGGGGCGAGCGGGGGGGGGTAAGGAATGGAGGTGTCTGCTGGAAACTCTCCGAGAATTAAGTTGGCCCGGGCCAAGAGCGAGGGATCTGAAGGGACCCATCTGCAGAATCTGGATGTAGAGTCGTCCGTTCATGGGGGGTTCGGGCAGAGCCAGGGTGGTCAGTACCATTACATGAATGCGTTGGAGATCTTGAGGGAGACCGTGAGGATCCTCCGGTACAATATGTCGAGCTTCTTGCTGATCGCGGCGTTGCTCATCTGCCCTGTTTCTGCGATAACTCTGTCCAATGCGTTGGTTGATCAGTCGATGCTGAAGAGGTTGACCATTAGGCTCATGCTGGTGGCCAAGTCCAGTGGACTCCCACTGAGGCCTTTCGTCAAACACTCGTGCCAGAAGTTCTCCGAGATGGCAATCTCTTCGGCCATGTGCTTCCCTTTGTTTGTGACGTTGTCCTTGTTGTCGAAGGCTGCTGTTATATACTCGGTGGACTGTACTTATTCGAAGAAGAGGGCCGATTCGTCAATGTTCTTTGTTATAGCCGCTAAAATCTGGAGGCGGATTGTCGTGACTTACTTGTGGACGTGCATGGTCATTGTGGGTTGCCTCACGTTGTTCGTTGTTCTTCTGGTTGCCATTTGCAGCGTGTTGTCTATCATCAGATTTTCTGAGAATCTGATTGTTTATGCAGCATTTTTGGAAGGGTTGGTTTTCTCAGTCGCTTTTGCTAATGCCATAATTATTTGTAACATTGCTATAGTCATATGTGTACTGGAGGATGTTTCTGGCCCTCAGGCCTTGTTCCGGTCGAGTGCTGTAATAAAGGGCCAGACTCATGTAGGGCTCCTGATATTCCTTGGGTCAACAATCGGGATGGCATTTGTACAGGGCTTGTTTGAGCATAGAGTCAAGGTACTGAGCTACGGAGATGGGTCCTCAAGGATATGGGAAGGGCCTCTCTTGGTGATAATGTACTCATTTTTGGTGCTTATTGATTCCATGATGAGTGCAGTATTTTATTTCAGTTGCAGATCACATAGCATGGAAGCATCAGGTGTAGATCGGCAACCGATTTTGGAAAGTATGGCTATCTCTGCCGAATCAATGGGTATCTAAGTGCGAGCACGGGGTTTATGTACTTCTATCTGGAAGAGAAGAGATGCATTAGGAGTTAAGTCCATTGCCATTTGTTATTCTTTAAGCTCACATATATCGAGAAAGTTTCTAGGTTTTCCGGGTCGAGCCTTTTCCATCATTGGTTTGGTGCGGAGAACAAAACTAGATGGCTCCCAACCATGTTGGTAGGTAATTCATTCTACTGATCCTAATATTGGTCTTCAGCACACAATGACTTCGAAAGGGAGTTGACAATGGCAGTCACATACTGTTGGAAATATTACTCTGAATATACAGAATAAGATAGACAGATCATATGGATTTGCTTTTGCACCTTGCGTTCTTTCAACATTTTTATCTTTTGTTTGTTCCATATACGACTCTGCGTACTCAGTGGCGCTGCGTATATGTAAGGCTTCAGGCTTCATTAGCTGCAACATTATGCATTAAGCTGGAACCGAGCTCCAATGCACAGGCGTAGGTTTTTAACTTTCTAGTAAGGAGAGTTGCTAAATTTTTTATTGGAAAAAGTTTTTCAGCATCTGTTGAACATTCAATTATACCCAAGCAATGCCAAATAAAAATTTGTTGTTACCTCTGTCCTTCATTTGTTGCACGCTTAGTCTTGCCATGTTACTTATCGAGAGAAACAACCGTGTTCGGAAAACTTTTTCTACTCCTTGCAACACCAGATCAAGATTTCTTGATCTATTCTGAACACAGTTGTTTAGTCCCATAATGAACTCCTTGCAATGCAGTTGTTTCGAAGTTGCACGCTCAGTCCCAACTTCTATTCACGATGTATCCCGAGTTGTACGCTTAGTCCCATAATGAACTCCTTGCAACGCCAGATCAAGATTTATTGGGATACATCGTGATCTAGTAAGGATGGTATTCCTGACTTATATGTGAAGATATCGTAATTGCTTGGGATTCATGACTTTGCCAAAGTTGTGTCATCAATTTATACGTGGGATAGTGCTCAGTGATCTTGTCCTTGATGCTTGTTTGCAGACATTTTTGTTGCTACTTTCAGGTGGAAAGAGAACCGTCACCTTTGGCGATTATCTAACTTGAAGGTGGTTGTTTACGATTCTTATCAGAACGAATCGATGCCTACTTCAAGAAAAAACCGTATAGGGTGGAATTACGAGCTCGTAGCTGATTACTCAGGGAAAAGCTTAACGATTCAAAAAGATTTGCCTAACTCAGTTATTGATGTTTTCCAAGAAGTAGTTTTGCCATTTCTTCCAAGGCCAATATTAAACAATAATTTCATTAATTTCTTTGGCTTTAGATGGAAATTCTTGTATACTCCAGTGTCAAGCTCATTCAATAGTGAGTTTGCTCTCAGCGGCCATTATTTTGCATTGTAAGAGGGAAGACTCTAGAAAAAGATTCGGATGCACATGAGCCTATTTGGTCGTAATCATTGAACGATATAAGCTTTACATGGAGCCCGCATGATCGAGAGGTTCGGAACGACTGAACCCATTCGCATTAGGATCAGCTAATTATTTTTCCTAGTAAAGATCTTTTAATGTCAACATCACTGGCAAGCCACTGATCGATCGTTAATATCTGGATAAGGGGGTCATTATTTCGTAAGTAACGGCAGCCACATTTTACAAGTATCAGAATGTGGTATGATGGTGATTTTAATGCAAGATCAACTTGTGGTAGTCATTGCATTATCTCTTTGGCTCGTGGTGATCGCAAAGATGATGTTAGTAGCTGCCAAAGTTGTAGGGATCCATATATTAATTCACCCATTTCAGTAAATAATGAATGCCACTTCTCGCTTCTGGTACCCTCTAGGATTAGGCAAATCCCCACGAAGCACTTGCTCGAGAAAAGTGAGTAAAGTAACAGCCAACGGCACAGTTACTTGTGGAATCATCCGACGATGCCGAGGAATTGAAAAATCAGTTTATTGATGACCATTGTCTTGATGTCCAAGAAAATGGTACTGTATTGGTAGTAACAAGTATCAATTCGAGCAAAGCATCGAGACTAGAAAAAACTAGTATCAGTCTAGAAACGTACTTTTACAACAGGGCACTCATACTATAGGGAATACAAAGAACAGCCCATCTTGAGCAATGAACGTTCCTATTATGACAAAAAAATTAAGTACATCAAAAAATTAACTTGCCGACACAAAATAGATGTCTTTGCAAAATCATGCGACGGCAAGTGCTAATTTACAGCAAACAAGTACCAGGCACAGCACTTTGGTATAAAATAAGGTACCAGGCGGAGCACAGACCACTAGGCATACACGCGAGACATGTCGCTTGCTTAATTTTTTTCAACAAATTGAGGATATGAAATGAACCCCACAGAGCTCCCCGGAAGTCACCTTGATGCTAGTATAAGAACAACGCAAACATCGCCCTCACACTTCAGCAGACGAGATAAGGGGACTGTTCAGACCGTCAGAGTGTACAGAATACTGAATTGGCATTAAGGCAGGGTCCTGGTAGGCAGTCACCAACTTATCCAAAAATTCCGACATTGATGGATCGTTCTGATCTTCCCTATCCTTCTTTATCAAAGTCTGCAAATGGATTAACCAAAGTGATATTACATGGGAGAAAAAAAAAATTCACAAAGGATCATTTAGAAGGTAAGAAAGGGTAAAAAAGGACTTGATTATACCGACACTTGTAGCATGTTTTCTTGTTCTACTTATTAAAAAATTTTGGCTTCTTCTGAAGGAGATATGTATTTGATTTTTTGAGAAACAAATAAGGCAAAGAAGCAATCCTGATCCAAGCCAGTTGCAAAAGAAGAGAACCCTTTATTATCACGAAATCTATAGCTCTATAAGAAGGTTATTTGGGCAAAAATAGTGAAAATCATGCCTAACCCAAATTATCTGTACATGATCGAAGTGAAGAATATTGCATTTGTTGAACTTAACATCCAACAAAGAAGCTATCTCTTCCCAGTACCAGAAACGTATACGATAAACCCCAGCATGTAATAGTGAATAATGTTTACCAATAACACCGTACCTCAGCAGAATAAGCAACAAACATGGGCAAGAAGCGTTTCCGGCAGTACTCATTGAAAAGAAGAGTGAGGATTGGAAGAGGGACAATGAGGGTTGGCGCTAAAGAGAGCTTCTTCACCGTAAAAATTCCCACAGCAATACAATGCATCAGCACTAGGGAAAATATCATCGAATTGTGAACAATCGGCCAAAACTTTCCAGCAGTTTCATACTTTGGTGCATAGACATTTAAGAACTGCAAAATATTAGTGCACATATCAGTGTTTTCCCAAATCGAAATATTGATTGCAAAATGTTGTGGAGTCTTCACATTGATAAATAATTAACATAAGAATTAGAGACATAGATATTTGAAACGAGAAACTCAGTGGGTGCAGAAATGCCTTAGATCATTATCAGGTTAATATGTCAAACGCAAAGCAATTGTACTTTAGACATGGTACCCCCGAAAAGAGGCATAAATCTCCCCCTTTGATACTCCATATCAGCCTAGAACTAAACTGAAATTCCAGAGGTGTGAGGAAGCTACAAATCAATGATGAGAAAGTAAAAAGGAGATGACCACTAACCTGGTTCCGAAAGATAATATATGCTAGACATAGGTAAATTAGGAGGAACGGCAGGATAAGTGGAGCCAGGAAGAAGTAAGTAATACCCAGTAGTCCAAAGAAGAGAATTCGTGGGATGTCCCTGTGATAGGGAATTGATGGAACTTCAAATTCCTCATCTGTATCTCTTACAAAAGGTCTTTTCATTAGACTCCAAATAAAAGGGATTATGCGAAAGAGTTCTGACGAGGTGCTGGTCCATCCAGATGTAACCACATAAGCAATGAAGAATGATGCCTGCCATAATAGATATCACATTGCAAGCCATGACAAGTCTAGATTAATATTTCAAATGGTCGCTACTTAGGCGCATAGGGCGTCATTGGCTATCTGGATTGACAACATAGTTTAGTTCCGCAATCAGGCAAGCCCAGAGGAATGACCTCCCAAAAGATAGAATATCAAATCTGACAAGCCCCACAGGGAAAAATGCATTTACAATAGCCTTAGGCTTGCCTTGAGTGAACATAGCTGTATTAGAATGTTCAGGAGGAAGTAGGAGAGTCAACAACCACTAAGTCAGCAATTATCCTGATGACAAAAACCTTAGCATCTTCTGACAAATTTTTTGATCATATGCTTTTATGCAGGATAGGGCACACTTCCAAAATGCCAACTAGAAGTTAATCTTCAAAAAAACCTCCATTCCCACTCATGCCTAAATTTCCAGAAGATATCTGTAGTTAGCTTGATATCAGAACCTAGCATCAGATAAACGCCTTCATGATTTAAAATGATTTGATATCTATAATTATCTTCTGACAAATTTTTTGATCATATGCTTGTATGCAGGACAGGGCACACCTCCAAAATGCCAACTAGAAGTTAAGTCTTCCAAAAAAAAAAAAAACTCTATTCCCACTCAAGCCTAAATTTCCAGAAGATATCTATAGTTAGCTTGATATCAGAAACTAGTATCAGATAAACGCCTTCATGATTTAAAATAAGATGGGCCTAGCTCAAGAGGCAATATGTTGAGCATTTATTACTTCATACAGTTAGCTAATAAGGCAGGTCAAAGTAAGCAGAAAAATCACAGTCAAAACAGCCAAAAGCCTATAGAGGTGAAACTTATATCCGACCATCTGGCCATTTTTCGCAAAGTAGGAAAGTGGACAAAATTAAATACTTCAGGAAATTAATGACAAATCAGGAAAAGAAGAACGAAATTAGTATGTTTCATCTGTCATTTTCACAAAGTTGCCGTGCACAACTATGTCCAGTGCTCAGTATTATCACTTTAAATTTCCAAACTCTATGCACTTGAACATTATGTCCCGGAAAGAAGCAGGCTCACCTGTGCTGGAACTGCAACACCGAGCTTGGATGGAATATTTTTTGGGTCAAGGACTAAGGAGACCTGATATAGAACTGACCCTGAAAATACCGTTGCAAAAAATATGTTCCATATTGTGAACCACAGCACCTTGTTGCAAGCACTCCTCTCTATCGCACTATGAGAAATATATCCTTGGAGTGAAGAGAGAAACTCCATTATGGGAGGCACAATTTTCAGGAACAACTGGAGAATGAGACTGGGGAGATAGCCGGTAATCACTTGACTGACAAATGTTCTGCAAGGAAATTTATGAGGTGAGGCTTTGCATCATTGAGAAATAACACAATAAAAACTGTAACAAACATCAACAGCGCTAAAAGATGTGTGTGTAAACTGTAACAAACATCAACAGCACTAAAAGATGTGTGTGTGTGTGTGTGTGTGTGTGTGTGTGTGGGTGGGTGGGTGGGTGTGTGAGTGTGAGAGAGAGAGAGAGAGAGAGAGAGAGAGAGAAGTGGGGGGCAATAAACAACGCCACATGTGAGCACAGATGTGCCAGATTAGTAATTTTAAGAATGATCACTTACAAGGTTAGAATGCTTTTTAGGAAGGGGAACCACACTTCCAATTGACTCAGGTTAGTCAGACCTTGCACCACTAGAACAGGGATGAGAAATAATATTGTGAGAAGTATACAGGAAACTATGACAACCAGCTTAGATATCCATCTCCGCATGAAGGATGAAGAAAAGAAAGGCCAGTAAACATCATCAGGTGGAGGAGCTTCCTCTGTTAGCCACTGAGTGGGATTGATTCCCTGCTGCAAGTGGAAAGCAGTTGCCGCGGCGTACCTTGAGTTGAAGGAAACAAAGGCAGCACGAACTTCCTATAAATTTTTAAGATGAAATCAAAAGCAATAAGATACACATGCTCAAGACGGAAACGAGGGCAGAAAAATGCATCAACTTGAGCAGTATCGATTTAGCAAAAATTTTAAATTGGCAGCACTAAGCATCAAACCCATTGCTCGAGATGTTAATAGCCTAAAAGAAAGGTACTACAACTTGAACAACATTGATTCGATGAGAACTTTTTCCCTAGTGCATGGCTGCAATTCAGATGTTACCTATGGTAGGATTAGATTCTTGAAAATTTTCCTATTAAAGAAATTTTTTTTTCCTTATTTTCGGGTCCAGAGGGATAGGTTGAGCACAAGTTAAATCATTATAAGTTTGAAATGGAAACGTACATCAGAAGCCAATCTTCAGCTGACACTCCTCCCTTATCTTTTTTTATGCTAAAAGGACAGGCAACACTGCTGTTTTGCAGACATTGGACTTGCATGTGAGAATCATGATTGAAATTCTCTCGGAACTATGGTTTCACTTTGTAGTGGAAACAATAATATATTCAAATGAGAAAATCAGTGACCATGGCAACGGCATTCCTTGTGCCATGCCTAATAAAAATGAGACTGGCCAGGATATCTATTCCCACAGGAGAATGCAAGCAAGTTTTCACTTTGCTTATAGATGGATGGCAATCATAGTGAGAATGATGATGCAACTTTAGCTGTATAGAAGTTACCTTCCTAGACCTAGGCTGTCCCTCTTTACATGTAGTACTCAATTGTAGGCAGGATAAGTATCTTTCAAGGGAGGGTATACACATGATAAGGAACTAAAATATGTTCAAAGAATCAAGAAATAATTATGCACATACTTCTCCGGCCAAGGAAACTTCAGACTGCTCGAACCTCACATTCTCCTCCAAGTCTTCCAGCCTCTTCTCATACTGATCCACAAGGTCAACTTTGCGTCCGAACAAACCAAAGCGGCTGTTACGCTTATACTTCTGTTGTGTGGGATCACCTTGCATGTGTATAAGCCTTCTATACAATTTCTTAGAATCATTCTAGAGAAAAATGAAATCATAAAGTGAGAGATGGCATTTGTGGGGAGAAAAATCAAATAGATTGATTAAAACAGAACATTTGGCCAAAAGAGAAAAGACCTAAAAGATTGCTTTAAAACATACCATTGTTATTCCAAAGACTCAACTTTCCTTTTATTTGTCTAGAGACTAATGGCACTGAGGGAAGACGAAACTAATCCAAATTTGTAGAGGCTCAGCTAATCCAGAAAATAATCAATCCATTGAAGCTATTAAGTACATCTCACATAAGAAAATTTCAAAAGAACATTATACCAATTTTGGACTTAAAATCCAAGCCCAAACTTCTGTGGTACATGCACCAACGGCAGCCTCTATTTCCGTTCAAACATATGAAGGTCATAATCATCTATACCACAAAACAGATTTTCGACGGAATGAAAAAGGCACATGGGGCAGAAAGTTAAAGCACCTGACTTGTCAAGAAATTCCTCTTACTTATCACCAATGATCTATGATAAAGCTGGCAAATACGGATAAAAAAGGACATGGTTTTATGGGATATATATATATATTGTGAAAAAGCAAGACAAACAAGATTACTCAATCCAGCATGGTAGAATTGAGCATATAGGTAGCTTGACCCCATCTAAAGAAAGCCAGCACAGTAACACTCCTTTGCCTAGATTAGCAATAAGTCAGATGGTTTCATCACAATCATTGGAGCCTGTAAGATTTCCAACTCTTTTGGAAAGGTGCTGTATGATTTATTTATTTTTTACTGAGAGCAGCATCCTGAGTCTGTCCATCTATAACAATGGTTGCAAAAGGCCATCAGTTTAATACAATAGATATTAGTCAATCAACATCAGCAGTACTATGTTCATAATGCCTCTGGCTGCAAAACACAATCTCCAGATCTCTAGGAACCAATCGCAATTTCAGAGTGAATATGAGAGCCATTACAAATTCTGGTCAACTTTTGATCAAACAGACATATCAAGTGAAATAGTCCATCAAGCAATTGGGTGAGTGTAGTGGCAGAGGAACGCATGAAGGTAAATTAGGTCCATGGCTCAGTTCAAGTCTGCACACTACCAAGTGCAAAATATAATCACGCTTGGGTCACCCACATTAGTTTTAGCTTACATCTTACCAAATTTATGAGAATTGTAGAATTAATCAAAAACACATGGTTCACCTACTTAAGGCGGCGGGCTTCTTGTCACTGAAAAAAGAGGAAGGCATCCTCGGCTGTACAGCTAAGGAAAGATGATAAGAAAGATAAAGTAGCCCAAAGTACTTACAATTAGGTTTCGTAGCTTGTTGGTCCGTCGAATGACCATGTGACACAGATATGTAGATGGATGATATTCTCTAAAGAATCTCTCAACACTATCACTGACACTGCTTCCAGCAGACACGGGGATGCTCCGGACAAGGATGGTGAACTGATGTGGCTGGGGCTTGGAGTCATAAAAGTAAGCTATCCTTTTTGATGAAACATTTTTGTATTCCTGCAATTACATATACTACTTTAATATTGCTGAACTTGTTCTCATAATATGCCCCATCCTTCCCTGAGAACTTTCATACGCTTCTAGGTCCGGACAGAAAGGTATATAAGAAATTAAATAATCCCCTTAATGACCAGATTGTTTCTCATGAGATGAACAAAAAACCAAGCAACAATACACAATTTATTTGGCATTCGCCTTCTGATATGATACAAATTTTTTTTATGTATTATCAGTTATCACAGAGTATAAGAAGAAACTTTCAAGGATATAAACTTGGAACTTACATAGTACAGTAGAAAGCAGACAAATATTGTGACAACATAAACGGCACAGAAGTGAACCCATAACCTGCCAAAGAAATATTAAAAAAAAAATGTTATGTACTTTCACCAACCTTGAAAGTTTAAAACAAGAAAGAGAATTCTTTTAAGGTGATCACAGCATGGACATACAAAATAGTACATCTCTTAATACTTAAGATGCACTTGCTGGGCAGGCTTCATGTGTTGGTCAAGATTCTCTCTCATACTACGATCAGCTCCTCAGCTAATAACTTGACCATTTCATTACCAAATAAACCTTAATTAAGCTCGCTATTAAAAGATTTGATGCAACTAAAGAAGGTGACAACCTAAAGATAATGTTTGGTCAGTTAAGCTTAGTTTCAGGTTTTATGCAGTAAATAAGTCAATGAAGTTTGCAAAATAGGGTTTTAGCTTATATAAAATTCCACAAAACAAGGATATCCAATCATGATAAGTTTCCAGTTGTCCCACACCCATGGGATATTTCACATATCATGTGAACCCAAAGAAAAACCTTGAAAATGTAAAAGCACAGTACAAGCATGGAACTGCAAGCTCCCGTACATTATGCTAGCAAGTTAAGCAACAAATGATAGAAACAATCCAGCTTCAGTAGTAGCAATAAATTACTGTGGACACTAAAAAGGTGGAGCACATGGTGAAAATTCTCAATCCTCAAATGCAAATGGAAGCCACCTAAGAAAAAACAGGCGATCAGCTAAGGCAGATTTCAGATATATAGCCTCACAAAGGAGATGGCGTATGGAGTGATTGATGTTCATATTTCTTAAATTAATGAAAGATTCAAAGGCCTACCATTGAATTAACAGGGAAATAAAAAGTAAAAAAGATGCAGAGATAGAATCTTCTCAGCATCTGAAATGTATTTGGGACTTAATTTTAAAAATTCAATTTAAAGATAGATGACAGGTAAAGCATGCTCGTGAGATAATGCCGGCAGCAAGAAAAGACAGAGTTGTTTATCTTTCACATAAGAGGAGATACATCCTTGCAACAAAAGTTGATGACTCAGTGGTGTTAATGTCAAGCTAGCAACAGGGCTTGAAATTCTTGATATTACTGACAAATCAAGTTTTCTCATCCCAGAAGATTTAACAAAGCATTCAACTTTGGTCAAAGTTATATAAGGATACGAACATATATATCTACTCATTCTTCCCTGCCAACAGTCATAGAAATTAACAAAAAACAGATGAGCAAAAAAAAAGAAAAAAACAAAGAACATACCTGTTTGATCCATTATTTACATTTGATATTGTAAATACATCCAGTGAGTTGTTTGAAAAATCAACAAAGTCAATATCCTCAAGCTGATCACCAGTGCAGTTCACTGGAAGAAGGATGAAGACTCCAATAACCCCTGCAAATGCAAATACTCTCAAGCTGCAAAATTCAGATCAAAAGCAAAACTGTATTAGGAAGAGCCAATGAGGTAAGTAAATACATGATCCGGAGAAGCTAGTGCACCAATTACCATAGCCACAACTCGCTATAATGGAGACACATAAGAATAGCAGAAAGAAAGGCTAACATATATCCAAAGTTCAGACCTAACTTCTCTCATCCCAGTCATTTCTTTAGAAAAAATTATAAAACAACTGCTTTTTCAATTGTTTCTTTATTTACTTGAGCTTATTGTTAATACTTGATGCTCTGCCATGATGGATTTTCTCCATACACATCATGTGAAAGAAGTTAACAAGCATTCCCCTCAATCACACAGAGAGGGATGTATTCCTTGAGATCTGTTATCCAATGAGCACTACAAATGAAAACTCAGAATCAGTTTGAATCCCTAATGACACATTAAACAACGGTTTAGAATCATTATATAAATCAGAAGAAGCATAATCAAACTTTCGATCGTCACAAATTAGCTTCTACTCTCGTCCAGAATGCAATTTGGGACATGCAAAACAGAAAGAGAGCCTTTACTACCCTTTGCAGCGACCCTAATAAGCTGTGCAAGGAAACATGAAAACATCATATCTTCTCAGGAATTTTGGGTAGATAGGTCTATTCAAGCATTCAATGTTGGAATACCACCCGCTATGTCACCTCACCCTCACTTAAGACAACGGGGCTGAGAGAGGAAGCGAATTCAAAGAGAACTGAGGGATTGACACCTGCTGGCTAGACAGCTTTACCTATAAAAATCAGGAAATATTTACGCAACATAATATAGCCTGAATACAGCTACAACATGGTCTCAGATCCTTCCAACAAATGACAATTATATGAGGCTAAACCAAAGAATAATACAACCTTCAGATTCAAATATCCAATTCAGAGAAGTTGCTACTATCCAATGACTACTATATAATCATGAAGCAGCCAGGTCATAATATTAAGCAAAAATAATAGTGCTCTTGCTTACAGACAGGAAGTAATCGAAGAAGTAAAGTAAACCATAAAGATGACATTCAGACATAAGGTTGTGGAGCCTGCATCAGGCATGGCTAAATCTTCATATAAAATGGCTGAGGAAAGTAAAAAAGTTGTTGTGAAAAAGGTTCTGTTTTCTAAATTAAGAAAAATGTAAGAATGACTTCTTAATCAAGAGAGACACAAATATTCCGATCCTCCACTTGGAATATTCAGTAAGCAGGTTCTGTTTGCCAATTCTATTCCACAAAAATCATGTCATTCCCACAGGAGATGTGTAACTCTCTTACTGAACTCTAGGAATCTTTCTACAACAGTTCCCACTATGAGTTTGAAACTTTCATCATATCAACTTTAAACCGAACAGAAATCAGATGCGTCACTTCCACAGGAGAAATGAGAGGGTAAGAACATCCTTAAAGCAGCGTCTATGAAGCATTCAGCAATCCTTATTACAAATAAATTCCGAAAATAGGCATCCTCATTCCAGCACTAAGAGAAACTCCCAAATCAGGTATGTGATACCCATCAAAAGAAACAAAAAGAAATCAGGTTGAACTTAGAACTGGCAACAAGAATGCTTGCATTCCGAGAGCTTGAATCACCTGAAAATAATAATCCGCATAAATACAACAGCATCCAAGCCTGATATAGACAATAGCTCCTCTTCAGAAAGCTTCCATGCCTTCTTCACCCACCCAGGAGAAGGAATTAATCTCTCTAGGTTGAAATAGCTTCTTTTATTAGATTTCCCCTCGGCTACCTGTCGTGGTATATAAACTTCATAGTTACTCGGTTGCCTTCTCAGGACCGAGTATAATATGAAGAATAAAAAGCAAAGGCCCGTATTTATTCCAACGGAGGTCAAAAGAGCAGATACGAGCATTTCTTTCTTGATATGCCAACAACTTCAAAGAAAGAAGGGATAAACCGCTAATTCCTGCAAGTTAAAAAGTAAAAGCATTGAAAAAACATGAAAAGGAAGCACGCGAAAGAAAGAGATGTGATTTTGTTTGTCAAGGTTTAAAGCTGCAAGAACCTAGTGCTAAGCACATGGAATCACTCGAACGCCATCGTCAAAATTTGGAAATTAGATTCCGATAAATAGAATCTCTACACTACAAGCAAATCTAGATACACATAAGATCAAACCACGAACTTTGCTTCCATAAGAGGAGGGGGAGAAACAATAGGCAGCAATCAAACAAGGCACAAAGGTACGATCAGCCAGTGAAGCAATCATTTTTAAGACATCTAGCGGAATGAACTGAAAATTCCACAACTTATTCACATCCTTAGTGGTTCAAATTCGAAATCGCAGTATATCGCAGTGAAAAAAAAAAAAAAAAATTAACATGAAGCTGCATCTGAAACAAAGCCCACGGCACTTTTAAGTATGCCTCAATTAACCAACTCAGTTGGAGAACGAACTTTGCCGCTTAAACTCCAGGCTAGGATCGCCGGAACGTGCAGAGTTAAGGAAACGAAACCCACTTCGCGTCTTACTCTAAAACTGTCTGACAATCTAACAACAGGACGACGAACTCCATACAGAACAAGAACAGTCGCGTATTCACCAAACCAAACAGCAAGCAGGCAAACTGATGGGAAGCATCAAACCTGGCGCCTCCTTCCGACGAGAAGTGGCTATACGAGGACCGTGCAGGATCTGTCGCTAGCACCTGCTTATTAATGACGAGAGGTAGCTGATATCCGACCGACCGGACGAATGCCCAGAATTCGATGTGTCGAGAAGAGCAGTTAGCCCGATTGGGCTACGGGCCTTATTTAGATACGGACGCGATCTGCACGGGAGAGACCGAGTGAAGTTTCGCTTCGCAGCTTGGCGGACACTTCTCTCTTCGTGGCCTAAAAAAAGATGGAAGGGAAGTGGACAAGGACGGTGCCCAGTATCGTCGCGACGTGGCGAGTGGGAGGACAGGTGCCGAGGCTTGACGGGTACTCGTGTTCTGGACCGATCTCGACGTTGGGAAACGGCGATCCCCGATGGGTGGCGGGCATTTAGCTTAATGGAGAAGACGGGTGGTTGCGGAAGTCAACAGCTAGAAAAGAGGGTCGCGGCGGAGCCCAACGGCTAGTCAAGCTTGATCATCATCCCACCATGGAAGAAGATTCGCGTCGCACTTGCGGGCGGCGAGCATCGTGCGACGAACGAGTTGTTCGAGGATCAGCCTCGATCCGGCAACATTCGATGCTGATCCGATCGTTTGGGCTCGAGGTTCGATGGGGCCCAATCCAAACGCAGTAAGCCAGACGGGCAAACGGGTGGGCCTAGATATAATGATTTCGTTTTCATTAAAAAAAAAAATTAGTATTTTTCTCGATCATGAGTGGGCTAGGATTTCTCGGCTTGGGTTTGCATCGATTTGATCTCCTAATTACCTCACGGCCGTCGCGCTAGCATGGTGATAGAGCCTTCGATCATGGCAATTTTCAAAAAGCCGAAAATGGTATTAGTTGGTTCTTTTAAAATACTTAATCAAATATCACATAAATGATACACAGTTAAAGACATATCTCATGCGTCCGCCATCCCATTTACTATAATTTCACTCTAAAAATTTCTACTTGGGTTTATTGCCGATGCAGTATTATTTGCTCTGATAGCAACTCCATAACTCCCAACTAGTTTTGAAAGCACGCCGTGCTAATTCAAAATCAAGCAAGACGTGCTCATCAGCACACTAGTCTTGAAAATTGACAATATAATATCGGAAGAGAGACACGTGTGATGATCAAGACAAATAATACGTACATGGCAGTAAGAGGAAATTTTGTTGTGCCATTGATCCTCGAGATATTGTGTTCTTGGGAATTTTATATATAGACTTGTCCACTTTGATTTTCAATATAATATCAAATCAATACGTATTTAATGAAGCTAAAAGACCGTGTGATAAGTTCTTTTTTTTTTTATACCAATTTCAGTTGAGCAATTCTCATGATCTAAGGAAGAGACATACTTTGAAGAAGTATAAAAGGCTCACGAACTATTTTTCTCAAAAATTAAATTTATATAGAGTAATTTTTATTATTACTTTTTGTTTGAGGTTCACTCACTTTGGCACTTCCAATTTAAACAATTGAAACTTTTGCAAAAATGTATATACTCGTATAGTTTTTGTTGGTAAGAGCAAAAATGTATATGCTCACGTACTTTTTGTTGGTAAGAGCAAAAAAGTATTTTTCACTCGAACCGAAACGAGCAAAACCCTTAAGCTATTAGGATACGGGCCAACAATAGAGAGATTACGTTAACAAAGTTGATAAGATAAAGTTGCACAAACCTAATAAATAATAAAAAAAAAATATTAGAAAATTACTTAAACTCGAAATTAATTGAGACAGAGCTTATATGTCGTGGTCATAGATATCTTATGACTATCAAGTGAAATTTTTGCGAAGCATGTGAGCCGGCTCAATTTTCGAAGCTACTCTCAGGGAGTCTACTTTAAAAATGGAATAAACACATTCTTTTTTTGTTTGGGGAACGAGAAATAAAAGAAAAGTGTTTACATTCGGAGAACGATTTTGAACAAAAAACGCGTTTGGTAAAAACTTGTTTCGGAAATAAAAAATGAACGAAACACGTTTAGCAAATTTTATTCTTTTTTGTTTCTTTTAATTTTTTAATATTTTTATTTTATTTTTCATTTTTTCCTTTATTTTTATTTTTCTTCTTTCAGCTGGTCGCCGGCCTCCCGGCGACCGGCCGACGGGGCCGGCAGCCTCGCCGGATCTGGGCAAGCCCGAGCTCGCCTCGCTCGGGCTCGCCTAGATCCGCGGGGCGGCGACGCTCCGACGAGGTCGCCGACCCTCGACGGCGTCGCCGGCCAAAGAAAGAAGAAGAAAAAGAAGAAGAAAGAAAGAGAAGAGAGAGAAAAAGAAGTGTTCTTCAAAATTGTTTTGAACAAAGTAAGTTTTTTTTTTTTGATTTTGTTAGAACAAAAGAAAAAAAAAATGTAAACGCAACCAAAAGCGTTTTTGTTCTTTTTTGTTTCCCGAGAATAAAAAAACAAAAAAAGTGTTCAGAAACAGAAACAATGAGTAAAAACATGCGGGCCATTTGTTTAACAAGTGCCCGCCAATACTCGTGTGTACAATTATTTTACATTAATATGATATATTTAAATACTCAAATAGAAATTCGTGACGTCATCGCACACGATTTTCATCGAGAAAGAAAAATCTCGACAGTGGCCAGCACCAAAAAGACAAAATGATCAATTCCTAGGAAAAAGATTTTTTCTTCTCTCGACAAAATATCACTCCAAATCAAACCAAGAAAGGGAAAGGCGATATTTTGAGATGCCAAGGGACAAGGAAAAGTTCTTCCCCTGCGCAACGAGTCCCGCGTCCCTTCCCGTATTCACACGCAGCGTCAGCCCACCCGTCGCATTCTCGACCCCGGCGCCATCGGATTGAATCGGATAATCCCTTTTGATTCACCAATTTTTTTTTTTTTTTTCCGGTTCTCTTATTTCGTTAGAAAAAAGAACTCGTGTACGTGCAGAAAATATCTAGTGATTTTTCTAGCAAAAAGAAGCCTGATCTTGATTTACACGTCGATCGAACATCAAAGTGTTTCGTCGCTCACAACCGATAGTGCATTTATCTCGTAAGAAATCAACACCGAATTTTTTTTTTTTAAATTATAATTTGTGTCACTTAGTAAAATGAATTAGCAACAAAATAAAATCAGTCCATCCTTGATGGAAATACGGGGGCATAGACTTTCGTAGATATTGAAAAATATGTTTTAATTATTTTACTCAAGTGATGCAGCCGGTTAAATCTTTTAAGATAATACTTTTTTCTTTTTTAAATCATGAAATTTCATCGACGCATGCGCGAATGAAGAATTTCGTTGAACTGTCTGCTCAAGTCATGCTCTCGAGGGGGACCCACGACCAGTTTTTTTTTTTTTTTTTTTTTTTGGTCAGTCCTACTCTATTCATACTCTACACTCACTCGCAGACTTGTGCTCTACCTTGGTTGACCCACGACCAGTTGATTCGACTCAAATGGTACTTTCTCGGATCAATTATCGATCCGGCTCTGAATCATGGTCGAGCAAAAGTGCGAAATAGAATGATATTATTATTAATGGCGCCTTTTTAGGGTAAGTAAATGCGACTAATTCCGGTCATAATTAACTTCGGTTATATGTGACCCCGTCAGGCCAGTGCAGACATCCCGACACGTTCTCGCACAAAGGAGGAAGCGTTTCTCCTCTTTGCCTTCTCTGCTCCAAAAATCAATGGCGACCGAGGAGGCGGTGGACGACGAGTGGCAGTACGTTCATTCCCCCGATTCTCCGCCGCCTCCCCGCTTCCCCCGGCCTTCTACGAGCTCGACCCGACGGGACGCCAACGACGGCGTCGGCGGCGGCGTCGGCAGAGACGACTTCCTCGGACTCCAGCACCGTCCCTCCCCCTCCGTGTTCCCTCCCCTCCACCACGATGGCCTCGACCGTCTCCCACCGCCACCGCCACCCCATCATCCCACTTCACCTCCTTCTTCCTCGTCTCCGTCGTCGCCATCGTCGTCTTCCTCCTCGCCTACTCCTCCTCTTAACGGGACGGAGATTGAGCCGCCGCCGCCACCGTCGCCGCCGCCGAGCTGTCCGCCGTGCGGAATCCTCTGGTCCGGCGTCTGCGGGATTGCTTCGAGAGTCCGCCACTGCGCGCTCGTCGCGGGAGGT
The DNA here is from genome assembly GCA_014182725.1 of Eucalyptus brandiana. Taxonomy (NCBI): domain Eukaryota; kingdom Viridiplantae; phylum Streptophyta; class Magnoliopsida; order Myrtales; family Myrtaceae; genus Eucalyptus; species Eucalyptus brandiana. Next base: position 38,057,434 of record CM024669.1, read on the forward strand.
TTCTGGTCGTTCGGCTCTGCTGCGGCGGCGGCCGGAGTGGCGGCGGTAATCCTGCTGTCGTTGGCGTACGCGAGAATGCGGAGCAGGAGGAGGCGGTGGTGGTGGAGCAGGGACAGAGTCCCCGTGGCGGAGGCGAGCGAGAACCCCCTCCTCCTCCTCATCAGAGACAAGGACCAGGTAACGGACGGGCACTCGCAATTTCTTGGTCTCTCCGTTAGTTATTGATTCGCATGGTAGAGCTGATGATTCGGAGCTAAAAGAAATCACCTGGGTTCGCCCCTGTTCTAGCTGTAATTGCTTTTCTCTTTTGGGTTTTTCAAGGCTTAAACAGATTCATGTGCTTCTTCAGCATGTAGAATGAGAAAAGGAACTGAGCAGAACAAAACAAGGAAGAATTTAGCAGGTTTATGTCGTCGATGGTCTAGAAAATTGATGGCGAGGGTTGGAATTGAAAGACGGTTTAGTTGTTTCTCAAGCACTAGAGCTTTCAATGTCAGAAGATTCAGACAACCCTATTAGGCTCCTGAGAATTAGGATCTACTGGATTTTGGAGCAAAACCAATGTCAGAGGCAGCAAAACGATGTAGATCCATATAGATTTCTGAGAAAACGCTACTTTTCCAAACAATCTACCAGTGCAGTCAAGCAGAAACTACTTGCATTAACAAGTTTTCCTGCACAATTGAAACGAAAAAGAACCGAACTTCTCTAGGAAACATGTGGGTAGGAGCAGTTAGCTGGACAATTGGGTATTTCGTAATTCAGGCTGACCTGACTTATGGTTTATCACTCGTGCAAAGACTGATGCATGTTCGATTAGAATTTGTTCTTCTGCAGAAAAAACCAGAAAGTCTTCACTGATCAAACGATACAATTCGAACAACAGAATACAAGTAAAAGGGTACAGAACATCTCATGTTGATCATGTGAAAACTCTTATCCGTCTGGTTACTGATGTGGGGTAGGATCCCCGGATTCATAGTATCTACTCGTGTAGCTATCACCCAAAATGAGAAGTCAAGAACTGTGTATCGCTTTGTTGAAGATTCGAGTCGATGTCAATAGGGAATATTCGGTTGTGCAAACGACACATTTTGGATGTTCAATATTGCAATTCGATGTTCTGTTTCGCCTTCCTGGAACTCTTTCATTGTTTAGCACGGCTTCTCACATCTAGTTGTACAGAAGCGTCTATCTTCTTTATGACCACTGACTCAGGATTAATCTTTTGGACTGCGCAGAAGATCAGTCAACTCCTGCTTCAAATTGCACAGATGAACGAACTCATGTTAGCTCGGCGGCGGGTTCAGGTGCTTCGAGTCGATCGTTAATGCTTTTGATCTCTCATCAGTCATCTCTCTGGTGCCCTCGTTCCTTAAAGCTGCTCCAACCGGCACAAGAATGGACGTGAAAATGCGAGAATTTTTGGCTTCTGTTTATACATATATGTATGGAGGGAATACACTTGAACTGCTCAATGAGTACTGATTCTGTAAAGACAGATGGTGACTGCACCAATCTATTATTCTATTAGTCTGATCTGTGGAAATTCCATCATTTTGCTGTGCTTTTCAGGACTACTATCTAAGGTGACCGTGAGGTGATATCTTAGCTTGCGGCATATTCAATCGAGTTTTGACTTCTCAATCCATTCAAAGTAAAAAAAACTTACTTTATTGTGGTCTTCCGAGGGAGTGTAGGCGCACGAATTTAATTATTTTATCGCCGGATCAACCCTTTCGATTATTTACGGCACGTTCAATGCACAATGAGTGACAAGGACAGTTTTTGAACTTTGGCTTAACGTTGAATAGAGGGTCCGAATTTTTTTAATTAGCACTTTGCAGCTTTTTAAATCGAAATTAATGCCGTCTTCCCCTTAGTTAAGCTAACGAAGTTGCTAACGTCAATTCACTATTAAGTGTTAGAGCTGGCATTCGACGTGTGTTCAATCGGACGGTCTAAATGCTTCTATGTTCTCCATCAAGCGGTGCACAAGATCCAAATTTATTTAATTTTTTCCCTTTTCTCCTCAGTGAAGTCAAGCTCCACCCCCCAAAATCGTGCAGCCGTCTTTTTGGCTCCGCTTTGATGAAGTGATTAGAAAGGAAATAAAGAGATTCAAATAATTGAGGGGCAAAAGAAGAGAATTGGTTGGGATCATTGAGTTACAGTGTTCCTCAGTTGCTTGCTCGAGAAAAGAAAACAAAAAGAAAGCACTGCGGCATAATAATTCTTTTATGTACTCATAAATAGATGGAAAAAAGGAAGGGTATAAGTGAGAAAGAATAATAAATATGTTTGTTAATACACCCATTTCTTTTTGCTCAAAAAAAAAAAAAAAAAAAATACACGCATTTCTTCAAATTCTCAAAATTTCTGCTATATTTAGAGATTCGGAGGAATTCAAAATGGACATAAAATTTGATGGCCCTTTGATTTAAAGATAAATATCCAATCTCCTAACTACCATCTACCCGAAATATAGAAAATATTAGGATCACAAGTGCACATTTCCTGTACAGCCCCTAAGAGTATTTTAAGATTCTCGCGAAAATCTTACGATCTAAGGATCTTTGACCCTTGTCTGATCATTTGAGCCTTCTCCTCATCAGTTTGTTGGGTCTTAAAATCTCCTATCAGCGACGTAAATGTCATGGCGTGCTCTTTCTCCCTTGAACACTTTTTTGTTAATTTTCTCTCTTTTTTGGTAATTTTTTTTCCTCTCTTTTTTGGATTTTTTTAAATTCCTTTTAAGAAATAAATAGGAAAATTTCATCCGGAAAAGGTAATGACTTTATTCTTTTTTCTGAGGGTTAATACCCTCGAAAAATCCTAAACCCAGACACTCGCGACAAATTTACTCCAAACTATTTTTTTGACCACCAAAAACCCAAAAATTGTATATTTTTGACAAATTTACCCCAAACGAGTACACTTGTGACAAATTTATCTTCTATTAATTTTCGTTAAATTTTATTGTCAAATTATTAAGTTAAATGACACGCGACAGTTAATTGGTATAATTTTACGCTCCGTTTATCATAGTTTACAACTTTTGTGATTTTTTGTGGTATTAATCCAATTTAGCGGATGGTATATTTGTCACAAATTTACCAGTTTTAGGTTTTTTACGGACGAGTAAATTAGTTTGGGATAAATTTGTCATAAATGTACCAGTTTATGGTTTTTTATTATCAGTCGGGGTAAATTTGTCACGGCTATACCAATTTGAGGTTTTTCATGGTCAAAAAAATAGTTTGGGTAAATTTGTCACAGGTGTACTAATTTTGGGTTTTTTAGGTATTAACCCTTTTTCTGAATTCTTGTTCGGGAGCGTCGTTGAACTCGTCTTCATGTCGAAATCCAAATTGGGAATTTGACATTGTTTGAATATAGAAAAGCTGGAATTTACATGCTATGTGATGTGAGGATTTGAACACGTTTGAATCTAGGAGATCTTCGAATTTATAGCTTTATTTTTTTCGCCAAGAATGAATAATTTAGAAAATATTTTTTCAAAAAATTATCTACTAAAGTGTTGTTCCTCGCTTCACGGTTATCTCACAATTGAAGTTGATTCTAAAAAATGTCCGAAAGCTTGTTTTGATCTCAACTCAAGAGCGATTTAAGGTTTATGAATGTGAGATCTTTAATGAAGGTCACACGCCATCAAAATCGAAGTTGTGAGACCTCCAATCTAAGGTATCCTGACCTCAAATCTAAGGTGCAACTATGGGCCAGCAGTGGGCACGTATTGTTAGCCTAAGTCGACCATGATGAGTTTCTGTGGTCCTTAATTAGTTATAAGTTATTTTTCTCCGTACTTTTGTCTTGTTGCATAAGACGTCAATTCTTATTGCGGACAAACAGGAGAGCAAATTTTATTCATAAGTTAAGAAAGTATTGAATTGTGTCATATTTAAGAAATATTAAGAAAATTTAGGGTCGGGATTGAACAATAGACAAAAATTCAGGAACTATTAATGTTATCATCCATTAATTTATTAATATATCGATATTATTAAAGTAGTTCAAGCAAAATATATGACTTCGCCAAATTTGGCTACGAAATGTTTATTCCCCATAAAACTCGAAAAATGATTTTCCATCCAGGTCAGATGTACACGTATGTCAAATTGCTATAATTTCTTCTGGTAAAATAAAAAAGAATTGCAATATTTTCTTTTTGGCCAAAAGGAAATCGTAATAATCTTATTTTTTTATTTTTTCTGGAAAGTTGATTTCATCTTACATTTTAGGGGATATAAAAATCACCGCACTCCAAGCAGATACTTTAGCTCCTTTTCTTGAGAAATAATCCACCGGAGAGGAATTCCTTCTTCCGCTTCTCCTTCTCCTTCTCCTTCTTCCTCCGCCATTGCTAGGGTTTGGATCGGTCATCTTCGGGACGAGGTTCTTGATTCGCGAAGACTCTGGTAAGCCCCTTTTACGCATGTAGGTTAGCAATTCGCAATGCTTTAGAGTCTTGAATGAACGAGAGGTCGAATACGAGGAGGGAGTCTTTCCTTTTTCTTTTTTTTCCCCTCGGCTAGGGTTTCGAATCGGTTTCTTCGATCTCTTCTTTTGGCCTCTCCTTCGATCGCTGGCGAGCGTCGAATCCGTCTGTCTAGATCGCGAATCGCAGGCTAGCTAGCGATTTCAGTAGCTCTGCTCCTGCCGCGTCGTCGGTCTTCCTCCTGCTGTGGTTCTGCTGCAATTCTGTGATTTTGATTCCGCGCCTCACTTTTTCTGTGTACGGTTACGACTTAGCGGACCTTGTTTGGCGTTTGTTCGATGGTCGAGTTGATTGAGCGCGCTTGCCTTAGTTGATGTTTTATGCGTTGGGCTCTTAGTGTAGCGAGTCAGATTCAGGTATACACTCTGTAAATCACCTGAGAAATCATCGGTATTGAGTCTTTTAACACGTTTAGTCCTTGAGCAAAGAACGAATGAGCATCCCAAGGAGGTGGGGATGATTTTTTAAATTTTATTTAATTGGTTGATGTAGAATTGTATGCCTGTGGGATTGTTTTCAAGTTTTGGGCTGCAGCGGCAGTTGTTGACTGAATACAAGTGATGGATGGCGGATGATTTAGACGATTTTGAGTCATGAGTTGATTGTTTGGAAGATGAAGTCTCTTCAGATGATGTTATGCTGTGTTCTTTTTGTTTGTTCAGTATATGTTTATTCAAAAGGTTTAGAGAGGTTTTTCTTTTCTTGGTCAAAACAAGGTCTAGAGATGTTATTGGAGCATATCTTTTTGGGGAAGGTCCCAAAGTTATCGTTTTTGCTTGTGACTTTCATCCCAGGTCATTAGAAGCTAACATGGGTTTTTTTGGTATTAGTGGCAAAAATTGCCATGAATGGCTGCATTACCACCACTACATGCTATGTTTTAGAAGGATTTTGTTGATGATAAGTGAGCATGATTGTTATGGGCTTAGAATTGGTGACACTGGCAAGTAATGCATTAGGTGGCAGCAGAATTTTCTGTCGCGGTGGTTCTGGTTTTACTGCTGATTGGCAGAAGCTAAGTGATCTATATTAGTCATTAGAATACGTTTGATTGTTCTGAAAATTGATTTGGTGCTTTTAAGAGGCGATTGGGGGTGACGTTTTTATGGCAGTGAATACTTTCCCTTGAGCATCTTTTCTCTGTTTCCTGATGATAAGAAATGGTATAGTTTTTCTTTGCATTTGCTTTATCAGGATAAGAATGGGAATCATAATACTGCTTATTGTAGCAAAGCAACCCTTGGAAAGTTATTTTGATTTTTACAAGGTTATCGTATGTACATTTATATCTTATAATGTGGGGGTTGAAGCAGAGACTGCAATGATTGGCTGCTTTGCAAATTACATGAGTTCTTCTACTTTTCCCTCATCTACTCTGGCTTCAGTTATGTCTTGATGGTCTAGCATTCATCTAATATCAAATTGTTATTTCTTGTTCTCCAGGGTTTTTGATTTGTGAACAAAGATGTCGACGTCTTATCTCCCGGCAACAACTGATTCAGTTGCTCAGGCTTTAGAGGCCAGAACTCCATCAGAATCTATATCTATCCTGTACCGTATTCTTGAAAACCCTTCATCGTCCCCTGAAGCCCTCCGAGTCAAAGAGCAGGCCATCACTAAACTGTCAGATCTTTTGAGGCAGGAGAATCGGGCAGAGGATCTTCGCAGCCTTCTGACCCAATTAAGGCCTTATTTTTCCTTGATTCCAAAGGCAAAAACTGCAAAAATTGTTCGGTGCATAATCGATGCAGTGGCTAAGATTCCAGACACATCTGATCTTCAGATTTCTCTCTGCAAAGAGATGGTTCAGTGGACCCGTGCAGAGAAGCGAACCTTCTTGCGGCAAAGAGTTGAAGCAAGGCTTGCGGCACTTCTGATGGAAAGTAAGGAATATGTGGAAGCACTAAACCTACTTTCAGGTTTAATTAAGGAAGTGAGAAGACTCGATGACAAGCTTCTGCTGGTGGACATTAACTTGCTGGAGAGTAAGCTTCATTTCTCCTTGAGAAATCTTCCCAAAGCCAAGGCTGCTCTTACAGCAGCACGAACAGCTGCGAATGCCATTTACGTGCCTCCAGCTCAGCAGGGCACTATAGATTTGCAGAGTGGGATTCTTCATGCTGAAGAGAAGGATTATAAGACGGCATACAGTTATTTCTTCGAGGCATTTGAAGCATTTAATGCTCTTGAAGATCCAAGGGCCGTGTTTAGCCTCAAATACATGTTGTTATGCAAGATTATGGTAAATCAGGCGGATGATGTAGCGGGAGTAATATCATCCAAGGCTGGCTTGCAGTATGTGGGGCCAGAGCTTGATGCCATGAAAGCTGTTGCTGATGCCCACTCGAAGCGATCCTTGAAGCTGTTTGAAACTGCACTGAGGAATTTCAGAGCACAGCTGGAGGATGACCCAATTGTTCACAGGCACCTCTCGTCCCTGTATGACACTTTGTTGGAACAGAATCTCTGCAGGCTGATTGAGCCTTTCTCTAGGGTTGAGATCTCCCATATCGCTGAGTTGATCGAATTGCCCGGGGATCATGTGGAGAAAAAACTGTCCCAAATGATTCTTGACAAGAAGTTTGCTGGGACTTTGGATCAGGGTGCTGGATGCCTCATCATTTTCGACGACCCCAAGACTGATGCTCTCTACCCAGCAACACTGGAAACCATTTCCAACATCGGCAAGGTCGTGGATAGCCTGTATGTGAGGTCAGCTAAGATCATGGCTTGAGCTTCTCTGACTGGCTGAGGCAGTTGTTGGTGTTGCAGTGTGTCTGTCCTGGCGAAGGTTATGTTGCGATCAAGCACTCTTCATGGGACTGGGAGCTAATCGCCTTTTGCATGATGGATTCATCTCTTTCCTTTCTAATTGTTCCCTTTGCTTTGCTAGACTCAGCATCTTCTGTGTCCTTAAATTTAACTGCATCTCCTCCGCAGTTGGATGAGACTAGCTTTGACCAATTGGGTCACAATCTCTTCATCTTAGGCATGGTGTTTGAAGGACAGAGATCGGTTGGTTTATCTCAAAATCGCCTTCATTTTTATCAGTTCATGTGACAGTAGTATTTACAAGTGCTTGTTATTTCGCGAAGTGAAGTGATTACGCGATTGCATAGGGTCATATAAACATCAGATTTTCTGGTGATGACAAACGAACAAGACAAAGGAGCTTGAAATTCTCCGTCGCCAGGGGAGAGAGCCAGGATGAACTTTGTCAACGAGTTCACTCCACAGCGTCAAAAAGCGTTCGGCTCAGTTTCTCTGACTTGCCGCCTCGTTCTCAATTTCTCAAGGCACTGAGAATTACTCTTACTGAGTTGCCTGAGCAGTCATGTACGACATCTGTTCGTCACTAAGTTTGGCAAGAAAAGAGACAAGACAGAAGAAGAGGTTCTTGACAGATACGGTGAAAATTACATGAGATTCCGTGAAGCGATATTCGAATAGTTTGAAAGACTTCAAGTATTGCGAGTTAATTAGTAGTCAAATTGCGAATTTTACAAAATTTATAATAAGTCAAAGGTGTAAAAGTGAAGCTAGAAAAGAGACATGGAGAAATTGGCATTGAACATCACTACAAGTATAGTTCCAGATTGTTGAAGCCAAAAGAAAAAAAAAAAAATTGAAAAATGAGCCCTTAAGGTGCAAATGTAAAATGAATAATGAGTCATGGATGTATTCTTTTAATATTCTTGTGCTTCAAGATGGAATGTTATATTCTTTCCTATTCATGTCTTTTATTCGTGTGCACATATATTATAGTTAAGCTAAAAACATCGATTATTTCGCTTTTTACTATCTAAAATTATCCTTGCTATATATAATAATCGGTTCCTCTCAATATTTTTTAGGCGCAATATAGTTTAAAGACAGTATTATTATTATTTTTGTCTCTATATATTTTACATATGAAAGTCCTGATCTTATCCATAGAATGATATTATAGATTAATTTAGTAAATATAATTTAAAATACCATCTTAAAAGTAGTTGAACGTGCATACAATTTGTATTATTTATGTCTCGTTTCTTCCGTTAATCATAAGTTTGGACCACCTTAATGTTGGAGCTTATTGAAAACAACCTTTTCAATTTTTCCATCACTCTTCATCTTTCAACAATTCAACGATGGGTTCATCAAACGCGCTTTTAACACTTGATTATTTTTACAAGAAAATATTTCAAAAGTTATATGACTTTGATATTCTCTTGAAATTCAATCCAAGGTTTTTTCTAGTTGCTTACGGATCAGAGGATCCACTTACAAAAAATAGAAAAGCAAAAAAAGAAAATCAAAGAATGATCCTTTGTGATCTATGAGGTACTCTCGCAACTAATTTCGTCTATATCTCTCATTTACATTCAAAGATAACGGAGAGGATTATACGAGTCACAAAGTACAAATAAAGCACGAGCAAATTTGGCAAAGAAATTTCAATGAAACGGGAAAACAAAATCTCTTTTAGCTTATCCCACAACATCCTTTTTTTTTTTCTCGTTCAAAATAAAAGCTATTGTAATATTGAAAAATAATGACAAGTTACTGAGATTTGTTTGTTTCGTGAAAAAAAATCACGTTTTTATCAAATATTTTCCAGTGTTCCAATGGAGTGGAAATTTTTTCCATTGTTTGTTATCTAATTTAATTTTTGAGAAAAATTACCAAAAAAATTGAATTTAAATTTTTTACCGACCAAAAAAATTTTATTTTTATTTTTATTTTAAACAAATCAATTTTTAATTTTTCTTTTCTTTTTTCCTTCCTCTTCTTCATTCTCCTTCCTCCGCCGCAGCGTGCCTTGATGATGGTTGGCTGCCTAACAACCGACCAAGACGCGGATCGCAAGATCTGATGAGCTCGAGTTTTGCCGAATTTGGCCTTGGGTGAGGTAGGAGTTGGCTTGTGGCCAGCTATCGTTGTTGTGGCCAATGACCGACCAAGGAAGAAGAAAAAAAAAAAAAAAAAAAAAAGAGAATTAAAAACTCAATTTTTCAAAAAAGAAGAAAGAAAACATAAAAATTAAAGGAAAATGTGTTTAGTGAAAGATGTGACGTTGAATAAATTATGGAAAATGTTTTTTATTTTTCATAAATAAAAAATCTTTTATCCATTTTTTAAGGTTTTTTTTTTTTCAATAGTTCATTTTCCGTAAAATGAAAGTTGAAAAATTCGGAAAATATTTTTAGGAAATTATTTTAGTGAAACAAATAGAGGTTTCAAAAAATAAATTATTCATATTCACAAAATTTTAGATTTCCAAACTACAACAAAAGAGTTTGCTTAAGTATTAGTAAAACTTATAATATAAAAAATAAAAAGCAAAAGTGAGCACTCCACACTTATGAGCTTGGAATATACCAATATTAGGAGTAAGTATGATCCAGTTGAACAGTTCCACCCTAGAACTAGTAGTAGTCCAATGATTAGTTTCAAAAAATTGGAACTAGGAACCATTTGTTGATTCCACGGATCTACCTAAGAACTAGACCGCTCCGACTGTCTAGTTCCCAGATGGATCCAAATAGCTGGTCTCACCAAGAAAGAATTATACAACGGAAAGAACTAATTCTATAATAATTAAAATTACTCTTAGCTAGAGCCAATGAACTGACAATGTTAATACATAGGAAGTAAATAAGCAAGAGAGCATACTCATCAAACTTATTATGAATAGGCAAAAATAAGACAATGATCCAACATAAAAAACTAGTGGTAGACTAGGGAATTAGGATTTGTCATTTTTAAATTAAAAATTAAAAATATGTTGCTGATTTGAACGGGTGAGTAAGCAATTCCATACCTGAAAACAGGAACCGGATCGATTCCTTTAGGAAGCATCAATTCTTAACTAGTCTGGTTCGGTTCCGGGCATTTAGGCGGTTCTGATTTTCTTCGAACACGCCTGATCAATGCGGCGATTATAATGTATTTCTGCAGGCGCCAATTTTTCTATGACCTTTCTTTTTCTCAAATGAAAATAATTTAAAGGGAAATTATTTATTTTGTTCCACGTCTCTTTCTCTCTCTCTCTCTCTCTCTATCACACTGTGACTCGAAGGCCGTCCCCCCTCTGCTTTCCTTGAGAAGAGAGAAACTTTTCTCATTCTCACTCCAAGGCTTTCTGTTTCGGCTCAAGAGGGAAGAATTTCCTCTCGGTTTTCTCCTCAGAAATCGAAGGAGGGGCTTCCCGTCGCCCCAGCTCCACCGCCGCGCAGATCGAATTGCGACGGCGATCGATCTCCCCCGCCCGCGACCGTCGCCATCGGGAATCGATCCTCGCCGCAGCTCCGGAGAAGGCCCGAGCGGCCGGCCGATTCCGTCGAGGGCGGAGCGGGGTCCCTGGCGAGCCCGGAGAGGCGGACGCGGGCATTGCGATCGGCCGACCTGCGATGCGCCGGTTTTGACGGTCGCATATGGCGTCTCCCTCGCTGGATCTGCCGGAAAAGGTAAACGGAGCCTTTCTCTCGTCTCGATCTCCTCCTCGCTTCCTGTTCTCGGCTTTCACTGCCTCGCGCTCGGTGCCGTCGCTCCTCGGTTGACTTTCGCTCTTCGGTCGACGAGGATCGGGAAAGGCGGAGGAAATGCAGTCGTGCGTCAGTTTAATTTCGTTTCTGGCGAGGGTGGTGAGAGGCCTGAGTCGGACGATTATGTCCGCGTCATTTTGGTCGAATTGTTACGGAACGTTGCTTCTTCGGATGTTGAGTCACGCGTGTAGCTTTGGGCTCCGTTTCTGTTTGCCTAAATTGTCTGAGTAGTGAATTGGAGGGTTAGATCTGCGGTCACTGTTGACCATCCTGTTATTTTGAGTTTTTTTCTCTTGAATCTTCGCTGAATTGGTGTTACTACGTATCTTCCACGCCGTTATCAGTGGCTGATATCGAGCTGGATCTGTCGAGTGGTTCAGATTGTGAGCAACTATGTTCACCGTTTCCTTCTTACTTGTGATCATGTTCTAGTTGTTCGAGACTTCGGCATGATGTCACTTCAATTTAGACTAAGATTGGAGTATCCCCTAATTTGAAAGGAGGGAAAATATCTTAGATTTGGATCATCTGATAAGCATCTCTTGAAGGTTGTTGGCTTTTGGGATTGTGATAATTCTACATATCAGGGAATATCATACGGCTGTTCACTGGCTTGGAGGAACTGTCATGTTTGTCATGTTTGTCATGTTTGTATGCCTTCTTCAGTAGAGGAATTGCGCAGTGGCTCTTGCAGCTCACTGTTTTTGATGCAATTGATGGACATCTGGTGCGGGTTTATGCATTGGAGATTTCCGAAGGGAGCACTGCTGTATGCTGGTGCTGTGACTTGCCACTGCATGTACGTCCTGGGAGGATGGTCATCTCCCCTGGCCAAACAGAACAGGACAAAAGTAGAAAAAAAGAACTGTTGCATGGTCTCATATCGAAATTTCTTGTCTGCTACTTTTTCTTTGCTTGAATTAGGAATGATTGATTATGGTCTTTACAGCAATATGTTTCTGACATTCTTATTCACACAAGCTTTTCTTTTTTTTTTTTTGGGTTGAATATGCACACAAACTTGGATACTAGAGAAATATGGCAGCTTGTAATAGGCTCTTGAAATATCAAGTTGCTTCTCCTGTTAGCCCTCAAGCTTTGTTATGCTCTTGCTTTGATATGTGCCTTAGTTCATCTGTACTGACTATTCCTGCGTCTCTCAAGGTAATGACTATTTCTGGAGCTCTGGACCTCTTGCGCTAGCAGTTTTGCTTACGTTCACATACTAAGTCCCATCAAAATGGGCCGTTTGAAGATGCCGCCAGGCATTAACGCAATTGAGGAAGAACCCGAGGATTATGACTCTTCCTGCTCTAACAAGGCTACTTTAGGGTGTGTGGTCAACACAGAAATAGCTGCAGTCTTGGCTGTCATGAGGAGAAATGTAAGATGGGGTGGTCGTTATATGTCGGGAGATGACCAACTGGAGCACTCTCTAATCCACTCTTTGAAGGCACTACGGAAACAGATTTTTTCTTGGCAGCACCAGTGGCATACTGTCAACCCTATTTTGTATCTCCAACCGTTTCTAGATGTCATTCGATCAGATGAAACGGGTGCACCTATCACTGGTGTCGCTTTGTCATCTGTTTATAAGATCTTGACTTTAGATGTGATTGATCAGACCACGGCTAATGTAGAGGATGCAATGCACTTAGTTGTGGACTCTGTGACTAGCTGCCGATTTGAGGTTACTGATCCTGCATCAGAAGAAGTAGTACTGATGAAAATACTTCAAGTTCTTCTGGCTTGTATGAAAAGCAAGGCATCAGTTATGCTGAGTAATCAACATGTGTGCACAATAGTTAACACTTGTTTCCGTATAGTACACCAAGCTGGTAGCAAGGGTGAGTTGCTTCAGCGGATAGCCCGTCATACAATGCATGAACTTGTTCGTTGCATTTTCTCACACCTTCCAGATGTTGACAACACAGAGCGTGCATTAGTTAATGGAGGCAATACGGTGAACCAAGAGGTACTTGTAGCATGTTTTCCCTGCTGGTTACTTTTTGTTCTGTTCTTGCTCAATCAGCCTTCTAAAATGGAATTCTAATTCATAGAAAAAAACTACGTTTGTTCGGTATTTAATGGTTAGCATTTAATTGATTTTCTATGGAACACAGCTTCTAATCTATTCTGTCCACTCATGTTACCACAAATTTTCTTTGAGTTCTTTATTCTGTTTTAACCATTCATGTGGCCATGTCACTTACCATCTTATAAGAAGGATAACTAAATGGCTAGAATTTTATTAAATGTGTTTTCTCCAAGAACAAAACTCTGGACAAGCTACTCAGATGGCAGTTTTTAGCAATGTGACAAGTTATCAGTTGTGCTTAAATTTTGAAACACTAGAGAACATACTTGGACACTTAATAGATTTTTTTTTTTTTTTCAGATCACTTGACTCAAATGCCTTTAGGCCTAGCGAGATTCTGATTTAAACATGACATTTGTTGTGCATAGTGTTTGCTGCAGGGAATTTTTTGTGTACATCTCACCGTATTCGGGTAGTGATTTTCCATTTATAAACACTAGACTAATTCAAATAATCTTTTGGGGTTTGACAAATGATTCCTTTTGTTCTCAATTTATGAAGGTACAGAGCCACACAAAATATTACCTTTATCTAACTCCTAATACAAAGAGTTACTATTTGAATGTTGGAAAGCACAGTTAAGAGATTTTCGCTTTCCTTTTTGTATTATTATGTAGTATACTTGGTAGGCAAATCATCCAAATAGGATCACACTTTTTTTGTTAATCAGATTGACATACCATACTGTTATTTCCTTGGCAGATTCGTGGACCAGACGGTGAATATGCATTTGGGACTCAACAGTTAGATAATGGCAATGGTGGTTCAGAACATGATGGCCAACTATCCTCTGGAAGTTTTGCTTCCAATTCATCAGCAGCTCCAATGTCTGGTATGATGGATGAAATTGGAGCTGGTGCAGGGAAGGATGCAGTTCCAATTGATCTGCATATGATGACAGAGCCTTATGGTGTCCCTTCCCTGGTGGAGATATTTCACTTCTTGTGTTCTCTTTTAAATCTTTTTGAGCACTCGGGAATGGGCCCTCGAACAAATACCGTAGCATTTGATGAAGATGTGCCACTTTTTGCACTTGGTTTGATTAATTCGGCTATTGAGTTGGGTGGGCCATCAATACGCCGCCACCCGAGATTGTTGAGTTTGGTCCAGGACGAACTATTTAGAAATCTAATGCAGTTCGGCTTGTCCTTGAGTCCACTTATTCTTTCCATGGTTTCTAGCATTGTCCTAAATCTGTATCAGCATCTACGTACTGAACTCAAACTGCAGCTTGAGGCTTTCTTCTCCTGTGTGATTCTGAGGCTTGCACAAAGTAGATACGGCGCTTCTTACCAGCAGCAGGAGGCAGCCATGGAGGCTCTTGTTGATTTCTGCCGGCAGAAGACTTTCATGGTGGAAATGTATGCTAATCTGGATTGTGATATAACTTGCAGTAATGTCTTTGAAGACCTTGCTAATTTGCTGTCGAAGAGTGCATTTCCTGTGAATTGCCCTTTGTCTTCAATGCATATTCTTGCTTTGGATGGTCTCATTGCTGTCATCCAGGGAATGGCTGAAAGGATTGCGAACGGATCTCTCAGCTCAGAACAAGCTCCAGTTGCTCTAGACGAGTATACTCCATTTTGGCTGGTCAAATGTGAGGACTATGGAGATCCGAATCATTGGGTGCCATTCGTCCGCAGGAGGAAGTATATTAAGAGGAGGTTGATGATTGGAGCTGATCACTTTAATCGTGACCCAAAGAAGGGGTTAGAGTTCCTGCAAGGAACACATCTCTTACCTGACAAACTTGATCCACAAAGTGTAGCTTGCTTCTTCAGGTACACTGCTGGGTTGGATAAGAATCTCGTTGGGGATTTCCTTGGGAACCATGATGAGTTTTGTGTTCAGGTTCTTCATGAATTTGCTGGAACCTTTGATTTCCAAGACATGAATCTAGATACTGCGCTAAGGTTGTTTTTGGAAACTTTCCGACTGCCTGGAGAATCTCAGAAGATTCAGAGAGTCCTTGAGGCATTTTCAGAGAGATACTATGAGCAGTCACCGCAAATTTTGGTTAACAAGGATGCTGCTCTTTTGTTGTCATACTCTCTCATAATGCTCAACACAGACCAACATAATGTACAGGTAAAGAAAAAAATGACTGAGGAGGATTTTATCCGGAATAATAGACATATCAATGGTGGCAGTGATCTACCTCGAGATTTTTTGTCAGAGCTTTACCACTCCATTTGCAAAAATGAAATTCGCACCACTCCGGAACAAGGTGCTGGTTATCCTGAAATGAACCCGAGCCGTTGGATTGACTTGATGCACAAATCAAAGAGAACTGCCCCATTCATTATATCTGATTCTAGAGCATATCTTGATCATGACATGTTTGCTATAATGTCTGGTCCAACCATTGCCGCAATCTCTGTGGTGTTCGATCATGCAGAACAGGAAGAGGTTTACCAGACATGCATCGATGGTTTCTTGGCTGTTGCCAAGATATCAGCATGCCATCATCTTGAAGATGTGCTGGATGATCTGGTTGTTTCTCTTTGCAAATTCACAACCCTTTTAAATCCTTCGTCCGTTGAGGAACCTGTGTTAGCATTTGGTGACGACGCAAAAGCAAGGATGGCAACAATAACAGTTTTCACCATTGCAAATAGATATGGTGATTATATCCGCACTGGTTGGAGAAACATCCTGGATTGCATCTTAAGATTGCACAAACTTGGTCTTCTTCCAGCTCGTGTGGCGAGTGATGCGGCTGACGAGACGGAGGTTTCTGCCGAACCTGGACATGGTAAGCCGGTTGCAAATTCTTTGGCAGCAGCTCATATGCCTTCCATGGGAACTCCAAGGAGATCTTCTGGATTAATGGGTAGGTTCAGTCAGCTTTTATCTCTCGATACAGAAGAACCAAGATCACAGCCCACCGAGCAACAACTTGCTGCTCATCAGCGCACGCTTCAGACAATTCAAAAGTGCCACATAGACAGCATATTCACGGAGAGTAAGTTTCTGCAAGCTGAATCTCTGTTACAGCTGGCACGGGCTCTTATTTGGGCTGCTGGGCGGCCCCAGAAAGGGAATAGCTCACCTGAGGATGAAGATACTGCTGTTTTCTGCCTGGAGCTGTTGATTGCAATCACTTTGAATAATCGAGACCGAATTGGGCTCCTATGGCAGGGTGTCTATGATCATATTGCTAACATTGTTCAGTCGACTGTCATGCCCTCTGCCTTGGTAGAGAAGGCTGTCTTTGGGCTTCTTCGGATTTGTCAGCGCCTACTTCCTTACAAGGAGAACCTGGCTGATGAACTTTTGAGGTCTATGCAACTTGTCTTGAAGCTTGATGCCCGGGTTGCGGATGCATATTGCGAGCAGATTACTCAAGAAGTTAGTCGCCTTGTGAAAGCTAATGCCACTCACATCAGGTCGCAAATGGGATGGCGGACGATCACGTCCCTTCTTTCTATAACAGCTCGTCATCCAGAGGCTTCTGAAGCAGGATTTGAGGCACTATTGTTTATCATGTTAGATGGGGCTCACTTATTGCCAGCAAATTATGTTTTGTGCGTAGATGCATCCAGGCAGTTTGCCGAATCTCGTGTTGGACAGGCAGAACGGTCTGTTCGCGCGCTGGATCTCATGTCAGGTTCTGTTGATTCACTAGCACGGTGGGCTCGTGAAGCGAGGGAAGCAATGGCAGAGGATGAAGTCGCCAAAATGTCTCTGGATATAGGGGAAATGTGGTTGAGGCTCGTACAGGGATTGCGAAAAGTCTGCTTGGACCAAAGGGAAGAGGTCAGAAATCATGCACTTCTGTCACTGCAAAGATGCTTGACAGGAGTAGATGGGATTCAACTTCCGTATAATCTATGGATACAGTGTTTCGACGTGGTCATCTTTACAATGCTTGATGATTTGCTGGAAATTGCTCAGGGACAATCCCAGAAAGACTATCGAAACATGGAAGGCTCACTTATCCTTGCAATGAAGCTTCTCTCGAAAGTATTTCTACAATTGCTTCATGACCTCTCGCAATTGACAACGTTCTGCAAATTGTGGTTGGGTGTGCTCAGCCGAATGGAAAAGTACATGAAGGTGAAAGTGCGTGGGAAGAAAAGTGAAAAGCTTCAGGAGCTAGTGCCTGAGCTCCTCAAGAACACTCTACTTGTGATGAAGACAAGGGGTGTCCTTGTGCAGCGGAGCGCCTTAGGAGGGGATAGCTTGTGGGAATTAACATGGCTACATGTGAATAACATTGCTGCGTCACTGCAATCTGAGGTATTCCCTGATCAAGAATTACAGCAAGCTGAAACTCAGGGAGATCAGGTATCTGAGGAGACTGTTTCTGCTCATTCAAATGAGTCATTGGCCAGCAATGGTAATTAGCATTTAGTGCACTGGAGAATATAATATGGTTTGGATGTGAAAGGCTGTGAGTCTAGGCTATAATTAATTTTGTGGAGCTGCCATACGTATAATGAATGGAAAAGATGAACCTGAGATTTTTGCGTTCTCATTGTTAGATCTGCAACAATGTCGGTTAATCGACACTTACCCTGCTCTTCTTGGGTTTGTGTCTTTTCTACGCTATTGCTTCCGTTGCAACAATTTTCATGTTTATTTTCAAGATGCACTGCTCAGTTTCATGGGGCATAGTTCTGCTGGAGAAGGACTCTTGGGAGTAATACCCTTGTTCTATGTCCAAAAATATAAGCATACCCATCCAAACATGTGTTAGTCCGTTGATTTATTCAGAACCAGGGCTGCTGTTAGCTAAGGATGATATCGTTACTTTGTTAGTTCAGCTAGGTTTTTGAAGGCTCCAGAAATGCTTTTTCTGTTCTTTAGGATCTTTTGCAGAGCGAGTGTTATACATAATGGATGTGATTATTGGGGTTACAAGACGATGCCTGCTCATGCAGTCAACTTGTTTTGTACTGCAACTTGTAAAGAAATCTTAGTACTGCTTTGAATTTTTGGCCACACATCTTTTCTGTTGTTGTAAGTGCTTAATCTTTGCAGTTGTGAAAGTCTCAACCCTTTTAACTGTCGTTCTTATGAATGCAAACTCTGCTATTTCTAATGGATCGATTTCTCTTGGAGATTGTCAAGAGAACATAGTATGTGTTGATTTCTGGTAATTCTTGGCTGGAGGGTAAATCTTGTACTCAGGCATGGTCAGGCCTTGGCTTAATCCCAAGATGAAGTCTTTGCCCTCTTTGCTTCTCCTTTGTCACAGCATGTAGGGCGCTGGTTTTGTATGCAGTTTCACCGATAATACTGAAGGAGGTTGAAAGAGTGAACATTACAATCTGCACGATAATGATCTGCTGTCTTGATTTATCGCTGCATGAACCGTGATCAGGCTCTGGTCGGTTTTAGGCTTTTATGGCCTTTGTCCTGTCTGATTCCATGAGATGAAGGGAGACATGTACCAAGGGCCAATGATCATTCATCCACGAAAATTTACTTTTTTCCCATGAGCCAGGGAGCATTATGCTTCCATACGAATCTGAAACCCCTCCCCCGAAACGGTCTGAGACCAATATTTTAGGAAAAGTACTATTAAAATGCCGTTTCATACTTAACTCTGACTTCTTAATTTATGTGTACTTTTTGCTTATTCACTCATATTGGAAGTACATTTTTTTATTGGTGAAAATGCATCTCGAATTTACATCACCGAATTTGAGAATCACGATGCTTTAAGCAATTTCTTTTTGTTTATCAATGTGGTGTTACATCCACCGTCAAGAGAGGGTGTGTGAGAACAATTACCAAGTTCAAACAGTTACATATTTGATCTACCATCTAGGCTTTAGCTCAACTCATGTTTAGCGCGGATTATATCTTAATAGCTTAAAATTTCCACGTCTCGATAAACAACGGCGTGGGCACTTCTCATTATTATCATAACTAGCAAAAATGCAAATCTCTTACTTGTGAAGAACTGGAATTATGAATTAACGAAATACATTATTGACATAATATAAAAATATTTTAAATTTGAATTTCTTTTATGTGATCTTGTTTATAAGATTAAAAAAAAATCAATTTTACAATTAAGATACATGAGAGGTAAAAATTTAGTAAGAACTGAGGCAGTCATCGTTTGGGGGAATGCTTATAAAAGATGTAAATGAGGATAATTTTAAAAAAGGAATTATAATCCCTCTAAATGGTAAATTTTTGTTATCGTTATCATTATAATTATCCACCGAGAAATGGAGCAAGACACCGGTTGCTTGAAGAGCCAAAATAGTCAAAAAGGACGCCCGATCCGTTCCTGCTCTCGCCACCGGGTCATCTTCAACTTGATTCCATATTCCTCCTTCACTCCATCTTCTTCTTCTTCTTCTTGTTCTTCTTTGATTGTTTTAACCTTGATTCGACGCCAACCGCGATAGCCCCTCGCCCCTCGCGCCGCAAGCAGACGCTGTTGACATAGTCAGTACCCACCCACCGGCTTCCCCTCCTTTCCTGAACTCTTCCTCTTCGCGTTAGGGTTCCGAGATCCGAATCCGATCGCGGCTGTCCTGTAATTTCGTCCCGGGAAGGAGGGCGGTTGATCGGCCGGGATCGACGAGATGAGCGAAGTCTTCGAAGGGTACGAGCGTCAGTACTGCGAGCTCTCGGCCAACATCTCCAGGAGATGCAGCTCCGCCTCGCTCCTCGACGGAGGTATCGGATTCTCCCGAACTCATAGCACGATGAATTTCGATTGCTTTCTGATTGCGTGATTCGCTCCTTTGCTTGATGAAAATCGACTCTCTCTTTTCCTTTAGTCGCCAATTTGTGAGCGGTCCCATTTCTATTTATGTGCCCTGATTCGGAGTCTGGTGGTTTGGCAACATCCGCATCTTCTTCGTAAAGATGTGGCCGGATCGTCTCCTGCTGTGCGGTTCGCACTTCTATTTACTGTCTTCTAGTGCTTGAGCTGTCAGAGGATTGAACAATTCATTTATGCTGTCATTGAATTGTGAACTATTCGATACTTGCTGGTCATGGAAGGATTGATAACCGATGAAGTCCGCCTTTCTGTCTATCTCAAAGGAACTGATTTGTGCTCGAAGATGCCTTGTTGGTCACTAGAAGCACTTGCTTTTCGAAGTGAATCACTAACGAGTTGGGAACGCTTTAGGTCTGGCATACTACATCACCGAGTTCATAAACAATCCGTTCCTAAGACAAAATATTTGCTTTTTTTTTTCCTTTTGGAAGTCTGACATAATCACGCCAAAACACGAAAAGGATGCTTCTTGGTTTGTAAATTTGCAGCGTTTAAACTCGTGTAAATGAACTGTGGGATAATTGAATTTGTGCTTTCTCAACTTGGGTATGACTGTATTCCAAATTCCGGTCGAAAGTTTGGGAGATATATAATGTTAACCGACTGACTGCTCTCTGGAAACCTTAATGCGACTACAGAAAATCTGAGCGAAATTTACCTTATCTTGTTTGTTGATCTGCCAAACATGGAGATGATGCTATGCCAGCTCAAAGTAATCTACTTGGTGATCTTGCTTGCAGAGGAAAGAAAGCAACAGATATCTGAATTAAAAGTTGCACTTGATGAAGCTGATGGGTTGGTAAGTTGTGAGAGATGTGATTTTCTCTTCCTGTGGCCTTTCTCTCTGTCAGGATTTTCTGTGCTTCTGACATTTTTTGGTTTGTATTTTACAGATACGGAAGATGGATCTGGATGCTAGAACTTTGCAGCCAAGTGTCAAGGCAATGCTTCTTGCTAAGTTGAGGGAATACAAGTCTGACTTGAATAATCTGAAAAGAGAAGTTAAAAGGATGTCATCTCCTAATGCCAACCAGGCTTCGCGTGAAGAATTGTTGGAAGCTGGAATGGCAGATGCACGTATGGTATGCCTAGAATCTAGATGCGCATTTGGTACATGAATAGTCCTAGTCCCGCTCCTCATTTTAACATAGGAAAATTATTGGCATAGTTGCTCACTGGGTTCAATGATTATGTCAAATGTTTCTGTATTGGGAGTATTCTTGGATGATATGGATCCTAGTAACACTACTTGCATTTTTTCCCCTCAAGTGGTAGTTCAGAATCTTCAGATTGTCTGGCACCCTGCAACAGCACTGTGGTTGCTGCATATTGGTTTTTCTTATGGGTTTGTGCAGTTATATTGGCTAGCTGCAGAGGTTGCTGAATATTTACATTTTAGTGGGTGTTGAACTGCAGGCTTCAGCTAATCAAAAAGAAAGAATGGCTTTCTCGACGGAGAGATTGAATGATTCTAGTGAGAGGATAAACCAGAGCAGAAGAACCATGCTAGAGACAGAGGAGCTGGGGGTCTCCATACTCCAAGATCTACACCAGCAGCGTCAGACTCTCCTGCACTCTCATAACAAGGTGCCTATTGAAGTTTAGTTATGTTTATCAAATCCTTGAACTTGCTTTTGCCAAGTAAATCTTTGTCATTGCAAATGAGTGTCGTGCGTCTCTTTGAACTTGAAGTGAGTTCAAAGGAATAGCTGCACTTTATGGACTAGGACCTTGCCATAGCCTCGGAGGCTTAGACCTATTAATGATTATGGTGCTCTTTTTACATTTTTCAATTTGCAGCTTCACGGGGTAGATGATGCCATAGACAAGAGCAAGAAGATTTTGACGGCTATGTCGAGGAGGATCACCAGGAACAAGTGGATCGTTGGCTCAATAATTGGGGCTCTTGTCTTTGCTATTATCATAGTTCTGTACTACAAGCTTTCTTGATGATAGCCATACCACCAAGAAACTTGTTGTACTTAATAAACTTGTTGTAAATACAGTAACGAAAACAATACTCATTGCGTCTCTACGATTCTTATGTTGCGACTTGCTTGCTTTCTCTTTGTATTTTCGGGAACTCGCTCGGTTGGAGTTCCCTGTAGCAAATGGGTCGGACTTATTATGATGCAATACTTTTATCGAATGCATGTCTCTATGCATCTGGTAGTTTCGATTCTCGTTCTTCGTTTCGTCCACTTTGAATGCTTATATATTTATCCATGGTGAAACGCATGCTAAACAACGATGTTGAGCATTTTTCAACCACTTGGACACTATCGTCTGCTCGTTCCTCCGACTCACCAGCCTCGAATTTGTATAATGGTAATACGACGACGACCACTACGCAGGTCGAGTGTTTCTGCAGTCCAATACGAATCACAAAGCGTGAGATCATTTTGGGCCGTGGGTCGGGCCAGATGCGGAACCGAAAGCCCAAAGCCCAAATCGGAAGCTCCTCTCCTCTGTCTTCACAAGCCCAACTTCCCCCTCCAGACCCGCCATACTGAAAGGAAGAGAGAGAAAAAATATCCCTCGCTCACACGCAAACACGCGGCACAGAGAGACAGAGAGAGAGAGAGAGAGAGATTCATTTCAGAGATTCACCATTACAAACTCTCCGTCTCTACTTCTTCTTCGTCGGCTTCTTCCGTCTCTCCCACCACTCGCGGAGCTTTCGACGCCGAGAATTCCAACTTCCATTCCGTTCGTCTCGCCCCCACCACCGTCGCCAGGGGAACTGATCGGGATTCTTCAAATCACGGCTTCGGTCATGGAGTCCCTCTCCCCGGTGTCCCCTCCCATCGTCCTCCCTCCGAGCAACTCGCTCCGGCTCCGGCGGCCGCGGCGGCTGGCCGCCTCCCCCGCGGCACATGGCGGCTGCTGCGGCGGCCTCCGTCCCCGCCGCGCCCCGCGCTTCCCCCTCCCGCGCCCTCCGGAGCCCTGCCGGAGGAGGTTCGCGGAGTTCTGCTGCGGATCGCGCGGGAGCGTGGGAGGAGAGGAAGACGACGGGAGCGACGAGGTGGAGAGGGCGATGCGGCTGGACGGGAACATTCCGGGGACTTCCGACGAGTTCGTGAAGAGAGTGTCTTCTCGCGCCTACGACATGCGCAGGCACCTCCACCAGTCCTTCGAGACCAGCAGCTATGATGGTAATGCTCGTTTCTCCTTTTCTTTCTTCTGATCACCACTTCATTTCGTTGCGTACTCGTGGCTGCTTTCTCTGAGAATGTTCGAGGAATTGTCTGATTGCTGTCAATTAGAGTTCCTTTGCTTCATCTTCATGAGACCACTGACTTACTGATTAAAAAAGTACTACACGTGTACGGAAGGATCGTTGCTATGTGCTACCACGACGTTGCTGAACTTCGCTACAATAAGGGGCAGTGCAGTTCTCGTAGCGGGATCTGCATGCCTTGGGGTATTTGCTATGCTTTGCTTATTGATGGTCTATAGAGAAGGTGTCGTGAGCGGTGATTCTCTTTGGAGTATTTGAACTGAAAAGCATCTTACGTTGAGTAATTTCTATGCTCGGGATAGTGCTTTGATCTGCTTCCATGTCCTGTATTTATCTGCGCACTTGATGGAACTGGTCTTATTTTTTAACCTTTTTGATCTAGTATTGGAGGCAAATCCATGGAGAGACACTTCAAAGCCTGTATATGTATTGACTCATGGTGAAAACCAACTGTGCACGATGAAGACACGAAGAGATCGCAGGTTTGGACAGTAATGTACACCTTGTTTCGTATGGCCTTTTCTTGCTTTATCTCCGTTACTCATATTTTTAGCTTTCGCAGTGAAGTTGAGAAAGAGCTTGGATTACTGTTCTCCAAAGCTGGAAAATGGAGTCCCAGTTCTGGAAGTCAGTCTAAGCAGTCAAGGAGTGGGACAAAGTTCCAGATGCTTGTTGAGGATATCCGGGATGGAGTTCTTGTAAGGTTCTTTAGTTTGTAAAGTTTTTTTTTTTTTTTCCTCTAGATTTTCTGCTAAGGACTTTTATACTAATGTTGCGAAACAATCATCAGAAACTTAATATGTATCAAATGGAGCCTTGAGTGCATTGTCAATGAATTTACCCATGCTATCTCCTCTCTGCTTATGTATCTCTGACACTTAGGCTCCATGCTGAGCAATTCTCTGAGTTAACACACTTTGTTTTATGATGCAGTCCAGCGAACTGTCCTAACTCCTGAGCTACTTCAGTTACCAACCTCTTATAAAAGTTATAATTGGTCACTGATCTGGTTTTAGTTCTTTGATATTGTCGTCGTGGTTTTCTTTGATATTGGCCCTGAGTAATTGTTTTGACCAGAAATCACAAGAAGTAAACATTAATGAATTATTCATGGGGCTTGGTGTATCCATTGACTTGTGAGGATGTGGCGGGGCCTAAGATGATATCATCCTCTAGAAGATGTTAATTTTAGCTTCAGTCCCTGAATGCCGTCAAGTTTTTGAGAGGATCAAGGAGGAGCAAGCAGAGCTGCAGAGTTGTAAAAGAGAACGGGTGCCTAGTTTAGAAAGGTTGATGCCCTGTTACTTTGGTGGGGACTGGGTAGATAGGAAAGCCGTGGGGTGCATAGCTGTGCTAGCTAATGGTGATCTAGTTGTAATTGACTAGAAAAATCAATATGGTTCAGATGATGCCAAGACGAGATTTAGGGGAAGATGAGATTTGGATGCACACTTTTTCCACTTTTTTGATGCAGGAGCAAATTTGGCTGGAGGAACTTTCCCTGCAAAGATTTTCAGTTAACATGATCAAGTCATCCTTTAGTTTGCATGAAGGATTTTATCTAAGCATCCAATAAAGATAGTAGTTAGATAGCTAGGTAGATGTTAGGTGTATTATTTGCTGAAGCTACAAATATTTACTGCAACCCTGGGATGAACTCCTGGGCAGAAGGTCCTAATGAGTCTGGCTCTAGTGTAAATGGCGCTGTCGGCAGCCTTTTCCGTGGTCCATCAGGCACACTGCCAGAGCTGTTGTCAAACAATAACTTGGAAAAATAAAGCTCTTGGAGGCTTTGCACTATGGCCTATGTTTTTGCCTGGTTCTGTGGCTTATGCATATCTAATTGGAAGGACGGTTTCCACTATGGCCTATGATCATGCCGGATTCTATACAGCGTATGCTTATCTAACTACATGGTGCTACAAGTAAAGATACAAACAAAGACTTAATATGTAGAGGTTTGGGTGCCGGTTTCTTATTTCTGTGAAAAAGGTTCTTGCCTGAATATTAATTGTTTCCAGACCTGATCAGTGTCTCGTGATTGCTTGAGACTGATGAACGAGTCTGTTTTTGCATTTTGTTTTTCTGGTTTTCTTTCATTTCATCTGCTATATGAAGAACATTCCATGTTCTTGCAGGTCTTTGAAGATGAGACTGAAGCTGCAAAATATTGCGACTTATTGCAGGGAAGAGGTCAAGGTTGTGAAGGTATTGCAGAGATAGAGGCCTCATCGGTAAGGGGATCAGAGCAGATATTGAAAACCTGCAGAATTTCTTGATCATTGGTTAATTACTCTACTGGCGCCTCCCTATGCAGGTGTTTGATCTATGCCGTAAGATGAGGGCTCTTGCAGTTTTGTTTCGTAGGGGAAGAACACCGCCTCTACCCCAAAGCCTTGAGCAAAACTTGAGGGCCAGGAAGCGGTCCCTCGAAGACTAAGAAGGCTTGGCTTGATGCTACATATGCTCCAACATCATCTGAAAAGATCCCAGATCATTGTCTATTGAAGGAAGTTGTCCAATGGTTTTAAAGCTAACTGTATCTACCAGTTTACTGCAACGCTCTTGTAGCGTATATTTGGTAAGTATAGGTTGTTCACCGTCTCCATTTTCAACGCTCCCACATGGGTGGCTTGACAAGTTGACAGGAATATGTCGGAGATATTGACGTCAATCGCTTTCAAAGTATAGTACACTGTTCAATGCAAAAGGCCAAAATAACGAACGCCTGATGGTCTCGAAAGTGTTAAAATTGTCTATGATTTAGTGTGAAAAATGAAAATCAGAGAACCAGGGGTTGATTTAGTGGGCAATCGATACATCATCCTACTTTTTTTTTTTTTTTTGGTCGAAACACCATCATCATCCTACTTGAATGGTTTAAAAAGGCGATATATTTGGTGTTGGACGAGAAGGACGTCACATCTACTTTATGGACTCTGACATTGGTAGAGGAGCAGAACTTGATAGATTGATCTCAAAGGGGCATGACAGTGCTCTTTTATTTATTTATTTTTGGTCGGAGCATGACAGTGTTCATTGGGAGAGAGAAAATCATATGTATATCTTAGGCAATGCGTCCGAACTTCTTCAAGGTAAGAGCCCCCTGTTTTGACTTTCCACGTTGGATCTGAACTCTCCGATGCACTCGCCTATTAATTATAATTAAGTGATCGACGTTATCATCAATTTGATGACATCGACTCCGGTCGATCATTACTCCTTTCCGTCGGGATCAAAATCGCAGGGGGGCAACCGAAAAAACGTGATCCCAAAAAACAACTAAAATGGGGACCATCGTCGAAAGGAGCAGGAGACGAATGGGGCAAGAAAGCGGCAAGCTCCGATAATTTCGTACGGATCTGATCGAGATCAGGATGTCGTTTTCCCCCAGAAATCAGCCATCGCTCCTTTCCTTCTTAAGCTATCTACGAGAGTCCAGATCCAGCCGTTAATAGGGGGCGGCTACACCTCTGTCCATCTATATATATATATATATGTAATATATTATATAAAATAATATGGAATTTGATAAAGAAGGAAAATTCCGCATGACGAGTCGCGCACAGCACAGCAGAGCAAAGCAAATGCAATGCAAACGACGCTCCCGTTGAAAAAGTAAAACGAACCATAATAACGGATACACACCACCCCAATTCCCCAGAAAACCTCTCTCTCTCGCTCGCTTACCTTTTTCCAATCCATTTCGCACCGCTCGAAAAGAAGAAAAAAAAAAGTCGACAATCCGAAACCGATCCGATCCGCTCCGATTCGATTCCCACCATGAGCAGCGGCGGTAGCAGCTCCGATGCCTCCGGCCGCGCCGGCGCCGGCGCCCCCTCCCCAACCCCTCCCCTGGCGAGGGCCACCGACAAGGAGAAGCAGAAGGAGAAGGCCCGGGTCAGCCGGACGTCCCTCATCCTCTGGCACGCCCACCAGAACGACGTCGCCGCCGTCCGCAAGCTCCTCGAGGAGGATCGCTCCCTCGTCCACGCTAGGGATTACGATAACCGCACCCCGCTCCACGTCGCCTCCCTCCACGGCTGGATCGACGTCGCCAAGTGCTTGATCGAGTACGGCGCCGACGTCAACGCCCAGGATCGCTGGAAGAACACGGTGCGTCCCCTCCCGTCCCCTCCCGTCCCCTCCCGTCCCCTACCCTCTCCTCGAACGCTCCGTTTTTGGTCGAAAGGATAGGGACTGGATTCCGTGAGAATTCTCGTTTTCCTTGAGAGAGCTCGCTTATATATCGCTTGGCTCATTTAGACTTTGTGTGGAAAAAGCCCGACTAAATGTTAGGTCAGCGAGAGATTTTCTAATGTCCCGCGACTGAGAATTAGAACATGTTGGTAACATGCTGCTTCGCCTAATTAAAAAAATAAATGTTAGGTTGATTTATATAAGAGCACTAAGGTAGGTACAAACGAGGTGGAGCTTCTTCGCATTTAGGGGCATTTGAGGAACTGAACTGTTCTGAGAGTTTGGGTTCCAGCCAGATTGTTCGTTGAATTTTCTGGTTGCCATCTTTGGGCTGCGATCGACAACTCCAGAGTGCTTTTCCCCAGGAGGACCTTTTAGTCCATAACTAATTACAGGATGATTGCATGCGGTGATTGTCCTGGGTCTTAAGAGAATCGCGAAAGCAAACGGCTCCTGTGATTCTAACCCTGTTTAGTTTCCCAATTTAGTTTGACTGACTAATGCCTCCTGGACTTTCATGGAAGCGCTTGCTTTTACTTTGCACGTGTAATTGATAGATAATCGATGTCCGTAATTTGAGAAGCACGAAATGATTGTCGCTGGCTCTGTGTTTGTCTGTAAGTATGGAGGAACCGATTGAGGTTCGTAACAAATTGCAACTTACCAGTAGTTGACAATGCATTGCATGATTGTAAACTTTAAAATTACTTATAAGCACATCTCTCGATTTAGTATGCATAAGAGACCTTCCTTTCTGCAATCTCCTGCTCGTGTCGTGATCTAATCCAGATTTTGCCTTGACAGCCTCTGGCTGATGCAGAAGGAGCAAAGAAGCATAATATGGAGGAGTTGTTAAAGTCTTATGGAGGCTTATCTTATGTAAGTATGCTATTTGTCCTCCGCCATCCCCGCACCTTCTTTTTTTCTGTCCCTGTTTCTCTCTTTCTGTTTTAAAATCTCGAATGTACAAGATTGTGATTCTTATATCCGGGCCTTGTTACTTCATTTACATTCTGGAAAATATGCAAAGTCATTGGGACAAGGCTACCAATGGCATAGGTCGCTCTTATTCTCGGAACAAAAATGGCCTTTTGTCTAAAATGGCACGATAGGATTGGCTTTCAAAAATTGTTTAGTTATACACTAGTGCTTAGGTAGGTAAAAGTTGATGTTCCATACTATAACGGAAACTCTTCTTTGAAATCTATATGGAGATTTAAAGGGTGATTGGAGTGTCTTTTCCTTTTCCATTGTTACTTCAATGTTTAGAGTTTGAATGAGAATTTCATTCAATAATGAATATCTCAAATCTTTAAAGACATATAATTGCAAAGTTTAAAGTCACCTCAAATAATTTTCATAGTGTTTGGACAGGAAAGCAAGGAACGTTTTCTGGAGAGCTTAAGCCTGAACCATGTGGGCACTCTGTTGTCAAATCACAAATAATATATCATGCTGAAGGATACCGAGTCTTTATGTACTAGAACAGTGGCACTGTTGATTTAATGTTCCAAAATTCTTTGTGAAAGAGAATCAAGTAAACTTTTTAAATTATGGTTGGTATTGGCATGTCCCTCTTCCTCCTCCTCCTTTTGTGGGCGTTTTCTCCTCATATTACCTTTTGTCCTTATCCTTAGTGGAAACTTATAAGTTGAGGTCATATTAAATTGACAGTGAGTAAGTTGAGTAAAATGTTTTAGAAGATTATATTTTTGCAATCTTTGTCACTGAGAAAGAATGTTTTCTTATTGAGTATTCCATGAAAGGATTAAAAAGGGAAAAAGGAGCTACCTCATCTGAGAATCCCAATCAGAGTTGTATCAGCAATCTTATTATAGTGGCTACATAGATTAATTAGAGCATTGTGGTTTCTTGGGGTTCCTCTTTAAAATGAAATCTGTTTTGAAGGAGTCACACTGTTTACATGCTTCATTATTTATGCACAAATGCATGAATACAATGAGGAGTATTGCACATAGATCACATGAACGATAGAAAACCAAATCGAATGTCTTTGTGCTTGTTTCTATTTTCACATGTTTAGCTGAAGCATAATTCATATTGCTGAGGTATTTTCTGGATGCCTAGAGATATTGATGATTGATGATCATGCAACGTTTTCTTCGATATATGAAAAATGTTTAGGTGAACAATAATTGAAACTATAGGAGATTTATGGTCACCATTCATTTTAATCTCATTTCATTTAAAGATTATCTTTCCACCCTATTAATGAAAAGGGACAATATAAATCCAATCAGTTACTACATTTTTGGGAAACCACCAACATATCTGACCTTTAAGTATCTTGTGTTTATTTTCATACAACTTTAGTTTCTGCTAAATTTTAACCTTCATTTACCGTCTGGAGTCTGGTTAATACGAATGCTTTTACTGGTCCCATACACAGTAAATACTAAGGTTCAGTATTGCTTCAATCATAGCATTCGGCCAATTTTAGCATCACATAAATTTGTAGTCAAGCGTTCAGTGATCGTTGTTTGTGATGTAGTGATTGCATTTGTCCAATTTTAATTGTAGTATGCATGATGCAGGGCCAAAACGGAAGTCATTTTGAACCAAAGCCTGTTCCGCCCCCATTACCTAATAAATGTGACTGGGAAATTGACCCTTCTGAGCTCGATTTCTCTAACTCACACCTCATAGGGAAGGTAAGATTTTAGATTGCTCATGGGCAAGAGAGTTTGCCCCCTCCAAAGAAACACTCTTTGTTATGTGTGGTGACTTCATCTATATGAATTTTCTACTGGTCAGAAGCACTTGTCTTTATCACAAGTTAAAAGTGAATTTATTATTGTGGTCCATCATGTTGCATCATATGGTCTTTGAGTCTCTTATTGTGCCAGTCATCATAATACTGTTTTAGTTCTTTGTCTGCCCTTATGTTAAAAACCAAATAGGTCAAACAGAGGGTCTATTGACTTAGGAAAAAATCAAGGGATTTTACTTCATTCAGGCACACTTAGAATCACCATTAGCCTTTATTATCATATCTTTTGAGGAGTACTAGAAGGTAATGCTATCTTTTAACAGCAAACAACTTCCATGGTCATTGGTGAGTATATCACATCCAGGTGCTCCTTACTTCTAATTGGTATTTTCTTAAATGTGAAAAGAATAAACTGCTATTAATACTCACGGAAGAAAGCATTAATTGGAAGTTTATCCCTGGGGTCGTGGAACTCTTACTGCACCGCTGCTCCTTGTTCATTATCTCTTTTTCATGTTTCTTTATGTTGCGTCTTACAGATTCCATTTGCAGTTTATTACTCGAAGGCAATGATTGTACATGCTTTAGTGATCTCATTAATAGCTGCTCTACATCTAGGGGTCCTTTGGTGAGATATTGAGAGCAGGTTGGAGAGGAACACCAGTTGCTGTCAAACGCATTCTTCCATCTCTTTCAGATGACAGATTGGTAATGTAAGTACATGTTTCTCGTGTGATTTGCTATAGCGTGCAACAGAAGATATATCCGATCCATTTGTGTGAAGGTAACATGGATCATGTGCCTATGTATCCAGACAAACATGAATTTACTATTTCGTTTAATAATGAAACTTGCAGTACCATCCACGGATTGGCAAGGACACCTATTTTTGCTAGGCTATGCTTTTAATGAGCTATCCTGAAGTTATTCTGTCAATTTGATTCTAACCATATGCTGATATTCAAATCACATCATCAATAATTTCAGAATTATTAAATATTAATATGTCTACAACTCTACATTCACTAAAAGGAAATAATCACCCGCTTCGATTTATAGCTTTATTTGAATTTCCAAGAAATACTTTGAAGATAGCAAAAGCAATCTCATCTTTCGGTTTCTTTTATTCAGTCAGGATTTCAGGCATGAGGTTAATTTGCTAGTGAAGCTTCGCCACCCTAACATAGTTCAATTTCTTGGCGCTGTCACCGAGAGGAAGCCTCTTATGTTGATAACAGAGTATTTGCGAGGGGTACAGAATGGATATCATGCTTTATTGAAACTTGCTGTTCCTTCTCTCGGATGCTTGATGCATATTGCACTTTTGCTTGTACTCGGTTTGAGACATCACTTACTCATGTAGGGTGATCTTCATCAGTACCTAAAGGAGAAAGGTTCTCTCAACCCCTCAACAGCTATCAACTTTGCTTTGGACATTGCCAGGTGCTTATTACTTGAGATTTTCCATCTTATAGGTCGCTATACAAAAAAGTAAATGCTACTCTTTGTTCACATAGTCTTTTTGCGTGTATATTCTTAGATATGAGGTGTATGGAGAAGACTTCCTGGGAAAGAGATGTGAAATGAAATCTTGCTGATTGTTATTCACCAAATTTCTTGTGTGTAAAACTTTTTATGCTCATGCTACCTCCGTTCTCACATATTCCTGGGGAAAGGTAAATTGAATCAATCGGCTACGATTTGTTAAGATAGTTCACATTTAATCAGAAAGTTTCTCATCCATCAGTAATGCAGAGTGTTTGTCTTGGCTCATGTACTCTGTCACCGTGGGAGCCATTGTAATATACATAGTTTTTAATCTTAGAATCATTCTCTCTCTTCCCCTTCGTGTGTACGCTGCCCATGTTATTAGACCTTAACACCCATGGCTAAAAGAAACTAAGTTAGCGGTATATGTCTTGACAGCCCATTTTGGAACCTGTCCTATTGTTATTTGTATCAGTTTTTTCCTGTCATCTATAGTGTCAAATAGATTGTGAAAATGGTTCTGATGGAACACTTAAATATTTCCAACAGAACAGCTAATAGTTGAGCATAATAATTTGTTAGCCACATGGCTGTAGTGCATAGATTTTTTTCCCAATATAAGGCACCCATGAAGATCCATTGTTGTCCGAATGCTTGTAGTGCACTTTTTCCGCGCTCTCCATTCCACCCATTTGATGCTTTTGTATGGAATGATTATCTGACTGAACTTGAGATGTAGATTATTTTTTCTTTCTTGTAATATCTTAATTTTGTTATTGCCCCTACTGGCCTGAATGGGGTTGGGAGAGAGGTTGTGGTCCGAATGCTTGTAGTGCACTTTTTTTTTTCCGCTCTGTATTCCACTCATTTGATGCTCTTGTATGGAATGGTTATCTGACTGAACTTGAGATGTATATTATTTTTCTCCTTGTATACTTTTTACCTTAATTTTGTTACTGCCCATAATAAAATTTCTATGCCCTGAATGGATGGAGGGAGGGAGTCTGAGCACATGGTAGAGGGAAAGAGACTACAAACACTATTCATGTAGTATCATCGGATGTGATATTGAATTTACTTATATCTCCAGAGCTCAAAAGTATTGGAGGCATTGTGCCAGTCAAGTCGATTTTGACAATTGCCAGCTACATTATGCTAATCAAATAACTTTACTTTTTTGGATCAGGGGTATGGCGTATCTGCATAATGAGCCAAACGTCATAATTCACCGAGACTTAAAACCAAGGTGAGCATCTTTGTGCCTAGAATATGGTTTTCTCTCTACTAATACAATCAATAAAGTTCCTCATCATTCTCATATGCTCTCGGGTGATTTTCTTCCTTTGGGACTTCTTATTTTTATTGACTACATTCTTCAATCTGCTGTCTGAATTGTTTCCAGGAATGTCCTTTTAGTCAACTCTAGTGCCGACCATTTGAAAGTTGGAGATTTTGGACTAAGTAAACTAATCAGGGTTCAAAATTCTCATGATGTCTATAAAATGACTGGCGAAACAGGAAGTTGTGAGTGTCTCAGTGGAACTTCTCTGTATATAACACGATGATTCATGCCTTTGTACATTTTTCTTCTTAACTATGTCTCTTTTTGTCATGGAACAAACCAAAGACCGCTACATGGCTCCTGAAGTTTTTAAGCATCGGAAGTATGATAAGAAGGTTGATGTTTTCTCATTTGCCATGATTCTATTTGAGGTAAGTGTCCATTTGTTCGGCTTGTATGTCGAGGATTGAAGTACTTCCAGTTGGTTATCTTGATAATATTTTCAATGTTCAGATGCTGGAAGGAGATCCGCCGATGTCCAATTATGAGCCATACGAGGCTGCCAAATATGTGGCAGAAGGCAATCGACCTAGCTTCCGCGCAAAAGGATACATCCAAGATCTGCGAGAGTAAGTCAATTCTTGATTTATTAAAACCAAACTTTTGGTGCTTTTCAAATATAGCCTGAACATTAATAAAATCTGAATGGTGAAAAGAGCAAGCTATGCACATTTTCTTTTTCATAGAAGGCCAACTATCAGATTGTTGTGAACATCATGTGCATGAAGTTTTCTCAATCGACAGCCTCATGCAAAGTAGGATGATCTTTGAGTTGCTTGATTATTCTAACGAGAAAGAGCCTAAGACTATTAAAGTGTGCCGCCCTTGAGCAGTTCTGTCAAGTCAATAGTGAGAAGTGCAGATTTTCTCTGCTATCACAATGTATCAAATTAATATTCTTTAATCATTAAATAGCCTTTGTAGTTCAAGAAGAGTCCCCAAAAACTGTAATATGGGTTCCTGTCTGTCAAATTAGGATAGCTTCGTCTGTCTTCTGTGTCCTTTGGTATTTTATCCCCCTAAAGCTTTAGTAAGTGAAATCTGTCCGTCCTTGACTAAGTTCTTGAGAGGAATGCTTGTTTGGATTTCTGTCATCTGCTTCGATCAACACTACTTTGGGATGGATAGGCTTGAATCTGCTTTCTTGCCAGTTTGGACAATACATCTTTCGGTTGCTCTTATCGTATGAGCAGTACCTGCATCATCCTATGGAAGAAAAATGGTGAAAACAGGTGTCCTTAAACAGTCTCGTGAACCTCTTTATCTCGAACAGAAGGATTCGTTGCTCTTGACTCTTATGCAGATAATCTTTGGACCTGTTTTCTTATACGAGTCCAAAACATATTGTTGGGGATGCATC
Organism: Eucalyptus brandiana; assembly: GCA_014182725.1. Classification (NCBI taxonomy): domain Eukaryota; kingdom Viridiplantae; phylum Streptophyta; class Magnoliopsida; order Myrtales; family Myrtaceae; genus Eucalyptus; species Eucalyptus brandiana. Next base: position 38,091,694 of record CM024669.1, read on the forward strand.
TTTCTAAATGCTGGGTTGCTGATTTCTTACGTGGAATATTTGCAGCTTAACGGAACAGTGCTGGTCCCATGACATGAACAGAAGACCTTCCTTCTTGGAAATACTTAAGAGACTTGAGAAAATTAAAGAAAATTTGCATACGGATCATCACTGGAGCTTATTCAATGCTTAATGCTGAACCCACGGGGATGTTAAGTTGGATCTATCTATGATGTAATTTACCGTCAAAACTCTTGTGCCTCCAATCGTGCTCAGTTCAGACGACTTCTGTGTAGAAGCAATTAAAGGTTGCGAGAATTATTCACTCATGCTTTGAGGCCAGATTCTGATTGTGAAGACTCTGCAGAATGATGTATTTCCTGATTCTTGATTTCAACAGTCTTGTATTGATCAACCATAAACCAGCCAAGGCATTGTCCAGGTTGACCCATTCGTGTGAAGCCGAAGTCATTCGACCACATTTCTTTTGTAACATAAGTTTTAGTTCGCTGTGGTCCCCTGGTCCATTTGGAGAAATCAAAAACTTAGTGTTTCTTTCTTCCTCGACAGATTCAGAATGCTTATGCCAATTCTCTCATTTTGTTTCGGTACTATGTTGTCAATTGTAACAAACCCAAGACGTTAATTGTGCACCGAAACCATGCTTTTGTCGGCTGACCGGCGCAGGGTGCTATGTTTTTACTGCTTCCCTCGTAGTCTTTCTTTTCCAAAGTGTAATATGAAAAAATGGCCTTTGCCTTACGACTGGTTTGCGTACGTGAAGTATCCAAGGAAAGGAAGATGGCTCATGATAGGGGCGTGCAAAAGAACCAGTTAGACTGGTTGGTTTTAGATAGTATTTATGAGAATCGATCCAGTTCTCAATTTTAGATGTTGAATTGTTCATCTAGACCACTCCGACTGAATTGGTATATATATAATCTTTATCTTTTCACAAAACCCTAATTCCTTTCTATCATTCTCTCGCCTCCGCCCTCATCTCGCTTTGAGCGTCTCTTCCTTGCACAATCTCAACTCTCTCGCCTCATCTTGCTCTCGGTCGCTCTCACCTCTGGCCCTCTCCCTCGCAATCACAGACTCACAGCCTCACCTCCAGCCGTTCCTTGCAATCACGGACTCACGGCCTCGCCTCCCTTTGTGAGTCCATGCCTCATCTCTCTCGCAGGATAGGCTATTCTCACAGCTCGCTCCGCTCGTTGCCCCCTCTCCTGTAAGTTCCAAATCCACATTGCCATTTGGCCCCCTTTCTAGTTTCTTCACTCAGTCTCATGCCATTTTCTCCCTTTTTGGTTTCTTGCCGCTCTCTTAGGTCCTTTCTTCTGTGTTATTGCTTCCAGCACTCCGCTCGGTCGTTTTGAGTATTGTAATCAGGTAGTGTTCCTACGGTCCTTCAATGGAGGAAGAAAGATTACTCTTGGGAACTTGCAACCAGTAGGTGAACCCGACGGTTGTTTTAGTGCCGGATCAAGTCCCACTAATATTATCCTGGTAATCTTGAAAAGAATTTAAAGTGGCTTGTGTCCTAACTCCTAATGTATAGTTTTCCTCAGTCAAAATCTTTCCATTTACAAGGGCAGTCACTTCACCTAACTGCTCCGTATTCTCTACCTCGAGTGGAGCAAAAGGCAAACCACCATGAGGATCCTGTTAACAACCATTTCGCCCAAAAACTACTTCTCACTTGCTCGATCCTTCCGGATGGGGTGCTTCTGATTCAAAAGTGGAATATTAGCTTACTCAATTTCCCATTGCATGACACTCAGACATCACAATTAGAATCTTCCTGCTTATAATTTGGTTCTTTCGAGCCACCCAATAAACCTAGTACCGCCTCATTGACAGGGAGAAACCAAACCATTACAGCTACCGAGTTGTCCAACTAACCAACTCCACGTTAGTAAAATCTTGGATGCAAATCTAGAATAGAGACCTTAGTAATAACTCACTAGGAATGATAATAACCAGATCTTTTGGAAAATAATTTTTCTTTTCTCCTTTTTTTTTTTTCTTTCTTTTTTGGCAGAATCCCAACTTAGGTCGACAAAGCAGACATCTCAGAAAGGTTGTATCACCATCGATGCGTTCTGCAAAAGTTTAAAAAGAATTTCTAAGCTATTAAGAAAATATTCAAATGATTTTCTTTTTCTCGAAAAAGGTCTTCAAGTGCCATAGTTGCAAGCCAGCCACAGATAGGCAAACAAAAAGCGAAAGACAACTGAGCCACGCCATTTTTGTGTTAGTTGCTTGGTTGAGCTCCTGCATTTCCTCTTCTCTGTTTAAGAGCAAACGGACATGTCAAACCCAACATTCCACATAACATATCTAGTTTGATAAATACATATACCATTACCTTTCACGAAGATAAAACATCTCATTATGAATGGAGTCGATAGTCTCATACAACTTCTTCAGTTCCAATTCCATTCCCTGGCATTCAGAAAACGACAACATGCCAAATTAGATCATTTACCTAGAACAAGCCCACAGTCCAGATCGTTCATAATCTATTCCTTTTCTATTCAGTCTCAGAATCTCCACATATAAACTGGGGAAAATTTGATCCTCCCCAGTTTTACCTATCTTCAGCAATTCCACTCATACAATGCAGTTTAACTTAAAAATCGGGGCTCTCAATTTCTGACATGAATTAACACAACTATTTGGCAAACTTGAAAGTAACACGACTTAATACAAATTCGACATACATAAATAATTAGCAAAGATATAGGATGTTCAATGACTCAACTTGACACGATTATGAAACCTAATTATGACACATGAACACAAATTGTCCAACCCTCAAAAGCACATCACCATGCACTAAGCGGTACTAACAAACTAAAAACTGTGAAAGTGCGTCCATAACTAAAACAGCAAAAGAAAATTCACAACTCCCATCTTCTAGGTCGCTATCTGAAATAAGCAACTTAGACTAGCTTTCCACTGTGGACCCTCCTTCTTGAAAATGAACATCAAAACAGCCTCCACTCCAACTCAAGACCAGGGAATCTATCCTATGAGCTTCAATTTTCCATCTAGAAGCAGTTGTAGAAAAGCCGAATTGGCATCTTTATGGATTTCTCAAGCTTTTTCATGAGGCAGGTAATTACCGGTCACGGCCTCAGTTTTACCAATAGCAATTATTCTTACGGTTTATCCATATTTCCTCGACATTCGGCACATTAAATTGGCTGACAATTCCAACCCAGGCAGGAGCAGAGATGCCAAACATAATATATCCAAAAGCCAAAACATCCACAAAGTCCAACGTACAACCACAACTTCAACAAAAAAAAAAGGTGTCAAATCACTCACATCGACTTGCCCTTTCTTGGCGACGTTGGACCAATCCTTGGTGGCCATGCCGGTCCTCCAGTCGAAATCCACCGTCATCGTCGCTTGGGGGTTGTGATCAGGAGCCCAGAAGCAAGCGGTGTAATCCCCGGCTTCTGCGACCGTGAATGCGAACTGCCCCGACTCCACATTCTCCGATTGGTGAAAGTTGTTCCCGTGCGGGGAAGTCACCTAACAACAGATCAATCGGGAAATAAGAAGGGGAAAGAAAAAACCCTAAATCGCCAAAAAAACACAACTAAAAGAAAAAAAAATTCTCGACCCAATGCAATGGAGCGTTTACGAAGGCAGGGTTCAGTACAGGAAATGGTCCGAATCCCGATCGGGAAAATGTAAGGAAAAAATAAGGGGGGCAAAAGGGAAAGGGGAAAGGGATCTCACCCGGACGGAGAGCTTATGAGTTTCGGGCAAGGGGTGGCCGTCGTGAGGATTGACGATGGCGAACTTGCCGACGCTCATGGCACTGGCCCTCATGTCCTCGCCGATGCACCTCGTGTGGCCCGACTTCAGGTCGAATCGGACGGAGCAGGACGGCCGGAACCCTAGCAGCATCACGACGAGGACAACGTGGAGACGGCGACAGGCATCGCGCGACGGGAACGCCATCGTGCTGCTCGTGGAGCGAGCGACTGGAGAGGAGAGGAGAGGAGAGGAGAGGAGCGAGCGGCCAATGAAAGAGACACGGAGAGAAAGAGAGATCCGCCGCCTGCTGAATAGTGGTATGGAGTTCGAGAAGAGGAGTTGATGAGCCCGTTTAGTTTAGTTTTGGGAAATGTGCTTGAAAGAATGCAAATAGCTTTGAGATATCTCATCTCAAAGGAGTTTCCAAAATGTTATACCGTTTGATAAATTATAATCTCAAGTAGATTTGAAAAATAATTTGGCAAAACTTACATTTCTAATTAGCTTTTGCTATTTTTATTCTTTTTTTAAGTCTGAAAATAAAATCTAGTGGCTAACGAACCGCTGGCCAACTACCGGATGGCCAATCTAGCCGCGGGACCACCAGATTTGGCGACCTGAGGTCGCGGAGGCTAGATCTGGCCATCGGATCGCCAGATCTAGCCTCCCGACCGCCAAATCTAGCCACCGGACCGCCGAGATCGGCCTCCCGACGCCGCGATCGGCGACTAAGGGCGCAACCTCAGGCGGCGTCGCCTGGGTCGCGGGTCACGCCACCCTGGGCGGTGGTCACCGGGGACGCGCGACTCCCACACGGTGGTGGTGGTTGCCAAAGAAGCCGAACTCTCAGGTGGCGGGGAAGACGAAGACGAACGGAGAAGAAGATGAGACGAACGGAAAAGAAGATGAACAGTAATGACAATGAACAGTAAACTTGCATCTCCGAAATGCCCAATGCTCAAAGCCGATCCTCCCCAGCATTCAGCTTTCGGCCTTTAAAATGCCCGCATTTCGCAAGTGGGCATTCGAAAACCATTGCCAAACACACAAAATTTTCCCCAAGGGGCTTTGGGGGCTCAAAGCCCCTTGGGAAAGCCCAACCAAACGGGGCCGATGGGTGACAGCGCGAGGGGTCACCCCCAGTCAAAAACGGACACGTGGCAGGCCGAGGTTCACGGGAGAGATTGGACGTTTCGGAGATTATGACCTGACCCTTCTTTCGACTTCGATAGTACGACAGGTGCGTTTGGAATCAACTTTGCAAAGGACTTTGGGCTTCTAAAGATACTTGGGCTAAAGCTGGGATGTTTGGGAACAACTTTAGAATTTCCATTAGACCAAAGCTGGCCTTTTCAAGGCTGAAAGCCCAAGGCAGGTGAAGGGGTGCCTTGGGCTTTCAGCTTTCTCGGCATACAAGTGGCACTGTTCACTTTTTTTTTTTTTTCTTCCAAAACTATCCTCACCCACTCTTGATTTTTCTAGTTTTGACCTCGTTATTGTACTGTTCATCTTCTTCTCCGTTGAAGGCCGACGACGTGTTCCTCGAAGCTATGAGTGAGCGGCTGGCCGCCGACGGCTTGGCATGGTTGTGGTGGCCCAGGCGACCGTCGCCAGGGAGTGGTGCGATCGTCGCCGGGGAGTGGTGCAACTGCCGCCCTGTCTGGGTTGCGGCGATCGCCGTGGGTCGCGACGAGGTTTGGGTCGCCGACCTCGCCGTGACCTAGATCCGAGGGCGACGAGGTCCTCTCGTGACCTTGCCGCCCCAGATCTTGGTCGCGGCGGTCGCCCGAGGTCGCGCGACCTAGATCTGGGGGCGGCGGGGTCGCCCGACGTCCGGCGACCCTCTCGTGATGGTCTTCGGTGGTCGCCCGATGTCCCGGGGGCGGCGAGGTCGCGCGACCTCGCCGCGACCCAGATCGGGGCCGCGAGGTCGCGGGGACCTCGCCGCCCCAGATTTGGGTCGCGGCGGGGTCGCCCGACGTCCGGCGACCCTCTGTGATGGTCTTCAGTGGTCGCCCGACGTTCGGCGACCCTTGCCGGTAGTCTTCAGTGGACGTCCGGCGGCCACCTGCCCTTCCCGGCCATCTGCCCTTCCGGTCAATTTTTTATTTATTTTTCTTTTGATAATTTTTTTTATCACCAAAGCGCTTTGTAAATATAATTCTCCTAAACACCATTTTGCTCAAAGGTACTTCAAATGGGCTTTCAAACTACAATTTTACCAAACACACTTTGCATTTTGGAAAATACATTTAACTCAAAGGTCTTTGCATTTCCCTAAAGACTTTCCCCAAAAGCGTTCCCAAACGCACCCGACGCCGGTGATTTAGTTGACAAGAAGTCGATAAATTGACAAATATCAGCATGGTAATGACACCCGATATACTGATGTATCTTTCACCTGGATATATACTATAGAACGATAAAAGCCTAAATTTTTCATTAATCTAACTCCTGAAGTCCATCATAAATGATTATCATCCCACCATTAAGACTTACCGACTAGTTAGCCATTTTGTCAAATTAGCATCATTCAACATGCGATAATCCATGATTTGTTATATTGCACCAAAATGATTTAAATCAAATGAGTTGATCACCAATCACATCTTACATGAATTGATATAGGTGATGCTAGTATTTGAACTTTTGGAAGATGCCCAACATCTATAAAGCTTCATCAGATTTTGAACTCCTAATGAGTAGTGGTTCATTTTATTTTTCATGTTTGCATTCTACTTAGGATTTTTGAGTTGGTGAAGTCGATTGGGGAATGTCAATCAAGAACTCCAGTTTAGGGAGCTAGTGGTTCCGATCTTAAAGTTAGACCTTGAATCAAAGGTGTGAATCCATGGTGTGAATCCAATGGAGGTTGATTCCTGGATTGAGGCCCCTTGCCATCTGGCCTCACACAGCCCTCACCAAATTTGGCAATTAGCAACTTCTCCTAGACCAACCAAAGGCTGGTGAGGGTCGGCCTCACTTATGATCGGCAAGGGCATCCTAGCCCTTGCCCTCGCCAAAGACCTCTGTTGGCAATCACGAAGGTTGGCAATTGGCAGAGGAAAATAGAAGAAAGAGAAAGGAAAGAAAAAAAGAAAAGAAAGGAACGGAAAAGAAAAGAAAATTAAAAAAACTTTAAAAAAATTGTTCATGTCAACTAATGCTGTATCACGTAAGACCATTGGCATCTACATCCATAATTTTCGATCTGAATTGGCTAGATTGACTGAATTTATATCAAAATAAAAAAATTTATAGAATTTAATTAGTTCTATTGAAAATTTAAAATTAAATTGATACTAATATAATAAATTCATGACTTTTTTGATACTTTTCCCCGTGAGCATCTACCATGTTATATGTCATACACCAAAACTTAGGGTTTATTTTTCTCTCTTTTTTGGCCAAGGTGGTAAAGTATTCCTAGCATTTAAAAAAAAAAAGCAATAAGGAAATGAAAAGTCTATGTCTTACGACAATTTATTCTTTTGAATAATTCTTTTTCTCTTTAGGATTGAAAAATTGATGAATTTACGGAATACAAAGAATTACAGAAGAAGAGAGAGGTTTAAAAATTTTGTAGATATAAACTACAAAAATCAACAACCAAAGAAATTGTGATGTAAAATAGCAAAAGAACATGCGAACGAGGATGGAACGGCCAAATGTAATGAGGGCTCGTACCAGAGCATTCTCGCGAACATCGTCATGTGTAGCCTATATAGTTTCACTTCACCAGGTAAGCTTCCATGCGATTTTCTCAGATAGCCTTATGACCTGAGTACAAACGAGAACACATCCAAAGGAAAGAGAGAGCATGAAACATTACAGGCACAAGTAAGTCACGGGAAACCAGGGCATTAGACTGTGCAGCAACTGCTAGGGTTCGACCACCAAACCTTACCATTAAAAAGAACAGACGGGCGAAGTTGAAGGCGACAGCATGTCAATTCAACAATTCCAAGCTGGAACAGCACCATGTTGTGCTCCTCATTTGGATCATTGAGATAATCATTCTAAATCTGGATGTTCATCAATCACCCAGCACTTCAGCCTTCACTCCTGACCAATCCTCACCTTCCCTATGGAGGGTATAAAGGAGGTCCACCCCCATCTTGTACACATATTGAACATCTCTCGCATAAAAGATTCTGAATGTAATCGAGTCAACTTGTTCTCCAATGTTTTACATTGCCTATAACAGGACACCATTCCAAATCTCAGCATATGCAGAGAACGGGAAATGGACTTCATGAAAACCTCAACAATGGGGATTGATGGACCATATTGAGACAGATAATATGTGATTGCATGATTAAAACCTCAAATGCTAATAGAAAGAAAAATTTGAAATGCATATGAAGAAATTAATAAAGACCATGACATGAAGATCTACTTTCTTACATGAGAAAACATAGAAGTCTTCCGCATTAACTAATTATCATGGGATATATCCAATCTTCGAACATCTAACCTGAAGAGGGAAAACATGCAGAAAGTATGATTCTTTCATGATAGGCAACAAAACCCATCATGAGAGAGAGAGAGAGAGAGATTAAAGAGCTAACACACCGTTGTAAGGTATAGGCCCTTTCGAAAATCTAAATCTAAGAATCTGCCACATTGTAAGCTGCCGCTAACTCTAGAAAAACTCACACAAATAGGAGCAAATCAGCAGCCAACAGATTCAGGGTCATCCAGCCAATAATTTACCATACAGTCTTGTGCTCAGTGACCATGAAGACCATCTAGACATTTTATTCAGCATCCAACATAATACCGACCCAAATGTTTGAGCCAAAGAATCAATTTAATCCCATCTTTTGCACCGTTAAGGCACTGCAATTCTTGGGCTCTTGTCTACTTAACACTTAACCTATATATTGGGTGACAATAATAACAGACCAATGAATTGAGATCATGACAGCATACGACCAAGACTTACGAGCTAGTAATCTAGAATTGACAACACAGACTGCGGATAATCTTGTGTGGAAGTCATAGAAGCAAGAACAAGCGAAAACAACACATTCCACGACATGCAAGAATCACAATGCAATGAGAGCTAACAACGAGCATTGAGCTCTTCAGAAACAAATTTCTAGCAATTAGTCCGAACTGTGTTTAAATCTCAAAATCAATGTCAGAGTACACTTATTATGAAAACACCAGCGAGACGAAATGTCAAGATTTTCATCTCTCCCATCTCGGAAACTATTCCTTTAATTTAACTCGATGGCCAAAACAGAAGTTCAATTTATATTCCTCACATGAAAATTGCCTCCATATCCTCGGAAATTTTCCGAAAATCAGCAGAATTAGCTGAAACAAACCAGTATTTAGCTCTCAGTAATCAAAAAGATTTGAAAAGCAAAAGAATTGCCTGACCGTCCCCAATCCTTCGAAACCCGATCAGTCCTTCGCGACTTCCAAGGTCACGGTTTGCTGCGCACTCGCGCTCTGCTCCGCATCCTTCGTGGCCGCCTCTTTGTCCAACTCCTTCACGACCTCCTCCTCCGCCGCCTTCTCGGCGCGCAGTATCGGCTCGTAGTAGTCGTAGTGACCCTCCATGCACTTCTTTAGAGAGGCGGTGGCTTGGAAGCACTTGTCCACGATGTCCTCCTTGTTCTTCTCCGCCTCCTCGATACACTTCTCCCAGTCGACGAACGCGTCCCTGCAGCCGCCGGCCTTCATGAACAGGCAAAACCCGCACTCCCCTTCCTCATCCTCCGCCGCCGCCGCCGCCGCCGCCGCCGCCACCGCCGCCTCTCCTTCGCCTCCGACATCCGTCTCGACCCGGTCCGAGGTGGACTTCTCGTCGGGATTGGGGCTGCTCTCTAGGGTTTTCGCCTCGATTGGGGAGGAGTCCGGAGGACGAACCGGTGGTTCGGAGTTCGGGGATTCTGAGGCCGCGGCGGACATGGATCGGAGAGGGTTGGTGGGGGGGGAGATCGACGGCGAACGGCGGTTTCTTGATCGGCGGTGAAGCGGCGAGGAGGAAGGTTTGGAGTTTGAAGTCGTTGAAAATTTGGATTTTGCTTAAAACCTCCTTAAAACCCTTCTCTTCCTGGGCGGACGTTTCCGACCTCGGTTCGCTTGCTCCTCGCACGCGTACATCACGTGAGCTCCTTTCATTTTATTTATTTTTCCTTCCGAATTTTCTCGGTCCCTCATTTTCGCAACTATATAGAAATTTGAGTTAACTCTATCGATGGTATGACAAATTTGGGGGAAGCACACCAGAAGTGTTAAAAACTTATTAACGGCGCTTACTTTAGTATAGAAAGCTTTTTTCACACCACTTGAGTGCCACTCCTTAAAAAATGATCAAATATTAATTCTGATTTGAGTTGTTGAAAATCATACGACGTCATATTTTATTAATTTTTCAATCTTATATAACTCACCATATGTCCTCAGTTAACAGATAATTTATAAACGATATCGTTTAAAGGTTGTAAGAATAATTATTTAAGTGTTAATTTTTTTTCAAAGTGTTTACGTCAATGTTAGTCGTGATAATAAATAATCATTTCAATACAATGCACATGCTAGCTTAAACAAGGCTAGTGTAGTTTTGTGCTTGCATCAGTTGCACAAACACGTGCTGGTGCAAAGCACAAACTAGCAGCATCAATGAGTTGTGTCTCCTTGGATTAAGGGTGTCAAAAATCGAACCGAATACCAAACCGAACCAAACCGAAAAATTTAATTTTTTCGGTTCGGTTTTCATTTGATTCGGTTCTCATTAAAAATCGAAATTTTTTTATTGGTTTGGTTTTGATAGGTTAATCGAACCGATGAATCGATAAGAGCTTGTTTTTAGGAAACGAATACAATAGAAAAAAAAAAAATGCAAAAATCGAAAATTGAAAGCTAAAAACCAAAAATCGAACCGAACCGAACCAAAATTTCAGTTTGGTTCATATTTGGTTTAGGTTTCATTCGGTTCGATTCATAAGTTTTTCCTAATGATTCGGTTTGATTTTTAAAATGGAACCAAATCGAACCATTGACACCCCTACCTTGGGTAGCTCGATTAGGAAACGCAACCAAAAACCTTGACATATTAACAACAAAAGAATTAAGAGACCTTTTTTATCACCTAAAGGAAGTTAGCAAAAGACCAGCAAGGATGTGGACCCAATTATACGACTATAATCATGCTTTTGGAGCTTTTTGCAAGATCCGCCACCACATCCACTTGCTAATTCCGTAATTTAAAATTAAACTATTCCCAAATTCCCCCATTTTATAATGCGGGGGGAAATTCTTGAAAATTTAAAAGTACTGTTCATAGTATCGTAACGTACTATTTATGCACTGTTTGGTACTGTAGTGTATTGTTCATATACTGTCTAGTACCATCTAGCACTATAGTAGAAACGCAGAAAGTGGGATAAGAGTTTGTTAGTAGTGGAAAAATCAATTTCTTATGGTGCATTTAGTAATCATTTTATTTCCAGAAACAATTTATACTCATAATTTTTTTTTTCCATTCTCTGAAATAATTTCTAAGTTTTGGAAAGCGTTTGCAGAATCGTCTAAAATTTTTATTATACATTTGGTAAGATTCTTAATTTTTTTTTTTTTTTTTTAATTGTTTAATAGTTTTATTATATTTTTCTTATATATGTTTCTCTTCTTCTTCCTCCTTCTTTGTGGCTGGTGGTGGCCAGCAACCAATTATCCAACGAGCTCGCTAGAGCCTTGCCAAGTTAGGGCAAGGTCTGATGAGCACGTCAAAGACTCGCCTGGCCACCGCGAGGCTTGGCCTTGATAGATCTAAGTGAGGCCAAGCCTTGCATCGACTAGCGAGGTCGAGCCTCGCCCAGCCATAGCAAGGTTTGGGTCGACGAGCCTTGTCATGGCTCAGCATCACTAGAGGTGGGGGGGTCATTAGCCCTCGTTTGGCCTATCGTTGGCCATGACTAAGGTTAGCAATCGGCCAAAAAGAAGAAGAAGAAAAGAGAAGAGAAAAGAAAAAAAAAATTGACTTGATTTAAGGAATTATTCTCAAGAATAAAAAGCAATTTTTTTTTTGGGCTTTTTGATTCTATTTCAAATCTATTCTGGAGAAAAAAAAATAGATTTTTGTTCCTAGAACCAAAAAATTTACTAAACGGATTTCTATTCTTTTTTTATTCCTGAGAACAAAAGATTAAAATTAGTTGTTCCTTGAAGTGTTACCAAATAGGTCCTTAGCATATTAGATGCAAATAATTGGCCATTGTCGACCAAAAGGAGTACGTATATTATAGTGGGTTTGTCTTTATTGATTGTTTTATGCATGTAAACATTAAGGGGTAGAACACACCATTCTTAGAAATAATATTATGTGGTTTGTTATGAATTCTAAAACACTCTCCTCTCTTCCTTTCTACTTGGTATGATTCTTTAGAATCAAGGATGTTCTGATTAATCCTAAAAATATGCTCTATACTTACTACAATATAGAACATGTGCATCGGAATTCTGCTACTATGTGAGACCAATTTCCATCCATGAAAGCCATGCGTAAATCACTAAAAATCTAAGTTGTTAGTTGATGATTGGTGGCGACATTGTTGTTCTAAATACTGATTTTAGATGGAAAACAATTTTGATTTCATGACTAGATCGAGTAATCTCTTTGCATGTAGGTAGTTTGTTGAAATGTCTCCATAAAGTTATGAAGCGTACTTGAGAGAGTTGCTTAGATTTATCGGTTGAAGTGTTCAAATCCCAATATAAACCATAGATTCATTAACATTGCTTTTGTTTCGCGAGACTTGAATATGAAATCAAGAATAACAGAGGAATAGATTTGAGGGAAGCGAGCTCCAAAAAAAGAAAAATAGAAGCTCCACCGGGACTGGAAGCTGGCACACGGCGAGAGTATTCTAAATTCCGTTCCTATTTTTTTTTCCCTAAATTGACAAATTGTTGCTAAATTAGGACATAGAAGCAAATCAAGTACCGGAATCAGGTTCTTCTTCAAGATGAAACCTAGTACGAGAGGATAGTTATTGATGTCTTCGATTGTTAGCCCCAATTTTTGTGAAGATTATTAATTTGCTCCTTTATGACCTCCACCGGGATTGGAAGCTCTAGCCTTTCGAGGACAACCCCAATCCCGCGAAGGAACTCATAAACCCCAGCGCAATTCTCCATCCTCTCGCTCTTCATTTCTGCCGAGCTGGGATGATTGTACAGGGACGAGGAGAAGTTCCTATCCATTTGGCCCAGTCGAACCCTGTTGGTCCTTATCGCGATCACATCATCTGACCTCGAGGATGAAGAACTTCGCTCCGAGATGAAGGTCTTGAACCACGAGATTTGCAAAGATTCGACGGTGATAGCATCGCCGCAAAGGGTGCTTCGATTCCATGAGAACTTGAATGAGAGAGAAAGGGCAAAAGAGATCGACGGAAAAAGAGAGGGCGAAAGAAAATGATGGAGAAAGAGGGAGCGCAGCCTCCTTTTATGATTAGGGCCATCTCATCGTCCACGTAGACTTTTTTCTTTAATATGGAAAAGCCACCTAAGCATTAACATTTAATTATAAAAATCACATAATATTTTTAACTAGAATTTATCGTCGGAGGCATTTAATTGATTTCAAATAAGTAACTTGCTCTTTTAAATGATACAAATTTTTGTTAGATTATAATCTGTAGCTAATATTAAAGTCGAAATTTCCTTCGGTCGGAGCGCTTCATAATCGAATATAGGCAACTCATTCAAAAAAATGGAAATCTTCACTATTATGTCAAAAGCGTCACCATTTCATCATTCGAGCGACGTCATTAATCACAGGGGTCGAATGCAAAAAGTAAGAGGCATGAGGTTGCGATTCAGTGCAAAATGCGAGAATTGGGGGGTGGAAAGTGAAAAATGGGTCAAACATATAAGTTGAGACCAAAAGCGAAAACGGGTTATATATCTGTCGCGAGCCCTCTCGGATTTCATTTCACACTCCTCTCGTCTCTTTGCAGAATCCATCGATCCATCCATCCATCGGTCGATCGAGAGAGAGAGAGAGGATGAACAGCCACCACAGTCAGAGCCAGCAGTCGAGCGAGAGCAGGCACGACGACGACGCCGCGCTCACCGATTTCCTCGCTTCCCTCATGGAGTACACCCCCACTGTAAAGCAGCCGAATTTCGCTTCTTCGCTCCTCCTTCTTCCTTCTCTTTTCTCAAAGATCGATACTTGTCGATGTCTGAGCGACGATCGACGCTTTTTCCTTGTTGGGTTTTCGATTCTCATGTGATTCCTTCTTCCCAGGTACCCGATGAGCTGGTGGAGCACTACTTGGGGAAGAGCGGGTTTCAGTGTCCTGATGTCCGACTGTAGGTACTTCAGTGCTCGCGCGTTGTATTCGACTTTCGCTTGCTTCGGTACAATTGAACGTGTCCCGGTAGATGATATATGACCGCTGCGCCTGATATGAATCGTGGGTTCCGGCAGATGTCGTTGCTTTTCTTAGAATTTGAGAAGTCGGGTCGATGTGCTCCCCTAGAGAGCTGTGACGTTTGCGGGTCTTTGATTGTGGAAAAACTATTTGGCTGAAAGTTTTATTTCCCATTAGTCGCGAAGAATCAACCGCTAGGTTGGGGATGGTTGGTTCTGAAGCGGTTGATTCTGAGCTTCTTCGAGCTGGTAAAATCTTCCTAGTTAGGTATTGCAACTAAAATTCGTCATAGCAGCTAGCATTTGGCTCCTTTTTCTCTCATTTCTAATAATGTGCGTCAATTACATTCTAGAATTCTGCAGTGCGTTCTGGGGTGTGGCATAAAGGAAAGCAAGAAGCTGTATGTTAACTCTATGTGTTATTTGGGACTTGATGTAAAATAAACAGAAAGCTTTATGGGTTTTTATTAGTCATTAGTATTGAATGATTTCACCATTTCAGTGATGTTTGTAATGAGCAAAAGATTCATGGATGAAGATGTAATTGAAAGGCAATGACAGATTCTTGGATAGAGAAGATGATAAGAATTTTGACTGAAAGAATATACATAGTGGGTTAGCCTTGCAGGTCCGAACGATGTTGGATATATTGGTGACAAAACATTGAATTTGGATTGTCGTAATTGGAGGAGGTGGACATTAGTAATTCTGTCAGAGTATCGAAAAGAAACACTTCCCATCGAGAGGACTCAGAACTGCATTATTATTATGTTGCTTCCATGTGCCCAATTGGCAATGGCTGAACTACCAAAGTTCTAAAGAATTTGTTATAGGATATGTTACAGATTTCAGATTGAGCACAGCATGATCGTGGTTTGTCATAGTAATGATGATGACCATGACAGTTGCACATTACATGATGCTTAACTAGCTTCTTTTTTCCCTTGTGGGGAGATGTAATCAGATCGACCTAGCTCCTTCTCTGCCTTTTCTTCATAAGGTTCCTTGTACGTTTTTTTTATGTTTTTTTATACATCCTAGATTCTACTTTCCTTGCTTTAAACTGGGAATGAACTATGTGCGAAAAAGATGACACCTTTTTTAAATTAGTTGAAATGTACATGCATCTTGATTAAGATTTGAGGGTATTGTGGTGGGCCATAATCTATTGGGACTAGACAAAATTACCTCGAAGTTTATTCATTGGACCTAATTACCTGAATCATAATTGTTGGGTCATTAGTGTCCTAGACAAAAGAGTTCTTTTATATATGAATCTTTGGATGGCATTGCCTTCATGTTTACATAGGGAGTTAACTGATTATTTAGGGCGTGGAGTATTGATTCTTATTCTCCCCTTTACTTGCAGAACAAGGCTGGTAGCTGTTGCTACACAGAAGTTTGTTGCAGATATTGCTAGTGATGCTCTTCAGTATGTAACTGCAGTTATCTTCTTTCTAATTATTGATTTTTCACTGATGTGTTTACCTTAGTCATTAACACTGCTGAGGAAACACGTGTTGTGTTTGACCGAAATGTTTCTTTCAATTTTAGCACTTATATCGTACATGACTTGAGGATATAAGAAGTGAGTTGACGAAAGAAGGATTTCAATTTGAGGAACATGTTTTTTGATTTTATTTTGGTAGTGTGAAAAGAATAGAATGTCTAGGTATAAGTATCTTTAAAGAGGGGATACATATACGGACATCAAACTTTGACATTGATTCCTGTATGATTGAACAATGCAAAGTTAACATTTTATGTTACTTGGTCTTGTCTATTTCAGTGCTGGTTCCTTTTGCAGTTTATCAGTGATGTCCTAGTCTGTCTGAGCTGACTTCTGGAAAGCATTTTATGTAAATAACAGGCATTGCAGGGCAAGACAGACCACGGTGGTTAAAGACAAAAGGGATAAGCAGCAGAAGGTGTTAATGTCGTACATCTGAAAGTAGCATCTAATCTAATTCTCTCTCTTCACATTCTGACCTTTATTATTACAGGATAAGCGCCTAATCTTGACAATGGACGATCTCTCAAAAGCTCTACGTGAGGTTAGAATCCAGAACCTTTGGTCATTGAAGTAATAATTTGGCTTGGACATCTTGCAGTTGCCTGTGCTACCTATCTTACTTTCATCTTTTTACATATTTGTCTCATGTGCAATAGATGATTGATGACTAAAGGCACTGTTCCTTCTTTCTTTCTTTCTTTTTTTTTTTTTGTTTCCCAGTATGGTGTCAATGTGAAGCACCAGGAGTACTTCGCAGACAGCCCTTCAGCTGGGCTGGATACTGCCTCTAGGGACGAATGAGGGATATTGATGCAAAAAGATATTCCTTGGATCTAGAGAAAAGGTTCCGCGTGAAACCTGTTCCAAGTCTGCTGTATGCAGAAATGACAGTAGTTTCTTGTAGCTGTTTTCTGCTTATCTTTAATTTTCCCAAGAAATCATCGTGTTGTCATCATATCGCTGAATATTGCTGAACTTGTATGGAAATAGATGATGGTTTCCTAGTTAAGCTGCCGGCGCGGCTGATTTTTTTCCCTTCTGAATCGACATTGACTTTGGAGTGTTATGTAGTCGAGTTCTGGGAAATGGAATATCATACGCAGTTACCGGTTGCTCTATTCTGAGACATTTTATCTGCTCTGGCTTTGATTGATTTTAAAACTTCTTGTGATGGATCAACCTTAGCTCTCTCTGTCTCTCTCCCTCCAAATATCTCAGTGGAGGCTTTTGGTTTCAGAGATACCTTCAAGCTCCTACGTAATAGCAGACGATCTGATGTCTTGCAAGTACTGATTATGTAATTGAAGTGGGTAGTCATTCCAATGGGATGAATATCATATCCTTTTATACGTCATTTTCAAGTGTTAATGAGAATGCATGCAATTTCAGCAACCTAACCGGAAGAACGATTACCGACCAAAAATAAAAAAAATAAAAAATAAAAAAACCGGAAGAACGATTCGGTCCACCCATATTATTTACCCACTGTGAAGAAAATTCTAGTGAGAAGATGCAGGAGCAAAATCTCGGTGCAAATCTCATTTCCTTTTTTAAGCTTGTGGTGTAAAGTTTTGACTGGACTTCCGTCAACAATCTACGTCAGACGCACGTACGTAATCAAATATATGTCTATCTAATTATCCTTGAAATTGACGCAGCCAGTATTCTTTTTGTGTCGATTTATAAAATCATACTAACCAAATCCAAAATTGTAGTGCCAAATCAGTTGCTTCTTTTGTTCCGAGTAGATTGAAAGCGCTCCGTCAATCAATAACCTCAAGCAAAATTTCCCACTCAGTGAAGCACTTCACATTTTCTCCGTGGCGAATGAACGAAAAGCACAACCAAGTCGAGTTTCAGCAGCGTCCGAACGGTAACCTGTTTGAACAGTTTCTTGGCCCTACCTAAAATTTTAGGATCTTTAGAGTAGGGCAAAGATAGCACTGCCAAAGTTCACTCAATTTCTTCACAGCAAATTCTTCAGACACATTGACCCTTAACCCTCGCATATGCTTCCTCACCAAATGAAAGCATTGGCCACCATTTCGAAGCACCTGCTAAACTACTTTGGGATAACACTACAAGAAAAAGTGCTCATCTTTCCTAAATTTAAGATAACTCTCTCCTCTCAGTTCGAAAAGAATTCCGTAACATGATGGATGGCTTCTGGCATATGCCTAGATTGGACCTTTGCATGTTTCTAATCTGAAAACAGAAAGTCCACGACATATAATAGGCCAAGTATGAATATGAATGATGAACTAAAATCAATTTCACTGACAAGTTTCATGTGGATTAAAATGGAGACTGTATGTCCCGTTTCTGCTTGCTACTTGATTAAGACAATCAAGCTAGCTGGAACAGCCTGAGCCCTGCATAGAAGGTAGAATTTGACACATGCCGAAAAGCCACATGTTTTGATGGAAACTTTATTTGCAGATTGCCCATGCGGAGCACCATATTGACCTCATGGATTTGAACTCCGAATCACCTTAGTCATCTTTCTCAGAGTCGTCATCGTCATTACCCTCATCATAGAAACTGAAGGGATGCGGGACAGACTTAAATGCCCTGTACTTTCCCACATTGTTTAAATGTTCATTCTCCAACCTGATAAATTGCAATCCTCTTTAACGATGTCGTAAAACAAAACCTTTTTGTTGCTATGATATCGAAGAATCCACATTAATAAGCCTTCTTCTGATCAGCACAATCAGTGAAAGGTGTTTCATTCTTGCTCATGCCACTTCTTAATGGCTGAACGTTTTATCAATACAGTAATTCAATCAGCAAATAGACACTGCATTTCCTGTGTATATTTGAAGAGGTACAGTACCTGAAGAAGCTCCAGATTCCACGACGAAGGATTTCTAGACAAGATACAATTGTTGTAACTGCCATCTTATGCAGGGAATGCAATTTGAACTCCAGCACGAGCTGCATCCAGGCCAGTCTCAAGACTACGTTTAGGATCTACAATGACATCCAGAAGGAAAAAAAAAATATCAACCCAAAGAAACATAAAAGGAGAGAGCACAAACAAATTCTGGCATAACAAGTAGTCATGTACCATGGCTGCAAAATAAACACTTTTATGTGAAATGAGAAGTTTATCCCTCAAGTAAAAATTCCTGGAATGCCTTCGAAGAAGCCCCCAGTCTACTACAATATCCCAATATGTGTTCATTATTGTCGCGATAGCTGAGCTGATGAAAGCAAGAACCAACCATGCATGTCCCTTCTTGAGTTCACAAGCGGTTCTTACTAGAACTGCCACAATTGTCAGGAAGTATTTTAACCCATTGAATCCATGCGCCGCATCTCCTTCTTCACATAATCGACGGAGGCACTGAGCGATAACAAGAAATCTCTTTCAAAAGTCAATGCTCAAGATTCATGTAAAAGTAATTATCATGAGACTCCAGCTACACTTTCCATTTATACCGGGCTACTACATTAGAAGTACTCTGACAGTGAAGACAAGCAAATGCTGTCAGGGAGCATTTATTCAGAGGATTAAATGCCATTTCTCACAAAACAAGTCGTTTCACTGCAAATGTTTTCTTAGTTAAGCAGTTGTGTCCTTGGATTTTCGTATCATCACTACTATATATATATATTTTTTTTTTTTCATGCTACCAAGTGAACTCAAGGCAGCAAAAGAATGCAAATCAGCAAGAGTCCTTCCAAAATGTACTTCAGATAAACCAATTGCAATGGCTAACTACAGTAACAGTTACTCCATGTTGGAGTTACTTTTATTTAAATTCGTTGTACTTCCAAGTTTTCTATTGGCTCATTGTATTTTCTAAGATGATTAACAATCAGATCATTTTGTCAATCATCCACTTAACGGAAGCTTATATTGAAAGTAAACTCAGTAATTTTACCAATCATAAGTTATGATTGTGCAAAAATCACAAACAAAATTTCGCAACAGCATCCTCTCGACTTATCCCCGTGCTGTTGTGAAAGTTACCAGAGAACACTTGTAGCAAAATGTCACCTGCAGGAAGCGCATCCAATATGGGATGATGGCAACAATGAAATAGAAAACATTATAGACACCATGTCTGTGGCACTTATTTTGTCTCTGAGAATACTCTCCCAACCCATAGTAGCAAATGTACAGCTCCAGACTCCTTATAGCCTGCACCTGAAAATTAGGATGATGGAAAGTATGTTGAGCATATGTCTCTACATGGAGTCGCTGATGAAAAAATTAAAAGCACTTTCTAACTTTACACCTGGCTGGTAAGGTGGTCTGCCAAGAAGAAATCTGGAAGAGTAACCTGCTAGGACAGAACACATTAAACTGTATCACTGTCTAGCTCTATGTCCTAATGGATTTACGTCTCATCTCATTTACCTTGTAGAGAGGAGCACAAATACAGTGAAAAAGACATCTGATGAAGAAAAAGCGACTCGAACTGTATAAGATGTTAAAAGGGCAGAAAATTATTATAAGAACGACCTGCACTGAAAGAACAGCTTCTCAGAAAGAATCAGACCATAAGCATAAGCAACATTGATAGTTGGAAGGATGAAATCCGTATAGAACAGGGAGATGGGGACTATTTGCATTGTCATACCGTGACCAAGCTTAAAGGAACCAGTTCAGTGAATGTCTTGAAATTTCGAGTTTTTGAGCCCAAATCCAGGTACAAATTTACCAGGAAACTGCCAAGTGCAAGTACTGCAAGCCCAGTGCTTACAAGAAATACTTCGCGATATCCCAGTTCCGTGCCTTGCTTAAACCCAAATATAAATGGGTAGTTAATCCGATATCGTCTCCAGAAGTATATATTTGCCGCATATGTAAGCATATGGAGAATGACATATCCAAAAAAACTGCAAACATGGGGGAAAAAGATTTTCATTGATGGGATTCATGCATCCAATTAGATGGGTATCGGAGATGCATAATTTAGGTATTTCATGGAAAAGTAATTTAAACTTCAACAAGGTCTATCCTACCTGTATAAAGGGAAAATGTTTTCCATGTATCTTGCACCTTCCTCCCTATCCATAAAATTTTTGGTTTCTATTCTCAGAACAACAGCAACTACAAGAGCAGCTGAGCAACCAGAAAAGAAACCTGGAAACCAGAAGAATCACAATGCAGTTTGTGGTTTTTTCAAACCCTAACAAGCAATGAAGACCTGAAATTGTGAATATATCCCGATATAATTACATTATTGAGACAAATATCCTTCACCTGAGAAAAATGTTACTTTATGCCTCTCTTTTTTTGGCCTCGGTCTCAATGACTTCATGCCTTCTCTGCGATTTGAATCAGCAAAATGCTCGACAAAAGTTGCTTCCACCCTCTCCAAGAGACTAGTGACCTATGTACAGATAGTCTTTTAGCATGAGAGTAATGCTCTTTTCACAAGGCACAGGTAAGAGTAATATGGGTTTTGTAAAACTTGCCAAAGCTTTTGTATTTTTTAATTTGGCTCTGGACCAGGTTCACTAATGTATTTACTCCTGTCCTCCTTATTAGCATGAGGTATTAGGAATTGGGATAGGATCATGGTTAATATTACTCTAACCCCCTAAAAATGGTTATTCTCATCAAGTAGATGAAGTATAACCAGACAAAGCATAAGACCAAAGAAAATAGAGAATTCATACATCCATCAACCATTCTGAGCATAAATTCTTATCTGTACTGAGGATATATTTAAGGCTGAATTTTATATGGGTTCCCCTGAAGGATTACATAGTACGATATCCCAAATACCGTACACCAGCTTGTTGGTTAGAGAACAAACCTCATCAGAGCTGCCTAGGTAAGAGTTGTCCACCATTTCCATGTATGACCTGGCTGCTCTTTGTGAAGTGATCTATGATATGGGAAAAAACAAGAGAATCCTAAAATTATCGCTAAACCATACTTGCTATCAAGTGACAGTTATATACATTATCACATGATTATGTGACGAATAAGGAAGCTGAAAGGTGCAACAAAGAAACCTAGCAGTTTGGTGCTGATGTCTGACCTTTTCATATTTCTTCAAGATCTTTGAAAAGGCTGAGAGGTTCATAAAGCTGGTCCCATCATAGGAAAGCAATAAATATTCGATAGAGGGAAAGTAAATACCCCAGGAACAAAGAAGTTACAATATTTCACCTAAAAAGCTTTAAAAGGCGGAGCTTCTGATAGAATTCGATGAATACAAGCCTCAGTCTTTCTTCCACTTTCCTCAGCTCCTCTTTTTTGAATCTCAGTTCGACATCTTTGGAATCTCGGAAAACGCCTTTCAATGTGGAAATAGGAGTTTCGAGTGGTTTGTGAATCTTCACGTGCTCAAGTACTTCAAGGGGGTCCTGTCTGCATCCATTCACCTCTTGTCTGCACATGCCTACAGAACAGGTCATATGAGATGGACGGTCGATCCTCCTTTTTTTATGTCTTTTTGGTATATCATCACATTGAGTACTGTGCTCCATGATTAGAAAAGAAAATTATTTTGCTTAGGTACATCACCCTAGGATAGATTCTTCCAAGCAAAGTACCCCAAAGGCTTCAACCCCTATCTTTGTTAAGTGAGAGAAGTATCCTATTGAGCAGGAAGTGTTTATCTTACTGTGATATTTACTAGATTAAATAATGGTTTCTATAATCATGCACTCACAATTTTAAGACACATATTAACTCGAACCCTCATGTATTTTATCATCACAAGAACTCCCCACTGCATGCAAAACCGTAGTCTTTAAACACTAAATGCAATGACTGAATATAAGCCACGCCCTTACCTGAATTACCATCTTCATTTAGATCGTCACTAGGTGACAGCTCTGTGGTGGCAGTGTTGGTTGAATATGTCTTCAAACTGGAGCCATTAGCATCAGGGTTCTCCACCTTAATTCTCAAGGCGACCAGTGCATCCATCTGTCTATCTAGTGAAGAAGCTTCATTCATCAGTTCCTCTACCTTATCTTTATAGAAGGTATTTACCTTGTTAAGCTCTTCATCAAGCTTCCTGAAGAACTTGGCCTCAATATCTCCTCCTTCCTTAGATTGCTTGAGAAAGTCAGTCCTGTAACATTGCATAGAACTTTCCCCTGGCGATGAATTAACAGTGATCACTTGGTCCTCAATATCTCTCTCGCTAGGTGGATTGCTAGCTGGTACAGTTAGTCCACCAAAGGATCTGTGCAATGACAATCTTCGCTGAAAGGTTCTCAAAGGCGTCTCTGGTTGCTTCCCCTGCTTAAAGAGTACTATCTCCCTTAAGATCCTTTTCAGACCGCTGTAATCCATATAGGCCTCAACCCACTCGGGCACCTTTTGTCGCTTAAAATGTTTGCCAAACTTCATCTCTGCAGTCCTGGAATGAGCTCTCGTTGTGTTTTAAGTATGCATATACTCTGTAATTCCGAGACATGTACGATGAGTATCTAAGCGAACCGAAGACTAAGGGAAAAGCATCCTGCCGATGACATCCACAATGACGCAAACCAGTAACTCGCAGAAAAGAGGAAGTCTTGAGCGCGAAAAGCCAGACTTAGAAATATACAAGTGGGACAGATATATCACTCAATTAAACCTATCAGATCAAATGAAAAGGAAACACACCCACATCTACAAAAGAACCACGCCAGCTATGGAGGTCTCAGCTCAAACATCACGAAGAGAATGGAATTATCCACCGGCAACAGCATTTAAAAAAAAAGAAAAAAGATTGTTATCAAGCTGCGCGGCGAACTCAAATGAACGAGAGAAAAAGAGAGATTCCGCGGTCATCACTCATCATCATAGGCTACGTAAACGGCCGAGGCGGTGACTATGGACGGATTTGCACAACCCTAAGTCCAGTATCAGCGCCTTTCGAAGGGAACGCCAAACATGCAGAGCAAAAAAAATAAGAAACCGACGTAGAGTGGGGAAGAGGAGGGCTAGGGGGACAGAGATTGTGCGCCGGAGGTGACGATTCGACGTCGACTCCGACGATCGAAGATAAAATCTCCATCTTCTCCGGCGGATACCGACGCAGCACGAAAATGCGAACGGACGTAGCGCACGGCGACTCGCCATCACGTCGTCCTCGAGCTCAGTGAAAACTCGTCAATGGCGGAGCAGAGATCGTACCTCGATCGGCAAGACGAGTGCAGGAAGCCGTATCCGAATTCGCACTCGCACCTGAAATCTCTCTCGCTGGCGTCGGAAACGAAGCGACCGGAAGTGGCTCTTCGGTGCTCCCTGTAGAGCTCTGCTCTGCCGCTGCAGCAGGATGCGAGTTCGTTATGCTCCGGGATCCGGTGCGGCGCGGCCCCATTGTGCGTAAGATATTGGTCCAATCCGTTTCGAAACTCGAGGCATGGGTCCCTGGCGATCTGACAAGTGGCTCGTTTTGGTTGGGGGATCGAGACGGTCGGCGGGGAGCTGGGAGCAGCAGAGCGGGAATGCCGTTGCGGTGCAAAGTGTCAGCAGTTGTCCCGCGCGCGCGTGACGCGTGTCTCCAAGATCTGAGCCGGATCGGCACGGGTCTCGATTTATGCCAGGCCAAACCCCATTCCAGGGGTTGTGCTACAGGGCCATGTCCGAAATGAATAATGCAGAAATATTAAAAATTAATATACAAAAATAACATATTATATGACGTGGCGGGTTTCTGTTGGGCGTTGCACATACCCATTAAATTAAATAATAATTTATTTTCTATAGATGTCATTTACTAAACTGGCTTACCATGTTAAATTTTTGCATCTCTAGCCTATCTATTGTCGAATTTATTAAATCTTGCAACTTTACAAAAGGGTGGAGAAGCGACCTTGACTTTAATGTAATGAATTTACCATTCGAGATTTAAACATGGATTGCATACTATTTTTAGAATCGATTGTTCAATTTATTGATATAATGGCGCTCACCCTAACCACCCATCGTTGCAGCGTGGATGGTAGGGCTGCTGGACTCCACGATGGAGGTCCCGGTTTCGAAGCCCCTGTGAAGCGGGGAGGGAGGCAAGCGCTGCGTGGTGCGCTGCCGGGGTGCGTGGGTGGTGGTTTTCGCGTGCGCTTCCAGGGGTTTCTTTCATTGCCGGGCCGGTGCGGTGGGTTCCTGGGTCACCAAAAAAAAAAAAAAAAAAAAAAAACGAAAGACACCCTAACTTTCTGGAAGGAATTTTATGTGATGGATTAAAAAATAAAAAGAAGATAATTAGAATCATGCGGATGGTTCAAAAAATTGGAAAAGGAAATTATAGTGCCTCGGAATCGGAAATGAACGGTTCTTCCTCGAATGAAGGAGAGAGTAATATAAGGGGCAACTTAGGAATAGGAAGAAGACAGGACAATTGATGGAAGGCATTCCTTAAAGTCAGGTTGGATTTCTCTTCATTTGTTGTTGTTATTCGGGAAAAAGCATCACCCCTGTAAACTGTACCCATGTGAAACCCTGTGTAACTAATTGAGGGTTGCCCCAGTACCGTGTACATCAAATCTCAGGGAAGGACCTCAAAATATTGCATGTAGTACATATATGGCGATTCCTGTTATTACATTTCACGTAGCACCGACAAGGTAAATCTACCCGAAAAGATTTTGGATCTACTTTGGATAATATTCTGCATAAATTTTAACACAGAACTCAATTCTTGTGAAGGCTTAATTCGTTACAATTTTCCCCATATTGTTACCCTTATGAACAATTCCCAATGATTAGAACAATCATATAAAATATAATTTTAGACCGGTGCAGCGAACTGCCATCCCAAAGTGATGTTGCCATTTGCATCACGCCAGTAAGATCCGCTCATTTATCAAGCATCGAATGTGTGGAAGCGTCGATTTAGCGCGCTAATCATGTCGGTGTCGGTGTCGGTGGATCTTAATATCTTATCGATCATCAAAGTTCCCAAACTTTCCATAACAGCGCGCGACACGACAGCAGCACAACCTGAGGACAACGCGTCGGGCAGCTTTGACCACCAATCACACTCCCTCCCCCCCGAAGTCGTCCCCACTCCCCCACTCCCCCCACCCCCGACCAGTCCGCCTTCTTCTTCGCCAAAGCTTCATCGTACTCCAGCTCCGCATCGCTCTCTCTCTCTCTTCATCTTCTTCTTCTTCTTCTTCTTCTTCATCGATCTCGCGACGTGAAGCTTCCGTCCGCTGTCATCGGCGACGAGCTTTTCGGAATGGCCGGCGCTCCCGAATGGATCTGAGCTCTTTCCGGAGGCGCTCGTCGCCGTCGCCGTCCCCGGATCGCGGCTCGGCCCGCCGCGGGTTCCTCACGGCGCCCGCGAGGAGGTTCGGTCTCGGCGCGATGAGGCTCAACCACGTCTTGGCTTCGGCTCTGCTGGTCCTCCCTCTCCTCGCGACGATCTCGGTGTTGTATCCTCGCGACGGGGCGCGGCGACCTCCCGATCGCGCCGCCGGGTTCGCGGAAGCGAGGGTTCTGGACGGGAGGGCGCTGAGTGGCAACGCTACGCCGCTGGTCTCAGGTAGATTCGACGTCGTCTGGGCGTGGATGATGTCCATTACGTCTGTGCTTGCAGTCGCTTTTGATCGACCTCTTTTACGTTCCCCTCGTCTTGTACTGATTTTGATCTGCTAAGGATAGCGAGTTTCGCATGATTTGAGGTTAATAGCTAGTGCTCGGGAGATGAAAAATCAAAAAGCTGTCCTCCTCCATCATTCAGATTAGTTGCCGGTGCTTGGTCCTAATCAAGAGAGAATCTTCGACAATTGTATTGCTGCCTCTGTGATTATTACGATATAAAGATAATTCATTCGAGCTTGTTGAAGATTGAGTTCACTTTAAATGGTTCTACTGAGGCTTTAATTAGCTTGTCATGATTGCTCTTTTCCCCCCCTTCCATGCATACGTCGATGACCCCGCAGCTGGTGTCTCATGCTGTGTTTCTTTAAGTTTAATGATGATTAACATGATAGCGTGTTCGGTCTCAGGGTTTTGTAGTTGTCTCTTGTGAGTCCACAAAAATGTTCAAGTGGCAGCATGACGTTAGAGAGTGAAACAAAATTATCCTCTGAGATGCTTTTGTCAACAGGATCTCCAACATTTACAATTCTAGTGTCTTTAGCGCCTTTTTTTTTTTATTCTTTTTGCTTGGCTACACCATGCTAAAGTTGCTTATGAACAATCACTCGTCCCTTAGCCTCTTATCTTGCTGCTGCTGCTGCTGCTGCCACTGCCGCCGCCATTGTTGTTTTGTTGTCTTGGAAAATTTTAATCGCCTTGTCTTGTGCTTCCATTTGGTATGTTCAGATGACACTGACAGTTCCTCTCCGCCAGTGGACTTGCCTAAGAATGATTTGCTTGGTGGGCTTCTTTCTGCTGAGTTCGATAAGCAATCGTGCTTAAGCAGGTTCCAGTCAGCCATCTATCGGAAGATTTCACCCCATAAGCCTTCTTCATTTCTCGTTTCCAAGCTCAGAGAGTACGAAAAGCTTCATAAGCGCTGCGGTCCCTACAGTCAGTCCTATAATGAGACATTGGCAAACATCAATTCTGGCAAGGCTATTGGATCTACGGATTGTAAATATATTGTCTGGATATCTTTCAGTGGCTTGGGAAACAGAATATTGACCCTGGCTTCAGCATTTCTTTATGCTCTCCTGACCAATCGTGTCCTGCTTGTTGACCGAGGAAAAGACATGGCGGATCTCTTCTGCGAACCATTTCCAGAGAAATCTTGGTTACTTCCTACTGATTTCCCCCTTGTTAATCAGTTCCAAAGCTTTGGCCAGAATTCTCCCAATTGTCATGGAACCATGCTGAAAAATAACATCATAAACACATCTACCAACACACTACCAGCCTATCTATATCTCCACTTGGCCCATGACTATGGAGACCATGACAAGCTTTTCTTCTGCGATGAAGAACAAACTGTACTTGCCAAGGTTCCTTGGTTGGTTTTGAAGACAGACAATTATTTTGTCCCCTCCCTCTTCTTGACGTCCTCCTTTGATGAAGAACTGAGCAAATTATTTCCTGATAAGGAGACTGTTTTTCACCACTTGGGTAGGTACCTCTTTCATCCCACTAATCGGGTGTGGGGACTGATTACTAGGTACTACCAGGCTTATTTAGCAAAGGCAGATGAGAAGATCGGGATCCAGGTAAGAGTTTTCGAAGAGGGAAATGGTCCATTCCCACATGTAATGGACCAAATATTAGCCTGCACACTGAAGGAGAAATTGCTGCCTGAAGTAGATGAGAAAGGATTTATCAGCTCTCCTCCAGAAAACCAGAAGCTAAAAGCCGTTCTTTTGACATCTCTAAGTTCTGGATACTCTGAAAAACTAAAAGACATGTATTGGGAGTACCCGACTGTCAAAGGGGACTTGGTTGGGGTTTATCAACCGAGCCATGAAGAATACCAGCAGACAGAAAGGCAATTACACAACCAGAAAGCGTGGGCTGAAATGTATCTCCTTAGTATGTCTGACGTATTAGTCACCAGTTCGTGGTCGACATTTGGGTATGTGGCTCAGGGCCTTGGGGGTTTGAAGCCTTGGATCCTTTACAAGCCTGAAAACAGAACTGCTCCCAACCCACCTTGTCGTAGAGCCATATCGATGGAACCATGCTTTCACGCTCCTCCTTTCTATGACTGCAAGGCTAAGGCGGGAACCGACACAGGTGCATTGGTGCCTCATGTGAGACACTGCGAGGACATGAGCTGGGGGCTCAAGGTGGTCAGTGGTCACGATGAGTTATAGTTCTATGATGAGCTACAGTTCTTAGATCTTATCTTTTTGAATTTCATTTTTTGAATGCACCTTTAGCTTAAGGTAGAAAATATGGTGGAGCTAATTTGATTTATTGCAGAGTACTTACAAGGGTTGTGCATAATTTTGACATATGCCGTTGTCGATGTAGAACGGCAGAGTAGTATTGGAGAATTTTGATGAGCAAGAAGGTTTGGAGATTTCAGGCGTATGAGATGAAGCATGCTTTATCATTCAACCATGTTATTAGTGCTATCATCGAATGATATCTTTACTTAGTTTTAACAAAATGAATGACGCAATGGAACGATGATTTATTCTAATTAATGAATGAGGCAATGGAGTGAATAAATGGAATTAAATTGGAATCTCCAATTGCCCTTGGAATGACTGCCCAGGTAGATGCATAATCATTAGAAATTTGTGCAATGTAATGGTTGCTTCTCGAAATACCCATTCATTCTCTTTTAGGTGCATATTTAGCGGTTTGTAATCCCTTAGTTGCTTGATTATTCTGCAAAATGTGAGAATAACCAAATGTAGAGCAATCCTCTTAAAAGGACGAACCAAAAGCGGAGAAAGTAGGAATAGTACTGCTTCATGAGCTGTCTTCCTTAAGCAGCAAGCAGACATTCTCTTTGTCCTCTCTTTAATCCGAGCACATGAAGAAAAGCATCGGACAAAAGATCATTCTTGAATTTTAAAACATTTACGCTGGAAAAAGGGATAAAGCAAAAGGGTGGGAAATAGACTTCGTTCCATGAATTCTGGGTTTTGTTAAGTCAGAAAAGCTTGGGATAGTACTAGTAGTGAGATGCGAAGAGGTCGATGCCCATCAAGACAGGTTTATGCTTTTTAAAGAGGAGAAGCCAAGTAACTAACCAACACAAAAAATCTTGGAAGAAAAGACAAGCATAATGTATTTCTTGAAATGCACGTCCTTTTCCTCAACTCGTCGGCATTAGGTAACACTTAGAAACCCACTTCTTTCTTTTCCTCCTTTCAACCCGATTCTGTATCTCTTGTTGATGATGACATGGTTACTCTTAGGTTGACCATACAAGATCTTCCTAGAAAATAGATGAGCAATTATATCCAGATAAATAAGAAAACTCGAAACGCTAGAAGGAAAGGAACATCTATCTTCCACTTCACCACTTGATAACTTTTTTTGGGGCTGTATGTCGAGTTTCATATACTACAAATGCCTGTTTGAACAAATAGGGCACGTTAGC
Organism: Eucalyptus brandiana; assembly: GCA_014182725.1. Taxonomy (NCBI): domain Eukaryota; kingdom Viridiplantae; phylum Streptophyta; class Magnoliopsida; order Myrtales; family Myrtaceae; genus Eucalyptus; species Eucalyptus brandiana. Next base: position 38,121,308 of record CM024669.1, read on the forward strand.
AAGTATGCAGATTTCGCTTCGGATACCTAGAGCATCATTATGCCGATAGCTTAGATAAAAAAAATTTGAAAATAAATGGAAGATATCACTAAACCATATGGAGAATTGTTATCCACAAACGAGTCACATGACCGAGAGAAGTAGCTAGAAAAGCAGGCCACCACCACCAGGCCACCCTCCTAAGCACCTCTCGGATCCTCCCGATATAAACGTGGGGACCCCATTGATGAGAGCTAATTGGGAGATAGAAGATAGCCAGAGAAGGAGCCTATCTCTGCTTTCAATTCTCCCTTCAAATATCCTTATGATAAGTGGCTCAAAGTCTCACCAGTCATCGCCCATAATTCCCCACTTCAGGAGTCAACATCCTCCGTGCTCAATTTGATTCATCTCTGCACCAACATCTCCAACCATGAAGAGCTTCAGGTTCCTTGCAACTCTCACCACCGCTCACAATTCTACCAACCCAACTACCTCTCTTCCGCCATGTCCAACCCCTCACAAACCCAACCTGCTCACTCTCCATAAGAACACGTTCGACTCCAGACGCACCCCTTCTCTCGTCACTCGCTGTTCCACGAAGCCCAACGCGGACATCACCAATGGAACCGATAAAAATCCAAGCTTTGAATCCGGTCATGGCTCGAAATTCCTGGAAAAGTCAACACCCTCGTCAGATAATTACGCCTCCTCTTCAGCTTCTTCTTCCCCGACATTGCTTTGCTCAAGAGGTTTGGTGCTTGACTTGGGCCCTGCGAACTCGTGGGACAGTGCAGAAGTCGGGTCTCCAGTTGTGAAGAGGTTCTTGAGCGATGAGGAAGAGAGGTGGTACATGTGGTACCACGGAAGCTCAGATCAGGATCCTAGTTCTGATGCAATTGGATTGGCAGTTTCCAGCAACGGGATTCATTGGGAGCGCGGAGGAGGAGCATCGGTAACATCCACCAATGTTGCAGGTGTGGTATTGAATTGCAGTAAAGATTGGTGGGCTTTCGACACGATGAGCATCAGGCCTAGTGAGGTGGTGATTATGTCCAGTAACATAGTCAGAACCTCCAGTGCTCTTTACTGGCTCTACTACACTGGCTATACTTCTGAAAATGTCAAGTATTTCGATGATTCTTTTGAACTCGATGTGAAAAACCCCGAAAGATTCTGCAGCAGAAAAGGAGAGGTCTTCAAGTCCTTGCCGGGGTTGGCCATGAGTCAGGATGGCAGGCACTGGGCAAGAGTTGAAGGGGAGCATCACAGCGGAGCTCTGTTTGACGTCGGGTCAGAGAACGAGTGGGATTTCCTCTTCATATCTTCGCCACAGGTCGTTTTCCATACGAATGGAGATTTGAGAATGTATTACCATTCCTTCGATGCGGAGAAGGGCGAGTACTGCATCGGGATGGCGAGGTCGAGGGACGGCATCAAGTGGCTGAAGCTGGGGAAGATACTGGGAGGAAGGAAAGGTTGCTTCGATGAGCGAGGGGCTATGAATGGTCGCGTATTGAAGAACAAGAAAGACGGCCAGTACTTGATGGTGTATGAAGGCGTGGGCCGACACGGAGAGAGGGGCATAGGCGCCGCGGTTTCTTCGGACGGGTTGAAGGATTGGAGGAGGCTTGGAGAAGAAGCAATCCTGGGAAAATCAGATGGAGGATGGGATGGTGAGGGAGTGGGGAGTCCATGCTTGGTTCAGTTGGATGGGGAGGCAAGTGAGTGGAGGCTGTATTACAGAGGTGTCGGCAGCGGAGGGAGGACCGGAATTGGATTGGCGATCTCTGATGGAAGTGATTTGAGCGGTTTCCAAAGATGGACAGGTTTTCATATCTGAAGGCATTGGATTTTCTCTCCTTTTTGTCTGTCCGTTGCGCTCAGCGGAAGGACCCATGGCTACCTGGCTGGAGGGGTGTCGATTGCTTTGAGTTGTACTTCTACAGGTACTTGCTGTCTGCTGGGTTTTGGCACTACTAACTGGAACAAATTTTTTTGGTATTCCTATGGGTGTTAACATCTAGCTATTCTGCCTTTCCTCTTCCGAGGTTCTGGGTTCGAACTCCCTGATCGGCTCCGTGATTTAAGTGGGGGTCTATGGCGGTGAGTTGCTGTGCTAGTTTCCCCCGAAATATAGTAGCGAATATCAAATCGGCATAAGCCGACAAGGAAAAGTGGATCCTCGGTCACAAAAAAAATAAAATCCTAGCTATTATGTTGATAGATCTTGTTTTGGTTGGAATGAGAGTACCCGGGGGGACATTGAGATGTTGTTAATGACTTGGTGATGGAAATACGTTTAAAAGGTCCGTAACCAATTTAAGTTTTTTGTTTTAATTTGTTTAAAATTGAAAAATAAAAAGTTACTGAATCTTTTACTGTTTGAATTTCATAAATGAAAAAAAAAACACATTTCTTGATAGGCTAAAAAAATCACATCAAAATGGAACAATGCTCGGGCTCTATAGACACGGATACGTAATTCTTGTAGTTGCCAGTCATTCAGATCGTGGTTTAATTTTCAAAGATTGATACGGATTTTGTAAAAAATGTGGGCTCCAGCGATTTTACAATTTGCTACCACTCTCGATCAAATAAAGTAGATAACGACGGTACAATTCCTACCCTTCCTTGCCAACCAGGCTATCTTCTTAACTCCCTCTGAACCAGCCTCCTCCTAACAGTCGTAGATGCGTCGTAACATGCTAATCGCCGTTTTAGAGATGAGTTAGCACAAAAGTAACATATTCCAGTTGAGAAAGCACCCATTGCCAGTGACCTCCATTCCAGAAAAATCCAAGTGACAAGGGACCATCCAACTCAGATCTATATTCAGTCTAGGGCCAAAAAGGCTGCAACTGCGTGCACATGGAGGTTCATCTTATCAGGGTCGATGCCCAAGAAGCAATGGTTGGGCAGAATGCATGGGTTTGAGCAATCTCGGTGCAATCTCGAGGATCATTCGTGGATTCATCCCTCAATGCCTGAAGAATATCTTAGTAATTTGACAAAACCCGATGCCGAAGTCCATCTGATTCACCGGACTCAGCATTTGGGCCCATTACCACCAAAGGGTTCGCACATAGACGGAATCCAACATTTTTGCTACATGATGCAGCAGGAGTAGTTTACTCCCAACATCAATAAATATTTACCAAGTATAAGTTCGAGAAACATAAATCTCTGATTTCACGTGCAAGCCAGCCAGAGCACAAACAAGAACTATATTGCAATCAGTCTTCACCACCCAAAAAGTCAAGAAAACTACTACGTTCTAAACAGCTCATTTCTTGCAGGATCAGAAGTCAAACCCAAGTCAAGGAAGAGAAAATTCAGCCCAAAAGCATACTATTCACCTAAAATCCACTAAATTCTCTTTTTTTCCTGCTTTGTCCAGTTAAGGTCAAGAACTCACCAAATGTCTGACTTTACCACACAGATCGGGAAGCGTTATCATCACCGAGAAAGATTTTTCTGATGAGCGTGAAGCTCTTAGATCAAGCACAATTGGAAGAGTGACATATACTTCAGTTATAGCGTGATCACCACAACATTTCCAGAAAATCCATTAAACAACCTTTAACTCTATAATACCAATGGAAAAGAAAAAGAAAAGAGAGAGCCAGACCTGATCACACACATAATCAACTGAAAGCACGAAATGCACCCTGGAATTAACATGTAATCGAGCAATAAGGACAGGTGCCCAGAAACAGAACTTTATAAATATCCTACGACCTACCGGGCATTACAGTCCACTAAAGAGTGAAACAAATTAAACCCAGCAAAATTATACTGCATAACAGGAAGTGAAAGTGGAGGAAAAATAATCGGGTGACTAAAAATCAACTATGATTGGAAGTATCAGAAGCAGCGGAGGAGATAAACGAGGAAATGGAAGAGAGGCGAGCGATGTCACCAGCTGAGCTCTGTTCATGAGGTGAGCAAAGAGAGAGGCAATAGATCTAAGGGTTTTCTATTTCAAAAAAGTGGTAAATATGGAATTAAAAAAAATTCATTAATTCAGGGCTTTGCATGTTGGAAAAGCTGGAAGCGGAATGCTCCTTGCTGCTTGCCTTGAGCTAAACCCCTTTGGAAATGCACTGTTTTTCCCCAATGACCCTCCAAAAATTTTCACCAAAACAATTGCATTTGCCCAAGGATCCTTAGAGCCCCAAAGCCCATTTCCAAAGCTGAACCAAATGCACCCATTGGGCCAGCATATCCTCTAGAAAATGAATTATCCACTGCAAAGGGGTGGATGAGAAGAGGCTGCCCAACTCAGCCATGCCCTGGCTAACAGAAATCCTCTTAATAACATTCCAACAACTCCAGAAACTTCATCAAACACTAAAAACCAATTAAGACACTGACAGAATCACTGGAACATCAGGTTGCATAGTGTGCGGAAATAAATGGCTATGATCAGACACTACACTACTCCACGAATAGCTTCGCATGCTAAAATTGGAGCCTCAAATTCTATGAACCGTGTGTACTACCACACCGTGGCCTAAACATCAAAAGATAAATCATATCCCAGCAATTAGATAAAAGACCGCACAAGATAAACAGCATTATAAAGTTTCTAATTTTGGGCTTAGAAGAGGGGTGACAGAGATCAATATGTTAACATATGAGAAATGTCTTTGAAGCAAGACAAAAGTCGTAATAAGTTCTTGTCAGGAATTTGGGGAGAAGAGGGAGTTCAAACAAAGAGAAATCTCGATTTCTATTTAAAAGCCAAAAACAAGCAACAACATTTTGATGACCACCTCCACCATCTTCCCCAGCGCAATCCCAAAATGGATTATTTTCATATTGTTCTTGCCTTGTTGGCTACAGCATTAATTCACCAGACGAACTTTCAAGGAGAAGAGCAAGCGATAATGACTTATGACTACCTATTGCAGCTCAGGGAAAAATTGACCATGCTGCAAAAGGCGGAGACATTTGGTGCGCTCAATCTTGGAAAGCAAGGAATCTCATTATCTTATTCTCACTTGAGATTTAACCTTGCATCCAATGCAAAGTGATTGTAGACATAATGTACCACTCAAATAGTTTATCAGAATGATGACATGCCTGCAATTGTTCTAAATTTTTCATAAGAAACCCAGAACACAAATTGCCAAGGACCAAGCCTCGCCCATGTCGGGAAAAAGCCCTTCCAAAGAGCTTTTATGCCTTCAAATTTTACGGTCTTCACTAGGCAATCATAAGAGCTTAGGTACAATGCTTTACCGTCCTTGTTTGTCGCCTGATTCATCATTCTCGTCTTAATCACATCAGCAGGACAGCTCAGAGCTGTAGCTGATAGACCTGACATGATCGACGCCAAGGTGTGGGCATATATATTATCTTCAGCAATTCGATTCTGAATGACGAATCTCTTAGCCTGATCGTAGCATGCCAATTCCCCCATGTTCACAAGAAACGCTCTCTGCGCATTTGGGAAAACCCCTCTCCAAAGCCCCGAGGCACCTTCTTCTTGTACAATCTTCCCGAAAGCATCCAAAGGCCCCGAGTACCGAGGTTGAAGTCCTCGGCTTACCATTCGGCCATCCGCTTGCATCCTCACCTTGACAAGATCTGCGGGGCTCGCCACAACCTGAACAACTAACCATATACCGAAGAGCACAGTTAAGTTGAAACCATTGTGCATCACTATATAAAGTCTTGCCCAAGTGACAATTCCATGGGCAGACCGCCAACACGAATTCTGAACAGCTTATAAATAGATTATAATCATCCACCTGAATATGGATGCATCTAGTAAAAGCGCAGAACATGGAGAAAATGCAGCATAAGAAATCATAGTCTAAAACAAAACAAAAAAATTTTCGAGAACTGAAAGCATCAAACAGCTCTCAATTGATCAGGGTAAACATCTTTTTAGCTCACATCAGAGCTCATCTAAGCAAGAGAAAGCCGACTCGTGTAACCTCATCACCAATAATTCAATCAACACGATAGACCGAGTAATTCTACCTGAGCTACGACTCCAGAAACCCCGCCGGCGAGAGCCTTGCCGAGGAGAGGGAGGGACCGATCGCCCGGGTCGACCGCGTTCCTCAGGTTCTCGTAGCCGACGATCCTGATCGGGGTGTAGAAGAGGTGCCTGATGATCGCGGGAGACAGGCCCTGGTAGAGGCCGAGGACGCCCTGCCGGCGGACGATGTCGGCGGCGACGCGGACGGCGGAGGAGGCGGAGGAGGAGGAGGGGAGGGACTGGCCGTGGAGCTGGAGGCGCGTCTTGGTGAGGTCGATGGGGAATGTGGCCGATTCGGCGACCATGGCCGAGAGCGACGTGAGCAGGATCTTCGCGCTGGTCCGCTCGCTGCTTGCGGTGGCGGCCGCCATGTGTTTGCGGCGGTGCCTAGATGACTCCGCTTCGTGCGAAATGGGGAGCAGAGAATAGGGAGTTCAGTGAGGCTTTCGTTCACCAATACATTGGTACATTTATCTGAAGAGAAACTGTTTTTCGACTTTTCCGTGTTTAAAGGAGAGAATACGAATCCATCATTTATGGGGAAAACGTTTTCATAAACTGAAAAACAGAAAAATTTAGGTTGAAAACATCCTCTTTTAACAAAAAGAAAATCATTAGACATAAATTATCAAACAAGTGAAAATTAATAATTTTCCTTGAAAATGATTTTTATAGAAAATATTTTTATTTATCATAAAGTTTCCGATAAAATAAAGATGCATCCTTAGATTTCGTTTGTTTTGCGAAACTGTCACGTTTATAATAAAAAAAAAAAAAAAATGACAACATTTTTTTAATATTTTACTAAAAATTTAGAAATGAATTGAAAAATATTTTTTTGTTATTTGATATGGAAAATCAAAATTTTCAAAATAAACATATATTATTCGAGCACTAATAACTTGTACATCAGCAATCAAAGAATTGGGTAAGGGCACTACAGTCTTAGGTTTGATCTCAATGGACCTTGACCCAAGTGTCAGGATTTTTGACAAAAATGATTTTTATAGAAAATATTTTTATTTATCATAAAGTTTCCAATAAAAAAAAAAGATGCATCCTTAGATTTCGTTTGTTTTGCAGAAACCGTCACATTTATAATAAAAAAAATGACAATATTTTTTTAATTTTTACTAAAATTTAGAAATGAATTGAAAAATATTTTTTGTTATTTGATATGGAAAATCAAAATTTTCAAAATAAACATATATTATTCGAGCACTAATAACTTGTACATCAGCAATCAAAGAATTAGGTAAGGGCACTACAGTCTTAGGTTTGATCTCAATGGACCTTGACCCAAGTGTCAGGATTTTTAACCAAAAAAACAAAAGTGTCAGGATCGGGGCACAAGCACTTGGGTCTCAGGAGCGGCCTTGATGGACTTGTGCGCAAGAACTACACTCGACTTTTATGGACCTAAGCCTTGGTGCTGGAGATCCAAACTCGAGTATCGATATCCCACACTCAGCCTTTGTGGACCTAGGCTTGGGTGCTAGGGCATTGAGGCCTTGAGCTTGGGCTCGATAGACTCGGACGTAGGTGCCAAGGACTCGGGCTCAAGCATTGGGGTATTGGGTTCGGGCTTAATGGACTCAGCATAGGCACTAGGGATTCGAGCAAGGACACCAAGGTCCTGAGCCTGAGTACTAGCGACTTGATGTTGGATGTCGGAAATCAATGTTGGAGTTTCCACACTCAAAAGTAGAGTTTCAACTTCAAATGCATATATTAAGTCTTATTTGGGAAAATTATGTATGATTCATTTTCTTAAAATTATGAGTAGATTTTCTGTTGATTAAAAAAATATTTTAGATTGATTCATTTTTTTTAAGTGAATTGAATACGAAAAAAATGAGAAAAATGTTTTTCAAGAATATGTTTTTAACAAACAAAACAAATAGAGCTTTTTCTTTTTTTTTTAAAAGAAAACGGAACCTTATTTGAGTTGATTAAGACTCAAACATTATATTGCACCTAACGGATGAATTAAATCCCTGACAATTAACAATAACAAATCTTATCGCGACAAGATAAAAATAGCAAAAACAAATAAAATAAAGACGAGGAGCACAATCCCACGATAGCCGTTGGCGTTACAGAAACGACGCATAAGGAAAAGCATAAAGTACGGAACCAAATGCCGACCGTTACAACGCACCAAACTTTCAAAAAGAGTTCCTCGCTCCTCCACTCCCTCAACCCCCAAAACGAGAAGAACACAGAAATCTCTGTGCAGTAGACCCCATCTCACCGAGCAGCGACGAGAGAAGAGCAACGACAGCAGCAGCAGCAGCAGCAGCAGCAGATGGCCACCGCAGAGGAAGAGCTCCTGCAGGAGCTCAGGTCTAAAGCCACCGAGCTCTTCCTCCGCGAGCAGTGGGCCGAGTCGTCCGGCCTCTGCTCCCAGCTCATCGACCTCTGCCGCGCCCACCTCTCGGCCGCCGACCGAGCCTCCCACCCGGACAGGTTCTCCAAGCTCCAGCGATCCCTCTGCCTGGCCCTCGCCAACCGGGCCGACGCGGGGTCGAAGCTGAGGTCCCTCGACGAGGCGCTGAGGGACTGCGACGAGGCGCTCGCCATCGAGAGCTCCCACTTCAGAGCCTTGGTCTGCAAAGGGAAGATCTTGCTGAGTCTCGGCAGGTACTCGGCTGCCCTCGAGTGCTTCAAGTCGGCGGCTTCGCTGGATCCTCAGGGGAACGGGAACGCCGAGAGTCTGAACGTGTGGTTGGATAAGTGCAAGAAGCTCGAGTATCAATCCCGGACCGGCAACTTCGATCTCTCCGACTGGGTCTCGGCCGGGTTCCGCGGAGAAATTCCTGAGCTCGCGGAGTACATCGGGCCGGTGGAGATCAAGAAATCGGAGATCAGCGGGAGGGGGCTGTTCGCCACGAAGAACATCGACGCCGGGACTGTGGTGCTGGTCACCAGAGCGATCGCAATAGAGAGAGGGATAGTGGGGGGCGAAGGTTCGGGTTCAGGCGAGAACAAGCAATTGGTCATGTGGAAGAACTTCATAGAAAGAGTGGCCGGCTGCGTTTCGAGATGCCGCAGAACCCGTCACCTGATCAGTACTCTGTCTTCAGGGGAACATGAGGAAGGTCTCGAGATTCCGGATCTGAGCATTTTCAGGGCAGAGGCAAGCGAGAGCCATGACTACCCAGATGAGAAGCTTGACATGAACAAGATTTTGGGCATTCTAGATGTGAACTCTCTCGTGGAGAATGCGATCTCAGCTAAGGTCATGGGTAGGAACAAGGACTACTATGGCGTCGGGCTGTGGCTCCTCGCTTCTTTCATCAACCACTCGTGTGGTCCCAACGCGAGGAGGGTCCACGTGGGGAACCACCTTATGGTCATCGCCTCTCGGGACATAAGAGCCGGGGAAGAGCTGGCATTCGCCTACTTCGACGTGCTGCAGCCGCCCACGAAGCGCCGCGAGATGGCGGCCGCGTGGGGGTTCGATTGCTCCTGCAAGCGGTGCGAGTTCGAGGAGAAGATGCGGTCGAAGCAAGAACTGAGGGACACCGAGACGGCTCTCGAAGGCGGGATGGATGCGGGAGCTGTCGTGTACAGATTGGAGGAAGGCATGAGGAGGTGGAACGTGCGGGGGAAAGAGAAGGGGTACCTGAGGGCCTCGTTCTGGGCCGCGTACGGCGGGACGTACGCGTCGGAGAAGTCGGCCAAGAGGTGGGGGAGGCGGATTCCGGCGGCGGAGGCGGTGGTGGACAGCGTCGCGGAAGCGGCGGGGAGCGACGAGAGGGTGTTGAAGGTGTTGGTGGAGCAACTGAGCAGGAGCGGTGGCGGACTTGGCGGTGGGGCGATGGTGGAGATAGAGAAGGCACTGAAATTGGGAAGAGGAATATATGGGAAGGTGATCAAGAAGCAAGCATTGAGGGCTCTACTTGAGCTTTGAACATTTTGGGAATCATCCATGCATAAGAGCGAGACCCTGTTTTCATTTTCTCTTTTTGTTCTATCTTTTTCCTTTTTTTTTTCTTTTTTTTTTCCAACTGTCTTATGTTGGACAAAGAGATGTGATTTATTGATTCATTTCTTTTCGAGCAAAAGTGCCAATTGAGAATAAATATGTTTCATTCAAGCGAGCGTGCATGAGTCTCGGTGCTTTAAACATGGCTGGAGGTGGTGGGAAATTGAGCTTGGGCCAAGAAAGGGACGTTTGTTTTGGGCCTAACCATGGGCCATACGTGGCATAGCAGGCCCTCGATCTTTTCTTCCCCCAAAATCCTTGCTGTGGAGAGAGAAGCACGTCTCCTTAATGGGACATCTCCACTGGCTGAAATTCAAAGATGTCCTCAATTGAACCATACCTTTGAGATAAAAGTGATTGATTGGATAACAATTTGGCTCTCTCTTTCTCTTTTGGCTGCCGCAATCATATGACATTTGTTTGATAAGGTTGGATTGGCTGCTACTATTGTCAAGCGATAAGTCGGCACTGGTGGTCGTAATAACATTTGTATTCTCATAGGGCCCCCCGGCAGTATATGGGTGAATAGAGATCGAGAATTAGGAAGGGGTGATTGGAGGATTATAGTTCTAGAGTGGGAATTTCCTTTTTATAAGTAGTCGATAAATTAAAGGCGGATGTATTGAATCTAATCATAATTTTTTATAACCATATGATAGACATACTAAGGGCGCGTTTGATAACGATTTTATTCTTGGAAACATTTTTTTATTATGAATGGTTTTTTTTTTCTGATTCTATTAGGGAATAATTTTAAGCAAAAGAAAATGCTTGGTAATTGTCCAAAATTTATATTTTCGAGATAAAAATGTGTTTGGTAGGATTCTTAAATTCTTTTGTTTCTTTTAATTTTTTAATATTTAATATTTTATTTTTCTCTTCTTCCTCTTCCTTCTTTGTAGCTGGTTGCCCATGGTCGGCAATTGGTTTGGTGAGATTCAATGAGCTTGTCGGAGCCTTGCCAGGGTAAGGCAAGCCTTGGTTTCAACAAATTTGGGCGAGATCGAGCCTTGCCCCTCATTGAGCCTCGCTATGGCTCGGCATCGCCAAGGGCTAGCAATGCTCTAGTGAGGTCGTCGGCCAAAAGGAAGAAGAAGAAGAGAAAAGAAAAAAAAATAAAAATTGATTTTATGAATTGTTCTCGGGAATAAGAAATTATTTTTTTTCTATTTCAAATCTATTTTAGGGGTGTAGCGATAACTCGAGACCTTCCTCTCTTAGGCTTACCAATATTGACTAATTACAGAATCTATGTATTTCTAGATGCCCTTCAAGAGTCATTTATGTGGCACTCGGGATCTATCACTTATTTAGTTACGATAGGACGACTAATCAAAATGGAGCTTCCTTTCCTGGAAGAGCAACTGAACTTGAACCTTTGCTACCTGGAGCCAGATATTTCCTTATTCTAGATAACGTACGCATAGGTGATCTATTTAATGGGCTAGCTTCACTACTAAGGCTTGATTGCCCCGTGGGAGAAGTTGAATCTTTCTAGGTCACATTCGATCTAGAGAAAAGAAAAGCTATTGTTCTTAGCAGTTGAACAAGAGCAAAAACAGCTATCAATTCTACCTAATCCACTGTTGACCACGGACTGACTTAAGCACCAAGACCTACTGTACTCTTCTTTTGACAACCGGTGAAATGGCTGCTTCTTCTTTGTCCCTCTCGGGAACTAAAGCGGCCAATAGATTTATCTTCTCTTTGATAGCAGCTATCTTTCTAAACATGATAGAAAGATGATAGCCCTAAACAAAGTTGAAACGAAAGGAGCCCTCATCCCCACTCTTGCCATTTCGTCTCCAGTCCCCCAACTCACCCATTCATTAAGATTTTCTTCTATCTCGACCCTTACCACATTGATAAAATTTTTGTTCTTTTTTGGTTTCGGGGAATAAAAGGATAAAAATAATTATTTCGGGAATGATTATCAAATATGACCTAAGTTATGGTCGCGAATCACTGGAATTTGTAGGTCGTATGTTTTTGACTCGATCGAGCTCTGTATCATAGTCCTCCTTTAAGATAGATAATATTACAGTTGTTCAAACACTTTTCTGTAGAATTGCTGTTGTGGTCAATGTGGGTCCCAGCAGCGAGATGGCGTGATAAGAACCACCAGTAGGAAAAACGCAATCAGCAAGTTGTGGTCCTTATCTTATCCTCGCAGGTGTGTACACGGGATCTGGACAAAGATAAAGTCCGACCGGGGCCACGTCAGCACACCGATTCGCCGGAACGGCTTGCGTCCTTGTCCTGATCCGATGTTAGACGATGAAACTCTACTCTCGCGGGTGTACAGAGATCCCTACTCTCTCTCTCTCTCTCTTTCCCTCGAGCACTTTCTTTTCCTCTTTCCCATGGCAAAGGTGGGAGTTCGTAGAGGCGTACCGTCGATAGGAAAAGTTCTTGGACAAACTCATGATGTTGTGGAATGATAACATAAGTTGGGTACGAAATCCGTGACCAAAGTGCAATAATCCACTATCCCCATAAATGATTTGATTGAATAAAAAATACTTTTCGAATCGTTTATTGATGAACGGGATTATCACTAATTTCGATTTTTTTCTATCTTGAATTTGAGAATTATTCAAAGGGAACTACCCTTTTAAGATCGTGCCTAGTATCCCTTGTTTATGGGAACTAGTAAATATTGCATAGTTAATTGGTACTCTAACGCATCATTAGTCCATTATTTCAATTAGCTTTCTTGATAGCTCAAAAACAAGATCAAAAGTTAATTTAATTTAGATATCCAAGTTGTGAGATTAGACAATGGTGCTCATGAGGTCATCAAGCTAATCTCTTTAGTCACCAGCTACGAGAGATTATGTATGGAGTAATAGTGGTTAAAATAAAGAGAGTACACAATTCACTTCATTAGACTCAAAGCGTTCGGTCCCTCTATTAATCTCCGATATTTTTAACTTCAATTCTCTTTAGTGCTGATTCCAACGAAAAGATACGGTACATAGATACACTTCACAGAAGGGACAAAACTTTGGGAATGGCAGTCTCCCAATCAGGGAGAGCACGAGGCTTTTCGTCTAGCCTGTGCAAGCACGACAGAGCCACCGAGGGAGAAATCCGGGTCCGAGAAACCACTCATGAAAACCCATGCAAATCTCACAAGACGACAAAAAAAGACCATGGATAAGAGGGGAGGCCATCTTCATGCAAACATTTCAAACAACCTGGTTTCTCTTTAGGCTCTCCATTTTCAATTCCCATAGCCTTGCTTTTCCTCTTTATAGCTACGACATATTGCAGACACTAGGTGGTTTTAGCATCAGCACTTTGTTTTACCTGCTTTTCACTCTTTTCCAGTTTCGGGTTTCGGGTTTCGAGTTTCGAGAGGTGGCAATGAATCACGAACTCCCTCCTGGTTTTAGATTCCACCCTACAGATGAAGAACTGATCGTGTATTACCTCCAGAACCAAGCCATGTCCAGGCCATGCCCTGTGTCCATCATCTCCGAACTCGATATTTATAAATTCGATCCATGGCAATTGACAGGTTAGTTTCCAAGATGACGAGCCGAAGTCTAATGTAGTTTTTGTAGCTTGTATGGAGAAAACATCAGTAGTTGTTATGAGAGTTCAGTACCGGTAATTGCTGTACTAAGTAAACATTTTCGATCTCATGGATTGTAGAAAAAGCCAAGCTAGGCGAGAAGGAATGGTACTTCTTCACCCCGCGTAAACGGAAGTATCCAAACGGGGCGCGTCCTAACCGAGCGGCAGTTTCGGGGTATTGGAAAGCCACGGGTTCTGACAAGGCGATCTATAGCGGGTCTAAGCATGTAGGGGTGAAGAAATCCCTTGTGTTTTACAAGGGCCGGCCACCTAAGGGCTTAAAAACGGATTGGATCATGCACGAGTATCGTTTGGCTGATTCAAGGACGAACGTGCAACATCGCTCTATGAAAGTAAGCCTTCTTTTATCCTTTGGATCAGTGACCGGCCTGTGATTAACTTGACTGTGTCTCTTACTCTTTCGCCTGTTGCGTTTCAGTTGGATTGGGTCCTATGCAGGATATACAAGAAGCAACACTCGAGTAAATCTTTGGATCGAAAAGTGGAAGACTTCCATGGCCAAAGTAACCGAACCATGACGAATGAGGCTAGTGACAAGCAAGTTATGAGATTACCTAACCTTTGCTCACTTACTCCTGATCTGTTGCAACTGGACTACTTTGGTCCCATCTCACAGTTTCTGATAGGCAGCTCATACCATCCAACCTTTGATGGCCAAAACATCATTGTTGATGGTGAAGCTTATGGAGCTGAGAAGAAACTTCAGTTACATGGAAACAAAGTGTCTTGCCTTTATGCAGATCAAGGGAAATTGTGACCACATCAGAAAAACCTCTTAAGCCACGCAAGATATGTCTGCCAAACACCGTATACGGCGTATTGTGATCGCTTGCAGGCTGATAAACTAAAGGAGGATTGTGCTGATCGTCTTTTAAATTTGTGAAATTTGTGTGTTTAGACTTGAGAGCGTACATACTTCTTTTGACAAGTTGTGAAATTTGTGTGCAACTAATTTTGAAATGTAATGGTTCTGGAAGATTTTAGCCATTCTGCAATAGCCTCTAAGTTTGACAAGTTGCTACATCCAGCAGTTACAATTGAAAGCAAAATATTCCTTCTTTTTAGCAGATGTGGCACGGCACCTATTTTGGTCAATTGTATAATTCAAGAGACAATGAATACCGGGTTGACTGCTCGACATAGATTGATTAATAAATGTGGGCTTATCATGAAAGAGCAGTGCAGAATCGCTTCCATTGTTCAGCATATTAATTTTTTTCAGCTTATTCAGATCGGTGAGGATTATCAAGAGGAGAAGCTATCTGTGTGATGTTCACGGGCAGCTAGTAGCGCATATGTTCACACTTGTAAAGGAGGGTATCATTTACTCCAGCAAACTTGGATCATTTCCATCAATTGCTTTAGTGCATCTTACTTATTCCCTATCAACGTGCACCAAATTCATGACTCACTTTTACCGTCGGAAGTTGAGTGAAGTCAGGTTGGTGGTTCAAAAGACGTGATTGTTCTTGAACCTAAGCTTCTTGCGAAGAGCACAAAAAGATTGTTTTCAAACAGAAGCTAATCCACCATCTTTTTATCTGTCCATCTATCAAGGGGTAACCTACTTCCTATGCACATTATAAGAACCGGTCCATGTGTAGAACTTCATTCTATGTTATTCCAGAATGGAAGCCCATGGTCTCTCGTTGGCACATTATCTCCTAGATGTACATATGGGATGGTTGACCTCTATTTGTGTCATTGTGTCGTGGATCATTATCCACAGATGGAACCAGAGGAATAAAAATGGCCCGAAGACGTGGCCACTGGTAGGGGCAGCGATCGAGCAGTTCATGAATTACGAGCGGATGCATGATTGGCTAGTTGAGTACTTGTCCAAGTTGAGGACCGTTGTGGTCCCTATGCCATTTACAACCTATACCTACATCGCAGATCCAGAAAATGTAGAACATGTCTTGAAGACCAACTTTGCAAATTATCCAAAGGTATAACATTGTTCCAGTTCCTACTTATTTTTCAGAGAGATTCATTTTTAGGACCAGCAACACCGAATAAAAATTCCCTTAATTTTTTGAATGGTTTGAGCATATCAAGAAAATCTCTTTTTACATCACCTAAATAGCTTGTTCATGCATCAAGGAAGCACTTTTTGCTTTCAATTTGTCGAGATTTGCGTAGATTCTGGCGATGGCAGTGATAGATGGTTGTTCTCCTATCTTTTCATGCTCAATTTTTCTTTCTATTATTACTATTATCTGTATTAAAGAGGTTAATCATCTGTCGCTGAAGGGGGAAGTTTATCATTCATACATGGAAGTTCTGCTCGGAGACGGGATATTTAATGTGGATGGTGAATCCTGGAGGAAGCAAAGGAAGACTGCGAGTTTTGAATTCGCTTCCAAGAATTTGAGGGATTTTAGCACTGTGGTCTTCAGAGAATATAGTCTGAAGCTTTCTTCTATCCTAAGTCAAGCTTCATTCTGCAACAAAGAGGTGGACATGCAGGTAAATAATGGTGTTAAAAGAAATTTCATTTCTATTTAACAATGACAGATCTGTTGCTACAATAAAGCGGAGTCAATATGAAATAGTTTCGGTTCATGTTTCACTAAGATGCCCCCTATTTGCTGTATGAAGCCTGACAAAGCTTGAGAAGTTTTTCGTCTTTAGGAACTGTTGATGAGGATGACTTTGGACTCCATATGCAAAGTGGGATTCGGTGTTGAAATAGGAACTTTGGCTCCGGATTTACCAGATAACTGCTTCGCTCAATCTTTTGATGCAGCAAACATAATTGTGACCTTTCGATTTATCGATCCCCTCTGGAGGATCAAGAAATTTCTGAATGTGGGGTCTGAAGCTCTTCTTGACAAAGCCATCAAAGTGATAGATGAATTCACCTACTCTGTCATTAGAAAGCGGAAAGCCGAGGTAGAAGCAGCTTGCAAGTCCCGGGAAGATGCAAAGGTAAATAAACATAAACTGCCGGATTCTCATTGTTCAAATACTCCTCTTTTATCCTCTCAATTGGAAATGACTAGATGCTCTATGCAATGAAAACTACAGATGAAGCATGATATACTGTCAAGATTCATCGAGCTAGGTAACGATCTGGAGAGCAATTTAACCGAAAAAAGCCTCAGAGACATCGTGCTGAACTTTGTGATCGCGGGGCGTGACACGACAGCAACCACCCTTTCATGGTCTATTTACATGATAATGACCCATCAAAATATTGCCGAAAAGATCTATTCAGAACTTGAAACTTTGGAGAGAGATCAAGCAAGGGAAGAGCAGGTCTCACTGCTTCCTTACGATGTGGACGACCTTAAATCATTCAATCAGAGAGTGTCGCAATTCGCAAAACTTTTGACATATGATGCCCTTGGAAAGTTGCACTACCTACATGCTGTGATCACGGAAACGCTGCGCCTGTATCCAGCAGTACCTCAGGCATGCATGATATTTCTCATTTTAAGTACAATATTGCTAGGTATATACTCAGAATGGAGAAATGACTGTTCTGTATTTCTTTCTCACGAAACAAAAACTTGACCACAGGATCCGAAGGGTGTGTTGAAGGACGACATATTGCCTGATGGGACGAAAGTGAAAGCAGGAGGGATGGTGACGTATGTACCATACTCCATGGGAAGAATGGAGTACAATTGGGGTCCCGACGCCGCTTTGTTCAAGCCCGAGAGGTGGCTGAAGGAGGGTTTCTTTCAAAATGCTTCTCCGTTCAAGTTCACCGCATTTCAGGTAAACAGATGGCGACTGAGAGACAATATATAACAGCTGCTCATGATGAGCCTGGCCTATGTTAACTTCAAGCCATCGAGGAACGATTCAGTATGGTCATCAGGCATAGCAACTATAGTGTGATGATGGGATCTGTCTTCCTATCAGGCCTAACAAGCTGCAATGGGTGATCTTTGCCTTAGTTGTCATTTCACCGAGACGACCCCATAATCAGCACTGCTTGTTTCGATCAAATAGGTGTCACCTGATGCTTTATGTTTCTTTGTCGATTTGCAGGCTGGGCCGAGGATATGCCTAGGGAAGGACTCAGCATATCTGCAGATGAAGATGGCACTGGCCATTCTGTGCCGGTTTTATGAGTTCAAGCTGGTGCCGAACCACCCGGTGGAGTACAGGATGATGACCATTCTGTCGATGAAGCATGGCCTGAGGCTGACAATAGCAAGACGCCCTTGAACCATAACCACATTTCTCAGTTTTCACAGGCTTCTGTTGCATTAGCTTGGTTCCAAGAGCCTAAGATGCTGTCACAATCTACATCTATTATGGTACTTTAGTCAACTCCATGGACAATGTTTCGCAGGACAAGTGATTTGTCGGCACCGAAGAGGGATAATATAGAGTCCTCAATCATTGCAATCCACCGTATGAATTAAGTGTTAGAAACTCGTTTGAGATCGAATTGATTTTCCATCATATTGGAAACTAAATACATGGACAATTAATCAGAAAAGATGAATGATAAATGCGTGTCACGGACAAATTGCCAAGTGATTGATCCAGAGAAACAAAAACCGTGGGTTTAGTAGGTGGAACTCAATCTCCATTATTGGATCATAAGAAAAGGATCGGTACCTACCAAGATGTATCTCTGTCATTGGATGGGTCGAGATTAGTATTAAATGTCTCTATCATTAGATCATTAAGTGGGAGAGAATCTCCACAATTAGATCACTACTTTCCAAATCAAAGCCAAAGTCTAAAGTGGACAAAAAGAATTACCAACTGAAAAATCATTAAATGATATTTAAACGAAGCCGAACAAGCTAATCATAAAAAGTAATCCTAACATAAACGAAAATGAGATTTTTTTAATCTTTTTCTTTTGATGAATTTTTGTATATTTATATTTTGTTATCTATTTCATCTCAAAAAAAAAAAAAAAAAATTAACTAGAATTCGTTTTACCTCAAAAGTCACGAAACGAAACCTTTTAAACTATAATAACATAATCTAAATGAAATTCACTAAATGGAAAAACGATCATCCAACATTTCAACAATGAAGATACATTCTTTTTTAGAATTCTCTAAACACTTTCTCTTTATTATTCGAGTGCGATCGAGCCAAAAGGAGCCCAAGTGCTGCGCGTGCGCGGTTCGCGTTTTTTAAGCGTTGGCTCGTGACGAGTGGCCATGACGAAAACTTCGGCGTCATCAATAAAATTCGCGCTGGAATCCAAAAGACAAATGCGCGTGGCGTGGCATTCAGGCAGACAAAGCATCTCGTTCTCGTTCTTTCCCGGTGTCTCGACATCGATTCTGTTCGTCTCCCATTTCAAACGCTTTCTCCCGTTCGAATTCTTGCAATCCTCCGCCTCCGGGTTTCTCGTCGGAGCTCTTTCGAATCAGGTAATCTCGCTCCTACTTTAGTTTTGTTTGAGCAAGTAGCGACGAACGTGTTAGTACGAATGAAAATTCGGCGGTTCCCGCGAGGTCCGAGGAGTTTCCAGGTGATTTTTGCTGTTCGATGCTGACCAACGGGTACAGACCGCATTCAGCTGAAGAGCCGATTACCACGTGAGCAGAATTAGTGTTGTTCTGGCTGAAAAAAGCGTGCGAAAGAATGTGCTTTTATAGCTTGAAGCAGGGGAAGGTGAAAAATTCATACCAGGACGCTCTAGGATCAAACGTGGAATGGCCCAGAAGACCGACCCATGATGCGGCATAGTGATCTTTCTTCTGGGTCGGTCTTTTTATGGAGGAATGTTCACTGCTCGGATCGTGTTTTCAAATTTTAGTAAGAGAGGCTGGATTGGCAGACATGCCTGGCGGTCTGAGTGCAGATATTGGTTTGCTAAGTTAACAGTGGGGAAAGTTTTTGATGCTGTATAAAATCATGTGTAGCATCCGCGACTCTAAATGTGTGTGTACCTGGGTGGTTGTTCTGTTGATTTCTTTTGATATTAGCTTGATGCTGCTGTTCCGAACAAATTATCTTCCTCTTTCTCTTGGGTGAGTAGTGAGTCAGTAATTGGAGGAACATGTTCCCTTCTGATACTGACGCATGAAAAGATAAAAATTGACTATCCTGTTATGTAGTGATGATGTTTCTGTTTTCCTGATTGTTTGGTATCATCTGCTTCATTGTTGCAGCTATTACCCGTTCAATAAGATGTCGGGCACAGCTGTTGAGGACTCACGGGACCAAGTGCATACTGATTGTACAATTAAAAATGATGGTGATGGTGAAGGTGCTTCTAAAGATATATTACATTCAGATGTAGGTGACGAGAATGCTGTGCCTTCCCCAGAGGAGGAGGTATGACTAATTGCTGCTTGTGCATTCTGTATTCAATCGAGGATCATGCCCAGGATGCTTGTACAGGATAAAGACAGTATATTGGACTTTGTTTAGTTTAGCTGTAGCCGTCATGCAAATTTTTTTGAGACAAAAAACTTTGTGATGATATGTTAGGTGCAGTAAGAATATGATTCAGTCGTGGGTGCCGTTCCTTTTTCCCTCATCCTTTCATTTTCTTAAGTCATCTAACCAGAGAACAGTTGTTTCCTGAGCTAAGATGGTCGATAACATGTACTCTGTTTCGTATTCCATTATTTTTGGATCTGGGCCTTGGGTAAAGTTTTCGGGAACTCTTTTACCTAGAAAGTGTCTTCCATAGGATGAAAAAATCAAGAAGAAGTATGGGGGCCTGTTGCCAAAGAAGCATCCATTGATTTCCAAGGTATGTTTTGTTTGTCCCCCCTCCACTTCTTCAGTTCTCCAGAATAATATACTCCAGCAATATTAAGACTAGTGTCGACTGAAAAAATGTGCTCTCCAGGATCATGAACGTGCCTTTTTTGATTCTGCTGACTGGGCTTTGAATAAGGTACTTGTAACTTGTTCAGGCTTCTTCAAATATCACCTTTGGATAAATACTTATAGTTGGTTTTAATGTTTAATATCCTCATTGACCAATATTGCAGCAAGGAGCACAGAAGCCCAAAGGACCACTTGAAGCTCTCCGACCCAAGTTGCAGGTACTTGACTTTTATGCAAATGTTGCACTTTTTATGCTGAACATCTGCCAGAATTGCAACCTATTGGGTCTAAGCAAGCAGCCGTGCAGATCATAATTGGCGCATTTTGAAAATCTCTAAACTTGTTGAAAATATGATGAGGAACAAGCATTTCACAGTGTGTACTGGGACTGAGACCTCCAACCACGTCTTAGATATGAGAGAGAACAGGTCATATGAAGTTTGCTCAGTGAATGCTGTGGTTACTGAATTTTCCAGCAATGAAGATACAGCATGTGTCCCAAACAAGGAAAACTTTATGCGTGATCTTAGGTAGAAGTATCTACAGTGTTAATAACTTATTTGAACCTTCAGAATGTGGCCTCAATTTTCCTGGTTAATAGTTGATATTCTGGCTGCCTTTACACGTCAATGCATGCCATGGTTGGTGCTGGTCGTTTTTTGTATCTTCATGTTCTTCTCCTTTTTTTTTTTTTTTTTTTGATTCAATTTCTGTGTTCTTGAAATCACCAAATCATGCTGAGAACATGTGCTGCTAAGTGCTAACAGTAGGACAACATGAACATCCATTTATGGCAAAGATTTGGGTTGCAGAAAGGACAATCTTCACATGTATTGCTGGTGCATATACCCAATTCGAGTTCACCTGCCATGCTATAACAGGTTTACCATTAGTTTCTCGACTTCTTACTTCTCTTCATTCTTTTGCTATAATCAGCCCACCCCACATCACCAAGGAAGGTCAAGGCGTTCAGCATATGCACCTGCAGATGATGGTCATGAAGGTAGAGCACATTGGCACTGTCAACTGATACTTTAGATACTATATCATCCTCTACTCTAGAACAGGGTTCACCGCAAAAGAGAGCATGAAGTTTTCTGCTGATTTCCAAGCAATCATAAAGAGGCACATCTACATTTATTTTTTCCATGTATGAAGAACCGAGTGCAGAAAATTAATTATCTCCCAAAGTCCTAAATGTGTTTTCTGGTCAAGATGACCTTAGTAGGCTGATTGGTATGACGGAACCGGATTGTCAACTTGTCAAAATCCTTCTCCTTTAATTCAAAGCGGTAACCATAACTTTGTAAGTCCCTTGTTCACGTGTTGCAGGGAATGGCTACCATAGCGAAGATCCAGAAGATGAGAGCCACAAGGCTGAGGATGGTAGCGAGAAAGATCTTTGTTCGGAGGAGAAAAGCTGTCAGGACGAGGAGCAGCTTGATGTTCTATGCTGAGTTATTTTGGTGGAACTGGTGTTTTCTTTCCCCTTCTGTAATTGACAAATTGTAAGCCAAAACAGGGGGCACTTGAACTACATAAGCCCGCCTTTTGATGAGTGATGAACGGGTGAGACGCATTTGGAACGGTTGCCTGTAGCATTGCAGGCAGCACATATGTCAGTAAGGCCTAAACTCAATGTGGACAATATGTCAGCTTGTGATCGAAACAATCTTTTTATCAAATTCGAGTTGTTATCATAGACCAAATCACTGTTTTGAATACAACCATTAGGTTCCTAGAAGGTGTTCTTGAATTTTGAATTAGGGATGAGCATGGTTTAGTGTAAAACTCAAAACCCGAGAATCAAACCGGTGGAAACCTGTCCAATTTTAAGTTCCAAGGTATGTAAAGTAGGTTCAATGTAGAACTCGAAACCTGAGAATCAGACCGGTGGAAACTTGTTCAATTTCAAGTTCCAAGGTATGTAAGGTAGGTTATAGATTCTAAAAATTAAAGAATCTGTATGATGGATAAGATCCAGGTTATAGGTCAATGGAACCTAAAACTTGGAATAAGTTTTTGTGTGTTTCTTGATCTATATCTTTGCGCAATCCTACGGTGTTTCATGCCGTTTGATGATAAGTATATAATTCGGAATCACTAATTTGAGTCTATATAACCAAGACTTATTATATATCTAAATATAAGTTATGGTTTATGAAGTGTAACAATAAGCGATGATCATCAAAAGTGATTTATTGCAATCATTTAATTAATAATATAAGATAAAATTTGAATAGATTCTGGAACTAATCTTGAAATCTATTCCAATGGTCGTACATAACCTAAGACTTGAAATCACTCGCCCTTATTAGAAATCAATGTCAACGTGAAGGCCGACACTCGGGGAATATGAAGTCCTGGTTTGATATTTACTGTGTTATTTATCATTTGATTTCATTCAAACTTTCTCCACGCCATTGCTCCAAATCCAAGCTATGGTAGAGAGAAGACACTTCAATGGGCGATTAGAACGGAGTTTTTCCTCAAACACGCGGCTATGGCGTGGTTTGGATTTACGTTTGACCTTTCAACTGCCCTTTGTTTTGAGCCACCCTCTTCAGTTTTAACGTAACGACCCACAGCAAATCCTATCGCCATCACTATCACACAGAGAGACAGAGAGAGAGAGGTGGGCGTTTTCTGACAAGCTTCAGCAACAGCTTTCATGGCTTCTTAGCTGGAAGTCAATCCTGCCTTCCCGCAACATGACGATGAGGATGCTCCACTCCTCTTCCTGGCCCCCCGTCTTCAACTCCAACTCCAACTCCAACTCCAGCTCCAGCTCCAGCTCCAGCTTCAAATTCGACGCTCCCACCTTCTTCACACATAAGCCCATCAGAACCTCTCTCCCCGATCACGTCGTCGCGCGCTCTCCTTCATGTTCGGCTGCCGAAAACTCTGGTTCCAAACTGAGACGAGCTCTCGTCGGTGAAGGGTTGCGTGGCGGCAGGCTCTGCTGCTGCGGAAGAAGGCATTTCATGGCGGCGACCACATCGCCATTCATCCCAATTCGCCCTTCTAATGCTTCGGATGATTCTTCTGATTATGCGGTACGCATGCTTGTCTCGCTCGCTCTCAAATTATAAAATTTTTCTGAGATGTTATCATGTCGGTTCATTGGTCGAGTTTCCACGTATGCCCTTTTTGATTTTTTGTTTCCTTTACATGGGTGGATTTCGAATCCAATTTTGGTAAATGCAGATAGTTTATTCGTCCCTCGTCGCGTAAGTTTCTTTAAATCAAGTTGGCGATAGTCTCACCTCAGGTCCATCAGAAGCCACATTGTCGAAGGAAAGTCGGTGAATCAGATGGTAAACAGCGCCGTAATATTAAACCACTTGTTCCTATTCCGTGAATGTTGCTCTTCAAGTGAAACTGATTCAACCACGTGATAAAATTTCAAGAAAGCGTCGTGGGAACTTGTTCTCTAATAGTTCGATTCAGAAGAGTGATTTGGTTCATGATAATGTCTCTAATTTGATAAAAGTTCTGGACCGGAAGTTGCAGTTAACATATTGTCCTTGTTAAGTACAGTCATTACTGAACTGGGAAGGCTGGATTTTGGGCATTGATTGCATTCTGTTTGGACTGCAAGCGATCTGCATATTTATCAGTGTGATATCAAAGGGGGGTTCTCTCGCTTTCATGTTCTGACTCCTCATTTGCCCTTTGAATATGATCAATGTCCATGCTTTAGTCAGAGCTTATGACGTCTCCCCATGTAAGAGTGTGTTAACCCACGAATAGTTGAGCCAAAGCTACACAGCTTGTTTATTGGATAAATAGGTTGCCTACTCATGTGCTTGAGTATCGCTTTATTCTAACCATTTTGCATTTCTGAAGAGTTTACAGAGATTGCCAGATTTGGGCCTGTGAAGCTCTAACGTCATTTAATTTGCATTATCTGCGCATAGGCAATGTTGGATAAATTTCACGCGCCTAGACCTCAGTGGTATGAGGAGTTCCAAGCTATGGTCCTTGATAAGGGTATGGAAGCTTATGAGGATGAGGTTAGTCTCCCTTTTCAGATTACCTGAGTTGTCTTAATCTTTGTCTTGCTCTCGCTCCAAAAAAGATACTGTCTCGAGTTCATACATAACCATCTGCGGTTGCATTCTGTTACTTGGCAAGATTGCAAGGTATAAGTCCCAGCTATTCAGCAAATTGAAGGGAAAAGTCCAGGAAATTTTGGAGATTGGTATAGGAACAGGTCCTAATCTCAAGTATTATGCCAATGACAACGACGTCCATGTTGTAGGTATAGACCCAAAGAGAACAATGGAAAAATATGCTCGGGCAGCAGCAGCAGCAGCTGGTCTACCATCTCCCAACTTCAAATTTCTCCAAGCAGTATGAATGCATGAATTTGGCAATACTAGTTGTGATATTTGTTTTCCTCTTTTTTATTGTTTTTGCTTTTTGAATTTGTGCATTTTTTAGGAGTGTGGTCATCGGAATTGGTATACCCAGCGGAGATAATTGGGCTTGAGTGATGCATGGTCAACTGGATCATATAAACTTGAGCAAGAAATTCTTTGTGATAATTGTCCAAAAACAAAGAAGACAGTTTTGTCCAGGTCATTGAATAAGAATGGGCTGTTGGTGATTCTGTAGTGCTTCTTGTAACTTGTGTTTGGGTGAATTTAACTCGAATATACAGAATGGAAGATGCTTTCTCAAGTAGAAGGTGAATTTTTTCTGGTCTTCAAGATGTTACTGATAACAATGGCCTAATAATTTGTCAACTTGCAAAGAAGATCACAAAACCTTAAGGAACTTGGTTGGCAAGATACTACATCGGGTGAGGGGATGGATCAAGAGGGGGGAAATGGCCATGACTAGCTTTATTGGCTTAGTCAATCTGAATACCAAGGATTATATCCGCCGGATATGACCTCTGTCTGGCAACTTCCAATGTCT
This sequence comes from Eucalyptus brandiana, assembly GCA_014182725.1. Lineage (NCBI taxonomy): Eukaryota > Viridiplantae > Streptophyta > Magnoliopsida > Myrtales > Myrtaceae > Eucalyptus > Eucalyptus brandiana. The sequence goes on from CM024669.1 coordinate 38,146,573, forward strand.
ATCATGACTTTTTCTTAGATCTCTTTGGTTGATGTCATCCAGGTTGGTGAGGCTATACCACTAGAAGATGCATCTGTTGAAGCAGTTGTCGGAACACTCGTCTTGTGCTCCGTCAGTGATGTTGACCTGACGCTGAAAGGTAATTACTCTGTAAAGGCTATGATCTCCTTTTTTACTATCTGTCTACTCCTGCACTTCTGTAGTGCAAATCTGAGGTGTTGAGCTTCTCTTTCAACCTCCTTATTGGTATGCGAAATCAAGCAAGGTGTGTTTATTTTGATAGCAGGTAGAAAACTTGGCATGTGAGTTATGTAACATTGTTTATTTGTGAGGGCTATACTCCTTTGTTATAGCTAGCGGATTGAGGCCATTTAGTCTTTTTACAAAGCATGATCTTCATATTTATCTTTTTAGAAGTGAAGAGGGTGCTTAAGCCAGGTGGTTCTTACATCTTCGTGGAGCATGTAGCTGCAACAGGTATGAGCCCAGGAAACTTCTAAACAGTTTTGGCATGAATTGTAAGAAGTCTGAGTTGACATCATATGCTTTAGTGTTGATATTTATTGTTCAAAACTTGATAATTCAGATGGAACAATCCTCAAGTTCCTCCAAAGTATCCTCGATCCCTTGCAGCAGGCCGTTGCTGATGGGTGTCACCTTACCAGAGAGACGGGGAAGAACATATCTGAGGCTGGATTCTCTAGTGTCGAGCTTGGCACAGCCTTTTTAGCTAACGCCCCCCTCATAAACTCTCATATATACGGAATTGCCAACAAGTAGCACTGCTAAACAACCACCAGTTTATAGAGAAGTTTGTCAAATTATTACCTGGGTTTGCTAGTCTGATCCCCTTAGGATTGTTTCGATCTGGAATCAGCAATATAGGGGATATCCATATCTAGATTTGTGTATATGAAGAATGCTATGACTCCTTTGGCCTTAGGTAGTGCACTCTGTCCTTATGATCCCACAATATAGCGTTTGTGTTCACATAGTGTAGCGCATTCTTGTGCCTGTCTGACTTTGAGCTGATAGTAATGTGGATCTTGATCAGCACCGTAGAAGAAGATGAGATGTATGTTGAATGGACTTTGCTTCATGAAAAACTACCGACCCGAGATGTTGATTGCAACTGGAGGATTGTCACTAGATATGGTGCAAAACTAACACTGTAGACGGGCTTACAGATACTGGCTGTTGAAACCAAACATGCTCTTATTGTTCCTGTCATATGACCAGAAGTAACTGAATCATGCTTAAGCCTGAGAAAAAGAGAATTTGCAATATGAGGTGGTTGCTGGGCTGCTGTTAAATTTATCCAGAGACACCTGGAATCGAGCACATTACGAGCATGGCTAACTGGCAACGGGCACGTTTAGACTCATTCTCAGTGAAAAGTAAATTTTCATCATGTCGAAACATGCTTGTTAAGATATAAATAACAGACACCAATGGGATGCCCCGACAGGAGTTGACAGCTCTAAGCGGAGGGTATCCTCTGAATCAGGCCAACATCTCTGTAGGATTGCTGGATTCGGTCCGACTTTGCTTGTTCATGGAAAACATCTAGAATTGAATCATTCATTCATTCTGTTACTTGTGGCTGGCGCTTTGATTTATTCCTTTGGGTTGAGGTTAAAGCCGAAGAGTGCCGACCATAAGTGCCTGTGCAACCGTGCTTATTATAAGCTTGATCCAGTTCCTGGAAGAATTTGAACGACAATTTATTAGTCAGATGTGCAACGAATGCCCTGTGAGCGGGAACTGTATCTTTCTATCATGGCCATTTGATGAATATTGTCCCTTCTCCCATCGGGTCTCTGTCCTTTTCAGTCTGCTGAACAAATTTTGATCTCCTCGGATGGTCGTCTATAACTTGTTTCCTCATTTATTCTTTTAGAGGCGAAAAATGTTAGGACCAACGGGGGAGTAACTAGAACAATAAGTGAATGTGTTCATATTTAAGTTAGTCATAAGGACATTAAAAGTGCTAAAGGTTCCGTACAGTGCTCACTTTAATATCAAAAATTTCTACCGGCTCACTTAAATATCAAATTGAAGAAAATACGATCACTTAAATATCTCCGGCAATAAATTCTAACCAAAAATATTATATGACATTTTTAATTAAATGTTAATACCTCAGTGGTTTTTTCATAAAAAAAAAAAGAAAGTTCACGTGGACGATGAGGTGGCCTTCAAGCACAAAACGCAATAAAGCAATCTAATCTCTCTCTCTCTCTCTCTCTCTAATTCAAACCTTGTACAACATTTTTGAAGGAAAGATGTCTGGTTTGAAGGGTAGCCCTGTTCTCGAGTAACTTAAGTTAGAAAGATCGTGGTTTGAAGCAGAACATTAAGTGCTGGTGATCCGCGCTGACGAAGAAGGATCGAGTGAGCACGAGGCACTTCGAACACTTGGATAGAAAAAAAAAAAGAACAAGGGAAAAGAGAGGCACGACTGACGAGACTTTGAAGCAATGGACGACACCATTTCGACAGGAGCGACAACGTCCGAGGAGCGATGAAGAAGGATCACCAACAATCGAACTTCAAAAATCCTCGAGAGAGGATTCCTTCGGGAGATCCGCGCATATGCTTTGTTTTGGTTGCAATGAGCTCGAGGTGGACCGCGATGGAGATTTGACGGTGGCTTATGGCAATCGGAGATGGTGGACGGTGGATTGAAGGTGATCAAGAAGGAATCAAGATTAAACATGGTCTCTGGATCTTCCTTATTCCGACAATTTTGCGGCTCTCCTTGGACATTTGTAATCCTCTTTTGCCGTCATTGCTTTTGAGAATTAGGGTTTCGAATTTGCCAAAAAAAAATGCTTGATTTTACAATTTAGGTTTTAATTTAGGGAAAAATATGTAAACGACTCGTTTAGGAGTGTATCAATGCTAATTGGGCATGTGGGCGAGCCACGTCGATTAGGGAAATGAAAAAAAATATTGTTACATTGGATTTCCATCGAATCGAATCGGAGTTGACACTTAGCCAAAAAAAGTTAAACTCAAATGATCTGATAAAAATTTTAACACTTAGTGAAACTTGCGGAAATTACTAAAAAAATCTTAAACTTAGTCATTTCAAAACTAAACCTTTTTTTTTTTGGAATTTTTTTTTGTGTTTGTGTCAATTCAATTTCTCTGGTCAATGCCGACATAGACGTCAACCGTTTTATGTGGCACCATTAGTCTTGAAGAAAATAAATTTTAATAATATTTTAATAATTTTTGAATTTTAATATATATATATATATATAATCACTTATTTCTTCCTCTAGCCTATTGCCTGGCCATGGCTTGATGAGGCTTGACTTTGCCATGGCCACCTACTGGGTTGGCACGCCTAGTGAGCGACCTAGGCAAAACTAGAGGCTCACCGAGGCTCGATTGGCGAGGTCAAGCCTTGCCCAACTATGGCCAAGCTTCCCGAGGCTGGTGAGGTCCCTCGCTTTGATTGATCATCAGCAAGGACTAGTTAAATAATTTTTTTAATTTTTTTAAATATTATTTAAAATTATTCACGTCAACACTAGTGACATCTCGTAGGACTGTTAACATCCATGTCAGCATCGATCAATCAAAATTAACGGGACAGACTAAATTGATATAAATGTAAAAAGTTTGACTCAATTAATCAAAAAGATGGTTATGATTGAAATGACATAATTATAATAAGTTATTACTTTTCTGGTAATGTTACCTATAAAACTATTATTATCTCTTTATGTCCTAATGCCCTCAAAGTTGTCATGTAATCAGTGAGTTAGGTTCATCTCAAGAGCGACCGGGGGGGAAAAAGAGGCCTTTTAGTACAGCATTCATGCAGTTGAGAGAGCACATCAAACCACTGCACTGAAGCAGCAGATCCACTTCCATAAATATAAAACATATCTGCATCCTTTATGGTACAGCAGTAATGCGTTTTGATAAAGTCATCTAAAACGCGATTTGTCGTGTCATTTGTGACACCATCCGCTCCTTTCCTCCCATAAAGTCGAAAAAGGGCGCATTTAGAGTGGAGCATGAATCGTGGGAGTGGGCTAGACGACAGGACTTGCAGTTTTGAACAGAGAACCTACCGTGGTCTGAATGGGAAAATTTGTTGCATCTTTTCTATTGTAAAGCAAGTCTAAAACGACTTTTAATCTCAAATTTCTGTCCTGAAATCTCGATAATGATTCACAGCTATCAGATTCATTGTTGACTCAAGCCCCACCTTTACTCTCTGTAGGGTTTTTCAGTTTTGCCTCACACTCAGAATGTTTGTGCATTTTAGCCATTGAAGGAGAGAAGATGGATTGTTTCTGCCATGAGAAGAAATTTTGGTTGATGGGGCACGAACTTGATGATTAGAATCCACATCACTCGAGGCACATAGGTCATTGTTTCGAAAGCAATTAATGGTTCAAATTATGGCAAGCAATCGGCATGAGATATGGTCAATTCAATTGATGATATGAACACAAATGGGCTCTTTATTTTTATCTTCAACTCACACCATGTGAATCAAAAGGAGATCTTGAAAATGAACATCATAAACATTTGTCAAAATCCTCTTTGATGTGTAGCAAGGTGGAAGTATCGGCAAAGTAAGAATCAGACACCAACTCTATTCGAGCTCTCGATCTAGATAATCGAGCAAGATCATCCCGGTTGGCCAGGCCTACGAATCTATAGTTCCAACAAAATTGTGCTCATGGAAGGAAATATTAGTTACCTTGTAACATGGCGAGACTCAAGTATGGACAAAAGCCAACCAGTTCTTGTATTTTTTTAATATTTTTTTTATCCTTTTGTGCAGCTTGTGGAGATATTTAGCTCAAGCAACTATCAATTGATCACACGACATTTGGACTCCACTTGTTTTGCTAAAAAAGTGGTTTAAAAAATATTTTCTTAGAATTGATTACTTATATCACTTAAATATTTCCATTATCAATAATAATTGATATTTAAATATTTTTGTAAATGATGAAAATATTTTTCGTACATTTATTTTATTAAACAATACAATCAATTATTCTAAAAATAAAAATTCGAATCATTCATTGTCCACTAAGCTAAATAAATGAATCCTAATATGATTAGCGCATAAATCTGGGGTCACAACAAGACAAGACAAGACCAAGTGGGGAAGAAAAGGCACAGGGAATATGCGGAAATAGTTGAAAGACGGGGGACCTCGATGCAAATGATGCAGACGCCTCCGCACTTTTCTCTCCTGTCTGGAATCGTTAGGGCTTTTCGTCCTTTGAATGCAGTTTCGTGCTCATCTTCCTCAAATTATGAATCCCCAAGCACTGCATTCCCCCTAATGACACCCTCTCTCTCTCTCTCTCTCTCTCTATCTCTCTTTCTCTCTCTTACCCGTCTTCCTCGATGCCAAATCGCACTGGTGAGTGTTGGCTCCATCTGAACTTTTTTCTGGGCATTTTTTTTTTTTTTTGGGTAATTTCTCGAGTTGTTTAGCTCAAATGGCGTTGATTGTCGCTTTGGTTAGTGGGGAATTTCGAAAATGCGTTCGGCTTCTTTTGGGGGGTCGGTTCGCTTCGGTCTCCGGGGATAGTTTTTGGGTAGCCATTTACTGAATTCGGTATCAAGTTCTAATTTTTTTTTGTTCCCTTTCGGTAACTTCTTGGTGAGGGTGACTCATGCAGAAATGCTGTTACAGCACTGCAGACTTCAGCTGTTTGGACACCTGGGGGGGCTTTCGATTCTTTCGTCATCTCGGGATTTGTCTGGTGATAGATGATGGGATATGTTTTTTTGCCGTAAATTTCGGTTTTTTTTTTTTTTTTTTGTTAACTCTTGCAGAAATTTGTCTTGTGGTGGAAGGGTCGCTCTTCCCTTGTGTTTTTCCCGGTCCGCTGGGAAATTCCGGGGAACTGCTCTGCTCGAGGTCATGACTGTGTAAACCCGAAATTGCAAGAATGTTGGTTCTTGTTGTTAATTATGACGACGATGGTGTTACCTTGCAGCCATGATCTGCGTTCCTAGCAATGGCATTCTTGTAGAGATTCTCAGGAACTTATTCTCTTTTTCGTCTGTAGCCTCCCTGTGACGTCGTTTTTCCGTTTTCCTTTATGTACCAGAATTTTCCTTTGTGATTCCTTAGAGTTTCTTATTGAAATCTGGTTACTGTAGGTACAGCGGCACATTCTTCAGGATGGATTTGTGTTCTTCCTGGACAGTGACATCGAAGGAGACATAATTTCCCTGACCAGGAGTGTAAGTCGTTAGTTTGCCAGTAAGAATTTGGTGTCCTACTTGGCCGCAATACTGCCTTGTACTTAAAGCACCAATGGCAGACATTTATGTAGTCGATGAACCTAATTCCTTGACAGAATCATGAGCTGACATGGTAGAAGCTATCGGATTGATTTCAGTTGATCATTGTCCAGTTTTAAAAGTTTAAGATATTAGCTTCTGGAGTTATACAGAAAATAGCTAAAACGGGGTCGCTCTGTTGTGTGGCTGCAAGGCCACATGGATCACATGCAGCCAGTGGGGACTGGTCTGTGGGCCCACATGAGCCTTACTGGCGAACAAACAATAGCTTTTCGCCACCTCCATCGAGATTGGATATCCGGCTTCAATATGAGGGCCTACCTAATGGTTTGCGGGACAGTGATCCGCTTTATCGATCATCCACGTCTTCAAACAGTAAAGGAAGTAGGGGATGGGTGAGAGGCAACCGTCTCTACAATCATCAATACTCTGCTTCTGATGGTGCAGAGCTGTTTTTAAGTAGTCCATCTGACCAGTCTCAGGGTCCCCAATGGACACCTCCAGCCATACAAGAAATTAACGTTGAGGACTATGGAACTCCAACCAGAAGAGGTGAGCATCAAACGTACATTTTATGAAGCATTCTCACTCTGATATCTTATCTGTTAGAATTTGGTTGCTTATTGCTATCCTCTACTGCAAGACCATCGTAAGTTTTCTTGATTTTTTAGAGTAAGAAGTTAGAACTTTCCATGATTGCTCAGTTCTTTGATGTTCGAGCATTTTCACTGACATTCTGCATTGAGGTGACACCACATCGCCTTTAAGATGATGATTTCTGACAAACTCTTTGGATTAAATTAATTTCAGATATTATCATATATCAATTGCAGTTCTGTATGCTCTTCTTAATGGAAAAAGTAAAATCATTAGTTGGATACAAGAACTATTATTTTTTGATGTGGTCTTTTCTTTTCTTTTCTTTTTTGGCATTTGCATATGTATCTTTTTATCCAAAGTCTTTGCATATGCATATGCTTTTTGTTAGTTAGTTTTTGAGAAAGCGGGAAGTTTGGCTCATAGAATCTTTTAGACTTCTGAAGACCTTAGAATATTGATTGTTCATGTGCTATTTCTCTATGAATGGCAGCCACTTAATGATTCATACTGGATGCTCTCTCTCTCTCTCTCTCTCTCTCTCTGTAAAATAATACCAGTCCTGACCCAACATGTTGGTTTTTCTTGGGATGTGTCAAGTGTTAGTGGCTCAAGCAAAGATTCTTTTGCATTCTCGAGCGTAGGTCATACTGGTATTGGCCTACAAAAGTGACACTACTCAAAAACGTTCGATCAATTTTCAGTTGGTGGGACCCCAATCTGATGTTGACCAAATGTGGCTTATGTATTTTCATGAGTTCGCTTTTCTTTTCATCTGAATGAGTATGCTCTTTGAGGATCCGTTATTTTGGCGTATATTTAGAAGTTGTATATTATGTCGTTTTGCTATGGAAAAACATATCTTCAGTTCTAATTGGAGCTGTGTACCGATGCTCTAGAATGCATATATCTGGTTCCTAAACTAAACCTTAAAATAACAGAGGGCGAGAATGTAGCAGTGTGAGATAAGCTAGGCTAACTATTGACATCTCTGTTGTATTGAACCTGAGATAGCTAGGGCATTTATTTCTGAGACAGCTGGGCTGTCAGCTTTTTTATGCCATCCAAATTACATGCTAAATCATTTGATTACTAATTTTGTTACCAGAGGATTGGGGAAGTAAGAATTGAATATGATATCTAATAAATCTTGTTAGGAGTAGATCACCTCTTGGTCAGTCCTGTATTCTTGTTGAATGTCAAAACCTACAAATTTCGAGGGTTAAGTGCTTCCCAGCAATATGGACTGACCAGCTCCTAGCCACCCCTTGCATGAGACCGCATTATGTGTTTGAGAAGTGTAATTTCATATCTGAGAAGAATTAACAAGATATACAAGTGGTACATTTCCATCTCCTTGTTTTCTGTTAAACGTTTCCTGCATAGGCATCTGAATTTGGAACCTACTTTTACTTTCCTTTCTTCCTCTCGCAAGATTGTACTTGTTTATGGAGCATTCCTATTAGCACTGAGATGGACCATGTTTCAATGAAGAATTTCTAGATTAAACAGTTTTTGTGCCATCCCTATGATTCATAGTGCCACCATTTCTGAACTCTTGACAACTTCTTTTTATCTTGCTAGATCAAGCTTCACGTTCGTTATCCTTTGCATCTATGATGGAGGTACTGTGTTCTCTCCCCATTGTAATCCCTTCTACATACCAATTGGCATCTCAGAGATCATTTCAATTTATGAACTTTGCAGGGAACCACTGTGAATCGAGATAGTTTAGGTTCTTGTTCATCCCACTCAGACAGTAGTGAGTCAGAACCGGTATTTAAGTCATGCATGCGCACTCACCGCAACATCTCTAGCCGTCGTTTCTTCATATCCAAGCCAATTCACCCACTTTCCTTTCCCACCGATAGTCCTGCTAGAGAAGCTTCTGATCCTGCAGTTGCTGGAATCTTGGGGCTCGATGCTTCCTCCACTCCACAAAGAGATGTCCATCGTTGGAGTAGTGGTAGCAGCAGTGTTGACTTGACAGATGCATCGGAGCCATTGGAATCTGAAATATTTGGCCGATCCTTCCACTCCCACTCCCACTCGTCCGATGCTTTCAGATGCGGATTGTGCGAAAGATTCCTTTCACATAGATCCCCATGGAGTTCACGTCGGATTGTCAGAAGTGGAGATATGCCAGTCGCTGGGGTCCTTTCTTGTAGTCACGTTTTTCATGCAGAGTGTTTGGAGCAGACGACTCCTAAGATGCGGAAAAGTGACCCTCCTTGCCCTTTATGCGCGAGAGTGGATGAAGGGAATTCCCCAGAGTTGCGAGCTATTTCTAAAATGAAGAGTGGTTTTCCTAGGCTTAGAACATTTTCTGAGGGTGGGCCATCTAGGCCTTCTTGGGGTTGTACACAGGTTGGGGATTGTGTCGAAGGAGCACTGCATGCACCCCCTCGAAATGCCATGATATTGCTGAACAGGAATCGTGTCAAGAAGAACCTCTCTCTTAAGGGCACCACGAGCAAGGAATACCCCGGTAAGTTGAGAAAAACTGGTTCCCATTCTTCGCAGTTTAGCAGTAGAATATTTGTGGATCAGAACCATCAGGCGGCAGTTGGGTGCTCTAATTCAAAGTCAGGCCCGAGCGTGCATATCGGATGACCGCTTGTGAAAGAGTTGACTTCTAATTGTAATCATGTAGTTTTATCCCACGCGATTTGCCTTTTCGGCTGATGGGTCTATACCAGTAGGGTTTTGAGACTAGAGAAACCTAGTGTTGTTGTTGTATGCTTACGACATTGTTACTTGCTCAAATCAAGTATGGAGGGTTCCGCGATGTGTATGTTCTTCGTACAGATTTGGTATTTGATGGGAGTGTTCGACAAGAACAGAGGGACGATAATTAAACCTGTTAGCTCGTGAGTCTCTGAATATGGGCCATTAGTGTTGGACATTCCATTGGATTCTTCACCGTCCTATATAGTTCTCGTGAGTGCCACAATCTCTGCATCCTCTCGAGTATCTTCAGATGCTCGATATATGGCAGCCGCATGTTGCCAAAATGGGTCGTGCCACATCAAAAGTCCAAACGCCAGTGACCTAAATTTTCGGTCTGGTAAGTGTAATTGTGGATGGAATGTCACGCTGACAGCGGTGGCGTCTCGTGAAATGCTGCCTAGTGTTGAGGTTTCTATTTACAGCAAATCCCGCAGATGGAGAGGAGCATATTGGCTGCATCCACGGAGGCGCGAAGCATCTCATCCGAGAAGTGTCGAGTCGGTTGTCGTGCACCGCGATATCTAATGACAACGAGCGTGCGGCCAGCGGAATACGTCGTGTAATTTGAACCTCCACAACTCTTGGGGCACAAGGGGTTTCCCCACACATGACGGTTTTCAGGACGTTTGAGTTGAGAGACTCGAGATGAGCGTTGCGTATGTCGCTCATCATACACGACAGGGACTTGTAAAAGATCTGATGGTACATTTATGTCAATTTGAGGGGGAGAGACAGACGCACAAACAATGCAAAATATCGAGGGACTGCAAAATCTTAGCTGGATGCGAACCCTTTGGTCCCCATCCGCAGTGTTGTCTTCTACAAATCCCTTGCGAAAAATTTAAGGCTATGCTCGACAATGTTGTCTTCTACAAATCCCTTGAGAGAAATGCAAGACTATGTTTAGTAACTAAGATAAAATTTATCGTATTTGTGTTTGGTGTCTACCTAAGATAAGATAAAGTCGGATATAAGAGCAATATAAGGTAGATAAAATTATTTCATTGGAGATGCGGAATAAAGGTGGATATGATTTTTAATATTCATAATATAAAAGTTATTTTTCTTGAATAATAAGCTTATTAAATTAATGAGATTAAATTAATATTTTAATATATATAATATCTGAATTCTAATATAAAATTTTAAAATAACAAAAAAATAACAACAAATTCATTTTTATTCCTATTTTTATTTATATATTCAAATTTCTTCCTAATTTATAACAAAAATTCAGCGTGTAGATTTTAGTAATTATATTTGTCACATAATTTAGGAATATTAAATTTTTTTATTAGAGAATCATGGAAAGGGAAAAAAATAAATAAATAAGGAAAAAAATAAAAATATGAGAAAATAAAAATATAAGAAAATAAAAATGAAGTGGGCAAGAGTGTTGTGGGAAATTCTTACTATCTCCGTTTGTGCAATTTTTAATTCATTTCTACGAATATTTTGTTTATATCAAATTGTAGACGTGATAAGGTGTGAAACTAACCGGCTTTATTGCTGCAATTCACCAAATAGTGAATAGAATATAGTAAAATCCTTTGATTTTATATCCGAACATATCTAGTCCCATCTAAACTAGAGATCCAAACAACAAAACATAACTTAAAGGCACGTAGTCTACCTTGAGAGGCTTCTATCGCTGCACCAGCAGCAGTCGCATCGTTCTGTGGGCCAGCCCGACTTCCTCCTCCATGTTCCGGGGCTTCAGGTGTCGTTCGTCGGGATGAGAGGAAGGAACCATCCCTGAGCTTCTCGGAGATATGTCATGCACATGCACCACTTACTGCTCGTTCACACGGTAAAACTGCAACAAACACTTCGAGATTCCTCTTCAGACATGTTGGCCCTCCCATGATGAGAATCTGGAAAAAAATTGGAGGTCGTCTAAACTTTAGTGGGGCTGATAACCCGGAAAAAAGAAAAGGCAGGGATGACAAGCAAGAAGGGAAGAAAGGAAACATCACTGGAGCTCCCGCTTTTCCGTCCTCCATACAAATCGCACATCTTCTTGTGGGGTTAACTAGGCTTTCTTCTTTTCCATTTTTGAACTGGAGTCTATATAATTGTTGAAGTTTAAAAGGCACAACATCAAATCGCACAGGGCATGTTCTCGTGAAAAGCTGGATTCAGTCGCCCTCGGGCGAAAACCTTCGTATTTCGATTGTGTACACGTCTTCGGGGAAAGACGAAGAGTAAACCGACGAAGGTGATAGCTTGTGAATGGACGAATTTTTCAAGGCGCGCCCTAATCATGCAGGCCTAGCGCAATGTAACTCTTGATTCTGGCGGGTCGTGATGTACCTAATAACAGCTCTTCGTACGACATGATCTACATTCTACCATGTATATATTGTTAGTCCTTCAAAGTAAGCAGGCCCTTTTGCTAATGAACTACTTGATCTGGCCTGAGGACTCATTGTACAATCACTATTGCGGAAACCAAGCGATCGGACAATAAAATAGACAGAATAAAAAAATATATCGAACACGAGATTACGTAGTCTGCTCGCAGAGACCTACATTCATGGGAAGAGCAACGGCGAATTTAGTATAGATCAAGCAATACAAAAGAGATTACACACTCGAATCACTCAAACATTCTTTCGGTATTTCCAAAACCCAATAACACACACACACACACTATTTAGCCCTACAATAATCCTCATGAAATAATCTCTCCATCTCACGAAGGAAATAACAAATCTTGAACTCGCAAGATTTGATTGGCTTGAACATTAAATCTTCTTGGATGTAATTCATGAACAAGAACAAGAACAATGAAGAAAATCCCTCCCAAACACTCGAGACGAAATTGCGCTTCAAGACCACTTCTTCATGATCAACACGCCAACTTCTCATGGGATTATATTTCCTATCTTGCCTGACACGCATGTTAATCCCAATCAAGGTGCCAATCAAAGTCAACACCAAACTTTCCTATTTTGTTGTTATCTTGGACAAACAATATACGGATTGGACTTTTAGTTTATCCAACTTATCAAATCGGCAACTTATGGTCCAAATATTCACTTTGGAACTCCAACGCCAAATAGGAAAGTTAATATTCAACCTTCATATTTTTCCTTTAATTTATCTTGAATAGGATTTCCTTCACAAACTCAAACACGAGATATATTTTAACAATAACAATACTCAAACATACCAATGGATCGCACCATTGATATGAAGAAGCAAGTCGATCACTTCAATAAAACGTTAATGGAATCACCATCTCACGTCCGCCCGAGAGTGACAAGAAACAATGCCGCACGTGCCGTATAGGAAGAAGCAAAAGCAACGACGCAAGATGCATTTCTTCGTGAATTGGAAAGGGATTGAACGAAATTGTCAATGGAGGGAGGGAGTATCATTGAAGTAAAGTGGAGAAACAACTCAACTTGGGGTCGCTTCGGAGATATTGTGGATTTTGGAGTCACGGTCGACGTTAATGCCACCACCCCCAAAAATGGGCTGATGTCACGCGATCTTTGACTAATCTCTGTCCCTGACCCTAGTTTAGATACGTTGTTGGACAGGCTGGTATCGTGGACGATTTCGAGTATTATGTCCAGATGAGATTGAGACGGTAGATTCATCGAATACAATCCGAATTGAAGAGTCGGGTCATGTCTCAAGTGGACCGCTCAAAAGTTCTTGTACTAAGCAGCATTTACCCTCATTCAGGGGTCTAATGGACTCCCAACTAGCGAGAAACTGAACATTTTATTACAAAAGAAACGACCGGGAAATCGATGTTACCATGGCTGCCCATTGTTGCAAAGTTTTCGGCTGCACGAGGATTTATTCACGACAAGCGAAGCAAAGCAGCAACCTGAGGTCGAAAATTTTAAGTTTAAACACCGCATTGGTTTCCGAACATTCCGCTCAGACATCTTCTAAAGTTAAAAGCAAAGTCCCACGCAACACGGTCCATGTAACTTCCACTAACGATCCCAACCCGCAACGGAAAGGACAACGCTACATACCTAGAAGAATCAAATCGGAAGCACTTTCTCTCCTGTCGGCAGCAACTCCTTTTTTCTCCCTTCAACTTTAATCTGTTGCTTCCCCATTCCTCAAATCTCACGACCCCATCAGCAACCGATTTCCCTAGATCAGACGGTCACGAGTGAATAATCTATGCACTCCTCTTTGCTGGATAGGGTTGATCATTAGAATCTTGACGGCCTTTTAAGAGAGGTCACTTTAGCCCCACCAAATCGCACTTTGCACGACCCACTATTTAGGAAAAGGCTATGAGGCACCATGCACTCGACCCTAATTGGGAGTTGGTGTGCTTTTTTCGTGCATTTTGTTCGGAGTTTTCTGAAGTATTGAAAGGGAATTGAAAAGAAAAAGGACAGACGAGAAAAATATATAGGGATTTGCTAGGTAAGTTAGGTAATCTACCGAAAGGCAGTTGAAAGACATGAATAGATCATCATATCTCAATGGAGAGATTCATTATAGCTTTGGCTTTCCTACTACTTTTATGATAACAATGGCTTCCCCATTGATCGCGGGGACTTTGCTTGATGCTTTATAACTCTCTCCAAGCTCATCCATGATTCATTATGAGGCAACGCTTCCCATTGCGAATCGATTTCAAGTTAAGCATTTTCAAATGTTTGACAACCGATTTCAATCTATCATGGAAGGATTTAGAGTTATGCCCCCTGACACTGTATATTGTCCCGGCACCACGATGCTTAATCTTTACCCGGCCAAGTCCTTATTCTAATGGATGCTCCGAAGCAATGATAAACGGCGTGAAAATTTTGGTCCAAAATAGTCATGACAACATTATGTGGGAATGGTTGTAATTTAATGCGATGACAAGGCTACCACTCCCTCCATTCACAAATCATTTTTCCCAACGAGAATATTGCATGGCCTTTTAGTTCATGCATATCAAATCTATCTAAATCGTTGATCATTTGAGTCTTGTGATCGAATTTTCATACTAATGATTTATATGGTGTATGGATCGTGTAATAACTTTTTTTAATCACATAAGATACTAGAGGTCAATATATCCAACATGGATATCGACTAATCCCGATATTCGACACGCCAATTGAGAGGGTGTTTGTTTGTGGTGTTCAACTTTTAAGGAGCGGACAAATGAAGAATTATCTATTCAATTTCCCTTAAACAATAGGGGAATCGTTCAATTGTGTCCGTCCAAAAGCAAACAATAGCGTTCGAAATCGAAGCCCCACCAGATCTTCTCATTACATGAAAATAAATAAACAAATTTAATAATAATTATTTCAGAGAGAGAGAGAGAGAGAGAGAGAGAGAGAGAGAGAGAGAGGTGCATGTGCATGTGCAAAAGAGCGCAATTGCAATCCAATGAGGACGGACATGATGTGTCTTTTGCGAAGAAAAAGGAGGGGTCGCGATATGACATGATCAAGCTATAATGACTAGGGCTTTTCAACGACGCCCCCACGAGTGGGGGGAGTCTCGTGAACAGAGGACACTTTCATTTCCCACCTTTTTCTAAAGATAAATACATAGACATAATTATCATAAATGTCCTACGTCTAACTAACATAACTCGACGTGCGGCCTCTCTCCTCCCCGTCGAATTCGAAGCCTCATCATATGATTTTTTTTTTAATCGAGTCGGCGTACATAATCAAATTGGGAAATGATTACACGGGCATCGTGTCATTTTATTTGTTTTTAACTGAGCATGTAATAGTCTTGGTTTGCCTTTTTTTCTCCTCTATCTTCTCCCTTGGCGACCTGCGACTTCAAGTTGGATATGTAGGGGATATATCAACCCCAAGCATACACTTTCAGGGTTTCACTAGCTCCAGCTCTTGTTCCTAAATGCGATCCTTTCTACATTAGTTTTTACTATTATCCTCCTTCATTTACAAAACTCAACATTGAATGGACATTAGCTATATCTTCAACATTTTAGATTTGGTATACCATTCTATTGATTTTTACAACCGTATATATAGATTTTGAGAGAATCCCTTTCATAATTTTGAAACAAATTTTGGGATCGCATGGTTATCTAAAATTATGATATAACTCTAGATCATTATTCAAGAGAAACTATTTGTTATCTTTCTGTAGAAAGGAGTTCCATTCTAGATAAGCTGTAAAATCCTCCCTGTAAACGTTCTCCAAGGTTGCTTAGTTAATCAGGATTAAACAACGAGATCAAAAGTGGGGAATTCTCTTTAATTAGACATAAAGCAGGTGGTGGAGGTGGTGGCTTGCCTTGCCTCCAAATTCCCCAATTGACTTTCCGCAGGTGGGTGGGGACATTTGGACATGACATTCCGCATAAAGTAGGAGACAGGAGATCTAGTAAAATTCAGCAAAACCCTTGGCTTATTGGGCAGATGAAGAATCCTATACATCAGAAATCTGTTAAAACAAAACAAAACAAAACAGAACAAAAGAGGCCAACATGATTTTAAGCTTGTTTCTGCTTTTAACTTTTGGTTGCAATCAAATAATCTTATAAGTCACGCATTTCGATTTCATTAAATTTAATTTTTTTTAAAATCTACAAAATATAAAAATTGACACGTAAAGTCGAATATAATTTTTTTTTTTTTTTTTTTTTTTTTTTGAAGTTTCTGGATTTTTCAGAGGAAAACAACTTCTCCTTTTTCTTTTTATGTTTTGGGTGTAAAATAGGGACTTCGAGTTTTTTCGCTGCGCCTCTTGCCCTATAGCTGAGGAGAATCAAAACCCTAATTTGGGAGCAACAGTGAACCCTGAAGAGCTATGCGACGGGAAAGGGAGGGGGAGGGAACAGAAAGGAGAGGGAAATCTAGCAGAATATCAGTGTCTCTGAACATGTGATCTGCTTTGGCTCCCATCGACATCAGCCTTCTTGTCTTGTCATTAAAGGCAACACCGGAATCATTCGGGGGGGAAAGAAAAAAGGATGGATGGTTGAAGGGAAGTTGGTAATTCGGACATACAGACCCGTCTCGATCGTGACCATTGAAATCTTTGAAATTCATGTAAGATCTATAGGATGGCCGAACGAGATTTATTATGACCATCGGTGGTAGGGTGGGTCGATGTTCACCATGAAATTAGGAACCAAACTAGAAGGGTTAGTTCCCAAATTATGAAATCAAGAACCTACCCACTTAATCCTAAAATCGGATCGGATCAGATCGAACGGTCCGATCTGATTCCTATGAAGATCCAAGAACCGATTGTGTTATATTTCTTATTATTTTTTCTTGTTCCCTACATAACCGTGGGTATTGTTGCATAATTTAAACTCTCAATTTTTAGTATTTTGGATCTTTAATCAGTGAAAATCTCGATAGATAATAGCTAAAGGTTAGATAAAATATGATCAAGTATCATTAACTTACTAACAAAAAAAGGTATTGATGCAATTCAAGTGATTTGATTCCATACCTAGAACTGTGATTGAACCTGTATAATACCGATTCAAAATTTTAGGAACCAAAAACTAGACTGATTCTAATGCTCACCCCTAAGATCTACCGTATTTGAGATGGACCGAGTTTAGGCGGGCATTACCTATCAATGACTAGTCAATGGTCCAAAATTCAATTCATAAGTTGAAAAGTTACAAGTTCACTTTTCCAAAAGGTTCTTGGTCAAGAAATTTTAGGTAGTCTATAAGAAATGCGCTTAGGCTTTTAGATGTATTGACAACCTTGGGCTTACCCACTCATGCCTTGTGAGATTATGGGGACGAGCTCACTTGGTGGCATGTTTATGCTTTGTTAGCTCCTTAAATAGAGCATTCTAATAATGGATGAGGTAAGTCCTTGCTCCGTCCATATCCTTTTTTCACATGTTAAAGAAAATCCAAGCACGTATCCCATTTATTGAATGCCTCTAAAATGAAGGATTAATACAACTAAAAATCCCAAAACAACATACTTGCGTGCTATATTCATCTCAAATCAATTTACGGGTCACAATAAATTTTAAAACTAGCACAATAATACTGCTATGTCTATAGTGAAAAACTGGATGAAACTCCTCCCCTGGAAAGGCGTCATATAGATTATATACCTTTCTATGTTAATTAGCTCAGTAGTACCTCTATATCTATGATGGAAAACAGATCTGCTTCACCTTTTTTTCTTCCTCAGCCATCTATGTTAAGCGAGGCCAAATGAGAGAAATTGAGGTTTGGATGGAAAATCAATTTGAAGCGCATCAAATTTTAAAGAGGGTGCTCAACTTTTAGAATTACAAAATGAGGATTACATATACCAACTCCATTAAAAATAAAAAAAATAAAAAACGGAAGAAGAAGAAGAAGAATAAATAGTGCAAATATTGAGAAAAACATCCCGCATCGACCAAGTTCTTACCTCTCTAGAAGCTAAGCTCGTGTTGTGGCCATAGAATTCAACACAAAAAGAGGAAGAACCCACCAAATTTCCAAATTCATGATTTTCAGTGGCCTCCTCGAAAGAATCTTGAAACGAAGCGTCTCAAAAGAAAATACAAAAGAAATTAAAGATGGATGTGCAAAGAGCCAAAAGGGTGTATGTAGAGTGCATGTGCGCGCAAAATGCATCTCTCTCTTGAAAGGACCCACCATAATTGGATTGATCTTCAACTAATTTAGCCTCTTTTTTTTTTTGAGGGAGATAAAACAAAATCAGCGCGCCTAATTTTTTATTAATACATCTCGCCTACTCTGCAACAATTATCTACTAATTACATATCCGATTTGACCCATGAACGAATATGTGAGCATAAGGTTCAAGTTACCATATGAATTTCACAAGTGTAAGTTATGGACGATTACAAAATCAACTCTGACTTCAGATATGCTTTTGCATTTTCTACTTTAACATTTCAAAAACTCGCACTCTGTGCCTCTAGAATCTTGAAAACCTCACATCTCGCAAGATTTTAGAGAGAATCACATTCAACGGGCCCAAAACTTAGGGTTTTAAGAATATGAGATGTGTGGTAACAAGAAGATGCGACGAGAAAAAAAATGTAATGAAGGAAAAGGGCAAGGATGGTTTTTGGAATTAATTAGTACTCAAAAAGCTTACTTTCATGTGGCCTTGTCGCATCATCAATTCTTTAATATATTCTCCCCGTCGTAAATCATCTATTATCATATCAAAATACAAAAGGTACAAGGCTCTCACGAATTGTAAAAGAAGATAGATAATTCCATGCAAACCAACAATCGAAGAAAATGACGAAGTCCGATTCTCTGTCAGAGGGCCTTTGAATATTACGTTACGCCTCTGGATTCTCAGTTCGGGGGGCTCTGCCTTGATGATTGATTGACAGGCTAAAACGGCCGCAAATCCCGGCCGCATTATCCCGCCTAATCAGTCCGAACGAGGATTGCCACGTTTCGTTTTCCATGCAGGTCCTGTTTTCGTAGTAAACAGAATCGACCCGATCACAGCTGTGTTTATGTAGGAGATGACAGCCGCTCCACCGATCTAGAGGACACGTATTGCTTTCGGAGTCCAGAGGGGGATAGCGAAAGACGGGGGAGAAACGCTGGACTCCAATTTGGATCCATGTCTGTCGTACTTGAAAGGGGACCGTCATTGATTAATGCCATCATGTGCTAATTATTGCTTCTTATGGCATTAGCACCCGTGAGCTCCATCGATTAGAGTGCCCAATTAATCTGGAACCACTGATTAACTTTTCGTTGTTGTAAAGGCGACACGATAAATAGTTCGTAATTACAGTTTTGTAAAGATAATTTTAGTTTGAATTATCTTCATGACAGAGCTAGCAATCATCTCGCAGTGTAAGGATTAAGAATTGATGAGTCATTAAGCTCGAGCTTTGAGCTGATAATTTAGGATTATGACATCGACCTACCTTCTTACTTTGTCCATTCAGATGATGATTCGCTTGCTTACCTAACGGCGAGATTAATGTCAAGCGGGTTAATGAACATGCCAGAATGAAGCTACACGTAGAAAGGGAATCAAGGCTAGGGTTGAACAAAGTGTCTCTACTCGAGTAATCATGCACTCGTTTACCTTATGGTGAACTGAGTGTCTAGGGGTTAATGAACTTGCCCGAATGAAGCTACTCCTAAGAGGGGGAATCGAGGCTAGAGAGTTGTCTCCATTCTAGCAAAATGAACCCGCGTTGATTCATCAAAACCCTGGAGCTGTAGAGCAGCAACACAGAGAGAGAGAGAGAGAGAGAGAGAGAGAGAGAGAGAATGAATCAGGTTTTAGTCGAGAACGTACCCATTAAATGAATCGAACGAGGGTTGAGAGTAACCCCCACCTAACCCTCCTCCTTCAAGGACGCGTGTGGCTACGAGCTGGACTCCTTGCTCCTCTTAGAGTGCATGGTCCATCAGTGTTCTGCCTACCTAGAATCACGTAATGGAAAGAGAAAACTCCTATTAACAAGTAATTAATGTAAGGGGATCGTGTGATTAGCGCATGGCCATGTGACCCCCCTCTAGGGTCTCCTCCACTGCCGTTCGCGTGTTCTCTGTTGGGGTTTATGGTATGTTGCAGTATGGGACTGGCTTGATAGCGAACGATAATCTTGCTTAACGACATATCATTGAGTAGCTACTAAAGAGCATCCAAGAAAGTAGGGGGCGAAGAGAGAGAGAGAGAGAAGGGGGAGGTGCGGCAAATGGGCGTTGCATGCGAACAAAAACGATTGCATGTGGGCATGGCGTCTCGGACGCCCGCCACCTGTCCGTCGCCACTTAGATTTTGAGGGCCTTTCCTTTAATATTTTTGGCATTTTTTCCCCTATTGAAAACGCCCCGAAAACCACACGCTTTCTTCCTCCCGAAAACCAGACTTCGAGGCTCGCTTTACGCAAATCTCCTTCGGTCACTGTTTGGAAACCGCTGGTACGGTCCTGCAACCCCTGCAGTCTCTTGGCCCCTACCAAAACAGTTGGACAGCAAAGTAAAGTCTGTGTTAGTTGTGAAGCAACTAAACCATCCAGAAGCGGTGAAGCACAACCCCTCTTCCCGAAACTCCCTATAAATCCCCTGCTCAAGCTCCCTTCATTTCCCTACTCCATTCCCACTCTCTCCTCCCCTCTCTCGCTCTCTCTCTCTCTCTCTCTCTCTGTCTTGGTGTGTGTGAAGACTGAAGTTCTGCTCAGTCTTTTGCAGGTAATAATCACCCCAACCCCATTTGGGTCATTGCTCTAACTCCAAGAAGCCTCTTTCTTTTCGTCTATACTTATGCTAGGCTTGGAGATTGCGGTGTGCTTGAAACTGGAGTCCTTTTTTTTTACCCAAAATTGCTGCATTGCATAATGTGGTTGATTTGGTCTTTGGCATGCGCAGGGGAAGCAAAGAATGGCCGTGGTTGGGTTGCTGTTGGTGGGTTGCCTCGCAATGTGGGTGTGCTCCGTCGACGGGTATGGAGGAGGAGGGTGGATCAATGCTCATGCCACTTTCTACGGAGGCAGTGACGCTTCTGGGACGATGGGTAACCAGCCCTTCCCCACTTCGACGCCTCCCTCTCTTCTTCCTCCTCCGCTTCTTCATTTTCAAGCTCTTTTGCTCTGTTTTGTCTCGCTAGCACTGTACACAGCTACTCACTCTGCTAATAGTAACAATGATAAAGGTAACGACATCCCACAGGAACGTGTCGATGAAGTCCATTGTCTTCCACATTTTTCACTGCGGTCCTACTGTGCTGGTACATCTGACGCAGAAAAGAAAAGAAACAGGGGAAATTTCACCGACACTTGTTAAGCATTCTCACGCTCGGCCAAATTACATTTTCAGGACATGAAATATGGTGAAGTACAGTAATCATACACATCATAAGAAAAAGAAGAGGCAAAAGACATTGCTTTTTTTTTATTTTCCACGTTTCCCAGAATTTGTAGGTCGACAGGCATTTTTAAGGGAAGTCGCCAGCACAACAGAAGGGTCCTCTGCATTTTGCTCTCCTATTGGTGGAGCTCATCTCTAAACTCCGTCTCATCCTTAAATTTTTGGTCACATTAGGTGGAGCCTGCGGGTATGGGAACTTGTACAGCCAGGGCTACGGCACCAACACCGCGGCGCTGAGCACGGCCCTCTTCAACAACGGCCTGAGCTGCGGGTCGTGCTACGAGATCCGGTGCGCGAACGACCGCCAGTGGTGCCTCCCTGCGAGCATCGTGGTCACCGCCACCAACTTCTGCCCGCCCAACAACGCTCTCCCCAGCAACGCGGGCGGGTGGTGCAACCCCCCTCTCCAACACTTCGACCTCTCTGAGCCCGTCTTCGAGCACATTGCCCGGTACCGAGCTGGGATCGTACCCGTCTCATACCGGAGGTACGTGCATTGCAACGCTAGGCCCAGTTTTTTTGGTCGCATGAAAAAAGTTAGGCGCATGTGTTAGGAGCACACGAACATTTTGGTCGGACTAGTCAATTTACAATGTCCATTGTGGGTGACTTTTTGTAGGGTGCCCTGCCGGAGGAGGGGAGGCATAAGGTTCACGATCAACGGCCACTCCTACTTCAACCTGGTCCTCATCACCAACGTCGGCGGGGCCGGCGACGTCCATTCCGTGTCCGTGAAAGGGTCCAGGACCGGGTGGATGTCCATGTCGAGGAACTGGGGCCAGAACTGGCAGAGCAACAACTACCTCAACGGCCAGGGCCTCTCCTTCAAGGTCATCACCAGCGACGGTCGCAGCGTCGTGTCCTACAACGCGGCGCCCGCCCACTGGTCCTTCGGGCAGACCTTCTCGGGAGCCCAGTTCCGCTAGAGAAACCAAAATATTCTACATGAACCGGCTAGGGAGTTTAATAAGATGGTAACGCAATGGACCACGGACTGCCCAGAAACCGGCCTATAGACGAAGATGTGTATATCGTGGTTAGTATAGAGAGTATCGACTAAACCCTTGATTGAGATTTGAGTATGTATATGCGTGCCATGTTTGTAATATGCTTGGGGCGGAGGTCATTGTAGCCTCCTAGTCCTAGCTCGGTACCGAGTCGATATGAGAAGAGGCTAATAATTTTACATAGGCTCCTCTCATGTTTAGGCATTATTTTGGTTCCGTGTGGTCCCCTGCATACTTTAGTAATTACAGAAGTGGGCAGTGGTGGAGTTCTACCACCCGCAACTATGTAGCTTTTCCTATTATTAGTAGTCTTTTTGCCGTGTCCCTCTCGGTGCTCGAGAAGGTCATGTTTCTCCCGCATTTGGCTGTTTATGTCCACGACTGTAATATGTTTGTATTGGAAACATCAAGTCATTCTATTCAGATCGAAAGACTTTGAATTTTAATTTGTTTGGTGCTCTATAATACGTGCTCGAAATATTTAAAGTCTCGAACTCCACCTTTTGCCTACCGATTTGATTTTAGCTTTCGTAGTCGGCACGATGTTGTATCTGTGGGGCATTGTCTTTGTTTTCAAACTCGACGGACCTTGAGAAAAAGTTGACCCACAAAAACACGACTTCGGCTTTGTTGTTTTGCTTTTGGGTCGTCCCATCCGAAACGGACGGGCTCCAGTTTTCGTGAGTAAGAAAGCAACCCACTGAGGGAGAATTGTACATACAAAGTTACGTTGTGCTCCGTTGATTGAATCAGATTTGAGAAATAGCGAGACATGTCGTGTCGATGTCCCTTCTTGCCCTGTTCCTTGGGATCGAATGTATCCAGAGGTGTATTTATGTAGGGTGGATTGAAGCTCTCAACACGGTCCTAAAAACACGAGCAATTGCGGTAAAAGCGGAAGAAGAAACCCGTCGGTCGCCAAGGAAATCTTCATTCTCGGTTCCGATGTCCTTTTCCCAGGAAAGTTTTCTAAAGCCTGGCGGGCGCACATGCACACAGCTGGGAAGCAACAGCAATGGACTATTGATCCCGACTAATGAATCTCGATAAGATAGCGACAACTTACAACCAGAGCGCCAATCTTCTTCCCATTCTTTTCTTATTATTACATTTTGGTCCTCTGTTTTCCCCTCAATTCAGCACGGGAACACAATATGTCGATCATGCGGTGCGTCAATCTATGGCAGTCTTTCGGCCTGGACCAGACATAGTATCACGGCGGAATTGAAGTCGATAGAGGAGGGCTATGAGAATTAAGACATTGAACACAGCTCTGAAGCTTGCCGGGAGTTTCTAAGACATTTCGCTGTCATTAATTTTCATTTTTTCTGTAGTAGCGAATGAGCAGATCGAGTTTTTACTGATAGTTTGTGACCGAAGCTATACATCCCCCAAGAGGAGCTTTGATGTCACAATGCTTTTAAGGGTATGGTTGGGTCACTTGAAAGCTCTAAAATCTGGAAATCAATTCAACTTTTTGTGACTGATTGTTTTGTTTCTCTCACGGTTATTTTTCCTCCTCTTGATTGCGCGGAAGCTAGAATATGTTAATCTGTCTTTATCTTGCGGTGCAGCTTGGGCCAATGCTTAGAAAGAGACAAACAAAAATTGTTTCGATCTTTATGAAGCATCTAAATCGCCTACGTTTCTTCAATTTGGACGGCGACTGAAGATTTAGGCCCCCAGCTGTTCCTATTCCTCCTTTTTTTCTTTTCTTTCTTGTGTTGAAATTTTGCAGGATCCAACAATCATCGTGCGCCATCGCATGGCCATCCAGTGACTGCCTCTATACAAAATAATGAGGCTAAACCTAAAGTGGAATCCGTCGGTTTGGCCCATTTGAGCTTTGGTTCTAGTCAGAGGTCTTGCAATGTGGTCGCTGCTGAAGGGCCCACGAGAGGAAACGGAAGAAGTAGATCACCTTCTACGTTTCTTGATCTCCTACTTGTGCAAATCCCCGAAAGAGAAAGTTATTCACATGGTTCGTATCGTTTGTTCCTTTGCTCCTGTAACTTACTGGAACGAAGAATATGCCTAGAGCAGTGAAGCTGCGAAAAGAAGTTTGGCATTGTCGAATGACTTCTGCTCGACCTTTTCTTCTTTCTTTTGGGGGACTCATTTTTGCCATTCGACCTAGACATGAGAAAGGATTGGAATTCTCTCCCATAAGTCATGTATGAGGCTCATTCGACATGAGTATGATCCATGACAGATTACGGTTTCCCTTAAGAGGATGTACGTTCATGCGTCCATACATACTTTACAGTTACATCATGCAATGAAATTGTCACATCCCCATCAAACCCAACATAAGCAAGGGACCACCTACTTAAGCAATGGCAACAATATCTGGAAAACACATCTTGCCAAACCTATATTTTCTTTGATACAATGAACGGCCGAGAAATCACAAAATACAAAGATCACACTTGAACCTACGTACTTTGACCCTAACAGAGATGTAGACAGCCACAGAAGAGGACGGGCAAGAAGCTCAGGATTTCTCTAGATAGATCCAAAAGTTCACCTGCCAATCTGCTAGTTATTTGCCACTCCACATGATACTACTAAATCTCCTTTAACGATAGCCATAGCACTCGATACCTGCTTTGTAACTGGCACACAAATCAATTAATACCCAGGAAGTGCTTTTGCCTTGCCAATGTAGATGTACTAAAGAAGAGTCAAGATGAGCTTAATAATGTGCCCCACCAGGCAAATTCCCTTGGGACAAAGTAACAGGTACTTACAGGAAGTATTGTGGTCCGAGGCAAATCTAGCGAGGCAAGAAACCATGCTGAGCAATTGCAATTTCAAAGGCTTGGATCCTCTCCCCACGAGCAAAACCATTGCGATCATATGTTGATATCTCATTAATGTCCAAGTCAACACAGACCTTGATAAGCTCTTCACCAACACGTCGAGCCGCTTCCTGAGTGGCATGAGGTAAGTTCCACTCTCAGTTGAAACTTCTATTATTGAATAGGAGGCTCTTCATTCCCAGGATTTATCTATTAGATATCCCAAAAGAACTAAATATAGGACTTACAATGGTTGTACACGGGGGATTATCCCTAAAGGACTTCTGAAGAGTGCTTCCATAAAATAAACACTTTTTGTTTAGGTCATCTACCAGCATGGCATATAACTGCTTATCTGAACAGAATACTGAAAGCCTTGGTCTTGTAGGGGTGCCGGTAAACTGGTTAAGAAGATAGCAATACATATAAGATGGCAACAAAAAACCATTTTTTGAAGAAATAAACTGTTGAAAGCTCATCTACAATTCTAGACACTGGCAACAATTTATTCCTAGTACAATATATCTCATGAACTGAGAAAGATTGAGAACAGTGTTGCTGCTCGAAGTTTTGACTTTTGATATAAGATTTTGCCATACTTGTTTCAGATAGGAGAAACTTGAAACAAACATACAAGAATTAGATGACAGTGTTCAATAACTTCTGAAAAAACCAAAATCAGTTATGAAGTTTCCAACAACAAAATGCCGAATTTTTTTTTTTTTTTCACTTGAAGCGATAAATCAACATTTTTAGAAAGACGGCTAACTTTACATAATCAGAAACATTATACAGGACATGCACCGGATAAACATTACCTTCCTTTGCCGCCTCCTGTTTCGGATCTTTGGACTTTCAATTCGGGTATTTCCCTTAGCTTGGATCACGAGTGGCTTCCGGAGGACCCCTACAAGATTTCCCATGCGCCCATTAGCACAAAGGCCCATGCCGAAGTAAACAAGATAACAAATGTCGCGTACTTGTGTCTATCCTTGGTGGGAGCATAAAAGGTTTCGAATTGGGTCCAAAGAAAACAGACTTTTCCAAGTGTATCACTGGAAATTTCAAAAGAGCCATGATCCAGCCTCGGTTCCGAATTCAACACGACCGGTTGAGTGAATTGATCATAGAAGCATCAGACCCTGCAAAAGAATCGTGGGCCAAAAGGGTAAACACGAGGAAAAGAGGCAGCAAAAGCGAAACTCAATCAGTCTCTGAGACAATTCGTCGAACGGGTCACGCGCGGTTGTCAGCATCCGCCTCTCCTACAATAGAACCGAGCAGCTTTTGCTGCTGGGCTTGCGGTTGTACATTACGTAGGAGAAGCCGGTGTCATCTCACGTGGCTTCGCATTCGTGAAAAGAGCAAAGGCGGCACGACAACAACGATTGTCATGAAAACGGAGTAGCAAACAGTACAAAGTGATGGCGGTACCTAGAGAGAACGCCGGGGACACGCACCTCATCGGATCAAAGGGATCCCACAGTCAATGAATCAAAGAGAAAAACGATGGTGGCTCGTGCATTTGTCTGGGCCGATTCCCAGCAGACCCGAGTTCCAGGATTCAGAAATTGCAGGCTGCGTCTTGCACCGGACGAGATCGTTCCTCCGTCACTCGGGCCTATTTCTTGGCAAGCTCGGCCCTTCCTCTGCTGTATTTTCGGAAAAATGGAATTTTATTGCAATTGACGAAAAAAATACTACTCATTGGCTAATTATCTAAGTCGCGGTCCTTCGTTAAGCTCTAGTCAATGGGCATATTTATATCAATGCCCATTATCTTTTATTACTATTAATTTGGAAAACTAGTACTTTCTTAAGAATATAACTAATCAAATCCACGACATAAAAAAGGTGGCTTGTGTAGATTGTTACCATATATATATATATGCACGAGGCTTTTTCTTTTGGCTAGAGTTTGGGTGTTTACCCAAAATCTATAATCTATTATGTAAAAATGAATTTTGAGCATCTAATGAGGTTATATTGATTTGTTTATAAAAAGAAAAAAGAAAAAAAGATGATGCTATTTTAATAGGCGATTTTAAAGATTTAACTCTATAGTAAACTTTGCCTGACTCAACTTTTCAAGATTTCTGTCTTTTCCTTTGCCGTTTGCTTTTTGGCTTTTCTCGGAAAGAACAGAAAAATATCTCAAGCCTTTTCTCCTTGACTTTCTCATTTTGTCTTTCCTTCTTTCGATTCTCTTTAGAGCGAATCCTCATACCATGAGAAATCATAATAATTTGAAAAATCAATTAAAATTATTATTCTTTTCACTATAGTTTTGGAAGAAAGAGCCATTTAGGATGCATAAGAGATATCCAATATAGAAAAAGAAAAGTCTAAATGAACATATACTTTTTTTTTTATTAAATGAGATGAGTCTCACATGAGATCCACATAATTTAAATTAATTAATGAATTGTGGTCGTATATATAAAGGGCATGCAATATTTGCTCTAGATAAGTATATGCTTTTCATCTCACGGGTAATTTAATTAGTATATCCGATTATCGTGATGGGCACAAGGAAGTGCGGTTAGTTTGATACTTGCATTGAAAGAGTAATAAAAGTCATCGCATGTGGCTCAACTACTGAGCATTGTTAGTAACACCCCAATTTTTTCCCCTCCCAAACACGTGTTTCAACACCCTGCAAGGCATTACATCATGCTCTCGCCATCGAATTCATCACACCAATCAAGTTAGACGACAGGTGAAATGAAGGCGAATGGATTGTTGAGGAGCTTTTAGTTTCAAGAGACGAGCGCCAATTGAGTCCGGATCGCTAGTGACTATAGAGCTTTGTATTCTGAAGATTTAAATATTTCCACAACACCAAAGTGCAATGATCTACCTAGTTCATCAAACACAGGAACACAACAACGAACCAAAGGAAACCATAGCTTTCTGCCTGAACTTCAACTGAGTGGTATCCTCACCATGACCGATGTCAAGTTGTCAACTACCGAACGCAAATCAGCCCTCGTGGCCTTGTGTCGAACTCACTTAAATGACACCCAAGTGTCATCAACATGAACGATTGCTCTTTGGTCTTTACCTCGCTTGATCCGATTCACGAGCGAGCGCGACGTCTTGATAAGCGAGGATCTCGTAGTCGCGACCTTTCCTTGAATTTTGTGCACAAAAACACTGGTTAAAAGCCTCAAATCTCCATTATTCTCTCCAAAGCCCGATCGAAGGCTCTCAGCCGGCCTTACACATTACACATCACGCCTAAAGTGCTGCTAATTCCCTAAACTCGAAGGGATAAAAGGACAGAGAAGAAAACAACGAAGAACTTAGCGTTTGGACAAGACTCATGCTCCGTCCGTCGAGTAGTGACGATGAAGACGATCGTGAAGATGATGATGATGATGATGATGATGATCGGCGTCGCTCGAACCGTCTCGTCTCGCGACCGAGTAGCTGATCCAAATGTCCCTCCCCTCCTCTCCTCCTTCGCCTCCTTCGTCGTCCTCCTCCCATCCCTTCCTCGCGGCGCCTCCTTCGTCCGCTGGCATCTGGTACCGGCAGACCGGGCAAGTCCCGTGAATCCCGAGCCACCGCTCGATGCAGCCGCCGTGGAACCTGTGCCTGCACGGCATCTCTCTCCCCTCCTCCAACTCCTCCATGCATATCGCGCACTTCTCCTCCTCCTCCTCCTCCTCCTCCTCCTCCTCCTCCTCTTCCCCTCCCCCTCCCCCTCGCTCGCCCGTCCTCTTCTTGACCACGTCCCGCATGGCTCGCACGGACTCTCTCGACGCCGGCGGCCCGCCGCCGCCCTTCCCGTCCCGCAGCGCGCGGAGCAGCGGCTCCCAGCTGGACGGGGGCGGCGACGAGGGGTCCACGACTGCCATGTACTGGGTCAGCGGGTTGACCAGGATGATCCTGCCGCGGGGTGGGTCGGAGCCGCGTTCTCCGTTCTGGTTTTCTTGGGAGGGTAGCGCGGTGGGAGAGAGATGGGTGGGGGTGGGGAGCCCCGGAGGAGCTTCGGGCGGCGGTTGTTCTGCGTCGGAAGAAGCCATTCCCTTTTTCCTTTTTCTTTCACAGCGTGCGCGAGAGGCAGCTGATGGATGGTGGGGCGGTGAAGAAGAGACGGAGATGAGCAGATAATTTAGTGGGTGCCGCCCACAGGGTCGAGTGTTGATTGGATCGAGGAGCAATCAGGAATTGCACCCCGAAAGTGACACGGTTAATTAGTAGTAGGACTTCGTCATTTTTGTGAAGGTTTTTCTGAGGGAATTCCGTCCGAGATTTTACCAAAAGGACAAACGGGTCGTGCTCGTGTTTATCCATTACGACCAAACACCCATTCCTGCAACGTCTCCATCCACCAGACACCCCCCACTCGGGAGATATTTAGCTCACCCGCCCGCGCGGCTGAGCTGTAACACATTTATTACAAATTAATTTTTGCATCACAAAAAATATCAAATTATAACCCCACGACTTTTTTATCCTGAACTAAGTTCACTCCTACAAAAATCCCAAACTAATATCTTTACCCAAATGCACCCTCTGATAAAAGGCAAGAAAATTATCTAAAATGTCTTAAATCTATTGCACTTTTATCAATTTAATCCCAAACTGGCAAATTAGTCTAAACCATTTCATTTTTTGCCAATTGCGCCCATTTGGTCAATTTTGATAGGAAATTAGTGACGTGGTCGGCCGGTGTTGACAAGGCTCTTTTTAATATTTCTTCATTTTTATACTTCTTCTCTCTTTTCTTTTTTCTTTTTTTTTGGTTTGGGGTTAGGGCTAGTGGCCCTCACTAGCCACAGGCGACGGTTGGCTGACCCTCACCAGCCACAGGCGACGGTTGGCTGACCCTCACCAGCCCTCGATGAGAGTTGCGACACCCTCAAGCAAGGGTCGCAACGCCCTCACTGGTGAAACTGAGGGCTCACGAGCCCGAGCCCATAATTTACCCTTGCCAAATTTGACCAAGGGAGGGCAAAGACCTTGCTCGAGACCCTCACCTGGTGCCAATGAGGGCTAATGAGCCCTCGTCTAGCTAGTGAGGATGGCAACACCTTTGCCCAGGGTCGTCAAGGGTTGATGGGCCCTCGATTATGGCTGACAAGGGTTGGCCAATGAGACCAGTAACCCTAATCGACCATAACCCCAAATTTGGGGGAAAAAAGTAGAAATGCAAAAGAATTATTAAAAATATTTTTAAAAAGCGCCACATCAATGTCGACCAACTATGTTGGCAATTTCGGTCAAAATTGGCTAGATGAACTCAATTGTAAGAAGTAAAAAGGTTTATAACTAAATTGACAAAATTGAAAAGTTTAGGACTAAATAGACAAAAATGCAATAGGTTTAAGACTTTTTGAACAATTTTCCCATTAAAAGACACACGCGTGTTAACACTCATGGCAAATGATCGCAAAATTGATTTGTGATATCAGCGCATTCCATATGCTTAGAACCAAGGAAGACCAAGTTAGTTGCAATAGATATGTTATCCCACAATGAAGCGAACCTTTTGTTCAATCCTCCAAGGGATTGCCTTTTAACTACAACTACCCGAAACTTTAGTTCAAAATATAGAAACACCCAAGGAGGCCAGGATAGTAACATTTCTAACTTAATTGAGCTACATTTCTAAAAGGATCCTACCAGGTTAGAGAATAAGAAGTGTTTGGAAAGATATAATGAATTTTCACAAGCACATACTTTACTTTCAAGAGACTACCCAACACATTACATCATCTTTGCCTTTTATTGACATTAAGAGCTCACAAAAAACAAAAACCATGCTCACGAGTCTTGAAAACACATAGGCTACGTAAATCTCGTTTAGAAAATTATTTTAGATATAGTGAACATTGATTATGAACAATGATTTCCCTAACCTATTGTTACGGTACTTTGTTACAGTGACATTTGTTACAGTAACTTTCGCTATAGACCTATCTACCATCTCGGGAGTTGTAATCATAATTTGAATTATCAGAGCTATGTCATGCAAGTTGTTCTTTCATGTAGCGTGCTCAAGATCTTCAAGTCCATTATTAGAAGCAAGAGAATTGTAGATGGTGTGAGTGGATTCTCTTTGTGATATCAAGGCATTTCATATGCTTAGACTACTTGAGATGGATTCTTCTTCGTGAGTCCTGGAACATTGTCTTGATCATTTCTTTCAGGTATAATTGGCTAGGGCTAATTTGCTATTTAAGCATAATGGGAGACTGTATTAGGGTCCAGTCTGAGGGATAAAGACAAAGGTCCCTAAATATAGGAGTCTTGAGAAAGAGACCCTCCCCATTGATCATAAGATGCCAGAGGATAAGATTCTTAAAAGACTGTGTAGGATCATCAGTGCCTATCATTTCTTACTCTTGTGACCGAGGAGGTGTTCATGCCTAGTTTTTTGCTTGATTGAATTTTGTGAGTGCTTGTCTAACTTCATGCGCAAGACCATAGTGGTCCTATGGAACAAGTGTTGAGTAATCTCATACTTCTTCAGGAATGATCCAATTTTCTTAGCATAGGACTCTGTTCGTAAAATTCTAAACGCAAGTGCACATGTCGAACAAGTAATATAATGATGAAAAAAAGTATCGTCTCACGGAGATCGATGATTAATAAACCAATTAAATACTAAAATAGACTAATTCTAAAATTTATCTAACAAATCAAAATATAATTAAGAATAAATTAAAAATGAAATTTGTAGACAATTAATCTGATAAATATGTTAGAGCATCCGATTTCACCATAACCACTAGATATGAATTTCAAATTGTTGTGGGTACAAGAACGATATCAAACATGTGATAGCGGAATTTCCTAATCTATTTACTATCCAATTTCTTGGTATAGCAAACCTACTCAGTTAACTAATGCATTATATCTCTATATGAATTCAAATAAACATGAGTACATTAAAAACTATGAATATTCCCAGTTTATAATGAGTCTTTTAGATCACCTTATCACCGAAATCTATACAAATAATGCGGTATATCTCTATCCACATTTAATTCATGGTTATATATTATAATGAGCAATTGCATATTATCACTTCTTAGTCTTAAACATGCACATCAGATCATTCAAGTAGTGGCCAGTCACTCAAAAGCATTAAACACAATAATATATAACTCACATGAATGAAATCAATTGTAAAACATAAAATTCATAAAATTCACATCATCATGGTTAGGCTACATTGTAACCCTAACAAAAGAAAATTAGAACACAGTAGATGAAAATGTAAAAATATATATCAAACCCAACATCTTGAATCAAAGAACAAGAATTCTATCACCACTTTGGTCTTCTCTTCAAAATACTTGAAAAACTTTTAGAACAATAAAAAAAATATCTAACAAAAAAAGCCTCACTTCTCTCTTTTTCCATGTTCTCCTATTTATAGGACATATCCAAGATATCTATCTCCCAACGCTTGTAGATAATATTAGGGAACAAAATCAAGAATTTCCTGATTTGATATCCATCTTCCACTGCTCTTTTTTATTTGAATTCCCAATATTTGCCATTTTTTCCTTATCTCTATATCTCATTATTCTGCATAAACAAGAAAAATTCGAATAATCAAAAGGAAATCTAAATATTTTCTCATAGATATTACATTAATTGTTGCCTAAAATAGGTAAAATAACTCTATTTTTATAGAGTTATCAGACTCTCTAAAATCTCTGTAGTTGTATTCGATGGATCCTACACAATCAAGAAATGTTTTGTAGATACGAGCTTCCTAAAGATGTGGTTGAGGCTTGTAGGTGGTGGTTCTTATTTCTTCTTGTGCCATCATTTTGCTCAAAAGTCAATGGTTGCTGTAAAATACCGCTGTGTGTAACTCTGGCTTTGCTCAAGGGGCATCTCTTATTTTTTAGAGGAAGAGGCGTTTCCAATAAGTTGGAGGATAAAACCAATTAAGCACAGTCAAGAGATTTCTATCGCTTTCATTTCTCTTGTTTTATTGAAATGCAATCAACTTAGTTAACTTGACAATGAACTTTTTGGTGGTGAACCCAATAGCTATTAAATACTTGTTGATTAAGTATTGAAACAGCCATCAAAGCTGATCAAGGAAATCATATTCCTTCCAAATTAATAGATGTATAAATGGATACCTGGAATTTAATCCAAAAGGATAAAGAATTGAGCCTTCATGGTATCTAAAGAGGTTTGTATGACATTGCCACATGAGATTATCAAGATTTTCAATGAAACCGTCATTCTTGAGTTATTCAATAATCTCCTACAAATACTCTAGGCTTGGCCAATCTCGCATTTTTTCGATTTTATAATTTTCTTCTTGTGGAAAAGGATGCCTTAGAATATACATATTAATTTCAACTGGAGCCTTCAGTCTAAAGAGAAAATCAGTAAACACATTCTTCTTTCTTGCAATATGTTTGGTTTTGAAGAAATATTTTGAAACCATTCAGTCCATCGTAGCGGCTGGGAATGGGGAATCTATTTCTACTTGAATTTGGTTATCTGAGAAAAATATGGCATATCCAATACTACTAGGAAATGATGGCCAATAAGATATAATTCAAACTTTTTTCATTCCATTCTTTATTGCCAATATTTCTTTGAAAGTTGAATAATAATGTATTTCAACATAGGAGAACTTTCCACTTTTGTAAGCATAAATGTGTCACTTACCATCAATTTCTTCAAATAATATGGCTACCCAATATTTATCACTGGCGTCAATCTAGATGACTCTTTTCCCAGTATATGATATTTGTAATGGGAGAAGAGTCCACATGACTTCCTTCAGTTATGTTAATGTCTTGGTTTGAGTCTTACTCCAAGGTGAAAGATTCTTTTTCAGCATCAATTACAACAAGATCAGCAGCTCTACAATGTTGGGAACAAAATCTCTAAGATAATTATTTATCTTGAGAAATTGGTGAACTTGCTTTGTCATGAAATGTTCTTCTAGAAATTTCAACAACTACTGAGTAATATTTGGCCCTAGGTAGTATGTACATTTGAGAGAGCATAATTCTATATTTCTTTATGATGTCTGCAAACTGCTTGAAGAGCCAATAGTAAAATTCTTCATCAGGACTGAAGGTAATATGTTATCAATGTAAATTGGTACACTAGGCAAGATTGGTTGAAAGATACAGCACATTGTTTCAGGAATGAGCTATTTTGAGGCCAAAAGGAAGAACTTTCCATTAGAAATACTGGTTTGCAATATAGAACCTTATTTTAGGTCTGTCTTCAAGATGAATGCCCAGTTACTAGACCTTTACCAAAAAAAAAAAAAATTCCCAGTTACTAGAATCCAGCTTTGAGGTCAAATTTGAAGTAGATGTGAGTTTTGGATAATTGGCAAAAAGAGAATTTCGAGAGGGTAAAGGGAATTTATCATTTTGGAGGAAGAGATTGAGAGGCCGGTAGTTGGTCACCAATCGCATCTTTCCTCGGTTCTACTCTACTCGTTTATTGACATAAAAAGCTTCGCAAGCTCATTGTGAATCTGAGATTTCAATAAGGTCTTGTTGTGGATGCTTTGTGTATTCCTTCCGAGCAAAAGCAAGATGTTTTGGTTTCATTCCCATATGACTCGCCTTAGTAGGATTTATATCTCCATTCTTTTTAAATGGGAGGCGAACAAAAAACCCTGAATTTTTTCACAAAAGATGAAAATACTTTTGAGAGAATTCAAAGTGAGATTCCGAACAAGATTCCAACAGTTTTTGCATAATTGGATTTAACAAACTCATCTAAATAGAAAAAAAAAAAACATTTGAATATTGACAAATTCAAATAATTAATCCTTATATTTGAGCCTTTTTTCCAAGAATAATTTGAAGTTGGAGAATTTGAGTCATCATGTCATAACCAATAATCAGATCTTTATTGGGAAGACTAAATCCAAATATTTTAGTGGTTATAAAACATTGGGAAAAGAACTAAATGGTTACTGATATAGTACGCACATTTGTAGAAAGAGTGTCTCCTGACACATAATTGAAATATCGAATGCAAGAAGTCCTGTATTCTTCAGGTAGAACTTTAGTGTTTAGAATTAAAAAATTGGCGCCAGTATTCATAAGAGCAATGATGATGATTGATTTAGCAAACTATGAGGTAAATATTTTTATAGAAAAATGAGGACAATAAAATTAGCTAGAATATATACTGAAATCTTGGTCTAAAGAGGTGAAGGATATATGAAAAAAGTCTTTAGAATCCAAATCGAAATAAGTTTAATTGGGGGTTTGATAGTAAGGAATGACACAAATAGTTTGCTCAAATAGGTCTCCATCAGTAGAAAACAATTAGTCAACGTCATCATTTTTAAGGGAAACACTAATTTCAATTTCAATGTGATGTATCAAGTGATTCTAACATTTTTTTCGCTTTGGAGAAATTTTTCATGAAATGATCCATTTTGTTGCAGATGAAGTATTGAGTTGATTTCTTGTTGTCTGAGCGACCTTTTCTTCTTTGTAGGAATCGCCATTACGTTTTTGTCCTAAAGTGCTTAGGTCCATGCTTGGACCTTCCAACTTTATACTTCTTGAAATGCTTCTTTTTTCCGGAATATTTTCCACAGGTGCCATCGCAATCTTGTTTAGAATATTTAATCTTTAGATGCTAGCACGAGCAAGCACCATCAAGCTCTTGATTGTCTCTAATGTAAGTTTTCATCATCTAGCATCTAAGGCACAAATCATCAAGGCAGAAATGAATTTCTTATTGTATATCTCCAAAAGAAATGTCCACAATTCTCCTATATTTGTTAAAAAAATGATCTCTCAACTTGTTGGGAGAGCTCTGTAAGGCTACGTTTGGTTCAGCATTTGCAATGGGCTTTGAGTCCAATGCAAATGCTGAAAACCCAAAGCTACTTGGGGAAAATGCAATTGTGTTTGGTAAAAAATTTTTGCAAATGGACTTTGAGTTGAATGTGTGTTTGGTAAAGAAAATTTTTGCAAGGGGCTTTGATGAGTATATATATATATATTCTTTTTTCTTTTTTCTTTTTTCTTTTTTTTTGAAAATTCAGCTAAACCCTTCGCCGGACCGGCGAAGGGCGACGGCCGCTGGCGAGCCAGCTGGCGAAGGGCTGCTCATTTTTCATTTAAAAAATAAATAAATACAAGGGCAATAATGGAAATATGAAAAATTAATGAGGGTAGTTTAGAAAGAG
This sequence comes from Eucalyptus brandiana, assembly GCA_014182725.1. Taxonomy (NCBI): domain Eukaryota; kingdom Viridiplantae; phylum Streptophyta; class Magnoliopsida; order Myrtales; family Myrtaceae; genus Eucalyptus; species Eucalyptus brandiana. The sequence continues at coordinate 38,182,987 of CM024669.1, forward strand.
AAAAAATGTTTTCAGCATTCCAAAGGGCTGGCTTTCATTTGAAAGCTCCTTGAGATTGGTTGCCAAACACCCATATTTGGGCTGAAGGAGCTTTGGGGGCTAAATGGGCTTTCTAAATGCCCATCCAAACGCACCAAGAATAGAGACTAGGAAAACCTACTTTAGGTTTACATCAACTCTAAAGCCATAAAAGAGTTTTGATCATTTCTCGATAATGTTTGTCAAGGTATCTGTTTTGAGAAAACAACATTTTCTCTCAAAATACTCTCTCATTTTAAGCTCATGGAGGTTAGTGGGTTTGCCAACGAAAAAGTGGTAGATAAAAGCAATAGGCAATCCAAAATCTATTAAGAGCAGAAATTGAACTTGATCTTATTGTGGAACTGATTGCCACCAGTGTAAGACTACCTGTGAACCTCAAAAGACATCATACTTGTCTTGATTAGTGAGAGCTCTAGTGTTTAGCCAAGAATGTAATTCTTTAAATCTTTTTGACCATTTGGATAGGGGGTATCATCGAGGGTAAATAATTGTTTGGAAAAAGCAAGAATCTAGGATGAGTTATTTGGTTATATAACATTTGGTTCAAAATGACTTGATTCCATTTCTTGATCTAACGAGTTAGCCATAAATATCAAAGAAATGGTTGATTTAATGGGAAATGATTCAAGAGCAGAGATTGAGAAAGGAGAGGAGGATGAAAGAGATATCGAATATGGTTCTGAACCCAAATCTAAATCGATCGGAAGAATTAGATCTAGAGGAGGCTAAATCTAATCTTTCAAGATAGTAGGATCAAGTTATCTTTCCCCTTGATTGTTTAGATCTCTCATGAATGATTCCAACGGATTGGCTCACATCATTTGGTCTGGTCTCTTCTTTGTAGAAGTCAAGAATTCTTTGGGAATTTTTTCTTTCCCTTTTTATTTCCTTAGCCTATCCATTTCTTTGAGGCAATTTCACATTTTTACCACATCAATGCTATTTCGTCTGGATGAAATTTCTATGATTGTAGCAAAGATTGAAGTATTTGAGAGTGGAAGAGAATACTTAATTCTCGGCAAGGTAGGAAATGGATCAGAAAGTTTGACTCTTCCTTTTTCAAAGAGTTGAATTTGCCTTTTGAGTTTCTCTATTTCAACCTTTGGGCTTTCAAGATGATGATATCTCAAATGTTGTCCAGATTCCAAGGTGTGAAGCCTTTTTTGGAAATCTGAAAGTATTTTCTTGGTAGTTTCACCATATCTCTTGAGATCTTTTTGTATTTCAATGATTCTAGAGTCAATCGTTTTGAAAGCATTCTTGTATGCCAAAAGAGTTTCTAATTGCCAATTTAGAACAACTTCTGCAACAGGAGTTCTCATTTGCCTTCCATGTCCATCTACATCAATTGGAGCAGGAATTTTTGGAACATGACAATATCTTCTTTGTGGATTGATAAATTCTTCAGTGGTTAGGAAAGAAAGCCTGAAACTTTCTCAAACAATAAGGGGAAAATCTGCCTCTTGAAACATGGACATATAAGGGTTAACTTTCTTTTCTTGGCTAGGTGGTGTTTCATTTGGAGGTATAAGTAGGTATGAGTGTTTCTTTGTCCACTTAAGGACTGGCCTGTAAAATGGAAAAACAACTGGTTTTATGAGGGGGTGAAGGAGGAGGTGAAGGTGCCAAAGTTGACGAAAATGATACATATGATGGTGCTGCAGTTGGAGCATAAGAAACCATGAACTAGAATTTATTGCTTTCTCCAAGGGCATCAACAGAGGGATCTCCATTTAAACATCTTTGGTATATATCATCTTTTACTTTTTAGGGCCTTCACCTGGGCCTTGTAGTCGGATCCACCTCATCAGGAGAATTTGTACAATAAGAACACTAACAAAATGATCCCAAAAACAATAACCATAATGGTCTTTGTAGTAATGAACGAGATTTTCATTACTTTGGAAATATTTGACAAGTTTTTTTGGATCTGACTCAAAGATCGAATCTGGAACACAAGGCTCAATCATAAACAATGTTTGGAAGATGGTAGGGTTTTCTTCATTTTCTTTGCCGAACTTGATGGCAATTGTACCATCATTTTTTTTCCTCACAAATTCATAATCTGAGAACTAGAAAGGCTTATTGTTTCAGTGTAGCTTCTCAGAGTTGGTAATCCAAGTTTCCATAAGAAGTTTGGCCAACTTTTCATTGGAAATTTGTTTGGGAATATGGATACAAGATGCCCAATCATTTTGCATGAAGATGAACAAGGCATCTTCATTTATATCCTGGAAATTAAGATCAATGGCGTGATTCTACACTCTATAGACCATTTGGTACCAAAGGATTACTACGATGAAATCAACAGTCTAGGGTGCTCCAGTAAACTAAATTTGAACCTTCAAGAAAGAAAGCAATTAAGGGTATGAAAATGCAACATTAAAGTTTGGATACAAAGTTACAAAAACTATCCTAGTATTTAGGTTTGTTTGGACAGTGTCAATACAAGCATGCCGGTATTTTAGAAATTGAATGTCCAATAGGGCCATTTGAACTACAACTGATAAATATTTTCAGCCATGGAAAGTGAGTACAAGAAGGACAGCTCCATAATGGATATAAGAATATCCTTGTCGGGTCTATTATTTAGGAAACTCTAGAGGGATCTAGAGAGTAACAGAATACTCCTTTTCAGTGGATGGAATAGGATGTTGCTCAAATTTAGAGGATTGCATGTATTCTTTCACTTCTTTAGAAGTTTGGCAAATAAGATGTCGAATTGAATGGATAGGGGAAAATGATGAAGATAGTTTAGCAAAAACAAAATATGGGTTCATAAGATAAAGCTGAGTTTCAAAGATTTTTGTATCATTTCTAAGAAAAACTTTATAAAAATAGTCGATCTTAAATGCATTTGACACACGAAAGTTTGAAAGAGAAGAAGAAGATGGGAATGGAGTAAGGGTAACAAGAGCATTAAGAGTTTCCGAATCAGTCATGATGATGAAGAAATCTTCTCGATTTAGGATTCACCTTCTAAACACATGGAACAGACTAAGTTACAAATGAAATCATGGCTCTTATACCAATGAGGGGATCTATGTTTAGAACTAGAGAATACCGAGATAATTGCAATGGATATGCTATCCCATAATGATTTAACGGATGCATTTCTTCTTGCTCCCGAAAAAGACATTTTGAATTAAGAACAAAAGAAAGAACCAATACCCCCATTCAGATATCTCGATTGAAGGAGTAAATGTGTTGTGGACGATTCGATTGGAGATTTTTAATAATATTAACTCATTTCTAAAGACAGGACCGGGTGCCTAAAGTATTAGAAACCCATCATAAGTCTAAATGCATGAAAATAATTATCTGTGTTAACTGTAATTTTTTGTATGTGCAAAAAAAAAAAAAATTGAAATATCGGATCGGCCTCTTGCTAGCCATGATCAATCCCAGTTTGGAACGCCGGAGGGGGGAAGAGTTCTAATCTACACAACCCCCACGGATGACATAATAAGTACGTTTGTACAAAAATAAAGTGCACTTGTACTTTTAAATACGTCGGAGTACTGTGGAAGAAAGAACATTTAAAAAATATTATTTATGACATTTCCATTTCGAAATACTTGTCAAATGGATAAAGAAAATCAATTTCAAAGACTCTCTCTGGAGTTCTTTACCAAAAAAAAACATTAATCTTGTCTGATAATTTGGACTCAAAATTCAAGTACCCTAAAGAGCTTGGGTGAATTGAGAATTCAATTTAATTTGGACTCACTATCAATCAGTTCTAACTTTGCATCTGCTGCTTTTATTTTTACCGAAACCACCTCAAAAAATACCATGCAACATCTTATATTAAGCAACATTATTTTTGCCTTCACATGCTATATACTTCTTGAGGCAAAATATATACACGCCGTCAATACGAAATAATATGAATGATACGAAAGCCTCAAAAGATACTCTCAAAGAAAAAACGATTAATTTCGCCTATATTCTACATAAAATATCAATTACGTGGAAGCGTGCATGAAAAAGATTAAGTGAGTTGAAAAAAAAAAAATCATGAAAAAAAAAAAAAAAAAAAAAAATCGAAAGCGTCGAGTCGAAACGTGCCGAAGAGATCTTCCACGAACGTTGGAACGAAAACCTTCCTCGAGCCTTTTGAATTTGAATTCATGCGGAGAGAAGTTACTAAATTTCGCGGGAAGTAACTGCTCCTGTAAGAGAGTTCCATACACACTTCATATATATCCAAACGACGATTCCGACACATTCCATCTTCTTCTACTTCGCACTCTCTCTCTCTCTCTCTCTCTCTCTCGTGTCCAAAAAGTTTCGCTCTTTTCGCTTTGCCTGGATTCAGAAAGAGAGAGAGAGAAGCAAATGGAGCAACAGTCGCCGGACGTCGGCATCAAAATCTACACGCCCACGAAAACGCCGCCTCCGGAGGATGCCGATGCCACCCCCCTGCCGGCGACACCCCCCGCGAAAGGCCGCGGCGGCGACGAGGCTGCTCCCGCCGCCGGCGGACGCAAGAGGAAGGCCGTGGCGAAGGGCGTGCAGAAGACGCTATCGAAGACCTCGATGCTCGCCAACTTCCTCCCCACGGGGACCCTCCTGACATTCGAGATGCTCCTCCCGTCGGCGTACGGGAGCGGCGAGTGCTCGGAGGTGAACGCGTCAATGATCCACGCCCTCCTCGGCCTCTGCAGCCTCTCCTGCTTCTTCTTCCACTTCACGGACAGCTTCAAGACGCCCGACGGCAAGGTCTACTACGGGTTCGTCACGCCGCGGGGCCTGTCGCTGTTCAAGACGGGCCTTGACGTGGAGGTCCCCCAGGACGAACGGTACCAGGTGAGGTTCTCCGACCTGGTGCACGCGGTGATGTCGGTGATGGTGTTCGCAGCGATCGCGCTGTCGGACTACCGGGTGACGAACTGCCTCTTCCCAGGGCACGAGAAGGAGATGGACCAGGTGATGGAGGGCTTTCCGGTGATGGTGGGAGTCGTGTGCAGCGGCCTCTTCTTGGTCTTCCCCAAAACCAGATATGGCATAGGGTGCATGGCCGCTTGATCATTCACTACGTAGTTTCTATTATATATTGTGTGTCGTCTGTCCGAACCGTCGCCTGTAGTTAAAATTTGTTCATTGTCGCCGTGACAGTCGTTGTTTCGAGTGCGTTTTGCTGCGCGGAACATAGCATTGGATGTTGTCTAGGATTCGACCCTATTTCTTCAATTGGTTCATCTTTCCATCGTTCACTTATAAATGGTTGCTGAAGATGAGCGATGACTCAAGCTGTACACTGACTTGAGAAGAACTAGAAGAGATTGGGAAGTGGCTTTTCTTTGAACGTATTAACACGAGGCGGGCTCCGTCGTTCGCTTCTATCTCGTACTTTGAAAGAATTTCCGGCACACTTATACGGAGGAGACAACGGTGAAGAAATGCGGTGCTCACAAAGTCCAAATTGAAAGTAAGAAGAAAAGAAGAGACTGAACTTGAAGCACGAAAGAAGATCACTTCACATAGAGAAAAAAGAATGCTATTAATTTGATAGGTATCTAATGTTTGTCAACCTCTAGGTAAGCCGTGGTAGCCCGGTAATCACCTATGACTAACCCTGTACAATCACCTCCCTCCATCTCCCTCTCTCCCTATCTCGCTCTCGCTCTCTGCGGTGATCAACTCGTACCCACATGGACCACACAGAATACTAACTATACAATGTAGTCGGGGAAAAGAATAAACAAAATTGGAGGAGAATTAAGTAGAGGAAACACCTCTCCTATTTTCCACGCAATGAGCCTTTCACGGAGATGTCATTCTCGCTCATTGTGCAGCTTCAGGTACTGTAAAGAGCCTACCGATCTCCGCAACACATGGCACGTTTGGCCTCTTGAAGTTTCTGCCATAGGCAGAGCATCTCTCGCGGGCCTTGGTAGTGGGCAACCACATAACCATCCTTGCAACCCTCGTTATAGACCCTCCCTTCGTTCTCGTAGTGTACCTTCGTGCCACTCTTCTTCATATCCGCAATCCAGATCCCCATCGCCACATCTTCCAACTTAAACATCTGTCACAATAACATTTGGGCTTAATTTCCCAGCATGAGAAGCAACTCGGAAGAGAGAAAGTGCTAAAGCCATGAATGACAATAAAAGGCAAGTTTCATCATTTATAGAAGGAAATAACTTATTTGTACCTTCAATTGGCCATCTTGATATTTCTTATGGACAACAGATGCAATGTCATGGGACACCACATACCCTGGCCCATGTGCCCAAGGAGGATAAGAATCTTCAGGCCATTCCTTCGTCAACAAAAGAGGTACAGCCAAGAGGTTAAGTGAACCACGCTTCAAGGTGAAACAATGAACCATAATGTGCAGGAACATACCTCGTGGCTGATATACCACTTGCTATCCGTACTTCGATGAGGTCGAGAATCAGAGTTGATGAGTCCATACAGCAGCCCGTTTTTTGCTTTTATCCTACTTAGAGAGGCCAGCACTTCATCCACGCGAACAAATGCATCATCATCAGTCTTCATTATATACTTGGCCACATGGACCTTCGTCTGCGAAGAAGATTAAGTTATGAAGTCAATAAAGTCCACTAATCTTGGTAAGGAAAAGAGGAGACTTTACCCCAAAGATGCAGATGGCAAGGGTTTTCCATGTTATGAGATTGTAGTAGTCCACAAAGGGCATCAGCTGTACATCTCCATATGTTCTTGCCTCGTTCCAAAGTTCCTCATTTACTATCTGGTTCTTGTGCTGTAACACAATTCAAAGTTGATAAATAATTTGACAGCCACAATCTAACAGAATATTAATTCAGAATGTTTGAGATCTTGCATCCTGCTGAATGAAAAGATTAAATGTCGGCACACAGAGTGAAAAACAGATGCGATGATTGGGGGAATATGTCGTGCATAAAAAATTGTTTGCAGTATGTGGCTTCACCATAATGGTAGGCTGGAAAAGATTTCAGCTCCTACATAAAAAATGAACACAGATGGGCACACGACGAGAAGGTCCAAGACATGGGAAAACTCACCAAACCAACAAAAAAGCGCACCGCTACTGCCCCCGAGCGCACAGCTGAGTATTGCATCCATGTTCTCCTAACAGCCATGCGACGCTTAAAATTGTTTGCTGTTGAAAACACACCAATGAAGAGATCTAAGTGCTTCTCTTGAGGAAGAGGAACCGATTTGAGTGACTCCAAATCAGTAGCATGGTCCGAATCCTCTGATGTGGGTAAACCACTGGCAACAACTGAAATCAGTTTAAGATCCCCAGAGATTTTAACTTCACTTACAAGCCAGGGCTCCAGAGTCTGAAAGCACAAGGGAATGAAATGACCAAATGCCTCTGCAAAACAAGCTTCTAAAAACAACTACAGATGGAAGAATAACTCACTTCACGATAAGCAAATGATGTTATGTGCTTTCCATCAACAGTCATTTGGATCCCTTCTGATCCAACCCTAAGTGTTGCAACAGACAAATAACCTTGCTTAAAGGGAAAATATTTTCCAGATGTAGATATCCTGCTTGGATTCAGTTTTGAAATGTTCGAACGTGTGCGATTATCATCATTACCCACCATCTTGTTGCACTGGTCCAACTCATCGACTGAAGTAGAAAATATGCCACAGTTAGCCACCATGAGGAATATAGTATTAATCATCCCCAAAGCACATGCAAAAGCCAAATTTCACATGACTGCAATTAACACTGTGTTCCCATATATTCATGAACATGACGGGTCCTCAAGGTCCAGGATAACTGCTACACATGTATTCAAAATATTAGAATTTCAGAGGCACAGCAGATGGTCTAAAAATTGCTGCAAAATAAATTAGAAAAGGACTTGAGCAAGCTTCTGCAATAAGTCAAAGGCTCCCTTTGGAAATCAAATACGAATGGTCAACAATGCATCGAAAGCAGTAACTATTGAAGAAGATAGTATACAGATTGAGATATTATATGTACCACCCACCTCATACAAAATTAGCACTCAATTGCTGAAAAACACAAAGTGATCAGTATCCTTTTTCCTTACCTTTCTTATTCTTTTCTGGAGATGGGGATGGACAGCGTTCCTCTTCACCCCAATCATGAGCAAGAGTCCAGGTATTTTGGACAATAACTGGATTTTCAGTGATCTTATCTCCATGAAGCCTTACATTATAGTGCAAAATAACGGGTGGCTCGGGCTCTCCAGGAAGTGGTTCCCCAGTTAAGTCAATCCGAAAGTTGCCGAGAAGACCATCTGGGATGCCAATAATTGTAATGGAAGAGCCCTGGGTAAGGCCACAAGGAACTCGCAGCCTGAAGCCCTCATTACCAAGCTCCGTAGCATTCATTCTGTTAAGGAAATGAGGACATTGTTTCTCATTTGTCCTCCTTCGTGAAGTGTCATTGCTAGAGGCGAGCCTTTCCTCTTCCACTGAGAACATGAGGCTACTCCATGCATTCTCAGCTTGTTTTATAGCCTCTAAACCATTAGGTAATTCTTGAGCTTTATCTATTAAATGCCTCAAATGATGCCATGACAAGAGAGATTCCCGCTCTTCAGTAGATATATTCCTTTCAGCAAAAAGACTCGAGACCATTGTTTCAGTGGAGATAACAACAGATTTGTTCACTGGACTTTGAATGATAGGTGGAGTGGTAGCACGCACCCACTCAAGAGGATTACTTGCATTTGAGGAGAATGGATTAGACAGATAGCCTTGCCCCATGGGATTGTTCAAGACCATAAATCTTAGGACAAGTAACATGAAAAGAGACGCAACCAAAACACCAGCGTACCATTTCTTCATCTTTCTTCAACGCAAGCAAAAATCTGTCAACAGACACAGGTCTGATTTATGCAGTAGCTAAGCAAATAGAAATCATAAAACAACAAGCCTTGCTCATTTGACCAATTCGAAGAGGAAGAGAATATGCAGAATAAGCCTGGGTATCATCAAGAAGAAAAGGAAGAACAAAGCAAAGGTCTTTTCAGGAACTTACACGGATATGTCTCTGTCCTCAAGATGCAGCTGTTGCACATCTTTCCATTATAACAGGAACAATGACATTTTTCGGGATAGAATTCTAGAAGGTGCAAAACCGATGACAAGGGTCCAGTTATCAATGATTTCTGCTAAAGATTGGAATATATCAAATACATAGCATTAGTACGTTGTTGATATAACATAATGTTAGTTATAGCTATCATGCAGAGAACCAAGACAATGAAAGAAATCGTGAAATGATAAACAGTAGAAGAGAGAAACGACCTAATGCTACTTGAACACAGCATATTATGCAGCTTTCTACAATAGCTTCCCTCTAAAAATGATCAGAGGAAATACGTCACACGACCTCAAAGCAAACCACTATCAACAGATTGAAGGCCTTAGTCAAAATTTAGCCCTGCAAAAGGCCATAGCATCCACGCCTTTGCATAATTTAAGAGAGTTTCTTTCTATAATGTAAGCTCTTAACTGACTATAGAACAAATGCTCTGCTCCGGAAAACAAGCAAAATGGTGCAGCTTGCCACGCGTATTGTGTGTGGAAATCCTTTTCCCATTCAACATTGAAAACCGACGCTTCCTAATCCTAGCACTTCATTAGAAGTCCAAAATAGGAGGATTCGTAATTTGAAACTCGTTCAGTTGCTGCACCAGATACTGGACTAACGAAAATGAACAAGATGGCAAGTGATACTGAGGGGAAATTCACAAATAAAATATAGCAGAACTCACGAATCGGACCCTGGAAAAGAAGACGGGAGCAAGAATAGACTTTGAGGAGATACTTAGATCAGATCAAGAAGCAACTAAAGTGGGGCACACTTAAGTTGGTGTAGCTAACCCCTTTTGTTCCTAATTGAATGGCTGACCCTTGAAGTTTTGAAAAATGATGCATGCACCATCCGCCAAGGCTAAGCAAAGGATAAAACTTTCGCCCAAGAAAAAGGGAATAAAAGAAACAAAGAAGAACAGGAAGAAGCAAACGACCAAACATTCAATTACGCGCTCAATAGAATAACACAATCGTTTGCATTGACCGAGTCAACATCTTATGAAATGTTCAGTTCACTCAAAGCTCAATTTTCATCGCTTCGATACAGGGATTTTGCTGCGCAATGACAGGAATCATAACAAGTTACGATCAGACGAAGGCAAAAAGAAAAAAAAAAAAGAAAAAATTACACGAAACCGCTCGCTCGACAAGTGCAACAAAAGGGGGATGGAAGCTAATCACCGGATCAAATCTTTAAATTTCCGAAATCCAACACGTCTTGCATTCCAGACAACCGCACTCCAGAACAAAAGCGGAGCCGAGACGTACATTTCACTCTTAACTAATCACACGCGAGCGAGAGGAAAATCCGAAATTCACTGGAGAATTACGGCAAGTAACTGGACGACCCGAAGCGAGAGCACGAGAACTCACCAAGCTCTTAGCAGCAGCAGCAGCAGCGGCAGCGGCCCAAAAGAAGAAAGTAAAAAACGGGGAATCCGCCGGAGATCGCACGGAACGAGCGGCGACCCTCGATTCGGCACCGGCGCGGCGACCGGAATCACGGCGGCTCCGCAGCTCTACCGCGAGCGCATGGACGATAATGGAGAGAGAGAGAGAGCGAAGGAGAGGAGGAGTCAGGGATCTACGCCCGCTCGCCGTACTGCGGACGCCAGGAAAAATTGAAAAGTCTACGCGCAAAGAGCAATGACGGTGGAGGCAGAAAGAGAGGCGAGCACTGAATCACTGTTCAACATCTTTGACAAAGCAACGAGCTTTCTCGCACTGTACCAAATCGCTCTCTCTCTCTCTCTCTCTCTCTCTTCTTTCTCTCTCCTCCGGTCGCCTTCTTTTCTTTTCTCCGGCCCTCTCTTTTTCGCTTTACCAATTCCTCGCTGTGTTCCAGAGAAAAGAGAGAGAAAACTCGTACGATAAGCGTAATTAATTTACAAAATTATCATTCGTTCAAAGTATATATATTATGCATATATAGAAGAACAACCTGCGGTGGGGGAGGGCCTTTCTGCAATTTCCTTAATCGGCTTGACTTTGACCCTGGTCCGCCACACGTCCCGCGCCAGGTGGAAGCTCGAAGGTGACATCTCGCGCACCCGATCGGCCCAGGAATCGCTACTTCTGATCTCGACCGTCGGGTTTTTTGTGGATAGTTTTACGGTAAGAAATCGTAGCGTCCTTTTGGATCCGAGGCATCGGAGCGTAATCAGATCTTCGGATATCTACTTTCCATACGAGTCCAGTCCCGTTTACTACCTCCCTCCGCTTTCCATGCTCGAAAATTCCAGATTAAGACTTATCCTTTTTTTTTTTTTTTTTGGATTCTACTGCGCTCGAAAATTTAATTGCACCAACCATCAAATTTGAATTGCCAAATCCGTAATCGGGGCCTCTCTCTTTTAAACAAGGCGGGGCCATGCCGGGTGCGAGTCGATTTCCATTTTTTTACTTCGAATCTTTCTAGCGATTGGTGCTTAGGAGAGAGATAAGTAAAACAAGAGCACTTTCAAAGCCACTATTGACGTGATATTAATCTCTTTTGGAATTTTTGTTAAAAGAGATTTTCTGATATCCATCAAGCTAACGGATATTGAACCCATCAATAGTTTTCAGGATATACAAAGTGAATGTATAAAGAATAGAATATTCTATCCATTAAGTATTTGTGAAATGGTATATACCAAGAATAATCCTAAATCGGTATTGCCTATGACGGTAAATACTACAAAAAATTTAAAACTAGCATGTATATAATAAATTCACCTCATTTTAGTTTACTTTCAATTTTACAAACAAATTGCTGAGTCAAATAATACGAGACGATTGATGAGTATATCAATTTGAAGTTTTACCCTTCCGTCTGTCATATGTTTACTATTTTGAATTTTTTTATGGTGTTAATTAAATTTAACAAAAATCGATTACTGATAAATTTATCACAAATGTACTAATTTGAATTTTTTATAAGTTAACATAGATGTACTAATTTAAGATTTTTTGTAATATCTATCTTTCATAAAATCCCTTATCTAATTGTTCTCGGCGGCGACGGGGTGTTGGGGTGTTAAGTCAGGACACGGAGACAAAGGCCAGGAGGGCTGCCGGCCGCCGGCTGCCGGCCGCACCCGTTGGGGGCGTGACCCTGGAAAGGGCACAGCCTCTTTATTACCCCATAAGCTGTCATAAAAAAACAGGAACCGAATTATTAAATCCACCCGATTAACAGACAAAAAGCCAAAACCTTCGACGACCCCGAGGCAAGCAATGACGACAACACCAATAATAATAATTGGAGGAGATGTTACGATGTGGTACGCTGTCTGTCGTTTAGAAGTTGGAGTGCCGTTTTCAGGAGTTAGGCCGCATGTCAACAGTGGCCAGCTGACACCGGAAAGCTTGCGGGCAAGGGCTTGAGTCCTCCTCAAGGAAAAGGAAAAAAAAAATTATTTCTTATTTATACGGTGAAATTTAAATTAAATCATTTATTCCTACTTTCTTTCCGCTTCTAGAATTCTTCCAGCAAAACTTGAACTCCAATTCTAAAGGATGACGCCTTGCTTATTGTCGGCATATTATTTTGGATGATGCTCGTCAGCGCGGTTTATAGTGCATTGTTTTGCCATAGCCGCGCAAAATTGTCATGACAACCGAGGGATGCGTGGTTAGATCTTTCGAAAATGACTTATTACTCTCATCTTAGTCTGGTGTTTAAAAGAGATGTCACTATCTAAATAGCGTCAATACTAATATGTGACACGCAACATGAGACATAATATGCAGATACATAATTTTTTAAAAAATAGAAAATTTCCACACATTAGGATACGTTATATATCATTTTTATGATCATTTCAATCAACTTAATTTGATTCAAATCCACAAATAAATAAATAAATAAATAAATAAATAATAAAAGCCTATAATAAATTTATACTAAAAACATTAATCTACCATATATTTATATCATTCATTGTTTCAATTTGATAAATCTAACTCAATTATAATAATTCATAAGACTTAGAAAGAGAAAAATAAGCAATTCACATTCTGAATTTTTGTGTCAAACGTGTCGGAAGAGAAGATAAAAAAAATTTAAAGGGTGAATTGTGTATCACAAAAAAATGAGAGTCAAAAGAGAAAATAAGATAATATTAGATTTTTCTTTTTCTTTTCCATTTATTATTTTTATTTTTTATTTTTTATTTTTTCACATATATATTTTGCCTTATCATTTATTGAATTTTTTTAAAATTGACATCATGTGGCGGAATCACATGTTGGAAACTCTCATATCAGAATTTTGACTCAAGTGTCGGAGAGTATCGAGAAAGTTAATCAGGTATCAAATTTTCCAACACATGTTAATCGAGTATTGAGGAGCGTTAGACACGTGTCGAAAGATCCGGCATAACATGAAAGTTTTTGGAGAATATCGATGCCTCTTAGGTCACCATTACCTATCATCTCGTTGAAAATACACGTCATGAGTAAATAAATTATATACACTCCTTCAAAAAATTGCCGGCTTGGAACACCTTGATCCATGCCGTCCCTCCTTTCTTTTACATTAACTTTGAAAAGCTGGCATCATCGCTGCTTATGTCAACCTCTTCCGTGTGCACACTCTCATCGCCATGATCGACTGAGCAAAAAGAAAGTCGAGTTTGAGAGCCGAGAATTTGAGTAAATGTCCACAATCTAGACAAGACGACGGCAATGGCAGTCCGACCATGCCCCATAAGGCATTGCATGGCAATGTTTATGTTCCTTAAAATTTCTGTTCTTTTGTTCCCCGGGACAAAAAAATAATAAAAACCTGTTTGGTAACGCCAAGTTGTTTTCCTATTTTCGGGAATAGAAAGTTTAGCCTGGGAATAGATTTGGAGTAGAAACAAAAAGCAAAAAAAAAGGTTGCTTTTTATTTCCGGGAACAATTTCTAAAAATAAGCTAATTTTCTTTTTTATTTTTCTTTTATTTCTCTCTCTTGCCGCGGCCACCTTCAACCACTCGGAGCCACAGCCCACCGCCGGCCACCGTCGCCGCCCGCCGCCACCACTACATGACCGCCGGCCGCCAACCGTCACCACCGACCGCTGCCGCACAACCCATCGGTTGCCCCCTCCTGTGGCCGGCCAGCCGCCGTCGACAATGACGGTCAACGGCCAACGGTCGTGCAGCGACGGTGGCAGGTGGCGACGAGCGGCGGCGGCAATCTATGAGCAAGAATAAAAAATGAATACATACAAAAAAGAAACAGTTACGTTACCAAACGCATTTCTATTCTTTTTCTATTTCAAGAATATAAATTTTGTGTAATTATCAAACGAGTTCTTTTACTTATAAATTGTTCCCCATAATATAAATAGAAAAGAATTATTTTTTGCAAAAAAAAAAAAAAAACTCTTCTCCAACCAAAAAGCGTTATCATTCGCATCCTAAGTTCCCATGACTTAATAAGCAATCCACGTGCCCATATGGCACTTGATAAAACACCACTTCCTTACATCAGTCGTGTTTACTAAAAGAATCCTTCGGTAACTAATGTCTATCTTAATGATTACGGAGACGTAATCATTTACTCATTACTACGTAGGTTGATGATGGAATTTGCCAAAAAAGGTTTGGAGATTAGCACATTTTCTTATGACACAAGGTTTAATAACCTCATCCTTGCACTTCAACTACTTTTCTCTTTTGGGCCCACCTACACCGACCACATTAATGGTTAAAAAAAAGGGTGCTTGTAATTATTGATTTTAGGCATGGGACACATTCATTGCGACTACTGTAATTGTTACGTTAAATCTGGACAAATCACGATAAGCGTAGGTGCCCCCGTACTTGACCATGATCTTTAAGCAAACATGATGATTATCATGGTAAAGACAACATAATAGGTCATGCGTATGCAAAAATTAAAGCGGCATAAGGTCCAATTGTAATTCTTCCAATCAATTTAATCTTTAACTTTTACACGAAATTCCAATTTAATTGCTCTAGTCAATAAATACTGGAAATTGCTCACGTGACGATGCGTCAATTAGAATGATTGGTGTGATTGGATCGCATTGTCAGCCATTTCAATGAAAATCAACTGGAAGTTTAAATCTTGACTACAAAAAATCCAAAACGGTAAACTTGTGATAGATTTACCCCTAGTAGTTTTCATTAAATTTTTACTATCAAATTACTGAGTTTGATGACACATGATAATTGACAAGTGTATTTGTTGAGGATATTTGTCACAAATATACCAATTTATAATTTTTAGGGACGTTAATCCAATTTAACGGAATTTTACATAAAGTAAATTTTTCATAAATATACAAATTTGAGATTTTCGGCAGTAGTCCCAAGTATACAAATTTACGGTTTTTTTTTTTTGTTTTAATCCTATAATACATTTATGATTAGTTGGGTAATTTTTCCTTTGGAGTCATGCTCTATTGGCTTGAGATTTGCCAGAAACTTAGGGCATGTTCGGTAACATGCCAAACAATACCTGAATCTGTTCTTTTGCTTCTCGGAACAAAAAAAGATTAGAAACTCTTTGGTAATTTTTTTTTCTTGGATACAAATATGTTCGCTAAAATAAATTTGGAATAAAATCAAAAAGTAAAGAAAAATTGCTTTTTTGTTCCCATAAACAATTCCAAAATCAACCCTTTTTTTCTTTTTCTTTTTTCTTGTCTTTGTTTTTCTTTTCTTCTTCCTCCAACTGGTCGCTAGCCATGATGATGGTTGGTGATTAGCTTAGTCAGCAATTGGTTGGGCAAGGTAAGCCTCGACCAGATTTGGCAAGGCTAACCTTGCACCAATTAAGTAAGGTCCAGCCTTGCCGATTTGCCTAGCTGATCACCAATCAACGATTGGCTAAAGGAACGAAGAAGAAGAAAAGAAAAAAAAAGAATGAAAAATACGATAAGAGTATTAAAAAATTTAAAGAAATTTTAAATCACAAAAAAAAAATTAAGATTTGTACCAAATGCATTTATAATTTGGGAATAGAAATTTTAAGTAGTTACCGAATACTTTTAAATCTTTCGAAATTGTCAGGGAACAAAATAAAAAATAATTATTTATAAATAGAAATTAATCTTGAAAATATAATAGTTATCAAACATCTTCTGACAAGAGCCCAAAAAGGACCACGTGGAGGCTCCATGTAGAGGGAGAGAAACACGAAATATTTGATTAAGGGAGAGCTTTCTTAAACAACGAGGATATTCTTGTAATTAACGAGTATCAAAAAGGCCTTCCCCACACGTTTGTTTCCCCAATACGTTATTGCCCTCGGCCCGCAGATTCCAGAGCAGATATTGAAATTATTTATTTTAATCAACATTAAATTACATTCGCCGTTTGTTTGACTCCGACCCTTATTTTATTTTATTTTATTGTTTGTCTTTCTTTTTCGGGGATTGAAAAGACAACCAACATGGAACATTTGAAGCATCTTGCTCCGTCTGTTTTGGGTTCCCGTCCCGTCGAATTCGGAAAATATCATATTCAAATGCGTATGGCAAATCGAAATTCAAATCGACTAGTCTTCTTCTTCTTTCTTTTTTTTTTTCTTTGGGCCAAAGAGAGATTACATCGAACCTTGACTTTATCGTTCACTAGCCTTTTCTCGCAATACTCAAAAGGGAATTTTAAAGACGGGTCCCGACTCATCCTAACCTATCAGATTAAAAATAGAAGTAAATCTCATCGTGGATGGTATAGAAGTTGGCAACTTCAAGGTGCTAAATAATGTAAAAGAACTACAAATAAATTATGCCCGGGAGATCCGTCCCCCCAGTAGACCATAAAGCTACACATTGAAAAAAGTCTTAGTTTATCGTTTCCCTATCACTTAAGAATATTAATAATTCGCCGTGTATGGTGCGAATTTCATTGCGCCTATATATAATTGATCAACATTTAAGTGTGACGGGATTCAATGAATTCAATTATTCGCATGCAACTGGAGCAAGCAATAATCTCTTTTCCTTCACAGGATCAACACCCATTATATTGGTCTCACATAAACTCTAACACCATTCAAACCCACCCCTATTCCGATTTCCGACCACACAATTTTAATTTACAATTCGAGGCAACTAGGTACTTGAATTCATGGAAGGTTTGCAAACAATTTTGAATTTTTCATGGTCTAATTAGATTGTGGACCATCCAATACCTAAGCAACGATGCCGGCCTACCTATATTAACATTGTCCCCCGGGATGCAAAGTCGTAGTCAACTTTTTCTCATGTGGCTAATCAGGGCCATCACATGGGAATCCCGAAACGGGCACGTTGAAACCTCGAACGAAAGTAAAAATCGAGCTGCGCTGGTTGGTTCCCGAATATGTCCATGTACTTTCTTCAGTGCTTATCTAGTCAGCTTGCTTCTTTTACTACGATTCTTTAATTCAAGTCGACATTGATGTAGCAAGTCTACGCTTCTGCGGTGTTAATATTTATTGCGAGATCGGATAATAAAACTAAGGATCCGATCCAAGTTAATTTCTTTTCTTTTTTTTTGGTAACCGAGAATTCCGCCGGCCCCCCTTTTGCTTACGCTATTTGTGGTCTCCGGGCCCACCAGCATCACATGGAATGGACACCTTTGGACCAAGTTAATTTCTTTTCTTTTTTTTGGTAACCGATAATTCCGCTTGGGTCCCCCTTTCGCTTATGCTATTTGGGGTCTTCGGGCCCGCCAAAGCCACATGGAATGGACACCTTTGGACCGACGACTATATCTTGGGCCACTACCATGGCCCCCCATTTACAACGCTAGCACTTGGGAGTTTCAAACCCTCGACCTCGGCAATAAATGAGAGACTCTCAACCAACTTAACTGCACGCTGGTGAGTCGATCCAAGTTGATTTCTTTCTACAAGAAGGACGATAATCCCACGCTATTAAATGAAGGATAAAATCACGATATCAAAAGTTAGCCAAGGTAACTAAGATCTGGCTTGTGGAAGTGTAATCCCATGCAAAGTAGCAAATTGCAACAAATATCGGTGCTCACCAATTGTGTACGTATTATTCTAGATGGGGGTCACTTGCACAAGCCAAAGGTTTAAATTTAATTAGTTGATAGGGTTTGCAAGGTATTCCATAAACTTTCAATTCGGAGAATTACAAAAAAATAATAATGACAAAATTCTTAAACTTTTTAGTCATAAACATTTTAATGTAGGACCTTACCAAAAAAAAAATTAATGTAGTCAATTTAATCCTAAATCTCTTAATTATTTGTCGATGTAGTCCTTATGGCCGATTTGTGGTTGACAATCATTGACGCGGATGCCGATCGTCCTGTGCAGCACAATTGACACTAAAATTTGTCTATATCTTTTTAATTATTCAAAATTTTGGGTGACTACCGAAGGAATAAAAGAGAAAAAAAAAATAATATCACAACTTCAAAAATATATATATAAATTTTCCTAATCAGTATCGGCCATACTATGTAGGACATTCGACGTTCACTTTAATAATTGCTAGCTAAAATTGATTGGAACAACTATATTGATAAATTGTTAAGAGAATTAGGACTAAGTTGGCTAAATTAAAATGTTCATGACTGAATTGGCATTTCATACAATAGGTTTAAGACTTTTTTTTTTTTTTTTTTTTCTATCCTACTTTCAATTAGCTGTATTCGAGTCTCTATACACGTGTCCCTTGCTTGCTAGAGGTAAAAAAAAAAAAAAAAAAAAAACATCGCAATTGGGGAGCGACTTTGCGATGGCCAAATGGCTTCGAGGGAATAATGTATTGACCCCGAGTAATACGTCGACGGCTTCTTTAGGTTAAAAGGCACTTTTGCAGATTCATTGGTTCTGTCGCATGGCTAAAAGAGTCGAATGATTCAAAAACGAAAAGGGAGAAAAAAGGAAGCACTACAGAGAGTGGAAAAAGAACCCGAAACCTCCTCAAAAGATGGCCAGAAAAGAGAGTGAGAATCCGACCAAGAAAAAGAAAAAAAGGGAGAGAGTGAGAAGGTTTTGCTCTCGTTGAGAGTCGAACTCAAGACCTCCCGCTTACTAAACGGGTGCTCTAACCAACTGAGCTACGAGAGCTTGATGTCCCACTTGCCCCATTATATATATATATTAATTAGCAAATTAAAATACGTACTTTCGGGGGACCGTGATAATGGCCCCGACCTCTTAGGCCCCAAAAATCATATGAAAGTCATCATCCATTATCAACGTCCTCACTCGAATTTGATATGTTGCTAAATTTCGACGGTAGAGGAATCAAAGAGGAAAAGAAGGAGATAGTTATGTCGTATTTGTACAAGAGCATTGAGCAAATCTCCAGGCGAAACTGTTTTTTTGGGCTCCGTCCAGTTACCCTGTTCGTTCCGGGATCATTTGGATGGGATCTTGAAACCGAGAAGAACAAGTACGGGCAAAACGTTCATGACTTGCTGTTTTTCATAGGAGCTGCGCAACCCTGAAATCACCGATGGTTTTTTCCCGTTTCACGGGTCAAATCCGTTTGACGGGCCATGGTCAGGATCAGGACCCTGCCGACGCGGCCAGACTCTCGTCCCATCTTGCTTTTCGGTCCACGTTTCTGTGGGTCCATGGAATCGATCAGGGTTTTGCCGAACGACTTCCTCTTCTCATCCATTGGTTGTTTCTCTGTCAAGCATTTCGTGCTTGACCCGCTTCTTTCATCGTTTTCCATGGTTTGAACTCGCATTATTTTCAAGTCTGGTGCTCTGCACGGTCGGTCTTGTGACCTGAGGGTCGCGAATGTCGTGCACTTAATTCTGCACCCTCTGCGCATGCACGTTTTCGTCTCTATACGAGCCCAATTTTTTAGCGGATTTAGAATGAGGCGCGATCTTTGACATTCGCTACCGCCAAGCTGGTGAAGCAACCGGAATCTTGCATGCTAAGAAGCGATGCGTGTTGAACATGGTCTTCAATGTGAGCACATAATGATCAACGCGGTAGGTGAAACCTTTTGATTTTGAGCGAGACCACACTCGAGATAAAGTCCGGTTGAATGACAAAGCGCCGTCATCTTCGAATGAGAAATTCAAATGTCAATCGTAGGGCTACACAACACGGCATCATCCAAGCTGATAAAGACCGCCCCTTGTATAAAGATGACTGGAATGCCACGGACCCTTCGAGGAAGTTCCCTGGTTTTCATTCGCAGGCAAAATGGCGAAAACAATCGGTAGTTGCTATAATCAACTCCCTAACGATTGACGGAAAATTCAAGCATATCAAATGGTGAATCTGGATGCCATCGTTCCAAGTTAAACTGCATAACACTACTCCCTTGCAGACTCCATCTCTACTTTGGAGTAGATTTCAATAGGCACAGTTGATTTGTTCACTTGTCATTTTTCTCCTTGCACCAAAAAAGTTCGACTTGGAATCCAGAGAAACACCAGAGTCACCGCACTCATGTAGAAGTAAAACCAGCCATTTTTCTAAGAAATCAAAATTTGAGATGGGAAGTTATACTATAAGAATAAATGATTGTCTTGATGCGTTAAGATATTCTGATACGTATGCAAGCCTCGCTCAACTCAAGGCATATGATGATATCAATCTACCTCGAGGAGCACAATCCTGTGGCGGACCCCGGGCTCAATATGTACAGGCAAGTTCCGGAAAGGAAAAAGGATGCAAGCCCAACATGTAGCCTCAGAGGTTCGATCAAAATTTTATTTCCAAAGCAAATACTGTTGTGTGACACAACATCGAAAGAATAAAAGATCAAGGCGACAATTTGTAACATAGCTACATTAACTAAATAAATATACAGATTCGAATCCATGAAGTTAGAGATACGTCTCTTCCATCTAGTTCTGCAAAGAACTCAGGGAGATAAGACACCAAATATCGGCTACAAAGTCGACGAGAAAACACTCAGGCACAACCTCAATATGTCACGTAAGTCCTGCAACAAATGAAACAAAAGAACCCTTAGACTGATGCGCCAAAGCAGAAATATCCTACTACCAGCTCCAAAACGATGTATAACAGATGAGAATAGCAAATAATCGTCCAGAGAATGTTCTTACATATTTTGTTGAAAGCAACAATGTCACAGCTCTGGACATATTCATTCACCGGTTCAACCGTAAGATGGTCCTCAATGAGAGTGTCAACCGAAACCAAATCGTCCACAATGGTCATCATAATTTGCATTTTCTTTATACCATAGCCCACAGGTACGAGCTTGGCTGTTTGACATCAAAAATTAATATCAGATAGACTCTCATCTAGCAGAATCTTCAAGGTAGCAGCACCAAACATTTGGTATTAAGTTTTACCAAAAAAAAAAAAACATTTGGTATTAAGAGAATCATATTATTTTACATCCCTAAAATACGTGTGGATTTGAAAGTAACAAGACACACCAAAATTGTAAATAATGTTTCATAATCATGCAAGAACAACTCATGCTACCTTAATGGGCAAAAGGAAAGCTAAGACCCAGTGCAATTTATTAAAGCCAAGGACAAACAAAGGGAACAGAACGTACATGCTCCCCAAAGCAACCCTTCCATTTGGATGCTTCTTACTGCTTCCTCAAGCTTTTGCATGTCAGTCTCATCATCCCATGGCTTCACATCCAACAGCACAGATGACTTGCCAGCTGAAAATAAGTACTGAACGTTAAGATCTCTTTTTATTGTCATTGACTCAATTTTCTAAAGCATGGGGTAGCATGCGAACAGTCCTCAGTGCTTCCATAAAAAATCGATGATGAATGAGCCATGGACCCAATTGTGGGCATCATATGAATTAGGCTATTTTTTGTAAATTAACAATATATTATATAGCTGGAGCAAGCTATGGACAACCTCCTTCCAGACAATTGGATAGATTACTGTAAATTCACATCAAAAACAGGTTTTTTTCCGGATATACTACAATGCCAAAGCAACTTGACCAATCAAGATACCAAAGGAAATAAATTATGAGTGAGGGAACTACGAACAAACACAGAGCTTTGAATCATTATCTCCAATGTGTATATAAAAAACTCACATTCTTTCTTCTTTGCAGATGCCTTGACGGCAGCTGCACGTTCCGCAGCAGCCTTCTTCTCCTCTTCAGTCTCTTCACCAAACAAATCTACATCATCATCATCATCATCCTCCGCAGCTGCAGCCTGCAATAAGCAAGTTTATATTATGGTAAGGTTCTGTATTTAGGTTTCACAATCACGGTTTAAAGAACATAACGCCATTGAACTTCTGTTTTAAAAGTAAATCTTTCAACAAAAGCACAAAAACAGTAATAAAGCATCTATCAACCCCACCCCCCAAAAAAAAAAAAAAAAAAAAAAAAAAAAAAAAGGAAAAAAAGAAAAAGAAAACAGAAGCTTGCCTTTGTTTCATCAACAGGGGGAGTTGCCACTGCCTCCTCAGCGATTGGAGCAAAACCCTCAATAATAACACCACATCCTTCTGCAGAAACACCACTGACATGGGTAAAGTGTTAAACTTTAGAAAAAGGAAGCAAAAAAAAAAAGCCAACTTACAACTAACAAGTAGATGCTCAATCATATGCCTAGTGTGCTGAAGCCAAGATGAATTAAAAACTTAATGTGTCAAGAGAACTTACGAAATCCTCAATAGAGCCTCAATGTGGTTATACCACCTAGACACATTGATGAATTCAGATGATGGGGGCCCCGGAAGTGCTTCATGCACAGTGATGTCATCCTTTGAAGCTTGGTACCTAACATAGCAAAGACAGGAAAAACATCTGCACTTGAACTCGTCTATTGTTTTCTCATTCGAAAAGTAGACAGGGAAGAGCAGATACTAACCCAGTTATGTAGCTACGTGTGAGGAGGTGTTCATCGAGCTTCTTCAGTCCTGCTGCCAAACCAAGGTCATAAAGTGCAACTGCCATTGCTTTCCCAGAAATGGTTCTTTATATTTCTGCAGACGCACAAGAGAAGATTATAAGCATTAGCATTGAACATGAACAAGCTACTTCTTCAATTACCACTCGAATGCCCAAATCATAAACAAGCGAACTGAATGCTCGACACAGATTTCTCTCTCCCGATAATAATCATCAACATGCACATAAGTAAAACGAGATCCCCCAGAGAGAAACTCCAATTAACAATATCTAAGCAACCCGATACAAGAAACGCCGACAACTACGTCAACTAAGCATTCGCATGAATTAGCTTCGCCCATCCATCTCTTCGAGAACACTAGCAATCTAGCATCATCAATCAAACAGAAGAAAGACGCCCTTTTTAAATCTAATCCATGCAGACAAAGCCCACAATCGGATCTCGTCTCTCCTAAATGTGCATCGGTCACCATCATCGATTCATACACTCGATAAATCAATGACCTTTATCGTCGAACAAGACCCGCATCACTGACTTCCGAATATAAAATGACCGCAGATTTGCAGGAAAAACGGGAAAAAAAAAAAAAAAAAAAGGAACTGATCGGGACATTCACAGGAAAGAAAGAAGAGGAGAAACATCAAGAAATTCCCTCTACATTGCAGAGAGATTATTACCTGAAGATACAGAGCAGGCTGCTGGGACTTGGTGTGCGGGTGTGGAGATGGAAGTTAAAAATTAGGGTTTATATCTAAGGAAGGAGAAAGAGCTCCGGCGTGAGGATGATATGGCGATTTCTCTCTGCCAGAGAGCACCGGATCATAATTTCCTTTATTAGATTTACCATAATTAACTCACACATCCACCATTAAATATCGAAAAATCTAATTGCAAAACTAATTCCAAACACAGGTATCAGTAATCTAAAAGTGAATGTGCAAACTCTTTTATCACGATGGTGGTCATAATCGTTTTATGTATTATGATTCTAAAAGTACCTCTAATCACCGCAAATTTGGCGCCAATTAAAGAAAGCATGATCTGGCTTTTCCTCATAAGACTCTCTGTTCTTCCTCTCCCTGCCTTCGCAACTATTTCCGTATCCATTCTGATGCCTTGAACTCAGATAGACAGGAAGCGACCGCCACCGTATAACGACCGATTTTCAAGGTTCATTCTACTGACGAAAAGAATAAGCTCCGCTTCAAGAACGATCCCACGAATCAATGTCTTGTTTGTTGATGTTAGAATAATTATGTATTAAATCAGGCATTTATCTAATAGTTTAAACTTTTAAAATAATTAACGGCAATCGCATAAAATCTCACGGTTAAGTTGATTATGCTCATGCGATAGACTTCAATTCTCCTCGTTATGGATTAGAGGATTATGTTAGTAATCCCCAATACAAATTGGTAAGAATGATTATATTAGGGGATATGTCAATGTTGTGAATTAGGGGATCATGTTAGTGATTTTCCGTGAAAATTAACAATAAAGACTATATGAGGGGACCATGTCGGTGTTATGGATTAGGAAATATAATATGTATTGTAAAGAAGGGGATCGGTAATTTTTGTGAAAATTGGCATGAAAGAATATATTAGGGGATCATGAGCAAAACCTCAACTGTGACTTATTTTTGTGTTGCCTTGGCCAATCGATAACCATCCACAACTAGTTTGTCCAATAAATTAATTGTGTTGCCTTGGCCAATCGATAACCATCCACAACTAATTTGTCCAGTAAATTAATTGGCGCTAGCTTGACCAATTGCAACTCCCGCAACAAATCCTTTAATTCCTCCATCTTTGCACGATTAATCATCACATTTTTCCTTTAATTCCTCCATCTTTGCGCCGTTAATCATCACATTTTGAGTCTCAATTCCTTCTCATCCAACCCATTCTACTTGGCCACAACAGAGAAGAAAGAGTTCTAGCCAAGAACATTGGGGCCATCAGTGGCCTTTTTTTTTGGGGGGTTGTGGGGTGGTGTGGGGTCTAAATATGAGGTTTTATTTATATCATTCGAGGGCTACCCACAACTGGGGCATCCTACAAAGCAAAGCCCAAAGGGCAGGGGGTGAAAAAGTCCAGTCATAAGGAAGACAACAATTCTTATGAGTCTTCGCAGCCTAATCAGCAACCATGTTAGAACTTCTTGGGCCAAACTCAAGCCTCACAGACGAGAGGCCCACAAGGATTTGAGAGCATTCTTTCATAAGCAGGCGTGCTTCCCATGAGTACTAATCTGCAGAGTTCAAAGCACTTATCAGATCAAAATGATTTGACTAGATGCAAACTCTCTCCAAACCCTTTCTCTGCACAAACTGAAGTCCTTCGAGCAACGCTAGGGCTTCGACCTGAGCTAGAGTTGAAGCTTTAATAGATTTGGTACGCGTCAGTGGCATGTTTTATCAGGCAATATCTCTCTCTTACTTCAAAGGTCATATGGCCTCATTAAGGAGTTGCTGTTTGAAGAAGATCCCCCGATTTATCAGGAAATTAGGGTGAAGGACTTAATCACTCACTACTATGCAAAAGGACTCAATAAGAGTTTATGCACCAGAACGTTTAAAGCTATGAATTATGTTGGATGTGTAGATTCAAGGGTTTTCACTGTTGATTGACGATTGTACACATTTGATCTGCATAGTTTCTCGCATTAACCCTCGGCAAAGCATCCCAATATGCTTAGACGGAACAGAGTATATGTTTGGTAGTGGCTAGCAACCCCTCCTTTTGTTCCTATTGTGCATTAAGGAGAGGTTTTGTGCTCCTGAAGTAAAAATAAGAGAAGGAATCATGATTGAGTTTACCATACTTGTTCTTGTCGTCCCTACAATCTATAAGTTGGTAGAGTTGCCAAGTTTACTAATCCCAAATGAAACTCTATAGAGGATTATCTTGTGGAATTGATCTATAATGTTTAGATCGTTAAGGTGCGTTTGGTTGGCAAAGATTTTGAAAGTTCATTGGAAAAATGTAAAGCGGTTTAACCTAAAGGACTTTAGGCAAATACAAATGTCATTTGGTAAATTATGCTTTAAGAAACAATTTTAAGAGAAATTCCATTTTATAGAAAACACATTTAAAAAGCCCTTTGCATGATTAATATTAGTTTTTTTTTAATTTTATTTGCTTAAAATTGAAAAAAAAAAATTTATACAACTTTTTAAAAATAAATTTTGACAATAATACTAAAACATCAAATACATATATAATATTTTTAAAAGACCAGACCCTTCATCGGAATTTTTTAATTTTTATTTGTTTAAATTTGAAAAAAAAAATAATGTATGCAACTTTTTAAATATAAAATTTGACAATAATGCTAAAAAAAAAATCAAAAAATATATATAATTAAAGAAAAAAATACCAAATCCTTCATCGAAATTTTTTAATTTTTATTTGTTTAAAATTGGAAAAATAATGTATGCAACTTTTTAAATATAAATTTGAAAATAATGCTGAAAAATCAAATACATATATATATGTATGTATAATTCTTTTAAAAAAGAGGACCAACCTCTTCGTCGGAATTTTTTAATTTTTATTTATTAAAATTGAAAAAAATAATGTATGTAACTTTTTAGATATAAATTTTGACAATAATGCTAAAAAAATCAAATATATAAATAATTTATTTAAAAAGACCAAAATATATTTATTTTTTTAGTATTTATATAATTTTGATTTTTTTAGCATTATTTTGGCATTTAAAAAATAATAATGATAGCAAAATTAGAAATTTGAAGAATAAGTTATGATAGTTTTGGAAAAAAAGAAATAAGTTTCAGTATTTGGCTAAATGCCGAAAACTTAGGTCTTTGCATGACAACATTTCGTTCCTCAAAATTTACGTTCTTTGGTTAGAACAAAAAAAGAACAGAAACTTGTTTGGTAAAATATTTGTTAGAACAATTTCTCAATTTTTGTTCCCGTTTTGTTCAGGAACAGTTTTGAGAAGCAAAAAAGTTGCTTCTTGTTAGGGAACAATTTCTAGAAGCAAGCTTATTTTCTTTTTAATTTTATTTCTTTTTGCGACCACCGTCAACCGCCCGGAGCCACCGCCCGCCGCCGCCGGCCGCCGACCGCCGCCGCCGGTCGCCGATCGCCGTCGCCGCCGCCCGGTTGCCCGCCGCCGCCGCGCCGCCGATCGCCGCCGCATGCCGCCGCCGCGCCGATCGCCGCCGCCGTCGCATTTCTATTCTTTTTCTATTCGAGGAGTAGAAATTTTGTGTCGTTATCAAACGGGGTTCTTTCTTTCGAAATTGTTAGGAGCGAAATAGAAAAGAACTATTTCTAAAAAAACTCTTCAGGGAACAGAAGCGTTGTCGTACGCGGCGCCCTTAAAGTTAGTTCTTATTAATATTGAAAGCTACTTCAAAATGATTGTCAAATAGTCTAAAGATTTCTCCAAAGGGCTTTGAAGGCTGAAAGTTCATTGAGAATGTTAAACCAAATGCACCCTAAGTATGACTTGCTGATGCTGACTTTCTGAATTTTGCTGATCACGTAAAAAACCTTGTCCCTTTCTATGCCATGATACAAATGTCACGGTTGGTTTGGACAATGCAATAAGCCCATAAGATGATGATGAATGAAATAGTCATTTCACTGAGTCCTGTTCGAAATTGACGTGCATGAATTGGTAGGAACATCATAATGACACAAACATCATTTTTCATCATCCTGTTTTGCAACACGATGGCGATGGTGGTAGGGATTAGCGGTGGAGGTTTTTTTTTTTGGAGGGGGGCGCAACTGGAACTGGCCATTTGCGAGGTTTGTTTTCATGGTTGTGGACGATTGATTGGAGTTCAATGATAATAGGAAGACTACTCTTTCGAAAAAAATCAGTGGGTCACGGTTTATGTATTTTTCACATCCATGATCTTGTTTCTTATTTTACTTGAGAGCGTACTTCTCCGATAATAGTGCCCTGATGCAAGGGAAAGTTGCCACGTGACATCAGCAGTGAAATCAAAGTGATTTAACATCAGTTGTTGTATGTCATCAACAATCTCAATAATTCTTGGGCACCATGGATTGAAGCAGTCGCCATCTCACCTTAAATATTGCTTGTATTCGAAGGAGCTTATTCTTCTTGCCGACAATCCATGCCCGTTGTCTTTAACTCGCCATCTGAATTCCTGGCCCTATTCTTCCAATTGATGCACAAATACCAACGTGATTTGCTCGTTGCGAAATCTCTAGGGCATCCAAGATCCTCCCCGTTGTCGTTTGTCTATGTCACCACAAGGGGAGGGAATCCTGAAATTCCGAGCATCCACTTCCTCTTCAATGTAACTTGTCCGTGTCTTTTATCAGCCGCGCTTTCCTCTACGGCTCCGAACATCATCTTCATTGTATCCTTGCCTGACTGTCTTGTTGTATTCTTTGTCGTGAGAGAGAGAGAGCAAGAAAGAAAGATTAATTCCATCAATGCTTCGGACAAATTTGGCCAATTCTGGTCTTTGGAACCCAGCGTGGCCACTAGCCGAAAAGGAACTTCGACCAAAGGATACGAACAGAAGTCTGATTATTAATCCGGACTCTCTTTAGACTCCCATCCGTCAATGAGTGTCTGTCAAATTTTAAAATGGAAAATCTTGTGAAGAATTACCTTCAAAACATAGCGCCGACACTATCATAGAAAATGATCATTTTCATGCCGGTCCTACTAAAGAAATGGGTTGGAACGGCGACTTGATTTATAAAGCTCTAATTTTCTACTTGATGTGCCTGTTAAGTAGAAAGTGACATTCAGATCCTAATGTTGAATCCTAGGTCCGTCGTCACTTGAAGATACTGTATTCTCGTGATCTTGTTCTTCCAAGAATATCATTTTGTACCCAGGCAGTGTTTTTCGTGTGTATTCTTCACTTATTCTTACATAAATTAGTACAACCAATGTGTTTGTCGCAGGAGTGACGGAAACTTTCGAAAACCATGCTTGGAAGGTGGGGAAAGAAGCTTATCCCAGCCTTACATGGCATGAACTGACAAGACTTAATCGAAACTTTGCGATATGGGCTTAGCCAAATGCTTTACGATAATAACAATAGTTTTGAAAGACTTTCGAGGAGACAAGGGGGAAAGAGAGAACACGTCCAAAGAACACAAAAACCAAACGCAACGCATGCTGTAATTTAAAGCACAAGTGAACCAAAACGTGATGGAAACCATTTAGGTGATGCCAAAAAAATAAAAAAAGGATATGTTCATTAGAAATCCTAAAACTTCTCACCAAAGTACAATTGATTGAGTCATACAACTTATAAAAAGTGCAATCAATTCCTAAAACTTATTAAACTGATTAAATCGAGTCATTCCATTAACTCCATCCAATTTGATTAAAGGAAGATGCCGACATGATTTCTTAAAATTATTTTTCTCTTACTTGGCGATGACGTGGCTCAATCATAAAATATAAGACGTTTAGTCATTTTAATCTAAATATAATTTTAATACTATTTTTATTTTTATTTTTATTTTTAAAAAATAAGCTAAATTCAGAAAAGAAAAAGAGTTAGGTTGGTAGGACTACAAGCACTCACCTCCTCCACCCCCACCATCTCTGGGAGGGGCTAGCAAGGGTGGGGGTGAGCCAACAGGGGTCACCATGGCTCAACCAGGGGTTAGCGACCCTCGCCAATAGCAAGTGAGGGCCTACTAGCCCTCACCCATTCTAGGCGAGAGTGGCAGCCCTCCCCCAACCCTGGCCTAGATTGGGCTAGGGTCCATCAACCCTTGACCCTCGCCTAGGTCTACATGAGGGCTAGCGACCCTCATTCGATTTAGGCAATGGTCAAGGGAGGGTTGCAACCATTATTGGCCCTTCTCGGCGATGGTGGGGCGGCTGTGGTGGTAATGAGGGTTTGCAACCCTACCTGCTTGACTTCTACTTGTTTGTTTGTTTGTTTTTTGAATTTATCTTATTTTTGAAATTTTAATTAAAATAAAATTAGCATTAAAAATCTGATTTAAACAAAAGTAATGTCGTTTTAGTCTTATATTTTATGATTTAGCCACGTTATCACCACGTAAGAGAGAGATAATATTTTTTAGAAAAATTCACATCAACATTTTTTAGTTAGTCAAATTGAATGGAGTTAACGAAATGATTCAAATTTAACTAATTTGACAAGTTTTATGACTTAATTGCACTATTTACAAGTTTTAGAACTCAATTACATTTTTATAACAAGTTTTAGGACTTCTATTGAATATATTCCAAATTAAAAAAAAAAAAAAAACACACACACACACACAAACAAGCAAGATGATCTACAAGACCTAGAACACAGCTTAGACGCCGGATGTGCCGCCCCTGAATGATCTTTGACAGCGAGCGTTCGGCCTGTTCTTGGACTCAGATTTGACCCCAAAGCGAGCCCGAACCAGCCTGACATGTTCACAAGTCTTGAAAAACCAATCAAGGCCGGCGTGGGACGCGCGGCACGGGCCAACAATGCTGGACAGCGGCTGGACGCCGGTTGTCCAGCTTGCTCCGAATTCAAAGACGGGCATGAACGTACATACAAGATGCTAGATTATCTTTATGATAAGTATGAACGCAATTATCGATTAAAACAATACAAACTAATTCTCATCTAGATGGAATATATGAACAAACTGTCCACATTGCAATAAAATAAAACAGCGCAAGCTATGAAATCAATCAAAACATATTTATAAAAGCAATAAATTCAAAGCTGAACGCCAAGCGAATCAATTCAGACCGCACCGTCTTCAAGACGAGTCGCCACGTGTTTTTGGCTCGGTTGGAACGCACTTGGGGAACAAAAACTTGGACAAAATCAAAGTAAAACATCAGCGGGCCTATGGATTTGAATTAATCCAATAATTGGAGATAAAGTCAGTGATTTTTACTTTCAAAACACCACGAAAGTGGGCAGAAACTTCTTCAACGGTCAGCTTCCACCTTTGGGTCGATCACTTTTCCTCCTCAGCCGAACTGGTCCTTGGTTTCTTTGTCCTCACGTTCAGCCACTCAACTAAACACAATTTTGCTCACAGCGTATTTTCGGGATAATTGCCAAGAAAAAATTATATTTATTAGACACATGACTATATAATCTAAACTTTTTAACTTGACAAATTTAATTAAAAACATATTGACGATTTACTAATGTAGTTATTTCGGTCAATTTTGATCGAAAATTACTAATGAAGACATGGCACATCTTACATAAAACGGTCAAAACTAACGTTGATAATTTTTTTATCTAAATTTTTTCTTTTTTCCTTTTTTCATTTTTATATTTTAATTTTTTTTAAAACACAAAAACTATTAGCACTGATCATGCCATATATAACGATCGGCGTCCATGTTAGCCAATGTTGCTAAAATTTGCTGAAATGATTGTATTGAAAAATCGTGAAAAATGTTTAAGACTAAATTAGCTAAATAAAAACCTTGAGAATTGAATTGACAAATGTATAATAGAGTTGTGACTTTTTTTTTTTTTTTTTTTTTTATAATAATTTTGTGGTGATGTTTCCACAACCGATTCTTCAAGCAGCTCCACAATAATTCTACGTTTGTTGCAATTTTGTCCTCTCTTCTTATCCCCAGCTCGGTCGTTTTTCCTTCCTATCTCGAGCTGTCAGCTGATTCTCTATAAAAAGAAATTGTTGGTCAAATAATCCCCACCTTCCATTGACGTGGCTCCTATTCGAATCGTTCCGGATATGTCGCGGGTTTATCTTCAAAAAGATATGCAAATACATCCTCTTCTATCATGGCCAAAACTCCATATTAAGATTCAACCGAACATAGGACCTCAAATTCAGCCATTTTATCCTCAAACTTTGGATTAAGACCATTTCGACCACCTCCTGCAAACTCGGTGTCCTAACCAGTTCCCAACAATATGATCAACTCCCACAATCCTGGTGTTCTGTTATGTCCAATCCCACGTTCATGGAGTCGAAGCCAATCCCACAATCTTGGGGTTGCAACCGAAATTGTATTCAAATGACTTGCAATCTTTGGCCGATGAAAGGGTAAAGGAAAGAGTAGCCGAAATTTCCATAGAGACCCGACTCGAGTGGGAATGGTCCTTAAAATTCAAATGAGTCTGAGACCCCCTCACCTTTGAATTCTAGCTCATCTTGTGTGTCGGGCCACCTATCAAGTTAATTTAGATGAAATTAGTAGTAGGACCCATGTTTTGTTCCGTGCGAGCACGTTGTTCCTAATTTTGAATGTCCAATATCTAAATGTAGTAAGAAATGCGAATGTGAGACTAAGGGGTTAAATTTTGTCGATATCGACGAGTTCAATCCCTATTTTCCTATGAAATAAATGAAAAGGTTCTCGAGTGAAAGTTTAGATGACGACGGGATGTTTATGCCATTTGTGATTTGGCGATTCTTTTGTTTTGCTGAAAGCTTGAATAAGAAGAGCGTTAAGCGAGAACTTTTAGTAGGATTAGAAGAAGGTGACTTAAGTTCTTGTTATTCCATCAAGCCATTTTTCTCTCTTTTAATGAAATTATGTAGAATTAGAATTGATTATAGTAAGAAAGAGATATTTCCGCAGCTCATTTAAAATGTTTGATAACGTTTACGTTCTTTTTTTTTTGTTTGGGGAATGTAAACAAAAAAAAAAGTGTTTGTTCTAACAATTTTTGAACAAAAAATGCATTTGGTAAATTTGTTCTAACAAAAAATATATAAACACGTTTGATAAATTTTTGTTCTTTTTTTGTTTCTTTTAATTTTTAAATATTTTTATTTTATTTTTCATTTTTATTTTTATTCTTTCGGCGGCGGCCTCGCCCGGCCACGGCGAGGCTTGCCGCCCCGGCGAGGCCGAGCCTCACCATCGTTGGGCGAGGCTCTCCGGCCCCTGGCGAGGCCGAGTCTCGCCGTCATTGGGCAAGGCTCGGCGTCGCCGGCCCTCGACGGCCGGCCATGGCCGAGGCCGAGGCCGGCAACCGGCCAAAGAGAAAGAAGAAGAAAAGAGGAAGAGAAGAGAAGAGAGAGAAGAAGAAACAAGAAACAAGAAATTGTTTAGAACGAGAAACAAGTTTTTTTTTTTCGTTTACGTTTCTTTTTTTTTAGAACGAAAAAAAAAAAAAATAACACAGAACAAAAAAAAAAAAAAAAAAATAACGAAACGCAACCAAACGCGTTTACGTTTTTTTTTTCCTAACAAAAAAACAGAAAATCTGTTTATAAATAGAAACAAGAAGTGAAAACATGCAGCCCCTTAGCTTCGGAACAGGTTTTTTCTCCCTTAAGTGATCAAAGTGACCTTGAAGCTTAAGTTAACAGATCGCTTGAACCTTTCTATCCTCCTCTCACGACAGAGCTTTCCTTCATCATTCCTAGCATCATCTTCATTATCTTCTTACTTGACATCGCGTGTCTTTGTCATTGACGGCAAGAAACAGGATCAACCCCATTAATACTTTCAACCAAATTAGCCATGGATTAATAGATAAGCAAAGTCTTAAAAAAAGCCTTAAGTGAACCCGTTCTTTTAAAAATGGCCTAAAATTGATTTTGTCTCACAATAAGGACCCGAAATGGGGGTCATTTTTTCAAAGGAGAGCCCATGTCATGTATGTTTTAGTTTAGATAATTCAAGAACTACAAGGTGTTTAATGATTCTCAATTCATTGGAAAGATGGAATATCAAAGGCCGTTGTCTTTTCTGTCTAGAGTAAATAACTTCATGAAATGTGCTTTTCCTTTTTAAATTTTTCCCAATTTTTGAATATCGCATTATCTTCATGTTTCAAGATGACAATAGCTATTTGAGTGGTAACGAGATGACCAATGCTAGCAATTTCCCTGGATAATGGGATTAGCCACAAAGACTAAAATCTTCTTTAGTTATCCATAGGCAATTTAGTAGGACGACTCTGTAAATTACAACAAAGTACATGAAAAATTGTATTCCTATAAAAAGAAGTATCAAATCTACGGTTAACAATTCCAAGCCATTTTATTCCAAATTAAATCCTAAAAAATACATTGTCGAGAAACAAATCATCATATATTTCCGAACAAGGTGAGTAAATAAATGAAAAACTAGGTATGAACAATATCGGGTACGTGAACAGTGAATAAGCATAAAGATCCGACAACGATATCGAGTCAGTTAAGATTCAATATAAGGTGGCGACTCTCCATACGGGCTCGCGCAGCCGGTCCAACCCATGACGAGGGAAATCTTGTCGATCTCGTCATGGCCGATCGTTATGGTGAGATCGCAATCGGGCGAAATTGATTCGAGCCTTCCAAAAGACTTCTTTCGCGACTTTGACCGTGACTTCATTGGGCAGAGATCGTGCATCCTATTTGGCGACGCGGTAAGAGAGAAATTCCCCCTAGTGCGATGATGATTACGCAAGACAACGACGCAACACCCCTGCTGACCAAAAAAGAAGAATCGGGAAGGAGGAGAGCAAAGAACGGAGCAGCGAGGGCTGCCGTGTCCGACCCATCTTGTGACCGTTGGGGGACCGAGACGAAGAGCCTCGTACGTCGACACATCCCGATTGGGCTCTTGTTGGATCCCGGGGAGCCTCGTACATCTTCACTGTAGTAATGCTTTTTGAGTGCACGATTTGAAAATACCAGTTAGCATGTGGTGGTGACCCAATCGTAGGAATCCGAAGAGTCGTCGAGCGATTTGATTTGAATTTCCTATCTTTTTTTCTTCTTTTTTTTTTTTAGGGTGGCGATGAGATCGAGGGTGGTGTATTTAAACTCATAAAGATGGAAGACAGGATCGAATAGGAAAGGAAAATTGGGAAAAAAAGAGAAAGAAAGTGTACTTTAAAAGCAAAACAAGAATATAGTGACAGACGGGTGCGAAGGGAAGATGAGGGGTGGGAAAAAGCAGCATATTCACGATAGCGACCCCCAACGACGCGGTTCGACCGGAACCCGAGAAGGCGAAGCGGTCAAGTAAAAAACACAAAACCAAAACAGTGGAAGCGCGCCGTGAGGTGACGGCGATCGCGAAAGGACGCAAATGCCCTCCCCCGCTCCCTTCCCCGATATTCAACGGGAGCCGTTGGAGGTGGAGTGGGACGGACGTCACCCAACACGTAAGCGCCTGTTTTGAGGGTGTCTCCGTCTTCTTCCCCCCAAAAAAATAAGAGCTCTCTCTGTCTCTCTAAATTTCCGCAGTAATTTGGGAGTATTGCAATCTCTCTTCTTCGCTGTTCAATCTCTCTCTCTCTCTCTCTCTCTCTCTCTCTCTCGAAGGAAAGCGCGTCGTCCATCCCCACCCGATCGGGCAAAAAAAAAAAAAAAAAAATCTAAAAATCTACTTTGCGCGGCCGAAGCAACCACCACCGTCCGCCCACCGATCTGCGCGGTAGGATTCCGATTCCCTCTCTCTCTCTCTCTCTCTATCTTTCTCTCTCTATATCCCTCTTCGTTTCGGTGTCTGTCTGTATTATCCGGATGCGAGATCGATCGCCTGCTCTTCCCCGGCGATCTCTGGTTTTGATCTGCCCTTTCCCCCTTTTGCGCTTTTCTTAGTTAGGTTTTCCCGTCGATTTGTGCGGTGGAATGAGGGTTTTTCTCTTTTTCTCTCTTTTTTTCTGTTTTTCGGTGTAGTTTGGTCTTTGGTGGAAGATGAGCGATCACGTGGTGCTTTCCGTGGACCGGCTGGTGCGGCCGGTGCCGGTGAGGGATGAGGCCGAGGCCTCGTCATCTTCGTCGTCGTCGAGGAGCGGAGGCGGCGAGGCGGCCGAGGTGGAGGGGAATGAGAAGGAGGAGGAGGAGGCGCCTCTGATTCAGATGGCCGAGTGTCGCATTTGCCAGGACGAGGACAGCGTGAGCAACTTGGAGTCTCCCTGTGCCTGCAGTGGCAGTCTCAAGGTACGATTTTTTTTTTTTTTTTTTTTTTTTTTTTTGTTGAAGATGTATAGTTGGGGTGTACGTGTATTCTCGTCTCTGCGCGAGAAGCGTGTTTCGCGGTGCTTTTCTTTGCTCTCCACAATTCGCTTTGAAGTTTATGGGAATTTTCCGCGCTGTTTCCTATAGCTTTTGAAAAACTGAAACAAAAGGATTGCCGCATTTTTTGACCCTCGAAAGGGAATAGGGTTGTATCATTTTCCGCCTTGAGTTGAGAAGGGAAAATTGGAGATGATCAGCTGATTTAGAAAGTTGGGGCTGTGTTTGGGTTTGCAGAAGTTTTTCAATTTCCTTTCTAGTGCAATCCTGCGTAAAATCTCAAATTGTGTCAGTTAATTTTAAGAGCAAAAGTTATGAGCTGAAAACCACTTTGTGATGTTCTCATCCTATTCATGCTAATGAGAATAGGGAGGCTTGGAATGTTGAAATAAGAAACACAGTTTTGCAAATTTTGCTGGATCACAAAGACATTTATTATTTTCATTATCAAAGGGTATGATTTCACTTACATAAAATGATTTGTGTCGTGTAATATGCTAGATTTCCTTTAGTAACAGTGTATGTGCTTTCCAGTATGCTCATAGGAAGTGTATCCAGCACTGGTGCAATGAGAAAGGCGACATAACATGTGAGATTTGTCATCAGGTATGATTCTGGGTCCATACCACTGCATGTTGTCATGCTATGAATTTTGTGAATTTTATGCTATTAATTCCACAGCTAATATCTCACTAAAGGACATCATAAATCAGTTTGTGATGCATTCAACTGGAAGGTTTTACAAATTGGGCAGTGTATGCTGTCATCTTGTTATTCAGAAAGATCGGAAAGAACAGATTAACATGCAGTCATATGATTTTCTGTGTTGAAAGTACTTGTTTTTACTATTTATGATCCCAATATAGAGACAAGATAAATACCATTCTGGTTTTGCCTTTGGTCTGTCAGTGTCATCGTAGACAGAATCTAACCCCCCTTTTTTGCACATGTTAAATAGCAATTTCAGCCCAATTATACTGCCCCGCCTCGCCCACCTGTAGACACCACAATCGATATCGGGTAAGTTAAGAGTTTTTTTGTATTTTTCTTCGTAAACGCAATTGGAGCTAGATTCCTATTCTTTAAACTTGTGAAAATGCAACAAACGAATTTATTTCTCTAAAAATTAAAAACTAAAATTATTCAGCGCAACAGAGGACTTTTTGAAGATAATACAGACCATTCTCTTAGAAATTTACTTCTGCAATTCTGCCAGTCCTCTTTTTATTTAACTAACTGTGGACTTTCTTTTCAGTGGAGGCTTGACAATATCTGGAACTCCACTGGACCTGCGAGATCCTCGTCTTCTAGCACTTGCAGAGGCAGAGCGTCACTTTTTGGAAGCTGATTATGATGAGTATGCTGCTTCAAATGCCAGTGGAGCTGCATTCTGCCGCTCAGCTGCTTTAATTGTAAGAACTCAAATTTCTGAATCCTGTAGTCTATAACTTTGCTTCCTCAGATTCTTATCCTGTACAACTGTATTACTGATATTTTGGGAAGAATGAGCCTTATTATTGTGCTTCCTCTAAACTCTCTCATAATTTTGCAACTGTGGTTCTTGGCAGTTAATGGCCCTTCTGCTACTGCGGCATGCGTTGACCATTCCCGATGATGATGGTGGAGATGACGATACATCCACTTATTTCTCTGTAAGCTAATCTTAAACAGTCCTATAGCTTCTTGAATATCTTGTAGTTGTAGCCACAAAATAATATCTGGCTCAACCAATTTCATTCATCCTTTTCAGGTCTTCTTATTCCGGGCTGCTGGGTTTCTTTTGCCCTGCTACATAATGGCTTGGGCTATCAGCATCTTGCAGCGGCGCAGGCAGAGACAGGCAAGTCTCTTCTTTATCCTCTTGTTTTGCTGGTATTTTCTGCAGGATTCACGTCTCCTCAACCTATTAATATGTTGTCACCTGAGTGTCTAGTTAAACAGAAAAAATGATCCGGTAAATCCTTAAAATGATGGTTATTGTGGGGTAGACGTGGCAGACTGTAGTAGAACTTGGCAATGTTCAAAGATGTAGCTAGTTAGTGTTGAGCTAATTTTTTTATGTTGCATTGATGAATTCTGTGGTGAAGCAGGAGGCTGCAGCATTGGCGGCAAGGCAAGTTGCTTTTGTACTCCAATCCGGGCAAAATGGGGGACTGCATTTCACGATAGCACCTGTAACCCCAGTAACAGCTCATGACGAACCTGTATGATCTGTAGCGTGAACTGCGGTACCATTCGCTACCACCAATTCACTTGCGGTGAGGAATGTAAAAGAGCTCATCCGGCCAACCAATTATGTATGCATATGTTTTCTTCTCTAATTTCTGGAAGTGATTATATACTGGGAAAAGCCCATATTAGATACGATGCCCCTCTTGGTTTTGCCTTCTTGTAATTATTCTTTCTTATTTTGCATTATTTGGCATCAGCCTTTAATGGCTCATGGAAAACTTCTCAGTTTGTGTACCAAATTCTGATTTTGCTATTACCAGTTATTCCTTTCATTAGGAAGTTGTGTTGGCAGATCTGATTGTGGCTCATTTCTATTTTTTAGTGGTTTCTTTGAAACCCGGGCCTATTTCTGGAATCACGAAATTCTTGGTTCTTGATGCCACTCTAAATCTGAAACTGGAAGGGAGAATTGGAGTTTTTAGAATTAAAATTCGTTATACTTCTTCTCTTGACTAGCCCTTAATCTTAAAGAAGGGGCTTCTGAAACATGTTGGTTCGTAGCGAGCAAAGTCTCCCTTGGGGAAGCACTGAGCACTTAGTCAAATCAATTGGAGAATTACGCATGGCTTCCAACAAAGAGGGAGAGAAGGATTGCCGTGAAGATTTTCATGTAGTGTCACCCCCTTTGTATTTGCGGGTTATCGAGACCAATGCGTTGGAAGCAAATAGAACGAACAAACTTGGACTAAGCGTAAGATGAAAGAAACTTGAAATGTGCTTTATTAGCCAGTAAAGATGAATTATTAACGTGCGAACATGACCTGTCGTCCTTACTCGTTAAGCAAACACGCGCACCTAGTTTAAAATCCATCAGCATTCGGACTCCGAAAAGAGGGCCTTCAAAGATGGGGACGCGACAACGCACTCA
This sequence comes from Eucalyptus brandiana, assembly GCA_014182725.1. Lineage (NCBI taxonomy): Eukaryota > Viridiplantae > Streptophyta > Magnoliopsida > Myrtales > Myrtaceae > Eucalyptus > Eucalyptus brandiana. The sequence goes on from CM024669.1 coordinate 38,221,941, forward strand.
GGTCCACTCTCTGCTTTATTTTATTTTCTTTTTTTCCAGAAGCTTTTGCGACACTTCCTTCGTTTTCCTCTTCCCGCAGAATCGGTCTTTTGCAGGTAGACTGTCCAGGGTGGACCGGCTCAAGTCAATAAGCTCTAGGAAAGTCCCCTCTTTAAGACCGACCTCGAGAATCTGCAAATGCTACAGGATTTTCCTTTTCATTTTCTCGTTTTGCATTCCTGTAGAGTCGATTAAAATAAATCTTATTACCAAATATAGAACCAGATGGGTACTCTCAAATTTTGATTGTAAGGGGCTGTTTGTTAATATTCTTTGTTTTTGTTTATGAACAAAGTTTCTATTTTTTTGTTCCAAAAAAAAAAAAAACGTAAACGCGTTTGTTTGCGTTTTTGTTAAATCTATTTTTTTTCTTAACACATTTAGGCAGAAATAAGAAAAACGTGTTTCTTATTTTTGGAATAATTTTTAAGAACAAATTTTCTCTCTCCTCTCTTTTTCTTCTCTTTTTTTTTCTTCTTTTCTTTTTCTTTTTTCTTTGGCCGGTCGCCGCCTCGGCCATGGCCGGCGGCGACGGGCCGTCGAGGGCCTTCGACCTCGCCGAAGTGTCGCCGGCCCCCGGCGAGGCCGAGCGTCGCCAACCCTTGGCGAGGCTTGGCCTTGCCTTGGTTGGGCGAGCCCGAGCTCACCCAACCACCAGGTGAGGCTCGTTGGCCGGCGGTGGCCGGCGAGGCCGAGCCTCACTTGTTGGCCGGGCGAGCTTGGGCTCGCCGGATTTGGGTGAGCCCGAGCTCGCCTAGCCAAGGCAAGGTCGAGCCTCACCGGCGCGGGGTAAGGCCGGGCGAGCTCGGGCTCGTCGAATTTGGGTGAGCCTAAGCTCACCTAGCTAAGGCGAGGCCGAGCCTCGTTGGGAGCCGGCGAGCCTCGCGTGGCCGGGCGAGGCCGCCGGCCCTTGTCAGTCGGTCGCCGGCCATGGCCGAGGCCTGCGACCGGCCAAAAGAAGAAAAAAAGAAAAAGAAACAAAAATAAGAAAAATTAAAAAAAATTAAAAGAAACAAAAAAAAAAAAAACACAAATTTATCAAACGTGTTTTTGTTCATTTTTTATTCTGGAATAAGTTTACCAAACGCGTTTTTTGTTCAAAAATTGTTCCCTAGAACGAAAACACTTTTTTTTTTTTTTTTTTAATTTCGTTCCCTGGAATAATTTTTAAACAGAAATGTTGCCAAACGTGCCCTAAGCGGCCTCTAGCGGAAGACGAGAGAGTATTGGACACTGTAGCTTACTCTTGACCTGACAAGGTCTTGTAAGGACAACTTGTTCCGTAGATTAAGTGCCCGTTTGGTTCGACTTTTGGGGAATGCATTTGCAAAAATACAAATACCTTTGGGTGAATGAGGTTTTCCGAAATGCAAATAACGTTTGGTAAAATTTGCATTGAAAAACAACTTTGACTAAAATACCATTTGGAAAAATTTGTATTTGTAAATTACTTTTATTAAATTAAAAAAAAAAAAAAATTTCTTTTGAAGTTCGATCACCGGATCACGGATCTAGTAGCCGATGGCTAGATCTAGCTGCCTAAGGTCGTGTGACCTCAAGCGACTGTCTGGGTCGCGCGATTCAGGCGATGGCCGCCTAGGTCGCGCGACCCAGGCGTTGCTTGAGGTCCGATGACAGTCGCCAGGGTCGGGCAACCCTCAAGCGGCAATCACTGACGCATTGCCGGCACGTGCAACCCCTTGGCCGGCGGTCGTCGGCCTTCGATGGGCTTCGCCATGCATTTTGGAGAAGATGAATAGTAATCGGAACTTATATTCTGAAAATGTAAATTTCCAAAAAACCTTCAGACCTGTTTTGGACTAAGGGCCCTTAGAGTCTTTTGGAGATACAATCGCATCTTGCCAAAGTCACTTAAAAAATCGAATCACGCATTTGCATTTGGCCAATGGACTTTAGACTTTCAAAGCTCATTCCCAAAGCTGAACCAAACAGGGCCTAAGTATAGGACAACAATTCGAGGTTGTAGCAGGTTAGAGACACATGAAGTCCACGTCAACTTCAATAACGGAAATTGATATGGTCTGTGATGAACCATAGAAAAGCAAGAAGTACACTCAAAGTGAGTGATCCTTATTTTAGTCGCCGAAGGAAAATTACAGACTGATTCATAAGGAAAGCTCTTCGATTTTCACCTTTTCTTCTCACATCAAGTATCCAGAGAAATGTCTCGATCACTCCCTTTGGATTAGATCTGTCGGCGACATCTGCTTCTAGTTAACCTGGCAGGAGCATGAGGAGGTGAAGTTTAAGTCTCGTTAGACTGCTATGAGATGATACCCTGGCACCATTCAAAAAGAATTTGAAGCCCTCAAGGGTGCAACAGTGGAACCTAGCTGCTGAATAGTTAGCTGGCCCTCGTCCGTCCTACCATCATGTGCATCACGGAAAGATTGACAACTTTTCCCCAAATTAAGCTAGCGACATTGGGCATCGGTAGTTTATGGAACTCTTAGAGTTGATTGGCATTCACAACATCTGACTTCAGGGCATAAACAAAAGAGAATCACAAGATATGAGTCGAACAGAAGAAAATTCTTATTCCTCTGTTTGGAGAGATCACCACAGCCACCTAAACACTGACATGTTGAGATTTGCGATGGGATTTCGATACGTAAAATATCGAAACGGAGGGCAAAGGGAACCTTGTGAAAGAGGTGATAATATTGGAGAGGAACGAGTCACTTGGACTCTTTCTATGTCAATTGGTGAAGAAAAAGCAAAGAGAATAAGAACATAAGAGACCCATCCAGGAGGTGCTTGTGCTGCTTGGACCAGCACTATTCGCCTTTCACCCTTCACCTAGAATGAAATCCGGCAACCCACATTCGGGAAAAGTTGGCTACTCTTATGCTTTCGAATGTTCCCGGCTGCATGTGGGACAGCATATTATATTCAAAATATTGCCAACAGTACAGAAATAATATAAAAAGATATTGCATCCATCGTCAAAGTGTTAGCAGGAGTAGGAATTTTGGCTTGCAATATATCAAGCAGTCCAGAAACGAAAGCCTAAAGAACTTTTTGTTTCTTTTCACTGCTGGTTCCATCTCCCTTTTCCATCCCATTTGATTCTCTATAATATATCTTGCTTGACACTGTAGTATGACCCCACTTCATTAAAGATAGACATACCACACTACCCTTCCTTGATGATAATATATTTCAATCACCAGTTTACATCCACAATAACCTATGAAAACTGACCCAAGATACGATTCTATGTTAGCCGATATCGACCTCTGTTTTTTACAAACACATGCTCTTGATCTTAAAAGAAAACACCCACGATATGAGTCTGTGTCAGCCAATATCAACCTGAGTCTTCTTTAAGACATCCTTTTTTGAAAGGGCTTAAGAAACCCTTATATACAGATTTCAAGCAGATTTGAGTTCCCTCTTTATAAAAATCTACAGTGCGCCCACCTATGTGTCAAGATGAGTATTGCCTAAGAGGCATTTGGCCCTTGCCAAAAGATCAAATCGAGAAAATGACAGATAGGTTAGGAAATAATGAAGAAAGATGCTTGGCTTCTCAAGGGTAATGTTCCAAGAACTTTATTCATAGTTACTGGATTCCCCATGTATCAGCCTTAATATATGCTTATTTGCTTCGATTGCAGGCAGGCTGAAGATTTTTAAGTGATCTAAATTCCCTCTAGCTGTGAGGGACCCTCCGTACTTTATGCTGTTAAGTGCATTATCAAATCCACTATAGATAAATCAAAGGCTTATATTTGCAAGAGTTGGAACAGAGAAGAGGGCGAAGGTCTTTAAATCACCTAAGCTCCCGGCACTACAGTAAACAAAGGGAGTTCTTGTGCTGTCCTTTCTTGCCATTCCGCCAACCACAATCATGGGTTTCATCTTAACCAGAGCCCTTATACTGCTCGTATGCATCTTCTTCTTAGCATCGGACCTGGATAAAGTCCAGGGGGTAGTAAGTGTAAAGCTCGGTTTTGGAAGGGAACAAGAAGTTCAGGGAAAAGCACCCCACAGTCGACGCAGTTTGAAGACTGTCAGTACAGTGGGCATGAACACAAAGAAATCTTCCAGTGTGACGAAGACATTTGATCCTAACATGTCAAGCAAAAGAAAAGTCCGAGGAGGTTCGGATCCCATCCACAACAGGTCCTAAATCTATTCGAGTTTGTTCCGTTCGACTAAAAGAAAAGGTCAAGCAAGCTAATTAGACGGATTGGAAGAAAAGAGTTTCCTCGGAGATGTGAAGGCTAGCATTTATAATTATCCTGCCTTCAACGGGAGGCTGTGTGAGGGTTGATTTGTTTCTCTTGAGTATTTTCTTTTGTTAGCTGTTGTCATGAAGCAACTTGTACAGGCAAGCTAAGCTATTGTAGGATTTGGTATTGAGAGTGAAACCATGACATCGCAGTTCTGCAAGCATCATACACCCAAGAGACGGTCCACTGCTTAGAAGATGGCGCAAATTATTCTTCTTCCTCCTCCTCCTCCTTCTCTAAGCGGGGATGGTGCGAGGTCGACAAAGGGATTATTGCAAACTCTGTTCCTTTAAATGTTTCGCGCCTGGGAGAAAAACTAGTCTGTCCCTAGTAGTAAACATCATTATGGTTTTTTCTGCGGGAAAAATGACGTCAACTTTCTGCTGAATTAGCAGTGCCTCTTAACAGGAGTCCCTTCGAGAGCCTAGCTAAGCTTTAATTCTAATTCTAACTAGGGTTGTATGTCATCCAAGATGAGTACATCTAGGCAATTATACAACATAGAATTTGAACTTCCTCCTGTTATCTCAGTCAACAATCTTGAGTCCCTTCAAAATTAACTGTCACAGGCTCATGCGACAGGTAAACATGTTCTAAAATTTACAATTACTCAAGTTAACTCCTTTTCAACCGAAAAATAAAATAAAATTAACTCCTTCACCTCATAATCTCGGAAAATTTGGCTTCCTTCTTCACTTTTTGTTCGATTATAAGAAATAACCACTTTGCTGGAGATTTATTGCATCACTCAAACAAATACATAATAAGATCGTAGAAACATGAGTTAGTGAAGGTTAAAATCACAAGATGAGGTCAATGAGAAAAAACCAAGGCATTTGCTAAAAATAACTCATGTAATCAATAAGTAAACCATCTCTCCACCAATAGAAGTCACATGTTACATGGTGGTATACTTTCCCCCCTTGCGTCATGCTTGTTATTTACAGTTATCTGCAATATGCCAAAAAAGAAACAGGAAATGCTGCAGCTAACATATTTTTAGCCGCAGATATAGTATAAAATTGGATTTGCCTACTTTCTTTGGTCCATTTGCTGATACCACAAGATCATTGTCCAGCTGAAACCCGGCCTTTTGCACTTCACCACATTCATCTTATGGAAGATTGAAAATGAGCAGAATGCCTAAGAGCTCATGGTACAAAACCTATTCACAAAATGTCCCGTAAACAGTATACTATTCACTTTATAAACGGAGTAGCCTGGCTGCAAACAACTCTTGAGACATACGAGACAGCAAATTTTAAAAATTTTATATATTCAGAATAGAAAGGTTATTCACATCGTCTGCATCATCTTCTCGAGTCCCATCACTACATAACAAGAAATGCTGCAGCTAACATATTTTTAGCCGCAGATATAGTATAAAATTGGATTTGCCTACTTTCTTTGGTCCATTTGCTGATAACACAAGATCTTTGTCCAGTTGAAACCTGGCCTTTTGCAATTCACCACGTTCATCTTATGGAAGATCGAAAAGGAGCAGAATGCCTAAGAGCTCATGGTACAAAACCTATGCACAAAATGTCCCGTAAACAGTATACTTAAACGGTAAACTATTCACTTTGTAAACAAAGTAGCCTGGCTGCAAACGACTCTTGAGACATACGAGACAGCAAATTTCAAAAATTTTATATATTCAGACTAGAAAGGTTAATCACGTCATCTGCATCATCTTCTTGAGTCCCATCACTACAAAACTCACAAGATACCTTAGGAGGGGTTAAATGCAGGCAGTGTTCTACTCTATTTTCCATCCAGGCTAATCTCCTCTCAAAATTCAATACACCCATGTGCATACATCTAATCTCGACCTGAGCTACTCTAGCACAAGCACGAAGCAATATGTAATAATCAGCATGGGCAACGTAAGCTAATGCACCATGATCCCTCTTCCTAACATAATGAAGATAATCAAGTCTCTTGACCTTTACCCTTGGTGGAATGTAGAAGAACCTATTCTCTTCCATGTCTAATTTCAGTTGTCTAATGGCTCTGTCTTGGTAACTTTCTGAAGATGGGCGATTGCTAGGTTTCATGTTATCATCTGCTAATGAACTTTGCGAAGAAGCATCATCATCTGTGCTCTCCAAAAGGCTTTCATTTGCATCCGAAGTTCCACTATTAAGCCTTTTGTTGCCTATAAATGAATTCTTTGAACATCCATTAACATTATCTCTAGGCCTCTTTTGATTGAAGGCACCATCAAAGTGAAGCCCCGGCCCTTCCGTTTGTTCGCCATCCTGACATCAATCAAAAATCCCCTTAAATAAGAATAAAGGTAAGGGAATCAAATACAAAGACGGGCTTCTATCATAAATCTGTAAAAATTAACTTCATGCGCCAAGTAAGAATTGATGATGCAATTATATCATAAGTTACCTTGTTCTCCTGATAAAAATTCCACAGCTGCTTCATAACTTCTCCTTCCTCGTAGACCTCACAAGACGGTTCTAGACCAGCAAAAACAATATCTTTGCAATACTGGAGGTAGGTGGGCAAGTCTTTGCAGTACTCTGTCCACACAAAAAGATTTAACACAATTGTACACCAATCATTCTTTCATCCACATCGAAACTAAAAAACCTTTCAAAGCATGTTGGGAAAGAAAAAGACATTTTAAACAATCTTGTTAAATTATGAAAATGCAATTGGGTACCATATGAGTCATTGAAGTCATTGTATCTAGCGTTGAGGTTTCGTAGAAGCTCCTTAGCATCAAACTCAGACTGATCGCCATCTGAGGCTTCTTTTTCCAATCTTGTATCTAAATCATCCCCAGCACCAGAAAAAAAACCAGAACCATTTTCAACATCTTCCCTCATTCTGGAACCCCCTGTTTTTTCAGATCCAACTTGATCACTTGATTTTGAAGACATATCTTGGTGATTAATCAAGCTCTTCTCCCATTCACCAAAACCATGTATGTTATAAAGAATTCTTATTGCTACCATGAGTATAGACATGACGCAGACACGAGTTGGAAGCCTCAACTCATTTGCTGACAACCACAGATCAGGCGGCATTGACCATTCCTGTATTCGGCATGCATGTGGAAAAATCTTCTCTGCTGGGAGGCATAACTGATTGAGATAGCGTGAACAAATCGCATAGAAGTTCACAGGCGGCAAATCCAAACCTATGGACAGAGCAATGGATGCTGCCATAGCTTCTAACTTCTGTGATGGAACTGTTTGAGAAGGCCTAAACATAAGATTGGAACTCAAAGGACAAGCAGCTGATGGTGGACCAATGTTCTTTTCGATGTCTTGGAAAGCAGCAAAATATGGAAGCTTCCCTTCAACTGACCACTTGATTATGTCAGTAGGGAGGATCGGTTCCCTCGCAACATGACAAGCCAGGAAAGAAATAGCTAAAGAACAAGATAATGGTATCTTTTTTCTCAAAGTCCTATACCATATCGTCACTGCTCGCTTGCCATGCATATTGTGTGGTTCTGCACTGAACTTAGCACGAGGCCTAAAATCTTTTGGTTCTCCTGTGGCCAAATGTACAAAGATTATGATTCAAAATCAATTTAAGAAAATAGGGCAATTGAAACATGAGAAGCAAAAGGTGAGAGCACTATTGGTTGAGGATTTCTACCAATTTCACGATTAGTAGAAAAGAAAACTTATACAAACATCATCAGAGAGGCAGAACCATTGAAACATTTAGTTATGTAGCTAACTCGAATGCAAACATATCATCAGTAGACACCTCCCTCCCTCCCTCCCTCCCTCTTCGTTGTAATCAAAATGGGCACTTATGCTAGCAAATGGCCATTAACTGAACTGCAGACTAACCAAGAAGAGATAGTGGTCACCGAGCAGATAGACAATTATCTCCATATTTCATAGAGTAGGGAAGCCTACCTATGAGAGATTGAAATCCAACAAACATCTCCACTTGGCAGCCAAAACGAAAGCTATGTGAATATGGTATAAAAATAAGCATAAAACAAAAAAGTTCTCTGGTGGAAAATTCATTTCAAATTCAAGCAAATTAATTACAGCAAGATATCCATGCTTGCATGACACTATTGATATGAAGAAATATCTTAAAGGACAACCCCAGAATGCATATAAAAAGAAGGCACTCGGACCACTTCCATACTGGATTTCATACTTTTATTCAGTGCTTCCAAGTTGATGCTGTGTCAATGATCAATGGAATAAAACCAATCACTTCACTGCTTAATAGAGTGAGCATATTTAGCTCCACTACAGGTAAGCAAATGGACATTAAAGTTTCTCTGCACAACAGTTCTCCACAAATACTTTCATTTGGCCAAAATTCAATTTTTAGCCAGCCTATGTTTTGTCATTCCTCCTCGACCATTAAATTATGTGAATAGTTAAAGTATACACGCTATAATTACAGAGCCACGAAAGATTACAATGCAATGTTAAAGCTACGAGTCATTGATCATAGCTTGGAAGACACGAATTCCTTAGGGCAAGATTAAAATACAGAAACACCGAGATCAGCGCACCTAGTTCCTGCATCTCGGACTGGTAAAAGGTCTCATCCGCCCACTCATCCGAGAAAACCTGAGTGCTCGCCACGAACCTCAGCCAAATCGGCCCGGAAATCCCACAAATCAGCGGCGTCGCGCCGAACTCCCTCACGAGAGCCTCGCACTGGAGCTGCACCATCGTCTGGAGCCCCATCACGTACCTGATCCTCACCTCGTTGTAGTAATCCTCGTAGCGGAGCGCCCTCGGCCCGGCCGAGCCCGAATTCGCAAAGTCCCGCGGCTCCGTCGGCCCGAATTCATCGTAACAGACGTCTCCCTCCTTTCGGGGCGTCTTGAGACGGGGAGTCTGGGTTAGCTGGGACCACAGCTGGGGCTGGGAGTGGTGGGGCTCGGGCCTGACGGCGGGGAGGTGGCGCTGGCGGCGGTGGCTGGCCAGGTAGAGGGCGCCGCGGGCGTCCCCGCCCTTGTCGACGAAGTCCTCGTCGGCGACGCCGGTGTCGGCGACGTCGTCGGCCCGGTCGCCGCAGTGGACGCAGTAGAAGAAGCCGTCGCCGCCGTCGGCCGAGCCGACGCCGCCGCAGCCTTGGCACATGATGTCGAGCGTCTCGCCGTCTTCTTCCATGGGAGGAGGACTCCGGCTTGACCTCACCCGGCGGCGCGACGGAACGCGGGAGAAGTAGTCGAGCGAAAGAGTTCCTTTTTAACCTACCGAGGCGAAGGCGGCGGGAACCGATGATAAAAAAAAGGACGAAGGAGAGACGTTATCGATTTTTCGTATAATTTCACGGAAAATTTCAATCAGGTACAGCTATTATAAATTTATTATAAATTAATTTTTTGATCATCAAAAATTTGAAATTTGTCTACCTATAATTAATTTATCTTTATTAATTTTTGTTAAGTTTTGCAGTCAAATTTTTGAATTTGATGAAATGTAGTTTTGTGGTTTTTTATGATGAGAATATATTTATCACAAGTTTAGAAATTTTTTACAGTTAAAAGATAAGTTTTTGACAAATTTATTACGGGTATATCTGTGTGGGGTTTTTAGTAGTAAAAAAAAAAATTAATTTTAGCTAAATTTATTGTAAATATATTAATTTAAAGTTTTTTTTTTGTGGTATTAGCTTTTGATTTTTGTAAGTTTTATTAAAATTCAATGAGTCTTTTTTTTATATTATTTTTTATTTCCTTTTTTAAAATTGGGTCTTTCAATAAGGTACTTTTATTTTTAGGTTAATATAAATGTAGATTCTAAACATAGCAATTTTTTAGGGAAAAGTGTTAAAAAAGTACTAAACATTTTGTATTTGTGCCAATTTAGTCTTAAACCATTTTCCCTAATTTTTTACCTTTTTAACATGGCATTGACTTGTCCTTTTAGGCTTGGATATTACAAGCTCGAAATCGAGCTCAGACCCGACCTTATTTGGTTTGGGCTAGGCTCAACTCGAAATTTAAAATTTCTCAATACTAATTAATTAATATATTTCACTTGAAAAGTTTCATGTTATCAAGAATGACATAATCAATTCAGTGGTATAAAAAAATTCACTCGTGAGTTTTTAAATTTTTTTAGTTAGGATGAAAAGTATTAATGAGATATAATTAGAAATATAAGAAAATAAATAAACTGCCAATTTTGAGCTAAGTTGAGCTGGGCTTTTGAATTTTCATTTTAAGCCCTACTTGTATCTTCTTTTGAAAAGTTATGGGTCCCTCCTTTAAATTTTGACACCATTGCATAGTAACCCAGAAATTTTAAAAAGTTACCAATTGCCCTCCTGAACTTGAACTTTTCTCTGCAAAACTCACCTCGGCATTGTCCTCAATCGGAGGAACTAGGCCAACCTGTGGTTGATGACAGTACTGTAAGGTGTGTCAACCTAACTGTGGGCATTTAACTCACCCTCACTTACTCCAAGTGTGGAAGGCTACTATATGTAGCCAGAACAGAAGGCCTGACGTGATGTCTACTTTCACCACCGTGAGGCCCCCTAATTCTCTGTTTATCTTTACCTTCCCGACAAAAAGAGAATATGAGGACAGTGTGGGATCTCTCACCCAGGATGGTTTTCCCACCTGTTTCCTCCATGAGCCTTTTAAGGACCTGCTTAGGTCCATATTATATTTTCTTATGTGGTTGTGCAATGCCTCCTCTATATTTCTCTATTATTTGAGAGAGAGAGAGAGAGAGAGAGAGAGAGAGAGAGAGAGAGAGAGAGAGAGAGAGAGAGAGAGAGAGAGAGAGAGAGAGAGAGAGAGAGAGAGAGAGAGAGAGAGAGAGAGAGAGAGAGAGAGAGAGAGAGAGAGAGAGAGAGAGAGAGAGAGAGAGAGAGAGAGAGAGAGAGAGAGAGAGAGAGAGAGAGAGAGAGAGAGAGAGAGAGAGAGAGAGAGAGAGAGAGAGAGAGAGAGAGAGAGAGAGAGAGAGAGAGAGAGAGAGAGAGAGAGAGAGAGAGAGAGAGAGAGAGAGAGAGAGAGAGAGAGAGAGAGTACAAACAAGTCGTGATGGCGAAGCCTTGGCGAAGATAGTGATGGGTCGGGGCCGAGGCGGTAACGGCACGAGGTGACAATAGGCGTGTGTGGCAGTGGGCATGTACGAAAGCTTGCCCTATTCTAAAAAAAATAAAACTTGTTTTCAAAATTTTCTAAGGAAATTCTATTTTTACGAATCAAACAGATCTTTTATGAAATTATTTCATTTTAGTTAGCACGTATTTTCAATTGATAAAATGCCACTAATTTGTTCGAACCTATCTATGTTTGATTTTTACACTATCGAACCATAGAAATATCATGGTTTTTTCTTCTCCTGAGCATGATTCGAGGGCATTAGTGGCTTAGTCTCAAACCAAAACCTCAAGAATTTCAGAAGGAAAGCTTCGGTCTCTGAAAACCTCACTTGACTGACCTTCGATGTCTCCACCTGCTAAGGATGTTGAAATAAATGGAGGAGAGCTTCCCAAAAGGAGGAGAGAAGCCTTCAATCCATTATCTTCGACGAAGCGAACATCCAATCTATTTTCAATTAAAGGTACGTTTGGCAATTGGCCAAACAGTGAAAATTTCTATTATTTTGTTCTCGATAATAGATTTAGAATAGAAAATCGTTTGGTAAAATTTTTATTTGTGGGAACAAATTTCTATTTTTTTTGTTATCGGAAGTAGATTTGAAACGAGAATCGAGAAGTAAAAAAATTGATTTTTGTTTCCGAAAATAATTCCGGAATCAAGCCGACTTAGTTTTTCTTTTTTCTCTTCTTTCTTCTTATTCTACTTCTCTCTCTCTTCTTCTTCAACTGTTACTGTCGTCCCCAAGCAGGCCTCCCTCGGCCACCGGCAAGCCTTGCCTGGCCGAGCTAGGCTCACCCAACCACCAGTGAGGTGCGGCCTCACCGAGGGTCGACAATGCTCCGGCGAGGTCGCCGGCCCTCGTCTGGCCGGCCGCCGATCCTCCCAAGACTAACAACCAACAAACTCGAAGAAGAAGAAGAAAAAGAAGAAGAGAAATAAAAAAAAAAAGTAATAAAATTATTATAAAATTAAAAAAATTATTTAGATTATAAATTTTCATAACAAAGTGCCAAACATAATTCTATTCCGAGAATAAAATTTTTTAATAGTTACCAAACAATTTAAAATACTTAAGAATTGTTCCCGGGAGCAAATTCAAAAAGAATTATTTATAATCAGAATTTGTTCCCGAGAACATAATAGTTACTAAACGCGTCCTAAGTGAACTTTTGACAAATTTAAGATGGAAAAGGTCCGAATTGATTGAGATGAATTAGCTTTGCCGACACTACATGGGTGAATAGTGTCTAGATCGATTAGCAAATGGTATCGATTGACATGACTCAACTAGATCACACCCCAAGACAATGTGCTTTTCTCACAGGGGGAAGAATCGCAGGACGATCTAAAGTGGATCCTAGCTAGGGGTGAGCAGCGGTCTAGGGTTGACCTTGGACCGACCCTGGACCGGCCCAACCCTACCGGTCCTGGTCCGGTTCCCAAGGGGACTGGGTTGGTCCTCGGTCCTGAAATCTCAGGACCAACACTGTGCGGGTTGGTCCCTGGCCCCAGAGAGTTTTGGGTTGGTCCAACCTGGACCAACCCTATATATTATATTATATTATATATAATTCTTTTATATATTCAAACCTAAGTAAAATGTCTACATTTATATTATATTATATTGAAATGTTCTATTAATAACACTAATAGTAATTTCAATTTAAAACTTTTGTTGAGTATTAATTATGTGTCGTTTGTTTTGTTTTTAGGTGTTTAGAAGTTTAAGTGAATTAACAAGATGTGAAGTTATATATTCATGATTTATATTAAGTATTTTGAACTTTTTATAGTTTAGTTGTATTTTACTAATAAATTTCAGCTGCACTTTGCTTTTCAATTTGTGTCAAATGGTAGAAGTTTTTGAAGAGTAGAGTAGTATTACGATTCTTGCTATGGTAATTTGCTAATCAAATGGTGTGAAGCTTATTTTTTGGTTGAGTGGACTCTACATGATCAAATGCAGGAAAACGCTTTTGTATATGATGTTATGAATATTAAAGATAGATGATTACAAGAACTTTTCATCTTGTCCCATATCTCGATGAGCGGTTAGCAAGAAGACGAAGTTTCTATTGTGTCATCTTAAATTTGCTAAATATGTATTGGTATTTATAATTTAGTTGCACAACGCCGCATTGTCAATGGATGTGTCTTTTGAATTTGTAGGTTTCTTTTTTAGGAAGTATAAAAAATAAGATGAAAAAAATTATCGATCGGCCCCGGTTGAGCCAGGAACCGGACCGAACCCATCGTGGGTCGGCCCCGGTCCTTGGCCCCCAGCCGATAGGGTCGGTCCTCTGGTCCAAAAATTGAGGACCAACATCAGACGGGTTGGTCACAGGGTTAGGGTGGCGGACCAACCCGGACCATGCTCACCCCTAATCCTAGCTATCATATTTACATATTTACACACGACTTCGAGTGCGGACTGGCAAGTTCGACCCAAATTTTGGTTTCCTCAAAACGCGTAAGCTCAGAAAAGGCAGAGGGAGGGGTCAGTTGACCCGCCTGTCGTCTACGCAACCGAGGCAGCCGTCTATTCCGTCCAAAAATTTGAAGTGCCGACAACGCGTTTGTCTCTGTGTCTCACTCGAACGTCCGAATTCCAAAGAGGCTAAGAAACTGACAAAGGAAAGAGATAAAATAACGGAGTGACGACACCCTCAACGTAGAATTCGTCCTACCAGGCCGAAGATTTTTAAATGATCCGAATTCCCTCCAGCTGTTGGGGGCCCCTCCGTACTTTATGCTATTAAGCGCCTTATCAAATCCGCTGCTGATGAATCAAAGGCTTATATTTATAAGAGTTGGAACGGAAAGAAAAGGCCGGGGGTCTCCGATTCACCCAAGCTCCCGATATTGCAGTAAACAAAGGGAGTTCTTGTGCTCTTATTTCTTGTCCTTCCGCAAACCACGATCATGGGCTTCATCTTAACCAGAGCCCTTATACTGCTCGCATGCATCTTCTTCTTAGCATCGGACCCGGATAAAGAGCATGGTCTAGTAAGTGTAGCGCTCGGTCTCGTGAGGGAGCAAGAAGTTCAGGGAAAAGCACCCCAGAGTCGGCGCAGTTTGAAGACATTTGATCCTAACATGTCAAGCAAAAGAGAAGTCCCAATTGGACCGGATCCCATCCACAACAGGGTCTAAATCTATTCGAGTTTGTTCCGTTCGACTAAAAGAAAAGGTCAAGCAAGCTAATTAGACAGATTGGAAGAAAAGAGTTTCCTCGGAGATGTGAAGGGTAGCATTTATAATTATCCTGCCGTCAACGGGAGGCTGTGTGAGGGTTGATTTGTTTCTCTTGAGTATTTTCTTTTGTCAGCTGTTGTCATGAAGTAACTTGTACAGGCAAGCTAAGCTATTGTAGGATTTGGTATTGAGAGTGAAACCATGACATCACAGTTCTGCAAGCTGTTATAATATGTAATATATTCTTATTATTCTAAATATGATCCTAATATTGTATTCCCAATAAATTCCAATTTATTACTCACGTGTATTACGTAATATTTGTCCGTTAATATGTTACCATAATTATCTTGATGGAAGATATTGGTAATGTAATAAATGGAATAAAAACGTCAGGTTATCTAGTTCAAACTCTATCATTACAAAAAACACACCATCAGATTTGAAGGGTATTGGCTAATAGAACAAGGCATACAGATCTATGTTCCCATATTGCAAATCGATCGTGCTGTGTGGATTCATCAAAAGTTTTGAGGTTTCCCACCTTTGCAAATTTTCATCAATGGCTAGAAGTATGTTGATCTTTACGTTTCCGCAAATCGATCCCGAATTTTGCATGGATTTATTCGTGATTGATAAATCGAGATCGTCAGGTTTTAGTTTATATTTAATCTATCACAAGCATCATAGACCCAAGAGAGGGTCCACTGCTTAGAAGATGGCGCAAATTCTTCTTCTTCCTCCTCCTCCTTCTCTAAGCGGGGATGGTGCGAGGTAGATAAAGGGATTATTGCAAACTCTGTTCCTTTAAATGTTTCGCGCCTGGGAGAAAATTAGTCTGTTCCTAGTAGTAAACATCATTATGGTTTTTTCTGCAGGAAAAATGACGTCATAATTAGGAGCTAAAAAATTTCTGCTGAATTAGCAGTGCCTCTTAACAGGAGTCCCTTCGAGAGCCTAGCTAAGCTTTGATTCTAACTAGGGTTGTATGTCATCCAAGATGAGTACATCTAGGCAATTATACAACATAGAATTTGAAATCCTCCTGTTATCTCAGTCAACAATCTTGAGTCCCTTCAGAATTAACTGTCACAGGCTCATGCGACAGGTAAACATGTTCCAAAATTTACAACTAATCGAGTTAACTCCTTTTCAACCAAAAAAAAAAAGGTTAACTCCTTCGCCTCATAATCTTGGAAAGTTTGGCTTCCCTCTTAGCTTTTTGTTCGATTATAAGAAATGACCACTTTGCTGGAGTTTTATTGCATCACTCACGTAAATACAGAATAAGATCGTAAAAACACGAGTTTGTGAAGGTTAAAATCACAAGATGAGGTCAATGAGAAAAGACCAAGGCATCTGCTAAAAATAACTCATGTAATCAATAAGTAAACCATCTCTCCACCAATAGAAGTCACATGTTACATGGTAGTATACTTTCCCCCTTGCGTCATGCTTGTTATTTACAGTTATCTGCAATATGCCAAAAAAGAAACAGGAAATGCTGCGGCTAACATATTTTTAGCCGCAGATATAGTATAGAATTGGATTTGCCTACTTTCTTTGGTCCACTTGCTGATACCACAAGATTATTGTCCAGCTGAAACCTGGCCTTTTGCACTTCACCACATTCATCTTATGGAAGATTGAAAAGGAGCAGAATGCCTAAGAGCTCATGGTACAAAACCTATGCACAAAATGTCCCATAAACAGTATACTCTTCACTTTGTAAACAGAGTAGCCTGGCTGCAAACTACTCTTGAGACATATGAGACAGCAAATTTTAAATTTTTTATATATTAAGAATAGAAAGGTTAATCACATGGTCTGCATCATCTTCTCGAGTCCCATCACGACAAAACAGGAAATGCTGCAGCTAACATATTTTTAGCCGCAGATATAGTATAAAATTGAATTTGCCTACTTTCTTTGGTCCATTTGCTAATACCACAAGATCTTTGTCCAGCTGAAACCTGGCCTTTTGCAATTCATCACGTTCATCTTATGGAAGATCATAAGGAGCAGAATGCCTAAGAGCTCGTGGTACAAAACCTATGCACAAAATGTCCCCAGTATACTTAAATGGTAAACTATTCACTTTGTAAACAGAGTAGCCTGGCTGCAAACGACTCTTGAGACATACGAGATAGCAAATTTTAAAATTTTTATATATTCAGACTAGAAAAGTTAATCACATCGTCTGCATCATCTTCTCGTGTCCCATCACTACAAAACTCACAAGATACCTTAGGAGGGGTTAAATGCAGGCAGTGTTCTACTCTATTTTCCATCCAGGCTAATCTCCTCTCAAAATTCAATACACCCATGTGCATACATCTAATCTCAACCTGAGCTGCTCTAGCACAAGCACGAAGCAATATGTAATAATCAGCATTGGCAACATAGGCTAATGCACCATGATCCCTCTTCCTAACATAATGAAGATAATCAAGTCTCTTGACCTTTACCCTTGGTGGAACGTAGAAGAACCTATTCTCTTCCATGTCTAATTTCAGCTGTCTAATGGCGCTGTCTTGGTAACTTTCTGAAGATGGGCGATTGCCAGGTTTCATGTTATCGTCTGCTAATGAACTTTGCGAAGAAGCATCATCATCTGTGCTGTCCAGAAGGCTTCCATTTGCATCCGAAGTTCCACTATTAAGCCTTTTATTGCCTATAAATGAATTCTTTGAACATCCATTAACATGATCTCCAGGCCTCTTTTGATTAAAAGCACCATCAAAGTGAAGCCCCGGCCCTTCCGTTTGTTCGCCATCCTGACACCAATCCAAAATCCCCTTAAATAAGAATAAAGGTAAGAGAATCAAATACCAAGACGGGCTTCTATCATAAATCTGTAAAAATTAACTTCACGGGCCAAGTAAGAATTGATGATGCAATTATATCATAAGTTACCTTGTTCTCCTGATAAAAATTCCACAGCTGCTTCATAACTTCTCCTTCCTCGTAGACCTCACAAGACGGTTCTAGACCAGCAAAAACAATATCTTTGCAATACTGGAGGTAGGTAGGCAAATCTTTGCAGTACTCTGTCCACACAAAAAGATTTAACACAATTGTACACTAATCATTCTTTCATCCACATTGAGCCCAAAAAACCTTTCAAAGCATGTTGGGAAAGAAAAAGACATTTTAAACAATCTTGTTAAATTATCAAGATGCAATTGAGTACCATATGAGTCATTGAAGTCATTGTATCTAGCATTGAGGTTTCGTAGAAGCTCCTTAGCATCAAACTCAGACTTATCACCATCTGAGGCTTCTGCTTCCAATCTTGTATCTAAATCATCCCCAGCACCAGAATGAAAACCAAAACCATTTTCAACATCTTCCCTCATTCTGGAACACCCTGTGTTTTCAGATCCAACTTGATCACTTGATGTTGAAGACATATCTTGGTGATCAATCAAGCTCTTCTCCCATTCTCCAAAACCGTGTATGTTATAAAGAATTCTTATTGCTACCATGAGTATTGACATGACACAGACACGAGTTGGAAGCCTCAACTCATTTGCTGACAACACAGATCAGGCGGCATTGACCATTCCTGTATTCGGCATGCATGCGGAAAATCTTCTCCGCTGGTAGGCATAACTGATTGAGATAGCGTGAACACATCGCATAGAAGTTCACAGGCGGAAAAATCTTCTCCGCTGAAAATTTTTAATCCAGTACAGATATTATAAATTTATTTTAAATTAATTTTTTGTCACTAAAAATGACAAATTTACTTTTTATTAGTTTTCGTTAAATTTTGCCGTCAAATTATTAAGTTGAATGAAACGTAATTTGTGATTTTTCATGATGAGAGTGTATTTATCATAAATATATCAATTTGGAGTAAATTATTATACATTAACTTTTGATTTGTGTAAGTTTTATTAAAATTCGATGAGTCTTTTTTTTAATATTATTTTTATTTCCTTTTTGAAAATTGGGTCTTTCAATAATGTGCTTTTATTTTTAGGCTAATATAAATAAAGATACTAAACATGGGAGTTTTTTCCTTTTTTAACGTGGCATTGAGTTTGACCAAAAAAAAAAAAAAAAAAAACGTGGCATTGAGTATTAGACCCAAAAAAAAAAAAAAAAAATGGCATTGAATCGTCCTTTCGGGCTTGGATATTACAAGCCCAAAATCGATCTGACCAAGCCCGACCTTGTCTGGTTTGGGCTAGGCTCAGCTTAAAATTTTAAATTTCTCAATATTAATTAATTAATATCTTCCATGTGAAAAGTTTCATATTATCAAGAATAACATAATCATTTCAATAATGTAACAAAATAAATAATTCACTCGTGAGTTTTTCAATTTTTTATTTAGGATGAAAATCATTAATGAGATATAATTAGAAATATAAGAAATTAAATAAACTTCCAATTTCGAGCCAAGCCATGCCGGGCTTTTGAATTTTCATTTTAAGCCCTACCCCGTATTTTTCTTGAAAAAGGGCCCAAAGTACCTTCAATTTCTTAAATAAGGTCTAAAATGGACATTCTTTCAAATAAGGGTCTAAAATGACATTAGTTGTTTCAAATAAGGACTTGATCTCGCCAGTCGTCAACCGGCAAATTTTCTAACAAATCAAGGGTATTTTCATGCAAATTTCCTTCTCTTTTTTCTCTTTTCTTTTCCAGCGTTGGCCGACAACCACTAACAAAGGTCGGCAAGGGCTTGTAAGCACTCGTCAACCTCACTTGGGGTCAACAAGGGCTCGATGACCCTTACGGGATGCTGGTGAGGGTGGTCGAGCCCTTGCTGGCCCTTACCAATAGCCAGCAAAGTCACCAAGCCCTCATCGATCGCAGGTGAAGGCCAACCTCGCAAGTGGCCGCAAAGGGCGGCCTCCCACAGGGCGAGGGTCACCTCGCCTAGGCAAGGCCATCCCTTGCTTGTGGCCGACATGGGTGGCCCTCGCCGAATCGAGCGAGGATGACCCTCGCCCAGCCCTTTATGGGCATCACCAATGGCCAGCCAACCACTAGTGAAGAGGAAGAAGAAGAACCAAGAAAAAGAGGAAAGAAAAAAATGGTTAATGACGAAAATACTCTTGAATGTCAAAAAGTTAGGCTTTTATTTAAAATAAACATAATCACTCCAAGTCTTTATTTAAAACAGATATAATCACTTCAGGCTCTTATTTGAAATAAGATTTACTTTAGGTCATTATTTGAAAGAGTAATGGCACTTTAGACCCTTATTTAAAACAATATCTATTCCGAACTCTTTTTTAAGAAAATGAGGGTATTTATTTTTTTTTTTTTTTGGAATTTTTTCTCTTTTTAAAAAAGTTATGGATCCTTCTTTAAATTTTGACACCATTGCATGGCAACCCTGAAATTGTAAAAAATTACCAATTCCCTCTTAAACTTGAACTTTTGTTTGTCCGCAAAACTCACCTCTAGCAGCAGCTATAACTCCATTAGATTTCCTTATGTGGTTGTGCTATGCCTCCTCTATATCTCTCTATTATTCGAGAGGGAGAGAGAGTACACACTTTGGTAGGAGCAAACAAATCGTAACGGCAAAGCCTTAACGAAGATAGTGATGGGTTGGGGCCGAGGCGGTGACGGCACGGGGTGACGATGGGCATGTGTGGCAGTGGGCATATGCGAAGGCCTGCCCTATTCTGAAAAATGATAAAACCTGTTTTCAAAATTTTCTCAGAAAATTCTATTCTCACGAATCAAATAGATCTTTTATGAAATTATTTTCATTTTAGTTAGCACGTATTTTCAATTGATAAAGTGCCCCTAATTTGTTCGAACCTATATATGTCTGATTCTTAAAATATCGAACCATAGAAATATCATGGTTTTTCTTCTCCTGAGCATGATTCGAGAGCATTAGTGGCTTGGTCTCAAACCAACCTCAAGCTCTCTGAAAACCTCACTTCACTGACCTTCGATATGTCTCCACCTGTTAAGGATGTTGAAATAAATGGAGGAGAGCTTCCCAAAAGGAGGAGAGAAGCCTCCGATCCATTATCTTCCACGAAGCAAACATCCAATCTATTTCCAATTAAGTGGACTTTTGACAAATTTGAGATGGAAAAGCTCAGAATTGATCGAGATGAAGTAGTTTTGCCGACACTACATGGGTGAATAGTGTCTAGATCGATTGGCAAATGGTATCGATTGACACGACTCGACTAGATCACACGCCAAGACAATATGCTTTTCTCACACGGAGGAAGAATCACGGCACGATCTCAAGTGGATCCTAGCTATCATATTTACATGCGCACACCCGACTTCGAGTGCGGACTGGCAAGTTCGACCCGAATTTTGGTTTCCTCAAAACGCGTAAGCGCAGAAAAGTCAGAGGGAGGGGTCAGTTGACCCGCCCGTCGTCTACGCAACCGAGGCAGCCGTCTTTTCCGGTCCAAAAATTTGAAGTGCCGACAACATTTTTATCTATATGTCTCACTCGAACGTCCGAATTCCAAAGAGGCTAAGAAACTTACAAAGGAAAGAAATAAAAAATGGAGTGACGACACCGCCAACGTAGAATACGTCCTACCAGGCTAATGATTTTTAAGTGATCCGAATTCCCTCTAGCTGTCAGGGGCCCCTCCGTACTTTATGCTATTAAGTGCATTATCAAATCCGCTACTGATGAATCAAAGGCTTATATTTGGAAGAGTTGGAACGGAAAGAAAAGGCCGAGAGTCTCCAAATCACCTAAGCTCCCGATACTGCAGTAAACAAAGGGAGTTCTTGTGCTCTTATTTCTTGTCCTTCCGCAAACCACAATCATGGGCTTCATCTTAACCAGAGCCCTTATACTGCTCGCATGCATCTTCTTCTTAGCATCGGACCCGGATAAAGAGCATGGTCTAGTAAGTGTAGCGCTCGGTTTCGTGAGGAGCAAGAAGTTCAGGGAAAAGCACCCCAGAGTCGACGCAGTTTGAAGACTGTCAGCACAGTGGGCATGAACACAAAGAAATCTTCAAGTGTGACGAAGACATATGATCCTAACATGTCAAGCAAAAGAAAAGTCCGAGGAGGAGCTGATCCCATGCACAACTGATCCTAAATCTATTCGCGGTTGTTCCGTTCAACCAACAGAAAAGGTCGAGCAAGCTAGTTAGACAGATTGGAAGAAAAGAGTTTCCTCGGAGATGTGAAGGCTAGCATTTATAATTATCCTGCCTTCAACGGGAGGCTGTGTGAGGGTTGATTAGTTTCTCTGAATATTTTCTTTTGTCAGCTATTGTCATGAAGCAACTTGTGCAGGCACGCTAAGCTATTGTAGGGTTTGGTATTGAGAGTGAAACCATGACATCTCAGTTCTGCAAGCATCATAGACCCAAGAGAGGGTCCAGCATAGAAGATGGCGCAAAATCTTCTTTCTTCTTCCTCTTCTTCTTCTTCTTCTCTAAGCGGGAAATGGTGCGAGGTAGACAAAGGGATCATCACAAACTCTGTTCATTTAGATGTTTCGAGCCCGGGGAGAAAGGCTAGTCTGTTCCCAGTAGTAAACGTTATTTCTGTTCTTCCGCGGGAATAATGACATCATACCTAGGAGGAAAAAACTTTCTGCTGAATTAGCAGTGCCTCTTAACAGGAGTCACTTCAAGAGCCTAGCTGAGCTTTAATTTTAACTAGGGTTGTATGTCATCCAAGGTGAGTACATCTAGGCAATTATACAACATATAACTTGAACTTCCCCCTGTTATATCAGTCAACGATCTGAGTCCCATCAAAATTTACTGTCACACGCTCATACCACGGGTAAACATGTCGTAAAAAAATTTACAACTATTCAAGTTAACTCCTTTTCGACCAAAAAAGAGAAAAAAAGTTAACTCCCTTGCCTCATAAACTCAGTAATTTGGGCTTCGCTCTTCGCTTTTTGTTTGATTATAAGAAATAACCACTTTGCCGGAGATTTATTGCATTACTCAAGTAAATACAGAATAAGATCATAGAAACATGAACTTGTGAAGGTGAAAATCACAAGATGAGGTCAATGAGAAAAGACTTGGGCATCGGCTAAATAACTCATGTCATCAATAAGTAAACCATCTCTCCACCGATAGAAATGACGTAGAACGATGGGCAAATGCTTGTATGGAAAGTTTCGAGTGTCAAAAGAGCGAGCGGTCCAACAAATTAAAGAAAGTTGCAAAATTTTCAAAATTACAAATGGGTTACGATATTTGATATCAAATTTACACGTTTTCCTTAATTTCCGAAACGTCAAAAATTTCAGACGTATTTTGTAGATTTTTTAGTAGCATTTTGAAAACTTTCCCCTTTATCAATATCCTTTCCTTGATTCTGTTATTTGATTTCAGTTATTTGATTATCTCATTAATGGTGACCTACCTATAACTAGGCGCCTAAGATATTGTAATCGGCACTTCATTATTCAAATAACATAATCTCTTGAAATTCCTTTCCAAGCGTTTCTTCTTCTTGAAGTCACATGTTACACGGCAGTATACTCCCCCCTCCCCCTCCCTCTCTTTGTTTCCCCCCTCTCTCTTGCATCATGCTTGCTATTTACAGTTATCTGCAATATGCAAAAGAAAGAAACAGGAAATGCTGCAGCTAACATATTTTTAGCCGTGGATATAATATAAAATTGGATTTGCCAACATTCCTTGGTCGATTTGCTGATACCACAAGATCTTTGTCCAGCTGAAACCCAGCCTTTTGCACTTCACCACATTCATCTTATGGAAGATTGAAAAGGAGCAGAATGCCTAAGAGCTCGCGGTACAAAACATACACACAAATGTCCCATAAACAGTATACTATTCACTTTGTAAACAGAGTAGCCTGGCTTCAATCAACTCTCGAGACATATGAGACAGCAAATTTTAAAAATCTTATCCATTCAGACTAGAAAGGTTAATCACATTGTACGCATCATCTTCTCGAGTCCCATCACTACAAAACTTGCAAGATACTTTAGAAGGTGTTAAATGCAGGCAGTGTTCTACTCTATTTTCCATCCAGGCTAATCTCCTCTCAAAATTCAATACACCCATGTGCATACATGTAATCTCAACCTGAGCTACTCTAGCACAAGCACGAAGCAATATGTAATAATCAGCATGGGCAACATAGGCTAATGCACCATGATCCCTCTTCCTAACATAATGAAGATAATCAAGTCTCTTGACCTTTACTCTTGGTGGAATGTAGAAGAACCTATTCTCTTCCATCTCTAATTTCAGCTGTCCAATGGCTCTGTCTTGGTAACTTTCTGAAGATGGGCGATTGCTAGGTTTCATGTTATCGTCTGCTAATGAACTCTGCAAAGAAGCATCATCATCTGTGCTGTCCAAAAGGCTTTCATTTGCATCCGAAGTTCCACTATTAAGCCTTTTGGTGCCTATAAATGAATTCTTTGAACATCCATTAACATTATCTCTAGGCCTCTTTTGATTAAAAGCACCATCAAAGTGAAGCCCCAGCCCTTCCGTTTGTTCACCATCCTGACATCAATCAAAAATCCCCTTAAATAAGAATAAAGGTAAGAGAATCAAATACCAAGACAGGCTTCTATCATAAATGTGTAAAAATTAACTTCACAGGCCAAGTATGAATTGATGATGCAATTATATCATATATTACCTTGTTCTCCCGATAAAAATTCCATAGCTGCTTCACAACTTCTCCTTCCTCGTAGACCTCACAAGACGGTTCTAGACCAGCAAAAACAATATCTTTGCAATACTGGAAATAGGTGGGCAAGTCTTTGCAGTACTCTGTCCGAACAAAAAGATATAACACAAAAGTACACTAATTATTCATTCATCCACATAAAGCCCAACAAACCTTTCAAAGCATGTTGTGATAGATAAAACATTTTAAAAAATTCTGTTAAATTATTAAAATGCAATGGGGTACCATATGAGTCATTGAAGTCATTGTATCTCGCATTGAGGTTTCGAAGGAGCTCCTTAGTGTCAAAGTCAGACTCATCACCATCTGAGGCTTCTGCTTCCAATCTTGTATCTAAATCATCCCCAGCACCAGAATAAAGACCAGAACCATTTTCAACATCTTCCCTCATTCTGGAACCCCCTGTGTTTTCGGATCCAACTTGATCACTTGATGTTGAGGACGTATCTAGGTGATCAGTCAAGCTCTTCTCCCATTCTCTGAAACCATGTATGTTATAAAGAATTCTTATTGCTACCATGAGTATAGACATGACGCAGACACGAGTTGGAAGCCTCAACTCATTTGCTGACAACCACAGATCAGGCGGCATTGACCATTCCTGTATTCGGCATGCATATGGAAAAATCTTCTCCGCTGGTAGGCATAACTGATTGAGATAGCAGGAACAAATTGCATAAAAGTTCACAGGCGGCAAATACAAACCTATGGACAGAGCAATGGACGCTGCCGTAGCTTCTAAATTCTGTGATGGAACTGCTTGAGAAGGCCTAAACATAAGATTGGAACTCAAAGGACAAGCAGCTGATGGTGGGCCAAAGTTCTTTTCGATGTCTTGGAAAGCAGCAAAATATGGAAGCTTCCCTTCAACTGACCACTTGATTATGTCAGTAGGGAGGATAGGTTCCCTCGCAACATGACAAGCCAAGAAAGAAATAGCCAAAGAACAAGATAATGGTATCTTTTTTCTCAAAGTCCTATACCATATCATCACTGCTCGCTTGCCATGCATATTGTGTGGTTCTGCACTGAACTTAGCACGAGGCCTAAAATCTTTTGGTTCTCCTGTGGCCAAATATACAAAGATTATGATTCAGAATCAACTTAAGAAAATAGGGTAATCGAAACATGAGAAGCAAAAAGTGAGAGCACTAATGGTTCAGGATTTCTGGCAATTTCACAATCAGTATAAAAGAAAATTTATACAAACATCTTCAGAGAAACAGAACCATTTAAACATTCGGTTATGTAACTAATTCAAATGCAAACATATCATCTGTAGACACCTCCCTCCCTCCCTCTTCGTTGCAATCAAAATGGGGCACTAATGCTAGCAGAGAGCCATTAATTGACCAGCTTGAATTTTTTTAATCATCTAGAGAAGGGATGCCTATCTGTGAGAGATTGAAATCCAACAAACATATCTGCTTAGCAGCCAAAAGGAAAGCTATTTGAACGTGGAATAAAAATAAGCATAGAACAGAAAAGGTCTCTGGTGGAAAATTCATTTCAAATTCAAGCAAATTAATTACAGCAAAATATCCATGCTTACATGACACTATTGATATGAAGAAATATCTTAAAGCAACATCCAAGTATGCATATGAAAAGAAGTCACTCGGACCACTTCCCTACTGGATTTCATAACTTTATCCAGTGCTTCCAAGTTGATGCTGTGTCAATGGTCAGTGGAATAAAACCAATCACTTCACTGCTAAATAGAGTGAACATATTTAGCTCCACTACACTCCACAAATACTTTCATTTGGCCAAATTTCAAATTTTAGCCAGCCAATGCTTTGCCATTCCGCCTTGACCCTTAAATTTTGTGAATAGTAAAGTTTCTGAGATTCACACTCCATACAAACTAGTCATGCTAAAATTACAGAGCCACTAAAGATTACGACATCATTTATCATAGCTTGGAAGACACAAATTCTTCAGGGCACGATCAAGATACAAAGACAACAAGATCAGCGCACCTAGTTCCTGCATCTCAGACTCGTGAACGGTCTCATCGGCCCACTCCTCCGAGAAAACCCGAGTGCTCGCCACGAACCTCAGCCAAATCGGCCCGGAGATCCCACATATCAGCGGCGTCACGCCGAACTCCCTCACGAGAGCCTCGCACTGGAGCTGCACCATCGTCAGGAGCCCCATCACGTACCTGATCCTCACCTCATTGTAGTAATCCTCGTACCCGAGCGCCCTCGGCCCGGCCGAGCCCGAATCCGCAAAGTCCTCGGGCCCCGTCGGCCCGAATTCATCGTAACCGTCGTCTCCCTCCCTTTCGGGCGTCTTGAGGCGGGGAGTTTGGGTTAGCTGGGACCACAGCTGGGACTGGGAGTGGCGGGGCTCGGGCTCGACGGCGGAGAGGTGGCGCTGGCGGCGGTGGCAGGCCTGGTAGAGGGCGCCGCGGCCGTCCCCGCCCTTGCCGACGAAGTCCTCGTCGGCGACGCCGGTGTCGGCGACGTCGTCGGCCCTGTTGTTGCAGTGGACGCAATAGAAGAAGCAGTCGAGGCCGTCTTTTACGCCGACGCGGCCGCAGGTGTTGCACATGATGTTGAGCGTCTCGCCGCCTTCTTCTTCCATGGGAGGAGGACTCCGGCTTGACCACGCTCGGCGGCGCGACGGAACGCGGGGAGGAGTGGAGCGAGAGTTTCTCTTTTAACCAAACCGAGGCGAAAACGGCGGGAACCGACGAGAAAAGAAGGGACGTAGGAGAGACCTCATTGATTCCTTTTCCTTTTTATAATATTACGTAAAATTCCAATTTGATACACCTATCAAAAATTTATTCTAAATCAATCTTTTGAACATTAAAATTTTGAAATTAATACGTTTATAACAAATTTATTATTTGTTAATTTTCGTCAAATTTTATTATCAAATTATTAAATTAAATAATATGTAATTTTGTGAATTTTTATAATATTATGAAGATTATATTTATCATAAATATATTAATTTATAATAAATTTATCACTGATTAGTTTGAGAATATTTATAGTCGAAAAATTATCTTAGTATAAATTTGTTACGGATGTCTTAATTTAGAATTTTCTTTTTTGGTATTAACTCTTTTTGATTTTTTTTTAAGTTTTATTAAAATTTGATGAGTCTTTTTTTATATTGTTTTTTATTTCCTTTTTTAAAATTAGATCTTTCAATAATGTGCTTTTATTTTCAGGTTAATATAAATATAAATACTAACAAGGCATTTCTTTCCTTTTTTTAACAGGGCACTGAGTCGTCCTTTCGGGCTTGGATATTTCAAGCCCGAAATCGAGCTCAGAGCCTGAACAAGCCCGACCTAAGAATTTTCGGACTTGTTTGGTTTGGGCCAGGCTTAGCACGAAATTTTAAATTTCTCAATATAAGATAAGATTTTCTTCTTTTAAAAAGTTTAATGTTTTCAAGAATAACCTAATAAATTCAATAGTACGACGAAATAAATAATTCACTCGTAAGTCTTTGATTCCGTTTCATTTAGGATGAAAAGTATCGATGAGATATAATTAGAAGTATAAGAAGTTAAATGAAAGCTACAGGTTTTGGGCCGGACAGAGCCGGGCTTTCGAATTTCTCTTTTCAGCCCCACCCGTATTTTGGAGAAGTTACAAATTCCTCCTCTAAATTTTGTCACCATTGCATAGTAACCCTGAACTTTCAAAAAGTTACCAATTGCCCTCCTGAACTTTTAACTTTTGTCTGTTTGCAAAACTCACCTAGAACGGTTGCAACTTCATTAGATTTTCCTTGTGCGGTTGTGCAATGCCTTGTCTGTATCTCTCTATTATTAGAGAGAGAGAGAGAGAGAGAGAGAGAGAGAGAGAGAGAGAGAGAGAGAGAGAGTACTTTGGTAGGAGCAGACAAGCGCTGACGGTAAGGCCTCGATGAAGATAGCAATGGGTTTGGGCCAAGGTGGTGACGGTACGAGGTGGCAGTGGGCGCGGGTGGCAGTAGGCATGTGCAACGGTGAAGGTGGGGGGTTTTCCATCTCAGGTTAATTGAAGCAGGGAAAATTTGAGGGAGAGGTGAGAGAAGAATTGAGGGTGAGTTCTTCATTTGGAAAAACTATTGGATGGTGCTACAGGATGCAATAATAAACTAATAAAATGCTAGTAAATTGGTATCATCTGCCGAGAAGTGGCTAATTTTTATCCTATTATGAAAATTATAGAACCTGTTTTCTAAATTTTATGAGAAAATTTCATTTTCACGAATCAAACAGTTCTTTTACAAAATTATTTTCATTTTAATTATCATGTAATTTCAATTGATGAAATGCCCCTCATTTATATGAGCCTATATCTGTCTTATTCTTACAAAATCGAACGGTAAAAACATTGTAATCTTTCTTCTCTTGAGCACGACTCGAGGGCATTAGTGGCTCAATCTCAAATCAAAACCTCTCCCAGCACTTTTAGATTTAATTTGCTCCAAAACTCTTGATATGTATTTGCTAAACTTTTTGAAGTGAATGGTAGTTACGTATTTCGGATAAAAAAAAAAAAATCAAAACCTCGAGAATTTTCGGAAGGAAGAGCTTCGGTCTCCAAAAACTTCACTTCACACTTCACAGACCTTTCAATAGGTCTCCATTTGTTACGGAAGTCGACATAAATGGAGCAGATTCCAAGGGGAGGAGAGAAGCCTTCTGTGCCTCGCACGTGCAGTGAATGGTCCAGTTCGGGATTTCCACCCTTTATTTCAGACGAAGCAAACATCCAATCTATTCCCAATTATGTGGACTTTTGGACAAATTTAAGATGGAAAAAGTCAGAAAAGATCGGATGACATCGAGGGTCGACCTTCGCCGAAACTACACGAGTGAACGCTGTCTAGATCGATTGGCGAAACACAGCGTTCGATCGACGTGATCAATCACATCACGCCGAGACAATTCGCTTTTCTAGCATAAAGGAGGAAGAAGAATCACGGCGCGCGAACTAAAGTTGATCCCTTCCAATCCAATTTACACGCTCACACGACTCGAGTGGGGACTGGGGAGTTCGACTCGAATTTTGGTTTCCCCAAAACGTGTAAACGCAGAAAAGGCAGAAAGAAAGAAGAGAAAGGGGGGGGTCGTCCGGGGCTGAAGTTGACCCGCCCATCGTCTACGCAACCTAGGCAGTCGTCTTTTCCGCCCAAAAATTCGAAGCGCCGACAACGAGTTTGTCTCTGCGTCTCGCTCAGACGTCCGAATTCCAAAGAGGCCATAAGAAACTCACGAAGAAATTAAATAAAAAAACAGAGCGAGGACACCGTCAGCGTGGAATATGTCCCGCCAGTCTCTCTCGCGCTTTTTACCCATGTCACGCCATGAAGCTCATCAAAAAAGTCTTCCGAATAGGCCGGTCGTCTACTTCCCCCCCGCTCGTCACGGCACGGTTTTGGCCGGCTGCGAGAGCGATGGCCTAGGGGCATCTAATCGGAGTCCGGCTAAAGGAGAAAGTTCAATGTATCGATGCGATGTTGCCTATTCAATTGAAAGTCACATAAAGGGAAAGGTCTCCAATTGGATTTGCGAGCGAATATTGTGAAAAATTCAAATGGGTGCACCCATATCACATTTACTTCAAACTAATTATCATATTACAAAAAATCCAAAACTAATACATCCGGAGAAATTACCAAAAGAGTCATAAACATATCAATTCAATTCAAAACCCTCTTTTTTTTAATCAATTGAATCTTAAATCTTTTATAGTTATGTCAATTCAGTTCATCCGATCAATTTTGGTTGATCGGCGCTGACATAGCATGATTGATACTAATGTAACACGGCGTTCAAACATGGATAATTTTTAAAAATATTCTAATATTTTGTTTGAATTTTTATTTCTTTTTTTCTTTTCTTTTATTTCTCCTTTTTTTTTTCTCTCTCTTTCTTCTTCCTTCGATTGGGCCGCCGGGCCAATACCATCGACCAAAGTAAGCGTGAGCTCGCCCAACCACTAACTAGGCAAGCCCTCGCTAGATCTCTTCTATCTTCCTTTTTATCTAGCATGATTCTTTAAAACTAAGTTATGGTTAATCCTGGTAGTATGCTATAAAATATTCTATGATATGAGTTAAAAAATGAAAATGAATTTGGTATCTAACAAGTGACCCTAGAGGCCGAAAGATCCATGTGTGTAGGATAACATACTAGCCACAAATTCTATTTTGTTTTTCCTAGTTCATATCATAGGTCAATTTTATGGTGGGGGGGCAAGATCGGCCCCACCCTCCCTAGTGGCTAGGCTCACCCACGGATGGCAAGGTCACCTCAGTCCGACAACTGCCTAGAGGAAGAAGGAAGAAGGGAAAAAAAGAGAAAGAAAAAGAGAAAATTAATTAAAAATATGAAGAAAATTAAAATATGATTAAAAATTATTAACATCAGCGCCGATCAGCCAATTTTGACTAGATGGA
Source organism: Eucalyptus brandiana (assembly GCA_014182725.1). Classification (NCBI taxonomy): domain Eukaryota; kingdom Viridiplantae; phylum Streptophyta; class Magnoliopsida; order Myrtales; family Myrtaceae; genus Eucalyptus; species Eucalyptus brandiana. The sequence goes on from CM024669.1 coordinate 38,252,589, forward strand.
CTGAATTGACATAATTATTAAAATTTTATGACTCAATTGACCAAAAAAAGTTTATAACTTAATTGACATAATTACAATAAATTTCGGGACTTATTTTATAATTCTCCTGATACACTCATGCTTCATCTTGCCCCAAACTCGTCCTCCTCATTTCATTCGTACATAATTTCTACCGTTAATCCAAGTAGTGTTTGACATCGTTTATCATCTAATTTCATAACACTGTTTCATTTTAAAAAGCTTATGCTGAGCTGAATTGTGCGACTCTACAATGACAAACCGACACAAAAGGCTTCCACCTTCGCCAATGATGGTGCCTGAGATGAGAAGATTGGAATCAGAAGAAATATCCAGGTTCTTTGGACCACAAATAATAGATTTGAGATAACCAAGTAAGATAGAAATAAGGTTGTCCTCGACGACAATCAAATCGAAGTTCATTGGGATTTTGAACTTGAACTTGATATCCATCAAAAGTCCACGAAAGGAAAAGAGCTCAAGAGCTACTTGAGATCATGAAGATTTGTGCGATTGAATAACCATTAGTGAAGGGTTGAATGAAGTTTTCAAAGAGGTTTCGATGCAAAAGGAGAAAGAGGTCAATTTATCGCAAGTCTTTTAGTCTAAGATTTTTCATATACGAAAATTAATTGAGGATAAATATGACACGAGTGTTATAGTTTGAGATTTTTTTGTGAAACGAAAATCAATTCAAAATAAATATAACACAAATATATTAATTTAGAATTTGTGTAACCGAGTCATTATAAGGAAGGTTATTTTTACACGTGAGATGAGTGAAATTTATTGTCGGATCAAGTAATTTCCATTTTGCGGTTGAAACATAAGCAAAATGTCATTTCTTACCATCACTTTTCACTTTATCATCATCAATTAGGAGAATTACCGACCGCCCAATCTCTCGATATCAGTGTGATGGCATATCACATCTGGGTAAGCACGCTCCATGATGTCTTTCTTGATCTTGATTTCAAGCCCACATCTGGCGGCCTTAAAATGGCTCGCACCAACAAAAATATAGACAAAAAAACCAAATTATTTCAAGGCTGAATCATGAAAAAAAAGAAAAATTCCGAACAACCCCATTCTTTCTACTCCAGATTAGACCATCAAGTTAAGGCCCTCTCGCATCATCCATGACCTGTGTTCAATCATGAATTAAGGGACTAAAGAACTCATCACCCATTCGTGGACGCATGCCCTTCTTCTAAACAAATATGAATTGGCTACTAGAAATTAATCTAAGGACACGAGCAAGTACATATATTAATTTAAGAGTGGCTAGGTGGTGGAGACATAGGCTTAACGTGCCGAAAGGACGATGGGCCTAGCGATTTCAGTGAGATACGGACGGTAGTCCCATAAGCAATGTTAGCTCCCTTTGCGTCGAACCCATCCATCCTTCCAGCACGCGACTCGCATCCAACCGACTGAAATCGGATCGTACATGTATTGAATTTTCCTATGTTGGACTGAATCCGTCCCTTTGATCCAGTCAAAGGCAGATCATCCTCGTCGTAATCAAATGATTCAAAGAGAATGTGACACACCCTTAAGAGAATGCGTCAAGCACGCACGAGAGTTCGAGGTCTCAAGTTGACGAAGGCAAAGTCCCGATTGGTTTGTTGCTTGGCTAAATTCCATCTCGTAGTAACTTATTACAAGTTTCGTCAACACTAGGCAACAAACACAAGTAAAATCTACTCACTTTGGAGCCTAAAAATTTAAAAAGAAAATTTTAAATAAGAATCTGAAATACTCTCGTCCTCTCAAATAATAATTTAAAGTAGATTTTATTTCAAATAAAAAGTTCTAAAATGATCATATTAGTCTCAAAGAAAAAATCACAAAATCACAAAATAAAAAAATATACTTTGAACTTTTTAAATTAAAATACCCCTTCTTCCGATAGTCGAAATAGTCACCAAGGTAGCACATTGTAACGTTTCCCTTTCTCTAAATTTCTGTTCGTTTATATTCCGGAACAAAAAAATAACATAAATCCGTTTGGTAATGCCAAATTGTTTTTCTATTACCCGGAATAGAAAGTTAGCCCGGGAATAAATTTGGAGCGAAATGAGAAAACAAAAAAAAGTTGTTTCTTGTTCACGAGAACAATTTCAGAAATAAGCCAATTTTCTTTTTTTTTTTCTTTTATTCCTCTCTCTTGACATGGCCACCTCCAATCGCTTGCCACCGCCACCGACCGTCGCCGCCGCCGGTCACCGGTGACGGTCACCGCCCGCCGATCGCTGTTGCCGTCGCACCGCCGTCGGTCGACGGTGACGGTCAGCGGCCGATGGAGGTGCAGCGACGGCGGCGGGTGGTGGCGGGCGGTGGTTGGCAGTCGGCGATCTGTGAACAAGAATAAAAAAATGAATAAATACAAAAAAGAATCGTTACGTTACCAAACACATTTCTATTCTTTTTCTATTCCAATAATAGAAATTTTGTATAACTACCAAATGGATTTTTTTACTCAAAAATTGTTCCTCGGAATAAAAATAGAACAGAACTATTTCTGAAAAAAAAAAAAAAAAAAACTCTTTCCTAACCAAGAAACGTTGTCATATGCGTGCAAACTCAACTGGCCAAAAATCCTTATTTGAGATGATTTGGCCACTTTACGTCTTTATTCGAGATACTTTTAATCACTTCAAGTCCCTAATTAAAATAATATCTATTTCGAATGCTTATTTAAAATAATTAGGGCGCTCCTCACTCTTATTTAAGATTTTCCGGTAATCTAGCACGTAAAAAGACCTAAAACACGAGACCTCGTCGCTAGTGGAGTTGAACCATCTTTTCGCCTGCGAAACGACCTAAACCACCAACTGGGTTGACCCTCATCCTTTCCATCAGGACCAGAAAAATCGGTGGTGCTGCTGCCACTAATCTCGGTTCGGCCTGTGACGGCATCGCGCACTCCTGCTCCTCCCCTGCTCCTCCCGTCCGGACTAACGTACGGAGACGGAGCCCTCCGCATCGGGGACGCCACGCGATCGAAACACATTAAAAGAGAGCACGAAGAGCAAACGCCGACCAGAGGTCACACAACTCACAAGCAAAGTGCACATCGCCTTAACGCAGCGCGCGACTTCGACCGACATTTTCCGGCGCTTCCCTCGCGTCCCCATCACTCCCGAAACGTGTCGGTCCCGAGCGGATCTCTCCAGCCCAAAAGATCTCATATTCTTTTGCTTTTAACCCGGACAGGAAACGTCAAAAGAAAAAAGGAAATGAGAAATTAGGATTCATGGTAAATCTTCTCTTGCAAATGCAAAGCGACCCGAACGGGAAAGAAAGGGAAGGCAGGGAGCCACAGCCTACCGCCCCCCCCCAACAAAAATTATTTATTCTTGTTCCTGTGGACGGTTATGGGGAGCTGAATGTTCTCCTCCTCCTTCTGCCGCAGACTCGCCCATTTGGTGGCCCTGAAATTCTCTCCTTAAATTTCGCTGTCTGCAAGTGGAGAGTCCACTTCGTTCCCGGGGAATAAGTAGAATGAATTGTAACGGAGAAAGGGACGAGGGGCTTGAGAGTCACTCCTGACTTTGCTTGCGATCGAGGAGAAAAAAGAAAAGAAATGAGGAAAGGAACGAGCGCGGAGGTTGATTGAACTGATGGGTAACCGGGGACTGTCTTTCTTGAAAGCCCATCTGAATTTGGTTGGTACAGGATTGCTGAATCGGTTCCTGCAGGGAAACATGCCTGGGGTCGTGGCCTCTTTCTGGGTTTTGCTCTGCAACTTCCTGTTCTTCGTCTTTGGATCATTGGACAGATGCTTCTCCAGGTTTGCTATCGGTTCGTTTTTTTGGTGAATTCTCAAAGTAAGTAATGGTTTGAGATGATTCGTGTTAAAACTTTGGCCTTTTTTTCCTGTAGATTTCAAGCAGCCGAAAAATCTGAGAAGAATGATGAAAGTTCCTGTTTCGCTGGTTCACATGAAGATGATGGGACGGATTCGGAGGGCAGAGAGATTGAAAACAGAGGACACAAGGAAGACGTTATTGGAAGCGATGGAGGCGAAGAGGGCTCTGTTTTTGTGGAAACCGCGTCGAGCAAGTATCAGTTCTGCACTGGGAGAGACATCAGTGGATTTGTGGAGCAACCAAAACTCGTGAGATTCACTGTCCAAGAGGTGTTCGAGGGTTCAAGCGATGATTACACGATCCATGGTAAAGATCTCGTTGCTGGGCATTGTGTCGGCAATGAGTTTGGTGAAGAGGAGACTGAAGCTCAAGAGCAAACAGAGGATTCTCTCGAGAAAGATGGCTCTGTTCAAAGCATTGCAATGGATAAAGTCCTTGATAACAGGGTAAGGGAACCATTGATGGATCATCAGCTTAGCGAAAAGGCAGAGATTCTTGAATCAGAAGATGAGTTTTTGGAAGATGATGCTTTTCTTGATGAAGAGGAAATGATTTTGGACGATCTCTCGTCTCAAGCTGATCCAGAGTTAGAATCGGTTTGCTCAGATGATGGAATTGTTTTTGGGACTGATTCAGCCAATACTTTCCATGCCCATGAACAACAGCACCTGGAAAATTGCACGGTCAATGCTGGCGATGAAAGAATTCCAAGTTCCGAAGAAGATGAAATGCTCAGTGAAACTACATTAGACCCCGAATCAGCCTTCGTTGCAAATCAATCTAGTGATAGTGAATCGGAATCTGATGATGACCTCATAGACGTCCAGTTGCAGAAACTGAATTTCTCCCACACAAATAAGTCGTCCTGCAAAAATTCGGTCGAGGACAATCACAACAGGGAAAGTCTGGCGTCCGACGACATGGAACCGATGATGGCTAATTCAGAAAATTCCCAGGAACTTGGGCAGTTTCAAGAGAATTCGTCAGCATTCGATTCTGATGATAATTGGGACTGGGAGCATGATGACATAATAGAGCAGCTGAAGATGGAGCTTAAAAATGTGAGGACCGGAGGACTTCCCACGATCTTAGAAGAATCCGAAACGGACTCTCCGATGATAGGGGGCGACGAGGATCTCAAGCTGAAGCCGCTGAAGATCGATCAGAAGCTTGAGCACAAAGATCTGCTTCAGGAGATTCAGAAAGTGCACAAGAACTATGCCGAGAAAATGCGGAAACTGGACATCTTGAACTACCAGACTCTACACGCTATCGGTAAGTTACTCGCCAAAGTCTCGATCCTTTCGCTCTCGTTTTGCTACAATTCTCATTCACATAGCAAACAGAATGGCACGGAGCAAATATTAGCAGAAGTCACTTCGATTAACGGGTGAATAATTCAGAAGAATCCCGATCCTTTCGCTCTGATTTTAGTACAATTTGTCATTGAACACAGTAGTTATGGACAGAGCATAAGTAAATTCGATCGACCAATGCATTATAGGATTGAATTTGATTCCTATGTTCGCAACAGTTCCCGATATTCTATTCTTGGGAATCTATCAGACAATAATGAGGAGCTAATAATGGAAGACTTCCGCCACTGGTGGGATCTGATTGACTTCTTTTGACTCTGCAATGATGGCCCCTCTTTTTTTTTTTTTTTTTTTTTTCTCTCTTGTTTTATTGTTAATTTAAATTTGAAGCGTGAAAATGGCGATTCTCTTGGCATAAACAAATCTAATCTTTATAAAGTAGGAGCTGAGTAGACTACACCAAAGGCGTGCAATTCCTGTGAGGGAAGATCTTTTAAAAGAAGCATAATGGACGGTGGGTCTCCATCCCCGTCTCGAAAATCTTTATTCCATTTTTTTCAGTTCTTTCAAATCAACTGATGCTCGTGTAAAGCAGGCCCAATTTGCTGTCCACTCCTTCAACCACAAAAGCCTTCAATTAGTTAAACGTCCTTGTCACCCTTGTCTCAAAATCTCATCTTTTCTTCTTTCCCCTCCATTTATTTTTCATGTGAACAGCACAGGTAACTGGTACACCTAAAAAATTTGCTTACGGTTCCTCTAATGATGCACCTAACTCGAATAGTGACCTTAATCTCATTGACAGACATCTTGGTCCTAATTAGAGTTGCTTGGCTGCAATCTTGACAGAAAGCATGTACTAGTTTATGGGTTTAGGTTGACTGTGTCATGATCATCTGCAGGGCTGCTCCAACTGAAGGATCCGCTCAACTCGAACACAAACCGTAAAGCTCTCCTCTCGCAGAGCTGGACAAATAGACTGAGGAGGCCCAAGATCGACTCCGTGGCGGAGTCCAAGGTCGCATTACACGGCGACCTCGAAATGGTTTATGTAGGACACGCCTGCCTCTCGTGGGAGATTCTCCAGTGGCAATACGGGAAGGCCCGGGAGATGAGAGAGGTCAATCACGGAGGGTTCCGCCGTTACAATCAAGTAGCCGGCGAGTTCCAACTGCTCCGAGTGCTTCTCCAGAGATTTATAGAGGACGAGCCATTTCAAGGGCCGAGGATCGAGTATTACGTCAAGAACAGATGCGTCCTGCGTGGCCTCCTCCAGGTGCCGGCCATAAGAGGTAAATTAGAGGATGTATTGCAAACATAACTGAGCTATCGAACTCGACATGGGAATTCTGAGCTGAAATCCTTTTGTGGGCTTGGTTAGGTTTGTTGAACTGATAAACGGACAACAAATTGGAGCAAAATCAAGTTTCAAAACTGACTAAAACCAATTAAATCGCATTCCATTTGGTTCAAAAGGGATCTCAGTTTGATTGCCTACATGTTATAAACCAAATCAAGTTAAAGCACGTTTGAATAGTACGTCAAGAAACGAAAATTGCATGTAAAACAACGGACTGCTAGACAAGTAACTGTTAAACTATTGCAATATGCAGACGACAGCTCCAGGGAGAACAAGGGAAAAGGGGCCGACGAGAATGCCATCTCAATAGAGACACTGGCAGAGACCATCGAGGAATCTATGCGAGTTTTTTGGGACTTTATCCGTGCCGATAGATACGAACTTGACGTAGGTTCAAAGCAAAGTCAGCTCGACCAACAAGACTCGGCAGATTCGGTACTTATGACGGCTCTCAGGACTCAACTCCAAAAGGTTTGTGTATTCTGCACCCCTGGGCATTTCATGTACTTAACGTTACGTTGCAAGATATCAACCCAGCTAAACCTAGTCTTTTTTGCTTGCAGAAGGAAAGAAGGCTCAAGGACATAGTGAGGAGCGGAAACTGCATAGTGAAGAAGTTCCAGAAACCTCGGGACCGGCTGGATCTCGCGATTCTGTTCGCTCAGGTCGAACTGAGATTGGTCTCGAGGGTTCTGAGCATGCGGAAGGTCTCGAGGGATCAGTTAGCGTGGTGCCACAATAAGTTGGACAGGATCAACATCATTAGTAGGAAGGTATACGTAGAGCCGTCTTTTTTGCTCTTCCCGTGTTGAGAGCGGAGGGGCCAGGTTTTCGCGGCGGAGTTTTTGCTTGCAGACGGCGACATCTTACAGAAAACAGGATTAGGAACATAGGGTGAGACTGGATTGCTGTGCTGCTGGTAGCTATTTGGTTTCCCATCAGGATGTATTTTGCATGTTCCCTGGGGTGCGCACATGCATCTTTCTCACACACTCTTGTGTAATAGTTGTGATGTATGTTAGATATAATAAGATGCCAAACCCTAATACAAAGCTGGAGGAGAAAGGGGAGTGCTGTTATGAGAGACTAATCCTTTTGTCCTCTGCATTTTTGCACCGTGGTCGAGTCGTCGTCTCGTGCCGTGTCTAGAACTTGTCATCCGGGGCCGCCCCTCGAAAATGAAAAGATGGAATAAGAATGGAAGAATCAGGATGAGCTAGCTAATGTTATTTACTAGTAAAACAAATTTCGACCGACCCTCGGGGAATTACTTGAGCGGTCAAACCTCTGTTTCGAATGGGACGCATTCCACGTTCAAATCGTATTTTATTTCGTTCGAAGTAATCCTAGGACCTCGCGCGCCATTTCCTTGGATCCATAGAGATCAGTTGAGCCAAAGATTTAAACACTCCGTATTACAAAAAATTAAAAAATTATGAATTGAGAATTTCATTGGTAAGTGAAGATGAATGTCCTTTACAATGTGTCGCGACCCAATTTTTCGGTTCACCACCTAAAACTAGGTTAATGGATTACTAAGTTTTTAAGCTTAGCCAAATTTCTCCAAAGCCCCATACCAATTCCGCAACTTAGGTTTGGATTCTTAACACGCAAATGATTTTCAATCGGAGTCGCCACTAATCTATTTTTGGTGGGTCGATTAGAAACCCAAGTAAAGTAACGGGAGATTTACTTTACTCCTACGAACAGAGATTTATGAGTTCGGGGGACTTGGATTCTATTACACTAAACTATCCTAGTCTTCTTTCGGTACCTTTTATTTCATCTTTTAAAAATGTTTGGCAAGCAATTTGGATTGATTTTAATTTAATTTCCTAACATGTGAGGTGATCATACATGTGCGCATACCACCAATTTAACACTCAAGAAATCAATTGAATAATGCAAAACATACCTAGAAGAACGAAAGATCTGCGTTGTTAAATCGAATTCACATCAATGCAACCCTAGATATGATTTCTAATTAACACGCAATTTCAATTTTTGTTTTCACTTTATTTAGTGAAAATCATGCGATGCATGCTAATAACCTACTATGACATGGCAGCATGATCTAAACTATATGACATGAAGAAATGCAATAATTAAATGCAATCTAATTGACCTAATTTTAATGACATGCAATACGATGCAACGGCATACAAAATTATTTAAACTAAAATGACATGCATCATATAATTTAGTATGTGGGTTATATGTCACGCGACATTTATTAAATGACTTAGTCTAATGGCGAGGAAGTTCTAATTAGAAATGAACTTAACAATAATTACTAAATGACGTGCATTTCATGAACCTAATTCTTCATGACATGCAAATGACATCTTTTATTTTAAAAAATGCAATCTATCCTAGAAATTGCAACTAATTTATCCCAAGACAAATTTTATGAAATTTGAAATGATCTAGCAAGATTAAGATTCTATCTAATTTAAACTAGGGATTAAGTCATATTAAATCCTAATTTAAAATAAGACGTTATCTAAATCTAAAATGCAATTAACCTAAAAAAGATGATCTAAATTTAAAATGAAACATGCAATTCTAATCTAATATGCATGATGATTTTTTTGTTGGATTTTTGTATTAATTTCGAAATTAAAACTAATACATAACTAACATGCAATTCAAATAAAAACTAACAATCTAAATGAATGCACTTTCTTTTTTTGGATTCTTTTATTTAAAAATTCATAATAAGATTGCAATCCTAACATGCAAGATAACAAAAACAAACCTAATCCTTATTCGGATTTTTCTTTGATTTTCTTATTTAAAAATTCGAAATCAAATTGGATTTTAACCCTAAAGCAAATCTAATCCACTCAAATATTTTTTAAGATTTTTTTTACGACAATAAGATAGACTCAACCAACTTGACGATAGCAAATCAAACAAGATGAGATTGATATCCTAAAATTGACGAACCATATCTCGCGCATGAGATCGGGTTGGCCAATTTTAAATTAAATCGCGAATCGAATCTCGGGCTTGAGATTGGATTGTCGATTTTTATAAGGGATTGCGAGTCGGATTTCGGGCGCGAAAATCGGACTGTCAATCCTAGCTTTAGGGATTATTTCATGTCGGACTCTCAATCAACATTTAAAGGGAACAATTTCACTAAAAGAATAAAATAAAAAGGAAAGGAAAAAAAAAACAGTAAGCAAATAAATAAATAAAAAACTACCTAATTTTCCTTTTTCCTTTTCCCTCTTTTTTTTTTTTCTTCTTTCCTTCCACGTTTTGGCGGCTTCGTGGAGGTCCACGGGAGTTAATCGTCGACTCGGCGATGAGGACCAGCAGCGAGCGGATCGGCGAGCGGTGGCGTCGCGAGGAGCGGCGGTAGGCGAGATCTCGGCGGCGTCGCGGGTGCAAGTGCTCGGATTTGCGGGCGGAGAGGCTTCACGGGCGGATCGGGGACGGGCGGCGCAAGGCGGAGAGGCTTCACGGGCGGATCGAGGACGGGCGGCACAAGGCGGGGCTTAGCGTCGGGGCCGCGTGGGTCGATCGGCGCGGTGTTGCGGGCAAGGGTGCGAGGCTGCAGAGATGTGGTGGCCGGGTGCGGCGGCGGCTTCAAGCAACGGGACGCCAGGGGCGGCTTCGGGTGGCGGTGCGGCGTCACGGCAAGGCTCGGCGCGACCGGCTTGATGGCGAAGGTGCGGTGGTGTCCGGCAAGGCAGTGCCGGTGGGCCGGAGATGCGGAGGAGCTTCGGTCACGGATGGAGAAGCAACGCGGGGATAGCAAACTTGGGGAGAAGATGAACAGTAGGGGTCAAATCACCCACTTTTCTGCTTTTCCGCTTCTCCTCTGTTTCTCCTTTTCACTTCTCACTTTTTACTTTTTGCTTTTTCCCTCTTTCCTTTCAACCTCCACAGATGGTTGCTCTCCCCTTTCACTTTTTCTGAATTTTTTCAAAGAAGCCCCCTAAAAACCCTACGTACACACCCTTTTATAGGCCAAGATAAAATGCAATCCCTTTGTGAATATTCCATCCGACGAAAAGATTGTCTATAACCTCCTAATCATCAAAATATTTTATTCTCCTTATCTCCAAAATATTTTCTACTGATTTTTTAAAGATAAGATCATAACCCGATTTTCTTAAATTCTGAAAATCCTCATTTCAAATCTCAATTTTAGAAAATGGGCTTGGGCCAATTTGTACTCTCCATGGGCTTAGTCCGACCTGTTAATTTAAAACTCAAAAAAACCATTTCGACCCATCCGCCACCGGTCCGGTAAATAAAACGCAAAATATGCAAACTAAATGTAGCTATGCGATTAATATTTTTTTTTAGGGATAAAATTAACCCATAATTTTTATGCAATAAATGACTAAATTGATCGCCAAAATTTAGGTGTCAGCAGTGCCCCCTCTTTGAAGGTGAGCTCGAAGAGGTTGGCTTCAAAGACAAATTGAGATCTAAATTTTGACCATGCAAATGTACTAAATGATTTCTTGATTTGATTTGATTTTGATGATTTTTTTTGTGTCGGGAAATGAATCCCATTTTTTTTAAAATGCAACTCATATGATGCATGTAAATGCTAATGCAAATGCATGATGTGAAAGGAAAGAGTGTACCTACAATTACTTACCAGTCAGTGCGGTAGAGCATCTTGAGGTACATGATAAGTCCCTGTTTACTCTACAAGTACCCAACTCTCACTCAAGTTCCTTGAAAAGCATAACAGGTAAGAACATTCACATCCAAAGTGAAATGTTCAATGGAAGAAATTGAGACATCCAGATCCAGACTGAGATGTCAAAATTTTTGAAAAACTCAAAATACCTAGATCCAAACTAAGGTATAATGAGAAGGATTGCCAAAACATCCAGAGTGAAACGTTTGAATGAAAATAATCAAGACATCCAGGTCCAAACTGAGATGTCAAGATTTTTGTACTCGAGATACCTAGATCCAAACTAAGTATAACGAGAAAGGTCGAAAAAACATTCACATCCAAAGTGAAATGTTTAACGAAGAGAATTGAGACATCCGAATCCAGACTGCGATGTCAAAATTTTGTAATGCAATTTGTATGCAAATGGTAAAGGAACCTACCTAGAATATCTTACCTTCAAGGAGGGTAGAGTGATTCAAGATAGTTGGTGTTACATGTTCAGGACCCGTACCTTTCTACGGTCGCCTAAAATAGTAACGAAGACACTACTTTCCTAGGACCCGTACCTTTCTACAGTCGCCTAGTAGGGTAGCAAAGTTTTGTAAGGAAACTACTTTCCTAGGACCCGTACCTTTCTACGGTCGCCTAGTAGGGCAGTGTTTGGTTGTGTCTAGGACCCGTACCATTCTACGGTCGCCTAAATGGGGATTTACCTTCCAGGACCCGTACCATTCTACGGTCGCCTGAATAGGGAAATAGGTTTTGTCTAGGACCCGTACCATTCTACGGTCGCCTAAACGGGGATTTACCTTCCGGGACTCATACCATTCTACGATCGCTGAATAGGAAATAGATTTTGTCTAGGACCCGTACCATTCTACGGTCGCCTAAACTGAGGTTTTGCTTGGCTAGGACCCGAACCATTCTTCGGTCGCCCAGCCTTGCAACAGAGATCATCCGACCAGGACCCGAACCATTCTTCGGTCGCCTTAATCAGATTGAATCTGAAGGAAAAATCTTTGGGGGACAACTCCATCGAGTGTCAGTGTAAAGGACTCTGGGCTACAAAAGCACGCCAGGTCAGGAACTCCGGGCTACGGAAGCACGCTGGTTAAATAAAATGGACTCTGGGCTACAAAAGCACGCCGGAGTCAAGAAAGAGACATCGGGCTACGGAAGCACGCCGAGTCGATGAAAATGACTCGGGCTACGAAAGCACGCCAAGTCAATATGAAGGACAGGGCTTCGAAAGCACGCCGGGTCGATATAAGAGGGACTCGGGCTACAAAAGCACACCGAGGTCGATATAAGCGAACAGCTTGACCAAGTCAAGTGTCGATGCACTTGAGAGACAATACCTGCACAATGACAAGTATTTTAGAGTATGGTAGAGATATACTTACCTGGTGATATCTCTAATTCTTGGGAATCTCTTTTGGAATTTAGATATCCTGTGGAGGTCTTTCATCTCTGGTGGAGGTTTCTCATCTCGGTGGAGGTTTCTCATCTCCTAATATCATGAAACATTCGAAAGGAACTTGAATTACCGTCGACATGATTTAGAGCAATAAGCGATATGCATTCATCAAAGAGATAGACAATCTAAGCTACTCTAGAATGCACATTTCAAAATTCAGTGAAGTTTTCATCAACTCAATCGGGGTTTATGCATAATGACATTTGCATCACCCAAATTTCCCTTTGGAGAGAATTATCATTCAAGACAATCTTCACTCATGACATGGATTTCTTAAGAATACTAAATGAGAGACTTTCGGTTAGAAAGGACTTTCACTCACTCTCATTTAGAATGTCTATTTTATGCAAATCACTCAATTTCATCATATCGACATGGGTCCGAGTATTCTCGCAAGTGGTACGATCCTACCAATCCGAGAGGTCTTTAATGGGGACCATAATGAGGGCTTGGTCAATGGCTTAACAAAAAGACTCTTTGAGTCAAAGCTATTGAATGAACTGTCTTGTAACCATCTCGGGTTTACAAGTCAAGAACCCCGCAAAATGAAAAAGAAATAATCTTGCTCGCACTTCTTCGAGCGATGCTTATAAACATATGAATTCCTACGTTAATTCAAATTCCCTAATCTGAAGAGACTTTGTAAGGGACGTAACGTAGGTTGGGTTCATGGGTTGAGAAATGAAAGGATCATTAGGCTCAAAATGTGTGTAAAAGGTGAGAGTTGATGATCATCTTGGCATTGCCATCAATTTTCTTTTTCACCATCGGGGATTGTCTTCATGAAGTGCTTCATTGATTGTAAAAACTCACAATTTGAGTTATTTGAGTATTTGCTCCATTGACAGGTCACATATCTTGACTCTTTTTCATCCATGGGCATTGGCCTTGCTTTTACCAGCACACCTTTGCTTTTTCATGCCCCTTAGTTCTTATTCATTTTTTTGAATTCAATTCTTGCTTTGAATGACACTTGAACTTTCAAAGGTCCTCATTTGCCTTTTGCCTTGCCCCAGTGTGGGGGATGATCACCAACTAGGTTTAAAGAAGTGGCTGCAGGCTCAAGTGGGCTATGCAAAGGATATAAGTGTATTGGATAGAGAAAGAAATGCTCTTCATCATCCTAAGGCACTTAAATTAACACATGAATTCAATGTAATAGCATGACTAGAAGATTGATGCAAGTGAGAGCAAGAAAATTTCAATTCATTTTCCTCACCTCATGATGCCATTTTATCTCTTAGTTGCCCGATGTGGGGTGATTCTTGACAGGGGTGATTTGAAAAGAATATCCATAAGTGTATGGGCTCAAAAGGTTAAGCAACGGATCACCCTGTAGTGTCTGGGATAGAGATATGAATTGCCTCTCATCATTTCGGTTGCCGTACCTTTTGCGAGAGAACTCTTTACCTTATGGATATGAACCTTCCTACACTCATCTCACAAGTGTATGGATATGGGACTGTGTATAGGATAGGGTTTGCCTTTCATCATCCCGACTCGTCTTATTTAGTATGCTCAATCATTGACATCACTCCATTGAGTTGTCTATCCCGATAAATCTCCACATGAAATTGGTGAGCTAAATCAATATGAAAATTCTATTTTCAAAAGAGTCTAGCAACTTTAAGCATGAAAAGCGTTTGTGACTTCAAACAAACAATTTACTATACTAAAAAATGCTCTCATAAGTATGAAAACATGATTTCAAGTATTCATTCAAGGAATTGTCCCATGAAGGGACTGTCTCAACAATGGGTGTCCTTGGATTGCCCCTATTGAAAGGGAACAAACACACAAATTGATCAATCGAGGATGAAAATCCGATCTTTAATTTGATGAAATCCTGCTTTTTGCCCCCGCACAAAACAACGTGCATGAATAGGATACTATGCAGCTCAAAATAAATTCAAATTGCACAACCATTTTGGCTCGGGTGAAGATTTTATCCCAATCGGGTCACTACCAAAATCTGTCATGTCCCCAATTTGTCAACTCTTCCACCGGGGAATAATGGTCCTCTTTTACTTGCCCCAAATTTGTTTTTTTTTTTTTTTTCTTTGCAAGTGCGCTCTAAGCTTGTTGATCACAAGTCAAGTTTATGATCATTGAAACTTGATGCGCTATTCTCGATGTCTCTTGTCATAGAATTATGCTCGAGACAAGAAGTAAATGAGTCGACAAACAAAAGGTTTAATCTGCTACAAGCTTTGGGGAAATTTTTTTTTTTTTTTTTTTTTTTAGCGGTGAAACGCTTTTGTTTTCGAAAAAGTTTTTGGGAGGAAGCATGAGAAAGTCCAGCCCTCAGAATTTCTCCGTGGATGATATTTTCTTTTCATGGTTGGATATCGTCATTGAACCGGTTTGGTATACTCCATCATGTCCTCAAAATTTGGAAATAACATTGTAATTTCATTGAATAGAATCAAATGAATTACATTATTGGAATGGAAAATGCAATTCCTAATCTCTAAAAAGAGAGCAAAATAAGAATTTGAAAACAATTCCTAAAAAAACAATAAGAATTCCTAGAAAGCGATAAAAATTCCCATGCGGGGAATGTGCAATTGAACATGTTACTCTTGCAAAGGCTAACGTCCATGTCTTCCGAAGGTCCTTCGTCATTGGCTCTTATGAAGAGGTCATCGAACAGACCCGTGATTCCTTCCGGGCGTCATTAGAGTTCTCTGTCTTTGGAGGTGTCGGATCGTCCATGTCATCCCATCCACTTGGAACTATGTTGCGGGAGTCAAAGTAAAAGCTGGGAGGAGCCGAATACTTCACCAGGTAATCAAACTTGCCACTAGGCTGCCCCAAAGTGTCCATCACTTCCACTTCATCTTGCCCCATCTTAGGGACATTGTCAGGTTTAGTTTTTTCAGCAGTGACCAACAGTGGGTCATCTTCCAGGTCAGGCATGTCGCCATTGCTCATTTGGGTCTTGCCTGATCTTCAGATTACCTGTCTCGGGAGAGCAGCGGGTGCGGAGTCAAATCCGCTCGGAGAGATTGGATTTGAGCTGTCATGAATTGCATAGAGGCGAGCAATTGTCGGAGTTGGTCTTCCATAGCGGAGATACGCTCACACATTTCAGTTTGGTCGGCCATTCTAGCTCTTGATCGCATAATACGCGGAGGATTCGTTATCACCTAATTCAAATGAATGAAAATATATAAGTATGAGGTGCAAATAAAGAATCAATCCATGACAATGATCTATCAACTTTTTTTCATCATTTTTCATGAAAAACTCTTACAAGGAGGGAATTTTTAAAGAGAGCTAGAAAAATAGAATCCTAGTAAAATCAAATTTCCTAGACATGAATTGAAAACAAAATTCTCCAAAGTTTTTTTATTTTTCCAAATGATTCATTGATTGGCGATTTCCTCATTTCATTTCTAAAAGGAATTAGATCAAATAACCATACTAGATTGTCATGGACAGACCAAAAGCATGACAAAATAAATTGCATAGTATAGGGATAGAAGACTTACTTCACGAGAGGAAAATCAATGGCAATCACACGAGACATGCACATGAGATGTGAGGCTCGATTTCTACTTTAGATAAGCTTAGCAAGGTGAAGCCACAAGGATTATCGACTAGCCACGGGCTTGTGGACTATGTCGGGTCCTCATGACTCCGGCTTGGTCAAAGAGACAACCCGGGTCGCGGGCATGCGGACCGAGGTGAGTACTCTTGACACCATGAAAGAAACCTCGGGATTGAGATGGGCGACTCGTACCGCGAGCATGCGGTCGAAGTAGTATCCATCTCAATACCATCCTAAATGATCTTATGCGGCCCAGTCCCGGCGGCGGGTTGTGTGTGCAAAGTGTAGTGATAAATGCAAAGCATGCATATCAATTTAAATCAAACAACACTTCAAATAATAATAAATAAACCATACATCCCTAACTCCAATCTGCAATGTAAGGGTTAGCAATCACTTCCCCTTATACCTCCCAATCGCAAAAACATTTAACACCTTAAAGGTTAGGGACGTACACAGGATCCTTGCTGCCAAGCAAAAATATTTTTTCAAAAAGAAAATTGGCCTAAGTCCACTAAGAGTTTCGACTCGAGTCCCAAAGTGGAGTCGCTAAGTGTCGCGACCCAATTTTTCGGTTCACCACCTAAAACTAGGTTAATGGATTACTAAGTTTTTGCTTAGCTCGGGCTCTCCCAAGCCCATACCAATTCCGCAACTTAGGTTTGGATTCTTAACATGCAAATGATTTTCAATCGGGAGTCGCCACTAATCTATTTTTGGTGGGTCGATTAGAAACCCAAGTAAAGTAACGGGAGATTTACTTTACTCCTACGAACCAGAGATTTATGAGTTCGGGGACTTGGTTACACTAAACTATCCTAGTGCCCTTTCGGTACCTTTTATTTCATCTTTTAAAAAATGTTTGGCAAGCAATTTGGATTGATTTTAATTTAATTTCCTAACATGTGAGGTGATCATACATGTGCGCATACCACCAATTTAACACTCAAGAAATCAATTGAATAATGCAAAACATACCTAGAAGCAACGAAAGCATCTGCATTGTTAAATCGAATTCACATCAAAGCAACCCTAGATATGATTTCTAATTAACACGCAATTTCAATTTTTGTTTTCACTTTATTTAGTGAAAATCATGCGATGCATGCTAATAACCTACTATGACATGGCAGCATGATCTAAACTATATGACATGAAGAAATGCAATAATTAAATGCAATCTAATTGACCTAATTTTAATGACATGCAATACGATGCAACGGCATACAAAATTATTTAAACTAAAATGACATGCATCATATAATTTAGTATGTGGGTTATATGTCACGCGACATTTATTAAATGACTTAGTCTAATGGCGAGGAAGTTCTAATTAGAAATGAACTTAACAATAATTACTAAATGACGTGCATTTCATGAACCTAATTCTTCATGACATGCAAATGACATCTTTTATTTTAAAAAATGCAATCTATCCTAGAAATTGCAACTAATTTATCCCAAGACAAATTTTATGAAATTTGAAATGATCTAGCAAGATTAAGATTCTATCTAATTTAAACTAGGGATTAAGTCATATTAAATCCTAATTTAAAATAAGACGTTATCTAAATCTAAAATGCAATTAACCTAAAAAAAAAAAGATGATCTAAATTTAAAATGAAACATGCAATTCTAATCTAATATGCATGATGATTTTTTTGTTGGATTTTTGTATTAATTTCGAAATTAAAACTAATACATAACTAACATGCAATTCAAATAAAAACTAACAATCTAAATGAATGCACTTTCTTTTTTTGGATTCTTTTATTTAAAAATTCATAATAAGATTGCAATCCTAACATGCAAGATAACAAAAACAAACCTAATCCTTATTCGGATTTTTCTTTGATTTTCTTATTTAAAAATTCGAAATCAAATTGGATTTTAACCCTAAAGCAAATCTAATCCACTCAAATATTTTTTAAGATTTTTTACGACAATAAGATAGACTCAACCAACTTGACGATAGCAAATCAAACAAGATGAGATTGATATCCTAAAATTGACGAACCATATCTCGCGCATGAGATCGGGTTGGCCAATTTTAAATTAAATCGCGAATCGAATCTCGGGCTTGAGATTGGATTGTCGATTTTTATAAGGGATTGCGAGTCGGATTTCGGGCGCGAAAATCGGACTGTCAATCCCTAGCTTTAGGGATTATTTCATGTCGGACTCTCAATCAACATTTAAAGGGAACAATTTCACTAAAAGAATAAAATAAAAAGGAAAGGAAAAAAAAAACAGTAAGCAAATAAATAAATAAAAAACTACCTAATTTTCCTTTTTCCTTTTCCCTCTTTTGTTTTTTTTTTCTTCTTTCCTTCCACGTTTTGGCGGCTTCGTGGAGGTCCACCGGGAGTTAATCGTCGGAGCTCCGGCGATGAGGACCCGGCAGCCGAGCGGATCGGCGGCGAGCGGTGGCGTCGCGAGGAGGCGGTAGGCGAGATCTCGGCGGCGTCGCGGGTGCAAGTGCTCGGATTTGCGGGCGGAGAGGCTTCACGGGCGGATCGGGGACGGGCGGCGCAAGGCGGAGAGGCTTCACGGGCGGATCGAGGACGGGCGGCACAAGGCGGGGCTTAGCGTCGGGGCGCGTGGGTCGATCGGCGGCGTGTTGCGGGCAAGGGTGCGCGGCTGCGAGATGTGGTGGCGGAGTGCGGCGGCGGCTTCAAGCAACAGGGGGCCAGGGGCGGCCGGGTGGCGGTGCGGCGTCACGGCAAGGCTCGCGCGCGCGGCTTGATGGCGAAGGTGCGGTGGTGTCCCGGCAAGGCGGTGCTTCGGTGGGCGGAGATGCGGAGGAGCTTCGGTCACGGATGGAGAAGCAACGCGGGGATAGCAAACTTGGGGAGAAGATGAACAGTAGGGGTCAAATCACCCACTTTTCTCGCTTTTCCGCTTCTCCTCTGTTTCTCCTTTTCACTTCTCACTTTTTACTTTTTGCTTTTTTTCCCTCTTTCCTTTCAACCTCCACAGATGGTTGCTCTCCCCTTTCACTTTTTCTCAATTTTTTTCCAAAGAAGCTCCTCCCCCTCAAAACCCTACGTACACACCCTTTTATAGGCCAAGATAAAATGCAATCCCTTCGTGAATATTTCATCCGACGAAAAGATTGTCTATAACCTCCTAATCATCAAAATATTTTATTCTCCTTATCTCCAAAATATTTTCTACTGATTTTTTAAAGATAAGATCATAACCCGATTTTCTTAAATTCTGAAAATCCTCATTTCAAATCTCAATTTTAGAAAATGGGCTTGGGCCAATTTGTACTCTCCACGCTTAGTCCGACTGTTAATTTAAAACTCAAAAAAAAACCATTTCGACCCATCCGCCATTGTGTAGGTCAAGTAAATAAAACGCAAAATATGCAAACTAAATGTAGCTATGCGATTAATATTTTTTTTAGGGATAAAATTAACCCATAATTTTTTACGCAATAAACGACTAAATTGATCGCCAAAATTTAGGTGTCAACACAATGCAAAAGGGCCCACATTCCATGTGCATTCCAAGCGAGTCGAATATTTCATCTATTTGAGATTTACCTATTCCAATGATCGCTTGGCATAAACATGTGAACATCGTTAGGCATGTCAAATGTAGCTTACAATTTAGTATAATAATTAATGCAATGGACTATGAGTGAATGTTGAACATGGCATGCTTCATCTACATTCACTCAAAGCCCAATCATATTGCTAGAATGTCTTGTCATCTTCATCTACACATTAAGCCAAAATCCCAACCGTCTCAATTTCATTTTCCTCGAACTTTAGCCCGAATCCCATAAACCCAATTGTCCTTGTCCATGAAGTACATATTGTCTAACATCCGATATAGAGAAGTCAAGACATATGCATTGTCGGATGAGATGGAACCAATGATAGGGGCCACCTCATTCAATGCGGATGTCCCCAAAGGATGACATGCCGACACATGGGTGATTGAAGACAATATGTGTGCTTGGAGAAAATTACTTAAAAAGTCTTAAATCTAATGTAATTTTTTCAAATCAATTATAAACCTTATTTTTTGTCCATTCAATACTAAACATTTTATAATATACTAATTCAATCCATCTAATTTTTTGGCCAAGTCTTAACATAGATGCCGGCCGACACTAACATGGCAATTTTTAAATAATTCGTTATTTTTCTGAATTTGTTATTTTTTCTTTTCTTTTTCATTTTTCATTTTCTTCCTACTTTTCTTCTTCTCTCTGTCCACAGTGATCGGCAAGGCTCTGGCAAGGACCATGAAGCCCTTGCCAACCAATGTGGGGGGAGAGAAGAAGAAAAGTAGTAAGAAAAGGAAAAGAAAATCAAAGAAAATAAAAAAAATTTAAAAATC
Source organism: Eucalyptus brandiana (assembly GCA_014182725.1). Lineage (NCBI taxonomy): Eukaryota > Viridiplantae > Streptophyta > Magnoliopsida > Myrtales > Myrtaceae > Eucalyptus > Eucalyptus brandiana. The sequence goes on from CM024669.1 coordinate 38,273,195, forward strand.
GAATGAAATAAAATATTAGTAGTAAATTGCTACGTTAGCATCGGCCGGCCAACGTCCACATTAGCACCGGCTAGTCAAAATTGGTTAAATAGATTGAATTGACATAACTGCAAAAGGTTTAGGATTAAATGGGTAAAAAAAAGGTTTATGACTTATTTGGAAAAATTGTAATAGGTTTAGGTATGACCAACAAACAATTTAAGCTTGATACTGGTTGGAGTTATACAAAGTGATTTCTTTATTCATAAATCAAATTTTCATTTAAATATAAAAACAATTGAGAGGATTGACCCAACTACAATAGAAAAAGTAATAATTCAAGGTTTAATTATATATTCCAATTGAATTTATGTGCTATTAAATTAATTAGTAATTTTTAGTTGATTAATACCCTGAAAAATCCCAAACTGGTACACCTGTGACAAATTTACCCCAAATTATTTTTTTGACCATGAAAAACCCCAAACTGCTACACTTGTGACAAATTTACCCTGACTGATCATAAAAAACCATAAACTGGTACATTTATGACAAATTTACCATAAACTAATTTATTCAACCGTAAAAAACCCCAAACTGATAAATTTGTAACAAATATGCCATTCGCTAAATTGGATTAATATCACAAAAAAATTACAAAAATTGTAAATTATGACAAATGGATCGTAAAATCTCAAATTTATATACCAATCAATTATCACATGTCATTTAACTTAATAATTTGACAATAAAATTTAACAAAAACTCACATAGAGTAAATTTGTCACAAGTGTACCAGTTTGGGGTAAAATTGTCAAAGGTATATCAATTTGGGGTTTTTGATGGTCAAAACAATAGTTTAGGGTAAATTTGTCACATGTGTACCAATTTGGGATTTTTTAGGGTATTAACCCTAATTTTTAAGACTCATTTATTAAGCTCATTCCTAATTTGTATTTGAATATATTTATTTCCAGTTAAACGATTTAAAAGCTACCGGGCCCGCGCACGAGCGATTTTTTGGATTCTCAAGAGTCCATGTAATGGGCCGGGCGGAGGCCCAGTTACCTAAACCAGTCCGGTAGGCAACGCGGGCCCATGTCATCTACCGACGCGCTGCCGTCAGATGGAAAGACGAAGGGTATATTCTCAGCCGTCGGATCTAGGGCGTCTATCCATCGTCCCCAAGCGAGAGGCTCTCCCATATATCTGCAAACCCTAGCGGCCACCGCGACCCCCTCTCTGCTGCTGCAACTGGAAGCCGAGCTCTCTGCAAAACCCTAGAGGTAATAAGGAGGAGGAGGAAAGCAGAAGGAAAATGGTGCAGCGTCTCACGTATCGGAAGCGGCACAGCTACGCCACCAAGTCGAACCAGCACCGGGTCGTCAAAACCCCGGGTAATCTCTCCTCCCGTTTCCTCTCCCTTCCGCTCGTTTCGTTTTGAGGTCGAATCGTCCTGCGCCAAGGGCTTGATTCGTTCGGGACCGCGAGTTTGAACCGAGATGCTTGCGATTTTGGGAATGTAGGTGGGAAGCTAGTGTATCAGACCACCAAGAAGAGAGCCAGTGGCCCCAAATGTCCCGTCACCGGCAAGAGGATCCAAGGGGTAACGCCGTCTTTCACCTTCCCTCTCCTTCGTTTTCCGATCGATCGATTAGTGTTTTAACCGTTGAAATTGGCTGCGAACGGTGTGTTTGTAGAGAGATCTCGTGTTGTGGTGCGATTATGTGGATGATTGTTTCGGATGATTGCGGTGCGCTTGGCTCGTCGCTGTTGGATCGAATTGATGTTCTCACGGGGCGTTTCTTCGCGTATTCGGTCTCGACTTAGGGACATTGTTGTTGCTATTCGGGAGTGTTGTGTTGGTTTTGAGGCAACAACTTTTAGTGTGCATCTGGAAATTTGTTTTGAACTTGGATTTTACTCGGTTTGGGTTGGGATTACTGAGACTGTGGGAACTGCCTTTTGATTAGTAAGGTGCATAGACAATGAGGAGAATGCGCACAGGTGGATGAGGCTGTTGATTATACGTGCTTGACACGGTTCTGAAGTGTTGCCTTCTATACAAGCTGGTATTGCCGGCGAGAGCTCTGTGCTCTATGAATGATTGGCAGTGTTTTACCCGATACCGTCATTCATGGGTTGTATTTGATCTAGGTTCTTGTTCAATGAGCGCACTGCTGATGCTTTTTCATTCCTTCAACTTGCATCCGTCGTAGCCTAATTTCTTGCTTGCTTTTCATTCTCGTGTTTTCGCAAACATGTCGATGATTTATTCAGATAGTTGTGATTTGTTGGGGTTTCTTGTGTCGCATTCATGATAGGCCTCGATCATTTGTGCAGATTCCTCATCTGAGACCTGCTGAATACAAGAGGTCGAGATTATCCAGAAATCGCCGTACCGTGAACCGTGCCTATGGTGGTGTATTGTCAGGAGGAGCTGTTCGTGAGAGGTCATTATTTTAACCCGATATCTGTGGATCTTTTCTTTCTTTTTTTTAAAATAATCTTCTATGCTGTGTTGAGGAATGCTTATCTGAGTTTAAATGGTGTTTTTCAGGATTATCCGGGCCTTTTTGGTGGAAGAGCAAAAGATTGTGAAGAAGGTGTTGAAGATTCAGAAGGCTAAGGAAAAGCTAGCCTCCAAGAGCTAAGATTTGTAAAACCACAGTGAGTCTGGCGCTTTGAGAGTAATTTTGGTTTTGAATTCTTGGTAGTAATATGAGTTGCTGGGTTAAAATTTGCTTCTTGGGCTTCTTGGAACATCATATGTAGCGCACCTTTCATCACTTTGTCGACAAGTCAACTACTTAAATTTTGTCTTTTCCATTTGAATGCTTGCTGATGGTACTGAAAACATCATTTATGATATTCATGATGTAATATTAGATCCACGATTTGACAATATTGGTTCTGTTTGAGCTTGGATGTCCTTGAGGGTATCTTCCAGGTCATTTGTGCAATCAGTTCATGATATATTATCAACCAGGAGAATGCATAGCCTTACACTAAAGTCCGTTAAAACTTAGGTTTTGTTCACAGTTACCCAGAATCTGGTTATTCAATCCCAAATACCTCAATATGTAATTGAGAAAACCTTCAATCATATTGATAAGTAAAACCACGTCGCGTGACTTATTTTCCCACGAAGTAATGGAGTGTTCTACATCAGAAGAAGCTGTGTTATGGATTTCCTGGCTGAAAGAAAGATCTTTGGTGATTGAGTTTCGTGTTTCAACACAATGTCATTTGGTTGTACGGAAAAGTGAAGAGCAGCAAACATGATATAGATTTCGGGCGAACAATTTGCAGAAAGACAAAATTTGTCTCAGGTTTGTGATGATTTTGCAATCTGACTGCTTGGGAATAGTTGCATTTGGAGAAGATGCGAAAGGTAGATCTCACAAAATAAGGTGCTATCGTAGCAGTGGCGTGTTTTATTAAACTATTTTACAATGTATAGCACGACGCCCTGCTAATTGCGATGGCCTTGATGCACTCCTGTGAGAAGCAATACAAACAATACTGAGAAGATTTGCATTCTGGACTTTTGGAGTTCGGAAGAACTAGGCCTTCATTTTGGCAACCAGCTTGTCATGTGGTGGGAGATTCTCGCTCAGGAAAGGGTGTGCCTTCAATTCATCCGCCCAAGAGAAGAACAATGCATTCCTCTCTCGGTCGCTGATCTTGCCAGTGGCCTCCTCAAAGGCTTGGTAGTTGCAAGCACTTACACCGACCACTATGCCCAAAAAGCTCAAGTTCTCACCATTGAAGAATGGAGATTTTGTAGGAAAGTCCCTCTGAATGCCCTCCTCGAACACCCTCAGCTGCTCAACGAGGTCTTCTCGAGCCTTATCTTGATCCTTCCCTTTGGTCTGGAGGACGAGGTACGTTGCCCGCTTCACCTTTGACACCAAAACATCGAACCGTTAGAACTCAAGCAAAGCGATTGCTTGCCCCTTCCTACTTCTTACGTAAATCATGGTTATTGTGTTTTCGAGTCATGTGATTAGAGAGTAAAGTTCCCAGTACTTTAGTTAGAATCATCGGAGTTCATGTTTTCTGTAGGCAATTGCCGAATTTAGCCCATAAAATGAGACTTCAGTTAATACCTTTTGATCGTAGAAATCCGCCCAAAAGCGGATTCGTGACCTAGTGTAAGGATCCTCAGGGAGGAGCTTGGGGGCATTGCTCCAGTACTCCTCGATGTATTCGAGGATGAGAAGCGACTCGCAGATCGGGCGGCCGTCGTGCAGGAGCACTGGCACTTTCTGGTGGACGGGGTTGGAGCGGAGCAGCAAGTCGCTCTTGTTCTTCAGGTCTTCCTCCACGTACGCGAAAGGAATGCCCTTAAGTTTAAGGGCGAGCTCGACCCGCTTGCTGGAATTACCGAACGTTCCTAGCAACACAACCTCGCTGTTCTCATCCATCTCTCTCTCTCTCTCTCTCTCGGTGTGTTCTGCTGAATGCCAATGCAGCAATTTATAGTCTTTTCGAACTCTTCCTCTTGATGTACACGCCAAGCACTCCAAATTGGACTCGGTCAAAAGCTCAAAAGAGGTGGTTGGAGAGGATTAAGACTATTCGGTTAAAAAAATGTAAATGTTGGAAAACTGAGCAGAGCAGAGATCTTTAGAGATCTTGAATAGCGTTTTTCAAGTTAGGAAGACTTTTTATATTCGATTGGCTTGGAGAGTGTGGACCAGAGACTTTTCTGGTTGGGGTCAAGTGATTTGACCGAAGGAGTTTGCCTCGTAAAGAAAACTTATCCGCACCGTGGCCCGTTAACTAAGGGGAGGACTTTGTCTAAATTGAGTACACAAACACAACACAAAATCTCCAAAATTTACTGTGATCTGTAAGTGACGGATAAAAACCATGGATGCATTCCATATCGTTGTGTTGCGGTGCCCACCGCAGTCCGACCGCAACGTAACCTTTCCCTCAACGGTCACAGAGGTGATGTGGAGGGGCCCATACCCTTGAAGAAAGTACGATAGGTGAATGAATCTATTAAGGGAACGTGTGGTAACTAACAAGCAGAGAGAGATGGAGACAGCCTAGACAGCTCGAGGATAAAACTGAAGAACCATTTCATAAATACGACCTGTGAAAAAAAGTAGAAGATTTGGCTTCAGTTACTGTAACGAAAATACCGTTCATGGTACTGTAGCAGTATTGTTCATCACTTAGTGTAGAACTAGGTTGGTTGCAACTTGATTTTTCATCGTCAATTCAATAAATAAAAATAAAAATAAAAGGTTGTTCACATTTCAATTCGGATTTTGGACTCTTGAACACTAAATGTCGTCAAGAAACCTCTCAGGCGCACTTACTGAAGAAATTACTCCAAGACGACGTGAAGCAACGCTCCATCAGAAGCGAGCTCGACGACGACGCCCGCCAATTCTCGACGTTCAAACTCTTCTGCACCACCACCGTCTCTCCTCCATCCGCTCCGACCCTCCGCGCAGGCTCTGGCTGTAGGTTGACGAACAAGAAGGCGCAGTCTCCGAACACCGACAAAGGGAGGTTGAACACGGCGGAAGCGAGGTCGGGCGCTCCTTCGCCGGGCGCCGATGGCGATACTGACGAATGCGTTACGTCGGGAGAACGCATGAACTTGTCTTGCGGACATGGGCTGGGAATGTGGTGGTGGTGATCCGACGGAGGTGGGGTTGCTGATGGGGGGGAGAGGCAGAGGGAGTGCGAGAGGGCTTTTTGGGTGGTGGACTTGGGTTTCTTGAAAATCCTGCATATGGCCCATGAGTCCTGCAAAGCTCCAAACGTAAATTTAATCAGCAAAAGCTGAGTTTATGGCCCCGTTCTGCTCTTCGGCCTACTAATGAAAACTGGCCCGAGTTTGCTAACTTCATCTACTAATATATATATATATAGAGAGAGAGAGAGAGAGAGAGAGAGAGAGAGAGAGAGAGAGAGAGAGAGAGAGAGAGAGAGAGAGAGAGAGAGCGCGCTCGTGTTGGATTGGACCTCTTTTTTTTCTTCGGCCTCTCTTCTTCTTTCATTTAAACTTGGAAAAAAGAAAAAAGGCTATTCCATAGTTTTATTTTTTTTGTTTTTGATCGTGAGAGTGAGTCCATTATCCATTCGTTGGGTTATGGATTTTTTTCTCCTCCTCCTATAATCATGTTCCAACTTGCATGTAGAACTGTGCAAATTCATCTATCAAACAAGATACTGATACGCAGGAAAATGTTCTTAGAAATAATGATGACATCACTGTACCCCATTCTTGTGTCACGAGCCGAGAGATTCCTTGGCCTCAGAACGACCCGTACGGCATCTAATGAACAGAATTCGCCGGGCCAGCCGTTCTTCTATAGCTATTCCACGAACAATACAGTGAATGATTCCTCGGTGCGAGATCCTACCATGCCCAATTTCGCTCGGGCGTCTAGTCCAACGAGTGAGACAACAGATCTCTTTAGGTTCAACAACTGGTTTTGGCATGCCATGGCTTCGTTAGGAGAACGGCATCAGCTTCCGACTAGTTTGTGCACGGGAGGCCTACCCCGCCTTCAGAGCTCCTAAGTGATATAATATTTCTATCCTAGAACTCCTAGCACCAACCGTCCTGACGCCACTTCCACGGATCAATTGTGTTCATCCGCTTTGCCTCCTCACTCTTCACCGGATAACCCCAAGCACCACTCACAAGTGTTATGAGTACGGAAGGATTCACGGACCGTGACATTCTCCCCCACTCAAATTCGTAACGTGCTCATTACGATCCGTTCTGTCGCTTCCTTGCGTAAATTAACCATTGATGCGTCACTTTTAGGATTTCACATCGAATGGTCACGCTCGCCCAACAAAACATGTTTTGCTCCATTGGTGGCCTCTTTTGATCTTAGCCACTCGGCTCTTCTTGGTCACCTGCGCTTTCTTTGGCAAATGTGGCATTTTTCGCCAACCGCATCTTTTGGCAGCACCATTTTTGCCTACACAGCTTCTTTGACTCCAGCATACCAAATGGAGGTTCTTTCCTTGTTGAAAATGTGGCAGTAGACCTTTTCTTCGAATTCACCGATCGATCTAAGAATGTTATCCCTATTCAGTAAGGGTTCGGTTATTCTCAAACTCCCTATCGACTCGGCGAGGAACCGACTCGTCCTAGTACCATTGCCATCCTAGGAGTAGAGAGCTCAGCTTCGTTTGAGCCTCTTTTGCCCACTAGGACTGGACCGGGTAGTTATCAGTTCAACGCACTGGAGCGAGAAGTTCGATTCTCCGACTTACTCACTTACTAGAGGGATTCCTGCTCTGATATCACTTGTCACAAGCCGAGAGATTCCTTGGCCTCGGAACGACCCGTGCGGCACCTAACGAACGAAATTTGCCAGGCTAGCCGTTCTTCTATAACTGTTCCACGAACAATACGGTGAATGATTCCTCTGTGCGAGATCCTACCACGCCCAACTTCGCTTGGGCGTCTAGTCTATCGAGTGAGACAGCAGATCTCTTTAGGTTCAACAACTGGTTTCGGCTTGCCATGGCCTCGTCAAGAGAGCGGCATCAGCTCTCAACTAGTTTGTGCACAGGAGGCCTACCTCGCCTTCAGAGCTCCTAAGTGATATAATATTTTTATCCTAGAACTCCTAACACCAACCGTCATGATGCCACTCCCATGGACCAATTGTGTTCATCCATTCTACCTTCTCACTCCTCACCCGATAACCCCAGGCACCACTCACAAGTATTATGAGTACAGGAGGATTCACGGACCGTGACATTCTCCCCCACTCAAATTCGCAACGTCCTTGTTGCGATCTATTCTGTCGCTTCCTTGTGTAAATTAACCATTAACGCGCCATTTTTAGGATTTCACATCAAATGGTCACACTCGCCCAACAAAACAGGTTTTGCTCCATCGGTAGCCTCTTTTGATCTTAGCCGCTCAGCCCTTCTCGGTCACCTGCGCTTTCTTTGGCAAATGTGGCATTTTTCGCCGACCGCATCTTTTGGCAGCACCATTTTTGCCTACACAGCTTCTTTGACCCCAATAGACCAAATGGAGGTTATTTCTTTGTTGAAAGTATGGCAGTAGACCTCTTCTTCGAATTCACTGATCAATCTAGGAACGTTATCCCTATTCAGCAAGGGTTCGGTTCTTCTCGAACTCCCTATCGGCTCAGCGAGGAACCAACTCATCCTAATACCGTTGCCATCCTAGGAGTAGAGAGTTCAGCTTCGTTTGAGCATCTTTTGCCCACTAGGACCGGACCGGGCGTTTATCAGTTCGACGCACTAGAGCGAGAAGTTCGATTCTCTGACTTGCTCACTTACTGGAGGGACTCCTGCTCTAATACTACTTGTCACGAGCCGAGAGATTCCTTGGCCTCGGAACGACCCGTGCGACACCTAACGAACGGAATTCGCCAGGCCAGCCATTCTTCTATAACTGTTCCACGAACAATACGGTGAATGATTCCTCTATGCGAGATCCTACCACGCCCAGCTTCGTTTGGGCGTCTAGTCCATCGAGTGAGACAACAAATCTCTTTAGGTTCAACAACTGGTTTCGCCCTGCCATGGCCTCGTTAAGAGAGCGGTATCAGTTCCCGACCAGTTTGTGCACGGGAGACCTACCCCGTCTTCAGAGCTCCTAAGTGATATAATTTTTCTATCCTAGAACTCCTAATACCAACTGTCCTGACGCCACTCCCACGGACTAGTTGTATTCATCCGCTTTGCCTCCTCACTCTTCACCCGATAACCCCAAGCACCACTCACAAGTGTTACGAGTACGGAAGGATTCACGAACCGTGACACTTGCATGTGCGGGAAAATAAATACATACTGGAAAATAGTTTCCATGAAAATTTCTCGAGAACGGAGAGAAGACAATGAACACAGCAAGAAAAGCTCATGGAGAAAGATCTTCGGTGATTGAGTTTCGGGTTTCAACACAATGTCATTTGGTTGTACAGAAAAGTGAAGAGCAGCAAACATGAGATAGATTTCGGGCGAACAATTTGCGGAAAGACAAAATTTGTCTCAGGTTTGTGATGATTTTGCAATCTGACTGCTTGGGAATAGTAGCATTTGGAGAAGATGTAAAAGGTAGATCTCACAAAATAAGGTGCAATCGTAGCAGTGGTGTGTTTTATTAAACTATTTTACAATGTATAGCACAACGCCCCGCTAATTGCGATGGCCTTGATGCACACCTGTGAGAAGCAATACAAACAATACTGAGGAGACTTGCATTCTAGACTTTTGGAGTTCGGAAGAACTTGGCCTTTATATTGGCAACCAGCTTGTCGTGTGGTGGGAGATTCTCGCTCATGATAGGGTGTGCCTTCAATTCATCCACCCAAGAGAAGAACAATGCATTCCTCTCTCGGTCGCTGATCTTGCCAGTGGCCTCCTCAAAGGCTTGGTAGTTGCAAGCACTTGCTCCGACCACTATGCCCAAAAAGCTCAAGTTCTCACCATTGAAGAATGGAGATTTTGTAGGAAAGTCCCTCTGAATGCCCTCCTCGAACACCCTCAGCAACTCAACGAGGTCTTCTCGAGCCTTATCTTGATCCTTCCCTTTGGTCTGGAGGACGAGGTACGTCGCCAGCTTCACCTTTGACACCAAAACATCGAACCGTTAGAACTCAAGCAAAGCGATTGCTTGCCCCTTCCTACTTCTTACGTAAATCGTGGTTATTGTGTTTTCGAGTCATGTGATTAGAGAGTAAAGTTCCCAGTACTTTAGTTAGAATCATCGGAGTTCATGTCTTCTGTAGGCAATTGCCGAATTTAGCCCATAAAATGGACTCCAGTTAATACCTTTTGATCGTAGAAATCCGCCCAAAAGCGGATTCGTGACCTAGTGTAAGGATCCTCAGGGAGGAGCTTGGGGGCATTGCTCCAGTACTCCTCGATGTATTCAAGGATGAGAAGCGACTCGCAGATCGGGCGGCCGTCGTGCAGGAGCACTGGCACTTTCTGGTGGATGGGGTTGGAGCGGAGCAGCAAGTCGCTCTTGTTCGTCAGGTCTTCCTCCACGTACGCGAAAGGAATGCCCTTAAGTTTAAGGGCGAGCTCGAGCCGCTTGCAGTAGGAACTACCAAACGTCCCTAGCAATACAACCTCGCTGTTCTCATCCATCTCTGTCTCTCTCGGTGTGTTTTGCTGAATGCCAATGCAGCAATTTATAGTCTTTTCGAACTCTTCCTCTTGATGTACACACCAAGCACTCCAAATTGGATTCGGTCAAAAGCTCCAAAGTGGTGGTTGGAGAGGATTAAGACTATTCGGTTAAAAAAAGGTAAATGTTGGGAAACTGAGCAGAGCAGAGATCTTGAATTGCGTTTTTCAAGTTAGGAAGACTTTTATATTCGATTGGCTTGGAGAGCACGGCGAGGACCAGAGACTTTGCTGGTTGGGGTCAAGTGATTTGACCGAAGGAGATTGCCTCGTAAAGAAAACTTATCCGCACCGTGGCCCGTTAACTAAGGGGAGGACTTTGTCTAAATTGAGTACACAAACACAACACAAAATCTCCAAAATTTACTGTGATCTGTAAGTGACAGATAAAAACCATGGATGCATTCCATATCGTTGTGTTGCGGTGCCCGCCGCAGTCCCACCGCAACGTAACCTTTCCCTCGACGATCACATAGGTGATGTGGAGTGGCACATGCCCTTGAAGAAAGTACGATAAGTGAATGAATCTATTGAGGGAACGTGAGGTAACTAACAAGCAAAGAGATGGAGACAGCCTAGACAGCTCAAGGATAAATCTGAAGAACCATTTCATAAATACGACATGTGAAAAAAGCAGAAGATTTGGCTTCAGTTACTGTAACGAAAATACCGTTCATGGTACTGTCGGAGTATTGTTCATCACTAAGTGTAGAACTAGGTTAGTTGCAACTTGATTTTTCATCATCGACTCAATAAATAAAAATAAAAATTGTTCACATTTCAATTCGGATTTCGGACTCCTGAACACTAAATGCTGTCAAGAAACCTCTCAGGCGCACCTACTGAAGAAATTACTCCAAGACGACGTGAAGCAACGCTCCATCAGAAGCGAGCTCGACGACGAGGCCCGCCAATTCTCGACGTTCAAACTCTTCTGCACCGCCACCTCTCCTCCGTCCGCTCCGACCCTCTGGGCAGGCTCCGGCTGTAGGTTGACGAACGAGAAGGCGCAGTCTCCAAACACCGACGAAGGGAGGTTGAACACAGCGGAAGCGAGGTCGAGCGCTCCTTCGCCGGGCGCCGATGGCGATACTGACGAATGCGTTACGTCGGGAGAACGCATGAACTTGTCTTGCGGACATGGGCTGGGAATGTGGTGGTGGTGATCCGGCGGAGGTGGGGTTGCTGATGGGGGGGAGAGGCAGAGGGAGTGCGAGAGGGCTTTTTGGGTGGTGGACTTGGGTTTCTTGAAAATCCTGCATATGGCCCATGAGTCCTGCAAAGCTCCAAACGTAAATTTAATCAGCAAAAGCTGAGTTTATGGCCGCGTTATGCTCTTCGGCCTACTAATGAAAACTGGCCCGAGTTTGCTAACTACATCTGCTAATATATATATATATATAGAGAGAGAGAGAGAGAGAGAGAGAGAGAGAGAGAGCTCATGTTGGATTGGACCTCTTTTTCTTCTTCGGCCGCTTTACTTCTTTCTTTTAAACTTGGAAAAAAAAAAAAAAAGAGCTATTCCATAGTTTTTTTTTGTTCGGGAGAGTGAGTCCATTATTCATTCGTTGGGTTATGGATTTGTTCTCCTCCTCCTATAATCATTTTCCGACGTGCATGTAAAACTGTGCATATTTATCTATCAAACATGAGACTAATACGCAGGAAAATGTTCTTGGAAATAATCATGACATCACTGTACTCCATTCTTGCATGTGCGGGAAAATAAATACGTACAGGAAGATAGTTTCCATGAAAATTTCTCGGGAAAGGAGAGAAGACAATGAACACAGCAAGAAAAGCTCATGGAGAAAGAGTGCTTACATGGGCGGGGAGGCTCTTCCTCGATGGGAGTGGAGTTGCAGCTAGATCAGAGAGAGAAGGCAGCCGAAACTCGTGCATCATCCAGTCGGTCTTCACCCCTTTCCCAGCTCTGCCTTTGTAGAACACCAGCGATTTCTTCAGCCCTATTATGTTGTTGCCGCACTTGATGCTGGTGACATCGACGTTGCTACTGTTGAGCTGCTGAAGTGAGGAGTAGATGGGTCGATCGGTGCCCGTGGCTTTCCAAAAGCCACCCCTCGTCACTCTGTTGGGCCTCGCGCTGTTCCTGTATTTCCTGTCCCTCGGGCAGTAGAAGTACCACTCCTTTTCCCCGAGAGTCGTCGCCAACTCTAAATGAAATCACATGAAAATTGCCAGAAAGAATCAGTTTTGCAATCTAGTCATAGGAAAGTCAAGGGGTGAGATGCAAACAGTGGTTCCTCAACGAGTTGAGGAAAGAGTAGATGAAAAAATTCTTACAAGTAGAAACACTTGAGATTATGCGCATTTGAACCAAACAAAAGCAAAACCCATGTCTTTTTTAGCCTTGACCATCATGTCTTTAAGCAGTTCAGGAAAGAGTAAGCTAAAAATTTCTTCAAATAGAAACTCGAGATTATGCGCATATGAACCAAACAAAAGCACTTTTAACCTCGACCATCCTCATGTATTTTTATCATATTTTCTCTCTCTCTCTCTCTCTCTCTCTCATATCCAAGCATTCGGCACATGCATCCAAATGATCAAACTCATCTTACTTGGGAGATCCCATGGATCATATTTGTAGATATCAAGTTGCTTGATGATCTCAACACAAATGGCTTGCTTTTGAATCTTCCTCTTCAGGTAAAACCCCACAAGCTCCTCATCTGTCGGATGGAACCTAAACCCAGGCATTATCAACTCCTCCATTGTCTCACCTTCATGTCTCTCCTCCATCTCTCTCTCTCTCTGTGACTAACTCTTAAGAAGATATGAAAGCAGATGCAAGGACTTCAAGGTGCTGCTTTTCAGAAACCCTAGAAGTTATGTGCACCAAATGATGAACACTGACCAATAGGTCTCTCTCTCTCTCTCTCTCACTCTCTCTGACTAACTCTTAAGAAGATGTGAAGCAGAAGCAAGGACTTCAAGGTGCTGTTTTTCAGAAACCCTAGAAGTTATGTGCACCAAATGATGAACACTAACCAATAGGTCGAGTTTTAAGAAGCGAAGCTTCGCCTGTATGAAGTACAAAATCTTAATATGAAGTGAAATTTAGCCCCATTAATTTGTTTCACTGACCGAGGACCGAAGGATGAGCCGCCAATCATGGCGGGGTGTGTGACTTTGAGAAGCAAAATTGTTTTTGCGAGGAACGTGGTGGATCCTCCGACTCCGTGAAGCTCTCAAGCAAAGCAAGCGAACAGGGAACTACTACCGAGAAAACTACTGTCTTGTAAAAGAATCTGAATTTCCTTTTCTTTTTTTTTCTTTTTGGTGAGTAATTGATACATCAAAGAATCTGAATTTAATCTTCTCATAGTTTGATTGAAGACCATCTCAAGTGGCTATTTTCGAGATGAGCACTTCTCAGAAGGCCTGTCCATCGAAGGAAAATCTGTCTTTATAAACTCTTTTGGCGTGTCAGCTTAACAAGTCTTCAGGGAATAACCTTGTTAATTTTGTCACTTCGAAGGAAAACAAGTAAGTGGTCATAGCATTACACACCCTACGTTGAGGTTTCGAGGAGAATACATATTCAATTTTGGTCCACGATTGGGACGGAACCAAGTAGATTGGATCGGCAATTTCTGGATCAAAAAAATAAATTTACTGGGAGCTGATATGATTCAACATCCAAATAAAAATGGGGTTAAGGAAATGAAGGACCATTAATTGCTGCCTTCCACTTAATTAATTCATCAGGCAAGGTGGTGTCTGGTCTGGTCCAAATTGAGGAATCTCAAGAACTGCAACATCAATGTGTTATGGGGATATGGACTCAGAAGCTTGTAAAAAAAGCATGGTGTTCGAGACCAGTGCTACTCGGTTGATTATTTTAGGGTTTTCGGGTCGTGGGAATCAGGAAATGCAGTTTCTATTCCATTCCTCCAAGCTTCTATTCCACTGGACTTGTCAGGTTCGAAAATGCATTTTAAAATAAGTCGGAAGATACCATCAAATCGAGAGACCGTGCATTGTAGCTTGCTTGTGTTGGACTTTATTGCAAAGATTCGTTGACCTTGATGAATTGCATTAGTAATTGCGACTAAGGTCACCTTGGGTTTCTCAAAGAGAGCAACACCAGTTTTATTAATTTATCATTTAGATTTGTCGTTTTTCCCTTTCTTTTTTCACGAGGGACATAAAAAACACGGTAACGTATGCAGAATAGTAGGTTCCAAACGTGCATATAGTCAAATGTCATTACATAGTGGTCAATAAAAAAGAGCCCACATTATAAAATTACCAAACAGGCCAAGGGAGGATGGATTGACATTTGAGTTATGTCCATATTCAATTGCCAATCTCAACTTTTTGGGAAATTAGAGGAAAGAATCCAAGACTGCATTCAGGCTTTAGCTACCCATGAAATTTCCAAATTTCCGATGGTTCCTTATTGCGTGAATCAATTTTGTAAATCGTTTTGAGCATTCCCAGCATTTCTGAATTCACGTTAGATGCTTTCACTTGAAGAGTTAGAACCGTTCTCTAACTTGGTTACCTCCCCCAACATAGCCAAGAGATGGAGTTCAAAAATAGAAGGTATTAAGGAAGTTTCAAGGAAGGCTAGTACATTTTCCACATGGCTCGGATTGCTAGGTTGAGTTGTACCAGGTAAATCTAATAGATTTAGGCCCACATGTCATGCATTTGCCAGTCGCCAACCAGTATGAACAGACGAAAGATCTGCAGCGATTCGTTTCATATATAATAAAATCATAATAAGCCAACGATGTTTCCCAATTTTTTGCCACAGAATTAGACAAATGCTGTCCCTCGTAATCGGAGAAGGCAGCTTTAGTTTTACTCCTTTGATCCGAGCTTCTAATTCATTTTCTCAATATCCTCATTTATGACGAGTTTTAAACGTCTTGACCAAAAGGACTTGTTATTTGCATCAAAATAACGTCACATGTGAATATCGCATGACATATTTTTGCCAAAAAGGGGTGGGAAGATAACATGTAAGAGACCATGCATTATATCTCGCTTATGTTCAACTTGATTACAAAGAGTGTGTACTGTCCCAGCGAGAAATAGTAGTGATAGACATGGTTTCCGTCTTCGTTGCCAGCAAGTATCGCCAACAAGTGGAGCACATATAATCACCTCACGATCTCGCTGGCTGTTCAGACCCCAAAAATTAAAATAATAATAATAATAATAATAATAATAATAATAATAATAATAATAAAAAGAGGATCTCACTGGCTGTTACGGGACACAGAAATCAGCTCAAGTATACAGCACCAGATATTATATCTACATAAAACACCCGAATGGCCTAAGCGTTTTCTTGCTGAGGAAACATTGAAACCCAAATTTTAGCTCTTTGCATAAATTACCGTATCCTTTTTTCATGGCTAACCAAATTTCAAGAGAAAAGCAGCGGACCTGCTCTGCATCAGTTGGCTATGATGTTGCCTTGCTCCACATATTGACTTAGCTTTTCATGGAACAAAGGAAAAGAACAGAAGTTGCCGATGGTGCACTTGGAGGAAACAAGGCGAAGAAATTATATGGCTTCATGGTCTTAAGAAGAAAACTCTATCAACTCGCCTGCAACAATTCCTTTATATCGTATCCTTGCAGCTATAGAAGAAGAACAAGCCAGGAAAACAGTTTTAGCATGTTGAAGAGGATAAAACAGGCTGGTTAAAACATCAGAGCCACAGCATGCCTGTATGTGCAGTACAAACATAAATGTGTTACCTGAAGGAAGGTAAGAAGTAGAATGACTCCAGAATTCCAAAGAGAATGGATTGTGATGGGTGTGATGAGATTGCGAGTCTGAGCATAGGAAAGTCCTAAAGCCGTCCCTGCCACACCATGAAGTACATAATTCAAGAGACCAAGATGAAGGAAACTGAGAAAAGTGATGCTGATCATATTTGAGCAGCCATGGTATCATTTCTTTTGACCATATCATAGAATATCAAATCACTACCTAGAACAAACAGTTGAGGAAACTCTCCAGGAGTGAGGTGTGCAAGCGCAAACACAGCAGCACTTATTAGGACAGCCACTGGAGTAGGAACCCTGTGGAAGAAGCAAGGGCAACCCCAAAGTTAAAATTACTTCCACAATAAAGAGAATGAATATATAGTTTTGATTAATTTTGCACCTTAAAAGACAAGCATAAGAAACAATCATGCATTATCAAGAAATCATGCATCTTTATACAAAACCAGCCACAGGAGTAAGATGAGAGATCTAACAATATAAGGATGAATTGTCAAATGACAAACCCGAAGAAAACACGAAAATTAGACAATCAGAACTAAGAAGAGACATAACAGTTTCCACTTTGAGACATAAGCAAGCTTTATTGAGCTTTTAATCACACAAATGATGAGAAGTTTCAGACATGATAGGACCATTAAAAAAAAAAAAAAGGCAAGCTTTATATTCTATAATCTAACAAACTACATGCAAACCCTGACAGAAACTAATACCATTTGGCCCAACAAACTTTCCAAGGTACTTCACCGGCCACGGTGAAACTTGTTAGGACCACAATGCATGCAGCATTATTGTTAGCTAATTACAACACATCTCTCCACTAGACTGGGAAAAGCCCACCTCAATCTTTTTAAGAATGTGTTAATGAGCATCTTTAGCTGCAAATATCATCCTCATCCTGCCTTTGCTGTTATAGACTGTTAAGTTCCCACAATAACAGTAAGAAGATTTACAAATAATTTTCTGCATGACCCTCTACAATGATATATAAAGTGGTGTCTTTCAATTTATAGGAATTCTTTGCTTTTTCAAGGAAACAAAATCGAGATAGAACTGACGACAGGGCAGCAGACAAAAAATCCAACAATCCAAATCCAACGTCTTAAGTAAATAAAAAAATAATAATAATAAGTTGTATATTCCTCCCTCTCTGCAGCATTATGGTCTCACAACACACGCTCTCTCATGAAACTCAAAGAGAGCTGAGAAATGAATCCAGAACATAGAACAAGTTATGGAATTGCGAAACCAAAATACAGCACTTTTGGAGAATAAAACAAGGTAATGAGGATTGAGAAGCCATACCATTTTGTTAGGGACACCATAAAAAATCCTCGGAATATAGTCTCTTCGAGGAATGGAGCAAGGATGCCCGTGATGCCCAACAGGCAAGCAGTGCTACACAGTGGAATAAAATTAGCAAATTCCCAAAGTGCATTAAGGAATCTACCAGCTTATTCTGAAAGTACCTGACACCTGATGAACCAATCAATGGAAGCAAGCGAACCAGAGCATCTGTCTGAAACCAAGTAAACATGGTTCACCAACCCTCAAATTAGGAAGGAACATGACTGGAAGGAGAGACCAAGAACTTATGAAGAAGGTCCACAAACTTTTTTCATATTAATGAACCTTAATATAACAGGATTCTTTCAATTAAGTTATCTACTGAAGGAAATAAAGCTAACTTATCCACATTCCAGCATGGTATCTTAAACTTGATCTGCGAGTATATTGTCCTCTGCATCTTGATACAAATTATTTACACACAAAAAAAATATAAAAAGCTTTATTCAGATTCTAACCTCTCTTTGAGGGGTGTCTCCACTAAACAAGGACATAGCATACCCTGTTACTGCTATAGCAAGTAGGGCACCAATAAGACCAATTCCAGCCCACAAGAGCCAACCTCTCTGCAAATTGAAAGGCTCCTTCAAATCTGAAGCAGCAACATAAAATGCTAGTCAGTATTCACCTCCGAGGACACATTTTAGAGACTCACAAAAGTAGTAAAGCTCCCAAAAAATATATCCACTGTACAGGTGGTCAGGCATTTCTGTTTGTAATCAGTGAATTTAAGCTTCTTCACATAATATAATAGCTTATGATGATGGACGCCAGTAGTGTATCTTGGAACAATACCATAGCGGAAAAGATCTTCAGGAACTGGTTGAAAGGTCCGAGTGATGCCATAAAGAACTCCAAGTACTGCTGCAGTTGTAATACTGCCAAATACAATATTCAAAAGTAAACCTCCAAACCACATTTATAAACAACAATTTTTATTTTTATTTTTTTTCATGTTCGTCTCACATCTCTTATGCAACGGAAGAGCATGGATCACTGACAAGCCAGACTAAAAGAAAGTAATTTCTCTCATGATTATGGAAATACTACAGTTGATCATGCCAATTTCTCAGTCAGCGGGCTCAATTATTTCCATGAATTCCTCTCCCCCTTTATCATACAGACAATTGCGAGCACAATCGCCAGAGCACCACATACATGCAGAGATTGTGACTATTCATCACAACATTTGTCTTTTCCTTATCTCCTTTTATCATACCAGTAACAGTTACCAGCAACAAAAGAATCGGAAAGAACGAATCAGTACCTTTGGTCAAGAAAGAGGATCTCTGCCTTCTCATCTAAGCTCAGCTCCGTGAGTCGAAGCCCGAGGTATGGTATCGCCGCGGTCTCCACCAATCCTGTCAAAACAAAACTGCCTGGGGAAAAAGATCAAATTCAATTTCCTTACCAGCTCCTGCAACATTTCATCAACCGTATCATAGAACAGAAAATTCTTTGCACCCTAGACCAAAGTCCGATTCACTGAATGAACCAGCGAAAAAACCGAATTTCGTCATCAATGATACCACTACTAGAATCTGGCTTATATACAAAGGAACTAATAAAGCCACAATATCATCAAAGATAAAAGAAAAAACAGAACGGAGCCAAGCACCTTACTCCGCAGGCGAGCGAGGTGAGAGAAACAGTCTGCCATTGCCACGGCACGTCCCACCGCTTGAGTATCGGCCAGTCCGGACCACTTCCCTGCGCGCAAACCAAAAAACATGAGACCGGCTGCGGCGAATTCCGACGGAATCGGGAAGCCAACGCTCCACGATCGTATCACCTCTTCTCGAAAGCTGCCTCCGGGTTCGTCCCTGGCGTCCTGAGCGCGAACCGGAGAGAGCCTCCAGCGGTCCGAGGGCCCGCTCCGGCGACGGCGAGGAGAGACGAAGAGGCGAGAGCCAGCGAGGAGCGAGCGGGCTCGGCTGAGCGGAGGAAGCTCCGGAGAGGTGGAGAAGAGACGGAGCG
This sequence comes from Eucalyptus brandiana, assembly GCA_014182725.1. Taxonomy (NCBI): domain Eukaryota; kingdom Viridiplantae; phylum Streptophyta; class Magnoliopsida; order Myrtales; family Myrtaceae; genus Eucalyptus; species Eucalyptus brandiana. Next base: position 38,292,431 of record CM024669.1, read on the forward strand.
GAGATTGAGCCAGCGAGCTGAGAATAACCATCGACGCCATTTCCAGGTGGAGCTTGAGAGGATAAGGCTTTGAGTTGCGAAAACAGCAGGCGGTTTGCAGCAGGCGGAGGAGGAGGACGAGGACGAGGAGAAGCAGGTGGGCTCGGTTTCGGGCCTCCTTGTATCATGGGCCGGCCCAAAATTTTGGAGTCCAATTGGATTGGATTTGCGCTCCGTTTGTGCTCACTGAAAATGAATAATTTCAAAAATGTTTCTGTAAATATAATTGCTCGAATCGCTTATAATAATTAGTTAATTTTTCCATCATGGACAAAAAAATAAGTCAACAGGTTTTCGTAGACAATGAAAATAATCTCTGTTCGTTTATTTTTGCGAATGAGAGAAGCAATCATCATTAAGATAATATTTTTCAAATCATTTATCCTCCACAAAACAATACCGTAACTTCAATTTCTTTATTCTCAAATTTTGTGTTTTTAAATTAGTGGATCTATGTAATCAAGTCCCCGTACCAAAATTTGGATGGAGAGGGACCGAAGAGATAAAGGCAATTGAAGTAGTAGCCACACGCGATGTAAGCACTAAAGGCCCCCCTTGTTGACGGTGGTCTAAACCACCACCTCTCCCTCCGTGGCGGGGTGAAATTCTTTTGTCTATCAACTTTTTTTTTTTTTGGTAAGTATTGTCTATCAACTTTTCGTTCCTGTTTTATCAGAAAATGAGTCAAAGCTTATTGAATTTGCTATGAGAAATGTATTTTGCAGAGTAATTCAATTTACTGCCTTTTTTTGCCAACAATTGCGAAAGGGTATTCGTTATCGAGATCTTTATAGCTATGGTTAAGGTCATGTTAACATATTCTTCGAGGGCATTTGTCAAGCATTTTTTTTTTTTTGGTAAAAAAAAAAAGAGTTTAGGAGAAGGAGAGGTTACCTCATGCTAAGGCATGGTCTTATAGTGGATTATGGGACTATTGGCGGCGGAATTCAAACCTGACACGATGCATAGAAAGTTCAAACTTTATCAGCCAAGCCAACTCAGGCTTGTCAAGCTTATTTAATGAAAAAAAAAAAAAGTCCACTTTTGTTCAATACATTGATTATAAATTATAATTGTGGCGAGAAAAATATTTAACGGTCCCAATTCTGTTCAATCTGATTAAGGGCATCTTCCGGAAGGAGAAAATCTCTCTCGTCATTCCTATTTAGTTTTATTAGTAGACTTGATTGCAAATCTAGCTTGATGCAAACTTTTGCGGGGTACAAAGAGCTTGAAGGTCTACTTTTTCTTCTTTTTCTTTTTTTTGTGGATCAAGAAGGATGCGTTTGATTATTATTTGATTCTCGAGAATAATTTTTCCTCATAAATGGATTTTTTTTTTGTTCAATGGATGAGTTTTTAAGCATTCAAAAGGCATTTGTAACTACACAAAATTTTTATTTCAAAAATAGAAATGTATTTGATACATTTCTTAAAATTTTGTTCGATTTAGAATTTCTTATAATTTTTAAATAATTTATTATTTTTTTCTTTTCTTTTTTCTTCCTTTTCTTCTTCTTTCTTTTGTCGATCACGAGCCTTGGTCATGGTCAACGATTGGCCAAATCTAGCAAGGCCGAAGCTCGCCAGTCGCCGGCCATCGTCAAGGCCGGCAACCAACTAGAGAAAAAAGAAGAAAAAATGAAAATAAGTAAAGAAAAAAATAAAAGGAAAGGAAAAAATTTAATTATAAAATTATTATCAAGACAAAAAAAAACAAATTGTCTTTTTTATTTACTTATTGATTCTGTTTCAAATCTATTATCATGAACAAAAACGTTATCCAAACGAATTCTTATTTACTTTTTTTTTTTTTCTGACGGAAAAAAATAAAAATAGGTATTATTTGTGCATTACCAAACAAACAATTGGCGATAAAGTTACAAAAGCCCGACGAGGCCCGATTGGGTGCAAACCAAGTTCGCTCGACCAAAATGAAGGAACCTATCCTTTCACATTGATGGGCAGACGCTGACAAATTAGGCTGGTGCCCTCTCAAACGATCCTCTCGGTTAAATGGCCATTCGCTGCCATGATGACCATGATGGCTGCGGAAAATGTTCGTCTTGTCTGTGGATTTCTAGGTTTTGGAAGTGATACCGCAAGCCCAGAACACGAAACAACGTGCTGCCATTGGGAAAGCAAGAGAACCATCTGCGCTAACCCCCACCCCATCTTCAAATCAAGCGCGCCTCTTCTGGCCAATTGGCTTTGACTTTTCTCTATTCATTTCTATAAACGTAAAACGATTTCCATTTGCTTTCTGGGCTTTGTTAATTATTTTTTGGGCCGCTGTAATTTCACGGGGAAACACTTTCTAAGTACCCGTCGACCAGATTATTATAAAAACAAGGGAGGAAAGGGTCTGTCTGTCCTCCCAAAACGACAGCCGGCACTGCACTCCCCGGATGTAAAGCAATTTAGAGACTATTTCCTCTTAGAGAAAATAAATATACAAAGACGATTTTGAGGGTATTAGACGAGCGACTACTAGTACATTAAAATAAGAAATGCAGTTTAATGGACTTGCTAGAAGTTATCTGGTACGTTGGCTTTCGCTTTCTCTGTCCATTTCTATAAATGTACAATGATCTTAATTTAGTTTCAGGGCTTTGTTAAGCAGGCTAATTAAAGACAAATTTGTCATTTTTTAGGCTACTGATTTCTCTCACGTGGAAACACTGTCTAAGTACCCGTCAGCCAGAATATTATAAAAACAGGGGAGAAAAGGATCTGTACAACCCTGCATTGCTCTGCGCACGCTCGCCCTCCCAGCCTTCAAAACCCAAAACCTCTTCCCTCCCCAAAAGCCTACCCTCCCCCCGCCGCCGCCGCCGCCGCCGCCGCCGGAGACCTGTCCTACCGTGGAAGCGAGACCCGACCATCCAACCCATTTCCCTTCATATCCTCCCCCCTTGAGTAAAGAAGGAACCTTGCGAGATCTCTGAATCTCAGAAGCTACTTTCTACTTGGGCGCACATCCGCAATGGCCGCGCTGACTCGCATCACCCACAAAACCCACCTCCCGTTCCCCGCCGCCACGGCCGGCGGCGGCGGCAGGAGGCCGCGCGCCGCCAGGATCCGCATGTCCCTCCAGGAGAACGGCCCCTCCCTCGCCGTCGTCGGCGTCACCGGCGCCGTCGGCCAGGAGTTCCTCTCCGTCCTCTCCGACCGTGACTTCCCCTACCGCTCCATCAAGATGCTCGCCTCCAAGCGCTCCGCGGGCAAGCGCATGACCTTCGAGGACCGGGACTACGTCGTCGAGGAGCTCACAGCTGACAGCTTTGAGGGCGTCGACATCGCTCTGTTCAGCGCTGGCGGGTCGATAAGCAAGGAGTTGGGGCCCATCGCCGTCGAGAAGGGGACGATCGTGGTGGACAACAGCTCGGCCTTCAGGATGGTCGAGGGCGTGCCTTTGGTCATACCCGAGGTGAATCCTGAAGCCATGGAGGGTGTTAGGCTCGGGACGGGAAAGGGGGCTCTCATTGCGAACCCCAATTGCTCGACCATCATTTGCTTGATGGCTGCCACACCGTTGCATCGACGCGCCAAGGTGAGGCAAAAGTCTTGTTTTGAATTTGATTGTGGTGTGTCCGTGTGTGTGTATTTGATGGGACGTGTCACCTGAAAAGTTTTCATCTTCTGCATTGTTTTTGAGTTCTAGGTGTTCAGGAAGTTGTGGTTTGCATTGTGAGGGTACTGCATTTGGTGTCTCAATACACGTTTTCTTTCCGTGAGGCAGAGTAGATGTGTGCGAATGGCCTTGTGTCTTTGTAGACAGGAATGGAGGAGCTCTCAGTGAGGAAATCAATGGGTATATGAAAGTTGAATTTGATGTGATGGAGTTGTTATAAATCTTGTTAGCATCGATAATCTCAAATGGATGTTTAATAGTTAAGACGAAGCATTGATAAAATCTGCTCTTCGTGTGCTAATGTCCCCTTTACAATTGAAGGGAACATGGCATAAATACTATATTTCTGCTCATGCCTTGAGGTTTGTATAGCAGCATATCCCTAAATATCAGGTTTTGCCTAGAAGGGCAATCAGACTGACCCTGTTTGTGACCTGTTGCAGGTGGTTCGCATGGTTGTTAGCACTTATCAAGCAGCAAGTGGTGCTGGAGCTGCTGCAATGGAAGAGCTTGAGCTTCAGACTCGTGAGGTCATCTGTTTTTATTGGAACCGCTCTCATTGCAGAGCATCAAATTTACCCTTGTCCTCTGGGAATTTACCCTCTCTCGTTCTGTCAGCAGGTTCTTGAAGGGAAGCCACCAACTTGTAATATCTTTAAGTTACAGGTTCATTTACAACATGTTTTCTATTATTGGAACTCTTTTGTGCTCCATTTGGTTGCTGGGATCATTTAATTAAGAGCTGTTTCTCCATTTTGTAGTATGCCTTCAATTTGTTCTCTCACAATGCTCCTGTTCTCTCAAATGGGTACAACGAAGAGGAAATGAAACTAGTGAAGGAAACTAGAAAAATCTGGGTAAGTGCGTGACCCGATCCTTTTGTAGTTATTTTCTTTGATAGTATATATTTATGGTACTCTTCATTGTAGTCCACATTTGAATATGCCATTGAGAATGGCATTCACTTCATTCTAACATTTCTTCATGCCAATTACCTTGTAGAATGACACAAATGTCAAAGTGACTGCTACTTGCATACGAGTTCCTGTCATGCGCGCTCACGCTGAGAGCGTCAATCTCCAGTTTGAGAATCCACTAGATGAGGTAAGTTTCCTATTCAGAGTAGTGCTGTGGCGTTTTGTTTAACCACTTAGTCCAATGTATCGTGTCCATGTTCGGCACAATGCAGCATATGTTTGGCTTTCCAAGGCTGGGCTTATTATATTGGTCATCTCTATGTTATGACTAAAGGTTCTTGTCACCTATTCTGTTGATGGAAGCTATCTAAGAAAATTAACTGTTGAACTGTTAACTTCTTATTAAGCTTCTTGTCCTTGACATGGAAGGTCTGCACGCATTATTTAGATTATTTGAAGTGAAGCAGAGGAGGCGGTATATCCTAATAAGTTAACATACATGTGCATTTGTCTTGTTCTTTTGCTCTATGACAGGATCTTGCTTTTACATCTGATATCAAGGCCAGAGATTTGATTCAAGATGTCTGATTAAGCCAATTAAACAAAATTACCACTATCTTCACTCCATTTTTACCTCGTCATCTAGAAGTTAAGAAAATCCGGTCATTAAGAATATGCAGTTTGTGACCTGAGGAATTTCAACTTAAGGGGATCATAGCAGTATTAAAAATAACGCATAACGCATAGTAATTTTCCTACATTGCAGGGCTTCCAGAATCAGTTATGTATATTCTTCAAAATATGTTACTTTTAGATTCTTCTTTCCATTTGAATCATGGATCTCTTATGGCTTATTGATACTGATGGAGGATCTGCATAGTAATGAACATTTCATGGTTTATAGGAAGTATACTCATGAATGACTTGATTGTGTTCATTTTTGCTAAAGCTGTTTTGGCACATTCAAAAAGAAACATTGGATCAAGTGCATCCCAATAGTAAGGTTTCCTTACATATGTACCTATAATACTTTCAAGTCGGGATTTTGCCACATCAGTTAAAATTTGCATATTAGCTGTACTTGAGAATGTTTTGGGTGAGTTCTGGTCACACGTGGCAGTAATTCAGCATTTTCTACTGTGACAGATACGCATTAAGTTGGGTTTATGCTATAAAGCAAATCTTGTGACAGCTTGATAACTAATTCCAGTTTGCAAATTTTCAATTGTCTCCTTGACTCTCACTGAAGCTGAACTATGCACATTCTCTGTCCTTTGGTCATAAACATATTAAGTAAGCATATATCGTGTGTTCATGGCTTCTCCCTGTAAAATGGGGGAGCTAGATTTCAAGGTTGAATCAGGAGTTCTTATGACATTCCAACTCATTCTGGTAAACGAGGTTATGCAGAAATAGGACACTAACCTCTTCCATAGTTTTTGGGGAGTTTCTTGAGCTGACTTAGTCTTTTGTGGTCTTTTTTTTTTTTCACGCAGGAGACTGCGAAGGATATACTCAAGAATGCTCCTGGTGTTGTGGTTATCGATGACAGGGCAGCCAATCACTTCCCTACACCATTGGAGGTGTCAAATAAGGATGATGTAGCGGTTGGGAGGATACGTCGTGATGTTTCACAAGATGGGAATTATGGGTGAGTTGGTTTTGCGTCAATTACTCTTTTGTGCATTCATCTCATTTTTGTTGTTATAACGACTTTCTTGGAGTTGATTTGTCAACTGTGGAACTCTGTACAGATTGGATATCTTTGTCTGCGGTGATCAAATACGCAAGGGAGCAGCACTCAATGCTGTTCAAATTGCTGAGATGCTCTTATAATTTGGAATTTCTTCATGATAGCGAGGCTTTAGATCTTAGGCTTTTCAAGTACTCCGGTGGAGATTTTTCCTTGTGATATGTCACCGTTGTAAGAGTGCTGTTCATTCTTAGTTTGGAGTAGAATAAGCTGGAGTAGGAGTTTGATTTTGCCCAGCACGAACAGATAGGCTCATTAGATCATATTTAAAAACTCCCTTTGGGATTTTTTGCTATGACTGGCCTGATTGTTTATTTGGAATTTGTTTACCCTGAGTTCTAAAAGCTGTATTTTGTCATTCACATGTCGGCTGCATTCTCCTAACGAGCACCTCGTTCTTGATAATCAACAACCTTCTTGTTCCTTCTTTCGTCCTCTTTCAGCCCTATCTAGTTGTCATCTGGAGTTTTATGAATCTTCATACATTGGCATACGTGGGTGTGTTTTACCCGGGTATTATGAATCTTCGTATTTTTCGGGCAATTTATTCTACCGCATGGATTTCAAGGTTAGAGTGCTACATGCCTACCCTTATTAGCCATTAGTGACAATAATACAGTCACAAGAGACATGAAGAACTTACGAGTCCCCCCCCCCTCGAGTGAAATCATTTTCCTTCATTTGTTAATTTGGCGATAGGGTTGGCGATTTAGAACACAAGGTGAAATATGATCACATAAGATTCACAGTTTCGGACACAATGTCAAAGATGCTCATATATGGTTCAAGGACAAGACAATTTACTGAGGTAAATGTGATTCCAGCAAGATTAGGAATAGTTCCTCCTGAAAGTTGGAGATAATGTGATGCCAAGGCAAAATGGATTGAATCAGTGATGGATTTTCTACGAAGAAATGCCAAAAGTATCTAAAATTACATTCATAAAAAACACGATCACAGCTAAATCAAACGACCTCTGCCACTCAAAACAGCAGGATATTGGCATGATCTGCATCTTCATCACCTGTAATCTGTCAAGATGAATAGCTCTGTCGACAAAAGGACGTTCCAGATCTCAATTTCTTAAGAGAGGTTGCCAGTTTTGCAAGAAAGGTTCAAATGGAGGACATACAGGTTATGGAGTGCGGAGAGAGTCCCACGTGCTACGTCTCCTCCTATTCCTTAGAAATGGAAATCGCTAGTTAAATACCTTCCCCTTAGACATCTCCAATGTCCATTCTTCTTTCAGCATGAGGGTTAAGAGAAGATTAAAGAAATAGATACAAATTGAGAGAGAGATAGCGAGAGAGAGAGAGAGTCATAATGGTACCAATTGGGCAGCCAATTCTTTTTTACTTACCCAACGTACAACTTAGGACAGCCAACCAAAGCAAAGGGATCTCAAGATTTCCATAATATTTCCATTATCCAAAATAAAAATAATACAGTAGTAGAACAGTAAGACAGAAGATACAGCTCACAGCAGTATATATACACCAACTATATCGGAAGAGTGGCACCAATGGGGCAGAAAACATGGAACAACTCATTACAAATCAAAACGCTCAGATTAGGGAAAATTCAAATGTCCTTGTACTCCCTAGTCGGCCGCGCCTCAAAGCCACCGCCTTTTCTCTTCTCTAATGTGTATGGCATATAGGTGCCAAGAATTCTATCCCACATGACGAAAAATGGCTGAGAGAAGTTGTACTTGTTACCATATAGTTGGTGGTGGACATCATGATAAGCTGTGTTGTTCTTGAAGAAAACATGGAAGAGATTCCCAGGAAGCCACAAACCACAGTGGTCGTCAACAGTTTTTATGGTTGCGAAAGAGAAGAAGAAAATGGATGCTCGAGGGCTCATCCCAGACAAGAGGAAAGACAACGCACCCCCGATTGTGTCTAGAAGAAGACCCTCCAAAGGATGGTTGTAGAGAGCACCAAAGGCATAAGGCACAACAAGCCGGTGATGTTGAGAATGGATGTGCTTATATAGAAACTTGTTATGGTGCATATATCTATGCATGAAGTATTGCCAAGTATCCAATACCACCATTGCAGTGATAAATTGACTTGCTAATACAATCATGGAATTGTTCGAGCCTGCAGAAGCCCCAGCATCATCTCCAGTAACCTACACGTCTCAAAATGACAAGACAATCAGATACTATCGAAAATATGGACATGTTTTTATAATGAAGTGAACATCTTATAAACCATAAACAGATCAAATAAATTGAGCACAGAACTGGGAGAACAAACTACACAACTTGTGTTGGAACTAAAATGTGCCCATTCCATCTTAGAATCAGAATTCAATTCACATGGGAAATTGAGAATAGCCAATTAACTGATATCTCCACAGAAAGGGGATTTACACCCTTTTCCATGCATCATGTTGGACTCCAATATCCAGAAGCGACCTACAAAATGGCATGAGCCCTGCCATTCAGGGCAATGACAAGAACATGAGATTTGCACTATACTAGTCATGCATAAATTCATGATTAATCCATTGCCTGCAGCAACAAGCTGCACTTTACAGCTTTCTCGTTGATGGAAATCTGACCGCCAATTATAAAAATAACTTTCTTTCTCAATCACGTTAAAAGAAACAAAGTCTCAGACCATTTGTTACGTTCACACGTAGGCAGGTCAAGAGGAAGTGGAAAGGACAAGGCGTTTCATCGCGGATTCTTTTTATTGGTATCAAGCATGATCAAAACAGATTACCCCATAAACAGGTCATTTCCCATCATCTTAACTTCGTTGAGCTACCAGATTTTGCTTATAGGCGACAAAGCACAGACCAACCATTCACAACCCAATAACGAAATTGAAGAACACATGATTAACCGCTCGCAGAGGAAAGGACGATCCAAAAGTAAATATCATCCACCAGATTTAGCCAAGACCAATACTTCCGAAGCCTAACGTACCTCCGCAGATTTCTAATCTTAAAAAAAAAAACAAAAGATTCACAAGGCGACAGGCAAACATATGCACAACCTCTCAGGGTCTAGAGGCGGCACATGCCGACAGCACTATCAAGAACAGAAAAAGCAGGCGACACGACCAGACTCGTCCATGAAAATTCTCTAATTAAAACACCTCAAGCTAATTAAAAAAAAAAAAAGTCGCAATCAATCAATCAAATTAAACCAATCGCTGCGGGCGACCGACCAACGAATTTCCCAAATTGGCGAATTCCCTGGCAAGAAACCACGCACCGTGAACAAGAGGATGGCGACGACAGCCTGAACCGCCTGTTGGAGGAGGACCCCCTTGACCACCGTCGCTTTGGACACCAAATTCTTGTTGTCCTCGTCCTTCTTCGAGTGCAGCCGGTAATTCTCGAACGATTCCAGGGAGATGTATATCCCGGAATACACCCAATACACCACGATCGGAACGAACGTCCCCAGCATCTCGTCCGACATACCGAAGGCCATGTTCAAATTTTTTTTTTCTCTTTTTAAGGAAAAAATTTTTAAAAAAAAGAGGCCCCCCCACCGAAATTATAAAAATCACGAGGTGAACGCTGAAATCACAGAGATCGCATGAGACGAGAACCGCCCCGGGCCTTTCGAAACAACACGGACGGCAAACGTCGCTTCTTCCCCCGCCGAACCCCCTGCGTCCTCGAGCTCGACTGACAAATCCTCCCTTCCCTCCCGAATAAAATCAAACGAAGAACAGAGAGAGAGAGAGAGAGAGAGAAGCGATTAGGTCAAAACAAAGGAAATTAGGGCTCGCGACAACGAAGATTCGTCGCGATGGGGGGGAGAGAGAGAGAGAGGGGGCGGGGCGGGGCAGAGCGTTGTTGACGATAGAGGCGGAAGAAAAATCAAACTACCCTCTTGTTCCAGAACTCGGAGGAGGGCCGGGGCCCGCTGCGTGCGGGCAGGTTTACTTTTCCGGTATTCGTCTCGCCACGTGGGCTTCTGCAGTCGGCTCGATCCAGGAGGGCCGTACTCAACGGACGGCGAATCTTTCGCGAGGGGAATGGCAAGGGGGCAGCCCGGGTTGACCTATTATTGGCAACTGGTGGTGGGGCCCGCGGGGGGGGCGATGCGCTCCCAGAAATATCGCCGGTCGCGTCGCGGTTTTCGTGTTTCAGGGGGTCTCGGGTCGTCGTCCGCTTGGTCATCGGGTCAAAAACGACGACAGTCAAGCGCGTGGCGCTCGCCTGCGCGTGGGCGGAGCCCCGACACGAGGGGGGAGCGAAAGGCGTTGTCGTTGGCCGAGTCGTCGAGCGCACGTGGAGGCGCTTTCGCGGAGCGCAGAGGATTTCCCCCTTTTTCTCTCTTCTGACGGCCAGCCAATCAATAATCATTGGCTAGAGAGGCACGTCCAGCCACGCATTGAACTCGTGGTGTCCTCTTTATTTGCTTGAAAACCCGGGTTTTCAGTGATTGGTTATTCAATCTTCCCTCTCTCTCTCTATTTAGAGACTCTTCTCTTCATTCCATGATTAATCTGCCTTTTTTTTTTTTCTTTTTTCTTGTGGTAGCTTCACTTATGAGCAATTTGCCACGTGTATGTGAAGATCCTATAGATCCGAGACAACTAATCTCATAAGACCGAACAATCGAGTTATTCAGTATTTTCACCCCTCAAGCATCCGAGGATTCTCTGATAGAGAGTGAGAAAGCAGTGCAGATGTTTTCCTATTTTTATACAAGATTTGATTATTGATTGAGCAAACTATGATTTTTCTGTATAATGAACCACTTTGCAATTGAGAAGCTTCCGTTTGCCGGAATTTCATAGGCGGTCGTTCCAGCTCATGCAACTGATAATTTTAGCCTTACTGGCAAGAGTCGTTGACAGAAATCCAAAAGTGCTTGTATGATCCTCATGTTGCATCCAGTTCTTGGGCTTCCGGAACCTTTTTGACAAAGTTGATTTGCGCTTGTTTGGTCCGCTTGCACGAAACTAAGAAGAAAATCAGAGATATGATCAGATAAGACAGCCTAACATTTTCCGGGGGCACGGGAAGGGGAAGCTAAAAGATGATTCGCTAAACCTTCGCTCTTTTCATTAGATGCAATGACGGAGGATTTCCACTGCTCGTAATCCCGCTTCTCCATCTTCTTTCGCTTCTGGTAGCATGAAGACTGAACAAAAGGCGCACATATAGTTAGCAAACTCACGTGTCAACTCAGCTTCCTATATGCACTTTGAATGTCGGCATGAATTTTGATCAGCTAAATTCCAGAGTTCTTATCACTTAGCAACAAGTATAACATCAAGCATTGAACGCTAATATCTGTAATGGAAGATTTCCCTTCAGCCACTTTCTTGCTATGGAAGCAGGGATTGCTGTGAACACACCTACAGGGTACTTAGAGGTTTCACTTTTTCATTGCAACAGAGATTCGCTTTCGTTTGAAATCAAAACCAGAGGAGCACATGTGAACAGAAAGCAAGTATTAGCAAATAACGGAGGTTCATCTCATGTAAAGTCGGTGACCTCGATGTAGGTCGGCAAATTTTAGACTGGTATAGAGTTAGTTGGGGATGTTTCGTGTCCCTATGATACATCAATGAGTCCTACGTGCTAAAGCTTATGGACCATCATAAATCTACACATTGAAATGGCTAAAACGGTTTACAGAACTCTTCTCAATTTAACTTGACAGACATGACTCAATCAAAAGTGACTCTTCATCGCTTGAAGTCCATAGGCGAAAATATATTGACTGGAAAGCCACATGTGCTAACAGATTTTAAGAACTGGTAGTTGCTTCGGTGAACCTCTCTCCTTACACATATTAGCTTTGCATGTGGAAAATGCTGGTGCAAAATCTTGCACAGGCGAGTTAAAGAACTCTAAGTGATATGACTTTTCGATGCAGCCTTGAGATTGAAATGATATAGAAGTCGGTCCTCCAACATGCAAACAAATGTGCAATCGTGTTTTTATGAGGTTTTTCTTTTGGCCTGAATCAGATAAGATTAAATACCGACACTACAAAAGATTGAGCATAAAGGTGCAATGGCTGAAACGGTCATAATCCATACACTCATCTGAATTCCGAAACCGTAAAGAAATCTTCCACGAAACAAAACGAAAAGGTATGCCTATATCATACCTCTGGTCCCTCATCAGATAGATGCCCACCATCCTCCAGTTGCCTCTTTTCAGGTACTACGTCAAGCAGATCTAGATGCCAAATGATAGTTGATCAGGAAAGGCTCCCAAACTATGATACAGTCAAAAACTAATCAACAAGAACGTTCTAGTTCTTCAGACCAGGTAATTATAGGCAGGACTGGATATGGGTACAAAAAAAATGGAGTGTTTTAAGAATGTTTTTTTTTTTTTTTTTTTTTGACAAGAGTTTTTTAAGAATGTTGAGCCGTCATATTATTCACCTCGGTTCCCTTTGACCTCTCGTGGATCTTTCTTTTCCTTTGAGACACCAAAAGTGTCATGGCATAGATCCTTCATTGAATTGGCGACCTGAAAGAGCAGTTGAGCGTCACCATATGTCATAACAGCAAAACACAGGTGTCATTAGATTGCTCTGGAGGGCAAGGCATAGCAAGAATGAAGCTATCTTACAGAAGCGAACTCAGTTTCGGATGTCCCACAAAGTTCAATCAACTTGATCTTGTCTACCTTGAGCTGCAAAATCAATTTAATCTTTCACTGGAATGTTTAAGATGTAATAGCCCATTACACAACAAAAGGTAGTAGCTATTCAGAAGATCATTAGTCAAAAATACCTTCTGTTTCTTCGCACATAAGTAGAATGCTACAGCAACAAATACAGGTCGAGTGAAATCGGCAGTTGCCCTTCTTGAAGCGGGCAATGACGTGAGGAACCTGTCCTTGTATCTGGTAAAGACGGACATCATGATTACATCTCAAGTCACAAAATATCATTTGAGGCCAAAGAAATTGATAATCCTACTAAATCAAAGTCAGGGCTCGTTAAAACACGGCAACTCATGATTGCTGGGCACTGGAGAAATCACACGGCGAATCTTTCTACATCATCTATAATCAGTGTAATGCCGAGTGAAAAATGAACAAGGATGGCTTTTCCGCAGCAACACACTCGTAAACCTCTCGCGGGCAATCCAGCACACATTTGGCAATGAAAAATCAACAAGTCTCTAGAGCCAATCAAGAGCAATGACGAGATGACCAAGCCTCGCAGCCTATATAGGACTGATATGATCGGAAAGGAAACCGAGCCTTACAGAGATAGGCCCTTCTTCACGAGCGGAATCAGCCTGACGCAACCGAACTGAATCGCGAGCTCTCTGATATCCAACGTATTCCTGTAACACCAATGCATCGGTGCCGATTAAAATCCTGAACAGATCACGCTAGCTAAAATCAGCTCCAAAGGAGAACGAAGCGCTACTCACTTGAGGCCCAGTCCGTTCTGCATTGAAATGAACGATCTATTGTACGCTTTCTCCGACAATCCGCTCAGCTTCACCGCGGCCTGCCTATCGAATATCACCTGCAATCTGTAGAATTCCATAGCATCCTATCAACACGACCGATCATTTAGAAGCCGCAATCGAAGATCGACCCGAAAAAAGGAGAGTCCGAGCAACCTGTTCGCGGCGATTTCCAAGCAGATCACGGCCTTGCAGCCCTCTCCCTACGAGAAACAAAAGAATCGAATCTCAGAAATCCGACCGCAAACGAACGCGCACCCAAACTTCCGCCGCCGCGCGAGGAGAAGGAGGAGGAGGGGAAAAAAAGAGAGAGGGGAGGATACCACGCCGATGATGGATGAATCGAACTGGACGTCGCAGAGGCGGCGGAGCTCGGCCGCCTTGCGGAGGAGGTGCTTGGGCTCCGACAGGCCGAGCTTCCTGGCGATCTCGGAGAGGTCCATTCCGGCGACGGCGGTTCCTCCTCCCTTTCGAGACGAGAGCGAGAGCGAAGGGCTGCGGTCGAGTCGTCGCGATTGGAGAAGATGGAGGGAGGGAGGGAGGGTAGATTAATTCGCTTCTGAAAATGGCGGGAACGGAAGCCGGTGAATTTTTCGTTCGCGCTGCCGTTCGAGCTTTCCCTCTTTCTTTATTCCTTTTTTAAATTAATTTTCTTTTTTGTGTTTTTCACTTCGTGTTTTTTTTGGTTTCGAACGGTTGGCGCGTAAAAGAGGTTTTTCCCCGGGAACTAAACTGGAGCGGCGCCAGAGAAACGAATCTGTTACGGCCCCAAAAAAAAGGGGAGAGAGAAAATAGAAAAAAATGGGAATTGTTTGATTTGGAAATTGTTTCCCTTTTCTGGATTTTCCGTATACAGTGACGGTCCACGGAAATTATTTTAATTAATGACTAATGTACAAGGAACAAAATTAAATGATCAATGCGTGGGAAGAGATAGAAAATTAGATGGACAATTGAAATGTCCAATTTCGCATGAAATTAAATTAAATGCGACTGACAAAAAAAATTAAATACAAAGGAATAAAGTACGTTTGTTGAAGAAACTAAGTTTCCGTGACTGGTGAAAGCTCGCGATCATATTTGATTAATGGAAAATCAAAATGTCTTTGTTGTAAAATTGTATAGCTATGGAAATAGGAAAATATACGACATGTTCAAGCTTGACAAATTATATGATTCGCCAACTTTGGGCTTTTTCTAATAAAAAAATCCCAAAACTCTCACGGCAATCAAATATAGGCCTATGCTAATTTCTGAAATTTGAACAATATTTAAAAATTTTGACCAAAAAAAGGGGCACTTCCTTGCATTTTCCGTGGTTAAAACAAGTGTGCTTAATTCAAGAAATATTTCATGATAAAACCAAATACTAAAAAATTGGTTTTTCCTTTTTAAGTTAGAGAATTCACTTTCCTAACTTTAAATGTGTAAATTTTCTTCAACCAAATATGGTTTTTCGTTGGTTGATTGTTTTCAACAAACCAATGTGCGAAAGTTTAGAAAATTAATTTGCGAACAATTATTTCACTCAAATAGACACATATTGAATGTCCATTTGAAAGAGATGCCAAAAGAGTATTGAATAAAGGTGAGGATAAAGCAATTAATCTGTTTGGTGTAGATGTAGTCGAGTTGTAGCTGTGTTTTGCTTTAACATGGTTTTGCCATGAGATGTCATAGCTAGCGAGGTCAACCATAAATGTCCAAAAGTTATGGCATTTGAAAAGGCAAAAGAATGAAGCAATATTCTGTAAATTTCTACGAGTTATTGCAGCTTTGGTGGTACTGTAACCGCGAGGAGTCTCTCAAACATTAACGAAAGCTCGTACCTCTTTTTCAAAGCTATGGCTTTTATAACAAAGCTATGATTGTCGCAGCAGCCTCGTCCTCTCATGTTTAAGACAACGAAAGCTGCTATTTTATAGCTATGGTGTCGACGTAGCCACGACGGTCGCCTAACTCGGACCTTGGCAAATCCCTAAAAGGCCCCATCTAGACCACTGCACGTGAAAATCAAGTTGGGTGTTGCCTACGGCTAGGCCAAAAAAGATTCGGTTCCCAATAAGGGATTAGGGCATGCGCATTTTTTTATCTGAGTCGTTGGCCTATATGTAAACTTATAATATTCTAGAATGTCTAGATAATTTTTTATAATCAACATGCCCCTCAAACTAAAGTTGGTTGCGAAGATGGTACTTTTAGCTTGTAAACAATATCTATTGGGATGTGATTCACATCCCTTATTAATAAGAAGGCACAAGCGAGTTGTTCAGAAATTGCCCAATAGGGGTAGTAGGGTAGCACCCTAAGCTACTAGAGGGTTTTTATAATTTGGGCTCATATTTTATTGGTAAATGAAGCTAAAGCATACGGATAGCTATTAGGAAATGCAATATATATATATATTTAATTGAGGGTTGTCACGAAAAATATGTGATGTGCTAGTTATAGTGAAATTTTTCGTTGAATGTAATCCTAGTTTAAGATGAATTGAAATAAATCTTCTGTCTCGATTTCTCTCTCTTGTTCTTACTCTATTTTTCATTGTGTCTTGAGCACCTAATTCTAGCTATATGAAAAAAAAAATGCTAATTTGTGTATTTTTTGGATAAATGGTGCCTTGACACCTTAAAGAAAAAAAAAAACATGTCACGTAGGACCCACCTTACATTCATTTTCCTCTCTCTCCCCCATTGCTTTTTTCCTCTTTTCTCTCTATCTCTTGCTCTTTCCTAATATTCTTCGTTGTTTTTTTCCTCGGAGCATCCATAGACACATGCCCGAAGCTCCAACGGCTATGGGTTCCACAAGCTTGAGCTCAAGGCGACACCGTGGCAGCAAGATGTCAAAGCTCAAGCAGCCATGGTTCTAAGCTCAAGATATGGCAACCATGGTTGTGACCTCGCGCTCAAGTGGCCATTGCCACGAGCTTCACGAGCTTCAGGCCAAGGTCGAAACTCAAGTGACTAAGGCTATCCCAAGCTTCGGTTTCGAGGTCTAGCCATGGCAGATGCAAAAGGAAGTAAAAAAGGGCCTAAGGAGATAAGACGATGGACCAAGAAGGTGAGGTAAAAGGAATAGAGAGGAGAGAGGAAAATTAATGTGAGGTGTGCTAGATGCGGCCCATGTTGTCCAATGGATGGACTGATAATTTACCGAGTTGGCCTCTTTAGTGTACCCAATATTTGCTCATGCAGTGAGGCCCTTTGTGAAGGATTTTAAACTGGAGCATAAGGGAAAAAATTGATTTGACGATGGCAAATGTATGCGGGTGAAAGAGTGTCTGCATCTAATGCACCAGAAGAGAGTTCTATTTGAAAACACAGCGATAAAGATATAATTTATGGAATGTTTAATTTCGGCATGACAATCCATGGCCTATTTATTGGTCTCAAACCATATCATTATTGATCCAATTAATTATGGAGCGATCAATTTGAAATTGGCTAAGTTCTAGATCTATAGATTTAGGCTGCGTTTGTTTGTATTCTTTTTTTTTTTTTTTTAAACACTTTTTTCTTTTTTTTTTTCTTTTGTTAAAGAACAAAAAAAAAAAAGAAAACAAAGAAAACACAAATTTTGTGTTTCTTGTTTCAAACACTTTTGAGAAACACTTTTTTTTTTTTTTTCTCTTATTTTCTTGTTCTTTTTCTTTTGGCCGGTCGCCGCCTCGGCCATGGCCGGCGACCGGCCGACGGGGCCGGCGGCCTCGCCTAGCCACGGCGAGGCTCGCCGGCCCCGGCGAGGCCGATGCTCGCCGTCCCTCGGCGAGGTCGAGGCTCGCCGTAGGCCGGGCGAGCTCGATCTCGCCCAGATCCGGCGAGGCCGAGCTCGCCCGGCGGCGGCGAGCCTCGGCCTCGCCCGGCGGTGGCCGGCGAGGCCGTGCCTCGCCCGCCCGCCGGGCGAGCTCGGCCTTGCCGGATCAAGGCGAGGCGACCCTCGCCGGCCGCCGCCAAAAAAAAAAAAAAAAATGAAAAAGAAAAAAAAAGAAAAAAAGGAAAAATAAGAAAAAAATAGAAAAAATAAAAGAAATAAAAAAATTATCCAAATTTACCAAACATGTTTCGTTTATTTTTTATTAGAATAAGTTTACCAAACGCGTTTTTTGTTCAAAATTGTTAGGAATAAAAACACTTTTTTCTATTTCATTCCCTAAAACAATTTTTAAACGAAACACAAACAAACGCGCCCTTAGTTCCGGTTTTTGAACCTAAAGCCTACCCTGTTTGTTCTGAAACTGATCTTATAACCCACCCTGTCCTTTTCGGTTTAGTTTTAGGATTTATAGGGAACTTGTTTTTCTTTTATTGTTGATTTTTTTTTATAACAAAATAACACAAATCAAAGTAAAAGATAAATGAGGGCGAGCAAGTAAAGGCGAGTTAGGAACGAGTGAGGGTGAGCCACGAGCTAGTGGAAAGGAAGGTGAGTCACGAGCAAGAGATAGAGAATTGAGGTGATTGAATGACGTTGGGGAGAACACAGGAGCAAAAAAGAAAAAGAAAGAGACAAAAAAGATGCCGAGAGAAAAACTAGAGTCTCTGGCTTCATGGAACTAGTTCCAAAATCATTTCGATTCTCAAACAGTTATTTACTTAAAACCGTGAATCGGACCGGTTTTAATGGGAATCTGAAATTGAATCAATTTTTAGGGTGGTCTAATCTAAATGCACAAAGCTATGATCTACCGTACCATAATTGAACTTTCGTTCATCTTGCGCGTTTAAATCACATTTATGCCAAAGTACGTAACCGGATTTGCAAAAGAGGAAAAAAGTGCACATCGGTAAATGCTCCCCACTCAGATCAGATTTTAACACTTTACTTCAGTTGCCAAAAACAGCGAGGAGCGAAACCCAACTGAATCCGATAGAAGTACAAAATTCACAAAGAAAAAGAAAAAGAAACCGAACCGGTTCGGATCCCAAATCGCCTTTTCCCGCTCGGGAACGCGCTCGGTCCGCCCGCCAGATCTATCAAGCTCGGGCCTTAGCCTCGTCGCCGACAAACCGGGGAATCGCACGATCGGGTCGGACGCCGTCCATTCCGCGTTCTTCAATCTGCATTCGCGCGAGTTCAGCTGGACGGAGCTCCAGAGCTCCACACGCCGACGCCCAATCCCAAGGGGCCGACGCCGGTCGCCGAATTCCGACGCAAGACGCGGCGGCTCGGGGGGGAAGAGTGATGCGGCGGGTCGGTGACAATGGCCGCGAGCAGGGACGGCGACGAGCGAGCTCGCTAGCTGTTTAGCCGAAGGGAGGAGTTCGCGATCGCCGGAACCGCGAGGGAGGAAGGGATAGGGATAGAGATAGTTCGGCGTCGCGATACGGGGAGGGGTTTTGGCGAAGATGGGCCTGGATAAACGCGGCGACGAGATGTTCGTCGTCGAGAGGAGGGGTTGGATCGGCGCGTTCCTGCGTTCGTTGAGGCGGGGCCGGGATCGGCTCCGGGCCGCTCGCCGGGGGCGGAGGAGTTATAAGCTGAGATTCTCGCGCTTGGCGTCTCTGCTGGCCGCTATTTTCCTGTTTTGCCTCGTGGCTTTCGGCCTGAACATGTTCCTGCACGGTGAGGCATTTGCGCCCGCAGTTTTTTCTGATCGCGAGGAACGGTCGTATAACTCCGTTTCGTTTGCGGAATCCGTGTTGATTGACGCATTGTTTTAGTTGTAGCTGGTTTAGCTTCAGAGCTTTGCCATTGCGCGAGCACCAAGCTAGGCAGACGGACGATTGTGCTTATGGCATTTTAAGTGCATAGAACATATGGCATGCTCTTTCTTTCTTTCTTTTTGTTAGTTTTGATGTTGGGTTTTCCTTTTCTCTTCGGGGCATGGGGGAGGAGTGGATTTAGTTAGTAGCAACAAGGAGTTCGTGAATGTTGGGATTCATATATTCTCGTTTTCCAACTCTTGTCCTTTCCATCGTATTCAGACCAATATAAAATGTTTCTTCTCCATTCAGTGGGCTTTCCACTGGAGAGACTTTTCATGGTTGATGTGTTTCGAAAAGTAGTTTCACGAGGCGGCTTCTTTGTATTTTACCGTGAAACTCCTCTTGTAGTTACTATTGGTCTTCCTTAGTTGATGTGTTCGCATTTGCTATGCTTCTAGAGCTTGCAAGAGACCTCATCTTTATTGGCTTCGCTATTCACTATTGCTGAATAAGATCCCCTCTACCCTATGGTCATAATCTGTCAGCATTTGATTAGGCTACATATAACCATGCTGCTTAAAGAGGGGGTGGGTGCTAGGTGTTGCTTTCTTGTGTTCCTGTCCATATTACTTCCTTAACTTTAGTACGGCACGCAATGCAGGAAAGATGGAAGGCAGAACTTCATCTGCCTATAGAGTAAAAGTAGCAGATACAGTAAAAGAAGCGGATGTGGTGAAAGAAGCAGACACAGTGAAAGAAGCAAACTCAGTACAAGAAGCAAACATAGGGTCTGATGTTGGGAAAAAACCAACAAGCAAGCATCGCAAGCGGTGTAAGTAATTTTCTTGCATAGCTTAATCCTCTATTTCAGGCCTTCATACGGCCTTTACATGATTAGGTAATGGACACGACGTGTCGTCTTGCGTTAGCAGACATATTAAACTAAATCGTGCCCTTGCTTGTTCTAAGTAAAGCAGATGATACTCAAGCAAATACACTTTGATATCTACAGATTCACTCTTTGCAGCTTTGGAATGTTTGCACCTTTCTTGTCATCATAAATTGCGTTTTCAAAACTTTTCAAGCTTAAGTCTGATTTGATGCTTGTTAGCTGCCTTCATTTAAATATTGCACTGTATTCAAACCTGTGCAAAGACTAACATTGCTTATTCATTTTCCTGTCACATGCTTATTCTGTACTCTGTTTATATACCTTCATCTTTTCTTTGTTGATATTTCAGATCTTCCTTGCGAAGTAACTTTATCAGAGTCAGTCAACAATCTAGTTGAACCCAGCAGTTTCATGAATTTCACGCAGTTTTCACTGGATTACATTGAAAAGGAGGAAAATAGTTTTTCCATCCCTAGATTTGGTGGACATCAGACCCTTGGTGAAAGAGAGAACTCCTTTCATGCAATAAGCCAAAAACTTCATTGTGGTTTTGTCAAGGGGCCAGCGAGCGCTGGATTTGATTTGGATGGAAAGGACAGGATATATATGAATACATGTAAAGTTGTGGTGTCTTCTTGCATTTTCGGAAGTTCTGATTTTCTGAGGCGGCCAACAACCAAGCGGGTACGTATACTTGATCGATTCTCTATTGCCACATACTAGAAAGCAGAACTTATTAACAACTTTAGTTAAGACATTTTGTAGTAATTAGTGGTTCTCTAAGTTTGAAGTTGATTTCTAAATCTGCAAAATTTAAATGATCAGTGGTGTTCCTTCGAGTTTACCCTTTAACATTGATTGAATGAGGCATAGGCAGTATTCCTCATCCAACATCTTCAATTTATGTAATGTCCTACCTAATGTGGAAGTTCTTGTGTTGCAGACAGTAATCTGACAATATTACTTGGGTTCTTTTCCCACGAAACATTTGAATTCTAGTTGCTATCTCCCGCTCTGGCAAATTCATTTATATTTTGCATGCTGTTTGCCAGGAATTGTGAAATACATTCAGGTCTTGGGCCTGAGTTTTGCAAACTTTGGATCTCTAAGTCTAAGGCAAATAGATACTTGTATGCTTAGACAAATAGATACTTGTATGCTTAGACAATATTTTTTACTGGCAGCACATATTTTAATTATCTGAGATTTTTAAAGAAAGTATGTAGGCAAATGTAAGATGCTTGCTATCTTATGTAGGCAAATGTAAGATGCTTGCTATCTTCCAAGTGATCTTATGTACCATACACATATACTGCAGATGACTGAGTATTCCAAGAAAAATGTCTGCTTTGTTATGTTTGTGGATGAGGAGACAGTATCAACTCTGTCATCAGAAGGGAATACTCCTGATGATACAGGTCATATCGGGCTATGGAAAATAGTTGTCGTCAAGAACTTACCATACAAAGACATGCGTCGAACTGGAAAAGTGCCCAAACTCCTATCTCATCGGCTCTTCCCTTCTTCCAGGTAGTATAGTTTATTTATTCTAGCGTTCTCTGCTGGAGGCATCTATGGGTTCTTCTAAATTGCGACCTTGTAAATTGAATTTTCTTTTTTCTTTTTACTAGGTATTCAATATGGCTGGACAGCAAAATGCGTCTGAATACTGATCCAATGCTTATCATTGAGTACTTCTTGTGGCGAACAAAGTCAGAGTACGCCATTTCAAACCACTATGATCGTCACTGTGTCTGGGAGGAGGTTCTCCAAAACAAACGCCTAAACAAGTACAATCACACAGCCATTGATGAGCAGTTTCTGTTTTACCAATCTGATGGCCTCACCAAGTTTGATCCCACTGATCCAAATACTCCTCTTCCTAGTTGTGCGTGCAATTCCAATTTTCCCTTTTTGACATTTGCATCCACCATTTCCCTTGATTCTCACGATAATTTTCTCTCTAATTTACAGATGTGCCTGAAGGCTCCTTCATTGTGCGGGCCCATACACCAATGTCAAACTTATTTTCATGTCTTTGGTTCAATGAGGTCGATCGATTCACATCACGTGATCAACTAAGCTTTGCATACACTTACCTCAAATTGAGGAGATTAAATCCTGACAGACAGTTCTATTTACATATGTTCAAGGTGATGCATATCTTCCCTTATTCCTCTGCATTTATCTGAGTTGCCATTATGTACTTGGAAGTAGTATATGGCTAGCAATTCGAGATTATACTTTTCTTTTTTTTTTGAGCGTGTAATTCAATATGATTGATTCAGTGCACCCTCTTCCCTAATACCAGTCATTCAAGCTCAAAATCCCTTCTTTGTCACATGATTGGTTTCTTGTGATACGCCTGAAAAACTGCAATGCTTCTGTTCATCACTGTTGGAAAACATTGCAAGCTGAAATTGGGTTACCTCCATGATCTCCCACTGACTTGAAGAAATAAGAAGTCACGGTTCTATTGTTCATAAATGACACTTACATCCAGAATTGTAAATATGCAGCTTCTTGAGCCTATGTAGGAGCTGTATAGCACTTCCTGGGGCTGGGAAACCTTTTGAGCCTGGCAATATGGTAGACTAAATTCATTTGACGCCCATAGTGACTTCCTAAATCCATCTTAATCATTCTAGGGCACCACTCAGATATCGTCGAGTTGATGTAACCAGTACACTGGTTCTGGCGACTGTTCTGGGTTCTGCTTCACAAAATTAGCTGCATATATTGACAAAAAGCTATATGGCAATATGCAGCATGTCCGTGTGCAGTGCTTCCTTTTCTAGTTGCATCAATAAGCATACAGTATTTAGGGGTCGATGGTAGGTATAGGATGGTGAGGAATTTTGTGGAACGTAGTTGTCCTGTGTAATGGCATAATCAGCCTGAAGTTCCACCAGCAAATACTGACTATTGTATCAATTGAAACTTGTGCACATAATAAATTGGACTACTTTAATCTTATTACTGAATATCTTTTCTCCAGGATTGTGAGCGCAGAGCGCTAGTAAAGCTATTCCATCACAGGGAGCTTCCTCTTCCAGTATCACCTTGAGTTTCGCTGGTGTTTATACCTGGTAAGGTAGATCTGACTTATGCAAACCCGCCGTTGTCTTTCCACTTTCAGAGTATATGACTTTGTCAAGCTCCCGAAATTTCTTCTAAATGAAAATTTTCATGGAATTATGCATCCACCCTAGCACTCTGTTGGAAATGCAATAGAAAATTATGTTGTCGAATTTGCTTTAATAAACACTGGAGTCGGACCGATATTAGTATACTTGCTTATAATAGAGCTGTTCTGGGTTTTAACATGGGTTTTAAGAGTTAATCTGTCTGGTTCGTAATGGCAGGTTCTGCCAAATGTTTCCTGGCTCATCGCTCTATTTTCAATTTGTGGTTGGATGAAGATACACTCATCATTCTACAGTGAATCATCAATTGGGAATTGATCTCAAAGTCAATATGTTGGTTCACCAAGGGATCTCCAATATCTTGTGTGGTGAGTCTATGATTTCACAGTAATCGTTCTTGGAGTTCCTGGATCTGCATCGACTTTGGCTTTCTTTAGTGCTGGTTGATTTGCTTCCTAGTAAGTTGTGTAATTCAGAAATTATCTCTCTTTCACCAATCAGATGCTAAGATTGGTTCATTTTCGATATAGCTGGCATTACTTTCAGACAATTAGTCTATGTGAACTCTTGTAAAAAACAAGCAAGGACATGCAATAGAATGACAGAAATTGAAGGAGTAAAAAAAGGGTAGAATGGGGTTATGAAAGTAAAGATTCCTAGCAAAGTTTACTTTATCTGTTCTTGTCTGCAGGTGGTGATGCTTGAACAGTTTCTGCAGGAATTGTTGGATCCATGTAGTCAGATCTACATGAAGTGCTCTCTGTTTATCTTGAGACAGGAAGAAATAATTGGACCTCATTCGCTTGCTCAGTTCAAATGTATTGATTGCCAGAAGTAAGCTGTTGAGAGTGAGCAAGGCTAGGTGACTCGAGAGTGAATCTCCCGTTCAATGAGGGTTTAGTATGAACTGTCGTAAGACTCAGTTCGCTGGTCAGATGAAATGTTTGCCCTTTGAAGTGAACAGGTGACTTTTTACTTTTTCTTCTATTTCCTGGAGAGGGAAAAGCTCATTTTTATTCAGCTTCTCGTCTCTCACTTGGTAACTAGAAGACTAAACTGTCTCGATAATGTTCTTGGAAGCAACAGTGAAAAGGCCAATTTACGGCGATAAGGTTGCCTTTCTATTGTCAATTTTTGTCATTCTTTTTTGGTGTTAAGGCAGAGAGACAAGGTTTGTGCTTATATTCTGTGGTGAAGTGAACTTCAGCTGGCATATGTTTTGATCCCTGGTTCTTGATCCGCAGTTCTTTCAACTTCACGGGCAAGAAGGATCTTCCTCTTGTTTAGCCACTTTTACCATATAACTAGAAGAATATATATGTTTTTTTTTGGCCAAAATATGGCTAGAAGGAATTGCTATAGAAAGAAAAGATGTCATCATATCGAAAAGAGGAAAATGTCGATGAAAAGCGGGAGAACTGCTCGATCCAGGTGAAAAATCATGGTCAAGGAGTCGAGAGAAGAGGCTTGATAAAGTATAATGCAGAGCGGCTATCAAATGGTCTGATTACCGGTTGTAAGCGGAATTCAAAAATTCACTTTCGTTTTTCCTCCCCGACAATAAATTTGCGCCCGAGTCGTCGCCGAGGGCGTGCTGGCAAAGCAGATGGGCATGCTTCTCAAAGACCCATGCAGAGTGCATGGATTTCTTTTCAGATTCTATTCCTAAATGAAACTAGATTAGCCAACTTCGACAGAAACAGAATGAATGGAACAGGATGTAATGAATAACATCCGCAATACTGATAGAAAAGACAAGGCGGAGATCCAAAGACATACTACAATGAAATTGTCAAAGCAGCATCCCTCCAATGGCAAGAGGCCTAGTTCAGGGATTTGAAGAAATCGATCATTCTGCCAGTATACAAATTGGAGAGAGGAATTCGTACTCAACTTCAACAACCCCGCCTAAAATCTGGTAAATCAGCATAGAAACTTTGGGGACCACAGGATTTATGGTTGGGAAACTAACCTTCATAGGGCAGACTTTCCGATTCAATTTCTCCCGATCCAGCTTCCATGCTTTCATCCAAGTGAACTTCTTTTTTCAGAAGCATAAGGGGATTCCACAGTGCTCTTACAAGAATCCATGAAAGATCATGCGTGCCTACTTTTGATAATGAACCTTTGCTCTAACTAAATTTTAAGATACCGTTATCACGTATAATGAAGGGTGAAAAAGCGAAAAGCATTAGCTACCCTGGAGATGCTCCCATAAAGTTCCAAACTCGCTACGTAACGTTCAATTCAATCGATAACCATAGCTTATTTGACAATTCAGTCGCTACCGCATCACAACCATGCTCAAAAAAGACATCCGGATATCAAGGAATATAACTCGAGGATTTGCACTTGTGGCAGAGTTTGCTGTTAAACCCCATAGGAGTTAAACCTAGTTTGCTTTTAATTGGAATTGAGGAATTGCAAACCCGGATCGATGTGTTCAGAGTTGGGTCCCAGAACAATGAATCAAATGAAACCATGGATGCTGCATTCACAGATTCTGCGAACTCACCCAATTTCTACTACATTTTGGGAGGTTCGTCCTCCACTATTTTGACATGGATGATGAACAGAACAGCCCCAGAGACACCTTCTCGACATCCAAACGTGTTGCAGGCTGATCTGATATTACATGCCAAATGATGAAATGATGTCGTCACTACCATCAGCAACCATTTAGATGGAAACACAAAATTGTCAGACTTGTTGAAAAAGTGATGAAAGGAGCACTAGATATATGTTCAAACCAGCCCACGAAAAGGCAAATTCAAATCCAACAACTCATTACTGTCAAGAATTCAACGCCAAAATTACTCTCAAAGTGCCAAAAGCACTGTGGTATAACAATCTTAGCTCTTAGAGGCTAGCTTTTCCTTCGCCTTCTGAATCTTCAAAACCTTCTTCACAATCTTTTGCTCTTCCACCAAAAAGGCACGAATGATCCTACATGACAAATCATAATCAGGATGTGCAACTCTTAGTATAGCATGGAAGATAAATAGGAAATAATAACCCCAAGACACGGTGAAAGATACAGACCTCTCACGGACAGCTCCTCCAGATAATACTCCACCGTATGCACGGTTCACAGTACGGCGGTTTCTTGATAATCTCGATCTCTTGTATTCAGCAGGTCTCAAATGAGGAATCTGCACATAAATCAGGATGTATCATGCTAATGCACTTCACGAGTAAATGAAGACTATTGCACAAACATCAACATTATTTACAAACAAAAGACTTCAAAGCAAGCAAGAAGTTAAGACACTGACGGATGTGAGCACAGTGAAGAGAATTGTATATCTTGGATCATCATCTTTCACACTCCCTCAACTTTTACCACCCCCTTTAGCTGAGGGCAAAAACAAAACTAAAAATCCTCTGACAACTTAAGAGAAGCCTTCATGAGGCCAGCTCAACGACAGCAGTACCGAGTGGTCAGGAAGTTAACAGATGACATCTAGACCACATTACTAACATACATCACAACTGGGATTGTCTCAGAAAACCTATTTACTGTTTTGCCACGAGCCACCCTATTTATCCCACATAGGAAACTGGCAATGGACCGACAAGAGAGATTAAAATTTAGGTACACCTAACAAGATCGCTACCAACTCGCAAGAGTTTGGTCAGGCACGCAAGCCATCCTTAACCAGCAATTCAATTAAAGTTGGACTTGGCCATTTACGTGAGAAAGTGAAAGCAACACTACTGTAACAAACCGATGAATACTACAATCTGCAAGAACACAAAATACTTGGGGCTACAAATTATTTCCAGCAATGTACTTTCCCTAAAGGTACCAAATTGTGTTGTACCAGAATTTTTATCTAGGGGATCAGAAAACATTTTTCACATTGGCACTAAAATCTTTCTCGAATTGTTCTAGCTTAACTCATATAATTACTCAAGAAAGTTGCAATCAATCTGGAAACAATCACCAGATGACACTCCCTAGTCCTCCCCACCCCCCCCGCCCCAGACAAAGAACCCAGCACGAATACGATGCTCAAATAGCGACACGACAAGGAATCAGTGCGAAAGATGCTATAGCACTGCCCAACTGGCTCGTAGAGGAACATAAGAGTCGAAATACGCCACAGCAAGAGATGACGAGCGTGCACAATCACCGCTTCATCCCGTTACATACGATCCTCTCGCTATCAAACCACATTAGCAATCCAATGCAGCTCCGAAGAGGAAATTTTTCCCATTCGCTATATAAATCAGCAGCCTCGCGCAGCAACTGTAGTTGCCAAAGCATGAACTTTATTCGACATTGACTGCAGGTGTTCCCAATTACCCGATCGCAACACGCATAGAAAAGTACGAATCGCCACATCTCAAAATCACACAGCTCGCCGCTAATCTCAACAGAACCCGAATCAATCAATTCACGAAAAGAGAATGGAAGAAGAAAAGAGAAAGCAGTACCCCTTGAATCCTCTTGCCGGTGACGGGACATTTGGGGCCGCTGGCTCTCTTCTTCGTGGTCTGGTACACTAGCTTCCCACCTGCATCACCAAAACCACAAAGCCACGCACACTTAAACTCACACTCCGAATCAAATCGCAGCAAGACCAGAAGAAGAAGGAATGGAGTGGAACGTAGGAAGGAATACCAGGGGTTTTGACGACCCTGTGCTGGTTGGACTTGGTGGCGTAGCTGTGCCGCTTCCGGTACGTGAGACGCTGCACCATTGCTCCCCGCTTCTCTCTCTAGGGTTTTCCCTCTCGTTCACCGACCTCGGCTTCCACCTTTTAGCAGAGAGAGAGAGAAGAGGACAACAACCCTAGGGTTTGGGTTTTGGGTTTGGAGAGAAACGGAGAGGGAGCGTTCCGCCGTGAATAGATCCGACGGCTGAAAAACGAGCTCGAGATCAACGGGGTCGGGCCCATGTCATGATCTTCTGTATGAGCCAAAAGCCCACTATCGTTGCTCGTCAGCCCGTACAGGTCGGGCCATCTCACACTTACGATTTAACCCTGCCTGGCCCGGCTATCCCGAAAAATTCCAAACTTATCCATCTGTGATAAATTTATCCAAAATTATTTTTTTAGTCACAAAAAACTTCAAACTAGTATATCTTTAATAAATTTATCCTAAATTGATATACTTTGAAAAATTTACCAAAAACTAATACACTTCTTGTGATAAATTTACTTTCAATTAATTTTTGTTAAGTTTTACTATCAACACGTGATAGTATTAATTTGGTACTTTACGTTTCGTTTATCATAATTTATAATTTTTATAATTTTTTTGTGATATTAATCCAATTTAGTAGATGGTATATTTGTTATAGATTTATCAATTTGAGATTTTTTGCAGTCGAATAAATTAGTTTGGAGTAAATTTGTTATGAATGTACTAGTTTATGATTTTTTATGGTTAATTGTGATAGATTTATCACAAGTACATCAATTTTAGATTTTTCATGATCAAAAAAATGATTTGAGATAAATTTGTTACAAGTGATATTTTCTTTTTTTGTCGGTTTTCTTTTTCTGTGAGTTTAGTTAGCATTAGCAACGCCATGACGGGGCTTCGTCGAGCACGCGCAGCAGAGCAGGGGGAGGAAGCCATGGAAGGTGGCTTGGCGAAGTTGGCTCAATCCAGCCTTCTCTCCTTCACCGCTCGAAGCAGCCTCGCTCTCCATCGCTCCAGGCGAGTTCGCGTCCCTTCCGTGCTCCTCCATTCAGGTCCCGCTCGACGTGCAGTCGCTCCCTAATTTTCTCCGCTTCGATCGTCGGCGATTCCCTCGATCGAGACTCGATTCGATCTTTCTTTCTTTCTTTGTTTTTTTCCCTTCGCGATTTCCGGCGGCTCGTGTGGATGCAGGGAGCGATGCGAGGAGAGCGGCGTACGACGCGCTGTTGCTCGACGCGGGCGGCACCCTGCTTCAGCTGGCGAAGCCGGTGGAGGAGACTTACGCCTCCATCGGAGCCAAATACGGTCGGTCTCTCGACTCCTCCGCCCCGCCGTTCTCGTCGGCTCGCGTGTTCGCGTGCTGAATTGCGGCTTTTGGGAATGTGGGCAGATCATGGTCAATTGCAAGTTTCGATTTTTAGGTAGGAATGCGTGTATGATGCGGTGATGAGCGGATGGTTATGCTCGCTTCGCAGGTCTTGCCGCGAGCCCCGCCGATATCAAGCGAGGATTCAAGAGGGCCTTTTCTGCTCCCTGGCCTGAGAAGCTTCGTTACCAGGTACATATATAGTTCTCTTTCTGGTGAGGTGTGCATTTGAATTTCTTTTCTCCCTTTTCCCAGGTTTTCGACATGCTCTTGCTCCAAGAGAATCCTTCTTCATACTTAGTTGTATATGCATTTTTACTGATTTTGTTCTGTTTATCAGGGAGATGGGAGGCCGTTCTGGAGACTTGTCGTGTCCGAAGCTACCGGTTGTGCAGACCATGACTATTTTGAAGAAGTTTACCAGGTAAAGTTTTTAGAGACGACAATGTCCAGCATGTTTTCTTCTATCTTTCCCTTCTTTCTTAGCATCTCCAATAGATACTTGAAAGACAAACGATGTAGGCCACCCACACCACATTGCATTCGACTTGAGCAAGAATGAGTTAACTTACATTCAAAACCTGTTGAGTGCATTACTTACTTCTCAAAGAATACTAGAAATATTTCTAGGTAGATTAAATAGCATTCGACTTCTATGGGAATTACCTTTCACTCTATCAAATTTTGGTCCTTGTGGGTGATATCTAAATGAACTTGCTTCACAGTACTATGCAGACGGTAATGCATGGCACCTTCCTGCTGGAGCTTATGAGACAATGAGTACTCTGAAAGATGCTGGAGGTCATATTCATCAAGTATTCTTCTTCATCTTCTGCTAAGATAAGAACCATTAGCCACGATTTCTTGCAGCCTTCTTCACTAGTGTGGTTGGTGGAATTACAGTTAAGTTGGCCGTCGTGTCCAACTTTGACATCCGGTTGAGGAAGCTACTGAAGGACTTAAACATTGTGGATCTGTGAGCGTTGGGCTTCTCTTCATCTTTTGATTTTGCAATAACTTATTAAACAAGGTGGTTCTTAAGATTAGGTTATGCACTACTGTAAGCATTTATTTGGTTGATAATGTTTCAGGTTTGATGCTGTAATTGTATCCTCAGAAGTGGGATATGAGAAGCCAGATCCTGGAATATTCAAAGCTGCTCTAGGTATGTATCTAGTTGGAGAATTTCATTTGCAATCCTAGTGAAATTATGAAAGCAACAATTCATAATCTTGAGTAACGGTTAATTAATCTTGGGTTTCCCTTTTTATTCTCAACCTTTAAACAGCACACGCAAGTCTTGGCTGGAAATTTTCAGTCATCTACTTTGCATTATGACCTTTTCTTGCCATCACACGACGTCTTAGTTCAGCGTAGTTATTGTCTAAAATGAGTTGAAGGAGTCAAAAGTCATTTTTTTTTTGGTCGAAGGATTGAATATGTTATTGAACAGTTCCTTTGCGGCCTTATGAAGTGACAGTTCACGAATATCAGTGTGGCATGAATTGCATAGAGTTCCTGCTCGATTGGTAGTACTATGCCATTATGACAGTATTTAGTATGATGATTTGGCTTTTTAGTTTCTTGGTCTTTTGGTTTCACACTAATGTTTGGCATGATATTCTTCCAAAAGGAAGAAGTCTAAATTGAAAACTGAATCATGTCGGGTTGTCTTTTGAGGATGTCAAGGGTTACCATCTATTCTGTTGCAGATTCCCCCACCCCAGGGGGGGGGGGTGGTTGGGTGTTCTATTCTTCTTAGTTTCAGCAGGACTCTTATGAGCATTAAATCTATGCTACAAACCTTTTTTTGTGTATGAATCTCCTGCTTTTTTTGGCTTATCTAGAAGGCTGGGAAGGGGCGAGTGGCGGTGGCTCCCCTTTTAGGTGTATAGGTTTTTGTGAAAACTTGCATGTACTAAAAACAGTAGAGTTTTAAAGATTTGTAACTTTGTCATTGTCATTCAATCGACTTTTCTTACTCCTTGTTTCATGTGTGTGCTACAATTTCTGTATGAATCTCTTAGAAGTTAGGCTTTCATGAAACTCATACGCATTGTATACGCTGGAATTATTCTCTATTACCATGGAATAGAAGTTGTGCATCTGGATCCTTATAATGCCTGATGATCTTTCAGATCATCTTCAAGTGGAACCTAGTAGAGCAATACATATAGGGGATGATGAAAAGGCTGACAAATATGGTGCTGCTGTCGTGGGGATTGAGTGCTGGTGAGCCTTCTGTGACTTAGTACAGATTAAATCATGCATCGTTCTTGAAAATTTTCCATCCCTTTGTTAGCAGCTTTATTTTGTGTACCGATGAAACTGATGCCTATCATTCTCATCAATTGTTTTCTTGATCAGGTTGTGGGGCAGAGATGTGAAGACATTCTCAGATATATTAAACCGCATGCTCATTCACGTCTAAATGATATCACGGAATTAATTGTTCCCATAACGAGGATGGCCATCTTGTCATTGGAAAATTGAAATATTTAGGAGCACGAGTGATGGAAGCATCAGAAGCTTGATATTTTGGGGAATGGCTTCTTATGAATTATGTGGCTTTTTGTCGCTCCCAACTGCCAATGGTCCTTTAACAATTTACGCAACGGTGTCTTCTTTTGTCGTTGGTGATTATGAATAAGAAGTTCAATGGCCTTTGGGTGTCTACCGTGTTAGACATGCATTTCGACAATTGAGTGTTTGAGAAACATGGCGATATGCAAATTAAGATGCAGATATTTTTTGTTTTGATACTGTCGGAGTGAAGCTAAGGTCGAGACTGCAGCATGTGCCGTGAGCAAGGCCAAAAGACGAAGTTACCTTAATTGGCTGTGATTAATTTCTTCTCAAATTACTTGTATTCAGCCAATCTTTTGATCATTTTCATTTCATGGCGACTATCTCGCAGAACTGACTATTATCAGCCAACGGTCGCGACTGTGAAGACTTTCAGTGTTATCCTCAACTTCGGACTTAGATTGTTCCTCTTATTGACTAATCCATGTAGACTTGACCATGTCGCCAGCTCTATGAAGCGCAAAGCCTGGAGTTCTAGTATTTAGACTATACTCGGCATTGCCATGATCAAAGATTCGGTGGCCATTAGTACGAATGGCAGAACATGGGAACGGTTTTGTATCAGCTTTTTAAATACATCTTAGCTAGACTATACGGACTTGCATTAGGGCAAGCGATGTGGATGCTGCCTAAGAACATTGGTAGCGTATTAGGGACGGGGTGCCCAAAATCAAGCTCTTTGGGAGCTAGAATCCGAAATTAATCCCAAGGCCTTTGCATTGAGAGGTGACAGCCAGCGCACATCCGGCAGCAAATTATCACACAAATGAGCACACTACTGATACAACACGCTGGAACAGATTGATAGTCCGCCAAGATGCACAACTCAAATATGGCAAAAAGAAGAAGAGTATGCAGAACTCAAATCCCTTGAATTCTCGACGTTCTTGTCCTTCAGAACTTGGTTCAAATTATTGAATTGCAGTTCAAAGTAAAAAAGCAAAACTACGCGTCCATCAATAAGACTTAACCTCTTGGATGGGCTGAAATCTGCCTTAGAGGTCACAGGAAGTAAAGTATTGCAATGAAAATGCATTCTTTTTGATTTCTACTCCTGGAGGGGAGAGAAAGGGGGAGGGGGGCCTAAGGTAGTCTAACCAAATTGAGCAACTCAAATTTTGAAATTTAATGGAATGGAGGAAGGAATACCAGGGGTTTTGACGACCCTGGTTGGACTTGGTGGCGTAGCTGTGCCGCTTCCTGTACGTGAGATGTTGCACCATTTCTCCCCGCTTCTCTCTCTCTCTCTGCCTTCTCTATAGGGTTTTCCCTCTCGTTCACTGACCTCGGCTTCCACCTTTTAGCAGAGAGAGAGAGAGGAGAGAATGGCAACCAGAGAAAATATTGGGTATGTCTTGTGCTCCAATGTGGCAAAGAAAGCACCTCAAATTGCGCCACATGTCTAGCGTGGGCCCGCATTGTTAGGAAATTTCCCCCCACTTTTCTATCTCCTCTCTCCCCCTCTGCACACTCTCTCGATGAATTTCTCCTCACTTTTTGAGGTTGGGACACCTAGAGTGCCATAACTTGGTATGGAGGGACACTTAAAGTGTCATAACTTTGAAATGGTACACTTAAGTGCCAATATCGAAGTAAAATGAAACATTTAAGTGCCACTCTGACGAAAATCCTGCCAAATGGCTGACGTGGCAATTTTCCGGCGAGTTTGGTCCAAAACGGCGTCATTTTGCACGCTGACGTGGCGGAGAAAATGCAAAACGACGCCGTTTCATGTCTAACGTGTAAATAATAATATAAAAATTAATTAAATTAGATTTAAACTTAATTTTATTTAAAATATTCAAAAAATTAAAAAAATTAAAAAACTTAAAAAAATTTAAAAAATTTAAAAAAAAAAAAAAAAAAAAAAAGGGGAGGTCGAATGGGGCGGGCCGAGGGCTAAGCCCTCGCCATCGCGCCTCCTCGCCGTCGCCGAGAAGGGCCGGCGATGGAGGGGGAGGGTCGGCCGAGGTTGTCGGCCCTCGACCGACCGACGGCGAGGGCTACGAGCCTTTGCCGGATCGCGGCGAGGGCCACGACCCTCGCCCTAGATCCGGGCGAGGGCTTGCGGGCCCTCGTCGGCCCTTGGCCAGGGCCCGGCGACCCTGGCCGACCCTCCCCACTTCGTCACCGGCCCTTCCCAGCGGCGGCGGGGAGGCGGCGAGGGCCCGCGACCCTCGCCCCACGCGAGCCCTCCCCGGATCTAGGGCGAGGGTCGCGGCTCTTGCCCAGATCCGGCGAGGGCTCGCGGGCCCTCGCCACCTCCCCGCCGCCGCCGGAAGGGTCGGCGACGGAGTGGGGAGGGTCGGCTAGGGGCCGGCAAGGCCGACCGACCGGCGACCTCGACCGACCCTCCCCCTCCGTCGCCGCCCTTCCGGTGACGGCGGTGAGGGCTCGCCCTCGCCCGCCCGTTCGACCTCCCCCATTTTTTATAATTTTTAAGTTTTTAAATTTTTCTTAATTTTTTAAAATTTTTTGAATATTTTAAATAAAATTAAGTTTAAATCTAATTTAATTAATTTTTATATTATTATTTACACGTCAGACATGAAACGACGTTGTTTTTGCATTTTCTCCGCCACGTTAGCATGCAAAACGACGCCGTTCTGGACCAAACTCCCCGGAAAGTTGCCACGTAAGCCATTTGGCCGGATTTTCGCCGAAGTGGTACTTTAAGTGTTCCATTTAACTTCGAAACTGGCACTCAAGTGTACCATTTTGAAGTTATGGCATTTTAAGTGTCCTCCCATGCCAAGTTATGGCACTTGGGCTGTTCTTCTACCCCACCTTTCTCTCTCCTCTCTCCCACTTTTCTCTCTTCTCTCTCCCTCCTCTGCACGCTCTCTTGCCCGACTCTTCTCACTTTTCTCTCTCCTCTCTCCTCTATACCAACGCACTTTCTCTTTGCTGGTGCGGACGAACAGCCGGCCACCTCGACCTCTGCGATGACCACCTCCTCTGGTATGTCCGAGAAGGTCCACGAGTGCTCGATCTGCCACAAGAGCTCCCCTACCGGCCAAGCTCTCGGTGGGCACGAGGTACCACTATGAGGCCCCCACTCCTGCCTCCTCAGCCGTCGTCGCCGTCGCCTTTGCCTCGACTGCCAACACGGTGAGTGTCTCGGAGGGCGTAGGGTCAACTCACACGCAAAGTCATGGGCACCACGAGTTCAATCTGAACACCTCGACACTCTCGGAGTTCCCCCAGTTCGCAGTCTCCAACAACGTGGACGATGAGGTGGAGAACCCACATCCCTCCAAGAAGCCCCGATTCCTATTGTCGGTGAAGACAAAAGTGGCCTAAAATGGGTCGGATTGGAAACACATAGAGAGTAAGGGTGTGCAATCGGACCGGGTCAACCCGGTTCCTGAATTGGCCCACCCGGAAAACAAGGTCGGGAACTGGTTTCCAAAATGCAAAACCGATTCCGAGGGATTACCCATCTAGGAACCGGATCGACCGGATTGGTTTGGGAATCGGTTTGGGAATCGGGTTGAGAACCAACCCAAAAAGACCAAAACCCTAAATTGTTTCTATCTGCTCTCACACTCGCAAACTTCCTCGAGCTCGCGACCTCCACCGATTCCCTGCAACGCCGGCCTCCGAGCAGCAACGCCGCACCACTTGCTCTACCGCCTCACCGGCAAGCCCGCGCCTACCTCTCCACCCGAGTGCCGACGCTCGCTCGTCCTCGCTTCTGCTATCGCTGCACCACAGAAGAGCCTGATGCCAACAAATTTGAGCCGATCGCCGCGACGCTTGCGCCTCTGATCTCCTTTGTCAACGCTCCTCGCAGCAGCTCAACCCAGCACCGTCACGCTCTGCCTCACTCGCAAGCCCACCGCCTCTGCTCGAGCCTCCACTCGCGACGCTCCTGCTCCGACGCCCATCAGATTTGCCTCGGAACCACGAAGCCGTCGTTGTCCCATCTTGTTGGAACTCTCGCCTACGAGCCCCCATCCTTGCATCACGCCGCACCACCGTGCTCGCCTTGCTCCGCTCTTGTAGCTAGATCCGACCATCGCGACCTCCGATCAGTGACCCAATGCCACAGATCTAGCAATCCGACGACCCGGCATTGCCCTTTGCTCTGTTCGTTTCTACCAATGACTGACGCCAGCAAACCCTAATTTGTTCCATCTGAGCACTGATGCTGCTTCCGCTCGCCCACCATCACCTTCCTCCTGTGACACCCACAACTTGTGAGATCCCAACGTTGCCACTCCACCTCTTCTTGCTCTGCACCCCCCGAAATTGCAATGCCGCCTCTGTCAACCAGGTTCCTGGCTGCTCGCCAGCCTTGCAAAACAGGTTCCAATATAAACAGGGTTAACCTGTTCTCGGACCGGAAAAACAAGGTGGGTCGGGAACAGGGTCCACTGTAAACAGGTTGGGAACATGGTCCAAAAAAAGAGAGCCGATTATAATAGGGTCGGGTACAGGATCCAGATCTAGATCCTACCCACCCTGGACCCAATCTCCCCTTATAGAGAGTCAAGCGAGAGAGTGTTTAGAGGAGGGAGAGAGAAGAGAGAGGAGAGAGAAAAGTGGGGAGAGAGGAGAGAGAAAAATGGGGGGAAATGGGCCTACGTTGGACATGTGGTGCAATTTAAGGTGTCTTCTTATTTGCCACGTTGGAGCACTAAACGTACCCAATATTTTCTCCAGCCCTAGGGTTTGATTTTTGGGTTTGGAGAGAAACAGCGAGGGAGTGTTCCACCGCGAATAGATCTGACGGCTGAAAAACGAGCGCAAGATCGACAAGTTGGGTGCATGTCATGAGCTTTTGTATAGGCCAAAATCCCACTGTCATCTCATACTTACGATTTAACCCTGCTTAGTCTTGACCAGCTCGGCCCGCCTCCGATATATATATATATATATATATATATATATATATATATATTATGTTTCTTTCTTTTTGTTTTTTTGTCGATTTTTTTTCTGTGAGTAATTTGAAGTAATTTGAGTTATAGTTACGTTCCATTGATCAATTGTTTATTTTGCTACCTCAGTGAGGTCGAAGCTTATGATTTATTTATTTTTAATTGAGGCTTTCTCGAG
This sequence comes from Eucalyptus brandiana, assembly GCA_014182725.1. Lineage (NCBI taxonomy): Eukaryota > Viridiplantae > Streptophyta > Magnoliopsida > Myrtales > Myrtaceae > Eucalyptus > Eucalyptus brandiana. Next base: position 38,329,559 of record CM024669.1, read on the forward strand.
AATAAATAATTAAATTTTTTTGTGATTTATGAGAAAATTAGCTATTGACATATTCGCTCGATTTTTCTTCCACCATATCCCTCACTTGGAAAAATTCAAAATGAAACTTTTCAATATTTAATTAGATTTACGGTTTTTTTTTTCGATTAATTAAATCATTCACGTGTAGCTTTTTGATTTTTTTATGTTCCATGAGGATCGTCAACACTGTGATTGGGGTGAATTGGCCATCGAGGGTGGCTATGGTGATGCTGGTGAGAAGGAGGCTCGCTCGATGCTAGAGTGAAGATTGCCCTTGTACAAGTCCCTTTGGCCGGAGAGGCGTGAAAGGTTCGTGCAAGGTGCGTGCAAGGTTTGTGCAATGGGCCACGGACGAAGGAGCTAATCTTCGAACTTAATAACCAAGCCCTCCCAGCTCAATCGAGGCATTCGGCTTTAAGTTAGGCATCCTAGCTCAATTACGGCATCTCGACTCAACCGATACATCCTAGCGCTAGCTCACTAAGGCATCCGGGCTCAATCCAAGCATCCTGGCTCAATTATGAGTACTTCTATGCACCACATGGAAATTTTACCATTGGACGAGACGAGTAAACATGGAAAGATTTTCAATTAGAGGGGAATTGCAAAAATACTTGCTCTAATGTTTGGACGGTTAGTTACATTTTTTTCAATATTCACGTTAACCCATTTTATGTCTTGCATTTGTTAAGATGTTTCGTGTTTACTGCCACATTTTCTATCATTGTTACAGCCGAGACGAAATAAATAGGATTTATCAAGTAATAACCTCAGAGGAGCATTGCCCAAGCTGGAGTGATGCTGACGCATAGGTAGGCTGATCAACTAAGCTGCATGCCTCAAGTGAGATTGGTTATCCTAAACGATCGCCAAATAGTGAAAGGATTTACCTGTAAAAAGTTGATTTTCTTCTTATTGTTACTTTTATCTATTATATCTCTTTAAATAAATTAATATGTAGACTTGTGATATAATAGAAACTTGATAGATAAGTGCATCTCTATTGTATTTGACTAGAAGAGAGAGGTTGGAGATTCACTTAATTTTCTTGATCTACCATATTGGTTTCAATTTAGGGCAAAGCCATGAAAATGTAAGAGAAGCTAAAAAATTAAAACCACACTCCAATGCCATGAAATTGAATTTTCAAATCCTCCATTCTTTTATTCAGCTAAATTTTGTCTCAACCGATTTATGTTTATTTACTAATTATTTGTTTTTCCCGATTTATAAATTATGTAATGGCTCTTCTGCATTTTTATTCAATTTAGGAAGTAGCAAGGCCATGAATGATGGATAATTCTGGTTTTTGGCTTAACTTCTTGAACATCTGTTTTTCATTTTGTCAGTCCAATAGCTTGCAAAAAGAGATAATAAGAAAGCCCTCGCTATTATTCGCAAAAGGGGGAGATTTTTTTGCGGGGATATATCGAGTGATTCACCCTATTGCAATCAATGTTTGTATAACACTAAGGAGTTGATCACTCTGCAAGAGATTCTACAGACCTCAAGTCCAAATTTTTAATGCCTAGGTTATACAACCTTACCATGAAGGCAAGAGCTGTTGATGGGTTCACTAAAAGTGTTGACTTTAATACTTGAGTGGTTAGCATTAAATAATTTGAAGTAATTTGAGTTTTAGTTACGTTTCTTTAATCAATTGTTTATTTTGCTACCTCAGTGAGTTTGAGTCACGAATGATGATATATACAATTGCCACGAAGAATTATTTATATCCAGGCTTTATAGCATTTATATCCTCCGATCTTAATTTGATAAAGATTGGTAGGTTATTCAACTTATGCTTCATATTTATGTGGAACTTTCTTTTCTTTTTTGATAGGAAACAAAGCTAATTTATTTGTTACCCAAGTTTGCCGAATGGAGTTATAATGGTTGTACTCGCTGTTCAACGCTTTGTGAAAGGTTTGACTCTTAATTCTGCGATAAATTTTTATCATTAGGTTTCTCCTAATAATTTCTTTTATTTCATGTGTCAGCACTTGAAGGCTAGGGCCGAGTATAGCATGCTGCCATCAATCGGGTTTTCAGCTTTTGGCATGATAAATAACAAGCTTAACAGTTTCAGCCTGTGGTTAGCAATACTCAGATGATTCATGAAGCAGACCGATCAATATAGTCTAATACATTGGAGTGCAGTTCCTATTTGCTGTGCATATTGTTTCTGTGAATGAATGTGAATATATATTTAGTGGATGTAAAAATGCAATGTGAATTTGTGTTTACATTCTGCAACCGAGATTACGAATTTTTTTTTTTAATTGAGGCTTCTTCGAGAATAAATAACTAAATTTCTTTGTGATTTATGAGAAAATTAACTATTTACAAATTCGCTCGATTTTTCTTCCATCATATCCCTCATTTGGAAATATTCAAAATGAAACTTTTCAATATTTAATTAGATTTAAGGTTTTTTTTCTCGGTCAATTAAATCCTTCACGTGTAGCTTTTTTATTTTTTAGGCTTCTTTGAAAATAAATAACTAAATTTCTTTGTGATTTATGGGAAAAATTAATTATTGATATCTTCGCTCGATTTTTCTTCCACTATATCGCTCACTTGGAAAAATTCAAAACAAAACTTTTCAATATTTAATTAGATTTAAAGTTTTTTTTTTTTTTTTTTTTATAAATTAAATCCAGCTTTTTGATTTTTTATGTTCCATGAAGACCGTCATCATTGTGATTGGGGTGAATTGGCAATTGATGGTGGCTATGGTGATTATGATGAGAAGGAGACTCAATGCTGAAGTAAAGACTGCCTTCGTACAAGTCTCTTCGGCCGGAGAGGTGTGGAAGGTTCATGTAAGGTGCGTGCAAGGTGCGTGCAAGGTTTGTGCAATGGGCCACGGACGAAGGAGCTAATTTTCGAACTTAATAATCAGGCTCTCCCTGCTCAATTGAGGCATCCGGCTTCAAGTTAGGCATCCTAGCTCAATTACGGCATTTCGATTCAACCGAGGCATCCTAGTGCTAGCTCACCAAGGCATCCAGCTCAACCCAAGCATCTTGGCTCAATTATGAGTACTTCTATGCACTGCATGGAAATTTTACCACTGGACGAGACGAGTAGACATGGAAAGATTTTCAATCGAAGGGGAATTGTGGAAACACTTGTTGTAATGTTTGGACGGTTAGTTACATTTTTTTCAATATTCACGTTAACTCTGTGTCTTGTGTTTGTTAAGATGTTTAGTATTTACTACCACATTTTCTGTCACTGTTATAGCTAAGACGCGACAAACATGATTTATCAAGTAATAACCTCAGAGGAGCATTATGCCCGAGCTGGAGTGATGTTGATGCATAAGTAGGTTGATCAACTAAACCATATGCCTCGAGTGAGATTGGTTATTCTAGACGATCGCCAAGTAGTGAAAGGATTTGCCTATAAGAAGTTGATTTTTTTTATTATTATTATTACTTTTATCTATTATATCTCTTTAAACAAACTAATATGTAGACTTGTCATATAATAGAAACTGCATACTTGATAAATAAGTCCATCTCTATTGGATTTGACTAGAAGAGAAAGGTCAAAGATTCACTTGATTTTCTTGATCTACCATATTGGTTTCAATTCAGGACAAAGCCATGAAAACATAAGAGAAGAGTTGCTAAGCTTGATTGTTGATCGATTAAGCCTAAATCAATCGGATTGCGCAAAAGGTAAATATCTCTTCCCGAGCTCAATGAAACAAGGTTGTTCTAGACAACCGGGGCTAGAGCTCACCCTAGGTTCTAATTCTGCAATTTCAACATATTTAAGATGTTATAATGGCCTTAAGATAGCTTAGGATGAGCTTGATTGGCTTAGGCATGCTTGATTGTTTGAATATGCTTGTTCTGCATAAATCATGTCTCTGTGACAGATCTGAGAAATGCTGTGCTATAAAATCGTTACTATTGTTTTTTTGTGTCTGATGTCTTCACTAGAGTTGAAGACGACTCGAAGACCTTTCCAACGACCCATAGAGCATTCCGATCTGATGTCGTTTTCTGACTTGCTCTCTGTTTCGGACGACCTTCTGTGCAAATGACTTGATACAAGCTGGTTGCTGTGGTTTTTTGTGTTCGAAGTTTTTCATGAAAGTCGTAGTATATGAAAGTCGTAGTATACTTCATGGGCTTTTCAATAATATAAATTTTGCATCGATTGGCATCCATTTTTCCTATCAATTTCATGGCCGAAGTTCTACTGTGTTCTATGATATTGATGTAATCTTGTATTTTGGATATCCTCATATGTTTCACAATTTTGTGTGCAATTTTGTTGATTGAATTGGACTAGGGTATCTTCATGAGATTTAACCCTAACATTCAGACCTAGTTGAATAAATTTTTTTTTGGAATTTTCTTACATCATATAGATAGGATTAATCATAATTGATTCTGGTCTGTGCTGTTGTTTCTATTACCGATTTGACCTCCAAGAGAAATGTTTTTGATTGAGCTTATTAATGAACCAATTTGTAGAAGATGCCTTCTAGACATACTTAGAGCATATCATAATCTTCACGATGATGTATGGCGTGCCTCATTTGAGGATCATTTACTATATAAAAACCATGCATCAAGTCAATATGTCGTAACTGAAATTGTCATGCATTTTGTCCATAATGACAAGTCACATATCAATGTTAATGAATATGTGTGACCTTTTGTACGTGGATTTAGGGTTATATGTCTTAATCAAACTTGTTCTTCACATTTAGCCCTACATCATGTTCAAATTTCATAATTTTCATACATTGATTAGGTGGCTTAACAAGATGGTTACCATGCATCATTTTCTGATTTGCTTATGATTGATTTGCAAGCTTTAGAGATTGTTATTTTCGGCCATAAATTTGACCTTACTTGAACCCGACATCTCTTAAAAAGTCTTAGGCCACGTCTTAATCTTTCTAATGACATTAATTTTGCATTATTTGCATGTCATTTGTCCCATTTTCCATTTTTTGCAAAGTTGACATTGAAATCCGCTATGAGTGAAATTCGGATTGTTTTTCTGTCCTTATTGAGTCAGACCTCTTATTATTTTTACATGGATTTTTCCCTAAGGATTTTGCGATCAACTCCTTAATGAAATTTGTTTTTCTTTCTCATGACTATGTTATGATGAAATTTCAGAATTTTTAGACATTGTCTACTAGGACAAATTGTTGTTGATTTGCCATGATGTCTTGCTGTCCTGTTATGTTTCTAATGTGTTGTTATGTGTCCTTGGATTTTTATAAATTCATGTGTAACCCATCTTAGGAAACTTCATTCATGAAAGTTGTTCCTCATAGTGTGCTTGATGTTCCGTGCTTTTCTTAGAGCCAATTATCCATGAGCTCTACCCCAATTGCTTTGATCTTATGTGTGATGTTTGATAATTTCTGTTGTGATTCTTTGTTATGATTTCATTCTAGGATTTCTTTTAGAATATCTTGCATGATTGAGATTACTTGTCTTCACGAAAGTTGTTTTGATGTGTATGCTTGTTTCTTTCCATTGTATGCACATAATTATAAGTTTCTTAGGTTAGGATTAGATTAGATCCCAAAAATGAAGAAAGCGTGAAGACAGTGGAGGTCGATGTCCATTCCAACCATTATTATATAATATTTATTTTCCCGACATATGTCTGGGGTTCCATTTGTCGTATAAAACCTGACAAGTTGCGGGTTTTCTTTTTTAATTGTGTTCTCTTTTATATTTTTAGGATTGTATGATAGATTTACTGCTTTCCTTGATTGTTTACTTACTGTCTTGCAATTTCAATTCCATTGATTGTTTTCATTTCTTGTTTTTCTAGAAATAGAATAGAATGAAAATGACCAACCATGCATGATTGCCTAATGATCCCAAAAATGTAAAAAGAAACGTATGGATATGTTAGGAAAACACAACATACTGTTTAGGTACTAAAAAGACGTTAATAGCAATATTAGCGTAATCCAAGTCTCCGAACCTAAATATTTGGTTGCATAGGAATCGAGGGAATACTCCCGACCCTTCGTTTTCTAGCTAACCCCCAAAATAAGGCTAGTGGCGACTCCTGTCTATTTTTAGGTTATCATAGATAACTAGATCGCATAAATAAAGTTGTTGCGCGGGGTACAAGCTTGGGATAGCTTGTGATCTTGTGAGGGAACTCTTATGATCAAGTATCCCTAAACCTGACCCTTCTCCCCTTTGATTCGAGAGTGGCGAGATCGGGCCGCGACATGTGTCAGCACCTGATGTGGCCGAGTATAGCATAGTGCCATCAATCGGGTTTTCAGCTCTTGGCAGGATAAATAACAAACCTAACAGTTTCAACTTGTGGTTAGCAATACTCTATGATTCATGAAGCAGACCGATCAATGTAGTCTAATGCATTGGAGTGCAGTTCCTATTTGTGGTGCTTATCGTTTCTATGAATGAATGTGAATATGTGTTTAGTTGATGTAAAAATACAATGTGAATTTGCGTTTATGTTTTGCAATCGAGATTATGGATTGTTTATTTTTATTTTTATTTTAATTGAGGCTTCCTTGAGAATAAATAACTAATTTTCTTTGTGATTTATGAGAAAATTAACTATTGACATATTCGCTCAATTTTTTTTCCACCATATCCCTCACTTGGAAAAATTCAAAATGAAACTTTTCAGTATTTAATTAGATTTAAGGTTTTTTTTTTCTCAATCAATTAAATCCTTCACGTGTAGTTTTTTGATTTTTTAGGTTTCTTCAAGAATAAATAACAAAATTTCTTTGTGATTTATGGGGAAAATTAACCATTGACATCTTCGCTCGATTTTTCTTCCACCATATCCCTCACTTGGAAAAATTCAAAAAGAAACTTTTCAATATTTAATTAGATTTAAGGTTTTTTCTCGGTCAATTAAACCCTTCGCGTGTAGCTTTTTGATTTTTTAGGCTTCCTTGAGAATAAATAATAAAATTTCTTTGTGATTTATGGGAAAAATTAACTATTGACATTTTCGCTTGATTTTTCTTCCATCATATCCCTCACTTGGAAAAATTCAAAACGAAACTTTTCAATATTTAATTAGATTTAAGATTTTTTTCTCGGTCAATTAAATCCTTCGCGTATAGCTTTTTGATTTTTTATGTTTCACGAGGACCGTCAGCACTGTGATTGGGGTGAATTGGTGATCGATGGTGGCTGTGGTGATGCTGGTGAGAAAGAGGCCCGCTCGATGCTAGAGTGAAGACTGCCCTTGTACAAGTCCCTTCGGCCGGAGAGGCGTGAAAGGTTCATGCAAGGTCTGTGCAATGGGCCACGGACGAAGGAGCTAATTTTCTAACTTAATAACCAGGCCCTCCCAGCTCAACCGAGGCATTCAGCTTCAAGTTAGGCATCTTAGCTCAACTACGGCATCTCGGCTCAACCGACACATCCTGGCGCTAGCTCACTAAGGCATTTGAGCTCAACCAGGCATCTTGGCTCAACTATGAGTACTTCTATGCACCACATGAAAGAAGGCAAGTCATTCGGACCTTTCAATTCATAGACGTGCTCCCCCTCTCCTATATTGGTGCCAACAGATCCCTTATTTCAAAGCTCTATTTACAGACACTTCAAGCTGTTGAAGGGTCATTTTCTGTTAGAATAATGGGTTTCTGATTGATTAGCTGAGTGATTCTCAATTCGTCATGGCAGTTATGCACTACATAGAAGCATCGCATATTACAGGGAAGAACACAAGTCCTCCCTCCTTTTATATACTGGCACCATTAGATCCCTTATTTCAAAGCCCTATTTACAAACATTTCAAGCTCTTGAAGGGTGAGTTTCTAGCTTCCTTTTCTGTTAAAATGATAAGTTTCTAATTGATTAGCCAAGTGATTTTTAATTCGTTATAGCACACCATATAAAAGCATTGCATATTACAAGGGAGTGGTCCTATGTAGTCGAAATTTTACCACTGGATGAGACGAGTAGACATGGAAAGATTTTCAATCGGAAGGGGAATTTGGAAACACTTGCTGTAATGTTTGGATGGTTAATTCCATTTTTTTCAATATTCACGTTTACTCATTCTGTATCTTGCGTTTGTTAAGATGTTTAGTGTTTACTGCCACATTTTCTATCACTGTTACAGCCGAGACACGACAAACAGCTTTTATCAAGTAATAACCTTAAAGGAGCATTATGCTCGAACTGAAGTGATGCCGATGCATAGGCAGGCTGATCAACTAAGCCGTATTTATCCGAGATGATCGCCAAGTAATAAAAAGATTTGCTTGTAAGAAGTTGATCTTTTTCTTATTGTTACTTTTATCTATTATATCTCTTTAACCAAACTAATATATAGACTTGTGATATAATAAAACTGCATACTTGATAGATAAATCCATCTCTATTGGATTTGACTAGAAGAGAGAGGTCGAAAATTCACTTGATTTTCTTGATCTATCATATTGGTTTCGATTTAGGACAAAGCCATAAAAAACGTAAGAGAAGCTGAAAAATTAAAACCACACCCCAATGCCATGAAACTGAAATTTCAAATTTTCCATTCTTTTATTCAGCAAAATTTTGTCTCAAACGATTTATGTTTGTTTACTAATTATTTGTTTTTCCCGATTTATAAATTATATAATGGCTCTTCTGCATTTTTATTCAATTTGGGAAGTAGCAAGGCCATGAATGATGGATAATTCTGGTTTTTGGCTGAACTTCCTGAACGTCTGTTTCTCATTTTGTTAGTCCAACAAAGAGAAAATGAGAAAGCCCTCGCTATTGTTTGCAAAATGGGATTTTTTTTTTTTGCGGGGATATATTGGGTGATTTACCCTATTGCAATCGATGTTTGTATAACACTCAGGAGTTGATCACGATTCGACAAACCTTTAGGCTCTGGACGTTTTTAATGTCTATGTTATACGGCCTTCCCATGAAGGCAAGAGCTATTGATGGGTTTAATAAAGTTTTGACTCGAATATTTGACTGGTTAGTATTAAGTAATTTGAAGTAATTTAAGTTTTTTAATAATTTGAAGTAATTTGAGTTTTAGTTACATTCCATTAATTAATTGTTTATTTTGCTACCTTAGTGAGATTGTGTCACAAATAAAGATATATACAGTGGTCACGAAAAATTATTTCTATGCGGGAATTATAGCATTTATACCTTCGATCTTAATTTGACAAAGATAAGTAGGATTATTCAACTTATACTTCTTTTTCCTTTTTCGACATGAAACAAAGCTAATTTGTTTGTTACCCAGGTTTGTCGGATAGAGTTAAAATAGTTGTAGCTAGTGTTCAACGCTTTGTGAAAAGATTAACTCTCAATTTTGTAATAAATTTGCAATTACTTCTGATAATTCTTTTTATTTCATATGTCGGCACCTGAAAACTGGGCGCCATCAATCAAGTCGAGCAGGCGTAGCGGAGCAGGGGAAGAAAGCCATGGAAGCTGGGTTGGTGAAGTTGGCTCGATCCAGCCTTCTCTCCTTCACCGCTGGAAGCAGCCTCGCTCTCCATCGCTCCAGGCGAGTTCGCGTCCCTTCCGTGCTCCTACATTCAGGTCCCGCTCTCCTCCCTGCGCTCGACGTGCAGTCGCTCCATCATTTTCTCCGCTTCGATCGTCGGCGATTCCCCCGATTGAGGCTCGATTCGATCTTTCTTTCTTTTTTTTGTTTTTTTTCCCTTCGCAATTTCCGGCGGCTCGTGTGGATGCAGGGAGCGATGCGAGGAGAGCGGCGTACGACGCGCTGTTGCTCGACGCGGGCGGCACCCTGCTTCAGCTGGCGAAGCCGGTGGAGGAGACTTACGCCTCCATCGGAGCCAAATACGGTCGGTCTCTCGACTCCTCCGCCACGCCGTTCTCGTCGGGTCGCGGTTCCCGTCTTTGCGCCTCGTCGATTGTGTGCGTGAACTAGTTCCGCGTGCTGAATTGCGGCTTTTGGGAATGTGGGCAGATCATGGTCAATTGCAAGTTTCGATTTTTAGGTAAGAAATGCGTATGATGCGGTGATGAGCGGATGGTTATGCTCGCTTCACAGGTCTTGCCGCGAGTCCCGCCGATATCAAGCGAGGATTCAAGAGGGCCTTTTCTGCTCCCTGGCCTGAGAAGCTTCGTTACCAGGTACATAGATAGTTCTCTTTTTCTGGTGAGGTGTGCATTTGAATTTCTTTTCTCCCTTTTCCCAGGTTTTCGACGTGCTCTTGCTCCAAGAGAATCTTTCTTCGTACTTAGGTGTACATGCATTTTTACTGATTTTGTTCTGTTTATCAGGGAGATGGGAGGCCGTTCTGGAGACTTGTCGTGTCGGAAGCTACCGGTTGTTCAGACCACGACTATTTCGAAGAAGTTTACCAGGTAAAGTTTATAGAGACAAGAATGTCCAGCATGTTTTCTTCTATCTTTCCCTTCTTTCTTAGCATCTCCAATAGATACTCGAAAGACAAACGATGTAGGCCACCTACACCACATTGCATTAGACTTGAGCAAGAATAAGTTAACTTACTTTCAAAACTTGTTGAGTGCATTACTTACTTCTCAAAGAATACTAGAAATATTTCTAGGTAGATTAAATAGCTTTCGACTTGTATGGGAATTACCTTTCATATATCAAATTTTGGTCCTTGTGGGTGATATCTAAATGAACTTGCTTCACAGTACTATGCAGACGGTAATGCATGGCACCTTCCTGCTGGAGCTTATGAGACAATGAGTACTCTGAAAGATGCTGGAGGTCATATTCATCAAGTATTCTTCTTCATCTTCTGCTAAGATAAGAACCATTAGCCACGATTTCTTGCAGCCTTCTTCACTAGTGTGGTTGGTGGAATTACAGTTAAGTTGGCCGTCGTGTCCAACTTTGACATCCGGTTGAGGAAGCTACTGAAGGACTTAAACATTGTGGATCTGTGAGCGTTGGGCTTCTCTTCATCTTTTGATTTTGCAATAACTTATTAAACAAGGTGGTTCTTAAGATTAGGTTATGCACTACTGTAAGCATTTATTTGGTTGATAATATTTCAGGTTTGATGCTGTAATTGTATCCTCAGAAGTGGGATATGAGAAGCCAGACCCTGGAATATTCAAAGCTGCTCTAGGTATGTATCTAGTTGGAGAATTTCATTTGCAATCCTAGTGAAATTATGAAAGCAACAATTCATAATCTTGAGTAACGGTTAATTAATCTTGTGTTTCCCTTTTTATTCTCAACCTTTAAACAGCACACGCAAGTGTTGGCTGGAAATTTTCAGTCATCTACTTTGCATTATGACCTTTTCTTGCCATCACATGACGTCTTAGTTCAGCGTAGTTATTGTCTAAAATGAGTTGAAGGAGTCAAAAGTCATTTATTTTTCGGTCGAAGGATTGAATATGTTATTGAACAGTTCCTTTGTGGCCTTATGAAGTGACAGTTCACGAATATCAGTGTGGCATGAATTGCTTAGAGTTCCTGCTCGATTGGTAGTACTATGCCATCATGACAGTATTTAGTATGATGATTCGGCTTTTTAGTTTCTTGGCCTTTTGGTTTCACACTAATGTTTGGCATGATATTCTTCCAAAAGGAAGAAGTCTAAATTGAAAACTGAATCATGTTGGGTTGTCTTCTTGAGGATGTCAAGGGTTACCATCTATTCTGTTGCAGATTCCCCATCCGGGTGGGGGGATGTGGTTCTGTTCTTCTTCTGAGTTTCAGCAGGACTCTTATGAGCATTAAATCTATGCTACAAACCTTTTTTGGTGTATGAATCTCCTGCTTTTTTGGCTGATCTAGAAGGCTGGGAAGGGGCGAGTGGCGGTGGCTCCCCTTTTAGGTGTATAGGTATTTATGAAAACTTGCATGTACTAAAAACAGTAGATTTTTAAAGATTGTAACTTTGTCATTGTCATTCAATTGACTTTTCTTACTCCTCATTTCATGTGTGTGCTACAATTTCTGTATGAATCTCTTAGAAGTTAGGCTTTCATGAAACTCATACGCATTGTATACGCTGGAATTATTCTCTATTACCATGGAATAGAAGTTGTGCATCTGGATCCTTATAATGCCTGATGGTCTTTCAGATCAACTTCAAGTGGAACCTAGTAGAGCAATACATATAGGGGATGATGAAAAGGCTGACAAATACGGTGCTGCTGTCATGGGGATTGAGTGCTGGTGAACCTTCTGTGACTTAGTACAGATTAAATCATGCATTGTTCTCGAACATTTTCCATCCCTTTGTTAGCAGCTTTATTTTGTGTACCAATGAAACCGATGCTTATCATTCTCATCAATTGTCTTCTTGATCAGGTTGTGGGGCAGAGATGTGAAGACATTCTCAGATATATTAAACCGCGTGCTCATTCACGTCTAAATGATATCAGGGAATTAATTGTTCTTCAACATCGTTCTAGTTGTACCAATCTCTTCTGTGCTTTTGGCTGCTGAAATGTTCCCATAACGAGGATGGCCATCTTGTCCTTGGAAAATTGAAATATTTAGGAGCACGAGTGATGGAAGCATTAGAAGATTGATATTTTGGGGAATGGCTTCTCATGAATTATGTGGCTTTTTGTCGCTCCCAACTGCCAATGGTCCTTTAACAATTTAAGCAACGGTGTCTTCTTTTGTCGTTGGTTATTATGAATAAAAAGTTCAATGGCCTTTGGGTGTCTACCGTGTTAGACATGCATTCCGACAATTGAGTGTTTGAGAAACATAGCGATATGCAAATTAAGATGCAGATATTTTTTGTTTTGATACAGTTCAAACATTCTATTAGCTTCTTAGGAATCTTTGATACTGTCAGATGGAGTGAAGCTAAGGTCGAGACTGCAGCATGTGCCGTGAGCAAGGCCAAAAGACGGAAGTTATCTTAATTGGCCGTGATTAATTTCTTCTCAAATTACAACTTGTATTCAGCTAATCTTACGTCTATGATCATTTTCGTTTCATGGCGACTATCTCGCAGAACTGACTATTATCAGCCAACAGTCGCGACTGTGAAGACTTTCAGTGGTATCCTCAACTTCGGACTTAGATTGCTCCTCTTAATGACTAATCCATGTAGACTTGACCATGTCGCCAGCTCCATGAAGCGCAAAGCCTGGAGTTCTAGTATTTAGACCATACTCGGCATTGCCATGAACAAAGATTCAGCGGCCATTAGTACGAATGGCAGGACATGGGAAAGGTTTTGTATCAGCTTTTTAAACATATCTTAGCTAGACCGTACGGACTTGCATTAGGGCAAGCGATGTGGATGCTGCCTAAGAACATTGGTACTGTATTAGGGACGGGGTGCCCAAAATCAAGCTCTTTGGGAGCTAGAATCCGAAATTAATCCCGAGGCGTTTGCATTGAGAGGTGACAGCCAGCGCACATCCGGCAGCAAATTATCACACAAATGAGCACACTACTCATACGACACGCTGGAACAGATTGACAGTCCGCCAAGATGCAGAACTCAAATATGGCAAAAAGAAGAAGAGATGCAGAACTCAAATCCCTTGAATTCTCGACGTTCTTGTCATTCAGACCTTGGTTCAAATTATTGAATTGCAGTTCAAAGTAAAAACGCAAAACTACGCATCCATCAATAAAACTTAACCTCTTGGATGGGGCTGAAATCTGCTTTAGAGGTCACAGGAAGTAAAGTATTGCAATGAAAATGCATTCTTTTTGATTTCTACTCCTGGAGGGGAGAGAAAGGCGGAGGGGGGGCCTAAAGTAGTCTGACCAAATTGAGCAACTCAAATTTTGAAACTAAATGGAACCTCTTGAAGAAGTTTCAAAATAATTTTTCCACTGAGCGAATAGAGTACAAACCATTTGCAAATTCCAGCATTCCCAAAAGCGAAAATGTAATCTGCCCAAACCACTTCATCTAAGCCAAGTAGCGGTACAGCTTCCTATCCACATTATCTCTCTCCAAGAAATCACGCTCGATGAGAGACTCGATCCGCTTCTTTATCTCAGTGGGATTGGCCAAAAACCTCGACTGCAGCTGCTTTGTCACCTCTGTTATTATATTATTATGATCCAACACCCTCCTTGATTTCATGATTCTCACTATTGCAGCCTCAATTTGGGGCTTCCGGTCCTCCTCCACTCTTTGTCGGGTTTCCTGTTTTTCAGGTTCTGACTCTTTCTGTGCAACAACTGTTCCTATCTTGACCTTGTAAAACTTACTCGCAAACTTATCATTGACGACGAACACATCATCCTCACCTATATCTTTACTCATAGGATCCTTTCTTAGAACATTCTTTCCCTTGACACATGCCAAAGATTGCAGGCACCGCTTTAAGTCTGAAGCGGGGATCTCTGTAGCTTGTTCAATCTCTTTATAGCTCAATCGGTCAGAATTGTTGAATAACATCAGTACACACATCTGGTATGTGGAAACGTTCAACTCATGCTTCTGCCCTTTCCCAAAAGTTGCTTTTATGTCTGCAGTTCCCATATTTGTTTGCCAAGACAATCTCCGACCAGTGTGTGTCCCAAGGTAATATGAGCGGAACTTCTCACAGAGAGCCGACATCTCAGCTGGCAAGTTACACGTCACACTAGGTTGTGTAGGCCACGAGCCTGTTGTTAGAACCTGAACGGTTAACGTTGGGCCCTCTCCTAGCTCGGGGTGGCTTGTGTAGAAACCCTGCATTGTATCTTGTGAGGTTTTCATATCAGTGAACATGCCTTCTAGCTTTGAAGTGAATTGATATCCACATTCAGTCTTGAGCTTAACAATGAGACTCCGTTCTGCATCATCTGAAACAGTTTTTCCAGACAGAAGCCTTTTTGCCAAATGCTGTTTATAATACTTCTCAAAAACATCCTTTTCTTGCAAGTAGCGGAACAACATCATCACCTTATCAAGAATAACCTCCACATCCTCCTCACTGACGCCCTTCAAGCCTTTGCGTAATTTATCATCAACAAACAACGAAATGAATTCGGGAGAACGAGCATTCAAGTTGATGAAGTATTCAAAGGATGAATTCAAAGCATTCTGAAACGTCTTATCGTTGTTAAAAGCAGAACTTATGATCTTATCATACTTATCCTTTTCATCCAAAAGCCGCTGAACAAATTCAACAGGGTCTTTCAACCTCTCAGGATCAGTAACTAACTGCTTGCCAATATCCCTTATATGAGAAGTCATCACGTCTCGAACAGTTGAGAGACCATTGGTAACCCGACGAAACAAGTTGTACATCCTTCCCAAGTCTTCATACTTATCGTCAAGAAGCATGTTCACCAAGCCCGAATTCTCCATGTGCACCAATGCCAGCATGTGATTTGCAATCATCTCCTTCTCCACGACACTTGTGATCTTAGCTTCACTCTTGGCATCCAAGTAGTGCGTTACCCTCTCCATTTCTTCATTAAGACGCCTCTCAGCTTTCTTCAGATACTCACCACAATCGCAACACTCAATAAACTTCTGGGATTCGCCTTTGTAAAACTCGGCTGAAACCTCAAGAAATGGCTGTTCGAATTCTTCTTGATAAACTGAAGAACCTAAATCCATCAGCATTTTAATTATATTCCTCATCAAACCCCGATTGATGACCTCGCCAGTCCGTTCTCTAAGTACTAGTTCTAGTAATGTATCCAGAAGCCTACTGCGGATCTTGCTGGAGTAGATAACGTTATCCCTCCATAGAATCAACCCAAGCTCATGAACTGGGGTTTTGCGGGTACTTTGGATGAAAGTTCTATCCATGTACATGAGAATGTCCCGGATCATTTGCAATGCTTTATTATGATCGTTCCATTTCCTGTTTAGTTCCTCCAGAAACAAACCTCCTTGGGCATCTTCGATGGATTTTGATATTACCTTTAGGTGAGCCGTCATGGTTGTCACCAGTCCAGAGTACAGTTTCTCACCAAACTTGTGCAGAACCATGTTGTAGGCGTTCCTATATAAGAAGGCACATCAAAATATTACAATCTCACAACTTTATGACCGTCACACGCACACAATGCAACTCAATACCAACGCATGAAAGAGGAAGAGTGCGGATGCATCATCACCTCGATGCCGGTTCCAAAACAGCACCAAACCAATTGGCATCAGACAAATACAAAAGGGGAGTTTCGTAATCCAGTCAAAAGGTTGCAGCCTATAGGGGGAGGCGGAACAAAGAGTTGGACAGTGACCGTTAATCTCGATGCTTATCGTACTCAATAAAGGATAACCCTACAAAGTCTATATCTCCTTTCAAAGTGCAACTTAGCAGATCATAAACCGAAAAAGTACTCCCACAACAGTACAGCTCCCACAACAGTACAGCTAACAAACAAACCAAAAACATAGCTGTGTTTAAAGGAGCATAATTTTCAGAGACGTCTAACTGGGAAAAGATCGCTACGAGGCGAAATACCAAACATAAAGAGACCAGCGCATCGCGCGAAAAAATAGCGCGATCAGAGTCAATATCGCATCAACGAGTAAACGCACTAATCTTCCAATATCTTCCAATATCGCATCAACGGCTAAACGCACTAATCTTCCAATATCGCATCAACGAGTAAACGCACTAATCTTCCAATATCGCATCAATGAGTAAACGGACCAATCTTCCATAATAGGCAGCGAGAGGCTTTCAAAGAACACACGTCTAGCTCAACCTCGGTAACTAGGGAATTCCCACCTCCAAGAAAAGTAAACCAGTATACCCCAAACCGTCCAATCAACCCATACGCGCACACATCCGATCAACAAGCCTCGAGCCGCTGCCGCGGCAAACCGAACATCCGATGCAGGGACGGCACGCGGCAGGCAGATCATCCGCCCCTCCGCAATCGGCACACGGAACACTGATCGCAACGGAACCGATACGGATAGATAAATCGAAAGGCGTTTAAGAAAAAGAAAGGGAAAGGCGGAGAGAAAGAGAGAACCTGTAGAGCTCCTCGAAGCTGAGGCCACTGGCATTATGATTGTAAATCTCGTGGATGGCGTGCTCCAGGATCTTCCACGTCTTGTCGGCGTACTTGGGATCCACCACCACCTTGTGCTTGAACGCCTCTATCTGGAAGTTCCTCTTCTTCTGCGGATTGCTCATTTTCCTTCCTTCCTTCTCCCAGCCCAACCACCACAACCCCGACCTCGAATCGGTGGGACCCACCCCAAGACGGTGACGTCAAACCCCGGCGCGCGGCGCGAATCGCCTAGATTGATTCGACGACGACGGCGAGCCCTAAAAATCGAGAGCAAAGTCCCCGAAATCGGAACGGCGGATTCTCGATTAGGGATTGCGAAATAAGGAAGAGATTATAGAGAGAAAGGGGGAAAGAAGGGATGGGGGATTTGGGGATTTGGGGGATTTCAATTTCGAATGAAATGGAGGATTTTGTGGGTTGAGGGGGTGTGGATTGCGGGAGGGAGCAGATGATTAAGGGAAGGAGAGAAGCAAAGGAAGCGAAGGAAAGATATGAGAATGGAGGAACCCCTTTTCCAATTATTATTTTATTATTATTATTTTTTTAATTTGCATTTGTATTTGTATTTTTCTTTTTTTGGTCATCTATAGTTGGTATTGACATGTTTGGCCTCATCTGTGATAAAAAAGTCTCGTTTCCCGACCATAACTTAACTCGGAATTGGATTTGGCCAATTTGATCGGAATGCTGCTGAGCCCTTTGCGGACCGCCTTAATGTCGACATGGATGGCCTGCGTTTGATTGACCCAGGGGAGAGCGATGGTTTTTGAATGAACGCAAGAGAAGAACGAGAGAAATATGAGGTCGAGAGCAGCGAGGGCCAAATGAAGAAAGTGAAATGAATGTTTACCGACAATTTTTTTTAAAATCTTTTTTGGAGATGGCGGTTTCAAGACTGTGAAAATTACAATGTAAATTGACTGTAAATCATATTGGTATGATTGGGTATCTGTGATTTTCATTATATATATCGAGTCGCTTTTTATCAATTATAGTTGAATTTGGAGTCGAATTTAACGAATTAGTTGAAACATGACGTTTCGTGTTTGATTGAGCTGAGATAGACGGTTCTTAGTTGCTTCATGAAGTTTTGATTTATATCAAAAGTAAGGAGATTCTTTTTCTTCCCCTTTTGAGGTCATGCACTTCCGGCTTGACGCCATTAATGGCAAGCGCAAGTTTTAGTATGGCAGCATACGTGTAACGTCGTCGGTCTTTAAAAGTTTTACATATATTTGTATTGATTACTTTCTTTTAATTATAAGGTCCAACTGCACGCTGACTCATGACTCTATAAAGATGCACAGTCTTGAAGCGTGTTTCGACAGTGGATCAGGATTTAGGGCAAAATGAAAGCTTTCATTCGTCAACTGGTCCTTTCATGGAATTTACGAGAACGGGCCTCTAAATAAAGGATGGCCTGAAGGAGTTCGGGCGTGGCTTGTTAACCAAACGGTTACCGAGAATGGTTCTCTTTTCGATCTCTAGGCCATCGCAAGCCAGTCCGCTAGTTGATTGGCCTCTCGGTAGTAATTAGGACTGAGTATGTTGGACCGCCCAAATTGAGAATTGCTTGGACCGGACTGGATGGGCCGATTCGGTCCAGTTCTCAAAGGGATGGATCCAGTTCCTGGTTCCATAAAAATGGAACCGACGATTGTTGTTCTGGTTCTCGGTTTTGAGGGGGAACCGAACCGGACAAGACTGATGGACCGGACCGACCTTCTTTTTAAAAAAAAAAAAAATATTTTAATTGCTTAAAAATAGCAATAAAAATTAAAATTAATAACAATTCTTTTTTTATTTTTATTTTTTTTGTTAAGTGATTAGTTCCATGGGATTGGACCGAACCTGTCGATTCGATTCAATTCTTGGTTCTAGGACAGTCTGATACGGTTCCAAGTCCCAAAAATTGGGAACTGAAATCGATCACCTTGGTAGCAATGGACATGAGCTAGTCAAATTTTCGGAAGAGTTGCAATAAATGCTTGCAATTGCAACTTCGCTCGTTCCTTCAACCAATGATCTGTTGATGTTTATACTTCAAAGAGCCTCTCTTCGATGGATTTCGCACGGCTGATAAGTCACCTCGCTCTTTGGCCAAAGTTTGTTACTTTGGGTGCATCTTCTAGAGTACTTGATTTTGAGCAAGGGTGGTTTCAATGATCATCAGCGGTTCTAAGTTCCAACGGCGAAATGCAAAATCATTCCTTGCTTTTCATAGATTCAAAGGATTCCCGTGATTACTTTCAGAGAAGGTGAATTTGAGTCGGATTTGTTAAATTGCATCTACCATTTCCTCTATTTTGATTATTTCTCTAGGCCGGATTTGAATTTATAGTTTAGGGTTTGACCATACTTTCCTTATCCAACGACACTAAAGGAATTAAAGGCTCTATTGACTTGTGAAATTTTTGGCACCGACGGCAGATTATTACAGGTGTGACTTTTCATTGAATAAATTGTCTCTCGTAGGCAGGACATTTTGACACACACTCCACTTAAAAATCTTGATATATGAGAAGGTATTCACTTTCTAGATATGCGACCATAGAGCCTTAGGAGCGTAGTAGGAAGACAAAGCACGATAAATACTCCATTGTTACTCTGTTTGTCAAATTCGATTATATACACTCTTCACAGTGTAATCACCTAATTTATTATCAATCCAGACCAAGCAACTTTTTTTACGAGTTCTTACCTTGGTAAATTGTAAGTATTTCTTATATAATCTACTCATTGAAGAAGTTGTGCAACGTTGGCTCCTTCCATTCCTTATTTTCCTTATAAGGTTCATCATAATTCATTGGGTCACCTACAACTCCTTTCTTTGGCCATCTATCTTCATGAATACGAATGCTTTCTCCATTACCAACTGACCACTTCGCTTCCTGAGCCATGGCCTCCCTATATACAATTAAGTCTTACCATCTTTGAGATGGACGGGAACCCTTATCTACATGCCAGAAATTCCCACTGGGAAAGTAAATCTCTTTTAAAACCTAGCTCCAAATGGTAAAGGGTGTTTTTGCTAGTCTCCATGTAAAAGAGATTGAGTCCTAAAGCGTAATCTGCCACTGTCTTTTCTCATTTTTAGCACTTCCCACTTTCTCTAGTGCATTCTACTTTAAATTCATTGCTTTTCCACCCAAAGGATGCTGGTTGCTTTTCTACAGTCCTACAAGTGAAAATGGGGATTCTATATATCAACATTGCATATTGGGGCAAGGAAGGCTTGCGCCATTATTTTATTCTTATTTGGAACGAGTCGGAGTTTAAATCTAAGTGCTCAATTTCAATGTGCCATAATATAATAATTTATTTTGATCAATTTTGTCTCCATTCGTTATGAATTATCTCGATTTCTTCTATACTGTTTAAGTTGTCTCATTCGTGTTAAGCAAATAAAGCTATGCTGGGTAGTCAAGATAGATAATTTATATTCTATCCCATGTTTGGGTGTTGTTAAAGACAGGATATAACTCGATATAAAAAAATTATAGCTCATATAAAAATATTCCATATAAAAAATGGGATAAAAGTGGATAGGATTTTGTTATGTCCATATTATAAGCTTTTTTATGAAAAATCTTACCCGCTCCTTCTCCTCCATAACTCTAATTCACGTTAATACTTTACGACTCCTTCATAACTCTTTGATTCCCATCGAAACATCACAGAAGTAGCAAGAGGGTCAAATCTCCTTCTCCTTTTGTAACTCTCTCTATTTCACATGGAAGCCTCATCAAAACAGCAAGGGATCCTCCATGACTCTCTAGCTTGAGTTGAAGTTTCACGAAAGCAATGAAGAAGTCAAAACACTATATTTTTCAAAATTGTGAAGGTAAATGATCATGCTATTTCTCTCTACCTAGATATGTTACTCTTTGGCAAATCTATCTCATCGATATCATTGTTACTTGTTTACATTTTTTGTCCTAGTTGAATTTGTGACTCTGAAATGCTATAATAATCTCTTTTGCTGTTTAAGCTTTAGATCGTACAATAATCATAGATTGATTGTTAGAGTTTGTTTTTATTTTCTTTCGTGGTGAAGTGCGAGAGATTCTTACCATTTCCTTTTGTGCTACCTACACCAAAATCACAATTCCTAGCAAGTAATAGACATGATAGGAATATTTGGTTGTCATTGCGATTCAACAAATAATCAACAACATAAAGCAAAATTCCCAATTTTATATCTTATCCTATCTAATTTTGTTTTTGTCACCAATTTTTCAATTGCTTTCAATTCCACACAAATCGACAAGGTGACATGTGGAGGATGGAATTTGATCCTTTTTTTTTTCTTTAATTGCTCTCTAATATGCAATATGGCATTTTGTACAATGGTCGCACCATGTAACAATAACGCGTGAAATAAATTGATTAACAACAAATGAAAATTTCAAAATTCAAACACGAAAACTTCTTCGAATGCATATTACGGGGTCCATGCAACCCATTGCTACACTATACAAGCCATCTAATCTAAGGGGAGCAAAACGAACTAATCGAATTGGGAACTGCCTAGATCGGATCTTGCCTAGATCGGATCTTAAAAGTGAAATCGATGTTCGGACGATCCGATTCTTAGTTCTAAGGAGGAAATGGACCGATTATTATTTGTTTATTTATTAAATGTAAACCTTATAATCTAAAATCCTTCGCACTTACCTCCTCTTGCTCTCCTATTTCGGTCTTTTTGAATTCGCCCATGATGGTCATGCCTCCTCTTTAGATGAACTCACATTGGGGCACGTTTGACCAAATTATATGTTTAGTTAGAGCAAGTTTATTGATTAGAATGTATTTTAGATATAAGTGACACATGCAAAATACTCGTTAATAAGGGAAATCCATTTGGGTAACATGGGATTTTGTTTTATACCTTTTCAAAGTTTTCATAGTGAGATGAGAATATGGTGGTTATGTTTTGGATAGGCTTGTTTATTTCAGGCGTGAAATTTGATTGCAAAACAAAGTGCTTTAAATGATTGGTTTTATGGACCACTCGGGAATCGGATCAGACTAATCGGTCCAGTTAGATTTGGTTCCAAGGACTTATGGTTTGGTCATCGGTTCAAGAAATTGGGATCAATCACTTCGATTTGATTCCCAATTCTTGGATGGGATCAGACTGGTCTAGGAACCGATCACCTCTAATTTAATTGGTATACAAATATATTCTTTCTTACTTTCATACAAGCTTGAAAAGATGATTTCAAGGTCAAAATTTTCACTTCAATTCTATGATGATCTACATGTGTTATTAAAGTAATACTTTTTTTTTCCTTATCCGGTGGATAATAATATTCTATAGAATCATCAAGAGAACTCCTATATGATCACGTCTCTCACACTGATAATTAGTATTTCGGTCAATTTCGTCCCACAGCTATTAATAATTTTGTATTTCACTTCCTATGGGGCCACTCGTTGCGATTTATTTATTGATTTCTATCTTTCTTTTTGGGCCGAAAACATGGCCTCATTGCATCAACAACTAGACGCACAGTGTAAAGAGGCATTACATTCACACCGGCCCAAAAATAACCTTTCATTAAAAAGTGAAATCGAGTTTTAAATCTTTAAGTTGATGTAATTTTCAAACGTTTATAAAAACAAGAAAACGTGATTGAATCCTGGACCCACATCGTAAGAGCGAAATTTAAGACGGTTCAATTAAATAAATTTTCAGCACAACGGAAAAAAATCTTTAGCATTATTCACTAAAAATGCGTGATTGTGTCTTTTCAAAAAGGTTAGAGATTTGATTATATTAATAAAAAAAATTAAGAAATTCGTTTAATTATATATATAAGGTTCAAGAATGCGGATATACTCATTTCCTGTATTAAAATAGGAGGGGTCGTCGGTATTTAAATCAACTCATGGAGGCATCATCCTCTTCGGTCTTATTTCCAAACATGGAAACCCAGACGGATATTTTAGGTATTTAAATAAAAATTGAGCGACATACAAACAACAATCAGAGTGGCGCAGCGGAAGCGTGGTGGGCCCATAACCCACAGGTCCCAGGATCGAAACCTGGCTCTGATATGAAGATCAGAAGTGGCTTCCACACACTCCTTTTCCTTTTTCTCCTTAAAAATTTCATTTTACTTATTTGTTTTTCTTTCCCCAAACTGCCGAGTTTGCCCTCGCCTTCCCTCTCCGAATTTACGAAGATGCCCCCCCCCGGTTTCCTTCCTCTTCTCGATGTTCCCATTCTGCCGTCTCGCCAGAAACGGAGTCAGCTTCGATATCAAGCGGAGCGCGCGCCATAGATAAGCCGCGAAGCTTCCGAAACTTACGATTCCGCTCTCTCTCTCTCTCTCTCTCTCTCTCTCGCACTTTCTCTCTCGATCCTTCAGTCGCTCGGCGATTTTGCTGTGGTTCAGGCCTCTGCGCTTTCCCAGCGGCGCGATTGTCGGCGGTCCGAAATGCCGGAGGAGTTGTGCTCGGAGCGGCCGTTGTTCGGCGGCGCAATCAGCAGCAGATTTCCCAACATATTCGAGGTCTTTCGTTCTCTCCAATCTCGTCGCCGCTTCCGATTATTTATTTATTTATTTATTTTGAATGCGGAGTGAAACGGCCTTTGCTGAAATATGTAGGACGTGAGCAACATCAGGCAAGTTCCTGACCACCAGGTTCGGATTTATTCAGTGTATGAAGCGTCTCACGTCTGGGTTTAAGTTCGATGTCGATAAGGTTACCGAGTGATTTTGTGCTGTGGAAATGTGTTTTTTTATTTTTATTTTCGAAGGAGGTGTTTGTGGACCCGTCGAGGGATGAGAGCTTGATTTTCGAGCTTTTGGATTTCAAGAATGAAGTGGGAGATAGCGGAAGTGCGGTGTGGTTTCTACAAGACCTTGCCACTGAACAGGATGCGGAACAAGGCATGGTATTAGGCTTCCTGTGCTTGATTTTTGTATTTTTGCCCTCTTTTGCACTCGGTTGATTATATATCAGGCTGCACGTTATGACTTTTTGTCTGTCTCTTTTTCCCACTGCCGCTCGATCACAATTCTTGGTCTTACAGTCATATACTGATTCACGTCATAATCATTTGTCAGATGTTAGAGAGAGTGCACAATACCTTTGGTTTATATAGATCTTAGCATGAAGTTTCTTGATACGATTCAATTCAACATTTTGTTTGTTCGGGTTTGATTGTGTTGTAGTTCTACAATGTGTGTGTGTGTGTGTGTGTGTGTGGTGTCAATGTGCTCTATGCCTGAAAAATTCAATTTCAAATTTCTTTTCATGGTTGTTTTGCTTGTCTATATTAGTTCAGACCAGACCAGTCAGTCGGTATCTTCCGTCCATGTTGTGCTAGTGCATTTAGTAGTCATAATGCATACATCCAATGAGAATGTTCTGGCATCTCCTTTACTTGCACTTTTTCCACCTCAATGTTCATCAGGTGATCGAACAGTCGGGAGTGGTTGAGGCCCCTGGGTTGACTTACAGAAATGTACCTGCTGTTGTTACCACCGCAGTTGGACAGATGGTATAGTTTTAGAAATCTATGTTGTTTCTTATAACCCACTTTCTTCGTAGCCACAAGGGCCTAATATGTATTGAATATCACAAGTTCCCATTGGAACATCTCCTCTCTTCTGCATGGTTTTTGATTACAGGAAATTTGTTGTGGAACTGTTTTCTGCATGTATTGTCAAGTTTTGGAATCACAAATATTAATTGTTTGCTGTAGTATTCATTTGCTTCTCTTTCAATCATTTTTCAAGCAAACATTAAGGCCTGTATGTTTTCTACTTTTGTCTATCTTAGGTGGCTTTTCCTTTTGTCTAGGAATTGTTCCACCTTGCTTTTGTCCTCTAATTTGTGGAAACCCATACAGGCTATCTCCAAGGGACGGCAGGGAAGGGAAGCACAAAATATAGTGAGGGTCAGTCTCTTATCTCCCTTATCCTTGTTAGACATTGTTTAGGTCTCTCAGAGGGGGGTCACATTGATGTGATGATTTTTGTACAGGTCTATTTGGCCAATTTGCGCCTGAAGGAAGTTGGGACAGATGTACTAATTGCTGCATATGAGCCTAAATTAATAAAGTAAGTATTAAAAAAGACTACTATCAGTATGATCATTTTCCTGATATTTTTTGTTGAGATGGTGTAGTTAAAAGCACTAAGATCTAATAAGTTATGTGCGATAGGAAACTTGCCATTCACTGCTTCTAAATTAAGCATCCTTCACCGTGTAGCTAAAAGCATTAAGATCTAATAGATTATGTGCGATAAGAAACTTGCCATTCACTTCTTCTAAACTAAGCATCCTTTACCATGGATAGTCTGGGCATCTCAATTAGTTTTTTGATGCTACAGTTTAAGAGAAAACTGGAGGATTATATTTAGTGGACCAAGTGAATAAGCATAGACAGTGTCCCATCAGCTTATTATTTTACTTGCTTCTTGTTGCTTGATATGGAGATTTTAAGACTCTTGGCTAGAAAGGCCGGAATGAAAGACACTGGGTTAGAACTGAAGGCTGTGGAGATCTTGCTTGAGGAGTGATTCCAACCTAGGATTTGGTGGATCTATAACTTGAGTGTGATCAGGTTCTTTTGATTGTTCCTTAATGGGAGTGATTCATTGAACCGACTGCTTGTGAGATGTCCCTCTGAGTTTGTTTGCTGGCTCTTTTTGTAGCTGGAAATATATTGCCCATGCTGATGGGAAGGCATTGTGACCTTGACTGTCCGTTTACCTCCTCAGATCTTGGATGTTCAGATAAATCCCTAAAATGGTTCTGAGTGGTGGTTTTCTACTCCATGTGTATTTCAAAACTTTTGTTTGAGTATGTCTGGTAAATAGTAAAAGTGAGGCAGGCATATTCTCACTTTACGATTTACTATTTAATTGTTCCCTAGATCTCCTGTTCCTTATTTTTCCAATCTGAACTTGACTTATTACTTAACAGAAGTCTGTAGTTGCATAGTCTAGGAGATATTGGACTTAGATGGATATGTTGCTCCTCCTCTGGTGAATTTCTTCCACCCCAGCATTGGCATGACAGACCTTTTGGCTTTTCTTTTCTGGAAGTTGGCATAAGGGAGCTCGATTGCCCTTGAGAAGTTTTTGGTGAGAGTAGATGTCAGAATGGATAAAAACATAAAATTGCTCTGGCTCAGTTTTCATTGGAAAACTTTTGTTGATGTACTAACTTTAGCAGTAAGATACCTAAATCTGGCTGGAACCTTTCATTAATGGGTCATTTTGTACTTGTGCTAGTTGATTGTGTATTTACCTTTCCCCTTATATTTCTTGCCGTGGGTTTGTTGTTTGGAAAGTCTGACCCGTCATTCCGCCCACATTTTGGGGCCAAGTGCCCAACGCATCTGCACATGCCTAAAAAAATAATACTCAATTTATTTTCTTAAAGTTGCGCTGGTTCACACAAAAACTCAATTTGCTTGCAGCCCTTTGAGTGAAAGTGCAAGAACAGTTGGTGCTGGATTAACTGCCCCTGCATCTCAATCTGGATACATGCCCATGGATGAGGTCTTTAAACTTGCTGTCTCTAGCTTCAAAGTCAATGATTGGAGCCTGTTTGGTTCTTCTGCTTGAAATCAGCTTGAAATCATATTTATGCATGGTTTGTACTAAATCGGCATTTCTGGATATAAGGTAGATAAATTGCAGGTCCCAGTTCTTCTTCAGAGTCTCCTGACTTAATAGCTAGTTTTTGTCGGGAATATGTGTCCATCAACTTATGGCTAGAATCTCTCAAATGTGTCTACGAGAAGGGTTTGCAAAAAGCATTGTCCAATGATTTTCCTGCCGAGGCTAGTTGGTCTTGTTGGTTTTTCTTTCATCTGGTTTATATTCATTGGGAGGCACGCAATTATAGTCAATGTATGTCGGGGACAACTCAATCTTGCATGCTAAACATATGACTATATCTTCGAGTTGCACTTTGGTGGCGGCAACCAATTCATTTATTATGTGAATTGTTGAGCTTATGACGGTGAACGTGTCTCGAGAACCCCTATTTTGATAGAATAATCGAGAAGGCTAATCCTTTTGGCATCTGAAGTGGCTGAACCCTGAAGAATATAGGGATCTGTGCTTTTGGCTCCGAACTAAAAACATGGATCTTAGCCCAACCTCAGGATGCGATATGGAAGTAGTGCATCTCGTTATCAGCGAACTATATGTCAACTGAATTGGTAATAGTTCTGCAGAAAGCGGGAGGACGATGTCTGAAGCATAGCCGAGGATGTTCTTGGTTCCTACTCTCTAGAGACCTAACAGTTCATATTAATTATCATGATGTCTGAACGATCCATTCTTCATGTAAATGCACGAGGTCATATTATCCGTTTTGAGTGTCATGAGTTGTGAAAATTGCGATGCCCATCTTGTTTGTTTGATTAATAGTGTTCGAGTCTTCTATGGGCCCAAGCCTCGAATAATTTGGTTGGCCGTTGTTGCGCATGTCAAACTGCCCATGTTCAATTCCTCATCATCCTCTCGTTCATACTCTAGTTTCAAGGGAAATAAGATCGTGAAATTATCGAAGAAAAAGCACATCCATTCTGAAAAGTAGATTCTGTCTATCGAGACGATCTCTCTTCTTTTATCACTATCATTGGGGTAGCAAGAGGATCAAATCAGCTTAACTTTCTTGCGCAGAATGTTGGCTCAACTAATTTTAGGGTAGTGGGGGAAACTACTTAAGTAGGAGTAGATGACAATGTAGATAACTAGGCTTGTCACGGAAACTACTTCCGTGAAACACTATTAGATTGATGGAGGTGCAAGATTTGAGTAGACACAGTCAATCGTAGAATGGATACTATAATGAGGAGATCCATTTTGATTAACGTTGAGACGTAGTATATTTTCGAGAGAGTTTTCCACATATTTTTGGGATAGTTCCTTATAGAGAAAACTGCTGTTTATGTGACTAACGACCAAATTTGACAAACGGGTCAATTTCTTCATAAGGGAAGGATCGATTATGGGTTGGTTGGTATTGCAACCCGGGTAGGTCACAGGTCATTGTCACCTCTCTATCCATTTCCATCGTTGAAACAACAGGGTCTTTTCAATTGAAGCAACCGGGTCTTTTCATATTGAATCCCAATCTACTCTTTCTCTCTCTCTCTCTCTCTCTTCATAGTATGATGTTGCTTGAGCAGGTGATGTATTCTAATTTCACGCATTGTCTATTGGAGTTCGAATCCAAGGGGATCCGGAAGATCCTAGGCTGTGTGACAACGAACTATTCTTGACCCCATGGAGATGGTGGGGTCATGAAGATGCTGGGTGCAAATTATATAATCGTAGATAATGCACGCAGATTATATATATGTGCTATATGTGCATATTTATAAGATCTTTGTCCACTTACATTATTGAGGACAGCCGCTTTGGTACACCATTCACATCTTTACAGTGCGTTTCATTGTCAATCTCATCGTTTGCGAGTGGAACTTCGATATTATTGTCGTTGTTTTGCTATCGGTTAACAACTTAATAGTTGTAGTGTCGGGGCTGTCATGATCTAGCTGCTCTCTTGGCACGTTGCTCCGAGATCAGAGGTGATAAGGAAGAGTGCCAAGACAGTTTGAAGATTCAGATTCAGATGTTCTCCAAGATTTAAGGAAATGCAGTGGAAAGAAGCCATGGCTGTTCGGAGTGACTGGCTGTTTTCAAGGCCCGTAGCACCAGTCATTTCGCCACGTGGAATCGTTTTTGGCTAGCTAATCGATGGTAGGCCGTACGTAAGTGTGTACATGTCGAAGTCTTTTTAGGATGAGCTGATCATCCTGTTCTTGCACACGATACGCTTCTTCATGTTGCGTCTGGGAGCCGCGCAACAGTTTTTTGCATCATTACTAAGTTCACTTCTCTAATTCAATCGAATGAGCATTGATCTTTATAAGAAAATCGATATTGTCTAATCGGTTCTAAACTTATTATGCATATGTCATTTCAATAATAAATATTTTAAATTTACCGATTTAACTCTAAACATTTGCCCGAAATTTCAATATAATCTTTTCAGTCAATTTTCAACGAAAATTTCTAATACGGCAATATGCCATATAAGACAGCCAATGATGAATGAATTGAAAAACCCGACCAAACCAACCTGCATAACCTCGCCAACCACTTTGCAAGCATGCCACCACCTCGAGCCACCCGTGACCCATCTGGTCGATTGTTGCACTGCTCGCCCAGCAGTCGTCGACTCCTCTTTCTCTTTTCCCCTCTCTTGTCATCTCCATCTCCACACCAACTCCCCCAACAAACTTCCTCTCTCTGCTCACTCGTCCCTTCACCACACGCAATCCTCCATACTCCCCTCATCATCCTTGACCCCTCGCCCAAGTACTCCAGAGTCGGGGAGGGGAAGAGTGGGGGAGAGAGAGAGAGAGAGCGAGGTATTGGCCTTAGCAAACCCAAGGACATCCGTCCTTCATCGAGGTGAGGCGACAATATTTGGGTACAAGTTTGAGCACAATACCACCACTCCCACCTAGAGGGGCCAGTAGCATCGCTAGATGTTCACCAGCATTCTTTCTAGGATTTTATTATCAGGCATAGGTTTCGGGAGGGAGAGGGAGAGAGAGAGAGAGAGATCTTATGCAATTAGGGGAAAATGGGGCAAATGACCAAAGTCTCGATATGTCTAGAGGAATGTCCCTAAGGTATCTCTTTTTAGTTATTCTATCCATTCTTTTTAACGGAACGATTGGTAGAGGGACGCCCGCGATTCATATTGCCTCCAAAATCAATCCTCCTCTGAAATCTTCATTTACATTGTTTCATCTATATAATTAATTACCTTGACCAGCAAACCTCTAAATGCCTTTTCTCATACGTGTAATACTAACTCCTAAGATGGTTACATCTTTATAATTTTTGTACTTCCGATCGGGGGCTGTCGTGGCATGATTATTTTGCATTAAATGCGCCAAGACCCCATTCAAGGGGGTGCAGTTTCTGTCGTCCTCCCTTTTTCTTTCGGTCTCTCCTTCTCGAGCTTTCAATTTCATGCACGGACACTCCCATGTGTGTGTCTACGTATGACCAAACCTCGGTAACATGTGATTGGTGAGGGGGTACCACAGTAACAACGAGGAACGGTCAATGTCAATTACAGCCTTTAGAATTGGCTATCCCTGATGATGACACGCCCTTCTCTCTCCCTACTTTAGAGAAATATATATGTGCATGGCAACCTGTCATTCCTTTTTACCATCTTCTGGGTCTGATCTGGCTATGGAGCATAAGCGTTGATCTTCATGCCATTTGGGAAGGTGGGAGTTTGGCACTCTCTCTCTCATTATCGAGGTGGAGATAATTCATCTGAAGTTGATGAAAACATGGAAATTCGCAACTTGGCAAGCTGAACCTTCTCGCCATTCCTAGTTGGAATTGTTTCCGATTGATTGTTGGAAGTTTCAAATATTAGTCACACGTAGACTTACCTGAAAAATACAAGTAATTAGTGCCCATGTTCGCAATTTACCGTTTAGAGTTATGGTTCAATGAAGGTTGCCTTCGATTGGGGATTGAAAATACCGGCTTTATTCGCCAGTCCTAGTACACTCAGCATTGTTCTTCCTAGAGACCCAATAATGAGAAACTTTGGACCCTAGGTCACAAGAAGAAATTCGGTCGGAGAACTTGTGAAATGACGAGGTCAAAGACACATGTATTGCGATAACTCGGGTTACAAAGCACAATGCCCAAACATATCGAGAGCAATATCCGGGTATGTTGGATATATGTGCACTTAATACAGCTCAACCGTGGTTTCTAATGGAACTCATCTAATCAATGACTTGTGCTTTAGGTGCACATGCACCTGATATATATGTAAGGAAACAGATCATCCAAACATAGTGATCCAATTGGATTGAAACCGTAATAATCCAATTTATATAGGCCGCCCCATTTCGTAGCTTCCCTTGAAGTTTGTGTTTAATTTATCGACCTTACTTAGTCTAAGAATTGGATGCCACATAACTAGAGACATCGTGTTTGAATATCAGGTGCCCTCGAGCTCTCAATTTAGTAATCTCCTCCATGCTTTAGATGAAGAAGCAGAACGCCAGCCTTCGAGGCGGAAATCATTTGAGGTATGCTTAGGCAATTACTCGCATTTTGATTTTTAGTTTAAACTCTCGTCGGTTAAGGACAATTCCACACTTAATTTTAGCAGATGGAGAGTTTGAATCCCTTTCCAATCTAACCCTTGGATGTAGCAAAGGTCGCAAAGTTTCAACTAGCTAATTCGTTTGAACGCAGAAGATCGAAAATCTTAGGGTTCTAGAAATTTTCTCAAAGCGTGATGGCTCACCATACACGCAAGAGCAATACTAAGCCCTTGATTCTCGAATCGATCTCTTAGCTTCCCCACATACGACACATAGTTCAGGAATCCAACCGTACCGCAGGACCACAAGGACGGCCTGCAAACCCCCCATTTGGATTGCAAGAAAATGGTTAGAAGAATAGTAAATGAAATTGAAAAGTGACAGTATAGCTTGGCCTAAAAAATGGTCGTTCTTTACCTTTATATATACAGCCCTAGTAAGCAACAAAATTACGACAAATTGTTTGTATGATTAGCATAAAAGGATGGTGAGCTATCTTTGCTAATCAAAAGCATACATAAAAATTATATAATATGGATATTCATATATGTGTAAATCCTTAGGTGTCAAAGCACATGATATCTAAGCAAGTGGAGTGGGCGGTTCTAGGTTTCAAGTGGAACCTCAAATCCATCAAACAGGTGCCTTAATATTTGAAATATTAAATCTATTCTGCATACTTAAGAACTTGGAACCTATCTATCACAGGTTCCAAGATCTACTCAAGTTTTAACTGTACTCTTAATTGAATGATTGCAATGAATTAACACTTCTATTGACCACTATTCGCTACAATTTACCGACCACAATTCATATTTAAACATATCAAGATTATTAAATATTAACAAAGTAAAAATCTCAATCATGAATATTGTCGAAAATGGAAGTATGGACTAATAGCTTCGGATTACATAGTCATCATTGGACATCATGGAATGCCATAAGATTGCCTGAAGATAGAGAACAAGAAAAATATGAAAGTTTATTTTTGGTTCTACTTTCTAAGTTTTAGGTTTCCATCTGAAACCGGACACTTACCCATTGAAATAGGTTCTCCAATTTTTGAAAGTTGAAACCTACCCAACATGTCCTAGAACTTGATGCTTACCCCTATTAGCAAGTAGAGCAGTGAGATCCAATAGCAAAAGGTGGGTGTCAATTCTTTTGTGGCTTTTCCATTATTGATTCCGGCTAGGGGTAGTGACGAAAAGGTGTGGACGAAGCTCTCTCTTTTCCCATATGACTCTCCATTCTAATTGGTTTTCTGATAGAAGTTGTATGGGTGGATTCAAGTAAGGGGTATTGATGTTTGGCATGCGGTATTTACGTCATTTGTGCTTTTATTTAACTTGAGATGTGAAAGTTTAGAGATCCATTTTCGCAATTGCCACGTGTTTGAATCGTGGTGATGGACACTCATGCAATAATCAATAATTACGTCAGGTTGATCTCGCATATGATACAAATCAAATTTTAAATTCACGGAAAAAGTGGAAGGGAAGCGGAAGAACTACATATAGTTCATTAGAGACAACGTACATTACAAGGATTTGATTAACAAGCCAACACTGAAAAAAGTACACATTATGGTTGGCCATACTTTTATACTTTTCTAGTGAAGTGCCTCGTGCATGATCGGTATTCCGATCATCGATACTTTCGTTCTATGCATAAACTAACAAATGCTTCAAAGGCACTCGTTGACAAATTGTCTCGTGCACGGGACGGCAGCCGGCGTGAGCTCATTGGCTTCTGTAGAGCCCCTACGTCATGTCTTGGGAGATTTTCATGTCAGCAAGCATGCGTTCCAGCTTCGAACTGAATTGACATCCGCATTCAGTCTTGAGCTTGGCCACGAGACTCCTCTCTGCGTAATCAGAAACAGTTTTTCCGGACAGAAGCCTTTCCGCCAAATGCTGTTCATAGTACTTCTCGAACACATCCTTTTCTTGCAAGGAGCGGAACAACATCACCACCTTGTCAAGAATGACCTCCACGTCCTCCTCGCCGACGCCTTCCAAGCCATTGCGTAGTTTATCATCAACAAACAACGAAATGAGTTCAGGAGAACGAGCATTCAAGTTGATGAAGTACTCAAAGGATGAATTCAAAGCATTCTGGAACGTCTGATTGTTGTCAAATGCAGAACTTATGATCTTGTCATACTTATCCTTTTCATCCAGTAGCCAGTGAACAAATTTAACAGGGTCTTCCAACCTCTCGGGATCAGTAACAGACTGCTCGCCAATCGCCCTTATATGAGAAGTCATCGCCTCTCGAACAGTCGAGAGGCCGTTGGGGACTCGACAAAACAAGTTATACATCCTTCCCATGTCTTCATACTTATCGTCACGAAGCATGCTCGCCAAGCCCGAATTCTCCATGCGCACCAATACCATCATGCGATCTGCAATCATCTCCTTCTCCACGACGTTTATGATCTTAGCTTCGCTTGTGGCGTCCAAGTAGTGCGTTACTCTCTCCATTTCTTCATTAAGACGCCTCTCGGCTTCCTTCAGATACTCGCACAATCGCAACACTCGATGAACTTCTGGGATTGGCCTCTGTAAAACTCGGCTGAGGCCTCCAGAAATGGCCGTTCGAATTCTTCCTGATAAACGGAAGAACCTAAATCCATCAGCATTTTAGTTACGTTCCTCATAATCCCTCGATTGATGACCTCACCAGTTCTTTCTCTAAGCGCTAGTTCTAGCAATGTATCTTGAAGCCCGGTGCGGATCTTGCTGGAGTAGATGACATTATCCCTCCAAAGTATCAACCCAAGCTCATGAACCGGGGTTTTGCGGGTACTTTGGACGAAAGTTCTATCCATGTACATGAGCACGTCCCCGATCATTTGCAGTGCTTTATTATGATCGTTCCATTTCCTGTTTAGTTCCTCCAGAAACGAACCTCCTCGGGCATCTTCGATGGATTTCGATATTTCCTTTAGGTGAGCAGTCATGGTTGTCACCAATCCAGAGTACAGCTTCTCACCGAACTTGTGCAGAACCATGTTGTAGGCGCTCCTATATATGAAGGCGCATCAAAACGTTATGATCCCACGACCCTACAACCGTCGCCCACAGACAATGCAACTCAATGCCGACGCATAAAAGAGGACGAGTGCAGGTGCATATTATGGCCTCGATGCTTTTTACGAAACGACACAAAAACCAATTGGCGGCATTAGACCCATACAAAAGGGAGTTTCGTAATCCAATCAGATGGCCGCAGCCTCGACTGGAAACATCACTGCCAATCGTACTAAAAAAAAAGATAACACGACTAGATCTATACCTCCATACAAAGAGCCACTCGGTATAAAACAAAGAAGTACTTCCCCAACAGAGCAGCTGAAACAAACGAAGGGCATAGCTCTGTTCTAAGACGCATAATTGTTAAAGATTTCTAACCAAGGAAAGAAGCACCATGAAGAACGACCAAAGGTCATATACACGAGGTGAAATACCTAACATTAAAGAGTCAAATTATCATGCGTAACGTAACAAAATAGAAAGCTTCGTTTGTTTCACGAAAAATAAATAATTTAAAAATTATTTTTTTCAAAAGCAATTGTTTGTATTGCTCGAAATAATTAGTCAATAAAAAATATTTGACAACTCGTGGATAATAAAAGTATTTTTCATTCATTTATTTTTGTATGCAATTCGTTTATTTTTGTAGGAAAACTGAATAATTATTTTTAAGAAGATATTTTTTAGATCATTCGCTCTTTGCAAAATAAATGGAGCAAAGTCAATATCCACTGCGATATAGAACATGAAAGAATTGAAAAAGCACGTCTGAACTGGGAAATCCTTAGACAAAAAAAAAAAAAAAATAGAAAGGAAATCGAAATCCGCAGTTCAAAGGAAAAGAAACGAGGCTAGCAGTTATGAGAGAACCAAGATGGACAGATCAGTCAAAAGCCAGATGAACTTCAAGAGATAAAGAGAGAGAGAGAGAGAACCTGTAGAGCTCTTCGAAGTTAAGGCCACTGGCATTGTGGTTGTAAATCTCGTGAATGGCGCGTTCCAATTTCTCCCACGTCCGGTCGGCGTACTTCTGATCCACAGCCACCTGCTGGAACGCGATCGCCTCCGTACTGCACATGCTACCCGCCGAGGAACACCGACAATCATGCCCCGAAACGGGAAGTTTCTGCACGCTGATCGCGGCAAAAGCTAGCAGAAAGACCAGACCCAATCGCGAGATTGGACGACGAACCATCCGACTGAGGGAAGTCGCAACTGAGCAGAGATGATTCGATTGGTGACTCGGACAGAAGAGAGAGTAACGCAGAGACGATTTGATAGTGACGATTTCGAACGAACGAAGGATTGTCGGCGTCTTGACTCGCTTTCTTTCA
The DNA here is from genome assembly GCA_014182725.1 of Eucalyptus brandiana. Classification (NCBI taxonomy): domain Eukaryota; kingdom Viridiplantae; phylum Streptophyta; class Magnoliopsida; order Myrtales; family Myrtaceae; genus Eucalyptus; species Eucalyptus brandiana. Next base: position 38,365,015 of record CM024669.1, read on the forward strand.
GTCAGAAACTTGCAAAGGAAAGGTTTTTTCCGGGATCTTTTCAGCCTTCGCGTGCTTGCACGATGTCCATGTCGTTGACTTTTGTTTTCTTTATTTTTTGGGATCAAAACGATGACTTATGATGACGGAATAGGACCTGGTCAGAGAATTTTCAATGGGGTATGAAGTTTCTCTTTGCTAAGAACTTTTATCACTCCATTACCCATTTTTCTTTTGGTGCTCTTTGCCACGTTATCCGGAGATACAGGAATGACATCCTATTCAGAAACCACTATGTTGTGGTCACCGCTGTAAAAAATCATCTCATCAAAGTGGTCAAGGATAAAACTTTAACGTTTAAAAATGTGGATGATAATCAGAGAAACAGAAGACAGCGTAGTTGGGGGTTAGACCCTTGCATTTTCTCTCCTTATTCAGCGCAGCCTTAGACGTCCATGGAGTGGATTGTAGATTGCTTTTGGAAAGAGTCGGGTGCTGAACGGCAACACGTCTGCTGGTCGTCTTCGGCGTTGGACCTGTTTTGTGGTCTTTGTTTGTTCTTTCTTTTCTTCTTTACTGGTTTGGTTAGTGTAGGAGTCTTTTGGCCCTGTGTGGCTTTCTCCTTTCTCCTCTGTTCCTTTGCCTTATATTGGCTGTTTTGTGCTTTGTTCCCCGCTGGTGTGGTGCTTCTCTTGCATCTGGTTTCCTTTCATTCACGCTGATTTGTTGTCTTGCTGAGTGTAAGTTTTGTGGCGCCGAATTTTGTAATTATTGGTTCAAAGCTCTATATATTATTAATTCTTACCAAAAAAAACGATTGCTTTCGTTTCGTATCTACTAGCGCTACTGGAACGGTAAAGACGAGTTCTTCGGATTAAACAACCAGTTCACCAGGAAGGGCTTTAGTTCTCCAGGCCTTGGCGACCGAATCTGCCAACCGGTCGGTCTCGCGATAATAGCGGACGACTTGGACTTCGAGGAAATGGGGGTAGACGCGATCTGCACAGTTCGATAATGGCCCGCAACTCCCACCGGGCCTGAACAGAACCCGCAAGAAGGCCTCCCAGCGAACTGCAGAGGAAGCTATCGGTTTCCGAACAACCTGCTGATCAATTCTAGCTTCCAAGTACTTCAGCGACTCTGGCAAACTCAGGGCTCCAGCGTGAATTGCAGAGGAAGCTTGACCGATGCTTGCTGTTGCACCTTCCATCGTGTCCCTCCAACGAACGATCCATTGAAAATTTATCTTCAGGGAGCCTCCCCGTCGGTGGACTCCATATGGCTGGTGAGTTACCTCGTTCATCATCTGAAGTTTTCTTTTTTGGGTGCCTTTTATGAAGAATCTGGTTCTGGGCAAGGGCTTGTCTCAACAATATCGCCAGATACGGGCGCCGAGGGCGGAAAACGAAATTGTTTCTCGCTTTCCGTAAATTCCAAAGGATCCCCCACAAGTACCTCCAAGGAGGGTAAGTTGAAGCTGGGTTTTTACAATTGCAACAACCATTCCTCTATTCTGGTGATTTCTCTATATCGAGCGACACTTCCTTTGGCCAGCGACACTGAAGGAATTTGTCCTCTGTTGTTTCCAGGAATTTTTGGCAAAGGGGGCCAATTGATTCAGGTATGACGTTCTGTTTAAACAGATTTTCTCTCGTAGGTAGGGCATCTTGGCACATAGTCCACGTAAAAACTGTGATCTTCGGGTAGGTATCCAGTTTCCACATTCATGTCCATGAAGTCCTAGAAGTCTGGTAAGAAGATGAACCTTGGTCGACATTCTGTCACTGTTCTGTATCTCGGATTCGATTAAACCCATTATTAATTGAGTAATGTCCTGATTTATTGTCAGTCCAGACCAAGCTATCCTTCTGGGAGCTCATACTTAAGTGATGCAAGTATTTCATCTAGAGTTCGCTCATCGAATAAACTCCGTAGATCTTGTTCTTTCCAAGTACTATACTCCTTATTAATCAAGTCAGCCACTGTCTGAGGTTTATCACGATTCGATGGCCCTCCTATAACTTCTTTTCTTTTTTTACGATCTATCTTCACGAATGGGGATATTCTCCCCCTCACCACCTGCTGACTAATAGCTTCTGTACCCACGATTACTCTTTGCCATCCCCAAAAAGGGCAGGAGCCCTTTCCTGCTTGCCAAATATTAGCATGGGGAAAATAAATTCCCTTTAATGCCTGAGTGCATATAGCTAAAAAGGTTTTTACTAATCTCCATGTATGTTTACGCAACATTCTCTTCTTAAAAGAAATTAAGTCCTTTAAACCTAACCCCCCACCATCTTTCATCGTTTTCCGCACTTTCCATCTCATCAAGTGCATATCTAATTTGGGTTTACTATTTCTCCATTTAAAAGAAATTACTATCTCTTTCATAACTTTTATTGACACATAAATTTTAGGGTGCATTTGATAACGTTTCTGTTCTGGGGACTAATTTTTTAACATAAATAATATTTCTTGTTTATGTTCCCAGGAACAATTTATGAGTATAAGAATGCGCTAATGGCGCGAATGATAACCATTCCAGTCGTAATTGATTTCGGAAAAAAAATAGTTTTTTCTCTTTCTATTTCTAGATGAATGTCTAAGTAAAAATACCCGTTTGATAACGACATAAATTTCTACTTTAAAAATAAAAATTCGTTTAATAATGACACAAAATTTTTCTCTTTCGAACGGTAGTGACCGGCGAATGGCGGCGGCGGCGGCGACGACCGGCAATCGGCGGTGGATGGCGGGCGGTGGCGGTGACCATCGGCGAACGGTGGTTGGTGGCGATGGATGGACAACCGATTCGTAGTACGGATGAACAATAAGAAGAATTTTTATTTCTCATTTCTGTTCAAGAAATAAAAAAGTAGAAAATTTTTACTTATGATTTCTATTCCAAATCTATTTCTAGAGCAAAAATCTATTTTAGAAATAAAAAATTTGTTTCGGAATAGAAATTCTAGTTTGTCATGCATCCCCTTGGTAACTGCACAAAATTTCTACTCTTGGGAAAGAAATACGTTTAGTAAATTTGTATAATTTTGTTGTTTATTTTAGTTTTTAATATTTTTAATATTTTTTTCTTTTTCTTTTCTCTCCTTCTTACTCTTTGTGGTGGTCGCCGCCGCCGGTGATCGGGCCGGGCGAGGGTGGCGAGCTCGCCGGAGCCTCGCGGGCTAGGGTAAGGGCCAATGAGCTCACCAAAGCCTCGTCGGTGGCCTCGATGGCTAGGCGAGCCTCTCCAAGCCATCAGTGAGGCTGGGCCTTGCTTGGGCTGGGCGAGCGCGAGGCCGACCTTGCGTCGGCCGGCGAGGCCTGACCTTGCACCAACCGGCGAGACCCGACCTCACCCAGCCACTGGTGAGGCTCGGCCTTGCGGGTGGCTAGGCGAGCTCGGCCTCGCCAAGCCCAAGTGAGGCTGAGCCTTGCCATGGTGAGGTGTCTTCGGAGGCCGGCGACCCTCCAGCAAGATCGTCGGCCCTCGTCTGGCCGGTCACTGGCGCCGGCCATGGCCAAGGCCAGCGACCAGCCAAAAGAAAAAAGAAAGAGAAGAAGAAAATAGAAGAGAGAGAAAAATTGTTTCTCGAAATTGTTTCCGGAAACAAGAAAACAACTTTTTTCTACTTCTTGTTTTTGTTCCAAATCTATTCCCGGAAACAAAAAAAAAAAAAAAAAGGTTTTTTTGTATCCAAGAACAAAAGTTTTACCAAACACGTTTTTGTTTTTTTATTTTTTTGTTTCCCGGAACAAAAGAACAAAAAATTTTGTTCCGAGGAACAGAAACATTTTTTACCAAACATGGCCTTAGCAACCTTGTTTATTGTATAGAAAAATTAGAGTTCGATCCCAACCCCTAAACAAAAAAATTGTTAAATTACATATGCAAATTTAGGGCATTGTTATTTAGTAATTATAAGCCCACATAAACTGCATTATAATTGGGCTGAATTAAGCAAGTATGCTTTAAACTTAATTGGTTAATCTGAACTATGCTTAAGAGAATGCAAAATTCGGCCAAGCCCATAGCAGCCAAAAATTTCACATAAGGGATGCACACGAGGAAAAATTAAAGTAGAAAAAATTGCGCTCTTTAATTGAAGAACAATAAAACATATTGAGCTCAAAATTTCAGTTATTGGATCGGAAATGAAAGAGATATTTTATTTTCCTATCTTGAATATATCACACAATTTTTTTTGTTTCAATTTAGAAAAGAGATATCTCAAGAAAAGTTTTAATCTTTACCTATATAAACCACACTGCTCGGGACTTTTACCTTCTTTTTGTAACCCTCAACTGATGCAACAACTCTTGAACAAGCAAGATGTTATTTTGAATCAATCTACTACTCACAAAGGCACCGTGCTCCAAAGCAATCAACTCAAGAAGCCAAGGTTATGGCGATTAACCATTACCTTAGAAATAATCTTGTTATCAAAGTTGCATAAACTTATTGGCCTGAATTGGATCAAGCTTTTCGGATTTGACACTTTTGGGATAAGGGATATATGAGATCTATTTAAATTGGGATAAAAGATAACTGAATCAAAGAAGCTTCTTACCATGATTGAATACGTCTTGCTGAATTTCATCCCAGCGATGATGATAAAATTGATCATTGAGTCCATCTGGTCTTGGAGTCTTCATTATTCCCAATTGAAACACTGCCTCCTTTCCTTCCTTCACATACACTTCAATTATCAAAATGATTTACATCATCCAAAACCCAATTAGGGTATTGATCTAGAACTCGTTGAAAATTTCCCGATTGAGCCGTACAGGGACTGAAAATAATCCATATTGTTTACTTCATTAATAGTATTTGAGTCTTCGATGGGCCCAATCCTTGAAAAATGTTGCTTAATTATTTAAGGAGAGCGCATCTGTGTTAAGAATGAAATATATTTATTGAAACGGTCTATCATTATTAATATTATTAGCGTTATTGTTGCTGCTGCTGCTACTAAGTATTATTCTTGCGTGGGACGTTGGTTCAATGAATTTAAGGCTAGTGAGGGTAACAACTAAATAGGCTTGTCGTGGGAGCTATACGGGTGAAACGCTATTAGATTGATTAGATTGATGGAGGAGGAAGACTTGAGAAGACACAGTCAACAGTAGAATGGATGCTCTAATGAGGAGATTAATAATGATTAACGTTGGAACACGGTACATTCTTGGAGAGAGTTTGCACACAATTTTTGACATAGTTTCCTATAGAGGAGACTCTTGTTAATGTACTTTGACAACCTAATTAGTCAAAGGGGTCAATTTCTTCTTTAGGGAAGGAAGTTGGTGGTATTGAAAGCTGGGTAATTCCCCGGTTACTGTCACCTCTCTACCCGTTTCCATTATTGAAGCAAGTGGGTCATCCTATACTGAAACCCAATCTCTCTCTCTCTCTCTCTCTCTCTCTCTCTCTCTCTCCCCAAAGTAAGGTGTTGATCTCAATGTTACGTGTTGTTTATTAAGGTTCGAATCGAAGAGGATTTGGAAGATCCTACGCTGAATGACGACGACCTATTCTTGACCCTATTTGAATGGTGGGGTCATGAAGATGCTGAGTGCATATTATATAATCATAGATAATGCGCATAGGTTTTGCAAATATTTGCGTATTTAGAAGATTTTGTCCACTTACATTATTGGTGAGGATAGCCGTTTTGGTACGCCATTCACATCATAATCATGATCCCCTTATCTTGATAATAAAGTCCTATGATGGAGACGCCAATTTCCTATTTGAATATCCAACCCTATCTGAGGTACTTGACCTGCGATTTCTTCACTTTCCCAATATTTCATGGCCACCCAACCTAATTCTTCATCTTCCAATAGACGAAATTCTCGGGACTTCTTCCTACATCATGTCAATGTGGATCGTTTTGTCCTAAAGAGTCGATTTATCTTTACATGATGACAATGGAGTGTTTCGTTGTCAATGCCATCATTCTCGAATTGAACTTTGATATTATTGTCGCAGTTTTGGTATGGGTTCAATGTAGTTGGATCGGGGCTGTCATGGTCTGGCAATTTCTCTTGGCAATCCATGGAGCTTTTACATGACAAAAACCTATAATGGACCATAAATAATGGCTAAGAGTGCCAAAACGTGTCGTGATAGGTACTGTTCCCAGATCATGTGACCTATGTACCATCACAACATGGGCCGTTGAATTTGCGCCACCTATTCATTAAGACCGAAAAAGAAATATCTCTCACTCTCTCCTCTCCGCTGGCTTTCGGTCTCATACCAACCTGCAGAACTCCGAGGACCACCATTGCATGTGCGAAGCCAACTCAAGCCACTCGAGGAAATAATCCAAAAATCATAAATTTTAATATAAATCTTAAACATTTTAATTGTGTCAAATTTAATAATAAACCTTTTGACGATAACCTTTTTAACTGTGCTTAATTTAGTCCAAGATATTTCGACAATTTGTCGATTTTAGTTCTAAACCTTTTGATAATATGTCAATTTAGTCATTTCAATTAATTTTAGCTGAAATCGCCGACGTGAATATTAATCATCCTACGTGATATGATAGGCGCCGACGTCTACCTTTTTGTCAAATTTGTATGATTTTTTAAATTATTTTTTGAATTCTTTCTTTTCCTTTCTTCCTCCACTAGTTGTTGTCCATTGCCAAGATCCGATGACTAGCAGAGAAAAAAAGAAAAAGAAAGAAAATAAAAGAAGTTCGAAAATATTTTTAAAAATTCTAGAGAATATTTTAAAAATGCCAAAAATTATCCCAATCAGCCTCGGTTATGCCATGTGATTTCCAGCAAAAATAAATTGGCAAATCGTCAATAGGTTTAATATTAAATCAGCAAATCGTCAATATATTAAGAACTGAAGTGGTACAATTGAAAGATTTAGGACTAAACTAAAGAATCTTTAATGTGTTGAAGACTGAATAGGTAAAATTGAAAGGTTTATTAACGAATTAACTATTGCACAATAAGTTGAAGATTTCTTGTACTATTTTTCCCAAGCCACCCATTGTCGTCATTCATCGCACCGCCCATCCTCCAGTTGTCGAAGCCTCTCTCTCTCTCTTCCCCTCATCCCCTCACTTGGAGTCTCCATCTCCACTCGAAATCCCCTGACCGGCGCCCTCTCTCCGCTCACTCATCTCGTCGCCATGCCTGACCAATCCAAGCTGCTCCCCCGTCGCTGTCGACGCCTCGCGACGAGGGTGCCACAGGCGACACAGAGTGACTGGCCCTGGCAACTCCAAGGACATGATGCGTCCTTCATCAAATTGAGGTGATGGCATCCGGATATGGTTCGCGAGTACGATTACCACCACCTCCACTTTGAGCGGCCAGTAGCACCGCGAGATGCTCACCAGCTTTACATGCGTTTGCAAGATAGAGATCTTCTCTGATTAATAATAAATGGGGTGTGCAGCTGTCCTCAAATATGACCGAAATGTCCGTAAGTTCAAAGAAATGTCCCCTAGATATCATCAAATCTCTTCTTACGATACTATCATCTGCTTCTTCGTTCATATATGTACCATCAGATCTGATTTAACCACCGGTCCCCAGACCTCTACATGCCTTTCTCATACGCGTAATATGAACTACAAAGACGGTTGTTTTACATCTCATGATTCTTGTACTACCGACCGTGAGCTGTCGTTTCATAATTGTCTCGCATTAAGTACGTCGAACCCGTCAAGGTGGGGGCAGAGTCACCTTCGTGCTCTCTCTTTCAGTCCCTCCCCCTCTCGAGCTTTCGATTTCATGCACCCATTGTTGGAAATTTCCTATAATATGGGCTTACATTAATTAATTGATTTTCTATTTTAAATAATCGGGTTAATAGATATTCCAATATTTGTTGAACCCTAAAGTGATCGATTGAATTGGGTATTGGCGATCTATTGTTAAAAGGCACAGTTGAAAAGAAAGTGAAAAGCGGTGTGTTTGGTAGGCTCAGTAATGGGAAGGGCCGGAGTTGACACGATTAGGGTTTTTCAGGCCCCCCTCTCTAAGCTTTATAAAAGGGTAGGTTATACCTATCGATTCTTTAATCCCGTTGAAAGTTCTTTATATCGAAATAGGTCTGAGAGGAAGATGCAGTATTCGATAGATCCCCGATTATCGAGTGATCTAGTTTTCTTCTGAAGCGATGGCTCAAACAGGTACGCTTTAATTCCGCTGTATTTATTAATCTCGGTGTTTTACAATCATGTATAGATCCGTTTGTTCTTAATTGATTAATTGTTTATGTGAATAATATTCAACATGTGGTATCAGAGCATAACGTATATGATTGTAGAACCCAAATTTTTTTTTTATGGACAAATTCGAAATCCTCCTCTTTGAGCCAAATATGGGCATTATTTTTCGTGTAGATTTTTTGCTTGATTAATCCCATAACCATAGGGCTTTTGTTCTACATGTTGAGATCTTTCCAACCTTATATAATTTGTATAATTTCATTGAGAATTGAGTGAAAATTTTAAATTTGAAATTCTAGGGTTTATACATGAAAAGTTCTAGAATTTTCAAATTACTTGTTCGTCGTAAATCGTTGCATGGGTATTGTTATGTATGTGTTTTAGCATCCTTTTGTTGCATTAAAGTAGGCCCCCATCTTCCTCTTCATTGTCTAGATTTTGAAATCTTGATTTGGAAAACCCTCGCTTCATGCTCGTTCCTTCAGCAACATGATTGTTTTGGTGTGATCGGTTCGATAATCGATTTGGTTTTCCTCAGATGGGTTGGTATAGGAGGGGTACCAGTATGGATTTGGATTGCTTTGCTATTGATAGCCTCTTATGCGCATGTTTCGCATTCTTGTTTCGTTGCAATGATCCCTGTTAGATGCTGACATTCGACGTTTTTGGATGATGGGTTTGCGGAGATTCTTTTGTTTTGTGAGCCTATTCAAGGGTTAAGTTGATCTCTTGAATCATAAGTTTTTTTTAAGTAATGTTATGGAAACTGTGGAAGGAAGGGTCTTCCTTCTTTTATGCCGTGGGGCTATGTTTATGGTGGGGGAGGAGCTGACGGTCTTTGTTTAATTGAATAAAAATAATGCATTCACAATGAGTAGATTGGACATCAAAATATTAGATTTTCTAATGATACGTGCACGAAACACCGAAAACCCACCGACGATGAGCACGTCCGATTCACCGTGCGAGAAGGACTGACCGCGCCCCCTCGCGAAACCCTAAGGCTCCTGTTTCGGGTGTCAAGGAGTTGGGGTTTCTTTTTTTTTGGTTCGAATTCGATTGGAATGTGATTCGTCGAGGTGGTTCTTCGTTTGCAATGTGGCGTGCGGATGTGGATTTACTTTTGAGTATTGCTCTTCTTTGGCACTTTAATGCTGCTGGGACTAGGGATTTTATTACTTCAGGCGTTTTGCATGAGAATAAGTGGCATGTGGGGATTTTGATTTGTGTGTGAATTGAGTGTATAATTTGATAATTCTTTATGGGATATCTGTTTTGGCTGAGTAGTGGGGAAAAGTAGTCAGAACGATGGCTTCTTGAGTAGTTCTGGTTTTGTGTGAGGCGTTTGTAGCTAGATGGAAGCGGATGATTCCGTGGGAATCGGAGACCGTTAGAGATGTTTTTTCTCGTTGTGGTGATGGTCTTATGGTTTTTCAGGGTTTGGAGATTCTCTTCATGATGTAAAAGTTACATGAGTTTTGGATTCTAGGTGGGGTGGCAAAGGCCAATTACGGTTAGGTCAAAAAAAAAAAAAATTGTGGCGAATTCAAGATCAGTTTTTTTTTTTTTCAATGAAATTTAGATGAATTCCATTAATGGTAATCATGGGTACTACTTATGGATTGATGAACTTGGCTTTCTTTGATGGATGGTGAACTTCTCATTGTATTTTATGTGAACGATCATAGAAGAAAAGGGAAAGTAAGTTTAAGAGGGCAATCGGATTAGAGATCTTCTTCTATATCAATCTTGATTTTTGCTAGTAACAAACAATATTGCTTGTGCCATGCGCGGGATCTTACTTTTTTTTCACACTCTCTCGCATAAATTGACATTGTGATAGCAGATATTGTAACTCATTATCATAAATTGAATTCAGAAACATTTAAAAAAAAAAATTTGTGGCAAAAATTGTTACTTGATAAATGCAATATGATCTTGGGAAGTACATGTCGTAGAGTGCTTCATATTGTTAGATGAATTTTGGGCATATATTTTTTGGAGTTTCCTATTGATAAAAATTAGTATATACAATTACCCGCCTAAAGGGGTTATTGTATATATTAATTTGAAAATTGCATGAAGATAAATTCCAAAATTAAAAGATGGGGATGTATGACTCAAAAAGATTTATCTGCCCAAAGGGGATAAATTTTTTAAAGTTATATGTAATTCCCTCTATATTGATATATTAGAGATGAATGATGGGGATGTGTGACTCAAAAGGTTTATCTCGCCTAAAGGGGATAAATTTTTTTGAGAGTTATGTGTAATTCCCATCTATGTTGAGATAATGGAGATGTATAATTTAAAGGATTTATCTCGCTCAAAGGGGATTGATCCTTGAAGATTATATGTAATTCTCCTTTGTCATCTCTATATATTGATATCATGGAGATGTATAATTTAAATGATTTATCTCGCCCAAAGGGGATGGATCATTAACAATTATATGTAATTCTCCTTGTTGTTGCTTTATAAATTTCATCTTTGTGAAAAATAATGGTGCATTATACACTCTGCCCAAAGGGGAGTTTATAATGTACTAATTATTTTTGTTGAAATATTTATTGCCCATAATTGATCTTATTGCATTATGTGTGACAAACAATTACTTTTGCTATAAATAACAATAATACCACGGTTGAAATGTTAATTGGATCAAATATTATACCGTTAAGGACTTGGTCAAAAAGAGAGACATTGTGATTGAGAATATTAGAATTAAATCCATATTGGCCGATCCTCTAATAAAAGGCTTACTACCCATTTTGTTTAAAGAACATGTAAAGAATATGGGTGTTTTAGATTATTTTGATTTCTTTTATTAATGGGAGTTATACAAATTGTATTTCTGGATATTATAGTTATATGCGGTGATAATGCTTTTATGATGTTTATTAAAGCATTTATTTTGATAATTGTTGTTGTTGATTCTATTGTTATCCTTTCTCCTGTTGACTGAGAAATGGAAGTATAAAATAGTATCTTTAAACAAATTTTAGTTTAAAGATGATTTGGATGTCACCGATTATGAGATCTCATGTTGGATTGTGACATAATTGTGCAATTTCATGTTGTTTAGAAATCGCACTGAAGCAATTTCATGTTGTTTAGAAATTGCGCTAATGCAAAATTGCATTGAGGACCGATAAGAAATAGTGTATATTTTGATCACATATTGGCACTATTTCTTACTACACTACTAGGCCCATGATCCATGAAAATATAATGCTTATTATATGTGATTATGGAAGGTCTTGTGTAATGATATTTTCTTAACACATTGATCTCCATAGTCCTATACTGAGGTTATATAGGATTGGATTGGTATTGAGATGCCATTATTGGAATATTATTTTTAAAAAAAGTTGTGGCCACATAAAACAAAATTTTAGTTATTAACCCGATAGTGTCGTTTTCAATATAAAATCTTTTTCAAAATAAAATAAGTTAATTAATGTAGCCCAAGTGGGAGAATGTTGGAAATTTCCTATAATATGGGCTTACATTAATTAATTGATTTTTTATTTTAAATAATCGGGTTAATGGATATTCCAATATTTGTTGAACCCTAAAGTGATACGATTGAATTGGGTATTGGCATCTATTGTTAAAGGGCTAGTTGAGCAAAGAAAGTGTAAGCGGTGTGTTTGGTAGGCAGTAATGGGAATGGCAGGTTGACACGCTTTATTGATTAGGGTTTCAGGTCCCTCTCTAGCTTTATAAAAGGGTAGGTTATACCTATCGATTCTTTAATCCCATTGAAGGCTCTTTATATCGAAATAGGTCATAGAGAGGAAGATGCGGTATTAGATAGATCCCCGATTATCGAGTGATCAGTTTTTTTACAAGACGATGGGCTCAAACAGTGACGCTTTAATTCCATTTGTATTTATTAATCTCGGTGTTTTACAATCATGTATAGATCCGTTTGTTCTTAATTGATTAATTGTTTATGTGAATAATATTCAACACCCATCACATTTGCTTGGATGATCTCGGAAAGGCGTGACGAGCGGACCTTCAATTACGTGTGATTGAACCCCTCGCGGCGGTGCGGTACCACGGTATACAACGAGGAAAGGTCAAGGTCAATTACAAAAAAGGAAGAGAGAAGTAAGGGGAGACCGCACCAACTGTCGCTGCAGAGACATTTTTCGTCAAATGAATATGAATGCATTATTTTTGGTGCAGTTTGCAGGAGAGAGGGTACAAAAAAGCGATAGCCTTTAGACTTAGAAATGGCGAGACCTGATGACTCGACCTTTTGTTTACCTCTCTCTCTCTCTCTCTATACTCTGAAAAAGCATATAAGGTGCATGCCAACCTGTCATTCCTTTCTATCATCTTCTTGTTCTGATCTGACTGTTAAGTATAAGCAGTGATATCCATCTTATTTGGAGGTGAGAGTTTGGCGCGCGCTCTCTCTCTCTCTCTCTCTCATCATTCGGGTGGAGATAATTCATTTGCAAGCCAATTTTTTTCTCCATTCCCCCTCCAAATATCTCGTTGGTATGAATATTGCTCACATGTAAATTTAAATAATAAATGATCGGTTTTCATATTCATAATTTACTACATAAAAATATGGTTGGATGGAAGTTGCGATCAATCGCGGATTAAAGAAAGCATGATCCTTTGTGATTTAAGCTAACCTTCAATGAAATTGCGGGAGGGCTCTTTGAAGGTTGTCCCATTATATAACATGACAAAATTTAAAGTCCAAATGAGATATTTTCAAAAATCTAATGTTTATTGGGATCGAATCTGACCGTACCTCTCAGTACTGTTATCCAATTCTGGCCTAAACAAATAATCTTGATATATGGAGTGGGTTGTTTCATCCAAAAAAAAAAGAGAGAAAATTTTATGGAATTCCAAATTGTAAGTTTACAGAAGGACATGGGGTCAGGGAGGGAGGAAACAATGGGAGACACCAATCCATGCCCCGATTGTTTAATTTTCTATCTCAAAAAGAAAAATGGGCTAGTCGGGCGAAGAATTTTTAGGCTCGGAACACAACTCCCCTCTCCCCCATCGTATGATCTACAATAATCACGACCACACTGTCCCATCAATCTAGTTTTTATTTCTCTTTCCAATTCCAAATATTTTGATCAAAATTAACCTGATCCCACGAAATCCTACTACTCATATGATTAGAACCATTGACTCCTCACATCATGTCCGGTGTCATTTCCCGACTAGTGTCTAAATGTCTAGAGGTAGCATGTGAGAAATCATATCTTATCTCATTGAAATCTTTTTATTTCATCCGACCAAATAATTTGGATAACAAACTCAATTCTCACATACGGGCTTTATTCACCAATCCCAGTATTCTCAGCATTGTTCTTTCCAGAGACCCAACAATGAGAAACTTTGGACCCTAGGTCACAAGAAGAAATTCGATCGGAGAACTTGAGGAACGATGAGGGTAAAGACACGCACACGTTGTAACAACTTGGTGTACAGAGCACCGAGGCCGAATACATTGAGAGTAATATTTGGGTATGTTAGATGTATGAGCACTTAATACAACTCCACCGTTGTTTCTAATGGGGCTCGCCTAATGCACACGCGAGAAAATATATTATCTAAATTAAGGGTAATCAATTTCAGGTGGATTGGTTCCCGTCCAAGAACCGGGAACCATCCATGGAGGGCCGGCTCCACACATTGAGAATTGTAAACCATCCACTGATCCCAAGACCCAATCGGGAACTGCACCTTTGGTTCGGTCTAAAAAACCAACGTCCACCACATACGTAAGCTCGGCGACTCTCCGTCTTCATCATCTACGGACGCCGACTACTGACGCAATGAAAGGAAAGCTTGAAAAATTTCCATTTCATTTACCAAAAACAAGCTTCTCTCTTCTTTACGTGCGCGAGCTAGTTCACCATCATTACCTTATCATCGTAGTATTCACGATCCTCATGCTTGCTCGCTTCCTTCGGTTCGCTCTCTCTGCGAGAAGTCAAGCGGCTGGAAAGCATCCAAGCCCCTCTCTCCTATAAGATATCGCTCTCAAAGTCACGTCTTACCTCAAGATATCAGAATAATTCATACTCGATTCATCACTTTTGTGGCTGTTATCTTGTCAAACCGATCAAGAGGGAGACATCAAGCATGCGTTGTGACTAATTAGGGTTTGTGAATAATGGGCAAACTAATTAGCATTTTCAGGCTTGTAAGGATTAAAAAAATAAAATTGGTCCAATCTAGATGGTTAGAATGGGTGATTCCACACTTGAAACGTGGAAATCATGTCAATATTCACCGGTTTCAATTTTATGGAACTGGAAATCGGCCGATTCGGTTCGGTTCAAGCAATTCACAATTTGGACGGTTCCTTTTACTCATCCCTAACCAAATATATTGATCCACTTGGACTAAAATCATGTCAATCCATTTTATATAGACCATTTATTTTCTAAGACATATCGATGCAACCAGTTACAATATTCCAATAATATCAACCCTAAACCAGTAAATGTAGTGCGGAAAAATTACTGTCAAAGTAGAAAAACAACACTCGCAAATTTTATATGGAAAACCCAATGCAAGAAAAATTATAGGACCACAAAATATTTTTCACTAATCACAAAAAATAGTAGGATATATTATTCATTATACAAGTAAATGCTTAACATCAATAATATCTCATCACCACAAAAGTGGATTAACGAAGGGACAAGAAAACTCCAACCGATGTTAGAGAAGTTAAAGAGACAATTTGGAAAAGGATTTCAAATAACAATGAATAACATACAAAATTTCGGTCAATTTCAATAACGTTTCGCTGTCGAATCCGGACTACCTCTTCTCCTATGAATTGTTGCTCTCTGCCTCTTTCTTTCTTTTGTGTAAACGCTCCTTTTTTCTTTCTTCACTGTGAAGAATGTCCAGCCCTCCTTTTCTTTTCCTTTTGACTTTTCTTCCCCTTTTTTTTCAAGATGTGCTGGGCCCAAGAGGCGGACCTCGCGCATTAAATCTCCTTCCATCTCGTGACAGAAGCTCCATCATGTTCCTTTATCTCTACAGAAATCAAGTTGCACCGTGGACAAGGTTTTAGTCATTATATTGATTCCATTGTCCTCCCACAAGGAAAAAGAGTTTCTTCTCTAATCTCTTTCCAATCAAATGATATTTCACATCAATCTACTTCAACTTAAATTCAACACTGGGTTTTTAATAATATAGATAGCACTCATATCACAATACAAAACAAAGTTCTCTTACTTCAAAGCCAACTCTTGTGGAAATTTCTTCATCTAATACCTTCTCAATAATAGAATTGTACTCTGTTTCAGTTGTAGACAAAGTAACATATTTTTGCAATCTTGATTGCCACTAAACTATCCCCCCGCAAGAGTCATTACATAACCCAATGTGGATTTTCGAGAATCAATATCATTGACATAACCTGCATCTGAGTAGCCATTCAACTCAAGCTTCCTATTTCCATGGCACAAGGAAACTTTAGAAGTACCTCTAAGATACCTCAAAATCCATTTTATAGCGACTTGATACTCTTTACTTGGACTTGAAAGAAACTTGTTCACAACTCTAACTACATGAGTAATATCCAATCTTGTACAAACCATGGCATACATCAAACGATCCATAGCTAACACATAAGGGATTTTTATCATCTTCCTTTTCTTTCTCACTTATGGTACACTCTTTACTACTCAACTTCAAGTGGCTAGCAAGTGTAGTGCATATTGGTTTGCATTTGCTCATATGGAATCTCTCCGGCACTTTTTCATTGTACTTCTCTTAAGATTGTCAAAGGTTCATGCTCTTCTTATCATGAGTGATTCTCATGCCAAGGATTTTCTAAGGGAGCCCTAAATATTTCATTGCAAAAGCTTTACTCAACTCATTTTCAAGTTTTTAATTTTCCCAATATCATGACTAACTGTCAACATGTCATTCACACAGAGTATGAGGATAAAATTGTTATATGAAAATATTCTCATAAGATACAAGAGTCAAAGAATTTTCCACCATATCCATGATCTTCCATGATGATTTAAACTTTGTGTACCATTACCTCGACACTTGCTTGAGACTACACACAAGATGCTCCTTACCTTCAGCTTTAAAACCTTATGACTACTCTATACATATTTCTTCTTTGAGGTCTTCATAAAATAAAATTTTCTTTCCATCAAGCTGCTTAATTTCTGAATCCAAGCTACTTGTCACAATTCAAATAGAAAACAATTTTACCACTAGTGAAAAATCTCTTCAAAATCAATTCCTTTTTTTTTTTTTATTACAAAAGCCTTTCACACTAAGCTTATCCTTGCACTGAGGTTGCAAGTTATTTTCTTCCATCTTTCACCTATACACCCACTTGTTTTTTAGTGTTGTTTTACCCTTAAGCAAGTTCACTAATTCAAATGTGTGATTCTCATGCAAGGATTTGTGCTCTTCTTGCATGGCTTCATACCACTTGACTAACTAAATCGGCTGCATGTTGTTTTGCCAAAATTGAATTGATGACAAAATAATTTTCGATATATCCAAAAAGATGTTCCGCCGGAATTTAATCAACAATGAAATATTCAATTGTATCCGGATTAATGAGTGAATTGACAAAGGTTGTAAAGGGTCCTTTGTTGATTTTGGATAGGAAAGTGAATGACTAGAAATTTAAAAGTACTAAGACTGAAGACAATCGTGTCAAGCAATCTAAATTGTGGAAAATTAAAATATAGAAAAGTAAAGATAAAGATAAGGAGGTTGAGTTTTGTGATGAAATGGGGGCCTTACAAAGAGTATAAAAGTGGCTATTTAAAGCCTAATTGATGGTCACAAACAATTATTAAATCTAAAAAGATAACTTTTTGATCATATCTTCAAAACAAATAACTTCCTAATCATATCTACATTTACAAGAAGTCTTAACAACACTTATCTACAAGAAGCTAAGTTACACATTGATTGATTACTTCATCCCTAAATAACCAATGTTTATTTTCGATGACTTTCTTGGCGAGTTGTCAATACTCTTCAAATTGTGGACTATTCTTTTCATCAACGACTTTTGTTGTTCACCAAATTTTGCCACTATTGACCAAGTCTACCATTTGTTGATTATAATCAAAAGTTGGTCATTTTTTTGTGTCAACATATGCCCTCTTTAAAGGAATTGAATGATTCATCGATCATTTGATTCTTTTAAATTAAATAATCAAGCATCATCGTGCCCTCTCATCATAAGCATAAATATTATGTTTATCGAATTGCCTCTTGATGGTGATGAGGATTTGGTGCAACTTCTCTCGACTGCTCTTTAGTGAGACATTGAGAAAGGTATTGTCCCCTTGTGTTGGCCTTCTTCTGGCATTCCATTAATGCTGATTTAGAGTCTGCAAAAAATTGGTCACCAATTTTTTGCACTAGATTGTGGTTGCTCATAGCATTATCAAACTTTTGATGTTTTGGTTCTTTTCATTGTAGTCTCCTCGAATTAACAAAATGTGTCCCACTTGTGGGAATTAAATCGAAGATGCAATACCTTTTGGATTATGTAGATGGATCGATGAGTAAATCGACAAAGGTTACAAAGGGTCATTTTCTGATTTTAGATAGGAAAGTAAATGACGAGAAATTTAAAGGCACAAAAATTAGAGATAATCGTGTTCAATCATGTAAATTGCAGAAAAAATAAATTATAGGGAAGTAAAGATAAAGATAAAGAACATTGAGTTATGTGATTAATTGAGGGTAAAACAAAGAGTACGATGTAGTTATTTAAAACTCATAGTCGACAATTACAAATGGTTGTCGAACTTGAATAGATATTTTTTAACCCTATTCTCAAAACAAATAACTTCTTAATCCTATCTGCATTTACAAGAAGTTACAAAAATACTTATCCACAAGAATTACAAATCTAAAAGCATTGCTATTTGGCAGTTACACTTCGATGTCAATGACGTCATCCCCAAATAACTAATATTCAATGTCAATAACTTTCTTGGCGAGTTGTCTATGCTAATCGAGTTCTAGACACTGTTCAATTTATGTACTATTCTCTTCACCGAGGGCTTCTGTTGTTTACCAAATTCTGCTACAATTGACTAAGTCTATCACTTGTAGATTATAACCAAAAGTTAATCATTTCTGGTGTTGACATATGCCACTTTTAAAAGAATTGAATGATTCATTGATCATTTGATTTTTTTAAATAGATAATCAAGAGTCATCATGCCCCATTAACGAGTTGTCGATGCTCTTCAAATTGTCGTTGTTCTTCAAACTGCCAACTATTCTTTTCATTGATGACTTTTATTGTTCACCAAACTTTACTACTCTCGACTAAGTTCATCATTTTTTGATTTTAACCAAAAGTTCGAAATTCTAGGGTTCTAGAAATTTTCTGGCTCTTATCAGGTATCTTCAAAAGCGTAGTGGTTTACTGTATAAAGTGTAAGGTTCATATCTACCCTATAAATTAACTGTTGAAAAAAGTTACTGATTTTCCATATGGCACTTTGTGTGTGTGTGTATATATATATATATTAGCCCAAGATGCTTGAATCGGCCTCCTGGCTTCCAGACGTACAACACACAGCTTAGGAATCCAACCGTACCAAAGGACCACAAGGACGGCCTCCAAACCCTAAATTGATGCAAACCCCCCATTTGGATCGCAAGAAAATGGTTAGAAGAATAGTAAATGAATTTTAAAAAGTGACCCTATAGCTTGGCCTCAAAATGGTTTTTATTTAATTTATCTAATATATAGAGCCCTAATAACCACCAACATTCCGACAAAATTGTTTGTATGATTAGCCCAAATGGATGGTGAGCTATCTTTATCAATAAAAAAACATACAATAAAAATAATATATATTAATATTCATATATGTGTAAATCCTTAGGTCTCAAAGCACGTGATATCTCAGCGAGCAAGAACAGTGAGATATAAGAGCAAAAGGTGGCTGTCAATTCCTTGGTGGCTTTTTTGGGTCCATTATTGATTCCGGGAGATTGTGGCCAAAAGGTGTGGACGGAGGCTCTCTCTCTCTTTTCCCATTTTGCTCTGCATTTGAAGTAGGGTTTCTGATGAAAGTTGTGTGTGGGGGAAGATTCGACTTGGAAAATTGATGTTGGGCATGTGATGTTCATGTTACTTGTACTTTTGCTTAACTCGGGATGTGAAAGTTTAGAGAGCTATGATGTACAAATTTTCGTGGTTGACACGTGTTTGACTTGTGATAATAGACATGCATGTAGTTATCAATAATTGTAATATATCCATCAGGGTGTGATCAATACTCTCCATCAACCGGAAGGTACGGAATGTTTCATTGTGCCACCTATAGATAATTTCTTTCTCTTGTAATTGAGTGTGGTAACATAAAGGTTGGAAGTGCTAATTATAATAGAATCATCCGCTGGATATAGCATTAGTTAAAGGTGAACCAAAACGAACTCTATGTCTCAATTTTTGTTTTTTGCCTTACTCTATTTTGTTGTGTTTGTACGCCTAATTCTAACATTATCAATCTCATATATGCATACAAACCCATTTTCAAATTCACAAAAAAAGTGGATGGTAATTGGAAAATTATATAGACAATCTCTATTCCAAGGATATGATTAACTAGCCGAACTAAATAAAGTACATATTATGATTTTTCATACTTTAACTTGTCTTGTGAAGTGTGCGGTGCATATAATATCTCGAGAGCAATCATCGACATGTTGGTAATTGGTCATGTAGTGCCACATTAATTATGATGTGATTTATAAACGATGATCATAATACGTTGCACAAATAGTTTTGTTTCGAAAGACTTCGCGCGTTGACAAGTCCAGCTGCCCTTGGATGATCTTTTAATGATGCATGGTCCAGAATTGCCGAAGTCTCTGTCACCAAACATGGGCTACAGCAGCTCTAGCAAACTCTTATCGCCCCTTGCTAGCCCGAAATAATACAATGGAAAAAGGAAAATCCCTATTATACTTCTTTGTCCCCATTGGTTCGAGGAGGCAACTACCCAGAAATAAGGAGATTGAGATGTGATACTAATGTGAACTAGGAAAAATTCCCTTTAAACTATCTTTTTCAGAAGGATCTCTCAGGTCCAAAAGTATGGCAGATAGAGACGCCCGCATATAAGAGAGACGAGACCCCTAGTCTCTATAACGTAGCCCAATTATTGTTCGATATACTAAACGGCGACAAACCATTCCGCCAGCACAATTCGGATGTCGATAGATTTATATAATTTTTGATTTTAGGGAAACGAATTCGTCCCAACGGTAGATTAAATTTTCCATGGATGTTGATCGGTGCCGACTAGCTCGATCTTTATTTCATTTCATTTCATTTTGCGAGCAAAAAAAGTCCTTTCAGAATTCCAACCTGGGCTGTCACCATCTTTGCAAATACGGAAAGAGCGATCCCAATCGAGGACCATGGCTCACACATAGTGGCAACATATCCACAAGCACAATTATTGCCCGTCCTCCAAAGGCGATTGTAGCGGAACGTGATCGTGTCGCTGGCTTTGGTGACATCCCACATTTGAGACAACCACCCCTATAATTATTTGCCTTCCCTCTCGCAATTATTTGTGTTGGGGGGGGGGGGAAAGGAGCTATATACGCATTTTCAGCAGTTCGGACAAGCTACAACAAATTTCGATCGATAGATTGTGTCGTGCAAGTTCGGACGAAAGAAGCAGCATGACGCACTTTGTGCTAATGCGCAGGGAAATGACGTGACTAAGTGTCACTTGAGATCAGCTTAAGTACACATGTGAGGGTTTCCCTAATGATATAAGGTGGTTATCGACCAGCTCCCGACGGGCCGACTAAGTGTCATTTGCGCTATAATGATTACGGATGTTCCCAAATTGTTTTCATCATTGGTGCGTGCGCTTTTTATTTATAAGTGTCGGTTGTTGGAAGTACTTATCGAAACTGTTCCTAAGCTGCACGAAGTTGCTCCCACATGTTTATCGTTAATCTTCGTCAATTCATGACAAAGTTGGTAAATTAGAACTTCCGTCGAGCTTAGCTTTAAAGGGTTTGATTGACGAAACGGTTTGAAAACGTGGGAGATCCTTGTATCTTGCCACGGAATCGTGCCCTCGACGTTGGAGATCCTTCAAACTGTAACTATGTTGTCCAAATAAATATCAGTCAAAGATAGTTTAATCGAAATGTGACTGTGTCTTGCTTTTGATGGATGAACTGCATAGAAAAGTGGCATCGCTGGCCGATTGATGGGTCTTGATTGAAAAAGGGAGTGTCATCATGATCTGCACTCGGTGCATGATGCAAAGAGAACCCTCGCGACCTTATACGAATTTGTCAAGGTTAAGGTTTTTTCTTCTTCCTGCTCAGCTGAAAAATTCCATATCTGAAGACCAATTTTTTTTTTTTTTTTAAATTTTTATGTAGCATGAGAATTCTTTTGCATTTAAAGTAAAATATCTCGACCGACCAAAAAAAAAAAAGGTGAAATATCTCCACGGTGTTTTTCTTGTGCTTTTTAACTTTGCCTCTAATCAAATGATTTGGCTGATCAGCTGAGTGGTGGATCTAAGTGGATTAAATAGGGGATATTCCTCTAGCAACTCAAAAGGTGAAATAATAATAATAATAATAATAATAACGCTGAGATATTCCATTTTCGCATTCTCCTGAACTAACTACTTTTACAAAACAAGCTGGAATTTTTTTATCGCAATCTATATTTGGGTGTAGATGGTGGATCTTTTACAATTAAGAGGTAACCAAACATTATCTGAAATAAATTTGCTCATAAATAAAACTCACGCAATGTCCTATGAAACCCTAACTCTTTCCTCTGTCACCCTCTTCTTCCTCAGCTATTCGCCTGACCGGCCATCTCTTGGCTCGTTGTCGCCGCTCCTAGCCGCCATCCTGAAGCAAATTCTCTATATGGTCTCGACCTCAGGGAGGTAGGGAGAGAGAGACAGATTAATGTGGTAGTCTAAATCACGATGGCTGGCGCAAGACGTGAAGAGCAATCGGAACGGTGGCGCGCTGGCATATGGAGGCGGAACAAAAGGAAGAAGGAGCAATAGGGAGAGAATTAATAAAAAAGAGAAAAAAGGAAAAAGAAAATGAGAAACTACCACATCTCAATCATCAAAAATCAATGTATATTCTAGTCCATTCGAAATTTCTCGTTATTCTTTTCAAATACAATAAATACATATGATGCAACGACCAAGGGAGAATACAAATCAAATTTTGTGATACACATATGTACAAAGGGTCAAAATCATAGATGAAACTCTCAACTTAGATCTATTCTCGACTCATCAATAAACAAGACATCTGATAAGCTAAGCACATTAAACTTGGAAAACTTGTGGAAAACCCTAATTAAATCAGGTAGTCACGAGCGCAAAGTAAGATAGTTGTATGTAAGCTCTAAGAGTATTGAAATGAGAAGAACATAAACTTTTCTATGGCTTATGTATCGTGCAAAAGAGAAGCAGAATCCCCATAAACCACTACAATCACAATACCGACGAGGGATGTGCATCGATTCCAATCCACTACGGGAATTGAAACGAACCAATCAAATCTAGGTGTTTCCCACGAAATAGGTTCGGTTTCAAATTTTTAGAACTAAGAATAACTGGAAATCATATCGACTAGATCAAATTGGCAAAATGGGTCCAAATATATATTTTTATTTTTATAGGAAAAATCATTAAAAAAAATTAAAGACAGAGTATCTATAGTAAAAATTATAAAAGAAAAAATAACATCACTGGTTCACAATCAATCTAATTTCAAGGTGAACAAGGTCATTTTTCCATTTAAAATATTAATATTTAATTCTGTTTGATCTAACTTTTGATTTCAAAATGGGAAACCACTCATTCTCAAATCAATCATCCTTAATATTTCCACGTAACTCACGTTCCCACGAGTTGTAACTCGTGAGAAGGGTTAAAAAGGAGAACAAAAAGCAATATGTCTTCTCGGAATGAGATGGGAACCCACTTCATCATCCTTTTTTCTCTTTTCTTATTACAATTCTCTTTTTTTTTATCTGAATGATCATCTTCTCTTCTTTTTATTTAATTTATTTACCAAAAAAATCATTTGGGAAATTTCCATTTTCTTTCTTTTTTGACTTGTGGGGAGGGGGAGAAAAAGGCGGGGGAGGATGGGACCCACGCGCTCAGAGTCTCCACTGTCTTTATAGCTTGAATGATAAGGAGCACCGCACGTGGATTCTGAACCGAGGGGCTCTGTCCTCAACCCCCACACACGTTATCAAAGCAACAGCATTAACCCCCAAAAAAAAAAACGATAATAATAAAAATAGCAACTTTAGAACATAAATAAATAAATAAACCTACCCAGGAAACCGGGAATTTTTTTTTTTTTTGGTGGGGGTCGGAAGGAAAGCGGAATTCCCCCAACGGATCTTCCCCCCAGTGAAAGAGAATTTTCTGTTTTTTTTTTTTTTTAAAGAAGAAATAATCATTTTTCCCCTTCATGATTCTCGTTCTTGCGTTTTGGTTGAATACCCTTAATGATTCTTTCTCATTATGTATTTGTTGCTTCAAGCTTTTGCCCTCCCTTCTCTCTCTCTCCCTCTCTCTCTCGCTCGCTCGCTCGCGCCCCCTCCTTATCCTCTCTCTGTAGACAGAGAAAACAACCCATTTTTGCCAGCTCCCATCTGAAAGGAACCTTGTATATCCCTCTGAAAGAGAGAGAGAAAGAGAGAGAAGAGAGAGAGAGACCCACTAGGGCAACAAAGTTCACTGAGTAGCTGGGTCATCTACAGATACCCACACACACACACACCCACACAGAGCAGAGAGAAAGAGAGAGAGAGAGAGAGAGAAGTGGGGGAGAGAAAAAGGGGAGAGGGGGAGAAAACAGTCCAACATAGCGTGTGTAGTATAGTCCACCACCACCGCCATCACCACCATATTATATTATTATGATCCAGGCATGGATGATGATCATGGCTTCCGCAGACCTAATTTCCCCCTCCAATTGCTAGAGAGAAGCAACGACCACCACCGCCAGCAGCCCCCTCCCCCTCCTTCCTCCGCTCCCTCCTACGCCTCCCTCGCCATCTCTGGCGGCGGCGGCGGCGGCGGCGGCGGCGGCGAGCCCAGCACCGGCCGCCCCAATTCCAACCACCTCCAGGCCCCCGACCTCCCCAAGAAACCCCTTCCCAAGCGGACCTCCACCAAGGACCGGCACACCAAGGTCGATGGCCGGGGCCGCCGCATCCGCATGCCTGCCCAGTGCGCCGCACGGGTCTTCCAGCTCACCCGTGAGCTCGGCCACAAAACCGACGGCGAGACCATCGAGTGGCTCCTCCAGCAGGCCGAGCCCGCCGTGATCGCCGCCACCGGCACCGGCACCATCCCCGCCAACTTCACCTCCCTCAACATCTCCCTCCGCAGCAGCGGCTCCAGCATGTCTGCCCCTTCCCACTTCCGCAGCGGCTACTTCAGCCCCGCCTCCACCAGCTTCGCCGCCGCATCCCCGCACCTGAGGAGCATGATGTTGCACGGCGTCAGTCAGTGGGAGCGGAGCATGGCCGCCGCTGTCGACGAGCCTGTGACCGCCTCCCAGCACAGAATTCTGTTCCCTGGAGTTGGCCTGTCGTCGGATAATTCGTTTAACGTGAACAACAGCGCCATGTCGGAAGCGAAGCAAGAGCTGCGCGACACCGATGCCCCGGCAGTGGCAGAGGAAGAGGGAGAGGAGGCGAGCTTAGGGAGGAAGCGGAGGCCAGAGCAGCCGGAATTCAGTAATCAGAGCATGATGATGGGGAATTATCTGTTGCAGCCCCCAGGCGCCGTGGCGGGATCATCGAGCTCTGCGGGGAGCCCGACGACGTTTTGGATGATGCCGAATTCAAGTAGTCAAGTGATAAGTGGCGATCCCTTGTGGACGCTCCCTTCTGGAGCCAGCAACAGCAACGCTTCCATGTACAGAGGCTCCATCTCTAGTGGCCTTCATCTCATGAACTTCCCAATCCCAATGACCCTCTTGTCTGGCCAACAATTGGGCCAGGGAATCAGTGGCAGCGGTGGAGTGACGGTGGCCGACAGCCACTTGGGCATGCTGGCGGCGCTGAACACCTTTCGGCCAGGCGGGGGAGGTTCGGAATCGCAGGCCAGCGGTTCACAGCCGCATCATCATGGCGGTGATCAAGATGGCCGCGACACAGCCAGCCATCATTCTCATCACCATCACCATCAACATTGACGTCATAATTAAAAAATGTATGACCTTTTGATCTTCTCTGGCCTTTTTCTTCGCCCTACTTTTCTTATATATATGTATGAGCATTTTTTTTTCCTTTGGGGCAAGGCAGACGTCGGGATATTTGTTTCTGATTAGGGACTGTCGAGATTGATGTTCGATTTTTTGGTGTGAAACCGACTGTGAAATTTAGGGTTTTTAATGCATAAGTGTTAATATGAGTATCGATTGGTTTTCTTTTTGATTTTCTGATGAAGTTTCTTGTTCAAGGTACGTATGTCTTTGATCTCCAAGTCTGAATGATCGAAACTGCTATAAAAATTTTTGTTATCTGTTCCATTTTGAAGTTTGAACTATCGCCAATAGCCAAGACATATCTTTGAATTGAAGAAGAAGACTCGTATCATGCAATGTTAGTGCATTATCAATGTCCTCTAACTTGCACTTTGATCAGCTTAGATGCAACAAACACCTAATGATAACTCTCTCTCTCTCCCTCTCCCTCTCCCTCTCTCTCTCTCTCTCTCGCTCTCTCTCTCTGAACCACATTAAATTCTTCCGTGTGGAGATCATCATGTCCATGGCATTATTGCGCTTTTCACATATCAATGCTCCACATTTTGTTGGCACTTTTTATCTTATATATGTCGTGTTCCTCAATCCAAAACTGGTGAAAGGAAAAAAGAAAAGGTTGTTCTTCGCCATGAAACATGCTATATAGCTGGGGATGACGAAGTATCAGATATTGACAGAGATTGGTCGAGATCTGATCTTTCAGGTGACCCTCATATGTTAAATTTAATAGACCCACCAACGCACTTCAATTTCATCAGTCCTCCTTTCCTTGCATAAGTTGTCGGCTCTCTTGCAGAACTGAATGAGAAAACTGGTGAGTTTTCAGGACCCCACACAAGAAAAAGAAAAATTGCTTCTTTCTATCTTCTATTTTATCAACTATTATATCAAAACCCACCGAAGCCATTTGTTGGTTTGCCATATATTAATCTCCATCCACCATCCCTAATTAGTGTCCTCCAGCCTGTGTTACCGCATTCATGACAGATCAGAAACCATGACATATATACCATTTGAAACAACGTTTGAGATGAACATATGTCGATTTTATATTCCCGGCACAGCCGAGTTCAAATTCACCCTTTTCCTTGTTGAAACAAAACTGCTTCGCGACTAACAAATTCAGCTGAGTTCTTGTCGAGCGTTAAGAGCAACGTTTGCGTTTTCATTCATGACATCTCTCATGCAGATTCTTGTAAGTTTTCGGAGACCAGTATAAAAGGCACTCAGTTTCTGTGACTTCGGTTGCAAATGAGATGTTAAATTCATTTTGAAGAAAAAGGACATCACGTGCATCTGCCCCAAGTTCACCGACCGGGTTGATCAGACTGCGCATCAGGAACTGTTAATGCACTTCTGAAGCGCTAGAAGTTATGTCTTTCCTTTCATCGTCATCGTCGTATCTCAGTCGTGTTTCATGCATCGTCTGAAGTTGTCATCGTCTACACGTGCTTAGGGTCCTTCTGATGCTGCAGATTGTTGGGTGAGTTTTCATCGCTCAGTTTCTTGATGATTTTATGCTGCGACTCTTCCTCGAGACCTAGCTATCATCAGAGACTGTCTGTTCTGAGCATGTGTATGTGTGGACTAAAAGCCATGTTCACGTGATCCCAAGTTGTATGAGCAGAAGGGCGTCTGTAGCTGTGCCTAGATTGAACTGGTTGATATGGTGTTTCGGTTTATTGTCGTCGAGCAATGACCAATCATCAGGAGCTGAAAGTCATTCGCGATTGCTTGAAGTGGACTTCGTGCACTCAGTCATTGACTTAGCTTTGTTCATGGAACTATATTCCTTTACTATAGGGTACTTAGTAGAAATTAATTCTATATGTTTGAAAAATAGCGTTGCACAGTTTCAGATCTTAGAAAATAAGGGGAAAATATTTAAAAAAAAAAACATATGTCTTCAAACTTAGATATATACAGCAAGAAAATGCGAAAAATCATAAACTAAACTCCCAAGGTGCGTGTTTGGTGTATCGCTACAAATTTTAGAGTCATTCTTACCAATATTTTAAGAGGTTGTTGATACAACTTTTTTTTTGAACGTTGTCCCTGTGAAATCCTTTCTACTAACTGAGGATTCTTCTTAGCATAGCAGGGTTGCAATACAGCTATACAAACTATCATACCAAGCGAACAGGAGTGTGGATCGAGTGTATCGATGATTCACATGTTGCGATTGATTTCTATAGATCAAATCAAGAAAAAGTACGTGGGAATGTCCTAAAATTATCGTAACACAGAGTACACATATTGTTCCTACAACTTTTCATGTGTAGTGTTAGATTTTTTTTCATATTTAAAATGGGTAGCATTGGCAATCTGATCTTAAAATGCACGAAATGATATCTTAGAGGCTAAAATTTGATAGAGTGCACAGAACAAATGATGTGAATTTGGAAGATAAGATAATGTTGTTTCCATCCTTCACTGCTCAAGTCTTCGTTGCAATGTCCAAGATCGGAAGATCAAGCGGAGCCTTCATCGTTTCGAGTGTATTATTTGCTTTCAATGACAAACAATCGGATTACTCGATTGAGGTGATCTTGTTGCACTCCTGCCCGCCGTTAGAGATTTATCTCCAATTAGGAATTAGGATTTGTGCATGAAATGATTTGCACTGAAATATCTTCGATTTAGGACAACTCGAGGACCAAAATATACCATGTTCGGCCGACAATTCTCCTAACGAGATAAATAGTCTGAAAATACTTCATTAGGTACTTTAAAAAGTTTTGGAACTCAAATCATTAGAGAGAAATTTGCTTCAGACCTTTTTTTGTCAAAAAATATCCTTAACTTTCACTCATGTCTCAAATCTGCATGTGCATCAATTTCTCTCATCAGCATCATGAAGCAAATATTATTTTATGTAAAGATGAGGGTGTTGATGAGAACGTGGATTTTAATAAAGAACCTTTAGCTACTCTAATATTGATAATTTTTTTTACAAATCAATGATGATATTTGGATGCATGAACAAATTTGGGTCTAGAGTAAAAGTTTCAAAAAAAAATTTAGAGAAAAGAAAAGTTAGGGACAAAATTGGGATTGGATATAAAATTAAGGGTTTTTCAGAAAATGAGGCCAATGATTGATGAAAAAGTTATTATACTCTGCCGAATAGTTCTACTTAAGACTTGAATGCACTTTTCCCATTTCACATGCTAAGGGGGAGACAATAATCAGTTTAGTAAATTAAGATTCGCTTATGCTTCAGCTGAGAACATAGACATAAAGAGAATCAGGAAATTTTGGCACAATACGTTCGTTTATGAGAGAGGAAGTGGGTATACATAGCGAAATGAGCAACTTTAGGAATATCAATTGAAACCATTTTATGAAATCGACTTTCAAAATTATGTTGATAATTAGCCGCAAGTTAGCGTTTAAACAAGTGAAATCATATGCCCGATATTCAATAAGAGTACATAGATTATGAATTGGTCCTGGAAGTTTATTATTCTAGCAGAAAATGGAAACAAACCCTTAAGTCCTTTTGAATCAGAATAGCTCATTTACCTGATGAGTACTAGCTCTTATGCATCAAAAGGGAAAGCACTAGAGGATGGCCACTAGCTGAATTCATTTCTTGGAGGAGGAAATAGGACAAGCAACCGTGTCGAAGTCTCCTCTTTTGAATTCAAAAACTTAGCGCTGAGAATATGTGCAGAACAGTGAAACTCTTCAATCATCCATTTTTGAAAATGTCAAATGGAATGGGGGGGATCCGGGTCCCGTGATGGGAACTTTATCACTGTTATAATTTGTCCTTATGATCAGAACATGCAAAGGAGGAAAAAGAAAAGTTGAATTTTTTTTTAGAAGAATATTAAGCTGATATCGCGTAACAGTACTGGTAGCTCGCCACGAGTAACCCTCGTGGACCCTGAAATTTACGTTCTTGTCTCGTCATCTTCACCACCAACCATCAATACTCTTTTCTTTCTAGGGTAAGTCAAGCATTGAAAAACATGGGGCAAACCCCGCTACAAGCCCAGCAACCTTGATGCCACGGAACAAACCGTAAACAACGCTATTTACAGCCCGGCAACAATTGGCTACACCAGCAACCAAACGATGGATTAAGAAACGTCTCAAGAAGAATGCTCCAAACAATAGATAATTAAGGAGACCATTAGAGGAAGCAGTAGGGACTACTTTGTCAGCGAAGAAGTATTTGGCGATAAGGCGAGCGACTTGTACAGCAACAAGTTCTTCTGATCTAACAGAGGGCCAAGTCTAAACAGATTCAGATAAAACAGCAGCCAGTTTTGCATTTAGAGAGAGAGAGAGAGCTGACTCATAAACAACCCTCTCAGGATAAGCTTCAAGAAGAATGCCATGGGGATGCCAATTACCAAACGACAAGTAGGTAACCTTAACATCACCAACTACATGCTTGATAAATGGTTTGCGGATGCTCCTGACCTTCAATAACTTTCTCTGAGCAACGGTAGATGTACAAGATGCTTGAACAGCCCAAATACTACCTTTGCTTATGAATGACTGGGCAAACAAGCAATCCAAGGGAATCAGACATTGATTAACTGTCTCCAGAGGCATTTAAGAATATAAGCAACATTCCAAAGATGCAATCTTCGAAGACCAAGTCCTCCTTCCAGTTCAGGAAGAAATATTTTGTCCTATTGAAGCTCGACCCGGGGCGTTCAAGAAACCTTTCCAGAGAAATTTTTGCTCTACTGCTATAAAATCACTTTCTTAGGGAGAAGACAGATATGGGACCGGTAACTGAAAAGGCCTCAGGTGACAGATTTGATCGACTTTAATCTCCGATAATAGGGAAGCTTATTCACAGTCCAGCCATTAAACTTTGAAGTAATCCTTTCGATAAGTGGTTCACGCTCTTTGTCTGTTAGTCTACCTGAAATAAGTGGTACTACAAGGATATCAAACAGGCAATTGGCCCCTCGCGAAACCACTACTGTTCGCCAACTCAACCACTTGATCAACAGAAGAGCCAGCAATGAAGATTTCTGTTTCGAGTGGATTCACTTGAAGACCAGAAATAAATCTGAAAAACTGTAAATCAGAAGAACCTCGTTTAAAGAGGCAGGATCACCTTTAGAAAATCAACAAAGCATCAGCAAAGCATCAGCAAAGCATCAGCAAAGCACGACTGAGCTAGACTGATGATGGTGAAGCAAAGAGGGTGGTACTGAATTCTCACATTTGTTGCAGCAGAATTTAGCAATCTTGAGAGCAGACTTCCATGACTAAAACCTATATATCGTTTTTGACCCACAGTGATTATATGCCCTACTTATTTTATTACGAAGAAGGTTTTCCCTTCTCGCTACCTTTTAATCGGCCGCTTGACCCCCTTCGGATTTGTTTTTTGTCCCAAAAGTTCATGATCTGAAGTATGTGAGTTGGCTTTGCTGGAAAAACACATGTAGAAAGCGAGAGATGCCTAACCTTTTTTCGTATTGAATTGACGTAGTACTTCGGTAGCTTATTTACATTTATCGCACCATGAAAGGACTGACAGAATGAGTGTCAGCCTGGCCGGCTAATTAAAGCACGTACAATAATTGATTTGATTCCGTCAGGCCTAACTACAAGGGCGTCGAACTGATTAAGTATTTAGGGGGCGTTTTTTTTTTTTTTTCATTCAATGAAAGTATTCTGTTAAAATTAATTTTCCCAACTTTCATCCATTTAATTTATCAAAAATAACTAATCAATCGAAAACACTTTCTGATTAATAAAAATATTCATGCATAATATTAGAAAAGTGGACTCATAAATCTAAAAAAGGTGAAAACACTTTCCGAAAATTGCTCCTCTCAATTTTTAAATATTTTTTTCTTTTTTTCTTCTCTTATTTGTTCCTTCTTCCTCTGCTAATCGCCATGCCTCCACATCATCTAGCCATGGGTGCAACGAGGCTTGACCTTGCCAAATCCCGACAAGGCTTAGGCTCGCCTACCTGCACTTGTCACTGGTCGTTGAGGCTTTGGCAAAGGAAGAACTTGAAAGGAAAAAATAAGAAAAAATTAAAAAATATTTGAAAATTCGAATTTTTTATGGCTTGAGAAAAATCCATAAGATTAAAATCATTTTCCAAATAAGATATAAACACTAGAAAACATTTTCGGTCATATATCACCAAATAAAGAAAAATTAATCATTCTCCTGAAAAAGGATTTCCCACAAAGCATTTTCCTTTATCGTGAAGTTTTCCTCAAAACAAACACACCCTAAGAGTGTGTTTGTTTTGCAAAAAATAAATGATTTGATAAAAAAAATTCTAATAATGACCATTTGTAATGCAGACAAATATGAAGGAACGAAAAAAATATATATTATCCATGAAAATATGAAGATATGGATTTATTTTTATAATAAAAACATTTCTTATTGACTTATTATTTCAACTGATACAATCGGTCATTTTTATAAAAAAATATTTTACAAATCATTCATTTTCAATAAAATAAATGGAACCTTATTTCATTGCATCGATTCCCCCAAGGCCATCACAATTGGATAATCTCTTAGAGGGCAGAGAACTTAAAAGTGACCTCAAAAGAAGTTGTCTTCACCAAGACTTGAAGCCATGATCCGTGCAATCCATCGCGATTGCTACATGCATCGAAGCAAGTATAAATCTGATTTTAGTTAAGGAAATGAAAAGGGAATAAACTATTTTCAACATTCCAACTCAAACGACATTGAATGGCTTCTTGACCTTTTTCACGGCATATGTTGTCTTTTGAGCAAGTACGAAAGGAGAATGCATCGTGAGGCTTGTAATTAGGGGTGAGCAGTTCCACGTTGCGTATAAGTTTCACCTAAATTTGGAATTCACTCCTTGGAACATGTTCCTTATTTTTTGGAACCTAAAACCTACTTAGCAAACTATGGAACCTATAACTTATCTTGTCACCAATTCCATGATCAGTTTCAGATTTTACCTAGATTCCACCTATATTATTAATTGAACTATTGCAATGAATCATAATGTTTAATGATCATCACCAGCTGCTTCATTCCACTTACTATAACTTATATTTAGACACATAAAGAATAAAGTCATCAAATGGAACTTTAGACTAGTAATTCCAAATTATACAATCATCATTTGACGCCATGGAATATCGTAAGATCGTGCAAAGGCATAACCAAGAAAAACAAAAAATCTTATTTTAAGTTTCAAGTTCAAGTTCTAGGTACAAGATTCCATAATTTTTTGAACTTGTAACATATCCTACATACCTTAGACACTAGAATGGGACAGGTTCCCACCGGTTTGGTTATTCGGTTCCTGGAAAATTTCAAAAAAGGACCCAAAGTGCCCTTATTTTTTGAAATAAGGACCCGGAGTAGAATTTGTTTTAAATAAGGATTTGAACTAGCCTTGGTTATTTCAAATAAAGACCTAAAGTGGCTTTGGTTGTTTTAAATAAGGACCCGAACTTGCCGATTGATTAAATTTTTCGATCGATCTAGGTATTTTCATTATTTGTCATTTTCCCTTATTTTCTTCCCTTTTTTTTTTTTTTTTTTTTTTTTTTTGGGTTCTTCTTCTTCCTCTTCACCAATGGCCGGCCGGGCACTAGTGATACCCATAAAGGGCTAGGAGAGGGTTGCCCTCACCAACGAGGGCCACCCATGTTGGCCACAAGCAAGGCAACCCTTGCCCATGGCCATCCATGAGGTCAACCCTCGTTGGCCCTAGGCGAGGTCGACCCTCGCCAAATTTGGCGAGGGTGGCCTCACTCACTATCGGCAAGGGCTGGGCGACCTTATCGACCGTAGGTAAGGCCACCCTCACTAGATTTGGCAAGGGTCGGCCTCACCTGCCCTAGATGAAGGCTTGACCACTCTAGCCAGCAACTAGCGAGGTCATCTAGCCCTCGCCGACCACAAGCAAGGCCACCCTTCCAAGCAGGCAGCAATCAGTCTGGTGAGGGTCGCCTCGACCGTGCGAGGCCATCCTTCACCTATGGCTAGTGCGGGTGGCCCTTGCCTAGCCCTCTGTGGGCATCGTCGATGGTCAGCCAGACACCAACAAAGAGGAAGAAGAAGAACCAAAAAAAAAAAAAGGGGAGGAATGGCAAATGATGAAAATACCATTGATTTTCAGAAAGTCGGGTCCTTATTTGAAACGAACATAGTCACTTCAAGTCCTCATTTAAAACAACATCAACTTCAGTGTCTTTATTTGAGAAAGTGATGTTACTTTAAGTCTTTATTTGAAACAATGTCCACTTTGAATCCCTATTTGAAAAAATAATGGCACTTCAAGTTCCTTTTTGGAATTTTCCCTTCGATTCCAGATTATGTTCACCTCTACTTGTAATAAGAACTTTTCACCTTGCCAAAAATTATTTTCTAAGTTTACCCAATCTTTCTTATTATAGCATATGAAAGTTTCGGTACTCATGTCATGAAGCAAAAAAAAAAAAAAAAAAATCATAAGTTTAGATCAATGGAAATTAACTCAAATACGCATTGAGCACATCAATGCGTGAAATAAATAAACAAAAAAATAACTAAAAAATTTATTTAAATCGACAAAAATCAACCTTGACATACATCAAATCCTTCGGTGCATGAAACAAATAAACAAACAAATAAATAAAACTCTATTTTCAAGATGAATCTTTTTTGTCTATCCTACAACTCCACATCCAAAATTAAATGTTCCTACCCTCAATCGGTTTAAGTTAAAAACGTTAATATGGCAAAAAGGGGACTATTGTGTTACAGACAAAAAGACATTCTAGTGTGCACCAGCTAAAACACATGCCGTTTGCCTGAACTAGGAAACATGTAAATCAAGAGAATTTATGAAATCTTATGAGTTATAGCTTACCTTAATCAGAGGAAAACTAAAATGAGTAGTTACCAGTAAAAGATCTCTAGAGCTCTAAAGACAGCAAAGACCCAAAAAGGAAAAATAACTAAATCTCGAAAACCAATCACCCGTACTTCGAATTATTACCATATAATTTCAGAGTAAATATATACTTTCCAAACCCGTGGAGGTGTGCAGTCAAACTGACCGATACCGACGAGGCCAAGCGGGTCGGGAAGGAGGGCCGCGAGCTGACGTGGCGCGCAGCGATTGGGGAGGCCGTGCGGGTACGCGGTAGGCCGTCGAGCAGCGGATTAAATTTCAAAAATTCGGTGCCCCTTTCGCTTCGTGTACCCTCGGCCAAAGATTCCCCGGAAAATCAGCCTCGTTCGCTCTGCATCACTTCCCGCCTCTCTTTCCAAGTGCTCCTCTGTTTTTTCTTCTTCTCCCTGCCTTTCTCGCTTTTCGAAGTCGCTTTTTTCGCCTTTTCCAGCTTTCACTGTTCACTTGAAAACTCGACCCTTTTTTTGCCTCTCCGTGTGGAAAAAGGAGGAACGCCAGAAGAACGCCCCCCGGAGCTCGCGGCGGTTAGCGGAGATGGGTTCCGGGAATTTCCTCCAGGTCGTGGCCAAGAACTTCGATGTCCTCGCGCTGTACGTGTCTTGCTGTTTCCTTACGTTTCGAGCTTGTTGGTTGTGCCGTGTGCTTTGCTTTCGAGGAAGTAAAAGTTGGGTTCTCTTTGTGCTTGATTCGCAGGCCTGTCGTCACTCTCGTTTACCCTCTGTAAGTTTGGGGTTTGAGCTACATTACTTTCGGTTCGAGGGTCTTTTGATTTCCTTTCGGATTTATGGAGCCTGGTTTCATCTGTCTCTCTGGCTCTCTTTTCTTTTCTTTGTTTTTGGGTTTTTTTACTCAGGTATGCTTCGATAAAGGCGATAGAGACCAGGTCTCGGTCGGATGATCAGCAGTGGCTCACTTACTGGGTTCTCTATTCCTTGATTACCCTCTTCGAGCTTACTTTTGCCAAGCTCCTCGAATGGTAATCCGATCTTGTTCTTTCTTTTAACCTTTTCACGAAGATAAACACGTGTCGGTGGCGCAGTCACAACTTTGGTTGTCGTCATATAATGTTAAAATAGAGGAGCGATTTTTTTTTTTTAGGTGTAGTATAATTTCTATGTACACGAGTGCATCCGTGCATTTTTCATGAAAAATTAGATGCGGTAATCTCCATTCGAACTCTCTTTATGGGGGGGAAAAAGGCAGTGAACTGAAGAAGTCCAAAAGGTCATCCCCGTTTTGGCTCAGTGATTTCTCAAAAGATCTGGGCTTTAACTTTTAATCTTATTTTATATTTTTGGTCTGTCCTATTCTATGCTCTACACTGTCGCTCTCTCGCTTTTGCGATTTCCGGGACTCGAACACCGGACCTCTTGCGAGTGTGCCCCCCCTCGGCCCAGTTTTGGGCTTTAATTGATCTAGCACACTTTTGACTTGGGCTTTTTGGAAGGAGTCCGATGAACTTGCAACGGAAGGAAGGAGTGGCTGCTATATAGCAAACATAGCTGAAATAACTTCTAGAATAATGCAATCGAGCTTGCGGCACTTGGCCAAGTTAGGACCGGTGCTTTATAGTAGCATAATCAGAATAAGTTTTACTTTGAAATAGCTAATGTGCATCATTCATCTGATAAAACTATCGCCAATTTAACACGAGCGGCATATTCATTTATGTATGGAAGCAATATCATTTCAAACTAGAATGGTGCTGCTGCCAGATTCAACTCATACTTGTTCATTATTCATCTATGCTCTGATTAATGATGATGATATGGGAATGATACGTGATAATCTGCTTATTAGGAAAAAAGAATCGAATATATAGTTGCATTGCCAAACAAATTTTCATCTTGTCCCTTGCTAAAGTGTCGCCGAGCCGCCCTTGCACCGGAATATGCATCTGCTCGCTTGCATCTTTCTGATTGGTGTAGTTTTCTTCTCCATTTCAGGTTTCCTATATGGCCTTATGCAAAGCTGATATTTGTCTGCTGGTTGGTCTTGCCACACTTCAACGGCGCGGCTTATGTGTATAAGCACTACATCAGACGCTTTTATATGAATCCTCATGCTACCACAATGTGGTATATTCCGCGGAAGGGCCTTTTTCAAAAGCAAGACGATGTGCTCACGGCTGCTGAGAGGTACATGGAAGAACACGGGACCGAAGCATTCGAAAGGCTCATTTCCAAGGTACGCAGGCTCTTACATGATGCAATTTTAGTTTTGGGACTCACAAGACCTGATCCGCTCCTCTGATATGTCAAGCCAACGTCGTGTGAATTGCTAAGGCCTCATGGTCCTGTCTCTACTTTTTACAATTGATTCGAATATAATATCTCTTATCCATGCTAGACTTCTTTCTGGAACATAAGGATGAGCACTTGCATTGGCATTTAGGATTTACTCTTTTAATCATTCGGAACCGAAAAGATACACTTCAAAATGGGATCTCATGGGGGTGGATGACACTTTGTATAGGGAATTTATCTAAGTATGCTTTACTTGTCTCTACTTGTCTATCATGAATGTTTATGATGTGGTCATTTGCATTTCCAAAGTAGTCCAACCAAGCAGTTTGTCGATCCTCCACGGTTCACTTTTCCTACATTCGAATTCGAAGTAATACCCAGGTTCAACTTTATCCTCACGGTGGTTCATGCTCCGAAAATATTTGCCTCGATACATTTAATCGTGTATGATTTGCAGGCTGAACGAGAAGCTCGACCTAGAAGAAAGAACAACCACATAATATATGACGATGACTACAGATATTGAAGAAGAACGTGGCTTTTTGCCAGCCGAAGCTGTGAGGAACCCGGATATCAACATATTAGGCAATTACAATCCCCCCTCCTGTCCATCTTTTTTCTTAATTCGTGCTGTGGTAATTCCTCGCAGCTGAGAGCCGAACATGATGCTGAGATTGTAAAGAGTTGCCTGTGTACTGGAGGAGTTTGATGCTACTTTCCTAAAGATATGCTTGTGAATACTAGTTTCTGTGATCTTCAGGATGGTGTAATGAATCTTTTGAGCTTGTTTGACACTGCAATTCTTCTTTTAGTTGGCAACTTGATGCTTAAAGCTTATGGAGAAAGTTTATAAGTTGAATTATTCTCAGATCAATCTATTACTTTGTCATATTATAGCAACGACTACTGAATAAATAATTCTAATACTTTGTCAAGTGGTAACAATGATTGGAAGCTTATAGTTTTAGTACTGTCATCTTCACTCATAATACAGTACTATTATATAGACAATTTAAATTAATTAAGTCAATATAAGTCAGGTTGTTAATGAGGTCGAATGACCTATTTAACCAAATAAGTCAAATGGATCGATTTCAAGTTGCACAAGTTGGAACCCGAATACTGTTGATTTATTAATCTTATCATACAAGATGACCCAATCATGACAAGAACGCGATTGACTTAAATCCAACCCCGTTAATCTATCATCATGTTTGAGTCGTGATATCATGTTGTGCGGATAATTGCCACCCACTGGCTACAATGTGTTGTAACTCGTGCACCCCGCATGCTTCAAAACCGCAACGCACGCTTAACCAGGGGCAGCTCTCTAGAAGTTGCCGTGCAAATACCTTACGAAAACACCCCTCCGCACGGTGAAACTACTACGAGATTGCGGTGCCAAACGACCTCCTAGCATAAGATATAAAACACGTTTTGTGCAACTCATAAATATCACTAGGGACCTAAATCAAAACCAAACAAAATGAAGCTAAGTCTATGGCATGAATTATGAACAAAATGAAACGAGCGACTAAAGTTATTAACATTGGGCCTCTTTCTTTTTCGTGTAATGTCTGAAAATTGTGTTGGTCCACGGGCTCCGCCTATGACAAATGGGCCATAAACAAATGGCATTCGATGAAGTCCAAAAGGAGGGACGAAAAAATTTAATCTTGGGATGAATGAAACATAACAATTGACTATCGACGTCGGGATGATTCGGACACAGAAGGAAAAGTCAAATCTCAGCTTCACAAACTGATTCGAACGAGTATGCAAAAAAGCATCTTGGAAGCACTTTATCTTCGTGGTTGTTCCCCTAAATTGCACCACGGGATGGATAATTGCAAATTCTTCTTTCACGAGAAAGCCAGCTTTAGGTGGGTGAAATGTCGAGCTTGTGAAATGCCTAACTGATATCGTGAACCGGGTAAAACACAAGTCAAACCTCAGATGAGTAAACAGATGGTGAAATTCTCTAATGTTTTACAGTGTTGGAGACTTGGGATCAATATTGTGCACCTAAACCACACGCATGAATTCGCTACTCAAATCATTAAGACACTCATGAGGTTAATTACTTTTCTTATTATTAAGCATAGATATAGATGTTGTGTACGTTAGATTTTGCGAAGTGTTATTGACGGAAAGGAGAGTAGAACAAGCAAAACCTTGCTTGAGTCGAACATGGCACGATAATCTTCTCCCTCGACGACCCAGATGCGATGATAAACAATGGAGAAACTTGGAGTGAATTTTCAAAATTCATTTTTTCCAGCAGTTGCCAATCGCTGGTATTTGCGTAATACTTGTAGTAACTTCTATTCCCTTCCTTTCTGCTTATCTTACTTTAGCTCCCAAACGAAGATATACGGCAACTTCGCCATCGTCTTCCCATATAGACAGGCTGTGTTTTACGAAGTCGATTGCATATGGACGAAGTCAATAACCATCGTAAACGTACTAACTTGGGTCCGTCCGTCACAAGAGCTTCGGATCTGATGCGGACATCGAGCCAATCGCGGTTTCTTTGAGTCAATTCTTCTGTATTATTGGCATAATATATACAAAACTAGTTGACGTGTATTGAATTGAATTCACCACAAATTTCCGTCAATCATTGCATGTCACTGTCGATCTCCCTTTTGATCGTATGGTGTGTTTGGAGAATAATCAAACGTTCGAGATGTAATGCTTAGATATTATTGTGGGTTGATTCGTGGGCCAGATTTATTGATCAAAGCCCTACTTGCTTGAACGATTACCTGGAACGGCCGGTGATCTTGCTCGATGACGATGCGCACCGGCTGAGGGACGTAAAACCCTAGAATAACGTTTGCTTCTTTTCATGCACAGGCTAGGACAACATCTTAAGCGAAAGACTGGAATACAAGAAGGGCGTGGAGTGTTGAGTAAAGAGAGACGTGAATGCGAACTCTTTCTTGGACGGCGAAATTCAAACACTCATCCATTTCTTTTTCTGTTCCTACTTGGTGAACGGACCGGACTTACTTTCGGGTCATGATATTGGTGTTATGAATTTCTTTGCGGTACCTAAGATTTCGAAGCAAATTATTGACATGAACAGAGCCTTGTTCGTCTTTTATATGGTTCTACCGATCAGAGACATGATTGGTGGGAGCTTCGGAAACATGGCCCTCTTCGAGATTTCGAAGCAAATTATTGACATGAACAGAGCCTTGTTCGTCTTCTATCTCGTCTTCTATCTAGATATGATTGAAGCCCATATCTGTTACCTTCTTTTGTTTTAATAGTTGGTCTCGACAATACTTTCCGTCTTAAATGTATTCGCTCTCAATGATTGGACTCGTCGACTCCTTTGATTTTAAACGTCCTCCTCCTTTGTCTCTTCTTTGGCTTTGGTCTTTTTCTACCATTTGTTCACACTAGAATCATAAAGGTTCGGTGGTAATGCAACAAGCAAATTTTTTAGCTTAATCTTTATTTCTTTGACTAAGCAAAATTATATTGGTGTAAAATAAATTACTATATGTGTAGGACTCTGTGAAATCGCTATCTACTGTTCTAAATATCTAAACTGACAGATTAAGTCATGACAGTATTCCTTTCACGTATGTGCATCCACCCCACCAGTCAAATTGCACATGCCACTGTCAAAATTTCATATGTCGCTTTTGATCCAACTTGTAGGGGATGTTGAAATTATTTTCTCACGTTGTCTGGCAACAGATTTAATGTGCTCTTTATATTCATTTAGTTTTACTTCACCCTTAAGTTTAGGTTATTCAATTGGACTTCCCAACTATAATAATGAACTTAACTTGTAATATCCTTCAACGTTATCCACTCGATTGATAAGACATCACTTATTCTTATAGTCATCAAAAAATATGCAATTGAATATTTTATGACTCATCCATACCTCTCCAAATAAGGAAAATAACTCAAGAAAACAATAATTCAAGAATCACAAGATTAATAGAAGAAAAAAATTACTCTATAAACACGTTATAACTTTTTTTTTGCCACAGTGAAAAGCCAGCGGCATTCTAATTAACTGTATATGTGAAATTCATTTTTTAATTAAAAATTATAAAGAAAAGTCCGCGCAACACAAGGACAAGCAAGCTAGCTTGGGTTTTGATAAGCAATCTCGATGTTGCCCACCTGTTCCCAGTGAATTGCGCACCGAATTTACAAATCAAACAAAGTCTTATTGATTGGTGGGGTTCCGCAATCGATGACCAAGTTGCACCTAGAAAAACCAAATATACTATTCAATTCAAGATGCAGCTTGGTTTTTCTAGATGCGAAATTATTCAATTCAAAAGCCAACAAATTTGAAAAGAAAAAAAAAAAAAAAAAAGAAAGCAATTGCGGATGAGGCACGCCCGCCCTTTCGCTTTCAATCCCCATTAATTTCGGTCAATCTCTTTCTTTAAAAAAAAAAAAAAAACAAAGCTTTTAATATATAATACGAAATGGAGCCGTTGAATTCGATAGGGACGCGTCCGAACCCAGGTCAATCCAGCCGGCTTCGAAGAAAAAGCATATGGCCATGGCCACGGCCACGGCCCCGGCCACGGCGGAGGTATACTATTTTGAAGTGAACTCAACCTCGCATCCTTTTTTGCCCTTTTCTACGTCTTTAATTTGCCGAGCTTTCCGACCAAAAAAAGAGAGAGCTTCCCAAGCTTTTGTCCTTGCCAAGGCATCTTTTCTCGTGCTTACACCAAACATCGGCGGCAGTTCATGTTGTCTTTTCTTACAAGGCAAAAGAAAAGTCTTGCACGGCACAGATACGATGAAAGAAAAGTCGGTTCTTGACTGTCGATTTCTCATTTTTCCAAAAGAGAGAATCACTTATTAATTTCGACTGAGAAGGTTACGAAAACGATCATGGAAAATGACTATTTCTTGCGCATGATGAGATGGAAACCTAAGCATGAAAAGACTATTTTGATTGAGGTTTCAATTCGTCGTATTTGCCTAATCGAACTGGTTTCACGAGCCGAGTTGAATGTATCTGATACTACCCAGAAGTCAATAACTTCTTTTTAGGGGAAATCACGAGCAAAGAGGGTTCTCAAAAACAGTGCCTTCCCCTCCTTTAATTGATTTCAAGAGAAATTCTCTCTTTTGGCCATGCCTATCCAGGTCGATTACACGAAAAATATAAAACAGAATAAAAAGGAGGAGCTTTATCGAAAGGACCAATTCGTTGAATTGCGGCATCTTCAATGTCGAAAAAATAAATTGCCTTATCATCATCGAAAACAAAAGGAGATGGAGATGCCATATTTGCTTATTTATCCGTCCCACATTGCACGTAGGAAAAGGCTATTGCTTATCCAACATTTGTGGCCAAGCTTTCGTATAGAATTTATTCTATAATAGGTGCCGGCTTTCTTTTCTTCTTTGACATTCTCATTTAGCATCACACTTCTTACATGGCTGCTTCCGACCGCCCATGTCGACAACCGACGACTTTAACCATATCATAAGAATGAAAAGAAAAATCCTCAAAAAAAAATTATAAAAAGTATTGACTTGACTAATGTTAATTGCGCACGTCGCTTTTTTATTTTTCCCTATAAATTTAATGACCTTCTTAGAAACTACAACTATCAATTCTAGTTAGTCAATCTCTTGAATTCCTTAAATTTGTAATTTTAAGGACCCTCCGAGAAACTACAACTCTCCATCCTAGAAACTTACCCTGTTTTGTTTATAGGGTTAATCAATCTTTAAATTCCTTATAAAAAATCTGGTAACTTAATGACCATCCTAGAAACTACAACTATCCGTAAATTAATTTTTAATTCCGCAATGTTACCAAATTAAATTATATATAAAATCTGGTAACTTAATGACCATCCTAGAAACTACAACTATCCGTAAAATAATTTTTAATTCCGCAATGTTACCAAATTAAATTATAAAAGGAAAAAGGTACAAGGTCATGTTAGAACTACAATCATCGAGTTCTAGAACTCTAATACCAATAAGATGATATTGAGTCGGGTGACAATTAATGATCAACTCAATCTTCAAAAGAGTAAGTAAAATCAATGCTCTCTCGATGAAAGATCCACTAAAATTCACGCGAAATAAGGTGATTAGGTCCCTAATCTACGGCCTATAAATATGGAAGTGACTTCCATCGAATTGAGGTTTTTTCGAAATTCCCGAGACATACCATTATCTATATGTTCAATATCTCACATGGATAATTCATATGAAACGTTCATCTCATTGATAAATATACCAATTAAAAGCCAAGTCAGCAAGTTTCATCAACTCAAATTAATGAAATGATGATAGTGAACATGTAACAATTCTTAAGGTATTGTGACAATAATAATTATTGTAAATCATAAATTCTTGAAAAAATGAATCTTATAATAATTTATAATTATTTGTGATTTGATTTTTGTGATTCATAATAGACTGTAACTTTTGCAATACATTAAAAACTGCCGCACAATCATTTCTTTATTGAATATTTTTATATAATATTAAATTCAAATTCAAATATTACATTAAACGTATTAAAAATTTAAGGACTATATTAAATATTAAGTCAAAAGTTTAAGGACGGTTTGTGTCCGTTTTTCTGTGGAGAAGCTTGTGGGAAACGCCGGGTGCATTTTGGGAATTTAACAGCTGGATGCGAATCCGGGGACGTACCGTCAAAACACATGGCCGACAGCTCATAGGAGGGGGTGATGAGGAGCTCATTATCACGTGGGCCCCCCACGTGGCCCCATCCTCGGCGTGTCCATCACGTTCTGATTCGACCGGGGGCACGGCATCTGGGTCCCACCTCTGGACCCCCCGCCAAAAGGAAGCACGCCCGTACATGACATCGTTATTCCTCGCTCTCGAAGCAGCTTACTGTTCCGCCTTTATTTTTGTCAATGGGGGTCGGTTTTTGTTTATTTAATTGTTCAG
Organism: Eucalyptus brandiana; assembly: GCA_014182725.1. NCBI lineage: Eukaryota > Viridiplantae > Streptophyta > Magnoliopsida > Myrtales > Myrtaceae > Eucalyptus > Eucalyptus brandiana. Next base: position 38,408,613 of record CM024669.1, read on the forward strand.
CGGAAGTCTCCCGCTTTAAGAAAGGTTAAAAAAAAAAAAAAAAAAAAAAAAAAAAAAGAAGAAGTTAGGAATTGCGTCCGCCGCAAAATTTAAATTAAGTTGCGGGCAAATTGTATCCGAAATGAGATCTGGTTTTCGTCTGACTTCGATTGGTTAATTTTGATTGCCTAAATCTCTTTCGCTATTAAACATATAATAGAATCTTGTTCTTACGAAAATTCAAACGATGAAATGATATTCAATATTCTATTAGATTTCATTGTGTTGTTTAGGATATTAGCATTATGACCTAGTTGTGTTTATCCTAATGTTATTCGAAATCGAAAGTGGATTAGAATCTCTTTCATAATTTGTGTTTCTAAAAGTCAAAAGTCTGAACTGGTTCATAGTGGATTGAATCGAACTTGAGCCAAAAAAAAGAAAAAAGAATTGAACTGATTCTTGATTATGTCACTTCAAAATTAATTGAGCTCAAGTTTATCTTTTATCTAATGTGCTGTGAAATAGCGCTAGAGTTATTGGATTTTATGATTTAACATCAATTGCAATAAGAGGAAAACCAGAGAAATCAACAAAAATGAAAAGGACATCAAGGATTTATGTGATATGATTCAAGTGATGATATCTATTGTCACAAGAAAAATCGGTAGCAAAAAAACCCCAATATAAATCTAGAGAATTATAATTACAATTTCCCAAGGGTTTCATAGGTTATGCTAGAGCCAAAATTAATTTACAAGTATCGTCTTACAATCTCTTAAAGAGAACTCACTCGAGAAACTCTAGAGAAAATCCTCGCACTATTTTTATTTGTTCTCGAGAGGAACTTGTTGGGTTAGGAATGAGTTTTGACTCTCGAGTTTTCATGGGTTGGTTCTCCCAAGCGTTCAGTACATGGGCGAAATTGAGAGCCCATTTTGACTAATCATAGAAAATTGCACTAGAACCATATATAATCCCGAACAATCGAAACACGAGAGATCTCTACTAGTCGCCAAATCCGGAATGTGATTTTTTCGCTTGTCCAGCCGATAGTAACAATCTATGGAGGCACAACATCCACGCGACCGTAGACTCGTCCACCATCCAGTAGGATCGTCTCATCATCTTAGAAATTTCTTATTATAATATTTATTTGATTAGCACTAGAGAATAAGGTGAAGTGGATCGGAACTGTTCGGTTTGGGTACAAGTTTCTTATGGGCCAGCGTGGGTTCAATCTCCACTTCCATGCTTTCCGACAACCAAGGCAAAATATCCGACAGACGAAAAGAAATAGGAATGCTTCCACACACCGCACTTCCCGCAAATTTAAATCATTTCCCGTGGAAATGTCCATTGTCCAGCATAGACATTGAATAAAGTCAAATTTGGGAGCCGTTTGGTTCGAGAAATTTAACCATAAAAAATTATAAAAAGATTTCCCACTTGTGACGGGGGTTAAATTGTAAGAAATTGAACAACGAAGGTGATTCTGCTAATTGCTGTCTTGCACTTAAAACAAATTTCAATGATTTTTTTGTCCATTCACAGTTCATGTCTTCTAAAGTCTAAGAGTTCCCCAACAGCTTCGCCTACCACTAAGCTTTAATCCACTGCAGAGTGCACAAAACGAAAGAAAAACAAATATCTTTTTTCCCTTCGCTTTGCAGCAACCCCCTCCCCACTAATTTTTTTTTTCTTTTTTCACTTCCACCCCACACGGTGCAGTCTAATTTTGCGAATTCGCCCTCCTACATGAAGAGCTCGGACTGCAACAAGGTGTAGTAATTCGCGGCCTCGTCTTCCAGCTCCCACAGGCCGTCGTAAGACAAGAGCTCGACGCCGAACGCCCCCGCTTCCCGCCCTTCGCCGTCCTCCCTGCTGGGCAGGCCGAGCTCGTCGTCGGAGGCCACGAGCAGGTGTCTCAACACCTTCTCCTTGTCCTCGTCGCCGTCGCTCTCTTCCTCCGGAGAGGAGGAGGAGGAGGAGGAAGGCGACGCGAGGAGCTCCGGCTCGGAGGAAGGGGGGAGGCCGGGCTCGGTGTCGGAGGCGAGCTCGTCCTGGAGGGCGGAGATGAGGGAGGAGAGCTCCTGGCTGGAGATCTGGCCGTCGTCTAATTGGTCGTCGAGGAAGGAGAGGACTTGGGGTTGCGGCGACGGCTTGAGGCGCTTCGTTTGGTCTTCCCCCAGCCCGTTGACATGGGTTTCTTCCGTTTCCTCTCTTTGGCGCTTCAACGGCCCATCCGCCATTGTTGTGCTTCTAGGTTTTTCTGAGCTAGAGAGAGAAAGAGAGAGAGAAGGAAGTAAGAAGGTATGACAAGTGCACGAGGGTTGAGGATGAGGAGAGAGAGTAGGGGCTCGAGAGGATTATATAGAGGAGAAAACCAAAGCGATTTGGGTGGGGGGGGAGGGTTGCGGTCAAAATGGGGTTCGAAGAAAAAATAAACAAAAGAAAATATTAAATATATGTTTATTTAATTTTAATAAAAGTTAGAAATTGTTCTAGTGCAGGGTTCATGTCGGGAAGAGAGAGAGAGAGTGACAGAGATGCTTGGGAAAGAGAAAGCAAGGAGGGTCAGAATCGGGATTTCACCACCGGCCACATGTGGGGGACGGTCCACCCCATTTTGTTTCGACCGTTGGATTCGCCTTTCGTGGGAGATCGCGCTGTAATCGAGCGGCTCGTGGCCAGAGGTCGAGCGCATCGGGTGAAATGCGAATGACAAAATTCGTTTCCGGGGGAGATGTATGAGCACCGTGGTCTTTACATTATATGGACCGACCCCGTTTAAACCGTTGATCACGTAAACTCCATATGTTTGACTGCCTAGGTCAACTACAAATCAAGCAATTCTAGCCCGAGTAAATTCTCCATCGGCAGAGTTGCTATCGAAATTCACGAGATTTGAATCGAGGGTCTTGGGACAGTCATGGGTCATTTCAAATTAACATCCCATCGAGGACCCAAACGCTTATTCTCCGACAAAATGGAGCCTAAGTCATCGCCAACCCATTATCGAATTTAGTCGGTCGCATCCAGTTAATATATCTGACAGCACGCTCCGGACTTTGTCCTCCCTGCTCCAACTAATACTCGCGGAATTCAATAAATTAACTCCTCGACCGATGATTAAACACGATGCGAGACGGACGGCCACGATCGTCCCGATGACGGGGAAGAGAGAGAGAGAGAGAGAGAGAGAAAAGTAGAGGAAAAAGGTGGAGGGGGGGGAGGCGTGAGGAAGAATCAAAGATCTAAGAAGATGGAGGCAAGGGAGGAGGGATCTGGCGTTGGAGATATTGTCCTGTTTTTTAATGACAACGGCATCGGCTGCCACGCACGACCGTACAGGTACAGCCAACTGCTGCTCTCTCTCCATTATGGGCGTGTCCGAATCGAAGCGAGTGACCCTTTTTTCTTATTTTAATTCGAATTTTGAAATTTCCTCGTTCCTGGGTGTGAAATTCCTAGCAAGTTGTAGCCGAACTGCTCCTCCCTGGACGGAAAAATGAATGAGAATAATTATAATAATAACTGACTCGATGCGGTCCAACCTCATTCATCCATCTCCGCCTTCTTGTCGTACGAGCATTTCGGACGTGGCATTTTCATGGGTCCACCATAATTAGGGGAATTATTCTGTCCTTATTTCGTGTTGACCCCCCCCGATCTGTACAACAAGAATCTATCTTTCCTCTATGCTTTATTCATGCCCCCTTTCCCTTTACCACGACGAGAAAGCGAATTATAGGCTCGCGCTATATCGACGTTTTGCATCGTTATAATACACCCTAACTTATTGAGCTTATGAATATAACCCCGAAGATTATTAATTTGATTAAGACAGCGAATTGAAGATGTGAAAGTCGTTATTTATTGAAAAGGTGGAGATCGCATATTATCATGAAAGTATAGAGCCATATGTGTTTATCACAATAATATTATTTTGTGCCTTTGCCTTTTGTTATTGTCTGTTCATTTTTAAACAAGCGTCATTTTTCTTCTATCTTGTACTCACTAGTGTGTTTGACCTAAATTTCATGGAGGATTTTTGGAACGAGTTTGAACATCGTTCGTACTCTTTGTTGATTAACACATGCCGAGTCTTAGACCCCCCTCCTTCACTCGTTGATTTTGTTCATGATTTTCTTTTCTTTTTATTTTTATATTTATTCTCTCTCAATCTATGTTTGAGAGCTCTATTCTCCCGGTCTAGTTTTAGATCTAAGAGTTTGAAATCTCACGATCTAGTTCTAAGTTTAGGGGTTATCCTCTCCAATTTAGATCTAAGACTACGTTTAACCATCCGAATTTATAATCAGAATAGGACTGATTGAATATGAAATCTATAACATTTTGTTATATCATATTAACTGTTTAGTGATTGCAATAATAAAGTCTGATATATTCATATCATATATATTTGGTATAAATGCCTATATGAATCACAAATTTTACAAATGAATATGATAAAAATTTCTCGCGATACTCTTGTTTGCTTTTTTTTACTTTCTTTTTATTTTTTCCCTTTTTTTAATTAATTTTTCTTATTTCTTTCTTCTCCTTCCATCATTCTCTAATAGATTTTTATTAAATAGAAACTTATATTAATATACCTATAGTACTAAAACACCTAAAATATGCAATAAAACATATTCATATGTTGAATTTATATTATGAGATAGAATTAAATTAGAATATGTAAATAAAAATAAGATTAAATTAAAAAAACTAATTTTTTATTATTTTGAATTTCTTATATTAGAATTCAAATGTTATTTATATTGAAATATAATTTTAATTGATTAATTTAAGAAATTTATTGTTTGAGAAAAAAAATTTCTATTATGGATATTATAAATCATATTCACCTTATCCCGCCTCTCCCATAGGATAATTTTATCCTGGCCTATATTCTCTTTATACCCAACTTTATTTTATCTTAAGCAAGTACCAAATGCAATATATGATAACTTTTATCATATCTTAAATTTTATCCTGACTACCAAACTCAGTTAAGAGTTCAATAAATATGCTTTTAAGGATTCCATATCCCTATCTTATGTCCCTATACAGATCAATTGCCTCTAGCTTCAATGTCAATTGCAAAAACTTTGGAGTTCACTAAAACACAAATATTTGCTTTTCCAAATGTTAGATATGTGTTTGTTCAACATGTTTTGATTGTTTCAAGTGATTGGCCAATGATTATTTTGTTTGATAGATCCATTTTTGTGGAACGAGATCATGCTCCTGCTGTGCTATGTTAATCCACGATTTTTTATGAATTTGGCCCCATTTTGTAGTATTATGAGCTTTACTATGCTTCAATAAAAAGCTTATGTAGTTCTTATGTATCATTTTTAGTAATGAATACAATTTTTTTCGATACAAAAAAATAAAATAAAATATGCCAAGTCTAAATTATAATTAGAAAGAGTATGCAACTTCAACCCAAGAATTCCCTTCGAGATAAAATTTGAGCTAGAGAACTGCGTGCGACAATAAATTGATAGATATTAACTTTAGAGAGAGATTGTAAATAAATTCTCTAGACATCGTAGCTTTATTAACATTCATTTAAAATAGAATTCCAGTCATTAAATTTGCTAAAATACTAAAACATTAGAGGATTTCATTCAAAAAACGATGAATTTGTAAATTTCTCCGATTTGAATACATAAGAAGAGGAAACAACAATTATAAGGAAATTTGTATAAAAGCGAGATCATTGATCCACATTAAAAGTATGTTTTTTTTTTCCTCCTTCGTCGATATTACCATTAATACTACACCAACTAAGGTTTTTTCGGATTATTCAAATTTTAGGGTGTATCCGAAGCCATTCGAGAATGGTAGTACCATGAATCGAATTATATTGTATTTGTGAATACTTTACCTTTATCTTTTTAATAAGAAAAAGAGATGAGCTAGAATTTAAATAGGCGACATAAATGTGGAAGGGTACAATATGATGGTACAATTAATTGAATCTCCATTTAATTCGCACACATGTTAGTTCTTCAAAATTTCAAATCGTTATTGGTTGTCAAGTTTACGTGCATAGTAACATGTGCTGAGACATTCTTTATCTGACTTTTAATTAGTAAATAACCCGTGCATGTTATGGTTATTTTTGTGCGTGAGAACATTTATAATACTGACCCTCAAACACCATTTGAGTGTGCACAAATGAGGCCTCATATGACCATGATTCCGAATAATACGACTTTCGACATGCTGCACTTTATATTAGCACTTCGCCTCTATCTATCGAACTTGTTCCCATTTTATATTGGGTACCCAAAACTTTTGTGTCTTTGATGCGATAATAATTAGTTAATGCGGAGATAACATGTAATAGATTTTCCTTTGTTCCCTCAATATTTTAGTGATTAAGGACATGTTTATAGTGCGATTCCGAGTCAAGTCATGAAAAGATTCCTCCTTTCAAAACAAAAAGCTTGATAACATGTCAAGGCTAAAGGAGACCTAGACCGAAATAGCAGCAGCAAATGTGGTGCCGACAATTGGAGTTGTGCTTTTGTAGTTGGAAAGCAGCACGACACTTTTCATGTTGACATGGAATTTTGACATTGGATGATTTTTTTTTTTTTCATATAATTAATCAAATTAGGCCTAAGATTTTTTCAATATATATATAATATTCTCCAGCATTGTAAGTAGACTTTAATATAGAATTGCACAAGCCTCCAACCTCGGATTCTATGTAAAAGAAAAAGTTTCGTCAAAAGCTAATTTAATTCATGGATGTGATCATTCAAAAGCACCAATTGCATAGACCAATGAGAAAAAGTTAAGTGCACATAGGGTAAAGCACACGAGGCGACCCTCGATTGGCAAACCGGGCCAACATGACCAACTAGTCGATTATAGCGAAATTCAGGCATGAATTTCGAGAAACTTCATGATCTAAAGTACTCACATAAATTTCTTTCACCGCATAATTATTTATAAGAAAAATTGCCAAGTTGTCGTGACATAAAAACAAAAAAAAAATCTAAGTGTCCTAGAAAAATCAAAAGCCTCTCGACAAGAATAGTCAGTTTCTTAGACGGAGTAAATTGATTCCTATGGGAGATAAGTTGTGCTGTTACCGAAATGTCCATGGATTGGACCGATTGAGCTATTTTTATCCTTTTTTTTTATCTTGCCGTACTTATGAAGAATAACTTAAAAATCCTAAATTAAATAAAAAAAATAAGGTTTCTGTTTTTGTTTTTGTTTTTTTCCATAAAACAAGGAGGTCCTCGAGAGCAACAAGGAACTAAAGAAGTCGGTCCACGAGCTCCAGCTAAGAAGACAAAATTGAAAACTCGATGCCGCTTTTAATTGCTAAAAAAAGGGTTTTAATTATATATTTTAATTCTATTATATCCGTAAGCTGACACGACTTGCCTGGTTTTAAGGCTTTTAAATTAAATTATGAAGTTTTATAATCAAGAGACTAGAGATCTTCTAAATCAGCGTCTTGATAAGTGTTTCCTATTGTCTTGTCTGTGTGGTTTTGAAGAAACCGATGGATGCATCTGCTGACCGAGATCATGAACATAATTTAGCTTTAAATCATTTTAATTAAATTAGATAGTTAATGTGGGTTTGGGATCTATTTCACGTGTACTCTTGGAAAATCAATGCCCTAAAAATTCAAAAAAACTTTATACCACCGCAAGTCACGGGAAGGAAAAAAAAAAGACGCCGTGCACTCGCGAAGATGTGATTTTATTATTATTTTTTTGGATTTTTTAATAAAGAATATCTAGGTTTTCATAAATTATGAATTTTTACATAATCGAGGGAGAAGTACGACCCCCGGCCCCCTCTAGATACTTGGGACATCAAAATGCGTGACTGAAAAATTCAATTATTTACAAATTTCCATGCTCAACAAATGTAGGATTTTCACCTTTTAAATCAAATTTCCGGTTCGCAATTGCATCATACAAATCGTGCCAGGTAAATTTCTCTTATAACGTAGCAACAAAACCGCCCAAACACATTAAAAACATTCGGGATAACAATTACATTTTGTAAAATGATCGACACACGTCCTTATAAATCAATTAAAAGCAAGAGAATTTAAAATCCAAATGCCATTCGCAATGATATACATATCTCGCAGATAATATGATTGGCCTTAGATCGTATCAATAGGGGTAACTATCACATAAAATAATTTATCCTCATGTGGACCTCCTCGAGAAGGAATCTCAATCAACATCTCCCTTTTTTGCTTTCCTAACACATCAAATTTGGGGTCCAGACCACATTATTGATAAGTACCATCTTCCATGTGTCTGTGTATATATATAATTGCTATTGACTTAGCTTTTGAGGGAAAAGAACCATTCAGTTTGTTAAACTATGGCCGTAACAATAATTGACAGAAAAGAAAGAAAGAAAGAAACACATAGAACATTTTTCACTGGTTCAATAATTGCCAAGAGCACAAGGTCATGTGGATCATGATTCAAAAGCAAAGACCATTATCTTCAATCATTTGCCAGCAATGTATTCACCTCAACCTTAATTTACACACGCAAGATAAGATGGAGACATTTCCAACGACAAATCAATCATGAATTTGTCCGGGGTAATGAATAATCCTTGCGACTGAAATAGAGGAAATAACGAAACTGTCCAAACCAATCAAACCCTAATTCGAGACTAGGCTAATTAGTCAAATCGAAGATTTAAGACCGCCATGGTCTATTCTTTTAGACACACTACATAAAAATAGTCGTTTATATTATAGAAAAATAGAAATCATGCTACATGGGAAAGTCTATTCTTATCTATTCATTGCAGGTTGGTCCTGCTTTGCAACGGAAGAAACCAAAGAAGGGTCTGCTTTGAATAATGGAAAAGGAAACTGGAAAAAGTGAAATGTGGGGTCGGGAACCGTCGATTTCTCTAGTGGTTGGCTTGGCAGGATCACATCATCATTATTTCACATTGGCATTTCAGAAAAAAAAAAATAACGAAAATATATAAAAGACTTCCTTGATTCCTGTGAATTAAATATTGAATGAATAAACAAAAAAAAAAAAAAAGTAGAGAAAAGAGCATCCAAAGTGACAGTGGACATTATATAAAACGACAACACGCACTGCATCTGCCGAAGTTGCAGGTATTGGATGGATTTTGCCGGATCCTTAATTCATGCCGACTCTCCAATATTATTTCTTTTTTGCTCCTCTTTTTTTGTCTTTTTTTTTTTTTGGGAAGATCTTTTTTCTTTTTTGATTCGTTGTGTGGATTCCTGCCTTTTGTTTGACCGCAAAGCTCGAACCTTTGGTGAGAGGTAAGACTTCCCCAACCCACCCATGTTCTAGGTGAGATCAAGATGTACATTATTTGATTTTTATCGCGAATAATTAATTTTAAGTATGCCGAGATTGGTTTACAAAATAAGTACATCATAAGATGAGACAAAATCTTATTGTATTTAAAATTTAAGTAGTGTATTTAACATTTGGATATGTCATACCAAGTCTATAGGTTGATTTTAATGTACCCGATATTACAGTTGTTTGTTATCAGTGCCCTTTGATGTAACATGCCATCATCAATTAAAGAATTTAGCTGTTGATTGGTCTTTAGATAAACACAAAAATACCTCTCTCTCTAGACGCTTCTAAGTGGTTGCCCATCAACTTCGCATTGAAGTCATTTATGAGGCAAATTCATGTGGGAGTTGCTTGATCCTCAAACCAATCTTGAAATGCAATGGTCCTTGGATTATCCAAGTGGAAGTTGCTTGATCCTCAAACCAATCTCGAAATGCAATGGTCCTCGGATTATCCAAGTGGAAGTTGCTTGATCCTCTCAAGTCATTTTCAGTGAACATGCTGTCTATATCGAAATGAAAGCATTTGAATGTAAGATCTCACGTCGATCTTGATACAAAGTTCTGAACGCTTTATAAATTATGTAGAACTTTGATTTTGATCGGTTATTCTATATACATGGAGGGAAAAACGAAAACAAGAGAGAATGGAAGAAATAACACGTCTCTCTTGAAATCCCTAAAAAATTTACCTTTTTAGTAATTCACAGAGTCGTGATTTTTTTGGTGAAGATCACTCTTCCAGAAATCACAAAAAACTAGGAAAATTCAGTCTAATATAAGCATAAGCAAACTAATAATCCACAAACAGAAGTATTAGTAATTCTTTTTTTTTTTTTTTTTTTGTTTTGTTTTGTTTTTGGTTGACGGAATATTGAGTGCCGTGAGTGAAAATGAGCATTAGCTACTTTCATGGAAGAAAGGAAGCTAGGAAAAACAAAGGAACAAAAGAAAGAAGTTGAATAATACCCGGCCACGAAAGAGTTGCATTGCCAATTTTCAAACTTATAAATTAAAAAAGAAGAAGTTAAGAATGACGTTTGATTCTTCCATACTGTTTACACATCACAAAGCTTGATTCCATCAGTTTTCTTTGTCATTTAGTTCATGTGTGGCTTGTACGTTTCTTAATCCCCCTCAAATCGCTTCTAGAATGAGAACTCCTGCTCTTTTTTTCGTTAAAAAAAAAAATCCAAAAATTTATTATATAATAGAGATAGAAGCAATCAATTACATATTTAATATCTTGCGGTCCACTCGAGTTAAGTAAGATTCACAACAATTTTCAACGCATATGTTCGTCAAATTCTGCTTATAATGTCTCGGATATCGCATGGCAATCCAAGAGAGTTTTCTCCCACATTATTTCTTGTAAAGGCTTGTTTGGTAATCAATCAACTCTTGACAATTCATATCTTTTTGTTCCTCGAAACAAAAAGAGAATAGAAACTCCTCATTAAACTAATTTTTCTACTCCGGAAATAGATTTATTCCCAAAAACATATTTGGAATAAAATCAGAAAGTAGAAAAAAGTTATTTGTTACTGCGAACAATTATAAAAGCAAGCCATTTTCCTTTTCTTCTTCTTCCTCCTCTAGCCGGTCGTCAGAATCTCATCATGATTGGGCTAGATTGAGCCTCATTGATGGCTAGGTGAGGCTCTCCCAAGGCCGGCGAGGTCGCCGGCTAGAGGAGGAAGAAGAGGAAAAGAAATAAAAGAAAAATCTCATAAAATTATTCAAAACTAAAAAAATTATTTTCGGAAACAAAATTATTATCGAACAGGCCATAAGTGACAGCTTCGTTATCACCACCTCAAATATTACATTTATATGGCAAAAGAAAGATAGGGCCCCCTCCTAGGATATAACATTTGAAATAAAACCCAGAAAAAAAGTAAAAATAAAGAAATAAGAATAAAGGGAGAATATTTTTTTTTTTCTAGGGCATCGAATCCGAATAACTTTATATGAATTAGTCATGTGCATGCGTGGCCTGAAGAGGAGCATGTGCTCATACCTAATTCTGATGACCAATCCGCGATGCATGTGGAGGGTGGCCATAACTCCTCCTCCTCCTCCACCTTTTTTTTTTTTTTTTTTTTTTGGGGGGGGGGCATTAGTGGGTAAAAATATGAAGTGGCATGCACGTGGCCAGTGACGACTCGATGCACGATGGATTTGGATCCACGCAACACGGATCTTCTCCAGCACATAATTACATGATCTTTTCTGGCGTTTCAAAAAGCAACGGGCTCCATTTTGCTACCTTAAGAGCGAATAATTCGAATAATGTTTTGGACATAAATTATTTATCAATAATAAAAATATTTTTGTTAGTTAATTATTTGGAGCGACATTATTTCTTTAGGAGTCGACTGAATTTGGGTTGGTTGAATGATGAGAGGAGGGGCAATCATGGCGGCGCCTCAACCGCAAGGCACGTGGTCCATTTGGGACATCATGGTTTTTGGTTTTTGCATGGGGGGGGGGGCCGTTGAGGGTTGGGCTCGATCATGTTTGCTTGCGGGGGTGGTTTGATGGTGTCGCCATTCCGAGGTGTCGGTGTTTTGTCCTTGTATCGTGTGTTCGTGGCTCGGCCAATGGGAGGCATTAAAGCCTTCGTGACGCTTTGATTACTTTTGCCCAAACCCCTTTAGAGGCCAAAAGCCCATTCTAAATGCCGAACCAAACGGGGCCTAAGATATGGTTGAGATCTTGGTGCTTTTGATCTGATTTTTTTTTTTTTTTTTTTTTTTTTAACGAGAATCTGGACGTGGAAAGCCAGCTCCGAAGATGAGAGCCTAAAAACCCTACTCTGATGTGTGAAAAAGCCAGAAGTGAGGCTGGCTCTACCCAGGGAAGCTGGACTGTTGATGAAATGAAATGAAATGAAATGAAAATAGAATGAGAAATGCGTTGAAATCAAGTATCTTAGCTGTGGAATATCAACTTTTATCTCGGCCTTAATGTGATATTTCTAAAAAAAATGTTTTAAAGGAAGTTATTTTTGAGGAAAATAAATATCTTTCAATATTTAGTAGAGATCTGAGAATGAATAAGAAAATATTTGCAGTGATTTGATAAGGAATATCTCGTTTGGTTTGAAATTGTTAACATGGATACCAACCACACTAACGTGGACAATTTTTGTAATTAAAAAAATATTTCTTTTTCTTCTTCCTTCGCCAGTCATAGGGCCTCAATGATGGCTAGCAACAAAACACAAGCAAGGGTTGACGTTGTGTGATTGGTGGAGGAAGAAGGAAAAAGGAAAGGAAATCAAATCAAATCAAACCAAAAATATTACAATATTTTAAAGAATTGGCCTTGATGGACCCAAGCATCAGCATTGAGGACTTGAGCACTCTTGATATTATCAGGCTTGACATCTCGGGCACAGGTGTTGGAGTCCTAGATTCAAACTCAATAGACTCAAGCGCGGCAGCAAGGGTGTCGAGTGTGACCTAGATGGAACTAGGCTAAGGTGCTAGAGTCCTAGGCTCAACCTCGATGAATCCAAGCCTGAGCACTAAGGACTCAACCCTATTACCAAGGGCCTGAGAATGAGTGTTGAGGTTCCTATTTCCAAGTGCAAAATTTATGATCCAAACGTCGATACCTAGTCATATTTGGAAAAATAATTTGTAAAATTTTAAAAAAAGAAATCATTTTTCTAAATTTAAGCTCTACGAGGAAAACCCTTTACATTGACCCACTTTCCTCAACGATCCAAACACTGGAAAATGAGGAAAATATTTTTTTTGGCATAACAAATGGAGCCTTGGTACACTAATAGTGTAATAATATAGTTATACGAGCAAGGTTCAATTGACGTGGGTATAGTTCTTAACTTTGATCAATGGATTTGTCCAATTGGTAGATGAGAAAATTCATTTCTTTAGATGAGAATTTCCACTTCCTAACCTTTGGTATAAGAAATACTTTATATTGGTGACTCTAGGAAAATCTGACTTAAAAGTTTAAGATAGGTGAAGGAAGACCGTATATATATATAAAAAGATCATGTAAACCTTATTATCAAGTGACGTGAAAAATTTTCTACATCTTTTTTTCACATGCTGGACTAGGAATAACATGTAGAACTTGAATAATAGGACGGACACACATATAAAAGGGGCAAAATGCGAAGGTTTTGTGAGATCTAAAGACCTAAACTTTTGGTTTAGATTTTTTAAAATGTTATCGAGTCAGGTCCTATCCGTTTTGGGTGTGCGTCTACCCTTATTAGTCAAATTCCACGTCCTGCTCTTAAACCAACTTGCACGTACCTCGTGTCACTTGATGACAGGATTTATATGCTTTTTATATATACATTGTTTCTCTCCATTCAAAAATATAAACTTTCCGGTTTGGCTTTTTAATCGCTGGCATGCCTAATGATTCCACAATAAAACCTTGCTCGTTTGAAGCGACGATGAACAATAGTTAGCGAAAACCATACTTCCAAGGACAAAGATGGCGTCATAACCCACTAAATGAAGAGCTCATCCTGATGATAAACCTACAAATGCACATAAATGTTAAACGCACAATTGGAAAATACGAGAGAGAAAAGTTGGGGAGAGGGGGGGGGACATGATAGCAAAAAAAATTGTATCATTGCCTAATGGGAGCGAGATATATTATTTGTTCATAAAACAAAAACATAGTATATACTCACCATATATATATACACACCAAGCATTAAGCGCCTAAAGGAGGGACAACGGTCCCGCAAACCCACCCCTTCCACACCGGTCAATTTGATTATAGGATCTTTTTGCGAATCGGAACCTCGAAAGTTACAAAGTAGAAGAAAGGGCGAGAAAAAGGAAGGATGCTCCACGCATTAAAATTGGCGTTTTGATTGATTAGTGGGATGCGTAGGATCACCACACTTCGCTCCAAAAGGGGCGGCTCGCAGATCTCGCGATTGTCCGCATTTCATGATCTCCGAAGTGACCAGCCAACTAAACTTAGGAAAAAGACGCACCTTGCTTTATCTTGGGCCTCGATTAGGGGCCGATAAAAAGGAAAGTTATGCCCCATTAGCGAAGCACCGAAGGTGCAAGATATGGTCGTACAAAATACCCATAATTCCTAATCAAACATCGGAAGCTTAATGCGCCACCTTCTCCAGGCACTTTGCTCCGACCAAAGGCCGAAGAGAAATGGAGGAGAAAAATCAAAAGAGGGTATCATGAGAGTCGTGATGGGATTGGATTCGATGCGAAGGAATCGACGGGTGGAACCGAAGATTTTTTGTGCGCTTTTGATTCGACAGCTTTGTCTGAGTCGGGTGTCGTTCGTGTATTTTAGTTAGTACTCCAAACATGCTTTGCTTTTGCCATGTTTAAATGATAGTGGAGACCACGCACTCGTTTGTATTGCCGTCGCTTTCCGAATTCTGGTGGTGGTGGTGGTGGTGGTTGCTCTGTTTCCATCCCTTCTGTTGAACGACATGTCCCCAAAATGTCTAGTGGATCCATTTGAGGTACGAGGTGGGGGCAAATCGATCATGTTGTCCGAAAGATCTGCTCGGTCCTACTGTCACTATGTAAAATTCAGCGTATCAAGAGGAATAGAAACAACTTTTCCCAAAGGTCCTTATGGAATATGTAGAAGCATCACGAGACCATGAACTGCATTAATTCGACGCCGGCTTCTTAAATGAAATTCTGTCCGGACTAATTTCAATTTGGCATTGTATTTCAATCGGAACTAAAAGTTCATACCCGCGTTGGGCATAAAACTAGCATCCTTGCACGGGCACCCGACAGTGTGAAGATTGTACTACGCAAAATATCGGGTTTCCCTGGATCAACACAGTAGTAGTCCGTGGATGAAGAGTAGGAACATGTGCAGTTATATCACCGATTCGATAAGAGCGAGCAGCTAGAATAAATAGAGAAAGCGAAGATTTGACAAGTCTAATCACCTGACGTGACACCATGAGATTCAACTAATACTGCAGCTTCGACCCAAGTACTTTGAATCAAGCAAAAGGAAATAGTCAGGTTTGAGAACGTCACACCGAGAAACAAAAGAATATTCTCTTTTTTTGGTAAGGTAAGCAATATAGTGACTTTTAACCGAAACTATACGACAGGGGATCACGGCACCAAAACAAAAGAATAAATATTCAAAGGGCGCACGTACCAGAAACCAAAGATGACTGCCAATCAAATGCCCAGTTGACAGAAAATGCACACCGCAGCACAAAAGACTTCGGCAACAAGAAAAAGGAACGAGCAGGCACTCTCCTACCTCCGTTCACACTGCCTAAAACATCGACACCCTCTCAAGACTTTAGACCTATTCTAGTCACGTGAGGAAACCATCTGAAACGAGTCCACATATGAATCCTTTCAAACCTAATCAACACCGATGCATCAAATGGTGCAAACTCTCTTTATTATTACAATGACGATAACAGTGACTAAGCCTTTTTCCCCAGGCGTAGGCAAGAAACCCAAGTAAGGGCAAAGCAAAAACTGCACAGCCCTAATTGAAGAGAATCTAAAAACTCTCATGCCATCTAAGAACTTTAGCTGACCTGGTTACTCGATCATTATATCAAGCCAAAATTTCACCCATGTGATGCTACATGACTTTCAAAGAAGTCACTTCCCATTGATGTCAATGCTCCTAGCATGATGGCTTGAATAGGTAGTAAACCTCCTCGTGAGGGTTTACCATCCTCTTATGCATAGCCCAACAATCAAAATTGCGGAAGCTTTCTAAAGCTTTGCTAGCCTCAATTCATAGGGGCACGTTTGTCTGTCCTCCGATAGATAAGAGAAATAACCACAAAACTAAAAGCATGACCAAAAGAAAGATCGTATGACAAGAAAAACAAAAATCACCAAAAGATGATCTATATCTATAGCCAGACAGGCCAAAATTTACACGAATACTTGAGGTAACCCAAGAAGAAGACCAACCAAAGCTATTGGGTAGACAGCAGAAAATCAACACGCTATTTGGAACCACCAACTTCAGGTCAATCTAAATGTTGCGAATCCTCTGGCCAAAGTCTAGCACCAATGCATTGACACAATCATAAGCCAACTACCCAAAGAGAGATTATCAAACTGCTGTTATCAGTTTACAGCACTAGCAATGGCAAGTTAAGCCCAGTAAGAGACAGAGAATGAAAGCCATTTGCCTACATACGACCCACCTACTCTTGCCTTGATCTAAAAAGTAACTACAAGTAAACCATAAAATAAACTCAAGGAATACAGCCAATTAGCTTTCCAGAGGCATAAGCTCAACAATTTTTAAGCTTGTGTGTAACTGAACTGTTGCAATTTTATTCCTTTCTATTCCCCCTGCCACAATCAAGCACGAGTCACAATTTTGTGTCCCCACTCATCAATTGCAAAGGATATTTACTCCTCAGCCACCTCAAGTTAGCCCCTTGCCTTGTCTATCCCTAGTAAAAACCAACAGTATGAGTTACAAACATAGAGAACACAACCAATCTGCTCTGTTGTAAAGATGCAATACAACGCCTCAGGAAAAAATTGCCATAAAATCCAAATTCCTACGGCTCTGACAATCACTCCACACAAGTTTATAATGGATGTTACATACCCTGCAAAAACTTGGTGCTCATTGTATAAGGTGTTTCCACCAGCACACCACAAGGGCAAGCACAATATGACTAGGGCAAGGACACAATAGGGACGACAGATACTTCTCAAGTTCATATCAATGCACAAGTGAGCTCTGTCACACATACATACAAAGCCAGAGCTTTTCAAGATACATTTAAGAGATTTGCCAACAAACTCATAACAGCGCACACCTCTGAAGGAATAATATTAGGCATGACCAACAGGGTCTATGGAGAAAACTTAAGGCGTTAAGAATCTCTACCTTTAGCTTCTGATTTTTATTTTAGGATTTGTGTTTGGAGGGTGTTTTGCCTTTCCCATGTCACCTTTACTGCGTTTTTTATTCTATATAGCGCCAAATACTTGAAACCTCTTAAAATATATGAACATTGACCAATACAATCAGTTAGATATTTTTCATAATCTACATATGCAGTTTTTTCTTTCAATTTCAAAATTTAGGGAAGGAAAGCAAAAGGCACTTAGAGAAAGACAGGACAAACTAAACTCAAATAATAAAATTTAAGAATTGCAGTTTTTGTTAATATTGAATCCTAAAATATTTCAAAAACAATTAAATTTCAACATTTCAGGTCAATCTAAAATTTGTTAACCTTTTGATTTTAAATACTTCTTTTGGTTCACGCCAAAAACGTTTATACCCAAACCAAACAACCCTAGCACTACCAGAAACAAACAACTGTGCTCAATCGGAAAATTCTACCTACTGCTGAGAAAGCCAAAGTATAACATTGATCATCCAATCTTTTCCAATCTCAAAGGAGA
Organism: Eucalyptus brandiana; assembly: GCA_014182725.1. Lineage (NCBI taxonomy): Eukaryota > Viridiplantae > Streptophyta > Magnoliopsida > Myrtales > Myrtaceae > Eucalyptus > Eucalyptus brandiana. Next base: position 38,426,376 of record CM024669.1, read on the forward strand.
ACAGTAGGCACTGTCAATGACATGCTCTTCCTGTTTACATATGTATATTAGACAGGGCACTGTCATCCATGTCACGATATTATTAATGTCCATCACAAGAACTTTGCTGTGCACTCTACTTAAGGGAGCAGCCCCATTTATGTTTATAAATGAGAGTCTAGTCACCATTTGTGTGCATAATAAAAAAATGTGAGTTTTAGCAGGGAAACCTATTCGACATGGTGAGCCTCTACTCCTGCCAGGATGATGAACATCAATAACATCAGAGGTACATTGTCATGCATACTGCTTAATGGATGCAACAGCCAAAAGTAACTGCCAGTACTGTCAACGCCTAACATTGGATTCCATATAATACCTCACCCACAAGTCATTTCTCACACAACTAGACACCTTTCCAGTGGAGATCCATTTACAAATCAATTATCAAATATTGGAAGAGAATGTAGAGAGATTTCCAAAATCAAATCATCAGGATCCATATAGTATTTCACCCACAAGTCATTTCTCCCACTCTAGGTGATATCTTTCTTGTTGGACTATTATCATTAAACCAATAGCCCCATTATCACCTCCACTAGTAGTTGACCGCAAATACACTATCTCTTATTATTGATACTTTTCAACCAAATTGCAGACACGCCTGGCATAAAGAAATTTCATTAACTGTTAGCCTGAAACTTGTCCAGTTCAAAAGCATCTTCATCCACAGAGTTGTGAATATCTCTGCAGTCGTTCTTTTCGTCTCACTCATATGAACCCAGACATCTTGACCTAATACGTGAATGTTGCCCAACTCAGCAAAGGAAGTCTGCTATCATGTTAACATCCTCCACAACTGGATTTCTCAGCAACAATGATAAATTATAATAAATGACATGTTGAAGCTTATTAAACATTTTCTGCAATTATCTGATTTTGTGAGATATTATGGCAAAGAAGTGCCCTTTATGACCAATACGCATGCACAAAACACAAAACTAGAAATAGGACAATTAAGTTGTTCCAGATTAAATTCTCAATTAACTTCGCGTAGACAACTAATTATATACAAGATTGTCAGGATTGGGATGAAAATCATAAAATCCTACAATTTCAATTATTGAAGTCCAAAATGTGAATTTCATTTTGCTTTATTCAATTGCATATGCATTAACGTGAAAAAGAGAGAATAAACCCGAACGTAGTCCAACTTAATAGAAGGTCATTACTGAACTTTTGCAGTCTCTACATTCAACTTAAACATAAATAATATCCTGTCATATTGTTCAATGTTCAAACAAAGCAGTACTTTAAGTGGGCCAATCAAGTTTCACATGGTAATTTGACAAAACACCCTGTAACATCACAAGAAAACATGCAAACATCCGCTGATTAATAACCATCCTTTATGGGCACATCCACTGTGACCCTTACCCAAAAAAGAATCCACATTCCATGCTGATCATCGCTCTCACTAACTAAGCTAATTTTGGTTGAATGAAGAAGAAAATTGGGCCCACTTTTAAGTGATTTATATACTGAGTGGTCATACTATCACGACCCTACAATCTGAGTCACTGTCCTGAAAACTATCACATCCTATAGAAGATGTGAAGAGCCAGTACAAAGATGTTCTCATAGTGTACAGATCATTTTATCAATGAAATAAAGGACAAAATGTTGGAAAAAAAATTCTTTTTCATCAGTCAAATGAATATTACTGCCAACGGAACTCCAGAAACACTTGCCCCACATCAATATTAAAGCTACATCTGATTAAATTCGAGATTGTCAACCACAAAGATCCCCTCTGAATGCAACATATTATACTGCTGTACTCATCTAATTGACTTGAACGATACCCGCTACAGCAGAATTCCACAAAGATATACAGTATAGAAATGAAGAGAAGCAACAAACCAAGATCTGAGAAAAGCTCTGCTGATCAGCGCAACACTAAAGTCAACAAATGACATGCAAGTGAACCATTAAGAATACCGAATAAACCCACTTTTTAGTGCCTTTTTTTTAATTAAAGCCACTTCCAAGGACGGCAAAGAATTTGACACTTATGTCTGGTCTGTATCCTGAGAAAATAAAACTCAGAACTTGTTGCAGCTAAAAGATTGCCGACAATTAGATGTTCCAATCTTTACAAGAAAGGAGGAAAATACCGACTCAATGGTGGAAATGAAACTTAATGTATTGAAGATGAAAGTGAAACCATGACCTCCTCTTTTGGGAAAAAAATTTCTATAATTCTTGAAGAAGGAAATCTGAAATTATTCCCCGTTCTTCCCTAGTCCCAATGGGGAAGAGAAATGAAAAGAAAGAGGGGAAAAATACCCGTTAGCAAGAATCCTGTGTTGAAGGAGAAGCCAATCTTGTACAATCCTTGGGAGGGAGGAACTGCTAAAGTACACAAGATGCTAAAATACCCAACTGTTTAGCATCCCATCACAGCACAATTATACACAAAGTTACTTGAACTCTTTCTGGCGAGCATGTTCCAACGCGGAGGGCCTTCACTTGGAACCCATGAATTGATCTCTATGAAAACTTCACCTGGTGTCCTTGGTCCACCAATGACGATAAGACTATCTCCACAAGCCCTGAAGGCAATACCCCAACCATTCATTGAGTCTGCACGTTCAGGTAATCTCCCAACTGTATACCACACCCTCCTTTCCTTATCATACTTTCTCACCTCCATGTCAGCATAATCAGCTGCATACAGCTCATTGTTGACCACTGCAACCAGAGGAGGTGCTTCCGCCGCTGCAGGCACCTCAGCCTCCCTCGCAGCACCTCCCCTCACAGGCGACATATTAGGAATTACAGTCCAAGTTTGTGTCCTTAGATCATACTCCTCCCCACATGTGAGAACTCTTGGCTGACCCGTTTCGCTTCTACCAATACCACCGATGACATAAAACTTGTCATCCATAAACACTCCTGAGCACATCTTTCTGGGTGTGTGCATGTTACTAAGAGGCAACCACCTTTGAGTCTCGGAATTGTACATCTCTGCAGAGCTAAAAATGTTCCCCTGCGAATCACAACCGCCGGCTAATATTGCTATCTCCCCAAGGCTCGCAGACCCAAATAAGCATCTCGGAGCATTCATCCTCATTCCAGAAGTCCATGAATGTGTTAGAAGGCTATATTTGTATATCACATGCGAATTTGTCATATCCTTAGTGAACACAAGAAGCTCTGTACCCACTGCTAAGGATTCCTTATCAGGAAATATGACATATTCGTTGGAGATCATTCTGGGTAAATGCATCCACCGACTGCGAATAGGATCAAAAGCTTCCCATTCGAGTAAATGGCAAGAAAAATAAATCCAGTGCTCAATCACACGATTCTGCTTACGCAATCTATAAAGCTCACCGCTCTTGATCAAATTCCGAAAGCTCGAATTCAACAAGGCTAAGGAACCATAATCAGATCTCGAGCAGCGGATGAGACAGCTGATCGAGTTGTCCCTCCCAATGGCACCTATGAGGGATTCCAAATGCGAATTATCCCCAGCATGACGTTGATCACTGGATTGTTTTCCCGAATCCTGAGCGAGCTGATCTATTTCTTGCAACTCAGAGGCTTCAGAAAGCCTCAATGACTTCCTGCGCGGTTGATCTTCATTGCTGTCAATATCCCGAGAATGCTTGCTACTCCCGATGTCGATTTCAAGCCGGAAACTCATGCAACCTGCCCAACTGCTTTCTGACTGGCAAGAGTTTGCAAGCACCCTCGGGATCAGACAGGACCGACCTTCCAACATGTCTCTGTTATTCTACTGGGGAGAACCCAAAAATCACTAAAACACTCGCCCTCTGATTTATCAGCCCCGCCGTTCTTTCTTCGTTTCTTTCTCTCTTTTTCACCCTTACACCCAGAAAAATGAAGACGCCCTAATCAAAATTGCGACTTGCGAGCACCGAATGTCCCAGCAAAGTCTGTTTACACACAGAAAGCACCTGTGTTAGGGGCCAAAGAAAGAAGAAATTGAAGTCGATACAATTCAATCCAACTAAACTAGTCCTATCGATTTCGCATGGAAAAATTTGAAAAAAGACAGAATCCTCTTCTCCATCGCGATCTTTTGTTAATAAATGCTATGCACCAAAACGCGATTCAATTCAGTAAAAGAGAAACGAGAGAAACAAATCGGACCGGACAGCAAACGAAACGGAATCGCTCGATTCGTTTCAAAAGAATCGAAAGAACCTGCAGACGGCAATCCACGCCGGCTCCAAAATTCGATTGGAAAAAAGGAAATTAGCTGGGGCAGCCCGCCCGGTATTCCGAAGACGAAGCTGCAGATCTATTTCGCTTTGCGCACCACGAAAGGGACGCACATCGAGATTGAGAAAGACGAAGAAGAAGCCGAAACCCAAAAAAAAAAAAAAAACAGAGGAAGAAGCAAAAAAACTCACGAGAGCAAGAATTAGAGAGCTAGACTAGATCCGCCACTAATCTCTACGAGAAGGAACACAATGCTTCCTCCCTAAACCCCACACAAACAAAAAGAAGAAGAAGAAGAAGAAGAAGAAGAAACGAAACTTCAGAGGGGCATCGCAGGAAGAACACAAACCAAAAAAAAAAAAAAAAAAAAAAAGGAGGAGGAGGAGGAGGAGGAGGAGGAGGAGGATTTGGACGAAAGCGAGAGAGAAAAGCGCGGCGAGGGAGAGATAACAGCAAAACGGGAATGGAAGGGAGAACTTACAGGGGATTGGATAAGGAGCGGCGGAGGAAGGTGAAAAGGGTAGCGCAACTTTATTGGGCGGTAATTATAATTATTAAGTTTTTAGGCTAAACCTCCAAACAATCATCAATCTCCCTCCCCCCTCCTCTCTCTCCTTCCCTCCCTCCCTCCCTCTCTCTCTCTCCCCTCTTTCTCTCTCTAGGCAGCTTCCGTTCTTCGCGTTCTCCGACTTCTTCTCCCCTCTCTGCAAATCAGAGCAAAACTTTGGCTTCGCCTCTGGCTGGAGCGAACCGAAGGAGGACCCCCCCCTCCCCTCCCCCCCCCTCTCTCTCTCCTCTCTCTTCTCTCTCTTCACTCTCTCTCTCTCTCTTCTCTCGCTTGGCTCGCTTTAATATTTTAATCGCGGTCCTAACAATGTATAACCACGACAAAGCCCTCGCAAATCGCCGGATCTTTTTTCCTCTTTTCCTCCTCTTTTTTTTTTTCCCCCTGCCTTCCCCACACCGCTTTTCCTTGATATAATAACGAGAAGAAAATAGAATAAAATAAAATAACCCGCAATCCGCCAAAATTTACCTCGATTAAATCCCTTCGGAATAATATCTATAACAAGAAGGAAAAAAAAAAAAAAAGAAGAAGAAGGAGAAGAAAAGCTCTCCCCCCGCCGCCCCCGAAATTCATCCATCATCGCCTACGTCATACCTTAAGCATCGTTAAAGCCGCAGAGCCTCTCGATCGATCCGATGATGGACGATGCGCTTCTCCGCCCTCTCGAATCGGAAGAAAGCCGCCGTCGCCGTCGCCTTCGCCGTTGAGTGGCTCAGCAAAGCTGGTGGCGGGAGGGGAGCGCAGAGTTTGTGTGCGCGCGTGTTTTGGGGGGAAGGGAGGCTCTCTGAGGCCAATCGAATTCGGATTTAATAAACGATGCATCTTGGCTCGCCTTTTTCCATTTCGGCCGAATTATTCTCTCCCTTTTTTTTCAAATTGGATTTTATTTTATTCTGTTATGCTCTGCCTTTTTGGTTCTCCTCGGTGATCGTTGACGTGGAGGGTGGGAGAGGAGGATGTGGCGGGGTGGGGGTGGGGGTGGTGGTGGCGGCGGCGGCGGCGACGGCGGGAGCGGGACCTCTTCCCCTCGTTGTCTTGTTCGGTTTTCCCTCCGTTTTGGCTTCCTGCGGGCGCCGTTTTAGCTGGCCACCGGTGGTAGCCGGTGGTGCGGACACGTGTTGACCGGGTAAAACGAAACTGTCCCTGTCGCGAGGGAAGACCCCCGCGCCCGGCTGGGCCGTTCCCAGGGCGCCTTTCGCGCCGTTGGATCATCGACTGGTCCAACGGATCGTGCGGTCGATGTCCGCCCCCCCTCTCTCTCTATCTGCTTTCTTCGCTTTTTCGCTTTACGGTCAGCGGTCAACGGGCGGAGGGGGTTAACAGGTTCGTATCGGCTTCTTAGGGGAAATGATTGTGTGCGACGCGGCGTAGGTGAGGGTTTAGTTTGTAGCTGTTGCCGCCCTTTCGGGCCTTTCGGTACTCGTTTCGCGTTGCTGTAATGATGCCCGTGTTGACCGGTCAAATTCATATTTCCGTAATTGTTGAACATGAATCCCATGATCGTTTTTGATTTCCCTATCGCCGACTTTGAGTTATCTTTGATTTTCTTTGCCTAACCCTCCTAGAAAAAGAACATATGCCATTTTTTTAAAAGAAATGCTTGTAGAAAAATATATAATGATCCGTATCGATTTTTTTTTTTTCTGATTTGATAAATTTCTAAATATTTCTCATCAATTAAAATGCAAAACGTTATAACTTTAGAAAATTGAAAAACGATCTTAATCAAACATCAGTCATTATAAAAGTTTATTAGAGCAAAGTTTTCGGATGATTAAATTCAAATCTAGGACGGATATTGTTCTAAATCAAAACGATGACATCTGTAACTTTCATAATAAGTGAAAATGAACAATCAATTATGTCAAAATCTTTGCATTGTTTTAAAAGCACTGTACATTTCCAATTATGTTAAAAGGAATCGACTTCGAGACGTGACCTGATGGAAACAGGATGCTAGACAATCCATGCGGATCAAGCTCATGATCTTCAACACGTATTGAGCCCATCATCTCAAACATAAGAATCTCACACGCACACGTAAGACATAATCCTTCTCCCTAGAAAAATTCGAGAAAATCTCGAGAGACATGCTTGGAGTAGGTGGATAGAGAAAGAGAGAGAGAGAGATCATAATGACAACAACTTCAATAGTTATCTATTGGCGAAGAGATTCTACGCAATAATGTGATCTCCCCCTCCCTCCAAAATTAGGCATTGATCTGGCTACATGGGGATGGCGCGATGCGCATGTACGTGGTATACTTTATCTTAGTCGGAGATGGGGTCGGCCACGATACTTTTCAGCCTATCATCATGGAAAAAACTAATCATATCACCCCACCACCCTATTACCATTTCGTCTCTTTCCGTCGCCCACCGTGGGACCCGCCGTCTCTCTCCTTCCGATTTTCCCGTCGAAGCATATTAGTTGTATAAGCTCTCGCGCTTCTGCGTGTGGACGCGTTCGTGTACTCTCCTCTGCTTATTTCAATTTGAAGATGTCAACGAAGAGAAAAATAGGTCCGGTCCGTGAGCCACGCTCCTCCGCCGTCGCCTTGTTATTTTACGGGTGAAATTTTGTGATATCAACGCTAATCAATCTAAAAACTCAAGTTATTATATGAATGTGTGGTTTAATATCTAAGTATTTCAACGTTTCATCTTACGCATAATCTGAACTTTGATCCGATACTAGAACATGAAAATATGTGATAGGAGTGGCAAATAGGGCTTAAAAAAATTTGAATTTGAGACTAACTATTCTAAAGATTTGAAATATTAAATAAATGTGTGATTTGATATATAGTTATGCAAACATAATGAGAGCCGCTGTAAATATACCATAAGCTAATGAACTCGAACTGGGTAAGGTCTAAGATCGAGTACGAGCATGAGCTACTTTGAAGATTGGTCCAGGAATCATATCCTCGCCCATCTCTTCTTTGCATGAATTAACGAAGAACTTATGACTTCCATTGGCAGACTCCCAAAGGCCCAGATTTTCAAGCTCTCCTCAAAAGTGAAAAATCATTGCAAAAGCATAAAATCACGTGTAATTCATGCTCGATCCTTTTGCACTGCTTACATAAATTTCGCTGCTTTTCCTCATGTGATCCGACACGAAACGACATAACATAGATTTTGAACGTCAAACAACTTTCTCTCATGCGCACTTTAATACCTAGTAAAATCGAAGTATTTGACAATCGCATTCGGAAGAAAGGACCACCCTGAAAATAAGAAAATAAGATAAACAATCCGTTAAAATATTTACCCAATAATTTAATCAGCTCGAATATCTTCACAGGTGTGGTCAAATTATTTTAATGCCAATTTACAATCACAACCGCGGGCACGCCCGTACGGACGGTCCCCGTGGCGGTTATGGTTCGTGATACGATTACGTGTGCGGATTTCGGTCGTAACCTTTGAATGTTTTTCGACGCGAAGGAGGCTTTACGGTCTGGTCCAAAAAGACGGGGGCCCCCACCCGCCCTCCCGTGCTTCACAGGGGAAGAAAATCGAAACGCCGTCCTCGAGCGAAATCCCGATAATGCCCCCGCGATCGCCCCCGCCGTAATCGCCGTCCAATTTTCCCCGGTGGAAAAAGACCCGCTCGCCGCGTTCCGTTTCGTGGGGGCGGTGGCATGCGGGGACCCACACCCCACCCCCCCGGGCCGTCGCTACTGACCGCGTCAACACGTGCGAAGCCCACGTCCCCCTTTCGATGATCTCAAAAAGAAAAAGGCATTATATTATATTGTATTTTATTATATGGTCTATTCACATTATGGAAACTATAATTTCTTTTCAACGGGGAGGTGAACCGATTAGATTTTGGGGACACGTCGAAATCCGATGGCTGAAAACGACCCCCTATCCTCTCAGTCGCCAATCACCGTGCATCGAATGATAAGGGACCATTTCTCATTTTTATATTCCTCTTCGCTTGTGCTGTTTTTATCATCATTATTATTTAAGCCTACACTTAACATAATACTATGGCCAAAAAGACTTTCGTAGCGCCACACCGCAGCACTCGCATAATATAAGCAGTATGAAATGGCCAACTATTATTCGGTGCCGTCGGATAATTCTAAATTAAAAGAATAAAATATAATTTAACGATTAGTCGTCACTCATCTTTCTCTAAGTTAAGTCTATTGCTATGCTCACGGGCCTTTTCGTTGCTAGTATACATTTTCTTTAAAAAGATTGAATGAGGACCTATTACTTTCAAGATAGTTGTTTAATTATCAACACTTCAAATACAGTAGATTGGAAAAGACATATGGCTAATCTATGATTTGAAAACGAAAATAGAACCCAATAATTATGGTCTGGTAATTTCCCTTAATGGTTTGATTTTCTACGGATAAGATCACGTGGCTTGATGGAGCTTGTGGACGTGGTAGCCCGCCGGGCGACTTTCTATGGAGTCCTTGATTAATTGGCAAGCATTGAAGTTTACGTGCGCATCGAACTCGTTTACTGATGAACGGGCGGATGCGGCCCAGATTTGGTCGGTGGTCCCCACCGGCTTTTGCTCTCCTATTACGTCTTTCCCGATCCGAACCAACGGCCCACGATCCGCCACACCATCCCAGTTTGACCCCTCGACCCCATCACCCCCAAGAAAAGGAAAAAAATAAATAAATTAGAAATACCCACTATTTATCTTCTCATCCCCTAACCCAAAAAAAAAAAAAAAAAAAAAAAAACAAACAAAAAAAGTCTTCTCCTCCTCTCTTTTCATTGGAGAATAAAAACGTGTCACCAACAGAAGGACCCGTTCATTTCCTTAATTCATCAAGACAAGACAACATGAGAAAAACAACCCGTCCCTTCGTTCTCTAAAACGGCTAAGCGACATTATTTTATCAATTTCTCCGTCGAGTAATATAATAAAGTGAGTCAATTTTGATCGCATTATGGGCGCCGTCGTATGATTTAGTAAAATGATTTCGACGAGCGGACGGCCATAAATATTTAAACCCATAGGTCGATCCATCCATCCATCGTTATCATTTAAATATACAGTAACCTAGCGATCTAATGACGCCCCGATTAAATTAGTAGGCCTCAATCGATGGGGATGCGCATCGCACGTGCTGCCTAGAGGCATGTGTGCGTGTGTGCAGCGAAATGAAGACACCCGTCTCGGAATCCGAGTCACGTGTCCGTGCACGTGGGGAGCTATTCATGGCACGGCGCATGGTTCCTTGTAAACAAAAGAAGAGTTAAAAAAGATGATAAATAAATAAATAAATAAATAAAAAGAGGAAAAGAAGAAGGGAAAAGAAAAGGAGAGCGCACTTCGTTTTTCGTCCAAAGGAAGGCGGTATTAATTAAAAAGGAGATTAGGCAGCCGCCTAAGCTGCATGAGCGAGAAAAGAGGGGGAGGGGGGATTAATTTAGTGGGAGGGATCGATGAGCGCGTGCCACGTGGAGGGATGTCCGCCCGTGCCGGCTTTTTCCTTCCAATCGAGATTGAGGTGATAATCTAGATTAATTGGCGGTGACATGATTCATGTGCTTATGTTCTTAACTTTAGCTTTTGGCAGTATTTATTGAAAGGGGGGAAGAAGATCGAAAAGGTGGTGGAGAGCCAGAGGGCATGGGATTTTGGGAAGACCCAATTCATGTCGGTAAAATACCTTGTGCTCCATTGGGAAAAAAAGTTGATCGAATGAGCTGGCCTTTTCTTTCTTGATGGGTGTTTTTTTTTTTTATTTTATTTTATTCATTTACTTTGCGAATCCTCTCGTTCTTGGTCAAATTAAAATAAATAAATAAAATTATTTTCATTTTCAGTTTTGAGTCGATGCCCGTGTTAAATTTTCGAGATGAATGTTTTTCTCGTTTAGAAAGTTACGCCTAGTCGGGTGCAGGTTCCGATGTCCTTTTTGAATGAATTGAGAAAGAATCGTCGGAATTTTTCATCGGTACTTTTCTATTTTAATAAATCCCTCTTTTACCTCTCCTTTTTGCAAGACAATGATTCCGAAGATTGATTCGCACCTGTCTTGTAAGTGCTGGCCAAATTTTAATATATCGATCTCGGGTGAGTCTCGGAATGAGATGATTTTATCTTTAATCCGGTGATTTGTAATCTAATTCTACTTAGACGTGGCCAAATGACACTAGGCATATGCATGGAAATTGCTCGTGAAAGAGATTGATCGGACAAGATTCCCTCTTGCCTTTTTTTCCCCCGCTCCCTGTAAGCCCATTAGAAGGAAACTTCCATATGAAGTATAAGAAATTAGCAATATATTCTTTATTCTTTTTTTTTTGGTCGGTAAAATATTCTTCTATTCGAAATAATGAAAAATATCTACATTATAAAGCAAGTTTTTGAAATCTCTTTCTAAACTATTTGAAAAAGTTTCAACAGAGCTCATCCTTGCAATGAAATCGCCTGTAGCAATGGAAGGCGAACAAATGACACATAAGATAATCATTTACAAGTTCCAAATACAGTCTCATATTATTATTATTATTATTATTATTATTAAACAAACTAATATTATTTGACATGGGAATTACATGTCGAAACTTTTTGAAAATTTTATGAATATTTAAAACCGCTTCATCACTCTTGCAGATGTAACTCATATGGAAATTTAGCATTTTAAAATTTATAATGATAATCAAGAAATTCTATAATAAAAAAGAAACGTCACTTGGAAATAGTTTATTTGGAAAATAATTGAATACTGCGAGTTCATTTGTCTTGTACATGTAAATTCATTTTATCATTTCACACATATTCTACTTCCCTTTTCACAGAAAAATTGAACTCAGCATGGGCCATTTTTATTCTCCTCGATTGTTCGATCATTTCTTCTAAATAATTATCAGCTTTGAGTAATACTAAATTAAATATTGCATATCACTATGCTTTGTATCGAATCAAACCAAAGCTACCCTAATCGTCTATGATGTATTGTCTCGTTCTCATAAAGTTGATATTCATACTTATAATCCTGAGATATTTCCTCTACAACTTTTCTATTTTCCCTGGCAAAACCTTAAAAAAAAAAAAAAAAAAAAAGTTATTCCAAGAAGCCATTTAATTAAAATTCGCCAATAAACACGAGAAAAGATTCTGGCGTGCGATAAACACCACAATTATATTTATCCTCCACCGGTCCCACTTCAGAACTGGAGGCGATGCCTCCCCCAATGATGTCCGGACACGTGTTGACCGCACGCGATCGAGGCCCTGCGATGCCGCGAGGAATTATTTTTGGACGGCGCCACCTGGCAGCGCCCATTACACAAGTGGCAAAATCACAGCTGGTGCGGACACCTCCATGATTCACATAAAAAAATATTAATTACAAAAAAAATAATAAAATAATAAAATAAAAAAACAGAGAATAATTCGGAATTCAACCGCAACTAGAAAAAGCAGCCACAAGCTTCCAAAATCCCATTTAAGCCGAGACACGTCATCCCTCATTGACTTTGTAATTTTTCTATTGCAACGTAAGGCCTTTAGCTTGTGTAGTACAACGCTTGCATGTACGTATCTCAATAATTAACAATTTACGAAAGCAATTGGGGACGATTCGCTTTGGATCCGATGCGAATCCGATCGTTGTTTTTCGCCGTATTTTATTTGTTATTTATACGGCAAAGATGAACTTCCAATTTCTACCGATTCCTCGGATGAAAAACGAATACAATTGGGGGAAATTGCCTCTTTTTTTGGCGGCTCTAATTAATTTCGTCTAGGTGGACAGCTTGCGAGAAAGCATTGCACGCAAAGGTTTCTCTCTCTCTAAACCGGACACAATAATTGAGAGAAAGAAGAAAGGGGACATTACGCACATTAAAAGAGCGTATGCTTAAGACAACAGGAATTGCATTGTGTCTCTATCGTACAATTAAAGTTCGATTCTTTTGTTTTTCTCTTTTTCCCTTTTCCTTTTCCTTTTTTTCCCCTTTCTCTTTTCTTTTGGGTTTTTAGCGGTGCTGTTTTGTATCTTGCTTTGGATTTGCTAATAAGGGAGGGGGAGGGGGGGGGGTGGTGAAATTGGGAGAGGACTTCCTCACCCATGCGACATGTATGGTCTTTCAATTGCATAAATGTCTGCTTTCTTTTTTTGCACTTTGGAAAATATAGGGTTAGAGGTCCCCATTCCCCAATGACAAAGTGGGTTCAAATCAAATGAGAATAAAAGCTTGTTCTAATGCTCTTTTGCTTTATTAGTTTCCACATCAATCACATACTTAGGATCAAAGCATAAGCATATAGTGGAAAAAGCTAGTTGAGGACCAATTAAAGTCATCCCCACGAATTCAGGAGAAATTATCCCATCAGTCATATGCCTATAGCGCGAATGTCACATCAGTCGTAAACTGTTCGTAAAATTCTAAACGCAAGTGAACGTGTCGAACAAGTAATATAATAATAAGAAAGAGTATCGTCACATAGAGATTGATGATTAATAAACTAATTAAATACTAAAATAGATTAATTATAAAATTTATCTAACAGATCAAAATATAAATTTAAAACAAAATTTGGAGATTAAATGCAGTAAATCAATCAGATAAATTTGTTAGACCATCCGATTTCACCATAACCACTGGATATAAATTTCAAATTATTGTGGGTATAAGAACGATATCAAACATGTGATAGCAAAATTTCCTAATCTATTTATTATCCTATCTCTAGGTATAACAAACCTACTTAGTTTATTAATCCACTATATTTAAACATAAGTGCATTAAAAACTACGAATATTCCTGGCTTACAATTAGTCTTTTGGATCACAAATAATGCGGTATATCTATATTCACATTTAATTATGGTTATATATTATAATGAACAATTGTATATTATCACTTCTTAGTCTCAAACATGCACATTAGATCATTCAAGTAGTGGCCAGTCACTCAAAATCATTATGCACAATAATATAAAACTCACATAAATGAAATCAATTGCAAAATATAAAAATCATGAAATTCACATCATCATGGTTATGCTATATCGTAGTTCTAACAAAAGAAAATTAGAAAATAGTAGAATAATAAATAAAAATATAAATCAAACCCAATATCTTGAATCAAAGAATAAGAATTATGTCATCACTTTTGTCTTTTCTTAAAAATACTTGAAAATTTTTCAGAATAATGAAAAACGATCTAACAAAAACCCTAAGTACTACCTCAGGCTCTCAATGGTCTCCTATAACATATATCCAAGATCCTTTATCTCCAAACAATTAGGTAGTAAATCAAAGGATCTTTGATTTGATATCTATCTCCCATTGTTTTTTGATTTGAATTCTTGATCTTTGCCTTTCTTTTCCTTATCTTCTTCATATCTCATTATTTTGCATAAACAAGGAAAATTCAAATAATAAGAAGGAAATCCAAGTATTTTTTCATAGATATTGCATTATTTGTTGCCTAAAATAGATGAAACAACTCTTATAGAGTTATCATAAAGTTTTCGATTTTTACCAATTTAATTTTATCATTCTCCACGAAATTCTAATGCGCTAATGTAGCAATGTATCACGTAAGACGATCAGCGGTGACTGAACCACTAAGAGACAAAGTGGACTAGTGGTGAAATCTATAGTAGCTTTGTGAAATCAAGGCTGACTACACTCCCGCTTTCTTGAAAAAGCACAAGACGTAAATCCATCAGTTTCGAGGTTCTTATCATCCATTATAGACCACAGAGCTAAGGTAGCGCATGGTAACGCTCCTGTTTCTCCCAATTTACGTTCTTTTGTTCCTCGGAACAAAAAAAAAACGTAAAACCTGTTTAGTAAAACATTTGTTCAGGAACAATTTCTCAATTTTTTGTTCTCGTTTTGTTCAGGGAACAGTTTTGAGAAGTGAAAAAAAGTTGCTTCTTGTTCAGGGAACAATTTCTAGAAGTAAATTGATTTTCTTTTTTTAATTTTATTTTCTTGCTTTGCGACCACCGTCAACCGCTCGGAGCCACCGCCCACCGCCGCCGGTCGCCGCCCGCCGTTGCCGCTGGCCCACCAACCGCCGACCGTCACTGCCGATGGGCTTCCGGCGGCGGTTGGCGGTGACGGTCGGTGGCCAGCGATCGTGCAGCGGCGGCAGCTGGCGGGCCGGCGGCGGCGGCGATCCGTCAAAGCAAAAATAAAAAATGAATAAATATAAAAAGAAATTGTTGCGTTACCAAACGCATTTCTATTCTTTTTCTATTCCGGGAGTAGAAATTTTGTGTCGTTACCAAACGGGTTCTTTTACTCGAAATTGTGTTAGAGAGCGAAATAGAAAAGAACTATTTCGAAAAAAAACTCTTAGGGAATAGAAGCGTTGTCATGCGCAGCCTAACTTAACTTTAGCTCTAGTAACAGAGGCCAATAAACAGCTCACGTCTTCTTCGGGAAGATGGAAAATTGAGGCACGTTCTTCACGCGTTCAATGGAACTACCATGGCAAACGGGGTATTATGCTACCCAACATGTGTTGAAGAGAAGATATTGCTTTAGTTCTAGCAGCATCAAACTTTTCTAACCTTCCACCTTTAGATAGGTCATATGGTGGGTCTATTTTTCCTGGCGAAAAAATGTCCAAAAAATCAAAATCTTTTATATGATGACTAATTCAATTTTAAAATTTTCAGTTGTACAAATTTAGTTCTAAGTATTTGATAATTTGTCCATTTTCTCATTTCCATCAATTTTGATTGGAAATCGATGACGACTATTTTATGTGACATGAACAATGTTGACTTGGGCAAATTTGGCAAATTTTTATTTTCTAAATATTTTATTATTTATTTATATTTTAGTAACGAACGAGACATTTCAACCTTGATTGTTATGAAGATATCGTGTCCATGGCTGGTGAAGAAAATTGATATATATATGATTTTATTTTATATTTAAATTTTCCTTTTTTTATTTATTATAATGATAAGGGTATGCGGCCATTGTTCGAGGCTCAGAGAGGGCTTGCAAAGCCCTTGTCCAGTGGCTAGAGTGGGTTGCCAAGGCTGCTAGCCCTTAATGGTAAAAAAAAAGTAAAACCAAAGAAAATAAAGGAAATAAATTAAATAAGTAAAATTCAGATAGTTTTAGAAAATTAAAATTATACACACACACATATATCAGTGCAGACCGTGTTACGTAGGACAATTGACATCAATGCCAATAATTTTTGACCAAATTTGGCCAAGATGACTACATTAGCAAATTATTAAAATATTTATAACTAAATTGATATAATTAAAAAGTTTTGGAATTAATAAACCATCGTAAATCACTAACGAAGATGTCAATTATCCTATTTTATATGATTGGTATTGACATAGACAATATTTATAGTTTTTGAAATTATTATTTATTATTTATTATTTTGTTTATTGTCGTGGCTGACGAACGCTAGACAAGGGGCCTGAAAGCCCTTGCCATCGTTAGCAAGGGTTGTGGCCCTCACTTAGGCCCTCGCCACCCATAATGGCAAAAAAAAACTATAAAAAGTTCAAAATAATTGTAAAATTGTTTATGTCGTCACTAGTTGTTTTACATGGCACAATCGGTGTCCACATGAATCTACGGCCAAAGTTAGTCGAGAATACTAAATTTACAAATTATTAATATATATCTATATCTAAATTGGTCAAATTGAAACATTTAGAATCGAATAGCATCGATATAATAGATTTAAGATTTCTTTTGTAATTTTCTCAAACATCATCTTACTATTCATCGTGATTTTAAGGTCAAGGCTATATTGAAGTATGGAAAAACATAATGATTCTTACGAAAGAAGTGTTGAAATAGTCCTTTGTGATACTTTTATTTTTGAATTGCATTCGTTCGTATAAATTTCTTAAAGGTGCGAATAATAATCATTCTATTCAAAAAATCAAATTTTAGAAATTGATTTTTTTTTTTATTTTCATTCAGTGGACGAGTTTTTGAGCAAAAATACGTGTTTAATAATGACATAAAATTTTTATTTCCAAAGTCAAAATTCGTTTGATAACGGCATGAAACTTCTCCCTTTCGAGCATTGGTGGGAGACGAATGGTGGATGATGGGCGGCTAGTAGCGAGAACAAGCGATGAGAAATTTTTTTATTTTTTATTTTTATTCGAAATATAGAAAAGTAAAAAAGTCTTACTCCTCATTTATGTTCTAAATCTATTTCCATGTTAAAAATTTGTTTCAAAAAAATAAAAATTACATTACATTACTAAATAAATTTCTATTCCAAGCTGTTACCGGAAATAGAAAAATTAAAATTTAGAAAAAACAAAACAGTTACCATACGTGCTCTTATTAACCAAAGTATTCCAAGGTATAAATAAGACCCTTCTAATTTGTCTGTAGCTTCTTATCTTTCATCCACATGCATTAGACATAAACACAAGAATAAGCATCTATCACATCGATACACCCAACTCTCACGCTTGATGATTTTTGACACATGATTACGACATATCCAAGTGAATGCATGTGTCCATGGCATATGAATAAAAATACATTTCCTTTAACTAAGAGGAGGGTATATATTCCATCTTTATTTAATGCTATTTAAAACCAAAAAGAGAATTAAATAAACTCGTTCGAGGGCTATATGATTGATAGAATCGGTCGGCACCAAAAATATAAAGTTATGTTGGAAGTCGGAACAGATGCCTTTTTTTTTAGGGATCTCCATGCATTTCAATTTCATAATGTTCATTGGCGAATTATTGTAGAACATATTCAATTATTTCCCTCTGAAAGGAATGGCCAGTCGCAACGGCCACCTTTTGAACCAGAGCATTAAAGTCAATTTAGCAAAAAATAGCCAATTCGATAGGTCAGTAGAAGAGACGTATTCCTTGTTCCCACCCTCCATTTCAACAAGAACATATCTCCGAGACACTTTTAGGCATACGTCAACTTCAAAAGTCTCTCTCCCTTTCTCTCTCTCCCTCTCCCTCTCCCTCTCCCTCTCACGCGTACAAAGACAACCTTGATATGCACAACACCTTACTATTCTTGTTTTTCTAGGTAATATGCTCAAGATCTGAGATAAACCCTAATTCCAGAATTTTAATTATAATTAGCATTGAAAATACGGTTTCGAATCTTCCCTCTCCCTCTCACGCGTACAAAGATAACCTTGATATGCACAACACCTTGCTATTCTTGTTTTTCTAGGTAATATGCTCAAGATCTGAGATAAACCCTAATTTCAGAATTTTAATTATAATTAGCATTGAAAATACGGTTTTGAATCTTCTTGTTACGCCGTGCATACCATGACATCTTCATTGCTCTTGCTTGAGGTAAATATATATCCTTCCCTTTTAATCCAAAGAAAAGAAGAAGAAAACTTGCTCGGACTTGCATGTATTCGTCGTCGTCGGCCTAAGGAACACGAACATCTAAGTCTGGTTAGAGGGACAAGAAAAGCACATGCATAACATCCGTGATTTTCGCCCAACTCAAAAGGATGGCTTTTGATTGAATGGAAACCCTAATGCCCATTTAATCAACCAGGTTCATGATGGCGACGCCCCCTCCATTAGGGCACCCCAATGGTCTTCACAGAGTCATTTTGCCCCTCAGTTTTTTTCTTCACCACCTTTCACTTCCGAAAAAGAAAAGCCTAAAGACCAGTTGCCTTTGTTTTTCCCCCTTCCCTGTTCACGACATGACCTCACTGAATGAAGTCGGCTCGCACGACGACCTATCAAGAACCCCTCCCCATTAAACAAAACTTAGGGTTTTGTTCGCAAAACGCGGAGAGCTCCCCTTCTTGAGGCCTCGCAGCTCCTGATCGTGGCCTGTTTCACCTATGCAAATAATAACAAGTGGGGGAAAGGGCATCTCTCCTTTTAGGGTTTTGCGTCCGAGAGTTTCGATCCGATGGGTCCATCGATTGATGATGGATTCCCTTGCTTGTTCCTCCTTCTTTCTTGTGCTCGGGGAATCTTTGCAACCGGGGGTTCGTCTTCTTTTGTTTTTATTCTCATTCGCAAATTCTCTCGGCAATTTTCTTTGCGAGGATGCTTGGGAATAGGTAGAGCGATCCATGAGCATGGAAGATCGCAGCTCTCGTCATGGACAGGAAAAGTTGGAGAGCGAATAAGTAGCCAGATCTAGACCCATAAGACCTTGGGAATAATTCGCGTCACCTTATTGCATCTTGACCTTTATTTCCCATTCCGAACGTAATTAATTGCCAATACACAGATTGGGAGCGATGCTTTCTACTAAAGACATCGTCAGGATGTAAACGTAGATTAAAATAATTGCTTCGTCCTTTGATAAATTACTCATCTATACCTACATAGGCCTATTGCGATTAAACGATGTTCGAGACTTTTTAAGTGGCAAGAGAAAGGTACTCAAAAGATGGGGATGTCAAAAACAGGAGTCAAAAGCATGACTTGTTCGATTCTCCTCATTAGCATGTAAGAAAATGGAGAGATCCAAAATAAATCCCCCCAGAAAATGGGATCGATAGACCCGATCACAAGCTTGATCCGTTGGGCGTCCCAAGCCTATGCTAGTCTTGAAATGCAAATGGGTGAGTCTTCACGTCAATTATCAATCCCGGTCCAATCAAACGCGTTACATCTCACTCTTTCAAATTTAGACGGTTTAACATAGGTTGAATACTTTCGGCCGATTCAGGGGTTGTTTCTTCTCCACATCTTCGTTAATTCTCCTCGAACACACAACTAAAGCGCAATTGCCACGTACCTGCCGCAATTAGGAAAAAGCTCATTTCCTAGAACCACCAAATGGTTGCTGTCGCGTATTCTGCACCGACGCATGTCTTCGACTGATGTATACACATGCTCCACTTTTCCTCCTTTGATCAAAACGTTTCCTTAGTGGAATCCGGATGAGCTTGCGTGCGGGCTTTCTCCGGTAGTTGGAAGTGTCACGTACATTGCTATTATCCTACTGAAGTCTTTGCGGGTTTCAACCCTCCCCACCTTTGTCGTCTTATGAAACTTTCGTGCGCAATTGAATGGGCGTCGACCTCACACATGCATCTTGCCCGTCGTCACGATGTTATCAGTGGGGGCACCTCATGCGGTTCCGCTGTCACACGATGTGGGCTATCAATTTAAGTGATGCCTGATCTGAAGTGTCGAATTTAAGTGGCCGCCCAAGCCTAGACACAGAGAGAGAGAGAGAGAGAGAGAGAGAGAGAGAGAGATTTTAGGACCTATTTGTAGGGCTTGGAAAGCATGAGACAGCTCTTGTTTGATCAATAAAGGGAAACTCTGTGCATCCGCATGTTGAAAGACCATGATTTGTCGCCAGAATTTGTGGGTTCCGAGTGGTTTTTGTCCCATGCAGAAAACTCCCTCGTTTATCAGATGAGACTAGGCTGGGTCGCGTGGGTTATCAAGAAATCGCATGCGATGTTACCCGAGACCGATGGGCGCAGGAATAGATGATTTTGTGACGGACTGAGCGCTCGATTTTCTTAGCCCATTTTTCTTTTTTTCTTTTTTTTGACAGGGTAGCAAAATTTGACTTGAGAAGAGAGGATGGGATTCTTGTGACATCAAGAAAGGAATCCTCAATTGGACATTTCCTTTCTTGAAGTAGAAATCGGGTTCGGCCTCGCCTCGAGATGATCGCCAAAACCAAATCACAGATGTCCCGCATTTTGTCGCTAGAGAAGTATTGAAAAAGCAAACAGAAATGTGCCGTATTATCGTAGGGGCAAAATTATCCCCTTTAATTCACCTCCTTAGTTTGATAGATAAAAAGGACATTTCTGATCAGTCTTAAATCAGGAAAAGTATAAAAAAGTCACAAATCTATTGTATTAATATTAATTCAGTCATAAACCTTTCGATTTGATCAATTTAGTCATATTAGTATTAATTTAGTCCATTTGACCAATTTAAACTGGAAACTACTAACTTGTATATTAGCTGCCTTATGTAGCATAGCTGGCCTTAATGTGGACATTTTAAAATAATTTTAAAATATTTTTTCGATTTTTTATTATATATTTTAATTTTTTTCTTATTTTTCCTATAATATTAAAAATCACTTTAAAAATATCAATATTAGACGGCCGTGTCTTATAGAACAGTCGGCATACACGTTAGCAATATCCAACCTGAATTGATTGGATTGATGGAATTGATATCAATATAAAAAGATTTAGAATTAGATTAATATTTATGACTAAATTAGTATGAATGTAATAAGTTTATGATTTTTTTGGTATCTTCTCATCTTAAACTTATTGTCCTGATGCCAAACCAGTTATAACGTGTCAATCTTGACAATATAGTTCTAAATCTTTATACGAAATTCAAATATAGTAATTCCGACTAATTTTCGTTAGGAATTGCTAATGTGGCAGTGTGCTGTGTGGAATGGTTGGCGATGAATAAATCACTTTTTGTTGATATTTTGCGTGACAGAAGGGGAGGGGGGGAGGTGGTTTAATTTTGGTCTCCTACATTATCATGTGCCTGTTGACATTAACGTTTTACCGTGCCCGTCCCTTCTAGAGATTTGGTCGGCTGAATAGTGATTACGATAATATCTCGCGTCACTAAAACTAATTGCCAGTACAAGACAAAAGGTGAAAACATTGACCATCATTAAGTTTTGCTCTTTTCCCTCTAACTCAAACCTAACCTGTGCGGCTTTTGCCTCCCTTGTCTCGCCGGCCCCACGTGAAAAGCCAGCCATGGGGAGGTGTCGGTCCTTCGAACAGGATGAAAACCTAATCGGTTCCTTCTTTTTTCCTTCTTCTTCTTCGGATTTATTGAGGACCATTTAAAAATTCGATTTTTACTTTTGATTTAGCGCATTTTTTTTTTTCTCTATGGATCACCAACTTAAATTAGAGGTGAAAATCTTTTTGGAGAATGGAATGATGTCAAGTAATATTAACCCACTCGAAAGAAAGATAATGACATGATAGGGATTGGTAATTTGTCAAGAATAGAGCAGTTGCTTATCTTCTTTGTTTTTCGTTTTCTTTTGGGCCAAGCAAATGAACCATTCCATCACTAGAATCGATTGCAACATCAGTTTCCGCACGGAATAGAAGAACAAGAGGAAATAAAAAAAAGACATGAGCATCCATGTTGTTAAGTCGTTTTCAATCATGTGAGACTGGTTGCTGTCAATGGCTATTAGGGTTTTGAGTTTTGGACTAATCATTTATGTTCGAGAGAGAGAGAGAGAGAGAGAGAGAGAAAGAGAGAGAACTATTTGGGAGTCCACTTTAGCATACTAAATGAATAGGCGCTGCCGTGGCAATCTAATGGCCACACTAGGAACGGTCATGAAATGATGTCCTCGGAAGATATTAGGGATTTAAGAAGGGGTCGAAAGCCTGTAAGACCGGCTTTGCTTTTTCTTTTCCATTTAGCTTCCATCATGCAGAGTCATAATGTCTTGATATATTTTGATTCCCCACGCTTTCAGTTCTTCATCAGAACCACGCCTAAAAGTGGAAGCCTGTATCTCTCTAGGGCTTACGTGAAATCTCATTTTCCTATGTTCGGTCGTGTTTTTACAAATGATATGGAAACCATTTTCAGATGCTTTGGGACAGGAAATTTTGAAGCGTAGAAAAATCTCAACTATAATCCTGGGTTTCGGGTCCGGGATCCGAGCCTAGGTCTTGGAGGACCTGATCTTGGCTGCCGAGAATTAAGCATGTTTTTCAGGTCCTAAGCATGATTGTTAGGGACCCGAGCACAGGTACAAGGGTTTCGGGTCATGGTGTTGGGGTCTTAGGATTGGGTCTCAAGGGACCCGAATACTAGCGTTGTGGTCCAAATCCCGAACTTTGGGAAACCAAGAGCAAGTGCCAGCAACTCAAGCATTTGAGCCTAATAGCCAGAGTCCCAAGCACGGGTGTCGGGGACCCTAACCCTCTTGATGCGGTCCAAAGCCCTAGTGCTATGGTCCCTAGCCTAGCCTCGAGGGGACCTAGGCCTTAGTGCTAGGTTCCACTCGTATTCGTAGAAATGATTTTTAACTTTTAAAAGTGGTCATCTTTTTCCTGAATTTATACATAGATTCATCAGCTCATTGTTTTAATGTTTTGAGACAATAAATCCTCGATGAAACTAATGGACCGCAAGTCTCTGCCGGTTTTGTGCATGTCATATCGTGGAACCATTTAATGCTTCACATTGCCCATCACATTGTCCATGGGATGCAAAATTCACGAAACCAACAACTCTCTAGTCTATCCTCGATCGATTTATACTAATTTTGGTACATAGCTATGTGGATTTTAATTTACTAGTAGTTGATACTCCACTGTATTGGACCGACCATTGCTCCCGTCATCATTTATTTCTCATTTAAAAGTTTTATCTGCAAAGTCAGAGTCTTATGGGCATTTTCGATGCATTTGTTTTCTCATCTAGAGACAAATTGATCATACAAATTAACTTCTTGCGGGCCTATGGGTGCTTGAATCCAAGGGTACTTTGGATCTATAGGTTGGGCTCATGGGCCAAGAATCTAGTCTGTTTCAACCTACGTGGGCTCGTCCCCCACCATCATGGAAAAAAAGAAAACTTGCATCCACATATGTTTCTAGAAACATTTTCACATAGGAAATACATAATAAAGCTCTATTTCAAAAGGAAATCGTTGAAGCTAACAAGAACAACTTAAATTCGTGTGGGGGTAAAGGATACAAATAGTCTTTCAAATTTGGTTCAATGTGCAAATCATTTGTCGATTTTTAATTCGTTTAATGTAATCCCAAACTTATTAGTAATATTCAACTTAATCCTTAAATTTATTATATGAATATTAATTCAATTAAATTGTCTATCATATGTGGCACGACTAGCATTAATGTGGATATTTTTTCATTTTTATAAATATATATTTTATTTTATTTCAATTTTTCCTTTTTTATTTTTATTTTTTAAATCTACTACCCTTCGTTGGTCATTGAGGCCTTGATGATCGCTGCAAAGGTTGTCGGTTACGGACGAGGGCCAGATCTAGCTAGGGTGACACTTGCTAGACTCTTGCAAGCCTATGGTGAGCTTGGCGAGCATCGCCTTGCCTGTGAGGGCAATCTTCTCTAGCCATCATCGAGGCCCCGCAACTAGTAAAGGGAAGTAGGGAAAAAAGAGAAAAGAAAAAGAAAAATGATTAGTACTACGAAAAATCCTAACTTAGCACATTTATGACAGATACATAAAAAAATAATTTTTTGACTATAAAAAACCTAAACTGTTATATCTGTGACAAATTAACCTTCCATTAATTTCTGTTAAATTTTATCATTGACACTTGGCAATTGATTGGTGTACCAATTTGGAGTTTTACGCTTTGTATGTCACTAATGTACTGTGTTTGTGGTTTTTCGTGATATTAATCTAATTTAATGGAAACCAATGGATGATAAATTTATTATAAATATACAAATTTGGGGTTTTGGTGGTAAAAAAAATAGTTTGGGGTTTTTCATGGTATTAACCCAAAAGAAAAAAAAATTAAAAATAAAATTAAAAATTAAAAATTAAAAGAAATTGTAAAAATTGTTCACATTAGTACCGGTCATGCAATATATAGGACGGCTAGGACTAACTAGATCACAACATCAATTATTTTGTCCAAATTGAAATGAAAGAAGACAAGAAGCTAAGGGAAGACAAGAAGAATTGTAAAGGGGAAGAGAAACTTTTGGGAAAATTTTTGTATATTCTATTGCATCCTTTACTGATGTACAAAGTTGTGCAAATATAGTATAAGATGTATACAAAAGAAAGGAAAATATATTCAATGAATCAAATCTAATATTTAATTGATCCAGTCTAAATCTTGATTGATTTAATGAATCAATCTCAATCCGAATGGATTTCTTCTAGCTCGAGCATATCTTCCAACACTCCCCCTTAAGTTGGTAGCTTGTAGATGTCCAAGACACCTAACTTGTCAGTAGATATGTGTGTTGTCTTTGACAAAGAGTTTTGATGAAAATATCTAGTGATTGTTTTGTGGTCTCAATTCCTCTTGTTTCGATCACTCCTTCTTGAATCTTGTCTTGAGTGAAATGACAGTCCACTTCTAAATGTTTTGTTCTTTTATGTAATATGGGATTTACTGTAAGTTTGGGAGCCACATCATTGTCGCAAAATAGTTTTGTTAGTCCCTTCACTTACATCCCAAGGTCTTGAAGTAAGCCTCGTACTCGGACTATCTCGCAAGTGGTCTTTACCATGGCTCGGTATTTGACTTCAGCTAAGGATAGTGAGATAGTTGCTTTTTATTTTTTATTTTTATTTTTTTGTGCCTTCGATGAAAGTAGAGACTCCCCCAACTTAATGTAGAAACCAGTGATGGATCTTCGATTCATGAGAAAATTTGCATAGTCTGCATCACAATAGGCCGTTATTTCCATGTTACACTTCTTATAGAGAAGTATCCCAAGTCTTGGGCATTTTTTCAAATATGTTATGACCTTTAGAGTAGCATTCATATAAGATTGTTTTGAACTATGCATAAACTGACTCAACGTCTATAGTGCACAACATATATTAGGCCTGGTCATAGTCAAGTATATGAGTTTTCCAACGAGCTTCTAATAACTTGACGGATCTCTAAGTATAGGATCTTTATTTTGAGATGATCCCGTATCATGTTCTGCCGTAGTTAATTTGATGTTTTGCTCGATTGGAATAACAGTTGGTTTGCACCTTTATAGCTTTGCTTCTGATATGATTTCTAATACAAATTTCCGTTGGCTGAGAGAGATTCCTTGGTCGAATTGAACAATCTCAATCCCACGAAAAATATTTCAGTGATTTCGAGTCCTTTATATGGATTGTGGAATTCAAATACTCCTTAAGGCTCTCTATGACAATTTTGTCGTTCCCCATAATGAGAATGCCATTAACATATATCATTAAGTAAATAGACGATACATTTTGCGTCCATGTGAATAAGGCATAATCATATCTGGAATGCTTGAATCCTACTATTGTGAGAGTATGGGCAAACTTGGCGTACCATTGTCTGAAAGCTTGTTTGAGACCATACAGGGATTTGCGGAGACGACATACTCTATTCTCCCTGTCTCCGTAAACCCTGAGGAATATCCATATAAATTTCTTCATCCAGATTGTTGTGAAGACAAGCATTATGTATGTCCATTTGGTGTAGTAGCCAATCACGGAGAGCAACGACTATTAAGAAGGAACGAATTATCACATCTTTGGCTAGTGGAGAAGAATTTTCATGGTAGTCAAAAGCTTCCCATTGTGTAAAATCTTTAGCCACCAATCGAGCCTTGTGTGGTTCAATTGATCTGTCTACTCGATACTTATTTTTATACATCTATTTGCAGTCAAGGTTTCCGATTTGGAGGTGGTGTCATAAGCTCCCATGTTTGATTTTCAATTAAGGCTTGCAATTAAGCTTCCATAACTTTTGGCCATCGCAGATTGGTAGATGCTTTATCATAGCTAGATGGTTCTCATGCTTCCAATATACTGCTAATATAGCATCAATGTTCTGGAGAGAGTTTATTGAAAGAAACATAGGATGAGATTGGATAAAGAATACCTGGTGCATTGGGTGTTGCACAAACGTAATCCTTAGTCTATGTCGGTGGATGGGTGATTCAACCGGAGCCTCATGGAGGATCCTGTTGCGGTAGATAATAAATAATGTGAATTAGTCATGGTGTTCGAATTTTCCTTTGATGACCCCTCTTCACAGAATGGAAATACGTCTTCATGAAAAACAACATCTCTGCTCATGAGAAATTCACCTGTAGAAATTTCAAGGAGATGATATCCTTTTTGCAAATTTGGGTAGCCCATGAATATACAACGTCAGGTCCGGGGACCCATTTTGTCCTTAGGGCCCATTGTGATGGCATAGCATAAATAACCAAAGATCTTTAAGTGTTCTAGCTCTACTTTCTTCCCATAAAGTAGTTCAAGCGGAGTTCGTCTATCAAGAACTTGAGTACGCATGTGATTGATCAGGTAAGTTGCCGTGATCACACATCTCCTCAAAATTTTTCTAGAATAGATGCTTGGAATTTTAGTGCACACGCTACTTCCAGAAGATGGCAATATTTATGCTCTATTACCCTATTCTGTTGTGGGGTATAGGTGAAGGAGTTCTCATGTAATATGCAATTAAATAAAAATAAGAAAGCATAATCACTGTTGAAAATTTCTTTCCTATTATCAGTGAGAATTTACTTAATAGACTTTCCAAACTAATTTTTTGATAGGACAAAAAATAGTTTTAAATGAGAGATAGCTTGACTCTTGGACTGGATTAGAAAAACCCATGTTACACGAGAATAATTGTCCACAATTAATAGAAAGAAATGGACTCTTGGACTGGATTAGAAAAACCCATGTTACACGAGAATAATTGTCCACAATTAATAGAAAGAAATGGAAGCCATCATGGTCTGTATGATAGGGTCCTCAAATATCAACATGAATCAATGAAAAAACATTGCTGTTGTGAGTTTTGCTAGAAAGAAAAGGTGATTATGATTGCTTTGCAAGAGCACAAATGTGACACTGAACGTATGGAAAAGAAGCATCGTGACCCATTCTTGAATGTAAAAGGAAATTTTTATCATTGGCAGTCAAGTTACACAATGATTTTTTATTCAAAGGAATGCAAGACAAATCAAGACTATTTGAAAAGCCGGTCCAAAAAAATAATCCTTTGAGAGTTTACCAAAACCCATTAGTCTACTAATCAAAGGGGCCTGAAAGAAACAAATATTAGAATCAAATAAGACCTGGTAGGAATTTTCTTCGCAAACTTTGGACACATAAATGAGGTTAAAGTGAAATTTTGGGACATAGAGGACATTTTTTAGAGTGATCTAAGAACTAAAATTGATTGTTCTTGTCATAGTGACAGATGTGACATTTCCATTTGGAAGTCGTACAAAAATAGGATAGTTTGTCCCTTTGTGTATGATAGAAAAGAACCTTTTGTCATAGACAACATAATCACTTGCTTTCAAGTCAACTATCTATGCATTTCTTGAAATAGAGTTTATCAGACAATGGGATATACTAGAAAAACTCCCTCCTCTTGTCCAATTTCTACAATGCCTATATAAGTTGTTGATATTGTCTATATGTAATGGGCTAATCACTTGTATTAGCATTCAAACTAGTCGGGCCAGTGACAGGATGCTGAAAAATTCTTTTTCTTTTTTTCCTTTTTCTCTAGGTTTACCATGTAATTTCTAGCAATTACCTTTTCCTTTGGAATTTTTCCCATAATTCTTGGATGACATGGCAAAAATATGGCCGTTAGATGCTTTAGTCGTTCCTTCATGTCCACCGTCCGATTCAGTTGATGGGTTGATAGATCGTGGGTCGTCGGATTGCAAGGCATAGGCACTGATCAATCGTGAATTGTTTGATCGCAAGGAGTAATTTGGGCCGTCCATTCCACCCTTCTTATAAAGTCCTTCTCCATTTTTTGCAAAACCTAGCGCCGCTACTCCTCTTTCTTCTTCTTGCTACTAAAACCTTGTTGCGAGCTATGAGTTGTGAGCAAGATGCTATTGTTTCCTTTGGCATATTCTAGTGAGGAGAGTCGTTGACTCTCTTCCTGGACCGTAAGCCGGTAGATGCAGCCAAGTGGAGGTATAAGGTCCATGGCTGGAATCTATGATTGGAATGTGAGGTATGAATCGTTTAAAATCCAGAGAAATCTCGTTCCTTTTCATTGTCCTTTATTGCCTTATACTGCTGTAAAGTGGCTTCGGGCCCTTTGAGTTTCTCTTCTACCGCCTCTAGTTCATTCTAGAATACAGATAGCTTGTTGAAACATGCCGCAACGGACATGCTTCCTTGCTTCAACTCTGTAAGTGTCCGGCTAAGAGAGAATATCTTCACTCTATCTAATTTCTGGTATATCTCTTTTATTCTCCCACAAAGTTTTTGAATTCTTTGTCAAGGGTAATCCGGCTGTGACTTCCACGTAATTGCGATCTAAGTTCTCATCAACTAGTTATATTTTCGCCACTATCGCGCCATTCTTGGATCTATTGGAATTGTGATGGTTCCATCGAGAAACCCATTTTTATCCTTTGTAACTAGAGCTTGCCGAAACTCCTGTGCCCAGGTCAAGTAACTCTCAAATTTGGAAAGTTGATGAGCAATAAGTTGTAGCTCTAGTTCATCGATGTTGGAGACGAATAGTGGATCGCCAGGCTCCAAGCAACCACTAGTGGCCATGATGGAGTACGGTAGAAATCTCGGTTGGAAAAATCGGGTAGGCATTTGTTCTCATACCCGAATTACTTGACCTGATTCCTAGCCTCGCGTTGAAAAATGGTGACTTGGTTTCTTTCTCCACATTGGGAAATCTCGAGTAGGGAATTAGTCCCATACTTGGTCGTTTGACCCAATCGCTTGCCCTGCATTGATTGCATTCAACTCAATGGCTATGCTTGCCCCATTTATGGTTGGTGGGTTGCCATTAGGTTGGGCGTTGCTTTGGTGGCCCTAACTTTCTAGCAATGATGTATTTTGGCTCGGTCGAAAGTATCATGAATTAAATGGTACCCATCAATAAGGATGGCCTGCGATGGGTTGGCTCGGGATAGGCTGCCCTAAATTTGATAGAGCCTGGATGGGCTACTAATGCACTTGTTAGGCCTGAATAAGTTGCTTTTGTGATCTAGGAATAACAACAGATGGGTCCCAGATTGGATCCAGAACTTTTGAGGTTTGAGGCGTGATTTCTTCTAGGGAATGCTCTTTTGAGGCTGATGGCAGGTTTTGAGTCATGAGGGTATATAAAAAATTTTCTTCACTTGCTTCTTCTCTTTTTTGAAAACCGATTCATACGCTAGAGGATTAACTTTGTTTTGCAGGTTAAAGTCCCTTCAGTAGGCAATCGTTTGATATATGCAGAAGCTAAATCAAAAGCCTAATGAGCTAAGGGAAGACAAGAATCGTAAATGTTTAGGATTGAATTGACATCCGTTTCTTTTGGGATAAGTGCGATAGAAGTCTTAAAACTTGTCAGAAAAATGCAATTAAGTTCTAAAACTTATAAAAAGTGCAATCAAGTCTTAATACTTATTAAATTGGTTCAATCGAGTTCTAAATTTAATACCGTCAAATTTTTTAATGCAAAATGCGATGTGGCGCGGACGTCACAATTTAAATGAATTTTTATTTTCCATGTGGCTTTTTAAAATTATTTTTATTCAAATTTTTAAGATTAGATTTAAAAACTAGAAAAGAAAAGCTAAAATTTATTTTTTAAAAAAATTCAAAAAAAAAAAAATGGTAGGTGCTTTCGTTGCCGTTGCCCATCTCCGGAGGGGCCAGTGACCTAGGCGGGGATGGCTGACCCTTGCTCGGCTAGGGCGAGGCCTCGCCGGCCCCAGGCAAGGGCCGACCACCCTTGCCAAGCTCGGGTGAGGGTGCCCAAAGTTGGGCACGTCGGCCTGCATAGGGGGTCGATGACCATTGCCCACCTTTGGGGGTTTGGGGAGAATTACCAAAAAGTCTAAACCTATTGCAATTATGCCAATTCGGTCCTAAACTTTTTTTTTTGGGCCAATTTAATCCTAAACATTTTACAATTGTGCCAATTCAGCCCATCCGACCAAAATTGGCCGCCGGCGGCGACGTGAACGTCGTCGGCCGGCAAACGATTTTTTAATAATTTTTTAATTTTTTTTCGAATTTTTTTCTTTTTTTAAAATTTTTTTTTTGTTTTTTTTTCCTTATCTTCTTCTTCCTCCGGCCGGCCGGAGGCGAGGGCCGGCGAGGCCGCCGTCGCCCGGCCAAGGCGAGGCTCGGCCTCGCCCGGCCATGGCGAGGTCGAGCCTCGCCGGATCCGGCGACGGTGGCCTCGCCGACCACCGGCGAGGTCGACCCTCGCCCGGCCAAGGCGAGGGTCGACCTCGCCGGTGGTCACCAGATCCGGCGAGGCTCGACCTCGCCTTGGCCGGGCGACGGTAGCCTTGTCATCGCCGGGCGAGGCTCGCCCCCGCCGCCACCGGCGAAAGCGAGGCCGTGCGAGGTCGAGCCTCGCCGGATCCGGTGACGGCGGCCTTGCCGTCGGCCGGGCGAGGCTCGCCTTCGCCGGTGGCGGCGAGGGCGAGCCTCGCCGGTGGCCGGCGAGGCCGACCTCACCGGCCCTCGCCTCGGCCACCGGCCAACGCCGGCTAGAGGAAGAAGAAGATAGGAAGAAAAAAAAATAAAAGAAAAAAAAATTAAAAAATTAAAAAATTAAAAAAATCGAAAAAAAAAAAAAAAAATTATTAAAAAATCGTTCGCTGCCGGCCGGGCGTCAAGTCGCGCCGGCCGGCCAATTTTGGCCGGATGGACTGAATTGGCACAATTGTAAAAGGTTTAGGACTAAGTTGGCCAAAAAAAAAGTTTAGGACTAAATTGGCATAATTGCAATAGGTTTAGGACTTCTTTGGTAATTCTCCCTTAGGGGTTGGCGAGCCACGTCAGCCTCGAGGGACGGCCGACAAGGCTTCACCCGGGGTAGGCAACGATCGTTGGCCCCCGGTTAGGATTGGCGTGCCCAAATCTAGGCACCCTTGCCCTCGCTAGGTGAGGTTTGCCTACCCCCCTCCGGCGATGGGCGGTGGTGGCCAAAGCATTTGCCATTTTTTTTTTTTGAATTGTTTTGTTTTTTAAATAAATTTTAGCTTTTTTTTTCTATTTTTTAAATCTAATTTTAAATTTTTTGAATAAAGTAATTTAAAAAAAAGCTACATGGAAAATAAAAATTAAGTTAAAATGCCATGTTTGCGCCACGTTAGCATTTTCCATTAAAAAGTTTAACGGTATTAACTTTAGGACTCGATTGAATTAATTTGACAAGTTTTTGGACTTGATTGCACTTTTTATAAGTTTTAGAACTCAATTGCATTTTCCTGGCAAGTTTTAAAACTTCTATTGCATTTATCCCTTTTCTTTTTTATAATGTTTTCCGTTCTTATGTTAGTTCAAATTAACTGATACTACTTCCAATCCGTAAAGTTTGAACAGTGAAAGATGAAGTTACTCAACCATGCATTCCAAAGATAAGGCCGCTCATGAAATGAAGAAGAGAAAGATGGCATGAATATATGGAAAGTTCTCCCGCAATGGGACTCCACTATCACATGCGTAGAGACTGACCCACCAATCCGTCCGTATTGACGAACCAAGGTTCCATGAATGAAGCACCGATTCATGTTTTCTCCAACGTTAGTCCACAACAAACATGCACGACATCTGCTACTTCTTGTCGTCTTGCGATGTTCGTTCAACCCAAAACGTTTTCTCTGTCCATTGAATCTGAATCTCTTGCTGCACAATGTGATAATAAGAGCTATGCTACAAGCCAGCGGGAGGCCAGGCCCTTAAAAGTCGCTGCCTAGATGACTCCGAGGATGTTGTACCAGCAAAAAGTGCTTGTGAGATGACAGCTCCAGGTCTCGTCCATGAGGATTTGCCTATAACTTCGGCATGGACATTTACTGGGCGATGCCCTTGTCTTGGTGAGTTTTACCCTCACCACATCAAGCCAAAATTCCATCAAACTGTAACCAACGACGCCCCTCTCTCCCTCCCTCCTTCCTTGACGATGCGTCAAACTCCATGTTTAGCCGACAAGTGCGAGCCTTTAGACCTTTTGAGACTCGATGTTGACGTTGAGATCTCGACCTTCATGGAGGGATGAAAGGTAATTAGAGAGAGAGAGAGAGAGAGAGAGATGTGCTCAAACGACGTTCCCATTTGATAAAAGTGGTATTTTGATTGTCAATAGACATGCCCAATTGACAGACATAGGACCTCGGCGCCTGCAGAGCTCGTACCTGATGCTTCAAACTGGATCCCCCGCACTCGGACTCGAATTTGCACAGCCGGGACCCAGGTCCCTACAGCCCTGGCCCAGGTCATCGATGCCCGGACTTGGGTCCTGGCGCCTAGACATAGGCACCGGTGGTTTGGACTTGACAACCACGACACCATGACTGTGAACCTGGACATGCGGATGCGGTCGTTGGTAGCGAAACCGAGTCCTCAAAGCTGTACTTGAGTGTTTCTCTCAAAAACCCGTTTCATAGTTTTTTTGGTACAAATATAAGATAATGGATTCTATCTCATTTGCCAAAAAAAAAAAGGCCAAACACAGAAAAATTAAACCACCTTCCTTGAGAAGAACTTAATTTGAAAATATGTTCAAGCGAAGTGCATGTATCATCAAACAAACGGAGCTTCAATATCATCTCATAAAATTTAGGGCCATTTTCCTTGGGACGGACGCTGATGAAGGTCGGACCACTTGGGCATGGTGGTCGGGCCCAACCTCCATGACCGAAACCAAAGAACCCATCCTAACTACCAACAAGCAGAAGAAAAAAAAAACGATAAAATAGTTGGATAGCAGGGATAAAACTCACAGCACCTAATCAAAGGCCATAAAAGAAAATTCGAAATTCCTCGGACAACGAACATCCGAACGCAAAGAGCACGTGACGGATTGCAATGAAAACTCGAACATGGTCTCTGTCTCTCTGTCCCTCTCTGCGTCTCTCTCTCTTTCTCTCTCTCTGGTGTCGCGTTCCCACCGTTGGCTTCGGCTAGGATCCGAATTCGGGGGGTTCGGGGTGGGGCGAGTTTGACCTCGGGAGCGGAAAAGGGCCGCTGTTCCAGTTCCGGAATGCGTTTTCCAGGGGGACCCTCGATGGGACACCCCCACATGGCTCGCACACTGGCTAACATGTGTCTGCAATCTCGGCCCGGCATACGACCTCGTGGTCTCATGTTGTTTCTTTTATTGCCCCTGCGTGGGTCGTTGCCATTGCCATGATGTGGTTGGGTTTGTTTCATGGAATATGCCAGAAAATCCAAACACGGTTGATCGGCATCGTGGCAGATATTAATGCCCCCGGACCGAACCATCACATGAGCGAGAGAGGAGGCGAAACACGGCGTTCGGTCTGGTTAGGAACTCGTCGTTTTATGTTTCGTCCTTCTCCTCTTCTTCTGGAATGATGACTTGGGAGAGTCGAGAGTGAGCGAGTCGAAGTCGGGACGATCTGCGATGGGCAGAGAATTAGATTCTGTGATAAACGGTGAAACTCGCTCCGTCGCCCGAGACACTCACGATCCTTCAAGTTGCAGAGCCCTTTTTTTCAAGATTATCCCGGTCTTTGGTTATGTCTTGGATTATTGTTCGATCCCGACGAAATAGGCACGGACTCCGTATATTGACATTGCGTTATACGTCTTGAATCCACTGATACAACACGAAGCTCGCTTTGCATGAGAGGAGGGAAGCGTGTCGGAGATATGATAGGCACGGACTTATCCGTTCATGAGAAGGCAAAGCAGCTCTCCATGGAGTGCGGCGCATTTTTCCAATGTCCCATTTTCAATTGACGAAAAGAATGGCATCTAACACGTTCATCACGAAGAACAGAAAGCGAGGAAGAATAAAAATCATGATATCCAGACTCATCTTAGTAAATCAAGTAATTAAAATTTACAAAGGATGTATTGACGGGTTTGGATTTAATCCTCTCTCTTGGTGATCCCTTGTTGAAGGCGTTGCATTTCCTCTGCATCTCCCCCTAAATTTAAATCGATCCGCTAGAGTAGCCATATCCAGACTTCGGACTTTCATAATGTTCCTCAAGTTAATTTGGTCTGGGGGCCCCGGAGGAGAGAAAGGTCGGGGGGGGGGGTGGTCCTTCCTCCCTGGGACAGGTGAGAGTAAATGCAATCAAATGGCAACACAAGAGGGTCACAGCGGCGGCTTTGTCGGGACAGGGGCGAGTCTGCATCGCTATGGGCCATGCTAAGTTCTGGG
This sequence comes from Eucalyptus brandiana, assembly GCA_014182725.1. NCBI lineage: Eukaryota > Viridiplantae > Streptophyta > Magnoliopsida > Myrtales > Myrtaceae > Eucalyptus > Eucalyptus brandiana. The sequence continues at coordinate 38,460,999 of CM024669.1, forward strand.
GTCGGCCATGGATTATGGTCTTTCGAGAGGCTGTGGCTTTTGATGTGGCTTGCAGCTTGAAGACGAGACAGTGGCGACGGAGGATCTTCCGTCACGTGACTCGTTCTTGGATCGATCTTCATGTGGACAGAGACCCCTATATGAGGATTTTGGAGTTTACCGGGAAATCAAGAATCGATGATCTTGCGGCCAATTTGTTTGAAAAAACAAATGACGAAACCCTACTTCACAAGAACACACCCATTCAACGAAGTCTGTGGTCATGTTCGAGAAACACGGGCAGGCAGACAAAGTTCTCGTTATCCTTTCGATCCCCTTTGTTATAACTTTGACTTGCATTACGTTGATGTCTTGATTTCTCTTTCTTGATTTCTTTTGGCCTTTGGTTGTCTTTTCGATCGGAAATGGCGCGGAGTAGATTTGTGGTGGAAATTCTAGAATGCCACGCTACTTCCCACGAGAAGCACAAGAGGATGACTGATGGGTTACATAAGTCATTTCAACTTCATGTGCGAGATCTCTCGAGATTAGAACCGATCGCGGAGCAATTCTAGTTTAGTATGGTAAGCTAATCAGCATCGATTGAATCTGGATCCCAACATTGACTAGTCAAAGTTCCTAGGATTCTGGCGTCACATGAATTACGTTTTGATTCCGGAATCTTGCTACGCAACTTCATACCCTGAGATGTCTCCAGGTCTCTAAACAAAAACTCCTCGTGAAACTTCTGAAATCAACACGACAGGAGCCAGCCTGTACCAAGTAATCCTGGCATCTTCGGGATCAATCGGTAACGTGATCTCTAAAGCATTGGTTCTGATTCTGAAAATTTCGCAATCCCTAGAACACTCCCGAGTTAAACTAGCGGTGTTTGTTGAAGTATAAAAGCAATTGAAGGGATCGCAAATTAAATCATGTGAAGGAACCAGTGACTGCTGACTTCAACGGCTAAAGTTGAGGCCGATCACCCAATCGAAGGGATCGTACGTCGATTAGTTTTTATACATAGCATATTGTCTTCTGACATAATAAGATAATCTCGCATGTGCTTAAATGTCTATCACGTTCGCCATGCATGTGATGGCTAATAGGTAGAAAATCCGAAGCACGAAGTCGAGACTGAAGAACTATATTTTTCTAGTATCATTTTGATTATTTTCCTCAAGGTTTATATTTCTGATTGTGACCAAAACCGACAAACGGAATAGAAGAGAGAGAAAAACCGTATAAGGAATTTACAAGGTTTCACTGAAGTAAGCTATGCACTTCAACTAAGGAAGTAAGAGCAAATATTCTGTTGTTTAATAACGGCAACAGATTTTACAAATTGATACGTGACGAAATAAAAAGAAATTATCATGGAAATTCATGTGAAATAATAAGGATATAAGAGATTTACATGATTTGGTCAAGAAAATTACAGCATGCATCGCCTAAGTGCCTAAGTGTATTTGAGCCCTAGATTACATCCAAACTAAAGTCATAAGTGTTAATCTCACAATTTCTCATAAAGAGCTCACTCAAAGAAATTATAGAGCGAAAACTCTGACATTTCTGTTGTTTGTTCCAATAGGCAACTTATGGAAATAGGTCAAAAACAAACCTTATTTGATATTTTAGAGGTCGATGCAATACTCGATGTTTTCGGAACTTGTAGGTAGCTGAAAGGCTTATTTGGACCTCCAGCCTAGCATAGCCTGCCAAGGTTGATCCACGGGCGATTGATTACCGAGCTCCTCATACAATGGGCACCTCAAAACACGTATTTGACCTATCTCGATCTCCAAGCTCGATTTAAACTCCAAATTTAGCAACTTTGAGATGTAAATTCAATACATTTTTTTTATTTTTTATGTTAAAGTAGTAGAAGCCTGACATCTTCAACCACAAACATCACTAAAAAGGAGTGTGATTTTGAAACCGTTAACATATCTAATTGGACCTATCTTGAGTATTGACTAAAGAACTTAAGCCACTTAGATTTGGCTGACTCGAAGATATTAATTGTTACATATAACACCAAATCCTCCAATGCTGGACTTCTTTTACCTATGATCCTCACATGCATACATTAACAAATCTCCTCTCTAAGTGTGAACCACCTGTAGCTCGCTTCACCTTAATTTAGGTGTCTTTCCACACCAACACAATTTCAACTCGAGCACTCCACCCTCCTTCAGCCAAGTTTGGCAAATGTTGGTGAGGAGAACATCGAACCTATAAATTTCACCTCATCAATAGTGCTTTTACATCATGATCGATGATGGTTACTATAGGAAGGAAATAAATCCCACCTAAATGCAATGTCAAACATTAAGTACACATTGGGTTACGATATTGACATGTTGAGTTCTCCATGATCAACCTAGAAATAGAAATCATCACCAAACATAGTGAAGACTGACAACCATAACAGTTGGACAAAAAATAAAATAAAAGTCAAAAGGGTTTGATCATGCCATACAGTTAGTTTCCGCCAAATTCATTTCGATCTCGCCATAAAAGTCCGATATTCTCTTGCTCGATTTCTTCAAAGCTATGGCTAAATTCACTATTTAAAAGACGACGCATGTGTGCTTCTACCAACCAGATAATTTCAAGATTGATTCGCGCCATAACATTCTCGAACCATTGCTTTTGCTAACTACCTGAATTTTTCGGAAAAAAATGATTGTCTGCCATTATTTAAGACAAGGAAGTCCACCCCTAATTTAGTCTTAGGACGCATTCTATCATATGTACGAGAGCTCATTGCTACATTTAAACACCGAACCACACTTTCATTTATCTTCAAATTCAACCTTTTGTGAACAATTAGCTATCCATGAGGAATAACCTTTTGTGAACAATTAGCTATCGATGAGGAATAATTTTACCTCATAGTTTATGAGCGACACGACGCAGAATATCTCGACAAAATGGAAGATTACAAGACAGCGTAAATCGTACTATCCAATTTTTCAAAGTTTCGCGAGCCTCGTGCTTTTTTATTTTTATTTTTTGGGCGTATGGCTAACGTGTGCATGCGATCACGAGGCTGGAGAAGCTCAAGGAAATCGCCTGGGGATTGCTTATGGCCATGGCATACGGGTTAAACCCTAGATGTAGGGCGTTGACCGCATTCTTGAATACAGTAACCCTAGCACGAGTTCAAATCGAAACGTCTCGACGTGCGTATCACGAACAGTAACATCGACCACCTTCTCGCTGGAGCTCGCCGCGACCATATACGATCGGATTTCGGATTCGGTGGAGAGTCGTTTTTACTCGATTTCCCATGCTTGTGAGTTACGATAACTCGATGACCTACCTCGCCGCACGTAGAGAGGTTTGGATTTCCGATATCTCGTGCGTCGAACATGTGATTGTATAGTGGCAGACAGGAAAAATAGGAATTTATGGATATGGAACAGCACCACCGATCCCTCTGATGGGGTTTGGTCCAAGATATAGAACAACGAAAACTGATAACAAGGGAGAAAACAAAAGGTGTATAGAGATCCCGACGTGTAATCTCTTACTCTGACATCATGTTCGTAAGTTTTTGCTGACCACATAATCTATTAACGAACGCATAGAAGAGGTGAAAACACCTAATGCAAACATTGACTAATTTCGAATTGTGCTTAGTAGCAAGTTCAACTGTTTGGTTTGATTTCTGGCTTTCGGCTTTTGTTTTGTTTTGTTTTTTTCACGATTAGTTTCTATGTTTTAAGTGTGACGTTTTTTCACACTAAAACACAAAAATATTTTAATATATATAACTATTAACACCCCATAATTTTTTGTTCGTTTTTCTAAATTAAACTAATATTTCATAGGCTTGCGAGATATATGTGGCTATTGATGTAAGGCCAACCGAATAAGCCCTAAATTTCTAGAAAGAAGTGGTTACACTCTCGATTGACTAGAGAAAAACAATGGAATTTCATAATTTATACTCCTATTCAAGATGGACCAACATATGATTACAAGGGTCAGGTTAGAGCCGTTGGTCATGGGCAGAATCGGGAACCATTAAGATTGTTTGGTCGGTTCGAGTTGCGATACTTTAATCTGATTTTGCATCCAGAGAGAGGTCGTTTTGATCCAAATTTCTAACAATTCCCAAATCCGGGGCGACAACTGAGGATCCGCCTTGATTCACTTGGTTCCGAAACCGGCCGGTCCGCGTCTTGGCAATCCGATAGCGTCGGTCAAGTAGGGTTCTCGTTCCACCCCTAAACCGGACTGCTAAACCACGAACGCCCCCAGGATGGGAGCGAAGGCATATTTAACCTAACCCTCCTCGATCTCGTTTCTGACCATCGTCATCTTTTAATGTCGCCTGCAACGGTTTGATGACTCGATCAAGCGTACGTCAACGGACTGACCAAAACCCTACCAAGAATCTCGCCGGAAAAATCCGCTGGTCCATCCCCGTCACGTGCAGACACGCCACGCCCGACATTTGCGATGATGATGCATCACTCTACTAGAGATTTCGAGCAGAGGGACAATCTTCTAGGATGCTGATCTATCTTCAGTCTTCTGATTATTGTCTCTCTAAGCCATTAAAAAGCTCTCCGCCGTTTTGATTCTTTATCGGGTCTGATTGCATATAGAAAAAGACTCGGAACGATGGATAGGTCAAACGAGATCCAGATTTGGAAAAAATTTCAGAAAATCTTCTGATGTAATTGAGGTCACTGATCGCGATCGCATGTCAAGTCAGACGTAGAAATTTCGACCCTCGTCTCTTTTAATCGATGGCGTTAAATATGGAAATTTGTTATCCTATTCTCCGTGACTATAGGGACCCTCGTCTCTTTTATATATTATAATGTCATTTATGCAAATTTAGCAATCCAGCCAAGAAAAACAGGTCTTGAGCAGAGTTCACGAGACGACACGTGCCATGTCAGGTCCCGGGATGTGCATGAGGGGTCAAATGGCATCGCTCGCGGTCCTCTTGCATAGCTGCATGGACGAATCTCTCGCTTACAATTATTATGTGAACGCAAAACCTATGTGCTAAGAAATCAATAAACTAGTTTCGCAAGCCCTGCCAGTCTTTGTTTTAAAGAATAAACTAGAGTCTACAGCAGACAAATATACATTTTCCTAATCTTCTCTGACAGTTTACAATTCATGAGGAAGGCGATTGCAAGCCTTGAGCTTGATTTGGCAGTCCAGTCAGAAATCTCAGTTTCTTGATTCCCCACGCTCCACGCATATCCCATTTATGAGCTCCCTGCTGCATAGCCTTGAGTGCAAATGTACGAATTATTCCAACACATGTTATTGAAGTCACAAGCATTGGGATTCCGAACATAGTGTATCAGTGCATCTCCAGTCATTCTCTAACGATTTAAATTCGAAAAGATAGTTTACCACTTAAGCTTTAATGTAATGGTATTTTCAATAAATACCAAGAATGCTTTCCAGCACTTATTTCTTTATGGGTTGTGTTTTCCTTCAACCTAGTTGGTGGATATATTCATAAAAGAGTTTTACTTTCCTCCATTCTATGCGGAAGGGTTTTTCCTTCGGTCAACCTTTCGATTGGTGAATTACCCATATAGAAATCACGCACATTTAAATATATTAGGTTTGTAACACAATAATCAAAGATGTAGTTAAAAGGAGATTTCTCTAATTATAGCGTTCTTTTTCATGGAAGTGTTCCTTCTTTCCATTTTCCCTTTGGAATTAGAGAGAGGCTACACTACACATATGGACGGGTTGGGGGTTCTATTAAGAGGGCTAAATGACAGGAAGTGTCATTAGATAACATGGGCATGCATGGCGGGGCTGACACAAATAGGGCCACTACGTCGTCTGATGAAGAGGCACATTTCCTATTTCCACTTGAGCTCTTAACCCAATTTGCAGGCACTTAGAGAGGGACATCTCTCTCTGCCCCTTAAGCTCTCTCTCCCCCTCTCTCTCTCTCTCTCTCTCTCTTCCCTATTTAAAGACACAACCGTAGCCCACTGCTTTCTCCCACGCACTTTGTCTTCTTCAACTCCAACACCCCCCTCTTCCTTCTCTCTCTCTCTCTCTCTCACATTCATTATTATTTCACTTCTTGATGTTTTCATGGCTCCCTTATCTCTCTGTCCATAGCTTGTCTGAAGAATTATTTCCCTCACCTTTATAAGTACTAGCCATCCACAATCTCCTTCCCTCCATAACCCCTCTTCCCAGAACTAAAGCCCCATTTCTCCCCGACTCCTCTCTGACACACACCAAAGAAAAAAAAACTCATTATCTCTCTCTCCATCTGTCTTTCTCTCCCTCTCTCTTATTATTCTATCTGAATCTTGTTCCTGAGAGATCACCACCGCCTTCCTTTTAGCTTCGCTCCTCGTCATTTATTTCTCACCTCTCTCTCTGACTCTCTCTCTCTCTCTCTCTCTCTCTCTCTCACTGCTCAACAATGTCTAGCAGAAGATCCCGCTCGAGGCAGTCTGAAGGAGGTTCAAGAATCAGCGATGACCAGATCGCTGACCTCGTGTCCAAGTTACAGCGTCTCATTCCTGAAATCCGCAACAGGCGCTCCGACAAGGTAAAAAATAAAACACGCCCACACAAAACAACAGAAAAATTTTATTAACAGCTCTGTGTTTCTCTCTCTCTCTCTCTCTCTCTCTCTCTCTCTCCCCACTTGTGACTCCCAAAGTTTTGTGTGGTCTTCATTTCGCGGTTTCGAGTACAAGATAAAGTCATTGAAGAAAATATAGAACCCACACATAGCCCTCTCATTTATTTTCTTGTTGGGTTGCTTAATGCTGTCTCCGCAACTTGAGTGGTGTGGGACTCATCGTTGTTCCCCCTCTCATTAACTTCGTTTTGTACTTACGGAGAATATCTTTAGGTTTAGCTCTCATTATTCACTCCATCTCTAACATAAACACTCCAGATATTATCTATCGGTCATTCCCTAGCTCATAGGTCCATGATAAATATTTACACGTCAATAATAGCTTCTTCCACAACCACTATGAGGGAACATACTAAAACATCAAGTTGTAAACATCATCGCAGGAGAAGCTAATATCGCTAGATAGCTTTATTTTAATGTACCTTGTGGAATGTATATGCAGGTATCGGCTTCCAAGGTGTTGCAGGAGACTTGCAATTACATCAGAAGCCTGCACAGAGAAGTAGATGATCTCAGTGAGCGGCTGTCCGAGCTCTTGGCGGACTCCGATAGCGAGCAAGCGGCGATTATTAGGAGCCTGCTCATGTAACAATAATAGCTAAATAAGCAATTGATACACTCTCCCTATCATAATTTTCCTCTCCCGATTCCCTACTTTCTTGTACCGTTCTTATATTATTCTTGATGATCTTCTAGTTCTAGCTAGCGCTAGGGTTTGGTCAATATGTAGGCCTCGGAGAATGAGAGCTAACATGACCTAATGTCCATGTCTCTCTTCCCCAAAAAAGACTTTGTTTGTAGTAATTTAACTTCCATATATGTTATTAATAAGAAGGGTATTTCTTTTGAAGTTTTAACGCGTTCTTAACATTTCGTGTCCTAGCAATTTACGTTTTGTCTGCATTTTTCCGGAAGACGCAATATTTTATATTATCTTCCTTCCTGTTGTCATTTTCCCACTCTTGATTGCGACACTTGCTAGCAATAATATTCTAATTTTTGAACAGTTAAGTTTGAAATGTTAGGGTTGTGGAGGCTATATAATGCCATGGGGTTCTTCGGTTGTTGAATCGGGTTCACAGGGTTTCCCCGTTATTTGAGGAAAAAGTGTGGACCCAATTCGGGTCAACCTTGAAGCTCACAAAACCTTAACGCGGATACTACTGTATGAAGGCGATGATCTTGACTCCACAGACACGGATTCAATATTTAGGTTCAAGATATATTCCTATGCCTAGGTATATCTCATGAAATTACATAATCTCAGCGACCTCATATTAGCTAGCACACTTATTTACATCTAAACGACCAAGTAATTGTATAAGCCGAAAAGAAAGAAATGCAAAAAAATAATATCGAGCATAACTTGAAAATGTTAATCCCATCAATCCCTCAAGTACATAATTGTTAATGTAGTAGGACAAATTTTACGGATGCATGCATGCATAGGTGTAAATTTTATCTGCACTAAACAGGATTCAAACCACATAACTTCGGAAATGACTTGCGTTCTTTACATAGGCCAGCGAATATTGAGGTGTTACATCCAAATCATATGTCGTTAATCATCTTATGAATTACGGAATGATGAACACAGCGCCTTAAATAAACAAGATAGTGGGCGGTGTTCTGTTCTGGTCTCGGTCAATCAGCAATGGGGGCCTAATAGTTACTGTTTACAGTCAAAATTCAAACCCGTCGAAACCGAATCCTGTCACGCGGTGGGTGATGACCGGGCTTGACATTTTTTGGGACATGTCCGCAGGGAGTGTGCAATCCTGTCGTGACATATCACCCTCTTCTTCTTCTTCTTCTTTTTTACCCTTTTCCCTTGGATTGTTCTGCAAGACTTTGTGGGTTCAGTCTCAACCAGCTGGTCAAACAGTCTCGTTATAACCCGAATTATTTTAAGACCGATTATTAGACCTTGATCTTCTTCGAGAACGTTAATAATTGTGCTATCGTCATCGGCCGCGATTTGTTTGGACCAGAGATTGATTTTTAAGTGGGAGGGAAACGATGAATCGGATGAGATCCCTAGTATTTGAGCTCCTAATTAAGATTAGGGGCCAAGTCAAATCGAATATAGAAGTTAAGTTAAGTAAAACGGGGTAAATAGTAAAAGCCATTTCGATAGATTGACATCGACTTATGGAGAGAAAAGTCAATGGAAATCATGCGGTCAAGTCGATCGGGGAGTTACATAAATATGAATAGCCCATATTCCTATGTACATTATAAGTAATTGTCAATCAAGTCTTAGATGGAAAAGTAATGTTTTTTTCCATGTTAACCAATTATCATGATAGTTGTATTAATTCGAAATCCTATTTAACTGCAATTTATCGTGATTTATACGTATTATTTTGCATGCAGCACAATGGAAATGGCCTTATTCCTTTTTTTTAAAAAAAAAAACTCAAAATTTAAGTTCAATTCCAATTTTGCTTTTAAGTTCAGTCCAAATTTTTCTTGAACTTTTTGTCTAAAAAAAACCTTAATTTTAGGTTCAATCCCATATCTATCCATAAAATGTAACTCTAGTCACAAATTTACCCCCATTAACTCTTTGTCCAAAAAATCACCATTAGTCGTTTCTAATTTTCTTTATTTTGGAGATAATTTTACATGTCACTTTATTGATATAGATTTGTTCCAACATGGAAAATATCACATCAAACAACCGATGACAATTTTTGGACGGAAGGTTAACAAAGGTAGATTTGAAATTGAATTAAAAGTTTGTGATTTTTTTTAGAAAAAAGGATGTTCGGGCAGATTTGGGACTGAACCATATAGTTGAGTTTCTCTTTTAGAAAAGAAAAAGTTCGAGGTGAAATTAGGATTGGACCTAAAATTTATGATTTTTTTTTTTTTTTTTCAGGCAATGAAAAGTTGGGGACGAAATCGGGAATGGATATGAAGTTTGAGGTTTATGAGAGGATTAGGCCCAGTGGAAAGCAATTGTTTGGGTCTGCATAGGTTTAATGCTACGCTTCATGGGCCTTGGCATCATTCCGGATCGGAAGGAAGGCCACCGGAGCCGAGTCCGGAACATCAAACCCGGATTCGCCGTTGTATTGTTGATCCATCGCCATCGAGCGGGCCAACCCGAAACTTCGATCCGAGAAAGTAGAGAACTCACTGACCCGACGGTGTCCCACGTCGATTCCATGACGACGACCGGCCGTTACTTTCTAAAAAATCAAGAAACCGTTTCACACGAAATAACCAAACCACCTCAACGAGACAGAGACAGAGAGAGAGAGAGAGAGAGAGAGAGAGAGAGAGAATCGTGTCTCGAAGTTTCTCCATTTCTTCACCTTCTTCGATTCAAATCCGTGGTGTGCTCTGCTCAGGACTAGCTGGTCGGAGCCGGGGAGAGAAGAACCGCGATTTTTTTGGGGGATTTCTGGGTGAGGAAGATGAGCTCCGAACGATATTCAGTTGAAGTCACTGGCCTGTCTCCCAGAGCCACCGAGCAGGACCTCAGCGATTTCTTCGGTTTCTCCGGCGCGATCCTCCATGTCGAGATCGTCAGGTTCGTCTCTCGCCCCCTGATTCCTTGCTCGTCCGGGATCGTGGCATCTTGTTTTGACGTCGACTGTCGTGTTTGGTAACTGTTCCGTGAGCATTTTCGCGCAAGGTGTTTGTTTTTTAGTTGGGTTCTCGGAAGGGTTGAGCTTGAGGCTGGAGTCTTCCTTTCCAGCTCGCGGTTTGTTTATGCCTCGATTGATGAATTTTGATCTCGGCTATCTTGCACCTCGACTGAGATTGCAGTGGGATCGGATCACCGTCCTCTGGATTTTTCTGATGATGAACGTTGATTACTAATGGTTTGATTAGGTGGAGTTTATTTTTGCCGATGGTGGTCCAGTATTGTTGTTTGTGAGAATTGGTGGACCACCATTGATTATTTTAAAAACTTAAGTTGCTAGATAAATGTGTGGTATACTATTTTAACACTCCTACTCACGCGTAGTCTGTTCTTTTTTTGTACCAAGTGTGGAAATTTAACTGGAGAGACAATGGGCTTGGAAAGATTTGAATTTAGGACCTCTAGCTCTATGATACTATGTGAGAATTTGTGGAACTACTGCCAATTATTGTAAAAGTAAACAGTTAGGTGAATGTGTGGTTTAGTAATTAATTATTCCAACACTCTTTCTTATGCTTAGTCTGTTCCTTTTAGTACCAAGTGTAAAGATTTAATTGGGGAGACAAGTGGGGTCTACAAAGATCTGAACTTAGGATCTCTAGCTTTGATATCATGTAAGAATTTGTGGGACCATTGCCGACTAATCTAAAAGTTTAAGCTGTTAGATGAAGGCGTAGTTTAGTATTTAATTATTATGACATTGTTAAAGATTGTTCTTTTTGGTAGGTCTTCTCATCGATCATGCTATTAGTGCATTCACTTTTTGCCCCTGCAACATGATATAATGCATTCCCCTGTGTTTCTTTTTTTCCTGATATTTGCATTATGTCTGTGTCCATTGATAGGTCTGGAGATTGTGCGTGTACGGGCTATGTGACATTCAAAGATGCTTATTCTCAGGAAACTGCCATCTTGCTCAGTGTAAGTTCTTATCCATCCAACACCTAAGAGTTTTGAAATTGGATAAGTAATGCAGGAGTAGAGGTCTTCTGATGTAATGTTCTTCAATCATTGTTGACTGAACTCGTGTATCTTTCTGCTTGGAGAAGAACATCGTGGTGAAGTGACTAACCTACATGCAATACATGCACATAGCTTGGCCTTTCTTCTAAAAGATGTTATACCGCAACTATTTACATGATGTGGCATGAGAACAGCTGAGAGGTTCCGTATTTCTTGCTGCTTAGCTGAGGGGAATAGCTGCTTCTACATAACCGATGTTGCATCAGCTACAAACAAATTCTGGCGTTTCCAAATCTCTCCCTTTTCCCTTGTTGCATTCTTTTTTGATCTTTTCAGCTGTTACTGGTTAGGGGCTTAGGATATGTCTAGTTCGCTTGCTGCTGTGTCAGTTCCTCCCATTTGTGTTTTGAGCCTGGCATTTATCATTCCATGTGATTGCAAACAATAAAAGAGAAAGGTTAGGCTGAGGAAAGTATTTTTTTTCTAAGCAACTTCAAGTAAAATTCTGCACTCAATACCAAGCTGCTCCATATCTACTATTAGGGGCCATCAACATGTTGCTATTCTCAAATTTGTGGACCAAAGCAGGGGACTTCTAAGGTCAAACGACAGATTGTAAAACCAATGTTCACTATCACAACCTTAGAAGTTGCTTGCTTTTAGCCTATGCTATGGAATTGTTGTTTCTTTTTCCTTTTGCTCATCTCCAGCTGAGTTGTTCCATCAGCACATCTTCCTCTCTGCCTGCGATTCCTTTCTCCTAACGTCACTTTGTCCTTCATATTACACCTCTAATTTTCACTCGCCTGAGTTGAGACCATCACCATCTCCGCTCTTACAGATCTCTCTCGCTCTCTCTCTCTCCCCGTATGACAGCCAAAATATTACTTTATCCTCTTAATTTATAACTTTCAACATGTATTAAAGAATACAGCGAGATTTTGTTAGAATTTTCATGTAGTCTTCTCTTTTTTCAGGGTGCGACCATTGTGGATCAGCGTGTCTGCATAACACGCTGGGGACATTATGACGATGAATTTGATTTCTGGAACAGGTCTTCCTCAAGTCATGAAGACGGAAGCAACTCAACTGTAAGCGTTTCTCTGCACCAGAGTTGTGATATTATCTGCTGCCATTGTTAAGAGTTTTTGCTAAGGAGTTCCCTTCTTTCCTGCCCTATGCAGAGCGCAAATGGAAGCCGATATGTGCCCAGTCCTGGTGAAGTAGTGACCGTGGCTCAGGATGTAGTGAAAACTATGGTAACCAAGGGATATACACTCGGAAAGGATGCCTTAACCAAGGCAAAAGCTTATGATGAGTCTAATCAAGTTTCAGCGACTGCAATGGCAAAGGTTGCTGAGCTGACTGAGAGAGTCGGCCTCGCTGATAAGATCTGCGCTGGGGTCGAAGCTGCTAAATCAGTGGATGAGAGGTACCACGTTACAGAGTACACGAGATCTGCTGTATCGGCCACGGGAAGAACAGCTGCGGCAGCTGCAAACACTGTGGTAAACAGTAGCTACTTCTCCAGAGGTGCATATTGGGTGTCGGATGCATTGAATCGTGCAGCTAAAGTAGCCGCAGATTTGGGTAGTCACGGGGCAAGGCAATGAGTTCGCATGACTTGTTACATCGGCAGCTATTTAGAGCGTTATGACGGGGCTTCTGCGATGATTGTTACCTCAACTTCAAAGGGGATGTTCAGTGTATTTTACTAGCGCAGGAAGTGACTTGAGAGCGACTATGTTGTGAATTCTCCTTCGCTTTACCTGTCTTTGCTCTGTCTTTGCTCTGTCTTTGCTCATTCTCTTTGTGAAATTATCAGAAGACGAGGATTGTACATAGTTTGAATGATCGGACAAGATGATGGATTGATCTGTTTTAGGGTAACTCTCTTTACATAACGAAAACACGACATAACTTATCTTCTTCCACAACTTCTTTAAACTCTGTATTTTGACAGGCCTAATTCACCCTTTAGAGTTTCACAATACCCTTAAAAGTTCTTGAAAAATATTACAAAAATAACATTTGACCAAAATAGGTAACAATCAGAGAAGTCCAAACTTGCATTTTTTTGGTTTGTATTAGTTATGATTTATGGATTAGTAATTTCTTTTTATTATTTTCTTCTAGTATGATCTATCGCTGTTAGTGTCATAGATAATATGTATTTTTCTTAAATGAAGTTGTATTTTTCTAGCTTCATTTTATATATTGTAAATTATCCATGATGACCTATAAAACAAACTAATATATATGTCCGGATATTTTTAACCGAACATACATTTATTATAGTTAAGTGAATGTGTTTTTTGATTGCAATTTATTCACTTAATTGAATAAGTTATGATTAAGTTCATATAATATATATAGTTTTATATTTCTCTTATTTCTTTATTTTATTTAATGAGTTATGTCATTTTATCAGTTCTTTGTTTTTTGCTTTTACTTAATTGTCCTATTAAGAATGTAATTATCAACTGCAATTTATTTAGATAATCAAATAATTTATATTTCAAACTACTAATAATTTATTCAGCAACAAATTATGTTCTTTTTAACTTGAATGATTTTTCATTTTAATCTAATAAATGCATATTGTTTATTTGTTCAATAATCAATTTCATTAAGATTTTTAAATGTATATCAAAGTAAATATTTTCATGTCATGAACTAAGGTATATAAGAGAAAAGGAGAAGAAGTGAGCTAAAATTCAAGCTACAAATAATCTACTCATGAGTTGAATTTCTTATCATATTTTATGCTGCATTTTACTTTAATTATAAATTTAATAGAATTCTTAATTTTATTATATTAAAAAAATAAAATTCTGATGACAGTTTATACATATAAGTTTTTTTCCATTTTAGATTCAATAATTCATTTTAAATATTTTCTTCATTTTTTATTTCCTTCTTCCTCCTCTTTCGACAGGGATACCCACAACCCCCTCTTCCCCTCCTCCTTCCTCTCTCCATTGGTTGCCTCCACAATACCTCGTAGTCCTGTCAATTTTGGTTGGTGAATTCGCGATCTCCTTCTTCTCGCCCGATTGGGTCGAATGATTAACTACCGAAAACACTTTGCGCAACTCTCTCTTCTTCGAGAAACCGTTCTTCGCTCCTCTTCTCAACCTTAGGTTCCACGGCTTCCGCATGACTTCCTCTGCTTCAACTTCTTCATTGCCGTCACGGTTGCTCTTGTGATTGGCACCGTTGCCCGGTGACCGATAGAAGAAGGAAAAGGAAAAAACAAAATTTTAAAAAATTCAATACGAACAATTTCAAACAATATTTTCACGTTTCTACATTTAAGAATTCACTTTTCTAATTTTATGCATAAATATTTTTCTTGATTGGAAAGTGTTTTCGGTTAATTAATCATTTTCGGTGAACCAAACTGGTGAAAAATTTGGAAAATTAATTTCAGAAAAGTGCTTTCTCTCAAATACACACACCCCTAAAGTGAAAAAGCAAAGTGGGATTAAGTTTCTTGACATGGAAGAAAGAAAACGGCGAATTCATATTTATTTAATCATTTTCTTTATTTTTTAGAGGGTAAGTATAACTTCTGACAATCCTTAGGAGATTGGGACTGAATTACTGAGCGTAAATTAATCCACCTAATTTATAGAATAAGAAAAGTTGTGGAAAATTAGTTTTTGGCTGTGGAAATATCACTTTCCAAACTTTTAAAGCGTTGCTTTTGTGTAATTGTGACTATTATTTTGACAAGTTAGATACGTCTCTCTCTCTCTCGTATGTTATTTTATCGAATTATGAATACAATGGCAGCAAATGTGATTTTCATAATTATTGTAATGGCATGTCTCTATCGGGAATAGGTCGAATAATCTTCTTCTCTATAAATTCAATATGAAAAACAAAAATTATGTAAAAATTACTCTTGTGAATTGTCAAGAAAATTAAGTCCGTCCAAAACACGAGCAAGAAAAAATAAAAATAAATTAAGCAGGCTATATAACATAAACTCGGGAAAAGCTCTCTGTTCATCAATGTCTTCAAAAAAATCCCATGTTGAGGTCAATCGCTTTCTATGTGTTGGGCGCGTCCGGATTTTTTGTAATTAACTTAAACCATGCAACTACCACATTTTAATTCTTTTTAACTCTTAAACAATTTGATTATTTTATGATATACAAATGTCGACAAAGAAATTGATGATGTATACTTTAATTTTCTTTAATTTAGAGAACGTCAGCGGAAAGTAAACAAATGACTTTTCTCACTTTGATTATAATCGAAGGTCTGTGTGTACACGTTTCCGGTCCAGATCTTTTTTTTTTTTTATTACGTAGACTTGACTCTAAACCAATTCCCCCCCACGTCGGTGCAGTCGCCGCGCCCTCCCTTGGATGAGAAGGCACGATCCGGAGAGCGGTCTAACGACTCGACGGTCCCGATCCGATCGCGCCCCGGGTTCACGCGGTTCCATCCGAACCGACGGCCCTGATCCCCGAGCGGCCCGGTCAACTGTTCATTGATCTTCACTCCCCATCTTCTCCCCGCACAGTAGTAGAACATTCCCCCCCACAACCGAAGCCCACATATCCGCCAGCGAACGGCGTCCACCGTCACGCGCGCCCAAATTTTGACCGGCCTTTTCCTCTGCGCGTTGCTCTTTAGTCTTTGGCGACTGCAGATCTCGCGCTCGCTCCGCTCCGCTCGTTCGAACCGGATCTGCCCATCGGATCGGCGCGCGACGTGCTAATGCTGCGGTGAAGGAAGGGCGAGTGGTGAAGGAGGATCGGGGCGGTGAATTTCGCGATCGGAAACGGAGTCATGGCGGGGAAGGCGGACTCGGCGTCGTCCATCAGGGTGCCGTACCGGAACCTCAGGGACGACCAGGAAGTGGAGATGGTGTCCGTGGACGACGACGCGCACCACCGGATCGAGCTCGATTCTCCCCACGCCGCCGCCGCCGCCGCGGCGCCGTCCGCTAGGGTTCCGAACGGCGCCGGCGGCGACTTCAGGCCGGTGCACTGTAGCCTCGTGACTCTGATCCTCAGCTGCACGGTCGCCGCCGGTGTCCAATTCGGCTGGGCTTTGCAGCTCTCTCTGCTTACTCCGTATATTCAGGTGCGTGTTTGCGCCGACACTGTCTCCGCGGTTCGTTTTAGCGCGTTCTGGTTTGCGGTCGTTGGTTCTCGGGTTTGTTAATGCGCGTTTAAAGCTGTTGATTAATGTACTTCTGGTATTGCATGAGATCGTTGTGGAGTCGATACTGTATTCGAATTTGATATTTCGTGACGGAGTTCTGCCGGGCAAAATGCCGATTCAGATGTGTGCCCTGGGGAAATTGGATGATAGACTGTTGAGCCGACAGTGTATTTAATAGGATCGGGGCCTCTTGTTTAGTGCAAAAGATAGACCTATATAGAAAGACTTTGATTTAGAGAGTGCATTTTCAATCTAAATATTGTTGTGCATTAGTATTACTCTTTGGGACTTAGATTTTTAGTAGAGTTATCATCACTTGTCAGTAATTAACTTAAGGAGACTCTCAGGATGGTCCTACTATAATGGCTCGTGGGTGAGTTTAATATCGTCACGATTATGCATGTTGTGATCATGAATTCGATGGGAATGAGAACCATTGCGGTGTCGTTCTAGTAGTTTATAATAGAGCTGTATTCTAGAACTCGTAGTTGGGCAGAGCTTCTCTGGTCTGTACTTTTGGCTGATTCTTGCTCTCAGTTTTACTTGAGAATCGAGATGAAGTTGATTCTCATAGTGTTTAGTTAACTCAATATTACTATTTTTGAACTTAATAGAAGTCATTTTGAAGCCAGCGTAAAGAACAAAACATCAACATTGTCACGTGGTGATTATTAGCCTGAACACTAATGATAACAGGAACACTGCCCTACTGAATTTTCTGCTTTGTCGTCCTTGACTTTGTCATTGTTTATGGTGATGAGAGTACTGTTAGCTTTTCTCTCCGGAGCAGAATAGCAGGAGAAAGGTGAGGTTATGTGCAGTTATCCTACCTTTTGTTTTGGAAGGATAGTACTACCGAGATAATGCATTGTGAGTTTGAAATATGTTCGTTGAGTTGGTTGCAATTAATTTGTATCTTGGTATCTTGACATTTTCTTCAAAAGCTCACAGTTATCGGAATGTTCCATACATTTATTGATTGCTTTGTGAAGAATTTTTAGACTGCTAATGATGCGTGGCTTTACAATTTGATGCAGACACTTGGCATACAGCACGCTTTCTCTTCATTCATATGGCTTTGTGGCCCCATTACAGGTCTTGTGGTATGTGATGTCATTTCTGCCTTGCTAAACCAATCTTCCTAAATCTTTCTTAAACAAATCTACATTTATGGAATAGTGCCAGGTTTGATTATGTCTTCCAGCAACTTATTTGTTGCTGGAACTCCACGGTTTAACACCGATGTTAATTATGACAACATCCACTGCACTTGCAAGTTTACCATCCTGCTTCCTCTAAAACAAATGGATGAGCAAGTAAACAAATCACATCATATGTGCAACTCCAGGAGTTAATTTTAATTCACTATTCAGGTTCAACCTTTTGTGGGGATATGGAGTGATAAGTGCAAATCAAAATATGGGAGAAGACGGCCATTTATTCTTGCTGGATCTCTGATGATCTGCATCGCTGTGAGCATCAATAATTCTGATTCTCTTTATTCGGGGTGCAGATTTTGTTGTTCTATACATTTCCTAAATTATGCCTTGTAATTTAGGTGATATTAATCGGATTTTCTGCAGACGTTGGATATTTATTGGGTGATACGAAGGAGCACTGCAGGTTCTCTTTCCTTCCTTTTATTTTGGAGAAGTCAGTTGGATAATGGAAATAAACAACCTTTTTTGGATATGCAGGACATTTAAAGGTACTAGAGCAAGGGCAGCTTTTGTCTTTATCATAGGCTTTTGGTTGCTGGACCTAGCAAACAACACGGTTCAGGTGAAGTTGTGGACAATTGAGCTTACCAATCAGTCTTGGCACATAGAAAATTGCATTTTTCACATTTCCTCAAAAAGAATCTGAACATTTTTGTATTTTAGGGTCCAGCTCGCGCTCTTCTGGCTGATCTATCAGGTTGTCACTATGCTTTTTAAGTTTTAGCAACAGAAATTCAATTTTTATCCTTGCCACTCGTTAGTTTCAATTTGCATCATTTTCAACCGATGTGCATCTTTTTCCAATGATCATGAATGCATGCTAATGCTGATTATATATCTTCACATGTGGCCGCAGGACCTGACCAGAGAAATTCAGCCAATGCTGTTTTTTGCTCTTGGATGGCTGTTGGAAATATTCTTGGTTTTTCCTCTGGTGCTAGTGGGAATTGGCATAGGTTAATATTTCTGACTTGGCTTTGAGACAACATGCTTCTGAGATCATTGCAGATGTGCAAAATGTTTCCTTTTTTATTGAGATTATGTTCCTTTCATAAATGTGGTCTCTTTGTCATTTTATCCTCTGACATATTGTATTGAGGGAAAAGTATATTCAGTGTTGCCTTATCAAATATTTTTTCCTCTTGCATTTGGGTTCTGCTTTTGTGTTTTTATTTGTTATTTTCGTTTTGCTGATATCTTACTTTCAATGCAGATGGTTTCCTTTCCTGACCAGTAGAGCTTGTTGTGAATCTTGTGGGAATCTCAAAGCTGCATTTCTTGTTGCTGTGGTAATGTTCTAAATTGAATGCATTACTTCTTTAACCTGTCTGCTGCGCTTACGCTTGTGGAAATATATGCCTTGTTTCATGATTAACTGTCTGGGATTTGTGACTGCATTTTCTTTATTGAGCTTCCTTTTAATCAAACTATACCTTGTGAAATACTGCTTTTAGGGTATCAATTTTGGAAAGCGGATGGGAAACATAGTGCCATAGTTTTATTATATCCCTTTTTCATCAGTTTGTTCTTGCATATTATACGTTTACTAAAATTGTCATGAAGAGGTTTCCCTTTGGCTGAGTCTCTCACTAATATCAGACACTGTCCCTGCCAAATATCTGCTGAATCCAATCCGTTCATGAACAATCAACACATCCAATAACATTTGTTGCTTGATGCTGATGGCTGACTTTTTGTTTTTTTGACTTATGAGAGATGAAGGTTGTGAGTATATGAGAGGATATTAATTTAATTTTAGTGATAAGGTTTTGCATGCACTGTACTAGAAGCTATGAAAACAGACAGTATTGTTCTCAGCGCATGGTAATTTGTCTTCTTACCCATGAAGCGATACATATGATTGGTATAGATTTTGGTTCAGTGAAGGAACAGTACATCTATCACCCACCTTAAGTAAGCATGAGGAAAACCAACCTTCTACAGGTTTAGGAATCACACAAACAATTTTTGCAAGGGTTAGAAATGATCTGCTTCGCCTGCTTGGTTATATGGATGGAAAGTTGATTTAAGCATAAGGAATATCTTGCCGGAGAGATTCGCTTAATTCTCGTCCATGAGATGAAACCAACAAGTGATGAAAAGACAATGCTGTCGATAATTTTAGTAGTTTGGGTTATGTATTAGAATTGGCTTATGCATTAAATGCCAGTGTTTAGTTAGATTTTTTTAGTAGGGGAAAAGTTGAATTTATTGAGAGGCCAGGACCCTGACTCTTTATGTAAGCACCAAATTGGACACCCAATTTATATTTAGTTCAGCTTAGTGTGTGCCGGTAGAATTTTGGCAGTTCTTTGTCTGGTCAGATTTAAGCAATTTTTTCGACCCAAAAAAAAAAAAAACTTTAAGTTTATGCAACTGTAGAATTCATGTTTGGTCATGTGCAGGTTTTCCTTACATTGTGTACCTTGGTGACTCTGTACTTTGCTGAGGAGGTTCCTCTTTCTATGAATGAGCATCAACGTTTATCAGATGTGGCTCCTTTGTTGGATGATCCCAAGCAAAATGGTCTGGAACTGTCCAAGATGAAATCAGACATCCCAGGTGTTCACAATGCCCAAGCTATCAACGGGGAGAGATTTCGTGAAAGAGAGCTTGCTGATAATCATTCGAGCCCAGAAACTAATGGTGGACAAACTGAAAATTTTGATGATGGCCCTGGGGCTGTATTAGTGAAGTTGTTGACCAGTTTAAGGCATTTACCCCCTGCAATGCATTCAGTGCTTCTTGTTATGGCTCTAACCTGGGTATGATCCACAACTTCAATAATCCTGCACTTTCATAAGTAAATACTCAGTGCTCTCATGTCTCGGTCAATTTTAGCAGCAATTACTTAAACCCGGTTCCTATATACGGCATTTGCCTCTATAATAGGTTTTTCTTTTTCCTTATTCATAGTCTGGATTTACTTTTGCTGACATATGCATTGATGGTGAAATGCAGTTGTCATGGTTTCCTTTCTTTCTTTTTGACACTGATTGGATGGGGAGAGAAGTGTATCATGGTGATCCAAACGGGGATGATACTGCAGTAAAACTTTACAATCAAGGTGTCAGAGAAGGTGCTTTTGGTTTGCTATTGAATTCAGTAAGACTCAAAATTGATTTTCATCATTCATTTGTAGCCTGAACTTGTCCAGATTTACCATATTTCTGCTTTTTTTCCCCTCGACAGTACCAGTCTACTACTTGTTGTAATGGAAAACGTATGTGATGGAATATTAGCTCTCATTCTTTTTCTCTTAACTTCCCTTGTTTCTTTCTATAGGTGGTTCTTGGCATCAGTTCCTTCCTTATCGAACCAATGTGCAAGCGATTTGGGCCACGGCTTGTGTGGGCTTTGAGTAATTTTATCGTGTTTGCCTGCATGGCAGGCACTGCTATCATCAGTTCCATATCCATCTCAGAAAATTCTAAAGGAGCTGAAGTTGTTGCTGGAGGGATTAAAGCAGTTGAAGTGGCGTCTCTTGTTGTATTTGCTATCCTTGGTTTTCCCCTTGCTGTAAGAAGCATTCCTTGACTTAATTGTTCTCATATGAGAGAATTCATGCACTAATCTCATGATGTTGGTTTTGTAGATTACATACAGTGTTCCCTTTTCCATCACAGCAGAGTTGACTGCTGATTCTGGTGGTGGCCAAGGTATGTGATCTTGGATTGCCTTTACTCTTTAAAATTAATTAATTATTTTTCTCAAACTCAACATTCTTCTCTATGCAATTCTCCAGGTCTAGCTATAGGAGTTCTTAATCTGGCAATTGTTATTCCACAGGTAGTTCTTCTTTCTTAGCTCTCTTAAATTGGAATTCAAGGCCTTACATATTTTCCCCTACCGTAGAGACCAGATTAGTTTGCATTTGAAAGGATAAGTGTAGTGTCATTTTGTAATTGTTAGGATGCATATGATTACTGCTAGCTGGAGTTTCTTGATTTTGGAAGATCATTTGGTCATGATCTTCGTATCAGTGAATGCACTATCTCTCTCTCTCTCTCACTCTCTCTCTCTCTGTGTGCTATGAACAAAATAGTGGGACGATGACCATTGCATTGACTAATGCTAGAGATATTAAAACTGGTTTACAAATTCAGTTTAGAAAACTATATGATAGACTCAGTAGCATTCAGACAACAAGTGGATCTTATTCAGTATCCAATAGGAGCATGCAACGTTATTATTTAGTAAACAATTTTCCAAATTTGTCTTTGTATTTATGGCATCCCTCGTGATAAAATTGATGCTGATCTTTTGTACATCCCGTTTTTCCTTTTCAGATGATAGTATCGATAGGAGCAGGTCCATGGGATGCTCTGTTTGGTGGGGGGAACATACCCGCCTTTGTTTTGGCTTCCATTGCTGCTCTTTCAGCTGGCGTAATTGCCGTTCGTAAACTGCCGAACCTTTCGAGTAGTGGGTTCACATCATCCGGTTTTCATTTTGGGTGAGCGCAGAAGCGGCCTCGACTTGGTCCGAGACACCCCTTCGAATGTTTATCTCCTTATAGCTCAACAGAATGCGTCGCGGTTCGCTCAATAGAGGCAAAGGGCTCGTTGACAGCGCAACAGCACCGCGGTTTTTCCCAGGGTTACACATTTCATATTCAAATTAATTCATTTTTCCCCCACCCGGTGTGGGCATTTGTAATCTACGTAGATTGTAAATCAGCATATAATACGATGAGAGGCTTACACGGGCAGATATCATGACAATTTTGGACTTGCTCCCAGCGTGGCACTAATATTTAGAATAATCTTGTCCGGTCTCCTCTGTGCTCCCTTTTTTCTGCCCCCTCTCTTCTGACCTGTCTTCTCGTCGTGCTGCTCCGTTTTTTGTACACACCGAAAATCGTGTTTCAAGGCCTGACTTTTACTTAGGAGGCTTCGCACTCCTGGTTTTGGACTAGGAAGTTTTTGTTTAAAACCAGTTTTACGCTTTACCTTTTCTTTTATATACCGACTCGTGGAATTATAGTCGACGGAGAGTCATTTAAACAGAGAATATAGCATGCACCAGACATGGCAAAAAGCAAAATTTACGTAAACGACTCCATCCACTATTGCTTTGAGAGAGCGCCTTATGCTTCTCTTTTCCATAAAATGAAGAAAAGGAGGGAGCCACAAACTAGAAAAAACAAGTCATGGTAGGGTCCCCCACTTGAGAACGTGGGAGGAATGCGCAACCAAAACCTCTCTGCTTCCCCAACTTTCTCGTGAGCACAAGTTTTCACTCATTTGAATCTTGGACAAAACACCATATCTGTAAAAGTGTGCAGTCATCTCACGATAGCTCCATATCTTGCCACCCTTGTTACGAACCAGCCACCCTCCCTTTGCTACATCATCCATCACTTCGTTCCTTGTTCATCTGTGCTAGAACATGCGGCGACACGTGGCATGTGCTATTGCCAACCCCAAGCTGAGGCACTAAAGATTGAACTTCCAATCTAACAAGCACAATGAACACTTGCTGTCCTACCTAGCATCAAGTGAAAAATGCCGATTGTCCTGTGCGATATTTAAGACATATAACCACGCGTGCAGATGATGAGATTCATGGAATAAAATGATTAGATTTCCCCTGCAAAATGTCTAATCTCGATATCGCATGCACGTGGGTAGGGATGAGCATGGTCCGGGTTGGTCTGGGCCACCCCCTAACCCTGTGACCAACCCGTACATGTGTCGATCCTCAATTTTAGGGTGACGATGACCGACCCTATGAGCGCTGGGCCAAGGACCGGACCGACCCAATGGGTTCGGTCCGATTCCAAGGTCAATCCGGGACCGATCGATAATTTCTTTCGTCTTATTTTTTATACTTCCTAAAAAAGCAAACCTACAAATTCAAATTACACATCCATCAACAATACGGTATTGTGCAACTAAACTATAAAATACCAATACATATTTAGCAAATTTAAGATGACACAATAATAGAAATTTCGTATCCGCTAACCGCTTATCGAGATATGGGATAAGATGGAAAGTTCTTGTAATCATCTATCTTTAATATTTATAACACCATATGCAAAAGCGTTTTCCTGATTATGTAGAGTCCACTCAAACAAAAAATGAGCTTCGCACCACTTGACTAGCATTTGATCATGTAGAGTCTACTCAACCAAAAAATGAGCTTCACACCACTTAACTAGCAAATCACCATAGCAACTGCAGTACTACTCTACTCTTCAAAAACTTCTACCATTTGACACAAATTGAAAAGCAAAGTGCAAAATGAAATTCATTAGTAAAATACAATTAAATCATAAAAAGTTCAAAATACTTAATATAAATTATGAATATATAACTTCACATCTTGTTAATTCACTTGAACTTCTAAAGACTTGAAAACAAAACAAACGACACATAATTAATACTTAACAAAAGTTTTAAATTGAAATTACTATTAGTGCTATTGATAAAACATCTCAATATAATATAAGATAACAGACATTTTACTTAAGTTTGAATATATAAAAGAATTATAAATAATATTATATAATATACGGGGTTGATCCAGGGGTTAACCGACCCAAAACTCTGTGACCAGACCAACCCACACGCGGTGTTGGTCCCTGGAATTTTAGGACCAAGGACCGACCTGGCCCCTTAGGAACCGGACCAGGACCGGCAAGGTTGGGCTGGTCCAGGGTCGGTCCAAGGTCGACCCTAAACCGCTGCTCACCCCTACACGTGGGAATCGCTTTCCCACCTGTGTGGGCACGACGAATTCTCTCCGTATAAATTAGACCCTCGAAAGGTTTTGTTTTTTTCACATAGAAGGGAGACGAGAGAACTATGACTCGATTGTTTAAGGAATTCGTTGCAAGATGATATTAATGAAAGAAGGTAGGGGCGGTGTACATGGAAACCTACAAAGTCAGGTTTTCAGCGGATATTAGAGAACACAAAGTTTGGAAATCTAAAGGCAACGTGAACCACCGAAAGTACCTAGTAGAATTCTTCTGTAGAGGTGGAATCATACCCGCCTGTTCATAAACTATCTTTCGTTGCAAATCATACGATAAATAGAAGCATTCGATACGGCTAAATCTAGATTAGACTCGTGGGCCTAGTGAGGTCCAAGCGTTTAAACTAGTGACTGGCTCAGTCTATACTTTTGACAGATACCCCATCTTCGTAGTCTCTCCCTCACACCAACTCATCATCTATAATAAGCCATTAGTGTCATTGAAATCCGCTGCAACTCCGGGCAGAGCAAAAGAAAAGGAGGGAAAAGAAAGAACGACTCTGAACCCATCATACGACCCTTTTGACCGTGTTTCAGCTTCGCTCAGAGGCTTTAGCTCCTTTTTCTCTGTTACACGCTGTTGTTATTGTCTTCGTCAGAAGAAAGGAGGGGGGGGTAAAAAAAAGCCAAGACAATGAGAATTAAGAGTGGCATGGAGGGATCAGAGGGAGGGAATGAACTGGCATGCCCCAGGAGGTTGTGGTGTCTCTCCTCATTGGGAGAAATGATAATAAAAATAAAAGGAAAAATGGAAAAGGAAAGTTGTGCAGGGCCTGCATATTTGGCCAAGCCAGTTGGCGAACGAGGCCGTCCCATGGAGTGCCTGCATCTTTATCAAAAGGTATCAAAAGAGGAGAGATGGAAGTGATGAGGGTCAGTATTTTTTCAGAGAGAATGAAACAGGTCGTGATGTCTTTTCAACATCTCTTAGTTCCCTCCTCGCTGCTGCGATGTACTCTTTTCTTTTGTGGCTGGGTTGCGATATGTTGTTGTATCGTTTGGATGGTCTCGAATGGACCTTTGTATTGTTTTGAATGATGAGTAGGTGTTTTCATTTTACAAAGAAACGAACACGGTGCTCATCGTAGGATTTTGGCTAGCTTTTATTGATCGGCTATTTCGAGCATATTGATTCTTTAAACGCAACACGGTCCATTCGTAATTCGCGAGTGTAGACCAAACTCCGAAATGAATCAAGGCCTTGGCTGGAGTTTTGAGTTAGACTTGGTAGGTAATTTAATTACTTGACTCTTAAGTTTTCAAGGGGAATGAATTTATAAGAGTGAACAAAACACATCGAAAGATAAATTCGACTGATTACATATCTTGAAGTTTGGACGAATATAAAAATGATTATATAGTTCGCACGGCTCCATGCCCATGATGAGTAGATACATGAGTGCATATAAGAATGTATTGAGCCAGTCCCTAGAAGAAATGATAGCAAAAAATATCAAATAAATAGCTATATGGCAATGATGTAATGGACCATGCATATCAATCAACAGCAAGAATAATTTTAATCCCAAAATTTGGAAAAGGATTTGGCCACACGAGGTGGGATCCAAGCGCTGTTGTCATGGCGGGAAAATTAGATAGTCCTGCAACAAAATTTTGTTTTGGCCAGTAGGGGTTTATAGGGTCATAGCCCAATCTCAAGCCGCTATTGGATCATTCTGATAATTTTCTAAGGATGAACCAACACCCTTTTAGACAACAAAATCATTACCAAAGTTCATATTAATCTCCTAGGGTCTACAACGATCTCTCATGATGATCTTATTCCAAAATTCTCTTATCTAAATCATTCATTAAGTGTATACTTTGAGAAAGTAGCAACTTTGACAGGTCGCTGGCTAAAATAGATTTATTATCAACCTCATATGAAAAAGTTTCGTTCATCTTAACCATTTTGAGTAGTTTCGTGTTTTATACAATCAATCGCATTTTTTGACCCTTTAGAAATGCTTATTATGTGATCAAGAATGAGTTGATATGCATGTGAGTTTTGTAATTTAACCCTTTTGCTCTCTTTCTTTCTTAAGGTTATTCATTCCTTAAGCACTCGACCCTCGATTTAAGCAAAGAACGGAGAGAGAACATCATCTCATTTAGATTGCTCTGCACTGTTTTCCCGCACAGAAAGGTTAATATCTGGAACAGTTATTGCGTTTGAAAACCAAGTACATTGAAGCAATGATAACAAGATCTAGTCATCCATCACAATGGGAGATTGGAGAGAAAAAGGAAAACCAAGTGATGACAATATGAATGGAGCATAGGATTCCCCAAAGCTTTCTCTTTTATGAGAGCGTGGCTTTTTGCAGAAAAGATGGGGGAAAATAAGAGAGAGAGAGAGAGATATCTAAAACCTTTGTCAAGAAAAGTTGCCCTAATATCTAAAAGAGAACCCACAAAGGAAATAGGAATCCCAGGCAAAGAGAGACTCCCAACACCCACACATCCAGTTAAAAAATTGATATGGTGTTATCTTTTGTCACATAAGCTCCAAAGTGGATTTCTTTCCACACGTGGGGCCTTTTCTCCCTTGCTCTTTTTAGGGTTTCTTTCTACTTTTTTTTTTTTACATGGGATCAAAGGAATAAATTTTTCCAAGCCCTCAAAGCATAAGTGCGTTGTGAGGAAAGAGGTTAGCCATCGTGACCCCACATACACAAAAGGAAAAGGCAAAGGGAGAAAGCCGGGAGAGCAAAACTTGTCTGTGGTGTACGTGTGCTTCAAATCATGTATCTCCATCTCATTCCCACTGTTTTTTTAGTAAGTAGAATTTCTTGTGATCGTGACCGTGAGGGAGCTCGAAAGTTAAATCCCCCGCGGATAAAACTCTTCCCCATTTCATCCAAAAATAGGATCTAAAGTAGCTCTCACATACTATTAGAATTTAGACTCAACTGCCGCACTAGTGACTATCATATACCAAAGTATAGTGACAAAAATATCTCCATTTATGGCAATGTGAGAATATCACAATAAATAGAAAATGACCTGTTTTAGTGACATTCGATGTTAAATTGGATATAGCTTTTCCATAGGCACGACAAGAATTCGGCAATCAACATCACCGAATGACATTTTGTGTAAAATGGGGTCTGAATTGGATAGAATTTACTTAATTCAATTTAAGCTTACAAGCCTGCTAATCCATTCATCTTGTCAAATCCTGTTGGCTGCTGTCAAAATAGGAGCTACTAATTCAAACAATCCCGAGTCCAAGATATGAAATTTAAAATTTAATCAATATGGAGCCAAAAACCAACCCTTGTATGCAACCAACTTTCAATTCCTATTCCAAACCAGATGTGCCAAAATTGCAATACGAACTTAGGTTAAAGGAAAAAAAAACAAATGTAGCAACCCTAAAGGAGCGTATGGATGCATGAATCTTTTTTCTTGTTGCACATCAAACTTTGCTTTTTGTAGGGTAAATCGTGTTCTCTTTTTCAGCCTTCTTTTTCGACCTTCTTGCCCACCTTTTGTGCTAGTGTCCCTGATTTTAGTGAAAAAGGATATGATTAGGGAGCGTGAAACCAGCCCCATTTCGGGACCCTTTTTGTTGATAAGAAAGGTCTGGACCCGTTTCGTGCTGCTAATCTAATTGCCACGTGAAAGGGAATGCACTCACAACAAGACAAATTGATTATGTGCTTAGCACATAATCTAAACAGGGTTTCCGCTTTGTTATTCCTAACGAAAGAGGGCTATCTCCGCTCGATAAAGTTGGGGGAGACCGGCCGGTAATTGACTAGGGCAAAGTATACATTGAGTTTTCCTTTTTCTTTTTTGATTTATAATAAATAAAATGAAGAGCACGCTTTGGTTTTTTTTCCTTCTTTGTGGCCCAATGCATAATCTGAAATTTGAACGCATCGTTTTTAATGATAAGGACTAAGGAGAGGTCACTTCGTCTATAATTTCTCAAACGAAAAATAATATTTTAAAATAAGGTTATAATTGATAAAAGGCCCCATGAACCGCATTGCTATGCTTTTCAAAGCTAAATTAATGGGTGGCGCATGTTCTCTTTTCCATTTTCTTTCCGTTACACTATTATTTTCCCTCTCTTCATGTGTCTTATCCTTCTACGCGTTTCTCTTAATGTCTTTAGCGTAAGGAAAGCATAGCTTCAAGGTCCAACATCGGGAGAGAATCATCTCCGTGAACGATTTCAATCTGTTGGATGTATAAATAACAAACTTATTGATACAGAAATTAGAAGATCTGGTGATTTAAAGGAGGATTATTATTAGATCGACCATCGATAATAACTTATGTCTAAATATTTTCGTGAACGATGAAAATAGTTATCTTTATATTCATTTTTGTATGTGATACAAGAGATAATTTTATGAAAATATTTTTCAAATCATATGTTGTCCGCAAAATAAATGAAGCCTAAAAGTCAACTAAAAGTAATAGCATTAGATGGAACATTCGATTTATAAATAGAAAAACTTATAATCTTGAATTTTAAAGAACTTACATGAAGGATAAAAATGTTATGGGTGAGGTTGCCTTTTCCAACTCATGTAGGTGTGTTTAGTGAGCAGATACACCACATGATATTGCTCATATCAATATAGATGTTTATAATTTTTTATGAGTGGTCTAAATTAATCTTTTTTTTTATATATAATTATAATTAAGAATAAGTTTCTTTGACATGTTGTGAGTGTTGTATAATTATTTAAATACCTATCTCGAATTAGACTTAACACGCCTAAGAAATGTGTCTTGAATAAATGTGACACATAGAAGGGAATTTTAATGGTTCTGATAAATAAATAAAAAGAGGAGAAAATCAACGATAATTTGGAGCAATACGTGCACGCCAAAGAGTTTTTGTTCTTCTAATTGTAAATGATCTTTTTTAATACATAATTCTAAACAAGGCGAATATGAGGTTAAAAAAAAAAAGAGTAGGTAAAAAGCTAGCCCCGCCCAAGTTTGTGTTCAATCTAGAAAAGGGAACGATTTTTTTCTACTCCCTCTATAATATACATGAAAAAAAACATAAAAGAAAAAAGCAGTCCATGAAGGGGAGACACGTGGTGGCGTGCAAGTGGGTGGGAGGACGCTCTTCTTGCCCTTGGGGGGCATGATGAGTTCATGAAAAGAATACTAAAAAAGCCCCACACTCCATCTTTATCATCCATCAATCTCTTTCGGAACTTGGGCCTCCCCCTCCAATCAATACTTTCGTCTCTTTTTATTTTATTTTTTGGTGACATTATTACATGCTCTAAGAACTGATATATATATATGTGCATTTATCTTTGCAATATCTTCCTACATCATGCTCTAGCAATAACTAAAGTTGTGTCGGAAAATGTCCAATATTTATATGTATATATTACGAAAGTATAAATAAATTGGCGAGACTATCATATCTTGGGACATTATGTCCTTGACCATATTGATGGTGTTGCTAATATTGCAAGTGGCTTAGCAGTTGTGATATTGCACCAGTCATATTCCCCTAAAGGGACCCTCGTCTCTCTTTCAATGTTCCATATTTCAAATTCTGAATTTGCCTCCTCTTGGGCAAAGTTGATTGAGGTTGCTTTTATTTGTTATTACATACATATTTAATATGTATACAAAGGCCGACTTTAGGACATGATGCATTTAGATTGATGCGCATAAGTGAACGTGTGTTTTGATATTAGTCCATTTCAATAGGTATGGATTCACTTTAGGGGGAATTTTTTTTTTTTTAAAAGAGCATGAATTCACTTGAGTGGAGATTGAGGTTTTCATTGCCCAACGTTATGATATTATATTAAGAAGTGATTAAGATATTTCACAAGTAATATGTAGTTGAATATCATGGTTAATCAAGAGATTTGATATGTTAAGATTTATATTTAACATCATTCATATCGTGAGAAGCAAAAACTGACTATGATCATAGGCAATAAATGCTATATTTATCTATGGCTTGGAGAGTCCTTGGTTTCCCCTACTCCTTCATTTTGTCACGAGCAAAGGGATGGTGAAAACTAAGCAGGACAGCATTGAAAGCCCTATCTCAAGGGAATCATGGAATGTCCTGTCCGGGTGATTGGAACGTTTCAAAAAGTCATATATAAAACATATGTGTTAACATCATTTCTCTCCTATTTGTTTATGCCCCTATGGAGGCATTAAATTCAATGGGAAAATCATGACCTCGGCAACAATTGTCAAAGACCCAATGGAGATAACGCGGTTTTGGAGAGACCACCACATCGTCTTATCTATGTCAAAAAAATATATTAAAACCCATTTGTTACCCAAGATCACTCGCCACGTTCATCTATCACTCTCAATCAACAGCCTAACTTTGACAAATTCCAAGTCACAATGGATGACAAAGGTTAGGGGGATCTCCGATTTTCCTTTTGAAAATTGGAGTTCGTGGGGTCGCTTTTTTTCCTTTTCTTTTTATTTTTTTTTGGGTCCTTGTGGGTTTTTGTTCTTTATTTTTTGAAAAAAAGGATCAAAGTTAAGCTAAAATTTACAACTTTACGGAGAAAGGGGGATCCCACAAGGTTGGTCTTTTTCAGGGTCGTCTTGCTCTTTGATGGCTGCTTGTGGGACAAAGCATCACCGACCCCCCGAACATCCCTCGCCTAATGTCTAGAGTTCCAATCCTCAACTTGCTTTTCTCTTTTCATTTAATGTAGATTAGTCCTTTTCTTGACTAGCCTCATTCCCTCCCAAGAAGTTCTAGCCATATGCTCATTCACATTTGTCAATCTTTCACAAACCTAGCCCCTAAAACCTACTAGTCCAACTCGTGATTACCGCTCCCTTTTTTTCCCCTATGGGAGGAGATGAGTATTTTGACGATTAGCGATTTTATTTATATGAAATCCTAGAGTTTCGTAAAAGCGATGATCTGAAGCACGATTTAACTTGGTGACAACAACGATGATTCGAATCACAATTCATGTCGATCGTTAATTATGCTCAATTTTTTCTAATTCATGAATAATCAAGTTTTCTAATCGGCTAATCATTGACTAAATGCAAAAGCAGACTCTCTTTTTTTTTTCTCGTTGCCGCTCTCTATCTGTCATTATTTTTCTGCATTATTTTTGTCGTTATTTTTCCTGTCTATTTCGCATCATAGGCGGGAAATTCCCCATCAAGAAAGACACCATGAAGACGGCCACTTTGTCGAGCCTCTTGTGGAGGGAGGGCTCCATCGTTTCCGGATTCAAAAGACAATGGTTAGAGAAGACTGGTAGTTGCCGTCCGGCATCCACGCGGCGTCCAGCTAGCGAGTCCAGGTGGCATTGGCCAAAATTAGTGTGCCATAATTCATTCGGTACGAAAAGAGTTTTTTAAAAAAGACAGGACAAGACCATTAGGCTAATATATGATGTACAGCTAAAACCCTGCAAAACTACGTATGAAACTCCTTCATATTTTAAAGAGAACGTCCGAGACCGACAAAATATACGGATTTTTCATGGATTTAATACGATTATTTCGAACGTACTATGGTCGGCTGTTTCAAATCCAAAGATAAAGAGTTTTAATAATAGGTCGGACTGTTGACGTTAAGTCGAGTTAGGTTTATGTCATCTCATGGAGAGGATTCTCGCCTCTTGTTTCCTTCCCCCTTTTTCTTTAATCATCTTTCAAAGATTCGACTTTTCTCTCCTTTGTTTTTGTCATCGTGTAGGGCAGACTTGAAGTCTAATTTTGAGGGACAGTAAGTCAATGACTCCACATTGAAGAGAAATGAAGCCCTAATGCGAGATGTGCGGTTTTTGCTCTTGCACGATGAAGACGGCATTACATTCGAGGCCTATTTACGTGCACTCATTAGCTATTTCTAACTTCGAGTCGTGACTTCCTCTCTCAAAATTAGAAACCGAAAAATATGATTTGAAATTTAGAAAATGATGAGGAAAATGTATGCGGTTCTACATAATGTCCACATTCGAATACTTTGAAAGGTCTCCAGTACCTCAAAATCAAAACTTAAAGTAGAAATCGCACCAAAAATACCCAAATTCCCAAAAACTCGAATTGGATCCTATTTCTCACAGACATGGAGCACATTGATTAGGATTTCTGGTCATTAGCCATAAATGTTGACCAGCGACTGCTAATAGCTAACCACTTGGACAGCTTTGGAGCTGATTTGTATTGGATATTTCTTTGACATTTAAGACATGCGTGCTAACCATTTTATTTCTATTCCAAAACTAATTTTCTATTCTAGACTCATTTCTAGAATAAAAATTCATTTGACAAAATTATTTTATTTTTCTATTCCCGAAATAAATTTATACTCCAAAAATATATTTGGAATAGAAATCATAAATACTTTTTTTTTTTTTTACTTTTTTTATTTCTAATACGGAATTGAGAAATAAAAACTATTTTCATTATTTGTTTTCACTATTAGTTAGTTACTCATTTGTTGTCACCGGTTGTCGTTCCTCGTCCATTGTCGCCACTCCCCTATCGCCAGTCGTCGCCATCGTCGATTGCTAGTCTCTAACTACCAGCTGTCGCCACCGGTTGCCAGCAGTTGCCACAAGTAGCCGATTGTCGGTTGTTGGCCGCCGTCATTAGGGAGAAATTTTATATTGTTATCAAATAAATTTCTATTTTTGGAATATAAATTTTGTGTTATTATTAAACATATATTTTGCTAAGAAACTCATCTGAGAATAAAAACAAAAAAAAAATTATTTCTCTTTTAGAAATCAATTTCTAATCAAAATGATTATC
Organism: Eucalyptus brandiana; assembly: GCA_014182725.1. Classification (NCBI taxonomy): domain Eukaryota; kingdom Viridiplantae; phylum Streptophyta; class Magnoliopsida; order Myrtales; family Myrtaceae; genus Eucalyptus; species Eucalyptus brandiana. The sequence goes on from CM024669.1 coordinate 38,494,189, forward strand.
CTTTGTGCCCTTAGTAACGTGACATGCGGTCTATTTTTCTGTTCTATTTTTGAATTGTTAAGTTATTTTAACTTTCCACTTTTTGGCTTTGCGACAAAGCTTCCGTGCGCCACCTGCAAACCTTTTTTTAATGTTCATTCTTCCCCTGTTCTCATGTAGCAATTTTGCCTCATACTTTCTCCATAGTAACGTTATAAACAGTCGCCGCTGTCGCCTAAGCGGCCACGAGTTGAAAGTTTTCTGCATGAAGGAAATAACTTGAAGAGTTTTAATCGAATCAATGCTGTGAAAGCTTAAACCGATAACAAGCGTGGTTGAATTTTTAGTGCTGTAATACTCACGATTTTGACCTAGACGGCAGTGCAAATGTTGTCCATTTAGGATGTGGTAAGGAGCCCAGTGAGAAAGATTCGGGCAGGTTACGATTTAACATTAAATTGCGCCTTAATATATGGTCATGAGTTCGTGTTCAAGATTGAGTAGTAGTGATATCCTTGGGATCACTTAAAGCTCCTCTTAGTACTAATATAGTTTTGGGGCGATGCGAAACTGTCATAATCTGATGAGATCATTCTCATTTTTTGAGGGTTAGGCATCTAACAACATTTAAATTTAAAAGACAACGTATTATATAAGAATGGAATTAAGCACACTAAGTTTAGTTATTATCAAAACCACTGAAAGGTTGTTGGTGATCAAAACCGTCAAACATCATTAAATTATTGTGATCCGATTGAATATGGTTCGATTATTTAAATTTACTTGCGGTTTGTGGAGGTAATAATTGCCATCTATCTCATAAGAGCGATAAGAAAGAGAAAATGCATGACCAAATTATAGTATATGCTTAATGCATGCCAAACAAGAGCAAGGTAATGACCAAGCTAGCCTCTGTCGGTCTTTTATTGACAATTTATCACATGCGAAATAGTCTAGACAAATGTGAAATGGTTTCTATTTGATATTGGCTCGTTTAGATTAATCAAAGAGAAATTCTATGTTTATCAAGACTGATTTTCAAAGTCCATTTAAAAACTAATTTGGCGGTTATTATTAGTTATTGTGCATGATCCACTTATTTAATCGACACTTGTAGCGTGCCATATCTATCAGTATAAGGACTTTGTAAACCAATTTTGGTATGCTTGACTAAGCTCTCAATGTGAGAAGGTTTGTGGCATCAAAGCTCCGATAGATGTTGACGTACGAATGGATTTTCAAAATACAAAAAGGAGAATGTCAATGCAGAACCCCATATGGCAGGGGGCCCCTAACATATTTTCATCAAATGAAGATGAGGAAAAATAATTTGTTGACCTGCCTTCTCCATGTAAATGTTTATTTTTGTGTGTGTATGTATTCTTACAAAATATTAAAAGTACTATGGTACGGGCTTTAAATTTGTGTGCCTGAACACCATTTGCATACCAACCCGATACATTTCTTTCAAAGAATCTCCTTCCTGAGAGCAATAAGACAACGCCAAAGTACTTGAATTTCTTCTTCTTCTCTCTCTCTCTCTCTGCTGTGACAACTTATAGACGCGATGGATGACAAATTATACAAACGAGGTGGACAAGGTAGACATTGGTTAGTGGATCAAAGAGGACTGTTGGTTGCCGCAACAAAAGGGTCCACACACCCATGTCCCATCTGCTTCTGCTGCTGCTGCACAGAGAGAGAGAGAGAGAGAGAGAGAGAGAGAGAGAGAGAAGAGGCATTGGACCATCGTTTTCGCAGGAGTAAGTAAGGAAGCTGCTCTCGGTTGTCGTGATCTTCAGAAATTTTTAACCCAAAACCAGGACAAGGGCGATTCGATGAAGGGTTTGATGCAGAAGCTCACGAACTCTGCTCGGCAACGACGTCATGTCCCCCTTTATAACCAGGAAATTTTTAAATCGCTCCTTCATTGATATGACCCTTCCCCACTTCTCAACCCCCCCTCACTGTTGTCGTCTTTATACTCCTGGAGTGATCACAATCAATATTCAAATGTGGGTCTCGATATCTTTTCTGTAAGCTGCAGATAGCTCTCGAGCCATAGAAATACTTCTCGTTTGATCTAATTCGAGATACGCGATCCGATATGTCGAGCCAAAACGTCAGGGGATAACTGTACTATAAGAAAGAAGAATTACTCGCTGGATAGTCTTTTTCTAATTTGTCTTTTTTTTTCCTCTTCTTGCATGTGGGTGTGGTCGTGGTCTTTTTACGCCACCGTCTATGAGGATGGCGACGTCCATTAATTATCTTATCTCGTGGATTTCAGCGTTTCATTCAAAACTCCTCCACGCCCGCGCACTAACGCAAGAAACCGTTGATCCAAATTAATATTTTTCTAACTCGCCTCCTCCTAAGACAGAGCAAGAGAAAGAGAGAGAGAGAGAGAGAGAGAGATTCAAATGGTTCTTGTTTCTAGAGAGAGAGAGTGAAAATCAATACTTTGACAGATCATCATCATTCAGGTTCAGCCCCATTTGCATTCTCCTTTTATTTTCCCCAGTCTACACTCATCCACTCTCTCTCTCTCTCTCTCTCTGTCTCTCTCTCTTTCTTTTATTCATTTTATAAGAGAATCTGACCATTACAGCACAAGCTTTGATGCTTTTGAATAAGAACCCACTTTATTTCCTGCGGATTCTCGCTCTTTGTATTCCTACAGCCATACATACTCATCGCCCCACTACACATCGAGGACTTTGATTCCTACCCTTTTCCCCGTTCTCATTCTTGAGAGTGTCTTTGAAGTCTCTGTCGTTCCTCGGATCCCGATAAATTTGAAAAACCATCAGAGAGACTAAACAGCTGCATTTGCCATTTCGATCCAATCACAGTTTCCGCATTACAAACACAGCCCCTTCCATTTACGGTCGGAAGCTAAAGCAGAGCATTCTCTTTTACCAAAATCTTTGCATCCCACTTTTTCTCTCACACAGAGAGAGAGAGAGAGAGAGAGAGAGAGAGCATGTTGTCTGATCAAAGGTGAATCGAAAAGTTGCAAACTTTAGAATCCGAGGCGTCTGGGGGTGTGTGGGTTACAGAGTTTTATAGTTCATGAGAAGGCGAGCTCTGCCTTAGTCCCGTTTGAACCGAACAGTGACCGATAAAGTTGGTTGGAACGGAAAAGGGTGCATTTTTTTAAATACAGTGGTCACCTGTTATGAGCCATGACACTGTGAGATTGAGTTTGGTCTCTATAAAGAGAGGAGCGTCCAAGAAAACATAGAATAAGGGACGGAGCGGGCAGAGGAATAGCGATGCAGGATATGAAGATGACGACTGACACTGAAGATTCGAAGAAGAAAGAGAGGCATATTGTGACTTGGTCTCAAGAGGTAAATTTCTCTTCTTATTTCCTTAGCTCGTGCTTTATTCTATTCTTCTGTTTTCTTCTTCTTCTTCCTTTTTTTTCCATCTCGTCCCCGCTCCTTGATTGGATTGAAGAAGTTTTGAATTGATTTGATTTGAGAGATGACGACTTCTAAGGTGGGAAATTTCATGGGCTGCAGGAGGATGATATACTCCGGGAGCAAATCGGTATACATGGAACTGAGAAGTATGAGTTTCGCTTCTTCTCTTTTTTTTTTTTTTAATGCTTTCTTGTATTCAGTACTTTGCATCACTTGATGATTGGGATTTTGGTCCGGGTGCAGCTGGTCGATTATCGCATCAAAGTTCAAGGATAAAACGACGAGACAATGCAGAAGGAGGTCGGATTCGATGCATAATGTTCTGTTCTTAATCTTACTCCTCCTCTAATTAATCTTTTGTTTGAGTACACTAAGATCTCATTCATGTTATTGCAGATGGTACACATATTTGAATTCTGACTTCAAGAAAGGGGGTTGGTCACCCGAGGAAGATGTGCTTTTATGTGAGGTAGGAAACCAAGACTATCTGGATGTGAACGGTGTTTAGCGTTTGGAGTCTCTGAAACTACCGGTCTTCAATGCATATGACCAAGATCATTAGACAATAAATGAGTTGGTGACACAAGCAATGAGTGGTTTTCACGTGAATGCTCACTTGTGCTTGGTAATAGCATGGCCAGAAGGAAATTTTCCTATTTTTCAGTAGAGTGATCGATAAATTACAGAACATTTCTATCTCTTAAAAAGTTCATAGAAAAACAACCAGAACTATGGAGTGTGAACCCTCAAAGTTGATGCGGTTTTGCTCTCATTCAGGCTCAGAAGATTTTCGGCAACAGATGGACAGAAATAGCAAAGGTGGTTTCAGGCAGGTATACTATGTGTTCTTCACTTCTTTGCAGAAGAAGATGCATTCTCCCGCTCTGCGTCAATTTGATTGCTCCTAATTATGCAGGACTGACAATGCCGTAAAAAATCGGTTCACAACCTTGTGTAAGAAAAGGGCAAGGTACGAAGCCTTAGCGAAAGAGAATAACACTACATTCATCACCCCAAACAGCAAACGGATCATCTCGCACAATCCATCAAGTGTAGATCGACCGCCGGAATCTGCAGCACTGGCAAAGAGGATGAGGTATTGCCAGATACGATGTTTAGCCTGGACTCATAAACTTTTATGTTTATTCTTTCTTCTGTTTTTTTATTATGAAGAAACCTCTTCTATGCCGTAAAATGCTTCTGGGTCTATCTCAGGAGGGCTCACATTCAGAATATAGCGGGAGATTGCAACTTGAAAGACAGATTACATATACAAAGTGGAATCACATATAGTCAGCAACAAAGAGCTCCCTTTTCCACATTGGCGCAAAACTTTCGCACTAGCAATTCGCCCCCCCAGCAATCCGAAAGCAACCAAAAAGAAGCCACCGATGATGGTAACCATCACCCAACAAATTTCTGATAGTCTAAGTATGTTGCATGAACGGACATAACAAGTGATTTTAGTGCACGATACTTTGAAAAGGGCATCAATACAGTCAAACAAGATAAAAAGACATAACATGCAAAACTCAATACATGATTCTCAGAAAAGACCATCACCTTTAATTCAGTCAAACGAGACTGTTTTTACGCAAACTTCAGTCATAAGTTGTGCCTTGCAATCGTTTGTTAAACCTACAAATGCTAAGGTCACGGTCACATTCCTCTCTGATCTTTGAGCAGCTCATGGCACCAAAGTCCAAGGAACATTTCTTAAGAAGGATGATCCAAAAGTTACTGCTCTGATTCAACAAGCCGAGCTGCTCAGTTCCCTTGCGCTGAAAGTCAATGCAGATAACATGGACCAGAGTCTTGAAAATGCTTGGAAGGTGAGTACATTACGTTTGCTTTGGTGTTTTTAACGAGATCACTGATGGCAATTAGTTAAATGGCTTGAGTAAGCCTGATGGATGAAGTTCAGCGATTCAGTAGATCGAACTCTTCCCCAAAAGAACATTTTTTTCAATTGAATGACCCACCTTCTGATCCTTTTAAGGTTAGATCAGTTGCCATAAAAGTGATGCTGGTAAATGCAGGAAGGCTGCTTGATCATACTTGGTTACTGAAATTCCTCCATGTAGTTGAGAAAAATACTGTCCTTCTTCTGCATTTATCATTGATTTTCTGGAGTTACGGACCTCAGGTTCTCCAGGAATTTTTGAGCCACAAGAAGGATGATGATATTCTCCAAGATTGCATCACCGACACTGATCTCCAGTTTGAAGATTTCAAAGTTATGGTGGAAGACCTCAGGAGCAGCAATGAGGGAAGCCAAACATCTTGGAGGTAATCAAGTAGATACGGATTATCGAAAGTTTAGAACTGTGGAACACTTGACTTTTCTTTCTGCTCCAAACACTGCCTGATAGTACTCATATCGCAGGCCACCTGATCTGTGTGAGGAGTCTCCAGCCAGCTCAGAGTATAGCACAGCTTCTACTATTTCGACTCATCCTGTCTATGATAAAGTGGAAGAGCCTCAAGCCGAAGAAGTTGCATTGCACAAAGTTATTGAAACTGAACTACCCACTAACCATTCTGATGAACAAGGTGTAGTCCATAACTGCTGTAAAGGGATTCTTTCCAGCTCAGTCACTCATGCAGGTTGTTTGCTCCGCAAAAACCTGGATCTTTTTGTGTGTGTGTTTTATTATTTTGTATTAGATTTAACTGACAAGACTGTTGATCTTTCCGTATCAGGTACTTTTCAATCTTGTGACGAGCATGTAACCACCGCTGGAGTTGTTTCTGTCTCATCAAATACAGAATGCAGTTCTCCTGTTCATGTAACTCCACTGTTCAGATCCTTAGCAGCAGGAATTCCCACACCAAAATTTTCAGAAAGTGTAAGTTCCCTTTCAATGTAGTTTTGCTGGTTTAAATCCGCGATAAGATTTCTGCATCTTAGGAAGTTCACTGAATGCACTGCAACTTTGATAACCGTGAAAGGAGGTGGACTGACACTTTGACCAGCTGAAAGGGAAATCTCAGTTCTGGAATAATTCCATGAATTTCAATAGCTTCAATTTCACAGGATCTCAGATCCATGCGTTCATTCAAGCCTATTGACACTCATGTATAAAGAATATGTGCAGTCAAGGAAATTTTATCCATATTCGTCTAGTGCATCCGGTTCCAAAAGAGTGTAAGTCGAAAATGTGGTACTAAAATCAAAGGGCTAGAACAACACATCATTTCTTGACATGTTAGAGAAGATAAGAAATGAACAGAGCTCGAGGGAATTTTGTATCTCATTAAGAAAGGAGATTTTCTGACCTTATCACTTTGAATGGGAGTTATATTTCGATTGAGTGAGAAAGGGAGAGAGAGAGCCCAAGGGAATTGTGTATCTCATTAAGAGAGATTTTCTGACCTATCACTTTGAATGGGAGTTATATTTTGATTGTGCGAGAGAGAGAGAGAGAGAGCAGAGGGGGTCATCCATCCTGAGAATAGAACTCATGTCTTCTTAGAAACACTATAACCCACGTTAATGCTAGCAGAACTGAGACACCACAGTTCCTACAATGATTTTTAAGATCACATTGTTGAAAGTGCCTCTTTGTTCCATAGGGTACTGGACTCTGAGTTTCCTTGAATAGAATATCTACATAATATACATTAGAGGACCAAAATTTTCTTACTATTTTATAAGCGAATGTGATATGCAGAAAAAGCAGAAACAAGGACTGTTGTATACGTAATGATCTGGACTAGATTACCATAAGGACAAAACTGCTCTAAATTTCTACATAAATTTAATTAGGTATTGAATAGTTGATGCCTTATAATATTTGCAAAAAAGCAGGAGCACTTGTTTTCAGCCTGGAGAAGGATATTCTCCACCAATTGGACCAACCCTTGGTCTTAGTTGATGCCTGCTGTCCAAATGTCAAGGAGCGTTCATAAGGAGCTCAGAAAGGTCGAATAGATCCCGAATTGTTCCTAGACCATGCTCTAAGTGCGAATCCAAGATTATGAAAACTGGAATAGAAACAGATAGAAAATTTTTCCCTAAATCCATTCCCCGTACTGTCTCTATATCTGCAAGAGATGGATGGTCAAGCCTAAGCTTTAGCATGTGGCATGACTCACTCTTCCCCTCCCTTCCCCAGACAAAAAGTAAATGATAGAAAAGATAGGAAAAAGAAAAGACAAAAATGTGTTTATCGCTCCTTACCAAAAAAAAAAAAAAATGTGTTTATTGCTTGCCATGTATCGTGCTTTCTACAGGTGAACTTTAGAGTTGATATGGTCCTGTTACATTCCAACTTCAATTTTCCATAATGAATTTGTTTGCGTAGCCTATTAGCTAGGATCTCTAGCATGGTGTGAGACTAAATGCTTATTTGGGTTTCCTTTTTCAGGAGAGACACTTCCTTCTGAGAACATTTGGCATGGATTCTCTTTCTACATCTCCTCCAACTAATTCGGCTTATCAGCCGCCCTGCAAAAGAGCTCTCCTCCAGAGTCTGTGACCAACCATGTTAATCCAACTTCAGTAACCAGAGCCCCAAACACACCCCAGACACCTTTTTGTTTTCTTTGGCTGATCCCGCCGATAGTAAGTTTTCTAGTCCTGTTCAAGATCCAATTTTTTTCCCAATGCAGCCACTCAGGCCTAAAGTTTTACAAAAAAGGCATATTGAGTCTGCATTTTGAAGGGTCCCCTGATTGGGTTCCAGAATGTTATGGCACATTCTGCAATCCTGACAGTTTGAGAGCTTGTCAGAAGTCACTACCAGTGACCAAGTGTGCTTTTAGAAGTGTGTGGTTCCCTTAGTGATTTCTCGTTTCCCTCCGCCAAAGGTTGTTTCAAGGCGAAACAACTTCTATTCAGTTTCTTCTGTTGATTTTTGGTTTGTACAGACCTGCTACATAAATCCTTATAGCCAGAGTGTAATTATGCAGCGGCAAATCGCCCATAGCCTACCTACAATAGATGATCATAATTTGAAAATAGAGAACCAAGAAAAAGGAAAAAAAAAAAAAGAAGAAGGAACCACCCGTCCACAGGGACTCCTGTCTGATATTTTTTTTTTTGGCCCCAACATTCCTGGTGTGCATATCATATAGGACAATCTTTTTGCCCTTTGTATTCGGTTTCTGATGTAATGATACTTACCAAGATTGGAGTGGAAATATGATACGGTCTTTGGTGTGCTAATCTTCTTTCTTTTCGTATTCACCACATGGAAATGCTATGCATGATCCAGATTAGGCCAATGCCATCCTCCAGAAGAAGGCAAGGATCAGCTAAATGGAGAAACTTGAGAATGAACTAGTCAGCTTTTTTTAAGAAGCTCGATAAGGAAGGATAAAAGGAAAATTGCCCAAGAACTGCAAAAAACCACAAACATGTTCATCTCAATCACACGAACAAGTCGGGCAATTGATTAACAAAAAATTAGCATACCCGTCAAGAGAGAAACTCTGTCTCACTGCTTCGCCTCTGGCATTTCCTTTCATCTGCTTTCACCTCAGAGCAGACAGATTTCTGGGGAAGAAGGGCTTTTAAGGATTCGGGTGCGTCTGAATTTGGCTTGGAACTTTGAATTGTGATGGAGGGATCGGCATAGTGGTGTTCCAGCATAATCATGTGCCATTTAACTTTAAAAGATTGGTATAAAGGTTAAAAAGGGAGAGGAGGGGGCCTCCCTCCAAAATGATGAAGCGCATTCATTGGTCATAATGAATTATAAAATGAAAAAGGGTGATATGGTTTGACCATCTCCATCAAATCATGTGCCTGATTTGTTTCTCTGGAAACAAAAAGGTGAAATCCTTTGCCCATACTCGATCTAAGTTATTTGTTGGACCAATTCCACGCCCGACGATTTGGGTTCGCTTGTCAAACCCTTCTTCTTCGTCCTCCGGAGAATAATGATTCATAAAGCGTCATGGATAACATAAATCTCTTCTTTACAAGGAAAATTTCTAAGCTCTTTATTTTCTGCCTTAATATAAAATGATATTTTCTTTGAGAAAATTATCCAAAAAAAGTCTAAATCTATCAGCAGACTTTTCGCCAATTTAGCCCTAAACCTTTTAACTTTACCAATTAAGTCCTAAACCTTTTCATTTTTTGCCGATTCACCCATCCGCCAATTTTGGGTGGAAAATGCTTGACGTGACGCCGCCGACGGCCGCCACATGTGATCGCCACGCTGGCCCGGCGTGGACAATTTTTTAAATAATATTTTAATTTTTTTGAATTTTTTTATTTTCTGTTTTTTTCCCTTTTTTTCTTTTACTTTTTGGCTTTTTCCTTGATCTTTTCCGATGACCGACCACTAGCCACAGTTGGCTGGCGGACTTGCCCGCCATAGGCGAGGCCGGCGGGCGAGGAAGAGCCCCCGGGCGAGGGGAGCCCTCACCCGGGCGCAGCCTGGCAAGGGTCGCCTGGGTGAGGCCGACCCTCCCCCAGGCTAGGGCGGCCTCACCGGGTGACGGTGACGCCAGGAGAGGCCGCCCTGGCCTCGGCGAGGGCCGGTCTCGCCAGATCTGACGATGGGAGCCCTCACCCAGGCGAGCGTCGACCTTACCCAGACCAAATCTGGCGAGGCCGACCCTCATCCTTGGTCGGGCGAGCGTCAACCTGTGGCCGGTGGCTGGCCATCGCCCGCCCGGCCAAGGGCAAGGCGATGCTCGCTGGGGCCGGGCGGCCTCACTCGGCATCATCGTCGCTTGGCCGACGCCCACCGAGGCCACCCCGGCCTGGGGGAGGGTCAGCCTTGCCCAAGCGACCCTTGTCGGGCCGCGCTTGGGCGAGGGCTTCCCTCGTCGATGCTCCTCCTCGCCCGGTTGGGCCTCGCCTGTGGCGGGCGAGGCTAGCCGGCCGGTTGTGGCCGGCGGCGGCGTTGCCTATGGCCGGTGGCTAGCCACCAGAAAAGGCCAAGGAAAAAGCCAAAAAGAAAAAGAAAAGGAAAGAAAATAAGGAAAAAAAGAAAATAAAAAAAATTCAAAATTTTTTTAAAAATAATATTAAAAATTGTCCACGCGGCCAGTCCCTACATGGCACCACTGCGTACATGTTAGCATTTTCCAGCCAATTTAAAATTGGCAAGATGGATTGAATCGGCAAAAAGTGAAAATGTTTATGACTCAATTGGTAAATTTAAAAGGTACGACTGAATTGACAAAACTCCAATAAGTTACGGACTTTTTGGACAATTTTCCCTATTTTCTTTATATGAGGGCGGATGTTGCATCAGTCTATTACAAGTGAGGAGGATAACGGGAAATTTCTAAACTCCCGTAAGGTGCAGATTTAATCAGGTCACGCGATTCCCTAGTGACGTCACAAGTTAACAATCGATATTCACAAAATTACAAGTGCAGATCCATGGATTGACCTCACAATGAAATCTTTTGGTGATCGACAATGGCGAAGGGGCTCAGCTTAGAAATCTTCAACGCCCATTGAGAAAAGCATTTGAATTTATTCCATAATTTTGAATAGAGCCTGCTTATCAAAGTATTAATCCATCATCCAACCTAGCAACAGACAAAGTCTGTACCCATTGTGATAGGGCAACAGACAGAGAATGTTCCGATAAGTGAACGATGTTTTAGTGAGCACCGAGCAAAAGGAAAGCCAACTCTGAAGACAAAACTCTCTCCTCCTTGTAAGAGTATCTATTGAATTACATTGATCAATATGCTACCTGTTGCCTAAATTTGAAACTACCGGACCTTCAGGACACAATTATACAAGCCAAAAAGTAAGTTGTAAATAGGGAGGCGCAGGAAGAGCTAATTATAAAGGCCAGGAGTTGTCAGAGAACCTTATTCACATGGCCTTCCTCTTCTTCTGCATCCTCTGCAATTTCCTCCATTTGAGGAAGATCTGGTATGACAATCCAGAGAAGACCATGACAACACAACCCCATTGCTTGGTTGACAAGGGGTTGCCGCTTAATACTGAGGACACAACTATGCTCACGAACTTGCGAGTAGTGGTGATGGTGGTGTTAGCGAGAGAGCCAAATCGGCTAATGGTTAGGAAAATAAAATTCTGACCCACTGCACCACAGAGGCAATAGAGGAAAATGTCCCACGTTGCCTCAGGATGCTGTTTGCAGAACTGGACGGCCTGGTAGCCAATACCTTGTGGCCAGCCAAACATGTAGATTAGGTTGTATATGGTACCCCAAAGGTTCATTCCTAACATTATGTCCCAAGCAGTGGTCTTTGGGTACCTGTCGGAGAAAATTCAGGCATGTGACAAGGAATTTGCAAGGAGCCTCTAAAGTCATACAAAATGAAGAAATTGAAGTCCAGAAAAAAAAGCAAGATACCTTGCCGTAATCGAATCCTGAGTCGCGTTTGTAAATCCATCAAACATAAGATTGAGGAAACACAGAAGATATCCTAGAGGGGCATTGGGATGTGCCAACTTGCTGATAGTTTTTGAGCTGGTCTGTATAAATCAAATTACATAAAAGAAACAGAATTCTCATCTTCAATCTCTGACTTCCATATGATTATAACTTGACAGTTTATGATCAACAGAAAAGGGTGGTCTCGTATGTGTACCTTTAATAAAGCAAAGGTAGAAACTCCACCAGCCACAAGGAAAGAGCATATGTACTCAGGTATAGTATATCTTATGCCATAAACTAGAGTACCCATCAGCATCACTGGAGAGATGAAAAGTATAACAAATTGGTCATAAACTGAAGATTGATGCACAAAAATATACAACATAAAGAGCAGCGATGGTACAGGATGCAAAATTAACAAAAACTTTCGGAGAAAAAGACTCTAGGTTTTTTCCCACTAAGGAATGGACAAAAAAGCAAAAACTTTGGGTTAGCTATCCTATGTGAACTATTCGCAGCAGGTCTATGCTGAAAGCCACCATGAAAATGGCTTTATACAAATTCTCATCAGATAGATTTATTGCAATCTCAAACAACTTTATCACTTTCCAACCTGTTTGATTCTGCACAGAACTCGATCCCCTTCTTGCACAAATCATCACCATTACCCTCTTAAAACTTTCTATTAGAACCTTCGTTTTAAATTTATTCAGTGCTTTCCCAAAAGAATCGAGCATAAAGAAAGCTGAGTCCATCTAAAACCAACTGTCATATCAGGTTGGCAGAAGTTAATCCTACCTGGAATCATCTTTGATGATTTTGCCAGGACCTGAAAGCAAGAAACAAAGGAAGAACAAGAGCAACATGATCAGGTCCTATGAGTAATTTGAACTATACATGACAACACTAGCTGCAACTAGAACAAGATTACAAAGAAGATGAACCGCCATGTTGCATGAAGGCGAATAAAGAGGGAGTGTGAGGGAATGTAAGCCATGCCTGGGCAGGGTAACTGATGTACTTCAGTGCTTCAATTCCCATAGCAGGACCAATAGTGTTTGTAATTCCAGGGCTCCAAAAAGTCCACAATGGAGCCCCTCCAGAACCACTTCCAGACCAAATTTTTATCACTGCGAAAGGGCACGGAACAATCGAAACCTCAAATCTCCACAATATACTACTAGGTGTAAAACCCAGGCACATATAGTAAGGATTTGTCATAGAAAAGGGAGTAGGGAAACTCACTTATGTATGACCAGATCAAACAGACCACATTTTGAGCCAAGTTCAGAAAGGAAAGGTGCTCAAATCTCTTCCCATCAGGACCAAAACGTTTGGTGGACCTAAACCAAACGAGGAAAACAGAAAGACAATTGCTCACTCGATCAAATCAACGCTTCCCTAACTAAACGAAATTCCAATCTATTCAGCAATGCAGGGATCATAAGCTGCAATAGCAATATAAATCACTAAGAACTCCTTGCCAGTAAACCCTAACAACACAACAACAGAAGCTCATATCGGCAACCAAAAAGATTGATCAACCAACATATAGCACCGTTTTCGCGATCAACGAAGCATGCATTTTTCATCGATTAGAGATCGTAGGATCCTGCACGAGACACGCGAACGGCCTCCTAGGTATAAACGGCGGAGCGAGAGATCCCGTCACAAAATTTGAAGCGAGAAATTTGCTTTGGCAAAAGAGGAAAGAGGCACTCACAGAGTCTCTTGCAGAACTCCTTGATAAATATAGGCGGACCAGATTCCGCCGACGCATAATGCCAGGACCAACACGCGGCGGAGACCGGCGCCGTGAGCTTCCATGGAGTGGCCCGAGAATGCCGCCGGAGAGCACCAGATCCGGTGAGGCGCCCGGCCTTCCTCCGCCGTATGCCCGAGAAGTAGAGAGAGAGAAAGAGAGAAAGAGAGAAAGCGAGAAAGCGAGCAAAGAGAGAGAAGGTGTGTACGGATGTCGAGCGCAGGCGTAAAAAACGGAAAGCTTCAGCTGCGAATTTGGAGGCGTCCTCGGGAAGGAGGAGACGGTGGCTCTGCTGGGCGCGGGGGAGGAGAAGGGAGGGAGGGGAGGTTATTAAGGAGGAGGGGGCGCGAAATGACGCGATCGTCCACGTGGAGGATCGTGATTGGGAGCGGTGACCCGACGGAGAGTTCCTATTGGACGAATGACGCGGAGGGAAGCCGTGACGTCCGGTGCGAGAACAAAAAAAAAAAGAAAAGAAAAGTCTACGGCCCAATTTTGTGGGAGAGGGGAGCCACCATTACATTTAGCCCATTTGGTAATAATTGCGGACCGTCCAATTTTGCAAGAAGATGAGAGATATTAGGGAGGTGTGGTCTTTATCTCTCAGGCCCATCTTCTCATATCGAGATCGTGCGTAGCGGCGACTTTTTTGGTTCAGTAGAGCGCCTAAGCTAAGTCTTTTTCAATCACGTTTAGAGAGAGATATTACTTTAAGTATTTGGATTGATATGAATGAGAGGGAGAGCTCCCTCGTTAATACAATAAGCTCTCGGATCACATTCGTTGATTACCTTTTAATTTAATGGAAGAGATCATATTTTTCCATTTACCAATTGTGGCATTTATGCCAAAAATATTCTAGAATTTGGGATAATTACTGTATCGCTTGTTTCTGATAATGTTCCGAAAACCCTAGATGACTTGACTCGGTCTTCTCGATCGCACACGACCCCTCAATCACGGAAAGCCTCGAGACCGTGACATTTGCATGTGTTTCAATGCCTTACTAAGCCGTGACCTTACCCCTTTTCAGTTTTCACTGATCTTTGGATGTCTCGAGAAATGATGGAAACGTCAAGGTAATACCAAACCACCCAATCCTTTTTTGTGATCCACGTCGAAGCTTCTTGGGAGTTGGCGTTACCTCACACGGCAGAGGCCACGTTGGAAAGAGTGCGAACAATCACCCGAGCAATATATCGGACAGAAGTAGCTCTTCTCGATCAAGCTGGCACGAATGCTTGAAGAGTTTCTAGAATCCCTCCCCAAAAGGGATTTGCTACAGGATTGTGAACTTTTCGTACTGCTGAATAAACAGGACATAACTTTTGATCCGGATAGAATTAATTCGCTTACCATTTTTTATAGCTTGTTCGAAGTTAGGGAAAATTGTCAAAAAGTTTCCTTAAATTTATTATATTTTTATCAATTCGGTTAAATATTTTAACTTTACCAATGAATCTTAAATATTTTCATTTTTTACCAATTTAGTCCATTGCCAAATTTGGTGGGAATTTGCTGACGTGGATGCCAAGATCTAACATGGACAAATTTTTTAAATTTTTAAATATTTTTCTAAATTTAAAATTATTTTTTATGTTTTAAATTTCTTTTTTTCTCTTTTTTATTTTTAATTTCTTTCCCTTTTTTTCTCCTCTGGCCAGTCGCCCATCCTCCAAGCAACTAGCTAGAGGCCACGACCGATGAGGGTCGACCTCACAGGGATCTGGTGAGGGGCAACCTCATCAGCCTTGGGCAAGGCTTGCCCTCGCCAGAGGACCACAAGGGTTGGCCTCGCAAGCCTTAGGCAAGGTGGCCCCCGTCGGCATTTGGCAAGGGGCGATCTAGCTAGCTGCAAGTGAGGCTCGCCCTCGCCAGATCCAGTAAGAGCGAGCCTCTCAAAGGCCAATGTGGGCGAGCCCCAACCAAGGACGGCGAGGTTACCCCTCTCCAAATCCCAGTGAGGCCAGCCGAGGAGGCCAACCCTCGCCGATCGTGGCCTTTGGTCGATCGCCAAAGACTGGGCAATCGGTTGGAGGAAGAAAATGGCAAAAAAAAAAAAAAAAAAAAAGAGGAGAAAAAAAGAAATTATAAAAAATAATAAATTTTGTCCACGTCGTCTGCAACAATGTCACGTAGGATGGTTGGCATCCACGTCGGCAAATTCAGACCAAAATTAGCAAAATTGAAAAGTTTATAACTCAATTGGCAAAGTTGAAAGGTTTATAATTGAATTAGCAAAAGTACAATAGGTTTAGGACTTTTTGGATAATTTTCCCGTTCGAAGTTATAATGTGGATGGAAAAGTGAAATTCTTTTGAAGTCGTGTGTAACATTAATTATCTGTTCGTTTCGTGGAAAATATTGTATTTAAAAATGTTTTCCAAAAACAAATATCGAAGAAAATGACAATATTTTCCGATGTTATCATTTTTTCGGTGTTCACTTGAAACTTGAAAATGAACTAAAAAATATTTTTCGCCATTCAATGTGGAAAGTATGATTTGATTTTCCTTTGTACAATCCTTTTAATAATTTTTTTTGTTTTTATTATGTTTTTTATATTTTAAATCGAATTTTTAGTTGTTTTTACTTTTAGTTTTTCTTTATATTTATATTTATTTTTTTTTTTCTTATCGACGACTAGCCAAAAACGAGCTTAAGGATCGCTAGATTTTAGTGAGCCTTGAGCTCGTTGGCCTAAAAAAGGCTCCCGATTTGGTGAGCAGTGAGCTCAAGATCGCCTGTGATGTGATTGGCGATTGGCCTAGAAAGAAGGAAAAAAAAAAAAAAGAATTGATAAAAATTATTTTTTTTTTCAAGAAAAGGGAAGAAAAGGAGATTATATCATATTAGAGAGAATAAGTGAGGAAAATGTTTAGGGAAAAGTTGAAAACACTTTCTCCTATTTTAAAAGGCTGTTTTTCTCTTACCGCTTCATTTTCCACTAAACGAATGCTAGAAAATCCACAAAACGTTATCCTAAAAATTATTTTCCGCAAAATAAATGGAGCTTGAAAGCGAGTCATTATTTTCCTTAATGGCGATGGTGTTGATAATTTTTCATTTTTAAAATTTTTTTCGAAATTTTTCTTCTTCTTTTTTTCCTTTTGCCTATGGTCGATACTCAACCATAATTGATGACTAACCACTAGCAAGGACTCAACCCTCACGGCCCATGCAAGGGTTGCCTTTCCCATATTAGGCGAGGGTGATCCTCACCAATCCTCGCCTATGGCCAATCGCCAGCCATTGCTTATTACTAGCCATAGGCAAAAGGGAAATAAAAGGAAAAATTTAGAAAAATGCAAGAATTATCCACGTCAACGTTAGTCACAATTGAAATATTTATGACTACATTGATAAACTTTCAAAAAGTTTAAAATTAAATTGACAAATTTTCAAAAACTTTAGGACTAAATTGAAATAATTAGAAGGTTCAATACTAAATTAACAAATTGTCAACAAATTTAAGATTAAATTGATACAATTAAAATATTTAACACTAATTTGACAAATCGTCAAAATGTTGATGATTAAATTGGAACAATTAAAAATTTTAGGATTAAATTAGCCAATCATATAATAGATTTACGATTTTTGGACAATTTTTCCATTGTTCTTCTAATAAATTCCCACCAAATTTTCCAACCAAAAAACTTCATAAAAATAGGAGGCGCATACGCTACTTGGTCACCTTTAGTTTCACCACGTCTCTTCATCTGGAGAAAACGGGAGGGGAAACGAGAGAAGCTTCGCGGGACGGAGTCACCGTGAAACCACCACGGAAACATACTCGAAGACTTTTCTTTTTTTAAATATATATAAAAAAATTATTATTAGTGATAAAAAAAAGATACATGAAAAGTAAATAAACTCCATAGCAAAACAAATCAAAACAGAGCAAAGTCAAGAATACTCCCCCCCAAAAAAAAAAACCAACTCAGAAAATAAGGAGGATGGAATATGAATAGAGCACTAGCGATGTTAAACATTCATTCTTTCTATAAGAACGAATCTATCGAGCAAAATAATCGGCTACCACTCAATGGATCTTGTATTTTCTCAAGTGATAAGCACATGTCGAAAATTTCTTGTCTAATAACTATGATGTTGTCACTCAAGGTGCATGTTTAAGTTCAACTTTCTTTACCCCTTATCATAAGAAAGTTGAATAAATATAGATCTAATATTTTAAAGAGCAAATCTTACAAAGCAGATGGACAGTAAAGATGGGTATCGAATTTTCAGAAACATATTTATTTAATTCCTAAATTTGAATTGATAGAGAATAATTCAAGAATCTAAAATTAAATCGGAAAAATGTAAACTCTCTAATTTAAAATTAAATCAGGAAGAGAGAGCTCTCAGATCTAAATTGAAAGAGAAGAAAAATCAATAAAGGATGGATAGAATCCAAACGAAATCAATGAGAGAAGGTGGGGGAAGCGAGAACAGCTCAAACCATACCCACCATCGACTGGAGGTTGAACAAGACGATGGAGAGAGAAATGACATGTCAGAAAGCGACGTTTCAACATCCTCGTAGACTGACTCACCAATTTCTCTACAATCTCGTCCTTTCTCCTTTTGCTCCGAATTCGCATGTCCATTCCATGTCTCCCGTTCGGGGAGCCACGACAGCAAGATGCAAGAGAAAAAGCAAAGATAAACGCAAAAGATAAAGCTAGAAATCAGATATCATGTGTCAGATGAATCCTGGGGAACGCGGCAATCAAGCTCAACTCCACGCAACCGCAGCATCACATGGCGACCGGACACGACCCCTTCAAATGCCTTGCGTAGTCTTTCTTCGGGAGCCATGAATTCTAGGCCACTCGTGACACGGGAGTGGATTATACGGAGAGACATCACCACCTTACCCACCCCGAAGGACCACCTTCGTGAAACCAGATCCACTCGTTTTTTCGTATCCCCGTCTCATCATTTAATCATTCGAAAGGTCAATCATCAACAGATCTTCGCCCTAATTCCCTCGGAAGATCATACATCCGGTCCTGATTCGATGTAGAGTCCGTAACATCGTCACATCAGATAGTTTTCCCGAGAACGGATATCCTTCATGGTTAAAAAGACAAGGTCACGTCGTCGGGTGAAATTTGTAACCCTTTTCCGAATGATTTATCAAAAAACCCCTAGTGTCAAAGCAACAGGACCAAGCCCTTGAGAAGCCGAGCACACCCGGCGGTACTATAATCTAGATTATACATCACCTTCACCTTCACCTTGTAATAATCGACAATCATAACAGCACATCCACTCATTATAAGATGTAGTATGTATTAATCCTTCAGATCAATTTGACCACCACTGATTATAAAATTACTGTAAAGCACTACACATTGTCAAAGTAAAAAATGTTTTTGTTGATAAGCATTTGACCATGTGCAAAGCCACTAATTGTGATATGGCAACTCGCAAGGGGGAATTACCTATATAGCATGAAGTACTCACTCGGAAGGTTTTGATTAACCATACCACTCTTCTCTGGGTATCAAACTTGCATATTGGTTCCTGAGGAGAACTTTGGCTAATTTGGCAAGTTCTAGGTTATACATCGACGCCTCAATCTTGTCCATAGACCCTCGATGCAATTTCTCTCCCCTCTCTCTCTCTCCATTGCACGATTGAGCCTCGAGGGAGACGAGCAATATAGATAACACCATAGAATTAGTCCCGGATAAGCCCTTAATCTACGGACACCGATGATTGAGTATTGAAGAGGAGGGAGGGAAGGGGCGAGAGGTGCACTTAGGAGATGCAAAGGTGGCGATGCCAAAGTGAACGAAAGAGATGGTTCCAGCCATCTAGCTGGCAACGTCGGCGGCAGACGGTGGCAGCGAGGGAGTCAATCGAGTAGTTACACAGAGAAAGAGGAAGAGGTCCAAAAACCACAAGTCATGCCATGCGAGTTCAACTTTAATATATTAAAATGCAGCATGTAATTACCCCTCTAGACCCGAAAAGGAGAGATTAGTATATCCCGGGAAGAGCAAATAAGATCGGAATTCTTCGCCGGGGTCCCCACAAAGTAAAGACCGGGTCAACCTCTGATGGGACCAAGTCAACGATACTGGCGAATTTCCTAAGCTTTTGCAATGATTCCGTATCTTAGGAGGAAGAAGCTTTGGCGTTGGGGCCATTAGATTAGCTGGCGAATTCTCACGGACACTAAAGTCCTCGGTCGCTCTGGCCTTTAACGTGTTCTCGGTCCTCACTCCTTTCACACTTGCTCGACGTCTCCGTCCTTATAACTGAAAATTCGTCACCCCCTCCCGCGTCCGAACCCCTTCCATTACCGTCATCGATGGCTTCGGGCTCTCGTCGTTATCGCGTCATTCATTTCCGGGGGTCCCTTCTGATCCGCCGGTGCGTCGACGGCACGTAACAATGGGGGCCATCTTTCCCGAGGCTGGGGTGATGTACCGTTGCTATACGAGCAGGAGCGAGACACAGCGTGGGGACGGGTTCCGAATTCTGGTTGGTCGTCGTGGAAAGCTCGACTTGGGAGACGATTGCGGAAGAAGTCTTTGACAGCGAAAGATCTTTTGGGTCGTCGGGGGTTCGTTGGTTTTACGGCTTACGTTTCGGCTTTACCCGAAAGGAGATTTTTCCTTGAGGGACAAGAACGCGGGACCATCCTATTCATTTCTTCCCCCAACGTGGCAGAATCTGGAACAAGGTCCTATTCGGAAAAAAAAAAAATAAAAAAAAAAAAAAATTCTTCCCGGACTTAAAAATTAACCAAAGACATGTTATCGGCCATCCGTTTATGCAAAGAATTAGGTTCTCCAGATTGAGCCCTTTGCTTTTTCTTTGGTCAAAAAGGGCAATCAATACCCATTAATCTAACTAAACAAATCGGTTTAATGAAAACCACTAATTCGGTATCTAGACAAGAATAAGGAATCAAACAATGCCAAAGTGCTTTATCAAATGATAATTTTTTTTTATGAAATCACGAGTTTCGATTTTAAACTACTGACATTTCGATTGACTACAACAACAGACTTGTTAACTTTTGATTTTTCAAAGTTTGCAAACGAATAGAACCAATCACGGCTCGATTCAAACATCACGTAATGAATGTAGCAGTACTTTCGTGATGATATTTAAAGAGGGTTGCTAGTACCCATCGCCCCTCCTCCTCACATATTTACCGTTAAGAATCGAAGAGAAGATGGCATCAAAAGATCAAATTATAAAACCAGAAGGAAAACGAATCTCTCTCTCTCTCACTATTCTACGGACCTGAGCGAGGCGCCCAAAAGGCTCTGACATCCCGGAAAGACGGGATAGTCAGGATCCGGGGACGAAAAGATTCAGCCGCCGTTGTCGCCCGCCAGCCCATGATCCCCCATACGGGGGGGCGGCCACGGCGAACCCGCGATGCCTTCCCGGCCTCTCGACGACCGGCCGGCGCGGTACGGGGTAATGATGTCGCGAGTCGAAAAAGCCAGGTGGCCGGCTAGTCGTCGAGAGGGGGAAGGCATCGCGGGGTTCGGCCAGTGGCGCCGTACCCCGTATGGGGCGTGGCAGTCGAGTCGGCCCGTGGGGGGATCTTTTCGTCAGGATCAGGGGACTATCCCGTCTTTCCGGGATGTCGGAGCCTTTTAAGGACTCCACTCTGGTCCGAGCCTGGGTTCTAATGTATACGGGCGGGGGCCAGGACTTTGCCCCCGGAAAAACCACCCGTCTTTCGACGCGGCGACATCATTATCTACCGCGCCGGCCAGTCGTCGAGAGGCGGGGAAGGCATCGCGGGGTTCGGCCCGTGGCCGCCCGTACCCCCGTATGGGGGGATGGCGGAGTCGGCGCCAATGGGGCGGAATCTTTTTCGTCCCGGATCAGGGGCTATCCCGTCTTTCAGGGATGTCGAGGCCTTTTAAGGCCTGCTGGTCCGAGCCCGGTTCTAATGTATACGGGCCAGGGGCCGAGGACTTTGCCCCCGGGGTTTTTAACGTCTTTTCCTTGACGGTTTTACGGTTTACTCCCTGCCAGCCTCGGCCCAGGAAGGGCTTCGTTTCCCTTTCCGTCTTCATTGACTGTGGAGCAGTTTAAGGACCTGCTCAGGTCCGAGTGGTTCTAATGTATACGGGCCAGGGGCCAGGACTTTGCCCCTGGGGGTTTTTAACGTCTTTTCCTTGACGGTTTTACGGTTTACTCCCTGCCAGCCTCGGCCCAGGAAGGGCTTCGTTTCCCTTTCCGTCTTCATTGACTACAACAACAGACTTGTTAACTTTTGATTTTTCAAAGTTTGCAAACGAATAGAACCAATCACGGCTCGATTCAAACATCACGTAATGAATGTAGCAGTACTTTCGTGATGATATTTAAAGAGGGTTGCTAGTACCCATCGCCCCTCCTCCTCACATATTTACCGTTAAGAATCGAAGAGAAGATGGCATCAAAAGATCAAATTATAAAACCAGAAGGAAAGCGAATCTCTCTCTCTCTCACTATTCTAGAAAGAGACAAGAACAATAGAGATACATTGGCTTGGGACCAGGGAATGATGATGGGCATTGGCCATGTTCATCTGGTGTTTGCACGCTGGAAGGCGGGACCCGCACGTGCCAAAGCTTCCACCCCCCGCCCACCCACTGACTTTTTGGTCAAAATAAGGAGAGAGGAGGAAAAAAAAAAAAAAAAAAAAAGAGACAGAGAGTATAAAGGGCAAAAAAGCCTTCCCGGTGTGCAGAGAGACACGTGTCGGCCTGGCGGCGCATCGTGTTGGGCGAGGGGTGACACCGTGACACCATGTGGTGCGTCTTCGGATTCGGATCCGGGTTCCCCGGCGGGCCTCCATGTGCTTTCCGATCGACGGCCTGCCCTTGTTGACTCGGCCTTGCTTACCCGAGCGTGACGTCTACCTTCCAATACCCGAATTGCCCCTCCACCTTCTGGTATCCGTAGTGGCAGAGAATAATCAACTTTTGTTTATACCATCTGATCATGTGCATCTAAAAGTGTCGACCATATAATTCCAAAAGATAAAGAAAAAGATGTCCGATAATTTTTTTATTAGCTGAAGTTGTTTTCTTCTGCGTAATCTATTTTTTTCCTCATAGATAAAGAATTATTCTTCCCTATAAAATATTTTGAGTGTACGAGGATGATTAATTCCTACTATAAACTCAAGAATCAAGTTATTAATTCTTACTAGATAGAAACTCTATCGACGAGACAAGCCTAAATAGCTCTTTAGTCTATGGAAAGAAGAGATGAACTTGAGGAATGGCTTAGATCAAGCTCCATCAATCTTTTGGCATTTCAACTTGATAGAAATTATTGAAGAGTAAAATTATCCTAGGAGATTCTATTGAACATAAGAAGTCAATCGGGAGACAATATATTTTCGACTGTCGAGAGAGAACCCAATAAAATTAAGTAGATTTGAAGGGCAATTTGATTGAAGCAGAGAGATATAAGCTGGTTTTGATGACATTATGTACATTTCATTAAGAAAAAAAAATTATATAAAACTAGATGCATCGTTTCATCGGTTGATGATGCAGTACATGACAATAATACATCACACGTGACAACCATCCATATATAAAAATCCACTATATAGCCAACAAAAAGTTGGGACAAATTCTTGAATTTTAAAATCATAAAAAGGAAAAGAAAAGGCTTGGGACTCGGTTAGCAATT
This sequence comes from Eucalyptus brandiana, assembly GCA_014182725.1. NCBI lineage: Eukaryota > Viridiplantae > Streptophyta > Magnoliopsida > Myrtales > Myrtaceae > Eucalyptus > Eucalyptus brandiana. Next base: position 38,517,366 of record CM024669.1, read on the forward strand.
ATATGGCGTGAATGGTGCGGCATCAACACGAATCCCCCACCACCCTCTCTCTCTCTCCGAATGCGTAATCAGCGAGCAAATCGGGTCAGGGACATTCCGGTCAATCCCCATCCCATTCCGCGGCCGGACCCCAGCGAGGGGCATTTCCGTAACTCCGGGGCCCCCCCCGCGGCCGTCGACAGCCGTGGCGGACACGTCAACGGCGGCGACCAAAGTCCTCCCATGCGCAGCTCCCGTTCACACCGGCCCGGCGCTCCCTCCCTCTCTCTCTCTCTCTCTCTCTCTCTCTCTGTCTCTCTCTGTGCACGCTCTTTCCACTTTCGCATCTCATCTTCTCCACCACCACCTCCTCCTCCTCCTCCATATCATCGCACGTTCGCATTTCCATTTCCTGGTTCCCTCATTTCCTGCGACTTTCCTCCCGCGGTCTGTCGAGTCTTCTTCCCTACTTTTCTTTCTCGAGCTAAAGAAGCACTGCTCCATACGGAAAGTCCTCTTCCATCCCGTCCAGCCTCCCTTCCCCCTCCTTACCCTCCTGCTCATCGTTAGCATCCTCGCCCCGTTCAATCACTCCCCCTTAAAAATTCCCTTCCCCTTTACTAATAGAGGGGAGCAGGGCAACGGGCTTTTGCTGAATTCTTGAAAAAGGTGGGGAGGGGATCTTTGGGAAGCGTTCTTATGGGCAATTGCTTGCGCTCTTCTGCTAAAGTAGAAGCTACCCAGAGCTCCCGTTCCACTTTGGGTAATGGAAATAGTATCCTAGATCATGCGTACCTACTACTGCTGCTGCTAGCGTTGCTGCTGCTGCTGCTGCTGCTGTTATTATAGAATGCCCTCTCTGTTTCTTATATATCTTGTCTTTTCCAGGGTATGGATAAATTCCTTCTTCGAAAATTTTTCATGAGCTGAGGCTTTTGGGGGATTTTCGAGGAGTCGGTCTTTGTGTTGATTCGTCTCTCTCTTCTTCTTCTTTTTTTTTTTGGGAATTTTGATGCAACAGCTTTAGTCTGATCGCTGTGTTGGGGCATTGTGGTTGAGAGTCGTGGCTTATTCGTTCTTGAGCGGGTTTTGAGATTAGCTTGTTGGTCTTGATTTGGTCTTGAATTCGGTTTGTATGGGGTCCTGTGAAGTAATTATTTTGTTCTTTGACGGAGATCATGGAGTTCACAAAGAGTGTTTCTTGCACGCAAGTATCGCAGTGAGTTAGCTTCTATGACTGCGGATATTTTACTTGAGTGTTCGGTTTCGAGATGAGAGCTTAGGATCCAATGCGATGGCTATTCCCACATTGAACCAGGAAACATGACTGTGTGAGACTGAATTTGCTAGGAGAGACTCATCTTTTTTTGGTTGTTGGGCTTTGTAAGTGGGCTTCTCTTTCTCTCTTTCTGATCTCACGCGTGTTAACAGAAAAAGGGAAGATCGTCAGTTCTGTTCGAGTTTTGTGATTTTTGTGGTCAACTAGACATTCTTGCTGTCCTGATGAAATTTGGGCAGAAAACGAATGAGTTCTTTGAGATTGAATTTGAGCAATAACTATGGTTTTTTTTTTTCTCCTTGAATCAGGAGGAGTCTCGAAAAACTCCAGCAAAACCAGCCGTTTATCAACTCGCTCGAGCTTCACCACGCTATCCTGCAGTGACAGGAGCAATGCTTCGACTGCAAGTCTTCCGACGCCAAGGTCGGAAGGAGAGATCTTGTCCTCTCCAAATTTGAAAGCATTCACATTCGGTGAGCTGCGGAATGCCACCAGGAACTTCCGTCCGGATAGCCTTCTTGGTGAAGGGGGATTTGGGTATGTCTTCAAAGGATGGATCGATGAACTCACTTTAGCTGCTGCAAAACCTGGATCAGGAATGGTTGTGGCGGTCAAGAAACTTAAGCCCGAGGGTTTTCAAGGCCACAAGGAGTGGTTGGTATGTTTCGTCTGCTACCGTCTGCTTCTTTTTCCTCTTTTACAGCCCGTATTGTTGATCTATCATCACCTGGCCTGTCTACTAATAGCAATCAATTTCAGACAGAAGTTGATTACCTTGGTCAACTCCATCATCCCAATCTGGTCAAATTAATTGGATACTGTGTGGAAGGTGAAAATCGACTGTTGGTCTATGAATTTATGCCCAAGGGGAGCTTGGAGAACCATCTTTTCAGGAGTAAGTTGACAATGCACCAATAATAGTTTCTGAGTTTTGGCATATCTCATGTGCTGTATATCTTACATCTTTAGAAGTTAAAATTAAAAAGTAGGAAATGCTCTTTGACGTTTGGACTGCTCCGTTGCAGTTTATCTTGAAAACGCTGGATTATTTGTGGACTAAAACAAAATATTCAGGAAATTTTCGCAGATTAAGTGCACATCTTCTTTTATTTATTTATTTATTTATTTATTTATTTATTTATTTATTTATTTATTTATTTATTTATTTATTTTTATTTTATTTTTTATGGGCGCATGTCCTCTTTCTCTGGCAGCCAAATTTTGTCTTTTGAACCAGATGTCTTCCAATCAAACATATGTAGAACTCATGGTGGGAAAAACTCCATCTGTTTTCGAGTCATCATATCCTACCTCTTCTCCTCCTGCATAAGCACACTACAATAACGTCTGCACATATCAATCTCTCCGATGTTGCCTTGGAAAAGGTGATTAACATTTATCTGTTGTATGTTTTGCAGGAGGGCCACAGCCTCTTTCTTGGGCGACAAGAATCAAAGTGGCTGTAGGTGCTGCCCGTGGGCTCTCTTTTCTACATGATGCCAAATCACCTGTAATATACCGTGATTTCAAGGCATCAAATATCCTTCTTGATGCGGTACGCTGGGACAAAGAGTTGCATTTGTAGTATTCCTCCTAACCTCCTTGAGTTACTGACGTTTTCTGTGCATTTGGGATGCAGGAATACAATGCAAAACTGTCCGATTTTGGATTGGCTAAGGCTGGGCCAACTGGTGACAAGACTCACGTGTCTACCCAAGTCATGGGTACTCACGGGTATGCAGCACCTGAATATGTTGCTACTGGTACGTGATTGCTAGTGTTGGTGCTTGGCTTGCAATTTACATATCTATTAAGGCTCAATAGCTCACTTAGTTTTTCTCGCCTACCGGCTCCCTGCTGATTTTGAACTGCTAAAATCTTAAGAACAGTCTTGGAAATACTTCTCAAATGATGGTTGTGGAACCATTTCAACCTTACTGTCGTTGGTAGCAGTTTTACTGGCATAAACAACTATTATCTTAGTGAAGCCTTGGATATTTTTAGAACCTCGATATCCAGTATCGATCATTATCAATCATACAGATATCTATCGAATGCAGTCTGGCCATTTAATTAACCTTATTTTGAAATTCCAAATCTTTTTGTTGCTAAAAGTTCTAATGCTGGCAGGACGTTTGACTGCCAAGAGTGATGTCTACAGTTTCGGGGTCGTGTTGCTAGAACTGTTGTCCGGCAGGCGTGCAGTCGACAAATTGAAAGTCGGGGTGGAGCAAAATCTGGTGGATTGGGCAAGACCCTATTTAGGCGATAAAAGAAAACTGTTTCGGGTAATGGACACCAAATTGGAGGGCCAATATCCCCAGAAAGGAGCCTATACAGCTGCATCACTCGCTTTACGATGCCTGAACGGCGAGGCCAAAGCTAGGCCTAAGATGTCCGAGGTTTTGGTGAGCCTTGAAGAGCTTGAGGCTCCCAAAAGTGGAGCCAAGCATTCCCCATCCGACCATCACACTTTTCTGTCCACGCCGCCGAAGTCCCCTCTGAAGCAGCAGCGATCTCCAGTTAATTTGACACCAAGGGCGTCACCATTGCGGTCTCAGAGGCCTTTGGCGCATGTTCGATGAGGAGGATGAAGGCCTTGTGTTTGTATAAAGGTTTCTTTCACATACATAATGTGGTTTTGATAGGTGTGCTATACGAGCGTAGAATGTTTGACGAAATTTTTGCACCCAGTTAATATGTGCTTATCATCGGTGTATCTTCTGTCACTTCATGAGCTTCATTTCTCTTTCGCTGTGCTTGGTGGCTGGTTTCAGTAATTGATGCTTATGATTCTCTCTCTCTCTCTCTCTCTCTCTCTCTCTCTGCACGGTACGCGTGCACGCACTTGCGCAGGCGAACAAGTGCTCAGTGCTCATTAAAACGAACAGAATAATGTCAACCACATATTGATGTGCTTCAGATCCGCACCCGTGGATTTTTCGCTACCTCAGTTTGGAGAGTTTTGCCTTATCAGTGGGAGAATCGCTCGAAAACAGAGAGGGGTCGCTAAAGATTGAGTTTTTTTCACCGGTCAATGTACATTCCAGAAATTATAAAACGATTGTCCATGACCAGAAGGGTTAAAAGAACAAGACGCAAACGAGAGAAGTCCGGGTCGCCTAGTGGGTCAGTTCTTTCTAATTATTCTCACGCTGTTCTTCTGTTGAAAGCAGACTGCGAAGACCTCCCAAAGTAGCATTATTAGACCAGCGAACATCAGCTCATCAGCTTTTAATATTCACAGTAGTCATCATCAGCTTTCCATGCTCACCATTTCAGACAAGATCATGCACCTCCTGCTGCACTGCCACTACCATCACTGGGGAGGCAAACAAGGCAAAAGAGAAATTAACTATGAAGTGAAAGTTGAGCTCTCTTTTGACTTTCTCAGTCCGTTAGTGAATGAAAACACAAAACACAAAACACAAAACACAATTGAAACAGTTCAAGAGTCAGTTCAGCACGTTCTACACAGAAAGAGTCTCCTCCAGCAACTGGAATCCCAAGGAATAAGGAACCATATCATTTACTCAAATATTTTGGATGTTGTCGGGCTCCCTGTTATTGTCTCCACGATACTTTAATGGAAGATCCTGAAGTTTTTTCCCTGCAGAATCCAATGAAAAAACTTAGGAGAGCTGCCTGTGTGACCTAGCTCACTAGCTGTACGGCTAACAGAATGAGAGAAACTTTGAAAGGGGAAAGCCACCGAATATCAAAGGATGAAGTCTGATATAGCAGGGATATAAGGGTACAGTGACACACTGCCTCAAAAGAGTTTTCTGCTATGTGTTCAGTTCCGGCCATAGCATCAAGCGACACCAGGAGTTCCCCCAAACACTTCATTGGGAAGTGCTTTCATAGAAAGTCCCATTGAAGTGTTCGGGGGAACTCTAGGGGACACCCGATTCATATTGTTCCTCTCCTCTTCTAGTGAGTCGTCTACCTTGAGTTGATGAGCAAAAGAAACAATGCAGTGCTCTATATATAGGAACTGCTCCACTTGAGGAAGGAACATTGTGTGTCAGGATAAGGCTCTTGCCATGTACCTAGACATGCCTCTGAGCAACATGAAAGTCCCCGGAATGCATCGACATGAATTATTGTGGTATGCGATTCTTTTCCTTTTTACTTCTTTATCAGTTTCAAGTCAGCTTTTTCCTCGTCTTCTGACAATCTAGTGATTGATCTGTGGCTCAGCATGAATTTTGCCCGTTTTTCGGCCTGCTTCATCTGCCACCGAGCATCCACTTTCTTGGCCTTCAGAATCCAGTTTTCATCAGATGATTACAGAAGCGTTTGTGATTGAAGTTCCATTTCACCTAGCACCAAAGAATATGGTTCTGTCAACTGGACATACTACATAAATGTATGATCTGGATGTTGAGATGTGTATGAGTTGTTCAAGTGAAAACCTCTATTATTTCAAAGTTGGAAATCCTTTAAAGTGTTCGAGACATCCTTGACTGATGTAACTAGTATCTATAATTTGTAATTCTACGGTCCTTGAGACATCATTTACGACGAGATGTCAAAGAATTTTTATCGATGGATTCGTAATTCTACTGGTTTTTGTCCTAGCTCTTTCTGTTTCCTTTTATAGCGGTTATTTTCTGTATTTTCGCATTAACTTCCCCTTTTAGTTCCAATACCTAATAAAGCATGAAAGAGCCCCTCAAGTGTAAGGGTAAAGAGAAGACTGGAGCGGATGGGGCAAGCAAGACAAGGCTGGCATGGAGAAAAAAAGCTTGTGGCAGCATGCCGTCAGATAATATTCTTGCTGCTCATCTGACGCATGAAGACGACCGGATTCATTTCTGTTAATTGCATGGATCTGATCACATCAGATGGTCCAGGTCCCAAAAAGCAAATAATTTCTTGCGTAGAGAGAATCTGCACTTACATTTTAGGTTCATGAGATTTGCCTTTGCCACACAAAAGTTCAAATCTTATCTCAAAAGGCATGCTATTCCTTGCACCACAGGAATTCTTGGCAGACTAAAATTTCTAAATTAAAACATAACTTGGGTCATAATTGACTTTTAGAGTAATTGGCGTCTCGCCTAAAACATGACATTGCACACGGTTAATCACCATACCATCTGAAACAAGTGAAGTTATCAGATTACTCATAACTCCGGCATTGCTTTTGATGTAAAGCATGCAGTTACCCTCTCAAACTTGTTTCTGAGGTCATTCACCTAACATGTGGATTCAAGTCACTCATATTTTCCGCCACATTACCAGGGCTAATTATCCTTTATTTAGAAGCACCGAAAGCAATCCCAGCATGTTCAATGCCAGAAATCTGAACGCAGAACTTTCACATCCAGAAAAAGCGCAAGCAACAAAACTTGTGGACATTCAGCTTGATGCGATTCCTCTCCCCACTTATCGATCTACCCGGCAAATCTGACCAGGTTCATTTTGGCCAACCTAGGATTGATGAATTTCTCCTCTTTTCCAGGTTCCTCCGCCAAACCCAGCCTTCTTTTTTCTAAGGAATTACCATTACTAAGTTATCCTTATAAATAGCAGTCCTTACTTAGTGCACCCTCAGCATCCAGGCAAAACACAAGGAAGAAGGAAAAGAAGAGCAAAAAAGAGTCAGCTGTTCCCTGGAGTTCCCCTGAACACTTCACTGGGGCGCATGGTCCTTCATGCAGAATAAAGGATTGTCTCAACTACAGCCCTACTGAAGTGTTTGGGGGAACTTCGGGGGACATCTGACACTGATCACCAGAGGGTTGTCTTTGTTTTATGTGCTGCGTTTCGTTTGTTTCGATGGTGCAAGAAATGACTGACCCGAGTTCGGTCTCGAGCTTTCTGAGTGAGGTCTCTTAACTCGCGTCATGTCGAGACCTTATCCACTCGAAAGCTCCAAAGTTAAACATGAAGAAATGAAGTTCGGAGTAGAACTGAATTTGTTCTTCTAGTTTCTGCTCCTGCGGCGAACTGTGGACATTCCCGCCTGTTTTAAGGAAATTTTGTGTGGTTGCATGCTTTGTGAATTCAATTCTACCATAGCTGTTCAAACTGTATTCATGAATCAAATTTCAATATCTTCTAAATCCCCACTTTTTGGTATTCTTTGCATTGTATGGCACTGCTTTAAATTAGGCACGCTTTGACAAATACCATCTCTTAGTATGTTTGGTATTGCTCTTGCATGTGACATTGATTCGGCCTCCACATGTCTCGGTTCAACTAATGATGTGAGACAAGAGCGATCGTTTGGCGATGTTTAGGGTTGGGAGGTATGTTTCTTCTTCTATGAAATTACTGTAAATTCCACTACTTAAATGTGGCAGCCTTTTATTTCCTTTTGTTTCTTTTGTTGCGCTCCCGATCTAATTTTAGATCCGGGAGCTTTTCTCTCTCGATTTTAAATTTGGAACCTTTTTTCTCCAATCTAATTTTAGATTCAAGAGTGTTAATGAATAACTACTCCACCTCCAATTTCAATTATGTTCACAGCAGCTTCGATATTAAATTTGCAATCATGCAACGTTTTTGTGTTAAAAGTCGTGTCTACTACATATTTATGTTATCTCTGTATGGTGATGGTGTTGGGGACACTAAATCTAGATATACACTGATAGAAGGCAAAATTGTAATTGCAAATGGAGATCGGGTATAAGCTTATCACTGATGAAGATTGTGTGATTCAGTGGTCTGCCATCCATCCTTTCGCTTGATGCAATCACAGATTTATTCTTGAAGGAAGAAATTAACTTTTGTCTATTCGTCTCTGTCAACTATACTCTAATGATATAACTTGATTTTTTATTTTCAACTATACCCTAATGATATAACTTGATTTTTGATTTTCAGTTTATTTTGAGGTCTACGGGCTTGCCTTGGTGTGGTGGCTTTTGAGATTTCCGGTAAATCTTTTTATGTATCATTTGAATAATGAATAGAAATATCTTTTGACCGAAAGAAAAAAAGGCATCCTTCACTAAAATAACTTTTGTCTGCCAGTTTTAAGTTCCAATTCAAATTTTTAGGCGAAACAGAGCCCAAATAGTAATCCCACACACAACAAGACGCTCTTTGCACAAAAATCCACAATAGCCATTCCCTAGAAATGCTGTTTTAATTAAAAACGAAATATTATTTGACTAAATTCTACATGCTAAGTTCACAAGAAGCTCTTTGCATAAAAATCCACAGTAGGCATTCCCTAGAACTGCTATTTCAATTAAAACTGATATATTACTCGATTTGATTCCACATGCCAAGTTCACAACAAGCTCTTTGCACATAAATTCACTGTAGCCATTCCCTAGAACTGCTAATTCAATTAAAAATGAAATATCACTTCATTAAATTCTACATCCTAAGTTCCCAAGGAGCTCCTTGCACATAGATCCACAATAGCCATTCCCTAGAACTGCTTTTTCAATTAAAAATGAATATTACTCGATTAAATTCCACATGCTAAGTTCCATATCTAGCGTTGCGGACAGCAAGTGAACCTACATAATTTTCAATATCCAAGTGAGTTGGAAACGGGTCTTAAGCTGAACAGACATTTATTTTAACCTTTGAGTTTTAAGACCCATTAAGGGTGTGCTTTTCAATTTTGAAGTGACCGATATGACCCATTTAAAAAAATTTGGGGTCATAAATAACTTTAAGACCCATTTTGAAATGTCTACGTTGCAAATAAGCAGGTAGACCTGCATAAATTTCAGAACCTTGGTCCTCCTAACATTACAGCAGCTAACAATGAGCAATTGGTCCAAGGACTGAATATCTCAATCCTTGGACGTTTCAACTTATCGAGCAAACAGTAGTACATCCTGAGCTAGATTGTTTCGATTAACAAATCATCTTAGCTTCTTGTGGGTTCTAAAGCATCCCGACCAAAGCCGGCGGTCAATTTTGCCCCGGTCCAAGCTACATGCACTCGAATATTCACCCACACCGCTTTCAAGCCAGTCAAATATTCACTTAATAAGAAGTTCACACTGCAATGGTTCTCAAGTTTCTCAATGTAATTTAAACAGGCAAGAGGACTATTCTCTCAAACGTTTGAGCATCCAACAAGGCACACTTTAATCAGCAGTCCAGCTTTGCTCGACTACCTCACGAACTCTCCTATTGTATTCGCGTTTGTTCTCACTAAACAATCTCGCAGCTTCTGAGTTTGCAGGAGAGTTCGGGTTTGGGTCACACAGCAATGACTGCAATCGTAAAAACAAAATTAAACAAAATGTCAATGCTCTGAAAAAAAAATTATGCACGACAAAGAGAGAGGAAGCTAATGTCAGCACATGCCAAATTCACAAAAAGGAAATTCTCAGAGACGACCTCTCCATTTAATCAATAAGATAAAGGACACTATCGGGTTACTGTAATGGGCATCATTCATTTGACAAAGCTTTCATTTAACAATACCATCCATCCACAAATATAATCAAACAGGAAGAGAGTGAACTGTTATAGACATAATGATAACATCTAGTAGTTCTGCAAAACGCACTGCTTTCCCCTTGGGATTCCATAAACTCCAGTGTTAGACAAGCTTTCGCTAGAACATTTGATTATGTATTTCGTCGAACTTTAGGAGAGATGATTCGAATCGGATGCACTTCCTATGTTTGACATTGGAGTTGCAATTGGTTGCCCACGTAAGTAGGATTAGATGAGTTAGATCGACATCAGTATATGGAATCTCATGCCTCATCTTTTATACGAAAAGTAATAAATCATAGAACCGGTTAAGACAGACACCTGATCCTATTCATTGCTTGGTATGCATCAGATAGGACCGAATGTACAATGATCATCGTAAAATAAGCACAGATATGAAGGGGGAAAAACAAACTAATTTTTTTAATTCGTTGGCCACAAGTCCAGGGCCATTGTTGATGGGCCCAAGTGAAGTTGAGGCTAGAGAGAGGGAGAGAGAGGATCTTGATATCAAGGTCAATAGGAGACAACCACTAATAGTAGTGAAACAAGCTTTGGATATGTGAATAATTCAAATCTGCACTTTCACTCATTAAACCATGCCCTTCATTTAGACTCTCATCTCCTCTAGCACTTGGCAGTCATACAAGTGCTTGATCATATTGTGTTGAATCAAAAAAGGTACAGAAGTTTGACAACACTCCATGCCCTAAGAAGGTCCAATATGACCTGTGAGTCCTCCGACTAATGAAGCAGACTTGAGGAGGATGGCATATATAAAGAAAGTCAACTGTTGGAGTTAGAGGGCAGCAACATACTGGTGACAATAATGTCGCATTAGGTACATGGGAATAAATTGCATCGGTAAGAGTTATGAAGAAGGCAATATGATATACCTCAAAGAATCCATTTTTTCTAGTATAGATATATGCTACCAAGCAAGTTCTCAAAATAATAATAATATTAATGAATAAAGTACCTGGATAGAGGTCAAAATAGCAGCTACATCGTAAATAGGGCTCCACTGATTTTGTAGAATGTCCAAACAAATGCTCCCATCTGCATAAACTGTAAAAGGCGGACAAGTTACAAGATTGTTATTGTTATCTTTTTACTTTCTCTCTCTTTTTTTTTTTTTTTTTGGGGGGCAAGACTAGATTCTGTATAAGTAAAAGAACAGGCCTGAATGTGTGTGAGAGAGAAGAGAGAGAAACAGAAAGATCAATAGGCACACAATTGTTCTTAACTTGATGCCAAATTGCAGATATGAGTATCAGCATAGATCATTAGTATTTGAGGTCTGACCCACAGATAAACTTATAAAGAGGAAATAACAAGGAAAAACATAATACAACTGAAAAAGTTTGCCATTAGCTACTCCATAAGCATGCTCGAGACTCATAATAACCGTTTAAAGCCTGCATCTGAACTAGCATTAAGTTTGTGATATGAGTAGAACTTACTGTTTGGATGGAACATTCTTGAAACAAATCGCACGGTTGGTGGCTTATTAGGATATTCTTCTGAAAACTGAAGCGTCAATTTGAACGTTCCTGAACATCCAGAAAGATATAAGGCAGACATGAGGAGCAGGGAGAAGACTAAAAATTGTGCATTTGACTGCACAGGAAACAAAACTTAGCTTTTTAGTCATTTCCAGAAAGCATTGGTTGAAATCAAGGCAATTAAATCTGAAAGATCATTGCAACAGGAAAAGAAAAAATTACACATGGAATGACTGCAGAAAACAGTTAAAGAAACGACTCTAACTTCATCTCAATCACATATTCCTTTTCCTACTCTAGCTTTACGCTGTTGCTTAGTACTGATTTCTACCACTAATAAGATCTTCTTTCATCTTCTGAAATCTGAAAGCTAATTGGAATTAGACAAAAGAAAATGATACAGAAAGTTCACATCTCGCATGGAGAAGTTGTAGATGTGATCTGAACTTCACGTACTACATACGAGAAAGATCCGAAAAAAATTACAGATCGAATACAAAGAAGAAATCCATTGAGCTAGTTATGACTACGCCAATTAAGCATCTAATCTACAAGGATAAGAATTCCTTTTCCAATCATTAGGCTTGACATCCTAACTTACTATTCCATTAAGCTTTTTCAAGTCAAAAAACTGTTTCAATGTGGCCCAGAGCTGTTGGCACTGTATCACTAAAAGGAAGGCACGAGATACATAGATAGTCGTGTGCTTCACTCTTTACTACTAAGTGAAAGAAAATTAAACCGAGTCAGTTAACTTTAGTATAGAAACCCAAGTAGCCCCTTCTCACTCCATTTGCATCTCCTCCCAAGAACAGACAAAGATGAAGCAGACAAAGATCAGTTAAATGCGTCTCTCCCACCTCGCTCCCCACCCCCCCAAGATAAATAAAATAATTGAAAAAAAAAACACACACACACCAAAATATCAAAGGCAGATAGACATGAAGAATTGTTGCCGGAAACTCATCTCTAAGACAAGAGAAAGTTTAGAATTAAGTGGTTGCGTATAGGCATTCTCCTTCCTTCCTTCAGCACTACACTCTCACTCATCAAAGTCAAACTTTTTGCAAGACATAAGTCCTTATTAGTGCACACCTTAGCATACTTTTCAATCACCCTCCAACATTCTTACCGGCACCAAAGATGGATGGATATTGCTATCATCCACATACTTAAGTTTGATTTGTCTTAAACAGTGATCCTCTCCATCTTTTGCATTCACAAACATCATCCTCAGCATATAACAGAAGCATAGGCCTAACAAGTAAGCAAGCGACAGTGGACCTTTTGTGTGTATGGCAGTCATAATGGTTAAATATAATAGAAATTAGTCAGCATTGATAAAGCATCTGTGTACTAGGGACCGGATGGACCAAGCAGAATTTTTGAAATGCGTCCGGACAGTGGACCTAATATGTTGCTTAAACTAAACCCACCCAAAAACATGGGTAGGCCGGTCAAGATTGGCGGATAGATCCCATCTACATTAAGGCATTACAGCAAATTCAATAAATGTCATAAACAATATGATGAGATCTTATGGGATCACCGATTCCTAGAAGCAAATTCAGACAGGTCCAATGAATAATCTGCAGCACCCCAAAGGAACTCATCTATGTGATCCATAAAAGGCATTATTGCAAAACAAATTAGAGATGGCAAAGGGGTCCTCGATTCTATTCATTCTTAATCACATGATTTAAAGAAATTCTCATAAAAATTAGCATAAGTTTATAAGTAATAAATAGTGGGAGTGTGTTGATAATCAGTAGGGAACATGGTTGTCGAAAGTCCAACCCAGATAACAGGATCTCCCACTTCTATGATTTCGGTTTTTTTTTTCTTTTTTTGCCCAACCAGGTGTATTCCTGGACTTTGGGGCTCCTCTACGAGGAGCTTACCGGTCCCCTAGCGGGCTCACCTGGGGAAATCCCATAACCCATAACCCTTCCCCCTATCCAGAGGAGGGGAGTTTTGAACTCCCTACCTCCCCATTCCCATGTAAGAATGGTGGCCACTAGGGCAAGCTGCCGGTGGTTCAGTTCTATGATTTTAAAATTGAAGGAAAGAATGTTATCCAAATATTAGAAACAGTGCAATCCTACCAATCCAACTTTGAGGAGTCCTCATCTAGGAGTGTTTGAATCTTGATATTTTAGGTTATCGAAATGATGACTATTCTTTAATTCTGGTTTCAAAATGGTGAGCCTTCAAAGTCACACTTTATGGAGTTTTGAGCTCACGAGATATCATAATAAGTAAACTTCTAATAACTATTCGATATTATTATACTGTTTGAAATTTTTAGAATCTCGCAATGCTCAATTCAATCCTGCAATTCGATCCTTCAGACACCTTCATCATACTAGTCCAATTCCACTTTTAACAGCCTTGGGAACAATTCCTATCCAAAATAAAACTTTGAAATTCCCTGGCGTGAATATGAATACGACAGTTTTTATAACCCTTCCACAATAAGCATGGAAGCATATCGTGAATGAAAAAAATCTGATACAGGGTTGAGAGAAATTCAAATAAGGACATAAGTAAACACCATGCAATCCCAGCAGAATAAAAACAAAGTCACTGAGCTTTACCTCCATCCCAAGGAGTGTCATCAGGGCTGCAACAGAAAAAGTTCAAGTCATGTTAGATCAGACCTTCCCCAACCAGATTAAAAGGGCAATTATGGTTTAAACAACAAGAAGAAACTAAAAGCAAACTCATGTGCTATTAAGCATTTAGCATCACGCACCCAAATATAACAGCATTCCACAGCATTATGTTGTTTTCATGAGGGGCACCACTGACGCCCGCTGGAGGATCCTGTTGCAACCTCTTAAAATCCCTCATCAGTCTTTTCCTCGAAGGAGTTGACATCCTCACCGCCTGTTAATAGACCAAAAGCCATGATGAATGGACTGCTCACCAAGCAATGGTCAGATTCAATGATACACATGACCATTGTAGCTACTGCGGCAGGTGAGAACAGCCAAGACAAATTATATTTGCTCTTGTCGTGCTTGATGCAAGCTTATCAAGAGCCCCAGCCAAACGACATCAAAACAAAAGTTACCCTCAGCAACTGAGACCACTCTACAACCACTTGAGTATCTTCCCTAACTCTGTGTAAACAGCTAGAATATGAAGGATAAAGCACTTCCACTCCCCTGGATTTAAAATCAGCTATCAATTGACAAGAGACTAGCAACATCAACGCAAGCCCGACCACCAATCCTTAAGAAATCGTCAGCAACATAGCAGCAAGATCATTCTAAATGAAGATCGGTGAGCTAACAAAAGGCAAAATGCTCGCTTTCGGCCAGTCTAAAGCTCGGAGAACGGATTATTACTACAAAAACTCTCTACTCATGAGCAATCACGCATACACGCGCTCAGATCCATCACAAGCCATGACGCGCGCAAGCCTACCACCAAAACCGGTCCAACCACAAACGACCAAACCCCAAAACCACGCGATCTAAAGCATCGAGTGACCGCAGAAGGCAAAACCAACGTCGACAAGCCGTAATCGTGGCGCAGGCTTACTTGCTAGCAGACGCGGCGAGAATCTGGAATCTTCGAAGGGGCTCCTCAGGATCGAAATGATCGGCGAAACTGATCCCTCTGCCCTTCGAGCGGACGGCAGCGGCGGCGGCGGCGGCGGCGGCGGCGGCGGCGGCGGCGGCGGTGGAGGAAGAAGGCGCGGTGTCAGAGGAAGGAATCCATGGCGGCGGCGATCGACCAGGGGATCGAGGAGGAGGAGCAGGAGGAGGAGAGAGAGAGAGGGAGAGAGAGGGGGAGAGAGAGACTTTCCGTTTGCAGGCGGTGGGGGACTAATATAATATCCGAGAGGACGCGGAATGAATAGTTCTGCTTTCATTTCACGCGGGGTCCCTACTCGCCCTCCGCTTCCTTTTTTGTTTTTTCCGAAATAGGTAACCTACAACGTTCCGCCGGAACATTATCCATTAAAGCTGTGATTACGGAATCATTTCTTTTTAAAGGACCAAAGCATCACCCAATAATCACCACCGCTCTCAGCGGCGCAACTGACTCGGGCTCTCTCCCTTCATGAAGGGGAGGAGTTCGAATCTCACCCCCAGCTACAGAGTTCCCCGAGTTACCAAAAAAAAAAAAAAAAAAAGCATCACCTAATAATCCGCCTGGAGGTGGTGTGACTCCGATTAGCCTAAGCAAAAGGGAGTCTCCAGAATAAAAGAGTATCACCCAATAAAAAAATCTCAAGTTATGCTTATTGTAATATATATTCTTCAAATTCTTTTTTTGTATCAGTCAAAATCCTATAAAAAAAATCTCAAATTATGTTTATTGTAGTATATATTCTTCAAATTCTTTTTTTGTATTAGTCAAAATCCTACCCACCGTGGTGACACAACCATCTCAAAAAAAATAAAATTATGAAATAAAAAAACTCAAATTTTCACTCTCTTTTTCAATTCCATTAATTATATATTTGTCATACTAGTATAACTTCGGGGGTTTTTATGATAAAAAAAAAATTGGGATATTTGTATCCTGATGAATAAGTTTATTTTGAAATAATTGTGTCACAATGAGCATAGTTTATGATTTTTTTATGATGTGAACATTTCTTTAATCGGTGAATCGAATATGGACATCAAAGTTCTGAGTCTGGCTTTGATGGATCTCAACCCGAGTCTCAAGGATTAAGGCATGGGCATCTCAAGCTTGGTCTCAATGGACTCGAGACTCGAGTGCATGCAGTAGGGTCCTGCCTCTCAACCTCAATAGACATTGGCTTGAGCACTAGGGACATGAGCTTGGGCGCCGAGGACTTGGCAAGGCCTTTGTGGACTTGGGCCCAAGTGTTGCGGATTTGAGTTTGAGTAGTGAAATCCTCAATGGACGAGAACTTAGGCATAAAAAACCCCAGAACCAATGCAAAGGATTCCACAACTAAGAGTAAAATTTTTGGTCAAAGCATCAATACTTAATCATATTAAAAAAATATTTTCCTAAATTCTAGAGTAAATCATTTTCTAGAATTTAAATATAGATTTTCCATTGACTCAATGAGATAATTGTTTGTATCTCTTAAAATAATTACTCAATGTAATTTTTTTTCGTTATTTTATTGGCGAAAAGAATGTCCATTTTCATTTGTTTTTGAAAGAGATTCAAAAGATTCTTTTTTTGTAAAATTATTCTTCATATTATTTATTTTTCCTTGAAACATGGCAGTCTTGTGCGGTGCGATATCGTATCGCGGAAAAGCCCAACGCGTGTGGGGCCGGCCAGCCCACCACAACTATGCTGTGCGGGACCCTTGTCGCCGGATTTTGCTCTACTGGGCCAACCGTGTCAGGCCCACAGAGAAGACCGTGGTCAAAATGTAATTTAGCGTCGACTCAAAAACGTGTGGTAGGCGATCGATGACCGAATCTTAGTGGGCCATGTATGCGCCCTGCACCGATCCTCCACTAATTGAATTTGATTTTTCGGCGATAAAAGCCTAATCATGGGAGACATTTACATCGCTTATGCACTTTTTATTATCCATTGCTATGATCGTAATTACCTGATTAATAGCATTGCCTAGCAAGATGCAAACGTGGGAAAATCATAACATCTCAAGCCTTTTGAACCTCATTGGAGCGTGAATCAAAATAACAAATGAATTTAATTCCAGGAAATGAAAAAAAAAAAAAAATCAACTTTGAAAAGCTACTACTTTAAGGAAAAATAGAAAAAAAAAGCTTCATATTCTTTTATCAAATCGAAGGAAAATTTTCTTCGTTAAAAATGAATAGTCGTATTTGAAAGGAAGCAAGAATGATTAAAGAAGACAGTTTAGGATTTTTTTTTTTTTTTTTTTGTATTTTCTTCAATGATCCCCAATGCACAAGGTGCTGTAAAAACAATACAAGACGTAAGAACGTATCCTACAAATCAATCCCAATCTCGAGCTAATCCCTAATTCCTCTTGTCTTGATTATTCCTTTCTAAATCTTTTCTAAAATGATATGACAATCCACTTACATATGCTTAGTTCTTTAATGCACTATGGGATTTGCTACAAGCTCGAAGGCCACATCATTGTCACAAAAATAGCTTTGTTGGTTCTTTCAATTATACTCCAAGGTCTTAAAGTAAGCCTCATATCCATGGTAGATTTTGGAATAGTTTGATATTCTACTTTGGCTGAAGATAGTGACACGGTTGGCTGCTTTTTAGTCTTCCACGAAATAAGAGATTCTCCTAGTTTAATGCGGAAATTAGTGATAGATCTTCACTTCATGGGACAAGTTGCGTAGTCCACATCACTATATGCCATCATTTCCATGTTGCATATCCTAGATAGGAGTATCCCGAATCCTGGGTACTTTTTCAAATATTTCACTACCTTTAAAACAATATTCATATGTGATTGTTTTGGATTGTGTATAAATTGACTGAGTGTCTGTACCACATGGAATATATCAAGCCTGGTAATAATTAAATATATGAGCTTCTAATAACTTGAAGGATCCTTAAGTATGGTGTCATCATTCTAAGATATTCCTCTATCATAATATGTCATGGTTAATTTGGTGTTCTGCTCAATTGGAATAATTACCAATCCGCATCTTGATATACCTACCTCTAATATAATCTCTAGTATAAACTTCTAGTGATTAAGAGAAATTCCTTGGTTGAATTGGGCAATTTCAATCCTAAGGAAGTATTTAGGTGCTCCCAGGTCTTTTATATAAAATGTGAAATGCAAATATTCATTAAGGCTCTCTACAACACTTTTTTCATTTCCCATGATGAGAATATCGTCGATATATATTAGCCCCGTTTAATTCAGCATTCCCAAGGGGCTTTCAGCCCCAAAAACCCCTTGGAAAAAATCGTAGGCATTTGGTTCAGCATTTGGAGGCGTCCTTGACCAAATGCTAGCATTTTCGGAATGCTACCATAAGGTTTAATGAATTTTTTTTATTTCCAGTATTACCCTTACTGATAATTATATTTTCCCCTTTTGCCCTCGAAAATACTGTTCATTGTTTTCTTCAAGGAACTTGTTGCTCCACCATGGCGGGCGATGCTCAGCCATGAGCAGCCAGATCTAGCCTCCCAGAGGCCAAATCTAGCTGTTGGGAAGCCTCGCCTAAGGTCGAGTGACCTCAGGCGATGCCGTAGGTTGCTCGACCTCAGACGACGCCCTGGGTCACTCGACCTTAGGTAGCATCGCCTGAGGCGGAGCCCTAGGTCATGCCTAAGGTCGAGCGACCCAGGCAACGCCCTGGGTCGCGCCTGCACGACCTCAGGCGAGCCGCCTCCCCCTCTATCGCCACCAACCACCTCCCCACCACCACTAGCGCCACCGCCACCGCCATCAGCCACTCCCCCACGATTTTCCCCCGCATCTCCTCCTCCCTTTTCTTTTCTTTTTTTTATTTTTCTTTTCACCTTGAAGTAACTTTGCAAAATATATACAAAAAATTGGGTTTCCAAACACACTTGCCTTCACAGAATGCCCATTCACTCAAAAATACTTGGGGAAATGGCTTTGCATTTCCCCAAAGTTAAACCAAACGGGCTTATCATCAAATAGATAGATGACATATCTTTTGTGACATTCGCAATTTTTGACCTTATGATAAATGGCTTTGAGTTTGGTATGCCATCAGTAAGGATTGATCATGGATTAGTCATAGATTGATCAAGAGATTGATTGTAGACCAATCTAATAACCATGCAAGTGGACCTAAGTCACTCGGTCAATGAATGACTGCCCGATAATAAGGGTTGATTGAGGGATGATCACGTATTATCGCAGATTGATGGACGATCATAGATCGATCCCGAACAGTCGAGTTCCAATCACAGGTGATTCTGCTTGGTCATATATTAATAGTAGACAACCATGAGTTGACTCGATACAATTATGCGTTGATTATGGATTGACCAATCCCGAACGATTATATGACAATTGGGAGTCGATGTGGACCAGGCTAGGGCCAGTCAAGGAATTGGTCTGCTCGACTAGAGCTAGTCTAAAGGCTCGTCGTTGAGTCTATGCTCTAGGCCATCAACCTAGTCAAGAAGGCTGCTTTTGCCTACAACAACCACATCGAGAGTGGTTTTGTCACAAATCTCGGGTGTGTCGAAATGGTCGTTAGAGGATGTACACAAAAAGCCAATGTTCGATTCCAATTGCAGTTCCAATGGCCTATTTCTCATATTTGCCTTATTCTTTGGAAATTGACAAAATAAAATATTCTAGAACCTTTTGATCATTTAATGAAAGGGGTGGGCCAAGGGACAATATTAGGTAGATAGTTTTTATGGGGCATAAGCCTCCCAAATAAGGAAGAGTTATGGGGCATAATATATATATATATATGCTAGGGCATACTCTATTTCATTTTTTAGCCATTCGGCAACGGGTACTCTTTGTCGATTCTATTTCTATCTATTGGTGAGTCTCATGTGGTATTAACCATTGGATCATTTAATGAAAGGGGTGATTTAACACCTTATGTGTCATGAGGAAAATTTGGTAATCATTACCAAAAATTTACCTTGAGATTAAATAAGGGATTATTAAACAAACGGATCAATCAAGAAAAGACATGATAAAATATTCTTGAACACCTTATTAAATACAAGGATGAGTCATTAGCTTACATGTCTATTTGAAGATTTGGTAATGATGGCTCAAGATTTTCCTTAGGGAATAAATAAAAAACTCAAAGGCTTAAGTGAACCGGT
Source organism: Eucalyptus brandiana (assembly GCA_014182725.1). Classification (NCBI taxonomy): domain Eukaryota; kingdom Viridiplantae; phylum Streptophyta; class Magnoliopsida; order Myrtales; family Myrtaceae; genus Eucalyptus; species Eucalyptus brandiana. The sequence continues at coordinate 38,537,298 of CM024669.1, forward strand.
TGAAAGAGAACTTGGTGGAAGATTTTAGAATGCCAAGACTTGAAAAGCAAATTCCTTAATTTAGACATGTGCTAAATATCCAAATCTCATGATTAATCAAAATTGAGCATTTAATGAGAATGATGAGTTATTGGCTTAGGTATCCATGAAAGATATGGTTATTATTACCATAAGATTCTCCTTGGAGAACAAGTAGGCCGAGTCATAATGACATTGTGTAAGTGGTCCAATGGAAGAGAAATAAGTAAGCCTCCAATCATTACATTAGACCATTAAATTGACACTTCATGAACCTAGGTGTGCCACTTTTCCAAATAGGTATGCCACCTTATAATTTAGACTTGCCACATCAACTTTATAGCCGTGTCACTCTAAGAAAGATCATTGGGCCATTTGGACAGGTAATGATGAGGTTGATGCTTATAATTAGGAAGAGCCCCGCACTCATTTCCTCATCTTGAGCATTCTTCTCCTTTCTTGCCTTTTACATACTCACTTCCTCCTCTCTTGGCCTCGCAAGTGCCCACCCTCTTCAAGCTGCTATTTCTAAGATTCTTGAAGTTTATCAAGATAAATAAGATCCTTATATCTCCTCTTGGATGGTATTCTCCATTGTTGAGTCTAATTAAGTGTTCACTTATCAAGTTGTGGATAGGATGTTAAATCTTTTGTACGGTTTTGCTCATAATTGTGTTTAAACATGTGCTTAAGTCGTTCACACCTGGAATGAAGCCGAGGTTCGCTTGGGTTGAGTTCATTGGGAGGTAAAGTTTCCCAAGGCCACAAGGCCTTAGATTGACATTAAAGCATGCCGGTTTCAAGTCTCATTCGGTGTGGGGATCACCTAAGGTCGTATGATCTAGGATTGGCATTGAGGCATGCTGGTTCTAAGTCTTGATCGGCATGAGGATCGCCCACACCCATGAGGTTTTGGTAAGGCACCAAAGCATGTCAATTCTATATCTTGATTGGTGTGGGGACTTTGTACTTGGCGTTGGATCAAGTCTTGAATCAAAGGTCATTCACGGCATGAAATACATTCACATTGGGTCGAAGCTAAGATCTATTGAGCTTAGGATCTGTACCCAAGCTTCAAGGTCATGGATTAGTATTAAGACGTGTCGTTTTCGAGCCTTGTTTGGTGCGAGGATCGACACTAAGTGTTCGGTTCAAGTCACGGACTATGAATCGTTCCCGACATGACTAGGATTCATGATACACACATATGAATGAGCATGCTTCTAGGCTATATATAAGTTGGTTAAGAAGAAAAGATAAAAATCGACTTGTATGAAGCACTTGTGTGTGCTTAAAGAGAAAAATACACCCGTCGTCACATAGCATTAGTGACGATGCCTTGTTTCTTGAATGGGATGCCCTGGTTGAGCCAAGATACTTGTGTCTTGAACCTGAAAGCCTTGGGAAGATAGCCCCAAGAAGTCTTGATCTAGCTTACATGCTCTGGTTGAGCCAAGAAGTCCAGGAAGAAGTTGGAAGCTCCGATCAAGTCGAGAGGGTCTAATTGAGCCAGGACGATAGTAAATGAATTTATGTGAGTACTAGTAATGCATAAACATGATATGTTAATATGTTCATTATTAAGTTTAAGGTATTTTACATTGACATCATGTATTTAGTCAAGGCATGACAAGTAATCTACTGTTGATCTGTCATTGATACTATATGCGAGTGTTGTACTTATTAAGCTTCAATAATGAAATACTTTCCTAATAGAGAATGAAAAATTTTACTTACTAAATTTCCCTGAACTCACTTCCTTATCTTTCAGACTTGTAATTATAGAAGTCTAACATTAGCTTTGGGAGCTATAGTCATGCCAAAGAAGATAGGAATTCTCTTGACTCATGTAGAAACTTGTAGTATGATGTAATAAGGAAATAGGGTTGGTAGAGAAATAACTTATAAAAATACTACTATGATATAAACTGTGTGTTATGTGTGATGTATGTCATAATATTCTAGTTGTTATTTGTTCGGGGAATTGTTTGTTCATGTTTTTGCATGTGCATAATAACAAGATAAAAAGAATCGGGACAACGACGAGTTCGAGACATTGCAAAGATAACCCCCGCCGTTCAAGACCCTAGAAATGAAATTGGGGTTGTTACACTTTATGTAGCACCGACACACTTTGGTAACTTTTGTGTCGTGTCCAACATTCCGACACGTGGTCAACAAGTGTTAGAAAATCAAACATGCTTCAACACATGGGTCCACAATTTTAACATGCGACTTCGTCATGCACAGGGTTATTTTTAAAAAATTTCAATACTTGAGGAGTCTAAATGTAAATATATGAAAAAAAAAAATTATAAGTTTAAAGAAGAAAATGCTTCTTAGTCACACTCACACTTCACGTTTCCTTTCTTGCCGTGGTGTGAGTAATCCTTACTCCTTAGTCAATCGAAATCCTCGTCTTGTCAGCTAAGTAGCACAGACACGCAACACGACACAACACGACACGCCGACGTGTCATTTCTCAAAAATAGAGAATTTCAACACATTGGCATATGTTATTATTAAATAAATATTTTTACTTTTAATTATTTTGATTCAAATTCACAAATAAATAAATAAATAAATAAAAAGAGCTTATAATGAATTTACACTAATAATATTAATAAATATATTCATAGAAAATTTGAAAGACATATTCATAGTTAATGCTTAACCATATTTAGAAACATGTTTTTAACTATAACAAAAATTATGGATAAGACTAATGGCTAACAAAAAAATATAATCAACTTTATTTAAATAAATCTATGATCTTTTATAATTATCAAAATTTATCATTATTTAACATTCAATATTTTTATTTTTTGAAATAACTTTTTAACTCATTTATTTATTTTTATAAAAAAAATAATATTGCCACTCAAAAAAATTTTCCCTCTATTTTTTCCCTTTAAACTCTCATCCCCCAAAATCATTTCCCTCCCCCATTTCTCTCCCCCGTCCCCCCACACCATCCCACACCACTCCCAAAATCTCCCCCTCGGTTTCTTCCCTGCTCTCTCTCCCTCCCCCCCCCCACGACACCACTTGCTCTCCCTCCCATCAATCATCTCCAACCCACGCCACCACCTGCTCTCCACCCCCATTAATCACCCCCACCCACCCCCTTGGTTTCTTCCTCCACCCCTCTCCCCCCCTCAGTTTATCTCTCCCCCACCCCACGCCACCCCATCCACCCCCTCTCCAACTTCGGTTTCTTTCCATTGTCCCCCACCACCCTTGCTCTCTTCTTGCTAAAACTTTAACCACGGCCTTTTTTTCCTCCTTGCCACACGATCCTCCCAACTCTCTCTCGATCGTCTTGTTGCAGTTGCTCATTGAAGGGCCTTTGGCCCTTCCTCTTTCGCAGCTGCAGCCTCGTCGTTGGCCCTCTATCGCAGCGTCGCAATTGCGACCCTCTGAATTGCTGCTCTTCCTCTGGCCCTCCCTCAACATTGTGACCTTGCCTCTACTCCCCCGGCCTTGCCTCCATCCTCCATTATCTTCTTCAACTATCCTCTCTCTTGAACACGCGCGTCAGAACGTGTCCAAAAAAGTTGACCACGTGTCGGAAAATTCAACACGTGTTGACAGCGTGTCCGAACGTGTCTGACACGTCGACACGTGTCAGACACGACACGAAAGTTCCGGCAATGTGTTCGTGCTTCATAACTTGTCGGTGTTGCTTCGTCGGTTGCACGGCCTACATTCAATATGACTCAACATGAACATCTAACTTATGAAATTGTTAGAATATTCTATTCTGCGAGTTTGCCGTTTAACCTAGTAAAGAACTCTTACTTTCAATCCGCTTTTACTTATGCCGTTAATTACAATATCGCTTGATATGTACCACCAAAATATAATTTGTTGAAAACTATTTTATTGTAAAACGAGAATGCAAATATTGATAGGTTGTGTGCACCTATTAAAAGCATGTGGTAGGAGAATGGTGTATGTATTGTAAGTGATGAATAGAGCGACTCACAAAGAGAGACAGCTTATTAATTTTATGGCGGTGTCGGATGGAAATCAATTTTTATAAAATCTGTTGATTGTTCGGGAAAAACAAATGGTATGAATTGGACTTGAAAATGTAGTCCAAGTAAATTATAGATAATATTTCAAATTGTAAAGATGTGAGACAACTTATTGAGCAAGAATTCACATCCATTATGCAGACGCCTTATGTGATACACTAGGTAGTACCGACACGGACACGTAACACGCGACACGACATAACACGACACGCCAACACGTCAGTTCTCAAAAAGTAGAAAATTCCAACACATTCTGACACGTTAACTATTAAATAAGTATTTTTATATATAAATGCATAAATAACAAAATAATAATAATAAAAAGAGCCTAGAATTAATATATACTAAAAAAATTAATCATATATTTGTTAATATCATTCATTCTTTTAATTTGACAAATTCAACTATATTTCATTATAATAATCCATAAAACTCGAAGGAAAAAACAAGTAATTCACATTTCACTATTAAATTTAAAATTTAACAATAATCAAAAAAACAATCAACATTCCATTAAGTAATATAACAAAAAGTCATCCATCAACATTATTTACTTCTTTTGAAAAAAAAAAAAAATAGACTCCATCTCCGGCTCATCAAGTGAAAGATTTGCAACTTCAAGCACCTCAATATCTTCAAACGAGTTAAATGCATCTCCGCCAATATCTTACATATTAGTCTCTCCTTCTACATATTGTGAGTTTTTTCTTGATTGAAGACGAAAATTGCTATAAATAAAAACAAAATCTTCTACACATTTTAGGGTCATCTTATTTCTTTTCACCAAGTGCATAAATGAGTAAGTAATCTAATTTCTATCAACACATAATGAAAAAGAAAGTTGTGCAAAAAGCTTTAAGGCTATGCTTTGAAGCATCGGTTCACATGCACCATGATTAACCCACTTAGCCTTATGATCCATAGAATATCGATTTTGAATGAAATCAAAATTTCTAAAATCCTCATTTTTACTCGCAAAATCTATATACTCAAAATTCACCTTGTTGCGCTCATCCAAGTTAGAAAAGTATTTCTTGAAGCATTTCAGTTTTTATCGGTTGATCTCATTATTTTTGTATAGAGAAATTCAAGTAGGATCTTCATCAAGCCATTGATCACTATAGTACATTTGTTTAATAAAATAAAATAAAATTAGAAAAAAAAATAAATAAGAGTATTATATTATCATGTTAAAGAAAGAATAACTACTAAAATAATAATCTCATACAATTTTAGAACTTATCTGAGATTTAAAGCATGTGCCAAGCAATGAAGTGGAGTGTTGTTTTTTATCCAATGATCTACAAGAATTGTGTTAACCACCTCATAAAACGTAGACTTCTCATCTAACTTCTTTACTTCATGTGCATATATAGCTTTCTTCACTTTTTCGATCATCGAATCCCACATATCATAAACTAAGTGAAGACAAAACTTATTAGTGTCACAAATTCTAAGCATATCATAAGTAGGAGCCGTGAAGGAAAGTATATAATTAATAAAATCCCACAAAAAATTATCCAACACATTCTCTTTAACAAACTTAGCTTTCTCTTAATTCACATCTCGATAGATATTCCATTTGTTACAAATCACTATATTTTGAATACCGCTTTTTATTAACTTGAATCTCCTAATCATCACAATCATCGAAACAAAACGTGTATCTGTTACAGAAAGCAACTTCAAGCTAACAAACTCATTGTATATTACTAATCTCATAGAATCGTTCATGATGAAATGTTTGATTTGTATAACTTCCTTAATAATATCTGAAATCCAACTACACTCATCATAAACTATTTGATTGCTCTCCATATTTTTTGCGGCACAAATGTTCTTTAAGGCTGGATTAAGGGTGTGCACTACACAAGACGTCCACCTAATAGATGGAAATTCTTGCTCAATAAGTTGTCACGCCCTTACAATTTAAAGCATTATCTGTAATTACTTGGACCACATTCTAATGCCCAATTTCATTGATAACTCTTTTAAGTAAATTGAAAATGAAATGCATATCTTTTGTTTCTCCTGAGCAATCAACCGATTTTATAAACATTGGTTCTCCATCCAACACCGCCATGAAATTAATAAGTGATCTTCTTTGTGAGTCACTCCATCCATTACTCACAATACTTATATCATTCTCATTCCACATGATTTTGATAGGTGCATACAACTTATTAATATTTGCCTTCTCTTTTTGCAATAAAATGATCCTTAACAAATTATATTTCGGTGGTACATAATCCACAATATTATGATTAGTGATATAAGTGAAAGTGGATTGAAAATAAGGATTCATTGCTAAGTTAAACGGCAAGCCTGCCAAATAAAACATCTTAGCAATCTCACAATCTAGACGTTCCCGTTGAGTTATATTAAATTCATTTTCAAGTGATTTTCCACTTCCACTTCTACCTTTCCTTTTTCTGGAGTTAAATGAGAAATCAATTCCGTCACCACTACCACCACTAAGTAAATAACTAGCAAAAGGGAAATGTACATTTTTAAGTACAATACTCATTAATTTAGTATTGACATCTTCCTCTAATATTTTTTTTTTTTGGTAAAAGGTAAGAAAGCATCTTTCTCTAATATTTCCATCTCCAAAAAATTTTTTTTTTTTTTCTACTTTTGTGCACTTTCCAATTCATTTTCCACTTATCATTATCAAATGGCCTCTCACTTTCGTATATGAACTCTTAAAATCTTTTTAATAAAAGTTGCATTTCCAAGACAAATTTCCCTCAACATCAGTATGATTAACTAACTTAGTAACATATCTCCATAATTGTTATTTCACAACTTCATTGTTAGAGGTAGGTGGTTGTATGCTTGAAGTACTACTAGCCATATTTGAACTTAAAGACATTTTGCAAAAAAATAAAATAAATAAACATGTTATTATTAATTACTATAAAGTTTCTTAGTTAAAGTTAACTAAGGAAGATTAGATACTAACCGGAAGCACGTTGTGGGAAATAGTAAGCAGCAGTAGACAGTAGCAAAATAGCGATAAACAACAACGAACAATAATAAATGACAACAAGCAGCAGCAGACAGCAGCGAGCTGCTGTGAATAGCAGTAATACAGCAGCGAACAGTAACAATACAACAACAAATGGTAGAGAACAGCAACCAATAGCAGCAAACAACAACAAACAGTAGTAGCCAAATTTCCATCATCAATTCCCGACTATCACACATACACGACAAAAGTCATTATGAGTATTCACAATACAAAAGTGGAAATGAAATAAAAATAGAAAGAAATCATAGCAAAATTGATATGCCCTTCTGGTTTTTAATTTCAATGCCATGTACTGGAGGTGATGTTAATTATTCAAGAATTTGTCTATAGAAATATACTGATTTTTCCTAAGTTATATTTTCATAAACAATTCAGCAGAGAATACTAATATGCAATAACTTTATTATCAATTTGGTGACATTAATAATTTGTACCAAAACATATATGCCGACATGAATTCAGGTGAATAAGTATAGGGTTTGCCGAAAAATGAGCAGATTATCAATTTGGTGTTCGATTAATAATTTCTACATTAATAACTTTACCTAGTGATTGGTTCTCGGATCAGTAAGAATGAGCAGACGAGGCTCACAAAATGAGATCTAGAGCTGATTAGTGAATGTTTCTGGAGTGTGCCTTCCGGCAATTGCTTGAGCGCCCATGTATTGGGCAAACTTCAAAATGGCCCTTTGACCATATGGTCGAGCAGACTGAACAATGATATCCTGTGGGTTCTCAATCGCCACAATAACTCTAGCTATCAGCTGAAATTTCTCTCAAGTTTTATCAAAATTGATAATGTATATACCTAAGAACCAGAAAGTGAGATAATTGCTGAAAATAATAAAATGCCTATTCTCTAAGCATATCGAAAAACGATTACTATTCACATTGCAAGTGAACTTCTTGTACATGCATCTGTCTAAAGCATAACATTGCATAATCTTCGGAAAAAAAATCTCCGACAAACCGATTTTCGACAAAGCATGATTAGTCTATGAAAGAACTAGAGCTCCAATTTCAACATCAAAAAACGTAGCCAACAACTGAGCTCTATTGTTTTATTCAATTTTGGAATTTTCAAGTTGAGAAGTATCTAACAAAACATGCCGAAACTGCACCCAACGATCAAGGGTACAGAACGAGATGGGAAGGTCCAATTTTTTATTTTTTTTGGGTGGGGGACTCAGGCAAGCCGATTCTTGACAAAGCACGACACTACATAACATCTCGCTATGAAAGAACTATAGCTCCAATTTTTTGACATCAACAAGCGTAGCCAACAATGAGCTACATCTATTTCATTCAATTTTGGAACTTTTAAGTTGAGAAGTATCTAACAAAACTTCACTACTCCCCCTTTCCTTGAACTAACTCTAGGGTTTGCCAAAAAATCCCAAATCGCATTATAAAAAAATCCAAGATGCTAACCTAAGATGAACAAAAAGATGAAATAGCAAGATGAAGAAGAGTAATGCGGCAATACTTGTGAGAGGCAGAGGCGACGGCTCGCCGTCGGGGTGACAGCTCGATGCTTGCAAGAGATGAAGGCGGGGTCGAAGGTGACTGTGGCGACGGGTGGAGCTGAGGCGCGAGGGGCTACGACGAGTCAGCGACTGGTGGGGTGGACCGTGCGGGCGGCAAAGCAACATTGGCGACACTCACGGCGAAAGAAGAGAACCAGATTGCTCAAAGTGCCCAATCGAAGAGAAGAGTCTAGAACGCCGTGCGTGCGGCGAAGTTTTAACTTTTATTATTTTATTTTTATTTTTTTTCATATATTTATATTTAGACCCTAGAAGTTTTGGAAATTTGTAAAAATAACCTCTTGCGTGTCGGAGTCACGTATCGAAATTTCTGACTTGCATGTTGGAGACAGTTGACCGCGTGTTGGAGCGTGTTGGACACATGTCGGAGTGTCGGACATGACATAAAGGATCCCGAAGAGTGTCCGTGCTTCTTAGATAGTACATATCCTTTAATCTAGGTTTGAAGAACATTTGTGCAACAAAAAATACGAAAACCAATTAAGTAATTTATGAGAAATGTAGTTGGATTTCAGATATTATTAAGAAAGTTATGCAAATCAAATATTTTATCATAACTCATTCCATGAGATTAGTAATACACAATGAGTTTGTTAACTTGAAGTTGCTTTCTGTAGTAGATACATATTTTGCTTCGATGATTATGATACTTAGGAGATTCAAGTTAGGCCAAAGACCACCAAAAACCTTTTAAAAAAAAATTGTGACATAACAAACCCAAAACTTTGTAAATTGTGACACATTTACCCTATTAAGGATATTTTCGTCTTATTTTTTCTTTTTTTCTTCTTCTTCTTCTTTCTTCCCTTCGGCGACCATGGCAGAGCCGATGAAGGGAAGTCTGCGTCCGGCGAGGGTCGCCCTTGCTTGGGTTGGCTAAGACCGCCCTCGCCTGACACGGGCGAGGGCCTCCCTCAGCCCCTCGTTGGACTCCCTCGCCTGAGTCCGGCAAGGGGTGCTCTCACCAGATCTAGGGAGGGAGGCCCTCGCTCGACGCCGACGAGAGCTACCCTTGCTTGTATCGGATGAGGATGGCCCTCGCCAGATCTGCAAGGGCACTCCTCACCCGACGGTGGTGAGGACACCCCTGGCCCTACCCAACCGAGGGCCGCCCTCGCCCGACCCCGGCGAGGACGACCCTCACTGGACACCAGCCATGGTGGAGTCGGCAGAGGGAAGAGAGAAGAAGAAGAAAAAAAAGAAAAAGAAAATTAAAAAAGTAAAAAGATCAAAATGCCATATAATTTAGGATAAATGTGTTACACGAATAAAAATTCATGGTTTTTGGTGTTACAAAAAAAAAATGGGGTAAATATGTCACAGTTGGCAAAATTTAGGGTTCTTCATGTCACAAAAAAAATATGGGGTAAATTTGTCACTTTAGGTAAAGTTTGGGATTTTTGTTGGTCTTTTCCCCTCAAGTTAATAAAAAGTGATCTTAAAAGCATGCTTTGATGATATGGCAAAAATCTGGCCATCAGACACTTTGATTGCGGAGTCATGCCCACCATTCGATTCAACTAACATAGCGGACCCTTGCAAGCTGTCTAATCAACATGAGCGATCTGGACTGTTCTCTCCTTCTTTTTTAAGGGAAGGAATGTCGCTGCCTCTACCAAACCTAGCCCCTCTTGATGCTCTCTTTTGGCTTTCGACGCTTGATTCATGCCATTCGCTGCGAGCTACAAGAGAGATACTGTTGCCTCCTCTCGCATATTCTAATGACACGAGTTGCTAGCTCTTCTCCCAAACAACCAATTGGAAGATTTGGCCATGAGGCAGGTCTATGGCTAGGATTTGTGATCGAAAGATCAAGTACAATTCGTTCAATATTAAGATGAATCGAGTGGCTTTCTCTCTGTCTTTCATGGATCTATACTGTTCTAAGGTTGTTTCTAGCCCCTTGAGTTTTTTCTCAGTAGCTTCGAGATTGTTCCAAAGCAACGAGAGCTTGTTGAAACAAGCCGTGACCATCATATTTCCTTGTTTGAGTTTATTGAGTTCATGCATGAGAAAAAATATTTTCGCTCGGTCTAATTTGTCATATATTTCTATGATGTTGTCCTTTGTTGGTGGAAGTCTGATCATTACTTCTGGAGAAATGCAATGGCAATCCATGTCCAAACGAGTTGATTGCACTTTCTCCAATATCAGGCCAAGCATTTGTTAGAGGGAATAGGGACAGCTCTGTCGAAAAAGCCGTCTTTGTCCTTCGTCATAAGGGCTTGCCGAAAATCTTGTAATCACCTAGAATAGTTCTCCAACCCAGTCAGTTATAGACTAATGAGTCGCAATTCTAGTTCGTTGGTAGTCGACATGTACAGGGGGTCACCGAGCTCTGGATGATCAATGACGGCCGCAACTAGAAATAGCAAAAACTAGGTGAAAAACCCAAGTAGGGATTTGTTCCCATACTCAAATTACTTGATCTAGTTCCATGACCCGCATTGAAAAATCTCAAATAGGGATTTGTTCACATACCTAGTTCACTTGACCTAGTTGTTTGCCTCGCATTAATTGGATCCAACCCAATAGTCGGGCTTGCCCCGTTTATAGTTGGTGGGCTCCCATTGTCTTGGGCTTCTTTGGTAGCCTTGGTCTCTTTGCAATAATGAATTTGGGCTCAACTCATGATACCATGGATAAGGTACCCACTGGTAAAGATGGCCCGCGTTGGGCTGGCTCACAATGGGTTAGCCCAGAATAGGGCATGCGTTGGGCCTGAATGTGTTGCCGTTGAGTCATCGAAAACACCATCGATGGATCCAGAATCAGATCCTAAATTTCTTAGGTTTGTGGCGTGACTTCTTCTATAGATTGGTCGTTGGAGGTGAAAGGCAAGTTTTAGGTTGTGGTGGTAAGGAACTTGCTTCTTTTTCTTTTTCAAATACTAATTCCTATGTCGGAGGATTAACTCTGTTTGCAGGTTAGAGCTCCTTGGCAGGCCAGAAGCTAAATCGGGAGCTTAGAAGCTCTAATATCATGAAAGGAAGCAAGAAGAATAGGGAAGACAAGGAGAAGATCGTGACTAAAGAATATAGTTTAGGGAAAAATTTTGTATTTTCTTCAATGATCCCAATGTACAAGGCTCTGTAAATACAATACAAGATGTACACAATAAATGGAAAGAATATATCCTACAAATCAATCCTAATCTCAATCTAATCCCTAATTGATTAGTGCACAATCACAATCAAAATAGATTCTTTAGCATATCTTCCAATAGTATTCCTCCCAAGTAACTAAGTACTAGCCACACTTGTAAAGGTGCACGCGTTTTTCATGCATGCAAAAATTAACATATGGGAGCTCTTGCAAAATCACCACATTATGAGATATTTTAGTTATTAATCAATTGAAAGAAATTATTTGTGTAGTATCGATAATTGGTGTATAAATATGAAAACTGAAAAATCACAATATTGTCCATAAGATGAGAAACATTCAAATTTTAAAACGGAAATACTCAAGAAATAATAAATAAATAAAAACCACAAGTAACACATTTATCGATTAATAGGATATTCATAAAATAACCAATTAAGTATATTTTACTGAAGAAGAAGAAGGAAGTATCATGAGAATTTTAAAAAATAGATTCGATCTTGGTTTCGGGTGGCCGCGAACCTGCCCAAGCCTGACTCAAGCCGTAAAGGCTGAAGAATTCTTTTAGTGTGAATTTCGATAAGGGTATTTAGTGAAAAACCTAACTTGAAAAATTGTATAAGTTACAACAATAACAATGGTAGTTTGGTAAAAATATTTAGGCCGACTAGGTGGGCCTTGCTAGTCACTAGTCTTAAATGTGGAAATATTTTGCATAACTGCATAAATAAGCTATTTAACATTTTTGAAAAAATTCAAAATAAAGGTCTGAAGTGCATTAATTTCTCAAATAAGAACTTAAAGTGGACTTTATTTCAAATAAGAGCATGAAGTTGCCATATCAATTTTAAAGGACTTAAAGTGGTTACATTTGTTTCAAATAAGGGCATAGTCTCACTGGCTCATTAGTAGGAAAAAAATTCCAGCCGACTAGGGTATTTTCATCAAGCACAATTTAAATTTAGATCAAATTAGATTTTTTTTTTTTTTGGGTCTAAAAATTAGATTAAAATTAAAAAATTAAACTTTAAATAGAGGCTCCTCCCGTTTGTGGCAGGCCGCCCCATCGCCAGGTGGGGCGGTAGAGTTAGGCCGATGGGATCGCCGATGCTCAAACAAGGGTTGGCAATCCTCGCCAACCGGAGGTGAGGGCTTCCAAAGGCAGGAGAAGGCAACGATCCTCTCTAAAATCTGGATGAGGGTCACTCGCCCTCACCCAATTGGCGACAACCTCGTTGGCCATAGCTACCACCCCATTGGCAATGGGGCGATGGCCAAAGGCGAGAGAGAGTCCTCCCTCCGTCTTTGTTCTTTTTTTTCATTATTTTTTTAGTTTTTTATGAGAAAAAAGAAAAAAAATAAAAAAAATTGTCATTATCAAATAGTGAGTTGAGGTTATTTTTTGAGATTGATATGTCACTTGAGACTTTTAGTTATTTTAAGTCTACTGGCACTTTATATTTTTATTTGAAATAATATTCACTTTAAAATTTTAATTGAGAAAATGATGATAATTTGAAATTTTCTCATATTTTTCTGTACAATCAATAATTTTATCACTTTTATTTGGATAGGGTTTGTTTCAAGCGAGTAACGGTAGAAAAAAAATGACTCGAGCTCGAATCTCCGCACGCGGAAGAATAGAGAAGGCGGCGAATCCCCTCCTCAAAGAGACGGCGTCGTCTCGTCCGTGGGCTGGGGAAGCTCCAAGCCCAAACACGACGTCGTTCTCCTCATCCGGTCAGAACCAGCTCGGGGGGAGTTGAATTTTTCGTGCTTCTCCACAACGCCATATTAAAAAAAATAATAATAATAAAATCCACGGCACCCAACCCTCCTCCTTCGCTCCCCACAACAACCACCGCAGTCGGTTTCGCTCCGTCGACGAATCTGCACGGAGGAGGAGACGGCCCATGGCGATGCAAACTGGGATAGGGCTTTCCAAGATCCTGGTCCTCGCCGGAGCTGGTTCAGCTCTCTCTCTCTCTCTCTCTCTCTCTCTTTCTGCTCGCTAACCGCTGATCGCTACTTGCGACCAGTGCGACTTTCTCTCTCCTCCGGATCTGGCGCTGAATGGTTCCCTTTTCGCAGGATACACTGGCACGATACTGTTTCAGAACGGGAAGTTGTCCGACTTGTTGGGCGAGCTCCAGGTACGGACGCGGAAGAATCCCCGCTGCTTTTGCTTTCTCGGTCAAAGTTCAGCTCTTGGTTGTGTTGGCTTTGAATGTTTCGTTAGAGAGACGGAAACGGTCGATTCTTGTTTCTGTCGATTTCATTGAGTGCGATTCGGTTGGTCGATCGCGGCCCCGTGTTGATTTTAAGCGGAGGGAGGGTCGAGATGGGGTTACGGGAGCTGGAGAGAGAGAGGGAGGAGGGAGGGAGAGGGATTATTCGAGAGCGTGCCTAAAATTTGAGATTCATGTAATAGGTTTTCTGTTTGAGCTTTGTCTGTGCTGGCTGAATTGGAAATGTTGGGATTGGAAGTCGACACGAACCAGAATTGCTACTTTTGCTTTCTCAGTTAAAGTTCAGCTCGGATTGTTTAGCTTTCAATGTTTACTGGAGAAATAGAAGCGGCTGATTCCTGTTTGTGTCGATTTTGTTGATTGCGATTCGGACAGTCGATCGCGGCCTCGTGTTGATTTTAGGAGTGGGGAGGGTCGAGATGGGGTTATGGGAGCTGGGGGGAGAGAGAGAGAGAGAGGAATTAATCTAGAGCGTGCCTAAAATTTGAGGTTCATGTAATTGGTTTTAAGTTTGAGCTTTGTCTGTGCTGGTTTGCTCTCAGAAATGTTGGGCTCGGCAGTTAATGTCTTCTTTCATTCTATAACTTCATCAATGTTCAGTAAAAATATTGATCTAGCACATAGAGGGTAAGCAATGGAAGTACTTTTCCTATTTGTTTCTTTATCTCAAAATGGAAGACATTAGCCATTTTTATGCGAGTAACTGTAAACTGTTATTTTGGTTGGTGAATGTGCTTTATTTTTTCAGATGAGTACTTTGCTAGTATGAGTGATAATTGTTGTCATTCTTGTGATCCGCCCTGTTGGGATTTAGTGGCATCTTCTTCCTGTGCCATAAGCAGGGTTTGGTGAAAGGATTAGAAAAATCTGGTACCCAATCAGATGGAGATAAAGACTATTCTGATGCTGTTGCCGCACAGGTAATAGACCGTGAATGCAAACATCTTACTTATGCATAGCTTTCTAGGTGGGGTTAACAATTGGGTATTTGACCTTCTGCTTAGGTGCGTCGATTGGCAATGGAGGTCCGACAGCTAGCCTCTGCACGTCAAATAACTGTCCTGAATGGAAATTCTAGCCAAATGGGTACTCTCTCTCTTCCGCCCCCCCTTCTCTCTCTCTCTCTGTGTCTCTTGCATGCGCTCCTTTGCAACAAACGTGCTCCCCCTTCACCCCATAGCCCTATAGATTCTGAAGCCCATAGCCAGGCATTGCCTTTCAAGTCAAACTAGTCGGAGAATGCGCTATATCTATCTTTATCATGCATCCAAAAATTTCTTTGTGGTATAAATGTGATGTACCTGTCTAACATTCGAATTCTTGAAGTTTCTTTATCTTATCATATCACATGCATTCACTTTATGCTGCTAATGAAGCATCTCTGATACACTTTTCCTTTCATTGTTCCCCAGGCAACTTAACTAATATGGTTGTTCCAGCAGCTACACTGGGGGCACTGGGATATGGCTACATGTGGTGGAAGGTATGTAAAAATATCTAAACTGCTTCAGCTTTCCATGTTTCGTTTGGACATAAAAGTGAAAAATTAGTGTTTGGTAGTGTTGAAGTTTTGAAGCTCTGAAAACGAAAATAAACAGTTGTTTAGTAACAGATGAAATTTGAATAATAGATTCCACTAGTTGCTTACCATGGAATCATCATTGAAAGGTTGTTAACGTTAACCCAATAGTTGGTAAGATTTTAATTCCTTGAATATTTTATTGCTTAACCCATTAAGTAAGCCTGTTCTTACTTACTGAATTAAGTGATATATTACTCAAAACAGTCAATTAAGTTGTGTGTAGTTAGAGGTTATCAGCTGCATCCAATGACATTAAGTGGTGAAAATTTTAATTTTCTGCACTTAATCTGTTTATCAGACAAACCCTAAGTATACTCCCAAGTTAAGCTTAAATTCATTTGCTGTCCTTGCGCCGATCCCCCATATCCAACCCAGGGATAGATTCTAAGAATGGCTGACTTGCTTATTGTAATTTTGAACATTAATAACTCTGAGTGAAGGTAGTTTTATCCCTGAATTATAAACTGTCCATTGGTCATATTCCATATCTTCTGATTTCATCAGTCACTTTTATAACGTTCATTATTTGATATTATCTGTTGATTTGAGAGGTTTACATCCTTTCTCTTCAAACTCACTTTTCTAATGCCTATTGTCATCTAATGGAGTAATCTGTTTTTTCCTCCAATTGCAGGGTCTTTCATTCTCAGATCTCATGTATGTAACCAAGCGCGGTATGGCCAATTGTGTGGCAAACTTGACCCAACATCTAGAGCATGTCTCCGAGGCTCTCAACGTGAGTTCGCATTTTAGTTTATGTGGATCTTAGGAAATAATTTATGCAGTATGTTGCTTTTAATGACTTGAAATTTTAAATTGTTAGTTGGCATTAAGAGCTTTATAATTGTCATTTCCTCTGTTTTCTCCCATCTGACTTCTTCATCTTCTTCTGATGCTTATTAATGGCTAATTTTTTCTACCAAAAAAAAAAAAATGGGGGCTAATTTTCACCATTCTTTTGTGGCAGTCAGTAAAGAAACATCTAACTCAGCGAATTGAGAACTTGGATGGCAAAATGGATGACCAGAGGGAGCTATCAAAAGAAATAAAGAATGAGGTATCTGCTCTCTTCGTCAATCTATTAGAACAGTTGAATTGTTGGATTTGTAGATATCTGGAAAACAAGAGATCATCTTTACTTGGTACCATATTATTCTGACAAAGTAGTTTATTAAGGTTTCGGGTGGTCATACTTGACAACTTTTAAGTGCCATTTAAGCCTTGCTATTTTTTTAGTCACTGTTGAGTCTCTCTAAACTTCTTATTGTGCTAGGGTCAGGTACATTTCATGGCATGGATTACAGCTTTACAATTCTGATTAAATTTTGAGTTTTAATTATAGTCTTATTCTATTGTAGTAGTTTCTTAATCAGCTATATTTTGCTCTCTGACTCAGGTTTCTTCTGTAAAAGCCAATCTTGATGGTCTGGGTGATGACCTGGATTTTTTGCAGAGAATGGTTTCTGGTTTGGTGAGTTTTCGTTTACTGAGATTCTCATTGATTTTCCAGAGTAATGAATCATGAAACAGTTTCAGGATCTTGAAATGCGATTTCTTTAGAGCCAGATTAAACATTTCCAAAGTGAAATTACACTGGTTGCGGCTAACCTACTTTTTGCCCCTTTTCAATAATTTTTTTTTTCAAAGGGAGAATCAAATGCTTCTGATTGATCCCTAAGCAATTTGCATCTGTATGTACATGGTAATCTCAATTTGGCAAGTTCCTCATTGCTTTTATTTTTGTGCTTGTAGGATGTACGAATGGGATCACTGGAGTACAAGCAGGTTAAAATAACCTTTCTTATTATGAAATTCTGTGATCACATACGCACATGCACATGGACACATGCAGCATTTTGCTTTCTGTTCATGCATGTGTAATGAATCCATTATCAGTATGCATCATTCTAGCTATTGGACTTGGGAGATTCTGTGTTGGGGTTATCTAGAACTAGGTTGGACTATCCAACAAGATTAAAAAAAAAGAGTAATTGTAATTTGTGTATTTCGTATGTCTTTTGTATTGAAATTGATGTCATATTTAATAAAGTTCTTGTCGGTTTGGTGCTGCTTAATGGGGAAAGGCTTTGTTTGTCAATATTTTTGGGTATAGCTACTAATCTCTCCATACAAAATTTAGTATGAACGATATATATTTATATTCGATATGCAATAAATTACAGGCTTAAATACTTTTAAGCTTTACTAGATATGTTGGCACTCAATTGGTAGTAGTGTTGTGATTCTTCTGGTGTGAAATTTCTGAATTTATTCAGCTACCCTCAATCCTGCCTCTTTACCCCCATGGAAGTTCAAGTATATATTTGTGTGGTGACAGGATTGGGCGAATGAGGGTGTGAGGTATCTCTGTGGTGTGGCCAGTGGGCAGAAGGTGGAAATGCCGAAACTGCTGCAGGTTGGAATAATCTCCTCCTCCTCCTCCTCCTCCTCCTCCTCCTCCTCCTGCCTTCTCTCTGCGATAATGTATTTTTTTGACGGAGGTTTTTGATATTTCATATATCAGCAAATAGAATCTTGACTCGCTTTCCCCTGCCTTGTCCCTTTTTGACTTCGACTTCTACCAAGTGAAGAAAAGGTTCTTCATTTGTTAGAACCTTCTTATAGAAAGAATTTGAAAAGAGTGTGTCCATTGACCGACAGTTCTTTAACATATTTCTTCCAGGAGCAAATTAAGATTTCAGGCACGTCTCGAGGATTACTCTCATATCAGGATACTCCAAGTCTTAAGGTTCCTTTCTGATAATCTTGACTTGCTTCTTCCCCCCGCTTCCCTATTGACTTTGACTTTTTTACCTCTACCAAGTGAAGAAAAGGGTTCTTCAGTTCTATTAAGTTTTCCGACGTTGTGCCTTGCTGTATTTGATGCACAATTTGCAGATTATGTATTTTCAAATTTGGTGTTGAAAGTATTAATGGATGAAGTGATGAATGCTAATTGCAGACGTTGCACGGACCTTCATTCTTTCAAGGCTAATTAACCATCATTCTGAGTCTGTAGTAGGAATGAAAAGGTCTATCTGCAAATAGTGTTGTATTTATGGGGAGAGCCTTTTTTTGAATTAAACACTGTCTGTTAAGAGTCTTAAGACTTGTTTTGATTGTTTGGAGTTTTTGCCTCCAAAGAAGTCTCTTCTCTTTGGGCAGATAATATTCTAAGTCGTTTATGCATCTGCAAAAGTTGTTGAATTAGGTATTATGGCGTATGATATAGATAGTCTGCTCCTTGCTCTCAGGGTCTGAAGGACATCGCTGATGCATTGACCTTGAGTATTGATAGATCAGCTTCAGATGCTGTTGTGCAAGATGGAGTTGAAAGATTAAATGGAAAACCAAAGCCATTGCCAAGGTATGATATGGAACTCTTATTGATGTTCTGCTGCTCCATCACACATATAATGCTTCCCTTGTGTGAGCGCATGCCTAGAGTACTTGTTTTGCTTGATCTTTTCTCTTTCCTCTATTTACATGCACGGATTCATTCCAACTTCTGCCTATATTTTGTATGCAAATCATTTGCAGCATCTATTACTCTCATAGACACGGATTGCATGTTATTACTGTGGTATTGCAGTGCGGAGGTGCATAAAGAGCATAGACAATTTCAGATATATTATTGTGTTTGGGTATAATCATGGTCCCTAGTTGATATGTGTTTCGTGGTCTTTGCATATTTAAGGTTATCGGGTTTACATTGAAAGTTGGTGAAGAGTGCCAAGTAGGATGGTTAGATGATTTGACTTTGGCTCGCTTATGCAGCTCCATTCAGCATATTTTCTCTCAAGTTGCCCTTTTTCTGCACTAATTTTCCTTATATCATATGCGTAAAGTTCACTATGAGATTAATTGGCATTGAGAACATTCTGAAAATGCTTCGTATCACTCATATTGATGGTGTGTGGACATGATGAATGTCATGCAATTAAGTGCAAGATCCTTTTCTTTCTTCTGTCTTTTTAACCCCATTTTTTTCTTCTGGGGATTATGAAGTAGTTGCATCATAAAGCTGCCATAATTGGGAAAAAGAAAGTTCTGGAATTTAGAGAAGTTACATGTCCACTGTCCTTTCTGAAGAGATCATGACTGGGAAATAGTTAAATTTGTAAACTTTGTAGTTTTACCATGGTCACTTGCAAAACACTAAGGAAAATTTGTTGTTTATACCTGTTTTGCAACGCCAGTGCTATCTGGCTATGTTTGAAAAGGTCAAGCATGACTTTGTCATGCTAGTTATTATGCTGCAGCAGACTTGATTTGGTTTTATGCACAGTCCAAACTCGGTTGAATGGTTGCATTGAAACTATGCTAACAGGAATTTGTTTATTGCCAGATGATACTGGTTGAGTTTGTCCTCTTTGTGCTTCTTTACCATTATATGATACTGTTTCTGTTTTTCCGCCTCATTTGCCATGTGCCTTATAGAACTGATGATGCTGCGATATGGATGTAATGAATTTATTCGTCTTAGCTAATAGATTTCTTTGTCTTAGTATATCCAGGGCTAGTTCAACCACATGTTGATCGTAGAGTAATGTGAAGTTCCCCTCGCACTGTGGTACTAAACCATGGATGTACATGTGCTTGTTACGCCACCTTTCGATTCCTCAAGATTGGACTTTGGTAGCATCAGTCCTCATTGCAGATGTAATGGTAGATTTGGTATGTAAATGGAATTCACTTCCAAAGTATGAGAGATTGAGAGTTATTATGGTGATGCAGATTGGTGCTGTCAAAGTAATAATTCGGTGAATCTCCTCCCGAATATTTGCTGCTCTTTTGTATTATTTTTCAAGTTATGGTGTGAAAACCTCTGAAGCAGTTTGTTTCCGCCCCTTTGTATTGGGGTTCTGGGAGACGGTAATGAAATAATTCAAGCACATTCAATCTCTCTCTCTCTCTCTCTCTCTCTCTCTCTCATATTCACATTATATTTCTGTCTAGTAGACACATGCGCAATGCATGCGAAGTCATTGTAAAGGTCATATCTGCAAAATTAGATTCATCCTCCATATTAAATTTGATTTTGGATTTGCGCACGTGATGCATCCAGCTGGAAATTCTTTGTAACTTACATTGTAGATTAAGTGGCCTTCCAAGTAAGGGAAATAACCTGTTGACATGTAAATATTCGAGAAGGGCACGTATGATTGCTGTACATTGGAGCTCATTTTGGTTGCGGGATTGCATCAACTGAAGTATACATTGGGGCTCATTTTGGTCGCGGGATTGCATTAACTGTGTCTACGTCGGTCGTCTGTCTTGTTGGTTTTTCATTGATGGAGACTCTGTGATCATCTTGGAAGTGCACCTCCTGCTTGATGTGCATCCTCTAACCGAAGTCTGTCGCAGAATCTATTCCTTTGCGTGTCTAATGATAAACCACTGGCTTTGCGGACTGTTCTAAAAGTTATATTACCGAACATTGTTGCAGATTATCCATAGCCAATGACCGCGCTATCTCTATACCTTTCGTAAGAAAAACTGATTGACGACTAAATGCATTTTCATTTTTTATTATCGGAACCAAATGCTACTGCGGCACCGGCTCAGCTGCACGTGCAGAGAGAGAGAGAGAGAGAGAGTAATGCTTCAACTCAATCGATACAGCAAGCGCACAGCGGTTAGCGCGTGTTTGCAAGGAGAGATGTTAATTTACTGCCAATTCCATGGCTCTGTTCTATTGCCCACAAGCATCGTACTTTCCCTTGATTCCAGACCAGGCAAACTCTCACTCTCTCCAATAGGTGTAAACATGAGAGGGGAACCTCCAATCTCATTGCCAAAGCCGCCTCTGATATTGTCCCCACGGCCCGCCTGCATAAAACCCTTCGTAGGGTCCTCCTTTTCTTCGTCAAGGGAATGTGGATTCTTCTCGACTAGCTCTCTGAATACCGACGACTTGAGCAGCAGTCCTAGTGCAGTCGGAGAAGTCGAGTTGGTGGAGACACAAACTGCATTTGTGCTCGCCTCTTGTTTCATCGGAGCAGTGAGATTATCAAACGCGAAAGAGTTGGAGCGAAAGAAGATGGACGGCTTGGATTCTTCTTCCCCTTGGATGTGGTTCGAGGAGGTCAATGCAGGTTCAGAGTGCAAGGTTAATTGAGGCTTCTGGGGAGCATGAGAATTATTTGGTCCTCGTTTCAGCCATCTTATGTAGGAGCTCAAATCAAAGTTGGTCACTGCATTGATCCCTCGGTATTCGATTGCTGCAATATCGTATGCACGAGCAGCCTCCTCTTGTGTACCTGCAGAAGGGCAGAAGAATAGCAAAAGCAGTCAGATTAAAATGCCCTCCACGTAAATATAGACCGCAAAAAAAAAATACATGAGAGGGTCAAAGAATATGAAGGAAATTTTTTTATTGCGACACTCAACTGTAAGTTCCCAGATAGAGATATTTATTTCCGAGCACCCTGCCTATCCTCGCTTCCCATCTCCCATTGTGATGGTGCCTGCGATTTCATCATCCAAGAACACATACCATGATTACTTAAACTTCATTGCAAACCTCAGAGAGCACCGTGAGGCAAATCAAAGTGCTCCTGATTACCTTGCAACTCCTCTGTACTTTGATACACCTCTTGAGAAACCGCTGCTTCGTCTGTACATTCAGAGATCGATTCGCGTTATAGGTAACTAAGTATATGAAAGGAACTGGGTTGACTTATTCCGCTGAAGGGCTAATTACCTTCTGAGCGAAGCCAAATATTCCTCTCTAGTCATGTTTTTCATAACCTCGATTTCTGTCTCATAATCTGATATCTGCAATTGTGGAGGCGACAAGAGTTGCAACCAAATGATCACTTTCCTTTTCCCAATTCAAACTTCCAAATTAGAAAGGAAAAAGGATGCATGCAAGTTAAGCTGATCCTTCTAACGTTTTATCTTACAGGGAAATTGGTGAAGGTTGAGCTTCCCCAGTACTTGAGTGCTGCCAAATCATAAGCTCTCGCAGCAGATTCTTCTTCATCGTAGGCGCCTGCATAGCCCACATTTCCAGATATGTCAGATACTCCATGAACAAAGACCCAACTGAAAGAAAGTAATGGACTAGTAAACATTCAAGTGGATGGACCAAGCACTCGCCAAGATAAACTTGTTTTCCCTTCTTCCTCTGTGTAGGATTCCAACACCCTTTGTCCCACAAATGAGCCTCATATCTCCCCGTCCATCTATGTCTGCTTAAGAAACAATGTACTCTTTAGCTTCATGTCTCAACTAACACTGACAAGAATTAAAAATAGAGAGCTACCAACTTCTGCGATAGAAAACAATGGCAATGTGGCCCTAATGTGATTTGAATGTGAATCTGACATTTTCCGTGCATCGTAAGGACTCAGCTTTAGTTCTTAAGGCAAAGAATCATGAGCTCTAGGGAACAGAAGGAAGAATCAAGCATACATGGATCAAAGTGCATAAGTTCGTATAATTTTATTGTCAAGCAGACTTCCAAAGCCATCATGGGCAATTATCACACGTTTGATCACATACAGCGTTAGAAGTATACAACAAGACAGGCGTGGAAGTGTACTTTTCTCAAGAGCTCATCATGCTTCAAAAGACAGATATTAATCTGCAGACACGAATAATTAGTTCGACCTGCTTACGCCCCGGTACTTGGAGCTCCTCTTGACGGTCGTTGTTGCAGCGGCAACAACTCCATCAACCTCGTGACGCTTCTTCTGATCATCTCCTGCTGCCCGAACTCCCGCAGCAGCAGAACTGCCACCATTGACGTGAACCCTCCTCCTCCTCTTGACGCGCCTGTCGACCATGCTGGCAGGGTCGCACTCCACCATGCACAAGGGTCGTCTCACTCCCGTGCTCAACTCGGACTTCACCACGATAATACTCTCCGCTGACATCGTATCTTCCTTCTCGGCACTCTCCGTCTCGGATCAGTGTTGAGTCCCGTCTTGCTTGTTTCCTTGCTGCTGTTGCTTCTTGCAATGGATGACCGAACATACATGGAGGGTGTGTATATATCTATGATTCCGGTGTTTTTGTTGTTTCTCCTTATTTTTTGTACATACTATGATTGGTCGGGTGGAGACAAATGGGGGCGTCGATGAAACCTACGGCAACTGGGGACAAAACGTGCACGGTTGGAGACAAGGGCTTTGACGTGCCTCCACAGGCACTAGCAGCCACTGCTGCTGCCAGCCAGTGTTCGAACTCCACAACTGCTCGTTGAATCCGATGCCATAATCTTATCTCTCAAACTTAGAGGAGGTATTTCTTGTAGCCAAATTTCTGATTGGTGGATTACCAATATCGAAAGTTGGCGCTTTCCTTTTCATTGATAATGCACGTCGGCGACTTTTCGATATTTATAACTCATCAATTAAAACCTTCTCTAATAAGAGGTCGAGGGAAATATAAGCCTCGCACTGTCTCTCTCCCCTCTGTTGTCTAAGAGAGGTCAATAGGAGCTCAAAAGTTTCAATGGCAATCTAATTGAAAAATTGTCCAATCGGCCTAAAACCTATTATACAAATAACAAATTAGTCCTAAACTTTTTAGTTTAGCATTGAATAAATTACAATGTAATCCTTCCAACAAATTTTCATTGAAAATGGAGGATGTAGCCATTCTGGACCATCATGTCATCGATTTCACTTGAAAATATTGTTCAGAGGAATTACATTGGAATTTTGCATAAAAATTTATGACTAAATTAGTAAAATTTGAAAAGTTTTGAACTAATTTGATATCTCTACAATGGATTTAGGACTCATCGGGTAATTTTTTCGCAATCTAATAGCAAGGTGCATCATATGTATATCAATGCAGTCTTTTTCTATACTTCCTTCTTGTTTTCTTTTTCTTTTTCTTTTTTTCGTGCCTTATCCTTCTGTGTAAGGATAAGGCACAAGAATATCTTGCTCGGTTTCTCAGTCAAATGGCTTACCCTATCCTGTTTTATCACGTGGTGCACTAATCATTGGTTCATCTAAAATCCCTTGGAAGCATAAGAGAATAGTAAAGAGTTATATACCCCTCCAAAGGGACGCTGTTCGATTTCTCTGTTTTCTTTGTTTTTTGCATAGATTTCCTTTGATCAATCAAGACCGGCAGGCAAACGAGCGAGGAGAAAAGAACAGAAAAGTGATGTTGGCATTTCCTAGGATCAGAAACTCCAAAAGGAGCCCGTGAGGTTTTTGTTTCTAGGGATGGTGACCGACGGACTGTGCTGTCGCGAAGAGAAGAAAGAGGACAACATTTCCGGAGCACGTTCTCGTTTCCTAGAATTCTTCGTCGATGGAGAGCCCGGATTACTGTTTAGTTTGGGGGTGTTGAGAGTTCTTTTAAGATAATGATGAAAGTGGAGTTTCTCTCATTGCGAGCTCTTGAGATAAATGGGAATTCCAAAGGAGAAAATCCACCCCTTTTCCTTTTGACAAACTTGAGTGCCGGAAGGATTAGCATATATAACATGAAATTTCTCCACCAATTCCTTGTAGTCAACCCGTTTGATCACTCTCCTGTCCAGCCTAAAATTCTAGATATTCGTAGGCCTAATTGATCTGAGAATAATTACATAAATAGTCCGTGAATTTTAGTCAAATTTGTTCAATATAATTCCTGAACTTTTAATTTATTGAATGTAATCCCTGAATTTTTTGTACATGTTCAAATTAGTCCTTGAACTATATGAAAATATTTAATATGATCCTTGAACTTAAATTAATGGAAGAATAACATTAACAATTTTATAGAATCCAAAACTTAATTTGAAAATATATCACAAGTTTAGGAATTATATTGGACATTAAACTAAAGTTCAAAAACAACATTTTCAAAGACTACATTGCACATTAGACTAAAGCTCAAGAATCATTTGTGTCATTTTTCCTATTGATCCACCTACAAAGATGTCGTTTGTTAGTCAAGTCAGATCTGGTGAACATCTCAGTACACGAATACATTAGCATTGCTCTTTCGTGACGTAGCATAGTAAGTCGACGGTTCAGAGATAAATGAGGCAGGAAGACAGTTCGAAGCCCTTTTTGCCCCCGTTGCTTTGCCATCCACTCAAAAAAGCGATTCTATTCTCAATCCTTGGCGAATTGCATTTTCCTGCGATGCATCCCTTGTACGCTAAAAAAAAACTTAATTACTCTATGCGGGTTCACATTCTTCGTTAGGCTCTTCAGCGGAGGCTGAAAAGGCTGCACTTGCTTAATAACCTCAAGGAGTTGTAGTACATCACGCGTTCATCTTTGAGAAGCTACTTTCGCTGAATTTGGCTGGACGGGCCAAGCAGCTTTACCTTAGTAAATAAGAGAGAGAATTCAAATGACAAGCAAGTTTAAGCTGCACTTAAATCATGATCATCGACCAAGCTTAAGACCCCAAAAGACCACTTTCAATTAGCCATAATCCATATCTGTTGAACTCACAGCAGATGTTCAGATTGATTCTGCAAACAGATAAATAACAGAAAAGTTCCAACACCCGGCAATCATCCCAGAAAGGACAAACAGTTAACAGGATGGTCCCACAGAAAACGATTTATTTCATTCAGGATAGCGCAACCAAAATTATCAGGCTACAGTTTTGCAAATTCTTTGAGCGCCTTGAATATCTGCTCCTCGCTCAAACCTTCCAAACGTATGCCCTTCTCCACGCCAAAGTCTAAATTAAACAAGAAATCACATACGTTAATGGTTCACAGGAACACTCAACTGAGGCAAGAAGAGAAAGGAACACAAACAGAAGATTATGGCAAAACTTCCTTTGGATAGTACTCGAGCACCTATAGCCGGTACATCACAGGGGTCAATTAGAAAGCTAAAATTATAATCATAAGATGTGGTGATTAGGAGTGATAATTAACATACTAGGCTAAAACTTTTATCATAAAAGCAAAATTGTAATCTTTGCTTTTCTCAAAAAAGCAGATTTCATAGTTCCATAATGGATTAATAGGCTGTCTGACTAAATTTAATTTTTTCCAGTTTCCTTTTGGTTGTGTCTATGGCATACCTCCTCTGCACTGAGATTGAAACCATGTTCTCTTAATGCACGGTTCATCATACTTCAAATGACAATTAAAAAGAGGGACTTCGACACGCTGTGAGAGTATTTCTTTGCTTTGCGTGCCCAAACTTGTTTCACAACATCAATAAACCAACAAGCTGCACACTAAATACAAGAACACATTCGAAACTACAAGCTTGACATAGAATGGCATGAAATTTGGGCAATACATGGGATTCACAGAAATCCTTTAGCAGGCAAATCACCATTATTGATTAGAGGATAACAGTGGCAGATTGAAGTTCATCCTCGTGTCATGATTAGAGATAACCATCTCTTTCAGCCTGTTCTCTACATGTTTCGATTATGCATACAAATAATCCAACAGAAAAGTGAAAAAATTTAAGACGGGGTATCACGTCATTGTTTAAAAGTCCCATCCAATGCATGGCAAAAAGTTTACAGAGACATGAAAGCTCACACAACTTTGGTAAATGCAGTTTCATATTTCCACGTATAGCAAGTAAAGGTGAGACTAAGGATGAAGAGAAAACCCAACTGCAGAAAAGCTTCTGCAGGATGAAATGACTAAAATTGACAGATTTCTACCTCATACATGGAAAAACTTGGGCGCTATATTTCCAAGAAACTGCTAAAGGTCAGTAGTAACTTCAAAAAATGGTTCAGCTACTTCAAAGGTCGTAACCAACAACTCCATGACTCCGCCTAGTTAAGTTGCTCCACAGTATCAACCGCCAATAGACAATTAGCAAAAAGTAAAGTACTTATTAGGCCAATCATTAACATATTCCTAGCTTCTTTTGAAATTCCACACAATTCTCCAAGTCATAATCTGTAGCATTAATGACCTTCAAGTTCCATGACATTTCACTACAAACTTAAATAACCAACAAGTAGAACTAACTCGGCACCAGACAGATGCCCTAAGTTCCCTCAGATATCCAACCGAATCAGCTTGCATTTGGAAAAGAGAAACATAATAAGCGTACCAAGTACCAACAGCAAAATGGTGAGCAATTCTAATCTCCTTTCTTGTGTAACATATAGATTTCAACAAGAGAAGAGGCCCCCCAATGCAGTGCAATCCGTAAAATCACTCAGAAGAGGAAACACATTTACAAATGTAATGGCAAGCCAGCAGCAACTCCATCGCGCAAAATGCCCCAATCTATGACCTGCGAACATACCACATTGGCCCCTCTTTCCTAATAACAACTTAGTCGGTTTTCTCTTCTCCAACAATGCCGCGATCCATCTCTAACCACGAAACGCTGACCACTGACCCACCAATTCAGCGCGTACACGCTCTAGAATACAAGTACACCAGTCGTTAATCTAGCAACCCCGAACTATTAATCCACAAAAATTGGGAAAGAGTGTACAATGCACACCCACCGATCCTTATCTTACCCAATGACGAGTCGAATCACTCGTGCGGCAACACTCACGAAATACGAAATCTTGAGGAAACAATCACGTTAAACCCGAATGGAAGCGAACGATGCCAGGCGAGGCGAGGCGGGGCGAGGAGCATTACCGTATCGGACCCACAATTGGGGCTCGGTCCCACGGCATTCGCGGATCAGGATGGGGAGCTTTGGGTTCAGCGTCTTCAGCTCCTTATAATTATTCTCCACGAACGACCTGAAATCAAAACCAATCGAATCGCGAAACATGAACGATCGACGAGAACTCTCGCGAAAATACCGGAGCGAGGTCGGGGGGTGGGGGGTGCAGAGGAAAGCGCAAACCTCGCGGAGGAGCTCGCGGGGGAGGACTGGCAGAAGAGGAACCTCAACTCCCTCAAGTTCTTCGTCAGTTGCCCTCTCCACGCCATTTCTCTCCCTCTCTCTCCCTCTCTCGGTTGTTGAAGAAGATCGATTCGCTGCGGGAGTAGACGAAGCTCGCGCTTTTGCTTCTTCTCTTCGCTTCTCTTCGATGTTTCTGCGTGCTGTTAATAGGCAAAGAAGCCGCAGTCGTCTCCCGAACGAGGGGAAACGCTGGGCAATTAATTTTTACTTAGGCTCCGAAAAATAATTAATTTATATTTTAAAAATTGAAGCAATTATATCATTTACAAAAACAAATTAATGAAAGAAAAGTATTTTCATTGTTTTAGGCATACATTATTATTGATAATAGAAATGGAAAAAACAACGAAAAACCCTAAACTTTGCTCAAAGTGACAAATTTATCCCAAACTTTTTTTTTTGTGATGTGAAAAATCCTGAACTTTGCCCATCGTGACACATTTATCCCAAACTTTTTTTTACACAAAAGACCATCAACTTCTGTTGTATGACACATTTACCCTAAATTATAAGGCATTTTGGTTTTTTTCTTTTTTTTTTTTTCCTTCTCTCGCCCTCGCCGGCGTCGGGTGAGGGCGGCCCTCGCCCAAGTCGAGCAAGGGCCTCCCTCGCGCCCTTGCCCTCATTGGCGTCAGGCGAGGGCACCCCTTGCCAAGCCCTCGCCGGCGTTGGGTGAGGGGTGCCCTCGCCAGATCCGGCAAGGGACCCTCGCCAAATCTGGCAAAGGCCGTCCTCACTAGATCGAGCAAGGGGTGTCCTCGACCTCGCTCGAAGCTGGCGAGGGCAGGCCTAGCCAGCTCAAGTGACAGCGACCCTCGCCTAATGCCAGCGAGGGCGACCCTCACCCGATGTCGGCAAAGGCAACCCTCGCCGAATGCCAACTTCCCTCGGCCGACTCCACCATGGCTAGCGGAGGAAAGAAGAAGAAAAAAATAAAAATAAAAAACAGAAAAAAAAAATAAGACAAAAATATCCTTAATAGGGTAAATGTGTCACAATTTGAAAAGTTTAAGATTTTTCACCGCACAAAAAAAAGTTTGTAGTAAATGTGTTATTTGAGGCAAAGTTTGAGGTTTTTGGTGGTATTTTCCCTAATAGAAAATGTATTGTTCATTGACTTATTATTTTAAGCAAACATTTCCGAAATAATTGGATTTCCATAAAACAAACACACTCATAAAATATGATACATCCTTTTTTCGCGATTTGACTATATTTATAAGGCAAATACCAACAAAACCCTAAACTATACTCATGTAATAAAAATACCCTAAAATCATATATATATATCATCTATTTCAGTTTTATCTAGAGTGAATTTGTTGCATTGATAAATTCAGGAAAAAAAAAAGTTCCACATATTTGTATTACAATTGGCAAATTTAGGATTCTTAGTGATGCTAGAAAACATTTGAAAAGTATTTGTGTGCTGGTAGATATAGTTTGTGATGTTTTATAGTATTAACTCTATATATAATGACATCAAATGCAGATTAATAAACAATTTCGTTTAGAATATATGACCAAAAAAAAGATTTAGCATAATAAGTAGGGGCGTGATAGATGAGCAACAGTACGTGATAACTTTGTAAAACATCCGAAATCCGAGTTCCACCATTGATTTTGGTCTTTATTCACTATGTACATGAGTCTATCAGGCAACTATAAATCTTCGTAAATTGCAGAATGGTCTTCTACTCCTTAGAAAACTCAACGAAAAACACACGTCTCCATAGACAGCCAACAGCACTCGGATCGCAAGCCTTTTTCATCCATTATTCGTGGGCAAATGCCACTTCTGTCCATCAGCGACTGGTCCGAGCGTTCTTTGCTATTTGCTATTTGCCATTCTGTATCTCGAGATATTACTTCAAAGAGGTAAAAATCCATGCACTCTCAAGTTCATCTACAATGCCAAGTCCTATCCCACCATGGGGTATTACAAAGAATGCTTTTCTCCTCATGTCCTGCTGCTATACAACTCAGTGATCCCAAGCGATACATCCAAAATGCACTCAGTTTCACGTTCAATTTAACACAGCGATACACCGTCCGAAGCACTGATGGAACAACGAGATACATATCGGGCTACACATCGAAAGCGTGAACGCGCCCCTGCTTGCCTGATGGCTCAGCGCAGAATCTTGAAATTTCTCACTCAGTTATAAGGGGTGTGAAAGAATAACCGTCTGTAGCATATGGATTCTATATAATCCCCGTGGAAATACTGGAAGTGGCATTTATCTTCAGTGAGTGCTCTGGAATGTAAGTAAGACCTGCGAATTTCGATAGAAGCAGATAGATTGAATCTTTAAGCCTCAGCCATCTGAATCCAACGGCAAGACAGAGGACAGCTACATAATATAGTATGAGTATACTCGATCTTCACATCAACACTTACCAAGAAGTTCCCAACAGTAATAGTAGATGCTAAGCAAATGTTAAGCAGGCAACAAGAGGCACCTGATAAATGAATGACACCACTGCAAAGACTTATACCTACCCATACAGTGCTATTTGTTTTCCACACAAGATTCCTGAAGTCTGGTTTTTAAGCAACATGCCCTATCCAGACATGCTAACAATTGTACAGCCAAACACAAAGTAAAGGTGCCATAATGGCCAAGTTATGCTTTCTTTTGGACAACCCATGCATCAAAAGGCAAGAAGAGAGTGAGATAATAAAGTTACCTTTCTCCTTCACATCAATCTGCAGAGTATCTAATGTAATTATACCATCAGTCAAAGGAAGTAGTTCAAGTTTGATGGTTGCCGTTGTTTGAGAAGGTACACACCTGAGATTAGAGTGAGGACTCTTTCAATCACCACTGTGACAGATAATGGGAAGAAATAAAGTAGAAGCGCATTAAAGGATTACCCCAATGGAACTCTACTATGCAGCCACAAATGTGTACAACCGAAACCAGAAGTTGACATAGCATCTGATACTGGGGAAGCCTGCTCATTAAAAGGGGCTAATTTGGTTTCACCGTGAACATCGCTCTTATTTTCTAATGAAGGAGCCACTGCACTTGACTTCTGCATTGTAGAGCCATGTGCGTGACTGCTGTATTTTCCAGCAACTTCAGAAAGCCCTAAAAATGGGCTGATTGGTGATGAGGGTGAGGAATTCAAAGAGAGTACAGAAGGAGGTGACGTAAATGAAGCTGGTGCAAGAATTGTCATAGTTAGATCTTCTGATGTCAAGTTTGAGGCCTGGAGTGTTAGAACCTGGAATTGGAATAACTCAGGTAAGTGTCAACAAGCTGTTGATTCAATAAAGAGTTCCTCAGACTTAAGTCACACCTGCACAGGAAGCTGCGAAACCATGCCATTTGGTCCAGGACATTCTCTTGATATTTCAGAAGCAACAGAGATCATGATATCCCTCGAGATACGGGGTCGCCAGCTTGTCGGCTGCTTGAAAAATAATCTTGATTCTGCATCAAGCACATAAAATATGCAAAAGAAAAGGAAGTTCAAATAAATGAAGCAGTTAAAATTTCAACGAGAGTTTGAGAAGCAAAATCAATCAGAATGCATGATAAGTACCAGTGTAGTTGCAGTGACATGATACCATTACTGCATAGTTATCAGATGCCGAAGGACTGCTCTTCCCTTCTATAATTTTAGAGGAAACACGCAGAGTAGATGCAGTTCCGCCCATAAGCTGTGACGACTGAGTACCTTTTCGATCCTGAGCACTAAACTTCTTCCACGCGGAAATTGCTGGTTTAAGAATAAAAGAGTGCTCTTCACCTCTCCTGCAATGAACATCATTGACTCTACATAAGGGGATCGGAATACAGATCTATAAAGAAGTAGTAATTTGAATGAAATTCATCAGCGCATACCCAAATCTGCATGTCAAAAACCTTGCATCATCATTTAACCCAAAAAAAAATAAAAATTGCAGTATTCTCACTTGCATGACCAGATTAGTATGGTGAAACTTGAAAGAGTCTGAAAGCCAATATTTTATTAAACTGGACAGAGCTGAAACAATCAAGGGTCCACATGCTAGTTCAAACCCCCCTGAGAGTTTGAACCAACAAGCCATATTTCATATTGTTGTCTTTGTATTGCGTCAAGAGAAAGGACACCAGATGCAATCTCACTGTAAGTTTGGTGCCATGGTGGTTCAAAGGGAAGAGCAAGCCCTACATTGCAGCCGACCAGATAGGGAAAATTAATTTGCAATGGCAGTAAGGTGATCCTTTGATAGAAAATATAGCAGCTCTATCAATGGAGCACTAGCCTTGGTTGAATCTACGTCAGCAGATCAAGGGTTCCCACCTCAATCTGAGCCCATTTCTTCTCTGAACTGAAACTACCTACGTGAACAAGTAGAAAAAGTTTTGATCTAGTTTGACCTGTTAAAAATGTTCCATAGCCCCAACGTACCCCAGATGACAACCTTGTTGCCAGCATAGGCATCTCTTTGGCTATCTACTAATGATCCGCACAACTTATCATTCAAAATTATTTGGCTGAATGCGCATTACTTCAATGAATAATGTGAGACAAGCTTGAAAAGCCACAAAGCATTCCTGCCAGCTATCACTTAGGGCCTGTTTCTTTTCACTACCGGGAACAACTAATTTTGTTCTTTTGTTTCTGGGAATTAAAAAAAAAAAAAAAAAAAAAAAAGAAATCCGTTTGGTAAATTTTCTGTTCTCCCTTTGAAACAGAATCAACAAGCAAAAAAAAAGTAACTTTTTGTTTCCGGGAACAATTCTCAGAATCTAATTTTTTTCTTCTCTCCTCTCTTCTTCTCTTTTCTTTTCTTCTTCTTCCTTTTGGCCGGCGACGCTGAGCCACGGTGACGCCGAGCCACGGCGAGGCTCAGCCTCACCTTGCTTGGGCAAGGTCGGCGAGGAACTTGGAGGTGGCCTGGCAAGGCCGACCTCATGCCACTTGGGTGAGGTCAAGGCTCGCCTAGCCACTGGTGAGGCTTGGCCTCACCCAAATCTAGTGAGGCCGAGGCTCACTATAACCAGGCGAGCCTCCGATGAGCTCGCCAAACCTCACAACCGGCAACCGGCAACAAATATGGAGGAACGAGAAGGGAAAAAAAAAAGAGAAAAATAAGAAAATTAAAGAATTAAAAGAAAAAAAAAATTAATAATCCTACCAAACGTATTTCTATCCCCCGAGTAGAAATTTTGTGAAGTTACCAAACACGTTCTTTTGCTAAAAAATTATTCCCAAGAATAGAATCAGAAAAAATCATTTTTGATAAAAAATTGTTCCCTAGAATAGAATTATTACCGAAGGCGCCCTTAGTGAGTAAGCAAAATCTTTCTTTCCAGCATGCACTTTTCTTGTAGAGCACACACAAGAGCGTCATTGAGAATAATAGGTTTAGGAATCCTACAAGACAAGTTCTCTTCTAAATAGCAGATTCACTTATCATTTGCGCCAATTGTAAAAAGGATATGACCATCACAGAAATGCTATGACCACAAGAAATTAATGACATGAAAAGATAGGTGTCGTGAGGAAAACCTGAGAGCTAGATTTGGCAAACTATGCTCATCTCCAGCTTCAATAGATGCAATGGGTAAGGATTGTGGGGGTCCACCTTTCACAGCCTCCTCAAGCACAATTGTTATAGCATCTATATACACCACAACGTCTGGTACATGTGCTGGAGTAACATTCTGCAGTTGTAGTCACAACTTTAGTGAGTCCAGCATTAGCATAGAATCCTCCAACTCATATGATTTCAAAAAACATATCACAAAATATCCAGTTGTCTATAAGAAATAAAATACTGGTTAAAACATGATTCAGTTAGAGGCAGAGGTTACACCTTTATCTGCACACAAAGGAGGTCATCAGTGTTGCAGTCAGCACCAAAAGAGTGAATCTCAATGGGTTGAATAATTTCAAGTTTCCTCCTCCACCTTCTTCCTGGTATATATACACCCTCTAGCCCACAACAAACAGAAAATCTCTCTGGTTCCAGTGAGACACCTCTAAATGATAGAAGTTCCTCTTTACCAGTCTTTTGGTTCTTCACGGAGTTTTGGTATGAGAAACGATCCCAATCTTCAAGTTCAAATTTTGTCTTAGAGCTAGGTGTTGTGACAGGTGCTGGTGATGGTACAGCAGTTTGGGGAAGTGCAGACATAGAGTAGCTTCTAAAATTGCCAAAAGAGAAGAGCTGAGAGCCAGAGGTGCCTGCAAGGTTGGGTCTTTGAGGTGAACTGCCAATTCCAGGATTGGTGGCTAAAGGTGTGGGTGATAATGAACGAGCTGGTGGAGAAAGAGTATTGTCCAAGGGAAGCAACCAAGTCAATAGCTCCCCACAAGGTTCCTGATTTGCTTGAAGGACATCATCCCTGCTATGGGAAGACACATTGTTGGTCTGATGCTTCTCAAATTGAAGAATCTCGAGGACAGGATCTTCCGACAAATTAATGCCAACATTCACCTGGAGAAGAACCTGCATCCTTCCAAAGAAGAAACAGGATGAAAATGACCAATTGAACTAGCTAGTTTCAGTAGTTAATCTATCCAGTATGTCATATACGATGCTGACAATAAATCACAGGTACAGATTCCACAAGTTCTGGCGTAAGTTGGAGGTCGGCGCACACCATGACAATGATAACACTAAAAGAAAAGCCTTCCTGTGTATGTTTCAGGAAAAGTTAGTCAGGATCATTGTGTGGGGTAATGAAGGGTCGAAATTTTTTTACTAGAGAGGGGGAGAAGCAGATTGCATAGGTGCTAACCATTCTGGTGCTACTATAATTCATGTTAGCATAAAATGGAAGTAAGGAATTATAGTGGAGAGGCACGTCACCCACACAAGGCATGGTTTATGATCTCAAAGGCCCTAAAAAATAAAGTCTGACAGCCAATCTTTGAATCAAAGCAAGTCTTATCATGCTTTGGACTTGAATGAAGCTTGGTTTGACGGGATGACCATCAAGGTAGAGACATAATTCCCATTCTATCAATGCGTGAAAAAATATCTAACTTCTCCAATTATCTAAGAAGCAACACGACCAGAAAAGCGTATTAGGAGTCTAGGAGACTTGTAGAACATACCGCTACATCCCCATTAGCAAGAGAATGACATTGAACAGTATTCCTCGCCACTCCACCAGAGACATTGGCATCAAAATTCCCTTTATCTATTATAGCATTGAGCCGTGACATATCTTTTGCAACACTTCTCTCATTTGCAGTAGAACTCTGATCATCCTTGACAGAAGCATGAGAAGACGTCTTATGAGCTCCCCTCTTTGACCAAAGCATCTCATTTGACTCAGATATCCTAACAAAAAAATGAGAACTTTTGAATTTCTGCAGTAATGTTTCTGTCTTGCGTTTTTGGTCTTCCATTCTAAGCAGAGATTCACCAGCAGAAAAGTTCTTTTGAGTATCAGAATCCCCATTTAATGGGTTTACACCATTCTGCTCTGTATCTTGACCATCTGCATGCACTTCTGCATTATCCGACACTGCACTTGCGCCATTCCCAAGAAGTCCGTTCACCTTTTTGTCACCTTGTCCAATACCACTTTTACTCATAAGGGCAGCAACTTTGAAGGGAGTAATAATTTCCATGTCCTGCTCATTTGCCGACAAGCATGCCAACACATGAATCTGTTCACCTGGATGAAGTTGATTTCAACCCAGTGAGTACAACATCCATATATATGAGCTGAAAAAATATCACTACAAATTCAGATACCTGGAAAAACGAAAGAACGGTCCAAAGAGCGCAATGAGTGTATATCTGGAGCATCATTCCAATTCTCAGGGAGTTTTTCTGCATGAGGAGATTAAGAATCGATGCAAAAGGAATCAATACATCTGGGCAGGTTTGATGTGTCAATCATGGCAAAGGATAAAACCTTCAATTAACAAGAACTTCAAGCAACATAGGAGGTCAGCAAGATGATGTTCCTCGCCCTAGTTATCCTAAATAACTTTGATATGGTTAAATGTTTGCCACCTCATTCTTAGACTCTTAGTCAATGACATAATTGTCGGACATTCCATCTTATGTTATCAGAATATGCCTCGTTCAATTAGCAGATATGCAGGAGAATGGGAAAGAAGGAGTTCCAATGAGAGATTCGGAACCAAAAATTGCAATCTCACTTCCAGTTAATAATGATGCGGAATCAGATTGAACACTCCCAAATTTTCTTAAATGGCACTCATATCTTAGAATATTAAGCCTATAACTTTACAAAATTCAGTTTAACAAGATGATAAGTTTAAGCTGAGACAAATTTGTACTAAATCTCAATAGAGTTCTCTACAAAGATGTAAAAGTCTCAATCACATGCAAGAAAAAGGCTAAATATTGAACTATTTATTTTTCCAAGTTATATTACTACTATATATAAGGTCCACAATTCACCAAACAAGGGGCAATAATACGGAAATGTAGTAACTAGGTGGGCATTAATTTTGGAACTTCAGACAGATTGAAGTTCATTTCACTTTGCCACACATGTCAACTAATGGGAATGAAAGTACCCTCCATAGTCCATATCCGAATAATTAAATGAGTCTAAAGGCAAAGGGTTATATTAAGGAAGAAAGACAAATTTCTCATCTCGTTTATATTGATAAGTACATGCACAATGGATATAGAACTAAGTCCCACGAGACAGGTTTCTCATCTCATTTATCTCATCAAATGTTATTTTTCCACTCTTGTTTAATGCCCTTTCCATGAGGCAAATGAAAGTCCAAAATTTTTAAAAAGTTCATGAAATCTTCAGCAGCATTAGACTAAACGAGAAGCAAAACTCTTCTTGATAATACATGCCGGAATATCATTGAAAGTGAAGGATGTCACTTCTTGAACATGTAAGCTCATACATGGCAATAGGAAATTTATATGTCTGTTCAAGTTAGTGTCATGTAAAACAATATACTTAAAAAGAACCAGTGTGATGGTTAGTACTTACTGGACGGGATGGTTATCCATCCATCTTCTTCGGAAACATCCAAATGTTTCCCCATGAGAGAAGCATCACCGCTTGTATCTGAACCGACAATGCTCGCATCCTCATATTTAGCAGCCTCCCCGCCAGAATCCTCAGCGCTATCAATTGGTTGAGGATCTTCAGCAATCAGACCCTCTAAAGTCGTCACAGATCTTGACATTTTATGCGTGTCAATATTGCTTCCATTGACACTCGGTTGTTCGGCAGCAACAGTTGGCGATTGCCGCAACAGAAAGTTCATTGCTTGGACAGCAAAACGCTCCTGCAATATAGGGGCCTGAAGATTATGATGAAGCTTGGCAGATGTAAGTATCCCCGCACCTTGAGAAATGAAGAAGGCAGAGAATCCGTCAGGTTTATAGAACCAAAAGTAAAAGGCATGTACTTCAAAGAGGTATCGCCTCATCCAGTTACCATCAATCGGCATCTAAACATAGGAACTGGATGCCTTTTGGTTTAGGTTGATCGGTAACATACCCAATGCCTATTTCAATTCGATATAGATTATCTACTTATCTGCCCAAAATTTTGCCAGAGTATGCGTCCTCCACGGATTACATCAGAGAGATTGAATTTCAAACATTACTTAGCTCAAATGAACTCATATCGAGTGACCATCAATGGCTACCCATCATCCGCTCCGCTCCATTGGGTATAAAAAAAGGCAAAAACAAAAGCCCGATCTCCAACTCCCTTAAGCATCTTCATCCCCAACTCTCTTAGTTTGACTAAGAAGGTCAACAGGCACGCCTATACGCATCGAGGTTTTTAGCAAACAAAGCATCTACAATGCGCTCACTAAAGACCTCGAAGCGGAACAAAAAATCAAGAGCAGGGAAAAAACCATTCGCGGAGCAAACAACACGAGAGGAGGCGTAGCAGCACGGATCAGAAGCGCGAGACGGGTTCGAGCGGATCCAAACCAAATGCAATTGAACCCGAGGAGGCGTACCCGAAATCGGAGGGCCGGCGAGGATCGGCCACCAACCTCCCGCGGCGCGGAAAACCGGAACGCGAGCCGGCGCAGAGGGCCACGATCCGAGCTCGGCGGCGGCGAAATGCGCGCCGACCGGTCGAGAGAGCGCAGAGATGAGCGAGCGAGCGAGCGAGACGGAGCTTCGGCCGGTCGGAGATTCACGTCGAGTTCGCCCCTGCGACTGAATTTGTTGCGGAGGGATCTGAACGCGAAAGCGAAAGCCGACGTGCTTCGGCTGTTTTCGACCGATTGCCGATGCTGGCGCAGGGCCCAATGGGCCCGGCCCGGAAACGCCATATGGGCCCGGCCCGGATATCTTCCTCTTGAAATTACGGCCCTACATGTCCTGAAATTAGCAACGAATCTCGTATCATCAAATCAAATGTCATTGCGCCGGGGCAACAGATTTCGCTCTTTTATATCTTCACCGAGGTCTTATCGCAAGAGATAGAGACGCGTACGTCCTTCCATATATATACATCCGCCGCTGCTGCTCATATCGGCGGCTGTCATTCTAGATAATTTGGTCACGTCCCCGTTCGCCATCACAACGACCGCTTACCTAAAGTTCGAATAAAGTCGACCTTGTTTCCGAACTTGCTTGCTCGCTGCACATCTCTCCACCTACCGCCGAAAAAGGGCCAAGTTCCCACCCAATGACCTGCGTGTCCGCAGGCACCGTCTTTGAAATTTCGGAGCAAGGTTGCGGATGGTCCTGGCGAAGACCCAAATGCCCATCCCCTCCCAACTTATTCAAATCTTAAAGCGACGTCTCCTGCTTTTCCTTCGTACTGCAAAAAAGCATCGCGAGAAAGTATCGTCCTGCACGAGCTCCTAAAAGCAATCCCATAAAGTCAAGGAGCCTGCCCCTCTCTCTCTCTCTCTCTCCCCACTTTTCAATCATCGCCTTTTTTTTTTCTCGAGGAACTGAAAGTCGCTCGTCTTTCTTTTCTTGTTTGAATCGGATGGGCACTCGGTGCGCTCCAAAGAAAAACTGTTTCTTTAAAACCTGGTGCTAGGATTCCATTCCATGTCGTTGTCGCAGTTCCGTCGTTTGCGACCGACAAATGAACGGGCGTATGCGGGACGAGATCCAAGTTGGGCGCGGGAGGAGATGCGGCGGGTGGGTCTTCAGACCGGGCCTTGGCCGATCGAGTCGGGATTGGTTTGCGAAAAGGAGAGAGAGAGAGAGAGAGAGAGCCTGACTTTTTTGCCAAATTACTTTTTTATCAGCGGATGCCCTCGCTTTCAAATGATTAGTGTGATAAATAAATAATAAAAATATGGTGATTTTTCGACGCAATGCTTTTCTTATGCCGTGCTTGATCAGTATTTGGAAAACCAAAATATTTCTCTTTCTAAACT
The DNA here is from genome assembly GCA_014182725.1 of Eucalyptus brandiana. Taxonomy (NCBI): domain Eukaryota; kingdom Viridiplantae; phylum Streptophyta; class Magnoliopsida; order Myrtales; family Myrtaceae; genus Eucalyptus; species Eucalyptus brandiana. The sequence continues at coordinate 38,577,031 of CM024669.1, forward strand.
TAGATTCGAACGAGAAATTTTGCACATTCACACGAGACGAGCCCACCTTGTGAGCACGGGCCAATAAGGGTGTGTTTGGCAACTTGTCAAATGGTGAAAATTTTTATTCTTTTGTTCCCAAAAATAAATTTTGATCAAAAATCCAATTTGAAACATAAATCTATTTAGTAAAATTTTTGTTCCCGAAAATAGAATTGAAAAGGTCAAAAAAATTTAATTATTTATTTCTATTAATAATTCCAAAATCAAGCCAACCCATTTTTTCGCTTTTTCTCTTATTTTCTTCTTGTTCTTCTTCCTTATCTCTTCTTCTTCCATTACCGTCGCCATCGCCACGCATCGCCCACTTGTCGCCGGTGACCAATTGGATGAGATCCAGTGACCTCGTTGGAGGCTTACCAAAGGCTCACCGATGGCCAGGCAAGCCTCACTCAGGCCTCTCCCAACCATCGGCAAGCCTTGCCTAGTTGCCAAAGAGACTTAGTTGACGAGGCGCTGCCTCGCTGAGACAAGAATCTTTCTGGTGAGGTCGCTTTAAAAGGTTGAAGAAGAATAAGGGAAATAAAAGAAAAAAAAGGAAAATTATTAAAATTATTAAAAAATTAAAAGAAAATGGTTTGGAGTATAAATTTTAAGAATAGTACCAAACGTAATTATATTAGGAAATATAAATTTTAGACAATTACCAAATGCCTTAAAATATTTAGAAATCGTTCCTATGAACATAATAAAAATATAATCATTTATGATTATAAATTATTATCGGGAAATGAGAATGGTTCAAACGCACCATAAATTTTAAAAAGTATCGTATGTGTATGGAATAAGAGGTCATTGCACTCTCGATCAACCTATCGATTTTTTGGTACACTTCAATACAAAGTAGGAATTAACCATGCGGTCGAAAAAATTTAATTTCTGCTGTTAATAGAAAAGGAATGCTTGATATTATACAAGATACTCATCAATCATGCCCTTTTTCAAAAACTCCCTTCGTGGACAAAACCATAGGAAAAAGGGGGTAAATTAACTTTGTAAAACCATCTAAATACTTGATCTCTAGAAATACCAGGAGAAGAATTTGAGGATTTTTTTATTTTTGAATATGGCTTAGGGTTTCCTATTTTATTTTTAAAAAAAATGACGAGCGCCTCACTTAATGAAAGCACTGCACTGAGCATAATTTAAAAGTCGAGACAATTAAAGCAGAAGGAAATTCTGATACTTTATTGAAAAACGAACAAAAAGTTCAAGCTCCTGCGCTTTCATTGTCCATCCTTCTTAGGAAACATGCACGATGCTATGAATTTCCGAATCAGATGCATATATATACTCCAACAAATGACAGAATTCCCCAACATATGGAACTCGACTTTGGTCCCTCCAGATCAATCTATCTTTGCGTGGCGTTGCAAATCAAGGTTCATTTGTAGTCTAATTTCTATATAAATGTAAATAGTGACATGTGATTTTCAAATCACAAACACTTTACGTGATAATTAATGTAGCATAAATTTGCAACGAGGTACAATGAGAGCCTTTGATATCGAAAGGACTATAGATAGTTTTAGAAAATAAGAGAAATTATCATGTGGATTTGGATATGGAACAAATGCATCCCCAAAAACAACAAGGAAATTCTCTAGGATGTTTTTAGAAGGCTTTTATTGGGAATAGATTTATAACTCCTCGATGGCCATTTGATGGCCAAAAAAATGTAAATTTTTGTCCATTGACTAGAAAACTTGTAAATTTTGTGTATTTTAATACCTATATTAGAGTTGGATTTGAGTAAGTCTTTCAATTACTTCATCTGAATTTTGAGACGTAAAATTTTAGGGGTATTTCATTATATAAAGGGAAGATAAAGATACATCGAGGAACTTTGAGGGGCCATTGGGGGGAAGGCAAACTTCTTGTCCCTCGTTTAGGAGGCTATGCCAACTGAGCAAATAAAATAACCTCCCGCGCTTGGGGTGAGGTGGTGGAAGCCGCAAAACTTCATGCTGGGTCGACCTATGTTTCGCATAGTGTTTTATAATCGGCTTGTTAGCTCGAAAGTCCCGCCACAAGACACCGTGCGGCAGTCCATTTTTAGTCTAATTTCTCGTTGAGTGGCGTCGCAATCAAGGTCCATTTTTAGTCTAGTTTCTATATATATGTAAATAGTGACGTGATTTCTATATCACGGACCCTTTATATGGTAATCAATATAGCATAAATTCATAATGACATACGATGAGAGATTTTGATATTGAAAAGATTATAGATGGCTTTAGGAAATAAGAGAAATTATTGCGTGGACTTGGACACCTAACAAATGCATCCCAAAAAAGAGGAAAAAATTTTCCGGGATGTTTTTAAAGTAGTTTACAGAGAATAGATTTCTAACTCCTCATGGCCGTGGGAGAGCAAAAAAGGGGGTACATTTTTGTCCATCGACTATAAAACTTGTAAATTATGCGTATTTTAGTACTTATATTAGAATTACGAAAAGAAATATGAGAACCACTCCCCATTGGTCATATCCCTTGATTTTTTATTTTTTATTTTATTATTTGGTCTGAGATCATATTCCTTAATGAAAGAGCATAGGTTGTGGCCGCCAACACAAAAAAAACAAAAAATAAAAAGGGGCCATAGGTAGGGTTGAGGGCGATGAGTCATCGCCTTCAATTTTCTTTCCACCCCCCGTCGAAATTACGATCTCGCCCCTCGACAGCGATTGATTGGACGGGTTGCTTTTGTCATCTCTCTCTTCCCCTCCTCGTTGTCATCTACACCTCCCCTACTCCCTCCCGAAATTACCACTTTGCCCCTACTTCGTCTTCTTTCATTAATGGGGGGGAAAAGACTACGCACAGAATCCACGAAGTCACGTCCTTAATCTAGAGTTTTAGCTCGACTAATCATCGGGTTTATCCTTCATTTTCGCTAGAAAGGTGTCGATCCGTAATGATTATTTTATTGTCGAAATGATTGTGGATTTTTGGTAAGGAAAGTAAATGGATGGCCTGTGATTGAGATCGTTCCAGTGCTCCCGGTCGCTTCCATGGAGCACTATTATATGGTCTCAGGTGCTCAAAAGACATTGATTTGTAGTCTCTAGGCCCAAATTTAACATCTAAGAACTAGGATGAGTTTTACAAAACGTGACATTCAAACGAGATGATTGAGACTCGATACAGAAACTTTTCCCGACGAAACTCGTGCTCATAAAAGTTGCCAAATATTCGATTGAAGTGAGGATCAAAATGCTATTTGGACAGGCTTTTATTTCTATTTTGGATAAGTCGAAGGGTGCAGTTATTTTAATGGGCCAAAGCAGGCCCACGATAACCCTCGAGCACGATATAACACTCGAGAACTCGACATACTAAATATTAACCCAATTAAATATAATCAGATTTTATTTCGATATAACTACCGTCGAATTTAGGTAATCTCTGTGGATCGAGTTCGGTTTGTCCGGTTCGGTTGGAAAAAAAATAAAATAAAATGGACAGAGTATGAATTGGCCTGTCTCCATTCTGGTCAGTTTGATTTTCTAACCTTTTAAAAACAGCACAGATCAAAGTTAACTTTTTCTCATCTAATCAATTCGTTCCCCTTTAGTCTATTTACACCCTCCCAACGAAAGGCTTGGCAGAGCAGGGAGTGAACCGTAAAATCACAGGGCCTGTCGATTTTGCCCGAGGAGAAAAGAAAGCCCAATGTCCCTTCAGCAAGCTAATCATATAAGACTCGGCAACCCTCTCCTTGCCAAAAGAAGAATTTCTCTCTCCTCTCTCCTGTTGCCCTCACCCCCTCCCTCCCTCCTCGAAGATTTCAGCTTTCAATCCAGGAAAGGAGGCGCAGATCAAGAACGAGAGTAGGGAGGAAAAAGGGTCTCTGCTCGCGAGCCCTTTCCTCCTCCTCCTTCAACCGGAAAGAAAGGAGAACGAAATCGCCCTGCGACTTCTCCACACAATTCTTGCTTCTCTTGTGGGCGAAGTAGTCGACTCTTCTCGACGCGCAAACAACTTCCTTTTATAGTAATCCCCACTACGGGCCTAATACGTTCTCACGAGGTTGTTCCCATAAAAGCAAAGATCTTTCGCTTTTGTAACCACAATCATGGCCACTTAAGGCTCCTCTCTCATAAGTCATAATTCACAGGCGCGGCACAAGGCACGAAAAGATAAAAAAAACTATGGCCGGTGAGGAGCCCTATTCTGCCGACACGAACTCGGACACTTTCGCTAATGAAGAAACGCTGATTCCGAGTTCTTCCGAAGCTCTTGAGTCCGTCTGGGTTCCTACTTCCTCGACCGCTCATCATGGTAATTTGCTTGTCCCTTTGAAATTGCAAGTTCTTTTCTGGTTGCTTTTTGGGTTGCCTTTCTTTTCAGTTTTTTCGTCGTTTCATTTCCGTAGGTATCTTAAGCACATTCTTATTTCTTAAGTTTGCAATCTGTCGGACCCTACTCGGTTGGTGGGATTTGTGGAAAATTGGGTCTTGTTCTATTGGGAGAACAAGAGAAAAGCTTTTCCGCTTCAGTCCTCTTCTTGATCTCTTTTTTCCCTCTTGAAAAGCGGAGCGATCCCTCGCTGTGTCGTATATTTTACTTTACATGAGAAAAGGTGCCAGCTTTCTGCTTAAACGTTACATTAACAGTCCGAAGATGCATTTTTTACTCTAATGGTGCTTCATCATCCTTAACTTTAATGTGCCACTGAGTCCAGTGAGTCAGTGTTCTGTCGTTCATCCACTCACTCTGTTTTCTTGTCTCAAATTGGTGTGGATTTCTGCAAAGTAGCCGATTATTTTAGATGTAATGCTCTGCTTCTTGTACCGAAATATCAGGTTCAAAATCAGCGGTCAATTTTGAGGACGTTTGTGGAGGAGGAGACACCAATACTGCGCCGAGGCCATACCTCCGACAGATTGATCTGAAGGAAGAAGCCGTCGAAGAGGACTACTGCGACGGGAACTTTCAGCCTCCTGGGAAGAAGCGGCGGCTATCGGCCGACCAAGTCCATTTCCTCGAGAGGCACTTTGAGGTCGAGAACAAGCTCGAGCCCGAGAGGAAGATCCAGCTCGCCAAGGACCTCGGCCTGCAGCCGAGGCAGGTCGCGATCTGGTTCCAAAATCGGCGAGCCCGGTACAAGACCAAGCAGCTGGAGAAGGAGTATGATTCGCTCAAAGCTCGCTTCGAGAGCCTCAAGGCCGATCACGACAAGCTTATCAAAGAAAAGGAGAATTTGAAAGGGGAGGTAATGAAATGATCTCGATTGCGACTAGTCTAATTTATGAACAATTGAACATAGCAACGTCACGTGAGAATTAAAGCCTGCGATAAGGTATGTCGGATGATAACATCTTAATAATATGGTTAGGGTGACGGATCGTGAATCAGTCTTTGCCTTTTGAGAGGAGGAGAACAACATAGAGGATTGCAACATTGAGGGTCTAGATTTGGTACACAACATTAATTGCGCCGAACTTTTAACATGTGAGATTTGAGTCAATGGAACTGATCCGGCATGTCTCATTGCGATAGTAGTTCTCTTTCGATTCGGATTTGTTGGCTTTGTGATTGTTTTTTGGCTGTAATTTTATGATCGATTAATCTATGTTTTGCTTGTCGATCAGGTCCTCTCTCTTAGAGACAAGCTGAGGAGCAGAGCAAAAGGAAGCGAGGAGGGATCGCTCGAAGCTGATGATTCCTTGCGTGGAGCGACGCCGAAACCAACCACACCCTCAACTGTCGATGACGTTTCGTACGTGGATGCCACGATCTTAAAGCAGGAGGACGTGAGTTCGGCCAAGAGCGATGTGTTCGATTCGGACTCGCTGCTGGAACCTGCGAATTCTTCCCACGTGTTCGAACCAGACTGCTCGGACTTCTCGCAGGACGAGGATGACAGTTTCGGCAAGAGCCTCTTGCCCCTGGATTTCCTCCTCCCCAGATTTGATGATGGATACGCCTTCCACCAGAACCCACCTGCAATTTCTTGCAATTTTGCTTTCCCAGCTGAAGAAAATCCCTTCTGGTCCTGGTCTTACTGAGTAAAAACGAAATGTTACAGGATAAACGCCATGGCAGCTTTAAGGGTAGAGTCTCCGCTACGATGCATTTATAGCTATAAGTAGAACAAGAAGTAAATTCCGGTGGTTTCTTGAATTGGCATCTTCTGTGGGTCGATGCAAAAGCCGAGGCACAACACGCATCCCATTCTCGGGCTGCTAAATCTGCGGCCACGGTTTCACCCAAAACCAATTCTGAATCCGAAGGTGTCTATCTAGATGTCAAGCCTCGTCATTGAATAATCCCCTTTCCTAAGAGATGAATCGATTGTACAAACATGTTCAGTTCAGAAGTTCCATCTCTTGGATATATTTGAATTCGTTAGACGAAATCTGAAAATCTTACGATTCGGAGCTCCGCTAAAAACCAAAACTGGGCACTTTTCGTAGACGAGCTTCCTGACATGTACATCAAGTGGCTGCTCGTTACGAAAACGTTCACTTCAACTTCATCACGTTCGCAACCCGTCCGTCGAAAGAAAATATCTCCCGTTGATTTTAAGCAAGTGAGCCGGCGGTAAACGAGTTCCGAGTGGTCACATACCGTGTGCTCTCTCCCCAGAAACCCATTGACGAGCCAGAGAAGCCATAGACTGGAATTCTCGGTAGGCGACAGCAGGACGATTGCCGAAACGAAGCTGGTGAAAGCGACCCGGGATTAAAAAAAATTCCCCAGGAAAAGGGTTGCACACCATTTTTGCTCTTTTCCCCCTCAATTTCTTAAACACTTCTGTCGCGATCCCGGGGGCCCACCGTGGGAGCCGCGAAAGTGACGGGAAAGGGGACTCGAAAGTCAAGTAAATGCGGGGGGAGGAATGGGGCGATGCAAGCGTCCCTCGCAACTTTTTCTTCCATCGGCGATGAATTTTTCAAGCACCTCCATTTATGCCCCGACGTTGACAGCTTCGGTTCATTTGGGCATTAATCAATGTGGGAGTTGATTAATCGGCCCCCCCACCCCCCAGATTACTTTATTCCATTACCACATAATGGTCGTACCTGAAAGCATCGGTGGGAAATCGGGATTGCGTCCGCGACGGAATAATTTTTTTTTTTCTCGCTCATGTAAGCCAGTCGCTGGACGGACGCTGAGTCGTCGCAACAGGCCGGGAATAACGCTCCGTCTCTCGGTCATTCCTCCATTAAAAAGAAAAAATTCCGAGTAAGCGGAGGTGGTGATGTAATGTGCGCATTATTCGGTCGTTGTCACCGGATGCGCAGTTTGCATCGCCGCTCGAGATTTGTTATATTCGAGGAACGGGGGAGAAAAGGCCCACCTGTCCCCGTTGGATCTCGCGGAGACAGGATCCGGGGAGTTGCGTTGCGTCATTATGGTTGATTCGGCTTTTAGCACGTCCGGGGATTAAGAATATGCCTCCTTCGGGTGCTTGTTTCGCTTTTGATATGACGAGGGAAATCTGCGTCATTAGCGATTAGCGACGGTGATTCGACCTCAATTAGATCGTAAGAAACCCGGATCGAGAGCGGATGAAGCCAAGTTTTGCAATTCCCTAATTCAGAGAGCGGAAATAAAGATGCCCGCGAAGTTTAATTTCATGGATTATCGGTCGACCGTAAACGGAAATTACGCCTAGCACTAAGTGGCCAAGGAGGGCAGCGAATAATCCTCGTGGGGCCACAATCGATCTGTTATTGCACCTCTTTGCGATACTCATCGAATTTTGACTTATATGCACGTAAAACTATGGACGAAAGGTCACGTGCGCACAGTAAACTCTGTAAGCAAACGGTGTCGTAAATTGGGGGCCGCGACATAAATCGAGTGAATGTCACCGCCTCAAAATCAGATATCATATCTGAACCACTTGCGTCCCGGTCGGAATGTCATCCGGTTTGTGACATTAGTCGCATGTTTTAAAAGCATCCGTTTTCTTGCATATGAAAGGGAGCGTTTCGTGTCCAAGGAGGAAAAGTAACAAAGACAAAGCGGTGCTTATTTCTTGTGGGAGACTGAAGAACAGTTTGGTAGAAAGAAAAGAAAGCGGATCACTGTGCAGAGTTTGGCTGTTGTGGCCAGGGCGATAATGTCGGGGAAAATTATGAGAAAAAATTTAAAGTTATTATATTTGCCTCAATTGAGTATTAGACATTTTAATTGTGACATCCATAGCCAATTTATTAACATTGACTGAAAATTACTATCGTGAATGCCAATTATCCTATATGGCACAATTAATACTAACGTGGACAATTTTTATAAAGTAAATAAGAATTTATTTTTAACTTTCCTTTTCATTTTTCTTGTTCTTCCATATGCGGCCACTCTCTAGATAGGCGAGGTCAAGCCTCGCCAAATCCAAATGAGCTCGGGCCTTGTTAGCCCTCGCCTATCATAGGTCGTTGGCCATCATTGAGGCTTAGATGGAGGAAGATGAAAAATAAAAAACGAAAAGAATAAAAAAAAACTTGATTTTTTAAAGTTGTAAAATTTGTCGATGCTAGTACTAGTTGCATCACATTAGACGTCTATATTACGTCAACAATTTCCGATAAAAAATTGTCAGAATATTTTGGAGCTTAATTAGTATAATTAAAATATTTATAAATGAATTGGTACAAATACAACATCCTTGCGACTTTTTTGATAATTTAATCAATTATTTTTATCGCCATATGTAATCGCGTCAACTCATCTCGATTTAATACTGCTATTTTAGTTGCGTTGAATCGATCAGTTAATTTTCGAGTCGCGCCGGTATCGGATCATGCAGGTCGACGCAATTGACATAAACCGGATTTTTCATAGCATGATATTGTGATCGACACGCGCCGAACCCGGTTGCGGCGTCCAAGAAGAACCAAGACGATGGGATAAGGGCACCGGGGGGCGGGGAGAGAAGGCATGGCGATGTTCATCCGCAGCCTACGTGTCGTCTAAGTCTCGACTGGGTCACCCCAAATCCGCCACGCCACCCCGGGTCATCCTGCACCACACGATCGTAAAGCTCGGAGAGGTCGGGCCCACCAAGAGAGAGAGAGAGAGAGACAGAGAGAGGAGACTCAGAGGAGTCGCCCCATGCAAAGTGGCAACCGATGCGTGGTGGAGACGGAGGCCGAGAGAATCCAGCGGGGCCCGCACCCGCGAGGGGGACGCGTCGCTGTCCGAGCGGTCCCCCCCCTCCCCGGTTCGGGTCCGGTTCGAAGGGATTAGAAGAAAATGGAAGGGGAAAGGCCCAATGGGCCTCGCAGCGCACCGTCCCCTGACAGCACGACCCGCCGAGCCTCAGCCTCGGACGACGTGTGTCTCTCTCTCTCTCTCTCTCTCTCAGTGGCTGGTCTGACATTCTGAATTTCTGACAGAGTCAGGCTCTCCGCCAGTCCTCCGTCCCTGCCCCACTGCTCGAAACTTGATGACGATGTTGATTGTCGATGTTGATGGCCCACCCGACTCGGGTCACCCGCGCGCGCGCAGTGCACGCTCGCTTTCGTGGGCCCCCCCCGTCCACGTGCCCCCGACACCGTCCCTGTCGCTCGCCTGCTGCACCCTTGATTAAGTTAAGCTCGCCGGGCCCTTTTCATTCGTACGGTGCTCCCTCCCGCTTTTCTCGTCGTTCCACTGCGCAACTCGAACGGACGGCGAATGAAACCTTACATGATCCGTGACCACTCCATAGCTTCGGTTCATGCCCATCAGGCAAAACGTCAAAGATTGCGATTTGGGTCTCTAGGGTGGAAATCTGTTTCGCCTTTGTTTTGGAGAGAGAGAGAGAGAGAGAGAGAGAGAGAGAGAGAGAGAGAGCTCAGTTTGGCTGGACTTTCCTCTACGATTTTCTGGATGTCCGCTGCATTGGTTTGGGACTTTGTCCGAGATTAAGGGGGCATGGTTTCTGTGGTGACCTTAAGTTTAGGGTGCAAATTGGCACTGGCCTCCTCTTTCCAGTGGCACCTTCGGAGGATCCATCTCTTGGAATTGACAAAGGCTCTGTGAACGTGGTACATGTATGGAAATGCATTTGGAATGTTAGAATAGCAACCGGGCGCAACCACATTTATAGCGGATCTCCTCATGCCATCGGTCTAGTCTAGCCTGTTGAACATCCAATTCTCCGCTCTTGAGGTGAAATGTCTAAATTCTATCCCGACTTTTAAGCCGCTCATATCGAATAATGATCCACTGATGCAAGGATGAATGACCTTGAATGTGGAATGCATATCTTGAAAAGTCCATATTTCCGCTACCCATCAAATAGGAAACATAGAACGATAATTGATAAAAAAATTTCCATTCTAAAGAGTCTACGCATGACCTATTAAATCCATTAATTTTCATGTCGCTTCAAAGCCATACTTATGTATGTCGAACAATGGATTTGCGTCAATTAGAGAGCGAAGTGCTTTTGGTTATTTTTGGTTAAGAGAAAAATCTTGTCAGTGTCTGGCCTCCTTAGTCTTTTAGAGTCGTGATCAGTACCCTTGTGGACCTTTCAAAAAATAATCTTTTTTCTCGTTCCGACCCCACTTTCCTCCATTGTAAAGTCAGGTTTTCAATTCCCTCCCTTTCAAATATTTATTGCTAGTTTCAATGTCTACCTCATGGCTTGACTCTAAGCTGAGCCCGATATTCATGTCTCTCTTCCAATATACATCCGTTACCAGTTTGACTCTAGCTTAATGTTGAACAGTTTTCTTTATCCTACACTCGAATCCTATTTGTTGTAAGATAGAGGGAGATAATCATATTTATCGCATGAAAAAGTAAATGAATTTAGTACCTGTCTTAAAAGGGTCAAAAGTAATCCTTCAACACGAAAAAAGTCAAGAAATTGAAAGATCTTTTGGTCACTTCGAGCACTACAAAAATCCGACGAATTTTATTTGACGCGAACCATAGTCAAATAGGAAGCCATTATAAGTAATAGCAATTATCACGAAAAATTTTAAACTATGCCTTACCTTAACTCTTTTTTTTTTTTTTTTTTTTTGTATAACAACAAATCCTAAAATTTATCTATTTTGACAAAAATAATCTTAACTTTTTTTTATCACAAAAAAATCCAAACTTATACATGTGTGATATATACACCCTCTATTTCAATTCTATTTAAAATATAATTATATAAGTTTGGGATTTTTTATGACACAAACTTTTTTTAATGTATTTGTGTCATAATAAGCAAGTTTAGAGCTTTTTGTGATAAAAAAAAAAAAAAAACCTTGCGTTAGAGTGAGTATAACTTAGGTCTTTTTATGATTTTAACCTCGGAAGTAAAGAAGAAATATAAAGTCTCTAATTAAAGCCAAAAAGTCAAAACCATCCCACCATTTATTGAAAATATTAATGCGTTCGATTCAGTTTTTATGAAGCTTTTTGGGCCCAAACCCCTTTAGCAAATGTAAATGTAGTTTGGCAAAATTTTTGGATTGCTTTGGGGACCAAAGCTCTCTAAAGGCTTTTATGACAAAATAGGTTAGTACATAATATGGAATGTCGTATTTCCGCGATGCAAAGAGACTTTTTTCTTTACTCTAACTTTGCCCTCGCTCAACTTCACAATTCCACAAATATCTTCGAAAGTACTAAATTTATCTTAGCCACCCACAAGCAATCGGCAAGCAGTTGGCATGCTGTTGGTGAGGATGGCTGGTGAGCCAATTTAGCTCTTTAGCTGTTGGCAAATAGTTTAAAGTTTTTTATTAAAAAAAATTAGCAAACATCCCTTACAAAGTGTAGCTTTTATCGAATGGTATTTAAATCAAAATTATTCTTTTACGTATTTTTAAAATGAAATTTATTAAAAACTACTTGTATTTCATAAATCTCTTTTAGTCCATTCCCAAAGACATTATCTTAAAATCGAATCAATTGCACTCTGCAATAATGGAAAAGTAAAAAGAAAAAGAAAATGTTTAACGGGAGCCAAAAAGTCAAAACTGTCCTTGCACTTAGAAGGGAAAGAAAGAAAGAAGTACTTTTATTTTTAATATTTATGTTTTCTTCAAAACGTTTGGTTAATCAGGTATCCGTTTACCTGGTCAAGCTTGTCTCGTTTTCCGGCGCCAGTCCGTTCCCTCCGCCGCACAAGACGAGCGCCAGCCTCCCTCCGCCGGCCACCTCCTCCCATCCCCTTCGGCCTTTCCCCGGAGATTCGTCGGCCCAAAGACGACGCCGGAGACGCGATGAACCGCAAGAGGGACAAGCCCTACTTCTCTCGCCCCGCCGCCTCCTCCTTCCCCATCTCCAAGCGCCGCCGCCCCTTCCCCCGCCCCGCTCCCTCCGCCTCCGACGACCCGCCGCCCGCCCCCAAGCCGTCGCCTCCCCGGCGCTGGTCGTGATGGGCCTGCCCCCGGGCTGCTCGGTCCTCGACCTCAAGACCCGGTTCGAGATGTACGGCCCGATATCCCGCATCCGCATCGACGGCGACGGCGTCGGCTACGTCACCTACCGGTCCAAGGACTCCGCCGACGCCGCCATCACCGCTTCCCGCGACCCTTCTTTCGGAGACTTTGTCGATTCCGAGAAGGTAGCCTCTTTCCCTCTCTTGTCCCTTTGCCGCTTCCCGTTTGGCCTAGTTCTCTACTCGGGGGTGTGATGAAGTGCGGGTTGATTATGTTTGGGGCGCAATTCGGCACTTCATCTGATTTTGGCTTTGGTTGGTTTGAATTTGGTGCGAGACGTTTGAGCATGAATTTTGACATTCGAATGCTGTCGAAGTCAGCTGTTTATGTCTTCGTAGTGTGCACTTGTTAAAAATCCAAACTTTACCTCCTTGCGCTTTGCGTTACTTGGCGCTCCTGTGATTCAAGATGAGGAATTGGATGCAGGTACAAGTGTTATGGGCGACCGATCCGCTCGCCAAATGGAGGGAAGGAGTTGGAGTCGGTGTCGGAGCGAAGGAGGAGAAGAATGGTTCTACGTCGAAGCTCTTGCGAGCCGAGGTGCCTTTGAGCAGACACGGACGGGGTAATAAGCTCGCTTCGACTATAGTGAATTCTCAAAAGGGCGGTGGTGGTGGCGAATCTTCACTCGAGGCGCCTTTCCAAGGCAGAGGAATCGTAGCTTACGACGACATCCTGTAGATACGCGAGTGAGTTAGTCCAGGGTTGAGCAGGGACTGCAGGTATCGAGAATTAAGAGATGCTAGACAAGCTGTTGGTTCTTTTTCTGTGATGCTTCATAGTTTCTTAGAAATGCATAATGCCCTCTTCTTTGCTTTACTTGTATTAGCATCACTAGCAGAGTTATTTATCTAGCTTCTGTCTGTATGCTTGAATTGAATTTTGCTTTTCTCTGATGTAAATTAGTTGTGTTTGGTGCCACATTGAATGGAATGGAATGTTTAATTCTGTCGAAGTTGCATCAGTCGAGGTGTACCAACATTTTACTGTTGCCGCCATAATGCCAATTCTTTTCAGTTGAAAATGTGCTCCTGAAAGAGGGGTTAAGGGCCAAGGAGGGTCGCATGGAAATTTAGCTTCAACCTAATATCCATGCGACCTTTAAGCAGGTAGTCTGGACATGGCATTTGCTGCTATAAACAAAAAGGTCGAAGATGTTTCACAATATTGTGTGTTTCTGTGGAGCATGCTGGCAGAATTGTTGCCTCATCGTGTTGAATAATTGATTCATGTCTTCCGTTTTGAATCCTTTTTGATATGTGACCCTCCATCCATTTGGTGCTTCGAAAGGAAAATTGCAGGTCCCCTCCCAGGAGGGATTCTCAGACATACTTGTTGCATCACAATTAGCATGAACGAACTTTTCTCTGGGGATTACATTTTCAAGGTCCTAGTGATCACGCCGAGTTCTGAACTCCTGACTGCTTGAACTTTTGCATTTTCTCAATCCTGTTCCTACCTACTTTCCTAATGGTTTGTCTGTGTTAACGCAAACCATTTCATTCGCATTTTACCTCTATCCTCCCATTTGATGACTTTACCATCTGTGCTCCCCAGAAAAATGTAATGACATGGGGTGTTTCGAGGGGGTTGAAGCTGCTCCTGAGCCATTGTAGTCGCCTTTACATCTACCAGGACAAATCTATGGCTCCGCATCCCGGTAAAGTTGAACACAGGCAAAAGAAGTTGAGTTCATGTGTTTTCCTTTTCCTTGATGCATACGGATGATATTCATGAACACATCCCCGGCAAAATACAGTGGTGAGAGGAGGAAGAATAGAACAAACTGGATGAATTAGCAGGGGCTGAAGTTGATTTTTTCATGGTTGGGAAGAAGATGAGCTTGATCCTTTCCCGACAGTGCTCGTAATACGAAAAGAGCTTGAACTGGATGTCAAAAATCCGAACTGAAAGACGTTCTATTTCCTTAGTTCGTAAGATGATAGACCCGTGAACTTATTCTCTTAGTATATTCTCCATCCATGTTCAAATTGGTAAAGAGCGTATAGCTGTTCATCGTACCGAACTCGCAAAAAGAACATGTAAGAGAGTTTCAGTGAGAGTATAATCTTAAGAAAAAGAATCATTTGCCTCAAGAAAATTAAACGATGGAAGCATTTCTAATTGGGGCTGGGCCCGTAAATCCAAGTGAGGACTTCTTAATGCTCATGAATGGGCCAACGCTCAGCAGAGCCTCTCCGTCGCAATTGAAGCTCTGTTTAATGGAGCCAACGATTGAAGAAGAAGAAGAAGAATATGATGGTGGTGCTGATGGAAGAAGCAACGAAAGCATCATCACCGTCGTCATCAGCAGCAGCAGGAGGAGGACAAGGAGGAGAAGAAGAGGAAGTGTGGAGTTGGGGGGCGGGCACGGACGGTCAGCTCGGGACGGGCAGGCTCGCCGACGAGCACCTCCCTCGCCTCCTCTCTCTTCCTCTCCCCTCCTCCATCTCCCTCCTCGCCTGCGGCGGCGCCCACGTCATCGCCTTGTCCTCCGGTACTCCATTCCACTCGACTCGCCTCGCCTCCCTCTTCGACGTCGTCTCGCTTTTCTGGATTTTTACCCTTCTGAGGCATTCATTCTCGCCTTCTGGGATTTTACAGGTGGGAGAGTGTTCAGCTGGGGAAGGGGCAGCTCCGGGCAGCTCGGGCACGGTGAGGCCGCGAGCAACTGCCTGACGCCGAAGGCCGTGACGTCCCTGGAGGGTTACTTCATCGCCGGCGTTTCTGCTGGTTGGAGCCACTCTGGCTTCGTCTCAGGTTTCTTCCTTTTTCTCAATGGTGGCTTTTGGCGTTTCTAGGTGATTGGCTTTTGTTCTTTTTTCTTCATAGACTAATTGGCATAATTGAAGAACACCAATTCACTTATGAGCTCGTTCAGTCTCATTAATAAATTCATCGAACGTGACGAGGATTCTGTGTTTTCCGAGATTCGATTGTCTATATACCCTGTACAGGTTCGAGTTTTCATTTTTCTTGAATTTCATCTTTTGCTCTGTTTCCCTGCATAGATACCGGATGCCTATTTACTTGTGGAGATGGCTCGTTTGGTCAGCTTGGTCACGGAAACCTCGAGTCGTGTTCCTCTCCTGTCGAGGTCTCATATTTTTTGTCTAAGCACGTTGATCAGATAGCCTGCGGCATGCGCCATTCGCTTGTCCTGTTGAAAGGTACGAAGAGTTGATATCCGTTTGAATGGACGATGCTCCATTTTCTGGGAAGAGGCAGCTACTCCACAAAGGCTTATTCTTCTGAGTAATCAAGTACTCGAGTAGAAATTGACTGTTGAAATATCTTGGCTAGCCAGCCATGATTGTTTCGATTCGCTTTCTTTCGTTTTCCTTATGAATGAAACGCTATCCATGCAGGCGATCCCAATAACCGAGTTTATGGATTTGGGTCATGCAAACGTGGTCAGCTTGGTCCTACCAGTAATAGAACAAGATCGACCAGTCTACCTCAGGCTATCCAAGGACTGGAGAACATTGAGATCGTAAGTGTAGTTGCTAGCGGAGATCATAGCGCAGCATTATCCTGTGAGTACTTTGCACTGTGTCTTGCTCGATTTGTTTGATCACATATTCTCTTCATCATTTATGTATGTAATTATGTGTGGATAGGGGGATGATTAGTACCTTTTTTTCTCTTCCCATGTTTGATTTATCTTACAAGCTGGTGGACGAGTATACACTTGGGGAAGAGGGTTCCCTGGCTTTTCTGATGCTCACTCTCCTATAGAGTTGCCTTCTTCGTTGCGAATCAAGCAGATTGCACTTGGATGGAATCACGCATTGGTGTTAACAGGTACATCATGTCATCTTTGCATCAAACTCGAGCCTATTTATTCATGACATTTCTCAGCAGCGCATCATTGACAATCTTATGTTCATATATATCAAACAGATGGTGGTGAAGCTTTAATTCTTGGAGGCAATCGCCATGGTGTTCTGGGCAATCTAGAGAACCTGGGCTTGGCCAATCGTACACCCGGTAGTGCACTTTGAGATGAGTTACATGAGAAATGTGCAAATCTTTGACTGATATGATCACACAGTATTTAATGAACTAGACTTTACTTCATGAATTACTAATCATAAGGCGCAAAAAGAAAAATTGTCCAAGTTGACCCTCCTAGCCCTTGTCAAATTTTTTAGTAATAATGATCTTGAAGACTAACATTGCCTTTTGCTTTGGCAGATGTATCAGCATTGGTTCTAGAGAGAGTTCCTGGTTTTGATGGGAAAAAGGTCATGCAGATTGCTGCAGGAGCTGAACACTCGGCTCTAGTGACAGGCAAGATATCATTTAGTTTTTCCTGCTAAAGAAAGAGACGTTTGCATTTTCCAAATTCTAATACCTTGCTTTCGTACCAATTGAAATGCAGAGGATATGGAAGTAATGACATGGGGATGGGGTGAGCATGGCCAGCTTGGCTTGGGAAGTACTTGCGATTGGATTGAACCTCAACAAGTGAGTCTAGGCCACACACTTCCAGATCATTGGGCAAAATGTAGTATTTATTGTGGAAGTGGCTTTACCTTTGTGATAAGGAGTCGCACTTCGAATGGTCCTCATCAAGATGATTAGTCAATTTCTTGGCTGTCGACTATTAAGGCATCCGTTACATCGATCTGCCAAATTATAGAAATCATACTACAGATGTACAGGATGAGGAGGGAAATTTCCACAACGACAATGCAATTCTGACTGATAAGACAAGGGAAACAGATTCAGTTTTGGCATTTTTCTTCCTTACACAATTTGCGCAGGCCCTGACCATGTACAGATAGTTGTATTTGCAGATGTTAGCATCAGTCTTGTTTATTTCAGTCTTGACTTTTTGACACTAACTCATTAATATCATCAACCAACTTCGGTTCAAGACCGTACCATCGAAACGAGGTAAAAGATGGGAAAGTTCTTTTCCCAGAGAAACAAATAGAAATTCCTTCATTAGAATAAGATGCCAATCAATGTGGTTAAAATATATACATATCAAAAGCCTGGCATAGCTTTACAATTGTGTAAAAGGAAAAAGGCAGAAAAATCTGTGTAATCATCCTCCATTGGTTATAAGACAATGAATCTTCTCGTGTAAATATTTGTGTCAGCTCTCTCTTTCGGATGGCTATGTGATAATAAGCAAGTTATTCTCATATCCATTGTTATGAACAATTGGCCGCAATGGATCGATCCTCCATGTTCCATCAACTATGAACTTTATCTGCATCAGGAAGACCACGGAGGTTGTGAAGCGTGTCCAGAGATAGCAACTGCTTGTAATTTTAGACCGTCTTAGACTAAACCGAGAGAAGACCTACCTCATATCTTCCAGGATACAACTTGAGGCACATGGAGAAAACTCCGGTGCTCGACTTCTCCATCTTTCTCTGCAACGAAGCACATTACTCTACTGAGCATCATTTAGAGAAAGCTACTCTTTATGTATGAACCACAGAACATAAATCTAAAAGCTTGAAGTCTGAAGAACTTCTCGACTCATATAAAGTGCATCCTGACCCCCTTTCTTTTAACCAGTGCACATGATGGGATAATATGTGCATTGGTGAGGATTAGTCGAGTTGATATGTTTAGATCCAATGTTAAGACAAAAACGAAACTTTCACAGAGACAAAAAGAAGAAACGTTATTAAGTTAAATTTGTTAAGACGCCAAAGGCTTGAAAATCACCGATGCTTCAAACAAAAGGTTGACTTCCTGATTTTTGGGGGCAGGATGGACCAGACATGCATTGACCGCACAGATAATAACATCCTACAAAAATGCTTTGCGCTCCTACTCGGCATGGATGAAACAACAATTTAATAAACTTGAAAATTATGAGTAACAAAGATCGATCCATGTGCCTGATTCACTCGATATCATCCAATCTGGGTGCAAAAGATATGAAGCCATGAGGCATTTTCATGACCAGGGTACCAAACTTCCACAAGCAAAACTGAAATGTAAAACTCATATATATGCCACAACTAGAGCTCCACGGGCATTATACCATGCTATTGCAGGTAGATTCTAATTTGACTTCCTATCACATCTGCAACGATTTGAATACCAGTCCATACTAGCTTTGAACAATACATAGAAATGTCACATTTTAAGTGAAGCGATACTTGCAAAGTACCAAACTTCCCTCGTTTTGCAATCTGCTCCGTAAAGTCTCATTTTTGACAATTTACATGCATAGTTTGACAGTTCTAATAAAATACCCAGGCTGTCCAATTAAGCACAATAAATTCTGAGATGGCTCAGATTGATTGTCTTGATCTACAAACCAATTAGAAAAATCATGATGTAATAAATGACCAAGTGTCCTTCCTGATACTTTCAAATGTTTACGAGGCAATTCTCCTAGGAAACTTAAGTGTCTGGTGGTTTTGTCAATCGAGTCATTATCCTAACAAAATGTTCCACTTCTCTGGAAATGCCTCAGTAAAATATTTTTAACACGACATAAAATTTGCATATAAGTTCAATAATTAGCTCATAGATGATGTCTGCCTACTCTGATTCAGTAACTTTCATTCATATATTCATAAAGAATTTTTGATTTTGTAAACTCCAGTAGCTAAACTACTCAAAGCAAATATATGGTGCAAGCAAAAAGTTCACAACAGAATTTCACAACTACTCCAAAGTTTACCATGAACTACATAGATCCCAACGATGAGAACTAACCTGGGTGGCCCAACCATCAAATGACCCAGCTAAAAGCACCTCTGTGGCTGAATTTGGCCAAACTACACAAGCCGTCCGAAGAAGTCGTAGAGCTCTACAAGCATTATCAATCCTCCTCTGTTTCTCTTCTGCAATCTTGCGAGCATCACTGAGTAACAGGAATTGAAAAGGTTATTGTCTAGGATCATGAAAAAGGAAAAATCTGTCAGCTGAAGAGAAATTTAGCTCACATTATCGCCAGAGACATCTTTCCTTCAAGAACAGCTAACTTTGCACGCATAGAACGCAATTTGTCTTTGGCATTCATGATCTGATTTTCTTGAAACTCCCAAGCATCAGAAAGTTTTTGCAGGTCATCGGCGACGCTCTCCAGATTCTGCAAAAGAAAAACAATGCATGACAAAAATGAAATGGAGATCTGGAAAGATAGATCATCTTGCTCTGGAGATGCTTCCTCACAATATGAAGACCCCATTAATGTCACTCAACCTAGGAAACATAAGTCATTGAAGTGAAAATTCAGTCCATTCACTTGGAGAAATGAGGTTGGCTCTCACTGACTGCACTTGAGCCTTCATAAGTACCTTAGAAAAATGACTAATACTAATGCATTCCATTTCATAACAAGTGAGTCTGCCACTTGAACAGAAGAAAAGCTGATGTTGACTGCACTACATGCACCTTTCCACTACAGATCAAGTGAAACTATCTACAATCTTAGAATCATACAAAAACAAAGAAACTTGCTCCTATTGCCATATAGATGAAGCTCAGTAGCTCACATAAGAATGTTTGAGCCATAGAATACACCTAGCTTGAGACCATTTCAGCGAAGTATCCATTGATGTACCCATTGCAGTACCATGCTACAACAAGCTAGATCAGTTCAACACGTGCATGTGGATGACAGATGAAACAAGCATTTCATGAAAGATAGCTGGGTGTGTAAGCCTGTCATGTGATTATTAATCTCCACCACAACTGCAGTATTCCAGAAGCAATATTTATGAAGTTGTGAGAACTTATGCACGGATGAGCACAGAAAAGCTTATGTACAAAAAGAGAACCGTATTGTAATTACTCACCTCCTGTTCATCCGTGGTAGAATTAGATCTCAAGGAACTAAGCACAGATGAAAGCTCCAACTCTAAGTGCTGAAGTCGATCCTTTATGAAATTGTGATTACCTTCTCCAGCAGAAAAGTTAGACTCTTTCTGTCTATCCATAGGACCACCATTTATCTCTCTCAATTTAAGAATATCACTTTTTCTGAGCTCCTTGTCTTTATCGACTCTATTTGCTGTGACGTCTATTTCAGCAGCTGCAGATTGCACCAAAGAGAAAGTGACCTTAACTTACAATAAAAGGCAAGAACCTGACCCAAATTCCCACCTCAAAACATTAGGTAGCACACCTTCAAAATCTGGATTTACACATCCGATCCTCTGAGAACTCCATGTTCTCCATGTATCTGGCTGAAGCAAGTTTCTTGAAATATGAACATTTGAGGGAGTCCAGTGTTGACGGAAATTTCTCCTTGTCTCATTGATGATATCCTTGGAGTTTAATGAGGTGGATTCGCTGCTACTTTCACATCTAGCAACTGTCTTTTACAAGATAACATGCATAAACAAGAAATTTTAGAACCTTATGGATACACAAAAGCATGCCTTTAGAAATGAAGAGCCTCCTATTGAAATTCAGAGCAGTTCAAAGTTCTGACATTATACAACCTCAAAGACATTCTGGCAAGCAATTTCACTAGCACATTTAATTGTGCATTGATTCATCATAAGAAAACATGGAAGAAGGAAATCATGTCGTACCCAAAACAATATCTTACTAGATAAAAATGTCAATTTAATGAATCCACAACCAAAATCGACATACTTCATCAGCTTGAGTTCTGCCAAGCCAATCATCTCTAACATCACTTCCCTTCCCTCTCAATCCAACACCAAATGTCATATCTCTCTCTTTCTCCAACCGACTCAATATGCCTTCTATTCCAGAATTATCCTCGGATAAAGATCCCCTGCAGTAAGAGATAGTGCTGATCGTATTAATTGTTTGTCCAGCTTTCCAAACTCGTGGAAAATTATTAAAATGTTGAAATGTACATTTGAGACAGTTGAGAAGATCAAAACCTATATTCTGTACGAAAAGAAAAACAGTAGAAGTGGATAAAAAGATTGAAAGACGCAACTAGCTCAAAGAACGAAAATCCACCAGCTAATCTAATGAGATTAGCAGACCATTCGGATCCAACAAAATATATAACCATTCATGATACTGCATCATTTTCTAATGCTATAAGTAAAAAAGGGGCAAATAAAGTAGTGCTGCACAATTTGGAAATTTCAAAGATTCACCTACAGGCATAATAGATGCTAACAACCCCTAAACAGAATCTCTTCTACAGTAAATCTGTGTTTTAAGTCCTAAATAAACATGAACCAAATTCTGTTGGATAAACCGTGGCTGTATGACTTGAACATTATTAACAGCTTCTTTGGATCGTTTGAGGAGTAGAGAATGACCCTCAGGCTAGTTTGATCTGCTTGGGCAAAATAGCCCCGTAACTTCGGGAGAAGGGTGCCTCCTCACAAAGGGGGTCGCATGACCAGGCCCGGGTGACTATGTACCAAAAACACAGGTCTCCGCAAAGTCATAAGACCATGTATGGGGGCTGACGCCTGCCCGGTCTGTTTCCCTCTCGACGATGAAGCTTATCCCCCATCGTCCCATCGTCTCATTGGCCGACCTTGACCACGCAGCTGTTTGATAGAACACCAAACACCTTCTAATCCTATGGCATTGGCTTAGTGGTTCACAGGACTGGTAAGTCAGTTCTCCATACTCCATGCAAACAATCTTATCTGGACCAAATGTTTGGGTTTTGATCCACATCCTAGTTTATTCATAAGTTAATGGAATAGTTCATTTTTCCTAGAATATAAGGGTCGCATTCTTCATCATCCATTTGTTCAAAAGAAGCCACGATTATCAGTAATGGTAGCGCTCCCGTGTTTCCCAAATTTCATCACCTAAGCCACCCCTCATTCATGTCTTGAAGAAAGCTCAAAGGACGATGGATGGTTTCTGTCAATCAACAAAGTTCTAACTACCCCACTTCTGTCGCTTTTGGGCATTCCAAGGCCAATGCTCCAAATTGTGGGGTTTGGCGAGGGTTAAACATATGCAACCTTAACCCTGCTTTTGCAGAGATGCTATCTCCATGATCTGAACCTATGACCTCTAGGTCACCATAGAGAAACATATCTATGATTCCATGTCACTAATGAGTTATCTAGAATTATATCCATGCTCTGGTTATTCATGTGAGGTGTTTTTCTGCTTTGAAAAAAAAAAAAAAATCACTAGAAGACACCTCATTTCCCATATCACTTTTAGTTAAAACCTATCCATTATTCTTTTGGGGGGGAAAAAGTTCAGGAAGTTTCAAAAATTCATTGTCACAGTTGTTATGCTGACAAAGGCTGAACACACACTTGCTCATGTTAATAATACAACATGATATCGGCTGATTGACAAAAGCAAATGTCAATGTCTCTTTGAATTTTCAAAACTAGGAACTTGGAAAGTGATAGATGACTATAGATTGCAACTTAGAGAAGATGCAGGCGGGAGAGGAACAGTGGGTTTTCTGCTAACAAAGGAGACTGGAATGAAAACACTTCAGGATAATGGAAGAACAAGATTGACACAACTGCAGACTTGCATATTAAAATTCTAATCTGAAGCCTCTCGCTGGCCACATAAAATTGATATAAACACTTTCCCCAGCTTAATGTCCCTTTTTTATTGTGTGCTCTAGATATAGAAATAGCGCGATGCCAATCTACAATCCCCTCAAACTTTGCAAGGGCTACAGAGCACGCGAGATATATAAGAGAAAAAAGAATTGTTAGCTACAGAAATCACGAAAGAATCTCACACTGATCCACAGGACGAAGAAACTGAACCGGAGATATCAGAAGAAAATGGAGAAACCCCCGTGCTGCCGTTGCCCTCCAGAGCTAAGCTCTCTTGATTTATAATAAGCCTTTCTTGAAGTACCCCGTAGTCGAAATCGTCCAATTTCGCAGACCGGAAATCCCGAAAGTCGCAGTCATCCTGAACCCCGCTTTCGTCCTCGCCATCCAAATCCCAGCCCAACGAAAGCCACCCACCTTCCCTCAGAATAGCTTCGACCAAATCCATCCTCCCCGCATCAATCAGCTGTTTCTTGGTGGGGAACAAGTCGGGGTTCCCAGAATCCCTCATGAACTCAAAAATCTCAGCCTCCAAATCCCAATCCCCTTCCCCTTCCCCTTCCTCGCACCCCCTCGCAAACCCAGAAACCCCACGAACGGCACGACGTTTCCTCCTCCCGAAATCAGGTATCCCCGGCAGCGAACCGCTCTTCGAAGGCGAGGCGAGGTTCAGCGTCGAGACCTCCGCCGCCCGAGCTCTCCTCCCGGTCCTCGCGCCGAAAACGAAGAGGATGCGAGGCGGATAAGCGGGAGCGCCGGCGTCTAGGAAGAAGTGGCGCAGGACGAGGAGGTGGGGGGAAGCCGGATTGAAGGAGAGCATGGTTCAGGCATTTCGTCGAACAGTTGGTGCGCGAGCTGGGGGACAAAATGGGAGAGCCGAAACGGTACTGGCCACAAGAAAAAGCGCGCGCGCGAGAAGCAAAGCGAGGAGATGGGAAGGAGGGAGGAGGAGGAGAGTGTACTACAAAACAAAGACGAGAGCGAGTGGGGCAAGCAACGAACCAATGCTGCGGAAAAGCGTGACAATTAATTAAGGCACCGTGGGACGTGCGTGCGGGGCGAGAAGTCACGAGTAAGTGTGATTGACTAACTAATTGACTTAAATTACTTAAAAGAGATCGAAGCCTTTTCGTTATCTGTCTGGAATGGAAGCGGATAAGATAAACCCCTGAAATGGAGACACTTGCTAAATATAACATATTATAAACTAATTCGATTTTGGAAACAGCAATTACCATGGCAGGAGAGAGATTAGCATATTAATTGCTAAACTTTCACAATTGTGGCACGTTAAGTCCCTTCGAAGTGTTCATTAAGAAAATCCACCATAACAAGAATAAATAATTGATTTCCAATGTCATGATCACTCATTGACATTTACATTAAGAGTGATTGATTTCATATTTTGAGGTTCATAGGGTCATTTACTTTGTCGGATTAGATATCCAATTTTTAAGACCCGAAACCAATCTTATTAGCTTTGGAATTAAGTTTGCCAATTTGATCAGATTCTAGGATCAACTCAGGAATTGGGTTAATTTTTATTTTATTTTTGGTGTATTCCTTGAAATAATAAATTGTACCTATTAGTTTTATGATCAAAAGCTTAAAACCTAGATGATGGTTTGAAGGTAGATCCTTATTTGTTGTAATTGCATGACCAATATACTAGTTGAATTATCTAAAAAGTGGGGACAAAATGACTCTCTTTGAAGGTGCATATCCATCAATATGCAATGTTCAAAACCACAATACTAAGCAACTAAAATCCCCTCGAAACAAACATAATCTAAGCAACGGGAGAGACATAGAGAGTGAGAGACTAAGCAACTGGTGAGCAAAGAACAAACCCAAACCTTGTGTTGATTAAGGTACAACTGGTGAGTAACTAACGAATGAGAGAGAAGGAGAGAGTAAGATAAAGTCGTGAAATGAGCAATTAAGCAACAAGCGAAAGAGAAAGAAAGAGTGCAAGAGATTCGCCCGGTGAAAATAGAGAAAGAGGAAGAGGTTGCAGCAAGAGGTCTAAAAGATAGAAATTAGGGTTATTCTTGATTCGGTATAGGGTTTTGAACTTGGAATCAAAATTGGTTAAAGATGGTTTCAAAAATTTAGTAAGAGAAATCAGCCGATTCAATTTGGTTTCAAGATTGAACTACACCAAATACTTAGTTCTGACTAACTTACATACCTTATAAACTTTTCACGTCATTAAATGAAGTAAACCAATTGTCTAAGGGCAGTGTCAAAAGCATTGCGTGATCCCATCGGATGATGTTGCTTTTTCC
This sequence comes from Eucalyptus brandiana, assembly GCA_014182725.1. Classification (NCBI taxonomy): domain Eukaryota; kingdom Viridiplantae; phylum Streptophyta; class Magnoliopsida; order Myrtales; family Myrtaceae; genus Eucalyptus; species Eucalyptus brandiana. Next base: position 38,602,218 of record CM024669.1, read on the forward strand.
TTTTTGGTTAGACATTAGGCTATATTTAGTTTGACTAAATTTATTCATTTCTTTTATTTATTCAAACTATCTTGATTCTTCCAATTGACATGGTTACTCTCTTCCTCTCCCCCATGTTTCTTCTAATCAATTCAAACTATTTTGTTTCTTCTAATCGATAGACATGGCTATCTCAATGTCTGCAATCACAACAGCAAAAAGTGGCCTCGATGCTAATAAGAGAATATAAGCAAAGTGCCCAGAATCAAATTTAAATGTTATCCAAGAGTTCGGCTATCGACTCTTTTTTTTTGCCCCCATATTCCCTTTTTATCAACCGAGAAACCGTCGGAACCGTCGGCAGGACGGACCGGACTTGGACACGTCACGTATCCAAGGCCGTGAGTGCAAATCCATCGGACGGGACGCGCTGGGCCGTGGAATTGGGAGCGAAGGAGCGTGGTCGGATGCGTGGGGACGAGATTCCCGCTGGGCCTTCTTGACGCTAGCGACGAGATGGCGACACCGCCTGAGCACCTGGAGAACCGTGGCGCAGGCCTCCCTTTGGATTCGACCGGCTCCGGATCTCGGAGCTCATTATCAGCCCCCGATTCGCCTGATGATTCGGGCAAGACGACACCCGTGCAGTCACGTGGCCGACGGTCCCCCCCCACCACCACCCCCGTCCCGGCGTCGTCGGTCGCTACTAATCGTGACGGAATGCGTGGCGATGGGATCTTTGTAAACGGAGGAAACGGAACGAAATAAATGGAAATTGAGCGATTATTGTATGTTCACAGATTAAGATGGCATCACTTTGTAAAATTTATTATTAAGAAAGCACATACCATTATTTCATGGACAAAGATGGTTGCGATATTTCTTAATTTGAAACGATGTTTTTTGACAATTGACGTTAGACTTGATCAATGGATGGACCTAAGCAAAATTTTAAAAGTCTAACAAGTGAGCAGGTTTGACTAGGTAAAACTTAGTTGCTTTACAACGAAACGACTCAAACTTCAATCAGTGAGTTGCCAAGATTGCTCTTTGTATGCACCTTGTGTCCAAAGTGCACAAAGCGAGGATTGAATCCTGTAGTGGTTTTGATGGAAAAACCATGAAGACTTGTATCCTAACAGTTGCTGTCGATAAGTTTTCCTAATTCCGTGCCGCCAAGCATTAAATATTTTTAGATTTACGACTTCTTTTAACTCCAACTACATCCACTGAGATCATTTCACCTGCACATAAAAATACTTCTTCATATGCTCAAGAACCAATACGTATTGGTTCATGATTCACTCTACTTTTAATTTATGCTAGAGATATTGTCTAAGTCGAGAAATGAATTGATTTTTGCGCTGAAAATGAATTGATTTTTGCGCTGAAAATGAAATATTCAATTCGCAGAAGATTAGTTTCTTCATTTGCATTATATGCGTGCTCGTATTCAAGGTGGATTCGGATGATTTATAATAAGGGAACGTGGATATGAGTTTCAAAGTAATGATAGCTCTTCCATAAAAAGTGTTATATTTGGCTAGTGGCTCCAAAAAAAAGAAAAAAAAGAAGTTGAAAAGTCAATAAAGCAAAAGGAGAGGGGAGGGCACTCGATGCTCGACTACATAGAAGTTGAGAGCTCCTCGACCAAAAAGAAAGAAAAGAAGAAGAAAAAAGAAAAGAAAAGAAAGGGAAATAAAGGAAAAATGGTTTGGTACGTGCATGCCACAGATTTCTTGCCAAGTCGACTCGACTCTGTAACGTAATGTCCGGTAAGAGATTAAGCCCCTCCTTCGTCCAATCGAAGTATTTTTCAGATTTAGGGCTCAAATTTGGAATTTTGAGGAAATTAAGTGGCGAAGTTCGATTTTTGAGTCATTAAGCCGCGTGTTTTTGTAGAAATGATCATTTAGGGAGTTGTGAAGCCGTGAGATTTCACAGATTGTAATTTGAGCTTACGATTTGCCCAAAACAAAATTTTGAAGTTTCCCACACACAATAAACAATGTGCGTCTAGCAGCTTTGGCCCATATTTTGTCGATTTTGGCTCAATTTTGGGACAGTCGAGTTAGGATTCTTATAGTGTGTGTGAAGGGTTTTCTATTGATTATAAATACATTCGAAATGAGATTCAGAAGAGAAAGTTATTACGTAATCAAATTGTGTGCCGAAACTCCACATTGTGGACGGCTTGAATAATCGCTTTGGTATGCAATTTGTTATCGCGTAGGAGTCGTTTTGTTAGCGTTAAGGCGTAATTTAGTCGTTTTGTAGTTGAGGTAGATTTTTATTTGATTTTAACATTATTCCTCGGTTATTTAATAGGGCCGTGAGTTTGATGATACAGGTATCGTTTGTTGTTTGGTCGTAAGCAACGGGTTAAGTGGTACTATATTGTTTTTGAATTTGTAAAACTCATGTTCTAAAAATGCTACGGGTTATATATATATTATGAGTTGTGAAAGGGTATTGTTATTGCATAAAAGCCGAATCGAGCAATTACTACTATTTGGTTGATTACAAATGTTTAGAAAGCGTGTTAGGAGTAATATATATGAAATTACTTTGCAAGTGGTTTATGGAAATGTTTATAATGATTTGAGTAATGGATAGGAAATGGATGATGGGCTATGTTGCAAATGTTATTTACTTGGTTTATGATGTTGGTTTCTGGATTGATTTTGTTGGTGTTGGAGGATAATTGTTTATGCTTAATATGACTATGAACTCACTTAGGGGTTTTTGGATATGCATATCAAGTTTAAGATATTCTTATAGGCCGAACCACCGGTTTTGTAAGTGAAGATCTTGTCAAGTGGGGAATCTTGGTCGTCCTATCACTAAGTGTTGTGTCGTGATCATGGTAGAGTATTGAGCAATAAATTAGTCAATTGATGGACTATTGATGTGTGATATATTGTTGAGATTATTCAATGGACTCGACCATTGAACTTGAATTCTAATGGTGGTTTAAATGAGTTTTTCATATTGGTATAAAGCCTCGATAATAAGAAATAACTCTTATATGATTCGATATATATTTTATATATTAAGTTTAAGTTATGAAATTTTGGTATTGTTTTGTATACATGCATAGTGATCGCTCGATCTGCTTATAAGATATGTACTACTCACATGAGCTGTTGTTAGTCATTTTACTTGTCTTTTAATCTTTTCAAGTTCTTTGGTTAGCGGCGAATAAAGCGAGAGTACTATCGATGAAAACTTTTGGGAGTGCTATTTTTGGGTATGGCTTAAGAAAGTGGTATGCTTAATTATTAGTAGTTGTTGGGTTGGCTGAATTGTAGTTGTAAATATTCTTTTTGTAGATTTAACTTGTTGGTTTATTTGATATGTATATATATATTTTAAGATATATATATGTAGATGTCAACTTGTTAGTTATATTTGAGGCTGCGTCCTTTGTGTGGAAGAACGGCCGAATCATCCCCATTATTTTTGTGTTTTTGGATGTTACAAAAAGCAAGATATTTGAGTTTGAGATGAGATAAGTGTGCTTTGATTTTTCAAAGAGGACATCTATATATATTTATATATAGACACCATGTATAAGCTTTTGACATTTCAAGTTTATGGATAATGATAGTGATATGATATTCATGCAAGTAACTTTCAGCTTGATTCCAAAAAGTTGAATGTGCTTTAGATAATGGTACTATTATAATCAAAAGATGGAGCAAAACATAAAAGATCTAATCATCATTGTGTCGCCCCATCTAAAAATCCTCTGTCTCAATGATTATTCTTCCTATGCAAAAAAAAAACACGTGAAGTATATTCTTCTCCATCCCCTTTATCAAACAACCGAACAAAAAAAAAAAAACATTATTTTTATGTGTTTCACGCTCTCGTCAGTTCGGATACATGCTTTGTTAGACGTGCGATCCAAAAGATTATGGGCCGACATGCCTATCTGGGGCACAATGCTTGAAAAAGCCCCGTCCAACTGGGCCGCGGAGGCGTGGGCGAAGATTGGTTTTGCTGCTCTGTCGGTCCTAAACCAATACCAACCCACGTTTTCACGTTTGCTTCTCTGCTTCCCAACACGACATTCCACTTTCCCTTCCTGATACGCGTCTCGCACTCGACCAGCAAGGATCGGTTCAATGAATTTTCACCACCGAGAACGTATAGATAACACTGATCAATATACCAATACAGAGTACAAGGTTAATACTAGGTATGTAAATACCCATTTATAAAACAACAACCCTCGAGAGGTTACGGCAAGCTATTGTGAAGTCGATTCGCGAAGTGTCGTGCCGACCCATAGCTCGCATTAAAGACATGCGATCACATTCAAGAGTCCCATAAAGTTTCGAATGAATCGAGGGTTGACAAAAAAAAAAAAAAACTCGAAGAGTCCACAAACTCTTGTTCGATATCGTAGCACTAATCAATACCATAGTGATAACATCACACATTAGACAAAAATGTCAAGTTTTAATGGTGTTGTTATCTAACTTATCGATTAATTTTATTAGTCGGCTCTTGTATCATTCAGCATCATTGTCATCAGTAATTCTGCCATCACAGAGAGGCTCCCGTAAATTACTCCAGTGCAGATTTTTCTCCTCTCTGGTTGAAGGTCCAAAAGCTGGAAACTTCCAATTTCCATGGCGATAAGCATATTAGGGTTTGACACAACACAAGTAGCCATCCACCATCTATTTATGGAGTTTCTTCAAGTGTTCTGAACTTGGTCCCTTCTTGCCATGAAATTAGGTACTGTTTCATTGATCTCGTGAATGTGCCAACGTTCGATAGGATTAAGCAACGACACTAGCGTAAGGTGTTTTTTTTTTTTTTTGACCCAGGGAACAGACCAGTGCAGGTGGCCGGCGAGGTAAACGGCGAGGTAAACCCGGGGGGACGCTAGCGGAGGACCCACCACCCCGACATCCCACTTAATACACCAAATGCCTCCGCTGGGTTTCGAACCTCTCACATTTGGGGAAGGATTACTGAAGCTCTTATCCAGCGGAGCTACCACGGCCGGTGGTCACTAGCGTAAGGTGTTCACTGCTACTTTATGGCCAAAAAGAGCTTTCGCTAGCTAGCTGGCTCCGGTTCTGATGGTTGATCTCCCCCGCTGAAAAGAAAGGACGGTCAACCACTTTGGCCATACTTGCGGACAAGTCCAGAATCCGGTAATGCCAAACCTAAGGAATTGATCGAAGCTTCAGTTAGATTATCAACCCCCCATTAAATAAACGAAAACATCCCGCACCATGTCGACAGATACCGATCTCCAACCTGCCCAAGAATCCTCGCTCTCATAGACTGGAAGCACAAGATTAGTGGTAAAGGAGTTAGGTATTGAAGTGTGAAGGTATGAGCCTAATCGATTTGATTTGTATCCTGTAACAAGGAAGCTATATATTTTAAGTGCTCATGAAAAGTCATGTCGGGTAGGACTAGAGAGATATTTTCCTCGGCTATCGTCTCGGTCTACCTCAATCCGAAAAGCCAAAAAGAAATGATGTCATATAAAAGTAAGGGTAAGCTAAGCATGTATTTGAATAATAGGTCATGCAAATCGATTGTATACTTCACGACAAGGACTCGACTCTTTGGGACATATTTGTTTACTTAAACAAGCATTTTGACCTAAATTACCGTCTAAACTCATTTTACTACATCAAATCAATCGTGAAAGAATCCTAGAATCCTCGCGAGGTCCTGCCAAGGGAAGTCCTTGTGCAGTTCTTGCGCTACCACTGATTTAGGCCGTGAAAACATGATATGTGGAAATGGGTCTATATCGAAACTTGTTGGTTTTTAAACCCACATAGGAACATATATTTTAGTGGAAGCGACTTCACTTGGAGCCACGCGTGGAGATAGAAGTGTCACGTTGCGGACAAAACATATGCCTCACAATAAATTCCCATGGGACAGAAACCATCGTGTCATCTTCAGCCACTAATCATCCTCTCCCTCCCTCCTATCATTACCCGTCGGCCGAACAAATTATGCACTAGGTCCCTCTCTCTCTCTCTCTCTCTCTGTCTCTCTCTCTCTGATTATTTATACTCGGGGGGTGAGAATTCATTGGGAAGGGTGCCGACCGGGAAGATGATCCCAACTCACTAAAATCTCCGAAATTTCAGAGAAAAAGTGTGCTTGGATTAGGTTAGAGAGAGTATAGAAGGAAAAGAACGAGAGAGATGGGGTCCGAGGATACCAACACTAGCACCAAGAAGCCTCCAACTCCTTCTCTCAGCTTGCTTCTTTCCACCAAATGCTTCCCTATCAAGCCTTCCTCGCCAGTGCTGCCGGCATCGAATTCTCCAGAAAACAAGGGCTCCGACGAAGTGAACGGGCATGGGGCAGCTTCGCCGCGCCTCAGTGCAAAGGCAACTACCGCCGCTGCCATCCGAAAGAAGCCTGGCGGATGGAAAGCCATGCCTTACATCTTAGGTCTCTCTCTCTCTCTCTCTCTCTCTCTCTCTCTGTTGGTTTAGTGATAATATTTGGATTATTAACATAAACTCTTTGAGAATCAGCCACCCACCCTATTTATTGTCTATATCATATTTATCTTCGAACCGTGCCTACTCGTGTAAATCTTCTCTAAGCTGACAGAGAACCTAATAAAGATCCATGTTCTTTTACGAGTTTCATCATGTGAAAGTTCAGTTCTTCTTGAAATTTCATCGGCTGGATGGGAGTGGTGGCATCTCGTCTTCTCTGTATTAGCTGACAAAAAGTAAAATTGAGGTGATGAAATTTTCTCCTTCTCAATTACAGGAAATGAAACATTCGAGAGGCTGGCAACGTTTGGACTGCTCGCGAACTTCATGGTCTACCTGGTCAAGATGTATCGCATGGACCAGGTGGCTGCCTCCAACGTCATCAACATCTGGATGGGCGTCACCAACTTCGCTCCGTTGGTCGGCGCTTTCATCTCCGACGCCTACGCCGGCCGGTTCCGCACCATCGCCTTTGCATCCTTCGCCTCTTTTCTGGTATTCGACGACACTGACAGACCTAATAATTTCCGCAGTTTCCCCTATTAAATTCTCCATATCACAATTTTACTAAAGATTAGAAAAGCTAAAACCGCTCCTGCATGTGGTCCGTTTTACCTTGATGGTCCATACATGGGCTCGTCCCATGTATTGAAGTACATAAAGTGGAAAAAACCAAAGGTGGCGGTACCACTACACGGGAAGTCCGTCCATATGCGTGACAGTATATACTTTTGGGAGCTTCTGTTTTCTATTTTTCCCATTGTCTTGATTCGTCTCTCCAGGGGTCTGCTCGCTCATCTTGGAGTATTGGACTTGGATGCTTTTCGCACGATATGATTGTATAGTGGAAAACTAGGTAGATGAGAGTTTCCACTTTGGCCATGCAATTACTTCCCTATGGACCTAATTTGTCTAAGCTAATGTTAACACCAGACGGGACAACATTAGCTGCTGGCTACTTGATAACTACAAAATGGGTGGTAGTCCCGTCAATCCATGGGTGGAACCATGCATTAAGCTGTCGATAATCCCTTTTTTAGCTTCTTCTTTTTTTTTTTTGCGTAATTATCCATCAAGTTACGTAACTGAAAGCGATTTATACGAATATTTTTCATGAAGTATAGTGAAGAATAACCGTTAATAGTATGTATATACGAATGATGTGAAATGTACTGAGATTTGATTTGATGAAATTTTGTCGAATGCTTCCATCGAATGCCCCCTTTCACATCATCTTAAAACTTCAATATATATATTTTTATCTCTTCCCAAAAGGAAAATCTTCCTTCCCATATTACTTCCAAGAATTTATTTCTCTAAGACTCTTAGTGAAAGCTGATTAATTCTGATAATATAACTCTAATAAAAGGAAATATGAACATCTGTAATCAATAATACATGATTAAAATGAACTCTCCACACTACATGTCCCCACCATCTAAGACGCTCAAAATCCCCAGGGCATGCTGACGATGACCCTGACGGCTTGGCTGCGGCAGCTCCACCCTCCGCCGTGCACCGCCCCGCCACAGTCAACGATGAACGCCTCCCACCCGCCGTGCGTCAGCCCTTCAGGAGGCCAGCTGGGGGTCCTCTTCCTGGGCCTCGGCCTACTGTCCATTGGCACTGGCGGGATCAGGCCGTGCAGCATCCCCTTTGGAGTCGACCAGTTCGATCCTGCCACTGAGGAAGGAACGAGAGGGATAAACAGCTTCTACAACTGGTACCGTATTAACGTTCATCAATCCGCGCAGCTTGTTTATTACTTTTCTCACCGCTCAAGGATTTGGATTAATCCCATTTAACAGGTACTACACGTCGTTCACGGTCGTGTTGCTGATAACTCAGACGCTAGTCGTCTACATCCAGGACTCGGTGAGCTGGGTCATAGGTTTCGGCATACCCACGATCCTCATGCTCTGCTCCATCGTGCTCTTCTTCTTCGGGACGAGGATCTACATGCACGTGAAACCCGAGGGGAGCGTGTTCACCGGGATCATCCAGGTGTTCGTGGTGGCTTTCAAGAAGCGGCGGCTGAGGGTCCCGGATGCCAAAGGTGGCGGGTCGGAGGTGGCGAAGGTGGCATACTACGACCCGCCGGTGAAGGACGCGGCGTTGCTGTCCAAGCTTCCGCTCACGGATGAGTTCAGGTATATGCGTCGTTCGCTTTTTGTCCACCGCATCACGTTCCGCGTCTTTTTTTCTCAATTGAAGACTCTTTCGATTTCCTAAACTTTTGACGATAATCTATTGTTCGGATGCTTAAGCAAAATAGTAACGTACATATATATCCAGAAGATCTGGTTGGTACATATTATACGTTCTGATACCATTGAAAATATGATGCACGTGAAGATGGACAGACATTCTTTTTCATATATAGATCTACTAGCAATCTGTTATTGCTGAAGTTTTGATGAACAGTTATGTTTAACTTGGCATAGTTGTGATGCTTCAAATTAGTCCATGATCAACAAAAAATCCTGATCAAAACTAGCTTTAACAGTCACCAATTTAACTTGGTAAATTTCTCTTGCTGTGGCCAGGTGCTTGAACAAAGCGGCTATGATCCTCGAAAACGACGTGACCGCCGAAGGCGGGCCGGTGAGCCAGTGGACCTTGTGCAGCGTCCAACAAGTAGAGGAGGTCAAGTGCCTCCTGAGGGTTGGGCCGATTTGGGCGGCCGGCATCATCTCCTTCACGGCCATGACCCAACAGGGCACGTTCACCATCTCTCAGGCGTTGACGATGGACCGCCACCTTGGCCCGAGGTTCCAGATCCCGTCCGGCTCGCTCGTCGTGATATCATTCCTCACGATCGGGCTGTGGCTCCCCTTCTACGACCGCATCCTCGTGCCTGCCCTGAGGAAGGTCACCGGGCACGAGGGTGGGATCACGCTCCTCCAGAGGATCGGGATCGGGATCGTCTTCTCGGTCCTGTCGATGGTGGTCGCCGGCCTGGCTGAGCGGCACCGGAGGACCCATGCCAACTCACACCCTGGCCAGCCGCCAATCTCAGTCTTCTGGCTGGCGCCGCAGCTTATCCTCATGGGCTTCTGCGAGGCCTTCAACATAATTGGGCAAATCGAGTTCTTCAACCGGCAATTCCCGGACAACATGAGGAGCATCGCAAACTCCTTGTTCTTCTGCTCCTTCGCCGGCTCAAGCTACCTCAGCAGTGTGGTGGTCGCGGTGGTGCACCGGGTGACCGGGGGAGACGGCCGGCCCAGCTGGCTCGTTAACGATCTCAATGCCGGGAGATTGGACTATTACTACTATCTTCTGGCGGCAATGGGGATCGTGAATTTCGGATACTTCTTGGTCGTCGCTCGTCGATATCGGTACAAAAGTCCTCTGCAGCACTATAAACCCCATTTTGATGTTGAGCTGAGCAGAGCGACCGATGTATAGAATGAGAGCGGCAACGGAGATTTAGTAGATGGAGACGCCGAATGAATAAAATGTCGCAGAGCTATTATCAGCTTAATTTGCCTTAGTCGACCTACTTCAATATGGTCATGAAAGAGTATGTATTACACTAGATGTGCCCTATTGAATCTACGTATTATGTTATCTGACCAAACAAAAAAAAATCTACCTATTATGTTGTCCATCGTCAACATGTGACTATTGCTCCATTTTCCGATGAATTTATTTCTTTTGAGGAACGCTATGTCTTATAAGACCGGTTCAAAAAGTACGTATACTAAGTTACTAATTGATGTAGCAGACTGTTATTAATTATCATATAGTCCCAACTTGTTCAACTAATCACTTGCAATCTGCCACATTAATAAGTATACGGGCTCGGTAAATCCGTCCTATTATGCCTTGCATTGCTTGTTTCTTTCTTCTGTTTTTTTGTTTTTTTCCAATGCGATCAGATTGCTTTGTTCTAATGTAATATTTCCAATGAACGTACTCCTTGGCTTGCGGTGGCAGTGACCAAGCTAGGGCGACTGTCTAGCGTGATAATCCTGGATATTTACCATTAAGTCAGGAAAAAGACTCGAATGATTTTTTAGCACGTACATACACCTTATGATGGAGACAAATTTACAGATAAATATCAAGAGAGGATATTTGTAGGACTGGAGTGGAGTGGAAGGGTTGTTAAGCATCGCCATCTCCTGCTAATAATCAAACCTACTTTTTTAAATTATCACTTGTAAGAAAAGTACCATACCACTTATCTATTACTTCTCATATTATATGCCCTAGTCAGATTCACAATAATTTTAGGCATTGAACAGACTGTGGAACGTCCGTAATGTTATTTACCACGCAGGTGCATTAGAAGGCTGCCATTTCGATTTCGGTTCAAGAAATTCAATCGTTCTTTTTCTTGCCGTTCGCCATATTTTCATTTGCATGTATCGGACAGTATTCAAACGTCATACTGGGTCATCTTGAACACCCCATAAAAGAAAAAATCCCCGGTCATGTAGTATTGATATTAGGATTAATATCAAGAAAAATTATAAAATGGTATACCTATGATAAATTATCCCCAAACTAATCCTAAATGATACATTGGTGACAATTTTATTTTCTGTTAATTTATGTTAAATTAATGTAGTAACTGATGGACATACCAATTTGGGTTTTACCCTCTGTTTGTTATAGATGTACCACTTTGTAATTTTTGTAGTACTAATCCAATTTAACATAAATTAATTGAAAGTAAATTTTTCACAAATGTACTGATTAATAATTTTTTATTTATCATATGAGTATACCAATTTGAAGTTTTCATTTGTTAAAAAATTAGTTTTTGGTAAATTTATAATGTGTATCAATTTAAAAATTTTCGTGACACTAACTCTTAGTATTTATTTTATATATGCTGTCAGCTTTCGTGGTCAGTCATCAACTTTTATTTATCTAACTTACTGACGTTTTATATTGATCAGCTCTTTTATGAAATTACCAACTTTTTACAAGCGTGTCTCATCGACTTTTCTCTTGATAGGTTTCCAATTACTTTAAAGCGATCCACTTTCATTTTAGTAACTTACTGACCTAACTATTTAACTTTTGTATTAAGTTTACAGCTTCCATTCGCATTGCGGACCAACTTTGAAACGCGTCACTCAACTTTCCAAGTGAAATACCAGAGGTCGGGCACTCAGCAAAATTTTTCCGTGGCTTTTCTTTTTTTTTTGGTTGTTTCCAAGATGCCGTGTCCGATTTTCATTGCGGGAATGCGATGCCTTGCAGGAGTTATTATTATTATTATTTTTTTTTTGAACTAATGCCTTGCAGGAGTTGGCATATGTATAGATATGAGCGCTAGTGGAGATGATGTGATGAGGTCGGGCACGCACTTATTGGGAGTCCTTTTCGACCTAACCAGGGAGCTAGTTCCACATGTATCGGAAAGTCGTTCGCACGGAATGGTGGATCGAGGAGAACAACATGGATGGCGATAATGTCTTCTTCTTCTTCTGTTAATGTTCGGATGATTGTCTGAGGTTCTTGTACTGTAAACATCCAACAATTTCGTGGCATAGATGCAATTGACGAGATTCTATCATAACGTTGCCCCACACAAACGATCGTACATGACCATGACGCTTTTGTCAAGTTGATTTGGAGAATCGTAAGTTGTAGGGCAATGGACTTGCACTTCCATTTAACAATACGGTCGAGTTAGAAAGCGAAGCCTTGTTAACATTAAGAATGAGTGGACTAAGAACGTATTCACATGTCGATTACAAGGTGTCAAGTTGGTTATGATGATCGAACAACTAGTTATATTTCAGTCCACAGAACGCTTCAGCCTCTAATAACGGACCTCATCTCTTTTTCTCGTGGTCCAAATTTGGTTCGATTCAGAACACGTGAAGCCGAAATAGGGTATTGTCTTGCGCACATTATGGCGCGTTCAAAAAGAATGTCGACTTCTCCACCCGTCAAAGAAACAAACTTGGCGGTGAAACGTTACCGAATAGGACAGTCCTTCACGTGGTGGTTGTATCATTTGGACTATGATACCTCATGCGTGGTCTAGCTCATCATAAACGAGACTCTGTCCAGTCATCGATTGCTTGGAGTCGCCTCTAAGCAGGTAAGATACGTTACATTACATGAATTGTGAAAGATTAAGATTCTTGTTAGAATCCAGTCACACGCATGCAGTTCTTCTGAGTTCCAGACAAAGCCCACTTCAGCTAGAGAGAACTAGTCGGTCGTATTGTGGCACTAATGGTCGGTGATGCAGTCAGTTGAGTCGACTTGGTCCCCCATGCTTACTGAAGAATGAGCACTTGCTGAGATCATGTGGTCCTAATAGGAAATCGATGTTTTGCACATTATTCAAAATAACTTAAAATTAATACTATGGGACAAATTTACATCAAACTAAACTTCAAACCGGTGTATATGTGACAATTTTACTCTCCATAAATTTATGTTAAATTTTACCATTAAATTATTGAGTTATATTAATACATAATAGTTGACTAGTGTACTAAAAAATGGATCTATGGCCATTTTGACAAGTCTACCTATTAACAAGAGGACATAATACGTTGGAGTCCCGCTTAAAAACATTAAAAAGTGACACTTGACGCCTAAAAGTTTCATGCTTTGTGCTTTCATTTTTTCGCTATCGTGTTGGAAATGACTATATGAAATTAAGATGAACCAAGCTTAACAACCGAAAGAGGGGTTGAATCAGTGTTTTTCCCTCCTCATTAGTTATTGCTTAAGTCCAAACTTATAAACCTGTGATAAATTTACCCCAAACTAATTTTTGAACCACCAAAATCCATTAATTTGTGTTAAATGAGTATACAACTTATTTAAACTGAACTCATCTCTATAACTCTTTTTTCATTTTCTCTTGCCCTTACTTGATTTTGCGTTTACTCATCTCAATTTGGATAAGTTTTCCTATATTAGGTAAAACATAAAAATATTTTTTATAATATGGATCGAGTTGAGTATATGTCGGGTATTAGTCGTCGGATATGAGTTACTATATTTGTATCGCATGGAAATTGATCCATTTTGGTCGGACCATTTTGGACCTGACCTGACCTACCCGTTTAACGAGTCTATTAATAGACTAAGTTGGACGATATAGTCCTTCTAATGTGAGTGTAAGAATCATGCTTTTTGGATTACCACAATCATTTCCGTGCTCCATCCCCGCTTACCAGTGAATAGACCAATAGCTCAAAGACAACGTGGGAAATACATCACGCACTCCACCAAATAACTTAAACCACTACATAGATTCTAATTAAAGAATTCCTACAAATCATCGACTATTCCAAATTCAATGGGTTTTACAACATAAAGTCACCAGGAGACGCCATAGATCAAGAGAAAATTGCAATCCCAAATGAAAATAATCAAGATGCATGTTAAGATATGAATTCATAAAAGGCACTGTCGCTCAGATAAAATCGCTCTAACTATCGAATTCTAGGAAACCGAAACTCTGACAATAAAATTGGTACGATCGGGGAAAGCGGACCACTTGCTCATATCACAATAAAAAATCCTCCCAAGGAAAAAAAAGAGGACTAAAAAGAAAAAGAAAATCAAAGGGGAACTCCAATTTTGCTTTCCATTGGCGATCAACATCACCGATCCCCCCACTTTCCACCGGCCGTTTCCATCGAGCGGCCGATCCATACTTGGCCATACCCTCTTCATGATGAGTGGCGTCGTGATGGGTCGTCCGTTGGGCAGCATGCCTCGTTCATGTTCCACGATTCACTTTATTCACGGTCCTTTTCGAAACCAATCCACCCACCTCTCGTACCATGACCAGGCCACGTCCTCAATCCCCCGCCGCCTCCTCCACTACTTCAAAAGCCGCTCATCACCGTTGAAATTGCAGGGGGAAATCTTTTCTCTGATCACGAAGGATTCGCCTGCGTACGATGCGCAGAGGACATGGTCCACCGCGACATTGAAAACTCTATAAAGTGCGTATGAAAACAAGCCGTCGCTATTGGGCCAATTTGTATGTGTCGAAAATGTGGGGCAGTTCTACCCGCCGGACACAAACATAAGTAAGCTTATGGAGAATCTCATCCCAACGGATGATGGTTTTGTATTTCAGAGTTTGAGCTGTTTGACCGAGTCCGCATACCCTTTCAATGGGGAAAATTTGTTGACAAGTTATAAAACTTATCACATTTTTATCAATTCGGTTATAAATTTTTCAACTTTAGCAAGTAAATGCATATGATCAATTTTAAGTAAAAAATCGCTGATGTAAACGCTTGCAACATCACGTAAAATGCTCAGCTATCATTGATAATTTTTTAAGAATTTTTTGAATTATTTTTTATTCTTTTTCTTTATTTCTTTTCCCTTTTTTTGTATTAGATTTGGCAAGGGTTGTAGCCCTGACCTCCTCCGTAGATAGTGAGGGCCTCATAGCCCTTAGCTAGGGTTGGTTGGTCCTCGCTTGTGACCGGTGAGAGTTGGCCAACGACTCTCGTCAAGCTTTAAAAAGAAAAGGAAAAGAAAGAAATATGAAATAATAATAAATTCATAAATTTTAAAATATATAAATTATCCACATCAACACCCATTGTTGATTGTGCCACGTAGGATTATCGGTATTTATATTAACGATTTCTTACTAAAATTGGTTTAAACTCATTTGGCAAATCGTGAAAATATTTAAGATTCAATTAACAAAATTGAAATATTTAAGATTAAAATGGTAAAATTGTAATATGTTTAGTATTTTTTTCAACAATTTTTACCTTTTCAATGTTAGTGAATGCTTTTGGATTCCCATTCTATCAAGCAACCGCAGTGAAAACAACACAACTATAAGTGTATTACTTCCAAAAAAAAAAAAAAATCTTTTTCTAGCCACATGGTAAATGCGGCGTATCCATTTCTCGAACACATCACTGTTCATAGTCCATGCGAGAAAAAGTGTACGCTTTATTTATTTTTCCTTATGAAAATGACAATGAGAGAGAGAGATCGATGGTAAAAAGAAAAAAAAGGAAGGCTGTCACGCTCATCCGTTCCATCTTTGCACTTTCGATTAGGGGTGATCGGTTCCCGGTTCGGTCCGGTTCCACCTTGGAACCGAGAACTGGACTGGAGCACCAATTCCTAAAATTGCGAACTGTGGACCGGACCGTTTGGTTTTAGGACCGGGAACCAGATCGGACCATCAATTCCGGTCCGGTCCGGTCCAACAAAATCTGATGGTCCGGTCCGGTCCAACAAAATCTGATGGTCCGGTCCGGTCAACAAAATCAGCTCTATTTTTTTGCACTAAAAAGTGAGCGCAGTTCTCAGGCGATTCAACAAAACTAATCACACATTTCAAACTTCAGTTGTGTTATTCACACTGTGTGTATTTCACGCTTAACTTTAACCACAAAGGCCATGGAAAAATTTGGCTAACAATTGGGCTTAGCTTAAATTTTATAGACAATCCCTCTTCTGCTCTTTGAATGTTTAGTCAATGTGGGACTCTTCTTAGTCCCATATCGAGTAGAATATGAAACTAACAAGGAGATTTTTTCTATAAATAAAAGAGTAACAAATTGCAATTTTGGTTGCAATAAGTTATGATGTTTATATATTTGATTAATTCTATGTATATAAATTATATATTAAAAAATTTGGTTTGGTCCGGTTGGGTCCGGTTCCCATCTTAGAATCGGACCGACCAGCCACCGGTTCCAAGATTAGGAACCGGGAACTGTCGACCGTGGGAACAGCCCAAAATCGGCCAACCGGCCACTGGTTCCAAGATTAGGAACCGGGAACTATCGACCGTGGTCCGGCCGGTTCCCAGTTCAGGCATTTCCCATTGCACACACCTACTTTGGATGGAGTACAAAAGCAAGAGCGTCTTTGCATGGACGATTTCACTTTTGGTACGATTTTCGCAGGACATTCGTCTGCGAGTTGATGGTCGCAAAATTGCATGTCTTAAAAAGCCAGAGCCCAAGCCCCAATCCAATAATTTGGCGCAAAGGTAACCCATACAAATTCAAGCCGGATCCGTTTACAGTTGGCAATAGAATCGATGTTCATGGCCGAGAAGATAGAAGGAAGCCATTGTTGAATAGGCCCATCAAGCTACCGTACACTGCAATCCCAGAGCCTGTCTTTTGCCGCATCGTATCGCGACAAAAGCCTTCGGGCCCCGACACAGGATCCAAAAATGAGTAGATCGGAATTAGGACTATAGGGGCCTAGGCCACTTTCGCTTCTTGGTCTTTCCTCGTTCTTTTGCTCCCTATACCGTGTGATCTGCTCTCTTCTCTCCGCTAATGTGGGTGTTTGGTTTGATTTTCTAACCATGCATAGGCCAGAGCAAATAAATTCAATTGGGCGAACAGTACGTGAAGCGTCTGTTCCTAGGTGTGCTTGCCGCTCAAAAGTCGTCGTTGTCGTAAAACTTGTTAGGCATTGCTATGTTGGGGCAAATCCAGCCATGTTCGTGTGCATCTAATTTCGTCTTGTTGAGTGATAGAGGCGCACCACATATGGATCGTCCAAAGACCATCTAGCTCTTGGTACCACAGTTCATGGGCATATCAAAATCAATAAAAACTAAGAACGAGGAAAAATGGAAATTACCCAACCTGAGCATTACAGACTGAACTGTGCGGTAAGGTGTCACAAGCGTATTGAAAAGAAATGACAGAAGAGAGTCAATTTTCAAAGACTGAGAACAAAAGGGCTTCCAAATAATAATCTATTATTAGTATTGTACAGAATTTTATCCATGCATCTCATAGACGCCAGGAGAAGAGCCACGATTCACCATCCTGTTACGCCTTAAAACAATACCAACGCCATCGGCAACCTTCAAAACCCTACTATGCACAGCATCTGCTCGTCATGATATATGTACAGTCAACTGAATTTACTGTATCAATCAGTGTTAATGAAGTCTCACTGCCATAGCTGGAAAACATAACTAGCTTTGAGCTCCTCCTAATACCCTTGTCAAGTCGGATTTCTGCTCTGCAGAGAGAGTCAGTGGGAACGTGATGTCAAACTGGATTTTCAAATTCCCCTTCTTGCTAGGATCCTTCGAAACGGGCATTCCCTCGTTTGCGATCGAAACCTCAAAACCGGGTCTGATTATTTCTGTTACCGGGATGATGAGATTCCTCCCATCCAAGGTCATTAAATCAAGAGTCTTCCCCGTAAGAGCTTCCAGTAACGTCACTTTCTGGCTGACCACCAAATCACTGCCCTCCCTCTTGAAAACATCATGCGGCTTCTCCTCTATGACGAATATTAGATCTGCTGGTATGGTACCAGGTTCATGGTTGCCTTTCTCAGGAAAAGTAATCTTCGTTCCCTTTTTCCACCCAGGTTTGATATCTATCTTTAAGGTTTCTTCAACTGATTTTGGATTTCTGTGGAAAAATGTGTCAGATATCAGGAAAAAAAGAGAGCATATCCCTGAATTTCCACACACAGCAGAGATGCAGAGGGCAATCCTAAGACAGAGTTCTGTAAATTGTCTTATTTCTGCTCAAAGAAAATAATTCAGGGAAGAGAACCTTAAGTTACTTCCCAAGGTTCATAAATTCTAAAAGTACATAGGTCATGTCCTAATCAAGCCATATATGAAACTAAACTAAAACTGATCCATGTAAAGTCAGAGCATATCAATTGAGGTCCCACATGTTCATTTAGACACCGCAACTAAAAGTATCTAAAATACTTGACTGTCCCTACTTCAGCATATGTTTCGACTTAGTATAATTGGAAAGTAAAAGCAGACTTATGTATGTGTTGAGTTGACAAACTGAACTGCACCATCTCATGGATTGCTTTTCAAAGGTCAGGTAGGTCTACACGGTGGGCTCTATTAACCTACGCATGGACAGAAATAGAATGGAACTGGAAAATGCAAATATCAAGCAAAAATGATGTGTTCTGGTCCACATATACTGTATATGTAAAAAGGAGAAACTAAAATTAGCAGGAACCATAGTGGAAAGTGTGCAATCAAGGGGACCAAATAAAAATGAAACCCTGTTACTCTAGTTTCCCTCACTGCCGAGTCTTGTAGTTGGAATATTGGTATATGTGTCTAGAAGACCAGTTCAGCTTGATTCAACTAAAAATAGAAAGGCAGAAAGAAAATTTTCACCAACCACAGGGCAAAGATTCTTTCCACTTGACAAAAAGAAAAAATTTAAGCAGCAGTGACAGATAAAAGCAATCTGTAGGCAACAAATGGCTAAATATCGTGAAACTATCCACAAAGATGATCAGACAGCGTATTTGACTGGACCATCCACAACTCTGATTGACACAACTACACTGGAGACTCAACATTAATTGGACAGTAAATGAACCCGGGGGAGCAACAGTTCAAAAGAATATGCTATGGAGTTTAGCAATGGCTGCAAATTTCAATTTGACTTTAAAATTGACATTCTACAGAGAATTATTAGCTCCACGTAAAATACTTGACCGTAATATAATTCACAGGACTCTCTCGGTCGCTCTCTTCATCGGATGTGTTCAGTCCCCACTAAAAGTCATTGTCCTGACATCAGAGAGCTAGAAACTCTGAAGGATAAGCAACCCGACAACAAATCAGTCAAGGGAAAGACGTGGTGACTTTGTTCAATATCTGCGAGCGACTGATTGCATATCTTCAAAGGAGCAGACTGGATTAGAAACTTTCCAAAGTTTACCACACTGTCAATTCACCCACATCATTCAAAAAGTTCACACAGAAAGGTAGTCTTATTTTCTTTTAAGACAAACCCCTGGCTTGGGCAGTTAGATCCAATTAGGCAATTACCAAAGTCAATGCGGATTATCGAAAACTAGAAAAACGTCTCGACTCTTTCTCTCAATTCATCAGTACGAACGGCAAACAAG
Organism: Eucalyptus brandiana; assembly: GCA_014182725.1. Taxonomy (NCBI): domain Eukaryota; kingdom Viridiplantae; phylum Streptophyta; class Magnoliopsida; order Myrtales; family Myrtaceae; genus Eucalyptus; species Eucalyptus brandiana. The sequence goes on from CM024669.1 coordinate 38,621,558, forward strand.
AATTGCATATCGAAATTGAAACATCTGCCAAGCTAGCAGATAGCAAGTCATGACGTCATGAGAAGCAATACCGATAAAGATGAATAATCATCACAGCCGCTACGCAAAGTGAAAAGATGGCAAGTAATAGCAAGAACTTACCCAAATTCATCATGAACAACCCGCGAAATTCTCATCTTCCTCCTTCCACCTTTGTAAAGGTCCTCCAAGCTGCAGACCAGCTTGCTCTCCACAGGCGGGGGCTTCTTCTTCTCCGGCAGATCCCGCCTCGCCTCTCTGTTCCCGTTCCTCTCGACACTCTCCCCGAAAACCCTAGCCTTGCTCCCCCCGCCGAGGCCTCCCCCTCCCCCGGGCGATCCCCCGAAGAAATTGTCGAATATGTCGGCTTCGGCGTCGGTGTCGCGCGGATCGAACCGGAACGACGAGTTGGAGCGCGCCCTCCCGGAGGCCGGGGTGGCGGGCTGGAAGTCGGCCGACTTGAGCGCCTCCTCCCCGTAGAGGTCGTAGATCTGCCGCTTCTGCGGATCGCTGAGCACGTCGTACGCCTCCGAGACGAGCTTGAACTTGGCCTCGGCCTCCTTGTGGTTGATCGGGTTCTTGTCGGGGTGCCACTTCATGGCCAGCCGCTTGTACGCCTTCCGGAGATCCTCGTCGGTCGCGCCCCGGTTCACTTTGAGCACGTTGTAGTAATCGACGCCCATGATCTGAGCCAGGCACCGCCCTGAAGTGGAAACGATTTCGGGATTGTCAGCAGATTATCGAAACGCGGCCCGGCGCGAGATTTAAATCCGGGCCGGCGAGCGGCGACGGCGACGGCGACAGCGACGACGGAGAAGGCGGGGGCGGCGGCAACCGTGGAGTCGGGAACTCATGCGGTGCCGCGACGGCGGGTTTGCGGCGAGGTCGTTGGACTGAGTCAGTGAACGAGTTGGGGCGAGGTGGGGTGGGGGAGGTGGGGAGGGAGTGAGGGGAGGACAAACGGCGAGTCGGCCGGGAGTCAACTCGGGCTTGGAAGCGGAGCGCAAAAACGCGGTTAAGACGCAGCAAATCTTTGCGTTTGATACGCGCCTCAGGATACTTTTTCCATGTTGGAGATGATGTTTCCGTAACAGCCACTCCATGGAGAAGCCTCGCGTCACTGTTATTTTCCTTTCTCTCTCTCTCTTCTTTTCTTATTTTAAGAAACTACAAATTTTGATTCTTTTTCGTATTTCCTTTGGGCTGTATCGTAATTAAATCCCTACTAATTTAATCGAATATTTATCATCGATCTTTTGTTGAATTATTCGGATCCTTCCAACAATACGTCGGTAGTAATATTCATTTGATTTTATTTTATTTTCAACATCATCAATATTTTTATTTTTTATTGTGGTCAGGAAAGGTAACAGTTAAATATATTATCATTTCACTGGAGTATTGCCATATTTATGTTTCAGATCCTTTTTGTGATATTTACACGAGAATGTATGTGTGTATATAATATGTGTATTTATATGATAATAATGAGGCATATTAATTACCTTAAATCATTGTTGAAAAGGAAATGACTCCATCTTTTTAATGATTCTTTGCTTGTTACTTGACCCACCTTTGCAAAAATATGAAAACACGGAATGAATTTATAGAGATTTTCATGTGCTCCTAAAATATCACGCCATCTGCATATCTTATTAATCGTGAAACATCTGAAATCTTAAATTTCATTGTTCATCTTCGAAAAATGAAAATATCACTCACATTTCATGAATAATGAAGTGAATTGATTATATGTCAATTCAATCTAATAAACCACTGGGGGTTCGCCCCAGTGGCCACCCTTCCAACTTGGAAGGGGGAGGTGAGGGGTTCAAATCCCCACCTTCTCAGGGGGGGATGGGGGTAGGGACGCGTGAGTTTTCGAGTGGGTTGCGGCTCCCACGCCCCTGCGAAGCGGGCGCAAGTCGCGATTGAGTGTAGAGTAGGAATAGAGTAGGACACCAAAAAAAAAAAAAAAAAAAAAAAAATCTAATAGAAAATTTCCAATTATATAAAGATCGGTTGATCAATTAAGAAATGCACAGGCATAATCCATCAATCACAAAAGCCCCCCCTTTTTTTTTCCTGTTGTATCGAACATGCAGAAATAACAAACGCACATGAAAGCCAAAAAAATTAAATGAAAAAAATTAAATAACACAAAGCGAAGAGGGAAAGAGAGGGGGGAAGCAAGCGGTGTTAGTTGTACGGTGACAGGCTGTTAAAACTGAAAGCGCGCAATATCAGGAATTAAAAAAGAAAGAATAATAAAATTAGAGAACGTGCGGTCGAGTATCATGAGCTGGACTCGGTCATTAAACTAAGGAACTGATTTTATTAAATTAAATTAAATTAAATTAAGTTCAGATCCAAGAATCTGTTCCCAGGCCCACAATCTCCGGCTTCCTTCAGTCGCATCGTTGTAGGTTACGATGTCGTTTTGCTCACGTTCCTCGGCCGACTCCACCGTCGTTTAGGGGGGGGTTTTTATTTTTATTTTCTATTTTGGGTTTAGTAAATTAAGCTAATTATAAATATCGCGAATCGCTTTCGTATTCATGATACGGGCTATCGCTTTCTTTTTTAAAATAAATTAGTTCGAATATATAATTGGGCTCGCGAATATCGCGGACGGTTAGTAAAATATGTTTATTATTTTATCTTTTATTTTTTTGTAGAAAACAAGCCGGGGAATTTCGTTGATTTCAGTGCTGGACGCGGAAGTTTCCGTGCGAATTTTCGAACGGAGTGCGTCGCATTCATTCTCAAGCCGCCGATGCTTTTTGGAAACGCGAGATTTATCGTATTATTGAGCCGGAAAATGAGTAGTAAATTCCATCTTAGGCTTTGCATTAAATATGTCTAGCATTTCGTCCGCTTAAAGATTGCATTAATTATGCCTAGTTTTTGCATGGCCGTAGTTCGTACGCGTGGAATTAAAATAACCTTGTATTACTACCATTATATGTGCAATTGTATTGGTATAACTATATAAAACAAAGCGAGTCTCATATTTCTAAGCGACTTCAGTTGTTTTGTTTCTGCCCCACAAATATTCTGGATTGGTTATTTTATAAATATTGTGTTCAAGAACGAAAGCATAAGTTAATATTTTCATTTTAATTTTGATGCTAAATAGTGATAGGTTTATATCCTAAAACAACCCTAGTAAAAGATTTCGAATTACAAAATATTTTTGAACTTTTTACTTTTCTCAGCGATTCATTTCCGTTGTTTGATGAGTCATGAATTTGTGACAAAATGATTTTGCTTAATCTTTCGAAAATTGTGAATTTTCTATTTATATAGCAAAAGACGAATAATTTGATCCATTGTATTTAACAAACTCATTAAAGCAGTAAAAGCCTATTGAATAGATCAAATGTTTTATATTTTGGAATAATAAATACAGAAGAATGCATTAGACCAATCAATGGCGGGTCACCTAGTGGAACCATAGTCAAGAAGCAATGTGAAGGCATACTTGGAAAGTTATACAATATCAAATAACATCATATTCCAAAACGGAATTTCCTATATCATATATTTAAGATACGGTTAAAGATATTTAAAAAAAAAAAAAAGCAATGTTTCTGTCACCTCCCATCCAGTTTGGTAACCTCACTTATTATTGATGATCGATTTATCTATTAATTATTACTTATTGGATCTGTTTATTGTGCACACGCGCGCATATATATATATATATAGAATAATGTTATTAACTTTTCAAGAAACTTTTTAATGTGGTTGAAAGCAAGATGGATGTACAAGCCCATTCTCCACGAATTATCTCCATCATGTTCTTTGACTTATACTTTGTGGAGACAAATCTCATGGAGCAGGCGCGCGCATATATAGAGAAAGAGAATAATGTTATTTACTTTTCAGGAAATTTTTTAATGTGATTACAAGGCACTCGTAATATGTAATTGCGAGAGATGTGTTTTGCATGGTATTAATCCCACCAAAAATACATCTGAAAAAGGTTCGTGACACGACATCATCCTTATATAGGCATATGTCTCAAGCCATGTGATGCAACCGTTTGAATGTACTCAATTATACCCGACTTTAATGTGATCTAATACATCATTCTACTTTGGTATGAACTTTTGTGATTGTGCCACGTGGCATGATACACGTGTGCAACAAGCATAACGTAATAACTATTGAGTCATGATATCGCGACATGTGTACATTAAATGCAAGGTGATCCATAGGCCTAAAGGTCATTAAAACGGATCCCTTTGGGGCTGTTTTGGGCTGTTTTGGGTCAAAGCCTTAACTAGTTCATGAGATCTACCGGTGTTCCGTAGGCCTCAAGTCGCCGAGTCTCTGCGGTCATGTCCTGAATTTGATATAAAAAAGAAAAAGAAAAGAACACGCTCTTGCGAAATTCATTAAAGAGAAGCACGGCCGAACAAAGATGGTTTCGACAAACTATAGAAGTCCTGTTGCTCAGTAACTTCGATATATTTAATAAGAATATTTTTGTAAATAAGGGAAGCTTTTTCCAGTGGCTAATTAACATGGAGATTATTAACAAGAAAGCGTGGCTATTTAGCAAAGTAAAGCATCACAGATATGCGTGCAATATTTTCGTGCATGTTTTATGATTCATCATCGGTCATCCTTGTCAATCAGACTTAAAATTAATTAAATCAATCCGTAATTCTCATCGGGAGCAAAAGAGGCATTTGGCTTGCAAACTTTGGAAAAACGACCCTCGGATGAAATCGAATCTCGTGACGTGGCTTGATCTGTCGGATCTGCTAGGATGGTTTCGAGCTGAATAGGCAGGCACACGAGGAAATGAAATTGTTTGATTGAATCTTGCGCAGTTCGCGAAGCCTCCGTTCCATCGAATGAGTCCAAGTATCATGAGAAGGAATTAGAGCCTACGTTAAGATGATATATTAAAGAAAAGTCCATTAACACTGTTTATAACTTGACCATTAGAAAAAAGAAAAAAAAAAGACAACGCGATTCTTAAATGACGAAAAGCCCAATTTGCAAGCTTATGGATAACAACATTAGCGGTTCTACCGTGCCACTTCAAATTCCATCTGGGTGGTTGCTAAGTAGGAAACGTGAGACCTAGATGAAAGGACGAATACATCAAGGACATCTTGCAATTGCTCCCAAGGACCGCTTCGTGAATGCTGAGGGATTGAGTAGCTTTGCATGCGAGAAGAAGAGTTGTAGCTTCCACTTATTTTGGCGAGTTCCATATTTCTTGTCTTGTCCACGATTGGACCACTGAGCCTCTATTCAATTGTGTAATTAATACCTATGGCCCTTTTGTCATGCTTTCACATGCCATCTATATTAAATTTCAACTTTTGCTTTGATGGAGGAATCCAAGAGTTTGTCCTCATCCCAATAGAATCTAGTTCCTTGCTTGATTCAAGTCTATTCCTAAACATATTTGAATATTCCATGAAATTTTGTATGGCCAGCTAAACTGCTTGAAAAGGAATCGGAATAGTCTAATCATGTTACTTTGCATTCCTATAACACCACATTCTAGTACTAAAATCGTTGCATAAAGGGTGAGAGCTTGCGATCCAATCATATTCTATGTGCTATTTTTCCAGGATCAAGAAAGCGGTTCATCATATCTTTCACTTGAAGTTCCAAGTCGACGAAATAATACCACATGAGCTTCGTCTCCACAAAGTTTAAGTCAAAGAACATGATGGAGATAATTCATGGAGAATGGGCTTGTATATCCATCTCGCTTTCAATTTCCAAATTTAGCTGTAGAACAAAATGTGAAAAGGGTTTTGCTAGCATAATAGTACTCGGGGTATTGTAACAATAATAGTTTATTATAAGTCATAAATTCTTGAAGAAGTAAGTATAATAATAATTTATAATTATTTGTGATTTAATTTTTTGTAATTCATAATAGATTGTTATTTTCATAGTACATTAAAAACTATCATGCAATCATTTCTCAATGTGAAATAGTTGAAGCTTTGTGCTATTTTCCACGTTCTTTTTTTTTTATAAAACATACCATTTCTATTTAAGCTTACCGAAATTAGCCTTCAACTTTGTTAAGCACGTATTGTTATTTAATATCACCTTTAAAAGGAAATCCAATAATCTATGAGTAGTTACTCTCTGTTAAGATATGGAATCTTTTTGATATCTTTTTGAATTTCATATTAGCATACCAACTATAGATGAGTTGGCATTCTATGATTCTTGCTCTATCAAAGATTTCCTTCTCTTTATAAACGTGTACAATCTGTAAATTAAGTTATATGAAAAATCATTCACAAATTGTGAGCTTTTTCATTGTATCAGAACAATTATGCTCCTAAGAGCATTTTGATCCGGCTATTCTGCATTTTTTTCTTGGCAATCTTCTGCACCCTCTAGTCATAGAAGTCACTTGAAGCAGCACCAGTCATAGCCAACTACAGCAACAAAAGCCGTGGCACAGGAAGCAACTCTCGTTGAGCCATCATCAAAATTATTCCAGATCTAACCAACATCGTGGACTTTCTCATAGGAGGTATTCTGATCGGGACAACAAAGAGCCTCGTATGACATGTCAGTTTTGCGATCAATATGGACACTTGGCCAAATCTTGTTTTCGCATTCGAAATAGTCTCCGTGAACCTACTGCTCATGTTGCAATAGCTCCACGTCAAGAAAATGGCTAACTACTAGACTCAGGAGCATCACATTACGTCACAAGTAATCTCAACAATCTCACCACTCACTCAGAGTACGAAGGCTCCGACGAGACCGTCATTGGTGATGGCACAGGTTTGTGTATTAGTCACGTTGGTTCTACTAATTTTTCCTATCCAAACCAATCTTTTAAATTAACCAATGTTTTATGTGCACCTGATAATACAAAAGACTTGATTTCCGTCTCACAATTTGGTCGCAATAACCACTCATCTATCGAATTTTTTGGTGAAGGACCTTTGCACGGGGGCGATGTTGGTTCGAGGAGGGCTTAGCAATGTTGTGTATAGGATGCCTCTCACAAACACTCATCCAAAATTCACAGCCTTTGTCAGTGAGTGGACAAAACTGATGGTCTGGCACAATTGACTAGGTCACCCTTCATTTCGTATTCTAAGTCATGTTCTTAATAATTTTCCAACTCGTTTGTCTTCTAAGTCAATCATAAGTTCTAAGTTATCCTGTGATGCGTGTCAGTGCAATAAGAGTCACAAACTTCCATTTGGGGTATCAACTCTTGTGAGTCATTTTTCGCTTAATATTATTTTTTCCGATGTTTGGAGTCTTGTGTCAACTGCTTCAATTGATGGTTTTCGTTACTATCTTATATTTGTTGACCACTATACGAAATACACTTGGCTTTATCTTATAAGAAAAAAATCAGATGTTACCCAAATTTTTGAACAGTTCAAAAGCTTAGTTGAAAAACAAATTTCTGTCTCTATTCGAAATTTATACTCGGATAGTGGTGAAGAATTTCAAAACTTGAAATATTTTCTTGCAAAACATGGAATTTCCCATCTGATTACACCACCACACACCAGAACACAATGGAACTACAGAAAGAAAACACCGACACATAGTTGAAACCGAACTCATCCTATTACATAAAGCAAATCTACCACATTCTTTTTTGTCATATGCGTTTCAAACTGCTACATACCTCATTAATTGTTTGCCAACACCCGTTCTAAATATGCATTCACCATTTCAAACATTATTCCAAATGGCTCCCAATTATAAAAAAACTTTGCACATTTGGTTGTCTTTGCTATCCGTGGTTATGTCCATACAACACAAATAAACTTATGTCTCGCTCTCGACAATGTATATTTTTAGGGTATTCATTGTCACAAAGTGCGTATAAATATTTTGATCCACAAAATAATCGTCTTTATATCTTACGTCATGTTGTGTTCAAAGAAAACACATTTCCGTACCAAACATTTCTTAATACTAAAAGTGTCTTGTCAACCCCTCAAAGTTCATCTCCTCCGCCTACTATTTCACTTCCGATTTTAGTGCCAAACATTGGACCATCTGCACAGGTGCCCCCTCGAAGCAACATTCCATCATGTGCTGCATCCTCATCGACTTCCCAACCTTCAAATCAATCCCAACAAATGCCACCTCTTGAAAACCCAATTGCCACTATCAATAATGACCAAACATCAACACCCAAAAATCCACCTACAAGAACTCACAAAATGACCACTAGATCCCAAAATAATATTTTCAAGCCCAAACAAATCAACCACATCATCACCAAACACTCACTTCTACCGACTATAGAACCAATGGGAATTATACAAGCTATGTGCAATCCTCAATGGCGTGAAGTAATGTCGATTGAGATCAATGCCCTTATTCGTAATGGAATTTGGGAACTAATACCTTTTGATCCATCTTTGAATGTTGTAGGTTGCAAATAGGTTTATCGAATAAAAAGACGTGTGGATGGCAGTATTGAGAGGTACAAGGCACGTCTTGTGACCAAAGGTTTTCACCAACGACCGGGCCTTGATTACACCGATACATTTAGCCCGATCATCAAACCAAATACTATTCGGGTGGTTTTATCATTGGCTTTAATGCGTGGATGGACATTGAGACAAATGGATGTCAATAATGCCTTCCTCCAAGGAACTCTTCAGGATGAGGTTTACATGTCGCAACTGCCTGGTTTTAAAGACCCAAAAAAATCAACACACATTTGCAAACTTCGCAAAGCCATATATGGGTTAAAGCAAGCTCTGCGGGCTTGGTATAATGAGCTAAGTTCATTTCTTCTCGCAAATTCATTTGTCAATTCAAATAGTGATGGTTCGCTGTTCATTTACTCTTATGGTGGTGTTCAAGCCTATTTTTTGGTGTACGTGGATGATCTCATTATCACAGGAAGTGACCAAAAGTTTGTTTCGGACTTCATCACAACTCTCTCTAATCGGTTCTCAATTAAAGACTTGGGGCTATTGAATTTCTTTTTGGGAATTGAAGTCATTCCTACAAAGACCGGCTTACTTCTTTTTCAACATAAATACATAAGAGAGCTACTTGAACGCTTCAAAATGGGAGATGCAAAAGAGGTAGCGACACCATTAGCCATGGGTCAATCTCTTTCAGTTCATGACAAACAATCACCAGCCAATGCTACAGAATTTTGAAGCTCATTGGCGCACTTCAATACTTCAACATCACTCGCTCGAATCTTGGTTTTGCGGTAAACAAGCTATCTCAATTCATGCATAAGCTGATTGAACAGTTGCAGAACTGCTTTTACACTATCTTAAGGGAACATCATTCCATGGGTTGCACTTGAGATGTGACACACTGAGAGTGCTAGTATGAACAAAATAAAGGAGTTAGGGAAGAGAATAAGAACACAAGATTTATAGTGGTTCGGCTTAATCCAAGCCTACGTCCACTCTCCCACGCTAACAGCTTTCTTGGCTGGATTCCACTATGCAATCAACAAGAGATTACAACTTCGAGTGCAAACACTTAGTAGTAGATCACACTATCTCACTAAGTCACTCTTTTGGTATTTCTCTCACGATTACAAACGTTTAAGCTCTTCAAAGACAAGTTGATGATCGAAGGTCGCTCAGACTTTGGAATTATAAATTCTACGCTCTGTCTCTTACTTGCTCATCGGTCCATGATCTCCTTAAATACTCCTCCACTTCCAAACTAGCCGTTGGACAAGTATCCGGAGAATCGTCTTCCAATATACCCATTGGACAGCTACGTATCTAGAAGATTTGGTAGCCATTGAGTGACAAAGGTAGAATCCCAAATTGATTCCGATCGCCCATACAAACGAAATCTTGGTTTCCATAAGTAAAGCTTCTTCGTATAGAAAGTTCTTGTCTTCAAGATCCAATCGTCAATCAATTAGATTGAATCAATCAAATCAATCTTGATGTGGAATCCAAACCAGATCACTAGCCGTTGTATGATTGGGCTTGAGTTACGATTCATCGTAATCTGGATGTAAAGTCTGAGTCTGTAGACTTTACAATCTGAGTCTGTAGACTTTACAATCTGGGTCTGAACATATCTGCTTCTGAACAGATTTAGCTTTAAGGTTTGTACCCAGTTCAGCTTCAGCATAGAGTCTGTCTTCTGGCCGTCTTCAGACTTTGACAATATCCTTTACATGTTCTATTATCTGCATGGTCTATTACTTAACCATTAAACATGTTAGTAGCCTTTGATTTATTTTGTCATCTTCAAAACATCATAAGGGATTTCCCTAACACACACAACCTGTGCTTCATGCCTACACCGATGCAGATTAGGCAGGAAACATTGATGATCGCACATCTACTTCGGGTTTTGTGATTTATATAGGGGCCAATCCTATCTCTTGGAGTTCTCAAAAGCAACGATTGGTTGCACGGTCGTCTATTGAAGCAGAATATCGAGCCATTGCCACGGCCTCGACGGAACTCATTTGGGTAAAATCTTTGCTTCAAGAACTTGGCATTCACATGGACACGGCACCAAGCTTGTATTGCGACAACATAGGTGCTACTTATGTTTGTGCAAATCCCATCTTCCATTCCCGAATGAAACACATTGAGATAGATTACCATCGTGTTCGGGAACTTGTTAAAGCCGGCAAGATGCGAGTCTCTCATATTCCACCCATGATCAACTTGCCAACATTCTCACGAAATCGTTATCAAGGCCGCAGACAATACAATTACGAGACAAGATGGGCGTTTCCAATGGAACGTCCATCTTGCGGGGGTGTGTTAAGATATGAAATCTTTTTGATATCTTTTTGAATTTCATATTAGCATACTAACTGTAGATGAGTTGGCATTCCATGATTCTTGCTTTGTCAAAAATTGTATTTTCCCTTCTCTTTACAAGCGTGTACAATCTATAAATTAAGTTATATGAAAAATCATTCATAAATTGTGAGCATTTTCACTCTCGTATCTTGGTTGATTCAAAAGTTTACCTTATCTTATTATTTTTGTATTTATATTGTAGAGAACAATTTACCTTTTTCTTCAAAATAGTATAAAACAATATTCAGGACCCTATTTCGTTTGTTCCTTCCAATTTTAAAACCATAAAGACTGAAAAAAAAGGTTAAAAAAAGAAAAAAAGGAAAGGAAAAGATCAAGGCTACACTTTTATTATTGTTTAATAAGAAGAAAGTTATTAATATTACCCGTGAACCATGCTTCCAAAAAAAAATAATAATAATAACAATTCCAGTGAATGAATATAAAATTGAATGCGAAAAAATCCGCAACTAGCTAGATTTTGGCTTTCATCAAAATCAGTTATTAAACGAAAGAACAAACGAACAACTTTCTAACGCCTCAAATTTAACGAAATATTACATGTTCAATAAATCAATGAACTCATGATCGCGAAAAAGGGGAAAAAAAAAAAGAAATTCCCTTTGAAACAATTTTTTAATTAGAATAAGGACGAAAGTTTATCATTGGATACAGTAAACAATTACCAGGTTAAGCATATCAGATTTAGCTAAGCTGAGTCAGCAAGACCGTTGGATTCTCATGTCACGGGAGCATGATGTCTTAATCGAAGGTTTTCAATTGTCGCTAACTTGTATTTCTTGAAGAGACCTCGTTGAGTTATAAGCGTAAACGTGGTTCCAATGCTAGATCTTATTGATGGGCTTATTTCTTTTATTTTATCTTTTATCTTGCTCATCTCTTCTATGTACATGCGTGTGCAGAGCTCAAAGGAATCGAACCCCGGACTTGGTACTCACCGGTCCCACCCTCGATCCCTTTACCAGACAGGCCGCATGCCTGTTGGGATTGTTGGGCTTATTGAATCAGGGCTCAGAGAGGAGCCATATGTTCAGGCCAGCCCACCCGCCCTCAGCGCTAGCATCGGATTGGTCACGCTCAATTAGCAAAAATTTCTTGCTATTGTTAGATAACCAAATCAAGTAAGATCACAATCGGCGACGTGAAAAATCATATGCACAATCACAAGATATGTGGAAAATATTTTATATATCTCTTAAAAAGTATACTAAATTTCTTTAACATGAATTTTGTTGATAACAAATCCATTTTGAAACTAATAGGAAATGATTTGATTCTCAACGGAATGGTGACAAGTACTAGCGCATTCAAATCGAAAGGATGTATTTCACTAGATAAAACACCAAAATACAAAGGATTTGTACACAATTTACCATTTTCTAAAGTAGACACATCTTGAAGAAGAAGAATAAGAAGAAGAAGAAGAAGAAAGTAAACCCGTTTGATTTGGTTAGTGGAAGTTGGATGGTTTGTGCTAGCATAGAGCATATTAGTTCATGTCAAATGATAGATTTACAATGAAAATACTCTAATTTTTTTTATATGATTCTTTTGTGCTATGTCCTACATTAGTCGTCGTAATATGAAATTTCGAATGATTTCAGTCATATTACACAAAAAAAGATTTGTTGGGAATAGACCTAATATTGAGGAGTCGTGACACCATATAAGGATTGAGATTTGGCGCCAAAACTTTTTCGATGCAACAAACGTCCAAATATTGCACTTTGCTAGTCGACAAAAGCTATTGAAATAACAAATCAAGAAGTAAAAAATCCGAATAATAATAGTTCAGAATCTTCAATAGCTCAATGTGAAGATAATATATCAAGCAGAACATCACGGGTTGATCAATTGAAGATTTTTGCTATTTTTGTTATTCAATTTTCATGCAAATTATATTATTATATTTTATTTTTAACTTTCACTATAATCGTAAGAGGTGATATTTCTATCTATGTTGCACAAATTCGGACAACCTCTGTCGGGAGCGCGGGACCATGGCTCTCGCAATCTCGGCTCAGCCCCCTCCGAGCTCTCTCGCCGTTCCGACCAAACCCGATCGCGCCGACGACCCTCATCACCATCACCTTCGTCTTCTTCAGCTGGTGAACGACTGCTCGGACATATCCCATCTCAAGCAAATCCACGCTCGAGCCCTGCGCACCGCGGCGGCATCGACCCACGACCCGCAGGCCCACTTCCTCCACAGCAGAATCCTCCACGCCTCGTCCTCGCTGAGCATCGACTACGCTCGCCGGGTGTTCCGGCAAGTCGAGAACCCGAACGCGTTCATGTGGAACGCTCTCATACGGGCCTGCGCGCAGAGCGGCGACCGCAAGGAGGAGGCCGTCTCGCTGCTGCGCGGGATGTTGGAGGACGGGCGTGTTTCTCCGGATCAGTACACGTTCCCGTTCGCTCTCAAGGCGTGCGCGTATCTGTTCGCTCTGTCGGAAGGGAAACAGGTGCACGCCCAGTTTTTGAAACGTGGTTTGGGGCCGGATGTTTATGTCAACAACAGTTTGGTCCATTTTTATGCATCCTGCGGGGTGTTGGAGGATGCGAAGAAAGTGTTCGAGAAAATGCCTGAGAGGACTGCGGTTTCGTGGAATGCCGTGATCGATGCCTTGGTTCGGTTTGGTGAGTTCAGTGCTGCGATGGGACTGTTCCATGAGATGCAGAAGTTGTTCGAGCCGGATGGGTACACAATGCAGAGCATTTTGAGTGCTTGTGCTGGTCTGGGTTCTTTGTCTTTAGGGATGTGGGCTCATGCTTATATACTGAGGAAGTGTGATAAGGATGTGGTTGATGATATTCTTGTCAAATCTTCATTGGTGGACATGTATTGCAGGTGCGGCTCATTGGGGATGGCTGAGCAGATATTTCGGAGGATGGAGAAGCACAACGTGAATTCTTGGAATTCCATGATTTTAGGATTTGCTATGCATGGGCAGGCCGAAACAGCGTTGGATTACTTTGCCCAGATGGTTATGGAAGAAGGATTAATGCCGAATTCTGTAACGTTTGTTGGTGTTCTGAGTGCTTGTAATCACAAAGGAATGGTTGATGAAGGCCGTAGCTACTTTGATAAGATGATAAATGAGTATAGTATTGAACCCCAATTAGAGCACTATGGGTGCTTGGTTGATCTTCTAGCTCGTGCTGGGCTTATTGATGAGGCACTAGATCTTGTGTCTAATATGCCATTTAAGCCGGACCCCGTAATATGGAGGAGTATTCTGGATGCGTGTTGTAAGTCAAATGCAAGAGTTGAGCTGAGCGAAGAAGTGGCTAAGCAGATCCTCGCATCTGGAGGGGATTCTTGTAGTGGTGTTTATGTGCTTTTATCTAAGGTTTATGCATCAGCTAGCAGGTGGGACGACGTTGCATTGATTAGAAAATTAATGACTGATAGAGGTGTAACAAAAGAGCCAGGGTGCAGTTTAGTGGAAATATGTGGTGTGTCCCATGAGTTTTTTGCTGGGGACATAACGCATCCTCAAACTGAAGATATATACCAAGCCTTGAAGGCAATAGAAGAGAAATTAGAGTCAGCCGGCTATGTACCCGATGTCTCACAAGCGTCTATGATCGATGATGAGCATAGTGAGGAGAAGGAGCAGTCTCTCAGGTTGCATAGCGAGAGACTTGCCATTGCATTTGGATTATTAAACAGGAAACAGGGCACTCCTATTCGTGTGTTTAAAAATCTTCGAGTGTGCAATGACTGTCACAAGGTCACCAAATTAATCTCCAAGATTTATAATGTGGAGATTATTGTGAGAGACCGTACTCGATTTCATCACTTCAAGGATGGCCGCTGTTCTTGCATGGACTATTGGTGATGGTCAACACTTCAGTAGCATTTTAAAATTGTTTCGTTGAATGTTTCTCCGTTGAAAAGTGTAATTGCTGTGAACATTCTCAAACAAGAAAATTTGCACATATAAATCTGGCAACAGGTTCCTCAACTGATAATCTGTTGCTGGACCTCCAATATTGCAACGAAAGTGGGTCCATTGGGTTGCAATTCATCTCGAGTCCAATTTGATAGGAACTGTAAATAAGTTTTTACGTTGCAGGAGTCCCATCTCCATTACGACCACCTGATCTTAATCTGCATCCCGGCCTCTATGCAGAGGCAGCATCAGTCAAGTCTTTTGATGGGTCGTGTGCGTTATATTTCACTACTTAATTCTCCAGTTCAGGTATGTGAATTTTGTTATAGCAAGTATTTTTATACTAGATTCTTGGTTTTTGCATTCTCCTTGATATCGTGAACTACTGAAAATACGTACTTTGTAGCAAAAGGCGCAGATATTTTTTCTCTGGAACCTCAGTGTCCATGACTATTTCTATTTGAAATTGTGAATCAAGTCATGTAGTGATTCGTATGTAACTATTAACTAAAACTGGATTATCTCAAGTCGCCCAGGAGTCATAGGGACAGACATATTGCTGTTCTTGTAATGCGGAGCCCTATGTCTCTGTAGTGCCTTCGAGCTCCATGCGCAAAAATCTAGTTAAGGCCCTTTTTCCAGTTCAGAATCGCCCTTAAATTTCTTAATAAGCAGCTAAATTAGAAAAATTAGCAACATAAAGGAGAAAACCTTATGGTGCTTCTGAAGCTTTGAATTCGTAAACTTTTTGCTTTGATATTACATATTTGCATTCCAAGATACCTGATTGCTTTGTAAGGGTATTTTCATTAAGATGAAATGTACAAGTCAATCATTCTGCTTGGCTGGTATA
Source organism: Eucalyptus brandiana (assembly GCA_014182725.1). Taxonomy (NCBI): domain Eukaryota; kingdom Viridiplantae; phylum Streptophyta; class Magnoliopsida; order Myrtales; family Myrtaceae; genus Eucalyptus; species Eucalyptus brandiana. The sequence continues at coordinate 38,637,142 of CM024669.1, forward strand.
GGAGAATATACAGAAGAACCATAATGTCCTCACGTACAAACAAATAGGGAGAGAGTGGAAGAAACAATGACTATGAGCTATATGATTATACATCTCCCGCTTGCTTGCGGGGACGATTAATTGGAGAACTCATTGTAAATGCTGAAGAGCCAAGAATAAATTAAACACACCAAAACGGATCTCCCCAGGAACAGAAAACTCGAAAAACACTGGCGAAGCACGAAACGCAGGAATCTCAGGATTCCTAGGTGCTGTATATCAGCCTAGGGCTGGGATCAGAATATGCAATGCTTAACTGGGTTTGTGCCTGACAAAACTGAGATGCCCACCTCGATGCAATGCTATAGGATTCCTTGATCTGTGAAGTCTGAGGCCACCAAAAACACACCAAAGAGAAAGGAATGTGGTGAGGTAATCTTGGTATTAGCTTCAGAAGGAAAAGCTACAGAGCATTGAGCACAGTGAGGACTACCATAAACAGAGCAGAGAAGAGCTAGAAATTCAAAAGTTGGTCCAAATTAGTTGCAGTCTATGTGCAAGTGGTGTCGCCGTGAAGTCAAGGGTTACCTAAAACTTAGAATTAGTGCACAAGCCATGGCCTCATCAGTTACTGCATTCACTTGATAATGAGATCAGTGCCCTATTAATTGGAACGCATCTGCTGTTTCAATTAACTACCCGCACCAACTCTCCACCAAAAACTTGGCCTATCATTTCTAATTCTGTTTGGGGACTTTCTGCATCTGATGGAAGATTGAATTTGAGAAATTTGTGCGACTTGCTAGAATTCATTAGCTCAAACGTAATAGAGAACTGAAAACGATCCTTTTTTGGCAAAAAAGATGTTGCAGAAGAGAGCACTCTTAGTCTTTACCTGATGAGAACGACGGGACAACGACGACGTTCATGATGATGTTAGGAGGAAGGCGTAGGCGAAGAGGGAAGAGCTTCCCATTCAATGGATTGTGAGAACACACGGTGAGGTGGTCGATTCCAGTCTCTTCCGACAGTTTGCGACTCAGCTCCTCCACGGTATTCCCCTTGAAATTATTCAGGCAGTAGCCTTCCACGTCCTCTCCCGTCACTTCGCCATTCTCATCGGCTATGTGGTAGTATACAATCCTGCCCTCAGTCACACGGGGTGATGATGGCGACGCAGCTGGTGGAGGCGGCGGAGCCACTAATGAATCGCTCGACTGTGAAAGAGAAAGGAAAAGTCAAAAACCATTACACGGGTGCTGCTTAGTCAGCGAAAAGTGATATCGTGTTTAGTTTCATGATCTGGAAAACAAAACCACTGGGGAGAGTTATGAATCTGGGTAGAGTTGCACACCTCTTGGCTGGAAAGGCTCCCAGAAGTCTCCGAAACTGAAGAAGAGAAGCTGTTCTGTGACACCATCGATATATCCATATTGCGGTCGACAGGCTGTGCTCGACTCGGCTGATCGCTAGCGCTTGGAGAATCAACCTTGATCTCCACTACGTCGACTTCCCAGAGTATCCAAGTCTGCGTTGAGGTCCTCTGGGGGATATCGTGCGTCACCGAATCCCTCATCGGCGGCAAGCCCTTATTAGCCTTCAGGAAATTCCCATATCGCGTCCGGAGCTTGATCCAGTTCCCCTCTCGGATCGGCTCCCACTCGACCGACGAGTCAAGCCGCCCGGTCTGCATCTGCAGGACCTTGCAGCCGGAGATGCCGAGCATGAAGGGCTTGTTGGACGCGGTGAGGTAGCGTCCGTAGCAGCTCTTGAGCCTGATAAAAAGGCAGTCCTTCCCGTAGCCGGAAGTGTTCACAAACTCGACGGTCCACTTGGCTTTGTTGGGGGATCCGTTCCAGTCCTGTGAGACAGACTCCTCGTCCTCGTTGGCGTGGAGGTACTTGTGGTGGTGGCTCCGGAGGCGGACCGCCTTGGCCTGGCGGAAGAAGTCCATTCCGGAGCGGTGCTTGTTGGAGCTGTGGTGTGATGAGAGCTGTGTAAGGAAGAGAAGCAGAACTAGTAAGCGAACGTGGACGGGGTCCTCTCCACTTCAAGACGACGGCAGCAAGTTTTTTTTTTTTTAAGTATTTCATTGGATTGGCACAGTCCATGCCTAAAATCAGTACTTACTAAAAATATCACGAGGAGCGGCTAATAAAATTAAAAGATCATTAACTAAACTTGATTAAGGACGCTCGGCCTGTCTGTCGATATACACGAAGTTGCGTTCGGCGCATGCCAACGTCCGGTCTCAATCCCGAAGTCTAGAGTCGCCGGCGAGATGGCACGCGGGGGCAAAAACAAGCTAACGTCATTACCTTATCTCCTCGTTTTGACTTCGATAATAATAATTTTAATGAGACGCAATTAGCTACGAATATAGAATATTATACGAGCGTGCGAGGTGCAATTGCATAAATATTACGCAATTAGCTGACTTCGTTTTTTTCTTATATCTACTTATTGGGATCTTTAATCACGAGATACTTGTCCTTTTTTTTTGACATAATCTTGTTAACAATACATGTTTTCCCACATCGACACACTAGATCCCTAAGCATGCTTTGTGTGCGTGCGCACTGCGCAGATAGAGAGCGTGTAATTAGAGTAGTACAAAGCAAATGATTACTCAATGAGTGATTTTATGTCCGTACAAACAGATGTAGACAATTGAGAGTGATGTAAACGACATTTTCCGAATAGTATAAAAGCAATTTTTTAGCAGGTAATCGGTACAATGATTGTTCGATAAACACCTCGTAAGTGCTAATGATATTTACACGTTACGTGGCTAAATTTTCGTTACTATAAGGAATTCCTATATCATGCAAAGTGAGTAACGTGAATTGATCGAATTTTCCATAGTAACAACAATTGGAAGGACTAATTTAGCAGTCACATTGCCATGTGCTATGCAGTTTGTAAGTTTAAATGAATTTCGTGATTTTTTTTTTTTTTTGGCGTTGACGACGAGGCTCACCTGATCGTGCTCGTAGGACAAGTTCGATAGGTCAGACCTTCTGGGCGACCCGCCGTTCTCCGCGAAAACGCTCAGCGCGTCCTCCGCCACCCACGACAGGCTCGACATGGACGTCAGGTACTTCTCCAGCCCCACTTCCTCCGACGCCAACTCCCCCTCCGCCTCCCCCTCCACCGCCTCCACGTCCCACAGTATCCACTTTTTCGTGCTCCCCGTGTACGGCTCGTCGTGCGTCACGCTGTTCCTCCACGGCGGCGTCCCGCCGTTGGCCCTCAGGTACTTCCCGCACCACGACTTCAGCTGCACCTGAAACCCGTACCTGACCGGCTCCCACTCCGTGTTCCATTGGTCGAGCTCGCCGACGCCCACCGGCGGCGCGACCGCCACCTTGTTCCCCGTTATCCCCATCAGGAACGGGTCCTCAGTGGCGGCCAGGTACCCGCCGTGGCAACTCCTGAGGCGGACGACGTGGCTTCTCCCCTCCACCCGCTCGACCACCCACGTCGAGGCCCGCGAGCGCTCGGTGCCGCGTTTCTGCCGGACGGGCTCGCCGATGCTGGCGCCGGGGATGAGGTACTTGCCGAGGTGGCTCCGGAGCTTGACCGCCGTCGTTTTGGTGAAGAAATCCATGAAGAACGATCGATGCTTGCTCTGGGTTATTTTCCTGATGTGGGGGGGGTCGAAAACAGAGCACGCGTCTTATATATGTGGGACTGCTTGCTTGCTTCTTGTTGTTTCTTGGTTTTTTCTATTCGCGGAAACTACGGTGGAAAAATCGGATCTTGTCCTGTCGTTCTCGTTGGTATTTAAAATAACTGGAGGAACGATAGACGGACGTGAGAGGAGAAGAAGATGAGGAGGAAGACTTTTGGGGGAGGGTCTCTGCGGGTGAAGCTTCTTCTAGGGTTGAATGGTCTGCGAGGGGAGGGACTGACGAACGCGTTTCTTTGAATTCTCTCAGAGAGAGAGAGAGAGAGAGAGAGAGTTTGACTGAGTATTTATTTCCGTAATTTTGCGGGATGGACTGAGGAGGAAGAAGGAGGAGGAGCAGAAGAGGTACGACTCGTAATGCCATGGAAATTCTCCGCATGGTGGGCGCGAACTCCGGACTTTTTCTGAGTTGGCGTGTATCAAGGTTTCCCTCTTCTGGAACTCCACCCCTAGAATTCTCCCTTTTTCCTTCTTCTGCAGTCGTGCGTTGGGGGGACGCAATTTCGAGTATACTCTGTTTCGTGGTTAACGGGATAAACGGAGTCCATTTTAAAAAATTATTTAGGTATATTCAAACCAAAATGCAGGAGGTCATCAAGATTCAAGGGTAATGGACAGAGATTCGTTGAATAATGGGTCGTTAACTATAGTCCATTAACCGTACGGGAACCCGTACTTCAAGCGAGATTCAATAGGGCATCGCCATTTTTTAACATGCGAGTGGCGTCTTCCGCACGGCCGCTTGTAACAAGACACGAGAGTCCTGGTTTCGTTGATCACGATGTCGTCTCAAAGACAACTTAAGTGCAGAGTGTGATTTTCCGGTTGTTATTATTACGGCATATGTAGTTCCACCTTGAGTATCCTGTTGAAATTCTCCATCGGAAGCACGTTGTGATCATTCAAGGTGCTTGAGACCATGTCGAATGATGTTTACAGGATGAACTGAGATTCTCGAGTGACGCCTTCTATGGTTCGACCCCCACATGGTGTTAGGGAGACATGGGGCAACAATTTTCTAAGAATTAACCTAATTCAGGATTAATATCTTTCCCGATATTAAATGGCCTAGCAATACAACCTTGCAATATGTAAATATAATGTCAAAATGATAAGAAGACAAGTGTAACAATGGCACCAAGATTTTACATGGAAAATCCAATGAGGGAAAACCACGAAGGGTCAAAAAACTTCCACTGAATCTAAAAATAGTTAGATACATAAAGTATTCTTCTCTACTAACACATTAGATACTCTATATCGATAATACAACCGCATTTCATCACTACAAATGTGAATTAACGTAAATAGAGTAAGAAAATTCTAACCACGATTGAAGAATTCAAGAAAAATTCTCAATAATCAAAATTGATTGAGTTGTAGTCTTTGGTCTTACGAACAACTTACTCGAGCCAATTCCAACAAGACTTGGCCTTGGAATTGGAACCAGAAGTCGCAAGCCCTTTTCTCCATGTTAATCTCTCTCTCTCACCCTTTTCTCTCCCCTCTTGGGCGCACCTCTCACACAAAGCAATTCTCTCTCATGCCATTCTTTTTTGGAAAAAGACTACTAAAAACTCCAAACTTTACCCAAAATAACAAATTTACCCTAAACTTTTTTTTGTGATGTGAAAAATCCCAATCTTTTCAAACCGTGACACATTTACTCCATCAAGGGCATTTTTATCTTTTTTTTTTATTTTATGTTTTTCCTTTTTTTTTTCCTTTTATCTTCTTCTTTCCTCCGCTGGCCATGGTGGAGGGAAGCCGGTGTTTGACCAGGGTTGTCCTCACCAACATTGGGTGAGGGCCGGCCTTGCCTGGGCTAGCTAGGGCCGCCCTCATCGGCGTTGGGCGAGGGCCTGGCAAGGGACGCCCTCGTTGGACTCGAGCGAGAGGTGCCCTCGCCAAATTTAGGCAAGGATGCAAGGGAGGCCCTCGCCCAACCCAGCCGAGGGCCGCCCTCGCTCGACACCAGTGAGGGTGGCCTTAGCCAGCCCAGGCAGGGGGACCCTCGCCAAACGCTGGCAAGGGCAGCCCTCGCCAAAGGCCGGCTTCCCTCCGCCATGGCCAGTGGAAGGAAGAGAGAAGGAAGAACAAAAAAGAAAAAAAAATTAAAAGTAAAAAGACTAAAATACCCTATAGTTTAGGGTAAATGTGCCACACAACAAAAGTTCGGGGTTTTTGTATTACAAAAAATGTGTTTAAGGGAAATCTGTCACTTTCAACAAAGTTTAGGGTTTTTTATGATTTTTTTCCTTCTTTTTTTGACTTCTTGACCTCCTCTCGTTTCATTAAGGGGAGTTGGGCCCCACATAAGGCGGACCCACCCAACGCGTGGTGAGGTTCCATCTTTGACCATTGAATAAATGGTTTGATATCACCGACCAAAAAAAAAGGTTTGATATCACAAAAAACATGAAAATTTAATTTTTTAACCATAAAAAAAATAAATTAATATATTTACAACCATAAAACCCCAACATTTGTAATAAATTCACTATTCATTATTTTCATTAAAATTGATTAATACTACAAAAACCCAAAATCGGTATATTTATAATAAAAAGAGGGTAAAATACCAAATCGATAAATCTATTAACTGTCACATATCATTTAACTCAGCAATTTGAAAATAAAATTTAATAAAAACTAACGGAGCATAAAACCTTATTTGATAAAACCTCATCCAATCAAGGTAAATCTCGTTATACGTATATCGAGATTAAGTAGCTCTTACATAGATAAACAACTTATGTTCATACCACCGCCTGCGGTGGCGCAGTTAGATAAGGCTCCCATGGCCCTTTGCGAGGAGGAGAGGAGTTCGAATCCCACTGGCCGCACGAGATCTTAAGCGTGATGTCAGGGTAGTGGGTCCTCTGCTAGCGTCACCCCGGGTTTACCTCGCCGGCTGCCGGCTGTACGGGGGTTCCCGGGTTACAAAAAAAAAAAACAACTTATGTTCATGAAAAACAACTAATATTTACCTCGATGAATGTTGTATACAATAAAATAGATGATGGTACCGATAATAACCGCACTAGCCTATGCAAAATATTTCATTTTCCTTTTGGAAAATGAAGATTTACTAGAAATGACATTTCACTTCTGACTAATGTGATTTACAAAGTAGAAAGCTTTTGATTTGCTACCTAAAGTTAATGACCTCATGGTTGTGGTGAGGCCACCTCACTACACAAGGCCCCACCCCAAGCACTACAAAAAGAAATGGACAAAGGTGATCAAACTTTCTCATCACGAATTGTTTGTTATGTTTACTCCGTTACCCTTATATATATAAAAAAAAAAAAAAATCTTTTTTTTAATTTGGTCAGCTTTGGTACCAAAGGCCACGAAAAACTAAAGGCGTCCAGTGATAGCATTTGTAGCGTTTGAAAACCAAAGGAGCTATGCCAGAGATGATTTTGAACTTCAAGCCATGTAAGAGGAGCAATGCTGAAGAGAAGTCTTCATATTGCACGAGAGAGAGAGAAGAAAAGCCTATTACCGAAGGGGAAAAAAACAGATAGAGAAATTGTAAGATAGTCCGAGTTTTATTGGGCCAGTGCAGAGAGAGAGAGAGAGAGAGAGAGAGAGTTGTTGATTGGGCCGTTCGCCTTACCAAGGGCTTTGGTGAAAGCTGGGCTGAGTTCCAACAGTTATTTTCCAATGATTAAGGGTGGGCCGGGTTAAGTCCGGACAATTTTGTGCGGGGGGATTCGAACAATGTGCACATGTTCTCGAGCCAAAGAGCTCTAGCCAGACACGTTGTTGCCCGTCAGGTTGAGTTTTTTTTTTTTTTCGAAGTCAGGTTGAGTTATATATTTGCAATTAGTAGGGTTGAGCAATAAGATCACTTTTACTTGGGAATTGGATTGGATCGATTTGAAAACCGGTTCACAATTCCGAATTAGAATACTGTGAACCAATTTGGCTCTAGATTCTAAGTGAAGAACCACCTAAAAGCCGAACCGGTTTCGTAAGGCTTAAAAATTCTAATTTTTTTTTCTAGCATCTTTTTCTCTATCTTTCTCTATTATCTCCAAGACTCCACTACCTCATTTAGGCAATTCACGACTCTCTCTCTCTCTCTCGGAAGTCACCCTCCTCCTCATTGTCGCTCATTTAAGCCTCACAAGCCTTGCTTGTTCTTGAGGGTTTTGGAATTTTTATTGTTTATATCTATACATGACTAGCTATTTATCTTATGGATCGCTGCTTTTGGCAGATAAAACATTTTTGGTTTCCATCTTTTATTTTAAATTTTTTTATTGCTTGTATTATTTTGTTGTAAAAAATGAAACCCAAAAAGAAAAAGATAGGTTCTTGAGTAGACCTTTGGTTTGTAGTTCGTTGGCCACATAATAGCTTATGCAACACCTGGTGAGTCGAGAAAATTAGGCCAACCTTTCTTGTATAATTGTTTTTAAGAATTCTATGGCAAATAGTATTCTTGTGCCAGATTGTACCGCGTTTAACTTAACTCAGTCATTCAGTCTCTCGAGCGAGACATGTGGAACACTTTAGGTACAGCAACTAATTTTGATTTGTCATTACCTCATTAGGAAAATGATATCAGCTCCTAACTAATTTAAGCACCAAAGACCAACTCTATCTTCAAAGCTTTGTAGAGATATAACCGTTCTATCATAAAATTTCTAGCGCAAACGCATCGACGCAACTATCATTCCCATTGCATCACTTCTCTTTATTGCAATGACACCAAACTCCACTCATAGGGGTACAAGAATACGGGCGAATCGTAGTTTGTAACACTAGGTTCCAGAGTGAATTCTGAGGTAACTAAAATGAGTTCCAAATTCCTATAATCAGTAACGAAAGAGTAGGTTTTTGGTTTCAAGTTTAGAGCTCACCTACCTTGAAACTAATTATTCTTAGCAATTAGTTAAAGGTTTTTGAGTGTTAAATGAAAACAAATGAGCTACAACTATATTTTTGTAGAAAGTTGAAAAAGAAGCCCCTTAACAGACAGACCCTTTTGGATTTAGCAAAAAGATAAAGAAGATGTTTTAAAGATGTCATCTTCGCCTAGGACATGATTTCCTTTCTTACCTAGAGAAATGGGCTTCTACGTTAGTCGAATGACGAGATGCGTACAAAAAGATGATATGGAGATTCGTATCTCGAGGAGATTTGTAAATTGATATGTCAAATTTTTGTTTAATGCATAAATATGTTCAGCTGACTAATTATATATAGGCGCAACACGTTACTTTTGACGAGAACTTCGTCTTCAACATAACACGAAGATCAAAAACTCTAAAATCTACATTTATCATTGATCTTATGTATCGAACCATTAAAAACTCACAGCACATGCCTCGCTCCAGACGCATCCTACTTCCATGTCCGATTCCAGAGATCAGACCCACATTTCCATCTTCCAATCGGGATCAAACGACAATGGACTCTAATCTAATCAAAGCGTTTGCTACCGGGTCAATTTTTGGCCGAGCATAATTAAGTTCGAAAGTACCTGCGGCCATTGGGACATTAGTTTAGACCGGAAAAGGACAAGGTATCCATCGAACGACGCATGCATAGTTTCAGCCACAAGTCACGGAGGATGGACGGGTGGGGGGGACACTGTCAATTCGCGGTTGACCGAGGAAGGAGCTGTGGCCCCCCCTCTCGAGCAGCGCGCAGGCCCCATCCGGCACCGCGACGGCCGCTCTCCCTGTCCCTCCTCCTCCTCACTTCCCCCCTTTTTCCTCGCATTTTCGACTGTTTCCAAAGCTCTTTCTGGTCTCGAGTCCATCTCAAGGCCCGAGCACCGTCCTGTTTTTCCAGATGGCCGACGGTGCTTAAGCAGCCGTGATTGGAACGATGTACTTTTTGTAACCCGTGGTGGAAAACTCTTGTGCCGGGCTACAAAGGGAAGTGAAATTGACCGTCTCTCTCCTTACGGTGGCTGGAAAAAAGAATGAGAAGAGAAATGAAATTTCCGGGATTCCCCCAAATGGGGTTTGGCTTTGACAAATCGCCCCCCTGAAGTGTGTACTTCGTCTCGATTTGCCGCCGGCACCAGCGAACGCGTTTGTCTCGAATGGTGGTCGAGTGCAAGTTGCGTGGTCCGGCCAATATTTTGGATACAGATGAGCTGGGGAGAGACGTTCTGTGCCGAGACAATTGGGTCCAATGTCAGGGACAATGTTAGGGATCGCATCGAGATAAAGCGAAAATGATATCGCACGAGGGGTAGTTTTAGAAATTTCCCAGGAAGGAAGAAAAGTTTTTCCCCATCGAGTATCATCACCTAATAACTTGGGGAACGGGCTCTTTCACATTAAGCAATGATTACATCTTACTTGAGATTAGAAAGAGATTCCCAAAAAAAAAAAAAAAAAAAAAAAAAAAAAAAAGATCATCACTAGATTTTACCAATAAATCATCTATATAGTCGATCGATCTTCATTTCATGAAATCATCATTTCCATCTTTTAGAAAGCAATTAGGGTAGTCTAGTAAAACAAGTCCAAATAAATAAAAATTTCAACGCTTCGCGCCTTCCAATTGAAAAGAAGAAGAGCTGCTAGGCGACCCAGAACATTTCTTCTACTAAATGAAATCCGAATGGCGAGTTAGGAAGAAAGCCTAATCAATGCTCGCATTGCATGACATGGTAGCTGCTACTGCCACATTGTTGTCATGACCGGCTGCAATACTATTGCCACTATGGTAGACTTCTTTTCCCTAATCTAGAAGTAGGGGAAGACTGACTTATCATCATATGATGGACTTAATGAGATCCAATCCATTTATATGGCTTATTAGGTCTATTAATTAATATATAATATATGCTCAATTTATTTATATACATATATAATGGACAATACATTTGTGATATCAATTAGACACGTAGAATTCATATCATAAACCTTAATAGAAGGTTGAGATTTAACAGCTTTAGCGTCGATTCCATCACTCTCTCTATATAAGATATTTTTTCAATGGAGAATGTATGCAATTCCATTATCACACTTTCGCTATTTCAAGTTGAAATACAGAGTCATCACAACCATCATAGAGGAGAGTGGTGAGAATTTAAATCCACAGGAAGACGTCTTCTCTCTCGTTTGATAATTTATAACTTCCTTTAATTTGGGTAGATTGTATCTATTAATTTAACATTATGTTCACGTGATTAAAAGATCTTATTATTCTAACATCTTAGACCAATTCTTATCCTTGCTCAGCAACGTCACCACCATCAACCGCCACCACCGAAGTGAAGTTACCGGGCTAATTGCCTCTGCTCGTGGATGAAGCAATGGCAGAGAGGAATTTGTGGCTTCAACCTTGCATCGCGAGGAAGGAGGACCACCCAGCCAAAAAGAAGACAAAATCTGAAAGGATGACCGTATAGTGCCAAAGTCAATGCGAGTCAAACAGTTGCTAAACAGAGCGCCCTGCGCACGAGCACGAAAGTCGAGATGCAAAATTCCCCCAAAACCAAAGAAGTGAATCGACGCGAGGGAGGGATGCGCCGCGATGCAGAGCCTTGAGATCATTCCGTCAAAATTTTCAAATAAAGTAAATTCGTCATTTTCTAAAAAATCAAATTTTTTCTCGTGTTAAATTTTTTATCGTCCCGGCCGAACTCGAGAGTCGAGACCACTGCGAGTCTGCGAGGCGTAGGTCTCCTCCTCCTCCTCCTCCTCCTCCTCCTGGTCCTAGTCCAATGTCCGCCATTTTTCTCGAGCTCTTTTGTCCTCACGTCGCCTCTTTTCACGTGACTCTCTCTCTCTTTCTCTCCCTCACATCTTCTCGAGACTTTGCGCAGACTCCAAGAACCTACACACTCTCTCTCTCTCTAGAAAGAGATGCAGATCTTCTCTCCACCATTTTGACCCCTCCCCTCCCTCTTCACTCCCACATTCTCTCCGCCGCCCACCATGCCTCCTCCCCTCCCGCTCCTCCGCCTCGCCGTCGCCGTCGCCGTCGCCGTCGCCGTGCTGACCCTCGCCCCCGGCCCCGCCGTCTCCACCCCTGCTCCGCCCCGCCCCGCGGCCCCTGCCCGCCCTTCCCCTCCTCCTCCCCCTCCCTACCCCTTCTCCGCCTCCCCGGCTGCGGCCACCCTTCCTTCCAGATCCGCTGCGCCTCCCCCTACTCCCTCCTCTCCATCAACGGCCTCTCCTTCTCCCTCCGCCGCTACGACCCCAACTCCTCCTCCCTCACCCTCTCCCCTCGCCCCGCGCCCCGCCCTCCTCCCTCGACGACTGCTCCTCTTCGCCGCCGCCGCCCGGGTCCTCCGCCATCCCGAACCGCACCATCTCGCTCTCCGGATCCCCGTTCCGCGTCTCCGACTCTTCCTGCTCGCGCCTCTCCGTGCTCCGCCCCTGCTCGCCGCCGAACCTCCCCAATTGCAGCCACTGCCCGTGGGAGTGTAAGCTCATCAAGAGCCCCGTCCATCTGCTCAGCGACTGCGGGCCCAATGCGCACCGTTTCAGCTCCGAGCAGGGTTGTCAAGCTGACGTTCTTGGCTATCTCGATAATGTCTTGAATTATGGGATCGTGGTCGAGTTCGACTTGGCTCAGGACTCCTACTTCGCGAGCTGCGGGGCTTGTCGGGCCGATGGCGGTGTCTGCGGCTTCAAGTCCAACGACCCGGGAAAGCAGTTCATCTGCTTCGGCGCGCAGTCCCGGATCTCGCCGCCGTGGATCCGGGGCGGCGACCCGAACCACGTTGCTGCGATGGGGCTCATCTTCGCCTTGACGTGCCTGCTGCTTCTCTTTTCGGTGATCGTCGCGATCTTCCGGTCGAGGCGTTTCGGGGCCTCCTCTTCCTCGGAGGAAGATCCGACCGTCGTCTTCCTCCGCCGCCACCGCTCGGCGAGCCTCCTCCCGCCGGTGTTCACTTACGAGGAGCTCGAGGAATCCACAGACCGGTTCGACCCGAGACGGAAAATTGGCGACGGCGGGTTCGGGTCGGTCTTCCTGGGGAGGCTACGAGACGGGCGGACCGTCGCCGTCAAGCACCTGCACAAGCACCACAATGCGGCGGCGGCGGCGCGCGCGTTCTCCACCAAGTTGTTCTGTAACGAGATCTTGATACTGTCGTCCATCGACCACCCGAATCTGGTCAAGCTCCACGGGTACTGCTCCGACCCGAGAGGACTCCTTTTGGTCTACGACTATGTCCCCAACGGGACTCTCGCCGACCACCTCCACGGTTCCAAGAGCTCGCGAAGGAAAGGCTCGCTGACGTGGCCGGTGAGGCTTGACATGGCGCTGCAGATCGCCACGGCCATCGAGTACCTGCACTTCTCGGTGACTCCGCCGATCGTGCACAGAGACGTAACGTCCTCGAACATTTTCGTCGAGAAGGACATGAGGATCAAAGTCGGTGACTTTGGGCTCTCGAGGCTGCTGGTGTTCGACAGGACGGGGAACCCATCATCGACGACCGGCTCGGAGTACATATGGACCGGTCCTCAGGGGACGCCGGGCTACTTGGATCCGGACTACCACCGGTCGTTCCGGCTGACGGACAAGAGCGACGTGTATAGCTTCGGGGTGGTGCTGCTGGAGCTGGTGTCGGGGATGAAGGCGGTGGATCAGGAGAGGGCCAAGGCGGAGGTGGGGCTGGCCGACCTGGTGGTGTCGCGGATACAGACGGGGATGCTCCACCAGGTGGTGGACCCCGCGATGGCGGTTGGCGGCGGCGGCGAGGCGGCGATGGAGGAGGGTGTCTCCGCCGTGGCCGAGCTGGCATTCCGGTGCGTCGCCGCGGACAAGGACGACCGGCCCGACGCGCGGGAGGTGGTGGCGGAGCTCAGGCGTATCCGGGGGCGCGTGCGCGGCGGGGCGGCGCGGGGTGGGCCCGCATTGAATGTCGCAGCGGCGGTGGTCCCTGCGAACGTGGCAAGGGAGTGAACTGGGGGGGTATTTTCGTAATATTCTGGAGAATTATTTGGAGGCAACGAATTTAAGAAATGGGGTAAGCATGTGGGGAAGAAGTTTGACTGGCGATCGCGTGATGTTGATGAGATTGTCGTCAGAAGAGAGGGAGTGAGTGTTCATCTCCGGAGGCAGGTTCATCGTGGTGTTGATGGATCTTTTTGTCTTCCTTCGTGACGCGCTTCTGTCCTGTTGTGTTCTGTTCTTCTTTTGGCTTTTTGCACGCAGATTTTTTGAACCCTCCTGAGATTTTGATTGGCTCTGTGTTTTGCCGCCCAAAAGACAAGGAGATGAGAGAGAGACCCATGCTTGTCATTAATACTTAATGAATGCAGATATGATCATGGTCATCAATGTAAATATTGATTTCGGCCGTGTTGGTTTCCTCTGTTTTTGCTCATTAGAATTGTCGATGCCTTTTATAACATCGTTTTCCTGCTCGTCCTTATCAAGGATTCATGAGTAGTTTCCCCTTTTCTTGCAAGAAAGTCAAAAGGGAAAAAGCTAAAGAGATGCTTTCCAATGATAATGTTGTTGTCCAGTAAACTTTTGGGTTTACACCAACTGCATTCATCTTATTACAGGGAAAAAGAGAAGGACAATGCCGGCAACATTGCAAGCTACTTGAAATATGCACTTTCCAGGGCTCGGAGCTTCTCGCTCATGGCCGCGGCTTCCGGTTTGCCCATCAGCTTGTAGCCTCTTTCCTGAAATGAGATTCGATAAATGCCAAAAAGTTATGAGGTGCATGAGATGGTCTCGACGAGAGTGTTCTTAACAAGGTCGAGTGCAGTACCTGCAGCTGCCACAAGAAAGGAGCACCCTCCCTTTTCTTAATCCGCTCCTCAATTGCTTCGGTTGCTGCATCATTCAGATTTCAGAATCAGAAAAAAAAAACCCACATGATGTTTGGACTGCAAATAAGCAAGTGAATGATATACCTTTTGTAGCTTGTCCAGTACTTAGTAGCATAATGAACCAGACTTCATTAAAAACATCAAGCTGCTCATCTGATGCCCCGATCATCTAGCATCACAAAAGTGTATTAGTCGATCCTCAGTGCAGTAGTCTACAGAGACCTTGGTCGCACAAGCTGACGGTTCATAAGAGTACCTTGCAGTTATTGGCATCAAAATCTGGACCCAGCACTTTCAATGCTTGTTCGTACTTACCTCTCCCATAATCAAACATAGCTTCTGCAAGCTGAAAGCAGTGGGAATAAGGGATATTCAAATTCAAATAAAGCAATCTTTTTGATTGTACAAGAAAAATGAAAGGACACTTATGGGAATCAATAACAGGATAAACGATTTGATGACTGGAAATAGCCGATCAAATCAAGTGTTCAAACTCATGCATACCTCTAGATTAGAAAAGTTGCTGGTGATAAAAAAAATAAAAATTGTGATTCTATAGAATGCATGATCAAGTGACATGAAGTTTAAAAGTATTTTTAAGAGCCCTAGAAGAGAGTAGAAGTCTAATTCTCCTAAAAAATAAAGTTGCCATGCATAGAAGAGTAGAGTAGTATTCAACAAACCAGGATCCCCCTATGCATAAATGATTGCTTCTTCTTGCTCATCTTAGAAAGTCTACATCAACAAATAAATTATAATAAGCAAATGGCTGCTGTGAAATAGAAGTGTGGTTGCACGAAGGAAAATCCTCGTCACCTGGATCTCAGGCCATTGAATAGTTCTTCTGCTTTAGAAAGTTCTCCCGAGTATGCCAAGGCCCATAAAATCAACAAATCAAGATGCCATTCGATGTGCCAAGTCTTCTGAACAATTTAACAAAAGTTCTTACATAACCGAACCATGAAGATCGTGAATTATGATGTGGAAAAGAATGCTCAAGTGATTTCATAAGTTGTTCAGACATAATATTTCCCACTTATGTAACACCGTATTTATCTATAAAGAAGCAGTCCTGCGAACCCTTTTTGTTTTTTTTTTTTTTTTTGGGGGGGGTGGGGGAGAGCGTTGGGGGTGGGGTTTTGGTCATAAAAGGAGAAGAAAATTCAGCATAAAAAAAAAAAAAAAAAGACCAATTAAAGGCACATATATTGTGGCCCATGTGTCAGTTTACTTTACTTCCATGAGGATTGTCTGTGTCAAACACTTAGACAATTACACTCATTCACAAAAGCCAGCAACAATCAGAAAATGCCCCATAGAACAACATAATTTCAAGCTACTAATATGAGCACCTGCCAACTGATGCAAACCACCATGCAGCCATCTGATGTCAATACTGGTCTAGGCATACGGTATTGGCAATGCACATGTAGGCCATTCATTTGCTTCCCAATGCTTGTCACATGAAGGATCAAAGCAGATCATAGTGCAAATTTGAAGGAAAAAACCCGATGTACTCACAGCAGGCTTGTACAAGGCAAATGAGAGGTTTCCAATTCACCATTAATAAAACAATATTTTCTGTAATAACAACCAATTCTTCAACAGTTCTAGATGTCGAAATAATTCAGCCAAATCCAATAGGAGGCAAAAGAAAAGAAATGGGAATGAAAGAAAAGTCCATACGTTTGATCCCCCCTAAAAAATATTCTCAAATAGAGGAAAAGGAAGAGAAAGCAGAAGAGGGAGTGAGAGCAGCAAGTATTCTCTTTCTGCACTCAAAGATGCTAAGGGTTAGCAATCTTGGAGGGTGTTGCTCACATTGCTTCTTTTCCATGGCAAAACAAGCAAAATATGGTTTTCACATCATTGCTGTATAATTCTGATATGTATACACATCTTTCTTTATAGATGAGGTACTGATAGGATAAATTAGCCTTATCCACTTAATTATGCAATCGGTATTGCGCTTTATCATGGTAATTCAGTCTAATCGGGCACTAAATTCTTGGACAACAAGGGAACGATATAACTCACTTGATCTGTCAAACGGCTGACTAAAACTTTTAGGCGTTCCTCATAGACATTTATGTGACCACGCACGTGAAGCCGCAACAGCAGACCTAGAGCATTTAAGTACACCTAGATCCACAGTATACCCGGTCAATTCATAGTCAAGATGATCAATGCACCAAATCAATTAAGAAAATAGATATTGACCTCAGCAGGCACAGCATCAGGTCTTTCCAGTTCCTTCCATATACAATTATCATATATATCAAGGACTTTTTTGATAGGAGAATGACCTTCCAAGTAGCAGAGTGCTACATGCCACCAATTGTGAGTTAACCTGAAAATGGAAAGTAACATTATAAACAAGAATATTGGAATTCATCATAATTCTCATTGATCGATACTCATACATGAATGATGAACAAGAGCTCCATGATGGTGAACATGCTTCCATGAAATCTACTGCTTCTTTAAAATGACACTCATACTGGAAAACATGGCACAACTGCACAGGGACATAGACAATATCAGTTCGAAATAATACATCAAGAAAAGATGTAGTTGCCATATTTGACGCCTACAAAACTACTTGCTGTATAAGGAGGCAATTGTTCAAAAAACCATTAGCTGAAAATAAACTCAAGGATTTATCACAGATTCTAATTGTTAAGCAGAGAAGGAGTATGTTATCATACTCACGGCATGCTGTGCCCAACAATCTTCATTGTTTATCTCAAAACCCTTCTTTGCCGCTTTCTCAGCTTCAGCCATTCGACCAAGCTCCAGTAAAGGAAAAGCAAGCATCCCATATACGTAATTTTCCTGTTGATTCTCTGGTAGAACCTGTTGAGTTACAGAAATTATCATATCAACAACAAAGGATGTGATTATAGGCGAAATGAAAAGAATGATGACCAATCAAATGCTTTGCTTGTTCAAGAAAAATAACAGCTACAGTTCTGGCACAGAAAAATAATGATGTTAACACGTTTCTATGAATCTTGGAATGACTGACAAAAAAAAAAAAAACTTTGACAGAAGATCGGCACTCTATTTATTTCTATTTCTTCATATATGTCTTCTGCTTTGACTATTTGTGTCCTTGCTGGACTAGTATTAGCTAGTATTGCGCCAACCAAAGTCGTTCTCTTTTACTAATGCAACTTCAACTTAAAGCCAAAGAAGAAGAAAGATAGAGAACCGGCAACCTGTTCAACAAGATTCAGGGAAAGATCTGCTCGACCCATGTAGAAGCATAGTATTTGAGCCCTCTTCAAAGATACCAAATCTTTAGGGAAATCTTTTAAGAGCTGCAGAAAATGAAAGAGAAGATGTTACATCTGGACTTTGGAGCCACACTAAATACCTAAATGTATGAAAACTGGAGCTTGTTTTAAGTATCAAGATCACTTGCAGTAAGGAATAAAATCACATGATATATCTTGTTTAGGCAATTATTTCATCAACATCTTTGGTGCATGTGTCTACACACACACACCCCACACACACACACACACACACACACACACACACACAATATATTTCTTTTTTATATGGCTTGGCTCATTAGATCTTCAATGGATCAAATTTCTCCATAAGCACTGCTCATATAAACAAGTTGCAAAGCAAAGGTGAGGAAACATCTAAGGAGGTTTTTATTCTCCTTCAATGAGCATTCCATACATGACCCTTTTGGCTAATTATACGACTCAACTCTAACATAATTATCCTCATATACCTGGCTCTGTTAGGTACTTGAATATTCCTCAACTATTCTGGTCCATTTACGGTTAATGCTTCTTGTCAACATAGTAGTTGAATAATCCCAACATATTACATAAGGCAGAGATTGTATAACTGTTCAATTTTCTGCAATTTTTTCCATTTCTCTGTGTAAATAACCCAATATTAGTTCACAATCACTAACATCTTCACCATCTAGAGTAAGGATGAGACGAACAACACCATGCATTGATAGGCTGAGAGGTCCCACATTGACTAACATGAGATCTTTTGACCAACATAATTATCCGACATACCATGCTATTATGAGTTACAAAAGGACATGAAACCCATTTCGACAAGACAAAACAAACTTCATAATGCAATTGTCTGAATGGTAAACTAAATCGTTAGAATGAAGGCATTTCCTTGCTAGCAAGACAAGCAATTAAAAGACCAACAGAGACAACCCTGCAATTACAATTTACAACGACCCTGCAATTACATACTAAAGAAACTGAGAAATATTTTTCCCACTAAAAAGAAAAGAAAGAACTCAAAAAACCTTTTGATGCAGCTCGAAAGCAGCCTCGTCGTCTCTGTTATCTGAAATCAAACTGCTGACGGCATTGAAAACTGCTTTTTCATATGGCGTAGCTTGTTCCTGCCCAACGGCAAATTTATTAACAAGTTAAAAGTCTAAACTTTCCGCTAACCCCCGTCGTAATTCAAGATAACAAGAGAGAAAAGACGAAGAAGAAGAAGAGAACCTCACCAAACGAGACTTCGCAGCTTGAAAACACGAAGGCGAACGAGAAGGATCGGCAGAACAGAGATAATGAGCAGCCAAAATGTTAGCTAAAACGCAATCCCCATCATGGTCCACCGCTTGAAGAATCACCGATCTCTTCTTACCGTAGCTCAACACCTTCGCGGACCCCAACAAGCTCGCATCAGAATTACGTCAAACACACGGCGCGCATCAATAAACAGAGAACCCGGAGACGCGAACCTGCCGGTAATAGGCGTTGATGGCGGAGACGCAGTCGTCCGACGAGGTGTTGACTCCGTATCCCCACGCGTCGAATTTCACGCCTTCTCCACCCATTCGTCGCCTCGACTCCTCCTCCTCCTCCTCCTCGTGCTCTCCTCCTCCTACCCGATTCCTATCGGCGAATGGCCTCGTGGCCGGCAGGCGCGTGGGACCCGCGAAGCGAGCTCGTGGAGAAGGAAGACGGGAGAGGAGGGAATCCTGGGACGAAGGGAATAGGTCCGAGCGTGTCGGATTCTTCTTCTATAAAAAGCTGCTCGCCTTATCTCTCTGGGAATCGGACAGGAGCCGTTTTGGGAATCATTGGAGTTGAGTAGGATTATCGCACCATGTGCTGGAAACGTACGTGTCAAGCCTCGACGGGATTTGGTCCATTGCTACAGGGCCATTTGTCGGTTTCAGCTTGGTTCTCCATCCCCAAAGCATCGCTTCTATGTGCTTTTGGATATTAGCATTTTTAGATTGATGATTGTTTATTAATTATGGTAATAAGCTAGTTTACTTATCTGGGCTCCGTAATAGGATAGTTTGGTCTATTCCTTTTAGGAATGATGACTATGCAACAGTAGCGATTTCTGAATTTCTAATATTTAATATGATTCTTAAATTTTTGATGCATATTTATAAAAATGCATTTTTATGTAGAGTGGCATAAAACTAGTATACTCAATGGGTTTGACTAAACGGTGAAGTTCATGTTTCTTTGATCAAGGGATCCTTTTATATACCTTTGTGAGAAATGCTGGCTGCTTTTTTTTGCCATTGCATAGCCTTCAATTAGAGGTTGTACGTCCTCCTGGCAATATTCCAATCTATAAAATATAGGATTTACTCATTAAGTGTCTTAGAGGCATTGATTGAACAACTAACTAGGGTAAAGTCAAACTATTTTCTTGCTATGCGTCGTTATGAGATACTACCTAGAAAAATTGAGAAATTCCAAATTTAGTACTAATGATGAGTACTTATGACTGTAAAATATATTTCACACAATGCACGACTTATTAAATTATATTTTCAAACGTTTCGAGAGCTTGTCATTTAATGAGGTTCACAAGTCATGATAATTAGCATTGGAATTGAAACTTACATGCTTCAAGAGTAATATGTCGAAGGGAGCTCATTGGCAGATTTTTTTTTTTTTAATTACAAGAGACGACCTTGACGAAGAAGGAGGAGGAGGAGGATAAATGAGGAGATAGAGAAGATACCTTGTGTAATTATGAGATACTACTAAGAAAAATTGAGATATTCCAAATTTAGTACTAATA
Source organism: Eucalyptus brandiana (assembly GCA_014182725.1). Lineage (NCBI taxonomy): Eukaryota > Viridiplantae > Streptophyta > Magnoliopsida > Myrtales > Myrtaceae > Eucalyptus > Eucalyptus brandiana. The sequence goes on from CM024669.1 coordinate 38,657,650, forward strand.
ATGAGTACCCATGACCTTGAAATATATTTCTTGATCCGTGAATTATTAAATTATATTTCAACACACTTCGAGAGCTTGTTATTAAATGAGGTTCACGGATGATGGTCATTAGCATTGGAACTATAAGTTACGCGCTTTGACAGTAGTGAAACGGCAGGGAGCTCAGTGGTGGATTTTTTTATTACAGGAGAAGACCTTGACAAGAAGAAGGAGGAGATGGAGGAGATACCTTGTGTAATTACGAGATACTACTTAGAAAAATTGAGATATTCCAAATTTAGTATCAATAATGAGTACTTATGACCCTAAAATATATCTCATGATGCACGACTTATTAAATTATATATAAAACACTTCGAGAGCTTGTCATTAAGTGAGGTTCACTAGTCATGATCATTAGTATTGGAAATACAATTTACACGCTTCGAGAGCAGTGAATCGAGAGGAGCTCACTGGCAGATTTTTTTTTTTTTTTTTATTACAGGGGAAGACCTTGGCGAAGGAGGAGGAGGAGGAGATGGAGAAGATGCCTTGCGTCTTCGCCTGCACGCAACACGTGGCTCGCACGGTGTTTATGTTAATCATCCTCCTTCTTCTTAGGACTAAAGTCGGGCGATTATCTCGAACTGGTACAGTGGTTTTGGTTAGCAAGCGAGGTGGTTTTGGTAATTGCAGAGGCAACAGTGGGAGACACGTGCGGGCGCTCGTGGGCTATCCTGGTAGTATTGGCCCACCGCCCGGTCCATCGGCCTTTCTTGAGGGGCGTATTTGGGATTTCGCGTCTCCCCTGCCCCCGCCCACTTGCCGGCTCCCGTGCAATCTGCGGGGGTTACTCTTCCTTGGGTTTCGGCCCAATTCGCATATATGAGATCCGGACAATCTCTCCCAAAGTCAGAAACCACGGTTGGATTAGAAGTGCTTTCGGTTGATTCTAATGTTATATAATTTTGACTATGATGCCTACCTGTTGGGCTGGGTCCGTTTCTTGTCGGATCCGGCTCATCATCTTAACGAAAAAAAGAAAATCGAAGGAAAAAAAAATTACAAGCGAGAAGTCCGAACTGTTGAGCTGGGTCCAACTCTTGTCGGATCTGGCTCATCTTCTTAAAAAAAAAAAAAGAAGGAAAAAAAGCGATGAATGCCCTTGATTTTTTTTTTGGTCGAAAAATGATCTTGATTTAAGAGAGAGAAAATAGCAATTTTCTGCAGCACTAAAAGAGAGGCGAAGAAAGGTTTCTTCGAAAAATAGAAGAGGAGGTCTAAATTCAACAGTGAAATTTTGTCAGAATTAAATGAAATTTTAGTATGTTGTTTGCGAGTCCAACAATTGCAAGTTAATCGGTTTTACTCGTAGAAACCCTTCTCTAAATCGTCTCTTAATTTCTCTAGCAGAGTGTTAGATATGCCTCAAGTTTGAGCAAGAGAAGGAAAGTTTTATAATTTAAGGAGATTTCTCATTTTCAATAGATTTCCTAATTAGATGGTTTTCCTAGTTGGAGAAGGTTTCCTTAAAAGAGGAAACCTACTTGAATTAGGAAACGCTAGCTTAATATGTATCACGATATTTGAATTTTTAATCTATTCAATATGATTGTTGAATTTTTTATACATATTTATAAAAATGTATTTTTATGTAGAGTGACATAAGACTAGTAAACTCAACGGATTTGCAATTGAAGGATGAAGTTCATCTTTGTTTTATCAAGGGAACCTTTGATACACCTCCGTGACAAATGCTGGCTGCATTTTGTGCCATTGCATTGCATTCAATTATAGATTGCACGTCCCTAGGCAATATTTTTAGTATGATCAAGCTATAAAATATAGGATTTACTCATTTAGTGTCTTAGAGGCATTGATTGAGCAACTAGGGAATCTCAAACTATTTTCCTGCTATGTGTAATTATGAGATACTATTTAAAAAATTTGAGATATTCCAAATTTAATATTAATAGAGAGTACCTATGATATTGAAATATATTTCACGATGATGACTTATTAAATTTTTAGAGTAAATTGAGCGCTCCATCTAAACTTGATATCAAAATCAGGACTCTAGTTGGAATCGTCCCAACTTTTTTAAATTCACACGCTTGGAGTTCACAGGTCATGATCATTGGCATTGGAAATAACAACTAACAAGCCAGGAGGGAAAGAAAACTGTCGCGTACATCAGAAGAAAAAAAATCGATTAAGACAATGTTATTGTTAATGACAGCGACCCGTGCACCACAAATGTTTTTTCGCAGGCAACTTGAAACCCACCAGTTCATGAAATTGTCGGGTGCAGAATCATGGCAAATGTATTTCTTGAAAATTAAATAATTTTAAAAAATAATAATTTATATTACTTATAAAAATAAAAGAACCAAAATTTCTTTTATCGTTTGTAAAAATAATTGTTGTTGATAACATTACATTTATTTTTATGAAAATATTTCCTAAGTAATTTATTTTTCAAGAAACAAATTGAGCTTTAGAAAAATATTCTATACTGAGAAGGGACCAAAGAACCGCCCAAAAGAATTGAGAAGAAATTGAATGACTAGGCTACGATAGAACAAGTTAGGATAAAAACAGTGAGAACTTTTAGAACCTAATTTTTACTTGACAAAACATTTGATATCACGTGCGACACTGTCATTAATGTAAAAAAATTTACTCGAAAACTTTAAAAATAAAAATAAAAACAAAAAATAAGAGACGTGGGTGGTTGACCATAAAAAGCTACCCCTCTCGTGGCAACCGTGGTATTATAAAATTAGGGGAAAATTTCAAAAAATGATCCTAAGTATCCTCATTTTTTTCAAATAAGGATCTAAAATAAACCTTATTTCAAATAAAAGTATGAAGTGCTATCATTTTCTCAAATAAAAGCGAAATGAATCTAGTTTTAAAATAAGAGTTCGAAATAGTTATATTTATTTTAAATAAGAGCTTCACTTTCCAATGGTCAATAACATTTTCGTCATTTTACCTTTTTTCTTTCCTTTTTTTTTTTTTTGTTATTCTTCCTTCTTCATGAATGACCGGCTTGCAAAGGGTTGGGCGAGGGTCGCCCTCACCCAATCCGTTGAGGGATAGCCTCACCTTGGGGAGGTCGACCCTTATAGTTGTCAGCAAGGTCGGCTCTCGCTAGCCCCAGGCGAGGCTGACCCTTGCCAAATCTATGGAGGGTGGCCTTGCCCACGGTTAGCAAGGGTCGTCAAGCCCTTACTAATCGTGGGCGAGGGCTTGCAAGCCCTCACTAGTCATGGATAAGGTCACCCTTGCTAGATTTGGTGAGGGTCGGCCTACAAGCCCTTGCTTATGGCCGGTGAGGACTTGACGACTCTTGCCCACTGCCGGCAATGGTTGTCAAGCCCTCGCTTGCCCTAGGCGAGGCCGAGGGTGGCCTCGCTCGCGACCACCAAGGGCTTGGAGGCCCTTGCTATTGTTGACGAGTGCTTGTAGACCTTCGCTAGCCCTTACTAGTGGCAACCCTCGCCATTTGGGTGGAGAGAGAAGATTTGGGCGAAAATGCCTTTGATCAATCAAAAAATTTAGGCGGTCAGTGACTGACGAGGGAAGGCCCTAATCTAAAATAACAATGGCCACTTCAAACTCTTGTTTGAAACAAAATCCACTTCATATCATTATTTGATAAAATGGGGGCACTTAGGGCCTTTATTTTTTTGGAATTTTCCTTAAAATTAGGGACAATTTCAAGAAAGGACCAAAAATGGATATTGTTTTAAATAAAGACTTGAAGTGGTATGATTGTTTCAAATAAAAGTTTGAAATGACCATGGGTCTTACCTCGCCGATTAAATTTTTCGACCGATTAAGGGCATTTTAGTCCAATTCTTCTTTTCTTTTTTATTTTTCTTTTTCGGCGTCGACCAGCGGCCGCTGGCAAAGGTTGGTAAGGGTTCAGCAACCCTCATTGGTTGTGAATGAGGCCACCCTCATTTGGAGCCAGTGAGGGCTCAACAACCCTTATCGACAACGAGTGAAGGCCGTTGAGCCCTTGCATGCCGCAGGCGAGGGCTTGCAAGCTCTCACCGGCCCTTGTGGCCTCCCTTAGGGTGAGGGTTGCCTCGCCCATTCGAGGTTGTTCTTCACCGAATAGGACAATGGTGACCCTTGCCTAGCCCTCTACAAGAAGAAGGAAGAAAATCCAGAAAAAAAGAAAGAAAAAAAGAAGAAAAGGGCAAATGACAAAAATTCCCTTAATAACCGAGAAGTCAAACCCCTTATCTTGAAACAGATAGACTACTTTAAGCTTTTATTTGAAACAAACATAATAATTTCGGAACCTTATTTGAAACAAAATCCACTTTACCCTTATTTGCGAAAGTGATGGCACTTTAAACTCTTATTTGAAATAATGTCTAATTCGGGCTTTTATTTGAAAAAAAACGAGGGCACTTTAGGCCATTTTTTGAATTTTCCCTAATATTGGTGATTTATTTCGTGTCCTCAACGGCTCTCCAAAAGATTAGTGGAATTCTAAATAAAGTGCATTAGTTTTCAAAATCATTTTAAATTTACTTCTCAAGTAATCAAGTTCAAAGCTCAAGAAACCTAGTTCGAAATTTTCTTATATTTCTATTATGTAGTGAATTTTTTTCCCGCTAATTCCCATGTGATCACAAGTTAATCGAACTCTTTTTCTCCCAACAAAATGAAACTCCTTTTCTATTTTAGCCTGTCTAGTCGTTAACCCAGAACATTAGCGGATGTCTTTAGCTAAACCGGTTATTAGAGTTTCCAGATGAAGCATCTGAACATGTATGACTGAGAAACTACTGTCATTGCTAGACAAATAATGATGATGTTAGCTCATCTTCATAGAAAAAGAAATCATGAAGTGCCTTGGCCTCCAAAACTCTGGGTTGTTTGGCGAAACATTTTTTTTTTAAGAAATGTGTTTAATTGATATTACTAAATTTATAAAATAATCCTACTGCATCGAATGTGCTTATTTGATCTGATAAGTTCCACATGTCAATGCCAAAATAAATGAATAAAATTTAAGAAAAGATGAGATGATGCTGAATATTTGGTTTGTTATTATTTTGCACTCAAAAGAAGGTAAGATATGAATAGGAGAGATTCATTTTGCCATAGTGCCGGAATCTGCAACCCCGCTTAGTTAGAATCATCAATTTCAACTTCAGGATTATATAATTCGAAGAGAGAAGTCCATAGGGTTGGGCTGGGTCCGCCTCTCGTCGGGTCTGGCTCATCATCTTCAATAAATAAATAAAAAAAAAGGAGAGAGAGAGAGAGAGAGAGAGAGAGAGAGAGAGAGAGAGAGAGAGAGAAGAAAACAAAGAAGATAGGGCTGAATGCTCTAGATTTGAAATAGAAAATAGCAATTCGCTGTAGCACAGAAAAAGAGGCAAAGAGAGGTTTCTTCGATAAATAAAAGAGGCGGTTTTGATTCCACGGTAAAACTTTGTCAAAATTAACTGAAATTTCAGTACTTCGTTTGTGAGTCTAACATCTACAAATTGATTGGTTTTGTTTGTTAAAACCCTTTTCCAAATCGTCTCTCAATCTCTCTAGCAGAGATTAGAGCCTTCTTGCTTCCTTAAGTTAATCCACCTTGGTAATTATGATATATTGTTGTTTCGCTTATGTGAAGAGCCTCTAGCCGTGTTATTAGCAATGAATTATTATGTATCTTATTATTCTTGGAGATTAATGGAAAAATTTTGAGTGGTCTCATGATTTTTCCCCCATTAAAAGTTTTTCGTTTTGCCTTGCTTTATTTTTAAGTAATATATTTACTATTCCAAGCTTGATATTTTGGAATATTGTGACTGATTCCTGCTTGGTTAATTGGATAATAGTTGGGTAAATTTTGGAGAATATATTGATCTATGACAAGAATAAACAGTAAATTGTGAACCTTTCTCTCCAATGGGAACCACTATGTAAACACTAAAATAGACCCTAATAACCAATCCAATTGGCGTATTGAATAGCGTGATCCGGACACATTTAGTACGCAAAGCCATTTGGCAAATATAAGAATGCATCGTGTGGTCTACTTTTCCCTTTCTCACTTTGGTACAAATATCTATTAACTCTCGCGAATGAGGAATGATTTCGCTTAAGTTATGCAATTTGAGCCTCCATTATAGTCCCAGCATCATCATTACACATTCAACGGCGCGAGGAGCAATACAATTGTCGCGGAAAAGCTCTTTTATATGATTCCAAGTGCTCCACTCAAGTCCCGACGCTTAGAAATCCTGTCTCGCCTTTTATTCTGGTGGAAGAGTAGGTAGATTCGGTTTCTTTATTAAGAGCTCAGGGAATCTGTTCGGATGCTTTTGATGGCAAATTCTACTCGTCCCTAAACTTTTATTCGATGCACATTATCACCTCTGAATTGTTAATTAATTACATAAGATCCCTGAATTTTGGTTTAATGTTCAAAGTCATTCTTAAATTTTCGATTGGTTGGATTAGGTCCTTCAACTATTCAATGTGAACTGCACATCAAATCACGAAAGCATATCATTCCACAATATGGTAGTTTCATCTCCTCCTTCTAACCTTCGGCTGAGATCATGTTCAAGTAAATACTAACCGGGGCATCTAATCGTCTGCGTGCTCGCAGAGTGTCTTGCTTTTCTCTAATTACGAATTTGCTTAGAATAGAGTAGTTAATTACGAGGGGCGTTATTGACATGATCCTATGCATTGTTTCGGCATTACCGAGGTTTATGAAATCCAACAATGCACGTTTGCGGATGCAATGCATGCGAACCTTATTTGCACCCACGAGAGCATGGCCTCTGCTATTCTTCAAACACGCAGCGAATTTCGTGAAGAAGGTACTTTTCTGTAATCATGATAGCATGTGTCATCAAGAACCCCAGCATGATCACATGGAACGGTATGAATCTTACTCAGATTTAATTACTCATCACGCAATCAAATAAGAAAAGCTGCAAGTTTTATGCAGTAGTCATAAAGGTTAACCTCTAAGGTTAGCGCAATTTGTTAGTATGTCATGGGTTTTCTAGCTCATAAATTGAAGATCACATGTTCGAATTATGCCAAATACATGCAAGCAGTTCTGGATCGAAGTCATATATATGTATATATGTTAGAGGTCCTGATTTAATCAGTTCATAGATTTCTTTAAGTCTATGCCCTCGTGCTTCTTCAGTTATCAAAAGATAAAGATTAGCCCAATGAGCTATCCATGCTTTTGAAATCCTAACATTTCCCTGATTAAAATATAGTTAAGGACCAACGCATTGAGGACGGCCTGCCGGAGCTCCCGGGACAACCGTACAATATGGTGAGTAGTTATATGAAGCTTCTTCGCGATTGGTGGATCTCATACACACTCGGGAACACGGCCAATTGGTAAAGGGTACACTGGATTGGCATGGCAGGGGAAATTATCTTGTCCTGAATTTTTGCTTTTGAGATTATAACCTGAAACTACACGAACAAAAACCATTATTTACATAGGCTCGCTACTTTGTTCGGTATAAATTTTAGAAAGAATAGCAATTCCAACCCTCAAGAACTTGATTTAAGTAATTGATTGTTTGAATCAGATTAGATGTGTCTTCCATTTGAAAAACATGTCTCTTAATCAAAATAGATGTGCCATGCAAATTGATAACTTATAATCACACATGATTAAGGTAATTTGCAAGTATCTGTGTGAATTAGTAAAATGTTAGGTTTGAGCCTATCATGATGCTAAAGAAAAGATTAAAAAAAAAAAAGATAGGAAGAAGGGTCCACAGAAATATGAAAGAAGTCTAGCTTCCCCAACCTAGCTTCCCTAACGCCTGTCCATTTGATATACAGCGGTGGCGGGCTGCTTGGATTCTCTCAATACAACACCTCGGAGAACATCGCACCAAACTCTCCATGCACCTACCTAAGTTTTTCTTCCCGAGTAGAAGGGAATACGCACCGAGCCAAACAGGGTCTTCCACCCTAGGGCGGTTCTCTCGCCGGTTCGATGCTTTGGCCTTTTAAGGACTTGCTCAGGTCCGAAGTTTGAGTCTATAATGATGCTAAGGAAAAGATTTTTTTAAAAAATAAAATAAAAGGAAGGTAGGAAGAAGGGTCCAGACTACAAAGCATCCATGGGGAATACAAAAGGAGAACCAACCTACCGAAAGTAACCCAAAAAACCCAAAGAATCCACGCAAGAAAAGAGAGAGTAGATCACACGCTCCCCCCCTTGGCCTTCCCAAACAAAAAAGCTAAGAACGATATGCAAAGTTGCAACCCCGTGCGAACCGGTCCTTGGATCCAGCAAAAGTTAAGATGAAATGAAAAAGGCAAAATCCCACAGAATTCCACAGCAACTGATGAGGAAACTGGGTTTGCACGATCGGTCCCATGGCTTTTAGTTACTCCCTCGTTTCGCAAAACATCTTTCATGATCTTGGGCTAATGGATAATGACGTAATAAAGAAAAATCATCTCAAACTCATTAATGCAAATCATACATGATTTATAAAACGGGAATACTCGATCGCTCGCTTAAGCCCCTTCCAATCCCCCCTTAAATAGAAGCAGCACTCGCAACTCCTCTCCTCTCACTCCACAAAAGAGAACATGAAGATCATCTCCTTCTTCGCCGTCCCCGCCTTCCTCTTCCTCTTCCTCTTCCCCTCGACCTCCGCCCAGACCTGCCGGACCACATGTGGCAACCAGCCCCTCCGCTACCCCTTCGGGAGCGGCCCAGGGTGCGGCGACCCCCGCTTCCAGGGCCACGTCAAGTGCGACGAGGCGCTGCAGAAGCTCACCCTAACCACCCACACAGGGTGCTATCCCGTCACCTCCATCGACTATGCCGCGCAGGTCATGTACATCTCCGACCCGACCATGTCCACGTGCGCGTGCTCCCAGGACAGCCGCGGCTTCGGCCTCGACTGGGATGCCCCCTTCTCCATCCACGAGAACACCATCTTCGCCCTCCTAGACTGCTCCACCTCCACCTCCCCCATATACAGCTCCACCACCCCGGGGAATTCCTCCTCCTCCTCCCCTCTCTGCGACGCCAAGGGCACTTCCATATGCAGCTTCCTCTACTCGTGCCACGCCATAAGCATGATGAACCAGCAAGTCTCCACGTGCTGCGTGTACGCGCCGGTAGACCTCGGGCCGGCCTACGAGATGGACCTCGGCAAGCTCAAGTGCGGCTCGTACTCGGGGTTCTACAGCTTCGACGGGCAGGAGGTGGACCCGGACCAGTGGAAGTACGGGATCGCGCTCAAGTACAGGTTCAACGTGTATAATGAGTACCCGAGCTCGTGCGCCGAGTGCGAAAGGAGCGGCGGGGCTTGCGGCTACGCCATGCCTTTAGACACGTTCGTGTGCAATTGCCCTGGCAGCGGGCTGAACACCACGTCCGACTGCTCCTTCGGGGCGTCCTGGAGTGAAGCTCCCGGGCACGTTCTTGCTCCCCGTACAGGTTAGCGCAGCGCAAAACAAACCTCATCGGAGCTAGTTTTAGTAAAACGAAGGCCAGTCTACTAAACTGATTTACCATGGGACATGGCATAGAGTAGATTTACATGAGGTGATGAGATTATATTGAACACCTAAACTGAGCGCGACATAATCTTCTATAAATAAATTTTAGTATAGTGAAAATTTTCTCCTAGGAGAAATAGAAGAACTAAACTCACACAAAATTTATAAATTGCATATCGGTTAAAATGATTTCCTAAAAAGGAGAGGAATCTCATTCATTTGCTAGATCATTATAGATGATGAACAATGGTAGGTGTTTAATTTGGTTTACAAAATTTGCATACTAGATGATGTGACATGACAAATTACAAATAGTCAATTAAACAAATGAGTCATATTCAATGATCTATAATAGTCCGCCACTTCATTTAATATATGAATTTTGGAAAACAGACTTAGAAAACATAGTATTTCTCTGTTGACAATTAGTTCCTGGAATATTCACGGCACATTGACTACACAATGTTTCTACGGCATATCTTCTCCTTCTTCAATTCGGCTGTTGTTTAAACCGTTCTTGATATTTACTAACTTTTGCTTCAGGAACATGGGCTTTGCTTCTCTCAGTGGTCTCCATTTTGTCGTTGGTCATGATCAGAGCGCCATAAAACCATCGAAGGAGTTCATAATAAAGCAGCCGGTCTCGGCCATGCTTTTCCGTGGAGAAGCTCACGATTCTTCGATCGCAAGGAAATCATGTATGCTTTCGCGATTCAATCATGTAAAGGAAACCAAGTCATCGCTCACTGATAAATGAATTATGGAAAGACTAGCAATAACCTCTATATTCTCTCTTTTCCGTCTTCCTCGCTCCTAAATAATCTCGGTATGACCAGGGGCCCGGAAATGGTTTTCTCTACTTCCTAACGTGATTCGCAAACTGGAGTCACCTCGGTTGTCGATTTCCACCTTTGAAACGAAAGGATAACATAAAGCTTTTCTATCCCATCTCTTTCAAGTCTCACATCGGCGTTGCGACTACAAAATCATTTAGAAAGGAACCCCCGAGGTAGGGTCAGGAACTGGCATGGTTGGTCTGATCTGATCCAGCTCACGAGAGATCCGATTCGCTCCCCCTTTCCTGAGAACTTGGGACCGGCCCCATGGTCCCCGGGCCGGCTCTAGCAACGACCGGTTTTTGGGGCAAAACCAGGCCGGAATCCAGGACTTAAAGGGGCAACATAGGCCGTCGTTTCGAAAAGGCTGAGTTTATTCTAGTTAAAGCTGATCGGATTCTAAAGTTAGACAGTATCAAACCATTCGCCTTGGGCCACGTAGAGAGCAATATCATATCGCATCGAATGTGATTCCTGCATCGGGGAGGCATTACGCTTCGTGGCCGCTGAAAACGGAATCACTTTCGTTCTAGCCTCTAGGGGTTGGCCTTGGCGGACGCAGGACCCACAAAGGGGGAGGGCCATTTTGCCCCATACTAGCTTAGCTCTTTCACCGTTAACACTTGATTAAGTGTCGTACAGAATATTGTATGGAAGCAGGGGCTCTTGCGCCAACTCAATTTTCTAGAACTTATGAAACAGTTGGAAGATTTTTAAGCTATATATTAAATTATTTTGACCTTAAATAACATTCTAACCCCCACAAAATTCCCCCTCCCCACAACAAAAAGAAGAAGATGCAAGACAATATTACATATTACCAAGTGATAAAGATTTGGGGCTAATTGTCCAGAAAATCCGAAACTTATTGAACAGTGGTGAAGTCATTTTTAAACTTTTCAATTACATTAATTTAGTTTTAAACCTTTTGACGATCTATCAATTTTATTGAAAATCATTGACGTAGATGTCAACATGAAAAACAAATGAAGTTAATGTGAATAAATTTTTAAATTTTTTTTTCTTTTATTTTTTTCCAACTCTGGGCCGGCAAGGGCGTTGCGGCCTGGTAAGGGTATGGACGCATTGCTGGTGAGCCTAGAATTGGGAAAAAAAGAAAAGGAAAAAAAAAAGAAGAAGAAAAAAACAAAAAACAAAAAATAATAACAAATTTAGGAAAACTTTAAACAAAACTTGCAAAAATTATTCATGCAACAATTTCCAACTATTATGGCAAAAAAACGATTCTTGGCTATGACAAAAAAAGTGATTTCTAACCAAAATTGGACAGAATGACTAAATTCACAGATCATTTAAACATTTAAAATTAAATTAGCACAATTTAAAGGTTTTTAATTGAATTGACGAATGTACAATATGTTTAAAATTTTTTGGACAATTTTCCAAAATATGAACAGTCCTAGAACCATGGAAGTACAGTTGCTTATAGAAAAGGGAGGACTACAAAACATTAATTTCCTAATGATTTTTTCAAGTGTGATAGCACAAAATGGATTTACTATAATAATGACTTCGACCGAATTTTGCCTCCACCGAGAATTGTTTCTTAATCCGTCGCGGGGGTTTCCCATCGGGTGACCCCATCCACCTAGCCTTTTCCAAATCATTATTCTCACTGGAGCACAGAGACAAAGCACTCGAAGAAGGACCAGATTCTAAAGCAAAAAAAGGTAAAAGATCCCTACCGACTGGTACTCGCCTCGCCCTGCCCCAGCAAAGTTTCGATCCTAGCTTCCCTCATCGTCCAGGGCTCTTCGAAAGCACGCGAGCCTCTCCTCAGATGAGTTCCGTAGGCTCGGTTTAGGTAACGCTTTGAGGATAGAAATCTCTCTATTTCAGGCGGTAATGACAGACCTGCTAAGCCCTTCTTCTTTTTTTCCAGTCGGAAGATGGAAATATCGGTGGCATTTAGTGCAAGCCCGTTTAGCTAAAACAAGATATGCTCAAGCATTCCCTTTAAAAGAGACCCACACAGTGTCTTAAGTGAAGAACAATTGTTGGCAGTTTATTTGTAAAATGAACTAAAAGACGTCTTGTCGCATATCCAAAAGATATAAGTGCGCCCATTGATTAAATTTGTCACTAATTATAATTTATCATTATTTTTATTAACCATTGTGTCATATTAAAAGAGTGTAACTGTTCATAATAGAGTGATGATTATTTTTTAATTATTCAATTTGGAATTTTATTATTATTTTTGCTCAATGATAAGTTATGTTTGCTCATATATAACTTTTTAACATTTTGAGAGTTGTGTCTATTCATAACCTTTTCTCCTTGAAAGGTTATAACTATTTGTAAATTATGAAATTCGGAATTAAAAAAAAAATTGTCTTTCAAATATGTTTTCTAAGAAATATTTGTTCGAACATAATTTTTCCTGAAAGATTGCATTATGTTCTAAAAAGATTGATATGTGTGTATAAATATCATAGTTTTACATCTCAATTATTATTCACTTTTCAATTTTTCTTTCTAAAAACAGTACAACCATCTTTTTCAATTGTTTCCTTTTGAAATGTCCTAAAAAAATAGCAAAATTATTATCTAGTTTTCTTATTGAGATTTTGTTGTATTCTAGAAGATTTTTCCAGTAACTATTCACAAATAATTTTTAAAAAAAAAAATGTTATCACGCCCCAAAGTTTGATTTCATGATTCTTCTTGATGTTGATTGGAATTTCTCCAACAGCAACAACAGCGAGGAGTTCAGATCACCAAACAGCTTTCCGATGTGCAAACATCAGTCGTTTTCTCTCGAAAAAACTGCGCTCCAAACTGCAAATGCCAAAAGGGTTCGGATAGTTTGCACTCTCGAGTCGGGCGATTTCAAGCAGTCGCCGGAGAGCCGTAGTTCAAACACATGCGCTCGCGGTCCGTGAACTCGGTTGTGTACCGATTGTTGGACACCCGACGATCAACTCGCGCTGCTTTTTCATTCGCCCCTGCTTTTGGCAGAACAAGATCGACTACGGTCGCTCGATAGGGAAGCACCCGCGCGGCAATTTTACGAGCAGGGCCACTATGGGGAGAGACGTCCGAACCGACGCAAGGCATTATGTGGCAGTTGCGTGATCAACCGGACTTAAGCCTGGGAGCCTCCCGCAAGAACTGAGCAGCAACTACATAGCACTGGCTCGATCGCCACGGTCCCCCCCGGTCGACATTCTAGTCGTACCCTACCTGCCTATTGGATCATCGCAGGGCCCCAATCGCTTGGGACACCAACATCACGGACGATGCCGATGGTTGCGACGATGCTCGGACCCCACGCGAGAGGGGAAGGGAAGTTTTCATCGCTCTTTGCCAGATGAAACAGTTACCGGTATCGCCACCCAAATGGCAAAAGGAGATACAGTATAGTGACGCTCAGTCCATGAACACAGTCTATCACCAATTTCATTGTCACTGCATGGCACTCGGTTCATGTAAGTCGAATGCACGAGTCATCAGATTCAATGAGATTTGCGTGAGGCTCCCGCGAATTCGACCGCTCCTACTTGGAACCGACATGAACTTGGTGCTCGCATAAAGTAGACATGCCGGATCCATGCTATCTCTCAGAATGGCCTCGCGTCTATCCAAGTTCCAATGCTCCGGTGAAGCAAATGCTTTCGAAAGTCTTGGCAGTTCGTCGAAGCCGGGTCTGATCCCCGACATGTCGTTTCATCCATCGAGATAGGTCAGATATTCAAAACCCACACCGGTTCGGCAAGAAGGTCCAAATGGCCCGACCTCAAATCAAATGCCTCAAATCGCAATCGATTTGTCACGTCGAAATTCGGACAAACATTCTCTTCAAACCAACCAACCGATGATGGGAGCTCTGAAGTCGAAGAAAAGGAAAAATAAGGGGGGACATGTCTCAAGGCAAGAGGCACACAAAATGATATGAAAAGCTCTCCTCTTTTTTCTTTTCTTTCTTTTCCCGATCACGACAGAAACTATACATAAACAAAAAGAATAGTTAAAACCAATAACGCAACTCCCAAACATAAAACGTAATATTCCCTTTTTACGTGAATCATGCACAGAGGAGCAGATCAGAGACATCGCAGAGCGCTCGAAACAGGACAAGCCTCCCGGCGATTCGTACGAAGACGCTAGATTTGCTCGTCACCCTCTTGTTCCTTTTCTTCATCCTTGGTTACATCATTTTGCTTTGTCCTCGACCTTTGGAAATCCCCGCATGTCATTCTTGTCTCAACATACTGACTGTCCTCCTTAGGCCCTGTCTCCTTATTATATATATAGATACATCAGCATTCGCACGTTCAACCGAGCCCCGGGCAGGAGATCAGCAAAAGAACCTTGAGACAGCAATCCGATCGATCATCAATCATGGCGGTGCCCACGTTCCCGACGGTCGACCAGTGTGCATCGATTGGGCGCGAGAAGCACACTGTGGTGGCCGACCTGGATGGGACCCTGCTCCGCGGCCGGAGCTCCTTCCCCTACTTTGCCCTCGTTGCCTTCGAGGTTGGCGGGGCCCTGAGGCTCCTCCTCCTGCTCCTGGCCTCCCCGCTCGCAGCCCTCCTCTACTATTTCGTGTCCGAGTCCGCCGGGATCCAGGTCCTCATCTTCGCGGTGCTGGCCGGGATGCGGGTGGCCGACGTCGAGTCAGTGGCCCGTGCAGTTCTGCCCAAGTTCTACACCAGTGACCTCCACCCGGAGTCGTGGCGGGTGTTCTCCGCCTGCGGGAGGCGGTGCGTCCTGACCGCGAACCCAAGGATCATGGTTGAGCCGTTCCTCAAGGACTTCTTGGGGGCCGACATGGTTTTGGGGACCGAGCTTAGGACCTACAAGGGGAGGGCCACTGGGTTCGTGAACCAGACAGGAGTGCTCGTGGGAGACAAGAAGGCGGCCGCGCTTCGCAAGGCGTTCCAGGAAGATCAACCGGAGATTGGCCTGGGCGATCGGCAAACCGATGCCCCCTTCATGGCCTTGTGCAAGGTCAGTATGATACGGTTAGGGAAAGCAGTTGTTTTTTTGGCAAGACATGCTTTAGCAGTGATCATCATTTTCACCTACCTGAACCATATATGATATCATAGTCTCCAGGAGTAGTAATAAACACATTCCTAAAATTTTTCCTAAGATCATTTCAGAGGCAAAATTGCAATGAGACAGAAATTAGAATAAAGGTTTAGATGGCGGAATTGCGATGTATTATCCGTACCAGCTGCTTCATTAGCCTAATCGAAGATACCTTGTGCGGCAAGTCTCGAATTCTGATGGAACCGAAAATATTGCAGGAGGGATTCATCGTGCCACCGAAGCCGGAGGTAAAGGCCGTGGCTAACGACAAGCTTCCGAAGCCAATCATATTCCATGATGGGCGGCTCGTCCAGAAGCCAACCCCTCTTGTGGCCCTCCTGACCATCCTCTGGATCCCCATCGGCTTCCCCCTCGCCTGCCTGAGGATTGCCGCTGGGGCACTCCTCCCGATGCCCCTCGTCTACTACGTGTTCTGGGCGCTCGGCGTCCGCGTCACTGTCAAGGGCACGCCCCCACCGCCGGCCAAGAAATCCATCGGCCAGTCAGGCGTGCTCTTCATCTGCTCCCACAGGACGCTCCTCGACCCGATCTTCCTCTCCACGGCGCTGGGCCGCCCAATCCCTGCGGTCACCTACTCCGTGTCCAGGCTCTCCGAGGTCATCTCGCCCATCAAGACCGTCAGGCTCAGCCGGGACCGGGCCACCGACGCGGCCATGATCAAGAAGCTCCTGGAGGAAGGCGACCTGGCAATATGCCCCGAGGGGACCACCTGCCGCGAGCCGTTCCTTCTCAGGTTCTCGGCTCTGTTCGCTGAACTGACCGACCAGCTGGTGCCGGTGGCGATGGTGAACCGGATGAGCATGTTTCACGGGACGACCGCTCGCGGATGGAAAGGGATGGACCCGTTCTACTTCTTCATGAACCCGAGCCCGGCCTATGAGGTGACATTCCTGAACAAGCTGCCGGTTGAGCTGACCTGCACAGCTGGGAAGACCAGCCACGAGGTGGCCAATTACATACAGAGGATGATCGCCGGGACGCTCTCGTACGAATGCACCAGCTTCACCCGGAAGGACAAGTACCGCGCGCTCGCTGGCAATGACGGGACGGTCGCCCAGAAGCCGAAGCTTCCGGCGAGCAAAGTCATGGGGTGCTGACTTACTTTCCCCGCCATGAGAGATCTCATCTCGGATATGGAAGAGCAAGCATAGGAAACCGATGCATGTTATAGCTTTACTACGTAGTCCTTACGCCTCTAAGGGTGCGCGCGCCAGGTCGTGAAACGTTATCTTCTTGTTCGATGCCAGTGTTTTATGTTTTACCCAGAAAAGCTTGGAATAAATGATAGGGAGAAATCTCCCAGACATTCTTAGAATTGGGGCGATTGCGGATATTGCTACTTTATCATTAGTTACAAGACTATATATTGCTATATTTTGCTTTCAGTATGTAAGTTGGGATGCTTATTCTTGGTTCCGGATAATAAGTTTATAAGATATATCAAGACCTTTAAGTTTTTATTCCTTTCTCTTCCAATTGTTTTTGGAATAATGACAGGCAAATACTCCATAAACTTTTGCCCGAATATGTAATGTGATCTTTGAACTTTTAATTTTTTCATTGTGATTTCTCAACTTTACCCCGTTGCGTAATGTGGTCCCTAAATTTTTAATTTATTTAATGTAATTCCCAAACCTTTGATAATTATATGAAATTATTCAATGTTGTCATTCTATTTATTCAAATTTAGGAATAACATAGAACATTTTCATATTATTTAATGACTAAATTGAACATGTATCAAGAGTACAATGACCACATTGAACAGTTTAAAAGTTCAGAATTACATTACACATCGGACTAAAATTTAGAGACGGCATTAAACAAATTAAAAGTTCAAACACCACATTGCACATTGAGTCAAAATTCAAAGATCATTTGTGTTATTTTCTCATTGTTTGTCAGAGTCTAAACTTTGATTTAATGTGCAATGTAGTCCATAAACTTTTAATTTGTTCGATATGGTCAATAGAGCTTTAGTACATGTTCAATATAGTGCTTAAACTATATGAATATGTTGTCGCGCCCCAAACCTCGAGCGCGCCAACATTCCACCATGGGCATGCAAATGCGACATTCCCAGGTAGTATCGCCGACCCCATTCATTTATTATTGCGCAAACGGAATGTATTATAAAACCCATGACAATGAAATACGAGATAGAAAAGTAGGAAGCAAAACCACAACATAACACTTTCATAATTCAACAGAATTACAAACAGAAGCCTACAGCCAAAAATCTACAAAAGATCGGCTCTTAAAGAGGAACTGTCCTACGACCTATAAGTCGGACACGTTCTCCAATCCTTATGACTTCACCTCTGTAACTCCTCAAGGCCAACGAAAGATATCTAGCCGCTCCGTCCACCAGGGACCTGAAATTTTAATCCCCAAACCGGGATGAGACGTTCTCTCAGCAAGTTCAACCCCCTAAACTCCTATTAGAAAGAAAATACGCCCAAGGGTGGCCTAGCCACATCACACAGAGAACTTACCTCGCCTCAATTCCTTTCTGCAGGTTAACACAATTTATATAATTCAACCACATGCAATTATGATAACCAAACAACTGCGGTACAATCACATCATCAGAATAATTCAACCACTTGAATCGTCTCAGCGATCAATCGACTTAGCCGATTACATGTCATTCCAGTAAATCAATCATTGCTCTCAATCACGGCCCCATAAGAAGGTTTAACAACCAGTGGCAATCACGGCCCCACTCGGCAAAATTAGAATTAGTGGCATTACGGCCCCACTCGGCACAACCTTTAAAATGTGGTAGATCCCAGCCCGATGGGCACGACCTCTAGTAGGTGGTAATTCACAGCCCGGTTGGGCGCAGCCTTTATCAAGTGGCAATTCACGGCCGCACTGGGCGCGACCTTTATTAGGTGGCAATTCACGGCCCCACTGGGCGCGACCTTTATCAGGTGGCAATTCACGGCTTCACTGGGCACGACCTCTAACAGGTGGTTAATCACGGCCAATCTCCCATCAATTTCCACACTTAGGATTTTATAAAGAATCCCTATTTATCGCAATCACACTTAATTTGCCACAACCAATCATAAATTTCAAATTCTAAATGCACAGCAGCGATCAACACGAAATTCTAAGAGAATAAGGTCCTGACAAAATTTTCGAAAATTTAATAAATAATTAAATTTATTCCAAAAATAATTAAATAATAATATCCATATTTTTCACGGTCCACACTCAATTTATAATATCCAATCATCAATTTCAAAATTTGACTACACAAGTAGTGATCGGCACAAAATTCCGAGCAACCTGGGGTCAAAAATAATTTTTCATTTTTTAATAAATAATAATATTTTAATAATTTCGGAATATAATATAATATTATAAATTCCAAAATTCGAAATCATTAAATAATTCAAAAATAAAACCCTATTATGTCACATCAAGGCTTTATATTAAAATAAACATACTTAACTTTAAACTAAACACACTTTAACTTAATTAAACATCCTAATCTAATCCTCAACCAAATAAATTAAGCTAACCACCTAAACTTACTTAACTTAGACTAAGCACACTTAGGGCATCATTAACCGTCTAATCAAGATTTAGTGAACTAAACTCATCGGATTAGCGAGCCGAGCGAACCAAAACGACGAGGACGACACGAGGATCGACTTTCCTCAAGGCAGGCCGAGCATCCGGACTCGGGAAGGTGGCCAAAACGGGCCAAACACGGGCTGAAATACCCATTTTCTGCAGCTGCTGATTTAGGGCCGAGAAGGGCGGATCCGGCGTCGAAATGGGCGGAGGAGGGCGGCGGCAGCTTGACGGTGGCGCGGACGGGCGAGGCGGTGGCCAGGCGAGGCCTCACGGCGGCGGAGACGAGCTCTAGCAGCTCTTGGAACGCGCGAACAGGGGCAGACGGAGACAGCTGGGTGTTGGCCAAGTGCGGGCGAGCGAGGAGCAGCGGCTGTGCGGGGTGGTGGACGATGCGCAAGCGGCGGACGGCGGTCCGACTGGGCTGCAGCTAGCCTCGGCGTGCTCAGATCTGATGGGTCTTCGAGCAAGAGCCAGAGATGGAGGAGAGAGAGGCCGTGACGGGAGAGGAAGGGGGAAGACGGAGGGCGTGCGGCCAAGGCAGAATGGCGACGGCGGGTGCGGACGGCCGACAACGAGCGGCTGAGCGGGCGGCGAAGGGCTGCTCCGGCTTCTCCTCTGCAAATTTTCTGGTCTTCGCACAATGAAGATGGAGGAGAAACCAACGGAAGGGAGAGAGGAAGGAGAGAGAAGGAGAGAGAAGGAAGGGGGCAGTTTCTTTTCTTTTTCTCTTTCCTTAATCCAAAAAAAAATGGCCCACCATGACATCATTGATGTCATGCCCCACTCACTCAAAACTCCCACAACCTTATTCCAATTGATTCAAATTTTATTTTCCGTCGGGGCATAAAATATTGTATAACAAATTCTTCAATTCCACTTGATTCTCTTCCAATTGAATCAAATTGAAGTCTATAAAATTAATCTAATGTCACCACACTTCAATTCACATCTTCACTTGTTCATAGAACCAACTTAAGTCCTAAAAGCGCGATCAAAGGTGGGCCTACTAATTTCTCGAGCCAAATTAGCCATTCTCTGATTTAATCGCTGAAAAATTCTAATTACATAAAAAAATCTTCTGAAGATGAGTCAATCATCCTGAAATGATTTGTGACACACCCAGACTTCTAATTTCTGAATTCGATCTCAATTCCACGGTTAATTTCACTTTGGCACGATACTAGTGCAGCCCAACCTACCGGGTAGCCTTTAGAAATTTTCATGCATTTGACTTGTGGTTGATCATCTCAAGCCACAATGTACATCTTTGAAACATTAGCGACTTTCGGTTGTCGGGGTAATGTCAAGGTTTTAAATACAGACACAGGGTACCCAATCAACAGAAAAGTCGGTCTAGTACCGATCGACAAGAATTGTGCGATCTGGTGGAATCACCCACATCTGATCACATGCCTCTGTCGAGTCGACCTATCTCCGATCTCTAATCGATTTTTAATTGTGCCGTAATGACCCTTGCAGATTAGCTTGGTCGAAAGATCGCTTCTTGATCAAATTCTCGAGTCTGATGCATTAGAATTTCCTAACGGCTTCACCTAATAGACTAGTTTTCACATGAGTGGCCGACTCAAGGAAAAAAACTATATGCGTGCCAACGAAATACCCGTCTCAATTTATTGAAAATAGAATTGGAAAATCGGGATGTCACATGTGTTCAATGTAGTCATTCCATTAATTCAAGATCAATGTTAACATTTAGTTTTCATATAGTGTGGTGACTAAATTTAATATATATATAAAGTCCATGAACCACATTGAATAGTTGAAAATTTCACAAATTACATTACACATTAAATTAAAGTTCATAGACCACATTGAACAAAGTAAAAGTTCAAAAACCACTTACACATCGGATAAAAATCAAGGTTCGTTTATGTGATTTTCTGATTGTTTTTCGTATGATTTTGTTCATCTATCGTCAATCGACGAAACTGTACTGCTATAAGCGATCGGCCACGTGGAAAAATCTAATCAAAATGCATGAAAACTGCCTGAAATATTTTTCCCCCTAACCTCTCTCTCTCTCTCTCTCGTATTCCCCGCGATTCTTCGCCTCTGCGTTTCGAGCTCAATCCAGGATCATCCATGGCGATCGGGAAAGCACGTCTCCCTCGCCGAGCCATCTGAGAAGCGACGCCGCCGAGCATTGCAAGGGAGGATCTCAGGGAAGCGACCATGTCCTCTCTCTCCGGGACGTCGTTCTCGTCGAGCAGGGGCGACTCGGCGGATTTCGACACCGACTTGACCCTGAGCGACAGGCTCAAGGCCTTCAAGTCCTCGCGCTTCGATCCGCATGCCTACTTCACCTCCAAATGCCAGACCATGAACGAGAAGGTAACCGCGCTCGCTCCCCCTCCCTCCTCCGTGCATGGAACGTCGCGAACGCACGCCGTTCGCGCTCGCGCTTTTCGGCGTGCGCGGATTGATTGATCGGTGATGAAACTTTCTGGAGATCGATGCGGCGGCGATTTTCGTCGGTCGGTGAAATTTGAGCGCCCCGTGCATTGTTGTTTTTTGTAGGAAATCAGGCATCTGTGCGCTTACCTGGTGGATTTGAAGAAGGCGTCGGCAGAGGAAATGCGTAAGAGTGTTTATGCTAATTATGCAGATTTCATACGGTTAGTGAACTTCTGTTTGAATCATATGTTCTAAGTTCCACGAAGGAAAACGCCATAACTTAGATGCCGAGAGTCGCTTTCTCGCTTTCTGGAGACTATCATGCATTGCGCTTTTCGCTTCACCGATCGCCTGCTTATTGTATTGAGCTTTCCTCTGATATCCTGTACACTAATTGCAACCGAAATACTAGGTTTCCTCAGTCATCCGGAATGCATTATTGCCATACTTTCTTCACTGCTGAATAGACAATCCATGCATCAAAAATTGGAATATGGTGTTATAAATGAATGGAACAGATATATGGATTCGGCATGACATGTACCGGAGTAAGACATTCGACATTTCATTTGCTTGTTTGATTTTTTATATGCAGCACATCCCAGGAGATATCAGACCTTGAGGGGCAGCTCCTGTCCATGAGGAATCTGCTATCCTCTCAAGCAGCTCTAGTCCAGGAATTGGTCGAGGGTGTCCGTGTTGATTCTTTAGACACTGGTTCTGAAGATTCGACTGCAGAGGATATGCAAAATTTAGAAGACACACGACCTTCCAACATGGAGAACTGGTTGATAGATTTTGTGGATACCCTCGAAATTCTATTAGCTGAGAGGAGGGTGGAGGAAGCGTTGGCTGCTCTGAATGAAGGAGAAAGAATCAAAGAAGAAGCTATTAGTAGGAGGACATTAAGTCCAACAGCGCTATTGTTACTGGAGACTGCCATAACAGAACAGAGACAAAAACTAGCTGATCAACTAGCAGAAACGACTTGCCAGCCTTCAACACAAGGAGTTGAACTTCGTTCAACGATTCTGGCTGTCAAAAAACTTGGGGATGGTCCTCGTGCCCATACATTGCTATTGAACTCTCACCGACAGAAAATGCAGTGCAAAATGCAAAGTCTTCGCTCATCTAATGCTCCATATGGAGGAGCTTACACTGCTGCCCTTTCTCAGCTTGTCTTTTCAACAATTGCGCAAGCAGCTAGTGACGCCTTGGTTGTTTTTGGTGAGGAACCTGCATTGACATCTGAGCTTGTGACTTGGGCTGTCAAGGAAACTGAAGCCTTGGCTCTTCTCCTAAAAAGGCATGTTCTTGCCTCATCGGCAGCCGCAGGTGGTTTAAGAGCTGCTGCTGAGTGTGTTAAGATATGCCTGGGTCATTGTTCTGTTTTAGAGGCTCGTGGGCTGGCCCTTTCTCCTGTTTTACTCAGACTCTTTAAGCCTTGTGTCGAACAAGCTTTGAATGCCAACTTGAGAAGAATAGAGCAGAGCAGTGCTGCGTTAGCTGCTGCAGATGATTGGTCACTTGCTTATTCTCCACTTGGCGGAAGGCCAATGCGCGTTTCTTCCTCCACGTTCCTCGGTAGTGCAGCCGCAGTGCATCCCAAGCTCTCAAGCAGTGCAAACAAATTTAATACAATGGTTCAGGTAAATTTCTATTCTCATTCAAGTCTAGAGGCTGCTTTCTTTGAAGGCAAATTCCAGATATGTTTATCTCATCTTGTCATCTCACCCTGCTACACATTTCTAGTTTTGTTTGAAAAGCTAAGGGATCTTGTGCTATCCTTTTCTTCAGCAGTAGATTTTTATTATGGCCTCTCCTTGTAGCATCCCTCAGGAGTTCTACTTCAATTGCAAAGTGATGAATCAACTCAATGCGTCATAAATCATCATTGAAGTAATGATTTCCATCTCGATTACTTATTAAAAATGCATCCGATGGTCTTGCCCCTACCATACAGGAATTTCTTGAGGATGTCAGTCCACTTGAAAGCTTACAGTTAGAAGGCCCCACGTTGGAAGGTCTGCTACAAGTATTCAACTCGTACGTCAATTTGTTGATAAATGCATTGCCAGGGTCAGCAGAACAAGAAGAAAACCTTGAATATTCTGCCAGTAGAATTGTGAAAATGGCAGAGAATGAAAGCCAACAGACAGCTTTGTTGGCCAATGCATCATTATTGGCAGATGAGTTGCTCCCACGTGCTGCCATGAAGCTATTGTCCTCTCACAGTACCAGCAAACTTGAGGACCATCCAAGAAGAGCTCCAGACAAGCAAAATCGTTATCCAGAACAAAGAGATTGGAAGAGGCGTTTGCAACGTTCAGTTGATAGATTGCGCGATAGCTTCTGCCGCCAACATGCCCTTGATTTAATTTTTTCAGAAGAGGGCGACATCCGTCTCAATGCAAATGTGTACATCATGATGGATGACCTTATGGAAGAACCTGAATGGTTTCCTTCTCCAATATATCAGGTAAAGCAGTGCAATCTGTGTCCTTCAGATAGTCGTGTAACTGAAGCGGCAATGCAGTACAGTTTGTTTCTTATCAATATTGTGAAACTGAGGTTTGATGCCCCAGGATGAGTTTGCACCAAATATAATAAGAAAATAACAGATATCTTTTTCATTGTCTAATGATATCCACTTGGACATGATTTTCAGTGGTTGATTTTATTCAAGGAACATTACTCCACGCCAGACCATCAATATTTCTTTGACACTGAAATATAGTGAACTAGATTTGTATATCAGAAACTGAGGCTCTGCTAACCCAAAAAACCTAATAAATTTATGCCACCCGCTTGGTTCTGATTTTGCTATTTGATGGCACCATGCGACTATTGCAATCTGCTTCATGAAACAATTGTCTTCTGCTTTTGTTTATATTTTAAGGTCATGTTTGCATCGAAGCCGAAACAACTTCACCAAGGAAGATCATTATATTTGAGTTCTCATCCTGCATACATGGATATCATTACCAACTTCCTTATTGCTATAGTTCTCATAATGGTATCTAATCATCAAGACCATTTGATTCGTTGTGTAGTCCATCTGTAATTGATGTATGAGGGGCCCATATTTGATTTTGATCAAAAGTTTCTTTTGCCATGTGGACGTCTGTCTTTTGGTTTTTCTTAATGTGTTCAGGAGCTTTTTGCAAAACTGACTCAAGTGGCTAGCTTCGCAACCGACATGTTTGTGGGTCGAGAAAGATTTGCTACTATATTGTTGATGAGACTCACGGAGACGGTCATTTTGTGGCTCTCTGATGATCAGAGCTTCTGGGAAGAGATAGAAGAGGGTCCCAAGACATTGGGTCCTTATGGCCTTCGACAGGTTTGTATAGGAACTATGGTTTCTTGCGCCTTAACAACTTGTCCAGTTAGTCAAAATTAACCATGCTCCAGTCATGCAGCTTTATTTGGATATGGAGTTCGTGATTCTGTTTTCATCACAAGGCCGTTATTTATCTCGGAATCTGCATCAAGTTATCAAAAACATAATTGAGAGAGCTATTGACATAGTGGCTTCTACCGGATTAGATCCGTATAGGTAACGCTCTTGACTGCAATTAGCGAAGACTATCTGACGATCAGAGCATCTTCGCAATCTATTCCGGATCATGGGAATGGTTTCCCGACATTTTCTCTGAACTTCTTTATGAATTATGCTCTTCATCGCTATCCCCTTAGTTACAGTGATGATTTTCAGTGTGCTGCCGGAGGATGAGTGGTTTGCTGACGTCGCTCAGATAGCGATAAAGATGCTGACTGGCAAAGCGAATTTTGCGAATCTGGATCAAGACGTTACTAGCCCCAGCGCCTCTGTGTCAGGGAAATCAATTTCGTCGATTGTATCTCATGGAAGTAACTAGCTTCTGCAATCTATCAAAGGTATTGCACTTTCTCGTTTTGGGTCGTCTAACTAATCAAGTGGCCTTGATCACCCATTACGTATCAGAGTCTCATGCAAGGAGCGGACACGCGTGTTCCGAGAAAGAGAGAGAGAGAGAGAGAGAGAGAGAGAGAGATCGCTAACAAGATCGAATTTGTTCCTCGTAGGGTGGTAACTCTCAAGTTTGAAGTGGAGAACGAGGTGCGGAGAAGAAACGAAGAAGATCAAAGCCAGAAGTTTTGAGCATTAGCAATGATAGGGCCTCATCAGCATTTTGGATCTTTTGGCTATTTCATCGTGTTCCTCTATCATCGTGAATTTTCTTTTTATATTTCACGTCTGTTCATTTCGTAAAGTTGCTTCGAGACTACTGAATCGAACAAATAAGATCCAGCTTAGGAAGTAGTGAAGAATGTACAGAGCGGTATTGTTTCGTAGATAAAACCGAGGAAGGAGCCGAACAAATGGGACGAGACGAGGGGAAAAAGAGAGTATAATAAATGTAGAAGGCCTCGCCTACTAAGACGGTGACGCGTCTCCCAGCTTTGACATTTGCAGCCCCGGCACGTTTTCACGAATTTGCTGCTCGTAAAATGGTGGTCGATCTGGAAACGATATTAGAGTGCACTAGAAGTTGGAGAGAGGAATGAAATAAATAAATAAATAAATATGTATATCCAGATAATGGGGAATATTGTGTACCATTGATGTCCTATGACCTCAATCGGTCTTTGGCGTATTTTCTTATGTTCTCTCAGGTTACGTTCGCAGTGCAAAGAAAAAAGCGATGAAAACGGTCACCAGCGTTTGGATGGTAAAAATCTGTCCCCCTTAGTCGTCGGCTCCTACGCCATGACCACATGACCTTGCTTTTAAGCAAGTACTAGCTAACATATGGGCGAGAGAAGTCCTCGTTATGAGTTCCTGATGATTGAGGAAGTATAGCCGGACCTTACCTTCATTCTACCCATGTACCGGAAAGCCAATGGTTACAATGGCCCGGAGGTTCTGAAGTAGCTTATGTGAACTCGAAATTTCTCAACTCGGACCATGGTGTAGCACCACGACGCAAGCACCTCACTTGGGACTCGGCAGTGGGGGAGAAGATTCACAAACAGCAAACAGGCTACTCGAGAAAATCAGCTATTTTTATTAGTTGGAAACCTATGCTGAGTGACAGGACTGCTGGGACACTCGCGACATATAAATCAATTTATAGGTTAAAGGGGATCCAGTTGTTGATAATTCTTGTTCTTGTAGTCAATTCCGTTTAGTCTGACACAGCATAAGACCTGCTCTGGCAACTCTTCGGCCTTGTTCCCCTGTTTCAGGAAACACAACCAACGGATTTTCAGGAACCCGGAAAGAAATGGAATGCATATTATGAAGGAAAAACACCGTAGCAAATTTACTGCAGAGAAATGGACTTGCCTGAATTGTGAGGCCGACATCCAAGATGCAGAGCTTTAATCTGTCAAGGAATGCTTCAAAACCTTTCCTAGAGATATAACTGAACCTATGCATATCCAGATCGATCTCCAAGTAATTTTCTCCCTGTACAATTTCGTTTTGCAGGCAACATAAGAAAGCATCCTAATAGGAAACATGAGACATCTCATTTCTGTAGAAACAGGGACACTAGAGTCGCTGTAGAGAGCTTGCCATGAGGTTGCATACACGTGGAACTCTCTGGCTTAATTCCTAAGAGCGATCTTTCAAGAAAGACAGCAAGATGAAAAGTAGCGTTGACATGGCACAGAGAAACCAAGCATGTCAAAAAGAAGATGGGTAGTTTGAGTCTTCCAAAGTATGCACTTCATTAAGAGGAAAGAGGAAGAAAGAAAACTGCAACTACTAAGAAGATACACGTATACCAATATAAAGTTCAGATAACCTTGACTGCCTTAAATACATGGTGTTATCTGTGACGCTTAATAGGGCTATCTAACCTTGACCTATGCTCTGACCTAAGAAGAGGATATAACTAAGGGGAACAGACATAAAACTTTAGGACAGTTGCTATCCATCAATCAGACAAGGGTGTATGAAGAAATATACCAACAGTTCCATCTAAATATCAGAATCAGCATAGCTTGCTGCGAAAGGACTTACATGGTAAAACGCATGCTGTGGGCGTGAAAGAACCGGTTTTTCATTGTACGCCTGCATAAGCTTCCTCTCAGCTGCACTCAGGTGCAGATCTTCCACATTTGCAACACGGCCCAATATCTTTATTCTTTCTCGGAAAGAGACGAAAGTATCCACAGGAAAACTTCTGACCTTTTCGACCTCATCATCTACTAACTTCTACTATGAGGAAAATGGAGACAAGACAAAAAGAAAATGGTTAAAATCGAAAGTCAATTGAAGCATCTGGATGATTTTATCTGAACTTGAATTTAGAATAAATGTCTATAATGCACTAAAAGACTTTCAGGTACCTCTAATTATGCTATGAATTTTGTTCTACCTAAGGTACTTGATACTAGGTAGAAAAAAAAATATTTTCTTTGCTTTTATCACTGAAATAAATGCCTGAGCCACACTTCAGAGGAAATAATAGTTAGAAACAGATTATATCAGCAAGACCTACAGAGAACAAAGAGCAGGCATGTGTCTTACCTTAATACCTTCTTGAAAATGTGGTGGAAGCTCCTTTGCATAGCTATCCGAAAGCTTAAAGTATAACACAAAACTCATTCCTTCCCCGTCAGTTTCACTCTGAAAAATTGTGGCTGGGTATAAGGGTATCTGTTTGGGGGGGGGGCAAAAAAGCTCCGTTAATTCTTTTGACAAGAAAGAGATGGCTATGCTATTACTGCAGGACAACAATGCAAATATGTGCTCAAAAGGCTCCATTAGTTCTTGCAAACAAAAGACATGGCAATCTTATGAATGCAGAACCCAAGATAGATTTTCTTAGAGCAATTAGTTCGATTGGTGAAGATGGCCGTGCTACGAAGCATTTTCTAAAGCTTTAACAGCTCATTCATCTAACCACTAAAAGGGCCAATATGAGTGAACCACATGCATATGAAGGGTAGAGGTAATCAAGGGAGTATAGGGAAAAAGTAGCAGGAGTGAGAGCAGTCCCAAGGAAAATGTAAGGATACCTGAACGTTAACAACAAGGATGGGTGGGAGTTTCCCAAAAGAGCTGGTAGCAGGAAGTTCTACACATCGAGCTATATGATCTATTTTGTGTTGAGTTAAGAATACATCAACCCCAAATGGATAATAGGCAGCATGATTTGAAGCAAAATCTTTCTTCTTGTCCCTGCCACACAGGTCATCAATATAGATACAGTTAAATAACAAAGATCAACCATTGATCTACAAAATTTCTTCAGCAATAACTGCATTTGCCTCAACATGATGATTGCTCAACAGGTTGCTGCACTATGAATAGTATGGCATAAAATAATTAACAAAAGTGTCCTCAGGATGATGGTATCTAATATCTTCCACTTCTAACTCTTACCTTAAATAATTCTCTCCTCGAACTTTAAAGGAACTTGGCTCTATATGTGACCAACTATCAAACATTTTCTTATCAATTGGGCAAAATGGGACCTGGGAACCTGCTAAGGGCCTCTGAAGAAGCATCTTTGATGAAACTGAAAACAAAAGGGAAATTGTTATAAGTCGAATAATTTAATTTTTCCTAACTTATGTAATACCAGAGATTACAATAACCACATTCGGTGAAAATAATCAGTGCCAAAAGAGACAAGCAAATCCCATACTCATTAGATGGACCAATAGGAAATTGCAGTTCAAGTAGATTTTTTTATTAAATTATATCTGAAAAGCAAGAAACTTCAAATGGGAATAATCTCCATAAAGACGCTAAAGATACTTCTCAGAACACTTGCTTATTTTTTGCTATGTCAAAAGAAGAACAAGGTATCTGTACTCACAAAGAGTGCCATTACTATGTGCATCCTTCCATTTGAAGGAAAGTTTAGAAGCAGATTTTTTTCTTGCGCTTGGTGGACTGGAGCTTAGTGATCTTCTCTTTTCAACAGATGGGACGGTTGAAGCTAGACAAGGAAGACAATTGTTGGGTATAATCCCACAGTTATCCAGGAGTCCTTCCTCCTTTCCAGAATTTTCATCCCCAGATGAGATATCATCGAGAAAAATAGATTTCTTAGCTTCACTTGGATGTTCACACGGTTTATGATGGCTATCAGTGTCATCCGAATTGAGGACATGATGCACAGAGTTCTTAGCAACCTCGCTAACAGAGTTGTGGGCCGAGTTTCCAATTGACATATCGCCTGGTTTATGCACATGATCTAGAGAAGACACATGTTGCAAGCCGGTATTACTTTCTCCGTGCATGGAATCCCTTAGTGATGCAGTGCTTTGTCTAGATACTCCTTCAAAGCCACTTAGAGACAGTACATCTGCAAAGCACAACGATAGAGCATCAGCCATTGGATGAAATAACAATGTTGAATGTTGCACAACTAAAACATGTCCATGCATCATACCATCTGCGACACTCTTGTAGTCTTCATCACAGTCTGACTCAAAAATTTGCTGTGAGTCATACCATGCTTCATCAGTGCTTCCTGCAGATACCATACAGGTAACATGATAATGATATAAAGGAGAAGACCCAGGAATAATCAAATCCAAAGCCCAAAAAAGGAAGGAAAAATAACAAATGAATCCTTAAATCTAGGATGGAAATTGCATCCCCCAAACAAAGGCGGTGAAATCAAACCAGCATACAAATACTAGACATGCAATCAAAGAGCAGAGAATGTTATTATGAAACATGGCAAGACATGAGATAAGGGACCAATTAAAATATTAGCGAATAAAATGACAATGTAGACAAAGAAGAAGATGAAGAAAAGAAAATGCTCAAATAATAACTTAGTCACATAAGACTGCTTCATCACAATCATGACAAAATTCCAATGTATGAGAGTACTTAATTAATTATGGCAGGTTTGATGTTTGGAAAGTAGATTAGATGACCCAATAATGGTCCTTCCAGAAAAGTTTCGATACTAGGGAAGACAGTTGTTTTCAGTTCATAAGGAAAGGACTTAAAGGGAAATAAATCCCAGAGTGCTTTAATAGTAGGGAAGATAGTGATATTCGCTTCTTAAGGAAAGGACTTGAAGGGAAATAATTCCCCAAAGTGCTTTAATACCATTGAAGAAAGTTATATTCGCTTCACACGAAAAGGACTTGAAGGGAAATAAGTCAATCCAAAGCATTTTAAATTGTTCCCTTTTTCAACATCTTTAGCCTTAAAATGCAAGAAATTTCAATGTCATTGTTTCATGACAAATTTTATTGTACATAGCTTAGACACAGTGAATAACAAAAGTGACTTACATAATATTCAACAGCATAATTGATGATGCATTTGCAGATTCGCTAGAAAATTAAAACTAAAAAAGAGTTATTGTGTGGAGATGGAAAAGACAGAGATAATCAAGACAAAACACAACATTCGAAGTACTGTTGAAATGTAAACGTGGAGAAAAACACTCATCTAGCTGCAGATCCATGGAACTTCCAATCTCCTTATAATGATTTTTGGACCCACCTCCATTCCCACCTTGTTTATATAAGTAGATTGGGATATGCATAATAGCAGCAAGTTCTGCTAATTCCAGTTTTCAACATAGACCTAAATAGAGCAACCCAAAGGATTGATGGGAACATCATCTGTATTTGCTCTTGTTCCCCATCTCTAAGATCTCGCATAGGGGAATTCAAGAATCATTCCTTATTATCTGTCCCCTTTGACATCCCACTTTCTTTTGGTCGGAACTCACATCCCACTTGGCATACAAAATATGAATTACAATTTAGTTTTAGACTGAGACTTCCGCCGCTAGCCATGTCTTTCCTTCTGAGTGGAAAACAACTAATTCATACCAGTTACCACCCAATGCTGTGTATTCGCCATGACCATTTATTAATTTAAGGCTACGCTTATAACAACCAAAAATTGCCAAAACACTTCCGAGTTATGAGCCAATAGTTGTACTTAATTATGCCAACAACAGCAAGAGTGCAGTGGATGGCACTAAAGCATTTCAAGTTTTAGAGAATCCACTCTAGACATTACTTCCATAATAGCAAGCTCTTTCAAGAAATCAGAAGCTCACTGTTTGTGGCATTACAACAAACAATAGCAAGTCCAAGTTCAGGCAAAATAGAAGACTCGCCAGGCAGTTTTCACAGAGAGCTCAAATCATTCAAATTCAATAGACAAAAATTTGCAGAAGATGATTGAACTGATCAGTTCTCAGCTAACCGTCACAGGCAGAGACTTCAAAACCAATTTTTGTATCATCCTTTTCATTCATCCATTAGCCAGTAAAGATTCTACTGGTCGCTCACTGATATTCTCTTAAGAAAATCCAGGTCCAATTTTACACCATTAGGAGAAAATAATTTTCTAGAATCAATTAATCCATGGCTCGATGTCCTGTGCTACCTACTTAGCTCATAAATCCATTTTATTTTTCCATAAAACACAATGTCCAATTGCCCAGAAGTCCTCACCAGTTTTCTATCATACATGAGAAGACGATTCTTAAAAGTCCCAATTATCAAGGGACAATCCACTCGTGCTTGAACAAATTAATCTGATAGCTAATCACCGATTGATTACTAGACTTGCATGCGGATCTAGTCGGGAAAATAAAAACCATCGAATCACCGTCAACATTCCTACACGGGGCTACCTTCTCCAAGCAAATAGATTTCACTCGTGATGATAGGAGCCAATAACGCACTAACTGGTGCCCACGGCCCGAATCGCAACTCCGAAAGGCCACTCGCTCACCCTTCACCACCGCATACACAATCCACGGCAAGACATCGACCGCGTCCAAGCAGTTCCACAAACAGAGCTCGATCAATCCAGACCTCTCCCCTCTAATCGAGACCACAAACCCGAACCAAAATCACTCCCACTCCAACAAGCCGACCGAAACAAACGGAATCCGGCGCAAAAGCGGAGAGCCGATCGCGGCAATCCAGATTCCCTAGGAGCAATGCCGAACTCTGAAAAGCTCGCACGGCCCCGATCGAACTCGCACCAAGACTCAAGAACGCTCCGAAAAACGAAAGAGAAACGGGGGAGGGCGGAAGAGTATATACCTTGGAAGCTGGGATTATTGTTGAACGAGCGATCGCGAGGCCTGGACCGATCGATCCTGTCGAGCGATCCATCGGTGCGGGACGCAACTCGCCGCTTGACCTTCCCCCTCCTCCCGTGGGCCGCCTTCCTCCTCGACGACCGCAATCGCCCCCCCACGCACTCCTGCGGCGTCGACACGCACGCTCCCATGTCGTCCCCCCTCTCCCCCTTCTCCCCCTTCCCCTTCCCCCTCTCTCTCTCTCTCTCTCTGCGCGATCACCTCTGCGCGATCGCCATTGAGCTCTAGAGAGAGAAAAGGAATGGTTGGAAGAGCAGCTGCTCGCGAATGATATTTTCTAGAGAGAAAGAGAGGGAGAGAGTGTTGGTGTTGGTGTTGATGTTGTTGTTGTTGAGTTGTGTTGGGAAACCTGAACTACCGTTGGATGGTGGGAGGAGTTTATTCCGGAGCGGGGGGAAGGAGGAACGCGGACGCCAAGCCGGAAAGTCAATGTTTTGACGAAAGCGACTTGGCGCACTCTCGCGGCAGTTGCCTAACCGTGGCCGCGGCTCAGCCTCGCCCCCACACGTGGCGGCTCGCGATTAGCCCCGCCGCGTGCTGGCCCGCCTGCGATCCGATCCGATTAATTGTCGACGCGCATATGATCCCCCCCCCCCCCTACAAAAAAAAAAAAAAAAAAAAAAAAAAAGGAAAAGTTCGTGGACATGCGGGATGAGGTTGTAAGCGAAGGTTAAAGTTGGAAGTAATGAAAATTGCTTGGCGGGGTTACGCTTTGGAATTTTCCTTTTCTTGAAAAATCCTTGAACATTTTCTGGCCACGTGTTTGTTCATATCCAGCCCGGCAAATTAAGGTATGATTTAGGGGGGGGGAGGGAAAGGGGATAAGCAATTCCTTAGGAAGTAAGAAAATCTGTTTTCTAGTTATATAAAGAGTAGGAAAATATGATTCCTAGTTCTATAAGGAGTAGGTTAATAAATTGATGATAGCTTATGGCAGGGCATGTAATTGAAAAGATAAAGGACGCCCTGTCTCTTGATCATGACAAAGCCCACTAGGCAACATGGGATTTGGTCAGCACTGTTCACGCTAATCATATCTATATTCTCGATTGAAAATAAAATTCGGGAGTTTTTAAAATTCGATTTTTTCCTTTTTCGTTTTTTTTCTCGAGTTTTATTAGTGAAAAGGAAATTTCAACCTAATGTAATTGGCCACCTCCCGCACTCCATCCTCGTTCTCAACAACTCATTCTTTTTCCCCTCGCTTTCTTCCTCAGTTGGAACTTGGAGAACGCTATCCACATCTACAAGAGTGTCGGCAATTGTGGGTTCATATCACGTTTTATAAAAAATTACTGTTACTTTTCAAATTTTTTATTCAGTCCAAATTTAACCAGCTACGTTCCGGATTTATTTTTTGATATTTTATTCGAATTTATCATATCCAAAGGAAGTCACCAAACACTTAAGAGAATAATTTAGAGATCGTAGCGAGCGAGAGGGGATGGAGTGGGGCTGCAAACTTTAGTCAATTACAACGAGGTCGGCCAAACCTACACGCGGTTAGTCAATTTGGCTTATGTGACCTACAAATTTGAAGGTTGAAAAATGATCAAATAAACAATACAAATGAAAAAAGAAATTGAAGACTAATGAAATATCCTCCATCGTTGGTTAGTTTTGGATCTTTTAGGTATTGTCTTTTGTTCCATCGAGCGTTGGATGGACGCTATGGTGGTGAGTTGTTGCTAGATCCCCTCAAGGCATGATCACAAAGGAATAGCTAATGCAAATTCATTTAACTCAATAAGACAATCTCAAGGTCGTTGCATTGGAATATTGAGTACACGACGAATAAGCTTAATGGTAATTTTGTCATCGAATATGGCATTTCTAGTACTCTTATGATTCACTTTTTTCGAGCGTACACGTGGCAGCTCACTGGACCGTTTGAAAACCGAGGCTCCAACACCGGCCGTCTCCCTCCGAGGCACGACCCTTTGGCATTAAGTAAACTAATGCTTAAACGTCTTGTCCAAAAAAAAAAGAAAACTAATGCTTAAACGCGACGCCACCATAAGAGCTTCGTTTTGGTGCATTGAGGTCCGCGAGTTTGGCAAGAGAAAGAATCACGAGACCGAGCCGAAACACGAGTCAAATCCAAAGGGTTCCACCGTCCAAACCATATCATGAAAGAGTTTATTCTCGCCGGTGAAAAAGGAGGGGAGCAAATTATGCAGATTCTTTATCCTAATTCTCGTTCTTCTAGCGTCCAATTGCTCGGGAATAAGCCTTTAATGCGAGCATCTACACTTACTTTCGTGCTTTCAGATTTCAGGGCGAAGGTTTATAGAAGTGGGTTGCAGAGAATTTCCAATTAGCTTCATCGGGTCAAATTCCTATGTTACCATGTGTTGCACGTGAATTCGAAATCGGGGGACCCATTTCCGGGCAATCTCGAGTGGTGAAAGAAGGCTTTTGCACCGAATCTCTTACCATTGCCGGTCGTCCTTCGCAGATGGTGAACGAGAAGTGATTGCACACGCAACAGTCCGCGTGGACAAGTAGTGCGACCTTGACACGGTTGGTGGTGGGGGTGGCTTTTGTTTTGATTTTGCGTGCGGAGCACTGTCAAAGGTTGCCACGACCTAATTATGGGTGGGCCCCGATCTTTTGTCGAGGGTTGAAAATCGCCTTCCCTCGTGTGGAGGATATTTTAATTGCTTGGATGCGATCCCCCCCCATCGGATTCGGCGAATTTCGGTGGTTGGCGAATGAGTTCCACTTCATTGGGTCGCTGGCTCGGGACTGTACTGAGATTGTCTTTAATTTGAGCTTGAATTGATGCACGAAATGGTTCGAATTGTGAATGTAGGAATTCACGGTTGAGATGGGCATTGAAAGCATAGCCAATACATCTGAAAATGTCGAGTAACTAGGACAAGTAATGCACGCGTGCCTAACCCTAGTAATGACGGGCGACTCGCCCTGTCTCATCGATCGTTTAATAATGGAGGTGGCCACTCGGCCCACCGCAGGCCTACTTCAGGCGAGAGTTAAGGACGCATCTTTTCGTCCGTATGTCAAGACTAATTACAGCTCTAGCTCACAACCATCTGCGAGTGCCATTCAAAGAGGCAAGAAAATCAGCTGATCTTAAGTGGAAAAAAGAAATAAGTAGGGACTTATACACTTCTTTCGTAGCATCAGGCAGAAACACGAAAGGGTGGCTTCCTATTCGCATGTTTGGTTTGATTTTTGAGCCAATCACAGAGCGCATTTCGATTTGTTGTCTAAACCCAACAAGTCATCTTAATTTAAAGAATTGTTGAAATGATTTGACTATCAATTCTAAAAGCGATCTCGTTGGAAAATTTAACAGAAAAACTCGACAGATATTAACAAAAATGAGGTTAGGAAAAACTCAAAAAGAGGAGGTCGACCTCGTGGGAAGGAAAAGACGGCCCAGCGCCATAGGCCAGCTGTTCCATGTCACATCGTCTATGTTGGTCCTTTTCAAATAAAGAAAAAGAGTACAGTACAGAGCACAGGTTTCCCAACCACTCCACCACCATTTGGTTCTTTGTCTCTGTTTTTATCGTCTACGTCGGTCCCTCCAAATAATTTTCAATGCCCGAACCTGAAGCAGGCGTTGCTTCTGCCCATTAGGTGGATCGCATTTTGTCGAATCGCCATGAGAACCGGTTTGCTCAAAGCGAAGTGGCTCCCTCGTCGCGCCCAATTTCCCACAAATTAAGTTTCTAAAAAATCGTCAGAAACTTCATCCATTAATCTAACAATATGTCAAGATACGAGACCTACGCTTGAATTTCATCATAAGAAAGAAAGCGCACGAATTTCATTTGATTTATTAACCTCATGATTCACGTTAACGTTGCACTAAAGTGTGTATTAGAAAGTCCTTTTCCCCCATCGACCAATGCTAGGTTGCCAGCTTAACCCAGCTACTGTGCTGTTTCGGCAACCGGCGAATAGTTCGACGGCATCAACAGAGTCAATTTTCAAAGTACCGATTACAGATGTAAAGGGGGGGAGGGGTGGTGTTTTCGAATTGCAAAGTACAACTGATAGTCATTTGATAAACGCGGGAAGCTTTAATGAAATCTAATAGAAAATAGTCATTCTTTGCCATGAAAAAGTAGAGTTCGATTTGCGAGGAGCTTCCCATTACTCCGGGAGGCAGGAAATCGTCTTCTCAATCGAAATGGATTTTATTTAACTCCAATCGATGCACTTTTTTCTTTTTCTTTTTGCGAAATCCAATGGATGCACGTCGAGACTTCGTCAAACAAATCATTTATTTAGTCCTTTAGCACGAGAAAGCAAAAGCAAGTGTCAGTTGGTATTTATTGTCCTGGCTTAAATTAATTAATTCACGCATTAAATGACTTGACATCGCATCTATCAAGGAATTATAGACCGTCCAACGTCCAAACCATCCTTTTCTCGCCTAATGTGACCCTCCTATCGCCTTATGAAGGGAAAATTAAAAAATTAAGAGTGTTAAACCTATTTCATAAATACTAATTCAATTATAAACTTTTCAATTTAATTAATTTAATTATACATATTTTCATATTTTGCTTTAAGTCTATCTTATCAACGTGGATGTTAATTATCCTACGTATCACGATAAATGATTCTTTTCATTTTTAAATATTTTTCAAAATTTTTATTATTTTTCTTCTTTTTTCCTTATTTTCCTTTTCTTTTCCATCATGGTCAATGAGGGTCATCTGAACTTGCCGACCTTTAGGCAAGGCGCCAAAGCCCTTGCCGCGACCCTCGCTCAGCTTCGCCTTGGCATGGGTGAGACATAGGTGAATTTATGGTATTACAATTCTCGCCAACCACAATGAGATACGAAAAAAAGAAAGAAAAGAGAAGAAATGCAAAATGAAAAGAAAAAATTAATAAAAAAATTCGAAAAAATAATCCATGCCTTTAATGAAGCAGTTTCCTATTATTTGCACTTAACGAAACCGTTTATTCTAATTGACGTGTACTGACTTAAAGGGTAAATCGATCACCCATAAAAGGAAAAGATCCAGAAGATTCAGAAGTTTTCCCACTTTTTTCTTACCTATGCCTTCATGGTGTTGAAATCCTCCAAAGATCCCGGTGAACTCAACTGATGATTTCAAAGCTACATAGGGCGCGTTTGGTAATGATTCTGTTCCCGGGAACTGATTCTAACAAGAAATGATTATTTTTGATTCTGTTCCCGGAAACTGATTCTGAGTAAAAATATATGTTTAGTAACCGTCTAAAATTTCTGATTCTAGAATAGAATTACGTTTGATAAAGTGTCATTGATTCTGTTCCAAATTATTTTTTTTATTTTTAAATAATTTTTCTTTTTCTTTTTTTTTTTTTTTTTTTTACCTTTTTCCTTTTCTTTTTCATTTTTTCTTTTCATTTTTCCTTTTTCTCCTATTTTTCTTTTCTTCTTATGGCCGGCCGCCGCCCGGCGAGGCCGGCCCTCGTCGGTCGAGCTGCCGCGCGGCCTCGCCCCCCGCCGCCGGCGACGCTCGCTCAGCCCCACCGAGGCTCGGCCTCGCGGATCCGGCGAGGCCGAGCGTCACCGATGGACAGGCGGGCCTCACCGGGCCGGGCGAGGCTCGCCCGGGGGCGGCGGAGGCCCGCCCGGCCACCGGTCGAGCTAGGCGAGCCCGGTCGGTGGCTAGGCGGGCCTCGCCTAGCCCGGCGAGCCTCGGCCTCGCCAGATCGGGCGAGGCCTCGCCTCCCGGTGGACGGGCGGGCCTCGCCGTGGCTAGGCAAGGCCCGCCCGGCCACCGGTCGAGCTAGGCGAGCTCGGCCGGTGGCGGGCGAGCCTCGCCCGGCCCGGCGAGGCTCGTCGGAGGCTCGGCGAGGCTCGCCGGTGGCCGGGCGAGCCCCGGCGAGCTCGCCGAACCTCGCCAGTGGTTGGGCGAGCCTCCAGCGAGCTCGCCGGACCTCGCCGTGGCCAGGCGAGCTCGCCAAACCTCGCCCTGGCCAGGCGAGCTCGCCGGACCGGCGGTGGTGAGCGGCGGTGGACGGCGGCGGGCGGTGGCGGGCGATAGTCGCGGGATGGCGGAAGGAAAGAAGAAAAGTTTTATTGTGTTGATTCTTTTTTTGATTCTCAAATCTACTCCAAAACCGATTTTGGGAACAAATTTGTTAGGAACAAAAATTTTACCAAACGCGATTCTCGGCGATTCTAAAACAAAAATCGAAATTGGTACTGTTGGGCAAGTTGCCAAACAGGGCCATAGCTGCTATCTGCCTTTTGCCTTACAGTAATTCCGTAACTGGTCTATCTTTGAAGTACTGGAAAATTTCACTTTTTCTTTTTGACAATACGTGACAAAATGTCTACCACTTTATTAAGATCTGAGAATCGCGCCGTGTTTTGTGCACTTTTCTTGTGAAAAATGGACCATTAGATGAGCAACATCCACGCATATTCTGACCCTACTTTGGAGGTTGCACCATTTCCCGTTCCCCCAATAGGAAGTTCCAGTGAAGGGAAAGGCTACAATGCTCGCAAGCTGAACTTCGAAACTTCGAGCAAAGTAAAGAAAAACTTGCACACGGGCTTCCCTTTTTCCATAGGTCGCGGTTCCACAAATGCGTTCCGAACGCGTCAAAGCTTTGCTCCTGAAATTCGGTACACTTCCATTACTCAGCAGACCGTCGATTGCATCTGAGTAGTAGAAAACGAAAAACGAGGGTAACCTCCCGAGGCTTCTGCTTGGGTTGTCGAGCACTCTGACTCCAAGAGGTGCGAAAACGTTCTATCGGTGTCCTGCATTAAAGTGAGCAAAGAGCCTTAATAGTGGGGGGTCTTGAGATTCACATGGCCCAAGTTTTCTTGAGCTGTCATACAACAACGTAATTAAATAAGCCTATTTTTTAGCCCAATAAGCTAAATGGATCCTTGGGCACCATTCCACATTTCAGTCTGTCATATTTCAAAAAATCCGTACATGTTCAGTTCCCTAATTCAGCATTATAATAGCCGCACCCCTTAGCATCTTACTAGCTAGCGTGTCAAATGTGAGAATGCCATACCTTCTCATCGTGGGTAGACATATTTCGACCATGATCCGCTGATCGAGGTCCTGAGCAGGCTGACTTTGTAGGAGAACAAGCAAACTGTCGGTAACATATCCACATGACAGTTAGAAATTCATTTTTGAAAGGAAAACGATAGACTTCTCAACTCCCAAGCTATTTGCAGTATATTACTTGCCTCAGAGGTGCGGGAGTTCAAGTGATTATCCTCCTGCAAGGGGTTCCAATATGAGTTATGCTTTTGACAACATGAGGATTCTGCATTCGGAGAAAACGTGAATATGGCAGCTGCCCATGGTCTGAGGAATGACACAATCAACATAAATGCACACATACATGCGGACCCACTTGCATGCATGCGCGCACAGAGCATTTAATTTACGTTTGTTCACAGTAATTCAGACAAAATAATTGAAAACACAAGATTCATCTCCTCAATATGCAACAGTTTTTTCATGATAAATGTCACTGCTAACTGTTTGAAAGTTTCCCCATGGAGAAAACACACAAGCTTGATCAGACCATGTGACTGGATTCTTTTAAGCAGGAGACTAATGCCACCAAAAAGAATGTCCAAATCAAACGGTTTTTTAAAGGGAATAATTGAGTTTATCTCAGAAGACCATGAGAATTTGTAGCACTTGGTTACCTACTATTTAGCTGCAGGTTTACCCAATCTTGTACGTTTCCCATACTCTTGTTATACTTCTCCATCTAAATGTTATCACTAGCTGAGTAAGCGAGGAGCCAATGTAGAAAGGGGCACAGTGAACCTGAATTTGCTGCAGCACCTTCTTGACAACCCTCAATTGCAGATCTTGAATCAGTCATTTGAACATCTTCCTCAGTCCTGATATATAAAGATAAAATGTACAGCATAAAGAAAATCTCTATTAGGAAAAAAAGTTCATGAAGCATCTTTGATTGGATGCATTTGGTGATGGGAAAACCAGAACGTCAGAACTACATTACAGGCCAAATCAGCAAAGAGAAGAAGCACCTGATTAAGTATGCTCTATGGACTGTTCTTGTATACAAAAAGTAGTTAGAATAAATATAAAGAGTAGTCAGTCTCCTCAGTCAATAGTTCTCAATCGTGTCATGGCTGATTGTATAATTTTAATCCTGCATCTATCAAGCCACAAACATCTACACCGCTTGCTTATATTATTCTTGGTGAGTGGCAATATGGTCTCCAGATATTTCATCATTTGACATGTAGATGTTCTTCTTACAAAAAAAGACTTCTACCTGCTAAGAAAGATGCTACTATTAATTGCCATCCTGCATCCTTAAGCAATTAAAATTCAAACGGTGGAGAGAGGTTTTTTATCGTAATAGCAATTTGATCTGGGAAAATACATTGCTGCCCTTGAAAACGAATGAAACTCCAACGGACAGGTCAAGAGTCCATAGAACTTACCCAGTGTTTTCATTTGGCGTAACCATACCAAAATTTTCTTTGCATTCCACAATTGATGAAAATTTGTTCTTGTCCTGGAAAATAGCCATTTCCATTCACAAAAAGGATGATACGAAAACACTATAAATGTCATTGAAATTTCACATGAATAGGAATACAGTAATGTTCAGTAGCTAATCTATCAGAAGATTCTAAAGACATGACAATGTGCTATAGAGAGTAACACCAAAACTTCGACAAATAATTAAACAAAGTTACTTGACTGATCAAGCATATCAACTACTTTCCAAACATTCTCCTTAGTTTAAAAACCGTTGAGCCAAAATAAACATTCCATTCACACTTTCTTGGTAAGTTCCACTGATTACACATTAAGAAGAGAGAATTTGTGCAATTTATGAGCTTCAGCTGCAAGATCAACATTCGTAAAGGTAGACAGTGACCACGCAAACATAGCTGTATACATCAGTTCAATTTATAATAATAGGCATATGAGAAATAGTTGAGAACTCATGAGCAGCACTTTTCAGAAAATGGACACAAATAAGAAGCCAGTTTCCAGTATCTGACCTCCTTATTCATAATTTGAATAGTGTCCTGAATCTTCTGCAGCACAATTGCCAAACTTCCCACTTCCAAGAGCAGTCCCTTTGATTTAGCATGTCAAGGAGGTCAGTACTAACAGGTAAAAATAAGAAACAACAATGAGCAGCTAAAGAAAATACCTTTTTCTCAGTAACCAAGTTTTGGATGACAACATCCTTCTCAAACAAGGCCTTTTGAAGGTAAGGAGGTCAAATGAAAACAACCGTAACAAATACCTTCAGATAAAAGAACAAATTAACTTACAGATATCTTAAGATAAATGAACAATTAAATTCTATGAATGAAACAGACAGATGGTGGATATCTCTTCCATCTGAGTTTGGTGACTGTTGCTAACTTTTGCAGCTTCCAATTGTTCTTCAAGCTGGGCAATGATTCCATCTTTCCTCTTCATCTCCTCCTCATCATTTTTAACCTTGTTTTCCAGATAATTAATCTTTTCTGTAAATCATGAAATAGATTTCTTACAACAGACGGCTGAAACATGCTTTGGGATCATAGTTTCGATAACAAGTAGATAGTGTTGCCTTAATTACATAAAGTTAATATTACTTTAACTTGTACAGAGATAATAATTAAACCTTAAGAACCTGCTGATGTACTTATTATAACCCTAAATATCTCTTACACTATCTCTGATTGTCTATAAGGCTTTTGAAGCCAGCTTCATTTAATAACCAGCATAGAAATATTCAACTTGTTTGGTGAATCAAGGTGCAGAAACTACCTATAAACAACTTCTCAAACGCACAGACCTCGTTGACTTTGCTCTTCAAGCCAGATACTGTATGTAGCAAACAAAATTAGGATGGAAGAAAATGATGCTCGTGGAATAATAAGTTTTACAGCACTTAATAAATTTCCCTAAATCAGTTAAGATTCAGAAATACACGTGCCCAATTCCTCTTTGTGACTGATAAGGTCCTTCACGCTATCCATGACTTGCTTGATGGAAAGTGCCTCCTTTTCTATCGAATCGAATAACATAATGTGAGAATTTAACTTCTCTGATAGCAGAGAAAGCTTTCTGTCCCTGGTTTCTATGGAACGGCTCATTTCACAAGTTGACTCCTGCATATTGATGAATTTAACAAACTTCAGTATAAGTCAATTTTTGGCATATCGGTCCAAGAGATTGGAAGTAAAATTATGAAAATTGTTGAAGTCATTTATGTAAATCACAAAAATCACCCAGAATTTCCATTCTGGCCATGGCAACATTTAGATAATCAGCCTAGACATTGCACCCTCAACATAGCAAGCCCAAATCAAAGTTCACCGACACCAATTCGCATTCAGATGAAATCCACTGGTTCCAGACGTTTCAATCGGTGGAATAACAGTCTTATAACAAGACCAGCTCAACTGACATAATTATAGCATTTCACACCAACCATGTGCTATGCCTCAACCACAAACTTCATATTCCCTAGAGTTGCAAAGAGTAGTCAAAGTGAAAGTCTGGGTGGCCTCTATGTCACCTTCATCAATGGAAGTACAACCAAAACAATATATCTTGCTAACATTGCCCCTAAGGCCATCAACATGACCGCCGACCAGAGACTAAAAACCATTCAGGAAAATGCCATTTTCCTGGCGATAGTTTCATGTG
Organism: Eucalyptus brandiana; assembly: GCA_014182725.1. Lineage (NCBI taxonomy): Eukaryota > Viridiplantae > Streptophyta > Magnoliopsida > Myrtales > Myrtaceae > Eucalyptus > Eucalyptus brandiana. The sequence continues at coordinate 38,700,847 of CM024669.1, forward strand.
CAAATCAATCGCACATTGCCACATATCGAGCAGCTCTGCTTTTCAAGCTCAGTCGCATTCACACGGAAACTTATGATCAGCGCCAGAGTCGCAATCTTTTGCAAGGAAGGAAGTTTCAACGAGAAAAGAAAAAGATACAAAAGCGTAGCCAACTGAAGCGAACCCGGTAAGCATTTATGAAATCATCTCTGGACTGAAGCAACTTCTGTATAGTCGCCTTGAGCTCTTTTTGCCTGCTCTCGAGCAAAGCGTTGTCGTCCCGGAGACGATTCATCTGCAGAAATCACTTATAAGCCGATGACGCTCGTTTTTCCGAGAGAAAATCGACCGCGAAAAGGTTTCTCGGAAGAGAAATCGCTCCACCTTCCGTGCGATCTTCTGGCGCGCCTCGGCGGACGAAGCCAGCTCGGCTTGCAATTCCTGCAGCTCGCGACCGCGCTCCTCGTCGTTTTGCTTCTGCCTCTGCATCGGAGCATCATCGAAACAAAAATTTCAGGGCGAAGGCCGGCGAATCCATGCGAAGGCTGGGCTTAACAGTCGTCGGACCTGAATCAGCGCGTGAAGCTGCTCGGTTGCCGATCGCTCCCTCTCCTGCAGACGTCCGAAGCTGAGTAGAATCGGAGAGAGAGAGAGAGAGATGGAGATTTATCGGAAGAAATTGCGGAATATTTTACCCTGAGATCGCGAGCTTCGGTGACTAGGGCTCGCAGCTGGAGCTTGAACTTGGACAGTTTGAGCACCTCCATTTTTCCCTCCAAAAACTGCCGACCGACGCGACGGACGCTAGAAGAAGAAGAAGCAAAACCAGGCCTCGGCTCGGCAAAACGACTACGTTCGTGGAGGGCCTTTTCTATACTTTCGCGGTTTTGATACAAGGCAAAGATTTCATTTGAAATAAGATTGCCACAGGAATTAATATCAATTACAAACAAGAATACGACCCGGGCTAACACAAATCGTTTGCGATTTACGTAGAATCCATCGATTTGATCTATACACTGCCTAATTGTAATTAAGTAATGTCTACTATTAGAAAAAAAGGAATTGTATAATTTTTCTCCTAAGCAAAACACGCATCAATAATTTTTTAGTAGTGTCAAATTCGCATCGGCAAAATTTTGTTATTGTAGTGATTTAATGAGATGAGGAATGCTTACTAAAAGGTCGAGTAACTCTTTTAAACAAACAAAACGAAAGTTCGTAAACCCCAAGGATGCTATCCTTTGCGTGGAAATGTCATTTTTTTTTTTTTTATCAAAAATATGATTGCCATTGATTTACTTAGCCAAGTTTGGAGGAAATACATTAAAAGCATTGGCGCATAATAAGTCAAATAAAGCAGGCAGAGGATTAACTAATCAATTAGAAGGAAGACAATTAGATCTATAGACTTTTGCAAGCCAATTAGCTGGTCTATTAGAATACTTGCTACAATGGGCCAGAGAAAGGCCTGGGAACTCCTTCAGTTTAATTTTGACCCAATCCACAATGGCCTTCGCTTTCAAGCTGATCTCTGTCGAAGACTTAATCCCTTGCACGAGCTGGAGGCAATCAGAATGTACTTGCAAAGTGAGATTAGTTCAATTGGAGAAGAACTCTAGGGTTTCGAGCAAGGCAAGGGCTTCCGTTTGTTCCGCCGAGGAAGCCGCCACTAGTTTGGTGAAGCCATCAACGAGACGGCCCTTGGAGTCTCGGCAGATGTAGGCGATAGCTCCCCTGTTTTCATCCGCTCCCCTGCTCTCCTCGGAATCTAATTCAACTTCGTCGTTGAGGGCAAAGGAAGCATCAATGTTGATTTTCAGCAAATTTGAAGTCGAAGGTTGCCATCCGTGGAAACGCCATTTCAAGAGTTGGGATTTTAAGCATTGCAGTGATCCGTGATCATGTGACCTAATCTTAATAACTCGATTTGGCCCGACTTCAATTTCATGATAGCGCCTCCCCACTCTATCAAGTAGGATAAACGTCATTTTTGCTCTCAAAGGTTCAAGAAATTGACATAGGCTTCTTTTTCTTTTTTTCTTTTTTTCTTGATCAGGAATTTGACATGGACTTTCGCAGTCGAGAAATTTGTAACCAGCGCATTTATCGATTTTTGATTTTCACTCGGGAATTTTCTTCCTAATTTAAAAAATCAACAATAGATTTTACTGAAAGGTTTTAAATATGAATAAAAGTTAAATTACGAGTTTCGCAAAATTTACGGAAGTTACATCGGTAACTCAATTTCAGTGGATACATTGATCTTTTTGCATTAGGTATTAGACATTTCAACGTATGAAGTTGCAATTTCAGGACAAATCCATTTTTACTGTTAAGCAATCATTAGTGTTTCAAGCACCTTCTCCTAATTTTTTTTTCCGTCGAACTTGATTCCAATGAAAATAGTGATGATTCTCAAGGCAAGATTTTCGCATTCCACTTCCATCTTTTGATCTTTCAGGTTTCAACTTTTTCTTTTCATAATTTAGAAACACGAGTCTCTCAGCTTGTTGAAGGTCATGTGAAACCTTACAATCCATATTTTTGTGGTGACTCAACGATATTTGAGTTTGATTTCTATGTATCGAGTCAAGTCTACATCTCCGGTCCTTTCAAAATGGCAATGACATCAACTTCGGATTAAGAAATCCGTAAAGAATTACTTTTCTTCTATCTTGATCTCAAGCGGTTGACGACCACATAAAATCAATTCGGAATTGCACAATTTCTGGGGACGAATTTTCAGTTGTTTGATTACTCGATCAACTCGTAAAATTATTAGGTCGTTACTTTTAACTTCTACATTTCAGTCGCCGTCGCTCAACTGACGTACAAAACACTTCGTAGGAATGAAGTTTTCGATTTTTATTTTTTATTTTTACCCTAAAGTTTTCAATTGTTTTCGCCGGTTGGTCATGGTGGGGCGTTGCGGAGTGAATGTCGCGACCATCGAGCTTAATCGTACGTGACATCGAATTGTCGTGGTGGAGACATTGCGACGTCGCGACGTGTCAGCCCTTGTTTTTTCCGCTGGACAAGGTTAACAGCTCATCTCTCGACAAAAAGCATAAAAAGAGAAGATTCCAGATCTGGGACGGGGGGCAAAGCCCGACCGAGCGTCTGAAATCTTCGCGCGATTGGGTTTCTTTGGAGGGTCCGCGTGGATGAGACTGGAGCGCGGGGTGCTGATTGATTCCTCCCGTTGCCTGCGCCCGCCACCGCGAGTTTTTTACTCGAACTCTTTCGTCGTGTGATGAGGCGAAAAGGTCAATAATTTGAATACGCAGTCCTTAGCTATTTCAATTTTATCACGAGTGAATTTTATACTTTCTTAATATATATATGACATTTTTTGATAAAATTTGGACCATCCATGTGATCACTGACACAAGAATCTATATTGACTTGACTCGTAAGGATTAAAAGTTATACTAAGTATGTTATGGGCGATGGGATAAATCGCACTCACATGACTCACGCACTACTCTAATTACCATTTGTGGGGATCCGTCCCGATTTACCTACTTCAATTTGTAAATTATTAACCGATAGAGGGATTTTTGAGATTATTGAGGGAAATTATTAAGATTAGGAAACATACTAAGATAGTTTTGGGGTGCTTTATGATTTTTCGTGGAAAGCTACACAAGCCGAGATATTCACCTACTTTGATTTATAAATAATTATGAAAACGAGGGTTGTTTACTGGCTATTTATATGGACTTTCAGGAAAAATATAATAACCAAGCACAGTTATGAAGGGTTAGTGCCGCGAGTTACCTTTGATAGTCTAGATTTGAGTTCGAAAATGATAACAAGATAGACAAAAGTACAGCTCAAGTACCGAAACTTGACAAATGGGATATTAAGTGCCAAAAGTTAAGAAAGTGATATTTTAAGTACCATTTTTTTAAAAAAAAATGATATACTTGAGTGTTATCTCCGGCGAATCCCGCCGAAAATCCTACGTGGCAATTTTTCATTAATTTTGCTTGCCTACGTGGCTCATCAAAGAGTTGATTTAGCAAAAAAACGCAAAAATGACATCTTTTTTGCATTGAGTTGAATTTTAATATAAAAATTAATTAAATTAGATTTTAAAATTTTAAATTTTTAAAAATAATAAATAAATAAAAAGAGGAAGGGAGAAGATGAATAGTTGCACGCGGCTAAGGGCTCAGCCCTCGCTACCTGCAATCTCCATCTCTTTATATATATATATAGTTTTAAATTAAATTTAATTAATTTCATATTAATTATTTTTCCATGTCACCAACAAAACGACGTCGTTTTTACACTTGTCTAGTTACGTCCGTGTGCAAAATGACGCCGTTTTGCACTTGCTTCATCAGAAAATCGCCATGTCAGCTTTTAGCCAGATTTTCTCGCCGTTAGCACTTTTGATTTATTTTGCTTCGATTTTGGCACTTAAGTATCACTTTCCTAATTTTTAACATTTAAGTGTCCATTCGTACCAAATTTTGGCATTTTAGGTATTCGGCACTTCAATATATCATATTTAATGTTTGGTGATGTTTCTAGATCAGATAAACCCAAACAAAATGTTGGATAAGAAATCTGAAGCTAGCAGACAGGATAGACTTTGATTGGATAAAAAAGTTAAGAAATAAATAAATATATATAACAATTTCCTTCCAACAATGGAGTGATGGAGTCCAGCTTCACCAGCCACTGCACAAGAACAACCACCATAATAGCCTATCACTCATAGTCATCGTGCAATCATCATCGTTTCTAACCAACGCCAATTATCGTCGCCACCCAATTGATTGTCCTTCGACGATTCTCGAATTGAATTGGCTATTGTTGATGAATGATTGAAATAGATTGATTGAAGCCGAAAAGTCAATTCTATCCTATCTCAATCCAAATTTGGACAAACGCAACCTAACTTATGACAATTCAACATATACTGATAAGGCATTAGGTAATTACGAGGGGGCCTATTTTTTTGTTGGGGGCGGGGGGGAAGTAACATTACCCGTGGGCGTTCAACAGCCCAATGGAGCGTTGAAAAAAAAATAGTACTTAATGAAATTAAGGTTGTTTGACGATCATAACTAACAACGACATAAAAGATTCTGTTAAGTGAAAAATCGTTTAATGGGATAATTCAGGCATGAGTTGCTTAATTCATTAAATAGAAAAAGTAATTGATAAAAATTTGAATTTTTCCGAATACATTGCTAAAACGTACCAATAATGATCACAATATAAAACAACTTTTAAGATTCAATGCTTAATTTTCCATTTTATCTACGAATTCTCAAGTGTTAGCAATTCCATTGTTCAAACTCTATATTCAAATTACCATCCAAATCATTCCCGATGATTACATATAAATTATAACCTATAAAATTAAATTACTATCTACGGATTTGACCGAATTTTCGATTCTTCTTCTATGGACAAGCAATCGATCTATAGAAGGCTCATGAGCTTCGAAGGGTTGATTTGCATCAAGGAAGTGTGGAGAAGTGGGAGAATTAGAGCAGAGAGTGAGAGAGAGAGAAATCAGAATTCATAATGATTAGAACTCAATATAATACCTCGTTAGAATGCAAATGAAAATGGTCCAAGAACATAGGTTTGGTACCTTTCAGGTCTGAAAACCACAACTATTAAGCCACCTTTGGTACTTTTTGCATTCCAAGAACATAGGTTTGGTACCTTTCAAGTCTAAAAACCACGACTATTAAGCCACCTTTGGTACTTTTTGCATTCTCAATCAGCTTCAGTTTTTAGGTTTAGTCTAATTTTTCAATCTAGCCAAGTTTTTCAGTTCGATTTTATGCCACACCCAAAATTGAGAACCCTGCCAAAATCGACTAATTAGGGTTGCTTCAATATGTCATAAGAGTCTATCTTGAACTGATGCTCACTCCTTTTGACATAATTACAAGAAATGAATAATATGTTTAAGCTTAATTGAAACTTCATATTGATTAACATACGAGATAGGATTATTACAACATTCAAAATTATATCCAGAAGACATCAATTTGTGCTTTCAGAATATGAAAAAAAGAAAAAAAAAAAGGAAAAGAAGAAGAATCCAATTGCTCAACGACAATTTGTACTTGCTCCAACCAAAAAATATAGCGAGATCCACCTCAACTCGTGCCCAAACTTGATCAAACTCATTGCCGGCCACATATGACAGGACAAGTGCCTTGTGCAAACTGAGGGAAGGCGAGTTAATTGGTAATTACCATTTCAAGCAATTCTCCACGTGCCACTTTAAAAGTGATGTTGTAATGATGACAGAGAAATCCCCTCGGTTACACATTTTACACGTGAAGATAATGCAAGGATTCCAAGACTATGCTGATGTTTGAGGTCGTAATGCGCACATGCTGCACGAGCTTCGTCTTCTCCGTTGAATTACACACGAGGGATTTTTTCCAAGAGGACGCAAATGGCTTCTCCACGCAAATGGACTGAATCCCGAAAGTCTATGATTTCAATTGGAGATTACCAAAAACGAAATTGGTAAGGAACACAGAGTTGCAAATTCCCATTATTTGACTAGACAATGGAGGTCCACCTTCACCTTTTTTCTTGTACGCGGTTTTCCAGGTCAGTCGTAAATTTCTAACATAGGCAAGATTCTAGTAATCTGTGCTAAAAAAAAATACAATGTTTTCCCTTACTAATAAATCTCAATAAATGTTTGTAAGTGTCAACGATGTATCGGTAAAAGATAAATTAATAATACTTTTATAAGTAACTTATCGATAACCTACAACACCTTTGTGAAACTATTAATGATTTTGATAGTTCACAAATGATTAAATTGATTACAGTACAAAATTTACTCATTCTTATGTTAAATTACCTACCTAAATGAGAATCAATTATGAGTGTTTGTGGATCAGGTTATCAGTTGGTTTTTGGTCACCAAACGTCAATTTATATCATTTACCGACATTGAATTCTTTTCAGTTACCATTTTTTTTTTGTTGAATTATCCAGTTTTTTTCCTTGGTTAGCAATCTCTTAAATTTACTAACTTTCTATAGAGATTGCCAATCTAAATTAGCATAAATTACCAACTATTTTACTCTTAGGCTATGACATATTATCGGTTTACCAACTCTTTTCAAGTTACGTAGCAGCATTTCTTTGGTTCTTTAAATTTGTCAACTTTTTATAATCATTTACAAACATTTTATTAATCTTTATTAGTAAGGTCTTGAATTTACTACATCCTTAATTACAATGACTTATAGTTTCTATATGATGAAGTTACTAATTGGTTTTGGTTATCACCGCTCGTTTTAGTCACTTATCAGAATTATTTTTCTTTTAATAAACATTTTTTTACCAGATTTTGTTCGTTTAACTCTAACTTAAATTTACCTAACTCATTAACGAAACTAACAGCATTAATTGTGTTATCAACTAGTTGGCTACTAACTGTCATTTAAAATAACTTACCCACACGCATTTGATTTTTTTTTTTTTTAAATTTCCAGCTATTCTTTTTAGGATTTCTTTTTAGGAGGGTGAGATAAATTGGGCGATCGAAAATTTTATTACTAACATATTTTTGACACTTACCAGCTCTTTCATAAATCTATCAACACAGCAAAAACTCAATTTTTTAGAAGGGTATGGTGGAACTTCAGTCAAAAGCTAGTTGGATAAGACCTTGAACCTTGGGGGAAAGGTGCAAGGGTCAAAACCCAGCGGAAGTATCGGCGTCTTAAGTGTGATGTTAGGGTGGTGGGCCCTCTCATAGCAAGATCACCTCAGGGGTTCTGGCGGTATGTCTGCCGTAGTAAGGCGCGCGACGAACGGCCTGACGGGGTTCCCTGATCGCGAAAAAAAAAAAAACAAAAAAAAAAAAAAACTTCAGTCAAAAGCTAATGGAATACCATCTAAATCTAAAGCTAAAGGTTTTATGTGGTCACACTCAAATCTTCAAATCAAGGTGGTGAAAAACGATCATGATTCAAACTAGATATTCATAACGGATATAAAACTTGATGATAACGTCTAGAGGGGGTCGGTAGCATTGGTCACCCTTCCTCGCCCTTTTAATTATCAAAATGGGGAAAAAAAAGAGAAAGGAATAAACTAGTAGATGCCTTACGATGCTTGAACTTTGTTAGCAAAAGCAAACATGCTCATGTAAGAGTGAAGTGATGAAACTTTTATGCTTTTTTGATATGATTCCTTAGCTTCCAATCAGCACACGAAACATATACAAAACAACTCCCAAGAAGTTGCGAAGTAGATAAAATTCAGAAGTCTCTAGCATATCGTTTACACAAGAAAATTCCTTAAACATCTGGAAAAAAAGAAGAAGCAAATTTACCCTTATCAGATCTTGTAAGCAACCGAAATATCATCGACATTGATGAGCCGTGACTTCTGTTAGGCCTCGACGGCGGAGAACAAGACAAGACGGAAGTCGAATTGGAGCTGTCGTGAGGGCACGGCACGAAGAATTCGATGCGGACGGATCGATTCCATATTTGAAATCATGCACGAGTCCAATGTGAAGTTACCCCGTGGAGCAAAGAGCAAGGATGGTCTTTCGCACTCGCTCGTACTTTTGCCTGACCGAAACTGGGACTTCCAATTGGCGACGGAACAGACAAAAGTCAGGGGCCTCCCATCACCGATCGTGACAAAGAGAGCCACTCATCGCGTTGCATTTATCACCGTGGGGATCGTGGGTGGGGCCCAGTTCGTACGGATCGCGGTCGATGCGATCCGTTCGATCACGCGCTCTGAGGAAATTGACGGCTGGGATGGCGAGCCGTGGCCTGCGAGAGCGTTTCTGCGCAGTCTTGGGCTCTGGGGAGCGACTGTCCTTTTCCATCTTTTACTTTTTTCTGACTGCGATGGAGACTGGGGAGGGACCTGATTTGGCAGTGCCAGCTACGTGTGCTTTCTCTTTCTGGTCGATGGTTAAGAGAGAATAAGAAGTTGGGGACAGAGAAGGAAATGGGAAGTGACAACTGCGTCGATGGAACCGGGTCCCTGGGGCCCGGCGGTTATCCGAGTTACAGCTCGATCCGGACAGTGGGGTCGTTCTGTGATGCCGATAGGCGTGACTACGACTTACATCCGATGTTAGACCATGTGAATTCTATTTAGGATTTTATTAAAAATTGCCTCATCCAATGGTGTACATATGTTTAAAGTGCGGCCCAGAATTTTTCTTAAAATAGGAAAAAAAAAAAAATCTCGCATGTAATTGGGTGTATTGAACTGGATCCATCTTCATCGTTGATTACTTCTACTACAAATAACCGTTTAGATAAACCCATCCAAATTTGGGTAGGTAAGTTCTTCCTCTTGAGTAATAATTTTACAGATGTGGATATCGTATGCAAATTTGTTATGATAAACAAATAATTCCAATGGCAGATGACTTTAATATGAGAAATTCATCGGGATTTATTTAAGTTGGAATCTAAATGAAAGCTTCGAGTATTCTTTGAATGTTATTGCTCAAGGTTATATGCACTGGGCACTCATTAGCCATTTGATCAAATCGCGACCTATTTAAAAATATATGATTATTTAGCTTTTTTTTGGGCCAGTTGTAAGAATTCCCAAGGTCAATAGTCAATTACAAACACGAAAATTAGAAAAACGAAGATTCGCGATCATCACACAAAGAGATATGATGCATTTCATATGCCAATGGTGTCAAATTCTAGTGTTGACTTGAGAGTTACTATTGTCGAGCATTTGGATTGAGAAAAAAATAGGTAATAGAAAAGCGGAAAAAGAAAAGAAAAAGAAGCTGCTAATCCTAATCCAGCTCAAGTTAAACGCAATCATCGAGGGGCCTCAAGATCTCAAGTCCATCCGCAAGACAAATAACATTCTAACGGTCTCTAATACAAAATCCAGTGGAACGTTTCGCGATTATTGACTTTGAAGAAGAAAGAATCGCGTAAATCATGACAGAACAATCATTGACCGCCAAGACGATAAAATGAAGCTCTCTTCGTCCTGCTCGTCTTCCTTTTTGTACGCTGGGTACACGTACTTGCTGCAGCTCGCGAGAGGGTACGGAGGCCCCCCACCCCCCCTCCTCCCTCAATGCTCACGGGACTCAACAACGATGGGATCTCGAAACGCCGTCTGTTGACTGCGTCACATCCCGTCACCGTACAGCGATCGGATGGTCCAGAAGTGAAGTGATTGGTAATCCCTCGCGCCACGAGAGATTTCCACTGGTCCATAAATTTTCGGCTCGAGGATTGGATTATTTGCCTATCAGCCCCATCCACGATCAAAATGTTCGAGCTACGTGCATTTGCATCAGAGTTAAATAAAACCATCGTCCTTATTTCATGAGTGATGCGGCGAAAAAATGCACAAAAGCTTGAAATGAGTTCAATAGATTTCAAGATATGAATATCTTGAAATAATAGAATAAAAATTCATACAATATATTTAAAATCATGCGATAGTTATACCATATATCGTTTTAGTCGAAACGTGTCATGATATATGTACTTGCCAACACGATATAAACTTTTAGCGCTGTAAAATCTTAAATTTATCATAATTGGGAAGATTTTATATAGTTTTAAAGTAATAATCTAGCACCTTGAGATCCCTAATTTTATGTTCATACGTAAGATATGTCATATGTGACATCCAAAATGGTGAATGTGAATATTACAAATATATATTTGTTACTGTCCCCGTCACCATCGCCGTCACCGTCTCCGTGTCGCGTTGGAGCGATGGACTCTCCGAGAAAACCTCACCGTGGGGAAGTGACTTGCGCGCGGCTCCCGAGGCCCCTGTCCCTTCAACAGTACCAGTACTAATACCATCCCCCAGCAGCGTGGCCAGCCAAACCCCAACACGCAGAGCGCAAAATCTCGCGCACGAGCCCAAAAAAGCGAGGACGCCCCGATGCGCTCCGCCGCGCACCGATCCCCGGACATCGCCCTATTCTCATTCCCACTCACTCTCCACTGACCGCACCGCCCTTGCTGCGTCGCGTCCTCCATTGTCGTTCGGTACTGCGTACGTGTCCGAGGCCATTGTCGTCGCGAGATATTCTGCACCGCGAGCAGCGAAAAGATCGGTCGCAGATTCGTTCATGGTGGTCGAGCTCGCTCGGGCTTGAGGTTTAAGCAAAAGGTGCAAAAGGTGCTCCCTCCCGTGTGGCGCCATGGATCCGCCCGCGGCGATGATCAACGGCGGGGGCGCGTTCCCCGGCGGCGACCCGGCGCCGTACAACCTGGCGGACATGTGGCTGCCGCCGGCCGGCGGAGGGCTGGGGCTCGGGAGGCATCCGGGGGCGCGGGGCATCGGCCAGTTCCTGAACGGCGGCGGCCCGAATCTCGAGGCCTCCGGCGGTGATCCGGCGGTGAGTGCGGCGGAGGCCAGATGCGGCGGCGGTTCTAGAAAGCGGCGGGATGCGGAGGACGAATCAGCGGCTGGGAGCCTCTCCACCAGCAACGGCGTGGTATTCACTCAATCTGGAGAGTTGGTTTCTATCGATCTGTGCCGGCGTTGACCAATTACGCAGCTGGTTTTGATTTGTTCAATCGCATTGACTTTCTTTTCCTCTGAGGTCATAATCATTATGTGCCAATTTGCATCGTGAAAGATAAGGGACTGTTGAGGGCGATATAACTTCTTAGATTTGAATCCGGCTTTTAATCATTAAATAAATACGTTCCTGTAGCAACTGCGATGTAGCTATGCTAATTGATTTTGTGTCAACTAGAGAAACGACTTACAATTTCCGCTCAAAAGTGTACCTACCTCTGATTGGCGAATCTAAAAGTAAGTCTAAATCAGTGTCTTGATGTGAGTACTCACCTTTCTTCTGCTCTATGAACGAAGCCGAGCGGCGCTGATGGCGAGAAACGGCTTAAAACTTCCGGATGCAAAGACAGGAGTGGAGATACCAAAGTAGAAGGACAGCCCAGCTCGGCCAAACCCACGGAAGAAAGTAAGCCGCAGCCAGAGCCTTCCAAGCAAGACTACATCCACGTGCGAGCCCGAAGAGGCCAAGCCACCGATAGCCACAGCTTAGCCGAAAGAGTAACGTCTATTCCCCTGAAATAACCCCTTTATGTGTGTTCGTAAAGTTGGAGATTATGTGATTGAAGTGACGAAAATTTATTTCTTTTTGCCGATGCGGTTATGTAGAGATGCATGTTATATTGGTAAAATATGAAGTAGACAGCAATCGACTAGAAATTTTACTGACTGAAGCAAGTGATGGTGGACAGGCCAGAAGAGAAAAGATAAGTGAGAGAATGAAAATTCTTCAGGATATAGTGCCTGGATGTAACAAGGTATGGATTTTGCGATCCTTCTATATAAATAATTGCCAATCTTGTGCGGCCTTACTTACTGAAGCCTGAATTCGATGCCTGTTTTCTATGGATGCTTTCTTGGGTGAACAACTGTTAGGTAATTGGCAAAGCGCTGGTTCTTGATGAGATTATCAATTACATCCAATCGCTACAACATCAGGTCGAGGTATGCATTCTTCGCTTTATTACTGTGGCCTGTTACATGGCAGATTGATTTCCTTCGAATATGGACTTGAGTGCTGCCAAAATTACTGATTTGCAGTTCCTGTCAATGAAACTCGAGGCGGTTAATTCAAGAATGAACCCACCAATCGAAGTATTTTCTTCTAAAGAAGTAAGTCCAAGTCATTTTGCTCTTCTGAAGCACTTTTTCAATACACTTCAGATTGCTTCTAGTTGTAGCTCCACTGAGAAACTTTCTGTAGGGAAATCTGCGAAGTCGAGCCATATTAATCTGTTAAAGAAAATATATTCTTGTCGTAGTTTGCTGAACTGCACTTGTTGCTATATTCATAAATAACCCGCTTCGCAAGATCTGGAGCCGCTCATCCTTAGCGTTTTCATTAAATCAAATGGACTTAATTTTCTTTTCGATCTCTCGGAACGAACTCTTAACGGATCTCATGGTACTTGGGTCTATTTTCTCATACGTACAGATGCTGCTCAACTTTCATTTTACTATTTGTTTGGTGTTGACACATGCTTCATCTGTTAATGAACTGCTGAATAATCTTTAGTCACTGCTGAAATGGAAAGACTTACTTAATTCATCCTTGATGATCTTTCAAATTGGGAAATTTTACTAACTAGTACACATCAGTTCATGAACAATTAGTGCTCAGTTTAGGAAGAAGGGAATATACTTGAAACAAGTCAATTTAATTAGATATTGGCTTTCTGCTGTTTTTCAATTCTCATATGATCTTACGTGCTTTCAGTTTGGTCAACAGCCATATGATACTGGCGGCATGCCTTTCGGTTCACAAGCTCCCAGAGAATATAGCCGTGGTTCTTCGCCGGACTGGTTACATATGCAGGTTGGTGGTGGCTTCGACAGGAAAATCTGATCTGCGATATACACGTCTACTAGGAATAAAAGTATAAGAAGCAAAGCTTCAACTCAATTCTTCGTTAGGTTGAAAAATATATATCTCCCGTGTCAATGGATAGAAAAAGACAGTGGATCTCCATTTTCAAAATCACCCCTTTAGCTGTTAGTGCTGTCTAGTAAGACTGATGAAGTTAGTATTATAGCACTGGCATTGATATTCTAAATTAATTCTTTTTATCCAGCTTTTTAAGACTTCCAATGCTTCCACCGCACTAATATGCAAATGGCCTGCCTGTAATGAATATCTTTTAACGATATCGACGTTCCTACTGCTTTACATCTTGTCAAAAGCCCTCTTATAGCAATTTTTCCAAGAAGTGAATGACGCTTCCGACCAAAAGAAAATAAGAGAAGAAGCTTTATTAGGAGATTGAATCCCTCAAGAGCCTGCATGCTGTTAAATCCCAACACAAATTTCTGGGCGGTGAGCGAAGTGAGTTTTTTATACTCTTGGCAATGAGCTGCACTGTTCGTCAAGTTTGCAACATCGGCTACAGCCTGGATTCCCAATTTTGTCAAACTTATATTTTTTTCTGGTTTATGTGGCGCTGAATAGCAACTTCATTGCCACTGCTTGGGAAATTTTTTATGGCGATCCTTTAAACTTGAGCATCCGCAATGCTTAAAATTCTGGATAGGATTGTGCGGATGTGTCTGTCTGGCCGAAATCCGGTGCTAAAATGTGGTATGTCGGGTCATCTCCGATTCTATCGTAAATGATTAAATGTTGCTTCCCAAATGAAATCAGCTCATAGAAGAGAACGACTCGGAACGGCAAGTCCATGGTTTATGCGCCTCATGGAAAGCTGCAAACCAAGCACCGTCCGAAATGGACTCGGATATAGAGAGCTCTAACTATTTACTAATGCGGCAATCTTCAGGGTCTGTGCGAGAACAAATCTCACTTACTTTTATTTTAGGAGCAACGCGACCCTTATTTCCAACGCCTACAATCTTGCCGTGCTCCAAGGAATGCTAATGAGGTGAATGGTTCGCGAAGGTGCAATTGAAACCACCTCTCTTTCGCGAGTATAAACTACGTTAGTTTCCCCTACTCCATTCCAAGTGTGCTCCTCGGGTCTAGACTCAGACTCCGACCTGCCAGTGAGGATCCTAAAACAAAGAAGTACCACAGGCAGGTGCGAAAGAGAGGCAACTGAAGTACACTATACATTAGATTTGGGCCTCTTACGACGTACAATCTCTTGTCCCACATACATCCAACGACAGTTGCATCGCTATACCACCGTGAGGTAGTCCATAAATCTGACTTTTATGAACGAGACTTTTTGACTTAGAGCTTTCAGGCCACCGGGCGTTGTGGCCCGGATGGGACGGGGAGTTGGGGGTTAGGGGACCAAGGACCGGCGTTGATCCCGGGGGAATAAGGAAATTAAAGCTTTTGGAGGGGTAACTCAAGACTGGCTCTACGCTCACGCAAGCTCGTTTGCATAAAATTGTATGGTCTTAAAAATGCTACAGTGATTGACGCCCGGGGTGAGGGGGAGGTTTAAGGCCGGGGTTTAGGAGGTTCTACTAGGTACCGTAGTTGATGGGGGGCATTGGTATCTATAATCGAGCGGTGGGCGAGTTCTGAGTTAACGTTCGTTTGGGAAAGACTTTCCCAAAGCCCTTTGGGCTAAATTGCAGGTGTTTGGCAAATTTTTTGAAGCCCCATTTCACAAAGGTCTTAGGTTGCCTTGGGGTTTTCTTGGCATGCCTTTAGTTAGGATTAGTGAAAAAATTCTTTCCAAACTATCCTTACTAACTTATTGTTTTTCTGGTTTTGTCCTCAATGACTATTGACTTTCTTATTTTGTTTTGCCCTCGACAACTATTCATCTTCTTATTGTCTAAGATTGACCAGCGTGGTTACAAGTGGCCGCAGAGGGTCATGTGAGCTCTGCGTGGGGTCACGCGATTTGGGTCACGATG
The DNA here is from genome assembly GCA_014182725.1 of Eucalyptus brandiana. Classification (NCBI taxonomy): domain Eukaryota; kingdom Viridiplantae; phylum Streptophyta; class Magnoliopsida; order Myrtales; family Myrtaceae; genus Eucalyptus; species Eucalyptus brandiana. Next base: position 38,716,213 of record CM024669.1, read on the forward strand.
ACCTCCGAGAGGGTTGCGTGACCCTCAATGGGGGTCACTCAACCCTAGGTGGCCCTCGTTGGTGGTCTCTGGATGCCACCTGAGGTCTTACAACCTCAAATGGTGGCCGCCTTCTTCGTCGGTGATTGCCTACCCATGGCCGACCGACTTTTTTCTTCCTCTATTTTAACAAAAAAAGTCTTTTACAAATATAATTTTCCCAAACACTATTTTACTCAAAAGACTTCATAATAAACTTTTAGAATATAATTTATCAAACACAATTTGCATTTTAAAAAATTCCTTTACATTTTCCTCCAAAAGTTCAACCAAACACAGCCGTCATTTGGGACTTCGGGCTCTTTCGACTTGTCTGAGGTCCGGCTAATGGACCCGTACTACCGGATCTGTGGGCCCATCCTTGCGAGGTCCATCATTAATGGCCACTGGGCGGTGCCATTTCAGACCGGGCCTTGGTCACCTTTGGGCTAAATCACTGACCAGGGCTCGAGCCCAGCTCCGTTAGCTTTCCTAAGAACGTCGGGAGGAGGAAGTCCGTGGAAACGACGTCGTCTTTTACAGCATTAATTCCAAAAGAGAAGAAGAGGAGAAGAAAAGAATAATAAGAACAGAAGACTCTCCTTTGACGCCTTTTCGGTTTAGGGCCGTTGCGCGAATTCCCCTGGACCTCAACGCCCCACCACCAACTGCCGCAGCCGCACGACCCCGCACGTACGTTCCCCTTCCCTCACGCGCGTCCGCTGGCACCCCAACGACGTTTCGCGTCGCACGCGCGCCGACGCGCGTGAACAGCGACCTCCCAGCTCTCGAGAATGAAAACGAGGCTCCCAATTTACAATTAACGCGCTTTAGGGATTGGATTGGGAAAGGGGGAAACCGAATCGGCAAAAAATAACGGGGCGAAGCAAAATATTAAATTCGGCTAAAAAGAATTACTTCCGAGGGGTTCTAAGGGAGGCGAGATCGAGGAAGAGAGGGTGAAGGAAAAAAAAAAAAAGGGAAAAAAAGGAGAATAAAAATCAAGTCAAATCAGAATCGGGGGAAGGGAGAGCTCAGCTTTGGATTTGGAGGGTTAAATATTTTTTTATTTTTTATATTTTTTTTTGGGTGGGCTTGTGGGTATATGCTCTGGTGCATTTCCTCTGTTTCATCGTTCGCGAGTTGGTGTTCGGTGGAGAAGAGCGCGCTTTTTCTGATTTCGCCAGCCGCTGGGATTTCGGCGCCGCTTCGTGGATCGGGCGATCCGCCGAGGAGGCGGCCGGAGGGTGGGGGAGAAGATGAACGGATGGGAGAGGGTGAAGTCGTCGAAATCCAGATTCGGCCGCCACTCGCACATCAGCAGCGACGACCGCCCGTCGCGGACGGTCCGGCTCGGCCACGTCCAGCCCCAGGCGCCGACGCACCGCACCATCTACTGCAACGATCGCGACGCCAATCTGACGGTGAAATTCAAGGTCAGTCGCGTTTCGTTTCGTTTCGTTTCCGATCCGTTCGTGTTATGTCGCGGAAGATTTGGGAGCCGAGAGCGTCGCGCGAGGAAATTCGTTTGGTGGGGGAGGTCGGCAGGAGAGGCTCGGAAATGGAGCCCGAGTGTACTGAGTTTGACGCTTTCGATTTTGTTTAATTTTGTTTTCGTTTCCTTTTCTCCTGTGCAAATATTGCGGGAGCGTGGAGGAGGCTGTGATGTGGATTTTGCGCAGTTGTGATGCGATGATAGGCTTTTCTGAGGTTTTAGTGATGAGTGATTTGGTTCCTCTCGAGGCGGTGATGAGTCTTTGCTGCACTTAATACTGTAGGGTATGATTTCGTTAGGGTTGGTGCTGTTGTATGGTGTACCGGTTCATGGTGGAGATAAAGCCATTGGTGTAGCTGTTGAACTGGAAGGTGATTCTGCTGGACTCAGGTTAAAGAAATTATTGTGGGAAGTGACTAGTTGTTGATATAACTCCGGCAGTTTGAACCACGTGAATTGTAATCTTTCCGCTGTTGAAAAAAAAAAAATAGATCTTCTGTATTTTGATTTGTGATGAGTATCATCTGAGACATTGTTCTTTTTTTTGGGTCGGTAGCCTAATCAGCGAGTTTTTTTCTTTTTCGATAAAAGAGTAGACGAGTAATGTGCATAATGTTTACTAGATCCTGAAGGAGACCTTGTTGCCTGACTGCAAATTATGTGCATGTTTGGTCATTTGGCAGTATCAGGAACCCTCTATACCATGCCCACTTGAACAACCATGTAATTTTAGGAAATTATAAACTCTTAAGATGGTCTTGATGGTTCCCATCCTTGTTGTAGCTGTTGGAATTCTCATCAGTCACCTAAACTGTATTTTCATTAGCCTTTTATACCTAAACGATTGCCTTGCTTAGCTACATTTTTGTTGGATTATTATGATCTGAGAAATGCCACACGGTTTGATGACCCACTTGTGATCAGTTGCCTTTTAAATCCAATTCGTCTCCCGTCTTTTTCTTTTATCCTTCCATTTCCCCCTTTTAGAATATATTTAAAAGCTAAAAAATCTTACAAACTACTATGAACCAATGATTTCCTTTAGTTCCTTGAGTAAACTCGTATTTTGAAAATATTTCAGTTGATGATGCTTCTTTCACTTTAGATTAGCTCAATCACTTGTCTCTTCCCATGGAATTTCAATTTTCTTGGTGATTTCACTGTGGAAGAAGCTGTACTTCGATGAACAAGTTGTCACTTTATTTTTACTATATAGAAGACTTGAAACCTGCTCTAGCTTTTTACTTTTCACTATCAAAGTCTCTGGACCTTATTAGTTTCTTTGAGATGGATTAGAGCCTTTCTCAAGATAATTGTTCTGGTAATTGATACATTGAAAGGGTTCTACGAGGAGAATTCATCAAGACGCTACAGTCATATCTTGCTCTCTTGCTGCGTTTATTGTTATCTTAGATCCAACTGGCGACACTAACATTTGAGCTTGGACTCTCCAACTTGACCAGAAGCTTTATGTTATATCCAACTTATTGAAGATGGAATTTCCATAAGTTTGATACTTGAATGAGATTGTCTGAAGTTGTCATTTCATTCTATTAGTTATGGAGCTTCTAAGGGTTCTTGCTCTCTTATTTTGTCTTTAACTACCATTTTTTCCATTGTTAAGGGAAACTCAATATCGACAACCAAGTACAACTTCTTCACATTTATACCTAAAGGGTTGTTTGAACAGGTAAATCAGTGTGAAATATCTTGTGCCATAGAGTTTATGGTTTCTTATACCCATTGCTCATTTATTAAACTTGTTTTATGTTGGTGCATTACTGGCCATGTGCCATTTTAATTGCCTAGATGCCTGACATCATGTATGTCATCAAATTGACAGTTCAGGCGGGTTGCTAACCTGTACTTTCTCATGATATCAATTTTGTCGGCAACACCTTTCAGGTATGTTAAAATATTCTTAGACCATACTGGCCGGGATGATTGCAGGAGTGAGCATTGAGACTAGCTTACCCTTGCTTACCATCATTTTAGAGCTTTTCATCTGATTTTCAATCATGTCTAAAGTTGTCATTTGGCAATTTCTTGGTAATAACTATGATGGTTTTACCATATCATTCACTTTCAATTGCACTTATTTGCAATTACGTACTCCATTTATTACACATTCATAGCCTGTTTCTAAGATTCTGTATGTTGTGAAGCCTGGTAGTTATTATCTTATCGTTCAGTGATCTATGCCAATTCATGCCAAAAAGTGAACATTTTTTTTTTGGTAAAGGTAAGAGATATATATTGACTTAAGCCAAAAAGTGAACATTCAGGAGCAGAAAATGAAAAACTTGGCTGGTGATAGATAGAATGGAGTTGACATGCCTTTCCATCCTTCTGAGCAACACATTTGAGAGATTGAACTTCAAATTTGAATTAATATTATGTCATAAAAAAATCTTGGAAGTTTAATTACTTTTGGATTCTCTTTCAATTCTGGTTTCATGCATTTGGTAGGAACTTTGAGCTAGAACCAATGTTGTAACTTCAAATATCCTACCGTGCTTCAGCATACAGGTTTCCAATTGCTCAGTATGTGATTGGAATGTTTCTGTATTTTTTTCATGATTTTATGTGCTTGTAAATTGCGGAAAGTTCTGGAAAGAATGCCTGCTCTGTTATAATTACCTTGTTACTTATTTCCATGTCAGACCCTTTATAGACATGTGTAATTGTGTCGCCTTCTTGGGCTTTTCAATCGTGGCTTTACCATATAGATTGATGTATGAAGTTAGGGACCTTTGTTTTGTTTGTATTAATCCTTGCTTTTTTATTGTGCTTCAAAGATGATATTTTGCTGTAACAAACTTCTTTTGATCTGTCAGTCCTGTGAGCCCTGTAACGAACATGGTCCCCCTCAGTTTGGTTCTTCTTGTGTCTCTGTGTAAGGAGGCATATGAGGACTGGGTAAGTATAATTCGTCTTAATTTGCTTGCTATCTAGATTTCTTTTTTCTCCCTTTTTTTTTATTCAGTAATTTTTTTTTTCTCGTGATGCCATTTGGTGTTTCTAAAGGGTTGGTTTTGTTTCCTAAGTACTGGGTCATGTAATTGTGTCACAGGAGAAGCTAGAATATGCTTAACCTGTTTTTTTTCCTTCTATTTATGCATAACAGAAACGTTTTCAAAATGACATGGCGATAAATAACACTCTTGTGGACGTGTTACAAGATCAACGGTGGGAGCCCATCCCCTGGAAGAAGTTACAAGTTGGAGATATTGTGAAAGTGAGTAGTATTTATGTTTTTGGACTGACTTTTTCTGTATGATTTATCATGTGATTGTGTTTCATCTGGTGAAAGACATTGTATTTTATTGAAGTAGATCATTTGTGTGTGGAATGGTGTCATCTTCAGGGTGTTATCTTTATGTTGGATTTGGCAATATCATGCATCACAGTTTTTACATTCTATGTTAGTTCTCCAATTTTATATTGGGTGATTATTGCTAATTGAGCTTCCATAACCATGCCATGTTCACTATTTATTCTGCAAATTCTAAATATATCTCTCTCTTCAATGTCCATGCTCGTCTTCTGCATTTGAGATTTTACTATGCTTGTCTTCTGCCTTTGAGAAATTTTGGTGCTTGGAAGAAGCCAATTTTTTTTTTCCTCTAATTCTGGACTATTTCATGCTCAATAATATTTAGTATCATAGTTCTTGTTCTTTAATTTTAAAGATAGTCTAGCATGCTTGAAGATGCAGAAAAAATTAAGTTATCTTGCATATCTTGTTACATTTTACTGCTCCATATGGTTTCATCATATTCTGGAAATGGTGATTAAGCATCGTGTGGCTCCAATTGAGGATAAGGTGAGAGAAATTCGTTTGAAATGATTTGGTCATGTGGAACAAAGGTTTTAGATGTCCAATGAGGAGAGGTAATCTGGGTATGAAGACTCGGGTTAGAAGGGGGAAGGGAAGACTTAAAGGACATGGAAAGAGACGACAAAGAAAGATTTGGACCACATAGAGGTTACATAAGAAGACATGATGCAAATAGCTGGCTTCATTTAGAGGGATGAGGCTTTTCTTGTTGTTGTTGTAGACATTCCCGTATTTGGGAAAGTGTAGCTTTTGTAGCATTGGACCTTTGAAACTGAGAGGGACCTGTTATGAGGAGCTCTGTTGTAGAAGTGTAGCTTTTCATAGATGTGTGATAATGCTGCATTATGTTGGCTGTACTCTTCATAATCTTGCATTTGGCTGTTTCCCCATGTATGAACAAAAGTCATTAATTTGGCAATGGCGACTCATATTCTGATTTTCTTTAACTCTGGTGAAATTGTTTCTTGTACCCGTTGCAGGTTAAACAGGATGGCTTCTTTCCTGCAGATTTGCTTTTTCTCGCTAGTACAAATGCTGACGGAGTCTGCTACACTGAGGTTTAAGAACAATCATTCTTGAATCTTGACATGCTGGTTGCATTTCATTGCTGTTATTTATCTTACACTGAGGTTTAAGAACAACCATTCTCGAATCTTGATATGCTGGTTGCATTTCGTTGCTGTTATTTATCTGTAATGTTTGACTTTGCTTTTTCAAATTTTCAGACTGCAAATTTGGATGGTGAAACAAATTTAAAGATCCGGAAGGCTTTGGAGAGGACTTGGGATTATGTTACCCCAGAAAAAGCATGGGAATTCAAAGGTTAAATTTTCTTTTGATTCCTCTATTGTCATCTCATCTTTCTATGGTCTCCATGCTCCTTTTTTTCTTTTTTTCCTTGAAAGGGGGAGGGGGACGCAATATTAATATTCCGCATGATTTCATTTAATTTTATTTCTGACAAAATGGACATATGTGGTTTATATACTATGGGAGGGGAAGTGTTCAAAGATACTCAAAATATTTGTATAGGTTTATACTCGGTCTATGGTGTACAGTGGGAAATCTATAATTACCATATTGAATAATGTGAATAGTTAGAGAGACCAACCCCAGCTTTCAATCAGAAAATCCCTCTTTTGGTTTCATTTTTACATTCGTTTATATTCATTGTGACTAACTTTCAAGCAACATATTTGTTGTTTTGTGCTATTATTACGCCATTGAACTTTCAAGGATAAAATCATGTTATTTGTTAAAAATACTTGGGAATTTAAGATTACTAGATGAACATACAACTTAAGTCAGTTGTTCACCGAGCATTGCCCAATGTGGACTGGTCGCAAATGTCATTTTTCCGTATAACTTATTGCATACCGCACTTTAAGAGCTCTTATTCAGGCTAATAAAAAAGGCTTTACTATTTTCATGGGACTTAAACTTTTCGAGTGTTGGTTCTACTCTCCCTCTCTCTCACACATTGCAAATTTCACTTCTCCTCTCTCAAAGTTTTCCATACCTCCTGCTTTATTAGGATGGGGATAGGATATATATATATCACCCTTGATTTTGTTGGTAAAAGGTACTTTTATCTCTTATCTGATGAATACTAACATCACATGAGCAGAAGAGAGGATGAAAGTCCTATGTATGCATGAAAGAAAGAACCTGGATGCAAATTAAGGCAATTAGTAGAGAATCTGAAAATAATAAGGAACTAAGTCGCTGTTTTACAAGAGATTCACTGTTTGGATATCCAAGAGCCTAAAGCTTGAGCTCTTAAATAAGTGCCGCTGGCTTCTTATACCCTCCAGCCACTTGGTGTAGATTCCATGTATTTGTCTGAATTAACAAGCTCATCTGTTTCCTGTGCAAGACCGTGTACTCACAGATCAAGTGGATGAATTCTCTTTTGTTGATTCATAATGTTAATTTGTCTCGTTCCCGTCTTCAATATTTTTAATATAGCTGTGGGAAGATGAGCTTACTTCCTTCTTTTTGCCGAATAGTTTCTGGTGGTCATAGCTTGTTCATCGCCTTCAATTTTGTGATATAGTAGTGGGAAGATGAGATTACTTCATTCTTTTTGCTGAACAGTTATTGGTAGACATATTTTCTAGCCTTACACATCCTCTTTTTGGAAATTTGCAGCAAGAATAATCTTAAATAAGCATATCTTTCCTTTCCTTTCTTTTGCTTGCCTTTTACAACTTCATGTTTTTCTGATTGATATCTCTGTAAGATGAGCTAGGATCACTGATGGCCATTGAGGATCTTCCTGATGGTGGTGTATATTTGTGAATGAAACATGAAGATGTGAATGATCTCTCTGACCCATCCTTTGATGTGGCGTACATGGACATGTCTTATTCATTGTTATTTGCATGATTGGCTGATTTTTTTAATAAATCTTACACGAAAGCCATTTTATCTGATCTTTATTCTTCCCAGAATCCCTCTTGAAGCCAACAAAAGCAGAATTGATACAAATTTCAGTTAGTTCTGCCTTTAAACCCAAGCAAGTTCCCAAACATGTTGGTGTCCTTGTTGATGGGTTGGCATGCCTAGAATTTCCTTTCGAAGTAATCTATATATTTTTGTCACTTATGAAGCATGAGATCCGGAACTTTTACCTGCGGATGTGCTTGTAGCTCCAATGCTGGAATGCTGATGGATCCAAATTATGGATTTTATGACTAAATTTGGAATATTTGTTGTAAAGCAGTCTTTTGCTTGCTCTATAGTAGATTAGTCCTCAAGCATTTGCCCTCCAGTTGGTTTTTTGTGAGGCCTAAGCAGCTATTTTCTTATCTGCTTATGTGAACTAAAAGTAACATGTGCTCTGTGTACATGCTTGCACCACAAACGTAAACAATGGCTTTCTAGCATGCACTTAAACAATCATCTTGCTCTACCTTTTCTGCCTTACAGATGTCACAGACTTACCTTCGGACAGGAAAAAAAGAAAAACTCATGAACTTTTTTGCCAATTGCAGGTGAAGTGCAGTGTGAGCAACCAAACAATTCGTTGTACACGTTCACTGGCAATCTTATACATCAAAAGCAAACTTTACCTCTCACCCCAAACCAAATTCTGTTGCGGGTATGGTTGCTTTTCTGTCGTTTACTGTCCTTCATTTAGTCTGGAGGTCTTTATTTTTTATTCATTGAGTTGCTATAATGTTTTTGATGCACAAACCTCTTACTCAAGTTCTCTGCATTTCTCGTAAATATATGCTTTAGAAATACATTAGATCATTCAAGAAATATGGTTTTAAGCTATTCTTCTGCTTCTACATACGTTGATGTGGACTTTTCATTCACTGAATTGTGGGACCGTGGCATACATATTTTCAGGGATGCAGTCTTAGGAACACTGAATACATTGTTGCTGCGGTCATTTTTACTGGTCATGAGACTAAGGTATGCTCCCAGAAATCTCTTCATACCCCTGTTTGGTCCTTTGTTACTTGCCTTAGCAGCAAATATCTCTGGTAGGATGAAACAGATTTAATTCTGCTGATGTGAAAATGGTACATTTGTGATACAAATATGCCCTGAATTGTGGCAGGCATTCTCCATCTATGTTGAGAACACTGATTTTATAAGTTCCGTCTTTTGTTGGCACAAATAATTGCAGGTTATGATGAATGCCATGAATGTTCCTTCCAAGAGGAGTACATTAGAGAGAAAACTGGACAAACTTATACTCACCCTTCTTGCTACTCTCTTTGTCATGTGTTTCATTGGAGCCATTGGCAGGTGCGGCAATTTCCTGCCTTGGATTTCTTGATTATGTTACCATCATTACATGAAATTACTTCAACCAAAAAAAAAGAAGAAGAAAGAATCTGCATTTCTACTATTGTTATATTTTCTTGTCATTACCTTCACATGATCTCATACATGGAGTTTTGCAGTGCTACTTTTATAAATCGCAAGTATTATTACTTGAGTCTGGGGAAGGGAGTGGAAGCTCAGTTTAACCCTGACAACAGACTAGTGGTACTTTATAATAGCGACTCTCTCTCTCTCTCTCACATGCGCACACATGCAGGCGCATGAACGCACGTACATGCACCTTCATTTTTTTTGCACTATAATTTTGTTTTTTTCTTTTCAGGTATTTGCGGCAACAATGCTCACCCTTGTTACCCTTTTCTCAACTATTATTCCAATATCTCTGTATGTATCCATTGAGGTTAGTCTTCCAGGCTTGTGGTATATTCAGATGCACAAGTTGTCTTTCTCCACAACAGGATTTATTTATCTAAATATAATTCTCTTCCTACACATTCATTTGGTGTTTGTCCTTCTTTTGTGCAAATTTCAGATGATCAAAATTTTTCAGTCCACGCAATATATCAACAAGGATTTGCACATGTATCATGCCGAGACCAATACCCCCGCACTAGCTAGGACTTCCAATTTAAATGAAGAACTTGGACAGGTAGATGGGTGTTATGGTTATTGTTGGCAATGAGGTCATTCTCATAATTTTGCTGTACAACAGTAACTATAGCAGTGTACATAAATGACCTTGTTATACTTTATAGTAAAGATAAAGCTGTTAGAGAGGTTCTTTGTCACTTGCTATTATCGTTTCACCTTTGCCATGTCAAGAAATTGCTTTTCCAACTATTAATTATGGAAATTGCTGCTTGGTACAGGTGGAATATATATTTTCAGATAAAACTGGAACTTTAACTAGAAATATGATGGAGTTTTTCAAGTGTTCAATTGGTGGAGAGGTTTATGGAACAGGCATAACTGAAATAGAGATGGGTGGGGCCCAACGGACTGGCAAGAGAGTGGAGGTATAATGGGACATTTCACATGAAAATTAATGATGCATCTGTATCAATCGATAAATTTATATGGCATCATCATGCAGATGTACAAGTCAGCCAATGCAGTCCACGAGAAGGGTTTTAATTTTGACGATGCAAGGCTCATGCGTGGAGCTTGGAGAAATGAGCCAAATCCTGATATGTGCAAGGTTGGTGTTACATTATAAGCAAATAGCCTATCAGCTTCTCTCATTAGGTGAAGGTTTAACTATCAAAGTATGTTTTCATTTGGGATACACTTGGATTGATATTGTTGTTGATTTTTAGGAGCTAGTTTTTGCTCCTCCATGCTATTGAAGGTACGGTAGAATAATGCTTATTGTTTAGCTCACGCATGTGTATGTTTGTGCACATAGGTGGATGGGTGGTTTGCAGACATCTTCTTAAATGTTTGAGTCATCTATAGTGTCTTTTTAGATGCACCATGTCCAAAGTTATGCAAAAAAGGGCTTGGATATCTTCCTTTATGAGCATTATGAGAAAGAGCTATGATGTGTGATCCTACTTTATTCAAAGATCTTGATTGATATGTTAATGTTTGAAAGATCAATTGAACAATCTGTATATAAGTTGCAAATAAACCAAGAGAAGATGTTAACAAGCAATATAGGTCAGGTTGTTTAATCTCTTGAAATGTCATGCATTTGTGAATGTGCTTTTAGATGTAACCATATATTCAAGAGATCCTCTCCTAGATCTAATTTTTGTTTGTCTCCTGTTATTGATCCACATTGTATGTAACCACCAAGTGTCTCTACGGTAGTAATTGCAATGCATGTCTCAACCTTGAGAATTATTGCCAGTGATCCCATTTTCTCTTATTAGAAGCTTCAAATTAGATCCTCTCCTAAATTTAAGATATGTATTATGATGAAGTTCTGGCAACCTTTTAGTATATGCTTTATATGGTTCTATTGATTGAGTAAACAAGGATATTCGTGATATTGGATCTGTGGCCCTCGTCTTCTAAAGAATGCTTATATGTTCTTAATCTGCAGGAGTTTTTCAGGTGTCTCGCTATATGTCATACTGTATTACCTGAAGGAGATGATTCTCCAGAAAAGATAACATATCAAGCTGCATCACCTGATGAAGCTGCACTGGTGATTGCTGCAAAGAACTTTGGCTTCTTCTTCTACAGGTTTTCCCTTACTATGTCTGCACATGATGAATTTCTTCTTTAATTTTATAGCTTTCTTTGGCTACTTATGAGGAAGTTCATCTTCCATATAACTGACAGTATGCAGTTGATATAGCACCATTGCTTCATTATCATGTTTGGCAATATTCTTACCTAATGAATTGTTGTTTGACCAATTATAGTGTTTGTAATGTCGATTCAAATCATAAAGCATGCCACTGTAATGGTCCTCATGTTTGTCTTAGTCATTTGTTATCTTACTCAGCCAAAAGATTGTTCTATTTGCAGGCGCACACCTACTATGATATATGTCCGAGAATCTCATGTGGAAAAGATGGGTAAAATTGATGATGTTGCCTATGAGATTCTCAATGTCCTTGAGTTTAACAGGTGGTCAACTTTTCCTTTTATACTTAATGCATATATTTTCACATTCGGTGAAACTAACATTTTGGTGTCTTTGTTGAATATCTAGCACGAGGAAGCGTCAGTCTGTTGTGTGCTGTTATCCAAATGGCAGGCTCGTTTTGTACTGCAAAGTAATAAAATTTGACCCTTTTGTTTTTCCTCCCTTGTATGAATGAGATTGCCAAATGCTGCTCAGAATCAAATTTGACTTTCCGAGGAACGTATTTTCTGCAGGGAGCTGATTCTGTGATCTATGAGAGGTTAGCTCCAGGACAAGATGACTTGAAAAGAATAACCAGGGAAAACTTGGAACAATATGGATCTGCTGGATTGCGTACCCTTTGCTTGGCCTATAGAGATTTGAGTCCCGAGATCTATGAAGGGTGGAATGAGAAGTTTATACAGGCTAAATCATCACTAAGAGACCGTGAGAAGAAATTGGATGAGGTACATGGCATCCTAACAAGTCAATGTTACACTAACAGAATAAGCATAGAGTAAATATGCTTTTGTTCTCTCTTTCCCCTTCAGGGTTCTTCTGACCTATATGGAACGTAAAATTTTAGCCTTCTGAATCTCAGTGTGCATATATATGGTTGAGAACGACTGTCTGCATGAGAACCAGCCTTTATGGAGTCTTGCTACCTATGTTCAAGACCTCTCAACATCCCTCTCTCCCACTCTCAATATCTGGTTTTTCATTAAAAAAGTACAAGATAATTTAAATTTTGTCTCAGGATTCTTAAAATATGTAAATTTCAATTTGAATTTGCAAGTATGAAGACTAGGTTTCTCTTTCGCATACTGCAAATTTGAAGGACAAAATGGAAATTAAATCTTCATATTTTGGAATATGAAAAGTCATAGTTGTCTTTTCAGTGAGAAGATTCGTGTATCTGACTCTATGAAGTTGTCATCACTGCTGTTCTGTCAGCGAAGATGAATATCACTGATTAAAGGGGTCAATTACATGGCTTGTCATGGTTTTTCTTGTATTGCTTCAATTAGTAGTATTGAAATTGTGATTCATGTGTAGGTTGCAGAACTAATAGAAAAGGAGCTTATATTGATTGGATGCACTGCAATTGAAGACAAACTTCAGGAAGGAGTACCCGATTGTATAGAGACTCTTTCTAAAGCTGGGATTAAGATATGGGTGCTAACAGGGGACAAGATGGAAACGGCTATCAACATCGCTTATGGTGCGTGACCTATTACAGAACTGCTTGTTATATTTAATTATGCTGTTGTGACTAAAAAATTAAACCTTTTTTGCTGCAGCATGCAAGTTGATTCATAATGATATGAAACAGTTTATCATTAGTTCGGAGACAGATGTGATTAGAGAAGTTGAAGAAAGGGTGAGAGGAATTACTTGCTTCAGCCATCTGTGCTGTGAAATTTACAAGATTCATTCATGTAACTATGTATTTGCTGTCCAGGGTGACCCGGTTGAGCTTGCACGTGTGATGAAGGAAGAAGTCAGAAAAGAGCTGAGTAATAGTCTTGAGGAAGCACAAAGCTGTTTTCGCACTGTATCTGGTCCAAAACTTGCTCTTGTGATTGATGGGAAGTGCTTAATGTATGCATTGGACCCAAATTTGCGTACAATGCTGCTGAATTTGAGCTTGAACTGTACTTCAGTTGTTTGCTGCCGTGTCTCTCCTTTACAGAAAGCGCAGGTAGCCTATGATGACTGTTAATATTGCATGTTACAAGAGTTCGAAGTACATGCTAATTAATTATGTATCACATAATTAGAGAAATATCAGCTCCCCTGTATTGGAAATTGGTGTTGGTTGACATTTTTAATTGTCGTGTCACTGGTTTAATTTCTTTCGAATATGATTGGTGCTTCTGATAACATTCATGCCATGATCTGTGGAAGTGATCCTACAACTGGGTCACAAAAACTATTATATACCATACACTCATATTTCGTTTTGAATTTTTAAATTGGTGCCATTTTTCATCAAGCGGGAGTAGGAAGAACTTTCCCTCCATTATTTGATTTACTGATCAAAGGAGTGTAGGAAGAACATTTAAAATGGAACAAGAAGCAAACTAAGCCTTATACCACTTAGTTTGAGTCAGCTATGGGAATCCTTAAAGACTCTCGCTTGTAACTATTTCAAGTCTTTGTAAGCTGTGAATATTGCATGTCTTTATTTATCATCTCCTTCCACATCTTTTAGGCTAGATATTGAGCACTTAGAGCTTACAGAAGATTTGATACGGAATAGAGCACATTAGCGTAATAAGATGTTGTATAACTGACCTTACTTATGGCTATATGGTGAAGGTTTAAATTTGTTCTAATGTCATGAGTTTCCTCCCTTCATTTCAATGCCAACATATATTTACTGGGATGTACGGACGGGGGGGTTCATGAAGCTTATGGAGTTTCAACTCTCAGTTATTATTTTATGTGTCTGTAATTTCTTTGATAAAGTTATGCATAGTTACTTCCCGGCTGACATTTTCTGGAGCTTGGTCTACATCGAGTGTTAAGTATTGAGGGATCACATGGTTTTAATATTCAGTTTGAAGTAATTTCTTGAGTTTCTGTTACTCTTTATAGGTGACAAGTCTGGTGAAGAAGGGAGCTCGCAAGATAACGCTTAGCATTGGTGATGGTGCCAATGATGTTAGCATGATTCAAGCGGCTCATGTTGGTGTTGGCATTAGTGGGATGGAAGGAATGCAAGCTGTGATGGCTAGTGATTTTGCAATTGCACAGTTCCGGTTTCTTTCAGATTTACTTCTTGTGCATGGACGGTGGTCATATCTCAGAATATGCAAGGTCGAGCATATGTCGTGGGACTTATTATTTTGTCACATAAGATAGGTGGCCTGATAATCAGCTTTCTGTCTCTGCAGGTTGTTACTTACTTCTTCTACAAGAACCTTACCTTCACCTTGACACAATTTTGGTTCACTTTTCAAGCTGGATTTTCTGGTCAAAGATTCTATGATGATTGGTTCCAGTCATTGTATAATGTCATGTTTACTTCTCTTCCGGTGATCATTTTTGGGCTTTTTGAGAAGGTAAGTTTTACTACATCTAATTTCCTTGAAGGATAAAAGCAATTTTACTATTCTTTTTTGACTCAATGAATGCATGAGATCTTAGATTTGGGATGATAAAATCTGTTATATGTACTGTCTAGTTGAACATTATACATCTTCTAGGATCATTAAGAAAGAGGGAGAGAGAATCAATAAATTTTACATTTTAACTAAATACCTATATAAAAGAGTGTACATAGATGGCTCTATTCGTAGATTAGGAGAGACACTAATAAATTCCTAATTTCCTTATCTGCGACCGCCCACTAACTATTGACTAGAGGTGTCAAACGGGTGGGTCGGGTCATTAATGGGTCGACCTAAATTGACCCATTAACCCATTTAGGACCCATTTAAGTCTAATGTAAATTTTTCGACTTATATCCGACCCGACCCATATTAATAAAATATTTTCATATTTAACCAAATTTGGGAAAACTTATTCTTATGTTTTTTTTTTTTAAAGATTATATTACTAAAAAACTTCCAAGCTTATTTCTTATATATATATATATATATATATATAATTTTTTTTTAAAATGGTATTGTTAAAATAGTTTTATACAACATAAATTTAATGGACAATTTTTATAATTTTTAAAATAATTATTTTTAAAAATCTAATTTTAAATTTTAATTAATTTTATTTTTATTTTAAAAATATAATTTTCTTTTGTCTTTTTTCTTTTTGGTTCTTCTTCTTCTTTGGCCGGCCGTCGGCCGGCCCCCTGAGGCGAGCCTCGAGCTCGCCCGACGCCGGTGCGCTTGAGGCTCGCCGGATCGCCGAGGCCGAAGCCTTGCCCCTCGCCGGTGAGTTTGAGTCTCGCCGGATCGGCGAGGTTTGAGCCTTGCCGGGCGTCGGCGAGGCCTCCGCCTCGCCAGGTTCGGCGAGCTCGAGGCTCACCAGGCCGGTCGCCGGTGACCGGAGGAAGAAGAAAGAAAAAAAAAAGGAAGAAAGAAAAGAAAAGAATAGGAAAAAAAAAAAGAAAAAAAGAAAAGAAAATTAAAATAAAAAATAATTATAATTTCGGTATTTGTAAAATTATTTTTGTAAAGTTAAAAAGAGGAGAGAGTCTCTCTCTTAAGAACCGCTTAAAAGTTAAAACCAAACCCATTTAAGACCCACTTAAGACCCACTTAAAACCCACCTATCAAAGTAAACCCATTTAACTACTTTTTGTCAAAACCCACCTATCAAAGTAAACCCATTTAACTACTTTTTGTCAAAAACGAGTGACCCATTTTGACACCTCTACTATTGACTAATATTCTTAAACATACTTCAATATGCTCCGCCCCCTCAAACCGGTGCATCCAGCTTGCATATGACAGGTATGATTTCTCCCAAAGTTTGTGACCAAAGCTAGATATTGGATGTAGATACATTGGTTTTAAGACGAGGACAATTACGCTAAAAATTAAATGTAATCCACATGAACACCAGATTTGATGGAAATGCCATGAAGAAACACAAAGTTGACACCTCTTTCTCAACAACCGGGTTGAAACATATGAAAAACTGACTTCTGAAGTGCACATACTAAACTGCATCACCCCCATGTTGCTTGACTCTTGCTGCACGATGGAGGTTTGCTTGACTCTGGCACTCATAGCTGCCTCAAAACTTGACCGCGACTTCGCTCGTCAACAATGTTCGGCAGTGAAAGATGAGTCTGATGGATGAGATCCATGTCAGGGAATGTGGAAATTTCAGGGAAGTGGAATTGGGAGATTTTCTGAAGAAAATGACCTATAGACTTGCAGTTGACAGGGAAACATGGTAGGAGTAAACAAGTTGACGCACATGAAGGACAGGAAAATAGTAGAGACCATAGTTGGACTTGATGGAGAATGGGACTTAGCTCGATGAACAAGAACTGGAAATGATGGACATTGACATGAAGAAACAAAGCAGTGACTCGGGCAACTGGAACCCTAGATCAGAGAACAAAGGGACTTGACTGGTAGTGTTCTCCGACCATGGAGAAAGGGAAGAGGACACAGTTGGCTGAGCAAGAGCAAAGTGGATAGATCCAGAGTGGAGAGAGCTTGCATTTGACGGTTTAGGTCAACCGATGAACTGATGAAGGTGAGCAACGAAGATGGCTTGTGATTGATGATGGATGATGAAAGAAGAGGGAGATGGACGGGCAGCAGTGAATAGCGAGACTCCCCTTGATGATAAGCAATGACGACAACGACAACATTGGCAGAGGTCGTGGCTGGAGACAAGCTCAACTCGTGACTGTACAGAGTCAATTGCTTGAGTCCCCCAGGAGAAGAACAGAGTGAGAGCTTTAATTGACACCGTAGATAGATGCTTCAAAAAGGACTATCACCATAGACAAAATGATGGGGACAAACACAGAGATCGTTCAGATGGAGTTGACTCAACAGTGACAGCTAGGGTTTTTTTACCGAAGGCAAGAGGAAAGATGAAGCTGGGGTTTTGATCTGTGAGAGAGGGAGAGAGAGAATCAACAAATACTACATTCTTACTCAATAGCTGAATGAAATAGTACATAGTAGCTCCATATGTAAAGCATGAGAGACACTAACAAAGCTCTGATTTCCTTGTGACCATCTGCTAACTGCTGACTAATGTTCATAAATATACTTCAACATGAATCATAATAGGAGTAAATACTTGACAGTATTATTGCATGTTTTTCCAGGATGTTAGTGCATCACTTTCCAAGAAGTATCCACAACTGTATAAGGAGGGAATACGAAATTCATACTTCAAGTGGAGAGTTGTGGCAGCCTGGGCTTTTTCTGCGTTCTACCAGTCTCTCATCTTTTATCACTTTGTGACAGCTTCTAGTTCTACTGGTCTAAATTCATCAGGAAAAATGTTCGGCCTCTGGGATGTCAGCACAATGGCATTTACCTGTGTTGTTGTAACTGTCAACTTACGCCTTCTTTTGATGTGTAATTCAATTACAAGATGGCATTATATCGGTATCAGTGGAAGCATCCTTGCTTGGTTTGTTTTTGTTTTCATATATTCACTCATAAGGGTGAGTCTCTTCCCTTTCTGGGGGTTCTTTCCTTCCCTTTACCTCAGCTAGTCCTTTAGCAATTATTCTGATATTAATCTTATTACATGTATGTGCAGGAAAATCTCTCTTATGTCATCTATGTAATAATGAGTACAGTCTACTTCTACCTAACATTTCTTCTGGTTCCAATTATTGCGCTGCTTGGTGACTTCTTATGGCAAGGGTAAGGTTTCAGACTTTTATCTGGCCAAAAAAAAAAAGAACTGTCTTTTTTTAATTCTTAGGCATATATCTCGCTTGCAATAGGGAGAAACACTGTAACATAGTTTTTAAGTAAATTTGCTTATGAATACTGATTGCAAATCTGCAACTTGGCTTTTCCAAAAGTAACGAAGGATGTTTGTCATGGACTATATAGTGGAGGACCTCCTTTTTCTATCAAATGCCCTTCCTCATCTTCATTGTCGATTTCATGGCTCCTTTTTTCCCTATTCGGTACATGGGTTGTCACGTCTGAACTTTTCCAGTTTTTCATAATTTTATTGGTGTTTCTCAGATGGTCCATCATTTGTGAATTGCATCTGCCCTGCTTCTCTCTCTCTCTCTCTAACCTCTCTTCCTCCTCTCTGGGCTGAACTTTTGCCTATTTCTGGAATGCGCTTTCAGGATAAATCCATGTATTAACCTTAATTGGTGTAAGTTTTTATTGGCTTGTGGAAACTTGACAGCGTCCTCTTGTCAAGTGATTGTTTTGTGGATTCACGATATTCTATTTTGCAGATTCTGTTTATTAGCAGTGAGTGTTTTCTTCAAGTAATTGCAATGGATACTTCTCTGATTAGTTTCTTTTTCCCCACTGATTTCATGCACCTGGTTACAGGATTCAAAGGTGGTTCTTCCCATATGATTATCAGATAATACAGGAACGTCACAGGCACGAGCCCGATGATTACACTGGGGCAATGGGCTTGGAAATCAGGAACCAGCTCACAACGGATCAAGAGAGGGGCTTTGCTATTTCTCTACTTCCACGCGAAACATCTAAGTACACTGGGTTTGCTTTCGACTCACCCGGGTACGAGTCATTTTTCGCTTCACAACATGGTGTCTATGCCCCGCAAAAGGCTTGGGATGTCATAAGAAGAGCCAGCATGAGGACAAAGCCGAAGACATCAACCAAGAAATGAGTTTTAAGTACTACACTTAGATTTTGGTAGCGAGCCATATAGATTCAAAGTTGTAAATTTAGAGCTGTACCATAGTCATAGCCTTTTTCTTATATCTTTTACATATGGACATTATAGTTGCTCTCCATGCTCCAAACCGGATACACTTTTAGAGGAGCTACACTGGCTGGTGCTTTACCTACTTACTGGCTCGGATGTACATGTATATGTCTATTACTACTGCGAAATGAAATTTTTAGACTGTTTTGAGTTTCTCTATTATTATAAGAATTGCAAATTTACGATCTTGGGATTCTCTTCCAAAATCGCCCTTCTCGACAAAGGGTCGTACACATCCCCGAAAAGAAGGAAAGGGAGGGATGCAATGATACTAGACTTTCAGACTCATTCCAGGTGCCGAGAGTATCCCTCGTTTCAGAGCGGTAGGAATGCTGCTCACGTTCATTCAATTATGGGCTAGTTCTAGCCAGACTGCGCAGTCTTGTCGTGCTTTTCTGGAAACTGTCTGGTTATGCCCCCGCTTTCGTTGTTTCTTGTCAAAGCTTTTCTTCTTTTCTTTCATTGCCGCTGCTCCATTGGCGGCAATAAGGAGTTCATTTGTCTTTTCTATTTTGCTAAAAGGGTGATTGTTTTGTTGGAAGTACCTCATTAGTTGAAGGAAAAAAACATTTTCTCGGATTTTCAAGACAAATTCAGCTTAAAGTTCTTGTCCTATGATCCTCATCCAACACAGAACGAATTATGGACTGGATACTTGGTCCTTATACAAGTGTTATTGGCTCCGCGCTCAATCCTTTGGTCTCATGCAGGAGAAAGGCCGAGGATATATGTCGGAGCAGTATCCTACTCTATTCTGTAAGCAAAAGCCATTTGCAAGAAAACGTGTACCATCACCTTACAAAAACAATTCCTTTCTACTCTTGGAATGAACCCTGGACCAAATATTGCCGATAGAGGCATGTTGTGGAGTGGTGGAGTGACAAAAGAGTTTCTAAAGTAGAAGTTTAGAGTAGCTTTTTGTCACTCTATTGTGAGGATAAAGAAAGATATATTTCACAAGGAGCTAAGGAACTTGGCCAGTTTCTGAGACACTGACTGCTGGGATTCCTCCAACCATTCTTCATTACCATCATAATCATCATCGTTCTCGAAAACCAGATAAATCCCGCGCTTTTTCAGTGAGAGCCCAGGAAAGTAGGGTGGGTCTCGCAGCACTATATCTATCCTGTCTCCTTCTCTTATCATCCGAACCATTGGCTTGAATTCCGGAAATCTAATCAAGTAAAGCTGGTCCTCACTTGTGTCGGGGACCCCCATCAGGTTTAATACCGTGGTGTGTATTGCATCTTCAAGCCTGAGAAGCCTTCCTTTAATGTCCACAAGTGCTGGTAGTGGAATGTTTCCCGGGTTTTCACTGTCCAGAGAGACAACAACAGCGAAAATTATTCCTCTAATCTCGCGGTTCTTTGGAGCAGTAAAATGAGAAACTTCCTGAGAAAACCATAGTGGAATCCCACTCCCAGGAACACTCAAGTTGTACAAATGCTTTAAAGCAACCTGCATATTTCATGAAAAACACATTTAAGGTCAAACTTTCTGCATTCATAATTGAAGATACTAGACAAAGGGAGAAAAACTGAGCACTGATCTTAAAATATCTTTTTGCTTCAGTAAAATAGTTCTCTCAAAGCGGGAGCTATCAGTTATCTTTTTACCTTTTCAATTCTTCTCTTCACTGCCGGGAAGCATGCCTTGCAACCACCCAAGAATAAACGTCTTAGAGACTTCAATTCCTGGAGACCGGGGATGTCAACTAAATTGCTGCAACTGGTAAAATTCAGCTCCTTTAAACCCTTTACATTTGTCAAGTCATATATACGCTCCAATGCAGTACAGTTTGCCATATTCAACTCAAGCAAGCTCGAGGGAAGTGGAGGCAGATATATGAGCTTGTTACAATAAGACAAATTGAGTTTTTTCAGAAGCACAAGGCCCCCCAGACTGGATGGCAAGCTAGACAAATCGTTACGACCCAAATTCAAATCTTCCAAGGACGACAACCTTTCAAAATTATCAGAGATGCTTCCTGAAAATCCCCAAGCATGAGCATCCATCTCTTTCAAGGAACAGAGATTTGCAAAGGACTCTGGAAGAACGATATGTTTTAGAGGCTGTCCTCTATTTGGCTTTTTTCTCATTTTTAATGACGTCAGGCTTGTGAGCATCCCAAATTCTTGGGGTAATTCTGTGACACAAGTTCCTGACATTACTAAGTAAACCAGACTTTTCAACTTCCCAAGTGAAGCAGGTAGTTGCCGGAGTTCTGCGCATTGACTTAGTCTTAAGGTGCGAAGCCTTTCAAGCATTCCTATGGACTCTGGCAGTGATGTTATCATGGTGTCATCCAAGAACAGATCGGTCAGGCTCAACATATTTCCAATGGACTCTGGTAATGTTTTTAGCAAATGACACGATCTCATCTCGAGTTTTTCGAGCATGTTCAAAGCCCCAACCTGACTAGGAACTTCTTCAATTGCTGTCCCGTCTAAATTAAACCAAACCAAAGATGACAAGCCACCAATTGTGTCAGGCAATTGGCTTAGATGTTTACAAAGATTGAGGGATAGGCATTTTAACCGGGATAAGTGACCCACAGAAGCAGGTAGCTGTGTCAGTGAACTGCAACCAAGGAAAAGATGTGTCAATGATCTGAGATTCCCAATAGTATCAGGAAGTGTCGTAAGTGATCTGCACAACACAAGACTTAGTTTCTCAAGCTCTGTCCAAGACTCTATTGAACTTGGAAGTCCTTTGATTGCTGAACCATCAAGAGCAATGTTCTTTAGAGATCTCAGTTCTCCAATGCAATCAGGAAGTTGTTCCAGTGCAGTGCATCTCTTTAAACTGAAATTCTCTAATTTTGTGAGTCGAAAGATTGACTGAGGAAGTTGCTTTATCGCCGTGTAATCAATGAAAAGCTCCTTCAAAGATCTCATCCCGCTAAGGTCTGTCGGCAGTTCCTTGAGCTTTGAACAACCAGAGAGGACAAGTGTTTCAAGACATTTCAATCCAGAGACATCACTTGGGAATTCCAAAAGATTGGAGCTGTCACTGAGGTTCAAATATTTCAACTTGGTCAGGTCACCAACTGACTTATGAATCTTCAGAAGTCCTTTGCAACGCACAAGAATCAGTTTCTCCAACATATCAAACCCAGATAAATCGGGGATATCAGTAAGGTCATAGCAATCACGGAGATCCATGACCAACAATTTCTTAGCCAACTGTCAACAAGAGTATTTTAGAAGCAAAATAATTATGGTAGAAAATATTGAGGGAAACAGACTTTTGACAAAAATAAAGGGCAAAAATGGAAAGTAGAGGAGCATATGCATAATTTGCTTATGTACAACTGCAAGAAAAAGAGTCCAGGAGCAAGCGGTAGAAGCAATTGGTATCTTTATGGATGGAAAGGCCAAGTTGACAGATGGAATTCTAGGAGCATAATTCAGTTCTTTTGCCAGCGCATAAGCTTAATGGATTTCTTGAAGCTGTTCAAAGAAGGAAGACAGGATAAGAAGCGCACCCATGTCTAAGGGTTTGTCACCTTCTGCACCTATTCTACAAAGAGTAATAAACCAGGAAAAGGTCTGAGTTCAGCCCAAACAATCTAACACCTTCATCGATTATCCACAAATCTTGTATAGAAAGTACTTTGGCATTCATTATCACGAGGCCAGATGTTGACTCCAGTGCTACATACTCTCGTCACATCAAAATAGTTGACTGCTACTAAGGTCTAGGCAGCACTGCGAAAAGAATGTAGAATCATCTACAAGTCATGAGATTTTCATATAGCATACCTGTTTCTTAGAATGTCTCCGCTCCAGCATACTAGTGATTTTGCTTTCTGGGAGGTCAAGGACTGCAAGATCCTGGGGGCAACTGTCGAAAGGAAATGTCTTCAGAGGGCAACCTTTCCATTGAAGCCACTTCAGTTCTGCTGGTATATGCTTGAAACCTCCATCCAGTGCCACATAATTAATTTGAAGCAGCCTAAGGTCAACCATCTGCGTAAAACAAGTAGTTTGCAGAGTCACCACCTTATCATTGTCTTGCTTCTGGGGAAAACATTTCTTGCACATTTCCCTGAAGTATGCAAATGCTGACTGAAAAGAGCGGTGCAAAATGAAGTAATGTCTTAGTAGAGCTGTTGTGCTTATCTCCTCCCTTTTTCCCATGTCCAATGCAATTCCCTGAATATTTCTTGTTCCCTGTGACCATTAGATGCAAAAAAGTTTCAGACATGAAATCAAATCAAGTTCACAAAAAGGGAAGGCCGAAATGCATATATATATTTGTGAATAAGGAGCGATGCAAGTATTTGATAGATACAAAAGCTTAAAAAGCTTAGTAGCGTGTTTGTTGGACAAGTAAGCAACATATGTATGGGAAGAAACAACTATTGAACTGAGGCTGCATCGGTTATCAATCTACTTTAAGAAGATTTTTGGATCAACCGCAATAGAAGTTTGTGACAGATAAATGCTCCTAAGGTTTAGGCAATTCATTTGTACGAGTCAAGATAGCAAAATAGTCTTCCTACCTTCTTGTTCCTCAGAATTGTGAGGATTTCATTGCGGTCCCATAATCTGCTGCGCATACTAGGGTGTTCATAGTTTTCTTGCTGAACAATCTCTCTTACCATGTCCCTTATTTGGTCATGCATCCACAAGACGCCATCCTCAATGATTTTAAGAAGCGATTTTGCTATTAGAACCTTAATTGTTATCTCAGGATTTAGACCACAACCCCTCAATACATATATAGCATCTTCTCTAGTCATCTTCATCTGAACGAAGAAGCATGCAATATCGAGGAAAACACACTTCTCTTGGTCATCGAGCGCATTAAAGCTTATCCCAAGAACATCTTGCAGATGGCCGGGTCGAATCTGTCCCAGCTTCTGCAATGCATCTTGCCATTCCTCTGCCCTCCTCTTGTCATACAAGAAGGATCCAAATACTTCCAGAGCCAGCGGGAGTCTCCCCGTGAGAGCCACAATTTTCTCTGCCACGCCCTTTAAACTTTTAGTCGGTTGGTCCCTTCCAAAGGCATGGAGACTGAACAGCTGAAGTGCCTCTGGGGAAGTCAACTCCTTCACCTCATAAAACACATTCACTATGCTCTCCGGGAGGACCTCTTTGTCTCGTGTGGTCACGATGATTCGAGTTCCTTCGTAGAACCAGTCTCGACTACCGGCCAGTGCCCTAATTTGCCTTACGTCGTCCACATCATCGAGCACAATGAAAACGGGTTCCTCGAACACTAGACTTCTTATCAGATCGATGCCGGCTCCAACATTCTCGATTCGCTGTCCCGACTCTTTACTTGAGGTAAGATTACTGATCAGTTTGGCTTGGAGAGATTCTAAGCCACCTTCCATCCGGGAAGCCTCTCTTATCTTTGGAACAAAGCTGCGGCGTCGGAAGTGAACCACGAGCTTGTTGTAAAGAGCCTTGGCAAGGGTTGTCTTGCCGATTCCTCCCATTCCATGGAATCCCAAGATCAGGACACCCTTCGAATTAACGTCCACAATCCTCTTCAGCTCTTCCAAGCGACCTTCGAGTCCAACGGGATACTTGGCCACTCCCAAGGGCGTGTTCTTCAACTTAGTCAATATTCTCTTCACTAGAGATTGGATTAGCTCCGCTTCGTCCCTGTCATGGACGTGGTCACCATGTAAAGTGGAGTTGAGGATTAACTTGGAGAATGGAATTGTGGCGAATTCCCGGATGCTTGAATACAGCTCGCTTATTTAAACATTCACTCAGGTCTGCACTTTAGGAAATGATTTTCCAAAACGATTTTTTGAATTCGCATTCATTGATTTAGAAATTGAATACATAGCAGCCAACTTCTGCATCAAGGATGTGGATGATCTTCTGTCAAGGTCATGTTTTCCATTTTCCAAACCTCAGAATATAAAACATGTTCATCCACATGCTGGGAAAGAGATGTCTTCTTCTATATGAGTCTTGAGTGATTAATCTTATGCAGTTCCAACTGATTATTAGGTTACAAACTGTAGACATCAATTAAATATGCAGAATTAATTGAATATAAAGTTGAAACGAGGCACTTCTAGTTTGTGTTTCGTTCCGGAAATATGATGGAATTCTTTTTTCCAATTCTTTTTACCGTTAAAGGCTTGGAGCTTATGCATGTGCTCATTCTTTTTATCGTTAATGGAGTATTACAATGACAAAACAGAAATGACTATGAATTATCATCATCATTATTTATCATTGTGATAACTTATTTAGTAATGCTAGCTACACAAAAGTTGTTATGCAAAATTGGTGTATACTGAGCAATGTGTATATCATAAGCATGCACTTGAATGAAAGTGTTGTATTTGAAATAAAATGAAAACCACTCACAACCCCAAATTGGTTTATTCATGTCACGATTGCTCCAAATTAATTTTTGTGTCACAAAAAATCCCTATGCCACATTTACGCTAAAAAAATCTCAGATTAACCATAATTTATGGTAAATGTGGTATGATCATACATGTTTTGGGTAGTTTGGAGTAAATGTAACATGGGTATACTTATTTGGCCGTGACCCTCATCCAATGGCTGGCAAGCTCGCAACCCTTGCCCAATGCTCGCTGGCCATTGATGGAAAAAAAGAAAAGAAAAGAGGCAAATGTAAAATTAATAAAAAATTAAAAAGAACTATTAAAAATTATTTTTAAAATGTCAACGTAAGCGTTGGCCATTCTACATCACCAGCCATGCCGCATAAGACAACGTAGGACAACCAATATTTACGTCAACAATTTCCAACTTAAATTAGTTATATGGATTGAATTGGTATCAATATAAAAGGGTTTAGGATAAAATTGGTCTAATCAAAAGGTTTAGATATTAATATAATAGATTTATAACTTTTTTTTTTTATACTTTCTCCCAATTTCATCTCCTTTCTTCACAACGATTTGATTGTGTTCTAAACATCATAATAGGGAACAAAGATAACAGTAATAATTTCCGATCATCCTAACTCAATCCGGATTTCACCGTGCAATTATCGTAAGACTCGTTTAGTGAATTCCGTGACAACAACATATACGTGCCAACTATACCTCACAACAAGGCAAATTTGATGATGACGAGATGCAACGACTCAACGGTTGGGAGGAATTGCAGGGGCAAACGCTTTAACCTAGTCTCCATCAGGACCCTTCCCCGGAAAAAACCCCCAAGCAATTGCAGAACTAGCTAGATGGAGAAGAACGTTCAATATGTAAAGGAAATTCCAGTGGATCATACAAGACAACAGGCGTAGCTTGACAGCGAAAGATGTAGAAACGGCTGTCTACGGATATGATTGATTATCGTAAGAAATGAGTGCGGCCAAAAGTAGCCAACATGAACAAGAGGACAACGAAGACACTTTATCATCCGCATAGTTGAGGGACACAATGTCAAAGTTATTGAATTTATTAGACATTCTCTTTGGTATAATTTGTGTGTAATCTTTATTAGGAAAATTTGTAAATGTGATTTTTACAGATTATTTGAAAATGTGCCTGTACTTTATCTGTGTTTAATTGGCTGAGTGTTTTTCATTATTTCCCTTTGATTAATTTCTAATTAAAAATTTAATTTATTTATATAAAAAAAAAAAGTGTGCTTGGCACGGTAAGATCTCATGCCGGGCCTAACACAAAAGTGTGCTGAGCCTAGCGTGACCGGCGCAGCCGATTAGGATGCGAATGGTAACATTTCTATTTCGGGAAATAATTTCTTGTGAGAAATAATCTTTTTTCTATTTCAACTCTCTTGTATAATTTATGAGTAAAATAACGTGTTTAGTAACTATACAAGATTTCTATTATTGGAGTAGAAAAAGAATAGGAATGCGTTTGGTATAGTCCACAATTTTTTGTATTTTTTCGTTTTTTCTTCATGGTCACCGATTGTCGAACGTCGATTGCTCGCCGCTATAGGCACCAAAGGTATCCGATAGCTGGTGGGCGGCAGATGGCATCCAGTGATGATTGTGCGGCAGCGGCGGCGGCGTTGGCGCCGGGCGGCGATTAGGCGCCGGCGGGCAGCTATTGGTAGCTAGTGGTGGCGCGCAGGCGCGACAGATCCAAGGGCGATTGCTACGGCGAGGAAGAAGAAAAATAGAAAAATAGAAAAGAAAAAAAAATGGCTTATTTCTACAAATTATTCTTGGGAACAAGTTACTTTTTTTTTTACTTCTTGTTTCTATTTCAAATTGATTCCCTAACCACTTTTCTAGGAATAGAAAAATTAGTTGTCATTACGAAACGGATTTATGTTTCTTTTTTGTTACGGGAAACAAAAGAACAAAAGAATAGGGGAACAAAAATGTTCCCATGTAGTCCCTTAGTCACCCCGACTTTAATATTCTTCTTTCAAAAGAAAATTCAGCATTGTCTCTACTAAAAATGAGTACCACGATTACAACTAAACCTAAATCTCACGAAATGATGTGTTTCAACATATTCAGGCGTGTAGTATTAGATCAAATGCATCGGAATGTATAAACTTATATTAGATTATCATATCAGAAACCATTTATACAATAAGTTCATCTTGTCACTGTTTGGTATGAAATGTATATATATTCGATCACTCTCGCAACTTAAGCCAGAGAAAGAAGAAAGCACCAGGCACCATTAAAAATCGCATGGCGGAATGCAGAGTGAAATTTCTCAGCAGTGGGAACCGCGGAGTCTAACGTGAGAAAACGAAGAAGTCCATGGAAGTGTTGGAGTCAACACCTAATAGAAGACCCAAAGAATGACAATGATTAAGAGAAGTTACTTCTTGCATGAAAGGCACGCCTTTCCCTCTCTCTATTTCCTCAAGAAGCCACAAGTTGCAAGAGAAGAAAGTCAAAAGAAGAAAGGGAAGCAAGGTCAACTTGCTAACTTGTACTTGGTCAAAGTGCCTCAAAGGCAGAAGTGCCTCAAGGTTGAAAGGTCTCAGAGAGGCTCAACAGCCTCAAGCCACCGTAGGCAGAGTAGACTCGGGAGAGAGCCTCAAGCCAGAGAGAGGACGTCACGCCACACGCAGGTGGAGAACCTCAAGCCAGAAAGGAAGCCACCAAGTGCAAATGTGAGCTTCAGGGAAGCCACATGCATGTGAGCTTCAAGGAAAGCCTCCAGTAGTGAGAGCTTCAGAATAGGAAGTCACCAGGTGCAATGGTGAACTTCTAAGAGAGAGGCACTATAGCCTCAGTAGTTTTGTGTGAGCGAGCTATCCTTAGAAGGGAAAATATAATAGCTGAGCGTATCCTTGTATCAGTTAGTTTGAGTGTGAGTATTTTGAGTATGTGGTGTGAGCGAAGTTGTATTGTAATAGTTGTGTGAGAGACATTATTTGAGAGTTATACTTGTACCGCAATTTAGTATAACAAGTATCTTGAGTTGTTTATTACAATTCTCTCCTGTTTCCATCACAATGTTTGTGCATACCCTCTTAGTGGTATTAGAGCGAAAGCTGCACAATCTACAATTGATACGAGAGCAAAGGGTTGCATACCCGACAGTTGGTATCAAAACAAAGGGTCACATATCCTACGGGTAGTAGCAGCAAGCTCAAAGGATGAAGAACTCGAGGCGAAGACTTAAGAGACAAAGGAGTACTTTCGATGGATACTTTAATAGATCGCGTGTTCCTCAGCACAAAATGCGCCGGTGTTGCTCCTAATTGTCCGTATCGGAGTTCTTTAAACCACCACGTGCGACGCACTACTACAAAGCAAGATACCCTTTGCCAGCTTGCTTATTACGCAGTTTCTTTTCTTTATTCCTTCATCATACGCCCCCTTTTCCGAACTCTCACGTCTCTGCAGGAGAGCGCCCGGAAGGGACGGAGGCTTTGGAATTCATTACGGACATTTAAAAATTTTTTAAATAGATCGAGTATGTCTGACTTCCCCTAATACGGTTTTGATGAAATGACTAGAAATGAACAGCAACTGCACCACAGTTTCCGAGTTCAGATCAGGAGCAACCGATCAAAGACGGAAGAAGAAGGGTTTAAACGTTTAAGTTCAATGGACTGCTGATTCTAAACCGGATTCATCATGAACTTTCGGAGTAAGAACGAAGGAGACAATCGCGTGGTTATGATTACTCACCTGCCCCTCGAATCCCAGCCGGAGATTCCACCAGCCTTCTCCATGGCCGTCCTCCACCGGCCGACCTTCTGCACCCCGTACCTCCCCTCGTGCTTCCGGAACCCCCGCTCGAACGGGCCTGCCTGCCTCCGCACGTGCGAGGGGTCCACGTCGTAGAACACCGGGAGCAACAGCTTCCGGCGCTCGACGATGTACGCGAGCTCCTCCAGGCACCACCCCGACTCGGCGTAGTTCTCGGAGATGACGGCCACGGCGGTCGCCGAGCCGTCGATCGCGTCCAGGAGGCCCGACGATATCTCCTCCCCTCCCTCGAGGTCTTCCTCTTCGCGGAAGGCGCGGACGCCGTTGAGCGCGAGCTCGCGGTAGAGGCGATCGGTGACGCCGTGGCGCGTGTCGGCGCCGCGGAAGCTGAGGAAGACGTCGTAGCGGTAGCGAGAGGAGGACAGGGCGTCGTCCTCTTCGGGATCTTCCAGCACCATCGTCGTTGTCTTCGCTTTCGCGAGGTCTCTTCGCGGAGGAGGTGATTGCAGATTCTAGTGGCCCAGCTTTAATAGCAGTATAAAGCGCTTCGTAGCGATGACTATACATGCATCCTCGTACGGACGGTTCCTGTTCCCTTTGGCGCGTGTACACGGCGAGCATAGCGATTTCTACTAACTCCGAAGTGAAGTACGTGGCCTGTCTTAACCTTTTTATTGAAAAATCTTCAAGTCCACTTCAATCAAAAGAAACATTTTTAAATTTATCGTGGAAGAACAATTAAATCATAAAATTTATCAAAAAAGTATAATCAAATCATAAAATTTATCAAATTAATATGATAGAGCTATTTCATTAATCCACCATCTAGCAAAAAGAGCTTACGTGATTTTCTTTCAATATTTGTTTTTATCTTAAGTGACACGGCCTAATTAAAACATGATTTTCTTTCAATAATTTTTACTATCATTTGTATATAAATTAAATTTAAAAAAAAGGAGAGAGTTGAGAAACTTGCACCCCTGGCTCTCATCGCCAAACCATCGCTTGGAAAGGCAGGCGATGGTGGGGCATGACTGGCGATTCTCGCTCCTTCTTTGTTTATTTATAATTTATCTTATTTTTAATTTAACTTAAATAAAATTAATATTAAAAATCAGATTTAGATCAAAATGACGTTTTTTTTTTAATTAAGTTACACAGTAAGTTAGATGGAGTTGATGGAAATAATTCCTTGCGCAAATTTAACAAATCTTATGACTTGTTGCATTTTTTGTAAGTTTCAAGTTCAATTGCACTTTTACGATAACTTATAATATGATTTCTAATACACTTATCTCTAAGAAATACGTACTCGAGGGATGCTTGAACATGTTTGTCTTCTTCGGTCAATATCTAAATTTCAATATTTCCACACGTGCGCATTCATCTCGACCCCTTTTAAAAAATTATATTTGTTAACACCAAAAATGGCTTAGTGGGCCACGGGTTAATAATAAGGCCCAATAATCTCGAGATTTGTGAAGCAAGCCCATAAGAGTCTAGGAGAGATCGCCATCATGAGTACTGACAATTCGATACCCAGGAGGATAAGAATGAAGGTAGTTACTGAAGGACTTGATTACCAACAAATTCGCGGATAAAATAATGCAATTATTGGCGCGGCATTAAAGATTTCGGAAAATTTGAAATTGAAGTGATGACCGCAAGAGGACTATTATTTGCAATTCATGATTATAAATAGACGAGTAGACACCACTGTAAAGGGATCACACAATTAAAAAGAAACTTAAATATACTCAATTTCGGATATATTTCTTTACTTATCTTCGTT
The DNA here is from genome assembly GCA_014182725.1 of Eucalyptus brandiana. NCBI lineage: Eukaryota > Viridiplantae > Streptophyta > Magnoliopsida > Myrtales > Myrtaceae > Eucalyptus > Eucalyptus brandiana. The sequence continues at coordinate 38,747,225 of CM024669.1, forward strand.
TTGCATTTACTTTCAATCGCTTTAGCTTTATCCTTTATTTATCATAATCATATTAGAATCGGTAACTTCCTTTCCAAAACGACACAAGACCTAATATAAACACAAAAAAAGTGAAAACTTATCTTTCAATGAAAGATATTTTGTGTGAGAATATTTTCAGTGAAACAATATGTGTGTCTTTTGCATTTATTCAATCCAGTTATAATTGTTAGATGGCCTATGATTCCTCTAATCTCGTGATTTCAAATGAAGGATTCATCAAAATAAGTTTTTAAAGTTTGTATGAGAAATTTGGATTTAAATGTTGTCTCATGAGAAATATTATTGGTTGAGACCGATCTACTTGATCGATCGATAATGGAACTCATTTAGGATTTTATGAAACCACGAGTTTTCCCTAAATACTTTCGAGGTTTTCCACACTACATTGTTTAATGCTAAGTTCAACAAAGATGGGTTTCGTGTCTTTTTTTTTTTACTAATGGGTAACTCTGTCCACTGAATTCCTGATAATCATTTATTTGATGGGACCCAACTTTAGGGACGCGTGAAGCGCACAAAATCAACGATGGACGCAAGCTCGATTCGGCGAAGAGATCCTTTAAAGGGATATATGCATTACAAGCTTAAAAATTTGTGCCAAGAGAATAACTAAATCCTAAAATTTTCAAAGAATGTAATTAAATATTAAAATTTATTAAATTAGTGTAATCGAGTCTTTTCATTAACATCATCAAATTATTTAATGGAAAATGATGAGTTGACATTTTAAAATTAATTTCTCTCCTACGCAAGATTTTTTTTTATTACTTTTTTCCTTTAAATCTTATTTAAACAATACTAAAAACAGAAAAAATCTAAAATAATTATAAAAAATGGAAAAAAAAGTAGGTTAGGGACACGCCGTGGAGGGCTATCGTTGTTGCTGCCCATTGCTAGAGGGGATGCGGCTATCGTTGCTACTGCCCATTGCTAGAGGGGTTGGCAAGGCATCGCTTGGGCCTATTGGTAAGGCCTTGCCCAAGGTAGGCGATGGTCGCCGACCCTAGAGAAGGGCCAGCGTCATCTAGATTTGGGTGCCCTCAACCTAGTCTAGGTGAGCCTCACTTGGAGCCAATGATGGGCGACAGCAGTAATAGCACCCAGCCGCGAGTCCTTACCCTTTGTTTATTTTTTTTCCCCAATTTTTTTTTATTTTTTAAAATTATTTAAATAATAAGAATAAATTAATTTAAAAATGTCACGTCAATATTTCTCATCAAACAAATTGATTATGTTAACAGAAAAATTCAATTGTACCGATTTAAAAAGTTTTAGTACTAAATTACAATTTTTGAAAACTTTTGGATTCCATCGTACATTAGGATTTGCATTGGACATATCCCTTCTCCAAACTATCAAGGAAAACAATAAAGCATCGCTTTTCTCTTTTGCTTGCTTTCTTCTCCTGACTACCTTGCTTCTCCTGTCATCCTATCTTTGTTCTCCTCGGTGGTGCTCAAGACCTAGATATTCTATTCTCACAATATTCTTACCTTTCAATTACATCGAAAACACGCTCTAATAACAAGGTTCTCTTCCTTCTCTTGGTTAACTTCACTTACCAAAGAATCACATCTTTCTTAACATGTTCGATATGATTTTACTCGTTTACTCTTCAGGTGACTTTTACCATTATAAGCAAATATACCTCCGTGTACTTATTAAGTGATTAAAAGTTTGCAATTTCCGAGGATGTTTTTGGTGGTGTTGAGATTAGTGTGTTGAAAAATATATATAGTTTTTGGCTAAGTAAGCAAGTGATTTTTCTCAATAATAAATTTGGGAACCTCTCTTTCGCCAAAAAGAAGATTGAATTCCAATTAACATGCATCACCCAATCGGGCGATTAAGATTGAAGTTTGACAATCCGATGAGAAACTCTTTAGTTCATTTCCATTTGCCATCTAACAATTTTTTATTTTTATTTTTTGCCATAGCCATCTAATAATTGAATTACCTACATTTTCCTTCTTTTTCGTCAGATTCTTTTTTCTTCCTATCGGTTGGAGTTTGAACTCATGAAATTGGAGACATTTTGATATTTCCAAGTTGGTTATCGAATTCCAACTTATACTGTTACTAAATTACAATTGCTTAGATCACAGAAAGTTTCGATCCTATTCTAGAATACCAAAATTTAATACCAAAAATTAAAGCAAATGGGTGTCCGTGCATTGCTTAGTTACTAGCTCGGATGTACATTTATTTATTTATGACTACTGCGAAATGAAATTTTTAGACTGTTTGAGTTTATTATTATAAGAATCGCAAACTTACGATCTTTGGGATTCTCTCTTTCAAAATTGCTCCTGTCGACAAAGGGTCGTACACATCCCTGATCAAGAAGCAAAGGGAGGGATGCAGGGAAACCAGACTTTCAGACTCAATCCAGACGCAGAGTATCGCTTGTTTCGGAGCGGCAGGAATACTGCTTACGTTCATTCTTTACGTGCATTTATGGTTGCCAAACCGTGGAGTCTTGCGTGCTTTTCAGGAAACGTCTTGTTATGTCTTCCTGTTCGTTGTTTCTTGTCAAAGCTTTTCTTCATAATGGTGGCTCACCTTTCATTCACAACCGGCTCGCTGCTCATTTCTTGCGTTGCCATTGCTTGGTTGGCGGCAATAAGGAATTCCTTTGTTATATTTCATTAATTCACCTGGTTGCTTTTTGTCTGGATGAGTGGGAAATCTGTTAAGTTTATTTTGGGCACTACACTGGGAGCCATCGCTGGTTGCATCCCTAAGTTGTTTGAGGATGACAAACCAACCGAGCCTCAGTCAAAAAAGTTGGATGGCTATTAGGAATTGTTGGAATTCAAGTCGGCGGAAGACGACTTACCTGATTCCGATGCGCAAACAGCAAATGGCCCTGGAACGAACGTTGAATTGCGAATTTAACACGAACAGTACTTCCTCACGTTAGTCGGATGCAATCACGAGGAAAACACCCGATTTCCACAGCGTAAATGCCGATTGTTCTTGCAAAATTGAAATGGAACTCCTTTGATCTTCTTCAATGGAAATGGAGAGGAAATTTGGTGCGAATGAATAGCCAACCATTTCAATGGTTGTGTTCGGGAGGTTTATATACGTCTCCCTTCGTATCCCTCCATTTGTGCCTTTCCATTGTAGCATATCAAAGCCAATTGGTGCGGTCCAATCGCACCCCATCATGGACGTACTAGCTAACTAGCTAAAGTACAACATCTCCCACTCGGACATGATGGGCTTGATAGCATTTTATTAAGAATATAAGGCATTCAACATTTATCAATTTTACAAAACAATTCATACTGACAAATAAGCCGTGCGACCAAAGTGAGTACACCCGCACTTGGGAGCTCAAATTATGCACCCTGTTAGGGATAACATAATGGCTACAACCCTGAAAAGAAATAAACAATCAATGTCTCACAATGCCCCAGACATATTTTGTTACATCAGTCCAAGTATACCTATCCCTTAAAGGCTATACTCGACTATTCTTAAAACATCATGTATTTACAATTACATCCGCGACCACATAGGGCGATATAATTGGTCGACCAAGTAAATACACGCGGTAGATGAAAAACAACAATAGTCTTCCTTCGCACTCATGTCTCTCTCAATTTCAGAACAATCGCTTTCCTAGACATGTCCCATAAGCCATATCTATTCATGACCGCCCGTAACATGCTAAAGTAGCAACATTGATATTTCACTTCGAGAACATAGTCAGAAGTAACATAGGACACAAAATTGAGGTAAAATACAAATTACCTCAAGAGCTCACACGATGAGTAAATAGGGATAATTTTACTCATCTTCCCTTATTGATCGTACAATGCACATGTAGTACGAATTACATGCTATAGTGGATTTCTCTTTCTATAAGAGCGTATGTCATTTATTAACCATATCCACTATACGGATTTTAGCATAAACATAGTCACGCGCTTCTTACGTACTCATGTTTAGCCCGAGTGCTATATCAGCTTGCTTTCTATAGCACCTAATTAAGTACTCGCATCCGGCATCTTTCAGGCATACATGATTGTGGGACTATCATGTTCGGTCTTGTTATGATTCAATCACGAGACCTCATCTTGACTCCAATCAAGGCGACATATTTTATGTACCAAACTTGCTCTTCAGCATTTATTTGTACATAACGTCTCATCTCAACGTGCTAACTACAGCACTTGAGGCGATTGCTCGTGTGAGTGAGCCAATCATTGCCTCGCCGACATACTTTTCAATAATATATGTGTGTTTGTGCTAGTCTCATAGTAGATTTGTACTTGTTGATAAAACATCAAATCATTAATAAACAAACAAGTACAATACATTTGTCCACAAATACATAAACTAATGATCCTCTACAATAACATATATCACATTCTACGTAATCCTAGTGACATCCTATGGGTCAAGAATATGTCTCTAGGAATAGCCTTGGTAAATGGATCAAAGCAACCATTCTATTGGTTGAAATGTATTGCGGGGTTACTTCTTTTCGCGCTATAATTTCTCTAATGAAGTTATTCTTTATGTCGATGTGCTTTGTCCTTCCATGATACTTGGGATCTTTCACATAGGCAATGGCTGCTTGACTATCACAATAAACTCCGTCACCGCTCTTGGAACTTCAAAGTGACAGTGGCTAAATTTTCAAAGAAACGTTTTAGCCATACTGCTTCTTCTTGCACCGCGAACATGCAATAAATTCTGCTTCCATCGTAGACAAGGCCGTGCATGTCTGTTTCTTGCTATTCCAAGAAATTGCACCTCCATTGAGCAAGAAAGCATATCCAGAAGTTGATTTACGCTCATCCAGTCTCCACCCCAATCGGCATCCGAATAACCTAATAGGCGTAAATCATTCCCTTGGTAACAAAGTTGATAGTCTACGGTGCCCTTCAAGTATCTCGGGATCCTCTTCTTTGCTTTCAAAGTGTGCTTGACCAGGATTTGATTGATATCGGCTCACCAATCCCACGGCATAGCATATGTCGGGTCGAGTACACATCATAGCATACATTAAACTTCCGACTGCACTAGCGTAAGGAACGGTTTCCATCACTTTGATTTCTTCTAGAGTCTTAGGACACATCTCAGTACTTAGGCCTTCACCTTGCATGACAGGGGTATCAATGGGATTACAATGCTGCATATTGAAACGCTCAAGAATCTTCATAATGTAAGACTCTTTTGATAAAGTAAGGAGTTTCCTTGATCGATCTCTTTCGATCTTAACTCCTAATATATAAGCAGCTTCTCCCATGTCCTTCATCTCAAAATTGGAGAGCAACCATTCTTTTGTGGTGATTACCAAAACCTTGTCATTTCCAGCCAACAGAATATCGTCCACATAAAGTGATAAAATCACAAACTTATCTTTGGACCGCTTGACATATACACAGTGATCTTCTTCGATCATCGTGAAACCAAATGTTATTATTGCTCGATGAAAACGAAGATACCCTTTGTCTAGATGATTGCTTAAGGCCATATATTGAGCGATGAAGCTTGCAAACTTTATGCTCTTGACCTTTAGCTATGAAACCTATTGGTTGTTTCATATAGATTTCCTCATCTAATTCTCCATTGAGAAATGCCGTCTTTACATCCATTTGATGTAATTCAAGGTCCAAATGTGCAACGATGGCTAAAATAAGGCGTATTGAGGCAAACCTTACAACTGGTGAAAAAGTTTCCTCATAGTCTATACCCTCTTGTTGAGTATAACCTTTCGCCACAAGGCGAGCCTTATACTTTTCAATGGATCCATCCGCCCTTCGCTTAATCTTAAAGACCCATTTATTTCCAATGGCCTTACGATTGGGTGGTAGATCAATCAAGTCCCAAACATGGTTTACCCTCATTGACTCCATCTCATCTTCCAAAGCTTTTCTCCATTCTTCCTTGTCGGAGGATGAGAGAGCCTCTTGAACAGTCTTAGGCTCGGCATCGTCATTCTGAGCAATCATAAATGCTTCCCCTTCAATCTCAAAACGACGACGGGGAATACTTTTACGATTACTTTTACGCAATTGAATTTCTCTTGGATTCAATTCATTAGGCGATGCAACACTCCCACTAGGTCTTGTGTGTTGAGGTAAATCTTCATTTCCCTCTACTACATCGGTGGGTGTGTTATCTAGATCTTCCATCTCATATAATTGGAAGTCCTTATCAATCTCACCTCTATTAGGAAAATCGTTCTCCAAGAACGTGACATCTCTTGACTCCATTTCGGTCACACTCCCATCAGCTTGTTCACCTACGAACACGTACCCTTTGGAGTGTTCGGAATATCTTATAAAGATACATTTCTTCCCTCTAGGATCTAATTTGCCATGTTTATGGGAAGAATCATGAACATAAGCTGCACATCCCCATGGACGCAGACTACTCAAGTCTGGTTTCCTACCATCCATAATTCATAAGGGGTGGAAGTAACCGATTTTGAGGGCACACGGTTAAGTATATAGGCAGATCAATAATGCATCTCCCCAAAAGGAGACAGTAAATTTGCTTGTGCCATCATAGACCTAACCATTTCCAATAGGGTTCTATTCCTTCTCTCGGCTACCCCATTTTGTTGTGGAGTACCAGGAATAGTCAATTGTCGTACAATTCCCTTTTCATCACAAAGAGCCTTGAATTGCTCCGATAGATACTCACGTCCACGATCGGTTCTCAATGCCTTTATTGTCTTGTTTAACTGATTCTCTACCATCGCTATATATCGTCTAAAGCAGTCTAATGCTTCTGACTTATGGGAGATCAGAAAGACATAACCGAAACGTGTGAAGTCATCTATGAAAGTGATGAAATATGAGGCTCCATGCCTCGCCCTCACATTCAAAGGACCACAAATGTCGAATGTATGAGATGCAATGGAAATTCAGCTCTAGTCCCTTTACCGAATGGTTTTCTAGTTGTTTTTCCCGCCGGACAATGTTCACATATGGATAGACTAACATTAGTGAGTGACCCCAAAAGGCCTACTCTAGCTAATCTTTGCATTCTTTGCAATCCAATGTGACCTAATCTAGCATGCCAAGTATTTGCATCAATCTCAACGTTATTTGAAGACGCAATTAAAGAAAAACAACCATCAACATTAACATTGTACTGATCATAGTCAATGTCTAACACCATAAAACCATTCAATACATGACTGAACCATAATAAACCGTTCCATACAAAATGTCAACACAATCACCATGGAAATTCAATACATAACCTAAGCTAAGAAGAACAACTACAGAGACCAAGTTTCGTCGAATATCTGGAGCATAAAGGACATCATGCAGGAACAGATTTCGACTACCATGTAAGATTAATTTACACGTGCCGATACCCTTCACTTCAACTCTTGAGTTATTCCCAACATATATCCATCTTCTTCCAGGTGGTATCCAACGATACTCCACAAATGCTTCTCGGTCTCTAGCTACATGGTTCGTTGCTCCTGAGTCTACAGTCCACATTGGATAAGATTCAGCAAGCATTACAGTACTAGAAACAAAAGCATTACTCAAAGTAATGGAGTAATAGGGTACCTTTTTCGGCTCAGTGCATTCACGAGCAAAGTGACCCAACTTGCCACAATTGTGGCACTCCATCTTGGCCTTGTCGTTCTTCCCACCACGCTTCTTGCGTCGGAAGGTCTTAGCTCTCTTGGGTCCCCGATCGTCATCTTCCCTTTGTTGTTGAACCGAAGATTCCTCTTGCGCTTGAAGCCCGAAGCCTTGCGCGAACTCGATTCAAGAACATAAGCATGGGTAGAGGATCCGGCAGCCTCTAGGCGCTCATCCTCTAATTTCAAATGACGCGCTATATCATCAAAAGTGACGATGTTCTCATTATGCGTCATATTGATCTTCATATGCTCCCAATTATCGGGAAGAGACCTTATAACAGCCTGACCGAACTTGCTGTTCATCGGTAAGGAGTGACCAGCCGACTTCGGCTCACGGATCATGTTTGACATCTCCCGAAGATGCTGCCTCATCATTACATTTGGGCGCTTTCGGAAGGTGTCAAACTTGATGGTGAGTCTCCTCGGCTTAGTGGCAGATGTACCCCCAAACTTATCTTTCAAGGCAACCCACATAGCTTGAGCTTCGTCATAACTCTCAAACTCACACATGAGATCATCTTGCATACGGCTCGGCAAGAACGTGATGCGAGCAATGCTATTTTTCTTTTTCCAAGCTTGATAAGCTTCCAGATCTCTCCTGTGTTGAGCTGAAGTTCCACGCTCAGGTTCATCCATGGTATGGTTGAGGGTTTCCAAAACCTCTTGCTCATCAAGGATGTCTTGAACCTTTCGGTGCCAAATATCATAATTGTCACCGTTCAGCTTCTCACCCTTATTGAGGTCAGCCACAATGGTCTTGGATGCCGAAGCCATAATCAATCGCTATAACACATTGACATAATAAACGCAGAATCAATACTAGCACACTTTACAGAATAACACACATATTTAATTTGCAGCAAAGACAAACTAAATTAATGATAATTCAACAAAAGACACAAAAGCAAAAGTTCACTATGTTCCCAATCAACTTCTACGTACAATTGTTCTATTATCATTACTTAGTTTAATTTGCACAAATTTTTAAGTTCTAGGTGAGAACTCCTTTCATTTCTACCAACCTACGAACTCCCACTAGGAAAAATAATTACATAAACTTATGTAATTTCTACATTTTTCCTTAACACAAGAACATGGCATGGCAATAACCAACGTGTATAAACAACAATCATGCTTCAATTATAATCAAAATTGCAATTCAACATATAATGGATTTCCTACCATTGTTCTTATTTTCTAGCAACTAGAAAAATGCAAGTATATTAAAATATACACATCATGTCATTGAACCAAGCTTTACACAAAGCATATATAACATCATTTGCACACAAGCTAGCTAGCTTTGTATTTCCCTAATCATAAGAAAATACAAGCTACAAATGAATAAACTGCATTAAAACCCCAAAAATACGCGTACATAGGGTTCCCAAAGCATTTTCATACATTTATAAAATTCAAAAGTATAAAATAATTAAAACCTTTGTGTAGAGGACACTCATACGAACCAAACGAGACCAACCACGCTCCAATCCGAGCTCGCACGCGCCCCACGCGCCGCCTGAGTGTGCGGCGCATGTGGCGCACGCGCCAGCGAGCCAAACGGCTCTGGCCGGTCCGGCCCGGTCGACCGGTCCGACCGGTGACCGGTCCGACCGGTTTGACCGTCGGACCGGTTGACCCGTCCGACCGTTGACCGGTCAACGGGTCGGGTCGGGTCAACGAGTCGGGTCGGATCTCCGGTCGGGTCGGGTCGGGTCGCCGGCCGGTGACCGGCCGGCCAACGTCTCCGGCGGTGACGTCGTCGATGACGTCATCCTGGCGGTTATCGACCGTTGGGTGACGTCACACGCGCCGGTTCGCCGACCGGCGCGTGCTGGTTCGGCGGCCGGGCGCGCGCGCGTCGCGCACGCGCCGGTTCACCGACCGGCGCGTGTGGCGCACGCGCTGGCTTGGCCAGCGCTTCAGGCGCGTGGCGCCCACGCACAGCGGCTTCTGGCCGCGCGTGTGGGCGCGTCCGGCGTCTCTCAGCGGCGCTCGACCCATCCCCAGACTCGTCTCGACGAGCTCTTTCACCCTGTATATTCAGAAATTAATTTTGACAAAAAAATTATTACGAAAAACGGTGAAAACCTCACGGATCACGCGACCCCGAACCTGTTCTTCGCTCCGGTTCAATTTCGAGTTTTTCATGGGGCAATTCCGACTATTAGAGATCCAAACGAAAGTGTAGAATACATTCTCATGATCTCAATATCAAATGGTAATCAAGAAAACTCGATGAAAAACAAGGCAGAAATCACGATTGGGCTCTGATACCAATGTTGGAATTCAAGTCGGCGGAAGACGACTTACCTGATTCCGATGCGCAAACAGCAAATGGCCCTGGAACGAACGTTGAATTGCGAATTTAACACGAACAGTACTTCCTCACGTTAGTCTGGATGCAATCACGAGGAAAACACCCGATTTCCACAGCGTAAATGCCGATTGTTCTTGCAAAATTGAAATGGAACTCCTTTGATCTTCTTCAATGGAAATGGAGAGGAAATTTGGTGCGAATGAATAGCCAACCATCTCAATGGTTGTGTTCGGGAGGTTTATATACGTCTCCCTTCGTACCCCTCCATTTGTGCATTTCCATCGTAGCATATCAAAGCCAATTGGTGCGGTCCAATCGCACCCCATCATGGACGTACTAGCTAACTAGCTAAAGTACAACAGAAATTGCTGAAAGCGTGATTGTTGAAAGTAGGAACATTTTCTCAAGTTTTCAAAAGTGATCCAAACTTCTAAATTATTTTCTTATGATCCTCTTCAAACCCAGAAGTAATTATAGACTCCTTGCGTAAGTACTTGCGGCTTGGTGCTTAATCATTTGGTCTTACGCATGAGAAAGGCAGAAAATATCTTTCGGAGCTGTCCTATTCTTTTCTGTTGGCTTGGAGAGATTCTAGGCCCCCTTCCATCTGGGAAGCCTCTCTTATCTTTGGAACAAAGCTGCGGCATCGGAAGTGAACCACGAGCTTGTTGTAGAGAGCCTTGGCAAGGGTCGTCTTGCCGACTCCTCCCATTCCATGGAACCCCAAGACCAGGACACCCTTCGAATTAACGTCCACGATCCTCTTCAGCTCTTCACAGCGACGTTCGAGTCCAACGGGATACTTGGCCACTCCTAAGGGCGTGTTCTTTAACTTAGTCAGGATCCTCTTCACTAGAGATTGGATTAGCTCCGCTTCATCCCTGTCATAAACGTGATCACCATGTAAAGTGGAGTCGGGGATTAACTTAGACAATGGAATTGTGGCGAATTCCCAGTTGCTAGCTCGCTTATTTAAACATTCACTCGCGGTCAGCAATTTATGAAATAATCTTCTAAAACGATTTTTGAATTCCCAAGCATTGATTTAGAAATTGAATACGTAGTTGCCAACTTCTGTATCAAGGATGTCGATGAGTCATGTTCCATTTTCCAAACCTCAGAATACAAAAGATTTTCATCTATACGCTGGGAAAGCGAGGTCTTCTTTTATACGAGTCTTGAGCGATTAACCATATGCAGTTCCAATTGATTAGTAGGTTACAGACTGTAGACATCATCCATATGCAAAGTTAATTGACTATAGAGTTGAAACAAGGCACTTATAATCTTGTGTTTCGTTCCGGAAATTTGATGGAGTGATATTTTGGTCCAATTTTTTAGTTCTTTTTACCGTTAATGGCTCGGAGCTTATGCAAGTGTTCATTCTTTTTATTGTTAATGTAGTATGTATACTGATGAATATAAGCAAGTTTTTAAAAGGCTTTATTCGGGTCTTCATTCGAATATGGAGATCGCTTGGATGTAAACAGCAAGAGGATATTGCTGGGTGCAAAGCAAGAAAAATATATTGTACCAATTGGGGACAAAAGGTGTGCAAGCATCAGCACGTTGAAATAAAACACATCCGTGGATCCTGTCGTCCATGTAAACCAAACCGATAGGCTACCAAAGCTCCTATGAGAACTTCAACTCCTCTTCGTGGTGACGTTACACATTGTAATCAATTTTTAGATTCTTTTTACCATTAATCGCATGGAGCTTATACATGTGTTCATTCCTTTTAGGGATATGTTCACTAGAATTCCTAAAACTTATCGCAAAAATACAATTGAGTTCTAAAACTGATAAAAAATATAATTAAATCTTACAACTTGTCAAATTAGTGCAATCAAATCTTTCCGTCAACGCCATCAATTTGACTAATTGAAAATGCTATTGTGGCATTTTTATATTAATTTTTTTTCCTTTGTGGTATTTTTTTAAGAAGAAGAAGAAGAAGAAATGGAGGGCTAGCCGATGGAGCTTCAGTTTGCCACCCACCGGAAGGGTTGGCAACCTTTGCCGGCCCTTGGCAGGGGTGGTCGGCTCTCGCTCAGCCAAGGTGAGGCATCGCTTGCCCCCCATGAGGGCCGGCATTCAGCCCCCAACAAGTATTGGCGAGGCCTCACCCAAGGCAAGCGTTGGTCACCAGCGTCGCCTAGATCTAAATGCCCTCACCCAGGCTTGGCGAAGGTTGCCGGCCCTCTTCAACTGCCACCCACCAGAAGGGTCAGCAACCTTTGCCGGCTCTTGGCAGGGGTGGTCGGCTCTCACTCGGCCAGGGTGAGGCATCGCCTGCCCCCAATGAGGGCCAGCATTCAGCCCCCAGCAAGTATTGGTGAGGCCTCACCCAAGGCGAGCGTTGGTCACCAACGTCACCCAGATCTAGATGCCCTCACCTAGGCTTGGCGAGAGTTGCCGGCCCCTCGCCCGGCCGGCCATGCTCGTTGGCCATCCCTTTTGAAGATGGGCAGCGGTGGTTGAAGCTCCACCGGCTAGCCTTCCATCCTCTCTCTCTCTCTCTCTCTCTCTCTCTCTCTCTCATTTTTTAATCAAATTTTAGGTTTTCTTTTGTAGTTTTTAATCTAATTTAAATATGAATTTAATAAAAATAATTTTAAAATACCACATAGGAAATCACAATTAATTTTAAAATGCCACGTTACCATTTTTCATTAGTCAAATTGACGATGTTAACGAGAATGACTTGATTGCACCAATTTGATAAGTTTTAAGACTCAATTGCATTTTCCCAACAACTTTAAGGACTTTTAGTGGTCCCTTCTTTTTTTTATCGTTAATGTATTATGTATATTGGCAAACAAAATTAACTGCATATCATCATCATCTCATCATTGTGTTAATTTATTTAGTAATGCTAGTTACACAAAAATTGGTATGCAAAATTAGTATAAACTAAGTAATGGGTAAATTATAAGCATGCACTTGAATGAAAGTATTCTTTTCTAAAACAAAATAAAATAGGGCTGATACCACCCACCACTCCAAACTAATACATCCGTGCTATAATTACCCAAAACTAATTTTTTCATCACAAAAAAAAAATCCTAAAATGGTATACTTGTGCCACATTTTCCTTTTGGTATTACAGTAGCCCATTCCTTGTTCTAAAAGACTATGTGTCGCATTTTTTAGCCAATCTTGCCTAGCGTAGCGATTTATATTGATGACATATTACTTTACAATTCAGATGAAGAACTTCATTGCTGACTTTTTGAGCAGTTTGCAAACATTGCAAAGAAATATGAAATCATGCTCTCTCAAAAAAAGATAAACATTGCCCAAATGAAAATTGATTTCCTAGGCATGCGCCTCAATAAGTGTATATACTATTCATGGTCACATATCCCTAAGGAATGATTGAAATTTCCAAAAAGGATTTCATTGTGAAACAAGTCTAGCAATTTCTTTAGATAATTAATTATCTCAAAAATTTTAACTGCTGATTCCATTGTGATTGATATTGAAGAAAAATCCTCCACCTTAGGGTAAAAATCAAACCAAGGCAATTGCAAAATTAAAAGAAGTTATGCAGACTCGTCTCCCATTGCAAATATCATTTATTGGGAAGAGAGTCCTCTAGACCAATACCAGTAATGAATACTCAGCAGCCATATTATTTGAAGAAATTGATGGTAAACGACACATTTGCGCTTACAAAAGTGAAAATTTTTCCTAGGCTAAAATGCATTATCATTTTACTTTCAATGAGATATTAGCAGTAAAAAATGAAAAAGAAAAGTTTTGAGTTCCATCTTGTTGATCATCATTTACTAAAAGAATTGGATGTCATATTTTCTCTATATAATCAAATTCAAGCAGAAGCAGATTTCTCATTCCCAGTTGCTTCGGTGGGCTGAGTGATTTTCAAAATACTTTTTCAAAACCAAAAATATTGCAGGCAAGAAAAATGTGCTCAATGATTTTCTTTCCAGGCCAAAGGCATCAACAGCAAAGATCAACATGTACATTCTAAGGCAAGGTTGGAATACCCCCAAGGAGATTTGAGTAAATCCAAAATGATAAGCTCACTGAAAATCTTGACAGCCTCATGTGACAATGTTACACAAATCTCTTCAGGTTCTATGGAGACTCTTTCGAATTCAACCCCAGGTATCCATTCATACATTTATTAATCTAGAAGGAAGATGATTTTTCCTAAAAATTTCGATAGTCGATATGGTACTTAATCAATAAGTATTTAATAACTATCAAGTTTCCCACCAGAAAATTCATTTTTAAGGTAACTAGACTAATCGTGCTTAGTCATAACAATGAAAATGAAAGTGACAGAAATCTTTTGACTGTATTCAACTGGTTTTATCTTCTGACTTACTGGAAACACTTCTTTTTATAAGAATTGAGAACTGCTCAAGTAGAACCAAAAACACATACCATTGTGTTTTCCCAACGACCATATACTTCGTACGAAATAATGGCACCATCACCGATACTCTCTAGAAGGAGTAGGAATCGTAGCCTACAAACCTTAAACCACATCTTCAAGAAACTCGTATTTACAAGTCATTTCCTGATTACGTCAGATCTATTAAATATAATTACAAAGAACTCCAAAGAGTCTTATGTTAAGAAAACCAAATCATTCCTAAAGAAGTATGGGATTATGCAACACTTGTCCCATGGGATTACTTCGGATTTGCACCCGAAGCCAAATAAGTACTTGAAGAATTCAAGTACAAAATTGGGCAAGGACATCTTAATCACAAGAGTAAAAGATGGCAGACATGGATGATCTTGCACAGTCCTCTCAGGAATCCTATGCTCAATAATGAGGAGGCCTCTCTCTCAAAACGCCTATGATTAAGGACTTTTGTCCTTATCCTTTAAGTTAGACCCCAATGCCACCTCCCATTATGTCCAAACATCCAACTGCCTTAGCCAGTGATGCTTGAAAGAATGACTACCAAGACTCCAAGACCCTCTAGGATTCGTGAGGAAGAATCCTTTTCAAGTGGTCTACGTACGTGGGACACCCTAAAAGATTTGTTCGCAGCCCAGACAGTCCTCTTGCTCCTAACATTGGTCTTCTTGACAATGCTACATAGAAGAACAACTTGCACACCACAGCTCGGATAGTTCCTACTATAACTCCCGAGATGGGAAATAGATTTGTCAAAAAGTTACTCTAACACAGATCACTATAGCAGTACTATAGCAATAGATTAGGGAAATCACTGTTCATAACGAATGTTCAGAATAATTCCCAACCGAGATTCCTAGAGCTTGTGTTTTCTTTCCAGACAATCTTTGTAACCTCTTGAGCCTTAAAAGGCAAGGATGATGTAATGTTTTGGGCAGGATCTCTTGAAGTAAAATGTATACTTGTGAAAATCCTCTCACGTCTTTCTAAACACTTCTTCTTCTTCAACCTAGTAGAATCCTCTAAGAAATGCAGCTCGGCTAGTTAAAAATATTATCATCCTGACATCCTCGAGCATCTCTATGCTCCGAACTAAATTTCTAAGCAGTTTGCAATCAAAAGGCAGTCCCTAGAAAACTTGAACAAGAGGTTCACCTATTATGGAATAGCACATTTTTACTGCAACTGACTTGGTTTTCTATAGCTCTAAGTATGAATCCCCTCATTGTTATCATACTT
Source organism: Eucalyptus brandiana (assembly GCA_014182725.1). NCBI lineage: Eukaryota > Viridiplantae > Streptophyta > Magnoliopsida > Myrtales > Myrtaceae > Eucalyptus > Eucalyptus brandiana. The sequence goes on from CM024669.1 coordinate 38,762,861, forward strand.
ATGCTACATTTTCCCTAAAAAAAAATCCTACATTCACTACAATTTATGGTAAATGCGGTGCAATCATATCTTTTGTGGATAATTTAAAGTAAATGTGACATGGATTTACTAGTTTGGCTGCGACCCTCGCCAAATGGCTAGTGAGCTCCAATGACCCTTGCCTGGTGCTCGACGGCCATTGAGAGAGAGAGAGAACAGAAAATTTTAATAAAAAAATTAAAAAAATTAAAAATTATTATTATTTATTTTTAAAATGTTCATATTAGCTACTGCAACTATGTCATGTAAGACGGTCGACGTTCATATTAGCAATTTTTAACCTAAATTAACTGCACGGATTAAATTGGTATCAATGTAAAAAGATTTATGACTACATTAATCCAGGTTAAATGATTTAAGACTGAATTCGTACTAATGCAATATATTTTTAAAAAAATTTAATACTTTTCCCCAATTTCATTGAACTCCTTTCTCTTTACAGCGATTTGATCGTGTTCTAAATATTACAATGGGGAGCAATAACAATAATAATTTCCGATCGTCCCAACTCAATCTAGATTTTATCATATAATTATTGTGAGACTTATTTAGTGAATTTAGTGAATTCCACGCGACAACACATACGTGCCCACTCTACCCCCACAACAAGCCAAATTCAATGACGATGAAACACAACGTTGGGAGGAATTACAAGGGCAAACGCTTTACACTAGTCCTTGTCAAGAACCTTCCCCGGAAAAATCCCGCAAATAATTGCAAAGCTGGCTAGATGGAGAACAACATTCAATATGTGAAGGACATTCCAGTGGATCATAGAAGACAGCAGGCGTAGCTTGATTGCGAAAGTTGTAGAAACGGCTGTCTGCAGGTATGATGATAATTGCAAGAATTGAGTCGGACCAAAAGTAGCCAACATGAACAAGAGCACAACGACGACACTTTATCATCCGCATCATTAAGGGACACAATATCGAAGTTGTCAAATTTATTAGACATTCTCTATAGTGTAATTTGTGTGTAATCCTTAATTCCTTATTAGGGAATTTGTATATGTGATTTTTTTTTTCAAATTATTTGAAAAGGTACCTGCACTTTATTCGTGTTTAACTGGGTGAGTGTTTTTCATCGATTCTCCTTGGTTATTCTTTAATTATTTTTTATATTAAAAAATCTCATTAAAATTTTATTTTATTAATAAATAAAAAACGTGCTCGGCACGGGAAAATCTCGTGCCTAGGCCTGACACAATACTGTGTCAAGCCTAGCGTGACCAGTGCGGCCGAGTGGCAACCCCTGACTTTAATATTCTTTTTTCAAAAGAAATCTAAGCATTGTTCTATACTAAATGAAGATCGCGATTCCAACTAAACCTAAATCTCGCAAAAATCATGTCTTTCAACATATCTAGGTGTGTATTATTAGATCCTATTCATCGGAATGTATATAATAAGTTTATTATATTAGATTACAGTATGAGAAACCATTTGTATAATAAGTTCATCTTGTCACTGTTTGGTACGAAATGCATATATATTCGATCACTCTTGCAACTAAGCCAAATAAAAGATAAAGCACTAGAGGAGCAAGGACAAGTAATAAAAATTTACATAGAATGACACTTGGACTTGTTACTCAATAAATTAAAGCAATCACGCCAGCTCCAAATTCAAGGCACATTAAAATGGAAATGACACAAATAATCCCTAATTTTAGCCCAATGTATAACGCAGTTCTTAAATTTTTAATTCGTTTAATGTAATTCTTGAACTTTGCCTCAATGTGACCCATAAACTTTTAATTTGTTCAATAGTGTTCTCAAACTTTTGGTACATATTCATTTTAGTCTTTGAATTGTATAAAGTTCAATATCATCCTTTCATTAATTCAAGTTCATAGACAACAATGAATATTTTATATAGTTCGGGAACTAAATTAAACATGTACCAAAAGTCCATAGGTCATGTTCAATAATTTTAAAAGTTCAAGGGCTATATTATACATTGGAGTAAAATTCAATGATCATATTAAACAATTTAAAAGTTTATGGGCTATATTATTTATTGGATTAAAATTCAGGAATCATTTGTGTCTTTTTCTCTTTAACAATTACATGGCAGAATAAAGAGTGAATTTCTCAGCGGCGGGAGTTGCGGTGGCCAGCGCCAGAGAAGCGAAGAAGTCAATGGAAGTAGCAGCAAGCTTGAAGGACGAACTCAACGCGAAGACTAAAGAGACAGAGGAGTACTTCCGATGAATACTTTAGATTGCACGTTCCTCAGCACAACATGCGCCGACGTTGCTCTATTTGTCTGTATAGGAGTTCTTCAAACCTCCATGTCAACTGCAAAAGCAACTGCAAAGCAAGATACCCTTGGCAAAAAGTCTCATAACCAGGGTACAAGAACTGGCAGTCGGTAATGAGACTTTGCCTGAAGGTAGCCAGTTTTGCAATGGGATTTTCATCCAGCCCTTCTCTTCCTAAATGCGGGAGACTGTTATACCTGCCTACCTAACGGTAGCCAAGGCTTAGACCTTGACTTAGTGTCTACCTTCACCACTGAAGAGCTCCCAAATTCCCCATCTATTTTGTTTTTCCGATTGAGAGGGAATACAGGAGTGATATTGCGAGGTCTCCCACCTCAAGCCGAATCTCGCACCCATTTCTTACCCTTGAGCCTTTTAAGGATCCATTCAAATCCAAGGTAGCTTGCTTATAACGCAGCTTCTTTTCTTTATTCCTTCATCGAATGCCCCCTTTTCTGAACTCTCACATCGATTTCGATTTGTCTCTTCGAATCCACACAGGAGACTGCTCAGAGTTGCCCTCTGCAGAGCGCCTGGAAGGGATGGCGGTGGCTTTGGAATTCGTTGCGGATTTTTCAAATACATCGAATATCTCTGACTTCCCCGAATAAGATTTGATGAAATGACTAGAAATGAACACCGGCTATTTCATTTTGGACAGGGGAAAGATGAACTTCATCATTCTTATCAACCCCCCCTTAAAACTAGTGAAAAAACACAAACTTCTACGTCCACCATAAGGAACTCAGACAAGCAGCGTTTGTCTACCTAGCTCACATAATTAAGCATCGGGTGCACCTAAAAGTTATCCTTTTTCCTGAGACACATCGTCTATGCTAAACGGAAATTCTAAATACGTAGGATAATAGAAAACGATATCTAACACCATCATAAGAGTTCTTAACGCCAATCGTTAGTTCACAGCAACTGCAGCACAGTATTCATCATGAACTTTCAGAGTAAGTGCGAAGGAGGCAATCGCGTGGTTATAAGTTACTCACCTGCCCCTCGAATCCCAGCCGGAGATTCCACCAGCCTTCTCCATGGCCTTCCTCCACCGGCCGACCTTCTCCACCCCGTAATTCGCTTCGTGCGTCTGGAAACCCGGCTGGAACGGGCCCGCCTGCCTCCGCACGTGCGAGGGGTCCACATTGTAGAACACCGGGAGCAACAGCTTCCGGCGCTCGACGATGCACGCGAGCTCCTCCAGGCACCACCTCGAGTCGGCGTAGTTCTCGGAGATGACGGCCACGGCGGCCGCCGAGTCGCCGATCGCGTCCAGGAGGCCCGGGGCTATCTCCCCTCCCTCGGGGCCTTCCTCCTCGCGGAAGGCGCGGACGCCGTTGAGCACGAGCTCGCGGTGGAGGCGATCGGTGATGCCGGGGCTAGTGTCGGCGTCGCGGAAGCTGAGGAAGACGTCGTAGCGGTAGCGGGAGGAGGACAGGGCGTCGTCCTCTTCGGGATCTTCCAGCACCATCGTCGTCGACTTCGCTTTAGCGAGGTCCCTTGACAGAGGAGGCGATTGCAGGGACCACTGGCCAGCTTTAATGGCACTTTAAACTTTAAAGTGCTTCGTTCGTGATGATGACTAAAAGAGAAATGAGCATCATCGTACGGACGGGTTGCTGTTCCCTTTCGTGCGTAATTATGCGAGCAAAGCGACTTCTGCGGTGCACCACACCTGGACGTGAAATACGTGGCCCGTCTTACCTTTATTTTGCAAAATCTTCAAGTCCACTTCAACCGAAAGAAAATTTTTAAAATTTATCTTGAAAATGTAATTAAATAATAAAACTTACAAAGATTATAATCAATTCATAAAATTTATCAAATTGATATAATAGAGACCTCCTAGTAATTCCATCCAACTTATTTAACAAAAAATGCCAATGTCACTTTTTTCAATATTTTCTCTATCTTAAGTGATGATCACTTAGTTAAAACATGACATATAAGACTAAAATAATGTTATTCTGTTCCAAATCTGATTTGTATTGTGATTTTTATTTTAATTAAATTTTAAAAATAAGGAGAGAGTTGAAAAACCTGCAACCTTAGTCGTCATCACCCAACCATCACTTCGAAGGGCATGCAACGGCAGGGCATGGCTAGCGACCCTCGCTCCTTTTTTTAATATAATTTACCTTATTTTTAATTTAATTTAAATAAAAATTATATTAAATATTAGATTTGGATCAAAATGATGTAGCTTTTTTTTTTTTTTGTTAATAATAAAAAAAGTTATGTCAATATTTTTCATTAGCCAAGTTAGATAAAGTTAAAAGAAGAATCTTCTACATAAATTTAATAAATTTTAAAACTTAATTGCAATCTTTATAAATTTTAAGACTTGATTGCATCTTCATAACAAGACTTACATTGCATTTATCCCTAAAAAATGCATACCCCGAGAGATGCTCGAACATGTTTGTCATCTTCATTTAAGATCTATATTTCAATATTTTCTCATGTGCGCATTCATCTCATGCCACTTTAAAAATATTCATATGCATCTTTTGTATTTATTTAATCTACTTATAATTGGTAGACTGTCTACGATTCTTCTAATCTCGTGATTTCGAATGAAGGATTCATCAAACCAAATTTGTAAAATTTGTATGAGAAACTTAGGGTTATATATTGTCTTGCGAGAAATATTATTGGCCAACACCAATCTACCAGATCAATCCATAACGGAATTCATATAGGATTTCATGAAACCACGAATTTTCCCTAATATACTTTCAAGGTTTATGCACCAGATGGTTTAACGGTAAATTCAACAAAGGTGGGATTCCTATCTTTCTTTTTTGACTAATGGGTAACTCTATCCACCGATAATCATTCATCTAATGGGAGCCAACTCAGGCACGCGTGAGGCACACAAATAGGAACATATCATCGTCATGCAACCTCTTGCTCTAGTTATCTAAGCAATAACTTTCCCTTTTAATTATTATATTTAATAAACATCTCGAAATATCCATCATTCTTATAATCCAATTATATGTATGCCTAGCTCATTAGCAACGGTGTTTTGCTCAAGAACCTGAACAACTAAAGTCTTTAATAAAAACCCCAATTGAAATTACACAACTCGATTGTTTCTCCTCTTTTTTTTTTTTTGGTCATAACTCAATTGCTTCTATGTTCTAATTTTCTTCGTACTTTGGCATAATTTCCAAAGGCAATCCATTTTTTCTTCCAACAGAGTTCGGGAGGTGTTTGCATAATTCGTACAATTTATGTCGAGCCAAACAAATAACAGTTTCAGCTAAAATTGGTGATAGTTCCTTTTTATTGTAATTAGGCAATAGTTACTTATCGCTATAAATTACTACGACAGGCGAACGAAATTACTAAGAGAAAGTAGGGCCGGACCGTAATTCAACAGGCCGAACCCCCCTTGAAATTCGAAAGGGCTGGGCCGGTTGAATGCATGTCCGTTGACGTTGTTTTTCTCTTTGCAACGCGACTCGATTTTTACAAAACCAATTTTTTCACAAATAAATGACAAATCATCATAATCTTTCGTTCACAATATTTTATGTGTTGCCGTTACCTTTTTTTTTTTTTTTTTTTTTTTCTGGTCATAACTTTGCCTTTACTTCATCGAGTATATTTTTATTTAGATTCTTTTCCACATTTTGTTCTAGCTTTAGCAATGGAGTTAATATCCTGAAAAATTTTAAACCGGTATACATGTGATAATTTTATCCTAAATTAATTTTTTGACTATAAAAAATCATAAACTGATACATATTTGACAAATTTACCCACAACCGATATACTTATGATAAATTTACATTATGTTAGTTTTCGTTAAATTTTACTATTAAATTATTAAGTTAAATAACACGTGACAGTTGATTGGTGTATCAGTTTAAGATTTTACTTTCCGTTTATCACAATTATAAATTTTTTGTAATTTTTGAATATATTTATCACAAAAGTACTAGTTAAGACCACCCGCCGAAGTGGTTCCACTGGATAAGGCGCAGATTGATCGATCCTTGCCCTCAAGGTGAGGGGTCCGAAACCTAATGGAGGCGCTTGGTGCCTTAACCGCTTGCACGGGGTGGTGGTTTCCTTGTGCGGCCCTAAGGTTTACTTGCCGATTGCCAGCTATACGAGTTTCTCTGGGTCATAAAAAAAAGAGTACCAGTTAGGGGTTTTTGGCGGTCGTATAAATTAATTTGGGTAAATATCAATTTTGGATTTTTTATGATCAGTTGGAGTAAAGTTATCACAAATGTACAAATTTAGGATTTTTCACGGTTAAAAAAATAATTTGGGGTAAATTTATCACATGTGTATTGATTTTGGATTTTTCAAAGTATTAATCCTTACTAATATCCGTTTTGATATTATTATTATTGTTTCATATGGTTTATAGTCACTTGGATATTATTTTAATATATATATTTTTTAATGTTTTTCCCACCTCTGGACAGCGATGCCCTATGTCTACTCACGTGATCTGACACACCCTCCTAATGTCTATCACGATAAAATATTAAGTACTATGATGCAGCAAAAACCTACTTACTCAGATCCACTTATAAATTGACACATATCAATTAACTTAGAATCAAATAAAAATTAATTAAAAATCAAAATTTTCTCTCTCTTCTTCCTGCATCCACAGCATCCGGCCACGTTTACTTGAGAATCCAATTTAATTTTCTCCACCGCTCGAGCCACTGTGACCTCCGTTCTCGACGCCCACTATTCTGATCCTCATCCAACACAGAACGAATTATGGACTGGATACTTGGTCCTTGTACAAGTACTATTGGCTCCGCGCTTAATCCTTTGGTCTCATGCAGGAGAAAGGCCGAGGATATATGTCGGAGCAGTATCCTACTCTATTCTGTAAGCAAAAGCCATTTGCAAGAAAACGTGTACCATCACCTTACATAAACAATTCCTTTCTACTCTTGGAATGAACCCCGGACCAAATATTGCCGATCGAGGCATGTTGTGAAGTGGTGGAGTGACAAAAGAGTTTCTAAAGTAGAAGTTTAGAGTAGCTTTTTGTCACTCTATTGTGAGGATAAAGAAAGATATATTTCACAAGGAGCCGAGGAACTTGGCCAGTTTCTGAGACACTGACTGCTGGGATTCCTCCAACCATTCTTCATTACCATCATAATCATCATCGTTCTCGAAAACCAGATAAATCCCGCGCTTTTTCAGTGAGAGCCCAGGAAAGTAGGGCGGGTCTTGCAGCACTATATCTATCCGATCTCCTTCTTTTATCATCCGAACCATTGGCTTGAATTCCGGAAATCTAATCAGGTAAAGCTGGTCCTCACTTGTGTCGGGGACCCCCATCAGGTTTAATACCGTGGTGTGTATTGGATCTTCAAGCCTGAGAAGCCTTCCTTTAATGTCCACAAGTGCTGGTAGTGGAATGTTTCCCGGGTTTACACTGTCCAGAGAGACAACAACAGCGAAAATTATTCCTCTAATCTGGCGGTTCTTTGGAGCAGTAAAATGAGGAACTTCCTGAGAAAACCATAATGGAATCTCACTCCCAGGAACACTCAAGTTGTACAAATGCTTTAAAGCAACCTGCATATTTCATGAAAAAGACGTTTAAGGTCAAACTTTCTGCATTCATTATTGAAGATACTAGGCAAAGGGAGAAAAACTGAGAACTGATCTTAAAATATCTTTTTGCTTCAGTAAAATAGTTCTCTCAAAGTGGGAGCTATCAGTTATCTTTTTACCTTTTCAATTCTTCTCTTCACTGCTGGGAAGCACGCCTTGCAACCACCCAAAAATAAACGTCTTAGAGACTTCAACACCTGGAGACCGGGGATGTCAACTAAATTGCTGCAACTGGTAAAATTCAGCTCCCTTAAATCCTCCACATTTGTCAAGTCATCTATACGCTCCAATGAAGTACAGTTTGCCATATTCAACTCAATCAAGCTTGAGGGAAGTGGAGGCAGATACATGAGCTTGCTACAGTGAGACAAATCGAGCTTTTTGAGAAGCACAAGGCCCCTCAGACTGGATGGCAAGCTAGACAAATTGTTACGACCCAAATTCAATTCCTCCAAGGACGACAACCTTTCAAAATTATCAGAGATGCTTCCCGAAAATCCCCAAGCATGAGCATCCATCTCTTTCAAGGAACAGAGATTTGCAAAGGACTCTGGAAGAACAATATGCTTTAGAGGCTGTCCTCTATTCGGCTCTTTTCTCATTTTCAATGATGTCAGGCTTGTGAGCATCCCAAATTCTTGGGGTAATTCTGTGACACAAGTTCCTGACATTATCAAGTAAACCAGACTTCTCAACTTCCCAAGTGAAGCAGGTAGTTGGCAGAGTTCTGCGCATTGACTTAGTCTTAAGGTGCGAAGCCTTTCAAGCATTCCTATGGACTCTGGCAGTGATGTTATCATGGTGTTATCCAAGAACAGATCGGTGAGGCTCAATATATTTCCCATGGACTCTGGTAATGTTTTTATTGAACGACACGATCTCATCTCAAGTTTTTTGAGCATGTTCAAAGCCCCAACCTGACTAGGAACTTCTTCAATTGCTGTCCCCTCTAAATCTAACCAAACCAAAGATGATAAGCCACCAATTGTGTCAGGCAATTGGCTTAGATGTTTACAAAGATTGAGGGATAGGTATTTTAACCGGGATAAGTGACCCACAGAAGCGGGTAGCTGTCTCAGCGAACTGCAACCAAGGAAAAGATGTGTCAATGATCTGAGATTCCCAATAGTATCAGGAAGTGTCGTAAGCGATTTGCAGAACACAAGACTTAGTTTCTCAAGCTCAGTCCATGACTCTATTGAACTTGGAAGTCCTTTGATTGCTGAACCATCAAGAGCAATGTTCTTTAGAGATCTCAGTTCTCCTATGCAATCAGGAAGTTGTTCCAGGGCAGTGCATCTCTTTAAACTGAAATTCTCTAATTTTGCGAGACGAAAGATTGACTGAGGAAGTTGCTTTATCTCCGTGTAATCAATGAAAAGCTCCTTCAAAGATCTCATCCCACTAAGGTCTGGCGGCAGTTCCTTGAGCTTTGAACAACCAGAGAGGACAAGTGTTTCAAGACATTTCAATCCAGAGACATCACTTGGGAATTCCAAAAGATTGGAGCTGTCACTGAGGTTCAAATATTTCAACTTGGTCAGGTCACCGACTGACTTATGAATCTTCAGAAGTCCTTTGCAACGCACAAGAATCAGTTTCTCCAAGATATCAAACCCAGATAAATCGGGGATATCAGTAAGGTCATAGCAATCACGGAGATCCATGACCAACAATTTCTTAGCCAACTGTCAAGAAGAGTATTTTAGAAGCAAAATAATTATGGTAGAAAATATTGAGGGAAACAGACTTTTGACAAAAATAAAGGGCAAAAATGGAAAGTAGAGGAGCATATGCATAATTCGCTTATGTACAAGTGCAAGAAAAAGAGTCCAGGAGCAAGCGGTAGAAGCAATTGGTATCTTTATGGATGGAAAGGCCAAGCTGACAGATGGTTTTCTAGGAGCATAATTCAGTTCTTTTGCCAGCGAGTAAGCTTAATGGATTTCTTGAAGCTGTTCAGAGAAGGAAGACAGGATAAGAAGCGCACCCATGTCAAAGGGTTTGTCACCTTCTGCACCTATTCTACAAAGAGTAATAAACCAGGAAAAGGTCTGTGTTCAGCCCGAACAATATAACACCTTCATCGATTATCCACAAATCTTGTATAGAAGGTACTTTGGCATTCATTATAACGAGGCCAGATGTTGACTCCAGTGCTACATACTCTCGTCACATCAAAATAGTTGACTGCTACTAAGGTCTAGGCAGCACTGCGAAAAGAAAGTAGAATCATCTACATGTCACGAGATTTTCATATAGCATACCTGTTTCTTAGAATGTCTCCGCTCCAGCATACTAGTGATTTTGCTTTCTGGGAGGTCAAGGACTGCAAGATCCTGGGGGCAACTGTCGAAAGGAAATGTCTTCAGAGGGCAACCTTTCCACTGAAGCCACTTCAGTTCTGCTGGTATATGCTTGAAACCTCCATCCAGTGCCACATAATTAATTTGAAGCAGCCTAAGGTCGACCATCTGTGTAAAACAAGTGGTTTGCAGAGTCACCACCTTATCATTGTCTTGCTTCCGGGGAAAACATTTCTTGCACATTTCCCTGAAGTATGCAAATGCTGACTGAAAAGAGCGGTGCATCATGAAGTAATGTCTTAGTCGAGCTGTCGTGCTTATCTCCTCCCTTTTTCCCATGTCCAATGCAATTCCCTGAATATTTCTTGTTCCCTGTGACCATTAGACGCAAAAAAGTTTCAGACATGAAATCAAATCAAGTTCACAAAAAGGGAAGGCCGAAATGCATATATATATATATATTTGTGAATAAGGAGCGACGCATGTATTCGATAGATACAAAAGCTTAAAAAGCTCAGTAGCGTGTTTGTTGGATAAGTAAGCAACATATGTATGGGAAGAAACAACTATTGAACTGAGGCTGCATCAGTTATCAATCTACTTTAAGAAGATTTTTGGATCAACCACAATAGAAGTTGTGACAGATAAATGCTCCTAAGGTTTAGGCAATTCATTTGTACGAATCAAGATAGCAAAATAGTCTTCCTACCTTCTTGTTCTTCAGAAGATTTTTGGATCAACCACAATAGAAGTTGTGACAGATAAATGCTCCTAAGGTTTAGGCAATTCATTTGTACGAATCAAGATAGCAAAATAGTCTTCCTACCTTCTTGTTCTTCAGAACTGTGAGGATTTCATCGCGGTCCCATAATCTGCTGCGCATACTAGGGTGCTCATAGTTTTCTTGCTGAACAATCTCTCTTCCCATGTCCCTTATTTGGTCATGCATCCACAAGACGCCATCCTCAATGATTTTAAGAAGCGATTTTGCTATTAGAACCTTAATTGTTATCTCAGGATTTAGACCACAACCCCTCAATACATATATAACATCTTCTCTAGTCATCTTCATCTGAACGAAGAAGCATGCGATATCGAGCAAAACACACTTCTCTTGGTCATCGAGCGCATTAAAGCTTATCCCAAGAACATCTTGCAAATGGACGGGTCGAATCTGTCCCAGCTTCTGCAATGCATCTTGCCATTCCTCTGCCCTCCTCTTGTCATACAAGAAGGATCCAAATACTTCCAGAGCCAGCGGGAGTCCCCCCATGAGAGCCACAGTTTTCTCTGCCACGCCCATTAAACTTTTAGTCGGGTGGTCCCTTCCAAAGGCATGGAGACTGAACAGCTGAAGTGCCTCTGGGAAAGTCAACTCCTTCACCTCATAAAACACATTCACTATGCTCTCCGGGAGGACCTCTTTGTCTCGTGTGGTCACGATGATTCGAGTTCCTTCGTAGAACCAGTCTCGACTACCGGCCAGTGCCCTAATTTGCCTTACGTCGTCCACATCATCGAGCACAATGAAAACGGGTTCCTCGAACACTAGACTTCTTATCAGATCGATGCCGGCTCCAACATTCTCGATTCGCTGTCCCGACTCTTTACTTGAGGTAAGATCACTGATCAGTTTGGCTTGGAGAGATTCTAAGCCACCTTCCATCCGGGAAGCCTCTCTTATCTTTGGAACAAAGCTGCGGCGTCGGAAGTGAACCACGAGCTTGTTGTAAAGAGCCTTGGCAAGGGTTGTCTTGCCGATTCCTCCCTTTCCATGGAATCCCAAGATCAGGACACCCTTCGAATTGACGTCCACAATCCTCTTCAGCTCTTCTAAGCGACGTTCGAGTCCAACGGTATACTTGGCCACTCCCAAGGGCGTGTTCTTCAACTTGGTCATTATTCTCTTCACTAGAGATTGGATTAGCTCCGCTTCGTCCCTGTCATGAACGTGGTCACCATGTAAAGTGGAGTTGAGGATTAACTTAGACAATGGAATTGTGGCGAATTCCCGGATGCTTGAATACAGCTCGCTTATTTAAACATTCACTCAGGTCTGCACTTTAGGAAATGATCTTCCAAAACGATTTTTTGAATTCCCATTCATTGATTTAGGAACTGAATACTATTATAATTATGGTTATAATTATGGTTAATGGATCAACGAATGCCAATAAATTAAGATACGTCTTTTCTATTCACGTATCTCTTTTGGATTCATGAATTTCTTAAACTTTTCCGTTCACATATCTATTGAATTCATGAATTTCCTATATTCATGTATCTTTTAGTTTATGTATTTATTGAGTTCACGAATCTCTTGAATTCATGTATCTCTGGATTCGTGAATCTTTTGAATTCATGTATCTCTTGATTCATGAATTTTGTGGATACATGCGTCTATTTAATTCATGTATCTCTTTTGTACATAAACTAAAAATCTCTATAAATAGATGGGAGCATAGAGCTTCATTATGGTTTTTTGGTTTTTCTGACTCGATTCCAAAAAGGCTCTAATGCATTTTTCTACTCTTCTGAATTTTCTGAGTGTGCTAGTTCAATTGAACGGTTCGACTGAGTTCTGTTTACATAGTGCTAATCCAAACAGGTTCGAGGTGTTGTATCTTGGGAGGCATAGTTCGTGAATCTACGGAGCACTATTGGCTAGAACTAATTGCCTTAAGGAGATTCGGATATCCATACCTCACCTCCAACTTCATGTTCTGATTGCAACAAATAGTTTGTGTTTTCTTTGGATTATATTCCAACAATCTTAAGGCAATTATCTCACTCACTGTTTGTTGTTCTTGTCAGATTATTGAGATGGCTGGAAACAACCAAGTGCCCGAATGTTTCTAGAGACGTTCCTATGGCGATTCAATTGTTTCTATGAAAGATGTTCAACCCTCAGGGTCTGAATTTGTAGCAGCCAATGCTACGGGCCCTTGGGCTAACACCAATTTTGGTGGTGCGGGTACAAGTCATATGACTGGTATGCCCGGGACTGCTTTTCAGAACAGTGTAGGCCAAAAGACTTTTGGCTCTGTTTCTAGAGGGATGGTTCAACGAACCTTGCCTACCGTGATGGCAACACCTCCAGTTACAACTAATGAGAAACCGGAGAAATTTACCGGAGTGGGCTTTAAACAATGGCAGCAGAAGATGTACTTCTATCAATGGCAGCAAAAGATGTACTTCTATCTGACCATGCTCAATTTGACGAAATATTTATCGAAGGTGTGCCCGATAATTAGTCCAAACGAGCAAGATGTCACGACGCTCGGTGCATTGGAGGCTTGGAAGCATGGGGACTTCTTATGCCGAAATTATATCCTTAATCTGTTTAGTGAATTCTCTTTATAATGTTTATTGTAATATTGAATATGCTAAACAGTTATGGGAGTCCTTAGAGAAAAATACAAAAGCGAGGATCTGGCACCAAGAAATTTGTGGTTGCCAAATTCTTGGACTACAAGATGGTGGATTCTAAAATGTCATGAGTCAAGTTCAAGAATTGCAATTAATTTCGAGTGACATCTCGGCCGAGGGAATGATACTTAGTGAATCATTCCAAGTGGCAGCCATGATTGAGAAACTACATCCGGGCTGGTCAGACTTCAAAAATTATTTGAAGCACAAACGGAAGGAGATGAGCCTTGAAGATCTCATTATGCGCCTTAGAATCGAGGAGGACAATAGAAGGAGTGCAAACCCTTCTTCTGAGCCAAAGGCCAACATTGTGGAATCTTCCAAATCCAAGCAAGATAGAAAAAGGAAGATGTATTTTCAAGGAAAAAAGGCAAGCAAAATGAGCAGTTCCAGAAATTTCAAGGGACGTGTTTTATATGCAACAAGCCTGGCCATCATGCTAAGGATTGTAAGAAGCGCCTGAAAAAAGGCAAGAATGAAGGTGCAGCCCAAAGAATCGAATTTGATAGAGCATGACAATATTGAGAGACGTCTACGTGGTAATGTCTCGAAGCATCTCGGTGTCGAACACTAATGGTGGTGGCTAGACACGGGTGCCACAAATCACATCTGTGCAGATAAACACATGTTCTCATCTTATGAGAAGGCTGAAGAAGATGAGAAGCTTTATATGGCTAACTCTGCATCAGTAAAGATTGCCGAAAGAGGAAAAGTGATCCAGAAGTTTACATCTGGCAAGGAGGTCGCCCTGCTGAATGTGCTGCATGTACCGGAGATTCGGAAAAATCTAATTTCTGGCCCTATACTTGTCAAGAAGGGTTTCAAAGTTGTATTTGAATCTGACAAGTTTGTACTTTCAAAAGGAGGGATGTATGTGGGGAAATGGTACTTGTGTAATGACCTGTTTAAGGCCAATGTGGCTGTCATTGATGTAAACTCTAAGTATGTGTACCCGAAGACTATTAATAAAGAAAAGTCTTCAGTTTACACTGTTGTGTTTCCTTATCTATGGCATAGTAGATTAGGACATTTAAACTATGGTACAATGAAGAGAATAACAAACTTGGGGTTAATTCCAAGATTTGAGTTGGATGCCCGTTACAAGTGTGAGACTTGTGTTCTGGCCAAGTTTGCCAAGAAACCTTTCAAATCCATTGAAAGAACAAGTGAACCTCTACAATTAATCCATAGTGATCTATGTGATTTAAAATTTGTAGAAAATAGAGGTGGAAAGAAGTACTTCATCACATTTGTGGATGATTGTACTAGATTTTGCTATGTCTATTTACTAACTAGCAAAGATGAGACTATGAGCATGTTTGTCAAGTATAAAAATGAAGTTGAAAACCAACTTGATAAACGAATCAAAGTGTTTAGGTCTGATAGAGGAGGATAATACAGTTCAATCAATTTGAAAGAGTTTTGTGCTAGTTTTGGAATAATTCTCCAAACGACTGCACCTTATACTCCACAACAAAATGGAGTTGCTGAACGATTGAACATGACACTAAAAGATATGGCTAACGCCATGCTTTTGAGTTCAGGTTTACCTCAAAACTTGTAGGGGGAGGCAGTTTTAACTGCAAATTATATTCTTAATAAAATCCCCCACAAAAAGACAGGTAAAACTCCATACGAGTTATGGAATGGAAAGTTGCCATCCTACAATTTTCTAAAAGTGTGGGGGTGCTTGGCCAAGGTGGCGATTCCTCCTCCGAAACAAACTCGGTTGGGACCTAAAACGGTGGATTGCATATTCATCGGTTATGCTCAAAATAGTAGCGCATATAGATTTTTGGTTCATAAATCTGAAAATGCGGAAATTCATGTCAATACAATCCTAGAATCAAGGGATGCTGAATTTTTTGAGGATATATATCCTGCAAAAAGAAATCAATGAGAACTTTCTCAGAAAAGGCTTAGAGAATCATAATCTGAGAATGATGAAGTTGTGGCCAAAGAAGCCGAACTTCGAAGGAGTAAAAGGTCTCGAATCGAAAAATCTTTCGGACCTGATTTTCTAACATACATGTTAGAAGGTGAGCCCCAAACATATAAAGAGGCAATGTCATCTCCAGATGCTCCTTTCTGGAAAGAAGCTGTTGACAATGAAATACATTCTATCCTAAGTAACCATACTTGGGAATTGGTTGATTTTCCACCTGGAAATAAACCAATTGGATGTAAATGGATTTTCAAGAAAAAACTAAAAGCTAATGGTTCCATTGATAAGTACAAAGCTTGGCTTGTAGCCAAAGGGTTTAGACAAAAAGAGGGTCTTGATTACTTTGATACTTATTCACCTGTCACAAGAATAACATCAGTAAGGATATTGATTGCTATAGCTTCGCTATACAATTTGCAGATACATCAAATGGATGTGAAAACTGCATTCTTAAATGGTGATCTCGACGAGGAGATTTATATGGAAAAACCTGAAGGGTTCAAGGTCAAAGGACAAGAACACAAAGTGTGTAGACTTGTCAAATCATCGTATGGACTTAAACAAGCTCCTAAGCAATGGCATGAGAAATTTGACCGGGTAATTGATTCAAAATGGGTATAAAATCAATGAGTGTGACAAATGGATTTTCAAGAAAAAACTAAAAGCTAATGGTTCCATTGATAAGTACAAAGCTCGGCTTGTAGCTAAAGGGTTTAGACAAAAAGAGGGTCTTGACTACTTTGATACTTATTCACCTGTCACAAGAATAACATCAGTAAGGATGTTGATTGCTATAGCTTCGCTATACAATTTGCGAGATACATCAAATGGATGTGAAAACCGCATTCTTAAATGGTGATCTCGACGAGGAGATTTATATGGAACAACCTGAAGGGTTCAAGGTCAAAGGACAAGAACACAAAGTGTGTAGACTTGTCAAATTATTGTATGGACTTAAACAAGCTCCTAAGCAATGGCATGAGAAATTTGACCGGGTAATGATTCAAAATGGGTATAAAATCAATGAGTGTGACAAATGTGTGTACACTAAATCCACTACAATTGGATATGTACTTATTTGTCTATATGTTGATGACTTATTAATTTTTGGAGATAACATTGAGGTCATCAAAATCACCAAGAACATTCTCAAGAAGAACTTTGAGAAGAAAGATTTAGGTGTTGCAGATATTATACTCGGCATCAAAATTCTAAGAAATTCTGATGGCTTAGGTTTAACACAATCTCATTACATTGAAAAGGTATTTGAGAGATTTAAAGGATTCGGCATTAAAGATGCAAACAATCCTTTTCTTCCACACCTAACTTTAAGAAAGAACACTGCAAATAGTGTTAGACAGCTAGAATACTCTCAAGTAATCGGCAGCATCATGTATATCATGAATTGCACTAGACTTGATATTGCGTACTCAGTAAGCAAACTGAGTAGATATACCAGTAACCCAGGTCATGAGCATTGGAATGCTTTGATGAGAGTATTAAGATATTTGAAAAGGACAAAAGACTATGTTCTACAATATGGCAAATATCCAATTTGTTTTGGAAGGTTATTGTGATGCTAACTGGATTTCAGATTCTGATGAATCGAAATCGACTAGCGGATATGTGTTCACGCTAGGAGGTGCTACAGTGTCATGGAAATCCTCTAAACAAACTCTAATAACACGCTCTACAATGGAATTAGAGTTTGTTGCTTTGGATAAAGCTGCTGAAGAAGCAGAATGGCTTCGACATTTTTTAGAAGATGTTCCAATGTGGCCAAAACCTATGCCTGCAATTTGCATACACTGTGACAATCAAGCGACAATTGCAAGGGCGCATAATGTGATTTATAACGGTAAATCTAGACATATTCGTCGTAGACATAACACCGTAAGGCAGTTGCTCTCAAATGGAATAATTTCTTTAGATTTTGTAAAGTCAAATGAAAATATTGCAGATCCGCTGACAAAAGGTTTGTCAAAAGAGCAAATAAACTGCGCATCGAGGGCTTTAACCCAATAAAGAGATTCCAAGGTGGAAACCTAACCTATGCGATTGGAGATCTCATGGTCTAGGTTCAATAGGACAACGCAAATTTTGGAAACTCTAGTGTAAGCACTGTCTCCCATTCCTATGATGCAACAGTGCTTTCCTACAGCGTTATTAAGGATACGCTATGCATTTAATGATTCCTATAATTTGGAATATAACATCCAAGTAAGATAAGGTAGGATATCTTTAATAGGAATGCACCTATATGCGTGAAGCTGGCCGACTCTATGAAAATCTTTAAAGGCTAGATTTTCTAAAGCACGCATGATCCGGAGAGGTTCAGGGCCGAAAGAACGAACACAACTGAGAACCAATCTTGAATTGGAAATACTCTGTGTGAGATTTATTGTCTAGGCTTACACAAACAACTGGCGATTCAAGGCTTAGTCCATCGACTAGTTAAGCAAGTCCGATAGGCTTTTACTAAAGAAGGTTCAAAGTGAAAGCTACCTATCTTGATGCAGTGTATTTCAACAGGTATGCTCAGATTCTTTCGAGTCAAAAATATTTTGTTGATCCATTAATGTGGGGGATTGTTATAATTATGGTTATAATTATGGTTAATGGATCAACGAATGCCAATAAATTAATATACGTCTTTTCTATTCACGTATCTCTTTTGGATTCATGAATTTCTTAAACTTTTCCGTTCACGTATCTATTGAATTCATGAATTTCCTAGATCCATGTATCTTTTAGTTTATGTATTTATTGAGTTCACGAATCTCTTGAATTCATGTATCTCTGGATTCGTGAATCTCTTGAATTCATGTATCTCTTGATTCATGAATTTCATGGATACATGCGTCTATTTAATTCATGTATCTCTTCTGTACATGAACTAAAAATCTCTATAAATAGATGGGAGCATAGAGCTTCATTATGGTTTTTTGGTTTTTCGGACTCGATTCCAAAAAGGCTCTGATACACTTTTCTACTCTTCTGAATTTTCTGAGTGTGCTGGTTCAATTGAACGGTTCAACTGAGTCATGTTTGCATAGTGCTAATCCAAACAGGTTCGAGGTGTTGTATCTTGAGAGGCATAGTTCATGAATCTGCGGAGCACCATTAGCTGGAACTAATTGCCTTAAGGAGATTCAAATATCTGTACCTCACCTCCAACTTCATGTTCTGATTGCAACAAATAGTTTGTGTTTTCTTTGGATTATATTCCAACAAATACATAGCAGCCAACTTCTGCATCAAGGATGTGGATGATCTTCTGTCAAGGTCATGTTTTCCATTTTCCAAACCTCAGAATATAAAACATGTTCATCCACGTGCTAGGAAAGAGATGTCTTCTTCTATATGAGTCTTGAGTGATTAATCTTATGCAGTTCCAACTGATTATTAGGTTACAAACTGTAGACATCAATTAAATATGCAAAATTAATTGAATATAAAGTTGAAACGAGGCACTTCTAGTTTGTGTTTCGTTCCGCAAATATGATGGAATTCTTTTTTCCAATTCTTTTTACCGTTAATGGCTTGGAGCTTATGCATGTGCTCATTCTTTTTATCGTTAATGGAGTATTACACTGACAAAACAGAAATGACTACGAATTATCATTTATCATTATTTATCATTGTGATAACTTATTTAGTAATGCTAGCTACACAAAAGTTGTTATGCAAAATTGGCGTATACTGAGCAATGTGTATATCATAAGCATGCACTTGAATGAAAGTGTTGTATTTGAAATCAAATGAAAACCACTCACAATCCCAAATTGGTATATTCATGCCACGATTGCTCCAAATTCATTTTTGTGTCACAAAAAATCTCTATGCCACGATTGCTCCAAATTCATTTTTGTGTCACAAAAAATCTCTATGCCACATTTACGCTAAAAAAATCTCAGATTAACTACAATTTATGGTAAATGTGGTATGATCATACATGTTTTGAGTAGTTTGGAGTAAATGTAACATGGGTATACTTATTTGGCCGTGACCCTCATCCAGTGGCTGGCAAGCTCGCGACCCTTGCCCAATGCTTGCTGGCCAATGATGGAAAAAAAGAAAAAGAAAAGAGGCAAACGTAAAATTCATAAAAAATTAAAAAGAACTATTAAAAATTATTTTTAAAATGTCAACGTAAGCATCGGCCATTCTACATCACCAGCCATGCCGCATAAGACAACGTAGGACAACCAATATTTACGTCAATAATTTCCGACCTAAATTAGTTACATGGATTGAATTTGTATCAATATAAAAAGGGTTTAGGATAAAATTGATCTAATCAAAAGGTTTAGATATTAATATAATAGATTTATAACTTTTTTTTTTATACTTTCTCCCAATTTCATCTCCTTTCTTCTTACAACGATTTGATTGTGTTCTAAATATCATAATAAGGAACAACGATAACAGTAATAATTTCCGATCATCCTAACTCAATCTGGATTTCACCGTGCAATTATCGTAAGACTCGTTTAGTGAATTCCGTGACAACAACATATACGTGCCAACTATACCTCACAACAAGGCAAATTTGATGATGACGAGATGCAACGACTCAATGGTTGGGAGGAATTGCAGGGGCAAACGCTTTAACCTAGTCTCCATCAAGACCCTTCCCCGGAAAAAACCCCCAAGCAATTGCAGAACTAGCTAGATGGAGAAGAACGTTCAATATGTAAAGGAAATTCCAGTGGATCATACAAGACAACAGGCGTAGCTTGACAGCGAAAGATGTAGAAACGGCTGTCTACGGATATGATTGATTATCGTAAGAAATGAGTGCGGCCAAAAGTAGCCAACATGAACAAGAGGACAACGAAGACACTTTATCATCCGCATAGTTGAGGGACACAATGTCAAAGTTATTGAATTTATTAGACATTCTCTTTGGTATAATTTGTGTGTAATCTTTATTAGGAAAATTTGTAAATGTGATTTTTTACAGATTATTTGAAAATGTGCCTGTACTTTATCTGTGTTTAATTGGCTGAGTGTTTTTCATTATTTCCCTTTGATTAATTTCTAATTAAAAATTTAATTTATTTATATAAAAAAAAAAGCGTGCTTGGCACGGTAAGATCTCATGCCGGGCCTAACACAAAAGTGTGCTGAGCCTAGCGTGACCGGCGCAGCCGATTAGGATGCGAATGGTAACATTTCTATTCGGGAAATAATTTCTTGTGAGAAATAATCTTTTTCTATTTCAACTCTCTTGTATAATTTATGAGTAAAATAACGTGTTTAGTAACTATACAAGATTTCTATTATTGGAGTAGAAAAAGAATAGGAATGCGTTTGGTATAGTCCACAATTTTTTGTATTTTTCGTTTTTCTTCATGGTCATCGATTGTCGAACGTCGATTGCTCGCCGCTATAGGCACCAAAGGTATCCGATAGCTGGTGGGCGGCAGATGGCATCCAGTGATGATTGTGCGGCAGGCGGCCGGCGTTGGCGCTGGCGGCGATTAGGCGCCAGCGGGCAGCTATTGGTAGCTAGTGGTGGCCACAGGCGGTGACAGATCCAAGGGCGATTGCTACAGCGAGGAAGAAGAAAAATAGAAAAATAGAAAAGAAAAAAATGGCTTATTTCTACAAATTATTCTTGGGAACAAGTTACTTTTTTTTTACTTCTTGTTTCTGTTTCAAATTGATTCCCTAACCACTTTTCTAGGAATAGAAAAATTAGTTGTCATTACGAAACGGATTTATGTTTCTTTTTTGTTACGGGAAACAAAAGAACAAAAGAATAGGGAACAAAAATGTTCCCATGTAGTCCCTTAGTCACCCCGACTTTAATATTCTTCTTTCAAAAGAAAATTCAGCATTGTCTCTACTAAAAATGAGTACCACGATTACAACTAAACCTAAATCTCACAGAAATGATGTGTTTCAACATATTCAGGCGTGTAGTATTAGATCAAATGCATCGGAATGTATAAACTTATATTAGATTATCATATCAGAAACCATTTATACAATAAGTTCATCTTGTCACTGTTTGGTATGAAATGTATATATATTCGATCACTCTCGCAACTTAAGCCGAGAAAGAAGAAAGCACCAGGCACCATTAAAAATCGCATGGCGGAATGCAGAGTGAAATTTCTCAGCAGTGGGAACCGCGGAGTCTAACGTGAGAAAACGAAGAAGTCCATGGAAGTGTTGGAGTCAACACCTAATAGAAGACCCAAAGAATGACAATGATTAAGAGAAGTTACTTCTTGCATGAAAGGCACGCCTTTCCCTCTCTCTATTTCCTCAAGAAGCCACAAGTTGCAAGAGAAGAAAGTCAAAAGAAGAAAGGGAAGCAAGGTCAACTTGCTAACTTGTACTTGGTCAAAGTGCCTCAAAGGCAGAAGTGCCTCAAGGTTGAAAGGTCTCAGAGAGGCTCAACAGCCTCAAGCCACCGTAGGCAGAGTAGACTCGGGGAGAGAGCCTCAAGCCAGAGAGAGGACGTCACGCCACACGCAGGTGGAGAACCTCAAGCCAGAAAGGAAGCCACCAAGTGCAAAGGTGAGCTTCAGGGAAGCCACATGCATGTGAGCTTCAAGGAAAGCCTCCAGTAGTGAGAGCTTCAGAATAGGAAGTCACCAGGTGCAATGGTGAACTTCTAAGAGAGAGGCACTATAGCCTCAGTAGTTTTGTGTGAGCGAGCTATCCTTAGAAGGGAAAATATAATAGCTGAGCGTATCCTTGTATCAGTTAGTTTGAGTGTGACTATTTTGAGTATGTGGTGTGAGCGAAGTTGTATTGTAATAGTTGTGTGAGAGACATTATTTGAGAGTTATAGTTGTACCGCAATTTAGTATAACAAGTATTTTGAGTTGTTTATTACAATTCTCTCCTGTTTCCATCACAATGTTTGTGCATACCCTCTTAGTGGTATTAGAGCGAAAGCTGCACAATCTACAATTGATACGAGAGCAAAGGGTTGCATACCCGACAGTTGGTATCAAAACAAAGGGTCACATATCCTACGGGTAGTAGCAGCAAGCTCAAAGGATGAAGAACTCGAGGCGAAGACTTAAGAGACAAAGGAGTACTTTCGATGGATACTTTAATAGATCGCGTGTTCCTCAGCACAAAATGCGCCGGTGTTGCTCCTAATTGTCCGTATCGGAGTTCTTTAAACCACCACGTGCGACGCACTACTACAAAGCAAGATACCCTTTGCCAGCTTGCTTATTACGCAGTTTCTTTTCTTTATTCCTTCATCATACGCCCCCTTTTCCGAACTCTCACGTCTCTGCAGGAGAGCGCCCGGAAGGGACGGAGGCTTTGGAATTCATTACGGACATTTAAAAATTTTTTAAATAGATCGAGTATGTCTGACTTCCCCTAATACGGTTTTGATGAAATGACTAGAAATGAACAGCAACTGCACCACAGTTTCCGAGTTCAGATCAGGAGCAACCGATCAAAGACGGAAGAAGAAGGGTTTAAACGTTTAAGTTCAATGGACTGCTGATTCTAAACCGGATTCATCATGAACTTTCGGAGTAAGAACGAAGGAGACAATCGCGTGGTTATGATTACTCACCTGCCCCTCGAATCCCAGCCGGAGATTCCACCAGCCTTCTCCATGGCCGTCCTCCACCGGCCGACCTTCTGCACCCCGTACCTCCCCTCGTGCTTCCGGAACCCCCGCTCGAACGGGCCTGCCTGCCTCCGCACGTGCGAGGGGTCCACGTCGTAGAACACCGGGAGCAACAGCTTCCGGCGCTCGACGATGTACGCGAGCTCCTCCAGGCACCACCCCGACTCGGCGTAGTTCTCGGAGATGACGGCCACGGCGGTCGCCGAGCCGTCGATCGCGTCCAGGAGGCCCGACGATATCTCCTCCCCTCCCTCGAGGTCTTCCTCTTCGCGGAAGGCGCGGACGCCGTTGAGCGCGAGCTCGCGGTAGAGGCGATCGGTGACGCCGTGGCGCGTGTCGGCGCCGCGGAAGCTGAGGAAGACGTCGTAGCGGTAGCGAGAGGAGGACAGGGCGTCGTCCTCTTCGGGATCTTCCAGCACCATCGTCGTTGTCTTCGCTTTCGCGAGGTCTCTTCGCGGAGGAGGTGATTGCAGATTCTAGTGGCCCAGCTTTAATAGCAGTATAAAGCGCTTCGTAGCGATGACTATACATGCATCCTCGTACGGACGGTTCCTGTTCCCTTTGGCGCGTGTACACGGCGAGCATAGCGATTTCTACTAACTCCGAAGTGAAGTACGTGGCCTGTCTTAACCTTTTTATTGAAAAATCTTCAAGTCCACTTCAATCAAAAGAAAAATTTTAAAATTTATCGTGGAAGAACAATTAAATCATAAAATTTATCAAAAAGTATAATCAAATCATAAAATTTATCAAATTAATATGATAGAGCTATTTCATTAATCCACCATCTAAAAAAAAAGCCTACGTGATTTTCTTTCAATATTTGTTTTTATCTTAAGTGACACGGCCTAATTAAAACATGATTTTCTTTCAATAATTTTTACTATCATTTGTATATAAATTAAATTTAAAAAAAAAAAGGAGAGAGTTGAGAAACTTGCACCCCTGGCTCTCATCGCCAAACCATCGCTTGGAAAGGCAGGCGATGGTGGGGCATGACTGCCGATTCTCGCTCCTTCTTTGTTTATTTATAATTTATCTTATTTTTAATTTAACTTAAATAAAATTAATATTAAAAATCAGATTTAGATCAAAATGACGTTTTTTTTTTAATTAAGTTACACAGTAAGTTAGATGGAGTTGACGGAAATAATTCCTTGCGCAAATTTAACAAATCTTATGACTTGTTGCATTTTTTGTAAGTTTCAAGTTCACTTGCACTTTTACAATAACTTATAATATGATTTCTAATACACTTATCTCTAAGAAATACGTACTCAAGGGATGCTTGAATATGTTTGTCTTCTTCGGTCAATATCTAAATTGTTAGATGGCCTATGATTCCTCTAATCTCGTGATTTCAAATGAAGGATTCATCAAAATAAGTTTTTAAAGTTTGTATGAGAAATTTGGATTTAAATGTTGTCTCACGAGAAATGTTATTGGTTGAGACCGATCTACTTGATCGATCGATAATGGAACTCATTTAGGATTTTATGAAACCACGAGTTTTCCCTAAATACTTTCGAGGTTTTCCACACTACATTGTTTAATGCTAAGTTCAACAAAGATGGGTTTCGTGTCTTTTTTTTTTTACTAATGGGTAACTCTGTCCACCGAATTCCTGATAATCATTTATTTGATGGGACCCAACTTTAGGGACGCGTGAAGCGCACAAAATCAACGATGGACGCAATCTCGATTCGGCGAAGAGATCCTTTAAAGGGATATATGCATTACAAGCTTAAAAATTTGTGCCAAGAGAATAACTAAATCCTAAAATTTTCAAAGAATGTAATTAAATATTAAAATTTATTAAATTAGTGTAATCGAGTCTTTTCATTAACATCATCAAATTATTTAATGGAAAATGATGAGTTGACATTTTAAAATTAATTTCTCTCCTACGCAAGATTTTTTTATTACTTTTTTCCTTTAAATCTTATTTAAACAATACTAAAAACAGAAAAAATCTAAAATAATTATTAAAAAATGGAAAAAAAAGTAGGTTAGGGACACGCCGTGGAGGGCTATCGTTGTTGCTGCCCATTGCTAGAGGGGATGCGGCTATCGTTGTTGCTGCCCATTGCTAGAGGGGTTGGCAAGGCATCGCTTGGGCTTATTGGTGAGGCCTTGCCCAAGGTAGGCGATGGTCGCCGACCCTAGAGAAGGGCCGGCGTCATCTAGATTTGGGTGCCCTCAACCTAGTCTAGGTGAGCCTCACTTGGAGCCAATGATGGGCGACAGCAGTAATAGCACCCAGCCGCGAGTCCTTACCCTTTGTTTATTTTTTTCCCCAAATTTTTTTTTTATTTTTAAAATTATTTAAATAATAAGAATAAATTAATTTAAAAATGTCACGTCAATATTTCTCATCAAACAAATTGATTATGTTAACAGAAAAATTCAATTGTACCGATTTAAAAGTTTTAGTACTAAATTACAATTTTTGAAAACTTTTTGGATTCCATCGTACATTAGGATTTGCATTGGACATATCCCTTCTCCAAACTATCAAGGAAAACAATAAAGCATCGCTTTTCTCTTTTGCTTGCTTTCTTCTCCTGACTACCTTGCTTCTCCTGTCATCCTATCTTTGTTCTCCTCGGTGGTGCTCAAGACCTAGATATTCTATTCTCACAATATTCTTACCTTTCAATTACATCGAAAACACGCTCTAATAACAAGGTTCTCTTCCTTCTCTTGGTTAACTTCACTTACCAAAGAATCACATCTTTCTTAACATGTTCGATATGATTTTACTCGTTTACTCTTCAGGTGACTTTTACCATTATAAGCAAATATACCTCCGTGTACTTATTAAGTGATTAAAAGTTTGCAATTTCCGAGGACGTTTTTGGTGGTGTTGAGATTAGTGTGTTGAAAAATATATATAGTTTTTGGCTAAGTAAGCAAGTGATTTTTCTCAATAATAAATTTGGGAACCTCTCTTTCGCCAAAAAGAAGATTGAATTCAATTAACGTGCATCACCCAATCGGGCGATTAAGATTGAAGTTTGACAATCCGATGAGAAACTCTTTAGTTCATTTCCATTTGCCATCTAACAATTTTTTATTTTTATTTTTTGCCATAGCCATCTAATAATTGAATTACCTACATTTTCCTTCTTTTTCGTCAGATTCTTTTTTCTTCCTATCGGTTGGAGTTTGAACTCATGAAATTGGAGACATTTTGATATTTCCAAGTTGGTTATCGAATTCCAACTTATACTGTTACTAAATTACAATTGCTTAGATCACAGAAAGTTTCGATCCTATTCTAGAATACCAAAATTTAATACCAAAAATTAAAGCAAATGGGTGTCCGTGCATTGCTTAGTTACTAGCTCGGATGTACATTTATTTATTTATGACTACTGCGAAATGAAATTTTTAGACTGTTTGAGTTTATTATTATAAGAATCGCAAACTTACGATCTTTGGGATTCTCTCTTTCAAAATTGCTCCTGTCGACAAAGGGTCGTACACATCCCTGAACAAGAAGCAAAGGGAGGGATGCAGGGAAACCAGACTTTCAGACTCAATCCAGACGCAGAGTATCGCTTGTTTCAGAGCGGCAGGAATACTGCTTACGTTCATTCTTTACGTGCATTTATGGTTGCCAAACCGTGGAGTCTTGCGTGCTTTTCAGGAAACGTCTTGTTATGTCTTCCTGTTCGTTGTTTCTTGTCAAAGCTTTTCTTCATAATGGTGGCTCACCTTTCATTCACAACCGGCTCGCTGCTCATTTCTTGCGTTGCCATTGCTTGGTTGGCGGCAATAAGGAATTCCTTTGTTATATTTCATTAATTCACCTGGTTGCTTTTTGTCTGGATGAGTGGGAAATCTGTTAAGTTTATTTTGGGCACTACACTGGGAGCCATCGCTGGTTGCATCCCTAAGTTGTTTGAGGATGACAAACCAACCGAGCCTCAGTCAAAAAAGTTGGATGGCTATTAGGAATTGCTGAAAGCGTGATTGTTGAAAGTAGGAACATTTTCTCAAGTTTTCAAAAGTGATCCAAACTTCTAAATTATTTTCTTATGATCCTCTTCAAACCCAGAAGTAATTATAGACTCCTTGCGTAAGTACTTGCGGCTTGGTGCTTAATCATTTGGTCTTACGCATGAGAAAGGCAGAAAATATCTTTCGGAGCTGTCCTATTCTTTTCTGTTGGCTTGGAGAGATTCTAGGCCCCCTTCCATCTGGGAAGCCTCTCTTATCTTTGGAACAAAGCTGCGGCATCGGAAGTGAACCACGAGCTTGTTGTAGAGAGCCTTGGCAAGGGTCGTCTTGCCGACTCCTCCCATTCCATGGAACCCCAAGACCAGGACACCCTTCGAATTAACGTCCACGATCCTCTTCAGCTCTTCACAGCGACGTTCGAGTCCAACGGGATACTTGGCCACTCCAAAGGGCGTGTTCTTTAACTTAGTCAGGATTCTCTTCACTAGAGATTGGATTAGCTCCGCTTCATCCCTGTCATAAACGTGATCACCATGTAAAGTGGAGCCAGGGATTAACTTAGACAATGGAATTGTGACGAATTCCCAGTTGCTTGCTCGCTTATTTAAACATTCACTCGCGGTCAGCAATTTATGAAATAATCTTCTAAAACGGTTTTTTGAATTCCCAAGCATTGATTTAGAAATTGAATACGTAGCTGCCAACTTCTGTATCAAGGATGTCGATGAGTCATGTTCCATTTTCCAAACCTCAGAATACAAAAGATTTTCATCTATACGCTGGGAAAGCGAGGTCTTCTTTTATACGAGTCTTGAGTGATTAACCATATGCAGTTCCAATTGATTAGTAGGTTACAGACTGTAGACATCATCCATATGCAAAGTTAATTGACTATAGAGTTGAAACAAGGCACTTATAATCTTGTGTTTCGTTCCGGAAATTTGATGGAGTGATATTTTGGTCCAATTTTTTAGTTCTTTTTACCGTTAATGGCTCGGAGCTTATGCAAGTGTTCATTCTTTTTATTGTTAATGTAGTATGTATACTGATGAATATAAGCAAGTTTTTAAAAGGCTTCATTCGGGTCTTCATTCGAATATGGAGATCGCTTGGATGTAAACAGCAAGAGGATATTGCTGGGTACAGAGCAAGAAAAATATATTGTACCAATTGGGGACAAAAGGTGTGCAAGCATCAGCACGTTGAAATAAAACACATCCGTGGATCCTGCCGTCCATGTAAACCAAACCGATAGGCTACCAAAGCTCCTATGAGAACTTCAACTCCTCTTCTGTGGTGACGTTACACATTGTAATCAATTTTTAGATTCTTTTTACCATTAATCGCATGGAGCTTATACATGTGTTCATTCCTTTTAGGGATATGTTCACTAGAATTCCTAAAACTTATCGCAAAAATACAATTGAGTTCTAAAACGATAAAAAATATAATTAAATCTTACAACTTGTCAAATTAGTGCAATCAAATCTTTCCGTCAACGCCATCAATTTGACTAATTGAAAATGCTATTGTGGCATTTTTATATTAATTTTTTTTTCCTTTGTGGTATTTTTAAGAAGAAGAAGAAGAAGAAATGGAGGGCTAGCCGATGGAGCTTCAGCTGCCACCCACCGGAAGGGTTGGCAACCTTTGCCGGCCCTTGGCAGGGGTGGTCGGCTCTCGCTCAGCCAAGGTGAGGCATCGCTTGCCCCCCATGAGGGCCGGCATTCAGCCCCCAACAAGTATTGGCGAGGCCTCACCCAAGGCAAGCGTTGGTCACCAGCGTCGCCTAGATCTAAATGCCCTCACCCAGGCTTGGCGAAGGTTGCCGGCCCTCTTCAAGCGCCACCCACCGGAAGGGTCAGCAACCTTTGCCGGCTCTTGGCGGGGGTGGTCGGCTCTCACTCGGCCAGGGTGAGGCATCGCCTGCCCCCAATGAGGGCCAGCATTCAGCCCCCAGCAAGTATTGGTGAGGCCTCACCCAAGGCGAGCGTTGGTCACCAACGTCACCCAGATCTAGATGCCCTCACCTAGGCTTGGCGAGAGTTGCCGGCCCTCGCCTGGCCGGCCATGCTCGTTGGCCATCCCTTTTGAAGATGGGCAGCGGTGGTTGAAGCTCCACCGGCTAGCCTTCCATCCTCTCTCTCTCTCTCTCTCTCTCTCTCTCTCTCATTTTTTAATCAAATTTTAGGTTTTCTTTTGTAGTTTTTAATCTAATTTAAATATGAATTTAATAAAAATAATTTTAAAATACCACATAGGAAATCACAATTAATTTTAAAATGTCACGTTACCATTTTCATTAGTCAAATTGACGATGTTAACAGAATGACTTGATTGCACCAATTTGATAAGTTTTAAGACTCAATTGCATTTTCCCAACAACTTTAAGGACTTTTAGTGGTCCCTTCTTTTTTTTATCGTTAATGTATTATGTATATTGGCAAACAGAATTAACTGCATATCATCATCATCTCATCATTGTGTTAATTTATTTAGTAATGCTAGTTACACAAAAATTGGTATGCAAAATTAGTATAAACTAAGTAATGGGTAAATTATAAGCATGCACTTGAATGAAAGTATTCTTTTCTAAAACAAATTAAAATAGGGCTGATACCACCCACCACTCCAAACTAATACATCCGTGCTATAATTACCCAAAACTAATTTTTTCATCACAAAAAAAAAAATCCTAAAATGGTATACTTGTGCCACATTTTCCTTTTGGTATTACAGTAGCCCATTCCTTGTTCTAAAAGACTATGTGTCGCATTTTTTAGCCAATCTTGCCTAGCGTAGCGATTTATATTGATGACATATTACTTTACAATTCAGATGAAGAACTTCATTGTTGACTTTTTGAGCAGTTTGCAAACATTGCAAAGAAATATGAAATCATGCTCTCTCAAAAAAAGATAAACATTGCCCAAATGAAAATTGATTTCCTATGCATGCGCCTCAATAAGTGTATATACTATTCATGGTCACATATCCCTAAGGAATGATTGAAATTTCCAAAAAAGGATTTCATTGTGAAACAAGTCTAGCAATTTCTTTAGATAATTAATTATCTCAAAAATTTTAACTGCTGATTCCATTGTGATTGATATTGAAGAAAAATCCTCCACCTTAGGGTAAAAATCAAACCAAGGCAATTGCAAAATTAAAAGAAGTTATGCAGACTCGTCTCCCATTGCAAATATCATTTATTGGGAAGAGAGTCCTCCAGGACAATACCAGTAATGAATACTCGGCAGCCATATTATTTGAAGAAATTGATGGTAAACGACACATTTGCGCTTACAAAAGTGAAAATTTTTTCTAGGCTAAAATGCATTATCATTTTACTTTCAATGAGATATTAGCAGTAAAAAATGAAAAAGAAAAGTTTTGAGTTCCATCTTGTTGATCATCATTTACTAAAAGAATTGGATGTCATATTTTCTCTATATAATCAAATTCAAGCGAAGCAGATTTCTCATTCCCAGTTGCTTCGGTGGGCTGAGTGATTTTCAAAATACTTTTTCAAAACCAAAAATATTGCAGGCAAGAAAAATGTGCTCAATGATTTTCTTTCCAGGCCAAAGGCATCGGCAGCAAAGATCAACATGTACATTCTAAGGCAAGGCTGGAATACCCCCAAGGAGATTTGAGTAAATCCAAAATGATAAGCTCACTGAAAATCTTGACAGCCTCATGTGACAATGTTACACAAATCTCTTCAGGTTCTATGGAGACTCTTTCGAATTCAACCCCAGGTATCCATTCATACATTTATTAATCTAGAAGGAAGATGATTTTTCCTAAAAAATTTCGATAGTCGATATGGTACTTAATCAATAAGTATTTAATAACTATCAAGTTTCCCACCAGAAAATTCATTTTTAAGGTAACTAGACTAATCGTGCTTAGTCATAACAATGAAAATGAAAGTGACAGAAATCTTTTGATTGTATTCAAGCTGGTTTTATCTTCGACTTACTCTTGGAAACACTTCTTTTTATAAGAATTGAGAACTGCTCAAGTAGAACCAAAAACACATACCATTGTGTTTTCCCAACGACCATATACTTCGTACGAAATAATGGCACCATCACCGATACTCTCTAGAAGGAGTAGGAATCGTAGCCTACAAACCTTAAACCACATCTTCAAGAAACTCGTATTTACAAGTCATTTCCTGATTACGTCAGATCTATTAAATATAATTACAAAGAACTCCAAAGAGTCTTATGTTAAGAAAACCAAATCATTCCTAAAGAAGTATGGGATTATGCAACACTTGTCCCATGGGATTACTTCGGATTTGCACCCGAAGCCAAATAAGTACTTGAAGAATTCAAGTACAAAATTGGGCAAGGACATCTTAATCACAAGAGTAAAAGATGGCAGACATGGATGATCTTGCACAGTCCTCTCAGGAATCCTATGCTCAATAATGAGGAGGCCTCTCTCTCAAAACGCCTATGATTAAGGACTTTTGTCCTTATCCTTTAAGTTAGACCCCAATGCCACCTCCCATTATGTCCAAACATCCAACTGCCTCAGCCAGTGATGCTTGAAAGAATGACTACCAAGACTCCAAGACCCTCTAGGATTCGTGAGGAAGAATCCTTTTCAAGTGGTCTACGTACGTGGGACACCCTAAAAGATTTGTTCGCAGCCCAGACATTCCTCTTGCTCCTAACATTGGTCTTCTTGACAATGCTACATAGAAGAACAACTTGCACACCACAGCTCGGATAGTTCCTACTATAACTCACGAGATGGGAAATAGATTTGTCAAAAAGTTACTCTAACACAGATCACTATAGCAGTACTATAGCAATAGATTAGGGAAATCACTTTGTTCATAACGAATGTTGAGAATAATTCCCAACCGAGATTCCTAGAGCTTGTGTTTTCTTTCCAGACAATCTTTGTAACCTCTTGAGCCTTAAAAGGCAAGGATGATGTAATGTTTTGGGCAGGATCTCTTGAAGTAAAATGTATACTTGTGAAAATCCTCTCACGTCTTTCTAAACACTTCTTCTTCTTCAACCTAGTAGAATCCTCTAAGAAATGCAGCTCGGCTAGTTAAAAATATTATCATCCTGACATCCTCGAGCATCTCTATGCTCCGAACTAAATTTCTAAGCAGTTTGCAATCAAAAGGCAGTCCCTAGAAAACTTGAACAAGAGGTTCACCTACTATGGAATAGCACATTTTTACTGCAACTGACTTGGTTTTCTATAGCTCTAAGTATGAATCCCCTCATTGTTATCATACTTATGCTACATTTTCCCTAAAAAAAATCCTACATTCACTACAATTTATGGTAAATGCGGTGCAATCATATCTTTTGTGGATAATTTAAAGTAAATGTGACATGGATTTACTAGTTTGGCTGCAACCCTCGCCAAATGGCTAGTGAGCTCCAATGACCCTTGCCTGGTGCTCGACGGCCATTGAGAGAGAGAGAACAGAAAATTTTAATAAAAAAATTAAAAAAATTAAAAATTATTATTATTTATTTTTAAAATGTTCATATATTAGCTACCGCAACTATGTCATGTAAGACGGTCGACGTTCATATTAGCAATTTTTAACCTAAATTAACTGCACGGATTAAATTGGTATCAATGTAAAAAGATTTATGACTACATTAATCCAGTTAAATGATTTAAGACTGAATTCGTACTAATGCAATATATTTTTAAAAAAATTTAATACTTTTCCCCAATTTCATTGAACTCCTTTCTCTTTACAGCGATTTGATCGTGTTCTAAATATTACAATGGGGAGCAATAACAATAATAATTTCCGATCGTCCCAACTCAATCTAGATTTTATCATATAATTATTGTGAGACTTATTTAGTGAATTTAGTGAATTCCACGCGACAACACATACGTGCCCACTCTACCCCCACAACAAGCCAAATTCAATGACGATGAAACACAACGTTGAGAGGAATTACAAGAGCAAACGCTTTACACTAGTCCTTGTCAAGAACCTTCCCCGGAAAAATCCCGCAAATAATTGCAAAGCTGGCTAGATGGAGAACAACATTCAATATGTGAAGGACATTCCAGTGGATCATAGAAACGGCGTAGCTTGATTGCGAAAGTTGTAGAAACGGCTCTCTGCAGGTATGATGATAATTGCAAGAATTGAGTCCGACCAAAAGTAGCCAACATGAACAAGAGCGCAACGACGACACTTTATCATCCGCATCATTAAGGGACACAATATCGAAGTTGTCAAATTTATTAGACATTCTCTATAGCGTAATTTGTGTGTAATCCTTAATTCCTTATTAGGGAATTTGTATATGTGATTTTTATTTTTTTTCAAATTATTTTAAAAGGTACCTGCACTTTATTCGTGTTTAATTGGGTGAGTGTTTTTCATCGATTCTCCTTGGTTATTCTTTAATTATTTTTTATATTAGAAAAATCTCATTAAAATTTTATTTTATTAATAAATAAAAAACATGCTCGGCACGGGAAAATCTCGTGCCTAGGCCTGACACAATACTGTGTCAAGCCTAGCGTGACCAGTGCGGCCGAGTGGCAACCCCTGACTTTAATATTCTTTTTTCAAAAGAAATCTAAGCATTATTCTATACTAAATGAATATCGCGATTCCAACTAAACCTAAATCTCGCAAAAATCATGTCTTTCAACATATCTAGGTGTGTATTATTAGATCCTATTCATCGGAATGTATATAATAAGTTTATTATATTAGATTACAGTATGAGAAACCATTTGTACAATAAGTTTATCTTGTCATTATTTGGTACGAAATGTATATATATTCAATCACTCTTGCAACTAAGCCAAATAAAAGATAAAGCACTAGAGGAGCAAGGACAAGTAATAAAAATTTACATAGAATGACACTTGGACTTGTTACTCAATAAATTAAAGCAATCACGCCAGCTCCAAATTCAAGGCACATTAAAATGGAAATGACACAAATAACCCCTAATTTGAGCCCAATGTATAATGCGGTTCTTAAATTTTTAATTCGTTTAATGTAATTCTTGAACTTTGCCTCAATGTGACCCATAAACTTTTAATTTGTTCAATAGGGTTCTCAAACTTTTGGTACATATTCATTTTAGTCTTTGAATTGTATAAAGTTCAATATCATCCTTTCATTAATTCAAGTTCATAGACAACAATGAATATTTTATATAGTTCGGGAACTAAATTAAACATGTACCAAAAGTCTATAGGTCATGTTCAATAATTTTAAAAGTTCAAGGGCTATATTATACATTGGAGTAAAATTCAATGATCATATTAAACAATTTAAAAGTTTATAGGCTATATTATATATTGGGTTAAAATTCAGGAATCATTTGTCTTTTTCTCTTTAACAATTACATGGC
Source organism: Eucalyptus brandiana (assembly GCA_014182725.1). Classification (NCBI taxonomy): domain Eukaryota; kingdom Viridiplantae; phylum Streptophyta; class Magnoliopsida; order Myrtales; family Myrtaceae; genus Eucalyptus; species Eucalyptus brandiana. The sequence goes on from CM024669.1 coordinate 38,797,430, forward strand.
AGAATAAAGAGTGAATTTCTCAGCGGCGGGAGTTGCGGTGGCCAGCGCCAGAGAAGCGAAGAAGTCAATGGAAGTAGCAGCAAGCTTGAAGGACGAACTCAACGCGAAGACTAAAGAGACAGAGGAGTACTTCCGATGAATACTTTAGATTGCACGTTCCTCAGCACAACATGCGCCGATGTTGCTCTATTTGTCTGTATAGGAGTTCTTCAAACCTCCATGTCAACTGCAAAAGCAACTGCAAAGCAAGATACCCTTGGCAAAGTCTCATAACTAGGGTACAAGAACTGGCAGTCAGTAATGAGACTTTGCCCGAAGGTAGCCAGTTTTGCAATGGGATTTTCATCCACCCCTTCCCTTCCTAAGTGCGAAAGACTATTATACCTGCCTACTTAATGGTAACCAAGGCTTAGACCTTGACTTATTGTCTACCTTCACCACTGAAGGGCTCCCAAATTCCCCATCTATCTTGTTTTCCCGATTGAGAGGGAATACAAGAGTGATATTGCGAGGTTTCCCACTCAAGCCGAATCTCGCGCCCATTTCTTCCCCTTGAGCCTTTTAAGGATCCATTCAAATCCAAGGTAGCTTGCTTATAACGCAGCTTCTTTTCTTTATTCCTTCATCGAATGCCCCCTTTTCCGAACTCTCACATCGATTTCGATTTGTCTCTTCGAATCCACACAGGAGACTGCTCGGAGTTGCCCTCTGCAGAGCACCTGGAAGGGATGGCGGTGGCTTTGGAATTCGTTGCGGATTTTTCAAATACATCGAATATCTCTGACTTCCCCGAATACGATTTGATGAAATGACTAGAAATGAACACCGGCTATTCATTTTGGACAGGGGAAAGATGAACTTCATCATTCTTATCAACCCACCCTTAAAACTAGTGAAAAAACACAAACTTATACGTCCACCATAAGGAACTCAGACAAGCAGCGTTTGTCTACCTAGCTCACATAATTAAGCATCGGGTGCACCTAAAAGTTATCCTTTTTCCTGAGACACATCGTCTATGCTAAACGGAAATTCTAAATACGTAGGATAATAGAAAACGATATCTAACACCATCATAAGAGTTCTTAACGCCAATCGTTAGTTCACAGCAACTGCAGCACAGTATTCATCATGAACTCTCAGAGTAAGTGCGAAGGAGGCAATCGCGTGGTTATAAGTTACTCACCTCACCCTCGAATCCCAGCCGGAGATTCCACCAGCCTTCTCCATGGCCTTCCTCCACCGGCCGACCTTCTCCACCCCGTAATTCGCTTCGTGCGTCTGGAAACCCGGCTGGAACGGGCCCGCCTGCCTCCGCACGTGCGAGGGGTCCACATTGTAGAACACCGGGGCAACAGCTTCCGGCGCTCGACGATGCACGCGAGCTCCTCCAGGCACCACCTCGAGTCGGCGTAGTTCTCGGAGATGACGGCCACGGCGGCCGCCGAGTCGCCGATCGCGTCCAGGAGGCCCGAGGCTATCTCCTCCCCTCCCTCGGGGCCTTCCTCCTCGCGGAAGGCGCGGACGCCGTTGAGCACGAGCTCGCGGTGGAGGCGATCGGTGATGCCGGGGCTAGTGTCGGCGTCGCGGAAGCTGAGGAAGACGTCGTAGCGGTAGCGGGAGGAGGACAGGGCGTCGTCCTCTTCGGGATCTTCCAGCACCATCGTCGTTCGTCGACTTCGCTTTAGCGAGGTCCCTTGACAGAGGAGGCGATTGCAGGGACCACTGGCCAGCTTTAATGGCACTTTAAACTTTAAAGTGCTTCGTTCGTGATGATGACTAAAAGAGAAATGAGCATCATCGTACGGACGGGTTGCTGTTCCCTTTCGTGCGTAATTATGCGAGCAAAGCGACTTCTGCGGTGCACCACACCTGGACGTGAAATACGTGGCCCGTCTTACCTTTATTTTGCAAAATCTTCAAGTCCACTTCAACCGAAAGAAAATTTTTAAAATTTATCTTGAAAATGTAATTAAATAATAAAACTTACAAAGATTATAATCAATTCATAAAATTTATCAAATTGATATAATAGAGACCTCCTATTAATTCCATCCAACTTATTTAACAAAAAATGCCGATGTCACTTTTTTTCAATATTTTCTCTATCTTGAGTGACGATGACTTAGTTAAAACATGACATATAAGACTAAAATAATATTATTTTGGTCCAAATCTTATTTGTATTATGATTTTTATTTAAATTAAATTTTAAAAATAAGGAGAGAGTTGAGAAACCTGCAACATTTGTCTGTCATCACCCAACCATCACTTGGAAGGGCATGCAATGGCGGGGCATGGCTAGTGACCCTCCTTTTTTTTTAATATAATTTACTTTATTTTTAATTTAATTTAAATAAAATTTACATTAAACATTATATTTGGATCGAAATGATGTAGCTTTTTTTTTTTTTTTTAATAATAAAAAAGTTACGTCAATTTTTTTCATTAGCCAAGTTAGATAAAGTTAACAGCAAGAATCTTCTACATAAATTTAAAAATAAAATAAAATTTGATTGCAATTTTTATAAGTTTTAAAACTTGATTACATCTTCATAATATGATTTACAATACATTTATCCCTAAGAAATGTATACCCTGAGAGATGCTCGAACATGTTTGTCTTCTTCATTTAAGATCTATATTTCAATATTACCACATGCACATTCATCTCATGCCACTTTAAAAATATATATCTGCATCTTTTGTATTTATTTAATCTACTTATAATCGGTAGACTGTGTACGATTCTTCTAATCTCATGATTTCGAATGAAGGATTCATCAAACCAAATTTGTAAAATTTGTATGAGAAACTTAGGGTTAAATATTGTATTGCGAGAAATATTATTGGCCAACACCAATCTACCAGATCAATCCATAACGGAATTCATATAGGATTTCATGAAACCACGAATTTTCCCTAATATACTTTCAAGGTTTATGCACCAGATGGTTTAACGGTAAATTCAACAAAGGTGGGATTCCTATCTTTCTTTTTTTACTAATGGGTACCTCTATCCACCGATAATCATTCATCTAATGGGAGGCAACTCTAGGCACGCGTGAGGCACACAAATAGGAACATGTCATCATCGTCATGCAACCTCTTGCTCTAGCTAGCTAAGCAATAACTTTCCCTTTTAATTATTATATTTAATAAACGTCTCGAAATATCCATCATTCTTATAATCCAATTATATGTATGCCTAGCTCATTAGCAATGGTGTTTTGCTCAAGAATTTGAACAGCTAAAGTCTTTAATAAAAACCCCAATTGAAATTACACAACTCGATTGTTTCTTCTCATTTTTTTTTTTTGGTCATAACTCAATTGCTTATTTGTTCTAATTTTCTTCGTACTTTGGCATAATTTCCAAAGGCAATCCATTTTTTCTTCCAACAGAGTTCGGGAGGTGTTTGCATAATTCGTACAATTTATATCGAGCCAAACAAATAACAGTTTCAGCTAAAATTGGTGATAGTTCCTTTTTATTGTAATTAGGCAATAGTTACTTATCGCTATAAATTACTACGACAGGCGAACGAAATTACTAAGAGAAAGTAGGGCCGGACCGTAATTCAACAGGCCGAACCCCCTTGAAATTCGACAGGGCTGGGCCGGTTGAATGGCATGTCCGTTGACGTTGTTTTCTCTTTGCAGCGCGACTCGGTTTTTACAAAACCAATTTCTTCACAAATAAATGACAAATTACGGCGCTCTTTGTTTAGGTCTAGAAAATTAGTCTAGTTAATTTTATGATCTTGGGAATCTAGTCTTCTAGTCTATTAAATAAGTTGGATCATAACACAGCTTTGTCACTCCCACAATTCGATAATTATATAGGTAATCATGAATTAATTTTATATTTGAAATGATATTTATTTGGTTAGCAAAAACATGAATAATCCATTATCGCAGTTAAAATCTCTTTATAAGCATAAATATGGTTCTATGTGGCTACGATTACTTCGATTTGTTAGAGGAAAATTGATGCCAAATTTATCATTTTTATTTCCTCCCGTGATTGATGGTGCTTCTAATCGATTCCCATCAATACTATATAAGTGATTCACTCGTTTAAACTCATAAAAAATCTTTGATAAAATCAATGGTATTTCACTATTATAGGTGTTTTTCTTTTGTATGATTAGAATATTTATCTTAGAGAATATATAAAATGTGAACGACACAAGAATTCTTGCAAAATCATCATAATCTTTCGTTCACAATTTTTAATGTGTTGCGGTTACCTTTTTTTTTTTCCTCGTCATAACGTTGCCTTTACTTCGTCGAGTATATTTTTATTTAGATTATTTTCCACATTTTGTTCCAACTTTAGCAATAGTTAAAATATCATAAAAAACCTTAAACCGGTACACGTATGATAATTTTACCCTAAACTAATTTTTTAATCACATTTGACAAATTTACCCTAAATTGATACACTTGTAATAAATTTACCATATGTTAATTTTCGTTAAATTTTACTATCAAATTATTAATTTGAATAACACGTGGCGTGTACCAGTTTGAGATTTTACTCTCCGTTTGTAACAATTAAGTTGAATGTACTAGTTAGGGGTTTTTGGCGATCATATGAATTAGTTTGGGGTAAATACTAATTTTGGATTTTTTATGATCAGTTTGGGTATATTTGTTATAGGTGTACCAATTTAAGGATTTTCGTGGTTAAAAAAATAATTTTTGATAAATTTATCACGTATCAATTTTAGATTTTCAATGTATTAATCCTTAGTAATATCTGTTTTGATATTATTTTTATTGTTTCATATGGTCTATAGTCACTTGGATATTATTTTAATATAATATTTATTTTAATGTTTTTCCCACCTCTGGACAGTGATGCCCTATGTCTACTCACGTGATCTGACACACCCTCCTAATGTCTATCACGATAAAATATTAAGTACTATGATGCAGCAAAAACCTACTTACTCAGATCCACTTATAAATCGACACATATCAATTAACTTAGAATCAAATAAAAATTAATTAAAAATCAAAATTTTCTCTCTCTTCCTCCTGCATCCACAGCATCCGGCCACGTTTACTTGAGAATCCAATTTAATTTTCTCGACCGCTCGAGCCAACCGTGACCTCCGTTCTCGACGCCCACCATTCTGATGTGACCGCCGTGACAAGCTGTGAGTTCCCTCCCTCCACCTTCTTTCGCCGCCCCACCCTGTAGCATCCCCCTCTCTTTATAAACCCGCTATTGTTTGTGTTCCGACCGACGTTGCCCTGGAGCTCGTTGCCAGTGGCAAAGTTCGATGCCAAATTAGTTAGCGACGCCATTGATCCTTATCTAGCTTGAATGATTTTCTATATTTAGAGACATGGCTCTAGGTCAGCCAGACCGGCTTGTCCATGACTACAAGCCTTAAAGGCAAGGTCAAGATCCCAATGGCCATGGAAGAGCTGCCGCAACGAGCAACGTTCGTGGGTTCAAATAGCATAAAGAAAAACATAGGACTAGGTGTCATGCTTAGGAAGACAGAGCCGATCATAAAGACATTGGAGGGGGTGGCTCGAATTGGACACACGATAGTCGTCAGCCTAGCGAGGGCGGCGACTCAGCCTGTGGCGACAACGGGAAAGGTGCGGAGTGGGATCCAAGGTGGCTGTGGATAGGAAAGGAAGAGAGAGAAAAATGATATTTTAATTTTTTAATTTGATCCCAAGTGAATTGATATACGTCAAATAGGTCCAAGTGAATAAATGATTGTCACATCAACTACTTACATAGAATCATGGTGCCACTGAATTTTTTCTAAGATGAGACAAAAATATCGGAGCACCTCATATAATTGTGTCAATGGCCGGTATAATCGAATTAAGCCAAAAGATCATTTTATTAATAGAGACATCGAATCTACTCTTTTTTCTTTTTTAACGTCAACAACTATCATTCAACGGGTGTTTAATTCTTATAAAAATGACATTCGTGAAGATTAAAAATGATTTTCTTGTCATCTTTTCACAAAAAAAAAAAAAAAAGAATAACGATCTTTCTACTATTTTAGGAAAGATATCGTTGTTAGATAGTCAACGATTTGTATTGAATCAAAACTTCTCTGTTGAGTGTAACTTATCCTAATTTAAATAAAGTAATGGATTTTGTGATTCGACATATGATTAAGTCGGAACTAGTAATAACACATTGACATATACGTTTTATTTTCAACATTAGTACATTTCCGTTTATTTTGATGGAAACCCTGACTTTTGTAGTTATAACTCGATTTGAATTGTTCCAGCCAAAAAAAGAAAAAAAGGAAATGAAAAATAGATAAAAAAGAAGACTCGATTGAGCAGCGTCTTGGTAGGAGTATCAGAGATTCGATCTTGAATGAGTACTGCCGATGCATTAGGTGGGCGAGCGAAGATGTCTAAAAGGGGAGGCAAGCTCCACTTATTGGACAACCATCGCTGTCTTTCTGATTTGGAGCCTTGACCAGAGGGGGAGCCCCCGGAGGAGAAAAACAACATTGGAAGAAAGTCTCCTTCTTCCTTCCGACGTTTGACTAAGGACATACACAAGAGAACGATTCTCCGGCCACGTCTGCTTTTCCATCGGCCTTTATGGACTTTCGACGTCGGCCCCAGCCAATCGCTGCCCGCCATGCTGCGATCACCTCACCGACCGAAATTGCCATCCCCACCCCGTACAATTGATGCACTTTTTACTTAGGAATCCCATCGATTTTCTAGTATACTCCAACATGGTAGACGTGTCACCAGTTTTCTTGCATGTTGTGTCGTCATTTCATCGAAAAGACGATTGAATTCCAATCAAAGTGCATCAATCGGGTGATTAGATTGAAATCTAACAATCCAATGAAAAATCCTCTATTTATGTCATTTAACAGTTGAATTATTTATATTTTGCCTCTCTTTCTCTCGTCGGATTCTTCTTTTTATATATCGGTTAGAATTTGAAGACATGAAAGTTGGAAACATTTCAATATTTCCAATTCGGTTAACAATATTTCGATTTAAAATATTGCTAAATTACAATTACTTATTTTGATTCTACTTTTGGATTCAAAAATTAAAGCAAATGGATATCCATGCATTGCATAGGCACCAAAACTAACACTCAATAAATTCTTATCTATAAATGTCCAAGAGGTGCCTATTAGATATAATCCGTCAAGGGCGCGTGTGCCAGAGTGCATGCAAAGGAAGTATTGCATTGAGGATGCGGTGTAATGTGAGTCATAACTCATTAACTCAAACTTATTAGGTCTAACTAGATATGTTGATAGACTTACGGGTTTTTAGCGAATGTCCCAACATGTGGTATCATAATTAATTGTTTGGATAGGCGGGGTCTAAATAGAAGTGGCTCGGCACTTGATGATTATCTCAAGGGTAGAATTTCATAACTAACTCCCTAATTGAAAGTGACAGATGGCACTCCTTATTTCGCAATAAACTTTATTGGATTAAAGCAATGTTGTCTTTAGTTTTCTAATAAAGGTATTAGGTTTTTACTGCACATCCTAACGTGCGGCATGAATAATAATCATTTGGATAGGCATGATCCAAATATGGTTTGAAATTTTATTTTATCATTTAACTCGTGTTGAAAGTTGTTAGTTTTTTTTTTTTTTTTTTTTTTTTCTCATGGGGGAACTTGTTAGTTAACAAAATTCCAGGAGAAAAACATGTTTCCATCTGTATCGCAGGTGAAAAGAAAGGATAACCACAAAGAGAGAGAAGAGAAAAATTAGAGAGTTAAATGTTGAAAGCCTCAAAAGGAAAGATATTTTAAAACAAGTTCGGCACCCCCGAACGCCGCGTTTTGGCCCCTCCTCCCTCCTCCATCTCCCGTCTTCAAACCCTAGTTCCGAGCTCCCAACGGAGCTTCTGTTCGATTCGGTTGAGCGCGGCGACGGCAGAGCGGAGCGAACCCGTCCGACCGATCGATCCGCCGTCTCCCGTCCGTACCGAACCGCCCGCCCGCCCGCGATCCGCCGCCGCTGCCGCTGAACGATGCCGTCGCACGCGGATCTGGACCGCCAGATCGAGCAGCTGATGGACTGCAAGCCGCTCTCGGAGGCGGAGGTCAAGACGCTCTGCGATCAGGCCAGGGCGATCCTGGTCGAGGAGTGGAACGTCCAGCCGGTGAAGTGCCCCGTCACGGTCTGCGGCGACATCCACGGCCAGTTCTACGATCTAATCGAGCTGTTCAGGATAGGAGGCAACGCGCCCGACACCAATTATCTCTTCATGGGCGATTACGTAGGTCAGTTACAGCCTGATCTTTGTATACTCGACCGGCTTTCGATTTTGTCTATGTGGAACCAATTCGGTAGTTCTTTGCGTCGATGAAGTGGAATCTGCGGCTAGGATTGGCTCCGTTGCTCCGTTGCAATTCGTCTTTTTGGAGCCTTAGTGGTCATGCTAATTTGGTATTTGGGATTTGTGCTGAAACTACTGGAGCTCTTGGGGTTTTCTGTTCCAATACTAGATTAAGGTCCACGGAGCTTATGGCGGTAGCATGAAATGAAGCTCTTCGTTTGATGGAAATGGCATGGCTTAGGTTTGCAATTATGGAGTTCTACGTGTTCCCCACGCCCGAGATGTCTTTAGAGTGCCGATTTGGTGGCATCAATGATTCATTCATTATCTCCATTGAACAACTTAACTCACTTTGAGAAGGATGGTGGACTTTTTTGGGAAGCTGTTAGCAAGTGGGCAAGATTTTCCTTTTTTGATCGATGCTTTTGTCTACCGCAAGAAGCACCCACCATCTCAGTTCAGCGAAACAATAGATAATGATCCCTGGAAACTGAGACAGAAGACTTAAGTTCTTCTTTTAGAGTAATATACAAGGTTTTCTTTGTACCAAATGATGTACAATCTAGGATGATACTCCAAACTGTCTTTCCATATTATGCAAGCACATTGAAGATCAAATTATTTCTCACCACCTCCTTCATCCGCATGTTCTAAATGCCTTTCTCTTTCTTCTCTGCATTGTTTCATACCCATGTGTCATAAAACTTTTTTTTTTTTATCTTGCAAATTCTGGCTTGAATTTGTCAACTATTGCATATCTGGGATCGACAAGTCAATATGCGGAGCAAGAGATAATAGAAACTCTCAAACGCAGAGATTATGGTGTTGGTTTGGGTTTAATGGCGTGAAAGTTTTTCTAGAGTATAGTGATGTTTTTTTGGTAATCAGTAGCCTTGAGTGATACTGAATTCCTGATCGTGAGTGCTTTTCTCTTAGACTTGTTTGATTATTTTTTAAGGAGTCAAATGCATATTTTTTCTCATAAGGATTAATGGTATAAAGTGCATTATCTAATTCTGTTGATTACATTAATGCAGATCGAGGGTACTACTCAGTGGAGACTGTCACTCTTTTAGTTGCTCTGAAAGTTCGTTATAGAGATAGAATCACAATCCTTAGAGGAAATCATGAGAGCCGGCAAATAACTCAAGTGTAAGACTGTAGTTTTGAGTGCATCTTTTGTATTATGACGTTAATAACTTAACATTTGCCTTGTAAGAAGCACATGGCAGTTGATTTATATGATTAAGAACCTACTTATTGTTATGCATTTAGTGTTTTCAGATAAATATGTGTGCTTATTTTGAGGGGAAAAAAGTATATATCTTAACATAAACTCTGAAGATATTTTTCCCCATTGGATGATATATTAGTAAGTGGCCAAGTAAATTGTGGGCAACTGTAATATGATCAAGTGTTCAGTTCAAACTTGATGCTTAAACTTTGCCTATTAAGACTTGATATAGAATCGAGTGCAATGGCATAACGGGATTCGTATGATCAATCCCACTTATTGCCTGTCAAAGGCTTGGGGCTTAAGTAGTTTATGGCTGTCTCTGGGTATATTCATTGGTTAAGATAGATGTTACTTTCCTATAATTTGATTTTGGAGGAAGCATTTTCCTGTGACATTTGAAAAGTGGAGAAACGTAGAACTTGCTGTAATCAACTCAGCCTTTGATTTCTCTTTATCTCATGTATCTCTCATTGCCAATTTCAGGTATGGTTTCTATGACGAATGTTTAAGAAAATATGGAAATGCAAATGTGTGGAAGTATTTCACTGACTTATTTGATTATCTTCCCCTCACCGCCCTCATTGAGAGTCAGGTATTGGATGCACCTTCAAATTACTTTGTAACATTATCAATGATGTTCCAAATGGAAAATATATATCAATAATGTGGATTCTGAGTGATCATGCTTCTTCTTGTGTTGTAGATCTTTTGTTTGCATGGAGGTCTATCACCTTCTTTGGATACTTTGGATAACATTCGAGCTTTGGATCGCATACAAGAGGTATGTTTTGGACCACTGTTCTATGTCAGTATAAACCTGCACTTATTCTCTTTTATGCCCATGTTTGAGAGAATGGAGGAAGATACTGTTTTGGACTTGTAGTCTGACAAGGGTCTTATGCACCTGGAATTTTTTGGAGTTTGTCAGTGTAACTGCCAATTTACTTTGCTTGTCAACTTCTGACCGATTTCGAAATACAAGACAGTAATTGTTCTGATTGGTGGTTTTGACGGTTGGTAGTGGGCACCGGCAAATACATCTTTTATTTCGTTGGGTTGCTATCCTCATCATAAAATCAACATCTAAGGTTTTCTTTTCAAATAATGTGTAGCATTTTAAAAGGTTTTATCAGAGGGGGTAAGCTGGCACCTGACTCAGCTGTGCGTGGAGTGTAGGTTCCGCATGAAGGGCCAATGTGTGACCTCTTGTGGTCTGATCCAGACGATCGCTGTGGGTGGGGCATATCTCCACGAGGTGCTGGCTATACGTTTGGACAGGATATTGCAGCTAATTTCAATCATACTAATGGTCTCACTCTGATTTCAAGAGCCCACCAGCTTGTCATGGAAGGATACAATTGGTGTCAGGTCTGTGAACTAGGACAACTACTTCCCTTTTTGGTTGAAATCCAGAACAATCCTGGGACATTTATCTAAAGTTTTGGATATTCTTTTTTCCTTTTAGGAGAAGAATGTGGTGACAGTATTCAGCGCCCCAAACTACTGTTACCGATGTGGTAATATGGCTGCAATATTGGAGATTGGAGAGAACATGGACCAGAATTTTCTACAGTTTGACCCTGCTCCGCGTCAGATTGAACCTGACACCACACGCAAGACTCCTGATTATTTTTTGTAATTTCAACAAATTTGCAAGTTTGTAATGCCGGTTCACAGCCATATCAGTGTAGATGTGCTTTAAGAAAGAGGAGTTTGTTATTTAAATTGAGGGTGATTGTCAATTTCATTCTTTTGTTTTGAGTATGCTCTGCTGTCTTGTTGACACTCAGGACGAACAGAGAGAGAAGGCACTAATTGCCTTTCTATTTCCTTGTATATTTAGTGAGAGTAGGTAGCAGAAATAACACAATACCTTGTGATGTGTTTGATGATTTGAAGGTAGAAAGCAAAATTTTGAGGTCTTCTGTTTTCCATACGTGCTCCTTTGCGGATTCGGGTTTGGGTTTGGGTTTGGGTTTTGTGTTCTCCAGATTGGCCGAGCAGATAGCTTTTTATGGCCAGGGACTCTTCAACGAAACTCTTCGTCCGCTGCTATCTTTTGCAATTTGTGGATCCGAACGTGTCTATACAGCAGATGAGCATATGTGACATGATGATGCATGCAATGGTTGACTGGTTCTTTAGATTACTCCAGTTCTCATATCCGATGGACTTCCAACGTAGATCGAGTTGGACATCAGGTTACGGTTAGAACGTTAGAAGACTATCCACTGATCTTCAGAGGCTGCTGCGTGCCTTTCTTAATGATGCTGAATCTTCTTGAATGCGAGTGATGACTCATCATTATTGCCATCCTTAAAGCTCTTTACGAGTTTATCCGACGCGGTGGATATCCCCCTCTCTGATCACAACTCAGAATTCTGGTTAAGCTCTTCGCTTACATGAGAGAAGTCGATGAAATTTAATCACAAAATCACTAAGCCTTGGATCAATTCTTTCTTCCTTTCAGACGGTGAAGTTCAAAAGGGACCGTCCCTTGAAATTGTTCCTTTACACCAGCGATCTTGAGCAGCATACCAGATGCTTAACGTGAAAATGAGCAAGCAGAAGGAAATGGTTATGCACTCGGTGATTTTCGGATAATTCAAATTAAAACCTGTAGTCGTGATGCCATGTGATGCATTACATCCGTCTCATTGGAAGTAGATCTCCGTTGGCTACCCGAGTGAGAAGAATGAAGAGAAACAGACATAAAAAGTTAGAACTCTGGAAAAGAAAAGGCAGCCAAAAATTCCTCTCAACAAGTCAGCTTCATAGTATTCCAGGTCCAAACCACGAATGCATATGCAATCGAGCGCTTTTCATCTTTTTTTACAAGGGTTTACAGTGTAGAAAGTGAAAGCTGGTAAGAACTTACAGAAAACTGGAGAGAATACGTAAAATTGCCTCAAAGCACTATTATTATACCCTTCTGTTTGGCCAGCTTACTGTCTCCTCATGCTCAAAAGACTGGACGAAATCTGAAAGAATGACCACTTGCAATATGTTCCCCTCCCTTATGTCGAATGATTCGCAGATCACGCAAAGACCTGCCATCAGCAATTCCAAGTGCATACAAAAATCACATGCAACTTGCATGCACTTTTTGACATGTCAGTTACTTACGGGAGACACCTCAAGATGCCACCAACTATGCGACCTAAAATCTAGAATTTGTTGGGATCCTTACTCCTGCAACCCCTGGCATTGTAGTGACAGAACGTTTTTTCCTGAGGTAGATAAATGAGCCGCTCACAAGTAACAGACATAATAGGATGACCTGTCAAAGAAATGAAATGGATATGCATCAAAACCGAAGTTGCTTGAGAAAATCCCGTCTCTTATTCTTATGTTCATTTATGCATATGTACTGAATGCACATGCACATTTCCATTCACCTGAGACTCCGGACCTAATCAATCTATAACTCCTTAAAGCCTCTAAATGCATCAAATGGTAATGCCAATGTGCAAAATTATGAATTGCATGCAACTTGTATGACATGAAGAACAAACTTTATTGGACTTGGTTGCAGCCACGGAAAGTCAAAATGGAAACTCATCACACTTCGTGTCGCAACACAACGTACATGGCTGAGGCTGGAGCAGCAATTTCTCTGACCAGCAACCATAATCATAAGAGAAAACGATCACTACATCACGTACCTCGAACCCAATGACTGACAACTTCTCCTCATTTAAAGCTGGTATACAGCTTCTGTAAGTGATGTATTCTCCCGGCCCAGCTTTGGATTTGGACGAGTCATCAAGTAAAGCTCTGACACTCATCGACTTAGCAGGCTCAGCATCTTCATGCAGCATATCAAGTCCCTTTACTTTCTTATGAAAGGTTTCCATCGCCAGGCGCCCACTATGAGATTTTTTGCCACTAACAACATTACTATTCCCTATCTCTACACATTTCAAAGGGATACGATAGCCGGTCTCACTGCAGCGATACTTTTCATCTTTCTACAAGAAGATAATGCCGATTAAAAAATGGCTAGAACTTTACCATGAAATGACAAAAGACAATAGGCAAGCTAAGGTAATTCATTAATTTTAGAGATATGCTGATACCAGAAGCTTACTCCTCATCCAACTCTTATAATAGGGGTTCACTGCCAAGACCTTTCAATCCAAAAGAAGCTAAACTATGTATAAAATGATTTGACAATTTACCAGCCAGAATCTGAATAAAAGAACTTGGACCTGCTGAAAGTTCCAAATGTTTAAACAGAGTAGGTGCTTACATCAAATTCCAGAATTTGCCTCTGCAGCTCATATACGCTTACATAAAAACTTCTTTCGCCCCATAACACAAGCAAAATCTCACTCAGAAATTTTAATAACACCATGATGAAAAGAAGAGGATATTGGCTAAGCAGAACCAAAATTTAAGAAGCTTGTAAGGAGCTCTGTTGGCATATGCTGAAGGTTAATCATTGAATTCACGGATAAGGAGTAAAAATACCATCTGCATTTTTTAAGCAGCAAATTGCTTTTAACTAATAAACAAAGAATGGATAACAAGATCCATAGCCATTTCTCAAATGCCTATTCATGTGTCTTTAAGAAATTTCGAGTCATTGATTTCCTAAATTGGCAATGGCAATCCAATGTCCCATGCTGTCAAATTTCAACCAAAAGACATCAGGTAAATTTAGGTAGACATTCAACCCAAAAATAAGAAAAAAAGAAAAATCTAGGTAGACAGACTAATCTGTTAATAGGTTCTAAAAACCCTACGCCTTTTTCTCCCCTGTAAGTAACAAATTCGCATTTTTATGGTGCCGACCGAAGAAACCAAAATTGAAAGTAGCTAAGCATATGTGAATCTATTAGTCTGTTTAGTAGACAATACTAGATATATAGGCAGATCGTAATGCGCACCGAAAACTCATTGAGTGGATGGTTCTCATGTTAAACAATGATTATTTTCTTAAATCTAATATTTCGATTTCTTAACACCCTTGAGAACACTTAAATTGTTAGTTGTCGCATATCATGTCCACACCATCTACCTGATTGAATGGAAGCTGCAGTTCCACAAGACACCGCCTTGGCTCGTTACATTACCTTTCCTGGGCAACTAATTCTGGCCCTTAAGCTATAAAGAGTTTGCCAGCACTCCACCATCAGCAAGAATCAAAACAAAAGAAAAGTATGATGGGTCTGGTCAATGAGTGTCCCCATAAACTTTTTCTCTTTCCAAAGCACCGACTCCACATATCACAAGAACTACAAATTTTCCCGATTTGATTATTTAACAAGTCCCCATACACTCGGCGACAAAATCCAAATAAGTTTGGGCAATGTGACTGTTGAGGTTCATACCTAAAATAACAAGGCGCACATAAGAAGAATTATACCAAATTACCAAAAAACATAATCTGGGGAACTTTGTTGGCAAGGTTTAATATTATAGCAGTTTAAGAACAAATTAAGCCATATCAATTCAACAGCAACTCATAAGGCACACTATAAAAGAAATGTTCTTGTGGAAAAAAAAAGGAAATGATGAAAAAAGAGAGAAACCTTCTCGGAATAAAGGCAGGGAACGCAAGCCCCAGAAGGAGAGCAATCGTAGGAGGTGTTACCACCCTTTGGAGTCTCCTTGAAGCTGAGGAGAGCTCGACGCGCGACGATCGATCTACCGAAAAAAAAGAAGGATAAAAATCGAGTCTTCAGCAACTTGCTCCAATTCAATTGCCCGAATCTTCCACTAAAAGGTAACGAACCGCGTAGACACGCGATGCGGAGATTCGAGCTCGGGGGCTTACCTGGGTCGTCCTGAAGAACGTTGACAAGACGCCGGAACGTGAAGCGACGAGAAGATCAAGCAAGAGATGCTCAGCAGGAGCAGAGGAGATTCCCGGGACTTCATGGATCTATCTTCTTCGCTTGTCCTCTGTATTCTCTCTGCTCTTGCTCTGTTCCGTTCTTTTTCGATTTTTCTCAGAAATATATGTTCTTCTCTCAACGAAAAGGCCCACCAATTTCGGCCCACAATGAATTGCAAAAGCCCATATCCATTTCATTTTATTTTTATTCCCCTTTTTTTTTAACGGAGAAAAACTTTTTTTTTTGGTCAAACGGAGAAAAACTTTTAAAAAATGCAAAAATAAAGAGAAAAAAAATAGTTTATCCGCTCCGACAAAAGAAACTTTTCTTTCTTTCAATGGAAGCGGGAACTGCTCTCCTCCGCGACTTCCTTCCCTCCGACCCCCGTCGCCTCCGCCTCCGCCTCCGCCGCCGCCGTCCGGGCCCCGCTTTCCCGCGCTCCGTCAGGGCTTCTTCGTCTCCGCCGGTACAGGCGCCTCCCACCACCGCTTCGTTCGTGCGCAGGATCCTTCGATTCGCGTCCGTTATTCACATGCTTCGTGTTCTTTTTTTTTCCGAGCACAGGGACAGTACAGAGGACCGCAGCCGAAGAGAGATCTCGTCGCCGACTGGGTCCCGAACAACGACGGGACCGTCCGGAGCCTGCCTATCTACGTCGGCGGCGCGTCGCTGCTGGCCGTGCTCTTCAATCGCGCCGTCTCCGGCATCGCTCCCGTGGCCGACGCGAGCAGTTCGCAGTCGAGAGCGGATTTGTTGACGCTCGGGCTCGCCGTCACCAATGTACTGGCCGGCCTCGTCTGGTTGTCTATTAGGCCGAAATCTGTATCTGCGGTGAGCTATCTTCCATTCCATAAGTTGTCTTGGCTCTTTCCGGCAGCTAATTCAGTCCGTTCTGTGATATCCGTGACGTGTACGTATCTCGCGTGAGTTTTGAGCTTGATTTCAGGTGGAGCCGCTGGGTGTGGAATGCAGGAGAATACGTGCGGACTTGCCGGAATCAGTAGTGTCCGAGTTGTTATGGTGAATACTTCTCACTGCAATTTTGTCATTCATATTCTTGATATATCATGACACTACTTACTCAGTGGCGCTTTGTTGAATATCCATAGCCCTTGGGGATGTGAACTTGTATTTATCATTACAAGCTGCTCTCTTTCTGTATCACCTGCCATGCTCACTTCTGAATTGCAGACTTAAAACTAGAAAGCTCACCTATCACTGCACATCATGCATTCGATGTTGTTGCATTCTGGAGGCGTGGTGCTTTCTCAATTCGTATGAATGTCAAGTGAATTGCCTGGTTCTTGTACAGAATCTCTCTCTAAGTATGGAGGTGAAGAGAAAAAAATTGAACGATAAACTGAATGAATGGCCTGGTTTCTCATTGTTGTTGTGGTGTTGTTAAAAAGGATCAATCAGGGACTTGTGTTACATGACCAAAGGCTGCAGGAGACAGTGGTTGTATATAGGTTTTGAATCCAATTCCAATTTTCAGGTTTTTGGAGAAAGAAGTTGCGGATCCAATTTGTTTGAGAGTTTATCCTAGGGATCTCACGTTTAAGAGCCACATCACTATCCGATTGCATCTTAATTTGGTTTCACAAGTTGCATTCATCATCAATATAATTTTCTCATACGAGTATGTGCCTTCATGCAGTATACTTGTAGCCTTGTAGGTGGCATTTTCTACTTCTTTGAACTGCTTGTGCCTTTTAGATGCCAGCACTGTGTCTATATCACCATGTTTGATTTTATACATGAATGGGCTGTGGAGTTGGATTTGAAAGAGATTAATGGTGACCTGAGTAGAGGAATTAATTGTTCCTCTTGCTTCATTAGATTTTCTGTTTTATCTTAAACTGTTCCTTCTCAGGGTATGGGAATCGCTGTCTACGGTGACATGCTGCAGGTCTTTGGTCATTATTTATGATGGCCATTGCATCATGCAAATTGGCATGGCAGCTAAATCATCTGCTAATGATGGCGAAGCAGAGGATGCGGATGCAAATAAACTGATGCAAGGATCTCTTTATCAAGGCATCATAAATTCAAAAGCTCGTGAGTACCTTTTGGGGATGGTTCTTCTTTAATCGGTCATCTGACTGTTATTTTACTACAATTTCAATAGGAGAAGCATTCTATCAAATGCATAGAATGAGCTGACTGTTGTTTTACTAAAATTTCCAGAGAGTTACCTGGCCAACCTATCTCTCTATCCTGGGAGGTCTGAGCTGCCTTTTTTGCCCACAAACACTCAGGTGAAATTAATTGATTTATGAGCACATAAATTTTTATGCTTGGATATCTTTCATATGTTTAAACTTTAACATTTGGACTAGTGGAGACAGTGAAAGTTTTTGTCTGTTTATCGCATTGAAAATTGAATCAAATTTTGACTTAACCAGGCAGTGATCTTGCAACCACTTGGAGACAAAGGGATTGCAGTAATTGGCGGTGACACGATCAGGGGCTTCACTACATCTGATCAGGTATCCACTGCATCTCTTCTTCTCTATCTGTTTTATGACAAACAGATGCCCAATGCTCATCTGTGTTTTAGTGACTTATATATCTGGAACATTAACACGGCCTTGAAATACAATTTTTTCTCACCTGTGATTATATATATTTATTTGGCAGAAGATGCCTCGTGTGTGTTTGAGATATATTTGCATGAACTTGAAGTCTATATTTCGCTTCAATTTTATTTTTATTTTTTGGGTGGAGCGCGGTTTGTAGTATCTGTTTGTGGAACTCTTCTGTTTATCTCCATATAATATCTTTGATTGAAGTATTAGACCGGCCTTTCCCTGGATTAAATTACCTTGGGTCAGGTGAACCTGCATTCAAGGGTTTGCCCAGGCAAACTTTGTTGTCTGATTTCATCTTCTTTACCTGCTCATCCTTTTCTTTGACACCCATATTAATAATAACTGGATCTAACTGTTCATAATGTTAATACATGCGGCTAGAGAGTGGCCTGGAGTTTGTATTTGTGTTGTTGCTTTGGGACC
The DNA here is from genome assembly GCA_014182725.1 of Eucalyptus brandiana. Classification (NCBI taxonomy): domain Eukaryota; kingdom Viridiplantae; phylum Streptophyta; class Magnoliopsida; order Myrtales; family Myrtaceae; genus Eucalyptus; species Eucalyptus brandiana. Next base: position 38,815,854 of record CM024669.1, read on the forward strand.
AAAGGGCTCTCAGTTTTTACCTTTCTAAAGCATATATAGACATAATAATGTAATGGTCTTAGTTCTGCACTCTAATTATACTTTGCTGCTTTCAGACATGGATAACATATATTGGAGAGAAGCTGGATGCGGCACTTGCAAAATATGTAAATGACAGCACACTACTTAAGCAGGAAAGATTTTGACTCTCGCACCAATAAATGGTGTACTTGGGTATGCAATGTTGGTTTTTGGTTGATCTTGGTAAGATTCTTTCTGAAATTGAGACTGAAGTTTAACAACTGTTTTCATTGAATGAAGTTCAAACGTATAAGAAGTCCACTTTGCATCAAACCTTAATGTGGGTAAGTAAAGATTTGATATAACAGTTGGTTGCGTTTATATAATAGAAGAAAAGTCTCTTTGAATTTTGGGCACTAATGACTGATCTATATTAATGTCACAAATTCTGGTTGTTGACTGTTTTCGGTGCTGAATTACCACATCGAGTGACAAAATTTTACTATGATGAGCAAGAGAGACTTCAAATATAATGTCAAAATAGAGGCCCCCGCTGCTTCATCATTTAATTAGTTAAAGCATAAAATATCAACTTATACCTTTTTTATGCTAGTTAGTAGTTACTTCTGATTCTCTTCTTATCGATATATCACTGGCACGAAGAAAATGTCACCCTTGCTTGTCAATTCTGTCCTCATCAAGCCTCGTTGTCAAAGGTTAGGTTCATATCATCATCCTCCTTTTTTATGGAAAGTCCATGCTCGTATTAGTGTCTCTAGGCTTTAGATCCACTTGCCAAGATACCGTAAAACCTTTATTTGAAGATTAGGCATCTCTTTTCTCGCGGTAGGTACCACCTTCCCCAGTTGCCTTGAATGAAACCTTGAAATTTATGAGTTTTGTCTTCAGACTGAAAGTTCCTTACTTTTTTGTCTGTCAAAACTTGATTGGGTGGTGTAATTGTCATCGAGTGTACCCATCATTGTATTTTAATGTCATGATTCCCTTTGCAAATTGGACTGAGCAAGCCCCGTTTTTTAACCTCTTAAACCAAAAGAAAAAGCAAGACCTAATCTGGAATTTTCTTCGGGAAGGGAAAACGTAACGGATCAATGTTTTCTGGCGACATTGATTGAGTTCTGCATTTCTAAACTCTTATGATAGCCTCTGATATTCACTCGACTATACTGCTGCAGTGCGGGCAATGCCCAGCAAGAAGCAGCATAATTAGATCAATAATCCAGCCAGTAATAAGCATAAAAACGAAAGAATCAATTCATGTCGTCAAAATATTACATCTGTGTGAGATCTCTATGCTCTAACATTACATCGTGGCAGGAAGAATGAAAGGTCAGATACAAAAGGAGGGGGTCCCCCAAAAAAAAAAAAAAAAAAAAAAGATTCACAAAAAAAGAATTGGTTCTCTGTATGGTGTCTTTCTGTTTTACAAAGGCAGGCAAACAATCTATGTAAACTCGACTGTACTTTTGGTCACCTTGAAGGTGAAGATGACCTCTCCCATGGCAGCATCGCACTGGTCGCGGGATGAGCAAAGCTAGCCAAAACAAAGTCTCTCAACCCTGTGTCCCAAACCTCACAGAACTGCAATCTCCAGTCGGGAGGCTCAATGGCCTCGGTCCCGAGCCCCGGTGCCCTGTCCTTAGACCCCTTGTTCTGATCCTCCTGCCAATCCGCGACATATGTGGCGACCCTCCGGAAGAACTTGGTCCTAAACGTCTCCCAAACCTGGTACTTGTAGTGGTTGATCGCCGCGATGCTCTCCGGCACGTTCAAGTACCTGAACCCTTCCTTCAACCTGAAATGGTGCACTTCATTGAGGAGGGTCGGGTCGAGCGCGTCGGGCCGCACGATAGACTTGTGCCGCTCCGGGTGCTGCAGCCTGCAGGTGTACCCGACCATCACTCCGCGCGGGGGCGGTGAGGTCAACCCTGACGGCCCGAAGCTATGGCAAACCGTCCTTATCTCCGCGATTATCGAGGATGAGCTCGAGAAGTTGGCCACCATAGCCCTCAGCGTGTCCTTGCCCGGGATGCCGAGGCCCCTGCGGGGGTTGCTCGGGAACGGGAAGTAGAAGAACTCGTCGACGTCGAAGAATCCCACCCAATTGCACTCCTCCCTCGCCCTCAGCACGCAATGCGAGAACCCGGCTTCTTGGGTCTTTATCCACGGCCAGCTCTGCCTGCTCACGTTGTAGTTCTGCGAGTCCAGCTCTTCGATCACTTCCTTGATGGCGTCGTCGCTGTTGTTGTCGTAGACGAACCAGCGCTCGATGCCGAGCCAGGCGTGGTACATTATCCACTCCCGCAACGATGCCGCCTGGTTCCAGACCATGGTACAAGCGCAGAGCTCGTGCTTCTTCATCGTCTTCTCCCTCCCCGCTTCCTCACCATTCCTGTTGGAACTGTAAATCCTGGCCACGGAAGGCATGGGGACTTGAACCGAGGACCTGCCGCGCGTGTGCAAATTGGAGGGCAACCCGATCGTGACCCGAACCCCCTGCGCTTTGATCGGGTTGCTCCGAATGCTCTGCGGCAGCGGGCACCTGATCACCTCCTGCGCCGCCGAGACCGCCTTCGTCGTCAGCACGAAAGTCTCGTCCTTGTCCCGGCTTCCCCGCCCGAAATGGCAGCTGAATTGCGCCGGGTTGGATTTCCTGTGCGGCCTCAGATTCAGCCCCTTCACGAACACCACCGCAGTCTCTCCGTCCAGCTCGGCCTCATACACCACCCTGTCCCACGCCTGCACTGCCACCGCCGTCCGATTGGACCGCGCACGCTTCCCGCCGTCCGCCGGACCGCCGCCGCGCCTGCGCAAATCCACCCCGGCAGCCGAGAAATTCGCCGGCGGTAGCGGGCACCTGACGATGGACCTATGCTCACTGTAGACATCGACGGAAATCGCACCCTCGGCGCGCCGATCGAAGCCATTCGAAGCCAGAGCGCGGTACACGCACTCCAGGTCCTCGCCGCGCCGTCCGACTCCGCCGGACACGAGGAGCAGCACGTGGTCGGGGAACAGGACCCGATCCTCGACCCGCGGCGCCGACGAGAGCGGGCGGCGGCGGTGGAGGGTGTCGAGGACGGAGTGGCTGGCGGAAGAGGAGAGGAGCGACAGGGTGGTGGAGGCGCTGAGGACGGGGCGGAAGGAGGCGGTGGAGACGGCGCTGAGGCTGCGGTCGGAGGACAGGAAGAGGAGGAAGACGAAGAAGGAGAGGCAGAGGACGAGGGATCTGAGGGAGAACAGCTGGGCGGCCGAGTGGTACAGCGACTTGGCGGAGGAGGCGCGGAGCTTCCGCTTCCGCCGCTGCTCCGACTCCACCATTCTCTACTGGCTCTGTAACGAACAGTCACTGTCGGCAGCGGTAACAACAAAACGGAATGGTACCAAAGCAAGAACTAGAAGCAGAAGAAGAAGAAGAGGAGGAAGAGAGAAGTGAGACGTGAGACGTGGAGGGGGCGGGCTGGAATGGGAAGGCGCAGATCTGGAGCCGACAGCGGCTCTTTGTGGGGGAGGAGATTTTGCGTTGATGCGTGTTCTCGGACTATGATATGATTTTAGAGAGAGGGAGAGGGAGAGGGAGAGGGAGAGGGTATTTTTACCTCTTTTTCCACGAAAGGAGGAAATGAGAGTTGCTTTGTTTCTTTTTTCGCGGTTTGCAGTCAATTAAGTAACTTGGGTAGGGAATGATTGACAGACAGAGGTCGCTCCTCGTTTCGCCAGAAATAAAGGGTAATCTCTCTCTCTCTCTCTCTCTCTCTCTCTCTCTCTCGCTGTCACATTGCCCGCTTAGGCTTTAGCTTATACCCAAAGCAAAAGGCAAAGAACAAAATTAATTCTCCATAAGCTTCACGAAGAAGCCAGCAAGAGAGAGAGAGAGAGAGGGAGGAGAGAAGGGGAGGTTCAATGGACTCCGTCACAGATTCCTTTCCGGTAAACTTGTCGGCCTTTGGGGTTTATTCTTTTGTGCTTTCTTTTTTATGAGAAAAGCAAAAGGGTTGGTGGTGCGAGGGTGGTGGGATGGTAAAGGTTAGCCGCCCCCGAACGCGAACGCGAACGCGAACGCGGATTACGAAAAAAAGCGTGTGGAAGAGGAGGACGGCGACTCTGCAGGTCCCGAGATCATGTGCTCCGCTACGGGAGGAACGGCGATTATCCGGGTCCGTGCAGACTGATTGAGAGATAGAGAGAGAGAGAGAGATCCCCTTTTCGTCGCTGTGTCAGAGAGGGTTGGAAGAGGAAGATGAAGAGGAAGGAGGTGGGGACTGGAGGGGACGGCGCTCGCTGGCACAGTTCACCCTCCTTGTTGTCAGGTTTGGCTTCGCTTTATTTCTTTTTCTCTTTGTTTTTCTTTAATACCTACGGTTTAGTTTTCAATTATTGGAGTGCTTTAGGATAAATTAATTTGATAAAGTCAAAAAAAAAAAATCCAAATTATGTACACGGTAACATATTTATCTTAGGCATAAAAAAATCATAAGTTATGCTTGATACATTTATCCCAAATTTTTTTTGTAACGTAAAAAAATCCTAAACTTGATATTCATTTAACATACTTACCTTCCATTAAATTTTTTCAAATAATTTTTTATTTCACTTCTTCTCAGGGTCCACCACATAAGGAGATTTTAATAATTCTTCTTGACAGATCTTTGAAACATGTGCAAGTTTGGAATTTTTGTGTCGCGAAAAAAAAATTAAGATGAATATATCATATTGAGTAGAGTTTGGGATTTTTAATGACTTCCATCATTGGTTTAAATTGCATATAGCATCTGCCGCTATGATTGCTCTTTCCTTAACTTTTTTTTGTTTTGAATTCGTGCTATTATCTGTCAATTATCGTTGACGCTTAATTATTGGTTCCGAGGAATTGAAAATTCGTGCCTGATAATTGGTTGCTGCAACTGGGGATGCGAACCGGCGACCTTCTTTTTTCATCTTTTAAATTTTTTAATGAAATTATATCTATTTTACTTTATCTGTTTGGCGCTTTCTCGACAGCCCGTTTCATAAGACACTGATTCTTTCTAAGAATGGTTTTTGCCCATTGGGTGTGATTCAATTATGGGATGGGAGGGAGAACTGTCAGGCATAAGTTGACAGGCTCAAAAAGAAGTTGCATCTTTGATTAATTTAATGCAGATATATTCCGCCTCTCTCTCTATATATATTATATTTATTTATTTATTTGTTTTGGTAGAAAAATTCCACCTTTATATTAGTCGACGTCGTACCTGTTGTTTCGAAATGAACTTGTCCCCACTGATCCCCCCACTTCATCACAAAAAACGAGATTTCAAGAGGTACTTGAATGTTTAAGGATCCTCACTCAACGTTTTCTCTAATCATTCCCTTAACGTAATTCTTAAGCTGCATGAATGATATGGAGAGTTCTCGACATGAATTATTAGAAAGAAAAGGACACCTTTTGCGTAAAACATGGATTGTTTAGCATCGCATGTCCAAACGGGCTTTCTGCATTTCCGGACAAGGGTCTCTACAAATCCCCATGTCTGAAGAAACCGCAATTTATAGCTGTTGTAAGGGAAGGAAGATATAAGAGTAGTAGAGTCCGACGAAGCTCGAAGTAAGCATGCGAAGCCGTTCGTGGTAATAAAAACATTAAGGACGCCATCAGATCTCGGTGGTTGACAGCGTTAGGTGCAGTGGTCCTCTCCGTTTCGTGTGGACGGGTGACACTGTTGGCATATATCATATTCTATTGAGTTTTTCTCTTACTTTTAATAGCAACCTATGATCGTAACATTTTTGTTAGATGTGATAGGGGCATCTTGTCTTCCGCGGTGCGCATCTTCATTCACTTCCCCTTCCCATCATCTCATTAAGGCCAACAAGGGATAACAAGGAGTGATAATGTCATATCGACACCTTATGTGGTTAGTTTAGGTCGATCATCAAATTTGAGAGCCACCTCTTCGGTGCGAGACAGAGATCGCGAAGCAGCCATGACCACTGTGTAATTAATGCCTCAGGAGGGCAGGTACCTCGAGATTACGGCCGTCCACCCTCCAATTTCAGATTGGAGAACCACATGGATTGAGATGCTTGCGCGAGAGAGAGAGAGACAGAGGGGGGATGGTCGCCGGGCATGCCACCGTCTCTTGGTGGTCGCGGGATCGGCGGGGTAGTCTCCGGTTGACAAGATCAGTTTTCAAATTCGTTTTGGGCGTTTTTCTACTTTCTCGTGCAACATTAGTGGGAGACAACTTTTCAAAAGATGCACGAGGGATTTTGCTATTTTGCTTCTCTCGTTATACCTGAATTCATGTGGGTTCGGTTAAGGGGAGGTGGGCTTCCGCGGAATGCACCGCTGGCCGAACATTAATTTCGATCTGGATGACATTCCTTCGGTTCGTTGGCATTTGGCAATGGGGGCTAATGAAAGGGCCTTTTCCCTATCAGAATAGGAAACGGACTCTTCGAATATTCCTCTTCAAATTCAATATCACGGGAAGGTCTCTACATTCACATTGAGAAGAGCAAGAAATTAAGAATAGCGTGCGAGCGACGTATTTCGCTGTCTCCCTCTGTCTTTGTCGTTGTTGCCGGCCCGACAAATTGTTTCAACCAACCTGCATGTGCACTAAGACGAGCGCGAGCATCGGCTTCGGTACCGGAAAAATTGTCCGAAAAGTCTTGAGTCTTTTAATTGTGTCAATTGAGTCATACACCTATTTAAATTTATATCAATTAAATCCATCCAGTTAACTTTAACCGAAAATCGGATGTAAACACCAACCATGCTACGTAACACGGAACTAAAAATCGTTGATGTGAACACTGAGTCTGACGCGCACAATTTTTTTTTTTTTGGTAAAATTAACGTGTACAATTTTTATAATCTGAAAAAACTAACTTTTTGTAGCTTTTTATCTTTCTATTTTTTCTTACTTTCTTTTCATTTTTTTTTCTACTAAGTCCGACGAGGGTCACTAGCTAGCCCTCACCAATTACAAGCAAGGACCAGTCACCCTCGTCGACCACTAAGTGAGAGCTACAAACCACTCAATAGGATTGGGCAAGGGCCACAACCCTTGCCCACGACCGGCCCACGTCTTTGACAGACGAAGGTTCTTGGAAGAAAAAAAGAAAATTAAAATATTAAAATATTAAAATATTATCAAAATAATCTATCTTAACGCCCAAGTACGCCAGAACAATTAGTGTCTTAAAATTTACTGAGATGGACTCAAGTGGAAAAATGTCAAATATTTAAGATTTAATTAGCAAAATTGAAAGGTTGAGAACTAAATTGATCAAAGTATAATAAGCTTATGGCTTTTTAATTGTAGGTCTTACACAAAAGAAATCTCACACGGCAATGTTCAGGGTTCATAGATCTTTATGTTTCTAAACGTGAGTTCAAAATTCCAACACATGTTTGTTTGTGCCCCATCGAATTTCCAGGTGTAGGTATCCAAAGTGTGAGGAAATGTGGACAGCAAAAAGCCTCTTCCGAATGATTGCTCCTGTCCATCTCCCGGATTAGTTTATGGGGAAATGATACGTCCTCCGGAATAAGTGGTTAAAAAAGGGTAGCAGCGATGCGGCCTTGGATTTTGGCACGCCGACGATCCCATCTTCGCGAAACAATTCCTGAAGCCCGGTCGACGGGACTTATTAGTCATTCACCCAAACATAGATTCGCCGTGTAGCAACAAAACTCGTGTTTGACCCGCCAATGGAGAGACGTGGAGGAACGGGAAAACGACATTTTCGGCAATATAAGTTATGGCGACAAGATTGACCGTTCCAAATGGAATTCCCGCCCGGGCACGATGGGTTCTTCTGTTCCGTGACGCAACAAATCTGGACAGCTATCGAGCTCCTCAGCAATATCTCTTCCTATGAAATGTACTAGCTAGCTAGAATATCCAAAGAGTTGGTGAAACCCAGTTTTGCCAGGAAAGGCAGTCGAGTAAAGACCTTACCGACCGACCCCTGCAGCTGCACGCCCGATCCGTTTTGTTGGTCCCGGACCGATCGATCAGATTCTTGTCCGCTTAAAGATTCATGACCAAGGAGGTGGAGGCCACTTACCACAAGAAGTGGGGTAAGGAATTTGACTAGATTCGGGGCAGAATGCGGCTTGGATGCGTCCAGATGTTTGCGCCGCTTATCCGGACTTCAGCCTGCTCGTTTTCCTAGCCCATGAGGTTAATGGGATAGTTCGCCCGGACAGAATGCTTGAAAGATCAGTTGCCGTGGAGCTCTTCCGATCGACAAAACAAAAGGTGATTCCACCGGAGTGATTACGAGAGGCGTCGGTGGATCTTCACTAGATGGGATTGAAAGGGTCAGAGAAATTAGCCAGATGCGCGTGATGCGGTTGTGGGATGGGCGATTGTTGTTTTGAGTGATTATTCAAGATGGGTGAATGTATGGGAGTGGATGTCGATAGGTAATCACAAAATGAGGGATATAATACAATTGGAACCAAAGTGTATAGGACTCACAACCAGACAATGATCAAGATCAGGATAGATGAAGCTCACCATCAAGACTTATAGAAATCACCAACCAATGATATACAAGATTGAAGAAGCTCACCACCAAGGCCTACGAAAAAACCACCGGCCAAGGATACATTGCTTTTTTGGCTCACTACAGAGGAGGAAGAATCCCCCTTCCAAGAATACGGAAATCAAGAATAATCCACTCTCCAAAGATATTCGATCAAATATTATTGTCTTATATTTGAGAATTCACCATCTAGATGATAATTACATAGATAATAGACTAAACATTGAACACAGGAAACTACCTAATTAAATAAAAAATGATAATAATGACCTAGGAACTAGAAAATGCATTAAAACATTTAGAGACTTGACCTTTTATTCTTTGAAAACTACAACACACCTACGACTCACTAATGACACTTGACTAGACGCAAAGTAATTAAAATAGGCTCTAAATCCATTCATCTCCTTGGGTAGTCCAATAGACATCTTCAAAGATCGCCAAACAATAAAGAAAATTGTCCAGAATAGCCTGCGGTTGTTAGATAGGCTATTAGTAATCTCGAATCCACAATAAACTTGTGTATCGATGTCTCGGTAGCTAATCGGCAACCATGAAATCGAGAACTCTCTTACATAATTGACATCTTCAACTTGAATCAATTGACAGCCCATGCGGGAGCGTCTTGTAGTGAGGCCTTGGCGCGGAGATTGGTTAACCTTCATGCGAGTTGGGTTTAGACTCAAAACTAAGAGGAACATGTGCGTCTTTTGAATTAGCATTCTTCAGCCTTGTGTTATATTCGGAGCTTGCTTTTATCTCGAATTTAAGGAAATTTCTCCATGATATTGAAGCTTGATGGAATATTTAAATATCAAACCACACTTTATTTTAACAACTTAAACTTTTAGAGCAATTGATAATAATCCCATACAAAACTTATTGTCAATTGCTTCGTATTCAAGTATCTTGATGGTAACCCAAATAGAAAGTGTGCTTGCATTATACACCAGAGGAATGACAGCCACAATTGTCAAATGCAAAAGATGATCGCTCGTACTCAGCCACTCTAGTTTAAATCCTCTCTGATGCATAACACCAATCAGTCTTCTAGACTGGACCGAGCGGGTTCCAGGTGGGTCAATAGAATCGGTAGAAAAAGAGAAAGGCTCAAGGGACTCAACTCTACAAACATAATTCATAATTCAGATCTGAAGCATAAATTGACATCACGCATCTCCTTGCCTTGTGGATCCGCGCCGTCTTGCTCCAGCATTTCTAATCGGCCGTTCAAGGAGGAGAAAACAATCCGAAGCGCAACAGCCAAAGCGTAAATCTCAATCCTCATATCATGAAATGCAATACCCTCAATAACGCCCATGCTCCCCTCTCGCATCACCTCGGCCATTGGGGTACTTCAGACTGCCGGGGACATAGAGCAACAAAATCACAATGGCCGTAGGCAAGAGGGTCGAGCGAGAGTCCAAACTCTAGCCAGAGGGACACGAGGCGCGAGCAACTCACGTGAGAGGGTCGAGCAAGAAGATCTGTGACGGTGAGGAGCAATTAGGGCTTGGCCTTGGAGACATGAAGGAAGATCTATGAAGACTAAAGAGGGAGCGTGAGAGAGTCGAGCTATAAGTTAGGTTTAGTCTTTTTCTTTTTAGTATTTTACATATTTGTAAGATTTTTAAAAAACAATGATCCAGTTCGGATGGGCAGTTCCATCTCTGAAACCAAAAACTAGATCGATATTAGCTAGTTCCGATTTTATGGAATGAAGAACCAGACTAGTGACCTTGAGAAATGTCCCGGACCAGCCATACCTGGTCCGGTCCAAGTAGTTCTAGTTGCACAGCCCTACTCAAGACAACTCCATTCATAAATTAAAACGGTGGTTGTCCATATCGAGTTATGCTATGGAACAAGCCCATCATTTATCAAGAAAAATTGGAAAGGTCGGTGATGGAATCCTTATGATCCAGCCCAATCAAGGCAGTTCAATCCTTTAGAAGACCACTCAACTTATGGCCTTGGGGATGGATATTGACTTTTATATGCTCAAGCTTTTTCCACCTCTAACTTGGAACGTGAGGCCGCGTTACCGTTGCGCGAATTTAGGCGACGTTTTTTCCTATCATTTTTGCTATTTGCTACAACCACTATCCAAATAATACCAGAGTCCACACGCCTTTGCGTGACTCAACCGGAGACCTAAGAATGTAGGCGATAGTCCCGGTCAGAAGCGTTTCAAAATCCTTAACGGTGAGGTCCAGCATCTGCTATACCATACGTTTGGCTAAAACACGCTTGTACATTTACCAAACCAATTAGTCAAAACTTTACTCACCATTACATACTGACCATGTCGCTCAACACACCTCCGTGGAGCTGTCAAATAGCCGAACACTGCGCATCCCATTACGTTCTCTCAGTCGCATTCCGCATTAATCGATATAAAAACATTGACGCGTGCAGCAAAACTCGATCTATCTCTTGGCATTGAATTCAACGCAGTATCCACTTACCATAATGTCAGCGAGCAACTAGACAGATGAAGCATTGCATTCCGCACAGAGCGATTCTGCTGAATGGAATGAATCGTAAATGAAATAACTGAGTCATCCTGCACATTCAAAGGCTGCTTTTTTCACGGGGTCAATCTACACCTGTGAGGTGGTTTCTCTTGATTCCAATCAATCCTTATCCTGGAAGCAGCCTCCAAATTAGGTGATGCCTCTTTCATTTCACTTCAGAATGATATGCGATTCTGTTTTCCAGAACCATTTTCAGCCTGCTGTGCTTCACTTTTGTGATGCAGTCGTTTGTTAAGGATTGAGTGTCGCCATCTCTCAGTAGTGATGATGGACATTGAAATGATTCAGTCCATCCAAAAACTATGCAGACAACCTGACAATGAAGCACAGGAAATTTTTACAATTGATATGGAACCAGATTGGAAGTTACAACTCACGAGCTTGCATATTGCAATTCATACAGATTATTCGATATAGATTGACAAAGGAGACAACGCGAGATCACAAAAGTAGCATAGATATTTAGCAAATATACAGTCTTACGATGATTTTGAGCCATTAAGACAAGATCATACATGCAAAGGGAACTTTAAGATGTCGAGACAATCTTAACAAGCAAAACTTCTATTAGAATAAAGGAAAGAAAGACGAAAAAAGTCTACCTGCTGCGTAGATTTCCCAGTGCCCTAAAATTACCAGATGAAGGCCCATCGATCCCATTGGCCATGTGAAATTGCATTCTCTCAGTGCTCAGGACCATCCTCTTTGATGTTTTGTTTGAACATGACTCCAAACTTTCCCTGGAATTACTTTGAAAATCTGTTTCCTGATTCACAACAGATGATCCATTGTATTGGTTATGTAGCCGTTGACTCCCTAGTTCGTGATTTTCTGCACCGGCACTTTTATTGCTACTACCAAGCAACACAGTTGTCGATGGGACACCGTCAGAAGAAGAAAATCTTGGAGTTGAACACCGGCCTTCTGCCCTTCTCCAGAATTTGGAACTCAAGAATTCCGTACCAGGCAACTTGCAACACGTGTTGTCTGCACTATCCACATTGGGAAACCTTCCAGTAGATAATGCTATATCATATGAAATCTCCTCTATTGCCATCTCTAGACCATGTACACGAGTCTCCAGAGAGTTCATCCCACTTTGAGATCTTCCAATATAATTCTGGATTTAACAAAGTACAAAATTTAGTATAAAGGTGAGGTACTTTGTCCAAACATTCATGAAAAACATTAAAATGTCGGCTATAAAAGCTACCTGCTGCAATGCTCACAATGAGATTCCAAAACCAACCAATGGGAAGAGTCAAATAAATGCTACCTTACCAATGGTTATTTACAGTACACCAGAAAAAAAGGCCCAAGCCAGAAAAAGGCTGAATTTTGTTTCATGGAAATACAAAGGAAACCAGCAACCAAAACTTCTACTTTCCATCATGGCAATGAGTTAATTGCTATAATCAAAGGAGTGACATCACAATAGCACATCGAGCAGAGTAACTGGTGGATATGCTATGGTTTCGACAATGAAATGCTGCATGAATCTCACACTATAATCTTGCCTTAGAATTTACTTATATAGGTAGCGCTCAACATGAAAAGAGAAAATGAGAGGAACTTTTAGCCAGAATAATGCAAAGGGCCTGTAACGTACCTGAAGGAGGTCGAACAGACTGGACTGCTGATTTTCAATTTGTGCAAGTTGTTTTCGGATCAATGATAAGTCTTCCATTTCCTCATCTCTGACTGCAGCACTCAAATCTGAGTCCTTCAGATCATCAAACGGTACCACACGAGAACCAGATTTAGAAGCTACAGACTTCGCAACTTTGTCATCCGCAATCTTGCCGAAGAGGGCACGTCTCACTTTTCCTTTAGTGTCTTCTTTATCATCACGCTCTCCTGTTTCTAAAACTCTGCTCTCAGTTATCTTGATGTCATGCTCATGATCCAACTTTAAGGGGGTTGAGTGTGGCTGTGCAATTTGAACTTTCAAACCAGTCGATCTCGCCTGATCCAAAGTAGATGGGATGGAAGAACTTTTATCACTGTACTTTAGGGGAACTTCCTTTTTGGTGAAGTTTTTGGACAGAGATGACAGACTTCTCGACGGAGATGACCTGTTGATCTGCTTCTTTGGCTCAGGAGTTGTAACGCTAGTGTCTTGCAAACTTTTTGACGAGGCAGGCAGGCAATCGGCGATGCCATTACCTGGGCCCACAAGAAACCCAAAAAAACCATATGAGCAAAATGAAGTATGAAAACTCATGCAAGTTAATGCTCAACTGTAAGAAAATCAAAGGGGCAAAGACAAAACCATCGACATAATCTTCTTTTTGAATTCGATTTTAAGTTTTTAACAGTTTGAATTCACCCAAAGACCTTACTCTTTTCATTGCAAATCAGAAAGAGCGACAAATAAGAGAAGCAAGAAGACTATGTTTTAAGTAGGGCATTATTTTCCAGAACAGTATGAAACATGATTCACGCAAGTCTCTAATCCCTATTTGATGATCGCGCAGGATGAGTATCGATAGAGTGATAGTGAATAAATTGAACCGACTGTATCAGATGATCCCTCTGAAAACTGAGATACAACTCATGTTGCTAAGCTGATCTTAATAGATCAAGAAAATAATATTCAAGAAAAAAAAAAAAAAAAATGGACCCACACTGATGCCGCATCTTTCCTATGATTAGCTCCAGCTACCCCATTAGTCATTGAAAAACCCATCGTCTTTTTCTCTGCCCAATAAGATGCCCTAAAACAGTTGCATGAACAGTGTATTAATCATTTTTACCGGATGGAGAAGACAGGGATTGGGGAACGGCTGCGACGTCTTCGCAAAGATCTGCAACCCCCTTCCACAAATCCAAAGTGCGATTCATTGTTTCTCGAACCATTTTAACCTGTAAATCAGAGTTAAAGTCAGGGTCTAAACTACAGGATAAACTAACTATTTGATTTTCTAGTGCATTATTCTCGGATCGACACTCGAAATGAAAGCCCACACCCAAACTCATCGTCTCATCTCCATCACGAATCTTCATGTACCTGAGCATTCCTAACTTAGAGAAACCCAACAATTTAGCGATACCTTGTCGAATCTCCGGTTCTCCAAGCACTTCACGCAGGAAGCCTTGTGTTCCACCACAAGTTCCTTCTCCGCCACGGTGGCGACTCTCCCCAGCGCCTCTGCTGCCGCCTTCCTCGCATTCCAGTCCTCGTTACTCAAAAACTCCAGCGCACAAGGCACCAGCCAATCCAAAATCCCCTTACTCACCACTCCACTAACCCCTACAATGCTCCCTATCATCCCCATTGCAGCGGCCTTCGCCTTAAAGCCCTCGCTCTTCAACAACTTCGCAACCCTCGGCAACGCCCTCCTCAGCACCTCCACTTCCGGCTCCGGCGCCGCCTCCACCGCCGCCGCGATGCACATCGCCGCGCCGATCTGCGAGTTCGCGTCCTGCTCGGTCGTGAGCGTCTCCATCAGGGGCTTCATCAGCGACGAGAACGGCGGCCTCGTGATCTTCGCCGCAGCCGCCGCCGCCGCGGCGACGCAGGCCGACCGCACGGCGGAGTCGGCGTCGCGGAGGCGGCGGGTGATGATGGAGACGATCTTCGGCAGGTACGGGGAGAGGGCGTCCCCGTGGGAGCGGGAGAGGAGGGCGAGGATGCCGACGCACTGGCGGCGGACCGGCGACCGGGACGCGTCGTCGGTGTTGTGGATGCAGCTGAGGAAGGAGGAGAAGCCGTCGTTAGTGAGGCTGCGGGCGATGGACTCGAGCTCGGAGGTGGCGAGGGCGAGCGTGTCGCGGTCGGCGAGGCGGTTGAGGCAGGAGATGACTCGAGATTTGAGGTCCTGAGCTGGAGGCGGCGGCGGCGGCGACTGGCTCGGAGACGGGGACTTCTTGCGGGAGTACATTGTGGAGGCGGCGGCCTCGGCTCATGTACTCGGCGCGGCTCCGGTGGTGGTGAACGGCGGCTACACCGCCGGCGATGGGCGACGTGCGGTGGTGGCGAGCGCTCTCGCGGTGGGAGGGAGAGGGAGAGAGGAGGAGAGATTTGGCGGCAGAGGAGAGAGAGGGAGGGGGGGGAGTGGTGACGTGATTGAAGCGCCAGTTTATAAATGTTCGTGCAGAAGGAGAATGGGGGTGGCAGGTCGGCCCCACCTTTTTTTATTTTTTATTTTTTAAATTTGGCCACGATGAGTAATATTTTTTTATATGGGGGAAATAAATCGTCTCCGAAAGGTACCGATCGGAGAAGTATCGTGGGTGTCGAAAGTTTCTGAATACGATCCCAAAAAATACAGCGGATTAACTTAACGAAAAAGAGCCTTCTATGGTAATCCAACTTGCGATCTTGAGATCCTTTAACGGATCGCTTACATGGTATCCCTATAACTTTCACACTCAGAGTCTCATACACTGAGAAACATTATAATAGACTTTATATTATACATGATTTACTTTTTTGAGATTTTATATGCTCGGGGTAGACATTAATTTTACATAGCCACTTAGGCACGAGACGCAATGCCCAAGGGTCGGCACCAGGGCGCTAGAGCAATGTCTAAACCTTGACGATAGTGAAAATAATTTAAGTTGTAGTACGACATTGAAATCTCGAAACCTAAAGCATGTCAAATTGTCATCCTTATGAATTCGCATATTTTCGATTTGAGGGAGATCTCTTTATGACACGATGATATCTTTTGTATATTAAACATATCATATGTCAGTGCTGCACAAAGAAAGATATAAGTTTTGAATTTTAACGCATGAGTTTAATCGAAATGCAAATAATATAATTAATTGATTGCACCATGTCAACCAACTGATCGATACATTAAGTATTTTTATTTGTGACGAATTTTTATCGATAAACTCGAGACACCTTCTAATGAAAAAAAAAGACCTCGAGACATTTGAACAACACATTTCGATAACGATCTTTCGACTTAATTGGTTACCTCCTAGTGCCGCTCCACAATATCAATTGGCACAGTTGTAGGTGGCGTAGGTCCGCACGAAGAGTATGCATTATTGCAAATCTTTTAATTGGGTTGAAAGCTCGGACCTTGCTGTACGCTGAAATACAAAGACATGAGAAAAAGAATAATAATAAAAATACAGGCGAGACGCTATGATCATATGAAATCAAGAATTGACTATATCCACAAGCTTATAATAGACGGCCGAAAAGACAAAGCTCATCATAGGGAGTCTCCAGCCTGAACATGTTCTTCCAGTTGTCATCTAATCTAATTTGCCCTTAACGACCCTAAAAGAGAATATAAGTGTAGATGATATTTATATATATACTTTACTTAAAAAGAAAGTTAATTACTCCTGGAATTTATTTGACTGGACTGAGAAAAAGTTACTTAATCAGTTATAAATTTTTTAATTTTGTTAATTCAATTGTTACCATAAATTACTGACGTAACATCTAGTTATCGTTAGTTATCTTATGTAGCAATAATTTATAAATCGCCACGTCAACGATTTTCAGTAGTAATTAATCAAAATGAGCACATCGAAATTTCACATAAAAGTTTACGAGTATATTGATAAATTTAAAAGATTTATTATTGAAATAGCATTCATGCCATATATTTTAGGCTTGATTGAGTAATTTTTCATAAGGACGATCATAGAAATAATTTTTTTTCTTTCCTTTTTTGTGCTTGAGAAGTAATGGCGGTTGTATGCCACCATTGGCGTTAAATTCACGGTCCGATCGTTACTTGAGCTTTGACGAGATTAGGAAATTGTGTAGTTTAAGTTTCTCTACAGAGATTCTCATGTGCCAGACAATATACAATGGAGACCCCAACCGAACGTCAAATGAAGACACGACCTTATCCATGTGCGGATCACGTGCGGTTGTGAATGGCTTCATGACATTGTTAGAGCATCTACCTCTGGAGGCCATTTCATCTGGGTACCAAATGGCAAGAAGCATCATCGCTTGGAGCGATCGAGAACTCATCAAGGTACTTCTCAAGTATATTCTCTCTTTATTTCACGGGTGCGCTAGAACATCCTTAAATCATTCGGTAAGTGTTTTCATATTTTGCAGGAAATAATTAGATTCGAGGAGTAAATATCGGAACTAAGGGATCTCGTGATTTTGCGAGGAATCATTCTTCGAAGAATAATCTCGTTTTTTTATTATAAATTTTTCGAGAATCCGCATGTTAGGACATTGATTGCAATGCACTTGGGTATGTGGCGATCACGGGTTGGTCAGTCGAGACAGTAGAATGCCTCGGTATATACAGATAAAACTATGGGTAGGCAGAGCACATGGATCATGTGAGGGGTCGATGCTTTGAAGCTGACATCGGAAAGAACGAGCTCGAATGGGCAGTCACGTGACAGCGGGAGTGCATGTGCCACGTCCTATCTCTATTATTCTGTATAAAGTAAAGTCGGGCGAAGATGCTATCCCGTCTCTAAGAGTAGGCTCAGGACCCATGCCTCGTTCTTGCTTGGCTTTATCTTGCTTGGTGAGCAGCCGGCCATGGCAGAGCTTTCTTTTTCCGCGTAAGTTATTTATTTGGCTTGGTGCTTTAGTAAGAGCTTCACCTGAACCCAGTGTACTTTTATCGAGATAATTCAAAATCTTTTAATTTTACCGAATTGAATTCATCCAGCCATTTTTAGCTGGAAATTGCCAACATGGCATGGCAATTCAATTAACGCCAACCATCTTATACGGCACGACTAACGAGAATGTGAACGAATTTTATTAATTTTTTAACATTTTTGAATGTTTTTATTAATTTTAGACGGAGTTTAGGAAATACAACTACTTCAATATAATCAAATGAAAAATAAATTATGCCAAAATTTAATCGATGACAAAGCTTGAGAATTCATAGATATAACGTTAAAATTTAATCAATGATGCAACACTGAGATAAAGGAACACGTTAGAATTTAATTGACAACGCGAGTTTATAAATTGTACAGTGCAAAAAAGTCAAGATAACTTAGAGATAGATTGATTATGGTGGAGGCTTACGAAAAGTATGACATGGCTATTTGAAACTTACAATCGATGTTTATCAACAAAGGTTACAAACGGCTATTGGATGATTACATTGAATTTACTACCTAAAAAGTTTTTGCAAGTCCACTGTATTGATGATTGCTTTATTCCATTATGTTAACGATTATTTCTTTTACGGTTGCATCCGAGATTATTGACTCCGCCTTTTGTCAATTCCTTCAAGTTATCGATTCATCAAGTTGTCAATAATTCTATCCATAAATGATTAAACTTTGCTCTTATCAATTAAGTTTATCATATGTCTATAATAACCAAAAGTTGATCATGTGAAATTGCAAACCTTTGTACCTCCAAGGGCACGTTCCAAATTTGATGCCTACTTCTAGCAAATCCATCCTACTGAAAAGAAAGTCTTGATTTATCGGGTGGTTGGAAAAGTAGTGAGTGGAACGGGAATTAGGTCATCCTTCCTTTCCTTAGTATCATTTGACTAGCTGATATAATAAGCACACTCGACCAATTTGCTTATAAGTAGCAATTTGAAATTACCATCGCCGAAACGACTGTAATCTTATTTTACAAATCTCTCATTAATACTAAGGTTAAATAGTTATATTCTCCAACGACAAAGGAAAAAATCTACCAAAAATCCCACACTTTGCTAAAAATGACAAATTTACCCAAACTTTTTTTTATAATATGAAAAATCCCAAACTTTATTAATCGTGACACATTTACTCTAAAATTTTTTTCGTAACACAAAAATCCTCGAATTTGTATTTGTGTGACACATTTACCTTAATTATAAGGCATTTTCGTCTTTTACTTTTTAAAATTGTTTTCTTTTTCTTTTTTTTCTTATTATTATCTCTTCCCTCCGCCGTGGCTAGCAGAGGGAAGCTGGACTCCTCGCCCGATCTAGCGAGGACATTCGGCGAGGGCCACCCTAGCTAGCCTAGGCGAGGGGTGCTAGATTTGGCAAGGGCAACCCTCGCCCGATGCAGGCAAGGGCGGCCCTCGCTGGCGTCGAACGAGGGCTGTCCTCGCTAGATCCAACCCAAGCGAAGGCCACCCTCACTGGATCTGGTGAGGGCAACACCCACGCGAGGGCGGCCCTCGCCTAAGTCCGGCTTCTCTTTGTCATGGCCGGCGGAGGGAAGAGAGAAGAAGAAAAAAAAGAAAAAAAAAAAGGGAAAAACAGAAAAAATAAGATGAAAAAGTCCTTTGTAAGGTAAATGTGTCATGCTTAATAAGATTTGGGGTTTTTTATATCACAAAAATAAAAAAAATTGAGATAAATTTATCACTTTGAGTAAAATTTGAGATTGTTTATGACTTTTTTCACTTATCACACTCTTTCTTCTTTTGTTAAATATTTTCCATTTTTTTACATATAGATTGCTCGTGCTTTGTTGACAGGAGCGATAGCATGGAAAAGCTGGCGAGAATCAAGGATAGTACTGCGTCAAGATTTTAGGAAATCCGAAATTTACTCTCCTCCTTAAAGAGATCTCCTATATCTGCATTGAATTACCTCGAAAAGCACCAAAACTTTTGGCGCGTTGGCGATTGTCTGCTCCGAGGTTTCATACTTTCCCGTGAGAGTATTGCCTTTTTGACAGAAGCATAAGGTCCATAACGGCACGAAGTGTCCCCATTTTTTATATTTCTTTTCTTAAAGAAAAATTTCAGATAAAGAATGATTATGATAGTTTGTAACAAGAGCTTGATCTCACCGGTTGCCAGCCGGCTAAATATTTTGATCTATCAGGGATGTTTTCGTCTAAGTACAATTTTGATATTAAATTATTTTTTATTCTTTTATTTTCTTTCCTTCTTTCACTTTTTTTTTTCCCGACAAGGGCTAGCAATTGCCGGTGAGTGCTAAGCGACCCTCATCGACCACTGGGGAGGATGGCCTCACCCAAGCTGAGGCCGTCCCTTGCCGACTGTTGGCGAGGGCAGCCTCCCGTACGAGGGCCCCAAATGAGGCCTTGTCAAATCTGGACAGCGTGACCTCGCCTGCTGTTGGCAAGGGTGGCTCCGCTAGATCGAATGAGGGCAACCCTTGCCCAACCCTTTCCGGCATCATCGATGGTTGGTTGACCACCGATGAAGAAGAAAGCAAAACCTAAAAAAGGGAAAAAAGGAAAAAATTCAAAAAAAAAAAAGTGAAATGACTAAAATGTCATTGACTAGTCGAAAAATTAAGACCTTATTTGGAATAAACATAGTCACTTCGAGCCTTTATTTAAGATAAAAAAACACTTCAAGTCCTTATTTGAAATAAAATCTATTTCAGACCTTTATTTGGAAAAATGAAAGCACTTTAGGTCCTTATTTGTAATTTTCTCTTATTTTTACATATATATTGCTCACGCTTTGTTGATGGGAGCATGGTAAAGCTAGCTAGAGTCAAGGGTAAGTCCTGCGTCGAGATTTTAGGAACTCCGAAATTTACTCTCCTCCTTAAACAAATGCCCTACATCTGCATAGAATTATTACCTCGAAAAGCACCGAAACTTTTGGCGCTTTGGCAAATTGTCTGCTCCAAGGTTGCATACTTTCTCGTGAGAGTATTGCCTTTCCGAGAGAAGCATAATGTCTAGAAGAGCTCGATCATTTGTCACACAAGAAAAGGAAAGATAAAAACGAGATGCTGGATGTAATCAGATCTATGCACGTATAATAAGCAAAACATTATGCAAGATAACCGAGGCGGGTCCAAACATTAGCAAGCAACAGGGTCACCATCCACCTGCCACCTACCAAACTAACTACTTAGCCTAATCATGGCTATTAAGCAGCATAAGGCGACAGCATCTAAATCTCTATATCGCTTTCAGTCGGGAGATATCAAAGGTGAAACATCGAGGCCATCGTTAGGTGCAAAAAGAAAGGGAATAGAAAGATAGCCCGTGAATCAAGTGGGAGCAGTTCGATAATGAGTTCGAGCATGAAGATGGTGATGGGCAACCCGATAGATATGGAAAAAAAAAAAACTTGGGGGAGTGCTGTTGTATCTGTGTCATGGTCTCTGTCCCCTTGATTGAAGGGGAAGGCAGAAGATGGAGACGCAAAATGAGCTCGCGAGCGCATGTGGCCCCTTTCTTTGATTATGATGCGTCGTATGGATGTTTGGCAATTTTCGGGCTTGAGCTGTTGTTTTCAGTTAGCTCATTCTAAGTTTTTCTTTGTGGTAGGAACATGGTCGGAGTTGAACCCAAAAAATCAAAAAGGATCAGATGAGGGGAGTGTCCAGAATTTACAAGCGCCCGAATTGAGCACAACTCCTGAGATGGAGGTACTGTGCTGGAGGGTGCTTGCTCCGCATTAATCGTGTGGAATCGTTAATCGCGTATTTGCTTAGTCTAACAGTTCAAATATCGACAACATCGTCCTAAGTACACCAAGTAAGTGAGCAATATATAAACGATACATAAAATATATATAAAACCGGGAAAAGCTTTTTCGAATATATTCATACTGACAATATAATTCACTCCAATACATAAAATGATTTTTGTATGCTCGAGGGGTATGACCGACCGATAAACATCAGAATCTTCTTGGACCTTCATCTTCAATATTTCATTTGGGAATGAGAAAGTTGCAAGATGCGTGCTCGAGTTTGTTGTTTAATCTCTACCCTTGGATACCTTTCTGTAATCTCCATGCGAACCTTGGTCCAAACCGAAGGAGGACTTCCTCGGAGAAGAACTTATCTGGAGAAGGTCGCGTGCTATGAGTGATCGTAAGCCTTTTCTTCGTACGAAATTCATCTGCACAAGCATCGTCACCATTAGATGCGAAGTCTGAAGACGTTGAAAGGTGTGGACCTCGCGACACGCATCGTCTCCTTCCCTGCAGCATCATTTGACTTTAAGCGCGAACAGGTCCAGTAGTAGCTGTGCCTCTTTATATGCAGACACCAACCATCCTTTCCGAAGTACGTCCCTCATTGATTACTCTTGCCTGGGCACCGCCCAGAATGTTGGGTGACAAGGGTTTAGAAAATTTGATGATGCGTATTAGTTGGGAGCTTAGAATTACTCGAGAGGATGATTACACAACGAGAGAGATGTCCGATAGAGATGATTGAGATGCATTCATGGTGCTGAGAACTAAGTTTCAAGAAGATTGGGAAGATAAAAAATTAAGGGTTCCTCAAGCGGGGCGTGTTGCTAATGAACTTCAGAGATTGATTCGGATTTTTCACTCAAGACTAGATCCTAGGATGCGTATATAGATCAGTCAGCATCATAGCTAAGCAGATTAAATTTTATTAGCAGGAGAGAGTTTCGACAACCCTCGATGTCATGAATAAATAAAAAACGTCAATCCAAGAAGGAAGAGAACGCTGCAGTAATTGTTCAATCGGCCTTTCGAGAGGTCTAGTTTAATATTTCTTTTCTTAATAAAGTTCCAAAGCGAAACTTTGAAAACCTAGGAATCGTCAATCGAACTCTAGTTGAGCCATAACTGCATATCCTATTAAGTGAAAATTATGGGATCTCGTCATGATAGGCCTAGATGTGAGATTAGGAGGAGACAGGATATAGAGATATATCCAGTCATATACGCATAGATAGATAAGCAGATGAGAAGAAAAGAAGAAGGGCGACATGTTAGGCTTTTGAATGTTGTGTTTTGAGGCCAATGTCGTTTTCTTTTATTTTCCCTTGTTGGTGCGGGTGTTGTTTGACCGAGAGGCAGGAACCGGTTCACATGGGGACCAAGGGGGCAAGGGGGGCGAGGCCACATTTTCCGCCCATCGAAAGTCCATTGAATTCGATCCGATAAAACGTATCGTGGTTTTGTCCAAGCTCTCCATGTGCGTCGCGCGACACCTGCACATGCCGCTACTGCACATGCTCGAGTAGAGCCAAAACACATCGAATGGTCAGCTCAAGCGTCAAGGGATGGGGCGTGTACAGTCTTTCGCATTCACTACGAATTTACTCTGCACATGCTGTTGCTGTTCGATCCATTGGGACGAGACCCTCTATGCACGGGATGATGAAAGAGACCATCGCTTTTTCTTCGTTTGCACGTCTATCTTTCTTTTCCCCTTTGAAAGCAAGGAGAGTTGATCACTCAATCGAAAGGAATCAATAGAACTATGTTCCGATACCAACAAATATTGTACCTTCGACTTTGCAAGTATAGGGACAATGACGCAAGATGTACATCTCCATCGAACAACTAAACTCATAAGTTTATCTCAAGTATAAATAACTTATTATTAAAATGTCTTGTTGATAACCTAAATGTTCTCGTCTTACATGTTTAGTATGAACAAGTTTATTCATTAGTGTGTACAAGTCCATTTATTGACAAATAAGCATAGTCTAGTCAAGTTGTTAGTTAAAGTAGAGTTTTACTTGATTTTAATATCCTTTGTCAACTATAAGAATACAAATTCACCGGTTAGAATAACCTTCGTAGGTTGGTTTATAGCTTACCCAGGTGAGTTGTACTTATCTCTTAATTAATTTTGTAAAACTCATGTCTTAAAGTAATAAAAAGATATATTACGAGTTAAAAAGGTATAACATGTTTGATATTTCTTTGAAAATGAAAAGTGGTGTTTGTAGTATATTTGATGCATGACTTCGAATCGCTTTGGGTAAGCAAATTCTTTTGATCATCGATACCAATCTCCAATCTCCAATCTCATGTCGTGACTTTCAAGGAAAGAAAAATATTTTCTTGAAACTTATTATTTGTATCACTCAATAACGTTAAACGACGGAAAATATTCCCATCATTCAACCACTACCTTTATTAAAAAAAAAAAAAGAAAATCTTTTGTCTACAGCGAAAACATCTTTCATTTATGTACTTTTGCAACCAAAAAAAAGTAATCATCTTTAGAAAAAAATTATAAACTGTTGACTTTCCATGAAACGATAAATATCTAATTAAGGACATTCCAGCATGTTACCGTTGTCATACAGCAAAAGGCATTGATAATTACCATTTTTTTAAAAACAATTACTTGGTGCAATTTACCACATGCATGCGTCCACGTTCTCCAACACGTTACTTTTCGCAATTTCGTATTTATGTTATGCCCAGTCGCAAAAAGTCCCGGCATCAAAGAGTAAAGACCACGTTCCACTTTATTCGAGTCCGTGAATTTCAAAGTTTTTTCGAAAAAACCAGGGGCTACCTTGGATCCTTGACTTGGTTATAATGCTATCCTCATCAGGGTAGGAGAGTTTCCTCCCTATAGGGGCCTCCTCCGCCTATTTGGTAAACTAGCGAACTACAAGGATACATTCTTATTTTAATGTACTCGGGCCCATGTGACCGATACCTTCATTTGGAGACTGTATCTTTTTCTTACTCGGTTTTAAGTAGTACTCTCTCGTTATTTTACAATCAAGTGATCTCGAGATCCGAGTGAAAACTTAGGTGAAATTTTTTAAAGATATGTTCAGGTCGAATTCATAATGAATTTCTAAAAAATTCTAAAAGGAGTATATGATTTTTTTTTTTGAGTAGGGACTTCTAAAGGACTTGAGAAAGGACGAATTATGAAATTCACTTACTCAAGTTAAGTCGAATGTGGCATTTACTCTTTTAGACATTTTTTTTTGGGTAAGATTACTCTTTTAGAAATTCATTTATGAATTCATCGATTTTTTTTTGGTTGGAAAATTGATCGATTTATCCTTGAGCTTGCAACAGGAGAGTGTCAGTCAATTAAACCCAAAAAGAAAAAAACAATAATATATTATTGCAGAAAATAAAATGAAAAAAAAAAAGAGAATAGTTTCCTCTAACATGGCAATGGGTCGATGAATAGTTGAAATTCCCATGTTGCTCAGGCCTCCATATTCCACATGGAAGCTGCAAAAACAATCCTGGCAGAGTTTCCTTGGCTTCATTCTGTAGCCTGCAAACTTCCTTTTCCTATTCAACGGTAGCTAATATGTTTCTGATTCGGACAGCGCACGGCAGTTTTATTTATTTAGGGGGAAATAATAGCGTGATTTTTTATTTAATTAGATGACCTATATTAGGAGGAAAACAGGACCTATATTAGGAGGAAAACAGGGCTCAGGCTAAACGCACAGTCAGTCAGTCACATCATTAGTTAGGAAATAGGGTGTATTATTCAAGTGCATGATATTCGACCTTATTAAAGTAAAAGAAATAGCATAATGAAAGGCGTAGGCAACCTAACAGAAGGTATCCGAAGTTGGGCATAGCAGAAACATTCATTCTTCGCAATTTAAGGAGACAGCACGCCCGATCTGTCGGTTTCTTTTTTTTCTTTTTGCTTTGATTTTGTTTTTATACAGTTAATTTCCATCATCCTTATTTAGTAAAAAACAAATAGCATCATTTGTTTCTCCCATGAGGCTAAAGTTTGACGACTTGATGATCCACAGCTGGGTCTTTGTTCATCGGTTTGCATATATGTGGCTTGAGAGGGAAGTCAACAAAACAATCGGGTCTGACTGGGTATTTATTGATTTTTTATTTATTTATTAGATTATTACCTATGGCTGGATTAGGATTTTGTTCTTGTTCTTGTTCTTTTATTTCTCTATTCATCTCGGAAAATACATATTTACTGATTACATATCTATCATAGTTAGGAGTGGAAGTGGGTCCCCGACTGATAGCGACAAATCTCAATTATTTCTCAAGTCCGCGTAAAAATTTGACTTGCAATCTCAAACTCGTCTTATTATGGACGCATGGGTTCTCCATTCCACGCAGCTTCATGGATATCTTGACCCATTTCAACCAATCAATGGACACATCATTTGCATGTGCCGATGGATGAGAATCGGTTGAGGCATTATCAATGGGAGCATCGTGTGGTCTTGATGGTTTCTATCTCCGGTGGAAACTTGCTATGATATTTGACTAACTATACCATACTCTGGTGACATATACAGTGCATACAAACGGCTTTATACACCATTAATTCAAGACAAAGGGTAGTTATGAAATTCTTAAACTAAGGGCAAATAAGGCCGGTTTTGCTACGCTCTAGTTTTGTATAATATGTCCGCGGCGAACAAAGTTATCTCGTACTCCGCATACGAGTGCCAGTTCGAGAAACAACGTTCAGGCATAATTATCGGGTCCTGGATTTACAAAACCCAACACGCAACTCTAAATTGGGCCGAAACAGTAGTCCATGGCTGTCTCGCAATGGACGAGCACGCGCTTGCAAAGTTACGAATTAGGCCGGCCATCACAGCCCATGAATCGAACCTTGTCACGGGCTAAATTCATTGTTTCATCGACCCTCGTATCTGGGTCGGGTTTCTTGTACCTGGGCTCGATTAAGGTTTCATTAAACTCATCGATCGATGGACCCATGAAAATGGAGATGGAATCCTGCCCAGGCCGACGAAGGTATCCTGGGCCTTAGGCGAACGTGAACTCTGGTCCCTTTCTCCATTTTCTTTCCTTCATTGTTAAGATAACATGGTCCTGATTTTCCTTTTTCGGCGGGACGGATGGACAACATGGTCTTTCTTAAAGAACCGTATCCTCGACAAACTATGGAGTTGGTATCTATCTTGAATGTGGTTTGGCGTCTAGTTTGTGTTTCTCTTCTCCTCTTTTGCTCCAATGTGTCCTTAGATTTACAAAATTTTCGCCTTTCGTCGGTGACAATTGAGTCAGAACAAAAAAGAGCTTCATCAAGTTTACTTTCGATATAGAAAAAAAAGAATGTTTTACCCATTTCCCTAATGGAAAACCAACATGTGAAAGAATTTGGTCGCACACTCATTTGATAACAGTAAAAAAGTTTAAGAAAATGCAAAATGATGATCCAAAATTGATCATATTCTAAATAAATAAATGCTTTAAGTGGATTTTATTTCAAATAAATATTTGAATTAACTATTTCAATTTTAAAAAATGGCTTTTTTTAATTGGTCAAGGGAATTTTCATCCTTTTATCTTTTTTTAATTGTTTTTATTTTCTCTTTTATCTAGTTTTCTTCTTCTTCTTGGCCAACGGCTAGTCTT
This sequence comes from Eucalyptus brandiana, assembly GCA_014182725.1. Taxonomy (NCBI): domain Eukaryota; kingdom Viridiplantae; phylum Streptophyta; class Magnoliopsida; order Myrtales; family Myrtaceae; genus Eucalyptus; species Eucalyptus brandiana. The sequence continues at coordinate 38,842,947 of CM024669.1, forward strand.
GGCCACTAGCAATACCCAAAGAGGGCTGGGTGAGGGTCATCGGTTCTCACCAAATATGGGTGATAGTCATCGACCCTCGTCGGAAAGGAAAGAAAGAATAAAATAATAATTTTAAAAATATTTTTTACTTAAATACCGTTGATTAGCAGGCGATCGACAATGTCAAACTCTTATTTAAACCATTCATGACCATTTTAGGCATTTGTTTGAGATTAATATGGTTATTTCGAGCCCTTATTAAATAAAACAATGGCACTTCATTCTTTTATATTGAATTTTCCAAAAATGTTTCCATCCTTACTCCAACGAGAGCCCTACTTATTGTCCTGAGGCCCATAATGCAAAAGCCTAGCTCGAAAGCATCGGTCCATTCCATTGATCACATCCAGGCTTGGAATTTGGAAAGACGAATCACGCAATATCGCTCCTGCCCTAGACTATAATAAGTAATCATTCTTATATTATTTTTCCACAAAACTCTGTGAGGACATACATGGTCAGTTGCATTCGAAGCATATCCCATATAAAATAAATTCGAGCTAGTCTTTTAGACACCACTCAAATCTCCGCCAAGGCTCAAATCTATTTTCCCATTTCTACCCACCCATCGACTTCAAAATTTTATCAACATCAACTTCACAACTTAACCCCCAATTTCACCTTTCCACAAGATCACAAAGCTTAAACCCAATCGCCTAAATCAAATTTTCATCAATGATGTAAATATCATAGGCTTTTCACGTACTTTAAATTTAGGCTCAATTGCAATAACGGGTTTATGTATTTTTCTCTTTCTTGTAAAAGTAACTTTATTTTTGGCAAAAAAAAAGCACGATATGAAATAATTATTAAATCATAGATGCTAAAGTAAGAATAGTAAACAAAGAAGTCATCCGATACGCATCTTCCATCTCTCGTCTCCTCTACACAAGCCTTAAGCACCATCCATCTTTGACTAGATCACCAGACTTACCACCAAGCCCCCTCAGCCAATATATATATATATACTTTTTTTGTGATTGCAAATTGCAAGTGGAAAGCAGACTGGCAAAAGACTTAAAAAATAAAATAAAAAGATAGACTCTAACGAAGAAGCCCAACCGTGGTGCCCTAATTCCACAAGGCGGGGGGACGCTGACCGCCTACAGCCGGTACACCGCCCGCGCGGGTGACCGGCAAAGGGACCGCCCGTCCCTCCCAAAATGGCTATCGCCACTCTCCGCCTCCTCCATCTCTCGCAGAGAAGAAGGAAATAAAAAGAAAAAAAAACAGCGATTTTAATTATCCTATTCCCTCCCTCTCTGTCTTCTCTCTCCCCGTTAGGTTCTGCACATATCTCCGCAAACAGCATCATCATCTTCACACGAAACTCTCAAATCTCTTTTGTGCAATTTTCCTTTTCTCCGCCTCCGGTTTCCGCCTCTGCTCCCTGCGCCTTTCGCAGAAGCGAAGGCGAAGGAAAGTCGCGGTCGTCGTCTTCTTCCTCGTCTCCTCCTCCTTCCTTCTTCCTTCCTCCTCGCAGCAAGTTGCTCGTTCCGCCACTCGACGATCCTCCTGCCGGCTCGCTTCGCGGGAGCTTCTGCTCTCGACATTCTCTCCGCTCCGCGCGTTCGTCTCTCTCTCCCTCTCCCTCTCCCTCTCCCTCCGCGCTTTGGAGTCGTTACCTTTATCTTCAAGCAACGTGGGGAACCGGCTCATCGGCCTCGAGTGTTTCTTTCTTTCTTTTTTTTTTTTTTTGGGGGACGCGCTGGAGGGGACCGTCGTTGCGGGAGGCGATCGGAGTTGGCGGCTCGAGGTACAATTCCAGCGTCGTTGGTTTGCGTTTCTTTGGCTTCTTCCAGAACCTGCGCGGTTAGATCTGCTTCGCGCGTGCTCGTTTGGTTTTTCAAATATGAGGTCGCTGATTGCGGGATTTCGGATTTGATTGCAGCAGCGGGCGTGATGTGGCGCTGAGATAGTGGGAGGGAAGAGGGCTCGTCTTGTGTTTTTTTAACCCCGGTGTTGAAGATGAAGAGGTCTAGGGATGATGTTTACATGAGCTCTCAGCTGAAGAGGCCTGTGGCCTCTTCTCGCGGCGAAAAGTAAGTTCTATCTCTCCCTGTCTCTATGTATTTTGCGTTTTGTCGTGCGGATCGACTTGTTTGTTGAGGATTTGATTGCGAGCTCGGTAAGACTTGTCTTGTTGAGGACGAGATTAGGTCCCTCTGATCGGGGCATTGTTAGTGCATCTGTCTTCTGTATGCTTGTTTTTTACGCTTTCGCTTGATTAAAATTTGTTCTTGGATGAAGTTCCAGCAAATTTCTTGCTCACAACCTGCTGGAACAAGATCGGATTTTTGTCAGCCTCGGATTGCTTGGATATCTGGCACGTTCTGTTTCTTGTTATAGGTTCTATGTTCACTGAAAGTCTAAAGTAGGAGCCGTTCTAGATGGATTCGCACGGATGGACTTTTGTATGATTGTTGGTCGATTATCTATTTTTAAGAGAGCTCATGGTTACATCTATACATAAACATATTACCGGGTGCTGATATGAGGGAAGGGTTCGTAAATCTCAAAAGAACTAATTTCCTTTCTTTTTATGTGAAGCTCTGGGCAAGCCCAGGTCATGGGAAGTGGAAGTGCACAAAAGCTGACTACTAATGATGCCTTGGCATACCTTAAAGCAGTGAAAGACATTTTTGAGCACAATAGAGAGAAGTACGATGACTTCCTTGAAGTTATGAAAGATTTTAAGGCTCAGAGGTAAGATAGCGTGACAAAGTTTTCTGGGTCTGCTGGCATGATCTTGGATAATTTTCTGACCAGATAGTTGATTGTGCTGACAGAATTGACACTGTGGGTGTCATAGCAAGGGTCAAAGAGTTATTTAAGGGATATAGGCAACTGATTTTAGGTTTCAATACTTTCCTGCCAAAGGGATTTGAGATAACTCTTCCTCCTGAAGATGAGCAAGAGCAAGAGCAACCACCTCCACAAAAGAAGCCTGTTGAATTTGAAGAAGCTATTAACTTTGTGAACAAGATTAAGGTAGAGATGGATGTCACTATCGAACGTGGTGCATTGATGCTTTTGAGGTCTAACAACCTGCATTTTGTGTGTAGACAAGGTTTCAAGGCGACGATCGTGTCTACAAGTCGTTTTTAGACATTTTGAATATGTATAGAAAAGAAAATAAGTCCATTACTGAGGTCTATCAGGAGGTAAGGCAGTTGCACTCTCAACCTCACTTATTACTGTAGTTTTATATATTCCTTGTTCTCAGTTTGCAAATGAATCACATCTGTTAAAATGTTATTAGATTTCCATTTCCTGGTATCACTTTCTCTTTGTCTTTGCAATTAGTGGCGTGTTCCTCACTTGCGATGGCTATTTTCCCCCCTGCAGGTCGCCACACTTTTTAAAGACCACTCTGACCTCCTTCTGGAATTCACACACTTTCTACCTGATACTTCCTCTGCAGCGTCTAATATGTATCCTCAATCTGGAAGGAACTCTATGCTCCGTGATAGGAGCTCCACCATGCTGTCCATGCGGCAAATGCATGTTGACAAGGTTTTCATGCACTCAATTATGCTGATTTTCTCATTTCTTATCTAACCCTGGCTTATACATGGTGAAATTGATTTTCAGAAGGAGAGGATATCTGCTTTGCATGCTGATAATGATCACAGTGTAGACCGACCTGATTTAGACCATGACAGAGCTTTGCTGAAAGCAGAAAAGGAACTGAGAAGGCGCGGTGAAAGAGAAAAGGAGAGAAGAGACGATAGAGATAGGAGAGAACAGGAGCATGATGAGAGAGAATTTGAACATGATAGCACTAGGGACATCAACCTGCAGCCGTTTTCCAACAAACGGAGAGCATTTCGCTCGGGTGCTGATCAATTGCATCAAGATGGCGAAGTGGAAGAGAACTTCAGTACACTTCCCAGTTCATCCTCATATGATGATAAAAGCACTGTTAAAAGTGAGTTTTTACATGCTGTACTTATTTACAAGCTACTGATTTTCGAAGTAAAAAGATGGATTATGTAAATATCCAAGGTGAAAAGCTTTTGCTTAATGAAATATTTCTTCTTTTTCCAGAAGAAATATTATGTTATAGATCAGCCTATCACATATCAAATTTGTATTTATTGATTGACTGCCACTTACTGCTGACTTCTGTGTCATTGCAGATATCTATAGCAAAGAATTTGCTTTCTTTGATAAAGTAAAGGAAAAGTTACGTAATCCCGATGATCACCAGGAATTTTTGAGGTGCCTTCATATTTTCAGTGAGGGGATAATTTCACGGCAAGAATTGCAAACACTGGTATGGCTGTGAACATACTTGTTACGAGTGATTTTATTTCATCAATTTTTTAGACTCTTTGTAGCAAAAAATTGTTTATGCTTGTTACTTCAGCTGGTATAAATCATAGACTTTGGCACGTGGCCACCACACTATACCACACCAAAGCGGCCACAGACCTCTGGATTTTGACCATGAAAAATGTTTGGGCTTGAATGGCATGTTTGGCTGGAGTGGATCCTTATGGTAGATTCTGTACTTGTAGTTCCTTGAGTGTATTGGCAGTCTCAGTATAAAATTCTAATTAACTCAGGGCTTAGTTGCGCAGACCCTCCCAGTTATAAGGTTTATTGGAAAAACCAATATCCGTTAGATTTAAACTAGTATACACATAGCCTTTCAATTTTTTCATTTATAACCCCAACACCCCGCCACCCCCCTTTTTTTCCTCATATTGAATGGTTTATCTCCCACTCATCATGGAAAAAGGCCTTTGAAGAGGTTGAAAGAGTCAGGTTGGAACAATTTGAAGTTTCATTGGGACAGGATATTTATGGAACAGATATTATGGAAAAAATTAGAGGACGTGGATGTATTTGCAATGGACTTCTCGGTGTGGGGAGTTATTTGTAATTAACCCTTAATTTAATTGAGCCCGAGTAGATGTAGAAAGTTGAAGAACGTGTTTATTTGGTAGAGAATGCTCATTTTAGGGGTGCTGTTGGTGCCTTTGGGATGGATGATGCAATGTAATCCTTGATACTCCAAGATAGGGGATCTAGATCAAAGACAAATATAATGTTCTCACTTAGCAATTGCAATAGTCTCCTTGCGCTTGTAAAACAACAAACTTTTCATGTGTAGCAAAAGAGCATTCTTCTTTTTGTATAATTCTAACTTTATCACCATAAGTGCCTCAAAGTTGTTTTGTTCCGATGATATTGTCTTTTGCCCCTTCATATTCCTGAGAATTTCTCCTACTAATGTGTATCTTGTTCAGTTCGTGATGATCTGTTGTAACTCCTATCTCTCCAGGTGAGTGATTTACTTGGCAAATATCCGGAACTTATGGATGGGTTAAATGAATTTTTAGCACATTGTGACAAGAATGGTAAGATTTGAAAACATAAGCATCCAGCTGTTTGTTCTTGAACATGTATATATTAAATAGTTTCTCTTTGTTTGTTTGCAGAAGGGTTTCTTGCTGAATTCATGAGCAAGAGTACGTTAACATATCCTTTTTATTTATTACTGTTTCTTTGCATGATCCTTCCAGTTCAGTAGGAGAGATTTGTTCCATAAATGCATGATTTTCGATTTTCGATTTTCGTAGCCACATTTTTCTGGCATGATGATTGCTGATGCTTATTTTCTGTGCATTTTAATTGATTAAGGACACCTGCCCAGATCAGTGAAGTCTGAGGAAAGAGACAGAGACCGTGATCGTGAGAAGGATGGAGGGGTTAAGGATAAGGATCGCGAAACACGTGAAAGGGATAGGCTTGATAGGTCCAGAGATGCTCACAAGACATCCTTGTTTTTAAGCAAGGATAAGTGTTTGGCTAAACCAATTAACGAACTTGACCTCTCTAACTGTGAGCGCTGTACTCCCAGTTATCGCCTGCTGCCTAGAAATGTATGTGAACTTACATCTTATAACCTTTATACCTAAGTGATGAGATATTGATATGGGAACTAAAAATTTTTGATGATCGGCATCCTGCAGCATCCTTTTCCCTCCGTGAGCCAAAGATCAGAGCTTGGTGCTGAAGTGTTGAATGACCATTGGGTGTCTGTAACTTCTGGAAGTGAGGACTACTCATTCAAGCACATGCGCAAAAACCAATATGAAGAAAGCCTGTTTCGTTGTGAAGATGACAGGTCAGAAGTTGCTTGCAACATGGTTTACAAACAATGTGCATTCTAGTCAACTGCATGATTTGCTTGAAATGATATGGGCAAGTTTCATTTTGTTTTTTGATTTTGTCTTTGAAAAACCTTTCAGGTTTGAATTGGACATGTTGTTGGAGTCTGTGAATGTAACTACTAAGCGTGTTGAAGAACTGCTAGAGAAGATTAATAACAACACGATCAAACCGGACAGCCCAGTTCGTATTGAGGAGCACTTTACAGGTTATAACCGATTGACCTTTTGTGCGTAAATAATCTAGTTATGTCCTGTTTATGTCGCATTCTGATACAGCGCTCCTGGTTTGTTGTTCTTTCAGCTCTTAATTTGAGATGCATTGAGCGCTTGTATGGTGACCATGGGCTTGACGTGATGGATGTACTAAGGAAGAATGCGCCCCTTGCTCTGCCTGTGATATTAACTCGTTTGAAGCAGAAGCAAGAAGAGTGGGCAAGATGTCGTTCAGATTTCAATAAAGTTTGGGCTGAAATTTATGCCAAGAATTATCACAAATCACTTGATCATCGTAGTTTCTACTTTAAGCAGCAGGATACCAAAAGTCTGAGCACAAAAGGTAATGGTACTGGATATATAGTGATTTTGCTATAATTTCTACTTAATACAATGCATAACTGCTTCATTATTTGTGATTCCTGTTAGTCTACTAGAAGTTAGTTTTTACTGTTAAAAGCAAGTACGTGGCCCATTGAATGTTTGAAAGCTAAAGATGTTCCTCCTTTGAATAACTCTTCCTGGGCTTGGGCCAAATTATCCTTGTGTACCTCTTATTTGTCAGCAGCTTGTCAGCTTCTATAAGCTGCTTTATTTGCATTAATGATTTGATTAGTTACTTCTTGAAATGGATTTAGTGTGGATGTCTAGCACATGCTTATTGAAATTTTTGGACTAGTTTGTCCAATTTGCTTGATGAAACAGTACATTGAATAAAGTTTTCAAATTCTGATGTCTCCTATAATGTTTTGCAGCCCTGTTGGCTGAGATAAAAGAAATTAATGAGAAAAAACGTAATGAAGATGATATACTTCTGGCTGTCGCTGCTGGAAATCGACGAACCGTTGCTCCAGATTTGGAATTTGATTTCCCAGATCCTGACATTCATGAAGATTTGTACAAGATTATCAAATTTTCCTGTGGAGAAGTTTGTACAAATGAGCAAGTGGATAAAGTCTTGAAGATTTGGACCACTTTTTTGGAACCAATACTGGGTGTTCCTTCTCGGCCTCAGGGTGTCGAAGACACAGAAGATGGGGTAAAGGCTAAAAGACAAGCTGGTAGAGGTGGTACTGCCAATAGTGGGCATGATGATGGTGTTCTGAACACCAGACAGGCAAATCATCTAAAAAACGAGGATGACATAATTCCTCCAGAACCATCAATTACTTGCAGGGGATTGGAAAATGGGGATGGCAGGGATGCTGAAGTCCCTTCTCTTGGCGTGGATCATGTTGCTTGTAGAACTTCTGAACAAGGAAAAGTACATGATCTTGCATCCCTAGCTGATGAAATGTTGGGTGTTAGTAGACCAGTCAACTCAAATGAAAGATTGGCAGTGGCGGAGCAAAGTAAGGGGAAAACTGGCATTGACAATACACCAGGTTTGCCCTTTGATGATTGATGCTGGACAAGCTGCCTTAAACTTTATCTTGATACCATTTGGTTTCTCATACGATGGCTGAAGTTCTGAATTTTTTTTTTTTTTTTTTTAATTTACCCTGATTTCAAAGGGCTGAATTCTGCCCCTTCTAGACCTGGTACCGTTGCTGCAGAGACTGCTGTGGATATGCGATCAAGTAACGATAACTTACCTTCATCAGAGGTATGATTTGATGCAATTTTCTCTTCTACATCGAAAGCATCTTGTTTTCCCTTAAAAAATAGATTTTGGTTTACTGCTTATATCTGTTCCTTTGATGGGCTTTTGATTTTTGAGTCGGGTACCATGGAACTACAGTCTTGCTAAAATTGAAAGCTAGAGGTGTGAGCATGGTTTGTGAGTCAGGGCAGGTGGTTGTAAAGATTGCTTAACCTGTGTTGGGGTTGTAGATTGCAATTTTATAGAGGCAAAATCTCAGCATTTGCATTTGATGTGTTGTGTTTGTTGATGTGTGTTTCTTTGTATTTATCAGGGTGATGAGTGTACGCGGGCCAATCTGTCTGCCAATGGTGTTGTGAAGGATACCAGCAGCATTCATAGGTACCGTGAAGAATCAGTTGGGCACTCGAAAGTTGAAAGAGAAGAGGGTGAATTATCTCCTAATGGGGATTTTGAGGAGGATAATTTTGCTGCTTATGGGGAAGCTGCTTTAGAAGCTGTGCATAAAGTGAAGGATAGTGCAACCAGTAGGCAATACCAGACCAGAAATGGAGATGCAATTAACTGTCCTGAGGTGGCAGGAGAAAACGATGATGATGCAGATGATGAGGGTGAGGAAAGTGCACAGAGGTCATCGGATGACAGTGATAATGCTTCTGAGAATGGGGAAGTCTCGGGCAGTGAGGAATGCTCTCGTGAAGAGCATGAAGAAGATGGTGACCATGATGACAACGGGGCAGAGAGTGAAGGTGAGGCTGAAGGGGTGGCAGATGCTCATGATCCTGAAGGAGAAGGAATTATATTACCAGGTTCAGAACGTTTCCTTCACACCGTGAAGCCTCTGGTGAAGCATGTCCCCATGGCTTTGCGTGAAAAAGAAGGGGATTCTCGGGTTTTCTATGGAAATGATTCCTTTTATGTGCTTTTTAGGCTTCATCAAGTATGGCTCTTCATATTCTTCTGTCTATATTCCTTTTGTTATCCATTTGAAGTGTTTGATATTCTTGTTATACTTTTATATATGTTACCGTGTTAACATTTTGTTACGCTATAGACATTGTACGAGCGAATACAATCAGCAAAAGTCAATTCATCATCTGCCGAAAAGAAATGGAGGGCTTCAAGTGACACTCGTCCCACTGATTCCTATGCCAGGTAGCATGTGTGTTTTTCTTTTCTTTTTTCCTTTTAGGTGGGGGGAACTGAATCGAGACTGGAAATTTGACGAAGTTTGTCATAAGGGGTCATAACTGTGCATGTAAAATTGAAGCTCGTTTATTTTTTCCCCAGGTTTATGAGTGCTCTCTACAACTTGCTTGATGGTTCTTCGGATAATACAAAATTTGAGGACGACTGCCGAGCTATTATTGGAACTCAGTCCTACGTTCTGTTCACATTAGACAAGTTGATATACAAGCTAGTTAAACAGGTGAGCTAGTATTCTCTCTTTTCCAAACTTTTAGATGTTCCTCCCTTTTCCAATGGATAATTTTTCTCAATCTTGTGTTTTCCAGCTTCAAACCATTGCGACTGATGAGATGGATAACAAGCTGCTCCAACTATATTCATATGAAAAATCCAGAAAACGTGGAAGATTTGTTGATATTATATATCACGAAAATGCACGCTTTCTCCTTCAGGATGAGAACATATATCGCATTGAATGTGTAGGTCTAATGTCATTGTTCCGGAATCTTCTTGCAATATCTGCATGAAGCTGAACTTGTGAAATCTTATTTGCTTGCAGTTGACAGCGCATTTGTCAATACAACTTATGGATAATGGACATGATAAACCTGAAGTGACTCCAGTGTCCATGGATCCTAATTTTGCGGCCTATCTGCACAATGACTTTCTCTCTATTGTTCCTGACAAAAAGGAGAAATTTGGGATTTTTCTGAAGAGGTAGATAATTGTGAATTTTCAACAATCTTTGCCATCTGGCTCTGGCTAACTGTTGCACATGGCTGCAGAAATAAACGGAAATCTGTGCCCGATGATGATGGTCATGCTCTGGAAGGAGTTAAAGTCATCAATGGTTTGGAGTGTAAGATCGCTTGCAATTCATCGAAGGTCTGATTCCTCAGTCTCTCCATTATTTTTAGATATAACTGTCAATCTTCTATAGAAATCTACTGGTGGAGATCACTGCCACATTGTGAGTTGGAATTCTGAATGTAGCAGGTATCATATGTTTTGGATACTGAAGATTTTTTGTTCCGCACTAAAAGGAAAAGGAAAGCTTCCATTGGAAAGAACTCGTGTCAGGACCAGACAAAGTCTCAGAATGGTGATTCGATTAGAATACAGAGGTTTCATAGATTGCTCTGCAGCTCATAGCAGAACGTAATATCACTATGTTTCTCCAATTAGGTATGTGATATTTTCCTCAGTTCAGCGATATTTGACAATATGGAAAGTGTGAACTTCTCAAATGACAGAATGATGCTCTTAACTTCCCGTGGATTGTACAATTCATGGGGTTTTGTTGTTTATATTGGTCATTTTGGTTTGGGTTTCTGTTTCAGACATTAAAGCCAAATCTTGATTTCATTTTTCTGCAGTATCATTCCGCAAGCATTGAGTATGCGAGAGCCATACTTATTGATGGTGCCACGTTGGGAAATCCTTCCGTGGGAATTGTAAGATTTTCAGGTTTTTATCTTTCACTCAGACAGTTCATTTTACTGTCTCACCGAAAGAATAAGGGATCGAGAAGAAAGCCAACCTTGTTCAGAATTTGTAGAGTAGCATAATCTCGTGGGGGATTTTGATCCACCACTGTGTAAATAATGTCATATCGTGATGTAAAATTGAGATACTTGGTTCTTTTCATTCATCAACCATTCTTGTTAGATATCTTTTTGTCACTAAGCTAATGAAGGATCTTCTTGCAGTTGTTTGACCGTTTGTTGCTCCTCTTATTGTTGGTGCAATCGGTTGCATTCGTCTCTGGGTTCTTTTTCCCGTGTAAAATTGAGGCAGAACCATCACACACATTATATGGGGTGATTGATTCTCGATCCGGTCTAGTCCCATCCGAAAAATCTGACAATTAGTAATTAGACCGATTGGTCTAGTCCAGTTCCCAAGCGGTTCAATAGAATCGGTAGATTCAGATAATTTTTTGGATTAATTGAATTGTCAATTTGTGTCGCAATTTGAAGGTGGGAATTCATCCAAGATTTGCAAAGAAGATTGAGAGATGATGGAGCTGTGATCATAGGGGAAAGCTGAACAAGGAGGAGGATTCAATGGGTTCTTTTCCATAAATGACGGACTTACTAATTTAAAGAATGTGCGAGTAAGGAAGGTAAAATTAGTGGGTTTTTCAGAAAAACACAGACAAAATGAGCTAGTTGGATGAATCAATGTAGTGATATGAAAGAAACAAAGATTTTCTTAAATCATTTAGAAGGACACAAAGATTTGCTTAATCATTTAGAACAAGCAATGTGCGAGAAAAGATAAGGGTTCAAGTTTGCACTTTACTTGTTATATATATATATATATATATAAATTGGTCCAATCCAGTTAACACCTGAAATAGGGAATCAAATTGAAAATCAACGATTTCAATTTTAAAGAATTGAAAGCAGGACGACACCTCTTAAAACCACCCAGAATCAGCCGCTTCGGTCCGGCTCTAAGTGGTTCCATATGCTCAGCCCAGCTTAATAGAGTGGATCAACTTGGAACAATGTTTATAGCAGACAGCGATCTTAGGACGGTGGGTTGACATAACTTGCTGGTATAGATAAGCAGGGATGAGAGCTCGATGCGCGTTTTACTTGGTCCTTTATTTTGTCTTAAAAGTCGTGGGCTCGGAACCAGACAGGAAATAATCGATGAACATGCAAAATCTTCACAGGAAGTCTCCGCATCATCTCCTTCGATGAAGATGCAAGATCGCGACAGGAAATACTTGCTTGGATTATTCCATGCAATTGATGCAGCCTTGTCAGTGAATAAATCGCAACAGAAACCTTTCTTTTTCTGTGATAAACAATTAGGAAGGACTTTTACAAATGTCGAATGGTGAGCACCAATTTAACCTGCCAACTCACTTATGGGTGGACGATCCATTACGTTGGATGCGGCAAGCGCGTTCTTTTGCAACTGTGGATCAATATCGGGCAGCTTAGGAATCTGAGCAAGTAGATCGATCGTCCGCCTTAGGAGACGGGCCAAATCCCCCTCGTCCATTGCACAATCCATCATGATCTCCTTCCATGTCAATCCAGATGCCCATGCTTCGACCATGCCTGAGAATTGACTGTCCAGACAGCAAGGTATCTGCACTCCATGTTTCTCTTGCAGATTCAAAATAGAATTTCTTTGATCATCCAACAGATCAATGACATCAGTCACCGTCGTGGATGGTTCAAATATATAGGTGTTGTTTTTCCAAGGTCGGACTTTGATCCCTTCTGAAACTAAACCGGCGCAGACAGCAGCAAGCTGGGCTGGTTTCAAGCCCAGTAAAACTTTACTTCTCAGAACCATCGCAAGCCAGAGCTCATTTTCTCCCCTTACCGCAGCGGCAGTTTCCCCAAGAGGGAATATAATGTTCGTGTTGACATCAAGTGCTCTAGATTCATGAATAACATGGCTCACCTTCAAAAACTCCTTCCATCCAGACGGTTCAATTTGCTCTATACGATTAATTAGGCGCTTCGATCTAGTCTTCAAGCGCTTTATTTTTTCCTCGGTGAACTTGGTCATGTCTATGATCTTCTTATATTCTCTAAAGCCTTCTGTACGAGCAATCTTTTTCTTCAACCGTGCGACTTTAGTCCTTTGTGCTTTGTAGCATTCTACAGCATCATGGAATTCTTGAGACATGTATAATGCCTCATCTTTGTCTGAAAGACTGTTCAAGACGGGCACATTTAAACTCCAAGACCACGTGTCCAGTGACCCTTCTCTGTACCATAAACCCCCAAATCCACTGTCACTGAGCTTATCCCACTGCATATCATCCTTATCTAGAAGTGTCACCATAAGTTCCCGAGGCAAAGCATCTCCGTCAGTTAAGGCCACATTAGGAAGACCAGTCCGATAGACTGTTCTAATCCACTGTTCTGTAAATAAGTACCATGAGTTATCTGAACCAAGGGCTGCATGATAAGATGGTTCAAATCCCTCTGCTCCCACTCCACTTATTGCAAAAGAATCGTCACCAAGAATTCTGTTCTTGACTTTTGACCCATTGAGAGAGTCAACCTTCCCCAAGTAAACAGCCGGAATAGAGTGTAAAACTCCTTCAGAATCCTTATATTGCAAACATGTAAAGGGCAACTGTCCATTCTCCAACTCCTCAAGTAGAGGTTTCACAGCAGATATTCTTTTCAATTCCATTTTTTTGCGTAGTTCAGTCCGAAGGCGTTTCTCAGTCCTTAGTTCTTCCTGTAGATCAGCAATCTCCTTATAAGCTGCATTTGACAAAATACTTCTTGCTTTTCTGTCTATAGCATCATCAGAAATCTCAGACGTTAAAATCTCAATCTCCTTGTCTATTTTTGAGAGCTCCTCCTTGGCAGCAAGCATAACATTGCTGCCCACATAGTTACCAAAACTTTGCTCCACTAACTTCCTAGCTTCTTCCAGTGTTCGTCCTGCTCGAGAAATTTTCACTTCACCCGACTCACTTGAGTGACTTGTGAGTTTGGCACCAGCCAAAAGGTTTAGCACCATTCCATATGAAGCAGTAAACTGTGACACCAGAGGCTCTACCCCAGCAAAAAGCAGCTTGCAGCACTCTTCAGCACCCTCATAAGCAGTTTGGACAAGGACAACATTACCCCTTTTGTCAATGCCTCTGCGGCCAGCACGACCGGCCATTTGAAGCAGTTCATTCGAGGTTAATTGAATACGTCCACTGCTACTTCTCTTGCTGAGAGCTGCAATTACTGCTGTCCTAGCAGGCATGTTGATTCCCGCAGCCAGTGTTTCTGTAGCAAAGACAACCTTGACAAGTCCTCGTCCAAAAAGTTGTTCAATAAATGACTTCCATAAAGGCAAACACCCTGCATGATGTGCAGCAACACCGCGCCTAAGTCCTTTCACAGCTGATTCCCTGACAGCATCAGGATACTGTATACTGAACCGCTTCAAAGCCAGTTCAACTTCACTCATCTCGCAGCTATCCAGGAGGTTGCATCCTTCAAGGTACTGAACAGCTGCATCACAGCCTCTCCGGCTGAATATGAACCAAATGGCTGGAAGCATATCCCTTGCTTCGATTTGATGCAGAGTGTCAATCACCTGAGGAACCTGAAATATATTTCCGTTTTATTGGTATGATCATGCTTTTTAACCCTATAAGGGTTGAATACCTATAAATTCTCTAATATTACTTGAGAAAAAGAGAGACTGGAGAAAAAGACTATTGACAACTTTTTCTTTTCTGCGGCAATGTAAGACAATTTTTTCTAACCCATTGATGAACTTAATCCATACTTGTGAACGGCGAATTGCATTCATGTTGTTCTTTGAAAGAGGAGCTTCCATGGTGATACCATCAACATTGTTGATGTTAATATCACCCCCGCGTCTTCTTGATTTCCTTCTTTTGATACTATCATCCTTATATGAGTTACGCTCCGTGGCATGAAGTTGCAGATAATTAAGTGATAGTTTCCTGTTCCAAGGTTAATGGGAAGAGACGACGTATCGTCAGCATATATAGTATATTACTTATACAATTCAGAAACAATAAAAAAAAATTAAGATAACTATGATGAATAATTTTCTTTTCAGGAGGGGTGGGGGAGAGTACAAAACGTTATCTACATAGAGAAGCAAAGCACATCACCAACACTGCAAAGTTTTTAATTAAAAAGGATTATAATTAGCTGTGTGCAGACAAAACCAGGGAAAAAAGGTGCCATGACTGCTGCCATTAACTCATTTTGAACTACCATCTGGGACGAAAAATGGTTATTATTTCATTTCACATCTCCAAATCCACCATACTTGGAAAAATGGTAAGAACTACAAAAAGAAAATCATCTACCTTCTTGATGAATACCACAAGCTAAGAGTGAGTGGACCGAAATAGAATGTTCATGTAGAGCATCTTAGTGAAGGAGTAACATTTCTGTACACATTCAAGGTAAATATAAAGCCCTGCAATTAAGTATGACATACTGGTTCATCCGCTTTCCTTTTTCATCAAGAAGGGGTAACAAGGAAGTCCTTGTGGAGAAGTGCCAAGTCAGTGGGACTGGACGTCTTGATGAGGTAACCAACTCTGTTTTACCATGGATCTGAGAACAAAAATGCAAGCATGTCAATGATGCTACACCAGGAAATTTTTAAAGTGCCTGTATGTATGGGTGAATCGATATGTTTGGATTGAGCACAGCCCCGAGGGTTGCAGATGAACAGAGTAAGACCATCTCTACAGATCAGCTCTTGACCTCTCTCTATGCTTTGGTTCCAGGAAAATCAAGGAGTCTTTTTTATCCTTTTTTTGATTTTGCTTGCTAAGCAAGTGCTGTATTCCAAATAGCTACTCATTAACAGGTGGATTAAGCCCGTTAAAATTACAGTAACTCTTACAATCTGCTTATTATCAATCTATGTCTCACTTTTTTATATGTGCATATGATGTGTAAGCAAAAGAAACTATAGCAGCCTCCAGTTCCCACATATCTCAACATGCTGCAAACTAGGACCTATCTCCTTTAACATCAGACAATCTATACAATACATCAGTAAGGATCTTACCAAAAATAGATTTACCATCAACATTGAAACCAGCCACATGAATCAATGAATTCCTAGCAGCCCAAATATGACAAGCTGCAACATACCAAGCTATCTTAAGGATTAAAAGAGAGATGGATTTCCCTCTCATATATTGAGAAGCCCATTGTAACTCCAAACTCCAGCTTTGGATGGTACTTACCACTCTAATTTACTAGACATAATTCCAAATGTCCTTCACAACCAGTACATGAACAAATCCACAGAATTTTTAGCCTCAAGTTCTACTCAATTTTTAGAAATTTTCCATTTAAAACTTCACAAGAACCTGGTCCAAAACGTAGCATCCCTCCCTAACAGGCATCAATGTTTCAGTATTATCTTGAAGAATCACCAAAAAGAGCATTACAAATTAACTACTACCTCCATAAAGAGTCAGTTTAATAGACTACGTGATATTAACGATATCATTTTTGACTTACCTTTGACGTAGAATAAGCGACTTATGTGAATTTGTAATTTGCTTTACAAGTATACTGTGAGGGAGTGACATTTTCAAGACATTATCTCAAAAATTGACAAGGAACATCGCTGATGTCAGGCCAAATAAAAAAGGCTGGTGATACGAAGGGGTGAGTCATGGCAGAGTACCATGTTGATGAGAAAGAAAATGGGGTCGGTAAGCTTTAGTTAGATCATAAATGGGACAAATACTTCTTATATTAGCATGGTAATTGTCTTCCTAGTATGAAATCAAACAGAATTCTGGATCAAGAACTCTCCCTTAAAAATAAATGACTCCCTTTTCAATGCATGGAAAGAAGAAAATATTGGAGGCAAATGTAATCTGCATTTCACATGAAGCTGCAACCCTGAATCTAACTTTCACATAGCTATCAGTATTCAGTAAACTAACTTTGCCTGAAAAAGTAGAAGTTTTAGAGCATGTTTTGACAACAATCATCTGCGAAATTTTCACAACAAATGACAATGATTTTAAAACTAGCCCTGTTAAATAACTTGTGAAAGGCAAGGCCGTGACCCAACTGTCTGCTCTGAGCTCACAGCAAATCATCCATGCCATTGCCATAACATCATTGGACTTATGAGGCAGAGGAACACAAGTATTTTTAAGAACGCTTCAATTATGTTTTGTCCAACATTATGACAATTGTACTCCAACATATATACTTGAGTTTTTTTTTTTTTTGGTGGATGAAGAGAAGACTCTGAATGGGCTCGACAGAGTTGATTGATCTGCCAATGTTGGCAATTAGTTGGTAAAACCAGTTTTTACCAGGTTTCTATTAAGGAGTTCAGTTGAACCAAGAGATGAGCAGTTTCCTCTATGTTTGTTCAATTGGAAAATCTGCAATCTTTTTAAAGAAGCTGCCAGATACAGCACAAGCAACTGGGTAAAAGCAAAAGGAAAGTAATCTAACAAACATTTGAAGTAGTGTATTAAAGGACTGCTTAAGCAAGATGTTCCTTTTTGGGCATTGAATCGGACAAAGCGTATTGACAGTTTCAAATTTATAAGCATTGAAGGGCACTTAGCAGTACCTGGCCGATCCAGCCAGCAAGCTCATCTGCATTTGCAACTGTTGCTGACAGACATATAAGTTGGACTTCTTTTGGGGAATAAATAACCTGGCATATTCTTGCCCATTCAGTTTCCATGGATAAAAGCTTAAGCAGAAAATTTGCAAGCTGCTGAATAGAATGGGGATAAAAGGGAGGAGGAGGAGGAGGAGGACGCGAGACAGAGAGAGAGAGAGAGGGGGGGAGGGAGAGAGGGAGGGAGATTACGCACTATTTCTTCCCAGACTGTCCCCCTAGATATATCACTTAAATAGTGAACTTCGTCCAAGACAATAGCATCCACCTGAAAAAGTCCACTCCCTGAAGAGGCCTTTCCAACACTGTGCAAGAAGACAAATTGCACAATTCAAAATACACAAAGGAAGATAAAGTTATGCAAGGAATATCAAAATTCAATATAGCAATGTGGAAATGATGATTAAGAACTTAACCCATCCCTTGTATACAGGGAGTAGGCATAACAATCAAGAATCAAAAGCACTACTGAATGATTTTTGTGGATCCTAAACAAGAGAGAGATATATCCACAATACCCAAAGGCTGTTCTTAGAACCTGATTATACCTAAACATCCTAGTCACACACAACCAAATTAAACCCACAAAGTCTCAAATTAGTACAGCTATACTGAAACTAACAGCTTCCTTAAGAAAATGTGCACCTCTGATACAGCATATTCCGCAGTATCTCTGTAGTCATGATTACTACTTGAGCATCCTTGTTTACTGCACTATCTCCTGTTAGAAGGCCAACATAATTGTCTCCAAATGTTTCACTGCACCAGGCAAGTATACAGAATGAAAAGTGGCAGATGATTAACAAGAGCAGTGACTTTAACAGTTGATGAAACTCCAATCCACCAACCGAAACTCGCGAAATTTCTGGTTAGACAGTGCCTTGAGAGGAGTCGTGTAGAACAATCGCCTCCCTCTGGCTACTGTGGCCACTGCTGCAGCTTCCGCAATCAATGTCTTTCCGCTGCTAGTAGGCGCCGAAACCACGACAGAAGACCCTCTCAGAAACGCCTCGATCGCCAATCGCTACCAAAACCAATTCACAAATCACTACAAAAACCGGAGAGTTCGAAGGAAGCTCCATAAGTCTCGCCTACAAGACACGGTCCTCCAAAAAGGAGAGGAAAAAAAATAAAAAATTCACCACACAAAAGCGGCGAAACACAATGAAGATGTGAACCTGGAATTTGTCGATGCGAAAGTCATAGACCGAAGCGAGCTCGTCGAAGTCGATGAGCTGAGCGCCGAACTCCCTGACTTCGCTGCAGAGCTTCTCCACTCTCCGCGACTTGGATTCGCTAAACGAGGCGCGCACGCTCGCCGCGGCCTCAATCTCATCCTCGCTCTGCTCGGTTCCGTCGTAGGCGTCGCCGGAGACGTCGTCGTACTCGTCGGCGGCGAACTCTTCGCCGTCCTCGTCCTCGTCGTCGTCCTCCTCCTCCGCCTCCTCGTCGGCGTCGGAGAGCTGGGAGTCATCGGGAAGTAGAGGGGTTGGGGCTTTGTAGCGAGCGCGAAGGAGTGGTTTGGTGCGCAAAAACCCTAGGGAGGGAAGGTAGCGGCGGGGAAGATGGCCGGTCCTGTTGCCGGAGATCGGGAGAGAGAGAGGAAGGGGGGAGAGGATAAAGGAGAGGCTGCGCATGGCGGGAGATTTTTCCGCCGCCGTAGAAACTCCCACGTAGCTTTTATTCCGGATTTGTCATTTCTATGGAAAAAAAAACCCCTAATTAGTACCCAAAATTAATTTTTTAATCGCAAAAAAACTCTAAACTAAGTATATCTATTGACAAATTTATTCTTAACTAATTTTTTTTATCACAAAGGACTAAGAATTAGTACATTTGTGGTAAATTTAGTATATGTTAATTTTTATTAAATTAGATTAATATCGTAAAAAATCACAAACCGATACATTTGTGATAAACTAAATATAAAACTTCAAGTTAATAAATTTGTGAACTACAGTGAGTTATCAAATTCATTAATTTGATAGTAAAATTTAATGAAAACTAATAAGATGGCAAATTAATTATAGGTAAACCAGTTTGAAGATTTTTATGGATAAAAAATTAATTTTGAGTAAATTTATTATAAATGTATTTGTGAAATTAATTTTTTTTTTTTTTTTTTTTCAATCTAAAGAAGATTTTACACAAGTAATCTACATATTTGAGGAGAGAGAAGGTGAGTGTTACCCTCTTTGATGGAAACTTCACAAGTGCGTAAAAGAATATTTTTTAAATCGGGTGCATTTGAAGTGAATGTAAAAAAATAAAAAAAGGTGAATGTGGCTATATTATCAAATTGGGCGGCCTCGAGCGGTCGTTAATATTGCAACTTATCATACTCTGGTTTATTTCACGTTGATTCATAATAGCCTTTTCACTCAAATCACGTCGGCTAGTGGTGTAGCCTCCCTTTACGGCCCAAATTGTCGCCTGAGAGCTGTAATCACTTCGGCCTGCATTTAGTCGTTCGGATTTCTAAACGGGATAGGATTGGATTGGATAGGATAGGATAAGAAGTCAATGGATTTCTTCATATCCCATTAACTGTTTTGTGAACTACGGATTTAAAGTCGGATATCCTATCCAATCTACCGTTTGTTGAACTACAGATTTAGAGTTGGATATCCTCATATCCTATCCAATTTACTGTTTAGTGAACTACGGAGAAGAAAAAGATCAAAGACAATGGAAGATTGAATGGCCATGAGGAAAGATCAAAGAGACGAGGTACAAACATGATTATTTTTTCTCATAAAAAACCTTGCTATCCTTCAATGAACCAGACAGACCAAGAAGCACAGCCTGAAAAAATCACAAAGAAGAAGTGACCTATTAAACATTAACACCCCGAGAAATGCAAACATTTCTTTGTCTCGATTAGAAACAATTAGACCCAACAAAGGCACTGATCAAATAAGCTCTTATTTTAAAAGGCCGTGATCGCAAGGATGGCAGACCCTGAGGACATGGAAGAGAAAACCAGGACACCCCTCGAGAGATAGAGAGGCTAACAAGACGTCACAACAAACAGCACACCAACTTTCCTTCCAAGTCAAAAAGCAACAAGAGACCAGGACGAATGAAACAAACTCGCCGAGAGAGAGAGAGAGAGAGAGAGAGGAAATTTGAAGGGAAAAAGAAGGCAAAAAATGTACCCTGACAAGGAGAAAGCAAGCAGAGGCAAACGAGGAGGAGTACAGGAACAAAGAGCTTGAGTGGCGGGGGTGCTGCGGCTGCTCCAACCAGAGCCATTTGCAAAAGTAGACGAAAGCACAGAGAAAAGCTGAGGATCGCACTGACTCCCCAACGCAACTTAGAGAGGAGCTTTGCTTCCTTCAAGCGCAATGTGGCTCGCTCTGGTTGGCCTTGTTCCGTGTGCTCCTCTGAACGAGTATATATGTACCAACTAATCGAGCATCCCGCTTCGATTGCACCTCGGCGGCCGGGGTGCAATCGAAGCGGGGAAAACATCGTGGTGGGGGAATCGATCGGGAGGGCGACCGACGGGCGAACGCCGGCGGACGGGAGTCTTACCTTGGCGAAGGAAGAAGGCTTTCGTAAAATTTCAATGATGATCGAAGAGCTATTGAGGAGAAGGTTCGTAAAATTTCAATGAGGATCCAAGAGCTATTGAGGAGAAGGTTTCAACGTTGATACTTTGGAAATAGAGGGTCGTCCGTGGATGAACACGGAAAAAGAAAAAAAGTGGTTTTATGTTTCGGATAAAAGAAAAAAAGCGTAGGATTTTATGTTTCAGATAAAAGAAATCTTATCTAACCTTATTCCACCTCCTCCTCGGATTTTTTTATCCGGTCTATATCCCATATATATCCGATCTTATCCTATCTTAGATAGCTACCAAACACGGGATAAGATAAAATATATCCTATCCTAGTTTTTGTCCGGTCGACTAAACGCAGCCTCGGGATGTTCTCTCTCAAATTGAAAATGGTCGTGAGTTAGCAATAATCAACACTAGATAATCACCCGAAAGCGGGTTTTGCTTTCGAAGCTAGGGCTTCTTCATCTCAACAAGCCGAAGCCCTCTCTCTCCTACACGGGCTGCTGTACTTGAGGAAAAAAGTAACTTCGCTCGTGGGGAGCTTCTCTGGTCAACCGGTTCGATGGGTGTGTGAGAGTGATAGTTTTAGTTTGGTGGAGATGGTAACGGGCCGGGCCGGGCCGAACCCCCATGGAATTTGAAGGAAATTATGGGAAGATGCAGAGAAATGTTGCTTCTTTGCAATTTAGTCTAGGTCCTTTATTGTCCACGTGAAGCAAATTGGGCGGCTGACTGGGTGGCCAGATCACACCGGGCTAGAAAACTTCTTGTAAATTGGGTGAGCTCTCCCCCTCTTCCTCTTTCGGAAATTCTCTGTTCGGAATTCTATCCATCGATGTCTTGTAAGACTCGTTTTTCTTATGAATGAATGTAGTATCTCCGTTTGTCCAAAAAAAAATCACCCGAAAGCGGGAAGAAATCGCGAATCTCTCTCTTTTCCCCGTTGGATTTAGATGGGCCGGAAATTATAAATTGAGCCCATGTTATTTATATGGGCTTCGATCCTCTTGCTCTTCATTGGAGCCTAAAATAACTTTAGCGCATCTTATCCTTCGTAGCTTCGGGCCCCACTAGCCTTTTCCCATGTCCTTTCTCACAATTCTGGGACTCGGGCGCATTTGTCGCTGTCCGTCCGGAGCCGCGAAAGCAGTCGGCGGAGACCAACCAATCTTGCCCCAATGCCAGGCTAGCACGTCTCTGTCTACTTTCAGGAGGAACATGTCCGGGAAAACGACGTCGTTTCGCAATTGCAAAATATCTTAATGTCTCTCCTCTCCCAACGACATCCCTTGCTCGTGCGAACCGTCTTCCCATCCTTGCCCCCGTCGATCGGAATGGTCAAAGGTCAACTCTCCGCGGTGGAAAAATTTGAAAATGCAACTGGGAAGACATGGAAATGAATAAACTTCAGCATCGAAGTGGGAGGAAAAAAAAAGAAAATAACTGAGAAACGGCATTGGAGAGAACGAAAAGAGGGCTGATAAAATTTCACGGATTAAATGAGTTCGACACAAAATGGATCCAGCCTGTTCGTTGACATCTAGAGACTTATCGACGTCGAGTTAACCAGCATGACTCACTAACAGCCGAGCTATGCCATGTTTAGGTTCGTCCATATATCCATATCGACAAAAATCATAATTAGAAAAAATTGGGGACTCCGATACCAACACTATTTTGAAAGTATAAAAATGACAATTATTTTTTTTTATAAAAGCGTCCTCTAATTTTTTTTGAATTAGGAAATACTTTAAGAAGAATCCCAAAAAAAGACCCTAGTACACAACCTAATCAAAGAGCTAAACATCCCAGAAAGTACTATTAAACCTGGAAATTTTCTTGCATCCACGAACTCAATTCCTAAGCTCGCCGCAGACGTTTCAGCATACAGCGCTGAAAAAGCCTCCGAGGGCAACGATGTCATTTCATCTATATTCAGCCAACGGCAGCGCGACTTCTATTTTATTGAACCTCCGCGTGCGTGCTCCTCCTCCACCTGCCTCCTCGCCCACCAAGCCAGACCTCCCTCCTCTACCCCCGTCGCTATCTCCCGGCTCTCCCCTCCGCATCTCGACGCCCGAATCGACCGGAAATGGCCTTATCACGGGCAGCCTCGTCTCCGTCGCGCGCCGCCCTCCTCAAGCCCCTCGCCGCTGCCATTTCCTCCTCCCTCTTCCGCCGCCCGATCTCCACGGACACCACGCCGATCACCGTCGAGACCTCCGTCCCCTTCACCGCCCACCGATGCGAGGCCCCGTCCCGGACCGTCGAGACGACCGCCGAGGAGCTGGTCGGCTTCTTCCGCACCATGGCCCTGATGCGCCGCGCCGAGATCGCTGCCGACTCCCTCTACAAGGCCAAGCTGATCCGGGGGTTCTGCCACCTCTACGACGGGCAGGAGGCCGTCGCCATCGGCATGGAGGCCGCCATCACCAAGAAGGACTGCATCATCACCGCGTACCGCGACCACTGCATCTACCTCGGCCGCGGGGGCACGCTCCTGGAGGTGTTCGCGGAGCTCATGGGGAGGCAGGCCGGCTGTTCCAAGGGGAAGGGAGGATCCATGCACTTTTACAAGAAGGATGCTGGATTTTACGGCGGTCATGGAATCGTCGGGGCTCAGATTCCGTTGGGGATTGGATTGGCCTTCGCGCAGAAGTATAAGAAGGACGAGAGCGTGAGTTTTGCCTTGTATGGCGATGGCGCTGCGAACCAAGGGCAGTTGTTCGAGGCGCTTAACATGGCCGCGCTGTGGGATTTGCCGGCTATTTTGGTCTGCGAGAACAATCACTGTAAGATTTTGAGGGTCTTGATTTTGTGCGATTGCTTTGGCGGTGGTGGATAGACGGTCATGCAATCGTATGCGTTTTGCAGATGGAATGGGGACGGCCGAGTGGAGAGCTGCGAAGAGTCCTGCATATTACAAACGTGGAGATTACGTGCCGGGCTTAAAGGTGATTTCTAAGTTTCATTCGATTCTTCCCCAACGGTTGTTCGCATTCACATCGATAGGCTTTCTGTTTGTTTAACGAATTAATTTTTCATTTCTTTTGCCCTATTTTTGGTTTTTTTCACTTGCTGCTGGCTGTTCCAATTGTTTCGGAGTTGTTGTGTTGTTCATGAATAGTTCCGATTTTTTTGGAGTTGGTGCAATGTATACTGAAGAGATATCAAGATAAGGATTGTAGATAGGTTAGTTTATGTAATTTTAACTCTCTTAGGTGTTGTGTTTTTACTGCGCTTGTGTGCATGTACATCGAGAGGATTGTTTGGATTCTGATCTTGCTGAGCAGTAGCATGCATATTACGATATCACTAGGTGCTGAGGCGAATTGATTGATGTCAATGAGATGGGATCTCTCTTGTGTTGAGTTGTCCTGTACTGTTCGCAGATAAATGAGGGACGGGTGGAAATAAACCATACGTAGGTAAGTTCTACCTTGCTGGCCTTGCTCTTAAAGTTGTTCCAGTTACAGTCGTATGCTGTTCAATATAGGAGCATATCGATGGTATCACCTAAAAGAGTGATTCAGTGTGTGCTGGCTTAGAATCCAGAATTTTAGCTAATCTTCAAGATTCGGGAGGACCTTTGATTGATCTTGCCTTGTAGCTGTTATGAAGGTCCAAATATTTCTACGAATTGTTTGGTATGCTGACAGCTGAAGTACTGAAATGAATGATTTTTGGAAGTATGGTAGTGCACAGAATTTACAAGGGTAGGTTACTTTTAGGAAGAAAACGGCTTGCACTATACTTAGATGTTTGATGTTGTGGAGTAGTGGTGGTTCAAAGGTATGTCTTTATCTTCTTAACTGATTACTGGAAGATGTACTCTACTTTTCTGACAATTCTAGTGCTGGATCATTGTTCATAGACCCAAGTTTTTGTCATATACTTCTTCTCATACTCGAGTATTTCTGCAATGTTCACTTTCTTTTTACTCACTTAGTCCAGTGTTTATACCTTACTGCAGGTGGACGGTATGGATGCCCTTGCTGTGAAACAGGCATGCAAATTTGCTAAGGAGCATGCTTTGAAGAATGGCCCTATTGTGAGTGATTTATTTATTTTTTTACATGTTTACCTGCTTGTTAATCATCATAAACTAGTGTTTCCACAATCTTAATGCTTGTACTTACTACTAGTGTTAGCTTTAGAGATAGCCTCTTCTTCCTCTTGGAGTGTCCACTAGTTATATGAGGAGGCTGTAAGTCATCGAGACAAGGACAGTTTCAATTTATTTGTAATTGGTGCAGTCTATATCTTTCCCTCTTTGCTAGGCTAATTAAGTAAAAGTGACACTTCTTTAGTATCTGGCCGACTAACTGGTTGTCTCTTACTACTACTAAATAGTGCCCTCTCGAGATATTCAAATTGCTACCATAGTTGCCAGGATGTTGTTCCGCAATAAAAGATAGACTGCTGGATTCTGCAAATCAAAAGAAGTGGAGAATGATGAGGGTATAGTATCTCGATGACTTGAGAATAGGTTGGAGGCTTCTAGCACCCATGTTATTGAAAGTGAATCACACATGGATGGAGGTTTGATCGAATTTAGAGATGCGGACCGGCATTTGCTTGAGATTCCAACAACATAAACATAGAAATTGAAGGTATGTTTTGGTTCGTAAATGATGTGGATTGTTAGAAGGAGCTATTAAATGGTCATTACCAGCATCAGGCAGTGTAGAAGTAGAATGTTTGAGGTACTGTTCACTTAAGGATGTGATATCTAAGACATTCTTGGGAGGGAATAGTGGCAGTTGAGTTGTGACTCAGCCCAACTTCATGGGAATGTGTGGGCTTGAAAGGTGTTGAGCATGTTTGGGACATGGGAGCTGGTTTTGTGGATGCAGCATCCATTTTTTCACCTGCTGGTGCTGCATAGTCAGGTTGTCATTCTGTGATTAAGTACACAAAAGTATTTGCTTATGTAGAGCCAGGAAAGGCCAAGGGGGCTACATGTTCATTCATTAAAAGCATTATAGAATGTTGAAGAATAAGAAGTTCCTGGAGTTGGTGATTGGCCATTATCGTAGCATCCTCGTTGTCATATTGTCCTGTTCATAGGAATGCAACACAAAAGACTCATGGTACTTGGCTTGTTCTCTGTCCACTCTCTCTCTCTCTCTTTTTTTTTTTTTTACGGGAAATTGTAGTATGGAATTTCTAGTGTTTACTTGAGCTTTCTAGTTAGGTGCAAATTGAGATGTAAGTAGTCAGTTATTCCAATTGATAGTTACTTGCCTTGTCTGTACTTGATTTTCCCTCTAACCTCTGTTACTCCAACTATTAGGCCCCACATGCTTGTTTTGACACGATAGAACATAGATGATAGGTAGGAGTATGCATCTGCTTCATCTCTCTATCTCAAGGATTGCATGCCTTTTGAGAATTCATCATGGACTCCCTCTTGCATGAAATCATGCCATGCTTAAATGATGGAGAGAAATGCTGAAGTTTACAGAGTTTCAGGAGATCATCCACACTGTTTTAGATGTTCTCTGACAGGGGAATGTATCCACAGATCCAGGTTTCTAAATAATTTATTTAGAGGATTCATGCTATCAAACTTAGAATTAGACTACTCTGACGAGCCATTTTCTCATGGCACCTGTATCTTCAATCCAAGAAATATGGATGTTATTAGGTGCTGAATTGGTGGCATCCCTTGCAATTTTCTTTCAGGCAGCTGGTTCTTCCACCTGTCTGAAGCTTAGCGAATCTTCTCTTGCTATTTGGCATTTTTCTTTTCTGGTCTTGAGCAAAGCATCAGTGTCCCTTCTTTGCGATGTGCTCTTGCTTTGAGTGAGTGAGTAGAATACTTGAGGCTGCCGGGGAACTTTTTGTTAACTTATGTTTAACTTTCTTCTTTGATTTTTGAAATCTGTACCTTCAATCTCATATTTAAAAACATTTAAATTTGATATAACCTACTTATTATAGCCATGCTCAGCTAAGAGAGTTCTTTATCGTGTATTTACTGTAAATGGAAAGTATGGATTTTTCTATGTTTACAAACTAGTGCAAATACCAATTCATCATCACATTTGATGCTGTGTTCAGATTCTTGAAATGGACACCTATAGGTATCATGGCCACTCCATGTCTGACCCTGGGAGCACATACCGTACTCGTGATGAAATCAGTGGCGTCCGACAGGTGAATACATGGTTGTGTTTGATAAGGATTTTGCCATTGTTGACTTCAGGATTTAATATTGATATTATTTGCCCTTTAGGAGCGTGATCCAATTGAAAGGATTAGAAAGCTGCTATTATCTCTTGACCTGGCAACAGAAAAGGAGCTGAAGGTAACTTTCTCAATCTTGATTCATGTATACGTGGGACATGGTT
The DNA here is from genome assembly GCA_014182725.1 of Eucalyptus brandiana. NCBI lineage: Eukaryota > Viridiplantae > Streptophyta > Magnoliopsida > Myrtales > Myrtaceae > Eucalyptus > Eucalyptus brandiana. The sequence continues at coordinate 38,870,238 of CM024669.1, forward strand.
AGCACCGAATATTTTATAATTTGCATGGTTAAATGTCAAAAAATTCATTTATGCTGAGGATAGTGAAGAAGCATTTTGGAGTTCAAAAGATTGTTGCAATGCGGATATGAAGCCTTTACTTTCCTTTCTCATTCTAATTTGCTGTCCATATTTCCATGTTTTAGGATATCGAGAAGGAAGTAAGAAAAGAGGTTGATGATGCCATTGCTCAAGCCAAGGTAAGAATCATGTTTAGATTATTCTGATTGTTGGGAGGTAACTATCTTGAGCAAAATTAATAATCTAATTGGTCAGTTTGCTTAGCATTTGTTGGAAGTAATTGTGCTCACTTAGATGCCATCACATGTGTTTTTTCCTCTTCTCCAGGAAAGTCCAATGCCTGATCCATCTGAACTGTTCACCAATGTGTATGTGAAAGGTTACGGAGTTGAGGTAATTCTTATTAGATTTGTCTCATGTCATTTATCATGTTTAGGGAGTTTTTCTTTCAGAATTTTTCATTTGGGCCTGCTATTGGCTTGGCCAGTGAGATGGGGCACAATGCTATATGATAGTTGGTAGCGCTTCCAAATTCCAACTACAACAAAACGTGTTTTCCTTATTAAAGTAGATACTTGATATGCTGAAACATGCTTCTACAGATATCTTTCAATCAAATATTGCCTGAATACTTTGTATGATAATGTTTTACGAAATCCGTGGGCCAAGGAATTGGAGATACAACTCCTGCGGTCCACCATTTTGAAGGTTCAACTTGAAAATTTGCTTTTGGTCTTGAAAAAGAAATAATTCCATGTTCACATAACTATACCATCAAACTAATTTTTTATTAAACGCGAGTCTTTTTATATAACAAGCTTGCAACATGAAATTGAGGACACGTAATGGAATCAGTTGGATCAGATGAAGAATGTCTTGTTTTTCCATAGCTATCTGAGTGTCAGAATGCTCTGGCATTAGTTTTCGCCTCGGATGAACATGAGATCTCAGTGTTCTTTGTTGTCCAACTAATGACTTTTTTTGGCATAAGAATACTATACAAGTGAAGTTGCTGGGACTTTTCTCTTTTGGGATTTGAATTAAATCTTTTGTATGAATGAGGCAAATCAAGGAGTGGAATTGGGTCAATTTCTGCACCTGGATGTAGGAAGTTTTCTTGTGTACGCAGAAGAAATCTGCAATCAAGGAACAACTGAGCGAAGATCGAATTTTAACATGGTTAACTAGGAGACCTACTGCAAATAAATTTGATATCAAGATTAATTCATTGTTTTTCACTGTGTAGCCCTCATAGAGAAGATAAGCGTGCATGTGTGTATAAGGTCCAGAAATGCATTTTAAAATGTAGATGATTATCTTTATATTTCAATTTGTAATCCTGGTTTCTGAATCTACTGCAGAGCTTCGGAGCAGATAGAAAAGAAGTGAGAGCTGTGCTTCCATGAAAGTGAATTTTTTTGGGAAGCATCAAGAAGTGTTTGACCTCTGCAGATGCAGATGCCAAAGTCACGAACAAAAGGAAGAATAACAGGTGGAACCAAGATGATTGCCAATTTGTGGCCTCCCTGTTGTCTTCTTTTTTTCTTTTGGTATGTGTAGCTGAGGGAAACTAAAATAATTTTTTACTTTTCACTTTGCCTTTTATGCTTTGTCTATTTTTTGGGGTTTCCCGGTTACTTCTTTTCTTGGGTTGGAAAGGTTCAATGAACGTGCCAAGGTTATTTTGAACACATATCATAGTGCCCTTTACGAAGGTCCGTTAGCAATTGCCATGCTGTTCGTGTTCTGCCAAAATAAAAGAGCATTGATGAAATTCACTTTTACTCTGAGCACAACAAGAGTTTTGGACCAGCGGTTGAGGGCTATGAATCTTTCCACACATTCTCTGGGTTGTGCTCCTTTAGTGTGGCTGTTGCCTGGATGGGCCGCTAGGTGACATCTGGTTCCCTTTTTTCATTTCTTGGTTGGACAGGAGTACTACGATGAAGTCCAGTGAATTTCTCCTAGGTTATATTGCTCTGAAGTGAGCAGAGTCTTCATTTTCCTGTGACTTGTAGTATTTGATATTTCCTTAGCCATCCTTGGTGAAATTCTGGGGATCTCTCAGCTTTTAGTGTTACCTTCCTTGTGTTAAATTAATCGGTACCTTTCCTGTAGAATTCCTCTAATTTATGTTTGCTAGCCGAAACTGTTGTGATATCGATTCAGGGTGGTAATATGGAAATCCTGAGCAATATTTGCATAATAAGATGCTTCGTTTCATGGATTGGTAACTAAACATATTCTACTTTTATTCTTTCTTTCCACCAAGTACAGGCAATGAGCCCTATTCATCTAATAGGCTTCTCTACTTCTCTCTGTCAAGTCCATGCTGACAGCAAAAGAAGTTGGAGAGAAAACGCTTGGGCATGTTCTCAGTCTTTCCAAGCAGTACTGAAGAGTCTGCTTCTTATAATTTTGTGGCAAATGATTCATAGTGAGATAAAGGGTAGGTCTACTCGGTAGGGAGTATTCTTTCTAGTGGTTGTGAGTCTCCCGGTACCCTTACTGGCTTCACCTGACATAACGGCAAGTGTATGTAATCAATGCAGTAAGTAGCCACGGGCGAATCTGTTGATATTGGGTTGAGGCGTATTGTTTACTTGCTCTTGGGCATGTCTGAAAAGAAATGAGTCTTCCAACTGAAAGAACTCAATTTTCCTTTTTCTGTGACCTGGAATTTCTGAGGCTCGACGATGCTACGGGAGGTAATAATTAGGTCTTTGATGGTCTCGTTGCTGACGGTTTCGCACTGGATAGTCATAGCTTCAATTGCTATTATGTTGATTTGAGTGTTGAAATGCATATTCTCCGAAGAAAAGAGTAATGGTTGCCAGAATTCGGAAAATTGCCGTAAAAACTTTTTTGCATGAAAATGAGATGGAAGTTCATACTGGCTTATGTTTAGTTGGTCTCGTATATGCTTGCTGGGCATGTCATTTGCGATGCTTGTTAAGTAGTGCAAAGCATTTTCACACCACATTTCTGTAAATATTAAGCCATCGTACAGCGTAACAAGCTCTCATATTCAAGCTCACCATTAATACAAGTCAACTGATCAAATCCATCTGTCGAAAAAAAAAAAACTGATCAAATCCATCCTACATAATTAAAAGCCTCATCGTGAAGAGCATGCTTTTCCACAAGTGAGAATTGGATAGCTTCTTCGTGCTACTAGAATAATTCAACCAACGGCTGTATATTTTGTGGTTTCTACTAGTAGAGACAGCTTTCATCCTCCAAGGTTCTTGCGGATTTTGGCTATGTCTTGCCCCGTAATCTGGAACGCTTTTCCTAATACTTCGTCAGGTATCCATGGTTTCGACACGAACGCAGCAACTGAAGCAATTTGAGCTCCTGGGTTTTGACTACTGAGTCCTGAGATGGCCAATGCTGGGTTTTTCGAATCATAGTTGTAGAGGTAATGAATCAGACCTTTAGGGAATACAAATGACTCGCCCGGTCGCAGTATTTGCGTGAACAGGCGGTAGGAAGTGTCCACAAAGCCAACACCGATCACCCCCTCGAGGCAAATGGTCACCTCCGAGGCCCTTGGGTGCGAGTGGGGTGGCACCAGCCCGTTGCCCGCCATATCAATTCTAGCCATGGTCAAGCCCATGGTATTGAGCCCCGGCAAATTGGCTGTGTTTGTGAGCGTGACATTGAACCCGAATTGGTTGGCCTTTGTGTTGCCTCGCCTGGATAGAGCAGAGGTGGTGAAATGGGAAATGCTAGCTGAATCTGGGTTGATGCAGGGCGCACCATTGACCGAATAAGGACTCTGGTTTCTCATGTCCGCAATGCAGTAATCTTGAAGCGGATCTGGGTCGGCTCGGGCATGGCTCAATATAAGAGCTAGGACGACCAGCGTCCGAAGAGGGGAAGGTGTAACCTTAATGAAGGCCATTGGGCTGATATAAAGATATGGGTTTTTGGCGCCCGGATAGGACTTTAGGAGGAGCCGTCGCATGTTATATATAGAAGCTGTCGGAGGGTGATGCGTTGATGCGATAAGAATGAAGATGTTGTGATGTCATGGGATTGAGTAACTTAAGAGCATAAAAAAGAAGGGGAAAAGGAGCGAAGGCAAGTCTAAAGGGATTGAGTTTCAAGTCACAAAAAAGGGCTACAAGTTGTGACGGCACGTGCTATATTTCTATTGGTCAAGTGGGATCAAACTAGCAGAAGTTTCTTTAGGATGCTCTTACTTCAATGTCCGCAGGACCGCAGCCACAAAAGATGCAGGAAATGAAAGTGTGTTTGATAAGTACGTGGGGCAAAGAAATAAACGGACAAGTTTTATCTGGGCCCATTTCTTAACCCATGTTTAATTGAATCATAAATGGGTTAGTTATATTAAATAAATTAATTCGTAAGTGAGTTTGGACATAATATGTGCATTAAAAGAGTCATAAACAAGGTTACAATATACCTAAACTTAACTCACCTTTATGACTTTTTCTTCATTTTTTTTTTATATCATTTTTGCTCAATCTCGTACTCGCTTACTTCATATTCTCATCTTAGTTTGGGTATGATTTTATAATAATATGGGTTGAGTTTGGTATGAATCATTAGATTTACATTATATAAAAATGGATCAAAACGAGTTAAATTAGTCTAATTGAATTGAACCATTTTTAATCCGACTCATCTGTATGATGGGTCTAGCCTTACCTTGAGTCAAATTAATTGGGTCTTAATGTATCTCTTGTGCAATTGAATGTTGGACTCAACTATGCTTATTGTGGAGGATAACGTTTGGTGTGGATCTAAAGATACGTTTGTTTCACTGAAAACTTAATAACAAAGAAAATATTTCCGAATGAATTATATTCAAAGAAAATAGTTAATTTTCATTTGTTTGGTAATTTTGGGAAAGTGATTTCCATCTTACTAGAAAAGAAAGTCATTTTCACATAATTAAGCTTGTTGATTTTAGTCTATGGAAGACGTTTTCTATAGATCTATTAATTTTCATCATCCAAATACTAAAAAATCGGAAAACAATTTCCATGGAAACAGTTTTCCTTCGAACAAACGGACTTAAGAATTAGCTTATCAAGAAATGTTACTGATCCTTATTAGTGGTTGAGTGTAGCTCACTTGTCTCGATACCCGCTATAATCTAACAATTCGCATACTACTTTAAGATAATAGTAAATGGAAAGCTAATTACTTCATAACTAGAACAGGGGATACCGCAGTAACCAGCACAGTAAACGAAATGCTTGGATCTAATGCGTTGGCAAAATCTATATGTTACATTATATAAGACTTGTGACCATTCGATGTTACACTAAAACATACATAAGTGCCCAACTTAAGACCTTGTACAACTTGACCATCCAATCCGGCGTTTAATAAGCATTTCAGGAGCACAGGACCAGGAGTGCATGTCAGAAACACATGCTGGAGATCAGGACCCGGCCTTTTCATTTAAGATCTCGGTAATGAGTGGAAAGGAGGGTCAAATCTTCATTTGTCCAAAGTCAAACCCCCCAACTTTTCAAAGTGTATCGATTTTGACTCACTTTCTTAGAAATTCATAAGAATGATTAACGAGTCTTTGCGGCACTCTCGCTTGGATTAGGGCTTATTGCCAAAAATAATGAAGCAATAATGGATGTTACCACATACGAGGTGAATAATCAAACTCGACGTACTAAAACCATCAAAATCGTAACAAATTTAATGACTCGAACCGAGAACAAGTACCAAAGTCAAATTCTCCTTTAATCCACCATCTACCCATTAACATCCCATTCGTACCCCACTCTTTGCTTATGCTTCAACTTTCATTTTTTTTTCCCTTTTCTGCTGGACTTCAATTTTCGCAAACGTAACCTAAGAAGCACTACACTCTCTAGAAGCTTCTGTGTCGTGTCCGACACGCTCCGACACGTTCCGACACGTAGACAACCCTCCCGACACGTAAGTCCGAAATTCTGACACAGAACTCCGACATGCACGGGGTCAATTTTAAAAATTTTCAATACTTGAGGGATCAAAATATAAATATATGAAAAAATAATGAAAATAACAAAAACAAAGGGAAAAAGAAGAAAATTTTCACTCTCAAGCTTCTCACTTATAAGTTTTGGCATTCCCGTGAGTGACGATGGAATGCCCCTCTTCTCGCCGGTGTCACTTCGCTGCCCCCGCAGAATTAAAGTTGTGAATTTTTTTTTATTTATTTCCACCTCTCGCAAGCATCACTTGCGAGCTATCTCTTTGGTCACATTTTCCATAGCGAATTTAATTGTTTCCTTTTCTTTTGGTTGTACTTTGAGAGTTTTTGTTTTGGATTTTCATTTTTCTCGAACCTTATTTTGCAAAGGAGTTCAAGTCAATTTATATCATGAACTCCGAACTCGGTCTGGGATTATAAGAAATCTCATTAATTTCCGATAAATGTAAGAAAGTAGGACATGTTCCTTCAAATTTACTTTTTTGCATTTGCAATTTTTGAATCTTATTCAATCTCTGTCAAATTAAAATAATAAATGATATTAGCAAATGTTAGATTAATATTTTTGGTATAAATTAATTATGTACTCTTTTTATTATTATTTATTTATTTTTGCATATATACATAAAAATATATATTTAATATATAAAGCATCAAAATTTTTCATTTTTTAAAAAATAACGTGTCGTATATTGTGTCTCTGTCGGTTTTACATAGGTCTTAGCACCCTGAAGGGTAACATAGAGACCCCTCCCAACTGAGCTGTCTAACCTTCCATCGGCTGCAATAAATTCAAAGCGTCGTTTGTATTTATGATCCCACTGACATCGGCACCAATATCCAAAGAAATTTCTTCTGAGACGGAGGCGAGTTCACGGTATTTTGCGCTCCTGATGCATTGACTGAACGCCCCCTTTTTGTTCTTTGTATTCATCACCACGATAAAGATTTCAATTTTCGAGGGGGATGGGGTGTCCACGTCGCATTAGTTGAACCAATTCAATCCGGTGGCCCACAGGGAGTGGGGAGCAGTGAGATGCGTCATTGAATCAGAGGCTCATAATGTAATTCAGACGGTCCCCCATCGGTGGTGGGGCCTCGCCTTTACCCATCATCTCCTTCCAAATCTCTAAATAATAAGATGTGCGCCTCAGCTTGATCCCAACGAATGATGCAGAAGAGTTCAAAGGGGAACCGTGGGAAAAGGTTGCAAAAAAGCCAAAAAGAGGCACCCGTATTTGGAATTTTAGTAGTTCCTGTTGCCCAGCTTCATCATTGAGCCGCAACAGTTCGCAGAGTACTAAGGAAAAATGCTTAATTTCTGATCATGGAAACCGCTCTTTGGCTCGACCAGAGATCGCATCCGAGGAAGCGAGGAAGGGGTCTAAAATCTGGCCAAGGCGACTATCACACGATGAGCACTAGGGATGCACAAGAGACCGTCGTTACTCGATCAAATTACTTCAATATTTCATGAGAATTAGGCATTAGAAGAAATGATTTCGACACTTGTTAAATATACATTTTGATTTTCATACCTTTGGTTACCCATACCACTAAAAAGAGCAGCAACTTCATTATTTGATTGCTCGATATAAAGATGTCTTCACGATATTTATTTACCAAAATGGCATCGCCCATCCTTTGTGCGGAAAGCAGGGAGTAAACATGACAAAAGCCAAAAAAGGCGGTGGCGAAAATCTCCATCTTCTGATCATGGGCTTCATCATCATGTTAGGTGTCTCCACAAGTACCGCAAGCGGACAAGGTTCTCTCTGTGAGTCAGTGTGGAAAAAAAAAGCTGTGGGGGAGAGAGAGAGGGAGAGAGAGAGAGAGAGAGAGAGGGTGCAAAGCCTTGCAGGCAAGCAACACGAACCCCAAACACATGCTCGTTCGCTTCTTCTTTTTGTCCTCATCGTTCCCGATGATCTCTCCTTCTGACCCATTTAAGAAAAACCCCTCATTCATCGTCCTGTCGCCGTGCATGTAGTTGAACGAAGTTTGTCCCTTCTCTAGTTACCCTGAGGCGGTGAGATCTCGATTGAGGTACCGCCCGTTTGCGCTTTGGAATTTGTTAAAGAACCCAGTTGGTTGAATCTTTGGTATTGTCCCTGTTGTGTGAGCATATCTTTGTTCTTTTCTCCTTTGATATGGGGGTGCAATCTTGTTCTGATTAGTTTTTGGACTGTGGGTAAACTCTGTTCATCTTGGTGGTTTCTTCTTCTGGTCCGTGATCCGAGCAGATGGGTGAGAGTAGAGCTTCAAATGCTGCTCTCGAAGTGTCGGTTTCGTTCGGTAGGTTCGAGAACGATTCGCTCTCTTGGGAAAAATGGTCGACTTTTTCGCCGAATAAGTACTTGGAAGAGGTCGAGAAGTGTGCGACTCCTGGATCAGTTGCCCAGAAGAAGGCCTACTTCGAAGCCCATTACAAGAAGATTGCTGCCCGGAAAGCAGAGCTGCTGAATCTGGAGAAGCAGATGGAGAATGGCTCTCCCGGATCAGATGACCGGGAATGCAAAGATCCGGGGAGTGAAATTAATGAGGGCATTTTCGAGATTGATGGGTCGAATGATGAGAATTTGGGTGGGGTGATTGAGCAAGTCGAGGACTCGGTTGATGAAGTCGGTCAAAATTCTATCGAAGAGCAAATTCATGATGTTGTCGTCGCAGTGGAAAACCCAATCGCACCGGTTGAGGGAGTCGAAGAAGAACCAGATTCGAGCCGGAGCGTAGATCGGCTGAACTTGGAAAAGCTAGAAGATGATGAATTTGTGAAGGAGGTAGTACAAGAAGTTCCAAATGGATCTTCAGAAGCGAAGGAACTTCATCCGAATGTTAAGAATGACGTGGTCAAGGCCAAAAAGGTTCAACAGGAAAATGTGAGATTGAATCTGATCAGAAAGCCTCAAAAGGTAAGGCAATCAAGTGTCTTTCTTTTGTTTTCTTTTTCTTTCTCTACTGAATCATGACTGTATATAGTCAGGTTTTATGTGCTTTCTAAGTTTGACCTGGTCATTAATCTCTCTGTGCTTATGTTTTATAGATCAATCCAGCCGGTAAGGTGAGAAACACAACGAATACAAAGAAAACGCCGGATTCGCTGGTTGTCAAGTCATCATCACAGGCATCTTTCCTCAGGTTATCTAAGCCAACTTCCGCTTCCACTGCAAAATCTGGAGCGAATCCTTCGGCAAAGAAGGAAACAGTCCTGACGTTACCCCGGAAGAAGAACCCTCTCAATGTAGAGATCAAGAAAGTTCCTCCTAAATCACTGAAGATGTCCATTAGTTCAGATTTCACAAATTTCAGTCCATCCGATATCTCCACGTCGAGGAAATCTCTAATTATGGAGACAATGGGCGATAAGGACATTGTTAAACGGGCATTCAAGACTTTTCAGGGCAGTCCGGCATTGTCGAAATCATTCTGTGGAGAGAGATCTTCTGTGCCAAAGCCAGTGAGTTTTCATCAATCCTATCAAAAGAACTCTTGAGCTGCTCTAGTTTGCATTTCCAGACTTTAGTGTATGTCACTCTGCAAGAAGTTGAACCAAACTTTCGATGTGTGATTCTCTTGAAATTTTCCATGTGCAGGCCCCTTCACTGGTGACTGACGCAAGGGATTCTAATTCTGCGACCGAACAGAAAGGCAAAGACGGGTAAAGTTAATAGCCGGGGATCATTTTGAAGAAGCTTACTTACTTATAGTAATTATGATAGACCTTTTAATTTGTAAAATAGTAGTTAAGCAATCATTATGATAGACCCTTTGAATATAACAATAGGGGATCGTTTTGAAGAAACTTACTAACAGAAAACTGAAACTACTGAATGGGGGCAATGTGATGTAATTAAGCAACTTGTCTTCCTCTGTATTGTTAATATAAAGCAGACCAGCTAATATATAGTCAACATGATATTTTCCTTACGTTCAAACTGAAAAAATCATTTACCTGATTCTAGTTTACAAGAAGTCTAGTTTGGATAGTTTGGTTGCTCATGGAAAGAGCTAGCGGGCTTACTTTGTTATAGGACTGAAAAGGAAATTAGTCTCAGTTCCTTCACAACAATAATGATGACGAAATTATGGATCCAGTACTGGCTTTTGCAAGTAAATTTCCAAAAGCTTATGACATTTTCTCCTTTTATAGCCAATTTGTTGGTTCATGGGATCTGGTCCCTTGAGCGCCCAGATGTGATTAATGTTTCTTTTTATGTAGTGTGTAATATACCTGTTTTCCATATCAGCTTCTTGGATTATGAGAGACTGTCCAGTTCAATTTTTTTTATCTTATTGTTGTTTTTCTCTCCTAATCTGGTCCAGCAAGAATAAATTCATTCATACTAACCATTCTTGAGAATGTCTGTGTCTTTCTGGTATTTGACATTCGGCAACCATATTCTGTCAAAATATGTTTACATTTGCTTTTTTCTTTTCTTTGTTTATAGACCTAATCATCTTAATGGTCCCATTGCATGAGTTTGACGCATCAGCAACACAATAGTTTGGGAAATTAGGAACTTCTGTTGATTCCTATTTACACCATTCCTGAAGTGGAGATATGTCAAAAACGGGGTCCATGTTATGCCTAAAGACTTTATAAGACTGCACATTTCTTTTTGCATGATTCGATTTGCTAGCTGGTCTAGAGTTCCAGTCTCGTCCTTTTATTCTGTCAAATTCTCACTGTGGGAAACCCACACAACAGGCAAACCAAAACTGGAAGTGTAGGCAAAAAGGTTCCTAAAATTCTTCCTTCTTCTTTTGGATCGAGAAGCGATGGACGGGCAGAAAAGAGGAAAGAGGTATTTTAGGAAATATCATTTACAATTCCCCTCTCATTTTTCTGTCGTCGTGCATAAATTTATCTCTCTTTTTGAATTCACACCAGGTTAGGAAGAGCCTGGAGGAGAAATCTATTGTCAAGGAAGTAGAGAAAACACGCCTTCAATCAAAACCAAAGGTACAAGTAAACGATTCACATGATTTTGTGATGAATATTTTGAAAGCTTTTGTGATGAAGCTTTAATGACTTTGGCTCGGATGATTTTGGATGATTACTTTTCCTTTGATCCACTGCTTCTGTCCAAATGGTTGTGCAATAAGTATAAAGATTCATGGCCTTTTTTCCTGAACCCGAATGATTCTGTCCAGGAAAAAAAGGAGGAGATGAAAAAATTAGGGCAAAGTCTCAATTTCAAGGCTACGCCCTTGCCGGCTTTCTACCAGGGGCAAGCTAAATCTAAGAGCTATCTTGCTAAGGTAAATGATCTCTATTCATATAGTTTGCACAGATTGGGCATCGTGTTGATTTGTTCTTCAGCTCTGCAACTTTAAGAACTAATATCATCTAGTAAGACTTGGCGGCCCTTCATTGCTTTGCCAATTCGGAGTTAGGCAAAATCCCACCCTGATATTTCTAGGCACTCGCTATGCACAATTTCTGAGAGATCACGAACCCTTGTTTATTGACAAGTTGTCCTAATGTCCCCAATAAGAATATAGTGGTTTTATTTTCTTTTGGTTTTGTCAATCGCTATGGAGAGAGAGAATCCATAATTACACATCACAAAGCACCACCACTGGGTTTTCGAACATCACATAATTTTGGCATGAATTCAGCCTATGGTGTTTCAAGCTTGCCATTTTCAGAAACAGAATTAACACTGCTGATAAAGATGTTTATGAATTCAATTTCACAAGATTGGCACGTGTTTTGTTTACAGGGAAGTTACAAGAGTGAAACTCGTGGTTGAGCAAAGTTGAATTGGGAAGAAAGACGAGCTCTCCATGAACAGATGATCGGATAGAGAGACCGAAAGGTGTGTTACTGATATGAAGCTTGGACTGCTCAAGTAGACAGGAAAGTATAGCTGAACAAGTTGGACCAATGCCTTGACTCAGTTATCCGACATTGAGTCCAGGGTGAGTGGCGGATTTGTACATAGGGATATCTAGAGCATAGACAATAATAACAGTCAGTGTCGATAAGTCGGTGACTGTCTCAATAATTTAATGGAGTTAAGGCTTAGCTCTCTTTGTAGTGTCATTAGTTAAATTACACGTCTCTAGTTTATCATGAAATTATATGCACTGGGCAAGTGAACTTTGATGCTTATATGATATCTATTATGAAATCTTACCAAGATTTCTTCATATGATCTTGATTTGAGACATGAACATCATGGAAATGATGTGAATACCAACTGAATTCTGTTCAGTAATGAAACAAGTTCATGTGTGTTTCTGTAATCCATCCAGCCATAAGCCAAAAAGAGGGAGGTATGCTATGCTGAAGCTGAGACCGAATGAAAGAATCTTTGGTATTCAATGAAAGAAGATATGATTCTAGTAGTTGACAATCACAAAAAGGGCGATGTACATTGATGATTTACGAAAAGAATCTGATGTCTATCTTGGATGGGTGAAAATCACTTTGGTCAATTCATCAATATGGTGAATGAGAACTATGTACAGCAATCGATTCGTTGTCGTCGAGGTTCTTTAGAACTCCGCATCAGAGTCGCTGGAAGTGCTTCTCTTAAACTTCTTCTGCAAGAAATGCGACGACAAGTCTGGAAACCTTGCGGGAGACTTCGCTGGTGACTTTGGTGATGCCGACGGCGGCAGTGCAGAGCTTGCCATGGCGGTCTTCCTCCTCTGCAAGTTCCGAGTGATTTCGACGCACACCTGATCGACCATCCGTAGAAAATCTTTGACCACGGTGAACAAGTGAAGCGGTTTCTCTCCATTTCGTGCGGATGCTCCCGATTGATAATACTCAGTCGTCCTCTTCACGAGCTCCATCGCTTTCCTCTGCTCTTCCCTCAAAGAGCTCAATTCTTCTTCGGCCGATTCAATGAATCTCCCCAGCTCCTTGCCGAATCCACTGCCGTCACTTGCACATAGATCCGCAACTTGCCGGATCTCCGTGATACCGCGTGCTAGTTCCGCGCAAGAGGAGGCGAAGCTGTCGTAGTCGATCATCGCTGCTTTCTTCACGTTAGAGAACTCGGCGCTGAGTCCTCCTACTATTGGCAATCCCATCATGATGTATTCGTTCTCTCTTTCGTCTTTGGGCTTCGAATTCTCTGAATCTGTGCTTGAGCTGGTGCTTCCACGACTGCTCGTTCGGCTCAAGCTATAATTCCGATTGAGAACACACTGCTTCCCCTCGGATCGCACAACTTGTTCCACTACAAAGTGAAGCAATGTGGTTTTGCCGTCGGTGCTTTTGACGTCCGACAGCTTTGTCAGTGCATTGAGGTTGAATGCTTGCGCGTTGCCTCTGGAAGTTCCTGCATTCATTCGGTTTCCGGCTTTGAGGATCGCTTCTAGAAGCTTTACAAAGAGTCCGCGAGTACGAAGCTCCTCGCATGCGAGTTCCAGAGTCCGGATAGATCCCTTCAGGTGGAGGATGTCCGACTTGAAGTTCGATCTGAAAAGCATGGCGTTAAAGCGAGCAAATGCCGATGGAACCGACTTGAGGAGGTGGTACAGGTAGGACTCTGCATCCGCAAGTCTGGTGGTGTCTCCGTCGAATTGAAGGATCTGAGACTGTTCTTCTTTCGTTGGCGCAACCTTGTTGAGCTTCTCGAGGACTTCGATGCTTAGGCCTTGATCTTCCCTGACTGCATAGAGGATCTCGTCGCGGGAAACTCCCAGGGTTTTGAGCACAATCGCAATGTTCTGCGACTTGCGAGAGTCCAGTATGAAAATTTTTGAGGACGGATTCGAGACGGATTTGGCAGTAGAAGTCGAACCCGAGGAGGTCCCTTTTTCTCGAGCGGAGTTCTGATTGCCTGGAATGAACCCAAACAGATCTTCCATAAGATCATCATCGAACCTGCAAGTGCACCCAAAATTACATTAATCCTAGATTCGTCGAGCCTGCATAATTTTGGACATGATCGAACTGTTACATTATCTGAGCTTCAGGATTGAATTGTCGCAACTCAAGTTTTCGATTGAAGTCTACATGTATAGGTGTGATGTTCATAAATGTAACTGCTTGCAGACATTAATTCAGAAACAACTCTGCAATTTAGGTGAAAAGAATCGGAATTTACCTGAAAGAACCGTCGCCGACCTTGTCCCAAACCATGGAGTGATCAACATTGGCGTCAAACTTCTCCCAGTGAAGAGGCTTCAGTTTCACCTGACCAGGCGAAGCTGAAGGCTCTCCCTGTTTCCCCTGCTTTTCGAGTCCTTTTGTTAGAGCCGGTGGTCTTTTTGATGAATCCAATCCGCGCAGTTTACTCGGTGGAGGTGGTGGTGGTGGTGCTACTGGTGATGGTCTTGCTGGCAGTGGGGGAGGTGGTGGTGCCGCTGATGGCAGACGTGATGGAGCTGCCGGGGGCTGTGGCGGCGGCCGTGGCGGCGCTGGTGCTGCTGATGGCAGACGTGGTTGTGCTGCTGGCAGTGATCGCCGTGGCGGTTCAGCAGTTGAAACCGTAGAAAAAGTCGATGGTTCCTGTGGTCTCCTAGGTGGTGTCGGTGGCGGTTGTGGTGCCTCTGATGGCGGACGTGATGGAGCTGCCGGGGGCTGTGGCCGTGGTGGCGGTGCTGATGATGGCAGACGTAGTGTAGGTGGTGCTGGTGGTGATGGCGGCGGCGGTTCAGCAGTTGAAACCGCAGAAAAAGTCAATAGCTCTTGTGGTCTCCTAGTTGGTATTGGTGGCGGTGATGGCGCCTTTGATGTTGGACGCGATAGGGCTGCCGGGGGCTGCAGCAGCGGCAGTGGCTCCGCCAACAGCGGACGTGGTTGAGGTGCCGCCGTCGGGGGCGGCACTGCTGATGGCGGACGCGATGGAGCTGCTGGTATTGGCGGCGCTGGCCGTTCAGCAGTTGAAACCGCAGAAAAAGTCAATGGCTCCTGTGGTTTCATCGACGGCATTGGCTGCGGCGGCCGCGGCTGAATCGGTCTGGGTCTCTCGACGGCCATGAGGACAGCTACTTGGGCCGACGGAGGGGGTGGCAATGGATACAAAGCTCCCTTCGCGCTAATTTCAACCTCATGGACTCTCTCTCGTTGAGCTCGAGCATCGTCATCTTCCCAAGATGATGATAGCTTCTCTCTCAGCAAGGGCGCTTCTTGAACGTGCTTGTCCAAACGCATGTCCCCGTCTCTCCTCCCGCTCGCATCCCCCGCTTCATAATGGCCTCCCGAACTCCGCACGACCACCTTGCTCAGGCTCTTCATCAGGCGACTCCCGGTCCTCTCCGCATTCCTCTGGAGCCTCCGCCAGTAAATCACGTCCATTCCATTTTCATCCACGATCAGCCCCTTGATCATATTGCCTCCGAACCGCGCGAAGTCCCCGCGAGGCATTGGCGCGAAGCCTCCCGCCTCCGCCGGCCCATGGTCTGGACCCTTTCGGCGTCTCCGCCTTTGGATTACGAAGAAGAACAGCGTGGCGACGACCAGCGAGCTGGCCGCGGTGGCCGCCACCGCCTTGACGATCGTCTTGCTTGAGGATGACGAGGAGTCCGGCGGCGGCGGCGGTGGCGGCGGCCCTTGGAGCGAGTCTATTACGGGAGGAGGAGGAGAGTTGGTGACGGTGGCGGCGGTGGCGGCGGTTGGAGGATAGAAGGTTTCGATGTTCTGTTGAGAAGAAGCTAGGCCAAACCAGCAAGCCGAAAGGAGTACGAACTTACAGAGCAAAAGCCTGGGCTCGAGACGAAGAATCGGAGACATGGCGCTTTGCTATCTGGGCTTGAAGAGGAAGAGAAGAGAAAACATGTGGTAACACCGAGTCGTCTGCTTTATCTAGTCACGGCAAAACGAGGAACGCTCCAACTTCAAAGCCATCGTCGCGTTAGGGGCACCGTTGACCCTTTCCATCCATACGAGCAACCCCTTTTATCACTTCTCTATTTTTTTATCGTTAAGTGGCTATCTTCCTAACCGCAGCCACCCGGGTCGCCCAGTTGACCTCTTCTTCCGTCTCCTTTTAGGTCAGTACCCAATTCATCTGTCTGTGCAGCAATTTACGTCTCGACCCGTTCTTACCGATGCAGAACCAGTCGCGCACAGTGACTCCCTAAGCTCGTTCCTTTGCTCTTCGAGAAAAGAACACGCGATGTCATTCTAGAAGTGGTCGGTGATTACTCCGTCAGACTAGGACGAGGAGGAGTTGGCTTGGGATGGTACGTACCCAAGAAGGCACGGATATAACTTCGGTCCCCATCGATTCGTCGTCACCGCGAGCGTGCTAATGACGACCGATCTAAGCTTTTGAGTCCTGGGCATATGATACGACTTCTACTCCGAAGCAGACGTCAGAACGAGAAGCAAAGCTAGGGGAGACCTCCGTTCCGTCGATACCTAATGACTACACTTTGCTCTCCAATCAACCTTCAGAGTTTCTCACCTGCAATAGTGGCAAAGTCAAACCAGCTGTGAAACGTGGCGGCCCACATCGCGGGTTCAAGTTTGCAAATTTGGTGTTCGGTGTTAGTTAATGAACCACATAGATGTCGGTCAAAAAGGAACGCTCTTCGTCAACCAATTTGTTTACTTTTGGTTGGTTAGTGCTTTAAAGAACGTCGGGTTTTTCCTTAGGAAGGTCTTCCGATCGAGGGATTATAGCAAGACAATTGAGAAAAGAGAAATGATTATGTGACAATTTTTAATTTACTAGGAGAAAATCAACAGTAAATTCATCATTCTTAAGATTCTACAACTTAATATTGTAACTGGGGAGTTCACAAATGTTTTCATACTGCTATTGCTAATTGAGCTTTGTTATCTGCTATATCCATGTTTGCGCAAACTCCACCTCTCACGGACCTCGAGATGAACGATAGCGCGACTTGACCTCTCGAGGTCTAGCAACGAAGAGATTCTTTGACTTGCTAGGAAGGCCTGACGCATCGCTGAATGGACGAGAGTTTCTGGTACGCAAGAACTGAATCCCCGTGATTATCGCTCCTCCGTGCACTAGTGCTTGAAAGTTGAAAGAGACTGACGGAGAGGCACTGGCTACAGGGATTGCGCTGTACGCAGCTGACTCATTTGAACGGCCATCTGATGCAGTTGCAGGCACAGGGCTCATCACCATCTTGATCACAGAGGATAATGGGTTCCTTGTTGTAAAAGCACCTCTTGCGCCTTTGAACAACGTGTGCCTACTCCACTTAAATTTGTTCCAATTAGACCTTTGCAAGTTTGCCACTTTTGGGACAACGCGGAAGCGATTGATTCAGTTTGATTTTGATTTCACTTGCTAGTGGAATGGGTAAGCCATGCATGACACAATCAACCCTTTCATTGACGGGCTTGTTCTACGAGGATACAATTTGTGGATTTGCTTGCAAGATCATTGATTGTGCAAATCATGATTAGGACAAGATAAAATTCGGATCTCTCGGTGGGTTTTAGGAATTTCATTTTTTTATTGGCTATACTTGAGACCTGAGCACGATTTTGATGAAATCCAGCAAATCGATGGCGTCATTAGTCAAGGTGGCATGTAACATGAGCCTTATGCATTGGTGAAAGAAGCCCAATAAATTAGGAGCCCAAGTACTTGAGCCCATATGATAAGTTATATGGAGAAATTTGGTTTCTCACTATTATTTATATGATAACTGCAAAGAATGTTTAGTAGAGACGCATTAACAAGAGAGAAAGAGAAAGTAAAAAATTTGGATTGAGGGTGGTGTCTAATTTTCACCAAACTAATATTGGAGGTCTATTTGTGATCCGATTGAGCTGAAATTTAGTTAGCATGTTCGTGGTGTATGTTTCTCGAATTTGAACAGTTTGATTTTTGTTTGAAGCTCCCTACATTAGTTTTTCATGGATTGAGCAAAACCTACGCTTTTTGTGAAATTTATCATTGATTTCTTATGAAATTTATACGTATTATCAAGAATGATGTTTTGAAGTTTTTATTGCTATGTACCTCTAGTGTTTATTAGAGAAGAACTTTGTTCACTTATTTTGTCGATAGGGAAGATTTTTGGGTATACTCTGGTCCTATGATTTTTTTATCTTCTTATATCGAGGAGGGTTTCCATATTAAAAAATCACCTTGTGTTTGCGTGTTTGATATTTATGTTACTCTATTATATCATTTCTTGTTAGGTTTGCACAACATGGAAGATTGTTTTGTTTCGCTATGCTAATCCGATATTGTTTGGATTGTTATTGTTATCCCGACATTGTGATCACATGCCTCTCGACCAGTGCATGCTTCAGTCGATTTGCTTACATCTCGCAGTGAAAAAACTGCATTCCACTCTTGTTGATGTTTATCCAATCATTTCGCAAGAGCGACGAACGTTCTATTTAGAGAAATGAAGGAAATAGTCAAAATTGTACTTTGGAGCTCTTGCACTAGAAGAGAAGGCCATGAGAAAACGCTCCAACTCGAACATCACCGAACGACTAATTAGTAATTACAAACAAAAGAAAGGCATAAGGAAGCCCATCATTTCCTTTCAAAATTTTGGGCCTTGAGCCCAATAAGTCGGCCCAGCTAACTTAATGTGGGCGAAAAAGGGAGTGCGTGTGATATTGTGATGATCGATGGACAGAATAAGGGAGGGGTCGCTACATCTGAGAGTCGCGACCTTGTGTTTTCATAGAGTGATTTTGTCTATCAAGTCCGACAACAAAACCTATCTTTGCTCGATTAAAAGGTGCCCACGGTGCGAAAGTAGTTTTGGTTAACAAAATCAGCAGGACATGACATTTTAAATGTTTCATTCTGCCTCAAAATTGTACCATTCACTAGAAGCGAAAAGAAAAGTACCAAGATCTTGAAAAAGGGATTAATTTCTTTGAAAACTCTTTAATTTTAGGTTTAATTCCAATTTTGGTATGAACTTTTTTTTTTCTAAATTTAGAAATAATTTTCCATGTCACCTTACTTATGTGAATTTGCTATTGACATGGAAATGCCACGTCAAATTGGAATTGAATCACAATCATAAATTTGAGAATAAATTGAGAGTTCATGACTTTTTTAGAAAAAAAAATTCAGAATGAATTTGGGACTAGCCTTAAAATTTGGGGTAAAATTAAGATTAGACCTAGGGTCGATTTTTCTTCTTCTCAGAATTAGGCCCTTAAAAGTGGTTTGTCTAACATTTTACTTCCTCAAAAAATGAAATTGTGCCACGATTTCAACACCTATAAAAAAAAAAAAAAAGTGCATATGATTTTACACGTCGAGATTTTAGTGCTGCTCACTAAACAAATGTCAAATAGCGAGACCTAAAATTTCAAGGAAAAAGAAGAACAAGAAGAAGAGAGCTAAAATATAAATTTTGCTCCAAACAAACCAACAAGCTCGCGGAAATAAAGCAGACCAAATTCATCATGTTTCTTACATAATGCACGAATGAGAAGAATCAAAGCGACAAAAGCTCAATTCATTTTTCCTCCATTGCTCCGGACACTCTGTTACAGGCTAGAACAGGGGACCTGGAGGGGGAAAAGGAAAACACATGGCAAAGATCGGGGGGATGTAAGTGGATGTACCGGCAAGGAGAGTTGCTTTCATATCTTTCCAGATGGTCCATCCCCTCCCCCTTTGTGAGCTGTGCGATCTTCAAGCATCCAGCACATCCCTTGTTTGAGGGGAAAATCAACACGATCCCCCCCAAATCCACAATCATAACCAATCCCTCTCTCTCTCTCTCTCTCTCTCTCTCCATCTGATATATTTTGTAGGGTCCAAAGATCTTCCTTTCCCCTTCTTTTTCATCCCCTGTTTCTGGGTCCACTGTAGCCGTTTTGAAGCTGTTGAAGGCGTGAAGGAAAGTCGCGGGCAATTCCGATGCGCATGCTCCCCCTTCTCCTCACCTGCTCTTTTTACCCACTTCAGGACAGCTGCCGGTAAATGTGTGTGTGTTCTCGTCATGCGACGCATCACAGCAAGAGACAACCGGACACAAAGCACTGCCCCCACCTTGGATCAGCGCAACACATGACATGCTCTTACAGAGAATTGTCCGTCCATCTCACGATCCCATTCCCATCCCCAAATATTCTCTCCCACCAGACATATCATATCATATCATATCACACCGTATCCGCCTTCTTTCTTCCCTCTCTGGTCTCCTTCCATCTCTCTCTCTCTCTCCCTCTCTCTCAGTTTTAGCACATGTTCTTGTAAAGAAGAAACTGTCCACGACTCATAATTGTTTCACCTCCTTGATGTGAATTATACATCAGATAGTGCATGGACTGAAATTTCCTCGATTACTTAAAACGACGTGTGGGGTTTCTATGAAACCCGTCCATTCGAATTTCAAAAAGACCTGCTTTTGATCTTAGTGGGAAATAGACTCGACTAATTTTATTCTAGTAGAGATCTTGACCATCCCACCATTAGCGGATCCATACATTATGCGTCGTCGTTAGCAAGAAGAGGAGAAAAGCGATCGATATCCATGCATCCACGATCAGTTCATATTTCTAAAAAATTATAAGAGACTGGGGCGGTCGAGAGGCCCCGAAAAACGAAACAGATCGAGTGGACAGATGAGACGCAACAGATATAACTGTAAACTTGAGCTGCCAATTCCAGCCCAAACCAAGAAAAAAATTGAAAACAGAGAAAAAAGTCGAAACTTGGGACGAGGCTAGTCACAGCAGCTGGTCATTTTGAGCCGTCTCGTGGGAGATTCCAGCGACGACGGCGAACACGGTCCCGAGGACCCCGTAGATGGCGACGGCGATGACGGCTCGGACAAAGAAACCGACGGCGACAGCGACGGCGACCGAGACGGCGTTGTAGGCTGTGAGGAGGACGACGATGACGATGCGGAAGAGACGGACGGCGAGGATAAGGACACGTCGGAGCTCTCTTGCAGCTTCCTCTTGTGGGTGGTGCCTCCCCCGTCGCTCCTCACTCTATCTCCGACGTCTCTCGTCATGAAATCCCTCAACCGCTTCACGTCCGACAGCTTCACCGGCTTCACGATGAAGTCTTCCGCACCTTCCTCCAAACAGCTGCATTCATATGTCAAATCCCCATAAAGATCAAATCTTTTGACCGAAAATTCGAAATTTCGTGCGTGAAATTATCACGACGATTGAGAAAAGGAGAGGAATCGAAACAAAAAAGGAAAAAGAAAGATGTACCTGTCGATTCGTGCCAAGACGTTCTCGGACGACATGATCACCACCGGAATTTCCCTCAGAGCAGAGGATTCCTGCTCAACAACAAATGAACTCCACATTTAGCAAACCATTGTCCCATGATTTATTCTCTTTCTCGAAATATGTAGAGGAGATTTGCATGCATTCGATGGAATTTCCGAAGCTTTGATGCCCACTTTGAAGAAATATTTATGAAAAAAAAAGATTAAATTACCTTGATTTTCTTGAGCAGCTCGTAACCAGTCATTCCAGGCATACAATAGTCTGTTATTATCAAATCCACCTTCAACCCCTGTTTCGAAGCAGAGCACACGGGAGTAACCATCAAATTCCGGTTCGGGATACCTGTACTAAGCTTCATAGCTGGAATCATTAACGAGAGAGAGAGAGAATGAAATTTCAGCTCACGTTAAAATCGCCAGCTGCTTTCTCCTCGTCAAGGCCAAGAAATTGAAGGGCTCTGATGCCACTATCCACTGCCGTAACTGCGGATTCCATGAGAACAGAATGATGCTTTTTCTTAAGAGAACTCAAAGGAAACGACATCATCTCTAGCGAACTCGTGCATGAGTTGGGTACCTTTGCAGGAAGAGATCTTAAGCAAGTGCTCGATGACTTTCCGGTCGACGAGGCTGTCGTCGACGGCAAGTACGTGGACATCCTCGGACCCGCACGGCGACGGGTCATCGAACTGGTCCGACGACCTCCTCCGCCACGAGGCCACGCCGTTCCTCGCCATACCAGATTTTACTGAAGAAGCGGAGGAAGAAATGATCCCCAGGCAGAAGCCTAGACTCTGTTCCGCTTCTCTTTTCAGAACTCTATTCTTCGAAGCAAAGCAAAAACAAGGTCGTGCCACACCGTGCTCTCCGCTTTATATACCCCTGTTAACGGTGTTCTAATCGCAATAACACGGAGTCAATT
Organism: Eucalyptus brandiana; assembly: GCA_014182725.1. Taxonomy (NCBI): domain Eukaryota; kingdom Viridiplantae; phylum Streptophyta; class Magnoliopsida; order Myrtales; family Myrtaceae; genus Eucalyptus; species Eucalyptus brandiana. Next base: position 38,892,290 of record CM024669.1, read on the forward strand.
CCATGTCAGTGTCAGTGTCTCGCATTTTTCTTTTCAGACTAAGATCGCGAGAAAAAGAAAAATACCCAAAATCCGAAATCTTCCGATTCTTTTCACTTTCAGAGGAAATCTCAAATCTCCCCTCCTCTTTATTTATTCATCCCTCGAAAGTTCAGCTTTAATTAAAATAAATAAATAAACTAACAGCAGCCTGCCTGCGCTGAGATTTCGAAAATCCAACTCCCCTTTTTTATATATATATATATTTTTTTCTGGTTCTGGCGAGACCTCCGAAATCAAAGAAAAAGCCCGTGTGTTTCACGCCCAATCGGGTCGTCCCGTGCCGTGTTTCGACGAAACCGCTGAGAGGGTTCGGCCCGTCTCGAGATGGGTGTCGGTGCATTCGGTCGGACCGGAGGTGGGAACGGGGGAGGGCGGGTTGACCGGAGGTCAAAGGAAAGGACGACCGCCGTCAAATCAAAGGGGAACTCGGAAACGAGCATCACGGTTTCCTAATCGGCGGCATTGACGAAGGAGGTCGCGAATTCCCATTTTTCGGTTTAATTTTCTTCTCGCCCCCACATGCGATCGTACTGTAATTTCATGCTCGAACTGTGTGAACAGATGAGATTCGCTCGACGGGGTTTAGGACCGGGCGGGGGGACAGACAGGATCTTGACACGATCTCTGTGATTTTACCCCAATTTTTCCACACTGTCAGTGCGCCCCTCCTGACGTACACGTGTTGCCTTGGCCTCTGGGGTGGACAGGACAACGGAGCGAACAGAGCTCGTCTCCTTCTCTCTCTCTCGTTCTTCTGCCCTGTGCTGAAAGCTTTTTCAAACGGGCAGGAGAAGTTGCTGTATTTGTTTTTGTTTTAAATACGAAATGCGTATCGCACAAAAATAAAATGTTGACTGAGTTTCAAGCAGGTACTTATTAAGGAATTAATTAAGCAGTTCTAAATAGTTAAGCATCGATCGAGCTCGTGCTATGCACGATCACTATTTTAAAAATTAAATATTTTCAAATTAAGAATATTTAATAAGTTTTTTTTTTTTTATGAAAACGATAATTTAAGACTTTGTTTGTTTGATTTGCAAATTTTTTTCTTAAAACTAATTACTGATATCGACTATAAAAATAAATTAACGAAAAATATTTTTTATTGTCTATGAGAATAGCAGAAATAAATTGTTGTCCATTTTCATGAGTAATTATTTAACGTAATATAAATGATTATTTTTAAGGAAAAGTTTTTCAAATCATTTATTTTACGCGAAATAATTAAGCCTAAATATTTTACAAAGTTTATTAATGAGACTTTACAGAGAAACAAAGATTGAAAAGGTGAGAATCAACGAATCATTGATAACATGCTCTCAACTATTTTTAATAGTAAATTTCATAAAGCATATGGAACGTTATAAAAATTGTTAGTCGGTTGTAATGGCTTTTGACTTTTTGATGTTGTGATCATGAGCTATCTTCACGCACCCGATTCGGGATGAGTTTGAAAGAATTTTCCAAAACAATTTTTAAACTTTGAGCAAGAGGAAAGAGTAGTTGCCTTGAGAATCCAAAGCTATTTATAATTATTTTTTGGCAAACTCAACTTAAGTCGATCTCTCCGGTACAAATCGATCATAGAAAAATACTTGCTCTAAAACTAAAGAGTCTCAAAGAATTACCTCTTTGCAAAATGATCTAAAGTACCCGCACCAAATAAAATTTAACCCAACAACAACTTAAGGTGCGTTTGGAATTGCTGCTTCACACGATAATTTCAACCTTCCAAAATATCTGGAGTGAAATTTTTTGTGTTTAACAAAAATACTTTGGACAGCTTGGGTTAAAGTTTGCGTAGGCAAAACCCAAGGCAGGTACTAATTGCTTTGACTTCGGAATTTTGGAAAACAATTCCTCTCGACTAGTTAAATATTTTTATCCTTGCCTTATCCTAAAGCTATTTTTTCAATCTCAAAAGTACCCTCATCTCCTTCAATCTGCACGGTTTATCACAGCAGGAAAAATGCCCATTAATTGTGCGCGGCCGCCGCAACACCGCTGCCAGCACCCCTCGGGCTGCTGTCGGCCGGCCTCACGGAAGCTCGCCGAGGATCGTGTTCCGCCTCTTTTCTATTGGTTAATCGACCGGCCATCGATATGATTAAACTAACCGAGGAAAATGTCTCCTGGGAAAATGGAAGGCTATTGAATTTGGGATTTGGAAGGAGGCAAGAGGACAAGGTGGAGGATGGGAAATCGGGGGCATCGCCTGGACTTTTCGCCTCTTTGCGGATCAGATCTTCTGGTTCTGGGAGATCGCTTTTACGGTCCTTCCGAGATTGATTTCCATCCCCTACCCCCACGTAATGTCATCCCAAAAGGAGTCAAACTTCGCGTCGTAACTCGTGACTACGTCCCTATTTGTTTCGGTAATTACGGACTTTAATTCTCGAGATTTACGGCGCCAGTAATTAACAAGACCGAAATCCCTTGACACGAGCCCGATTGCACGACTTGGTATTGATGAAAAATCGATCAACCGACAAGAATGTGATACGGATTATCTTCGATTCCAGGAAACACCAATCGCGATGGTCCATTCTCGAAATTAAATCAAGTTAGAAGAATATTCATAACCATCACTTTAAAATCCTAATGGAGAATATCTTAAAAAGAACAATGGTTTAGTAATTGTGCCAAAATGGAATATATATAAGTCGTGCCGACCCTACCAATAAGTTCAATATCGGTTGGACACATACACGATAACATAATTTAATATTATCACAGTTTAAATCGAAATTGATCTGAACACATTTATCTCTATCCAAATCTCATGTCGTGTTATCATATGGTGTTAGAAATTGCCACCCTAATTGCATTTTCAATGCATAAAGTTATTAACCGTGATTTCACCAAAAATACCATTTAGATCTCTCTCTCTCTCGACACTTTTGGGCTCCACATATATTTCGTCCTTGTGTCTTAGGCATGCAAGTATGTGTCATGGATTTTCCAATTGGGATATAAGATCTCAATTCCACCTCATCGAAGTACTTGAAACACATTGAAGTCCAATTAGGATGCTTTTAGTTTGGTTATGGGGAATGTTTTTGGGAAAATGCAAAGGCTTTTGGGCTAAAAGAGTTTTTCAAAAGGCAAGTAATAATTGGTAAAGTGCATTTTAATGACACATTGAAAAAAAAATTTAACGTAAATACCATTTACTAAAAATTACATTTTGTAAAGGATTCTTACTAATTTCTTTTTTATAAAAAAACTTCTGGCGATGCTAGCCGCAGCTCGTTGGATGCTTGTCAATGACACACCAACCGTACGCCAATCGCACATTGGTTGCTTGCCAATTACTTACCGGTGGCTAAGGCAAAGTTAAGGTCTTTAAAGACATTTTTGAAATTATGAAGTTCAGCGAAGGTAAAGTTGGAAAAATAAAAAAAGTCCATTTACCTTCCGGAAATACAGCATTCCAAAATACTATGGGCTTGCCTTGGGTTAAAGATTCTTAGGGAGCATATTTAACTTCTTAAATATAGTTTTTTGCACCTTCATTTGATTTGTATACAATGTTATCTCTTGTGAATAATTTGTTTACACGCGCACGTGTTCGCGCACAAATTCTCAATTTTCACTTATTTTACACTTTGCTTCTTGCATATCTGAAATAAACACCTTCCACCCTGAGTTTTCTGAAAAACCTACACTTTACACTTTGAAAATCTAAGAAATTATTGAAAATAAAGGGTGAAGACTGTCAGATACGAAAACCAAGGGATGCCATTAACAGGAAGACAAGGACCTTGTTCAAGCAAACTCGTTTCCATCACTTATGGTGTCGGGATGATTTGAATGCAACGGCCGGGGAGAGAAAAGCATAGGATTCACTACGGTCAGTGAATTTTGTGACGAGAATTATCAATTTTGTGTTTTATGACCCATCAATAAAAGCTTAACCTCACGGTCGCACAGCAACTGCTAAAAATTACTATTTATAGTCATTTCATTGAATAAAACAACTTATATTAGGAAGAGCAAAGAATCTAAATAATTTCCCTAGAAACAAAAGTCTGAACAGATTCCTCATGCTTTGAACGTTTTTGTCGCCCATGAAACAAATTTTTACATAATACTATTCCTTTTTCGCGGGGTTTTGGAGTCAAAAAGACTACGGTCATTTCTCATTAGTCCTTCTATAAGTTTTATTGCTGTGCTAAAAGTAAGTATTGTTGATCATTCATCATGTACTATTGGGAAAGACACTTAAGACCCGCATTAATTCACTAAACCAATTGGAGTTCAAGCTTTAGAAGACAGCCATATCGCATGGCAATTGATATATGGATCTCAAGCTTTTATGTTGGCATGCATTTTGACCTGCCTTTATTATATGCCTTTAGATTTCATTATCTCTAACCGAGCACGATGCACAGCCCGATTGAACAGTCCACCAAATCTATCGCGCCACATCACAAGCTTCCCAGCAGAAGATCTGTCATCGAGTGCATTAATCAATTAGTTGACTTTTTAATCCGTGGAAAAAGCAAAGCTAGACCGACTGATCGATTAAAGCTCATCGCAGTTGCTCGACCAAAGATTAACGAAGAAAACCCAATTTTCTCTCTCTCTCTCTCTCTCTTTCAAGTCAAACAGAATCTCTCTCAATCCCCACCAATTTATATTGTCCTGTTTACTTTTCCATGATTATCAAATTGTCCCAATTCAAATCTTGTGGGGGCCTTTCCAACCAGAGAGATAACATAGGATCCGGTTCAACTGCTTGGTTTCATGGTGGTTTTAGATACCACCACGTTTAATTTTTTAAAAGGCCCGAGATTTATGTAATTATTTTATTATTTGCGTGTGCATAATGTGATGTGTGGCCAATGTGAGGCCTATGTGAGAGTTGGATGTATGGCAGACCAACTGAACTAACTGTATAGATCGAAAGAAATCCCGTGTTTCTTTCCAGGGATATGAAAACGTGGAGAGGATCTTCGCGAGTTGACAAGCTTGGCTAAATTAGCTCACCAAAGTCGTGTTGTTTCTTTCTTTGTTTTGTTATAAAAAAAAAGGGTCGGAATGAGGGGTGATGAGGAAAAGATTGAAATTGTTCAGGGGCTGTCTATCATCACGCGGAAGATTTGCATATGCTTTTCGCATATTTGAGTGTGATATGGAGCATCATATTTTTTTTCGATTTTTTTGTTTTCTTTCGTCTAGCTTGATATTTTCTCGTACTATCGGATTTCGTTTGGGAACCTTTGGATCTCTTTACCAGACAAGCAATCAGTCCTTATCCTTCTTTTCAAACACTATCAATAAAAGTTAGAGCATATATGAGGAAGAGACAACTAATGATATGTTTAAAAGAACTATCCGATGTTTACATCATTTATCTAGCATATGTTTCTTGTCCGCATAAATGATGCCAACCGAGTCATTGTCAAAAGATAGTCCTTATCGTTTAAAATAATAATCTATGCAGAAATTTTGATGAAGATAACGTAGTAAAGAAAGGCATTAAGCTTTTCCCCGGGGGAGGGGGGGTAAAAAAGAAAATATATGTGAAATTTTATAAAGTTGAATACATTTTAAGAAATTGCATCAAAGACTACTTCCCAAGTGGCTTAATGGGACCCCCCTCTCTTTCTCGCAAGAAACCATTTTCAAGATCAATGTAGAATCAACCTAAAATAATTACACTTTGAGATACACGGTAGAGCTCAACAGAGATCATACTGCACACCATCTTAATTTACTTTATTGGATTTGTCATGTCAACTTCAAATACAAATACTTATGCGGAGTGTCCATGAAATCCTGGCGATTCGTCATATTATGTCTCCTTTCATCCTCATAGAAAGGATACTCATATTTACAGGTGTGTTTCACTAGAAATAAAAATTCACCAAAATAGTGAAAAATCATTCACAAAAAACATTTGTTCTTGAGTTTATTAGTATCAATAGTTCCGCGATAATTTTGAATAGGAAAGTGTTTAATTTCTAAAGAGAAAAATGAAGAAATGAACACAAGAATTTAAAATGCAGAGAAATAAATTTTGCCAAGAGATGAATGGAAATGAAAAACTTCATTGTTTACGTGTCTCTAAAATCAAATCATTATGCATCGCGTTTTTTCCACTTCTCTTTTAACTTAGATGCTCCCTTTTGTGTGTTTTGACCATATGATCCCTTGTGTAGCTCATTACTTTTGGTACAACTTTATTTGTATTATTTTTTTTAAAAGGCCTTTTCCTCTCTCTTCTCTGTCTTCTTCAACCTTCAACCATGGGAAGGGTTGGCGTGGCGGAGATGCACTCTTTCTTCTGAATTTGAAGAAGAAAAAGTGAAGCTTTCCTAAAATGCAAATCCCTAATAGACTTTTCTTTAAATTTCAATTTAAAGACTTTGATAAAGGTGGGAATTTAACTACTGCATATGTATGTGTCACAGGTTGATCATTTGGGATAATGACCACGCGACAATTTAGGCTCTTTCGGATCACTTGGATAGTCAAGGTGCCAAGCCAAGCCTTATTCGGATTGATTGCTCACTGACTCGTGCGGATTGTAGAATAAGAAAGTTTCTAGAGAAAAAAAGCTCTGAAAGAGAGAAAGGAGCTTAGATTACTGAATGGTTGGATGGATATAAATGAGGGAGAGGACACCCTTCTTATACCCAAGACCCTCATATTACAACCATTGATCATACTTCAATCCGGCGGACGAGATCACATCTCCTAATCTACCAACTACCGATATTTATGCCAAGAGAGTTCTAGATCTTAACGCAATTATCATACCGCCCGCCCTTAGAATGTTCCGGAAGCTCCTGCAAGAAACCTTGGTGATATTGGAAGGTCTTCCTTGAAAATGCACGGTCCCGACGCCCTTGTTGGTCTTAGCTAGGAGAGTGGTCTTCTTGGCACGAGTACGAGCTCTCTTGTTCCGATTTCACTTGATTCTAAGTCTCTCGAACGGTGGACAATATGGTTCCAACTTCGGCCCAAGCATGGCACACAACAAGCACTCAACCTCGAGGAAGAGTGCTTGGATCAGCATGTCGTGAGTTGGAGTAAGAGGTTCCAATCCTACCTTTGGCTTCTCCAAGGATGGTGGCTTTGATTATGACTTGATTGTGCATTTCTTAGCCTTCAGACTTTTGTCGAGGCGTCAGATCGTGGCGATGGTCTTGGTGTTGACCACTCCTTTCACCATGGGATCATCACCGGGCATTGTGGATCGAGAATCATAATGGTCTTTGTCCTTATATCGATCATGGACCTCACACTATGGAAGACTTGCCTACCAAAAATGAGATCATAGTGATCGAGGGGAATTACCTCAAAGGAGAGCTTGCCCTTCCATCCTTTGATTCAGACGTCCACGTCAGGAGTTGTTCCTACGCCTACGAGCCTATCCAAGTTGATGGCCTTGAATGATTTCCCGTTCGATTCCACCCAAAGTTCCAAGGCTTTAGCTACCTTGGTTGACATGAACATGTTCAAAGTGCTCATGTCAACTAAGGCATATAGGGCTCGCCCACATACCTCAATCTCCACAAATGGGCAGTTTCCTTCTTTTTGGATGACGACCGGGCTTGAATGGCATTGACGTACTTCACGGTTCCAAGCCAGATTTGCCGCTTCTCTTCTTTGCCCTTATTCAAGCACTTTTGGGTCCAATGTGGACCTTTGCAAATAAAGTAAGGAGATGACGGGGGTTAGTCAAACTTACTCGTGGTGTAGTCCGCTTGGGATCGACCCTTTTGGAGAGAGGACGGCTTGGACGTTCCTTCTCCCCATGACTTGACTCGGTCACCTTAATCTTTCGACGCACGGGGAGTGTCACTACCTTCGTCCTCGGAGTGTCGATTCGACCTCTAATCCCTTGCTCGGTCCTTCAATGAGTCTGCTTTGGTGAGGTCAATGAGGGACTTGGCTACACTTAGCGCCCTTGCGAGACTCTTCATGTCCCGACGTTTAAGTTCAAGTTGCACCCACAGCTTGAGTCCATCCATGAATGCTCCGAGAGCCTCCTCCTCTCCTAGATTGCGGATTTGGAGTTTGAGCTCGGTGAATCCCTTCACGTACTCTCAGATCGTCCCTCTTTGTTCAAGGCGATGGAGTTTGCTACAGGCTTCTTATTTAGCAAACTTGGGGAAGAAGTAGTCTTGGAAGTCCTTCATGAAATCATCACATGTGTCCACGAGATCGGTGCCACACTTGGTCTCGTCGCACCTATTGCACCACCAAAGCATTACAGTATTAGTGAGGAACATTGAAGCTATTCTTACCTTGATTGATTCGTCTTAAATGTTGACGATGCCAAAGTACTACTCCATGCTCCATATGAAGTTGTCCACTTCCTTGGCGAATCGGTTGCCTTTGAATTTGAGAGTTTGAACTCCTAGTTCTAGACTTAGGAATTTTTCTTTCCCGATTTAGATCTGGGAGTTTAATAATATTTTCAGGGATTCGATACCCTCGTGCTCTATCCTATACAAGTCATCCACCTTCAGTTTTAATGATGATCATAAGAACTCTAGCATCTTGCTAAATTATGAAGATTTGCGTTTCCAAAGGTTAGATATGTGTTTATTCAATCTATTTTGGTTGTTTCCATATGGCAATAGTGTAAATGAAGCCTTCCAGCGTGTGCTCATCATTGATGATGATACAAGATCCAATGATTGACCACCAAATGTTTTGCTTGACAAATCCATTCTTTTGGAACAAGTGTATGCTTAATCTTGCTGATGCTTTGTTGATCCTCTTTGTTCTCTAGATTTGGCTTTGTTTTGTATTATTCTAATCGTTGCTTTGCTTCGATTTGCTTTACCATAATTTTTTTTTTTCTCACAGGTCCCACTTTCTTTCTTTTTCTTTCTTTCCACGCCTTTGACATCTTAATTCTCGGCTTTTATAGATTGTCTCTCTATCTTCTCTCTTGCAAGCCATTTTTCGCTTTTGCTGACCAAATCAATTAATGAGAAGCAATGATAACATCCTAAAACTAATGATGAAGAACTTAAGGAAGTGATTGTAAAGGGAACAAAAGTCTATAGGACACAAGGATGCTACATACTACAAAGCGATTAGGCATTTGACATAGTTTCAACAAAAGCACTCCCTGAACTTTGGCTCGATGTGTAATATGGTTTATGGACTTTTAATTTGTTCAATATGATTTCCAAATTTTAGTCTAATATGCAATGTTATTCATGAACTTTTGCATATGTTCAATTTCGTTTCTAGATTATATGAAAATATTTAATACCGTGCCTCGTGTTGAATTAATGGAAGGATTATAATAATATATATTTTTTTGGTAAGGTAAATATTTTTATCATAAACTATATTGAATATTTACTAAAATTTTAGGGATTGAATATTTGGACAAAGTTCATGAACCATTTGTGTCATTATCCCTTTTTTACTCTCTATCCATATCATACACTCCTGTACTATTCCGACTTCTTTCAACCACAAGCCCTCCTTCAACTTGAACTTCGAATCCCATCATCCAGAGGAGTGGCGCAATAAAAGATTTTTCCATTGGTAACATGACTTAATCAGGACTCTTGGCTTTTGCCGACCAAATCAAGAAGTTATAGGTCATTAGATCTTGCTTTCTCTTCAAGATGTCCATTGTGGTTCTACACAGATTTCAATATTTTTTTCTTAGATGAGATCATCACCAACTCTTGATCGGCAAGCAACAAGCTTAAAGCTTTGAATTTCAGGTAAAAGTGTGGAAAAGTAAAGCAACCTACTCATAGACTACAAAACAAAACCTCCAATATGGAAATCAAAACTACTTGGAATAAAGAGAAAGAGCAATTCCTTTGGGGATTGCAGATGAGAAGAAGTTTGTTTGGGTTAGGTGGAGGGGTGCAGAAAGAAGACAATGACTATCGAAAGAAGAGAGAACAGAGAGATAATTTGCAAGAGCCAGGGAACTGAGATGTTAAAGGCCTTGAAAAAAGAGAGGAGGAAGGAAAGTGGGACCTGAAAAAAGAAGTAAAATAGAAAGAATCGACCAAAGAAAAAAAATTAAGACCATCTAGAAGCTGTGGGTCATATAAAGGAAAACATAATCAAAATACTAAAATAGGAGCGGAGTTTAAGTAAAACGAGAAATATAAAAAGCGCGGCTTGTCCTTTTATACGATAGGCCGTCCTCTTTTCGATAAATATAACAGGTATTTATAGGCCACTAACCATGATTTCAAACAAGCAGTTGTTACTCTAAATACCATCACTGCTATACATTCTCCAGGACATATTACCCTCTTCTTACATTGATCATGAAAGTTATAACTTCCAATGCCGCGTGGTAAAGAAGCCTCCACTAGAAATTCATAATTCAAACATTCCCTTCCTTTCCATGTCGAGCACTTGGCAAAATTTACAGAAGCTTTGTTGACAAGTCATGATCTTTTTAGATCATCCTTCGCCCTAAACCGATAATCATATTTTGTAGTCATCGATTCTCCCAATGTCCTTTACCAAGGATTGCATAATTTTTATTGATTTTTCAATTCTATAAAATATTTAAAAAGGAACATCATTGCTTCCAACAATTTGCAGAGACGGGCATCAGCGCACATGAGGTTTTCATTTTTCCCCCTTTAGAAAGTCACCACGTGTCCACGACATTGCACGTCCTGCGAACCGTCTCGTCCTTTGAATAATATTACCCCATATACTGTGCCAAACACCGCGCCTTTTCACCTTCGTCTTCCCCTGACTACTCTTTGCTCAAGTGTTTTCCTTCCTTCCAGTGTCTCTTTCGAGCTCGAAAACATTCTTGGATCATGCTTCAGATCCATGCACGTTTCCCAGTTTTTCATTGCCGTTTTCCTCATCCTCCAGGAGAAAATCTTTCAATTCACGAAGACTACATCTCCGAGGAATGTTGGGTTTAAGGAATCTCTTCGATTTAGAGCTTTCCCCTCTTTTGACCCTAAGTCCTGTCGATGGTCTTTGCGATTGCAAATTGCAAGTTACTCATCTTTGGGAACAAAAGCCAGAAAATTTACTTGGCGCTGGTTTATTGCTTGTCTCCTTCAAGCAACCGTTTCTTCTTTCAGACAATTCAAATGTTGATCACTGTCCTCAACGAGGCGACCGTTGTTGCTCTTCCCCCTTATGGAAAAGAAGCCCATGAAATCGAAATCAGCCGATGCAGTCACTGGCTTGGACGAAGAAACCGACGATGACGGTGACGGTGACGGTGACCGAGACGGCGTGGTGGATGCCGCCGGGGCCGAAGACGACGCGCAAGAGACGATCGACGAGGGCGGAGACTCGTGGAAGCTCTCTTGCAGCTTCCTCTTGAGGGTCGTGCCTCCCCCGTCGCTGCTCGTTCTATCTCCGACGTCTCTCGTCATGAAATCCCTCAACCGCTTCACGTCCGACAGCTTCACCGGCTTCACGAGGAAATCCTCCGCACCTTCCTCCATACACCTGGATTCATATGTTAAATCCCCAAAAAAGATCAATTTTTGACCGACAATTCGAAATTTCGTGCGTGAAATTATCATAACGATTGAGAAGAGTAGAGAAGTCTAAACAAAAAGAAAAGATTTACCTGTCGATTCGCGCCAAGACGTTCTCGGACGACATGATCACCACCGGAATTTCCCTCAGAGCAGAGGATTCCTGCTCAACAACAAATGACCCATAATTTAGAAAACAATTGTGCCATGACTTTTTCTCTTTCTCGATATATGTAGAGGCGATTCGCGGCAGAGAAAAAAAAAGAACTTTTCGGTACCTTGATTTTCTTGAGGAGCTCGTAACCAGTCATTCCGGGCATACAATAGTCTGTGATTATCAAATCCACCTTCAAACCCTGTTTCGAAGCAGAGCACAGACACACAGAAGTAATCATCATATTTCGGTTCAGAATAACTGTACTAAGCTTCATAACTGAAATCTTTAACCAAAAAGACGAATGAAATTTGAGCTCACGTTAAAATCTCCAGCCGTTTTCTCCTCATCCAGACCAAGAAATCGAAGGGCTCTGAGTCCACTATCCACTGCCGTCACTGCGGGTTCCATGAAAACAGAACGAGCTTTTACTTAAAAGAACTCAAAAGGAATCAACATGATCTTTAGCAAATTCGTGCACGACCGGTACCTTTGCAGGAAGTGATCTTAAGCAAGCGCTCGATGACTTTCCGATCGACGAGGCTGTCGTCGACGGCGAGGACGTGGACCTCCTCGGAACCGCACGGAGACGGGTCGCTGCCGTCAAACTGGCCCGACGACCTCCTCCGCGGCGAGACCAAGCCGTTGCTCGCCATAACAGTTACTGAAGAAGCGCAGGTAGAAATAGCTGAAGCGAAACTCGTGCTCTTCCTTTGGTCTTACTTTCCGTCTTCTCTTTCGATTACCCTTCTCTCCGAAGCACGGCCTAAAGACACAGTCGTGACCTTCGCTTTATATAACCCTGTCGAGAGTTGTCATTGCAATAACAGCGCGTCAGCCTCTCGCATCTTTCTTTACAGACAAGATCGTGGAAAGAGAAGGCCGAAATCCAAGATCTCCCCGATTCTTTCGCTTTCAGGGGAAATCTCAAATCTCCCTCTTCTTTATTTTATTCATTTTCTTAGAAGTTAGGTTTTAATTAAATAATGGTCCTGGGATTCCGAAATCCAGCTTCCTTCTTTTGGGGGTTCGGCGAGATCTTCCAAAATCAAAAAGGGCAAGGACCACCGCCGTCAAATCAAAGGGAGTCGGAGACAAGCAACCCGGTTTCCTGATCGGCGGCATTGACAAAGGAGTCGCGAATTTCCATTTTTCTCGAATTTATTTCTCCTCTCGTCCCCACATGGGATCGTACTGTAATTTCACGCTTTTTTGAAGCATTCATACTCGAACCGTGTGAACAGATGAGATTCGCTCGTGGGTTTAGGACAGGGGAAGGGGGACAGACAGGATCTTGACGCGATCTCTGTGATTTTACCCCAAATTTTCCACACTGTCAGTGCCTAACACGCGTTGTCTCGGCCGCCGTGGTGGACAGGACAACAGCGCGAACAGGCCCGGGTCCATTTCTTCCTCTTTCTCATTCTTTTCCCTTTTGTTCAGAAACTTTTAAAAGACAAAATACAAATCACACAGAAAATGAGTTTCGTTAAGGAGTTTCTGCCATGTACTTATGAAGGAATTAATTGAGTGATTCTCGATAATTATTTGTTAACTTTGAGTAAGAGCAAAGAGTAAAAATGCTATGAGAATCCAATGCTATTTTTCAATCAAACTCACCTCAAGCTCGTCTAATCCGGAGTGGTCGGTCAAACGGAGGAAACAAATTCATAATTAATCTTCATCAGGAGTTATTCTTTAATAAGTATTCCTTAGAGACAAAGCGATCTGGAAGTGGGTCCAGGGCATCGCCTATTTCTTTTGGACGTGGGCGTTGGACTTTTTTGCCTTCTGGCGGATCAAATCTTTTGGGAGATCGCTTGTACTGTACGGTCCTCCCCAGATTGATTTCACCCCCTTCTTTCACTCGCGTTTTTCATGGGATGTTTATCCCCGAAGGAGCTAAAACGTCACGTCGGAGCTCCGGGACCCCATCTCTATTTACTACTCTAATTTCAAAATTTATCCGCAAAATTTCTTATTAAAGGCTAAAACGTGCTCAGCCCATTTTATCAATAGGCGGAGGCGAGAAAATTGTCAAAGGAGCTAAAACATCACGTCTGTGGAGGTCGACCTCGGTCCTCACCTCAAGATAAGTCGGCCATCGACCATCGCCAAACCTAGCAACTACCTTAAGAATAGAAGAGGAAAAAAAAAATTTATAAAAAATTAGAATATTATTGATGATTATCCATATTAACGTTGGTTATGCTACATGAGATGATCAGCGTCTATGTTAATGATTTTCAGTTTAAATCGATTGAATAGATTTAATTGATAAAACGTGAAAAAGTTATATAACTTAATTAATTGAATTGGCAAAAAATATAATATATTTATGATTTTTTGGACAATTTTCCTATCAAAGCTTAATAACTCTCACTCGCAAGTCATGTAGCGTGTGGAAAACCAAATAAAATCACAAGAGCTATTAATAGTGCCGAAATACTTAATATGGACATGATTGAATAACTTGATGTGACAGGTGATTAATCTACCTACATGAACCCAGCACAAAAATATGCTCAATTTTTTAGAAAAAAAAAATCACATTAACCCGATAAAAAAATTAAATCTTATCAATAAAATAAAATATCATCAATTTATAATCTAATTGGTGAATATTTCTAAAAAAATAGATTATTAATTGTGATCATAAATTTGCCCCAAAATTGACCTGAACAGAACTAGCGTTAATCCGAACCTATTCACTTATTGTCGTGCTATTCTATTGTGTAAAAAATTATCACCCTTCGTTCAGATTTCTAAAGTTGCTAACCTTAATTTCACCAAGGAGACCGTTTCGATCCCTCTCTCTCTTGACATGCATGGGCTCTAACATGTCTCGTCTTCGTCTCTTTGGCCTGCGTGCGGTGTCATTGATTTTCTAGATTTGTTTCAGTGATGGACGCAGAATTCTAACTCAATTTATCTAGTGGCAGACGATGGATATGCCTAAGAATGCAAGATAAAAAATAAAAAATAAAAATCCTATCTTTTTCTCTCATGCACTGTAAGTGCGGGGGTGACCCGGGTGTCGTCGTTGAAACCTTGTCGATCTTTGATTACAATGGTCATTAGCCAATTAAGAGAGAGAGAGAGGGAGAGAGAGAGAGAGGGGTGACGAGAGCACATGATGATTAGAAATGGAAATAATTAGTAGGTACTTTAGGCATATTAACGGGTCTATTTCATTTTAGTGTCTGTCCACCCCAACGTCTATATAAAAGATTACGCATGGGCAATACTAAAACCGTCTTTTCTAGTAGTATTATATATCTTGTTTGGATATATACTTAAACATGTATTTTTTTTCTAAATAATTATTTCTATTTATAGATAATAAGATAATGTGGTTTTTTTCTAAGGAATATTTATTTTGTTTTACCTTTGATCATATTATCATATCAAATCGAACGAGATTAAGTAATTTAATAAAAACCTTCGCGGGGAAATATTTACTCTTTCAATATGTCACCCGATACCCGTCCAGATGACTCTTGATTGCCGCCCCCACATCCTGTCCCCAAGCCAGGCGGATGTGGGCATATAAAATCCCAATCCCGCCTCCTCTAAAATACTCAGAACACGCTTAAGACAAGAACCTTGTTTAAAGTAAACTTGCTCCCATCACTTACGATGGCAGGTTGATTAGACTGCTCCGGGAGAGATTTCACCATTGCAACGACAGCAGCTTTGTAGGGGTAGGGAATAAGGGTAGGGAATAAGGGCTCCAAAGGGCGAGGAGAGGGAGATAGAGGGAGAGAGAATAGGGTTTATTAATGTTGGTGAATTTTATGACGAGAATTATCGATCATGTGCTAAGAGAATTGCTACTAAGAACTTGACCACGTCATCACGAGACATCAAATGAATCTTACTATAATATATATTGATTTCACAAAATCAAACAAATTATATCCAAAAGGACAAAGAATCTAAATAGGTTCCCTAAAAACACAAACACATTCCTCGCATTATGAATGTCTATGTCACCCGTAAAACAAATTTACATGATATTGTTCTTTTTTCGAGGGGTTTTTGGGGCCCAAAGATTAAGGTTATTTCCTCCTTTCTAGGTCTCCTTAGTCTTTTTCAATTAGTTTATTGCTGTGCTAAAAGAGAGAATTGTTGACCGTCCATCGTGCACTATAGGGGGAAGACAGACCCGCATTAATTCCCTTAACCAATCGGAGTCCAAACTCAAGTGCCACGGCTCGAGTGTGTTGGGTGGTTTTCTATCCAGAAAGTACTTTAGAAGACAGCCCCATATCACACGCCATCGAGAAAGGTCAAGCTTTCAAAAAAGAAATTCGAGCTTTAATGTTTCGGAGAGGCGCATGCATTTTGACCTCACAGTACGTCTTAGATTTCATTATCTCCCAACGAATACGATGAACGGCCGACTGCACAAGTGCACAGTCCGCCAAATCTATCGCGCCACATCACGAGCAGAAGATCACTCATCGAGGGCAATTAACAATTAGTTTGACTTTTAATCCGTGGAAAAGCAAATCTAAACCCGACCGATCAATCAAAGCTCATCGCAATTGCTCTACCAAAGATTAAATAAAAAGAAAACCCAGCTCTCTCTCTCCCTCTCTCAAGTCAAACAGAATCTCTCTCAATCCCCACTGATTTATACTGTCCCGTTTACTTTTCCATCATTATCAAATTCACCCAATCGAAATCTCGTGGGGACCTCTCCCACCACAGAGAGGGGGAGAGAGAGAGAGAGAGAGAGGTAACATAGGATCCGGTTCACCTGCTTAGATTCATGGCGGTTCTATATATCGCCACCACGCAAGATTTGAGAATTATTTATCTTGGCCTTTATTTCTTAAGAGGCCCGAAGATATAATTTAATTATTGGATGTGTGCATAATGTGATGCGTGGCCTATGGGAGGCCTATGCGAGAGTTGGATGTATGGCCGACCAACTGAACCAACTGTATAGATCAAAAGAGACCCCATTTTTCTTTCCAAAGGATATGAAAACTTGGAGAGGATCTTCGCGAGTTGACAAGCTTAGCTAAATTAGCTCACCAAAGCCGTATTCTTCCTTCCTTTCTTCTTTTGTTAAGAAAAAGTCGGAACGAGGGGTGAAGAGGAAAAGGTTGAAATTGTTTAGGGGGCCGTCCATCATCTCGGGGAAGATTTGCATCTGCTTTTCACATATTTGAGTGTGATATGAAGCATCATATTTTTTTTCGATTTTCTTTTTGTCTCTCTTCATATTTTCTTGTACTATCGAATTTTGTTGGAGGAACTTCAGATCTCTCTTTACCAGACAAGCAATCAATTCTCTTCCTTCTTTTCAATCACGATCACTTAAAGTTTGGAGCATATATGGCGAAGAGACAACAAGGGATATGTTAAAGGGACTTTGAGGTTATCCTGGCTTTCTTTTTCTGTTCATTATCATATCAATGAGCTATCCAATGTTTCTTACCCCAAAAAAAAAAAACCTATATGACGTTGCGTCCACGTAATATTTACATCTTGTGCACGTGGATGGTGCTGGTTGATCTTTGCCAAAAGGTCGTCCTTGATGTTTACAAATGATGGATGTAAAAATTTTGACAAAGAGATCAATATGAAGAAAATTCATTTTAATTTCACATGATAGAATATATTTGTAAGAAACTGTACCAAACACCAAGAAATCTAAGAGCGAGGCAGTGGCTCCTCTTGCCAACCGCCACCTCGGTCCATTGTTACTTGCAAGAGGCCATTTTCAAAATCAACATAGAATTGATTGAAAATAAACACTTTAAAAAATATACCAGAGCTTGAGAGGCAGGGATGATTTTTCGCATGGTCTTAAATTAAATTTGTTGGATTTGTCATGTCAACTTTGGAAGCATAAAATGTATTCAAAGTGGACACGGACTTTCGATTATTTGTCATGTTAGGTCTCGCTTCATCCTCATCAATAGAATTATAATATTTATACATGTGTAAGACACCAAGATTAGTTGTATAAATAACAAGCATTCCGTACTAAGGTACTCCATAAGGCTGGTTCACTCGAGTCACAAGCACGACGTTGATTTTAAGGGAACGAGGTCTTATGATCAGCTTTTAACAACTACTATTTTCAAATCAGTAATTAGGCAAGAATGCGGTCGGGTCGGACAGGTCTGAGCCCGTTCCGCGAAGGTCGGCGCAGAACAGCCGGCCTCGAACCTGTCTTCTCGGCCCATAAGGCCCATAAGGCCCTACAACTCGTACGGATTCTTCAGCGGGATATAAAACGTGCGTGTTCCATTGAATATGTGACAGCCCCCGTTCAAGCCCACTAGCAACTAAACACGATTGACGAGCTGCTGTGATAATATAAAGCTAATGACATAATGATCATTTTATTTCGCAGAAAATAAATAATTTGACTTAAAAGTGATTGCTTCCATTGCTTAAAATAGCTAGTCTACAGAAAATGTTTTTTTATTATCGATAACATTCATTTTTGTTAGTTATAGAAATGGTCATTTTAAAAAAAATGTCATTTAAATATTTTATTTTGGCAAAATAAATGGAGATGATTTTCTCTGCATTTTTCGTGGTATGTCTATAATTATTTATCGAATTTTATGGGCATTAAGACATTGCACAAAATTTCTAGGGCCGGTTTTTTTTTTATCCCCTTCAAACCATAGTTTGAGAAAATCCACTCCAATCGTGTCTTTGATTGGGTGGTCATAAGCATCCCTTGCATTGTATCTGGGTGATATTCATATAACTTGAAATCAACTAACTAGAGGTACGATCCAAAAGAGTTTATATCAATTAGGGTAAATGGAAAATATTGCTTTTTGACAATATCGTTTGACAAATCGGTATGCAATTATGGAGCCTCACCTAAAATCCTCTGGGTAAGGTGAGAAATATCAATAGAGGGAGTTATGCTACCTTTCACCAAATAGCTCCAGCAAACACACATTCCGGTGGAGTTGCTGGAGTTCAAAATTAGGAAGCTAATGATGCTCATGCACATGTGGTCACCGAGCAAGGTGGAAGACAAAAGCTATATATGCACAAATTCATGACGAGACCTGACCTTCACAAAGGGTTGTCTTTGAAATCGATACGTAAAACTCTAGATAGTGAAAGGTCGATAGCGAAAGGTCGATGATACTCCTTGTAATGAACGCTTCTTTTTGCTGCTAATTAAGATCCTACGCTTGCCTCATTTAAAGCACGTTTAATATAATCAACCCAAAAAAAAAAAGAGTTTTAATGAGTTCCGATGTTACAAATTACTAATTGCGAAAAATTTTCGTACTTTCCATGACTCTTCCGATTAAGTATTTGCTCAGAAGATTTTATTGTTTCTTTCTTGGTATTCATATTTTAGACTACTTTCTCTAGAATAATGAAATGTCAAATAACCAACGAATTTCTTTTCCTTTTGTATGTTACAATACAACTTTGGAAAGTTTAGGTCTGGGACGCAATTTATAGATATATGGCGTCAAGTAGATATTCATTTCGAGATGCGTTTTTACTTAAGATGCAAAGTTATAATTATCTCGTCAATTCAATTAAATTTTTCTTATTACTGCAATTAGTGAACGAAAATGTCACATATGTTGTGATGCGGAAGCATCCAACGTAGCTCTATCGACCAATTCAGAACCATCGATGCTTATTCAAGCCAAGAAAGAAATTGGGCATTATATGCTGGAATCACTTAACCCATCACGCATCATGTTGGCAGAAAAATCTTCATCTTATGTCCTTGTTTT
Source organism: Eucalyptus brandiana (assembly GCA_014182725.1). Taxonomy (NCBI): domain Eukaryota; kingdom Viridiplantae; phylum Streptophyta; class Magnoliopsida; order Myrtales; family Myrtaceae; genus Eucalyptus; species Eucalyptus brandiana. The sequence continues at coordinate 38,911,702 of CM024669.1, forward strand.
AGAATCGCCAGTCACCACATCATATCATCCCTCACCAACATGAGGCATTTCGACTGTTTCAAGCATTAGGAACCATGTTCGGAGGGCTCCTCTGCACAGATTTCTAACAATTGTGAGATTTGAAAATTTTCCAGAAGCTGACAAAAAAAGGAAATGCGTAGCATTCAAGTCAACGATGGCGTTTCTAACTTTTCGTCCGTGCTAATCAAGTTCTCTTGCTCTCTCTCTCAAAAAGCCCTTTGAGTCTAACCCGCAATCATTTTCCCCACTTTAACCCAACATTCTTATTGTTGCGAAAGCTAGAACCCAGTATGGCCATATCAAAAAGGAGTCCAGCTGACAATCCCTCGGCGATAGAGATTTCTGCTGATTTTTTTCAAGGTATTATCTCGACTCATCTTTGCTAAAACAAGTCAATCCTATATTGAAGTAGAAAATTTGCAACTGAAATTCATTAGAGTCAAATACGAATTGTTGTATTATTTCTACATTGCCTATTGACGACATAACTCATGAAATGAGTCACGAAACATTATTTCTTTATGGAGGTAATATTCTCATTGGTGAAAATTGCTGTACATGGACAGCTGTGAAGCTTCTTGCCAATTGAAATTTTCAATAAATGTATGAGTTCTCTTTCAGTTTGTGTTGAAAATGCCTATATAAAGCACTGTTTAGATGAATGAAATTTAGTCAAAATATGTGAAAGTTGAAAATAACGTACGATAAAAGGAAAGAGGAAAAAGAAAACCCACTTGATCCCTACCACAAAATAATATTTACACTTTCAAATAAAAATTAAGAAATGAAGTATGTTGAGGGGAATTGCAACATTTTTCATAGGTTGTTCAATGATGAAAGACAAATAATACGTGGACCTATTGGAGTGACTATTTCAGTGTCACTTAACCCTAAAACCTTCGTAATTTCATGAACGCAACATGTTTTCATTCAAGGCAAAAATTTCGAATTTGATAAAAGCTATGTGTCAATATATCTTTATTAAATCATAGCAAGTGTCAAGGTAATTCGACTTTACAAATCCATCAAAGAGTCAAAATAATAAATCTACGAAAAAACCATAATTTCAAAGGGGTCACAGAGAGAAAGAGGCATCTTTTTCCTCATCTTATAAATCGCTCTTGCTTGAAATGGGAGCCAAATATTCCAAGGAACAACACAGCATCGAGTTTAGGAACAATAAGCTTGGTGGAAGCGCAAGACACCATGATTGGGGAAGTGAAGCCTCAAATGCCTCATGGCTCCTCACGAGCCCGAAACATCAATCATTTTTCACCTCTCCCACCACCCCAAAAGCTACATTCCTGTCACCTTTTCTTGTTTGCCCCAGAACATGGAGGCATCATCATTGCCTTCGCAAGTGACAAAGTGGGTTTGACATGGGACCTCTCCGTCGACGTTGCATAAATTCCCTTGTTAACGAATGATCTGAAACGCTCCTTAATCATATTTAGTGAAATATATTTAGTACACCAGTTATGCCAAATCGGTTGTTCCCAAGATGAGCCCTGCAAGGTATTTTGATCGTTAATACTTGTGATGTGTGAAATAGGTTGATTTTAAAGCTCACCTTGAAAAAGAACTTCTGCGTGTGAATGGAAAGCTTAGAACCCATGTCGTTAATGTTTCTTTTTACATGAACATACCAAGGACTCGACTCTTTTCACATGTGAGCTTGTTGCCTCATGACCTTCACGATCCGTAAGTATACGATCTACCTCGAGTGATCTTGTTAAACATTTCCGTGACTCCCTTTTTCCAGTCCAAGATGCGACTCATGGTACCAGCTTACTACCCGCCGTTTGATCATTTGACGTCTTTATCGTCCTTTTAATCTTGTAGGGCCAAGCCAACAATGATCAACCTGTTGCTTAAAGTTAAGAGCGAAGAGGCACGCCAGAGAGTCCTAAGAGTCAAGCAGATAGATAATAAAAGCCGGTGAAAACGGCAACTTTGTAAAGGGTCAACTCTAAAGGTTAGTTGGGGATTGAAACGTGTTAGTCTCATTTCACTGTATGTAATGTTTACTTCTGAGATCTCGCAAGTTAGGGCTAGCGCTGACCTCAGACTATCTGTGGAGGAAGTGATTCTCTACAGAGATTCATCGGTTTGCTCCTCCCCAGAAATGCAGATTGACTAATACGACCAACTCGCATGAAATCTCTACAATTAACACGCGCACATCTTTGGCAAAAGGAGACTGAAGTGATTCGAATGCAAAACGATAATAGAACAAGACTAGGGTTTTACCAACATTAAGTTAAGCGAAAAGATGTCGTGAGTAGTTCTGAAAATTCAGGTCAGGATACACATGTACAAAGCACCTGGTTCCGTTTATTGGGCAAAATGACGCAACAAATCAAAAGTGAAGAACGCTAGACAAATTGAAAAGAAAGAGACCAGTGATTCAGCCGCGAGCCTCTACATCTCCACGGATACTACCCTACTTGCCCATACAAATCAAGATTCTCACAGCTTGTTACGATCTCTACTGCAACACAAATGGTGGATACATGGCAGAACTTAAAAAGAAAGTCCTAAGGACCTAAGCAATTAGTTCAGCAAGATCATTCCGTTTCTACCGTAGATTTTCAGAGAAGAAACGCCATTTTCAATCAGTGCCACCTTAAAAGGAATACTGTACTAGACAAATGAGTTAGGTCAAATCGAGAAAGTTTTCAAGACGCGGCATGAATAGATTCTCAATTCATACTTTAAGAAATGCATTCAAATTAATTAAAATCGATGGAAAAAGGAATATGTAATGAATTATTTCTTCAAAAAAAATTTATGGGTTTTTCTTTTGTCCGCCAACAAAACACACATGAGTTCCTTTGTTCCTTTTGATTAAAAGTGATTAAAGTAACGTGATCTCTCTCTACAGGTAAAGGGGCTGTTTGACCCGAGAGAGAGATAATTACCTCCATGTGTTGGCATCAAAAGCCTTGACAATATTAGTACGCCAAAGAAAAAAGACATTTCTTTCTCGTATATCCACCCATATCCCATCTATTCAAAGGCAAAACACAGCCTGAAGCAATCATCATCATCATGTCCTCCAGCTTCTCCTCCTCCTCTTCCTCCTCCTTTCTCTCATCATTAATCCCTCACATTAGTCAGCCAAGCACCATCTCTCAACCTCCACCAAACCCACAAAAGTCATCATCACCATCATTCACTCCAAATTCCAGAACTAGGAAGAGAGAAAGGATCAGATTCGAACGAGGTTTGATAGGAGATGACGATGGGTACGCTGAAGAAGAAGAAACCCTGTCTTTTGTGAGTGGAAGGACTTTGCTTCTTCCAGATCAAGGAACTTCAGTTCATATTCTCTAGTCATCTTCTCTTCTCTCTATCCGGGGAATCGAAGCATCACGGTCCGATCGATTTGTTTGTTGTCTTGTACGAAGCAAAGCTACATCTATTAAGTTGGAGCTTCTCCTTATATTTACGGATCTAATATTATCTTTAGATTTGAATCATGTCTGAGGTGGTTTAATTAGGTGGTTATTAAAGAAGGTGCGTCAACTTACTAAGGTATGTCAATTATGTTTTGAATCGTTATTATGTGGCCTTCTGAACTATGTGAGCGAGAGAATGCGAGAACTTGGTGTGTGTTTTTCCTCCTAGATTGTGTATTGTGATTCTCTGACTTCAAACGGTATGTCTGGGGACGGTAGTATGTATTGTTTGATCTCAAACGCAACAGAAGAACGAGAATACTATGGAAATAAAAGTTGGATTTGTTTTTGTATCTCTTATGGATTCAACGATTAACTTCAGCGCATGTCCAAGCTGTAATTGTTGGTGTTTTAGCGTTTATTACGTATTTATTTTGTTTCTACACTCTAGATTTATATATGATACCAGTGTTTAATACCTGATTTTCATATTATCGTGCTTGACGTCCTTGACGTCCTTGGGTAAGTGTTCTCATATCGAATTGAGGGTGTGCTTATTTGCTCTCATACCTACTAATTGGTGTACTTGAGATGCATTTCCTCTGGCTCCTGAAAAAGGTCAAAGAATTTTTTGTGAATTCGTTTTCTAGATTTTCTTGTGTTTGGTTTGCTAAAATGATCTATAAATGGAAAATCATTTATCAATAAAGAAAATATGCATTCTTAAAGTTTGGAAAAAAATTCTCTAACCTGAAAAGCAAACAATATTTTTTCTGACAAATGATATCTCAAAAAGTAATTCTATCATGAAGTTTTCCTCGAAACAAACATATACCCTAATGTCAAGTCAACATTCATTTTGTTCTTGGTTTCTTGGTAGCCGAACTTTTAGAAACTGCTTGTTTGACAGGGGTTTCTGGCTACGTTAATGAGCCGAATCCCAACTATCTTTTCCATGTATTTGGGTTCGTTACTCTTGATGTTATGTCTGTTTTTTCGCTGCTGATTATCTATTTAATTTAGTTATGTCCATCTATCACGTGTTTCATGTGTAACTAATTTTGGGCTTACGCTTGATCTAATTCTTACAAATACGTTTTAAGTTGATTTTTCCCTATGTACGAGTTTAAAACTCTAATGCCAAATATAGCTTTCTGGCATAGATATTATCAAATTTGTGACATGATGAGAGTTCAACTCTATACCTATTTATGGATAAGACAGATTCCTTACTCCTTATTGCAGTGATATCTTCTTTGTTAGCATCTTTAATTGAATAATTTGTCTTATCCAATCTTGTAAATATTTTCATCAATCCAATCACTGTAAAAGGAACTCCATATCGAAAACAAATTAGGAAGAAATGGTTTAGACGTATCAATAAGATATCTACTTTTTGGCATTTACTAATTCGTAAATTTTATTATTCTTTTCCATTTTTTTGGCAATATCACCTAAAATTTACTATAGAATTTCCAATGGAATGCTTTTTTTTTGGCTCAAACAATGTCACCAATTAAAGTATCTCTTGCTGTAAACCCCAAAACTATATAAAATCTACATGAATATGAAATTTTGAAACTAACTCAAAGATATTGTGCTCCGGTTGCCCATCCTATAGAAAATAGAATGTATGATCCAACTTGCACCGTTACTAGTTGGCAATAGGCCACTAACAGAACCATTATACTAGCAACGCTCTTTTGATATAGTTAACATATTTTGTTTGACGATACATGTTAATACAATCTGTCATTTGTGTTGCTGATATGTCCACTCAAGGAGGAACACTTTAAAACATGTAAATTTACCATCTATATTTAGAGAATTAGATTCTTTCTATTCACACATATATGTATGTATGGGTATGTATGTATATGTATCCTTTCGTCTTAGGTGTAACAATGTTATTGCATTCAGGGTTTTTTATAATCCCAAACAAATTAATCACGCATAGATTGCAACCAATTTGACAGCATCAACTCAACCCATGCGACGTTTCCTTTTATTGATCGTTTCCACACGACAAAGGATGCTTTTAGCCTGAGATATTACATCATTCAGATTCTAACCATAATGTTTCTTCAACTCTCGTGCATTCTATATAGTCACTTGGTAATAATGACATTTGATTGGCGATCAACACGGCATTATCCAGCTTGATATAGGCACGAAGATTCATGCAGAAAACACAGCACTAGACAGCTTTAAAATGGACGCGCGCACTTTCCGCAAAGTGCATATATGGTACAATTGTAGTTGAGGGGAAAAATGATGATGATGATGATTTTTTTTTTTTTTTTAAAAGAGGAAATCTGTAGAGAATAGATATCTACCTATGAAAATAGAGAATTTAAACATGTAATTCAAGGATCTTGAGGCAGTCATTCCCGCCGGCTACATTCGAATCGGGTTAGAGCTACTTCCGGCTTAGCTCCACATAAAAAGTTTGTCCACTTTATGGCTATCAGATGATTGCATGTACAAGGTGTTGATGTTTCAGCAGCCAATCAAAGAGCGGGCCTAGTTAAATGGAATGTTATGCAAATTAATACATGCTGCTTATTGATATATTTCAACCGGAAGTCGAAGTTCTTTTATTTAGGTCATGAAATGTGCTCTCTGGTTACACTTCGAATGTATGCTGTCCGTCCTTTCTTCTAATGCGCAAAGATGAGCGTGAAAATGATTAACCGTCGCTCTACGTAGTGGTCGCCAATGGCCCCGCCTCCCTCTTGTTGTCATCAGTGCCGGAATTGATGGAGAGTTGCTGCTATCTTGCGATGGAATCTGTCCAAACCTAGTGACATGCCGACTAGAGAGAGAGAGGGAGAGAGTGCGTCTCAGAAAACTACATAACATAAGGAGGACTCTATAGAGATTGCAAAAGCTTTGTGCCCACGGGGAACCATATGCTCACCCAGAAAGCTAAATAACATAAGGAGGACTCTATAGAGATTGCAAAAGCATTTTGCCCACGAGGGACCATACGCTCACCCCCATCGTATGGAGTTCTTTGATGCGATTAAGAAAATTGCATAAAATAAGGAGAACTCTAGAAATCCTCTCTACGCAGATTCGTGAGTTTTTAACAATCCCCGCGACAACTATTGAGGACAACAAATAAGATCTATAGTCTCTAACGATGTAGTCATATAGATATAGACGAGCAGGCTAGTCTGCAAGATAGGCCCCCATTGCCAACATATACTTCTTTATGGCCGATTCCAACTTTGTTCTGTACCCCAAACACAAGAAATTAACTAATTCTGTTCTCTATCCACTATTGTTATCATCGTTGTCGTCGTCATTGTTATTATTATCTGAAAAAGAACTAATAACTAATCTCCCATCGAATTTCACAAGAAACATGGGGACTAAAGAATCACAACCCTCATATTCAGCAAGAACCAGCCCAAGATGTCCTTAGTAGTTTGAAATGCTCTTTAATGGAACTTTAGCTTTAGCTGGTCGTGACCAAGAAACCATCGGTTTCACTTGGTGGGTCAGGAATGCACGACTTATCAATTTATTCGGTAAACCGTTGGGGGCTCATGTAGCCCATGCTGGATTAATCGTATTTTGGGCCGAAGCAATAAGCCTATTTTTTTTTTTTTTTTTGGTCAGTAATAAGCCTATTTGAAGTGGCTCATTTTGTACCAGAAAAGCCCAACCAATGATTTGTTATTGGAGCAAACAGCAACAACAATTTCATCCGACATGCGTAGTTTTGATTTTCCAATGGATTTACATCTTTCATTAATGGAAATTTTTTGATGTAGTTATAAAACGAATTAAGAGATGCTTTATCCCATATCAAAAAGATGTGAGTACGCATATAGGCTACATTTTGCACAAATCAACAATTTTTCATTTAAATTCAGATTTAAATAATAAATATTAATCATGGTATCCTATAGAAATAGTACGATTATTTACAAAGGAGTTATGATTTTTTTTCTTTTTATTTATTTAATTCCGAATTTTATTTTCGATCGCGATTATTTCAAAGATCGTATATGTTTAAACATAACTTTTTAACCTTTGAAATGTTGTGTCTATTCGAATATATCTCCATATCTTTTGCTATTAATTACTAGTCGTGTTTGTTCAATAATCATCTTCTTCTTCCAATTCCATTTTCTTTCTAAAGATATATAACTATAGTTTCTAATTATTTTCTTTTAAGAGTTCTAACAAAATACCATAATTGTTATCTAGTATTCTTATTGAGACTTTATCATATCTTGAAGGATTTTTGTCAATAATTATTAATGATGCTATGAGGTAAATCATTTCTTTAAAATGGCTGTTGTCACGCATCAAAATTTGACTTTAGTTTTTTCCAGACGTGGATTAAAATTTCCCCAACGGATTGGCTATTTGTTCGTTCTCCCAGTAGGAGCAAAAGCGTGCTTTGATTTTGTTTCGAGTTGCTTCAGTCAACCTTGTACAACATCACCTAACGAAACACGTGTACCAGAAAAACAGAGGAATCCACTAATTCTTAGTCCACCTCGTGTGTAATATAAAACCATAATTCAGGCCGGTCCAGTTAGGGATATGATCCCACTATCAGGAATAAAATCGTTAGATGCCATTTCAAAAAACGAGTGCAAAGATGGCCTCAAAAGAAGTCTTTGATTGGTGCAAATTGCCTACCATGACGTAAAAGATTCAGCACGTGCCTTTCTTCATTTACCATAAGATCACTTATAACCGCATCTTATAAAGTTTCCAAGGCTGAAATACCAAAAGCGATGCCTCCTTTCAATGCATAAAGCTTGTTGAAGCCAAATGCTTTAATTTGTCGCTTAGTTGTCAATTTTTTCATTAGCTGCGTATAGTCCAAATGATCTTTACTATTAATAGCATTATGTATCAATATCATAACTTATGGTTTTTTCATGTGAGTTTGATGCAGTGGCACCGAGATTTATTTTTTATTGGACTGTGGGGTTTAATATCTAAATAGTTTAATACTCCCTTTCACACATAGGCTGGATTTTGGCTTAAATCCAAAGCATGAAAATATGTAGTTGATGAGTTGGAAATATGTAATTGGGTAAGCAAATGGGGATTTGAAAAGATGTAAAGAACCTCATGCTTTGATCTTATGTGACAATTTTATGAGACCACTATCAACTGTTCTAAAAATTTGAACTATTAGATAAACCAAAGTTTTATATCGGGATAAATGCATTAGAAGTCTCAAAACTTATTACGAAGTACAATCAAGTCCTAAACTATACTTCAACCTTTGATCTTGAGGTTTGGTCGTCTTATAACCAAACCACAAGGCCACAAAAAAAAGGAAGATATAGTCAGTTCGCTAATCAATTTTTATCAATGCTTTTATCTCTCAGTTTTGTTTCGGTTTGGTTTGTTTTTTTCCTATGTAAAGTTTCCTCTAGAGGATGTGGTGACTTTGTGTGGACATTAAATTCCCAGCATGTCTAGGGACCTGCTCGAGCACAAATACTGAGAAGTTCTTGCTGAGTCGGAGTCTGATATTTTGGTTTAAGTTGAACTCATTTTACAGATCATGATGACTTACTTTTGTTCACATTCATGTTTCTTAACTCTGCGTTTGGGATCCAATATTGATTACAACCTTATGTTTCAAGAATACTTTGAACTATCTTCCTTGCTGGGCATAAAAACGTTAAAGGAGAAAAAAAAATTGCTGAATTTGAAGCTGAATATCCCTGGTATGTGTGGATTCTCCATCTCCAATAGAGGTTATACTTTATATCTCAAGCAAATATTTATGACAAGGGAATGAATTTTTGCGGGAGAAATGTTAAAAAAGTCATAAACATTTTACATTTGTATCAATTTAATTCTAAATCTTTTTACTTTGTGTCAATTCAGTCATTTTCGCTCAATTTTGATCGGATTTTGCTAACTGGGTGCGGACCAGCTGACGTGGCCCGATCAGCGCTGATGTGGACAACTTTTAATAATATTTTAATATTTTTTATTTCTTTTTTTCTTCTCCTCCTCCTTCTTCTGGCCGACGAGGTCAAGGTCAACCTCTCCGGCGACTAGTGAGCCTCACTAGCCACCTTGCCAATGGCCGTGAGTGTGAGGTCGCCCTCGAGCTGGCTCCGCGCTAGGCAGTGAGGATCGCCCTCATCGGATCTAGTGAGAGTCGAGCTTTGCGGCTCAAGTTGGCCTCACCGGCCATGGGCGAGGCTCGACCCTCAGGCTCGACCCTCGCCGCCCAGCGCGAGGCCACTGGCAAGGTGGCCGGCGAGGTCGACATTGACCTCGCCGGCTGGAGGAAGGAGGAGGAGAAGGAAAAAAGAAAAAGAAATTAAAAAAAATCTAAAATATTATTAAAGGTTGTCCACGTCAGTCTGCCGGCACTCAGTCAGTAAAATCCAGCTAAAATTGATCGAAAAGGATTGAATTAGTACAAAGTAAAAAGATTTATGATTAAATTGGCATACATACAAAAGATTTATGACTTATTTAACATTTCTCCCAAATTTTTGCTGCAAAAGTTCCATTTTTGAGAAGAATTCTCATCTTTCAATCTGACCTTCAATTTGTGTGTCTCTATTTATGGGAAAGGAGGACTCGGAGGACGCCGACGAAATGGAGGCTATCAAGCTGGTCCTGTTTCAAGCCTCCGAGTGCTCCGTCTATTTGGTGTGTGTTGAATTGTTGATCACCATTCATTTTCCCGCTTAATCTATCAATCGTGCATTGCTTGCTAAGTTGCACGCCAATTTGCGAGCTCATTTGTGTTTTGCTTGGCTTCGTAGATTCTCACTCGTGCTTGATTTGTTCTTTGCGTGAGTTGCCTCCAACTTAGCAAGATACGATAATGGAGTAATTGATATTGAATGGCAGTTCTTTTTTTTTTTGTTTTTTTGAACAAACTATTATTTGGGTATTAACTAACATAACTATGAATTTAATTGTATCTTACCGAGGAAAATTTTGCTGTGGCTTTGGACCCAATGATATATATTTACGGATGCATGTGTTCGATGCATATGTTTTCTTGATTTGGCAACATGATAGTGTATATTTCACCTACAAGCTAAGTAGCACGGACACGCGATACGAACACATAACACGACACGACATGACACACCAACACGTCATTTCTAAAAAATAAAGAATTCCGACACATTGTGATACGTTATTATTAAATAAATATTTTTATTTTTAATTCATTTGATTTAAATTCACAAATAAATAAATAAATAAATAAAGAGTTTACAATGAATTTATAAAACATATTCATAGTTAATGCGTAACCATATTTAGAAACATATTTTTAACTTTAGTAAAAATTATGAATAAGACTAATGACTAACAAAAAAATAAAATCAACTGTTTTTAAATAAATCTATAATAAAATCAATATAGACGGAATGCCACATGAGTATAACAATTCCTTCAGTTTTTTTTTTTTTGGTCAGTCAATTTCTTTAGTTTAGAAATCTTCCTTTTTGACAAATCTTTATTATTTTATGTATTCACTACCGCAAGAAAAACCACGGCCCTAAATAATCTAAACCAAATCATCTACTTAATTAAAATGCATGACGTCCTAGTTTTGAATGAGGCGGAACCAATTTTCATGCACTCGAGGATACCGTGATCATTAGATTCTCCCGATAGTGTAACCGTAAATGCCTCTATTTCTTTAAGTGTATCAAAACATGATGATTTAGATTAGATTATGGCAAGAGATTACATCGCCCGCACTTGCCACCTAGTCACGCAATAACCCGGGAAAGCCGCGATTGCATGCTTTTTGACTATTTCAAGTAATCACCATATCTCACCAACCCACCGTTTCATGTTTTCACCAATGTCTCACCAACCCAAGAGAGATAATGAAAGATGACTGCAAGAAGAGGCGTTCCTCCCTCACCCGTCCCCTTTTTTTTTCTCTCTCCCTTGGTCCCTTTCATCGTCCTTTCCCTTCTAGTTCTCTCTCCCGAGTTCCCTCTTCAAACTACACCCACCCCCTAAAATCTCTATGCACTGTATCGCGGAATAAAGAGAGATGGAAGACAGAGATAACGAGAAGAAAAAAAGGGGTGGGGGAAGGGGGGACTCACGAGCATCAGTCGAAATGCCCAAGGAGGCCAACGGCACGTTCGTTCGTTCGTCTCTGACATTCGATGCTGGAGGCTGGACTTTGAGGTAGCTTCCTTCACATTAATTTCAAGAATATGGACACAAGTGAATGATGCCTCAAAAGAATCTGACTTCTGTGGCATGTGCAATTATGCCTCTCTCTATTAATCAAGTAGGAAATAGCCGGGCTGTCTCAACCGTGGCAGCCACCGAGGGCATCAACCAGCTAAAAATTGGCAAGCCAATCTCCCTATCGATTGCGACGTCAACGGCGAGGACCAAGTTGTGGAATCATAAACAACGGAGGCCTCACTACCAAGGCTAATTATCCTTACCACGAGACTAGTAGAACTTGCAACACCGCAAAAGAAGCCTCCCACATGGCTAAAATCTCGGGCTACGAAGCTGTGCCTGCCAATAATGAGGCTACGCCGTCAAAGGCCGTGGCAAATAATCTGGTGTCGGTGTCCATTCATGTCGTAACTCCCACTTCTACTCCATCGGCGTCTCACGAGAGATTGCGGGACCAGTTTAAATCACGGCGCTAGGTATTGTCGGGTGAAGAACTCATATGGAGAGAGTTGGGGCAGAAAGGATACATAGCAATGGAGAGAGACATAGGCCATTGTGGAATTCTATATAATAATATCGTTTGCAATGAGTAATGGCTAGGCAGAGGATCTTCAACCTCAGTATCACATCAGGAAAAGCCTCCAAAATCAACACTCCATTGAGGGAAGAATCATCGAAAAAGTCTTAAACATATTATAATTTTACCAATTTAGTAATAAACTTTTTATTTTTTAATTAATTCTTAAATATTTTGCATTTTTGCCAATTCAGTCCATCCGATTAATTTTGGTCGGAATTGACAAAAGTGCAACAATCTTCCCCGTGATCTCTTACTTTAATATTCTGTGAGATTTTTTTATTAAATCACTATCAACTATTATAATTAAATGAATGTGTGATTTATTTTAAGATATTTTAACGAAGATAATTGGAACATATACTTATATTTTTTTCACCTGAAATGAAAATGCTATTTTGGTGAGCACTTTGAAAAATCTAACATCTCTAAAAACCCATCTCGAAGTCATCCGACGAGTATCATGGGCAAAAGAGCTATCATGCCACTTCATGCCCCAAGCGATCCTCAATGATATGTACGAGCATTCTAATATAGTTTAAATATTAGATAATCGATGTAGATCTTCACTTGTCACATCACTTTACCCAAGTAATAAAAAAACAGCAGATCGGGAAAAAGAGGGGATTGGCACGCCGTCCAAATCCAAAACGCGAAGGCACATTATTTAGAAGAGAAAAAGCGTCCCCCAAACGAAGAAATTTAGTGTTAGGGAGGTCCCATTGCTATGCCTATTGCCTAGGTATAAACTTGAATACCATATAATTTCAGGTAGATCATATTGGCAGTTAGCCATGTGAATATTGGATGACTTTGCCGCAAATGAAACACGTATGGATTGTTCAAAAAATTAGCGCATAGCTTCTATATATTAAGTCAACAACTTGATTGACTCGCTTTTTATCCATTTCAAAACCACCCTTCATGCAGTAAGAAGAAAAAAAGGAACAATTACATTCTATCCACACGAGCCAAACATCTACTTACTCCACTCAAACAAAAAATACCCTCCCTCACTCTTCTCCTCCATTCGGAAATAGCTAATATCTTCTTTTTTCGAGACAATCCTCGATTTATTAGTTTTTTACTTTCTACATCTACATTAAATATTTTACACGTGCATAGCGCGTGCTCGACTCTAATATGGATGCCACGGTGCTTCTGTTGCCTTTTTCGCATTTGTCAAATTTGGCATTCTCAAAAGCTGAAAGTAGAGACAACTATCTAGTTGATTCTTAAATTATCAGCTTAAATATAAAGTGGGATAATATAGCTAAATTAATCAATCAACCAACCAACGAAGAGCACCATAATCTAATCTCCCTTTAATCTTAACAGCCTCACCTTGTTTATTGATTTATTTCACACGTTAGGATATCGAAATAATAATGCTTTATGAACACCACGCCTACTTGGGATTCTCTCCTCCTAAAGCAAGAATCGAATTTTGATTAAACTTCAAAGGCAAGAAAAAGGGATGGGAATAGATGAGCTTGAGAGAGATCTATTGGACGATGATATGTCCACCTAGAAAGATATGGATAGAGACAATAGAAAAACATAGCGGAATCTAAGTTCTTGGTTTCTTAATTATATGTTCCTAAAGTTACACAAGGTGGGGTCCAAACCTAGGCCAGATGTCGTGTAACAAAGCATAATTTATCGATAATGATGTTAGTTGAGATAGTTTAATCCGAGAAAAACATGGTTTTAGGGCATAGAATATAGGGTTCGTCCGCTTTCGGAAGATTTGCAAGATCTCATGAAGACCTTTAGCAGCATATATGCTTGCATCATGCCCCAATACTTACTTTAATTTGTTCGTGAATTCATTTTTTTATCATTAAATTTGGGCATCCTAAGAGCAACTCCCAAAATGGTCAACACAGGAAAATTCTTTTGCGCCTATTTAAAAATGTTTTTTGGACGGGAATCGCTGCCAAAAAAAATCATATTTGAATTGAATATGAGAATTCGACCCAATTTCGTGATTTTCGTACCCATTAGCTAAAGTGGACCAGATGGAAATGTGCACCCACGTGCACCAAAACAATTTTTTTAATATATATATATATATATTTCATAATTTTTAAATACAAGTTTAGGAAGAGGACAAATGAGACCACCGAGAGATTAACACAAGCTAATCTTTTTTCTTGGGTTCGAATTTATTAGTCAACTAAACTGTTGGATGTCAATTTAGTCACTATTAGGTTTGTTGCAAAAGTTAGATCCTCTTTACTTTAGGGTGATTACGTTCCCATCTTCTTTGACTTTTATTCTGGACTATATAAATATTATAACATATGCCTTTTTTTTTTGTCTTATCGCACATGGAATATTTGTTTCAAATGTCCAACTGCCAATTTGAGAAAATAAATAAATAAATAAATAATTCCAACTTTAAGTAATTAAAAATTACACATCACATATCGTTTAAGTGCATATGCAGCACCGCAAATTTTCTTCATTACGATCCACCAGCTAAGGGTACCGCCGATTTTTTAACATATTAGTAAATAGCCGACAACAACTGTTTATCATGTAAAATTGGTCTTCCTATAATCATTCTCCGGCAAAAACATTCTCAAATAGAAAATACTGCTTGTTGGATCTATTTTAAATTCACAGTCCATGATCCGAATCTATCATCATCGATTTAAATAGTTAATCAATTTTTGAAACTATAACTGCTCGCATCCATGGCGATTGATAAGAATTATGTAACAAATGGGTCACACAAAATATGCCCCATATAACAATCCTTATTTGTTAACTCAAATTATGTGGTGGCCATTTAATTGGAAGCTCAATAGATACTACTAGTGATCTCGATCCATTCTAAGTTTTCTTATTAGGAAATATAATTTAACTTTAAGTCCACATAACACCGGCTTTAGTACGGCATGCATTAGACTCATGTGAGTAGTTAACTTACGCACATTATGTGAAGGTTCGAACGTATTGGACTCGCTCAAAGGGGGTTTATGCAAAAAAATTAGGGTTAATGCTCTAAAAACCCCCCCACAAACTGGTACATCTAGGACAAATTTACCCCAAATTAATTTTTTGATCATAAAAAATCCCAAACTGGTATACTCATGACAAGTTTACATCAACTGATCATAAAAAAACCCTAAACCTGTATATTTGTAATAAATTTACTCCAAACTAATTTATTCGACCTCTACAAACCCTAAACTGGTATATTTGTGATAAATATACATTCCGTTAAATTAAATTAATACCACAAAAACAAACAGAGAATAAAATCCCAAATTAGTACACTGATCAATTGTCACGTGCCATTCAACTTAATAATTTGATAGTAAAATTTAATGGAAATTAACATAAGGTAAATTTGTCACAAGTATACCAATTTGGGGTAAATTTGTCAAAAGTGTACCAATTTGAGATTTTTGGTGATCAAAAAATTAGTTTATGATAAATTTGTCACAAATGTATCAATTTGGAATTTCTAAAGCATTAACCCAAAAAATTACTCATTTCCATGTGAAAGGCCCTTCTTTGAAAAATCATTTCCTGTTGTCCCTTCCTACTTTTCATCTGCCTTGACCAGAGGGTACGGTTCCTGTATCCACGAATAAAATAGGGTGCTCGCAAGGAATGCACAACTCATTCCTCGAATTTGTTTATTCCTACTAGTCTTAATTATTAAAAGGTTGGAAGTTGAGGGTTATGCTATAAAAAGGAAGTGATGAAGCTACGAACACACAGGCCGATGCGCAAATTAAACCTACCTACACACTAGCCTCCTGCAAACCCGCTATTTTTTTCTGCTCCTTTCGATTTTCATCATGTCAAGCAAGTCGTTCTCCAGTCTAATTCCTCCTACATGGGACATCGATATTGGACTCGACAGTGGCTCTATTCGCGATGACGATTCGTCTTCTTGCATTCAGAAGCAGCAGAAGAAGAAGGTCAAGCTGTTCGGGTTTGACCTGACGACGATCGCCGCCTGCGAGAACCGAGACGAAGAAGAGGACCCCCCGAAATCAGATCTTGTGGAGAGAGATGATCACGAGAGCGTGAACTCCACAAACACAGACCCGTCTTCATCAAGAGACGACAAGTACAAGACACCTCTGGCCAACAGCAACATCAGAGAGGGATCATCGTCGGTCTTGACCTCCAACACGCACCGACCGAAGAAGCTCTTCAAGTGCCAGTACTGTGCCAAGACGTTTGCGAACTCACAGGCCTTGGGGGGTCACCAGAACGCCCACAAGAAGGAGAGGTTGAGGAAGAAGAAGTTGCAGCTCCAAGCCAGGAGAGCGAGCCTCCAGAGTTACCTCCAAGCGTATCGAAATTATTACTACCGTAGTTCTAATGGGGTTCTTGATTTCAGAGGGTCCAATGATGATCCGTGGTACATAGACCCTTCCTCGTGCTATCTCTCTGCTCCTGGTGATCAGCTTGCGCTCTGCGATCAGGAGCCCCAGATTAGCTTCGCCGACGTCGCAGATCATCGAGAAGGTCTGCCTTTTGGCAGATCGACTCAAGTTCAAAATTGGCATGCTCCTGATGTACTACCGGCTAATACCGGATATTATCAGCATAAGAAATGAATGTCTGCTGTAACATGTAATGACTTTGCGAGTTATTTATACAAAATATTTTGGTCTCTAATTTCAGCTGCAGTAGATAACTTTCAAACATTTACAGGTTAGAAAATTGTGTTTGAGTCTTAGACGTGTGAAACACGAGTTTCTACGCTAAATTGAATGGTTCAGATGCATCAGGATGCATGCAATAGTTTCTTTTTGTATAAAAAACCCAGGTTTCACTCGGATCAGGGAAGAGACCGTGTCGAATTTTATCTAAGCAAGCAATGAGCACCTAAAAAGACTGGAGAAGTAATTTACTTATCACGACGAACCGGTTGGCGGATCCCTCAAATATGAAGTTAGCTGATTTTTGAGTTTGAATTTGGAAATAGACGTTTGTCTTCAATTGGGTCCCCTTTTCGCAGGTATAATTAAAGCACAAATACCTAGAAGATGACCACTTGATTAGGCATTTCTTTTTGGCATAATGGTCAATGCAGAAACATCATGTTCGCTGAGCATCGACTCTCTAATTGTGGTAGCGGTAATTCTATTACGGATTACATTTCAAATTCGAATTATTAATTGGTGTCAATACTGTTATAAAAAATATGTTGTTTTTGCTAAACATATATCTACCAAGAGATAAATTTATTTTTAATCCGTGTTAATTGTGTCATTTGATTCCACTTGTAATTACTTTTTTGTATGAGTAACTATTAAGGGTACGTTCAGGACAGCTTTTGAGAAATATCATTAAATATTTGCAAAGCACTTCCTATTAGAGTCCTTTTGTTGAAATGCAAAAAGTGTTATTTGCTTTATGTTAAAGTCCTTTGCGTGATCCCCAGTTACTGCCGCAAATCATCAGAGGCAAGATTTGGCGGTGGGCTGCTGAGACAAAGCAGATCTCAAACATGTAGACCTTGGCGACATTCGTCACGGCGACTCTCAATCTCAACGGGCCTCACTGACCCTCCACTTGCTAGATCTCGCTCGAGTCATGACCCTTCAGATTTCGCCCAACGAACCCAGGACCGTCGACCACCCTCATCCAGCCTCAATAACCAGGCAAGCCTTGACGCTCGACACTTGCGCAACCGTCGACGAGTCTCGACTACCCTTGATTCTCCAGATCTCGCCTCAACCCTCCAGATCTGATCTAACCTTGGTAACCGTCAACCCGCGACGACGGTTGTGCCTTGACGACCAAAATCAATTCACGCAATGCCCTTGGTTCAGAGAGAGAGAGCGAGAGAGACGATGGACAATGGGAGAGAGATGAACTAGGGTAAAAGAGGAATACGAAAAAATGGTGAGTTATTAATTATGGGCTCCAGGTTTCCGAAAATATTGGATGCCCAATGCTGGTGAGTAGTGGTCTTAAAGAGAAATGATTTTGAAAATGCAATGCATATTTCTAGTAAGTCTCCAAATTTTTTTACCAAGCACTTTAGCATTTGCACAAGGACCTTTAGGAACCAGAAAGGCCCAAATGACTTTACCAATGTGTTCTCAAACGCATCGGTTTGTAAAAAACCAATAACCCCTCTCTTACGGATTATATATGACCTCCCATGTTTACAAAGGTTTTATGCGTAAAAAAGCAGAAAACAGAGGCACAAGGGCCTACAAAACCTCATCTCCCACAAGAAGTAAGAGACAATGCCGAAAGAGATGCTTGTTATGTCAAATCAACTCAAGATCAAGGCTTGGATTACTTTTTGTCTAGGCTTTGACGTTGTCGATTAGGTTTGGGGTTGCTACGTATGAATGCACTCAAGTTGAAGCGAATCAATATACCGATACTATTAAGTTTGAGCTCGACTCATTTTGAATACATGAAACTTAAAACTCGACTTAAACTTGATTAAATACTTTTACCAATGTTCATACTCAACTTGATATAGAACTCAGCATACTTGAGCTCAATTAGCTTGACTCAATTTAAGTATATAGAACTCAACATACTCTGTTTTTTTCTTGCTCGATTCAAAATAGTGTCACTCGCCATTTATGTTTGCGTTTAAAGACAAAGTAAAGGAGGAAGGGTAAGTACATTGTAAAAAGTAATATATATATATATATTTGGTGACCAAAATAAAGGAAAAATGACTAATAAAAAATGAAATACTCGATTAAGTTCGAGATTTGATCGAGTAAAGTATCTTCAGACTCAAACTCAACTTGAAAAGCCACGAGCTTTAAACCAAAAAATAAAAAATAAAAACCAAGCCAATCTTGAGGAAGCAATGAGCGAGCATAGGGTTGTCTAATGGATGGGTTGGGTCAAGTGGGGTTTGGATTGAGTTGAAAATTGTTCGACTCAAATTAACCTGTTTAACTTGTTTTGGTCTATTTATATGCAATACAAATTTAACGACACATACTCAACCCATATTACTTAAATACTTCCATATTTAATCTAACTTATGAGAATCCATATCCATCTAGTTAATTCACTTTAAGCACTCCTTGTGTATATGATAATTGGATTAAATCACCATTTCAACTATAAAATGCTAAAGACTTGGCTTACAACATTACATAGAATTTTCATTTTTTTTTTTTGTGACCCAGGGAACCCCGTACGATCGGCAGCCGGAGGTAAACCACTGGGGGCGACACGTGCTAGCCACCACACACATGCCACCGGGTAAGTCGCCAAGAGTCTCAGCTAGCCTTTCTGCAACTTACGTTGTAGGAGCTTCGAACACTAGACTTCCTCAATGGAAGTCTAGCACCTACCCAGCTGAGCCACCGCGGCGGGTGGTTAGAATTTTCAATTTTGTATTGACTTATAATGAAAAATAAGAAAAAATTTAGTACTTGGTAGTGAACTTATAAAATCATAGCTACAAATAACATGAAGGAATTGAAATTTCAATTAAATAGAATTAAGATATTAAATAAGATGATTTATGCAGACCATAGATTGTACTAACAAGAACTAAGATTAGTAAAATTACGTAAAAATGACAATGTCGAATGCAACCAAGGAAAGACATACTACAATAATTAACCAATAACTAACACATGAACCTTATAGGATTAATAAAAATAAAAATAAAATAAAATGATGGAGGAAAAAAAAAATAAGGGCGCGTTTGGTAACGTTTCGGTTCAAAAACTGTTTTAGAGAACGAAATAAAAAAAAGTGTCTACGTTGCGGGGAACAATTTTTGACCAAAAAGATGCGTTTGGTAAACTTGTTTCGGAAATAAAAAATGAATAGAAACACGTTTGGTAAATTTATGTTCTTTTTTTGTTTCTTTTAATTTTTAAATATTTTTATTTTATTTTTCATTTTTTCCTTTCTTTTTTATTTTTTTCTTCTTTCGGCCGGTCGTCGGCGGCCTCGGGGCCGGCGACGCTCCGGCCGAGGTTGCCGACCCTCGACGGCTAGTCGCCAGCCATGGCGAGGCCGGCGACCGGCCAAAGAGAAAAGAAGAAGAAAAGAGGAAGAAAAGAGAAGAGAGAGAAGAAGAAACAAGAAACAAAAAATCGTTTCTTCAAAATCGTTTCTAACAATAAACATTTTTTTTTTTTTGCTTTTCATTTTCGTTCTTTTTGTGTTGAGAACAAAAAAATAAAAAAGAACAATGTAAACGCAACCAAATGCGTTTACATTTTTTTTTTTTTTTCCCTAACAAAAAAAACAAAATTTCTATTCTTAAACAGAAATAAGGAACAAAAACATGCAGCCCCTAAGTCATCTTGATATTTTTAATAAGTGTGAAGTCGAGCTCATCTGACCAGCCCATTCTTTGAACTTGAAACAATTCAAGGACTCCATCATTTTCTTACATAGGATTTGAACAAACTGCGAACCTATTTTTTTTTTGTCAAAAAGAAATTTCCATTCATTATTAAATTGATACATGAAAGGAAATCACAAAAGTCACAATGACAAAATAAATTCATAGATCTTCAAAATAAACAAAAAAATAGAAATCAAGGCATTTCATCAGAGTATGATTGGCAAGGATCATCACAAGCTCGTCCTTCAATATTTTAGGATTTTGTCATTTTAAACTCATTTAGTAAATTTAAGTAACTCATATAATGACTCAACCTATCATATATGAGTCAACAAATGAATTGATAATCCATTTTAATATATCGAGTCGAGTACAAGTAATGCTTTGACTGCTACCATTATATAATGATGCGCGTTGCCTATGTTCGATTTTCTTTTGTTCGATTTGACCTAGGTTCTATGGTACCATCTGCTTTTCGATTTGAAAATTACTTATTTCCATGTGAAGGGGCGTTTTCTTAAAAAACCATTTCCTATTCTCCCTTCATGCTTTTCATCTGCCTTGACCGTAAGGTACGGTTCCTGTCTGCATGAATAAAATAGGGTGTCGCGTGGTATGTACAACTCGTTCATCGGTTTTGTTTATTCATCACGGTCTTATTTATTAATGGTTGGAAGTTGTGGATTATGCTATAAAAGAGGAAGCGATGAAGCTACGAACGCACAAGCCGAAGCGCAATACCTACCTACATACTGATTTTCTCTGTTCTGTTCTAGGATCATCATGTCAGGCCCGTCGGTCTCTAATCTCGTTCCTCCTAAATGGGACGTCGGTGTTGGACTAAACAGTGGCTCTTTCGGTACTGATGATTCATCTTCTTGCGTTCAGAAGCAGCAGAAGAAGAAGGTCAAGCTGTTCGGGTTTGACCTAACAACGATCGCCCCCCGCAACCACCGAGATGAAGAAGAGGACACCCCGAAATCAGATCTTATGGAGAGAGACGATCACGAAAGCGTGAACTCGTCAAACACAGTCCCATCTTCGTCAATATTCGACAACAAGACACCTCTGGCCAACAGCAGCAACGACAACAAGAGATCATCGTCGGTTTTGACCTCTGACCCGCACCCCGATGGTCAAGCGAAGAAGCTCTTTGAGTGCCGGTACTGTGCCAAGATGTTCGCGAACTCACAGGCCCTGGGGGGTCACCAGAACGCCCACAAGAAGGAGAGGATGAGGAAGAAGAAGTTGCAGCTCCAAGCCAGGAGGAGAGCGAGCCTCAACAGTTACCTTCAAGCGCATCCCAGTTATTACTATTGTGATTCTACTGGGGTGGTTGATTTCCGAGGGTCCAATGATGATCAGTGGTATTTGGACTCTTCATCTAGTTATGTGTACGATCTCGATGATCAGTTTGCGCTCTCGCATCAGGAGCCCCAGATTAGCTTCGGCAACATGGCGGATCATCGAGAAGGCCTTTCTTGCGGTGGATCGACTCGAGTTCAAAACTGGCATGCTCCTGCTGTGCTTCCGGCTGATACCGGTTATTACCAGCGGGAGAAATGAAAGTTCATTGTGACATAAACATCTTTTAACACTTGTAAAAATAATTCAGTGGCTTCGAGATTCATTTATTAAAAATAATTTCGGTCTCTAACATCAGCTACAATAAATATCTTTGCACGCGTGTTCGAACATTCAAATCGCGTCAGCATCTCAGGTGCGTAAAGCAGGCGTATCTACACCAAATCGAATGTTTCAGGTGCATCCGGGTGGATACGATTCTCTCGTTCCAGCTGGGAAACTCCCGCTTCCGCTCGGACCAAAAGAAAAAACCCATGTGAACTGATATGTAAGCTAAGCGACAGCCCACGAAAAGACAGAAGGGACAAGAACTTTTAAAACGGACCTTTGCCTTTAATTGCGTTCGTTCTTTGCAGGTATAGTTAATTGCACGAATTTCTAAAAGATGACCGACCACTTTGATTGAGCATTTTCTTTTGGGATCATTGGTCAGTGTGATCGGAGAGCATCGGGAACCCTCGCAATGTGGAGAGACATACGTAGCATATCCAACGTTCGCCAAGGACGGAATCTGACTGGGGCAAGCAATTTGCACGTTTGCGATTACTTATTAATCCTAGTCAATACGGTTCTTGAAAAAACATAGTAATTTTCCTTAATATATATTTATAGATTAAATAATTAATTTATTGCTGATCCATGCTAATTTGTGCCATTTTCGAATCACTAGTGTTGACCTCATCCCCCACTTGAAGAGAAGGTACGTTGAATGTCAAATTATCTTAAGATGAACACATGACTACTCTGTGTCTAAACTTTATACATGTAGCTTAGGTTCGGAGTTGTGACAAGTTGTGCAATAAAGTCGAGTTGAATCAAATGGATACAATACGAAGATTGAGCTCGATTGAACTTGGGAACTCACTCAAAACTTGTTTTCAACTTGATCGAGAGTTCTTTCTTTTTATGATAAAACTTAGTTGGATACAAAACTTAACATACTTGAGCTCGACTGGGTCGACCGATTTTAAGCATATAGAATTCAAAATACTCTATCTTCTTCTTGCTAAGCTCAAAATACTCACATTCATCCTTTTTGTTTATGTTTTAAAATAGCAAAGGAGAATTGGAGATGCACTATAAAAAAGTAATACTGCAGATATCTTTAATATCATATGCAATCAAAAAAAGAAAAAAATGGATAAAAAAAAATATTCGGTCGACTTAATCAAGTAAAGTATCTTTAGACTCGATATCGAGCAGAACTTGAGTAGGCAATTGGTTGAGCACGAATAGCTCACGAGTAGCTTGACTCGCTTGCACTCTTATGATTACATAACGATCCACAATGCCTACACTTAATGTTCCTATGTTCGAATAAACGACCTTGGTATCATCTGCTATTCTACCAAACGGGAGGAAAAAGCACTGATGGGCTGCTCACTAGGAGGGGCTTAATCCAAGCCCAAGTTAAATTGGGCTCTAAGTCTAGATTCGTTTTGTCTCACTTTCTGTTAATATTGAAATTATTATTGCACCAAAAGGTATGACTATCAATCACTCTCTCTTACCGACCAAAAATAAAAATAAAAAATCACTCTCTCGTTCGTCAACTCAATTACATAATTATTCAATTTTTTAAAAAAGAAAAGCGATTTCTTTCTCTTCATTCGTAACGTTCAACACTAGTAAAATTATAGTTGGATTTAATCGAGGAATTAATATTGGGCCTTGCTTGGAATTAAATTCTCTATAGCCTAGGACGATTAAGAGATTTAATTAGCGTGCGCTAGATCCCTAAAAAAAAAGAAGCACTTGGCCGATGGCTTTTCGGGGGTCTTAGCTGTCATTAGCACGCGACAGCCTCGCCCCTAAGTTAGACTGGTCATAAATCACCGAAAATATTATTATTCTTATAAGACACATTATGTTATTTCATTATTCATATCGCTTATGTCCTGTTGGTAGATTTAATTATTCGAAATAGCGAAGGAAAACAAAAACCACCGTTATTCAGGTTAGAGGCGGGCTTTATTTGGAATGTATCCGGACTTCCTTTGAATTTTCAGACTTATCTCGAATTCAAAAAATATTCAGAATTAATGTTCAAATTTGAAATAGGAGTTTTTAATGTCCATACTAAAAATTGTAGTGTTAGGTATACCGAAATTAATTTACTAAGTCAGCATTTAAAAAAGTCAACTCTAATCGACATCCAAGGACAACCTAAAAACCACTTAGTGTATAATAATCTCCGCGAGTCATGCTATTGTTTTTATTTTGTGTTAAATTATAATAATCTTGATGCTTTGCGTGCCCCCATGCAAAATGACAACTCGTTAGTTGTGACACCACTTGTTACTTTTGATAATGGACCGTGTGAGCTGAAATCACTTTTTCTTTTATTTTCCAGTTTAAAAGCGTGCATAAGAAAATTATTTGTCATTTTCCTGACATCAATTATTGGACTAGACCTAGTAAAAGATAGACCATACACCATTCATGGCAAGCGTGTAATGGAAATCCTACGCACGCCCCATCCATTATCGATTTGAAGATTATAACTAATGTTTCGTAGAGAATTTATTGATGAAAATTATTGCAAACTGTGCATTGATATGGAAATTGAAGTAGGATGGGAAGGGATGCTTTGTTGATTCTTAAACAGGAAACATGATTTGATGGAAGCATTAAAAGTATTGAGATAGGAGGCAATTGCTTATAGGCATGTAAAAGGCACACCTTATGGTGACTTCTAAAATTCAATAACGTGCAATTGCAAGCAGTTACCAAACAAACCCACTACTTTTTGACATTGTGCACATCACCAACAGCTACTTCAGCAGAGACCCATATTTCTTAGCCGCTACATCTTGTCGCTTTTGAGATCAACAGCTCCATGATCTGATGATTGTGTTGGTACCATGTTGATCTTCATAGCTAGTCTTGAGATCGTCGGCTTCACAACTTAAATAGCTGATTTGTTTCTATTCTATTGCAAATTACTTCAATCTCAACTCTCTCGTTGATTTTCGACCAAAAAAAAACTCTCTCGTTGACTAAATCGAGCCTCGTTCATCGGTGCATGTGCCTCATAATTTTAGTAACTTTCCTTCGCTGTTGCTGTCGGCAATTACTAAAATGTCCTTTCCACTATCCATATATACAGACTAATACCTTCCAGCCCTTAATTTTACTCATGCTATGTTTTGGTCGGCCTCCCCTAGTCCTAGTCGTCGGTTGGGAACTTGGGCATTTTTTTTTTGGTATCAACAACTACCACCATCTTAAATCAATGGTGTGTAAAGCCGTTCTTGCAAGTTCTTTTACATTGAAGGAGCACACTATGATTAGACTTAAATTTAAGTAGTCCTTTTGACGTGGGTTTAGCTTAAAGTCTCCAACACCTTGGGTAGATTGGACATCTATTGTCGGATGAAGTTGAGCAGATTCCATGATTGCATCAGCTTCAACGCTCCCATAAGTCCTACTTTTTTGTTATTAAATTATGCATTCTAATTAAGGGTGACCATCGAAATGCGTGTAAAGTTGATGTTTCATAAAAAAAAAGCTCTTGGAAACACCGTTCTTTGTTTTCCTAGGTGGAGGGGGAAATTTTAAAATTAATAAATCTAAATATCCAGTGGTTAAGTGCTTAATTTAAATGCATCTAATCCTATATTTGACCATGATGACATCCACTTCGGACACATGCAGGCACTTTATGAATGAAGTCTTATTCAATATACGTGTGAATATTAATATATATATACACACACACAAATACATAGAATTGTCAAATAAAATAACACGAATTTTTGTGTTGATAAAAAAAAAAGGCGATACTTAAATTCTGTTTATTTCGCGAAAAAAATAATTTGAAAAACTATTTTCTTAAAAATGATCGATTGTATCGCTCATAATAATTAGTTAATAAGAAATATTTTTATCATCAATAACAAATTATTTTTAAATAATTTATAGGTCAATAAAAATGTTTTTCATTTATTCTTTTTTGTAAATGATATGAATGGTCATTTTTTAGAAAACGTTTTTCAAATTATTTAGTTTTCGTGAAATAAAGAGAGTCTTAATATTATCATGAATCATGAATGATGTGATCGATCAATCACACCGATAAGAGGCAATTACAATATAATCATAACACCGAGATCATCTTTTGTTAAGTATGTTTTGTAGAGTATCTCACCACGTAATTATTATAAGAAAATACAATAAGGTTAGTACATATATAAGTGTATTAGCATCTAGATGCTTTTAAACTTAAAACGCACTAGGAGGTTCTTGGAAATAGTAATTGCGGATAATTAATGCACGAGACGTGTAATTACTTGTTTAGCAGGAGTCAAGGCATTAGGTAGGTATGTTTAGGGGCGGTTGTAAATTCAAGCAACAATCAAACTCAATTGAGGACCTGAGGTGGTATAAATAAAAAAATTGGGTCGTTGCAATTTACTTCGAGCTTCATCCTTACTAATGCACCTTGTTTTTTTTTTTATACCTAATTCTGATATGGTATGTCCTTTAGTCCCTAGTTTATGTAATTTGACCAATACATTCATTGGCAATGCCATTTTATATTGTTCTATGGAGTGGAGATAAAAATAAATAAATAAATAAATATCTCTAAAAAACTTACACATAGCACGTATCTACTCTATTATGCCTTTAAATGAAATTCCGAAACTATAATAAATCAAGCAAGTCGTGTCATGAGATTAGATCAATGCCATCTTGACCCTTATCCCTAATTCTATGTCTAGTTCTTTCTTTTTGTCACGTACTTACGAAGGATGAATGCATGTCATATGTTTGTTATATACACGTCTCTTTCTATTAATTAGTTTAAGCTTTTTGGTTTAAATTTTTTAACATGACGTCGAAGTCAATTTTGCCACAAATTATTTTACATGCACAGCTCTCAATTGTCAAGATTTCTCATGCCGATTTTAATTTGATTAGCAAACCGACAACGAAAACATCTCATGAAAAAAGAGAAGGACTCAATCAAAATTCATTATGTTCTCGACTCGGCTCAACCCAACCCAACAAGATCTTGGGTAAGAGGATGAAACGTCCCAATCATGGGAGCTCAATCCACGAAGCTTTTGTGTCACCCCGCCACTAAATTAACATGAGTTGGGTAAGCGCATGCGAAAGGAAACGTCACAACAACAATTTCAATTCGCCCCAATAAAAATTATTGCGTCATCATTGATCGACATATATATATATATATATATATAGAGAGAGAGAGAGAGGGAAAGAGAGAAAGGAGGGGGGGGATGAGGTAATGATGGTTTGATGATAACCAGGGTCGAGATCAAATGGCGTTGCGTTGTTACGGGTGAGGGATCTTCGTCAGTCCCACCGCATTGATTGCGATTTCGCCTTTGGAGCCATTTTGATTGTAAGCTCCACGTCCAATCCCGACCCAATCAACCTCTCTGACGTCTTGTTATTGCGATTTCCCGATTTTACCCCTCGCCCCCTCCCCCGGGGGCCCGGGGTGGGGGGGTGGAATTTGAACTGCTGTTTTTACCTCGGTTGGGCCCCGCCGCGCCGCGCCCCCTGGTGCCTTAGGCTGTCCGTGCGTGCGCCTCGGTGCGCAGTGCGCGCCTCCGTGATGAGGCTGGCGGGAGCGCCGCACGACAGGAAATGAAACTTCGAAAAAAGAAAGAAAAAAGAAGTACCGCCAAAAAGCCGAGACTAAATTCGCTCGGACGGATCTAACCGAATGTTTTTTTGATGATGTAAAAAATATCAAAATATGTATGTTATAATATATTTATCTTGAATTTTTTACATTATGATGTCAAAAATTACAGATTTGTATTCGTGCGACATATTTACTCATTGTCAAAGTTAAAATGATTTTTTTACCAAAGTTCACTTAAGTCATATGACTGTTATGTCGACGTCGTTGGCCTTTCATCGTTCATGTATGTAGATTTTTAATAGCACTCATTAACGGAATCTTAATGAAAAGTAAATATGCCTTATAGATATGAGTCTTGGATTTTTTATGTCATAAAAATAATTAAAGTAAATATGTTGCAATTGAAATAATTTGAGGATCTTTTGTGACTTTTTCCCTTATTTTTTTGGTAAAGAAGATGTTGTTTGATTATGTTCTCGTAAATTTTTTTGGGTTTTTGAAACTTGAGAACAAATTTTCACATGAAGTTACTATATTGCACATAAAATTTGTTGTTCCGAAAATAAAACTTGACATGGTTTATTATCTCCAAATCAAATTTTTTTTTTGTTGTAATAAAAAAATGACTCAATTTATCTTTGATTTTAGACCAATGAAGGGAAATTTTGATATCAAAAGGGTAATAATGTTTTCAATTTGAGAATAACCTGCATTTTCTCGTTTTCTATAACAAAATTGTTTGTGATTCCTTAAAATTGTATTCAAGAATATTTAGGGAGAAACAAAAAGTATCTCAAAGGTGGTGCCCTTGAGAAAAGGCAATATTAGAGGTGCCTATTTTAAGCTCATCTTGTAAGTGATAGATTTAACTAAAAGTTAACTAGAGTAAAGGATTTCATCTAATTTTGATATGTATTGTGTTGAGCGTCACAGTATAATAATACTTTATTGAAATTTCTCCTTTTAATCTCGTTCTTTAGCTATATGCTAAAATGAATAACGTGTTGTATATTGTAGCACCTTTTCGTATTTGACTATTTATATTATTTTAAGTGTTTATGATTATTTTGCAGATTATAATCCACGTCGACAATAATTTAATTTGCGTTGACTATATTGGCAATTAAGGGAAGATAACAGAAATATCATAGTTTGCTAGTGCAAAATATTGCGGCACAAAAAAAAGAAAAGTATAAGGACAAACATGTTTAATAAGGCGGTGTTAAAATAAATGTTTATATTAATAAAGCCAAACATTGTTTTTATCTATATACGGTTAAATACGCAAGAAACAAGTTAAATGATTTTATCATTTCATAGGAGTAAAATAAAATAAACGTAGCAAAATGGCTTCCGAATAAACAAAAATGGTTTAGAATGTTTTGTTTCTAAAGACGTTAACTATTTCAAATTATTATTTACAATTCTCAAAACCCCTCATTTATTTTCCACGGAACATTAAAAACCTTCCCAAATTGATAATTAAGGTCATGGGTATTCTCATAGTATTTTTAATTTAGAGATAAAATGCAATAAACAAATTTTCTTTATAGAAAGAGAAACATAGATAAGATGTGAATTGATATTTTTACTAATATAGAAGATTATTTCAAGATATGTATCATGATAAGAAAAAGTAATTGATGATTAAAATGTCTTTTTTAGGCTGCCATTCACGTTCAAAATTCGAGTGGAAAAATTGCATTCCGGGTAACTAAAAAATATAATCGCACATTAATTATATGAAAAAAGATTTTATTTCAGAGGGGATTTTGCCGTGAAAGTTTCTTTATCACGCAAAAGATCGCGCCACGTGCGAGGCGCATGGTGGTGCAGTGCGCACCGGGCGTAACTTAAACGTCCCCCAACCACCGCGCACGCCCCTCTCCGCTCCAGGAGAATTTGAAAGATAAAATCGAAAAAACCAAAAAAAACAAAAAACAAACAAACAAACAGACAATTTTCACACCTAATTTCCCCTCCAAATTCTCGCTCCCCTGTCTCTTTCCTCTCTCTCTCTCTCTCTCTCTCTCTCTCTCCTGCGAGCTCTTGCTGGGAGAAATCTTCTCGCTGTTGCGCTCTCTTTCTGTCTCTATCTCTACCTCCGTCCCCTCCGCCGCCGCGGTTTCCCCCGTTCCGTCCGCCGTCCCGCCCGGAGCGGCGGCGCGCTCCTTCGCGACCGGGGGGGGGGAGACTAGGAATGGGGGGCGACCGGCTGCCGCGCCGATTCTGGACCCGCCGGAGCGATTTCTAGGGTTTACGGAGGCCGCCCCGCGAGAAATGCCTGCTCACAAGTCGAAGTCGGAGAAGCGCGATGCGGCGAGGCAGATCCGGCGGGACCCGTACGAGGTCCTCGGCGTCGCCAGGAACTCCACGGATCAGGAAATCAAGAGCGCGTACCGCAGGATGGCTCTCAAGTGCGTTCAATGCTCTTCTCCGTCGCGTTTTCCCCTCTTTTCCCTTTCTTGTTCTTTAGATGCGCGTCGCTCCGGGGGGGTTTGTGCGTTTGGAGAGTTGAATTCTCGTGGTTGTGGTTGGATTTGCCTTCCTTTGTGACGACTGAATGCGTCACTGTTCGAGGCTTGGCGATTGACAGCTATGTCTGCTTGTAGATGCCGACGCGCCGTTAGCGGGCCTTTCTTTGTTTTCTGGAGCCAGTTCTGCTAACACCCGAGACTATTCAAATGCTAGAACTGGTCTAATTTATACCGACCATGAGGTTTTTTCATTTGAGTTGTGTATAAGCCAGTGCAGAAGAGTAACCTTATTCCCCCGCGTACGTACCATAAGCGGTGAATTCTAAGGGGGCAGATCTTGTCTAGTTCTATAGTAGGATGACCTTGTGTCGAAAAGCCGAGTTTGATTTATTTTGGAAAGAGGTGAGCTTCAGGAAGATATAGTGAAGCTGGTGTGGAACATCTATCAGAGAGCATTCCTGGCTTTATTGGCTATGGGTCAGCAGTTGTGCTTCACTCGTACAGTTTTTGTATTAGCTTAGCTTGTTTTCTGTTTGTCCTGCAAATGGAAGAATGTCAAGGGGTGCTGTTCAGGTAGTTCGTTTGATGTCGAAGAGGTAGATGAAGTTTGCTACGGTCTGTACCAGGATGAAGAATCTGACCAGAACTTAGTGCAGCTCTGTATCTTGTTTTTCCGGGTTTATACCTGATCAGAGCAACTTCATGATGATTGTCTGCTAAGGACTTGATGCTTTCATTGATGCGTCAGACAGATGATATTCCTCTAGTCTAATAGCCTGACCCTTTATCACTTGATTATTTTCCATCCACTTGCCGAAAACTGGGTTCTATATAGAGTTCTGAGTCGTTTCACTTGGCTACTTTATATCTGGAGATATTTTAGCCTACTACAGGAGATTGATTTGGTGAATCGAGTCCTTGATTGAGCTACTTTGAAAGTGTTCTATTTTTTTTTTTTTTTCAATGACAAGGAAATTCGCCTAGGTTGGTAGACCCTGTGTTCATGAGATGCCTGTTAATATCAGCAATTACGTAAGTCATGAGCCAAAGTTCAGACGTTTGCATTTGGTGGTGTGGAGAATGAAACCTGTATTTTGTGCCTAATCGCACACAAGTTTGTCGCTGTACCAATAAGCCCATCCCAGAGGGTTATAATACTTGTTCATTGTGAGAAGAAAAGAAAAATGGGTATCGTATTTAGGAGATGTCCATTTGGATCGGTGGTCTCAAGCTTGTATGATCTCAAGCTTAATCAATCATCTTGAGCAGAATGTTCACTATGTTATAAAGGTGGAAGTAAGTTATGATTATTTGGTCTCACGAAATAAATGAAGACATGAGAACGGGAGGTGATGGACATAAAATAATCTCAGAATCTACATCTTGATGGTATAAGAAACTTGGTTGATATTGGTTGCTAGTGGCCGGAGTAGTTTGTGTTGGGATATTGGCTGGCTATATGTGAACCATGTGGTGGCAGCGATCTGCTTCTTCAATTAAATATCTTTGAAATCCCATACTTTCTTATGTTGCTTGTTTCATAGGAAATGGTTTTGACTAGCTCTGTTGTAGTGTGAAAGCTCCTACTATGCGATGGAGCTGCTTTGAACATTTTCGTGAGAAGTATATTTCTGATGGGAAGAGCATGCTGAAGAAGTTTCTGCTCCCTTTTCCATTTTGTCTTGAGATGATTCTTCAATATTTTCTCGATGTTGGTGACAGTGCTTAATATGAATAGATGATTGCAATTTTAGGTATCATCCTGACAAGAATGCAAATGATCCTCAAGCCGCCGATATGTTTAAAGAGGTTACATTTTCGTATAACATCCTGTCTGATCCTGACAAAAGGCGCCAATATGACACTGCTGGTTTTGAGGTGAGATAAGCTCTCCAGAATTGCTCCTAATCTTTTGTGTTATTTGGTGCCACTTGAGATATAGCTGTCTTGTTTGTAGGCTGTTGAATCAGAAAGTCAAGAGCTAGAATTAGATCTTTCGAGCTTGGGAGCTGTGAATACCATGTTTGCTGCATTGTTCAGGTAATGTTTTACCAAGTATATCACTTGATCCTCATCATTTATGAGCTATATGATGTATAAATAAGTAATATTGCTGATTATTATCTATGTTTGGGCTTTTAGTAAACTTGGTGTACCAATTAAGACAACTGTATCTGCAACTGTTCTGGAGGAAGCTCTCAATGGCCTGGTCCCCATTCGTCCACTAATACTTGGGATGCCTATTTCTAAGAAAGTGAGTTGCTTTTTTCAATGTTTTGTGTATTTGCTGGTGTTTTGTTTCTCATGTGTATGTTTTGTGAACAAACAGGTTGAGAAGCAATGTGCTCACTTCTATTCTGTCACAATAACAGAGGAGGAAGCTCGATCTGGATTTGTATGCCGAGTGCAATCATCCGACAAAAGCAAATTCAAGGTCCATTCATCTCACACTTTCCAAGTATTTCGTATTTTTTGTAGAGTTGCATATACTGTGTGATCTTCCAAGTAGGCCATGAAAAGCTCAATAATACCATAAAGAAGGCAATAGCTTGGATGTTGTTGTGGTCTTATTGCCAGAGTTCTGTTTGTATGGTCTCTGAATACCCTTGAAGTCTTTTCTGATGAGTGTATGTTTTTACCAAGGGAAGTAAATGTCAGACATTAACAACCCATAATGAGCTTAAAATTTTGGATAGCTGTGTAGCTGTATGCTGAAGTTTTACTCATCAAATATAATAATCTAAGCGGGAGTTATGCTTGTCTTGTACAAGTGAGTTAAGTATCAACATTTTCTTTGATCTGTCAAAATGTTAAAATGAATTGTTGGACCAATTAAGTTACTGAACTTTTAAGCTTCTGATAGCTTATCTTCTTTTGTTTGTGTCCTATCAGTTGACATGTTAATGAACATAGAGTTGCCTTCATTGTCCATGCATTTTCAAATATTTCCTCAACACTATCAGCATTTGGTGAACATGAAAGAGTCTGGATATTGACTATTATAGTGTCTAAAGTGTCTTCGTTAATTTGGGTGACTTACCTATTATCATTTGGTGGAAATATTTCTCCCCTGCTGAATCTTTATAACTGCTTTTTTTCATCCACTACCTCACTCTGACTCTATATTAGGAGAATACTTCTCAATCACCTGGAGTTTTGGCACGTTTTGCCTCTTTTTTTTTTATAATCTGTATGATTTTCAGTTTTCGGTAGTCATTTCTCTTTAATTTTGGTGGACATTGTCCTTCAGTTGATTTTGATATAGAAAATTCAATGGATTGTATAGCTATTAACGAACTACCATCTTATCCTATCTGGCTGCTTTGTTGCAGTTGTTGTACTTTGATCGGGTAGATAATGGTGGATTGAGCCTCGCTCTACAGGTATCACCCTGTTGTTTTTTTCTCATCAACTCTTTTGGTGCTATAGCTCCACTAGCTGCTACTTTTTTTTTTTTTTTTTTTTTTTTTGGTGTAGAATTTTGTATAGGTGATCAAGTACTTTAAACCTTGTCATTCTTTGTGCAGGAGGATGGTGCAAAAACCGGGAAAACTACATCTGCTGGAATGTTTTTTCTTGGCTTTCCTGTTTATCGGTTGGATCAGACAGTCAATTCGGTTAGCAATGATTTAAATAAATAGAGCCCTAGTCAATCCCAATTTTAAATCTGCTTCACTGCTTAGGATTTATATTTCGGATCACTGTAGGTGACTGCTGGCAAGGATCCAGATGTTGCCTTCTTCAAAAAGTTGGATGGATTTCAGCAATGTGAAATAACTGAACTGAAGGCTGGCGAGCATGTGTTTGCTGTTTATGGTTGGTTCTTATCACACTTTCTTTGGGCTTATTCTCCATTGAGTTTGCAGTAGGAAGGATTTCAGTGGCATTTGTAAGTTTTAGTTGATCTTCTTTTCCATGGCATTAGGTGACAACTTTTTCAAATGTGCAAGCTACACCATTGAAGCTCTTTGTGCGGCACCTTTTGTAGAAGAGAAGGAACATCTTAGAGCTGTGGAAGCTCAAATTTTGACAAAAAGGGCCGAGTTGTCAAAGTTTGAAACTGAATACAGAGAGGTTTTCATGTCAATTTAAGCAAGCATCATCTTCTTCAGGATAACGTTGTTTCATGATTCTCATGAGGGCTATTGACAGGTGCTGGCACAATTTACAGAGATGACTAGTAGATATGCACAAGAAATGCAAGCGGTGAGTGTCGATACCAGAAGCAGAGCTTCTAATCGTTGTCTTTTTTCTTTCACTTATATGCTCAATGACGTGCTTCAATTTTCTCTACTAATTTTCTATGTTATTTTTGCAGATTGATGAGCTTCTAAAGGAGAGAAATGAAATTCATGCCTCTTACACAACTTGTCCACCCTTGAAGCGAAGTAAAAGCAAGAGTAGAGGATCTTCTAAGGAGGCTAGAGAAGAAAGCCATGTGAGAGAGAAGAAGTCCACAGCAAGGGAGAGACCAAGGAAGAAGAAATGGTTCAATATTCATCTAAAGGTTGAAAAGAGGAAGGCTTGTTAGAGGGTAAGAGTTATTAGTCGATGACTTTATTTACAATAGTATCGGCATTGCATAACCGCAGGAGATAATGAGCTCTGGGGAGCTATATTTGCAATAATGGACGGGCAACTTAAGTCTATATATATATTTGTTTCAACGATTTGCTTCCTGTTGGTTCTTTCACGCAGGCTAAAGGAAATTTGCTTGTTGGCTGAGATGTCAATGATGCCGTGGAAGTTATGGTTCTGCAAAAAACTTTAGTCTACTACTTAAAAAGGCGACAACAGCTTATTGTTATTGTAAAGTTCCTTCCCTTTTCCTTCATTCATTCCCTTGATCTCTTGTTATCAGTATTTTAGCTGATAACACCTGTAAATCGCGTAACTTATTCATGAAGCTTCTTCACTTTGGACAAGTGGATTCTCTTTGCGGATTCTTGGTGTCCCGGTGACATGTTTGCACGCATTTATGATTTATCAATCTGTCCTCTCATTAATATTCGGGAAGTTCCTCTTGCAATCTTGTCTCATGTTCTGAATCTGGATCACTGTTTTGTCTAAATCTCCTGGCGGCTATAGGTCAAACTGAATTTCAATTGCTGGAGGCTCAGAAACAGGCTCAGCTGTAGTAGCAAGGAACAGCTTGACTTGCTTTTAAATGACGGGTGCTTTTAAATTCCCAAGTAATGATTGCTCAAAGGATCGGTAGCCGTCGGATAACAAAAGAATTCATTTGACTTCATTGAAAACTGTTCAAGTATTTGTACGTTGCCGCAGAGTACATTCATACCACGTGTTTGGAATCAAAAGCTTTTGTTTGAGGGATCGTAGATGGGATTATAGAATGATTTGGCCTCTTGTCTCCTGCCCAAATAAAACAAATCCAGTTATAGCTGTTTGGTTTCTGATGGTCGTACCATTTTGAGCTTTGCAAAGGTGGAAGATAAGGATATGTTTGGTAATCATCTTATTCCTAGAAATAATTTATAAATAGAAATGATTATTTTTTATTCTGTTTCTGAGAATAATTTTTAAGTATTTTAAGTCGTTTGCTATTATCCAAAAATTTTATTCTTGAAATAGAATTGTGTTTAATCTTGTTTTAAAAATTTATAGTTCAAATTATTATTATTATTATTATTTTTAATTTTCTTTCTCTTATTCTTCTTCAAGGTTTGCTGGTCACTCGTCATCGTCGGTTCTGGTCTTGGAATGACCAGCGATCGGTTAGATGAGGGTTGGCGACTTTGCCAGAGCTTCATTAGCCAAGCCTTGTCGGCAATTAGGCGAGGCTCAATCGAGCTTGCCTAACCGTCGGTGGGGCTCGACCTCGTTGGGCCACCGCAAGGTTAGCCTTACCTTGGCTGTGTGACTCCGACCTCACGGTGGCTCGGCAAGGTCGAGCTTGGTCGGTAGCTAGGTGAGGCTTGCCAAACCTCGCTCAATCGCTCAATCGGTTGTTGGCGGCGATTGAAGAAGAAGAGAGAGGGAAGGAAAATGAGAAGAAAGAAAAGAAAAAATAAGTTTGCTTGATCAGAAATTGTTCCTAAGAGCAAATAATTAATTTTTTTTTTTACTTACTCGATTTTATTCGAAATCTACTTCTGGGAACAAAAAAATAGGAATTTATTTTCGAAAATAAAAATTTTACTGAACGGATTTATGTTCTAAATTTTTTTTTGAGAACAAAAGAATAAAAATTTTCACTGTTTGGCTGGTTGTCAAACATGCCTTAACAGTCCAAGAGCTACTCTTGCATTCTTCTGAGTCTAATAAATTTTTGGCACTGTTGTGCCCAATTATCCACAAACAGATCCAATTAATTACACGTTTTAATTTCTTCTTTACATAGTTTCCCAAAAAAACTAATTGTTTCGAAAGAAAAAGGGGGCAGACTAGCGGCTATTGTTGAGACTTAACTGCAAGAAAATTATTTGAATCTCTTTGTATTTTTAGTGAAATGGGTTAATCTGATTAAGTTTTATTTATTTTGAGAAAAATGAATGACTTTGAAAAATATTTTTCTTAAAATTTTTGTTTGTATCTCTTAAAAAAATGAATGAACAAAATGTAATTTTATCGTTCATGAAAATATGTTGATATAAATGAATGTTGATAACGAAATATTTTTTTACTGATTAATTATTTTAAATGATATAAATAATTATTTTTGGGAAAATATTTTTCAATTTTTTTTTTTATTTTTTGCGAAATAATTGGTGCCTCAATTATAATTGAATCAATCTCTATGATGAATTTGAAAACACATTATTTCAAAAGATTTCCTGAAACAAATGATTTTTTTTTGTTTGGAAAACAAATGATTTAAATATAGCCAAGTGCTTTTTTTTTTTCAATTTTTTCTACTTGCACCATTTTTTTTTTTTTTTTTTGATATTTTTGTTTCATTGCCAAAGTGCCTATATAAAGGTAATATATTGCATGAACAATTCATCCATGTTCGAAAATAAAAACGGTTAGTATCATTAAATTTTTTATATTATAAATAAAAGAAATACTTGAGAATTCAATTACAGGGGTATGCGTGTGCCTTGGGTATTGCGGCATCGACACAAATTAAAATCAAAAAGATCTTTCCACGATGATATTCTATAGCTGATAATTTAACTTTAAAGTTTTCCTAATTTTAATTTTGCCACAGTACAAGGAACCATGATTACGTTTACGTTAACATCAAGAGATAAAGAAAAGGGAGTTGTTTGTGCATCAATTCATACGCTACATTTATGATCGGAGAGAATGGCTTATCAACTACTCTCTTTCCAAATGGTGATCTAAGTTGGTATCAATGGACCATCCATCAGTTACTGTTTTTCTGTAAGACTGAAGCTGCCATGGCGAAAATAGCAAAATCACTATAAAGCGCTATTCAATCAAAGGGGAAATGGAGTAAGAAGGAGAGGCCATCGAAAGCAATCCGCAATCGGGCAGGCATCATCTGCGAGGAAGGATACCATCGCCTGTGTAAAATAGTAAAACAATTGCCATTTATCTCATCAACACTGGTGTTTTCGCTTTACTTTTCATGTCCTCATTAATCAACAAGTTACTAAAAATACTTCGTGGATCCGTCAATCGAACCCTTTTTCAAGTCTGGAGGGAGTTGAAGGCGTCGCACCTGTGCCTCACCTCTCCCTTCCTCCCCGTCTTCACCTGATACACGCTCACCTTCTCGATGGCGCGGGCGAACGCCTGGAAGAAGGCCGTCTGGTTCCCCGCGTACAGGTCCACGTACGGCTTCGTCCTCCTGTCCACCGCCATCGCCTGGTCCGAGGCCAGCAGCCCCAGTCCTCTCTGGAGGTTCCTGTAGTACATGTTGTCGAACTTGTTCGGCGTCATCACGTCGTTGAACGCCGACATCGTGGGGTCCTTGGTGTAGTTCTCGCAGAGCTTCCTCAGCCCTTCCGCGTACTTGGCGTAGAGCGTTGGGTCGTAGTCCGATTTCTTGCTGAAATTGTACAGCCTGTGGCTGAACTCCTTGCAGTGCGTGAAGCCGATCGTGTGCGCCCCGCTCAGAGCCACCATCTCTTGAACGCTGAGCCCTCGCGCCTCGAAGACTTTGATGATCTGACTCAGGGGCATGGTCGGCTTCGCCATGGCGGCCTCGGCTTCGGATGCTTTCGAGACGAAGCCGTCCTTTCGGCCCAAGCGGACGTCGTAGTAGGGGCCGCCGACCATGGTCACGAGGTCGCGGGCCGCGAGGGCGAGGATATCCGCACACGACACAATGCCGGGGCATTCGAGCTCGAGAGCGGTTTTGGCACGGGTGACGACTTCGAAACCATCGCCGGGGAGGGAGAGGTTGATGTCGGCATCGCGCTCAGCAGTGTTGAACGCGTTGGAGGAGATGAGAATGGAGCCGTCACAACCATTTAGCTGTTGGGATATTCAGTTTCATCAAAGTTCAATACCAATCGAATATAAACGCCATTAGGGCTAACTCCAAATCAAAATACTTCTAGATTGATACATCAATAACTTGCAGATCGAGTCTCATATTATACAGAAAGACATCCTAAAATTTTTCAAGATCCCTTATTTTGTATTCAGTGCAAATTTCCCGCGACATATTGATAGTTGCATTTTGTGCATAACGCTGTCGAGATCTTTTCCTCCATGCATCGTTACGTTGGCAAAGCATCAATCTATTCCCTCAATCAAGACGAATCTAAATTGGACAGGAAGGCTCGGAAAACCTTAACATGTAGCCCGACATGATACTACCGCAGTCGAACCGATATACACTCGTCAACACGGATTTCGCAAATTGGTTTTGTGTACCTAAAACATAATGGGACATTCATTCACTCCAATTACCATGCAATCATGGAAGAAGAGGCGGAGGGTGGCGGCCGCAGTGGTGGAGGAGGCTATCTGCTTGTCGGTGACGACTTGTCGGATGGTTTGTTGGAGGGTGGGACATGTCTTCTTGTAGTAGTCGAGGGTGAGCTTCGATTCCGAGGAGGTTGCGATGTTGAAGAAGACAAGGAAGAGGAGGAGGAGGTGAAAGGGCGTCATTTCTTCCTGCTCTGTTCACCGAGAGACAATGTTATATTGGAGGTGGCGAACGGAAAAAGGAAACCTCTTTCTTTTTTTCTTTTTTCTTTTGTGGTTCGAAGAAATTTTCTTTTTGAAAGAAAAAGAAAACTTGCATGGTGTAGATTGTACAGGTTGCATGCATTGTGGAAGAGAGTGATTGAAGGAGGGGCTTCTATTCTCACGGAGAGAGGTGGGTCGTTTGTCTGTTGGAATTACTAAAAAAACATGAGAGAGAGAGAGAGAGAGAGAGAGAGAGAGAGAGAGAGAGAGTGGAAGGATCCTCTCCGTTCTTAGACAACCTAAAATGAACCTAGAAATGTTTTCCACTTTCTTTTTCTTTCTTTTTTAACCCTTTTCTCTCCTTCTTCCCCGTGAAGCACCACCGTGCAGCCCCCTCCGACGCCAGGCCGTTGCCGCCCTTTGTTTTGCCATTTCCCTTCACCGGCCCTCCAACTCACCACCGGAGGAGGGCTCTTCCGTTCATCTCTCTCTCAACGTTTTTGACCTTAAACGCGATCGGGTTATCGGTGTCTTCAATCCCCATCATGGCCTAGTCGAGGCTAATCGAGGTCACTGAGGCCCATGACCTCGAATTTAAGGTCGGGGGTAGGGGGCCTCTACTCGCGAAGAGTTTTTCATCGGAGCATTGACTGAAAAGGGAAAGAGAATTAGGGTGTTGGGAACGTTGCGATTATTTTCACTAAACATAGTACTATTTTCGTTAATTTGAAATAACTGGGTTTTGAAATAGTCTTAGCTCTGTAACTACAGAGGAATCTAAGAGGAAGCATCAATGTTAGGTGAATGAGCCTCATCTAAAACAAAGGCGAATTAGGTTCCTCATTCTATTCTCCCTCAATTACAGAACTGTATGATCTCAAGTCTCTGTTTGGAAATTTGGGAAGGGGGCAATTGATAGAGGTGGATTGAAAAATGGGTAGAAATTTTAAAATTTTCATTCCATCTCCTTTCCACAAAAAGAGAAAAAAATGTAACAATTGCATTGGAAGGACAAATAGCATTTCTTTACAACACCTCAAGCAACCTTCTTCAACTTTCTAGCGCATTCATCTTCTTTTTGTCCTGGTTCTAATGGGGAATGAACGAGAAAACTATTTTTCCATTTCCAAAGGCATAAACAGAAAAAAAGTATGTTTGGCAGTTGACCCGGTAGAAATGTGTGTGGAACATTTGATCACATTTTGTTTGGCCCCTAGAACAAAAACTTGGGGTATCAACTGTCTAAGATCAATCCAATCTTGTGTGAGATTTGATTGGTACTATGATCTAGACATTACCGGCGATCACACGTTTTGTTGAGACTTGAGATTCATAATAGTTTGGCTCATTAATACGAATTGAAAAAGTCTAAGCCTTCAAGTCAAGGGCATTTGTGAAATTCACTATATCATATCAAAGGGTTGTGATTGAAGATTATGTCGGCTCAATCAACGTCGTACAAGATTGACGAAAATCAAATGCTAGAGTGGTTATATAGAACTGTCAAAATTAATGAACGATATGATGTAACGAAATTTTAATTAAAAGTGAGTGATGTTTCAAGAAGCTAATTAAGTGCATTAAAATTATAATAATAGATCTAATTAAAATTTTCAATTATACTAATTTAATAATAGATTTCATGATGATTTGCCAAATTAGTCAAAAACCTTTCAATTGTACTAATTTAGTTATAAATCTTTTAACCAATCGCTAATTTAGTCTTTTTAGCTACTTATGATTGAAAATTGCTAATGTGGCGGTCTAGCTTGCACTGGTGATTTTATGTGGCATGGTCAACATTGACATCAATAATTTCTTTAATTTTTTGAATTCTTTTTTTTTTTTTTTTTCTCTTTTTCCCTTCACTAGCCATTGTTGAGTCCTAC
Organism: Eucalyptus brandiana; assembly: GCA_014182725.1. Taxonomy (NCBI): domain Eukaryota; kingdom Viridiplantae; phylum Streptophyta; class Magnoliopsida; order Myrtales; family Myrtaceae; genus Eucalyptus; species Eucalyptus brandiana. The sequence goes on from CM024669.1 coordinate 38,952,847, forward strand.
CAATGTTGGCGACCTTAGGTGAGGTGGGGCTAGGGTATCCCTTGCTAGTGCGGGTGCAGACGACCCTCACCCGAAACTAGCGAGGGCCACCCTCACTTGCCCCCGGCAAGGGCTGTACTCATCAAATGCAACAATGGATCTAGCAATGGTTGCCCTCGCCAGATTCAGGGAGGGGACCCTTTTGCGTAGGGAAGGGTTGCCCTTGCTTGAGGTTAGTGAAGGAAAAAATCGGAAAATTAGAAAAATTTGAATAATTATTTACGCTAGTGTTGAATGTATTAAGTGAAACCGCCGACACATGACTAAATTGTAAATTGTTAAAAAGTTAATAACTGAATTGGCACAATTGAAAATTTTAAAACTAAATTGATAAATCATCAAAAAGTTTGGAACTAAAATAGCACGATCAAGATATTTATGATTAACCACTGGGGGTTCGCGGTGGCCATCCTTCCAACTTGGAAGGGGAGGTTGGGGGTCAAATCCTCACATTCTCGGGGATTGGGGTGGGGACGATTTCATTTCGGGGAGTGGGTTTTGACTCCCACGCTCAGAATGATGAGTAAGGGCAAAAGTTTGAGAGTGAGTGTTAGACTAGGATTAGAATAGGATCGACCAAAAAAAAAAAGAAAATATATTTATGATTAAATTTTATGAATTTTTAAATAATTTTTTCAATCTTAATTTCTACTGGGACCCGCCAATATTCAGGATGCATTCATCTTGTTGGATAAGATTGGCGCTAATAGGACGCTGCGATGGCCGCACAACGACAACGCGTTTGTTGCATTTCTGTGGCTGAGCCCAGCCCCCTTCAACGGCACTCTAGTAGTAGCCTGTAATAATGTCGACAAAGATATGGTACATCTTTCATGAAACACCGTCCAAAGTCCTTTGGACACTTCATTTTAGCCCTTCTCAGTTTTCGTTAACTCGTGTCGAAGTTCCTTTTGAAACCTTGGATGCTTACCGACACGACATTTCGCGTGCGGCGAATTCTTCGATTCGAAGCCCAGTCAAATTACGGGTCATATCTGATGAGGTTGGTGAACCTCGACAACCTAAATTCGTAATGAAGTTTTGAGAGCGACCGAGGCCGAGCACATTGAATCGTGATGGCTCCGTATGCAACCGAAAGAGAAGAGCATCGCCATTTCCTAGTAATAACTGAGAGGGGGCAAAATGAAATAAAAAAAAAAAAAAAAACCAAAGCTTGCAAATAGTCCACATCGAAGACTTTTCAATTTGTACTCATAGGGACGTAATTGCAAGGGTCGTATTTCTTTTGGTTATGTCCCCCAAAAAGTTGTGGTACTCTATAGTTGAGAACATCATATTCACGTGCATATATATTATATGTGGTGCCCCTAAAGTTTTTGGAACTAACTTTAGAATAATGCTTTGAGTTGGTACATCAGCTATATATATAATAGTTAGGTATCGTTGTTTCATTCTCGTCCATTCATTAAATCGCACGAATGCGGTGCATAAAGATGTGACTGGTTGTTGGAGGGATGAGTTTTGATTTCCTCGACAATGCTCGTTTTGTCAGCATCCATCCACAGTATTACTCTAATTTTAAAAAAAATTATAGCGATTGATTAGTGAATTTTATGTGTAATATTTCTATATCTTGAAGAATCTCAAGTGTTTAATATTGAGAAAGGTCAAACGCGCGTGCGTTGAGAGGATTGCAGAAGGTTAAAATATCAAAAGGAAAGCTTGCTCCAAACAAACTATAAGCTTTCATGGATCTTTGTGATGGTTTATTGAGCATAAAATAATATAGAAATTTCCACATTGCATTACTTTTTTTTTTTAATATTATAATCTAGAGGCACAATTGTAGAGACTCGATTATCTAGAAGTACAAGCAATACTTAAAAAATTGTTTGACGTCGTAGTTCATTGCGCCAGCCCTCTAGGCGTGCCGAGGACGGACCATGCCTCTTTTCACTTGACGAATCGAGGAGCAAAAGATGACGAGCGATGAAATTTGCCCAAGGCAAGATGCTAAAATGGATAGCGTTTGAGCAAAGTCATCTGGCAACTTTCAAAAGCACCTACACATCTCGCCATCCTCGCTCTCGATTCTCAAAAAAATGCATTAATGAGTCATGCTTCAAGCATCATATTTTCCTGATAATCTTCTGACTTCGGAATTCAAGCTTATTTTCGTACGTGTGCGTATGCGTGCGTATAGGGTTACGATTCCTGCACCTACTTTTTCCTGTTATGAAGCTAGGAAACAAGATATTTTGTGCTCGGGACAACATTCGACTGAGGCACGTGCGGAAATTACCGCAGGGCTCGAGATCGAGAGATGCAAAAGTCGCGCCCGCACGATTCGAAAGTCATTTCTATCTCCACCAACTTTGCCATGAAGAAGAAGGAGAAGAAACAACCACGTAGAAAGTTCGACGACAAGCAGGAAAACCACGGCATTTGGACATTTTCCGACACGTGGTCCACGCGGTAAACGTGCGATTGGGCAAAACACGTGACTATATACGTATTAGAGCTCGTGCTTTTTTCCTCGCGAGAGCGTAGCAGCACCCCGAAATGGCAAAAGCTCCTTAGCTAAATTTGGGGTCTATCCGTATGGAGCTCGGTCCAAGCCAGAATTGGCGTCCGCCGAATGGTTTCTACATCGCCTATGTTCTGTGCTAATTTAGAAGGCACGTATCGAGATCCGAAAATTTGATTTCGGTTTCTAGAAAGAAAAAAGGGAAAGGGAAAGGGAAAGGGGGAAATCGAATGCAAATTGTAAATCTTTTACGAGAAGAAATAGAGGGAAGATTTCGAAGCCCTTTCCGTTTTCTTACTTAAGGACAAAGAATTAATCTTTGGCGACGAAAGTGGGGAGAACCTACTTATGGGAAAAAAACAACACTGTTAAATCAATTTGCATGCTAAAAAGGGGGTCATTCACGCGGGTCGCGCGAATTATGATATTATTTGAGCAAAACGTGGCCACACGCGAGATTAATAAGAAAAAAAGAGCATTGACCCTTTTTTTTTTTTTGGGTGCTTGGGGTGGCTTTACCACGTCATTGGTAGCTGGTTTTTGCGTAACACATGACGCGACACGCTTCGTTGGATGCTGCATTTTTGTCAAATATTTGCATTATTATAAATAAGCAAAGGACGGCGTTGATGAAGGCCCCAACGAAAGCAAGAAGCAAACCACTCTTCCCCACCTCCTCGCGACTTCCTCGCTATTCCAGCTCATGGAGACTCCCCAGCTCCTCGCCTTCTTCGCGCTCCTCCTCTCCTCTCTCTGCTGCCCTTGCTCGGGCCTTCACGCCTCGGCTCACGAGCAGCAGCTCTTCCCGTCGCTCAACTCTTCTTGTTCTTCTTGTTCTTGCTCTTCTTCTGAGTTTTCGTTGAGGGAATATGTAGTGAGGAGGGCCAAGGACGCGAGCCTGGCGGGCTGGATGAAGAAGATAAGGAGGGAGATCCACGAGAACCCGGAGCTCGCTTACGAGGAGTTCGAGACGAGCGCGCTGGTCCGGCGCGAGCTCGACCGCCTGGGCGTCGCTTACCGATGGCCCACGGCCGGGACGGGGGTCGTGGCCAGGGTCGGGTCGGGGTCTCCACCGTTCGTCGCCCTCAGGGCCGACATGGATGCCTTGCCCATTCAGGTACGTCGATTTGGTCGTGTGATCAACGTCTGCCGTTGAGCACTTTCCCCCGCGTCTTGTTTCGATGAGCGATGTCTGTGGATCAACTGAGACAGTAATATAAAAAAAAATAAAAAAAATGGAGGGTCAACGCGGAAGTCCCGGCCGGACATGTAGAGTTGAAGAAAGGGAATTGATGATGAACTTTGCGGAATTCAGACGTCGATGAATGGATGAGAAGGAAGAAAGAATGTCTCATCATTTATCGCCAGAACTTTTCGCAAGAAAACTAATCAAGCCGCCGACAACTGGATCGACCCCATAACCTAACACTTTGCAAGAGCACGACAGGCTGCTTTTCTTTTCTCGGAGCAAAAGTGAGCCACAAACTTTCTGTTTCTGTGCACCGTTAGGTAGGACTCAAAGCAAAGATCAGTAGTGGCAGTTCACCGCAGATGGGCAGTGTCTTTTCGATTTACTGTTCCTCGTGTCGGCACTAGAAATTGATTGGTGAACGGCTCATTGGTTGGAGAGAGCTAGATGTAGTTGGTGACATTAGAACAAGCTCTGAACTTTCCCTCTACTTTCGCTCAAAATGCATGATGAAATTGTTTATGTTCCTCAGGAGATGGTGGAGTGGGAGCACAAGAGCAAGGTGGATGGGAAAATGCATGCTTGTGGCCATGATGCTCATGTTGCCATGCTACTCGGAGCTGCCAAGGTATTGCAGGAAGTCCGAGACCATCTGCAGGTAATTTAAGGATTGTAATCGTCAACAAGATAACATCGATTACACAGATCGACTGTATGATCGTAACTAAATTGCTTTACTAAGTGATATGGCTAAGGTTTATTTTGTGTCTAATGCGGGCCACTTGTTCAGAAACCTAATGCCCACTATTAAGTAAAATCAATCTCAGACTGGCCTAAATGTATCAAGCAGTGATCATGTATAATCTCTCGTGCTCATGTGGTGCCTACGTAATTCACAGGGAACAGTGGTCCTTATATTCCAGCCAGCCGAAGAGAGTGGCCGAGGCGCGAAGGATATGATCCAAGGCGGTGCCCTCGAGAATGTGGAAGCGATCTTTGGCTTGCACTTGGTCCACAAGTACACAATTGGCGTTGTCGCGTCGCGGCCTGGGGAATTCCTAGCTGGGTGTGGCAGCTTCAACGCTAGGATCAAGGGGAAAGGGGGTCACGCAGCGATCCCGCATCTCTCGATCGACCCGATTTTGGCAGCTTCGACCGCGGTGATCAGCTTGCAGAATATTGTTTCCAGAGAGGTAGACCCTTTGGACTCTCAGGTACTTGACTTCTTCCCAATCTCTTCATGTCTTACTTACCAGCTTCATGTCAATGGGATTGAAGATTGAACCAACAGAGCTAAATTCTGATGAAATTTAAGCACAATGCATGCATTTGAATTACACAATTCATTTTGTCACAGGGTAATTTATTACGCAGGTAGTTTCGGTAGCGATGATACAAGGCGGGACTGCGTTCAATGTAATCCCCAACACGGCCACGATCGGCGGGACTTTCCGAGCTTTTAGCAAGAAGAGCTTCTATGGTCTAGGGGAAAGAATAGAAGAGGTAATTATATGAACTTCTCGTGCTATATAGACTGGTATATGAACTTCTTAGAGCATATAGACAGTTGCAAAGTCTTGAGAAACTTTGGGGATCATATGAATTTTCATATGTTTCGCTGAAAATGAACAACAAAAATGTTATATGAGTCCAGGTTTCTGTGGAATAAATAGAGAACCTAACGCGAACAGATCCAGTTTTTCTTCGATTGTATGGTGAGAAAATTAGCCATTCATATGCTGCTGCTTTCTCTTCACAATGCCAGGTGATAAAAGCACAGGCGGTGGTGCACCGCTGCTCCGCGGAGGTTGACCTAGAGGGGAACGGACACCCCTCGATCCCACCAACCGTGAATGATGAGAGGATCTACAAGCACGTCCACCGTGTATCGACCGAGATCGTCGGGGAAGAGAACACGGTGCTGTCGCCTTGTTTCACGGGAAGCGAGGATTTCGCCTTCTATTTGGACGAGGTCCCGGGGTCCTTCCTCCTCCTAGGCATTAGGAACGAGAAGGTCGGGTCCGTCTACCCTCCGCATAGCCCTTATTACTCTATCGACGAGGATGTGCTCTCGATTGGGGCCGCTATACACGCCGCGTTTGCTCTTTCATATATTTCCGATTCTACAAGAACAGTGAATTTAGTCTGCTAGAATAGCGTTGTTAATACATGAACTTATATCTGTTCATTCATACGTTTAACTATGTGCTTGTTCCTAGCAAGTCTGATGTAAATTTCTCGAACATGTTTCCGAGAGAATGAGATCTCAGTTTCGACTGAGGATTCGCCTTCTTTAGCGAATCCGAACGCACAAACCATACCGAAGAGGAATGATTCCATTGTTCCCTTTCCGAAAATTTCAGTCGGTTGTCTCGAAAATACTGAACATACAACTTTGAATTTCTTTTCAGTAAATGTTGTTCAATAAACAGACATATATGCTCACATCGCTTGTTCACATCAGCATTTCCATTCGCTCTCTGTAAGCAAAAGTGAGAAGAGGATTTCAGTTTTGCTTGTCAAACGGGTCTCGCCCAGGTTGAAATGTAGATCTGATCAAGTCGAGAAAAAAAGAACCAAATTCACAGACGACGGCTCGCGATCATCGCGGACACGCACAACATACCATTGCAGTAAAGAGATAAGAAGGCAACAAACACACAATACGATCCAAACCAGCATCGGAAATCCCTTTTCCTTAAATCCTCTTCCCGTGTACCAAAAGACAGACGACAACGGCCAGCAACGCGGCCGCCATGGATGGGAAGGCGGAGGCGCTTGCGCTGTCGTCATGGTGGTGGTCTGATTGGCCAGGAGCCATGACCATGCCTGGGGTCATATCGTGCGGACCATCATGAGCATTGGCAACCGCCAACGCCAACGCCAGAAAGCAGATGGCCAAGGTCGCTGCCATCTTCGCCACCGCCAACGTAGCCATTGATCTCTCTTTTCCTTCCCCCGGCTCTTCTATTGATGTTGAACGAATGGAAGCTGCTATATATACTGCTGGGAACCTCAAGCCGTCCGTGCTGGACGATTACGATGAAGTCAAGGCAGATCGTATGTACGAACGCTGTGGAGAAAGTACAAAGAGATGTACATCGAGGCTGGCATGAAGGGGGCCTTGAGCTGAATCGTTCCTAGATGTAGCAACGCGATCAGGGGAGATTTGACTTTCTAATTATGAAATTGCTTTATTATATGGTGAGACTTGAGAGAATAATGAAATACTTTGATGACTAGCCATTTGCGTAATCAATAATGGCATGGAGACAAATGTTCTTTGATTTCAAAAAGATATTATCATATGAAAAATCAAAATAAATAGAAAAAAGCCGGCTATCGGAATCGAACCGATGACCATCGCATTGTACAAGTTGACATTTCGCAATAAACGCACTTATCGAGGCTTGGGTTGACTTATCGAGTTCTCGCTCTCTTTTGGGGTATCTCTATACTTGCCGCCCCTAAATTTTAATAATAACTTGAAAGTACATCGAGTTTGGAGATTGTCGTACCTAATGAAGATTAACTTGGTTGGGTGAGTGAGTAGTGCTAGTAAATTGTTAAGAAACAAAGTTGGTTAATCTTGCAAAGTCATACGTTTTAAGATAATTAGGAGATTTTCCATATGTCTTATGATTATGTATATATTTTTATCTTAATTATGCGTATCCTCAATTGCTCTTACTTAATTGTAATTTATATTATTATATCTTGTTACTTTAAATATTCATCTTGTCAAGCCCATAATTAGGATGTACTCAATGTGTGCGAGCCTGCCCAACAGATGTATTAGAAATGATACCGTGGGATGGATGTAAAGCTAAGCAAATTGCGTCCTTGAACCGATAACCATCTTTCGGCTAACCTAGCCTCCTCCGTCCCTTGGGACCAACAAGGGGTAGTGCAGGAATATTCACCTGTTGTCCATCGACTACGCCTTTCGGCCTGATCTTAGGCCCTGACTCACCCTCCGTGGACGAACTTACCCTTCTTCACTACGAAATACATAGAAATTTGTACAATTCTCTTATGCATATTCTTATCCCTGGAATTTCAATATGAAATTCCTCGGTTTACTTTAACCGAGAAATACAAGTTCATCAAGAGTTGATTATGTACTCACGCTACGTTTGGTCGTCCGGATTTCTAATCGGGATAGGACTGGATATGATAGGATATGAAATCCTAGGATTTTTCTAATCCATTATTTGGTGAATCGCGGTATTAAAATCGGATATATTCATATCATATCATATACATTTTTTTTAATATAAACGGCATATAATTGTAAATGAACCTAAAAGTTTATAAACGGAGATGGTGAAAATCTCCGTGACACTATTTCTTAATTTATTTTTATTTTATATTTTATTTTTCCTCTTTTTAAAATTATTTTCTTTATTATTTCTTTTTTTCCTTTCATCATTCTTTAATAAAATTTTATCAAATAATAAACTGTACTAACATACCTAAAATACAAAAATACCTAAAATATATATAATAAATATAAATATATAATTCATATATTGAATGTTTATTATAAGATAGAATTAAAGTTAAATATATAAATTAAAATAAGATTTAATTTAAGAAATTTGTTATTCAAGAAAATTAACTTTTTATTATGGACATTATAAATCCTATTCACCTTTATTCCACCTCCATCATGGGATAATTTTATTCAGTCTATATCCCCCTTATATCCGACTTTATCCTATCCAAAGTAAGCACCAAACGTAGGATAAGATAAATTATATCCTATCCTGAATTTTATTCTGACCGCCAAACACAGCCTTAGAGAAATGAGTTCATTGAGTTCCTTAGCCTACCTACAAAGTTTAAGATGGCGTTGAAAAGGAATATCGGGCCAGATGATCTCATCAGTCCTCCTTTCCAATTGGGCCCTGGCAATCAGGTTCCCACCCACGGAACGGCCCAGATCAGATATTGGGCCGTCGAGCGAAGCCCACCCAAACAGGCCTACAAAAAGGAGCAAACCTGGTTTGACCGGAATTGACCCGCGACCCGGTTTCCTCGGGTCCGGACCCAACAACGCCTCACCGACTCTGAGAGAGGAGAGAGAGAGAGAGCGAGAAAGAGAGAGAACACTGCCGAGCCTGCCGCTCCTCTATCTCCTTTCTCTTTCTGCGCGGCGCCATCTCCATTTCCAGCAGTCGGAACATCGACAAGAGCGTCTTCATCTTCTTCATCTGCTTCTTCGATGCACATGTGAATCGAGCTACACGTCCATGGCCTCCTCTTCCTCCATCTCTCTCCACTCCCTTCCTAAGGTAATCCTCTCTCTCTCTCTTTCGTAATCGTGTTCGCTTCTGGCCTGCCGGATTCATCGTTCGGCGCGGCATCTGCAGTTGACGCTGCGGGCGAACGGTCGGGGCCGTGGAGCGGAGCTCGGGTTCTTCGGCGTGCCGTGCTCCGGCTACTATGCGCGCGGCGCGTTGCGCGCTCGGACGGGGCCGCCGTCGCGGAGTGAGCCGAGGTTTTTCAGGTACGGAGGCTTGGTGATCGTGGCTGCTTCGGCTTCTAGGTCTGGCCGGAGCCGGAGAGCTTATCGGGAGGCTGAGGGGGAGAGTTCTTCGCTGGCCGTTGTGGCTCCTGTGAAGCAGGTCGCGTCCTTTGCCGTTCCCGCTGGAGTATTTGTCGTCGTGACCTTTGGTATGAAAGTTATAATGTTACTGTTGATTTGCTGTGACGAAGAGAGTAGGAGTGATTATTGTCTATGATGAGAAGCTTTTCCTATTTGGAACCGATTAGAACATGATTGTTTAAGGTTTGGCCTTGCAACTTCTATTGTTGAGAGAACTTGTAAGTCGTTGGTGGCAAGTTTAAGATTAGCTGCAGCTACGAGTGTAGAGTTCTGTGAGTAAAGGAATTGCGTATGACGGGCGTGGTGAGCTCGATTCTTTTGTACGTCATAAACCTTGATGAATAAGGACTATGTATTTTTCAACCTTGCTTTCCTGTAAAGGAAAGCAATTGAAAATATTGGCTTAGGTATGTATCTTTTGGGAAATTTTAATGAGGGCAAAACCTATTTTTGGGTTCAAAATATTGGAGCATAACTCTAAAACCTTCAGCTGTCTCCAAAAATTAGAGAAGTGAGTTGGGGCAAGAGCCCCCACATCCATTATGCAGATCCATCCCTGCTGAATGGGGAGAAAATGTGCTTATATGTGTGGCATGCGGACTGAGAATATGGTTTGATTTGTGTTGCTTGGGAGAGAAGGGTGCTGGGGAAATCTGTTTCATGTAGGGAATGCATTGGGAAGTGGAAGGTAGGAAATAGAGTTATCTATTCTTGAAAGCAATTTAGGGATAGCTAGCCCCAAGGAATGCAGACAAATGAAGCTTCGGTATGATGCGCCTACAACAACTAAATTCTGTGATTTAGTACTTCTAACAAAGTGACAAAAGCAGGAAAAATTCTGCACACTTCAATAAGTTCGATCAACTTTGTAATTTTGAAGTCTATTCGGATTTATTAGTTGCGTTTTCATTATTGTATGCTTTATTAGCATTCACCTTGTAAAATAACATCTACATGTGTTTGAGTTTTGGTTAGAGAAGCATTGTGCGATTCATGTACGTAGCTAAAACCATGCATTGCCCTGTTTTAATCTTTTGCATGCGTTGTCTTGTATCTCTGTTGTACTAATTAATGTCTTCAGCTGACAGTTTTATGGAAGCTGGTGGAAAAACTTATGATGCCAAAGCAGGGGGCGCCTTCAAAAATTGAAAATAAATCTCCTACCCAGGGAATGAAATGGTCCTTTGCTGCAGGCACAAATCTTTTATCTAACCTCAGTGCAAAGATTGAAAGACAGTCGAAGATGAAGATCAATGAGTTTGCTAAGGAACTTAGGTCATTCAGTAGCGTTGACATGTCAGGTATGCTGTTGGGGTTGTTGTGAAGAAGGAAATAGGTTGCCGATAACGTACTGCGTGATAATTTTTAAATTTTAATGTAATCCTGTCAAAGATCATTATATTAACTAAAAACTTGAGTGCTTTCAATCACTCAATTGAAGTGCTATTTCCGGATATTGACTTTACTGCAAGCTTCGTAGATTTCTCATAATCTGTTAGATTTCCCCCTTTTTCCTATTGTTCATGCATATTTTGATTTTTTAAGAACTGGCTCCACGTCATCTGCCTGTGGCTTTTATCATATTTTGAACGTGTAATAACCATTTTTTGTGATTAAACTTGCTTGGTCAGGTCGTAACTTCGGAGATGAAGGATTATTTTTTCTGGCAGAGAGTTTGGGTTACAATCAGGTAATTTGAGTAAGCCACTACTATATATTCCAGATGTTCTGATGAGAGTGATCGACTTTGGTGTGTTAATGTTGAACCATGCCTATATGTGCACCTTAATTTATGATTCCATAAGGGATAAATTGGCATCTACACCTAATATACCTTCTTTGAGACAAACATCTCTTTGGAGGAGTCTAGTGGATTGATATTGAGAGTACTTTTTTTTTTTTCTCCCGACAGAAACATAGACAAATTTACCCCAATTTTAAAATTTAAAGTTGCTTGGCAGTAATTCTCCTGATGCGGGTGCATAGGATCCTTCATAAAGTAATATCATGACCTCTAACGGAGTCAATTGAGATTTATCTTCTACGTTGAGAGGGTCCTGAGCCTTATTTTTAATTGACTCTTGCATAAGGAGTTGAATGTGCATATAATATGCTCTGGAACATGATATAACCCTGTATTTATCAGACTGCAGAGGAAGTAAGTTTTGCTGCCAATGGAATTACAGCTGCTGGAATAAAGGCCTTCGATGGTGTTCTTCAATCAAATATTGTTTTAAAGACTCTTGATCTATCTGGAAATCCAATTGGAGACGAAGGAGTGAAGGTCAGTCCTGGTTATGTGTTTCTCCCTAAAATGTCAGAATCAACCCTAGTTATATATTTTCCTAGCTTCCAAAGCTGTTCCCTGGAAATATTTTTGAACTCCCTGTGGTTTATACACATTATATTGTTAAAATTCTTCTTTCTTGATTTGGCAATGCTTGTATCAGTTGCTGATCAAACCTGTCAGGATAAATTTTCTGGTTCATGTTAGAGTTGGGGCTAGACCTGTCAAAATGTGTCATAAACCCATTTCTTAATCCATATGGCTGCGTTTAGTCATCTGGACTTTTTTGCTAGATAGGATAGTGTCGGATAGGGAAGGATTTTAAATATCCCATCCAATGTCCAGATATAATATGGATTCAAATAAATATATGATTTGCAGAATTAAATTTAAAATTAAACCATGGAAATAAAACAACCCCTCTTCATCGTGTGAAGCAGAGGAGGAGGCCATAAGCAGAGGAGGCTGTTGTCGCTCAACTCAACTTCCACAGAGAAAACAATACTGTAAGAATAGGTAGAAAAATTGCTAGGAAGTGAGGCGAACCAAGAATCTTTTTGCTGGAGATAGACAATTGTGTGGATCTTCGATAAATAACTGAACTCAAGAAAAAAAAACCAGCTTTGCACTTTACCAGAGATGTCAAGTTACCGGGTTGATCATTTAAGGACGATATTGTCAAATCTGGGTCTTTAGGGTGTGTTGAACAAAGAGGAGAGAGCACGGGATGGGCTTTGGAGAAAGGAAGAGGAGGAGGGTAGTTTTTTTCAGAGATGATGGAATCTCAGGCAACGCCTGAGATTTTTGCCTGCTCCTTTCTATTCTTCCCTGCTTTTCTCAATTTCTATATCTATGCGAGCAACTACAAAGAGGTGGCTTGGCCATGAATGGCCAACGACTGCGAGCTGCCGCGATTAAGATGGTGGCTCAGTCATGGAGCGTGGCTCTAGATCTTGCCTTGTCGATCATGGACTAGTGGTGTCACCAGCCAAATCTAGTCGGCTTTGTCTTCCTGAGGTCGCCACAACTCCAACAAGATCTGAACTGTAGCAATGAAGAGAGCTGTAGCAACAAAGAGAGACAGGAAGGAAGAGAGAAAAATTTTATTTTCCAAATTTGACATATCCTATCTGGGTCTATCTACCCCTTAGGTGGGATTTTTTTTTATCTGGACTATATTTGCTCTATATTCAGTCATATTCGGATTTCATGTCACTCCAAACACTGGATAGGATAAAAGTTATTCTCGAAGTTTTATCCGACCCACCAAATGCAATCTATGGGTGTTAAGTGGGTTATAAATAGGTTAGTTAAATTGAGTAAATGAGTCATAAATGAATTTAAACACGAAATGATGGTTGATCATAAATGGGTTTAACACAATATGAGTATTAAATAGGTCATAAATGGATTATAAATGGGTCATGAATAGGTTTACAACTTACTTATATCCAACTCATTTCTAAGACTCTTTTTTCAATCTCTCTCGCCTTCTTGATCTTGTGCTCACTTACTTTGTACTCTTACCTCAGTTTTGTTATGAGTTTTCATAAATTGGGTTAGAGATGAAAGTATTTTAGCAATATAGGCCGGGTTGGGTATGGGTCATTAGATTTATATTATATGGAAATGGTCAAAACGGATTAAATGGGTCTATTTGGACTGAACCATTTATGACAAGACCCAAACGCCACCCATTCATTTGACAGGTCTAGTTGGGGCACATACTTTCTAATTTGCCAATAAGTTTATGGTGCTTGGAGAGTTCCTATCCTTTTCCATACCTCACTTTGAAGAAAGTTTCTGGAAGTGTTCCTGATGGATCAATTTTAGTGTTTCCATTATTTGATTATGGCTTATTTTTGCTAATAACAACACGGTTGTTCACGTTCATGTGTTTGTTTGCCCCTTTTATTTGAACTTTCTTGTTTTCGAAGCAGCTCTTTAGTGACACGTCCTTGTTGACAGAGTCTGTGCGATGTATTGGTGAATAATACGGGTATCCAGAAGGTCCTATTGAACAGTACTGATTTGGGGGATGAGGTATTCTTTGTCTTGACTGCAACATGTCCACCAAGCACTGAATTCTGTATGTAGGTTAAACTTTCCTAATAGTGACAGGCGGGATATGTCATCATACTTTCTCGTGCAGGGAGCTAAGGCTATTGCTGAGTTGATGAAGAAAAACTCAACCTTGCGTATTCTTGAACTCAACAACAATATGATTGATTATTCTGTATGTATTTACTTTATCATCTAAGATTTTTAGCCAGTTGTTATTTGTTAGCGACCAACGGTTTGCCAGACTTTTCTGTTTATCGAGTTTTCATCATTTATTTGCTGGTGTCAGGGATTTACAAGTCTTGCTGGAGCATTGCTCGAGAATAATACTGTACGAAATTTACATCTGAAGTAAGTTAACTTTCCAATGATGGTCCCCAATTGTACCTTACTGTTTTGAAACTTCTTGTTGTCTTATCTGCATCAGTTTATCTGCTAATCTTAGTGTTTACTACAAAGATGCACCTGAGTTTGGTTTGCATGTGTGAATTTGCATTTCCATGGTTGGCACATCTTTGATATGCTTCTAGTGGCATGCTTTTGTTTTACTTCACTGAAGATTTTGAGGGATGATGTTTTTTCAGCAACAACTATGGTGGTGCACTGGGGGCCAATGCTTTGGCTAAAGGGATGGAGGGAAACAAGTCGTTGAGGGTAAACTACTTATTTCTTCCTTTTGCTTTTTTAAGGATAAGCAACTTGAATATTAGATGGGAATTCTGTCATGAGAATGTAGTGCATGCCTCTGTCAAAAAGTGCTATATCTTTGTATTCGTATGATTTGTGTGACTTGCTATTCTTCTCCTCAGTTGTAATCCAATGAATTGCCTTAGGGTCTTAAGAGGAGAAATTGGAAGAGCTGGTTTCCTTAGATTGTCTTTGGTGCTGTCCCTTTTATGAATGTCTTGTCAATACGGCGTAAGATGGTAGAACTGACTTACCTATATATATTGCGCTAAGCATGTGGGCTCTTTTTTTGAGCCAATGGAATTGGACTTGGTTGGCCATCTGTACTTTCTTTCCTCCATCCTCAACTCCCAATCAGTGAAGAAGTAAAAGAAAACCAACCAGTAGAACATATAACGATGGACAACGTTTGAACTCTTAAGGAGGAATTTTTTTTTTCGACTCTTGTGATATTGTGTGAAGTGTCAATAATGTTGAAAACCATTAAGTGTATTCCTATTCCTATATGTAATTTTATTCGATTTCTTGTTTTACTTACATTAGTTGATAAAAATTTTACTTACTGGTGCTGCTAGTCCATATAGATGCTTTAGTTGTACTTGTCTTTAGTTGATCATCTATTTTTTTGGAGATGGATGTTATCTTTGTCTTCTACTTTTAATACAACCATCACATTCCTAAGATGGCCCCTCCCAACTCTATGCTGTGAGATAATGACTTTGTCAAGTTGAAATACTCAGGAACTTCATCTGCATGGTAATTCCATTGGAGACGAAGGAGCACGTGCTCTAATGTCTGGTTTATCCTCACACAAAGGTTTGCACCTTTGTTGTATTGGCTGGTGTTCTGAGCTTTGCATTTTGTTTTAGCTTCAAAACCAGCGGTTTCAATTGTCACAGATGTCTGTCTACAGGCAAACTTGCTCTTTTAGATATTGGCAACAACTCAATTAGCTCAAAAGGTGCCTTTCATGCTGCTGAATATGTCAAGAAAAGCAAGAGCTTGTTATGGCTGAATCTCTACATGAATGATATAGGTGATGAGGTAACAACAGATTCTTTCTCTAAGTTGGTATCGTGCACTTGGCGATCTTTTTGTCATATGGTCTTTTGCACCTGATGATCTAGTTTAGCATGCTGCTCCCTCAAAAATTTTCACTATGTTCATTTCTAGTGTTTTGCTTCCTAGTCAGCATTCAAGTGTATATCTTTGCTTTGAAGTTCGCGTTACTGCATCTGCATCATTTAATACTGCTGTAAGACTTCCTTCTGTTTTAATTAGCAGAGAAACTTGAAGATCTATTTCCCGTGCCATTGTAGAGAATTATTTTATTTACATGAATTTGAGCGTTCCTTTTACAAATTCTGTTGTGGTCTGAAGACTCCGAATTTCCCTTTTTTCACCCCTTGTCAATTCATTCTGATTAACATCAAGCCTGCCAGGGAGCAGAGAAGATTGCTGATGCTTTGAAGGAGAACCGAACACTAACAACAATAGACCTGGTAATGAATGAGTGCTATCTTCTTAACTAAATGTTCACCAAATCTAACCTTCTTAAATACTTGTTCACCACATATGGCCTAAGGTTGATAGCAGAAGCATGTTGACTCAAAATATTGCAGGGGGGAAATAACATCCGTGCAAAAGGAGCTGCAGCCATATCTCGAGTGTTGAAAGACAACAGTGTTATTACAACTGTAATCTTGAAAGCGTCTAATATTTTGAAATCTTGATCGCTGATTTTTATGGTTGGACACTTTTTAGCTTACTATGTTCCGCTTCTCTCTTCCTCATTTCCACAGTTGGAAATTGGTTATAATCCCATTGGTCCAGATGGAGCACAGGCTTTGGCTGAAGTTCTAAAGTTTCATGGAAATATAAAAACCCTGAAGCTTGGTTGGTGTCAGGTAATTCAGAAGTTCCTAACTTTGCCTTACTAATCTATCCCCAAGGGATCTAAGTAAATTGCCTTGCAGATTGGAGCCAAGGGTGCTGAGTCTATTGCAGATATGTTGAGATACAATACTACCGTATCTATTCTGGACTTGCGGGCTAATGGATTAAGAGATGAGGTTAGTTGCTGATGATGATGCGATGTTAGTTGCTAACGTTCAGTGCACTTCCTAATTATGCAGCACACTCGATTTTGCAGGGTGCAGTTTGCCTTGCTCGAAGCTTAAAAGTGGTTAATGAAGCTTTAACTTCACTTGATTTAGGATTTAATGAAATAAGGGTATTGTGAATGTTTCATTTGTGGAGTTTTATCAAGGATGACATGAATACTTGCGAATGATATTTGCCTTTCTCATATAGGATGATGGTGCTTTTGCCATTGCCCAAGCACTTAAGACCAATGAAGATGTGGCAGTATCTGCCTTAAATCTCGCCAGCAACTTGTTTACTAAATTTGGGCAGGTAATTTTTTCAGACACTGTTTCTTTCTGTGCTTAAATTGCTTGTCATCGCATCATCATTGCCCTTTGACTGTGATGACTGATTTCTTGCAGAGTGCTCTCACAGATGCGAGGGACCATGTTTTTGAGATGAGCGAAAAGGAAATCAACATCTTCTTCTAGACAGGAGCTAGTCTATTCACTATGATTGTTCTGGCAGTATTAGTAGGAATTCCCATTCTTTCACTCTTTCTTCTTTCAGCAGTTCTCGTTAAGAAGAAGACCCAAAGCTCTTCTTGGTTGTAGTGGTTGGGGTCTTTGGACTGACCGAGGGGAGTTAGAGTTGGAAAAATTTTGAGTTTCGAGAGATCATAGTTAGCTTCGGGAAATGTAATTTCTAGTTCAAAGGATATGACAATTGCGTTTTGCAGATAATAACGCCCAAGGATATAATAAAATCTTGTTTTCCACCTACTTCTTTCTCACCGGATCATTCTACTAGGTCACTCAGTACGCCTGCCGCTACTGATTCACGTTTGGCATGATCTATTTAACGCCGTTTTCAATGTTAAACCTACAGCTCGGTTGTAGTCCGAGATCGCCGCCCTGGATGAAATCCAAGCCAGCTGTGCATGAGCAGGATGGACGCGGTTGCTGTCATCATCGCGCTCTTCAGTTCATGCGATCTGGTCAGCATAAGAGGACAGCCCCCCTCATATCAAAGGTCAGATCAGGGGAAGGTGCAAGTTATGACGAGTCAAACCGGTCGTCACCTCATGGTTAAAGGATTCCTGCCCCATTTACTAAAGTGCCACCAGACCGTGGGCCGTGGCGCGGTTGGGAAGATGGACGAAGGGACCTGGGACCTATAGAAGATATTATTTTCTGAAAGTGGAGGCATGAGCTGTGAACGTCTTCTCCACGCTTCCCCATGCCTCTGGTGTTTTTTTTATGCTCAACCCCTTCCAGCTGGAACAGAGCTGTCCTCCAAATAGACGGTGATGTCCATCCGTATCCCTCCTGATCGTGTCCCGGGTTCAGCGATCGAGCCCCACCTGTGGGGTTCAGAGGTCCGGACCCAGGACACTCAGCAGAAATTAGATAAGGACGGTACACGACACTCGTCCTTTTGCTTGCATTTGCAAGCATCCGTGCCTAGTGTCTGTTCATCCGGATTTTGCTTGGCAGATGGTATGGAACGGTGTCATCATCGAGGCATGATACCCATCGCATCGTTTATGAGGAAGTGATTAGATGTTTGATTATTAGGATAACTAAGGTCGAGTACGATTTTGTTGCATGATGTGATACGAGTAGTTATAAGTCAAATTGAAGATATTTATGTGGTCGAGATGGTTGAAAAGAATTCTGCAAGGACTCCATCTCTACATGGAGCAATGGAAGGGCTAAAGAAACCTTCAGATGGTCAGAAAATTAAGAGCTCAAAGGCATTCTAAGCCGGAATTGCGAATCAAACGAAAAAAAAAAAAATTGCAGAGGAAGACCCGGTGGTCAAAAGGCCGTGAGGTGTGAACACTGAAAACCAGAATAAATTCAAGTACCCCACTGACCCATCTTATAATAATACTCATATATGTACGACCGTCACTATATATTTGTTTCTTTTTTTCCCTTGTCGTACGAGACCAGAGACAGAAACATTAGTGTTCTCTCGTGCGCGCACTGATCCTACCTTACCGTCGCGGGTGCTCGTCACTTGGTTTTGTTTCAACTTGCAAGAGTCGCGGTTTTATGACAACACGTGATTCGGCAGTGATTCTTTTTTTATTTTAATAACTACATTGCTATGATCCGTACACGAGTTTCAAGGGGAAAAAGGGAGAGTAAAAAACATGACGGGAACGTGCTAATACTTCCTTCACACAGTGGCAGCAAGTGACGATCACCATAGCCAAAAGAAAAAGAAAGAAGAAAGAAGCGACCATACGAAGCTGCCAATGACATTGTGTCATACATAATGCACAATGATGTTGTGAGTAGAAAGGTATAAATAGCTAAGAATACAAATGGAGGTTGATGAGGGCGTGCGGACCTGGATTCTTTTTTTATTTTTATTTTTATTTTTATTTTTATGGTCGAAATGCGGACCTGGGTTCGAATTGCAGAAAAGCACAAAGGAATACGGTACAAGTGAAATTAATTGGGATGGGTATCGTCAATACATAAAGAGAGCAAAGAGAGGAAATTGTCTGCCCCACCAGGCTGACAATGCCCGTGTTTTGCAACATTTTGTTATGTTAGGTTTCCTTTCTTTTATTTATTTATTATTGGAGGACAGAGATTCCGTTCTTCCGGGTCATCCTGTAAATAAGAGCGAGTGGATTGGCTAATCCTGTAAACTTGCATGCACCGAGGCAAGTACTTAAACCCTGGCCTTCACTCTCCAAACCTCACTTGAAAAAAATCCCAGTTTGGAAGTGTTGGGAGTGTGGAGATACCTTAAGTCATGGCACTACGCTTGCTTCTCCTCGTCGCATTCCTGCTCGTCTGCACAATACAAGTAAAAAAAGAAGAAAAGCCGTTCTCATCTTTGAACTTCATTTGGGTCGTTTTCCTTCTTTTGATCTGAGCTTGACCGCTTCTTTTTTCTTGAACGAAATCTTGCAGGTGTCATCAGATATCGACCTAGAGAACTCGCACACCCAGGTTCTTTTTCTCTCTCTTTTAGACCGAACCTTCTTTTAACCTCCACTTTATAGCTCAACCATAAGTTCCAATCTTTGAAGTTGTAAGCGGTGCTGTGACTAAAGTTGTAAGTGTTTTTTTTTTTTTTTTTTTTTTTTTTCAGATTGTGAAGGGAGCTAACAGGAGGCTCTTGCAGACCTTGGGTACGTACTCATCTTCGCTCATTTGTAATCTCGAGCGCTCAGTTATTTACTTTTCATTCCACGTTTGAGGTTTTGTTTATCCCCCTGTTTAAATGAATGAGCATCTTCACTCATGCATGCGATTCTTTTTTCCCTCCAGATGCTTACTTAGCATGAGAAGTCAGCACCTCATCAACCCCCCCGTCTTAACCCGAAAAGGAAAATCAAATCTTTCAGTCCAGAAAAATTTATCCTGTCAAAACATTAGATGCGTTTACTTTAAACGAAATCCGGCATGAATACGATTATTTCTCGACATGGGATTGTCTTGATCAGCTAAATTAATCTAGATTATAATAGTCACCTGGTCCCTTCCTTTGAGACTTGAATCCCGCTATTATAAAGCACGTGTAGTCGTTCTTGGCTACTAGCGGACCCGTAGAGCAAGAACACGAACCCCGCCGACACAACATCGTCGCCATCAGCACATAAAAAAAAAAAAAAAAAAAACCTAAAAACCGGGATCATTAGGGGAAAAAGAAACAGGATCCCATCATTAATAAGCTTCTTCGGTAACCAAATGTCAAGGGATGACGCGCGGCTTTTTCACTAACAAGCTTCCACCACTCCATTGTGCAGACTGCGGAGCGTTGTGCAAGGAGAGGTGCAGCCTGCACTCAAGGCCCAACGTGTGCGCGAGAGCCTGCGGAACTTGCTGCTTCAGGTGCAAATGCGTTCCTCCTGGGACTTCAGGAAACAGAGAGGTGTGCGGCAAGTGCTACACCGATATGACCACCCACGGCAATCGGACCAAGTGCCCTTAGCTGTCGCCTCTGCGGATCGTCTCTATCCTATTGTAATGTTGTGATAGTGGCATTAGTATATATCGTGTGTTCTATGCTAATGAGCACTGCTCAAGACCAACTTTGTAATGTCATCTTATTTCAATAGAAATGGTGGATGAATGATGTCTAAACTACTCTTTGCAAATGCATCCCAAGTTAATTTTCTCTAACGTGACATGGAACTTACGATGGTAACACGCGGAAACTGCGCTAAGGATCCAGCTACCGAGAACTGCCCGTAATCCACCTATTTAAGGATTTTGAAGAATGCAACAAGAGGATTGCAGAAGAGCCTCCATTACACAACAAGAAGTAGACCGCATTTGGCCCCTACGTTTCAGCTGGAAATGCTTTGCTAATGAATTGGCTCATACAGAGTTGTGACCGATATGTCCAATGTGCCAATGGACAATGTGCCAATGGACTTCCACAGATGGAAAGGTTGGAGAGCAAACCTTGATTCTGTTGCAAATCCATTCCCGGGAATTTTTTTCTTTTCGAGAACAAAAGAGTTATCAAATGAATTTTTATTCTTTTTTTGTTCTAGTGAATAAATTAATAGAATTAGATATTGTCTGACACATTATCAAATAGGCCGTACACGTGCATAATTTTTGTACAGTATTCACTTGAGTGCTATTATTTTTTTTCACCCACTTGATTCACATTTTAAAAAAATCGTATACTTGAGTGCTATTCGGAATTTGCCTTGACGTGGCATTAATTTATTATATAACGTCTCACGTGGCTTGCGGCAAGATGAAATCCGCAAATGAGAAGCTAAACAACATCTATCCCAATTCAATTTAAGAAAATTAGGGAAAATTCGGTCAAAGTTGACAAAACAGGTGAAGAGCCCTAAGTGCTTCCAACCCGAAATAAGGGTTCTTAGAGCAAGCAAGGGGGAGGGAGAGGGACGGGCATTCGTTAGTGAAGAACCCTAATTCAAGAGGAGATTTTCTTCGTCGGAGTCACCATCATCATCCTCATTTTTAAGGTTCACCATCGTCATTCTCATTTTTAAGGTGATCATGGTTCTAAGGTAGAACTTGGAACTTGATAACTAGATTGGTGAGAACCTATAAATTCTAAGTTCTAAGATATGTATGATAGGTTTTAGGTTCTAAAAAATGAAGAATTTGTTTCGACAGATAGGTTCTATATTTTTAGTTGAAGGTATTTGGAATGTATAACCTATAACCTAAAATCTAGAATAAGTTTTAATATTTTTCTCGGTTCATGTCTTCATGCAGTCCTCCAATATTCCATGTCGTTCAATGATAAATGTATAATTTGGAAACACTAGTCTTAACTTCTATTTTATGACTGAGATTTTTATTATATTAATGTTCATATTTTTCATGTGTCTAAATATAAGTTATAGTCAATAAATTGTAACAACAAGTGTTAGTTATTAAGTGTTTAAATTTACTGCAATCGTTTAAATAATAATATAGGTGAAACTTAAATAGATTCTAGAACTAATCTCGGAACCTGTGACATGAAAAGTTTTAGATATGCAGAATAAGTTTCAAGTTTAAAAAAAAAAAAAAGAAATTTGTTCTAACGGATAGATTTTAGGTTTCAAATAGAACTTGTACGGAACATTGAACTACTCACGGTTATTCATTTCTTTATTTTTGTCCACCAATGGATTTCAGGCCTGGAATTGCAAGGATAGAGACGAGAGAGCGATAATAGACGATGGAGGCTGAGTGGCGTCGAAATCACCAGACTATGCTTCCAAGCCGAAGCAAATGAAAATAGAGGGAGAGTGAGCAACAAAGGGAGACACAGAGGAAAGTTTCATAAATTTTTTCTCTGGAGTACGATTTCAGAGAAGCAAAAGTGTGTGTGTGTGAGGGAAGGAGGTTAGTCTTCCTAAAAAAACGTCATCACATTGGGCGAAACCTTTTTTAACGTGGAACTTCAATTTTATAAAAAGTCCAGTCAGGTTCAAAAATATGATTTAAAAAGCCACAAAAAACGAATTGCCGAAACAGACACCTAAATAAATAATTTTACACCGATATGATAATCGCATATATATTACATAAATATCATTTTATATAAGAAAAAAATCACGAAAAATCCTAAACTTTGCTCAAAGTGACACATTTACCCCAAACTTTTTTTTGTGACGTGAAAAATCCCAAACTTTTCAAACCGTGACACATCTACCCCATTAAGGGCATTTTTATCTTTTTATTCTGGTTTTTACTTTTTTTTTTTCTTCTTCTTCCCTCCACCGGCCATGGCGGAGGGAAGCTAGCGTCCGGCGAGGGCACCCCTCGCCAGATGCAGGCGAGGGCACCCCTCGCCAGATGCAGGCGAGGGCTGCCCTCGTTGGCGTCGAGCGAGGATCGTCCTCGCTAGACGCAGGTGAGGGTCGTCCTCGCCAGACGCAAGCGGAGGGCAGGGACACCCTCGCCCGACGTCGGTGAGGGCCGCCCTCGCCGCACGCGCGGGCGAGGGTGTCCTTGCCCTCGCCAGACGCAAGCGAGGGCCGCCCGACGCCGGTGAGGGTGACCCTCGCCCGACGCCGGCGGAGGGAAGAGAGAAGAAAAAAAAAAAGAAAAAAAAAAGAAAAAAAAAATAAAAAGACCAAAATGTCCTATAATTTTGGGGTAAATGTGTCATATAATAAAAGTTCAGGGTTCTTTGTGTCAAAAAAAAAAAGTTTTGGGTAAATGTGTCACGATTGGCAAAGTTCAAGATTTTTCACGTCACAAAAAAAAAGTTTGAAGTAAATGTATCACTTTCAGCAAAGTTCAGGATTTTTCGTGGCTTTTTCCCTTCTATATAAAAGTTATAACAATTTTAATGTTCTTGTCCTAATTAAGTAAAATCAACACTAACGCGGGGCCTAAGAGAGTAATAACCGACTATGCCGTCGAATGCTCAGATGAAATAGCCTGGAGCATCCTCCCCGCAGTGCGCCCGACATTGCAAGGAACTCAAAAGGAATCTAACTTGCAGCTCTGCAACTCGTAGCAGACGCTGCGAGATATGTCCTTTTACGTTTTCTAAGACTTCTTAATCTTCGGGTCATTAAGCAGATTTCGCAAAAGGACGGTCCAAGCCATCTCATTCACCCGATATGGCCAGTGTCGTGGCAGAGTGGAGCAATCGAGAACCGCAAATATAATACCAATACAGAGAGATGTCGACAGACTTGAAACAGAGACAAAACTGCAATTTATAATCGATCAAACACAGAGGAAATTTTAAAAATTCAGGGGGCTTTTACATGCTTTTGATTATATAATCACTGAAAAGCTATGTTACAAGTAGGTCATATTTTTGAAGCGACAATAGCAATCTACACACTTGCACCTGCTGTAATCTCCCACCAAAATTTCTCACGCATGTGACATTTCAGCCCCGGATGCACCTGACCTTGATAGACCTGCCAATCAAAAGCATATGTAAAATCTGTACCAAAAATCCACTGGGAGAGTAATAAATAATACAAAACATCAGTAATTGGAATTCAAAGGCCCAAATTACAAGTTTGAATTGTAACAGCCCAGTGGCAGATGCCATTGCACGGAACCGCGTGATTGCACCTCATACTGTACAGTGGTTTTATGAGGATGGGGTTGAAAATAGAGGTGCACAGAAATTCAAGATGTTTACCTCGCTTCTTCTTGAGCTTATTTCTAAAGCTTCTTTTCCTGCTGAAAGCCATTTCCTGTGTCCAAGACAAAATTTAGCCGTGATGCAAAGAGCAGGTACCCAAGTGATCCATATAGAGAGTTGAAAATGAACAAAAATTTACCAGTGGCTGACCCAGCTTCCCTGCCTGACGAACTGCATCAACAAGATCCCGATTTGATCGAGTATAGAGACTTGTGATCACTCCAAAATGACCAGCTCGAGCAGTACGCCCGACCCTATGCAAAAAATCCACTGCAGAAGTAGCAAAATCTGCCTGAAAAAAAGGGAAATTCCACATCAACATTAACAGGGACTTAACAATTTGTCCAAACTTCCTGAGCTACGACTGCATCAGTAGGTATTACAAATAAGAAACAAAGTAAGTTCATTAGAAATTAGAACGATTATACAGGTAAAACAGTCATCTCAGAATCTCCAAAAATATTGCTTATGAAGATGTTAGTAAGAGTTCAATTAGAAAAGATGTCAGTTGAAAGAACACCGTACTAAACTATTAGTAGACTATCAGCAGGTGGTGCCATGGTGGAAAAAACAAACTCATCGGATTTACGGAGACTAGTAGATGATACTTCTTTCCCGTTTTTTAAGCCTGCCCAATCATGAATAATTGATCAAAGGACAGAGGGAAAAAGGTGGTTTCGCAAAAGCACCTGAATAACATGCGATACATTTGGAACATCAAGGCCTCGTGCAGCAGCATCGGTGCACACAAGAATTCCACCTCTCTCCCGGAAATAAACTATGGTCTCTGCACGCTGCTCGAGAGAACTATCCTTGTGGTACCTGTAACAGTCTATGCCAGCTCCTTCCATTATATTCGCTACTGCTTCAACAGACTCAACAGTGTTTGCAAATACCATGGTTCGGCTTACACCAGAGCAATCAGTTGAAGTCTTTGAACCTTTCTTTACAGCTTCTATTAGCGCATCAACCTGTGTATCAACATCAACCTCGATCCACTGGTGCTCCAATCTGGAAAAAAAGAGAGAAAATTAGCATCAATATATACTCCAAAGACAAGGCATGCAACTAACCAAAACGTTGCAAACAAAGCTACAGTCTCAGAGATTACACACGCGCCTTATAAAAGGGAATAATATTAAGTACAGTCCAATGTCAACACAATACAGATTGGAAAAGCATCCTGCTTAAGATGAACAAAATTTTGGCACTAGATTATATGCCTTAACTCAAAACATTTCATGAAAATCTTCTTGTTATAAATCATTCACCCACTTCTAAAACAGCCCCTGTATACACATATAATAATTTAAAGCTTGAATTTGTTAAAGATAACATGCTGTTTTCGAGCAAATAGAGTAAAAAGGGACGACAAGAACAGATAGCATAAAAGGCACCTGGGGTTGTGATAGTGAAGGTAGTTTCCACTAACCCAGCTAGCATCTGGAAACATCTTCTTCAACACTGCTCCTGCAGTTTTCTTGCCATTTGTGGGAAGTGTAGCTGCAACAAAGATGTACTGCTTACTCCTGTCATAGGTTTTTCTCACTCTCCTCCAGTCTCTTCTCTTAAGAGGTCCCTCTTTATTTTCATCTCTAAATTCTGCAGGCTCAACATCCTCAGAATCTTCCTCTTTGTCTGAACTGCTCATGTAAGCAACCGATTCTATTTCTTCATCGTCTTCCAAAACAGAGGGAAGCGCAGAATCAGGACTCACTGCTAGGGGTTGATGGGGGGGATCAACATCCTCAGAATCTTCCTCTTCATCTAAACTGCTCATGTAAGCAACCGATTCTATTTCTTCATCGTCTTCCAAAACAGAGGGAAGCGCAGAATCAGGACTCGTTGCTACGGGTTGATGGGGGACAGATTTTTTATTCCGAGACAGTAATTTCTCATCGAACCGCAGCATATTAATGAGACGAATGACTTGGTTCTGGAAACTTCCACAGAGAAGCATGTCAGCTTCATCAAACACCTGCCGATGTAAACACATAGATTAACTAAAAATTTCCAAACTTCTCCATACTTCTTGCCAGTATATTTCTGGAAGTAAATAAAGAAAAAGAGTTGGATGAAAACATACCACGTACTTAACTCCTCGCAAAAAATCTGGACAATGGGCTTTATGGTCAATATTGTTCAACAGCGCAGCCGGTGTCGACACAATGATATCTTGCTTGTTAACTGGCCATCCCTGCAATAAATTTTTCTGTTTTATGAGAACCACATTGAAACAATGTCCCGATATAAACAAGACATGCCATGCATTTGCACTCTAAGTGAGTCAAGAGCCTTCGACTGACAGTAAACTCCACGAGCTTGCTACGCAGATATTGGTAACAGATCATCCTTACATTTCGGCCACACACGGCAGCGACTCTGAGAAGCGGTTCACCATCTTCCCCGCGAAGATTACTGGCCATGCGTGCCACTTGTTCGCACAGCATCACATTTGGGCAAAGGACGAGAAGAATTTTAGAATGCGAATTCGACTCCTCGCCCGCACCGACATCATGCGCATCACAGAGTCTATCTATCAGAGGGACTAGATAGCTATGCGTTTTACCGCTGCCGGTTTCCGCAGCAATTATCACGTCCTTCCCTGAAAGTATGGACGGTACGCTCGAGGCCTGAATTGAGAACAAGAACATTCCAAATCAGCATAGGTTCAACCCAAGCAGACAATGACCGCAAACAAAAAAAATTCAAAAAGGCAAAGCAAAAAAAAAAACGAAAATGAAATTCTATGGAGGCCAGAATTGAACAATCGAAGGAGGACCTGAACAAGAGATGGCCTCTCGATGCCGGCGTCCGAGAGAGCTCGCGACAGCCTGTCGGACACGCCGACGGACTTCCACGAGACGCCTTCTTCGGCGTAAAACGTCTCGCCGCCATTCCCGGCGGTGGCGACGGCGGCCGCCGCGGAGCTCCTGGCTCGGACGTGGCGAGGTCCGATCGGCCAAAGCGACGGCGACCGGCGAGAAGACGAGGGAGGAGGAGAGGAGGCGGAGGAGGAAGGAGGAGAGAACGAGAGGCAGAAAGAAGAGGCGCGAAAGCGGTCGAGCTGCGCGAGAAGCTGGCGAGGCGGCGGCGGCGAGAGCTTGCGGAAATGGAGGATCGAGGCGGATCGATGGAGAAGCATTTGAGGTTTGCTGCGTTCGGCGAGATTGGAAGATGAAACGCTTCCGGAGTTCTGCAAATCTCTCGATTCGGGGGATTGAATTTGGGAGGGAGGATTGGATTTTCTAGGGTTTAAGCTTAAACCCCGTCTGGGTCCGAACAGCTAGCTCCACCGTCGATCGAGGCATTTCGGGGGTCCGGCTTCGGCCGTTGATCCAGCTTGTTGGGCTGCGATTGGTTTATTATCGCGGGTCGGGTGGATCCTCTTTTCCCGGGGCGGACGCGGGTTTACGGTTCGGGTTCACCAGCCAGCGCTGTGTTTGAACTTTAGAGGCGGTTCGAGGAACCAGCAGATCCAGTTGAGATCAAGCCTTGCTCCATACGATAAAAAAGAAATTAAGAAAATATAAATGTTAAATGTAAAGATAGTGAGATTGTAGGGAAGAATTAAAAAAAAAATCTTAATTAAGTTTGATGCATATAAGTTTAATTTCTGTACATCTTTAGATGATGTGGACTTCACGTGAGACCCACATGATTTAATGATAAATGAAAGTTTGGGATTATATAATTTGAATACACCTAATTGATGAGTAAATATTTTTGTTGGACCACATAATAGATATTCATTTCATAACAAGGAGTTGTCATCTTTAAAATTTAAAAGAAAGATACTCATTTCATAACAAAGAGTTGTTTCTATAGAAAAGAGCCTTACTTGTATTTTCAATTGGACCATATAATAGATGCATGATATACTTCCTTCAATAAAACAATTAGATGAAACTTTAGAAACTCATCAAAATCTCTGTGGATGGGGAGTACTTTATAAGTTGATCGATATTGCTATTCGGACGGTACTATATGATTTGACTCCTTGGAGTCTTTAATTTTAGCTTTTAATATTATGGATTGATTTAAGTAAAATGTTCTTTTCACAACTAAAAAGTACATACCAATATCCATCGTTTGTTTGGCGAATTTCTTTAGAAGGCTCACACTCTACTCACTTTGAACTATAGGTATTTGACATTATCTAATATCAAGGTATAAATACATGAGTTTATCCACATAAATCAACTTGCTTATTAATTGTTCGTAAGGCACTCTAGAGTCCCACAAAATAAGAAGGCTCAAAGGTATAAGTACACTAGAGATTGATATAACTAGAATTTCGAGAAACACAAATAGAACACATGTTCAATTAGGCAAATCGAGATTTGAAATTCCTTTAAAGTCTTTTAACAATTAAGTATCATGTTTATATAAATGTGTTATTCAGAGGATCATTAGATTCATTTTGACTGAATATGTCCACCCGAAAATAATGTCTTACTCATCTAGAATCGGACTATCCGCATCGTCAAATGATCTCTGTGAATCCCACTCCGATAAATCAAAGCAAAATCACAGCACGAGCTTCGGTGTATGTAAGATTGGTCTCGAGATTGATAAACATATTTCCATCATCTTTTCCAAGCACCAGCAAGGAGAGTAGCACCGACGGAAGATGAGCCGGGACACGTGTTCTCATGGGGGCGAAGTCTTTCCACAGCCAGACGACGAATTTTCAGCCCTATCCATGTCCTTCTGTCTCGCTGTATATTCCCTTCTACAGTGTCAGTCTCTCCCTCAACAGCAGACTCCGACCTTAATGACAAGAAATGTCAGCGCTCCACACGATCTCTCGCCTCGGGCACTAGGTGGACGAGCTCGCGACTGGCTACACCAAGACCTCCAACGAGATCGACGGCGCTGAAGGAGGCCAAGCGGCACATCAAGAACGAGCTCAAGTCCGTGTGCGACGAGCTCGACGGCTTGAAGTTGCTCGACATGAAGGCCTCCGACTGGAAGCTCCCGAAGGCTGACAAGAGGAAGGCCATCCAGAAGCTCGAGCGCCAGCTGTCCAGGACGCGGTGCAGCCTGGAGAAGCTGGAGAGAAAGAAGGAGCGGACATTCAGGAAGTGGGAGGAGACGAAGAAGAAGATGATGAGGAAGATGGTGAAGATGGTTGCCAGTGACGAGAGGAGGAGGCTGTTGGGTGATTTTAGGCATTTCTCATTTAGGCTTTTCCTTACATTTATAAATCGACCACTAGTTCTTTCCATAACTGATGTGGAATAATCTCAATAATCATTCCCTCACACATCGAGCTCTAAGTTAGAAGCATAATAACTTGTGACACTTCCGTGAGACTGTTGAGTCAAAACTTGTTGGCAAGTCGGGCTTTGGACTCTTGGACTTCTCTCGTCCCAAAAACTAACTTAAAAGTAAGGTTTTTCCTTACACTTAAGAAAAAGTATTAAAAAAGTCATAAACTTTTTGTAGTTGTGCTAATTTAGTTTTGAACTTTTTATTGGTGCCAATTTAACTCTAAATCTTTTAATTTGATGCCAATTTACTCTTTCTGGCTAATTTTGGCTGAATTTTGCTGATTGAGCGTCGAGTGTAAATCATTGATATTAAATTATCAACTTATGTTGAATTTTTCTAAAATGTTATTATTGTTTCTTTAATGAGCCTTGAAGTTTGAAGTTTTTTTTTTTTTGGTCGGTCCTACTCTATTCCTATTCTACACTCACTTGCAGACTTGTCGCGCCCCGCTTGCAGGGCGTGGGAGTCGCAACCCACTCTCAAACTTACGCGTCCCTACCCCCTATCCCCCCTTGAGAAGTTAAAAGAACTGTCTTCCGTTAACGCAGAGAATCAGAGATTATTTCACTTAGCTAAAGCAAAATCATTGTGCCAGTAATTATATTTCATAAGGAGACACTTGATTAGCCACAGTGCATAACAAGGAAAGGTGAAATTTAAACAATAATAATAATAATAATAATAATAATAATAATAATAATAAAAAAGAATCTGTGATCCGGTGGGCTTATACAGCACAAGCAGATCTGACCCATTTCAACTTAAACCGGCTCAAAAAGGCCCAGTCACGAGACTGGCGCGCTTACCTTTCATCGGCGCGTCCGCCGATGGCGGTGGCTCTTCAAGCTCCTCTTCTACCATCTCCTCCTCCTCCTCCTCCTCCACTCTCTCCTTCCACGTGCAGCCACGAGATAAGCTCACATGGCGTCTTCGCATTTTCACGTCAAGCCCATCTTCGTAAGAAAACCCAGAAGCTCTCCGAGCCGGGCGAGGGCAACATCTCCTCAGAAGCACGTGTACCCCGGTCCAATCCCCGAATTCACAGCATCTGTATGTACTATCATCATCAACCTCTCCCAGTCGTGGTCGAGTCGTGCGTCTGAATTTCGCATTTCTTTTTTCGTTTTCTGACCTGATGACGAGTCGTGTGCGTGGTCTGTGAACGTGGTGCGTTCACCAAGGAGACGCGCATGTCGAGGTTGAGCTCAGGGAGAAGCTGTCCATGGACATTGACACGTTTGGGGAGGATGTTGATTCAGTCATACAAGTGTGCACCCAGGTAAAACAATGTTTCTCGTTCTCGTTCTAATGTCTTTGGTTGAGTAAAATCATCGTTATTCTCACTTTTGCTGTGATTGGTTTTATATTCTCGCTGACACAAGAAGCACCCGAACATTCTCTTTGCTTTTCTTTTGGAAAACTTGCGCCTAGAACAACTGTACC
Source organism: Eucalyptus brandiana (assembly GCA_014182725.1). Taxonomy (NCBI): domain Eukaryota; kingdom Viridiplantae; phylum Streptophyta; class Magnoliopsida; order Myrtales; family Myrtaceae; genus Eucalyptus; species Eucalyptus brandiana. The sequence goes on from CM024669.1 coordinate 38,983,637, forward strand.
TTTGTAAGCCGGCCCTGGTGAGGATGTGTGATGAGCATCACGTGCTCGGGAGGATGCATGATTGAAGTCTGAAGGTACAACACTTCGGGCGAAAAGTTCTCATGGATGGGCATTTGTTACCCTGTCCAGGGAATTCGTTGGATACTATAGACTCATGGTTAATGTGGCTGACAAAAGATTCATGCCCTAGTTGGCATAGCTGATATTTTTGTAGGGTCGGTCGAGGACTAAGGGTGCGTTTGGTTCGGCTTTGAAAAAAAGCCATTGGAAAAATGTGAAGAATTTTAGGCTTTTATAAAATGCATATAGTGTTTGGTAAATGTAATTTAAAACATGTTGGAAAACAATTTTGACTTAAATGTCATTTGGAAAAAATTGTACTTTGTAAATGATTTTGACTTTTTTTTTCTTTTTTTTTTCTTTTTTTTATAAAAATAATCTCAAACATTCTAGTGATAGTTGGGCCCACGGCAAGTGTCGGTGAATCAGATTTGGCTTAGGCCAACTGCTGGTGAGTCAGATGTGGCTGTCAGCAGACATGCTCGAGGTCTCGCAGTCACCTAGGTTGCATGACCCTTGGGCAGTAATCGTCTAGATCGTGAAACCCCAAGTAGGGGTGTGCAAAATACCCGGGAACCGCCCGGACCGCCCGGAACCGGACCGGAACCGCCCGGAACCGGCGGTTCTTGAGGGAACCGGTCCGGTTCCCGGTTCCAATTATTGAGAACCGGTGGGAACCGGTCCGGTTCCCGATTCCGTGGGCGGAACCGCCCGCCCGCCCACCCGGACCGGACCGGTACCTATTTATAATAATAAAAAAATACTAAATGAAAGTGGCGAAACCCTAATTTGTGTCTCATCTCTTCCGGTTTCTTCCTCGTCTTTGATTCTCTCTCTATTTCTTCCTCGTCTCTTCTCTTCGTCTTCAATTCCTCCCCGAGCATCCACGCCGCCGCCGCTTTGCTCCTCCTCCGCCGCCACCGCTCCTCCTCCTCTTCCTCATTCACGTGTAGTTGACTGTTATTTAATGTTGAGCATTCGTCTATTAATTATTGTTTTAGTTTTTGGAGATTGGAACTTGGAATTTTAGAGCTCAAAATTTGGGAACCGGACCGGACCGGTGGTCCGAGAAACCAAAATTGTTTCGCAACCGTTTACGTTGAAAAGTAAAAATTTTCGCGTCAAGATCGGTTCCATGGATCCACCGGGAACCGGACCGGACCGGCGGGTCCGGTTCCCGGGTGGATCCATGCAACAAACGGGTGGATCCCGGTTCCAATTTTCGGAACCGGTCCTTAGCGGGCGGTTCCGGTTCTAGGTCGGGAACCGCCCGCCCGGACCATGCACACCCCTAACCCCAAGTAGCAATTGTTGACCTCCATCCAGCTACTCTGTGCAAATTGCGGGGAAGATGGACATTGCAAGAGTGGAATAAAAACATTTATTAAATTTAAGACTTGTATTTCAAAAATGCAGTATTCCAAAAAATCTTTGAACCTGAGTTAAAGGCTTTTAGAGATGCAAATTGTATAATTTTGCCAAACACCATTTACATTTGACCAAGGCTAATCCTGATGTACCTTTTTAGTTAATCGATGTTAATGTCTTTTCAATTTCAATAATTTATAGCTTTTTGTATCTTTAAATTTATTCTTCTTCTTCATCGTCCCCAAAGTGCTTCGACAAAGCCAAACTGAATGCATTCTAAGCACTCTTGAAATATGATCGGCTTGATCTGTTATTGTTTATATGAATCTTGAGCAATATTTACCCATCAAACTCACTCTAGGAGGATGGAATGAACACCTAGAGCATGACAAATGAGTGACATAATCCCAGTAGATCTTCGTGATCTTATTTCTCCATGTGGAATTTGTGTGATTTCATTCGTACGTAGTAATCTTTGCATATATAGATATGTATGTGCGCGTTAGTAGAAACACGAGGTCCCACGATCACGGGATAGTGGCTATGTTGGAGAAACGCACTCAGACTTTTACTCCTGCTGCCTTTTGTTTTTTTTCCCTTTTTTAAACGAGGCAAATGTGATTTGTTTTTCTCTGTGTGTTACTATGTCGATCTTTTTACAAGACAAGGGCGAGGGCCCGTTGATTCTTTTTCATTCGGGTTATCCTGCTGAGAATTCTCATGGAATGCATTGCAACAATCACGTAGCGGATGCGATTAGGAGTAAAAATCGATAATTTACTCTAGAACCGAGTTTTCTTTTCCAGCGGGGCTCTTTGGAGCTTCACCGATCGAGCTAGTTGAGGCCATCTTGTTCATCACAAGGCAGCTTGATTGGAAGAACGATGACGATGCTCTACCTCTTAAAATCCATGAAACATGTCGTTTGTCATGTGAAGGTCGCCGTGTTCGAATTGGAAAGTGTTCGATAATTGAGGCCTGAAAAAGGAAATATGACCCGACATCGAGTTTACCACTATTCGGCAGACATACCCATCAAATTGTCGTTGCTTTTGTTAACATGCCAGGGCCAGCGCTTGCGAACTTTTTCGTATTTCCATCCGTTGCTTTATGCAGAAGATTCTAATCTTCATAAGGACTTTGAACTTCAGATTCACAGGATTGTTGACTTCAATTGCAGTGTCTTCGAGCTCAGATATTCAGCGAATTTCTTCATGAAGATTATGGAGGACCCGGGACATTACGAGTGGATGCTTTTACAGATATGCTAGTCGCCCTTAACGCGAACGATCTGCCTGGAGCTGCTCTCGCTGCGTGAGCATTGCTATTGCGGGCTCAAAACTTTGTTGATCAGGACTGGGAAATTTGGAACGCGAGACGATCGAGCTGAATTGTATAATTTTGTGCTGTCTCAAATGTTGTAAATGCACTATGAATGTGAATAATGATTGAAGTATAGAGTATTCAAGAATTTCATCGAACCATATTTGATTGGTAGTGCTTATGACTGTACAGAGGGCTGGTAACAACTAATAAGGCGAAGTTTCGAAATGGCAGCTCCAGGTTCGACAGTAATTAGTAACTCTTGGCAAACCCCTTAAGACAAACTTTGGCACATGATATTTATCTCCACAAGAACTTGGCGCATGTAAACTTCAGCAGCGGTCAGCTCCCCGCCTCGGAAATGCTCTGAAGAGACGGGCGCCATAGTTTCGACTTCGCCAAGGCGGAGTTTGCCAGCCTGTTATTCTGGTGTTTTTGGCTCTGGTGTTTTTGGCTCTGATGTTTCCGCAACCGACCATCCTGCAAGTCAAAAGTAAGATTCAGATTGCAGCGTCCACAACGAATCAAATTTGTCACATGTACTTAAGGTTTTCGTTCTCTAATTTCATTCTACAGTAAGCACTTGTGACGAAAGATCATCAATTACACATGACTTGGCCGGCGATCGTGAAGAGTACGAGACTTGGACAAGTCTGATATATTTCCTCCATAGCTGCTTGTAAGTATTCAAGTTAAAATGATTCCCTTGCTTAGAAGGAAAAGGTTGCGATGGACCACAAAGTGATGCAATACAGGCTGTTAAAACATTGGAAAGATGCTGACATATCTTGGAAAAGTTGAGGACTCAATAATGGAACGAGAAGCCTTAGTTTCTTAGTGACAGATACCTGGTTGGTCTTTTGTGGGTCAGAGCTCCCTCCTCCTCCTCCTCCCGTCTGACAACTTGTGTCCCTAGGTGCTGATACCCCCACCTCGGATTCTGATTCCTCAACTTTCTCCGGCTGTTGTTGCTGCTTCTTCATCTTTGCGTACTTCTTGGATCTCAGGACTTTGATCACCTCTAAAACCAAGAAGAATTCATGAAAATTTAGCAGCTGTTCTTGCATTGAGCTTTTTGTGAAGTTACCGGGAGCAGATGAGAGGAACAAAATGGACACATCGTTCCGATGTCGAGCTTGTGTTTTCATAAAAGCTTTTAAGCAACGGGAGTAAGAGAGATGTTGATGATACCTTGCGAAGTAATAAGCCGATAGGCATGGCCGAGAGCGAGAGTTTCGCTTGGCCGGAGAAGCTTCACGCGGGTGAATCGCACGGCCTTCGGGTCGCCTTTATCTTCCTCAAACGTCGGTGACGGGAGCGGGATTATCAGGGAGACGTAGTGGCCGGGGTTGTTCCTCATGACCTCGCTCGCCATCACGGGCCAATACAGCCTCTCTATCCTCCCATCAGGATGCTGTATCACTAGAGCTGCAGCATCTATAGCCTGGCAATTCCCCATTCTCTCTCTCTCTCAAGAAGAAGAAGAGCGAGAAAGTGAAGATGGATAAGAAGGAAGAAGAGGGGAAGGAGGGTTAAGAAAGCAACAAGAGTCTCTTATCTCTATGCACTTGCACAACCCACCATTTGTCATTCCACCATCCCTTATTTCCAAAAATGCTGTAAAAAAATAAAAATAGAAATGGAAATTTTGAGGTTTTCTATTTTCTTTTTTACATAAGGAAGGCCGTCCTCCCACAATTCCCAACTGACAACTTTGGCCTGCGAGGGTCAAGTTTTAATCAAGCTGACAATAAAGCGGCACGTCATATAAAAACTTTATACTATATACAACGGGCGTCAAGATTAACGTTAGAGCTTATCACAATAAGATAATATATTTGTACAACAATTAAATAAAAAATTTTGGGGAAGAAAACTATATACAAAAATGGTTAGCGGCACCGGCCTTGGAAGCCGGTGAAAGCGCCATATGGCGTGATGTCAGGATATGCAAAGTTGGACGGGTGTGCCTGGAGGTGTCGACAGGGTCAAGATTTGCATTTTAGGGCATGATTAGCTTTTGATTTGAGTTTCAAATTCGATTAAAGAAATATAAATATAAAAATATATATAAGAGTTACGCTAAATAACAAAAGAAAAAAAAAAAAAAAAAAAACCATGCGTGGGAATGAGAATCAGATTCCTTTGGAAGGACAACAACAGGCTAACATCCTATCTATCTAGGTCAATTCTCTTTTCAAAAAGAAACAAAAGGCTTTATTTGGTTTTTTGATTAGATGGGTTTACGGTAGTTATGAGGATAATTCAGTCTTAAGGTTAGAAACCAAAAGAAGAAGAAGAAGCAGGTATGTGCTTAATTAGTTAATTCTCGACATACTTGTTCTTTGGATGTTGTCTATGGATTTTGTATAATTTGCTGAAGAATTATGATCTGACTTGAAATTTTTATATTTCTAGGCATATGTTGATCGGCATATGTATAGCGACCACGAATCGGTATTAGGTGCGATGATGTAAACAAAAGTAAAGAAGTTCGAGGTCAACTATAATTGATCCGGTGGGATGCAACATGCTCCGCAAATTATACACAAATAATTTGTGGACGACATCATTATGTTCGGCTGACATTTATTACAATCCACGAGTCCCTTTCCTTCTTAGCTTTTTTAGCATTGTGTCTTTTGATCTAATCAAATCAAGTGATTTAAACAATGAGCGATCCATCTCTCTGAATGAGCTGAACCTAGCTAGTTTGGTTAACTCTCAACCTTTTGTCTGTGTGCGTCTTCTGATTGATGAGACTTCTTTGATCCAAAAAAAATGCCCCAATAATTTCATCGAAATTGCGTCCACTAATTCCTTCTCCTAACTTAATGGTCAGGCAGTTTCTGGGTCAACTTTCGCATATCTCATGAATTTAACGATAAAAACAAAGCCATGTGTCTACACGTCCTTGTTCAGAGTATGATGTGTGAAGAATAGCCATATGGCTATCATGGACGAAAATTATGAAATAGAGGCTTCCAATTTGTTCGGGCCGGCTACCGGCAAATTACCAAAATGATACAGACAGGGAAAATAAATCTGTAAATGTTGAAAAATCCTGGTGGGTTGATTACGAGGGAACGCGTATCTTAATCGAACAACTAATTAACTAAGAGGGAGTAATCTTGGGGAGGATCTTTGACTCCTGTAAATCAGGCTGATCATCCTAAATTATTAGCTGAATCCAAGCGTTTGAAATTGCGCCAATGATTCACATGGACCGATATATATGTGCGATAAGCGTTACTTAATTCTAGGCCATGTGAGGTGCCGGTATATATGGCTCCAGCATTAAATGGACGAATGGACGGCTTTGAATCTTTCAAACTTATACCACGACCAGTGTAGGGGACTACCGCCACTAGTATTTTAATCAATTCAAGCATGTTAAGGGCCATCATGGGAGGACTTAATATCTTATACATTTGGTATGTACACCCTCCTCTCGTATGATTGCGGATCACATGTGAGTAAAATTACATTACATGTGAAAGGAAGGGAGTATATACTAGGAGTTTCTGATGATCTCTTGATGTCTAGAGAGAGTTAGATAGTCAAGTTCTAAGTGCTCTTTGTAAGACCTTTTCCAAAACAAAAGGTTTCATACCAACTGTGACTAATTCTGCTTATACATTACTAATTTGGATTTTGACTTGCGTCTAATCTGATTCATGATATCGGTAGGGTACTTCATGGATCTAAGGTTTCACTTGATTTTGACGTGCATTTCATCTCGAGTTGAGCAATGGCCCCGACTTCGATTGGCATGTAGGACTACTACTTTATTCAGAATGCTAAATGAAAGGCTTTTAATACCTAGCAACAGGACCAAGCCAGTGGGGGAGTGGGACATATTGTTTTCCCTTCTAATTGAGCAGAATTGACTCGCTAGTTGCTTTCTCTACATTCCCTTCCACACACCCAACATTTAAACTACAACTAATTTGAAGGGTCTTTTAGAACGTCTGAAGCTGAAGTGATGAAGAATAACTTAAATACAGGCCTCAGGATCCTACAAATCTAAGTAGGATAGAGAAATGGTCGCAGTTGTCCATAGACATCGTATTTTATTCCAAAGGACCACCTTAATTTGGAATCAAGCTAATAAACACTTCGAAAGAGATCAAGAGCTTAGATACGATGAAGACTATCTGATCCCATAATTTGCAGCTACATTGTTCTGCAAAGAGAACCCTAGCTCTGCTAGAGTAGATGCATAGAGCATTTCTCTCGTTGGCTTTTCCAAATATTCATAGGCGATGTTTAAACTTTTACGGGATCCATTATTACCCTGCATTTAAGTGATGTGAGTTGTGATATATATATATATATATATATATATATATATATATATATTTTCACTTTTAAGGCTTTAAGATAAATACAAATAATCGACTTTCTAAAATATATTTGTTGAGCTTATCCCAAGTTTTGATATCATGGATTTCATTTTATCCTCTAATCCATATCCAATTCCTCTATAGAAAGGTTCGAGCATAAAAAACACATAAAGATGGTGGTAGAACCAAGGAAAGAATCAATTCTATGGCGTGAATGTGATTGATCTGACTGGTGTATCCTATTCTTGTGTGATTGAGTGCTGCTAAAAAGGTTATTTAATTACCGATAATGCACCATTATCCAATGCTTTCCAGCTAGATTAAAGACCAGAAAATTTTTGATGCCGATTTTAACTCAAAATTAATAGTTCAGAATATATCTAATGTAAAAGATAATCTTTTCCAAGATACATGACCAGGTAACAAGAATGATACCTACAGAGCATAAAAGTTGTACAATTCATATTATTCTAAGCCTAAATTTGAGCCGATGATAATATTGAATTTTGTTATGATAAGATGACTCAAATAGACTGATATCGACAGTCATTTACTAATAAATACTACTAGGATTGGTTTCCAACCAAGAAATGACCCTTAATTTCGCATATTATGATGTAGCGAACTTAGGAAGGGTGAGCATTACTTATCTTTGCGCTAATCCTTTAGTTAGATAACTTTCTTTAAAAAAGCATATGGGCCAAAAGATTAAGGTTCTCGCTTCCACATAACTCTATGAACAAACAAACGGATAAGGACTCTCATAAAGTGTCCCTGGAATCAAATACAAGGGAAGATCAAACTGTGCACCTTTATTCCAGATTGAATTGGATTTGGTCCAATCCTGCGTCTCAATCACAATATACGATCTGTATTTAAAAGGGGGACAAGAGAGCTAATTAAAAAACAAACTAATGACTTATCTAAATTTGAAGAAATAATAATGTTATGCCGCCGGAGAAAAGTTGCACCCATAAGCTCATAGCGCATGGAAAAATTCGGGATTAATTTTGTGGGAGAGCCAAGACTGGGGACTAGAATATTAATGAGGAATCATTAGTCACTGTGCATAAACAAAATGAAGAAAAAATAGCCAAAATACCACTTGTTTTGCCCATTAAGTCTTGGTCTTTTCTTAAGCCATAGTGTCCTCCCACCTCATGTGCGCAATGTTCAAAATAATTTCTAATTCGATTCAGGCGTCGGCGAGTTCAATTGGTTCGAGATTTAGCCGAGCTACCTTTCTTGGGATTATATTGGAGGACTCTCGGCTTAGTAATTTTCCAATGATACCACGACAGAAAGGCGCTCGTAACTCGATAAACAACAGTCGAACATCAAACATCATTAGAAAAGGAGGGGGAGAAAAAGGCAGCAATCAGACGCTGGCAATAATGGCCCGATTGACATTTGTCCAGCGCTTTTGATCCACGTTGGGGACACGATGCTCCTAGGCAAATTCATGCACGATGAAAAGAGGCACCAGCTTTTTTCTTCCCCCACACCTTTTTTCTTTCCGAGTTTCACTTTATCATGTACGTGACTTTTATCGTTTCCCTGCATGCATGGGGGAAGCGAAACCGGTGACCTCAACCGGCACGATGATTGGAAAGGGGAAAGAGGGTTGGGCGCGCGAACGTGAGGCCAGAGGTCGTGGCGCTTTCAATCCTAGAAAAGAACAGAGAGGGCGGTGGGCATGGTTGTCGGTCATGGTGTTCCCTCCGTGCTCCTTGTCCGATCACATCGTGAGTGGAGCTTGCCGGAGGTTTCGGGGACACTTTAACGTCATTAGGCAATAATCGAGCTCCTTCGTGGCGACATTAGGACTTTGCGTCCATCATCGTGGTTAGTCCAGTGACCCCCCATCTGATTGACCCATGCTTGGGCTGCTCTTTCATTTTTTTCTGTCTTTATTTGGCCAATCTGCTTAAAGGTTCTACAGTCCTACAAGAACCTTATCCTCGTGTGAAAAAAATAGTGGAAGATTGCGATTGAAATCATGAAATTATTAATGTCAACTCTTCTTTTTTGGCTCTCGTGTACGTCGATCTGGTGATCTTTCTTCATGATGGAGGATCTCGATTTGGTTTTCATCGTTGTCTGAATAAAGCATCAGATGATGCGATTCCGTCATTAGTCATATGAATTGTGTGTACTCATCGATTTCGTTTCGGACTCTATTTGTAGTATCAATCTTAATGGATGACATTTTTTATATAAAGACATGGTTAATCCCGATGTGATCTATGGGCAAGATGGGGTCGCCCAGACCCGATGGATCCGGATGGCAAAATGGGTCCTCCAAGCAACCAATTCCCTTCCCAAGCCAGCTTGCCGACCTTGACTCTTGACCAGTCCAATCAATTTTATAAAGAAAGTTGAAATTATCTTATCGAGCCCCTCCATAATGCTAATGAAGGAGCTCCTGCTTAAAAGTTCGCGAGAATTATCAAAAAAATCCTAAATATATTGTACCGATGTCAATTTATTCTTAAACTTTCAATTTTACCAATTAAGTCATTAACCATTTTAATGATTTACTAATGTAGTTCTTCAGGACAATTTTGATCATAACCTGTTGATGTGAACACCGGCCTTGCCACATAAGATGGCCATCATTAAAATGCACAATATTATTTTTTTTATAAATTATGTGAATTTTTTAATTCTTTTCTTTTCTTTTATTTTTCTCTTTTCTTTCTTCCAAGTCTGGTGAGGGCTAGCCAATCCTTGTTTGCAATTGGACAAGGGAGTAAAAAGATAAAAAGGAAAAGAATAAAAAGAATAAAAATTTCAGAAAATTTATAAAAATTGTTAATGTTAGTACCGGTTGTGCCACTTAGGATAATTAATCAACATGCATATAACAATTTTTTATTAAAACTGCTGAAAGGACTATATTGACAAATCGTCAAAAAATTTAGGACTCTATTATCAAAATTGAAAGGTTAAAATCTGAATTGACATCCGTACGATAGCTCTTAGGAATTTTTTGGTAATCGTCCCTTAAAAGTTCTCCCAGAACTAAAATTGAGCTCAATTTTGGTGGTGATCGGTGGTGGAGAGGGAAAAAGAGAAAGAGAAGATGGGAAGAGGTTTTGCAATACAAGTATCTTTCATTAACTTCTACCCAAAGCTGGCCAATCTGAGTCAACCTCCCGACCTTGACTCTTGACCAGTCCAACCAATTTTATATAGAAAGTTGAAGATCTCGTGGATGAGGATATTGTACATATGAAGCTCCTAAAAAATGCCAATGAAGAAGCTCTTGCTTAAAAGTTTGGAAAAATTATTAAAAAAAATTATAAACTTATTGTACAAATGTCAATTCAATCCTAAATCTTCAATTTTGTCAATTGAGTCCTTAATCTTTTGATGATTTATCAATATAGTCTTTCAAGACAATTTTGATCATAAATTGGTAACGTAGATGCTAGCATAGGATAGTCATCGTTAAAGTATATAGTTTTTATAAATATTTTAATAAATTATGTGAATTTTTTATTCTTTTCTTTTATTTTCTTTTCCCCTTTTCCCAAGTTTTGCCCTCCCTCATTGGCTATTGGACAGGAGAGTAGAAAAGAAAAGAAATAGAAAAAAGAACAAAAAAATTATAAAAAAAAATTATCCACATCAACGCCAGCCTTATCACGTGGGACAATCAACATATAGATAACAATTTTCGATGAAAATTAGCCAAGAGGATTATATTGGTAAATCATCACAAAGTACAGGACTCTGTTGACAAAATTGAAAAATTAAAAACTGAAATGACATCCATACAATAATTCTTAGGAATTTTTTTGGTAATCGTCTCTTAAAAGTTCTCCCCAAACTAAAACCGAGCTCAATCTTGGAGGTGGTAGGGGGTGGGTGATGGCAGTTGCCGAGTTAAATAGTGAGAGGAGAAAAAAGGGAGAAGATGGGAAGAGGTTTTGCAATATAAGTACCTTTCATGTGAATTAATTTCGCCAAAAGCCAGCCGATCTGAGTCGAACAACGGCGAAAGCGATGTCAATGGATGTCTAGTCCTAATGGGTATGATGCACCATTGTCTTTCTAAGTTAGTGTGATGGTCGGACAGCTTGAATTAAGGTCCTTTCCTTTGGGCTCTTCGAGACAGATTGGGCCATGTCGTGAAACTGACAATATCCTACGAAGAAGCTCTGTATCGTACATTTCTCGGGCCGCCCAATGCCTGATTATCTTGTCAGCCCAATCCATGGTGGGACTAAACGGCCCTCACGACACCAGTTGGATACAATGCTTTACTTTGGGATACGACATACAGTCCCTAAACTTTAATTTAATATATAAAGTGATCTCTAAATTTTTAATTTTTTTTTTAATATGATCCTTAGACTCTTGGTAAATATATAATTTAGTAAAATGTTCAATATAGCCATTCCACTAATTCAAGATCATGGATAGTATTTAACATTTTCATATGGTTTAATGACTAAATTGATCATGTACCAAAAGTTGAAGGATTACATTGAACAAATTAAAATTTTAGGGACCACATTGTATATTGAATTAAAATTTATGGATCATTTGTGTTATTTTCCCTTTTATTTTCTTTTCGCAATATTTGTAACTGACAACTCAAAAAATCGAGCTTTTCCTTATAACGTTAATAACGTGCCCTTAATAATACTAGTTGGCACGCCGTTGCTGAGGGTAACATGCAGCTAACCATGCATCTCTGTATTGGCATATGTGTCGGCTGTTCTATCGTGTGGATCCAAAGCCGAAGGCGAAAGACGATCATTGCACTTTGTAAGCTATACAACCACGTTTCGGTCCCCCTCCAATGTCGACGTCTCGGTTCTCTCTCGGGAGGGCGACGTCCGAGCAGAATCGGTTCGCGCGCATTTCAAAAGGGTCGTCGTTCTATTTTTCAGGGACGTCTCCATCGACTCCGTTACTGTCGGCGCCGGAAGAGGAGCATTTAGAATGGCTGTAAAAAGTATATGGTTGGCGATGCCTCTCGTGACCGAAGATGGCCAGGAGAAGTAGCACCAAAAAGCCACACCCCTTTCTCGATTTTTTGTCTTCTCTTTTGCTTTGCAAATTGGGGTTTGTGCATGAGGGCGTGGTCCTAGGATGCAATAAATTAGGAGAGAGCCTGGTCACAAGCACGCTACATTTTGTGTGGCGGACGAGTGCCAAAGTCGAGCCAATTTCGCTCAGTTGCTTGTTCCTTGCGAACCATGATACCGCCTTAGATCTGCGTAACATCCTTAGAAAGTCGCTTACTGATCTTGCCACGAACAGATGGTTTCGCAGGTCTCGTGGGAAGAGTATTGCCGGAGCACTTTCACGAGCTTGGGACGTCGGATGGGACGATGCCGGCGAATGTCTTGTGATCCTTTCGAAGCCTGTGGGTGAATATCATTACAGTTTTGTAAGATCGAACGGATGGAATTGAAATCTTTACTCAGTAGTTTAAATATTGAGAATAGATTTGAGGAGCGATTTTTCGAATTAAAGAAGAATAAAGAAACCTCTAAGTGAAGAGAGCGAATATTGCTCCTCATGTAATTGAGTTCATTTAGCAATACCTAATAATTTTTTTTTTTGGTAAAGAGCAGTACCTAATAATTATGTCGTGTTGACACCTAAATTTTGGCGACCCGTTTAGTCATTTATCGTATTAAAAAATCAAGGATTAATTTTAATAGGTGCATAGCATATAATTTTAGATGCATTTATTTATTATCATTGCATTTGCATTGTGTTGGTGACAAATAGGTTCGACTTGGTGGTTTTGAACTATATTGGACTAAGCCCACGAAATGAGCAAATTGGCCCAAACCCATTTTTTTCATGATCGAAAATTATCTCTTGAAAAATAGAGATTTGAAATTTTTCTGGGATATGTTGGGGATTTTTTTTTAATTTCTTCGGATAGGGCAAGTGTGACAAAAATATTGCGAGCTCGACATTGTAGGATTTGAAATTTCAAAAAAAAAAATCCTTTTGCAATCCTGAATCGTATCAAAAACAAATATTGGGTTCAGAAAAGAAATCTTCATGGATATTAATTTGGAAAAATTAAAACCCTAATCCGTGACCTATATAAAGGTTGTTTGCGTAAGGTTTTGGGGGCCACAAATATTGAATACACGGCCATTGAGAGAAAAACATGAGTGAGGGCGAGACTTAGATTGAAAGAGAGATCCTTACATCTTGAGGACGGCTTCTCTGGACGACTAATATTTTACCCTTCCGATATTGTGCACAGACCTGCAAAGCCCCCACCCATATCCCGACTAGCTGCTCCTGCCACGGATATCCCAGGTCATCCAGAAAAATGCAGCGTTCTTTCTAGTCGCGATCCCGAGTTCAGGGGCTTCATCAATGGGAACCCTTGCCTAGCCGTGCCATTTAATTTGCCGGTCGCATGGAAGTCCATCAATGTGAAATCAATGAAATTCACCGAGTGTGGTGATCAAAGAATCGGAGATCAGAGAGCACAGCTACGCTTGTGAAGAAAGGAGGGAAGGGCCAATAAAAAATTCTACTTTGGTCGCATAGGGGATGTTCTTCTTTGGCCTTTTCTTTTTGGATTATGTTTCATGGTTTCACTGTTCTCTCCACTCCATTATGGACAGACACCTCACTCTTCAAAGATCTCTTCTTTCTTGGGCGGTGCTAATGCGATCTGCTTGCCGCTCACGAATTAATGCTGCTCCCGACGTTCCTGCAGTCCTGGCGGTGACCAATCGACTCCGATTTTCATTGGTGAAAGTTCATCAGTTGTTTTGTTGCCCTGCCATGTTGAGCCGTGAAGCCTCGACGTGAGCTGCTCCGACACCATCCTTTGGCCCGACATCAAGACAAGCTACCCTCCCGTTGAGCTCATCCCCGAACCAAGCATCCCGTGAAGTTTCTGTTTTGTAGGTTTGTTGATTGTAAGCACCACTCAGAGACCCATCGGCCAGCATCACCATGAACCACCACGTGACCTACCACCACAGCTGTTGCCCTAGAGCCGAGCCGTGCCGTGCCGTGCCTCATCGTTGGTCCATTCTACCGATTGGATTTTTGAAAAAATTCAAATTTAGGTAGAGATATTTTATTTTATTAGGTAGATTTATTAGATTTAGTTTATTAGGAAGATTTATTTTATCTTGTTTTAGTTTTTTTTTTTTTTTTTTTATGATATTTTGTCTCTTTGTTTGATTATATTTCTCGATGCATGGTTAAAATCCCTGATGGAGCATCCAATTCGCAACCGTACGAATTTTTATTTCATCTATAAGGCTTTAGATGGAATAATTATTCACGCGGAAGTAAAATTGATATCTTGATCTTTAAGGCTTAACATTTTTGATGACCATGGATGATTTAGTGTTTATCTCTTAATTGTTTTGTTTATCCCGAAAATACAAAAAAAATTTCATTTGCATTCCATGTAGATTAGAATTGATTGCATGATAGATTAGTTAGATTTTTTTAAATGCATGTCTAAAAGGTATTTAGAATAGATAACGGTTCACTTTAGTTATTTTTTTTTATATATTTTTTAGTGATTTTAATTATAATTTTTTCATAAAAAATACTAAAAATCATGCGCATGTCATATAGAATTAGGTTCATGAAAAGCACGTCATTTAGTGATTGTTGCTAATTTCATTTAATTGAAATTGCCCGTGTCACGACCTTCCCGAGGGTGAATTACTCAAAAAAGGCTATTGGATTATTGAGTCCAAAGACTTGGCACGGACCCTCCCAAGTTCTACCAATCGCGACTTGATATTAAAAAATTAACTCATTTAAACATGAAATTATACTCAATTTGGAGCCGCCACTAACCAATTAGGATTGGTTAGAAACCCAAGTAAAGTATGGGATAATACTTTACTTTTGCGAATCAGAGATTCAATAGGTTTGGGGACATGGTTACATTAGAAAAATCTAACGCCCTTTCGGTACATTTTCATTTTAATTTCAAAAATATTTTGCAAGCAGTATTGATCAATTTTAACCTAAACTACTAACATGCAAAGGGTGGTCATACGAGCGCGCAATCAACGAAATAACATTCAATAAACCGAAGTAATAAATTGTAAGAAATTATTAACTAAAATCTTATTATAGTTATTACTCTTTAAAAATGCATGCCCTAAACATGATTTCTAAATGACATGACGCCTAACTTTATTTAAGAAAAATATTAATTATATGCAATTTAAATTTAAAATTTAATATGCATGAGTTTTACTTTAATGACATGTGAGATGCAATTCATATGACATAATTTGAATCATTACAATATGTATGCAATCTAATTTACATAATCCTAAATATGCATGTGCTACATGATATGGGATGGATGACATGACAATTCTATATGTATGTTCTTTTTATGATTTTTTTAATGATTTTTATAATACATATATGCAACCTACGCTAAACAATGATGACATAAAATGGGATTAATTATGAACTAGCCTATTAACTAAATAAGTAAATGACCTTTGTGTTTTCTTCTTTTTAACATGACTTAAAAACAACATAATGATCTTTACCAAAAAAAAAAAAATAACTTTACCAAAAAAAAACAACATAATGATGCAATACTAAAATTTGGCTTTTTTATTAAAAAAAAAACTACACGACGGGAATATTAAAACATTAACCTATAACCCACTAACTAAAGCGCAACATGCGGTGTGCAGATTATGAAATCTATATAACCTAAATAACATTTTTTGTTCTTTTTTTGTTTTGGTTTTATTAAAGGAAAATTATCCTAATTCTATATGAATCTTAAAAATTAAAATGCGTTGATTTAAACATGAAATGTGCATGGACCTAAATACCTAAATCCTAGATATGACATATGATGCATGATATGTGATGAGTAAATAACGATAACACACCAAAATATATGTGCTATTGAAAATTCATCAATGTAAATCAATGACATATTATCTCAATGATGAAAAGCAATTCATGAATTTGCCATGAAAAGTCGAAATAACAAAAAATCTAACCTGCGTCTCGCAGCTCAATATTTTTGATTATTATGACTTAATATGACAAATTTTCGAATATCTAAAAATTTACCTAGTCTAACTCACGGTTGACTTGAGGAATGGCAAGGAAGCAGTGGTGGCCGAGCTACGATGGTGGTTCGATGATGGGTCGCCGTTTAGAACAGGGGCTGTCCGTCGGAGCTCCGACGAGGTTCAGGCAGTAACTGGACTTGCAGCAAAACAGGGGAGGTAGCAGGTGGCTTTGTTTGAGCGTGCGGCAGCGAGTAGAGGAGTAGCAAAGTCGTGTGTAGGGCGTCGAGCTATTGAGATTGGTCCAGGCTGCTGCGGAGGGGACAATAGCGTCGGGTTTTGGGCGATCGCGGAGCAGAGTCACAGCGGCGTTGGGGTCATCGCAGCAGATGGGTTGGCAGTGACTGGCGAGGCGGAAGTGCAAGCAAAGGCACTGAATCGTGGTTTCAGCAGGCGCCAATGCTGGCGGAGCGACACCAGTGGAGGTGGTGCAAGCGCGGTGTACCAGCATGAGCATGGGGGATGAGTAGGGGTGCTCATATGACGACCGGCGCAGCGAGCGTCGACGGGCTGTAAAGTTGTAGATGTTGTTGATGCAAAGGCGACCGGCGACTCGAGATCTGCAGGTCGCGGGTCAGCCGCAATGGTGGCAGATGCAGGCGGAATGAAGTAGCACCAGCTCTCAAAGCTTGCAAGCGAGCGGTGGTGCCGCACGGTGGTCGGATGCAGGCGGAGGTGTGGCGGACAGAGGCTGGGAGGGCACGAGGCTGCCCACGAAGAAGACGATTGTAGCTTTTCCCTTTCTTTTTCTTTTTTTTTTCTTTCCTCTTTTTTTGTGCTCTCACATCTCTCTTTCACGTCACTTTCTCTCTGACTCTTCTCTATGCTTTCACCTTTTTTGACTTTTCTCTTATTCTTTTTTCAATCCAGAGAAGCTCCCCTCACGTCTCCTCACTTTTCTTCTTTCTTTTCACTTTTGCATTCTTTTTTCCTTCGACGAAGACGAAGAGAAACCCCCCTTGTTTCGAAGCCTCGCATCCTTTATTTTTAGAGGAAAACTCAAAGTTGTTTTTGCAAGTGAAATATTCACTCAACCACTTAACAAAAAAAAAAAAGGCTCCAAAATCACGCAACAACATTTTTTTTTGAATTTTGAAATGAGGATATATTTTCAGCAACAAATGTTTTATTTTATTTATTACTTTCTAAAATATTAGGTGTCAACAGTTGCCCCTCTTTGAAGGGAAGCTCGTAGAGGTTTCCTTCAAAGATAAATGACACTTAAATTTAAATTATGCAAAATGAATATGAAATGAATATGCATATGTTAATTGTAATGACTTTTTTTTTTTCAAAGAAATGGACTCAAACAAATTTAATCCCCTTTGAAATGTAGGGTCATGCAATAAAGAATGCCATGTAAATGCAATGATTTGGTCAGGAACATAGATCTCAATGTGTCTATGCCCAATGGGAATGCAAAGAAGAACACACACCTGTTGTACTTGTGAATCTCTTGAACATGCTAAATGAGACACCTTTGGTGTGAAAAACTTTTTCACTCACTCTCATTTAGGAGGGGTTATTTGTCCCGACCATTGATGCGGGAATATATCACTCTATCTTATCATCATCTTGTCGACAGGAGTTTGAATTTTCTTGCAAGCAATACGATCTTACCAATATGAGAAGTCTTTGACAGGTACTGTAATGTGGGTTTGGTCAACAGCTTAACAAAGGAACTCTTTGAGTCAAGGCAATTGAAAGAACAATTTTGTAATCATCTTCGGGTTTACAAGTCAAGAACCTTGCGAAATAAGAAAGAAATAATCTTGTTCGCACTTCTTCGGGCAATGCTTAAAACATGTGAACTCCCATGTTAATTCAAATTCCCTAATCTGAAGAGACTTTGTAAGAGATGTAACATAGGCTGGGTTCATGGGCTGATAAACGAAAGGATCGTTAGGCTCAAAATGTGTGTAAAGGGTGAGAGTTGGTGATCATCTTGACAATACCACCAGTTTTCTTTTTCCACCTTTGAAGATTTTCTTAATATCACAACTCCATTGATTGCAACAGCATTTGAGTTTTTTTAGTATCGCCTTGTTGGGGATACAACTCACTACATCAAGTGTTTGATTTTTCTCTTTGGGCATTGACCTTGCTTTTACCAGGCACACTACTTTTTCATACCCCTTATTTTTTGCACTTTACTTTCTTTGGACTCATGTAGCCCCCATCTTTCATCAGCATTTTGAGCCATGCTATTTGAATTTTTTTTCATGCCTTGCCCCAGTGTAGGGGATGATCACCAACTGGGTTTAAAGAAATGAAATTATAGACTCAAGTGGGCTATGCAAAGAATATAACTGTATAGGATAGCGAAAGAAATGATCTTCATCATCCTAAGGCACTTAAATTACCACATAAATTCAATGTAATTGCACAACTTGAAGATTGATGCAAGTGAGAGCAAAAAAATTTCTATCCATTTCCCTCTCCTTCAATGTCGACTTACCTCCATTTGCCCCGATGTGGGGTGGTCCTTGACAGGGGTAGTATAAAAGAAATTCTTCAAGTATTTAGGCTCAAAGAAGGGTTAAACAAGGGTTCACTAGTAGAGAAATGAACTGCCTCTCGTCATTTTAGTTGTCGTACTTTTTGCAAAAAAACTCTTCACCTTGAAACACAAAACATTTCCATACTCACCTCACAATGTATAGACAAAGGACTGTGTATGGGATATGGCTTGCCTTTCGCGCCTCATTTAGTATGTTCAAGTGACTCGACATTCTTCAGTGAATTATCCATTTTGATAAATTTTAGGTGGAATTGGTGAATTGGACAACATCATGTGACAACATTCTATAATGATAAAGAGGTCATGCTCTATTCTTGCTCCTTGGATCATAAAGTCAAAACTATTTGGTGTTTGTGTCTTGCCCCCTCTTTGTAAGGGAGCTCATAGAGGTTCCTTACAAAGATAGAGGACACCGTCGTTCACATCTGTTCTTTGCCCCTGCAAAAATAAAACATGCATCATTATACACTAGAGATTTGATTAACTCTAAGTGAGGGAAATGCTTTTATGAGCCTTTTTTATTCATGGATAGTATTTCTTTACAGCATTAGAGTTTACAGGATTCATGAATTCACGCCCATCCATTTCTGCTAAGATTAAAGCACCTCAAGGAAGTACTTTCTTCTCGATGTATGGCCCACGGTAATTTGGAGTGAACTTGCCACGAGAATCAAGGTTAATTGGTAGCATCTTGCGTAGCACCAAATCATGGACCTTGAAATGCCTTGGGTGAACCTTCTGATTGAAAGACTTGGCCACCCGCTGTTGATAACACTGTTCATGACATATGGCCTTTAATTGTTTTTCATCAATCATATTGAGTTGGTCATATCTCTATTGTGCCAATTCAGCTTCCCTCGGCTTAGACTGAGAAATACTCTTAGAGAAAGGATTTTTACTTCAACTGGCAGAACTGCTTCCATGCCGTACACCAGAGAAAAAAGAGTTGCTCCAGTAGAGGTGCGAATTGAAGTCCTATACGCTATCAGAGCGTAAGGAAGCCTTTCATGCCAGTCACGATAATTATCAGCTGTCTTTGCCAAAATTTTCTTGATGTTCTTATTTGCTGCTTCAACAGCACCATTCATCTAGGGGCGATAAGGCGATGAATTCAAATGACGAATTTTAAACTCCTTGAACAAATCATTGACAAGCTTGTTGTTTAGGTTTATCCCGTTGTTTGTGATGATAGCTTCAGGCATGCCATAACGGGCAATAATATCACGTCGCACAAACTTCACAACATTCTTTGCAATGACAACTACATATGACGCTGCCTCTATCCATTTTGTGAAATAATCAATGGAGACAAGGATGAAACGGTGACCATTCGAGGCTTTTGGGTTAATTGGGTTGATTGCATCGATGCCCCACATTGAAAAAGGCCATGGTTCTGACAATTGATGCAACTCATTTAGCGGAACATTTATCTTGTCTCCATAAATTTGACAACGGTGGCAACTTCGGACATGTTGAATGCAATCACTTTCCAAGGTCAGCTAGAAGTAACCTAACCTCATAATTTTCTTTGCTAACATGTGGCCGCTCATGTGAGGACCACACACTCCTTCATGTATTTCCTCCATCAACTGAGTGGCTTCCTTAGCATTGACGCATCTAAGTAGGACAGAGTTGAATGACCGTTTGTATAATGTATCCCTGCTAATAAAGAACTTGGAGGCAAGTTTCATAAGATGCTTTCGATAAATTGGATTGCTACATTCTGGGAACTCTTGCCTTTGAATGTAGGTCATGATGTCATGGTACCATGGTTTTCCGTCCGGTTCTTCTGTCACTACCATGCAATAAGCTGGCTTCGCAAGCACTTCAATCTTTAAAGGTTCAATTTCTAATCCTTCCGTAACTGTGAGCATAGACGACAAAGTTGCAAGTGCATCTACAAACGGATTATGAGACCGTGACAAGTATTCAAATGATATTTCATCAAACTCCTTTACAAGGTCTTCCAGATAATCATGGTAAGGGACTAGTTTGGTATCTCTAGTCCTCCATTTTCCAACAGTCTGAAGGATAATAAGTGCGGAATCACCGAACACCTTTAACTTGCTAACCTCCATTTCAATGGCCGTCTACAAGCCGAGAATGCATGCTTCATATTCAGCTATGTTGTTGGTGCAAGGAAATACCAACTTTGCGGCTAAAGGATAGTGTTGACCATCGGGAGAAATTAGAACTGCTCCTGTACCACACCCGGATAGGTTAATTGCGCTGTCGAAGAACATAGTCCACGACTCCTATTCCATTGTCAAAATGCGATCATCCAGGTAATCATATTCATCTTCATCCTGCATCCTCATAGTACCGTTAGCTAACATGTCTGCAATTACTCGACCTTTAACTGATTTTTGTGGTACACTTTGCACGTCAAACTCAAAAATCAGGATTTGCCAGTTCGCTAATTTCCCCACCAAAGCCGGTTGTTCTAACAAGTATTTGATGGGGTCATTCTCACATACTAGAAATGTCTGGTAATGCAAGGTGTATTGCCGCAGTCTGTGTAAAACCCATACTAAAGCAACACACGTCTTCTCAACATTAGAGTAGTTCATTTCTGTTGTTGAGAATTTCTTGCTTAAGTAGTAAATTGCACATTCCTTCCCATCTGTTGATCTTTTTTGAGCCAGCATTGCTCCCAATGACTCTCTATTAATTGTGAGATAGAGAATTAAAGGTTGCCCTAGTGTAGGAGGAACGAGTATTGGCAGATTCATCAAGTATTGCTTCAACTCTTCAAATGCTTCCCGGCATTCATCATCCCATTTAACTTGGGCATTCTTCTTAAGAAACTTGAAGAAAGGCTTAGTAGTTTCAGAGAGTTGGGAGATGAATCGAGCTATATAGTTCAACCTCCCTAAAAGGCTTCGGACTTCTTTCACCGTGGTTAGAGGGCACAAATCACAAATTGCTTTGGCTTTTGAGGGATCAATCTCAATACCCCTACTACTGACTATAAAACCCAATAGTTTGCTAGAAGTTGCTCCAAACACACACTTTGTCGGATTAAGACGTAACTTAAACTCACGAAGTCGTTCAAATAACTTCTGTAAAGTCTTAACGTGATCTTCTCTTGGTCGGGTTTTGGCAATCATATCATCCACATAAATTTCCATCTCTTTGTGCATCATATCATGGAAAAGTGTTACCATGGCCCGTTGATATGTTGCCCCAGCATTCTTAAGGCCAAAAGGCATGACCCCATAGCAAAAAGTTCCCCATGGGGTGATGAATACCGTTTTCTCTTTGTCCTTTTCATTCATCCTGATTTGGTTATATCTTGAAAATCCATCTATAAAATAAAAGAGCTTAAAGCCAGCAGTACTATCCACAAGATCATCAATGTGGGGCAGTAGGAAATCATCTTTGGGGCTGACTTTGTTCAAATCTCTATAGTCGATGCAAACTCTAATGCGACCATCTTTTTTCAGTACCGGCACTATGTTTGCTATCCACTCGGGATATTGTGATACCTTGATGAATTTCACGTCAAGAAGTTTCATGACTTCCTCCTCTATTTTCTTGGAAAGTTCTGGCTTAATTCTCCGTAATTTTTACTTCTTGGGAGGTATATTGGGATTAGTCGGGAGACAATGTTCAATAATGGATGGATCTAGACCTAGCATATCAGCATAAGACCAGGCAAAGATATCCTAGTATTCCTTCAGCAATTGGATCAAGCGTTGAGCTTCGGATTTGGTCAAGTCTGCCCCAATTTTGACCTCCTTGGTGTCTTCTGTGTCACTAAGATTTATGGTAACAGTCTGCCCAGCAGTGATTGGCTTCGAACTTTCTTGTTGCTCCCAACTTCGTTGAATATCCGTTGAATCATCTTGCTCCTCATAACTTGGACTTAGCACTTCATCTTCATTAAAGCAAATATGCGCAGGGTTGCACCTGAAACATAAACTAGATAATTAAAAAAAACAAACAGGGTAAATTAGATGCATGCTGCAAAATTATTTTATTTTGAAAAAATTTTAAAGGGAACATGAAGAAGCCCAGCCTTCAAAATTAGCTCATTGCCATTTTCTTTTGGTAGGATTTCATCACAGGGCTAGTTTGGTATACTTCAACATGCCCTTAAACATGAAAATCTCCATGTATTTTATTGGATGAAAAGCAAATTACATTATTGAAATGAGAGAAATCCTAGAAATGAAAATCCTAACATGCAAATACGGAAAGCAATAAAGACTCCTGCGTAGAGGAGTGTGCAAATAATTAAAATTCTCCTACTCTCGAGCTTCGTTGATGGCAAACACTAAATTATCTTCGAACAATTCAGTCATTCCTTTGAGTGCATCATCTTTTCCAGTGGATCGAATGGTGTCTGCAACCGACTTGTCTACCTCTACCCATCCGACATCGATATTAGCATCTGGAGGCTTGGAGTATTGAACCTAGGTATCAATTGCCCCTTCTTCCTCATGCATCATCTTCAAGCCCAAGGAATGTGGACCTAATATGGGGTATAGTGAAACCAGTTCGTCCTCGTCCTCTTCCTCTACAGGATCGTCCACCTCTACTATGATAGCCCAATCCAGTTGTATATGAATTCCACCCAGCCTCAATTGGTTGGCGAGTACCCTGACCATGTCGACCTAAACTATTACTTGGAGTAAAACCACTCACCACCATGATCTTGCCTACCATGATTGACGACCTTGATAATTTTGGAGTGGGTATGGTAGTGCCTTGAGAAACGTGAATGGTCGAAACCAACTCAAAAGCTTGAAAACTGGATTCTTCTTTACAATCTGGTTCAACATAAGGGATAGCGGTCTCGTGATAAATCTTGAACTCATCCTCTCCTCGGACTGTAATAAGCTTCCCTTTCGTCACAAACTTCACTTTTTGATGAAGACTTGAAGGGATTGCTCCTGCTGCATGAATCCATGGACGACCTAACAAAAAGTTGAATGTTGTAGGTATGTCCAGGACCTGAAAAACTGCATTAAATAGCACTGGCCCTACTTGTAAATCTAAATCAACTTCCCCAACTGCTTCTTTTTTGGTCCCGTCAAATGCTCGAACAAAGGTCTTAGCCGCGCGAATTTTCCGCAAATCATACCCAAGACGCTTTAGAGTTGCTAGATGGCATATGTTTAAAGTCGATCCATTATCAACGAGTACGCGAGATACCAAGGTATTTCGACACTTGGTTGAGATATAAAGGGCTTTGCCGTGTCCTCTTCCTTCATCTGGGATTTCATCATTTGAGAAAGCAATTTGGTCATTTAACAAAATGACCCTCACAAATTCCTCCAACTTCTCAGGTTCAATGGACTCTGGGACATGTACTTCGTTAAGGACTTTCATCAAGGACTTTTGATATTTTTCCGATGTCAAAAGCAACTCTAATATGGAGATCTGTGCCGGCATTTTACGAAGTTGGTCCACTACATTATACTCACTTGCTTTAATTACAGCTAATAATTTTTTAGCCTCCTCATCAATGACTGACTTGACAGGTTGTGAGTTGACCTGAGCGTAAGTGCGTCCTAATCGAGTGACCACATCTATCTCCGCATCATAACACCATGGTACTGCCTTATCATTCATGTATGCATAGGGTTGCATGACATCGAGAATCAATTCTTCATCATCTGATGGTGGCACATCGTTAATGATTAATCCATCTTCATTCGACGCATCTTCCAACAGTGGCATGTCAAGAGCTAGGGAATCGTTAGCTTTAATATTCAAGCTAGTAAACTCATCCTCAAAATCAGAAAACTCATCCTCCAAATCAATAATGATTAGAGTGATAGTCAAAACTATGCTGGTATGATATGCTTAAACAGTTATCCCCTTCTTAGACATTGTCTTAACTCTTTGTATCTTCTGAAACATGGTGGGCTCTTCTGCATCTGAATAATATCCAGCTCGAACTAAGCCATTATAAACATCATCTACATGCACTTTCAAGTTCTTCTTTTTACCAGCATCAAAACTGAAAATGGCATTCATAGCTTCTGAGTGGTCAAGAAGTGGGTTATTCTGAATGTTCGGTTGTGCATTGCGGAATGAGACCACCTTGGCATCCAAAAGATTTTGGATTTTGTGTCGCAGCGTATAGCAATCATCAATATAATGCCCTACCTCCCCCATATGGTAAGCACATGTCTTGGACGGATCATAGTTGGGGAAACGCTCGTGATTAGATCGCTTAGGTTCCTTAGCGAGTAATCCTTTCTTTTGAAGGGTCGGCAAGATATTGGACAAGGGCTTAGGAAGTGGCGTAAATTGACGCCTGGAAGAGTTTTTCTACTGGCCAAAGAATGGTCGTACTCCTCCCTGTTAGGTGTTCGGGGTAGGGTGAGGTGGTTGAACATAAATTGCATTAACCACCGCTGTAGGTTCCTTATCCTTTTTGGTCAAGATTCTCCTATACAAGCTAGTTTGATCAGACGCCCATCCATCACGCAATGCTACTTCAATTCGTTCGCCGATAGGGATTAGCTAATTGAATGACTCAGCAGTCGAACCCAGCATTCGATTTCGATATTCAGGCGGGAGTGTCTTCATGAACAAATCCATTGACTCCTTTTCTGTCGGCTCCGGAGTAATTTGAGTAGCTACGGTCCTCCATCTCGTGACATATGCCTTGAAAAATTCCGTCTTCTTCTTCTCAGTGCGAAGTAAATCTTCTCGAGATGGAGTGACATTGATATTATACTTATATTGCTTGAAGAAGGCATCAGTCAAATCCTTCCAAGTCTCTAGGAGATTAATTTTCTTCATAATGTACCATTGCAGCGTCGGTCCTGTCAGGCTTGCTTGAAATTGTTGAATCATCAAGGGTATGTTATCAACATATTAGGTCATCCTGACCACATAAGTCTGTAGATGGATATTCAGGCAAGAGGTGCCATCATACTTTTCAAAGTCTAGCATTTTGAACTTCTTTGGCATCTTGATCTTTGCATAATGGGATAGATAAGTTGGGTCTTGGCTAAATGAACCCTGCGGCTGCTTAAGTTTCTCCTCGATTTTTGCCAAGCGTTTTTCTTGCTCAGTTTTCAGTACAGCCGAAGGTATCACTTGTACCTCATCATCGATAACAATTTGAGGCGTGTCAGTAATTTTAACCTTAGAGGGATCATCAGAGGTTGATGGCCCAACTGTAGATGTATTCTTGCCTTTATCTCTCCGATCAACCATGGGAGCATGTTGTGGTAACACCACTTCAACTTGTGGAGCTGGTGGGGCAGTGTTTGCTTGGAGAGAATCGATTTGTTTAGAGAGTTGCTCAAGAACATTCAGGACTTGCTTCATCTCTGATTTGAGGGCCGCAACGCGAGCTTGTTCAGCAACCACATTTGTTCAATGTTATCAGCCATTGTTGCCTTAGAACAAGTACGGATTGACGATCTTGGGTGAGCCGTGTTGTTACCTATTAATGTAAAAAAAAATACAGTAACCATTATAACAAATGAGACTGGTCCATGACAACGGTCAATCGTTTATTAAGTGAAATCAAATTCCAAAGACATCAACTTAAAACGTTAAAATAATTCCCTAGGGAATTAAATTCCTAAAACATCAATCTAAGAAATTGAAATAACACCCTAAAGCCAGAATTAAACTCTTAAATCTAGCGACTCTTTTCCATATACAATTGGGAGATCACAATCTTTCGAAGCTTCTTGTTCTGTCGAACCAACTCAGAGATACGAGCCTCCTTCCTTTCCACCGTTTCTTCAAGACATTCAATTTGTGCTTTACGGGTGGGCTTTATGGTCACTTCAGGTATCATGAGAAGTAGAGCTTGAGAGATCTCGTGATGGTGGATATAATAATCCGAGGCATGAAAAAACCCTCTCTTTTCCTTTCAATCTTCTAGGCACCACTAACTAAAGCGCAACATGCGGTGTGCCACCTAAATAACATGACTTAAAAACAACATAATGTGTATGGACCTAAATACCTAAATCCTAGATATGACATATGATGCATGATATGTGATGAGCAAATAATGATAACACACCAAAATATATGTCCTATTAAAAATTCATCAATGTAAATCAATGACATATTATCTCAATGATGCAAAGCAATTCATGAATTTGCCATGAAAAGTCGAAATAATAAAAAATCTAACCTGACGTCTTGTGGCTCAATATTTTTTATTATTATGACTTAATATGACAAATTTCCTAATCGGATAATGATAAAAATAAATCAAAACAAATCAAGTTAGAATAAAATAAAAAAACTATGAAATCGAATATCTAAAAATTTACCTAGTCTAATTCACGATTGACTTGAGGAATGGTGAGGAAGCAGTGGTGGCCGAGCTGCGGTGGTGGTTCGGTGATGGGTCGCCATTTGGAACAGGGGCTATCCGTCGGAGCTCCAACGAGGTTCGGGTAGTAACCGGACTTGCAGCAAAACAGGGGAGGCAGTAGGTGGCTCTGTTCAAGCGTGCAGCAGCGAGCAGAGGAGCAGTAATGTCGTGTGCAGGGTGTTGGGCTACTAAGACTGGTCCAAGTTGTTGCGGAGGGAACAACAGTGTCGGGTTTTGGGCGATTGTGGAGCAGAGCCACAGCGGCGTCGGGGTCGTTGTAGCAGATGGGTTGGCAGTGACTGGTGAGGCGGAAGTGCAAGCAAAGGCACTGGATTGTGGTTTCAGCAGGCGCCAGTGCTGGCGGAGCGACAGCGAAGGAGGCGATGCAAGCGCGGTGGACCAGTGTGGGCATGGGGGATGAGCATGGGTGCTCGTATTGTAACATCCCAGGTCTGTACTGTACACATATTGTCCGCTTTGGACACTAAGTCCTCACGATTTTGTTTCTCTCGGTGTAGCCCATATTATCCCAAGAAAATGCGTATTGCAGGGGTAGAGGCGCGGACGTACCGCCATCCCTCTTCCAAGCCAATATATTGTCATTTTTATGTACATACACGCCCACATCAAAGTGCACAGCACAGCGGTCCCACTCAAGGTTTTGTTTCCTCCACCCACAGGCTCAAAATGCGTATGTACAGCTAGAGGGACCCAAGTCTTATAAGCTAGCCTAAGACTCTCTCCCTAAGCAATGTGGGATGGGAGACATGTCCTTAGCCTCGCCCGCATACTGCCGAGGTGATCTTATTTCGTCCCTCCGTACTGCCTCGAGTTTGGGTCGTCACATTCTCCCCCCTTAAGGCACAGAGCCCTCGCTATGGCCCCACACACTGCAAGAGTCGACTCTAATACCACTTGTAACATCCCGTTCTCTACTGTACACATATTGTCCGCTTTGGACACTAAGTCCTCACGGTTTTGTTTCTCTCAGGGTAGCCCATACTACCCCAAAAAAATGCGTATGTACAGTTAGAGGAACCCATGGTCTTATAAGCTAGCCTAGGACTCCCTCCCTAGGCGATGTGGGACAAAAGAGGGACCCATTCCTTGCGCACATTCGAGGACCGTCGCTCGGGCCGTCACACTCTTCACCTTTTAACAGAAGAGCATCATCGAGAGTCAAAGCAGCATTCTTGTTGTGGTCCCACACGCAGTCAGGAGTCGGCTCTGATATCATTTGTAACGACCTGGGCCCCATTGTGTAATATTGTTTGCTTTGGATACTAAGTCCTCACGACTTTAAAATGCGTCACACAGGTTTAAGGGACCCAAAGCCTTATAAACTAGCTCATGACTCCCTCCCTAAGTGATGTGGGACTAGAGAGGACCCCTTCTCCTTGGACCCACAGGTCCTAGGATCGAAACCTAGCTCCGATACCACTTGTAATATCCCAGTCTCCACTATACACATATTGTTCACTTTGAACACTAAGTCCTCACAGTTTTATTCCTCTCAGGACAGTCCATACTAATCCAAAAAAACGCGTATTGTAGGGGCAGAGGCGCGGACGCACCGTCATTCCTCTTCCAAGCCAATATATTGTCCTCTTTGTGTACATACGCCCATATTAGAGTGCGCAACGTAGCGGTCCCACTCAAGGTTTTGTTTCCTCCGCCACAAGCTCAGAACGCGTATGTACAGTTTAGAGGGACCCAAGCCTTATAAGCTAGCCTAGGACTCCCGCCCTAAGTGATGTGGGACAAAAGATAGACTCTTTCCTTGTGCACGTTCGAGGATCGTCGCTCGGGCCATCACATTCTCCACCTCTTAACAAAACAATGTCCTCGTTGTGGCCCCACACGAGGTCGGGAATCAGAACAGCATTCTTGCTATAGCCCCACACGAGGTCGGGAGTTAGAACAACATTCTTGCTATAGTCCATACTACCCCAAGAAAATGCGTATGTACAGTTAGAGGGACCCAAGCCTTATAAGTTAGCCCAGGACTCCCTCTCAAGGCGATATGGGACAAGAGATGGACTCTTTCCTTGCGCACGTTTGAGGACTGAGAATCGAAACCTGGCTCTGATACCACTTGTAACATTCCGAGTCTCCACTGTACATATATTATCCGCTTTGGACACTAAGTCCTCACGATTTTGTTCCTCTCGGGGCAGCCCATACTACCTCAAGAAAACGCGTATGTATAGTTAGAGGGACCCAAGCCTTATAAACTAGCCTATGACTCCCTCCCTAGGCAATGTGGGACAAGAGAGGGACCCCTTTCTTGCACACGTTCAGGGATCGAGGCATGGACACACCGCCATCCCTCCCGCGCACCGCCGCTCAGGCCGTCACATGTATGATGACTGGCGCAACGAACATCGACGAGATGTGGAGTTGCAGACGTTGCTTATGTAGAGGCAATCGACGACTCGAGATCTGCAAGTCGCGGGTTGGCCGCAGTGGTGGCAGATGCGGGCGGAACGAAGTAGCGCCGGCGCTCAGAGCTTGCAGGCGAGCGGCGGTGCCGCACGGTGGCCGGATGCAGGTGGAGGTGTGGCGGACAGAGGCCGGGAGGGCGCAAGCCTGCCCACAGAGAAGACAATTGTAGCTTTTCCTTTTTTTTTTTCTTTCCTCTTTTTCTGTGCTCTCACATCTCTCTTTCACGTCACTTTCTCTCTGCTTTCACCTTTTTTGACTTTTCTCTTCTTCTTTTTTCATTCCAGAGAAGCTCCCCTCACGTCTCCTCACTTTTCTTCTTTCTTTTCACTTTTGCATTTTTTTTTCCTTTGACGAAGACGAAGAGAAACCCCCCTGTTTCAAAGCCTCGCATCCTTTATTTATAGAGAAAAACTAAAAGTGATTTTTGTAAGTGAGATATTCACTCAACCACTTAAAAAAAAATGGCTCCAAAATCACACAACAACTAATTTTTTTTTTATATTTTGAAATAAGGATATATTTTCAGCAACAAAGATTTTCAAAATCAAATATTTTATTTTATTTATTACCAATCACGAAACCCCCGCTTCAGATCAACAATTGCATTGACCGCGATCGCGGGTGGATCGATAACAAAGATATAAATTCGTATAAAAATCGATAATATAACAAATAAATTATTACTAGCGACTTGATGGAAGGCTTTTGGCGGGCGCCACCACTTCCGGCCGTCCTCGCGCAGCGCAACGCGTAACGAGGTTGTCTTATGCGGATGGCCCACGTATGGGAAAGAGCAAAAAACAAACAAGCAACGAGCAGGCACCTTCCGGAGGGACACGTGGCGGTTGTGGATAGGGGGAGCTTTTGGAACGTGGGCCCGGGGGGGAGGACTTTAGTAATCATCACGCGATGTGGAAAATGATTTGCAATAATAAATGGACCGACCTTTATGGTCTTAAAGGCTCAAAGGCTCAAAGGCTCCGCCTCCTCCTCCTCCTCCTGCTTCCCCGCTTCCATCTCTACCCGAAAAATCGGCGATGCGACATGCATTGCACGACACGACTCCCGCTGGAAAGCAAAAATAATGAGGGATTCCGAGCTGCCCGGGGGGCATTCATTCGAGCCGATGACTTTAATTAAAAAAATTAGGTTAGGTTTTGCCTAAGTTCTGCACGTGAAGAAATGCGACCATCTTGAGTGAACTGCCCCCCAGCTTTTGTTTTTTTTATAGGACTTGGTTCTTGAAAAATAAATTGTGCCATCAAACATAAAAAGTAAGCAATATTTTGAGATTTCAATCCCATTTTATGTCTATATACGTGACCCTGGTTTTGATTACATCGATCGAAATTTTTAGATATTATGAGTACTTTTTTGAAACGTGAGTTGGTCGAAAATGATCGAATGAAAAATATCCTATCGTCCATGAAAGTGTTAAAAGTGAATTATGATCGATAACGGAAATATTCTTTATCAACTAATTATTTTAAATAATACAAGCGATAATATCTAGAAAAGCATTTTTTGAGATGGAACTTTGCTAGCCTATACTATTAAGATCTGCACTAGCTTTTATAACTCGGTGATTTAGTCTTCATTATTCTTTTCCATAAATTTTTTTTGAAGTCATTATCGAAGAATCCGGCCCGACCCGAAGAGAAGAGATCGCTCGCGAGGGGACGGAAGAAGACAACGAACAAGAAGTGTAATGTATGTGTGGCGAATGGCAACGATGACACTACACGCCAGAGAGAGAGAGAGAGAGAGTACGACACGTTCCGAAAGGGGAGAGGCCGAAAGCACATGCGAAGCATCCGGCCCATTTGTTTTAGTCGAGTTAGTTGGCCAACCCCCCCAGAGCCAAGTGGGAAAAAATGGATTCCTTTGGAGGAGATGCATCCTCCCTCCTCCCGTGTCTTGACTAGGTCCTCCCTCCCTCCCTCCCTCCCTCCCTCCCTCAGCTTTGCTCTGCGTTTGATGCCCCAAAAACTTTCAGACACCATCCACTGAAAGCTGAAAGCTGAGCCGTAAAAGCAAGGCACCGCCCAGCTCAGAGAGAGAGAGAGAGGACGGGAGATGGGTGGTTCGAGTCCGTTCAAAGACCGCAGCAACAGCCACCACTCGGCCTCCTTCTCCTCCTCCTTCTGGAGGTACTTGACGTACACCGTGTACGCCATCCTCCCCATCGCTCTCTTTCGCCTCTACTTCTACCCTCTCCCTCTCCCCCTCCCCCAGTCCCCCACCGACCGCCTCCCTCTGTCCGACCACATCCTCGTCGCGCCTTCCCTCTCCTCCCCCCCTCCAGGTAAAGCGTTCTCTCCCGTTCCGCTCCCCCAAGTTCTCGCCTTTTTTCAGTTCCAGGACGTTGAGACCGCATTTCCCATCTGGGATTTTGGGTAACGACTTCTGACGCCATCTTTGTTGTCTTGTTCCAGCTGAAACGGCAGGAGGCGATGCTACCGCTGAAGCCCCTCCTGTTCTTCTTCCTCCTCCTGCTCCTCTCTGTGACTACACCAATGGCAAGTGGGTCCACGACAAGGCGGACCCTCTGTACAATGGGACGACTTGTGGCACCATAAAGGACGGCCGGAATTGCATCGCCCACGGCAGGCCTGATTTGGAGTACCTCTACTGGAGGTGGGAGCCCCATCAATGCCACCTGCCCAGGTTTCAGCCCATCGAGTTTCTCCAACTTCTCAGGAACAAAAATGTCGCCTTTGTCGGGGACTCCATCGCCAGGAACCAGCTGGAGTCCCTCATCTGCATGCTGTCCTCCGTCTCCGAACCCACCCTCGTGTATACAAATGGGGAGGACAACAAATTTAGGAAGTGGCATTTCGCCGGCCACAACATGACCATTTCGGTTTACTGGTCGCCTTTTCTGGTTAAGGGTGTGGAGAAATCAAGCTCAGGGCCGGATCACAACGAGCTGTATTTGGACACTGTGGACGAGAAGTGGGCAGCTGATTTGGGTTCGCTGGACATGGTGGTTCTGTCGTTCGGCCATTGGTTTCTTAACCCTGCCGTGTATTTCGAGGGTGGTTCTGCCCTGGGTTGCCATTACTGCCCCGGCTTGAACCATACCGAAATCGGTTTCTACGATGTGTTGGGGAAGGCCCTGAGGACGACGCTTAAGGCCCTGATTGCTAGGACCAGGGCTAGCGGCAGATCGACGGATGCGTTCGTGACGACGTTCTCTCCCTCGCATTTTGAGGGCGACTGGGACAAGTTCGGTGCTTGTCCCAAGACGAAGCCTCATCAAGAAGGCGAGAAGCTGCTTGAAGGAATGGATGCGGAGATGAGAAAAATCGAGGTGGAGGAAGTGGAGGCCGCGAAAGCGGATGCGAGGGAATTCTCGGGGTTGAGGCTCGAGGCATTGGACGTATCCAAATTGTCGTTGATGCGGCCGGACGGCCATCCGGGGCCATACATGAACCCGTTCCCGTTTGCCGACGGGGTGAAGGATCGCGTGCAGAACGATTGCGTCCATTGGTGCTTGCCAGGGCCCATAGACACATGGAACGGGATATTGTTAGAGGTGATCAAGAGATGGAAAGGCGGAGAGACGACCGAGTGATCTCTATGCCGAGCACGACGAAATGTCATCAATCATCATCCGATGACTTTGGCAGCAGCGTGGTGGTGATTTTTATCTCCGAATCGAGACTAATAAACGAGAGGTAGAATGATGACACGGTTCTGTCTCCGACAAAATGCAGGGACCAAATATTGATCCCCAAGAAGGAAGACAATGGGAATGATTTGAGGAAACTGAAGGAAGAAGGTTCTATTGTTGCCAGAGAAAGGAGACTGTTTGGAAGATAGTGTCCTCTTCGCCCTTATGTACAAAATTGATTCCACAGCTAATATCATAAACCGGATTGTCCTTGGCCAGTTCTTTTGTTCTGTTCATATACAGAGAATTTCATCTCGGTTAGCTTTGGGCAAATATGCAATAGTATTCAGTTTTGTCTTGAAAGGACCCTGTGGCTCCACCACACTGGTTGGTCTTTATTTTGAGAATTCAAATTTCTTCTGGCTCTTGAATTTTTATTCTTCCATCTGAAGTTTCTAAATTACTCTTGAGATTACACGAGACACGACCGCCACTATTTGTAGATCCACAAGATGTTATTCCAAATTCCAGCGTGTATGTACTGGTTTCACGGTCGAATGCTAATGCCATGATGCGGACCCGGCCTTTGGCCCGATCTGCACGTTGAAATTGCTTGAAAGAAACTTCTTGGGAATATTTTCTTGCTCCATTTCCTTTTTATGTCTCGTGCAGCTCATTTTTCAATGACGATTTGCGATTCGGACTAATCTTATTCCATAATAATGTTATTTCGTGCGGACTTTGTCTTATTCCGTAGTAGATCTGGTTCTCCGCCACTCCAGGGTCTAGTACGAGGAGCCACGAGCAAAGGCAGCAGCCGGGCAAATTTCACGACTCTACCGTCCCTCGGCTTTTTGCCTTTTGCTCCACAAAAGTCCAGAAAAGCAAATCAAAATCTTCAGTGGGCCCTGTGGTTTGGTCTGAGCTGTAGCCATAGGAAGAAAATGAGGAAGATTGACCGTGTGTGCTGGTTAATGCCAACTGGAATATGGACTTTCCCTTTTTTTTAGGCTTCCTTTCTTAATCTTGGTGGTCAAAGTCTCAACTTTAGTGTTGATACTTAAATTTTGATGACCTATTTAGTCATTTATCTCATTAAAAAATTAGAGATTAATTTTATCTCTAATATATATATTAATCGCATATAGATTCATGTGCATTTATTTTTAATTTGCATTTTTTACATTTTATTGGATCGGTGGTGAATGAATTCGAATTAGTGGTTAAAAACTTTTTTAATTTGGAGTCGGATAAGCGCGTAGCAAGTAAATTGCGCCAAAGCCCGTTTTTCTTTTTATGACAAAAATTACTTAAATGGAAATTTGAAATGATATTACGGTAGATTTTTTTAATTTAAGAAAATCGGGTTGCAATCTTATCTTTAAGCGATAAAATCAGAAGATATGGAAAATAAAAAAAAAAAAAAAAGTGATATTGTGTGCGAAAAAGAAATCTTCGCGGATGTTGATTTAAGCGGCGAACCACCACATGGTCCTTGGGTACCCTCGCATTTAAGCGGTTAGGATCCAAACCACCGTCCTTGCGGACCTGCTGTTACCCCAACAGCTGTGGTCCCCTTGCTCCTCTCAGAATTGTTTCTCTCCTGAGAGGCAGGCGGGATACGGGGACTCCCACCTGGGGATTCTCACCCCTGGGAGGTTCTCCCTCCAATGGGGGTTTGTTTTTCCTTGAGCCTTTTAAGGACCTGCTCGGGTCCAACAGATGTTGATTTGAAAATGAAATTAAAATCCTAATTTTCAGCCTATAAAAAGGTTTTTCATGTAGGGCTTAGGGAGGCCACACAATAGAAATACACGGCCACACACGGCCACGTTGAAAGGTTTTTAAAGTTTTTGACGTCAAGGGGAGTTTTTCTTGTTTTCTCTTGAGTTAAAGGAAAATCGCAAAAGAAGGGAGGAAGTCTTTTCCGGGGTGTTTTCCTTCGAAGAGAAGCACAAGAAAAGAAAAAGCCTAAGGAAAAAGTCACAAAAAAAAGAAGGAAAATAGAGGGGAAACGTGAAGAGGGGAAAAGCAAAAGCGGCAGAGGTGAGGGGACGTTTACTGTTCATCGTCTCCCTCACGCTCGCCGCTCACTTCTGCCCTCCCTCTACCGGCTCCGCCCCCTGCGACGACCGGTTCTGCTTCGTCCCCCTGCGACCCCGGTTTTTCTGTTTGCTGCTCGCGGCCCCCGAAGACGGTAGGTCCTGATCTGAATGCCGGTTCACTGCTGCCCGAACCTTCTGCCCAGACGCTGCAGTGCTCCACCAGCCATCGTCGCGCCGACCTTCGAGCAGCACCGGAGCTCCGCCTCACCGCGCGACCACCGCCGTCCACTGCACCCGCGTACTTGCTTGTCCTTCCTGCGACGCCGCTGCCCTACGATCTGCTCCGCCCTGCGCCTGACAGCTCCGCCGTGCCTCTGCCTGCACCCCGCGCTCGCACCCGAGCGCAGACGCCGCCTCCGTTCGATCTCGCCGTTCCACCTGCTGCTGCTGCCTCGCCGACGCCTCTGCCCGAGCCCGAGTCGAGCTGCTCCGCTCTCTGCCGAGCCCGAGCGAGGTTGCCCGCTGCTGCTCCTCGCGACGACACCGCTCCCCGCCGATCTGCCCGTTGCCGGTCTTTGCCGGAGTTCCGAACGCCGGTGACCCAACTCCCGATGAACCCCACGAAGCTGCCAAGCCTTGAGAAGCAGGAAAAAAAAAAAAAAAAAAAAAAAAAAGCAAATTAGGTAGTTTTTCTTTATATTTATTTTATTTTGTTTTATTATTTTATTTTATTTTACTTTTTTAGTATAATTATTCCTTGATGTATGATTGAGATCCCGACATGAAATTGCTCTGAAATTTAGAATTGACAGTTCGATTTTCGCGCCCGAAATCCGACTTCGATGAATGCACCGGAAAAATCGCCATGGTCGATCTCCCGCCCGAGATTCGATTCCCGATTTATTTAAAAATTAGCCAACCCGTCTCATGAGCGAAATATGATTCGCCAATTTGTAGATATCAATTCTATCTTATCGATTTGCCGTCATATTAGTTGAATCAATTTTATTTTGTTAAAAGGAAAAATCAAAAAAAAAAAAAAAAAAAAAAGAGTTAGAATTAGGTTTGTTTTAGAATATTTTTTGTTATAGAATTAGGTTTGTTTTAGAATATTTTTTGTTATCTTGCATATTTAGAATAAAGACTTTATTTCGAATTTTTAAAAAAATATAAAAAAATCCAAAAAGTGGATGTTAGTTTTTATTTTATTTAAGTTGCATGTTTAATTATGTGGCAATTTTAAATTTTGAAATTAATAATAAAAAAAAAATTCATCATGCATATGTCAAGACGTTTAGATTAATCTTTTTAGATAGATTGCATCTTAGATTAAAGATTGCTAAGTTAAGATAATATCTTGATTTAAATTAGGGTTTACTTGACCTAATCCTTAATATAAGTTGGATAGAATCTTAATTTAGCTAGATAATTTTCACATTATTTTAATTTCGAATTTCATAAAAAATATAAAAATTATCTTAGAATAAATCAATTTCATTCTTTAGGACAGACTACATTTTATTTATGTCATATAGTTAGGTCATATGGCCGTGTCATATTATTTAATATTAGATTAGTAGCATGTATTGCATATTGCATGATTTTCATTAAATAACCGAAAACAAAAAGAAATTGTGTGTTAATTAGAAATCATATCTATGGTTATTAATGTGAATTATGATTTAACAACGTAGATTCTTTCGTTACTATAAGGTAAGTTTCTGCAATTTATTCATTGCTTTATTGAGTATTAAATTGGTGGTTTGCGTACCCATATAATCACCTCACATGTTAGAAAAATCAATTTAAAATCAATTTAAGCTGCCTGCAAAAGCATTTTTTAAAATAAAAGAATGATACCACAAAAGCATTAGAGAAATCTAGTGTAACCAAGTCCCCGTACCTAGAGTTTCTGATTCGTAAGAGTAAAGTAAAACTCCCGTTACTTTACTTGAGTTTCTAATCGATCCACCAAAAAATAGATTAGTGGTGACTTCTAAATAAAATCTATCTGCATGTTTAGAATCTAAACATAAGTCGCGAATTGGTATGGGCTTGAGAGAGCCCGGGTTAGGTCTAAGCTTAACAATCCATTAGCCAAACCCTAGGTGATTCACACCCGAAAATTTGGTTGCAACACCAATATATTTGATCATTCCCCCATGGTGGTTAGAGTCCTTAACCAGGTTTTTAGGATGAAACCTTTTAAGTTTTTTGATTTCTAGATGAAAAACTCAGCTTTTCCATCTATTGTTCAGCAGGTTTGGGAGAGTTCGATGCAAGGGGTTCCCATGTTCAAACTTATTTACAAGTTGAAAGCCTTGAAAGGTCGCCTCAAGCTGCTCAATAGAGAGGAGTTCTCAGACATTTCAATGAGGACTAATGAAGCTAGGAATGCTCTTCGTTGTACCCAAATTGGTCTCCAGCAGGATCCAGGCAACTTTACTCTTGTGGAACTAGAAAAGTCCTAGCGTAGGCTGTTTGTGGATCTGTGAGCTCATGAAGAGTCTTTCTACAGACAAAAATCAAGAGTTAGGTGATTCCAGGAGGGTGATAGGAACACCAAGTTTTTCCATCACTCGATTAACAGAAGACAGCTTAGAAACAGGATCCTCTCGGTCAAGGATCCTTCGGGTGCTTTGGTCACTAATCCCGCTTTGGTGCCTTCTGTTTTTGTCTCTTTCTTCAGGGACCTCTTATCTCCACATGCAGCCCTCTCGAAGCCCTCGCTGCAGGAGCTGAAGGAGTGCATTCGGCGGCCGCTCTCGATGGATCAAGTTGGTTTCCTCTCTACTCCGATCCTAGACTCTGAGATTCGTGATACTCTATTTTCTCTCGCTTGTGGAAAAGCTCCTAGGCCTAATGATTTTACTATTGAGTTTTATAAGTACAATTGGGAGATTGTGGGTCCTCTGGTGGTAGAGGCGGTGAAGGATTTCTTTTCATTAGGTCGGTTGCTTAGAGAGGTAAACAGCACGATCTTAACTTTGGTGTCAAAGGTTCCAAACGCTTGTGCTATCTCAGATTTTCGGCCCATAGCTTGTTGTAACGCCATTTACAAAGTCATTACTAAGGTTTTGGCTAACCACCTAACAGCTGTCTTGAATGACCTGATTAGTCCATCTCAGAATGCTTTTGTGAAGGGAAGAAGAATCAAGGACAATATTCTCTTAGCCTAGGAATTGTTTGCAAGTTTCCACCTAGAGCCATATCTACCTAAGTGTGCTATTAAGGTAGATTTCCAGAAGGCCTATGATACGGAAGATTGAGATTTCCTTGAGCTTACCCTCTCAGCTTTTGGCTTCCTAGAGTGGATGATCAAACTCATCATGGTTTGTGTTCACACTCCAAAGTTTTCCATTTCGATCAATGGTGAGTTTCATGGTTTCTTCTCAGGTGGGCGTGGCCTTTGGCAGGGGGACCCGATGTCTCCATATCTTTTTACCCTCGTGATGGAGATTTTTTCTGGGATCCTGGTTTCTTGCACTTCACATAAGGACTTCAAGTATTTCTGGAGTTGTAAAGCCGTGAAACTATCTCATCTTTTTTTCACTGATGATGTCTTTCTTTTCTGTAAGGCTGATTCGGCGTTGGTGTCCCTCCTTAAAAGAGACATTGATATCTTCTCCTCTTTGAGTGGTTTTCTACTTAACAAAAACAAGAGTGAAGTGTTTCTTGCGGGTGGTTCTGATTCCGTTCAAAGGAACATTATTTTGGCGTTTGGCTTCCAAGAAGGTAAGCTTCCGATATGCTACCTAGGGGTACCTATTATTTCCAAGAGGCTTGGAAAGGCAGATTGCGTGACTCTTATTGACCGAATCACAACTAGGGTCCAGTCGTGGGCTCAACTGTTTCTTTCCTTCGCTGGAAGACTTCAGTTGATCGGGTTGGTGCTTCATTCTATCCAAGCTTTCCGGGTTAGTGTTTTTACCCTTCCCTATTCGGTTTTAGACCGTATTGAGTGTATCTTAAGACAGTTTCTTTGGAAGGGGTCTACCTTGGGTCGAGGCGGAGCTAAAGTTTCTTGGGAAGATGTTTGTGCTCCTAAGGAAGAGGGTGGACTAGGTATTCAAAGATTGTGAGATTGCAATAAAGCAGCCATGGTGAAATATATTTGGATCTTGTTTACTGATAAAGAGTCCTTGTAGTGTCGGTGGATTCACTCCAATTTTTTAAAGAGGGGAAATTTTTGGGTCTCCATCGTTCCTACCGTGTGCGCTTGGGCGTGGAGGAAAATCCTACAGTTGAGGAGGGATTTTAGGTCATACTTTATTTGGGAAATGGGTGATGGTGGCTCTGTTTCTCTATGGTTCAATAACTGGCATAAAGAAGGCCCCTTGTGCTTTTTTATTCTGGTTTCTCTTATGGAGGGCTCTGGCCTCTCGAAGCTTGCAACGGTGGCAAACCTCACTTCTTCGACAAGGCGGGTCTTTAGGTCACTCTTGGAGTGTTTGGATTTTTCCATCCCAGTTCTTACTCAAGTGCCTGACCGATTCTCTTAGTGTGATTCCTCTTTTGGTATTTTCTCGATGGCCTCTGCTTGGGATGCCATAAGAAGCAAAAAGAATCAGGTCCCTTGGGCTAAGTTTATCTGGAATAATGCCATTGCTCCCAGATGTCAATTCCACCTTTGGTTAATCACCAAGAATCGCCTACCAACGCAAGCTTTCCTCCTATCTTATGGTAGAATTGGCTATGAAGTATACGCTTTTTGTAATGTCACTCCAGACTCTATCGACCATCTCTTCTTTGCTTGTCCCGTCTCAACAACTCTTGCTTTTTTTTGGGTTAGTAGATGTAATCTTCCATGGCATAATAGATCTTGGGCGGAAAATCTCCTTTGGGCTTTGAATTTCCTGATTGATAAGGATTTCTTCCATTCAATTGCTCGGTTCTCTTTTGGAGCAATGTGCTATTTAATTTGGAAGATAAGAAATAGCATCATTTTTCGGGGTGAAACGCTTAAGGTTTTGGCTTTGAAGAATCAACTTGTCAAAGTTGTTAAAGATAAAGTGTTGACCTTCAACAACGTGCCGGACGACTTTCGTAGCAAGCGTCTTCAATGAGGGTGGGGCTTTGACTCTTCTGTTTTTGTTGGCCGGCCTGCCCATTCTCCTTAGTGGTGCTTCTTCCGCTAGGGTTGGTCAGTTGGTGTTATTCCTTTTGGGTTTGCGGCCCCGTTGCTGTGTTGTGCTGCCTTGCTGACAATTGTTTTTTTTGGTTTGCTTGGTGGTGGTTTTCTTTTGTTTGCTAGTATGTTTCGGCTTCCTTGTTTTCCGTTATTTTTGTTTTCTTTTACATCGGCTCCCTTTCACTCTTTTTTGCAGCTCCCTTTCACTCTTTTTTGCTCATGCATTATGGTGAAAGTTTTTGGCGTCGATTTTTTGTATAGTTGACTTTTGCTCTATGTATTCTTACCTTACCAAAAAAAAAACAGCACATTAATTTGTTTGCTCCCAAGAAGAGAAACCAAGAAAGGAAGAAATAGTTACCTTAGCCATGGAGCATCATCATCTGCAAGAAAGCTGAAAGGTCAATGTCTTTTTTATTTCTACCTTTTGGTATTTTTAATGTACATGTCCTCGCTATGGGACTGATTTCGACAGGTTCATAACGGGACCATCCTATACCTGCAGAGAGACATGTGTGCTCTGAGCTCCTCAACAGATTGAAGCCAGAAACTTTGCGTGGCATATCTTCCTAAGTCTTAAATTTAGCATGTGGGTGTTTCGAAGAAGCTTGATTTTCGCTATAAGTCAGCGTGAGTCTCCAATTAATGTGATTTAATGTGATTTAGCACCACTTGGAAAAAAATGAAGTTGATTTTTGCAAATGTGGACCTGGTGTGGAGTGAAATCTCCTGAGTTGTGATGTATCTCACTCTCTCTTTTCTCCTCAACTGCACATCTCTTGCTCCGCAATTCCAAAATCCGAGTTTGTTCATCGAGCTCATATCTGCGGAATATTCGTTAATTCCTGAGTTGAGATCAAGGATTTCTTCAAATATGCTAAGTAAATTTCAAGAGGTAATGGTAATTTTTTGTGACGTGTTAAGAGGCTTATATTGTTCACCTGTAACTTCCTAAATATGTAGGTAAATCACAGAGTCGGTAATCTTCGCCATATCTAAGATTCTTAACTGGGTCTCTGATGGTGGATTGATCGACTCAAAACTACCCCAGTTTGCAGCATTGAGTCGCATATGTCGAAGGACATGTATCGTTTCGAATTTTCATTTCAAAAGAACCATACGATTCTTCAATTTTTTGGTAGAACACACAAGTTCATGATTTACACCATTGCATATTGGAAAACAATTGCCGCGGGGTAAAGCTTTCCGTAATACTTGGAAGCAGTGGGAAAAGAGAACCAGATTTTTAGTGTACATTCTCAGTCGTGTCCTGTTATTCTTCTGTCCCTATACAAGAGAACCTCCTGAACTACGTCTGAGCCATTGATAACCAAATTTATGAGAAGCCATGCTCAAGCCTTTCGAATTTGTGTACAGTATCAGCTGAAGCTCTTTGAGACATTGGGCCATCGGCGGTCTCTCCCCGCTGCCAGGATGGACGCAGCGTGATGCCAAGTTCGCGAACATGATTATGGATTCCATTGTGTATGACGTCCAGTTCATCTCAGGATCTATCAGCTTCCGCAACTTCTTTTGGTCATTCAAGACGTGCCTCACCTGCAATTCGCAGCGCATTGCTTAGCCACATGATTTTCGTATGAAAATAGAGTGTCAAACTTCTCTCGAAATTGTTAGAAAGGTTATTATTTTACCAGTAGGACCAGATTTTGGTCATTCGGTCCTTGGTTTAAGTCCACGGCTCT
This sequence comes from Eucalyptus brandiana, assembly GCA_014182725.1. NCBI lineage: Eukaryota > Viridiplantae > Streptophyta > Magnoliopsida > Myrtales > Myrtaceae > Eucalyptus > Eucalyptus brandiana. The sequence goes on from CM024669.1 coordinate 39,025,580, forward strand.
TCGCCCCGTCTAGAGCTCGAGAAGCACCACGCCAAATGCATAAACATCGCTTTGCAGAGTGAGTTTTCCTGTCTGTTGCCAGAGGAGAGACAATGAATCCGTTTCGGCGCTTGAAGCGAAAATGAAACACACACACGAGCACACGCCTAGTGTAAATAAACCGAAATCTTTTAGCCCCGATTATTGTCTCATATAACATTCTTTAAAAATGATGCTCAGTCGACACCTTTCTTTCCTAGAACCTTCTGTATCCACCAGTCCAATTCTTAACAGCTCTAGATTCTGTTATTTGAGTGTGGAGAACATTGTGATTTAAATAGATAAAAAGGGAGAAGATGGGAAGCGGTTTTGCAATATAAGTATCTTTCATGTGAATTAACTTTCGCCCAAAGCCAGTCGATCAGAGTCGAACAACGGCGAAAGCGATGTCAATGGATGTCAGTCCTAATGGGTATGACGCATCATTGTCTTTCTAAGTTAGTGTGATGGTCGAACAGCTTGAATTAAGGTCCCTTTCTTTGGGCTCTTCAAGACAGATTGGGCCATGTCGTGAAACTGACAATATCCTACGAAGAAGCTCTATATCGTACATTTCTCGGGCCGCCCAATGCCCGATTATCCTGTCAGCCCAATCCATGGTTGGAAGTGCAAAAAAAAAAAAAAAAAAAAAAAAAATCCATGGTTGGGCTAAACGCTCCCCACGTCACCAGTTGGAGAGAAAATATGGGGTATGGGGTGGTCTGGGAGCGCCATGTCAGCGTGGCCCCGGACCAATCATGGAGCGCCACGTGGACCGACGAGGCGCCGCGGGTCCGGCTCGCCAAGATGGAATTTCTGCAGGTAAAATAATCTTCTTTCTCTCTTTTCTGGGCTGCACGCTAGCCCCGCGCTCTGCGCTCTCTCTCCTCTGCAGAGTCTCCACGCATTTATTGTATTCTCTTTCTTTTTCCTCGTTCTTTCCTCTGAGAAAAAGAAGAGCCATTCCAAGCGAGCGAAGCTTCCAAATTTTGAATCTCTGGTTTCGCTCCCGTTTGCTACTCCGCGCTTGTTGTTGCTGCTCCGGCATTGCGTTTGTCAAGCGGCCGTTCACCGCCGTCGCCCGGCGCTCTCTCGCTCGCTCGCTGCTCCTGTCGCTTCCTCTGTCTCTGCTTCGGCGCTCACTCTTTGCTCCGTTGCTCGCTCCGTCTCTGCTCTGGCGCCGCTTCCCTTCGCGCATTAATCTGGGCGGCCGAGATCCGGGGATCCCATTTCTGCAACCGCCTGCAAAGCAGCGTCGACGACCTCCAGCAATCCATCGATCGCCGTCCCATCCCTCTCGGTCCCCTCTCTCTCTCCCTCCCTCCCTCCCTCCCTCTCTCTCTATCTCCCCCCTTCTTCTGATTCTCTCGTAGCTCTTAAAGCTGTGAATAGCATTACTGAGTTAAATCTCTTCTCATTTCACTTGCTATTGCTAGTTGCTTTGTGTTTCCTTTGGATATTGAGCCGAGAAAAGTTGCAAGGGCTGATTTTTATTTCGGGTCGTGCGTTTTCCTTCTTCTCAGCCGATTGATTTTTTGGTGTTTTCATCGCAGATTCAGCTTCTTCGACCTTCATTCAGTGCCTGAACCGACGCGTGTCGACTGCGAGCGGCAATCTCAATTTGCTCGACTCCATGTCAGTTTGGGACCGTGTCTCGAGGAACGCCTTAAGAGCTTTGGCTACGTCCCCGGACCATTTATCTGCCTGTGTATTTGATTGCGAATAATCGCATGGAACCAGTTTACTTGCTGTTGATGTACATCAATATGCTGGATTGATAGGTCAAGAATGCTGAGGCAATGGTAAAAGAACAATGAAATTAAGTAGGAGTTGAAAGGAATGAAAACGTGCAAGTCAGTTATGTGCAGACCTTGACGTCCTGGTTTTGTTTCGTAGATGTTGATGACGTTGAAGAAGATATAGTCGATGACTTATCGAGCCCTCTCAAACTTTATCCTAATTTTCCACTATCAAATGATGGATTTGACCAGCCATCTTCATGTTCAGGGTGACTTACTGCAGCGGCTTCTATGACGAAGAGTTTTGTGTCCATGCTTGAGTTTTTCCTTCTTTTTCGATCTTCTTTTTTCCTTTTCCATCTTTGCCTTTTCTTTTCTTCATTAAGGCATGAACCTCCTCTGCTATTAATTTTATCTTCTTGCCCCAATTAAAAATCAATAGGATAAGATGCATGACGTGGAGGGGCCATATCAACCTGCTACGGTGAACTTGGGGGCAAGTGAAGGTACTGATAGAAAATATATGCGTGGATTATTGCTTAATTAGATTCATTTAAGTTCACTCTCCCCACTCCCAGACTTTATACTTACATGATTTGATACACTTGAAACCAGTTGAAGGTCCAAAATCTGTAGTTAAGGCATCAAAAGATGAGTATGAGAGTCTTCCTTCCTGCGTGAAAAGTCTTGCATTATGGGAGGCATGAAACTCTAGCTTTGTATTTGTCTCTTACTCTTAGCAGATGCACTGCAGGCAATCACTTTTATTTTATATTAAGCTGCTGTCATAAGGCCATCAAGGCTAGTAGCGCATGAACAATACTTTCTTTTGAAACAGAAGCAGTGTGCTTACTTGAGAATTTTGGAAATGAAGTAGGTTAGATGGTTTCATAGCATTAGAACATTGGCAAACTAGTACATGTTACTTGAGGTGTGAAATCATCCTCCCAACTGCAAGGTTCTGTATCCTTTCTCGCCCTAATTTGCACATTTTACTCTGCGGGATTTGCTTATAACTGTTGAGATGATAAACTCATACATAAGCAAGAAAGAGAACTGTTCAGAAAACAAGAGCTTCTTTCAAGACGAAATATCATCATTAGCATTGGGTGCGTATATAACATTAGCAGTGATATGAATCTCTGAGTGACCATGAAAGCAATTGCTGTAAACTGACCAGTGCTTGCCTTAATAAGCCTGTTGTCCGTAACTTGATGCCCTCTGAAAACGTTATTTTACTAAAATATGTATAGCCATCCTTGTAGTCTTTTTCCTCATTGAGTCTTATATTGGGATTTTCCCTAATCACTTAGGATGATTCATTGTTACTGCTTACTGTAAGCCCCAAGGCAAGATCCGATCTGCTGCTGCTTGCTCACATGAAGCACCTGGTTATTGAGACAGTTGATGGATTGATCTCATGCAGAGTTTTATAGAAGGAAGCACCTTCACAGAAATATGCTTGTTGGAATTACAATGTCTAGTTTGTATCAGCCTGTCAGACATGCATTGTCATGCACAAGGCTTGACATAAACATTTTTCCAAGCATGAGTTTTGTGGAGAAATCATCTTATGTTAAATGATTACTCTATTACAGTACCCTGCAATTTTCATCTCAATTGCTACGGTCAATTAATCTGAAAATTGCTTAATTGCCATGTGATTCGACTCTCGACGGTTACCAAAGAGTCATCTCCTTGTTTGTTGTGGTGAAGCGAAAGAAGGAAGAAAGTATTAAAGAGAAAATGCAGGGGAACATATGTTTAGATCGATGACTGAATGATCAATTTGCAGTCATTGGGCAGGCAACTAATGGTTACACTTAAACGTGCATTTTATCTGTTGCATTTTCGAGTTCTGGTGGTAGTTGTAGACTGTAGTGTGGTCTTCTTATGTCAGACGACATTTGTTTTGTAAAGCACATTCTTGAATACAATCAACGATCACCCCCTTGACAAGAGCCAAGTTGGAAGAGGCATAGTATGAACGAGAAGCAATCGTTTCTTCTCCCTTATATTTGTTTGATCCATTCTTTGTTGCCCTTTGACGTTCCCGTAAAGGATCAAGAAGACCGTGCAAATCATAGAGTACAACACTCAACCTGCTGCACATCGAATATACATTCAGTTTCGTACCATTGATAGCAAGACCTAATCTGTGCAGGTACATGGAATAAGCTCATGATAGAAATGTTTCTCGTTTTTGTTATCCATGTCAGAGGTCTCTCTGACTCGCATCAAAGCATAGTTCTTTTCCACCCCACCCAAGTTCCAAGGTTCAATTTCTTAGCTACTATCCTGCGTGCGCCCTTGCTATGATACCACGATCTCTAAAAGTTTTTTGACGCCAGCCCAGCACCGATTGTGACTCGCTATGAAACTATCCTGCAATCATTCAAGCAGATCAAAAAGTTGAAGGCATAGCATAGCAATACTGAAATTATATAAGAAGTTGCACACATTGACATTCTGAAAGAGATGAAAGCTTGCATACCTGCATTTTACCGACAAAAACCACCGGCTTGAGAGAATCATTCAGACCAAAGTAAAGCCTGCGGTAGACTATTATCCCAACACACGAAACGGTGAATCCACGGAAGAGACTAGCGTGCCATCAGACTTGAGCGCCTTCCTGTAGACATTGATCAAGCCGTTGAACTGCCTCTCGCTGCCCGTCTTGGCGACCTTAGCATCATTTGCCAACGGGTCCGAGCATAATCCACGGAATACACAAAAAGAAGAGAGGTGGCGCCAGCGGCTCCACCGGATGCCAAGTTGTTGGCGAACCACTTCCAGTAGCCATCCCTTTCTTTCTTGGAACATCCTCTAGAAATGATCTCTGAATGCAAAGTTCAGGGCCCGGTTTGGGGAAGAAGTTACTAATGAACCCGAAAAGCATATCGCGAGAAACCAACCTAGGTCGGGAAGTATCCGAGCACAATTGACAGCGTGGCCTCTCCACAAAGCAAGCATGCCTTCGTCTTTGATGACCCTCGCAAAACAGTCCGTGATCCCTGTTCAGATAGGCTACCGGACTTGAGCATTTCGTCTCGATTTTGGATCAACAGCTTGACGCGTTCGATCGGAGCCGCTGCCGACTTGGAAACAGCTGCAGAAACCGCTCCCATAAGGAAATTCTCTAAGAAAGTGGACACTTTTTTCTCAGCCCGAGCTTGAACCAATGGGAGAGAGGACAGAAGCGCCAGACCACTGCCCCCAAAATGCTGGAGATAGAGAACTCCGCGACGCTCCATGGCTACAAGCCTACAATGCTCGTGAAATCGTGCGGTCCGTAATTTCTCGCGCAGATGGCATGCCAAAGAGATATAAAGTGAGACTGCCCGTGAATTTTTTGAATCACCGATGGATGCTGCAATCCATCGGCCATGTTTGCAACAGAGGATGGGGACCTGCAATTGGAGCTCCTGAGTATGCAATATTCAAACAGGACCACAAAACAAGCAGAACATCTTGCGATTGATCAAGGCAAGAAGCTCCTTCAGTGCACAGAACCATTCCCATCATCCATTACTTTTGCGTTCTCATGTTGATTATGACGTATATTCATCTAGCTGTCATAGGTAGGGAAATATACAGGAGAACATCTCGGCAAACGTGAGTAACCACAGATATACCGCTTTAGCATGAAGATCCTAGAATCTGAGATAATCGGAACGACCATATCATCTTGAAGCACAGATTCTGCAGGTGGTTGCAGAAATGGGATCCCCGGATCTCGGCCGCCCCAGCAGATTAATGCGCGAAGGAAAGCGGTGCCAGAGCAGAGACGGAGCGAGCAATGGAGCAAAGAGCGAGCGCCGAAGCAGAGACAGAGGAAGCGACAGGAGCAGCGAGCGAGCGAGAGAGCGCCGGGCGACAGTGGGGAACGGCCGCTTGACAAACGCAATGCCGGAGCAGCAACAACAAGCGCAGTAGCAAACGAGAGCGAAACTAGAGATTCAAAATTTAAAAGCTTGCTCGCTTGGAATGGCTCTTCTTTTTCTCATAAGGAAAGAACGAGGAAGAGGAAAGAGAATACAATAAATGTGTGCTAGATTATTTTACCTGCAGAAATTCCATCTTGGCGAGCTGGCCCCACGGCGCCTCGTCGGTCCACGTAGTGCTCCATGATTGGTCCGGGACCATGCTCACATGGCACTCCCGGACCACCCAATATTTTCTCCCGGTTGGATACAATGCTTTATTTTGGGATACAACATACAATCCCTAAACTTTAACTTAATATATAACGTGAGGTCTAAATTTTTAATTTTTTAATATGATCCTTATTCTTTTGATAAATATATTATATAGTAAAATGTTTAATATAGTCATTCCATTAATTCAAGATCAATGATAGTATTTAACTTCAATAACTAAATTGATTATGTACCAAAAGTTGAAGAACTATATTGAACAAATTAAAATTTTAGGGACCGCATTGTATATTGAATTAAAGTTTATGGATCATTTAAGTTATTTTCCCCTCTATTTTTTTTTTTTTTCGCAATATTTGTAACCGACAACTCAAAAAATCGAGCTTTTCCTTATAACGTTAATAACGTGCCCTTAATAATACTAGTTGGCACGCCGTTGCTGAGGGTAACATGCAGCTAACCATGCATCTCTATATCGGCATATGTGTCGGCTGTTCTTTCGTATGGATCCAAAGCCGAAGGCGAAAGACGATCATTGCAGTTTGTAAGCTATACAACCACGCTTGGGTCCCCCTCCAATGTCGACGTCTCGGTTCTCTCTCGGGAGGGCGACGTCCGAGCGGAATCGGTACGCGCGCATTTCAAAAAGGGTCGTCGTTCTATTTTTCAGGGACGTCTCCATCGACTCCGTTACTGTCGGTGCCGGAAGAGGAGCATTTAGAATGGCTGTAAAAAGTAAATGGTTGGCGATGCCTCTCGTGACCGAAGATGGCCAGGAGAAGTAGCACCAAAAAGCCACACCCCTTTCTCGATTTTTTGTCTTCTTTTTTGCTTTGCAAATTGGGGTTTGTGCATGAGGGCGTGGTCCTAGGATGCAATAAATTAGGAGAGGACCTTGTCACATGCACGCTACATTTTGTGTGGCGGATGAGTGCCAAAGTGGAGCCAATTTCGCTAAGTTGCTTGTTCCTTGCGAACCACGATACCCCCTTAGATCTGCATAACATCCTTAGATAGTCGATTACCGATCTCGCAACGAACAGATGGTTTCGCGGGTCTCATGGGAAGAGTATCACCGGAGCGCTTTCACAAGCTTGGGATGTCGGATGGGACGATGCCGGCAAATGTCTTGTGACCCTTTCGAAGCTTGTGGGTGAATATCATTACGGTTTTGTAAGATTGAATGGATGAAATCGAAATCTTTACTTAGTCGTTTAAACGTTGAGAATAAATTTGAGGAGTGATTTTTCGAATTAAAGAAGAGTGATTTTTCGAATTAAAGAAGAATAAAGAAACCTCTTAGTGGAGAGAATGAATACTGCTCCTCATGTAATTGAGTTTGTTTAGCAGTACCTAATAATTGTGTCGGCAAGCTAATCTTATGAGGACATCCTCCGTCGGATTTGAATAATGAATATCGAGCCTATCAATGTCTGTCCGTATTCCATGATTAACCAATGTCTATTTTTATTTTTAGTGTAGATCCAATCTCGAGTTTGCTGAGCAATTTGACTAGCGATATTTTTTTAAGCCTTCATCATGTCGTGCCTTAGCTGTCAGAACGTGAAACACTGGAAATAAACATCTCATTAATCTCAAAGCCACTTCAGTAGTGCGTCCACTAATTAATAATTGCATCTATATTTTCTCACATTTTAAATAAGATGTTTCTTTCATTAGTCCCCATATACATTTTTTTCTGTATGCAATACCAGCAAAATAATTCTCGGGAGAAATAAATGAGGAGAATATTAGTTACGAGTGTATAAGCTATATTTCGATTAGCTCGGGATTAAGGGGTTGGGGTGTTGTAGGATCAAACCCTCGAGTTAGGAAAAGATCGTGTATATTACTCCAAACTAAATATTATGAAATATTAATATGCATTGCCTCCAATAAATAAATCGTTCGCTCTTGATCAAGTCTCATACCTTATAACAAGTCATGAAACTCACGATTTTAATGGATATATATATTAATATATGTGTTGCATGGGCCTATATTCATATCATGATAGGTTATTTTTATTTATGTTGACATGTAAACGTCGTCCACTTGTATCATTCTTATACCAAACACGAGACCCGCCTCAGATCACCACTTGCATAATTGCATTGACGGGGATCGCCGGTGGATCGATAATAAAGATATAAAATTCGTATAAAAATCGATAATATAACAAATAAATTATTACTAGCGACTTGATGGAAAGGTTTTTGACGGGCGCCACCACTTCCGGCCGCCCTCGCGCAGCATCGCGTAACGAGGCTATCTTATGCGGATGGCCCACGTATGGGAAAGAGAAAACAACAAAGAACCAACGAGCAGGCACCTGCCGGAGGGGCACGTGGCGGTTGCGGATAGGGGGAGCTTTTGGAACGTGGGCCCGGGGGGGAACTTTAGTAATCATCACGCGATGTGGAAAATGATTTGCAATAATAAATGGACCGACCTTTATGGTCTTAAAGGCTCAAACGCTCCTCCTCCTCCTCCTCCGCCTCCTCCTCCTGCTTCCTGGCTTCCATCTCTAACCGACAAATCGGCGATGCGACATGCATTGCACGACACGACTCTCGCTGGAAAGGAAAAATAATGAGGGATTCCGAGCTGGCCGGGGGGGATTCATTCGAGCCGATGATTTTAATTAAAAATTGGGTTAGGTTTCGCCTAAGTCCTGCACGTGAAGAAATGCAACCATCTCGAGTGAACTGCCCCCCAGCTTTTGTTCTTTATAGGACTTGATTCTTGAAAAATAAGTTGTGCCATCAAACATAAAAGAGTAGGCAATATTTCGAGATTTCAATCCCATTTTATGTCTAGATATGTGGCCACAGTTTTGATTACATCAATCGAAATTTTTAAATGTGATGAGTACTTTTTTGAAACGTGAGTTGGTTAAAAATAATCGAATGAAAAATATCCTAACGTTCGTGAAAGTGTTAAAAGGAAATTGTCATCGATAACAAAAATATTCCTTATCAACTAATTATTTTAAATGATATAAGCAATAACATCTAGAAAAGCATTTTTTGAGATGGAACTTGGCCAGCCTATACTATTAAGATCTGCACTAACTTTTATAACTCGGTGATTTAGTCTTCATTATTCTTTTCCATATTTTTTTTTTTTTTTTTTTTTGAAAGTCATTATCGAAGAATCCGGCCCGACCTGAAGAGATGGCTCGCGAAGGGACGGAGAACCAGAAGTGGAATTGTATGTGTGGCGAATGGCAGCGATAACACCAAACGCCAGACGAGAGAGAGAGAGAGAGAGTAGGACACGTGCCGAAAGGGGAGAGGCCGAAAGCACATGCCAAGCATCCAGCCCCATTTGTTTTTAGTCGAATTAGTTGGCCAACCCCCCAACAGAGCCAAGTGGGAAAAAACTGGATTGCTTTTGAGGAGATGCATCCTCCCTCCTCCCGAGTCTTGACTTAGATCTTTTCTCCCTCCCTCTCCCAGCTTTGCTCTGCGTTTGATGCCCGGAAAACTTTCAGACACCATCCACTGAAAGCTGAAAGCTGAAAGCTGAGCCGTAAAAGCAAGGCAACGCCCAGCTCGCAGAGAGAAGAGAGAGAGAGAGAGAGAGAGAGAGAGAGAGAGGAGATGGGTGGTTCGAGTCCGTTCAAAGACCACAGCAACAGCCACCACTCGGCCTCCTTCTCCTCCTCCTTCTGGAGGTACTTGACGTACACCGTCTACGCCATCCTCCCCATCGCTCTCTTCCGCCTCTACTTCTACCCTCTCCCTCTCCCCCAGTCCCCCACCGACCGCCTCCCTCGCTCCCACCACATCCTCGTCGCGCCTTCCCTCTCCTCCCCCCCTCCAGGTAAAGCGTTCTCTCCCCTTCCGCTCCCCCAAGTTCTCGCCTTTTTTTCAGTTCCCGGACGTTGAGACCGCATTTCCCATCTGGGATTTTGGGTAACGACTTCTGACGCCATCTTTGTTGTCTTGTTCCAGCTGAAAAGGCAGGAGGCGATGCTACCGCTGAAGCCCCTCCTCTTCTTCTTCTTCCTCCTCCTGCTCCTCCTCTCTGTGACTACACCAATGGCAAGTGGGTCCACGACAAGGCGGGCCCTCTGTACAATGGGACGACTTGTGGCACCATAAAGGACGGCCAGAATTGCATCGCCCACGGTAGGCCTGATTTGGAGTACCTCTACTGGAGGTGGGAGCCCCATCAATGCCACCTGCCCAGGTTTCAGCCCATCGAGTTTCTCCAACTTCTCAGGAACAAAAATGTCGCCTTTGTCGGTGACTCCATGGCCAGGAACCAGCTGGAGTCCCTCATCTGCATGCTGTCCTCCGTCTCTGAACCCACCCTCGTGTATACAAATGGGGAGGACAACAAATTTAGGAAGTGGCATTTCGCCGGCCACAACATGACCATTTCGGTTTACTGGTCGCCTTTTCTGGTTAAGGGTGTGGAGAAATCAAGCTCAGGGCCGGATCACAACGAGCTGTATTTGGACACTGTGGACGAGAGGTGGGCAGCTGATTTGGGTTCGCTGGACATGGTGGTTCTGTCGGTCGGCCATTGGTTTCTTCACCCTGCCGTGTATTTCGAGGGTGGTTCTGCCCTGGGTTGCCATTACTGCCCCGGCTTGAATTATACCGAAATCGGTTTCTACGATGTGTTGAGGAAGGCCTTGAGGACCACGCTTAAGGCTCTGATTGCTAGGACCAGGGCTAGCGGCAGATCGACGGATGCGTTCGTGACGACGTTCTCGCCCTCGCATTTTGAGGGCGACTGGGACAAGTTCGGTGCTTGTCCCAAGACGAAGCCTCATCAAGAAGGCGAGAAGCTGCTTGAAGGAATGGATGCGGAGATGAGAAAAATCGAGGTGGAGGAAGTGGAGGCCGCGAAAGCGGATGCGAGGGAATTCTCAGGGTTCAGGCTCGATGCATTGGACATATCCAAATTGTCGTTGATGCGGCCGGACGGCCATCCGGGTCCATACATGTACCCGTTCCCGTTTGCCGACGGGGTGAAGGATCGCGTGCAGAACGATTGCGTCCATTGGTGCTTGCCAGGGCCCATAGACACATGGAACGGGATATTGTTAGAGGTGATCAAGAGATGGAACGGCGGAGAGACGACCGAGTGATCTCCATGCCGAGCACGACGAAATGTCATCAATCATCATCCGATGACTTTGGCAGCAGCGTGGTGGTGATTTTTATCTCCGAATCGAGACTAATAAACGAGAGGTAGAATGATGACACGGTTCTGTCTCCGACGAAATGCAGGGACCAAATATTGATCACTAAGAAGGAAGACAATGGGAATGATTTGAGGAAACTGAAGGAAGAAGGTTCTATTGTTGCCAGAGAAAGGAGACTGTTTGGAAGATAGTGTCCTCTTCGCCCTTCTGTACAAAATTGATTCCACAGCTAATATCATAAACCGGATTGTCCTTGGCCAGTTCTTTTGTTCTATTCATATACAGAGAATTTCATCTCGGTTAGCTTTGGGCAAATATGCAATAGTATTCAGTTTTGTCTTGAAAGGACCCTGTGGCTCCACCACACTGGTTGGTCTTTATTTTGAGAATTCAAATTTCTTCTGGCTCTTGAATTTTTATTCTTCCATCTGAAGTTTCTAAATTACTCTTGAGATTACACGAGACACGACCGCCACTATTTGTAGATCCACAAGATGTTATTCCAAATTCCAGCGTGTATGTACTGGTTTCACGGTCTAATGCTAATGCCATGACGCGGACCCGGCCATTGGCCCCATCTGCACATTGAAATTGCTTGAAAGAAACTCTTGGGAATATCTTCTTGCTTCATTTCCTTTTTATGTCTCGTGCAGCTCATTTTCCTATGACGATTTGCGATTCGGACTAATCTTATTCCGTAATAATGTTATTTCGTGCGGACTTTGTCTTATTCCGTTGTAGATCTTGTTCTCCGCCACTCCAGGGTCTAGTACGAGGAGCCGCGAGCAAAGGCAGCAGCTGGGCAAATTTCACGACTCTACCGTCCCTCGGCTTTTTGCCTTTTGCTCCCAATAGTCCAGAAAAGCAAATCAAAATCTTCAGTGGGCCCTGCGGTTTGGTCTGAGCTGTAGCCATTGGAATCCAAGGCAACCTTTTCTGATTTCCCCATTTTCAGATATCAACAACGCATGAATTTGTTTGCTCCCAAGAAGAGAAACCAAGAAAGGAAGAAATAGTTACCCTAGCCATGGAGCATCATCATCTGCAAGAAAGCTGAAAGGCCATGTCTTTTTTATTTCTACCTTTTGGTATTTTTGGTGTCCATGTCCTCCCTATGGGACTGATTTCGACAGGTTCATAACGGGACCATCCTATACCTGCAGACAGACATGTGTGCTATGAGCTCCTCAACAGATTAAAGCCAGAAACTTTGCATGGCATATCTTCCTAATTCTTAAATTTAGCATGTGGGTGTTTCGAAGAAGCTTGATTTTCGCTATAAGTCAGCGTGAGTCTCCAATTAATGTGATTTAATGTGATTTAGCACCACTTGGAAAAAAATGAAGTTGATTTTTGCAAATGTGGACCTGGTGTGGAGTGAAATCTCCTGAGTTGTGATGTATCTCACTCTCTCTATTCCCCTCAACTGCACACTCTTGCTCCGCAATTCCGAAATCCAGAGTTTGTTCATCGAGCTCATATCTGCGGAATATTCGTTAATTCCTGAGTTGAGATCAAGGATTTCTTCAAATATGCTAAGTAAATTTCAAGAGGTAATGGTAATTTTTTTGTGACGTGTTAAGAGGCTTATACTGTTCACCTGTAACTTCCTAAATATGTAGGTAAATCACAGAGTCGGTAATCTTCACCATATCTAAGGTTCTTAACTGGGTCTCTGATGGTGGATTGATCGACTCAAAACTACCCCAGTTTGCAGCATTGAGCCGCATATGTTGAAGGACATGTATCGTTTCTTATTTTCATTTCAAAAGAACCATACAATTCTTCAATTTTTTGGTAGAACGCACAAGTTCATGATTTACACCGTTGCATATTGGAAAACAATTGCCACGGGGTAAAGCTTTCCGTAATACATGGAAGCAGTGGGAAAAAAGAACCAGATTTTTAGTGTACATTCTCAGTCGTGTCCTGTTATTCTTCTGTCCCTATACAAGAGAACCTCCTGAACTACGTCCGAGCCATTGATAACCAAATTTATGAGAAGCCATGCTCAAGCCTTTCGAATTTGTGTACAGTATCAACTGAAGCTCTTTGAGACATTCGGCCATTGGCGGTCTCTCCCCACTGTCAGGATGGACACAGCGTGATGCCAAGTTCGCAAACATGATTATGGATTCCATTGTGTATGACGTCCGGTTCATCTCAGGATCTATCAGCTTCCGCAACTTCTTCTGGTCATTCAAGACGTGCCTCACCTGCAATTCGCAGCGCATTGCTTAGCTACATGATTTTCGTATGAAAATAGTGTCAAACTTCTCTTGAAATCGTTAGAAAGGTTATTATTTTACCTGTAGGACCAGATTTTGGTCATTCGGTCCTTGGTTTAAGTCCACGGCTCTTCGCCCCGTCAAGAGCTCGAGAAGCACCACGCCAAATGCATAAACATCGCTCTGCAAAGTTAGTTTTCCTGTCTGTTGCCAGAGGAGAGACAATGAATCCGTTTCGGCACTTGAAGCGAAAATGAAACACACACACAAGCACACGCCTAGTGTAAATAAACCGAAATCTTTTAGCCCCAATTATTGTCTCATATAACATTCTTTAAGAATGATGCTCAGTCGACACCTTTCTTTCCTAGAACCTTCTGTATCCACCAGTCCAGTTCTTAACAGCTCCAGATTCTGTTATTTGAGTGTGGAGGACATTGTGACTTAAATGAAAAAAGAAAGTGCAGATGGCGTAGAAGTTTTAATTAGGAACACATCTCATCGTCCTTATAGATAGTATCAAAGTTTTAATATGAGCTTTCGTGCAGATGCCTTCGTGCCAACTTTTTATCGACACGATAGAGACTCTGGCAATCTTAAAAACAACTAAATCTGTGGAAAGGCCGTATGATGCTTTGTGAACATGCTCAACACTAAGAAATGGAGGAAGTAGCAGCTGCATACCAATGCATACTCAGGGTCGAAATAGCCAAAAGTGCCAAGGACTCTGGCTGTGGCATATGTCTCACGGCCCTCCGGCATAAGTTTTGCAAGCCCAAAATCAGATATCTGTTGAAACCATGGGTGAATCTATTCCAAAGAAAAATGCTACTGACTTATCTGTGGAAAAATATTTCTGGTTATCTTACCTTTGCTTCAAAATCAGCTGTTAAAAGAATGTTAGAGGACTTCATATCTCTATGAATAATCGGAATCCCAATGGAAGAACCTGAATGGAGATAAGCAAGTCCCCTCGCTGCGCCGAGTGCCACTCTGAGCCTTAGAGGCCACTCCATCTTCTTTTCTCCAATTCCTACACTTACAGTTACCAATTACCATGAATTCGACAACAAATTATGCACTGACATAGATATTATGCACCGAAAAACCAACCATTCAAGTGGTCTTGGAGGTTTCCATTACACATATATTCATATACCAAGAATCTGTTCTTTCCATCGGCAGAATAGCCAATTAGGGAAACCAGGTTCGGGTGGTCAAGCCTGCTCAATATATCAACTTCCACACGGAACTCGCGCTCGCCCTCAGCTTCTTTGAAGTGTGGCAGCTCCATCTTCTTAATTGCAACAGTCTGGGGTATAGACAAAGCGAGAAATCACATTAACTGGATTATCAAGACTCAAGAAATCGCATTTTCTTTCTTCAGCATGACTTTCTTTCCGAGTGCCTCATATTACAGGGACATTCACGTATTTCCTTTTTCCCCTTAATTTTTTTGGGTCTTTTACCCTGAGCATTCCGGATTGTGCAAACAGGCCACTAGAGAATTCTCTTTGGTTCTCTAAATTATTTTGCCCTCAGTTTAATTTATACCTCTCCTGACCTCAAGGTTCCCTTGTAAACTCGACCAAAGCCTCCTTTGCCGAGAAAATTCTCATCGCTAAAAGAAGAAGTCGCCTCTTCCATTTCCCTGAGAGTAAAGACTGATGATCCATGGTGTCTTTTTGGAGGTCGCAGAGCTTGATCGTCCTGCTGCCACAACTCAACGGGTTTGTAAGTCCCTGTGAGGTCCACACGATTCTAAACCATGAGCTACACATCATATTAACTCAAACACATAATGCCAAGAAGAAATGTATCTCCATTCTGTGTGTGCATGTGCAAAAGAGGACGAAATGAGCAAAACTTAGGGAGGGACAAAAGTGGATGGCAAGGGAAAGAGAGGAACATACAGGGGTCAGTGCAATCGTCAGACTTGCTTCTTCTGCGCTTGTTCCAAGCCGAAACTAACCCGAATGGCATTATTGTGTGTAAAGCAGGTAGACTAAATTCTGGGTTTGAGAAGTCAAGACAAGTCACAATTCACACACCATCAAACAGACATTTGGTTGGAGCAGGGTATAGTATATATAGAATAACCATAAAACAAGAAACAGAAATAGGATACAAAAAGAAGTGAAGACTTATAGAGTGAGATTGGTCCTTGGAAAAGGAATAAGCTCTTTAATACGTCTAGATGAAGGCAGATTAGGAGATGGGTCGAAAAAACTAACATCCTCCACTTTCAACCGCCATGAACTCACGCACACAAACGCAGAGTAGAAATGTACTTTAAGAAAAAGAATGAGCAAAAGAAGGAATAGAGTTGGTACTGCTTACTCAAATTGGTTGAGTTGTTTATTGTATTTTGCGTGTAAAGCACAATGCACAAATCTCTCAACTTTGGATGTCTTTTTGTTTGCTTCCAAGAAGGGGAAAAAGGAAGCAGTTGCAAGGACCTTTTCATTTGGTTCGTCAGTCAACATCTGTTAAATAGTCCCACTTAACGTGAAGGGAATACAAACTTTATGTCGAACTATTTTGCAACTAAAGACGAGTTCTTCTTTCACCCGCCAGCAGTGGATCAAAAAGAAAAACATTACAATGCCAAGACAGCAAAAAAGATACTTGGCAATGGAAACTTTACAAGGATCAGAAGTCCTAAGCATACGAGTAAGTCTGCTTTATCTAATAAAAGCATCTGAGCATACAAACAAATGAACAAAAGTGCATGTTGTTCTATAAACATTCCCTGTTTGAGCCTGGCCATGTATCCGAATATGAATCCAAAATCGGACAGCAGTCTAGATAAGAGATGTGCTATGCTTCCATGTGTTTGTTCAAAAGAGGTACTTTAGGAGAGGAAGACTCGCAGCTGATACTTCCACTTTCTTCAACCACCTTCTCTTCCTGGGCTTTCCCCCACACGACAGCATAAAACCCAAAAGCTATTATGATTCCTCCAATCACACTGCACACACACAATTTGAATCAAGTTGTATATGCTACTGTCTAGGAAAAAGATCAACAAGACATTGAATCTAGTTGACTGAACTCATGTTTTCTTCTTCTTCAGAAAATGACTTAATTTGCTCATACCTTCCAAGATAAAGAGTGTCGCCAAGCAAAGAAACCCCCATCACAGAGGCAATGATCATGCCAAGTGGCTTAATCATGGAGAGGTAGAGAGGCCCTTTGGTCTTGCACACCCATGTGTGAGTCACACTCCTTATAGATACCACGAAAAATGCCTATAAAGGATCAATCGCCCATGACGTTATCAAGCACAAATTTACTAGTCAGAAGTGCTTTTAGCTTTTATATTTCAAACAGTTGCATTCTCTGTACTTGGTGCTTACCGAGTAAACTATGGTCATCAACTCTATGTCAGGCTTCAACTTCCAAGCATTCACATCTTTCTCCACTATCAGAGCCACAATGGTGGACTGTATTGTCACGACGACACAAGCTAAGAGTGTCAACATGAGCTCTGCTGGATAATCCTTCACTATCCATGTCTGCAGATTGTGATTGAAACTGGTCACTGTATGCTCAATGGTTTGGAGAGATTGAGGGACTTTGTAATGCCCTTCGTGTGTGTTGAACGATCAATTAGATGGTATATTACATGGACTGTCCTTGTACTTGGACAATGTTGGTTTTTGAGTCATGACTTTGGAAATAGCTCTGATCCCATCAGATTCATTGGACCCAATTTTCATCCACATCATTCACAATTAAGCATCGCCATGTCGATATTATTTTGGTGATGCTGGTATACATGGAACTTATCATATTCATCTAGTCAAAATACATGAAGGATTGACTAATTTACACGCTTTGATGGACATACCTGCACAACTAGCAAAAGCGAGACCAAGAAGGCAGCACAGGCGAGAAGAAAGCCACCAAAAATCCAGCTTGATTGCAGCTGAAGAGGGAGCTCTTGAGGCATCGATGGTGAACCATTTGTGAGCGGGAGGCCTTTGTAGAGTGTAACAGTGAGAGCACCAGCGATGCATACTATTGTACCCACTAATTTAGCCATGCTGCTTTGCACTCTCAAGTCAATTTTTTCCATCCTGCATCATTAACCATTTGTTTCATGTCTTGGTAAGGGCGAGTTAAATTCGTTTCTTCTTGGAACCACAATCCACTCTCTTGTTTGAATTACTATGGCAGTGACCAATCACCCATGTAAAAGATACTCAAAGTTAACAAAGAAATGGGAATCTAGAGCACTATACATCAGCCGTAGTGTTTAAGACCATGCGCTCCATTTCTGTGCTAAGATTGGTTTACAAAATATATCAACTGAAGTTACAAACTGTGAGTGAACCTTTAAACAAATTAACCATATCTGACACTCAATAAGAGTTCGCCATGTTGTTTTTGTTCGCCTACATCGTAAATCACTAAATCGGTCTTAACATTTGGTAAATATCTAACTTTCTACCCAGAGAAAAAGGATAAGCTTTTGCTTGAATGATTGTGATGACTAGAAAGAGGAGGAGCATTAGGTAGGAGCATACCTGGATATGAGAGCAAGAATGAAAGTGAAAGCAGGAGTGAGATCGGTCATGACCGAGGCCAAAGTAGGAGAGCTGTATCCGATCCCCACAAACATCAACAGTTGCAGACATGTCCTGCTTGTTTTGCAGTTTCACAATTCCCATGTATCAAATTCCGTTAAACCCCATCGCCAGTCACCACCGTCGCAACATTCAATTACACACACACACATGCCTAATATACAAAACAACAGTACAAGCCCACAAATCAAGAAACGGAATATTACATACGCTATCAGACTCAGCAGAAAGATTCTGAGAGCTATGGAGATGGTGAGCTTGGGAAGCCTTCTTTTCCTGGAAAATTTGCAAGAGCAAGGAAAAAGAAAAGGAAAACGAAGAGCGTATATTAGTAAGTCCTTCAGATGAACGGCGTGACCTGAGGAGCTACTAGCTAGAAACCAGTCCATTACTAACCTGTAAAAGAGGAGAGAAGCAGAGCAAAGGAAGAAGATGGCGAGAGCATTGGAGTAAGCGACGAAGATGAAGTTGCTCATGCCCCTGCTCATGGCTGCTTTGCTCATGGTGCTTAGCCCCTGTTCCAAGAACTCTATCACCACCAGCACCACCACTACCCCTGAGCCGCCACCCACCATTTCCTCTTCTTTTGCCTTTTTCCCCTCCTTCTCAATCCAAGTAAAAGTCCCACTTTCCGGTCTCTATTTTGTTTCTGCAGGGAAGAAGATGTTGCATCTCTTCCAGAGAATCACAAGGTGCAGATCGCTCCCGATTCACTGGAGGTGATGGAGAAGATGTCGGAGGAAGATATATCTGGCGCACGGAGAAACAGGACCTCCGATGGTGATCTGGTTCTTTTTGGCTCCTAGCTAGCCTCGGGCCATGCTGATTTGGTTCTTTTGTTCTTTATTCCATTTCATTTCATCTACTCGTTTGTTCATTATTTTCTTCTTCTTCCCTGTACGCAAGGCCACCCCACTCCGCTAGCTGTGTCCCGTAGTCGTTGCCATTTATAACGATTTTTGGATTCCTTGTGTATGAATATGCAATGCCTTTCCAGCTTTTATCTTTTTCCTCCCCCGCCCTTTTTTTCCCTTTCCTCCAACGAAATAGATGGCACCATTTTCACCACGAAAATCTAGCGATAAGATTTGACTAGGTGATGCACATGCAATCATGCACACATCGATAACGAAATTTAATATGCTCAACACCAATCTAATATATCTTTTGTGGCGTTTATGCTCAATATTGATCTAATACATCTTTGGTAGCTTGTGGAACGCCATATTCTCTATAGGTGCTTGAGAGAATTCCGTAAGTAATCTTATGTAAAACTTCTCACTTTCAATCTGTCTTATGCTGATGCCTAAGAGAGGTTGCTGCTTTCCTCAAGAATCAGATGAGAGATTATCGCAGCACTGGCTTTTGGGGGAAGAGATATATATCTTCAAATAGGTGAGAATGAACAAGGAGCGTAGGTAATCTCACCTCAATAGGTATAAATTACTGTTGGTATTGCTTTCCTGCAATTGCAAAAAGTGGCACGACTTCCCGAGGGCTTCAACTTTCGATTATTTTTTCATTGCTTTAGGCAAGTCCGTTGAATTAGAATGGATGGGTGGTGAACCTTCTAATTGAATTACTTAAGTAATAAGTTTCTTTCGTTTCGTCTTTTTTGCTTTTCCCTTGTTTTCTCCCCTTGTCATTGGACTCCGCAAGTGCCTTTTGTCTCATCGAATCACTGTCGTAATCTTGACAATCTGCAGGTTTCTTATTTAAATGAAGTTCTTTTCAAAATTTGAATACCTCCGAACTTGTCGATTACAAATCCTATTATAAATCATTCTTTGAAGAGATGCGGATCTGCGGACTCTGAATTTATTGCAACGATGGGCCACAAAAGAAAAGGACGATTGCTTGAGCATCAAACGACAAATCAAACAAATTACGTACACGCAGATTGGGGCATGCATACCATGCCGACTGATGGCTCTTGCACAGGGGCCGAATTAAATTATCATGTTCCCTCTTCGTCGACGCAGTCGGCAGGTGGGATATGCAGTCCGGTTAGGATATTGGCAAAGCGACACAGTGTGAGGATGAATCTCAGCATGCGATATACAGACTAGAATACCTTTTATCCACCCTACATGTGAAGTAATTGGTGGGATGATCTTATGAAGTCAGGACAAAATCCGAACACAAAATTCTGGACTCAAAAAGAATTTATCGAGAAACTTCGATGAACGGGTTTGCTGAATAAATTACATGATAGGATGCATCACAGATAAACTCGAATGTGAGTGAAACCCAAGGCCTAAAATGAGCTAAAAACAATAGCAACGAAGAATACCATCACCAAGTTTTCCCAGAAATGCAAAGCTGATACAAAACCTCGATGCTTACAGAAATGAAATGCATTAACGCAGTATCATTGTAAGTAACAATATTTTTCCATTTAAATTAGACGTAAAAGCCTGACAATCAGTTGATGAGCAAATAAATTTCAAACCAAAAGCAAAAACCTAAAAGTAATCTACAATACGAGGTGATGCAGACCACTACATGGAGATAAATATTTGTGTATCTCTGAAACGCCAGTGCAGAGTGGAAACACTGGATCATACTTTGAAATCATTTTTCTTCAGTGAAAAGCTGCAACTTCCTCCTTGAAGAACTTAAGCAAGTCCCCGACACTCATGACAGAATGGTCGGATTTGTCCCTCACCCGAACACTAACCTGGAGAATAGCACACCAGAATAACAAGCTACAATGAGATAATGCAATCAACATATACTGCTAAAGCAAAACCTAATTGTCTAAGAAATTATAAACTGGGATCTCAAGTCAAATGAACTCCAAAATTTCCAAAGATTCTGGTTCAGTGAGTCAAAATGGGATGCTGTGCAGTCTGTAAAGGACTTAAACTTATGGCCCTCCTTTGAGAGGAAGTTTAGTTATCTTGTCTATTCTTTTTATACTGAGAAGGCAACTGACATGTTCAGGGCTAAGCAACTGAACGTGAATTGCCAGGAAATTACATGTAAAGATCACAAGCTAGATGTTTGCGACAAATGATTTTAACTTATTGGAAAGCAAATGCTAATCAATAATGCTTATTAACCAATGCCGATATTGGTAAAACTAGAAGAATAACTTCTGAGAAGGTCTAATAGGAAAACGTGAAATGACTAACTGATAGGAAAACCGCAGCAGCATTACTCCACAAGGAAACCTAATTTTCAGGGGACAACCACTGATAAGGCATTGCACTAATTAATGTGATTGAATACCTGTCCAGTGTTTGCCTCCTCTTCACCGACTACAAGTATAAAATTGTATTGCGCCAACTGAGCTTCCCTTACCTGCAGGCACATAAAGCACAACAATAAGTGGCTAGAATATGACAACAGAAGGATCATACTATAAAGCGGGTGAAAAGGCAAAAATGGAGTCAAACTAAATCAGGAAATATTGTATAGGATATATACAATTGCAAATTAATTCTTATTCCATTTTTAAACCAAGGTCCTGTGAGGAAAGTTGTTGTCAAGCTCTAAATTCCTTCCGCTACAGCAGCAAATGGCGGCTAGCACTGTGTTGCCATAGCCGTCAGAAACCATCAAAGGTGCTGTTTAGGGTCAATGATCATCCAACGCCATAACGAATACAGAAGTTCTCCATTGTGAAGAGAATTCCACATCCCACAATAAGAGTGATTACCCTACTCTTTTTCAAAATGTCATTCTTCATCCCTTCAGCTGATACTGAAAGCTTGAATAATTCTACTAATAAAAAGATATCTTGGAGACAAATCTACTTTAAATGCTATGCCGGAACTTAATAAATACAAAAGTAAGTTATGTAATCTGCAAGTCTCAACCTCAATGGAAAAAGGAGCACCAAGGTGTACCTTTTTCTGAATCTTTCTATCGGTTTCATCAACGTCGACATAATAACCAGCATCATGAATTTGATCCCGCACCTATAAGGAGACAATTTTAATATTAAGTGTAAGAAGCATTTTCCTGATTATTCCATGGAACCTTGGCATGTCGCTGATAATCATGAAATTGAAAAGAGCTCAACAAGAGTTAGTTTACCACTTGCACACTACATAGAAAAATATGATATCGTTCACAACTTGGGAAAACCAAATCATCCAGGCATGGCATCTTATGCAACTGTAAATAATTATAGGAATGCTGCTACAGCCTGCATCTATCTAACAAGCTAGTAAATATACCACTAGAAACAAGCACTTCATAGCGGAGTGATGCAAACAAATATTTGAAGTTACATTGTCACCACCTAGGATTAACATAAAACTTTCCAATGGCAACAGATACAATTAATTTAACATCATTCGAATTTACATTGATTTCATTATGATGCCATATGTTTTCTGTTTTTCTCCCTACTATATTTCTGAGAGAACATTAAAAGCTATAAGAGTAACATATGGATAGAGGCCAACACCAGATGTCTACCATAAGACGGGAGAAGAGGACAATACTAAGTAGCAAAACCACACACATTCAATTACTCAGCTGTTAACAAGCTAAGGACCATTAGATAAATTACCTTCAAAGCATAGGACTGAGACTTCTCTGACACAGGGCAAACAATTGCTTGACGTGGACTCAGCCAGAAGGGCCATTTCCCCTTGTAATGCTCCAAAAGTATAGCAAACATGCGCTCAACAGAACCGAGGATGGCTCTGTGTATCATAACAGGAGTCTCTGTCTTGCCTTCATCTTCTGCTGAGTAAGACAACTCGAAACGGGCAGGAAGCTGGAAATCCAACTGCAATCACAAGGATTCATCTGTCTCAAACCCTGGAGAATATCAATGACCAAGCAAGAAAGTTGCAGGTATAAAATGAAAAGAACAAATACCTGCAATGTGGCACACTGAAATTTCCTATTCAAGGCATCAGAAACACTAATATCTATCTTTGGGCCATAGAATGCACCATCTCCTTCATTTATCTGCGAAATGTGACCTATGAGTAAGAATCAATAAAAAAACATAGAGAGAAATAAATCACATGCATAAGAGCATCTCAGACAGATATTAACTGCAAGAGCAGAATAATTCTTTCAGCAAAAGCATTCTGCGGATGGATGTAGACAGGCAACTCAAGGATAGATTTAGAGAGGGAGGTAAATGGGAGTAAGGCAGCATATCCTTGAAGCATTCATTGTGAAAGAATCAAGTAGGAGAGAGACAAAATGAGGTAACGGAAGCAGATGTTCTAAGAGATTATACAACACCTTTGATCAAAAGCAATAACAAATTTGATCATGATAATTTCGTGAAAAAATCACAATTACTAAACTATAGTAACCTTGATATTACAAAAGTCAAACTTAATAATTGTGAAAAAATGTTGCCTAACTTGATTAAGGACAAAAAGAACTATAAGGTTACCTGCCATGGCTTCCCAGACTCATTTAATGCTTCGGCAAGGGCGGCCTCAGCTTTCTCCCATGTTACTATATCTCCAAGGTATTTCTCAGGTCTCTACACATCAAAACATGTCCAAGACATAATAAATTATTATAACATATAGACACAATAGACTGCAACATAATTAGCACACAAGAGACAATAGACTGCAAAATAATAGTAGACAAGCAAATAACACAACTGCATCCCACATTCCAATGGAAAGGGCAAGTGTAGAGATTAAATTCAAACCCTTGAGAAGCCAATAATCAACTTTTTTTCACAAAAATATTCTACAATTTAAAAGCCAAATACATAAATAAGGAAAGTATTTAGCACACGAATTGCATTCACCATAAGAGGATTCCATCTGCACTGCATCAATGATCTTATACAGGGAAAAGTGCCATGTTCTATATAGATGGTGAGAGAAAAAAATGCTATTTCTTGTCCATAAAGAACCTTCTAAATCTCCTGGGATGTCCACATACTTAAAAAAAGGCAAGAAAAATATTTCAGGAAATCTATGCCACAGCAAATAAATTACATTAAGGCTTGCAAAGACAGACTACAAAGGGTTTGCTTTTAGCAGAGATGTCCCACTTTGCAGCTTTCGTGGGAATGACAATATACATCTAGAAATGATTCCCTATAAAATTTACTTCAGTTCCATCTTGTTGCTCAATCAAATGAAAAGTTCCAAGAATATTAGGCAGGGAATTGGATAACTAATCATCCCAGATCCATCTGATAGTTTTAGTCAGTTTTTTCCAGTTTCCCTGCATCTTGCACAGTATGTCCTCTAAATAATTTCTACTACAAAAGATCACACATCAAGAGTTCCACCACAAATCATTATCAGCAAAAAACAATATATACGAATGGCTTGATACCATAACCAGGTCAAGAGAATCTTACTGTAGACAACTTGAGGTCAAAAGTGAAGCCAAATATTTCATAAGCATACTTGATAAACTCTAAAACGCTTATAACTTCATCTTTAATCTGCATTCACAAGAATCAAGAATTATGCCAACAAATGGTATCAAGAGGTCCAGCAAATTCATGTCGAAAAGCACAACACTCACCTGTGACTCCCTGCAAAAGATATGTGCATCATCCTGTAGCAAACGACAGCAAAACACTCTTAAACAGGGAAACAGCTAGCAAGCTAGTATGAGGTTCAGGCAAAAAAACATCTAAAAGCCAATCAAATATTTGTCATCTTCACTATAAGACCTAATTGAGTACATTCTGCCACAGAACGTCTTTCCCAAAAAGATAGTACTGGAGAAAGCCAACAAGGGAAAATTACGGTTGGGATCAAACTAATGTTGTGACACCCAAGGAGCAATATCACGGGTAGATCAAACAAAAGAACACCTGCTGAAATCTCCTGACTCGTGTCAATCCAGTAAGAGCACCACTGGCCTCATTACGATGCAAGACACCAAAATCAGCAAGCCTAAGAGGAAGTTCTGCAAAACAATGATGAAAAATCAGAATAAAAACCAATGCCAAGACAACAAAATTAAGCATCGTGGAAAAATTGCAGCTTATTGCAAAAGTCAAAGGATCTGTATAGCAAAATTTTCACCATGAACAACCTAAAAAGAGATCCAGTTAAAAGAAGAATTTCTCGTTGTACCATAGTCGTTACATAAGAAGTCACAAACTATGATTTAAAAGAAGAGGAGATCTAAATAAAAAAATCAAAGCTGAAGAAAGTCGTTTTCATTTCCAAAAGTATTGTTTGAAAACTATAGCAAAAGTCAAAGGATCCATATAGCAAAATTCTCACTGTGCAACCTAAAAAGAGATCCAGTAAAAAGAAAAATTTCTCGCTGTCAAATAGTAGTTACATAAGAAATCACAACCTATGGTATAAAAGAAGTGGAGCGGTAAATAAAAAATCAGGGCCGAAGAAAGTTGTTTTCATTTCCAAAAGCTTTGTTTGCAAATTACAAAGATTTAGTATATCCGATATGTGCTAACATTTCACCTATGGAAAGTCATTTCACCTTACAGTACGCACCTTTTATCTCACAAGAGAGTAAAGCTATTGCTCAGCTTAAGGAGAATAAGCACATCAGGGATTAAAACTACACATTTCTAACCAACTTCTAAAGTGGTAGCTAAAACAACTAGGATCACATTTTTTTTGGGGGGGGGGGGTCAAAACTAGGATCACATAAGCTCACCTCTATATGAACGAACTCTATGTTTAAACATCAAGCAGTGGCCTGGGCAATTCATTGGCTTCAATCCGAATTCTTGTTTTTCAATCTGTGCAACAAAAGGAAAGATTTACTACCGACATATAATACATGAGGAACATCAATTGGAGTATTATATGCTGTCACTCAAGATATAAAGTTTATAAGCCCTAAACAGCTTAGGATCAGCATGCATCCCTCTGCCATCAATCTACCCATTTTGTCATCTCAGGGTATATTCCATCAAAATGTGACAAAAGTCCCAATCAATTGGGCAACTATTAGACAACCTCGTCAGAAAGGTGGCTTGGAATAACTCATTAAT
This sequence comes from Eucalyptus brandiana, assembly GCA_014182725.1. Classification (NCBI taxonomy): domain Eukaryota; kingdom Viridiplantae; phylum Streptophyta; class Magnoliopsida; order Myrtales; family Myrtaceae; genus Eucalyptus; species Eucalyptus brandiana. The sequence goes on from CM024669.1 coordinate 39,051,411, forward strand.
TAGAGTCCACAAAACTCAACTAGCCAAGTGTTTGTAGCATTATGACACCAGAGTTGATCCTCTGAGGAATAAAGTCAGTTTCGCAAAATATAGGACAGACAACTAAAGGACTGAGATTGTCTAATGAAACTGGGGCTATATGAACATTCAGGCACATTATATTTTACAAAATTTTGAGTATCACAGTAGGAACTAGGCAGTAAAAGATGTAGCTATGGGCCCAATAAATTGTGTATTGGCCTCTCTCTACTTTAACTTTCTCGATGTTCTCACTAGTTTGAAAACAGAGGATCCAGAGGAATTTTTTAGACAAGAGTCTTCTTTTAATGGCATACTTTTATGTGGGCAAAACGATTTTCAATTTAAGTTACAACGAATAAGGATACGGTAAAAGGGCAAAGTACATTAGAAAAAGTTTATCTTAACAAGAATCTTCAATTTCAATTAAGAACAGGTTTTTATTCAATGCTCTTTCAGCAAAACAGGAAAAAGTCACTCAACAGATTACTCTCTTCCAGACATTTTGGTTCTTCTCAATTTGATTTTCAAGCTATTTTCTACACGAATGAAAACAATTGATAGCTTAAATCACGACTTGTCAATAAACCACCTGCCATTAGACGCCTTGCATAGTGATACATATTTCCTGGAAAGCCCTCTCCAGAAGTCATAGCCACAGTATCAAGAAGCAGTATGAACCTCACCTCAAAAACAAACATGTTCTCCTTGTAATTCGCAGCATGACCAGATGTTTCCCAAAGTTGCATGTTATACATATTTGGTGACAGCACCTGGAATAATAAGTTGATTGATTACTAAATAGCAGTGTCTATGTTCAAATAATATGACAACTCATCAAGATATCAACCTCCTGGTACCCTCGATCTCTATATTGGGATTTTATAAACTCAACGAGTTTGTTGTAGATTCGAGCTCCATGAGGAAGGAAGAACCAACTTCCAGGACTGAAATCCATAGCAAGTTGAGAATCAGAACAGTGAGAAATCAGGAGGCACTGTCAATTCTGGATATCAAGGTTGCTTACCTTAATGGATGGCAAAAGAAAAGCTCTTGTTTAGAACCTAATAACCTATGATCATATTTCTTTGCTTCTTCAAGCTGATGAATATACTCCTGCACAAATATTAAATAAGCGAATTAAAGCTAGCACCTGCAATTAGTGAACTACTGTCAGATGTCAAACCCTCTCATGTCATATAAAGTCAAGGCACTACCGCTAACAGATTTTAGTTTTTTTCTTTTTCTGATGCAAATCTATGAGGCTGTTCACACATAGGCAAGATTTGCATGAAGCCCAAAAATGAACAAAGCAAACAGTACACACCCATTCAACCCAAAAAAAAAAAAAGTATACACCTGTGCCCCTCAAGAGTAGACAAATCATTTCGATTAATTGACTAAAGATCACATGCATAAAAAGAAAATTGCTTTGGCACCACATTAACACTTGGGTAAAGATGGCTGAGTTTGGGCTGTGAAAGGAGACACTAGTTCAATTGCACAAGTCCTAACCCAACTGTTTCAGAAAGTACATAGGGCAAACAAACAATGTCACCTTCAATCTTTTCTGATCTGGGTAAGATATCCCATACACTCTTTGCAGACTTTCCCGATCTTTATTTCCCCTCCAATATGCTGAAGAAGCCTGAACTTGGAATGGTAAATGAAAAGATGTTTAACCAGCGTACATGCAATTAAGGGTATCAAATGACACCTTGGTCCAAAAAATTACATCACTATCCACATTTGTGCTCAATCACCTTCAAACAGGCAAATGCCTTAACGAAAGAAGTATTTGGTATGTGAGGCCCTCGACACAAATCAACCAAGGGACCGCACCTGTACACAGTGATAGTTTTGTCGGCAGGCAAATCTTTAATGATTTCGACCTGATTGCATAAGCAGGAGAGAGAGAGAGAGAGAGACTTGGTGTCAGGTTTTCATCTTTGCAATAATGTACTTGAAAAGAGAGGAGAAAAATTCAAACAAGGTAATTTGTCAGCTTACTGACCTTAAAAGGATTATCTGAAAACATATCCAGTGCTTGATCCCTTGACACCTCAATGCGTTCAAATGGCTGTTTTTCCTGGATCAAGAAAGTAACAGAATAGTCTTTCAATGTACCAAAGGCATTATCGCACAGATTAGGGCTCACAAAATATCTGGTCCCTACATAAGTGACATATAAGAGAGTAGGCATGAATGGGGCATGATAAAGTAGAACAGCAGAATCCTGTTGATTTGGCTTAAATCCAGTTTATTAGCACAGTTTACCACTACAATGGAAAGAGGCAGCTTATTCATATTGTAACTTTCCTGCACTTAATCAACACAGAAAAGTTCTACTACTAAACTTGGCTGGTCGTGGACCAAGAAGTCCATGAGTTGGTGAAAATGAGCCCAGAATCCAACTACAGAGTTTCATTGAATGGGGTATTATTCAATAACATAGGTATCCTCCAAGGAGTGTCACAACCCAGCCCATAATCCTCCCTCCACCTTTATATCGATTATGAAGTTGAGACCTCACTTGACGAATAAAATTTTAATGAACATAAGATTTGTTAAAATCTTCACAGCATGAACTTTCGAATGTTTCTCCAAAGCTACTTATCACAAAATAATTGTAGACTCGTGATTTTCTATCAGCAGGTTTCAATGGATTACTAAAAAAGACAAAGCTACTATAAAGATAACAAATCTCTGATGGATGATTATTACCGCAGCAGCTTTACTTGCCCCAGACTCAATTTGCTTGAAGTGGTCATCATTCAAGCCCAAGTCGTCATAGAAAGCATCATAGTAGAATCCCTGTATAATCATTTCATTGTTTTTAAGTGAAGTCTTCTATACATAAAATCTAATAAAACGGAAAAGTAGATGACCAGGGAAGAGGGATAAAACAAGAAAACAGACTTTAAATTCCATCGTTAAAATCTTAGATAAATGTAATGCTGAATATGCATGTCAATAAGCACTTAGCTATGCAATTTGCATGATGCAAATGTGCAAGCCCCTTTCGTACATGGTATAGCTTAACAATCTCCAATATCCTACTATTACTGCATGCAATACTGCACATTTTACAGCTAAATATACAAACAAAATTGCATGAGAAAATTGGACACAATATTGGATTCATGAACAACTTATGTGGAAATATCTAGCCAAATTCTGATGGGAGACATAACCCAAGCTTGGTCTCTCTAGCTGCTCTCAACAACCTAGAAATGTATAATGCATAGTGGCAGCAACATGAAGTTTTGTGTGGCATGCATAACCTATGAGACAGCGAAAAATGAAGCAACAAATAGCAAAATGCAAGTAGCAGATGTCCTATTTACCTCTCCTCTGGTGGTGCAGGGCCCGATGCAAAGCTTACAACCGTACTCCATTTCAAGTGACTACACAGTAATTAACATTCACCATCAGAGATATGTACAGAAACTCAAATGTCCTTAAACAACTGCGGACAAAGAAAAATAACAATGCTCCTAAACCTGGCCCAAAATGTGGGCACTCGAGTGCCAGAAAGTGTCACGCCCTTCGTCACTATCGAATGTGAATAACTTAAGCTCGCAGTCACCCTCGAGCGGCCTCGACATGTCCCACAGGACTCCATCCACCTGCGAGATCAGAGCATTCGCCGCCAAGCTCTTCGATATTCCCCTAGCAATATCCAGAGGAGATGTCTCCCACTTCTTCCCTTCCTTTACCGACCCATCCGGCAACGTTATCCTTCAAATCCGAGAACCAAAAGAATCCACATTGTCACAATCAAATACTACCGCACCGCATCATCTACATAGCATTCACAAACGCGCAAATACAAGCAAGGCCACAAAAGCGACCCCACATCAATCACGATACATTTACTTATGCCGCGCAACGCGTTTCGTGCAACAAACAGATTCGGGAAAGCTATAGGCGCTAACGAAGATTCGCCAAAACCGCCGGCATCATCCCTGCGGAGTGCAGATGCAGATGCAGATGCGTGTAAGCGAAGCAGCAGCATCGGGGACGTACTTGATAGGTTCGCCGGCGATGGATTGGCGTTGCGAGAGCTGCTTCGCTTTGATGGACTCGAAGAGCGCGATGCGCTTGGGAATCACTAGTTTCAGGTAGTTCTCGTCCTTCGGGTGAGCTGCCATGGCGGGCCCCGGCGGCGGCGGCGGCGGCGGAGAGGACGGAGGTGCCGGCGGTGCGGCGGCGTCGGCGGCGGCGCAGAAAGGGCGGGGGAAGAGGTGGTTGCGCAGGAGGAGGTCAGGCAAAGAGGAGAGGGCGGAACGGCGGAAACGAGAACCTCCCAAGGTTTTAGCGCATAGCATATGGCCGGACTGGTGAGTTTGGGAGAAATGCGGGTTTTTGTGCTTTATTTAGGCTTTTCTCCACTGGAGCTCCTTGGGCTTTTTCATTTTGTTTGTCTTTTTCTAATTTTTCGCTGAATTTTACATTCAAGTATTCAATTGCACTAATTTTTTTTTATTTTTTTGGAGCAATTGATGTATTTGACTAAAAATCTGAATAATTGGAGAAATTTCACATTTCTGCCGAATCAGCATTTCTCTTGTGAATTTATGGGACGATTGAAAAGAAGTTAAAGGTTTAATATAACTAAGTTAGACTTAAAAGTGACTGATTTTTATTACGAAATATATTAAATTTGATCGATCATGAATGACATTTAGCCTTACAGCACACTTTTTATGAGCGTGTGCAAAAATAGAAAAAGCAAATTAATAAAGAAAGAGAAGTGTGATTCGAGTTTATTTTTGGGAACTAAATTTGCATCATTGTATGATAAAGGAGATTTCAATTGTAAATAGAATCTAGGAAAGATTTAAGCAATTACTCAATGGTACACACAAGGGAAAATGTCTTCTTTGGAAAATTACTTTCGATGAAGAAAATGGTTGCTTTTACCCCGCTGATGGTATAGCCAAAAATGTAAAGGAAAACAATTCTTCTAACTTTAAAATTTAATTACAACTTGTGGGCTTCGACAGACGAATTCCTCTACTCAACTCTCGATGGGTGTTTCCAAAGGCGATTGCTTGGAGGACGAGGTCAGTCCGCATTTCAGTCCAATTGCTTAACGTCTGCTGAAAACCTTCATAGATCATTAAAAAAAAAAAAAAAATCACCAGATTGACTATGAGCCGAGAGGAGTGATCCACAAGTTCTTGGGGGCGGGGTCCTGTTGCGTGGGCGTCAAGCGCAAGCAGTGGCCTTTTCAATGCCTCATCGTATCGTCAAGATTCAATCCCATCCGACTTGGGCTTCCGCGATCCACGAACACTAGAGCCCACGGGCCTCTGCAACATCGTGCTCTCCTCCACCAGAAGAACATGCGTTTTGGGCCGAAAAGGAAGGACCGATTCGGCCCCGCGTTTCGTGGACTCAAGCCTGCCCGCGCGACGCAGCGGGGAGTTGTCGGACACGTAGTCAACACCGATACCGTCAACACGCAGTCCGCGAAGAGGGCCATGTTCATGTTGAATTCAACCTATGGAACGGTCAGGATCAATGAGCTGTCGGACCACATGCGCAGTATGGGTTGCGCTCTGAACCAGCTCGAGGGTCCCCATGCAGCCCATCACGAAACCCTCCAAATGAAAAAAAGACGGCCGACTGGACGTATCCCTAAGGTGAACCAACTATATGGTTCAGGATCTGTCGCATGAATTACTCCAATACAGTCGGCAAGCGCACCACGACCGTGCCCCGCATGGGCAGGTTTCGAGCGACCGGTGTTGTCGTAAAGTTATATGGTTCCAATCCATTAGATGCATTCAAAAAGGAGCCGGTTCTTTATCATTCCGACCAGCGAAAGAGATGCAACCTGCCACGTTAGCTCGATCTTAACTTTCGAAATTAGGACATTCCCCTTTCTCTCATTTCCGTCGATACATCCTCAACCATGGAGTCCCGCATCGAAGGCCAAGAAGTCGATACTGGGGGGAGGGGGGGTTGAATAGAAAAGAAAAGGAGGCGACAACACGACTGCACAAGCGGCCACGATCGGAGGGACCACGGGCTCATGTGGCGAAGGGGGCCGGGAAGCCGATCCGGCGGACAATGCTGGCCTAACCATTCCCACTTTAAAGGTGGGCAACCCCCCGAGTGCTCGCCCTGATAAAGCCCTAACGTGGACGTCCCCATAAGGGTTTGTTCCGTGACATAATGATGGTTGGAGATACCATGTGAGTCACAAAAAACGGGTGCTTCGTAGCACGACCCTTAATGGGTCGTAAAGAGAGGGCAAGGCACGGCGTGGCGTGGCATGGCATGTTAGCTTCGGGGACAAACGCACATGCGGGTTCTTTTTATTTTTTTCCCCTGGTGCCATCGCCTTCAACCCCGAAAGACGTCCCTCCCAACTTGCTCGCCCGCCCCGCATTAACTCGCCGCACGAGCCACCATCATCGCGTGTGCATTGGCACCAATCACGGTGCCACCCAACGCTGCACCCACACGTATGGCCATCGCAACAGTACCGTACCGCGAGCCTGACCGCCACTGCTGCAGCATTAGAGCTTTACGTGCGGTACGCTGTGCACGGAACCCGCCTCGTTTTCATACCCGTGATCGTGTCGAGAGTTATTTTAGGTGCTCGGGAGAGAGAGAGAGAGAAAGAGGGAGAGAGCTGTCGTTCATCATTCTAGTTCACATGGGAGTGGATTGCAACTTGAAGTCGTGTCTTCTCTCTCATGAACCCTGGAGTTTTCTGAATAACATGTGTGTGGGTGTGGTAGGGGACCGCTGGCCGCATGTTATGATAGAATGCCTAATCTTTGCATGTTGCCCACTCACCAGATATCCCCTTCCCACCATGATCATAATGATCGTCCCCGCGTCTCCTTTGTTTTCTTCTCCCTTCTGTAGCGATGCACCCGGTCGACTCCAGCTGCCTCTGCGGGTTCTTTTCCTTTCTTGTTTTTTCACCGGGTATGGCACATACGGCTTTACTAGCACAATAACTTTTAGCCATTGTGAAAGCATAGACCTCACAATAATTTTATGATCCAAAAAAGTTAATGATCTCACTATATATTAAAAACAATCATATAAGTTTTTCTCTAACATGTGATTTCTAAGCTCTGAACTTGGCTGGACTATGGCTCGATAAATCTTCTTGGGACCACCGTAGAAAAGTAGTATGGTCATTCCGTTTTAACCGTTGCCGACATGATTTCTATGCTTTTTCAATCTATCGAACCAATCTCACTCCTCATATTTAAGTAAATTTGGTACCGTCGGCATCGGGACATGGAAATCCAACTCAGCCACGTGACTCCTATTTTTTGATTTTTTGTATGTATCGATAGCCATGTCAATAATCACTGCAAGAAAAACACGATGAGTGGACAAAAGCTTTTTCGATCAAAAAAGAAAAATCTTAGTCGCCTCAATATGCCCAAAGCCCAAAGGCAATAGATTGTTAAGTTCGTCGTCATATTTTCTTCTCCTTAAGCGAAACTTAGGCTTTTGGTCAAAAAAAAAAAAAAAAAAAAAAAAGCGAAACTTAGGCTACGAAATTCAAACGTCGTTGGCATTTACATTGAAGTTGGTTCAATTTCGAAGAAGAGGAATGCTTGACAATTGACAAATTCCAGGTTCCGCCATATTATGAGTGGGGCCCCGGCGAGAGCACCGACGTCCAGGATCGCATCTCCCGCCGTCCCCACCCGTGGGCCGGACGCGCATTCTGCGCCATTCACGTAAGCCCGGCCAAATTAAAATCTCCGCAAAACCTGCGACGGCCCCCTTTCCCCCCTCTCCTCTCTCCATCACACGCTCTCTTCGAGGCACGTGTCAGCGGGCCCCGCCCGCGTACCCGTCGAGATCGGGACACGTGTGAGGGAGGGACGCGTGGCTGTCGGGATTCGGGGATTACGAGGACAGTTGCAGATGGCGCCGACCCGACCCGGAATGGCTGGCGCGGGCGTGCGAGGGAGCTGTCAGACACGTGCGCGCTCCCCCGGCGGAGGCCCCCACCACCACGCGACGACGCCAGCTCGGCGCTAACGGCGACGTCGCTTCGACGGCACCTGCGCTGAACGGGACGCGTGGCGCCGCGAGCGAGCGGAACAGCCTGGAACGTAGGATTCCGGCGGCTATCTCTAGACCCGCTCCGCATTCAATCTGGTCCGTACGCGAGCCGGGGGTTAAACGACTGCGTTTGGGTTTCGGATCAATGCATGCACGCGTGCTTATGCATGCTCCTTTAGCATCTCTGACTAATTTCATTTTCATCTTAATCCTTTTGTTTATACAAATAAATTAGCTAATTTTTTTAGTTTAATCTCGCTTAATATGGTAGTTAATCTCGATTTTTATCATTTCTAGGAGACTTCTCATTTATGAGAGCAATTAAAGAAAAGTTGACTCGACAGTTGATTGGTCTTAGAAGATAAGAGCGAATGTTTTCTTTCTTTTTTGGGTTTAAGTCCTCTCATTAGTGAAGTGTGTTACTAGGAGGATACAAGTTTACAAAAGTATATTATATATACTTTTATATGAGTAATATAGTTGCTTACTCCATTTTTTTAGCCATATTTTTACAAGGTGAGAGTAAAAATAATGATTTTTGGGATAAATGTACTAAAATTTTTAAAAATCATTAATGGAAGTGCAATTGAGTCATAATTTTTTTTAAAAATATAATTAATTCATAAAATTTGTCTTAAAAGTATAATTGAGTATAAAAACTCTCAAAATATGAAATCAAATCCTAAAACTTGTTGAGTTGGTACAAATAAATCTTTCATTAACTTCATCCAACTTGATAATGGAAAATAATAATAAATTTTAGAATTGAATTGTACTTTCGTGACAAGATTTTAAAAATTTTAGTGCATTTATTTCATGGTTTTCCTTTGTTTTTAACTTATTGATTACAATATGTACATGGGAAATGGCAGATTAGAGCATGTAACATCACAGCAGGAAACGACATTAAGTTTTCCAGTGATGATCTCTCTCTCTCTCTCTCTCTCACTCAAATGTGCCAAAAGACAACATGGGTCGGCTCACATGGCCCGTCCTCGTGACTTCTCATCATTTAAATCTCTCTCATCTCTCGTTCGCTCCTCACGCACCAACCCCCCCCCTCCTTCGCATTTTCCTCTCCTTTCCTTTTGTCTCTGAAAATGAGAATGTCCATTAGATGCAAAACATTCTCTAACAAGCCTAAGCCATTGCCGTCGCCGCCGCGCAAGAGGAGACCCACAAGACAAGCACCACCCTCGTCGTCATTGACCACCCGTGATTTGACGGTCCGGATGAAGGTGAAGAAGCTTCAGAAGCTGGTTCCGGGAGGCCGAGGGTTGCAGCCGGATCGCCTGCTCTTGAGAGCAGCTGATTACATCCTGCATTTGAGGTCTCAAGTCAATGTTTTGCAAGCTCTTTCCAAGATTTACGATCATATATAACCCCCAGGAAGATGTGCATTGTACATCCTCCATTTCAAAAGTCGGCTGTTTATCGTACCGTTGTTGCTTTTCCTTCACCCATGTTCAAGGGGATATTTATCATGATATGACATAAGAAGGGTCCATCAGTTGCGAATGTAAGTTGTTCATTCAATCACGAATTATATACCATATGGATAATATTTCTTCTGGCTGTACTCTTGTCATAATTGGTGTTGAATATGCGCTTTTTCGAATTTATGTTCTGGCGAGCCCCCTCTACACTGAGAACAACGAAACTCTTGCGTTGAATTTTGTCCCTTCATTTTTCTCTCGTTTCCAATGTTTTTACTCATACAATTGCTCTCTTCTTTTTCTTTTCTCCAGGAAGTTGCATTTTTAGGGTTTACTGTGCATCTTATATAGGACCTGGAACCTTGTTGATTCGGTTTATATGTCATTTTTAGTCCTTTTTTTACCTAAGAATTCTAGATCTCAGGCATGTGGTTGGACAGGATATATTCTACTGTTTGGTCGAAGCTGAACAGGATATGGTTATGAGATTTGCATTTGGTATACTTTAACTCATATAAGACTCTACCAAAAACTTACATGCATGAATCGACATGCTAAACATGGTCATTTCATTAATCCTTCCTCTCCTATATGCAACTTTCCTTTCTTTTTAGTCTCCTTCTATCTGTCTTTTTTTTTTTTTCTCTGGGGGGGTGGTCTGTAGTCTCCTTCTGTCTGTTTATGAGTTGAGAATGCTCGGACTCCCAGAGTCGAAACCGACAATTATGTAAGTAGATTCCTATGTCATGCGTCGAAATCATTAGGAACAACTGCTATCCAATCGATGGAGGAAAATCATGCTGGTGAATTCCAGCTTTGACATAATGCATTATCTACTGCAAGAAGCGTGCAATTACAGCTGTGGTGTTCTTCGTTTACCTCTAGGCCTCTATGAAATATGCAAGTTTGGCCTCAATTATGCTTTTGGTGTAAGACAAAATAGTTGTAGCTCGTCTAACTATATGGTACCGCCTATGGACCGCAGTCTTAATGTCGATCTTGTCTGCAACAGAATTTCAAAGATATCTTCAGCTCTCTCGTTTTTGGTTGAAGCCGCCTCCATAAGCTTGTCCACCCCACATGATAGCACAGCAAAATTTGATCCCTGGACACGGATCTTTTATACAGTTATATCTACCATAATAAACGGAGTCAACAAATAAGTTTGATCTCTCCGTTTTCTTTCTTTCTTTCTTGGGCTTAATCTGATGAGTTTCGACTCGATAAAGAGAGATCGGTACAGAGCATTAACATTTCTCCATTTTTTTTTCCTTGACATCGGGCTGTTGTTTTTCTTTTGGATTTCTTACATCCTGCAAACAGACTTCACCGTCATGAAAGTTGGAATCGCAGAATTATGGCTGTGAAGAAAAATGTGTCTTTCGTTGGAATTTGCTATGCATTTTTTGAGAGAAGTCCGCATATGAAGTGATCATGCGACATCATGAAGAAGAACGAGAGGAATAGTCTTCTTCGAATGATGTCCTTGAAGATGCGGTTCATCGATCTTATTCAAGAGTTGAGGCAATAGTCATACTAACGTGCCTGAAGCGTAACTAAAAGAAAGACTAGAGATTGTGTGTTACAATGTATGTGCAGATCACGACGTCATTGAAGAATTATATGGGATCGCATGAGAGTGAGATGGTTACGTCTGTATCGGCAAGTTTGGATTGTTGATTTCAGTGTAGCAGATTGTTTGAAATCATAGATTGAGAATCGACCGGAAATAGCACATTCTAAGGCATGTGATGGTGATTCCAATTTTAAGATATCTTGAGAGATTCGTGATGGACCGCCTAGCTCGTGCCTCAAGCCCAAGGTCGTAGACGCCATTAACGTCGAGATTCTCACTTTCATTTCGTACTCTGACCTTTGTCGTCGGAGGGAGCGCCAGAGCAGAAATTACGATGCTAGCCGAATCCATTGTTATTTTACGGGACGCAAAATAAGGGATAACAGCAACGGGGGCTCCGTGAACATTTCGGATCCGTGCGATAATCCTCCTAGGACTATTTTCTCGGTGGAGACAGGTTCTCAAACTTTTCCAACTTGTGCGATGTTACTTCTTTCGTTAAGCACTCGGACCGGGAAACGCCGATGGATGGTCGAAATCGCCGCTGAACGCTTAGAATAATTGCCCGTGCGACTGTGGATGTTTTTGAAAAAGTTCTTTTAGCATATGTCCTATCGAGAACCCTTTTGCCCACAGAGGCCAAAAGTCGGAGAGCATCTACGCCTGCTGTCGACCCGGATAGACGATGGAATTAAATTTTTGAGAGAGCTCGAAGTGCCTGCAATTAATGGCACGTTTGGTTCGCACGAATGGCTCTGTATGTCATCACTCATCAGTCCAAGAGCTGCACAGAAATAGCTCTTCCTGTGACATAGCCATTCCTTCGACATCATGAATCGCAGTTCCTCGAAGGGATCAAAGGATAGTTAATACGTTCGCTTTTAAGATTCCATAAATGTCCTTGCGTTTTTACTAACGTCTGAAGTAGATAATTTTTTTTTTCCAAGAAATGGATTTACGTTATGTACATTAATGATATTATTTATTATAATATTGTTTAATTATAAAATCATCATATATCATGGAACAATAATTATAATATTATGAATAATCAACATATCACAACTTTACATTAATCGTAATATAATTAATTAAATCAAATGAATAAATTATTTTAATAGAATAATAGATTATAATAAATAATATATCCTTCTACAATTAATAATTATATATTCTAATTAATATTTAATAACTTGATGATTCTATCATAATCATCGTTTAGTTGATGATTAATTAATAATTGAATTATAATAGTCATTTGATATCTATATATACTACTACTACTACTACTACTATTATTATTATTATTATTATTTGATGATTACATTATATCTACAACTAAAAATTATTTATAGATGGTAATACTTTTATTAATGATTTTTAAGAATACGATGATAAAAGTAATTAGGCCCTACCGTCAGGTGTTATGAGAATTGTTTACTATTCCCCACTTATCTCCATGATTTAATGGTAAACCAATCTTGAAACAACCATTTCATTCTGCAAACCAAACTAGAGAATTACTATTCCATTCCCATTCCAACTCTGTCCTATTCCCATGAAATAGCTAGCGCAATGCATTCCTGCCTTCTTGCTTTCCTGAGAAGCAAGACATAGCATAAGGCACTTCTGCTCTGGAAGAAATGGCAAAAACGGACTGGATCACAGTTCCGTTTCAGGTCTCGCTTCTTTCCATTGCGCGGAAAGCAGGAAACAGCAAACATACTCGATCAGGTTGGAGAAAGTATCCATAATTTCGCCAACTCCGGCCAATTATGAACCTTCCTAGTTCCTACTATAGTTCAAGCTCGTGATACAAGGAGAAGGCATAAAGTTCAGTATTTCTCTGATTGCATTAGTCCTCACAAGTCGCAGCGCAGCAATCATTCACCATTGGTTTTGGACGTGCCAAATCAAAGAGCGATCGAATCGCGACGGCCCAATTCAAACATGAGACCTAGTAACACCCATGTTGAGTTACACAATGTATAAAATCATCCGCCCCATCTGAAATTTCCCAAAAATCTACACAAATAGTTTGCTCGGACATCTATCCCGATCATCATCGCATCACCCAAATAGCATACTCATCGTTTCTTCTCATGCATTATTTGGCCAAAACTGAACTGGACAGAAGAGTTGATTTTCCTCTTTTTTTCCAGGTTGTCTTTCTATCTTTCGTTTTGATACTGCACAATTCCTTATATACATACATCTGAATAATGCCTAAATTAAATAGGGTAGACCATGCCTACCTCCAGAGTTGAGGCATGAGGCGCACTCAGTGAGTTGATGGGTGCCCTGCAATTTCTCCTCAAAAAGTCATACCCTATGTTAATCACCATCTTCCTCATAAAACTCGAACCTTGCTTCGCTCTCACATACGAGTGTCCCAGTATGTAGGCAACTCCAGCTTCCCTTGCTACCATCAGTTCTCGCAGCTCCTTACATGCTGCCATATCGATCTTTGGACTCTCTGGCACGATAAACCGCACTCTCTTTTTCCTCGGCTTGATCAATGGCGGCGATCGTATCTCCCTCATCGATGATCCTGCAACTCCAACGTCATCAACATCATCCTCGCTCATTTGAATGCCATCAGCATGGGTAGCAGGAGTCCCTACAACAGTCATTTTGTCCTCGTCCTTCGAATTATCTTCATTTGCACTGCAGGGTCCTGCACCTCCAGTGCGTATAAACTCCGCGATGCTACAAACCAAATCATTTTCGAATTCCATGTCATCCTTGTGGACGTCCCTATATCCATACCGTACAATGCACCTGTAAAGCCTGTACTCCCTGGGACCGATGTGGCCCACGAGAAACCGTTCCTCTGGCCCAACATGCGGAACAGGGACAGATTTAACGCAGAGAAACACTAGGACCTGATGAAAAGCTGGAAGATTGGTGACAAAATGGGAGAATATTGCAGGAATCCCTGACACGAGCTCTGTGTGGACTAACCCAATCCCAGGCACACGTACAAAGCCGAGGCTGGGACCCAAGCTCATCAGCCAGTTGATAGAGACCTTGTTTTGAACATCATACTCATACTTTTTGAGAGTGCCATAGTGCCAGACACACATCACAATAAGGAAGATGAATGCCAGGGCAATTGGTACCCATGCTCCTTCAAGGAACTTGACAAGAGAAGCGGAGAAGTAGAGCGCTTCAATTGTTCCAAAGAAAAATACAAACGCAATTGCGACCACAACGCTCTGATGCCAGCATAGGACGATGACTAGGGACATTAGACAGGTGGTTACCAACATAACCGTTATAACTGCCAAACCTGCTCTGGGAAAAAAGGCCCATCAATAACTCGCTCAAAGCAACATCAAAATATCTTTAAAACAACAGATGAAGCTGCAATACTCAAGTTGATTAGCTCCACCCAGCTGATAATCAACTTAAGAATAAAAAAATTCAAAAGTAGGTGGAGGAGAGCACATAATATCCTCATACCTGATGCATTACCCAAGCTTTTAGTATCTCTGAAACCAATAGTGACAGCCAAGCATAATGCCATCAAGATCCAGTTAATTTCTGGGATGTAAATCTGACCGTGAATTTTTGACGACGTATGCACAATTTTAACTCTTGGAAAGCAGCCTAGAGAAGAACACTGTTTAATAATTGAAAAGGTTCCGGTGATAATAGCTTGGCTGCCCACAACAGCAGCAAGTATGGCTATTCCCATTACAGGCCATCTCAGTTTTTCTGGAAGCCAATTTAAAAGTGACATTAGCGAGATAAAATTTACCCATCATCCAAATTATTGCATATAGAAGGGACATCTACCAACCTGGCACAGAAACATAAAACCCAATTCTGGAGTAATCATCCTGTCCATGATGCATGGATAGGTAGGCAGCTTGTCCCATGTAAGCAAGAATCAGGGATGGATAAACCACAGAGGTGAATGCAATCTGCATGAAGTTAAAAATGTTTGTTGATACATCTGTTTTCTGAAGAGGAGCACTAGTAATAAATCATTCATCATCAAGTTAGAGAATTTAGATACGATAATAGCAGGGGAACTGAAGGATAATGGAGCATCTGACTGAATTCACACTCTGCAAACCTTGCCCATAAAAGAAGGGTAAACATAACAGCATTTGGCATGCCTTTTTAAAGCAGCGTCGGAAGATGAATGCTCATTTAAGTCCAGCAATTTAGACACAATGTGGATGATGCATGAGAGACTGTCAAGTACCACAGCTACCATTGACCTAATGAAGAGAACACTGAAACAAATAAGCTATGGAGTATGGACTATTGAAACTTTCCCAATTCAGCAAAATCATTTTCGGAGACAGAAAATGTCCACCCGCCTCTATGAGGAGGGCGCAGGATCACTGTAGTTATTCCATGTCAAGAACAGTTAGAACTTCGCCTCAAGAGCCAAAAATGAGTGGAGCATGATAGTTTGACTGTCTCCATCGAAGGTTAATGGCCAACTAAACTATTATTGAACTATGTGAACGAGCATTGTAAACCATTTTGAATGAAAAGACGGCTTTTTCTTCATTTATCGACAATTCAACTGACAATAACAGAAATAAAAGACAAGTTCTTACACGTTGCATGAACATTCATATCACAAGTACCTGAATTGACAGTTGGGAAAAGTGTCCAAGATCGGCAAACATAGCTTCAGAACCTGAAATTTTGAGGTTCTTGTAAATACTTGTTCCTCCAATGAAAGAAAGAACAAGTTAACTCAAATGCACATGCTTACCCGTTATACACAACAAAATCCCACCAAGGGACATCCAACCTCCCCGTTGAGTTTTCCTCAAAAACTTGTACATGTAATACGGCGACAGTGCTTGGTATACATGAGGATTCCAATGTAAGATATTGTATAAGCCTATGGCGCTGATGCAGAAAAGCCATAGCACAACCACTGGAGCAAATAAGAATCCGACCCTGTGGGTACCGTAATGTTGAAGAGCAAACAAGCCTATTAGTATGACGCATGCAACCGGAACTTCTACATCTGCAAAACTGCCACACATTCAGAAGGCAAAACAGACCAATCGCAAGCAGCTAAAATCTAGCTGCTAATGCTAAAATGCAGAGCAGTATGAAGCATTAGCCGAAATAATATAATCATAAAGGGACTATATCAAGAGGAACTGAGAAGACTAGCAGTCTAAAATTTCTCTTTTAATTAGAGTGCCTTGAAGAAGCACCACCAAATTAAAGAATTTAAAAGTTCCATGCCCAGTGCTATCATTTCAATTTTAAAAAAAAAAAAAACTTAAGGAGCAGACCTTAGTTGAAGGACTGCACATAAAAGCTAAAGTTTCATAGCATTAGTTTGGCTATTTCACCAGAACTCCAGAAGACTGTCTTATAACTTGACATTTCCCATAGATATCTAAACAGCTAATGAACCAGAAAATATC
The DNA here is from genome assembly GCA_014182725.1 of Eucalyptus brandiana. Taxonomy (NCBI): domain Eukaryota; kingdom Viridiplantae; phylum Streptophyta; class Magnoliopsida; order Myrtales; family Myrtaceae; genus Eucalyptus; species Eucalyptus brandiana. The sequence goes on from CM024669.1 coordinate 39,067,910, forward strand.
GTTCTCTGTCCAAATTGATGAAAATTGCATGTGTCATGTGGTTTAGAGCAAAACTAATCACGCCGAGTTCCTGTTCATGCACCCAGCCTACCTAGACATTTCTCCAATTCTCGAGCCGATCCGTGACACAACAAAACTAATAATATCTACCAAGGGTAATGCTACAAATATAAAGACTAAATAGAATAAGGATCTTACATTTGTGATGCTCCTTGGCCATTGACAGTTCGAGACCGGACACTGCCGAAAATACTACATCAAACAGAAAGGAAAAAAATTCATTAGTCTCCCTTACCAAAAAAAAAATGGTTCATTAGTCTCTACAGCACCACAATCCCAACTCTGATCCGTAAATGAAACGAAACAATGCCAAAATCGAGTTTTGTCCCTGAATCCAGAAAGACGGAGCCAAAAGGGGGAAAATCAAATTTTTTTATCTTCGGAACAGGAAAAAAAGAAAAGTAGCTATAATCACTTAATCTCTATAAATTTGACCAAATCGCCCGTGAAATTCGAACAATCAGCTCCAATCAAATCGATCGCCCACTTGGAACTAAATAATTTCCTCCAAAAAGTACTAGACGTCAACCGGAACAATCGAACAGTCACTTTCACCACCTGAAATAGACGGCGTGAGGATGCCATCACCAATCACCATGCAAGTCCCGATCAAGGCCAAGACGAGCAAGAGCCTCTGCAGCACCCGGTGCCTCTCCAGCGTCGACTTGAGCCTCGATCCGAAGCTCGTCTTCGGGGACAGGCGGGCGCCGTCCTTCTTGTACTCGGAGAGATCCTCGTCCGCCACCTGGCTGCTCGGCAGGAAGTTGACCCGCGCGTGGCGGCACAGCAGGGAGTAGAGGGCGAACGTGCCGCCCTCCCCGTTGTCGTCGGCCCGGAGCACGATGAAGACGTACTTGAGGAGGGGCACGAGGGTGAGCGTCCAGAACACGAAGGACAGGACGCCGAAGATCTCTTCGTTGGTCTCCGAGTGCTGGATGTCCTCCGCGAACGTGCTCCTGTACACGTACAGCGGCGACGTGCTCAGGTCGCCGTACACGACGCCGAGGCTCTGGTACGCCAGAACCAGCACCGACCTCCACGAAGCTTTCTGGAAGAAAAAAGAAAAGAAACAGAGCTCTTAGACTAACATCACAGCACCGAAACCGAAATCCGCAACACGGCGATTGCACATTCCCGGCCGGTACCTTCGCCGGATTCCGATAGGCTCCGGCTTCCGAATCCATGGCGAGCGGGTCTCAAGCGCGGTTTGAGGAGCGACGCGGAACCGGCACCACCATGTCGTTTTGTATCGGCCGAGGAGGAACCGGAATCGAAGACGACCTCCACCAGAATGTGCGGAAACGGAGCAATATAGTAAAGCGCAATAAATACGCAGCACGGGGGGGAGGGCCTAACGCGTATAAATATATTAAAAAATGGAGGAAAAACGGGAAAGGAATCGCGAATCAGCAGACGAAGGAGAGCGCTTGCGTGTGGGGAGCGAGCGGCAGTTCAACCACCGCCGGCGGATCGGTCGAGGACGAGCTCACGAAACGCCTCCCGCCCCGATGGCGACCGCGACTTGCTACTGCCGGTCGTGGGGAACTGTTTCGAGAGCCGAGGGGATCGTCATCGTCGTCATCGTCGTCATCGTCGTCTCTCGAAATCCTTCTGAAAAGGAAGTTTTAATAAATCGGGAGTTGGTTTGCGTGCGGGCGTGGGACGGTGGTGATTGATGAGCTCTCTCTCTCTCGCTCGAATTTGTTAAAAAATGTCGTGGGAAATATTTTATTGGTCACTGCGCAGGCGGGGAGGGGACAAGCGAGGAAGATGGGGACTGGTGCGAGCTCGAGATGGAGAAGGAGAAGGGGATGACGAGAGGGGAGTGTATTTACTATGTACATCAGGTCCAGTTTTTAGAATGCGTTAAGGGGAAGAAACGGGCGGGGTTTCTGCTTACACTCGTACTCCCCCCCACCTGTCCGTTTCGCCTTCGACCTAACCGCACTCACTCGATTACAAAAAAAAAAAAAATCGAGCCGCAAAAGATTTTTGAAAAATAAAAAAAAATGATTAAATATTTGAGTCGATTAAAAATATTTTATATTTAAATATTTTCAAATCACTATTATGCTGTAAAAGGAGGAGAACTCCGGCGTGGGATAAGAATCTGGCCTTTGAAGGGTAGGGCAACCTACCACACAATCTGAGGAAAAGTTTGTGCCCCGTATATTTTTCCGCCACGTGATATACTAATCCACGGAGGACTTTTTAGTAATGAATCTCGCAGCTGATTCGCATCGCGAAAAAGATGACATACGTTGTGATACTTTATGCTATACATGACGAAAGGATTCGTGGCCAGACGAGAGGATTTCTTTCCTGGCGAACAACATACGGACTTTTTATTGCCTCTGAAATCTTCTTGGCCAAAAGGTCTGGCCCTTGAAGCCACGAAATAGAAGGCCGCCTCGCTTTGCCATTCGAGCATCTTTTCATGGCCAAATGATTACTTTTTGACTACTGAATTACTTAAAAATTCCGTGGCCACGATCTCCCGCCACGACTTTTCAGGATTCTCACCGCAAAAATTGGGTTTAACCCTCTCCGCTGTTCGCAGCGAAAAAGCACACGCCCCGCCCACTTGGATTTTACCGAAGTCGTAGCAGTCTCTAGATATTTCCAGTGCATTAAATTAGTGGCACCTAATCCATCACAAGTACATCATAGCACAGATGTACAAAAGAGACGGGGGCCACTTTCGGGAGCAGCTCCGCTTTAGACAAAGGACTCGTGATAAGAGACGCGGTCCGGGCATGACCGTCGCCCTCGTTATCAATATTCCAACTTCGCACAGGAGATCAAAACAAAACAACATAAAAAAAAAAAAGAAAAAAAGCGAAAGGGCGAACGGAAGTGGGATAGCGGAACGCCGGAAGCGGAGCCCTCGACACGAAGGCTGTCGGTTCTTTATAAAGTCGGAACGCCTTTATCAAAAGTAGAATCGAAAAGGTAATGTTGATAAATGATGCCAACGGGTTATCAGTTTTCGTTCCTAAATGGCCTCCCTAGTTTTGACTAAAAACCGCTGCTGCTGGTTTCAATGGTCTGATAGGCTATCGCTAGTCTCTCCACATGATTGCGATTAGACCTAACAAATAAATCGGTCGATGATGATTCCACCTAAATAGGTTTATTTGACATGTTTTAATCAATTTTTATATAATATAAATATAGCGATTCAGAAACTGCCCTAAACCTAATCTCATCCTGTATTAATAAAAAACTTTTATTTTCATTAATTAGAGCAAAAGAGGATGAAAGAGTGACCAAGTATAGTTTAAATAAGTTACAATCCTATATATGAATCATTTATTAAATATAACGAACACATATAACTAAAAAAATGGTCTGTAGCCCATTTTGATAGGTCTAATTATAAAAATTCGTCAAGAGAGAGATGTGCCCATGTCTCCTTGCGTCATTAGCAATTTTGAATCACGTTTTCAACTCGGGTAAGTAGGACTTGTTTGTGACCTACTTCGCAGCCGATTCTCTCTACATCCTTTTTTTTTTTATCATTCGCTATATTTTATAGGAAGACCAAGCCGGCTTTCGCCAGCTCAATTCGAGAAAGTAATTACACCAATACGATCTCAGCCCCCGAGATTTCTTTTTGGGCAGGTCATTATTGCATAAGCAAGTCGATCGTCTCGAATCGCGCGCTCGTAATCACGTCCGATTGCAAGGGGGGATTTTAATAGAAATAGAAAGAAGATAAAGAGATCGACTGGAGGCTGAAAAGCGGTGGCCGCCGAATCCCCGCTTGGGTCCATGTATCTCGGCTTGAGTGTGATGACGACAACACCCGAAGCGCCGTGTCGGCCTTTCGGCTCGGGCGTGTCCGCTCTTTTGGCGCGACGCGCGCGGTGAAGGACGGAAGGTTCTCGCAGCAGCAAGTCCCGCGACGCGATTCAAGGTTGAAAGAGTGTCGTGGAGGCGAAAGAAGGAAGGCACGTTAAACGGAGTTCTGGTTGGGGAGACGTGGAGGACACCCGCACGAATTGCTGAGCTGGCCCTCCTCTCCTGACGACCCGTTTGACTCTTTTACGCGCGGGCAAGGTTGTCGGTCGCCCTATCGGATACGTCTCTACTTTCGAAATGTATGAATTCATCGTACCCAAGTAGCTACTTCCCATTCGAATTGTAGCCCCGCACCAAATCCCAACCACTCTCCACCAGCCGGGCGCCGCTCATTGTCGACGTGGATCGTGCCGCCGCATCCCGTTTGAAGTCTTAGTGGCACGACTTCGACCCTCTTTGGCCTTTGATCAATCGCTGCTCTTTTGTCCGGCGCTCTTTCTATCCACTATGGCTTCTCCGTCTAGCGCACGCTTCGTCCCCGCAGACGAGATTGATGGCATCGTAATGACCTTGATGAAGGTTGTCTCTCACGTGAAGGGACTGTATTTGAGGGTCGAGTCGGTCGGCCATGCCCAACAAGTGAGACAGAGGGGCTAGGGATATGGTTGGATACATTGATGTGTTCATTTATTTAGTATTGGTTATCATATATAGCATGATTGGCCCTAATGTATATAATTTTTGCAAACTTTTAAAAATATTACGAATTTTTTCTTTGTTTTTTTTTTTCATTTTTTATTCATTTTTCCTCCTTTTTTTGCCTACGCCAATTGCCAGCCATAGGTTAGAGCTGCCTTATTGGGCAATGGCAAGAGTTTTCTCACTTGGATCTAGCAAAGGCCATAATGCCTGAGGCACTTCGCTAGTCATTGTCAAGAACTAGCGATGAGTAGAGGGACATAAGAGAAAAGCAATAGAAAGAAAAAAAAAAAAAAAAGGAAAAATTATTTTAAAAAATATAAGAATTGTGAAAATAATTTATATCATTGCTTGTCGTATTACGTAGGACGGATGTTAGTGATTACTCGCCAAAACTAATTGGAGAGTATACATTGATAAATCATTGACATGCTTAAATTAAAATGGCCAAACTAAAAAATTTATAATTGATCTGATATCCTTATAATTTGATTTGGATTTTTTCGATATTTTTTCTTGGTCACAACAATTCTTGGTGAGGCCAAGTTAAGAATTGGGATAGTTAGGTGATTTTGAGTGAACGGGTAATTTCCAAAATTTGATCAAGGGTAGCTTAGAAAGAGAATGCCCATTTGTAAGTGAAGCCATAATATTAATGACGTTGAGGATTATATACAGGCATCTATGTGCAAACTGGATTATGTAAATTGATTTTTTTTTTTTTAACTCGACGTATCCTTTGACTTCGCTTATTAACAAATACCACCTTGTCATTGAGAATATTATGCCCGCCTAGAGAGAAATTAAATTTTACGAATCCAACTCATCCCAAATCCCAATCATTGGAAAATGCTGTTCGTCTAATTCATCACGACTCCAACGTTCATCTGCAAGAATTTTCAAGTGCAACGGCGCTTTCCAGAGCATGAGTGTACGGCCGGCAGACCGAGCCTAGAACTTTCCATTCCCCATCTGGATAAAGAGCATACGAAAACTTCAGCACCAACCAAAAAAAAAGAGCATACAAAAACTTAAATTTGGATTCCACCGTTGTGTTCGGGATCCGAGGGAAGGGAGATAATCGGGGGGCAGGGACTGAAAAGAATTAGCCCACTTTTTCAAATTTCCCATCCATACCCTTCTTATATAATCTTCTTATTTTTTTTTTAATTTCTCCAATTATACACACTCGTTTGAATTTCTCTCACTTATCGTCTTTTTTCCGAACAGAGCATTAATTGCTCAAAAGAGTTTTCCTTTGGATTGGAACAGGCAAACGGCTTCCGCAGGATCAGACTTTGCCGTATATTTTTGGCTATTACCCGTTGTCACCGTCAACAAATTGACAGACTAGAAAGATCGCGACCCCTCTTTATTATAGAATCTCAATGATTACGGCAATAAACACCAGTACGTGGTTATACGAATTTTAATCGCGTGGTTGAGGAAATCAGTTGATGATTTTACAGTCTACATATTTTAACATATCTTCGAGGTTATGCCAGAGACAATCAAGCTAGAAAATAATAGCTAGAGGCAAATGTCTAGTTCAAGCCAGAGTGGCTATCTTTTAGAGATTTTCCGAAAAGGTAAGATAGTCATAGGTTAGTGACATATCAACCATTTAAATCTCGTGATCTTGCAATATTTTTTTTTTTTTTTTTTTGTGACCCAGGGAACCCGCGCACGGCCAGCAGCCGGGGGTAAACCCTGGGGAGGAACGCAGGACCATCACCCACGCACTCCGGGTAAGATCACCACGCAGTGCTTCAATCCCCCTGCTTCGTAGGGGCTTCGAAACCGGGACCTTTGCGTTGGAGTCCAGCAGCCCTACCATCCACGCTGCCACAATGGGTGGTATCTTGCAATATATTTTTGTGTTCTGTTGTATGGACAAATTCGAAAAGCAAAAAGCAATAAGAAAATTACCTTTATGGCTAAGACGTATGGATCTCTATGGTGTGAAAATTTGCTGGACCATTACCAAACTATCTTAACAGTTTAAATGTTAGATGAATGATTAATTTAACATTTAAATATTCTATCACCTATCACACTTAGTCGGGGTTTTTTTTACCTAATACTAAGTATCGACATATTTAATTTGGGAAACAAATGAGGCTTGAAAAAATTTAAACTCAAGACCTCATACGTAATACTATGTGAGATTTTATGATATCACTATCAACCGTTTTAATAATTTAAGCTTTTACAATAGTTCATAATGGTCCTACAACATTTTGGGAGATATGGCTTGTTATAAGATGACACTTCCACAGCCAGAAAATTGCAATAAGACTTGATTTATCAAAACTCTATTACGAATCCAGATTAATGAATGTCTAATTATTTTCAACATCCGAAATCAATTGCGGACTCTCTCGTCACAATTGATTGCTTTGTCTCTGATAAGAGCTTGATGATTAAAGCCCTCAACGTGGTCCTATTAGAGTATGATCCTTTGTGGTAATCATTGATTTGCAATCATGCCTCCTCATCCAAGAAGAATGATTTCTCCTAAAATCGAATGCATCATCTTCATCTAATGTCCATCATGCCACTTCACCCAGTCCACTGTTTTGAGGGTCTTGGGATGGACATATTTTTAAAGACCGAAAATATGGTCGGGACAAAGTGGACAATTTCTGTCGATCAACTGAGTTGGCAATCTTTCTTTGATTGGTTCAGTCCATAGTCATTATTAATTTCCAATTTTATCATTTCAAGATTTTGCGAGATTGCTATTAACTGCTCTATAAACTTTAATCTTCCAATAAAAGCGTGATTTGAGATTTAAACATTATATCACTCCTCCCTAAGCTTAGGTTGGTCCTTTTGTTTAGTACAAAGAGTGGAAAATGTTTATTGTGGAGGCAAATAAGGCCTTAGAAATATTTGAATTTAGGATCTCGTGTTCTAATATCATGCGGAATTTTACGAAATTATCATCAACTTTTAAAAAAATTCAATTTAAAAATGAAAATGTTGTTTAATATTTAAATGTTATATTAAGTTTATTTTATCATACTATGGCCATCGCCCAACGACTAGCCACGGTGGCGAAAGATTTGGAAGGATGAGCACGCGATCGGATGTTACGTGATGCCCGTGTATTAAAAAAGGCTATCGCTTTGTGGAAGAGCTTTCAGAATTAGGTAAAGCACGACGAGCAATAAGATCAAGCTCGGATATATGAAAATGAGATGACTCGGCATGGTACGTTCGTCGATGTCACGTAGCACTAGGCTCGTCCCGATCCTATCTTAGCTGTCTTGAACTCTCGAGGTTGAGAATTGGTCCTCTCCTCCTTCGCTAACCAATCCCCAAGCCCAAAATCAGCTGTCGCCATCGTTGATTAATTAATTAATGTAAACTAGCAGTTTATGCACTTAAAACCGAGTTGTTACGAGGTCGCTTTCGTTCGAGTCTAAACGAAAGCTCTCGACCACGAACTGGAAATGGCGTATTAATCCACTTGACAGCGATTAGTGAGTGCTTAGCAAATATGTCATTAGATATATATATATAAATTGTAGTGAGAGTCGTATGTTTCTTGGTTTTGATTTTCTTTTTTTTTTCTTATTCAGTTGTTCTCGAAGAATTTTCATTGACCATCACCTCACATTCGTCCGAATCTACGCGGAAGCCGTCGACTGCTAATTAAAAATTGCGTATACATGCAATCCATGAGGATTAGTGGGCGTTTTGTAGATATTCCATTGGATATTTCCATGGATGAATAGGATTGTTGGGAGCATCACCCAATTGACGATTTTGTTTGCCTTTTCTTATTCTAATAATCTTCGAAGACGGCTTTCATCATGAAACGAAGGACGAGACATTTGATTAGCTCGGTCGGTCGTCGGAGGACCCCGGGTCGGGCGGATCTTGAACCCCTACTCCCTCATCATCGATGTGATGATAGTCAAAGATTTTTTAAGTCTCAGATATCGTTCTTTCCTTTTCCTTTGTAAAACTCGGTTGGTGTGCTTTCAGTGCGATGGACCTACATTTCCTGCTGGCTTCGATTGGAAAGGATGGGGCGCTTGGATCGATGGAGAATTTGAAAGTAGTTTTATGCTGAGCAGCCATTATTCGACAATTAAGAGCCGAAATAAGGGAATGGGCGGCTTCTAGAAAAGTCAAAATCAGATGGCGCCGGACAAGAGTGGGGCAAATCAATCGCACAGTCCGAATCCCAGAGGACTGTTCACGTGCACATACATGATGTCGTTCTTTTCTCGGCGATATCAATGATTTTCCATGAGTAAGTACTTGACAATATATAATCTAAGATCTTTGAATTTTTATTATGAAAAGAAAATATTTCAAGTCCGAAAGTACATCAGCAGGAGTTCGGGTAATTAGAAGGTAATAATATTGAGAAGAAGAAATATATCTTTTTTTTTTGCCATAAAATAAATGATTTTTTCACTACTACTTCTCAAAATGGTACCTTAAGATTTGTTGGTGAGCAGAGATGCAAATGCCACTCGTAACAAGTTTTGCTTTTTCTGCCAATTTTCCGTCATTCTTTGTTGGAATTTTAGGAAATTAAAATACAAAAGTGACTCTGGGTTGAGTGGTTGTCTTGTTACGAGATTTTGAAGTCATAAATCAAGGATTCTTTCACTGAGGTTAATGATACTTACAATTTATAAACTTTGAAATTTATTTCCTCAAAGACAAAAGCAACGAAGTAATGCCCGTTTTAGTATGATATTGACCCATTAACAACTCAACTCAAACCAAACCGACCCAATCTGCCTCAATCCAACCTCTCGATTGAACTATCGCACACCCCCTTGACTCTCAACTATTATTGATCAATCATATCCATATATTTTCAAACCTCATAATAGCCGTGCGGCAACACAATTTCATCTTGATCGCCCTTTCAACCGCAAGCCAAAAAGCTCACGACTTTTCCCAAGAAAAGGAGCCCAACCGGTCAATTTAGACCAATAAGTAATGGGAAACAAGCCGCACGAGTCGATGTGTCCGATTTCGGGTCCCTTTCGTCGACCTAATTTTGATCAAAGTAGCTGAACCGGGTCAATTGCACTCGGTCGCTGTCTGCTTTTTCATGCGGCGCGGGCCACCACCAGCTCGTGTGTATCACGCCCAGGACCGAAGCGACACGTGGCGGATCATCGAGGGGCTCCAGGCCGATCGATCACCTCATTTGTCGTTCAGCCAGAGGCCGATCACCCTCTCCGGTGCAGCCCACGCCGCCGTGTCTCGTACGCGCGACGAGCGCCCCTCGTTATTTCGGATTTTGACCCATCTGGAGGGGACCAAAAGCATCAAATGGAAAAGCGGGTAGTAAATTCTAGGTGTGTTTATCTGCTGTTTAAAGCGATCTTTTCGCCGAAAAAAGCGATCTTTTCACCATCTTATCAGCATTATTCAAATCCCTAAAATTGACGTACAATATTATATATGAATTTGGCAAATCCATATTTATATTTGTTTAGTATTGTCGAGTATTTCTCGTATTAAATTAAATCTGAATCACACTTTTTCGAGTATGCTTGCAAATTACGCAAAAAAAGGAACTTAAAAGGGAGAATTTCTTTCTTCTGTACAATAGCTTTTAATTGGACATTGATAAAAATTACTTGAAATCATTTTAGATACATAATATGATAGGTTGCGTGGAATCACTTTTTCGTAATATTTAAACTAGAAATTTGATTTGTTGGGAAAATTCTTTGTAGAGGGAAATTGATGTATTCGATTTTTCTAATGGTGATACATAAATATTCAAATATCGTTGATATAAATGGTTTGGCTCTTGATTTATACCTTATGGTTGTTTCAATTTTCGCTTATTAATAGGTCGTTGTCATCTAATAGACCATACTACAGTTCCCCGCCAAAACGAAAGTAGTAATCTATTATTCAGATAGAATATTGAAAGATCTCGAGGCGCTACTATAGAGACATGCTAGATTTACAAAGTTGATCAGCTGCAATTAGAGTAACTTTTATAAGCCTAGATTTACAATTGCAAATACATAATGATAATGATAATGATACTAACATGTCTTGATGTATTTGAAAAAGGAGATCTAAGACCAAGCGATCATCAACCACCTTTTTCGCCGACCATTACTAATAAATTGGTTCTATATTCTCATAATTTCATTGTTATACTTTTGCTTCCCCATCGCCCCATTTGTTTAAGCCTAGTCGATTTCAGAGTTATGCTGATTTATATTGGAATGGAGAAAGGTCTCAGATGCACAGACCTTTCTCGAAGCCTCCTCCTCCTCGTGCTTACACGGCTTGCCCCTTTCTTCCACGAGTGTACACCTTTCTTTAAATGAAATCACGTCCCCAAATGTAGAGCAAAGAAAAAAAAAAATCAGGCTCACAAGCATCGAGCGATATATTTTTATGGTCGGGTTAAATGGATCGAGACTATTCCTGGTCGGTTTTGCCACGCCAACGTGTCGGCAACGGGTAATACAACCTTGTCTTGGTAAAATTAGGTCAACTACCGGTGACTATTTTCAGTTCAACGTCTTATTAATTTGGGAAGAACCCGAAGAAAGGAGGCGTTACTTGCAGAACGTAGCACGTTGATTTCGAAAGGTTGGTCGATGAATAGATGACCGGAATGAGGAGTTGAGAGCGAACAGGTTGACTAGAGATTGGGCTCCTAAATTATTAGCTGATACCATATAATCATAGTATTGCCGACTCAACCTTGGCTAGATCCATAAACCATTTTTGTCATGTTACAAGAACTGGGAATGAGTCTGATCTTATGTCCTGTGTCGCCAGAAGAGGGCTGCGACATTTTCGTCGTAGGTTGCAAATCGTAGTTGACTTTATTTTATTTTATTTTATATTTGTGGTGAAAGTCCAAAATTGCCGACGCACTTGCCAAACGATATAAGAAAGAAAAATATGCAAGTGGATACTACGGCCGATTAGAGTAAATCGCTGCTTTGGCAGCAAACCCTAACAATGGATTGGGCATTCCTGGGATGGGCCTCTCAGTTTCTATTCAAAAAGTCAGATGTTGGGCCTAGTTTTCTTCATTACTTTGATGGTTATCAAGGCCAGCTTCTCTCTCCGATAAATGCAAAAACATGTGGGAGTCGCTCGCTCTACAACCGAATTTCTAATCCATGTGAACTAGGTCAATCACCGCTGTTGATCACAAAATTTCTGTAAGAATCAACTGCCGTGGATGGACATAATCCATGGACCTGGGTGACAAGTACTTTTAAAGGATCAATGTCGCATGAACCCAACCATCTTCACGTTGACCGAAATTGAGCGGCAGCACAGTGCCAACACGCGTCAATCGGTCGTCGGTTGAGCCAGAAATGCGTTGCGGTTTATGTGCTTTTTTAGCGCGATTCAGGGCGAGTACTACTTCTCACGATGCGGTCAGCTCCGATCATGCACGGCTGCACTGCACCAGAGCAACTTCATGACATTCTTGTGAATCCACACCCATCTAGGACCGGGCAAAGAAAATAATGGACAGCCCAGAAAATTTTCAATTTCGCTCGGACCAAATCATTGTATGTCATACCTTATTATTATTCTACTAAAGTCAATGAATTGGCTGATTCAGTATCGAATCAATTCGGGTTAGTTAGCATTAATCAAAGTTCAACGAAACATATGATTTGACATAGCAATATAGCAGCTGATCTCAGAACCATTCTGTTTGATGCTTCCTAGCTCTCGAATTGAAGGTGACACAACACCAACCAATCCTCACTTTCCCTTTTCATTTGTACAAGGGACTTGCCTATTTCACATACCCGGACACACCAAGGACACACGATAAACAGAAGGCGTTCGAAAAATTGTGGGAATAGAACGGCAAGCAACGGAGATGATGGAGAAGAACAGCCCCAGAATAAGATGGGACAAGTCGACTTTCCTTCACACATCTGAGATGATCAAATCGGCCATCAGACTCGCGTACCGCAACCCGACGTTCATTGCCTTCACGGTCCTTGCATCCCTCCCGCTGTTCCTCGTCATGCTTACCCACCAACTGGCCATCCTACGCATCTTCACGGATGCCTCGTCCCGGCTGAGGCTCGTGTCGCCCTACGCCAGCCAGAGGCTCCACATTGCCTCGGGATTGATTCAAGAAACATTAGTCAATGTCCTCCAAGCGAGCCTCCTTTACTCGGTCCCGGCTCTCCTGCTCAATCTCCTGACCGCGGTGACAACCGTGCATTCTGCGTCCACCATCTTTGCGGAAGGCCTATCGGCGTGTCTCCGGGACATGTTGAAGGACTCCATCACCAAGACAAGGTGGAAGCGGCCTCTGATAACTTCCACTCTCGTCTCATTCTTCTCCCTCATTTCTTTGGTCTGCATTGTCTCCTGGGCCGGCGTCGGCTGCTTATCCGCATCAGGGAATTTTTTGTATCTAAGTATATGTGGTATAATCTTGATCGTAGCCATGGCCAAGTGGCTGGAGTACAGAGCAGTGTGGGACGTGGCCATCGTCCTTTCGATATCGGAGGACAAGAACGTGTTCGAGGCGTTATCGATGGCGTCAAGCATAACCAAGGGCAATAGAATGAGAGGGTGCGTGCTGATGCTGCTGGATTTCGCCTGGTGCTTCGGACTCGCGGCCTTGGGCTTCTACGTGAGAGGGAGATTCTCGGCAAACTCCACGTCTGTGGCGGTCGCGGAGACCTGGCTGGTTTGCGCGGGGAAGGTGATGAAGTGGGTGGTGTGCGTAGTGTATTGCCATGACTGCAAGAGGAGATCGAGCAGGGACAAGGTCGACCTGGAAGGTGGAGAGCACGCGAAGTTGCTCCGTACAGTTTCTTCTTGAAAAGGACGATGAATGATGATGATGATGATGGTGGTGATGCGTATAGGGTGCTGCAATTTCTTGCTCTTCATTTGAATTGAGCAGAGGTGTTATCAGAGAAGCTTCTCTGATTTCATATTAATTGCAATGGTTTGGTCCAAATGGATGTTTAGAATGTTGGAAACCCCAAATTGCTTTCGTCTATTTTCGATCTCCTCAATCAAAGCTTGGAGATTTCAATATCCTAACGTCCTTATTTATTGTGAAACGCAGTCATTTCATAAAAAAATTGATTTACTCACTTTTCCATGTTGACAATATCACAATTACAAAAATTACCTTTTTGTATATGGTATATTAGATTAATACGAGTACGAAAAGGAGAATCCGCATGATGAAGAATAATCTCACGCATCTAATAACTAATGGAAATAAAGCCTCAAAATGTGATAGTTAGTTGAATGGAATTAAAAGATGTAAGGGAAATCTAATATTAGGGCATAGGCTTAATCCACATATACGAGATTGCCAGGTGAAAAAGATTAGACATTATACATATGAGAAAAGCATTTTATATGCTAGTGACATGATTGATGTGCTATAACTGGTCAATATATAATCTACATGGTATGCTTATCATCCCTTTACAGACTTTAGATTTCGAAATTGCCAACTTGTAATTGGATTGTTACATCATGGCATAGGTCTTTGCCACCCGGCATAAGCGCTGTATGAAATGTACATGTTCCAATACGGGAGGTGAATCGTTGCATGTTTCGGACTGGCCCTAGCGAATTTGCAGTATCATGAGCAGAAAAATATGCCAAAGAAGAAAAGAAATAGAAGAACAGTGGAGCAAGATAAGGACGTGGTGGCCGAAGTGGGACCTGCGATTGCTGCCGTTCTTATTGGCAGAAATGTCAAAGTCTTCCCCTTGATCTTGAGAAGTCAACTCCGTGTAGATGAAGTTGAAGACCCACCCACCCCCGAAACTAGCACGGCAGCAATGCCTGAAGGTGGAACCCAGTTGTCACAAGTCAAAGAAATGGAAATTATAATTGACTAATAATCGCATATTGTATACAACAATGAATAAATTATTCTCCTGGGTTAGGATTTAGTATTTATGTGAATATTCCACTGCACTCACGAGTCCAAATTTTATAGGAAACAAGGGCACCCCGATTGCTATAAGAATTAAAGTCCAGCTACGACTCTTTGCATTTACGCCTCTCATCTAATTCGGTCTGGTCTTATATATAGACTCAAATTTGAGACATAATTTAATAGTAATTCCATATAATTTTTTTTCGAATGTGATCATTCGTTCGACTTATGGTGCGGCAGCAAAAGCTCACCCAATTCTTGTTGTCATCTTGCTTCATATCCATTGACAATCTATTCGGAGTCTGCCCCAAATCCTCAATTTTTAATGCGTTTCTAGCAGGGACATGGCTATGCGTGAAGCAATTGATGTCTAATCGACAGAAAGAATAGAGTTTTAGCTATTGATGGAAACCGCTCTGAGAGAATCTTTCGCCTTTCTCTGTGGTGTGTGCTTTAAGAAAATAAGTGACTGAATTACAATCAAGACATTGTCATAGCATCTGGATAAATTGTGTGGGCAAAACACAATATAATAAGTCTTACAAGATGATCAAAGTGCAAACCTTAAAATACAAAATATCCGTTGGGCACGATGTAAAAGTAATGTTAAGCACATTGAAGTCCATTCATAGATTGATTTACAAAATAATATATTAGATAGAGTACTCACGCGGGCACATTGTGTTTTTCACCTTACAATTCGGTTCAAATAATAGTAGATATGTTAAAATTGACATGCTAAATAGACATAATAAGTACTGGACAGGATGTAGTCCATTAAAAAGGTGGGTTAGATTCGATACGTAAAAGTTAGCCTTTCTACTGTACCAACCAGTCTATACTTACATGTTCAGGATTTTCTGAACCCGACCCATTTAGGATCGCAGTTCCTACCGTCCTTTCAGCTACGACGACCTGCTTGAAGTCTAGGTCTCCCTTTGTCCAACCCCGAGAGGACTTAAAAAGGCTTTCGAGTCCGAGACTCCAAGACAAGATGATGCATAATGGAAGGAGCTGAAATGGACGGAGAGCGTTGCTTCCGGAGGCAAGAACTGGAGTTCTTGGACACGCTTAAAGCAGCTCTCCAACTCTACCTCCACAACTTCAACTTCATCATCTTCACTTTCCTCACTTCCGTCCCACTAATTACTTTGTTGGTGTACAGTGAAATAATCGTCCACAAGACCTTGTACGAAGTTTCAGAGTTCCTCTCCGGAACTCCCGATTACTCGTATTTCTTCGATGGGCTTCCATCAGATAGTTACGCCACGAGATTGACCCGAGAGACTCTTCCCAAGATTATCCGAGTATTCCTGCTTTACTTGGTGCCTTACCATCTGACCTCTTCAGCTTAGTCTTGACGGTCGATGCAGCGTCGGATCTGATAGTTGCAGAGAAGGAGCCGGCCAGTCTCAAGCGCGACACCATGAAAGCTCTCAAGAAGACCCGGTTCAGAGGCCCCTTCATCACATCCCTGTACGTTCACTTGTTCTCCATCTGTACTTTCACTGGGCTGATGTGGGTAGTCATAAATTACCAGGTTCTATCGAGGGATGGGTTTTCCTCTTTCTACAGCGATTCTTTCCGTCCTCCAATAGAGTACTTCGGAGAAGCCTTGTTGGGTTTAGTCCATGGAGTGGCTTTCTGTGCCCTGCTAAAGAAGTACATGGACTGGAGTGCCGAGTGGAACATGGGTTTGGTCGTTTCTATCTTGGAGGACTCCTATGGGAGTGAAGCGATGGAGGTCGCTGCTTACTTGAACAAAGGGAACAGTAAAAAGGGTGCTCTTCTGATGTTGGTGTTCTTCCTGTGGGGACTCTGTCTGAGGTTGCCATGTCTCTTTGGCAAGTGTAGCGAGAGAAATGGTGGGGTTTTGGTCATTAGTGTCGTGATGTGTCTGGTGTGTGTAGGGAATGTGTTGAAGTGGATGACTTGCTTGCTGTACTTCAATGAGTGCAAGAAGCGGGTTGTGGAGAAGAAGTTCGATGAGGAAGAAGGGAAGGGTGTTGCTCGAGCGATTGTGCAGGAGAAGATGAGGGTCGTGCAATCAGAAGCCGAAGCTGTTGGCAGTGCCTGACAAACATACGACACGGTCTCTGCATTTGCAAAGATCTACAATTCTGTACTAATCTTTATCGTTTTCATGCAAGCAAAGAACCAGCAGATGGATATGTGTTAAAATCTTCAAGTATAAAAGATCGAATGGAATCTGGCGAAATCAGGCATAAAATATATCTAGTCACTTTAATATTTTCTCCTTTCTCTTCCGTCTCCGGCGACGATTGTCTAGTCAACTGACGAATTGCTTAGGTCTTGGTTGGCATTTAGCTATTAGTCATGTCAAATGTTCATTGGGCCCGAACCATAATTTTCCAATCCAAAGAAAATTACCCAAAAAAATCCTATACATAATGCAATTACGCTAATTTAGCTCTAAACTTATTTTTTTGGCCAGTTAAGTTCTAAAACTTTTGCAATTATATTAGTTCAATTCATCTGGCCAACTAGTCGACACTAACATGACTGCCAATGATAAATTTTTAATAGTATTTTATTTTTGAATATTTTTATTAATTTTATCTTCTTCTTTTTTTCTTCCTCTCTCCTCCTCCCTCCTTCTTCCTTTGGCCCCAACAATGGGCCAAAGGGGAGGACTGACCAGTCACCGGACTAAGGCGGCCAGGTGAGCTTGCCTAGCCACCGGTGAGGTGAGGATTCAATTGGCCAAAAAAATAAATTTAGAACTGATGGATTTATTGGAATTGGGCTTACGGCCCGTCCGCTCAAGTTGGGCCCAAAAGGGCCCGGCCCACGGAATAGGGCCGTGGAAGGGGAGAGGTATAAAAGGGAGGAGAGAGAGAGAGAAGACAACTGTTGGAAAACGTACGTCTTCCCTTTCTCCCGCGCGTTTTTCTCCCGAAGAACAAGAGGCATACGGCTTCCAATTTCTTCCCTTCAAGGCATCATCGGATCGAATTTTTCCTCGGTCTTGACATTGGTGTTTAATCGTGGCTAACAAGCGTACGCTCGAATCGTGGTGTGCTTTACGATCGGTGATGCGTGTTTTCCGGGCTTCGTCTTCCGCATTGATTTAGGGGTTCGATTTAGTGTCGAATCCGGTTTCGGGATCGATTATTCCCAACATTGGTATCGAGCCCTAGTTCACGTTTTCCCGATCAATTTGATGTTTTTTGATTGATTTTTCGCAAAAGGAAGTTCGGCCGTACGGATCGGGCGACAAATCCCGACACCCGAGACTTCTTCGGCCATTTTTCTGAGTTTTCTTAAGTCAAAAACGAATTCGAAGGCACCGGGTGAAGCGCGACGTCGAGACGAGTCCGACGATGTGTCGACCGCCGCCGGGAGCCACCGCACGCGCCCACACGCGCGGCCGGAAGGCGGCTGCGCGTGGGCGCGGACGCGCGGGAAGCGGCCTTCGCCGCCGGCGTGCGCCACACGCGCCGGTGGCGAATCCAGCACGTGCGCGCCGGCGGCCGGGCCGGGCACGCGCCGGTCCGCGGACCGACGCGTGATGACGTCACTCGATGACGTCACCAACCGTCGATAACCGTCGGAGATGACGTCATTGATGACGTCGCGCGGACGACGATGCCGGCCGGTCACCGGCCGGCGACCCGACCCGACGGCGACCGACCCGACCCGATCAGCTGGGCGCGTGCCGCGCACGTGCGGCCGACGTCGCGTGACGTCGGCACGCTCACGCGCGAGGCACGTGCCGGGCCGACGTCGCGTGACGTCGGCCACCGCACGCGCGCGGCACGTGCGGCGGTTCGTCCGGCCGCGCGGCCGGTCCGACCGGCCCGACCGGTCCGTCCGATCCGACCGGTCCGACCCGCGCGCCCGTTGACCCGACCCGTTGACCCGTTGACCGACCGTTGACCGACCGTTGACTTTGACCGTTGACCGTTGACCCGAAAAAAAAAAAAAAAAAAAAAAAAAAAAAGGAATTTGTTTCTTTTTTTTCAGTCATGCCTATGTGGGTATCCATTTTTTATTCTACATTTGTTGCATGAATTTTGGAAAATTATGTATTTTCCCTTATGAAAATTATGGATTATTCCGCATTTGTTGCGGGGACTATAATGAGTTATGCGCGAGATACCGCAAGCCCGAGAAGGGACGAGGGAAATGCAAGACTTAAAAGGCTGATGTCGATTTAGCTATTTATCGGTGGCATGACGGTGATTTAGTATCACATGTGATCAAGGTCAATCGGATGATACGGAAATCATCCGGAATGGTTATCTTATCTTGGGGACTTTAAGAAGGTGCGGCTTTGATAAACACTCTTCCACCCGAATGGCAAGCGAGTGTTGGATCGGCTATGGGAGGTCAACGTGGTCCCGGATTATAGGAAGCTAGTGGAAGCTTTTGTAAGAGAATACTTATAGGATTGAGTTGGCCAAAACTTCAACCCTAGATTGAGCGCCACATGGCGCCGAGAAATGCGCCTTGGTGGCGACATGAAAGCTCTCCAAAAGTTTTTCCTTGGTTGGCAAATGTGCCTTCAGTTTTCTCAGATGTTTTGAATGATAGATTAGAAGGGACTTTCCCTATTTATCCCTTGGACTAATTTAAGATGTTTTTGATGTGAATATCTCTTTCCATGTTGATATTTTTTTTTTCCCTGTATATATATTGCTTAGTGTAATGTATAGTCGTATCATGTGAAAGCATTTTTATTTTATTGGATATAAGATTTTATTTGCTTTCGTTATTCTTTGGTTCTTTGTGGGTAATTAGCG
Source organism: Eucalyptus brandiana (assembly GCA_014182725.1). Lineage (NCBI taxonomy): Eukaryota > Viridiplantae > Streptophyta > Magnoliopsida > Myrtales > Myrtaceae > Eucalyptus > Eucalyptus brandiana. The sequence goes on from CM024669.1 coordinate 39,087,152, forward strand.
TGGGTAGTTTTAGAAGCTTTTGTAGCTTCATAGAATTGATTTTGCATATGACAATCATATTAATGATAATTTTGAGTTAGGATTTTTGGAGGATGATTGGAAACATAGTGACCTTTTGATTCTGAAGCCTTACTTGAAATTATTTATTAATATGATGGGTCTATGCAAATAGGGATGCATAAATGATAGGCATTAATTATTCGTGCATGGATGTCGATATGTTGAACGATGGTTCAAAGAACTAAGAACGTGATTGCCGATATGAACGGTAACAATTGTGAAATATTGAATAAGAAGATTCAATATGTCTTTGGAAAAGCAAGAAGCACTAGAAGCTCTTGACCATGTTATGGAAGATCTTAAGGATGCCGTGCGCCACCTTGAGTGGTAGAGGACCGCCTAACGGCATTTGAGCCGAAAACGGACATTTGCAATCTTTGGTTCTAGCTCGAAAGAGCTTTGTGCTCCAAGCGCAAGCGTATTGATTCGTTCAATATGTGGGAATGCAAAGGATCAAGTCCTTATTGCAAGAAATCAAGAGTTAACCAACACAAGAAAGGAAAACGTCCTCAAGTGAAGAAAATGTCAAGGGCGAGGTGTTACAATTGTGACAAGAAATGTCACTATGCTTACAATTGTTGTGAGTCAAAAAGGTCAACACCTCTTGTACATTTGAGAACTTTACTTATGTGTCAAGTTCAATATTATTGGCTGAATCCAATCCTTTGTGGACTGTAGATTCAGAAGTGACAGACTATGTAGAGAAGGATAGAGAATCCTTCATGGAATTCCGACAAGTACCAACCGGAACTAAGTGGATCCATATGGGAAACAACTCTAGAGGCGATGTAAAGGGATTGGCACACCGCCAATTGAACATGAGTGGTGGACGCACCTTAATGTTCTATATGCTCAGGAGATTCGTCGAAATTTTTGTGTCTGTTTTAGCGTTGGTTAAACTTGGTTTTAGTATGAACTTCCATAATAAAGGTGTAGATTTGTTTTTAGATACAAACTACTATGGTTGTGATTATTTTTCGGATGGTTTTATTGTACTAGATGTTGACTATGGTGGTGTCAATTTGTTATTCCCTTGTTTCACGTCTTCTACCTTATATGATAATGATGTGAATATGGTGGCATGCTAGACTTGGTCATATGGGCCAACAACAAATGAATAGACTAGCCAAAAAGGGCTTGTTGGGCAATATTGAAAAAGTCGATTTGTCCATAAGTGAGCATTGCCTAGTAGGGAAAATAACAATGAAACCATTTAGAAAAAGATAAAAAAAGAGCTGGATTTCCTCGCATTTAATCTATTTGGACGTCGTGGTTCAATGAATATGAGAGGAAGGCAAGGGGCTGTTTATTTCATCACTTTTATATATGATCATACTGAGTCGGACATGTCTATTTGATTTCTCATGAATCGAAGCATAAGTTGTTTTGAAGGTTTATGAACCCTGTGAGAAAATCAATTAGACAAGAAAATAAAAGCATTGAGATCCGATCGAGATTGAGAATATTTATCCGATGTGTTCGAGAAAATTATGTGATGAAAAAGGAATATAAAGATAGTTGTCTATTCCATATACTCCTCAACAAAATGGTGTTGTGGAAAGAAGAAACAGAACCCTACTAGAAATGGTTAGGTCCATGATGGTGCATGCTAACTTACCTATCACTTTTCGGAGTGATGCATTGTTAACTGCTACCTATATACTTAACCGGATGCCTTCCTGTCGCGACCTGCCCTCGGGGGGAGGGAACAGGTTTAGGGGTATTGCCTAAAGAACAGGCCTAAAGCCCATGATTAGACGCGGGCTCTCCCAAACCCATACCCCTCGTGACATTTGGATATTTCGTATGAATTTTGCATAAAAGGAGTCGCCACTAGCCTATTGGGGTCGGCTAGGAACCAAGTGAGGCATGGGAGCGTACCTCACTTTCTACGCAACCAGAGAATCTGGGGTCGGGGACTTGATTACACTAATTGGCTAATTAGTGCCCTTTCGGTACCTAATCTTGTTCATTTTATCAAAATAATTTTTAGCATGCAGCTCGAATTGTTTTTACTCATCCACAAACATATTAAAGTGATCATACGAGTACAATCTAAACACATACTATTAAACATACCATATGACTACACACATGCCATTAAACAAATCCATCACTAATCATAGCTAACGATGTCCTAATCACCATAAGACTACACACATACCATTAAACACAATAAAATATACAATCTAAACATGCGACGTAATCAAAATAAATGCATAATTACGCTTAAAACGACAACACCTGACATTTCCTAACCAAACTCTATCATTTTTGAATTTTCAAAATTTTTTGAATTTTTTAATTTTTTTTTAATTTAATTTTTTTATTTAAAATTTAAATCTCTCAAAAAATAAATCTTCGATTTCTTTTTAATTTTTAAATTTTCGATTTTTTAAAAGATTTCCGATTTTTTTTTTTTTTTAAATTAAGTTTTTTTTTTTTTTGAAATTTTTTTGAAATTTTAATTAATTTTTTTTTTTTTTAAAAAGGGTTTAAAAAAAGGGGTGAACCGGGTCGGATCTGGCCGGACCCGACCGGTTCGGCCCGGTCTGCGGATTCGGGTCCGGTCTTCGACCGGACCCGGGTTCGGCCCACAAAAGAAACACACGAATTTTTTTAAAAGAACAGGAAATGAAGGCAATTTTCGGCCCAAAGCCCATCTTGAATTTTTACTTCAGCCCATTTTCTAATTTCTATTCCCTGGTCCAACCTAATCAGCCCACAAATTAAAAAAAAGGCCCAATACGAAGCCATCTCTCTTTTTTTAGTTTTCATCTTTTTGTGTTTTCTTTTCTTTCTTTTTTTATATATATTTTTTGCGCCCTTTTCTTTAGGGCATCTTCTTCGGGCCTTCTTCTTCCCCAGCCGCAGTTCGCCGAGGCACCTGCAGCTCCTCCGCCGGTCCGACACCAACAACACCGCGAGTACCGACCACCCTAAAGGAATCGCCGACCCATCGTCTGGCTTCGGTGGTTCCGTCCGACCGACGCCGAGCGCCGCCGGCCACCTATTCCGGCAACAACTACCTTATTTCCGACGGAACGAGTCGTCGACTCAAATACATGCCAAATCTCGCGCAAACCGTTTGGAAACGCAACAAATACAGACAAAGCAACAAGGATTCAGCAAACACAGGAGCAAGAACGGGTGGGTCCGGCCTTAAAACGCGAGCTACTCCTCGGTTTTCTCTGAGGAATTTTATCGAACACGTGGTATGCACTACCAAACCCGAAGGATTCTGGCTCCACCGAACGCCGGTCATGCTTCGGGGGTCTTGAAACATGATATAAAAGGACACGGGAGCAAAGTGCAAAGGCGACTTGGACTGGAGCTCACGAGAACCGGTCGACCGTGAGCTCCGGCCCAGCGTTTTTCGGAAACGAGATCGCGGGGTTCGAGAGACCTACCTCGTCCGGTGATGGGCTACGGCGGACAACGGCCGGCGAACGAACTTACGGCGACGACGGGCTACTCCCTCGAGCTTCCCGCCTCCGGTTCGGCCTCTTCACTCCTCGGTATTTCTCTCTCGCTTCCTCTCGGTCTGGTTTTTTTTTTTTTTTTTGTGGTTAATTTCTTTCCCTCCTCCCTTTTGACGTTCTTCCTCCGTGCGTTTTCACGCCTTACTCTCCAGCGACATCTTTTGCCGAAGCCTCCCACCGATGAACTCCACCTCGGAATTTTGCCCTACGGACCCTGGTAAAAATTTGGACGAATCGACAACAACACCCAACGCCGCGTCGGCCGTCACCAAGCCATCTTGGCTCACCACCGCAAAACCAAATTCGCCTCCAACGTCGCGAAAACTCGAATTCAAGGAAGAGGAAGCCGCGGCTTGATGGTTCCGGCTAGGAGACGCAAGCTCGCGTCGGGGTGGGCGAGCGATGTTCGGGCGAGGTGGGTTCGAGTCTCCTTCTTCCCGGTCACTCTCCGTTCCTACCCCTCTCCTTCCTTCAAGCTCTCTCGCCAAAGGCCCTCTCAAATCTCTCTCGGCCAATTTCCTCTCTAATCTCTTTCGGCCAATTTCCTCTCTAATCTCTCTCGGCCAATTTCCTCACTCTCTGTCGGCCAATTTCTTTACTCTCTGTCGGCCAATTTCTTTACTCTCTGTCCCCTCCCTTTGATCCTCCCCTCCGTGTTTTTATACTTCCTGCAGGTATCCTGAGCGAAGACCCCCTGCCGTGCCAGCTGGTTGCTCGCTCTACTTCCTCGACCCGCGGATCGCGCCGAAAGCCCTGCCATACCGATCCTCCGCTTCGCCTCCTCTTCATCTTTTTTCTTTTCTTTTTTTTTTTTTTTTTTTGCAGGAACTTGCGCAAAGACTACGGCCGAGCCAGCTGCCGGTCGGCTACTCCCGACCCGCGGATCATGCCGCGCCCCTGCCACACCGATCCTCTGCTGCTGTCTCTTCTCATGAAGGCTTTTGCGACTCGTCTCTGATAGCACTGACCATGACACATAGCTTGCAATCTCTTCTCATCGATCATGTTTAACTGCTCATGCCTATGCTGCATCCACTCAGTCTCATCAAGCGCAGATTGGGAAAGGACCCTTAAAGAAGGGACTTCAACTTCAACAGGCAAGACCGCCTCCATCCCGTACACGAGTGAGAAAGGAGTTGCCCCCGTGGAGGTTCGGATAGAAGTTCGGTACGCCATTAGCGCGTAAGGGAGCCTATCGTGCCAATCACGATAATTTTCAGCGGTCTTTGATAAGATTTTCTTTATATTCTTGTTTGCTGCCTCCACTGCTCCATTCATCTGAGGACGGTACGGTGACGAGTTCAAATGCTTAATTCGAAACTCACTGAACAAACAATCTACAACTCTGTTATTCAAATTAGTGCCGTTGTCGGTAATGATCGCCTCTGGCACCCCATAACGAGCGATAATGTCACGACGAATGAATTTTGCCACATTCTTGGCAGTAACATTAACATACGAGTTGGCCTCGATCCACTTGGTAAAATAGTCTATCGCCACCAAGATAAATCGATGCCCATTTGAAGCTTTGGGGTTAATGGGTCCGATCACGTCAATTCCCCACATTGAAAAGGGCCAGGGTTGAGACATTTGGTGAAGTTCAATTGGAGGGGCATTTATCCTGTCTCCATAAATCTGGCACTGGTGACACCGTCGTACGTGTTGAATGCAGTCAGACTCCATGGTTAGCCAATAATAACCGAGTCGCATGATCTTTCTTACCAAGAAGTGTCCATTCATATGGGGGCCACACTCCCCTTCATGTATCTCTTTCATCAAACGATCGGCTTCTTTAGCATCGACACACCTTAGCAATGTTGAGTCAAAGGACTTTTTGTAGAGGACATCTCCACTGGTGAAAAATTTCGATGCTAGCTTTATCAAATGCTTTCTGTCTGCTGCTTCACTTCCTTCGGGGAATTCACCTTTCTGCAGATACTTCAAGATGTCGTGATACCAAGGTTGTCCATCCGATTCCTCTTCAACCGTCATACAATAAGCCGGGCGTCGGAGGATTTCAATTCTCAGTGGTTCAATGTCCAAGCCTCCAGTTACTTGCAACATCGAAGACAAAGTAGCTAGGGCATCAGCAAACTGATTTTGAGACCTTGGTAAATATTTTAATGATATTTCTCGGAATTCTTCCATCAACTCCCCAAGGAACTCATGATATGGAATCAATTTAGAATCCTGCGTTCGCCATTTGCCTTCGGTCTGTAAGATGATAAGGGTTGAATCACCATAAACTTGCAACTTCCGAATCTTCATATCAATGGCGGCCTGGAGACCGAGAATGCATGCTTCATATTCGGCGATGTTATTCGTACAAGGAAATGTCAATTTAGCGGCGACGGGGTAGTGTTGTCCATCTCGGGGAAATAAGGACCGCCCCGGTACCGAGACCCTGCACTAAGTTAATCGCACCATCGAAGTACATCGTCCATGTGTCACTGGATACAAGTAGAATTCGCTCTTCTACATCGCTATCCTCATCAGATGCTCTGGACCTCTCGGAATTTTCTGCCAACATGTCTGCTATGGCTCGACCTTTGACAGACTTTTGTCCCAAGCTTTGAACATCAAACTCAGAAATTAAGATTTGCCATTTGGCCAACTTGCCAACCAAAGCCGGCTTCTCTAAGAGATACCCGATAGGATCGTTTTCGAGTCACCAACAAGATTCGGTGATGAAGTGTATACCGCCGTAGCCTTTGTGCAAGACCCAAATTAAAGCCACACAAGTTCTCTCAACTTCCGTATAGTTCATTTTGGAAACGGTGAACTTCTTGCTCAAGTAGTATATCGCGCATTCTCTCCCGTCATTTGGTCTCTTCTGGGCTAACATAGCTCCCAATGACTCGTCATGTATGGTTAAATACAAAATCAAGGGAATTTTAGGGAGTGGGGGCACTAAGACTGGTGCGTGAGTGAGATAATGTTTTATCTTCTCAAAGGCACCCTGGCACTCGGCATTCCACTCAATCTTCGCATTCTTTTTCATGAGCTTGAAAAATGGCTTCGCCGTTTGGATAACCGACAAATGAATCTCGCCACATAATTAAGTCGACCCATCAGCCGCGAACTTCTTTGACGGTAGTCGGGGGTCGTAAGTCGCAAATGGCTTTAACTTTCGACGGATCAATCTCTATGCCCCTACTACTAACCATGAATCCTAATAGTTTCCCAGATTTCGCTCCAAAAACGCATTTGGCGGGATTGAGGCGCAACTTGAACTTCCGCAGACGTTCAAACAACCTTCGCAAGACTTTAACATGATCTTCACCACGTCTCGATTTCGCAATCATGTCGTCGACGTATACTTCGATTTCCTTGTGCATCATGTCATGGAATAACGTGACCATGGCCCTTTGATACGTTGCCCCAGCATTCTTTAGACCGAAAGGCATCACTTTGTAGCAGAAAGTTCCCCAAGGAGTTATGAATGATGTTTTGCTTCTGTCTTCCTCCTTCATACGAATTTGGTTATACCCGGAAAAGCCATCCATGAAGGAGAATAACTCAAATCCCGTTGTACTATCAACTAAGACATCGATATGTGGGAGCGGAAAGTCGTCCTTGGGACTTGCTCGATTCAAGTCGCGATAGTCAACACACACCCTAATTCGCCCATCTTTCTTCATTACGGGCACGATATTTGCTACCCAATCAGGGTAACGAGTCACTTCGATAAAGTCTACTTTTAATAGTTTCATCACTTCTTCTTCAATCTTTTTGGATAACTCTGGTTTAGTTCTCCTGAGTCTTTGCTTCTTGGGTGGCATATTGGGATCCGTTGGTAAAGCATGTTCCACAATTTCAGGATCCAATCCCGGCATGTCGGCATATGTCCAGGCGAACACATCTTGATACTCTTTCAGAAGATTAGTCATTCTTTCTGCCTCTGATTCTGAGAGACATGCCCCGATCTTTACCTCCTTGACATTCTCGGCATCACCCAGATTTATGGTGATTGTTTGCTCTTCAGTCAACGGCTTCGATTCTTCGTGTCGATTCCATTCGCGCTCAATCCTCTTCTGATCGTCGTCTTCGGTGTCATCGGAACCTGAGGGACTTTCTTCATGCACATCTGAGTCACATGCGTCCTTATCATGATTATGCATAATGTAATGCCTGAGATGCGATGAGATGAGTTAGAGTAATGTCAACAACAAAGACAATGCATGTAATTTTTAAAAGGCTTTCGAAGTATTTTTTGTAAAAATTTCAAGAATTCGTCCTCATATCCTCGGATTTCCTCGTTCTTGCAAAACAGTCAAATAAGGGAGCATGTGGAGGCCTAGGCCTCAGCGACCATCATAGGGCTAGTTTGATGTGCTTCCACATGTCCTTAATAAAACATGTGTCTATTTTATTGGATGAAGAAAGATAAGGCCGTATCTTAACACACACCACCCTCGATCAACGGCTCAAGATCGGGGTTGACCCAAGTTCACGTTACAACTGACAAACACAGGAAATAAAGAAAGGAAAACTACGAGATCCCGCGCAGGGGATAAGACATAAAACGAAAGACTAGGCTAAACAAGAGTTGCCCTACTCGGAGGGACAGCCATGACTTCGAGAGGACTCGGCTTCTTCGCATGCCGGGATGGTGCATATGACATCCTTCTCGAATAGCTCGGTCACACCATAGATACCCTCCTCTTCCTCGAACAACATCCTTGGGGGTCTGGAAACGTCTCCTCCAACAACGGGAAAATGGGCTTTGATGGCCCTCGTCCTCTTCAGTCTGGGCAACGCGTTCACTCTGGTCTCTGTACCCGCCTCGGCCTCCTTGGCCATCTCGGCCACTTCGGCCTCCATGCCTTCCACGGCCTCCTCGGTTGTTATGGCCTCCCCGCTTCTCGATATATCCCAAGCCTCTTCTTTTGAAGTTTTTACGAGCTTCAACGGGTTTTCGCACACCCTGGCCATGTGATCCAAGACCCTCCCCAGGATTATATCCGTTTGCCAGCATGATTTTTCCGGCAGCTATAGCTGACCTAGACAATTTGGGAGTTCTTGTGAAAGAGCCTGCAGGCACATGAACCATAGACACCAGCTCTAATGTTTGAAAGCTGGATTCCTCGGTACATTCAGGCTCCACATAAGGGATGGCCGTCTCGTGGTAGATCTTGAAGTCGATTCTCCATGGATTGTGACAAGCCTCGTTATCTACCACAAATCGTACTTTTCGATGAAGACCGGAGGCACAAAGCACCCGCCGTGTGGATCCACGGCCTCCCTAATAGAAAATTAAAAGCGCTTGGTATATCTAACACTTGGAACGGGACTTGGAAAAGTACAGGGCCAATTAGCAGCTCAAGTTCAATTTCCCCTATCACCTCCTTCTTCATCCCATCAAAAGCCCGCACAGTTGACTTGCCAGTATGAATTCTTCCAAGATCGATCCCGAGACGGTGGAGCGTAGCCAATGGGCATATATTGAGCGCCGAACCATTATCGACCAACGCTCTACAAACAAGAGTGCTCTCATGCTTCACCGAAATGTGTAGCGCTTTGGTATGATTGGGGCCCTCTGGGGGGAGATCTTCATCAGTAAAGGAGATTTGGTCTTTCAGTAAAACGGCCCCAACAAACTCTTCCAATTGGACTTCATCGATTGATTCTGGTACATGCACCTCATTAAGGACTTTAAGCAAAATATCCCTGTGTTTCTCGGAAGATTTGAATAATTCTAAAAGGGAGATTTGAGCAGCGGCTTCCGCAGTTGATCCACCACATTGAACTCACTGGATTTTACTACGGCCAAGAATTGCTTTGCCTCCTCCTCGGTCACGGCCTTCTTTTCTACTCCTTTATCAGGGGCGTAACAGCGGCCTGATCGCGTGACAGTGTCTACCTCAGTTGTTCCGTAGTCCCAAGGTGCGCTTTGGGATCGAATTTGGGAGGATTCTCCAACACTATCACCCCATCTTTCTCCCAAGGTGGCAATTCTATCGTGACTGGCGTTGCGTTTCCTCCCGTGACTTCAATTGCCGACATCTCCTTGACCATAAGGTCGATCACCGTGGGTTCAGTAATTTCCATCTTAATATCATCAGCGGGCTCCTCATTAGGTAGTTCGATCACCGTTGGAGTTATCATAGCTATCACCCCTTCCTCATACAAAGCGGGGTTTCGAAATTCCAGGCGTAACCCTCTTTGCCCGAGCAAACTTACGAAAAGAAGAGCGAGAATGATGACGGCATTATCATGGACACGACCCCCTCCTCTTCTTCTCCGCGTCGGATTACCCCATGGCTACCATCCCGTGAACGCGGTTCAACTTCTCTTCTGGGGTCACATCATCCTGACCTTCGTAATATCCCGCTAGCACTAAGGAGTCGTACAACTTGGAAGCATCCACCACTAGAGGCTGTTGACTCACCCACGTCTCCTTGGAAATTGAGTTCACTCCCCTACATGATTTGGTAGAGGGTTCTGTTGCACATTAGGTTGGGCCTCCTTGAAAGTCAAGATCTTCTTGTCTATGAGCTGTTGAACTTTATATCTCAGCACGTTGCAATCATCCACATCATGCCCCCTTTCTCCCATGTGGTATTCGCAGGTCTTGTTCATATCGAACCTGGCGAACCTCGGGGGATTGTCCCTTGGTACTTCCTTCGCGACCATCCTCTTTTCGAGAAGCATGGGCAATAGCTTTGACGGGCGTGGCGGTGGAGAAAATCCTTTCGAAAAGGCCTTTTGACGTTATCATATGCTCGTGACGAACTACCTTGGACCACTATGGGCTTATGCGCAGTGTTGAGGACGGTCGAGGAAAAGGCGGCTCCCGCACAAGCGCTACTTCAACTGCGGCCTCCTTATCTTTTCTTGCAAGGAATTTTTTTGTGCCTCCAGTTGAAATCTTTCCCTCAACCATCGCCCATTCGACTCCTTCACCTACCTCAACTAGTTGTGAAAATGTCTGACAACCTGAGAACACTAACCCTTGGAAGTACTCGGGGGGTAATGTCTTGAGGAACAATTGTTTCATCTCCCTCTCATTCAAAGCTGGCTTTACTTGTGAGGCCATGGTCCTCCACCTTTGCGCAAAGGCCTTAAATGACTCGTTCCTCTTTTTCTCAATACGGGTCAATTCTTCCCTCGTGGGGGCGAGCTCGGTATTAAACCGGTATTCTTTGCAAGAACTCGTTGGTTAAATCTTCCCAACTAGTGAGTTCTTCAATGTCCAAAGGCAATGAACCACGTCGGAGCGATGCCTTCCAAGCTATCTTGAAATGTGTGTATGAGAAATGGTACGTTGTCGGCGTAACGAGCCATTTTCCTCATGTAATATCTCGAGATGGGTCTTAGGACATCCTGTTCCGTCATATTTTCTTGTGAACTCAGGCTCCTGGAAGTTCTCAGGGAAATTCGTTTTGGTGTATGGAGACAACCTATCAGCTCCTTTCAGCTCGTAGCCTTGCAAGGCACACAGTCGCTCCTCCATCTTTGCCAAACGTTTTTCACTATCTTCGCTTAGGCGAGGTGCTGGGTTTTCCTTCGGAGGAGGATCCAGATTGACAATGATTGGCGTGACAGAAGGAGCCTCCGTAGCAGTTTCTTTCCCCGGGGGATCAGCAACGTGCGCGCCTTCCGCTGATGCCGGAGTGGATGTTCCCGTGACGGCTACGGCGGGGGGGCTCCTTGAGCTTCGGCTTATTTCAAGCATCATCGTGGTGAGTTGGGCCAGCCCTGGTCCTCCATCTTGGTCATGCGTATGTTGGTGTCTTCGTTCTCCATTCGACTTTCGCGCGAGTGCGGGTGGGGATCTCCGCTTGGCCGTGTCGACGATCGGTAAAAGACAATCAATCGCCTAGTACCCGAATAAGGATAGATAAGCATGTGTAAGCATGGAGTAATGATTAGGCGGTCGGTCCATGACAAAGATCTAATCGCCCCAATTTACCCGTTTTATTGAAAACAAAGTTGTTACATAATGCAGGAAAAGACATGAGGAAGAGCCCCTGAACAACGAAACTAATCATGACTCTTATCTCTCGATAACGTGACTCGAGATAGATTCTTTAACATTGCAACATATGTGAGCATTGACACATTACATATCGCACTTGACTCGATCTAACTAATGAGGACAGCTCCCGCTTGTGACCGCTCCACTAACTCGAGTCAACTTCGAGGCACGCTCCTCGGTTTCTTCAAGCTTCCTTTTGAGGCGCTTAATCTCGGCTCGGTGAGTGGTCTTTAATGGCACGTCGGGAATCTTCGGGCGTAGGCTCTCTGGGATTTTATGCTTAAGGATGTATTCCATTGAGGCATAGTAGGTCTTCTCTTGTCCTTCCAACTCCTCTTCGGGCCATATCAACTTCCGGGATGGCACATATCCCACATCGACTTGACTAACGCAACGGAATCTTCGTGATCTTGGCATCCATCAGGGAAGTCTATCCTGAGCGGGTCTTCTTCAATCGTCGGTGGAAGTTGTTGAACTTCTTGGAACTGGCGAGCGACTCGGGTTGGGTGATACTCAGTGACTCCAGTAATTCCCAACAAAGGAACAGGTCCAGTAAGCCCACACACGAACCGCGCTTCTCGAACTCGGAGCCATTTGGCGTGCCATTGGAAATCTTCGGGTCCAGGATTGGTCATGAAAGCTAACCACTCGAATAATGATAATCGGGGCGAACGCCTTCCTATCTTTAAACTTCAGGATAGGGTGGCTAGAGTCAGAGATGTCGTTCACAGTCATTAAGCTACCAAACCCTTTAACGTGAGAGAAAAACCAAATTTGCAAGAGTTCAGGAGAAGCATGGAAAATTTTATTTTTGTTTTCTTTGAAACGAGTAAGGGAAAGAAAAGTTTCAGTTAGGATAGCGTTAACAAAACCCTTTCCCATACATGCCTCACGAACTACCCATGCCACGGAAGGGTTAATAGCGTTCCTACAATGTGGGAATAACACAAACCCGAAGAAGGCTAGCGGGGAAGATCCTATTCTTTTGAAAAGATGGGGCATTTTGAAAAAGCTCATTTAGGAATGAAAACGGGCAGGTCTTGCGATTAGCTTTCAAAACTTTCCTCACGTCATCCTCCTTAACTCTAAGGAAATCAGATAAGGTCGACGCATGCTCAGTCCCTACAGGTGGGCCAATCAACTCTGACACCAAAGGCTTTCCCATGGCGACACTGTATTCTTCCAGGGTTGGAGTGAGCTCGTGGTCACCGAACATGAATGTGCAAGTCTTGGGACACCATACATGCGCCAACGCTCGTACAACACCATAATGAGTTTCTATTTCTAAAAGGGGAAGTAATCGTCCGACGTAGGATCGAACCCAATCATGGCCAGTCGGGTCTAGTCTATCCCACCATGAGCGAAGCTCGGCTTTCGGGTAGCGATGATGTGAAGCTCGGGTATCCCCATCGTATTCTACTCACGATTACGATCAACCTAATTTGCCATGAACCAACCAAAAAGAAAGCGAATAAGTAAATTACAAAGGAGAGAATTTGAAAATCTTACCCAACTCATTGAGTAGCAAAGCCAATGACATAGACATACGCATGGACGGTGGTTCAATTTCTACTCTAAATGGCTCAAAATGGAGCCATGGGATCACCGGACTGAACCAGCAAGGTTGCGGCTAGGTCGGGTTACCCATGACTCCGGCTTCGTCAAAGAACCGACCCGTGTCGCGCGGTTGCAGACCGGGGTGGGTACCTTCAACGTGAAGAAAGAAATTTCGGGGTTAAGGTGGGCGACTCGTACTACGCGGTTGTAGTCGGAGTGGTATCCACCTCAACACCATCCTAGGTGATCCTATGCGGCCCAGTCCGGCGGGTTGTGTGTGCTATGGTGTAGTGCAATGCAGGAGACTCATGCATGACAGTTTTAAAAAAACAATCAGCACTTCAAACATAAATAAACCATTCACTCTTGCGCCGCCTACAAAACAAAGGTTAGAAATCACCACCCTTCATAACTCCCATAAACAATCAACATTCAACATGTTATGGATGCACATAATATTTTCGCTGCCAAACAAAAATATTTTGAACAAGATTAATTTTGGCATAAGTCCTCTAAGGTTTAAAACCAAATCCCCAGCGGAGTCGCCAAGCTGTCGCGACCTGCCCTCGGGGGGAGGGAACAGGTTTAGGGGTATTGCCTAAAGAACAGGCCTAAAGCCCATGATTAGACGCGGGCTCTCCCAAACCCATACCCCTCGTGACATTTGGATATTTCGTATGAATTTTGCATAAAAGGAGTCGCCACTAGCCTATTGGGGTCGGCTAGGAACCAAGTGAGGCATGGGAGCGTACCTCACTTTCTACGCAACCGAGAGAATGCAGGGTCGGGGACTTGATTACACTAATTGGCTAATTAGTGCCCTTTCGGTACCTAATCTTGTTCATTTTATCAAAATAATTTTTAGCATGCAGCTCGAATTGTTTTTACTCATCCACAAACATATTAAAGTGATCATACGAGTGCAATCTAAACACATACTATTAAACATACCATATGACTACACACATGCCATTAAACAAATCCATCACTAATCATAGCTAACGATGTCCTAATCACCATAAGACTACACACATACCATTAAACACAATAAAATATACAATCTAAACATGCGACGTAATCAAAATAAATGCATAATTACGCTTAAAACGACAACACCGACATTTCCTAACCAAACTCTATCATTTTTGAATTTTCAAAATTTTTTGAATTTTTTAATTTTTTTTTAATTTAATTTTTTTATTTAAAATTTAAATCTCTCAAAAAATAAATCTTCGATTTCTTTTTAATTTTTAAATTTTCGATTTTTTAAAAAGATTTCCGATTTTTTTTTTTAAATTAAGTTTTTTTTTTGAAATTTTTTTGAAATTTTAATTAAATTTTTTTTTTTAAAAAAAAGGGTTTAAAAAAAAAAAGGGGTGAACCGGGTCGGATCTGGCCGGACCCGACCGGTTCGGCCCGGTCTGCGGATTCGGGTCCGGTCTTCGACCGGACCCGGGTTCGGCCCACAAAAGAAACACACGAATTTTTTTTAAAAGAACAGGAAATGAAGGCAATTTTCGGCCCAAAGCCCATCTTGAATTTTTACTTCAGCCCATTTTCTAATTTCTATTCCTGGTCCAACCTAATCAGCCCACAAATTAAAAAAAAGGCCCAATACGAAGCCATCTCTCTTTTTTTAGTTTTCATCTTTTTGTGTTTTCTTTTCTTTCTTTTTTTATATATATTTTTTGCGCCCTTTTCTTTAGGGCATCTTCTTCGGGCCTTCTTCTTCCCCAGCCCGCAGTTCGCCGAGGCACCCGCGGCTCCTCCGCCGGTCCGACACCAACAACACCGCGAGTACCGACCACCCTAAAGGAATCGCCGACCCATCGTCCGGCTTCGGTGGTTCCGTCCGACCGACGCCGAGCGCCGCCGCCACCTATTCCGGCAACAACTACCTTATTTCCGACGGAACGAGTCGTCGACTCAAATACATGCCAAATCTCGCGCAAACCGTTTGGAAACGCAACAAATACAGACAAAGCAACAAGGATTCAGCAAACACGGGGAGCAAGAACGGGTGGGTCCGGCCTTAAACGCGAGCTACTCCTCGGTTTTCCGAGGAATTTTATCGAACACGTGGTATGCACTACCAAACCCGAAGGATTCGGCTCCACCGAACGCCGGTCATGCTTCGGGGTCTTGAAACATGATATAAAAGGACACGGGAGCAAAGTGCAAAGGCGACTTGGACTGGAGCTCACGAGAACCGGTCGACCGTGAGCTCCGGCCCAGCGTTTTTCGGAAACGAGATCGCAGGGTTCGAGAGACCTACCTCGTCCGGTGATGGGCTACGGCAGACAACGGCCGGCGAACGAACTTCTGGCGACGACGGGCTACTCCCTCGAGCTTCCTGCCTCCGGTTCGGCCTCTTCACTCCTCGGTATTTCTCTCTCGCTTCCTCTCGGTCTGGTTTTTTTTTTTGTGGTTAATTTCTTTCCCTCCTCCCTTTTGACGTTCTTCCTCCGTGCGTTTTCACGCCTTACTCTCCAGCGACATCTTTTGCCGAAGCCTCCCACCGATGAACTCCACCTCGGAATTTTGCCCTACGGACCCACAGTAAAAATTTGGACGAATCGACAACAACACCCAACGCTGTCGGCCGTCACCAAGCCATCTTGGCTCACCACCGCAAAACCAAATTCGCCTCCAACGTCGCGAAAACTCGAATTCAAGGAAGAGGAAGCCGCGGCTTGATGGTTCCGGCTAGGAGACGCAAGCTCGCGTCGGGGGTGGCTGAGCGATGTTCGGCTGAGGTGGGTTCAGAGTCTCCTTCTTCCTGGTCACTCTCCGTTCCTACCCCTCTCCTTCCTTCAAGCTCTCTCGCCAAAGGCCCTCTCAAATCTCTCTCGGCCAATTTCCTCTCTAATCTCTTTCGGCCAATTTCCTCTCTAATCTCTCTCGGCCAATTTCCTCACTCTCTGTCGGCCAATTTCTTTACTCTCTGTCGGCCAATTTCTTTACTCTCTGTCGGCCAATTTCTTTACTCTCTGTCCCCTCCCTTTGATCCTCCCCTCCGTGTTTTTATACTTCCTGCAGGTATCCTGAGCGAAGACCCCCTGCCGTGCCAGCTGGTTGCTCGCTCTACTTCCTCGACCCGCGGATCGCGCCGAAAGCCCTGCCATACCGATCCTCCGCTTCGCCTCCTCTTCATCTTTTTTTCTTTTTTTTTTTTTTTTTTTTGCAGGAACTTGCGCAAAGACTACGGCCGAGCCAGCTGCCGGTCGGCTACTCCCGACCCGCGGATCATGCCGCGCCCCGCCACACCGATCCTCTCGCTTTCTTTGTTCTCGTTCTTTGTCTTCTTTGCTTTGCTTTCTCTCCGTCTCCGGCTCTTTTTCGCGGGTTGTGCGGGTCGTGCGAAGGCGAAGGAGGGAGAAGACCGGATGCGGGCCGGGCCGAAAAAAAAAAGAGGTTGGGCCGGCCCAACACACAGGAGGAAAAGAAAAGGAGAGATGGGTCGGGCCACAGCCGGATCCAGCCCGACCCGACCATATTCTTTTTTGTTCGTTTTTTTATTAAAGAATATTAATTAATTTTTTGTGATTAATTCCTAATCTTTAAGGCTACTTTAAATTAATTAACTTATGTGAAATTTAGGTGTCAACACTTCCAAATCAGTTGCTTCCACTCCATATGAGTTATGGACAGTTAGAAAACCGGACTTAAGTTTTCTTAAGCCATGGGGTTGTGCTGCCTATATTCATGAGTCCTCTCACAAGTTTGGGAAATTGGGTCCCAAAAGGAAATAAGAGTATTTTCATGAGATACTGTGAACACTCGAAAGGGTATGTGTTCATAGGTGAGTAGGAAAGTGGGAGTATAACTGAATTGAATCACGAGATGTCACATCCTTAGTGGATGAATTTCCTAAGAAGGGCAAAATAAGGGAAGATTGTTCCCTATTTGAAACCTTGGATCAAGATAATGATGTCGGTGGAGTTCGTCCAAGTGGGAGTAATATGAGATGTGATGAATTGAATTCAACTCATTCTCAATTGCAACCACGATGTGACAACATCATCATTACCTAATCCAAGTGGGAGCATGATGGGGAATGATGTGCTAAGTGTACAATCTCCCATACGGTAAACAAGTTGCCAAAGTATTCCCCGTCAATGTTTTGACATCGAAAGGGAAACTTTTTATGGTTGCTCCACAAGATGAGGATGAGCCAAGAAATATTAATAAGGCTCTAAATTGCCCTAATAAGGAAAAATGGATTCATGCAATGGAAGAGGAAATGGAGTCAATGAAGTTAAACCATGTTTAGGAACTGATTGATCTTCTAAAAGGACGCAGAGCTATTGGGAACAACTAGGTTCTCAAAATAAAGCGAAAGGCTGATGGCTCGATAGAAAGGCATAAGGCTCGCCTTGTGGCGAAGGGGTATAATCAACAGGAAGAAATTGATTATGAAGGATATGGGTGAGGCTGCATATATTCTTGGAGTTAAGATTTCAAGATTGTAAACCCATAGACACTCCTATTGCAAAAGGTGAAGGATTGAGCCATAGTCTGTGTCCAAGGACTCCACAAGAGAAGGAATAAAGGAAACATGTTCCTTATGCTAGTCTTTGTTGGAAGCTTGATATACACTATGATGTGTACAAGACCTGGCATATGTTTTGTAATTGGAATGGTGAGCATATACCAATCTAATCCAGGTCCAGCACAATGGAAAGCCGTTATGAGAATACTGAGGTATCTAAAGGGAACTGCTGATTAGACGATGAGTTATTAAGGAAAGGATCTGCGACTCTAAGGCTATCCTGATTCTGATTGGGGAGGAGATTTAAATGAAAGGAAATCTACTTCTGGGTTTGTTTTCTTACCGAATGATGGCACCATATGTTGGAGCCGTAAGAAACAAACATGCATAGCCTTGTCCACGATAGAAATTGAGTTTGTGGCATTATCAGCAGTAGTGTAAGAAGATGTTTGGCTTTAGAGATTTTTTGGATCATTTAGGTGTTATTGGAAGTGTTGCAGATTTGTTATTTGTTAACTGTGATAGCCAAGCAGCAAAAGCGTACACCAAAGATCCAAAATATCATGGCAAGACCAAACATATAGATACCAAGTATAATTTTGTAAAGGATATGGTTGCACGAATGAACGTGAACTTAGAGTACATATTACGCATAGAATGGTAGCAGATCCTATGACAAAGCCAATACCCAGAGATGTGTTTTGTGGCCATATGAAATCTCTAGGGTTGCGTAGAAGCTGATGTACTGAATATTGTAATTTTCCTAAGTGTTCACAATTTGATGAATTTGTGTTTTCATCATTAATGCCTATGAATCTTTGTTTGATCTTTATGCATCTTAATGCTCAGTGCATTACTTTAAGTTGAGAAGTATGTCGGACAGATGTAAGATTAGCCCACTCACACGGGTAATCGCCTCTATTTCTTGTGTGATAAATAGAGATGAGACTGCTTTTAAGCTTATTATCCGGGTGATAATCGAGAGCTCAAGCTTAAAACACGTATGTCGCCTTAAGCGAGTGTTAAGATGAGGACATAATACTTACTATGTCCGAAAGTAAAATACCCCACATATTTTACCTTATCGTCTAAGATGCCGATGTGAGTTCTGATGAATTTTTTGAATGAGTAGATACGTGAACTCAAGTTAGACATTGGGTATGTCTGAACTATCATCTGTACGGTATTGAAAGGTGTAGACATACGCTCCATGGGAAAGGAGTTAATACCGTAATACGTATTTCGTACTACGTATGCATGAGACGACCAATAAGAGTGACAAAAGTTTGATCTCAACTTTTATGTCGTGTGAGACTCTTGAGGAAGAGAGTTCCTCAATTTCTTTGTCCCCTCATGACTCTTACTTATTCTCGAGATTTCTATTTAGTGTTTGCTATCTTAGGATGTTGCCAATGGTCATGAGTGATTCGATCTAATGGGGCATTTCTAGAAAAGCAAGCTGGACTGAAATTGAGAGTTTGAAGGAAAGAGGAAGATCGATTATGGAGAATCACATTGTAGTTTTGTATTCACCGGTTAACCAATTATGACTGTCTTTGTGATAATCATAGTTGTGAATACAATATATATATCATTGTTTAAAAGAGATCAAGAGAAATATAAATGTGATCGATCGATCTAGGGTACTGCATACTAAATCTACTCAGGATGTGATGCCCATTATGAGCTGCTATATATTCCTAACAGATGCATGGCAACGAGCTCTCAAAGTATCTGGTCGCACGGATTATTCACCGGTATGAATGTTGAAGAGAGGAAAAGAGGATTCCCATCATGATAAGTGAGAGTCTATGATGGATTTTCTCTGATGGGGCTGAGTAAGGCCTGTCCGCCCATGTTGGTTTTGTACCACCATGTGCGAGTGGGAGATGATGGATTTATTGGAATTGGGCTTACGGCCCGTCCGCTCAAGTTGGGCCCAAAAGGGCCCGGCCCACGGGAATAGGGCCCGTGGAAGGGGAGAGGTATAAAAGGGAGGAGAGAGAGAGAGAAGACAACTGTTGGAAAACGTACGTCTTCCCTTTCTCCCCGCGTTTTCTCTCCCGAAGAACGATAGGCATACGGCTTCCAATTTCTTCCCTTCAAGGCATCATCGGATCAGAATTTTTCCTCGGTCTTCAGCATTGGTGTTTAATCCGTGGCTAACAAGGTACGCTCGAATCGTGGTGTGCTTTACGATCGGTGATGCGTGTTTTCCCGGGCTTCGTCTTCCGCATTGATTTAGGGGTTCGATTTAGTGTCGAATCCGGTTTTCGGGGATCAGTTATTCCCAACAAGAACTAAATTAATACAATTGCAACGAGTTTAGAATTTTTTAGATAATTTTTCATCGTGGAAACCCAGGAAATCCTCAAAGAAGCTTTTTTTTTTTTAAATCACCATTCAATACCATTTGACTTTGTCATCTTCACCTTCGCCATAACCTCCGGCAAATTCTTATAATAAGTGGGAGCCTATATATGGAATGATAATGTATTTGAGCCTCACTGGTGTAGACGGCCGGGGCTCAGCGGCTGAGAGGCGTGAGAGAGAGAGAGAGAGAGAGAGAGAGAGAGAGAGGAAGAGACGGTTGTGAGAGAGAAAATTCACTGATGAGGTGTGGAGATATTGGTGCTTTGTTTAGGTTTTCGCACACGAAAGGTAGAGAGTTCACAAAGTGATAATATCAATGAGGAAATTGATGAAATTTTACAATTATATCAATGTGAAATCTTTAAAAAAATAAATAAGGAACAATAAGAATACTAGAGATTAATGTCGGTATTTACTTCATGGGAAGAGTTAATAACAAATAATCAATTACAATTTAAGAATCAGATTACAAGCGCTCACATTCTTGAAAATTCTCGTATCTACGTTACACCCAAGCCTAAAATGTCTTCACATAAGCAAGGGCTCTATGGCTGAACCAAGAGACTCTTGGTTCTTTAAGGATGTGTTTGATAACACTTTTGTTCCCGTGAACAATTTTAAGCATTTTAAGTAATTTGATAACTATCCAAAATTTCAATTTCTGAATAGAATTAAGTGTAGCACTATCCTCAAAATTTTTACTTCAAATAATTTTCTTTTAATTTTTAAATAATTTTATTACTTTTTTTCTTTTTTTCCTTTTTTTCTCCTCTTCTTCTTCTTTTTCTTCTTCTTTAAGGTTGTCGGTCGCTAGCCTTGGGATGACTAGCGACCGGTTAGACGAGAGCCGACGACCTCACCGGAGTGTCGTCAGCTCTCGGCGAAGCCAAGCCTCGCCAGTAGTTGGACAAGTGGCCTCACCTTGGTCGGGCGATGCCGGCCTCACGGTGGCTCGGCGAGGTCAAGCCCCGCCGGTGGCTGGGTGAGCCTTTGGTGAGCTCACCGAACCTCGCCCTAGCTTGGCGAGCCTTCGACAAGCTTGCTGGACCTCGCCCAACCGGTCGCTGGCGACCGACGGCAATGGCGGCAGTTGAAGAAGAAGAAAGAGAAAAGAAGAACAAGAAAAAAGAGAAAATAAGTTGATTGATTTTAGAATTGTTCCTAGAAATAAAGAATCAACTTTTTTTTACTTCTTGATTCTGTTCCAAATCTATTTCTGAAAACAAAAAAATAGAAATTTATTCTCGGGAATAAAAATTTTATCAAATGAATTTCTGATCCAAGTTTATTCCCGAGAACAAAAGAATAAAAATTATTCCTGTTTGGCAACTCAGACCCTAAGAGTCGTCCAGTGTACATGCCAAAAGGTAAGTTCTTTTGGAGGCATTAAGAAATCCTCCCTTGGACCACCGCCTGCAGTGGCCTAGCTGGATAAGAGCCCTCATGAAGTCTACCCAGGATAGAGGGGTTCAAATCCCGCAGGACACACGGGATCTTAAGCGCGACGTCACGGTGGTGGGTCCTCCTCTAGCGTTGCCCCAAGGTTTACTCATCAGCTGCCGGCTGTACGGGGTTCCCTGGGCATCCAAAAAAAGAAATCCTCCATTGGTTAGGATTTTGTATTTGTGTGAATATTCCACTTGATTAACGAATCCAAATTTTATAGGAAACAAGGGCACGCCAATTGATATAAGAATTAATGTCTAGTTAAGACTTTCCTTTTACGCCTTATTCAATTGAATATGGTTTTATATGTAAGCTTAAATTTGAGACATAATTTAATTGTGACTCCATATACTTTTTTTTTTTCTGAACGTGATTGCTTGTCGGACTTATAATATGGCAGCAAAAGCTCACCCTATTTTTGTTGTCATCTTGCCTCGTATCCATTGAGAATCTATTTAGGATCTCCCCCAAATCCTCACTTTTTAATGCGTTTCTAGAATGAACATGGTTATTCTCGAAGCAATTGATGCATATCAATTGAAAAGAGGAGTTCTCGCTATTGAAAGAAATTGCTTTGTGCGAATCTTTCGCCTTCTTCTGCCTTGCGTGCTTTAAAAGATTAAAGTGACCGAATTACAAATGAGACAACGCCATAGCGTCTGGACAAGAATTATGAGCGAAATATAATACAATAAATCATACAAGACAATCAAAGTGCAAACCTCGAAATGCAAAGTATTCAGAGGACACCATGCAAAAGTAATGTTAAGCACATTGAAGTCTGATCATAAATTGATTTACAAAACAATATAGTAAATAGAGCGTTCAAACAAGCACATCACGCTTGTCGCTTAACAATTCAATTCAAATTAAGTATTGGGAAAATAGGTCTTAAACCGATATATGACCCAAACCCATCATATATTGATCACTTCAATTTGGATAGCCATCTTTAAATGGGTTTGAAATTTTAAGGGTTAAAATAAATGAGTCTAAATGGATTGAGTATATGATCCATTGCCAACATAAGGCCCACACACTTTCTCCCCCTTCGGCCTTACAAAATTATTTTTTAAAAAAAGAATTGGAATTATAATTTTATTTATTTATTTATTTATTTATTTATTTTTGTCTTTCTTTCTTCTTCCTTCTTTCATCTTCCGCGACGATTGGCAATCGACTAGACAAGGGACGAGCCACTGGCCTTGCTAACGTGAGGCTCAAGCCTCGTTGATTTGGTGAGACTTGAGCTCACCAAATTGGTGGGCAAGGCTCGAGACTCGCCGACCTCGAGTTTGCAAGGCTCGAGCCTCGCCGATCTAGTGAGACTTGAGCTTGCTAGCCTCGAGCTCGACAGATTAGCGAGGCTCGAGACTCGCTAGCCTCGGGTAAGGTCGAGGCATTAAGCTCGCCAATTTGGCTAGGTAGAGCCTCACTTGAGGCTAGCAAGGCTCGATTAACTAGAGTCAAGTGAGCTCAAGCCTCATCGACTTGTGGTGAGGCCCAAGCTCGCTTGTGATTGGTTGCCGGCCATCGCCATGGCTGGCGATCGAGTGAAGAAGAAGGAAAAAGAAAAAAGAAAAAGGTAATTAAAAAAGAATGTTATTTTAAAAAAATTAATTTGTTAACAAACACAAAAAAATTGTTATTTCCTTAGAAAATATTTTTCAAGAAACAAACGGAATCTCAATTATTTTAAATAAAATTATAAAAATTATCCATTACATTTAAATTGAATGAAAATAATTGTAGATGGGTCGGGTCGGGTCAGTCATGGGTCGAGAAATGTGTATGACATAAATAGGTCATAAACAAATTAAATGAGTTAATTTAGATTGGATTAGTTATCACTATCTAGTACTAGGACGGGATATAGCCCATTAAACAGGTGGCTCCGATTGGACACGTACCAACCAGTCGATCCTTACATGTTCGGGATCTTCGGAACCCGACCCATTTAGGATCGCTGTTCTTATCGTCCTTTTAGCGACGACGACCGGCTTAAAGTCTAGGTCTTCCTCTGAGAGGATTTAAAAAGCTTTCGAGTCCAAGACTAAGATGATGCATGATGGAAGGAGCTGAAATGGGTGAAGAGCGCAGCTTCCGGAGGCAAGAAGTGGAGGTCTTGGACACACTCAAAGCAGCTCTCCAACTCTACCTCCACAACTTCAACTTCATCGTCTTCACTCTCTTCACCTCCATCCCGCTATTTACTTTGTCAGTATACTATGAAATAATCGTGCACAAGACCCTGTACGAAGTTTCAGAGTCCCTCTTCGGAACTCCCGCTCACTCATATCACCTCGGTAGGCCTCGATTAGTTAGTTACGCAGAGACTCTTCCCAAGATCATCCGAATTTTTCTGCTTTACTTGGTGCCGTACCATCTCCTAGACCTCTTCAGCTTAGTCTTGACGGTCGATGCGGCATCGGATCTGATCGGTGCAGGGGAGGAGCCGGCCAGTCTCAAGAACGTCACCCTGAAAGCTCTCAAGAAGGCCCGGTTCAGAGGCCCCTTCATCACATCCCTGTACGTTCACTTGTTCTCCATCTGTACTTTCATTGGGCTGATGTGGCTAGTCGTAAATCACCAGGTTCTATTAGGGGTCGTGTTCTCCTCTCCCTACTGGGGCAGTCCTCGAAGAGGGTACTTCGGAGAAGCCTTGTTGGGTATTGTCCATGGAGTGGCTTTCATGGCCCTGCTCATGAAGTACATGGACTGGAGTGCTGAGTGGAACATGAGTCTGGTCGTTTCAATCTTGGAGGACTCGTATGGGAGTGAAGCGATGGAGGTCGCTGCTTACTTGAGCAAAGGGAACAATAAAAAGGGTGCTCTTCTGATGTTGGTGTTCTTCTTGTGGGGACTCTGTCTGAGGTTGCCATGCCTCTACGGCAAGTGTAGTGAGAGAAATGGTGGGGTTTTGGTCATTAGCGTGGGGATGTGTCTGGTTTGTATAGGGAATGTGTTGAAGTGGACAACTTGCTTGCTGTACTTCAACGAGTGCAAGAAGAAGGTTATGGAGAAGAAGTTTGATGAGGAAGAAGGGAAGGGTGGTGTGCAAGCGATGGTGCAGGAGAAGACGAGAGTCGTGCATTCAGAAGCCGAAGCTGTTGGCAGTGCCTGACAACCGTACAAGGCGGTCTCTGCTTTTGCAAAGATCTGTAATTCTGTACTAATCTTTGTCCTTTTCATGCAAGCAAAGAACCAGTCTATGGATATGTGTTCAAGTATAAGATCAAATGGAATCCGGAAAACGCGTGAAATTTATCTAGTCACTTTCTCTTACGTCTCCTAGTCAACTGACGAATTGCTTAGGTCTTGGTTGGTACTTGGCTATTAGTCATGTCAAATGTTCATGGGCCCGAACCATATTTTTCCAGTCTAGAACCAATAATGTAAGGTCTCGGGTTTTACCGGTTCATGCACTCTGATTTTAGGAGTCTAGACGATGGGGACAGAAAAATGAAAATTTTGCTTACCATCTATAAAGAAGACTTTCATGTAACTCTAGCTTAGAGGGTATCATCTTATTCAGAAGCAAGTCGTGAAAACTGAGGGTGGGCGATCACAAATTTTGTACAGGTTCCATCTCGAACTTAGAATTTATCTGTCAGAATAGGTTCATCATTTTTTGGAACTTGGAATTTATACTACATATCCTATAACTAGAACTTAGAACTTATCTTATCACGGGTTCCAAAATTGGTTTCGAAATTTACTTAGGTTTCACATATATTATTGATTGAACGATTGCAATAAATTAAAACCTTTAATGATCATCATTTGTCGCTACAATTCACTGACTATAAAGACACATGGAAAATATGAGCATCAATAAAATAAAAATTGTAGTCATAAAATGGAAATTCGGATTAATGCTTTCAAATTATATATTTATCATTGAACGATACGAGAATATCGCAAAATCATGCGAAGACGTGAACAAAAAAAAACATCAAAATTTATTCCAGGTTTTAAGTTTCAAATTCCTCAAACTAAGAATTTGGAACTTACCCACTAAAATGGGTTCCATCTTTTGAAATTTGGAACTTACCCTACATATTTTGGGATCCGAATCCTATAGATTCTCACCGATTTGGTTATTAAGTTTTAGATTCTACGCCGAAACTATGTTCATTCTTAATGAAACCAGAAATCCTCAAAAAAAGCTTTTTTTTTTTATCCCCATTCAATAACAATTTACTTTGTCATCTTCACCTTCGCCACTTCCCTCCCTCTCTTGGCCTTCCCGGTCTTCTACTTCTATGAAGTCCTTGACAAGACAGTCACTAAGCCATGGACATTATAAGCTGCCCCCTGATTATTTCAATAACCTCCTGCAAATTCTTAGAGATATTACCTGAAAAATTGTTAGGATTAGACACATAAACCCAATGAAATAGAGACTAAAGGCGAGAAAGAGAAATCGAGACACAAGATATAATCTTGTTCATCATTAAATTAAGGGCTACATTTAGCAAATGATTCTACTTTAATTAGCACCTTCCACCCTTTGTTACAATTGTAAATTATAGGAGTTAAATTATACATACTCAATGATTATTCATGGGCTTAAGCCGAAATTATAAAAGCCTTTTGGCATCTTGGGGCATTACCCCTACGACCTTGCTTGCTCATTAGGAGTGGAATTCTTGTGCATTTTTGTTGATAGGGAGTATGAATCACAACTCACTAAAAAAATTTTAAATTAGTTCAACTGGATCTATTTTGACTGGTTTCTCTTCAGCTCCTGGAGTTCTTTATTGTGAAAATTATCATCAAACTGGCATTGAAAATTACACGGGCAGGCCAATGATGTCTCTAAGGAAAGACGACGAGCTGACCAATTCAAGAGTCCAAGCTAATGAGGGCTCTTATCACTTCAGTGCATTCTTGGCCAAGTTGTCCCCTAATGGGGCTACTGCGGTCGTCCACAAACGACTACAAGCTTAAGAAATCACATGGAGATGTGCTTTTCGCTATAATATGTGGGGATGCCTCCATAGCCTTCCTGCCCTAGCCCTGTTAAGGAAGCACTTGGAATTGAGTGCCGAACGGAACACGAATGTTAGGATCATGGTTTTGGAGGATGTCCCTGGATTTCAAGCATCAGCACCCTCAGCTCTCTTTAGCAAAGGTAGCCGAAGAAAAGGGTCATTCTTAAATCTCATTTTCTTTGTTTAGGGAAGGGGTCTGAGGCAATTTTGCTTATCGTTACAGTACCGTTTTGTGCGTGCAGAATACATCGTTTTTCCTTTTCGCTGGTCTGAATCTGTTGTTGAAATGGTTGCTACTAA
This sequence comes from Eucalyptus brandiana, assembly GCA_014182725.1. NCBI lineage: Eukaryota > Viridiplantae > Streptophyta > Magnoliopsida > Myrtales > Myrtaceae > Eucalyptus > Eucalyptus brandiana. The sequence continues at coordinate 39,113,840 of CM024669.1, forward strand.
CGTTGAAGCAATCGAAGGACAGAAATCTTATGTAGAATCGGGAAGACTGAGAACATAGCGAGAGAAACGAAATTTGCAGGGAGAGGCGAGAGCAATTTTGTCCGAACTTTTCACTAGGACCAAACTTTCTTCACCTAACCTAGAGTTTAGATGAGACGACAACAGCGAACGGTAAGAAGGAAGAAAAACTTTTCTTATGCTGGTCCACAATGTGGGATTTTTTTTTTTTTTTTGGGTGTTAGACTTGGGACCATACTGGGAGTTCATGGTCGTGTTATTGAGTTCGCATGTAAGACCCCAGTTTTCTGTCTTGGCAACAGGTTTGGAATGAAACCATTGATTCAAAGACAGGATTAAGGCCACAGAGTTTGAACGAGTTAGGAAACTTTTCAGCCCCTAACAGTGAATTCAACAGAATTTAAATAGGAATGTTCACGCTATGTCTGAGAAGCATGAGAGGATGAGATGGAAAGCATCATCATCGCCCTTCTGAAGCAGAAACTCAAATTCGCTAGTACGCTCAAAGAAGCAGCCAAAATCCCTTTCAAGAATGCCAATCTCCTCGTTGTCATCCTCATTGTCTCCGTGCCGCTCTTATGTTTCTCGCTTTACTATGAAACACTTCTCCAGGAAACACTCTCAGAAACCTTCCGTGTCCTCGAAAAATCCTGTACTTCCCTCGAGAAAGATTGGCCATTTCCACTCTGCTTAACAAGAAGAGTGAGCAAAGACTTAACTTACAGGTTGATTCGTTTGGGCTTTCTCTACCTTATCCCCCTTCATCCCCTCGAGCTACTTGCATTGATTCCATCAATAACCGCATCGTCAAAAGTACATACAGAGGAAAGTCCATCAACTCTGGCTGAGCTTATGCCAACGATACACAATCACAAAGCAAGAACTAGAGGAACCATAATCACAAGCCTTCTTGTTCTTTTCTTGTCGATCTCTACACTGGTGGGATCGTTCTGGCTAGTCACAGTATGCTACGTTGTAATAAGGGGCTTGCGAGGCAGCTTCATGCTATGGACAGTATATAGAACAGCCTGTATTGGAATGCTTGTCATGTACATCGAAGCGACTGCCATATGGAATATGAGTTTTGTGATCTCAGTATTGGAGGACAGTCACGGGCCAAAAGCTATTGCACTCGCCACCAACATGATCAAAAGAGACGAGCAGTGTTTAGTTCCTTTAATGCTTGTGCTTTTCGTCTGTGGAAGTTGGTGTAGGCTGATATGCCTCAAATCTACACGCAGCCATCGGCTCGGTGTGGAATTCCTGTGTGTTTGCCTGCTTCACCTAGGCAACGTCATCAAGTTGATGGCTTGTGTGGTCTGTTTCCACAACCGCAAAGGGCGCACTCCTAAAGAGGTTGACGAAAAAGCCCTAGGATAATGTGGAAACATCCACTACATACTATTACTACTCGCCGACAGATACAATGCTCGGCAAGGTTGAGAAGTTCAAAGTCGATTTGTATATGACGCGAATGAAGGAGGATTCACTTCGACGATCAACAAGGCCTTTTAATTCTTCCAACACTCTAAGGCTATGGTATGAACTGAAACAATCTGTGAAAAATTGACTCTTTAGATTGAACTTTGAAGTAACCTCGAGCATTAATGCTGAGAGTTTCTTTTGTTTAAAGGGGCATGAGTCGTTTTAATCACAACTGGCCTGGGTCTCTCAGCAACCGAGCTCCTAGCTGAAATCCTCTCATTTGAAGCTGTATTCATCCAAATTAATGGCACCATTTCACAAGCGGGATAGTTGGCACCGTAAAGCTGTCGTTCATGACATCCTTGGCCCGACTCGTTCTTGATAATTATCCAAAAAAAGAAAAAAATCAGGAAGCTAATTGGCAACTGCATTGGCGAATTGAAAGGTCAATTCAGTAGAAACTCTTGCACAAAATAAATCGCCACAATTTAGAATGGATACTTGAGGAATAATCTTGACCCAAATTTTCACACATCAATTATATCATACACCAACTTAAAAGCTTGGAGAATTCTAGGCTCTATGTATAGACAACCGAGGCCTCACACTAAATCATCTAGTAAGGTAGAAACTATCGAATTCAACAAGAAGATCTGAAAATTATCAAGCAGAACGTATCGTCATCAATATTTCCTTTTTTGTGTGCATAATTTGAGATATGCATTGGCTCAATTTGTGCTCATAGATACATATCAATTGTTCGGTTCACGTACATCAAATAAAGTTCCACTTACAAGATAACAGGCATTGTCCCAACGGACTATTCTAAAGCCCATTTAGTTTAGCTCTATGCCTAATCTTTAAAGCTAGATGGGGCTGGTCGAAAGGGTCAGCTGCCAAAATTATGAGGGGCCGTGTCATGGCCCAATTTATGACTTCGTGTGTATGTATAGGTAGATCTCGTGCCTGGTTGAAACATGGTGATTTGCTTTTGATGGTCACTTTAAGAAATCTCTACGCATATATTGTTTATTTACATGTTAATGCTTTTTCAAGTCTCATGCATATGTTGTTCATGTATACACATATTCTCTTTTCCAATGTTTTATATATAATTAGACAAACGAAATTATGTTCCATAAAATAATAAAGCCTCTTTAACAAATGTGAATATCCGGACAAGTGGAGGAAAGTTATCAAGAGAGAGGAATTTCTATTTTTACGTGTTGCCTTCATGTTCTTATGTTTGATATAACTTTACATATCCGAATCGATTGATGTGACTAGTTATATGGTTACCATTTTATGCATATTATTACTCTTACAAAAGTTCATGTCGACACCAACATTTAGAATAATATAATAAGTATAGTTTTGACCTATGCAATGCGAGAGACATTGCTAGTTCTAGTATAAATGGAGTGGTTTTGTTTCCCGTGTTTTGTTCTAGGGTCTTTTCCCTTTTCATTAGAGACTAATTGTATGCTTATTTCGCGAAAATTGAATGATTCGAAAAATATTTTTTATAAATAATTATTTATATCGCTTGAAATAATTAGTTAATGAAAAATATTTTTATTATCATCAACAATTTATGTTTAAATATTTTCGTGAATGTTAAAAATATTTTTTGTTCATTTATTTTTGTTAGAGATACAAACAATTAATTTTAGAAAAATATTTTTTTAATTATTTATTTTTCGGGAAATTTTTAAAAAAAGCCTAATTAAACTAAAATTTTTAATTATATTTTTGTTGGGGCGGGGGTAGGGGAAGCTAATAAAAGCCTATGATAGAGAAGAGGAGGGCGATTGGCATCAACAAACGGATGGGTAAAGAGGAGTCGGTGAGACAACCCTCTTTTGATGCTAAAAGCCTACGATCTTTAACTAGGGAGAGATTAACATGACTTTGGGATTTCGAATTGAAACTTCTGACAATAAAATTCTCAAGAGAAGAATTCAAAGCGATTAAATTAATAATCTAGCAGCAATAACCTATACTAAGGACCACCACATTTATCAGGACTATTAGACACTCGCATTTATCATGACCTCTATTAGTAAAATACGCATTCATATATGATTTCCAATAAAACTTTGATGTCCCGTGTGTTTGTTGAACTTACTGAAAAGTAATTGTTCCGTTGTATAAAACATGTGCTGTATTCTACTCGAGTTAAAATGCGACAATTTTGAACCCATCACCTTTTATAAGTCAACTAATGATGTAACATATTACGAATAATTTATATGTTGAAGATATGATTGTCTCATTCAGTATTGACATAACTATGTGTAATACTCTTGTGACGTCTCATTAGATAGAACGTAATTATAAGATATGATATTTCCATAATATATTGTAGTTTAAACAATCCTATCATAATATATGTAATTATAAGTAAAGTATTAAAAAAAGTCATAAATCTATTATATTGATACCTATTCAGTTTTAGATCTCTTAATTGAACCAAGTTAGTCTTAAAATCTTGTCGCATTGGTTTCAATTTAGTTCATCTAATTTAAGTTGGAAATTGCATATGCAGAGATGCCAACCATTGTAAGTGGTCGCCAACGTTGATATAGATAATTTTTTAAAATTTTAATTTTAATTTTTTGTTATCCTTTTTATTTATTTTCTTTTACTTTCTTTTTCCTCAATTGGTCGCCATCCCGCAAGCAAGGTCTGGGCGGGTCACCAAGAATTATTGGAGAGGAGCTTATGAAAAATTTAATAAAGGGAAAGGCGGGGACGAATTTTTTTTTTCAAATTATCCTACGCGAAATATTAAATTAGCTTCTCAAGGTCACCAAGAGAATTGGGCGACGTGCATTATTGCTAATACCGGCGTCTTATCTTTCCTTCTGGTCAATATGCACGAGGCATCTCTATGGCCACGTACTTGAACTGGCGAGGACGAGATTTCCATTTTAAAATTCGATGGTCAGAAATAGAATATAAGAACGACAGCATGTGCAATTGTTATCATTATCATCAAGGATGTAAATAATGCACCTCGTTGGTCGCATGTGTATTAAGATATTTAGGGTGATCCTCGAAATTAGGAGAGTAAATTTTATATTGCGTATTCCAAGGTTTTTCTTTTTCTTTTTTTCCTTTTGCAAGGTTCGATGCCTGGATTTCCACGTTCGCACCCCGACCTCCTAGCTACTGTGCAAGATGACACATTGGCACTGTAGTTTTTAGGTTATTTTTCGACTTACAGTAAATTTTGTACAACACATTTACAGTTGATTGTGCGATTTTCTTGTTGAACTTTGAGATAGCTCACTTGACGAGGCAATAGATCTATAGCAAAAAGTAAGTAATTGAACAAATCGGATATTAGATTTACGTGCTTCGATCGATAAAACATAACTTATGAGGAGGGCAAGACAACATTTTACTATAAATCAAGTAATACAATGCATATTACAATCATACTTGAGTTATTAAAAAACTCACAATATTTCTTAACTCTTAATTATACCTAATAATTCAACATTTATCCTTATAATTTATTGTAAAACAATATCTTAGTTTTGCAAATGAGTTTGTTATGAGGAAAATGAAATGTTTCAAAATTCTTAAGAGAATAATTCAAAGCGATGAAATTAATAATCTAGCAGCAGTAAACTATGCTGAGAACCTCTCATTTATCAAGACTACTAAATACTCACATTTATCACGACCTCCGTTGGTAACATACTTGTATTTGTAAAATACGCATACAAATATGATTTCCAATGAAAGTTTGATCTCGTGCATTTGTTGAACTTATTGAAAAGTGCTCGTTCAGCTGTGGTGAGTCGAATTATACATGTATAAAAACAGATGCCGTCTTATGCTTGAGTTAAAATACTTCAGTTAACCCATTTCATGGCTTTTGACAAGTCAACTAATGATGTAACATATTAAGATTAATTTAAATTTCAAAGATACGATCAAATATGTATAATACTCTTGCGGTGTCTCATTAGATAGAAACCAATCATAAGATATGATATCTCTATAATATCTTGTAGTTTAAACAATCCTATCATAATATATGTAAGTCTATCTTATATATAATGAGAAAAAATATCTGAAAAAGTCATAAATCTATTGTTGTGATACTATTGTAATTCTAAATCTTTTAATTGAATCAATTTAGCAATAAATTTTATTACATTGATACTAATTCAATTTATTAGCTAATTTAAGTTGGAAATTGTGAATGTTGATACTAACTATTCTAAGTGACATAACCAACGCTTATGTACATAATTTTCTAAAATTTTTATTTTAAAATTTTCTTTATTTCTTTTCTTTTCTTTTTAAATTGTGGGTAGTGAGGTCGTCAACTACAAGCAAGGTTGCAGGTCACTAAGAATTATTAGAGTGGAACTTAAGTAAAAGATTAATAAAGGGAAAGGTAGGGGCGAATTAAGGGAAGGACTGGTTTTGTACTAATAACAGGTTTTGGGATTTAATTATATATATTGTAAATTTTAGGACTCAATTATACTTTTATATTAAATTTTATGACTTTTAGCGAACATATCTTAAATATAAAAAATGATAATCATACGTGAAATATTAAATAAATATTCTGAGGTCAACAAGTGAATCGGGTGGCGTGCACTTCAGCTAATGCCTGATGCACGGGGGCATCTTTTTTTATTTTCTTTTTAGTCAATATAGACGACACATCTTGATGGGTACATGAAGTGGCGAGAACGAGAATTCCATTTTAAAATTCGATGGTCAGAAATGGAATATAAGAACGCCAGGATGAACAAAGAACTTTAACAGATGCATTATTTATCATTATCATTAGGGATGTAAATAATGCAACTCGTGGGTCTTTCCTTTTTCTTTTGCAAGGTTCGATGTCTGGATTTCCACGTTCGCCCCCGACCTCCCAAGGTTATTTTTGGACTTTTATTGAATTTGTACAACATATTTATAGTTTTTTTTTTTTTTTTTGGGTCCAACATATTTATAGTTGATTGTGCAATTTTCTTGTTGAACTTTGACATAGCTCACTTGACGAGGCAATAGATTTATACCAAAAATTAAGAGTCCGTTTGCTAATGTTCTTATTCTTCATTTTCTTTTGTTCCTTTACTCTGCGAAATAGAAAAAGAATAGAAATCCATTTGATAACATCAATTAATTTTTTTATTTTCAGAATAGAAAAGTGACCGAAGATTAGATTTAGAATAAAAATAAAAAGTAGAAAAAAAGTAATTTATTGTTCTTGAGAATAACCTATAAAAATAAGTTATTTTTCTTTTATATTTTTCTTTTCTTTCTCCTTGGCCCTTCTTGCCCCCCCCGCCGCTACAACCTGCTATTCGACTGCCGCCGCCAACCGCCATTGATAGCAGTGGCAAAGAAGAATAAGAAAAAAAAAAATCTTTAAAAAATTATTAAAAATTAAAAGAAATTCTACTTTAAAAAAAAAAAAAAATTTGTGGATAGTATCAAATGCATTCCTACTCTTTTTCTATTTGAGAATAGAAATTTTATATGATTATCAAACGCATTGTTTTACTTAAAAATTATTTTGATGAATAGAAATAGAAAAAAACCTATTTCTCAAAAGAAATTTTTCCCAAGAACATAAGTGTTACCAAATGGACCCAAAGTGATTGAACAAATCGGATAGTAGATTTACGTGTTTCGATCGATAAGACCTAACTTATGGGGAGAGCAAGACAACATTCCACTATAAATCAAGTAATATGACGAATATTACAATCATACATGAGTTACTCAAATACTCACGAGTTTTTCTAACTCTTAGTTATACCAAGTAATACAACACTTATCGTCACAACTTATCATAAAATGATCTCTTAGTTTCGTAAATGAGTCTGTTTTGAGTAAAATGAAATGTTTGAAAATCATTTTCCTAAAAATGATTGTTCATATCTATTAAAAAATAAATAAAAAGAAATCATACATGAAAATATTTAGACATAAATTATTTTTGGCAATGAAATTTTTTTTTCATGAACTAATTATTTCAAGTGATACAAGCGAACACTTTTGAGAATTTTTTTTTTTTTTAAATCGTTCATTTTCCTCCTAATAAATGGAGCCCAAATGAATTGTTAAGTTTAGAAAAAGATCTGTCTCTTGGGCTTGTCTTGTTCATCCGTCGCTATCTATATAAATTATATTTTTCCTACAAATAGAAGGTTAAGAAATAATTAAAGTCAGTGCTCGTCTGTAAAGATTTTAAAGTGTAAATAAATAGACTTTACATTCCAATTAACGAGCGCCTTAAAATTAAAAAAAAAAAAAAAAAAAAAAAAGAAAAGTCACTCCCGACGTGTTGACTTCTCATCAAAATCCTTATGATTTTGTCAGGTAATGCGTCCGCGAAGATTCACAAAGATCATTTATAAAGTAGATAGAAACCAACCGTAGACCGAATGTTGATTCTCGGAAGATACGGGTAACTCCTAATTCCCAAATAATATAACAGCCATCTTCTCAAATATAAAATGACAGATGACGCGACTCACATTTTATACTCAATCATTAATATTCGGGTTATACTTAATATCGCTTTACTATACCGGGCGAAAAGGCGAGCATTGCTCCAATGAGAGATGTAATGTAACGGGGGTTTAGCATTAATTAAAGAACAAAATCTCGTGGATAGGATGGGATCTGGATCGCGTTGGCATTGAACGTGAGGGGACGGGGTTAGGTTGATATTAGGGGAAAATATAATAATTAAAGGTGAGCAGTAAACCACCTCCCCTCCCAAAAAAAAAAAAAAAAAAAAAAAAAAAACAGAGAGAGAGTTTAGGCACGTGTGGACATTATGGACATTTCATGCGATGCGAGTGAGAAATTAGTCTTAAATGTACTTGGTCCCGCATCCATGCCACGGTCTTTCCTTGTCGTCTTGCTACAATATGGTCCATTATGTCTTTCATTCATAAAAAGAGAAATGGCGATTGGAGCTAAACTTTTTGCAATCGTCTCAAGCCTGCAATCAGAGTATTTAATTTGTGAAAATTAAAGTATTTTCTCAAATGTAATATACCTGTTTAATTAGTATTTCAAGTGTTTCCCGAACGTGTCTCTCGTGTATTGATATATGGAATCCGTTTCCATAATTATTTTTTGATAATTCGACGCTTGATAAGTTAGGAATAAGTTTCCATCAACACCACACAGATGTCGTACTATGCAGAAACATTGAAAGAAAAGTATGACCGGTGGGGGAAACATATCTTTTATGATCCACCAACTAACAATCTCTTTCGGGAGCGTTATCTACAAAGGTTGCTAGACATGTAGATTAATAAAATCGGTGCAAGTTCCGCAAAAAGGGACCGTCGCTCGCTAAAATCACATGATGAGCTATAGATTCAAGAGAGACGACACAAGCCACATTGGCCAACCCTAACCTAAGAATACGAATGGTCAAATCATCTCCAAAATATCTCAATTTAAGCACGTGATCAACCGGAATTTGCCCTTTTTCCCCCATCAGAGGAAGCAAAGTTCTCACGATGCGATGTGGTTCTTATCTTTGGAAATTTGGGACGTGAATGGTTTAAAATGTTGAAATTTCACTTCTTCAACCGAAATTATTTGACAAAAAAAAAAAGAGAGAGCCGGAATTGCCCTTTTTTTCCTATCAGAGGAAGCAAACTTCTCACACTACCATGCGGTTCTCATTTTGGAAATTTGGGACGTGAATGGTTGAAAATGTTGAATTTCCAAAGGTTTCATGATGTGATGTAGTTCTTCCTCAGGAAATTTGGAATGTGAATGATTGAAAATATTGAATTTTTAAAGTTCTCAGGGTGTGATAGGGTTCTTATTTTTGCAAATTTGGATGTGAATGATTGGAAGTGTTTGAATTTTTTTCCCCATCAAAGGAAGCAAAGTTCTCATGGTGCCATGCGGCTTTCATCTTGGAAATTTGGGACGCGAATGGTTGAAAATTTTGGAGTTTCCCCTCTTCAAAAAGTCTCTGCGCTCTGATCAGATGCGTGACTCACTTTCACGTCGCCCCCTCTTTCTTAGTCTCCCTATTTTGGAGTCACGTGGCCAATATCTTCCAACATTTGGGAAAGGTCAAGTTTACCGACCCAGTCAATGCAAACTCATCCACGGAAAACCCGCTCGTGGATCGAGACATCTCGAATTCAGTCCTCCACACGGTCGATTTCCTGTGATCGCCCTTAAAAATGCACATCCCGGATCCAATCGGAGAGGAGAGAAGAATTGCATCTGATGGGCATCGGCCGACTGTCAATCGACGCCAGGACATTCTCCATAATATCAACAAATCGTATACGTTGACGGTCGAGCCCCGTCCGAGCAATGGACAAATCCGAACGCGGACCAACCCTAAAGAAAAATCGCTTGATCGGGTCATTTCGGTCGAACAAGTTGGTCAATAATTTCGTCAGGGCCCCTCTTGGGACTGAGTGCTTCGTCTTGTCACGTGCAGCAAGAGGCCAAGTTGGGATAACGATCGTGGCAAAGAAAGGAACCGGTCGTGTCCCAACAGCCTGGAATTATTACCCAAAGTGGGATGACGCATAGTTGGCCAAATTTTCCTGGTAAATCCAAAATCGGCATCATACGGGTTGCCGAATCATGTGAACGAAGAGGAATTCATCCCCATTTGGTAGGAGGAGATACATTTTGAAATGATAACGAGTCTCGCTCACTTCACGCTACTTTGATCCTATCCATTAATTTTTGTTCAGATTCGATTCTTCAATAGTTTTCATTTGCCTATTAATTGAGGAACACGTAAGCTCCACGTCGATCCGGTAAAGTTCACCGCCACAGTGGATATGATAGCCTATTGATAAAAGAGAGACGTATATCCATCACCAACGAAAATACCAAAAGTCGGGACTATGCAAAGGTCTGCCCATTTCTCCTTATAAATCCAAATTGGGTATCATACGTGTTGCCCTATCACATTAAAGAAGAAAATTTCATCCCCTTATTTGGTAGGAGGAGATGCATTTTGAAATGGTAACTAGTCCCACTCACTTCACACACTTTTGATCTTATCCATTGATTTCTATCTAGATTCAATTCTCAAGTTGTTTTAATTCGACTATTAATCAAGGAACACGTAAACTCCGCATCAATCCACTGACGTGGGAACATGTAAAGTTCACTGTCACAATACATACAATAGTTTATTGGTGAAAGATAAGGCGTACATTTATCACCAACCGAAATTTTGAAAGTTGAATGATGCAAAAATTTGTCAATTTCTCTTAATAAAATCCAAATTTGGTATAATGAAAATTTCATCCCCATATTTGGTAGGAGGAGATACATTTTGAAATGGTAACTAATCCTTACTCACTTCATTCTATTTTGATTCTATCCATTAATTTGTACTCGGATTTGATCCTCAAGGAGTTTTCACTCGAATTCTATACATTTTGAAATGGGATGAAACGGGTCGCGTACTGGGAGAACATATAAATTCCTTTGAGAAAAAAAAGAAAAAAGAAAAACCTAGAAAATGCAGAATTTAGCGTGGTTGTTACATTATCACGGGCTGCTTTTCACTACGTTGCTACGTATGTATATATATTTATATCGATTTATTTTTTGGTCCATTACGAAAAGTATTGAGTCACTGTCGCTTTCTTGTGACACCTTTGTCTATGTTGTTCCTCTTCCAATTCAGCAACTGTCGTAAGAGGTAGGTGAATCCTGATAAGTGGGGCTGCTGAGCTGCTCACGCCACCCCCATCTGTCTCTCCCTTTAGGCAAGAAGAAATTTATGGGAAGTAAAGGCGAAAAAGAAGAAGACGGCCTTAATACTCGGGATATGTGATGAAAGAGTCCGTCCCTATCTCTCTCTCTCTCTCTCTCTCTTCACTCGCTCTGATCCTGTTGACGCTTCGTAGTTTTTATCAGGAAAATCGCATTTATCGCAAATGGATAACAACCGCGTTGCTGGAACCGATCCAACTCTCCATATATACGCATAGACAAGAGACCGAGTCCTGATCCTAGAACACGACCCCGTCCTCAGTCCTCACCACTGCACGCGCGACGCAACCGGAGATATGGCTGCTCGGCTCCTTTCAAGCCTCCTCTCTCGCTCCTCCTCCTCCTCCTCCTCCTCCTCGTCTTCTTCTGCTGCTCGTGCTCTGCTTTCTCGAGGTATTGCCGATCGGTGCACCGCCCTGTTTCTGTCTTTCTTTGTTCTTTCTTGGGGTGGTCGGGTTCGTTCTTTTCGGGTCTTTGGTTGCTCTGTTCGAGTACTCTCTTCCCCTGTCTCTTTTCCGGCATAAGCTCCTTGAAAAACAGGGGAAGATGAAAACTTTCTGGAACGATCGCTATCGCAGTGCAGATTCTTTTACGCTTTTCTTTTCTTTTCTTTTCGAGCTTTTGTCTGTTTCGCTTCACGCTCCTGCTTGTACGATGAAATGGGGCTCCTGGACGTAATGGGTTGCTCGTCAAAGAGGCGAATACCTCTGTTTCCCTGGCTGGCTTAGAAATCTTAGCAACTGCGAAAGTTAATCTCTTTTATATCTCTTCAAGGTTCGAATTCCCTCGTTCCTAGTTTTCATCGATTTTCTCGGTTGACTTCCGATGAAGAGTGAAATGTCTGCCTTTTGGAGGTGGATCAAGAACGGCATGTGCATCTTGAACCAACTCGCTCTCTTTGGTTAAAAAAGCAAAAAAAAGGTTTTTATTTTAGTATTTCAGCACGCCTCAGTCCTGCTTCTCTCGGCCATTTCTACATGAAAACCTTTTTCGGCCTTGAGATTGCAACGAGTAGATTTGATTTGGACACGTTAAATTCTCCAATGAGCCCGGCCTGCTTTTGGGTCCATGCTTTTGGGCTGAGTTGTGTTCTCAATTCATTCCAGGATCCATGGTAGCTGGGGTAACGCACCCTTCCGCTTTTCTTGAATTATTCTCCTCTTCGATCTTTTCCTGATGCGTTATGCATTTGTCGCATCTTACAGCGAGAAAACCGCTACTGGGAAGAGAAATCAAGAACTACAGCACAGCAGCTGCTATCGAGGAACCGATAAATCCAGGCGTCACTGTGAACCATACTCAGCTTTTCATAAACGGGCAGCATGTGGACTCAGCATCAGGTGGGCTTTTGCTCATCCTCACTCATCATTAGTGATGCTGTATATCGAACCCTGTGGTTTATTATACTACAAACCAAATTTCACCTAAAGAAAAGGTGTCCACTCGACTCAACTGTACACTTTTGATTGCTTTGCACAGGAAAAACTTTTCCGACCTTTGACCCCAGGTCCGGAGAAGTGATTGCTCATGTTGCTGAAGGCGAGGCTGAAGATATAAACCGAGCTGTGGCTGCTGCTCGCAAGGCATTCGATGAGGGACCATGGCCAAGAATGACTGCTTATGTAAGTCTTTCAAACTATATTATGCTGAATTTCTTTTGAAAGACATCCTTCCGATGAAGAACCGAATTGACGCTTCATTCTGTTTCCATTTCCAGGAAAGGGCAAATGTACTATTGCGCTTTGCTGATTTGCTTGAAAAGCATAATGATGATATTGCAGCACTTGAGGCTTGGGATACTGGGAAGCCATATGAACAGGCTGCCAAAATTGAGCTTCCAATGATCGTCCGTCAAATTCGATACTATGCAGGTATTGTTTCTACGTCTCATGCATTTCTGGCAATCATTACCTTTTTCACAATGATGTCACTGACGATTCTACTTGGAAATTCCTCAGGTTGGGCTGATAAGATTCATGGTCTCACAGTTCCAGCTGATGGGCAGTATCATGTCCAAACCTTGCATGAGCCAATTGGAGTTGCAGGTCAGATTATTCCGTGGAATTTCCCTCTTCTGATGTATGCTTGGAAGGTGGGACCTGCCTTAGCCACAGGCAACACCATTGTACTGAAGACGGCAGAGCAGACACCACTTTCCGCTTTATATGCAACCAATCTCTTGCATGAGGTTGTTCAACTCGATTTCTGTAGTTCTTCTTATAAAAGAAAATTTCTCGAATTTATTTGGTTGGCATGAGTTTGCTTTTTTCTGTCTAAAAGTTTCAACTGACCATTCATTATTTCGCAGGCTGGTCTCCCCCCTGGAGTGTTGAATGTGGTTTCTGGTTTTGGTCCAACTGCAGGCGCACCTCTTTCCAGTCATATGGATGTTGATAAGGTCTACACCATGAGAATGTTTTGTATATCATCCCAATTTTCATCTGATGAAGAGACATAGGCATCAAGTCTTAACCACTGGCAATATGCAGCTTGATTTTTTTAAGTGCGCATACAGTAGGATATTCTTATTAGTCAAAAACTAATCAAATTTGGGAAATAAGAACTTGAGCTAACGCCTAGGGCCAAGATTTGTCTAGAGATGTAACTGACACAACTAGAGGCTTTTTTAACAAGGATAGATTTTTTTTCGAAATTTCCATGCCATAGCTTTCTTGAGTTTTCCCACTTGACATGGAGTTCCCAAATTACCAGTATCTTTATATTCCTCTAACACTTCTTGTTACGTTCCTCTTCCAGCTTGCTTTCACAGGATCAACTGACACAGGGAAAATCGTACTTGAGTTGGCAGCAAAAAGCAATCTTAAGCCAGTGACTTTGGAGCTTGGAGGGAAATCCCCTTTTATTGTATGTGAGGACGCTGATGTTGACAAGGCTGTTGAGCTAGCCCATTTTGCTCTTTTCTTCAATCAGGTAAATCTAGGAGTCAATCTTCTCATAAGTTTTTGTTTACACAAAGGAAACTAGCTCAAATGTGTATTGCATGATCAATAGGGTCAATGCTGCTGTGCTGGATCTCGTACATATGTACATGAAAGCGTATATGAAGAATTTGTAGAAAAGGCAAAGGCACGGGCAATAGTGCGTAGTGTGGGTGATCCGTTCAAAAGTGGCATCGAACAAGGTCCTCAGGTAAGTTAGCCGATTCTCCTGTATGAGGAAATTTGAATGGATAAGATCGATATCTTGCGAATGGAAGTAAACTCCTGCTCTTATGACTCTTTTGTCAAATGTAATTGACGAATTTGATATTTTTGTCGATTTCACATAAATTTACTGGATGGAAATTGAAATGCAACTGAAATAAATCCTTGATAAATGGAGCTAGTCGTTTGACTAGTACCTGTATGTAGATCTAATGGAAGCTACAGAGTTCTGAGCGTTCTTTATCTTTACCTCACATCAGATAGACTCGGAGCAGTTTCATAAGATTTTGAGGTACATAAGATCTGGAGTAGAAGGTGGAGCAACTCTTGAAACAGGAGGAGAAAGATTTGGAACCAAGGGACACTACATTCAGCCAACTGTATTCTCAAATGTTAAGGTATTCAGGATTTTGTCACCTAGAAATATATTGACATCATCTAAGAACCCAAGGATTGTGCCACCTCATACCGTGGGAGGGAATGTTCAGATGGATATATTTAAATTCAAACATTGCCTTTTACTAGCCCAGAAATAAGACGCTAACAAACATGGCCTATGTCATGACAGGATGATATGTTGATCGCTAAGGACGAGATTTTTGGTCCCGTGCAGTCCATTTTGAAATTCAAGTGAGTATAAGACCATCTCCTCAAGCTCATTACTAGAGCGGCTTTCCTGTTAGGATGCTTGGTACGATTGTCTGTTGACATGGTGACATCTTTGTCATGTTTAATTGCAGGGACGTCAAGGAGGTGATTCAAAGGGCAAACAACTCACGCTACGGGCTGGCAGCTGGAGTCTTCACCCAGAACATAGACACGGCGAATACCTTGACCCGCGCTTTAAAAGTTGGAACAGTTTGGGTTAACTGTTTTGATGTCTTTGATGCGGCTATTCCATTTGGCGGGTACAAAATGAGTGGCCATGGAAGGGAAAAGGGCGTGTACTCTCTGAGCAATTACTTGCAGGTCAAAGCTGTGGTCACTTCTTTGAAGAATCCAGCATGGCTCTAAGCTGAAGTTTGCTTTCATCTTTGGATATTTCGACCCTTGATATTTTTTAATAATAAGGGAAGTAACAGATACTGTAGTTCAAATTATTATCGTGACAGTTGTGATGGGAGTTTTGAGGCGGTGACGACGACGACGACGACGATGGTAGGACGCTGGTGAAATTGCTTCTGTAGCGAATGGTGCCGTGAAGAATTCACTTTTTGAGTGTTCACGATCAAATTGTGCTACTATACATTATTGATGTTACTTTTGCCATCTTCCAGGCTTGGCTGTAAAACAAAGTGCCTTAATCTATCTTATTCTCATTTTCACATGCACGGGGTTACAATTCCATTGTCAACGGATGGAAGTCCTGAATCGTCTCAATCTCATCCTGGATAAATAACCGAGACATCCTGGATAAATAACCTTGCGACGCGTTGATTCAGCATTTGACGTGACAGGATTATCTTTGTTCTCATCTAAAATTCTGTAACACATGAGTGACTTTGCTTTCTAAACTGAAAAGGCTTCGGCATTCTGCAGAATCATTTTAGGAGAGCGAGCTAATTGTATGTCGAGACTCGAGAGTGGCCAGAACAAGACACAAAAGTGAGCTTACATAATATTTTGACCTTCGACCTTTTCGGACACTTCAAATACATTTTGTTCATCCTTTTTGCGCTACTGCGGCTAGTCCTTCCACATAGAAGGCTCTTTTCTTGGGACAGCTTGTCAGCCTAAAAGGCCCATTTTGATTAATTAACATTGCTGCTGACAGTGCTCCCTCTGATCACTGATCTTCTGTTACAGATTCAATCTCAAATGCTTTGAAGCTATGCATGCCATGTGACATTATGGGCTCAAGGCTCCGACAAATGAGGATCTATAATGAACATTAAAATCTTTCTTTAACCCAGAAAAACAGGGCTTCGCAGGACAACGTCAGTATGTATAGGCGTATAATGGAATTATAGGCCCAAAACAAATAGTTGAAGTGTCATCGCCCCTTATTTCTAGGGGAATAAATAAACAGGGAAAATTCAGAAAAGGAAAAGAACCTAGAAGTAAGGATTTACTTGCATTCTGGTGGCATCACCTTAAACCTGGAAGTGTCTTTACAGTAGGAGTAGAACATGAGTTTGCTCCTGGCCCATTGCATGGCCGTGATCTGCTGCTGAGACAGGGCGGCAAAATCCTGACCCTCCACTGGGTCCGAGCCTGACGATGTGCTCTGGTTGGAACACGAACTCAGTGGCTGTTGTCTTGGATTTGAGACACAACCCACCATCTCCGTCTCTGCTAAGGAGACCACGAATGGTGCATACTTGTAGTTCACAGGGTATTTGCCTCCATGAGTTGCCCACTGTGACCCATCCCATATGGTCGCGTACACAGACATCGGCTTTGATGGGTATGTGGAAGAGAAGACACCACTTGAGGGGAATTCTCTCACTGGTATGTTATCCACAAAAAACCTTCAAGAAAACAATTGAAATCATCATCTTTCAGGATCAGACAGACTTGTTAAGCAAGGCCCAAACTGGAGCGAGTTATATAATTGAAGACAGAATCGGGCAGTTCTAAGGACTGATCTAAGGTACACGGTTTGTCTAATCCTTTTTTATTTTTCGTGCTAGTCACCTTTGCCACTATCAAGTTGGATCTTCCCTGAAAACTAACCATCTATGCTAATGGTAATGGAGGTGGATTGTCGAAACAGAGGTTACACAGCTTGTGTACCAATAAGAAAGTCGCGAAAGTGACTAAAAGCAAGTTCTGTGAAAATTTTTAAGAGTTATTCTTTGGTAGGCTTAGTCTACCACTTTCTGGGTGTCGTAAACCGATCCTGATGTCAAAAAACAGTGCAGAGTTTATGTGCACTGAGTCTAATCAAGAATTACTTCAATAAAAGATTCAAGCAGAAGTCTTACACAATGTGATGGCTGTTCCATATGATGCTGTAGTAATGGTGCTCTTGGGTGGGATCGAACCAGAAATAGAATTTTTCTTCTCTCCCTGTGCTGACACTGCCATTGGAGTATATGTTTGTTTGCAGGACCCAGTCGTTTCTCTTATCATGACCGAGCAACTCAATATCTATCTCATCGTGGCTGTGTGGGAATGCATCTGCATTAGACAACTGAATTTGGAACGTTCTGTCAAGATTTTCGGTTTCTGCCAGCATTTTAGGAGTAAACACGCCATTAACAGGAGTCAAACATGGGCACAGAGAACTTACATAGAAGGCCACTACAACACCAGATGAAAGACCAGCTGGAAGCTTGATTGCGGCACTGAAGAATCCGTAGTGGTATTTGCTTCGCGAGACCAAACCGGACCCTGCACGTAAAGCAAAACAAATGAGGGCAAGCAACATCGAAAGTCGGTTGATTGTGTAGTGCATGATATGGGGCCATGAGCTCAGCGGTGGTGAACTTGGGCAGGACTCGGCTGCTTTTCACCTGAGGACTTGTCGAGAGCAAGATTGACGAATGAACCATTATTCAGCAGCTGAACGTTTTGAGCTCCGAAGAACTTGGAGAACCCTTGATCGACTGCGACATGAGGGAATAAATCTGTCAAGCGAGGGACGTCCGGAGGGGTGTAAGGCCTGTGATGTGAAGAAACAGATATGGCCATGCAAAGAAGGAAGAGGAGAGAGAAGACGAGTGTATTTTCTTGGAGGAGGGCCATATCTCAGCAGACAGATGAATTAAGAGCACCCAGGGTGTTGTTATTAGCCTTTATATTGTGAATGAAATCAAGGATTTGGACCTGCTTAGTTGTATATAGCTGGCTGACATTTTTCGCAGAATCTCCTTTTTTGGCGGCTAATTTGGATTCTTAAGGACATCTTAACCGAAAGGCATGTGAGCTGATCTTGAGGTGCTTGGATGGAACGGGTTTGCTAGTTTTTGCTGGCTCCATTCATGATTAAGGACCAGAACGGTGTCATCAATCAGTTGGATTGCTAGCCAATCTTGCTGGTTGGTTTGAGAGCTCGCACGAGGCAATGTCACTTTTATGTCTCCTGCATTCATTTCTGTTTCCATTGTTCTGCGCATGATCGGTTGCATAGCAATGTCGTATAACCGGTCAATCGAAGTACTTGCCTAATATGCATTTCAACTGATTTTACATTTGGATGTTGAAAATCTCATCTTTAACTATCAGTTTATATCACTTGCAACCGTTACACGATGAAACTGTAACAAAAGACATGTTCTCGTGCTACACACCGAGCTAGTGTTTTAATTTTGCTAGTTATGGGACTATAGTAAAATGAAAATGTAGTTCAGTTGGTAACACGTCAATCTTCCTCTCTTTTGTCTAAAATATTACAATTGAGCTTATAAATGTATGAATTGCGTCAAATGATAAAGAATTGTCCATTCATTAATTTTTAGCATAACATGTGAAACGTAGGAATTAGTCATAAAAGAGATTGAGAAAAACTACAGACCGAACAAATACGACTAGATTATTTTTTTTAGTAAAGATCGAATGTGAAAATTCTAAAAGGACCGGGAAGCAAACCTAACAATGTTATAAAAACCAAAGAAATTTACATCGATAAGGTAATATCTATCGAAAACTCTATTTCTATTATCCATATCCAATGTGGTTAATCAGACTTCGAACAAACCCAATGCATACCCTCTGCAAACATCACTCTCAAACCACTGGGAGGGATCTTGATGGAACTCACCAACTCCGAAGGCAATTTGAAGAGGGAGTAGAGCAGAAAACATGCAAGAGGTCACTATTAAGTCTCACCAGAAGATGCCTTCTTTAATTTGTACACCAATGCGCGTGCCAGAAGGCTTGTAGCTGGCTGAGGTACAGTACATGTGGGTGGATTTGACAGTGAACAAACGGACAAAGAAGGGATGACTGGAGCACTTGCATGAATGTCTGCACGGATTGAGAGTTATGGCACCAATTGCAATTAGGCTCATCAGGTTCCCAAGTCATGGAATTTGGAGTTGGAGGACAACGATGAGTCCTGGGGCCCAGCCTACGTGGGCCTCATCATTCCTGCTCCTGAAACCTTTTGTTTCGTCCAATCGGTTGTTGGAGGAGAGGACATGAGAGGGGGGGAGTGGTTGATTCTCAATTTGCACACTTATAATTAGGTTCGTGCTGTGTTCTTTTCCTCATCCTCTTTTGTTTCTTTCTTCGCTTTTAATTTCGATGACGGAAATGTCTGACCAATGAGAAGTGTTCGGTGAGGCCAGTGCCCTGCGCCGAGACAAAAACGGTCCTAACGCAGATCTTCGAAAAGTGTTGCAAAATGACAGGGGAAAAAGGACAGCAAAGAAATTTCGTGGAGTCTAGTGGTTGTAGGAATTAGCAACATAAATGCTATCATGAACTTTAGAGACTCAAGAAGGGGAAAATCGAATCCCGGTAGATAATACTTGGGATCAACTGATCTAATGCTAGGTGCGTAGTAGAGGTTAGGACGGTTTTAAATGGAGCGAATGATCGAATGAAATTTGACTATGTATTCAGGGTAGGATTCATGCTGCTTAGATTAATTCGCTTAGTATGTGGACAGCAATAAGATAAAAGGATGCCGCTCTCGCCATTCCACGGACGAGCTCAGTCTTGGTGCAAAAGTTCAAGCAACGAACAGCTCGGAGGAGAAATGTCTCCTGGTCCCAGAGCTCCGACTCCATCAATCCACATTCAGTCCGATCAAAGCATTTCCCAGAGCATTCACGGGTCAGGCATCGAATCCGAATGTAGACAAATACTAGAAACGTGCAGTTTGTTAACTCGAATTGCACGCATTTGTTTTTATTGAAGAAGGAACAAAACTTCATCAAATGATGAACATACATCCCACTAAGAAAAAAAGAGAAAATCGACAGCTCTTCTAACCCCAAAAGAGAAACAACCAAGAAGGGGTTACATTGTATTGGGTTAAAATCATCAACCATGCAAATAAAAGAAACAGAATCGCTAACCTAGCCAGCATGGATTTGCCCCTCATATTACAGGGAATTACAGGGAAACGCAGAGACACAAGGCCCGAAGGGGCAATGATGATAGCCACATCCATCGCAGCTCAAGGAGGAAACGAGCATATATACAGTTCGATCAGGATCTTGACCTCAGGTGGAGTCCCGTCTCTACCTTCTTGATTTCAAATATGAGCATCCTCCACATCTTGAGCACAAACATTTCTGCTTCCTCGTCCAATATGGACTTGAGTGTCTCCAGCATTTCAGTGGCCTTCACATGCTCCCGAGTACTGGTTACGATGTAATCAACCAGCGATGTTTCCTCCTCTCCCAAGAACTCCATGATTTTCTTTGAGATCCAAGGCCTCATTCTCTCATGCAGCTCATGCTGTGAAAATACCATACCGCAATCAACGACTAAGAGACCATATCAGCATTAATCATCACTCGTACAACAAATGGGACATGACTTTAGTTTTTAAATTTATCATAATTTACTGAATCTACAAATTAGTCGTGGTGAATGAATGATGAGTGCCTTAGTATTGAATGCCAGATTAACACAAGGCAATGAGTAAGAAAGAAAAAGCACATATAGCATATATCAAGGTCATCAACATTCTAGTAACAATAATTTGTGATGTTTTCCATTGGAGGCATATAAGAGAATTACATCAAAAAGCCATTTACTTAGACAGGAAGTAGAATAACATACCTGGTCATACAAGGTCCAGTTTATCTCATACGAGAATAAATCCTCCTTGGTCCTAGGGATCATATCGATTAATTGCTTGGCATCCAAAAGTTTCTTGTTATCTGTGGTCCGCTCTCTTACCCGTTCAAGAACTCTGTTCTCATCTTTAACTCGATTACCATCCAGACTGCTCCGGTCTTTCTCCCGTTGGCTTGACCTATCATGAGATCGTCTACTTCTCTCCCTTTCAGATTCAGGCTTCTCTTCTTTCATATTGGCAGTAGAAAGCTGCTTTGCGAATTCTGCTGCAGCAGCTAAGTTTGGTTGTGATTGCCCAGGAGGACTTTGGATGGCCTGCATTTCCTCAGTTGAGTAATCAATTGGAACCAAGGGCCTCATCTTTTTCTCCTTGTCTCTGTCATCATCATCTTCCTCATAGAAAACAGAATGGACAGCTGTTCTTTTACCAGAACCAACAAGGCCAAAGCCCAATTTTTTGGCAGGAGCATTATTGTTTGGCTGCACATCTGATGCACCCATCGCGATGACTGAGTTATCCCCTACACCAATTCTTGACATCCCATCACCTGTCAAGCAATAATCATAACAATGCCAAACATCAAAAAAATGAGATCAAGGAAACTAAAGAACCAAGCATGAACGCCAAGTAATTTTGATAGAGTAAGGATACCTGCAGGATCTTCATGACCAGCAATGCCCCCAATACCATGTTGAACAATTTCACCCGTTGGTTCTTCAGCTTTTACACTTTTCTCGTGTCTACTCGCTATGTCACCATTCAAAAGTTTCAGCGCTTCTCTCTGTTGCTGCAGTTGATGCTTCTTTTCCTCCTCAGCCAGCTTCTTGGCCTCAGCGATTTCCTCCTCTTCCTTTCTTCTGTCAACCAAGTCATCCTCCTTCTCTCGTAGCCTCTTCTTCCTCTTCTCCTCCAAGGCACTCCTATGCCACCTTTTTCGGGAATCCTCCTCTTCGTCTTCTTCATCATAAATAATCTCCTTCTTCCGTTTGCGCTCCCTTTCTTTATCTCTCTCCCTGTCATATTGACGCTGTTTCTCTTTCTCTCTTTCTCGATATTCCCAATCCTTAAGACGCTCCTCATACTCACGCTCAGCCTCCTCAATTTTCCTTCTTTGTTCTCTCTCCTTGCGAATCCGCTCTCGCTCTGCCTCTCTTTCATATCTCTCAACTTCCCTATCCTTTTCACGTTTTACATCTCGCTCTCTGTCATGCTCCCTGCTTCTCCTGTCATATCTTCTGTTCCGATCAGGAGAGTTAATTTCAGTCTTATCATGCTCACTATTCGCCTTGTTATCACTGGTTGTCTCTTCATCATGTCTGTCTTCTGCATCTGCAAAAGTATAACCTTGTCAAAGATTTTTCTTAGGAATATCTACAAACTTGACATTGGGTAAATGATGTTAGATGTTAATGTTTATGTATTCTTTGAGATTTGGATGCACACTATCAATCAAATACGAGACAGATCTCTGAAAAAGAGCAATGTGACGTAACCACTCCACACACACATTAATTAAATCATCAACCACTATCATCATATAACTGACCATTTTTGGAAGGATCAGCATCAGAATCAGACTTGGCAGGTGCTTCTGTGCCAGTAATTGGTAAAACGTCTGCTGGCACTTGCGGAGGAGGAGGAGGAAGAGGTCTGGTCTTCAACCTTTCTTCTATCATGCTTGTAAGCTTCTGCAAAGCCTCTCTGTCTGCTTCCCTGTCCTCATCTGTCACTATCCCAAGAGGGGCATTATCACGGCTTTCTTTCTTACCAGAATCAGAATCATCATTCTTTGAATCATCTTTCTTTGAGTCATGTCCGTTAGGCTCCAGAGATTCATTCTTCTCAGTACTAGATGCACCATTGGCCTCTTTCTCGGCAACAACAGCAGCTTCACTCTCATTGAGTTTCTTCGCATTTTCCCTTTTCTTTTCTACATATCGCTCTAAATATTCTCTGGTTGCTTGGTTGACATTTAACTGCCAATCAATTGACAAAAAATGCAGAAACCATAAGAAACTGCAGTTGAATGA
This sequence comes from Eucalyptus brandiana, assembly GCA_014182725.1. Lineage (NCBI taxonomy): Eukaryota > Viridiplantae > Streptophyta > Magnoliopsida > Myrtales > Myrtaceae > Eucalyptus > Eucalyptus brandiana. Next base: position 39,136,951 of record CM024669.1, read on the forward strand.
CTTAAAATTTTACTTCTGCCAAAGGCTGGTAAAATTATCGCACAAGTAGGTGGCAGAATGCATTCACTCTGAAGTTCCTAAAATAAACAAAGCATTGCTAGCATTCATGCTTCAACATCTTAATACAAAAAACCAACAAGCACATCATTGACTATTAACCAAGGTTAGACATCATTTAAAAGAAAACAAACCTGTGCAGGGAACTTCCAAACAAAATTTCCCCAAAATCGAGGACGTCATGAAAAACAAACTTACAAGATCATTTACCTAGTTCCACCTGAAATTTTACTTTGCCACCCAAAGGGAAAAACAATTGTAAATTCTGAATATCTAAGAAAAATTCAAGACGAGTCTAACCATCAACATTCATATATTTTACCCTTTTCTTTATCTTTTAGGGTTGGAAATTAGACTTCTATTGAATATTGACCACCTTTAATCCTCAAAAGCAGTTAAACAACGTAATTTAAAATCACCAGAACTTTTTACATAATTTTTTGAAGGTGGAAACAATTTTTAATTTTGGTAAGAAATGAAAAAGGGCTTTTTGATTGGGTGAACACGACTATAAACAAACAAAAGTTCACCTCAAACACAAGGGGCAAAAACTAACAAAAAAACATCTCTCCTCCAGCAGCCTACTACAACAATTTCAGTCTCATGCTGAAGTAGAAAAAGTTAATCAACAATATAATGTCCTACAGTCACTGAGTAATCGGTTGTTGCATGTGACCACAAGTTACCTTCTCCATTCCTACTAGCAAAAACATCAGTCAACTTAATAAACCACAACGGATACTCTAAATAGCATTGTCAAGCGACTAGAGGATGGCAAAGCACCTCTGATCATCAGGTCACCAACATTACAATCGCTAGAAACAGAGACACGGCAATGATGGCCAAAAGCAGTACAGTATCAACAAGGGCTCAATACATACCACCAGCTCCTGCCCATCTATGTTAAATTTACTGAGAAGACGTAATGCACGAAGAACCCCTTCAGCAGATTCAAATTCACAAAAGCCAAAGCCTTTAGGAGCTCCATTTGAAGGATCTTGAGCACGTTTCCAACTCTTGACTGGCCCACATAACTTCACAGAGTGCAACTGAATTAGATTCCATACTTGATATATAGAAGTATTATAATCTCAATGCTGGTCAATGTATCCAAATGCATTGTCAACTTACTCGAAGAAGTGAAAGCATATAATCATTTTCGACAGAAGGTGCAATCTTGCCAACATAAACAGTTGTCTGAGGCTTTTCAGCAGGAGTGACGGGAACAAGAGCTGGCCGAACAACCGGAGGATTGACTGGGCGAACTCCAGGAACTGGGACAGGGGGACGGGAAATAACTGGGAGCACACCTATAGGCCCAGGTGGCCGTGGAGCAAATGCAGGCCGAATCAAACCCGCATATGGAGAATAACTAGGAATTCCTGAAAACATAAAGAAGCATCTAGGCAAAATATATCAGCGCAACCTTACTAACACAGCAACAGTAGTTATAAACTGTACTAAGTACCCCAAAAGAAAAATCTGAAGATCAATTAAATGATGTTACCAAACATCAAAAGCAAACAGTGATGGCAGCATAGGCATGGAAACTATCACCAGCTGAACAGATAACCTGAAGGAAACATCGAGCAAACAGTCGACTATATAAATCATGGAATAGGAAGGAGGCTCACCTTATGTATCAATTCGATATCGTCGCCTTCTCAAACAATTCCAAGCACCGATTGCAGATGTTTGAGAGGATATAACATGAGACTTTACAAAGTCATCATTAAACAAACGATGACTCTTCTTATCAAATGAGTTGAACAATAGGGAGCAATTTACTCAAAATTTCATGTAGATATGCTAGGGAGTTAAGATACCTGAATTACTCATAATATCTCATCTTTCTTGTTCATCTAATTGTTAGCTCTCCAGTCGCATCAAAAAATAGAACAGAGAACCGGAGGGAAGTAGAGAGAAAGTTTGATTGGAAGAGATGCAATACCTCATGATACAAGGCCAGCGAGCACAGAGTTGCTAACATGGACCGCGGCTGGTAATTCCTAAACCCATGATAGGGGAAGTACGCTTATGACTACCAGAAAGTAGCCTACTAAATTAAGATGCATAACGAGATATTTCAGCTTTAATGAAATAACTTTGCAATTTATCCAAGTAGTTTTGTCTTTCCAAATGTAAAGTCAGGAGGATTTGAGCGTAACAACAAATCGATCTAACAAAATTCATTCTAAAGGCAAGCAAAAGACCAAGCAAATTGTCCATACCAAAAAGGGAGTTGTGGATTGTAGAAGGTAGGGTCTCTAAGCAATATGAAGCCTTCCAACGTTTCTCACCATGTAATCAATCGAGAGGACACTGTAGGAAAAAAACCCCGTCATCGGTACCCCTTGTCTGACAACAACACCGAATGGTCTAAAATCTCTCCCAGCCGTCCCTAGAGTTCTCTAACGGACCCAATTCATTCAGCAAATTTAAGAGCACGTTCTAAACTATTCGCGAGTCAACAGGTTTCTTTCCACTTCTGCAGATTTATGGAATGAATCCAATGTAGCCAAATATCAAAACAACCCTCTGTTTTTACATGTTTCTACAATCTTCATGGACCATACTACTGTAAGAATAAGCTCACCGGTTCCACTCGCCAATACATTCAGGAAACGCCTATAGCTATCTCAAATCTCATCACACATCCATAACTCGATCATCTCCCGGCAACTAACAAGGAAAAAGACAAAAACAAAAAAGATGCAGCGTAAAATGGCAAACCTGCACTGAGCAACCGCCCGGCCTCATTTATAGCTCTAAAAACACACAGAGACGGAGAGAGAGAGAGAGAGGGAGAGAGAGGGGCGAAAGACCCACCAGGTGGAGGCTGAGGGGCGCCGGGCATGGGCGCGTATCCATTAGGCATGGGCATGTACTGTCTAAGAACCGGGTTCGGAGGCTGACCGGGCGCCGGGACTTGATACGCCATCACAGGCGGAGGCCCCGACGGAATGACCCCGCCCGTCACCATTCCAGGCGCGGAGCTAATGCCGGGAGGCGGCAAGCCAGGGTTGTGGAAACCAAAGGCGCCGGGCAGGGGGGAGAACTGCGGCGGCCCCGCCGGCCTGAAGGACGGAGCCACAGGCGGGGCGGATATGGAGGCGCCGGAGATTGGAGGCGCGAAGGAGGGGGGAGGAGCCGGAGCGGGAGGCGGAACTGGCGCCGGCGTCGGCGTCGGCGTCGGCGTCGGCGTCGCCATCGGCGGAGGCGGGGTGGCGGAGGAGTTATCAGATTCGGAGGGTTGGGGATTGGGATTGGGGTTTAGGGTTTGAGGGGAGGACAGAGGCTCCGCCATGGGAGGAGAAGCGGGAGCTCCTTCGATTTCCCCAGTGGAGAAGAAGGTGATTGATGATGAGGTTCGATTTCGATGTGGTTGATCTTTAGGTTTACTGTGAGCCCTAAGGAGGACGAAGGCGAGGTGAGGTTATCGTCGTTACGTGCTCAACCCTCTTATATATGCGTGTGTATAAATATATATATATATATATAGATAGATAGTACATTATGTTATTATTAATTAACTAATTAAAAGAAATTAAAATGAAACAATTTCTTCTTGCCGCCTGAGCGAGGGCGACAAAAAATAATCGGCGAATCAAAAAACTCGAATTCCACATGACGTGCCTATGCAGCGAAAGGGGGAAGCAAGAAAAGCATGGACGTGAACGGGTTGTGTTAACTTTATTCCTTTTGAGTAATTTAAGTATCGATGATTCGTGACTAACCCCAAATCCTTTTCTAATATAAAAGAAAGGGTTCGAGAAAGAAACTGACCATGCTAAAAAAGTACAGTTAACGGTATATTCAAGTTCCATTAGTTCAAATTGGAGCAGAAGATGGCGTCCACTTTCGGAAGGATCGCCTCTTCCTGGTGCTTTCAAACCCAAAGGTCAAAAGAGCACCACTGCCGACGTGGTTTCCTTCCCTATTAAAGATGGAAAGGATGCTCGACCTAACATGAACCCTCCTCCATCACCGATTTCCTCCTCTCATTCCACATGACCGTGCCAAATTGCCTTGCGGTTAAACGAAGCAGGCTCTCCCTATTGGTTGTGTTTGGCCTTTGATGTCGAGAAATTAACCCATCCGAGAATTAGAAGTCGACGAATTTCAAATAAATAAATACAGCATGTGACTGGAAGGAGCAATTCTTCCGGGTCCCTTGAGACCGCTACTGTAAAGAATCAAAGTCATTGTTCCTACAAACGCTCAATAAAAAGGGATCGACACCTAGCCTGACTACAGTATCCTTAGCAATCTCTGATGAACTGAGATCAGCAGATTTCCTGCCAAGTATGAGACCAATTGGAGGCAACAGGTGCTACGCCAATTTCCAGGAAGCTTAAACTCCTTTTGGACCAAAAAAATAACCGGACACGGCTTCATGTGATTTAGTATCTCACTCGGTCCAAGGAATTTGGACTTGCCAGTCAGAGATCAATATAGCACTTCTCCTATCCGGAATGAACTGGAAATTATATGGCCGCATTTAAAGCCATTTCAAATTGCGGAGGAACACGGAGCAAAGGGGCCTCTCTGGCACCTGGCTTGCCAAGCTGACCACAGGCAGCCATCTGATCATCACCTCTGCTGAGTCGCAAGAAAACAATGCATCCTCCTTCCGCCAATATATTGCGAAACTCAACTATCTTCTCTTCGGGTGTTGGTTTAAATTTCGATCCAGAATGAGGATTGAAGGAAATGAGATTGATCTTGCAGGGGATGCCCTGAACAAGATCGATAAGCCTCTTTGCATCCTCGAAGCTGCAAATAAGCAATGTGACTGAAAATTTAGCTTTAAACATAATAGTAGCTGGTTAGGAACTCTCAACGGGCAAATCAGAATGACAAGACAAAGGCACACCACCAAGAGACAAGCATTTTTCCTGGCTCTTAAGAAAGAAATAATTTCATGAAATGAACCTCATTATGATCACCAATGAATGCACACAGAAAGAGTCTTGAAAAATTGTCCCACTTTGCTCTCTTTCAAATCATTTTGCTCTGGCGTTGATACTAGAATAGTTGGATCAGCATTGCCGGAGCATGGAAATGATGTGTGTGATAGATCTTAACATGAAACAGGAATCTAATAAGAGTACCTTGGATTATTTAAAAATATATCTTCTTGGTCTACACTCTGCCAGCAATTCCCACTACTATAATCACAAACTGACTCAAAAGTCTGCAATTTGGGGTCAGGGCCGGGGCCAAGATTTCTATACCACATTGATTAACCCACAGAATTTTATTTTATTTTTCCATGAGAAACGGCAAAATTGAAATATAAAAGAACTAGACGGTTCCCAAATAAAGGTCTTTTGTCTAGATTCTGACCTGTCATTTACTCCAGCAAGCATGACATATTCAAATAGAACTTTGAAATTATTCTTGTGGCGAAGTTCTTCTCTGAGGGTCTGTAAAAGCACGCTGAGCTTATACTTCCTGTTTATAGGCATAATCCAGTTTCTAACCTGCAATATTTCCACAAAGCAATTAGTCCACCATAAGAGACGAGACGAGACGAAACGAGAATAAATAAAAAAATGAGAGCAGGAACTCTAACTAAGAAAGAAAGAGACCTCATCAGTTGTTGCATTCAAACTAACAGCTAAGGAACAGTTAGATTCATGTAAAAAACGTTTCAGCTGTGGGACAAGTCCACTGGTTGAGACTGTGACCCTGCGTGGGCTGAAATGAAGACCTTGATCATGCACCATAATATCTGCAGCTTTTATGACATTTTCAATGTTGTGCAGCGGCTCTCCCATTCCCTGAAATTTATTCTCAGCTTAGAGTTTCAATAGACAAGCTATAAAACTCAAAAACAGAGGATAGTAGTATTCCAGCTTGAGTCGTAATGTGAGCAATACAATTTGAATAATTCAATTCTCAAGGTTAAAGCTCACATTTGAAGAGAGAATGCATATCAGATATTAGCCCCGAAAGAGCAAGTCCTATCCTTTTGCAGAGGCTACTACCTTATAAAAGCTAAGACAGAGATACATCCACAACCAAGAAGCAGCAACTAATATGGGCCATAGACACCACTTTTAGAAAATGCGTGACCGCATGATCTTAAATACCAGAAAGGATGCTTAATATGTGTTATGAAAGGATCAGATACACAAAATTACATATCCTAGACTCACCATAAAGACAACATTTGTGATGGAACCAACTTCATCATGAAAAAGGCGGTGTGCAAATACAGCTTGATCTACAATCTCGGCTGCAGTCAGATGCCTCGTCAAACCCATCCTGGAAATGGAACACAATAATCACAAACTTAGATTATCAAGCTGGCATAACTGGATGAGGGTGAATATGTATTTCCATTAGGAAATTAATTTCACCTGCCAGTGAAGCAGAACTGACAATTCATGGCACATCCCACTTGACTCGAAACACAGACAGTGTTACGACCTCTATCACAGGGTATGATAACTGTCTCGATTAAGAGACCATCTTCCAAAGAGAACAAAATCTGCAACACCCTGTGCATTTCAAATTACTGAGATGATTCTTCAGAAACTTAACTATAGGAAGCTGCATATATATGCTGTTGGAATGTTCATCCATCACCAAGCAATAATCTGAATGACCCTTAGCAACATCTACATGGATCGTTGTTAAGGGGATTATTCAGAAAGACAATTTACCTTTTTAGTCCCATCAGCTGCTGCACGGATCTCTTTGAAAGACAATGCCCTGAGCTCAGCACGTTCACTCAGCATCTTCTTAAAATCCTTGTTCAGACCTAAATGCAGATTGACACCAACTTAAATTCTTCGAGGCCTAAGAATGAGAAAGCAAGAAGGATGCATAACACGGCCAAACAAGCTCATAGCCATGACTCAAAACATGGGTAAACAGAGAATGGGATCAAGACCCAAATTGACGACCAAATCAAAATGTCGCGTCGAAGAGAAAGGACTACGATACCATGCAGCTCCTCCGCAGAATGCGCCCAGATAGCGTTACCATACATGCGCTTCCAGAGCATTAAAGCCTGACCAGGTCTGTAACCTTGTGACTGGACCCATTTCTGCCGAACAAATTCGTTAATAACTAGTTCAAGACGTTGCGAACGAACACGAGACAAGCAACCATCTCACGAATTTCAGCGAGCTAGTACCCTCCATAAAACAGTCGAAACTTAGATACGGCAGATTAAAGCAATGAACCGCAAAATCGGGACCGCAGCTAGTCATAACATAAGTCTAGCATCGTACGTTCAAAGCCCGCTGGCATTTCTCGGTGGAAACAGAACAGACTAAAATCAGAAGAGAGATAGCGCATACTTCGAGTTCAGCATATCTCATCCCCTTGAGCAGCACCTTCAGTCCTAGGGCGGCAATTCCGCTCCCTTCGCAGCCTCCTACGGCAACAGAAAACCGAGGCGATTAAGCCGGTAACCACGGAGAACGCACGCAAAGCCCCCATTCAGTGAAATATGGTTTCTAAGTCACGGAACGAGGGACGGGCGACTCGACTCACCGAGGTCGGGGCAGCCGTCGTCGGCGGAGGAGACAAGAGGAGGAGGCGGCGAAGAAGAGGAAGAGGAAGCGGAGGCGGAGGCGGAGCGGCGGTTGGGAAGGAAGAGAGGGAGCGAACGAGGCGGCGATGGGTTGAGCGATAGGGAGGAGGAGGAGGAGGAGGAGGAGGAGGAGGAGGAAGGGATCGGAGGATGAAGGGAGAGGAGAGAGAAGGAGGCGACGGCGGAGGTGCGGACCCGCCTCATCCACATACATCCCATCTCCATTTCTCTGCAGCCTGACGTCCCGCGCGACTGCCGTCATGGCTGGGCAGGGTGATAAACCCTCTCTATTCAAGCGCATTCCCTTTTTTTCTTTTTTCTTTTTTGCCTCTTTTTTGCTTAACATGAAAAATTTTAAACCTTAAAATCCTTCGTTGTATAAAAAACAAAAAAAATTGTTCTTTTTAAAAAAAAAATTAATTGCCAAATTATTCTGTGAAAATTTGTCCTAAGATGATGGTACTTTCATTTAAATTACTTTCTCGCTACTCTGTGAGCAAAAGAATTGAGCGCGTTTGACATGGAAAAAAAAAATAGAACTAGATGTTCGCCATCGACGATCCTGTCAAATTCAGTACACCGGAACAAAAGGCGGATGACTGATTCGACTAACTGGAACCCAAAAAACACTTAGATTTTCAGCGTCTTACTTCGGAGATTGGTCCGGTGCGTCTTTCAACTTCGAGGGATTTGATTTCACGCTGCAAGTCTTAGGACGAGTACGTTGCTATCTCCTCTCCTTGGCATTTAATATTAGACGTGATCTCCAAATGGTAACGTGAGTAGAAGGCCTACATTTTACTTCATGGAAACCCTTTGCCAGCTGCAGCTATCTAAGCTCTTCAGAGCAGCAGCTGCTTAATAAACTGATGCCAAAATTTTGCACAAACAAGCATGGCTATGTCAACTCAATCTGGATCTAATTGGAAAAGTTACGACACAAGAGTAAACTTATGTAGCATCACTCTCAACAAGGCAGCCAGCAAGCGAGGCTATAACCTTATGAACAGAGATGCATCTCGCAGTACACGGGGAAAATTGGTGTTGAATGTTCTGCTAGCAAATTAAACTGAAGTACAACAGGCTGGTGAAGATTTTGCATCTAGTTACAAAAGGAGTTTGTAAGTACACCACTGTCATGCAGATTCCCTAGTCTGAGCAGATTCCAACTGATTGACCTCGGAAAGTACGCCTTGTGTTCCACAGGCTGTTCAGTGTCCGCAATGTGAGAAGCAAAGAAGTATCAACGCCTTTGCATGAAAGGTGCAAGAAGATCAGTCCCTGCAAACCAGAAAAAGAAAAACTCAGCAAGCTCCCTTTGTCAAAGGTTGCAGATAGTCCCCTCAATGCGTTCGCAAGTCACATTTCAAACACATCATTGTCCATTCTCACAAAATTATATATGCTAAAAAAGTTGGCTCGTTAGAAATGCAACCACCCCATATTGATATATACCAAAATACCACCCAACTTCCTCATCATGGCATATAATTTTATAGCTAAATGGACCATGAAACCACCGATAGCTTGATTCATCCTATATTATTGAAACTCCAATTCACAAGAGCAGTTGATACTTTTACTTTGCAAATTTTCTGTTGCCCTGCCCTATCATAAGTTACAATTTCAAAAAACTCGAATGGCTGCATCTGTTTCTTATTTCCTTCCTTTAAATGACGTCAACTGCACAATCCAGGAAGGCAAGCAAGATTCTATAAATTTTAGATAACATTCTTCCAAACAATTATACTAAACCAGATTCATAATATAATTAAGTGTGATAGAGAGAAGCCATGGTATTGGTACCAGATTCACAGAATATAACCAGGTCTCTTCATCAAAGAAAGTTCAAGGTAAGGTCGCTCATTGTGAGCAAGTCAAACTAACATATTCTCTGAATTGCATGAGCAATTATGTGCATTCAGACATGATTCCTATCCTTATAAACTTGCAATCTAGCATGCCTTCATCCAAGAGTTCGGCACCCATGGAAGTGAATATCTTCACCCCATCCATTTCAATGGCATTACCAAGGGGAAAATGAGAGAGCAAGCTTGATTTATCAGAATAAATAAATTTGTCTACAGCAAATCTACAATTGAACAACTTGCCTACGCCGTCAAAAATAAAAAGCTCCGAGCATTTCTCCTATAAATAACATCTTCAGAATAAAAACAAACTAGGGTTTACAGGAAGGCATGTCTAGTTAGCATTATCAAACCTCACAGGCTCACATGGATGTCAATCACTCGTTTCTAGACATGAAGTAAAGAAAAGAAAGATGATGTACTGCCATCACATTGAACGAGAACAATCAGAATTCCTATACTTTCATGGGCAAAACTATACTAACCGCTACATTTAACCAATATATAACACAGCAAAGCATATGATTAAAAGAGAAGCTACTTACCAATACTTGATTAAGCCATCCCAGCCACAGGTTGCTACTTTACTTTGTTCCAGTGGATGCCACTCACACCCAATACATACCCCCTCATGACATTTCAGAGTTCTGAAGACTTTGCAACTCTTCCAGTCCCAGAACCAGCATCTACCCTCTCCATCTCCAGACATAACAAAACGACCATCTGGTGAGAAGTTAACTTGACAAGCGTAGCCAGCCACAATGTGGCCAGCAAACCTCTTCTTCTTATTGAGCTGAAATCTTTCCCTAGTGCTATAAATAAGAATCTGATTGTCCAGACTCTGTGCTGCAAGCCAATTCGTATTCGGATGCAGCGAGATTGAGGGCATAGAATGCATATGAGGCTCACTTATATACTTAATAACCACAGGGATCCCAAATTCCCAAACACGAAGGGACTTATCATCGCTTGACGTCACAAACCTCCGGTTATCATCGACAAAGGTAATCGTATTCACTGCACCCAAATGCTGATCATATTCCTGTGTAATCTGCCCCGAATTCATATCCCACTGAACAATCTTTTTATCGCTCATTCCCGCCAACAAAATATTCTGCTTTTCATCGTCCGGATGCAACTTAACCACATAAGGAATTTTCCCAGTGGAAAAAGTAGAGATAACCTTCCCGGTTTCCGTATCCCAATATTTGATGTTCTTGTCATAACCAGCAGTCAAGAACTTGGTCCCGTCATTACAAAACGATATGTCCCTAACAGCTTTTGAATGACCCATGTAAGTCCTCATACACTTACCCGAATTGAACACGTCCCAGATCTTCACCTTAGTATCCATCCCAGCTGAGAGGATCAAGTGACCATGCTTGGGGAAGAACCTAATGGCAGACACGCCCTTGGTGTGCCCACTCCAGGTGTGCACCAATCTCTTGGGTATATAACAATGATCATTCGTCGCCTTGGCGTCCTTGGGCGGCGCGATCCACGACCTGCCCTGATAATCCCTCTCCTCTTTACCATGGAATGTGCTCTTATCGGAAACCACCTCCGCCTTCTCCCTGCCACCCTCGCCCCTCTCCTCGCCCTTCTTCTTCGCGTACTCTTCAGCATACTTCTTCTGCTCCTCCGTCAGCTCCCCCTGCAGCCCTTCCTTCTTGCCCGCCCACGGCGACTTCTTGTTCTTCATCAACCACGTGTCGGTCGCGGGATTCTCGGCCTCGGCAGCGGCGGCCTCCTCCTCCTCGCCGGGGGCCTCCGCGCCCTGCCCCTCGTCTTCCTTCTTCAGCTCGATCCGCCGCCGCTTCTGCTCCTGCTGGCGGATATTGTACACCGAGATGCCGTCGTTCTGCTTGAGCGCGTCGAGGTCGCCGACGTACTCGTTCCCAGCGGAGGCGCAGGGGTCGGCGGCGTACCCGTACCTCTGGAACGTGTTGTACTGCTCGTCGAAGAGGAAGGAGCCGATGGCGGCGTCCTCGACGAAGCCGAGCTTGTGGTTGCGCATGCCCTGGGCGATGCCGTCCTTGGCGTAGGGGTGGGCGGGGCCGTAGATTGGGGCCCAGAGCTGGTCGTAGGTGGGGTTGAAGGCGACGGCGTGCTGGGACGGGTCGATGGGGCGGGCTAGGGTTTGGTTGGTCTGCGCGACGGTGAGGGCGAGCGTGGTGTCGTCGACCTTCGGGGCGGCGGATTTGGAAGGGAGGAGGCGGGGCGGGGAGGATTCCGGCGAGGAGTGAGGGCCGAGATCGCCGTCGTTATCCTCCGCGTAAGATTGCAGGAGATCCATGGCGCGATTCGGAGAAGCAGCGCAGTGGAATTTTCCAGTGCGATTTCGGGGATTGAAGGAGACGAAGAAGGAGGAGGCGGGTTCGGGATTTTTCATTTATGTTCGGGTCGGGTCTGGATCTTTTGAGTTTAGGGTCGGCCCAAGAAGGGGGATGTAGCATGTTCGGGCCGGCCCGGATCGATCTCGGATCTTGGGCTATGAATTTTCTTGCTGGGGGCCGCTAACTTGCTGTGAAAATATTGCAAACTTTTGTAATCTGATACTCGTTAACAAGGTCATCATTTTACGACCCCAAAAAAAAAAACAAGTTCATCCATCATTCTTATTGCGAGGCAAGGAAATGAGCCTGACATTTCACAAATAAAATAAATTTCTTCAACTACATTAGTGACACAAGCATCATCAACATTCATATCGGATCCTTTCAAATCTGGTTTTCACAATAGTAGATTTTTGGTACACATCACTACAGAACAAGCCCCTTGAAGATCAACCTGTGTCGCCCAGCTTCGTGCTGTCGCCTGTCGCATTGTTCAACCTCTGATTTGATACTTGTTAACAAGATCACTCTTGTTGTCAAGCAAGGAAATAGGCCTGACACCTAACAAATTAAACAAATTTCTTCAGCTATCTTTGTGACAACCATCATCAACATCATATCAGATCCTCCTCGGATCTGATTTCACAATAATAGAATTTTGGTACACGTTACTACTACAACAAGCCCCTTGAAGATCATTAAGGGTTCTTCATCTTTATTCTCAGCTTCCGGGCGATCTGTGTCGCCTTAGGATGGACCGGGTGCTTCGTGCTGTCGCACTGTTCAACCTCTATCCAGTTTATGACCTTGATGATGAGCGACTGCGGCACTTTCTTCGTGTCCCCATCACCTGCTCCCTTCGATTTCTTCAATCCTGCCTCCAGCGCTTTCTCCAGGAAATCCATGAACCACTTCCCAGCTTCTGCTTCGATCTGTTTTCCCAATTTGATCGTGCTGCTCATGCTACTTGAACCCGGTTTCTTGTTTTCGTCGTTCTCACCAATGCTTTCGAGGGCTATCTTGCCGAGCGGAGTCGACGGGATTCTCCTTTCTGAAGGGAATTTCGGGTTGGCATTGGATTTCAGGATCTTTCCGCCCCTATCAGGAAACGCTGCCATGGACTTGTAGAGCGGGTTTCGTCTTCTGGACGAGCCTAGATCAGAGTGCCGGGATGGCTCCATCGAATTTTCTTCTATTTCGTTTAAGATTTGGGAATCCTGTTCAGGTTCTTTGTCCTTGTCCTGAAAGTCCTTGTTTTGAGCCATATCAGTGGCTGCCTGAATGGACACCATATCAGACACCGCTTGCAAGATTTGCTGATGAAACTCCAGGAACTTATCGAAGCAGGCCGCAGGAGCATCTGCTCTTGCTGATCTGCTTAAGTTGGAGAACATCCTACAGGTGACATAAGTAACAAACTGCCATTAGAGACCAATGAGAAGTTCAACCTTAGAACACAATTGTTTGTCAAGCCAAAATTTCCACAATTGAGCCAATGAATATCCCCCAGAGGTCTTTCTCCAAGAAACCGCTTATACTGAAGGAGAGAGGATCATGAAAGTTGCTTACTTTAGCGACCGGACTACAGTTTCGGTTGCTGATGCATCTCTTAGTGCTTGGAGAGCGATTTTCTGAGCTGTCTCACGTTGTGACACGGCCTCCTGTCAGGCATCATGAAGTGAAAAATAGAACACTGGATGAGAAATGTCTGATTTCAGTAATTAGAAGATTCGAGCACTGTAGAAATTATTCACCTTGCCTAAGATACTAAGCTTTCCAGGCAAGTTCATGGGCAAACTGGTGCCATTATTATCCCCTGCCGGATTAGCAAACTGGACTTGTGATTTGGGCGAGGGCTTTGACATGGAGGGTGTCTGTCCATCTCCATCTGCATTTAAAGCAGACGCTCCTCTCGCCTTCCTCGTACTTGGCGGCGGGGTCACGCTTTTCTTTTCCTAAATCAATTAGAGAAGACTCGTCATTTCGACCAGAAAAGCCAGGGGATGGATATCATTTCTCTTTTGGCTGGGAAGAGCGTGCCAACAGAACAACGTAATTGGACACGGATCTATCTAACATGGCCTAATCACGTTTCAAGCGCCAAAAATTCCTAAGGAAAGAGGAAAAATGTACCTACAGCTGAGTTGAAGGAAGTCACCGTGACCCTTGCATCCCTGTCGCAGACGCTCCTGCTTCTGGGAAATTTCGATGCCGGCGTAATGCAGCTCTTTCGGAGCAAAGCAGGGCTCTCCCCTTTGGTATCCACCATCTTCGCCAAAAGCCCACCACCGACTGAGGACCGAATTGCCGCGCCCGAACTCGCATCCCTCACCAGCTTCCCTCTGATCAGAGGCGAAACCGACAGATTCCTCACTGAAGAACTAGCCCGCTCTTTCACCGGCGTGCACTGATCGAAATCCAGCGGGACCGGCTTCAAAGCCATCGGAGAAGAAAGGATATCTCCTCCACCACCGGGCCCTTTGCCCCAAGATCCTCTTCGAGAAGACGAAACCCTCGAAACTGATTTCGTGAGGTCATTCCTCTCGCCCTTTTCTCGAAGACCCATGATCGGCTCCGGCGTGCCGACCAGCGGGTGCCGCCCCGGGAGAGGCTTCGCCCCCTTGATCACGGGCACCGGCGAGCCCGGCTCCAGCCTGTCGATGTAAATGAACTGGCCGAGCTGCATCTTGTTGCTGAGGACGAAGTCGTCCTGCTCGGTGGGGAGGCTGGCGTAGATGGAGTGCGAGGAATCGGAGATCTTGATGTAGAACCCGTGCTTGGGCCAGAGGTTCTTCTCGTCGAGGTCGGCGGGGACGATGTCGGTGACTTGCAGGAGCGAGTTCCTGTGCTCGTTCGTGGGCTTGACCCCCGTGTTCAGTCCGTTGAGTAGCTTCATGAGAATCCCAGGTGCCAGGGTCGCCATGGGAGGGGGCTTTGAAAGGTTCAAGAATTCGCCCAGAAGAGCAAGAAACCGGAAAAGGACCCAACTTTCTCGGCCTTTTTTCCGGGCACGAATCGAGGGTTCGATTACAACAGCAAGAAAATGAATTCCTACCCGAGAAGTTGCAGGTGAGGAAAGAGGGGTTCCGGCAGGAGGAGGGAGGGTTCGAGGGATGAACAGGGGGAAGCCGCTAACGGTAAGGAAGGGAAGATGAGGAAGCAGAGCGTCGAATTTTTAAATTTGATTGGGGGATGGGTCGTTTTGGAACGTTGCGGCAACGGTCATATCTTGGTGGGTCTTGTCAATCGAATCCGAGCCGTTCGTTCCTGTTTATTTTTCGTTCGGTTTTTGAATCGTGGGGAACGTAATGAGCTTGCCGCTTCCCCCCACTTTGCTTAGCTTTTTTTCGCTCGTGACGCAAAAGGCCATATAGTTTTATTGGAGTAAAATCACTTTAATAAGTGTCCTTCATCGATGTAATTTATTCGAGAGCAATCTTTCTTTTTTCCCTTTGATGTCGTTGTACCTTTACATCATCTTTACAAGACACGATTTGTTGAATTTGTAAATTGGGATGTGCTTATTTCGCAAAGAATTTCATAATGTAGGATGATATTTTTCTTGATTATTTACTTCCTAGCATAATGTTTTTCAAATTTAACTCTTACTTGCACAAAATGTTCTCTTTGTCATAATTATATTTTGTTCATGATATAAGATACTTGGGTGGTATCAAAATCCCTATATAAAGTATCGCTTATACACGAAGTAAAATTTTTAATTCTTTTTGTTATTCGATAGAATAACCTAAAAAGAGATGCCACAAAAAAGATAGAAAATGTAAATAATTAAGAAACTCAATCTCCCAATGCTCACTTCAGGTGAGGTGGTGCTCAATTTTGCATGAGCATGCATGTGAGAAAGAATATTGAGAAAACCTATTTTTCTTTTTTAGAACCAAAAACCTTTTTCCTTACTTTCAACAAACCAAGCACATAAGGGCCTGTTTGGCAATGTGCCAAACAGTGTCAGATTCTAATTTTTTGTTCCCAGAATCAGTTTTGGACGAGAATCGCGTTTGGTAAAATTTTTGTTCCCGGGAACAGTTTTAGACAAGATTTGAGAATCAAAAAAATTTGATTCTCTGTTTGAGAATTAGAAAAAGAATCAAAACGATGAAACCTCGCTCTTCCATTTCGTCATCCCGGTTGCCGTCCGCCACCGTCCGCCGCCGCCCGTCGTCGCCGTCCGGCGAGGCTTAGCCTCGCCAGATCTGGCGAGGCCGAGCCTCGCCCAGCTGCCAGCGAGGCTCGGCAGACGAAGGCCGACCTCGCCGAGGGCCGGTCGCCGGAAGAAGAAGAATAAGAAAAAGGGAAAAAAAAAATGAAAAAAAGAAAAGAAAAAAAGTAAAAAAGTAAAAAAATTATTTAAAAATCAAAAGAAATTAATTTGGAATGTAATCAATCGGTGGCACGGTATCAAATGCAATTCTACTCAGAATCAAAAATTTTAGACGATTACCAAACGAGCTTTTTACTCGGAATCGGTTTAGGAACAAAATAAAAATAATCATTTATAGTCGAATCGGCCCACGTGAATGAGAATCATTACCAAACGCGCACTAAAAGTCTAGAAAAATATCATTTTCAAAAGGACAAACACGCTTTCAATACGATATGGAATAGATTCCATGGTCATGGAATTCTGGCAATGTTGAAAAAATATGGCTTTAAATCAATAGAGCAATCAAATTGAATTTGGAGACATCATATAACTTCCTTTAAGAATTTATTTACCTCACAATGTTGCTAATGCTCACCAGCAAATATTTGTTAGGTTACAACAAAGTTTCAAATGAGAATACTAAATAGTAAGTTCAATATATCTCTAGAGTATCTCTACGAAACAATTGAAAAAATTATTGTAGTTTTGAAAAGAAGACTTGAAAATAATTTCATACTTATTCATCAAAAAACTGAATATATATATATCGATCTTAAAAAATATAGGCAACTCTTCACGAGATGTTGCAAAGCGAACCAAGATATTCCTCTGAAAAAAGTTGCAAAGTGAATAAAAGTATCATTTGGGAAGAAGTTGCAAATCAACAAATGCAACCCTTCGAAAAAATGTTACAAACTGAACGAGTATAAATTTCAAATGTTGTTTTAAAAAGACACATATAAATATTCTAAATATTAAAAATAATAATTTTTTTAAATAAACAAGATTTCGAATTTTCATAATTTTTGAAAATACGTATAAAACAAAAAACAACATTTGAACTAATAAAGGTTAATAAGATAATTGTACGAAATAAAGTAATAATAGAGAGGTTAGTGCTAATTAAACTGTGGACTACGAGAGCGCAAATTGGCCAAGTGCTAAGTGCGCCTAACAATGGCACCAAAATTGCGTAATTATTCGTACATTCGCACGCGGGTATCATGGGGCCTAACCCAAACCCTACATTTTTCTTTAAACTCACTAAATAATGCTCATATTTATAAATTAACTTATCTCCTCCCAACTTTCCTATGTGAGATAAGCAAAAACACATTTCGTTTGTTTTACAAACGAACTTCCAACAGGGGATTGACCTGATCTGATCCGGTAGAATTGCACCTCTGTAAATTTAAAAGCAAGCGTTGGTCTCCAAATGGATGGTCTGGTGAACAAAATGTTTTGGGGTGGGAAGGTGTTTCTGGGCCGGGTCCTTGGGAAAATAATAAGCAGTCGAAGGAGTAGTTGCTGATGTTTTGGATCTGGTAGGTCAAGCCCAATTCATCTTTGCCCGTCCATTCTTCTCTTCTTGCTTCCTTTTTTCCATGTGGATTTTGATGTAAGGCCTTTCATCACATCAAAATCTCGCGTGGGGCGTTAAACATCAATTTCATCACCTAATAACAAATTGACTCAATCACATCGCCGAAAAAGTTGGGCGTTAGTGTTCAAAGCAAAATTTGATAACCAATTGGTACACGCGTTGCTTCCCTATACATGTGAACAATGCGTAAATACGAACAAAAACAAAATCCATTTACGTACTTGCAAGAAATTGAAAAGGTCATAATTAGATTTCTCTGTGTATATCCAGCATTGCATAAATTCTATCAAGTGCTCAAATCCGATCTCCCTGGCTTAGATGCCTATGACGTCAAGCTCGACTTTGATACGTATAACATTAGGCGTCGATCTTTTCATCTTAGCACTTGCATTGCAAATGATATGGCTATAACTCGTTCATGCAATGCGCATTGTTTGTGAGGTGAACAAACATATTAGTTGGTTGGGGTAATTATCAAAAAAATTCTAAACCTATTATAAATGTGTCAATTTTGGTCATAGACTTTTTAATTTAATTAATTTAATATAAATCTTTAGTCAATTTAGTTATTCAAGTCAATTTTGAGCAGAAATCGTCAACGTGGATATTAACTATCCTACGTGGTATTACTATTATTGGTGTGAACAATTTTTATAATTTTATAATTTTTTATAGTTCTTTTTTTTTTTTTTTCCTTTTTCCTCTATCAATTGTTGGCCTTGCTGACCCATGCCTATTTGCAGGGGTTAGGTCGAGCATCACAAGTCTCAGGGAAAGTTGGGATAGAGATAATTTAGTTTCAAACGTGGGTTTCGACTTCTACGTTCTGTAAAGATGTAAGATAAAAGTCTGATAGTGAGAGTTAAAGTAAGAGTAGAGTAGAACTGGCTAAAAATAAAAATCTACTAAATTTATTGACAAGGAGCGAACGTGTCATTAATATGTCCGCTCTTTACTCTCTACTTACCCACCAAATTTTGTGGATGGAATAAATGGTCCTAGAAAGAACACACGTGGAGCAATCACATAGAAGAAACTCATAATTTTGCCTACCTTGTTGTTTTTCTTTTCTTTTTGGTCTTACGTACGATTCATTATTTGGATATCGAAATATTTCTCATTAAAGGCCTTCCTGAAACTGTCCCCCTCGAAGCGCTTAATGCGGAGGCCCTACTACGACGAGGCTTTAGCGAACTTAGAACGCAATTCAATGGAGTTCAACGTTTGCCATAAACTTCGTCGTTGGCTAGAGATCGAATCATGCTAATGGTCAGAAACGCAAGAATCGGGGAGGCCACGTCAACGACGAATGCTTCGCAAGGCTGGGGCGAGAGTACGGGCCTGGTCCATGAAAAGACAAAGAAAATCGAGTCGCGTGCAGTGTCCTGAACGAGCACGTGTCGGACATCGAAGCCATCCCAACCTTGTCGGCTTGCGCTGCCTCGAGAGGGCAGAGTCGACCGGCCGGGGCGATAGATGTCGCTGAGCGACCTGCGTACACCACGGCGATGGTCAAAACTTAAATGTTGGATAGGACTCTTGCCAGCTTTTACGGGGGGCAACGTCGTGTCACAGCCCATCTGGCCATCAGTCACCGGGGCAAATTTGAGTCATTCTCGCATTAATCGCCGGAGATCGATTTGGGAAGGGTCGACCTCCACAAGTAGCTACCGTGAATAGCTCATCCTAGCTATTCGAAGACTCAAATCTGTTTTTTTTATGAGTGTATCGTGTCTGATATCCACATGATCCAACGTATCAAATAGCTCGATTTGCATTAAATATTATAAGTTATGCCTCATTACTTGCACATTTACTTTTTATTTGAGCTATTCCTCGATAATAATGTGACGATTTGGATGTGGCTCTAAAAGAAATTGGGTGCATCTTTTTTTGACTTTTTGAGGATGAATTTTCCCATGTATACAATGTTAGGCTTATAGTCAAACTTAGATGTCGTATGGGACTCTTGCAAGGTTCAAAGTAGGCCAACGTTGAATCACAACACGTACATCCTCTTACTCATCGTAGCAAACTTGAGTTATACTCCGCATTAATTGCCAGTAATTGATTTGGGAAGTGTCGATCGTGGACAAACCACAGATAGCTATTGGAAATAATTCATTCTAACTATTCAAAGACTCAAATCTCTTCATTTATAGGTGCATTGTGCGTGATATCCCTGTGACAAGACGCATCAAACGGCATGACTCGTTTTAGGTATTATTAGCTCTACCTCATTACTTGCGTATTCACTTTTTGTTTGACCTATTCCTCAATAGCAACATCATGACGATCTCAACATCGCTCTAAAAGAATTGGCAGCGTCTTCTTTTGGTTTTGAGTAGTAGTCATCAACTCAATCCCAAAAGAAAGAAAAAGAAAATATATTAGGAAATGGGAATAGACCCTCCACCAAATTTTGGAGATTAGGAACATTAGTCAATTGTCGGTGTAATGACTGTGTACCTCACGCGGCGCCGTGAATAGTGTTGCTGTGCGAGTGGGGACCGAGACTCAAAAAAGTTAGTACACGGGCAGAGAAAAGCAACTCCATGCATTCTAAAGGCGGTGTGATAATGATGCTATGGATGGCACAATGCATCGTGAAACAGTGGTTTGGAGGATTTTCGTGTTATGGCCAATGCAGCACGTATCCTGCTTTGAGAATCGATTGGATTGCTTTGGATCGAAGTGAAGGACAAAAGCAACTATAGCCTCGTCTCTTTTTCATAATGGGATCAAACTTTTCGATGGTTCTTTTCAGTATTGACTTTAATCTCATATCGAACGCGTGCATGTGCAAGCTCCGAAAAAAATGGGTAAATATGATATTCCTCCTGAGGTTCTTACGTTCTATTTGTGGATAAGATTCCAAATTTAACATCAAAACAATGGCTGATCTGTGGACCCACGTTCGTCCGTTCAACCTCGAAGGCTCTCATGTGTTGCAGTTGTCCTAAAGTTAGTTGGCCTTAAATTTCGTTTTCTGGAGTCTAGCGTTCAGTAGTTGCAACTCGGACTTTTGTTCTCTAGCGGACTCGGACAGACCTACGTTAAGACGTGAAACTATTCACTCTCATGCCATACCATGCCCCTTCGGAGTCGCACGAGACTACAATACGTGTCGGCCTTTGAGACTTTAAGACTCGGGACGAGGTACATGACTTCTGTGCTTTGTCACATCGCTTTTCACCTATAACTGGCACCACGGCGCATCGTGCGCTTTGTCAAAATATATGAAGAAGCAGTAAATGAAGTTGAGAGAGTAGACATTAAATCATAACGGAGCCAGTCATTCTGACCCCCCCCAAAAAAAAAAAAAAAAAAAGCTTTGATCCGTGATTAGTAATAACCTAACTCAGATTTGAGGTCGAACCCGGGCGGCTCAATTCCTAACCGCTCGAACTTTCATCTTCTATGTCAATCGGCCACTGTCCATGTCATGTCGTTTTCAAAAATCCAATGGCAAACCTCAATGTGTCCCGGACTAGACCCTAGGGCGAGGAATGCTCCATGACTAGCGCTCCAAGCCGATGTGTCGAGATGGCAAATGGCGACACCATGGTTGATCTTGGTCCTGAGTTTTGGATCCAATAAATCTGCTTCGTAGACCCGGACCTTTGGAACCGAATGACAATAATAGAGAAGATAAGGAAACAAACTCTGATGACAAGACACCGATTTGGTCACCTCACCCCCGTTAATCCCTTTGACTTGTCCGATTAGGATCTCGCGGTTCGAACCTTCAATACTTTCTGTGGACCGGACCGCCAAGTTGCGTCCCAGGATCGATGTGGCGAAGTCGATCATATCCTCAATGGAGGACACACACTGCTTGGACTCACCGCGGCTTGGTGCTCTCTCGCACTCAGCGAGTGCATCTGCCATTATCTTCTCCATGGTGGAATTCTGTCCGGCATGGAAAATTTGCTTGAGCTCGTCGACCTCTGTACTCGAGAAGGGTAACTTGGACGCGATGCTCCGTGGCAAAAACGACCTTCTAGGCATTTTGTCCCGAATGTCGGGCATTGGCATCACGGTCCCCATCTTCAGCATCGATTCCCGGAAGAATTTGCCCGGCTCCACCCACCGATTTATGTTCTTGGCACTTGCTGCCGCGATTGCGTCGGTCGTGCTGGACGATGTTGTTCTGTTCGTGTAGCTAGAGAAGGTGGCGATCACATTCTTATCATAGCCCTTGAAGGAATTGTTGACGCCGTAGATCTTGAACCCAACGGCCTGCCCCGTAGCTCCTCCACCGTATCCGGTGAAGTTATCGGTCCCCTCGTTGAAAGTCTTGCCGTAGTTGGCGAAGTTGACCTCCGCCGATTTTGAGTCCTTCACGTACGAAGTGAATGAGTCTTCGCCCACGTTAGCGCTCTCCCGATACGTCTTGAAATTCTCGACAGCCCCGTTCACGCCATTGCCGTAGCTGTTGAAGCGGTTATGGGGATTGTTCCCGTTGAAGCCGTAACTGGTGAAGCTGTTGTTCGCGCCGTCGCCGCCATGGCTGTAGGCACTGAACCCGGAACCCACGGTGTTGGAGTCAGTTGCGTACGCCGTGAATTCGCTTGGAGCTCTGCTTCCGTTCCT
This sequence comes from Eucalyptus brandiana, assembly GCA_014182725.1. Classification (NCBI taxonomy): domain Eukaryota; kingdom Viridiplantae; phylum Streptophyta; class Magnoliopsida; order Myrtales; family Myrtaceae; genus Eucalyptus; species Eucalyptus brandiana. The sequence goes on from CM024669.1 coordinate 39,159,128, forward strand.
GCTGTAGGTGGTGAAAGTCTCGGCCCCCGCATTGGTCCCCTCAGTGTAACCGGAGAAGGAGTGCGATCTTCCTTCGCCGCTGGAGCCGTAGTTGTTGAAGTTGAGATTGGGTAGGTTGACGTCTTTATTGTACTCGATGAACTCGCCGTGGCCGCCGGTGGAGGCGACTCCGTAGCTGTTGAAGCTCTGGTCTGCCACGTTGCCTTGAGCGCCGTAGGTGGAGAACTCATCGCGGTGAATCGTCGAGCCGCGGCTGTACCGGCGGAACGAGCTGACCGGCAGGTTCTCGTTGACGGAGTAGCCCTTAAATGAGTCGCGCCTGCCGACCCCGCTGGCGCCGTAGGCGGTGAAGTTCTTGTTGGAGTAGGCGGCGAAGTTGGAGTCCCGGTCGTGCCTCTCCACGATGGCCGACGGCAACTCCGGCAAGCAAAGCAGCCGCGCCGCGGCGCAGAAGGAGGGGAGGTGGTCGGAGATGGCGCCTCGGGCGGCGAGCTTGGTGAAAGCCACCGCGTCCGCAGCCGTTAGGGGCGAGGCCTTGGACAGGAGGAAGGGCGGTTTGGGGAGGTCGTTGGTGACGCGCTGGTTCCAGTAGCGGACGAGGTACGCCTTGGGAGTGAACGGATTGGCATCGGCTGCTGGGGCGGCGGCGGCAACCTGCACTCGGAGACAAGAAGAGAAGAAGAGAAGATCAGCGAAGTGATACTGAGGCTGAGCAGAGAAAGATTCAGCACGCGCGAGAGGAACGGTGGATGCGGGAGCGAGAGAGCTTTGACTAACGCTGAAAGAAGAGAGCCAGAGGAGGAGGAAGAGAGCCATGGCGTTCGAGCTCGAAATCAGGGACAGTGTCAGAGAGTCGGTGGTTTTGTTGTACTATCTGAGCCCTTGTTATTTATGAGTGGAGCGATGATATAATTGGGAATCTTTGATGGGATATATCTTCTGTAGCTATAAAGAGCATTCATAATCGACTGCGAAAATATTTCCTAATTTCTGTGGGTACCGCTGCCAGGATGCTGCAATAATGTATCTTGGTTTATTTCGTTCGTTTTATATTTAGATGGTGTGTGTTTCTGAACCCTTGATCATGAAGTTTGCCTTATTTGGATAGTTCAGCTTATTTTAAATTCTTCCTCAAACCCGTTCTCACGGCAATTATAAAGTACTCAAAATTAATCTCCCAGAATTGTCAGTCCCCCCACAATTTTTCCGGACTTCTCAAAATCCATTGCATGGAGCTTCCGAGATGGAGATCCGGAACCTGAAAGGAAGCTTGAATGAAGTTACAGAGAACAGACGCTGCTGATGACCGATCGGTAGGATTTTGGAGGTCCGACTGCTCGGTTCATTCCTCTCCCTCTCTCTCTCTCTCTCGGTCAAAACGACGATTCCCACTTCCTTGGATGGCTGCTCTTGAGAATGCCGCGTTTCGGCCTGCGTGGCCTCGTCCTATTGGCTCGCACGTAGCTCTCGATGCAGATTCATCGACGCGCTTAGCCGCTGCTGCTTTTGTTTACGCGCACTGGCGAGGTTCTAGTCAATAGTCATAAAACACTTTTTCGTGATCCTTCTCTTTCACGCTGGTAATGCATTATTGGGAACGACAAGGACGGAACATCTTATTGAACAACAGTGAGGGAGCTCGTGAAGGCGTGGCCGCCTTTGTGCGGTTTGTCCCCATGCGATTATCAAATGCTAAGTACAAGAATCGGCGTCGATTGGCATATCCATATTGTGGGATGAGGTTAATATGCCTTCTGGCACGCGTTTTTTTCGTCTATTTGTTAAGCAATAGTGGCGAGCCCGGCGTACTCTGCCCTCCGTGATTCCAAACCTACTTTATGGACCAGCAGCCCGTCAGTTCACGATCAACTTTTTCTCAAATCCTGTGTTTGAATAATGGGTATGCCGTAGCTCTTGACGGAGGACCCCGGATTCGAATTTGCCTAGATAACCGGATTCAATAGCATGGTGGTTTGATCTTGGAGTGTGGTTTGTTTCGATATCACACAAGGTCATCACAAACAACCATACTCATTCTCCAATGACGAAGTATAGAATCAGTGAGCGGCTAAGAATTGAAACTGTTAGAATATTTAAATAATAAACCACGCCTTCATCTAACATAGGTTTTTAGAACAGTTAGCGATGGCCCCACAAAATCTCACACAGACGGAAAGCCTAAGAGGCCATGAGTTGGAATCTTCCTGCGCCCTATTTGCCTCCCCAATTAAATTTCCATGCTTAGTACTAGGCAAAAGACCAGACTAAGCATAAGCTTTTAGAACAGTTGGCAGTGGTCCCACAAAATCTCACAGAAACAAACTCAATTGACTATGGACATTGCCGAAATGATTGTCAATTGATTAAGGCATAACTTGTGAGCGACTCAATAGATATTCTCCACCGCTTTTTTGATTTTTTTAAAAGCGGCCCACCATCCAATAACTAATCCCCAGCCGGATCAAGCTGATCCAACCATGACAATAACTTTTTTTTTCATCTCAAAGTTCGTTTCAGCCTGGGTAGAAACTTGGCTGAAATTGGGAACATTCTTCTTTGAGTGGCGGAAGAGCTTGGCCCATGTCTCTGAAATGCTTCCTCCCGCAAATGATCAGGGGGAAATTCTTCGTCTCCCTGGTCAACCTCGAGTGGTATTTCGATCGAGCCTACACGGGAGGATCCTTCTGAAGGTTCTGCATGATTATAAAAAAACAGATGGTGGGTTGGCCAGACCAGACCCCACTTCCTGCTCCCTTCAAAGTTCATCAGAACTACCGAAGAACCACAGAATACTCTCTGAAGACCCAAAAGATTCCGATGGTGCACTGGATCCCCCATAAATTCATCCTGATGAAGAGGGGTAAAATTGGGTGGAGAATGGCTTTTTGAAGCTCGTCCATAAACATGTTGAAACCGGCTATTCCGACAACATAAGAATTTCAAAAGAAAAGAAAAAAAAAAGACTGGTTTTGTCCCGAAATTGATAGACTGTGGAAAAGAAATGTTTCTCTTTTTTGTGGAAAAAAGACATCTCCCCTTCTTCCAGTATGTGTTTGTTGTCCAGTGAAGTAATATTTCTTCAAAATAGTCCTTTCTTAGACCTCCGGCTGTGACCGGCTCGGAGTAATCAACCTCAGAGAGGCACTGCTGGACCTGGCTTTTTCGAAAACTAGTCTTTCCAGAGAAATTTTGAACTTCACACGGACGACAGCCATAGTGTCTTGATGATCTTCCCGAGGACAAAATTGGCATCGAAAGAACCTGGAATTATTGCTGTACGGTCAACGAACCGCCCCGGGCGTTCGATGATTTCTTCAGTCGGACCCATCACGGATCCCTTCATCAATTGTCAAATGTGCATCCAATTCATCATTGACACATGGGTCGATCAAATAAATGGTCATGAGCCATTCGACTATGCTGGCCCAACGGTTGCTTCTCACGTCGCCGACAGCAAGATCTTGGAACATGCACGTGAGTCCTTTTCCGCTCTCCCATTGTTCCTCGGCGAACCCGCCGTTCGATCATCGCCACGGGCTATCCGAACCTCGTCCTGGCTGATCTCTACGATGCATTTGCACGCCTTTGTCTAATTGTATCCGCGTTGCGTTACTTTGAGTGGAAAATATCGTTGATTCGAATTTAAATTACCAAATTTAAATCATAGACTTAATCAATGGGTTCAATCATGTGAGGAGCACCATTCGCTAAATCTCTACCATGCTATTAAACTTTAGGCGTAGATGCTCATCGGGGGAAAAAAATGATAATAATTTTCACTTAGTAGATCGCTTGATACATAAAGTCAATAGAGATTGCGAACTGCGACAAAAAAGAATATTTAATTCTTGTATATCCCTCTCGTTTAGTTACCAAATCACGCTAATGTTAGACATGAAAATTTGCAAAAAAATTCTTAAAAGTAGCTCCTTGCTTAAAATTTAATAAAAATAATTAGCAAGTGTTACTCTCAAATCTTGAATCAAGTGAGATCGATCAGCGAGGTGTGTCACACAATGTCCATCAATCTCTTATTATTCTATTTGTTTTGATGTTAAGGCGTTGATGGTAGAGATATATGATGGATAAATAAATATAAAGAATAAGAAAATCCGATCGTGCCAAAATATAGTTTAAGAATTTGAGACATGGAGTTGTGTTATGCTTTGGAAAGAGAGGAATATTAGCAAATAAACTTTTTCACATGCACACCACAATAATTACAGATATTAGATCAGAGTTATTCGAACACTCGACATTTACTAACCACAACGACAGTTACATATACACACCACAACTATGGTCGTGGGTATGAGATAGCAAATACCATATTAGACAATACTTTTAAGCGAACGATGGCTTGGAATGGAGCTAGCGGCTAATTTCTCTCAGTCTCTAGGTCCAGTCTAGATTATTCAATCTTATCCACGCTTCATTTTTTTCATTACTAATTGGCCCCTGTCCAGACCCCATAATCCCCAAAGACCCAGTGGCAGGCCTCGATTTGACCAGGGCTCGACCCGAGCGCAAGGAACGCCTCGTGATTTGGACTCCAAATCGACGTGTCCATGTGACAGAGGGCGATGCCATGGTTGATCTTGGCCTTGGACACGGGATCCAGTATATCCGCTTCATAAACTCGGAGGGTCGGAAACGTATGGCAGTAATAGACCATGTAAGGAAATATAGTCTCGTGGCATGCCACGGGCGCACTCGATTTACTCCCGTCCAACCTTTTCACTCGTCCAATCAAGATCTCACGCTTCGACCCTTCGACGCTCTCCGTGGAGTGAAGCTGGATGTCGTGGCCTAGTATTGAGGTGGCGAAGTCGATCATGCCCTCGACAGAGCTTACACATCGCTTGGTCTCACCTTGGATTGGCGCTTGCTCGCACTGGCTAAGCGTGCGCACCATGATCTTCTCCATATTGGAATCGTCCCCAGCATGGAAGATTTGCTTCAGCTCGGCGAGCTTCGAGGTGGAGAACGGTAATCCAGAGGAAATTCTGCGTGGCAAAAACGACCTTTTGGGAGCTTTGACACGAAGATCCGGCATCCGAATCATATTCCCACTCCTCAGCATCGATTCCCGGAAGTATTTGCCAGGCTCCACGCCTCTATTCACGTGCATACCACCTGACGGTGTCGTGGCACTAATTTCGACCCTGTAGCCAACTGGATAGTGTGGTGAGGCTGGGAAGCAGAGCAGTTGTGCTGCCCTGCAGAAAGATGAGAGGCGATCCGAGATGGCACCTTTAGCCACGAGCTGGGCAAAAAGGGTTGTTTCTGCAGCAGTTAAGGGTGAAACTTTGGATATGAGCAGTGGTGGTATGGCAGGGTTGCTAGTGATTTGTTCAGTCCAGTAACGGACAAAATATTCTTTGGGAGGGATTGAGTTGGCATCGCCGGCAAGGGAGTTGGCGTTGGCAGCGGTTCTCGCAGTAGTGGAAACAACCTATAGGGGGACGAAAGAGAAAATCAGTGAGTGACTAGAAAGTTAGCACGATGCAACCGACCTAGGATAGTTCACCCAGTTTAAAAGATATCGAACCCTAAAATTCAATTTACAACTCAGTCATAAGACAAACAAGGCTACATCACAATCGCAGTACGATGCCAAACAGACTTGGTCAAATATTTATGCAGCATATACATGGGATATGCATGAAACTACAATGAACGTGCAAATGGTTGTAAGCAAAGTAGCAAGAAATTATGCCCGCGAGATAACAAGAATGAAATCAACTTTTGAGAATAGAATAGATAGCATGATAAATATTCCTAACAAATCCTTCAACTTATGTCCACAATCTAAATGATAAGTCATTTTTTTTTTTGTCAATACATCATATCTGGCTTAGCATAAATAATGGAGACTGACACTACGTTATAAAAACAAGCGAACACACAAACCTCCCATACATTCTGGCATTATATATGTCTTTCACTTCATGATTTGTGTTTCGCATGTCTCTTTTAACATGTATAGGAACATAAACAAGATCAACAAACTATGAGTGTTAATGCATGCGAAGTTCGAAAATAAGATGAGCAGTGATTACGTTGTGTGGAAGGGGAGGGAAGAGAGCTTGAGAAAACTAACATGGAGTGACAATAGCAGGACGAGGAAGAGGGAGAAGAGAGACATTTTCATAAAACTGATCTTGCTCATTTCTTTAGAGAGAGGAAATGCTGATGTTGTTGGAGGGTTCGCTTGATTGAGCACGATATTTATAGGACTGATGGTAGAGAGAGAGAGAGAGAGAGAGAGAGAGAGAGGGGGGGGAGATTCCCTAGGACAAATGGATGAAGCGAAAGAAACAAAAGTTGTAGTAGTAGTTAATTAGAGTTAATTAGAGTTTCATATCAAATGTTCTCTGCCAAGCGAAAGAAATAAAACTTAGTAGTTATTCTAGTTCAACTTGCAATTAATAAGTATTATATTCCGTTTGATTCTCAGACAAATCTATAACACCAATCGAGTAATTACTGTTGATACATAGGCTTGTACTTGCACAACTGGGGTGATTTGAACCTAAGGCTTGAGTGAGGCATATCATTGCAATCCCTTGACTCTATTTGTTATAAAAAAAAGGGTCATGATTTCCTCTTGCTCAGTCTTATGATTGGTTAGTTACATATATGGATATCGCCCTTATTGAAATTTAATTGAGTACATAGGTGAATGATGTCCAGAAGCTATGACCTACTAATCGAAAGCATGATATAAAGGAAAATATAAATTATAAAAATAAGTTGGTGTCTAGGGACTCCTAAGCTCAAAAAATAAGTTGGTCTATGGGGAACTCCTAAGTTCTAAATAATAAAGAGCGAGGCATTAGATTTTTGTTGGACTCTAATCATTCTATCATCACGTGGAATCTGTAAGGTGTTTGAGCACAAAATAAAAGAAGGTGATGGGAAAGCCCGCGTAATTGGTGAAAGGATGGAATAGAATAGGGAAAAAAAAAAACAAAAACACTTGAGAATTAGCTAAAGACAAGAACTACTTAGGGAGTAAGTTATATCAATGTACTTGAAAAAGACTTGATTAAAGAAAAGCATCCATATATGCCTCGTATAGGACATGTCTTAGTTTATGAAAAACAAATGGACTAATGCAATATGCCAATATCGTAAAGGACAACTCTTTCCTAATAATGTGATTAAGTAAGAAAAGAGCATCCATCTATATATCAGATTGGGCCGACCCTGGTTAATTAATCAAAATGTGCAGTAATCTGATAAATGTTCAAGATGGGAACCTGTGATTTCACGTGCAGATTAGATTCTCCCTGCTGCCTCCATATATGTGCATGCTCTCTAATAGATAAACTGTGTCACTGGCTAACTAGTCATGAATTAGGGTTAAAGTCATTGTGATAAGATGTCACTTCTACAAGAGATATTGAAAATCTCTAGGAAGTGTGCTTACTTTCCAGGGATTAGGAAAGGAAAGGACTAATTGGTTCATTTGCAAAATGAAATTATATTAGAGAATATGCATAACCCACGTTTTCTATCATATGATGTTTTGGTGGAAATAATTAACCATATGATAGGATATATCTCTCTATGTGGTTCTTGGTTCCCATGAAGAAAGAACCCTAAGCCGATTTATCCAGACTCCACAATTTCACTAGTAATCTCCATATGCAAATAGCCTATCCACCCAATTCACTGTGACTTCTCAATCAAAGCCTAAGAACTTTTATCCAAACGAATTAGATTATCTTTGTAACTCGACCCAGTGAACTGAAAAAAATGGGAAACAATTTGCCTATTGCAAATCTAGAGATTGGTAAGTCAGAAATTGGAGTTCATTTGTTTGAATTCCAATAACCGTGTACAAGCTGCTCTAGTCAGAACCACCTGCGCAGACCACTTGGACTATTCATGACGCTTGCAGGGTTTTCTATGGGCTTCCAGGTAACCAAGCCTCTGCTCTCATGCCGTCAACTCGTAAATATAGTAACTTGGTCCCCATGCGGTCTCGATGATCTCTCTTGCATCCCAACGACAGTATACATCTAAAGACCCTGTATTTATCGATGCACAGACCATAAAGTTTGGGATCGCATGGACAAATGCGGGTCCACCCCGGATGTGTATGGTATCTTTAATTGGACTGGACATCTTCTCTGTCGACCCCTCTTCGCCGATGTCAATTTTGCTACTACTATTCATCCAGGACACGTGGGTCGATCACTGCCGAGCCAGATAAATGCTTATCCAAGAAACGAGGACATCGTGAGTGCCATTCACAAGCAATGCAGGCCCAAGGGCTGCTCTAATCTTAGCCCACAACAATGTCTTCGTAGTAAGGTGATGCTAGAAAGATCCCGTCCGTTTCCGCGGCAATTTCAACTAATTATAGGCCGTTCATTATTCCATACGTAATAAATTTTTTGGAGAAAATCGGTAAAAGGTAAAAGTATAGCTATAAACATAGAGATTTCTCAATCATATGATCGAACCAATCGAAAGGCTCCAATATGCTCTATTCGTCAATTGACAGATTTGATGGTAGTGAGGGCTTATTAGGTTGGGATAGAGGTGGGGGTGTCCCTATCGCAAATGTGTGTCCACCCTTATTAGTTTCCTAAAATTTTTGTCGGACATTATAATACAAACTATCGAGTTGGGACTCTTAACCACCAATTTTGCAATCTGCAGTTAATTAAAGTTTTAAATCAAATGTTCTCTGCCAAGCGGAAGAAATAAAACTTAATTAGTTTTTTTTAAATATAACTTGCAATTAATAAATATCATATCGAATATTCTCTGCCTTCTTTTGTTATAAAAAAAAGGTCATGATTTCCTCTTGCTCAATCTTCTGATGGGTAAGTTACATTTATGGATATCACCCACAAGAAACACATATGTTTCAAATTTTGAAGGGAAAGTGTAAATAAAAGTTAGATTTGGATAGAATTTCCTCCTAAAAGATTCTATCGATTGGAGATATACTTGCCATCAGTCTTGCGTTTGAGCACAAAACAAAGTAGGGTGATGGGAAAAAAGCCCATGAGATTGATGAAAGGCTGGAAGAGTATAAGAACAAACACTTCGGAATTAGCTACAAACAAAAACTATTTAGGTAGTAAGTCACATTAATCTAACTGATAAAAACGCGATTAAAGAAAAGCGGTTATCTATGCTTCAGACATGGTAAGTCTTGGTAATGCAAAACAAGTGGCTTAATGCAAAATGGCAATTTCGCAAAAGGACAGGTCTTTTGTATTAATGCGATTAAAAAACAAAAGGGCATCCATCTGTATCTCATATTGGACAGCTATCGGTTAATTAATCAAGTTGGACAGTGATCTGATAAATTATTAAGATGTGAAACTTTGATTTTCCATATATGTGCATGTACTCCAGTAGAGAAACTCTGTAATTGGGTAGCTAATCTTGAATTAGGGTTAAAGTCATTGGACGCCATTATGAGTAAACCTAATTATAATCACTTCCACAAGAGATAAATGAAATCTCTAGGATGTGTGCTTACTTTCCAGGGATTAGGAGAGGAAAGGACTAATTGGTTCATTTACAAAATGAAACTACATTAGAGAATAGGTATAACCCGTATTTTCTATCATATGATGTTTTTTGGTGGAAAAAAAATAACCATCTAATAGCATATATCTGTCTATGTGGTTCTTGGATCCCATGAAGAACCTTAAGCTGATTTCTCCACAGTCAACAATATTACTAGAACTGTCCATATGCAAATAACCTATCCACCCGATTTCCCATGACTTCTCAATCAAAGCCTTAGAACTTTTATCCAAACCTGCCAACAATTATAAAATTAGGGCTCAAACGATTTATGAGGCTCGTAGGGCGTTTCATGAATCTTTAGATAATTGAGCCTCTATGCTTGTGTCCTTAGCTCATAAAAGATAATAGGAACTTCATCTATACACTTTCTCAATGATCTCTCTTGCATCCCAACGACAGAATACGTAGAAAGAACCTAGATTTATCGATGCACGGTCCCACCCCTGTTCTGTATGATTTCTTCAATTGGACTCGACATCTTCTCTGTTAAGCTCTGTTCACTAATGTCAATTTTGCTTCCACTATTCATCGTGGCCACATGGGTCGATCACTGCCAAGCCAGAAAAATGCTCATCCAAGAAACAAATACATCAGAAGTGGCCATTCAGCGATGCAGGTCCATGGGCTAAGATTGTTAAAAGATAAAAGTATAGCTACAAACAAAGAGATTTATCAATCGCATGACAAATTGGGTTGCTTATATAAACAAGGAAATGCAGTGACAAATATTTATCTTAATTGAAAACGTTACATGTCCTCCCATACATACAGGATCTTTCGTGACATTGTGAACTATATAACTAATATTAAAGTTGAGATTTACCTCGACTGTAGCTCTTTAGAAATAAGTTACAGTCATGTGCATAATGGATGGGTGATGTTTGATGTATGCCGGACTATCGACAGACATAGGGTAGATATCCGGTGATTGATGATGAGATAAAGAAATGCCACGTGCTCAGTTGTTGAAATATGACGATGGACGATTGGTAGCTGCCCGTATGAACTTTAGCAACAACTTTTTCAATGGAGACACTTTGAATATTACTCAAGACGCTAAGGTAGTTAGCATCAAAGGCGCACGTTGTAAAAAAGCAATTGCTATTTGGAGCCTAAGTCATGGAATGGCATCAACAGTTGCATAATCCTCAAAACACGACTAGGACAATTATATCAAGTATGGGCGAAGTGATCTACAAGAATAAAGGATCATGGACAAAGCTAGTAGTAGGTGCTAGAGTAGATGTAACTACCGAACAGTTATCATACATTCACCATAAATACCACTAGTCATCCAACTAGAAGTCACCTGACAAATCAATTAAAATGTTATCTTTTTATCTTTGCTTTTCCTATATTGCACTTTAATTTTCTTAGCTATAGCTTTTAGATTCTCCTCGTCAATTAGATTCCGACGTGTTTCTGTATCTTGGTACATCATTATTGATTAAATTCCAGTATTGTATCTTACTATCCTGGTACATTGTCGCATTGTCGTTGATTAAATTATGACTCCACATCTTACTATCCTTAATTTGTGTCGTTAATTAAATTCCAGCATAGTTTGAGATTGGTCTTGTAACTTTTTTTGCCTTGTTATTGATTAAATTCCAACTCAGCCTAAAATTAGTGTTGTTTGAACCAAAGAAGTTCAATTCCTTATTGCATAAGATTTCCGTTGTTTGGGATTGGCACATAACCCTTATCCTCTTTAATAAAATCAAATAATTTCGGTGCAAGATACATCATTGTGAGAGCAATTCCAGCAAAACAAAAGTAAATTTAGTTTTTACATTTTTATCATATGAGAATCATTCATGTGAAGGTTTTAGGATTTTAGAAGTCTAATCCCGTATTATGGGTTCTTATTGAATTATCTTTTTCCAATGACAAACTCTTAAAAAAAGCAAAAAGAAAAGAAAAGAAAAGAAAAAGCAAGCAATAATCTGATGATATGTAGTTTATGTAACCGAGAAAGTGCAAACAAAAGATAAGGGCAGAAAAGTTTAAAAGCAAAATTCAGAGGAAGAAAAAGTGGGAAGTGCCTCTTCAAGATTGAACCAGGCAGCACTTGTTGTTCAACGTCAAGCGTAAAAAGCGATCACGTTGGGACTCCCAACCACTGGGCCACTTGAACTATTTTTGCAGCTTTTCACTTTTTTCTTTTATCGAAAAACACTGCATTCTTATCTGTCTCTCGTTCTTATAATAATAATACTGTGAAAATGGTTATTAGTCCTCGTTGAAAGTTGAAGAAAATTCTCGAAGATAGTAACGCAAATTGAGAGACAGGAGTTAGGAAGATCTCTAAACGCAAAGGACAGGAGAATGCAAAAGACTTGAACAGGTACTCAAATCACAAAAAAGAAAAAAAAACACTCGACATTTACTGACCATAACGATTGTTTCACACCAAACACAAACACATTGTTATTGATATTAGATTCAGATACCAAAATAGATTGTAATGCAAAGCAAGAGAGGCTTTCGGTCGGAGGTAGCTAGAGACCAAGTTCTCTGTTGATCACCGGGCCGAACCCATGTTTATTCCATCTTGACCACACTTCGTTCTTCCATTATTACTTGGCAATTGTCCACATCATGTTATTCTCATTTATCCAATGGCAGACCTCGATCTGGCCAGGACCCGATCCAAGCAACAGAAATGACCCGTGGGCAGGGGGCCAAGTTGATGTGTCCATATGACAGATGGCGACACCGTGATTGATCTTAGCCTTGGATTTGGGATCTAGTATGTCTGCTTCGTAAACTCGGACGTTTGGAAATGCATGACAGTAATAGACAATGTAAGGAAATAGACTCTGGTGACAGGCCACGGGCTTGCTCCCTTCGCTGCCCTCGATCCTCTTGACCACCCCGATCAAGACCTCCTGCTTCGACCCTCTGGCACTCTCCGTGGATCGGACCATGACGTCATGACCCAAAACCGAGGTGGCGAAGTCGATCATATCCTCGATGGAGGCCACACACGTCTTGGTTTCGTCTTGGAGTGCTGCACCCTCGCACAGGCCTAGCGTTTGTGCCATGATCTTCTCCATAGTGGAATTTTCAATGGCATGGAAGATTTGCTTCAACTCAGCGAGCTTCGAGGTTGAGAATGGCAGTTTGGAGGAAATGCGGCGAGGCAAAAATGACGTTTTGGGAAAGTTATCCCGGAGGTCGGGCATTGGCATCACATTCCCGCTCTTCAGCATCGACTCTCGAAAGAACAAGCCCTGCTCCATGCCCCCATTTACTTTCTTGTCATCAGTTGCCACAATTGTATCCGGGGGTGGGCCGCGGGGGTATATTTTGTATAGTTGGGCGTCAATTGTCTTTGCGACCCCATAAGATGATGAGTTCATGAAGCAGAGCAATTGCGCCTCCTCGCAGAACGATAAGAGGTGGTCCGAGATGGCGCCTTTGGCAACGAGTTCGGCGAAGATGGTCGCTGACGCGGCCGTCAGAGGTGACGCTTTGGTGAAGAGGATTGGTGGCTTGGGAAGGTTGTTGGTGATTTGCTTGTTCCAGTAATGGACAAGGTATGCTTTGGGAGAGATCGAGTTAGCCTCGTCGGCGAGGGAGTCGGCCTCGGGAGTGGCCCTTGCGACGGTGGTGAGGACCTATCGCAGGACAATCCACAAAAGAAAATCAAAGAGTGACTGTGCGCTAGAAGTTTATATAATCACGATTAGAATGGACGTCATGGACTTAAGTAACTGTGTAATGACATAATTATGGAAGTAAAATAGACATACGGATACTTGTAAAGAACATATAAAAATGTACAAGTCACATGACACGAAATTAGAACCGCATAATAGCATGCTTGGAATTATCTTTACAATGAACATAGGTGACCCAATAATTTATTCCTAACAATCATTAATGTATGTTATCTGATGCCTGTGTCTTAAAGTAGTAACGTCATACTCAATCACTTAAAATGACTGTTGCAACTTACATGCTTTCATATTATCAAAGCATTATATGTTCACTTGATTATCTACATTTCGTTCACATTTCTTTTTTTTTTTGTGACCCAGGATCTGTCGAGCCCGACTTTCGCTTACACTAAGCCAGTCTATGGCTTGTACAGTGTGCGGTGCACTTCAAATCAAGCGTCAATACTTGAGGGGAAGCTAGCACAGGACCCCATCACCATGGTTCCCCACTTAAGACGTGTTAGTAGCTGCAGAGTTTCGACCCCGGGATCTTTGCAATAAAGTGCCTAAAGCCGAATCAACTCAGCTGCTCACCGGTGGGTTTTCATTCACATTTCTTTGTTAGCCTAAAGAACACATAAACACAATTGATCTACTGACATGTGTTAAGATAACCCAAACAAGATATACATATTATATAAAATGTATATATCTTTTTGGTATGAAGATATACATATAATATTATGAGGTTTAATTTTGATACACACTAACATGTTTAGCTTCTTGCATGCGTAAATTAAATTGAATAGTTCTTATGAAGCCCGGGCTCCCCATTTGATCCGATAACCTGTGCACTCTAAACCAGTATAGAGAGATTAGGTTAACAAATAATGGATGAGAAGTAATTGCCAATGGAGTAAATGGCCGCAAAATTTTTTCAGCAATTCTTAGGTAAGAAGTATATACTAATTAAGCACGAGATAACGAATTAAACATATAGCCCTGTCTTTGCATGAAAACATGAAAACACAGAGAGAGAGAGAGAGAGAGAGAGAGAGAGAGAGAGGGCAGTTGGGTACGCATGGAGAGTAAAAGCTTGACAAATTACTGACATGGAGAGGAGAGAGGAGGAGGAGGAGGTGGAGGAGGAGGGAGGTGAGAGCCATCGTGCTGAAACAGTTGTGCATGTATTTGTTCAATCAGGGAGCGGAAATGTTGATGATTGTTGGAGGGTTTGGTTGATCGAGCCAGAAATTTATAGGACCGGAGATTCGATAAGAACAAAACGGATAAAGCGAAAGGAACAAAACCACTGTGTTTCTAGTTCAACACGCAAATGGTTTCGAGGTCAACTTGCAAATGGTTTCTAGCTCAACTTGCAAATGGTTTCTAGTTCAAGACGCAAATGGTTTCTAGCTCAACTTGTTATTGATTAAATTCTAACTCAGCCTAAAATCAGTGTTGTTTGGACCTAAGAAGTTCAATTCCTTATTGCATAAGATGTCCATTGTTTGGAGTTGGCACATAACCCTTGTCCTCTTTAATAAAATCAAATAATGACTTTCAGAAAAAGATATTTCATTGTAAGAGCAATTCCAGAGCAAATTCCAGCAAAACAAAAGTAAATTTAGTTTTTACATTTTTATCATATGAGAATCATTCATGTGAAGTTTTTAGGATTTTAGAAGTCTAATCTCGTATTAGGAGTTTTTATTGAATTATCTTTTTTCAATGACAAACGCTTAAAAAAAGCAAAAAAAAAAAGAAAAAGAAAAAGAAAAAGCTAGCAATGATCTGATGATATGTAGTTTATGTAACCGAGAAAGTGCAAACAAAAGATAAGGGCAGAAAAGTTTAAAAGCAAAATTCAGAGGAAGAAAAAGTGGGAAGTGCCTCTTCAAGATTGAACCAGGCAGCACTTGTTGTTCAACGTCAAGCGTAAAAAGCGATCACGTTGGGACTCCCAACCACTGGGCCACTTGAACTATTTTTGCAGCTTTTCACATTTTTCTTTTATCGAAAAACACTTCATTCTTATCTGTCTGTCGTTTATATAATAATAATACCGTGAAAATAGTTATTGGTCCTCATTGAAAGTTGAAGAAAATTCTCGAAGATAGTAACGCAAATTGAGAGACAGGAGTTGGAAGATCTCTAAACACAAAGGACAAGAGAATGCAAAAGACTTGAACATGTACTCAAATCACCAAAAAAAAAAAAAAAAAAAAAAAAAAAAAACAGTTGACATTTATTGACCATAACGACTGTCTCACACCAAACACAAACACGTTGTTATTGATATCAGATTCAGATACTATATTAGACTGTAATGCAAAGCAAGAGAGGCTTTCGGTCGGAGGTAGCTAGTGACCAAGTTCTCTCATGATCACCAGGCCGAGCCCATGTTTATTCCATCTTGACCACACTTCGTTCTTCCATTATGACTTGGCAATTGTCCATATCAGGCTATTCTCATATATCCAATGGCAGACCTCGATCTGGCCAGGACCCGATCCAAGCAACATAAATGACTCGTGGGTAGGGCTCCAAGTTGATGTGTCCATATGACAAATGGCGACACCGTGATTGATCTTAGCCTTGGATTTGGGATCTAGTATGTCTGCTTCGTAAACTCGGACGTTTGGAAATGCATGACAGTAATAGACAATGTAAGGAAATAGACTCTGGTGACAGGCCACGGGCTTGCTCCCTTCGCTGCCCTCGATCCTCTTGACCACCCCGATCAAGACCTCCTGCTTCGACCCTCTGGCACTCTTTGTGGATCGGACCATGACGTCATGACCCAAAACCGAGGTGGCGAAGTCGATCATATCCTCGATGGAGGCCACACACGTCTTGGTTTCGTCTTGGAGTGCTGCACCCTCGCACTCGCCTAGCGTTTGCGCCATGATCTTCCCCATAGCGGAATTTTCAATAGCATGGAAGATTTGCTTCTGCTCAGTGAGCTTCGAGGTTGAGAACGGCAGTTCGGAGGAAATGCAGCAAGGCAAAAATGACATTTTGGGCAAGTTATCCCGGATGTCGGGCATTGGCAGCACATTGCGGCTCTTCAGCATCGACTCTTGAAAGAACTCGCCCTGGTCCACGCCCCTATTTACTTTCATGTCATCAGTTGCCACAATAGTATCGGGGCGACGGTAACTTTTTTGGTATGCTTTCTTATCATCTGTCGCTGCGACCCCATCAGATGATGAGTTTGTTAAAGAAATAAAACATATATTAAAAGTACAGATGAATAAAGAAGCTGGTGATAGTAGAAAAGCTGAACCTGAGGAAGTTACTGAGGCAGAGGAAGCTGAAGCAGAGGAAGGTCGCAAACTTCTAAACGAAACTCAAAGTAGAAAAGAAGATGAGCTGGCGATCCTGACCTGAATTGATGAGCTGATGATCCATGATATCAAAACCTGGAACACAGAAGCTGATCAAGCTAACTGAAGGAGCTGCACAACTAGAGGAAATGCACGTGTTTCTCATATTCGTTATTCTGTTGTAACAGTTCTATAACAGAAGTTGTTAAACAAGTGTTGAGTATAAAAGGATAAGTGAAGGAGAGAAGAGTTAAGGGGTGTTAGTTCATTGTTTCTACTTCTGATTTTCCTCGATTCGTCTCTAGATTTCTCTCTTATTCTTCTGTATTCGATAATAGTTGAAATCATGTAAAAAGATGAACAAGAAGTTTTGAAGAAGAATATCAGAGCTGAGGTATTTCCATTGATTGTTCGGGATCTACAATTCTCTCATACACAGGTCATGTTCTATCTTCCGTTTCTTCTCATGGTATCAGAGCTTCAATCCTGGGAATGATAGATCTGATGTGTTCTTACTGCAAGATATTATAAAGATCTTGTTGTTTCTTAGTTAGCTTACTTTCAAAGTTTACTGGAGTGTTTCTTCGAATCTTCAAAGTCTTTGAACATATAAGAATGGCAACTAGAGTGCAGAAGTACCCTTTTCCTATCCATGTGAATATAGCTAACTTCGTCACCATCAAGTTGAATGAAGAAAACTTCATGTTATGGCAAGCTCAATTCAACAGATTTCTAAAAAGCCAAGATCTGATTGGTTTATTAATGGTGAAACATTACCTCCTACTCACATGATACAGACTGAGACAGGAGAAGAGATGAATCCTGATCACCTGGATTGGATAAAAACTGATCAACTTATATCATCCTGGATAAGTGGTGCGGTATCAGAAAATATTCTAAGTCTGATAATTGGCTTAGAAACCTCATTCGAAGTATGGCAGGCACTCATAAATAGATTTACACAGAAGTCTGTTGCAAAGGAATTTGAGTTAAGAGGAAAATTACAGGCTTGCAGGAAAAGAAACAGATCATTAAGTGAATACCTTCTAGAATTCAAAACCATCTGTGATCAATTAAATGCAATTGGAAAGCCTGTTGATGATATAACCGGAATGTTTGGCATACTTGAAGGGTTAGGTTCTGAATATGAAACCTTCAGGACAACCATGTATTGCCTTAAACCCCAGCCAGAGTATGATGAGGTTATCTCGCAACTTGAAAGATTTGAAATCAGATTGCAAACATATTCTGTGAACGAGTACAATACTAACCTGGCCTATTATGGGCAAAGAAGAACTGGAACAAGTCTGCAAAAATTCAATCCCAGAAATCAAAGAGCAAGTATTTAGGGGGGATTTAGCCATGGCAGAGGTCAGTCTTTCAATAGAAGGGAATATAGAAATAATTTTACAGAAGCAGGAAGGAATCAACGAAATAAAATGAATAACCTGAATTCAACTCAAGGTCAGGTTAATAAGGATAACTAGTCTAACTATGGACAAGGATTCAGACCATATTCAAACCCTTCGCAGAGGTATCAAAGTGTTAGGTCTTATCCACCACAAAGTTCAAATGGTGATAGACAAACACAGATTACAAAGCCTATAAGTAATGGCCCTCTGCAATGCCATATCTGTAAGAAATCAGGTCATACAGTACTCAGATGTTGGTATAGATTTGATAACTCATACCAGGCAGATGAAATACCAACTGCATTGGCAGCTGTACACATTGAAGAATCCTATGGTTCAGAATGGTATCGAGACACAGGGGCTACTTCACATATTACCTCAGAACCTGGTATGATTCGAAACTACAATGCATATAGTGGTAATGACACTGTCATGATAGGAGATGGATCTCATTTGTCAATCTCATGCATTGGTAGTGGAATATTGAATACAGAAAATAGCAAATTACCACTGAATGATGTATTAGTAGTTCCTGCAATAAAAAAGAATCTTCTATTTGTATCAAAACTAACAGATGATTATCCCTACTCTTTTATTTTTGATAAACATGGGGTATATATGAAGGACAATTACAATCATACAACAGTGAAGCTAGGAAGGAAGGTCAAGGGGCTATACCAGGTGGAACCTAAAGTTGCAGAAGTCTTCTTCACCCAGACTCAACAGGAAGTAGGAGAAGATGTCTGGCATCAAAGACTTGCTCACACCAATCTAAAAATAGTGAAGATTTTACAGAAACAACATCTCATTAAGTATAGTTCTAAAGCTCAGAATATATGTAGCAGCTGTCAAGTTGCTAAGAGCTCAACACTATCTTTTCCTTTCTCAGACCATATTTCTAATGTTCCATTAGAAAGAATACATTGTGATGTATGGGGACCGTCACCAATTCAATCTGTTCAGAAATTCTCCTACTATGTCATTTTTGTGGATGATTTTTCTCGATATAGCTGGATATATCCAATGAGACAAAAGTCAGAAGTTTATGATGTGTTCATTATGTTTCAAAGATTTATAGAAAATCAGCTTGATCACAAGATCAAAGTCTTCCAGAGTGATGGAGGAGGAGAGTTCACTAGTAATAAATTTAAGAACTATCTACAAAAGTGTGGAATTAAGTAGAATATCTCTTGTCCTCATACACCAGAGCAAAATGGTGTCTCTGAGAGGAAACATCGACATGTGATTGAATTGGGACTAGCAATGATGTATCATGCTAAAGTATCACTGAAATACTGGGTAGATGCATTCAAAACAGCAGTTTATGTTATCAATCTCCTTCCTATAACAAAGCTGCATATGCATTCATCCCATTATAAGCTCTACAATAAGACACCAGACTATTCTCATCTTCGAGTTTTTGGATCAGCCTGTTATCCATGTCTCAGGCACTACACACAGCATAAATTTGATCCAAGATCTCTTACATGTATCTTTCTTGGATATAGTGAGAAGCATAAAGGATACAGGTGTCTCTTGCCTACTAATGGGAGAGTCTACATCAGTAGACATGTATTATTTGATGAGAAAGTCTTCCCTTTTACTCATACAGTAAATACTGAGTATCAGCAGGGATCTGAACTATACAAACAGTGGATAAGAGGAGTACTATCTTCTATTTCCAACTCTACTAAGCAAGCTCAGTCACAAGACAATATATCGAGGGGATATTTGCAGCATACCAGATTAACTCAAATAACTCCAGAAATGCATGACAATGAAATCAGTACAGTTAATCCTCCAGATATATCACAGATGCATATAGTACCTGATGCTGAGATGCATATTGATGTTAATAATGCTCCCAGTGATATTGAATCTCATCAAAGATCTCCAAGCATTGAGGAACAAATGCCTACAAATCAAGAGCCTGTTTCAACATCAAATGCTAATACAGGACAAACATAAATCAGTTCTGAAACAGGCAATATACAAGGTACTTCTTCAACTCATCCTATGCAGACTAGACTTCGATCTGGAATTGTTAAAGCAAATCCTAAATATGCATGTCTAGTTGAGTATCAGCTTCATGTTGAACCAAAATCAGTAAAGTCTGCCTTAGCAGACAAAGGATGGCACCAAGCTATGAAAGAAGAAATGGATGCCTTATATCAAAACAAAACCTGGGACTTGGTTCCTAGAAATGATCACATGAATGTAATTGGTTGCAAATGGGTGTTTAAGACAAAACTTGCACCTGATGGGAGCTTAGATAGACTCAAAGCTAGACTTGTAGCTAAAGGCTTACATCGAGAAGAAGGTCTTGATTTCACAGAAACCTTCAGCCCTATAGTGAAGCATGCAACAATTCGAATAATCCTATCAGTAGCTATGATGAAACAGTGGAAAATTCATCAATTAGATGTCAAAAATGCCTTTTTACATGGAACCTTAAGTGAAACAGTGTATATGGAGCAACCTCCAGGGTTTAAAGAATCACAAAAGCCTCACCATGTTTGTCTTCTTCGAAAGTCACTTTATGGACTTCGACAAGCTCCTCGAGCCTGGTTTGATAGGTTTAGCAGCTTTCTGCTAGAATATGGATTCTTTTGCAGCTCCACTGATCCTTCCTTATTCATCCTGCATACTGAAACAGAAACTATTCTCTTATTACTGTATGTAGATGATATCATTCTAACTGGAAGCTCCTCTCAAATGCTTTCTAGTCTCATTACTTCTCTAAGTATTCATTTTCATATGAAGGATCTAGGCTCCTTACACTATTTTCTTGGCATTGAAGCTAAACGAACCCCTGATTATCTATTTCTTTGCCAAACTAAATATGCCTTGGACCTCCTCACCCGAGCTCATATGCTAGAATCCAAACCAATTTCAACTCCTCTTTCATTAAAACCACCTATTTTGATCAATGATTCTATACCTTTGAACAATCCTACTGAGTACAGAAGCCTAGTTGGAGGTCTGCAATACCTCACATTAACCAGACCAGACATTGCTTATGCCACAAATATACTCTGCCAGAAAATGCAGCAACCCACAATTGCAGACTTCAACAGATTAAACAGGGTCTTGCGATATATAAAAGGTACTATAAAGCTTGGCTTATTCATTCATTCTCAAAGTACCATGCATCTCTATGGTTACTCGATGCAGAGGCGGGCGAGGTGTGCGTAAAACCAGAAGATCAACAACTGGTTTCTGCACATATCTTGGATCCAATCTTATATCCTGGGCAACAAAGAAACAGCCCACAGTGAGCAGATCCTCCACTGAAGCTAAATACCGTGCTCTTGCATCAACCACTGCTGATCTCACTTGGATCAGTTTTGTATTATGAGATATAGGTTGTTATCTTACTCCTCTTATTCATCTCTACTATGACAATAAATCAGCAATCTCTCTTACTCTGAATCCTATCTTACACGCTCAAACCAAACATATTGAAGTGGACTTCCACTTTTTTCGAGAAAAGGTATCTTCAGGATTATTACATGTCAGGTACATTCCAAGTTATTGCCAATTAGCTGATATTTTTACAAAACCACTGTCAAGGAGAGCACATTCTTATATGCGAATCAAATTGGGAATATGTGCTCTATCCATTCCCAATTTGAGGGGGGATGTTAAAGAAATAAAACAGATATTAAAAGTACAGATGAATAAAGAAGCTAGTGATAGTAGAAAAGCTGAACCCGAGGAAGTTACTTCGAGGAGAGGAAGCTGAAGCAGAGGAAGGTCGCAAACTTCTAAACGAAACTCAAAGTAGAAAAGAAGATGAGCTGGCGATCCTGAGCTGAATTGATGAGCTGACGATCTATGACATAAAAACCTGGAACACAGAAGCTGATCAAGCTAACTGAAGGAGCTGCATAACCAGAGGAAATGCACGTGTTTCTCATATTCGTTATTCTGTTGTAACAGTTCTATAACAGAAGTTGTTAAACAAGTGTTGAGTATAAAAGGATAAGTGAAGGAGAGAAGAGTTAAGGGGTGTTAGTTCAATGTTTCTACTTCTGATTTTCCTCGATTCGTCTCTAGATTTCTCTCTTATTCTTCTGTATTCAATAATAGTTGAAGTCATGTAAAAAGATGAACAAGAAGTTTTGAAGAAGAATATTAGAGCTGAGGTATTTCCATTGATTGTTCGGGATCTACAATTCTCTCATACACAGGTCACGTTCTATCTTCCGTTTCTTCTCAGAGTTCATGAAGTAGAGCAATTGCGCCTCCTCGCAGAACAATAGGAGGTGGTTAGAGATGGCGCCTTTGGCAACGAATTCGGCGAAGATGGTCGCTGACGCGGCCGTCAGAGGTGATGCTTTGGAGAAGAGGATTGGTGGCTTGGGAAGGTTGTTGGTGATTTGCTCGTTCCAGTAATGGACAAGGTATTCTTTGGGAGAGATCGAGGGAGCCTCGCTGGTGAGGGAGTCGGCCCCGGGAGTGGCCCTAGCAACGGTGGCGAGGACCTATCACAGGACAATCCACAAAAGAAAATCAAAGAGTGACTGTGAGCTAGAAGTTTATATAATCACGATTAGAATGGACGTCATGGACTTAAGTAACTGTGTAATGACATAATTATGGAAGTAAAATAGACAAACGGATACTTGTAACGAACATATAAAAAAGTACAAGTCACGTGACGCGAAATTAGAACCACATAATAGCATGATTGGAATTATCTTTACAATAAACATAGATGACCCAACAATTTATTCCTAACAATCATGAACATATGTTATCTGATGCTTGTGTCTAAAAGTAGTAACGTCATGCTCAATCACTTAAAATGACTTTTGCAACTTACATGCTTTCATATTATCAAAGCATTATATGTTCACTTGATTATCTACATTTCGTTCACATTTCTTTTTTTCTTTTTTTCGGTGACGTAGAATCCGCCGGGCCCGACTTTCGCTTACGCTAAGCCAGCCTACGACTCGTACAGTGCGCAGTGCATTTTAAACCAAGCGTCAATACTCGAGGGGAAGCTAGCATAGGACCCCACTACCATGGTCCCCCACTTAAGACATGTTAGTAGCTGCAGAGTTTCAACCCCAGGACCTTTGCAATAAAGTGCCTAAAGCCGAACCAACTCAGCTGTCCACCGGTGGGTTTTCGTTCACATTTCTTTGTTAGCCTAAAGAACACATAAACACAATTGATCTACTGACATGCGTTAAGATAACCCAAACAAGATATACATATTATATAAAATATATATATCTTTTTGTTATGAAGATATATATAATATTATGAGGTTTAATTTTGATACACACTAACATGTTTAGCTTCTTGCATTCGTAAATTAAATTGAATAGTTCTTATGAAGCCTGGGCTCCCCATTTGATCGGATAACCTGTGCACTCTAAACCAGTATAGAGAGATTAGGTTAACAAATAATGGATGAGAAGTAATTGCCAGTGGAGTAAATGGCCGCAAAATTTTTTCAGCAATTCTTAGGTAAGAAGTATATACTAATTAAGCACGAGATATCGAATTAAACATATAGCCGTCTTTGCATGAAAACAGAGAGAGAGAGAGAGAGAGAGAGAGAGAGAGAGAGAGAGAGAGAGAGAGAGATGGGCAGTTGGGTACGCATGGAGAGTGAAAGCTTGACAAATTACTGACATGGAGAGAGGAGAGGAGGAGGAGGAGGGGGAGGAGGAGGGAAGTGAGAATCGTGCTGAAACTGTTGTGCATGTATTTGTTCAATCAGGGAGCGGAAATGCTGATGATTGTTGGAGGGTTTGGTTGATCGAGCCAGAAATTTATAGGACCAGAGATTTGATAAGAACAAAACGGATAAAGCGAAAGGAACAGAACCACTGTGTTTCTAGTTCAACACGCAAATGGTTTCGAGGTCAACTTGCAAATGGTTTCTAGTTCAACTTGCAAATGGTTTTCCTTTTATAATTACAAATAAGTATTTGGCGTCGTATGCGGGGACTACTCCCGCTGGAATCAACATTGTAGAGTTTCGTCCGAAATCCACACATTATGCACATGAATGATTATGGAAAATAGGAATAAGTGCATCAGGTTTTTCGCTTTTCCAGAGGAGTGATACTATTTCTTCTTTGTGTTTTTATGTTTTGAATACGATATGAATTATATATGTTATAAGTTAAGAAATAGCATCTGTTCTTGCATAAAATAGGATCGAACATTTATTGCCATTTTGTTTGTTTAAAATGGGGAGTCATCCTTTAACTTTAGTTTGAATCGATTGCTTGTAAATGGTTTGTGAAACCTTCTATGAAAGAATCATGAAAAGTTTATGATTTATGAATGTGGTTTTTAAGGCGCTTTAAGATATATATATCGAATAGTGAAATGTCGTGATTTGGTTTTTAAACTTGAGTTGTGAGAAGGATTTTGATTTTGATTGTGGATTTGTGGAGATTGAGGTTAATGGATTATGCTTAGTGTCTCTATAAACCCATTGAGGGCATGTAGGTATGCGCATACTAATTTATAATATTCTTATGGGTCGAGCCATCGACTAATAATTGATGAAAACCTAATTAAGGGAAATTTTGGTTGCCTTTTCACGGACATTATGCGTGATCATTGACACAAAAGTGTAATTGAGTTCTAAGATTTGTCAAAATGATACAATTAGGTCCTTCCACCAATTAGTTCAATTTGGCTAACGCTTCTTTTATTATTTTATTAAGATACATGCATCAATCAAGTGCTACATTAGGAAAAAAGAAATCGAAAATTAAAAAAGATAAATTTTAAAATTAAAAAAAATGAATAGAAAAGGATGATAGGGGAAAAAAGAACAAAAACTAAAAAAGGGGGCAAGATCTTGCACTTGCATGAAGATGACTCCCCTTCTCCTTCGCCCTTTTCCTTCCATGTGGGGTTTTTATTGGGAACTATTGCAAAGCTCCTCCTTGATAGAAGGCGAAATCAGACCAGAAAAAAAAGGGGCTGATGTCGTTGCCCTAGCGTAGACATCTAAACCTTCCTCCTGAACATTTTTTTTTTTCTTTTTTGGTTTATTGCTACGTTCGCGAGCGTATGAAGTCTTTTTCAAATTTTTAGTGTTCCTTATCAAAATTGCGAATTGGAACCGACTGAACTGGGCCGATATAGAAAAGGTTGGACTCAGCCCGCAAATTCGAGGGCACCTCTCCGTCGACCCAGCATCTGTGATGAAGGTACAGCTGTGGCGGCAATGGCCAATCCTATCACAGCCACGGCAGAATAGTGGAGCCTTTCATATGTAAAACTGATCCAAGAAGTCTCCGTAGGCGATCCGCGAAGGTTGAAACCCCCCTCAAAAGAGATTCATTCCCTTCAATCTCAACTTTCGCTTGCAAGAATCGAAACCACTGTTTCTTTGGGAAACCAGAAATGGAGGTCTTGTTTTTCCTTTTTCCCCCTTTCTTTTCATTATTAGCCTTTTTGTTCGAACATTTTCCCTTTTTTTTTTTTATACCTTTTTTTTTATGATCCAGGAAACCATTTGTATATGCGGCCGCGACGACGTAAACCCAAGGCGATAATAGCGCAGGGACCCACCTTTCACGAGGCGCCACACTTAAGTCGCCCAATTGCGCACGTGGTGACTCGAACCTCCCCCCAACCGGGATGGGGGAAATGCCCGAACCAACGCGCCCACAACGAGGTGGATTTCTTATTTTATTTTTACTCTCTTTCTTTCTTTAATTTTTTTTCCAAAAGTTTCGTTATTTGATGTGGTGCTTAGTGGACGCTGCGTGTCTCAAGAAATTGTTTAGTATATCTTGAATTGTGCTCCCGGGCATTCGATCTAAATTGAGTTTTGATACTTAAATTGAAATTTGTGAATACCCGACTTGATAAAAACAAATTGAGGTTTAGTGTTGGTCGAGGCCCAAGCTAGTACCTCAACACTAATCCTCGGCAAAGGTGCAAGGATTGCGCCCGTCATATAAAGCAATATAAATATTATTTTTCCCAAATTATTAAGTTTAAAATGAGTGACAAAAAGAGTCTTAAGGTTTTTCGAGCCATCTTTGATAATCCTTAAATTTCCCTAATAGATTTTGCTTATTCTCTCATTGTAGTTTTTTCTCATGAGAGTTTTCACGTAAATTTGTGTGTTCTTTTATTTTTCTTAGTTTTAATTTCGTAGTAGTTTCAGCTTTGGTCATAACAAAAGTAATTAACATAATCATGTCAGCATTTTTTGTCAGTTAAATTATAGAGAGTTGACAAAGGGACTTGATTACACAACTTTGACAAGTTCTACAACCTTATTATACTTTTTGAAAATTTTATGGTCTGGTTGCACTTTTCGACAAATTTTAGAATTGGTGTAAGCCATACCCAGTCGAGGTGGTTACGCTTGCGAGAAAGATGCCGGATCGATGGTGGTGCTATGGAGGCCAATGCTAGTGCAAATGGTGTAGTTGTGGGAGAAGCTGATGGAGAGCAAATTTTTCTAGATTAAATTTACATGCACAATTATTTGTCATGTGAATGCACGCCATCTGTTTTAGCATTGTTTAATTTTAACTTATCCTATTGTTGACTAGAAAATATTTAAAAAGGACCGATTGAGGTTTATGTGCACACTCACTTCTAGATATCTAGTGTGTCAATTTCACATCAGCATCCTTATTTTTGGCGAGAAGTGCTCCAATTGGTATATTGAGATATTCTAGAGCAATGACGATAGATCTGGAGATACTTATGAATTAGGTGGCTCACAATTTCAAGGATTAAGCATTATGGGACAAGCATCTAGGATTGTACATAGGACGTTTTGGGAGAGATACAAATCCATCACCATCATGCGTGTCTTAGACTTTTCGTTATCAATTGACACCTTACGCATGTATGAGGATTAATGGCCATAGAATAATTGAAAATCTTTTGTCACTCACCTTTACAAAAATTCTTTTCTTGCAATAATTGATTGGATCTTCTTTTTTTTGGGAAAAAATAATAGAGCACCTAGGACTTAATTATATTATTTTAACTAGTTTTAACATCATATTACAATTTTGAAAGTTTTAGAATTTAATTACATTTTTGTGATAATTTTTAAGATTTTTAGTGCTCTTCTTTAAAAAAATACTACTCCTCTTAGTTTGATGACGACGAGACAAAAATTGTGCCTACCTCCACAAAGAGAGAGAGAGAGAGAGAGAGCTCCTCTTAGTTTGACGACGATGAGACAAAACTTGTGCCTATCTCCACAAAGAGGGAGGGAGGGAGGGAGGGAGGGAGGGGTGGTAATGCCTGCGGGATAGATGCCGGATCGATGGCAATGATGTGGAGGCTAGTGCTAGTGCAACCGGTTTAGCTGTGGGCCAAGCTAATGGAGAGTAAATATATCTAGATTAAGTTTATATGTGCATTCATTTGACATGTGAATGCATGCCACCTATCTTAGCATTGTTTAATTTTAACTTATGCTATTGTTAGCTAGAAAATATTAGAAAAGGACATGTGCACTTACTTCTAGATATCTAGGGTATCAATTTCACATTAGCATCCGACATGTGAATGCATGCCACCTATCTTAACATTGTTTAATTTTAACTTATGCTATTGTTAGCTAGAAATCCACCTATCTTAGCATTGTTTAATTTTAACTTATGCTATTGTTAGCTAGAAAATATTAGAAAAGGACGTGTGCACTTACTTCTAGATATCTAGGGTGTCAATTTCACATCAGCATTCGACATGTGAATGCACGCCGCCTATCTTAGCATTGTTTAATTTTAACTTATGCTATTGTTAGCTAGAAAATATTAAAAAAGAACATGTGCACTTACTTCTAGATATCTAGGGTGTCAATTTCACATCAGCATCCGACATGTGAATGCATGCCACCTATCTTAGCATTGTTTAATTTTAACTTATGCTATTGTTAGCTAGAAAATATTAGAAAAATGATGTGTGCACTTACTTCTAGATATCTAGGGTGTCAATTTCACATCAGCATCCTCATTTTTGGCAAGAAGTGCTCCAATTGGCAAATTGAGATAATTTAGAGCGATGACGATAAATCTGGAAATGCTTATGAATTATGCGGCTCACAATTTAAAGGATTAAGCATTATGAGACAAGCATGTAGGATTGTTTGGAGAGATACACATCCATCACCATCAAGCATGTCATAGACCCTTCCTTGTCAATTGTCACCTCACGCATGTATGAGGATTAATGGCCATTGAATAATTGAAAATCTATTGCCACTTGCCTTCGCAAAAATTCTTTTCTTGCAATAATTGATTAGATCTTTTTTTTTTGGGGGGGAATAATAGAGGACTTAGGACTTACTTACATTATTATAACCGGTTTTAACATTTGATTACAATTTTGAAAGTTTTAGGATTTAAATGCATTTTTAAGATAAATTTTAAGACTTTTTAGTGCACTTTTCTTTAGAAAAATACTACTCTCAGTTTGATGACGATAAGACAAAACTTGTGCCTACCTATGGAGAGAGAGCTATGTCTATGAGAAAGATGCCCAGATCGATGGCGGTATTATGGAGGGTAGTGCTAATAACGAATGGTGAAGCTATGAGCGAAGCAAATGAAGGGTAAATATATTTAGGTTATTTTTACATGTGCATTCATTTGACAAGTGAATGCATGCCATTTGCTTAGCATTGTCTATTAATAACTTATCCTACTGTTAGTTATAAAATATTACAAAAGGATCGATTGAAGTTTATGTCTGCACTAACTTCTGGATATCTAGGGTGTCAATTTCACATCACTATATCCTAATTTTTGGAGAGAAGTGCTCCAACTAGCAAATTGAGATCTTTGAAAGTGATGACAATAAATCCATAGATGCTTATGAATTTTGTGGCACACAATTTAATGGATTAAGCTTTATGGGACAAGACATGTCGGATCATACTGCACATAATAGGACAAGTTTGGAGAGATACAAATCCATCACCATCACGCGTCTTAGACCTTTCTTTATTGACTGTCACCTTACACATGTATGAGGATTTAATGTCCATTGAATAATTGGGAATCTATTGTCACACAATAATTCTTTTCTTGTGATGATTGATCGGATTAGTCTTAGAAAAGAAATTATAGAGCACGGAGCAGACTATGATTCTCTAATTCCCACTCTTCACACACTCTTTAATTAGAAGTTATAACATCAAAATCAATTAGAGTTGATTTAGTGATAAAAAAAGTAACACATGTTTGTGGAAAAATTAGAACGCTCGACATGAGTTCAACTCTAAACATTGACTAGTGCAAACGATGAGGCTAGTGTTTCACCAAAAAGTGTAAATATCAATAGATGAATTGGATCTGTTGCAACCTAACCTCGGGTGAACCACTTAGGATTTGGCTAATGGATTACTAAGCCTAAACTTAGCTTGGGCTCTCGTAAGCCCATACTAATTCGCAACTTAAGTTCAAGTTCCTAACATGCCATTGATTTTTCATTAGGAGTTGCCATTAATCTATTTTTGGGTAGGTTGATTACAAACCCAAGTAAAGCAATGGGATATTTATTTTACTCCTATAAACCACAGATTGTGAGTTCGGAGACTTGATTACACTAGCTTTCACTAACGTCATTTCGGTACATTTTTCTTTTTATTTCCATTTTTTTTTTGCAAGCGGCTTGAATTAAGTTTAATTTACTTCTTTTAACATGTGAGGTGATCATACGGGTGCGCAAACCACCAATTTAACACCCAAATAAAGCAATTAATAAATTGCAGGACTTACCTTATAACAAACGAAAGCGTCTGTTATATTAGATCAGAATTCACATCAATAGTATTAGCTATGATTTCTAACCAACACGCAATCACTTAATTTTGCCTTCACTTATTTGATAAGAATCATGCTTTATGCAATGCATGCTACTAATCTAACATGAAGTGTTATGACATAACAATATGATCTAAACTATATGACGCTAGTATAATATTTTTTGTATTTTCTTAATAAGCATGCAATCCATCTTAGAGAATGAAATTAATTCTAAGACAATTTTTTTTTGTTGGTATTTTTCATGAAATTTGAAATTAAAAAAATGCAAAAAAAATGTCTATCTAGATTAAGATATCATCCAACTTATATTAGGAATTAGGTTAGGCCAAATCCTAATTTAAACTAGAATGTTATCTTAACTAAGTAATCCCTAACCTAAAATGCAACCTATCTAGGAAAAATTATCTAAACT
Source organism: Eucalyptus brandiana (assembly GCA_014182725.1). Classification (NCBI taxonomy): domain Eukaryota; kingdom Viridiplantae; phylum Streptophyta; class Magnoliopsida; order Myrtales; family Myrtaceae; genus Eucalyptus; species Eucalyptus brandiana. The sequence continues at coordinate 39,189,302 of CM024669.1, forward strand.
TATAGCTAATTAGAAAATAAAATTAAACATGCAATCTTATCCTAAAATGCAATGACATGCAAAGAATGCCCTAATTCTAATGACGGACAATTTCTAATTAAATGGACCTAACAACAATCACTAAATGACATGCATTTCATGAACCTAGTTCCATATGACATGCGCATGATGTTTTTGTATTTTTTTAAATAAAAATTCGTAATAAAAAATTGCTAAAAAAATTAAAATCTAACTATAGTGAGATATTATCTATTTTAAGTTAGGAAATAGACCAATCTGAATCCTATCTTAACTTAGAAATTTATCTCGACATGCAATCTAATTCAAAGATATTATCTAACCTAGATACCATGTAACATGTGTCGCCCGATGGGTGGACTCGGATTATGGACACACGGACATCAGGAGTGCCATAACTAGGCACAAAGGGAAAACTTACCAAAGTGACACTTAAGTGCCAAAATCGGAGTAAAATTGATCAGTTAAGTGCCAACGGCAAGAAAATCCAGCCAAAATGCTGACGTGGCAATTTTCCGGCGAGTTTAATGCAAAACAATGTTATTTTGCACGTTGATCTGGCTAAATAGTGCCAAAACGATGTCGTTTTGATGTTGACATGGTAATTAATTAAATTAAATTAAAAAAAAAATAATTAATTTATTATTTTTTTATAAAAAAAAAAAGAGGGGGAGGAGGAGGAGAGAGGGTTGGCGACTAAGGGCTTAGCCCTTATCACCACCGCTTCCCGCCGTCGTCGGAAAGGTGGGGGAGGGTTAGCCGGGGCCGCCGAACCTTGGCCGAGAGAGCCCGACCCTAGCTGACCGACGGCGAGGGCCTGCGTGCCCTTGCCCAGATCTGGGGCGAGGGTCACTGGCCCTCACCTGGCTAGGCTAAGGGCTGCCACTTGCTGAGAGGTCACCTCGCCCTAGATCTGGGCAAGGGCATGTAGGCCCTCACTGCCGGTCGGCTAGGGTTGCCAGTCCTCAATTAGGGCTGGGCGGCCCCGACTGACCCTCCCCCACCTTTCCGGCGACGGGAGGGAGGTGGTGGCGGCGAGGATTGAGCCCTTAGCCACCGGCTACCTCCCTCCTAATTCTCCCCTTCCTTTTTTTTTTTTTTGTTTTAAAATTATAAATTAATTAATTTGTTTTAAATTTAATTTAATTAATTTTTATATTAAAATTCAAATTATACCAAAACGACGTCGTTTTTGGGTGTGTTTTGCTGAATCAGCTTTACGGTGAGCCACGTAAGCAAGAAAATTAACAAAAAATTGCCACATAGGATTTCCGGCGGAGTTTGCCGAATATGGTATTCAGATGTCCCATTTTTCATTTTCGTAAGTTTTGGCACTTAAGTGTCTCTTTGTGCCAAATTTTGGCACTTGAGACGTTCTTTTGCCCAGATGATAATATAGTGAAATTCGAGTTCCAATCAATACTTTCTCCTAATACCGAAGACAGTCGAGGAAGGAGCGAGAGAGCTTTCACTAATGCTGAAAGAAGAGAGCAAGAGTAGGAAGAAGAGAGCCATTATGTTTGAGCTTGAAATCCGGGACTGGGTCAGAGAGTTGGCGGTTTTTGTTGTACTATTTGAGCCCTTATTATTTATAAGTGGATAGATGATATAATTGGGAAATCTCCATTGGGTTATCTTCTGAAGCTTTAAAGATTATTCACACTCTTCCAAACAAATATTTCCTAAGTTCGTCGGATGTTGGTTATTTACCAGGATTTTGTCAAACTAATCTTGGCATTATTGGTACTTTTTAGATTTACGTTCCTGATTTCAACTTCTATTTAAGATGGTGTGTGTTTCTTAAGCCTCAGATCATTAAGTTTGCCTGATTTGGATAGCTTAGCTTATTTTAAATTCTCCCTCAAATCCGTTGTCACGGCAATTATAACGGAGAGGCCAAGAAATAGTTAGGAGAGGCTGGATGGAGAGTAGGTAATTCGTAAAAGATGGAGAAATGGAATTCCTAGACCTCATCTCAAATGAGTCAATTCGAGCTTTGCATGATTTAAAAGCTACAGAGAACAGACGCTGCCGATGACCAATCGGTAGGATTTTGAAGCTCTGACTCCTCGGTTCATTACTCTCTCTCGGCGAAGCTGCCAGCTCCCACATCCATGGACGGCTGCTCTCGAGGATGCCGCGTTTTCGGACTACGAGGCGTCGTCTTGTTGGCTCGTACGTGGCTCTCAATGCAGATGCGTTGACGCGTTTAGCCGCTAATGCTCTTGTTTTCATGTAACGGCAAAGTTCTAGTCCCATACACATTTTGGTGACCCTTCTCTTTCACGCTAATAATGCATTATTGCGAACGACAAGGACGGAATATCCTATTAAAGAACCGTGAGGGAGCTCGTGAAAGCGTGGCGATCTTTACGTGATCCGTTCCCATACAATTATCAATGTAAAGTACAACATAGGCATCGGTTGGTATATCGAGTTTGAAGGATGATGTTATTATACCTAGGCTCCATTTGTTTCGTGAAAAATATTTTTCTTACTTTTTGGCATTTGTGCCTGAGCCCCCGACACTTAGGTTCGAGTCCATCAAGACTAGGCTCTAGCTCAAGACCCCAATGTTCATGCATGGGTCCTCAATACTTGAGCTCAAAACCTTAGTGCTTTTGCCCGGATTCCTTGCATCTAAGCTTAGGTCCATCGAGGCCGAGCATAGGATCTAGAAGCACATGTTCGGTTCCCCACACCTGGGAGTGCCCTAACTCGAGACACTAACCCTCTGGCTCGAGTCCATCAAGACCGAACTTGAGACCATGGTGTCCGTACCTGGTTTCATCAGCCACCCGTACGCAATGTGACATCCAGAATTTCAGGTTCTAATTTCGCTTAGATAAAATAGGCCTTTCGTCAACGTATTTATAGTATTTTTCTCTGAGTTTGCCACTCACGAGATAATTGGCCTATCCGGTGAAGCCATTCAGGGATTTTAAACGCAATAGACTTGAGAATTCGACTAGGAATCGACTGCTCGACCATGCTAGTTTGCAGGGGTCATTACGGCATTGTTAAAATCGATCAAAGACCGGAGATAGGTCGATTCAATTGAGATGTATAATCAGGTGTGGGTGATGCCACCTGATTGCAAAATTCTTATCGATCGGCATTAAACCGATTTTCTATCGTTTTGGGTACCCTATGCCCGTATTTGAAACCTTGAGATTTTCACGACCACCAAGAATCGCCAATGTGCCGAATGGATTCATTGTGGTTCGAAGAAAATCGACCACGGGTCAATTGTACTGAAAATCCCTAAAAGCTACCTGGTAGGTAAGGTTACACTAAAAGCGCGTTTGATTGAAAATAACCACGAGTTTGAATTCGATTTCAGAAATTAAAAGTCCTGTCGTGTTATGAGTCATTCTAGGAACGTCGATTCAGTCTTAGAAGATTTTTCAAAGATTCCGACATTTTTACGGAAAATCGATTTGGATGTCGCGGAAATTAGCGGAAATTCGGATGGGCTCAATTGATGAAAATTTAGACTTTCAAACCGAGCCTTTGAGAGTCGGGGACTTGTAGGAAATTGTTCGGATTTTTCTCCAACGAAATCGGACCTCGACTTGAAGAAAATTGCGAAGAAATTGAAGTACAAGGTTAGTGAAATTCGAAATTTGGCATGGGACAGCAATTTTGATATCAAAATTTGAATTATGTTAGTGGAAATTGGTTGGAAAGAAATAGGGAACATGCAATTAATTCAATGGATTGGATTGCTTGACTTTTGTTCCTTTGTCTTCAACTTGCACGCTGCTGCCCGGTCTTCTTCCTGCGACAATTCCCACGGAAGACTAGCTGTTTCCCTCCGAATTCTCCTTCTTCCGCAAGCTCGCACACGCCCACATCTCCACCAGCGTCTCTCTCTCTCTCTCTCTCTGCTCGGTTGTTCCTCGCTGCGAAGACTCCTATTGAAGACTCACCGAAGCTCCACGCGGCCACACTCAGCTGCTTCCCCGTGTTTTGCTGGGTCAAAACTTCAGCAGAAACTCCCCAAGTGTTGACTCCAGCCACACGGACCGAAGCCAGCGACTAGATTCTGCCGCTCCATCCCACCGTCTTCACGCCAGCTGCCTCGGATCCACCTGCTTCTTCTCGATCATCCACGCCGCACGCCTGCACGCCGCCAGCAACCCCCTTCGTGTCTTCTCCACCGAAGCAAGTCCACCGAGATCTCCATCCATCGGTCAACACTGCAGCATCTTCAACGTCCACCGGATTTCTCTGCCGCGCGTGAGTCAACAAACCGAAGCAAAGTCGATTTCTCCAGCTCCATCTTCGCCCGTGCATTGCCCAGCAGCTTCCTCCTCGCCGCCAGCAAATCCCGTCGTGGGCCCAGCTCCATCGAAGACCAGGCCCACCGAATCAGTCCAGCAAATTCCAGCGCCTGCAGTCAGCCCATTCCAGCCCAATTGAAGTCCAAGAGCCCGCAAGAATTTGGCCCAACAGTCCAGCGAATTGAGTCAGCCCATCAACTCCAGCAGCCCAAGTGAAATTCAGATTATTTCAGCCCAAGAGAGAGAGAGCAGCCCATCTTCAAGCAAGATCAGCCCATTTTCAGTTGTTGTCCAGCCCATTTGAAGCCCAAGTTTCAGCCCAGTCTTGAGGCCCGCGAAGCAGCCCAAGAAGTAGGCCCAAGCCCGAGACCAAGCCTAGCAATTGCGGTGGGCTTGCAAGCCCTTTGGGCACGGTCCAAGCTTGCCCATGTCGTCGCGAGCCCAAGTTCGACCGTCGTCGCGGTGTTCTGGTCTTCGCTTTGCATAAGTGAGTTTTACTCACTAATACTTTATTAGTTTGCTAATGACACTTAAGGGTTGATTAGTGTTAATTAAGTAGGATTAGGTGGTTAGATTAGAATGGATTAGTGTACTTAGCTAGAGAACTGCCTATAGTATTTATTGAATGCATCTCGGGATTTTTCCTGACCCTTATCGGGCTTCAATTAGGCATTACGAGCATAAATTGGATTTTTAGTAATTAATTATTAATTTTTCGAAATTAATTAATTATTTATTTATTTTTCCGGAAATTCAACCGGGATGGCCAGTGACCAGAATTTCATGTTGATTGTCATGGTACAGTCCATGTATTTAATTGAGCTTCGATTTGTATGAAATTGATTTAAATTGTGAATTTCAGGATATATTCCTATTGAGTTGTTTCGACTATTTGATTGAGAAATAATTGGATATTGATAGTAGATTGGCGAACTATAGAGAAAGGCGTTGTTTCATAGTGAAGTCACGGTAGAAAGTAAATCACCCGGAGAAGGGTACATTGGCTTGGTGATTAGGTTTGGCATTTAAAAGGACACGTGGGCTCGGTAATTTGATGAATTGCTTTGGAGAATGCACGTGATCTCAATGAGTAAATTTGGCATCTAAAAGGACATGTGGGCTCAGTAATTTGATGCATTACTTCGGAGAATGCACGTGGTCTCAATGAGTACATTTGGCATCTAAATGGACACATGGGCTTGGTAATTTGATGCATTACTTCAGAGAATGCACATGGTCTCAATGAGTACAATTGGCATCTTGAAGAGACACATGGGCTCGGTGATTTGATGCATCGCTTTGGAGAATGCATGTGGGCTCAATGAATAAGTATGTTGTCTTGAAGAATGCATGTAGGCTCGACGGCTAGATATTCCATCGTGGGGAAAAATATAGTATTGATTGAAATGACCAATGAATGGTTCGAATGACATGTAATCGACTGGGTCGATTGATCGAGATATCGATCTGTGGTGTGATTGCTTGGGTGTCTATTGAACTGCACTAATATGCAGGTGGAATCTAAGGCTAAGGTAAGTCCTCTGACCCGTGAGCTATATAGCATAGACACTCTCTGGAAGCCTTCATGTCGTGTCTAACACTCCGACATGCGTCCGACACGTTCTGACACGTCCCGACACGCTCCGACACGCGGTCAACGAGTGTCAAAAAATCCAACACGTGGTCAACTCTCTCCGACACGCTTCGACACGCGAGTCCAGAATTCCGATATGCGATTCCGATACGCACATGGTCAATTTTCAAAATTTCTAATATTTGAGGGGTCAAAATATAAATATACACAAAAGAAGTAATAAAAGAAGTAATAAAATTGCTAATAAATATACACACACGGGTCAAATTTTTTTTTTTTTTTTCAGTTTTTTTTTTTTTTTTTTTTATAAATTGTTTTAGTTTTTTTAAAAGTCTTTTACTATGAAAGAAGTAATAAAAAATGCTATATATGATAAATAAATAAATTTAAAAATATCATTTCAGCATTTTTCTTTAAACAATGTTTTTTTCCTCTAAGTTTTATGTATTATTGTAACAAATTAAAATAATGAATGATATTATTTAATATTTTTCGTGTAAATTAATTATAGGCTATTTTTATTTATTTAATATATAATGTGTCGGAATGTGTCGAAATTCTCCATTTTCAATAAATGATGTGTTGGCGTGTCGTGTCGTGTCGTGTCGTGTGTCGCGTGTCCGTGTCGGTGCTACATAGCCCGTGAGTACATAGGCAATCTGGATGGTGTATTGGTTTACTAATCTGGTCTTAGGGGGTATAACTTGCTGAGACGTTGTCTCATTGGTTATTGAATAACCATTTCAGGTCATTGGATGCAGCAGACTTGGATTTTGAAGATCTCGAAAGTCTAGTACAGTCTACTGAAGGCTCTAGTTGAAGTGTAGAGGATGATGGAGAGGAGGATAGGGACTCGTAGTTTGTAGAACCCCACTCTTGTTTGTAGACCTTATTTTTAAACTGGCTTAAGTTGAATTTGACTTAATAGTTCACCTTATATATATATGTACATTGGTTTGCAATGTATATAAGGGTGAACGTTTTAAAGGTTTGAAATTTAGTCCTACTGTTCTATTCCAATGTTTTATTGTCTGGGGATAATTTATATGCTTCCACATGTGCATATGAAATGAATGGGTTGGCGATGCGTCATGAGACGTAGCTATTAATAGACCAAGGTAAAGGATGTGTGCGTGCCTGAGGATCGGGGCGTGACATGTAAGTCACTAATGCTTAAAAATCATAGTCTTTTTCAACTGACGGAAAATATTTTTCATTTTTCAGATTTCAGCTAAACATTGAAATTTATTGTCATTTTTCTGAAAAATGACTTCCTAGAAAAACATTTTCCAAAAATATAATATTTTCCACGAAACAAGTGGTGCCTTATTTGTACTCCCTTTTTTGATCTATTTGTTAAGTAATGGTGGCAAGCTGCACACTAGTTTATGAACCCGGCAGCCGTTTAGTTCACAATCAACTCTTTCTCGAATGATCTAGAACAATAGGTGCACGGTAACTTTTGACATAAGACCCACCATTCGAATTTGCCTAGATAATCAAATTCAATAGTGAGCTGGTTTGATCATAGTGTATGTATAATTTGTTTTGATATCGCACAAAGTCATTGCAACTGAACATCGTCATTCTCCAACGACAAAGTATGAAATCAATAAGCAACTAAGAGTCGAGCAAACCATATGTAGACTGATGTTCCTCATGGATATCTATTTGCCCCAACTAGGGGGCAAACCAAGCTCAATTTACCACGCGCATCACCTGAACGATTGATAAGTGGGTTAAGATGCAATTGGTGAGCGTGTCTCGATGACCTTCCCAAGGACAAAATTGGCACCGAAGGAACCTGGAATTGTTACTGCCAGTTCAACGAACCTTGGATCGTAAATGAGAAAAAATGCGGATCCGCCCCAGGTGTTGGATGATTTCTTCAACTGGACCCATCACGGATCCCTTCATCAATTGTCAAATGCGCTTCCAGTTCATCATTGCCACATGGGTCGATCGAATGAATGGTCATGGGCCATTCGACTACGCTGGCCCAAGGGTTGCTTTTCATATCGCCGACAGCAAGATCTTGGAACATTCATGTGGACGCGGGCCTTTTCCGCTCTCTCTTTGTTCCTCGGCAACGACGGCCTATCCGAACCTCGTCTTGGCTAATCTCTACAATGCATGCAAAGGCTTTGCCTAAGTGCATCGGTTGAAGATGCGGTTCCCGACGTTATTTTGAGGGGACAATGTTCTGATTTAAACCTGAGTTACCGAACTTAAATCAAAGACTTGACCAGTGAGTTAATCTATTGAGGAGTGCCACTCGCTTAATCTTCTTCTAAGCTATTGAACTTTGGTCGCATATACTCATCGAAGGGGAAAAACAAAAGAAAAGAACTTCAATTAGTAGATCACTTGGTCCATAATGGCAATAGAGACTAATAACTGGGACAAAAAAGAATTTTCAGTCTTGATATAGCCTTCTTCTTGAGTTATCAAATTATGCTGATGTTAGACATGAAAAAATTTGCAAAAATGATTAGAAGTAGCTCTGTGTTACAAATTCAATGAAAATAATTAGCAAATGGTATTTGCACATCTTGAATCAAGCGATATTGATCAGTGAGGTGCTTCACCCTATGTCCATTAATCTCTTCTAATTCCATTTGTTTTGATAGCAGATACCATATTAGATAATACTTTCAAGCAAATGATGACTTGCGATGGAGCTATCAGCCAATTTTTCTCGGCCTCTAGGTCCAACCTATATTATTCAATTTGATCCACACTTCATTTTTTTTCCATTACTAATTAGCCCTAGTCCAGACCGCATAATCCCCGTAGATCCAGTGGCAGGCCTCGATTCGACCAGGGCCCGACCCGAGCGCAAGAAATGCCTCGTGATTTGGATTCCCAGCCGACGTGTCCATATGACAGACTGCGACGCTGTTGTTGATCTTGGACTTGCACACCGGATCCAGTATACCCACCTCGTGAACGTGGGGTGTTGGAACCGCATGACAGTTATAAACCATGCAAGGAAATAGACTATCGTGACATGCCACAGGCGCACTCAATTTACTCCCACCTATCCTTTTTACTCGTCCAATCAAGATATCACGCTTCGACCCTTCGTCGCTCTTCGTGGCATGAAGCTTGATGTTGTGGCCTAATATCAAGGTGGCAAAGTCTGTCATGTCCTCAACAGAACTAACACATCGCTTGGTCTCACCTTGTGTCGGTGCTTTCTCGCACAGGCCAAGTGTGCGTACCATGATCTTCTCCATAGTCGAATCGTCCCTAGCATGGAAGATTTGCTTCAGCTCGGCGATCTTCGAGGTAGAGAACGGTAATCCAGAGGAAATACTGCGTGGCAAAAATGACCTTTTGGGAGTTTTGGAACGAAGATCTGGCATCCGGATCACATTCCCACTTCTCAGCGTTGACTGCCGAAAGTATTTCCCTGGCTCCACGCCTTTGTTCACGTTCATGCCACCGGCCAGTGTTGTGGCGCCATTAGTGAAATCGTAGAAAACACGACCGTCCTTGCCAACTTGATGGGATGATACGTCCGGGAAGCAAAGCAGTTGTGCTGCCTTGCAGAAAGATGGAAAGTGGTCGGAGATAGCATCTTTAGCAACGAGCCGGGCTAAAAGGGCCGTTTATGCAGTAGTTAAGGATCAAACTTTGATATAAGCAGTGGTGGTATGGCGAGGTTGTTGGTGATTTGTTCGTTCCAGTAAATGGACAAGGTATTCATTGTTGGAAAAAGTTTAGAATGCATAAAAAATAATAATAACTGTTAATACACTGCGAAGGATTAGAAAATAGAAAAACAAATGTCTGAGGTGTGCAAGCACTGTTCTTAAGGATAATTCCGCTCCTCGGAGTATGAAACTCGGTGCATAAGGCTTCAGTGGCTATCCTCCCAAGATACAACAGACCTTCCTCTATACTCTGCACTGAATATTAGAAGGAAACAGAACAACTTTTGTGTATAACCCAGTTGAAAGAAAAGGAAAGATATGAGAACATATTGTGTCTTATGAGATCTTATTTTTATATTCAGACAAAATAGAGCCGTTAAAAGAGCCGTTGTAAAATAATGGAGGATTTATTTGAGAAATAAATTAAACGTTACAAAACGATTTAAAAAGCCATTATATGACCATTAAGAAACCGTTATGTGACCGTTAAAAATAATGATGGTCTTCAATGCGGTCATAACTTTTATCGAAGCTATTATTGTAAATATTTCAAAACTGCTGAAATATCTAACAATCCCCCACATATTTCAGAAAGTTTTGACAAGAAAATAGGATAATGCTAGGTTATTGGAGAGTAATGCATCGGAATTGGTGCTTGTTAGGCTATGAACCAACCCTAGAAAGAATGAAATATAATTCACGAAATCATTGGTGAAGTTTGAAACTTCTATGAACCAAAAATTTCTTTTGTGAATTATAATTTTCACCAATCACGTTACACTCCCACAAACTTTGTTGTTCAACGCGGTTTTGCGCTGATAGGCCATGCACGTGCTTGGTTTATTCATAAGTGCTTTAAAGATTTTCGCCAAAAAATCTCATAGGAGCGGCCCCACTCCACACTTATATAGGTGATTCCATCAAGTGTATTCTGCAGTTTAATACACCACCAATAATGGCTATGGAATTTCATTAAGAGCTTAGCTCAATCTCTTTTTCCTTGCAATTTTGCACTATTTTCACCTTAGAAGGGACAATAAATTTTAATAGTGCACTAGATCAACAAATGACTTGTTATTACCCATATGAACCTAATTCATGGGATCACCAATCAAATAGGTTGGGTTACCATCATTGTTGATTTTCTTCAATTGACTTATCCCATTCCCTTTGATGTATAGTCAAAAGATTGGCCAAAATCATTTCTGACTTAACATAATCGATCGATATAAATCCCTTTTATAAGGAATTATTTTACCACATCACGTCTTAACCAAACGTCTCTTTTTGCTATTGAAAGTTTCATTATTTGCAATAGCTATTGCCTTTTGGCAATCATAATGTCTAGACATAAGTGTCATTTCATTTCCATAGGAACATACAGTAAGAAATTTCTCAACTACTCAACCTCAATTTTAATATGAGTTTGAGAAATTTTTTTTCTTCCCAAGAACTTGAGTAGTTCTTCAATCATCCAGATAAATATTTTCTTCTCCTTCCTTACTAGAGGTTAGGAGGATAAAGCATTATGTTTTTAACATATATGCTTGGTAGTGCCTGAGTCTACCTCAAATTCTTTTGCATTTGCCAAAATATTGGCTTGGAAAATGACTATAATAATTACATTATCAGATCATCTACTTCAACCAAGTCAAATTTTGGTTGAGCAGGATTGTCATTTCCCCCACAATTTCATTCGACTGCTTTTTATGTTGTGACACCTCCACAAGGTGGACACATATTCATTAGTGGATTTTGTCTCATATGAATTCGAGATCCACTTAACATCACTGATTATTCTAATATAGCAGAAAATCCACTATGTAAAATGTCATAGTTTATATTCACATGGCTGCAAAATCCACAAAAATTCTATTGTTGTGAAAATTGATCTCACCTAAGGCGTTCATCGGTTGTCATGGAGTCTTTGACTTTTGTCTCTTCACGCTGATCTCTACTCAAATCAGCCAGACATACAAGTTCATTGATGATGGCATATTCATTCAAAGAAAATTTTGCACTAGGAGCTGCTCTTATTCTAATAAAAAGAAGCTTGAAGAAGTGAGTATTTGTAAGGACAAATTTGGCCTACACCAAACCCAATACCAGACATTTGTCAACACTAAATGGTATATCAGCGGTAGAAAATTTGTTGCTTTGCTAAACATTTATGAAAGCAGCATCATGAAATCATCATAAATCCCATCTGAGAGTGATGGCTCTTTAATAAGAATATCATAAAATCTTCTATTTCAGTTTACTTTTTCACCTGCAGCTTCTAGAAGGTAACAAAATAAGGTGACAATAAGTTTTAACAAATCTTGAATGACACTAATAGTGTCCTGTCTCCTAGATAAGTTCTCATCATGCTCTGTTAAAGAGGCAATAAAATGTCACAAATTGAAATGATACCTGAAAACACCACCACTTTCACTTTACAAGCACCAGACTAAAAATGAACCGGCTAAATCTCTTCCACTGGCACTCAGAGTTTATTCAAAATCTTAAACTAAGAAAGAAACAACTACCGGCATGCATCCATCAATGGTGCTCATCCAATATCCCTAAAATATAAAGCAGGGCAAAGACAAAATACAAATATATATATATAGCTTGATTTCGTACGTTGTACCTCCTCTATTTTTAATGAGCATAAAGAAGGCCAATATGAGACTCATAATTTTCAGCTTGCATTATTAAAAATTGCACTCGGACAGAAAGGTCAAAGCCAAGCAATACTCAAAGTAAAACCTACTAATATAATAGTTCAGAGTTAAATCAAATATACCACCCGATCACAATCACTATTGCTCTCTCCTAATGGAAGAGCAACTAACGCCTTAATGAATTTTCCAAAAAATTAAACAACAAGAAGAACATGGTTCTACTAACAACAACATCATTACGGTGGTTCTCAAGCTTGGAGACATACTTCTTGTCCTATCGACACAAAAAATTTCTTGACGGATACTAGAAGTCATTAACATTCAGATGGTAAGAATTTGAAACCATTTTGTAAAGTAAAATTTACTCACAGAAATCCAACGTTTCTGTTTTTTTTTTTTAATTTCTAAAATATGAAATGGGTCATTTCAGAATGGTTTCAAGCGATCAACCAATTAAAACAATAGGAGCAATGAAGTCACAATGAACAAACAATCTCTAATCCTAAAATTACAACTTCCAAGTCAAGAATAGAATAGGAAACCCCAATGCGGATTGAAGCTTACGAATAATCACGAATTTGAGTGAGCAAATAATTACAAACACCCAACTTCCTCTCGAAACAAATTTAGGTATTAAAGCCTCAAAGTACGATTTTACCTGACATTCAATAACCTTACCAAAACGACCAAGAAACCTTTTGATGATGCTCATTAATTTCCCACGAGATCCACCCACGATTATGTGATACTTGTCCTTCACCATCTCGATCATTCTTTCAATTCCAATTGTGGTGACGGCGACAGCAACAACTTCAACTTGGAAATTCATAGGACTTATCCTTAAGATTGTTGGAAAAAGTTTAGAATACATAAAAAATAATAATAACTGTTAATACACTGCGAAGGATTAGAAAATAGAAAAACAAATGTCTGAGGCGTGTAAGCACTGTCCTTAAGGATAATTCCGCCCCTCGGAGTATGAAACTTGGTGTGTAAGGCTTCAGCGGCTATCCTCCCAAGATACAACAGACCTTCCTCTATACTCTGCACTGAATATTAGAAGGAAACAGAACAACTTTTGTGTATAACCCAGCTGAAAGAAAAGGAAAGATATGAGAACATATTGTGTCTTTAAAAATAATGATAGTCTTCAATGCGGTCATAACTTTTATCGAAGTTATTATTGTAAATATTTCAAAACTGCTGAAATATCCAACATTCATTGGGAGGGATTGAGTTAGCATCGCTGAATAGGGAGTCGGCGTTGGTAGTGGTTCCAGCCGAGGTGGAAACAACCTATAGTGGGATGAAAGAGAAAATCGGTGAGTGACTAAAAAATTAGCATTGCGCAACCGAGCTAGGATGTTTTTGTAAGACTAATTTTGAATAAAACCTGATGATCTCAATCTATCATTCTCAAACAATTACATGCATAATTCAGAATCGATTTGCAGAAATGTAAAGATCGACATACCTCCAGCCATTGATGAAAACTTGCAAATGCAGAAAATCCTAAAACTTGGACGGATCCATGAAACACAATCGATCTACGGATATGGAATCACCAGATTTGTATGATATGTTCCACTAGTTAATATCTCTCAAACGTGATGATGTGTTTTTTTTTAATGATAGGGTTTGAATTAGACGACTAACGAGCAAATATCACGTAATAAATGCGGATAATAAATTGGGCAATAAATCGGAATTAATTGGAAATACAATATTGGGATCACATTTAAAATAATAGAATATATTACAACAATTTCGCCTAGTTTAAAAATGTTGTAACCCTAAAGTGCAATTTACAACTTAGTTCAAGACAACAATGTTGGCTGTCGAAGTGGCATCCCGAGATCAACATAGCTAGAAACTTGAACATATTGGAGGAGAAGAAGAGGATTTGCATACCTGATTTGGAATTCATCGTTCTTTATGCGGAATGATGACTATTCAACGCTCAAGTTCTTCTTCTCTATGGCCCTCGGATCCTAGCATGATGAGACCGCCTTTCACGGCTTTCTTATGTGAGGTGAGAGAATGTTCATGGAACAATGAAGGTTAGAGAAGGGACCTTAGCGCTATTTATAGAGTTTTTAGCCAGGTCCTCTCATCACAGGCCAAACTCAACTCGGCCCACACAAGTCAGGTCCATATTCAACTATTAAGAAAATCTTCTGTCTTATCTTATTAGAACAACCTCCTACAACTATAAATTACAATATCAATTAATGTAGTTCACATCAAGAAAACTCTTACATTCTCCCACTTGTGCTATATTAATTGAGGTTGTACGGGATGTGCGCACCTTTATGTTGGTCTAGTGACTATTCTTAATAGTCAATCATATCCTATAACGTCTTAAACACCGAATCATAGCGGTAATTGCATGTACTTACACAGAGCCTTCCATGGTCACGGGTGCTTTTAACTTTACTTATATGGATTCAATATGGTTATGTGGCAAATGAATAACACCTCATAAAGAGTAATACCTTATGTGTCATCCCCTTTATCGGTCATTATTCTCTTGTCTTAAGTGTCATAGAAAACCGGATGTGTCATAAGAGAATATTTTTATGGTTCTAATGAACTCACATATGTCTTATCTTTATGGTTAACACATTTTTATGTGTAATCAATACATATACCCAATGCCGATAAACAAATGCTCTAACCTTTCACTCAAGGCTTACATGATACCTTCAAATATCTATTACATGTAATCAACTCAATATGGTGACAACAGATTTATGAACACTTTATTGAATGGGTAATATATAAGTTTTATTAGAGCAAAAATCAAAACAGCTCCCACTAAACAGTAGCATCCAATGATACTTCTTAGTCCATGTTCATGATATGTTGTTCAAGTGCACGAGGGCGAAAATCTTTAGTTAGTGGGTCTACAACTACATTATCTATGGAAACATGCTCTACTGTAGTGTCACTATTCTGTGTCGTTTATTTATGGTAAAAAACTTGACCGCCATATATCTAAACCCCTCAAGACCTTTATTGTTGTTGATAAATGACATTAAAAAGTTATTGTCTCGATATAACTGTATGGATCTATTCATAAGATCAAATATGGTCAACTTCTTAATGAGGTTCTGAAGTCAAATATCTTAAGTAACAACTGTAGAGCATGCTACAAACTCCATTTGCATAGTAGAGGAAGATATAGATTTTTGCTTATCATTTTGTCATAATACCGCACCTTTTGCTAATATAAAAATATATTATGTTGTTGATTTCTTGTCATCCTGACAGTTAGTAAAGTCTGCATTTGAATACTCTACTAGCTCTAGATCCTAAACATGTTTGTCAGCATATAGTTTTCTTGTTCTTTTAAGTATCTCAAAACATTATCGGCAACAATCCAATGATCATGTCCTAGACTTGATTGATATCTACCTAGAAGTCTTGCCGCAAAAGCAATATCTAGCCCAGTGCAAACTTGAGTATACATGACACTTCTAAGTGCACTAGCATAAAGTATATCGTTCATTTAGGTTTTTTTTTTCGAAATTTGAATGAGGATACTGCAATAAATTCAATCTATCAGTCCGAACGACAGGAGTAACTCTCGACTTGTTGAATATTTTCAAAATACAATCAAGATATGCAATTTGAGATAAATTTAACATACGACGAGAATGATTTCTATAGATCTCAATGCCAATGACAAAAAATACCTTATCAAGGTATTTCAAGTCAAAATTCCTTGACAATATCTGTTTTGTCTTATGAAGTAATCCCATATCACTACTTGTAAGCAATATATCATTTATATAGAGTGCGAGAAAACTAAATTTTCTTCTATTGACCTTGCAGTATATTTACCGATTCACTTTATTCTCAACAAAACTGAATGAAGTGACAACACTATGAAACTCCAAGCATTATTGTCTATAAACTTGCTTAGGCCATTAATAAGGTTTTTCAGTTTACACACAAGCTTACCTAAATCATATGTTATGAAACCTTCGGGTTAAAATATATAGATTTCTTTATCAAAGTATCCATTGAAAAATGCAGTTTTAATCATCATCTAGCATAATTCCATATAAAAATTGAGCTACTAATCCCATGCTCACTCCGAAAGAGTCTTTATGAAAGACTAGGCTTCCCTTTGAGTGAGATCCTTTATCACTAGTCTGAGTTTAAATTTCTCGATATTTCAGTTGTAGTCTCTTTTAGTCTTGTACACCCATTTGCAGCGGATGGGCTTGCGACCATCAAGCAATTCGACAGGCTTCCAAACACTATCATGTTTCGTAGATTGTATCTTGTCTTTCATCGCATCTAACCACATATTTGACTGAGGACAAGAAACAACATTCATATAAGTTACTAGATTGACCACGCAGTAGATATTGTAATCGTGCTCTCATAAATAGAATTTATAGTCTAGTGATATAACTGAACTTCTTTCCTTAGTAGATCTCCTAAGTAGAGCTACTACAACTACTTCATCTTGCATGCGAGAGGCTTGACAAACTTGATCAGGAATTGTATTAATAATAGTGTCTTGAACCTCAACATGCGCAATTTGTGGTGTAAAAGACTCAATAATTATTTGTATAGGTAAAGACAAAGACATAGTGGCACCTACCGTACTATTATCTTTAATAGTCTAAGAGCAACTATTCTCTACAGCTATGTCGAATTCCAGAAACTCCGCTGTCTGTGATTCTACAATTCTTGTATCTCCATTGGGATCATAAAATTGATATCCCTTCAAATGACCTGGGTAGGATATGAAATGACACCGAGTGGTTCTGTAGTCTAACTTACTTAATGTTGGATTATATAACCTCATTTCTGCAGGACACTCTAAATCTTAAGATGATTCGAATCAAGCTTTCGTCCGGTCCACAACTCAAAACGAGTTAATGTAACATATTTGATAGAAATATGATTTAATACATATTGAGCTATTTCGTTCAATAGAAAACCTGATAAATTAGTCCTAGTAATCATCTCACCATCATGTCCATTATGGTGCAATTACGCATTTCGGGTACAATTTAAGAATTAGTCCTTGTAATCATCTCGCCATCATGTCCTAGCAAGGTACAGTTTAAGAATTTGAGACATGGTGTTGTGTTATGCTTTAGAAAGAGATGAATATTAGCAAAGAAACTTTTTCACATTCGCACCACAATAATTACATATATTAGATCAAAGTTATTCAAACACTTGATATTTACTAACCACAACGACATTTACATATACACACCACTACTAAGGTCGTGGATATGAGATAGCAAATACCATATTAGACAATACTTTTAAGCGAACGATGGCGTAGGATGGAGCTAGCGGCTAATTTCTCTCAGTCTCTAGGTCCAATCTATATTATTCAATTTGATCCACGCTTCATTTTTTTCCATTACTAATTGGTCCTCGTCCAGACACCATAATCCCCAAAGACCCAGTGGCAGGCCTCGATTTGACCAGGGCTCGACCCGAGCGCAAGGAACGCCTCGTGATTTGGACTCCAAATCGACGTATCCATATGACACAGGGCGATGCCATGGTTGATCTTGGCCTTCGACATGGGATCTAATATATCCGCTTCGTAAATTCGGAGTGTCGGAAACGTGTGGCAGTAATAGACCATGTAAGGAAATATAGTCTCGTGGCATGCCACGGGCGCACTCGATTTACTCCCTTCCAACCTTTTCACTCGTCCAATCAAGATCTCACGCTTCGACCCTTCGACGCTCTCCGTGGAGTGAAGCTGGATGTCGTGGCCTAGTATTGAGGTGGCGAAGTCGATCATGCCCTCGACAGAGCTTACGCATCGCTTGGTCTCACTTTGGATTGGCGCTTGCTCGCACTGGCTGAGTGTGCGCACCATGATCTTCTCCATATTGGAATCGTCCCCAGCATGGAAGATTTGCTTCAGCTCGGCGAACTTCGAGATGGAGAACGGTAATCCGGAGGAAATGCTGCGAGGCAAAAACGACCTTTTGGGAGCTTTGACACGAAGATCCGGCATCCGGATCATATTCCCACTCCTCAGCATCGATTCCCGGAAGTATTTGCCAGGCTCCACGCCCCTGTTCACGTTCATGCCACCTGCCGGTGTCGTGGCACTATTTTCGACAGTGTAGCCAACTGGAAAGTGTGGTGAGGCTGGGAAGCAGAGCAGTTGTGCTGCCCTGCAGAAAGATGAGAGGCGATCGGAGATGGCACCTTTAGCCACGAGCTGGGCAAAAAGGGTTGTTTCTGCAGCAGTTAAGGGTGAAACTTTGGATGTGAGCAGTGGTGGTATGGCAGGGTTGCTAGTAATTTGTTCAGTCCAGTAACGGACAAGGTATTCTTTGGGAGGGATTGAGTTGGCTTCGCCGGCAAGGGAGTTGGCATTGGCGGTGGTCCTCGCGTTGGTGGAAACAACCTATAGCGGACGAAAGAGAAAATCAGTGAGTGACTAGAAAGTTAGCACGATGCGACCCACTTAGGATCATTCACCCAGTTTAAAAGATATCGAACCCTAAAATTCAATTTACGACTCTGTCATAAGACGAACAAGGCTACATCACAATCGCAGTACGATGCCAAACAGACTTGGTCAAATATTTATGCAGCATATAAATGGAATATGGATGAAACTGCAATGAACGTGCAAATGGTCGTAAGCAAAGTAGCAAGAAGTTATGCCTGCGAGATAACAGGAATTAAATCAACTTTTGAGAATAGAATAGATAGCATGAGAAATTTTCCTAACAAATCCTTCAATTTATGTCCACAATCAAAATGATAATAGTCATTTTTTTATTTGTCAATACATCATATCTGGCTTAGCATAACTATGTTATAAAAACAAGCGAACACACAAACCTCCTATACATTCTGGCATTATATGTCTTTCAATTATTCGTGTTTCGCATGTCTCTTTTAACATGTATAGGAACATAAACAAGATCAACGAACTATGAGTGTTAATGCATGCGAAGTTCGAAAATAAGATGAGCAGTGATTATGGTGTGTGGAAGGGTATGGGAGAGAGCTTGAGAAAACTAACATGGAGTGACAACAGCAGGACGAGGAAGAGGGAGAAGAGAGACATTTTCATAAAACTGATCTCGCTCATTTCTTTAGAGAGAGGGAATGCTGATGTTGTTGGAGGGTTCGCTTGATTGAGCACGAAATTTATAGGACTGATGGTATAGAGAGAGAGAGAGAGAGAGAGAGAGAGAGAGAGAGAGGGAGATTCCCTAGGACAAATGGATGAAGCGAAAGACAATAGTTGTAGTTTTAGTTCAATCTGCAGTTAATTAGAGTTTCATAGCAAATCTTCTCTACCAAGCGAAAGAAATAAAACTTAATAATTATTCTAGTTCAACTTGCAATTAATCAGTATCATATTCCGTTTGATTCTTGGACAAATCTATAACACCAATCGAGTAATTACTATTGATACACAGGCTTGTACTTGCACAAATGGGGTGATTTGAACCTAAGGCTTGAGTGACGTAAATCATTGCAATCCCTTGACTCTATTTGTTATAAAAAAAAAAAAAGGGTCATGATTTCCTCTTGCTCAGTCTTATGATTGGTTAGTTACATATACGGATATCGCCCTTATTGAAATTTAATTGAGTACACATGTGAATGATGTCCATAAGCTGTGACCTACTAATCAAAAGCATGATATAAAGGAAAATATAAAATATAAAAAATAAGTTGGTGTCCAGGGACTCCTAAGCTCAAAAAATAAGTTGGTCTGTGGGGAACTCCTAAGTTCTAAATAATAAAGAGTGAGGCATTAGATTTTTGTTGGACTCTAATCATTCTATCATCACGTGGAATCTGTAAGGTGTTTGAGCACAAAATAAAAGAAGGTGATGGGAAAGCCCGCGTAATTAGTGAAGGATGGAATAGAATAGGCAAAAAAAAAAAAAAATCATTTGAGAATTAGCTAAAGACAAGAACTACTTGGGTAGTAAGTTATATCAATCTACTTGAAAAAGACTTGATTAAAGAAAAGCATCCATACATGGCTCATATAGGACATGTCTTAGTTTATGAAAAACAAATGGAATAATGCAATATGCCGATATTGTAAAGGACAACTCTTCCCTAATAATGTGATTAAGCAAGAAAATGGCATCCATCTATATCTCAGATTGGACCGACCCTGGTTAACTAATCAAAATGTGCGGTAACCTGATAAATGTTCAAGATGGGAAACTATGATTTCACGTGCAGATGAGATTCTTCCCGCTGCTTCCATATCTGTGCATGCTCTCCAATAGATAAATTGTGTCATTGTCTGACTAGTCATGAATTAGGGTTAAAGTCACTGTGATAAGATGCCATTATGAGTAACCTAATTATAATCACTTCTACAAGAGATAAATGAAATCTCTAGGAAGTGCACTTACTTTCCCGGGATTAGGAAAGGAAAGGACTAATTGGTTCATTTGCAAAATGAAACTACACCAGAGAATATGCATAACCCACATTTTCTATCATATGATGTTTTGGTGGAAATAATTGACCGTATGATAGGATATCTCTCTTTATGTGGTTCTTGGTTCCCATGAAGAACCCTAAGCCGATTTATCCAGAGTCCACAATTTCACTAGTACTCTCCATATGCAAATAGCCTATCCACCCGATTCAGTGTGAGTTCTCAATCAAAGCCTAAGAACTTTTATCCAAACAAATTAGATTATCTTTGTAACTTGATCCAGTGAACTGGATAAAATGGGAAACAATTTGCCTATTGCAAATCTAGAGATTGGTAAGTCAGAAATTGGAGTTCATTTGTTTGAATTCCAATAACCGTGTACAAGCTGCTCTAGTCAGAACCACCTGCGCAGACCACTTGGACTATTCATGACGCTTGCAGGGTTTTCTATGGGCTTCCAGGTAACCAAGCCTCTGCTCTCATGCCGTCAGCTCGTAAATATAGTAACTTGGTCCCCATGCGGTCTCGATGATCTCTCTTGCATCCCAACGACAGTATACATCTAAAGACCCTGTATTTATCGATGTACAGTCCATAAAGTTTGGGATCGCATGGACAAAGGCGGGTCCACCCCGGATGTGTATGATATCTTTAACTGGAGACATATTCTCTGTTGACCCCTCTTCGCCGATGTCAATTTTGCTACTACTATTCATCCAGGACACATGGGTCGATCACTGCCGAGCCAGATAAATGCTTATCCAAGAAACGAGGACATCGTGAGTGCCATTCACAAGCGATGCAGGCCCAGGGGCTGCTCTAATCTTAGCCCACAACAATGTCTTCGTAGTAAGGTGATGCTAGAAAGATCCCGTCCGTTTCCGCGGCAATTTCAAATAATTATAGGCCGTTCATTATTCCATACATAATAAAAAATTTGGAGAAAATCGGTAGAAGGTAAAAGTATAGCTATAAACATAGAGATTTCTCAATTATATGATCGGACAGATCGAAGGGCTCCAATCTACTCCATTCGTTGATTGACAGATTTGACCGTAGTGAGGGCTTATTAGGCTGGGACAGAGGTGGGGGTGTCCCCATCGCAAATGTGTGTCCACCCCCATTAGTTTTGTAAAATTTTTGTCAGACATTATAATACAAACTATCAAGTCGGGACTCTTAACCACTAGTTTTGCAATCTGCAGTTAATTAAAGTTTCATAGCAAATGTTCTCTGCCAAGCGGAAGAAATAAAACTTAATTAGTTTTTTTTTAATATAACTTGCAATTAATAAGTATCATACCGAATATTCTCTGCCTTCTTTTGTTATAAAAAAGGTCATGATTTCCTCCTGCTCAATCTTCTGATGGGTAAGTTACATATATGGATATCACCCACAAGAAACACATATGTTTCAAATTTTGAAGGGAAAGTGTAAATAAAAGTTAGATTTGGATAGAATTTCCTCCTAAAAGATTCTATCGATTGGAGATACACTTGCCATCGGTCTTGCGTTTGAGCACAAAACAAAGTAGGGTGATGGGAAAAAGGCCCATGAGATTGATGAAAGGCTGGAAGAGTATAAGAACAAACACTTCGGAATTAGCTACAAACAAAAACTATTTAGGTAGTAAGTCACATTAATCTAACTGATAAAAACGCGATTAAAGAAAAGCAGTTATCTATGCTTCAGACATGGTAAGTCTTGGTAATGCAAAACAAATGGCTTAATGCAAAATGCCAATTTCGCAAAAGGACAAGTCTTTTGTATTAATGCGATTAAACAACAAAAGGGCATCCATCTGTATCTCATATTGGACAGCTATCGGTTAATTAATCAAGTTGTACAGTGATATGATAAATTTTTAAGATGTGAAACTTTGATTTTCCATATATGTGCATGTACTCCAGTAGAGACACTCTGTAATTGGCTAGCTAATCCTGAATTAGGGTTGAAGTCATTGGACGCCATTATGAGTAAACCTAATCATAATCACTTCCACAAGAGATAAATGAAATCTCTAGGATGTGTGCTTACTTTCCGGGGAATAGGAGAGGCAAGGACTAATTGGTTCATTTACAAAACGAAACTACACTAGGGAATAGGAAGTAATAATATAGTATTTGGTTGTAGAAGGAAAATAGGTTAGAGAAAAATTTTGAAAAAAATTTTGAATTCAAAATAAGTCAACGGCAGGATTTTGGAGCCGTTTCTTTGTTGAGAGGTTGAGCGAGAATCTCCACCGGCGAGAGGTTGAGCTAAAATCTCCACCGGCGAAACAAACTCGAATTTTCGCTTTATAAATAGGGGTTCTTCTTCACCTTTCGGGGGCTTCTCTTCGTAAAAAACAAAAAGGGGAAAAACGGAAGAAGAAGAGAAAAAGTGAAAAAAAAAAAAGTGAAAAGAGAGGAGAGACAGGGTTCGTTTATT
This sequence comes from Eucalyptus brandiana, assembly GCA_014182725.1. Classification (NCBI taxonomy): domain Eukaryota; kingdom Viridiplantae; phylum Streptophyta; class Magnoliopsida; order Myrtales; family Myrtaceae; genus Eucalyptus; species Eucalyptus brandiana. Next base: position 39,212,384 of record CM024669.1, read on the forward strand.
TGGGAATAGGAAGTCAAAAAGGGGGCTGTATTATTTTCCTTTTGCTAACTTGCTGCAGAGGGAAAAGAGGTCAGAGGGAAAAGAGAGCAGAGGAAGAAGACGTGAGAGTGACAGGAGAGAGAGAAAAAGTACAAAAAAGGGAGAAAAAGTTTACTGTTCATCTTCTCCGGAGCTTCCCCTGTACGCATCCGATCGACCAGTCGCCCACCTCCGCCGCTGCCCGAAGCCAGCCGGACCTCCGCCGCTGCCCGAAGCCAGCCGCGACCGCCACGCCGCCCGACGCCCCTGCCGACCCACGTCGCTTGCCGTTGCCCGAAGCCAACCGCGACCGCCGCGCCGCTCGACGTCCCGCCGACCGCGTCGCTCGCCATTGCCCGAATCCAACCGCGACCGCCGTGCCGCCCGACGCCCCGCCGACCCGCGTCGCTCGCCGCCCGGCCAGCCGCGACCGCCGCTCACAACCACCGTGGCACTTGCCGCGCCCACCGCACTCAGCCGACGCCGCTTCGCCAAGCAACCCGCAACCCCGCCGCACGCCGCTTGGACCTCCATCTCGGCAGCTCACCTCGCAGCAACCGACGCCGCTTCGCCTCGGCAACCCGCGACCCCGCGCACGCCGCTTGGACCTCCATCTCAGCAGCTCACCTCTGCAGCAACCGACGCCGGCTCCACGCCTAAATAGAGCCATTTGCTGCCTCCTCCTCTGTTTTGCTGCAAGTTTGGTCACTCCCGAACCTCGTCGGAGCTCCGACGGACAGCCCTTATTCCGAACGGCGACCCATCATCGAACCACCAGCTACTCCTCGCCATTCCTCAAGCCGACCGTGAGCTAGATTAGGTGATTTTTTTTAGATATTTGATTTCATGTTTTGTTTATACTCTAACTTTTTTTTTTTTTTATTCTAACATTGATTTGCTCGATTTATTTTTATCATTAGGAAATTTATCATATTAAGTTATGATAATCAAAAATTTTGACCCGCGAGACGTCGGGTTAGATTTTTGATTATTTCGACTTTTTATGGCGAAATTCATGAATTACTTTGCATCATTGATTCATATTCAAATGTCATTGATTTATATGGATGGATTTTTATTTTAGCGTGTTATTATTATTTGATTATCACATAACATGCATTTAGATATTTAGGTCCATATGCATTTCATATTTAAAACTTCGCATTCTATGTTTTCTCTAAGATTCATGTAGAATTAGGATGATTTTCCTTTAATAAAACCAAAACAAAAAAAATGTTATTTAGATTATATAGATTTCATAATGTGCACATTACATATTGCGTTTTAATTAGTGGGTCATAAGTTAATGTCTTAACATTCTCATTATGTAGTTTTTTTTAATATATTTTTATATATATATATATATATATATATATATATATATATATATATATATATATATATATATAAAATGCCAAAAAAATTAATATTGTATCATTACGTTAATTTCTTTTTAATAAAAATTACTAGGTCATTTCAAATAAAAAAAAGAAAACACAAAAGTCTTTTACTCGGTTAATTAATAGGTTAGTTCATAATTAATCCAATTTCATATCGTCATTGTTTAATATACGTTGCATATGTGTAATAAAAAAAATTATTAAAAAATCACAAAAAGAACATGCATATAGAATTATTATTGTCATTCATCCCATGCCATGAAACACATGCATATTTAAGATTATATAAATTAAATTGCATACATATAGTGATAGTTTAAGTTATGCCACATGAATTGCATCTCACATATCATTAAAGTAAAATTCATGCATATTAAGTTAGATTAGGATTGCATATAATTAACATTTCTTTTAACAAAAAAGAAGAAGAAAAATTAGGTGTCTTGTCATTTAGAAATCATGTTTAGGGCATGCATTTTTATAAGCATTTTTCATTGAATGTTATTTTATTGATTGTGCACCCGCATGACCACCATTTGCATGTTAGTAGTTTAGGTTAAAATTAATTAACATTGCCTGCTAAATATTTTTTTTTAAAATTAAAATAAAAGGTACCGAAAGGGCGTTAGACTAATCTAGCGTAATCATGTCCCCGGATTTATTGAATCTCTGGTTCGTAAAAAATAAAGTATTCTCCCATACTTTATTTGGGTTTCTAACCAGCCCTAATTGGTTAGTGGCGGCTCCAGATTTAAATTGCATGTTTAAATGAATTAATTTCTATCAAGTCGCGATTGGTAGGACTTGGGAGGGTCCGTGCCAAGTCTTCGGACTTAGTAATCCATTAGCCCTTTCGAATAATTCACCCTTCAAAAAATTCGGGAGGGTCGCGACAGCTTGGCGACTCCGCTGGGGACAGAGTTAAAACTCATAGTGGACATAGGCCTGTTTTATTTTTAAAAAAATATTTTGTTTGGCAGCATGGAAACAAGGTACGCTCCTAACATAAAGTGTTAAATGTTTTTGCAGATGGGAGGTATAAGGGGAGTAGTCTTTGCTAACCCTTGTTTTGCAGGTTGGAGTTAGGGACGAATGGTTGAATTTAAACTATAGAAGTGTTGTTTGCAATTAAACTGTCGTGCATGTTTTATTGTTTTTAGCATTACACTATAGCACACACAACTTGCTGCCGGACCTGGGCTGCGATAGGATTCTTAGGATGGTGTTGAGAAGGATACTTCCTCTAAAGCGAGATTGCTATATAGAGGTTGACCTTCTCTTCCCCGAAAGTTCTTCATGGTGTCAAATGTGTTTATCCATATCCGCAAGACTGCGTGATTATTGGGTATTCCATTCGCGAGCCGGGGTTAGGAGGACCCGACACGTTAATGCGAGAGGCGCAACGGTCGATCATCCTCTTAGCTCCACTTTGTTAAGCCGTCTAGACAGAAATCGAGCCTCACTTTTCATGCGTGTGTCTATGTGATTGTCATCTATTTCCAAAGTGAAAGTAAGTTTTTTTAAATTATTCGCAATTTATTTATTGCAATTTCGTTGGTCCATGACAATAGGTTTCGTCGTCAGTCTTATTTTATATGCAATGGGGAGATCAGATGTTCAATTCATTCCAACTCCTAAAATTGAGCTCAGAGGGTGGTGGAACAATTTAAGCAAAGAAGGTCAAGATTATGTGGAGTCGATATTGGGACGGCTCATCCCCCTTTTGGATATCGGAGTCCATAGTGGTGTTTTGCAAGCTATATCGCACTTTTGGTGTCCCGAGACGGCTACATTTATTTTCGGTAAGAACGAGCTAACTCCAACACTGGAAGAGTATAGCGTCATCCTAGGAATACCCCTTGAGACTGAACTTGTTAGGCCACCTCTTGGTATGGAACCCACATCAATTTTATCTCAATTTTTAAGAATTAAAACTGATGAGGTTAAGAAAGTTTTGAAAGCTAATTGTAATGCATGCCCTTTCTCCTTTTTGGCTAATCATTTTTTAAATCAGTCTTCAATGTGCCAAAAGGGTAGGATATTCATCTTAGCATTCTTTGGACTTATAATATTTCCTCATCGAAAAAATGCTATTGATCCTTCGATTGCATGGGTGGTCGACAAGCATGTGCTTGGCATGAATTTTATAAACATGATCTTAGCTGAAACATTTTTATCCCTCAACCGTTTTAAACAAAATGGAGAAAAATCATGAATGCCTCTCCTGAACTTTTACAAATTTGGTTTCTTTCTCACATGAAGGAGTTTGGTCATTTCATGCGTCGAGGTGAAATTGATGATTCTAGTTACCCAATAAAGCGATTTTCAATCTTAGAGAAAAGTATACCGGAAAATCATTTTCCGATTGGGTGACTTTTCTTAAAAATCCAGATCTCAAGGGCTTCCTATGGTATGCTAAATGGTTCCATGTTAGCGTGGCTCGCTTCTCTCACAAGACAGATAATCCAATTCCACTGATGGGAATTACTGGTGCAACATCTTACTATCCTTATAGAGTGGCCCGCCAAAGATCGAGTGCTCCAAGATATCCCACCTCCTCTCCGAATGGATCTGTTTCAGGCCCGCTTCGTGCACAAGGATCACAAATACCTCGATGAGATCGAGCATCTTGAAAATGCATGGAAGGAATGCCATCCGGAAAAGATAGTGGTGCCTAGAAGATTGAAAGGAAATGAGAGGATTTTTCATGCCTCGGATTATTATATCCACCATCATGAGATCCCTCAAGCTCTACTTCCCGTGATACCGAAGTGACCTTGAAGCCCACTCGTAAAGCACAAATTGAAAATCTTGAAGAAACGGTGGAAAGGAAAGAAGCTCGTATTTCTGAGTTGGTTCGACAGAACAAGAAGCTTCGAAAGACTGTGATTTCCCAATTGTATATAGAAAAGAGTCGCTAGATTTAGGAGTTTAATTCTGGCTTTATGATGTTATTTCAATTTCTTAGATTGATGTTTTAGGAATTTAATTTCCTAGGGAGTTATGTTAGCATTTTAAGTTGATGTCTTTGGAATTTGATTTCACTTAATAAAGTAAGCGATTGACCGTTGTCATGGACCAATCTCATTTGTTATGATACTTACTTGTATTATTTTACATTGTCAGGTGACAACACGGCTCACCTAAGATCACCAATCCGCACTCGTTCCAGAGCAACAATGGCTGATAACACCGAGCAAACACGTGTTGCTGAACAAACTCGCATCGCTGCCCTCGAATCGGAGATGAAGCAAGTCCTGAATGTTCTTGAGCAGCTTTCTAAGCAAATCGATTCTCTTCAAGCAAACACTGCTCCACCAGCTCCGCAAGTTGAAGTGGTGTTACCACAACATGCCCCGTGGCGATCCGAAAGATAAAGGCAAGAATACGTTCGCAGTTGGGACATCGACCTCGATGGTGCTTCCAAGGAGAAGATTACTAACGTGCCTCAAATTGTTGTTGATGAGGAGGTACAAGTGATACACTCGGGCTACATGTACCGAAGACAGTAACAAGAAAAACGCATGGCAAAAATTGAGGAGAAACTCAAGCAACGGCTGCAGGGGCTCGTTTGTCCAAGGCCCAACCGATTTGTCCCACTATGCAAAGGTCAAGATGCCGAAGAAGTTCAAAATGCCGGACTTTGAAAAGTATGATGGCACCTCTTGCCCGAAGATCCATTTGAGACATATGTGGTCGGGATGACCCAAGTATGTTGATAACATCCCCTTGATGATTCAACAATTTCAGGCAAGCTTGACAGGACCGGCACTACAGTGGTACATTGTGAAGAAAATTAATCTTCTGGAGACTTGGGAGGATTTGACCGATGCCTTCTTCAAGCAATACAAGTATAATATTGATGTCACCCCGTCTCGAGAAGATTTACTTCGCACTGAGAAGAAGAGGACGGAATCTTTCAAAGCGTATGTCATAAGATGGAGGACCGTAGCTGCTCAAATTACTCCAGAGCCGACAGAAAAGGAGTTGATGGATTGTTCATGAAGACGCTCCCGCCTGAGTATCGAAATCGGATGTTAGGATCGACCGCCGAGTCGTTCAATCGGCCTAATCCCCGTTGGCGAGCGAATCGAAGTAGCATTACGTGATGGATGGGCATCAGATCAAACCAGCTCGTATAGGAGAATCTCAGTTAAGAAGGATAAGGAGCCTGCAGCGGAAGTTAATGCAGCTTATGTTCAACCCCCTCGCCCCGTCTTGAACACTCAACAGGGAGGAGCGCGACCATTCTACAGCCAGCAGAAGAGCTCTTCCAAGCGTCAATTTACGCCTCTTCCTAAACCATTGTCCAAGATCTTGCCAACCCTTCAAAAGAAAGGATTACTCGCTAAGGAGCCTAAGCGACCTAATCCCGAGCGTTTCCCCAACTATGATCCTTCCAAGACATGTGCCTACCATATGGGGGAGGTAGGGCATTCTGTAGACGATTGCTATACACACTGCGACACAAAATCCAAAATTTGTTGGATGCCAAGGTGGTCTCATTCCGTGATGCACAACCAAACATCCAGAATAATCCACTCCCTGATCACCCGAAGCCGTGAACGCCATTTTCAGTTTTGATGCTGGTCGGAAGAGGAGCCTGAGAGTACATGTGAACGATGTTTATAATGGTTTAGTTCGAGCTGGATACTACTCAGACGTGGAAGAGCCTACCATGTCTCGAAGGTGCAAAGAGTTAAGACAATGTCCAAGAAGGGAGTGATTGCCTACACGGATCCTGCTGACACCGTTTCGACTATCACTCCAATCATTATTGATATGGAAGAGGAGTCATCTGATTTTGAGGATGAGTTTGCTGGTTTAAACATTGGAGCTAACGATCCCCGGTTTTGACATGCCACCATTGGAAGATGCGTCAGATGAAGATGGATTAATCATCAATGATTTGCCACCACCAGATGATGAAGAATTGATTCTTGATGTTACGCAACCCTATGCTTACACTAACAATAAAGCGGTACCATGGTGTTATGATGCGGAGATAGATGTGGTCACTCGATCGGGACGCACTTACGCTCAGGCCAACTCACAACCCATCAAGCCAGTCACTGACGAGGAGGCCAAAGAATTCTTAGCTGTAATTAAGGCAAGTGAGTATAGCGTAGTGGACCAACTTCGTAAAATGCCAGCACAAGTCTCCATATTAGAGTTGCTTTTGACATCGGAGAAACATCAAAAGGCCTTGATGAAAGTCCTTAACGAAGTACACATCCCAGAGTCCATTGAACCCGAGAAGTTAGGGAATTCGTGGGGGCCATTTTGTTAAACGACCAGATTACCTTCTCAGATGATGAAATCCCAGACGAAGGAAGAGGACACGGCAAAGCCCTTTATATCTCAGCCAAGTGTCGAAATACCTTGGTGTCCCGTGTGCTCATAGATAATGGATCGGCTTTAAACATATGCCCTCTTGCAACTCTAAAACGTCTTGGGTATGATTTGGGGAAAATTCGCACGGCTAAAACTGTTCGAGCATTTGATGGAACCAAAAAGAGGCGGTTGGAGAAATTGATTTAGACTTGCGAGATAGGGCCGGTGTTATTCCATGCAGTTTTTCAAGTCCTGGACATACCTACAGCCTTCAACTTCTTGTTAGGCCGTCCATGGCTTCATGCAGCAGGGGCAGTTTCTTCAAGTCTTCACCAGAAAGTGAAGTTTGTGACGGAAGGGAAGCTTATTACAGTTCGAGGAGAGGATGAGTTCAAGATTTATCATGAGACGGCTATCCCTTACATTGAACCAGATTGTAAAGAAGAATCCGGTTTTCAAGCATTTGAGTTGGTTTCGACCATTCATGTCTCTCAAGGCACTACCATACCCACTCCGAAGTTATCAAAGTCGGCGATCATGGTAGGCAAGACCATGGTCGGGAGCGGTTTTGTTCCGGGTAATGGTTTAGGCCGACATGGTCAAGGCACTCGCCAACCAATTGAGGGGGCGGAATTCATATACTCTTTGGATTGGGCTATCGTGGTAGAGGTGGACGATCTTGTAGAGGAAGAGGAAGAGGACGAGGGGACGAAGCGGCTTCATTATACCCCATATTAGGTCCACATTCCCGGGCTGCGAAAATGATGCATGAGGAAGAAGGGGCGATCGATACCTATGTTCAAAAACCCAAGCCTCCAGGTGTTGACATTGATGTTATTCCTGTCGGGTGGAGAAAGGCAGACAAGCCAGTTGCAGACACCATTCGATCCACTGGAAAAGACGACGCACTCGGAGGAATGGCCGAATTATTCAAGGAGAATTTCGTGTTTGCCATCGACGAAGTTCGAGAGGATGATCGTATAGCATGCAAAGGTGTGGAAATGGTCCAATCCAATGCGATATGTGCCAATAATGATGATCCCGAAGACTCGATCAAAGATTCCATTGAGGTGCAACGTAGCTGGGAGCAGCACGAAAAAGCCAAGGCTCTCACATCCGAGCAGACTGTCACTATTAATTTAGGTGACACTGAAGAAGCTAGAGAGGTGAAAATTGGGGCAAGTCTCCCCAGAGATGAGGCCAAGCACCTAATTCAGCTACTGAAGGAATATCAGGATATCTTTGCATGGACCTATGCTGATATGCCTAGTTTAGACCCGTCAATTGTGGAGCATTGCCTACCTACTAATCCGGAGGTGCCACCTAAGAAGCAAAGGTTGCGGAGAACTAAGCCTGAGCTCTCAAAGAAGATAGAGGAGGAAGTGATGAAGCTATTGAAAGTGGGATTCATTGAAGTCTCACAGTACCCCGAATGGGTGGCCAACATTGTTCCGGTAATGAAGAAGGACGGTCGGGTTCGAGTTTGTGTTGATTATCGGGATCTGAATAAAGCTAGTCCGGAAGATGATTTTCCGTTACCACACATAGACGTCCTTGTGGATAGTACCGCTGGTTTTGAACTATTCTCATTTATGGATGGTTTTTCTGGATACAATCAAATAAGGATGAAGGAGGAAGACAAGGAAAAGACTACCTTTATCACCCCATGGGGAACCTTTCATTATAAGGTTATGCCCTTCGGACTAAAAAATGCCGGGGCAACTTACCAGCGAGCCATGATAGCATTGTTTCATGACATGATGCATCAAGAGATTGAGGTCTATGTTGATGATATGATTGCAAAGACTTGACCTGGAAAAAGCCACGTTGAGACCTTAAAGAAGCTGTTTGATCGACTCCGTGAGTTCAAGCTTCGACTGAATCGCTAAGTGCGTATTCGGAGCAACATCCGGTAAATTACTCGGATTCATTGTGAGCAGTAAAGGGATTGAAATCGACCCGGCTAAAGCTAAGGCTATTTGTGAGCTGCGACCCCCGTCAACGGTGAAAGAAGTCCGGAGCCTTTTGGGAAGGTTGAATTACATTGCTCGATTCATTTCCCAACTTTCTGAAACCGCCAAGCCATTCTTCAAGCTCCTAAAGAAGAATGCACGAGTCAACTGGGACGATGAATGTCTGGAAGCGTTCAACAAATTGAAGTCTTACTTGATGAATCCACCAATGCTTGTCCCACCATCACCGGGGCATCCTTTAATTCTCTACCTCACCATTCATAGTGAGTCACTAGGTGCGATGTTGGCTCAAGAAAGTCCCGTTGACAGAAAAGAACGAGCCATTTACTACTTGAGCAAGAAATTCACCGTATCGAGTGAAGTATCCCGGTGTTGAAAAGACTTGTGCGGCTTTGGTGTGGGTATTGCATAGATTGCGACAATATACATTACATCACCAGACTTTCCTCGTGGATCGAGAACGACCCCATTAAGTACTTACTTGATCGACCCGCTTTGGTGGGTAAGTTGGCCAAATGGCAAATTTTAATTTCTGAATTTGATGTGCAATTCATGCCACAAAAGTCGGTTAAGGGACGAGTGATCGCTGACCTATTGGCCGAGAATTCAGGAACCTCTAATGACAATGATAGTCTCCTTGATGACCGTGTCTTGAATGTAAATGAAGACTTGTGGAAGATGTTCTTTGATGGAGTGTAAACTTGTGCAGTTCTGCATCTTGGAGCGATTCGATATCCCAGATGGACAACACCATCCAGTGGCTGCAAAATTGATATTTCCATGCACTAACAATGTGGCCAAGTATGAAGCTTGCATCCTCGGGCTTCAGGCTGCAATTGATATAGGCGTGGACAAGTTAAAAGTGTTAGGAGATTCCACACTAATCATAATGCATACCGTAGGTGAATGGAAGACCAAGGAAGCCAAGTTGCTCCCATACCACAAGTATTTAGAAGATCTGGTGGAAAAGTTCGAGGAAGTTTCGTTCGAGTACTTGCCAAGGTCTCATAATCAATTTGCAGACGCACTTGCGACATTGTCTTCTATGTTGCAAGTCACTGATGGATTAGAGGTTGAGCCTTTGAAAATAGAGGTTTTGCCGAAGCCAATTTATTGCATGGTAGTGATAGAAGAACCGGATGGAAAACCATGGTACCATGACATCATGACCTATATTCAAAAGCGAGAGTTCCCAGAAGGTAGCAATCCAGCTGACCGAAAGCATCTCATGAAACTTGCCTCCAAGTTCTTTATTAGTGGGGATACATTATACAAACGGTCCTTCGACTCCGTCCTACTTAGATGTGTCAATGCTAAGGAAGCCACTCGGTTGATGGAAGAAATACATGAGGGAGTGTGTGGTCCTCACATGAGCGGCCACATGTTAGCAAAGAAGATTATGAGACTAGGTTACTTCGGGTGACCTTGGAAGCGATTGCATTCAACATGTCCGGAATTGTCACCGTTGTCAAATTTATGGAGACAAGATAAATGTTCCTCCAAATGAGTTGCATCAAGCGTCGGAATCATGGCCTTTTCGATGTGGGGCATCGATGTAATCGGCCCAATTAATCGAAAGCCTCGAATGGTCATCGTTTCATCCTTGTCGCTATCGATTATTTCACAAAATGGATAGAAGCAAAGCATCCTATGCGGTTGTCACCGCAAAGAATGTCGTGAAGTTTGTGCGACGGGATATTATTGCCCGTTATGGCGTGCCTGAAGCCATCATCACAGATAATGGGACAAACCTAAACAACGAACTTGTCGATGATTTGTTCAAGGAGTTCAAAATCCGTCATTTGAATTCATCGCCCTATCGCCCTCAGATGAATGGTGCGGTTGAAGCAGCAAATAAGAACATCAAGAAAATTCTGGCAAAGACGGTGATAATTATCGTAACTGGCATGAGCGGCTTCCTTATGCTTTAATGGCATATAGGACTTCAGTTCGTACTTCTACTGGGGCAACTCCTTTTTCTCTGGTGTATGGCATGGAAGCAGTCCTGCCAATTGAAGTAGAAATCCCTTCTCTAAGAGTTTTGTCTCGATCTAAGGCGATGGAAGCCGAATGGGCACAACAGAGGTATGACCAACTCGGTTTGATTGATGAAAAGCGGTTGAAGGCCATATGTCATGGTCAATGTTATCAACAACGGGTGGCCAAGTCCTTTAATCGGAAGGTTCGCCCAAGGCGTTTCAAGGTTCATGATTTGGTGCTACGCATGATGCTACCAATTATCCTTAATCCTCGTGGCAAGTTCACTCCAAATTACAGTGGGCCATACATTGTGAAGAAAGTACTTCCTGGAGGTGCTTTAATCTTAGCAGAAATGGATGGGCGTGAATTCACAAATCCTGTAAATTCGATGCTGTAAAGAAATACTATCCATGAATAAAAGGGCTCGTAAAAACCTTTTCCTCACTCAAAGTTGGTCAAATCTCCAAGTATATAATGTTACATGTTTTATCTTTGCGGGGGCAAAGAATGGATATGAGCAACAGTGTCTTTTATCTTTGTAAGGTACCTCTACGAGCCCCCCTACAAAGAGGGGCAGGACACAGACACTTAACAGTTTTGACTTTATGATTTGATAGAGCATTGCCTTTTTATCATTTCAGAATGTTTTCACATGATGTGTAATTCGTCAATTCCACTTGAAATTTATCAAAATGGATAATTCGGTGAAAGATGTCGAGTTACTTGAGCATGCTAAATGAGGTGTGAAAGGCAAGCCTAATCACATACACGATCCCTGTCTATACATTGTGAGGTGAGTACGGAAACATTTTGTGCTTCAAGATGAAGAGTTTTCTTGCAAGAAGTACGGCATCCGAAATGACGAGAGGCACTTCATTTGTCTATCCCAAACACTACGAGATAATCCATTGCTTAACCCTTTTGAGCCCAAATACTTGAAGAATTTCTTTCATACTACCCCTGTCAAGGACCACCCCACATCGGGGCAAATGGAGGTAAGTTGACATTGAAGGAGAGTAAAATAGATAGAAATTTTCTTGCTCTCACTTGCATCAATCTTCAAGTTGTGCTATTACATTGAATTCATGTGGTAATTTAAGTGCCTTAGGATGACGAAGAGCATTTCTTTCACTATCCTACACACTTATATCATTTGCGTAACCCACTTGAGCCTATGAATTCATTTCATGTCAAACCAGTTGGTGATCATCCCCCACACCGGGGCAAGATGAAAGACAATCATTCGAATAGCATGGTCTAAAATATTGATGAAAGAAGACTGTGTGAGTCCAAAGAAAATAAGTGCAAAAGGGGCATAAAAAGCAGTGTGCCTAGTAAAAGCAAGGCCAATGCCCGTGAAAAGAAGAGAGAAATGACTGATGAATTGGGGGCATAAAAAAGCGGTGCCCGATCGATGCCCATCATCAAAGAAAATTATTGAGAAAAGATCTCCAGTTGAATAATCATTGGCAATAGTGATAAACTCTTGAGCCAATAAAGAAATTTGTCAAGAAGACAATCCATGGCGAAGAAAATTGGTGGTAATGTCAAGATGATCACCAACTCTTACCCATTACACACATCTTTGAGCCTAACGATCCTTTCGTTTCTCAAACCCAAGAACCCAGCCTATGTTACGTCCCTTACAAAGTCTCTTCAGATTAGGGCACTTGAATTAACATAGGAATTCACATGTTTTAAGCATTGCTTGAAGAAGTGCGAGCAAGATTATTTCTCTCTCATTTTGCAGGGTTCCTGACTTGTAAACCCGGAGATGATTATAGAATTGTTCTGTCAATAGCCTTGACTCAAAGAGTCTCTTTTGCTAAGCCATTGACCAAACCCACATTACAATCATTGTCAAAGACCTCTCAGATTGGTAAGGTCGTACTGATTGCAAGAAAATTCGAACTCTTGTCACGAGATGATGATAAGATTGAGTGATATATTCTCGCATCAATGGTCGGGACAAATAACCCCTCCTAAATGAGAGCGAGTGAAAAAGCCTTTTTCACACCAAAAGTGTCTCATTTAGTATGTTCAAGAGATTCACAGCTTACTGAAAATTGTCCTTGTGAAATTTTTCCAGTAGAAGCTTGATAAAGCCATCATGCATGGACCTTCATTAAATTTTTCCTCAAAGACCAAAAAATTGTCTTTGAAACCCTGAGTTTGTTTAGTCATCTTGGTGCTTGATGAGAATTCCAAGTACCCATTTATAAAATGTTTTCAAATGTCTAGTTTGAGTTCCGGATGTTTGAACCCGTAAACACTTGATGTGATTTCCAAGTGCTTGTCTTTTCAAACATCTGATGTGATTTCCAGATGTTTAGTAAAATATTTTCAAATGACTAGTGTGAACCCCAGATATTTGAACCCTCAAATGCTTGATGTGACTTCCAAGTATTTGTCTTTTCGAGCGTTTGATGTGATTTTCAGATGTTTAGAATTTTTAAGTACTTGATGCAATTTCCAGGTGCTTGGGATTTGATGAGAGTTCCAAATCCCCCAAAGATTTTTCTTCAGATTCAGTTTGATTCAGGCGACCGTAGAATGGTACGGGTCCTGAAAAATCAATTTTCCGTCAAGGCGACCGTAGAATGGTACGGGTCCTCGACAATACCTATTCCCTATTTAGGCGACCGTAGAATGGTACGGGTCCTAGAAAGTGAATCTCGTTTAGGCGACCGTAGAATGGTACGGGTCCTAGACAAAACCTATTTCCCTATTCAGGCGACCGTAGAATGATACGGGTTCTGGAAGGTAAATTCTCGTTTAGGCGACCGTAGAATGGTACGGGTCCTAGACACAACCAAACGCTGTCATCGGGCGGACCAGTAGAATGATGCGGGTTCGGGAAAGCGATCTCTTTGTAAAGTTATGTTACTATTTTAGGCGACCGTAGAATAATACGGGTCTGGACATGTAACATCGACCGCCTAGAACTACTATATCCTTCTTGAAGGTAGGTTATTCCAGGTACTTGGGATTTGATGAGAGTTCCAGATCCCTGAAGACCTTAAGCGTTTCAATTGTCTGAAGAGATTTCCAGATGTTTGTCAGGTCTCACAGGAATCATACTTTTCTGAATCTCCAGATAAGTATGACAGGTACGTGTTCTTCTTTGCATCTTGTATGGAGACATAGAAATATATGATCTCAATAAAATCATTGCATTTACATTGCATTATTGCATGACCTTGCATTTCAAAAAGAATTAAATTTATTTGGAAAAGAGGCCATTAACATTTGCATATACATTCCATATTCATTTTGCATTCACTTTGCATTTGCATTTCATTGAGCATAGACACATTGAAATATATGTTCTTGACCAAATCATTGCATTTATATGGCATTCTTTATTGCATGACATTGCATTTATTTGAATCCATTTCTTTAAAAAAAAAAAAAGGGTCTACAATTAGCATTTGCATATTCATTTTGCATGGTTTAAATTTAGGTGTCATTTATCTTTGAAGGAAACCTCTACGAGCTTCCCTTCAAAGAGGGGCGGCTGTTGACACCTATTTTAAAATTCAATTTATATTTTAGAAAGTAATAATATAGTATTTGGTTGTAGAAGGAAAATAGGTTAGAGAAAAATTTTGAAAAAAATTTTGAATTCAAAATAAGTCGGCGGCAGGATTTTGGAGCCGTTTCTTTGTTGAGAGGTTGAGCGAGAATCTCCACCGGCGAGAGGTTGAGCTAAAATCTCCACCGGCGAAACAAACTCGAATTTTCGCTTTATAAATAGGGGGTTCTTCTTCACCTTTCGGGGGGCTTCTCTTCGTAAAAAACAAAAAGGGGAAAAACGGAAGAAGAAGAGAAAAAGTGAAAAAAAAAAAAGTGAAAAGAGAGGAGAGACAGGGTTCGTTTATTTGGGAATAGGAAGTCAAAAGGGGGCTGCATTCTTTTCCTTTTGCTGACTTGCTGCAGAGGGAAAAGAGGTCAGAGGAAAAGAGAGCAGAGGAAGAAGACGTGAGAGTGACAGGAGAGAGAGAAAAAGTACAAAAAAGGGAGAAAAAGTTTACTGTTCATCTTCTCCGGAGCTTCCCTGTACGCATCCGCTCGACCGTCGCCCACCTCCGCCCTGCTCGAAGCCGGCCGGACCTCCGCCGCCGCCCGAAGCCGCCCGCGACCGCCATGCCGACCGACGTCTCGCCGACCCACGTCGCTTGCCGTTGCCCGAAGCCAACCGCGACCGCCGCGCCGCTCGACGTCCCGTCGACCCGCGTCGCTCGCCATTGCCCGAATCCAACCGCGACCGCCGTGCCGCCCGACGTCCCGCCGACCCGCGTCGCTCGCCGCCCCGAAGCCAGCCGCGACTGCCGCTCACAACCACCGTGGCACTGCCGCGCCTCCGCACTCGGCCCGACGCCGCTTCGCCTCGGCAACCCGCAACCCCGCGCACGCCGCTTGGACCTCCATCTCGGCAGCTCACCCTCGCAGCAACCGACGCCGCTTCGCCTCGGCAACCCGCGACCCCGCGCACGCCGCTTGGACCTCCATCTCGGCTCACCTGCGCAAAGCAACCGACGCCGGCTCCACGCCTAAACAGAGCCATTTGCTGCCTCCTCCTCTGTTTTGCTGCAGGTTTGGTCACTCCCGAACCTCGCCGGAGCTCCGACGGACAGCCCTTATTCCGAACGGCGACCCATCATCGAACCACCAGCTACTCCTCGCCATTCCTCAAGCCGACCGTGAGCTAGATTAGGTGATTTTTTTTAGATATTTGATTTCATGTTTTGTTTATACTCTAACTTTGTTTTTTCTTTATTCTAACATTGATTTGCTTTGATTTATTTTTATCATTAGGAAATTTATCATATTAAGTTATGATAATCAAAAATTTTGACCCGCGAGACGTCGGGTTAGATTTTTGATTATTTCGACTTTTTATGGCGAAATTCATGAATTACTTTACATCATTGATTCATATTCAAATGTCATTGATTTACATGGATGGATTTTTATTTTAGCGTGTTATTATTATTTGATTATCACATAACATGCATTTATATATTTAGGTCCATATGCATTTCATATTTAAAACTTCGCATTCTATGTTTTCTCTAAGATTCATGTAGAATTAGGATGATTTTCCTTTAATAAAACCAAAACAAAAAAAATGTTATTTAGATTATATAGATTTCATAATGTGCACATTACATATTGCGTTTTAATTAGTGGGTCATAAGTTAATGTCTTAACATTCTCATTATGTAGTTTTTTTAAAATAAATATATATATATATATATATATATATATATATATATATATATATATAAAATGCCAAAAAAATTAATATTGTATCATTACGTTAATTTCTTTTTAATAAAAATTACTAGGTCATTTCAAATAAAAAAAGAAAACACAAAAGTCTTTTACTCGGTTAATTAATAGGTTAGTTCATAATTAATCCAATTTCATATCGTCATTGTTTAATATACGTTGCATATGTGTAATAAAAAAAAATTATTAAAAAATCACAAAAAGAACATGCATATAGAATTATTATTGTCATTCATCCCATGCCATGAAACACATGCATATTTAAGATTATATAAATTAAATTGCATACATATAGTGATAGTTTAAGTTATGCCACATGAATTGCATCTCACATATCATTAAAGTAAAATTCATGCATATTAAGTTAGATTAGGATTGCATATAATTAACATTTCTTTTAACAAAAAAGAAGAAGAAAAATTAGGTGTCTTGTCATTTAGAAATCATGTTTAGGGCATGCATTTTTATAAGCATTTTCATTGAATGTTATTTTATTGATTGTGCACCCGCATGACCACCATTTGCATGTTAGTAGTTTAGGTTAAAATTAATTAACATTGCCTGCTAAATATTTTTTTTTAAAAATTAAAATAAAAGGTACCGAAAGGGCGTTAGACTAATCTAGCGTAATCATGTCCCCGGATTTATTGAATCTCTGGTTTGTAAAAAATAAAGTATTCTCCCATACTTTATTTGGGTTTCTAACCAGCCCTAATTGGTTAGTGGCGGCTCAGATTTAAATTGCATGTTTAAATGAATTAATTTCTATCAAGTCGCGATTGGTAGGACTTGGGAGGGTCCGTGCCAAGTCTTCGGACTTAGTAATCCATTAGCCCTTTCGAATAATTCACCCTTCAAAAAATTCGGGAGGGTCGCGACATGCATGTACTCCAGTAGAGACACTCTGTAATTGGCTAGCTAATCCTGAATTAGGGTTGAAGTCATTGGACGCCATTATGAGTAAACCTAATCATAATCACTTCCACAAGAGATAAATGAAATCTCTAGGATGTGTGCTTACTTTCCGGGGAATAGGAGAGGCAAGGACTAATTGGTTCATTTACAAAACGAAACTACACTAGGGAATAGGTATAACCCGTACTTTCTATCATATGATGTTTTTTGGTGGAAAAAAAATAACAACCATCTAATAGCATATATTTGCCTGTGTGGTACTTGGATCCCATGAAGAACCTTAAGCTGATTTCTCCAGAGTCAACAATTTTACAAGAACTGTCCATATGCAAATAACCTATCCACCCGATTTCCCATGACTTCTCTATCAAAGCCTTAGAACCTTTATCCAAACCTGCCAACAATTACAAAACTAGGGCTCAAACGATTTATGAGGCTTGTAGAGTATTCCAAGAACCTTTAGATAATTGGGCTTCTATGCTCGTGCCCTTAGCTCATAAAAGATAATAGGGACTTCATCTATACACTTTCTCAATGATCTCTCTTGCATTCCAACGACAGAATACGTAGAAAGAACCTGGATTTATCGATGCACGGTCCCATCCCTGTCCTGTACGATTTCTTCAATTGGACTCGACATCTTCTCTGTTAAGCTTTGTTCACCAATGTCAATTTTGCTTCCACTATTCATCGTGGCCACATGGGTCGACCACTGCCGAGCCAGAAAAATGCTCATCCAAGAATCGAATACATTAGAAGTGTCCATTCAGCAATGCAGGTCCATGGGCTAAGATTGTTAAAAGATGGTCCATGGGCTAAGATTGTTAAAAAATAAAAGTATAGCAACAAACAAAGAGATTTATCAATAGCAGGACAAATTGGGCCACTTATACAAACAAGGAAATACATGTGACAAATATTTATCTTAATTGAAAATGTTACATGTCCTCTCATAAATACAGGATCTTTCGTGAAATTGTGAACTATATAGCTGATATTAAAGTTGAGATTTACCTCGGTCGTAGCTCTTCAGAAATAAGTTCCAGTCATGTGCATAATGGATGGGTGATGTCTGATGTATGCCGGACTATTGACAGACATAAGGTAGATATCCAGGGATTGACGATGAGATAAAGAAATGCAATGTGCTCAGTTGTTGAAATATGACGACGGACAATTGGTAGCTGCCCGTATGAACTTTAGCAACAACTTTTTCAATGGAGACACTTTGAATATTACTCAAGGTGCTAAGGCAATTAGCATCAAAGGCGCACGTTGTAAAAAAGCAATTGCTATTTGGAGCCCCAGTCATGGAATGGCGTCGACAGTTGCATAATCCTCAAAACACGACTAGGAAAATTATATGAAGTATGGACAAAGTGATCTACGAGAATAAAGGATCATGGACAAAACCAGTAATAGGTACTAGAGGAGACGTAACTACCAAATAGTTATCAAATCAATCAAAATATTATCTTTTTATCTTTGCTTTTCCTATATTGCACTTTAATTTTTTTAGCTATAACTTTTAGATTCTCATTGTCAATTAAATTCCGACGTGTTTCTGTATCTTGGTACATTATTGTTGATTAAATTCCAATATTGTATCTTACTATCCTGGTATATTGTTGTTGATTAAATTCTGACTCCACATTTTACTATCCTTAATTTATGTCGTCGATTAAATTCCAGCATAGTTTGAGACTGGTCTTGTAACTTTTTTGCCTTGTTATTGATTAAATTTTAACTCAGCCTAAAATCAGTGTTGTTTGGACCAAAGAAGTTCAATTCCTTATTGCATAAGATGTCCATTGTCTGGAGTTGGCACATAACCCTTGACCTCTTTAATAAAATCAAATAATGACTTTCGGAGAAAGATATTTCATCGTGAGAGCAATTCCAAAGCAATTCTAGCAAAACAAAAGTAAATTTAGTTTTTACATTTTTATCATATGAGAATCATTCATGTGAAATTTTAGGATTTTAGAAGTCTGATCTCGTATTAGAAGAATTGAATTATCTTTTTCCAATGACAAACGCTTAAAAAAAAGCAAAAAAAAGAAAAAAGAAAAGGAAAAAGCATTCTTGCCATTGTTCTCTTTACTTATCAAAAAAGAAAAAAAAGAAAAAAGGAAAAAGCAAGCAATGATCTGATGATATGTAGTTTATGTAACCGAGAAAGTGCAAACAAAAGATAAATGCAGAAAAGTTCAAAAGCAAAATTCTGAGGAAGAAAAAGTTGGAAGTGCCACTTCAGGATTGAACCAGGCAGCACTTGTTGTTCAATGCCAGGCGTATAAAAACGATCACGTTGGGACTCCCAACCACCGGGCCACTTGAACTATTTTTGCAGCTTTTCACTTTTTTCTTTTATCGAGAAACACTGCATTCTTATGTCTCTCGTCTATATAATAATACCGTGAAAATAGTTATTGGTCCTCGTCAAAAGTTGAAGAAAATTGTCGAAAATAGTAACGCAAATTGAGAGACAGGAGTTAGGAAGATCTCTAAACACAGAGGATAAAAGAATGCAAAAGACTTGAACAGGTACTCAAATCACCGAAAAAAACACTTAACATTTACTGAACATAAAGACTGTTTCACACCAAACACAAACGCGTTGTTATTGATATCAGATTCAGTTACTATATTAAACTGTAATGCAAAGCAAGAGAGGCTTTCGGTTGGAGGTAGCTAGAGACCAAGTTCTCTCTCGATCACCAGGCCGAACCCATGTTTATTTCATCTTGACCACACTTCGTTCTTCCATTATGACTTGGCAATTGTCCACATCATGTTATTCTCATTTATCCAATGGCAGACCTCGATCTGGCCAGGACCCGATCCAAGCAACAGAAACGACTCGTGGGCAGGGGGCCAAGTTGATGTGTCCATATGACAGATGGCGACACCGTGATTGATCTTAGCCTTGGATTTGGGATCTAGTATTTCTGCTTCGTAAACTCGGACATTTGGAAATGCATGACAGTGATAGACAATGTAAGGAAATAGACTCTGGTGACAGGCCACGGGCTTGCTCGCTTCGCTGCCCTCGATCCTCTTGACCACTCCGATCAAGACCTCCCGCTTCGACCCTCTGGCACTCTCCGTGGATCGGACCATGACGTCATGACCCAAAACCGAGGTGGCGAAGTCGATCATGTCCTCGATGGAGGCCACACACCTCTTGGTTTCGTCTTGGAGTGCTGCACCCTCGCACCGGCCTAGCGTTTGTGCCATGATCTTCTCCATAGTGGAATTTTCAATGGCATGGAAGATTTGCTTCAACTCAGCGAGCTTCGAGGTTGAGAATGGCAGTTTAAAGGAAATGCGGCGAGGCAAAAATGACCTTTTGGGCAAGTTATCCCGGAGGTCGGGCATTGGCATCACATTCCCGCTCTTCAGCATCGACTCTCGAAAGAACAAGCCCTGCTCCATGCCCCCATTTACTTTCTTGTCATCAGTTGCCACAATTGTATCCGGGGGGGCGCCTTGGGCGTATAAATTGTATACTTGGGAGTCAATTATCTTTGTGACCCCATAAGATGATGAGTTCATGAAGCAGAGCAATTGCGCCTCCTCGCAGAACGATAAGAGGTGGTCAGAGATGGCGCCTTTGGCAACGAGTTCGGCGAAGGTGGTCGCTGACGCGGCCGTCAGAGGTGACGCTTTGGAGAAGAGGATTGGTGGCTTGGGAAGGTTGTTGGTGATTTGCTTGTTCCAGTAATGGACAAGGTATGCTTTGGGAGAGATCGAGTTAGCCTCGTCGGCGAGGGAGTCGGCCTCGGGAGTGGCCCTAGCGACGGTGGTGAGGACCTATCGCAGGACAATCCACAAAAGAAAATCAAAGAGTGACCGTGAGCTAGAAGTTTATATAATCACGATTAGAATGGACATTATGGACTTAAGTAACTGGGCAATGACATAAATATGGAAGTGTAAAACAGACATACGGAAAATCGTAATGAACATGCAAAAAAGTACAAGTCACGTGACATGAAATTAGAACCGCATAATAGCATGATTGGGATTATTGTTATGATGAACATAGATGACCCAACAATTTAATCCTAACAATCATCAACGTATGTTATCTGATGCTTGTGTTTAGAAGTAGTAACTTCATGCTCAATCACTTAAAATGACTATTGCAACTTACATGCTTTCATATTATCAAAGCATTATATGTTCACTTGATTATCTATGTTTTATTCAATATTCTTTGTTAGCCTAAAGAACACATAAACACAATTGATCTACTGACATGCGTTAAGATAATCCAAACGAGATAAATATATTATATAAAAAATATATTTTTTGTTATGAAGATATATATAATATTATGAGGTTTAATTTTGATACAAACTAACATGTTTAGCTTCTTGCATGCGTAAATTAAATCGAATAGTTCTTATGAAGCCTGGGCTCCCCATTTGATCCGATAGCCTGTGCACTCTAAACCAGTATAAGGAGATTGGGTTAACAAATAATGGATGAGAAGTAATTGCCAATGGAGTAAATGGCCGCAAAATTTTTTTCAGCAATTCTTAGGTAAGAAGTATATACTAATTAAGTGCAAGATATCGAATTAAACATATAGCCCTGTCCTTGCATGAAAACACACACAGAGAGAGAGAGAGAGAGAGAGAGAGAGAGAGAGAGAGAGAGAGAGAGAGATGAGCAGTTGGCTACGCATGCAGAGTGAAAGCTTGACAAATTACTGACATGGAGAGAAGAGAGGAGGAGGAGGAGGTGGAGGAGGAGGGAGGTGAGAGCCATCGTGCTGAAACTGTTGTGCATGTATTTGTTGAATCAGGGAGCGGAAATGCTGATGATTGTCGAAGGGTTTGGTCGATCGAGCCAGAAATTTATAGGACCAGAGACTCAATAAGGACAAAACGGATAAAGCGAAAGGAACAAAACCACTGTGTTTCTAGTTCAACTTGCAAATGGTTTTCCTTTTATAATTACAAATAAGTATTCGGCGTCGTATGCGGGGATTACTCCGGCCGATTTTTTGCTTTCCCAAATGAGGGGAAAAGTGCCAAAAAAGTCATAAATCTTTTGTCTTTGTGCCGATTTAGTCTATATGTATGTTATAACATTTACTGCCGTTTTGTTTGTTTAAAATGGGGAGTCATACTTTAACTTCAGTTTGAACCAATTGCAATTTCGTGCGTGCATGCATGCTTGCGTGTGTGCGTGGGTGCGTGCGTGTGTGCGTGCGTGCGTGTGCACGCATGCACGTATAACATATATAATCCATATATATGTTATAACATTTACTGCTGTTTACTGCCGTTTTGTTTGTTTAAAATGGGTAGTCATACTTTAACTTCAGTTTGAACCAATTGCAATTTCGTTCGTGCGTGACACACACGCACGCACGCACGTATGACATATATAATCCATATATATGTTATAACATTTACTGCCGTTTTGTTTGTTTAAAATGGGGAGTCACGCTTTAACTTCAGTTTGAACCAATTGCAATTTCGTGCGTGCGTGCGCGTGAATGCGTGCGTGGGTGCATCGTGCGTGTGCACGCATGCACGTATAACATATATAATCCATATATACATTATAACATTTACTGCTGTTTTGTTTGTTTAAAATGGGGAGTCATACTTTAACTTTAGTTTGAATCAATTGCAATTTCGTGCGTGCGTGCGTGCGTGTGCGTGCGTTGCGTGTGCGTGTGCATGTGCGTGCGTGTGGGCGCGCGTGCGTGCGTGTGCATGTGCGTGCGTGTGGGCGCGCGTGCGCGCGTGTGCGTGTGCATGTGCGTGCATGTGTGTGCGTGCTACAATTAGGTCCTTCAACCAATCAATTCAATTTGACTAACGCTTCTTTTTTTATTTTATTAAGATACATGCATCTATCAAGTGCCATATTGGAAAAAAATTTGAAAAGATAAATTTTTAAAATTAAAAAAGAAATGAATAGAAAAGGATGATAGGGGGAAAGAAAGAACAAAACCTTAAAAAGGGGCAAGATCTTGCACTTGCATGA
Organism: Eucalyptus brandiana; assembly: GCA_014182725.1. NCBI lineage: Eukaryota > Viridiplantae > Streptophyta > Magnoliopsida > Myrtales > Myrtaceae > Eucalyptus > Eucalyptus brandiana. The sequence goes on from CM024669.1 coordinate 39,235,311, forward strand.
AGATGACTCCCCTTCTCCTTCAACCTTTTGCTCCCACATGGGGTTTTCATTGAGAACTATTGCGAAGCTCCTCCTTGATAGAAGACGAAATCAAACCAGAAAAAAAAAAGGGGGATGATGCCGTTACCCTAGCGTAGACATCTACGTCTTCCTCCTGAACTTGTTTATTTATTTATTTTTTTGGTTTATTGCTATGTTCGCGAGCGTAGGAAGTCTTTTTCAAATTTTTTAGTGTTCCTTATCAAAATTGCGAATTGGAACCGACTGAACTGGGTCGATGTAGAAAAGGTTGGACTCAGCCCGCAAATTCCAGAGCACCTCTCCGTCGACGCAGCATCTGCGATGAAGGTACAGCTGTGGCGGCAATGGCCAATCCTATCACAGCCATGGCAGAATAGTGGAGCCTTTCATATGTAAAACTGATCCAAGAAGTCTCCGTAGGCGATCTGCGAGGGTTGAAACCCCCCTCAAAAGAGATTCATTCCCTTCAATCTCGACTTTCGCTCGCAATAATCGAAACCATTGTTTCTTTGGGAAACCAGAAGCGGGGGTCTTGCTTTTTTTTTTTTTTTCCTTTTTTCCTCTTTCTTTTCATTATTAGCCTTTTTGTTCGAACATTTTCCCTTGTTTCTTATTTTACTTTTACTCTCTCTTTCGTTATTTGATGTGGTGCTTAGTGGACGCTGCGTGTCTCAAGAAATTGTTAAGAATATCTAGAATTGTGTTCCCAGCCATTCAACCTAAATTGAGTTTTGATACTTAAATTGAAATTTGCAACAACCCGACTTGATATAAACAAATTGAGGTTTAGTGTTGGTCGAGGCCCAAGCCAGTACCTCAGCACTAACCCTCGGCAAAGGTGCAAGGGTTGCGCCCCCTCGTATGGTGCAATATAAATATTATTTTTTTCCCAAGTTATTAAGTTTAAAATGAGTGATAAAAAGATTCTTAAGGTTTTTCAAGCCACCTTTGATAATCCTTAAATTTCCATAATAGATTTTGCTTCTTCTCTCCCTGTAGTTTTTTCCCATGAGAGTTTTCATGTAAATTTGTGTGTTCTTTTATTTTTCTTAGTTTCAATTTCATAGTAGTTTATGCTTTGGTCATAACAAAAGTAATTAATATAATCACGTTGGCATTTTTTTATCAGTGAAATTATAGAAAGTTGATGAAGGGACTTGATTTCACAACTTTGACAAGTTCTAAGACCCTATTATACTTTTTGAAAATTTTATGGTTTGGTTGCACTTTTCGACAAATTTTAGAATGGGGAAGGCCAGTGCTTGGATTGAGGTGGTTACGCTTGCGAGAAAAATGCTCGAATCGATGGTGGTGCTATGAGTGCTAGTGCAATTGGTGTAGCAGCTGTAGCTATGGGAGAAGCTGATGGAGAGTAAATTTTTCCAGATTAAATTTACTTGTGATATCTTGGGTGTCAATTTCACATCAGCATCCTTATTTTTGGCGAGAAGTGCTCCGATTGGTAAATTGAGATATTTTAGAGCAATGACTATAGATTTGGAGATACTTTTGAATATATGGCTCACAATTTCAAGGATTATGAATGTGGTTTTTGAGGTGCTTTGATATACATATATATGTATATATATCGAATAGTGAAAAGTTGTGATTTGGTTATATAACCTGAATTGTGAAATGATCGTGGCCTCCTGCTTTCTTGAACCAGCCCTCCCTCTTTCTGCTTTTTCCTCCCATATGGGGGCGGGGGTGGGGGCGGCGCAAGACCGTCCACTTGCGTGAAGATGACTCCCCTTCTCCTTTTTCCTCCCATATGGGGTTTTTATTGGGAACTATTGCAAAGCTGCTCCTTCATTTTGAAGGATGTGGAGAAGGCAGGTTCAGACCGACAAAAAACGGATTGATGTCGTTGCCGTAGCGGAGACATCTACATCTTCCTCTTGAACCTTTTTCTTTTTTCGGTTTTTCGCTATGATCGCGAGCGTAGGAAGTTTTTTATTCAAATTTTTAGTGTTCCTTATCAAAATTGTGAACGGGAACCGACTGATGGGTCGATGTAGAAAAGGTTGGACGCAGCCCGCGAATTCGAGAGCACCTCCCCGTCGACGCAGCATCTATGATGAAGGTACAGCTATGGCGGCCATGGCCAATCCTACCACAGCCATGGCACAATAGTGGAGCCTTTCATATTTAAAATTGATCCAAGAAGTCTCCGTAGGCGATCTGCGAAGATTGAAAGTCCCCCTCAAAATAGATTCATTCCCTTTAATCTCAACTTTCGCTCGCTAGAATCGAAACCACTGTTCCTTTGGGAAACCAGAACCGGAGGTCTTGCTTGCTCTCTCTTCTCTCTCTCTTTTTCCCCTCATTATTAGCATTTTTTTCTTATTTTACTTTTTCTCTCTCTTTCTTTCTTTAATTTTTTTCCCAAAAATTTCTTTATTGATGTGGTGCATAGGGTGCGCCACGTGTCTCAAGAATTTGTTGTGCATGTTTTGAATTTTGTTCTCAGGTATTAAATTGAGTTTTGATACTCAAATTGCAATTTGTGACCACCTCACTTGAGAAAAACAAATGGAGGCTTAGGGGGTGCATGACAAACCATAATTTCTATTTCAGAAACAATTTTTCTATTCCAGACCTGTTTCTGGAATAGAAATCCATTTGATAAACTTATTCCGTTTTTCTATTTCTGGAATAGATTTTATTTCGAAATAGATTTGGAATAGAAATCAGAAGCTAAAATTTTATACTTCTCTATTTCTAGAATAGAAATGAGAAATAAAAAATTTTCTCATCGTTCGTCAACCGGTTCTTCATCCGTTGCCATCGATCACCATCCATCGGTCACTTGTCGCCACCACCGCCCGTCGGCGGCAGCCGAGCCGCTCGCCAATCGCCGGCCACCCACCGCCGTCGCCGGCCACTAGTCGCCGGCGATGGTTGCCGGTCGTCGCCGCCGGTTGCTGGCTACCGTCGCTGACCGCCGCCGCCGGTCACCAGTTGTCGGTCACCCGCTGCCGCCACTAGTCGCCGATCGCCGGTCGTCGGTCACCGGCCACCGCTGCTGCCGGTCGCCGGACGCCGGCCGCCACCGCCGCCGTCCATCATCGCCATCATTGTAGTCCGAAAGGAATAAATTTTGTGTCGTTATCAAATGGTTATTTTTTTAGAAACTCTTCTAGAAATAGAAATTGAAAAGTCTATTTCATTAGTAAACTATTTACGGAATAGAATGGTTATTATGCGCGCCCTTAGTGTTGGTCGAGGCCCAAGCCACTAGCCCACCACTAATCCTTTGCAGAGGTGTGGGGACTGCGTCCCGCCATATGGAGCAATATAAATATTATTTATTTTTCCTAAGTTATTAGGTTTAAAAAATGTGATAAAAAGAGTCTTAAGGTTTTTCAAGCCACCTTTGGTAATGCTTGAATTTCCATAATAGATTTTGCTTCTTCTCTCCCTGTAGTTTTTTTCCCCCATAGTTTCCATGTAAATTTGTGTTTTTTTTTTATTTATAAAAATTTATCAAATTTAATTTCGTCGTAGCTTTTGCTTTGGTCATAACAAAAGTAGTTAAAATAATCATGTCAAGATTTTCTGTTAGTCAAATTACATAGAATTGACAAAGAGACTTGATTACACAACTTTGACAAATTCTAAGAACTTATTATATTTTTTGAAAATTTTATGATTCTATTGCATTTCTCGACAAATTTTAGAAATTTTAGTACACTTATCCTTAGAAAATACTACTCTTAGTTTGATTACGGGACAAAGCTTGTGCAGAGAGAGAGAGAGATGCCTGGATCGATGGCAGTGCTGTGGAGGCCAGTGCTAGTGCAACTGGTGTAGCTGTGGGCGAAGCTGATGGAGAGAAAATATCTCTAGATTAAGTTCACGTGTGCATTCATTTGAAATGTGAATGCACGCCACCTGTCTTAGCATTGTTTAATTTAACTTATCCTATTGCTAGCTAGAAAATATTAGAAAAGGAATGATTAAGGTTTGTGTTCAATACTTCTAAATATCTGGGGTGTTAATTTTACATCAACATCCTTATTTTTGGCGAGAAGTGCTCCAATTGTCAAATTAAGATCGGCAAGAAAATTAGAAGTGCTGAAATTTTTGTATGGCACTCATTTGAGTGCTAATTTTTTTTTTTGCTAACTTGAGTGCCACATTGGAGTGAAATCGATCACTTGAGTGCTAATTTCGACAAATCATCCTATGTGAAATTTTTGAATTTTTGAATTTTATTTTTATTTTACTTTTTTTTTTCTTTAGGGTCGGTGGTCACCAGCGACCTTCGCCGGCCATGAAAACCTCCCCCAATCTGGGCGAGGGTCATCTAGCTGGCTGTTGGTAGGGCCACGAGGGCCCTCACCAGCTCCGGGTGGTTGTGGGTGATGCCATCCAGAGTAAGCAAGGGCCCTTGCAGCCTCGCTTGTAGTTGGCGAGGTCATGATGCCCTCACCTACTCCGGCCAGTGTTGCCAACGGCCAGTGAGGCTGCGTTGCCCTCACCCAAGATCTTATGGCAAAGGGAGGCGGCCTTCGCCTAGATTTGGCCGCGAAGGCCTTAGGCAAGGGCATCGCGACCTTGCTGGTGGCAAGCGAGAAGGTGAGGGCCTAGCTCTATGCAGCATCACCCTCGCCAGTGGTTGAGGACGCCTTGATGGCCTTGCCTAGGGCCCTTGTGGCTAAGGGCGAGGATGTCGCGGTTGATGAGGGTTAGAGACCCTCATCAATCTTAAAGAAAAAAAGCAAAAAAAAAAAAAAAAAAAAAATATATATATATATATATATATATATATATATATATATATATATATATATATATATATATATATATATATATTAACAAATATTTATAAAAAAAAGTCAACATTAGCGACGAAGTCACGACGGACGATCGACATCCATGTCAGATTTTCCGGTGAGACAAATCGAAATGGGCACTCAAGTGATCGAATTTTCAAATTTGTGACACTCAATTGAGCAAAAAAAAAAAAAAAGTTTTGGCACTCAAACGAGTGTTGTACGACAGTTTTGAGATTCCTACCATTTTTATCCCTATTTTAGAGCAATAATGATAAATCTGGAGATGCTTATGAATTATATGGCTCGCAATTTCAAGGATTAAGCATTACGGGACAAGCATCTAGGATTGCGCTGATCATAATAAGACGTGTTTAGAGAGATACAAATCTATCACCATCAATGCTTTTGAATTATGTGGCTCGTAATTTCAAGGATTAAGCATTATGGGACAAGCATCTAGGATTGCACCGTACATAATAAGACATGTTTGGAGAGATACAAATCCATCACCATCAAGCGCGTCTTAGACCTTTCCTTGTCAATTGTTACTTTACGCGTGTACAAGGATTATTGTCCATTTTTCAGAGCAATGATGATAAATCCGGAGATTGCTAATGAATTATTTCAAGGATTAAGCATTATAGGATAAGCATCTAGGATTGCACTACACATAATAGGACACGTTTGGAGAGATACAAATCCATCACCATCAAGCGTGTCTTAGACCTTTCCTCGTCGATTGTCACTTTATGCGTGTACAAGAATTATTGTCCATTGAATAACTGAAAATCTATTGTCACTCACCTTTCACAATAATTCTTTTCTTGCAATAACTGATTGGATCTTTTTATTGGAAAAAAATAAAGGAGCACGTTTTAGGATCTGATTACAATGTAGGATTATACTGCATACATAAGACATGTTTGGAGAGACACAAATCCATGACCATCAAGCGTGTTTTTGACCTTTCCTTGTCAATCGTCACTTTACGCATCTACGAGGATTATTGTCCGTTGAATAAATGAAAATCTATTATTGCTCATCTTCACAATAATTCTTTTCTTGCAATAATTGATTGGATTTTTTTTGAAAAAAATAATAGAGCGTGTTTTAGGATCTAATTACAAATTTTGAAACTTTAGAATTTAATTACACTTTCGTAATAAGTTTTAAGATTTTGTGCACTTTTCTTTAGAAAATATTACTCCTCCTAGTTTGGTGACGATGAGACAAAGCTTTTGCCTACCTCTAGAGAGAGAGGTGGCTATGCTCGCGAGAAAGATGCCGGGATCAATGGTAGTACTAGTGGTTAGGAGTGAGTATGATTTGGGTGGACGGATCCCACATTGGAACCGGGTACGGCCCATTAAGCGCCGGGTTTGAAAAATTAGGATCAGGAATTGTCCGTTAGTTTTATAGATCCACCTAAGAACTACACCGTTGATCTAGTCTGATTCCATAATGGGTCTATAAAACCGGTCCCATCAACCTTTATGCACTTAATGCAGTGTTTTCTAACAAGAAAAGTAAAGCAAAAGACAAAGAATTTCTTTATTCTTAATTGCAGGATCAATAAAAAGATTAAACTCATATTAAAAGTTGATGTCGATAGACTTTGAGCTTGAGAGTTGAGACCGTAAGTGAGAGATAGAGATATGACTCATATGAGGTGAGAGTGACATAGGATGAGCACTCAGTTAATGGGTATTGAGCTTTAGATTAGGGAATTTAGGGTTTTCATTTTTTATAATTTTTTTGCAAGATATTTTTCTTAAAAATTAAATATATATTTACATATTACAAGTTTGGTTCGATGGGTGGGTGGGCGGTTCCACACCTAGAACCGAGAATCAGACCAATACTTATTAGTTCCAATAAATTAGAATTGAGAATCGGACTTGTTCCCTTGGGAACCGCCGGTTCCGGTTTGGTTCGGTCTAGTTCTGGGAGATCCGGGCAATTCTCGATTCTTTTGCATACCCCTAGTAGTGGTGACTAGTGTAGTTGTGAGTGAAGCAATATAAGGTAAATATCTCTAGGTTAAGTTTATATGCGCATTTGTTCTGACATTGTTTAATTTTAACTCATCTTACTGTTTCTAGGAAATATTAGAGATAATAATCCAAATGATCCATGAACTTTGACTCAATGTATAATGTAGTCCTTAAACTTTTAATTTGTTCAATATGGTCTTTGAACTTTTGCCCAATATGCCCTAAAATTTGAGTTATGTTTAACTTAATCCCTGGACTATATGAAATGTTCAATACTATCATTCCATTAATTTAAGTTCATAAATAACATTGAACAATTTTGTATAGTTTAAAGATTATATTGAATATGTATAAAAAATTCATGAACCATATTGAACAAATTGAAAATTCAAGGACAACATTGAATAGTGAGTTAAGGTTCAAGACCACATTGCATATTGGGCCAAAGTTTAGGGACTATTTGTGTCATTTTCCCAAAATATTAGAAAATGATCGATTGAGGTTTATGTGTGAAATACTTCTAGATATCTGGGATGTCACTTTTACATGAACATCCATATTTTTAGCGACAAGTGCTCCAATTGGCAAATCAAGATGGGTGAGAACGATAGAAATGTCAAAATTTTCGTATGATGTTCACTTGAGTATCAAAACTTTTTTTCGCTCACTTGAGTGCCATATCAAAGTAATCGATCACTTGAAAATCATCCTATGTGGAATTTTTGAATTTTTTTTTGTTTTTTATTTTCTTTAGGGTGGCAAGAGTCGCCGACAGCTCTCAACGAGGGTCACCTCGCTAGCTATTGGTGAGGTCACTAGGGCCTTAGCAAGCTTTGGTGACCGCAGATGATGCCACCTAGAGCAAGCGAGGGCCCTCGTAGCCTCGCTCGCAACCGGCGAGGTCACAATGCCCTCGCTAGCTCTAGGCGACATCGTAGCTACTGGCGAGGCCATGATGCCCTCACCCAAGGCCTATACTACAAGGGCGAGGCGACACTCACCCAAATTTGGCCACGAAAGCCCTAGGTGAGGGCATCACAACCTCGCTAGTCGCGGGCAAGGCGTTGAGGGCCCTTGCCTTTTTGGGCGACGTCACCCTCGCTAGCAGCCGATGAGGCCCTGATTGTGACATCCCAGATTTTCAGTCTTATTTTCTATTGAATAAATCGGGTATTTCATTGACGCATTTATAGGGCTGTTCTCAGAACTGATCATTCTAGAGATAACTAGACTATTTAGGGAAACTATTAAGAATCTTAAGGCAAATAGACTTGAGAATTCGACCAGGAATCGGTTGCTTGATCGTGTTCATCTGCGGAGATCATTACAGCACAAACGTAAATTGATTTGAGATCAGATATAGGTCGGTTCAACTGAGATGTGTGGCTAATCGTGGGTAACACCACTAAATTGAAAAATACTTGTCAACCTACACTAGATTGATTTTCTTGTTGTTTTGGTACCCTGTGTCCGTATTTGAATTCTCGAGATTTCTACGACAATCGAGAGTTGCCAATGTGTCGAGTGGGTTCATTGTGGCTCAAAGAAAATCAACCACGGGTCATTTGCACTAAAAAGTTCTAAAAACTACCCGGTAGTCTAGGTCACGCTAAAAACGCGTCGAATGGAAATTAACTGTGAATTCGAACCCGATTTTAGAAGTTGAAAGTTCTATGGTGTCACGAGCTATTTTAGGAACGTCAACTCAGTCTCAGAAGATTTTTCGGAGATTCAGGGATTTTTACAGAAAACCGTTTCGGATGTCACAGAAAATCAGCGGAAATTCAAATGGGCTAAATCGATGAAAATTGAGACTTCTAAATCGAGCCTTCGAGTGCCGAGGATTTATAGAAAATTTGTTTGGGATTTTTCTGGGTCAAAATCGGATCTCAATTTGGGAGATTGAGTAAGGAAATCGAATTTAAATTGTGAAATTCGGATTTAGAGTCATACAACAATTTTGACATCACAATTGGATAATTTTGGTGGAAAAATTATGGGGAAAGAAATAAGAGACAAGGGAGTTAATGCAATGGCTAAGGATTGCAAGTAATGGGTCCCTCCTTGGCTTCATTTGCAAGATTTCTTCCATCTTCTTCCTTGCGTGAGACACTTCTTTAGCCGAAGCCAGTTGAGTTGCCTTTCTTTCGTCTCCTTCGAAGCCCCTAACCCCACCAAGAATTCCTCCAAGCTGCGTGTCTCCCTGGTCAACAGCAAGCTCACAAGAGCTCCTTCGTTGACCTTTTGAAGTCGTGGCCACCGAAGTAGTTGCCAAGCCCAGCAGCAGTTGAGTTGATTCCTCCACGCGTCCAAGCAGCAGCCGAAGCTGCTTCACGTCTCCACCATCGAAGACCCCACCTGCCGTGTCTCCTCCCCGTCGTTCCTTGGCTGCCAGCAAGTCCTCACGGTCAACAACCCAGCTTGGGTTTCATTTTGTTGACCCAGCAAAGCCCACTCGAGCTCCAACCCATCCACGTACGTGGCTCCAAGCGGCCACCGAAGGCCAACAAAACTGCTGCAACTCCACGCGCCCACAGCAGTGAAGAAGCAGCGGAATCAGAGGCAGCAAGCAACGCCAGGACCGCCCACGCCACTGCCGAATCTCCACCGCCAGTTCGTGCTTCCCCAAGCGTCCACCTGCTCCTTTCGCTGAGTCAAGCCCCAGCAGCAAGCCGCGGATGTTGACTCTCCGCCAGCGTCCACCGAAATCACCGTCCAACTCCCCTCATCAGATCTACTCCATCCCCACGTGCGACAGCCCCACACGAAGCCGCCCATCTCCACGAAGCTACTCCATTCTTCGCCTACGTCTTCCTCAGCTCGTGCCTCCCGCGCGTGATGCCAGCGAAACCAGCCGTGAATTTCAGCACCTTCGGCCCGTTAGCAGCCCAGCTCGTCCGTGACTCCAACAAGTCTCCTCGAAGAAGCCCAGCTCACCGAAGCCCATTTGAAGTTCCATGCCCGTGTAGCCCAAGTTAAATTTAGATTATTTCAGCCCATGAGAAAGAGCCCATCTCGAAGTCAGCTCAGCCCAGTCCAGCAGCTCTTGAGTAGGGGTATGCATGGTCCGGGTGAGCGGTTCCCGACCTAGAACCGGGAACCGCCCGCTAAGGACTGGTTCCGAAAAATTGGAACCGTGATCCACCCATTTGTTGCATGGATCCACCCGGGAACCGAACCGCCAGTCCGGTTCAATTCCCGGGTGGATCCTTGGAACCGATCTTGACACGAAACAATTTTGATTTTCAACATAGAACGGTCGGGTTTATGAGTTGGGAAGGAGGGGAGGAGGTCTAAGGTCGGGTTTTCAACATGGAACAGTCGCGAAACAATTTTCCACGGCTATGGCGGGTAGTGGCCGATGTGAGGGGGCGAATAGCAGCGGCGGAGGAGCAGTGGCGGCGGCATTGACGCTCGGGGAGGAATCGAAATAGCGATAGAATTAGGAGGAACCGAGGAAGAGACAAAGAGAGAGAGAACCGAAGATGAAGGGAGTGAGGAGATGAGATCTAATCTAGGGTCTCTTTTAGTAAATTTTTTTTTTTTTAATATTAAAAGGTTCCGGTTCGGTCAGGGTGGGCAGATCCGCCCAAGGAACCAAGAACCGGACCGGTACCCACCGGTTCCGAAAAATTGGAACTGGGAACCGGACCAGTTCCCTCAAGAACCGCCGGTTCCGGGTGGTTCCGGTCCGCTTCCGGGCGGTCCGGGCGATTCCCGGATATTTTGCACACCCCTACTCTTGAGTCGGCAGCCCATCTTCAATTGATTTGAAGCCCAAGTTGGTTAGAAGCAGCCCAGTCCAAAGTGAGCCCACAACTTGAAGCCCAAGAAATTTTTGCAGCCCAAACCCGCGAAGCAAGTCAGCCCAAGCTGAGGCTCAAGTTCGATCTAAGCCTAGAAATTTCTGTGGGCTTGCGAGGCTTGTAGGCCCGGCTCGAGTGTCCGTCGACGCCGCCGAAAGTTCGGGTTTCGGCTGCCGTCGTGTCGCCGTAGCGGTGATCCGATCCCCGCTTATAATCAAGTGAGTAATCTCACTAATTCTTGCTTAGTAGACTAATGATGCTTAAGGGTTGATTAGATTTAATTAAGTGTAATTAGGTGGTTAGATTAGTTTAGAACAATTAAATTAGTGACTTAATGATGCATGTTAAGTGGGTAGACTTAGTTATTAGCAAGTAGAGATGTACTATTATTTAATGAATGCATCTTGGGATTTTTCCCGACCCGTTTCGGGCTTCAATTAGGCATTACGGGCCTAAATTGGATTCTTAGTATTTATTTATTAATTTTCGAAATTAATTATTTAATTATTTATTTTTCGAAAATTAGGCAAGGATAGCCAACGACCGAAATTTCGTGCTGATTGTCATGGTACAATCTGTTTATTTATTTGAGTTTTACGTTGTGCTGAATTGAATTAATTGTGCAATTTGAGGAATTTTTCCTAAATTGATTAAGATTGAGTAATTGAGTTGCGGATGGCTGAATGTGATTGTTTAGCGTCAATAATGCTTTGATGGGCTATTAAGTGGAGAAGTTTGTGAAAGTGAATTGAATATACTCTTGGCTGAGATCCATCGGGTACGTTAATATCGTGTGAAAATTGAGTGAGTTGATGAGTATGTGGGGATTTATCCCAAAATTGATTAGTGTCGGTATTCAATTAGAATTCGACTGTGAGAGGTTGTGAGTTGAACCTCGAAAGTCGCCCAAAGTATGGCTGTGCCAGTATGGCCGAGTTCTGCCACCGAATTTAGAGTCGGTTGTGCCCGTTGGGCCGTAATCTGCCACCTGATATGGGTCGCGTATGATAAGGCTGTAATTTGCCACCCGATAGGGGTCGTGCCTGATAAGGCCGTAATTTGCCATCTATTAAAGGTCGTGTCCATTGGGCCGTAATTTGCTACCTAAAGATAGGTCATGTCCTTTGGGATTGTAATTTGTTGCCAAGAAATTTGGTAGACTATGCTCGTGAAGTCGTGAGTACGATTTGAGGCTAAATAAGGGAAACGACTGGGGAATAGTCGACTTGACATGAAATCGACTAAGTTGATGGATCGAGATATTGATATGTGATGCAATTGCTTTGGTGCCTATTGAACTGTGCTAATATGCAGGTGGAATCTAAGGCCTAGGTAAGTCCTCTGACCCGTGCGTGTATAGGCAGCCCGGTTAGCATATTGGTTTTTTAATCGAGTCTTAGTGGGGTAGAACTTGTTGAAACATAGTCTCATCCAGGTTGTGGGACAACATTTTAGGACCCTGATGAGGAGCCTGAGGAGAAAAAAACCGAAGAGGAGTACCTGGAGGAGAACCCCGATGATGATCCGAGTACGACCCGGATGAGAACTGAGATCCTATCCTCTTTTCTGAATCATGTCTAAATGTGAATAATGTGACTAGAATGTTATGAATAGTCTTGTGAATAGACTTTGAGTTATGCCATATATAAAGGTTTGATCAAGGATTTCAATATAAGAAATATGGCCTTACTTTTCTATCCCATTGTTTTATTATCTGGGGACTTATAACTGCTTCCGCATGTGCTTAATAAATGAAAGGTCGGCGATACTTAGTCTTGGGATATTGCATTATAAAATCGACCAAGTAGAAGGATGTGTGCGTGCCCGAAGATTGGGGCGTGACACCGATGGCCCTGCCTAGGGACTTCATGGCTAAGGCGAGGATTTCGTAGTTAGTGAAGGTTCCTGGTGATCCTCGCTGGCCCTAAAGAAAAAAGGTAAAAAAAATAAAAATTCAAAAAAATAATAAAATTATTAAAATTATTAAAAATTTGTTGACATCGGCGAAGCCACGTCGGATGATGGCGTTCATGTTGAATTTTTCGACGAGGCATCAAAATTGGTACTCAAGTGATCGATTTTTCAAAATTATGGCATTCAATTGAGCCAAAAAAAAAAAAGGTTTTGTTACTCAAGTGAGCACCATACAAAAGTTTTGATATTCCAAGTTTGGCATGCAAGTGAGCGCCATATGAAAGTTTTGACATTCTTTCTATTCTTACCCTTATTTCAGACTAATGACGATAAATCCGGAGATGCTTATGAATTATTTCAAGGATTAAGCATCATGGGACAAGCATCTAGGATTGCACTGCACATAATAGGACGTGTTTGGAGAGATACTAATCGATCACCATCAAGCGTGTTTTAGACCTTTCCTTGTTGATTGTCACTTGACACATTTACGAGGATTATTGTCCATTGAATAATTAAAATCTATTATAACTCACCTTCATAGTAATTCTTTTTTTGCAATAATTGATTGGATCTTTTTTGGAAAATAAAAAATAGAGTGCGTTTTAGGATTTGATTATAGTTTTTGAAATTTTAAGACTTAATTGCATTTTCATAATAAGTTTTAAGACTTTTAGTGCACTTTTCTTTAGGAAATATTACTCCTCCTAGTTTGATGACGACGAGACAAAGCTTATGCCTACCTCTAGAGAGAGAGAGAGAGAGAGAGAGAGAGAGAGAGAGAGAGGTGGTTACGCTCGCAAGAATTGCCCAAATTGATGGTAGTACTAGTGGCTAGTGGCTAGGGATAAGCATGGTCCAAGTGGGATCCGGAAACCGCCCATTAAGGACCGGTGCTAAAAAATTAGGACTAGGAACCATTCGTTAGTTCTACTTATCCACCCGAGAATCGCACCGTCAGTTCGGTCCGATTCCCGAATGGGTCTATGGAACCAGTCCCATCAAGCTTCACGCACTTAATGCAATGTTTTCCGATAAGCAAGGTAAAGCAAAAGATAAAAAATTTCCTTATTCTTAATTGCAAGATCAATAAAAAGATTGGACTCATATTAAAAGTTGAAGTTGACACCGTTAGTCGATAGACGTTGAGTTTGAGAGTCGAGCTCATAAGTGAGAGATAAAGAGACAAGTCATACAAGGTGAGTGAGATAAGATGAACACTCAATTAATGGATATTGAGCTTTAGATTAGGGGTTTTAGAGTTTTTCATTTTTTTCAATTTTTTTTGGCTGGACATATATATATATATTTACATATTACCGATCCGGTCTAGAGAGGTGGGTGGGTGGTTCCACTCCTAGAACTGGGAACTAGATCGGTATCCATTGGTTCCAATAAATTGGAATTGAGAACTGAACTAGTTCCCTTGGGAATTGCCGGTTTCAGTCTGGTCCAGTTCGGTTCCAAGCTTTCTGGGCATGTTGCGACTTTTCTTCGGTACACCACCTAGGATTTGGCTAATGAATTACTAAGTCTAAACTTAACTCGGGCTCTCCTATGCCCATACCAATTCGCAACTTAAGTTCAAGTTTTTTAGCATGCAAATGAATTTTATCTAGAAGTCGCAACTAATCAGTTTATAGTAGGTCGATTGAATACCTAAGTAAAATAATGGAAGAATTATTTTACTCCTACGAACTAGAGAATTTGAGTACAATGATTTGATTACACTAGATTTCTCTAATGTCATTTCGATACCGTTCTTTTCATGAAAAATGTTTTATCACACAGCTAAAATTTATTTGATTACTCTCTAACGTGTGAGGTAATTATACGGGTGCACAATCCATCAATTTAACACCAAATAAAGCAGTAAATAAATTATGGGACTTACATAGTAACGAAAGTATCTGTAATATTAGCTTAGAATTCATATCAACAATCCTAGATATAAATTCTCATTAACATGCAACCACTCAAATTTTTTATTTTTATTTGTTTAAATAAAAAACCTAATCTACGTGCACTGCAATGCAATGACGTACAAAAATGCCAAACTAAAATGGCATGCAACATGCAACCTAATATGCGAATTATACATCATGCGATATTTATTAAATGACCTAATCTAATTACAGTAAAAGATTATGCAACTATTCTAACATGTCATGCATTACCCTAAATATGCAATTTACTAATGACGTGTAATGAATGAACTAATCTTGCATGACACACGCATGATTGTGCTTTTTTAATTAAAATTTGAAATTAAATGTGCCCAATAATTACATGCAATTTAAATTAAAGAAAAGAAAATCTAACATCCTAAAGTAATTTTTTTTGGGATTTTTATTTAAAAAATTCGAAATAAATAAAATGCCTAATCTAACTATGCAAACTATCCTAAAATAGGTAGTATTCTAGCAAGAATCCGATCCAACTTATATATATATATATTGGGTTTTCTTTTACGGAAGCAAAATCAATCAATTCAAGCAAAGGTATAAAAACAACATGGCAGCAAATTGGGTAGGATATCATTTGTGTCCTCTTAATTTTAGAAATAAATTGACGAATCATATTTCAAGTATGAGATTAGATTGACCAATTCTTAACGAAATCGCAAATCATATGTCAAGTGTGAGATCTGATTGGCGATTTTTTCATGCAATTGTAAGTCATATTTCGAACACGAAATCGGACTATTAATCGTATGTACATCATGAGATTAGGGAATAATCCCTAATTTGAAAGCTACTTGAGATTGTGGATAGGACAATATATCATGAATTTCAATATGCATCGACGATATTTTAAATAAGGAAGTGGAATATTCAAAAATTAAATTAGACAAAATTTTTACCTAATCCAAATATTGGCTTTTAAATTTGGACTAAGCGCAATCTGACCGGTAGTTCGTGGTTCTCAACCAGCGTCTCAACTCACAAGAAGGTGGCTGCTTGTGGTCATTCGGGAACAATGATAACAATGATTCTTCGGTAGACCTGCAAAAACAGAAAGCTTTCAGTGAAGCAGGGACCGTCGCAGTGGAGCTCTCAGTTTGAGCAGCTACTTCGTCAAGGTGCAGCAGGTTTGTCGGCGTCAAGGCAGCAGCATGGATCTCGTCTGGTTGTCGGATCGAGAAGCAAATCCGCCGGCTCGGTGAAGCTTGGAGACAGCAAGGACGTCGGGGTTGGCTTGCTGCGTCACAGGTGCAGATTAGAACAACTTGTCCTTGGGAAATTGTAGCTCATCACGAGGCTGCTGGTCGTCGAAGGGGTAACGGCAGTGAACGGAGGTCGCGATAGCGAAGGGGGTTCCAAGCGGTGCTCAGTGGCAGCAACAAAACTGGAGACAAACGTCGGGAAATCTTCGAAAAATTGATGGGCTTCGATTGGTTCGAGAATTTGCTGCGCTCACCGGGAATCAAAAACCGAGGAGGACATGCACGACAAGAGACGTGGCAAGAGCTGGTCTTCTTGTCAGCGCGTGATCTCTGTATCTATTGCACGACAAGAAGTGGATGGGAAATGAAGGTCTCCGCCCCTTCTTTTCTCTTTTCCTCTCCACGCTATGAAAATCCTCTCTCTATCTTCCCGCACACATTAAAATCGTATCCTTTCTCATGAACAAATTTACTCTCTCACAATTGTGAGCCCCTCCTCTTTGTCGTGTAATGAATCCCTTTTATAGAGAAAGGGCTCGAGCTCAGCAAATACTTTGTCCCTTCCTTTTCGGCTCACGCACGAAATCCCCTTTATCATGTAATCTTTCTTGTTTTGAGACAAAAAATATATCACTCAATACATGCCCAACATGCAATATTCCCTCTTGATATTTCATCATTAAACTTCCAATCTTCTGCGAAATACATCGCTCAATGTATGTATCACATGAATATATAAAGGATTTACTGAATATTGAAAGAATAATACGAATCATTTATGAAAATATTGAATCGCCAACTCATAAAATTAAAGCTCATCCGTCATTGATCAAATGCAAAAGTGATAAATAAATAAATGCAACTAAAATTATATGCTATGCAATTTTAATTCTATTTTTTTAGGGGTTGAAAATTAATTCCTAATTTTCTATGCAATAAATGGATGACCGAAACACTGAAATTTAGGTGTCAACAGGATGATTCTCGATTCTCTTGCACACCCCTACTGGTGGCGATTGGTTTAGCCGTGAGTGAAGCTAATGGAAGGTAAATATCTCTAGGTTAAGTTTACATGTGCATGAATATATGAATGCATGCCACTTGTTCTAACATTGTTTAATTTTAACTTATCTTATTGTTTGCTAGGAAATATTAGAGACAATGATCCAAATGGTCCGTGAATTTTAACTCAATGTGCAATGTGGTCCTTGAACTTTTGCCCAATGTGCAATGTGGTCCCTAAAATTTTAATATATGTTCAAGTCAATCCCCGAACTATATAAAATGTTCAATACTATCCTTTTATTAATTTAAGTTCATGAACAGCATTGAACATTTTCGTATATTCCAAAGATTAGATTGAACGTTTATCAAAGGTTCATTGATTATATTGAACAAATTGAAAATTCAAGGATGACATTGAGTATCGGGTTAAAGTTCAAGGCCACATTGCGCATTGAGCCAAAGTTCATGAACATTTGTGTCATTTTCTCGAAATATTAAAAAAGGACCAATTTAAGGTTTATGTGCTAACTTATGGATACCTAAGGCGTCAATTTCACATCAACATCCTTATTTTTGGTGAGAAGTGCTTCAATATTGATTGGGATCTTTAATAGCGACAACCATAAATCCGCATATGCTTATGAATTTTGTGGCTCCCAATTTATTGGAATAAGTATTAGGAATTAGTGCACTGAAAGTCCTAAATTTTATCGTGAAAGTACAATTGAGCCTAAAATTTATCGTGAAAGTACAATTGAGCCTTAAAATTTATCAAATTGGTGCAATTAAATCTTAAGATTTGTTAAATTTCTAACTTGGCTAACGGAAAATGTATATGTGGCTTATTTATTTATTATTTTCTCTCTCCCACACATTGTCGATATGACTAAAACATGAAGGATAAGGCCAAAATGACATTATTTTGGTATAATCTAATTTCTAATTAATATCATTGAAATTAGATTAAAAATAAACTAAATTAAAAAGAAGAAGGGCAAAAGAGGGCAAGGCCTCTATAGGCCAAGGCTCAACAATCTCGCCCGACTTTTGCCCTCATCTCTGGCCATTTTCAGCAATGGTGGGATGGGGCGGCAGAGGCAGGCCTTCGCCCATTGTGTTCCCTCCCTTCTTTTAATTTACATTTTAATCTAATTTATGTAATATTTAGATCACAAAATTAGATTGGATCAAAACAATGTCATTTTGGCTTTATTCTTAATGTTTTAACCACGTTAGCGCCACATAAGAGAGAGAAAACAATTAAAAAAAGCCAAGTTAGATGAATTTAATGGAAGGACATGATTATACTTTTTAAAGGTTTTGAAATTCAATTATACTTTCATAATAAGTTTTAGGATTTTCAGTGCACTTATCCCCAAGCATTATAGGAGATGACACGTAGGATTGTCACCTTACACATGTACATGGATTAATGTCCATTGAATAATTGAGAATCTATTATTACTCTCATTCAAAATAATTCTTCCTTGCAATAATTGATGAGATATATTTTTTTTTTTTTGGAAAAGAAATTGTAGAGCATGTAGGAACTTATTATGCTACTTTGACTAGTTTAGGACCCAATTACAATTTCTAAAAGTTTTAAAACTTAATTGCATATTCATAATAAGTTTCAGGATTTTTCATGCATTTATTCCTAGAAAATACTACTCCTCTTGACTCAATGACGACGAAATAAAACTTGTGCCTACCTCTAGAGAGGGAGAGAGAGAGAGAGAGAGAGATGGCCGCGCCTATGAGAAAGATGCTCAGATCGATGGCGGTGCTAATAATGATTGGTGTAGCTATGGGCAAAGTTGATGAAGGGCAATCTTTAGGTTAACTTTACATGTGCATTCATTTGACATGTGAATGAATGCACTTGCTTAGCATTGTTTAACTTTAACTTATCTTTTTTTTTTTTTTTTTTTTTTTTTTTTTTGGTATTGGAGGGCAGAACTGCGTGGCAGTGCGCCCGCACCGTAAACCCCCCAGTGACACTTAAGCGGGAGGACCCACCACCCCTGAGTCACACTTAATACACCTAGCGCCTCCCATGGGTTTTGAACCCTTCACCTCTTCGTTGAGGATCAGCAGAGTCTTAACCAGTGGAGCCACCGCGGCCGGTGGTTTAACTTATCTTATTGTTAGCTAGAAAATATTAAAAAAGGATCAATTGAAGTTTATGTGTGCACTAACTTATGGATATCTAGGGTATCAATTTCATATGAACATATCCTTATTTTTGGCGAGAAGTGCTCCAATTGGCAGATTGAGATCTTTGAGAGCAATGACGATCAATTTATTGATGCTTATGAATTCTGTGGCTCACAATTTAATAGATTAAGTTTTATGGGACAGGACATGTCGGATTGTACTACACAGAATAGGACATGTTTGGAGAGATATAGATCCATCACCATCAAGTGTGTCTTAGACCTTTCCTTATTGGTTGTCACCTTACAAATGTAGGAGGAGTAATGTCCATCGAATAATAGAGAATCTATTGTCACACAATAATTCTTTTCTGGCAATAATTGATTGGATTTTTTTGGAAAAGAAATTATAGAGCACGCAGACTGTGATTCTCTAATTTCCACTCTTCACACACTCTTCATTTGGAAGTTATAACATCAAAATCCATTAGAGTTGATTTAGTGATATAAAAAGTAACACATGTTTGTGGACTAGTTAGAACGCTTGACATGAGTCCAACCCCAAACATTGACTGGTGCAAACAATGAGGCTAGCGTTTCACCAAAAAGTGTAAATATCAATAGATGAATTGGATTGATGAATATTGAAGAAAATAGATTCTTTGTTGGTTCTAGACTAGAATGTAAATGACTATAGAAGTAAAGACATTAAAGTGCAAGTATCGGCAATTAAAAGTTGCGAGAATCATTAAAGGTACGAAAATATGAAGATACTAAAACGGTACATTTGCTGGAAAATTAAAGAAGAAAGTAAATGTGCATAAGAATAGAAAATTAGGTGTTGATTGATTTTGTTTACAATAATTATAAGATGGGGCTTTATCTCTTACATGGGGAAGTTTTTACAAGCAGTTATTAATTTGAATCCACGAATAATTTCCTAGCACTCTTTACAATTATTGGTGAGCAATTATGCTTTATGAGACTATAAACATTATCCTCTATCATTCGACAGTGATTATCTAGAATTATGATTTTATTTATTAATTAATGTGATGGGCTTAAGTTGGCCCGTCCGCCCATGTTGGGCCTAAAAGCCTGGCCCACAAGATTATGGCCCATGGATGGAGGGATACGTTGAAGAGTTGTAACTTTTGGGGGAACGTCTTTTGCTGAAGGGACACGTCCTTTGGAGAGGACGTATTTAAGGGGAAAAGAGAGGGAGGAACGCACCTTTACACAATACGTACATTCCTCCTCCCTCTCTCCCTCCAAAAAGAAAAAACAGTAACACGACACTCTCTTCCCTTCAAGGCGAATTGACGTCATCGGATCAAATGTGATTAGTTTCTCTTCCTCATATAAGTGTCGGTGTTTAATCTGTGACTAAAAAGGTACGTTCAATTTTGTGATGTGCCTTAGGATCGGTGATACATGTGATTTTCCCAAGCTCGTCTTTCGCACTTGTTTTAGGAGTTCGATTTAGTGTCGAATCCGGTTTTTGGGAATCCGATATTCCCTACATTGGTATCAGAGCCCTAGGTCATGTTTTCCCGACCCCTTTCATGTTTATGAATGATTCTTGATTGAATTTTCGTAAAAAATTGGCCGACACTGATAAGGGGGGAAAAATCCCGACACTTGATTCTGTTCGCCCCGCTTTTTGGTTTTCTGTAAGTCGAAATTTTTTTCTAAAAGCATAGGATCGAAGCCCTCGTTGAGACGAGAAAAACGAGTGGCGGATTGCCGCCGGAGGCCACCGGACGCGCCGCCACGCGCGGCCGGAACGAACGGGGGCGTTGCACGCGCCGACTCGGTTTCCCCACAGGCGTGTGCGTCACACGTGCCGTTTCGGCCCAAGTGCGTGCGACGCATGCGTGGAAGCCTAGCGCGTGCTGCGCACGCGCCAGCTGACGTCTGCATGAGGTCAGCCCGCGCACGGCGCAGCACGTGCCAGCTAACGTCTGCGTGACGTCAGCCCGCGCACGCGCACGGCACTTGCCGGTCGGTTTGGCCGACCGGCCTAACCGGGCTGCTCGGTCCAACCGGTTCGACCGGCCTGTCCGGTCCGACCCGCCGCCCGTTGACCTCGACTCGGCTAATCGTTGACTCAAAAAAAAAAAAAAAGAGAGGAAAAGAATGTGTTTCTTTTTCCAATTAAGTCTATGTGGATTATATGTGATCCCTTATTTGTTCTGCATTTGTTGCAAGAACAATGCCTCTCCTTAAGTTGCGCACACCTATTCGTGTAATTACCGATGAACAAAAGGAAAGGCTTTCTAAGTTGATAGCTGAGCTGACTGATCATCGATGGGAGAGTAGCGACTTAATTGATCACGTTCTTGAAGTCAACAGGAAAATACAAAAAGTCATATGGAATGATCGTCCCATGTCACAATCTGAGATGGTGCGATTTTTCATGAACACTCTTCTACAAGAATGGCAAGGAGTGTTGAATCGCGTATGGGAAGTCAACAGAGCTGCTTCGTATAGGAAAATTGTGATGGATTTTATAGATAATTATTACTAGATTGTTACAAGGGAAAAGATCAAGAAATTGAACAAAAGATGATCTTCCACAGTTCGTATATTGACTTGGTGTTAAATGTTTTATGCTGGTCTTTATTTAGTGTGTTTTGTGGATATCTTATGTAATGTTTACTACCTAATTGTTGTTGATGTAATAACTGATATGTAAGTTGTATTATGTGAAAGTATTATTATTTTATTGTATGTCAAATATTATTTGCTTTCTATTATTGTTGATTGCTGTGAGTAGTTCATAGAAGTTTTTGTAGCTTCATAGAATTTATTTTGCATAAGACAATTATATTAATGATAGTTTTAAGTTAGGATTTTTGGAGGATGATTGGAAACATAGTAACCTTTTGATTATGAAACCTTACTTGAAATTGTTCATTAATATGATAGGTCTGTGCAAAATGGATGCATAAATGATAGGCATTAATAATCCGTGCATATATGTCTGATATGTTCAGATCAATGGCTTCAGCCACAAAGAGCATTGTCGCTGAGCTGAACAAAGGTGAGAAGCTCAATGGCGATAACTATGAAATATGGCACATGAAAATCCAATATGTGCTGGAAAAGTAAGAGGCACTAGAAGCTCTTAACCTGACCATGGTAGAACCTGAAGAAGGAAACACTGCACAGCACAAGAGAGATAAGAAAGCATTTGTTACATGGAAAATAAAGAACTCTCTTGCTCGCATTACGTTGCTAAGTAGCATGGAAAATGACGTCATGCGAGAGTTTAGGCGTTTTGAGAATGCCAAGGAAATGTGGGAAGCATTGGCAGCAAGATTTGGTCATACTTCGGTGACCAGACTAAGGCAGCTCACTATTAGGTTGACTCTTATAAGAAGCCTCATGGTCAGACCATGAAGCAACATCTTAGAAAGATGTCAAACGTGATTAATGAGCTGAAAGATGCTGGCCATGTCCTGACTGATGAGCAGCAAGTGCAAGCAGTGATTCGTTCCTTGCCTCAGAGTTGGGAGCATATGAAGGTGCACCTGACCCATAATGAGAATATCAAAACCTTTGAGGATGCAGTGCGTCATCTTGAGCTGAAAGAGGACCGCCTCTTTGCGGCTAAGCCGGAAGCTGAAATCTATCATGCTGGTTCTAGCTCACATGAAGCTTCGAGCTCCAAGTGCAAACTTCCTAACTAGTTCGATAAAGGGAAAGGTAAGGAAGCAGGTCTTTCAAGGAAGAAACCTAAGCTTAACCAACATGAAAGAGGAAAGCGTCCTCGAATGAAGAAGCTTACAAGGGTAAAGTGTTACAATTGTGACAAGAATGGTCACTATGCTCGCGACTGTCGTGAGCCAAAAAAGGTATACACCCCTTGTACTTTTCATAACTTTGCTTATGTGTCGAGTTCTTTATTCTTAACTGAGTCTAATTCTTTGTGGACTGTGAATTCAGGAGCGATAGACCATATAGCGAAGGATAGAGAATCCTTCATGGAATTCCGACGAGTACCAATTGGAACTAAGTGGATCTATGTGGGAAATAACTCCAGAGCTGAAGTAAAAGGAATTGGCACCTGCCAACTGAACATACGTGGTGAACGCACTTTGTTCCTACATAATGTATTGTAAGCTCCTGAGATTCGTCGGAATTTAGTGTCTGTTTTAGTGTTGGTCAAGCTAGGTTTTAATATGAACTTCCATAATAGAGGTGTGGATTTGTTTTTGGATACAAATTTTTATGGTTGTGGTTATTTTCTGGATGGTTTCATTGTATTAGATATTGACTATGTTAATGCAAATGTTTGTTATTCCCTTCTCATGTCTCATAATTCATATAATAATGATGTGAATGTGTGGCATGCTAGACTTGGTCATATTGGCCAACAACGTATGAATAGACTAGCCAAAGAGGGCTTGTGGGCAACATTGAAAAAGTCGATTTGCCCATATGTGAACATTGCCTAGTAGGGAAAACGACAAGAAAACCATTTGGAAAAAGTAAAAGAGATGAATTTCCTCAGCATTTAATCCATTCTGACGTATGTGGTCCAAAGAATGTGAGAGGAAGGCATGGGGCTGTTTATTTCATCACTTTTATAGATGATTATACTCAATTCGGATATGTCTATTTGATTTCTCATAAATCTGAAGCATTAAGTTGTTTCAAAAGGTTTATGAACTTGGTAGAAAATCAATTAGACAAGAAGATAAAAGTATTGAGATCTGATCGAGGTCGAGAATATTTGTCTGATGAGTTCAGAAAGTTATGTGATGAAAAATGAATAGAAAGACAGTTGTCTATTTCATATACTCCTCAACAAAATGATTTTGCGGAGAGAAAGAATAGAACCCTATTGGAAATGGTTAAGTCCATGATGGCGCATGCTAACTTACCTATCACTTTTTGGAGTGATGCTTTGTTAACTGCTACCTATATACTTAACCGTGTGCCTTCCAAATCAGTTACTTCCACTCCATATGAGTTATGGACAGGTAGAAAACCGGACTTAAGTTTTCTTAAGCCATGGGGTTGTGCTGCCTATACTCATGAGCTCTCTCACAAGTTTGGGAAATTGAGTCCTAGAGGAAAGAAGAGTATTTTCATAAGATACTCTGAACACTCGAAAAGATATGTGTTCATAGGTGAGTAGGAAAGTGGGAGTATAACTGAATTTGAATTACGGAATGTCACATTCTTAGAGGATGAATTTCCTAAAAATGGCGAAATAGGGGAAGATTACTCCCTATTTGAAACCTTGGATCAAGATAATGATATTAGTGGAGTTCGTCCAAGTTGGAGTAATATGAGAAATGATTAATTGAATTCAACTCATTCTCAATTACAACCACATGATGAGACGACATCATCATTATCTAATCCTAGTGGGAGCATAATGGGGAACGATGTGCAAAATGCACAATCTCCCATACAGCGAACAAGTCGCAAAAGTATTCCTCGTCGACGTTTTGACATTAAAGGGGAAACTTTTATGATTGCCCCACAAGATGAGGATGAGTCAAGAAATATACATGAGACTCTAAGCTGCCCTAGTAAGGAAAAATGGATGCATGCAATGGGAAAGGAAATGGAGTCAATGAAGTCAAATCATGTTTGGGAACTGGTTGATCTTCCAAAAGGATGCAAAGCTATTGAGAACGAGTGGGTTCTCAAAATAAAGCGCAAAGCTGATGGCTCAATAAAAAGATATAAAGCACGCCTTGTGGCGAAATGGTATAATCAACAAGAAGGAATTGATTATAAAGAAACATTTTCTCCTATTATGAGATTTACCTCGATTCACATTATTCTGGCAATAGTGGTTAGTATGGATCTTGAGTTACATCAAATGGATGTAAAGACTGCTTTCCTCAATGGAGAATTAGAAGAAGAAATATATATGGAACAACCTGCTGGTTTCATTAAAGAAGGCCAAGAAGGAAAGGTATGTCAACTTTTGAAATCGATATACGGCCTTAAGCAATCATCGAGACAATGGTATATACGTTTTCATAATGCCATAATGGCATATGATTTTACAATGATAGATGAGGATCATTGTGTATATATCAAAAGATTCAAAGATCAATTTGTGATCATATCATTATATGTTGATGATATACTAATTGCCGGAAGTAATAGGAAGTTTGTAAATACTGTGAAGAGTTGGTTATCTTCCAACTTTGAGATGAAAGATATGGGTAATGCTGCATACATTCTTGGAGTTAAGATTTCAAGAGATCGTTCGAAGATGTCGTTATCTCTTTCGCAAGAAACATATATAAATAAGGTTCTTGAACGATTTCGTATGCAAGATTGTAAATCCATAGACACTCCTATTGCAAAAGGTGAAGGATTGAGTCATAGACTGTGTCCAAGGACTCCACGAGAGAAGGAACAAATTAAACATGTTCCTTATGCTAGTGCTGTTGGAAGCTTGATGTACGCTATGATGTGTACAAGACCTGACATATGTTTTGCAGTTGGAATGGTGAATAGATACCAATCAAATCCAGGTCAAGCACATTGGAAAGCCGTTAAAAGAATACTGAGGTATTTGAAGGGAACTGCTGATTACAAGTTGAATTACCAAGGAAAGGATCTGCGACTTGAAGGCTATTCAGATGCTGATTGGGGAGGAGATTTAGATGAAAGAAAATCTACCGCTGGATTTGCTTTCTTACTGAAAAATGGCGCCATATCATGGAGCAGTAAGAAGCAAATGCGTATAGTCTTGTCCACGATGGAAGCTGAGTTCGTGCATTATCAGCAGCGGTACAAGAAGGAGTTTGGCTTAAGAGATTTTTGGATCATTTAGGTGTTATTGAGAAAGCTGCAAATTTATTATTGGTTAACCGTGATAGCCAAGCAGCTATAGCGTACACCAAATATCCAAAATATCATGGCAAGACCAAACATATAGATACCAAATATAACTTTGTCAAAGATATAGTTGCACGAAAGGATGTAAACTTACAGTACATATCTACGCATAGAATGGTAGCAAATCCTATGACAAAGCCAATACCTAGAGATGTGTTTTGTGGTCATGTAAAATCTCTAGGATTGTGTAGAATCTGATATACTGGATATTGTAATTTCCATGAGTTGTTCACATTTATGAACTTGTGTTTTCCTTTATTAATGCCTATGAATCTTTGTTTGACATTTGTGCATCTTAATGCTCAGTGCATTACATTAAGTTGAGAAAGTATGTTGGACAGATATAAGATTAGCCCACTCACACGGGTAATCGCCTCTATTTACTATGTGATAAATAGAGATGAGACGGTTTTTAAGCTTATTGAGATGATACGGTTTTTAAGCTTATTATCTAGGTGATAATCGAGAGCTCAAGCTTAAAATATATTTGTCGCCTTAACTGGATGTTAAGATGAGAACATAATATTTACTATGTCCGAAAGTAAAATAACCCATATATTTTACTTTATCTGTCTATGATGCTAGATGTGAGTTCTGATGAATTTTGTGAATGAATAGATTTGTGAACTCAAGTTAGACATTAAGTATGTCTAAACTATCATCTGTACGGTATTAAAAGTGTAGACATACGCTCCATGAGAAAGGAGTTAATACCGTAATATGTATTTCATACTACGTATGCATGAGACGAACAATAAGAGTGGCAAAAGTTTGATCTCAACTTTTATGCCGTGTGAGACTCTTGAGGAAAAGAGTTCCTCAATTTTAGTGCCCTCATGACTTTTACTTATTCTCAAGATTTCTATTTAGTATTTGCTATCTTAGGATGTTGCCAATTGTCATGAGTTGATTCAATCTAATGGGACATTTCTAGAAAAGTAAGCTGAACTGAAATTGAGAGTTTGAAGGAAAGAGGAAGATCGAATTTGGAGAATCACATTGTAGTTTTGCATTTACTAGTCGATCAATTATGACTGTCTTTGGGATAATCATAATTGTGAATACGATATATTTAAAAGAGATCAAGAGAGATATAAATGTGATCGATTGATCTAGGGTACTGCATACTAAATCTACTCAGAGTGTGATGCCCATTACGAGCTACTATATATTCCTAACAGATGTATGGCAACGAGCTCTCAAAGTATGTGATCGCACGGATTATTCACCGGTATGAATGTTGAAAAGAGGTAAAGAGGATCCTGTTCGGCCCACCATGTGCGAGTGGGAGATGATGGTTTTATTTATTAATTAATGTGATGGGCCTAAGTTGGCCCGTCCGCCCATGTTGGACCTAAAAGCCTGGCCCACAAGATTAGGACCCATGGATGGAGGGATACGTTGAAGAGTTGTAACTTTTGGGGGAACGTCTTTTGCTGAAGGGACACGTCCTTTGGAGATAACGTATTTAAGGGGAAAAGAGAGGGAGGAACGCACATTTACACAATATGTACGTTCCTCCTCCCTCTCTCACTCGAAAAAGAAAAAACAGTAAGACGACACTCTCTTCCCTTCAAGGCGAATTGACGTCATCGGATCGAACGGGATCAGTTTCTCTTCCTCATATCATCGTCGGTGTTTAATCTGTGGCTAAAAGGGTACGTTCGATTCTGTGATGTGCCTTAGGATCGGTGATACATGTGATTTTCCCGGGTTCGTCTTCCGCACTTGTTTTAGGAGTTCAATTTAGTGTCAAATCCGGTTTTTGGGAATCCGATATTCCCTACACAGAAAAAGTCATAAATACCATGGTTATAGGCATAACCACCTAATGATCACGTGTTGGTGTGAATCCACCGTATTTGCCTACTGATGTATTCATGGCAAACCTCTGTTTTGGTCATGAATTACACAGCCTCAATATTTCACTGGAAATTTGCAATTACTTGTGGTAATTATTTGTTGTTGATGGTTTATCAATCTCCTTCAGTTTGTCTACTAGTGAAGGATCTCATCAGTAATCTATGCATTATTTTCTATCGATAACTTTATCGGTGACTTATCCAATTTTTTCAATTCGTTTACTAGTTCAGTTTATTGATAACTTTTGTTTTAACCAAACTTTGTTCTCATCGATAATAACCAAAATTTGGTCACTTTTGATTGGTTCACTACTCTAAAAAAATCCCGAATTTTTTATCTAAGAAAATCCCAAACTTTAATTCAAGTCCTAAATCTGCCCTAACGCTAACCCTCCTTCCAACATGCCTAAAGTTGCATTTTCATATCGACGATAAATCCACCTTGGCAAACTCATGTGGATTTAACATTTATGCATAAATATGTTTATATTCACCATTATACCTAGGCTTTGTTTGTTTTATAGAAAATGAATGATTTGAAAAATATTTTTTATAAATTATCGCTTATATCACTTATAAAAGTTAATAAATATTTTCCGAAGAAGATATTTAGACCTCAATTATTATTGATATTAAAAATATATCCTATTGACTAATTATTTTAACCGATTCAAAACAATCATTTTCAAAAAATATATATTTTTTAAATTATTTATTTTTCGTGTAACAAATGCAGCACTAATTTTTCGTCTTTGCATCGCAGTAATATTCGTTGCCTTTTATATCCTCTGCCTACGACGCGGCTGGCGACCCCCACGGCCTCTTCCAAGCTCGAGGGAAATCGCTAATAACCTCAAATCAGCTCGACTCTCCCTTGTTCTGGATCTCAGCCAACTTTCAGCACAGGGCTAGCGACGGTCCTTGACTTCCCATAGACTGGCTAAGGCCGTCATTTGCCTTGCTAGACCTCGGATAAGCCCTAGCTCTAGGTTGAGCTCCCCCTGTGGACTTCATGGCATCGTCACCGAATTGGGACCTTGAGTTTATTGAAGACAATGGACTTCCTAACGAGCCTATCGAGGTCAGACTTGCCGGAAGGTGGCACCGTTGCTACTGCCCCATCCCCCAGGAGGGGAGGCGACGTCGTCTGGGGGGGTTGGGCGGCGGCATTGGGCAGGAGGTAGGGGATGAGGGCAATTTGGAGGGGGAAGCTCTTCAACTTGATCTTGTAGAAGCAAGGTGAGGAGGAGGGGTGGATGGCAGAGCGAGCAAGCTTGGCGGCAGGGATATTGAGAGCGAGGCTCCCCACTGTGAGTAAAGGGAAGAAGATAAAGAAGAAATACAGAAGAAAAAAAAAAAAAGAGGGAAGACAGTGTGGTGGTGTCAGAGGGTTCTGATTGATGGGAGAACAGTAATAATTCGAACAATATCGAATCCACGTAGTGGAATAGAATAATCTCTTCTCTTGTGTAAACCTAATATGAATCGATATAGTTGAATAAAATAAATACAAAGCACATAAACACAATATGATTTTTTATGTGAAGAACCTCTTCGATGTGAGGAGACCAAAAATCACAGGATCAGAGTCTACCCGAAATTCTTCACTATCAACGAAATTGGATAAACAATGTTCTTCTCTAGCAAATACTATAGGTATATAGCAGCAAAGACCTCAAGAATATAATTATTGGCAATACACATGAATTTCACAAGAGATTAAGAATAAATTTGACCAAAAATGCAGGTTTTGATCAATCCATAAAAAACTTGATGTAGGGAGCTTCAAACAAAAATCAAACCGTTTAAATTTGAGAAAATTGCGCCACGAACATGTTGACAAAATTTCAGCTCAATTGGACCACGAATCAACTTCCGATGTCAGTTTGATGTAAATCAGATATTGCCCAAAATCCCAGATTTTTTGCTTTCTCTTTTTCTCTTGTTACTATTTCCTTTTATGGCTACCACTTTATATATATAGTGAAAAACTATATTTCTCCATATAACTTATCATATGGCCTCAAACCCCTTTTTGGGCTTGCAAGTCATTAGGCTTCCTCCACATAGGAGGGAACCCAATTAACAAATCTCCCCCTTACGACAATGTGAAGGGATTCACCATCCCTGCTATCAATTGGCAATGTTCAAGCTTCTCTCTTGGTAGAGTCTTCGTCATCATATCAGAGTCATTATGATCCATATGAATTTTCTCAAGTTCCAATAACTTTTCATCTAGAACATTTCTTATCCAATGATATCTAACATCAATATGTTTCGATCTAGAATGAAAAGATGAATTCTTACTAAGATGAATTGCGCATTGATTTACGAGTATCAATATCTCCTGCCAAGTCAGAATCTGTGTATCCAACTAACTCAAGTTTCCCAATCCCGAAACTGAGTTTCAAATTTGAAGTTCCTTGAAGATATCTCATGATCCACTTCACTGCATTCCAGTGCTTTCTGCCTGGATTTAACAAATAACAACTAACAATGCCAACTGCGTGCGCCAAGTCTGAGCGTGTACATACCATCGTATACATTAAGCTTCCTACAGCTGAGACATATGGAACACTTTCCATATCTTTTTTCTCTTTATCAATCGTAGGACTTTGTTTCATATTTAACTTAAAGTGGGCAGTAAGAGGAGTACTAACCACTTTAGCCTTGTCCATATAAAATTTTTGAAGTATCTTCTCGATATATTTCTCTTGCGACAAAAACAACTTCTTAGCATCTCTGTCTCGGGTAATTCTAATGCCAAGAATCTGCTTTGCCGAGCCTAAGTCTTTCATGGAAAAAGACTTGCTCAATTGTTTCTTCAATAACTCAATTCTTGAAGTATTCCTGCCAACAATCAGCATATCATCAACATAAAGCAAGAGAATAATAAAGTCATCATTAGAAAATTTTTGGACAAACACACAGTTATCCGAGGAAGTCTTCTTATAGCCCTCTTCTGTCATAACCGACGCAAACTTTTTGTACCACTGCCTCGGTGCTTGTTTTAGACCATAAAGACTTTTCTTCAATTTGCACACATAATCATCTTTCCCTTTCCCTTTAAAACCCTCAGGTTGTTTCATGTATATCTTTTCCTCCAAGTCACCATGTAGGAAGGCTGTTTTGACATCCATTTGCTCAATTTCCAAATCTAGGGTAGCTGCCAAGCCTAGTACCACACGGATAGAAGACATTTTCACTACCGGAGAAAATATATCATCAAAATCAATACATTTTCTCTAACCGAATCCCTTAACAACCAATCTAACTTTATACCATAGTTGTGAAGTATGTTCATCTTGCTTCAACCTATATATCCACTTGTTCTTCAAAGCTCTTTTACCTTTAGATAACTTCACCAACTCAAAAGTATGATTATCATAAAGTGACCGCATCTCATCTCGCATAGCATCAAACCAATTGCTTTTGTACTCATCTTATATTGCTTTTGCATAGCACTCTGGTTCATCTGCATCAGTCAATAATACATACTTATCTTCAGAATACCTGATGAAAAGTCGTCGGTCTCTAACGGATTTCTAGACTGGAACATCCAGTGGAATATCTAATTGAGCCTCTAGTTTAGGAATAGTATTATTTGTTTTAATATGTTCAGGAACATGTGTGTTATTTGAAACATTGACTTCATGCTGCTCTTCATCAACCTATGTAGGAATATTTGTAAGAGGAACTGGATTTAAATCAATCAAATTATCACTAACCTGTGGTGTTGAAATCATCTTCGATTTCTCAATATCCACTATTGTTTGATCTTCCATAAACACAATATCTCTACTTCTTACAATTTTCTTTTCAACCGGATCATAAAATTTGTAGCCAAGCATATCATGTCCATAGCCAACTGTCGTGTTTTCACATTAAGTTTAGACCTCTTATCTTTGGGAATATGCACAAATGCTTTGCACCCAAAGACATGCAAATAATCATAAGAAACATCTTTGCCTGTCCAAACTCTATTAGGGATGGAATATCAAACTCTAAAGGAATGCATGGAATAAAATTTAATACATGCACAACTGTACTTAAAAGCCTCACCCTAAAAGGATCTAGGTAGCTTTGATTGTGAAAGTAAGCATCTTACTCTTTCAACCAGTGTTCTGTTCATTCTCTCAGCTAAGCCATTTAACTGATGCGTCTTGGGAGGTGTCTTTTGATGTCGAATACCTTGTTGCCTGCAATATTCATCAAAAGGTCCAATATACTCTCTCCCATTATCAGTTTTGATGCATTTCAATTTCTTTCCAGTTTGTCTCTCAACTGAAGCCTGAAATTACTTAAAAGCATCTAACACTTGATCTTTAGTTTTCAAGGTATGAATCCAAATTTTCCTTGAAAAATCATCTATGAATGTAACAAAATAAAGAGAGCCACCAAGTGATTTTGTTTTCATATGACCGCAAATATCAGAATGCACTAAATCCAGTATACCTAACTTTCTTGAAGGAGGGGAGCTTTTAAATGCAATTCTATTCTGTTTTCCTGCTAAATAGTGAGCACACTTCTTTAGTGCTGAACTTTTTAATCCTAAAATGAGCTTCTTCTTGGCCAATAGTGACAAACCCTTCTCACTGATATGACTGAGCCTCTTATGCCATAACTCAGCTGCATCTTCGCTATATACTGCATTAATTTTGTCCGTGGACAACTTTGCCTGCATAATGTACAACGAATAATATTTTTCACCTCTAGCCACAACAAGAGAACTTTGGTGAGCTTCCATTGACCATTACTGAATGTGCTGCAATACCCCTCATCATCCAACTTGCCTATAGAAATCAAATTCAAGCGGATATTAGGTATATGTTTAACATTATTCAATACTAACCTTGTGACATTGCTGGTTTCTAGGCACACATCACCGATGCCTACAGTTTAAACTAGTTCATTGTTTCCCATCTTCACAGATCTGAAGTCACCTAACCTGTATGATGTAAAGAAATACCTATGAGACATAGAATGAACGGATGTACCACTATCAATTACCCAATTGGTCTCATAAGATACAAAATTCACCACATCACCATAAAAAAATAGTGATAAAGTCTTTAAGTGTAGCAACACGATTGTCATCACTGTCATTATCACTTTTCTTCTCTTTACCTTTCTCCATTTGTTTCTCCATTTTTAACTGGCGACAAAACCTCTGAATATGTCTCTTCTGATGACAATAATGGCACTCTACATTAGCAAATTTATTATACTTACCTCTGCTTTTATTTCGATTTGTATCTCTATTTCTCAAACCTTGAGACTCACTTCTTCCCCTTTTCTCAACAACCAAGACATCAGAATGTGAAGAGGACGATTCTTGTGTCTTCCTTCTCATCTCTTTATTCAAAATACTACTCTTGGCCAAATCCATGGTAATTGTACCATCTGGGGCAGAATTAGACAAAGATGTTCGGAACGTCTCCCATGAGTCCGACAAAGTACCAAGCAACCATAGTGCTTGTATCTCATCATCAAACTTGATTCCCATCGTAGTCAACTGATTTATAATTCCTTGAAAAAAATTTAAATGATCAGTCAAACGAGTACCATCTTGATATCTTAGAGCCATAATCTGTTTTATAAAAAATAACTTATTATTCTCAGTCTTTCGAGCATATAATTGTTCGAGCTTATCCTATAAACTGCATACATGTGTTTCCTCAATAATATGGTTCAAAACATTATCATCCACCCCCTGTCTAATATAACCACACACTTGATTATGAAATATAGACCATTCAGCATCAATTTTACTCTCTAGTTTCTCCTCGGCAAATACGGGCAAATAAAAATCTTTCACATATAAAAAATCTTCCATCTTTCATTTCCAAATATGATAATTCGAACCAATCAGTGTAACAATTCTACTCGTATTCATTTCCACTGTTTAACATAAGGCAGAAAAATCAAGCAATAACCAGATCCTCTGATACCACTCTGATGGAAGAACGGTAACAATTCGAACAATATCGAATCAACGTAGCGGAATAAAATAATCTCTCCTCTTGTGTAAACCTAATAGGAATCGATATAGTAGAGTAAAATAAATACCAAGCATGCGAACATAAGACGATTTTTTATGTGGAAAACCTCATCGATGTGAGGAGATCAAAAACCACGAGATGGGAGTCCACCCGAAATTCTTCACTATCAATGAAATTGGGTAAACAATGTTTTTCTTTAGCAAATACTAGAGGTACATAGCAGTAAAGACCTCAAGAACATAATTATTGGCAATACATATGAATTTCACAAGAGATCAAGGATAAATCTGACCAAAAACGTAGGTTTTGATCAATTCACGAAAAACCTGATGTATGGAGCTTCAAACAAAAATCAAACCGTTCAAATTCGAGAAAATTATGCCACGAACATGCTAACAAAATTTCAGCTCAATTGGATCACGAATCAACCTCCGATGTCAATTTGATGTAAATCAGATATTGCCTTAAACCCCAGATTTTCTGCTCTCTTTTTCTCTTGTTATTATTTTCTTTTATGGCTACCACTTTATATATATAGTGAGAAACCATATTTCTCTATATAACTTATCACATGGGCTCAAGCCCCTTTTTGGGCTTGCAAGTCATTGGGCTTCCTCCATATAGGAGTGAACCCAGCTAGCACTGATGTGATAGGGCCCGGCCACATGTACCGCCCAATGAGTGGACTTATGATATAGTGAAATTTGAGCTCTAGTCAGTATTTTCTCCTAATACTGAAGACAGTTGAGGCAGGAGCGAGAAAGCTTTGACTAACGTTGAAAGAAGAGAGCAAGAGGAGGAGGAAGATAGCCATTATATTTGAGCTTGAAATCCGGGATTGGGTAAGAGAGTTGGTGGTTTTTGTTGTACTATTTGAGCCCTTGTTATTTAAACCTGAATTACTGAACTCAAATCAAAGAGTTGACCATGAGTCAATCCATTGAGGAGTGCCACTCGCTTAATCTTCTTCTAAGCTATTGAACTTCGGTCGCATATACTTATCGAAGGGGAAAAAAACAAAAGAAAAGAACTTCAATTAGTAGATCACTTGATCCATAGATATAGCCTTCTTCTTGAGTTATCAAATTATGCTGATGTCAGACATGAAAAAATTTGCAAAAATGATTAGAAGGAGCTCTGTGTTACAAATTCAATGGAAATAATTAGCAAATGGTATTTGCACATCTAGAATCAAGCGATACTGATCAGTGAGGTGCTTCACCCTATGTCCATTAATCTCTTCTAATTCCATTTGATTTGATGTCAAGGCGCTGATGGTAGAGATATAAGATGAAAAATTAAATTTAAAAAAGAAGAAAAATCTAACGATGGTATATTACAGTTTGGGACATGGAGTCATGTTATGTTCCGGAAGGAGATTGGTAATAGTAAGTACTTCACATGACAAACTTTTTCATATGCACACCACAATAATTACAAATGCTAGATCAAAGTCACACAAACACTTGACATTTACTAACCATAATAACATTCACACACACACACACGATCACAGTCGTGTATATTAGACAGCAGTTACCATATTAGATAATACTTTCAAGCAAATGATGACCTGCGATGGAGCTATCGGCTAATTTTTCTCGGCCTCTAGGTCCAACCTATATTATTCAATTTGACCCACACTTCAATTTTTTTTCCATTACTAATTAGCCCTAGTCCAGACCGCATAATCCCCATAGATCCAGTGGCAGGCCTCGATCCGACCAGGGCCCGACCCGAGCGCAAGAAATGCCTCGTGGTTTGGATTCCAAGCCGACGTGTCCATATGACAGACTGCGACGCCGTTGTTGATCTTGGCCTTGGACACGGGATCCAGTATATCTACCTCGTAAACATGGAGTGTCGGAACCGCATGACAGTTATAAACCATGTAAGGAAATAGACTATCGTGACATGCCACGGGCGCACTCAATTTACTCCCACCTATCCTTTTCACTCGTCCAATCAAGATATCACGCTTCGACCCTTCGTCGCTCTTAGTGGAATGAAGCTTGACGTCGTGGCCTAGTATTGAGGTGGCAAAGTCTATCATGTCCTCAACAGAACTAACACATCGCTTGGTCTCACCTCGTATCAGTGCTTTCTCGCATAGGCTAAGTGTGAGTACCATTATCTTCTCCATAGTTTAATCGTCCCTAGCATGGAAGATTTGCTTCAGCTCGGCAAGCTTCGAGTTCAAGAATGGTAATCTAGAGGAAACAACTGCGTGGCAAAAACGACTTTTCGGGAGTTTTGGAACGAAGATCCGGCATCTGGATCACATTCCCACTCCTCAGCGTCGACTTCCGAAAGTATTTTCCTGGCTCCACGCCTTTGTTCACGTTCATGCCACCGGCCAGTGTTGTGGCACCATTAATGAAATCGTAGCAAACACGACCGTCCTTGCCAACTTGATGGGATGATAAGTCCGGGAAGCAAAGCAGTCGTGCTGCCTTGCAGAAAGATAGGAGGTGGTCGGATAGAGCATCTTCAGCAACGAGCTGGGCAAAAAGGGCCGTTTCTGCAGTAGTTAAGGGTGACACTTTGGATATAAGCAGTGGTGGTACGGCGAGGGTGTTGGTGATTTGTTCTTTCCAGTAATGGACAAGGTATTCCTTGGGAGGGATTGAGTTGGCATCGCTGACAAAGGAGTCCGCGTCGGTGGTGGTTCCAGCCGTG
This sequence comes from Eucalyptus brandiana, assembly GCA_014182725.1. NCBI lineage: Eukaryota > Viridiplantae > Streptophyta > Magnoliopsida > Myrtales > Myrtaceae > Eucalyptus > Eucalyptus brandiana. The sequence goes on from CM024669.1 coordinate 39,271,576, forward strand.
GTGGAAACAACCTATAGTGGGATGAAAGACAAAATCGGTGAGTGACTAAAAAGTTCGCATGACGCAACCGAGCTAGGATGTTTCACCTAGTTTAAAAATGTTGTAACCCTAAAATGCAATTTACAACTCAGTTATAAGACAACAAGGCTACGACTCAATTGCAGTAGGATACCAAACAGATTGAGTAGAATATCCCTGCAGTATAAATGGGACATTATTGAAACTGTAGCGAACATGCAAATGTTCATAAGCAAAGTAACAAGAAACTATACCCGTAAGATAACAAGAATGAAATCAATTTTTATAAATAAAATGGATAGCATGATAAATATTCCTGACAAATCCTCAACTAATGTCCACAATCTGAATGATAATACAGTCCATTTTTTCTTTGTTAATGCTTCATGTGTAGCTTAGACAAGTAATTGAGACTGACACTACGTTATAGAAATAAGCGTAAGCATGAACCTCCTATATATTCAAGCATTTTATATGTCTTTTCACTTCATGGTCTGTGTTTCACATGTCTCTTTTCGAAATACGTAGGAACACAAACACGATCAAAGAAATGTAAATGTTAATGCATGCGAACTTCAAAGATAGGATGAGCCGTGATTATTATGGTGTGTAGAAGGGGAGGTGAGAGAGCTCGAGAAAACTAACATGGAGTGAAAACAGCAGGACGAGGAAGAGGGCGAAGAGAGACATTTTGCTAAAGCTGATCTCACTCATTTCTTTAGGAAGAGGGAATGCTGATAAGGTTGGAGGGTTCGTTTGATTGAGCACGACATTTATAGGAGTGATGGTAGAGAGAGAGAGAGAGAGAGATTCCTCTAGGACAAATGGATGGAGGGAACGAATAAAAAAACTTATAATGTTAGTTCAACTTGCAGTTAAATAAAGTTTTATATCAAATGTTCTCTGCCAAGTGAAATAAATAAAACTTAATAGTGTTTTCTAGTTCGACTTGCAATTAACAGGTATCATAGTAAATGTTCTCTGCTTTCCCTTTGATTATCAAACAAATCCACATATAGATAAAATTCACCTCACGACCATGCGTGACTCTTTCAGAAATTATTTAATCTTTATTAGTTATGGTAGTTTCCTTATCCCATACACATCAAGTAATTACTATTGACACCTAGGCTTATACTTACAAAAGTTTTATTTAGCACATCCATGTTACAAATGATGCTTCAATTACTCCGTTTGATTTAAAAGAAAAAAACGTGATTTGAACCCAAGGCTTAAGTGAGGGATATAATTACGGTGATCACTTAAGCACACCCTTCACTCTTTTGTGGTCATGATTTCCTCTTGCCCAGTCTTCTTATTGGAAAGTTACACATATGGATATCACTTATAATGCACACACACATAGATAAATATTTCAAATTTTGAAGGGGAAGTCATAAATAGAAGTTAAAGGCAGATAGATTTCCTCCCGAAAGATCCCACCGATTGGAGATGCACCTGCCTTGAGCACAAAACAAAAGAAGGTAATGGGAAAGCCCACATAATTGACGAAAGGATGGAATAGAATAGAAAAAAAAAAAAAAAAAACATTTAAGAATTAGCTAGAGACAGAAACTTTTGGTAGTAAGTTATATTAATCCACTTAATAAAGACTTGATTAAAGAAGAGCATCCATCTATGCCTCAAGACAGGACAGGTCTTGGTCATTAAAAAAGAATGGCTTAATGCAATGTGCCAATATCGTAAAGGACAACTCTCCCCTAATAATGTGATTAAACAAGAAAAGGGCATCCATCTATACCTCAGATTGGACAAGCCTTGGTTAATTAATCAAGTTGTGCGGTAATTAGATAAATTTTCAAGATGGGAAATCACATGTAAAAGAGATTCTCCACATGATCTCCATATCTGTGCATGCACCGTGTAACCGGCTAACTAGCCATGAATTTGGGTTATAGTCATCATGATAAGATGCCACTGTGAGTAACCCAATTAATCACTTCTACATGATAATTGAAATCTCTAGGATGTGTGCGTGCTTCCAGGAATTAGGAAAAGAAAGGACTTCTTGTGACGCCCTAAAATATAACCACCACACAATCCTTTTTAATTTTATCTTCAAATTATTAATAGCAAGTAGAAGCTCAACAATTTTTTTTTATAATTTTCCTTATAACGTGTTTAATAAATATGCATATGCTTCTTCATATTAACACCACTAGTTACTAATTTGATACAATATTCAAACAAATACAATACATTAAAAAAGTCCAGGAAGAGTTGGCTCACCTGAAATCATCACGCCACTCCTCCACAAAGAGCTTTGCCTTTATAAAAGTAACATATTAAATTTGCACGTAACTGGCTAGTTCTTTAGAGTCATCACACTCTACACATACGCACAGAATAATTTTCTGTGAAGTTTTACCCTTTCTATGTCATTTATTCACACGCCCTTCTGTATTGATACAAAACTTGATGATAGAGTATTTTCATTCTCAACATTCATTTAGAATCATTCTGATATCAAATTTCTAAACTCTGTTATTAGAGATATTTAGGATGACCTAAATATCTCTAACATCCGTACGAGTAAGGAACGTTTACAATCAACAGTCATCATCATAGTGGACTATGAATTTGTGAGGACCCAAATATGAGGACGACAATAAAAGATTCAATTAAATTTATTTTCATTTGCTTTCAAATGCACGAGGGCTATTAATGATATCCACATCAGGCTTTTAATCAAAAACCAAGGGACACAAGCTTGAGTTTGCTGGAATTCGAGATAGATGGCCTTGATTCGACATATTTCTCCACTGGTTCAATGATTTGGTTACGCGGATTACAAATTCGGGGACCTCGTCGAACAACGGAGCAAGTTCAGCGATCCAATGAGCAAGATTTTGTTCCCCATAAGTTTCGAACCCTCCTCTAAAGTCTGGCCGGGCGGCCATCCTGAAGAAGCCAGGGAAGTAACAAAGCTTATCTGGGCTTTTAGAACATGAGCTGAATCTCACATCTTTCTATGGGCTTAGCCCATTTAAAAAAATAAAAACCAAACTTCATGTCCGTCAAAAGCCCACACCAATCAAAGGGTGCCCGAGGCAACGCCACACCCAGACCGATTCTTGTTCATTTTCGCGTCAATCCAATGGTCGTGGTAAGAGAGATCAGTTGTAGAAATCAGATCACCCTACGAATTCACCGAGAAACTGCAAGTGACTGATTAGACAAGTGCATCATATAAATCTATCCGATAAGTTTTTGACCACATCCCATCGCGACCTCTCGTCTCTCACTGAAGCTATACTTAGGCCCGCCTGATTATGTCTCTTACGTATCAAGATGGATTCCGTTGAGAATGATTGTGTTGGCGACAGATTCTTATCCACCTTATCTGGTGTAGTAATCAGTAAAGGAAGGAAGATGTGTGTCTATGCACATGTACCATGTGCATGCATCCAAAACTGGGGACATCGATTAGGAATGATCGGAAAGTATGTCTCCATGACATCCACAAATTCAAGGTCTGTCCCATTTTTGGGGTCTAGCGAAAGGGTCTAAACTTTGGTGTATAAGTTCAAGTTGCACTTAGGTCCATACTCTTCTCTCTCTCTCTCTCTCTCTCTCTCTCTCTCTCTCTCTCTCTCTCTCTCTCTCCAGTCCACTTCCATCTATTGGGCTACCAAATGGTGGTTGTGGACGAAAATTCCCATCCAAAGCCCCATTAACAATGGTGTTCTCCCTTTGTCGTGAAGTTGGGTGCTTCTGTTGCCTACCGATGATGTATGAAATGATAACACATCTATTTTCTTCGCCTGCTCTCTCCCTATTCCATCTTGTGTGTATTAATATGCAGCTTGGTTATTGCTGTTGATCAGCAACAAATTGGATATTTCCATTCAGACCGCTAAAATCGACATTTTGATTTTTCATACATGATTCAGAAGTGAAAAATGACATAAATGTCCCCCAACATTGGCCTGTTGTGAAGTGTCATCCGTGAACATTTAATTTGTTTAATGCGGCTTCTGAACTATTACTAAATGTTCAATTTAGTCTCTAGAGTACATAAAAATGTTCTGTGCCGTTTGAGTTAGTGGAATGTGCTGGTGTGACTTTCAATTCGTTGAGTTTGAACGGTGGACAATAAAAAGAAAAAGAAAAATAAGTTACATATGGATAATCCAATTAATATATTCATATCAAATCGAGATGTAATGATCCACGTCATCTAATGATGCATATTAACACCCTAATTTTTTTTCCCTTTCTAAAGTAGGTGGATTGAAATATGGACATGTTGACTCATCATATTAAAAAAAAAAAATTCAGCTCAACATATAACAAATCATGTAATTAAATAACGCTTGTTTTGTTGTTTGAGCAAATGGAATGATTTTATTGAAAATTTATTAATAATCTAAAGATTACAATACGTTGAGGTATAGTGATAACATTGAACTAAAGTTCATGGATTATTTGTATCATTTCCTATTCAGAAAAGATCTATTAATGCAAATTATCACAAGAAATGAGACTCTTTACATAAGAAACACACCAACTCATGTATGTGACTTGTTTGAAGTTAAATTATGCAAAACACGATAGTTTGTAAATGACCCCTCTTCCGGTGCTTATATTGGTGTAGGTGTTCTGTTTCTGCTCCGATGCAGGACCTTCCTTCTTGTGCTCTGCTCAAGTCCTATTTGTCACGCATTTTTCTTTTCAGTCTCCTGGAATGCTGGGAGCTACTATGGCGCTTGTCAGTGTGTAAAAAACTGAATATGTCGATTCTGTAGCGTGAGAATTTTATGCCAGTGATAGAAAAGAAGGTGTGTGCCATTATCATGATTCCTTAGTCTTTGTTAGATTGATCTATTCGCTTTAATTTAGGCGTCTCGCAGTCTGATCTGGATCGTATTCCTTGTGATTCCTAAAGAAAACTCTTACATATTCAACATTGCAATTCGTTTCTAGCAATATATGTAGCATCCAGGTCGCTTCTGATTGCTGAGTTGAATCCTTGTGTCTGCTGAAAATTTTCAACAGCTTTTAACTGTCGAGCTAAGCTAGACAGACTACCGACGGTAACTTTCATTTACCTGGCTTTGTCCATGCTGTTACACATAAAGCTTGAAGAAATAATTCTCACCTCCCACAAGGATGAAGAAGCCACATCAACTTATTTCATCAAGAAACATCTGATATTCATGAAATCATAAGAAATAAACTGACAAATCACTCTGGGAAGAGTTTCTGCAATTACGAGAGTATTCCAAAAAACATCGTGGGCTTCTAGTACAGAGCAATCCGTGTCTAGTCGATGCCGACGATAAAGATATCACAATGGACGAAGGCTTCTGGCCAGGACTTGGCTGGTCCTCTTCGAATATTATGTACTTTTCTCTTTCCTGCAAGTCGTTGGTTAAGTAAATCGCATCCTCGTCGTTTCCAGGCTCAAGTTTTCTAAGCCAAATGGAAGAATTCATTGTCTGTTTACGTGTGAACCTAGTCGCTGCTCTCGCTCTCACTTTTCTCTCTTTTTGGTTACCTCAAAATCATACTCTTTAATGCATTGAAAACGAGTCAGAAATTCAGATTTACTTCATCTGCTTCTTCACCACTCTCCGTTGCATACTAGCACTCCGGCCAAGCTCTCGTCCTCTAATCTTTCGCAATCATCCAATCCTCTTGTTCAACTGGTCATCTTCGCATCATCAAATTCAGCAGATTTCAGTGCCGACGGGGGGCACCACAATCTACATCATTCGAAGGTTTCGAGCGAGGTAAGGTTGGTCATCATCTTACAGGATCGTGTAGACTGAAACAAGACTCGCCCGAACCTGGCTCCGCTAAGACTGGATTCGTCATGAATGGCCCCGCACGATCGCGGGCCATTCGAGACCTACGAGACCAACAGGTACGATGGTTTCGGACCAAAGCAAGTCTCGTCACATGAGTAGAGGCAATAAAAATAGCACCTTGTCCTGCGTGTCTGGATCACTCCAAATTTATGGGGGCCACGGTTTTTGTCGTCGAACTAATTACTCTCGCGATAATGCTCTCATTTATTTCTCAACTACCAAATTTCGGTGCGCAGTTCTGATCACCACGCTTCGATATTTTCTATCAACTACATTCACACCGAACAGTGGACCACAGGTGCTGCTCAGCTGCACCCGCTTGTGATGCTGCATTCATCACTCTCCCCTTCTTCTCTTCTTCTCGACAGTGGACTATTTGTACGCTAACGTTAAGCTGATATCCACATACCTTTTTTCCCGTTTCGACAATTAGACGAGAACTTGTTGACCTTGAGAGGTTCCTCTCTTCTCCATCTTTCAGCGGCCCGAGGTTGTCGCGCATCATCTAATAGATTTTTCTTCACCAATCTGGTCGAACCAGGCATTCGAGTGCTAGCTGACACTAGATGTTCACGATAGGTATGTTTCTTAAACTACGGAGCAGCAGAAGAAATGGAAGTTAATGCGTATGCATGGAGAAGAGGGAAGTGACAGGGACGGATCGAGCAACCTTGGTGTGGGGTAGATGCTAGAAAGCAACAACTCGGACGCACTGCCCTCGTCCAAACGGCAGTCGACAGAGCTCGAGGACGAGCCATCCCTGATTTGTCTCTCGTTCAAAGCCATTTTGTCTCCGTCTAAAGTCGATTTTACGAAAGATATTCTGGGGTTCGAGTGGAGTGGAATGTTATCGATAATGCACAAAAAGACACCCCTAGTTAAAGCAGAACGTCATTCCAGCACGTGAAGAACTTGCTGGAGAATCTGCTGTCAAAAGAGGATGGACAATAAGATCAAATATGTAAGGCGACCTGATTATTGGGGATCCACCTTGTCCTTAAGATCGTTGGAAAATCCGTTGTCAAAAGAAGATGGAAAATAAGATTAAATAGCTGAGATATGCAAACACCATCTCAAGAATAATTTCGCTCCTCAAAACACGAAATTCGGGGCGACGGTTTTTTTTTTGTTGGATCTTTCTCTTTACTCCAGACAGAATACTAGATTGAATGGTGTTAAAAAAGTGATCCATTTTTTAGAAAATTCTAGACTAGCCTAGAGAAAAAGTTGGTGGAAACAAACCTGCAAAAAGCAAGCCTAGAAGACTCTCAAAGGCTGAAGAAATTTCTGGTACGTGGGCAGCAGATGTGGACAGCAAATGGACAAAAGAAATAGTAAACAAGTCAACAAAAGTTGTAAAGCTGAGAATAGAATAATAAAGAAAAATGGAGAAGCACCTAGAAGTACTAATGTCGGTGGAGAATGGCGGTGATAGGCCTATAAATAGAGGTTGGGGGTGTGTGTTTAAGATGCAGAAAACAACTACACACTCCTTCCAAAATCCTTCCTTTGTAATACATACTTTCTTAATAAAAGTTCTGTTTTTTTTAACCCATACACCCTTGCCTTTGTAGCCCATATTTCACACATACACACTTGCACACACACACACACGCTTCCGCAAAATTACCAACAAATGGGAACAAAGTCACACTAAAAAACTAGCAAATAAAATGAAAGAAAAGAAAGAACTTTCTTATGTTAGGTATGTTGTGATTGCGCTATGGAGATTCTCTACATAGACAAATGAATGAGAGGGTTAATAAAGAAAAGAATCAAATCAATTCACAAATCAGTCCCAAAAGAATGGCTTTTAGATTTTCGGAACTGGCGAAATATCCAACGGGTCTTGCGTGGTGAGATCGTACTGTACGTGGACACAGGCAATTGATGGAGAGCCATGGAGGAGCCACTAAATGTACTCGGCGCTGAACGTTGAGTGATTAAAGAGGGAGTACGAGGAGGAGAAGGAGAAGGGAAGAAAGGCGAGGTGACAACTGGTGGAGGAAGGGGACAGGAGAGTTTAAACTTCGCCTGCGCGACTGTGCGGTCGTCGCCAAAAACATCAAGTGTTGGCTCAAGTCAAGGCATGACGAGAGGAGCAAAAATGGAATCCGCATGAGAGTCCAAAATGGTTTCCTTGTCAGGACTGGAAAGTTAAGTAGCTATCCAGCACTGACGTGCTTCCTTTGGGGACAGTCCCATATATCCGCCCTCATTCCCCCAAGTCCCATCGCCACCGCCCTCCGTTTCTGTCCACTAAAGAGAGATCCACGCCTTTTCGCTCTCTGCGCGCGCGAGGTATGGGAGCGGAAGCGGGTGAGAGTCTTCACAGGAAAGGGCTGTGGACAGAGGAAGAAGACGGGCTCCTGCTCGACCACATCAGGGTCCACGGACCCGGTCGCTGGAACCGCATTCCCAAGCTCACCGGTTGATTCTTCGTTACATCTTGCTCCTTCTCCCCGCTGCTATTCCGATACGCTTCTGTTTTGCATTGCGTGACCGATTTCGCATGTTTTTCTCTCCCTCTCTCTTTCTCTTTCGGCCGGCATAGGCCTCAAGCGACATGGGAAGAGCTGCAGATTGAGGTGGCTGAACTACCTGAGCCCTGCCGTGAAGCGCGGCAAATTCTCCGAGGAGGAGGACGACCTCATCGTCCGACTCCATAAACTCCTTGGAAACAGGTTGCGTGTGTTTCTATCTCATACTAGTACGATGCTAGCACGTTGCGCGGATCTAAGACTATATTTGTTAGATTGTTCTAAATCTTGTCGTCACGCGAATTTTAGCAAAAGAAATATAATAATATGCATAAACCTATAGCAAAATAAGATATCCACATTGCTTTAATTCTCGCCTAGGGTGCGATACATGTTCTTCATCATATGAAAGATTGCGATGAGTGAACACATTGGCTGCCTATTATGCAGGTGGTCACTGATAGCGGGAAGGGTCCCCGGTAGGACGGACAACCAAGTGAAGAACCACTGGAACACCCACTTGCGCAAGAAGCTCGGGACCGGAAATTTCAAACGCCCGAGAAGCGATCCCAAGCCCGAGAAGCGATCCCAAGAAGAACAGGAAACCACCAATCACCATCACCCCATCAACGATTCGAATGCAGGTAACTGCGATAGTCTCCCTCGCTGTCGCAGCACAATTAGTAACACTAGTGCCGATGATGCCGAAGTCGGAGACGTCTTGATGAGGGAAAATTTTCTTACGGGAAGCGATGGTAGCGATGGTGAGGAGTGGATGAAGGATCACCGCGTTTGGCTTGGATCTCCCATGTTATCTAGCGACAGATATTTCGAGCTAAGTAACGTGGGACTGGAGGACCTCGTTATAGACAGTTACTCTCTCGACCAGATGTGGCAGCACCTCTAGTTTCGTTTCGGCTTAGTTATCATTTGGTTTATGTACCGGTTCACCATCGATTCTAAGGTCTTACATCTTCCTAAGACCAATCCGTCGATAAGGTCGTCGAGTGTAAATTAGACGTCCGGTCAATGATTAGCGGACCATTCGACAAAGTTCCAAGTTGTGGTGACAAATTTTAGTACGAAGGGGTCGTGCAACGGTGACGTTGATGCATCAACGTCATTGAGCCCAGGGTCGTGACAAAAACCCCACCGTTGCACAACTCCACCATTTCAAATTTCAGTACGGAGGGGTTGTTTTGGGTTGTGCAAAACTCCACTGTCGCGCTATGCGTCAACGTCATTGAGCCCAAACCCCAATGCTTATCGTTTCAATTATACCCAATCACAATCTTGACAGCTAAATCAGCGTAATTTATTAGAGCTAATTGGTTTTAGGGTGGGTCAATTCAAAGATTAAAACCTGAAACCCACACTATTAAGTCCTGATTCTCAACAACTAGAACTAGAAACTGAACCGGTTAGACTTGGAATTGGCCATTTCTTGAATACCAGAAATTTGGATTTGTTTAGCAAACTTAACATCTTGAGATTACATATCATTTTTTTTTTTAAATTTATAACTAATGAAATCTTGATAGTTGAGTAATCTTGTGTGCTCACTTCATGCTAGAGATTGGGAGGTCGATTCTCCCTAATTGTAACTCAGTATTTTTATCCTCGCAATTTTCTCGTCCATGTGACATCAACGGCTTCAAGCCCAGTCGTGTAAAAGGACTAGGCTACATCGAAAATTTGTGCGGGGCATGGGCCTTGGACAAGTGGCTCCAGATCTTGGACTCGACCCGCAGTCCATGTCGGAACAGGAAAATGTGTGAAGTGATCCTTGAGGTTCTTCTTTCTGAATTCGTGAACGAGCTCGAACGTTGTCGATCAGGCAAGATCAAAATCCCAAATCAGCAACCTGTCTTTGCGATATGTGGTTCCTGCTTACTCCTGGAGAAATGGAACGTAGGTAAAGAACACCGACGCACTCTCTTTTCATGAAATGCCTCTGGCTCATCGTTTCGAGCCTTGATTGATTCAAGAAAAACGTCAATTTAGCGTCTACATGAAGATGTGTTTTATTCGTCAACTCGAGGACATATACAGCGTCCACACCAAAGAGAAAACTTACAGAAACGAGGACCGGATAGAGGTATACGAAGATTACACATGTAGACATATCGATCCATCTCTTCTTCTTCTGCTCATGCAGAGAGAGCTGGCGAGAGTTTAAAGTCGAGATCCCAGAGCTCAAACGTTCCCTTGACAAAGTCATAATGCGCTCCCTTCACCGCGATGGTTTTCTTCACTGCGGCCTCTCTCACGAAAGGATAGGTCAGTAGATTGCCTAACGACACGTTCACTGCCTCCTGCACTCGAAAGAAACGGTTTTCTTGAGTGAGTCACAAGTTCACAGATCGCTCTGTTGAATGTTTGAACACCAGTAAAGTGCGTTTCAAAATCCAGGCCAAGGACTCATGTCACAGTAGGAATGCGTTCGTTCAATGTTCTTTCAGAGGCTCAAGAAATTTGATACAGAGTTTCAATAGGTTAGTTCGTATTCCGAATAAATAATTCAGACTTCAGCTGACTGAAAAACTATTAACTTTTGCATCCCAACCAAGGGGGTAGGCGCCTCTTGTTAAAGCTCCAGGAATCACTTTGGTTTACCTCCATCATATGGAAGTTGGAACGACATAAATAAAGTGATCATTGACAAACTCTGTATCTCTGTGCGTGAGAGAGAGAGAGAGAGAGAGTAACCTTCTCACAGTGTCCGCATTGCTCCGCGAAGCTCAATTTGCTGTGATCCGATTTCACCTTGGTCTTGGCGGGTGAGCATATCTTAACCCAATGTTCGATGAACTCACTGAAGAATCCATTTGCATTTCGTAAGAATGAGATATAGTCACAGTTAGCAACTGATAAATCATGATCCAGCAAGCCTATCCTGATATTTAATGCACTGAGCAGCAACTTGGCAAATCAAGGAGCCGTTTTCAACACATATGTGTCAGGATATGTATGTAGTTTGTTCACTTGTATAGTTCACCTAGGATAGCAAAATAGAGTTGCATTACCTAGCAGTGGCTCCATCGTCTGGGATGGACATGAGGCCCTTTATTCCTCCACAGCAGCTGTGTCCGATCACCACAACGTTCTCCACCTGAAGTACAATCAATTCCCCACTTCTCAAACTTCTTATTCAAAATCACAAACCATGACGGAGTTGGAAACTTGGAATAAAGAAAACCTTGCAAAATTGTTAACAGGAGGGGGGAGCAAGGGCGTAAGAAACAAGGAAAATACACATGAAATCCATAGATTAGTGTATAAATTCTTGGATGCCAACCCCTTTGGTACGTCATCAAATGGAATGGTGAGTAAAATTTCAATGGGTCCAGGCGCCTCACTGCCTCAATTTCACAAAATTTATTCCAAAGCCTATGAAAAGGAATCGATCAACTTTGATTTTCATGCAAGTAATAAAAAAGAGAAGCAACTTAGCCAGCTTGTCTAGGCTATAAAGCAATTATGCTGGAATCTCTCTATTTTTAAAGGGTTTGGGAGTCGTCGACTTCGTTTAGTTCGTGGTTGGTAGCGTAGCAAAAATGTGGGGGACACTCGAATGGCCAGACGCCAGGAATCATCAACCACCACAAACAGGAAAACCCAAAAAAAAATTGGTTAAAGAAAAAAAAGAGAGTAAAGAAAAAGAAAGATAAAAAGGAGCATCCTTTGACGATATCAAGAGTATAAGTGACGATAAAGTTGATTTTTCAGAAAAGAGAGAGGCAGTTCTTTATTGTATTCACCTTCAGATGCAGGACCGCATATTCAATGGCCGCCCCCACTCCGGAGTACTTATTCTGCAACAGTTAAACCCCAGGAGTCAAAATCAGGATTACCGACTCGCGCGGGCAAATCAATAACAACTGATAAACCCAAGGCAATAGAGAATGAAAGGTACAGGGGGCAGGTACTTCCAGTTTTTGGACAAACCTGGTCGTATGGAGGTACCATGTTGGCGATGTTTCGCACCATGAATGCCTCTCCCGGTTGGAAGTCGAGGATATGCGACGGGCACACCCTCGAGTCTGAGCACGCAAACACCAGGAACTGCACTCATGACACGCGAGTGAAATGGAAATCCCATGAGCTAAGCTTGACCGAAAATTATCACCAGTCGAGGATATGGAATGATTCGATAAACATAACATAGCTCAGAAAAAAAAAAAAAAAAAAAAAGAACTATTTTATGATCAGGACTCAAACTAGTTCCTCAATCCTTCTATTACTCATATGTTAGATTGCTTCTGATACAAATTTTCTCGTCACTTGGTTGGAGATTCCATCAAAGCAACAATCAAAAGGAAAAGAAATCATTTCGACAAAATACAAACCTTAGGACTCTGTCCCTTTGCAAGAGTGCCATACAAAGCAGGATTCTTCCTGAAAAATAAGGAAAAAGAAAGCTCAAACCATCAGGCATCAATTCAACAGACGTAACTAAGTATTCTTTTAGTGTCATTTTCTTATTCAAGTGACTAACTTTTCTTTTAAGGTCATGTACTTGTCATTTATTGAATTGCATGCAGATGAGATGCTCAAAGAGGTCCACAAACCGAGTGAAAGTCTTTTCTTTTGAAGGTCATGTAGATGTCATTTATGGAATTCTATGCAAAACAAAATGCTCAGAGGTCCACAAACTGCTTTCCAGCGACAACCAACAATAATTGGAGAGAAACTGAGCATATTCGAAGGGACTGAGGAAACGATGCTTCCGCCCTGCCTCTTACTTACTCGAATTTCTCTTTCTTGAAGCGAACGAACCCGGACTTGATCCTCTCGAGCGGGTCGAACCCGTTGCCGTTGCTGGTAGCCACCAGCTCCGCCGTTATCTGCTTGATCTTCGCGGCGGCGGGGCCCTGGAGCTCGCACTTGTCGCTGAAATCCAAGAAAGTAGAAACCGCCGAACAAAGCCGTCAGATCGTCGTCGTCGTCGTCGTCGTCACCATGAATGTCACCATCCATCGTCCGTTAAAAGAGAACGGAAAAAGTCAAAAGAAGCGACGCTACACGGGCCTAACCGTGGGCCCCGCGTCGCGAAGGCTCGCAACTACTACAAACGCGTGGGTCGGGGGGGGGGGAGTAGGCTCCCAGGATCGGACAAAAAAAGCTCCGTGTCGCGAGGCGTGAGATCGGAAATGACGCTTCAGGACAGCTTTTATAGGTAAAATAACGAAGAGGAGAGAGAGAGAGAGTTCAGGCTCGGAAAACGGAGCGTCGTTCGCACCTGAGAATTTTCGACAGCTCTGCGATGGCCTCCTCGTACTTGTCGTTAGCCATGTCCTCCTCCTGCGAACATCACCGGAAAAAAAAAAAGTCAAAACGGGATTCTCCCCGCATAATTCTGCTCTTCGTTAAACACTACTCCGGCCGCGATCGGGTGATCCTCAGAGCTCTGATCGTCAGGCACCGACAGAGATTGCCGAGGCACGATTGATCAGAGACCGAGCCTCTTCATAAGCCCTCCCACCATTTAGGATCAACGGTCGCAACCGAGAGAACCCGACATGCCACCAAAGAAAAGGCACCCGAAACCGGGAAAAAGAGGATCGAAAACTCGAGTTCTGGTTGGACAGACCGGAGAGATCGAGAGGGGTATGAACAGGAACGACACAGGAAAAGAGCAGAACAGTTGCAGAGTGAAAAAAGGGGGGTGCATCCGAACGAACCTTCGCTGCGAGATTCCTGCGGGAGCTGCGGGGTTCTGAAATCGGAGGAGAACTCAAACCGATACAAAATCTTTCTACCAAAAGCTCTCCTTTTAGGGAACAGACCACGGCGCACGAGAAACTACTGCCGCCCGCATCTTTCCGCACTGCATTTTATAGACGGGGGTGGCTGACCCACGGGCACCTTGGACCACTCGCCACTCGACCCGTATAAACCCGTATAGGCGTTTTTCTTACACGGGGTTTATTTTATTTAATTGGGTTCGTGAATATTATGAAGACAAATTATCAAAAAATATTATCCTGTCACTATTGAATGACCCCCCTCCAAAAAAAAAAAAAGCTTCGGGGGGATCATGAAGGCAGCCCGTGAATGTAACTGTTTGGCCGGTAGAAACGTTGGTGTAGCCGACGTTTGGACATGGAAGGGCTAGGGGTGCAGTTGGAAGCGGCGGTGACATCGACATTGCGATTTGGAGGCGTGCAGATTCGGGATTGAGCACTCTCTCAGTCTCGCCCATGGAAGTGGAAATTGGGAGGAGATGGGCCCTACCATTTTCCTAGAAAAGCTAGATTAGGTCAGGGAAGCTGACAGGCACTGATCATCAATGTTAGAATATTGATGAATCCCAAATTATCTGGAACGGGGATAAAATGCAATGGATCTGGGAGAATCGATGGAGAGTGGAGGATTGGGGAGACCGGGGCTTGGGGAGCTAACCTCGGTCGGATCACCGGGCCCGATTTGTTTATGATGAGCTCTTCCAAATTGCCAAATGTTTTTCTCCATCAAGTTGATATTTGAGACTACATTAATCACTTTGAATCTTCTTTTGAAATAAAATCCATTGTAAATACTATTTTAAAGGAAAAAAAGACTTCAATTTAAATTTTTATTTAGAATTCTCTCATTTATAAAAAGAACGATTAACCATCAGATACTTTAGAATAGTAAGTAAATCGATATTGTTCATCAATATTAGAATATCGATAAATCTCAAATTATTTGGAACTTTAGAAAAAATTAATGGATTTTATTTACGAGCGACCGTTGGGGATTATAATATGATTTATGGATGGAATGAATTTGAGGAGGCACCTTGAGATGCGGATACTGCGGTGAAGAGAGAAGGTCAACTAAGGGGAGGGCGCATCATCGGCACGGCTGCCACGTGTTACAAGGGGGTGGTTAGCAGCCTAAGCGGAGCAGATTGGATGAAGCTTTCCTCTTTCATTTTTCAATAAAAGACGTGAACCGTCGAGCCATGATTAAGTGTACAGCTAGGAATTAATAAACTTATAAACAAACGGATAAAATGAACAGAAAGGACGGGAATCGCAGGGGTTTGACCGAACCAAACCAACCATGTCTGCGAGACTCTACGGAAGCTTGCGCTTCCGAGATCGGACAAGAACCAAATCCCTCCGGCCACCACCAAAATCTACCCTTTGCCCCTGCATTTCTAGAGGAGGTGGCCGACCCACGGGCCCCTTAGACAGCTCGACCCTTGTCCCGTGCCTGTGGTCTAATCCAGCAATGATTACTTTGTTGATCAGGTCCGCAAGATTTTTAGCTTGTGATGGGTTAGATGAGCACGAGAGGGGTAGATTCTCAACGCAGAAACGAAAATCTTGAACAGAACTATGATAGTATCTCCGCGACATAGGCAGAGGTTTTTGTCGCCCGACTCGGTTGTAATGCTCTCTTGCGACTGCAAGAGCGACCAAAAACTATACTCCGTGACATGTAATGCTGTGTGAAAACCATTATCATAAGCTGAAGGAGCTCCATTTCCTTATTCCATCGCTGCGAAGTCTTCCACTTGCATTCTTGTTATATAAATCCTTTTCTCTTGTTGGCAGACTTTCCATTACAATCACTTCCACATGGGGTTCGTTATATAAATATATATTCATGGCTTCTCGTCGAGTGTCGGAAGAACATGACTATTTAACAATTAATTAACCAAATTTTACGACTAACATTTCTCTAATTATCGTATGCCTTCGGAGGGAATCCTTATGACAGCTTGTGTATGTGATCGTTTGACCGTAACGAGCATCGCAATTTCAAGAGATACATGATTGAGCCTTTCTCACATGTGATTAAAAATTTTGAAAGATAGGCCCTACCATTTCCTAGACCTACAATAGGTCATTCAATCAATAGGCACTAATCATCAAAATTAAAATATCAATTGATCTAAAGTTATCCTGAATGTTTCTAGAAAGTGATGGGTTTTCTTAATTATGAATTATATTCTAATTTACCCCAAAATTGGAATGAATTTAGAGCAAGCAGTCCAAGACGCGGGTTCGACTCTTCAGGGATGCGTCGATGGAAAAAAGTCAAAGGGGGAGGATGCATCATGGCGTTGGCCGTCACGCGCAGAACAGATCACATTGGGATGGCTGATGGCTTTCCACTTTCTTTAATAGACCGAAGAGGCCAACCCAAATAATTAAAGTTTGGAAAGCAGAGACAAGGGGAAGGAGGGATCCAAGAGGCTGTCAAGATGAAAATATAAACTAATTAACCTATAAATGAACAAGTTCATGAACGGAAAAGATGAGGAAGCCGGTCATGAAAAAGAAGCTGAAGTCGCTGCGTGTTTAGCGCGTATTGAAGCGTTAAGGTTGGTTTAGTCAAAAACTAGGCAGACTCCCATCACCAACTTCAGATACGACTTTGCTGGTTTTTGACCCTCGTGTGAATCAGTTCATGAACATGCTAGGCACACTAAATAGGACGGTCAAGAAAGAAATGCGCGCCGTTAATCCCTGTAAATGTCAATTGGTCAACATTTTTACCCCGTGACCACGCCTAGAAGGAACCTAAAATCGTAGGTGCAATCAAGCCGAGCTGATTGGCCGTCAGAGCTTCGACATTTAGAATTGGACTAGCTTAAGGTGTACATGATAAAATTTCTGGAATATAAATTGATTTCTGGCCAGAAATTGATTTCTCAATTTCTGAAGTTAAAAGTTTTAACTTCTGATTTATTCTTCAAATATATTTCTGAAATAGAAATCTGTTCCAGAAATAAAAAAATCAAATTGCGCTACCAAATGGATTTTTGTTCCAAACCTATTCGAGGAAACAAAGAAAGAGAAACAGAGAAATAGAGAAGTAGAAATTTTGTTATGCATACTCTTACTCTGTACTTAAAACTCGAATAACAAAAAGTAATCAAGAAACTCGGCTCAATTGAGCTTGATCATATGTATGTGTTTTATGTCTAATCTTCCATGTATTAAAATCTCATAAATTAAAAAAGAAATATGGATACTCAATTAGGAGCTGTGTGTGGAATTTCAATATTGGGCAGAGGCACAAACGAACGAGGCAAAATTTGACTTTAATACATGGTTAGAAAGTCAAAATAAACTTATAAATAGGGGGAGACTACATGTATATAAAAAATATATAAATCGTTATTAGGTAACGTGAGATATTTCAATAGAGTTCACGGGTATATTAATCCAAGTATGAGCGAACTAGAGCTGAATTCAACATCAGCTGAGCTAATCTTGAACATTCATCTAGACAAAATCCGAGCAAACCGTCTCGGTTTGCTTGTGCTCCTTGTGTAAACTAATGTGAAGCATGTCGTGAAACGTGCTTCTCCTTGAAGATTGAGGGATAGGAGTAGAAGTTACGGCAGAAAAGGCATGTGTTTCGGGCTGATCGGAACCTAGGAAAACTAGTAAACTACGCATCGCCGTTTGAACTACGGACTCAATCCATGTCTCTTTCTTCAATTATCATCTGAATATTGTCATAAGAAAGTGTGAAAGGGACGGTGGTCTCGGACTTCCAAGACCGGGGCACCGGTAACCAAAGTCCACTATGGAAATACTTTAATAAAATCTATGGAAATTCTCAGTCCAGACCAATGAAATGCTGGCCCCTTAACTTTCGATCTGGGGGCACGATAGGATGACCAAATGACGAAATTGGGATTGGCTTCTGGTCACAAGCAAAGGGTCATGTCAAGACTCGACTTGAAAGGACAGAAGGAAAACGAAATGCTCTTCAAAGTTTCGACCGATCGAGGACCGGATGGGGTTGGGGTTTTGCTAAAACGAGAGCCACGAGCCAACGGGATGTGGACAGCCAAATCAAAGACAAAAAACAATTTGACTTGGCTTGGAATAGAATCCGATCGCCCATGACCCCAAGGGCCAAGTTGATCCACGAGCAGGGCCGGAGTTCTGACCTGTCTGGATAAGTCCGCACTGATTACCTCAAATGTCTGAATACGAGCGCCCATCATGCGAGAAAATTTAGGAGGAGTTGAAATAGATGGAATTTGAGTATGGTCATCTGGGACAGGCTTCAGCTTGGGGAGATGGGAGACGTTTGTCGTCCTCCGCTAGACTTTTTGGCATTGGGCCTGCTTCAATTCACATTGCTTCTAGAGATAAAGCCTCGGTCACCGCTCGTCCGGCTTAAATGATA
This sequence comes from Eucalyptus brandiana, assembly GCA_014182725.1. Lineage (NCBI taxonomy): Eukaryota > Viridiplantae > Streptophyta > Magnoliopsida > Myrtales > Myrtaceae > Eucalyptus > Eucalyptus brandiana. The sequence goes on from CM024669.1 coordinate 39,290,054, forward strand.
CTCATCTCTATGAACCTAACCTAACACGTTCCATTACCTCTTAAAAAAGAGAGAGAGCACATTGCCTCAGGAGCACCGCATGAAAGTGCTCAAGAATCCTAAGTATCGATGGTTAGGATCTCAAACCTAATGAGTGTGGATATTCTAAATATAAATGATATTCATCAAATTGAAAAAAAAAAATATATATATATATATATATAACTCGATGGAATCTCCTTTCTGGGTCGGACCAGGAATCGAGTGACAAAATTGGTGGATCAAGAACTACTCTTAATGAGGGAAGGAGGCTGGTGAAACGAAAATCATACCTAAAATCTCTTACCCAAGCTAAAAATAGTTAAGTTCCTGCTATGAAAAGTAAATTAATTTTGACCTAGGACGACAATGCATTAGGCATTTCGCTTTAAGGGGGTGAAAATTTACATGCATTTCTTTTTGGTTTTTCTCTGTACCCATTTTTTTTGGGTATATGATTTGATTGCGAGTAGCAAGAGGACATACCGGGAAACAGTCCTTTGTACAGCATGGCAACATGCACTTGCTGAATTTTCCGGCCATGCTCTGCGCCCGGTCCTTCCCTCCCTTATACGTATCTGGATTGAGAGCATACTAGTTAATTTAATGCTCATCAAAACATGTAATTATATATCTCGTAAGTAGGAAAGTCGTACAATTGGAATTCGCAATTAGATAAATAGAATACAATCAGAAAATGTATTCAAAGCGCGAAAGCTATTCAAAGCCTAATCTAACTTCCGACATATGTCCTTTCTTGTCGCCAATAAAGTACGCCTCACGTACCCACCGAAAAAAACATGTACATCACATGACTCTTAAAAAATGTCCTCCATGTTTAATATTATGCCATGTAGAATTCTCAAAACATAAAAGAAGGAAAAATTGCCCAATCAGTCATAAACCTATTGTATGAATGTTAATTCCGTCCTAAACCTATTTAATTTTGGTAATTTAGTCATAAACCCCTTTTTTTCACAAAATTCAAATATAGTCATTTTGGTAAATTTTCGACAGAAATAGCCGACGTAGCGGTGTGCTACGTAGTTTGGCCAGTAGTGATTAGAATGGCACATTAGCTTCTAGTGGAAAATTGATTAAAAGGACTATATTGAAATTTTGTGCAAATATTTAGAATTAAATTTTAAAAAATTTTAAAAATTTAGAATTAATTGGACAAATTTTCCAACCACTGGCTTGACTATTAAATGATAGGATAACCACTTCTCGGTAAACTTGGATATTTGACGATATCAATGCCAACAAATTAAGCACACACTAATTGCCGCAGTTTCCTTCTTTTGCATGAAACCGAGTCACTTTACACTCAGTGGAATGGAATGGAACGGAACGGAACGGAACGCGATGGTTATAATTAACAAAAGAAGGAATTAACCAGAAATATATACAAGATGGACCCCCTTTAAACGAAACTCGATATATAAAACATTGACTCCATGAATGCACTCAAGTATTTCACCGTCTTCTCCGCTCTACTGAACATACATACGCATTGCGAGGAATGCAATTGAAGAGAGAGACAGAGAGAGTACCGTGAGGGATATTTAAACTGCGGATGGGCCTCAGAGGAGTGCGAAAAGGAGATGGAATAATGGGAGATAAGACTTTCTTCCCTGGTGTGGGGATGGCGATCTGAAGACAAGACGAAGGAATATAATAAAGAAGGGAGAGAGAGAGAGAGAGGGAGGGAGGGAGGGAGTATTAGGCAGTAGGTATGAAGGAGAGGAGAAGCAGGAGGGGGGGGGTCCAATTCCTGAATTTCCTTCCTTTTATCTCTCTGCCTTTTCTCCCTTTGGTAATGTGACGGACGTTGTGCCGTGAAGTTGTGTCGCAGTCATGGGGATAGGAAAGAAAAGGAGATAAGAGAAGGAGGGCCTTCTCTTCATCTTCATCTTCATCTTCATCTTCATCTTCATGTCCGGAACGTTGAGATGAGATGAGATGAGATGAGAATCTGATGTTGCAGATTCACTTGCATTTTCCTCCAGTCCTTTGATCCCTTTTCCTTCTGTGGTGGGTGTTTTTTGCCTTGTGTTTTCTTCTTCATATATTCAGTTATTCGAACCCTTGTAGTTACTTTATGTGGACCCACGCTTATGTAGTTACTTAGGTAGATTTCGGATCATGAAACTCGCCAACAAAATCCGAAATATGAATCGAGGCGGGACCTGAATGAGCAATTTCCTTCTTAGGCCTTGCTGCCCATGAGAAATTTAATGCAGTCTTAGATAAGAACTGTTTAGGTCAATATTCGATCCAATCCATCTAATTAAAATGGGAATTGATGAGAAAATTAAAAGTGCCGAGACTAGAGACAATTGTGTCTAGCTATGTAAACGTGTATTGAAACGTAAAGATAAATTGAAAGCAAAATCAAACGAGTTGTATCCATTGACTGCTTGACAATCTCTTCCACAAATTACAATTCTAAATTTTATAACTACTATGCATAGTTAACACCCATTACAAAAAAATCAAACACATCCCACGTGTGACTCCTAAAATTCAGCAACATGTACTTACAAACAATTAATCAACACATAGACCCAACCACCCCAACCACCCTACCGGATGGTTGCTACTCTTCACGTCCAACATCATCGTTGAAGTCCCTCATTACTTTAATCGATGATTGTCATAATCCACATTGCTCAGCCTCTGTTATTAGTGGCTTCCGAGGTGCGTGGCATCCATTATCTGATGATCCTGTTAGTTTCACTTCTTCATAGCTATATCGATGTACCCAACCAAATTATATCCAAGATCGTTGGCCCCACTACCTAGATAGCTACATCACATTCCGTTCATCATGAGCCGTGTTAGTCGTGGCCCTCAGGTAATTAAACCCAGCTTCATTTGGGGACGCCTATGCTCCAAGCCGTGTTAGTCATTCCTCGTTACATCTTCCGTCAGCTAAGACCACTCACTTCGTTGACTAATTACACTTGCTAACCGAAGGCCTTCAACACTTGGCAAGTTTTACATTTATTGCATTCTGCACGGTCTTCTTTAGTACGGTCAAGGACTTAGGGCATTTTTTGATGTCAACATGACTTGATTGAGAAAAATACATAAGTTAAAGGACGAAATGTGCAATTTTACATAAAACAAATTTGTTTTACATTCTAAATTAAGTAAGTAGTGAAAAGTAGAAGAGCAAAGCATCGTTTGACATTTTGCAAAATTAGTTGGTGTTTCAAGATAAGTCAAATTGTATTCATCGGCCCAACTCCATTTATCCACACAGTAGAGGCACTGGGCATGTCACGATCAGACGTTTTGACTTCAATGTAAGATTACATCGATTTTCGGCTACAAGGATTGGGAGCATCCATCAAGTACGTATGTGTGTGTGTTTATATATATTACGTTCATTATCAATATAATTTTTCAAATATATTTACAGTTGAAAAAAAATAACATATAGATAAAAAAAAAAAAATTCACACCCATCATAGGTCATACAAAAAATTCCACAAACAAATTTAGATCCAAAACCGTCCCTTTTTTTTATACCGAGGATTCGCCCTAGCATACCTTACGGTGCTCATGGCTCCCGCCGGACACTAGCCAGTGAAGACTAGCGACTATACCTTTAAAGGGATTAGCATGACCCCTTGGCCCCCCAGTTAAGTCGCAATCAACCAATTGAGGAATCGAAGCCAAGATCTCAAGGTCAACTAAGTCCTATCCAACTAGGTTGCCTATGGGTAGGTTCTAAAACTGTTCTTTTTAAGGTTTGCAATTATCAATAAACCACGATGAATATTTTTTGTTGGGTATGTTTAATAAGTGCCCTGTGTGGTTACGGCAAGAAGAGGATGCACGCCAAAAAAAAAAAAATAATAATAATAATAATAAATCAAAAAGTAAGACAGAAAAGAGAAAGAAATAGTTAAAAACAGAGGTAAGTGTTTCGCGCCCCGATCTTGCTCCTCTTCTGTCATAGAATCGCTGATCAATTCATCCGACAGGTAAGCCTCACGCTATCTCCGAATCTCCCCGTGAGAATTTGTTTGTCCCCGCTCGTATCGAAAATTACTACGTTTCTTTCAGATCAATTGTTAACTGCCCATCTTGGTTAACTGAATTTTGTTTGGACAGTGCTTCTTGTTTTGCTTTTGATGTTGCTTGACTGCTTGCTGGACTCACCTCTGTGTTCTTGTCTCGAGCTGCTCGTCTCTCTCTTTCCTCCAAACTGCTCCGAATATGGTGGAGGACCTGGTCTTTCGTTTTGGGTTGTCGTCGTCTCGTTTCTTGTTCCGTCTGTTGGGTTGTTGTTTGGCTCTGTTCTGTTTTGTTTGTTTGCTTATAGCTGTATGTGTGTATAGTACTCTTGGCATGTCTCAGGTAAAAAGCTATGCATGAAGATCATGCTGTCGCAAGTCAAATCTGCATTCCGTACTTTAGAAGTTGCATAATTACTTCTCGACATCTCGTTTTATTTGAAAACAAATTCCATGATAGGTGGCACCTAGCTGCCTCGAATGCTTTTTCCCAAAATCGTCTAAAGGGGTTGTTCTTTTCTGGTCTTGGTAGTGGAAGTGCCTGTAAATATTTCTCCAAGTGTTTGATCATGTCATTGATGACGCGTAGTTTCTTTCTCCGAGAATTCTGTTCCTGATGAGCAAAAAAAGGAGGGCAGCTGCCATGTAGAAGAGTTCATTGTTGTTTGGAATGCGATAGGAGTGAACTATTCTCGGTGTCATTGCCAGGGATTTTGTGCTGCAAAGTACATCTTCAGAATCGCTTTGCGTAAGAAGAGGTTATTGGTAGATGTGATTCAGTTTATACAGATTGAGATTTCTTCAAGAACCATATCGGCTGCTAGAGGCATGGAAGTTTGTCAGTGCGAATGATTACTCTGAATTTAAAAGTTTAGATGATTTTACAATGTACTAGTCATACCTTTCATGATGTCGTTACCCACTTTTCCTTGAATTCATTCGTTTCTAGCCGTGTCTTTATTCTAACACCCACAAATTCTGTATCTACCCAGCACTTTTAAATTCAAATTATAGTTTTCATGGATCATTGCATACTAATTGTTGTTTACGATGCAGGTTAACATGGATCTGACATATCAAAGGTAGGATTTTTGCCAAGTTGTAAAATGACTAAAATATCGTTTCATAAATGCTACCATGGCGTAACTCTACAGACTCTAGGTTATCTGATGATACAAGATTCTGGTGTTGTTGCCTTGTTTAGCAAATCACATTGAATTTTGGTCTTCCTAGAATGATATGGTCATAGTCAATTATTCAGTAGTGAAGAAGCTGGGCTTGGCTCCCCTTATCAACTGTTTCTGGCGTTAGTTTGGCCATTAAGAAGCTCTTTGCTTTTGCTCCAGAGAAACGGCTTACAAATGCCAACATGTTCATATTCATTCCGTGACTCAATCATTTCCTTCCCGTGCACTGTCCTTTGTGGAAGACTCAACTCAAGAAAGACATCTTTTACATGTTAAGGGTGCTGACTGCGAGATTGCACATTCAAGTTCCCGGAAAAATTTACACATAGTAAGAAGCTAACAATGCTCAGGTTATTGGTTTGATACTTCTATTCTAGTGGACTTCTTCTATAAAACTCAGCATTTGACTGTTATATTTTTGCTCAAGCTGTTTTCTAGTATCCTCAAAAATTGTGTTACCAGGTATCTGATAAGTCTTGTATTTTGTTATAGTCAGCACGTCTGATGGAGGAATTCCTTGAACTTGCCAAGGAAAACACAGATAAGGATCTGGAAACCTGTGGCATCCTTGGTGCTTTCCTTGTAAGATTTGCTCTTTAGTTTGAAAACAAGTAACACTTAATCTCATTACCATCATTTTAACACGGTTTAAGCTTTGGAGGCTTAGGTGGGGGTGTCCTGTACAAGCCTTTGAACCAAACTCACAGTCAAAGTTTTCTCCTAACATGTTTGTCGATGCTACACAAGAAATCCTTTCTTGTAGCCCCAAAAACGCCAGAAAAGTAGTTCTCATGGTTACTTTTGAAGCAACTGCATCGAACATCAGCAGTTCTCATCCTTCTGGTCATCTTCATTTTCTTTTTCAGAAGTTGCAGTGGCTTTTTGTTATGATCTCCAGAAAGGGAACCTTTCTTCCTAGACAATATTACTTCATTCTTCTACAATTTTTTACTCCATCCAATTTATGATTCACGTTCTCTTTCTTTGTATTTTCCACTTGTGTAATTGATGGAGAAGGGAGATGCATCCAAAGTTGTGTGTCCAGAAAGACCTGGAGACCAGAATTTGTTTTATCAGATAGCCCACTAAAATACAGCACTGTGTTTGCAGTAGACTTGACACTGCTCAGATTCACGATGCAAAAATCTGCACCTGAGATCCAAATTATCTTCACAAAGTAGATTATATGATTAATGTGTCATGGTTTGTACAGGACAAGGGTATTCTATATGTAACGACTTTGATCATACCCAAACAGGAGTCAACTTCTAATTCAGTGAGTTCCAAAGACCCATTTATTTGTTTTCGTGAAGTCCTATTTTACTTTTGGAGGTCCAAGTATCCGTAAATTGATTTCGTGATCAAATGACAGTGTGTGGCTAAGAATGAGGAGGAAGTGTTTGCAATACAACATGAACGCTCACTTATACCGGTTGGATGGATCCATGTATGAGATACAACTCTGACTACGCTTTTTTGCTTTCTTAATGCTGATTTCCTGACTCTGCTTTAGATTCCTAAGCAATCTTATTATTGACATATATCAATTTTTCAGTGAAGCAATACTGATTTAGCTTCATTTCTTCTGTCATGCCTTGCTGATTTCTGCTTTAGAGTACATGTGAGGGTGGTAAATCATGGGAGATTCTGGATTATCAGCCATATCACTACGAGATTACTTAGGACTTATTAATTGTAGGGACTAGAGAGTAGATTAAGTAGTTAATATGGATAGATAAAGGAAAGCTATGGGATTTGTACTGTACAGATAAGAAAGACGAGAGTGCTAGCCTGCTACCGCATAGTGGAGCAGTGGCGCAGTGTGAACTTTTTTTCTCTATTTATTCCTTCGTCCGTTTTTTGTCCATTTCCCTCCTCACTAAGATAGTAGTAAAACCTTTTCCGGTGTGCTACTTATTTCATTGTTCCCTGATGTGGATGAGGAAGATGGGGCAAGTTTCTGATACTTCTCTCTCCATACAAATACGTGTCCTTTTTGTTCTAAAGAAGATTCTGTTTATTTTTCAGACACATCCATCTCAGAGCTGTTTCATGTCATCCGTTGACTTGCACACTCAGTATTCATATCAGGTACTTGATTCTCTCTATCAAAATGCTAGTCTGTGCTCCTAGGTGATATAAGAGGACTAAAGAGATGATTAGCAAACTGAATATAGAAAAGAGAACACTTTTCTCTGTCTTCAGGACAACTTTTTTATTCTCTAATCTCCTCTATTCAGGACGACATAGTATATTGATGTTATCTGCATCAATTCCCTGCCTCAGTCCTGATCTTATTGTACTGTCTATGGTGAACAACAGTTTCGAATATTTTCAAGGCGATGGCAAACGGTTCCATTCCTGCCAGCCTCTCTTGCGGGGATGACTTATGATGTTTTGGCCATTCTGTTGTGACACTCTCTTTTAATGCCTAATCACAGGTCATGGAACCTGAAGCATTTGCAATCGTCATGGCTCCAACTGATGCATCAAGGTCTGCAAACATTTCGAATTTCCATAGCTGCGATCTAATTTATGAATGTTTACTACTAAGAAAAATAGCAAATAGCTTAACTGACATCTGTTAATCAACAATTTATAGCTGCAATCTGTTTATGGTTTCCATGCGTAGACTAGATACGGCAAATATATCTTTCGTAATCCTTGCAGCTTCAGCTTCTTCACCATAAATGTATGCATACATGCTCATTATCATTACCAGTCAACCTTGTTCATGCCCTATTCTTTTGGTCTCCTCGATGAAAGCAAGGTGCCTCTGCTTCAGAATTATTAGTGTGCACCTGATTAGGAGTGATTATTACATGCTCCTGGAGCATTGCTCCTGATGCATTTTAACAGTCGGATTGACCGCATAAGAGCCTCATGCATCCATCGGTTGAGATTCACTGAAAACAATGTTCAGGATTACTAAAAGAATCCCAAGGTTTGACCTCTGCCGGCTCTATTATTCGGAAGAAGTAATTTATGGGTGTTTTCAAAACACACGCATACGTTGCCCTTCTCCAATTTCTGCCGCTGGCAAAGTTGATATAGTCCAAGTTCTCCAAGAGGCTGCTTTAAAATGCCGTGCATATTGCCTATGCTTCTTCTATCTCACAAATTTAAAGTCTTCAGTCTCCCTGAGTACGGAGAAATCTAGAAAGGGACAAGAATGTTGTTTTCAAGGTGCAATAAGGATGAACGATCTTGGAAGGGCGAAAGATTTAACAATTCATCGATAATATATTTCTTCCATGTACGTGTATGCTCATGTGGTAATTTATATACGAAATGAACCCGTGTTAATATTGAATTCAGGAACTACGGCATATTCCGGCTATCGGAACCTGGTGGGATGAACGTCCTGAGAGAGTGCCGAGAAACAGGATTTCACACTCACAGGGAAACTGCTGACGGAGGTCCTATCTACGAGCAATGCGCTAATGTCTACACAAACTCGAATCTGAGATTCGAAGTTTTCGACTTGCGACAATGAAGCCCCACCAACGAAGTCGACCAAACCGGCGAGCTAGCGGGTGCGGTCAAGCAGGAAAGTATCTAGGAATTGTTCCCAGAATACACGGGCGACAGATCTCGGCCGGCATGTCTGTACGTTCTTGTGCTTCGCTCTTTGGGCGAGCAGTGGAAACATCGCGTGGACAACTAAACTCGGCTGGCTGTACTTGATTGATCCTTGTTATACTCCGTGACTCAAAACTCTTGTCTCGTCTGGAATGAGCATGAGTGGATCGTTTTATAATGCTTTTTATGGGGAACACGCACGTTGTATTTTCCTTCCAGCCGCTGTGCAGGCCTTGACCTTGAAGCTTCCTCCCCTATTCTCGGTCGTCGTATGAAAGTTCCCACAATGCGACCGAGAGGAGAGTTACCTAATCCCACTTCTCTTGCGTCTGCCTAAAATCCACAAGCATGAGCTGTGAAGTGCGAGATATTTCCTCTTAAAATATCCTTCCCCACTTCCATTTCGTTTTCAGAGAACGTGAACGAAAGGAAAAGAATTGCTTTCCCAGGAGGATAGGGTTACAAATAGTAAACACAACGAGAGGAGAATGAATTAGGGGGCGGCTACAAGGTTATTTCCTTCCATTCGTGTTGACATTTCATGCGGACCTCCTGCAGATTTTGTCTCGAGCGTCGGCAAATTATTAAGTAATCAATTGAGGAAAGTGGGTAGCTTTGAAAACAATGTTTCGGAATTTCTCTTATGGTGGTGGAGGTTCAACTTTTGCTCTCAAAAGTCGAAACAATTCACGTTTCAATCTTAAAGCAACTACAGTTGCTCTGATTATTATCCAATCTTTGATTAATCACGCAAAGGGTTTTGTCCTGCGAAACTATCATTCTCAAATGATCAAGAAAAATCAAACATGTCACTGTCTTGATGAGGGAAAGTTTATTCAAATTGGCTGTACATCATCATTTGGATATTGAAGAAAGCAAAAACCAAAATGGAAACTGCTAGTGCTACGATCTGAACATCCCGAATTCACTAATCAGGAATCGAAGCGAATTCGCCACCTAATCTCCTACGTCTACGTCTTGAAAATCTCCATGTCGAGTCAGGACTAATCATTCATCTCCCAGGACTTGATAACATCCCGGGGAAACAACGTCGACTGAACAAATCTTGCACGAATTGAATCAATGAATCAGTTGATTTCGATGACCCCTAAATGCTAATCAGTAATCCGCAGCGGTTGGCTCAAAATGGGTGCAGATTCTTGCTCAACCCATTGACGCTGGTGAAGAACCCGAGCCCCAGCAGGTCTCGCTTGTACGGCAAGTAGGACTTGCGCTTCTCCGACTCCTTCACGGCCCTGCTCTTCACGTAGTGCCTCTCGTGCGCCGACGGCGCCGCCGCCGTCGCCTTGCCCTTCCCCTTCCCTTTCTTCGCCTCCTCCGCCTTCGCCCCCTCTTTCCTCTCCGCGGCCTTATCCGTCGACCTCCTCGCCTTCTCCACGCCGCCGTCGCTTGGTTTCGCGTCGCCGTGAGGTTTCAGCATTACGACGGCGTCCCTCCCGTCGCTGTTGCTCCTCGGCAACAGGTCCCGGAACCGCCACATCTTCGAGGATCCGGTCGAGTTGCTCTTCCGGCAGCTCCCCGGCGAGGGCGGCGTCTCCTCCACGATCCTCGCCGTCCAATCGCAGTACGTCCCCCGCGGCTCGTCCGCCCCCGCTTCCGCGAACACCTTCTTCACGGGCGGCAGGAGGAGCGACGACAAAGGCTCCGGCCCGGCGGCGGCGGCGGCGGCGGCGTCGTCGTCGTCGGCGGCGAACACGAGGTCGCGGTTGAAGAGAGGGAAGAAAGGGCGGATCCGGCCGTTGTCGAAGACGTCGTCGGCCGAGACCGGGGAACCGTCCGGGTTGAGGCAAGCGAACTCGAAGTCCGAATCCCCATCTTCTCCGTCGTCTTCTTCCTCCTCCTCGAGCTGCGGCTTTTCCTCAGCGGACGCGGTCGCGGGATCTTCAGACCCATCAGGCCCGGCGCCCGAGAAGCCGAGCTTATCCTCGAAATCCTGCGCCAGCTCGTCGAAAGGCTCCGGCTTTGCGGTCGAGTAGTGAGGGTTGAAGGAGGAGGGAGAGATGGGCACGGCCCGATACACCTCCATCGTCTCTGGAGAACTGGGATTTTGCGTATGTGAAGATGACCGAGAAATGGGTCGAGCCTAGATAGAGCGTAGAGAGATGGGCGAGGAGGAGGAGGAATATATACCCAGGTAGGAGGTGGGGAATGGGGAGTTGGGAGATGCGTACGAAGCTTCAAGGCTTGCTGGCCTTACTATAAAAGCCGTCTGAACACGCGTTGCTTCTGTTCTGGTTCGTTCACGAGGAAATTTCACTTTCTTTTGGGGGCGGACGGGAAAAAGCTAAGCGCGTGCGAACGCGGTAGCTTCCGAACCGGGGCTCCGGCCCGAGCCCGGGATCCCGACCCGCGCGTTCGGGCGGGGACCGCGGGTTTGACTTTTCTTTTTTACTTTGGAGAAAGACGGTTTTCTCCTTTCTCTGTTGTTCGGATTCGTTAAGGTGGAGCCCGTCAAATGCGTGAGTGGCAAGGATGTTGATTCGTTAAGGCGGAGCACATTTCCTTTGCCTGAGCTCATGCATGACGTCACCCGCCGTGCGGCCTTCTTCGGTCGAATGACGTGGAAGTTACAAGGAGATTGGCCAACTGTGCTCCTTCTCCTTTTTTTTTTTTATTAAGTTGACGAGAATGTAGGCACGTCATTGTCATTTATAACGTAGTACGCATTTATTTTTCGGTGTTAACTAGTCAATCCGTTGCTTTTTTACCTTTTCATATTGAATCGTTATTGCTCATCCATCGTTAAAAAAAAAAAAAAAGTTTCCAGCAAAAAAATAATTCTGCCGTTAAATGGAGAATTAGCACAATGAATTTGCTTTCGTTGCTTGATCTTAGGGTTGTAATGCGTAATGCAATACTTTCTCCCCCTTCACGAGATGAACATTGAATTGCTTTCAAGGTAATATTTGCCCCTTCTCTTCTTATTTGTAGACATCAAATCCTTAGGAAAGTAAGGCCCTGTTTGGCAACCATCCAAACAGTGCTTGATTCTGATTTTTTGTTTCTAGAATCAGTTTGGGAACAGAATCGCGTTTGGTAAATTTTTGTCAAAAGCGGTTGGGAACAAATTTACTCCCGAGAATCGAGTTTTGGACAAAAATTTCGGAATCGGAAAAATATGATTCTCCGTTCGAAAATCAAAAAGAAAATCAAAAGTGCCAAATCAAAAAAAAAAAAAAATTATTTCTATATTTTATTTTTATTTCTTCCTAGTATGAAATATATATTTGTTGTATATAGAATACATATTTAATTTTATGTTATAATTTAGTATTTTTATTTATTACATATTGTAGGGATATTAGTATAGTTTATACTATGGTTTATTATTTACTATATAATAAAAATTGATTAGTTAATATTTTTATTACTTAGTATAAAAATATAATTAATCGGTGAATGGTTTATGAAAATTCAATATCAAATTTATTTTAATCTAAAAAGGTAATTAAAAAAGAATTGGAATAGAAATTTTATATAGTTCAAACGCGTTTTATTCTTTTTTCTATTCCGTAATCGAAATTTTATTTGTTACCAAACGCGTTTTTTTTACTCGGAATATCGAAATAATCATTTTAAATCGAGAATCGATTAAAAGCACGTAATCGTTACCAAACGCGCCCTAAAAGAGTTTCTCTTGTAATGGAACTCTACAGTTATGACTTATTTGTAGACATCAAATCCTTAGGAAAGTAAGAGTTTCTCTTGGAATGGAACTCTACAGTTATGACGTTACATGATAAAAATAATTATCACATTTGATTTCGCTATTCTATACATTAAACTCAAGTAATTTAAATAAATAAAAAAATCAGGCACCCAATCCAATTGCCCTTTCATGAATAAAGCTAATGCCTAATCTTAGGAGTAGAGTTGTCAACGACTAATTTGATAGATTGACATTCAGAACAAATCTAAGCTATTAATATTATGCGCCGTGGCAATCACTAACCAACTTGCTATACTTAACTACTTTTCAAATCTCCAATCGTAAGCAATTCGCGGATTAGAAAAATGTGGGCGGTTCCTTAATGTGCTTGCAAATCTAGAAAGTCGATATCGTTGACCCCCTACCAACCTGACATCCGCAGCTCAAATCCCGCTGGCATTTCGACATCCTTCCCTCCTCAGCACCGAAGAAGTGAATTAGTCTGATTCGATCCGAAGCTTCCAAGACCGAACGTGTAGTCAGAGGAGGCAACGGACCTGATTTGCTATGCAAGCCCGTCATCACCCGATCGCATTTCCCCTCCTTTTTGGGTTCAATTGATCAGCAAATCCGCCAAGTAATCTTTTGGTTTCGGACGATGGAACTCCATGGAATAGAAGTCATTTTCAGTTGTTTCAATCGACTAAAACCTTTGATCAGGAACGAGACGCCATCAAGCCTTATTTGTTGAAGATGGGCCTTGGGTACGCTCCCCAGACTCGAGCCCCAGGGTCCCAATCAGGGCAATGGGGGTCTTCGGTTCCCGAACCTGGTCAAAGGGACCCTAGGGCCTAATCTAAGCATATAGGGCTATCACCCTGGATCTAACCATATTGTTAAAACATATAGAAGTATCAACAATTCGATTTGTATTTTCGGGAAATCTAAATCAAATCGAATCGTTTGGATATACATTAATTTTGAATCAAATCATGACTCGAACTAAATATAACCCGAATTGAAGAGTCGGCTTGATTCAACTTTTTGATTTTTTTTTTTCCCATTATTAAGGAGAGGTTTAGTCACAAAGGAAAGAGACAAAGGAAAGAGATCGTGTAAATTGTAATATCAAGAAGAAGGGAGACTTTCAGTTTGGTTCAATCCTAATCGGAATAAAAAATAATAATTTTTTCATTATCCAAACCGAAACCCAAATCAAACTAAATAAAAAATGCACGAAAATTCGGTTCAATCCATTTTAGTTCTAATTTCAATTTGGTTTTCCGATTTGGTTTTGACATCTCTATTGAACATGAAGGTCCTGGTCCAAGTAACAAGGTCGTAGGTCCTGTGGTCGAATTGGGGAGTTGGGATCATGGGTTTAACCTTGAGTGCTGTGTCCAATCCTCGATGACACAGGTCCAAGAGTTGTGATTCCCGAGTGTAGCTCTTAAGGTCCCAAGTTCGGGTGCCAATTCCCAAATTTGATCAATGAGTATGCAATTCATTTGAACTCGTGAATAAAGTGGACCATCCTCCACGTATCACAAATCAAATGGTCACATACTCTAGTATCATTGTGAGTGGAGCTTTGTGGCATTAGGGTGAAAAGTGACTAATGTAGAATTGATGACAGAACCGGTTCATAGAAGTGGTGTCATGGCATTTGTGTTGGAAGTACTATGATAGAATGGTTGAACTTAAAGAAGATTCGAAGGAGTTGTTAGCCTCCCATGTACAGGCTGATTGAGAGTTGCTGTAACTTTCTTGATGAGGTCATGATAAACGAAAAATCGTATTATTGTATTGAAGTGTTTTGTGTATCTTGCTTGAGGGATGCCCAAACTAATCTAGCGTGATACAATCTTATATGAGGATGCACTTAGTCATACTATTTTTAAAAACAACTATAGAAGGAAATCTAATATGGTGTTTATGGCTCATCAGGTGCCCTAAGGGCTATTTCGCCATCAAGAATTTATCTGGCCGTGAGACGCGAAAAACTCATGACATCGGATGGCTAGGACGGGCGTTGCCACGATCTAGTCCAATCAAATTCCACGGCCGCGGTTGGTGGAGAAGACGACGTGGGGACGAAGGGGAGTTCGAAGGAAGGGGCGGGAAACAGTAATGGAGCCGCAGTACGTTGCGGGGTAGCCCGAGAGACAAGGAGAGAGCGCTCGTTTTCCCTTTAAAATAAAGATTCCTCAAAAAAAAAAAAAAAAAAAAAAACAATAATAAAAAAAGAGAGGTAGTTAGTTAGTTAGTTAGTCTGTCAACAGAATCGTGCCTGCCAGTAACCCTCCCGCCACTCTCCCCTCCCCACCGCCAAAAAAAGAAAGAGAATAAGAATTGACATATTGTTCATGTCGAGCCATTACCATCCTTCCCTTCCCTTCCCTCCCTCCCTCTCTCTCCCTAAATTAAACCATCTCTCAGAATTTCAAGGGTTGGCAATCCCTCCTTCACTCGATCCTCTTTGCCAAAATTCATCCTCTCTCTCTCTCTCTCTCTCTCTCTCTCTCTCTCTCTCTCTATCTCTGCGCCTCTCATCCGACACCATTGTTTGCTCCGCCCTGACCCAGGCTCCGTTTGATTCCCCATGTCTGATTTCCTGCCGCGCCATTTCTCTTGTTCAAGGGCGGGGACGGTCCGCACGATTCGCACGCCCGCAATGCGCCGCGTCTGATCGCTCGCTCTCCCTTGTCGGAAACCCGGAATTGTGTGGCGTTACCTCGGTTTCCCCGAGAGAGAGAAGAGAGAGGGGCGGGGCGGGGTGGGGGAAGAGAACGGGAGCATGCTCGCCGCGGGCAACCCGAGTTGCGCGGGACCGTGACGATCTGTTTGATAAAACTGGGCTGTAGAAAACCCGTCGGAATTCTGGAATAAAAAGGAAGGGCGATCGTAATGTCTAGCGTCAGCTCGACCACGATCCAAATTAACACGACCGGGAGCCCGAACGGCTCCGCTCTCGTCTCCCCGCCGTCGCCACCGGCCTCCTCCTCGTCCCCTCCGTCCGCCAGTGGCGACAACATGTCCTTATCGGGCGCGGCCCCGCCGACCAGCTCGACTTCTCCACCCGCTTCGCCGCCGCCGTCTCCACCGGCACCGAGTAGTCCCAACTCGTCCGCCTCCTCGCCTCCTCCCAATTCGAGCGCCTCGCCTCCTAGTACCCCGCCGCCGTCGAGCTCCTCCCCACCGCCAACGCCCCCGGCAGCACCCCAAGCAAAGGCGCCTCCTAAAGCTTCCCCGCCGCCGGCGCCTGCCTCTAGTTCGGGTTCCTCACCACCTTCTCCACCGCCCACGCCTCCAGCATCTCCCCCTCCCTCCCCTCCGCAATCTTCGGCTCCTTCCGGATCGCCTCCACCTCCCGACCAGCTTTCACCTCCTCCGCCTCCCGCACCGGCGAGTGGGACAGGTGCGGTGCCAGCACCAGCTATTAGTCCCCCTCCGCCGACTTCCAGCACCGGACCGTCTCCTCCCATAGCATCTACTTCCCCTCCCCCGCCTTCGGCTCCTACAGCTAGTGGATCGCCACCCGCAACACCTACCAATTCGACTCCCACAACGAATTCTGGGTCAACTCCTCCATCTCAAACATCCAGCAGAATTCCGACTTCCACCAGCAATTCCACTTCAGGAGGATCAAGCACACCCTCATCAAGCACTTCCACTGTCGTCGGCGCGGCAGTTGCCGGAGTCTTTGTCGTCGCCCTTATCGCTCTGGTTGTCTTGGTACTTAAGCGGAAAAAGAGAAAAGAGGGGGCGTTTGCCTCAAAGTATGTCCCGCCCTCTACCTTGTCACCGCAACCAGGTAAAAAGACCGTTGGCTCTTTTCTCTGATATTGAGTGCATATTCGTATGGATTTGATATTCTCCTTCTCACCCTCTTATGCAGATAAATATTACTACGGGCAGCAATCGCATATGATGGGCGGAACTGGCCATTCAGGTCCCTACTATGGGTCGCAAGGCCAGAATTCATCTATCGAAAACAGCTTCGGGAGTCAGAGGGGAGGAGGGAACATGTACCACGGAGGTGGAGGAGACTCCAGTGTAATACCAAGCTCAAAGAGCTTCTTCACTTATGAAGAATTGATGGAAATAACCAATGGATTTTCTCATCAAAATATCATCGGCGAGGGTGGCTTCGGGTGCGTTTACAAGGGTTGGCTATCGGATGGGAAACTAGTTGCTGTCAAGCAGCTCAGGGCAGGCAGTGGACAGGGGGACAGGGAATTCAAGGCCGAGGTAGAGATTATCAGTAGGGTTCATCATCGGCATTTGGTGTCTTTGGTGGGCTATTCGATGGCCGAGAACCAGAGGCTGCTTATATACGAGTTCGTCCCTAACAAAACCCTCGAGCACCATTTGCACGGTCAGCAGAGCCTTGCCTTTTCTTTTCGTCGCCCAAGAGTTTTCTTTCTCATTTTAATACTCACAAGCACACTGGCTTTTCACATCAGGGAAAGGATTGCCAGTTCTGGAATGGACCAAAAGAGTCAAGATCGCCCTAGGCTCTGCAAAGGGTCTGGCATACCTACATGAAGATTGTACGTATCTCACCTGTAATCAAGAGCGATCGCATATGACCCCATCACAGTTACTCATAATGTCCAGGAACTCCTTAATTAATACATAGGCAAATTGAAGTGGAAAGAAGCATCCATTACGCTGTACTAATCTATTCTATATCCATGCTAGCATACATCAGCCCTATTAAGGTCATATAGGGTAGGATCTGTGACAATAGAGTTTTTCAAAGTACATAAAACCCTTCTTGATATAGCATGAATAGGTCACGACTCATATCCTCAAAAGCTAAAGGATAGCATATCTAATTACGCTTTCCTCGTATCTTATGTTCTACAGGCCATCCAAAGATTATCCACCGAGACATTAAGTCAGCAAACATTCTGTTGGACGATGCCTTTGAAGCACAGGTATTTATATGCTTCACTTGTCAACCCCTATCTCTTCATGCCAATATGTACTTTAAGTACGTTAACAGCTAGGGGGTTCTAATATGTCATCTTCTCAAACACAGGTAGCAGATTTTGGACTGGCCAAACTAACGAATGACGCCAATACTCATGTATCCACAAGAGTCATGGGGACATTTGGGTGAGTGTTATTTGACAGATCCTTAACATAAAAGCATTGAGATCCACAGTAATTTTTCATCTCAACTTTCAGTACTCTTCTCTGTCAAATAATAATACGGTTTATGAATAAGGATGCATACAGGAACTGATGTTTTATAGAGAAAATTGCGTAGAACAGGGTAGAAGGATCAAATATCAGGGTACTCGGCGCCTTACGTAGTATATTTTTTAGAACTAAAAGAATTCTCAGCTCGCTGTTAGCGCTTCCATTATTTCTATTTATCACCAGAGGGTAAAAGACTGGATTTCTGGTCTTTGTTAATGATATCAGAATTCCAAAATCACCAACATGTTGAATGCCAGGATTCCTCAACTTTTTGTTCCAAATGTCAAGTGCAGTCTGCTTCATCAGAAGAACATGAGTTGGGTTGCGTCACTTCTGTTGCTCTTTCTTCAACGTTTCATTTTTGACTCACAGGTACCTGGCACCTGAGTATGCATCTAGTGGGAAACTGACGGATAGATCAGATGTGTTCTCCTTTGGGGTTGTGCTTTTAGAGGTTATCACTGGCCGTAAACCTGTTGATGCAACTCAGCCTTTGGGTGACGAAAGTTTGGTTGAGTGGGTAAGAACAATGCAGAAATTTCTGCTTTTCAGATTGTTCACGAATGCCGTGTTGCATCATTGAAACAACCAGGATTTTTGGTTTGGTCCTAGAGTAACTTCTGTATTATTTACAGAACGTTAGTGGCTCTATCACTGATGGAGCTCGAATTTCCATTAATGACAAAAAAGTTGTTGGAGGAATTGCATGCGATTCTTTTTTTAATAGGAAAAGAGTGAATGAAGAAAGATAAATGAGCAATTTAACTTCAAGCACAAAATACTGACCACTATGAACGCTCTACCGTCAAATAACAACTTGCTGATCTGATAATGGCAGGCTCGTCCATTGCTACTCCAGGCCCTTGAAACTGGGGACCCAAGCGAGCTAGTGGATCCACGGCTAGAGAAGAATTATGTGGAGGGTGAAATGTTCAGAATGATCGAGGCAGCTGCGGCTTGTATACGCCATTCTGCTGCAAAGAGGCCTCGTATGGCTCAGGTAGTTGAACTGATGAACTCAACCTACACTACTTTAAACTGGTTCGCATATTCTCAAGCAAAAGTGACTGATCATCAAAATTATGTGGAGAGTTTGCTTCATTTGAGCTACTTTATTTGTTCAGATATGGTCATACAACTTTTTCATTATCTACCTACTTTTCACTTGGAATGTAATCTCCACTGGAATTCAAACAACTAATCATGTGACATTTAATTCAGGTCGTAAGAGCACTTGACAGTGAGGGCGACATGTCTGATCTAACAAATGGGGTGAAATATGGTCAGAGCACCGTCTATGATTCAGGCCAGTATAGTGAAGATATAATGAAATTCAGAAGGATGGCTCTTGGCAGCGGCGATTCCTCAGACTACGGACCATATAGTGGAGATTACAGCTCTAGAGAGGTTTCTGGGGCTCAAAAGATTCCGTGGAAGTCTGGGGACAGCTCGAACGAGTTCACAAGCGGTGAATCCGAAACTCGAGCTATGAACCCACTGAACTCAGAGAAGCGATTTCCTGGGGCCCAAGGGGGTCACGGCATGCGTAGGTTCAGTTGACGACAAGGACCTGCACATCTGTGTACGAAGCTCCTTTCCACTGAATATGTCGAACGTACGGCAACAGCGGGAGGCCTCGGCTGAATGTAAGGCCTCAGCTTGATCTTCCCGTGAGATTATTGACTAGGACACCGATGTGTGATAGATATGTTGTTTCGTTTTTGCTTCCCCCTAGTGACTGGCGGTATTGGTCGGGGGCACGGGAAACATGTAGATTGTGAGTCGGATTCAAGAGACCCTTTCGAGTGACAAAAGAAGCATGCACCGCACTAGGAGTTGATCATGTTAATCCGCGGGTACATTCGCTACAATAAGCTATTGAGAGTGACCCCATTGTGATTTTTTTGCTAATCTTTTTTGGACTAAGGAAGTGGGTGTCTGGTTATAGTTTCTAACCAGGTTCTGGGATTGCGGCCTTGTCTTGATTTTAACTCTAACTCGATGTTCAAAGAAAAAGTTTTCCAGATTTGCTTATTACTCACGTGACATGGGAATCCAATCTCTCGATTCTAAACTCACTACTGAGAGCCTCTCGTTCCAACGAGTGCAGGGGAGACGGTTTCGAAAGGCAATCAAGGGAAATCAATCAGTTCCCCGTAACGCTGCGCGCGAAACGATGCGACCGATGAAGACGTCCCTCCAGCTGAATCTTGAAGAAGAGGGAAGACAAAAAAAAAAAACACGTTCGTTCGGATGCGATGTCTGATCGTACGAAAACATCGAACGGATCCGGGGAGCAAAGATCGTGTGAACAGAGAGTAGAGACCCTGCTCAAATCCTCTGTTTTTCACACGGATCATTGTCGATGAAGAGTTCATTATACTGGCGAGTCATTCCTTTTTGGAGATTAAAAAGAGAAAGTGGTCGCTAAAGAAAGATTTGGTGAAGGAGTGCGAGCGAGTCTAGCCCCGATCTGTGACCCTTATGAAATGAGTACCCATTCCACCTCTAAAAATCAAATAACGAGATTGATAGTTAGCAAATTTAAACATACATGATGAACAATACTTGATTATATATAAATAATAATGGTCATAAATTATACTTAAGAAGGAATTACAAGTAGTAATTAGCAAAAATATTAACCATCTGAGATCATTCCATTCTATTCCATTCAGTTCTGTCGTACCAAGCTCAACATTATAGAATCACAGACTGTGGTGATTAGGCAGGCCTAGCTTGATAGAGCTAAACGTAATATTAGGCTTAGATCTTGTTCAAGTGCTCCCATGCGAGCTTCGTCATAAGTCCAGCCATCCATGGGCTCCCTCCAGTTTGCCCAAGTGAAATCGACCCCAAGATCGCTTTTGAATGGGGCTTGGATAAGGCTAGTTAATTATACTCCGGCAGCACTGATCGGACCCGAGCCAAGCCCGATCCGGACCGAAGATGTCATGTATATTTTTCGGAATGCTTAGGCAACAAGTTATGGCTGCCCGGATCGGGTACAACGACTCGACTGGACCAAGAAATTCCCCTCTTCCATTATCCATATAACAATAGAACAAGCTCTACGGAACTACTACCAACCATTACAAGCAGATAGATCAAAAGAAAAATTCCTGATAGAACTACAATCCATCACGAGACATGACATACACTTGAAGCTACGTATTCTCTCCTCCGATTCGAGTATACCAATACACCATCATGGGCCGACCCTGGGGTCAAAGTCATAGTCATTAGAAGGCATCGTCTTGTTTCCTTTCTTGAAGTCGAAGGTAAACCCACCATCTGATCCCGGTTTACTGTTGTTGTTCCCTTTGTACTCTCCATACCTGACCGGCCTATTGGCCGTCCGCAGATTCTTATGATCAAACCCGAACTCAATATCGATCTCTTTAGGGAACCGAGCGCCACCGGCGCCAGCGGCAGCCCCTGCCTTAACTGCCTTTTTCTTGGTCACTCCCTTCGGCTTCTCGTGGCGGCGACCGCAGAACCGGCCGAGGCAGCAAGCCACGGCAGACACCAGGACTACCACGGCCAGGACTATGAAGACCCCCCCGAAGGACCCATCAGAGTGGGGCCGGGACGTGGGCGGTGGCTGCCCCGGGACGTTGTAGGGGTACATCATGAGAGGCTGCTGGGGGGTGGTGGTGGTGGTGGTGGTGGGCTGCTGCTCTAGCTGTGATGCCATGGTGCTGTGTGTTGGGACTGAGAAGAGGAAAATGGAAGCGCTAGGGGCTGCGTGTTTATACGAGTGACCAGCGCTAGCAGCGTCACAATCTGCTTTGTTCTTTGAGTGAAGGCAAAGATGGATTTATTATACGAAAAAGCATTATTGCCTAGGACGAAGGGCGAAGTGCATGTGTTGAGTCCTATTTTAAGCATTTCTTTCTCAATTATTTTGTTTTTGTGGAGTATAAACAAAGAGGAAGATACGTTCTTGGGGTAATAAAGCAGGAGATAAAGGTGCAAAAGAGATCTCTTGGTTCTCTTTGCTGCGGAAGAAAGCGGGGGCGGAGTTGCTTGGAAAGGAGAGAAAGTGGGATTTTGGAAGCTTTATTTGGTTCATGGAGACCAGCGTTAGGCAAATCGGCATGACCATGAAGACCCCCAAGCCAACTCTTTTTGACCCTTATCTTTGAATGATTGTGAGAACAGGGAACTTGCAATTGATGTGCGGCCAAGAAACTTCAAAGGACCCCTTTGTCAGTGGTGGGCTAAGGAGGGCAATTTTTTTTTCCATAAATGGAGACACAAGCATTCAAACCTGAAGTGCTTTTTCACCCTAAGATAAAGCATTCAGTTGAACATGTTAAGCTTTGGAGTTGTCAGGGGCATGACGGGTTTATAGCTTTTGCCGTTGATCTGTGTAGTCGTCCCCTCGCACTTCCTGACCTAGATTCCAAAGAGATGAAAAATCATTTTCGCCATAAAACGGATGAGAACCTCCTCTTTTAGATTCGACCTTCAATTTGCGAGAACGGTGATATCAAGGGTAACAAAATGAAACGTACAAACGACATAAGCTTACTAGCTACAAAGCTTAAGATAGATGATCATGTGGCGACTTATCTGATTCATCAACAATCGTCCGATCAAATAGACAGTAGTGTGAAGACAATCTTTACATATAGTCGCCTCCTTATTTGAAAATGATCGAATCCGTGATAATGTCCTTTTGGGATTGGATTGTCATGGGGATCGGTGAAAGCAAAGATTGCAATGGGTGCCCCAAATTTCCAATTCCCAAAGCAGGCAAGCTTACGACAGGAGACATGATGGGGCCGTGCTTTGGGGCTAATTGTGCGTCTTTATTCCTTGCTTTTGCAAAGAGGATTCTCTCTGCTCGAGAGCTCAAGTGCGCCTCTAAGGTGGGTGTCTCCTTCCTCTCTTTTGATTGATTAGAGAGCCCTGGAAAACCCATTTTCCTAGCCACCGCTGCTATTATAGCATCGCAGTATAGTGGCAGGATCCATGATTGATCAAAAGCATCCAGGAGTTATCATTTGATGCCAAGCATCAATAATTGTTTCATCCTATCGCAAGCAGTCAGAATGAGTTATTTCTTTCTTAAAGTGAACTCACACCAAGGCTTTTTAGCACATCGAATAGCAGAAAAAAGAAGGAGGATTTTTTAAAGATCGGTTCAATGAAGAGTACATCGGAAAGAATCAATTGAAGCATGGAATAAGTGTTGCCAGGTATTGGACTCATGAAAATCTAAGATAGGTGTGCTGTTACACAACCTCGGCTCTTTATTCTCATTATTTAAAAGGGATGACTGTCAATCTCCAAAAGCTATTGAATCAATACCTTGAGACTCTTAAGCCTAAGTGATTTATTTATATGGTCCATTTGAAGTGGCAAGTGAAGAGCATGTTCGTAGAAATAGCTCATCTTATTGAATAAGAACTAAAATTTAATCCTTTGATGTTGTGAGGCCTTGAGGAGGGGAGAGAGTGTTTAGGGTGTGTTTGTTTAAAATTGTTTATGTTCCTTGGAATACAAATTTTTGTTCTTTTGTTCCGAAAAACAAAAAAAAAGAACAGAAACCCGTTTGTTTACACTTTTGTTCCCGAGAACAAAAAATCTATTTTTTTGTTTCCGAGAACAAATTTGGAACAGAAATAAGAAGTAGAAAAAACTTATTTCTTGGTTCTATGAACACTTCCGAGAAACACTTCTTTTTCTTCTTCTTTTTTCTCTTTCTTTTCTTTTTCTTTTATTCTTCTTCTTCTTCCTTTTGCCGATCACCAACCTTGGCCATGGCCGGCGCCAACGACCGACCAAACGAAGGTCGACGACCTCGCCAACCCCTAGAGAGGCCGAGCCACAGTGAGGCTCGTCGGCCCGAGCATCACCGTGGCTCGCCATGCCCGCGCGAAGCTCGACCTCGCCTAGGCTGGGCGAGGCCGAGCTCGCCCAGCCACTAGCGAGGCTCGGCCTCGCCGAGCCACCTCCAGGATGGCGTCGCTTAGCAGTGGCCTGGCGAGGCTCAACCTCCCTAGCTGGTGCAAGACCAAGCCTCGCCAAGCTAGGGCGAGGCCGACCTCGTGCCGCTTAGGTGAGGTGAGGCCTGGCAAGGCTTCACCGAGGCTAGATTGGCCTCCGACGAGCTCGCCAGATGTTGCCCATCCAATCGCCGACCACGGCGATGGCTGGCAATTAGCCAAAAAAAAAAAAAAAAAATAAAATAAAATAAAAATATTAAAAAATTAAAAGAAATAAAAAAATTATACAAGTTTACCAAACGTGTTTATATTCTTTTTCTATTTCGGGAACAAAAATTTTGTGCAATTACCAAACGCATTCTTCTGTTCAAAAGTTGTTCCTCAAAACGTTCTTGGGAATAATCTTTAAACAAAAACGTTACCAAATGCGCCCTTAGAAGACTACCGAAAAAGGAATGTATATGGAACCCTAATCTTGCCAACTCTTACCTTCATGTAGATTTCACCTTGCCTTTTTATAATAGAGCAAGGTCATAACAAACTTCCAATGATATCTAGAGCCATTCATATGGGATCAAACATGTCAAGATATAGTGAAATCCATCTCATCATTCATAGAATGCTCAATGATTATCGAACTCGTCATGATGATTAGAAAATAATTAGAATGGTGGGTTGGTTCCTACTGGCTAAACGGTTGATTAAATAGGTGTGGATCCCCAATCCATGTCAGGAGCCCATTCCCTCGTCTGATGGGTTGGTTTCTTTCAAATTATCTCGTTGATTAGTCCGATCCATCTTTCCATGAACAAATAAAGTAAAAGCGGAACTCTAACTCACCGAAAATCGGTGGCATCACAACAAGAAGTGACCAAAAGAAAGACAAGAAAGATCTTACACCAACCAAAACCAAACCAAGAACTCCAAATCGTCACCAAAACACTACCATCCCTTCCGTGTAATTAAAAGCAGGTGCTCTCAGCTGCATATAATTTGCATCCCTTTGATCCATCTACCATGAACAAGACAACAACACTCATGGACAATATCATGATGTTCCTCCTCCTCCTCTTCTTACCTTCGACATGTCTCTCTCTCTCTCTCTCTCTCTCTCTCTCTCTCTCTCTCTACAGACTTTAAATAAACTCAAAAAAAAAAAAAAAAAAAACACAGTTTTTCTGATAAACGTTGTGTGAAGCAAGAACACTTATTGGCAAAATTATTGGCAAAAGCACATTTGAGCCTTTATTTCTTCTCGTGTGTATGCAATTTGAAAGTTTCTTCTGAAACACTGCAAACATATAGATCGAATTCCACGACCCAGATGGTATTTTTGTTTCAATTTATCATCCGACGAGAAAAGAAAATGTTCTGCTATAAATGGAGTTATCCCATTTCCTGTTTCTAACTTTCTGCTTTTTTTTTCTTTTGGTTTCTTTTGATTTTGCTGTTCTGCAGCTGGTGCGACCGTCGGAATATGCTATGGCCGAGTCGCGAACAACCTCCCCCCGCTATCCTCCACCGTCGAACTCCTCAAGTCGAACCAAATCCCGAACGTCCGCCTCTTCAACGCTGAGCCGGCAATTCTCCGATCCTTCAACGGCGCCAGGATCAGCCTCATGATCGGCGTCCCCAATGAGGACCTCCCTGCCCTGGCCTCCGGAACTGCAGCCACCGCCATCCAGTGGCTCCAATCCAACATCTTCGCTCACGTCCCCCCGAATGAAGTCCGATACATTGCCGTCGGCAACGAGATCTTCCTCAAGGACCCTTACTTCACTCCCCACGTCGTACCTTCAGTCATCAACCTCTACAGCGCTCTCCGAACCTTAGGCCTCTCGAAGAGCATCAAGCTGTCGTCGCCGCAGGCGGCTTCGGTGATCGTCAACACTTACCCTCCCTCGTCGGCGACGTTCGATCCCAGCCTCCGTTCAGCCATCATCCCGCTCCTGCAGTTCCTGCGCGACACCGGATCGCCGTTCATGGCGAACGTGTACCCGTACATCAGCTACTTGAGCGAGGCGAGGCACATGGCGCCGGACTATGCGCTGTTCAGGGGAGGAGGGGAGCCTGTCCACGACGGCGCGCTGGCGTACGACAATATGTTTGACGCCAGCGTGGACGCGTTCGTGTGGGCGCTGGAGAGGGAAGGGTTCGGAGGGGTGGCGGTGGTGGTGGCGGAGACAGGGTGGCCGACGGCAGGAGGGGAGGCGGCCAGCGCGGTGAACGCGCTGGCGTTCAACGGGAACGTGGCGAGGCGGGCGGCAAGCAATGCCGGGACGCCGAAGAGGCCCGGCGTGGGCGTGGAGGTTTATCTATTCGGACTGTTTGACGAGAACGAGAAGGTCGGCCAAGAGTACGAGAGGCATTTCGGCATCTTTGGCCTCAATGGCGCCAAGGCCTATAATTTGACCTTCAAATGAGTTTTTTTTTTTTTTTCCTTCCATGATATAGTAAAGAAGACGGTTGATGACTGAAATTAAATTTATATTTGCTGGCCAAAAAAGGGCAAAATATATTTTCAAGGAGCTAGAAAACAAGATAAATAATTTTTTTTATTTTTTTATTAAATGCATTAGGTAAAGGAATACCTTTTTCTTTTAAGAAGCTCAAACCAGACTGTTTCTGAGATTCGGGTTTTATTCACCCAGCAAACCAAATTCAAAGTGATGCAATGTAATCCAGAACGGAGGATTAACCTGAAAATCCAAATTCTCTGTTTGCACACAGAGGAGCTGCGCTTTGATGGGGTAATGCATTTTGCTATGTGGCTAAGCTGGACTCCGTGCGTTCCGAGCTGCATCCAGTTTCTGTCCGAACCGGATTTCTCAACCATAAGAGCAAACTCGCTAGGCTGCTGTCGACTGTTGAGAAACAATTCACCTGTGACCTTGAAAGGAGCCGACATCTTTGAAAACTATGGGTTTGGAGGGTGTGTCGATTGCTTTGTTTCGCCTTGCAAATTATGCGATTCCCCCGTTCACTATGTCTGAGCAGTACTTTCTCCAATCCTGCTGGCTGCTAGGCATGTTCCTTGTCTTGGAATGGGGAATGAATTTCTGGAGCTGCTGTCCATCGCTAAGCTCTCAAAATCACTTTATCTTGTTCAGATCGACCGTAGCAACAGTGTAGCAATCAACAGGTCCTAGAATGATATCGACTTGCGCTTTGTTTAGCATTAGGTGGTGAGACGAGAAACGGAGGTGACAACAGGGAGATGGAGATGGTTGACGGTGCTTCTCATGATCAAACAACCCTTCTTTCTTCAGAGAACAGAGACTTCCTCGTCCGTGACAAGGGCAACCAGGTATCATTACGAGCAATTGGACATGGATATCTTAATTATACAGTTTTAGTCGGCCCTGAAGAACCTGCCGTCGGAGAAGCCGGAGAATTATTCTCAATTTCCCTAGGCTTATCCGGTCTATGGCTGTAGTGACATCGTCGAAACCTGTGCTTATTTGCAATGAAACTCTTTCAGAATAAACTGACGTTAC
This sequence comes from Eucalyptus brandiana, assembly GCA_014182725.1. Lineage (NCBI taxonomy): Eukaryota > Viridiplantae > Streptophyta > Magnoliopsida > Myrtales > Myrtaceae > Eucalyptus > Eucalyptus brandiana. Next base: position 39,317,204 of record CM024669.1, read on the forward strand.
TTATTGCTGGGCTTTACTCTCAGAATTTAGAAAGATAAGAAAACTTGAAAGATCTGAAACAATGTGATATGGATTCTGTTTTCCTGATATCGTTCCGTTAAAATCGCCGATTTGACAACCAAGATTATAGGCTTGTATTCCTCTGGCTCCTGGTGCCGTCCTTGTTGCCGTTTCAACCGAACTTTGATCGAAGCTTTCACGGTTCTCTCATCGAGAGGTGGCTTCGAAGTGGTGTTTCTCTCATCTGACAAGGATGAGGAATCGTTTCGCAACTCCTTCGCTAAGATGCCTTGGCTGGAGATCCCTTTTTCTGATTCGGTGACCATCGCTAGCCTTAAGAATCTATTTAAGGTCCACTCAGAACCTCATCTCCCAGTACTCGACTCGCCTGGGAAGGTCTTGACTGATCAAGGGTTCAGTCTTGTTGGGGACTACGGAGTCGATGCTTACCCTTTTATGGCCGAAAGGATCGATTCCTTGAAAGAGGAAGAGAAGGCTACTAGGAAGAGAAGGCTACTAGGAAGAACCGGTCCTTGAGCTGTATCTTGGTTTCTCCCTCTTACAATTATTTGATTTCGAACTATGGAATCAAGGCAACTTCGGCTCGCTCTCTTTTCCAAACGACCTAACAAGTCTATCTTGGCGGGTAAGTAATTTGGCAGTTTCCTGTATCTGAGCTTGAAGGAAGGATTGTTGGACAATACTTTCATGTTCACGAACTCCAGTCGTGCACAGAATTCACTCCAGAACTCGTACATGATTATGAGAAGCTCAAAGAAAGAGGAGAGAAGTCTGAGATCGTAGTAATTCCTCTGGACTCCGAAGAAAGCGACTTTGAACAAGGATTCAAGACGATGCCTTGGGTAGCCTCGCCTTTTCGTGTCGAAAGTTGTCACAGGCTTGCTCGGCATATCAAACCGGGCACCCTTCCAGGACTAGCTATGATCTGACCAGATGGGAAAACCTTGTATCAGAACGTGGTTGAATTGATTGAAGAGCACGGAGTCGAGGTCTAGCCCTTTACGCCTGAAGTGCGTGCTGAGCTTGCTCAGATTGCATGGACAAAGAACGGATGGCAGACACTCGAGTGGTTTTAGTTTTGGAGTAACGAGATTTTGTGATCGACTGAGAAGGTTCAAAGGTTAGCCCGTTCGTTCGTTCTGCATAAAATAAACTTTGATGGTCTACTAATGTATGAATCAACAGGGCAAGTAACTCTACTAACGACCCGTCTTTCTATTGAATTTGTTCCTCCACTAGATCCCGGTTCCGGCCTTGGTGGGGAAGAACATCTTGCTCTATTTCTCAGCACACAGGTGTCGCCCGTGCCGCGCCTTCTTGCCAAAGCTTCTCGAAGCATACGAGGAGATCAAGGCGAAGGATGACACTTTTGAGGTCATCTTCATCTCCAGGCATCATGACCGAGCATCCTTCGACGCTTACTTTGCAAGCATGCCTTGGCTAGCGCTCCCGTTCGGCGACCCGAGAAAGAACTTCGTCCGCGAGAAATTCAGAATCAAAGGCATTCCTGCTGCCGTAGCTCTCGATGCCGGCGGCCAGACGGTCACTGAAGAGGTGCGGAGGCTCACAACTGCTCATGGGCCGGCAGCTTATCCCTTCACGGAAGAGCATTTAAAGCGTTTGGAGAGTCCCGAATTGTGACGAACGGGAGAGGAGGGTAACATTCAGTAAATTTAAAGATAAAAGACTGCAAGACTCCTGTAAAGAGGTGAGAAGAAATTTAATTTTTAAGTTCAATTAATGTAAACTACAATTAGCTAAATTTTAAATAGTAATTCTGATTTTATCTAACATCCCCTTGAACTCAAAATGACTTTAAAGAAGTCAACAGGAATTTGGAAAAATGATCTAAAAAACGCTTGGTTAGACGTGGCTTGCTGAGGATATCACAGCATATGAAGTAAATAACAATCAATTTAAACGTGGTGCACTCAAGGAAAATATCATTGTGTTATATGTATAGTACTTCAATTGTCACAATGAATGATTGTTCCTCTATTATGACGCACCATCATGTCTTTTAAAATAATTTCAATACTAGAATGATTAATATATCTTGTTACACTATGAAATAAGTGAATTACCAAAAAAGAAATAGTAGCCAAATAAGTGAGTTGGCCAAAAGCAATAGTGGAGCGACAATCTAGAAAAGTGGAGGTCATGAACTAAGGTGTTATTGATTAGGTTAGGCATTATTAAATTTAATCCCTATGACCATGCTCTGATGCTATGTTCAAAAGCCCAACTTGAAAGCATAAGATAATAGCTAGAATGAGATCGTACGTATTTTAATAAAATATAAATCCTATTGTCAAGTAAGTATGCAGGATGTTTTAACAGCACTCTCACATGCAAGCCAAAGTAGGAGTAAATTTGACTAATAGAGTGAATGCACAGGCGAGAAGGAGTAGAAATTGGTTGTAATAGCAAGTTACAGAATTATGATAAAAGGGAAAGAAGTGTGATCTTCTGTACATTCCAAAAAGAAGTAAACAAGTCCTAGCTAAGAATACAATCAGACTTCAAGCTGCTGTCTGAAGAAAGAGGGAGGGTCGACCGGAGAGACCAAGCATCTGCGATGGCGACGTGCGTCGTAATGATCGAGGTGACAGGCATGAAATGCGAATTTGCTGACTGATATTAATAGAACAATAATGAAATATATGATCAACCAACATTTATCAAATTTGAGTGTAAGATGAAAATAACTTTCTGACTCGTTCTGGTTCAGATCAAGTCGCCAAGAGTGGACTCGAATCTCCATGCAGAATTCGCGTCTCTTGTTCATCCATGAGCATGAACTTTACTTCCTACCATGTACACAAATGAGGATTCCTGTTGAAGTAAATCCCACATCTCTGCTCAGTTAATCACCTACGGATTCCCTCTTTTTCCCCCAATCATCTGATTTCGTTCTTATTCTAGTGATAGATTGGCCATATCATCAATCCCTCAGACAAATAGCTTGCTTCAAGTTTGAGTATGACATTATGCACATCATAAGATGCAATTAAAGCTTGAGCAGGAGAAGAGATTCCATTGCAAGTTAAATGTGCAACGACAAGGAAAGACTTTATCAAAGAAATTGGTACATATACAATAAGCGTTTAAGACAAGAAAATCTCGACGCAGATGTCACTGTAATGATTACAGGAAACTGTCATCAATATAACTTATTATTCTCTCTATAACTCTACTTCTATGGCCTTGATTTCCTTTAATACTGTTCAGAGTTTCAATAAATACGTTATACATGTTAATGGGAGCTTCTGCTTTTGTTGCTTGCAGAGTTTGAGCAGGCTACCCATTACCTATCTATCCGAAGGAAAGAAACTCCAGCAAGTGCTACGATGGTAGCACATTACAATCTGTCTTCTTTTCTTTAATCACATCACAATGTGGGGCACTGTGTAGTGTACCTTCAGAGCAGGATTCTCTTCTCGGGCATAGTTGCGCCAACTGATGAGCCGTCAGGTCATCAAATCCATGCCTTTCATAGCTTGCAAAAGCACCCAATGCTCCAAGAAACCCTTCATGCTGCAGAAACATTGCTTGGGCCTCGCCTTTTGACCTGTAAAACAGGTGTGTAATCCATCAGAGTTTTGGCAGAGATGATAGCTGATTCAAAAACCAATAGGACAAGAGATGGTAAAACACACTCCCGAGGAAGAAAAATGGGAAAGAGAGTTGACAAGTTTTAAGTCATAAAAAAAGAGTGAACACAAGCACGTGCATAAAAAGCTAACAATTTTCCATGCGAGGTTGACTTACTGTCTGCACAGAACTCATAGAATGCGACAGCCAAAGTCCAAACTCTAAACTAACTTTGTATTCTATCAGTATCAAAGATTAAAAAGTACATGGCCAAATTGAAGAAAAAGGAGAGTTTTTTAGATTACCAGTAGTGAACTGCGACAGAGATAGTATCCATGGTATAAGCATGGCCCCGGATGAAAAACCCTCCAAAGAATATCCGCTTGAGCCCATATCGAAGTGCATTTAAGTAGGCGATCTGAGGAGTGAGAACGAAATAGAACATTAAAGCATTTATTTGATAATTCTCTGTTTCTTTTCTATGACCGCCATCAGTGAACCAGTTTCCTATGGTCCACCATCAGCAGATCATCTTAAGAATTGAAAATGAGAAGTTAAACTTTTGCAGCATATTATGATGGAGATAACATATTTAAATAAAAGGTTTTGGAAAAGTTGAACACGCTCTTCACCAAGTTCAACAATCAAAATCAATATTACAACCTAAGATGACAAGAGGATAAGATCATTCAACAGAGGATCAAAATAAGAGAGCCATAAACATAGCTACAGCCTCCCAGGTCTATCCTTAATTATTAAAAATATGGAAAGAAATCAAATCATCCAAACGGCCTGCCTGTAGGATGTGCCCCAAATGATGGTCAATTCTGTAGAATCAGCATATGCAAAGTTGTTGCAATCTTCAAATATCGATTTTTGTAAGCCACTGTGATCACTACAGCTCCTAGAGAAGACTAACAATATTGCCAAAACTATTTCTTTGCTAGGAATAATAAAAATAATTTTAGAAAAAAGCACCAGCAGCACAAGAACAACTAGATGCAATCAAGATTATTGGAACATACCTGGCCAATATTATTAGAAATCATTCTCAAAAGAGACCGTGAAATATCTTCAGGTTGGTAATCTTCAAGTTCTTTATCGACTGAAATTGCTTTACCAAAGCTAGAAGCAATATTTGTCGATAAGAGACCAATCTGTGATTCCAGAGAAAAAAAGAAGAAAATAAAAGGATGTGTTTACGTCATCTATTGTTAGATGGAAAGTAGTAAGCTAGAAGTTCTCAGTGAAATTAGTAACAGAAAATGTCAAGGCACGTTACACATGCATTGAAAATATGAAACTTTCCTACATGAATAGTTTCATATTTCTAGAAGCGTCTTGCAAATTCTTATTATTTTTAACCGCTGTGACCAGTGCTCTAACAAAGACTCCTTGATATACCTAAGTTAACTAAGTTACATGTATGGTTCTAGGTTAAGATGCTAGTTTCATCTAGCTTTACAATTTTGCAGAAAGACCAGTTTAAGTACCTTTGCATAATCTGTTCCTCCGTAGATGTCCCCAACAAGCATATCTATGACTCTGTTATTTCCAACATGGCTCAACTCAAGCAACTCATCAAAACTGCAGAAAAGGGCAGATTCACCTTATTCGGATGAAATAAATTCAAGAATCAAAATCGTATTAATTTGAGCAGGTGAAGACAAAGACCTCTGGCATTTTGTTAGAAGCCTTCCCAACCCCCAAAAGGTGCCTCCACCAACACTTGTCCCACTAACTCGCTCAAATTTTCCATCCCCATCCACCTGCAAATCACAAAAGGCAAGAGTTTTGTATGATGAGAATAGTTCAAAATAGCAGTAGTAGAAGAAGAAGAAGAAGAAGAAGAAAGTTTCGAAAAACATGATTAACCTTGATCATGCTGACACCTGATCCAATATTAACAAGGAGATAGGGGTACAAATCTTTATGATCAATCTGCACAAATTGTTTCTGGCCATCCATATAGAAAAAGGCTTCCCGCTGGACTGCCTGTCAAAACCATGTGCCATCGACATTGAGATGTCATTCCAAATTAAGCCATGAAAAGAAATATTTTATGTTTATGCAGCATGATGTGGTTATTCGTCCACCTAAATATGACATGTGCAAACAGAACCTGAAATTTCAAAACAACATGGAGAGATAATCAAGATATATTTATTATATAATCAATATCGACGGTTTAAATGCTTTGACACCAACTCATTTTCCTAATCTAATTGCAGAAAGGCCAACTCAGGAAACAAGGTCCGTTCAACTGTCAGAGGATGATCTCAACCAGCCAAAACTCTCCTGTCGAAGATACTGGATGTGACAAAAGGATAGCTTCTGAGAGTAGAAAGAAAGGCCATCACCAAATCATTGGACTTTCATAGTCAGGTTAAATGCAAGTTATGAAATAGAACCGCATTTTAAATATCGAGCTTTTTTTACTCATGATGTTATCTTCGTTTTCGCTAAATAAGTCTTCAATTGGCACTTCTCCCAAACTAGATGTTCTTTATATCTACACGAACTTGCGTATGGCAATCTCCACACTCAGAGTGTGGAAAGACAGGCCTCTCATCTTCCCGCTCATTCATAATAGAGCTTCATACTTGAAGAGGAAATAGATGGAATGATACCACCTCAATCCATACAAGTATAAACTTAAAATGAATAAAGTATCTTGACTTCTAGTCGACTTTTAAACCAGAGTAATGAGCACTATAATAAGCCTCTGAATGAGAGACATAAAGCTCGAAAGACATCATATATTCAGAGGGAAAGAGGTCGCATTTGGATGGGTAACATTTTCCATAAAAAGACAACTCAGAGATATGCTTTCCCAAGCTTACCTTTAACAGGAAGTTTGCTCCCGCAACAAGACAGTCCATTTCGTCTTCCTTATCAAGTACAATTCCAAGCTTCTCTTTGAAGAGATCTGTAAACTTGAATGCCCCACCTCCCGTGGCCTTCGCACAAGAGACCAGCAATCAAGAACTTTTCAAGTAATTATTTACAAATTTCATTGTTGTGGGTGGAAAACCGAATCTAAAGTTGTTCTTAATTGTCCTCATCAGTAAGTCCGTCCTAGATGCAATCTCATTGGAGACGTGACATAAAGAATCACTAGACAGAATATTCTTGATTAAAGATTGTGATCCAAGAAATCAAGGTGACAAAAGATTCATACAGAGACGTACCTAAATCTCTAGAATAACATCTTTTTCACAATCGACGCATGGATGCAAAAAATCCAACGACCAATTCTTAGTTTCATGTACCTTGATAATGATCTTGTTCTTGGAAGGAACCTCATGATGCTGGCCTGCAGTCATCTTTGTCCATAAGAAACGGATTGAAGTCAAGAGTTACTAGATAAACACTACTTTTTGCACAAAGTCGCGCCCCTAATGGTAGCACTGGTACACACTTAACTGCATTCAGTAAATGCAAGCCGGTTACACGATGCCAGGCCTTTAAAGACCCGAAATTGGTGGAGCGGGCTCCTCAATTTCGACTTCAAGAGAAGCTTAGGACTCGTTTCGAAAGCTCTAACATCATGATGAAAAGCTGCAAAGCACACCACGATACATAGAAGTAACGAGAATACCTCCGACGTGCAGCTGCTTCGACCGGATGAACTCTATGCAATCGTTAATCTTGCTGGTTTCGAACTTTGCAAAGTGAAGCCTCCCTTCGGAAAGAGGGTGGTTGCTCTCGCCATTGGAGACCCCCAGGCTCTCCTTGGAAGACCAAATTTTGTTATCTTCCGGCAACCAATCGCCGTTTCTCGAATAATAAACCAACTTGATCAGAGACCCTGCAACACCTCAATCACGTCACTCGCGATACCATCAAACCAACCCCAAACAAAAAATTACCCCTCACCCCAAGAAGGGAAGGAAAGAGGAGGAAGAATGATCCATGTTGCAAGAACACACTAGCGCTAGCGCAAAGCTAAGAACGGGGCCGGGCGAAAATGCACGCAGAGGCGCGACGACCGAACGAAAGGATCGAATTTTCGACAGCCGAAGCGGGAGCCGCTCACTAGCGCTCACTCCAGAAGTCAGGGAACGACGCGCGAAGGCTTCGAAAGCTGCCCAATTTCGCGCGCCGAAGCAGCAGGAATTTCGAACCGAAATTTCGAGGAAAGCTTCGGGGACACGGTTACCTCCGATGTCGATGGCCAGGTGAGGCATTGGGGCGCGGGATTCGGCCGGCAGCATGGCGATGGAAGCTTCGTCGGACGGAAGCGCTCGATCGGCGACGCCCTTGAGATCCATTTCGACCCGATCCCACCCCCCTCCTCCCGTCTTTATCCGAAACCGAGAGAGAAACACACACACACACCAATCAGCGACGGGCGGTACAGGCAAAGCACGCACCTCCACCTACCCCATCGCTAACTTGCGAAGCATTTATAGCGTGCTTTGCTTCGATCGTTCCGTCGCGTCAAAGGCGACGAACAGAGCACTGCAACGAGAGAGAGAGAGAGAGAGAGGATAAATGATTTTGTTGGGGCGATGTGACATCGACTGAATCCGAAAAGTCTTCGTGCACACCGGAAACGGGAGCGCGTGCAGCTTTCTTTCACCTGCCCACGAGGCTAATTTCATTACCAGTTTTTGAGGCGGTGTTTTAAGTAAAATTTGGACGACGCGACTCCCCCCTCTTATGCTTTAGCTTTCAATGTCTCTGACATAGACCACCCCGCCACCCTATCAGCAAACATGGGCATTTAGATTTTAACTAGATTGGCCATTGCTAAATACTGCGTGCCCTTACAAGTCCTGCAGATCTCGTAACCTTTTCTTCATCATTGATTTAGTAGAAAAAAATAGGTTGTCCCGATGGGGATTCCTGTTCACAAACTTACGTTTTTCACACAATTCTTTTTTTTTATAATTTCAGTTCTCCGTATGTATTCGCGTGTTTTTAGAGATGCGATCTTCAAATTTCATGTCCCGCTATGTGTTCTGACATGACTAAGGGTTATATGTAGGTGAAAATATTGTTTTTATTACCAGTTTTAATGAATAGACAAGTAGCATTGCTTCGATTGGAATGTTTGTTATGTCGCTTAATTATCATGCACCTCTTATGATTAGCTCCACTTGGCTTATATGTACTTAATAAAATGACAAATACATGGTAGGTCACCTAAATAGGTAATCGATTCGATTCGTACTCATCATATTCTATGGAAGCAATATTTCTTTTCGCCATTAATAATGTAACACATCTCCCCATATCACCAAAGTTAGGCCGATTATATCCTATTATATTAGGGGGAGGGAGGGAGAGAGAGAAAGAGTGAGTGTTCATATAGTCCTGAGGCCTAATTGTGGAAATTTGTACAGCACTTGATTTGATAGGTTCGATTTTCAAAACGGACGAGAGCCCAACCCCCACCATTGCTGACCGGTGCCACTACTGATTTGACGCGGTGCAGGAGCAAACTCAAGTTGACCGTGAATTCTCACTCTTTCGGGAGCTCAGAATTCGACTGAGCTAAAAAAAGAAGCCTGGCGCGGCAGCTCAACTCTGACCATTGACCGTTGGAAGTCGAGGAGGCGTTGACTTCTCCCAACCCATTTATTCTTCGCCTTCGCCTTCGCCTTCGCCTTCGCTCACGGGACTTCAAAAGGAGGATGGAATCTCCTCCTGTTCTTGCGTAGGCTTCATCCGCCGAACGGCCCACCTAATCCTCACCGTCTCTTCGGGACAGGGCCCGTGACATGACAACGCTTTCCTCCTTAAAACGTGATTCACATGTCATGTCAATAAAATAGTGAAAAAAGAAAAGTAGGTAGGCAGGTCTAATCTTTCGAGAATTATCCCTTAATCATCATTATCAACTAAATATATGATATCACGGGGCATTTTTAGGGCGGCATGTTTTCGTTCTTTTTTTTTTTTTGTTTATGAACAGAAATTTCATTTTTGTTTCCGGAAAAAAAAAAAAACAAAACGCGTTTGTTTGCGTTTTTGTTCAAAATCGATTTTTCGTTCCCTAATACAAAAAGAACGAAAAGAAAAAAAAAAAATTGTTTCTTACTCTAAACACTTTTAAAGAAACACTTTTATTTTCTTCTTCTTTTCTTCTTCTTTTTTCTTTGGCTGGTCGCCGGCCTCGACCATGGCTGGCGACGCCGTCAAGGGTCGGCGACCTCGCCGGAGCGTCGCCAGCCCCCGGCGAGGCCGAGCGTCGCCGGCCCCGGGCAAGGCTCGGCCTCACCGGATCGTGGCGAGGCCGCCACCGAAAGAAGAAAAAAATAAAAAATAAAAAGAAAAAAGGAAAAATAAAATAAAAATATTAAAAAATTAAAAGAAACAAAAAAGAATATAAAATTACCAAACGTGTTTCTATTCATTTTTTATTCCCGGAAAAAATTTACCAAACGCATCTTTCTAGTAAAAAATTGTTCTCCGGAACAGAAACACTTTTTTCTATTTCTGTTCCATGGAACAATTTTTGAACAGAAACGTTACCAAACGCGCAATTCGTTTCCCAAGAGGCTAGACGGTCGATTATATGCTGCTCTTAGGAAAATTAGCCAATAGAAAATACTCTCGTTATCTATAGCAATTTATATTTAAACATTTTGGTAAATAAAATTCTCATTGACTAGACAAATGGACGATGTAGTATCGAAATGCCTAAATGTCTATTCATGTGTCAAAGCCACATCGATCAAAGAGGCTTCCCTAAAAAGAACAAATATAAGTGCAGTAACAATCATAAGACTTGTCACAAAAGTATACTTGAATCTTAAATATTCTTAAATAGTGTAATCAAGTCCTAAAACTCCTTATAAAAGTACAATAGAATTTTAAAACTTTAAAAAGTGCAATCAAATTCTGAAATTTATTACGAAAAGACTTAATTGAACCAGTTTGATAGATTCTAATATTTGCACTTTCATAACAAGTTTTAAAAATTTAGTGCACTTTTATGATGAGTTTTAGGATTCAATTATACTTTTATGCTAAGTTTTGCAATTTCTAAGGCACTTTTATTCAAAATTTAAGAAAAAATTTCAAAAAAAAAAATTCCACAAGTGTCATCATTTTCTCAAATAAGAGTTTGAAGTGGATTTTATTTCAAATAAATGTTTGAAGTATCATTATTTTATCAAATAGAAGCCTAAAATGGATCTTAATTCAAATAAGGATCTGAAATAGTTATGTTTGTTTCAAGTAAGGGCTTAACTTTTTCGGTGGTCAAGAACATTTTCGTCATCTTTCCCTTCTTTTTTTTAATCTTTTTTTTCCTTCCTTTTCCATGGTTCTTCTTCCTTCTTCAAATGGGAGCAATGCCAACAAAGGGCTTGGCAAGGGTTGCCCTTGCCTTGAGGAGGCCACCCCTCATGGTCGTCCGCGAGGTTAGCCCCTCATCACCCCCAGGCAATGTCAACCCTTGCTAGATTTAGTGAGGGTAGCCTCACCCATGGTCGGTGAGGGCTCGCCAACCTTACCGACTGCTGGTAAGGGCTGACGAGGGCTTGCAAGCCCTTGCCTATAGCCAATGGGGGCTCGACGACAATTATCGGCGGCAAGTAAGGCCACCTTTGCCGAATCTGGCGAGGGTCAACCTACAAGCCTTCACCTATGGCCAGTGAAGGCTTGATAGCCATCTCCCGTTGTGAGCAATGGTCGTCGAGCCTTCATTGGCCCCAAGCAAGGCTTGCAACCCTCGCCAGAGCCTCATTTGTAGCTGGTGAGGGCTCTTTGCCAACGGCCACTAGTTGATGTCGGAAAATAAAAAGGAAAAAAAAAGGAAGATTTGAACGAAAATGCTGTTGACCAGTTGGAAAATTTAACGAGTTAAGGCTTTAATTTGAAATAACTGTAATCACTTCAAGTTTTTATTTGAAAGAAATATATCCATTTTAGACTTTTATTTAAAATAAGATTCGCTTCTAGCCTTATTTAATAAAATAAGTACACTTAAGGCCTTTTATTGAAAATTTTCCAAAATTCAATAAAGAGAAAGCGGACTTCTCTGACCAGCTTCGGACCGTTTCGGTTCAAACGGAACGGGCTTCTCTCTCCCCCACGTATCTAGTTGGGCGGACGAGGAAGAAGACGGTCAAGCCTTGCGATCGCCTTATTCGGTCGCTCTCTAGAGTCGCGAGCGTTTTTACAGCTCCCGGCTCTGACGAGCGATGGCAGATTCCGGTAAACGGGAGGGGAGCTCGCCGATCGGGAGCAATGCCGCATCGCAGGGGACGACGCCGTCGACGGCCACGGCGACGAAACCGCGGAGCCGTACTCGTCGAGCCGGAGCGAGGCGGCGGGAGGGGAGTCCTCCGGCGAATCGCGCGCGTCTTCCGGCGTGAGTGAGTACGATGATGGAATAGCGCTTCTATGTCCGTCCGCCTCTCGTGAATTCCGCAATTTCCATTAGGCATCTTCGGTTCGGAACGATCTGTTTAGCGCGGGCGAGCGTTTTGCGTTTCGGTTCATGCTCGTTATTCCGTCGTCGAGTTTAGATTGGAGCGATGCGATGCGATGCGAGCTCGATGAAGTGGAATCAGGACTGGGAGTGGATAGACGTTGAGTTCGTCGTCAGTCATCGAACGTGTGTAGAATTTGAGGTTAATGATTTGTAGCGAATGTCTGTGAAAACATTGTGTACTGAGGTTTGACATGTCGCTTGGTCTAGTTATCTGCAGTGTTAATACTCATGTTTCTATGAGCCCTGGTGCTACTCCCGGCGCGCGATTTCCTTGTTACGGTTAGCCGGATTTCAATGTCCTGATCATTCACCGTGTCATTGAGTCTTCTACTCGGTGTGGTATCATCTTGATCGAGAGAGAAGTAGCTGGAAGGATCTCGTGAGTGTAGCCTTGCCCCATCCTCTTTGTTGTGCTCGTAAGCTCAATTTGATGTGCTGAATTAGAAAGTAGATCGTTCACTGTGCCTTTGATCCTTCTACTCAGTGTGGTAATGACTCGATCAAGAGAAAGACGGTCAGGAGGCACTTGCTAATGCAGTCGTGCCTCGTTCTGTTCCCCCTGTTTGCATCTCAATCTTAAGGAACTTTCTCCCTGACTTCAAGGACCGGCACGAGAAAAGGAGGGATTTCAGTGTTTCCATGGCCTTGTTTCGTACTCTTTCACTTTGCCTTGGCAGTATCCTCAAATTCTTCTTTTATATTCTCCTGTTCTATGTAGTTAGCACCAAGAAGATACCACTGGCTTAAAGGTATGGGCTCAGGGCCTTTCTTCAGGTGGGGGAGTACGCAAGACGGGTCTAATCTGCCTTCTCCAGATGCCACACTATCCCCTGATGTCGCTCCAAATGGGTCAGCTCGTCATTCATGTCAGGGAACACATGGCATGGGCCATAAAGTTGGTCAGGCATCACACTTCTCGGATACATCTTATGGTTGTGGCTTCCAAATTGTCTGGGATAATTTGACATTGAACAGCTGATAGCATAGTAATTCTGTTGTCAGAGCAGAGGTCGGGGTTCATTAGTATTCAACTGTCTACAATATATTGTTCTCAATGTAGCGCATAGGTATTGAAGGTTTGACTTAAAGCGGTAATTGTTGATATCTATGTCGTAAGGAAAACAAAGGATTTGATTGTCCAGTGTAATTTTCTATTCAAAGGCAGCGATAATCCATTACCTAACAGCCATTTTTGTGCTAATGAAGATTACCATATTCAAAAGATGCTGATCTTGCATTGTTAGTGACCTCTGAGAATCTGGCAGCTCTTGTACGTTCACCCTGAGCCGAGAGCAAACTTAATCAACGGAGTAAGATGCTAAATGCCATGTCAGCCATTTATGTAAAACAGATAAAATAGAGTCTAATATGATTACTCTTCTTCTTTAATAGTCTTATGGCATCAATAGAGATGCTTTTTTTTTTTTTTGGGAACATGCATAACAGATTCATTTGGTTTAATGGACTGCATATTGATTATATTATGTGAGGTATGCTTGTTGAAAGAAGAAAGTAACTGATAGTGTTTCCAGCGTTGCTGTGGCTCCTAAAAGCATTAATCTTTGATCTGCAGACTTTCTTCAATTATCTTATAGAGGCCTACAGCAGTATTTTGATATGCGGGACACGGGGATGTGCCCGAAAGACTGGATTTGATGGCAAAAGTTCTGCAGACTGTCTTCAATTATTGATCTCACTTGGCTCAATAGACTATGAGACTCAAAATATAGCTAGGTTACAAAAGTTCTGCAGTTTTCCTTGCGTTATTTAAATATTTTTCTGGAAGTCAACTGTAATTTTTCAATTTTTTTTTCTTGTCATCTCCAATATGTTTTATGTCTTGATTAATGCCTAAGCTTATAAATTCCAGCTGGCACCAGAATCTTGTTTTCAATACATTCAGTATTACCTACTCATGGAATTGATCTATCTTTTCTTTTGCATATCTGTTGATGGTTTTGTCCTCATTTGTTGTTGCTAGGATATAATTATTCCTTTCCGAATGTCAATAGTTGCTGGAAGATAAGCTTCATCCTTTTGCTGCTTTATACATATATTTTCCCAGAGAAGGTGTTCATGGACTATATTCTTCTTAGTGTTTAGTGTCCAGAATTCTTAACTAGTATGGATGAACGATAGTATATTCTATTTGAATTCAGCAGTGTTGCATTTTCTGTGTGACAAGACAATGTATAATAATGGGGCTGTCTTGCTCTTTAGTATTGGACTTTAGCTAATAGTGCTGCTGGTATACTCCCATAAATGGGCCATCAATATAATCATCCTAAAGAAGAAAAAACAAGCACTCCCCAAATATACAAACTCTATCTATCTCTCAACTTATATGAAGGGGCCAGGAACTCACACCGACCACACAATTGAATGTAGGATGGAATACTGAGGTCAATCTGAACATGAATCAAGACCAGATTGAGTCCTACTTTTTGATGGCTTTCCTATTTGTAAGCAGTCAACTGGCGGAACTGTAGGAGTGCTCAACAACCCAAAAGTCTGCCAGCAGAAGGGATTATAGAGGTGGTACTGTTCTTGCACTGGTTTCAATTGTATAGCTGTGAGAGTCACATCAACGCATGGTAGGCTATCGCTGCAGGCAAAGTGCACTGGTCTCACCGTGTATGTTCCTCTAATCCTTTCATAAGTAATCCCTGACAATGCCACAGCTGATGATTGATTCTTGCAGGTGCTTTTGTCGCAATAATATTGATCAATGATGATTGGAAACTGAACTTCAGAAACTTGAACGTTTGAGAACATTACTCCCTGCACAGACCCTGTGCCACCCTGGATAGGATAAATTTGAAATGACATATTAGAGATAAGCCAGAACTTCAATTCGTATGAGAAAAGGAAATATTCAATGATGCAGTTTTCCTCTGACTCTGATGTATGTAGCCAACTGACAAAAAGAGTAGGTACATCTGTTGGATTTGATCAGATTATTGCTATCTTCCCTTTTCACAGAGTCATTTAATGGTTTGGGATTGAAATGTTTGGTAGATAGCTCAAATTGGAATGGTTTGCCTTCATTTAAATCTAGCCCTTATAAGTCTCTGTTCTCTTGTATATGCCCTTTCTTAACTTGCTGCTTGGCTTCTAATGCTGTTCAATGAGTAAGAAGAGCTGGTTGCCAAGCAACTTGAGGTTGCAACAACTTCTTCATTTGTGCTTATTTCTTGTTCCCTTTCTTTCCTTACCTAATTGTGCAGAGTTTTTTTAAATTTTAGCATATGGATGTTAATAGTACCTGCCATGTCTTTATTCTCACTCCTGTCATTGTGTTGTGTATGTTGACATCTCGGACAGTGATGTTCGAGACACATGCTTTTGTATGATCGCGGCCCAAACTTCCGATGCTGATCCCATGTCCTGGTCCACAATTCACATTGTGTATATATACATTTGAGCATCCTGTTTGTATTGATATGCAGTCATCTCCTGCACGCATTATCAGCAAACAAGAGCTTATTTTAGTTTATGATCTCATTGAACCTTTTGTAAGAGCTGACATAATTTGTGGATAAATACTCTCATTTTATAAAATGTGTAGCCTACATATCATGTCTGCTAGCATGTCGGTGTTTTGTCATGAGTTTTTTCCGGCTTAAGGAATATTCAGGCCTTGGTACAACGTGGTGCTCCGTGGATCTTCCATTCAACAGAAGCAGATAATGTGAAAGTGGCTGGAAGCAGTTGCGCTAGTTGCTAATAAAGACAAAAGTAAGTTTGGGATATGCCTTATGCAACAGAAAAAAAGTTGTGTTATTGTGTGTGGACCTCAAACCAAATCTCATCGTCTTTCTCGCTGGTGATTTAGGGAGTGACGTGTCAAGTAATTGTTCATGGTACAGGAGAGCATTGAGAAATTGGTGGCCGCCATGTGTGGGCCGACTGGTGGCTTGATTTTGTCGATTCCACCAGCAGCTATATAAGGTTTTGGAGGAGGATAAGCTTGTGCTCTCTTACCAAGTAAGTTCTCTGCTAGCGTATGCGGTGACAAGCTGTGGCTTCAATTTTTTAAACTGCATGTTTTTTTGTTTTTGTCTGTCATGTCTGGGCTGAGCTGGAGCCCACATCTAGGTTCATAAGATTTCTAGTAAACACCTAATTCTACGATACTAACTATTTTCTGATAGTAGGAATAGGAAGAGTTTAGCTAATGGAGAGCCTTAATGGCTTTGCTCTTGGATGTCATGGTTTTGGACCGTGATTTGATAATTCCCTTCGTTTTGAAGTGTTATAAAAGATGTTCCGCTATCATAGTTGAAAGGGGAAGAAAATGGAAAGGGAGAAGAAGTTTAACGTACCACAAGCAAGATCGGTGCTATGAATGAGCACATCTTTGGAGTTTTGGAGGTGAATGCCGTCTGTGTTGGGGCTGTTGCCTGGTGATGAGACGCTCATGTCATGAACCAGAACTCCCATGCAATTGTCAAATTTGAGGTGGAACTGGGGGCTGTTTCGAATTGTAATGCCCGTGACCGTCACATTGAAACTCCCATAAAACCTCAGAGCCTGTGCAAAAAACATAATTAACATTTGTAATGAAAAGGAGTGCTGGGACTTGGGAAGTTAAGCAGTTGTGAACTGGGCCTTACAGTGGGCTTCATGCTTGGCATTTTTGCACTGAGCTCATTTCTCACCTGTCACAATATATATCAGAAGCCTAATCAGTTATAGCAACTAATTACTGGAACAGTGAACACAAATTCACAGGATGAAATCGCCCCTACTACTTGAATGATGGCAAACTCCTATCGTACATAACGTGAAGTTTAAGAAAGTTACCGGCATTGGTGGACTTCTTTCCACGGTGCTGTTTAACGGAATCAGGTGTTGTGTTTCGTCATCAATGGGTTCATCAAATGGGTAGTCCTCCCACCAAACCGAGCCTCGGCCATCAATAGTCCCTTGCCCTTGGATTGTGATCCCTTTTAGCTTAGTGAAATCGAGCCATTGTAGCAGACCTTTTCCCCATGCTTTGTCCTCTGTCGGAGCAACTATGGTTCCATCCAGCTAAAAATGGATTCAAACTCATTTAGCCTCCCAGAAACGGTGTTTTCTCGAGCACACTCTGTCTTGTAGAAATTTTTTTTCTTACCTGGAATAAGATGTTTGCCTGGCAATATGGACCCGAAAACGAGATGGGTCCTACGAAGAATACGTATTTAGCCGGGATGATCATCATCGATGCCTCCACTTTGCATGCGGCGGCCCATGCATCTTCAAATGCCTGCGGTTCATTTTAGCAGAAATAGCAGAAACACTTTTCTTAGGATTCAGCCAAAACGAAAAGGAAAATAGAAACTCACTTTCTATCTTTCTAATTGTGAAATAGAACACTTTTCTTAGGACCAAACGCTATAACTCCGGTCGTCGTTGTACAGTTGGTGTTAGTTTGTGGGGACGATAATTGTTGGGATCATGTGGTCCCGGCAATCACAGCAAGAATCCTTTTAGGGTGGGCCCCATAGCCCACCCCCGGTAGCTCAGTCGTCCTTTCTCAGTGCACTTTATTGTTTGTTACATGGTAGGTAATCTTTTCATATTCTCGAAATTAAGTTGCAAAATTCGATGTCTGTAGGACAAGAGGGTCACGTACTTCTAGTTTTAGCATCTTTTGCCAATTCCTTCCTAATGATTTTGAACATGTTAGTAATAGAGAAAATCAAGAACTTAAGCTTCAACCCATTTACTGTGCGACTAGTGTTAGATGTACTAGAAAAACTTGACTTAGTAATCCAGAGTCATGGAAATGTGTGATTCAAATTGAAAGTTGGGACACGAGAAGGATTCATTGGCACTTTCTGTGAAATCTTTAATTGTTTCTTTGTATGTAGCATTTCACTTTATGCTCTCAACCTGGTGCAAGTGACTGGTTGAGCTCCTACAATGCTTTTCCGGCATGTGACATTGTTCATGAACCAATTCTAGGCTACAGCAATTCCATTGGTGTGCATGTTCGATAATGCATTTAATCTTAAAACGATGCCTTGGCTCTAACTAGCATAAACTAAAAAAGCAGAAGAAAATAGTGAGCTACTGAATTTTGCTCTTGTGCCTTTGAAAATGCTAGTTATATCGAATCACAAGTGAAAGTTTTTTCTTTTTTCTATTTTTGCTGGTCGAAGCACTCTGTTAAAAGACTACTTTCTTGGGGTAAAATCTGTATACGACTCAATATAGCATTCCACCTTGTAAATATGAAATTACCCCTAGAAAGAAAGGATGATTGTCGATGCCACATTGCATATGTGAAAAGTTTCTCCTTTAATCTTCCGAGAAGTGAAAATGCA
The DNA here is from genome assembly GCA_014182725.1 of Eucalyptus brandiana. Lineage (NCBI taxonomy): Eukaryota > Viridiplantae > Streptophyta > Magnoliopsida > Myrtales > Myrtaceae > Eucalyptus > Eucalyptus brandiana. The sequence continues at coordinate 39,335,585 of CM024669.1, forward strand.
ATGTTTGCTTGTTAAACTACATTGACTGGTTTAATTGGCATCAACATGCATTAAAAGACTTTCATGGTATTTACTCTGCGTACTATACCAACAAAAAGTAATGCGAGAGCGAAAAGTTGGGCTTCTGGTTTGACCTTTGTGTCATCAGTACTTCCATCACCCTTGGCCCCGAAGTCAAGCACGTTAAAGGTGGCAGAGCGGCCACCACCGTGACCTTTCTGCGGCGGCAAAGGCGGCGTTTCTTCTACTGGTTTGGGACTTGGAGGCAACGATGGGCTTTTGTGAGAGGGAGCTGTCGGAGATTTTGATCCTCCATGGTGGTTGTGATGGCTACTTCCATGGCTTTTCGTCTTCTTCTTTAGCAGAGATGCCGAGGTTGCTCTGCTGTGCCTCCAATGCTTCCCTCTTCTAGCATTGCACATTTCAAGACTTGAAGACCAAGCAAGAAGTGCTATGAAAAGCATAAATGTGATGCTTCTGAACCTCAATCCCTCCATGTTGTAGTGTTGTAGAGGGGTGGGAAAAAAGGGGGGGGAGGGAGAAAGAGAGAGAGGGTTTAGATATCCGATATAAGTGGTGGAGGGTGTGTGTGTGTGTGTGTCTATATATATAGATATTGAAGTGAAGAGCTGATGAGACTATGCAGATAAAAGCAAAGAATTCTTCCAATAATTTTAGGTATTAATGTTTCATTCGTCCCTAATATTCTCTTTATACAAATTGAGTATTTTTCCTTTGTGTGAAATATTGGTTGGGAGTACTTGTCCTTTCTAGATGGGGCCTTCTGTTGACACATGTCTCAATGTTTTTGCATGTGACTCCTCCTTTTCGGAAGCAGATCTTCTGGTGGGGATCCATCTACTACTAGCAAACCAGACTGTAATTGATCATGGGATGCATTGACGGCTAGCCAATAATAACTTCTGTGAGTACCTTATTCCTTTTCTTTCTCATGTGAGTCATTCAATATGTGATTGTGCATGCATACATTGCCAGTGAATTCATTGATGATGCCTGCTGATTCGGCAGATAGAATATTTCGTTCTCTAAGGACCGAGGCATATTTATTGGAATTCTGCCTGTACCATATGAAGAGATGTATCGTCACGCATATCATCTACAGAGCTTTTATTCCATAATAGCTTTGTTTAATACGTCGTTCGAGTTATGTTGGCTCTTCATTTTCCGAATAAATTTGGGGAGGAGCAGAACAGAGAAGACTCTGGGATCCGCTCGCCTCCTTTCCCATTCGCATGGCCTCAAAATTTTCCAGGAATTAAATAATGGGGAATAGATTTCCATGTAAAAAGGAGCCAAAAGAGGGACACGTGAGTGGGTCTATGAGTTGGGAAGGAGGGGAGGAGGTGGCACTGATTATAACAGCTCTTTTATGGTCACATGCATCGCTCACGGGCAAGAGTGTTCTTGCAACTTGTCTTAACCCTACAATCATGGCTGAAAACAGGTAACTGCTTTTATTTCCTCCCTCCATATCCTCCTTTCAAGCACACTTTCGAAACCCCTTCATTGACCACGAATCATGGGTAGCCACGTATTCAGAGAGAGAGAGAGAGAGAGAGAGTATTTGACTGACCTGAGCTATGTCTCAGGCCTCTCTCTCTCTCAGCTGAGCCAGAGCCTACTTTTTCGTGACCTTGGAATTTCCGAGGATGGACCAACAGAGACAGAGAGGCGCAGATGCTGGATTTCGAGCAGAAATGGTCAAGAGACATTGCAAATGCATGCATGCCCATGGTTTTGCCATACCGGTTAGAAATTGTACGAACCCGAAAACGCGAAAATGAAAAAGAAAAGAAAAAGGGTAGGAAAATGCGAGAGTCCTGGGGTCCAACTAACAGTAACGAAGACAGGAAATGACAGGGAATTGCATTTCTCAAGGTCACATGTTAAATCCCAGTTCAGAGCCATTTGTATCAGAACCAAACAAATTTAGTGTTCAGAGAGAAAACGATGAAAGAATAATCGAGGCCTGGGTAATATTAAAAGGGGCGAATACGAGTACGGAAATAGCATCTGGGAAGATGCAACAGCCGATAAATCGCTGTATGATTCGTCCATTGCCGCTTTGAGCTTTCCCGTTCACTGGAGTGCAGATATTAGGACTTAAAAGCTTCTTCTTCTTCTTCTTCTTCTTCTTCTTCTTTATCTTTAGGGGGGCGGAATACATGTCTGGAGCGTATGTCGTTATCAGCACCAAGTGATACCAAACTGACTTATCGTTGTGAACGTGAATTGGTAGTAGAATTTGTGGTCTACGATTTGCATACTTTTTTTCCATTATCACCCATCTGGTTTTGTTGTCTTGTGGTCCTTGGACTCCTTTTTCTGGATCATGGCATCCGAATGATTTACTGAATTCCTTTAATGTTCTTCAATTTTAAGAGGGAAGGAATATAACTCGTCACGTATATCTGACTCCTATTGTGAATTAAATCATTCGATGAACACGGCCGAAAGAAATTACACGCGACGGCAGTTGAACTTTGTAGAAGGATTATATGTCGTCCAAGTTTCTACATCTTTCTCTCTTTTTCTTTGGTAAATAGTGCTAGAAAATACATGGAAGAGCGTACTATGAGTCAACTGACTTGCATTGCTGTTGCTGCACGGCCTCTTCAGAGTCCAAGAAGGTGACAAAAACGTCTGAGAATTTATGTAGTTTCTGTTAGTTTCTTTCTGTTGCTATCCTGCGTCTCTCTCTCTCTCTCTCACTCACTCACAGAGCATTTGGCATTTCAGTTGAATTTAATTTCCATCTTAATCTGGGACGTACACATTATCGTGCACATGACAGGAGAGGGGAGGATTCAGTACTAGAGAATAGAGAGCAAATCAGTGAATCCGTGCGAAAATTGGTTGGAATTACCACATTAAAATCTCACGTAAGGAATTACCACATTAAAATCTCACGTAAAGATTTAGAATTTAATTAGTAAAATTTATGGCTAAATTTATATCCATAAGTAGGTTTTAGGACCAACTAGACAATTTTTCCTCGTCACGTTCGGTGTAGATCTCCCCTGAAAAAGGAAGAAGGAAAACCAAAATCTCTTTATTGATTGTTGCGGCTGGTCATGATTCCATCCGAGATCTCGAGCTAAACAAAACCAAGTTTTTTCCAAGAATCTTCTGATTTAACACCTGGCCAGCAAAGTATAGCTCGTGACATTCTAATGCAAGGACTAGATGTGATTCTTCTCTTTTTTTAGGTGCTAGCCTAGCCGAGAGGGGCCAGGACACGTACTTTAATCAATTCACGATTATGATAATGACCCTTCGCTTTCGGGGAATATGCGCTAGAGGTTTTAAATGAAGAGATCAGCCAGGGGGGTTTGATTTGTTATGTTATGGCGACACCCCCATCACCTCTCTAAATCGGCATGAGATGTGCATTTCGCAAAGGGGAACCTTGAGTACGACCTTCTTCGCCGTCGCTTAGCGCGTCTATGAGCGCTCGTGAACTTTTGTTTGCCCTCTCGTGAACCCTCTGTCTCTTTTGAGAAATGATTTTTTTTTATCCTTTTTTTTTTTTTTTGTTTTGGTTTTATATATCCCAATAATTATTAAGCGGCCAACAGGTACGCCCTTCTGATTTTTCTGATGTTTGATCTTTTACCCTTTTTTTTTTCCCATGGCTTTTACAGAACTTGTTGCACATGCTATGGTTGGACATAATGATTCTTTGCGACTGGACAATTCTAGCTTTTTGTTATCATGTTTACGTTTATCCGGACTCTATATATTAAAGCAGGGTGATCCTGAAAAGGAGGTTTCCGGAAAAAAACATTTCGAGAAGCTTTTATCTAGTTCAATGTTTTATTCACGACGTTTTGTCACTGGCATTATCCGTGCCCCCAACGTCGTTGATGATGTCGACCATTCGTCCCTGTCTTGTTTGCACCAATCGGTCTCAATTTGCGTCTTGGATGGATTCGCATTCCCAAAAATTCTAAGTTGAATATAGATTAGGATCCAAGAACGGAAAAATCACCAAAAAAAGTCATAAATATATTGTAAATTTGCCAATTTAATCATAAATCCTTCAATTTTGCTAATTTATGGTGTGTTTATATTCCATGCAAATGTTTAGCCATAAACTACTGCCAATAATAAAGATATTCTTTGTTAACTAATTAGTTCAAGTAATATAATTGATCATTTTTTAAAAAATCTTTCAAATTATTTGTTTTCCACAAAACAAACAAAATCTTAATCCTAAAACTTTTGACGATTTATTAATATAGGTCTTTTAACTAATTTTTTTATAGCAATCGCTAACGTTAATAATGATCATCTCACGTGCTACAGTCGGTTCTCTTTAAGTAACGTTCAAAATGTTTGGTCTAAATGTATGCAAAGGTTCCCGGCATTTTTAAAAACCTGTTGTCTTGACCAATGAGCTCACCCATTTCTCTTTCCTCTTCAAGAATATTATGATGCACGCTAAAGACAAAAGCCTTCGTTCCTCATATTAGGGATGTTCAACTTAGAAGTTATCAGTTCATCGTCACACTTGGCGTCTGGACATGCTCCAAAACAACAAGGCTGGGGAAAAAAAATAGTTATATATGAAGACGAAGATCAGCTGATGATTTACCGAATATTTAAGATGAAGAGCTTCGAGTGAGCGGATTACTTTGTTTCGTGTATCGATTCGGAATAATTTAAAGGCTAGCGACATCCGTCCCGCTTGTCATCTGAACGGACGATGCTCTATCTCCGAACTGTCCGAACTTCTAATTTTTTTTTATTTTTTTTCTAAAACCATCCATTTACCCCACTCCACTCGTCATTTCGAGCTCGGTCTACTGGGTTTTAGGAAGCTCGCTCGACGAACATCCTTTCCCTTTTTAGCCTCGCCCGTTAAGATCAGTAGCACTTGTAAACAAGTGCATTTTCAGCAAGTTCAATGTGCACTCTTGTTTACTTGGCGAGTCATAGGCTTGCTCGACTAAACTAACTTTACGACACAGTAATCTCTTCTTGGCTTTCTTTCAGCTACAAAATCACATGCGGCCGAAAAAGACTCCATGACAATCATATCAAGGAACAGAGCCGTGGAAAATTCTAGAGGTCGAAGGTGCACGCACGATGTCCGATGCATCCGGACTCAAAGTACTTCCTATCATCATAAGCGGAGCGCCCCCTCATGTCCGATGAACGGACGCTGCTGTTTTCAGACCCTTTTTCTTTTTTTTTTTTAATTTTCCACGCTTGTTGAGCATGTGAATTCCTCTGGCGGAGCGAAACGATTTTCCTTTCAAAATTTAAAAGTGGGGGAGGGCGACTCTCAGTTTTAGGAAGACAAAAAAGCCATCTTGTCTCCACCCGCTTGTTTGCATCGTGAGGAGGGCTCGATTCATGGCCAGACAAAAGCCAATCCCTTGCACTCACGGACCGTTTTCTGAGATGGGGGGGAGAGCAAAGAGACCCCCACTTTCCGTAAATCTTGCTGTCCTGGGGGACAAGATCTCTTCGCACGGTTCTTCATTGATCCGCTTTCCTCCCGCCTGACCTGCAGTTATGAAAATGGCTATGGCCCTCCAGGCAGATATGCACGTACACACCACGACCGGAGCTTGCACTAAAGGGGAAAAAGGATTAGATTTGAATGGAAGCGTTGGACAAGGAAATGTGGAAGTCCATGTGCCTTCTGCGGGTTCTTTTCTTGATGTGCCATTAACTTTAACTGATCTGATAAAACCGAGTCCGGACGATAATTCCATCTCGGTATGGAAGATCGAAAGGGACTTGTCATCGATATCATAAGCCCGTGCACTAATAATAGGAGGGCTCTATGTGGAAACTGTGTGCGGCATGTGCACCTGATTTCAGTTGGATTTGTTGGTTATGAAAGCTAGTTGTATTATGCTTTTTTTTTGTAACTTCTGCCTCAAGCAAACCTTCTTCGGATGCATTTTTTACTTTCGAGTAAAAACAGCAATAGGGTTTAGGCTCATCATGTAAAGGTTGGTGTTTTACAAAGAGCTGTCGGTTAACCGCGAAATTACTGGTTACTCACTTTCGCTTTTTGTTTTCTAACCAAGCCCTTGTGCTTTTAATTCATCTAATCAAATCATTTTCCTTTTTATAATTTTTTCTAATTAAATTCCTCTGACACCAAATCCAGCCAAATCACACTACCGTGATTGCCGTATGACATCGTAGTGCGATGTGGACTAAATTTTTCCGATGTGGACATCCACATGGGTGTTCACAATGACTGAATTTCACCCACATCACACTCTAACATCGCCCATGGTATCTGAATCTTTCTGCATACTTCCAAATAGGCATCTGCATCACACTTCAACATTATCTAGCAATCATGTCGTATAAATTTGATCCATTCCGGTGAGGAAGGGATTCGGGATGAAAATGCCAGGAAAGAACGGCAAGTAAAATCAGTAGAGAAACATGGAATTCTAGATAAAGATTGTAAATATTAAAAATCTAATAGAAATGGATCTGGCTTCGATCCATATGGATCCCAACGAGACATAATCTCTCGCTCACGAAAGAGAGAAGATAATCCATGGCGCCTTCGATTGATAATTTGAATGCTAGTATTCGATGCATTATCGCGCGTGATATAAAATTGCATCAATTCAACTCACGAGCTCCTAGAGATATTCCCTTGTGCCATCAGTCCAATCCAACAACAGCCTCCTCGCTTTCATCGCCGAATCAAAACAGCAAAATCCGCTTCAAGTACCACCAAACAATCACAGCTCAATAATCTGCCCTCGAATAAAAGATAAAAACATTATCATCTTCGGTTAAACTATTCTGGGGTCTCGCAATTTACGTGCAGAACCTAGACGACAGAGTTTGGTTCGTGCAGACGTCAGTGAAAATCTCCAACTCCGAAGTACTTTTGCATCTGTCACTTTGCATGGAGAGGAACTCCCATGAAAAAAAAATGCTGAATAAAGAGTGAAACCAGTCAGTGTCTTTTGGGGGGTTACCTTTATGCTGTTTTCATTAATTTATTCATTCATTAAACTTGGGTTTTAAAAAGGACTGATTAGGTATTACGGTCTCGGTTAATGTAATGGACGTTTGTCTAGCTGATATATGCTCTGTCCATGAATCTATCGAGTGTCCCCTGATGTCCCATTTCCTAACTTTTAAGGCGAAGACACCATCACACTTGAGAAACACAGCCGTAAGGTCAAGTATATTTTGGCCTCATTATACCTCGTAGCATTAGGAAAATATGAGATCCTTAAATTAACCACAATTGGGTACTCGTGGAGTCTTTGATTATGCCCGATAATCGCGATAATTGTCGACTAGCATAAGCAAAAAAATGGATGGGTGGCTGGACATGGCAGTGCAAATGGATGGATTGGGACATTGGATTTTATTCATTTGCTTGAGGACTTGAAGACTGACCAGCCAGTTGGAGCCTAGTTGGCTGTGGGTCATTTCAACAATTAGTACGAAAGAGGGCGAAATACTAAAACCAAAATTGCTATTCTGGTTTTGAACAAGGAGTGTTTATCTATTATTAAATACCTTTCGTTTGTCCAATATGAGCAAATTAGATAGGAATACTCACTAGGTTCCATTCACTTTCTTTTGTGCTTTTTATTACATTTCCCTTTCATTACGTTTCCTTTTAGAAATCGTGCAATCAGATTCCTAACTCTTTTTTGTCGATAATATGGTGAAGTTGAAAGATTGGGATTGCTACTCCTATGAAATTACTATAAAGATCCACACCCGTCACGAAATATATAATTTAAACTAAAACTATTCCGTCCACTCAAAACACGAACGTTAAAAATTGACGAGCCCGACTGTGCAGTCTCGTGCTAGTGCCGGAAAGAGGAATTGAAGTTCAAAAAGAGAGAGAAGGCTCGAGGCTCGATCGAGTCTTCAAGTTAGGGTGAAATTTCTGACACCCGTGGGTTCGGCAATTAGTCAACAATTGAGGCCTTAAAGAAGGGAGGGAGGCCTCATTAGTTATTCCAATAAGAAAGAAATGTAGAAAATTATTCACATAAACTAAATAATTAATCAGGAACAATCGGATCCATATATAACTGTAAAATACCGAGGTCAATAAATACAGCGGAATTAAAGTGTACATATTTGAGCCATTGCTTTATTTGAAGAAAAAATAGATATAACTCGATAATCAGAGATCTATCGGAATATTAGATCTTCTTCTCTATAACCAATTTCAGTATAGCAGCTTTCAATGGAATTAAAATAATTAATAGAAATAACCTACTATTTTATAAACTAGAGATGAGACGTAGCAAACCCTAATCAATAATGTGTCAACTAGGCCCTTCCCATTACGGGCTTCGGTTAAACACAATTACATATACTTTTCTGCTCAACTAGACTTGTTATTAATAGATGCTAAAACCCAATTCAGTAAAATTACTTAAGGGTTTAATAAATATTGGAATATCCATTAACCCGATTATTTAAAATAGAAAATTAACTAATTAATGTAAGCCCATATTATAGAAAATTTCCAACAAGAAACCCTCCATTGCCTTTTGCCTCTTCTTGTTCCTTTGATGCTGTTTATCTTTACATCCATTGAGGCTGATCCTAGGAGATTCGAAAGTTATAAGACTGATCCTTCGTGCACTGAACAAATTGTTAAAATAGAATTCGTCCAAAGATAGACTATCCATAGATTCCATACTAAGATATAATAGTCTGCAAGGGGTATCACCTCGTCAGAATCTAGTAACAAGAAAATTCTGGCTAGATCAAGCAAAAATGAGCATAAGACTCCATATAAAGCTTTTTGAGCTATGATCAAAGAGGGCATCAAGTGTAAGAGTAAAACGGTGTTTTGTTTTCTCCCAAAGTCGAATCTTCTCGATTAAACAGACTCGTTTGACTCTCTTAAAATCTCAGTAATCACCACTCTTTATTAATTCGAACGCGGGAAGAGATTTTAAGAGATTAGAATCAAGTCAATTTATCACTTCTAAATCGAGGACATTCGCAACCCATGCTTCAATTTCGATAAAAGCTCGTCCATCTCTCTCCAAGAATGCAAAGAACGACGAAACTCACTGCACACGTTTCGTGGGCCTGAACTGCAATTCGTTCGCTTTGGGTTCTGGCCTTTGAGCGAGGTCGTCCAAAAAAACAAGAAGACCGCTTGAGCGAGCTCGTCGCAGACGAAGGTGATCGTTCCCCCGCACTGCTCCACTCGTCTGTCTTTTCTAACGGCATCAATGGCTTATTCTGGCTCCAACCGTTTAATTCTCGTGGCATCGCTAGCTGTTTTCTAGGGGATCTAACATGATCAGCGACCAAATACGGAGATCCATCCGGACCTCCTGCAAGGGATACGTCCATAATGCATCGCCTTCATGCTGCGGGGATAAATCCATCATCGAATCAAAGAACCAAATCTGCGAGGTGGACATTGAATCGAAGAACATGGAGAAGAGCGTGGTTTCATGTTCTCCGAAAGGACAATGGACCGATTCGTCATTCCATTAGTTGCGCGTAATTTATAACCCTTGAAGAGGTTGAGCAGAACTCTTTTCGACCGTTGTCCTCAGTCTTGTTGCTGCTGACCTAACATGTATGTCAGCTGACTTGATTAAAAGAGGAAGGGGCATCTCTTAGCTCCTTGGCAACAAAGTGCCGATTAAGCTTGAAAATTTGGCTGGTTATTGAAGTCGCGATGCTGAAGTTACGATCATGTTCTCCTTCCACAAAATATGTTGCTCATGGAGATTCGTTTTCTCAAAGTTCAAGTTCGATTTTTCAGACAGATACCGAATACGGAAGGAAAAAATGACATGGATCTCTTAGTATATACAACAAGTATTGCCCTTGGGCACTAGGCGGCAGAAAAGAAATTTCCCGAGCTTGCCGATCATGATTACTCGGTCAAGTCGGGTCCAGCCAATGTCGTCCGATCGTGTTCTGCGGTTGCAGTGTTCTTTCGGCCATTTCCGAGGTTGGAGACAAGACCACGTACGACTATTCAATCAAAAAAAGCTTTCCCATTACATGTTATTACTCGGAACATGGAAGGGTGTATCTGAAGTTTACTTAGGAGACCGTGGGAATATACGAAATGATTGTACAACAAGCGTTTAACCTAAAAAGTTATAAGCTATCGGAGAATGATACGAATCGTGTTGTTGAAACTTGGTAATGGTTTGAAAAAAGAAAAATAAGGCGATAGAGAATGCAAACACTTTGGACCACGTCATGAAAAGACACTGGCCTTGGCTTAATGCAAGCCATAGGAAGAACGAAGATGCCTGGAAATACAGATCGCATTAACTCACTTGAAGACGACATTACGATAGTGGGGTCCTGAGAATTGATGGATGAAAATAAGGGGAGCGGAGGGCACAGGTGATAATGAAGGACTGCCTTCGCATCCTGTCCAATCTCAAAAACCCAAATTTTATTTTCCTTCATTTTTTTTCTTTTATTCTCTCTTCAAAGCCAAAAGACTATCACTTGTCTCTTATCTCCTTTGGATTTCTCATCACTTCTTGGCCTTGCACCCTGATACCCTGCGGATAACAACTACTCATTCTTACGTTTCATCTCTCTCTCTCTCTATCTCTCTCTCATCTATATACTTCCTCATTCCCTCCCAAATATCTTGTTGCAATCTGTCTTCTTGTCTTTGCTCCATAGTATATGACTTGGGTTCTTTTTTGTCCATTTTCATATTCCTATACGCCATGTATTATCAGCCTGACCACTTTCCTTGTTTGCATTGCCACCCGCATTCCTACATTCGCCTCGTATGCACCTCCCTCTCTCTTCCCCCCCAAATTTTTCATGTTGGAAAGAGAACTTATATATGGATTCTTCTGTGCTTGTGCTAATATTTACAGGTACAGCATCTTATAGAGAGATGCTTGTTACTGCACATGACCCGAGATCAATGCATCAAGGCTTTGTCCCGCCATGCCGGAATTCATCCCATCATCACGTTCACAGGTCTCACTTGTTTAAAGGCTTAGAACTACTAGAGAGAATTACAATCAAAATCACTGATGGACTGATTTCTTCTACTTAAATTCTTTGATTCAAGATGGAACTACATCTTTCTTAAACTAAGGTTCCAAGTAATTTAATGGATTTTCCTAAGCTCTTTTTTTTTTTTTTTTTTTGGTTGTGCTAATATTTTGCATCTCACACAAATTTACTAGCAATCCCCGATGCTTGAACATGCGTATGGTTAACATCCTTCATCTTTTCGTAGCATACGTACATATCATAATCATTCTTTTTAAATTATGGTTTTCTTCTCTTGCAGTTTGGAGAGAACTGCTAAAGGAGAATAGGGACTTCTTTCAAGCATATTTCAGTGCTACTGCTCATGGTCATAGCCCATACTACCCAATTAATTTTGTCAAATCCATATGCATATGGGAATTTATTTCTGAAATTGCATGCTGATGATCTAAAGGTTGGATTGATGTCCACGAGGTGACCAAAGAAAATGAAGCTACCTAATTCTATGTTCTTATGCATCCAGGTTCTTTTCTTGTGTATGAAGGTGTCAGATCTAAATCTTACAAACACTACTAAACAATCATGTTACGTCTTAATTTCAGGTCCATATTTTCGGACAGTGCCATGGTTGGCGAGGAATAGACAATGGAAAGACGGGAAAGCAGCAAAGTTCTGTAGGAGAAGTTATGTTTGGGGTCGATCATAGCATCACTTTTTCAGGGTTTTTGTTATGTTGATTTCATTGTGTCACTTATCTCATGATGAAAGATCACTTAGCAAAGTTCTGTAGTTAATTTGCTAATTTCAGCATCTTATTATATATGGAGAAACATTACTCTCGCAATCCTTTCGCAGTCATCCATGCCAGAAGCAGTCCATGAGGACATGTCATTTATGCACCCTCAACCAAAACAGAAATAATAAGCTAACAATTTTAAGTTTGAATAATAAAATCGGTTCGCAAAGTAATGTGGCAGACTATAAAACGTCTCAGCTAGAACAAGTGAACCGTGTTTAGCAGCGTAACCGAAGAGTTTCCCACATCAATTTCTTAATTTTTTTTCCATAAGCTATTATCGTTATCTCTAGCAAAAGATAAAAGGGGAAAAGAAAGATGAACGCAATGGGCATACCTATGGAAATCACTTCCTCTACATGTTTTTTAGCGCAAAATGAAGATAACAAATAGTTGCATTAGGACAAGAAAGCAAGAGTCACAGAAGTCTAGAACTCAACTTGAGTTCATCGGTGAAAAGGGAGAGAGACACACTGGGAGGGAGAGAGAGAGAGAGAGAGAGAGAGAGAGAGAGAGCTTGCAGTGAAACCTCATTTCCAAGAGAGCGTCTAACCAGTTGGAGTTATAATGATGCACTTAATGAGAGAGTTTGAATAGTACTGAAAGAGAAAGTTTCTTGAAGAAGCAAACTCTCTCTCTCCACTTCAATAATCAAAGGGCGTCTTTTCCCATATAAAATGCCGGGCCACCTTTCTTTCACGGAACCCATTGCCTTCTCCGCTCACCTGCAAAAGTTTTTCCAAGAAACAAGATCATGCATCCATTTTAGGTCATTTCCAACTTATGAGCTGAGCAAAATAGTTTGGATCTCTACGGTGTTTTCTTTAATGGGTAACTCATAAATTTCACAACTAATGCTTCAACTTCTAGAAATTGACAATGTCCTTATATTGAATGGTTTCCCTTTCTTGAACCCTTTTTGGATGATCAGTGGCTATCCTTTTTAAGGTTGAGACTCAACCGTTAAGTCCATTTGTGTGTTACAACTTCTTGGAATCCGACACTTTCATGGGTAATTACAAGTCTCTCAGTCGTTAGTGCACGTTGTTGAAGGAACTTGGACTTCTTGTAGTGCTTTAAGATTTAAGATGCTTTTGGAACAAAACTAGTTGCTAGCTTGTCCATAAAAGAAATAGAGCAACATTTGATTGCCGTTGGTTAATGAGTGCTCCATGACCCATTATTAAGCAATCAATTAAGGAGACTTCACAGTTTTCAATGCACCGATTGCTCTCGTGTTATGCACAATCAGTGTCTTGAAAATTAAATACTCGAAATAGTAAAATATACTTAACTAGACCCTCTTTGATTATGATTATTTTAGATTGTGATTACTTGGATGAGAGTTCCGAAAAAGTTTAGCACTAGTGAAGCTTCTAAGGACATCCATATCTTGTTACCGAAGGATCCAATTCAATAACATCCTAACTAAGCCTGTGCTCAACAATACGAACTAACTATAAAAAAGCCTTAAGGACCTACTACAATGTTAGGTGATAATGAGAAGCCTTATTACGGATACCAAGGAAAAATTAGAAACTGTTCGCCAGAAAGAAACATATGTATCTAAGTGGGCACATGAACCGGCGGCTGGCACTACATGCTTATGGAGGCACATAGTTTGCATCATTGAAGGTGGTGTACAAATGAAAACTTGTGAAAATTAAGCTCGTAAGTCCGAGCGATTGGAATTTGTAGGTCGATGGAATTTCCACTACTGCGATTTTTAAGGACCATGTGAAGTTCTGTAATCCATATCAACACTTATAACTACGAAATGAAGGTTTCTCAATGTTGTTAGTACCGCTATCCAATATAAGATAAGATACAGAATAAAATTAGTTTCATCGCGGTTAAGATGTTAATAATTAGGATGTTATACTTGCACTGCATCACTGAATCAATTTGCCAATGAAATTAATCGCAATTATTTAGCAAACATTCGCATTGCTCTTACTAAGGACTAAGCTAAATCACAGTTTTCTGCTAATAAATTTAGTACCTCAATTGAATCATCAGAGATCGATTTTTCCCTCTCCACTTCCTGCACAAAGCTCTCTCCATTATCTCCTTTAAATTGATGCTGCGGGAATTGTGCCCACTGAAAATGGGAAATGTAACTCATGAATTCAGTTAATTAGGTGCAGTGCACAAAACTCTGGCTTGGAGCAACATATTAATTTTCACCTAATTTTTTTTTTAGTTGGAGGATATTGCGAAGTGTAAATTTATAGATGAATTCAAGGGGCCGAAATAGAAGTTACATTCTTCGCAGCTTGACTGAAGGCTTCTTTGTGAGGAATGTTTGGATTTTGCGCCTTGAGCCTCCTGATCTCTTCTCTGCGGCATATACTCACTTTAAGTTTTCTAAAATTCAGTAATAGCCCACAAATTTTAACAGATAAACATTCGGCTTACTTAATGAAGCGGTTATAAGCAGATGGAGTCCTTTGTCTCTTCTCTGGGGCTGAATAAAATTAAACAGTATTGTTAGTGCCTCTGATCCTTGGAGAAATTAACCAGAGATTAGCATGTCAATGGCATGAACATGACTTAAACGAGGAAGGTCCTTACGTTTGTTAACAACGCGAGTTATGGCAATGGTCTCCTCATCTTCAACTTCAGAAGAATTCACGAAAGAAGGGCTGTACAGTTCGACATTTTTCTGGACTTCCATCTCTTGAAACTCTTCTTTTGGCTAGTCCAGGAAGTAAATATTGATTAGAATTTACAAGATGAGAATCGACTTAAGTCTTGAGCTACAGGAACAGTGATGCGACAGAATTGACACATCTTCAAATCATTCTTGGGAAGAAAGATGATAAAAGTATGATGGTCGAGTACAATGCACATGACTTAGTCTTAAAAAAATTGTAAGGAGCTTCCGCACAATTTGGATCCTCAATTCTGTATAAGCTAAAAAATGGTCGGGTATAATGCACATGACTAGGCTCTTAAAGACTTCATTTACTAGAAAAGGCAGCATTATCATGAGGAAGCGAAAAAATTTTACTGGTGAAGGCCACAAAAGTACAGTCGAGAAACCTAAACGAAGAGAGTTATAAGTACCCCATCGTGGCTAAGAGGAGCTAGAAGATGGAGAGGAACGAAGGAGGCTTTCATCATGTTGACAGAGAGGAGGGTTGTGCAATGACCACACCTTACTGTGACCACCGAGGACAAACTGCTGCATGGAACACTTACCTGTATGCATGACATAAAACACAGTGAAACAGAAAATTCAACTGTAGTGTTACTATCTATGCCATTGCATCTCTAATATAATCACCAGTAAAACGGTGGTGCAAAAACCACATTGGACATAACAAATCTGCTCCGAAAGACTTAGGAGGTGATCTATCGTTGCCATGAGAGAGAGAGAGAGAGAGAGAAAGCAATGCCTGTGATTGGAGATATTGCAATTTCCAGGAGGATTTATAGATGTGTTGAACGGCTCTCCAGTCCTTTCTTATTTTTTTTCTTGATATTATTGCTTGTTACAGGGCTTTCTAAGTTGCTAGTCGAGGGCCTTATCACAGTGGACAATCATTTTATCATGCCGAGAAAAGGTCGAAGACTAGCTACCCTTTATAGAATAAGCTGTTCCTGAACAAAAGCTTAAGCATTATTTCAGGATGTCTCAGTGATTATGCCTAAGAGTCAACACATGACTTTACTAGTGTGACAGCCCTATAAACCTAGAACCTAGTCAAGTCGTTCTCTCTTCTTTTGAACTTTGCTCACAGTTTCAAATGATAAAAGGAACGAAGTTCTATGCACCTGAGGTGACTCGTGCCTCTTTGTTTCATGGGTTGTTGTCTGTTTATTAACTCACCTCCGTCTCCCTACAAGCCATCCGCGCTTCACCCTGACAGTGAAAGTGCACAATGAATACCATTCTAGGGGAGAGGGGGAGTCTCTAGAAGGGTGTACAGACAAGGAAAAGAGGAATCTTAGGATTTGTCTTTCCTGAAATTAGGCAAGTATAATTGACATGCGCCCTTCAAATTTCTATGCAATTGTTGCTCAATTGTTGCTTCGCATGCATTAAATTCAAGCAAACTCAATTTTCTTTTTCCTTCTTTCTCAAAGTGAAACTGGCTAACAGTCCCCACTCACATGCAAAAATCTTATCACCTTCATTTCTCATTTTTCATTCAAAAACCTATTATTGTTAGTTTGACCAGCCAAGTGACCTAGGGAAGCTCATCAAATAGATCATATCGTCCATCACATGGTGGAATTGACTAGATACTCCATAGGAAACAAGTTACCTGATAGTGAGTTATATCAAATGGCGTGACCAGGTTATCATAAGGAGACCGCTTCCTAGATGAGGACTAACTTAATATGCTATTCTCGCACAACGAATCATAAAGAATGAGCTCAAATTTAAGAGTGCCTTAGGACCATCTTGTGTAGAGGAATGGATTTTGTATGAAACACGAACTCTCCACGGTTTAGTTAACGATATTTCAAAAAAGCCGGTCCTAAGATGTTAAGTAAGTTGAGCCCTGCTTATGGAGAACTCTCTTTAGGAGGCTGCACATACAGAACTTGATTAATTTCTTTTGCAAACAGCTGACTACGAGGCAAAGGTCCTAAATAAAACATAAATCCTTCATTTCTTCTTTGGGTGCTAAGGAAACCTTGGACATGAAGTTACGCGGGAAGATGATCATTGTACTGGCATTGGCGATGTCGGACTTGAATTCACACGTGAATCACGCACTCACATCATCACATGTCTCATTAACCCATAAATCTTTACAGTCAAGCATAAAAACAGAGGTCTTATATATTTGGCGCCATGATTTCAGAGGAAGTCACCAATATTTTCAACTGCGGCTTCTGTGATGTTACTCTCTCTTGTCCCGTCGGAGATCCTCCGTAGTCATGGACATGGAGTATACTAATTCCATTTACCGTCCGAAAGGGTACACCATGTTTACCACTTGGAGATTTTCAAAGCCTTGGAGAATTAAGAGCCAGGATTCAGCAACGTGCCCTTGTCACTTCAATCCCTAAACAATTTCATCTCATTTTCAGAATGTAAAGTATAGTTAATGCAAAGGTATTAGGTCTTGGTACATGCATGCATTGCATAAATGAATCAAAGGAAGAATGGTCGGCTGACACTGTGGTATTTGACACCCTCAGCTGCAGATCCGATGCAGCGGTTGATCTCAGAATAGTCGCAAGTTCGATTCTTTTGTTTTCCAGTCTTGTTCGCAGACTCTTGTCCGCAACAGAACTTGGCCAAATTACAAATTTGAAGGGGATAAACAAAGTTACCACACACCAGAATGAAGGCTAAAAGGAGAAGTAATGAATTCGACAAAACTTCAAGAAGCTTAAAGAAACATGAATGGGTGTAAAAGCTTGATAAGATCTCTGTTCTACTCTAAGAATCCAATGGTATGAAATAGCAACACCACAGAAGCACTTTAGGGACGAAATTTGCTCCAGTACATCCATATGTGACGAGTTAATGAAAGAAGGAAGGGACACTGAGAACAGTGTGCTCCTTAAAACTGAGTGACTAAGGGAAGCAAAACAGAGGAAGAGAAGAAATCTACATCTTTCAGTCAAATGTCATATCCGCCTCCCCTTCCACCAGTAAAGGTATATGCAAAGGAAGCAACTCCAATGTGTCAATAACCGGATTCGCAAAACCAATTATCTTTTGCAATTCGGAAAGATGCAAGGATGGAAAGGATATAGGGGTTCTGGACGATAAAAGAAGTGGAAAATCTGCATCATCATTTTTAGTTACTGTCTTATGATAGCATAAGGCCTGAGGGGCGAAGCTAATGGAGTAACAAATCTTTCGCTCTAGCTTCATGTCAACTAGACTAATATATATAACACCGGAAGGGAAGAGGGGGTGATAGAAAGAAGTCTTCCCGCCACCACAGGGCTTTCATTATCATCCTTTCGCTTCAAACAAACCAAGAAACCACAGTATATCAAACAGAAGCAGAATCGAAAGAACAAAATGCCTATATATCTAATAGAACTCACCACAAAACGATGACGGAACAACAATGCAATGATAGTAGTGATCTGAAGGAGCTAAATCGTGCAAAGGCATACTAAGTGTCTTAAGCAATCAAACAATCAAATTCGATCGGGAAATGCAATAATGGCCTCAAGCTGAAGTCTACAGCATCAACAGACAGTTTGGTTTTTTTCTCCATCCGCAACTCTAAGTGTGGTAATCTCAGGATCGACCTCCGACAAGCCCCCACACATCTGCCTTCCATTCAGGCGAGTTCATGTCAGCAATTCGTTCACATTCACAAGCATTTTCGCACATTGCAACTAATCTAGCCAATGCATTACAACCTAAGAAGATTCCGCACCACCCTGCACACATTGGTCGGCCACTGATTGGTCTTCAGACGAGATGCCACAGGTTGCTTCACGATGAATGTCAAGGGCAACCTTAAGCATCGGATTAAGTTCAGCCACATCGAACCAGTTCATCGCTCATTCACAACAAACAACGAATCGACCAACTTTGACTGCCGAAAGAAAATCGAACAACTTCATCCACAGCAGCACGCACTAAATGGACTACGAACAGAGGCAATACCACTCGAGAAAACATAAACAAGAACCGATTATAACGAGCAAATGTATTCATCGAAAAGAAAACGTCTCGACTTAGCGACCACCAATCAAAATCCAGAAGGGAATATGTAAATCCTCGAAAGCTGTAAACATGGAACGAATAGACGCTAAAAGAAAAAGGACAACGAGCAGCATAGGCCCTTCAATCACCGCCGGCCTTCTGGTAGACGTAGGTGAGGCCGCACTTGCCGCAGTAGTGGCGGTCGAAGTGGTTGGCCATGAAGGTGCCGGCGCCACACTCGGCGTTGGGGCACTCCTTGCGGAGGCGCTGGACCTTGCCGGAGTCGTCGACCTTGTAGAACTGGAGGACGGCGAGCTTGACCTTCTTCTTCTTATGCTTGATCTTCTTGGGCTTGGTGTAGGTCTTCTTCTTACGCTTCTTGGCGCCGCCGCGGAGGCGGAGGACGAGGTGGAGGGTGGACTCCTTCTGGATGTTGTAGTCGGCCAGGGTGCGGCCGTCCTCGAGCTGCTTCCCGGCGAAGATGAGGCGCTGCTGGTCGGGGGGTATGCCCTCCTTGTCCTGGATCTTGGCCTTCACATTGTCGATGGTGTCGCTCGACTCGACCTCGAGGGTTATCGTCTTGCCCGTCAGGGTCTTCACGAAGATCTGCATGGCTCCTTCCCGGCGACGGCGCGGCGCAGGGGGCGAGGGGATGAAGAAGAAGAAGAAGGGTTTGCGAAGCGTGGAGGGGCTTTTATACGAAGGTTTCCTAGGGCAGAGGTATGGGCTTGGTGATTGTTTGGGCTTGGGCTTGTGGGCTTGAGAACTTGCCAGTGCCTTAGTTGGGCCTGCGAAAATTCTAGGAATTTTTTTTTTTTTGCTTTTTTAATTTCTTTTGGGAATTTTGGGATTTCATTTGTTCATTTCGATTGTGTGTAATGTGAACTAAACTTATATGTCGTGCGTTAATTTTTACGCCCTTGAAAGTCATGCGAAAATTTGTTTGATGATTGATAAAAGTAAAATGGTCAAGCCAGAACATACGCATCTCGAATGTGTCTGTTTGATGTGACTTTTTATCTTTTTTATAGTGCTTTAAAATTTAAATATATATATTTTATAATATCATGCACTCAAAAATTTTTGGGAAACGTAGAATATAAATCCTACAATTTGTTACAAAAGTACAGTTGAATTTTAAAACTTACAAAAAAAGTAATCAAATCTTAAAACTTGTTAAATTGATGCAATTGAGTCATTCCATTAATAACATTAATTTTTCTAATGAAAAATGTTAACATAACATTTTAAAAATATTTTATTTTCCCAAGTAGCATTTTTAATCACTTTTTACTTTAAATCTTATTTAAATAATAGCAAAAAAAATGCTAATTTTTTTTAAAAAATGGAAAAAAAAAAGTTGCAAGGATCATGGCTGCCCTTGCCACCATGGGCAAGGGCAATAGGCCCTCGCCGCTCCCATCGGTGGAAAGGGCCAATGGGGGTCAACTAAGGCCGACAAGGGTCGCCAAGGCCCCAGCCACGGCCAACAACCCTTGCCTAGATCTACGTGGAGGGATCCTCGCCAACCATTGGCGAGGGTTGTTGGGCCTAACCGACCCCCACTGGCCCTTTCCAGCAATGGGGTCAACGGTGGCGACGGCTTGCCCCCTTTAGCCATAGTTTCATTTTTTTTGGTTTTCGACATACTTTTTTATTTTATTTTATTAATACTTTGGTTAAATAAATTAGAATTTAAGCCACATCATTGCCATGTAGGAGAGAGAAAATATTTTTAAAAAGTCACATTGGCATTTTTTTGATAATTTAAATGAACAGTGTTCACTTTTTAACTTGATTGAACGAATTTGACAATTTTTAGAACTTGATTGTACTTTTTTTTAGTTTTAAAACTCAATTGTACTTTTGTGACAAATTTTAGGATTTCTAGTGAACATATCCTAAATTTTTTTGTAATGCATACGTATGAGCATGTGGAGATATTTGAAATTTGAGTAGATGACATCAATGCTTGTGTACTTTTGGATGAAATTCAAAATCATCTGCATGTTTTATCTTTATTTAGTTTAAAATTATTTTCATTTTTCTACAAAGTTCATTCGTTGATAGTTCTTAGAATGGTCTCTATGTTTTTAGAAAAAAGAAGAAGAAGATTGGTTTCTATGTTAGAATTTTGTCCTTTTTGGGCGCACTATGTTAAAATTTAGGGAGGAGGATTTAACATATCATATTTTGAAAAGAGAAAAATCAATAAAAAAAATCATAAACTTATTGCACTTTTTGTCGATTCAATTATAAACATTTTTAAGTTTTGTCAATCAAATTTATCCGGTCACTTTTGACCGAAAAATGACTAATGTGAACACCAACCATCTCTTGTGCCATTATCATTGCTGACGTGAATAATTTTCATAATAATTTAATATTTTTTTCAGAACGTTTTTCCTTTTTCTCTTTTCTTTTCTTATTTTTCTTCTTTCTTTTTTCCTCCACCATACACCACCAAGTCTCATTAATAGCTAGCAAAGGTGGTTGGCCTCAGGTGAGGGTTATCCTCGCTTGAGGTCAAGGACCTCAGCCTACCATGGACAAAACCTAGCGATGGCCGGTAGAGGGAAAAAGGGAAATGGTGAAACGAAAAGAAGATAAAAGGGGAAGAAAAGAAACAAAAAGGAAAAAAAGTAAATAAATTCAAAATAATATCATTAAACATTAACATCAACCACATCACATAGGACTACTAGAGTTCATATCAATGATTTTCGTTTGAATTAATCGGATAAATTTAATTGGTAAAATGTGAAAAGATGTAAGACTTAATTGATTAAATTAAAATGTTTATGACTTAATCAATAAAAGTACAAAAAAAAAAAAAAAAAAAAACCTAAAGCTTTTTGGGCGATTTTCCGGTCGAAAGGTTATCCAGCTACAGTCAAACATTGGGGCCTTATACTTCTTATGAAGCTGTGGAATTACCCCTTTCTCTAGTTTTGCAATTTTCCCCAATGTTATGATTCGTTTCGACCCAAAAAAAAAAACACAATCATTAGCATCCACTTCACCAGGGAGGACGAAAGCTCTTCAAATCAGACGAAAAAAGTACGCAAGAAATTTCGGATTTCGATCAGGTGTCGTTGTCGCGGAAACTACTTTTTCCCTTTCGAGCTGTTGGGAGAGAGAGAGAGAGTCACCAGTTGTCCCCCCGATCAGGCAAAAGTAAATCTCTCCTCCGACCCTGTAAACCCACGCCAACGCTGGGGATTTTACCTTGTCGGGGCACACGGGTGGTCGGGGAGGAGACGGCGTGCGGAAGATTCCGATTGGCCGAAAGTTGCTTGTCGGACCCCCTCCTCCGGGGCCCGCGTCTCCCTCGGCAGTTTCCTACGACGGCGACGCTTCCTTTTTCCTCATACCACCGCCAGCCACGACTGCTCGGTACCCCCACTTGCAATTACGTGACTCCAAGCGAATTCCTTTTTCCTTAACTACAATTCAAATTCGGAGTTTTTTTTTTTTCCTTCTTTGTTTTTCTTCTGAAACGTGTGAGAATTGCGATCAGTCGTCGAACAGGGAAAGTTCAATTGGGTCTTCTCCATTGAAGCTTCCTGAAGGCCCCCCCCCGGACGGGTTGGTGTGCTTCCTTGCTCCCCTTTTGATCGTTCCTCTTTTTCCCTTTTTGTTGCGGCTCGAGGAAAGCGCATAAGGAAAGGAGGAAAACCGGGAGTGCCCAGTTCGCATTGACGCCCTCGTCGATCCTGTTCCTTCTCTTTGCAAAGACAGTAAGGCTCATCACCTTCCCCTTTTTGTCCTCTGCAACTGAGCTTTGTTTTTCTCACTCTTCCCTCGTTTCGATCCATACCCAGTGATGATTAGGCTGTGTTACGTTTGGTTTTAAGCAGGCCCTCCGTGGCCTCTGCATGTACGGACGTTTTCGACGTTCAAGAGTTAATGGGTCTTTTTTTGCGTGTTTGAATTTTCGTATTCAGACGTAGTTTGAGATCTTGGGACGTTTCTTGTTGTATTTTCTTGGTTGAATTCCTCAGTGGATACGACCCTTTTGGTTTATTAGCGTTTAAGCAGCAATTACTAAGGAACATGCTGGATAGATAGTATCTGATTCGGCGGAACTCGATGTTCTAATCGGGTGTTAAATTCGTTTTTGATATACAGTACTGCCAAGTCAGAGGCCATTCGAGTCATATCACGGCATTTCTCCTGTGCTTCACTCGATCAGGGAAATGCACGATCCAAGTAGTTTGATATTGCCCGAATGGATTTTGCCATTTCTTTCTGACTCCGTGAATTTTACTGTTCCGTTTCCCTCTGTAGGATCTCTTCGAATAGAAGGTGAAGCTGCACATCTTTACTTTGAGTATGAGTTCTAAAAGCAGCACCACATTTATATAGCTGGTGTGACATCAATTCATGCTTTTGTGTGGCAGGATCAGTAAATCATACTTGGCCGTTCGATATGGCTGCTGATTCGACAAGCCTGAGTTATTGGCTGAACATCACTTTCTTCCTTTGTGCCCTGATTATCTTTGTTCCGATGTTTTTGGCATCATTCCTCATATGGAAGTATGAAGGATTCAAGAAACCAAAACCTGATAGAGAAGAGGATCAGCGGGCAAAGGTGGGGTATCTGTACAAGGACGAGGCTTGGAGGACCTGTCTTAAGACAATTCATCCAAAGTGGCTGCTCGGTTACAGATTGTTTTCTTTTGCTGTGCTAGGATCGTTGCTCATTGTAAATATTGTCCTTGATGGGGCGGGTATCTTTTACTTTTATACCCAGTAAGTTGCCTTCCTCATCCTCTCATCCTCTTGTTTTCCCTGTTTATGCACCTTGCTGCCAAAAAGGGACGTGACTTTGGAATTTGTCGATGGTTTATAGTCTCAGAAAAAGTATTCCATTTATTTATAACGGCTTTTATGAATGTATCTTAGTGTGCTTGATTCTACGTTCTTCATGAATGAGTAATCACCCAAACCTCAAGACATGGATGTTGACACTGTTGTTATGTTGAGGAAACAAAAAATTTAGGAAGGATTCAGTGTCAAACTGGAATGACCATCATGGAGCTTGAATTGTTCAGTTTTAATTTAGCCTCTTCAGGATTGCATCAGCTGGCAATTTTTTTATAGTCACTCTTGAGCAAAGGGAAGCTAGTCAATGATTGTTTGCGTGAGACACTATCTCATTATTAACTGTTTTCGTGACATCGATTATCAAGCCTACTTACTGTAATGATGACTTTTCCTTTTGATCTTTCGTTTGCTGGGCAGGTGGACTTTTGCCTTGGTCACAACCTATTTTGGGGTATAGTACCTTTTTCCTTCGTATATTATTCATGCTAGTCTGGATGGAATTCAATTGACATTGAAGCACTCTTGTCTCTTGAGAACTGACTGGAAAGTATTCTGCATTAGTTCCACGCGATGCCTTTTTTCCCAGTATACATTAATACGAATGCTTCATCAACCATATATTTCACTTACTGAGTTCGGTTACGTGAATCATTTTATTTATCTCTGTTTTGTGTCATGTTCTTAAAAGATCCTAGTAATGGAGATCTTTCCTCAAGGTTTCCATTCATGTCTTATGAAATCTTCACCACTTTCCTTTACACTCATTTCAATCCTGTTATAGTGTTGCATGTTCTCAGTGGAGCATCTATGTTGTCCTAGGTGTGTAGTTCACTTTCTTTAAATGATCTTCTCTCAATGCATCTTACCTGGAAGCTTACCAACCTTTTCTTGAAGATACTGATTTTTCTTAAAGTATTCAAGGCATTGATGCAGTTACTTTTATTCGATTTCTTAAAATCTATTCAGTGTTAGTGCATATGCGATATGCCTTTTCTTGTTTGGTTTCTCAAAGACCTGGCGTGTTTGATTTCGTGCTTGTCATTCTAGCCATAATTTTAGTTGCTTACACTCTGGACTACTATTTTGTAGATTGGATTATCCATGTCCATATACGGATGCTTTATAAACCATAAAGCTGCTGGTGATAGAGCTGATAATGGCAATTTAGACGCAGAACGAGGAAACTATATGGCTGTTTCTCTTGGAGAGCATATCCCCAAAGCTTCAAATTCAAATCAGAAATATCTCATTTGCAATAGTGCTGGTGTATGGGTATTTATCTTCCAGATCATTTATCAGGTGAGTTTCATTTGGCGTGATAACAATTTATCTAGAATTGAAATTTTAGCATGTCTACTGTTGGTTGAGTAACTGCATTGCTCAGCCATTGTTTCCCCTATTTACATCTGACTTTGGGAAATTTATATTAGTAAATACTAAATTCATGCATGTCAAGGAAGGAGCACTAATGGTGGTGGATATGTTGAATATTTTGACAATTGTATGAACATGATTTTGTCACATTGCCTTCTCCATTGTCTATACATTATGGGCAATTTCCATTAGTTGAGGTCGCTGACTTGGATGCAAGATCCCCTGGTTTATGTAGAGATTGCGTAAGCATCTGAAATGACCATGTTGATTCTTGAGCTCAAGCCCGTTCTTTCATTTCTCTTGATGAAATTATCTTGTTTCTCATGTAAAGTGATACACCCATTTGCACTGTAGAGGTGATAATAATATGAATGAAGGAAGCCTGGTTCTGCGGTAATGGGAAGCAAGTCTCTGATTCCTTTCTTTAAATCCATGAACAGACGAGTGCAGGTGCGGTGATGCTTACTGATGCTGTATTTTGGCTCATTCTGTATCCCTTTCTGACCTCAGAAGATTACAGGCTGAATCTTGTAAGTATGCAATTACATTATGTATGCAAAACTGTATCCAGAAATTGTAAGATTCAGGTGCATTAGGTTAGACAGTGGTAATAGGCAAACTTAAACTTACAGGTTTAATACCTAACCAGGACTCTGTCTTATGTGGTCAATTATGTTTCCTAATGTTTGGATAATTCATCAATGCTATGGATCCTCTCGATGGAGGAGAGGTAAAATTATGTACTCAATCTAACCAACACCAACCCCACCTCTGGCAGAGATCATGGCAGGTCATACTGGGTGAATGGTATTGTGTCAATGGGGTAACATGAGCTAATCAATTGAGAACAGTCCAAGTCCCTAATCAAAACGGCCCATGAGGATGATTTCTTTCCATCTTATGGATTTTGTTCTGCAGTTATGTTGCTGATGCCTTAAGGCATTCTCTCTGTAGCTATGTTGCTGTCTTGCTTCTCTGAACATATAGATAGAATGACATGCCTATCCTTTGAACTCCAGCTGGATGTTTGTTTGCACTCGATCAATGCTTTCTTCCTCCTCGGTGACGTCATTTTGAATTGTTTGGTAAGTGTTGTGCTTTCTTTCCATTTAATTTTCCACATTTGCAACGTTTCTTGATGTGTACTGGTTTCACCTGGGTGTTCTCCTTGCAGCGGTTCCCTATTTTTCGTTTTGCATATTTCGTTCTGTGGACGGGCCTATATGTCATTTTCCAATGGATCTTCCATGCTTGTGTTTCAATCTGGTAATATTTCTTATTCATGTATGCCATTGATTGTCTTGGCTTTGTTTCATGTAGAAGATGATTAATTTACTTCTTGTTTCAGGTGGCCATATCCGTTTCTGGACTTGTCATCATCGTATGCTCCTCTTTGGTGCGTGTTACGATACTTTAGTATATACAAGAAAAGACTTTCTCGTAAAGTTTTGGCATTTTTCCAGCCACATGAAGTAGTGTGACTGGGACAATTTCATATTTACACTTTATAATTATAATTGAGATGGTGGGGTTATTGGTTTTATTTTGTTGCTACCGACAATCATGCAAGCTTTCCCTAATGCACCTGAAAATTAATTCTTATCAGTAAGCATCTAATGCTCTAAATTTCTCCCCTCTTAATATTTTCACAGGTACCTCGGAGTGGCAGTAATGCATATTCCATGCTACGGCATCTTTGCTTTGATAATCAGGCTCAAACACGTCTTGTTGTCGAGATGGTTCCCAGAATCTCACCAGAGTCCGAAATGAGGAATAATTAGATGAGGATTTTAGCGTAGTAGTTCTGCTCTATTAGACGGGCTCTCGCCACCGTTTCTGGTGGCCGCTGCAGTTCCCATGGTTCACGAAAGAGAAGAGTAATCATTCATTCGTTGTTTGCAGAAGAAGAGTGGCTGGAGTTATGTATTGCATTTCCATTAATGAAATGTACAAATTGTTGATGGTCTAGCATTAGATTAACTCCTGCTGAGTTCATTCATTTGTACTGAATCCCTTGTGGGGTATATATATTCGCAATGGATGGTACCAAATATCCTCATGAACTCTACGTATCAACATTGTGGTCGGCAGTGCATCATCCAACATGAAAAAGAAATGTCATGTCATTTGTTAATCTGGTGAAGTCCCAACTCCGAACCGCAAAGACGATGGTCTCTCTCTCTCTCTGGCCCATTGTCCAACGTAGAAGTATCCTCATCGCTCTTTGAAGTTTCCGTACCTTCCCCTTTTACTTTCCACTGCTGTTGAATCCAGGAACTGCCATGAACAGACGAAGCTAAACCTCACTGGAACCTTGTCTTCTCTCTTTCTGGGTCCGGTTTTTGAGCGCAGATGGGCATTTGCCGAACATAATCAACTAGCCAAATTCATAGTGAATTTCTTAAAGACCGAAATATTGGTTGGTGGTTGAATCTTGGGGTAATCGTATCGGCCACGACGGATCATTATTATATTGGGAAAAGAAGTCAGTCAGTCGTTGAGTGAACGATGCTTGCGTCTACGCAAAGGCAACGAGAGGTGTCCGATGCTGACTTGGGTGTGTTTGTCGATCGATCGGCGTGGAGTTTTGGGGAGGTCAACGATCAGAATTGTCTGCTCATCTCCTTCATGCAGTCCCACCTAAATAATTATTCAAACTTACACACCTCGGCATCAAGCACATAGCAATCATGGGTCACGTTTCCTGATCTTGCGATATCTCGTTGTGTGCGTGTGAAGTATATTACATATATACACACACATATATATATATATTCTCTGGCTTTGTATATCCAATTGGTCCGAAAATGTCAATTGTGGCAAAGCATCCCCAAGTCCCAATTCTTGTTTCGAAGAGCAAGATATCTAAATATCTCTATCGTCTTGAGATGTTTTTTTCTAAAAATTCATAAACATTAGGCTGGTGCTTAAATTAATGGAATTGAGCGACGATGGTGAGCTCGTCGTATTGAGAATCTTGCCGAATAAATATTGGGTGGCGAATAAAAGCTTTCTTTTTCAATAATTTTGAAGTCACATGTGTGGCGGACTTGATAAAAATTCTAGCCAATAAAAAACATAGTGAACGAGTGGCCAAAGTCACTTGTCATGTATCGACCAAACTGTCATTAGTAGATTGAAAATTAGAGTAGGAGCTGTACAGTGTTGACCGAGGAAGATGGCAACGTGCGACTTTGACAGAGGTTAGTGCTAAAGTAAAGGTCACCAGGTTTGACTCGTGGAGCTGGGCAGGGAACACTACGAGTCTCTCTTTCTTTAATGCCGCTGGCCAGACCTGAATTTGGAAGTCAAATGACAAAATTGTTTCCGCAATTGTGAATTCCACGAGTGTAAGTTAACTATTTCTTGCTTGGAAATTTGTATGCAGAGTGAAATAAACCCGATAAGTCGAGCTAAAAAAGCAATGATGCCTCTTTTGCTTAGCATGAGTTTTCCAGCACGTTATACATACTTTCTCAATTGTTTATACTATATTCAATCCAAAAAAACACTATACTATATTCAATCCATCGTACTCTTTAATTTACCAAATAGCAAGGGAAGAAGCAAACTATGAAAGTTTTATTGGGATAGAATCTAATGTTGACAACATCAAATGAAAGGAATGTGTACGGAATCTCACATGCCAAGTTCAAAAGGGCTTGAAAATTTGATGAGTTTCAATTATGTTAGATATCGAAAGCAATGACTACATGTAGTCATTGTTAACCTTGATAGGTAAATTATTGATAGGACACATGTCATTGTTATACCTAGGTTAACTATGCGACGAAAAAAGTGTGAAAACCGATTATGCAAATCAAGATCAAAGGTCGCTTTTACTCAGCCAAACAAATCAAAGGTGGCCCTCACCTCGCCAGTCATTTTCCCAAGGGGGCAATGATGTTGCGTTACATACGATGATGATAATTAAATGTACGAAATAAAAATTAGGTGGAGTGGACCGACCACCTTGTTAGTCACATGCCCAACCTACACCGGTGGACCGTTGCATTACATTTCGTATTTAATCTTGTGAGGCAAAAATGCGGAAGCACGGAAAAAAATCAAATAATTCAAGGGAAAAATAAATGCAAAGAGGAAACCTAATACGACGGTTTCGTGATTTGGTGGGGGCATGTCTACTCCGCGAGCAGATATTGATGAGTTGTTTCAATAAATTAGAGAGAGAAGATTACAACCACTTACATATCCTGAATGGCACCCAGAAATTTTTATGAACCCAAATCAAAGAGATATAAAGTTTTTACCTCGCACACTGACACTCCTTAACGGCTCCCCGAACTCTCTCTTGAGTTAGTCTTTTCGTTCCATACAAAATTAAGTTGACAGCATCTTCAAAAAACATTCTTGTCCGTGTAAGAACGTTTGCCGCCAATCGTCTTGAATAGTCTGGCTTCTCTCGGTACCTGAAATTCACTTTTGCTACTATCCACATCTTGAGTCGGACATCCAACTAGCTTTGGGCCTAATGTCTCAATAATTTTTTGAAGTTCGGACCCTGCAATCTAGATCATTAGGGTGCATAAGGTTTGGTTTTGGAGAAAGTTTTCAGGAAAATACAAAGTTAAAAAAAGAAAAAAAAAGAAAAAAGATCTGCATTACAAAAATACTCAAAGCACCTCCAAACCACTCTTGGGCTAGGGGGCAATAGCATCTCTCTAAAAAATTTACCAAAAGTCATTTGGATATCTTTTCTTTTCTTTTTCTTTTTTTTTAATCACACTTCTCTCTTTTATATACATGTAAATGTGGTGCTCACAGTGATCGAATCTCAAACTTGATACTTTTCGGCCCACCCTATCCTTTTACTAGTGAGGTCGCATGCCTATTGGCAAAAGTTATTTGCATTTGATGAAGGGCTTTACGGTCTCAAAGGGCTTTGCCAAAAGCACACCTAATAGATACCAATCTTGACATCAAGCACGTAACTAGGGACGTACAAATCTTGTTCCTGCACATTGCGAATCTTTTCACCATCTTTGGATGCCCTTGAACTCCAATACAAATCGATTCCAAATCAAATAGGGCCCAATTTTCAAGCCGCATTCGACAAATCTAGATATTCATGTGCAATTAAAGATCTATGAGATTTGTCCCCTCATCCCGTTTGCGCCAAATTAATGAACAATAGGGAAGAGCACATGGGAATCGACCTCTCTTGTTTTTACCAAGATCACGGCGTTTGACGTGGATAAAGACGATGATAAAAAAACGAGTGTGATGCATCTATCCGTTGATTTGATGGGAAGAGGAAAGTACAAATTAGAGGCTGTGGCCAAGAAAAGGCAGCTGCTAATTAGGCTCCAAAATGCGATGGACGGGCCCAACCCCACCACCCTCCATTAAATTACTCATTAAAGTCAGCCACTTCCCTACCAAAGTACGCCTCTTGAATTCCCATTTTCAGTTCGACCAAAAAAACGTAAAAAATTCCCATTTTCAGACCCCCAAGGCAAGCATTCTCAACTGTAGCAACCAACGCCATGGTAGCTCGGCATCATAATAAACTAAGAAACTATAGTGACAAAATCACAAATTCGATATAATCACGGGATTAGCAGTAACAATATTCATATGTTGCTTCTTGGCCCTAAAGGATTAGTGACCACACAATTAAGATTATAAGTATAATCGATGAGTTTCGACCGACATTTTCGGTCCGGGTTTGCAAATCGATTAAAGAGCTGGTGCGCTGCAACAAGGAGGGTGAAAGGTGCTGCACAAAATATCAGGAACGGGCCAAAAAACAGAGTGACACCACGTGCCCTGTTTTGGTGGATTGGGTCGCACCAGATCACTACCGCAGGGTACAGAACAGAGGACAGTTGAAGTCGACATTGAAGCGCTGGTCCGAGAAGGTAGGTGCCTCGTGTGTCCAGCATCATGCGTAAACCAAAAGCTTGGAAAATCAAAAGGGTTTTTTTTCCTAATTGTTAAATATGTTCAAAGATGCCTTTTTTCGTGAGATACTACTGTTCGTCACACTCGGGCTGTCCGAAGTCTGAACAGAAGCCACCCAGCCAACCAACCCCATATTCTCAATTTTAACTAACACGAACCGGAGAGAGAGAGAGAGAGGGAGAGAGAGGGAGAGCAAAAACCCACCTACCACTATAAATATAGAGGCAAGTTAGCACGAGAATTCAGCTTCAATCGCTGAATCTACCCATCTAACCTCTCGACCTGCTCGTCCAGCCTCTTCTTTCTCTTCCTCTGTCTCTACCCAACAGGTAAAAAAAGAAACTTGCCCCGCTTTCCTTGGTCCATTTTTGAATTCGTCCTCTGGGGATCTGGATTTGCGGGAAACGAGTTTCTGGGTTTTGTGTTTCTGCCGTTGGGGCGCCGATCTTGGGCGGAAAGTCGAGGTTTTGATTGTTGTTTTTGGTGTGATCAGCAAGGCGAAGGGAAAAGGAGATGGCCCGCAAGAAGATCAGAGAGTACGACTCCAAGAGACTGTTGAAGGAGCATTTCAAGAGGCTCTCCGGCAATGATCTGCCCATCAAATCTGCCCAGGTAAGCGCCTGTTCGGCATTTTATTCCATCTCTTTAGCCGTAGCAGTATGTTTTTTTTACGCTTTGCGCTGATGAATAGCTCCGGCTTTCTGACCAAATGCGCATTATGCATTCTTTTGTTAGTGAGATTAGATTGGGTTGCTGCCTACCACTCCTATATTTGTGATTATGGCTTATGAGGATTTGAACTCGGACGATCTAGATTCGCAGAAAAGTCCAACTTTTCGTATGTTCTTGCATCCAACTAAACTCCCTTTTCCCCGAATTGTGCTGAAAATAATTGGAGATCTCAAAAATCTGCAAACATCAGTAATTTAAGCTTTTTCAGATTCAGTGGAATTCTTAGGCTTAAACATGGTATAATCAATTCTTTTGCAAAGTGATTAATGTGAGAAGATATGGCTATCACTAGATTTGGCCCGGAGCTGGGAGCTGGTTACTCGTACCTTGTAAAAGCAGAACAGATCCACGGTTTTCTGGTGGATGATGTACATACTGCATCTCCCACTATTATAGAATGCAGCTATCAATTAAAGGGATTTGGTTTTAAATGGGAGTCGGTTTATTAATATTTCAAGTCGGCCTTGAAACAATTGACTGCATTGATATTTAGCAAATTTAATCATGACAAATATTTTGAAATCTGTAAGGAAAAGATTGTTTCTCTTGAACCTTTTAATTTACTTTTTTATGTGTATAAATATAGCATGCCAAAAGGAGGGAGATATAAAAACGAAAGTTGAACGAATCATTTGACAACTAGATGTGTTTGTTATTCAACTACAGGAATGAATAACATTTCAAATTTTCCATAGAAGTTTGGAAAAGTCATAGAAAAACATTAAAATAGGTGAACATGTTTCACTTTGAAATAACAAAGGTCTAAGCCTAAAGTAAGAATAAAGGTAAATTAAGTTGATGGAGTAAGGGCAGCTAGTTAAGTTAAGGAAACAATCTCACAGTGGACTCTCTCTTCATTAAATGGAGAAGATTGCCAAGAATATTTGATCCTCTGTCACTAGAGTGATCAGATAGGATCATTTCCATCTGAAACCCTTCTAGTTTTCATCACGTGGGTTAGTTAGGCAATAGCTTACAACGCAGCGTTCGGTAGTTGGTTCCAGAGGATGATCGACCACCACCTAAAGCATAGCGTAGACCCTAAAGTATTAATTAAATTATGAAAACACTAGTGTATGCAACTCTTTTACCTCTCACATTACAGAAAAAAGTATGACTTGGAAAGAATCTCTGTTATCTCTCTTTTACTGTTCCACAACTACATTGGTGTATAGGATTCTAACATATACTTCTTCTATAAGCAATGCAAATTAGTTAAAGAAAATGCTATAATGAGTATCTCAGTACTGATGAAATTGCCTTTGTGCCAGGTGACAGAATCTACTGATATCAATGAACTAGTGGAGAGGGAGCCCTGGCTCTCTTCAGAGAAATTGGTTGTGAAGCCAGACATGTTGTTTGGTAAGCGTGGGAAGAGTGGCCTGGTCGCCTTAAATCTTGACTTAGCTCAGGTTGCTGTCTTTGTGAAAGAACGCCTTGGCAAAGAGGTATGTTCTCCCCTTTTTCAAACCATTCTTTTCAATGAGAGCGATGCTTCCATATAAAATCTTATTTTAAGCTGACGGTTTCTGTATTCATTAACAGGTAGAGATGAGTGGGTGTAAAGGACCCATTACAACTTTCATCGTCGAGCCTTTCATACCACACAACGAGGAGTTCTACCTTAATATTCTCTCTGAGCGTCTCGGCAGCAGCATAAGTTTCTCTGAGTGCGGAGGCATTGAAATTGAGGAGAATTGGGATAAGGTACTGTGAAATGTGGTTGTAATCTGATCGTGTAAATCCTTTCTCATCAGAAAACTAGTCGAAAGCCTTCATTAACCTTAAATTGCTCATACATTAGTTTTGATGCAATCATTTTCTTTTATTCATGAATACTGTCTTATCTCCAGGTTAAAACTATATTTGTGCCAACTGGTTCACCTTTTACATCAGAAGTGTGCGCTCCACTTGTTGCAACTCTTCCTTTGGAGGTACTTTCTGCATTCATTAATAATATAAACAATAAGTTGCTTTCATTATCTGTATCTGAAGGGAAAGATATTATGCCTGACTGGATGACCCTAGACACATTAACTCAGTTGCTTCAGTGGGTAATAAGTTTCTCTGAAAATATTCATGTGACTGGACAAGTTATCTGATCAACATGGTGTTGAAGTTCCCCAGGTGTTGCCTTTTGTAACATGGATTTATTGCTAATGTTTTTCTTTGTTTCTTTATCAGTTGCTTCAGTGGGTAATAAGTTTGTCTGAAAGTATTCATGTGACTGGATAAGTTATCTGATCAACATGGTGTTGAAGTTCCACAGGCGTTGCCTTTTGTAACATGGATTTATTGCTAATATTTTTCTTTGTTTCTTCATCTAGATCAAAGCAAAAATAGAGGAGTTCATCACAGTGGTTTTTACCCTCTTCCAAGGTACAGTAAGAAATTAGAACGGGAATTTTTAGCAAGTGAAGGATGCGCTTGTAAAGATGCATGACGTAAGTTGAATTTTCCTCTGCAGATTTGGACTTTACATTCCTCGAAATGAATCCTTTCACATTGGTTAATGGGAAACCTTATCCCCTGGATATGAGAGGCGAGCTGGATGACACTGCTGCTTTCAAGAACTTCAAGAAGTAAACATCCCCCTCTTTGTTTTCTCCTTCACTACTCTTTTCCCCGTCTATATGGATCAAAGGAAAAAGAAATGGCAACTTAATTAAGGGTTTGTAACTTCTAACTTAATCCTGTATTTGCAGATGGGGCAAGATTGAATTTCCTCTGCCATTTGGAAGAGTGATGAGCCCCACAGAGACCTTCATTCATGGCCTAGATGAAAAGGTAGTAAGGGCATTCATGCAAAACTAATCATGCAACCATTCCATATGATGCTTAGTGCACAATTTGATATTGATCGTATAATTTCCCTTGTGCCTCTTACTGTTGCTTTAATTTTGGAGTGCTCACAAAATCTTCCTCAATGGGCAAAACCCTCCCTCATCCTATTTTCATTTGCATTTTGCAATTCAATATTTCTTTGTCAAGTACCCTGAAACCTGTGCTTGCGGAAATCATGAGTTCGCATCTTCCTCTTATACTAGTGTCAAATTTTAAATGGACATTCAGATTGCAAGCTAAGTAGCTTTTGTACATGAAGGGTAAAATAATTCTTCTGTACTGTTGTGCACCTGCAGACTAGTGCATCTCTGAAATTCACGGTTTTGAACCCAAAGGGAAGAATTTGGACAATGGTTGCTGGAGGCGGTGCCAGTGTCATTTATGCAGATACTGTGAGTTTTTCTTTTCCTTTGTAATTTTATCTAGAAAGTATTTTTTGATTTTTTTTTTTTTTTTTTTATATTGAACCTGCTGCCTGCTCACTTGTTACTTTTTCCGTGTCAGGTTGGTGATCTTGGCTTTGCCTCCGAACTTGGGAATTATGCTGAATATAGTGGAGCCCCCAATGAAGAGGAAGTCTTGCAGTATGCCAGAGTCGTGATCGATGTAAAAACTTTATTCCTCTGTAAAGAGACATTTTTTCTGCAAATGCATACGAATATACCCTCGGTTTAAAACTTGAGCTTTCAATTGCTGCAGTTAGCATAATAATAACTAAACTGACAAGCGTGCTCAGAATTCTAATCCAATAGCATATAAGATGCACTTTCTCAGACATTATTATTGATATTTATCTATGCTAAATTTTGACAAGTTTGATCATCAAACTCTTGCAGTGTGCAACTGCTGAGCCTGATGGCCAGAAGAGAGCCCTGGTTATTGGAGGAGGTATAGCTAATTTTACTGATGTTGCTGCCACATTTAATGGCATCATCCGTGCACTGAAGGAGAAGGTAGGCTTTGTTGCACATCATGCATTACATATTTTGCAGTCTCTTTCAGCGCAAGTAGATGTTAAACTACTTGCTGTTCGTATTTTCAGGAAGCAAAGCTTAAAGCTGCGAGAATCCACATTTATGTGAGAAGAGGAGGCCCCAATTACCAGAGGGGTCTCGCCAAAATGCGAGCCCTCGGAGAGGAAATCGGCATTCCCATTGATGTAAGTGCCTCATTGAAAGTTTCTATTACTTAGTGCATACGAAACATCAGGTGCACCACATGAGACAGCTATGTATTGCTATCTGTTAGAAACTTGTCAAAGTGCTGAACTTTTGCTGCTGATTGCTTTCGTAGGTTTATGGGCCGGAGGCTACTATGACCGGGATATGCAAACAAGCCATTGAGTGCATCACCGCGGCTGCTTGAGTTATCAACTTCGATAATCTTTGTTTCTCTTCTGCATTTTGATGGACATTTCCAATTGTTCAGTTGAATCCCAATAGTCATTTGTACTGGAAACGTTTCAATGTTATGAATGTAATTTCATCACCATAATCTTGGGCCACAACCGCGGTCCCTGAGAATAAAAGCAGTTACCGTCTCAAAGCTCGTTTATGCCGGTGGACAATCCACATTGCTAGAGACATCATGTGAACGAGAATTCCGAGTCTATCTGCGATGAAATGATTGCCGAATGAATCTAGCCAGTGTACGAATCGCAAAGAATATCATTGACAGCCCTTGGTACGAACTTCGGAGAGGCATTAGACTTTAAATTACGAGTGCGGCGATTCAATAGTCACAGGTGAATCCTAAGTTTCAACAAATCCATCCGTGACGATCATTGCTTATTCTATGATTATTACTGGTTATTATTGCAGTTAGACAACCAAAAGCGTTAGCCTACGGACAACTGCATTGTCTACTCATTCGATAATGCAGAACTCATCTTTTTTGCCAGAGCGTTCTGTATTCTTTTTGCTCATCAATGCCGAGTAGATGCTCGATGGCACAAAACCTTTATACCTTAGCTGACGATATCTCGAGACCAAAACCTTGCTCTCAGGAAACCGAAAAGAAAATAGCTTGTATGCTTCGCGAGACTATAGGTAGGGGTGATCGGTTCCCAATCTGGTTCGGTTCCACCTAGGAACCAAGAATCGGACCTGGAGGACCAAAACCTTGCTCTCAGGAAAGCAAAATGAAAACTGCTTGTATGCTTTGCGAGATTGTAGATAGATGTGATTGGTTCTCGATCCGGTCTAGTTCCACCTAGGAATTGGGAATTAGACCAGTTCCCAATTTTTGGGAAAGGGAACTGGATCAGACTGTTCTAGCCAGGAACCAGATAGGACCGACTTGTTTGATCCAGTCCAGTCCGCTCTTATGGAACCAATCACTTAGGAAAAAAAAATTATTTTTTTAAAAAAAATAAGAGTTGTTACTATTTTTAGGATTTATTGTTATTTTTAAAAAATCAAAAAATATAAGAGTTGGTCTGATTTGGTCCGGTTCCTCCCCGGAATCAGGATTCGGACCAAACCGGCTAGTCCGGTTGGTCTAGACGATTCCCAGTCTAAGCAGTCCAAGATGCTCACCCCTAAGTGTAGTATGCCGCTTCGAGCTTTCTACTGGAGTGTGGATCGGCGTCCTCGGCTCAGGAAGTCCAACTGCATGCCACGAAATGGGGAGGTGGGCTGCATACATCTTGTGGGGGCGATTGTTGCAGTTTAGATGCATTAGAGAGGATGGTGCTCGACTTTCCATCTGCATAATGATGGTCATGCATAGTTCATCGAAAATCCTGTAGGGTTTGTGATGGGCTCGAAATTTATTCTGAAATAGGGGACTCAGGAGGAAACTATACTATTTAACTCTATGCCAATGCATCCATTCATCGGAAAAATATAAAAGAACGAATTTAATTTCAGACAAAATACGGGGCTCTCGTGTATTTAATCAAGACGGCATAAGACTCTTTTTAAACTTCCTCGAGTCTGGAATCAGCTCAGGGTGGATTTAAGATTAATTGGGTTCGAGTTTGAGAGGAGATCAACCGTCATAAACCCATCATGACTAGTTCCTTAATTAAGCAAAACAAACAGTACCTGAGAATGCTAGGCGCATCTCCCGCTTACATATCTTGTCTACTCAAACATGTTTTAATCAAATGATTCGAATTATATATTTCAAAGTACTCACGGGAACAGATCCAGTGGAGATGGAGTTGGCACGATCTTAAATTAGGAAAAGAGCTTTCCAAATTTCGAATCCACGGACGGCCCGTTTTTAACTCAAGAGTCATCCAGGCAGAAGCTGAGGTTGAGGTTTCAAGTATTCTAGCCAGGTAGATGCAAGGGGGGGTTAGGTGGTGAGGTTTGGTGAGCAGCAAATGCCTTTGGGCCGCTAGCAAAATCAGCCGAAGTGAATGCATCCAATTGCATTCAAGATTGGAGATCCTGCACCAGCCACCACCCACACAAGCTACCAGAGAGAAAAGGACCGCATGAAACGACTAATGTCCCGCATAATATTATTCCATTCAAAATTCAACTCGGCCTAATCGTTAGGTCGCCTAAAATTCCATTCGCTAGCATATCGTCCACGCTTCGCTAGCGTTTTATCTTTGAAAAGCTCATCGAAAACTTTTGTCGGGCAGCCACGAAATTCTTGTTAACAGGAGGGTACATTTTTTTTTTTCTCTCGCAAGACTGATCGATTGAAGAAGACTTTGCGGTCCTCCGTCGTTTTTCCTGTCTTCATTTGCCCCGGAAGCATCAAAACAATACCTAACATGATTTATTGTTGCGCAACTCAATTCAGCCACGTCAAAATGTCAATGCCATAGAAAATATGGCAACCATGAGATGACGACACTCTCAAAAGACAATTGGTTCGCATGTTGAACGATTGCCCTAATTCGTTGCGGAGAGTCAAGAATATTGACGAGGACGAGTCGACCTCGGAAAGGATTGATGAGACCTCGTTGGCTTGGAAGCAAGGTGAAGGAGCATCGGCAAATTTGGCGACATCCGAATGCGCTTTTGATTAGATCGTCGGCCATCACCGCTGACTGCTTTTTTTCTGATTATCAGTGGAGCGTTTGCTTACTGCCTTCGGCTTGAGGTTAGGTGGGTAAGCTAATCAGAGGGAGGGATCACGTGACACGTGGTAACGAGGCGAGGGTTTAGAGTCGAGATGACCTCGGAACAAGCCTCGGGTGCGGTCAACTTCGGGCGGCTTCTCTCGCAGTCGTGACCGTTTCTGCAGCCTCGGTCATGCCGTTACGTTCCATTCGGGTGGCTCGTTTTCCTGTTTCTGCGCGGAACCGCACACGCCTTATCTGACTTCACCGAGGATTGGGAGATTCTCGTACTTTTGTCCGGTAAAAAATGTTACATGAAAATAATAAACAATCGATTTCACGACATTCTATCTACCGACCCACTTCTTAAATGCCTACCTACAACCTCACTTAACATATTGATTTGCAATATGTGACTTTTCTCTGATAATAAACTCCGTTCTTCCCGCTCAAAACATAAATGGCTTGAAGTGCATTTACACATGATATCGAGAGTTATGATGGATATGTGTTTTCGACATTTCAAGTCCCACATCAGATGAGAGATGTTCCATTCAATGATTCAAAAATCAACACCCACCCCTTGTTGGTTGCCATCTTCTAAGATTACTTTGAATACACATTTTGATAACTTGACCCGACTTGCATAAAAACCATTATCTCTTCAAGATTCTTGCATGAAACTCGGAATTAAAGCTCCACAGATGTAAGCATCCGATGGGCTCGCAAATGTCAAATCTCCTAAATGTCCAAATCAATGCCAATATCATAACTTGGGTAACATAAATTTCATAAGCATCGTACAATTATAAAGCCAAATGTCTTACTTGAGGTTTGGGTTTCTTACAAGATCAAATCTCCTAATGTCAAAATCAATGCCAATATCATAATTTGGTAGCATAAATTTCATTAGCATCATATAGTCATAAAGCCAAATATCTTACTCAAAGGTAGAGGTTCCTTACAAGATCAAATCTTCTAATGTCCAAATCAATGCCAATATCATAATTGGGTAAACATAAATTTCATCAACATCGTATAGTCATAAAGCCAAATATCTTACTCAAAGGTAATGGTTCCTTACAAGATCAAATCCTCTAATGTCCAAATCAATGCCAATACCATAATTGGGTAAATATAAATTTCATCAGCATTATATATTCATAGAGCCAATTATCTTACTTGAGGTCGGCGTTCCTTACAAGATGAACGACCGAGTTGCCCAATCCATAACGTTTGCCGTGTCCCACGCTGTTCATAGAGCCAATTATCTTACTTGAGGTCGGCGTTCCTTACAAGATCCATAACGTTTGCCGTGTCCCACGCTGGCTAAGGTTGTCGACCGTCACGGAACAAACTACTCTTGTGGGGGATGGTTCGCTGATAACGAAGATGGTCATTGCCCGCCCGCCACTCGAGACTCTGTCACTCGTGACATCCCCAATCGCAGCCACTCCA
This sequence comes from Eucalyptus brandiana, assembly GCA_014182725.1. Classification (NCBI taxonomy): domain Eukaryota; kingdom Viridiplantae; phylum Streptophyta; class Magnoliopsida; order Myrtales; family Myrtaceae; genus Eucalyptus; species Eucalyptus brandiana. The sequence continues at coordinate 39,375,203 of CM024669.1, forward strand.
GTCCGAGAAAAGTCCGAGAAAATATTAGGTGTTCAGCCCCAGCCGAGATATATATATAAAGCCAACGCCGTTCCATCTCTTTCCTTCACATTCCGCCAAGAAGAAGCCACGCGAATTCGCCACGAAAATGGACACCCACCGATCCGAGCAAGACGAAGCACCACCACCTCCTCCTCCTCTCTTCGGCGACATCCTCGAGCTCACCCTGGCTCACGTGCCCCTGGCCGACCTCGTCGCCGCCTCCCGCGTGTCCCGCTCCTGGAAGCGCGCCGTCTCCTCCTCCCTCCGCCACCTGAGCCCCGCCAAGCCCTGGCTGCTGGTCCACTCCCAGAGCAGCCGCCCCCTACCCCATCTCCACCCGCGCCTTCGACCCCCGCTCCTCCGCGTGGCTGGACCTCCGCCTCCCCCAGCCCGCCAAGCACCCCTCCACCCTCCGCTCCTCCTCCTCCTCCTCCCACTCCAACCTCCTCTTCATCCTCTCCCCCTCCAGGCTCTCCTTCTCCTCCGACCCCCTCCACCTCTCCTGGCGCCACGCCTCCCCCCCGCTGGTGTGGCGCGCCGACCCCATCGTCGCCCTCGTCGCCCACCGCCTCGTCGTCGCCGGCGGCGCCCTCGACTTCGACGACGACCCCCTCGCCGCCGAGACCTACGACCTCCGGGCCGACGCCTGGGCCCCCTGCCGCTCCGCGATGCCCGCCCTCCTCAAGGACAGATCCGCGTCCGCGGGGCTGTCGGTCGCCGCCGACGAGGAGAGAATGTACGTGACGGACAAGCTGTCGGGCGTGACGCACTCCTACGACCCCGAGGCCGACGCGTGGGAGGGGCCGCACGACCTGCGCCCGCGAGGGGACGTGTTCTGCTGCGTCGTCGGGTGCGCGGGCGGCCGGCTGATCCTGGTGGGCCTGCTGGGGAGCGAGGAGAATGTGAAGGGCGTGAGGGCGTGGGAAGTGGAGCGAGGGACGTGGAGGGCGAGGGAGATCGGGGAGATGCCGCCGGAGATGGTGGGGAAGATGAAGGGCGAGAGGTTCTGCGCGTCGTCGGTGAGCGTGTGCTGCGCCGGCGATTTCGTGTACTTGAGCAGGGATTCGGACCCGGGCACGGCGGTGTGGTGCGAGGTGGGAGGGGACGGGGATTGCCGGTGGGGGAGGGCGGAGAGCCCGGCGGCGACCGGCGGCCGGGGGCCGGCGGAGAGGGTGGTGTTCACGTGCGCGGACGTGGGGATGAGCGAGCTGGATCGAGCCTTGGGTTCTGGTGATCCGAGGGATGTAATTCGGAGCACATGAACCGATCCATCGGTCGAGATTTTTCCCTTCTCTTTCTCCGACGCAGATTATTATGTTGTCATTTTCCCATACGTATATATGAAATTTCTTAAATACTCTCGGAAGTCGTCATAGGGACGGCAGATTCATCCGGGCGACCTTTCCTTTCTTTTCTTTTTTTTCCTTTTTTTATTTCCGCTCCTTCAATTACAATAAAAGCAGTCAAACATCACTAAGAAAATCGGTACCTACGATACAGTAATAAAGCATTAGAAGACTCCACTAAGTATTTTTTACTTTAAATGGGAGAAATGGGAGACTCTTGTAAGGAAAGGAACATGCAAATATTCCAAGAAAAGCAGTCAAACGTCACAAGGAAAATCGGTAGTTACGCTGCGACAATATAGAAAACACGAGCCTACCGACATTGTATTTTTAACTCTGGATGAAAAATTGCTAAAAAAAAAGATTATGAAAATCTCAAATTGCAAGCTTATGTGTAGCGCCATTGTTGCATCTACGAGTCCACGTCAACCTCCATCCCAAGCTGCCAAGAAGTAAAAAGCCAGAGCAAGAGCCCAAGACAAAAGGCTGAATACCCTTTTATTGAATGGCATCGACTAAGATGTTAAGGCCACAACACCGCTCATATTTTGCCAACTTGCCTTGTTGTTGTTGGTTGCACTGTTCTTGTCTTCGTAAAGACGACATTGGGACATAATTAATTGATCTTATTATCATCGTTATGGTTGTGGGGTCGCACTTTGCTAGATGTATAAATGCACGAACAAATGGAAATAGCCTAATAGGTCAAAGATGGTATGCTAAATTGTTGGCTAGGTCCACCTTCATTTGGAGCCTAGTTGGCATTTCGAAAAAAAAGGGAAGAAGAAGAGAGAGAAGTTGAAAAGAAAGTGGTGACTTCGACCGTGTGTGGGGTGCGCCCAAAAGTGAGGAGGAGAGAGAAAAACTAAAAGCTACCGCAACAGGAGAGAACAGAAGAAGAGAAGAGAGGGCTGCAACTTAGTAGTCTCAGTTCGAAAGACAAACATTGACGATATCGGCTCAAATTTAAGTATGTTGTTCGTGAGACCAAGGGTTACGAGTTAATGATTTTCATTTGTCGGCTCAAATTGTAATTAGAGTTTTCTTGCTCCGAATTTATTTATCCACGTATGTGGTGATGAAATGAGATTGCAATATTGATGCTTTGCCTCTTGTGTGTAATTAGAGAAGAATACTTTGTATATCCTGCTATTATTGGTAATTAGTGAATGTTTTGAGCAGTCCGTGATTTTTCTCGTATCGGGTTTTCCATTATTAAATCCTTGGTGTCGTTATTTGTTTTGTCTACTTATTATTTCGTATTATAAGATTATATATATTGTTAGTTGTTGCTGGAGGTTAAGAGAATTTCAATTGATTTAGTTTTGGGGGGAGAAATTGATTTTGGATTGCGTTTTGGCTCATGGTGAATTATTGTCCCCGGGTTCTCCCCAATATAAATGAGGGGGTAGTAAACTAGTCGCCATATGTACAAGGTAGAACCAAGGTAAGCTCCGTTTGTTTTGTAAAAAATTAATAATTTAGAAAATATCTTTCTAAAAATGATTGTTAATATCATTTATAGAAATGAATAAACGAAAAATATTTTTGGGAAAATTCCAAATAAGGACCAAGTGAATCTAATTTCTCAAATAAAGATCCAAGTGAACTTTATGTCAAATAATGACCTGAAGTGGATCCATTATTTCAAATAAGGACCTGAAGTGAATTTTGTGTTAAATAAAGGACCCGAAGTAATCAAGTTAATCTCTATTAAGAACCTTAGCTCGCCAGCAAACATTTTCTAGCAATTAAAATAGGGGTAATTTTGTTAGAAATTTGTGATTGGAAAAAAATGGAAAACTCTAAATTAATTAAGTTTAGGTTATTCATTTAGATGTTTACGTTTTCTTCTTTCTTCTCCCCGCTACTCCTCAACCAAATCGCTGCCCAGTTATTGTCGCAACTCGATTCTCGCTGCTCCTCGCCTTGCTTGCCTGGCAGAGAATTTGGGTCTCTACAAACAAAGAAAAAAGCATTTGGTTTTTTTCTTGTTTTTGAATTTGTGCCTCAACTGGCAGAGAATTTGGGTCTTCGACTTTGCGGAGGATGGGTACAAGAAATGGGGAGAATTTTGGTCTTTGACTTTGCAGAGGATCAGGACAAGGAATGGGGAGATCGTAGAAAACCTAGGGTTTTTTTTCTTTTTTTTCTTTTTTAGGATTGTTAATTTTCCCTATATATATTTTTGGACAAAATTGCCCAAACTCCAATTGTCAGAAATGTCATATGCTTGATAATGACGAATATTTGGGACTAGCTGCTTAGGTTCTTATTTGGAATTGATTCAACAACTCCGGCCCTTATTCGGCAGACAAACAGGCCCACTAAAGGTTTTTATCTAATACAAAGTTAATTTCGGGTCCTTATTTGAGAAAATTGGTCCACTTCGGATCCTTATTTAGAATTTTCCCAATATTTTTTCCTGAAAATCTTTATACATAAATTATTGTCAATAGATGAAAGAAAATTTGATGGAAGGAATTCCGGGTCCTAACAATTGGGGCAAAATGAATCGGCCATTGGGCATCATTGGGTTTTACAAGGGCCCCATTCCAGGCCGGTCCATGAACACCGATCTCGTGGACGATATGGCCCATGACACCGCTCATATTTTGCCAACTTGCCTTGTTGTTGTTGGTTGCATTGTTCTTGTCTTTGTAAAGACGACATTGAGACATAATTAATTGATTTTATTATCATCGTTATGGTTGTGGGGTTGCACTTTGCTAGATGTATAAATGCGCGAACAAATGGAAATAGCCTAATAGGTCAAAGATGGTATGCTAAATTGTTGGCTAGGTCCACCTTCATTTGGAGCCTAGTTGCATTTAAAAAAAAAAGGGAAGAAGAAGAGAGAGAAGTTGAAAAGAAAGTGGTGACTTCGACCGTGTGTGGGGTGCGCCCAAAAGTGAGGAGGAGAGAGAAAAACTAAAAGCTACCGCAACAGGAGAGAACAGAAGAAGAGAAGAGAGGGCTGCAACTTAGTAGTCTCAATTCGAAAGCCAGACGTTGATGACGTCGACTCAAATTTGAGTATATTGTTCGTGAGACCGAGGGTTACGAGTTAATGGTTTTCATTTGTCGAGAACTACCTCCGAATTCTTCCATTGTAATTTGGATTTTCTTGTTACGAATTTATTTATCCACGCATGCGGTGATGAAATGAGATTGTAATATTGATGCAGTGTCTCTTGTGTGTAACTAGAGAAGAATATTTTGTTTATCCTACTATTTTTGGTAATTAGTGAATGTCTTGAGCAGTCCGTGATTTTTTCCCATATCTAGTTTTCCACGTTAAATCCTTAGTGTCCTTATTTATTTTGTCTACTCATCTATTGTAAGGTTATATATATTGCTAGTTGTTGCTAGGGTTTAAGAGAATTTCGGTTGATTTAGTTTCGGGGGAGAAATTGATTCTGAATTGCATTTGGCTCGTGGTGAATTATTGTCCCCGAGTTCTCCCCAACATAAATGAGGGCGTAGTAAACTAGTCGCCACATGCATAGGATAAAACCGAGGTAGGCTCCGTTTGTTTTGTAAAAAGTTGATAATTTTAATTTTTTTCCTAAAAAAAATTGTTAATATCACTTATAAAAATGAATAAACGAAAAATATTTTTTCCTGAAAATATTTATACATAAATTATTGTCAATAGATGAAAGAAAATTCGATAGAAGGAATACCGGGTCCTAACAATCGGGACAAAATGAATAGGCCATTGGGCATCATTGGGTTTTACAAGGGCCCCATTCCAGGCCGGTCCATGAACGCCGATCTCGTGGACGATATGGCCCATGACGAATTGAAGCGGCCCATCAGCAGACACGAGGCGTGTATTTGTTCTGTCCTTCGATCGGACGAGATCCGAAGCGATTTTTTTTGGCAAACTTTAGTGATCCTCGTAATTCCACGTTTATTTATTTGGGACATACACGAAAAACCATAAACGCACGACTTCCCAAGCAAACAAAAAATGAAAATTCTCGAGCTCTATCATTTGTCTCGAACTATTTTTTTTTTATTCTTTCCGCTGCGCAGGAGTGAGAGAAGTTAGATTAAGCCTCAAAAGTCTTACCATCTCTGTGGCTAGCCAGTCTTGCAAAGCCGGAAATGTCAAAAAGGAAGGGATAATGCAATTGACTTCGAGCGATGCTGGTCTGGTCCGAATAAAAAAGTTAGGATGGTGGATATGATTTGTTGCCACCATCGCATCCTTAGCCACTCTTTTTCATTTCAGGGGTAGGTTAGTCAAGAGGGTCTTCTTAATTCAAGAATAATTATCCCCATATCACGGCCCTATAATTGTACAGAGTTATCAACCCTCATGCTCGCAATTTAAGGCGAGAATGAAAATTATTGTGTTTCCGATAACAATTTATGGCCAGAAATAACTAATTCTATTAACTTTGTTTGTAGTATTTCCACTAAACTTTGAGAATGAATAACAACATTCCTAATTCCAAAAATTAATTATAAGTGAATTCACATATTTATGCGCTAAAATGAATACAAGGAAAATTACCACGTTTTTTTTAATTTCTTTTTCGAACAGTTACATCTTTCCTCATCTTTTTGACTTGAGAGACGAGGGGACTATGATTGAGAGTGCTTATATATAAAATGTATTAGGTCACTGGCTTCAGAGCCGAATCTCAGAGTTGTTTATTGATTAAATTATCCTGTTCCTTGTCATTACCAAACCACCGAAAGCTACATGGGTCGTTACCATGGCCGGGGGAATTCTCTGCCTAGTAATTGACAAATTTTTCAGACAAATATATACCTATGTATATATAAATTAATATGAATTGCGTGGAGGGTGAAACTAGAATGTCGTGAGATAAAATGGTCGTAGGGATGATTTTAAATGTCGCCATCGGCATTCGATAGCTCGCCCCACCACATAAAAAAAAGAGAGGCCACATTAACATCATTATCAGCCCATCACCATGATTGCCACGCCCCGAAAGCTTTGCCAGCGGCGACAAAATATGGGGTCGCGGTTTGGTTTATCCCATGACGTGATCTGTCATTAATAATTTAAGATAGTTTGATGGTGATTGGTGTCCGATTAAGTATTGTTTAGGTGGCCTTTTGGATTTTACGGGACGAACGAAACAGAGCTTTCCTAGGACTCATTTGATCCGGAGTGGGACATATGCTGGATGCGGATAGGAGGGAAGAATTATAGAAAAAGCCATAAATCGATTATACGGAGGACAATTCAGTCTTAAACCTTACAATTTAATGAATTTAATCTTAAATTTATTGACGATTTATTAATTTACTGTTTTCGATCAATTTTGAACTGAAGTCGCCAATATGTACACTTCTCATCTTATGTGATACGATCAGTCGCTTAATGTAGATAATTTTTGCAAATTTTTCTTCTTTTTTTTTTTTTTTTCTCATTTTTCTTTTTTTATTTATTTATTTTTTTTTTTTTTTTTTTTACCTTGGGCCAGCAAACCCTCGCTTGTTGTACTCGGCAAGGTAGGGGTGAGCAAGCGGTCAGGGTCGACCTGACCTGGCCCCAACCCCGCCTGGCCCCTGGTCCGGTTCCCGGGGACCGGGGTCGGCCCTTGGCCCCGAACCTGGGACCAACACCGTGCGGGTTGGTCCTCGATCCTCGAGAAGTTTTGGCTTGGCCCAACCCCTGACCAACCCCGTATATTATATTATATTATATTATTTATAATTCGTTTATATATTCAAACCTAAGTAAAATGTATGTTATGTTATATTATATTATATTAAGATGTTCTATCAATAGCATTAATAGTAATTTCAATTTAAAACTTTTGTTGAGTATTAATTATATGTCGTTTGTTTTGTTTTTAGGTGTTTAGAAATTCAAGTGAATTAATAAGATGTGAAGTTATATATTCATGGTTTATATTAAGTATTTTGAACTTTTTATGGTTTAATTTTATTCTACTAATGAATTTCTCAATTTGTACTTTGCTTTTCAATTTTTTGTCAAATGGTAAAAGTTTTTGAAAAGTAGAGTAGTACTACGATTCTTGCTACGATAATTTCTAGTCAGTGGTGTGAAGCTCATTTTTGGTTTTTGGACTCTGCATAATCAAATGTAGGAAAACGCTTTTGCATATGGTGTTATGAATATTAAAAATAGATAATTACAAGAACTTTCCATCTTGTCCCATATCTCGATGAGCGGTTAGCAAGTACAAAATTTCTATTATTGTGTCATTTTAAATTTGCTAAATATGTATTGGTATTTATAGTTTAGTTGCACAATGCCGCATGTCAATGGATGTGTGATTTGAATTTGTAGGTTTGCTTTTTTAGGGAATATAAAAAATAAGACAAAAAAATTATCTATTTGTTCGGGTTGACCCAGGAACCAGGACCGAACCCATCGGGTGGCCCGGTCCTTGGTCCCAGCTTAATAGGGTCTGGTCCTTGGCCCTAAAAATGAGGACCGACACCAGACGGCGGGTTGGTCCTAGGGTTAGGGGTGGCTCGGACCAACCCGGACCATGCTCACCCCTACGGCAAGGCCATTGTGGCCCCCCTCATTGGCTTTGGATTTTCTGTTTGGGGTTTTGTTTTTTGTTTTATTTTGTGAAGATAGCATTTCATTCATTTGCACATACATATGAGAGAAAAACAATGCAGTCCATTTGCTAATTAAGACAAATCCCATATGACTTTAAAATAAAATAAGTTCTAGATAACAAGGTGAATCATTAAAGTAGGGTTATGGATCACACCTTCAAAAAGCAAATATATAACTTCTTCAAAATAAGATTAACAATGAATTGTTGAATCTATTTTTAGTAATGAGCATGCACATCGAAATCTCCAATTGTTGTTTAGTAACAAGGTTAAATGAGTACGGATCTAACACCTATGAAAGCAAGACCTTTATGAAACTCCTCCGATCTTTTCCGAAATTTAACTCTTACTCTAACGAAATTCAAGAGAAGTGAAATTCCGAAATTATACACATAAAAAATCACAAATCTAAACTAGATTGAGATATAAACCTCCCCAAAAGGCAAAAGAGAAATTTCTAGATTTAAATTAGATTAAAAGAGAAAAGCTCTATAAAACTAGAGAAAAGTAAGAAAAATAAGATAGAGAACTAAATCAGCCAAAAAAATTAGAGAAATAAAGGGGAGAGAGAGATATAGTTCAAACCTCTATGGAGATTGAAGAAAATGTGGTGCGAAGATGAGAGGGAGAGAAAAAAAAACCCTAAAGAGGAAAGAGTAAAAATTTCTCCATATTATCACTTTAGCACTATAGCATATTTAAAGTTTTGTTAAAGAGTGTCCCGAGAAACCTTTAATTAAGGAAATTTTGTGATTTTTAATGCATTGATAGCCTAATGTCATGTGTAATTATTACTTTAAAAAGTAAATTATTTCTCATCTTGTCTGTGTTTTAGTGAGTGCTTTCAAGATACTCCTTAACTAGATCCTTGTCTAAATTGATCCTTTTGTCCGAATTATCAATGAAAATGCTGATATTTAAAAGAAATATTTCAGAAATAAAATGTAAATTCATCGCCTCGTTGGATTGATATAAATGATAAATTACCATTAATAGTCGGTATAATTATTAGTCCCATATGACAAAAAGGTATGGAAGGAAATCGCTTCAAGATATGGAAACAGTCGGTGTAATTATGACTTTAACAAAAGGATTATGGAAAGAAATCGCTTCCCAATAATTTCAAGAAAGTCATAATCAAATCTTCAATTGGATTGAAAATTAACTTTCAACAGGGAAAAAGAAAAGAAACTCACCTAATTATTGCCCCCACCCCCAACAATAAAAAGAAAAAAAAGAAGAAGAAACACCTACCTAAACTTTGGTCTAAGCAAAGTGGCCAATGCAACTTTGACTATGACAGATCGCCTAAAGTCCACCACTAACATGAAGTGGGATTCATATTCACTTAGTCTATTCAGTCTACTAGCATATAATTGAGTTTTGACGATATCAATGAAAATAAGTTTTATTTATTTCACGAAAAAACAATAATTTGAAAAATGTTTTCCTAACTTCATTTATTGTTATCTCCTAAAATAAAAACTTAATAAGTTCTTTAAACAATTAATGATAATTTATGGATATATATTTTTTCAAATCATTGATTTTTCATGAAATAAATTAGGTGGATATTTAAAGCACTTTAGTCAAAATACTATAAAAAAAAACTTAAATTGGTTTGCATGTGATAAATTTACTACAAATTTTTGAAGACTTTTTTTATTAGTTTTAGTTAAATTTTGCTGTTAAATTGTTGAGTTTAATGACATCCGATAGTTGACGGGTGTACAAATTTGAGATTTTACCATCCGTTTGTTATACATGTATCAATTTATAATTCTTGGTGATATTAATCTAATTTAACGGAAATTAATTAACGATAAATTTATAATAAAAGTATATTTATAAAAAAAATGTATTAATTTAAGATTTTTTACTATATGAATCTTTTGATTAAATAAGTACGACCTGTTAGCTCCTCGGTGGGCCACGACCTGCGAAGAAATTTAACAATATCGCTCTTACCATCTTGGTACGCAGGGATATATATATATATATATAATCCGGCCGAAAAGCCAACAGGAGAGAAGCAGAGACCAAGACAAGACAGGCACGTGGACGGAGAAGGGGGGCATGCTTCAGTGTCTCCCAGCGACACAGCTTGCATCCTTTTTCGCACCTTTTGCTTTTCTTGATCGATCCCCCCATCCCCGCTCTCCACACTCCCTAAAATCGCAGTCACTTGGGATAAAGCACCTTTGGTTTATTTACTTTGAAAAGCATGTAAGCACGGGGATTTTCGAAACCGGGGGTAACTGTTCTGTGTCAGCCTTTGGCATGTTCAGGGCCCTTGGCATTTTTGCCAGTCTGTGGGTCTCTGAATGTTTTGTTTTTTACTCGTCCTTTGTTTGTACCGGCTCACGTTTGCATGGTGAAAACAAAAGGGGGGAGAGAGAAGAAGAAGATAAGGGAGGTGGGTTTGGAAGGGAGGTGAGGAACAGGGCAAGTTGAGGTTGGTGTGGAACCAGCAAGTACAGATAGATTAAAAAAACTTGGGGTGAAACTCGCGCTGGATTTCGTGGGCGTTGCCTGAATTGTATAAAATCTCGACGGGAATTCTCAGATCTCTAGGATCTCGGAACTTCAAGCTCGGTTCTTTGATTGTTTCTCGACCAAAAGTCCCTTAAACCCGTTCGTTTTGTCCCAGCCTCTGCTTATCCCATTCATGTTACTTAGATTGGGCCATTGGCCTGTTCCCGAGTGGGAATTCGCATGACAGTGAATTGGGCACCTGAAGATGCAGTTCCAGAAGCAGGCTTTAGTAGGATGGAGTTCTTGTTGGGGTGGCACGAGTCTTGCTTGATAGGATTCCATCCAGAGACCCTTTTCCAGGAAGTGGTCAATTCATGTGAAAAATGGCTCTGTTTTGGTTTTTCATGTGTCGGGACTTAACCAGATGTTGAAAGCTGCAAGTGTTGTGTACTGTTGAGGAGAACGGAAAGGATGAAATCTGTGTCGTGGGGATGGAGCTTGCTGGTTTTGGCATGGTTGGGGAGTTCCTCTGCTACTCTTTCTCCTTCTGGTATAAACTATGAAGGTCAGTCTCTCTCTCTCTCTCTCTCTCTCTCTCTCTCTCTCCCTCCCTCCTCGCCACTTGCAGTAAGAAAAAAGTAGTTAATTTTCTTGGAAATCTGTAGAGATGCCGCTCTAGTTTCTCGGTGTACAGCATGTAAAGTTTTTCCTTGTTTTGGAACTGCCATGTGTTGAGATTCTTCTCCAGTTGGGTCATTGTAAATCCGATATGGAGTTTGAGCTCCATTGGACTTAGAATTGGATGTTACTATTCCAGTTTTCATTAATTCCGGTAGTGCTGGGGCCTCGAGAACTTCTAGTCCTTTCGTATAGCGCCCCGTGAACATCGGGTGGCGTTGCTTCAGTTCAGAAGATTCCTCTATATCGTTTTATTTAATGCATGCACTTGGAAGCCGAAAAGGATGGGTCAATAACATAAATTCACAGCAATAACTCTCGATTCATGCCCATTTGTATTTGGAACAGTTGTGGCTTTAATGACCATAAAAGCTGCGCTTCGTGACCCGTACAATGTTCTGGAGAGCTGGGATAGGACCTCTGTAGATCCTTGTGGATGGAGGATGGTGACATGCACGCCAGATGGCTCTGTGTCTGCTCTGTGAGTAGCTCTCGGTTTGTTTGTTTGATGTGCTTGCCCTTATAGGCTTCTTAAATACCACATTGAAAATCTATCACAAATCGTTCGTTTTCTCAACTCGGAATGGCTTGTTCATGAGTACTGGCCCTTCTATATCTAAACAGGGGACTTCCTAGTCAGAGCTTGCACGGGACCTTATCTCCGGCAATAGGGAATCTTACTAACTTGGAGTCTGTGTAAGCTGTTTCCTTCTCATTTTGGTGGTTGCTAAATTTCCAGTGTATCTCAACTAAAGCGAACTCCTTGAAACCTTCCAAACGAGCTACATCAACTTTGCGTTGGCAGGAAAAGTTGCATTTTCTATTAGCTAGGACATAATTTTTTCATGAAGTTCACGTGTTGGGCCCATCATATTCTTTAGAATAATTAGTGGAAACTACAAATTTCCTGTGCATGTGAAGTTGATGTAATTTGGTTGTAAGGTTTTTGAAAGCTAAGCCTGTTAGTTGATAGATCTTTCTGCTTATACGTAATCTCAAATTTTGTTGTGAACTGTGTTTCCAAGTGCAAGTTGTGCTTGATTACAAATGCTTCATGCAGTAACAAAGAAAACTTATCTGATCTCTCTTATTTGGAGCTTCCATGCTTCTGAGTTTTATTTCTGATTATTTGTGAGAAAGCGTTTCAATCTTATCGCACCAAGCTCTATATTCACAGGTTGGTGCAGAACAACGATATTTCAGGTCCAATTCCTTCTTCTGTTGGGATGCTGGAGAAGCTACAAGCACTTGATCTTTCCAACAATATGTTCAGTGGAGAAATACCGAGTTCTCTGGGTTCTCTGAGGGAACTGAATTATCTGTAATCTTTTAATACTTTGTTTTCCCAATTGCAGCTTTCTACTTTTTTTGCATGTTCAGATAGCTAAAATGAAAAATGGGAAGATCTGACCCTAACCACTCTACGTCATTGTTTGCCTGAAGCAGGCGCTTCAACAATAACAGTCTCAGTGGACCCTGCCCTGAATCATTGTCTAACATTAAAGGGCTTACCCTATTGTATGTCCTTGCTCTGCATCAGTATATAATGGATATCTCATTTCCATTTTGTCATCTGTGAAAATGAAATTCATTCTAAATTTGGTTTGTAGAGACCTCTCGTACAACAATTTAAGTGGGCCTCTGCCAAATATATCAGCGAGGACTTTCATGTAAGCTGCACTTCCCTTGGAAAATGCATATTCTCTCTATACAAATTGTGAGTTTGTCAATTACTACACCACTTGAACTTTCTGTTTCTCGCAGAATCACTGGTAACCCTTTGATTTGTGGACACAAGGGCGATGCTAATTGTAATACTGTCCTTCCTGAGCCACTTTCTCTTCCTCCAGATGCTCTGAAAGGTACCGAATTCCTGTATTCCTGCTATTTTTCCTTGATTTCGTAATAGAAATGAAAATCATATGCCTTGATGAAGTTATAAGTTACTGATTTTTGCGGTTTGCTAGATCGACCAGCCTCTGGAATAAGAAGTCATCGTGTGGCAATTGCTTTTGGCACAAGCTTTGGAAGTGCTTTTTTTGTCATCATCTTCGTTGGGATTTTTGTACGGCGGTGGTATAAACACAGACAACAAAGTTTCTTTGACGCAAATGGTTTGTCCAACCCCACCCCTCCCTCTCCTTGCAGTAGTGTAAACTCAAGAAGTATGCAATGTTGCTGCAGTTGTATGGTAGCTTTGTTATGCTTGTATGTCAAGTCACTATCGGACATACGTTGGTGGATATGCAAACCTGACAATTGGCAGCATATTCTATCAGAGAATAAATCTGGATCCTTTGGGTCGTGAAATAATATGATATGGTGTTTCGAAACTAGTATTATGTCAGTTTTTATTCTGACAAGATTAAAGCGGCCATAGAGTTCTTAAACTCACAGGCTATCTTGCGACATTTCTTTGCAGTGTTTTGCATTGTATTCAAGATCATCCTAAGTTCTTTATCTGGCTAAACTCTTAGCTAATGCTCGTGTTTTCCCTGCATTCTCAGCTTTAACATTCTATCTTGCAGATCAATGTGACCCAGAGATATTCATGGGCCACTTGAGAAGATACCCTTTTAAGGAGCTTTGGGCTGCCACTGATCATTTCAACTCAAAGAATATATTAGGCAGAGGTGGATTTGGAATTGTATACAAGGGACGCTTAAAGGATGGGACTCTGGTGGCTGTCAAAAGGCTGAAGGACTACTATACATCTGGTGGTGAAATCCAGTTCCAAACGGAAGTTGAGATGATAAGCTTGGCTGTACACCGCAATCTTCTCCGGCTTTCTGGCTTCTGTTCTACTGAACATGAACGTCTCCTTGTCTACCCTTACATGCCGAATGGAAGTGTGGCATCTCGCTTAAGGGGTCAGCTAATTTTATTTTGTGCATATATTAATTTTTTTTAGCTCCCTTCAAAGCTGAAAACATATCAAAACCATCCTTAAGATATAGGTTTTAGATGTTGCATTTTTATGATTTCTGTGGAATGACTTGTGCAGAAGCTCACTAAATGAAACTTTATAGGGCGCTGAACCATTTAATGATGATTGATGAGTCTACATTGTTAGCAGGCCAAACATATTTTTGCATTGTTAAAGTGCCCGCAGTCCTCTACCTGGTCCTTGGAGTGTAGTAGAGTTGCACACATGGACTACAACAGTCAATCGCTTCTTTTTCATACTTACAAACTGTGCCTGAGTCCCGCCAATTGCAATTCCATGCATTATGAAGTCATCAAGACATTAAGAACTAAAATTACATGAGTCAGTAGCTACCTTGATGACAAGAATTTAGTTTTTATTTTGTGGACATTATTTTTAAATCATCAATTTTTTGTCCATGATTGGTGTTCGGTGCTGTAGATTCACTATCTTTTATGTCTGTGTGTCCCATCTCCTTCAAATGTAAAAGTTTTCCTAAATGGCACTGTTCTGGAATAATTTGGCAAGTTTGTGCTGGCCTATTTAGATCACATTCACGGGAAGCCGGCTCTTGACTGGTCGAGGCGAAGGAGGATAGCTTTAGGTACGGCAAGGGGGCTACTATATTTGCATGAGCAATGTGAGCCCAAAATTATTCACAGGGATGTAAAAGCGGCAAACATCTTGCTGGATGAAGATTTTGAGGCTATTGTGGGGGATTTTGGGCTGGCAAAACTTTTGGATCACAAAGATTCCCACGTCACCACTGCAGTGCGTGGTACAGTCGGCCACATCGCGCCAGAGTACTTATCAACTGGTCAGTCATCAGAAAAAACAGATGTATTTGGGTATGGTATTTTGCTCCTCGAACTGATTACCGGTCAGAGAGCCCTGGATTTCGGACGCATACCCAATCAAAAAGGCGTCATGCTTGATTGGGTACTCTCTCTCTCTCTCTCTCTCTCTGTGGTGATTTGGTATCTTCTCATTTCTTGTGCTTTGTATTCTATGTTTCATGGAGCAGTTGCCTTATTGCTCCTACATCTTTCTGATATTTATTTGCAGGTAATTAAGCTCTATGAGGATGGAAAGCTGAACCAAATGGTAGATAAGAATTTGCAGGATAATTTCAACCGGCTGGAGTTAGAAGTAATGGTTAAAGTTGCTTTGTTATGTACAAAAGTCAATCCCCTGCAGCGCCCAAAAATGTCTGAGGTACTAAAGATGTTTGAGGATGATGGCTTGGCCGATAACCAAGATGCCGCCCAAAGGGCTGAGACACCACGGTGCCTATCCGGTTCAAGTCCTCCTCGTAGATATGCAGATTACATAGAAGAATATTCACTTGTGGAAGCGATGGAGCTTTCTGGTCCTAGATGACAGTATTTTGTATGATATGCTTTTCCATTGTCAAGTTGTAGCCTGTGAAGTGCAATTAATGCTGTTGATATCTTTCTTTGCTTGCATAATGTAAAAGGTGAGAGAAACTGAGCGTGTGACCTCCTTTTGCTGGAGAAAACAAAATCAAGATGAATGAATTGTCTGCTTGTTTCTCGCGCATGTTATCTGCTTGTTCTGCTGATACTGATGAGCAAAGAGCTGCCAGGGCCATGGATCTGTATGTCTAGCTCGATGAATCTCGGTGACGTTTCATGTTGAAAACACCATTTTTATTTCATTCAGATATGATAGTTCAATACATAGAGAGGGAAAAAAAAAAACTAGAAAACCAAGATGGCCATGAAGAATCCTAGCCCAGCCATTTGTTGTCTTTCAACTTGCCGGTTTGTGAGGCGTCGGCTGGTATAAGGCATAACCTCTTTCTCCTTCTCTATGCTTATTAAGAACCATAAAAGGAATACCGCCAGAAGCTTTCCATACCCATCTGACTCGAGTCCATGGGGTGTAAGGCATAGCCTCTTTCTCCTTCCTTGTGCTTATTAAGAACCATAAAAGGAATACCGCCAGAAGCTTTCCATACCCATCTGACTCGAGTCCATGACCGGCAAGGCCTTCGATGAATTTCTATGGGTTGCACAAAGAAGATAGTGAAGAAGCTTATATTGATTACTGCTTACAACCCTAATATAGCCATTGGCTGAGAGAGAAGTGCTGATATGAGAAAGTATGATATATATCACATCCATTCTTCATCATCAAAAGCCAAAAAGCTTCATTGATCTTTCTAATAATATTACACTTAGTTCCGATGGATGACGAAACCCCCCTTGAATGTACTCGCTAGATCCATCAAGAGACCGATTGGATTAGCTTCTAACAATAAACGATGAACGTGGATTCCTCTAGGCCGATCACATTTATGTAAGTAGGGACTTTTGAAGCCTTTTCAAGCTTAGTAAAGGTTAAGGGACATTTGATGTCAAAGCCGAATGTTACCGACAGGTGCACCATATATTCTGCGTCCTTAACGTTGTACTTTCCGTTCTTTCCCCTTGCATCAGTAGATCCACTCGGACATCCTCATCGCAGGCGTCTTTGCTCTGAACTGTAATCCTCATTTTTCCGATCGCGAAACTATATAATCGGATCTTGGTATCAGAAGAAAGTAACAGAAATTCCATTTCCAGAGGCTACTTGCTTAAGACTTTCACGATGGCAGATGCAGGTACCGATCTTGATTTCTAGGTACGCACGAATCAATCCGATCAGCCTACGTAATTATCGCCTCTCCTCTTAGTTTCATCTTGCTGAGCTCTCATTTTCACTCCTCTCCCGTTAGAAGATCAGCGACAGAGCCTTTCCATCATTAAGCAGCCGCTATCCGAAATTGAAGGGACTCAATCTCCTTGTCAAGATCTTCAAGAATCACTAATGGTGCCTTTAGTAACCATTTTATTTTCAGGAAAAATTCTTTTTTTAATTATATTCCTGCACGAGTTTCTGAGCATTCGAATATATTTAGTAGCTACAAAAATTTTTTGTTCCCAAAATAAAAAAAGAACAATGATACAATTGGTACGACCCTTAATTTTTTATTATTTTTTATTTTTTAATAACTTTTTGAGATTTTTCTTTTTATCCTCTCTTCTTTCTCCTCTAGTCGGTCACTGGGCCTCAACAATGACCGGCAATCTTGCTGGCTTGCAGCGAGGTTGCTAAACCTCGTCTCTAGTTGGTCACTAGCCATCTTCGAACTCAGCCACGAGTTAGAGGAGAAAGAAGAAGAAAAAAATAAAATAAAATGACTTGATTTCAAGAATTATTTTAGGGAACAAAGAAGTAACATTTTTCTACTTTTATATTGTTCCAAAACTATTTCTTGGGAATAAAAAATTAATTAACAATATCAAACGAATTTATGTTATTTTGTTCACGAATTTCTATTTTTTTTTTTTTTAGGAACAAAAAAATATAAATAGTCAAGAATTAATTGGTTTTCAAACACGGCTTAAATTGCTCAACTCCCATTTTCCCTTTTTGGCCCAAGATTGGTGGGTGCAATTAAGCTATAATCAGAAATGCACCGATTGGCAAAAGTTGGCTATCCACTCCACGAGTTCTTTTCATTTTCTCAGTGGATATTTTAAAGCAAGAAGAATCCACGACCTTCTAATTAGTTAAGACAATCTCTTTTTTTTTTTTTTTTTTGGTCAGAAGACAATCTCTTCTTTGCTCAGTTGTTTTCTGTCTATTCATATGTTGGTGGCTCGTCAATTATTGTTGGGTGTAAAACCATACTTTAACGGGTAGAAATGACAAATGTTGGTTTGGTAGCTGTCCTCCCAACTATCATCAGCAAAGAAGCAAGCCACTCCAGGACAATGGTAGTCAAACTTTCCGTGCTGAGAAATCTTTCAAAGCGAGTAGAGACAACGGCCCCGAAGGCTCGTTGGATGATGGCAAAGGTCCGGACAGACGAGGCATTTTTCAATATTTACCAGGATGTAACAACTCTGCCTGTCGTCATCGCTCAAGTCATCATCACCCAGAATCGTCACTGCGCTGGTCATCATCGCCCAAGTCATGACAAAATAATATAAACTGGCGTCGCTTGAGGTTACTTCCAAGTTAACGCTCTCAAAATCTTCATGGAAAAGGAGAGGTGAAAGGAGGCTCAATTTGTGACCATTTTTGCGGATAGAAACGAGATTCACAATGCAGAAACTGAAAGGCGCGTTTCCTTCTCTGAGGGCTCCATCAAATAGTGCAGATAACGAGAACTCATAATCATATTTTGCATCAGCATTAGATACAATAGGAATGCAATACAAAGGATCGTGTAATGTACATGTATGTTTAATTATAACAAGAATGAGCTGTTGAGAATCGGTGTGAGAGCTAAATATACGTAATAACTCTTTACAAGTGGCGATAATAAACAAGTGACTCCCTGAACATATATAATCTACTCGTGGAGTTCCACTCATCAATGCTGAAGCATTGAAAAGACTCCTGATGACTAAACGAGGCTCAGGAATTTCAGAATGTGTACGGTGACATCCTCAAACTGCTAGTGGCATCCGAATGAATCAGGGAACGTGACATGAAGTTCGTATATTACCTCGCCAGAACCTCCATAAGTCAATTATCCATTTCATAACTTGAGTCGGCATGTGACCACCGGGAGAAGCTTTGCCAACATAATTCGGAAAGACAGAGCCAGAGATGCATCAGAAACGAAATGTTATCTAGGCTAGACCCAGCTCTCGGTCGTTGTTGCATTGCCAGTAGACTGGGTGTCTGACAAGTGGCAAGAACTATTAGGTTCGCTAAACATGTGCCTACTGCATTCCGTGCTTCGACTAGAATTGAGGAACGGCGGTTGTGTTGGTGTAGGTAATTCAGAGCTTTCTTTCAGCATCTTCACGACCACTGACATTGATGGCCGCAATTCTGCAGAGGCTTGCACGCACAGTAGACCAATTTGAAGTAACCTAGACACCTCCTCCTCTTGAAATTGCCCCTCTAGAATTGGATCTATGGCTTCACACAGCCTACCCGATCCATACTGATTCCACACCTACAAGACAAAGTGTCAGGTTCTCACATAAGTTTCTAATCTAATAACGGCAATTTGTTTGAGTGATGGTTGAAAAGATAACTTTACCATTTGTAAGATGGAACAGGAACTCTCGGAGAAGGTATAATTCTTCTTTCCAGAGAGAACTTCCATCATGAGAACGCCATAGCTGTAGACATCTACCTTTTCAGTCAATTTCCCACGAACAACATACTCTGGAGCCAAGTAGCCCCTACAAAAATCAAATTCGAATTACAATAAGGGTTCAAGTAAATTAGAAATATGCATCCATCTTGAGTAAGCATCTGAACAAATCTGTGGTTCACCAGCTTCTAACAATCAGTAAATGCTACCCTATCACCTCAGGAATTTTTCTGTGCTTTTAATTGTTTCCCTCTTCACTTTCTCATCATCACGCAGCAGAAACATGATGTAGTTAAACTAAACTCACCTAATTCACGGTCTAAAGCTAGTGTTTTGACGCCCATAAATGTCTAATTAGGCACTACCCAAGGGCAAGTGAAATTGGGATAAAGGAAACGTGACATACAATGTACCAGCGACAGCAGTGCTGATATGAGTGGCATCTTCTGGAAATAACCTAGCTAGTCCAAAATCAGCAATCTTGGGCGTGAAGTCTTTGTCCAGCAAAACATTGGTTAATTTAATGTCTCTGTGTATGATTCTTAAGTTCGACTCTTCATGAAGATAGGCCAGGCCCTCCGCCGTACCCAAGATGATCTTACACCTTGTCTCCCAACTTAGTGGTGGAACGTTCTTTTTTGCTGCATCGAATTGGGTGCTCATCATTTCAACTTGTTAGGAATAAGAAAAAGAAAAGCTCTAACTCAAATATTCAGAGATGAGGCCACAGACCAAAAAGATGATCATGAAGACTTAGGTTGGGGATGTATTCATAAACAAGAAGGCTCTCAGGACCGGTGATGCTGCACCCCAACAGTTTGACTAGATTTTTATGATCAATGTCGCTGATCAAGTTTACTTCATTGAAGAAATGATCGACCCACTGTGTCGTGTTAAATACCAGCCTTTTGATGGCAACAGGCTTTCCATCAGGCAAAATTCCCTATACAGAGAAATGAAAATTTTATCTGTTAGCATGATGAGTGACATGCCTACTCTGAACAGGAAATGAGGAAGGCTAACCTTATAAACTGAGCCGGACCCTCCTTGTCCAAGCTTACTGGATTGGTGAAAATAACTAGTGGCCTTCTCAAGCAATTCATAGGAAAAGTTCCGCTTGGAATTGTTCACTACGTCCACCAGAAGTCCCAACCGCTTCTTTTCTGAAGCAGAAGGCGGAGCAGGGTAAGATAATATATCATGCTGAGAAGATCGTTTGATATGTAACAGCTACATCAAATGCCATTTACCTCTAGTCTTCCTGACAAGTTTCATCCCAATGAGGAAAGCAGCTAATGCAATAATTAGTAGCAGAGCCAACGCAGAAGATACTGCAGCCAGAATAATCAACCGTTGCTCTCCTGGCAAGCATTACAGGCAACTCACTCAAATCAACATCTTAAGCAAATTCAAGGGAAGATATGTTACGCAACCGAGGATTATATAATTCAGTCAACAATCTAGGGATCACCGAGCAGAAAGACCAACTATGCAAATGAACTCCGAACTCTTGGTAAGAACTACAATTCGGCCATCCTTTCTAATTTCTTTATACTTCTGATATCTTATACCAGAACTCACCTTCATTTCTCTGAAATGGTTCGGTGTTGTTGTAGTAAAACTTCTCCGTCGAATACATGAAGTAACATCCGGCATTCAAGCCCCTCCCTTCCTCTTTGGGGGGACACGAGTCGATCCTCACAGCCGTATTGTTAAGACAGTTCTGGCATTCGCTCCCGTTCACTAATTTCCAGCACTGAGCCAACCCGTAAACCGACACATTCCCACGAATCACAGACCCCACCGAGAACCCGCCATTGACGGGCGCTTGCAAACTCAAATTCCTCCCTAACTCCACGACATTGTTCATGAACATCGTCTGGTTCCCTCCAAAATCTTCCGTGCCACACACTGTCGTATCTTGGGGACTCAAACTCTCGTTGAAGAAATTGTAATCATCGTACCTATCGAATCATCCAGAGCAAAAACTTCAGCTATTACCACTATCATCTCACCGTCCTTTTTAAAGTTTCCGAGCCCGCCGCCGCGAGAACACAAAGATTAGTACCTGAGATAACAGCCGTCATAGAAGAGACGACCGCCGCGAGTGCCCTGTTGTAAGGCCGAGCAACGGAGGATCCGGACCTTCGCCCGAGCGATGCAGAGGTCGCAGTCGATCCGGTCGAGGTCCTCCATGCACTCCGCGAACGCGTACACGGTGTTGTTGCCCGCTCTGCCCACGGCCGACGCGTATTGCTGGGCGTTGATCTGAGGGGACACGGCGTCCATCGCCGCCGCGAAGCTGGCGGCGAAGGCCGGGCCGTCGGGCAGGGGAGTGGTCCGGTTGCTGCATATGAGGGCCACTTCGTTGGCCCTCGGATCACAGAGACAGAGGGCCGCGAAGAAGAGCCCCGAGAAAACAACGAGAGGAACGGAAGCGGGAGAGGGAAGAGAGTGCATCGGACGCCAGGAAAGACAAAGCTATTCGTAGTCACAGGAGCTCAGCTTAGTGAGGGAATGCTTGTGGGCATTGGAGGAACTTATCCAGGGCCATGCAGAACGAGAGAGAGAGAGAGAGAGAGAGAGAGGACGGACGGACGGACGGACGGATGGATGGATGGATGGACGGTGGGTTCTTGCTGGCTCTGGGCTGTCTCTCCCTCCCTTCCTCTGTTATTGCTGGAGTAAAAGCTGGGCCAGATTGCGGGTTGAAAATGGAGGCACCCCGAGGATGGGCCCGGGCAGATATTTGACTGAAGGAGTGGGAACGAGAGAAGAACCGGGGGAAGAAGATGCTGGGGGGGGAACGACGCGATCTTTCCCACTTCTCTATCTGCTGCCTGCAGCTTTTGGCTTTGCTCGGGGCGGTGCGTGTGTGAAAGTGATGCTGGAAAAAACAGAAGCGTTCGGTCGAAGGAGGTTTGACCTTTGTGAGTTCCTACGCGGTGCCGTCCCGACGCCCGAAACGCATGTACGGACACGGGAAGATGGATGAACTGACTAATAACGAGCGGGAGGGTGGGGCCCGCGACATGGCGGGTTGGGAGCATTGCCCCCCGAGCCCGCGACTGCTCACGAGAGTTTTCGTGTTATGTGCGGGAATAACGAATTATTGCATGACTACGTGCATCCTATCGGTGGTCCAAATTTCATTTCAATATGTAAGAGAATTTGCGACGTGCTATTCTTCCTTTCATGGACAAATGGGATACACGTGGAATAAATGAACGGACAGCCTCACACGCGACGTAAGTCCGAGGGGGGATCTGATTATAATACTAAAATTCAAACATACGAATATATAATTAATAGGTAAAAATGATATTCCGTGAATTTAAAGCCTATTGAAACTCCGTAAATAAATTATAAATCGTCCATTTTTCGCTAAAACAAACACGGTGTACTTACTCGAGTAATACTTGGGTTTTGTATTACAATTCAATAAATTATTGCATGAAAATTTATAAATCATTTTGACTAATGATTCAATATGGTAGATTCTCCGACCTTGTCAAATGTCTTACAGTTTAATTTTCACCATAATTGAGTCTAATGAGGACTTTAAAAAAAATTGATACAGTTAACCAATCATTTTCTTTAAAGTAATTATCACTTTTGAATAACATTTACTTAATCCTGAAATTTCCTATGCATCGTATGGATGAAATCAAAGCAAATTTACTATTTATGCAGTAACAATTATTGATAGGTACAATACAAATAATTAAGGGAAAAAAACCCCAACTTTTACCAAAAATGACAAATTTATCCTAAACTTTTTTTTGTAATACAAAAAACTTTAAACTTTGCTAATTGTAACATATTTATCCCAAATTATAAGGCATTTTTTGTTTTTTACATTTTAATTTTTAATTTTTTTTTCTTTTTTCTTCTTCTATCTTGCCTCCGCTGGCCATGGTAGACGCAAGCTAGCCTCAAGCAAGGGCTACCCTCCTTGGATCCAGCGAGGCCAACCTTGCTTTGGCGTGGGTGAGGGTGGCCCTTGCTTGACATAGGTGAGGGCAACCCTCACATAGGCTAGTGAGGGCAGCCCTTATCGACGTTGGGCAAGGGCATTCCTCACCTGGTTGCCCTTGCCTAATGCTGCCAAAGGGAGCCCTTGCTTGAGTCCAGCTTCCCTTTGTCATGGCCAGTGGAGGGAAGAGAAAAGAAGAAAAAATGGGGAAAAATAAGAAGAGAAAAAGCAAAAAAAAATTAAAAGTAAAAGACGAAAATGCCCTTATGTCATAGAATTTAGAGTAAATATGTCACGGTTGATAAATTTTGGGGGCTTTTGTGTTACAAAAAAAAGTTTAGAGTAAATTTGTCACTCTCGATAAAATTTAGGGTTTTTGGTGGTTTTTTTCTCATCAATTAATGAGTATGGATACTCCTTTTTTTTATTTATTAATATCTTTATGCATGGCGTCAATATTTTCTTTTACATTATATTATTATGGTCAAACTCATTTTTTCTGTCTAACAGATTATGTAAATATATTTATAGGCTTTTCTTCAAATATTGTTTTCTCTTAAAGTTTTCCTAGAAAGGAGAAAAGATTTTACTATTTATTAACATTCACAAGGAATTCAACTTACTGTGCAAAAGTGGACTTTTCTAATAGATTTAATAGATAGATATATAAATATCTCGAATCGTAATAAATCTAAATAGATCAAATTGTTATTTCTACCAAAACTTGAATTACAAAAATCTTATTCCACTGCGCATCTTTTGGTAGCAAAAGTCTATTATATGGTATGTAACCAAAGTCAACTATAGCATATGTAGATTGCAATCTACGCACATGCTTATATGTTAAATTAAATTGAAAAGGGTTTGCATTATGACATGATCTAATTTAATGTACTTTGGATTATTCGCTTCCGGCTCATCTAGGCCTTTGTTCCCGTTTTGGGCCTATGGCCGAAACCTATAATGTTTTTGGGCCTATTTGGCCTTGCATTTCAATGAGCTTTCGGCTTATGTAATGTTGCGATTATGAATATAATCTTCACAAATCTAATAAAAAAAAGTTCACATCATCTTCAATCATCAATAGTTGCATTTAGTTGGAAAAAATCAACAAATATTTTCCTAACCTTTATCGTCTAAACGTTTAGACATTTATTGTTATTATCAATTAAAACAATTATCGTAAACTCATTCTCTCCAACAATATAAAAGATCCAAAACAAAATATCTTTTCTTATTATTTTTTTTTACTAAACAAACGCAATTGTTATCTGGATGTATTCGCTATTATTCTTCTAATGAAATTCCAACATCTTTTTTTGATGTCTTATTCATTGCTATTATATTATTGATCGATAACCATTTACAAGCGCAATGATGCATCGACAGGAGAAAATGTTGATGTTAAGTCTAGCGAACCGATGTCGACATCGGTAAACTAACCTCACCACAGAAGACATGGACATGTTACACGAATTCCCAAATTTGCCTCAAATTCGCGCTGTTCAATTCGGAGATTTACTTAGACAGATATATCACCTAGAGTTATGTGCTTGAAAATCTGTGTAACAACGCTAAAGCTAGATGTGCAGTGACGAGGGTGACTTCCTCGAGAGTATTTACTTAGACCTGCACAGGAGGATGGCTCTCGGCATCTGGGCTCTTGGGAGCGGCGGCCACCAATCTCCGGCCCCTCTCCCTCCGGCTGTTGTCGGCAAACTTCGCGCTCGCCTGATGGAAGCCGCTCTCCTGCTCCTTGGTGCTCCACTCCGACAAGTAGTAGTCCTCCTCGGTCCGCTCTTCCCCGCCGAGGGGCCGCAGAACATGCCGCCCCACTGCGGGAAGTATATTAAGGCGATCGGGAGGGTGCAGCATATGATCATGATGCCCATCAGGGTTATTCCCGTCTCCTTCGAGTACCTCGATCCCTGGAAGAATATGACTTGGGTCACGACGGCTCCGACGTTGCCCCCTGCTCCGGTCATTCCGTTGATCAACCCCAGTGACCTGAAATCATTACGTGCGAGAGATTAAGGAAATCTTTCTGATGTATTAAACAAGAAGATGAATAGGGTTAGCAATGTCGGACAAGACCCATTTACACAACATGGGATAAAACATGACTTATAAAGAGAAAACTTGAATACATAATATGATTTACCCAACTTTATATGCTGACACGAATTACAAACATGATTATGATATGTTAACACCAATTACCAGTCCTAAGAGGAAGCTCCACCGTATATGGCAGAGGGAAATAGATCTATTTGGTATTGTGACGAGAATGTGTACGGTGACATCCTCAAACTGCTAGTGGCATCTGAATGAATCAGGGAACGTGACATGAAGTTCGTATATTACCTCGCCAGAACCTCCATAAGTCAATTATCCATTTCATACCTTGAGTCGGCACGTCACCACCGGGAGAAGCTTTGCCAACATAATTCGGAAAGACAGAGCCAGAGATGCATCAGAAACGAAATGTTATCTAGGCTCGACCCAGCTCTCGGTCGTCGTTGCATTGCCAGTAGACTGGGTGTCTGACAAGTGGCAAGAACTATTAGGTTCGCTAAACATGTGCCTCTTGCATTCCGTGCTTCGACTAGAATTCAGGAACGGCGGTTGTGTTGGTGTAGGTAATTCAGAGCTTTCTTTCAGCATCTTCACGACCACTGACATTGATGGCCGCAATTCTGCAGAGGCTTGCACGCACAGTAGACCAATTTGAAGTAACCTAGACACCTCCTCCTCTTGAAATTGCCCCTCTAGAATTGGATCTATGGCTTCACACAGCCTACCCGATCCATACTGATTCCACACCTACAAGACAAAGTGTCAGGTTCTCACATAAGTTTCTAATCTAATAACGGCAATTTGTTTGAGTGATGGTTGAAAAGATAACTTTACCGTTTGTAAGATGGAACAGGAACTCTCGGAGAAGGTATAATTCTTCTTTCCAGAGAGTACTTCCATCATGAGAACGCCATAGCTGTAGACATCTACCTTATCAGTCAATTTGCCGCGAACAACATACTCTGGAGCCAAGTAGCCCCTACAAAAATCAAATTCGAATTATATAAGGGTTTAAGTAAATTAGAAATATGCATCCATCATGAGTAAGCATCTGAACAAATCTGTGGTTCACCAGCTTCCAACAATCAGTCAATGCTACCCTATCACCTCAGGAATTTTTCCGTGCTTTTAACTGTTTCCCTCTTCACTTTCTCGTCATCACACAGCAGAACATGATGTAGTTAAACTAAACTCAACTAATTCACGGTCTAAAGCTAGTGTTTTGACGCCCATAAATGTCTAATTAGGCACTACCCAAAGGCAAGTGAAATTGGGATAAAGGAAACGTGACATACAATGTACCAGCGACAGCAGTGCTGATATGAGTGGCATCTTCTGGAAATAACCTAGCTAGTCCAAAATCAGCAATCTTGGGCGTGAAGTCTTCGTCCAGCAAAACATTGGTTAATTTAATGTCTCTGTGTATGATTCTTAAGTTCGACTCTTCATGAAGATAGGCCAGGCCCTCCGCCGTACCCAAGATGATCTTACACCTTGTCTCCCAACTTAGTGGTGGAACGTTCTTTTTCGCTGCATCAAATTGGATGTTCATCATTTCAATTAGTTAGGAATAAGAAAAAGAAAAGCTCTAACTCAAATATTCAGAGATGAGGCCACAAACCAAAAAGGTGATCATGAAGACTTAGGTTGGGGATGTATTCATAAACAAGAAGGCTCTCAGGACCGGTGATGCTGCACCCCAACAGTTTGACTAGATTTTTATGATCAATGTCGCTGATCAAGTTTACTTCATTGAAGAAATGATCGACCCACTGTGTCGTGTTAAATACCAGCCTTTTGATGGCAACAGGCTTTCCATCAGGCAAAATTCCCTATACAGAGAAATGAAAATTTATCTGTTAGCATGATGAGTGACATGCCAACTCTGAACAGGAAATGAGGAAGGCTAACCTTATAAACTGAGCCGGACCCTCCTTGTCCAAGCTTACTGGATTGGTGAAAATAACTAGTAGCCTTCTCAAGCAATTCATAGGAAAAGTTCCGCTTGGAATTGTTCACTACGTCCACCAGAAGTCCCAACCGCTTCTTTTCTGAAGCAGAAGGCAGAGCAGGGTAAGATAATATATCATGCTGAGAAGATCGTTCGATATGTAACAGCTACATCAAATGCCATTTACCTCTAGTCTTCCTGGCAAGTTTCCTCCTAATGAGGAAAGCAGCTAATGCAATAATTAGTAGCAGAGCCACCGCAGAAGATACCGCAGCCAGAATAATCAACCGTCGCTCTCCTGGCAAGCATTACAGGCAACTCACTCAAATCAACATCTTAAGCAAATTCAAGGGAAAATATGTTACGCAACCAAGGATTATATAATTCAGTCAACAATCTAGGGATCACCCAGCAGAAAGACCAACTATGCAAATGAACTCCGAACTCTTGGTAAGAACTACAATTCGGCCATCCTTTCTAATTTCTTTATACTTCTGATATCTTATACCAGAACTCACCTTCATTTCTTTGAAATGGTTCAGTGTTGTTGTAGTAAAACTTCTCCGTCGAATACATGAAGTAACATCCGGCATTCAAGCCCCTCCCTTCCTCTTTGGGGGGACACGAGTCTATCCTCACAGCCGTATTGTTAAGACAGTTCTGGCATTCGCTCCCGTTCACTAACTTCCAGCACTGAGCCAACCCGTAAACCGACACATTCCCACGAATCACAGACCCCACCGAGAACCCGCCATTGATGGGCGCTTGCAAACTCAAATTCCTCCCTAACTCCACGACATTGTTCATGAACATCGTCTGGTTCCCTCCAAAATCTCCCGTGCCACACACCGTCGTATCTTGGGGACTCAAACTCTCGTTGAAGAAATTGTAATCATCGTACCTATCGAATCATCCAGAGCAAAAACTTCAGCAATTACCGCTATCATCTCACCGCCCTTTTTAAAGTTTCCGAGCCCGCCGCCGCGAGAACACAAAGATTAGTACCTGAGATAACAGCCGTCATAGAAGAGACGACCGCCGCGAGTGCCCCATTGAAAGGGCAAGCAACCGAGGATGCGGACCTTCGCCCGAGCGATGCAGAGGTCGCAGTCGATCCGGTCGAGGTCCTCCATGCACTCCGCGAACGCGTACACGGTGTTGTTGCCCGCTCCGCGCACGGCCGACGCGTATTGGCTGGCGTTGATCTGAGGGGACAAGGCGTACATCGCCGCCGTGACGCTGGGGGCGAAGGCCCGGCGGTCGGGCAGGGGAGTGGTCCGGTTGCTGCATATGAGGGCCGCTTCGTTGGCCCTCGGATCACAGAGACAGAGGGCCGCGAAGAAGAGCCCCAAGAAAACAACGAGAGGAACGGAAGCGGGAGAAGGAAGAGACATAGGACGCCAGGAACGACAAAGCTATTCGTAGTTACAGGAGCTCAGCTTAGGGAGAGAATGCTTCTGGGAATTGGAGGAACTTACCCAGGGCCATGCAGAACGAGAGAAGAGGGGACGGACGGACGGATGGATGGAGGGTTGGTGAGTTCTTGCTGGCTCTCGGCTGCCTCTCCCTCCCTTCCCCTGTTTTTGCTGGAGTTAAAGCTGGGCCGGCTTGCGGGTTGAAAATGGAGGCACCCCGAGGATGGGCCCCGGGCAGATATTGACTGGAACGAGTGGGAACGAGAGAAGAACCGGGGGGAAGAAGATGCTGGGGGAGGAACGACGCGATCTTTCCCACTTCTCTATCTGCTGCCTGCCGTTTTTGGCTTTGCTCGGGGGGCAGTGCGTGTGAAAGTGGAGAGTGAAAGTGACGCTGGAAAAACAGAGGCGTACGGTCGAAGGAGGTTTGACCTTCGGCAGCTCCTACGCGGTGCCTTTCCCGACACCCGGAATATTTTCTCCATGGACGGAGACTGGACGATGAACTGACTAATAACGAGCGGGAGGGTGGGCCCCGCGACATGGCGGGTGGGGAGCACTGCCCCCGCGACTGCTCATTATGTGCGGAAATAAGAAATTATTGCATGACTACGTGCATCGTATCGGTGGTCCAAATTTCATTTCAATATTTAAGAGATTTTGCGACGTGTTATTCTTCCTTTCATGGACAAGTGGGATACACGTGGAATAAATGAACGGAGAGCTTCGCACGCGACGTAAGTCCGAGGTGGGATTACAGATTAATTTTCACTATAATCGAGTCTATTGAGGACTTTTCTTTTTTAAATCGATATAGTTAAACGATCATTTTCTTTAAAGTAATTATCACTTTTAAATAACATTTACTCAATCTTGAAATTTCCTACCCATCGGATTGATGAAATCAAAGCAAATTAACTATTTACGTACTAACAATTACCGATAGTTTCTCTATCGCTTAAGAAAATATGTACCATCCAATCAATTAATTTGTATGGATACTCTTTTTTATTTATTTATTAATATCTTTATGCAAAGCGTCAATATTTTCTTTTACATTATATTACTACGGTCAAACTAATTTTTTTCTGTCTAAAGGATTATGTAAACATATTTATAGGTTTTTCTTGAAACATTGTTTTATCCTAAAAGTTTTCCTGGAAGAAGAAAATATTTTACTATTTATTAACATTCACAAGGAATTCCACTTACTGTGCAAAAGTGGATTTTTCTAATAGATTTAAATAGATAGATATATAAATATCTCGAATCATAATAAATTAAATAGATCAAATTGTTATTTCTACCAAAAATTAAATTAAAAAAACTCTTATTTTTTGTGTTCCACTGCACATCTTTCGGTAGCAAAAGTCAATTTTATGGTATATAACAAAATTCAACTATAGCATATGTAGATTGCAATTTATGCACATGCTTATATATTAAATTAAATTGAAAAGAGTTTGCATTATGACATGACCTAATTTAATGTACTTTGTATTATTCTCTTCCGGCTCCGATGAATAATAGATTATTCATTTAGGCCTTTGTTCCCGTTTTGGGCCTATGGCGGAAACCTAGAATGTTTTTGGGCCTATTTGGCCTTGCGTTTCTATGAGCTTTCGGCTTATGTAATGTTGCGATTATGAATATAATCTTTATAAACCTAGGAAAAGAGTTTACATCATCTTCAATCATCAATAGTTGCATTTAGTTAAAAAAAAATCAACAAATATTTTCCTAACCTTTATCGTCTAAACGTTTAGACATAAATTGTTGTCATCAATTAAAACAATTATCATAAACTCATTCTCTCCAACGATATAAAAGATCTAAATTTAAATATCTTTTAAAAAAACAAATTCACTAAACAAACGCAATTGCTATCTGGATATATTCCTTAACTGCAACCCGGCTATTATTCTTCTCATGAAATCTCCAACATCTTTTTTTGATGTCTTATTCATTGCTATTATATTATTGATCGAAGACCATTTACAAGCGCAATGATGCATCGATAGGAGAAAATGTTGATGTTAAGTCTAGCGAACCGATGTTGACATTGGTAAACTAACCTCACCACAAAAGACATGGACATGTTACATGAATTCCCAAATTTGCCTCAAATTTGCGCTATTCAATTCAGAGATTTTTCGCCCCAGTGGCCACCCTTCCAACATGAAAGGGGGAAGTGAGGGGTTCAAATCCCCACCTTCTCAGGGGGAGATGGGGTGGGGACGCGTAAGTTTCAGGAGTGGGTTTCGACTCCCACGCCCTGCAAGAAGCAGGGTAAAAATCTAAGAGTGAGTATAGAATAGGAATAGAGTAGGACTGACAAAAAAAAAAAAAAATTCAGAGATTTACTTAGACAGATATATCACCTAGAGTTATGTGCTTGAAAATCTGTGTAACAACGCTAAAGCTAGATGTGCAGTGACGAGGGTGACTTCCTCGAGAGTATTTACTTAAGACCTGCACAGGAGGATGGCTCTCGGCATCTGGGCTCTTGGGAGCGGCGGCCACCAATCTCCGGCCCCTCTCCCTCCGGCTGTTGTCGGCAAACTTCGCGCTCGCCTGATGGAAGCCGCTCTCCTGCTCCTTGGTGCTCCACTCCGACAAGTAGTAGTCCTCCTCGGTCCCGCTCTTCCCCGCCGAGGGGCCGCAGAACATGCCGCCCCACTGCGGGAAGTATATTAAGGCGATCGGGAGGGTGCAGCATATGATCATGATGCCCATCAGGGTTATTCCCGTCTCCTTCGAGTACCTCGATCCCTGGAAGAATATGACTTGGGTCAGGACGGCTCCGACGTTGCCCCCTGCTCCGGTCATTCCGTTGATCAACCCCAGTGACCTGAAATCATTACGTGCGAGAGATTAAGGAAATCTTTCTGATGTATTAAACAAGAAGATGAATAGGGTTAGCAATTCGGACAAGACCCATTTACACAGCATGAGATAAAACATGACTTATAAAGAGAAAACTTGAATACATAATATGATTTACCCAACATTATATGCTGACCCGAATTACAAACATGATTATGATATGTTAACACCGATTACCAGTCCTAAGAGGAAGCTCCACCGTTAGAGTTATATGGCGGGGGGAAATAGATCTATTTGGTATTGTGACGAGAAATATGCCTCAAATTTGAAATTTACTAGTCTCAATTATACACAGAACTTGTATCGAACTCAATACGGGTTCTTAAACTAAACCTTATCCTCGTATCCCACTTGAGTTCACTGGAATCCAAAAAGTTGTATATTCCTTTATGTTTTGTTTGTTTGGATACAGTAATACAAAAATAAAGAATATAATCATCTAAAACTCACACTCCAAAAATTTGATGTGCTAACATCTCCATCCAAGATATTTGTCTTCCATTTGCGGTAACTGGGATCTCATCCACCCCTTACGTGAGTGATGCCTTGCCCTTTAAACATATATAGATGTAGGGGCGTGGTCGGACGCCAGAGATTGTAATCTTGTCTCAACTCAGATTCTTGGTGTTCAAAATTTGACTCGAGCTCAACGAAGCACTAAATTTCCTAGCTATTCGACTCATGTAGATTATCAGGATAGCCGAACTAGACCGAATGGTCGATACTAGATTTCCAGTTCAATGAGCTTGGACATTTTTTCTATACGTATAAATATGTGGGGGTTTACAGTATGATTTAGTATTTTTTTGTGTTTTCTTCTATAATTATTAACTGCTTTAAGATGTATATAGGAACTTGATTCGAACGTGTGCTTTGTTGAGATAAGTTTTGGTGAGCTAATCCAATTGCTAACATCAATTGAACTCCTATATATGCACCTAAAGCATGCAAATATAGCCTAGTTTTTCAAACAACCATGTCGTTCTTAAGATAGAAAAGGTGAGCTAATCCAATTGCTAACATTAATTGAACTCGTATATATGCACCTAAAGAATGCAAATATAGCCTAGTTTTTCAAACAACCATGTTGTTCTTAAGATAGAAAAGGTGAAAAATGAGAAGAAGTCTTTTTACCTCCGGGAGACGAAGGGAACCACGCCGAAAGTGAGCCCGCAAGCCGCCTGGCAGAAGATAGAGAAGGCGATCATGACCCCGATGGACGCACCCAACGACCCGACCCGACCCAGGACCACGCACAACACGCCTCCTACCGTCTGCACCGCCCACAGCGTCCACAGCCGCCCCCTCATCCCGAACCTCTTCCCCACTACGTCCGAGATCACGCCGCCCATCGGCCTCGAGAAGAGGTTCGCCAGCCCGGAGCTCGCCGCGATCATCCCCGCCGTGCTCAGTTTCAGGTCGAACCTGTCGTAGAAGTACTCGGCGATGATGTTGTCGATGGTCAACTCCACCCCGAAGCAGTACCCATAGGTCAACATCAGTATCCACCCTCTGTAGTTGGTGACGCCATTGTAGAGCACTTTCGAGAACTGGTCCTTGGGCTTGTCCCCTTCCTTCTCGAGCTCCTTGAAGTTGCCGTCCGGCATGTCCTGGCCGAAGAGGATGACGGCGAAGGCTGTCAGGGTCTGGAACAGGGCGGGTATGAAGAAGGCGATCCTCCACGCGGTGAACTTGATGGCGCCGGCGTCGCGGATGATGGCGAACACATGGGGCATGATGAGCTGCGTGGCGCCGCCGCCGAGGTTGCCCCACCCGCCGGCCAGGCCGTTGGCGCAGCCAACGACGTTGGGGGAGAACATGGAGCTCATCCAGAACTGGGTGGAGACGAAAGTGGCGAGGGAGAAGCCGACGAGGAAACGGAGGACGAGGAAGGAGGCGGCAGAGGAAGCGAGGGAGAAGCAGAAGACGGCGGGGGCGGTGAGGAGTATGAGGGAACCGGAGGCGAGGCGGGGGCCGAAGAGGTCGCAGGCGGAGCCCATGGCGACGCGGGCGAAGACGGCGCCGGAGACGGAGGCGATGCCGGCGTTGCCAATATCGGTGGCGGTGAGGTTGAGGTTGTCGCGGATGATGGGAATGAGGGGAGGGGCGGCGAAGGTGGAGACGAAGCAGGCGAAGAAGGAGACCCAGGAGAGGTGGAAGGCCCGCATGTGGGGCGTCGCGGCGGAGAAGAGGCGGAACTCGGTGGCCTTGTGATCCGAGTCCACCGGGAGTGCGAACTTCTGGGGCGGAGGAGATTCCATCTCTACTCTCTCTCTCTCTCTCTCTCTCTCTCTCTCGCTCTGTGGCTTCGGAAGAATTTATATTGCTATTAGCAAGTGAAGAAATTACATATGGCGAAGCAGCCTTGGCAATTGAATGGAACTAAAGACCCTCCAGCTATTGCAAGAGAGTTGACTGAACATGTGGGAGAGCTTGCATGTGATGCTTATCTGGAACAAGAAGATTACACAAGCAGCCACTTTTTGTGCTCTAACGGGGGAGTTGGGCATCCCCACACAAGCATTTGAGTTCCGCACGCTCGGGGGAGTCGCGGCGTGCGGGACTCGCTCGGAGAACCGAGACCGACATCGATCGAGGCCGACGACGACGCCTCTTCGGACAAAAAGAAAAGAAAGAGGGCCGAACTCGTGGGCGGGCGGGAGGCACGGCTCCAATGGAGCAACTTGAGGGATTTCTGCGTTTTCGAACGAGTCATTAATGCGAGGCGCGATCGAGAAGAGGAGCGGTGAAGTGAACGCGGGTTCAATTTAGGAAGGCGATGGGACACTCGCAACTTCTGGGCTCCTCCGATTGGTAGAGGGATGAGATGGACGGTTAGGTGGACCGCAGCGCAAGTTGCGCATATCCACGCGTTGACTTTTCTGGATTCGACGGGGAAAGCGCGGGGGGTTCCCGTTTCTCTTTTCAAAATTGGTGCCGGATTCTCTCGTCCATTGAACTCCGAAAAGACCATCGTACCCTGCCGCTGTCGCCATTATCTTGGATGAGGACGAGGTTGGATTGGATCAACCGGAATAGGCGCACTCCATCCATTTGGAGCGTCACGTCTACAGAATTCTTAATGGGGAAACCATGTTTGGAGGAGCGGACTCCCTTTTCTCATAGATACCAACGCTGTCAACGGGAGGATCTCCATACATTGTCGAGCTTTCATTGCAAGTAATGAGATTGATGATGGTGCAAGCTCTACCAGAGTGACAAGAGATGCGGGATGATAGAATTTTCGTGGAGGGATTCTTTCAAGTATGGTCAAACATTTAGTAAAACAAGCAATGAACGAATAAATAGAGATAAAGTACGCTTATGTTGTAATTAAAGGTGGTGGGGTAGTGCGGAGGGCAATCCGGTCATTTGACGTGGAGAGTTGTGGTGGTAGCTCTTGTTGACTGAACTGACCGAAGAATATTCAACGGGCGCTGATCTGGAAAGGAACCTATTTCTCCGGTTCAATGGCATATTCATCGCCAGTTGTCGCATTCAAGGAAGACAAAATATCTAAGCCTCCGCTCCTATTTTAATGTACTTCCCCCTTCAACCTTTGACTTTGTGTACGATTTATCATATGATTTCAGCCTCCCTTTCCAAATTTTCACCTTTTTTTTTTCTCCTTAATTCTACTTACCTTTGAATTTTGACATGATCAAACCTTACCACCAAAGCGTGCTCAAATCTGCAGTCTAAAGAACGTAATGAAATTTTATAAATAGCGAGGTTTAACTTGCAACTCTGCTCTTAGTGCTCAATGAACCCTGACTCGCTTGTTTCGTCGTCTTCCCAAAAAAGGGGCCAAACACAAGGGACAAAAGTGAATTTCCTGCCGAATCTTTGTTGTGGATTCGAGGGTTTCGCTTTCCCATTCATTTGACCGAATCAAGCGCACGAATTATGTAAGAATAAGGCAAATTTTTAAGCATCTTTTTGGCTGCCCCGTCTCATTTTTTCCTACATCAGAATTGCCGACTCCCAAGATCCCCCCGCTCCC
The DNA here is from genome assembly GCA_014182725.1 of Eucalyptus brandiana. NCBI lineage: Eukaryota > Viridiplantae > Streptophyta > Magnoliopsida > Myrtales > Myrtaceae > Eucalyptus > Eucalyptus brandiana. Next base: position 39,410,666 of record CM024669.1, read on the forward strand.
GTTGGTTCTCGCAGAAAACATTGTTTGCTTGCACTAATCCAATTCACACGAGCCCAACGACCTGGAGAAAAGCATGAGATCATGGCTGACGCTCAACTAACCCCGCCCTCTAATTTTGGCTCGCTTCTGTATGTGTGATCATACTCATGGGATGGACCTATTGGCTCGTCGTCCTCGGACAAAATTTCAACCCATGGTTCTGAAGTTTTCACTGTTCATTGACCATGTTAGTATCATTAAAGATATATTTAAGGCATGTTTGTTTGGCTTTTGTTTTCGAACACGATTTTTTTCTTTTGTTCTTGAGGAACAAAAAGGAATAAACGCGTTTGTTTGCGTTTTGTCCAAATCTATATTTTTTTCCTTAAACACATCTGTAATGTAAAACAAAAAAAAAAAAAATTTATTTCTTGTTTCGGAACAAAATTTAAGAACACTTTTCTTTCTCTTCCATTTTCTTATCTCTTTTTTCTTCTTCTTCTTTCTTTTTTTTTTTTTCTTTGGCGGTCGCTGGCCTCGGCCATGGCTGGCGACGGCCGACCGCCGTCGAGGGCCGGCGACCTCGCCCAAGCGTCGCCGACCCCGGCGAGGCCGAGTGTCGCCGCCCCCGGCGAGGCCGCCGGCCATGGCCGAGGCCGGCGACGGCCAAAATAAGAAAAAAAGAAAAATGGAAAAAGAAAAAAAGAAAAAAAAGGAAAAATAAATAAGAAAATAAGAAAAATAAGAAAGAAAATAGAAAAAAATAAAATAAAAATATTAAAAAATTAAAAGAAATAAAAAAATTATACAAATTTACCAAACATGTTTCTATTCTTTTTATATTTCGAACAGATTTATCAAACGTATTTTTTTGTTCAAAAATTATTCCCGAAACCGAAATACTTTTTCTATTTTTCGTTAAACAATTTTTAAATAGAAATGTTACCAAACGCACCCTTAGTAGTCATTTTGGGTGTGCATGGTAACACTCCCAAAAAGTGTTCGGCACACTTCGTACGGAAAGTGTCTTAGGGAACAAAAAAAAGGAAAGTAAACGCGTTTGGTTGCGTTTACATTCCTTTTTTTTTTTTGTTTTGAACGGAATTGGAACGAGAAAAAAGAAACAACAAATTTGTGTTTCTTGTTCCGGAAACACAAATGAAAGAAACGTTTCTCTCTCTCTCTCTTCTTCTTCTCTTCTTTTTTTCTTCTTTTTTTCTTTCGCCGCCGCCGGCCTCGGCCACATGGCGGCCGGCCGTGCCGAGGCTCGGCCTCGCCCGGCCAAGGCGAGGCTCGGCGTCGCTCGCGCGGCGAGGCCGAGCCTCGCCCGGCTCGGGCGGCGAGCTCGGCCTCGCCCAGATCCGGCGAGGCCGAGCCTCGCCGTGGCCGGCGACGCTCGGGCTCGCCTAGATCCGGCGAGGCCGAGCGTCGCCGCCCCGGCGAGGCTCGGCCTCGCCGGATCCGGGCGAGGCCGAGCTCGCCCGCCCATGGCGAGGCTCGACCTCGCCGGATCCGGGCGAGGCCGAGCTCGCCTGAGCCCATGGCGAGGCTTGGCCTCGCCCCGCCGGCGACGCCGAGCCTCGCCATGGCCGGGCGAGCTCGGCCTCGCCCAGATCCGGCGAGGCCGAGCCTCGGCCAACCACGGCGAGGCTCGGCCTCGCCGAGGGCCGCGAGCCTCGCCGTGGCCGGGGGCGAGGCCGCCGGCCCGTCGGCCGGTCGTCGGAGGCCGGTGACCGGCCGAAAAAAAAAAGAAAAATAAAAAGAGGAAAAAATAAAAAATATAATAAAAATGTTTTAAAAATTAAAAGAAATAAAAAAGAATAAAATTTACCAAACGTGTTTCGTTCATTTTTTATTCCCGGACCAAACGTTACCAAACGTGTTCTTTTGTTCAAAACTGTTAGGAACATAAATATAACGAAATGTTTCCATGCGGGGCCTTTGTTCCTTGAAATAATTTATGCTCAAAAATAATTTTTTCTTATTATACTTTTTAGATAAGTTTCTAAGCATTCAAACATATTTAATAATTAACCACTGGGATTCGCCCCAATGGCCACCCTTCCAACATGGAAGGGGGAGGTGAGGGGTTCAAATCCCCACCTTCTCAGGGGAGGATGGGATAGGGACGCATAAGTTTTAGGAGTGGGTTTCGACTCCCACGCCCTGCAAGAGGCAGAGCAAAAGTCTGAGAGTGAGTGTAGAGTAGGAATAGAATAAAGCATCGACAAAAAAAAAAAGATATTTAATAATTGCACCAAATTTCTATATTCGAAATAGAAAAGAATATTAATGCATTTGATATTACTCTCAAATTTTTTATGACGTAGAATTTCTTTAAACTTTTTAATAATTTTCTGAGATTTTTTTTCTCTCTATTCTTCTTCCTCCTCTAGTCAGCAACCTCGCTGGCCTTGAGGGAGCCTCACCATATCTCGTCTCTAGCTAGTCACCAACCATCGCCACGCTCAGTGACCAGCTAGAGGAAGAAAAAGAAAAAAAGAAAAAAAAAATGCTTAGGTCTCGAGTCCTGGTGATCAGGGAAACTAATGGGTCCCAAGTCCTGGTATTCAATCAGAGATCGGCCAAACATAGTCTGCCGGATCAGTGTGAATGGGACTCGAGACCATCCCGCGACTTAAAATTGACACCTCGCACGAAACTTCCACAGACTCACAATACCGAATCCAATGTCTACGAATTCGGTTACACCAGGATTGGCTTCGGCTCCAAAAGCTAATGACTCCGTTAGAGACGCGCGTTGGGGAAGTAAATATGATGGATTAACCGAAATTATGCGACTAACTAAAGCACGGATGTCATGATTATTAAGGGTGGACCACGCCCATTAATACCGTGTAGAATTAGTGGGGCGGAGACTTTATTTTTTTCTCTCGCTGCCGAATTTCCGGACCTTCCGAGCCATGACGAGGCGAGAAAACCACACATCTCTCGGCCGAACGAAAGTCATAAAGAAGTACGTGTAGGACCGAGGAGCGCGGGCAACATGGAAAAGCCGATCATGCCTTTCAGACATCATGATGGGTTCAACGGCAGACATTCCATTGCACTCCATGCTCGCCAAAGCTTTTCTGCCCAATCTTTTCAGGACAGTTGTCCCTATTGAAGTTTTAAAATAACGCGACATGATATAAAGCGTATATCCTTTTGTATATGAGCCTTCGTTGTTACATCGCTGCATGCATCGGGGTTAGATTCTGAGCGACGCCACCTTCGTTTTTTCCCCTGTTGTGATCGAGTGTAGTAGTCTAGTTTTATTACTTCGGAGCGCACAGCACGCCGAGCTGTTGTAGAGAACGAGCATGCACAGGCGGATTTAGCCGAAGGGAACTGTCTCAAGCATGATCGCTTCAAACCGGCGTCGTAGGATCTTCCCACCCCTCCCAGTTTTGGTCGCGTTTCTTCTTTTCTCTGGCGTCTGCCCGTTCCGACTGTCGGGGTTCGACGATGCTCGTCGTCGCACAGCCGACTATCAGAATCTCCGGCCGCAGAAAGAGCTGCGCAGGTTGAACAAGATCAAGACCCATCTCAGGAAAATCAACAAGCCTTCGGCCAAGACAATTCAGGCATCCATCGCCATCCTTTATTAGCTATAGCTCTCTCCCTTTGCGCTTTTGGTTCCCTTTTTAGGCATTTGCTGATTTGTGTATGCATGCTCCTACGTCGATTTGTTCTCGGCCTCATCTCAGACCCTCCATGGTGAAGTTATAGATTGTGTTTTGCTGCATCAACAGCCGGCTTTTGATCATCCACTGTTGAGAGGACACAAACCACCGGTAATTTTCTTCCCTGACGCTAAATAACATGGCATGATCAGCCACTGTGGCAGACTCATATTTTTGTTTTCTCGGTTTATTTGCTCAGGATCCGCCCGAGAGACCGACAAGTGGTGATCTGACAGGGATGATGTTTGTGGAGGATTTTCAGTTATGGAGGAACACGGGTGAATCGTGCCCGGGAGGGACAATCCCGATACGGAGAACGAGCGAAGAGGACATATTAAGGGCTAGCTCTCTACAAAGGTTTGGAAGGAAAGCAGGAAGATGCGTCAGAAGGGATTTTCTCAGCTATGACGGTCATGAGGTAAGTGCTGCATATCATTCATTTCCTATAGCCAAGAACTGGTTATCATGTTCAGCCAGGAAAACCAAATTGAATCTCAGAAAAGCGAGTGAAATGAGATACAAAACTAGTCTATGTAGAGTGGACACGATGCTCAACTGGATATCAGCCGACGCGAATCAAGCTTGTTCATTAGAAAATAAAATTTCATTTATAGTAGAGTGACAAAAAAAGTATCCACTACGTAGATATGTTCACATAGACAATGTGCCTGTACAGCATGCGGTCGGGTATGTGACTGGAGATCAATACTATGGAGCAAAAGCAAGCATCAATGTTTGGGCACCTCAAGTTGCCAATCAATCCGAATTCAGTTTGTCCCAGATCTGGGTCATCTCAGGCTCGTTTGGTGATGATCTCAACACCATCGAAGCTGGTTGGCAGGTGACTTAATTATTCTCCTTTTCTACATTGAGCTAGCTAATTATTGTCCTCAAATCATTTTCTGAATCCGCGTAGCAATTTTAATGTATTGATGCATCGATAGGATGGGAACTACTTAAATTTCCACTCTTTTCACTCGCGTGTATATCGATAGACTGAAACATGGACATGCATATTTGAATTTCGACAGGTCAGTCCAGAGTTGTACGGGGACAACTTCCCAAGGTTTTTTACATATTGGACGGTGAGAATAAAACTGACATCCTACGAAATTTTTCCCATTTTTCAACAATTGACAACATCGTTTGGGCTGTTTGATGATTGCTATTTATATATGACTTGGTACGAGCAGACTGATGCATACCAGACAACAGGATGCTACAACTTGCTGTGTTCAGGCTTCGTCCAAACGGACAGCAGGGTTGCACTTGGAGCTGCTATATCTCCCACATCTTCATTCAACGGTGGCCAATTCGACATCAGCTTGTTGATATGGAAGGTATGCATATCATTGTCACAATGCGTACACTGTATTCTCCTATATCACTACATCACTCTCGATTCGTGCACATCGAACTCGATGAGCAATACGTCGGAAAACAGGGGGAAGACATTGACTGGATTCGTGTCTGTGCTCGTCTACTTTTTCGTTTGAATTTCACATCGGCTGTGCATGCTTGCGCGCGTGACGTTCTACCCGCTCCACCTGCATGCTCCACCGACGTGAAAACCTTAGTCAGCCCCAGTACCTTTTACTTTGAAATGGGGTGACCACCATGGAGCTTTTTATCAAGAAATTGACTTTAGATTCATCAGTACTAATCTTTATTTAGCAGTCCCATTAAAGAAGCATAGGAAACGGATAGAGAAAAAGAAGGGAAGAGGAGAGTAAGTGGAAAGGTTATCAAGGACAATGATCAAAGGGGAACATCATCAAATCTTTATGCATGATGCACTGGCGTGTGCTGGAAAAGCTGGGCAAGTAGCGTAACTTTCCTCAGCCTTGAAGCGAAAGCTTCTCGATTGAGGATTGCACATTGGGACAAAACCTAAGCAAGAAGCATGCTCCTTGTTCTGATTGCATGGCTACAATTATTGACTTTGATTATCCTGTGCTTGTGCCTAGAAGTCTCCTCTTTTTGTTTATACAGCTTGCATTTTCCCTTTACAAAGCAACCCTCGAGTCGAGATAGTTTGACTAACTAGTATCATTCCCCTTAATCAGCACGGATGTTTGTTGCTTTCGTTGGCTCATATTCATTCACTAGCTAACGGTGCCGCATTGATAACTTCCCTTGATTTTGCAGGATCCGAAGCACGGGAACTGGTGGCTGGAATTCGGGCCGGGCATCCTAGTCGGGTACTGGCCGTCGTTCCTGTTCACCCACCTAATGGACCATGCGACCATGGTCCAGTTCGGCGGGGAGATCGTCAACTCCGTGCCCTCCGGGTTGCACACCACGACCCAGATGGGAAGCGGGCAGTTCGCCGAGGAGGGCTTCGCCAAGGCCTCCTACTTCCGCAACCTGCAGGTCGTCGACTGGGACAACAACCTGACCCCCCCGTCGAACCTCCAGGTCGTCGCCGACCACCCCAACTGCTACGACATCCAGAAGGAATACAACGACGCGTGGGGGAATTACTTCTACTACGGCGGGCCAGGGAGAAATGTGAAGTGTCCCTAAAGAATGAAAATGATCTTATGTTACTTCTCTTTTTATCCAACTTATTCACTTAACGTACGAGTGTGCGTTGGATGTGTTACATTCTCTTATACAGAAATCGAGCCTTTTGACTAAACGGGGGTGGTTCACCATTTTACTTAGGGTTTCTTCTTAACCAAGTGTCCCTAATTTTCTCCCGCTTGCGTGTTGGGGCCATTGATGAAGCATGCGACGTCGAAATTCCATTTACAGATATGGCTATGGTCATACCTAACTCCATTAAATAGTTAGTCCGACTAGATTAGGATTGGTAAGAAATTATTGTAAACGGAAAAGGAAAGAATAGAATTATGTAAGAGCTAGAGTAATCAATGTATTTTGCAGTAATCATCAACTATAATAACAACTGTCGTCGTGTGGGTCGTCTTTGTCATTGGTGGTCCTAAATCGATCCCAAATCTATATTGAGAGAGGACAAGAGATAAAGAGAGAAAGAGAGAGAGATTGACGACTCAAGCTATCGCCGCCACATGATAATTGCTTTCGTTTAGATCTTGAACAAATTTGAAATTGTATACATATTTAATGACTACTTGAAGTTGGTTATCAGAGAGCTAAAATCAGCATGCAATGGCATCACTTGTGATATCCATTTATGAGAAAAGAGAACCTCGTTCCTTTTTTATAAAAAGAAACTTCTTATCCAATTCGGGTCTATTCTAATTTTCAGAGAAGAACCAGTTAGAAGTTATTATCCTCGCGAGGGGATAGCCGTTGAAAACGGACAGAATAACTGCTTATCCTCTCTAGGCCCTCCTCTGAATCAGGCCACCAGAAATGGGCCGTGTGGCAAATAAACAGGAGCAGCAATTTCATTCACGCCTCCTATAAAAAAAAGGTGAAGCGCGAGGAAAACGAGGCAATTCAGACAGTGAGGCGGCGCGCATGTGGCGTTCACTCACCTCCCCCAACATAGACTTTAAAAAAATAAAATTACGAATCCCCTTCTTTTTTTTTTTTGGTCGAAACGAACCCCCTTCCATCTTTACTCTTTGTATTATATGTTCCACTCTTGTTTTAAAGCTTACTATTATCATCGTCACCTTTTGTATTGAATTTCATATTACATTTCCTATCCATGTGTAATTTACTAAATTGACATTTTAATTCCAAAATTACCCACCCAAAATGTATTGACAGGAGAATACATTGAATGATGTGAGTAGATACTCGCTTTCGTTTAAGGCCTAAATTCCTCACACTTCTTTGCCACGGCACTCCCTTGGTCAATCCATCCCACTGTGCCCTCTTCATCTTTTTGCAAACCCACAAGCCAAAACCTAACATGTACGGAAAAGAAGAAAATTAGCTGGGTAATCATGAAGCATGACAAAAACATAGGGTGGAAAAGATTGCAAATTGTAGATAAAGATTGAAAACACAAAGGATTCACTGCCCTTGCTCTCTCTGAATGCACTGGCAACCATCATCGACTCGAGGCCAAAATCAGGGTGTGGCCGTAGCCGCAACCCTCTTAAGCTGAAGGACAACTTCACAAGACCCAAGAGATTACTTACTTAATCTCGCACAGACGCAAGATTAGAGTTTGTATGATTTATGAGATGCGATAGTATAGATATAAAATTAAAATTTTAATGAAATGGTTGATCAATAATATTTTTCCTTCTTTAATTGCAACGGTCAATGAATTTCAACATTTTAGACAATCATTTGCTATGCCTACTAGAAAAAAAAGAGTCAATCTAAACCTCAAAGTTCGAGAGAAATTGAATCTAAAAAGGCACAGCTGTGTCTTAAGTTATTTAAGTTGCCCATGCCTTTAATTTTGCGTGCACCGGACCACTCACAAAAGAACGCGTGCTCCCCAGGATGAACGCGGCGCGTGTAGGGGAACGCAACGTACAGTTGGGAGTTAGTTGGCTGTTGATAAGGGGAATTTTCCAGCCCAATCCAGCGCATATCTCTCTCCCTTTATCCATTAAAGAAACAAATAAAAATATACAACAGGCCCAAATTCCAAAAAATCTACACAGACTAGAGGCCATACATATAATTGAATTTCATTAACATCGAATTTTTTTTTAAAAATCGCCTGAAACATAATTTTCTAATGCTGTAGATATCGATAGTATTAAAAGGGGAAATTTTTTCTATATTAGATGTACTTACAAGTGCCCCAGTGGCACTCTTAACAAGGACCCATTTTTATTTTCATTATCCCAACATAGAATACATAAATATTTCAACAAGTGTCGTCCTTAATCTATAGTTTTTAGAATTATTCCGTCATATAAAATTCTTGATTTTAAAATGAGGAAATGGGATAAAATGAGATTTTTCGCTTTGGCTTGTGATTCGACCGATAACTAATAAGTGCACAGGCCAATGATTTGTGGCTAAAAAAACAACAATCGCGAATAATTTGCCTAATTATAAAGATTTGTCCACTATTATTAAGCAATCAGTGGGCCCCCTCTTTTTGGTACATAAGAATCCTTGCGGCGGCCACGTGGATCCGCCCACCACCAACCTATGAATGTTCTGTAGGGCGGGGTATCTGCATGGACGGAAGACAGAAAGAAAATGAGCAGACGGTGAACGCCTCCTGATTGGTTGAGACTTTGTGCGGTGGAGGGAAAGTGAAGAAGGGAAAACAAGGCCATTTTCAAAGTCTTCGTAGCAAGATCAAACACGATAAAATTATGAATAAATAAATAAATAATGCAGGCAACCGAGTCACCGTCCAACGTTAAATCCCCCCTCTCCATTTCGCGGAATCCTTCAAAGAAGAAGAAACGCTTGGGAAGAAAGCACAAGAAAAGCCAAGAAAAAAGTCATTCCTTTACCCCTCCTCTTCCTCCGCTTGCGATGGAGGATCATTAGAGAGGGGTTCGGATTTTTGTCTTTCTTCTTCTTTTCTTTCCATTTTTTTGTTCAGAGTTTCCCTCCAAGAAGAGCCCTCCTCTTCTGTTTGTTGTTTTTTCTTCCACCTTTTTTGGGGTTCGAAGGAGGCTCCTTTCTCTCTATCTTTCCCCCCTCCTCTGTTTCTTTCGTTTTCCTCCTTCGTCTTTGGTCGTGGAGGGATGATAAGGTTCGGGGTGCTGGGGCTGCAGCTGTCGGAGCTGTTCGTGAGCTCGGCGGTGCATTTGCTTTATGGGTTTTACATATTCAGCTCGGCCGTCGCCGGCGATCTGTATCAGGCGTTTCGGGAATGCCTCTGCAAGCCAAGCCCGAATCTTGACGAAAACAGAGACCCGGCGGCGACGACCCATGTTGAGAATTTGCCTCCTATTGTGTTGGTTCATGGAATCTTTGGATTTGGGAAGGGGGTATGTATGCGATGGTAATCTTATCATAATTCGAGCATTGGTTGCCTTCGAATGAATTCCTCTTTCGTTATTTTCTCCCCTCTGAAAGTGGGCTTTTTTTCTTTCGTTTTATTTTCATATGGTTTTCAGAGATTGGGAGGTTTATCTTATTTTGCGGGGGCAGAGAAGAAGGACGAGAGAGTTTTGGTGCCTGATTTGGGATCTTTAACCAGTGTGTACGACAGGTGCGTGCTTAAAGTTTGTAAATCTCTTGAACTTAAGGTCATATCTCAGCACTTTGTCTTGGTTTTTCTGCAAATGCTGAGAGGTTTCTGCAAGTTTGATATTCCAGGGCTCGCGAACTGTTCTATTATTTGAAAGGCGGGCGAGTCGATTATGGCGAGGAACATAGTATGGCGTGTGGGCACTCGCAGTTTGGGCGGATCTACGAACAAGGTGTGCAGATATTGAGGGAAAAAATTACTCCCGAAGTCTTTCACTTGAAGTTCCCTGCTCAGGAAATGGTGGCTTTTCTCAGTGAAGGTTCACCAATGTGAGTTTTCTAAATTGATGCGCTTGCCATTGCAGGGCATTATCCGGAATGGGATGAAGATCACCCAATCCACTTTGTGGGGCATTCGGCGGGAGCGCAGGTCGTTCGGGTTTTGCAACAGATGCTTGCTGATAAGGTACCTGCTCTCGATCTTCTGTATTAGCGAGCATACTCTATTACATCGAAGGACAGTCATTGACAACATTTTCAAACGACTGGGTTTGATGATTTTAGGCTTTTGATGGGTATGAGAACACTTCTGAGAACTGGGTGTTGAGTATCACATCCTTATCAGGGGCATTCAATGGGACCACAAGAACCTACTTAGATGGAATGCGGTAAGTTTGGGTTTTGCCTGTTATTTTGGCTTTTGAATCTCTTTGACGGGTCACACTGCAATTTCCATTTCTTAGTGCAATTTCTATAAGGTCAACTGGCTTAGGTAGATTTCTAGAGGTGATTCTAATCTGGCTGGAATTTTTTTCCCCTTTCTTTGTTGCTGAAGTGTTGAAAATGAGCTTTAATAATTTACAGGCCAGAGGATGGAAAGACAATGAAGGCGGTATGTCTGCTTCAGCTTTGCCGTCTCGGAGTGATAGTATACGATTGGCTTGACATCCCATGGCTGAAAGCCTATTACAATTTTGGTTTTGATCATTTTGGCATTTCTTGGAAGAAAGTAGGGATTTGGGGTCTGTTAAATTGCATATTGGGAAATACAGGCCCCTTTGCCTCTGGCGATTGGATTCTCCCAGACCTCACGATTCAAGGGTCGATGCGATTGAATAGCCATCTGCATACTTTCCCCAATACCTTTTATTTCAGTTACGCCACCAAGCGTACTCGAAAGATCCTGGGCCTCACAGTTCCTTCAAGCATACTAGGCATCCACCCTCTGTTTTTTGTAAGGGTGCTTCAGATGAGTCAATGGCGGCATCCTCCAGATGTTCCTCCTCCTTACAAAGGCTACAGGTGAAAATCTTATGGTATATGTTTCACTATCTGTACATTTATAGAAACTCAGATAGAGCTTTCTTAAGATAGTGTTAGAAGTTCATTCTGACAAGATTCCATCAGCTCATCAACTTCATTTACTAATTTGTGCATTCTAGGAATTCCGTAAGTTCTCATGCGCTGCTTACATAAGAATCGTATTCTGTATTCAGTTCTTATTGAGAATAATCCATCGAGAGGAACCTAAAAGTTAGGACATGAATAAAAGGGAAAGAAACTATAATTCATCTCATAGTTTTAAAAAATACTTTCACAGGGACGAAGATTGGCAGGATAATGATGGAGCACTCAACATTATATCCATGACTCACCCACGCCTTCCGATTGAACATCCTAGTCATTATGTCGTATCGGACTCCGATTGCCAACCTCTGGAACCAGGCATCTGGTTAGTATTTATTCCTTGTCTTCATTATTGCTCGTTCTATGCTAAAGACCGAGTAATATCTCATAATGATCAACTTCATAGAAATGATTTTCCACCTAAACATGAACTACAAAAAATGAGGTCCTTTCACTCGCTGTCTCTTTGAAATTTATGTCAAACTCTAACAGCATGGTGTTAATTTATGCCATTTGCATGGGATTACTTGGGATTCATTCAACTAAATTTGAAGTACAAAAATCATTCTGTATCGAGCAAAGAATGAACGTAATGGAAGCAGTAGCTATGAAATTTTCTACGAGACCTGTAGCTAACAACTTTCCCTACCAACATGTTCAATGTTAAATCACCGTGTGATCTTGTCGTTCCGACTTATTACCCATCTGTTTCCACCCTCAATTGGGAAGGACGGGCTAGAATGATCAATGTATTCCTCAGCCAGAAAACTTAAATGGCTTATCTTATCTTCCACATAATATTCCTCGAAGCAGTGTTACGCTATAGTAAATCTCTGTGCGAAGTTTATCCGTTCATCCAAAGATTTGAGGTCAACACTTGATATAGTTCACCGTGATACACCCCATGAAAGAACAGTATGCAGCATCATTAGATGGCATAAACGACAATCACTTGAGGTGATCCGGATGGGCTAAGATAGAGCATCATCATCTATTCTGTCCTTCCTTGAGGCCGACGATTCAATCCAAACAGCATCCTTTTTATGTACATTGCGTCTCTTTCACACGAACTGTTTCAACATTTTGAAACGTAAGGTGCCCGTCAACTTAATTGGTGGTGGGATCAAATCTTGCGTTTGAAAATGGGAAGTTTGAAAGCCCCGGCGAAGAAGTCTGACGTTTTTTCAGTTACCCACTTTCTCTCGATGGAAACCACCGAATTGTTTTTTCTCCCGCTAGTCGTTGTCCTAGCAAAGACTGACTTGCATATAATGAGATGGTTAGCCTTACACGGTTGCGAATTGGTGGAATGCAGGTACTACAAGATCGTGGAAGCTGATCACATACTGTTCATTGTGAACCGTGAGAGAGCCGGAGTTCAGTTCGATCTCATATATGATAGCATCTTCCAACGATGCCGAAAGCATGTTTTTAGAAAATCTCTGCCAACATTGCCGAATAACATAGTTGCTGATGATGAGTAGAAGAGGAAACTGGAAAGAAGCTTATAGCATTTCTCCAACTCCATGTCATTCTGCTGAGTTGATGCCGATTTTGGCCCCTCATTTTGATATTAGCAAGTGTTAGGAAAGCTATAGGCAGGCTCGGAATTAAGTTTGTGAAATTAGTTGAAGCAAGCAGATTTTCTGGCATAAGTATACAGAAATTCTCTCTGCATCTTACGGACATTGACTGTGCTCTCTCTCTGATCTTCACAATAGTTCAACTCATCCAAGAGCTACATGGCTTGTTTCAGAAACATAACTTGTTTTTGAACATGTTTTAATCGTTGCTTTCATGGGAAGCTAGAAAGAAACTAACGTTACCGATTTCCGTATCATCCGTGGTATAAGACAAACTCAAGACATCTTGATTATAAGGGTGGCCACTAGATACCCAACTTTATCCATCATCTTCCTCTAAATTGAACACAGCATCACCAAAGGCAAATGCTCAACCAAAATAGAAACAAATTCCAGCAGTGGTCCACATACTATGAATATGAAAATCGGTAATACCATGCTGGATTCTTCCAGAACAATCCGTGGCTTTGGGCCCGTTTGGTTTGGCTTAGGGAAAATGTCATTGGGAGAATGCAAATACCTTTGAGATAAATGGACTTTCGGAAATGTTAGACCGTTTGGTAAATTATAACATTGAAATGCAACTTAGTTTTTGTTATTATTATTACATTTTTTTTAAGTCCGAAATCAAATTCCGGCAGCCGGCCATCGCCGGCCAACCGCTAGCCACCGCCGGACGGCCAAATCTGGTCGTCGCCGGACCGCCAGATCTAGCCTCAAGACCGCCAGATCTGGCCATCGACCAGATCTGGCCTCACCGCACGATCTCAGCCGGCGTCGCCTAGTCTCGCGCGACCAGCGACGTCGCCGCCCGAGGTCGCTCGACCTCAGGCGCCCCCGGTGGCCAAATCTGGCCGCTGGGGGGCCAGATCTGGCCGCTCGCGGCTGAGTGCAGCCCACCGCAAAGAAGAAGACAAACGGCGAAGAAGAAGGCGAACGGCGAAGGAGACGATGAACAGTGACTCGGTGAACAGTAAAATCGCATCTCCGAAATGCCCAATGCTCAGAGCCGGTCCTCCTCAACATTCGGCTTTCGGCATTTAAAATGCCCGCATTTCGCAAATGGGCATTCAAAAGCCCTTGCCAAACACCCAAAATTTCCCCCAAGGGCCCAAAGCCCCTTGGAAATGCCCAACCAAACACCCCCAAAATCTTTCCAACCATATACAGCACTCGTAACACCGGCTTCAACCAAAGTCACCAAGTCTGAAAACTGAATGGATCCACAATAAGAAACTGAAGAACCAGAATGTGCTATTATACTCGAGACAAAGATCAAAGTGTTTTTAAAAGACCTACTGCACATATAAGCTGAATTGAAGATCTCAACAGCACATTCATTCACATTATCAAAATGGTAATTCTATCAAAAGTATGTGAGTACTACATTTGGGGAACCAACAACAATTAAGCCCCAACAAAAAGAATAATTATAAAGCGTTGAAAACAAGACAACCGATATTATCCGCATCAAACCACTCTTCAAAAAGCTCACATTTTCTGAAGCTTCTGTAATCGTCCATCAGTCTTGGCAGGTCTGGTAAATCTACCTCAGATAAGCCTCAGTTCATACTCGCCTGCCATAGTGATGTATCTCACCCAGGGAAGAGCCTGGTAGCCGCTCTTCTCAATAATCTTCAGGTACCGCACCTAAAACAACGTCAAGGAGCAAACATAAAAAGGAAATGAATATTCTGCTTTGCTTGTTGAAATAAAGGCTTTCACCGCAGAATAGGTCCAGCAACTTAAGGGTGCGCATGACAAAATTTCTGGAACAAAAATTGATTTCTGGCCAGAAATTAATTTCTCAATTTCTATTTCAAAAATTGAGAAGTTCAAAATTTTAGTTTCTGATTTCTTCTTCAAATGTATTTCTGGTATAGAAATCTATTCCAGAAATAGAAAAATCAAATTGCATTACCAAATGGATTTCTATTCCAAACCTATTCTGGAGAACAGAGAAATAGAGAAATAGAGAAATAGAGAAGTAGAAATTTTATCATGCGCGCCCTAAGAAACTGAGAATGTACAAGCTAATTTTGGACAATGTAATGCTTGGATCTCTTGGCATTAAAAAATCTGTCCGTCTTCTCATGGAAAAGCTTCTGCTTCTTACTAAAATAGCAGTGGAGAGATTTGAGCAATATAAAGTGACTTAGAGAGGCACCTGTATGCCAGAGACAGTGAAATATGGTATCTCAAACTTCACGCGTATGGGGGCCTTTCTCTCAGGAGTGGCTTCTTCAGCTGTTATACTGGGTAGACTGAATTCAGCCCTCAACATATACTCCTGCAAATTCAGTTTTGCAAGGAGAATCAAATGAGAATGGAATGGCTAGATATGTATGCTTAACAAAATGCTTTTAAAATGCAATGATATAGACAGCCAACCCTCACAAGTGAGAAGATACACAGCCATACCTTGCCACCAGGAAAGGATTTTATTTTCCAGACAAGCGCATCATTTTCTGGCGCATACGACGCAGAACCCATTGAAGTTCGAACATTTGGATTCGTAGAATCAGCAGGAACTGGCAACTCAATTTCAACGTTTGTAGCAGTACTGTTTTTTAAAATCAAACTTAGAATGCTGATAAATCACTAACAAGAAAAGCAATTATATAATCATTAAAAGAACATTCACCTGCGCTCCTTGAACTGGCTCCTTGCTTTTACCATGATCTCAATACGACTTCTTGAATGCCTTTCTACTTGGGCTTCCACCCAGATAAGTGGCTTTACCTGAAGTAGAAAATATAAATGCATCTTTCAGAAGACTACAGATGCAATGATAAGAAAATAACAAAAATCATAGTTTCAAGCAAACCTGAGTACTGAGTCTGTATGTCATAAGGTCAAAAGATCCATCAGGAGGTATAAAGGAGATTGTCCTATCATTTTCGAAGCGGGCCAAGCGTACACACCTTATTTAACACAGAGTTATTCAAAATCAGATCATACTGAGATGGACAACCAAAAAGGAAAGGAGAGTCATCTTAACAAACAGTTCAGGCAACATAGGAGCTCATGGAGTTAGACAACTCACTGATGGAACTTTATGTCATCCAAATCAATTGCCTTTCCCTTTGTTGTTCGACCTTGGGCCTCCAATAATACTCTATCATTTAGGCCAAGCTTGCACTCCGGCATGCCACTATAAAAAAATAACAAATAAAAATAATTGAGTTAAAAATCTAGATCATGCTGAAAAATGTCAGAAACAAAAAGTATGACCAAATAGAGCAGAACAACAGATTCCCACTCCTGCTCCTGTCTTTGTAGAGCTAAAAGAGTTTTTATAGCTCATCTCCTTCTCTCATAGGTCACAGTTCTACATCCCGAAAGAGCAATAGGAAGTCAAGAATTTTCAAGATCCCCTATGTCAAAGAGGATACAATATTCTACCCGGCTGTCGTCATCCTCTTTCCATACTCTTTCTCTAGTTTGCCTATTAGGCCCTGTTTGGTAATCATTCTATCTCTCTATTTTTTTATTTATTTTTTGTTTCCGGAACAAAAATAACTAGAAAAAGAATATAAATCCATTTACTAATGTCAACTAATTTTTCTATTTTCCAAAACAAATCAATGGCTAGGGAATAAATTTGGAACAACAAAAGGAAGTTGAAAAAATCTACTTCTTTGTTCCTAGAAATAATTTCTTAAACAATGTCATTCTCTACTTTTTCCATTCTTCTTCCTCCTTTAGTTAGTTGCCGTGCCTCAACAACTGATGAGGTGATCTTGCCGTGGTTGGGCAATGTTGGCCTCACCATGGCCTGGCGAAGTCGAACTCACAGTGGCTGAGTGACGCCTGCCTTGCTAGATCTGAGCAAGGCTACCTCGCCTAGCCACTATGAGGTCAGCCTTGCTCAGTCGTGGCACAGTGCCTTGGCAAGGTCGAGCCTTGCCGGCTCTCATCTTTGGCCATTTGCTGGCCATCAACGAGACTAGTAACTGGTTAGAGGAAGAGGAAGAAGGGAGGAAAAAAAGAAAAAAATTCAAAAAAATTAGAAAAATTTTAGAAAATTATTTCAAAACTAAAAAAAAAAATTTCTATGTCAAAAATAATTTGAGGGTAGTACTAAATGTATTCCCATTCTTTTTCCATTTTGGGAAAAGAAATTTGGTGCACTTACCAAACGCCTTCTTCTTAGGAACTCGTCCGGGGAATAAAAATGGAATAAAACTATTTCTGAACAAAAATTATTTTAGGAAACAGAAATGTTACTAAATGCACCCTTAGAATGCTTGACATGAATGTCTAGGCTCTCCAAAATCAGAGCTCTCAAACTTGTAATGACTAGTTTCCGAGAATCTTAATGCGATACCCTTGCAACAACTTAGAGCTTCCTATGTTCACTTGCGCCCACTGTCATCCTCAATTACACTACGGGTTGCGATAAATTTGTCAAGTTACTGTCCAGAAATCCTTCGGCTTTCCATTCTACTTCTGAATGATGAAGCCAGATTATTAAACTATTTTTCAAGCAAAAGTAGAGTGTTTCACCAATCCAACAAGCTGTTACGGAGAGTCATCAGTTAGAGTTTGTTGTGTTAGTTCCAGAATACAGAGGCCAAATTCAGTCTGGTTGGCAAAATTCATTCAACCAGGTCCTTGCATTAATCTTAGACATGCCAGGGAGCATGATCAGATGAAAAGCAAACTGAAAGGACACAAGACATACTGATTCACATTCATGTTGATATGACAAGCTTAACTTCTTCCCTTACCAAACTACATGATCTTACTTTAAGTCCAAAATTAGAAAGACTTCTGGTAGCATAAATCTTGCATAGTTATGGTCACAATGAGCAATTTCATACGGTGAGAAGAGCTAAAATACTTAAATACACAGAACCTACCCTCAGACATTTCAAGCATCAGCAGAACAGGCGTTGTGAATAAATGTGAGTTTTAAGATTACTGCTAATAGGGGGGGAAGACAATAGCATTCTACAGCTTACAGACTGCACAGCACAGGAACACTATCAATCTTTAGTAGATTTAGGATGGGAGACCAATTGCTGTTCTTTGACTGATCATAGTACAATAACTCAGAACAAAATTTATGTTTACTATTTCTAAACCTAAGAAAAAATATTGAAGTGGTGCAACCTCCGTCTTCTTTTTTTAAATTTTTGTGTAGATAGTTGAGAATTGGTGAATAACAAACCTCAGATACGTTCTCATTTTCAAAGCTCCAACCACATCTGATCTGATAATTTGCCCGTTGCTATTGACAAGTATATTGACACTCTCCACAACATCCAAGAATACCTACAAGATCAGACACGCTTATTACATTCCAATTACTGGAGAAAGATGACACTGGAAGAGAGGAAAGATCTTGGGTGGAAAATTAAAATAGACTTACTTCATTCTTCTTATAACGTATCCCTTCGCTACGCCAAGAAACTGCATTCGTTACAGCCATTGGAGGCCTTTGAGATACTTCCATCCTATAAGCATCAGTCTTGATGAACTCACTTAGAATTTTTGCTTCAGTATACTGAGGGTAACCGAAGTCCATCATTTCATCGAGTAATTCATACTGCCAAAGAAACAAAGTGAGCAGAGGATTCAACAAATTATTCATCAACACCCAAATATTCATCCATAAAAAAGAGAAGAATGATTATTGAGCCCTAAATGATCCAGCAGACCAGAGACAGAATGGGAAACGATAGAGACAATGTGCAAAGCATCTTACCACAACTACAAAGTTATCTCTAAGCGATTCCTCCTCTAGTTCCTCGAAATAATGCTTGAATACCTGCCACAACACATGCACAATTCCCATTACCCGTGAGCAATTTACATTTTTCTTTTCCGCAACACTGGGCTAGAAAGTGTGTAGGCTATCGAAGTTTAAAGTGTGAACATAAAAATTTACCAATAGCTCTTACATCGACAACTCGGTGTAGGAAAAAAAGAAGGCTGGCAGCATTGCAGTTCTGCCGTGCCGCTACCATCAAGTAAACATTGCTATGCTGTATAAACATATAGGTGACGCCATTGTCATACACGACCGGATCCTGAGACTGTGGATCACCCTGAAATGGCAATCCAGATACCAGAATTACACAAAAGTCAGCCGAATTCCCACTGCGTGGACGCGAAAGCAACATAATCGAGGTCGCAATGGAATTCCTATAGGTCAAATCAAGCAAACTAAGAACAGATTCCACCCAATTCACGAGCATCAGTCTCCATCTCACACAACCACAACGCATTCAAATCGCATGCGATTCCAGAAACCTCCCCGATTAAAGCCTTTAGCCGAGAAGCAAGATTCCTCCTCTCCTAAACTCGCAAGTCCACCGCCCAAAAAAAAAAAAAAAAAAAACCACACGAATCGAAAGGAACGAACCTCCTTCTCGATGAGCTTGGTGAAGAAGCGCTCGGCCTGGACGGCGGAGACGTCGCCGCGGTAGTCGCGCCACACCAGGACGCGCCCCTTGATGTCCAGGAGGAACAGCGCCGACACCGCTCCGGCCATCCCCCTCCCTCGCTCGCTCGCTCGCTCGGTTCGCGATCGAATCGGAGGGCCTCGATCGGATCGGGATCGGATCGGGCCGGAATCGCAGAGATCCGAGCGTCCGGTCAGCCGCGGGACCTACCCATCCAGCTCGCCGGCCTCAGCGGTCCCGATCCGCCGTCGGCTGCTCCGACCGATCGCTTAGAGCTCGACACGCGTGGGAATATACGGCCGAGAGGAGCTTCGTCGTCCTCTTCTCGTCCCCGGGAATTGGCGTGGTAATGGCGGGCGGAGTGAGAGACAGAGAGAGAGCTATTCGAGCCTTCGAGCTTTGATTCCGAGGGGAAAACTTCGGGGATCCCAGCTAAAGCGATTTTCCTCCCTCCCGTTTTGCTCCTCCTCCTCCTGGGTAAGCTTGGTGGAACGGGGATGGGGCTTTCCACATGCCACGGCGCCGTATCGGGACAATTCTCATTAGAGCGTAGCCCACAGGGCGTGCTGCACGGGCCCAAATAATTCGGGCCGAGTCCAATCTTCTTTGCGATGGCAACCGCAACTGGGCTGGGACCGGGCCGGGCCGGGCCGGGCTTTGCTTTATATATTATTTGCAACTTCACTTAAAGTTGCATCAGATGGTTAGGAATTCATGTCGGTTATTAACGTAATTTGCAGCATGATTGTAAGTTGTCTTCTCGATGAAACGGGGCAATATGTCGTCTCGTGTCGAATTCTCGAGTCATTTTCTTTCCGTTGAGGTTTTAGAACTTCTGCACTGCATCCCAAGTCCTTGTCGATCGGGTTTTGTCGGCCAGAGATTTTTTATAGGCTGGGTTTAGTATGCTGATTATTCTGTAGTGTCATATGAAAGAAGTACATACGAGTGCTAGTTTGCACTTCCAGTGAATTGAAATGGAACTTTTGATTGCACTTTCCATAGATGTATCAAGTTAAAAATAGAACATATAGAAATCAATGAGACACAGGCTTCAAATCGTGCGAAAAGCTAGTCATAACACTGTAATTTGCCAGAGGTGCTCCTCGAAGCCCCGAGCGCATGTTCTCACATGTCTAGAAGCGGTGGCTCCTCTACTTCAACATTGTGGCGGAGGAGAAGGTGCATATTTGGACAATTTGGTTCTCGGATCTTTCCGTGTCATTGCTCGGGGTGGGGGAGGCGAGTTCGGTGGCGGCAAGGCGCGGATGAAGTAGTGTCCGGCCCGATCCTGGACCGGTGGTGGTGGTGGCGCTAGGTGCCTCCTTTTTGCCGGCATCTGAAAACACTGCATCCGCACTTGGAATTCGCCTCCAGGAACCATCTTTTGAGATCTCTCCCAGCACCCGCTGAGCAGCCGCAACGTTGAGCCTCTCCGGCCTGCCAGTTACTCGATAATGAGGAAAGCCAAAGGCCAAATAATGTTTGGATTTTATGACGATTGTAGATTTCATACCTAGAAGAACTGGAGAGGCATGGCTAGACGATGAGGATGCGAAGACGGAAAGAGAAAAGAAAATGACCAGCACAATCGCAGTTAGCTTGATTCTGAAATTTCTTTCCGAGAGCGCCATGTCTGAACTACTAAGAGATTGATGAGGCTGATATATTGAAATCTGGAGCTCTTGCAGATGAGACATGAAGCTAAGTTAGCTCTAAAAAAGATGGAAGCAACGCGGCGTAGGGACGCAGAGAAAGAGAAGGTGAAGGGGGTTGACTTTGACTTTCATTGTCCTCGAGATTGCACTAAATAAAGAAACTGAGCTGGAACGAGGATGAAGCCGAGGCTGTCTTATTAATATGGGGTGACGTCTGATGAGCTGTTGTGCGTGTCCGGTTGACTCCAATGTCTTGAAAAAAATGGGATTTAAGCATGTTGGAGTTGCTTATCAGAAGTAACGACACGACCAGAGGGTGATGCGGCACATGCTATCATCCCTCAAATCACGCTACTAATGTACTTAAGGCAATCTTTTAAGGATTGCGGTAGGCAATGACTCGAATCAACTCGTGTCTTCGAAGATCAAAGGTTAATGTCGTTCGCCTTGGGGCACAAAGATCCAAACAAAGTCGCTCTTCTTTTATAATCGAGGGATACGAAATGCAGAGGTTTGGGTAGCCGGAGGCCCATGAAACACTACACAAGACTTTGAAAGAATTATTTTTCATGACTCTTTGGGTGACTTGTTTTTGTTTTTGTTTTCTTTTGTCTTTTTGTCTTTTTTTTTTTATATAATTATTGAAGTTTTGCCTTTGCGTTGTCGATTACAGTTGAACTTGCTCAAATATACACACATATCTACTTGTTTTTGTTTTCTTTTTTTATTAATTTTTGCAAAAGGCCAGTATAATTTTATCAAGTTTGACCTAGACTGATGATTTTCTTTCTTCCTTTCTTGCTTTCTTTGAATACTTGATCAAGTTTGACCTAGACAGATGATTTTCTTTCTTATTTGCTTTGTTTTCCTTGTTGGTTTTCTCGATCTCAGCTTGCGGGGGGATATAAAGTGGTGCAATGACTACCATTTTTTTTTGTTGGACCAGCTTGTTCTGTCTTCAGAAACTTCATTTTCTGTTTTACATGTTGTTCATCAACTGATTGTCGGAAGGCTTTGTCTCTCCAGGTATAAGTCTCAAAGAACCGTACTCTCCCAACCTGTCAATGTCTTTTGATTGCAGATTTGGCGTCCTCGCTCTCGAATGAAAGGGATCTTTGCATTTAGCGCTTGACTCTACCAAAAGAGAAGTGAAAGCTCCAGACAAAAATTGCTTTACTCTTTTAGTTTGCTCATCGAGGAAATTAGCAGGACGTTCGATGGATTTTAATTTGGACAGACATAGTGACAATCCATCCTTAGTTTCAGTTGCTTGTTGCAACGCAACGAAACAAGCGGTGGAAAATCCTCCATCTTTCCCTCAAACTGATGGCTTCATAACTTAGCGGGATTCTATCATAAAGGCGTTGACAGCGCCCTGTCTACGCCAAAAGGATAAACCAGAGAATGGTGGATTTAACTGTAAAAAAAATTGTCAAGAAAAACAATGAAATTTCTCAACTAGCTGCGGATTTATCTGCCTTCTCACCTGCATCGTCTAGGTGATCAATTCTTTGCAGCCATTTTGTACAAGAAGGCCTGTGGCCAGAGGAGATTATTAATGCCTCAAAATATTTTGTAGCCCAAAATGGAAAGATTCTGGGCTTCCAAACTCTTTCCCCCATGCGAATATCAATCATTTTCCCTTATTCTCTATCTTTTCTTGGGTTAAATAAGAAGGAAAAGAAGATAAAAAGAAGTTATTCATCTCTATACACTCCTCGCCTCTCTGAGCAGCCCTTTTCTCTCTCTTTTCTTCATGCCGAGAAGAAAAGGAAGCTTAGATACTCTTAACGTCTTTCTCTTCTTCCCCTCTTGGCCCAAAGATCTGCATACTGATTTGACTAAGGGTCGTCTACATTCCCAGGGAAAAGAAAAGGTGATCGCATCTCGTAGCTTCTCTATTTGTCTTATGGCTTCTCATGACTTTTCTCCCTTTCCAGTAGCATCAAGAATCAGAAGTGAAAAATCCGGAGCAAAGAGTGGAAGGAGCGGAGTGGCCGGTGATGACCTCTATGAGGTTACTGTGATTTATGACGGCAAGCCTAAACCAGTTTCTCGTAAAGGTAAGAACATTGTTATTGCTGATGATGTTGGTTGTGACTCTGATGATAAGGAGAGCAGAGACTTCGAGTCCGATGACAATGTAGGTGGCCGGCTCATAAAAATCGAGTTAAATGAGGATGAAACTGAGGTTGTCCTCTCACTCACTTATCTGGGTACTATTAATGTGTGGTGATGTATAACGAGCTCTTGTGCGTGCCCGTTTGACCACAATACCTTATAAAGATGGGAGTTTGAGTGTGTTGGAGTTGATTATCAGAATTAACTACAAGAGCACAGAGTAATGCAGCACAAGCTATCATCCTTAGAATCACATTGCCAATATACTTGAGCAATCTTTAAGGGTTGCAACAGGCGATAACTCAGATCAATCTTGTCTCAGGAGATCATAGGCTAATCTCATTTGCGTCGAGGCTCAAAGATCCAAACCAAGTCACTCTTCTTTTATAATCAAGGGATATGGAATGCAGAAATCTGACTAGCCAGAGGCCCATAAAGCATTATAAAGGACTTTTTTTTCTCGTCATAATATAGAACTTTGAAAGAATGACTTTTCTTGAAAGAACTACTTTTCATGACTCTTTGTATGGCTTGTTTTTATTTTCCTTTGGTTCTTTTATAATTGTTGAAATTTCACCTTTGCTTCATGTCGATGACAATAGTTTGCTAAAAATGTACGCAATGTGGATTCATTCACAGCTCATTCACACTTTCTCAAACTTCAAATAGTAGTTTGTTCTCACAGTTCTGGAGGACAAAGTAAAAATGACTTTCTATATATCTACAAGAAACAAAATATTATACAAACCAATATGTGGATCTCTCTCCAACTCTAGAAATAACGTACCAGCCAGCCACCACAGGCTCCTCTCCCTTTTCCCTCATGCGTCTCTCTTCATCAGTCACCATCATGCTCCTCCTACTCGTCGCTGAAATGTTCTCTTGCCCCACCATTGCTATGGTCTGTCACCTTAACCACAATGATATTCTCTTGTCACGCCCCAGCGTTTAGTGCATTTTCCACAATCTGTCTTATATATTATATGAAAATTCTTGCAATGAAATCTCTTACCGCGCTCCTCCATGCCAAGAGTTGATAACTTTTTTGAGCTAGCCTATTCATCTAGAATCTTGCATCAGCTACATACCATAGGTCTCTTACTACTATATATCAGGACTTGTGCTACCTTTTCTCTACCATATAAGCCATGCACACCATCTCCGCCATTTGCTTGGCTACCTTTGTAAGAATTTTTCTGATGTGGGTTATATTAATTAATATTGTAATTTACCGTTTTTTGAAATTAATCTAATAAAGTAAGATATAAAGATTCTTAATTAGTCTAACATGGGCTTGGTTTGTGTGGGTTGAGTTGAGCCAAGCCCATGATGAGAGGGCATGGCTGAAAATTTTATAAATATAATTGAAGTTTCTCCACTAGCCCTAATGCACAAATACAACCTTACAAAAGGAGCGGTTATAGAATTGCATAGTAGGGGTAGTCTCATTAAACCAGTGATTTAGAGGGCAATAGAGGAGTACTTGAACTTTGAATCATCGCTATGTCATGTCAAAAACAATGGATTCTAAATCAAGTACACAAATTCTTTGATCAATGTATTTACCACAAGGTTAGTAGGAGAAATTTTTAGCAGTGATTTTAGATTATTGCATGAAACAAAGCAGATGTTGTTGGAGAATTTTGACATGAAATACTTTAGTGAGACATCTTTTGTTCCTGGTGTTGAGATCCATATGGATTGTTCTCGTCGTATATTGAGTTTATGTCAAAGAGCATATATTGATTGTATTCTAGAAAGATTCGGGATGCATCATTACAAGCTAGAAATTGCTCCTACTATCAAGACTAATAAATTAAATTTGTCAAGAAAGCTCAAATGAAGAATATACCTTATGCTAGTGCACTTGAAAGTATCATGTATATTCAAGTGTGCACTAGATCAAACATCATTGTTGTGACAGAACTTCCAGACAAATATTAGTCAAATCCAAGACCTAATCACTAAGTTGTTGCCAAGAAGTTTTTGAGGTACTTAAAAAGAATAAGAGACTATATGCTAATTTAGCGACATGTTTAGGACCTACAACTAGTAGGGTATTTGGATATAGAATTCGATGGCTATTAAGATGACATGAAGTTGACAATAATATGCATCTTAATCTTAGTAGGAGGTGCAATATCATGGAAAAGTGAGAAATAGAAATCAATGCCATCCTCCACCATGCAAGCAGAGTAGCATATTTTTTAGCTGTTATTCAAGCTATTTAGCTACGAAATTTCATTAAAGAGTTAATTGTATTTGATTTTGTGGATAACTCATACAGTTGTATTGTGACAATAACTCTATAGTATTACAACAACAACAAAGGTCTCAAGAAGTATAAGCATATGGATGTCAAGTTTTTTACCATAAAAGAAACAATCTAAAATTGCGACATTGCAATAGAGCACATTTTCGTAGATAACATGGTTGCTGATCACTAATTAAAGGCCTTTGCCATTGTGTATTTGAATGATATGTCATAAGCATATGCTTAGGAGTATCATTAGATATTATTGTTTAGTGGGAGCTGTTTTTTTTTTTTTTTTTTTACTCTAATGTAGCCTATCTTTGTATTTAGTAACATTTTGATATGTATGAACTCTTTTATATTCAATGAAATGTTTATAAATGCATTGTTATCATTTTGAATGCATATATCTAATGAAAATCTCAAGGTATTTTATAAATCTCAAATAAAACTAGGGGTCATTTAGTTATTAGCCTTAAGGACATGTCTTGTTACACACAAATATATATTAACCATAAAGATATGAAATATGTAGGTTCATTGCAACCATAATCATATTCTCTAGTGATACGTCAAGTTTTATGATACTTAAGGAGAGAATATGTTGACTGACAAAATGAATGATATATAAGGTACTACTTTCTATAAAGTGTTATCTATTTGCCATACTACTATATTAAATACACATTAATAGAGTTAAAAGCGCTCGTAACCATGGAAGGTTATGTGTGTATATGTACAGTTACCGTCATGATTGGTGTTTGAGATTTTATGGAATCAAATTGACTATCAAGAATAATATCTGGACCAATATAAATATATGCTTATACAGTACAATTTTAATTAATATAATTCAAGTAGGAGAATTTTAGAGTTTTGGTTACATTAATTAATATTGTAATTTATAGTTATACGAGATTGGTCTAATAAGATAAAATATAAAGATTCTTAATTAGTTTAATGTATGTGGGCTAAATTGAACTTGGCCCGTAATGAGAAGACATAGTTGAAAATTCTATAAATAGAGTTGAAGTCTCTTAAAAAATTGTGTAGTGAAGAGCAATCGTGTTGAGTTAGTGATCTTGAGAGTAATAAAGGAGAAGCACTTTAGTGTTGGATTGTTATTGTTTGCATTGAAAATGCTGGATTCCAAATCACATTAGGATGCTATTTTCGACAACCAACAACCTCTTTTGTCAAAGCTCTTGGTTTTCCTCATCCCCATGAATTATTGCAACTACTTTGTCCCTAATAGTTACATGCACTGACCTTTGTCATTTCGTGGACCTGTTGCAAAACTCTCTAACCATAGCCGATAACAAGGCAACACAATTGTAAAAGCAAATTTATGGACCTTTGTTATTTCATGGATCTCAAATTTTGGATTGTCACTGTTTCGCATTAAGAATGATGGAATCCAAATCAGGTTGGAATGCAGTTTTCGACGGCAAACAACCTCTTCTATCAAGGCTCTTGGTTTTCCTCCTCCCCATGAATCATTGCAGCTACTTTGTCCTTAACAGCTACACGCACCGACCTTTGTCATTTCATGGACCTTGTTGCATAACTCTTTAACCATTGCCAATAACAACACGACACAACCGTGAAAGTAAATTCAATTCGTGTTTTTAGGATTCCTACTCCCCCCGGTCATTGTAGACACAAGTCTTGTGGGTTTTGATTCATTTCCAATGCGGTGATGAGCTTAGGCTTGGGTTTCCACTGGGTTCGCCGGATTAGCCTTTTTCGCTTTTACTTCTTTCAGTTTTGTTCGCTAGGTTGTGGCTTTTGAATTAGCATTTGCTCATCGTCCATGCATCAATTACGCGCCTACTTGCTTGACGATAAACGTTAGCCTTTATCCGTACGGGAAAAAGCAAAGCAGCATCACATCACGGTGTGAAAATTTAATTGCCGGATGATAGCAAAGTCTGATTTCTAGTTAGTGCGAAAGTCAATCTTAGACATCATGGCTTCTTTGGTATGTCAATTGTACGAAGAGGCATGATGAGCTAAATTAAAGATGCTCATAATGAAGAGCTTATAAACATGATGGCGGTGATGAGGGCATTGAACGGCGCACCACTGGTTTGCCATTGAAGAAACGACCAATATCCACGTGATATAAAAGATTGGTTCCTGACGGTCTCGTCGGGTCGATTCCTAGGGATCCTTCAGGTCTGGACCAAGATCATCAAGTGAAGTAGGCCGTATTTTAAGGCCATCTTTTTTTGTATACATCCCCCGACTTCTACGACTGGGAGTGACAGGCCTTCACGGGCCTACTGTGATGCCATGTAGATGGCTTTCACGTGCTAAGTTGCTGCTGAGCTTTGTCCTGCGTTTTGCGTGAACATGACGAATCATGAGTTTCTTGATTATTGTGGGTGTAGGAGTCGCTTACGAGGGCTTTAGAGAGCTCTAAAATGTATTTCGGCACGGGCCTATTTCAATCCAGAAGGAATATTTATGCCCAAAATGTTAGCTTTCAGTTTCGACTTTCTTTACCATACTAACTACTGATGAGCCCCTAAATTGATATGTCCACCTTAAAAACAACCCGAGACAATTAGGTTGCACATAACAAAATTTCTGGAACATAAATTGATTTTTGGCCAGAAATTGATTTCTCAATTTCTATTTCAAAAATTGAGAAGTTAAAAATTTTAGTTTCTGATTTCTTCTTCAAATCTACTTTTGGAATAGAAATATGTTCTAGAAATAGAAAAATCAAATTGCATTATCAAACGGATTTCTGTTCTAAACCTATTCCGGGAAACAGAAAAATAGAGAAATAGAGAAATATAAATTTTATCATGCGCGCCCTTAATTATTAGCTGATGCTGTGAACACTTCACGATCTTCACTTTCCTGAATTAAAATAATAAAGGCAAACAAGTACAAATGAACTTCAGTTGATATCGGCATGAAATGTTTCCAGGTTTGTTTCGAGTTTCTGGTGAAAAAGTGGGGCGTAAAAAGTAAAGTTTCCATCACCTAACATAAGAAAGGAACCGCCATATTAAATCAAGTCGAATAAGATGTGTTATTAACAGTAATGGTGAAGTCAATGTTACCTTGGGAAAAGATATTAAAAAGAACGGAATATGAGAGGGAGCGGAGGCGGGGTCAGCTAGCTACTTAACTTAGCATTCAAAAGCGCGAATAAAATCTGGCTTTTCTAGCCAATGAGATCCATCTTGCGGATTTGGATGCTTTGACTTTTACGGGATAGAGAACTTTAACCCTGTTCCAAAGGAGACTTTCACGAACGGTTAAAGAGCGTAAACTCAAAGCAAAGCCTCGCTAAAACCCTCCTTTATTATCTCTTCCATGGCATCGAATGTGGCATTATTTTCCGCCTTTCTTACCTTCCCTTTCACGTCTCTCTTTGCCATTGGCTTTCTTTCACGTGGAGAAAGCGCTTTTCTTGAAAATCAAAAGTACCCTTCAAAGCGCAATAAAGGGTTTCCCGATTACAAGGTTTTGAAGCGGAGGAGGAGAAGATCTCGGACAGACTCAGGGACAACGAAAAAGGGAGGGTTCGATCGTGAGCACCAGCTAAGCTCGGCAAAGATGCAGATGCAGCCAGTTGCCGGAAGTAGATTAGTGTCAGATCGAAGGGATTGTTTTCTTGTCATAGTGCCCTACCACATTAGTAGCATATAATTGGTCGGTGGTGCTGGACACAGTGACGATGATTAGGTTTTAGTGCAGTGGCCAATAGCAACGGGGCGCTGTAAGGCTAGTACAACCTGACATTTTACCCCGTTTTTTAACTTTAGCACGTTTATCAGAAGTGACTCATGAGGACGTAACCGACCGGACTGCAACTTGGATGTTTATGCTGTTTGGGTCCAGCACCTATGACGAGGTTTTGATCCACCGGCTTCAGGAGTGATTTGTAGGTACGGGTTTCACTTAGGTGAGGAATGATGAGTGAAAAATTAAAGAGTAGATAATTCCCTAATAGGAAAAAGGCATAGTAATGTTCAGACAAAAGATTAGCTAATGCGCATTATATAGTTGTTGTCCTAGAGTTACCGGCCCTCTAGAAATTGAACACGTCGTGGCCGGTTGGTGAGGTCGGCATCTTTCTCCAGTGAAAGAAAATGACGATCATTCATGTCTACTAAGTGAGGAAAAGAAAATAGCTGGGTGGTAAATGATTTACCGTCGTTGCTCGATGAGCTCGAGAGAAACCGTTCAATAGAAAATGTTTTCAACTTGTTGAATGATAACAAATCTCAGGAATGTCAAGATCTGCAGTGTCTTGACATAGATGTTAGCTTTGTTCTTTTGAAATTTGAGGTGCCTACAACTCTACCATGCTAATGTTTTAGTATTGAGCATTTGTCACCGGCAACTACCAACCATTCAGCCCATTCCTAAACGGGATCAATTCGTCATGTCAGAAATCACTCTGACCAAGGATTCTTCGGCTCAATCAGCCGTTCTTGAAACTGATATCGAAATGATTCTCCTTAAATGATTTGATTCCAATATTTCCAATTCTCCCGCTCATCAAAGAATGAAATCGAAATGATGAATAACCTAATTATCGAAAAGCCTTTTAATAAGAGCAAAGGACAATGATGAGCCCCAAAATTTCTGGGCTGGGGGAGGGAAAGAGAGATTAAAGAATAAATAGGGACTAAATTAAGGGGATAATGATGGTGGAAAAGGCGAAGGAATATTATTTTTTGTTTGGGAGGGGGGGACTGTTGGTGATCCCCATATTCCCACCACTCTCTCCCCCAAAAGATTTGGCGCCAAAATCCGAGTCAATCTCTTGCTGCTGCTGCTGCCCGCCCGGTCAGCCACTTTCACGGGCAACCCCCGTCCCTCCCTCGCTCCTCTTTCACACATCACATTAATAAAAAAAAAAAAGTCTTCTTTATTTTTCTCCCCTCTGCTTATGTCACGAGTTTCCTCGGGTTCTCTCCATCTCCCTCTCTCTCTCTCTCTCTCTCTCTCTCTCTGATCTCTCTGGTATATACAGAGAGACATTGAACATATGCTCTTCCTCATTTAAAGCTAGCTCGCTCTCTCTCTCTCTCTCTCTCTCTCTCTAGCGCCTGATCTTTGAAAAATTCCATCTTTTATAAGCTCCCCCTTTCCTTTCACCCGAACGGCCAGACACCCTTTTCCATCTCCTTCCTTTCCTCCCTTCGCCTCTCGCTCTTTGCGCGGACTTTCTATCTCTTTTCCTTCTCTTCGATTCTCCTATCATCATCACCCACAAAGAAAAAGACCGACCACCTTTATTCTCCTCCTCCTCCTCCTCCTCCTCCTTCCTCCTTCGTTTTATTCTCTCCTCAAAGTCTTTCCTCTTTGCTACACCACCGTTTTTCCCTTGGGTCGCGACGCGCAGGCGGGCGGGCGGGGCGCGCGTATTTATGATCATGGGGTTCCAAGAGAAGCGCCACCAGGTGGATAAGGGGCTCGACATGGAGGGCAAGGCGACGTGGGTCATCGCCGGGATCTCGCTGCGCTCCCCGTTGAAGCCGATATACACCGGCTCGCCGCGCAGCCGCGGCGAGTGGGACGACGACGGTGGCTGCGGCGGCGAGGAGGAGGAACTCTCCACGACCCCGACGGGAGAAGAGGCGAGGATCCCGGCTAAGTTCACGTGCCCGCCGCCGGCCCCGAGGAAGCGGAAGCCGGCCTTGAAGTACCGCTACGACGGAGTTAGGGAGTTCTTTAACCCTCCGGATTTGGAGAGCGTGTTCATGCGCAAAGCCGAAAGGGCTAACTGATGATTCATGGGAGAGATTTGTGTAGTTGTTAAAAAGGTTGTATTATGGACTCCAGTTTCTGCTCATTTTCTTTACCTTTTCCCGTTACTATCATTTCTCCTTTCTCTCTCTCTTCATTTTCTTTTTTTCTTTTTTGTCCTCTTGTATGCTATTGTCTGGTTAGTAGCTAGTGGAGGCTAGTGATGTGCACATAACATTTTTCATTCAATAAAATCCGCGATTAGGCAAAGTTTCCTTCTTGCTCTTTCCAAGAAAACCAGTCGGTGTTTGAATCTTTGGCTTGTTAAATTCCAACAGATTCACATAATGCTGTCTCCCCCGCCAAGTAGCAGCAGTCTTGGCTTTACTTGGTGAAATAGGAGGAGGCATCGAGTTTCCATAGCGAAATTTGCCTTTGGTCCCCTCTCCCTCTCTCTCTCTCTCTCTCTCTCTCTCTCTCATTTTTTTCAGGCTTCTCTAAAAGTTTGGTGAGCTGATACGGCCAAGAAATTCTGGGTCTTCTGTACATAGCGCATTCTCAAGAGTTCTCGATCTGCTTCCATATTGCCCACTCCGAGCTGAAGAATTACGTAAACTATCGCTTTTTTACATTATGCACGACTGTAACCTATCATCTTTATCTTTGTTCAAGTCGACATGAAACGCCCACTCTGACAGCAAGTGGGATTTCTAGAAGCAACTCAAATATATGGGTCATTCACTAAAGAAGAACTGGCAAAAACAAAGGAGGAAACAAGAAAAAGGGATTAAAAGGAGAACCAAAGCTTTTGTTAATGGCTTCAAAAGAGAGGGAAAACAGATAGATCTTTTTCGCTTTCGATGCCTTAACAGTCAAAAGGCAAAGCTTTCAATTCCTAGAGAGCTCAAACATATGTTGGGTCAAATCCACATTTTCAACTCATAGACCTCTCATCTCTTTTAGCCCGCTGAAGTGTTTGTGCAGCAGATGTTCTCTCTCTCTCTCTCTCTCTCATCCCTCAGTGGGATGATGATGCGTGAGAGAGTTGTCTTTCGCTTCCATTCAAGCCACAAGTCAATGTTGAGCTTCATATAGAGGACTGCGAGTGTGAATGTGGCCCAAAAGCCTTTACGAAAGGAGAGAGGGAGGTAAAGGCAGATCCTTTTCAAGGGGTCGTCTATGTGGGATTGGATGATGAAGAGAGATCGATGCTGGGTTCGTCACTGATGTTGATTGGGACGAAGCCCCACATGACCCTCAGTCGCACCCATGGAACCCCACCAAACCCTCCCACCACACCTTTTATTCTCTCTTAACCATCATAATCATCAAAACCCTTTTCTTTACATTACTTCTCTGGCCCCTCTCTCTCTCTCTCTCTCTCTCTCTCTCTCTCTCTCTCTTCCATGAGTCATGTCCCACATGCATGCATGCATGCATGTGTACATACTTGCCTAACCCACCTAGGACTCCTTGGTGCTCAAATGGATGGCTAGTGGGGAAAGGTTCTGGGTGATGGGTTTGATTTAGACAAAAACAAGTACGGCACCCATGTGGAAAGAGGCCCTTTTTCTTTTTTTTTTTTTTTGGTTGTGGCCCTTTTGAGAGATTAGAATCCTATGCTCTTGCTGAATGGACCAGCTAAGATATGCATTTTTACTCACTTTCATGCCACCATTATTATAACCCCTTTTCATTGTCAAGTGCTTCTCACCAATAATTGACTCGCCTCCTCTCATACATGTCCGAATAAACTAGAATGTTTAACACTAAAAAAGTAGAGGGGGTCTTAACTTTTTATGGGGGCGAGAATGTGCGGTGGCCATGAAAGAAAAAGGGGAGATGTTCCACCTTATCTCTTCCAGTTTGTATTGAGCAAACCCCTCCACATTAAACAAACCCTTCTTGGGATCGGAGACGGCATTGAGTCAATGGCATCGTAACACGTAGAGTACGAGCTTCTGAACGTTGAGCTTGGCGGGTAGCTGTAGTCTGTGCCGGTCTTGATGCGCTTTGGATTTTGATTATTTCATTAACTAAAAAGATCTTGCTTTTGTGATCCCTTTCTTTTTTTGTGGGCATTATTGGAGACCACATGCACAAGGGGGGAGGGATCTCCACCCTTATTCGGTGGTTCCCCTGGTGAATTCTTTTATCTTTAGCATGAGAGAAGATGGATTAGGATTGCTATTTTGACCGTATTTATGGGGACAAGAGGACGAGGAATAATAGTACTAATTTATTATAGTGATGGGGGTCGGAGATAGATGAACACGCTAATGTTTTTGAGCTCGATTTTGATTTTTCTTCTCCAGAGCCTCGCACGTTGCCCCTTTGGACACCCCTTTGATATGGTTTAATTCTCTTTTATGCTCCATCTATTTTGCGAAATAATTAATAATTCTGAAAAATATTTTTCAAAAAATCAATTAGTAAGAAAATGATAATATTTTCCGGTGTTTGATTGAACATAAAAATGAACTGAAAAAATATTTTTGTTGTTTGGTATAAAAAGTCTAATATTATTTTTCTAAATAAACATACACTATTTGGGTGTTAATAACTTGAGCATGAATAGTCGAGGAATCAAGTATGAGCACCAGGTCCTAGATTTGGTTTTGATGGACCCCAACTCGAACGCTGGGGATTGGGGCATGGGCACTTGGGTTTTAGGCCTTGCCTTGATGAACTGGGGTGTCAGTGCTAGGATATCGAGCCTAGCCTTGATGGAACTGAACATGGGCACCGAAATCCTGGACTCGGCCTTGATGGACTTGGGCATGGGCACTAGGAAAATAGGCCTTGATGGACTTGGGCATAGGCACCAATGTCCTTGGCCCTTGGCCTCAATAGATCCTGCCTCGGGCATTAGGGACCCAAACTTGGGCACTAAGGACTTGAGCCTAGGTGTTGGTAATTTGAGCTGGGTAGTGGGATCCCGAGCTTGGCCTTTGTGGACCCAAGCCTAAGTGTTGGGGGTTCGAAGTTGGTTACCAAGATCCTGAGCTTAGCCTTTGTGGGCCCAAGTGTTGAGGCACCAGGCATGGGCAGCAAGGCTTTGGGCCCAACCTCAATGGGTGAGGACGCCGGGGGCCTAGGCCTAGCTATGTGGTCCCAATCTTGATGGACCCAAGCACAGGCTTTAGGGACTCAGGCAAGGTATCAGAGACCTAGTCCTGAACGGCGAGGACCCAAGAATTAATGCTAGGGTTTTCATGCTCAAATGTAGACTTTCAAGTTTAAGAATCGATACTTAGTTATTTTTTATAAAATGATTTGCAATCTTTTAAAGAGGGAATCATTTTGTTGGATTCAAGCATAGGTTGTCCTTTGATTAGGAATTTTTTTTCCGTAGACTCATTTTCGTAAGTGAACGAAACTCTAATAAATGTTATCCACGAAACAAACGAAGCCTTATAATCTTGTATATTTCCCGTGCAAGAGATACAGAGAACATAGTCACACTAGCTTCTTCACGCTTGTTAATGGTTTAGTAGAAATGTTTTAATTAGGCTCCGTTTGTTTTGCAGAAAATTGTTGGTCGTGCTTGGCATGAATGGTCGCCTTCGGTTTCTTCGTAGCATTTCGAAGAAATTGACACTTCCGTAAGCGAGTGATGCACAACCAGATGATTTTCCTCCCACTGCACAAACACATAACTATAATATCTAAGAACCAGCATGCTATTTATACACCTAGATTTGCCTCGATGAATTTATAAGCAGGATTCTCTGATCTCCTGATGCTTAACGACGAGAGTTACTTACGACAAGAGAGACGAATTTTATTATCTTGGGGCCGAAAACGAGAGAGACGAAAGGATGCCAGTAGAAATTGCAGCTTATTCGACCGGTTGAGTTGGAAACCATTAAGCAAGAAACGTAATGGTGTATTGATGGAAAGAGACTCCATAAATTTGAACATACCTGAATCCTATTGCTGTCTGATGCATATGGTCCACCGCAAAAACCGGACATTACTAAACCGAGGCACAAAGCCATCATGCCGACATCCTAAGTGCTAAACGAGTAATCTTTTATCTCTTGTACGTTTTACTCTACTACTACTACCACCAGAATTCGCCTGTGCGTTCTTTCCAATTTTGAGCGGATCATCGATGATTGGAAAAGGGACGACGATGTTTATGTATGGGTGTAGTGGTATGGTACGCATGCAGCTGTCTCTTCTTCTTGAAAGATGGTTGGGCTTTGTGTCGTCGGCCGAACCTGGAGCGACCAGCCTCTTCTATGACAAACGAGGGTAACTCGATGTTTTAGGATCGACCGAGCTGGGCCTTCTCTTTTCAACTCTCTTCAGGTGGACCAATTTCTGAATAAAACAAGACGGGCTCGTCCGAAGGAGTGAGAATTTAGTAGCAAAATCCCAGAGGCCCTGCTTAATCTACCAGCCGATGTAAACTCGTCAAGAGAGATCTTTTGATAAGGAAGTTTTATTAAAGTTTCAGTGAGGATTACTCACTACATCCGGCATTTTGATTTTATTAGCGAGGGGCGTCTTTTAGGAAAATCCTTCTTGTTTCATCTATATTCTTGTCTTCCCCTGTCCTTGTCACTCTCGTTCCTGTCCTCGGTCACACCCATCCGCTACCAAATTTGGTTGGACGGCATGGATTTGAGCAAACCCTTTTTCTCTCCCCCATCTTTTGGCTAATTCAATTAAGAAATCGAAATGAACAGCAGTGGCAAGAGTATATACACATAAACTCCTGAAGATGGCGCCTGGTGGTGGATCAAATGTGGATGATCTCGGACAAGGCAAGAAACCTGACGGGGTTCCTGTATCAAAACTTCACACTGATAGAGACCATCCCATTGGCAACAATACCATTAGCGACTTTCCTTCAGACCATTTGGCTTTGAGGGCTCTCTCCCAAAACCCAGATCTAGAGTTCTAGGGTAAGCAGAGAGCGAAGCTACAAAAGGCAGGCAGGACTGCAATGTAATCAACAGAAAGTAATGAGCTAATATTTTTAATAAACAGCAATTAACTAATGGTTGCTAATGTGACCATGCTAGGAAACAAACCAGAGGCAGAAGACCATCCCTCTAAGCAGCGGAAAGGTAATTCATAGCGAGGAACAATGCATATACTGAGATCCTTCAAGAAAGATATCTAGTCCCAGGAGGCTCTGATTATGGGATGGTCACTGGGCAGACCTCTCCGTCTGGACGACAACATGTATTTGCCATTTACATGCAAGTAGAAGCAGTAAAGTAAGGTGTCTTGTCTACATGTTGTAGATCGGCCTGTCACAATGGTGAGACGTACAATAGAAGAAATCGAAAAATGCATGCTTTCCACAAGTTTCACATCCCAGAAGATGCGTGAAAATCCACACGGCCAATGAGAGCAGTTACGTGTAAATCAATTGCATATTTCCAAGATTCTCCAGCTATGCAGGTTATTGCAGCATAATGAAATTTTTATCTAATTCAAAGGGCATCAAGTGACACCTTATAGATGTAAACGCAGAATTTGTAAGGTTTACTTCTAACCATAAAGAACGGCTGATTCAACAGATTACACCAGATTACAAGCTGCAAGTCAAGTTTCTCCCAAAGATTGCTCAAACCACAGATTGCACTATTAGAAAGCTCCCCTAAATGGAGGAAAGAAGTGATTTTTTAACTGCGATGAACTCAGAGAAGCAGGAACACGGTTTTGTGCCATGCTGCTGAGCTCTGCCATCACCACAACTCCTTTGACAGCCTTGTATCCTGGCTTAACAAATCTGAAAAGGCAAGATCAATGATGAAAAACTTGAAAAGTTCATCATGACCGAGGACTCTTTTCTTATCTTAGCACCAAAATGGTTGTTGGGCAGTCAAAATAGCAACAAATTGCATTTCAACCAAAGAAAGATTATTGTCCTGCACAGGTGATTTCTGAAAGACTTCTAAAAGAAGCACATGATGCAGCCAATCTTTTTGCCACAAACAAAAATGGATTGATAGATGCAGGATGTCCATGGTGCAAGAGTTAATTGGAACCAAAAAAACTGCCGACTATTCATACGTGATACACATTTTTGAAAACCCTCCCAAACACAGAACGCCTTAAATGGCTCCCATTCTCACCAAACGAAGAGATAAAACGGAAAGGGCAAAATAGGAAGAAAAGCAAAACCGAGTCAGAATCTCTAAGCACAATGCCAAAGCAACTTCAAATGCTAAAGAAGAAATCAACGCAATTCTTCCCTTGATGATTATTTATCTCTGATGCAGACAACTCAAACCAGTTGGAGACAAAGTAAAAGTAACCGCTCAACATAGACTAACTCTTCAGGTAAACAGTATTCACACGGTAGCATATTTCCATCTAAACATCATCTGAAATCTAAGATTTCACCAAAGTAGCACTCATATCCCTAGTCCAAAATTACACTAGCTCATGATCTAGACTATAAACATTGAATCACCACATAACCCACTTTAAAAGAGACAACATCCTTAGAATGCAACCAAAAAAGAGCAAGGACAGCAGGACTATGCTGCTTCACTAAAGAATGTTTGCACAAACTAAGGTCTCTATTTTGGCAAACATTTCGCTACCGTCAGCAGATTACATTGTTCAAAATGAACATTATCTTTATACCCTGAATTTTCTCCATATACAAGCGAAGCTGATCCAAATAAAACAGCCCCGAAAATCACCAGGTCCAGTGGCTCATTCATTATATTTCAACCAAGTAAGACGGCTTCTGAGGATGGCCGCCCGCATGGAACATCTTAAGGTGATAAATTGCATCACTAATCAGTTCTCGCAAATCAGGGCGTTGGGCAGCAACTGAACGATCAGCTCCCTCCAGGGCAGTCAACACCCTGGCTTGTTCCAGGGCCTCGCTATTGCCAGAACTTATTGCAAGGTAGCAGAGTAGATAGAACCCATGCAATTGCATCCTTTCACTGCCCTTTAGCAGTCTCATCACAGGTGGAACACCTTTAGACTCGATTATTGCCCTCGCATGCTCCTTACATAGAAAATTATCTGGACATACAAACTTCTCCAGAGAAATAGCAGCTTCAGTTGCTACTTCTTGGTGCGAGTGGTTAAGTTGACTTACTAGTGGCACAAGAACACGAGTCTCCCTAGCTGGAAATGTCCGAGCCAGCGAGCCGATGGATTTAATCGCAGGAACTCGCAACGATGGAGAGTCTATCTCCTTCATCACCTTCAAGAGCTGATCCACAACCGATTTTGCAGCAGGTGAGTTGGTCTTAAAAGCCGCACGTCTAAAGTCGGCATTAGCCTCCGCTGCAGCCGTGATCTCCATAATAGTCATCAAGCAGTTATGCTGCAAAGCACCTTGCTCGTCTAACAACTTCGCCAGACAAAGCAACCCCTTTGTCTCTGTAATCTTCTTACTATTCAACAAACTCCCTCTAGCAAGCATCCACAATGCCTCAGCGCAGCCCGTCTTCAGCCTCATTTTAACCTCGGGCTTCTCATTCTCCCGGTCTTTCTTATGACTTCCCGACCTACTCCCATCCGAATATGAGTTATGGCTGTTCAGTTTCCCTAAAGATTTACTTTCCTTTTCCTTATTAATCTGGACAATGGAATGAATACTCTGCATAGGCTTCCCAGCTTTAGGATCATCCACGAACATATCAAACGACAACAGCGTTACCAGAGGCCGAATAGCATTCTCTCTAGCGAAATCCTCCCGAGCAAGCGGGCAGTGTTTCGCCATACTCACCACCAAGCTCGCCACCTGAATCTGCACGCGCATGGGCGCATCCCCGAGGATTTGCACAATAGTCTGAACCCCGAGTTCGTTCACAATCGCCTGCACCCTCGCTTGATCATTGGCCAAGTAGTGGAGCGCGGTGGCGGCGGCTATTTGAGCATCGGGCGCCGAAGTCTCCTTCAGGAGCTTGAGCAGCGGGGGGACGCCGCCTTCCTCCACGATAATCGTCTTGTTCCTGTCATTGTCCCGCGCGAGCGAAGCCAACTCGTTCGCGGCCTCAATTCGATCGGGCAAGGGCCCCATGTGAATCGAGGCGATGAAGGACCAGACCCAGGACAGAATCGGGTCATTACTCGCGATCGGAGGCAGCGAGAGCTCGATACCGCCGCCGCCCTTACCGTCGGAGCCGAGGACGCTGAGCAGCCACTTGAGGTCCCCGGCGGAAGCGTCGAGGAGGCCCCCGAGCTTCCGGAAATCGGCGGCGCTGGTGATGGTGACGACGCGGCGGAGGATGCTCTGGTGCTTGCACTTGCGGGCCAGGGCGAGGGCGCGCTCCAGGTGGCGCGAGACGTCGGCGGCGACGCGGCGGACGGGGCGGTCGTAGAGGGACTGGGCGGAGGTGGTGAAGCGGACGAGGGAGCGGAGCATCTGGGAGAGGCGGTCCACCTGCCTCCCCAGCTCCGAGCACTCCGACTTGAACGACTCCGCCTCGTCCACCGCGGAGCGGATGCGCTCCGACAGCATGATCGGGTGCGACAGCTCGTCCTCGATCCGCCTCTCCTCGGGCGGCGCGGGCGCTGGGGGCGCGGCAGCAGCGGCGGCGGCGGCGGCGGCCATCCTGGGGGCACGCGGCGGCAGTTCGGCGGAGGCGGCGCCGGTCAGCAGAACCATGTACGGCGGCGATCAGGGCTTCGATTGGGGCTGCCGATGACGATGACGCATTCGGGTTCTGCCGAGGATGTCTGTCTGTGTCTGGCTCTCTGGCTACGTGCGGGAGTGTGGGTAAGGAAGAGGGAATGATGTTTAGATTTTGGATGTTCGTCGTTCCTTATTTTATCGGGGATCGTCCTGAACCGTCCTAAATCGTCCTAAATTGTCCTAAATTGTTGTTTAAGCCTTTAAGGTTAATTGTTTTTTAGGGAGAGCGCGTGGAAAAATTGGACCCGGGGGGGATGATGAGTCAAAGGGGCGAGTCAAATCGGGGTCTTTTGGGGCTTACGTTACGGAAACGGCTTGCTGACTCGGTGGAGCTTCGCGGGGGCGTTCCGGGCACCCGCCTTGAAGGCGCCCGCGTTCCTCGCTTTCCCCGGTCCGGCGGTCCCGCACCGAAACTAAATAAATGAACAAATTTGTTTCGTATGACTTTTGGTCGTCCCCATTGATTACCCAGAGTACTCCTTAAATTTCCAAGAAAGCAGTAGCTTAATTCTGACCTCTACTGTTTATTTCGCCTTGGGCAACGAGATAAAAGACTTGTCATTTTCATAATTTACTAGAATTACCCGTTGAGTCCCCCCCCCCCGTAAGCCTAATTAATCAAATTGGATAAGCATTTTATATAATATTTGTGAATGCAATAGAGGAAAATGGCACTATAAATGTCGTGATTTTCGTACGCCGCTCACTTTTGTGTTATAATATTTTGAGCGATCATTTTAGTGTTATGACATTTTGAATGATCACTTCAATGTCATAATTGATTTTGCTGCGGCAATTCATTGTGAAAAAGTGAAGTCAACGTTATTAAACTCGAACGACGTTGTTTGACCATCTATCTATCCCAAATTAATGAATTGGGGAAAAAATTCTAGTGTGAGCCCTAATGTTAATTCATCGAATTGGGGCAATTTAGTTTCTTAGTTTTTAGGGGCAATTAGGGGCAATCGTTAGATGAGGAGTGGAAAACAATCATATTGCTCTTGATTTCTTCATCTCCTCTCCGATTTTTCGCTCTTTTTTTAAGATAACAAATTTCAATGTTGTTGCGATCAGGCTTCTTTGGAATCAAATTTTGTCGTGGATCATCTCTGGTCATAGAAGAGTGAGGACCACATACTAGCAAAATCATGGTGACCACAGAGATGATCTACTAGATTCGCTGGAGGTTCATTATTCTAGATTGTAAATTCACATAACTTGACAGAGAGATCTTTTTTTTCCAGTACAATTTTGTTTGCGTCATTGGTTGCCTTAAGACTACGGTAGTTAAGAAAATGATTGGAGAAGAAGAAGGAAAATGTAATTTGGTTGGCTAAAGATGAAGACGAACCAAGAAGTCGACGATGAAGACCAACATAAAGAAGAAGAAGAAGAAGAAGACCTATTGCAACCTTCAACAAGGATTTGATCAATTACTGAAGTTTGTCCTAGTGGCCATCCTTCCAACATAGAAGGGGGAGGTGAGAGGTTTGAATCCCCACTTTCTCAGGAGATTGAGGTGGGGACGAATTAGTTTCAAGTGTAGGTTTCGACTTCCATGCTTTACAAAGAGACGGGTAAAATTCCGAGA
This sequence comes from Eucalyptus brandiana, assembly GCA_014182725.1. NCBI lineage: Eukaryota > Viridiplantae > Streptophyta > Magnoliopsida > Myrtales > Myrtaceae > Eucalyptus > Eucalyptus brandiana. The sequence goes on from CM024669.1 coordinate 39,451,762, forward strand.
GTGAAAATATGATTGACAAGATCCAACAATGAGGTAGAATAAAAATCCGAGAGTGAAAGTAGGGTGATAAAAAAAAAAAAATAATGATTTGATTAAATTTTTAAAATTTGCCACATCAGACATAAAAATTTGACAAAATAAAAAGGCCAACTTTTACCTGAATTTATTGTCAGAGGTGCTTTTTTGATCAATGACAAAGCATTTAATTCATTAAATATCAAAAAGACAACGTATATTATGGGTTTTTAAACATAAGAGATGCACTTAAGTGATCATTTTTTATGAATATTGCGTTCAAGTGGTTACTAAAAAATTTTGACATTAAAATGAGCGTCAAAATGAAATTATAACATTTTTCATTTCCTCTTCCCATTAATCATATGGAAGTTCCAGTAAGTTCCTCAACAGGGCAAATATAATATCTACATATTCTACGATAATGCGTGTCAGCCTCAGTGAATGCGCTAGGACACTTATCAACCAATCAAATCAGGAGAATATATAACTCATGATATGCTGTTTCTTTTCCTTTTTCGTGTATGTTATGCATTGACGACGCTGTGGAAATTAAAGCATTATTCGTTAAATTAATATTTAACAAATATCACAATGATGTCAAGATCCAAAAATAGAATACTACACGTAATTTCATTAGCTTGTCTAGATTGATTTTTAATTAGAAAATCCTTAAAACTTTCGCAGCATATAAGATTTATACTTGATTTTACATATAATTATTTTCTTAATACTTTAAAGTACGTGCAATATATTAAGGTTTGGCGAAAAGTCAAAAGAGTGCCTTTTCCTTAAGGTTGGGGAGTTGGGTGGAAAATGAAAGACTCGAGGTCAAAAGCTCCTTTTTGACAAAACGTGATTTGCAAATGAGGAAAGTAACACATCGAACAGCACATTTTTTCTACGTAAAAAAGTAAAATAAAATTTAGTACTTTGACGACCTGAGGGCCAACTACTGGTCAAGTCGAAAGTTGAAATGGTCAACCGAGTACACGGAACCATGTTTTTAGTCCTCCATTCAAGCTTTCTTTTCTCCTTTTCACCTGCATCACGAGAGTAATGGAAGAATATGTGGAAATTATCCAAAAAGCCCTAAATCTATTGCACTTTATCTTTCATCTTTATTAATTGAATTCTACACTTTTTTATTTGTTGTCAATTGAATTCATCCAAATAATTTTCACTAGAAATTGTTGACATGAAAACCAGGTGATACTACATACAACCGTCGATCTTGCGACATTAATAACTTTTAATAATATTTTAATATTTTAAAATATATTTTCTGATTTTTTTTTTCTTTTTTTTTTTTTTTTTTTTTTGCTTCTTCTTCCTCCTTCTACCACTGCTGACCATTGGCCATACTAGGCTGATTGGCCTTGCCCACCATAGGTAAGGTGTAACCGGGCGAGCCCCAGATACAAGAGCCCTTGCCCAGGCCAAGGTGGCCTCGTCGGGCATTGCTCGAACACAGGCGACATTTGGCGAGGCCGCTTTGGCTTGGGTGAGGGCCGGCCTCGCCCGATTTAGCAAGGAAGCCCCCGCTAGAACTAGCCTGCCTAGGCAAGGTTGACCCTTGTCGCGTCTCACTAGCCCAAGCAAGGCCGACCCAAGCATCACTTTTGCTCGGCTGACGCTTGGTGAGGCTGACCTTCGCCGGGGCTCGACCTTGCCCAGCTATGTCTCACCTGTGGCAAGCGAGGCTATTTGGCCAAGCACAGTCGATGGTTTGTCATCGGCAAAAGGAAGAAGAAGAAGCAAAGAAAGAAAAAAAAAAAAAAAAAAGAGAGAGAGAGAGAGAGAGAGAGAGAGAAAAAATAGGAAAAAATTCAAAAATTGAAAAATATTAAAATATTATTAAAAATTGTCCGTATCAACGCTAGCAATCTTACTTGGCACTGTCAACATCCACATCAATGATTTCCGTCCAAAATTAGCCAAATAAACTCAATTGGTAAAAAGTAAAAATATTTATGATTCAATTGGCAAAATTGAAAAGTTTAGAAGCGAATTGATAAAAATACAATAAGTTTAAAACTTTTTGGATATTTCCCTGAAGAATCCGTGGGCATGGAATGTACCCATATAAGATGAATTTTCGGGCGCATCATGATTCATGAGGTCAAAGGAAGGCCCAGTTTACATTTTAGCCTCTCCATATTCAAAGCAGGCTGAGTAACGAGGGAATTTAGGACTGTGTCGACTAGACTTAAGAACATTCGTTGCCATCGTTCACAATGAATGTCGTCGTTAGCTATAGCACATTGCCGATGGGATCAAACTTGTGTGAATATATCTCGTCCGATGGCGTTTGGAATGTTTGAAAGAAAACCGTCATGAAACAAAGCCGGTCGTCGAGGACGGCAAACCCGAGACGATCACCGAAACTCAGTGCCGAAGTAACAACTGAAGCTGTCAATGATCAACAGGTTTGATTTTGTCGAACGCTGTCCTCGGATAGACCCATCAGAACACTGTACATGGAGTAGATGGGGAGCAGAAAATGCTGAATTTGACGCGTCGAGAATAATGGACTTTCCAAGCCAAACCCTGCAAATCCATTCCCGGTCAAAGTCTTCTACCTTATTCATTAAGAGATTACTTCCAGGAAGGAGGATGCATAAAGTTGCTGCTCAGCGCCACGTTCGGAAGCCATCGAACCTCCTTCCTCGATCTTACAATAACAACACAGTGTGAAAAGAAGATGGTGGTGATAGTTTTGACTCTTGTCATGATAGCTTTGACTCTTGTTTTTTAATTTCCCTGGGGATTAGTTTTCATCTGCTCTTTCAATCATGCCTAAACCAAATGCGCACTTACAAAGACTTTCGACCAAACAGCCTTATACGAGGTAACCCAAGCGGTCAAGCGTGCTTATGCACACGATAATGACATGCTGGAGCAGAAAACTGCTTCACTGGAAGCCGTTCTCAGCCTCTGCTTGTCACGACTAATACTTAAGCAAGCTCGTGAAACCCTAGTGTTGTTACATAAGATTAACGTGCGTAAAATACCGAGGACATCCCAAATTTCCTGCCTCTGCAAAGGATGAAAATCCATAAAGCCCAAGGCATCACAGAGCTTTGTTTTTTTATTTCGGCAAAGTCATCTTATTGATAAATCACATTTTATGTAGTGTCACAGGGCTGAATACAAATGGCGTTCGCACAGAGTAAAAGCCACAGTGCGTAAACACAAATTGAAATGACAAGTTGCATAACAAATCAGGACGCGACTTCAGAAGAAAAAACGGAATCTGCTTCACAGCTTAGCGAGTAGTCCGTTCTGGATGGATTTTGCAGCCATCCCATTCTCCTTGAGCTCTGAATCGCCTGAGTTTGGGGGCACGTCAACCGCCGGTGAGCAATTGAAGAAACCGTGTGGCTGAACCCAAAGGAGAGAAAAGGAATGATGTGAGTTCACAGCTTTTGCTCTTTGAAAGAACAAACACTTAACAGCAAAGTTAAAATTGCAAGTTATTTCTATGAAACCATGATCCTCTGAAGTAAACAGTCTAGTGGGATGGGTAGTAATTTCTATCCGACAGGTAATTCAGCGATTCCAAAGATTAGTACTCAATAATAAACATAAGAACCCAAGCATGCAGAGATACCATAATCATCATTTCATCAGTATATCTGAAGCGGGAGATTACTAAACAAGTGCTTGTGATAAGAATGGCAGGAGATATTACAATACAATATTCATTATACCATGAGCATAAATCCAATGCGGTCCACCGGCATGACAGGCCAGTCTTCCAGTCTAGGAATATGTGTCACGCCAAATACATACCTACAAATGACATCCGTAACAGTTAGCACACTAGAGAATCTCATTTCTAATCCTTTTTAAAAGACCAAATTGACAAACTAATATGTTTTAGAATACGTCTCAATCCCATTTATCAAATGCACAAGCTAAGCCTACCTGTCAATTTTTAGCGGCTAAATTGACATTGTGTTTACTATTGTTTCTTGTCATCTTGTAAATCAGTGAGAAAAGTCCACCATAATTCTGATACTGATGTCAAAGGGCTCAATCAAGCTAGTGATGATAGTTCGCTTACAAAGAAGCTAAGAACTAACCAGAGAACTATGTCCGTTTCTTCCAGTGATCGATTTTGCTTGACCCATGTAGCCAATCCCTCTCCAACACGTGGGTTTTGATTAGGAAACTCCCCTCCAGGATACATTTCATCGCGTGCATAAGGCGTGACCCAAAGGTTATGCTTTAAGAATGCAGCTCTTCTCAAGAATTTTGCCTCGGAACCAGCTAAAGGTAAGCAGTTCGAGCCAGGCAATAGCCTGTACCCCGTAAGCTGCCCAGTCCTATTGACCGTTCTTGTATTTCTGATCTGAATGATGTAAAATAACATTGTTAAACTGTAGAGCCAGAACCAAATAAGAGAAACAGAACCAGGTAATACTATTAATATAGGACGATGCACAAATCTCGGTGAAGATAACATCTAATATTATCACTAACGTGGCCGGACAAAAATAAAACAATGTTGGCAGCCGTATGTGCATTTAGAGGAAAAAGGGGGGAGAGAGAGAGAGTGAGTGAGATGTCTCACAATCCAGTGTCGTGCAGATAAAGGATTGCAGTCTCGCATTGCTTGCATTTCAGACCGGAGCAGCTCCTCTTCAGCATAGAAAGCATTATTGTGAACATTCTCTTTTCCAGGTTCCTCAACTTTGACATTGACTTCGACAACCTAGACAAATGCATTTATGATTAAAAGAAAAGATTTTGCTTTAACATTCAAAGCAGAAAATGTAAGAACCATCACAGAATGGTGATACAGTTCAGAAATTCCAAAAGAAGGCAGCAAACAATCAAGAAAAATAAAGCCAATTATTGCCAGGGAAAAGTAAAGGATCGCAAAAAGTTTCAAGCTTATAAACTACCTGATTGAAGGTTTCACCAGGCTTACAATCAACAGCCATGTCCATCCGAGCCACAAAGAAATGTTGATGAACAGGGGCATAGAGCCCAGGTGCAATGGTGGTGCCATATTTTCGAGTTTCTCCAGGCTGCAATGCCCCAAGACTGAGAATACCGGTAAGTTTAACCTCCGCTTCAATTTTCCCATCCTGCAACCACAAACAAAATGAAAATCATGTCAAATTAAAGTCATTGACAAGATGAATGATACACCCTTTGACACCATGTAACTTAAAATAAAGCAAGTGGTGATCCAAGGAAACAAACACATCAATATCATCAGAGCTGTTAAAATTGAGCAATGTAAAGTTTTTTGTGGCAGTCATTATATAACTTGCCTGATAGAAGTGCCAGAAAAATCCATACTCATAGTTGGCCACAGTACAAATGAAAGACACTGTTAGCCTTCTGGATCTCCGGACTTCTGCTAAACCAGTTCTCCAGTCTTGATGCTTCCAGGATCCACAGGATCCATGATCCTCTTCATGCAAACAAACACAGTTTTCAATTGTTTCTACACCTCCAGAAAAATTTATAAAATGTGCGTCAAAGTATTTTATGTAGCCCAAACAGTCGCAACCCTGCAACATTAAACTCAAAATGAGAAAATCACTTCTACTTGCAATATTGTACTTGATAGATTCGGCAAAAGAACTTATTCTTATTATGGGCTGTATATATATAAGGTGCGAACGATAGTTTACCTTCTTAAGAGAATGTGCATTTTTCCCCAGACCATCTTCTCCAGCATCAAATGCATTCTTTCGGTAATGAGGATCATTAGGATCTCCATAAGGCACTACCATCTCAACAAAGCTTAACCTGTGGGCCACGGGTCTCCGACCTCGATTACCATCAACATATGCCACAGAATATATTACTAAGCCCTCTCTTGGCGTGAATCCAATTCTGAAGTTCCACTAAAAACCATAACACAGTGAAACATTATCAATATTTCGAAATATATATCACCAAACTGATACTCAATTTCATATCTCGAAATATATATTGCCAAATGATATTCAGTTTTTATGAAATATTTTCAACCACCTTTTGCCATTGAATGAAGTGACCATTGACACGAAAGCTTGGGCCTTCGGGCTGGATGATTTGTAAGGGCTTCACATCACTACGATCAACGCCACCTCTTGTTTCACCAGGAGTGTAATTTCTCAAAGGATCAGCTGGCGGTAGGGGAACGAGTTTACGGTCTTCAAACTCAATAACAACCATATTTTGCATATCAACAAGCACATGAATTCCTTCCACCGGACGTGCATAACCATTTTCCATAGGACAGTCACTCTCAGTTCTACAGAAAATTAGTGGTTTAGCAAGTCTGCGGTTCGGTGCATCAGCTTCACTGTGATATCCAGCACACCTGGACAAAGTTACACAAAGAATATAAATAGGGCAAGAACCATCAAAAGCATTCTTCAAGGAGGTATTTGCAAGTAAACTATCTGTGAGGAACTGACCAAGGATCCACCATCACAAGATCCAAATCCTCAATACCCCTCTTCTTCATTGCCTCCCTAAACGGAGGGAATTCCTTCACAACAGCTTCACATTCAGCATATTCCTCTGCATCCTAGAATATTCAGATATGGAATAGGATTAGGTCAAGGACTCATCAAAGCAATTACAAATATTGTCTATCTCATAGAAGGAGTAAAGAGCACTGGATAAGTGGCAGCAAAGCACTTCATTGTTTATTAGCAGAAGAGGTCTAAGTGCATTAGCTTTTGTTTTCACCTACTTCACCAGCAGGTGAGGCAGTCCTAAACAGATGTCATGGCAAATGATCTCGGGAAGAATTCCATACTTGCATTTGCATGTTGACCAAGAGATAAACACACTATTCCATAGGGTTTGTCAGCCTGATATGGTCAGTCATATCACTTTAACATTGAATTCCGAAGACCTGTTGTGCCCTATTAACAAGGTTAAATATATCCAATTGATCCAAACTTCAAATCTTCTCTGCTTAAACTATTATTGCATGGTCAGCATTTGTCTTAGTATCAGACATTCTCAGGAATGGAATAAAGGTTTACCATCGGAGGCTGAACATCTGGAACAACTTTGGATGAAATCACTTTTCCCCTGTGATGACCACCTCGAGTCACCGCATGAACCTCAGACAATTCAACAATCCAAATGCTTGTCTCGTTTGACCTCTTGTTGTACACAATAAGTCTTGCTTGCCTTGGAGGAAGCTTGCTAGGTATCACAGGCCCACCTTTTGTTCTGGGAAGCAATGATGGCTGAAAAGGAGGGAAGAAGTATGCATCCGCCAGGGCAACAACCTGCTTATCTGGTTCCAGCAAAACCACCTCGACAAACCGCATGCTGTCTCGCACCTGAAAATGGAGATAGGGATCAGCATCTTTCTTCCACGAGATTATACAAGCAAAAGAACAAACATCGAGACAAACTTCTAGCTAAATGACTGAACATGTAAACTAAGTACCTCCGGTGTTGCGCCTGCAGCCCGGACAGTGGCCACTGCCACTGAGATCTCGGCAGCAGATAAAGGATCCAACGGGTGACTGGTCTGAGGCTTCACCATGACTGGGATTCCTATCCAAGCCAAGCAAACACATCTTATTACTACTGAAACTGAACCCTCCACACAGGTTCAGAGCTCAGCAGGATGGGATGATCCCAGATAAATATCTAATTTCAGCAATAGGATAGATCAGACAGAACAGAAATGAACACCCTTTAGTCACCCGCATTAGATGACCGTTCTGTGTTCAAAAGATAGAACCTGGGAAAGTAGTTACCTAAACAAGAAAACCTGAGGATCTAGGAATCAAGAGACTCATTCCTAAGTTAAACAAAACAAGAACAAGAACAAGAAATCAAGGACGTGGACTAGAACAGTTCAACGTCCGTGACGCGGAAGTCAGAGTTCACTCGATGGGTGATGCTCAGTCAATCGTGTCTCAATGGGGATTGTCCCAAGTACTATAAAACAGAGAAGAACACATCCACGAAAAAAAGCAACCTTTATCAAACTAACTTTTCCACAACCCAATCATTGATCAGATATAAAGCCAAAGCATTATCACCACCGTATATACCCCAATAAAAATTTGTACATGTAACTCTACATATACACTTACACGTAGCTCAAGAGGAAAAAGAAAAAGAAGAAGACAAAAGCACTGGTGAGCGGACCTTTGTTCGCCGGAGTTACTGCAGGCGAATCGGGGAGGGGCTCCACGGGACGGACCAAAGCAGCGCCGGCGACGGGGGCAGCCCTCTTGCCGGTCAGATCCTCGCCCGGATCGCCCGCGGGCACGGCCCAGTCGTGGACCAACACCTCTGCGCGGGCCTTCCCGAGCACGGGCGCCGCGACCGGCGGGGGCGGGGGCGGGGACGGCTTTGCGCTCCCGGCGCAGCAAGGCGCCGCCTTTTCCTGAGTTGTGGCCATTGCAATGGGTTCGCTACCTCACCGTATCCACCGCAGTACTTATCGCAGTAGTACTCTGCTGACATACAGCAATGCCTCCGATCAGACAACCCACGCACACGCACACGCACACGCACACGCACACGCACACGCACGCACAGTCAGCGCCCACACAGACGCGCACCAACACCGCACACACGCAAGAACCCACGATAGCTAGCTCCCTTCCCTTTCTCTCTCTCTCTCTCTCTCTCTCTCTCCCCAGCTCGCATTCCCGGGACAACGATCCCCCTCGAGAGGAAAAGGAGGAAGTGGGCCTCCGCGACGGAATCTGGATGAATGGGTGCTGCTGTAAGCTTTGGGTGGGAGCGCGTAAGCGGGCGGGGGGGCGGAATTTATAGAGCTGGGTGGGTGTGGTGGGTTGTTGTCTCTGTCGATTCGGGGAAGCAGACAAGGGAGAGGTATGAGTTGTCTGTGTGGGGTGATGATATTGATAGGCACAGCTAATTGTCCGAGACGTACGTGCAGTGATCGAGGAACCGAGAAAAGGGAAAGGGAAAGGTGAAAAATGGGGAAAAGGAACAGCCTCTCTTTTTTCCCATGAAGCCAGAATCGGACAATTAGTTGACTTTCATTCGTCCTTGTCCTTTGCTTTAATCTCCTCTTTCGACAGTCTTGACTAACGAGAGGAATTAGGATCAGATACGTGGAGTGTTTTTCCTTTTTGTTGTCGCATTTATATGTCAAGTGTTTCAAGCGCATCATTTAAGATCATTATAGTCATTCAAGAAAAAGAATGAAGTCGGGTTTTCATATATGAATATATTTTCTTTACAAAATTATTTACGACGTTGCTACTGATTAGGCAAAAATCTTTCAAGATATAACAAAAGCTTGAACGAGAATATCACGTAGCAATTCTGATATTGCTCAAAAACTCTCAAAGGGAAATAATTGAAAATAATAACTGTATATTTTTGAAAGAAACAAAAATAGAAGTTAGTCTATTGAACAGAAACATTACGTAATTAATAGTCTTTCAGAAATGGCATCCCTCTAAAAATTACTGCTAATAAGTAACGGCCAAGCGGGACAACAGACAAATTATCAACAGTAGTACTCCTAATAATCATGCTTTGAAGTAGGAGGATTGTGCAGTCGTCAGTTTATGTACCATAATATGAGCGAGGAGCAGATAACAGAGTTAACCAAATAAATTCCTACCTACACTTGCTAAAATTAACGTTGAAATTAAATATATTATCTAAACTTCAACAAAAAAGAAGAAGTGATATATGAATTTTATTGTGAAAATTTCAAATATCTTGAGTAAAGGAAAAAAAAATATCAAAATGCGTTCACCAAAGAATTTAAGTTAAGTAAAAATGTAAAAGTCTATATAAATTTAGTAGGGGTGAGCAAGTCCTATAACATGAACCGGTTCTACTTTAGATCCAGTTTTGAACCGGTTCATTTTAATCAAATTCATTTTCTCTTTTTTTAAATGAGGAAATATTAGTTGAAATTGAATATGTTTGACATATTGTCCTCAAATAGAAAAAAAAATGTACTCATGTTTGACGCATGCATAATTATATATATGATAAAATAAAATAGGACGAAAAAGATAAAAAAAAAAAAAAATAAGCTCGACCTGTTCTTGAGTTGACCTTGCAATTAGTTAATTCAGTTCCAAGCTGATTCCAAGTAGGTTCCGCCTAACAAGCTAGTGGCACGTACAATCTCACACCTGTATGGCCTTAGGATTACTCCCAAGTCAGCCTTGCTCACACATGCACGACTCACAAGAGTGGAGAGAAAAGCAACTTGGTATTGGGAATGAGGGGAGGGTCACCTATTTATACAAGTATAGGTTTGATCCTGACCGTTGATCCCTTTACGATCTAACAATGGTATTTGGATCTATACAATCAATATAAGGCTACACAAAAGGCCTTTGGCCATGGAAGAACTCAAGGAACACTTGCCATGAGGAGATACATCTTGAGAGGGCTATCATGATCGTAAAAATATCTTTAAACTCATATTTACGTTTGATTTCTTTTCAATCTTAAAACCATCAATCAAAATGTGCCGCGACATCAAGGCAAGGTCATGACACCTTTTGTTGTCACACTAGGTATGAGTTTGGGAAAGCTTATAACCGTGATCAAACGAACTCACAAGATGCTCGCCCAGAAGGCGAGGTGATGGGTCATAGTCATGAAAACCAAAGGGTCGCCTAACATGGAAAGCCAAAGGGTCGTGGGCTTGTTCCCACATTGATCATGGGTTTGTTCTTGTATTGATCATGGATAGATCATGAACTTGCTTTCATGTGGATCATGGCGAGTCATTTGGACATCTTGGATCATGCTCGTCTATTGAGCCATGTCACTAGGTTCCATTATCCACATTGGAACCGATACCTTCTTTAGTATATTTCGTTTTTCGAGTATTTAAAAAAAAGAAGATAATTCATCAAAATGTGTAATCTTTTCTTATTATTTTTTTTGGGTCAAAAGTGTAATCTTTTCTTATTCAATTGCTTAATATTTTATATATATCGTAATTGATTAAACCGCATAGAATATGAAAGTCATGTGATGATCACTCGAAAGAACACTCCTTATTTCGGCGAGAGAGACCTAACACCGAACTCTACAAATAATAATAATAATAATAAAATAAAACATCATTATCAAAAGCCAAGCATTTGACAGTGATTATGTCGATGCGAAAAATGAAAAAATATACTACGTTTTGCAAAAAATACAAACGCTAGACTCTCGTGAATTGATTGTCTCTGCTCGTCACATATCAATGCATGATATATCTGGTCGGCGATGTCCCTGCCGTGCTCCTGGACGCTCTCATCGTAAAACACTGTACTGTATTGCTAACTTGACTGTAAAGGGGAGAAGATGAGCCCGAGCTTAGTTCATTCACCTTAGTAATTCCCTGGAGAATAGTTTATCTTTTCATGGAATCTTCATAACATATGCCCTTAAATATCGATTCTGTCGATGTCATGTTCAAGTCACGTAGGTTACTCTACAAGGGTAATTTCTGTGAATTTACTAGTTTTAAAGATAAGAAGGAAAGAAAATGGTTTAAAAAAAGGAGTTTCTCGAGAGCAATCTAGAATGCTTGACGCCAACAATCATCGTGGAAATCGATTAGGACGTTCGCAATTGCATGCACGGAAGGGGAGGGGATTCGCGAATAGTATTTCGACATTCGTGGAGGGCGTGGCATATTTCTTCTATGTATGGAACATGTGCATCTCGAAAATTGGAGAAGGATCGTCCGAGGAATCATGCATATTTGAGTGATGAGTACGGCAAAGATTACACATCGAGGAATTATATGCACGTGATTTGAAATGACGATTTCGACCCCAATTTAACAACCGGATATGATCTAGATTCTTGATTGCATGGACCTTTACGGAAAGTTGGGTCAAATTTTGAGGTTGAAAAATGAGAGTAAGAGAGGGGTTGGGGGAGGGTTGCGTTGTCAGCGACGAAAAGCACCCCGGATTCTATGTCTTTTGTATAAATACCAATTCAATTTTAAATTTTTAAATTTTAACAATTTAATCCTAAATATTTACGAAATTCTAATGCAATCATTATAGTTAATTTTCGCCAGAAATCGTTAAAGTGGCAGTCCAAAAGTTTAGAATTTCGCTCAAATATTTAAGATTATATTAGTAAAATTAGAAAAATTTAAGACCGAATCGGTATTCATACAAAAGTTTCAAGACCAAATAGACAATTTTCGCTTTATCAAAACTAGTTGATTTGATAAGTATCGCTTGCGAGGGCAATCTTTAAAATCGAAGGTTTTCGATATATAAAATCCGTTCATCGAATTAGCTCCTCTCTTCCTCGTCTAGACTTCAAAAGCAAAACTCGCTCCATGCATAACTCATTTCGGTCAACTCCATCTTGTTAAGCTTGTCGTCGCGTGCACGCCAATTTGTGAGGCACCGCCCGTCCTTCAATCGTTGGACATGTTATTGTCAATGAGGGAGACGCGCAGTTGTTGTGATGTGGGCGGTCGATGTAATTCGAGGACTTAGAAGAGGACATGAATCACAGACACATCTTCCTCCCTAAAGCTTTTATCTTACATCGGCGGATAGAACATTTTTAAATGAATTCGAAGTGAACATTGAATATCGAATTATTTCATGTACGAGACTGACTTTATAGTAATGTTAAGTCTGGTCTCGCACATGCTTCGTCGAAATTGATGCTGAACGTGCAAAGAGGATCGAGCATACTCCTAGCAAAATTAGGTGTCACGTCGACAACATGTGCTGTCTATTTCAGCCAATTTCGCCTTGCAAAGCTTGGGAGACTCGCAGAAATTTCATGGCCAGGGCAAAGGGTCATGGACTTCGGTACTTTTGCATCTGCGATTTCCACATCTATCGCCATCGACTAGGCAAGTCATGTATAGCTCCCCAGTGCTCCGTCCGATCCGGAAATTGTGAGGGAAATTTCAAGAAGGCGACACTTCCCAGGAGCCTCTTTCTTTGCCAAAGTTTCACAGGCTACTGTAGCACGATGTGGATCGCTCTCTGATCGTGACTCACTTGCACTTACGCAACTTCAAGATGTATCAATTTAGTTAAGGGAAAATGATACCAAAAGCGTCAAAAATTTTATATGCCAGCTATTTTAGAACTCAAAATTTTCGTTGGATCACTTTATCGCCACATTTTTATTTCAAAATAAAAATAAAAATAAATAACTTAAATATCAATTCCAATTTGAATTGTTATAAATTTGACATGGCAAAATTTTATTAAGTTCCCTGGCAGACATGGTTCATGGATGTACCCAATAAACATATATACCCTTAAACCACTTCATCTACATGTTTTGCCCCAAGTGTAGTCTCTAAATTAGATAATTAAGCATTTCTCCAAATTCGATAATCTAATTCAGTTCTCCCCCAAAGTGTAAATATTTCAAATAGGTCAATAAGAAAGGTTTTCAGAGATAGCGTAGCCAAGGATCAGAGACGATGATGGTATGGAGGGCAGGAATCGAGTTCTTCAAGTATTAGGACAGCAAAATAGAGTGAGACCGGGCAGTGTACGACACGGTGGGGTTCGGAGTGGCGGAGGTAGACTGGGAGTCGGTAGCGTGAAGTGCAGGAGCTCACGGCACGGCGAGTCTGGAGAGGCGGAGCGAGGGCGACGCCGATGTTGGTGAAGATAAGAGTTTGCTACAGCGAGTCGAGGTGCGAAGACCGACCATTCAAGGTGGTTGTGAGTGTGGGAGAGTGAGCTGGGGTAGAACAAAACGCAAGTCACGAAAAGAACAAACGACTGTCGATTTTCAGAGAAAGTTCGTGTGACATCGTTTGGGCAAGCCAGCCACCTCAAAAGTCCATGTTAGACTTGTTTTTAATATGAAGAGTCATGCTAGATTAAACATTTTATTACAAGAGCCTCGTAACGTGTTTGATCGGAGTTTGTCACTAGAGGTACTTAAATTATCGTTTTTTCTCTGATTTAATACTTAGGTGATCAAATGAAAACTTATAGCACTAAAGTGAGCGTCATATGAAACTTTTGCAATTCTAGTATCCTTTTGCTGTTTAGTTGGAGATCGCATAAAAAAACTTATATTTACAAGCCTAGCCATGAATTATTAAGGTCAGAGTTAAACCTGATGCCTCCTGGTACGTAGAAATCGCATAGAGTTTGTATTAATTTTCATTTGCACAACATTTAGTTTTGGGAAGCTTAGGGAATATTGTCTAAAAAGTCTTAAACATATCGTATGTCGGTCAATTCATTTATAAATTTTACAATTTGGCCAATTTAAGCCTAATCATTTGACGATTTTTAATGTAACCATTTTGGCTAATTTTAATCGAAAATCATCGACGTAACAATCTAGTCAATGCTAGTCATCCTATTTGGCATGGCCAACATTGATGTAGAATTTTTTTTTACATTTTTTCTAACTTTTTGAGTTTTTCCACTCTTTTTTTCTTCCACTGATCGTCAAGGCCTTGGTGATGGCTAATGGAGGTCTACGTTAGTGATTTCCGGATGGCTAATGGAGGTCTACGTTAGTGATTTCCGGCCAAAATTGGTCGGAAGGACAATATTGGCAAATGATTAAAAGATGCAAGACTAGATTCATCGTATTGAAAAATTTAGAACTAGATTAGTTGTCATACAATAGGTTTGACTCTCTGGACAATTATCTCCATGACTTATACCATGTTCTCTATCTCCCCTCCAATTAGTTTTCCAGCCGGTGAGATTTGAATACAACATCATCCACATTTATGATTAGTTAAGTTTGGATGTGTAGAACATTCGTAACTTATAACTCACTAATTAAAGGCATATATAATCAGTCGAGTTTTTTGCAACCGTGTATCCTACTTACTCCTTTCATCACATGTATTACGATTTTCTTTGTGTTTACATAAGCTTTTGATTTTTTGAACTATTATCTCCATAACTTATGCCACCTTCTCCATCTCCTATCCAATTAGTTTTCCAGCTTTTGAATACAACACGATCCATGTTTATGATTAGTTAAGTTTGAATGCTAGAACATTCATAACCTGTAACTCACCGATCAAAGGGGTATATCACATGGAATATGATTTTCTTGTGTGTTTACATTGGTTTTTATTTTTTGAACAATTATCTCCGTAACTTATGCCATGTTCTCCATGTTCTCTCTAATTAGTTTTTTAGCTGGTGAATACGGCATCATCCACATTTATGAGTTTCTCGTGTAACTCACCGACCAAGGGCGTATATCATGTGGAATATGATTTTCTCGTGTGCTAACATATTTTTGACTTTTTGAACTATTATCTCCACAACGTATGCCGTGTTCTCCATCTTCTGTCTAATTTGTTTTCTAGCTGGTGAAATGCGAATATGACATCATCCATATTTATGATTAGTCAAATTTGAATGCAAAGAACATTCGTAACTTGTAACTCACCGACCAAAGGTGTATATCACATGAAATATAATTTTCTTGGGTGTTTATAGGGCTTGCCTCCCACCCCAAGGCATCGCCATTTCAGCATCGCCCTGCATGAAATATGATTTTCCTGTGTGTTTACAGTACTTGCCCCTCACCCCTAGGTATCGCCATTTCAGCATCTCCCCATCAAATGATAAGTAGCATATCGAATTGGGATGGGACTTGGAGCACTAGCTAGTTGTCATTTTCCTCACCGGTCCACATTGCCGAAATGACGATGTAGGTGGAGCGATGCAATGCATGCACGGGGGTGGTGAGACTTGCATTATTTCCCAGGAGAGAAGACCAAAAGATTCGATGTAATTTGAGGACTTAGAAGAGGACATGAATCACAGACACATCTTCGTCCCTAAAGCTTTTGTCTTACGTCGACGGATAGAGCATTTTTAAATGAATTCGAAGTGAACATTGAATATCGAATTATTTCATGTGCGAGACTGACTTTCTAGTAATGTTAGGTCTGGTCTCGCACATGCTTCGTCAAAATTGATGCTGAATGTGCAAAGAGGATCGAGCATACTCCTTTCATCGCATGTAATATGATTTTCTTTGTGTTTACATAAGCTTTTGATTTTTTGAACTATTATCTCCATAACTTATGCCACGTTCTCCATCTCTTATCCAATTAGTTTTCCAGCTTTTGAATACAACATGATGCGCATTTATGTTTAGTTAAGTTTGAATACGTAGAACATTCGTAACCTGTAACTCACCGACCAAAGGGATATATCACATGAAATATGATTTTCTTGTGTGTTTACATAGGTTTTTATTTTTTGAACAATTATCTCCATAACTTATGCCATGTTCTCAATCTTCTCTCCAATTATTTTTTAAGCTGGTGAATACGACATCATCCACAAGTATGATTAATTAAGTTTGAAGAACATTTGTTACGTGTAACTCACCGACCAAGGAGGTATATCACATGTAATATGATTTTCTCGTGTGCTGACATATTTTTGACTTTTTGAACTATTATCTCTACAACGTATGCTGTGTTCTCCATCTCCTGTCCAATTTGTTTTCTAGCTGGTGAAATGCAAATACAACATCATCCATATTTATGATTAGTCAAGTTTGAATGCACAGAACATTCGTAACTTGTAACTGACTGACCAAAAGCGTATATCACATGGAATATGATTTTCTTGGGTGTTTATAGGGCTTGCCCCTCACCCCCAAGGCATTGCCATGTCAGCATCTCCCTGCATGAAATATGATTTTCCCGTGTGTTTACAGGACTTGCCCCTCACCCCAAGGAATCGCCATTTCAGCATCTCCCCCATCAAATGATAAGTGGCATATCTAGTTGTCATTTTCCTCCCCAGTCCACATTGCCGAAATGACGGTGGAGGTGGAGCCATGAAATGCAATGCATGCACGGGGGTGATGAGACTTGAATTATTTCCCAGGAAAGACAAGACCAAAAGATTCGCACGTCACCCGGTCGATTCCATCGCACTTCCAAGAAGATAAGAACAGCCCCCTCCCTACCTACCCACCCCCCTCGCACTCTTTGTGGTAGGTTCGATCCGTTCAAAATTTCATGTGTCAATAACATCCAAAACCTAATGATAGTGACACGTCGTCTCTAACGCATCCCATGGAACGATCAATATCTCGCATTATCTGTAATGCATTTCCCGGAACGATCGTTGTCATGATTGATTTCGCAACGGGCATGAGTCGCCATTTGTTTGTATTAGGTAAGGGAAGATGTTGCAAAATACCAAGTCGGCTGATTTCTCTATCGCCGAAGTTAATCAGCAATTTGGCGGTACTTCGGCGATGCAGAGAGGGTACGGCTCTCTTGTGCTTTTGTAATCACCCGACCTGTTAGGTGAAGCTTGGCTACCATCAAACCCAGTTTTAATTTAAATTTCCCAGGATTTGTAATCATCTGGACGGGTTTTACGTTAGGATTGGGATATTCGTTAGACTCTCTGATGTGGAGACAGACGTGGAACCATCCGGCAGATCGATGCGGGACTGAGAAGGGCATCTTCGACTCCAAAAACGAGCCTTGTTTATACAGTGTCATGTTCCCATTTGATATCGCTAAGCGACAAGAGAAAGTTGTCGACGTACACGAGGGCGATGCGCATTAGAAGACGTCAGTGAGCCGTGCGTTGACTAAATGGCGTTACTCGTTTTGAGTTAAATCAATGTGCCAGACTTGTTTACGGCCAGGTGCTCCTGGCTGGTAAGACTCTAAAAGTAAATGTATACATATGCACACGCACTTAATTGGCCCGAATAGAGAGAAGAGCCAACACACAACTATAATGAGGTTTTTTCTTTTATTTTTTTTTATTTTATAGATTTTAATAGCTTACCGGGAGGATCTCGTGGACTCGACAAAGCCCAAAAGGCTGGATGTGTACGAAGAGTACATAACCCATGAATAAATTCATATAACTCGATCAATTTATAACTCCAAGCTGGGATTTTCCATAAAAGATAATAGGAAGAACACCTAATTGGAACTATTCAACTCTCATAACAGTTATTACCTGGACAACAAGTAAATTGAGAAGCTATAAAGTTTCTTCAACTATGGCTCATTTGGTAATCATTTTGTTTTTGGGAATAATTTCTGCTCAAAAATGATTTTTTTCTATTATGCTCTCGAGATGAGTTTTTTAACATTTAAAGGCGTTTGGTAAGAGTACGTTTTGTAACATTTCTATTCTTGAAAACAATTTCTTTTCAAAAATAATATTTTTCTATTTCTATTATCTCGAAACAATTTAAAGTAAAATAACGTGTTTGATAACTATGCAATTTTTTTTTTATTCTCAGAATAAAAATGTGTTTAGTACGATTTATAATTTTTTTTTTGTAACATACAATTTCTTTTAATTTTTCAATAATTTATTTAGATTTTTCTTTTTTCCCTCTCTTCTTCTTCTTGCTCCTCCTCTAGCTGGCTATGGCAATTGGCAGTGTTCAGCGACCGATAACCCCTGACGAGCAGCCGACGGGGGACAGTGGATGGTGGGGGCGACAAGTGGCAAGGAAGAAAGAGAAAAAAAAAAAAAAAGGAAAAAATGATTTATTTCTAGAAATTGTTCCTAAGAAGAAGAAGCTACTTTTTTAACTTATTATTTTTGTTCTAAATCTATTCCTCAACTAATTTTCTAATCCGGAAAATAGAGAAATTAATTGACATTACCAAATGAATTTTTGTTTTTTTTTTGTTTTCCGTTCTAGTGAACAAAAGAACGAGAGAAATTGATAAGTTTCAACGCAGAGCCTAACTATAAAAAATTTCTATTCTTGAGATAGAATTGCATTTGGTAGGACCTTAAATTCTTTTGTATTTACAAGTTCTTTTAATTTTTTGATATTTTATTACATTTTTTTCCTCTCTTTTTTTTTTTTCCTTTTCTTCTTCTTTCTTTGGCTGGTGACCTTGTCGAAGCATTGCCAGTCCTTAGTAAGGCCGAGCCTCCCCCCTCGCGGTGTTTTGAGGAGGCTCGATTGACAATATTAGGCCTCACCATGGGCCGGTGACACTTCAATGGGGCTGTCGGCCTAGCTGAGGCTAGCAACTAGCCAAAGGAAGAAGGAGAAGAAGAAAAGAAAAGGAATATGCACTTGCTTCTCGAGTTGTTCTTAGGGACAAAGAAGTAATTTTCTTTTTTACTTTTTGAATAAAAAATTACAAAATGGATTTCTGTTTTTTTTTTTTTGGAAAATAAAATAATATAATTAGACACTATTTGGCTGGTTATTGAATAGGTTTTTAGTGGCTCAACATATGCTTCCGGGGCCCTCGTCGAAAGGAGCGGTCAATGGATCCTTTTTCCCCGAAAGCTGATGGTTTTAGGGGATTTAAGTGAGTCGAACGAGTAGAGCTGGACGGAGGTCGAGGGCGGTCCATGGAAAGGGAAGGCTGAGGGGCCGTCCAGACAACAATAAGCTTCAGATGCCGAGGAAGGTTGGGTCGGAAAAGGACTGGCAATTGTATCTTTTGTCGATGTAGGCCTTCATCTGGCCCCAAGGCATGACGAGGAGGTTCATCAGTTCAACAGATTTCCTTCTTGTTTTCTCACGCGGTCGTTCCTTAAAGCCCACAAAACCCAAGACAAGAGCAGTAAAAGCAAGTGTTCTGGCCCAAGACGTGTCGGGTCACACGATCTTTGGTAACGACCCGGTTCTGGTCACACGGGCCGGTCCAGAGTTGATTTTCAATTGGGATTTGGCGTCCAACCGCTGCTTCTATGAGTATAGATTGTGTATATCCGGTGCGCTCTTCCTTTCTCCCGCAGCATTCGTATGTGGATTCGGCCCATGTGCCCGCCCGGATAATGTAGAACCCCCCCCAACCAAAAAAATCCTCATCGCATTAGAAATGGTCTTGTACGTTCCTCACGACCCACAAAAAGCACAACTAGAGGTGATCGGGCCCAGGGTGAGTAGAGGCCTGCACCTAAACTCAGTATCCAACTCTCGTTATAACCTAGGTTCTCTTTTTTGGACCCTATATCCGACTCTATTTGTAGACAACTCGTACCCGACCCATCATGTTTTTCGATTTGCATCCGGGTCAACCCCGTTTCCAGGTGGAACTGTTTTGTAATCTCGCGATATCCTATGTGACTTCGAAATTTACATTAATACCCGAGAAATTAATGTAATCCCTTTAATTTATATTGAAACATTAAGTACTTGTAATAAATAAATACATGAATTTTTTGACTAAAGGAAAAAAATTAAGGATTCACAGGGCTAATTATCATAAATAAAATCATAAGGCAAAACAAAAACCATAACATTGCATAAATATTAGCAACAAACATGGATTTAATATTAATCTTATTCTCACAACTATTACGTGAAATTGTTTATTTATGCAAGTGTAGCTCCTCCTACAAAAGAGAAGTTAGGTGAGGGAACGCCGTCCATCCGTCGGACGGTGCGAGAGGGAGCCGGTGAGGGAGGGAAGTGAGTGAGGAAACGGAATGATGAAGGAGGAGTGTGGTACATGTTTGAGAGAGTTAAAAGGAAAAACGCCATGTGATTGTGTGAGCAAGAATAAAAATCAGGGGAAAAATAGGATTTTGGACTTCTACTTACAAAACCGGTTCCAAAACCGGTTCGGGAATCGGTTCCCGGGTGGGTAATCACTTGAAACTGGTTCCCAGACCAATTTAAACCGGTTTCGAATTTTGGGAACGGATTCCCGAACCGGTTTCAACGGGAATCGGTTTCCAACCCTGTTTTTCGGG
Source organism: Eucalyptus brandiana (assembly GCA_014182725.1). Lineage (NCBI taxonomy): Eukaryota > Viridiplantae > Streptophyta > Magnoliopsida > Myrtales > Myrtaceae > Eucalyptus > Eucalyptus brandiana. The sequence continues at coordinate 39,472,428 of CM024669.1, forward strand.
TGGGCCGGTTTGGTTCCCAAGTATATTTAGTCTAGGTGTACAACCCTGATCCCAACCTCGCGATCTCACAAAAGCCCATGTTCGTAATCCACCTAACTAAATGATTGGATGATGAAGTCGCGAGTACTAATCTCTGAACGACAGTAGCTCACCATCGATCCCTTTCCCTACGTTAATTAGTGGTAGGCTCGATACGGTTCACGCGCGCAACTACCAGGCAACCAACACCAGAAAAGCCACCGAATAAACGAAGTTAGCTAATCGCATTTCCGTTTTCCTGCTTCATAGTGAGGGCGACAAAAAGAGTCAGCGAGGGAATCAGTCGATTGAGAAACGGAAGAGGAGGAAGAGTACGAAAGAACAATGGTCCAACAATACATTTGACAATAACAATAAATAATAATGAAAAGAAAAAGCAGCTCATGGGCAGCAGCAGAAAAGACATCCCAACGCATCGCTCCCCTCTTTGTCAGAGCTCGAGCCGTAGTCTTCGATGAGACCATTTTTGACAGGAACAGGCCGCGTTCAAGGAATCGCTCAACTCCATCTCGCTGACGTTTGCAGTGACTCTCGTGTCTAAAATTAGAATCCTTGTCAGCTACCGTTCTTGGGAAAGTCCAAGTGGGGGTTGACTGAGCAGCTGAGTTTGACTGTTAGTTTTGGAACCCAAAACCACACGCACCGTCTCACGTGCCCCTCGTCGGTCAATCATCGACCGGATCAGAGAAAAGAATAAGGAGCAAAGGTTCAAGTAAAGCGGCAATGGGTTTGTCTGTATCGATGAGATTCCGTCCACATACGTTACACCCAGAAGATCTCACGTGGACGAGGTTAAAAAACATAAAAAAAAAAAACCGCGAGAGGGCCAGAGATCTCGTGGCCTGCTGCTGATCCTAGGGATTGATCAGTCCGCGATGTCATGCTTGTACTCTTGCTCTGGCCTCTCCCATTTATAAACTGCTCCTTTTGTAGTCTTCTCGCCCTCGAGCGGTGTGGGTGGCCAAAGGATGGAGCTCTCTTGATTGCCATGATCATCTCGAACTCCATCCTGAATTTTGTTCAAATCGAATTATCTTTGAAGCTGGTAAAGAAAAGAAAAGAAAAGTCAATTCGTGGCTGTATAACATAACCATGCATGTTGCGCCGTACTTCTAGAAAAAAAGGGGTTTGGTCATACTTATCATGCTTTGTCCATAAGACACCATCTTCCCGATGCCCGTTCTAGGGTTTTGGCGGGCGATTTCCACGTTGTTTCGTGTGCATAACTTGTTTAAATCATTGACTGCGACTTGTGACCTTTCGCATAGTAGATTAAGAATCGTTTTTTGCTTCTACATGACCTTTCACGAGGCAATGATTGACATATTTTATCCTCTCGTAGCAAGGAAGACGACCATGGCTTTGCCTAGCCGTATCGTTGCGTTTGGCTCTTCTGTTGATTTTCCATCCTCGTGTTTTATTCTTAGCCTTGAAAACTTGTACGTTGCCTTTAACCCGGCTAGCTACTGCGGGATGGTCGTTTCTTGTCATATAGACGGGTCCCAATTTGCATATTGACTTATCGGTGGAGATTTGAACTACTCTCGGGTCACTTTTTTGCCATGGTTGTTGTAGAAATGCCTCCCTCAAACCTTCCTTCCTCTCCCGCTTGAACAGGAGACTGCCAATGTATCGACAAAAAAGGGGGTTAAATATATTGGCCGTCGCTTAAACTTTATCACCCGTAGATCATCAGCCAACAAATATCGCCCGGAATCTACATTAATTTATATCAACACATAGATTTCGACAAACGTGGCAGAACTGAAGTCTGACATCGTGGTATAATATTTTATCCAAAACCTTGAAGTTATTAGGTGGGGCTTTCCGTAATCGAATGACGTGGGGTGCTCTAACAACGAGTTCTGCATCATTGAACTCGACCTGTTGTGATTTTTTTCATATAAAGTCTCGACGCGCTCCGCTTGGTCGTTTCTCCTTTTTCACACATATATTGTTGGGGAAGCCCGATTCTTTCTGGCAATAATCTACAAAATTTATGTTGCAAAATCAATGGCCAATGTTGAGTATTCCGGAATCATATACCTCGACCAGTAAAAAATTACATGCTCGAGATAACATCAACAAATTCGACTGCTCTGAAAATTTATGGCAATATTCAATATACCTTTTTGAAGCAACTTTTCAATCGGTCTCATCCTTTCGTGTGCTTAGATTAGTTTCTAACAAATTGAAATCGTAGATTTAGTATCTATCCTATAGTCACTGAACAATGCCCTAGCGCTTTGGCTGGTACCTGACTGCATCTTAACCATAGTAGGTCCAGGAAAAAGTGTTGAGTTATGCCAAATTGGATATTCGTTCGCTTAGCTGTCTTTTTTCTATTTGCAGTTTCGATGGTTTAGGTAAGCACATAGGCAATTAGTGACATCGTCCGCACTACCCACTTATTCTCCCTTTTATTTTATATTTTCGTAAAACAATTTATGTGTAACTATTTTCGATCAATAAACTAAGGTTTATTGATATTTATTCATTTGACCCACTGCCCAATGCATACTTGCATTTGTGCCGGTTCTTGCGTGGATTGATTTTCCCATTTTGTGTTCATGAGTTCAATGTACTCGATTCTACAAGCTTTGACCGATGACCCTCGGAGCCGATTGCCAAAAAAAAAAAAAAGAAAAAAAAAAGAAAAAAAAAACATGAAAAATCGTGCAACCAAATATCATCTGCTAGAATTTGATTAAAATGTCTAGTAAATCGCCCAATCAGATCTCTCAAATTATTTTTATTTCTTGCGTGATTGGCTCCCTAGACCGTGTTTTTTTTTTGGTTCAAGTTGCTACTTCCGTCTAATAAGGAAAATGGAGATGCTGCCGAGCCCAGCAACTGCTGCTACTACTACATGGGATATCGCGTGGCAATTAAAATAAGAAGATTCTTTAAGTTTAGGAAAATTAAAATATAAAAGGAAGAAAAAATCAAAACAAGAGAGTTGGGCACAGCAGACAAGTAGCTACAATTGAAGCCGAGGCGGCGTCGCCACTGCCTACACGTCGGGGAGGGCAGCATCCCAGTCCAGACTCAGGCGAAGCTAGTGTAGACCTTGACGCCACCTCCGCTATAAAAAAAAAAAAAGGAAAAAAAAAAAAAAACAACATGACAGTGTGTGCGCCCAAAGTGTAAAGGTAGGGGAGAATTATTTAAAATGTCATAAACTTATTGTATTTATGTTAATTCAATTTTAAACATTTTGGCGAGTTGTCAATATAGTCATTCTAGCCAATTCTGATTAAAAACCCGTGTGGCTTGGCCAGCCTAACACTAATGTGGACAATTTCTTACAATTGTTAGGAATTTCTTTTCGTCGATTGCCGGTCTCAAGCTATGGTCGGAGATTAGGCCATAGGTGAGGGCAGCCCTTGCTATATATGGGCAAGGGTCTGGTGGCATTGGCAGCAGCCTACATGATGAAGAAGATCGAAAGAACTAACAAGGCTTGAACATGAGGTGGTGAATGTTGTGAAACTCGGACACTCAGCACCCAAATGAATTTCTATTTGATTGTTCTTTTTCTTTTCGGCTTTTCGCTCTTTAAATTTCACAAACCATTTAATTATATATTTAACGCAAGGATCTATTCAAACCAAAAAAAGTATACATACGTTAGATCTAAATGTACAAAAAAACCAGTTGAGAGATCCGATTGAACATTTTGCTATAGTTTAAAAACATCCGATGCCTTCATCCCACTTTCTTTCTTTGAAACATTTCCCGATTTAATTATTAGCTGCTTCGGACTCATGGCGAAAAACAAAAGGAGTAAATTGTTTGGATGCCCCGTATACTTTGGCGTTTTTGCGCAGTGACCCCGCTGCTTAATTTCAATTCGGTGAAAATAGCCTCACGTACGAAATTTCAAGTGAAGGTGGTTATTAGAAATGTCAGACACAGACATGTCAGAACAACATTTAATGGTCTCCGCACCCTAGATTGACTCTGTCATGGAAGCTCGGAAGATGCCAAGTCAGATTTTTCCGCCTGAAAACGAACCCTTGGTTCATTGAGATTGGAGACGTTCGTACTGCGAGGGTTATGTCCTTCGCCTGCAGAAGATTACACTCGCCGACAGCGCCATTGTTGACTTTGTGATCCTTGTAATGAGTTCTCGGGCCTGTTTATCAAAGACAGAGATTGATTTCCTGCGGTCTCAATCAGCTCCCGAGCAATCCCATGCGTCCCTCAGAACTGGTGGTCCAATGATGTCGCGTCTACAGTAAAAAAACCTTCCATTCTTCTTCGGCAGACATAAGACACGGCACATTGTTCAATAAACATGAGCTTGTCTAGCTTCAATTGCAAGGAGCTCTATCCCTCTCGAGCCGACCTAATAGTATTGCGCGCACAATGGCCCAGGTTCATGCCTAGGCTCCCTGCCATCAGCGGCGGCTTTAGTCTGCCCAACCACCCTAGTAAAAACAATTGCAAAAACCTCAGGACGCGCATGGACCGCAATTGCTATGTGCAGTGTGTGCATTTAAGTTTGGAGGTGGAAGAGGACCACTTTTTGGTCCCTAATGAGTTTCCAAAAAGCTTTCAATGGCAAAAATGGCAGGGAGGGGTCGAGCCAACGATGGATCTTAACTCAGGGACGATGAGCCAAAACGCATCCACGGAGAGTTCCAAAGCATACAGGGGCCGATCTTCTTGAGGGGAGGGATCGATGCTCAAAGCATCTGCCGCACTCCCCATCATGATCGTTATAATTAGCAGGTAAATTAATATCTCGTGAATAAGGTCAAAGGGTTGCCGGCGCAGATGCTTTTTCATGAATGCTTCTTAGATTTGGAATCGGAAAAGGGGGCTGTGCTCGTTTGGAATCGGAAAAGCATCTTTCGAATGTCGTCCATCTAAAATATAGAGAGAGAGAGAGAGAGAGAGAAAGGAGGATGTAGGCTTCACTTATTTTGTAAAACGAATGATTTGCAAATTATTTTTATAAAAATGATTGTTTATATTGCTTCAAATAATTAATCTATAAAAAATGTTTTCATCATCGTGACTATTTATGTCTGAACATTTCCGTAAATAATGAAAATATTTTTCATATACTCATTTAATACAAGTAGTTATTTTTAAATGATCATTTTTTAAATTATTCATGTTCCACTGACAAATGACATCATGATCTTGGTTAATTTATGGGTACAATCAATGTACAGACGAACGAGCTATTCCCGTTTGACTCAACTATAAGCTCCCCCATGTGTCATGCTCCAATTTTGAAAAGTCTACAAAGGTGAATTTTCTTTTTTCATTTTCTCTTGGAGAAGAATTTGAAACAACCGTTGTTATGTCTATTTTCAATTTTCTCGGTACGACCGATGTACGGCTAATTGGCTATACGCGATTGAATCGGCTATAAGCTCTCCCATGCGCCAGGCTCAAACTTTGAAAAGTCTACACAAAGGCCAATTGTCGTCATATTATTTTTTCCCCCTTTTCTCGTGAACAGGAATTTGAATCAAAAGTTGTTTTGTCTATGTTCAAATTTCCCGATCTTACTTTCTCAAAAGGAATGCTAAAGATATGGTGTAGTCAAATTTGTCACAATGCTAATTGGCAAGATTAGATACACATCTCAATCGCTATATGCACGGGTCCACTTATTTAGATATCCAACCCAGTTCTATTTATTCCCTCAGGCTACGTTTGGTAGTCCGGATTTGAGTCAGAATATGATAATTTGTTATCCTATCCGATGTTTGGGAATGTCCACCAGATCAGACAAACCTGGATATATCCGGATAAAACGCCGGATAAAAAATCCGGGAGAGGGGGTGGGATAAGCGCGGATTGGATAAGATTTTTTTTTTTTTAAGGAAAGAAAGAACTTAACAAAAAGAGAAGATATCACTTGCCGTTTTCAATGGTGGCCACTGCGGAGGTGGCCACAATTCCTAGATCTAGGGTTTTTCCATGGCCTTTAATTAATTGAATTTTCTATTTTATAATTTTATAATTTAAATGAATATCATATTTATTTTTTAATCTTATCCTGAAGTGCACAAAACACTTGATAGGATTAGATATGTCCGCCTTTATTATCCAAAGGATTTAATATCCTACTTTATCATATCCTATCCTGATTATTATCCGGACGACCAAACGTAGCCTCAGTACATATGGAAAAGTACTTAATATCCCTAGCTTTACTCTCTTTTTTTACGAGTGCCTTATTTGCGAGTTGAAGATACACCGGGGGTATTCATATGCTTCATGAGATCTATTCCGGGGACGGGTCTAGAAATTTTTCTTAATGAGGAAAAATTTCAATTTTTTGTTAGCTTGATAATTAATACATTATTCGCACACTTGAAAGGTACGAACATGGATGTTGGTTGTGGAGATAAATTGATACATAAATATTTACTTTTGAATTAGTTGTGCATTTGGAGAAATTTCATTGGCGCAGGAGTTTTTTTCAGGCCGACAGTAATTTTTAGCAATATTTTGAGAATCTCAACTTATATCCAAGTTTTAGGCCAATAATAGTGCGTGACTCTTGCGCTGGTGAATGGGTTTCTTAATTTTTAATAATCAAATTGTCCCGTTGCGTTGGGCTTGTACATCATTTATGAGTGCTCAATTATGATATCTTGTGATGGGGTCATATTATTATGGCAACATCTTGATGGGTTTGCCAATATATATGTATGTGGGTTTCTCTGTACATTTCTCGTTATATGGCCTTTATGACACTCTTTAGATTAATGCTCTTGGTATGAAACGTCACCAATAACTAGCATGATATGCCTTTTTGGGACATTTTAAAAATAGTGCGAATGGGCGACCGATGTCGACAATCTTCTCTACACGTTATCATGGAAACTTCACCGTGACGAAAATTTCGATTTGAAACTGAATTACTATTCTTTCTAAAAGAGTCTCGTCACCGCCGTCCCACTGGACCAATGAATGCGCAATGACAGGGCTGGAGCGTTAGTCGTGTACCAAGCAGAATTCCTCCATACATCATCAACTTGTCCAGATCCCCATAAGGATCGTCCCTCGCGGAGAGAAAGCTGATGTCATGTCCCAATCAATGGAGCGGAGCTTTAATGACTCGTGTCTTTGCCAGTTATAACTCCAATGAACCAACGTCAGACCAAATTGTAATGGTGCAGCATGATGTTTTTTTGGACGAGTTTATATAGGTTCCGTTTCCTTTTTCTAGGGCGTCACATGTATAAGTTGAGGAATTCATCAACTGCCAGACTTACATTTAGTTTGACCCTGATAAATGCTGCGCTTCGAGTGGTTGGAAGGGCATCCATTGAATCTAACCGCATCATCGACGACCTTAAGACTTACTGGAAAAGGAATGATGATGTCTTAAATTCTCATCACTCGGTGACAAGACAATTCCCACGAGGGTCATGTAACAGTGGAGTACTAAAAGGATAAATGAGTATCATCGAGACACTGATTAAGCGTACTTAATTTAAGATATTACCCTTCTGAGAGCATCAATTGATTATATATAGTACAAGAATTCTTAGTGCATTGAATATATAATACAAGAACACTTAGTGCATTGAAAAGTGCAAAGTTTTTTCAGTTAGTTGCTTTGGCTCTTGTTCACAAAAGCCCATAGTACAGTAGCAAATTTCTCATTTATCTTTGTACTAAGTAGATCTTATATCACATAACCCTAAAAAGAAATGATAGAACAGTTGCACACTTAATCTGAACACAAGTTCAGTGTTCAAACACATGGATAGGGTAACTCGTGAGTATCCATAGCTATCAGTCAAGCCGAAATATTCGAATAACCCCCTACAGTGGTTGGCACTATAGTCGTCAATTTACTAGTTATTACAGCGAGATCCCAAGCGATGAGGATGGGGTATTTGGGGTGTTGTTTGGTGAATGCAAGAAGAAGTGGATTAGGGTATGGCAGCAGAGCGCCTCGCTCACGTGGCTACATGTTTGGTTGCGCAAACCGACGAATGAGGGTGATCAAGATCGAGGGGAACACATTTCTATAGGACCGATTTCTATGTCCCTCAACATTGCCAGCTATCTCTACATATATAAAGAGATAGAAGATGAGGAAGGGGAACCATTCTCGTTCCAAGCTGATGCAGCTTCACCAAAATTTGCCCTTTTGTTGTACTTTATAATGTTTTATTTTCACAAGCTGCAAAAATCCAATTTCGACCGTCCTATCTCCCACCTAAAATTCCCGTCCTCCTGTGCAGATTTATAAGCAGTAGTAGTAATATTCTATAGTCCCCTGTCATGCAGACGAATACCAGACCAATCTCTCCTCCACAGTCCTTATATAAACCTTGTCTTAAACACTTTCCCATCGCTTCTCTCTCTCTCTCTCTCTCTCTCTCTCTCTCTCTCTCTGTGCAGCAGCAACAACAATTGTGGCTGCTGAGTGATGGAGGATAATAAGCAGCCCCTCCTCTCGCCCGCCGAGAAGGTGGAACGAGCCGATCATCATGTCGGCGGCGACCAGGCCCACGACCAGCAGACAATCGTAGCAAACCTACCGCCCTCAACCGCCGTCGACGACGCCTTCACCTTCACAGCACGAGCCGACGACATCTCCCCGATCAAGGGGCCCCGTGACTTCGTTCGGGAGTTTGCGAAGGAGTCCAAGAAGCTGTGGTTCCTCGCCGGCCCCGCCATCTTCACCTCCATCTGCCAGTATTCCCTCGGGGCCATCACCCAGGTCTTCGCCGGCCAAGTTGGCACCCTTGCGCTCGCCGCCGTCTCCATCGAGAACTCTGTCATCGCCGGCTTTTCCTTCGGTATCATGGTATGTACGTATATATATATGGTTTCATGCGTTCCTGAAACTGACTTGACCATGCTACACATACACACATCTCAGTTTCGCGGGCAACTTCTTTTAATTCTAACAGTATATTAATAATCTCTTAGTCTGAAATGGGGCTGATGCGAATGTTTGGAATTGCGAATTGTCAATCGATTTCAAATCGCACAGGCATGAATCCTGCTACTAAGTTCACATTGAGAGTTGATAGACTGATAGCTTTTGCCCATTAATCACTGAGCGTTTGTAATTGGGAAGTGCACTAGAGAAGCAGAAGATAAATCCGTTTTTGATATATAAATTTCGAGAATCCTCACATGTAGATTAGGCCGAATGCCAGTTTGAGTTCACGTGCCGAATTCATGACGATAAATTTGCTCGCAATGATCTGGCAGCTCGGGATGGGAAGCGCGCTGGAGACGCTGTGCGGGCAGGCTTATGGGGCAGGGCAGATCGACATGCTTGGCATATACATGCAGCGGTCGTGGGTGATCCTCAACACGACGGCCCTCGCCCTGTGCTTACTGTACATCTTCGCGGCGAAGCTCCTGCGGCTGATAGGGCAGACGGAGGCGATCTCGGAGGAGGCCGGGATGTTCGCCGTCTGGATGATTCCGCAGCTGTTTGCGTATGCGATGAACTTCCCGATCGCCAAGTTCCTGCAGGCGCAGAGCAAGATCATGGTGATGGCTGTCATCGCCGCGGTGGTGCTTGTGCTCCACACCGTGTTCAGCTGGCTGCTGATGCTGAAGCTCGGATGGGGGCTCGTCGGGGCCGCCATCGTGCTCAACGCGTCGTGGGTGGTCATCGTGGTGGCCCAGCTCGTCTACATATTCAGCGGCACTTGCGGGAGGGCGTGGACGGGTTTCTCATGGAAGGCGTTCGAGAACCTTTGGGGGTTCGTGAGGCTGTCCCTCGCTTCGGCCGTCATGCTCTGGTAAGAAATCTTCGCTCGACATGTCGCCATCTCTGTCGCCAGCCAACTCTTCTTTAATGTCCCTATCTTTAGGTCGTGGTTACTAGCTAGCGAATAAGCTACAGATCCGTCTAGGACCAGTTCAAGTTCTGCAAAAATTACGCCTCCTTTCGCGGCTAATAGAACAGTGAAGACTGATGGTTGTGACCTGGAAAGACGAGTCAAAACTTGCTTTGTCCTCCTCCTTCAAGCGCTACCAGTCTTGAGCAGGACAAGCGAGAGGAGATTTGACAACGTAGACTTTCTGTTCTCCGCTTGGAGACGAGCCCAGCGAGAGCGACCCGGCAATTCTGTGCTTTTCGACCGGTTAATGCATGATTTCTAGGCCATGTAGATGAATACCATCTGGACTGCTAAGTATTCGAGTCTTGCGGCGTGCCCCTCGAATTCAACGGTGGAGATTACACTCGATCCGTATGGTCTATGAAGCACATGATGGATAAGTTCTCTCTCGTGGATACAGATGCTTTTTACCTTGAATAAATCGGGAAAAAGATTAAAAAAAATAGAGAGGAAAGGCAGAGAGATTACCCCAACCTTTACTATGTATGTCTAAATAATATAATTAAATTTTGAGCGGAGTTAATGCAGCATTTATGATACGGTCCTTTAGAAATTGGAATGTCTACAATTGAATTTCACGTGCCTTTTTCTTTTCTTTTCTTTTTTTATCTTCTTGTTTTGGCAGCTTGGAGGTTTGGTATTTCATGGCGCTCATTCTCTTCGCGGGTTACTTGAAGAATGCAGAGATTTCGGTGGATGCCTTATCTATCTGGTATAGTTTTTTCCCCTTTCCTTATTTGAGTCTTCTTTCTTCGGGGTTAACGATTCTTGAGGGGCAAAATGGTCAGATCAGTTGAGAAACGCAGTGGATAGAAAAAATTGAGTCGGGACATGTCACTTTCATTTCGAACCACTCTCTACGCGGCCTCTTAAATTAGCCTGTTTTTCCTTCAGCAGTATTTTCTAATTTCTTTTTTCTTTTAGAAAAAAAAAAAAAACTGCTTTTGATATGACTGATGATTCAGAAGAGAGAGGACAGGTTTTCTGACAATCTGCAAGAACCACGTCTGACTAACGTTGTGGACACCGTTGTCAAATCTAGAATGGCATTGACTGTTCGGTTCACTCCAACCCTTTTCGACACCGACGAGAGATATCAATATGTCCCGCGCTTTGCTTCTAGAAACGGGTTTACTAGAAATGGTTCTGTAGTGCTGAATCCAGGCTGAAGTTCGACAAAGGTTTTTCATTGAAGATGCAAATTTTAAGAAGTTCTTCAGATGCGTTTGAGGCTTCATGCGTTTTTACCTGATTTTGTCCCCTGTGAATTTAGTTGCCGTTTACGCTAGAGATTGGCTGAATTAGCACAAGAGGTGTCCTCGAATATAAACTTAAAACCATAAATCAAGTGATTTAATCTTTGAGCTGCCCACCTACCAGTTTGACAGAGAGAAAGTGGGATTGAATCAACGTAAAAAACGTGAGAATATGACATTCTCTTGTCGTACGATTCGCACTGATAGCCTAATCGGCTTCTGTGACATCACAAGCTGAGGAGCACGAGAAGGTTTCATCTGCTGAAAAGTCGCAACCTATTTCTAGGATGTGCACTGTTCTTTTTACTTGTAGGTTCGATCGATAGGTACGGTTTGATCATCATTAGTTTTTTGTCTTTTAGTCTCTGACGTTTTCTTGCAGCATCAACCAACATGAAAAATCGACTCTCTCGTCTTTTCTTCTTTGGGCGTATTCTTTTGTCTTCTTCCGTTGCTCGTTCAATTAAAGGATCACCGTAAAGTTGCTTTTTTTTCTTTTTTCAAAGACAGGGATTTGTTATGAAGTTACGTATAGGGGACCCACACACGACACAGATGTTTCTATTTGGCAACTGTAGTACACATCTCTTGGTTGTTTCCACTCGGTAACTGCATTGTAACGTAATTGGACGAGATTAATGTGATTGGGGGTGCAGCTCGACTCTTAGTTCTGATGTTTGATTTGATGCCCTGTATTTGATGTTGCAGCATGAACATACTGGGGTGGACACTCATGGAGGCTCTAGGAATGAATGCAGCCATAAGGTTGGTACTAGAATTATAAGCCCTCCGGAAAGATCTCTCTCTGCATCTGAAATGGTTTCTTGGTTATCGTAGTGTGAGGGTGTCCAATGAACTCGGAGCGGCTCATCCAAGAACGGCAAAGTTCTCACTTATAGTGGCCGTAATATCCTCGTTCATGGTCGGCCTGGTCTTGTCAGCGATCTTGCTTGCTACTCAGGACTTATATCCGTCCCTATTCTCGAGCGACTCGTCTGTCCAGGCTCTGGTCAAAGAGCTCACGCCAGTGCTGGCCTTGTGCATTGTCATCAATAATGTTCAACCAGTGCTCTCAGGTAGATTTTGCCGGTCTTTCTTTCGTCTTTTTAGCCATCGCTTTGCTAATTAGAGAAATGTTAAATCTGCAATGGTGGTCCTACTCTTCTTAACAGGCGTGGCCGTTGGAGCTGGATGGCAAGCCGCAGTCGCATATGTGAACATTGCCTGCTATTATCTGTTTGGAGTTCCCCTGGGTCTGGTCTTTGGCTATGTGCTAGACTGGGGTGTCAGGGTAAGTTTCCTTTCGTGCTCAATCATCTTGGAAGCAACAGTTCGACTCTTTGCAGTAATTTTACCACCGATTTGATAAACCAAAAGCGATGCGAGATAGTCGAAAGCGATCACTTATTGATATCATTGATATGCAGGGGATCTGGTGCGGAATGCTGACGGGTACAGTAGTGCAAACATGCGTGCTCATCTTCATGGTTTATAGGACGAACTGGAACAAGGAGGTAAAAACGTCTTCTGTATGCCTCTGTATGTTCTAAGATATGAATGCTTCAGGAATAGGTCAGAGCTCATCGCTGCCTCTGCGATTTCAGGCTTCTATTGCTGAAGAAAGAATAAAAAGGTGGGGAGGTCCTTCTGAAGAGCAGCAACTCGCAGCAGCGAACGACGTAGAGAAATAAAATGGAATCCAATAACTCACCAGGAACGAAAGAATTTTGGCGGAGATGACCTCACTGTAGCCAGTCGCAACTTGACGAGGCAACTCATGAGCTGCGAGCATCCGTTGCCGGATGCATTTGCTGTTCAATAAATTCCAACGGCGATTAGAGATCTAATTGGTCCCCAAATTCCAAGAGAAACCTTAGTCACACGAGTCATTTAGTTATTCCCAGTCCAATGCAGTATTTATCAAGCCATTTAATGTTTTTTCATCTCGCTAGTGATGAATAATCTTGGTTGATCAGTCATCCTCAATTTTAAAAACTAATTCTTCATGTCTATACTCTGTCCAGAAAATCAATTCGCAGCATCATGGGAAGCCCAGAGAAGCCAGAAGCACATGAAAATGCGAATGTCATTACTCGAGAACAGTAGTAACTGTACTAAAACACGCATTCTGTCCTCAATAAGCGTACCTAATTCTATTGAAACTTACGTCGCTGTATTACTTGCCCATTCAATAACAGGGAGAATAACGCAGTGAAGATGCCGAGTTTTACTGTTTTGCAATTAAGTTCTAATTCTTCAGAACATGAGAACCAGAACAGCCCCCCCTCCCCCTTCTCACTTCCCTGTTCTTGCCCAACACTCACTAACTTCGACTACTATGTCCCTGACTCTTCCCAACTAATTTCCACCTACACCAGCAGCAATAGTGTTCGTCATGGCCAGAAGAAAGGGAAAGAAAGAGCAGCAAAAGTATACATGAGCCATCTGTGCGATTCCGCTATTGATGCTTTGCTTTTGCATAAGAAATACTTCTCCTCCCACTTGAATAGGAGTGTACCATGTATCGACAGGTGGGGTTAGATACATCGGCCGTCACCCCAAAGAACATTAGCCAACAAAGATCGCTCGGAATCTACATTAATTTACAACGACATTTTTTAGTGCTTAAAACTATGCTTCTCATGTTTTGATGACATATTTTAGTATGATAGATTATCTGTTATGAAATTATAAATTATTTTGCACTTAGAGCCAATGATCTCATAAATTGTTCATATCTTTTGAGAAAGTTTTTAGCGTGATTATTTTGCCTATTCAAGTTATCGATTTCCATGAGTAATTTATGGAGTTTGACAATTTATGAATTATGTGGAATTTTGGAAAGCTAAATGAGATAGGGCGGGATAATAAAAGACAACCCTTCTTTTATACACAATTCCTTATTTATACATTGTGAGATGAGTGGAAACATTTCATGTCTACAAGGTAAATTGTTTTCGTGCAAAAGGTACACAGACTAAATGACAAAAGTCATTTTATTTCTCTATCCTAAACACCGCAAGTAAATAGTTGTTTAACTCATATGAGTAGTATTTGGAAAATTTTTCCAAATTACCTCTTTCAAAAACCACTTCATATTGGGGCAAAACAGAGGTAAAGTTGGTATTTTGAGGTTAGAAAAATCGATAAAATCTTCTTGCCCCCACTTACATAAATTTTCAAGCGTCTTTATTGCATATGAACTCATACAAGAGTTTCAGTGCCTTAAAATGATGAAGAACATTTCTTTCTCTATCATATACAATTTGTATCTATTGCATTGTCTAATTGAGTCTGCAAATTCATTTTTGAAAACTCAGTTAGTGATCATCCCTACACTGGAGTCAGACAGATAAATTACCGCATTGAAACACTATGGTCTGACGTGTTGCTTGAAGATGAAGATCCCGAGGGTCCAAAAATGCTGAATTTAACTAGAGTTGATGACACCGCAAAAACCAAAAGTTTAGCAGGTCCATGAATGCACTACAAGAAATGCATCAGAAGAAAAAACACACAAAAAAAAAAAAAAAAAGAGAGAAAAAATGCATGAAAAAAAAAAAAAAGAGAGAAGAGAAAGAGAGAAAAATGAAGGGATAATGCATTGGAAATCCTAAATCTTGTTATAAAAGTGTAATTGGGTCCTAAAACTTATAGAACGTGAAATCAAGTCATAAAACTTATCAAATTTGTGTAATTGAGCCCTTCCATTAACTTCATCTAATTTGACTAACAGAAAATGCTAACTCGAGTTATTTCTCTGTATCTTGTGTGGTGATGAAAAATAATGTCATTTTGGTCAAAATTTGATTTTTAATACAAATTTTATTTAAATTCAATTAAAATAATCTAAATTGAGAGAGAGAGAGAGAGAGAGAGAGAGAGACCCCTTGCTGCCAAATTTCCCACTTTTTTTAATTGTAATTTATTTTTTAAATTTTAATTTAAATAATTTTTGTATTAAAAATTAGATTTAGATCAAACAACATCGTTTTAACATTTTATATTATACTTTAGTCACATCATCGTCAGTTAGTAGAGAGAAAATGTTAAAAGAATTATGTTAGCATTTTATGTTAGCCAAGTTAGACAAATTGATGAAAGAACTTGACTACACCAATTTGATAAATTTTAGAACTTGATTATACTTTTTGTAAGTTTTACTATTTTAGGACTCATTTGTAATTTCATGACAAGTTTTAAGACTTTCTTTGCACTTATTTGTAGAATAAAAGAAAATGAAAAATAGTGAAAAGATGTGGTAGCTAAAGCCAAGTGTGCTAAAAAAAAAAAAAAAAATCCCCAACGGAGAAGTAGTGATCTCTTAATTTTTGAAAAGATCAGTATTGGATTCTTGTGGTCAATAAAGCATCTATATGAGAAGACTATCCTCGATGAAAGAGAAGATTGGTAACAATGCCGAGGTGATCACCCACTCCAAACCTCTTCAATGAATTTTTTTTCAACCTAGCAAATCTTTCTATTTCTCAAACCGGCATTACATTTCTCATACGAGTCTCTTTAGATTAGGGCACCTGAATTAATTTAGAAGCTTCAAATGTAAAAATCTTTGCTTGAAGAAGTTTATGCAATATTGTTTCTATCACATTTTGAAAGGTTCTTAACTTCCAAACCTAACAAAGATTATGTATAAAGAATATTTCTTTGAAAATCATAAATTGAATAATCTTTTTTGATAAGTCGTTGACCAAGTCTACATCATTGTCCTAATAAAAGACTTCTAAGATTGGTAAGATTGTACCGTTTGCAAAGAAACTCAAACCTTGTCAAGTGTTTCTCTTTTTCCTACATCGATTGTAAGTAGGGGTGTGCAAAATACCAGGATCCGCCCGGACCGACCCCGGAACCGGACCGGAACCGCCGGAACGGCGGGTCTTGAGGGAACCGGTCCGGTTCCCGGTTCCGTGGGCGGATCCGCCCGCCCACCCACCCGGACCGGACCGGAACCTTTTTAATATTAAAAAAAAAATTACTAAAAGAAATCCTACATCTCATCTCACTCTCCAGGAACCTTTACCTTTGGTCAAAGAAAATTTAACCATCTATGGTTATTTGTAAGTAGGAAATGGGAGAATGTTGCATTCCATCTGTTTGCATTTTTTTTTTATCTACGAGATACATTTATAATTACAACAAATGAATCTTTGTTCCACGTACTTAAATTTGATTTTTCTTTCTTTGGCTTGCTTTGATGTCACGTAATTGTTTTATGTTGAAAACCAAAAAAATTTCGCGTCAAAATCGGTTTCATGGATCCACACAACAAATGGGTGGATCCCGGTTCCAATTTTTTGGAACCGGTCCTTAGTGGGCGGTTCCCGGTTCTAGGTCGGGAACCGCCCGCTCGGACCATGCACACCCCTAATTGTAAGGACAAAATAGCCTTCTAAATGAGATTGAGCCAAAAGCCCTTTAAACTAAAACCCTTTCATTTAGCATTTCAAGAAGTCCACATTATAAATGAAAATTATCTCAAGGATGATTCTCTAAGTAGAAATTTGGTGATGCATGCATAGTGAAATAGTTATGCATAAACCTCAATTACGTTAATAAACCCCAAAGAATCATGAAATGTACATTCCAAAACAGAATTAGCATTGGCATTTTCATCACATTCCATTGCTTCACATTACATTTCATTTTAGAAATTTGGCGTGCACTCATTGAGATCCAAATTCATAGCAAAAAGATTCATTTCATTACGTTGCGTTTGCATAGTCAAAAAATTTAGGTATCATTTTCTTTGAAAGAAATATCAGCTTATTTTTAATAAGATGCATATGTTGATCCATTAATTTTAACAACATATTTAGCCATTCATTGAAAGAATTATTTAAAAAGTCATAAACTTATTGCAATTGTGTTAATTCAGTTCTAAACATTTTGTATTTGTGCCAATTCGGATTATCTAGCCAGTTTTGGTTCATGTGAATAATTTTTTAATAATCTTTTATTTTTTCAATTTTTATGTTAATTTTTCCCTTTTTTCTCCCTCCTTCTTCCTCCTTCCTCTGGTTAGCTGCTATTGGCCAATGGGAGGCTCGCCTTGGCAAGAGAGAGCCTCACCAACCTCCGCCTTCAATCAGTGGTGACCGGCTAGAGGAAGAACGAAGAGGGAGGGGAAAAAAGGAGAAATAAAAATTAATTAAAAATTTGAAAAAAATTATTTAAAATTGTCCATGTTAACGCCGGCAGGCTAAAATTGGCCGAATGAACTGAATTGACACAATTGTAATAAGTTTAAGACATTTTTGGTAATTTTCCTACCATTCATCACATGGAAAATTAGGGATCGATCCTAACCCCTAATTAAAAGATATTATGAATTTACATTTGCATAGTATTAAACCCATATAAGTTGCATCTGGACCAATCTAGGAGGCTTTGAGCTTTATTAAATCATCTAGATTAAGCTTGCAAGAAAGTGAAAATTGGAACAAGCCCATGGAAGATTTATAGTGACCAAAAATCACGTGGGGTGCGCATGGGATACCAAACTAGGGAAGTGGGTGATAAAAACTACTTGGAAGGTGACAAAGCTTATCCTTTGAAAATCTTTTCCGTCCATGAAAGGAAAGACGTTGCAAATATGGGCACGTGATATACGGTCAAGAATATGATGTCAAAGCGTGCACATATATAAATTGAGGAATGGTTGGGTGATAGTTTTTCTATGCTGTGAGAGTCTATACTGAATCAAACATATCAAATAATTAATATTTATAAATTATTGTGGAGTCTACTTATTCAAAAACCCGTGGCTTATAACAAACTGTTATTTTCATAATAACCCAAAAACTATTATGTTAATAAAGCCCTAAACATTCAAAGAAGAATGGGTTGACGAAGAACTCTCTCCTTAGCAAGAATATTAGCTAGGGGTGAGTGGTACTAGTTTTGTACAGATTCCACCTGGAATCTGTAATTTACTCGTTAGAACATATTTCTCATTTTTAAGAATTTAGAACTTACTTAAATACCTTAGAATCTAGAACTTATCCCGTCATAAGTTCCAGGTTTTATCCAGATTTCACATATATTATTATCTAAATGATTACAGTGAATTATTACCATTAATGACTATCACTCACTACTATAATCCACTGATCACCGCTTATATTTAAACATATGAAAGATATGAAATATTAATAAAGTAAAAGTCTTAGTCTTAAAATGAAAGTTAAGACTTATTGTTTCAAATTATACACTCATTATCAAACACCATAAAATATCGCTATATTAGGCGAAGACATAACCCAAGAAAAAACATAAAAACTTATTCTAGGCTCCAGGTTCCACCTCTCTAGAACATACAAAGACAAAAACTTGTTCTAGGCTTTGGGTTCCACTTATCTAGAATAAGTAAAGATAAAAACTTGTTTCAGACCTAAGGTTCCAATTATCTAGAACCTAGAACCAACTCGTCAAAATAGTTTCCCAATTTCTAGAATATGAAACTTACCTGCATATCTTGAAACTGGGATTCGGAATCAGATAGGTTTCCACCAGTATGGTTCTTCGGTTTCGAATTCTATCTTGAAACCATGCTCACCACTGACACTCGCAAAGAGAGGGGGGTGGCATAAACTTTCATAAGAAGAGAGGCGTTGCATCTCGGTCTTTTCTACATAGATAAGTAGAAAAGTTCAGGTGGGTTTCATTCATCCTTAGTAGATGTGGCAAAATGGGTCTTAGATCAATATATGACCCATTTAAATCATAAATGGATCATATATGGGTCACTTATTTTTTGAAAAAACTAGTTAAATTGGCTTAACAATTAAAGACTTAAGATATGTGGGTCTTAAGTAGGTCTTAAATAGTTTGGATTTAGAACCCATTTTCAACCAAAACCTCATAATCTCTCTCTTCCCTCTTTAACTTTACAATATATATTATTTATAAAAATTGAAATTATAATTATTTTTTATTTTATTTTTCTTTCCTTTTATTTTTCTTTTTTCTTCCTCCTTCTGGTGGCCGGCACGGCGATGGCTGGCGACCAGCCAGGCGAGCCTCGAGCTTGCTGGCATCTAGCAAGCCCGAGCTCGTCGGATCTGGCGAGGCGGAGGTCTCGCCAATGTTTGGCGAGGGGCAAGCTTGAGACTCGCCAATCTAGCAAGCCTTGAGCTCACCGGCGTCGGGCGAGCCTCGAGCTCACCGGATCGGCGAGGCGGTGGCCTCACCAACGTTTGGCGATGCTCGAACTCGCCAGCATCGGGTGAGGCTCAAGCCTTGCCAAATCCAGCGAGGGGTGAGCTGGAGCCTCGGCGATTTGGCGAGCCTCAAGCTCGCCGGTGTTGAGCGAGCTCGAGCTCACCAGATCTGGCGAGGCGAAGGCCTCGCCGATTTACCGAGCCTTGAGCTTGCTGGCGTTGGCGAGCCGAGTGAGCTCGAGGCTTGCTTGTGGCTAATTGCCGATTGTCATCGTGGTCGGCGGCCGACCAATGAAGATGTAGAACAAAAAAGAAAAAATAAAAAGAAAAGAGAAAAGAGAAAAAGAAAATTAAAAATTATATTCTTAAAAACTAAAAATAAAAATAATTAAAAATTAATTTTAAAAAATAAAAGAATATTTAAAATTCGATTTTTTTAAAATAATTATTTTAAAAATTATAAATATTGTCCATTAAATTTGTGTTGCATAAAACTATTTTAGCAATACCATTTTAAAATATATATATCCTTATTGTTTCTATAGAGTGGTTTAGGCCGTAAGTCCCTGAGTGGCTATTAGACAGTTGGTTTAGCTCTGTAATGGTTGTTCAGGAGATTTTTGTGCTAAATATGATCTCTCTTATAATGAAAAAAACAAAATCAAAATGTAAAGTAACTTGTCATTCTGAGAAAGAAACAAAGAAATATCGCAACAAACCTCAACCTCGTAGGAATAAACAAAAACATCAGAATAACCAAAATAGACCTCAAACTGATAGGAAAAATTTTAAAGACATTAAATGTTACTCTTGTGGTAGAAAATGTCATATTTCAAAATATTGTAGGATTAATAAAAAAATTGAATGAACTTTCTTTATATGACAATATTTTATACTAGTTAAATAATATCCTTATAGATAATAGTGACATCTCTTTTGATGAACTTCTTGAAGAGAATGGTCTTCGGGTTAACAAAATAGAATCCTCTTCAAATTTTGATTATGAAGACGCCTCTCCAGAAAAACCCATTCCTAAAGTAAACGTCTTAACAAAAGAAGAGGAAGTATTGGGCTTAGTGGTAATATTCATAGAAGAGTGAAGTTTATCTAAGTATTCTTTTTTGGCTTTAGGGTCGGTTATTTTATCAGCAGTGCTGAGAAGGAATTCTTCTTCTTTTGTTAAGACGTTTACTTCAGGAATGGGTTTTTCTGGAGAGGCGTCTTCATAATCAGAATCTGAAGAGGATTCTATTTCTTTAACCCGAAGACCATCCTCTTCAAGAAGTTCATCAGAAGAGGTGTCACTATTATCTATAAGAATGTTGTTTAACTGATATAAAATATTGTCATCTAAAGAAAGTTTATTTAATTTTTTATTAATCCTACAATATTTTGAAAGATGACATTTTCTACCACAAGAGTACATTTAACGTCTTTAAAATTTTTCCTATCAGTTTGAGGTCTATTTTGGTTATTCTGATGTCTTTGTTTATTTCTACGAGGTTGAGGTTTATTGTGATGTTTCTTTGTTTCTTTCTCAAAAGGACAAGTTCCTTTATATATATAAGTAATAAGTTTTCTTAGGTTTAGTTAAATGACTCGGGTATAAGTCGAGTCGGGTATGGGTCAAAAATTTTGCACTGTAATAAATGGATCATAAACAAGTTAAATGTGTGGATTTGGGTTAGACTATTTAACGGATCTAATTCTCAGTCTTCGCTCGCACAACTACATATTTGGAACCACCGCTTGCGGTGGCCACGATTGCTAGAACTTTACTCCCCCATCCGGGGGGAGGGATTCGAAACCCTGCCCTATTGTGTGACTCATCCGCGGTTGGGCCTGTGGTGGTGGCTCAGTTCGCCCTGGGTTTACGCTGCCGACTGTCAGCTGTACGGTTGTTCCCGGGTCAAAAAAAAAAAAAAAACTACATATTTGGGCTGCATCTCCCGTTACCGTACTGATTGCTGCTGTCTCGCTGATTTGCCTGGCTCTTTCAGACGCTCCCCGAGAAAATAATAGGTGCATTAAATACAAATACATGAATCCTACGTGGTGTATTAAATGCACCTAAATATTTTCTCGCGCTCCCCAGCCACCACCGACATAGCAGCACGCTTCTCAGCCACGTCAACGAGCTTCAGTGTGAGTTCCTACGCTAACAGGCCATACGACGTGCTTGCCCGACGCCGTAGCCACGGTCCAGCAAAGACTCACCAACGCAGCGACGCCTATAAGGCTCGAGTTTCCTATCGCGAAGCCAGTGACGCCGGTGGAACAACCCTTCTTCAATGTCACGCCCCTGCCCTCGCTCATCCGAGCCTTTCCCATGATTTTTACTCGCAGGTTTCTCGGCCGACCAGTAGCTGTTAGAGGAGGTGACGCCTCGAGCAAGTTTTGTTGGTCTCGTAATTCGTCGCTTCCATACCATGCGCTGCCAGCCCTCACCGCCAGCCTCCTGATGCCGCAGACTTGGGAGCCACCGCGTCACCATCGGTCAAGCCCGGCACTGACGAGATTCCTATTAGCAAATTTTCTTTGTTGAGTCATGCATAATAATCGAGGTTTCCATCTTCGAAACTTAAGAACGGATCCCCATTATTATTTTTCGTTCCTGTATTGAATGTGACAAATATATTATCTGGGTTTGAATATTGCATCATATCAATTTCAGAAACTTTCTTTAAAAAAAAAAAAAAATTCCATTTAGGATAGATTGCATTCATTTTAATTTCCTAATTTAGAATTGCACATCTAGAAACCATGCGGTAATTAGGAAATTACCTAATTTAGATTGACTTAATATAAATTATTTCCTAATCAAAATTAGGTAATCACATATTTTAGGTAATTTTCTATTTTAGTTTAAAATAAAATGAAAAAAGAAAAAAAATGACATGCATATGTCACGTAGAATTAATTGCATTATTGCCATATCATCATTGACCTGTCATCATAATATCCATGTCACTATATTTCCATGTCAGAGGATTCACGCCATTGATTATCATATTAGGCTTATTCTCAATTCTTTTGGCCATCATTAGAATTGGGTAGCACATCGATTGTATGCCACATGTCATTAGTAAATTTAGGATCACATTATAGTTTAATTTTCATTAAAAAGGTGTTGAAACCTAAATTTTACTACTTTATTTAGGACTTAATCACATATAAAATTAGGAATTAATCGCTAAAAAAGGGGATAAGTAAATAGTTAAGTAAATAATTTTCATTAAAATGTATAGTGTATGTTTTTATTAAAATCCATTACGCGTAGACATTAGGAGCATTTACATAACTATCACTAATTATTAAAATTATTTTAAAAAATTAAATTAGAAAAAAAAAAAGAAAAAGCGCGGATTGGGGTAGGCCCAATCCTTTTCGATCCTCCTCTCATCTGTATTTTTTGCTGCCTGGGCCCAAGCTCAGCCTCTCTTCTCTTATCCCTGAGCCCGGCCCCTTCTCTCTTTTCTTTCCCCCCTCATGCCAACCACGCTTCTGCCAAAAATAAGGAAGAAATAAGCAGAGTACGAACAGAGGAGACAGGGGATCGCCACGGAGCAGATGGCGGCATGATCCGCAGGTCGGATCAGTCCGGTCGGCAATCTGGTGGTGGCAGGGGCCATGCGCGCCTGCTGGTCGCCCTTAAAAGAGAGGAGCTCGCTCATTTGTAAGGGAGAGTTTTTCTAAGCGAGAGGGAGAGAGAGCTAGCCAGAGAAAGCGAACGAGAGAGAGAGAGAGCGAGCTAGAGAGAGGAGGCTCCAGAGGAAGTGAGCGAGCTTGAGGGCGAGGGCAAGCTCGGAAAAAGGGATTGCTCCTCTTCTTCCTCGGGGCTGGACAGAACAGGGCGAAGAGACAGCGAACGGAGAGTGGGAGACCCGAGCGACTGAGAAGAGCGGGAGAGGACATCTCAGCCGCGTGCAGACCCATCCGACAACCTTCCCAGCGACGTCCTCAAGCTGAACAGGTAAGCTCGGCTCTCCTCGCGTTTGTTTTGGCGTGCCGGGCTGGAGCTCGTGGTCGTTCGGCTCACACGTGCTCCGGCCCTCGTCGCTTTTATATTACGTTTCCATAGCCATTGTATGTCGTGCGTCGAGGCCTCCGGTGGACATTTTTGCTTTGTGTTCTTGTTTCGGCAATACTAGAAACCGCGAGCCAGCTAGTGGTCAACGGCGACCGGTGTCGGTCGGACCGAACGACCGACGCCGGACAGTGGCTCCCGGTGGCGCTGGTTCGGGCAGGAGAGCTGCAGGTGAGTGTTCGATGAGGAGAGGTGAGTCGTCAAGGAAGAAGGAAGAAGACAGGCGTAGAGAAGAAGAAGAAGAAGAAGAAGAAGAAGAATAATAAAAAAGGAGAAAATGCAGAAAAAGTGAAAAAATGGAGAAATAGCAAAACAAAAATGGCTTCCGGCGCGTAGAGAATGCGCGAGGAAGAAGAAGTCCAAGAGAAGAGAAAAAGTAAAAGGAAAAGAAAAGAAAAAGAAATAAAAAGAGGTGATGAAAGGAAATGAAAAGACATAAGGGAGGGGAAGAGAGGACAGTGGATGGAGACCTTCGGTGAAGAAGACGTGAAGAATGAGGAGTGCAGCAGAAAAGACAAAATAGGGAAAAGACAAAAAAAAGAGAAGAAAGAAAGAAAAAATAGAAAATTTAAAAAAAATAATGAAAAACTAAAAATTTTAGAAAAATTTATCAGACTGGGTCGGATCCAGGTTTGGGCAGGGTCAGCGAGTCGGATCTGGTTTATCCGATCCAAACCCGCTCCCTCGAATATTATAATATTAAACATTTCAAAAGAAATTAAAAAATTAAAAAATTAATAAAATAATAAAAATAATAAAAATTCAAAATTTTTTCCGAAGATTAAAAATTCAGAAAACATTAAGAAATTCAAAAAATTGTAAAATCTAGTTTTTTTGGGAAAATTCGAAAATTCATTGTTTTCATAAAAAAATCGAAAAATCCGAAAAATTCCAAAAAAATTCTAAAAAAAATTGAAATTCCTTGAAAAGGTTAAAATTAATCTTTGGAGTGATTTTCTCCTAAAAATAGGAAGCCTTTCAATTTGGAATTATGCTCAAGGTTGACTAAACCCTTAGGGCTCTACTTTATTTCAATTGTCCTTGACTCCTTAGGGACAAATGTCTTTGAATGCATAGTTTTGTTATATTGAGTTTAGCTTCCCTTTAGTTTAGTTAGGATTAGCATTTATCTTTTTCTTAGTGTTAAATCTTTGCTATCCCATGACATGCATTCAATGTTTTCCTTGATTGCCGATTGTTATGTTGATGACTGTGCACCCGCATGATTACCTCATGTGTTAGTGCATAGGCTTAAAATTAGTCTAGAATGCCTTGTAAAAAAAAATAAAAATGAACAATATTTGGTATCGAAATGGCACTAATTAGTTAATTAGTGTAATCAAGTTCCTGATCCTAGATTCTTTAGTTGCGTAGGAAGTTGGGTATACTTTCACGCCTCACTTAGTTTCTAGCCAATCCCAACAAACTAGTGGTTACTCCTTATTATGAAAGTCTTAAGAACACTCTAATGTCACGCGAGGTATGGATTTGGGAGGGCCCGTGCCTAATCATAAGCCATATGCTCGGTTTTTAGATAATATCCCTAAACCTACTCCCTTTCTTGAGGGGTAGGTCAAAAAGGAAAAACCCCAAATAAATTAATTGATATAGCAATTAGAAATCATGTTTAGTTCAAGCATTTATTATTTACTGAACATTTTGCAGAAGAATTGGTGTGATGGACTTAATGGAGGTTTTGCTTTGCTTGAGATGTTGACCATGTCTAAGAGCATCGTCCCTTGCCAAAAGAAAGCTTATTTCCCGGCAATGGATCGAGCTTTGACGACTCATATCTTGCCAGTTTTAACTCCAATGAACCAACGTCAGTCCCAATTGAAATGGTGCTTGCATGATGCTTATTTATACGAGTTAAAAGATGTCCGTTGTCCTTTTTCTAGGACGTCATATGTTTTAAGTTGAGAAATCCATCAACCACTAAAATTAGATTGTAATATGACCTTGATAAATGCTAAGCTTCAAGTGGTTGGAAGCTATGAAGCATGGACACGTTGCACGTGCTTCCGTGTTGTGTCCGACACGTGTTGGAGCGTGTCGGACATGTTGACTTGCTTGGACACGCAATCAACGCGTGTCGGATTTTTCGACACTTGATCAATTTTTCTCGACACATTTTCAAACGCATGTCCGGAAGACGATAGAGGGTGGAGGTGAGGGCGAGGGAGCAGAGATGAGGCCACGAGCAACGGTGGGCTTGTGACGGCGAGAGAAAGAGCAAAGACTGAGGCAAGGGCCGCCACTATGATGCTACGATGGATCGGTGACGAGGCTGCAGTTGCGAAGGAGGAAGGGCTGGAGGCAAGCTGGTGAATGATTGTGACGAGGATCGAGAGCGAGCAAAGATCGAGAGGAAGAGGAGAGGAAGGGGGTCGTGCGGCGAGGAGGAGGAGGAGGGCGTTGGCTAGAGTTTTTGAGAAGGAAACTCAAAAAGAATAAAAAAAATGGGGATTCTATGGACTTGGTGTGATTTTTCTTTGGCAAAATTCCAAATAAGGATCCGAAGTGGACCAATTTTCTCAAATAATGACTTGAAATTAACTTTCGTCGGATAAAGATTTAAAGTAAACCCATTGTCTCAAATAAGAATCCGAAGTGGTTGAATTAATTCCAAATAAGAACCCGAGCTTGCCGGTTAGCAAAATATTCGCTGGCTATCAAGTATGTGACATTTCGACGATTGGAGTTTGGGTAATTTTGTCCAAAAAAATATAAGGAAAATTAACAAATCGTAAAACAGAAAAAAAAAACCCTAGGTTTTCTACAATCTCCCCGTTCCTTGTACCTGTTCTCTGCAAAGTTAAAGACTGAAGTTTTCCCTATTCATTGTACCCATCTTCCGCAAAGTCGAAGACCTAAATTTTCCGTCGGTTGAGGCACGAATTAAAAAAAAAGAAGAAAACCATATGTGTCTTTCTTTGTTTGCGGAGACCCATGAATTAAAAAACAAGAAGAAAACCATATGCTTCTTTCTTTGTTTGCGGAGACCCAAATTCTCCACCGGTCGAGCAAGGCGAGGAGTAATGAGAATCAAGTCACAACGACGATTGAGTAACGATTTGGTTGAGGAACAAGGGAGAAGAAAAAAGAAAATGTAAATATCTAAATGAATAACCTAAACTTAATTAATTTAAAATTTTTCATTTTTTCCAATCACAAATTTATGACAAAATTGCTTCTATTTTAATTGATAGAAAATGTCTACCGGCAAGCTAAGGTCCTTAATAGAGATTAACGTGATCACTTTAGGTCCTTATTTGATATAAAATTCATTTCAGGTCATTTTCTGAAACAATAGATTTACTTTGGGTCCTTATTTAACACGAAATTTATTTTGGATCTTTATTTGATAAAATAAATTTATTTTAGGTCCTTATTTGAAATTTTTTTTTTTTTTTTTTTTTTTTTTTTGGAGAGAGGGGGAAGTGATAGCTTATCAGATGGTAGGGGAGGGAAAGAAAAGAGAAATAAATTTGGGGGAGGGGGAGAGACGAGGGACAGAAGGGAGTGGGGGAGGGGGTTGATTTTTAATTTTGGAGAGAGGGGGAAGTGACAGTGTGTCAGGTGATGGAAATAAAAGAGAAAATAAACTTGGGGTTGCGGTTGGGGTTGGGGTTGGGGTGGCAAGAGACGAGGGAAAGAAATGAGTTGGGGCAGGGGTTGGGGGTGGACCCAACGATGAGATTTTTTTTTTTTTAATTGGAAAAATAAATAAATGAGATTAAATATTAATTTCAAAAAGTAAAAATATTGAATGTTGAATGGTAAATTTTGGTCATTATAGAAGATCATGGATTTATTTAAATAAGTTGATTCAAATTCCTTATTTTCATTAATAACTTTTGTCAATTTATTAATATCATTAGTGTAAATTCATTATAGGCTTTTTTTAATAATTATTTATAAATTTGAATCAAATTAATTAAAAATAAAAATATTTATTTAATATACAACGTATCCCAATGTGTTGGGATTTTTTATTTTTGAGAAACGACATGTCGTGTCGTGTCGTGTCGTGTCGTGTCGTGTCGTGTTGTGTCGCGTGTCGCATGTCGGTGTTACTTAGGTTGGAAGAGCCTCATTTGATTCTAACTGCATCATCGACAACCATAAGAAGTGAAGGAAAGAATAGTGATATCTTAAATTCACATTGCTTTAAGATGACACAATGTACATGCAGAAGTTTTATTTCTTCTCTCATAACAATTGGAGTACCATAAAGGTAAATAAGTACCTTCGATACACTGAACAATTACACTCTTGATCCGGACATAGCAAGTTCAATGTTCAAACACATGGATGTGGCAACTCATGTGTATTTGTAGAGATTAGTCGAGCCAAAATGTTTGAACATCATCTATGGTGATCAACACTATGATTGTTAACTTACTTATTATAGCGAGATCGTAGGGGATGAGGATGCGGAAATCGGGGTGTTGATTGAATGCAAGAAGAGGTGGATTACAGTTTCCATGCAGAGCACCTTGCTCATGTGATTACATGTTTGGTTGCATAAACTAAATACTTTATTTAGTTCAGTTTTAGGGAAAGTTTTTGGGGAAATGTAAAAGACTTTAGCCTGAAGGGTTTTCTTGAAAAACAGAGATTGTATAGTACATATGTCTAAAATCGGCCAACTTGAAGCCAAATAATTTGGGTAAAAAATTATGAATAGAGAAAAACGTCCAAGAAAATACAATTCCACCAACGCAAATGACGTGAGTGATAGGTCTGAGTGAAGAGGGTGAGCTAACTGAGCGAAAACTAAAGAGGGCCAGCTAGTGAATGAAGCACGGAGTCAAGTGGAGCGACGAATGAAGTGCAGCGTTGTGTGGGGGAATTAAAGCGAAGAGGCGGAGGCTCTTGTGCGAAACTTGGAGAAGTGAAAGTAGAGTCAGGGTTTTATCTTTCAAAAGGGGCAAAATCGGACTTTTAGTAAGCTTTTGAGAGCGAAAAAAGGCAATTGACGAAATTTCATTAATTAATGGAAGTCTCCTTCCGAAAAGGCTAAAAACTTAAGACAGGTGAGGACTTGCATCATACTTTTAGCTTTGCTAAGGCTAGTTTTTTCACTAAGGTAGGGGCAAAAAACTTTATGAAAAACTCTCAATTTCTACTAAGGGTCTTTAAAGGCTCAAAGACACAAATAATTCTTAAATTTTGACCCAATACGCAATATGATCAATAAATTTTAGCCTAATATGCAATGCTATCTATTATCTTTTAATTTGTTTAATATGGTCTTTAAACTTTTAACACATGTTCAATTTAATCTCTAGACCGCATAAAATGTTCAATGTTGTTGTTGAACTTAAATTAATAAAATGACAATATTGAGTATTTGCAATCTAAAGATTAAATTGAACATATACCCAAAGTCTATGGATCATATTAAACAAATCAAAAGTTTATAAACAACATTGCATATTATGCTAAAATCTAGGGACCCCATTAAATAAATTTATAACTTGGAAACAATATTATATATTTAGTTAAAGTTTAGGAACTATTTATATCATTATCTTTGT
Source organism: Eucalyptus brandiana (assembly GCA_014182725.1). Classification (NCBI taxonomy): domain Eukaryota; kingdom Viridiplantae; phylum Streptophyta; class Magnoliopsida; order Myrtales; family Myrtaceae; genus Eucalyptus; species Eucalyptus brandiana. The sequence continues at coordinate 39,501,384 of CM024669.1, forward strand.
TAAGGATCAATTTGTATGTCCCTTAACATTGACAGTGATGTTTCCCTTTTGTTGTACTTTAATGTTTTATTTTTGCAAACTGATAAAATGCAACTTGGACCGCCCTAACTCTCATATAAAATTCCCAACCACTATGCATACGTTTAGTAAAAATCATTATAATCTATAGTCCCCACATCATGCCGAAGACTACCATCCTACTCTCTATTTCCGTCTTTATATAGTGATAATCTCTCTCTCTCTCCCTCTCTCTCGCGGCAGCTGAAGCAGCGACAACACTAAGATTGCTACTGCTGCTGCTGAATCATGGAGAACGGTAAGCAGCCACTCCTCTCGCCAGCCGAGATGGCGGACCGAGCCGATCATGATGTCGGTGGCAGCGGTGGCGGCGGCGGCAACCATGCCCGCGACCAGCAGGGGATCATTGCGCACCAGCCGCTCTCAACCACTGTCAACCACGCCTTCACCTTCACGCCACAGGCCGACGACATTCCCCCGATCAAGGGGCCCGGCGACTTCCTCCGGGAGTTCGCCAGGGAGTCCAAGAAGCTGTGGTTCCTTGCTGGCCCAGCCATCTTCACCTCCCTCTGCCGTTACTCCCTTGGCGCCATCACCCAGGTCTTTGCTGGCCATGTTGGCACCCTCGAGCTCGCCGCCGTCTCCGTCGAGAACTCTGTCATCGCCGGCTTCTCCATGGGTCTCATGGTATATGTGTAGATTATGCGTTCGCGTATCACTGTAACTGACATGACTATAGTATACATGCCCACATCTCAGTTCTGCGCGCAGAAGATAAAATGATTTTTTTCTTAAATAAGTTCCGAGAATCCACACATATAGCTTAGTCCGACTGTCGGTTCGGGTTCGCGTGCCGTGTACGGGATAATGAATTTGCTTGCAATGAATCTGGCAGCTTGGGATGGGAAGCGCGCTAGAGACGCTGTGCGGGCAGGCTTACGGGGCGGGGCAGTTGGACATGATGGGCATATACCTGCAGCGCTCCTGGGTCATCCTCAACACGACGGCAGTAGCGTTGTGCTTCTTGTACATCTTCGCGGCGAAGCTCCTGCGGCTTATAGGGCAGACGGAGGCGATCTCGGAGGAGGCTGGGATGTTCGCGGTCTGGATGATACCGCAGCTGTTCATGTACGCGATGAACTTTCCAATCGCCAAGTTCCTGCAGGCGCAGAGCAAGATCATGGTGATGGCGGTCGTCGCCGGGGTGGTGCTGGTGCTCCACACCGTGTTCAGTTGGCTGCTGATGCTGAAGCTCGGGTGGGGGCTTGTCGGGGCCGCCGTTGTGCTCGACGCGTCGTGGGTGGTCATCGTGGCAGCCCTGCTCGCCTACATATTCAGCGGCACGTGCGGGAGGGCGTGGACGGGGTTCTCCTGGAAGGCGTTCGAGAACCTGTGGGGGTTCGTGAGGCTGTCCCTGGCTTCGGCCGTCATGCTCTGGTAACAAGTTTTGCTTAACATCTTAACGATCTCTGTCGCTGCGAACTCGTCTTTTAGCATCACTAGCATTAGGGTCGTGGTTGCTAGCTAGAGAACAAGCTACAGATGCGTTTAGGGCCAGTTCGAATTCTGCAAACAAGACTTGTCAAAACAGTGAAGACTAATGGTTAGCATTAGGGTGGTTGCCCGCCTTCCTCGGTGTTTCATAGAACGGTGAAGACTAATGGTTAGCGACAAGATAAACTTGTCAAAACACGCTGTCTCCTCCTCCTCCTACCTCTACCAGTCTTGAACATTGACAATTGAGGGAAGCTTTGACAGTTTGGACTTTTCTGCTCTCCACCTAGAGACGAGCCGGCCATTTTGGAATTCGGCGGGGTCAATGCACGATTTTTAAACCACGTGGGCCATTCATTATTGGAATCTCGCGGACGATGGAGACACAGATGGTCTGCCGTGTTCCGTGCTCATCTCATATGTATAAAGATGCTTTTACCTTAAAGTCATCGGAAAAAGATTTTATAGAAAATGAAGAGGACCGGCAGAGAGTTTACCTCGACCTTTAATTACATATGTCTTAATCATATAATTAGATTGAGGGGAGTTAATGCAGCATCTGTGAGACGTAACCTTTGAAATTGACATCTCTTCAATTGAATTTCACGTGCATTTTTCTTTTCATTTCTCTTTTTATCTTCTTGTTGTGGCAGCTTGGAGGTTTGGTATTTCATGGCGCTCATTCTCTTCGCGGGTTACTTGAAGAATGCAGAGGTTTCGGTGGACGCCTTGTCCATCTGGTATAGTTCTTCCCCATCCTTATTTAAGCCTTCTTTCTTCTGGGTTATCAATTCATTCTTGAGAAGCAAAATGGCCAGATCAGTTGAGAAATGCAATAGATACGAATAATTGGAGTGGGGACATGTCAATTTAATTTCGAACCATTTTCTATACGGCCTCTAAAATTAGCCTGCTTTTTCTTTGGCAGCATTTTCTTTTTTTCTTTTTTCGTTCTTTTCGAGGAGAAGAAAAAAAGCGGCTTTCGATATCACTGACGATTCCAAAGTGAGAAAACGGGGTTACAATCTGCGTCGCTTCCTGCAAGAACCGTAATTGACTAACGATAGGAATACATGGCCACCATTACCGAACCTAGGAGAATAATCTCCAAACCTAGAATGGCGGTGACTGTTCGGTTCACTCCAGCTCTTCTTGATAAGGACAATCGTTATCCGTATGTCCCACGCTTTGCTTCTAGAACTGGGTTTACTAGGAATTGTTCTGTAGTGATGAATCAAGGCTAAAGTTCCACGAGATTTTCCATTGAAGATGCAAAGTTTAAGAAATTCTTTAGATGCGCTTGAGGTTTCATGCGTTTTCACCTGATTTGCCCTCGTGATTTTAGTTATCTTTTACAGTAGAGATTGGCTGAATTAGCACGCGTATATATATACAACACCAGATAGCAAGTGATGTAATCTTGAAGTGCCCACCTACCAGTTTGAAAGAGAGAGAGAGAGATTGAATCACCGTGAAACGCGAGAATATGGCATTCGCTTGATTTGCACTGATAACCTATTCGGTTTCTGTGACATCACGAGTCGAGAAGCATGATAAGGTTTCATCTGCTGAAAAGTCGCAACTTATTTCTAGGATGTGCACTGTTCTCTTTACCTGTAGGTTCAATTGATTGGCAAGGTTCCATCGTCATTAGTCGTTCGTCGTTTTTCTCCAACGTTTTTGTAGAGCACCAAACATCCTATCATTGTTCAGATGAAATATCTTACTCTCATCTTTCTTCTTTGTCGTGTATTCATTGTCTTCTTCTATTTCTGGTTCAGTTAAAGGAGAACGGTAAAGCTGCATTTTTTTAAGACGGGGATTTGTTATGAGTTGCGTATATAGGACCCACAAACATGACACATGTTTCTATTCGGTAACTGTAGTATACATTTTTTGGTTGTTTACATTTGCTAACAGGGTTAGAATGTAATTGGATAAGAGTAATGTGATTGAGGGCGCAGTTCGATTCTTGGTTCTGATGTTTGATTTGAGGCGCTGTATCTGATGTTGCAGCATGAACATACTGGGGTGGACACTCATGGCGGCTCTTGGAATGAATGCAGCCATAAGGTTGGTACTAGAATCGTAGGCCCTTGGAAAAATCTCTCTGCATCTGAAATGGTTCCCTGGTCATGCAGTGTGAGGGTGTCAAATGAACTCGGAGCAGGTCATCCAAGAACGGCAAAGTTCTCGCTCATAGTGGCAGTGATCTCCTCGTTCATGGTTGGTCTGGTCTTGTCGGCGATCTTGCTTGCCACTCAGGACGTATATCCATCCCTATTCTCTAGCGACTCATCCGTCCAGGCTCTGGTCAAGGAGCTCACGCCAGTGCTGGCCTTGTGCATCGTCATCAATAACTGCCAACCGGTGCTCTCGGGTAGATTTGCCAGTCTTTCTCTCCTCTTTTTAGCTTTCACTTTGCCAACTACACAAATCTTAAATGTGCGACGGTGCTCCCACTCTCCTTAACAGGCGTGGCCGTCGGAGCTGGATGGCAAGCCGCAGTTGCATATGTGAACATTGCCTGCTATTATCTGTTTGGAGTTCCCCTGGGTCTGATCTTTGGCTTTAAGCTGAACTGGGGTGTCAAGGTAAGTTTCCTTCTGCGCTCAATCATCTTGGAAGTAACAGTTCGACTCTTTGCAGTAATTTTACCGCTGATTTGATAAACTAAAAGCAATGCAAGATAGTCAAAGCTGATCGCTCATTGATATGCAGGGGATCTGGTGCGGAATGTTGATGGGTACAGTAGTGCAAACATGTGTGCTCATCTTCATGGTTTATAGGACGAACTGGAACAAAGAGGTAAAACGGCTTATTTATGCCTCTGTATGTTCAACGATATGAATGCTTCAGGAATAGGTCGAAGCTCATCGCTGTCTCTGCGCTTTCAGGCTTCTATTGCTGAAGAAAGAATAAAAAGGTGGGGAGGTCCTTCTGAAGACCAGCGACTCGCAGCAGCGAACGACTTAGAGAAATGAGACGGAGCCCAATAACTCACCAGGAACGAAAGAATTTTGGCGGAGATGACCCTCATGTTGGAAATATCCTATAATATGGGCTTACATTAATTAATTGATTTTCTATTTTAAATAATTGGGTTAATGGATATTTCAATATTTGTTGAACCCTAAAGTGATCTGATTGAATTGGGTATTGGCATCTATTGATAACGAGCTAGTTGAGCAAAGAAAGTGTAGGCAATTGTGTGTTTGTGAAGCCCGTAATGGGAAGGGGCAGTTGACACGCTTTGTTGATTAGGGTTTTTGCTAGGTCCCCTCTCTAGCCTATAAAATGGTAAGTTATACCTATCGTTCTTTAATCCCATTGAAAGTTTGCTATATCGAAATAGGTCATAGAGAGGAAGATGCGGTATTCGATAGATCCCCGATTATCGAGTGATCTATTTTTCTTAAAGTGAAACAATAGCTCAAACAGGTACGCTTTAATTCCGTTGTATTTATTGATCTGGTGTTTTACAATAATATATGGATCCATTTTTCTTGATTGATTAGTTGTATATGTGAATAAATTTTCTACATGTGGTATCAGAGCTTGTCATATATGATTGTAGAACCCAAATTTTATCTTTTTATGGACAAATTCGAAATTTTCCTCTTTGAGCCAAATATAGGCATTATCTTTCCTGTGGATTTTTTTGCTTGATTGATCTGAAACCATAGGGCTTTTGTTCTACATGTTGAGATCTTTTCAACCATATATAATTTGTATAATTTCATTGAGAATTGAGAGAGAATTTTAAATTTGAAATTCTAGGGTTTATACATGAAAAGTTCTAGAATTTTCAAATTACTTGCAATTGGTTGATGTTCATTGTAAATCGTTGCATGAGCATTGTTATATATATGTTTTAGTATCTTTCGATAGCAATAAAGAAAGTTCCTTGGGCTCCATCTCCCATGGCAAAGATTGTTTCTTTTTTCGGTGTTCAAAAGGGTCAATCCTGAGTAAGTGCCCATGTTTGATCACCCTTTTCTTGTTTTCTTTAGAGATCCAAAATCTTGTGGCAGAATTCTTTAGATGCAGCTTGTGCAGTGATCGTTTTGTTTGGAAGAGAGAATTTTTTATTTATTTTTAACTGGCTGCTTGAGATTTTTGGGTTTTGGGTTGCTATGTATGGTGCAATTGGAGTGATTGTCTCGTATATATATAGAAAAAGTTCTAAAATTTTAAGTTAGATTCTAGTGTTACCTTCGATTTTTATTCAACGGTAGCAACAGTTGGTTTAGAGATTATTGTAGCGATTGTTTGTTCCGCTCGGACGAGTGGTTAGGGTTTTCGCCTTCTCTTCCTCCCGCCTCGTGCTTCGGTGCGATTGTGCGTACGGGGTTTTGTGCGTTTGCATTAGGTTCTTGCACCTCTTTCCTTTTCCTTGATTGCCGCTTTGCCGTTTTACTCGGTGGACCAAGATTACGCATCAATTGATCCACGTACGCAATGGGTGACGCTTATGGGGTGCTTTGTAATAAAGTTGAGATTCGTGCCCTATTTTTCGTTGATTTGGGTTATTTCTATATTAAGTAGTTAGTGAGTCGCTGAAACTTTGGGGCTATGGTACTCCCTATAGTCTGGAAAAGAGAACCAATAGTTAAGATTTCTCAAATTGTCGGGATATCAAAATTTAACGATGGAAATAGTCGGTTTTTGCTTTTCACATGCAGTGCGTGCATCTTGTTGCTAGATTCTAAATGAAACCGCTGTTTTAAGGCTTCATTATGATTTCTCCATAAATATGTTGATTGTGGGGTGAGCAAAAGACCAAACTGTGATTTTTGTTTGTACGAGCTGTTTTATGCTAAGTTATCTGTCTGGATTTGTTGGGTTTATAGTTGATTTGCTGAGTAATGTGGCATGACCAGCAAATTCCAAACTTGCAAATTCTAATCTTTTTGCAAATTGCTCGCACGGCTCCTACGATGCATTGGTGTTTTATTGATTAAGGTTTAAAATTCCATTGAAGGCGATACAATGAAACCAAGAGTTTTGTGAATCGAGATCCAGATGTATATAGATACAAACAAGAGGATGTTATTTATCAAAAAAAAAAAAAAATTAGGATTAGGCTAGAGAGATGTAAAAGAGTGGAAGAAAAGTCCATAGTCTACTGTGTAGTGCTTTGTGGAAACCCCAGGTTCAAAAAGGGAAAATCGTAGATTGTGCATGATGAGAAGCACATGAATGTTTTTTTTTTTTTTTTTTTTTACATGGGAATTATGTTTTAAATCTATTCATTTGTAGCTTCTTTTATTTTTATTGTAATCTTTGGACCGGTGACTGACGGAAGATTATAGCGTCAAAATACAAATTAATCAATATTACTGAAAATTCTAGCAAACCAAACGGACCATTCATGTCTTTTTGTGTGGTTTTATCACGAGTCATCGGAGTGGACTGTCTTAACATGATTGAGGTTTAGAAGTTCTTTTTATAGAGATTTTGCTTGATCTCTTGTGGGTTTCATGCTAACATGCATGTAGGATACTTCTAAATTCAGATGATATGATTGTGTCAAATAGGTGGAAATTGAGTTATTGCATGACTACGTAATTTCCCAAATTTAAAAGATGCTAAATTTAAACATGCCAACCAAGGGTTGATAGTGAGGAAGTGTGAGATAAAGATTGTCCTCATGACTTTTTGATGTAATGGTTACTGATAGCTACGAAATTTTTGGCTCCCTTTAATTCTAGTAACCATTCGTAAAATTTTTGGCTCCCTTTAGTTCTAGTAACCATTCATATCCATTCTTGTTTTGCCATGAGTCCGAAATATTAAAATAATAATTAAAAAAAATTGTGGCAAAAATTGTTGCTTGATAAATGCAATATGATCTTGGGAAGTACATGTCGTAAAGTGCTTCATATTGTTAGATGAATTTTGGGCATATATTTGTTGAAGTTCCTTATTGATAAAAAATTAGTATATACAATTGCCCGCCCAAAGGGGTTATTGTGTATATTAATTTGAAAATTGCATGAAGATAAATTCCAAAATTAAAAGATGGGGATGTATGACTCAAAAAGATTTATCGCCCAAAGGGAATAAATTTTTGAAAGTTATATGTAATTCCCTCTATATTGATATATTAGAAATGAATGATGGGGATGTGTGACTCAAAAGGTTTATCGCCTAAAGGGGATAAATTTTTTAGAGTTATGTGTAATTCCCCTCTATGTTGAGATAATTGAGATATATATATAATTTAAAGGATTTGTCTGCCCAAAGGGATTGATCCTTGAAGATTATATGTAATTCTCTTTTATCGTCTCTATATATTGATATCATGGAGATGTATAATTTAAATGATTTGTCTGCCCAAAGGGGATGGATCATTGATAATTATATCCTTATTGTTGCTTTATAAACTTCATGCTATGAAAAATAATTGTGCATTATACACTCTGCCCAAAGGGGAATTTATAATGTACTAATTATTTTTGTTAAAATATTTATTGCCCATAATTGATCTAATTGCATTATGTGTGACAAACAGTTATCTTTACTATAAACAACAAAGCTACGATTGAAATGTTAATTGGATCAAATATTATACTATTAAGGACTTGGTCAAAAAAGGGAAACATTGTAATTGAGAATATTAGAACTAAGTCCATATTGGCTGATCCTCTAATAAAAGGCTTACGACCTATTTTATTTAAAGAACTTGTAAAGAATATGGGTGTTTTAGATTCTTTTGATTTCTTTTGTTAGTGGGAGTTATACAAATTGTATTTCTGGATATTATAGTTATATACAGATTGATAATGCTTTTATGATGTTTATTAAAGCATTTATTTTAATAATTGTTATTATTGATTATATTGTTATTTTTTCTCCTGTTGACTGAGAAATGAAAGTATAAAACAGTATCTTTAAACAAATTTTAGTTTAAAGATGACTGGATGTCACTGATTATGATATCTTATGTTGGATTGTGACATAATTGTGCAATTTCATGTTGTTTAGAAATCGCACCGAGGCAATTTCATGTTGTTTAGAAATTGCGCTAATGCGATTTCATGTCGTTGAGAAATTGCATTGAGGACCGATAAGAAATAATGTATATCTTGATCACATGTTGGCACTATTTCTTATTACACTACTAGGCCCATAATTCATGAAAATATAACACTTATTATATGTGATTATGGAAGGTCTTGTGTTGTGGTATTTTCTTAACACATTGATCTCCATAGTCCTATATTGAGGTTATATAGGATTGGATTGGTATTGAGATGCCATTATTGGAATATTATTTTTTAAAAAGTTGTGGCCACATAAAACAAAATTTTCAGTTATTAACCCGATAGTGTCGTTTTCAATATAAAATCTTTTTCAAAATAAAATAAGTTAATTAATATAGCCCAAGTGGGAGAATGTTGGAAATATCCTATAATATGGGCTTACATTAATTAATTGATTTTCTATTTTAAATAATCGGGTTAATGGATCTTCCAATATTTGTTGAACCCTAAAGTGATCTGATTGAATTGGGTATTGGCATCTATTGATAACGAGCCTAGTTGAGCAGCAAAGTGTAGGCAATTGTGTTTGGAAGCCCGTAATGGGAAGGGCGGGTTGACACGCGCTGTTGATTAGGGTTTTGCTAGGTCTCTAGCCTATAAAAGGGTAAATTATACCTATCAGTTGCTTTAATCCCATTGAAAGCTGCTATATCGAAATAGGTCATAGAGAGGAAGATCTGGTATTCCGATAGATCCCTGATTATCAGAGTGATCTATTTTTCTTAAAGTGAAACAATAGCTCAAATAGGTACGCTTTAATTCCGCTGTATTTATTGATCCTGGTGTTTTACAATAATATATGGATCCGTTTTTCTTGATTGATTAGTTGTATATGTGAATAAATTTTCTACACCTCATTGTAGCCAGTCGTAATTTGACCAGGCAACTCATGAGATGCGAGCATCTATCGCCGGATTCATTTGCTGTTCAACAAATTATGACGGCTTTTTGAGACTTGATTGACCCCCAAATTTCGAGAGAAACCTCCGTCGCACGAGTTATTTAGTCATTCTGAGTCCATTGCAATATTTAACAAGCCATTTTATGTTTTTTTCATCTCGCTAGTGATTGAAAATCTTGGTTGATCAATCATCCTTAATTTGAAATACTAATTCTTCACGTCTATACTCTGTCCAGAAAATCAATTCGCAGCATCATGGGAAGTCCAGAGGGGCCAGAATCACCCGAAAATGGCGAATGTCATTACTCGAGAACTGTAGTTACTGCACTCAAACGCGCATTCAGTCCTCATAAAGCGTACCCAAGTTTATGCAAAATTACGTTGCCGTATTACTTGCCCACTCATTAACGGGAAGAGTGACGCGGAGAAGATGCCGTGTTTTACTGTTTTGCAAGTAAGTCCTGATTCTTCAGAACATGAGACCCAGAACAAAGTCCCCCTCTCACTTTCCTGATCTTGCCCAGCACTCCGTAACTTAAACTACTATGTCCCTGACTCTTGCCAACTAATTTCCAACTCCTCCGGCAGCAATTGTATTCGTCATGACCAAAAGAAAGGGAAAGAAGGAACAGCAAAAGTATATGTGAGCCCATCTGTGCGATTCCGTTATTGATATTTTGCTGCGTGAGAAATACTTTTCCCACTTGAATAGGAGTCCGCCGTGTATCGACACGAGGGATTAAATATACCGGCCCTCGCTTGAACTAGAGTGTCGCCCAGAAATCATTAGCCAACAAGTATCGCTCGGAATCTACATTAATTTACAACGACAATTTTGAGCGCTCAAAAATATGCTTCTCATGTTTTGATGACATTTTTTAGGATGATAGATTATCTATTCTGAATTTACAAACTCTTTTGCGCTTAAGGCCGATGACCTCATAAAATGTTCATATCTTTTGAGAAAGATTTTGCATGATTATTTTGCCTATTCAAGTTATCAATTTCCATGGAGAATTTATTTTGTTCGGCAACCCATGAATGTTTTATTTCTTTTCGAATAATTGTTGGAGTACCAAAAATGTAAATAAGTACCCTCGATACACTAATCAAGTTTGGAAAATTGCACTTCTAAAAGCATTGATTGTATATAATAAAACAATAATCAGTGCATTGCATTGTGCAAAGTCTTTTCACTTTTAGTGGCTTTGTCACTTGTTAACAAAATTCGGATTATGGTAGCAAATCTCTCATTTATTTTCATGCTAAGTAGATCCTATATTTCATAACCTTTAAAGAGATGGTTGAACAATTACACACTCGATCTGGACATAGCAAGTTTAGTGTTCAAACACATGGATGCAGCAAGTCGTATATTTGTAGGGATTAGTTGGCCAAAATGTTCAAACATCATGATCAGCACTATGATTGTTAGCTTATTTATTATAGTGGTATAGTAAGGGATGAGGATGCGGAATTTGGGGTGTTGATTGAATGCAAGAAGAGGGTGGACTACGGTTTTGTAGCAGAGCACCTTGCTCATGCAGCTGCATGTTTGGTTGCACAAACCAAATACTACATTTAGTTTGATCTTAGGAAAAGTTGTTCGGGGAAATGTAAAAGACTTTAGTCTAAAGGATTTTCATGAAAAACAAAGACTGTATAGTACATATGTCTAAAATCGGCCAACTTGAAGCCAAACAATTTAGGTAAAAAATTATGAATAGAGAAAAACCTCCAAGAAAATACAATTCCACCAACGCAAATGACGTGAGCGATAGGTCTAAGTGAAGAGGGCGAGCTAACTGAGCGAAAAAAAACTAAAGAGGGCAAGCTAGTGAATGAAGCACGGAGTCAAGTGAGTGACGAATGAGGTGCAGAGTTGAGTTGAGTCGAGAGGGGGAATTGAGCGAAGAGGCGGAGGCTCTCGTGCGAAACTTAGAGAAGGGAAAGTAGAGTCAGGGTTTTATTTTTTAAAGGGGACAAAAGTGGACTTTTAGTAAGCTTTTGTGAGCAAAAAAGGCAATTGATGAAATTTCATTTATTAATGGAAGTCTCCTTCCGAAAAGGCTAAAAACGCAAGACAGGTGAGGACTTGCATCATGCTTTTAGCCTTGCTAAGTTTAGTTTTCACCGAAGGTAGGGGCAAAAAACTTTATGAAAAACTCTCAATTTGTACTAAGGGACTTTAAAGGCTCAAAGATATAAATAATTTTTGAATTTTAACCCAATATGCAATGTCATCTATAAACTTTTGATTCGTTTAATATGATCTTTAAACTTTTGACACATGTTCAATTTAGTCTCTAGATTACATAAAATGTTCAATGTTGTTGTTGAACTTAAATTAATAAAATGACAACATTGAATAATTACAATCTAAAGATTAAATTGAACATGTACCTAAAGTCCATGAATCGTATTAAATAAATCAAAAGTTTATTAATTTTATGAACAACATTGTATATTATGCTGAAATCTAGAGATCCCATTAAATAAATTTATAACTCGGGAACAATATTATATATCCAGTCAAAGTTTAGGAACTATTCATGTCATTATCTTCATTAACGATCAATTTGTATGTCCCTCAACATTGACAGTGATGCTTTCCCTTTTACTTTAATGTTTTATTTTTGCAAACAGACAAAATCCAACTTGGACCGCCCGAACTCCCATATAAGATTCCCAACCAATATGCTAACATTTAGTAAAAATGATTATAATCTATGGTCCCCCATATCATGCCGAAGAATACTATCCCACCCTCTATTCCAGTCTTTATATAGTGATAATCTCTCTCTCTCTCTCTCTCTCTCTCGCGGCAGCTGCAGCAGCGACAACACCAAGATTGCTGCTGCTGCTGCTGAATCATGGAGAACGGTAAGCAGCCACTCCTCTCGCCAGCCGAGATGGCGGACCGAGCCGATCATGATGTCGGCAGCGGCGACCATGCCTGTGACCAGCAGGTGATAATTGCGAACCAGCCGCTCTCAACCACTGTCAACGACGCCTTCACCTTCACGCCGCAGGCTGACGACATTCCCCCGATCAAGGGGCCCGGCAACTTCCTCCGGGAGTTCGCCAGGGAGTCCAAGAAGCTGTGGTTCCTTGCTGGCCCAGCCATCTTCACCTTCCTCTGCCGGTACTCCCTTGGCGCCATCACCCAGGTCTTCGCTGGCCACGTCGGCACCCTCGAGCTCGCCGCCGTCTCCATCGAGAACTCTGTCATCGCCGGCTTCTCCATGGGTATCATGGTATATGTGTAGATGTCTGCGTTCGCGTATCACTGTAACTGCAGTAAGATAAAATGATATATTTCATAAATAAGTTCCGAGAATCCACACATATAGCTTAGTCCGACTGTCGGTTCGGGTTCGCTTGCCGTGTACGGGATAAGAATTTGCTTGCAATGAATCTGGCAGCTTGGGATGGGAAGCGCGCTAGAGACTCTGTGCGGGCAGGCTTACGGGGCGGGGCAGCTGGACATGCTGGGCATATACCTGCAGCGCTCCTGGGTCATCCTCAACACGACGGCAGTAGCGCTGTGCTTCTTGTACATCTTCGCGGCGAAGCTCCTGCGGCTTATAGGGCAGACGGAGGCGATCTCGGAGGAGGCTGGGATGTTCGCGGTCTGGATGATACCGCAACTGTTCATGTACGCGATGAACTTTCCAATCGCCAAGTTCCTGCAGGCGCAGAGCAAGATCATGGTGATGGCGGTCATCGCCGGGGTGGTGCTGGTGCTCCACACCGTGTTCAGTTGGCTGCTGATGCTAAAGCTCGGGTGGGGGCTTGTTGGGGCCGCCGTCGTGCTCGACGCGTCGTGGGTGGTCATCGTGGCAGCCCAGCTCGCCTACATATTCAGCGGCACGTGCGGGAGGGCGTGGACGGGGTTCTCCTGGAAGGCGTTCGAGAACCTGTGGGGGTTCGTGAGGCTGTCCCTGGCTTCGGCCGTCATGCTCTGGTAACAAGTTTTGCTTAACATCTTAACGATCTCTGTCGCTGCGAACTCGTCTTTTAACATCACTAGCATTAGGGTCGAGGTTGCTAGCTAGAGAACAAGCTACAGATGCGTTTAGGACCAGTTCGAATTCTGCAAACAAGACTTGTCAAAACAGTGAAGACTAATGGTTAGCGACCGTGAAGACTAATGGTTAGCATTAGGGTCGTGGTTGCCCGCCTTCCTCGGTGTTTCATAGAACAGTGAAGACTAATGGTTAGCGACAAACGAGACGTGTCAAAACACGCTGTCTTCTCCTCCTTCTACCGCTACCAGTCTTGAACATTGACAAGTGAGTGAAGCTTTGACGGTGTGGACTTTTCTGTTCTCCACCCAGAGACGAGCCGGCCACTTTGGAAGTCGACGGGGTCAATTAATGATTTTTAAACCACGTAGGCCATTCATTATTGGAATCTCGCGGACGATGGAGATACAGATGATCTGCCGTGTTCCATGCTCATCTCATATGTATAAAGATGCTTTTACCTTAAAGTCATCAAAAAAAGATTTTATAGAAAATGAAGAGGACCAGCAGAGAGTTTACCTCGACCTTTAATTACGTATGTCTTAATCATATAATTAGATTGAGGGGAGTTAATGCAGCATTTGTGAGACGTAACCTTTGAAATTGAAATCTCTACAATTGAATTTCACGTGCCTACTTTTTTTTTTCTTCTTGTTGTGGCAGCTTGGAGATTTGGTATTTCACGGTGCTCATTCTCTTCGCGGGTTACTTGAAGAATGCGGAGGTTTCGGTGGACGCCTTGTCCATCTGGTATAGTTCTTCCCCATCCTCATTTAAGCCTTCTTTCTTCTGGGTTATCAATTCATTCTTGAGAAGCAAAATGGCCAGATCAGTTGAGAAATGCAATAGATACGAATAATTGGAGTGGGGACATGTCAATTTAATTTCGAACCATTTTCTATACGGCCTCTAAAATTAGCCTGCTTTTTCTTTGGCAGATTTTTTTTTTTTTTTGTTCTTTTCGAGGAGAAGAAAAAAAGCGGCTCTCGATATCACTGACGATTCCAAAGTGAGAAAACGGGGTTACAATCTGCGTCGCTTCCTGCAAGAACCGTAATTGACTAACGATAGGAATACATGGCCACCATTACCGAACCTAGGAGAATAATCTCCAAACCTAGAATGGCGGTGACTGTTCGGTTCACTCCAGCTCTTCTCGATAAGGACAATCGTTATCCATATGTCCCACGCTTTGCTTCTAGAACTGGGTTTACTAGGAATGGTTCTGTAGTGATGAATCAAGGCTAAAGTTCGACGAGGTTTTCCATTGAAGATGCAAAGTTTAAGAACTTCTTTAGTGCGTTTGAGGTTTCATGCGTTTTCACCTGATTTGCCCCCGTGAGTTTAGTTACCTTTTACAGTAGAGATTGGCTGAATTAGCACGCGAGGTGTCCACATACGCATATATGTGTGTGTGTCTATACATATATATAATATAACCAGATATCAAGTGATGTAATCTTGAAGTGCCCACCTACCAGTTTGAAAGAGAGAGAGAGATTGAATCACCATGAAACACGAGAATATGGCATTCGCTTGATTTGCACTGATAACC
The DNA here is from genome assembly GCA_014182725.1 of Eucalyptus brandiana. Taxonomy (NCBI): domain Eukaryota; kingdom Viridiplantae; phylum Streptophyta; class Magnoliopsida; order Myrtales; family Myrtaceae; genus Eucalyptus; species Eucalyptus brandiana. The sequence continues at coordinate 39,516,429 of CM024669.1, forward strand.
TATTCGGCTTCTGTGACATCACGAGTTGAGAAGCACGATAAGGTTTCATCTGCTGAGTCGCAACTTATTCCAAGGATGTGCACTGTTCTCTTTACTTTTAGGTTCAATTGATAAGCAAGGTTTGATCGTCATTAGTCGTTTGTCGTTTTTCTCCAGCGTTTTCGTAGAGCACCAAACATCCTATCATTGTTCAGATGAAATATCTTACTCTCATCTTTCTTCTTTGTCGTGTATTCATTGTCTTCTATTTCTGGTTCAATTAAAGGAGAACGGTAAAGCTGCATTTTTTTTTAAAGACGGGGATTTGTTATGAGTTACGTACATAGGACCCATAAACATGACACAGATGTTTCTATTTGGTAACTGTAGTACACATTTTTTGGTTGTTTACACTTGGTAACAGGGTTAAAATGTAATTGGATAAGAGTAATGTGATTGAGGGCGCAGTTCGATTCTTGGTTCTGATGTTTGATTTGAGGCGCTGTATCTGATGTTGCAGCATGAACATACTGGGGTGGACACTCATGGAGGCTCTTGGAATGAATGCAGCCATAAGGTTGGTACTAGAATCGTAGGCCCTCAGAAAAATCTCTCTCGGCGTCTGAAATGGTTCCCTGGTCATGCAGTGTGAGGGTGTCAAATGAACTCGGAGCAGGTCATCCAAGAACGGCAAAGTTCTCGCTCATAGTGGCAGTGATCTCCTCGTTCATGATTGGTCTGGTCTTGTCGGCGATCTTGCTTGCCACTCAGGACGTATATCCATCCCTATTCTCCAGCGACTCATCCGTCCAGGCTCTGGTCAAGGAGCTCACGCCAGTGCTGGCCTTGTGCATCGTCATCAATAACGTCCAACCAGTGCTCTCCGGTAGATTTGCCAGTCTTTCTCTCCTCTTTTTGGCTATCGCTTTGCTAACTACACAAATCTTAAATGTGCGACGGTGGTCCCACTCTCCTTAACAGGCGTGGCCGTCGGAGCTGGATGGCAAGCCGCAGTTGCATATGTGAACATTGCCTGCTATTATCTGTTTGGAGTTCCCATGGGTCTGATCTTTGGTTATAAACTAAACTGGGGTGTCAAGGTAAGTTTCCTTTTGCGCTCAATCATCTTGGAAGTAACAGTTCGACTTTTTGCAGTAATTTTACCGCTGATTTGATAAATTAGAAGCAATGCGAGATAGTCAAAGCTGATCACTTATTGATATGCAGGGGATCTGGTGCGGAATGTTGATGGGTACAGTAGTGCAAACATGTGTGCTTATCTTCATGGTTTATAGGACGAACTGGCACAAAGAGGTAAAACGGCTTCTTTATGCCTCTGTATGTTCAACGATATGAATGCTTCAGGAATAGGTCGAAGCTCATCGCTGTCTCTGCGCTTTCAGGCTTCTATTGCTGAAGAAAGAATAAAAAGCTGGGGAGGTCCTTCTGAAGACCAGCGACTCGCAGCGGCGAACGACTTAGAGAAATGAGACGGAGCGCAATAACTCACCAGGAACGAAAGAATTTTGGCGGAGATGACCCTCATTGTAGCCAGTCGTAATTTGACCAGGCAACTCATGAGATGCGAGCATCCATCGCCGGATTCATTTGCTGTTCAACAAATTATGACGGCTTTTTGAGACTTGATTGGCCCCCAAATTTCGAGAGAAACCTCCGTCGCACGAGTTATTTAGTCATTCTGAGTCCATTGCAATATTTAACAAGCCATTTTATGTTTTTTCATCTCGCTAGCGATTGAAAATCTTGGTTGATCAATCATCCTTAATTTGAAATACTAATTCTTCATGTCTATACTCTGTCCAGAAAATCAATTCGCAGCATCATGGGAAGCCCGGAGGAGCCAGAATCACATGAAAATGTGAATGTCATTACTCAAGAACTGTAGTCACTGCACTCAAACGCGCATTCAGTCCTCATAAAGCGTACCTAAGTTTATGCAAAATTACGTTGCCGTATTACTTGCCCACTCATTAACGGGAAGAGTGTTGTTACTGATCAAAACAGTAAACTAGAAACAGAAAACCAAAAGCTATAGTTTTTGAATGAGGTAGAGAAGCACAGAGAAAACAGAGCACAAACTTACGTACGTCAGTTTTCTAAGGAAACTATCAAGTATAGGACAACTTAAACAAGAACAAAAACTGCTTACAAACCACACATGCAGCATATAACTGCACCTAAACGTGCTAATTCACTTCCTAGAAAATAGCAAAAAACACTAAATGCACTTGGCTGTTTTTTAATAAAAAACAGAGTAAAACAGAATAGAAAACAGCAGCATTGAGACATTATAATCCAACAAACTCCTCCTTGGATCAGTTGCTGCTGCATACTCCAATTTTCTTTCTTAATACTTCAAATCTTCCAGCTTGAAGTGGTTTTGTGAACATGTCTGCAAATTGATCTTCAAATCTGCAATAAACTAGCTTAACTTCACCATTTTGTTGCACCTCACGTAGAAAGAAGAACTTAACCTTGAAATGCTTATTTTTGCCATGAAAAATTGGATTATGAGATATTGCTAAAGCGGCCTGATTATCCACATTAATTTCAATGCAATCACTAGAATTCAACCACAGATCATTCATTATCTTTTTCAGCCACAAAGCTTGATTTGCAGCTGCAGTAACTGCTATAAACTCAGCCTCTGCTGTGGACTGAGCTACAATCTCTTGCTTTTTGGAATACCAGGAGAAACAAGCAGAACCAAAACTGAAACAATATCCATATGTACTTTTCATGTCATCTATTGAACCAGCCCAGTCACTATCAGAAAATCCTTGCAAATTAAACTTCTGACCTTTCTTAAACTTCACACCAAAGAACAATGTTCCTTTGAGATATCTCAATACCCTTTTTGCTGCAGTCAAATGTAACTGATTAGGACTACTCATAAACCTGGATAAAACACTCACAGCAAATATAATATCTGGTCTGGCTGCTATAAGATACATGAGACACCCAATCAGACTTCTATACATAGAAGCATCTACTGCATCTGTTCCATAATTCTTCTGCAGCTTCTCCTTAGCAGCCATAAGAGTGCTTACACTTCGACAATCTTCCATCTGAAACTTATTTAGAATTTCCTTCATGTATTTTTTCTGACAGATGAAGATCTCATATGAAGCCTGTTTGACTTCCAGACCCAAAAAATAAGCCATCTTTCCCAAGTCTAACATCTCAAAAACTGCAAATAGATCTTGCTTCACCTTCTCTATCAGTTCCATATCATTCCCCGTCACTAATAGATCATCTACATAAAGTGACAGAATCACAACACTGTGATTCACCTTCTTGACATAAAGAGTGAACTCACTTAAACTTTTTACAAAGACAAAATCCTGCAAATATCGATCTATCTTCCCATACCAAGCTCTTGGAGCCTGCTTCAGTCCATATGGAGCTTTCTTCAACTTGTATACACTCTCTTCTTGCCCTTTGATACTGAAGCCTTCAGGTTGTTCAACAAAAATCTCTTCCTCAAGCTCTCCATTCAGAAATGCAGACTTGACATCTAACTGAAATATATGCCACCCCTTCTTTGCTACAATAGCTAACAGTTGCCTTATTGTATCAAGTCGTGCAACAGGAGCAAATGTTTCAGAATAGTCTACTCCCCATATTTGTGCATAGCCTTTCACCACCGGTCTAGCTTTGTGTTTATTAAAGAACCATCGGGATTAATTTTTGTTCTAAACACCCACTTAACCCCAATCACATTCTTATCGGATGGTCTCGTCAACAAGCTCCCATGTGTGGTTTTTCCGGATCATTGAAATCTCCTCCGCATTCTTACCGTAATCCACCTCGATCCTCCTTAGCTTCCACAAAGTTAGATGGTTCGAGCATTGCCACATTGCTTCTTTCATAGATTTCAGCAAGTGACCTTGTGCCTCTCACTGGTAAATCATCCATACTGTCTTCCAATCCATCTATAACTTCATCAATCTCTACATCTGTTGCAGGTTGTTTTTCGAATTGTTGCTGTTCTGCACTCTTTCCTTCCATCCAATTCCACTCATCTTCCTCTAGAAAAACAACATCTTTGCTTACAGTCACCTTCCCTGTCATAGGGTGAAAAATTCTGTAAGCCTTTGATTGGAGACTGTACCCGATGAAGATTCCAAGCTCTGCTTTCTTATCCAGCTTGTCCCTCTTGACCTCAGGAACATGAGTGTAACACAAACACCCAAAAACCTTTAAATTTTTCACAGAAGGTTTAACACCATACCAAACTTCAAAATGTGTTGACCTCTCTAAGACCTTTGTGGGCAATCTGTTCAACAGGAACATTGCAGTATTAGCTGCTTCAACCTAGAACTTCTTAGGCAACATCTTCTCCTGCATCATACATCTGGCCATCTCAATAATACTTCTGTTTTTCCTCTCACTGACCCCATTCTGTTGAGGTGAATAGGGAGCAGTGAACTGCTGCACAATTCCTGCTTGCTCACAATTCAACTTAGACTTGTGAGCAGTATACTCAGAACCATTATCAGATCTGAGCATTTTAATTTTCTTCCCACTCTGATTCTCAACTAAGGCTTTAAACTTCACAAACACATCAGCAACTTCAGACTTGGCTCGCAGAAAATAAATCCAACTCATCCTAGTTATATCATCAGTGAAGGTAATGAAATACTTGCTACCATTGAGAGAAGACTCAGACATAGGTCCACATAGATCTGTGTGGACTAATTGCAGCTTCTCACATGCTCTCTAGCCTCCTCCTTTGAAAGGAAATCTGACTTACTTGCCAAGAAGACAAGTTCTGCACTGTGGAAATTCCTCCTCCAAACTTGGCAAGTCATCTGCGAAGCTATTTCTTTGCATAAACGACATGCTCTTCCTGTGAACATGCCCAAGTCTTTTATGTCATAACTCTGCATTTTCTTCTTTGCACTTTAAAGCCATTTGTTGTATCTCTTGTGGCTTGAACATGAAACTCTTGTCCTTCATTGGGATTCTTAGCACTTCTTTGCTATCTGCATTATTAATAAGACATTCATTCCCTTCGAACTTCACTTTATAGCCCTTCTCAACTAATTGACCAATACTTAACAGATTATGATCAATATTTGGCACAAAAGGAACATCACTGATCAGCTTCACCTCCTGATTTCCTTCAATAGCCACTGTACCCTTCCCTTGCACTTCGATATGCTGTTCGTTGCCAATTCTGACTCTGGACCTGACTGACCTGTCTAGAATCCTAAACAGCTTCGAATTGCCAGTCATATGATTGGTACAGCAATTATCCACCAGCCATGCATCATTCCCAACAGAAGATTCAGAAAAAGAAGTTACAAACAAGTGCTCTTCCTCAGTTTCATTCACTGCTACCTGGGCTTTTCCTGCTTGCTGGTAATTTTTTTCTTTGCAGATGACTTCCATGTGACCCAACTTGTGACATCTTCGCATCTAGCATCGAGCTTTCTCCAACATCAAAGCGATGATTAGTTCCACCACAAGTATTGACAAGGCTTTTTGTTCATCTTCCATTTGCTAGACCCACCAGAATTTCCTTCTTTTGCTACAAACTTGGAGTCACTAGCATTTTCTCTGGACTGAATCCATTTCTTCCCTTTGCTCCATCATTTGACTTTACTTTAGCTTGCAACGCACCCTCTACAAACTTTTCTCATCGCCTTCGGCTCTCGTGCTCTGCAGAGCATTTAACAATTTCCCGCAAGCTTTATATCGGGTAAGTCTCTTGTATTTTCCAGAGACGCTATGGTGGCTTCGAACTTCTCTGGAAGAGACACCAGGATCTTCTGAACAAGCCTTTCATCCTTCAAGTTAGTCCCTAAAACTCTGATTTTATTAGCTATCCCCACTAGCCTATTAGAGTATTCCTTCACTGACTCAGACTCTTTCATCTACTGTCTCTCAAATTCTCTCAAGAGATTCAGCACCTTCATACCTCTTATCTTCTCATCTCCTTCATATTCTTCCTTCAAGAAGTCCCATATGGCCTTTGCAGAGTCACACTTCATAATTCTGGTAAAGATGGTAGGCGAGACAGCAGCATATAGGCAAGATTTTGCCTTGGCTTTTCTTGTGGTTCTCTCTTTATGAAGTTTGATTTGATTCATGGTCGGATTATCTGGAGGTGGAGCAACTTCATAATCATCCTCTACAGCTTCCCACAGATCATGACCCTCCAAAAATGCTGTCATCTTAATAGCCCATGCTTGATAATTCTCTCCAGTAAATACTGGAGAAGCCATCGCAGAGAAACCACTCGACCCTGTCTCCATCACCCTTTAACTTCTTTACAGTTCGATACTTGCTTCATTTCACAGTCCCTCAAGATCATACACGCTCTGATACCATTGTTGTTACTGATCAAAATAGTAAACTAGAAACAGAAAACCAGAAGCTATAGTTTTTGAATGAGGAAGAGAAGCATAGAGAAAACAGAGCACAAACTTGCGTACGTCAGTTTTCTAAGGAAACTGTCAAGTACAGGACAACTTAAACAAGAACAAAAACTGCTTACAAACCACACACACGTGCAGCATATAACTGCACCTAAACGTGCTAATTCACTTCCTAGAAAATAGCAAAAAACACTAAATGCACTTGGCTGTTTTTTAATAAAAAAACAGAGTAAAACAGAATAGAAAACAGCAGCATTGAGACATTATAATCCAACAAAGAGTAAGGCAAAGAAGATGCCGTGTTTTACTGTTTTGCAATTAAGTCCTGATTTTTCAGAACATGAGAACCAGAACAAAGTCCCCCTCTCACTTCCCTAATCTTGCCCAGCACTCCGTAACTTCAATTACTATGTCCGACTCTTGCCAACTAATTTCCAACTCCTCCGGCAGCAATTGTATTCGTCATGACCAAAAGAAAGGGAAAGAAGGAACAGCAAAAGTATATATGAGCCCATCTATGCGATTCCGTTATTGATATTTTGCTGCGTGAGAAATACTTTCCCACTTGAATAGGAGTCCGCCGTATATCGACACGAGGATTAAATATACCGGCCCTCGCTTGAACTATAGTGTCGCCCAGAAATCATTAGCCAACAAGTATCGCTCGGAGTCTACATTAATTTACAACGAAAATTTTGAGCGCTCAAAAAATATGCTTCTCATGTTTTGATGACATTTTTTAGGATGATAGGTTATCTATTCTGAAGTTACAAACTCGTCTAATTGAGCCTGCAAGTTCATTTTTGAAAACTCAAGTGGTGATCATCTCTACACTAGGGTAAGACAGATGAATTACTGCATTGAAACAGTATGGTTCGATGCGTCGCTTGAAGGTAAAGATCCTAAGGGTCCAAAAATGATGAATTTAACTAGAGTTGATGACACCGCAAAAACCAAGGTTTGGCAGGTCCATGAATGCACTACACGAAATGAATCCAAAGAAAAAACACAAAAAAATTAAGAAAAAAACGCTTGGAAAAAGAGAGAGAGAGAGAATGAAGGGATAATGCATTGGAAATCCTAAATTTTGTTACGAAAGCATACTTAAGTCCTAAAACTCATAGAAAATGAAATCAAGTCATGAAACTTATTAAATTGGTGTAGTTGAGCCCTTTCGTTAATTCCGTTTAACGTGGCTAACGGAAAATGCTAGTATGGTTTATTTCTCTCTATCCAACGTGGCGATAATGTATTTAAAATAATGTCGTTTTGGTCAAAGTCTAATTTTTTTAATATAGATTTTATTCAAATTCGATAAATAACTAAATTGAGAGAGAGAGAGAGAGAGAGAGAGAGAGAGAGAGAGATATATATATATATATATAATTGTAATTTCATGATAAGTTTTAAAACGATTTAGCTTTTTTAAATTTAATTTAAATAATTTTTGTATTAAAAAATAAATTTATATCAAAACGACATCATTTTAATCTGATATTTTATGTTTTAGTTGTTATCGTCACTTAGCAAAGAGAAAATATTAAAAAAAGTTAACCACTGGGGTTCGCCCCAGTGGCCACCCTTCCAACTTGGAAGGAGGAGGTTGGGGGTTCAAATCCCCACATTCTCAGGGGGGATTGGGGTGGTGACGATTTCATTTCAAGAGTGGGTTTCGACTCCCACGCCCTGCAAGGAGGCAAGGGCAAAAGTCTGAGAGTGAGTGTTAGAATAAGATTAGCGTAGGACCGACCAAAAAAAAAAGTTGGACAAAATTAATGAAATTACTCAATTGTATCAATTTAATGAGTTTTAAGACTTGATTATACTTTTTATAAGTTTGAGGAGTTAATTGTAATTTCATGATAAGTTTTAAAACTTCCAGTGCACTTATTTCCAAATTGAAAGAAAAAGAAAAATGGTGAAAAGATGTGGCTAAAGCCAAGTGTGCAAAAAACAGAAAAAAGCAAAAAAATTCCCCAACAGAGCAGTGATCTCTCAAGTTTTGGAAAGATCGGTATTGGATTCTCGTGGTCGATAAAGGATCTAAATGAGAAGACAATCGCCGATGAAAGAGAAGATTGGTAACAATGCTAAGGTGATCACGAACTCTAAACACCTCCAATGAATTTTTTTTAGCCTAACTAATCTTTCCATTTCTTAAACCTGCATTACATTTTCTTTTTTTATTAATTCTCTTAGATTATGGCAGCTTAATTAACGTAGGAGCTTCAAATGGAAAATTTTTTGCTTGAAGAAGTTTAGACAATATTGTTTCTATCTCATTTTGAAGGGTCTTTATTTGTAAACCTGACGAAGATTATAAATAAAGAATATTTCTTTCAAAATCATAAATTGAAATAATCTTTTTTGATGAGCCGTTGGCCAAGTATAAACAAAAGACTTCTAAGATTGGTAAGCTTGTACCGCTTGCTAGGAACCTCAAACCCTTGTTGAGTGTTTTCTTCTTTTCGAACATTACTTGTTGGGATGAAATAGCCTTCTAAACGAGAGTGAGCCAAAAGCCCTTCAAACTAAAACTCTTTCATTTAGCATTTCTAAGAAGTCCACATTATGTGTGAAAATTATCTTAATAATGATGCTCCAAGTAGAAATTTGGTGATGCATAGTGAAATCGTTATGCATAAACCTCAATCAAGTTGATAGAGCCCAATGAATCTTGAAATGTACATTCCGAATAGCATTAGCATCATCATGTTTATCACATTCCACTTCTTCACATTACATTTCATATTAGAAAATGGGGGTGGACTCATTGAGATCCACATTCCTAACAAAAAGATTCATTTCATTTTGTTGTGTTTGCATAGTCAAAATTTAGGTATCATTTTCTCCAAAAGAAACATTTGCAAGCTTATTTTTAAAGAGAGGCATTTGTTGATATATAAATTTTGACAATGTACTTAGCCATTTATTAGGAGAATTATAAAAAAGTCATAAACTTATTGCAATTGTGTCAATTTAGTCATTTTGGCCAGTTTTGGCTAATTTAGACAATTTTTTAATAATAATTTATTTTTCTTAATTTTTTAATTAATTTTTATCTCTCTTTTCTTTTCTTTTTCCCTTCTTCCTTCTTCCTCTAGCTAGGCTCAACCTCGCCGGCCATTGGCGAGGGTGAGGCCAAGCCTTGCTAGATTTGGTAGGGCCTCGTCGGCCCTTGCATTTGGTTGGCGACAACCAACCAAAGGAAGAAGGAAAATGAACCACCGCTCGTGGTGGCCGTGATGGTTAGAGCTTTCTCCCCACCAAGGAGGGAGGGGTTCGAAACCTCGCGTCCCCATTGCGCGACTCACCTGTGGCTGGGTCTGTGGTGGTGGCCAGTTCGCCTCGGGTTTACCCCGCCGGCTACCGGCTACGGGGATTCCGGGTCATAAAAAAAATTTTAAAAAAAAAAAGGAAGAAGGAAAATGGAGGGTAAAAAAGAGAAACAAAGAAAAAAATTAATTAAAACACTTGAAAATATAAAATATTATTAAAAAAATTATCTATGTCTGTACCAACTAGCCAAAATTAGCTGGATGGATTGAATTAGCACAAATGCAAAAGGTTTAGAACTGAATTGGCAAGAAAAAAGTTTAGGATTAAGTTGGCATACTTACAATAAATTTAAGATTTTTTTGGTAATTTTCTTACTATTCATCACATGGAAAATTAGGGATCAATCTCTACCTCTAATAAAAAAATTATTAATTTACATTTGCATAGTATTAAATCCACATAAATTGCATTTTGATTGGATAGGTGCCGTAAGGCTTTGAGTTTAATTTAATATTCTAGATTAGGCTCGCAAGAAAGTGAAAATCGGAACAAGCCCATGGAAGATTTATAGTGACCAAAAATCACGTGGGGTGCGCATGGGGTACCAAACTAAGGAAATGGTTCTTTGATAAAAACTTAGAAGGAGACAAAGCTTATCCTTTGAAAATCTTTTCCCGCCATGAAAAGAAAGAAGCGGCAATTATGGGCACATGATATATGGTCAAGAATATGATGTCGAAAGCATGCACATATATAGAAGGAGGAAATGACAAGAAAAAATTGGGTGATAGTTTTAGATATATAGTGAGAGTAATAGTCTATTTTAGATCATAAAAAATTAAATAATAAAAATTTATAAATTATTGTATAGTCCACTTATATAAGAATTTATGACTCACAATAAACTGTTATTCTTACAATAGGCAGAAAGACTATTATACTAGCAAAGTCCTAAACATTCAAAGAAGACTAGGTCAACAGAGGACTCTCTCCTTGGCAAGAACATCCACTAGGTTGAGCAAAACCTGGAACTTGTTAGGTTTATTATTTTTTGGAATCTGGAATTTACCCTACATACTTTAGAAATCGGAACCTACCATGTCACAGGTTCTAAGTTCTATCTAGATTTCACATGTATTATTAATTAAATGATTGCAGTGAATCATCACATTTAATAACTATCATAAGTTATTTTAATCCACTGACCACAACTTATATTCTCAGTAGTACTAGCATGCGACACGCGACACGATACGCCAACATGTATTTTCTGAAAAATAAAAAATTCCAACACGTTGGGAAATATTATATATTTAATGTATATTTTGATATATACATAATAAATGATCATTTTTATGATTATTTTAATTAAATTAATTTGATTCAAATTCAAAAATAAATAAATAATAATAAAAAGCCTATATGAATTTACACTACAAAAACATTAATCCACCATTTGTTAATGTTATTCATCGTTTTAATTTGACAAATTCAACTCTATTCTAATAATCCATAAAACTTAAAAGAAAATAAGCAATGCACATTCTAGACTTGCGTGTCAGAGTGTGTTAAAAGAGAAGAGGAAAAAATAACTTGGAGGGTGAATTGTGTGTCACAGAAAGTGAGAGTTGGTAGAGAAAAAAGTACTAGATTTTTCTTTTCTCCATTTATCATTTTTATTTTTTTTTATTTTTTTTACATATTTACATTTTGACTCCTCATTTATTGAAAATTTTTATAGTTGAAAATGTGCATATTAGAATTATGTGTCGGAATTCCAAATTCGCATATCGAAATTCTAGACTTGAGTATCAGAGAGTGTTGGAAAAGTTGACAAGGTGATTGAGTGTCAAAAAGTATCGGAGAGTATCAGACACGTGTTGGAGTGTTCGGCACGACATGAAAGCTTACCGATAGTATTTGTGCTTCAATAACTCATATTTAGACACATGAAGAATATGAATTATTATGAATTATTTCCTAATTAAAAATAGGTAATCGCATAATTTAGGTAATTTTCTATTTTAGTTTAAAAGAAAATAAAAAAAATGACATGCATATGTCATATAAATTAGTTGCATTATTGCCACGTCATCACATTGCCATGTCATCATTGACTTGTCATCATAATATCCATGTCATTATATTTCCATGTCATAGGATTCATGTCATTGCTTGTCATATTAGGCTTATTCTCAATTCTTTTGGCCATCATTAGAATTGGGTTGCACATAGAATGTACGCCACATGTCACTAGAAAAATTAGGATCGCATAAACATAATTTAAATTAAAATTGTATCTCATGCATTGCGTATGTTTAATTTTCATTAAAAAGAAAAATCCAAAAAGTATTAATTGATATTGCAATTAGAAATCTTGTTTAGGTCAAGCATTTATCATTTAGTTAACATTTTGCAGAAGACTTGGTGCGATGGACTTAATGGAGGTTTCGCTTTGCTTGAGACGTTGACCATTTCTAATTTTTTAATCCCCTGTGGCTCATATGGAGCATAGTCCCTTGCCAAAGGAAAGCTTATGTCCCACCAATGGATCGAGCTCTGATGATTCGTGTCTTGTCGGTTTTAAGTCCAGTAAACCAACGTCGGACGCAATTGAAATGGTGCTGCATGATGCTATTTTGTCACGAGTTAAAAGATGCCCATTGTCCCTTTTCTGGGACGTCATATGTTTTAAGTTGAGGAATCGTTCAACTTCTAGAATTAGATTGTAATTTGACCTTGATAAATGCTAAGCTTCAAATGGTTGGAAGAGCCTTCTTTGATTCTAACTGCATCATCAACGACCTTAAGAAGTGGAGGAAAGAATAGCGGTATCTTAAATTTACATCGCTTTAAGATAACGTAATTTACATGAGGAAGTTTTATTTCTTTTCTCATAATAGTTGGAGTAGCAAAAAGGTAAATAAGTACCCTCGATACACTAATCAATTTTGGAAAATTGCACTTCTAAAATCATTGATTGTATATAATACAACAATAATCAGTGCATTGCATTGTGCAAAGTTTTTTCACTTTTAGTGGCTTTGGCACTTGTAAACAAAATTCGGACTATAGTAGCGAATTTCTCATTTATTTTCATGCTAAGTAGATCCTATATCTCATAACCTTTAAAGAGATAGTCGAACAATTACACACTCGATTTGGACATAGCAAGTTCAGTGTTCGAACACATGGATGCGGCAGCTCATGTGTATTTGTAGGGATAAGTCGGCCAAAATGTTCAAACATCATCTACAGTAATCAGCACTATGATTGTTAACTTATTTATTACAGTGAGATAGTAAGGGATGAGGATGCGGAATTTGGGTGTTGATTGAACGCAAGAAGAGGTGGACTACAGTTTCGTAGCAAAGCACCTTGCTCATGCAGTTTGGTTGCACAAACCAAATACTACGTTTAGTTTGTTCTTAGGGAAAGTTGTTAGGGGAAATGTAAAAAGACTTTAGCCTAAAGGATTTTTGTGAAAAACAAATACTATATAGTAGATATGTTTAAAATCGGCCAACTTGAAGCCAAACAATTTGGGTAAAAAATTATGAATAGAGAAAAAAACCTCCGAAAAAATACAATTCCACCAACGAAAATGACGTGAGCGATAGGTCTAAGTGAAGAGGGCGAGCTAACTGAGCGAAAACTAAAGAGGGCAAGCTAGTGAATGAAGCACGGAGTCAAGTGAGTGACGAATGAGGTGCAGAGTTGAGTGGGGGAATTGAGGCGGAGGCTCTTGTGCGAAACTTAGAGAAGGGAAAGTAGAGTTAGGGTTTTATTTTTGAAAAGGGCAAAAATTGGACTTTTAGTAAGCTTTTGAGAGCCAAAAAGGCAATTGACGAAATTTCATTAATTAATGGAAGTCTCCTTCCGAAAAGGCTAAAAACGCAAGACAGGTGAGGACTTGCATCATGCTTAGCTAGTTTTCACCGAAGGTAGGGGCAAAAAACTTTATGAAAAACTCCCAATCTATACTAAGGGACTTTAAAGGCTCAAAGACATAAATAATTCTTGAATTTTGACCCAATACGCAATATAGTCAATAAATTTTAACCCAATATGTAATGTCATTTATAAACTTTTGATTTTGTTTAATATGATCTTTAAACTTTTGATACATGTTTAATTTAGTCTCTAGACCACATAAAATGTTCAACGCTGTTGTTAAATTTAAATTAATAAATGACAACATTGAATATTTACAATCTAAAGATTAAATTGAACATGTACCTATAGTTTATGGATCATATTGAACAAATCAAAAGTCTATGGACAACATTGCATATTATGCTAAAATCTAAGGACTCCATTAAATAAATCTATAACTCGGGAATAATATTATATATTTGGTCAATGTTTCGGAACTACTTATGTCATTTTCGTTGTTAAGGATTAATTTATATGTCCCTCAGCATTGACAGTGATGTTTTCCCTATTATTGTACTTTAATGTTTTATTTTTGCAAACTGACGAAATCCAACTTGGACCGCCCTAACTGTCATATAAAATTCCCAACCACTATGCATACGTTTAGTAAAAATGATTATAAAATATAGTCCACCCTCTATTCCAGAGTCTTTATATAGTGATAATCTCTCTCTCTCTCTCTCGCGCGCGCGCGGCAGCTGCAGCAGCGACAACACTAAGATTGCTACTGCTGCTGCTGAATCATGGAGAACAGTATGCAGCCACTCCTCTCGCCAGCCGAGATGGCGGACCAGGCCGATCATGATGTCGGCGGCGGCAGCAGCGGTGGCGACCATGCCCGCGACCAGCAGGTGATCATTGCGAACCAGCCGCTCTCAACCACTGTCAACCACGCCTTCATCTTCACACCGCGGGCCGACGACATTCCCCCAATCAAGGGGCCCCGCGACTTCCTCCGGGAGTTCGCCAAGGAATCCAAGAAGCTGTGGTTCCTTGCTGGCCCAGCCATCTTCACCTCCCTCTGCTGGTACTCCCTTGGCGCCATCACCCAGGTCTTCGCTGGCCACGTCGGCACCCTCGAGCTCGCCGCCGTCTCTGTCGAGAACTCTGTCATCGCCTGCTTCTCCACGGGTGTCATGGTATGTATGTAGGTATATGCGTTCGCGTATTACTGTAACTGACATGACTATAGTACACATGCCCACATCTCAGTTCTGCGCGCAGAAGATAAAATCATTTTTTTTTTTTTTTTATAAATAAGTTCCGAGAATCCACACATATAGCTTAGTCCGACTGTTGGCTCGAGTTCGCGTGCCGTGTACGGGATAATGAATTTGCAAATGAATCTGGCAGCTTGGGATGGGAAGCGCGCTAGAGACGCTGTGCGGGCAGGCTTACGGGGCGGGGCAGCTGGACATGCTGGGCATATACCTGCAGCGCTCCTGGGTCATCCTCAACACGACGGCAGTAGCGCTGTGCTTCTTGTACATCTTCGCGGCGAAGCTCCTGCGGCTGATAGGGCAGACGGAGGCGATCTCGGAGGAGGCTGGGATGTTCGCGGTCTGGATGATCCCGCAGCTGTTCATGTACGCGATGAACTTTCCGATCGCCAAGTTCCTGCAGGCGCAGAGCAAGATCATGGTGATGGCGGTCATTGCCGGGGTGATGCTTGTGCTCCACACCGTGTTCAGTTGGCTGCTGATGCTGAAGCTCGGGTGGGGGCTCGTCGGGGCTGCCGTCGTGCTTGACGCGTCGTGGGTGGTCATCGTGGCAGCCCAGCTTGCCTACATATTCAGCGGTACGTGCGGGAGGGCGTGGACGGGGTTCTCCTGGAAGGCGTTCGAGAACCTGTGGGGGTTCGTGAGGCTGTCCCTCGCTTCGGCCATCATGCTCTGGTAACAAGTTTCGCTTAACATCTTAACGATCTCTGTCGCTGCGAACTCGTCTTTTAACATCCCTAGCATTAGGGTGGTGGCTGCTAGCTAGAGAACAAGCTACAGATGCGTTTAGGGCCAGCTCGAATTCTGCAAATAAGACTTGTCAAAACAGTGAAGTCTAATCGTTCTCATTAGGGTCGTGGTTGCCCGCCTTCCTCGGTGTTTCATAGAATAGTGCTGGTAACGGTAGAAGGAGGAGAAGACAGCGTGTTTTGACAAGTCGTGTTTTTCGCTAACCATTAGGACTCTAATGATTGACAAGTGGGGGAAGCTTTCACGGTGTGGACTTTTCTGCTCTCCACCTAGAGACGAGCCGGTCATTTTTAAAATTCGACGGGGTCAATGCCCGATTTTTAAACCACGCTGGCCATTCATTATTGGAATCGCGCGGACGATGGAGATACAGATGATCTGCTGTGTTCCGTGCTCATCTCATATATATAAAGATGCTTTTACCTTAAAGTAATCGGAAAAAAGATTTTATAGAAAATGAAGAGGACCGGCAGAGAGTTTTTTGTTTTTTTTTGGTCGGTAACCGGCAGAGAGTTTACCTCGACCTTTAATTACGTATGTCTTAATCATATAATGAAATTGAGTAGAGTTAATGCAGCATTTATGAGACGTAACCTTTGAAATTGAAATCTCTACAATTGAATTTCACGTGCCTTTTTCTTTTCTTTTCTTTCTTTATCTTCTTGTCGTGGCAGCTTGGAGGTTTGGTATTTCATGGCGCTCATTCTCTTCGCGGGTTACTTAAAGAATGCGGAGGTTTCGGTGGACGCCTTGTCTATCTGGTATAGTTCTTCCCCCATCATTATCTAAACCTTCTTTCTTCGGGGTTATGAATTCATTCTTGAGAAGCAAAATGGCCAGATCAGTTGAGAAATGCAATAAATGAGAATAATTGGAGTGGGGACATGTCAATTTAATTTGGAACCACTCTCTATACGGCCTTTAAAATTAGCCTGCTTTTTCTTTGACAGCATTTTTATTTTTTGTTCTTTCCGAGGAGAAGAAGAAAAGCGGCTTTCGATATCACTGACGATTCCAAAGTGAGAAAACCGGGTTACAACCTGTGTAGCTTCCTGCAAGAACCGTAATTGACTAACGATAGGAATACATGGCCGCCATTACCAAACCTAGGAGAATAATTCCAAACCTAGAATGGCGGTGACTGTTCTGTTCACTCCAGCTCTTCTCGATAAGGACAATCGTTATCCATATGTCCCACGCTTTGCTTCTAGAACTGGGTTTACTAGGATGTGCACAGTTCTCTTTACCTGTAGGTTCAATTGATAGGCAAGGTTCGATCGTCATTAGTCATTCGTCATTTTTCTCCAACGTTTTCGTAGAGCACCAAAGAGCACCAAACATCCTATCATTGTTCAGATGAAATATCTTACTCTCATCTTTCTTCTTTGTCGTGTATTCATTGTCTTCTTCTGTTTCTGGTTCAATTAAAGGAGAACGGTAAAGCTGCATTTTTTTTTTTTAAGACGGGGATTTGTTATGAGTTGCGTATATAGGACCCACAAACATATTACAGATGTTTCTATTTGGTAACTGTAGTACACATTTTTAGGTTGTTTACACTTGGTGACAGGGTTAAAATGTAATTGGATAAGAGTAATGTGATTGAGGGCGCAGTTTGATTCTTGGTTCTGATGTTTGATTTGAGGCGCTGTATCTGATGTTGCAGCATGAACATATTGGGGTGGACACTCATGGAGGCTCTTGGAATGAATGCAGCCATAAGGTTGGTACTGGAATCGTAGGCCCTTGGAAAAATCTCTCTCTGCATCTGAAATGGTTCCCTGGTCATGCAGTGTGAGGGTGTCAAATGAACTCGGAGCAGCTCATCCAAGAACGGCAAAGTTCTCGCTCATAGTGGCAGTGATTTCCTCGTTCATGGTTGGTCTGGTCTTGTCGGCGATCTTGCTTGCCACTCAGGACGTATATCCATCCCTATTCTCCAGCGACTTATCCGTCCAGGCTCTGGTCAAGGAGCTCACGCCAGTGCTGGCTTTGTGCATCGTCATCAATAACGTCCAACCAGTGCTCTCGGGTAGATTTGCCAGTCTTTCTCTCCTCTTTTTAGCTATCGCTTTGCCAACTACACAAATCTTAAATGTGCGACGGTGGTCCTACTTTTCTTAACAGGCGTGGCCATCGGAGCTGGATGGCAAACCGCAGTTGCATATGTGAACATTGCCTGCTATTATCTTTTTGGAGTTCCCATGGGTCTGATCTTTGGTTATAAACTAAACTGGGGTGTCAAGGTAAGTTTCCTTTCGTGCTCAATCATCTTGGAAGTAACAGTTCGACTCTTTGCAGTAATTTTACCGCTGATTTGATAAACTAAAAGCAATGCGAGATAGTCAAAGCTGATCCCTCATTGATATGCAGGGGATCTGGTGCGGAATGTTGATGGGTACGGTAGTGCAAACATGTGTGCTCATCTTTATGGTTTATAGGACGAACTGGAACGAAGAGGTAAAACGGCTTCCTTATGGCTCTGTATGTTCAGCGATATGAATGCTTCAGGAATAGGTCGAAGCTCATCGCTGTTTCTGCGCTTTCAGGCTTCTATTGCTGAAGAAAGAATAAAAAGGTGGAGAGGTCCTTCTGAAGACCAGCGACTTGCAGCAGCGAACGACTTAGAGAAATGAAACGGGAGTGCCCAAAAAGTCCTAAACCTTTTGTCTTATTTATTCTAAAACTTTTTTTGGTGCCGATTTAATCTTAAATCTTTTTACGTTGTGCCAATTCAGTCAGTTTCAGCCAATTTTGGCCGGATTTTGCTAACTGGACGCCGGTCGGCTAATGTGGCCTGATTGGCACTAATATGGATCACTTTTAATAATATTTTAATATTTTTGAATTTTTGAATTTTTTTTTTCTTCTCCTCTTCTTCCTCCAGGTCGTCGGACCTCGGCAACCCTCGTCCTCGCCGGCCACCTCGCCAATGGCTGTGAGGGCGGCCTCGCCCATGGCCGGTGAGGGCGAACCTTGCCCGCCCGGCGCGAGGCCACCCTCGAAGCTTGGGCGGTGAGGCTCGCCCTCGCCGGATCTGGCGAGTGTCAAGCCTCGCCCATGGCTGGCGAGGGCGAGCCTGCCAACTCAGCGCAAGGAGGCGGCTAGATTCGGTCCTCGAGGTTGTATGGAACTGAGGCCTATCGTCGTCCTCCTCCGACACGTCGACACCCGACGGCGTGGAGGCGAGCTTCGCGGCGCCCGTCGAGAGCACCTTCTCAACAATTTTTACGCTCAGGTCTTTGTTCGCTTCCTCGTTGTCGTCATCGTCATTGTCGTTGTTGTTGCCGAGTGGCGCCGCGGACTTCGGCTCGTGCTTTGTCTCCTTTGTCGAGCTTCGCCGTCGTCGGCTTCGCTCTCCTCTCCATGCTCCTCACACCGAGCTGGCAGGGCTCGCCCTCGCCGGCCATGGGCGAGGCTCGACCCTCACCAAATTCGGTGAGGGCGAGCCTCGCCGCCCAAGCCTCGAGGGCGGCCTCGCGCAGGGCGGGCAAGGCTCACCCTCGCCGGATCTAGCGAGGGTCGAGCATCGGCACCCAACGCGAGGCCACCCTCGCAGCCACTGGCGAGGTGGCCGGCGAGGTCGAGGTCTGGCAACTAGCTGGAGGAAGAAGAAGAGAAGAAAAAAAGAAAAGAAAAATCAAAAAATCAAAAAATTATTAAAAGTTGTCCACGTTAGCGCCGATCAAATCATGTCAGTTGGCCAGTATCCAGTCAGCAAAATCCGGCCAAAATTAACCGGAAATGACTGAATTGGCACAACGTAAAATGTTTAGGATTAAATCGGCACAAAGACAAAAGGTTTAGAACTTTTTTGGTACTTTTCCCGAAATGAAACAGAGCGGATAACTCACCAGGAACGAAAGAATTTTGGCGGAGACGACCCTCACTATAGCCAGTCGCAATTTGACCAGGCAACTCATGAGATGCGAGCATCTGTCGCGGGATTCATTTGCTGTTCAACAAATTCCGACGGCTTTTAGAGATCTAATTGGCCCCCAAATTTCAAGAGAAACCTCAGTCGCACGAGTTATTTAGTCATTCCGAGTCCATTGCAATATTTAACAAGCCATTTTATGTTTTTTTTTCATCTCGCTAGTGATTGAAAATCTTGGTCGATCAGTCTTCCTTAATTTGAAATACTAATTCTTCATGTCTATACTCTATCCAGAAAATCAATTCGCAGCATCATGGGAAGCCCAGAGGAACCAGAATCACATGAAAATGCGAATGTCATTACTCGAGCACTGTAGTTACTGCACTCAAACGCGCATTCAGTCCTCACAAAGCGTACCTAAGTTTATGCAAAATTACGTTGCCGTATTACTTGCCCACTCATTAACGGGAAGAGTAACGCAAGGAAGATGCCGTGTTTTACTGTTTGCAATTAAGTCCTGATTCTTCAGAATATGAGAACCAGAACAAAGTCCCCCTCTCACTTCCCTCATCTTGTTATAGATGAAGTCAAATATTTTTAAGGAATTTTTTTTTTTAATCTTTTCTATAGATTTGCTTTTAGGTTAAAAGCAATACATTTATATCAGCGATGGTAAGACGCTAGACGTTAAGACGTTGAAAAAGAAAATAGAAAGGCAAGAAAAAGAGAGAAGAAAAAAGTGGGTTTTCTTCTTTGCAAAGATTCTCAATCTCTTTGTGCCCTGATCTTGAGAGAAGATCATCGTTGTATTCCAACTTTTTCCGAAGTTTAGTGGATTCGTAGAGTGCCCTTGTGCGGAGACATAGCCCAGGTTTGGGTGAACTTCGTTAACAAACTTTCTAGCGTGTTCTTCTGATTCTGCTCTTTTATTATTATATTATGCCTGGTGAATTGTTTGCGAGCGTTATTTTTTTGGAATCGACATGTCATTTCATAACAACTGGTATTAGAGCTTGGGTTGGCTAATTGAGAACATCGAGGGTTTTTCGGTGACGTTCGATTGAAAGCAAACATGATAGCAGAAGATAAAATCGAAATCGATAATTTCGATGAGCATGATTTCAAATGATGGAAACTACAAATCGAGGATTATCTTTATCAAAAAGTCTTTATGCACCACTTGAGAGTTGAAAACCCGAGTTGACGGAAGTGGACCGATAGTAGAAGCCGAATGAAAAATTCTTGATCGAAAAGCATTAGGTGCAATTCGTCTAGGGTTGACGAAAATGACAGAGTACCACATCGCGAAAGCAAAAACTGGAAAAGAAACCATGGATATTCTAATGAATATTTATGAGAAGCTGTTCACATTAAATCAGATATTTTTGCTGAAGAAACTAGTTAATATGAAATTATATGACGGAGATTTTGTGGCAAAGTATATTAATAGTTTCACGCAGGTTATGGGTCAATTGGAATCCACAAGCATAAATTTAGATGTGAAGCTTCAAGCTTTATTATTTTTATGTTCTCTTCTAGAAAGCTACAATACCGCAGTGCAGGGTATTTCGAGCACCATGAATGATTTAACTCTTGATGATGCTGTGAGTAGTATCATGGATGAAGAGATGTAAAGGAAAGTCTCAGGCGGAGATAATTTTTCTGCATCTACATCTTCAACGGCACTTGCAGTGTAGAACCGTGAAAGAAGTAAAAGTAGATGAAAATTCAGTGGGCGTGGCAAATCACAATCAAGGGGTAAGAGACAGGTTGCAAAAGATGAGTGTTGGTTCTGCCACCAAAGCAAACATCGAAAGTTTAAGTGTGAAGCCTACAAAAAGAAGCAGGGAGTTAATGTGGTTAGCGATGAATCTCTGCTAGATAATTTGTGCTTGTCTGCAAGGTTTAACTTGACGATAGATAAATGGTTTATTGATTCCGGTGCTTCTTTTCATTACGCCTCGCAAAGAAACATACTTGATGATTATATCAGTGGAGATTTCGAACAAGTGGTTGTGGGAAACGACCACATGTGTCCCATTGTTGGGAAAGGAACTGTGACTGTGAACATCTCAGGTGGATGACGTCTAGTTTTACGTGAAACTAGGCATAGAATTAAAGAAAAATCTGATTTCAACTAGTAAACTTGACTAAGAAAGTTTGGTAATGACCTTTGGATGCAAAGAGTGGAAGATAACTTTAGGGGCAAGAGTAGTAGTAAAGGGAAAGCGTACATGTACACTTTACCTTCTCCAAAGAAACAATATTAGTGATATGATTGCAACTACAATGACTACAGGTCATATGTCTACTCTTTGGCATTATTGTTTGGGATATCTTGGTGAAAAAGGTGTAAAGCAGTTACACTCGAGTAAATTACTTCCAGGTTTGCAAAAAGTTGAGTTAGATTTTTGTGAGAGTTGTATTTATGGAAAACAAAAAGTTGTTAGTTTTCAATTGAATGGGCAACAAAATAAAGGCCAGAAGTTAGAGTTGGTTCATACTGATGTATGAGGACCTGCTCAGGAACTCTCTTATGGCGGTAAGAGATATTTTGTTACCTTCATTGATGATGCGACAAGGGAGATTTAGGTCTATGCTCTTAGAGAAAAATCAGAAGTATTTGAAATGTTCAAAATGTGGAAGACCATGGTAAAAAAAGAGACAGGTTATCAGATTAAAGCTCTAAAGTCTGATAATGGTGGTGAATACACGAGTAAGGAATTTGCAAAATATTTGAGTCGAGAAGGCATACACGGATTAAAGACCGTTCTTGAACTCCTCAAGAGAACGATGTAGCTGAAATGATGAACATGACTATTTTAGAACGTGCGAGATGCATAAGGCTACACGCGGGTCTCTCACTACACTTATGGGCTGCAACAGTTGATACGGCTATTTATCTTATCAACAGAAATCCATCTAGTGCGTTGGATGGAGAAATACCACAAGAACAGTGGTCAGGTAAAAAGATTAATTATTCATATCTAAATGTATTTGGTTGTATTGCATATGCTTTGATTAATAAGGAGGATAGGAAAAAGCTTGATGCTAAGTCTAAGAAGTGCGTCTTTATTAGATACGGTGGCAACAGGTATAGCTATAGGTTTTGGAATTATGAGAATAATAAAGTCATCCGCAGTCGGAATGTGGTATTCCATGAAGAAAGGATGTACAAGGATCGTTAGACAGAGCATGAGAAGATAGTAGAACTAGAATATGTTGAATTAAACATAATGCCCTTGAAGATGTTTCCAGTAGATCAAAGTGCACTTGAAAGAGTGGTTCAAGATGAGCCTATTATCAATGAAGAGGTAGTTCAAGAGGAACGCATTGATTCGGAGCAAACTAACGACCTTGAAGTACCTGTATTGAGGAGGTCTACACGTATGAGAAAGTCAAAGGTAATTTTTGATTCATCAACTAATACCGTTCTGACCCATATCTTACATACAGATTCAGGGGAACTGAAGACTTATGATGAGGCAAAACTAGACACGTCTCACTTGTAGTGGGAGTGTGCTATGAAAGACGAGATGAGCTCTTTACTTTAGAACAAAACTTGAGAGTTGACCAAGTTGTCCACAGATAAAAAAGCTCTATTAAACAAATGGGTGTATAAGATTAAGAATGAAGCAGATGGTAGTATTAGATATAAGGTGAGACTTGTAGTCAATGGCTTTTCTCAAAAAGAAAGAATTGGCTACTCCGAGCTATTTTCACATGTAGTGAAAATGACATCAATTAGAGTTCTGTTGAGTATGTTGCAATGGAGGATCTTCATCTTAAGCAGTTAGATGAAAAAACAGCGTTTTTACACAGTGACTTAGATGAAGAACTATACATAGCACAATCTAAGGGTTTTGTAGTCAAAGGTAAGGAGCACATGGTATGTCACTTGAAGAAAAGCTTGTATGGCTTGCAACAAACTCTGCGGCAATGGTACCTAAAATTTGATGGTTTCATAAAAAGGGTTTGCACACTGTGAGTTTGATCACTGTGTTTATTTTTGCAAGTATGATGATGGTGACATTGTGTATCTCTCTTTATATGTGGACGACATGCTAGTGGCTGGTTCTAATATGAAGAGAATCGTATAAGTAAAGAAGATGTTATCATTATAGTTTGCTATGAAAGACTTGGAAGAGGCCAATAATATTTTAGGCATGAAAATCTTCAGGGACAAGAAAAATAAGAAATTATAACCGTCGCAGGAAGACTATGTGAACAAGGTGCTAAAGAGATTTAACATGGACAAGGCAAAAACGGTTGCAACTCCTCTAGCGAGTCACTTCAAACTTTCCAAGAATATGTGTTCGAGCACTCAAGCTTTGAAAGATGAGATGTTGGTAGTTCCATATGCATCAGCAGTGGAGAGTTTGATGTATACCATGGTGAGTACGAGACCAAACATTGCACAGACAATAGGAGTTGTGAGTCGATATATGCAGAACCCAGGCAGACAGCATTGGAATGCACTGAAATGGATATTGAGATATCTAGCAGGTACTTCTAATTACTCACTTTGTTATTGTGGTACATCTCTAGAGTTGCAAGGTTATGTAGATGCAGATCATTCGGGTGATCGAGATAGTGGTATACCACTAGATATGTCTTTACAATTGCAGGTACATCAGTAAGTCGGGTATCTCAACTAAAAAAAGTAGTGGCTTTATCGACGACAGAGGCAGAATACGTGGCTATCATAGAAGCCTCCAAGGAAATCATATGGTTACAAGATTACATGGCGGAGCTACATCGAAAACAGCCAGTCAGTACACTGTGGAGTGATAGTCAAAGTGCAGTGCACTTAGCAAAGAATGTAACTTATCACTTAAGGACTAGACATATCAAGAAGCGTTATTATTTTATTAGATCAACATTAAAAGATAATGAGTTAAAACTACGAAAGATTGATAGCTCGAAGAATCCAGCTGATATGTTCACCAAGGTAGTAGACAGAGAGAAGCATATTTTTTGTACTATTACTATTGGTATTACTCCATGTTGATTGATGAAAAGTATCGCAGAGGCACAAGTTTTTCAAGTACTAGTTTTTTTTTTTTTTTTTTTTTTTTTTGAAGATGGATGTAAAGTTGCTTGGTGCTTGGATATATTTGTCTTCAAGTGGGAGATTGTTATAGATGAAGCCAAATATTTTAAGGGTTTTTTTTTTGTCTTTTCTATCAAATTTTCTTTTAGGTTAAAAGTAATGCATTTATATTAGTGATGGTAAGACGCTAGCCGTTAAGACGCTGAAAAAGAAAATATAGAAGCAAGAAAAAAGTGAGTTTTTTTTTTCTTTATGAGGGTTCTCAATTTCTTTGTGCTCTGATATTGAAAGAAAATCATCATTGTATTCCAACTTTTTCCGAAGTCTAGTGGATTCACAGAGTGCCTTTGCGTGGAGACGTAGCCCAGGTTTGGGTGAATTTCGTTAACAAATTTTCTGGCGTGTTCTTTTGATTCTACTATTTTATTATTATATTATGCTTGGTGAATTGTTTGCGAGCGTTATTTTTCTGAAATCAACGTGCGATGTTGTAACAGATCTTGCCCAGCACTCCGTAACTTCAACTACTATGTCCCTGACTCTTGCCAACTAATTTCCAACTCCTCCGGCAGCAATAGTATTCGTCATGACCAAAAGAAAGGGAAAGAAGGAACAACAAATGGATATATGAGCCATCTGTGCGATTCCATTATTGATATTTTGTTGCATAAGAAATACTTTTCCCACTTGAATAGGAGTTCGCCATGTATCGACACGAGGGTTTAAATATATTGGCCATCACTTGAACTATGGTGTCACCCACAGATCATTAGCCAACAAGTAACGCTCGGAATCTACATTAATTTACAACGACAATTTTGAGCACTCAAAACTACGCTTCTCATGTTTTGATGACTTTTTTTTTGGATGATAGATTGTCTATTCTGAAGTTACAAACTCTTTTGCGCTTAAGGCTGACGACCACATAAAATGTTCATATCTTTTGAGAAAGATTTGTGTGATTATTTTGCCTATTGAGTTATCAATTTCCATGGAGAATTTATTTAGTTAGGCAATCCATGAATATTGTGGATTTTTGAAAGCTAAATGAGATGTGTCAAAATAATAAAAGATAAATCTTATCATATATACAAGCCCCTATTTATACATTATGAGATGAGTGGAAACATTCCATGTCTACATGATAAATGGTTTTCTTGCGAAAGGTACATACACCAAAATGACAAAAGCCATTTTATTTCTCTATCCTAAACATTACAAATAAACCATTGTTTAACTCATATTAGCAATATTTGGAGATTTTTTTTTTTTTTTGAGTTACTCCTTTCAAGAACCACCCTATATTGGGGTGAGATAGAGGTGAAATTGGTAGTTCGAGGTGAGAAAAATCAATAAAATTTTCTTGCCCTCGCATATATCAAATTTCAAGCGTCTTCAATGGAGATGATGAAAAACATTTATTTCTCCATCATATGCACTTTTTATCCATTGCATTGTCTAATTGAGCCTACAAATTCATTTTTGAAAACTCAAGTGGTGATCATCCCTACACTTGGGTAAGACAGATGAATTACTACATTGAAACAGTATGGTTCGATGTGTCGCTTGAAGGTAAAGATCCTAAGGATTCAAAAATGCTGAAATTAAGTAGAGTTGATGACACCGCAAAAACCAAGGTTTGGCAGGTCCATGAATGCACTACACGAAATGCATCCAGAGAAAAAACACACAAAAAAAAAAATGCTTGGAAAAAAGAGAGAGAGTAAAATAGAGAGAGAGAGAGAGAGAGAAAATGAAGGAATAATGCATTGAGAATCCTAAATTTTGTTACAAAAGTGTAGTTAAGTTCTAAAACTTATGGAAAATGAAATCAAATCATGAAACTTATCAAATTGGTATAATTGAGCCATTTCATTGATTTCATCTAACTTAGCTAATGGAAAATGCTGGTGTGGTTTATTTCTCTCTATCCTATGTGGCGATAACATATTTAAAATAATGTTTTTTTTTTTTTTTTTTTTTTTTTTGTGAAAGGTAAGAATATATTGAGCATTAAACCAAATTATACAAGAGAGTACGGCGCCAAAAACTTACACTCAAAGTGACAACATGTCAAAGCGAGAGGGAGGGAGCCGAAAGAGACAAGGAAGACCACAAACAAAGCGGACCAAAGCAACCAAACAGAAAAGCCCAAACAACAGGCAAAAACAAAAAAACACAGCAAGCAACGGCCCTCCGGATAGGAAGCCATCAGTTGCCACCGAGCAGCCAAGCAAAGGTCGACATTAGCGGCATCCCGCTTCAGCCAATCTCAACCCGTATATGGTCAGCAGCCACGGTGTCCTATGAAGCCGGAGAGGCAAGAAGGCACGGTAGGGAGAACAATCACCAGGTGCCAAAAACGGAAAACCCGAACAAGGCAACAGTCGCCACCTATTTAAAATAATGTTGTTTTGGTCAAAATCTAACTTTTTAATATAGATTTTATTCAAATTTGATTAAAAATAAACTAAATTGAGAGAGAGAGAGAGAGAGAGAGAGAGAGAGAGAGAGAGAGAGAGAGAGAGAGAGAGAGAGAGAGAGAGAGAGAGAGAGAGAGAGAGAGAGAGAGAGAGAGAGAAGAGATTTTAATTGTAATTTAGCTTTTTTAAATTTAATTTAAATAAATTTTGTATTAAAATTAGATTTAAATCAAAACGACATCGTTTTAATCTTATATTTTATGTTTTAGTCATGTCATTGTCACTTAGCAGAGACAAAATATTAAAAAAAGTTATGTCAACATTTTCTATTAGTCAAGTTGGACAAAATTAACGAAATGACTCAATTGTATCAATTTGACAAATTTTAAGACTAGGTTATACTTTTTATAAGTTTTAGTTATCAATTGTAATTTCATAATAAGTTTTAAGATTTCCAATGCACTTATTTCCAAAATGAAAGAAAAAGAAAAATAGTAAAAAGATGTGGCTAAAGCCAAGTGTGCAAAAAAAAAAAAAAAAAAAAAAAAAAAGATCCCCAATAGAGAAGCAGTGATCTCTCAAGTTTTGGAAAGATTGGTATTGGATTCTCGTGGTCGATAAAGGATCTAAATGAGAAGACAATCGCCGATGAAAGAGAAGATTGGTAACAATGTTAAGGTGATCACCAACTCTAAACACCTTCAATGAATTTTTTTAGCCTAACTAATCTTTCTATTTCTCAAACTCACATTACATTTTTTTTATAAAGTCTCTTAGATTAGGGCACCTTAATTAACATAGGAGCTTCAAATGTAAAAATCTTCACTTGAAGAAGTTTAGACAATATTGTTTCTATCTCATTTTGAAGGGGTCTTTATTTGTAAACCTGACGAAGATTATAAATAAAGAATATTTCTTTCAAAATCATAAATTGAAATAATCTTTTTTGATAAGCTGTTAACCAAGTATAGATAAAAGGCTTCTAAGATTGGTAAGCTTGTACCGCTTGCCAGGAAACTCAAACCCTTGTCGAGTGTTTCTCCTTTTCTTGCATCATTTGTCGAGATGAAATAGCCTTTTAAATGAGAGTGAGCCAAAAGCCCTTCAAACTAAAAGTCTTTCATTTAGCATTTCTACGAAGTCCACATTATGAGAAATTATTTTAATGATGATGCTCCATGTGACATTCTGATTTTCGACCTTGTCCCGGTAATATGAATTGGGCTTTTCATCGACGCGCCTACAGTCTTTTTCTCTGAGCTGATCACTCACGAGATAACTATTTTATCAGGTGAAACCGTTAAGAAATATAAACGCGACTAACTTGAGAATTCGATCAAAAATCGACTACCCAACCATGCTAATCTGCAATGGTCAATACAGTATCGTTAAAATCGATTAAAAACCGGAGATAGGTCGATTCGATAGAGGCATGTAATTAAAGTGTGGATGATTCTACTTGATTGCAAAATTCTTGTCGAACGGCATTAAACCGATTTTTCTGTTGATTCTGTACCATGTGTTCATATTTGAAACTTTGAGATTTTTACGACAACCGAGAGTCACCTATGAGTCGGATCATAATGTGGATTGAAAATAATCGACCACGGGTCAAATGCGTTAAAAATTCTCAAAAGCTACTCGGTAGGTTGGATTACGTTAAAATCACAATCGGTTGAAATTAACCACGAAATTAAACCCGGTTTTAGGAATCAAAAGTTTTAGCCTATCACAATTTATTTTAGGAATGTCGACTCATCCTTTGAAGAAATTTTGGCAAGCCCAGGATTTTGGCGAAAAATCGAAATTCGGTGAAATTGGTTCAAGAAATTCGGATGGGCTAAATTGAGTGCATTTTTTTACCTTCAAGATGGATCATTTGGTGAGGAAAACTGTGGATTTGATGTGGGTACCTTGGTTGGTATTTTTGGTCACCAAATTGGAGCTAATTGGTGTGAACTTAAGTTGATTTGGTGAGGAAATTACTTGAAATTCGTAGGCCATGGGGGCTACAACATTTTGGGCACCAAAGCTTGGCTTGTTGGGGAAGATTTGGAGGGGAAATGGCTGTTGGATGAGGCTGAAGGCTGGTGGGGCATTACACTTGAGTTCTTGAGATCTTTTTGGCTTGACTTTGTGGCTTATTGTCCCCTCCTTCTTCAGCAGCAGCCCCATCTTCTTCTTCCTTAGCTTCTTCTTCATTTGGATCAGCTGAAGACTCCATTCTAGAGCCAAGAACCTAGTAAAGCTCCTTACCGAACTAGCTAGCAGCCCACAAGCCACCGCCGAGACCGCAAGCTGCCTGCACGCCATCTTGCTTGTCCGCTCATGCTCCGTCTCTTGCTTGTGTCGCCCGTGTCCCAAGTCGTCGTTCGCCTATGCCAGCGTTCGCCAAAGCCAGCCTGTCGACCAGCTCCTTCGTCAGCTGCCTCAACCCGTCCCCAAATTGCCAGCACTCCTTCGACTGCTCTCCTGGTCCTTGCTGGCCCATTCCAGCGCTAACCAAGCCATCCGACCAGCCTCTTGGTTCAGTCCACAGAATCGAAGGCCCGCTCCTAGCCATGGGCCTTGTGGTTGTTTTCAGCCCGGTCCAAGTTTCCTTTGGTGTTGTTGTAGGCCCGAGTCTTGCTCGCCTCCCCATTGCCATTGCTGTGAACCAATTTATTTGCTAATCCGGTGAGTTTATCTCCTAAACTTTAATTAGGAGGTTAATTATGCTTAGGGTGGATTAGTTAGGCTAATTAGGGATTAGTGTAATCCTTAGCTAGTCCAATTAGCTAGTTAGTGTGACTAGGTGGTTAGAATAATTAGTTCCTAGGCTAATTTAGTTAGAATAGTTAGTTAGATATTTATTTGGTTTAATTAGTTTATGTAGCTAGCCAATTAAATTAGATTAGCTAGGTTGTTTAGATTAATTAGCTAGTTCAGTTAAACTAGCCTAGTTAGCTTAGGTTAATTTAATTTAGTGATTTAATTTAATTATTTTGTAATTTGTAATTTTTTTGGGAAAGGTAATAAAAGTAATTTGTAATTTATTTAATTATTTATTAATTAGCAAAAATTATACCGGGTTAGCCGTTATCGAATTTCGTGCCGATTGTCGTGGTGCGCTTAGTTTGTGCAATTAAGTGTTAATTTATGCAATTGGACGCGATTGATGATTTTTTATTTATTATTTTCCAAAATCGTGGAATTTTGATATTTAATTAGAAAAATACTAGGTGTCAGTTTTTGACGCAGAAAATGTTTTTAGTACTACATAAAATCATGGAATTTTAAAATGGGAAAATAACACGCTTTATGGTTCGATTTGAATGTGTGTCCACGCACACCTATTTTACCAGGTGTTTTTAATATGAAGAAAATATGTCAAGTTCATTATTTAAATTGAGGTATTTGAGTACAAAGCACGATATCCTTGGTCGGGATTGGATGTGCGTGTGATCGTTATGAGAACTTGTTACAAGCGTTACGCCGAACGATGCTCCTTCGGGAATGCCCCACATCAACGGATGCCGGTCGCAATGGAGGTTGGGCTGATACTCATTCAAGAATGCCGTCTAGATGTAGATGTTGTCATGCTCAATGATGCGAGATAACGCTCGGCTATGCCAGATGACCACTGACTGTTGAGTCGGCCGTGGCCGTTGGGTCGTAAATAATTGGAACGCATGATTGAGTGATATAATCGCGCCTGGTTATAGGAGAAAATTGCGTGGCACGGAATGGAACATGTCATGACGATTTGGCCTTATAATCGGAACTCTTATAATTGATTGACAGTTGAAATGGATGTGTTCCAATTAGTGAATACGTTGATTGTATGTTTAAGTATATGAGATGTGCTAACGTGCAGAGAGGTGTTGAGGTGGGGTAAGTCCTCTATGATGTGTGCTTAGATTGCCTTTAAGTGTATTACCTTCCTAATTAGGGTCTAGGGCGTGAACTCGCTGAGACATTGTCTCACCCTGTCATGGCTCACAATTTTCAGTTCCCTAGATGGAGGCACGTCATGTGCGGTATGGGGTCCCGCAGACAATGGAGTTCAAGTTTACCCACTTCCCCATTCCCAGGACCACTCGAGACAGGAGTTGATTGAGACCACGGTTTGGGTCAATGAGGGCCTACCTCAGTTGGTACCTCATAGATTCATAGTGTGGTACATCAGCTTCCCTCAAGAGGGTTAGAAGGGTCCCCTTTTGGGTTTCAAGGGGCCTCTCGTCGGGATCGAGGAATGGGAAGCAGCACATCCCATGGATCTCGACACTCCTGATGGTGTCGTGGTGGACCCGGAGCCCCTGGAGCCCATGGATGAGGAGTCCAAAGCTTAAAGGGCTCAGTAGTATTTTCTTTTTTAGTTAGACCCTTGTGTACATAACCTCAATTTGTTTATAAAAGTGTGTTTGGTTTAAATTGATTGTTTTGCTTTTCTATCACATGCTTGTTTGTTCGTGTCTGGAGATTGTTTATTTCACTTCCGCATGTGCATGAATCGTTTGGGTCGGTGACGCGTCCTGGAAACGTCGCAAATTTATCGACCATTGAGAGATGCGCACGCGCTCGAGGTTTGGGGTGTGACACTCCAAGTAGAAATTTGGTGATGCATAGTGAAATCGTTATGCATAAACCTCAATCAAGTTGATAAACCCCAATGAATCTTGAAATGTACATTCCAGAATAGCATAAGCATCAACATTTTTATCCCATTCCATTTCTTCACATTGCACTTCATATTAGAAAAATGGGGTGGACTCATTGAGATCGACATTCCTAACAAAAAGATTCATTTCATTATGTTGCGTTTGCATAGTCAAAATTCAGGTATCATTTTCTTTGAAAGAAACATCTGCAAGCTTAATTTTAAAGAGAGGCATATGTTGATGCATAAATTTTGACAATGTACTTAGCCATTCATTGGGAGAATTATTAAAAAAGTAATAAACTTATTGCAATTGTGTCAATTTAATCATAAACATTTTTTTTATCCAATTCAGTTCTAAACCTTTTACATTTGTGGCAATTTAGTTCATCTAGCCAGTTTTGGCTAACTTGGACAATTTTTTAATAATAATTTATTTTTCCTTGAATCTTTTTTATTAATCTCTCTCTCTTTCAAAATTCCTTCTTCCTCTAGCCAGGCTTAACCTCGCTGGCCATTGGTGAGGGCCAGGCTAAGCCTTGCTAGATTTGGTAGAGCCTTGTCGGCCCTTGCGTCTGGCCAGTGACAACCGGCCAAAGGAAGAAGGAAAAGGGAGGAAAAAAAAGAGAAAAAGGAAAAAAAATTAATTAAACCACTTAAAAAAACAAAATAT
This sequence comes from Eucalyptus brandiana, assembly GCA_014182725.1. Lineage (NCBI taxonomy): Eukaryota > Viridiplantae > Streptophyta > Magnoliopsida > Myrtales > Myrtaceae > Eucalyptus > Eucalyptus brandiana. The sequence goes on from CM024669.1 coordinate 39,548,665, forward strand.
TATTAATAAACTATCGATGTCTACACCGACCGGCCAAAATTGGCTGAATGGACTAAATTGACACAAATGCAAAAGGTTTAGAACTCCTTCTTCCTCTAGCTAGCCACTGGTGAAGGCCAGGCTAAGCCTTGCTAGATCTGGTAGGGCCTCGTTGGCCCTTGCATTTGGCCAATGACAACTGGCCAAAAGAAGAAGGAAAAGGGAGGGAAAAAAAGAGAAAAAAAGAAAAAAAAACACTTGAAAAAATAAAATATTATTAAAAAGCTATCAACATCTATGCCGACTAACTAAAATTAGCCGAATGAACTAAATTAACACAAATGCAAAAAGTTTAGAACTAAATTAGTAAAAAAAAAAGTTTAGAATTGAGTTGGCATAATTGAAATAAGTTTAAGACTTTTTTTGGTAATTTTCTTGCTATTCATCACATGGAAAATTAGGGATCAATCTCTACCTCTAATAACAAAATTATTAATTTACATTTGCATAGTATTAAATCCATATAAATTGCATTTTGATTGGACTGGTGTAGTAAGGCTTTGAGTTTAATTTAATATTCTGGATTAAGCTCGCAAGAAAGTGAAAATCGGAACAAGCCCATGGAAGATTTATAGTGACCAAAAATCACGTGGGGTGCGCATGGGGTACCAAACTTAGAAAGAGACAAAGCTTATCATTTGCAAATATTTTCCAGCCATGAAAAGAAAGACGTGGCAAATATGGGCACATGATATACGGTCAAGAATATGACGTCGAAAGCATGCACATATATAGAAGGAAGAAATGACAAGAAAAAATTGGGTGACAGTTTTAGGGCGCGTTTGGTAACAATCGGGGGAACCGATTCGACAAGAAATGATTATTTTTGATTACATTAGGAACCGATTCGAGTAAAAGAACGTGTTTGGTAATCGTCTAAAATTTCGATTCGAAATAGAATTGCGTTTAATAACGTGTTCATTGATTCTATTCCAAATTATTTTTTTAATATATAAATAATTTTTTCTACTTTTTACTTTTTTTCCTTTACTTTTTTTCATTTTTTCATTTTTTTTCCTTTTTCTCCTATTTTTCTTCTTCTTTTTGTGGCCGGTCGCCGGACCGGCGACCGGTGGACAAGGGCCGGCGACCTCACCGGAGCGTCGCCGGCCCGGGCGAGGCGGCCCTCGTCGGCCAAGCCTCGCCGGTGGATAGGCGGGCCTCGCCGGGGCTGGGCGAGGCTTGCCTGGCCACCGGCCGGGCTAGGCGAGCTCAGCCGATGGCCAGGCGAGCCTCGCCAAGGCTGGGCAAGGCCCGCCCGGCCACCGGTCGGGCTAGGAGAGCCCGGCCGGTGGCCTGCTGTGCCTCGCCGGATCTGGGAGGCCGAGCCTCGCCGGTGGACAGGCGAGCCTCCGGCAAGCTTGCCGGACCTCGCCCTGGCTAGGCGAGCCTCCAACGAGCTCGCCAAACCGGCGGTTGGCGAGCGGCGGCGGCCGGCGGCCGGCGGTGGTGGGCGGCGGCGGACGGCGGCGGACGACGGTCGCGGGATGGCGAAAGGAAAGAAAAAGAGTTTTATTGTGTTGATTCTTTTTTTGATTCTCGGACGCAGAATCAACTTTTTTTTTATTCTCAAATCTTCTCCCAAACTGATTCTGGGAACAAATTTGTTCCCGGGAACAAAAATTTTACCAAACGCGATTCTCGTCCCAAACTGATTCTGGGAACAAAAAATCAGAATTAGTCACTGTTTGGCACGTTGCCAAACAGGGCCTTAGATATATAGTGAGAGTAGTCTATTTTAGACATAAAAAATCAAATAATAAATCTTACCAAAAAAAAATCAAATAATAAATAATTATAAATTATTATACGATCCACTCATTCAAGAATTTGTGACTTACAGTAAACTATTATTTTCGCAAAGAGGTCAAAAACTATTATACTAGCAAAGTCCTAAACATTCAAATAAGACTAGGTCAAAAGAGGATTCTCTCCTTGGCAAGAACATCAGCTAGGCTGAGCAAAACCCAGAACTTGTTAGGTTCCTTATTTTTTGGAATTTGGAACTTACCCTACATACTTTAAAAATCGGAACCTACCATGTCACAGGTTCTAGGTTCTATCTAGATTTCACATGTATTATAATTTAAAGGATCGCAATGAATCATCACATTTAATAATTATTACTTGTTACTTCAATCCACTGACTACAACTTATATTCTAAGTAGTATTGGCATGCAACACGTGACACGACACGCCGATATATTGTTTCTAAAAAATAAAAAATTTCGACATGTTGGGACACATTATATATTAAATGTATATTTTGATATATACATAATAAATATTTTAATCAAATTAATTTGATTCAAATTCACAAATAAATAAATAATAAAAAGAAAGCCTAGAATGAATTTACACTACAAAAAAATTAATCCATCATTTGTTAATATCATTCATTGTTTTAATTTGACAAATTCAACTCCATTCTAATAATTCTTAAAACTTGGAAGAAAACAAGCAATCCACATTCTAGACTCGCGTGCTAGAGTGTGTTAGAAAAAAAGAGGGGGAAAAAACTTGAAGGGTGAGTTGTGTGTCATAGAAGAATATGAATTATTAGGAATTATTTCCTAATTAAAAATAGGTAATAGCATAATTTAGGTAATTTTCTATTTTAGTTTGAAAGAAAATAAAAAAATAACATGCATTTGTCATATAGAATTAGTTGCATTATTGCCACGTCATCACATTGCCATGACATCATTGATGTGCCATCATAATATCCATGTCATTATATTAGACACATGAAGAATATGAATTATTATGAATTATTTCCTAATTAAAAATAGGTAATCGCATAATTTAGGTAATTTTCTATTTTAGTTAAAAAGAAAAAAAATAACATGCATATGTCATATAGAATTAGTTGCATTATTGCCACGTCATCACATTGCCATGACATCATTGACTTGCCATCATAATATCCATGTCATTATATTTCCATGTCATAGGATTCATGTCATAGCTAGTCATATTAGGTTTATTCTCAATTCTTTTGGCCATCATTAGAATTGGGTCGCACATAGAATGTATGCCACGTCACTAGTAAAATTAGGATCACATAAACATAATTTAGATTAAAATTGTATCTCATGCATTGCATATAGTTCAATTTTCATTAAAAAGAAAAATTCAAAAAGAATTAATTGATATTGCAATTAGAAATCATGTTTAGGTCAAGCATTTATTATTTAGTTAACATTTTGCAGAAGACTTGGTGCGATGAACTTAATGGAGGTTTCGCTTTGCTTGAGACGTTGACCCCGTGGCTCGTATGGAGCATCTTCCCTTGCCAAAGGAAAGCTTATGTCCCACCGATGGATCGAGCTCTGATGACTCGTGTCTTGTCGGTTTTAAGTCCAGTGAAGCAACGTCGGACGCAATAAGAATGGTGCTGCATATGCTCTTTTGTCACGAGTTAAAAGATGCCCGTTGTCCCTTTTCTGGGACGTCATATGTTTTAAGTTGAGGAATCGTTCAACTTCTAGAATTAGATTGTAATTTGACCTTGATAAATGCTAAGCTTCAAATGGTTGGAAGAGCCTTCTTTGATTCTAATTGGTTCTTCAACCACCTTAAGAAGTGGAGGAAAGAATAACGATATCTTAAATTTATATCACTTTAAGATGACACAATATACATGAGGAAGTTTTATTTCTTTTCTCATAATAGTTGGAGTACCAAAAAGGTAAATAAGTACCCTCGATACACTAATCAAGTTTGGAAAATTGGACTTCTAAAAGCATTGATTGTACATAATACAACAATAATCAGTGCATTGCATTGTGCAAAGTTTTTTCACTTTTAGTGGCTTTGACACTTGTTAACAAAATTCAGACTATAATAGCTAATTTCTCATTATTTTCATGCTAAGTATGTGACATCCTGAAATTTGATCCCGTTTCGATAAAATGAAATGTGCATATTGTCGGCGCACCTATGATCCTTTTTCTCTGAGCTGATCACTCACGAATTAACTAACCTATTGGGTGAAGCCGTTAAGGAATGTATCCGCGGTAAAATCCCTAAAAGCTACATAATTTGTTGGAATGGACTAAAATTACGTCCGGTCGATTTTAACCATGAAATTTGATTCGGTTTTGGGAATCGAATATCCGAGTGTGTTACAATTCATTTTTAAGACTGTCTCATCGTCCGTCAAATTATCGACGAGTCCGAAATTTCAATAAAGAAATTATTGGAGGAAAAATCAAAGACCAAAAGAAAATAAAAAGGGAAATGGAAAGAGAAAAGAAAAAGAGGATAATGATACTATTCTTTTCTTTTCTTTTTTTCTCTCTCTCCATTTTCTCTCTTTTTCTTTCTCTCTTCTCTCTCCTCTCCCCTCCCCCTCGTGCGCAGCCCCCGCCCCCACCACCAACCGAATGCTTGGCTGGCTCCCACTTTGCTTTTCTTCTTTGACTTTTCAAACACTTATCCTCTCTCTCTCTCTCTCTCTTCTCTCTCTTCTTCCCTCATCTCTCTCACAGAACCGACCCTCTTCCCCTCCCCCTCTTGTGCGAACGAAGACAGAGGCAGCAAAACAGAGACAGCAGCTTGCTGTCGCTGCTCCGTCGCCGCCCACCGCTTGCCGCCGTCTCCCCGCCCGCGCCTGCCCTCCGCCGTCCACCACCTCCACCGAGCTGCCGTTCCTCCCTTCCGCTAGTCTGGTCGCCGTCCAGCTCTTGCCACCTCTGTCCAGCCCTGTTCAGCCACCACAGGCCGCAGTTTGACCAACTTCGGTCGCCGGGAACCGCCGTGCAGCCTCGCCGAACCGCCACCTGCTCTCCCGACCCCTTACCGTCCCCAACGAACTCTTTTTCTCCCTGTTTTGCAGCAAGGGCAGTAAACCCGCGAGTGGGTTTCCAGCACCTTCGGGCCCGCTTTTGGGCCATTTTTGAGCCCCGAATCCAAGACCCGCTTTGGAGTTTGTTGTTCCTCGCGTCGCCCCCGTCGGATTGGTCCGATTTGCGTGAGTAATCTCACTAATCCTTGCTTAGTGGACTAATTACGCTTAAGAGTTGTTTAGTTTTAATTAATTAGGTTTAGGTGGTTAAATTAGCATGGATTAGTGTTTATTAGTCAATTGTGATGCGAATTAGACAAATTGATTGTGCAATTAGTAAGTAGACATAGTCTACTATTTATTGAAGATAACTTGGGAATTTTCGACCCCTAATCAGGCTTCAATTTGACGATTCGGGCCTAAGTGGGATTTTTGGCATTTAAATATTATTTTTCGGAATTAAATTAATTAATTATTTATTTTCCGAAAATTCAATTGGGATGGCTAGTGACCGGAATATTATGCTAATGACCGTGGTGAAGTCCGTTTATTTAACCAGGCCTTATTTTGAGCTAAATTGAGTTTTTAATATTAATTATTTAATTTTCGAAATTAATTAATTATTTACTTTTTGGAAATTAAGGTTGAGATGGTCGGTGACCGAAATTTTATGTTGATGATCGTGGTGCAGCCCGTTTATTTAATTGGGCTTTATTTTGAGCTAAATTGAAATTTTAATATTTATTAACTAATTTTCGAAATTAATTAATTATTTATTTATTTTCGGAAATTAAGACTAAGATAGCCAGCGACTGAAATTTTGTGCTGATTGTCGTGGTATAGTCCGTTTATTTAATTGAGCTTGATTTTGTGCTAAATCAATTTATGAGTGATTTGAGGATTTATTCCTAAATTATTGGATTTTGGTTATTAATTGGGAAATAACCGGGTGTCGGTTGACAACACCAAAAGTGTTTTGGTGGGCTATAGAGAATGGTGAGAATTATGAAAAAGGAAATTATAATATTTTGGCTAAGGCCGATCGTGTACCCACACGACTATTTTATCGGGTATGATAAAAATAATGGGAATATTGGACGGTGGATATGGTATACTATATCAGCCTTCGGGCGATATGTCAGCTTTGGGTGAGCAGTATACCGGTATATTATATCAACCTACAGGCGATATGTCAGCTTTGGGTGAGCAGTATACCTTATTATCAGCTTTGGGTGAGCAATATATTATCAGCTTTGGGTAAGCATATGGTATACTATATCGGCCTTTGGGCAATATGTTAGCTTTGGGTGAGCAGTATACCGGTATACTATATCGGCCTTCGGGCGATATGCCAGCTTTGGGTGAGCAGTATACCTTATTATTAACTTTGGGTGAGCTATGCTATCTATTTATCAATTTTGGGTGAGTAGTCCTAATTTGATAGGACTTTATAGATAGTATTGAATATGCAGACCAAGCATGGGTCGTGATGTCATATAATCGATTAGGTCAATTGATCATTGTTTTGATATGATGCTGTGAATTGATTGATTTGATGGAAATGACCGTGATTGGTCTTGTTGACGTGTAACCGACTAGGTCGATTTGATCGATGCTTCGATTTGTGATGTGATTGCTTGGGTGTCTATTTGATCTGTGCTAACATGCAGGTGGGATCTGAGGCCAAAGTAAGTCCTCTGACTCATGCTGTGCTTAGGCAACCGAGTAGTGTATTGGTTCCCTAATTGAGTCTTAGTGGGGTAGAACTCGCTGAGACGTAGTCTCATCCCGGTTTGGGAAAAATATTTCAGGATCCCGTTGAGGAGCTGAGGATGAGGAATCGGAGAAGGAGAACTCTAAAGTAAAACCGGAGAAGAAGAATTTTTGGAAGAAGAAGATAATGGAGTATGACCTGGATGGACTGAGATTTTATCTTCTTTTGAGAACTCCCTTTTGATGTGAATCGTTATGAAGTACTCTGCTTTTATGTCATGTATAAAGGTTTGGTTGTAGATTTCAATATGAAAGATATGGCCTATTTTTCTATCCCACTGTTTTATTGTCTGGGGATTTATAACTGCTTTCGCATGTGCTTAAAAGAAAATGAAAGGGTCGACGATACATAGTCTTGGGATATCGCATTTTAAAATCGACCAAGTAGAATGATGTGTGCGTGCTCGAGGATCGAGGCGTGACATCTCCCCTTTTTGTGATATCAGAGCGAAGTTCAAGATTAGAGTGATAAAGAGCGATGGTTCATGGGATAGTAGTAGGATGGCCTTTAAATTCATACCGGTGCATGTCTGTGTTAGCTGAATGCGAAAATTGTTTGTTGTTTGAATCGCTCTATTTCTAATTCGGTGTTGAATTGGAAGTAGGTGTCAGTAGATTAAAGTGACACCATGAGCGATCAGGAGCCGAGAACTCCTAGGCAAAGGACTTTGTCCTCAGTAACTCGAGCTAGGACACCAACAAGAGTTGGTGCCTGAGGTGGCCGAGGTAGAGCGCAAGCTGAGGCTAGCACGAGTGGAACAGCACCACATCCCGTTGGTGCTGGGGTAACAGCCCCAGTGGATTAGGGAACAGTTGGGATCACGCAAGCGTTGGATGCTATGCGTGAGATGATGGGGCAGTAGGCCCGGGAACAAATAGTTGCCTTTACTGCCGCCATTGTAGCCGTTACTACTGTTGCTACCAATGCTGTTGCTGCAGCCACACCTGCCGCCGTACCTACTGAAGTCTCGCCTGTGAGACCGATGCCTAGCTTAGTGGAATAGTTTTTGAAATTGAAGCCACCGAAGTTTTTTAGGGCAAGAGACCCCAAAGCTGCTGCTCTATGGATTCAAGGACTGGAGAAAGCCTTTGCTCTATTGATGTGCTCCGAGACTAAGAAAGTGGTCCTCACAATCTACCAATTAGAAAGAGTTGCGAGTACTTGGTGGAGAACCACTCAAGGAGCGATATTTCCCGAAGGTGTAGCCCCATAATGGAACACCTTTGTTGAGGCCTTCAATAGGAAATACTTTTCAGAGACTACTAAAGAGATAAAGATGGTTGAGTTTCAGTGCCTTCGCTAAGGCTCTATGACTGTGGATCAATATGAGGCAAAGTTTGCTGAACTGTCGCAATATGCCCCTGAATTAGTTGAGAATCTAATAAACCGAGGGAGAAGATTCAGAGATGGACTCAAGCCAGAGTTGAGAAGCCCATTGATTTTGCTGAATCTGAGAAATTATAATGACCTTTATGAGGGGGCTCAGATGATCGAGAGAGATCAGAATGATAGAGCTGCCTCATTTGGATCGAGGTTTAACTCTCAACGAGAAAGCATTCGCCATGGGAAGAGGCCCATGCCTGGAAATAGATTTCAAGTCCCACCCAATAGGAGAGATGGAGTTAGCAAGCCAGGGCCAAATCAGAATGGCCAGTGTCGCTTTTATGGAAGGCGACATGGTTCAGCTCCATGTCTTCGAAGGCCAGGTGTTTGTTTTGGATGTGGTTGGCAAGGCCACATAATCAGAGATTGCCGTAATAGACCAAGATGACAACCTCAGCTACCGCCGCCACCACCAATGAGACAGATAGGAGGGTATGCCTCTCAGAATGCACTGTAAGGAGGACAACAGAGACCTCCAGTTCAGGGCACCGTGTATGCGGTTACCCAAGGTCAGGCAAAAGCTGTGCCTGGCGTGATCACAGGTACGGTCTCACTCAACGACCAACTTGCTTATGCTTTGTTTGATTCGGGAGCAACCCATTCTTTCATTGCCGAACAATATGTTAGGATGCTAGGGTTGAATCCTGTATTATTGGAGTCGGCAATTTGCATATTTACACCCTTGAAAGATAAAGTTATTGCTGCTTTGGGATGTTCGGGGTAAAAGTTAAAGATTGGTGAGCGAGTGGGGAAAATTGACTTGTTAGTCCTAGCCATGTATGATTTTGATTTGATAATTGACATGGATTGGCTCACCAATCAACGAGCTAAAATGGACTATCGCAGGCGATTCAGTTTGACCCGTTAGGGGGTAAGAGTTTTGAGTTTGTCGGGAATCGAGGAGGACCTTCGATTTCCTTAATCTCGTCGTCGGAAGCAGCTCGTATGTTATATGAGGGTTGCCGAGAGTACTTAGCAACTGTCGTGGATACGACAGTTGAGGAGCTGAAAATGGAAGATATTGTGGTGGTACAGGAGTTTCTAGATGTTTTTCCAAAAGAATTGCCAAGGTTACCGCTAGAAAGAGAGATTGAATTTGTAATTGAGCTAGCACTAGGGACAAAACCGATCTCAAAGGTACCTTATCGAATGTCGTTATCTGAGTTGAAGGAACTGAAGGTACAAATACAAGAATTACTGGATAAAGGATTTATTCATCCTAGTGCATCACCTTAGGGAGCACCAGTTCTATTTGTTAAGAAGAAAGATGGATTGTTACGCCTGTGCATCGACTACCGACAGCTCAATCAGGTAACCTAAGAACAAATATCCCCTCCCAAGGATTGATGATCTATTCGATTAGCTGCAAGGAGTGTCAACATTCTTGAAGATTGATTTGAGGACGGGATATCATCAGCTGAGAATTAAAAAAGAGGATATTCCTAAGTCAGCATTTCGTACTCGGTATGGCCACTATGAGTTCACAGTGATGCCATTCGGGTTGACGAATGCTCCAGCTGCTTTCATGGATATGATGAACAGAGTGTTCAAGGAATACTTAGATCAGTTTGTGATCATGTTCATAGATGATATCTTGGTCTATTCAAGGAGTAATGAAGAGCATGAGAATCACCTGAGATTAGTGCTCCAGATTTTAAGGACGCATCAATTGTATGCTAAGTTTAGCAAATGCGAGTTTTGGCTGACTCGTGTTGCGTTCTTAGGTCATGTGATTTCCAGAGAAGGAATCTCCGTCGACCCGAGCAAGATAGAAGCCGTGATCAATTGGCAGAGACCGACATCAGTGATAGAAATCAGAAGTTTTCTAGGACTGGCAGGTTATTATAGACGGTTTGTAGAAGGTTTCTCAGCGTTAGCATCGCCTTTGACAAAGCTCACGAAGAAAAATGAGAAGTTTATATGGACAAACAAGTGCAAGCGTAGTTTTCAAGAGCTGAAGGAAAAGCTTACTATCGCACTTGTGCTGACGATTCCATCCAGTCTTGGAGGATTCGAGATTTATAGTGATGCGTCATTTAGAGGGTTGAGTTGCGTGCTGATGCGACATGGTAGAGTGGTTGCATACGCTTCCCGCCAGTTGAGACCTCATGAATTGAATTATCCGACGCATGACTTAGAACTCGCAGCCATCATATTTGTATTGAAGATTTGGAGACACTACTTGTGCAGAGAAAAGTTTCAGATTTACACAGACTATCAAAGTCTCAAGTATCTGTTCTCTTAAAAGGAGTTGAACATGAGACAGCGTTGATGGATGGAATTACTGAAAGACTACGACTGTGATATTCTATATCACCCGGGAAAGGCAAACAAGGTCGCTGACGCATTGAGTCGAAAGTCTTTAGTGGCACGGATCTTAGTTAAGGAGTGGAACTTAATCAAGAGAGCTCGGGATTCGGAATTTAAATTTGAGGTAGGCCACCTCTCGAGTCTTATGGCTACCCTTAGGATTGAACCAGATGTTCAAGTCAGAATCAAGCAACTCCAACCGACAGACCTAGATGTACAGAGAATTCTTTAGGAAGACGCAGATAAAAGGAAGACTGATTTTCAGATTGCTGATGACGGGACTCTAAGATTTCAAGGACGTTTGGTTGTACTTGACGATGTCGAGCTTAGAGAAGAAATTTTATCCGAAGCACATCGTAGCAGCTACAGCATTCATCTTGGAAGTACCAAGATGTATCAGAACCTGCGTCAATACTACTGGTGGTCAGGTATGAAGGCGGACATTGCCAAGCATATCGCCAAGTGTTTGACTTGTCAGCAAGTAAAAGCCCAGCATTGCAAGCCGAGAGGACTTCTACAACCTCTCGCGATCCCAGAATGGAAGTGGGAGCATATTACGATGGATTTCGTAACTGGACTACCAATGAGTCAAAGAGGAAATGATTCAATTTGGGTAGTAGTCGACAGGCTGACAAAGTCGGCTCACTTCATTGCAGTTCGAAAGGACCCGAGTCTAGATAGACACGCAGACCTGTATGTGCGTCAGGTGGTTTGTATGCATGAAGTGCCGGTTACGATAACATCCGATAGAGACCCAAAGTTTACTGCTGCTTTTTGGAAGAGCTTGCAGAGTGCTTTAGGTACAAAGCTTCAGTACAATACATCGTATCATCCTCAAACGGATGGCCAGTCTGAAAGGACAATTCAGACCCTTGAAGACATGCAGAGAGCGTGTGTAATAGACTTCAAAGGAAGTTGGGAAGATCAGCTTCATCTAGTAGAATTTGCCTACAACAACAGTTACCAGCAGAGTATCAAGATGGCTCCATTTGAAGCGTTATACGGCAGAGCATGCAGAACTCCAGTATGTTGGGATGAAGTCGGAGAAAGGAAAATCACAGGCCCAGAGTTGGTTCAGCAATCAGTTGATGCCGTGACAGTAATTAGAGACAGATTAAAGACAACGCAGAGCAGGCAGAAAAGTTATGCAGATAAGTGTCGAAGGTATTTGGAATCCCAAGTTAGTGATCACGTTTTTTAGAAAATGTCACCAATGAGGGGAATTTCGCGCTTTGGTAAGAAAGGCAAGCTGAGTCCGAGGTACGTAGGTCTGTTTGAGATTCTTGAAAGAATCGGAAACCTAGAGTATCGTCTTGCATTGCCACCAAGGCTGGTGCAAGTGCACGACGTCTTTCACGTGTTGATGTTAAGGAAGTACAAGCCTGACCCGATTCACGTGCTCAATTTAGAGAAATTGGACGTGGATGACCGTGTGTCATACGTCGAAAGCCCGGTTCAGATTGTCGATCGCAAAGAGCAAGTTCTGCGTACAAAGACCATTCCGTTGGTAAAAGTGGTCTGGCAACACCACGGCACTAAAGGAGCAACTTAGGAGACTGAAGAGTCGATGAGAAAATTGTACCCCCACCTTTTTTAGCAAAGTGTGTAATGGTTTAAATTTCGAGGACGAAATTTTTATAAGAGGGGAAGAGTTGTGACATCCTGAAATTCGATCCTGTTTCGATAAAATGAAATATGCATATCGTCGGTGCGTCTATGGTCCTTTTTCTCTGAGCTGATCACTCATGAGTTAACTAACCTATTGGGTGAAGCCGTTAAAGGATGTATCCGCAGTAAAATCCCTAAAAGCTACCTAATTTGTTGGATTAGACTAAAATCACATCCGGTCGATTTTAACCATGAAATTTGATTCGGTTTTGGGAATCGAATATCCGAGCGTGTCACAATTCATTTTTAAGACTATCTCATTGTTCGTCAAATTATCGATGAGTCCGAAATTTCAATAAACAAATTATCGCAGGAAAAATCAAAGACCAAAAGAAAATAGAAAGGGAAATGGAAAGAGAAAAGAAAAAGAGGATAATGGTACTATTCTTTTCTTTTCTTTTTTCTCTCTCTCTCTCTCCATTTTCTCTCTTTTTCTTTCTCTCTTCTCTCTTCTCTCCCCTCCCCCTCGTGCACAGCCCCCCCACCAACCGAATGCTTGGCTGGCTCCCACTTTGCTTTTCTTCTTTGACTTTTCAAACACTTATCCTCTCTCTCTCTCTCTCTCTCTTCTCTCTCTTCTTCCCTCATCTCTCTCACGGAACCAACCCTCTTTCCCCTCCCCCCTCCTGTGCGAACGAAGATAGAGGCAGCAAAACAGAGACAGTAGCTTGCCGTCGCTGCTCCGTCGCCGCCCACCACTCGCGGCCATCTCACCGCCCGCGCCCGCGCTCCGTCGTCCACCACCTCCACCGAGCTGCCGTTCCTCCCTTCCGCTAGTCTGGTTGCCATCCAGCTCTTGCCGCCTCTGTCTAGCCCCGTTCAACCACCACAGGCCGCGGTTTGACTAGCTCCGGTTGCCGGGAACCACCGTGCAGCCTCGCCGGACCGCCACCTGCTCTCTCGACCCCTTACCGTCCCCCAACGAACTCTTTTTCTCCCTGTTTTGCGGCAAGGGCAGTAAACCCGCGAGTGGGTTTCCAGCACCTTGGGGCCCGCTTTTGGGCCATTTCCAGGCCCTGAACCCGAGACTCATTTTGGAGTTTGTTCTTAATGGACTAATTACGCTTAAGGGTTGTTTAGTTTTAATTAATTAGGTTTATGTGGTTAGATTAGCATGGATTAGTTTTTATTAGTCAATTGTGATGCAAATTAGACAAATTAATTGTACAATTAGCAAGTAGACATAGTCTACTATTTATTGAAGATAACTCGGGAATTTTCTGACCCCTAATCGGGCTTCAATTTGACGATTCGGCCCTAAGTGGGATTTTTGGCATTTAAATATTATTTTTCGGAATTAAATTAATTAATTATTTATTTTCCGAAAATTCAACTGGGATGGCTAGTGACCGGAATATTATGTTGATGACCATGGTGAAGTCCGTTTATTTAATCAGGCCTTATTTTGAGCTAAATTGAGTTTTTAATATTAATTATTTAATTTTCGAAATTAATTATTTATTTATTTATTTTTCGGAAATTAAGGAGATGGCCGGTGACCGAAATTTTATGCTGATGATCGTAGTGTAGCCTGTTTATTTAATTGGGCTTTATTTTTGAGCTAAATTGAATTTTTAATATTTATTAATTAATTTTCGAAATTAATTAATTAATTATTTATTTTCGGAAATTAAGGCTGAGATAGCCAGCAACCGAAATTTCGTGCTGATTGTCGTGGTGTGATCCATTTATTTAATTGAGCTTGATTTTGTGCTAAATCAATTTATGAGTGATTTTAGGATTTATTCCTAAATTATTGGATTTTGGTTATTAATTGGGAAATAACCAGGGTGTCGGTTGACAAAGCACCAAAAGTGTTTTGGTGGGCTATAGAGAATGGTGAGAATTATGAAAAAGGAAATTATAATATTTTGGCTAAGGACGATCGTGTACCCACACAACTATTTTATCGGATATGATAAAAATAATGGGAATATTGGACGGTGGAGATGGTATACTATATCAGCCTTTGGGCGATATGTCAGCTTTGGGTGAGCAGTGTACCGGTATATTATATCGACCTACGAGCGATATGTCAGCTTTGGGTGAGCAATATACCTTATTATCAGCTTTGGGCAAGCAATATATTATCAGCTTTGGGTGAGCATATGGTATACTATATTGGCCTTCAGGCGATGTGTCAGCTTTGGGTGAGCAGTATACCGGTATACCATATCGCCCGGGCGATATGCCAGCTTTGGGTGAGCAGTATACCTTATTATCAGCTTTGGGTGAGCTATGCTATCTATTTATCAGCTTTGGGTGAGCAGTCCTGATTTGATAGGACTTTATAGATAGTATTGAATATGCAGACCAAGCATAGGTCGTGATGTCATATAATCGATTAGGTCAATTGATCATTGTTTTGATATGATGCTGTGAATTGATTGATTTGATGGAAATGACCGTGAGTGGTCTCGTTGACGTGTAACCGACTAGGTCGATTTGATCGATACTTTGATCTGTGATGTAATTGCTTGGGTGTCTATTTGATCTGTGCTAACATGCAGGTGGGATCTGAGGCCAAGGTAAGTCATCTGACTCGTGCTGTGTTTAGGCAACCGAGTAGTGTATTGGTTCCCTAATTGAATCTTAGTGGGGTATAACTCGCTGAGACGTAGTCTCATCCCGGTTTGGGGAAAACATTTCAGGATCCCGTTGAGGAGCTGAGGAGAAGGAATCGGAGAAGGAGAACTCTAAAGTAAAACCGGAGGAGAAGAATTTTGGAAGAAGAAGATAATGGAGTATGACCTGGATGGACTGAGATTTTATCTTCTTTTGAGAACTCCATTTTGATGTGAATAGTTATGAAGTACTCTGCTTTATGTCATGTATAAAGGTTTGGTTATGGATTTCAATATGAAAGATATGGCCTACTTTTCTATCCCATTGTTTTATTGTTTGGGGATTTATAACTGCTTCCGCATGTGCCTAAAAGAAAATGAAAGAATCAGCGATACATAGTCTTGGGATATCGCATTTTAAAATCGACCATGTAGAAGGATGTGTGCGTGCTCGAGGATCGGGGCGTGACAAAGTAGATCCTATATCTCATAACCCTTAAAGAGATGGTCGAACAATTACACACACGATCTGGACATAGCAAGTTCACTATTCAAACACATGAATGTGGCAATTTCGTTCCTCAAACAGAATATATATTTTCATTGACCATTTTTTACACCATCCATAAATATTAAAACGTAGCAAATGTCCGATCTAAATTTTATGCTAGCACATTCATCCTAGTCAGAAGCTCTAGCTTCGTATCAACGTTACGATCAATATTGTCATTATCCTCAATATCGATATCATTAATAAGAAAACCTTTAGGCTTGTTATCTAGGAACTTATTCAGAAATACTGTAATGAAAAAAAACTGCTTCTGATATGACTGATGATTCTGAAGAGAGATGATAGATTTTCTAACAATCTGTGTTGTTTCCTACAAGAACCACGTTTGACTAACATTGTGAACACCATTGTCAATAGGGGTGAGCATGGTCTGAGTTGGGTCGGTCCATCCCCTAACCTTAGGACCAACCCGCACAGTGTTGATTCTCAATTTTTTGAACCAAGGACCGACCCTATTGAGCTTGGGACCGAGGACCGGATCGACCCATGGATTCAATCCGGTTCCAAGGTTAACTCGGGACCAACCAATAATTTTTTATTTCATTTTTTGTACTTCTTAAAAAAATGATTGAGGACTGACTTGACCCAATGGGTTCGGTCCGATTTCAAGATCAACCCAGAACTAACTAATAATTTTTTATTTCATTTTTTGTACTCCTTAAAAGGGCAACCGAGGACCATCCGACCCAATAGGTTCGATGATGAGCGAGGTCATTTAAGAAAGGCAATCAGTGAGGGTCAAGTGGGGTGAGCATCAAACAGAATAAGCATCGAATGTCAAGCGGGGAGCAACAAGCCAAACGAGCATCAAGTGGCGAGTGACACGAGTGACCCAAAGCGAGCGAGACAAGTGTCGAGTGACGAGCAGAGAAGTTGTTTATTTCGATTTGGCAAATTGAAGACTAAGATGATAAATAAAACATAAGAGAATGAATACTAGAGGATGATGCTATAAGGAGTTGTTTATACCCTTTTGGACGCCATGAGGATTCCTCATAAAAATATTTTTCTCCTTCGTAAATTATAACTATTGATGCCGTAAAAGACATTAAAAATCTAAGTTATTAAAGAATAATGTAAAATTACTTGAACTCTTCAATAAAGAATGGTTTAATGTTATTGCCGCCATTTATTTTAAGATTTTCTCTATATAAAAAAATTATAAATAATATATTAGATATATATATTCGGGATTGGTTCAGATTAGACCCATTCTCAGGACCGAGAATTGACTTGCACAGTGCTGGTCCAAAAATTCTGTGACCAAGGACCGACTCAGTCTCTCTGGGAACCGAACTAGGACAGATAGGGTTGGGCCGGTCCAGGGTCGGTCCAAGGTTGACCCTAGACCGATGCTCACCCCTAATTGTCAAATCTAGAATGGCGTTGATCATTTGGTTCACTCTAGCCCTTTCCGACACCGACGAGCGATATCAATCTCTTGCGCTTTGCTTGTAGAAATGGGTTTACTAGAAATGTTTCTGTAATGTTGAATCCAGGCTAAAGTTCGACAAAGGTTTTTCATTGAAGATTCAAATTTTAAGAAGTTCTTCATATGAGTTTTGAGGTTTCATGCGTTTTTACCTGATTTTGTACCCTATGAATTTAGTTGCTGTTTACGCTAGAAATTGGCTGAATTAGCACAAGAGGTGTCCTTGAATATATATGTAACCCCATATATCAAGTGATTTAATCTTTGAGCAGCCCACCTACCAGCAAGGAAGCACGGACACGTTCAGAGGGCCTATGTGTCCTGTCGGACACCCTGACACGTGTCCGACATGCTCGGACACGCGGTCAACACGTGTCGGAGTTTCCGACACATGGTCAACTCTTTTCGACACGTGCGTCAGAGCATGTCCGGAGGTTTGTGGGCGGATCCGCAGGTGCGAAGGGAAGAAAGTGATGGAGGGTGAAGGCAAGGGTGAGGGAGCTGAGACAACGCCGCGAGCGACGACGAGGGAGGGCTCTGACCGCCGACTGCAACACTGAGAAGCCTTCTCGATCGTCTTGGTTGGCTGCAACCGCCGACTACAACGCTGAGATGGAAAACGGAAAGGCCGCAATGGAGGGCTGGATGTGAGGCTACAACGGCAAAGGGGGGGAACGGAGGCGAGGCAACGGTGAGGGAGGTGGAGACCGAGCGAGGGAGAGGAGAAAGAAGGCAATCGCCGATTGCTAGGGTTTTCAATTTTTGGAAGAAGAGCAAGGAAAGAGAGGATGTGTCGACGGCTTCTTGGGGAAAAAAGAAAGCCTCGTGCAGTGTGACTTTGGGAAGAGACATGTGTAGGCGGTGGATGGGACCATTTAACCCTAAAAAGAAATATTAAACATTAAATAACTTTATTTTTTTTGGCAAAATCTGTAAAAGTTCGCTCTTTCTTTTCAAGACGATGAGAGAAACAGATCGAGAGCCTTTGTGTACGTTGAATAACTTTATTAATACATGTTATTAGTATAGATTTATTATAGGCTTTTTTATTATTTATTTATTTATGAATTTGAATAAATTAATTTAAACATAATAATTAATCATGTATATATAAAAATATTTATTTAATATTTAACGTGTCGGAATGTATCGAAATTCTTTATTTTTTGAAAAATAACGTGTCGGGTGTCGTGTCGTATCGTGTCACATATCCGTGTCGCCGTGTCCGTGCTACCTAACCTATCAGTTTAACGAAGATAAAGTGGGATTGAATCAACGTAAAAAAACGTGAGAACATGGCATTCTCTTGTCGTACGATTCGCATTGATAACCTAATCAGCTTCTGTGACATCACAAGCTGAGGAGCACGAGAAGGTTTCATCTGCTAAAAAGTCGCAACCTATTTCTAGGATGTGCACCTGTTCTCTTTACTTGTAGGTTCGATCGATAGGTATGTTTTGATCATCATTAGTTGTTCATCTTTTAGTCTCTGACGTTTTCTTATAGCATCAAACGACATGAAAAATCGACCCCCTCGTCTTTTCTTCTTTGGGTGTACTCTTTTGTCTTCTTCTGTTGCTCGTTCAATTAAGGGAACACCATAAAGTCGCTTTTTTTTTTTTTTTCTAAGACAGGGATTTGTTCTGAGTTACGTATAGGGGACCCACACACGACATCTATTGGTTGTTTCCACTCGGTAACTGCATTGTAACGTAATTGGACGAGATTAATGTGATTGAGGATGTAGTTCGATTCTTGGTTCTGATGTTTGATTTGATGCCCTGTATCTAATGTTGCAGCATGAACATACTGGGGTGGACGCTCATGGAGGCTCTAGGAATGAATGCAGCCATAAGGTTGGTACTAGAATTATAAGCCCTCCGGAAAGATCTCTCTCTGCATCTGAAATGGTTTCTTGGTTATCGCAATGTGAGGGTGTCCAATGTGTTGGAGAAATCTTCTTGAAGTGTTTTGAAGCTGACAAAACGTTTCCATCAGTCTAGTCTGAAGGTTTGCAGACTTTGTTATTTAAAGTCTGAAGACCTCCGGACAGCCAGACTCAAGACTCAAAGTCTATCCTCATTGACAGTCTCTAATCCGTTGAAGAAAGGTTATCCAGAACTGGATGTTTCATTAAGGATATGACCTTATCGATTGAAGAAGATCTCTTGGCTGGATATGACATAACGGAATCCCTTTAAATTGATCGAGATTGATTTCGATGATCAAGGATCCGATGATTGGCGAAATATTCGTGGAAGGTTCTATTTATGGAAACCGAGATCCTGATTGTATGGGCGAACAGGATTGATGGGCTATCGATACGTTCCTTTAATAGCTCGAATTATCTTCTTAATTGATTCCGTCCAACGAGTAGATTGGAGGAATTCATTTGGTAAGTGCCAACAGGTATGATGGCATGAAGGATTATATAAGGAAGACGTTCTAAGTTGTTCGAGGTGTGCGCGATAGAAGAATTCCAAAGTCTGAAGCTTCTTGTTGTTTAGTCAATTCATTTGAGCGAAAAACTTGTACTCAAAAGAGAGTTTATACTTGTGAGAAACCTTGAGGAAGTGTGATAGAAAATCCACACTGTGGAATCAAAGAAGAACTGTGCTGTAACATCTCTTTTGTTCATAGTGGAATCTAGCCGATAAGCTGTCAGTGCGGAAGAGTGGACGTAGGCTTAGGATAAGCCGAACCACTATAAACCTTGTGTTTAATCTTCTCTTCCCTACTCTTTACTTTACTTTGATCGTAATTCATTTTGGTTAAGCAAAAGAGTATTTCATTTCTATTATTTGCTTAGTATTACTGTGGTATCTCGAGAAATTGTTTTTGTACCTATTCACCCCCCTTTAGGTGCTTATACTAGCTACATCAATTGGTATCAGAGCCTGTGTACTCACTTTGTTTGAAGTGTTTTACTTCAGAGCTAAAGATCCATGGCTAGTATATTGGCTTCAAGGCTGGTAGAAGGGCAAAGCAATACCAGACCACCTTACTTTGATGGAAAGGATTACAACATATGGAAAAACAAAATGAAGGCGTTTCTAAGATCAAAGGATCCTCTGGAATGGGATGTTGTAGAAAAAGGAATCACTCCTAAAGCTGCATGTGTCTCAGAAAGAGGAAAAGATACTATGGAGTCTAGCCAAATGACTTAGGAAGAGATAATCAAGAGACAAGCTCTTGATGCAAAAGCAATTTATTCTTTATATTGTGCTTTATCACCTACTGAATATAATAGAACTTCTTGTGTTACAGTTAAAGAAGTCTGGGATAGATTACATATTACCTATGAAGGAACCGATCAAGTGAAGGAGACCAGAATCAACATTCTCCTCGGTTAATACGAAGCCTTCAGAATGAAATCGGGAGAATCTATAACTGACATGTTTAGTTGTTTTACAAATATCGTGAATGGTCTTGAAAATCAAGGTCAACCAATTTCGATCCCATGAAGGTAAATAAGCTCTTTGCGAGGACTCTCCAAGGATTGGAACCACATAAAGACCTCAATCAGAGAGACTCAAAGAATCATGCCACTATCTGTTGATGAGTTGGTTGGAACTCTTCAGTCTTATGAAGTAGAACGAATCAATGAAGACGAAGACCCTAAAGGTAAGAAATCCATTGCATTAAAATCCAATGATGATTCTGATGTTGCAGACTCTAAAGACGATATGGACGATGAGGAGCTTGCTCTCATGATAAAAAGATTCAGAAAACTGAACAGAAAATGAAGAAGATTCAATCCAAGGAAACAAAGTTTTCAAAAGTAACAGACTAAGTCTGTTGAGGATGATGAATCAAACAAAGATGTAGTCCGCTTTGAATGTAAGAAAAATGGACACATCGGACCCAACCTGTCCTCTTCGAGGAAGAAGAAAGGAAAAGCTGAAAAGTATCGAAAGGCTCTTAAAGCGAAATGAGTGATACATAATGTGAATAAAGTGATGATGATTATGCCAACATATGTCCGATGGCACAATCGGATTGATTCAAACTCCGAGACAGACTCAAACAAAGTGAATTTGAGGTGAGTAACTTCAAAATCCCTATTAAAGTTTCTAAATACATTGATGAGTTGTGTTTTAGTCTTAAGACCTCTCTTAAAAGGATTTCCGAACTCAAAAAGGAAAATTCTGCCTTAAAACAACAAGAAAATGTTTTGAAAGAAAATGTGAAATGTTTAGATGTAAATGTTTCTTCTCTTAGAGAAAGTGAAAATAATCTTTTAAAAGAAAATGCATTCTTGAAAAATGATATCTCAAATATTTCCAAAAGATTTTCTATAGGATCTGAGAAATTAGAAAAAATACTTTCTGTTCAAAGATCTTATTTCAATAAATTTGGTTTGGGAATGACTGCTGAAACCATTCCTTTAATCGATTTTCCTAAAGTAAAAGAAAGAATCAAACAAAGACCCTCAAGAAATGCTTATAAAAATCATTTTGAAAGGACCTTTGTAAAACCAGGAGGTCGTAATGCTCTCAGATGTTCAAAATGCAATAGTGCAGATCATTTTGAGAAAGAATGTCTTATGGTTTGGAGACCTGTCAATAAAGTTTAGGCAAAAACTGCATATCAGACTAACTCAAAAGGACCCAAGAAAATATGGGTACCAAAGAAAGCTTGAGTCTCTTTTTAAATGCAGATCACTATCAAGAAAAAGGTGAAATGGTACCTGGATAGTGGATGCTCGAGACACATGACAGGAGATTCAAATTGTTTCATAAAGCTTGTTCAAATGAATGGTGGAAAAGTTTCGTTTGGAGGAAATAGCAAAGGAAGAATAGTGGGACTTGAAACTGTGAAGATTAGAAATCTCACAATAAACAATGTTTCTTTAGTTGAAGGACTCAACTATAATCTGCTCAATGTCAGCTAGCTATGTGATACCGGTTTCAAAATCTACTTTCAAGAGGGAATATGTTCAGGAACCAGTAAAGACTCTACTCAGTCATTTATGGGTCGAAGGCATAGAAATATCTACCTTCTGGATGTGAAATCAGATGAATCGCAATGTCTAATCTCAATCCAAGACGAAGCGAGCTTATGGCACAAAAAGCTTGGGCATATTAACATGAAGCAAATAGCCAAAATCTCAGCAAAGAAGCTTGTTCGTGATCTATCCAATTTATCATACCAAAAGTCTGACTTATGTACACCATGCATATTGGGAAAACAGGTCAGAAATTCCTTTAAACCAATAAATCAAGTTTCCACTAACCGTGTACTGCAGCTTCTGCATATGGATCTCTTTGGACCAACCAGAACGCAGAGCATTGGAGGTAAGAAATATTGCCTAGTAATTGTGGATGATTACTCACGATTTACTTGAGTGTATTTCCTAGCAAGTAAGTCTGAAACTTTCTCTTACTTTGAAAAATTTGCTAAAAAGGTTCAAAACGAAAAAGGATATGTTATTTCAAGTATAAGAACAGATCATGGAGGTGAATTTGAAAATCAAGATTTTATAAAATTTTGTGATGAATCTGGTTTTCAGCATTTGTTCTCCTCTCCATATACTCCAGAGCAAAACGGAGTTATGGAAAGAAAGAATAGATCACTTCAAGAAATGGCTAGAACTCTTTTAATTGAAAGCAATATCTCTTTACGATTTTGGGCTGAAGCTGTTTCAACAGCATGTTACATTATTAATAGAGTTTTTCTAAGGCCTATTCTAGAAAAAAAAAACCCCTATGAACTATTCAAAGAAAAGAAGCCCATTGTTTCATATTTTCATGTATTCGGATGCAAATGTTTTATACTGAAAAATGCAAATGATCGAGTTGGTAAGTTTGAAGAAAAGTCAGATGAAGGCATCTTCCTTGGATATTCAACCACAAGCAAAGCATACAGAGTCTATAACAAGAAGACTCAAACAGTGGAAGAATCAATGAATGTCAAATTCCAAGATTCTATACAAAATGAATCTATTCGGACTCATCTTGAAGAGACTAAACTTGCTCCAGACTCTACAAAGTCTAAATCTCAAGAAGCAGCTCAAACTTTGAAGGACCAGCAACAAGTGACTGTTGAAGATTCAAGTGAAGGAAGTGACCATCAATCTGATAAATTAACCAGCAACTGGAAGCATAAGTCTAGTCATCCCAAAGATCTTATCATTGGCAACATCAATGAAGGAATTCGCACAAGATCCAAAAGGCGCGAAGAGTCTAGTGCTGTGGCTCTTATTTCTGAAATAGAACCCAAAAGCATAGAAGAAGCTTTATTTGATGAAAGCTAGATTGAAGCCATGCAAGAAGAACTCAAGCAATTCAGTATCAATGATGTTTGGGAATTGACTCCTAAACCTAAAGGTAAATCTATTATTGGAGCTAAATGGGTTTTCAGAAACAAGATGGACGAGAAAGGCAAGGTCGTAAGAAACAAAGCAAGACTCGTGGCCAAGGGATACACACAAGAAGAAGGGATCGACTATGACGAGACTTACGCACCAGTAGCAAGGTTAGAAACAATTCGTTTATTACTTGCATTTGCTTATCATAAAAATTTCAAGTTATTCCAAATGGACGTCAAAAGTGCTTTTCTAAATGGATTCATCCATGAGGAAGTCTATGTGGAACAATCACCAGGGTTTGAAGACCCAAAGAAACCAGACTCAGTATTCAGACTCAAAAAGGCCTTATATGGCTTGAAACAAGCACCTCGAGCTTGGTACGACAGGTTGAGTAAGTTTTTAATTCAAAACGGTTTTGTGAAAGGTAAAGTAGATACTACTCTATTTATCAAAAAAGAAAAAGTTTTGTACTAATTCAAATATATGTCGATGATATTATATTCGGATCTCCTAATGAAAGTCTGTGCAAGAAATTCTCTAAGACTATGCAGGATGAATTTGAAATGAGCATGATGGGTGAGTTAACCTTCTTTCTTGGACTTCAAGTGAAACAACTAAAGGAAGGAACCTTTATTCGTCAAGAAAAATATGCTAATGATCTTGTCAAAAAGTTTGAACTGGACAATTGCAAAAAGACTGACATTCCAATGTCAAGTGCCTTGAAGATAGACAAAGATGAAGAAGGAAAGAAAGTCAACCAGAAACTATACAGGAGTATCATTGGCTCACTTCTTTATCTTACTGCTTCTAGACCTGACATTTTGTTTAGTGTTTGCATTTGTGCGATTTCAGCGTGCACCCTAAAGAATCTCATTTAAGTACCGCTAAGCGTATTATCAAATACATTGCTTCAACTTCAAGCATCGGCCTATGGTATCCTAAAAAGGGAGACTTTACTCTTTTTGGATACTCAGACGCAGATCTAGCCGGTTGCAGAGTTGATAGAAAGAGCACCTCGGGTACCTGTCAACTACTTGGAGGCAGGATAATATCTTGGTTTTCAAGAAAGCAAAGTACAGTAGCTCTCTCTGACGAGGCGAGTATGTAGCTCTTGGAAGTTCTTTGTTCACAAATTCTATGGATAAAGCAACAGCTAAGAGACTTTGGAATTGAAGATTCATGCACGGAGATTAACTGCGACAACACCAGCGCTATCAATCTCACCAAAAATCCAATTCTTTACTCAAGAGCAAAGCATATAGAGATTCGACATCACTTCATTAGAGATCATGTTCAAAATGGAGAAATTTCTATTCAAAAGTATGTTGATTCAAAGAACCAACGGCGGATATATTTACAAAGCCTCTGGAGAAAAATCAATTTGAAATTATTCGCTCCAGACTCAACATTTTAAGGTATGAGGAAATCAAAGTCTAAAGACTCTCAGACTCAGACATACATGACCTTGACTGTAAGTTAGTCTCTCTCTCGAATCTTATCTTGAAAAGGTACGATCATCGAACCGTGTCTTTTTATTGCTATCTTTAATCGGCGTAATTATTGCAACGTTTCCTTTTCGAAAAAGAAGTTATTTTTTGAAATGACTATTTTCGTGGAAAAAGGACAGTTATTTTGAAAAGGCATCTTTTTATTTTCCTTTGTGACGATTCGTATACCTCTCTTTTTAACCGATCGTGTACTGTTGATTCCTCTTCACTTTACTCTCAAAAACCCTAGAAAGCATCGATCCTCCATTCCCGTTTTCTTCCCTTGTTTAATCTTCAAAAAGTTGTCGTTTTTCTTGGGAAAGTCAAGCAAGGAATCTTCCAAAAACTAAGAAAGATGTCGTCTTCAAGAAAGTCTTCAAGAATTGCAAGCAGGGGATCACGGCGAATGAGTGAGGGGCCTACGCACTTCGATCTCACTGAAGAAGAAGTGTCTCCAGATTAGCAACAGAGCCCACAACATTCTCGGCAGCGTCATTCTCCACCATCTAGTCCTCAAAATGTTGGTCATCATCAAGAAGAAGAAATCGTTGAAGACGCGGATCCTGTAAGAGTTCAAAGGCCCTCTTTTATTTATAAGCTTTATCATGCTTTAAAAGGGACTGGTACTCCATTGAACTACGTCGATGATTTTCTTAAAGACAAAGGATATGGAAACGAATATATCTTTTTGCGGAAAATGGAAAGTTTGGGAATTGCTCGTAAATGGGTGGTGGAAGAAACCCTTGCGAATATCCCAAGTGATTCTCGTGATTGGGGAGTTAATCCTGTAGATGGGAATGATGATGACAAACTGTACAGCCAATTTCAACCGAGGATGGGTATTGCGGCGGAAAATCGAGGAAAAAAAGGAGAGTTGTTCAGATCGAAAGAACAGAAGGATCTATACTCAAAACTACTGAAACGTTGGGTGATAAACCTTAGGAGTGTAGATTTTGATTTTCTGAATGCTGTAAATGTGAACTTGAGGGAAAAGTTCGGTCATCTTCAACTTGAAAAGTTCTGCTCCGACACCACAGAGGTCTATGCTGAACTGACCGCATATTTCTATTCAAATCTTAGCTTCTTAGATGCGAATAGATTCTCTTTCAGTGTCAAAGATCAAGATTTTGTTGTGAATATGAATATGCTGGCAGATGTGTCAAGAGTTGAGAGAGGAAGATATCAACCGATCAAAGTTTCTATTGCTCGGGCTACACAGGAACTAGTGAAGGACAGGAGAATAGAGGAGAAGATCACCTACTTAAGGATGAGTGCATTCAACATCTTGCTTCACAAGATTGTGATCAATTGCCTCCGACCGAAATCAACTTCCAAGACTGATATCTCAAGTTCAGAGGCAAAGCTGATGTACGCCATCCTCACTGGGAAAAGGTTTTCTCTTCCTCACACTATCATGTTCCACATGTATAGAGCCATGATGAAGGACAGAAGTCAACTTCCTTACCCAAGCCTTGTGACGAAGTTATTCAGACATCTGAATATTCAGCCTCTGCAAATCTTTTGTGTTCGATCGTGCGATCATATGGTGGTAGGACTGAGAATGGTGACCAAGATGCGTCTGAAGGAGCTAAGCAAGGAGTTGGAGAAATTTAAGGAGAAGACTCCTGTAAAGGTCTCATCAATTCTCTTCTGCATCAAAAAGGAAAAGGAAGGAGCCCATGGTTGCTCTACCCAAGAAAAGAATAGCTCTCATCGTGGAAGATGAAGAGGATGACGACCTTACCATTTCGGCAATAGCTTTGAAGAAGCTAAATCGCTCTGTTCCAGAGTTGATGGAACATCATGAGACAAAAGGAGAGGAAAGAGAAGGACAAGAGAAAGAAGAAGAAGAAAGAGAAGAAGAAGAAAAAGAAGTAGAAGAAAGAGCAGCTGGCGAAAAAAAAGCAGAGGAGGAAAGACCTGAAGAAGAAGAAGAGAGAATGAATCAAGAGGAAAGAGAGCCTGAAAAACACTCTTCTCCACCTGAAGGCACAGAGACAAGGGGAGACAATGAGGTAGTTAGCCGCTCTCCAGCCAACCCAGAAGACATTCATGCCTCTCATTTTCCTGAAGAAGAACATGATGCTTCATCGCCAAATCTGTGCGATTATTCTGATATGCCATCATTTGCAGATCGTGCTGAAGCCAGTACGCAGACCAACAACTCAGCAGATTTTCGCAGAATTATGGATATTCTCTTGGAGATGCGCGGTCAAATCTATGCTCTGGGATACGAGGTTCAAAGCTTGCAGAATGCATGTCAAGTTTCTTCAATTTCATTGAAAGATCAGATCCAAGCCCTCTCTGTTCAGATTCAGGCCAATGCAAAGAGTGAGGAGGTTGCACAACTGAAGGAAGACTTGAAAAGGCTGGAAGGGATCGTTCAGTCCATGGGAGATTTCCAGCTTGTCCGCGTTCCCAAGCAATCTTGACTTTATTCCATTTTCATCTCAACCCTTTTTATGCTGACAAAAATGGGGAGAGATGCAAGATTTGAAACACTTTGACTTTTAATCGTGTGGTTTGTTGGATTGTTTGATGTTTGACTTTAATTTTGTGTCTAGATTTGGACTTGACTGCTTCTATTAACTACTATTGATATCTTATGGATGGCTTTATCATATTCAAGACTAACCTATTTTCTGTGGTTGCAGATTCTAGTGTTATTTATTTAGCCATTTATCTCTATAAGATATGCATATGTGTTTGAGAAATGTTTTGCAGGTCAAAGTTGTCCAAATCTGCAGGAAAGTTTTGTCACCATCAAAAAGGGGGAGATTGTTGGAGAAATCTTCTTGAAGTGTTTTGAAGCTGACAAAACGTTTCCATCAGTCTAGTCTGAAGGTTTGCAAACTTTGCTATTTAAAGTCTGAAGACCTTCAAACAGCCAGACTCAAGACTCAAAGTCTATCATCATTGACAGTTCGACTCTTTGCAGTCATTTTACCACCGATTTGATAAACCAAAAGCGATGCAAGATCGAAAAGTGATCAGTTATTGATATCATTGATATGCAGGGGATCTGGTGCGGAATGCTGACGGGTACAGTAGTGCAAACATGTGTGCTCATCTTCATGGTTTATAGGACGAACTGGAACAAAGAGGTAAAAACGTCTTCTGTATGCCTCTGTATGTTCTAAGATATGAATGCTTCAGGAATAGGTCGGAGCTCATCTCTGCCTCTGCGATTTCAAGTTTCTATTGCTAAAGAAAGAATAAAAAGGTGGGGAGGTCCTTGTGAAGAGCAGCGACTCACAGCAGCGAACGACGTAGAGAAATAAAATGGAACCCAATAACTCACCAGGAACGAAAGAATTTTGGCGGAGATGACCCTCACTATAGCCAGTCGCAACTTGACGAAGCGACTCATGAGCTGCGAGCATCCGTGGCCAGATTCATTTGCTGTTAATTCCGACGGTTATTAGAGATCTAATTGGTCCCCAAATTCCAAGAGAAACCTTAGTCACACGAGTCATTTAGTTATTCCCAGTCCAATGCAGTACTTGACAAGCCATTTTATGTTTTTTCATCTCGCTAATGATGAAAAATCTTGGTTGATCAGTCATCCTCAATTTTAAAAACTAATTCTTCATGTCTATACTCTGTCCAGAAAATCAATTCGCAGCGTCATGGGAAGCCCAGAGAAGCCAGAAGCACATGAAAATGCGAATGTCATTACTCGAGAACAGTAGTAACTGTACTAAAACACGCATTCTGTCCTCAATAAGCGTACCTTAGTTTATGCATACTGACGTCGCTGTATTACTTGCCATTCAATAACCGGAAGAACAACGCAGTGAAGATGCCGAGTTTTACTGTTTTGCAATTAAGTTCTAATTCTTCAGAACATGAGAACCAGAACAGCCCCCCCTCCCCCTTCTCACTTCCCTGTTCTTGCCCAACACCCACTAACTTCGACTACTATGTCCCTGACTCTTCCCAACTAATTTCCACCTCCACCAGCAGCAATAGTGTTCGTCATGGCCAGAAGAAAGGGAAAGAAAGAGCAGCAAAAGTATACATGAGCCATCTGTGCGATTCCGCTATTGATGCTTTGCTTTTGCATAAGAAATACTTCTCCTCCCACTTGAATAGGATTGTGCCATGTATCGACACGAGGGGTTAGATACATCGGCCGTCACCCCAAAGAACATTAGCCAACAAAGATCACTCGGAATCTACATTAATTTACAACGACATTTTTGAGTGCTTAAAACTATGCTTCTTGTGTTTTGATGACATATTTTAGTATGATAGATTATCTGTTCTGAAATTACAAATTATTTTGCACTTAGAGCCGATGATCTCATAAATAGTTCAAATCTTTTGAGAAAGTTTTTAGCATGATTATTTTGCCTATTCAAGTTAACGATTTCTATGACTAATTTATTGAGTTCGACAATTTATGAATAATGTGGAATTTTGGAAAGCTAAACGAGACAGGTCAAGATAATAAAAGGCAAGCCTTCTTTTATACACAATTCCCTATTTATACATTGTGAGATGAGTGGAAACATTCCATGTCTACAAGGTAAATTGTTTTCGTGCAAAAGGTACGCACACTAAATGACGAAAGTCATTTTATTTCTCTATCCTAAACAGTGCAAGTAAACAATTGTTTAACTCATTTGAGTAGTATTTGGAAATTTTTTCCAAATTACCTCTTTCAAAAACCACCCCATATTGGGGCAAAATAGAGGTAAAGTCGGTACTTCAATGTTAGAAAAATCGATAAATCTTGTTGCCCCCACTTACATCAATTTTCAAGCATCTTTATTGCATATGAACTCATACAAGAGTTTCAGTGCCTTAAGATGATGAAGAACATTTCTTTCTTTATCATATACAATTTTTATCTATTGCATTGTCTAATTGAGCTTGTTAATTCATTTTTGAAAACTCAGTTAGTGATGATGCCTACACTGGAGTCAGACAAATAAATTACCGCATTGAAACACTATGGTTTGACGTGTTGCTTGAAGATGAAGATCCCAAAGGGTCCAAAAATGCTGAATTTAACTAGAGTTGATGACACCGCAAAAATCAAAAGTTTAGCAGGTCCATGAATGCACTACAAGAAATGCATCAAAAGAAAAGGCACAAAAAAAAAAATCAGAAAGAAAAAATGCGTGAAAAAACAGAGAGAAAAGAGAGAAAAATGAATGGATAATGCATTGGAAATCCTAAATCTTATTATAAAAGTGTAATTGGGCCCTAAAACTTATAGAAAGTGAAATAAAATCATAAAACTTATCAAATTTGTGTAATTGAGCCCCTCCATTAACTCCATCTAATTTGACTAACAGAAAATGCTGACTTGATTTATTTCTCTCTATCTTGTGTGGCGATGAAAAATAATGTCGTTTTGGTCAAAATTTGATTTTTAATACAAATTTTATTTAAATTCAATTAATAATAATCTAAATTGAGAGAGAGAGAGAGACCCCTTGCTGCCAAATTTCCCACACTTTTTTAATTGTAATTTAGTTTTTTCAATTTAATTTAAATAAGTTTTGTATTAAAAATTAGATTTAGATCAAAGCAACGTCGTTTTAACCTTTTATATTATATTTTAGTCTCGTCATCCTCAGTTAGGAGACATAATATGTTAAAAAAATTATGTTAGCATTTTATGTTAGCCAAGTTAGACAAATTAACGAAAGAACTCAACTGCACCAATTTGACAAGTTTAAAACTTGATTATACTTTTTGTAAGTTTTATTATTTTAGGACTCATTTGTAATTTCATGACAATTTTTAAGACTTTCTTTGCACTTATTTCTAGAATAAAAGAAAATGAAAAATAGTGAAAAGATGTGGTAGCTAAAGCCAAGTGCGCCAAAAAAAAAAAATCCCCAACAGAGAATTAGTGATCTCTCAATTTTGAAAAGATCAGTATTGGATTCTTGTGGTCGATAAAGCATCTATATGAGAAGACTATCCTCGATGAAAGAGAAGATTGGTAATGATGCCAAGGTGATCACCCACTCCAAACCCCTTCAATGATTTTTTTTCAGCCTAACAAATCTTTCTATTTCTCAAATTGGCATTACATTTCTCATACAAGTCTCTTTAGATTAGGGCACCTGAATTAATATAGAAGCTTCAAATGTAAAAATCTTTGCTTGAAGAAGTTTATGCAATATTGTTTCTATCTCATTTTGAAAGGTTCTTAACTTCCAAACTCGACAAAAATTATGTATAAAGAATATTTCTTAGAAAATCATAAATTGAAATAATCTTATTTTGATAAGTTGTGGACCAAGTCTACATCATAGTTCTAATAAAAGTCTAAGATTGGTAAGATTGTACCGTTTGCAAAGAAACTCAAACCTTGTCAAGTGTTTCTCTTTTTCCTACATCGATTGTAAGGACAAAATAGCCTTATAAATGAGATTGAGCCAAAAGCCTTTCAAACTAAAACCCTTTCATTAGCATTTCAAGAAGTCCACATTATGAGTGAAAATTATCTCAAGGATAATTCTCCAAGTAGAAATTTGGATGCATGCATAGTGAAATCGTTATGCATAAACCTCAATTAAGTTAATAAACCCCAAAGAATCATGAAATGTACATTCCAAAGCAAAATTAGCATCAGCATTTTCATCACATCCCATTGCTTCACATTACATTTCATTTTAGAAATTTGGCGTGCACTCATTGAGATCCAAATTCATAGCAAAAAGATTCATTTCATTACTTTGCGTTTGCATAATCAAAATTTAGGTATGATTTTCTTTGAAAGAAACATCAGCTTATTTTTAATAAGATGCATCTATTGATCCCTAAATTTTAACAACATATTTAGCCATTCATTGGAAGAATTATTTAAAAAGTCATAAACTTATTGCAATTGTACTAATTCAGTTCTAAACATTTTGTATTTGTGCCAATTTAGTTTATCGGCCAATTTTAGTTGATGTGGATAATTTTTTTTAATAATATTTTATTTTTTCAAAATTTTAAAAAAAAATTATCTTTTTCCCCCTTTTCCCCTCCTTCTTCCTTCTTCCTTTGGTTGGCTGCTGCTAGCCAATGGGAGGCTCGCCTTGGCAAGAGAGAGCCTCACCAAATCTTAAAGGGCCTCATCAGCCTCCACCTTCAGACGGTGGTGACCGGCTAGAGTAAGAAAGAAGAGGGAGGGGGAAAATGGAGAAATAAAAGAAAATTCAAAATTCAAAAACAAAATAAAAATATTATTAAAAATTGTCCACGTCAACGACGGCAGGTCAGAATTGGTCGAATGAACTAAATTAACACAATTGTAATATGTTTAAGACTTTTTTGATAATTTTCCCACCATTCATCACATGGAAAATTAGGGATCGATCTGAACCCCTAATTAAAAAATATTATGAATTTACATTTGCATTGTATTAAACCCATATGAGTTGCATCTGGACCAGTCTAGGAAGGCTTTGAGCTTTATTAAATCATCTAGATTAAGCTCTCAAGAAAGTGAAAATTGGAACAAGCCCGTGGAAGATTTATAGTGACCAAAAATCACGTGGGGTGTGCATGGGATACCAAACTTAGGAAGTGGGTTCTTTGATAAAAACTTGGAAGATGACAAAGCTTATCCTTTGAAAATCTTTTCCGTCCATGAAAGGAAAGACGTTGCAAACATGGGCACGTGATAAATGGTCAAGAATATGATGTCAAAGCGTGCACATATATCAAAGGAGGAATGATTGGGTAATAATTTTTTCATGCTATGAGAATCTATTCTAGATCACACATATCAAATAATTAATATTTATAAATTATTGTGGAGTCTACTTATTCAAAAATACGTGGCTTATGACAAACTATTATTTTCACAATAGCCCAAAAACTATGTTAATAAAGCCCTAAACATTCAAAGAAGATTGGGTTGACGAAGAACTCTCTCCTCAGCAAGAATATCTGCTAGGGGTGAACGGTATTAATTTTGTACAAATTCCACCTAGAACTTGTAACTTACCTGCTAGAACATGTTCCTCATTTTTTAGAATCTAGAATTTACTTATATACCTTAGAATCTAGAACTTATCCCATCATAGGTTCTAGGTTCCACATATATTATTATCTAAATGATTACAGTAAATCATTACCTTTAATGACTATCACTTTCTACTATAATCTACCGATCACTACTTATATTTAGACATATGAAAGATATGAAACGTTAGTAAAGTAAAAATCTTAGTCTTAAAATGAAAGTTAAGACTTGTTGTTTTAAATTATACACTCATTATCAAACGTTATGAAATATCATTAGATTAGGCGAAGACAAAAGCCAAGAAAAAACATAAAAACTTATTCTAGGCTCTAGGTTCCACCTCTCTATAACACGCGAAGACAAAAACTTGTTCTAGGCTTTGGGTTCCACTTATCTAGAATAAGTAAAGATAAAAACTTGTTCCAAACGCAAGGTTCCAATTATCTAGAATTTAGAACCTACTCGTCAAAATAGTTTCCCAATTTCTAGAATATAGAACCTATCCTGTATATCTTGAAACTTGGATTTGGGAATTAGATAGGTTTCCACCAGTATGGTTCTTCGGTTTTGGATTCTATCTTGAAATGATGCTCGCCACTGACACTCGCAAAGAGAGGGGGGCGGCATAAACTTTCATAAGAAGAGAGGCGCTGCATCTCGGTCTTTTCTCCACGGATAAGTAGAAAAGTTCAGGTGGGTTTCATTCAATCTCAGTCTTCGCTCGCATGACTACATATATGGGCTGCATCTCCCGTTACTGTTCTGATTGCAGCT
Organism: Eucalyptus brandiana; assembly: GCA_014182725.1. NCBI lineage: Eukaryota > Viridiplantae > Streptophyta > Magnoliopsida > Myrtales > Myrtaceae > Eucalyptus > Eucalyptus brandiana. The sequence continues at coordinate 39,581,748 of CM024669.1, forward strand.
GTCTCGCTGATTTGCCTGGCTCTTTCAGACGCTCCCCGAGAAAATAATTGGTGCGTTTAATACAAATACATGAATCCTACGTGGTGTATTAAATGCACCTAAATATTTTCTCGCGCTCCCCAGCCACCACCAACATAGCAGCAAGCTTCTCAACCACACGTGAACGAGCTTCAGTGTGAGTTCCTACGCTAGCAGGCCATACGACGTGCTTGCCCGACGCCGTAGCCACAGTCCAGCAAAGACTCACCAATGCAGCGACGCCTATAAGGCTCGAGTTTCCTATTGCGAAGCCAGTGACGCCGGTGGAACAGCGCAACTTCAATGTCACGCCCCTGCCCTCGCTCATCCGAGCCTTTCCCATGATTTTTACTCCCAGGATTCTCGGCCGGCCAGTAGCTATCAGAGGAGGTGACGCCTCGAGCAAGTTTTGTTGGTCTCGTAATTCGTCGCTTCCACACCATGCACCACCTGCCCTCACCGCCAGCTTTCTGAAGCCGCAGACTTGGGAGCCACCGCGTCACCATCGGTCAAGCCCGGCACTGACGAGATTCCTATTAGCAAATTTTCTTTGTTGAGTCATGCATAATAATCGAGGTTTCCATCTTTGAAACTTAAGAACGGATCCCGATTATTATTTTTAGTTCCTGTATTGAATGTGGCAAATATATTATCTCGGTTTGAATATTACGTCATTTCAATTTCAGAAACTTTCTTTTAAAAAAAAATAAAAATAACATTCCATTTAGGATAGCTTGCATTCATTTTAATTTCCTAATTTAGAATTGCACATCTAGAAACCATGTGGTAATTAGGAAATTACCTAATTAGAATTTGACTTAATATAAATTTTCCTAATTAAAATTAGGTAATTGCATATTTTAGATAATTTTCTATTTTAGTTTAAAAGAAAATGAAAAAAAATGACATGCATATGTCACATAGAATTAGTTGCATTATTGCCGCATCATTACATTGCCATATCATCATTGACTTGTCATCATAATATCCATGTCACTATATTTCCATGTCAGAGAATTCATGCCATTGCTTGTCATATTAGGCTTATGCTCAATTATTTTGGCCATCATTAGAATTGGGTAAGCACATCGATTGTATGCCACATGTCATTAGTAAAATTAGGATCACATTATAGTTTAATTTTCATTAAAGAGGAAAAACCCAAAAAGAATTAATTGATATAGCGATTAGAAATCATGTTTAGTTCAAGCATTTATTATTTACTGAACATTTTGCAGAAGAATTGGTATGATGGACTTAATGGAGGTTTTGCTTTGCTTGGGACGTTGACTATGTCTAATTTCTTAATCCCCTGAAGCTCACGTGGAGCATCGTCCCTTGCCAAAAGAAAGCTTTTTTCCCGCCAATGGATCGAGCTCTGATGACTCGTGTCTTGTCGGTTTTAACTCCAATGAACCAACGTCAGACCCAATTGTAATGGTGCTGCATGGTGCTTATTTGTACGAGTTAAAAGATGTCCGTTGTCCTTTTTCTAGGACGTCATAAGTTGAGGAATCCATCAACCACCAGAATTAGATTGTAATTTGACCTTCATAAATGCTAAGCTTCAAGTGGTTGGAAGAGCCTCCTTTGACCTTCATAAATGCTAAGCTTCAAGTGGACGAAAGAATAGTGATATCTTAGGGCCTGCATGTTTGTATTTCTTTTTTATTCATGAACAGATTTTTTATTTTTTTGTTCTCGAGAACAAAAAAAGAACATAAACGCATTTGTTTGCGTTTTTGTTCAAACCTTTTTTTTTTGTTTGGGAACAAAATTAGAACAAAAATAAGAAACAAAAAAAGTTGTTTTTTTGTTTGAGAATCACTTTTGAAGAATACATTTTCTCTCTCATCTCTTTTCTTCTCTTTTTTTTCTTCTTTTTTTCTTCTTTTTTTCACCGGCCTCAGCCATGGCCGACAACCGGCCGTCGAGGGTCGGTGACCTCGCCGGAGGGTTGTCGGCCCCGGCGAGGCCGAGCTCACCCGGCCACCGGCGAGGCTTGGTCTCGCCGGATCGGGCAAGCCCGAGCTTGCCTAGCCAAGGCAAGGCCGAGCCTCGCCCAACCACGGTGAGGCTCGGCCTCGGGGGCCGACGAGCCTTGCCGTGGCCGGGCGAGGCCACCGACCCTCGTCGGCTGGTCGCCGGCCATGGCCAAGGCTAGCGACCAGCCAAAAGAAGAAAAAAATAAAAAAATAAAAAATAAAAAAAAATATTTAAAAATTAAAAGAAATAAAAAAAAAAAAAGAATATAAATTTACCAAACGTGTTTCTATTCATTTTTTATTTTCAGAACAAGTTTACCAAACGCGTCTTTTTGGTCAAAAATTGTTCCGGAACAGAAATAATTTTTTCTATTTCTGTTCCCTAGAATAATTTTTGAACAGAAACATAAACAAACGCACCCTTAAATTCACTTCACTTTAAGATGACCCGATGTACATGAGGAAGTTTCAGTTCTTTTCTCATAACGGTTGGAGTACCAAAAAGGTAAATAAGTACCCTCGATACACTAATCAAGTTTGGAAAATTACACTTCTGATTGCATTGTGCAAAGTTTTTTCACTTTTAGTGGCTTTGGTACTTGTTAACAAAATTCAGACTATAATAGCGAATTTCTCATTTATTTTCATGCTAAGTAGATCCTATATCTCATAAACCTTAAATAGATGGTCAAACAATTACACAGGCATTCTGGACATAGCAAGTTCAATGTTCAAACACATCGACGCAACAACTAATGTGTATTTGTAGCAAGCCAAAATGTTCGAACATCACCTACGGTGATCAACATTATGATTGTTAACTTACTTACTACAGCGGGATCGTAAGGGATGAGGATGCGGAAATTGGGGTGTTGATTGAATGCAAGAAGAGGTGGATTACGGTTTCAAAGCAAAGCACCTTGCTCACGTGACTCCATGTTTGGCTGCACAAACTAAATACTTCGTTTAGTTCGGTTTTAGGCAATGGGAAACGTAAAAGACTTGAGCCTAAAGGGTTTTCGTGTAAAATAAAGATTGTATAGTACATATGTCTAAAATCGGTCAACTTGAAGCCAAACAATTTGGGTAAAAATTTATGAATAAAGAAAAACCTCCAAGAAAATACAATTCCACCAACGCAAATGACGTGAGTGATAGGTCTGAGTGAAGATGGGTGAGCTAACTGAGCGAAAACTAAAGAGGGCCAGCTAGTGAATGAAGCACGGAGTCAAGTAAGCGACGAATGAAGTGCAGCGTTGAGTGGGGGAATTGAGCGAAGAGGCGGAGGCTCTTGTGCGAAACTTGGAGAAGGGAAAGTAGAGCCGGGGTTTTATCTTTCCAAAGGGGCAAAATTGGACTTTTAGTAAGCTTTTGAGGGCAAAAAAAGCAATCAACGAAATTTCATTAATTATTGGAAGTCTCCTCTGGAAAAGGCTAAAAACTTCAGACATGTGAGGACTTGCATCATACTTTTAGCTTTGCTAAGGCTAGTTTTCACTAAGGTGGGGGCAAAAAATTTTATGAAAAACTCTCAATTTTTAGTAAGGGTCTTTAAAAGCTCAAAGACACAAATAATTCTTAAATTTTGACTCAATACACAATATGGTCAATAAATTTTAACCTAATATACAATGTCATCCATGAACTTTTGATTTGTTTAATATGATCTTTAAATTTTTTACACATGTTCAATTTAATCTCTAGACCACATAAAATGTTCAATGTTGTTGTTGAACTTAAATTAATGAAATTACAACAGTGAATATTTACAATCTAAAGATTAAATTGAACATGTACCCAAAGTCTATGGATCATATTGAACAAATCAAAAGTTTAGGACAACATTGCATATTATGCTAAAATCTAGGGAGCCCATTAAATAAATTTATAACTCGGAAACAATATCATATATTTAGTCAAAGTTTAGGAACTATTTATATCATTATCTTCATTAAGGATCAATTTGTATGTCCCTTAACATTGACAGTGATGTTTCCCTTTTGTTGTACTTTAATGTTTTATTTTTGCAAACTGATAAAATGCAACTTGGACCGCCCTAACTCTCATATAAAATTCCCAACCACTATGCATACGTTTAGTCAAAATGATTATATTCTATAGTCCCCCATATCATGCCGAAGACTACCATCCCACTCTCTATATCAGTCTTTCTATAGTGATAATAAATTTATAACTCGGAATAATATTATATATTTAGTCAAAGTTTAGGAACTATTTTTGTCATTATCTTCATTAAGGATCAATTTGTACGTCCCTTAACATTAACAGTGATGTTTCCCTTTTGTTGTACTTTAATGTTTTATTTTTGCAGACTGATAAAATGCAACTTGGACCGCCCTAACTCTCATATAAAATTCCCAACCACTATGCATACGTTTAGTCAAAATGATTATAATCTATAATCCCCCATATCATGCCGAAGACTACCATCCCACTCTCTATTTCAGTCTTTATATAGTGATAATAAATTTATAACTCGGAAACAATGTTATATATTTAGTTAAAGTTTAGAAACTATTTATATCATTATCTTCATTAAGGATCAATTTGTACTCCCTTAACATTGATATTGATGTTTCCCTTCTGTTGTACTTTAATGTTTTATTTTTGCAAACTGATAAAATGCAACTTGGACCGCCCTAACTCTCATATAAAATTTCCAACCACTATGCATACGTTTAGTCAAAATGATTATAATCTATAGTCCCCCATATCATGCCGAAGACTACCATTCCACTCTCTATTTCACAGTCTTTATATAGTGATAATAAATTTATAACTTGGAAACAATATTATATATTTAGTCAAAGTTTAGGAACTATTTATATCATTATCTTCATTAAGGATCAATTTGTACGTCCCTTAACATTGACAGTGATGTTTCCCTTTTGTTGTACTTTAATGTTTTATTTTTGCAAATTGATAAAATGCAACTTGGGCCGCCCTCTCATATGAAATTCCCAACCACTATGCATACGTTTAGTCAAAATTATTATAATCTATAGTCCCCCATATCATGCCGAAGACTACCATCCCACTCTCCATTTCACAGTCTTTATATAGTGATAATCTCTCTCTCTGTCTCTCTCTCTCTCTCTCTCTCTCTCTCGCGGCAGCTGCAGCAGCGACAACACTAAGATTGCTACTGCTGCTGCTAAATCATGGAGAACGGTAAGCAGCCACTCCTCTCGCCAGCCGAGATGGCGGACCGAGCCAATCATGATGTTGGCAGCGGAGGCGGCGACCATGCCCACGACCAGCAGGTGATCATGACGAACCAGCCGCTCTCAACCACTGTCAACGAAGCCTTCACCTTCACTCCACAGGCCGACGACATTCCCCTGATCAAGGGCCCCCGCGACTTCCTCCGGGAGTTCGCCAAGGAGTCCAAGAAGCTGTGGTTCCTTGCTGGCCCAGCCATCTTCACCTTCCTCTGCCGGTACTCCCTTGGCGCCATCACCCAGGTCTTCGCTGGCCACGTCGGCACCCTCGAGCTCGCCGCTGTCTCCGTCGAGAACTCTGTCATCGCCGGCTTCTCCATGGGTGTCATGGTATATATGTAGATATATGCGTTCGCGTATCACTGTAACTGACGAGACTATGGTACACATGCCCAGTTCTGCGCGCAAAAGATAAAATGATTTTTTTTATAAAAAGGTCCCGAGAATCCACACATATAGCTTAGTCCGACTGTCGGTTCGAGTTCGCGTGCCGCGTACGGGATAATGAATTTGCTTGCAATGAATCTGGCAGCTTGGGATGGGAAGCGCGCTAGAGACGCTGTGCGGGCAGGCTTACGGGGCGGGGCAGCTGGACATGCTAGGCATATACCTACAGCGCTCCTGGGTCATCCTCAACACGACGGCAGTAGCGCTGTGCTTCTTGTACATCTTCGCAGCGAAGCTCCTACGGCTGATAGGGCAGACGGAGGCGATCTCAGAGGAGGCTGGGATGTTCGCGGTCTGGATGATCCCGCAGCTGTTCATGTATGCGATGAACTTTCCGATCGCCAAGTTCCTGCAGGCGCAGAGCAAGATCATGGTGATGGCGGTCATCGCCGGGGTGGTGCTGGTACTCCACACCGTGTTCAGTTGGCTGCTGATGCTGAAGCTCGGGTGGGGGCTCGTTGGGGCCGCCGTCGTGCTCGACGCATCGTGGGTGGTCATCGTAGCAGCCCAGCTCGCCTACATATTCAGCGGCACGTGCGGGAGGGCGTGGACAGGGTTCTCCTGGAAGGCTTTCGAGAACCTGTGGGGATTTGTGAGGCTGTCCCTCGCTTCGGCCGTCATGCTCTGGTAACAAGTTTCGCTTAACATCTTAACGATCTCTGTCGCTGCGAACTCGTCTTTTAACATCCCTAGCATTAGGGTCGTGGTTGCTAGCTAGAGAACAAGCTACAGATGCGTTTAGGGCCAGTTTGAATTCTGCAAACAAGACTTGTCAAAACAGCGAAGACTAATGGTTAGCGACGGTGAAGACTAATGGTTAGCATTAGGGACGCGGTTGCCCGCCTTCCTCGGTGTTTCGTAGAACAGTGAAGACTATAGGTTAGCGAAAACAAGACGTGTCAAAACACGCTGTCTTCTCCTCCATCTACCGGTACCAGTCTTGAACCTTGACAAGTGGGGGAAGCTTTGACGGTGTGGACTTTTCTGCTCTCCACCTAGAGACGAGCCGGCCATTTTGGAATTCGACGGAGTCAATGCACGATTTTTAAACCACGTAGGCCATTCATTAGTGGAATCCAGCGGACGATGGAGATACAGATGATCTGCCGCGTTCCGTGCTCATCTCATATGTATAAAGATGCTTTTACCTTAAAGTAATCGGAAAAAGATTTTATAAAAAATGAAGAGGACCGGCAGAGAGTTTACCTCGACCTTTAATTACGTATGTCTTAATCACATAATATGATTGAGCGAGAGTTAATGCAGCATTTATGAGACGTAACCTTTGAAATTGAAATCTCTACAATTAAATTTCACGTGCCTTTTTTGTTTTGTTTTGTTTTCTTTTCTTTTCTTTTTTTATCTTCTTGTTGTGGCAGCTTGGAGGTTTGGTATTTCATGGCGCTCATTCTCTTCGCGGGTTACTTGAAGAATGCGGAGGTTTCGGTGGACGCCTTGTCTATCTGGTATAGTTCTTCCCCCATCATTATCTAAGCCTTCTTTCTTCGGGGTTATCAATTATTCTTGAGAAGCGAAATGACCAGATCAGTTGAGAAATGCAATAAATAAGAATAATTGGAGTGGGGATATGTCAATTTAATTTCGAACCACTCTTTATGCGGCCTCTAAAATTAACCTGCTTTTTCTTTGGCAACATTTTTTTTTATTTTGTTCTTTTTTAGGAGAAGAAAAAAAGCGGCTTTCGATATCACTGACAATAACAAAGTGAGAAAACGGGGTAACAATCTATGTCGCTTCCTACAAGAACCATAATTGACTAATGATAGTGTTGGTATTTGTGGAAACGTGTGTTTGATGTGTGTGCAAAGGAGTGTTTTGTGTGTGAACTATCAAGAGAGCAAACTAAGAACAACGTGGGTAAAAAATCGTTGGGCAAAGTAATAATAAGAATATGTAAAAGAGAATGGCAGCAAGGGAGCACAAGGGAACAAAAGAAAGCTTTTTTATTTAGTTGTAGTACAAAGGGAAGAGGAGGAGCTTACCCTTTTGGTCAGCCCCTCAAAATGGATGACCACAAGGCCTTTTATAGGCCTACATCACCGACTTAACCAAGGAAAATCTTCTGCTCTTGTCAGAGATTTTTCAGTTTCCCTCTTCTCCTAGACACTTCTACACTTGTGCTTCTATACTTTTCATTGCTGTCCATGCTAGATTTTCTCTATTTTTTTTTTTTTCTTGACTTCTTTAGCTAAAGTCTATCTTGAAGTTTCTAGAAATGGGTCAACAATTCAACACTCCTCCTTAATCCAATTTCATGTTACATCAAGCTTCTTCTACAATGTCTCAAACTTGGCTAGAGGTAGTGCTTTAGTGAAGATGTCTGCTACTTGATTCTTAGTCTTGCAATATTTCAGCTCAATCTCTCCATTATTTTGCACATCTCGTATGAAGTGATATTTGATGTCGATATGTTTGGTTCTTCCATGAAATACTGGATTCTTTGATATAGCGATTACGGACTTATTGTCGCAAAGTAACAGAGTTGGTTCTATTTGTGCTTCTCCAATGTCTTCTAGAATTCTTCGAAGCCATATTGCTTAATTAGCGGTTATAGCGGTTGAGATGTATTCAGCTTCTACAATAGACTGTGCCACTAAATCTTGTTTTTTTGGATGCCCATGAGAATATTCTAGAACCAAGTGTGAATGCATAGCCAGTAGTACTTCTCATATCATCAGCTAAACCTGCCTAGTCACTATCAGTGTAGCCAATGAGCTTGGCATTTGCACTTTGCCGATACCAAATGCCGTAATCTATAGTTCCTCGTAAATATTTGAGAATTCTCTTGGCAGCTCCAAAGTGAATTTGACTCAGACTTTGCATGAATCGTGACAGTAGACTTGCCGCATACATGATATTCAATTGTGTAGCAGTGAGATGTAGCAGTGAGGTATAGCAGACTGCCAATCAAACTTCTGTAGAGGGAGACGTCGGCTTTTTCTACTCCATCTACCTTCAATAGTTTCTCATTTGTCATGAGCAAAGTTGAAATTACTTTGCAATAGTTCATCTTGAATTTCTTCAAGAGGTTCTTCTTCCGCGAGATAAATACTCATTCATTTTGGTCGATCTCGATGCCAAGGAAGTAATGCATCAAGCCCAAGTCCATCATCTCGAATGTCTTCATCATTTCTTCTTTGAATTCTTGGATCATTGTTTCATTGTTTCCTGTATATATATGAGATCATCTACATATAGAGAGACAATGAGAGTGTCTGTCACGACCCCAACTCCATTCCCAGGGTCACGAGCAATAAGGGTTATTTTCGCGACGTTCCAGGCTCGTCGCCATCCCGATTCTTTTGCTTTTTATTTATCATGCACATGCGGAAACGTGAACAAACAACTCCAACTCCCCAGATAAATAACAGCTGGAAGACTGGAACATACATCATATTGAACACATTGACTTATATTATAACAGTACTTTTACAAGCCTTTTCTTTATGGCTCTCTTTTCTCTTTACATCATAGTACAAGTTTTCCACATAGGCCAGAGGAAATCCTATCTCCTCTAGCATGACTGCAGCTCCCAAAATTGACGAGAGATTTCCACTCCTACAAGACTGAAAGATGAGGGGTGAGTTTTGGGGAAACTCAGTAAATAAAATTCCTAGTTCTCTACTAGGAAAGCATCTCATCAACGTTAAAGCCTAGCAAGTACAATACTCGCAAAACAATGTCGATGGCAGATCAATTAAGCTATTTCACCAACAAACTTATCAACATTACATAGTAACATATTCAATAAGTTCATTAACCGCATAAACAGTTCTTCCCATACTTTCAGGGGCTTCTAGCCACGGGTTGGGTATTTGGCCTCAAGCAGGCATCCCATACTCTCAGGGGCTTCCCATACTTTTAGAGGCTTCCTGGCTCAACCAAGGCATCCGACCATCAAGCCAGGCATCAATGCTTTCAAGGGCTTCCCATGCTTTCAGGGGCTTCCTGGCTTAACCAAGTTATCCAACCATCAACCACACATCCCATACTTTCAGGGACTTCCTAGCTCAATCAGGGCATCCCATTCAATGAACGAGGCATCGCTGCCAACGCTATGTGACAACGGATGCTTTTTCCTCTTTAAGTGCACATGCATAAGTGCATCACACAAGTTGGTTCTTATCTTTTCTTTTAGTCAACACATGCATGGCCCGAAGGCGTGTTCATTCATTCATGTGTGTCACGAGTTTTTTATATCTCACTAGCAAACATGTTGGGAACGAATTGATCATTTAGCGCCAATCCCTGCACCGGACAAGACTCGGAAACGGTACGCCTCAATACCGATCCAAGACCTCAAGGCTTGGGTACACCTCACTTCCGCAACAATCCCAAGCTTGACAGACCTCAGCTCCAACCCAATATGAATACACATGTATCAAGAATGACCCTCGACTTGCAGTTTCATTCAACGCCAAGCACAAAGTCCCTGCATCCATTTAAACTATGGAAATCGGCGTGGATTTGGGCGATCCCCGTACCGATCAAGACATAAGATCGACATGCCTCAATGTCGATTTAGGACCTTGCGTCCTTGGGCGATCCCCGTACCAAGCGAGACTTGGACCCGATGTCCTATTTATGTTGAAACCAAGGCTTTATGGTGTGGGCAACTTTATCTTGCAATGAACTCAACTCAAACGAACCTTGGCCTTATTCCGAGCATGAACAACTCAAGCACACATTCAAACACAAATATGAGCAAAACCATACAAAAGATCCAACATCCTATCCATGACTTGACGGGTGAGTACCTAACTAGACTCAACAATGGAGACTACCACCCTAGAGGAGACATAGGGATCTTACTTCCCTAGATGAACCCTGAACTAGCGCACAACCTACAAGGATGGGTGGCTTGCTTGAGGCCGAGAGAGAGAGAGAGAGCATGAGGAGGGAGGAGGGCTAGTGTAGCGCTCTCTAATTGGTCCACTTGTGTGCCGCATTTCTCTAGAGTCTTCAAAGATATTTTGGCTGCCATCATGACTTTTGACCATTCCAAGGACAACTCACCTCTTCATTTAATGAAGGGTTTCTAGAAAATTCCATGCCTTTGTCTTTTTCTTTATTAATGAGACAATTTAGAGAATTCTATCATCCAAGTTGGTTCTGGGGCCAGGAAGTACACCTTGAAAAATCGAATCACGTACACCCAAGGTTTGGCCCTTACATCCCATATTCACCCAAACCGTTCCTTTAGACGATCAGTCAACCAATGGGGTTGATTGTCCTTTAATTAGTTCAATACATATTCTAAGGCTACCCATGGCCTAGAATAAAGACAAGGCACATATGGACCTTAGAATAAGTGACGGAATAGCCGGGTCTATCCCTGGGCTCATTCCGATCGACACCCGATCCACCAGTAGGGTTCATAGTCGATGCATTACCAATTCATGATCGAACATCACTTATTCGAGATTCTGCTATGATTATTAAGAATTAAATAGTGAATGATGCATTTTTGGTTGGAAGGAAATTTCATTTGGTCAATTCGGATCGTCCGTGTATCGGCGCATGACCAGGCAAAATCACCCGTGACCAGAAACTACTACCGGCTAGATCGACCCATGACCATCCACCGATCCAAAATCATCCCGTGATCAAAAAGTTATCTTATGAGCTGGTGATCTTATCCCGTCGATATGGTCGGTAGAAATTCACATCCGACACCTCAACCAATTCATGACCGGTTGGTCGGTCGGTCGGTCAGTCATGACCAATCCGTGATTCCTTACCGATTGAACCGATTGATCCATAGATAATGGCCCATGATCGATCTTTTTTAGGACCATATGGCCGATCCTTACGGGGTCGGAATCGAGGATGTTACAGTGTCGGACTTACCTTGGGTCTTGATGTAGAGTGTTGACTCACTCATACTCCTCTTGAATCCTTGCTTGATGAAGTACTTGTCAATTCTACTATACCACGCTCATGGTGCTTGCTTTAACCCATACAGGGCTTTTTTGAGTTTAAGAACTTTGTCTTCTTGGCCTTTGAGGATAAACCCTTGGGGTTGTTCTATGTATATTTCTTCTTGAAGATATCCATTGAAGAATGCCAACTTTACATCTAGTTGATGGATCTTCCATTCTTTTTGTGTTGCTAGGGCTATAAGTGCTCGAATAGTATCGAGGCAAGTGACGGGAGCAAAAGTTTCAATATAGTCGATACCTGGTTATTGCAAGTATCCTTTCGCCACAAGCCTTGCTTTATGCTTCTGGATTGATCCATCCGCGTGAGCTTTGTCTTGTAAACCCACTTGACGCCAATGATCTCTGTCTTCAGGTCGATCAACAAGCTCCCAAGTTTCATTTTTCTCAATCATCTTGATCTCTTCCTCCATGGCTTTTATCCAGACTTCCTCTTTGGATGCTTGTTCGTAGTTTTCTAGTTCCAGAACAGCAAAGTTGCATGTGTTGTAAATTCTTTTAAGGGTTTTTACCCTTAGTAGTGGAGACTCTGGAGTAGATTCTTCTTGCGTCACTCTTGGAGAGGTTGGTGGAGTTATGTCGTGAGTGGTGGAATCCAGTACTTCTCCTTCTTCTTGTGATGTTGACTCCTCAAGTGGTATGTCTTGTAAGGTGATGTACTTCTTCTCAATCTTCTTGTTCTCCCAATTCCAGGCAGCATTCTTGTCGAACTCGGCGTCTCAACTAATCATGAGCTTGTTAGTTCTTAGGTTGTAGATCCAATAGCCTTTTTATTGGTCACTGTAGCTGAGGAATATTCCCTTCTTTAGTCTTTTCATCTAGCTTACTCCTTTTCTGAGCAGGGATGTGGACGTAGCATATGCATCCAAATACCTTGAGGTGCTTTGCTAAAGGCTTCCGTCCACTCCATGCTTCGACTAGAGTTTTTTTTTGGACTGCTTTAGTTGGACACCTATTTAAGATGTATACGGCCGTGTAGACTGCTTCTGCCCAAAATGAGTTAGGAAGTCCTTTTTCCTTAGCATAGACATTGCCATCTCCATGATGATTCTATTTTTTTTTCTTTCTGCTACTCCATTTTGCTATGGGGGGTAGCCAATAGTTAGTTGACGATGGACTCCTTCATTTTCACAAAATTTATTAAACTCTTTTGAATTGTATTATGTGCCTCTGTCACTCCTTAGGATTTTGACTCTTCGGCCACTTTGATTTTCAACTTGGCTCTTGAATTTTCTAAAGATAGAGAAAACCTCTGATCTTTCTCAAAGAAAGTATACCCACATCATTCTTGTGTAATTGTCAATGAATATGATGAAATATTTATTCTGATTGAGTGTGGGGGTTCTCATTAGACCACACACGTTTGTATGAACTAGCTTCAATGGCTTCTTAGCTCTCCATGCACCTCCAGATGGGAATGACTCTCTCTATTGTTTTCCAAGTAGGCAACCTTCACAAATATCTGAAATTTCTGAAATAACTAGAAAGTCTCTCATCATATTTTTCTGATGAAGAGTTTTTAGCGCAACAAAGTTGAAGTGGCCAAATCTTCGATGTCATAGCCATGAATCATCAAGTTGAGCTTTCATGGCTATATCTTTGACATATTTCCATTAAATAGGAAAATTCTTATTCTTCATCTTAACAGAGGCAATGACTCTCTCTATTGTTTTCCAAGGAGGCAACCTTCACAAATATCTGAAATTTCTGAAATAACTAGAAAGTCTCTCATCATATTTTTCTGATGAAGAGTTTTTAGCGCAACAAAGTTGAAGTGGCCAAATCTTCGATGTCATAGCCATGAATCATCAAGTTGAGCTTTCATGGCTATATCTTTGACATATTTCCATTAAATAGGAAAATTCTTATTCTTCATCTTAACAGAGGCAATTATATTTTTATATTTATCATAGATAATGCAAGCATCTCCTCTAAAGTATAGAGAATACCCACTTTGTATCAATTGGCCCACACTGAAGAGATTTTGTGCAAGACGAGGGACTAGATATACATTATGTATATATTTGGGTCTTTATTCGTTTCCATAGTGATGGTGCATTTTCCTTTGACATATACTAATGCACCATTACCCAACTTTACTTGAGATTTCACCGACTTATCAATATCAATGAATATAGATTCGTCCCTCGTCATGCGATTGCTACACCCACTATCAATGTACCATGTTTCATTTTTATTATCATTTGCCGCTTGGCCTGCGTAGAATGTATTCTCCTCACTCTCTTTTTTTTCCACATAGTTTGCTCGATTATTTGTTTTCGAGCGACAATCTTTTTCTACGTGGCCATATCTTTTACAAAAGCAGCATTGTTTTTTATTTTTAAACTAGCAATCCTTCTCCAAATGATTTGTTTTCTTGCAAATACCACAAGGTGGATAATTTTCCTTTTGTGTAGTTTCTCCTCCTCTTTTATATTTCCATGAGCTCCTTCCACTATTTTTAGATTGATGAGACCATATGCTCATTTTAGATTGAAATGCACTTTCAACTGAATCTTCATCTTGTGCCATTAGTCTTTTCTCATGTGTTTCTAGAGAACCAATTAATTCACTCACTGATAGGGTCGTCAAGTCCTTGGTTCCTTCTATAGTTGTGACTATGGGGTTGTATTTTTTAGTAAGTGACACCAATATTTTCTCAACAACCCTTTGATCAGTTATCCCATCTCCATAGGCTCTCATTTGATTAACTAGTTCCTTTAATTTTCCATAATATTCTTGTACAGTCTCATAATTTTTCATTTTAGAATTCTCAAAATCTCTTCTCAGAGTTTGAAGGCAAATAGTGCATACCTTTTTTTATCCTTGAAATTCTTCCCGTAGTATTTCCCAAGCCCCTTTTGCAATCCTTGCTCCAATTATTCTTGGAAATATCGTTTTTGAGAGTGCTTACTAGATAAAGTATAGTGCCCTTGCATCCTTTTGTAGTTGATCTTTCAAAACACTTGCACCTTCTTGTGGAGCCTCGCAACCTTTTTCCACGATGTCCCATAAGTCTTGGGCCATCAAGAATGTAGTCATTTTATGCTCCAAAAGTCAAAGTTGTTCCCATAAAAAATGAGAATGGGAAATGAGGATGAGGTAGAGTTGGCCATAGTTTAGTCGTTAGTTATTTGAAAAATGGTAGTTTTAGGAATGGATAGGTAGGACAAATGCCTAATACCAACTAAAAACGTGGCTCTAATACCACTGCTAGTATTTGCAAAAACGTGTGTTTGATGTGTGTGCAATGGAGTGTTCTGTGTGTGAACTATCAAGAAAGCAAACTAAGAACAATGTGGGCAAAAAATGGTTGGGCAAAGTAATAATAAGAATATGTAAAAGAGAGTGGTGGCAAGGGAGCACAAGGGAACAAAAGAAAGCTTTCTTATTTAGTTGTAGCACAAAGGGAAGGGGAGGAGCTTACCTTTGTGGTCTGCCCCTCAAAATGGACGCCCACAAGGCTTTTTATAGGCCTACATCACTGATTTAACCAAGGAAAATCTTCTGATCTTGTTAGAGATTTTTCACTTTCCCTCTTCTCCTAGACACTTCCGCACTTGTACTTCTACACTTTTCATTGCTGCCCATGCTAGATTTTCTCTTCTTCTTTTTTTTTTTTTTTGGATTTTTTTTTACTTCTCTATCTAAAGTCTATCTTCAAGTTTCTAGAAATTGGATCAACAATTCAATAGATAGGAATACATGGCCACCATTACCAAACCTAGAATGGTGGTGACTATTTGGTTCATTCTAGCTCTTTTCAATAAGGACAATCTTGGCAAAAGTACGCTTCAAGTGCCAAAAGTTAGTACAAAAGGGACACTTAAGTGTCAAAAGTTACGAAAGTGACACTTAAGTACCAAAGTCGGAGCAAAATGGATCACTTAAGTGCCAATCCAGCTAAAATCCGACCAAAATGCTGACGTGCACAATTTCCTATGAAGTAAGTGTAAAACGATGTCATTTTGCGCACTAACGTGGCTAAATAATACAAAAACGACGTCGTTTTGATACTAACGTGGTAAAAATTTAATATAAAAATTAATTAAAATAAATTTAAAACTAAATTTATTTTAAAAACTTAAAAATTAAAATATATATATTAAAGGGGGTGGGGGGAGGAGGCAGCTTAGGGCTCAACCCTCAACCGCCGCCGCCAGTAGGGCCGACGACGGAGGGGGAGGGTTGGCCAAGGTCGCTTGGCCTGGGCCAAGGGCCGGCTCCCCCCTTCGTTGCCGGCCCTTCTCGGCGGCACGACCGAGGGCTAAGCCCTCAATCCTCCCCCTTTTTTTCTCTTTTTTTAAAATATAATTCTTTTAATATTTTAAATATTTGTATTTTTATTTTCAAATGTTTTAAATAAATTTAGTTTTAAATTTAATTTAATTATTTTTTATATTAATTTTTTACCATATCGGCACCAAAACGACGCCGTTTCACACTTGCTTTGCTGGAAAATTGCCACGTTAGCATTTTGGTTAGATTGGCACATAAGTGATCAATTTTGCTCCGATTTGGCACTCAAGTATCACTTTCATAACTTTTGGCACTTAAGTGTCCCTCTATACCAACTTTTGACACTCTAGGGGTCCCGGTGTTGGACAATCGTTGTCCATATGTCTCACGCTTTGCTTCTAGAACTGGGTTTACTAGGAATGATTCTGTAGTGATGAATCAAGGCTAAAATTCGATGAGGTTTTCCATTGAAGATGCAAAGTTTAAGAACTTTAGATGCGTTTGAGGTTTCATGCGTTTTCACCTGATTTGCCCTCGTAAGTTTAGTTACCTTTTAAGTAGAGATTGGCTGAATTAGCACGCGAGTTGTCCACATACATACATATATATAACACCAGATATCAAGTGATGTAATCTTGAAGTGCCCACCTACCAGTTTGAAAGAGAGAAAGAGAGATTGAATCACCGTGAAACACGAGAATATGGCATTCGCTTGATTTGCACTGATAACCTATTCGGCTTCTGTGACATCACGAGTTGAGAAGCGCAATAAGGTTTCATCTGCTGAAAAGTCGCAGTGCACTGTTCTTATTACTTGTAGGTTCAATTGATAAGCAAGGTTCAATCGTCATTAGTCATTCGTCGTTTTTCCCCAGCGTTTTCGGAGAGCACCAAACATACTATCATTGTTCAGATGAAATATCTTACTCTCATCTTTCTTCTTTGTCGTGTATTCATTGTCTTCTATTTCTGGTTCAATTAAAGGAGAATGGTAAAGCTGCATTTTTTTTTTTTTTAAGACGGGGATTTGTTATGAGTTACGTATATAGGACCCACAAACATGACACAGATGTTTCTATTTGGTAACTGTAGTACACATTTTTTGGTTGTTTACACTTGGTAACAGGGTTAAAATGTAATTGGATAAGAGTAATGTGATTGAGGGCGCAGTTTGATTCTTCGTTCTGATGTTTGATTTGAGGCTCTGTATCTGATGTTGCAGCATGAACATACTAATGTGGACATACACGGAGGCTCTTGGAATGAATGCAGCCATAAGGTTGGTACTAGAATCGTAGGCCCTCGGAAAAATCTCTCTCTGCATCTGAAATGGTTCCCTGGTCATGTAGTGTGAGGGTGTCCAATGAACTCGGAGCAGCTCATCCAAGAACGGCAAAGTTTTCGCTCATAGTGGCAGTGATCTCCTCGTTCATGGTTGCTCTGGTCTTGTCGGCGATCTTGCTTGCCACTCAGGACGTATATCCATCCCTATTCTCCAGCGACTCATCCGTCCAGGCTCTGGTCAAGGAGCTCACGCCAGTGCTGGCCTTGTGCATCGTCATCAATGACGTCCAACCAGTGCTCTCCGGTAGATTTGCCAGTCTCTCTCTCCTCTTTTTAGCTATCGCTTTGCCAACTACACAAATCTTAAATGTGCGACGGCGGTCCCACTCTCCTTAACAGGCGTGGCCGTTGGAGCTGGATGGCAAGCTGCAGTTGCATATGTGAACATTGCCTGCTATTATCTTTTTGGAGTTCCCATGGGTCTGATCTTTGGTTATAAACTAAACTGGGGTGTCAAGGTAAGTTTCCTTTCGTGCTCAATCATCTTGGAAGTAACAGTTCGACTCTTTGCTGTAATTTTACCGCTGATTTGATAAACTAAAAGCAATGCAAGATAGTCAAAGCTGATCACTTATTGACATGCAGGGGATCTGGTGCGGAATGTTGATGGGTACAGTAGTGCAAACATGTGTGCTCATCTTCATGGTTTATAGGACGAACTGGAACAAAGAGGTAAAACGGCTTCTTTATGCCTCTGTAAGTTCAACGATATGAATGCTTCAGGAATAGGTCAAAGCTCATCGCTGTCTCTGCGCTTTCAGGCTTCTATTGCTGAAGAAAGAATAAAAAGTTGGAGAGGTCCTTCTGAAGAGCAGCGACTCCCAGCAGCGAACGACTTAGAGAAATGAAACGAAGCCCAATAACTCACCAGGAACGAAAGAATTTTGGCGGAGATGACCCTCGTTTTAGCCAGTCGTAATTTGACCAGGCAACTCATGAGATGCGAGCATCCGTCGCCGGATTCATTTGCTGTTCAACAAATTATGACGGCTTTTAGAGATCTAATTGGCCCCCAAATTTCAAGAGAAACCTCAGTCGCGCGAGTTATTTAGTCATTCTGAGTCCATTACAATATTTAACAAGCCATTTTATGTTTTTTTCATCTCGCTAGTGATTGAAAATCTTGGTTGATCAATCATCCTTAATTTGAAAAACTAATTCTTCATGTCTATACTCTGTCCAGAAAATAAATTCGCAGCATCATGGGAAGCCCAGAGGAGCCAGAATCACATGAAAATGTGAATGTCATTACTCAAGAACTGCAGTCACTGCACTCAAACGCGCATTCAGTCCTCATAAAGCGTACCGAAGTTTATGCAAAATTACGTTGCCGTATTACTTGCCCACTCATTAACAGGAAGAGTAACGCAGAGAAGATGCCGTGTTTTACTGTTTTGCAATTAAGTCCTGATTCTTCAGAACATGAGAACCAGAACAAAGTCCTCCTCTCACTTCCCTGATCTTGCCCAGCACTCCGTAACTTTAACTACTATGTCCCTGACTCTTGCCAACTAATTTCCAACTCCTCCGGCAGCAATAGTATTCGTCATGACCAAAAGAAAGGGAAAGAAGGAACACCAAAGTATATATGAGCCACCTGTGCAATTCCGTTATTGACATTTTGCTGCTTAAGAAATACTTTTCCCACTTGAATAGCAGTCCGCTGTGTATCGACACGAGGGGTTAAATATATCAGCCGTCGCTTGAACTATAGGATCGCCCAAAGATTATTAGCCAACAAGTATCGCTCGGAATCTACTTTAATTTACAACAACAATTTTGAGCGCTCAAAACTACGCTTCTCATGTTTTGATGACATTTTTTAGGATGATGGAATATCTATTCTGAAGTTACAAACTGTTTTGCGCTAAAGGCCGATGACCTCATAAAATGTTCGTATCTTTTGAGAAAGATTTTGCATGATTATTTTGCCTATTCAAGTTATCAATTTCCATGGAGAAAAATCTCTCTGTGCATCTAAAATGATTCCTTGGTCATGCAGTGCGAGGGTGTCAAATGAACTCGGAGCAGTTCATCCAAGAATGGCAAAGTTCTTGCTCATAGTGGTAGTGATCTCCTCGTTCATGATCAGTCTAATCTTATCGGCGATCTTGCTTGCCACTCAGTGTTACGAAATCGACGTGCGATTTCGTAACAACTGGTACAGAGCCTAGGTTGGCTAATCGAGAACATCGAGGGTTTTTCGGTGATGTTCGATTGAAAGCAAACAATATGGCAGAAGATAAAATCAGAATCGATAAGTTCAATAGGGAGGATTTCGGATGGTGGAAACTACAAATAGAGGATTATCTTTATCAAAAAGATCTCTATGCATCACTTGAGGGTTGGAAACCCAAGATGGCAGAAGTGGATCCGACAGCAGAAGCCGGATGGAAAATTCTTGATCGAAAGGCATTAGGTGCGATTCGTCTAGGATTGACGAAAAAGACAGGGTACCACATCGCAAAAGCAAAAACTGCAAAAGAAGCCATAGATATTCTAATGAATATTTATGAAAAGCTGTCCACATCAAATCAGGTATTTTTGCTGAAGAAACTGGTTAATATGAAGTTATCTGATAGAGGTTCTGTGGTAGAGCATATTAATAGTTTCACGCAGGTCATAGGTCAATTGGAATCCGCAGGCATAAATTTAGATATGAAGCTTCAAGCTTTATTATTTTTATGTTCTCTTCTAGAAAATTACAATACCGCAGTGCAGGGAATTTCGAGCACCATGAAGGATGATTTAACTCTTGATGATGCTGTGAGTAGTATCATGGATGAAGAGATGTGAAGGAAAGTCTTAGATGAAGATAATTTTTCTACATCTACATCTTCAACGACACTCGCAGTGGAGAACTGTGGAAGAAGTAAAAGTAGAGTAAAATTCAGTGGGCGTGGCAAGTCACAATCAAAGGGTAAGAAACAAGTTGCAAAAGATGAGTATTGGTTTTGTCATAAAATCAGACACCGGAGGTTTCAGTGTGAAGCCTACAAAAAGAAGCAGCAAGATAAGAATCAAGGAGCTAATGTGATTAGCGATGAATCTTTGCTAGATAACTTGTGTTTATCTGCAAGGTTTGACTTGACAACAAATAAATGGTTTATTGATTCCGATGCTTCTTTTCATTGCACCTCGGAAAGAGACATATTTGATTATTATGCCAATGGAGATTTCGGACAAGTGGTTGTGGGAAATGGCCACATGTGTCCAATTGTTGGGAAAGGAACTGTGACTGTAAACATCTCAGGTGAAGGACATCTAGTTTGCGTGAAACTAGGCATATTCCGGAATTAAAAAAAAATCTGATTTCAATCAGTAAACTTGACCAAAAAGGTTTAATAATAACCTTTGGATGCAGAGAGTGGAAGATAACCTCAGGGGTAAGAGTAGTAGCAAAGGGAAAGCATACAGGTACACTTTACCTTCTCCAAAGAGACAATATCACTGATATAGTTGCAACTACAATGGCTACAGGTAATTTGTCTACTCTTTAGCATTATCGTTTGGGACATCTTGGTGAAAAAGGTGTAAAGCAGTTACACTCGAGAAAATTACTTCCGAGTTTACAAAAAGTTGAGTTAGTTTTTTGTGAGATTAACATTTATGGAAAACAGAATGCTGTTAGTTTTCAATTGAATGGGTGACAAAATAAAGGCCATAAGTTAGAGTTGGTTCATACTGATGTATGAGGACCTGCTCGGGAACTCTCTTATGGCGGTAAGAGATATTTTGCCACCTTCATTGATGATGCAACAAGGAAGACTTGGGTTTATGCTCTTAGAGAAAAATCAGAAGTATTCAGGATGTTCAGAATATGGAAGACCATGGTAGAAAAAGAGACAGGTTATCATATTAAAGTTCTGAAATCTAATAATGGTGGTGAATACACGAGTAAGGAATTTGCAAAATTTTTGAGTCGAGAGGGCATACATGGGTTAAAGATTGTTCCTAGAACTCCTCAAGAGAACGGTGTAGCTGAAAGAATAAATAAAACTATTCTAGAACGTGCGAGAAGTATGAGGCTATACATGGGTCTCCCGCTACACTTATGGGCTGCTATAGTTGATGCATTTGTTTATTTTATCAACATAAGTCCATCTAGTGCGTTGGATAGAGAAATATCACAAGAACGATGGTCAGGTAAAAAGATTAATTATTCTCATTTAAAGGTGTTTGGTTGTATTGCATATGCTTTGATTGGCAGGGAGGATAGAAAAAAGCTTGATGCTAAGTCCCAGAAGTGCGTCTTTATCGGATACGATGGCGACGAGTATGGCTATACGCTTTGAGATTATGAGAATAACAAAGTCATCCACAATCGCAATGTGGTATTCCATGAAGAAAAGATGTACAAAGATCGTCAGACAGAGCATGAGAATGTAGTAGAACCAGAGTATGTTGAATTAGACACAATGCCCGTGAAGATGTTTCAAGTAGATCAAAGCGCACTTGAAAAAGAGGTTCAAGATGAGCCTATTATCAGTGAAGAGGTAGTTCAAGAGGAACACAATGATTCGAAGCAGACTAACAACCTTGAAGTACCTGTCTTGAGGAGGTCTACACGTGTGAGAAAGCCAAAGGTAATTTTTGATCCATCAGTTAATATTGTTCTGAGCCATGTCTTATATATAGATTCAGGAGAACCGAAGACTTACGATGAGGCAAAGGCAGACACGTCTTACTTACAATGAGAGTGTGCTATGAAAGACGAAATGAGCTCATTACTTCAGAACAAAACTTGGGAGTTGACCAAATTGCCCACAAGTAAAAAAGTTTTATTAAACAAATGGGTGTATAGGGCGAGACTTGTAGTCAAGCGCTTTACTCAAAAAGAATGGATCGATTACTCCGAGATATTTTCACCTGTAGTGAAAATGACATCAATTAGAGTTCTGCTGAGTTTGGTTGCAGTGGAGGATCTTCATCTTGAGCAGTTAGACGTAAAAATATCGTTTTTACACAGTGACTTAGATGAAGAATTATACATGGCACAACCTAAGGGTTTTGAAGTCAAAGGTAAGGAGCACATGGTATGTCGCTTGAAGAAAAGCTTGTGTGGCTTGAAATAAGCTCCACAGCAATAGTACCTAAAATTTGATAGTTTCATGAATGAAAAAGGATTTGCACATTGTGAATCTGATCATTGTGTTTATTTTCACAAGTATGATGATTGTGATATCGTGTATCTCTTTTTATATGTGGATGACATGCTAGTGGCTAGTTCCAATATGAAGAGAATCGTAGAAGTGAAGAGGATGTTATCATCACAGTTTGCTATAAAAGACTTGGGAGAGGCCAAGAATATTTTAGGCATGAAAATCATCAAGGATAAGAAAAATAAGAAATTATGGTTGTTGCAGGAAGACTATATGAACAAGGTGTTAAAGAGATTTAACATGGATAAGGCAAAACTGGTTGCAACTCCTCTAACAAATCACTTCAAACTTTCAAAGGATATATGTCCAAGCACTCAAGTTTTGAAAGATGAGATGGCAGTAGTTCCATATGCATTAGCAGTGGGGAGTTTGATGTATGCCATGGTGAGCACAAAACCAAATATTGCACATTCAGTGGGAGTTGTGAGTCGATATATGCAAAACCCAGTCAGAGAGCATTGAAATGCAGTAAAATGGATATTGAGATATTTAGCAGGTACTTCCAGTTACTCACTTTGTTATGGTGGTACATCTCTAGAGTTGCAGGATTATGTAGACGCAAATCATTCGGGTGATCGAGATAGTGGTAAGAGTACCACTGGATATGTCTTTACAGTTGTAGGTACAGCAATGAGTTGGGTATCTCAACTACAAAAAGTAGTGGTTTTATCAACAACAGAGGCAAAATATGTGGCGATCACAGAAGCCTCCAAGGAAATCATATGGTTACAAGATTACATGGAGGAGCTACATCGATAACAACCAGTCAGTACACTGTGGAGTGATAGTCAAAGTGCAATGCACTTAGCAAAGAATGCAGCTTATCACTCAAGGACTAGACATATCAAGAAGCGTTATTACTTTATTAGGTCGGCATTGAAAGATAATGAGTTAAAGTTATAGAAGATTGATGGCTTGAAGAATCCAACTGACATGTTGACCAAGGTAGTAGACAGAAAGAAGCATATTTTCTGTACTACTACCATTGGTATTACTCCATGTTGATTGATGAGAAGTATCGCAGAGGCACAAGTTTTTCAACTACTATTTTTTTTAAAAGATGGACGCAAAGTTGTTTAGTTCTTAGATATATTTGTCTTCAAGTGAGAGATTGTTATAGATGAAGCCAAATATTTGTTTTTAGGGGTTTTTTTGTCTTTTATATCAGATTTGCTTTTAGGTTAAAAGTGATACATTTATATTAGCGATGGCAAGACCCTAGCTGTCAAAACGCTAAAAAAGAAATAAATAGGCAAAAAAAAGAGAAGAAAAAAAGTGAGTTTTTTTCTTGATGGGGGTTCTCAATCTTTTTGTGCCATAATCTTGAGAGAAGATCATTGTTGTATTCCAACTTTTTTCGAAATCTAGTGGATTCGCAGAATGCCTCTGCGTGGAAACATAGCCCAAGTTTGGATAAACTTCGATAACACTCAGGACATATATTCGTGCCTATTCTCAAGCAACTCGTCCGTCCAAGGCTCTGGTCAAGGAGCTCACGCCAATGCTGGCCTTGTGCATCATCATCAATAACGTCCAACCAGTACTCTTCTTAACAGGTGTGGCTGTCGGAGCTGTATGGCAAGCTGCAGTTGCATATGTGAACATTGCCTGCTATTATCTTTTTGGAGTTCCCCTGGGTCTGATCTTTGGTTATAAGCTAAACTAGGGTGTCAAGGTAAGTTTCCTTTCGTGCTCAATCATCTTGGAAGTAAAAGTTCGAATCTTTGCAGTAATTTTACCCCTGATCTGATAAACTAAAAGCAATGCGAGATAGTCAAAACTGGTCACTTATTGATATGTAGGGATCTGGTGCGGAATGTTGATGGGTACAGTAGTGCAAACGTGTGTGCTCATCTTCATGATTTATAGGACGAACTGGAACAAAGAGGAAAAACGGCTTCTTTATGCCTCTGTATGTTCAACGATATGAATGCTTCAGGAATAGGTCAAAGCTCATCGCTGTCTCTGCGTTTTCAGGCTTCTATTGCTGAAGAAAGAATAAAAAGGCGGGAAGGTCCTTCTGAAGAGAAGCAGAACCACTTAGGGAAATGAAACAGAACCCACTAACTCACCAGGAATGAAAGAATTTTGGCGAAGAAGACCCCTCACTGTAGTCAGTCGCAACTTGATGAGGCAACTCATGAGATGCGAGGATCGGTTGCCGGATTCATTTGCTGTTCAACAAATTCCGATGGCCATTGGAGATCTAATTGGACCCCATATTCTGAAAGAAACCTCAGTCCCACGAGTCATTTTAGTTATACTGAGTTGATTGCAGCATTAAACAAGCCATTTTACGTTTTTTCATGTTGCCGGCGACTCAAAATCTTGGTTGATTGAATCATCCTCAATCTTAAGTACCGATTCTTCTTGTCCATGCTCTGTCCAGAAAATCAATTCACAAAATCGTGGGAAGCCCAGAGAAGCCAGAATCATATGAAAATGCAAATGTCATTACTCGGGAAGGTTGGTAACTGTTGGTAACTGTACTAAAACGTGCATATGATCCTTGTTAAGCATACCTAAGTTTATGCAAGATATGTGTCGCCATATCACTTGCCCAATTCGATAACAGGAAGAATTACGCAGTAAAGATGCCGTGTTTTGCTGGTTTTGCAATCTGGTTCTGATTCTCCAGAACAAAGTCCCCACTCTCACTTCCCTGTTCTTGCCCGACACTCACTAACTACGACTACCAAGTCCCTGACTCCTACCAATTAATTTCCTCCTCTTCCAACAGCAACACTATTCGTCATGGCCAAAAGAAAAGGGAAGAAAGAAAAGCAAAAATTTATATGAGCCATCTGTGGGATTTCACTATTGATACTTTGCTTTTGCATAAGCAATAGCTGGACGTCGCCTGAAGGAAGAGGAATCGCTAGAAGCGTTCTCTTGGCTGAGGAACTCCAGCTGCGATGCAGCACTGTCAAATAACCCATAACCAAACGTACTAATCGATAATCCGCTTCATGTTTCGTGCATTTGAGACACAGGATCAGTGGGGGTGCTACATAACCTCTCAAAACTGATTGACTAGCCAACCCTCTAATACGCAAAATCTAGGGCCAGCAAACCAAAGAAGGCGGTGAGAGGTCAATGACATATCAAAACGGACCAGTTGGGGTCCAACAGTTGGAACTCTCCTCTGGAAGATGTTTTTAAGCCGAATTCTGAATGGGCAACAAACCAACGAACCTAAATTGGCCAGAGCTTGAGGCATATCGAGATAGACGGGGCACTAATTGCGTTATGAGTTTAGACCCGTACCCTGGACAAACTTCGCCTGCTATCTGTGAGCAATGCCCGCTGCAAAATGATCTTGGATGGCTAAAGGAAATTGGAGTGACTAAAGTTTAAGGGGAAATGGATGATGAAACATGCTCCGGAGACTATACCTCAAATAATTTTCCCGTGTAAAATTCTTTCCGACTTTAAAAGGTTCTTAAATGCGGACATCTTCCTGACACCATGCCCAAAATTCTTTCCGACTTAAAAGGTTCTTGAATGCGGACATCTTCCTGACACCATGCCCATTGGAAAGGAGATTCTTTTGAGGATGTTTCGATGAAGTCGAGCAGCAAGATGAGTCTCAGAATTTCGCTGGTCCAGAAGGCATTTTATACTAGAAATCTACAACTCGCACTTTGAGTCATTGTAGAAACTGGAAATCCATGTCTACTGCAATTTTAGTAACGCATAGTCCCCTGCCTACTGGCACTTGGCCCAGGCACAGGGTTGCACGGCGCTTTGATCAAGGAAAGAACAGCGGAGGGTTAATCAGAACAAAGCCACGACTTTGGATTGAAGGAAAAGGAGAGCAGCGAGGGGAAAATGGTTATGCAGGGGGATATCTCTGCTCTTTGAAGCGAGAAATAACAGGAATAGAGCAATTATTCCCGTAGGTGAAACTGTTCCTTCCATTACAAGGACGGAAATGAGATTGCATGCGCAAAAATATCCTGGCTCAACAGACATAAGACGCAACAACTGCAAACAACATCATGAATTTGATAAAGACCAAGTACATAGGCACGAAAATCATTCTCAAGCAATTCTCTCAGGCAAGGAACACTTTGAACCAATGCATTTCATTCGGCCATTTCATAATCAACCACTAGACCATAGACGCAGAGGTTGTGATTCCAAGACACTACCTAACAAGCATGATTTAGTTCTCAAAAAACTGTTGGCATGATAACTTGAGATGACGATGATAAGACGCTAGCTCCAAATATCTTCATCACATAATATATATCCTATCTTTCATGAAGTTCAATGGCCTAAGCCTCATAGTCGCAGGGTCAAGATGATTAGCCAAAGTTTCATGCCGGACATGTCTAATAACCTTCAGAAGCAAAGTCTCCACAACATCATATTGAAAAGCAGCCAAACCAAGTCTGCATTAGAACCTCCTGAAGGTATCAAAAGATGGCAAACTCCATAATCAGCATGCATAAAAGATAGAACCTGCACTATTTTCAGGCAACCCAAGACTTGATAGAGAGCAACATGGCAGGAAAAAAGCAGGCTTCAACCAAAGGTTAAAAATCAGACTTCCATCCCCAGCTACATGCTATCCGTTATCGTGTGGCACGCATAAGCAGATACGAAAACACAATGAGAAATCAATCACTGGTATAAACTCATAGCTGCCACAATCAAAATCTGTATACCAAGCTTCGGCACTTAAACAACCAAACAGTCATGCAGATGCGACACAAGCGACACATAAACAAATATGTTAACATAGTCACCCTCACATGCTCCAAGAGCAGTGAAGAGGGCTGAAGGGAGATGGTCATCACATGTCACACCCGATTCACAGGAACAAGGGCATGACAAGGCCATCCTTTCACTAAAGGACGCAACCTCAACATAACAAAAAAATTCACTTGAGATCAACATAAATACATCCACATATATATATGACCAAAGAAGGCATTTGGTTACAAATATCAGAGTCTTCTATAAACCACCAAACCAATATATATATTCCACCAAAAACTAACTCACAAACTTATCAAAAAGTTCCCACCACAAAAAGTCCTCCCCGATAATGGATGCTCACGTCCACTTGCGACTTGCTAAAGAACTTGAAAAATAAGTAGATGAGAGGAGTGAGCCACCATGGCTCAGTGAGTAACATATTTCTTCTAAGCGGATCGATAAATCACTATGTACATTTAAAACACAACCATAACTCGCTTTAACATAATATATTCATAAAATAACTACCAAAACACCAATGGTCTAATCCTAAAAGCACGTGTCAACGATTTGTTCCACCGATTAATCTCATCAAATCATTCGTCAATAGTTCATTTCAGGACCAAACTCAAATCACCTGTCAATGGTCCACTCCATTGATCAACTCGTGCTCAAATGTCTATCCACGGTTACGCAAACGCTCGTGACAAAACGACCAAAATCCCCCCTCGTTTAGGTTTCCACCTATTATTAGCTAATGGCTCAACCTACAAGGATATCCAAGATTAGTATATACATACCCACACACCCCTCAAGGTTCATAGAGACATTGAGCAGAAACCATCAATCACAATATCTAGTAATCCAACATCAAAATGAAAGTCATATCACAACTCAAACATTTGATATATAAATATTAAGCTTTGAGAACCACAAATATTTCAAGATTCTTTCATAAAAAGTTTCAAAAACTATTTTCAGACAACCATTCAAACACAATTCAAAATTATAACTTCCTCTTTCAAACAAAAAAATGGCAGTACTAGCTCGATCATGTTTTATATAACAAAAGATGCCATTTATCAACTCATAAAATATATAATCCACAATGTTTTTTTTTTTTTTAAACATGAGTCTAAAATACAAAGAAAAAATAGTGTCACTCACCTGAGAAAAGCCAAAAATCAATTACGGCGATTACTTAAGTTAACAAACTTGAATTCCTAACAAATAATCGAAAAATAATATTAAAAGACTAAGTAAAATGATATTCTAATGAATGAATCGACTATACTAAATTTATTTGTTGATAAAACAACACCTACGATCCATGAAAGCCCACCTCTAGCGGTAATCTATTATTGTCCGCTAGTCGCGGCCCGTGTGCTAAACTTTGTCGCACCATAACTTTTACCACAAAATTCCGTTTCAAGCTATCTTATAGTCTTTAGAAAGCCCTCTTGATGTACTACAAAAAATCCAACTCAGCCGCTCCAAAACCTCTCCGAAAATGGCTAAAATTCAAGGCCAAACTTACTGTTCGCTATAGCTCCAAAATGCGCCCCTAACTTGAAAATTACATTCCGAACAAACAGTAAGCTTAAATCACAATTCGTAATATGTTATAATTTCACAACACCCTAAACTACCATTTCTACAAAAAACACAGCTCAGCGACTCAAAAATCGTACTCTGCCACAAAAATATCCAAGAAATCCGAATTTCGAGCCTTAATTGCGATGATTCCTTCGAATAGACTATTAAAGGCCTCAATCACTTACTAGCATTGCAAAACAAAGTTGAATCAGCTTGATGAGATGTCTAGATCGCGAGTGTAGCAAAAAAAAAAAAATTTGGTAAGAATGCAGCAAAATTTTTTCCTTTTTCCCTTTTGGTCTTTTCTCTTCTTTCTCTCTTCTCTCATGTTTCTTTCTTTCCCTTGTTTTGTTTCTGCTTGAGCCCTCCCTCTCTCTTCTCTTAAAAGGCTGAAAGTTCTACTGCTCTTCTTCTGCAACTTTTGTTGACTTTTCAAACCTTTTTTTTTTTTTTTTTTTTTTTTTTTTTGTTGTCTAACCTTTCAAAGGCTATAATTTAAATTCTCCCCTCCATTAAAAAAAAAAAAAATCTTGTCCTTGAAATTTATAAGTACCTCAATCATGAAACAAGTTAGGGTATTTACGTCTTGTTTCCTTCTCAAGTTCCCAAGTGGCCTCCCTCTCTATGTGGTTTTTCCACTGGATCTTCACATAAGGAATAATGCGTTGTCGCAACACCAGTAAGTGATCTTTCTTATCAACAATACGATTAGGCGATTTGGCCGCTTCTCATACATTAAGTTTTCTCTCAACCTCAACGGTGTAAAATCCAGTATGTGATCAGGATTTGGCACATATTTCCATAATAATGACACATGGAACACATTATACACTCCTGATAATGCTAATGGTAAAGCCAGTTTGTAAGCAACTTCACCAATCTTTTCTAATATCAAGAAGGGTCACACATATCTTGAACTTAATTTACCACGCATGCCAAATGTTATGATGCCTTTCATAGAAGAAACCTTCAAGAATACATGATCTCCTACATTAAATTTTACCTTGTGCCTCTTGAGATCTACATAACTTTTCTGATGGCTTTGTGTTATTTTCAAACGCTCTCGAATGAGCCTCACTTTCTCTTGTGATTGTTATATGTACTCGGGACCAGTTAATCTTTTATCACCAACATCATCCCAGCAACAAGAGTTCTATATTTACGCCCATACATAGCTTTGAAACAAGCCATCTTAATGCTAGAATGATAGCTGTTATTATAAGAAAACTCCGCCAAGTGCAAGTGTTTGTCCCACGAATCACCAAAGTCAATAACACAAGACCATAACATATCCTCTAATGTCTGAATAGTTCTCTCTAACTAACCATCCATCTGCAGGTGAAAGTTGTACTAAAGTTAAGTTGGGCACCCAACGCCCCTTGTAAATCTTCCAAAAATTGGACACAAACCTGGGATTTCTATCGAAAACACCATCTCATTAATGTACAGCTTCACCGTGTCCTCAAGTGAAAGGCCAAATCGATAAGACAAAAAGTGTGCAGATTTAATCAATCGCTCGACAATCACCATATGGCATCCTTACCACTAGGTGTTCTCGATAAACTAACGATGAAATCCATGCTAATATGCTCCCACTTCCATTTAAGTACTTCAAGTGGGTGTAATTTGCCACCTAGTTTCTAATGCTCAAATTTTACTTGCTAGCAAATCAAACATTAGTCGACAAACTTCACAATATCTTTCTTTATATTGATCCACTGGAAGTTTTCTCTCAAATCTCCGTATATCTTAGAGCTTCCCGAATGAATCGAGAATCTAGTGCTATGAGCTTCCTGTAATATCTTCTTTTTCAATTATGAATCATCAGGAACACATAACCGACCACGGAACCTCAATGACCCATCCATATGGATACTAAAGTCATCTTGTTTCCTAGCTTCTACATCTTCTCTGATCTTCTCCAACTGAGGGTCTTCATTTTCTTTAGCCTTGATTTTGTCATTCAACGTTAGTTGTACTTGAAGATTAGCTAACCAAGCACCAAGTTGATGTACCAATACCTCCAAGTCCAGCTTTCTCATATCCTCAAGAATAGGCTTTTGAGAAGTGAGTAATGCTACCACATTTCCAAAGAATTTACGACTCAAGGCATCAGCTACCACATTAGCTTTACCTGGATGGTAATTGACAAATATGTCATAATCTTTTAAAAATTCTAGCAATTTTCTCTACCTCATGTTCAGATCTTTCTGAGTAAAAATATATTTTAGACTCTTGTGATTAGTAAAAACTCCACATTTTTCACCATACAAGTAGTACTGCCATATTTTTAAGGTAAACACAACTGCCACCAACTCCAGATCACGAGTAGGATAGTTTTTCTCATGAGCTTTCAATTGTCTAGATGCATAAGTCACAACTTTACCATCCTGCATAAGAACATAACCTAAACCTTCGTTAGATGCATCATAGTAGATTGTAAAGCCACCAAAACCTAAAAGCAAGGTTAATATAGGAGCTGACACTAGCCACCTCTTCAACTCTTGGAAACTATGCTCACATTGATCTGACCAAATATATTTAACTTCCTTCCAAGTTAGGCAAGTAAGTGGACTAGCAATTTTAGAAAACACTTCTACAAATTGCCCGTAATAACCTGCTAACCCAATAAAACTTCTTACCTCCGTGACATTGGTAAAGTGGTTCCATTGAAAAACTACTTCTACTTTCTTTGAGTCAATTGAAATACCATCTTTTAAGATTACATAGCCCAAGAATTTTATATGATCAAGCCAGAAGTCACACTTGCCGAATTTAGCATATAACTTCTTTTCACGCAAAGTTTGTAAAACAACCCTCAAGTGTTGCTCGTATTCTTTCAAACTCTTCAAATACACCAAAATATCATCAATGAATACCATAATAAATCTGTCAAGAAATTACCTGAATACCCTGTTCATCAGATCCATGAAAGCCACAGGCGCATTCATTAACCCAAAAGACATGACAAGGAATTAATAATGTCCATACATTGTCCTAAAATGAGTCTTTGGCACATCATCAACTTTTTATCTTCAATTGATGATACCCAAACAAAGGTCGATCTTAGAAAATACCTATACCCCTTGAAGTTGATCAAATAAATCATTAGTCCAGCGCAAAGAATATTTATTTTTTATCATCACCTTACTAAGTTCTCGGTAATCTATGTAAAGCCACATACTACCGTCCTTATTTTTCACAAATAAAACCGAAGCTCCCCAAGGCAATACACTAGGCCTAATGAAACCCTTATTCAAAAGCTCTTGTAATTGTGTTTTCAATTCATTCAATTCAAAGGGTGCCATACGGTATGGTGTCTTAGAGATAGGTGTTGTACCAAGCATTTAATCGATACAAAACTTAATCTCTCGATCAGGAGATAAACCAAGTAAATCTTCAGGAAATACATTAGGGAACTCTTTGACAACATGAACATTTTCTAGCTTTACTAGCTCCTTACTTGTGTCTTTTACATAGGCTAGATAACCACAACAACTCTTCCTTAAAAGCTTCCTCGCTTGCATAGCTAAAATCAACCTTGGAAAAATGCCTTTATAACTTCCCCAAAAAGAAAATTTGGGTTGATTTGAAGGTCGAAAAACAACTTTCTTTTAATAACAATCAACAGTAGCATAATATTTTGATAACCAATCCATCCCTTGAATAATATCAAAATCCCATATATTTAACTCCACCAAATCCACAGGCAATAGTACATCATCAATCCATAGCAAACAATTCTTGAAAACACAATCAGCAATCAAGAAATCACTAGTAAGAGTATCAATACGCAATTCATATTGTAGAAGCTTAGGCAGTACATCAAATTTCTTTGCAAAGTCAATGGAAGTAAACGAATGTGTGGCACCAAAATCAAACAAAGCATAAGCATGTTGCAAGGCAATAGAAATATTACGTGCAACAACTGTATTAGAAGCCACCGCATTCTCTTTAGTCATCACAAAAAATTTCCCTAACGTCCTTTGCCTTTGCTGGCTTTCTTGTGGTCTATCAATTGGAGGGGAAGTCTTTCTCATAGGACAAGTATATGCTAGATGTCCAAATTGTCCACATACAAAACATACTCCACTATTCCCAAGGGCATTCTTCTGTATTGGA
The DNA here is from genome assembly GCA_014182725.1 of Eucalyptus brandiana. Classification (NCBI taxonomy): domain Eukaryota; kingdom Viridiplantae; phylum Streptophyta; class Magnoliopsida; order Myrtales; family Myrtaceae; genus Eucalyptus; species Eucalyptus brandiana. Next base: position 39,614,570 of record CM024669.1, read on the forward strand.
CAATCACGCGTCATACATCCCATTTTTCCATAAATGAAACGTGCTCCTCTCTTGCGATAATAAAGACCGCCATGACGCCTCCCACAAATAGTACAAGGGCCTGGATTACTCTGAATTCTGGACTTTCCTTGCTAGTTGAAAACTTTCCTCTTTCTACTACCACCAGTGCCGCTATCCTGATAGTCAATGGACTTTAACTTCTTGTGTTGAGGTACACCTTGTATATCTCGCTCCAAAATCTTTTGTTCCACTCTGAGGCCTTATTCAAACACATCTTTATGAGTTGTCAATGCTATAGGTGTAAATACAAAACTAATTTCATATTGGAGCCCACTCTAAAAATGATCAGCCTTGCTCAGTAGACACAAATTATTCAGAAAATCTACTCATCTAATTAAAGCAAATTGCATTCTCCAAAACCATAGTCGTCTTGAGATATGTATATAAATTCACTCTTCATTTTTGCCGAAGATAACACTGGGAAGAATTAAATGTTGAAGGCATGCTTAAAGTTCTCCCAGGCTGTAGTACCATCGCTGTCTCCAAGGGTTGGCCTCAATCCTTCCCACCAATGCTCTGCTTCACTCTCTAAATATCAAGACGCAAAGCTAAACTTCTTGTCTTTAGGAATGCCTTCAACTTCGAAGATCCCTTTGATCTTTCCAGTCCATTACTCAGCTGCAAGAGGATCATATTTCCCATAATAAGTGGGTGGTTTCGCCTCTCTGAATTGGGCAAAGGTATATGGGCCAATTGCTTCATCTCCACTTAATTCTTTTGCCTAGCAATACCTGTGAGTCATCACTTGCTCGAAGTCAATCGAAGGAAACGACCATTGATTATCTTCCCTGGCTTCATGTGAGTAAGGACTCTTATCCCGTTGATCCTATCGTCTCCTCCTTAAAGACACATCTCGAGAAGCCTGAGGCATATCTCTAGCATCAGGGGCAACAACTTGCTTACATTTGCTATCTCTACAAAGGGAAGCAAGTGTCTCCGAGTCACACATGATTACTTGAATCCAAGAATGAAGCTACCACTTTATATCTAAAAGGCTATCACGTTAAAAATCTATCACACAATTTCACAACATCCTATATCTACCCAAACAAATCAAAACTTAAGCTCTAATACCAATAAATGTCACATCCCGATTCACAAGAATAAGGACATGACATGGCCGTCCTTTCACTAAAGGACACAACCTTAACATAACTAAAAAATTCAGCCTGAGATCAACATATATGCATCCACATATATATGACAAAAGAAGGCATTTGGTTACAAATATCATAGTCTACTATACACCATCAAACCAATATATACATTCCATCAAAAACTAACTCACAAACTTATCAACTATATACCAAAAAGTTCCCACCACAAAAAATCCTCCCCAATAATAGACACTCACATTTACTTGCGATTTGCTAAGGAACTTGAAAAACAAGTAGATGAGAGGAGTGAGCTACCACAGCTCAATGAGTAACACATTTCTTCTAAGCGGATCGGGAAATCAATATGCACATTTAAAACAAAACCGTAACTCACTTTAACATAATATATTCATAAAACAACTATCAAAACACCAATAGACTAATCCATTGGTAAATCTCATAAAAGCATGTGTCATTGGTCTATTTCACTAATTAATCTCATCCAATCATATGTCAATAGTCCATTCAATCGACCAAACTCAAATCACCTATGAATGGTCCACTCCATTGACCAAATCATGCTTAAATGTCTATCCATGGTCACGCGTAACGCTCATGACAAAACGACAAAAATTCTCCCTGTCGGGTCTTCACCTATTGTTAGTCGGTGGCTCAATCCACAAAAATGTCTTTGACTAGTATGCACATACCCACAAACCCCTTAGGGTTTACAAAGATATTGAGCATCAACCGTCAATCACAACATCTAGTAATCCAACATTAGAATGAAAGTCATATCACAACTCAAGTATTTGATATATAAGTATCAAGCGTTCTTCAAGAACCATAGACGTTTCGAGATTTCCTCATAAAGAGTTTCACAAACCTTTTTTAGACAACCATTCAAACCGAATTCAAAATATAACTCTCTTTCAAACAAAAAAAAAATGGCAGTACTAGCTCAATCTTGTTTTATACAACAAAAGATGTTATTTATCAACTCCTAGAATATACAATCCATAATTTCTTTTACAAAACATGAGTTTAAAATACAAAGAAATAGTATCACTCACCTGGGAAAAGCCAAAAATCAATTACGGCAGTTACTCGAGTCAACATACTCAAATTCCTAACAAATAATCGAAAAACAATATTAAAAGATTAAGTACAATGATATTCTAATGAATGACTCGACTATATTAGGTTATTTATTGATAAAATAACACATATGCACCATGAAAAGCTTGCTTCTAGTGGCAATCTATTATTGTCCACTAAGCGCGGCATGCGCGCTAAATTTCATTGCATCATAACTTCTTTTACAAAATTTTCTTTCGAGCCATTTTATAGTCTTTAGAAAGCCCTCTTGATGTACTACAAAAACCCCAACATAGCCGCCCCAAAACCACTCCAAAAATGACTAAAAATCGGGCCCAAAGTTACTATTCGCTATAGTTCCATAACGCACCCCCAACTTAAAAATTCCATTCTACACAAACTGTAAACTCAAATCACGATTCATAAAAAGTTATAGCTTTACAACATCCTAAACTACTATTTCTACAAAAATACACAACTCAACAACTCAAAAATCAGATTTTGTTGCACAAATATCCAAGAAGTCAGAATTTTAACCCCTAATTGCAGTGATTCCTTCGAATAGACGATTAAAGGCTTCGATCACTTACTGGTGTTGCAAAACAAAGTTGAATCGCCTTGATGAGATATCTGGATCGTGAGCGCAGCAAAATTTTTTCATTTTTCCCCTATTTTCTCCTCTTTTTTCTCTCTTCTTTGATGTTTCTTTCTTTCCCCTACTTCATTTCTGCCAAAGCCCTCCCTCTTTCTTCTCTTAAAAGGCCGAAAGTTTTACTGCTCTCCTTCTGCTACTTTTGTTGACTTTTCAAACAGTTTTCTCTCCTTTTTTTAAAACTTTCAAAGGCTATATTTTACATCACAAGTGCGACACGGATTCTATTGCTTCAATGGAATGAGTCATGTGGGAACTAATTGAATCCTTATTGACCAGATAGTAAAGTGCAAACACCAGACGCACAAAGCAATTTTCAGTTAACTATCAATATCACAGAAGGTAGTCACCCAAAAATGAATAGCATCACTCTGCCAAAAGCAAAATCATCCCAAGCACACCAGCAAGTATACAAAATTACCCAAAAATTAAGCTCTCGATCCACATAAAGTGAATAGATCCTAATCTAATTACAACCAAACGTCAAAATTATAATGGAAGGCGCATCAATTGTATATAACCGTAAATGGGAAAACCCTATAAAACTACCACAAATGGGCCCCTAAGTAGTCATTAAGGCAATCAGTGCACTCGACATCCCTAAATGCAGTGAAGGTTAGTCGATGTATAGGTCACAAGGTAATTCCATGGTGAATAGCAGCTTTGAGCTAGCGCAAAATCCTTTTGACAACTAACCAACAATCTACCATTGGACGATGCATAAATTAGCAGACTTTATTGATGGCAAATGATAGATCCGGCCCGATAAGAGTGAGGTATTACAATACCCCAACCATACTCCAATATGTAGAGGTATCGGTCAATGGTTCCATCACTTTGCTTCAACAACTTAGAAGTCGAGGGAGCCATAGGCGATAAGCAAGGTTTTGCATGGCCATTCCTATGCCAGTGAGAAGAGTAGTGGCATACTTGGATTGAGTGAGGAACAACCTAGTAGAGAATCTATGGGCTTCAATGCCAAGAAAGTCGGATAGATTTCCTAAATTAGTAATAGCAAACTCAGTGCTAAGTTGAGTAATTAATTCAATGATTGAGGAGGCAAAACTCCCAGTAATGATAACATCAACATAGACAAAAAGAAGTATAATATGATTAGATCTATGCTGAATGAATAATGAAGAGTCGGCAATGGAGACCACAAACCCGATAGATAATAGCTATGAACTTAGCTGAGAAAACTTAGAGCTTATTTTAGCCCATATAGAGATTTCTGAAGACGACATACATGGCCAAGATAACGCGAATCAACAAATCCTTAGGGTTGCTATATGTAGACTTCTTCTTTAATGGTTCCATGGAGAAACACATTCTTGATGTCCAATTGGCGTAGAGACCAATTATATGTAACAGCCAAAGGGAAAACAACTGGAATCATTGTCAGTTTGATAACTGGACTAAAAGTTTCATCATAGTCTAAGCCAACATATTGAGTAAAGCCTTTCACAACAAGTTGTGCTTTGTATCTATCAACGAAGCCATCAGCCTTTGTTTTTAGGCAATAAATCCACTTATAGTAGACTACATTCATTGAAGGATGATGAAGAATCAGTTCTCAAGTGTCATTTTGAATGAGAGCATTAAATTCATTGACCATAACTCGTTGCTAGTTAGGGTCTTTGTTGGCAATAGAAAAATAGGTGGGTTCACTTGGTGTCAAGCTTGAATGAAAACAAGAACACATGGGGTGCTTAGTTGAGAGAAAAACCTTTGGTTTATCAATGTTATTTTTTAAACAAGTGATTATAGGATGGATAGAAGTTGGTGGTTGAGGTTGAGAAGATGGTAAGGGTGGAGCTTCTATAGAAAAAGATTCACATTGAATTGTGGAAGTAGAGGATTGTTGAAGTGGTGATGAGGAATTGCCCGTGATTATTATATGGATGTAATGGAATTGATGTGGTAGTGGACACCCCCTGAAGCTAAGGGGGCTCAATAAAAGAACAACCAATGCAAATTGAGGTACTTGGTGATGGTGATGACAATTGACTAGATTGTGGTTTAGCAAATGGAAACAAGTCCTCCTAGAAAATCACATGGCGAGAAACATGTATTTGGCTAGTGCTGCAATATAGACAACGATAGCTTCGGTGTTTAGGAGAATAGCCAAAGAAGATACATTGCATTATTCTATCATTAAGTTTATTGCAAGTGTAAGGGCACAACCAAGGGTAGCAAGCACATCCAAAAATGCGTAACCGTAAATAATCAAATTTCTAGCCAAACAATTTATCATAAGTAGACAATCCACTCAATACCGTTGTTGGCATGCGGTTAATCAGAAAGACTACAGTTAGGAAATCATCAATCTAATATAGACGAGGAATAGAAGCTTGGGTGAGCAATGTGATGTGAGTTTCCATAATGTGACGATGCTTGTGATTAGCCCGATCGTTTTGTTCTTGTGTGCGCGGGCATGAAAGACAATGTAGAATGCTATGAAGACAGAGATAAGGATCAAATTTCTAATACTCACCATCTCCATCAATTCGAAAGGTCTTAATCTTACAATTGAAATATTTTTCCACTTGGGATTTAAATTGCACAAAAGTAAAGAGAGCATCAGATTTCACAGTAAGTGAAAAAAGCCATGTGTATCTACTATAAGCATTAATAAAAATGATGTAATAACAAGAAACCATTCACTAAAGTAATGGGAGATAGTCCCCATAGATCGAATAAAGTAATTCCAAAGGAGCATTACAATTCATTGATGATCTAGTCAAGGGAAGACGATATGACTTGCCCAAGTGACATAATTCACAAAAACTAAATGAGGAAGAAAGAGATATATGTAGCCATGCTTTGAAATAATTGAAGAAGTAATACAGGCAGTTAGATGACCTAAGTGCTCATGCCAAATAGAAGTAGAAACTCGTTCATCGATGAAGTAGGATGGAGCTGGCAGTGATTTATTCGACTACTGTTGACACCTAAATTTTGGCATTAGGAGCATTTGCGTCACTAGTTTTAAAATTTATCAAAAAAATTATTACAAAAAAATTTAAATGAAAAATTCGAAATTTTAAAAAATATATATAATAAAAAAAGAAAAAAAAAGAGAGAAGAGGAAAGAAAAGTAAAAAAAAATCATTAACGTATCGTGTTTTCATCATTGCACGGCATATTGAACGGTATTTATTTCTCCGAAATTGTCAAAACAAAAAAAGTTTTTAAAAAAAAGAGAAAAAAAGATCCATTAAAAGGTATAAAAATCGAATGAGGCCGAGTATATGAGTCTTCTTCGCGCATGGGCTCGCCCACATATCTCTTTTCCTTTTCCTTTTTTTCGCACTTGGGCTGGCCCATCTCCTTTATTTCAACCCGGCCCATACGCATATCATCTTCCTCCCCTCACAACATCCATGCTTCTGCAAAAAAGAGAAAAGAGGAGGGTACAAGCAGAGGAACGGAGGATCGCAAGGCCAGAGGATCGCGAAGGCAGAGGACGGCATGATCCCAGGGTCGGAGATCAAGCGGCCGCGACAGGCTGGCGGTGGCAGGAGCCATGCGCGCCTGTCGTTGGCCGAGCTTTTAAAAGGAAGAGAGCAAACAGTAGATGGGGGGTCTCGACTGGTTCTTTGGTAGAGAGAGATCCAAAGGGGAGTTCGAGCGAGAGCAGCCAAGAGAGCGAGAGGGTTGAAATTTAGCCCTGGCCGAGCGTTATCTAGTCGTCCTCGACGCAAACCGACGCAACGGAGCTCGCGGTTTTCCCCCTTTTTCCACACCCTCCGACGTTGGTTTTGGCCGAAAAGGGACCAGCAAGAACGTGAGCCCAAGAGAGTGATCTGCTGTCGTTGGTGGTTCGTCAGTCAGTCGCCGTTCGCCGCAGTACCCACCGAACCAAACCAGGTAGGTTTTCTCCGACCATGTATGCTTCGTTTTTATAGGACGTCGGACCGGAGCTTGCAGACAACCCGTTCGCATAAGCTTTTGTCCCTCCGACCCCCGTAGGTCTTTATCCAAGTCTTTGTGTGTTTTTAGTCGTTTTCCAAGAATCCCGATCCCATTTCGAGTCCCGATTGAGTAGGAAATCTAAACATTCGGTAATGCTCGCGGACTGTTTGTATAAATGCCTAAGTGAAGCCCGCATAACTATCTCTGAATCTTTGTTTATTATAGGTGTCCGTTGTTGCTAGACGTGTTTCGTTGTTGTTCTACACGCTTTTGTTTCATCCATTCCGAGTTTACATTGTCATGGTTATGACTTATGGCCATATGTTGTTATTTGGGCTTATTTTTGTGCAAGTTATGTCCCGTATTCCTCCTTGTCCGTTTAGGGGAGAGAGTGGATGTCGGCTCGGCGGTGGCCCGAGTGCGGGCGGTGTCGATGTGGGTGGAGAAAAATAGTGAGGCTCGTTTAAAATGGGACTGGTTTGATCGATGAGTTTCGGTGAAAGAGGGTGCAGGAGAGAAGGTGACTTCGGCGTGCAGAGAGGTCGCTGGAAGAAGAAGACCAAAAAAAAATAGTAAAAAGAAACAAGAGAAAAAGAAAAGTATCGAAAGAGTGAAAAAAAAAAATTTGAAAAAGAAAGGAAGACGTTGGTCTCGTGAAGAAGAGAGTCAGAAGGGAGGGGGAAAGAATAAAAAAAAAAAGATAACAAAGAAAAGCCAGAAAAATGACAAAACAAAAATTTAAAAAAGAAGAGAAGAAGAGGAAAACCCAAAAAGAGAAGAAAAGCCAGTAGGTAGGGGGTATTCGGTGAAAGCGTCAGAAGAGATGAGGGAAAGAAATAAAAAAAAAAAAGGGGAAAAGAAAAACCAAGAAAAATCAGGAAAAAAAGAGAAGAAAAATAAATAAAAAATAGAAAACTAAAATGGCAAAGCTGGCCTCGGGAAGGACCGTTGGGCAGAGCGTGCAGGGGAAATGATGAAGTAGGAAAAGATAAAAAAAATTAATTACAAAAAGAATCTTTAAAAAAAAAAAGCTGTAAAAGAAAAAAAATGTTTCTTTTAACCCAAAAATGTTGGATCCGGGTTTGGGTTGGGTCCACGGGCCGGATTGGGTTTACCCGGTCCGAACCCATTTTATTGAAGTATAATAATATTAAATATTAAAAATGTATTAAAAATTCAAAAATTCAAAAAAAAAAAAAATCAAAAAAATCAAAAATTTCGAAAAAATGATAAAAATTCAAAAAATTCAAAAAGTTTTCCGAAATTTCAAAAACTCAGGAAACATTAAAAATTCGACTTTCCTTTTGAAAAAAAAAAAAAAATTAATTAAAAAAATAAAAAAAATTAATTTAATTTAAAAAAAAAAAAAACAAAAACAAAAAAAAACAAAACAAAAAATTTCAAAACCAAGAATGATAGGGTTTGGTTAGGAATTACTATGTATTGCCGCTTTAGTATAATTAAGCCTTTATTTTCTTGTATGTTGTTTTTATCGTATGTTTAATTTGCGTGTTTTGTGTTTAATTTGCACGTGTTTAACTTTAGGGCAAATAGGACCTCGGTAGGTATAATTATTACTTTATTGATTGCGCACCTGCATGTTCACTTCCTATGTTAGTGGATAGATATGAAATCGATCTAAACCGCTTTGATGAAAATCATTTTGTTAAAATGAACGGATTAGGTAGAAAGGGCACTAATTAGTCAATTAGTGTAATTAAGTCCCCGACCCTAGATTTTCCGGTTGCGTAGGAAGTGAGGTACACTCCCATGCCTTACTTGGTTTCTAGCCGACCCCAATAGGCTAGTGGCTACTCCATTTGTGCAAAATTCCCAAAAATATCCCAATGTCACGCGGGGTATGAGCTTGGGAGAGCCCGCGCTTAATCATGGGCCTTAGGCCCATCCTTTAGGCAATACTCCTAAACCTGTTCCCTCCCTCCGAGGGGTAGGTCGCGACAACTACAGAGGGACCTTATTATTAGTACGTGCATTATTAAGATAATATAATCCATTCTTATCCTGGCCTTTGTGCTGGAGGTTCCTTAAGCATCAGTCCTTAACATAATAGAAAGTAGGATAAAATTCAAATACCACATCATTGTCTTTGGTAAAATGAGAAATAGATAATAAATTATTCTTGACAAATGGAACATGATAAACATTTCGTAATTTAAAAGAATTAGTAGGAGAATGTAAGATTGAAGAACTAATATATGATATTAGCAAACCTAACCCAATTACAGTGTGGATTTGATCTGTGCTAGAATAGTTAGTCCAAATGTTCAAATTTTCCATGTCAACTGCAAGATGATGAGTGGCACCTAGGCACCAGTATGGATCAAATGACTTACTTGTTGAAGAGGCATACATTGCATATAGAGAGTCAATATTAGCTTTATAGCCAGGATTAAATCGCCAGTAGCATTGATGAGCTAAATGACCTGCACAATCACAAACTTGACAAATGATTTGAGAATGAGAGCAAGCTTCGTCATAAAAATTGCGACCACGACCTCAGTAGCGTCCTCTTTCTGGGCCACATCCTCAACCATTGAAGGGCATATTCGGGGTATTAGATGATTTGGCTATAGCATTCATAATTGGAGAAGACTATTACAGATTCAGTGGTGCGGCTTTGAAGAATAACTTCCCGATTATAAAGAAGGCCGAGGAAGTCATCAAGAGGTAGTGGATTAAGACGATATGTGACTAAGGTAACGAATGCAACATACTCTGAACCCAGGCCAACGAGGATATCGAGAACAAATTGGAAATAGGAGATGGGATAAGCAACTGCAGAAAGTTGATGCACAATGTTCTTGGCTTTTTGAACAAGTGCTTCCATGAAAAGAGAGCCATTCTTTAGAAATCAAAGTTGATACTCTCATTGCATTATGCAAGCTTGAAATTGAGGAGCATAAAGTTTCTCAAGCAAAGTCCAGATGGCATCAAAAGTCTCAAGACTGACAATGATTGAGAAAACTAATTCAATAAGAGTGGAGAGGATGAGCAAAGGATGAACTAATCTTGATAATGCCATGCAGTATGATCCGGGTTGTCCATCATAGAATTATCAATAGTTGCGATAGTGGATGACAGACAAGGATATGAGCCATCCACAAACCGAAGATACCCATGAAGACAAAATAAAGGAAGAAACCATGCTCACCATAGAATGTAATTGTTGCAATCTAGCTTGATTTAGAGAACATGAGATATGTGGCCGAGAGCAAAAGGGTTTTTGGGAGGTGGCCAACAAGGATGGAGAATTAGTAGTGGCGGCGGCGGATATATTGTCAGAGGCAATAACGATGTTGGAGGTTGGGAAAGAAGACAATGTAATGGAGAAGAGAAAAAAGACAGAAAAAAAAATTAAGAAGCTCTGATATCATGAAAGATTATGAATTTAAGTTGATCGCACCCCATCGGTGTGGAGATTTATATTGTATTTATAATATGCACATGAGCAAGAAATCACAATTCAAAAGATCTTACAAAAGATAAGAATTTATAATATTATCATAGATTGTAGAAGATTTACTCTATCAATACCGTGCACAAATCGTGAAATATTGATTCTATCAATGAGGTTGGTGCAGATTGTAATAGATGCTCTATCTTAGAAGATTTGCTCTATCAAGATTGACTCTAATAATTGTTGACACCTATTTGAAAAAAAAAAAAAAAAAAAAAAGGGGCGAGAGAGACTGGGTCAGGCCGGATCCGACCCTGGCCTGGCCCACCTCTCCCCTTTCCCCTTGCACGCATGACCCAACCCAGCTCCTACCTCCTTCGGCCCGGCCCGCGCCCATTCTTCCTCCCCCTGGTGTCCTGCGCGCTCAACTTGCAGAAATAAATAAAGAGAGGAAGTGGCAACAAAGGACGACGAGATTGGAGGGGTAGGTAGGTGACGAGATCTGTGGTCGAGAGCAGGTCGGCAAGGGGAGCCGATGCTGTAGTCCTTCGTGTGCAGACTTGTAGAAGAAAAGAGGAAAAAGAACATAACGGATAATAAAAAAAAACAGGGGGAAAGAGAAGGGGAACCAAGGAGAACGGGGAGGGAGAGATAGGTCCGGGGAAGAGATCTAAAGGAAGAAGGGCTAGACCACCGCCACTACCGCCACTACCGCCGCCGACGCATCCCCCGACCGCCGATCACTGCCGTTTTCCCCCGGGATCCAAGTTAGTCTTTTTGTCTAACACCTTGCACGCATTCTTCGGTTTCAAGTCGACTAGAGCTCATTCCGACCAATTCGGGTGAGCTCCGACCACCACCCATCCCCTGCTACGTTTCAAATTGTCCTGGCATGCCTCAGTAGCTCCCTAGGTCCGTGCTCGGGCCACGGCCGAGCTAAAATTACTTGGTTTCGTTAACACCAGCCACTTGCTTGCCGAAATGCCCAAGTGAACTCCACCTCCCCAACTCCTCCGTGTAGAGCCCCCTAGCACTGCTGGTGGCCGAAGGGACGCCGCCGTGACCAAGGAAGCCGAGCTGTCCCCCCCGCCTGATCGAGGCGGCACCATCACTGACGTACGTCGTCCTGGCCCACTCGGCCTTTGATTCTACTTGGGCTCGTCAGTTAAGCCCATGTCGGGTTGAGTGGAGGTCCAACCAGGGGCGGTCGGGTCTAACCCAACCGGACTGAACCCGAGCGGGCGGGACTCGACCCGACCCGACCCGACCCTGATCGAACCGAACTCAATCCAGTCAAACCCGAGTCAGGTCAAATTGGACCCAACCCGCCATGAGCAGACCCAACCCGGTTCTCAAAAAAATTAATAATAATAATAATAATAATAATAATAATAATAATAATAATAATAATAATAATAATAATAATAATAATATTTAAAAAAAATCTTTGAAAATCTAAAAAATGCAGGGTTTGGTTAGGAATTGTCATGTATTGCCTTTTTAGTATAATTAGGCCCTTGTTTGCTCGTATATTAATTATATCGCATGCTTAATTTGCATATTTTATTATGTTTAATTGCACGTGCTAAAGTTTATTACAATTAGGATTTTGGTTGCAAATTGTTACTTTAATGATTGTGTACCCGCATGATAACCTCACATATTAGTGGATATGTATAAAATCAATCCAAGCTACCTAACAAAAATCTTTTCTTTTAAAACGAACAAGATTAGGTACCGAAATGGCACTAATTGGTTAATTAGTGTAATCAAATCCCCAACCATAGATTCTCTAGTTGCGTAGGAAATAAGGTACAATCACATATCTCACTTGGTTTCTAGCTGACCCCAATAGGTTAGTGGCGACTCCTTATTGCGAATTTCTTGAGAACACCCCAATGTCACCCAAGGTATGGGCTTGGGAGAGCCCAAGCTTAATCTTGGACCATAAACTCGTCCTTTAGGCAATACCCCTAAACCTATTCTCCCCCCCGAGGGGTAGGTCGCAACAGCTTGGCGACTTCGCTATGGAATTTGTTTAAACCCTAAAGGACTTAGGCCTAAATCTATCTTGTTCAAAAGTAAGTTTTGTTTTACGGTGAGGATATCAGGTATGTTCGTAACGTGAGTGTTAAGTGTTTTTTGTAGTTGGGAGTTATATAGGGAGGAGTGGTTGTTAACCCATTGTCTTGCAGGTCTGGAGTTGGGAATGAATGTTTATGTTTTAAAATTTTGAAGTGTTGCTTGTTTACAAACTATTGTGTATGTATTCTTTACATTGCACTACACCATGACACATTACCTGCTGTCGGATCTAGGCTGCATATGATCACTTAGGATGGTGTTGAGGTGGATACCACTCCGACTACAACCATGTAGTACGAGTCGCCCATCTTAACCCCAAAATTTCTTTCTTGATGTCAAAGGTCCCCACCCTGGTCTGCAACCATGCAACATGGGTCGGTTCTTTGACAAAGCCGAAGTCATGGGAAACACGACCTAACTGCAATCTTGTTGGTTCAGTCCAGTAATCCTATGGTTCCATTTTGGGCCGTTTAGAGTAGAAATTGAACCACAGTCCCATGCACATGTCTATGTTATTGGCATTTCTACTCAATGAGTAGGGTAAGTTTCTTTTTCAACCAATTTTACTTGCAATTTACTTATTCGCTTTCCTTTTGGTCAGTCCATGACAAATTAAGTTGGTTGTAACTTCGGTTGACACACGATAGGGGTACCTGAGCTTCGCATCATTTTCATCCCTAAAGCCAAGCTCCACGCATGGTGGGATAAACTGGATCTGACTGGCCGTGACTGGGTGTGATCTTATGTCAGACGATTACTCCCTCTATTGGAGATAGAGACTCATTATGGTGTCGTGCGAGCGTTAGTGCATGTTTGGTACCTTGCAACTTGCACGTTCATATTCGATGCTCACAAACTCACTCCAATTTTGAAGGAATACAGTGTTGCCATTGGAAAGCCCTTATTGTCAAAGTTAGCTAGCCCACCTATAAAGACTAAGCATACATCAACCTTATCTGAGTTCCTTAGAGTTAAAGGAGAGGATGTGAAAAAAGTTTTAAAAGCCAATCGCAAAACCTACCCATTTTCATTCCTAAATGAGCATTTTCAAAATGCCCCATCTTTTTAAAAGAATAGAATCTTCTTGCTAGTTTTCTTCCAGTTTGTGATATTGCTACGTTGTAGGAATGCTATTAGCCCTTCCGTAGCATGGGTAGTTCATGAAGTATGTATGGGAAAGGGCTTTATTAATACTTCTTGACTGAGACTTTTCTTTCCCTTACTCGTTTTAAAGAAAACAAAGACCAAGCTTTCCATGCTCCTCCTGAACTCTTGCAAATTTGGTTCCTCTCTCATATAAAGGGGTTCGGTAGCTTAATGACCTTGAGTGACATTTCTAACTCTAACCACCCTATCCTGAAGTTTAGAAATAGGAAAATGTTTACCCCTGACTATCATTATTCCGAGTGGTTAGTTTTCATGACCAACCTTGGACCTGTGGATTTCCAATGGCATGCCAAATGGCTCTGAGTTCAAGAAGCACGATTTGTGTGTGGGCTTACTAGACCTATTTTTTTGCTAGGTATCACTGGAGTCACCGAATATTACCCGACCCGAGTTACCTGCCAGTTCCAAGAGGTTTAACAACTTCCACCGATAATTCAAGAAGACCCGCTTAGAATAGACTTCCCTGATGGATGCCAAGATCACGAAGACTCCGTCGCGTTGGTCAAGTCAATGTGGGATATGTGCCACCCTTGAAAGCTGGTGTGGCCCAAAGAGGAGTTGGAAGGGCAAGAGAAGACCTACTATGCCTCGATGAAGTACATCCTTAAGCACAAGATCCTGGAGAACCTACGCCTGAAGATTCTTGACGTACCATTGAAGATCACCCATCAAACCGAGATCAAGTGCCTCAAAAGAGAGCTCGAGGAGGCCGAAGAGCGTGCCTCGAAGTTGACTTGAATTAGTGGGGCTGCTGTGAGCGAAAGCTGTCCCCATTAGTTAGATTGAGTCAAGTGCAATATCTAATGGACCCTTGCCCACATATATTACAATGTGAAGGAATGTGTCTCGTGTCTCAATGTTTGAAGTTAAGAGTCATGTCTTTCCGTTTTCAAAATAGCTTCGTTGTTTAGGGGTTCTCTCTCATGTTTTTTTCCTACATTATGTAGCAACCTTGCTTTCAATAAAACAAATGAATTGGGGCGATTAGATCTCTGTCATGGGCCGACTGCCTAATTATTACTTGTGTTTATATATGCTTATCTACCCTTGCCTAGGTACTAGCCAAACGATTGTCTTCTGTTGATCGTCGACACAACCAAGCGGAGATCTCCGATTCACACTCACGTGAAAGCCAGGATGGAGAATGAAGACACCAACACACGCATGGCCAAAATGGAGGACCAGCTGGCCCAACTTACTGCGATGATACTCAAGATAAGCCAAAAGCTCAAAGAGCCCCCCGTCGTAGTTGTCACTAGGACATCCACTCCTTCATAGTTAAGACACGCTCCCTCGTTGACGAGAGGCCCGCACGTCACCGATCTCCCCAAAAATGAAAGTGCTGGAGAATCTCATTCCATTATGCCAATTGTCGTCAACTTGGATCCTCCTCCGAAGGAAGAGCCGACGTCCCGCCTAAATGAAGAGAATGAAAAATGCCTGGTGAAGATGGAGAAGCAACTATGTGCCTTGCAGGTACGAGCTGAAAGGAGTTGATAAGCTGTCCCCATACGCCAAGACGAACTTCCCCAAGACTTTCCAAGAGCCCAAATTCACGAGGAAGTATGACGAAACAGGATGCCCCAAGACCTACCTTAGGTACTACCTGAGGAAAAATGGCTCGTTACGCTAACAATGTGACATTCCTCATTCACACATTCCAAGACAGTTTAGAATGCATCACCTTGACATGGTTCATCGCACTAGACATCGAGAAATTCACTAGTTGGGAAGATTTAGCCAATGAGTTCCTATAGCAATATAGGTTTAATACCGAGCTCACCCCTATGAGGGAAGAGTTGACTCACATTGAAAAGAAGAGGAATGAGTCATTTAAAGCCTTTGCACAAAAGTGGAGAACCATGGCCTCACAGGTGAAGCCGGCCTTGAATGAGAGGGAGATGAAGCAGCTATTCCTCAAGACATTGCCCCCTAAATACTTCCAAGGATTAGTGTACTCAGGATGCTAGACGTTTTCACAACTAGTAGATGTAGGTGAAGGAGTCGAGTGGGCAATTATCGAGGGAAAGATATCTACTGAAAGCTCTAAGAAATTCCCGGCGAGGAAAGATAAGGAAACCACGGTTGAAGTAGCGCTTGTGCAGGAGCCACTTCTCTCTAAGCTGCCTACAACACCCGCACACAAGCTTGTAGTGGTTCAAGGGAGCTTGTCACGGGCATACGACAAGGGCAAGAGGCCTATCCGAAGGGAACTTTTCCCCCTACCGCACCCGTTGTCAAAGCTGTTACCGATGCTTCCCGAAAAGAGGATGGTCGCAAAGGAGGTACCTAGAGACAATCCCGCAAAGTTTGCTGAGTTCGATGTGACCAAGACCTGCGAGTGTCGCATGGGAGAAAGGGGGCATGACGTTGATAATTGCTATGTGCTGAAATACAAAGTCCAACTACTACTAGATAAGAGTGTCTTGACTTTCAAGGAAGCTCAGCCTAGCATACAGCAGAACCCTCTACCAAATCATGTGGAGGGAGTGAACTCAATCTCCGAGGAGACCCAGGCAGGTCAACAGCCTCTAGGGGTAGATGCTTCCAAATTATATGAGTCCTTAGTGCTGGCAGGATATTATGGAAGTGAGGAAGACGTGACCCCAGAGGAGAAATTAAACACGTCCGCAAGACGGTAGCCATGGGGGTAATCCGAAGTGGAGAAGAGGAAGAGAGGTCCATATCTATGATAGTGCCATCATCATTCCGTTCATCTTTCCGCAATTTTTCTTGCATCCCTTAGGCAAAGAAAGTCATGCCTAGAGTCTCGAAGACACCAGCATTATATGAGGAAGGGATGATAGTTATGATAACCCCGATGGTGATTAAACTATCTAATAAGGAGCCCACTAGTGATGTCAAGATGGAAATCATTGAGCCCACGGTGATCAACCTCATGGTCGAGGAGTTGTTGGCAATCAAAGTCACGGGAGGGAGCATGACACCGGTCACGATTGAATTACCACCCCAGGAGGAAGATTGAATGATAGTGTTGGAGCATCCTCCAAAATTCGATCCCAAAGCCGTACCTTAGGATTATGGAACGAATGAGATGGATGCTATCACACGATCAGGCCGCTGTTAAGCACCCAATAAAGGAGTAAAAAAAAAAGCTGTGACCGATGAAAAAGCGAAACAATTCCTAGCTGTAGTGAAATCTAGTGAATTCAATGTGTTGGACCAACTGCAGAAATTGCCAGCTCAAATCTCTTTCCTGGAGCTATTCAAATCTTCCAAGAAGCACAGGGACATCTTGCTGAAGGTCCTTAATAAGGTACACGTGCCAAAAGCAATCGATGAAGTCCAACTAGAAGAATTTATTGGAGCCATTCTATCAAAAAATCAAATTTCCTTCACTAATGAGGATCTTCCTCCCAAGGGTCCTAATCATACCAAAGCACTGCACATCTTGGTGAAGCATGAGAGCACTCTTGTCTATAGAGTGTTGATCGATAACGGTTCTGCGCTCAATATATGCCCATTCGCTACACTCCACCATCTTGGCATAGATCTTGGGAGAATCCATACTGGCAAGTTGACTGTGCGGGCTTTTGACGGGATGAAGGAGGTGATAGGGGAGATTGAGCTTGAGCTGTTGATTGGCCCCGTGCTTTTCCAAGTGTTAGACATACCGAGCGCCTTTAATTTTTTGCTAGGGAGGCCATAGATCCACACGATGGGCGCCGTTCCCTCCAGCCTTCATAAAAATGTGCGATTTGTGGTTAGCAACAGGCTTATCACAGTGCATAGAGAATATAACTTTAAGATCTACCACAAGACAGCTATCCCCTAAGTGGAGCTTAAGTGTACCGAGGAATCCAGCTTTCAAACCTTCAAGCTAATAACCATGATTCATATGCCTACGGGTTCTTTCACAAAGGCCCTTGAATTGTCTAAACCGGCCATAACTGCAGGAAAAATCATATTGGCAAGCGGGTATAATCCTGGAGAAGGTCTTGGATCACATGGTCAAAGTGTGTGAAAACCCATTGAAGTTCGTAAAAGCTTGAAGAGAAGAGGTTTGAGATATGTCGAGAAGCGAGGAGGCCATAACGAGCGAGGTGGCCGTGACAACCGAGGAAGCCATGGAAGGCATAGAGGTCGAAGTGCCCGAAGAGGCCGCAATGAGTATGGAGACCAAGGTGGATGTGTCGCTTGAACTGAGGAGGACGGGGGCAATCAGAAGCCTTTTCCCCCATTGTTGGAAGAGACATTTCCGGGACCTCCAAGGATGCTGTCCTAGGAAGAGGGGGACATTTATAGTGTGACCGAGCTATTCGAGGAGGACGTCATATGCACTATTCTGGCATGCAAGGAAACTAAGTCCTTCAAAATCATAGCTGTTTCTTAAGAGTAGGGCGGTTCTTGTTTAGCCTAGTTTTTCATTTTTATGTCTTCTCCTCTACGTGGGATCTCATAGTTTTTTCTTTCTTCTTTATGCCATTTGTAACATGAACTATGGTCAGCCCCAATCTTGAGCCGTTGTCGAGGGTTGTGTGTGTTAAAATACGGCCTTATCTTTCCTCATTCAATAAAATAGACGCATGTTTTATTAAGGATATGTGGAAGCACATCAAACTAGTCCTATGATGGTCGCTAAGGCCTAGGCCTCCACATGCTCCCCTTTTTGACTGTTTTGCAATGACGAGGAAATCCGAGGATATGAGGATGAGTTATTGAAACTTTTTACAAAAAATACTTCAAAAATTCTTCGAAAACAACATGCATGATTTTTATTGTTGACATGCTCTAACTTATCTCATCGCATCTCAGGCATTTCATTATGCATAATCATGATAATGACTCATGTGACCCAGATGTGCATGAAGAAAGTCTCTCAGGTTCCAATGACACTGACGATGACGATCAAAAGGGGATCGAGCATGAATGGAATCAACATGAAGAATCGAAGCCATTGACAAAAGAACGAACAATCACCATAAAGTGGGTGATGCAGAGAATGTTAGGGAAGTAAAGATCGGGGCATGTCTCTCAAAGTCACAGGCGAAAAGGATGACTAATCTCTTTAAAGAATATCAAGATGTGTTCGCCTGGACATATGCTGACATGCCGGGACTGAACCCCAAATTGTGGAACATGCTTTGCTGACGGATCCTAATGTGCCACCCAAGAAGCAAAGACTTAGGAAAACTAAACCAGAGTTGTCCAAGAAGATCGAAGAAGTGATGAAACTACTAAAAATAGATTTTATTGAAGTGACGCGTTATCTTGATTGGGTAGCGAATATCATGCCTGTAATGAAAAAAGATGGGCGAATCAGGGTGTGTGTTGACTATCGCAACCGGAATTAAGCAAGTCCCAAGGATGACTTTCCGCTCTCGCATATCGATGTCTTGGTTGACAGTAGAGTGGGATTTGAGTTATTCTCCTTCATGGACGGTTTTTCTAGATACAACCAAATCTGTATGAAGGAGGAAGATAGGAGCAAAACATCATTCATAACTCCTTAGGGAACTTTCTGCTACAAAGTGATGCCTTTCGATCTAAAGAATACTGGGGCAACGTATCAAAGGGCCATGGTCACGTTGTTTCATGACATAATACATAGGGAGATCGAAGTATATGTGAATGATATGACCGCAAAATCAAGACGAGATGAGGACCATGTTAAAGTCTTGTGGAAACTGTTCGAACGTCTTCAGAAATTCAAGCTATGCCTCAATCCTGCGAAATGCATTTTTGGAGCGAGATCTAGGAAGCTGTTAGGGCTCATGGTCAATTGTAGAAGCATAGAGATTGATCCGTCAAAAGTTAAGGCCATCTGTGATTTATGACCCCCGACTACTGCCAAGGAAGTCCGCAGCCTGATGGGACGACTTAATTATGTGGCGAGGTTCATCTGTCGGTTGTCTAAAATAGCAAAGCCATTCTTCAAGCTCCTAAAAAAGAATGCAAAGATTAAGTGGGATGTCGAGTGCCAGGACACTTTCAAGAAGATAAAACACTATCTCACTCACGCACTAGTCCTAGTTCCGCCTCTCCCTAAAATTTTCTTGATTCTATACTTGACCAGACATGACGAGTCACTGGGGGTCATGTTAGCCCAAAAAAGACCAAAGGACGAGAGAGAATGCGCAATAACTACTTGAGTAAGAAGTTCACTATTTCAAAGATGAACTATACATAAGTTGAGAGAACTTGCGTGGCTTTGATTTGGGTATTGCACAGGCTGCAGCAATACACACTCCATCATTGAAACTTGTTGGTGACCGAAAAATGATCTCATCGAGTACCTCCTAGAGAAGCCAGCGCTGGTTGGCAAGTTGGTCAAGTGGCAAATCTTAATTTTGAAGTTTGACGTTCAAAGCCTGGGACAGAATTCTGTTAAAGGTGTTAGGGAAATCCCTTATGATGTTTTGAAGATGACAAAATAAATCAAAGGCTACTAACATGTTTGATGGTTGAGTAATAGACCATGCAGATGATAGAATATGTAAAGGATTTTATCAAAGTCTGAAGACTGCTAGACTCAAGACTCAAAGTCTGAAGACTGCCAGACTTCTGTCTCAAAGTCTGAAGACTGTCAGACTCAAGACTTAAAGTCTAAAGACCCAGATTGTAAAGTCTACAGACGCATATTGTAAAGTCTAAAGACTCAGACTTTACATCCAGATTACGATAAATCGTAACTCAAGCACAATCATACAACGGCTAGTGATCTGGTTTGGATTCCACATCAAGATTGATTTGATTGAAGACAAGAACTTTCTACACGAAGAAGCTTTACTTATGGAAACCAAGATTTCATTTTTGTATGGGCGATCGGAATCAATTTGGGATTTTACCTTTGTCACTCAACGGCTACCAAATCTTCTAGATACAGAGCTGTCCAATGGGTATATTGGAAGACGATTCTCCGGGATGCTGTCCAACGGCTAGTTTGGAAGTGGAGGAGTATTTAAGGAGATGATGGACCGATGAGCAAGTAAGAGACGGAGCGTAGAATTTATAATTCCAAAGTCTGAGCGACCTTCGATCATCAACTTGTCTTTGGAGAGCTTAAACGTTTGTAATCGTGAGAGAAATACCAAAAGAGTGACTTAGTGAGATAGTGTGATCTACTACTAAGTGTTTGCACTCGAAGTTGTAATCTCTTGATTGATTGCATAGTGGAATCCAGCCAAGAAGGCTGTTAGCATAGGAGAGTGGACGTAGGCTTGGATTAAGCCGAACCACTATAATTTCTGTGTTTTTATTCTCTTCCCTAACTCCTTTATTTTGTTCATACTAGCACTATCAAAAGGTCGTGCCATAGCAAACATGTTAGCAAAGAATTTTGAGAGGTCCAAAGCATCTAACAAGGATAGTAATGCAGAGGGACGAATTTTACTTGTATCAAGCGACAAATGGACAATGTACTTCGACGGTGCGGTTAACCTAGCCAGGTCGAGTACTGGGGCAGTTCTTATCTCTACGGATGAACAACACTAACGTGTCTCCACTAAATTGATGTTCCCTTGCACGAATAACGTAGCTAAGTACAAAGCATGCATTCTCGGCCTCCAGGCTGCCGTCGATATGAAAATTAGGAAGTTGTGAGTTTATGGCAATTCGGCCCTTATCATTTTATAGACTAAAGACGAATGGTGAACATGAGATTTTAAATTGATTCTGTATCGTGAGTTCCTGGGAGAGTTGACAGAGGAATTCCAAGAAATATCATTCGAGTACTTACCAAGGTCTCAAAATCAGTTCGTTGATGCCCTGGCTACCCTATCCTCAATGTTACAAGTAGCTGGAGGCATGGCCATTAAACTGTTGAGAATTGAGATCATTAGGCGCCCAGCTTATTACATGACGGTCAAACAGGAACCAGACGGACAGCCTTAGTATCACGACATCTTGAAGTACCTACAAAAAGGCGAATTCCTCGAAGGAAGTGAAGTAGCAGACAAAAAGCATTTGACGAAGTTAGCGTCAAAATTCTTCACCAGTAGGGATGTCCTCTACAAAAGGTCCTTCGACTCGACATTGCTAAGGTGCGTCGATGCTAAAGAAGCCGATCGTTTGATGAAAGAGATACATGAAAGGGAGTGCAACCCTCATATGAATGGACACTTCTTGGCGAGAAAAATCATGTGACTCGGTTACTATTGGCTAACCATGGAGTCCGACTACATTCAGCACATATGACAATGTCATTAGTGCCAGATTTATGCAAACAAGATAAATGCCCCTCCAAATGAGCTTCACCAAATGTCCTAGTCCTAGCCCTTTTCAATGTGAGGAATTGATGTGATCGAGCCCATTAACCCCAAAGCTTCAAATGGGCACCTATTTATCTTGGTGGCGATAGACTATTTTACGAAGTCGATCGAGGCCAACTCATATGCCAATGTCACCGCCAAGAATGTGCCCAGGTTCATTCATCGCAACATTGTTGCCCATTACGAGGTGCCAGAGGCGATCATTATTGACAACGATTCTAATTTGAACAACAAAGTCGTGGATGGCTTGTTCAATGAGTTTCGACTTAAGCATTTGAACTCGTCACCGTACCATCCTCAGATTGTCGCGACCTATTTTTCGGGTGTGAACCACCTAAGATTTAGCTAATGGACTACTAAGTTTTTACACTTAGCTTGGACTCTCCCAAGCCCATACCAATTCGCGACTTAAAGTTCAATATTTAACATGCAAATTGATTTTATTTAGGAGTCGCCACTAATCAGTTTATGATAGGTCGATTAGACACCTAAGTAAAATAATGGAAGAATTACTTTACTCCTACGAACCAAAGACTAAGGGTACGGGCACTTAGTTACATTAGATTTCTTTAATGCCATTTCGATATCATTCTTTTCATTTTCAAAAATGTTTTTTACAAGCAGCTGATTTATTTTAACCTAAATTACTATTATGCAAAATGTGACCACACGGATGCTCAAACATTCAATAAATAAATTGCATCACACAAAGCAAACAATTTTTTGGGTTTTTCTTGAAATTAGAATTTTTTCATAAAAACATGCATTTTAACTACATGACCTAAACTATATGACATGAAGAAATGCAATAATTAAATGCAATCTAAATGACCTAATTCTAATGACATACAATGCAATGCAATGACATACAAAATTATTTCAACTAAAATGACATATAACATGCAATTTAATATGCGAGCTATATGTCATGCGACATTTATTAAATGACCTAGTCTAATGATAAGCAATTCCTAATATAATGAACTTAACAACAATCATTAAATGACGTGCATTTCATGAACTTAATTCTATATGATGTGCATATGATTTTTTATCCTAAAAATGCAATCTATTCTAAATAATGAAGTGAATTTAAAATGAAACTTGCAATTTTATCCTAAGATGGCATGACGTACAAAGAATGCCCTAATTCTACATGATATATGCATGATGATTCTTTTGTGTTTTTATTTTTATAAAATTCGAAATTCACAATTGTCAAATAATTAAACATGCAATTTAAATTAAAAACTAACAACCTAAATGAATGCACTTTTTTTTTTTTTACATTTTTCTAAATTCGAACTAAAATCTCTATTCTAGATATGCAAGATAACAAGAAATATTTCAAAACAAACTGAATCCTAATTCAAATATTTTTTTGGATTTTTTTAGTGGTTCTCCAAAACAAGCAATTATCGAATAAACATTGTATATAAACTAACCAATGCATCCAATCAAATAAAGAATTAAAATAATCAAAAAAATAACATGTTATCTCACAGGTCAAATTAACGATTACTATAACCCTGAATGTCACGACAAGAAGTTCAAAATAATTAAAAATCTAATCCAAAGTTTTATGGATCAAATTAATAATTATATTGATTCAGCAATTAAGATACTATCAACAAACCCCCAAGAATTAATATAATTAAAAAAATGACCCGACATCTTACGGGTCAAATTAATAATTACAATAATCTTAGGGAAAACCCCTATGGATAATGCCTATAATATTCCAAAAAATAACACCCAAATCCTCTAAATTACATAATAACAAGTAAATTTGATAAAAAAATAATAAAATAAAATAAAACTACCTAGGGTAGAGAACCAAAGGGAGGAAGGCAGCACGATGGGTATGGGCGCAACAACAATTGCTGATCGACGCCAAAACTTCAGTAGGGACAACGACGAAGCACGGGTGAAGCGAACAAAGCTCGGGCACAGGCAAAAGGGGCGCGAGATCTGAAAATCACGATGTTTGCGAACGCGGGTCTAGCTACAGGAATGGTAGAGAACTCCTGGGCGTGCGTCGTAGGGCGAAGGGCTCTAGATCTAGTTTGGATGGTCACTCGGAGGGCGGCGAGGTGATCGATCGACAAATCTCAGACCAGCAAGTAAAACCCAGACGGCTGCAGGGGTATGTACGCGTCGGTATGGACAGCAAAGGTGTCGAGTGAGCTCGAGATCAACCGGGGTGAGGCGAGGGCTCGAACTTTAGAGGCTGGGCGACGGGCGAGTCTTCGGCTCCGAACAGCAGGTGGATCGCGGTCTTTGGCTCCGAGCAGCAGGTATTGCGATTCAGGCGAGGCCGGGGAGCAGCGTTCGGTTGCTAGTGCGGGACCGACTCAGGCGAGCGGGGGTGTCGGGCTTAGCTGCAACGGGCTTTAGGTCGCGGCGGCGGCAAAGACGGTCTCCGGCAGCAACGAGTCACTGGAATTGTGGGTCGGCACGGCACGAACGGGAGAGCTCGGGCGGACATCGGCGGGGCTTCGAGTGAGGTAGTCACAGCTGGCCTCAGCTTCCAGGCGGCCTCGACGTGGCGAGATGGGGCGTCCGGCGGGCAATGTTGGTGGCCGGTCGGGATGCTGGCGGAGCGGCGGTGGGCGCAGGGGTCTTCGCGGATGGAAGCTGCAGAGGGGTGCGAGCGGCGAGGGAGACGATGAACAGTCGTCCCTCTGCTGCTTGTACTTTTCTCCTCTGCCTCCTTTTGCTTTCTTTTTGCTTTTTGCTGTTTTTGCTTTTTCTGCTTTTCTTTTTTCTTCCAAAGAACCAAAAAATCCCCCTTCGATGAAGAGAACCCTTGAAAAGCCACCCCCTTCCTCTCACCATACACGATTGCTTTTATAGGTAAAAACAAAATGCAATCCTTTTGTGAATATTTCATCCGACGAAAAGATTGTCTATAACCTCCTAATCACAAAATATTTTTATTCTCCTTATCTCCTTAATATTCTCAACGATCTTACCACCTAAAGACTAAAGATAAGGTTGCAACCCGATTCCAAAAACCACCGTAATATCGCATAAAATCTCAATTTCTCACGAGATAATTAATTTAAAAAACAACGGGCTTGAGCTAATTTACTCCTTTCGTGGGCCTAATCCGACCTGCCGAGCTAGAGCTCAGAAATATTAATTCGAACCCATCCACCACCGGTCCTAAAAATAAAAATACAAAACATGTAAATTAAAAATAAATGCACCTAAAAAATTATATGCTATGCAATTGAATTATAATATTTTTTCTTAGGGGTTAAAAATTAACCCCTAATTTTTATGCAATAAATGACTAAATGGTAGCCCAAAATTTAGGTGTCAACACAGATGAATGAAGCAGTGGAGGCGACGAACAATAACACAAAGAAAATCCTATCAAAGACTGCCGAAAATTATCGTGATTGGCACAAGAGACTTCCTTATGCATTAATGGCATACCAAACTTCCATCTGCACCTCTACAAGGGCAACTCCTTTTTCACTGGTGTACGGGATGGAGGAGGTCTTGCCTGTGGAAGTTGAAGTTCCTTCTCTAAGGGTCCCTTCCTAGTCTAAGCTTGATGAGACTGAGTGGATGCAACAGAGGCATGAGTAGCTAAACATGATCAATGAGAAGAGGTTGCAAGCCATGTGTCATGGTCAATGCTATCGAGACGAGTCGCAAGAGCCTTCAATCGAAAGGTGCATCTCAGAAACTTTGAGGTCAATGACCTGGTGCTAAGGAAAGTACTTCCGATCATACCAGACCCTCGTGGAAAATTTACCCCAAACTACGAAGGGCCGTACGTCATTAAGAAGATCCTTCCTAGTGGTGCTATGATTTTAGTTGAAATGGATGGCAGTGAATTGCCTAGACCTGTAAATGCTAATACAGTCAAGAAGTATTTTCCATGAATGAAATCAAGGCCGAGGAGCCACTTCATGCACAATCTGAGTCGCATAGCATCGTAGATATCATGCATATATTACATACACGCATATCTAATTGTATTTCAGGCACCCTACCATTCGATGAGGAAATGGCGGAGGAAAAAGTCGATTCAAGGACTCATCAAGTCTCCACACATACGGCTAAGTATCTCCTCTTCTTGAATGAGAGGTAAACCGGGACAATGGAAACAAAAAAAAAAAAAGATAAATAAAAGATGATATTAAAAAAAAACAACAACAAAAAAGTGCGTGGCATCATTCACATGACCTATTTTCGGTGTCACTATGCGTGCTTCATGTCTGTGACCCTCGAGAAAAGGGCCTCATAAAAATGACTTTATTCAGGTAAAAAGGTGAAACGTTAACCATGCCAAACAAGAAGTGCTTAGGATGAAGAAATGTAAGCCATTTCCAAACACATCCTTCAAACACTTTTGAGAGTTGAGTGAAAGGCGACCTTCTCTTAGGACGAAGGATTCATCCGCATTGAACGCAAAGATCGAAATGATAAAGGTGTTTCCTTCATCAATCCCAAGCATCGCACTAATCCCTTGCTAAGCCTTTGGACTGAATAAAGATGATCCATCAAAATACCCCTGTCGAGAGCGACCCTACACTGGGTCAGCATAGGAGGTTTCAATCATGTTGTAGCGAAAGATTGAGAAAGATTCTATTACTTTCACTTGAATCAATCTTCTGGTGATAGCTTTAGAGGAATTCTCATCAGAACTTGACTCATCCCAAGGTGAAGAAGAGCATTTCCTTCTCTACCCAAACACTAATATTCATTGCTTTAACCAATTTGGGCCTGATTGTTCATTTCTAAACCCCGAGCAGTGATCATCTCCCTTCACTGGGGCAAGGCATACAGATTGACCACATACATTTGACATTTACGAGAAAACGTGAAAAGCGTCTCGAAAGTCATAAGAGTTCCAAAAGTCCAAAGAGCAAAAAGTTCGACAAAATTAGAGGGCATGAAAAAGCAGTATGCCTGGTAAAAGTAAGGCCAATGTCTCGTCAAGAAAAAGAGCCAAAAGGCTACATCTTATGTAAAAAAAAGAAAAAAATTATCAAAGTCCAAGTGCATGCGTAAAAAAAATCATCGCAAGTGCAAAGGAAATTAGAGAAAGGAACAAAGCTCCTATGCAAAAATAATTAGTCGATGGACTTTTTAGATGTGTTGTGTTTCAAAAGCTAAATGGTTTCGAAAGGTCGAGTGACCTGGTCATGATGCCATGATGATCACCGACTCTTAAAAACCCTCTTGAAAATTTTAAGCCTTTCGAGTCTTTCCCGAGCCAACATTACAACCTTCTTCCGAAGTTTCTTTTGATTAGGATGGTTTAAGTGAAAATGAGAATACCACAAAGAAGCTACCGCTTGAAGGAGTGGAAGCAATTCTATCTTGTCTTATCTTCCAAGTTCTTGACTTGTAAACCCGATGAAGATAGTGACAAATGTTCCTTTATTGGCCTCAAAGCAATAATTCTTTTGTGTAAGCCCTAACCAAGCCTAAATTGCGGTCCTTTCAAAAGACCTTTTTAATCGATTAGATTGTGCTCATTGCGAATGTTTTTGAAAGCCTTTGAATAGGTTATGTGAGATACCCTCAGCAATCGGTTACTTCCCACGTGAATAGATGGGATCAAGCAGCCATTTTATCGAGAGTATGTGAGAAACCCTTTCTGACTAAGAAGCTCTAGTTTGGCATGCTTAATGAGCCTTTTTCACAAGTCATAGCCGTTCTGATAAGAACTCAACTCCTAGAGAATTTGATGATTAATGATACATCCTCAAGCAAGATGACAGTTCTGCGCCACATGATGTTGATTGACATCGAATGTTTTTTAAAGCAGTCGGACTTAACTTGATTAGCTTGTTCAATTAATGCTGCAATATTGCCAATACGTCTCTTGATGACATCCCTAATGACATTTGCTCAAGTTGAGTTTGACAGGATTCCCTAGTGAAGCCATGCAGTTCTTAAGGGGTTAGCGGGTGCTTCCCTAAAAACCAAAGGTTCACAGTTAGCCTCAAACCATGTCATCTCCAAAGGTTTATGGTCAATTTTAAACCATGGCATCTCCAAAGGTTCATGGTGAGCCTTAAACTATGTCATCTCCAAAGGTTCATGGTCAACCTTAAACCATGTCATCTACAAGGTTCATGGGTTTTCCTTAAATCATATATTTTCAACCTGGTCAAAAACCTGTTGTTACACAATGAGACTTCATTTCTTTCATTTTTCCTATGACACGATGTGCTTTTGTAGCCCAGGGTCTCTCTTTCTTTCTATAACACGGTGTGTTTCCGTAGCCTAGGGTCTCTTTTTCTTCCTATGACATAATGTGCTTTTATAACCCGGAGTCTCTCTTTCATATGACATGTCGTGCTTCTGTAACCCGAGGTCTCTTTTTCTTATGACACAGTGTACTTCTATAGCCCGAAGTCTCTCTTTCCTATGACACGGTGTGCTTTTGTAGCCTGGGGTCTTCCTTTCTTCTTATGACATGGCGTGCTTCTGTAACCTAGGGTTTCTCTTTTTTCTTATGACATGGTGTGCTTTTGCAGCCCAGAGTCTCTCTTTCCTATGACACGGTGTGCTTCTATAACCTGGGGTCTCTCTTTTTCTTATGACACAATGTGCTTCTATAGCCTGGAATCTCTCTTTCCTATGATACGGTGTGCTTTTGTAGCCCCGAGTCTCTCTTTCTTCTTATGACACGGCGTGCTTCTGTAGCCCAAGGTCTCTATTTCTTCTTATGACACGGCGTGCTTCTGTAACCCGGAGTCTCTCTTTCCAATGACACAATGTGCTTCTGTAGCTCGGAGTCTCTCTTTCTTCTTATGACATAGTGTGCTTCTGTAGCCCAGAGTCTCTCTTTCCTATGACACAGCATACTTCTTTAGCTCAGGGTCTCTCTTTCTTCTTATGATACAATATGCTTCTGTAGCCTGAAATCTCTCTCCCTCTTATTAACACGACGCGTTTCCATAGCTCAACCTAATGCAAGCCTATGCGCCCAGGGTCTCTCTACCACCGAAATAATTTAGGTGTCTTATGTCTTTAAATGCAACCTTTTCGAGGCTCCATTCAAAGATGGACAACTGTTGACACATATTTATATATATATATATATATAAAGGCGAGAGAGACCAGGTTGAGCCAGATCCAACCTTGGCTTGGCACGCCTCTCCCCTTTCCCCTCGCACGCATGGCCTAACCCGCGCCCATCCTTCCTCCCCCTGGTGTCCTGCACGCGCAACTTGCAAAAAATTTTAAAAAAAAAAAAAAGGAGGAGGGAGTGGCAGCAGAGGACGGCAGGATCAGAGGGGCAAGTGGGCAACGGGATCCGCGGGTCAGGAGCAACTCAGCAAGAGGAGCCGGTGCTACAGTCCTTCGCGTGCAAACCTACAAAAGAAAAGAGGAAAAAAAATAACAGATAAAAAAAAAACAAGGGGGAAGAGAAGGGGAACCAGGGAGAACGAGGAGGGAGAGAGAGGTCTGGGGAAGAGATCTGAAGGAAGAAGGGCTAGACCACCACCACTACCACTACTACTACCACCGACGCATCCCTGACCGCCGATTGCCACTGTTTTCCCCCGAGATCCAGGTTAGTCTTTTTGTCGAACACTTTGCACGCATTCTTCGGTTTCAAGCCGATCAGAGCTCACTCTGACCAATTAAGGTGAGCTCCGGCCACCACCCATCCCCCACTACGTTTCTTGTTATCCTAGCAGCCTTGTAGCTCCCTAGGTCCGTGCTTAGGCCTCGACCAAGCCAAAATTGCTTGGTTTCGTTAGCGCTAGCCACCTACTCGCTAAAATGCCTGAGTGAACTCCGCCTCCCCAACTCCTCCATGTAGAGCCCCCTAAGACTGCTGGTGGCCGAAGGGAAGCCGGGCCATCCCCTCCGCCTGACCAAGTCGGCGTCGCCGCCGGCATACGCCATCCTGGCACCCCTAGTCGCGACTGGGCAATCACTCGGCCTTTGATTTCGCTTGGGCCCACTCAGCTGTTGATTCCACTTGGGCCCGTCGGTTGGGCCCAAGTCGGGTTGAGTGGAGGCCCGACTAGGGGCAATCAGGCCTAACCCAACCGTGCCGGACTCGATCAGGCTAGACCCAACCCGCCCTGATCAGACCGAACTCGATCCGATCGGACCCAGGTTAGGTCAGACTAGACCCGACCCGCCCTAACCAGACTGAACTTGATCCGATCAGCCCCGAGTCAAGTCAGACCGAACCCGACCCGGTTCACAAAAAAAATAAAAATAAAAATAAAAAATTTGAAAATAATAATTAAAAAATAATATTAAAAAAATCTTTGAAAATCTAAAAAATGCTGTGTTTGGTTGAGAATTGCCATGTATTGCCTTCTTAGTGTAATTAGGCCTTTATTTGCCCGTATATTGATTATATCGCATGTTTAATTTGTATATTTTATTATGTTTAATTGCACGTGCTAAAGTTTACTGCAATTAGGATTTTGGTTGCAAATTGTTACTTTAATAATTGCATACCCATACAATCACCTCACATATTAGTGGATAGGTATAAAATCAATCCAAACTGCCTGACAAAAATCTTTTCTTTTAAAATGAACAATGTTAGATACCAAAATAGCAATAATTGATTAATTAGTATAATTAAGTCCCAAACCCTAGATTCTTTGGTTGCGTAGAAAGTGAAGTACACTCTTATACCTCACTTAGTTTCTAGCTTACCCCAATAGGCTAGTGGCGACTTCTTATTGAGAATTTCTTGAGAACACCACAATGTCACGCTAGGTATGGACTTGAGATAGCCCAAGCCTAATCTTGGACCATAGGCCCGTCCTTTAAGCAACACCCCTAAGTTTGTTCCCACCCCCCCGGAGGGTAGGTCACGACAATAACAAGATTGACATAGATTGTGGAAGATGCTCTATCTTGGAGATTTGCTCTATCAGGGTTTCTTTCATTCTCAGTCTTTGCTCGCACGGCTACATACTTGTGCTGCATGTCACGTTACTGTCCTGAGCGTCGCCATCACCACGTGCTGCTGTCTTGCTGATTTTTGTCTGGCTCCTTCCGACGCTCTCCAGCCACCACCAACATATCAGCAAGCTTCTCGGTGTTGACACATAAATTTTGGCAACCCATTTAGACATTTATCATATTAAAAAATTAGAGGTTAATTTTATCCCTGAAAAAATAAAGTCACATTGCATATAGTTTAGGAACATTTTTGTTTATTTTATTGGACCGACGGCGAGTGCAAAATTTTTCACATATTCCGTTGGGATTTTCATATATTTAGGCAATATACACCGAGTGATGTATTTTTGATGAAAAGGAAATTCTAGAATGAAATATTGGAAAAAAAACACAAAAAATATTGCGCGCGGTGGGATGATATATTCAATAGTATTTTGCACGAGCAAAGTTGGCAATGAAATATATTTCGGTGTATAAAAGGAGTTGCGTACGGTGGGGAAAAAGAGGGCCACACATTGAATATACGGCCGTCAAGAGAAAAACGTGAGTGGGGCTTCTCTTCGGATTTTGGGGGCTTTCCGTTCGTTCTTTTGAGAAATCAATAAAAAACACAGAGGGTAAACACACATGAGAGGGAGGAGTCTTGGCGGAGTCCCTTCTTGGCCAAGACCTCACGGACGTTTTCACGGGATTCATTCGTCGGTTGTACCAAGATCACCACAGCAACCACCCGACGCTCGCTACTACCTCGTCACGGCGAAGCCACACCACTGATGGTGTCCGGTCCAAAGTCTCCATAAGCCAGAGCCAGTCCTTTCCAGGTTCGGTGCACCGGATTTCCACCTTGCTGATCATCCACAACCACTAACACTTTCCTGGCAGATACTGTGCCTAGCGACACCGACAAAAGAGCAACACTTGGGAGAGAAAATCTATGCAAGTGTAGTGGTGGCAGAAAGTACGGCGGGTGCAATTTTGATCGGGGAAGGAATATTAAAAAAGAAGGAAGAGGCTAAATTGTATGGTTTAATTTGAAGACCAAAGAAGATCCAGAAAGTCCCTCGGCGAAGACCGACGCCCTACCTTGCCCTCGCGCGACTACCCGGCCAGCAACAAATTCGAACCAGACCAAAAAGCTGTTGCGCCAAGGTTCCCATCCGTGGAGTCCTACTATGCCAAGTTCGCTGACCCCGATGTCTATCGTGAACTCGTGAGCCACCGCCGTTGCCGTGCTAACGAATTGCTGCTCAGTACCCTCCACCACGATGACATAAAGCACCATCGAGACTTGCAGCGTCCTCACCGAACCAAGTTAGATAAATATTCTGTTTTGCAGGTTTTTTAGCAGAACCAGGAGATATGGAGAGCTGGGAACAAAGGACATACTCGAAAGAGTGGACTAGATATGGAGAGCTGGGAACAAAGGACATACTCGAAAGGTTGAGTCCACTCGGGCAAACCATCTGCCCACCATAGCATTAAACACAGACTCAAGTCCTGCAAGTGATGATCTTCCGCCATTACACGTGAGAAAGTCTTCATATTCAGAGGTCAATAGTCAACAAAGATGAGGGCCGCACAATCGATACATCCATGCAATTGAGGGGACCAGATTGAAAGAGAGACTTCCTCTGAAAAGATTGCTTCTCGAGGTTTACGTGCACATCGTTGAATCGAGCAATCATCAAGCAGCCGCACGCAAAGCCCCCCGGCGGATAGCCATCCCGTGAACCTCGCTGAGCACCACCACATTGCGTCGCGAGTAGCCACTTGAGGATTGGAATTCGGAAACGAAAATTCGAATTAGGTGAAAATCTTATCTATTTGATTTCCGAAAATTCTGTTTCCTTATTTGAAATATTCCTCGATGCACATGATTGAAATTCTCGAAATGCTATCATATTCGTAATCTCGAGTAGCCTTATAAATTGGGAAATCTTCTTAATTTCGTAACGTACATATGATTGACGGTCCGATTTCACACTCGAAATACGACCCGCAATCGTACGAAAAAATCGCCAATCCGATCTGATACGATTCGTGATTTTATTTAAAAATTGGCCAATCCGATCTCATGTGCGAGATACGATTCGTCAATTTATTTCCCAAAATTAAATGGACATGGATGATATCTTGCTTGATTTGTTGCCATGCTGTTCTTGATGCCTTTATTTGATTGCTTCCGTAAAGGAAAAACCCAAAAAATATATTTGAGTTAGATTAGATGCATGTTAGGATATTACTTGTTTTAGGGTTATCTTGAATAGGAAATTTATTTATTTCAAATTTCTTAAATAAAAATCCAAAAAAATGCATTTAGGACATTAGTTTTTTAATTTAATTTAAATTGCATGTTTAATTATTCGCCAATTTTAATTTTGAAAAAACAAAAATCATCATGAATAAGGAAAATCAGAGTTAGAGCATTCTTTGCACGTCATTGCATATTATGATAGATTGCATGCTTATTAAGAAAAATGTCATGTGCACGTCATTAGGATTAGATTCATGAAATGCATGCCATTTAGTGGTTGTTGCTAGGTTTATTCAATTAAAAAATTGCATGTCATTAGAATTAGGTCAATTAGTTAATATTGCATTGCATATTGCATGATTTTCGTTAAGTAAGTGCAAACAAAAAAAAAAAGAAAAATTGCGTGTTAATTAGAAATCATATCTGGGTTTTTGATGTGAATTCTGATCTAACATTGCAGATGCTTTCGTTGCTATGAGGTAAGTCTCGCATTTTATTTATTGCTTTACTTGGGTGTTAAATTGGTGGTTTGCGCACCCGCATGACAACCTCACATGTTAGGGAGATAAATTAAAATCAATTCAAGCTGCTTGCCAAACATTTTTCAAAATAAAAGAAAAAGGTACCGAAAGGGCGTTAGAGAAATCTAGTGTAACCAAGTCCCGAACTCATAAATCTCTGGTTCGTAGGAGTGAAGTAAATCTCCCGTTACTTTACTTGGGTTTCTAATCGACCCACCAAAAAAATAGATTAGTGGCGACTCCTAACTAAAATATCATTTGCATGTTAAGAACTTGAACCTAAGTCGTGAATTGGTATGGGCTTGGGAGAGCCTGAGTTAAGTTTAGACTTAACAGTCCATTAGCCAAACCCTAGGTGGTTCACACCCCAAAAAATTGGTCGCGACACTCGGCCACGTCAACGAGCTTCAGTCAGCTCCTACGCTAACAGACCATACGACGTGCTTGGCGGACGCCATAGCCAACGGTCCAGCAAAGACTCACCAACGCAGAGACGCCAATGAGGCTCGAGTTTCCTGTCGCAAAGCTAGTAAGGCCGGCGGAACAGCCCCAACTTCAATGTCTCGCCCCTGCTTTCGCTGACCCGCTCATTTTCCATGTTTTTTTCTCGCAGGTTTCTTGGCCCACTAGTAGCTATCAAAGGAGGTCGACGCCTCTATAGCTAGTTTGTTGGTCTCCTAATTCGACGCTTCCACACCATATGCAACCAGCCCTCACTGGCCAGCCTCCCGACGCCGCAGACTTGTCAGCCACCACGTCACCATCAGTCGAGCATAGAACTGATGCGATATTCCAGTCACTTTTACCATGCCGTGCTCGCTTTGCCCCTTGCGCTCGTCGCTTGATTTTACCGGTCACTGCATGTCACTCCCGCCTGTCCCTCCGGAGTCAAGGTTCCAAATTAGCTGATTTTTCAAGCTCAATTTGAATATTTAAATTCTTAAGCTGGATTGCTTGTATCTCAATTAGCAAATATCCCAACTCGTTGGCGGTAGCTTAGTGGCATTGGTACACACAAATATTCTTGTTCACAAGAGCACAAGTTTGAATCCACTTGTGATGATAGCCAATGATTTATGTGCCCATGAATGGGCTCTGAATATTAGGCGCTAGTATTTATGCATGAATTAAGGACCCGAATGATAACATTCTAATTAGAAATTAATTTTTGAAACATAAATATATTTTTCTATTTCTATTTCTGAGTGAGTTTCTGAGTAAAAATATCGTTTAATAACGATACAAAATTTATATTCCCGAAATAAAAATTTGTTTGATAACAATGAAAAATGTCTCCCATCTGAGTGGCGGTGGACAATCGAGGGTGGCCGATGGTGGCAACTAGCGGCAGCGGACGGCAACCACCAGAAGGTGGCGATGATGGGTGGCAACCAAAGGCAAAATAATGAATGGGCGGCAGCTAGCAGTGGTGGCGGGCAATGCAGGCCACGACGGATGGCGAGCGGCAAAGGCGGGTGGGTGGCTAGTTAATAGCAAACATAAGTGATAAGAAGAGTTTTTATAATCTCATTTTTGTTCAAAAATTGAAAATTTAAAACTTTTACTTCTCATTTCTATGCTAAACCTATTTTTGAACTAAATATTTGTTTCAGAAAAAAAAAATTACATTGCTAAACAGATTTCTATTTCAAAAACAAGTTTAAAACATAAAAGTAGGTGTAAAATATAAATATAATTGTTATCATGCGCACCTTGAATAACCATAACTCAATCCAAACATTATGCATCAAGCTAGACTTCATTTAGATTAGCAATAGCAGTAAAAAATTTAAGAAATACTCATATTACGTGAAAAAACTCGCATCTTCCAAGAATATTTTTTTGATCGGTGAAAAGGTGACGACCTCCCTAAACATTATCATAGGAGCTCCACACTTGCAACGAAATATTTGGTTTGAGCCATTACGATTGCTTGTTATAAAAGAGCCTCTCACCATTGCCTACCATGACTAGTAGGGGCAAAAGAAAGCATGGTGAATGAACAAAGAAGCGCCCACACATCCTTGCCAAGAATTACCCCCACAGCCAAAAAGGAGCATGATCTCAAGGCAGCGCATGGTAACGCTCTTGTTTCTCTCAATTTCTGTTCTTTTGTTCCTCGGAATAAAAAAAAAGAAAGAAATCTGTTTGGTAAAATATTTGTTCCCAGAAGCAATTTCTCTAATTTTTTGTTCCAGGGAACAATTTTGAGAAGCAAAAAAAGTTGCTTTTTGTTCCTAGGAACAATTTCTAGAAATAAGCCAAGTTTCTTTTTTTTTCTTTTGTTTCTCTCTCTTGCCGTGGCCACCTCCAATCGCTCGGAACCACCATCGACCGTCGGCCGCCCGCCGCCGCCCGACTCCGCCGCCACCCAACGCTGCCCGTTGCCACCATCACCGGCGACCGCCGCCGCAGAGCCCATCGGCCGCGCACCGGTGACGGTGGCGACAGGCGATCGTGCAGCGGTGGCGGCGGCCGGCGTCAAGCGACGGTGGCCGACGGTCGGCGATCCGTGAGCAAGAATAAAAAATGAATAAATACAAAAAAGAAATTGTTGTGTTACTAAACGCATTTCTATTATTTTTCTATTCCAGGAGTAGAAATTTTATGTAGTTATCAAACGAATTCATTTACTCAAAATTGTTTAGAATGAGAAATAGAAAAGAACTTTTTGAAAAAAAAAAAAAAAAAAAACTCTTTTCCGGAACAAAAGCGTTGTTAAGCGCAGCCCAAGTATAATGAATGCAAATTGATGGGGCACCAGAAATTAATTGGGCACCAAGTAGAATTCATCATATTTAATTTCTTGATCCACCGTGTCTCACGAGGAGCATCATCCCTTTGCCAAAGAAGCTTTATGTCCCATCAATGGAGCGAGCTCTCTCATGTTTTGTCGGTTTTAGCTTTAATGAACCAACGTCGGACCCCTTTATAATAGTGCTGCAAAAGATGCTCTTTTGCACGAGTTAAAAGATGCCTGATAACTTTATAATGATAGAGTTATTTTATCTATTTCAGATTAAAAAAATATGACACTTTATAATGTAATATTCATTACAGAATATTTGAATTTCATTCTATTTACCCAAATCTTCCTTATTTATGAGATATGGAGAAAATAAGGAAAAATAGCAAAAAGAATTAAATGAAAATTCTGTAATTCATGAATTCAGATCAAAAAGTATTGGAAAATGTATACCAAATCAAGGATTCAATGGTTTATTCCTTGATGTTATGTGGCAAAAAAAAAAAAAAAAAAAACAATTGCCTTGTGTTAGAATTTTTGAATATATCTTGTAAATAGGATAATATTGAGAGCTAGGAGCAATGGTTAGGTTTTTATTTTTAAATGATAAAATTATTGTTATTTGATTCAAAATGCTGAGTTTAATTTATATATTTGTATTTACTTCTATTATGTTCTAATTTTCTTTTATTAGAGCTACGATGTAAGTGACTAACTATCACTTGAATGATCTAATGTATATATTTGAGACTGAAAAATGATAATAATATATAATGAATTAAACGTGAATAAAGATATATCACACTATTTGTGTAGTTTTCGATGATAAAGTAATCAAAAAGACTTATTGTAAGCCGAGAATATTTATAAATTTTAATGCACTTATGTTTATTTGAATTCATATAGAGATAAAGTGTATTAATAAACTAAGTGGTTTTATAATACCTAGAGATATGATAATAAATAAATTAAAAAATTCTGCTATCACATGTTTGATATCATTCTTGTACACGTAATAATATAAAATTCATATCTAGTGGTTAAGGTGAAATCAGATACTCTAACATATTTATTTGATTGATTTACTACATTCAATTCCAAAATTTTGCTTTTAAGATTTTTAGTTTTAATTTATTCTCAATTCTATTTTGATCTATTAGATAAATTTTAGAACTAATCTATTTTTTATATTTATTGGTTTGTTATTTATCAATCTATGTGGCACAATATTCTTTCCTCATCATTATATTACTTATTCAATATGTTCACCGGCATTTAGAATTCTACAAACAATGCCCAATGTCCTTTTTGTAGGATTTCGTATGTTTTAAGTTGAGGAATCAATACAACTAGAAGTAGATTGTAACTTGACCTTGATAGATGCTAAGCTTCAAGTGGTTGGAAGAACCTCCATTGATTCTAACCGCATCATCGACAACCTTTTGAAGTACCGGAAAGAATAGTGATGTCTAAAATTCGCATCACTTTAAGATGACACAATTGCACGAAGAATCTTAATTTCTTTGCTCATAACCATTGGAATATCAGGCAAATAAGGGTGCGTTTGGCAACTTGCCAAACAGTAAAAATTTATATTATTTTGTTCATGTAAGTAGATTTGGAACAAAAATCCATTTGGTATATTTTTTTATTCCCGAGAACAAATGTGTTCCTGAGAATATATTTGGAGTAGAACCAAGAAATAAAAAAATAAAAAAATAAAAGTTGATTCTTTGTTCCTAGGAACAATTCCAAAATCAAGCCAACCTTTTTTTTTTTTTTTTTTCTCTTCTTTTCTTCTTGTTCTTCTTTTTTCTCTCTTCTTCTACCGCCGCCGCCACCGCCGCCATCGTTGTCCACCACTGCCGATCGCCGATGACTAGTTGGGTGAGATTCGGTAATCTCGCCGATGGCCAAGCGGGCCTTGCCTAAGCCTCCCCCGGCCACCAGCGAGCCAAGTGAAGCTCACCCAGCCACCAATGAGCCTTGCTTGGCCAAGTGGTGGCCAAACCCGACCAAGCCAAGGCTAGGCAAGGCCGCTCGCCCAACCAAGGCTCGGTCAAGCCTCACCCAATTGTCAACGAGGC
Organism: Eucalyptus brandiana; assembly: GCA_014182725.1. Lineage (NCBI taxonomy): Eukaryota > Viridiplantae > Streptophyta > Magnoliopsida > Myrtales > Myrtaceae > Eucalyptus > Eucalyptus brandiana. The sequence goes on from CM024669.1 coordinate 39,652,817, forward strand.
TCGGCTAACGAGACGTGGCCTCGTTGGAGGTCACCGGCCGAGCTTGAAGAAGAAGAAGGGAAAGAAAATAAAAATAAAAAAAAAGAAAAGAAGAAGAAAAGGAGAAAAAAATGTGATAAAATTATTAAAAAATTAAAAGAAAATGGTATAGAGTAAAAAATTTGAAAACAAGATCAAAAGCAATTCTATTTCAGGAATAGAAATTTTAGACGGTTACAAACGTCTTAAAATATTTAGAAATTATTCCCAAGAATAGAATATAAAAACCCATTTCTGATCAAAAATTATTCTCGGGAACAGAATGGTTACTAAACGCGGAATGTGAGTGTTGTTCCATGCAAGAAGAGGTGGATTAACAACAGAGCGCTTGCTTGCAACCACATTTTTGGTAGCGCAAACCAACTACCGCATTGAGTTTGCTTTTAGAGAAAGTTTTTGGGAAAATGTAAAGAATTTTAGTCTAAAGGGTTTTCGTGGAAAAACAAAGACTGTTTGACAAATATGTCCAAAATCAGCCAACCTGAAGCCAAGTAATTTGGGTCAAAAGTTATGAATGGAGAAAAATCTCCAAAGAAAAATACAATTCCACCCATGCAAATCACTATCGTTATCAGCCCCGATGGAAAACTCCTAGAGAAATTGTTTCAAAGTGATTTTATGCCCTAAATGAGAAAGTGAAAAATGGCAACTCACTTCTCAGCAAAGAAAGTGACGCGCAAAGAGAGAGTCGAGCGACTAGCTTTGAGGAGACGGGAGTGAGAGTGAGCGATTGGTTTGAGTTCGAACGACCTAAAGAGGGCGACCAAGCTGAGCTCAAACTGAAGAGGGCGAGTTTAGCGAACGAAGCGCAGGGTCGAGCGAGCGACGCACGGAGCCGAGCAAGGGAATTGAGCGAAGAGTGAGAGGCTCTCGCGCGAACCTTAAGAGAAGGGAAATTAGAGCGAGTATTGTATTTACTTTTTTCTTTTTTTAAATGGGAAAATTTAGACTTTTAGTTAAGTTTTTTAGGCCAATAAAAGCAATTGATGAAATTTCATTAATTAATGAAAAAGGGATGAAAGCCGATGGTAAGTAGGAACTTTTTTGGGATTTCAGCTTTACTAATACTAACTTTCACACCACCGCCTGCGGTGACCTAACTGGATAAGAGCTCTCATGAAATCTACTCAGGACGGAGGGGTTCAAATCCCGCGGGACGCACGGGATCTTCAACTCGACGTCGGGGTGATGGGTCCTCCGCTAGCGCCGCCCCAGGGTTTACCCGCCGGCTGCCGGCTGTACGGAGTTCCCTGGATATCAAAAAAAAAAATACTAACTTTCACCGAAGCCAAGGGCAATAATTTTTCCTAGAGCTTATACCATGAAAAATCTCAAACTAATATATATGTGATAAATTTATCATAAATTAATACATTTGTGATAGATTTACCATTTGTTAATTTTCGTTAAATTGTATCATAAAATTGTTGAGTTGATATGGGATAGTTAACGGGTGTACCAGTTTGGGATTTTTCTCTCAATTTGTCATAAGTATATAAGTTTGTGGTTTTTCGTGATAATAATTTAATTTACGAAAATAACAGGCAAATTTATTACAGATATACCAATTTAGAGTTTTTATTGATAAAAATTTAGTTTATAATAAATTTGTCATAGATATATCGATTTTGGATCTTTGATAGTCAGAAGATTAATTTTTGGTAAATTTGTCACATATACATTAATTTTAGATTTTTCATGCTATTAACCTAATTTTTCAAAGGAACTATAGAGGTCTAAAGTCACAAACAATCCCTAAATTTTGACTCAATGCACAAGGTAGTCCCTCAACTTTAACCCAGTATCAGTATGTAATGTCAATCAAAACTTTTAATTTGTTTAATATAGTCCATAGACTTTTAGTACATGTTCAATTTAACTCCTGGATTGCATGAAATATTCAATATTGTCCCTGGAATTAGATTAATAGAATGACGACATTGAACATTGTTATACAGTTCAAAAATTAAATTGAACATATACCAAAAGTTCAAAAATCATATTAAACAAATGAAAAGTTCTAGGACGACATTGAATATTGAGCCAAAGTTTACGGACCACATTAAATAAATTTAAAATTCAAAGATCACGTTGCACATTTGATCAAAGTTTAAGAATAATTTATATCATTATCCTCATGACTCTATGGGACCCCTAACATCGCAGGTAATATTTTCCCTATTGTTGTACTTTAATGTTTTATTTTTGCAAAATGAAAAATCCAACTTGGACCGTCCTAACTCCCATATAAAATTCCCAACCACCATGCGTACATACGGTAATAATGATTATACTCTAGTCCCCCATATCACGCCAAAGGATACTATGCCAATCTATCCTCCAGTCCTTATATAGTAATAACCTCTCTCTCTCTCTCTCTCTCGGCAGCAGCAACAACAACACTAAGATTGCTACTGTTGTTGCTGCCGAGACATGGAGAGCGGTAAACTGCCTCTCCTCTCGCCCACCGAGACGGCCGACCGAGCCGATCATGATATCGGCGGAGGTGACCATGCCCGCGACCAGCAGGTGATCATCGCAAACATGCCTCTCTCGACCACCGTTAATGACACCTTCACTTTCACGCCACACACAGACGACATCCCCCCGATCAAGGGGCCCCGCGACTTCCTCCGGGAGTTCGCCAAGGAGTCCAAGAAGCTGTGGTTCCTTGCCGGCCCCGCCAACTTCACCTCCATCTGCAGGTACTCCATCGGTGCCATCACCCAGGTCTTCGCTGGCCAAGTCGGCACCCTCGAGCTCGCCGCTGTCTCCGTTGAGAACTCGGTCATCGCCGGCTTCTCCTTTGGTGTCATGGTATATAACTATACATCTCAATTCTGCGCGCAACTTGTTTTATTCTAACACATATAGCTTAGTCCGACCGACGGTTCGAGTTCACGTGCCGTACGCGGGACAATGAATTTGCTCGCACTCAATCTGGCAGCTCGGGATGGGAAGCGCGCTGGAGACGCTGTGCGGGCAGGCTTACGGGGCGGGGCAGCTCGACATGCTGGGCATCTACCTGCAGCGGTCGTGGGTGATCCTCAACACGACAGCCGTCGCGCTGTGCTTTCTATACATCTTCGCGGCGAAGCTCCTGCGGCTGATCGGGCAGACGGAGGCGATCTCGGAGGAGGCGGGGATGTTTGCAGTCTGGATGATCCCGCAGGTGTTCATGTACGCAATGAACTTCCCGATCGCCAAGTTCCTGCAGGCGCAGAGCAGGATCATGGTGATGGCGGTCATCGCCGGGGTGGTGCTGGTGCTCCACACCGCGTTCAGCTGGCTGCTGATGCTGAAGCTCGGGTGGGGGCTCGTCGGGGCCGCCGTCGTGCTCAACGCGTCATGGGTGGTCATCGTGGCGGCCCAGCTCGCCTACATATTCAGCGGCGCGTGCGGGAGGGCGTGGACGGGGTTCTCCTGGAAGGCATTCGAGAACCTGTGGGGGTTCGTGAGGCTGTCCCTCGCTTCGGCCGTCATGCTCTGGTAACATCTTCACCATCTCCGTCGCCACGAACTCGTCCTTTAACATCCCCAGCATTAGGATCGCGGTTGCTGTCTAGAACCCCTTCTTTCGTGTTTCGTAGAACAGCGAAGACTAATGGTTAGCGACAAACAAGACGTGTCAAATCTCGCTGTCTTCTCCTTCTTCTACTGTTACCAGTCTTGAGCATGGAGTTTTCTGCACTCCACCGAGAGAGAGACGAACCCCGCCAGACGGCCCGGCAATTTCGAACTTTCGACGGGGTCAATGCACGATTTTTAAACCGTGTGGCTCGTTTAATTATTCGAAATCTCGCAGATGATGGAGATACACATGATTAGCACGGTCTGTAGCGTGCGCGGTGGATAAAATCCTCCGGCGTGTTACATGCTCATCTCATATATATAAAGATGCTTTTCCCTTATAATAGTCGGAAAAGATTAAAAAAATAAAGTGAAGAGGACAGGCCACGCACAGTGATTAACCCGACCTTTAATTATGTATGTCTTACTCGTATAATTAGATTTTGAATGGAGTTAATGCAGCATTTATGAGACTTTACCTTAGAATTTGAAACCTCTACAATTGAATTTCACGTGCCTTTTCGTTTCTTCCTCTTTTATCTTCTTCCTGCGGCAGCTTGGAGATTTGGTATTTCATGGCGCTCATTCTCTTCGCGGGTTACTTGAAGAATGCAGAGATTTCGGTGGATGCCTTAGCTATCTGGTATAGTTCTTCCCCTTTCCTTGTTTAAGTCTTCTCTCTTCAGGGTTTATCAATTCTTGAGAAGCGAAAAAGCCAAATCAGTTGAGAAATGCAATAAATAAGAAAAATTGAGTGGGGAATTCTATTTTCTTGGTTCTTTTGGAGAAAAGAAAAAGCGGCTTTTGATATCTCTGACGATTCCAAAGTAAGAAAAACAGGGTTTCCGACAATCTGTGTTGGTGGGGATACATGGACACCATTATCGAGCCGAGAATGGCGGTGACTGTTCGGTTCACTCCAGCTCTTTCCGATACCAGCAAGCGATACCAATATTCCCCGTTTTGCTTCTAGAACTGGGTTGTACAAGAAATATGTCCCGCGTACTGTAGTGATGAGTTAAGGCCAAAGTTTGACAGGGTTTTCCACTGAAGATGCAGTTGAGGTTTTCATGCGTTTTTGGCTTACTTGTCTCCCGTGAATTTAGTTACCATTTTCCGCAGAGATGGCTAAATTAGCACAAGAGGTGTCCTTGAATACATATAACACCAGATATCAAGTGATTTGATCTTGAACTACCTACCGGTGCAGTTCCAGGTTCTAAGTCTACAGGATAGATTTCGAGTTTCAAAAATTGAAGAACCTATTTCGACCGATAAATTTCATGTTCTAGGTAATTGAAATCTAAAACCTAAATTTGTTATGAGTTACGTATATAGGAGCCACAAACATGACATAAATGTTTCTATTTGGTAACTGTTGTACACATTTTTTGGTTGTTTACACTTGGTAACGGGTTAAAACGCAATTGGATAAGATTAATGTGATTGAGGCGCAGTTCGATCCTTGGTTCTGATGTTTGATTTGAGGCGCTGTATCTGATGTTGCAGCATGAACATACTGGGGTGGACAGTCATGCAGGCTCTTGGAATGAATGCAGCCATAAGGTTGGTACTGAAATTATAGGCCCCCCTGAAAAATCTCTCTACGCATCTGAAATCGTTTCTTGATCATGCAGTGTGAGGGTGTCAAATGAACTAGGAGCGGCTCATCCGAGAACGGCAAAGTTCTCGCTGAAGGTGGCAGTGATCTCCTCATTCATGATCGGTCTGATCTTATCGGCGATCTTGCTGGCCACTCAGGATGCATATCCATCCCTATTCTCGAGTGACTCGTCCATCCAGGCTATAGTCAAGGAGCTCACGCCAGTGCTGGCCTTGTGCATCGTCATCAATAATGTCCAACCAGTGCTCTCCGGTAGATTTTGCCAGACTTTATTTCATCTTTTTAGCCATCTCTTTGCCAATTAGAGAAATGTTAAATGTGCAACGGTGGTCCTACTCTTCTTAACAGGCGTAGCCGTCGGAGCTGGATGGCAAGCCACGGTTGCATATGTGAACATTGCCTGCTATTATCTATTTGGAGTTCCCCTGGGTCTGATCCTCGGTTATAAACTAAATTGGGGTGTCAAGGTAAGTTTCCTTTCGTGCTCAGTCATCTAGGAAGTAGAAGTTCCACTCTTTGCAGTAATTTTACCACCGATTTGATAAACCAAAAGCAATGCAAAATAGTAGAAACTGATCACTTATTGATATACAGGGGATCTGGTGCGGAATGCTGACGGGTACGGCAGTGCAAACTTGTGTGCTCATCTTCATGGTTTGTAGGACGAACTGGAACAAAGAGGTAAAACGTCTTATTTTTGCCTCTCCAGGTTCAAAGATATGAATGCTTCAGGAATAGGTGGAAGCTCATCGCTGCCTCTGCGCTTTCAGGCTTCTATTGCTGAAGAAAGAATGAGAAGGTGGGGAGGTCCTTCAGAAGAAGCAGCAACTCACAGCAGCGAACGACTTGGAGAAATAAAACAGAACCCAATGACTCACCAGAAATGAAAGAATTTCGGCGAAGATGACCCCTCACTGTAGCCAGTGGCGACTCGACGCGGCAACTCATGAGATGTGAGCATCGGTTGCTGGATTCATTTGCTGTTCAACAAATTCTAACGGCCATTGGAGATCTAATTGGCCCCCATATTCCAAGAGAAACCTCAGTCAGACGAGTCATTTAATTATACCGAGCCAATTGCAGCATTTAACAAGCCATAATATGTTTTTTCATGTCGCCGGCGATTCAAACCTTGATCAATTGAATCATCATCAATTTTAAGTACCACTTTTTCATGTCCATACATTGTCCAGAAAATCAATTGGCGACATCATGGGAAACCCAGAGATGAGAAGCCAGAATCATATGAAAATACGAATGTCATTACTCATAAAGGTTAATAACTGCACTAAAACGCACATACGATCCTCGTTAAGGGTACCTAAGTTTATGCAAAATTTACGTCGTATCACTTGCCCATTTCGATGATAGGAAAGATAACGCGGTAAAGATTGTTTAATTGTTTTGCAATCTAGTTCTGATTCTCCAGAACATGGAACCAGAACAAAGTCCCCACTCACTTCCCTGTTCTTGCCCAAACACTCTCTAACTTCGACTACCAAGTCCCAGACTCTTACCAATTACTCTCCTACTCCTCCAACAGCAAAAGCATATATGAGGCATCTGTGCGATTCCGGTATTGATACTTTGCTTTTGCATAAGAAATAGCTGGACGTGGCCTGGGGGAAGAGGGGTATCAAGTTTCCAAATGGCTAGAAGCGTTCTCGTGGCCGAGTAACTCCAAACTGCCGATGAAGCACTGTCAAAGAAGCTGTAACCAAACGCACTAATCGACAATCCGCTTCATGTTTCATGCATTTGAAGCACACGATCAGTCAGTATTACACAGAACCTCTCAAAACTGATCGACTTAACCAACCATCTGATTGGGTGACCAATGACCGAACCTAAATTGGCCGGAGCTTGAGGCATATCGAAAAATGGGGCAAGAATTGCTTTATTAGTTTAGACCAGCACTCGGGAACACTTCGCCTGCTATCTGCAAGCAGTGCCCGCTACACTATTATCTTGGAATGGCTAACGGAAATTAGAGTGACCAAAGTTCATGTAGAAATGGATGATGAAACATGCCACAGAGACTATCTCTCGGATAATTTTCTCATGTAAAATTCGCGACTTAAAGGTTCTTAATTGCGGACATTTTCTTTGCACCATTCTCCTTAGAAACCAGACCCTTTTGAGGATGTTTTGGCAAAGTCAGGCAGCAAGAGGAGTTTCCGAATTTCACTGGTCCGGAGACATTTTATACCAGAAATCAACAACTCGCACTTACTGTCATTGTAGAAACTAGAAATCCATGCCCAGCTGCGATTTTAGTAACGCATCATCCCTGCCTACTGGCACTTGGCCCAGGCACAGGGTTGCACGGAGCTATGATCAAGGAAGGAAGAACCGAGGTTAATCAGAACAAAGCCACGGGGGGAAATAGTTAAGCAGGGGGATATCTCTGCTCTTTGAAGCGGGAAATAACAAAAGTAGAGCAATTATTCCCAAAAGAGACATATTCCTTCCATTACAAGGACAGAAATTGAGATCGCATGAGCAAGGGCAGCCAGTGTGTTAGACACAGGACATCTTGGCTCAACAGACATAAGACGCAACAAACAGTAAACAACATCATGAATTTGATAAAGACCAAGTACTTAGGCACGAAACAATCCTTGAGCAAGGCTCTCAGGCAAGTAATGCTTTAAACCGATGCATTTCATTCGGCCACTTCACAATCTACCATTAGATCATAGACACAGAGGCTGCGATTCCAATACACTACCTAAAAAGCATAATTTAGTTCTCAAAAAAAATTTGGCATGATAATTTGAAATGATGACCATAAGTCGCTAGCTCCTACTATCTTCACCACATAATTGGTATCCCAACTGTCATGAAGTTCAATGGCCTAAGCCTCACAGACGCAGGGTCAGATAATTAGCCAAAGTTTCATGCTGGACATCTCTAATCTTCAAAAGCAAAGTCTCCACAAAGATCAGATTGAAAAGCAGCCAAACCAAGTCTGCATTGGAATCTTGAAGGTATCAAAACATGGCCATATGCATAAAAGATAAGACTTGCACTATCCTAAGGCAACCCAACACTTAATAGAGAGCAAAGTGGCAGGAAAACCAGGCCTCAACCTAAGGTTAAACATCAGACTTCCATCCCCAGCTACGTGTGCTCTATCCGTAATCATGCGGCGCACATAAGCAGATACGGATAACATACAGAGAAACTAATCCTTGGCATAAACTTATAGCTGCCACAGTCAAAGCTTCGCCACTTAAACAACCAAACAGTCACGCAGACGCAGCACAAGCAACCCACAAACAAATATGTAAATATAGTCGCCCTCGCGTGCTCCCGGAACAGTGAAGAAGGCTGAAGGAAGACAGTCATCACGAGTGCGACACGGATTCTATTGCTTCAAGGGAACGAGTCATGTGGGAACTAAATGAATCCTCACTGACCAGATAGTGAAGCGTACACAACAGACGTAGAAAGCAGTTCTCAGACGACCATCAATATCACAGAGAGCATTAACCCAGAAATGAATAGCATCGCAACGCGGAAAGCGAAATCATCACAAGCACACGAGCGAGCAATCAGCATAGAGAATTACCCAAAAATTAAGCTCTCGGTCTGCATAAAGTAAACAGATCCAGATCCAATTACAACCAAGCGTCAAAATCATAATGGAAAGCGCATCAATTGTATATAATGGCAAACGGGGAAACCCTAAAAAGCTACCGCGAATGGAGAACCTAAGCGGTGAGCACGACGGCGCCGCCGGCCTCCTTGATCTTCTTCTCGGCGATCTTCGACACCAGCTTGGCCTTCACCACGATCGGCTGCTTCTCCGGGAGGACGCCCTTCCCGAGGACCTTGAAGAACCCGAACTGGGTGACGTCGACCACCGGGGCGGCGGCGGCGCCGGAGGCCTTGTCCTTCGCGTCCTGGGGGACCAGCGACCACAGCTTCTCGACGTTGACGATGGGGCAGTAGAACTTGTTGCGGAGCTTGTGGAAGTACCGCATGCCGACCTTGCCGAAGTACCCCGGATGGTACTTGTCGAAGAGGATGCGGTGGTGGTGCATGCCTCCGGCGTTACCCCGGCCTCCCGGATGCTTGCGGTGCTTGCCGATACGGCCGTGGCCGGCGCTGACGTGGCCACGCTTCTTGCGGTTCTTCTTGAAGCGGGTCGTCATTTTCTGGCGGACGGCGGGAGGAGCTCTCTCTCTCTCTCTCTCGGCGGCGGGGTTTGCCGGGGGAAGTGCGTGCGGCCGAGGCTCTGAGATGAGGGGAGGATGAGATTAGGGTTTGGTGGGTTCTTATATGGAGGGGTTTCGTTTGGTTGGCCGTTTTGTCCTCTAGGGTTTTGGGTATTTACGATCTGTGATTGGGCCTAGACCACATTGGGCTGGACCGGCTGGTTAAGTTTGTCCACTCTGTTTCCGAGTCCTTTTGCTAAATCCTTCCCGGCCCGCAACTTCTTCTTCTTTTTTTTTCTTTTTTTTTTTGGATCGAAAGCCTAATATTCAGCTCGTTTCATAGATGAACCTTTTTCTATTGAGTCTCATGTAAACGAAATTTACAACTTTTCATCGATATATAAAATATTAGCTTTATCAAAAATAAGGATGAGCATGGTCCGAATGGCGCGATTCCCATTTTAGATTTGAAAATCGTCCACTAAAAACTTATTTCCAAAAATTGGAACCGCAACTGCCCGTTAATTTCATGGATTCACTCAAAAACCGGATCGCCGGTCCAATCCAGTTTCCGTGTGAGTCTATGAAACCAATCCCATCAAGTTTCATGCGTTAGTCCTGTAATACATAATAAGGAATTACACAACGAGACCATCTTATCAAAAACACTACTGGTTAAAGCCAATGAATCGACAATATTAGCATGTTAAGAAGTGTGTAAACAAGAGTGTACTCATCAAACTTGTTATAAATTGGCAAAAGCATATGGTCATCTAATATAAAAACTAGTAAGTAGCTTAGGGATTTTGGATTTTTCATTATTTATATTAAAAATAAAATATATATTATATATTATCGGTTTGGTCTAGATGAGCGGTCTCACATTTGAAATCGAGAAACGGACCGATATCCATCGGTTTCAATAAATTGCAACAGATAACCAGACTTTCGAGCGGCCCGAGAGGTTTTCAATTCCTGTACACACCCCTAATCACAACCAAAACCAAACATTAAAGGCATATTTAGTAACCATCTTCTTTTTCTTTTTCTTTTTTGTTATTTTAACTTCAAAATAGAGTAAGAACAAAAATTCATTTAATAACATCAGCTAAACAAAAATAAAAATTCATTTGATAACGTCAATTAATTTTTTTACGCCCCAAAATAGAAAAGTGATCAATGAATAGACTTAGAATAAAAATAAGAAGTTAAAAAACTACCCTTTTGCTCTTAAGAACAGAAATGAAAAAATTATTTCTCAAAAAAAATTATTACCCAGAAAGAGAAAAGTTGCCACATACACCCTCATTGCGTCAATGAGGGTGATCTCCATTTCACATGATGGCGTTCTCATGAAGGCACTTTACCATTTACTGAGGAAAAACCACGCACAAAGGACAGATTGCCGCAACTCCGGCAAAGCTCGAAGCGGCGATAGAACGTACGACAAGGTGTACATAAACACAAGATCTACCCGGATGCTACCCCACGCAAATAGGCTAAGAACTCGAGTCATCGACCCGATTTTGCTCCACATTTAGCGGTCCGAGAGCAAGGAGAGAAGTGAAGAGAAATAAAAACATACATCTTTTTAGGCAATACAATACAACTATCTTCCCAACATCTGAAGCATCCGCCAACACCCCAATAATTCCGAGGGCACCAGTCGATAACAAATTCAAGAATTGCATTTGGATGTGAAGGACACAGTTCTTCACGAACTGGAAACTATATATCACGTGAGACTCGACACCGCCTGACCACAAAACAATTGGATAGATACATATCACGAGGCCCGTGGACATCATGTAATTCTGTAACTAGAGAGCTGTACCACTGCTGCTTCATCTCTGAAGGACGATGGCGGCTCCAACTAAGCCCAACCACACTGTCAAAGCCACCCAGAAAGCCCTGTTTTTCTCGAGTCCTACCGGAGGCCGCCACACCAGAAAGTCCCCCAGAAAATCTCTTGATGAAGGAAGTTGGTTGGTCGAGGGATAACTGCTGTTTTGATCCTTGTCTTTGTACTTATCACTCCAAGTTGCTGCATAACTGCAATAGCCACACAAAACACTCACCGTCATCAATGTTTATGTAGAGACAAGAATAGCAGCATATGCAATTCCCAGTTCTAGTTCACTGATAAGTTCAGGGCATGACATCACCAAAAAGCAGGAGATAGAGGGCTTCGAATGATCGATTGACCTTCATCAGTGCTATAAGAAACAACACAAGCAAAATGTAAACCCTGTCCACAACAACATGATAAAAGCAAACTTGACAGAATTAAGTTGCAAATTAGGATGGGATATACTTAGTACTTCCGCTGCACCAGTCAAGCCAACATTTGCTTGCTCAGCTTGATTTTTGTGTCCCCTCTAAAGCTTTGAGCTCAGATTTCCTCGGTTAGATATCTCAATTAATTCATTCAAATATGGTGCAGGTTAAGCCAACATAAAATCCATCAGATGAGGCATTACATATAGTAACTGTACAGACACCCCATTACCGTACATAAATAAGAGGTAGCCACACCATCCTATACAGAAAGCATATACGAAGTACAGCCCCACGTGGGGGAATGTCAATTCTGGCCAAGGAAGATTTCTTCATGGTTTTCAAGAGAATTCAAATAACATCAAGAGGAAGACTTGTCAATGAGGCTCTCGGGTGCTTTCAAAGAGTTGAGCATCAGCCTCTGAGTCTAGTCCCCAACATTGCCAGTAGAGTTGCCTAGAATGGAGTAGGCTCTCTCATACAGGTTAATTTTGTGAAATGGGTTAAGGTAACGACTGCTAAGTTTAAACAATCAAAGTTCAGGCAAGCAACCCACCAAACAAAAACAACTAATGACCAAACACTTCATTGAATTTTTGTTTTGGTGCCCACTTTTGAAATATTCTTCTGCAGCCTAAACCAATGGAATTTGGTTAATGAAGTCAAAAGTTAAGTGGGTTGAGAGGTTGGAGAATGTGGGAAGTGGTCATCTTGCAGTTGGAAAAATATAAGACACCACACTAGTGGAAGACTTCGTCAAAGGCACAGGAGAAGACAGAAAGGAATAAGAACTTATTAGGAGTTAAAATACATGCTGGAAGATATTTAAAATAATAGGAGTGGGTGAGATAAATATACACACGATCACGTAATCAAGGGAATGCTTATCACGAGGAAAATCGAATCAGCAGGAGAATGGGTTTAAAAGAATACTCAAAACAGAGGAGTGGACACACAGGCATTGAGACAAATCAAGCACTTTATCTTTTGCCTCTACATTTTCTGTAATTTTAAGATTTCAGCAATGCGGTCCGTTTAGATTCTTGTACCTTTGAATTTCCACTTTGTAGCTCATACAGGTTCTGATTTCCTCCAATGATGTCTACTGGATTTTGTGTTGCTACTTGAATTTTCAGTTCCTTCCAAATTACATATCTAGAAATTCACCTCAAGTAGTTGTACTTCATAAATCCAATTCCTTCATCCAATTTATTAACTTTTTAAGCACCGAATCTCATCTCTGCAACTTATTCATCCATCCACTCTGTACGTTGTTGGTTGGTTAAGTTAGCCACACGTCCATCCAAGCCCAATTCGTGCACTTTACGTGTCAATGTGGTATCAGAAGTAAATGCAGTTGTTTCTCCATCATCTAAAGTTCAAATTGACCCAGCACAAAGTCGTTCCACGAAACAGTTGCAGCCCAAACTGTGATGCCTATTTTCTATCTCCAGTAACATGGAACGAGTACTTTGCCTTCCTATTGTCATGATGCCTCATGTGAGACCGTGAGAGGTCTGAAATTGCAAGGGACAATCAGCGCAAATTCAAGATAACACAGTAATGTGAAGAGATGGAAATCTACCTGTCATAGCTGGATCCTATCAGCGGAATGGTAACCATCTCCTCCTGTGAAATTTTCAACTTAGGTGCTTGAAGGATATACTTGAGCTCTGCAGCTTGACGTCGAATGCTAACAATAGGGTGCTTCTTCTCCAACTGTTGATAAAGTGCAATACAATCTGCGTGACGATTATTAGCCTCATATGCCATTGCAAGCCATATCTGAATCTGGAGGCCAAAAATAACCAAACATCCGCATCAGTTCCCATGAACAGGGTATTAAGGATGTAGCATCGCATCATCCCATGAAAAGAGCACCAGGACATGCAGACTTTAGGGTATTAAACCAACCTCACCACCAAACAATGTAGGCCTAGGAATGATCGTAAGCGCACCCTCCAGGAACTCGATTGCCCTTCCATACATTCCTCTTCCGTAAGCTTTTTGACCCAACTCAAACATCAGCTGGGCTGTGGCTCGCCGCTCTGCCTGCTCTTTAGCCACCTGGCCTCCAACCGAAGAAGAAGCAACCATATCATCACCACATTCGACAGGGCACCGGTATCAAACAGAGCATAGCTCATGACATAGACATAAACGCGCAAACGCAATTCAATTCTCAAATCATCACGAACGGTAGAGAAACAACAAATTTCTGAACTATCCACTAAAGATACATTCAACAGAGCATCATTTCTCATCTTCATCTTATTCGAAACTAAAAAGTAATGCCAGCATCAGACAATCACATGAGGAACGAAATATCCTCAAGCAGCGACACAAATCGTCTCCGACTCGCGTCGAGCAACCGAACGCGTACGTAAATTAACAACAAGCAGAAGCCCCCTGCCTTTCTGAACGTAACAAACAACGTCAGGCTTCAGCATCAGCAGTTATAGCTTAAATCAAAATCGCACGTAAACGATCTAATCTAACCTTCTCAAGCTCCTTCCTGACTCTCATCTTCTTCTTCTCCTCCGTCTCCTCCCCGCCCTCGCCCTCCCCGCCCTCCTCCTCCTCCTCCTCCGCCCGGGCCTGCAGCTCCTCCGCCTTCCGCTCCAGCTCCTTCATCTCCTCCATCTCCTTCACCCGCCTCCTCATCTCCTTCTCCCAGTCGAACTCCTCCTCGTCCTCGCCGTACCCGTTGCCCCCGCCGCCGTTCCCGTTGCTGTCCTCGTCGCTGGACCCCGCGTCGAAATCGACCCCGTTCACCTTCGAATTGGCCTTGCCCCGGGCCACCACGGCCGCCCGGTGGCCCCAGCCGTCCCCGTCCACCTCGAAGCCCTTGGGGCCCGGCGCGGCGTGGTAGGAGGTGAAGTGGAGGGGCTCCCTCTTGGCCAAGCTCGAGACGACGTCGGGCAGCGAGGGGCGCGACTTGCGATCGGGAATCGAGGCTCTCGGCGAGTTCAGGTCGAGCAACAGGGCTATGTTGCCGAGCACCGCGGCCATGGCGGCTAGAGAGAGAGAGAGAGAGAGAGGGTAGAGAGAGAAGTGAGATATGGTTAGTCGCAGGAGCTGACTGATCGAGTGAAGAAGAAGAAGAAGCAGAAGAAGAAAGAGAAGAAAAGAGATATTTTAGGCGGTTGGGGATGAAAAGACGAGAGTGCCCTCACGGCGGCTCGGACGATGCGAGAGGATTCCGGTTCTCGGGAGGGTAGTATGGTCTAGGGGGAACGTGGAACGTGGCGCTTTGCGGGCAAGAGTCGTGCCGTGAACGAGGGATTGTTGAGGAGAGTAGTCTGCATGTGGGAAATCAGATCTTGACCGTCGAGCTCGATGGGTCCCGCGTGAGATCTATCAGATCCGACGGCTCATGGGGATGCTTGTGTTTGCCGTGAACGGTTAGCTGCTGCTTCGTCGCGAGCAGCGTGATTAGCTGGTTTAACTGAACACGGACACGTCACCAGGGGTTATCTTGGCGGAAAGGGAATTTAATTTACGGCCGCCTGTTCGTACAAATTAAGATGACTAAAAAATATATTTATGTTATAATTATATCCATTTTCAAGAAAATAAAAAAATGGGAGATTTATGAAATGATGGTCTATTCCCCCCTCCCTAGGTGATGTTTAAAATTTAGAATATAATAGACTCGTCGATTTACTCGCCAACCGTATATGTAGATAGCTGTGTGCAGTCTTAATGTAACTTAGATGATGTATGCATGTTTTCCAAGAAAAATAAATGTTTATTTTTTGTAATGGCTTAAGGTTGAAGTAACTGTCTAGATTAAATTTTAATCCTTTTTAGTTTTTACTTGATTTAATCCTCATAGCTCATGCAATTCTAATATATTCTTTAAATTCAAACTCATAAAACTTTCACAATATTTACGAACATCTTGAACGACACTTTTATGGGAGAAATTGGACGTGTTCGGTGTGACTTTCAAGAAAAACTTTTGAAGAAAAGCAAAAGAATTTAAGTGAAATAGTTTTTTATTTTTCCAAAATACAAATATTGTTTGGTAGAATGAAATTTAAAAATGTATTAGGAAATAATTTTGATTTAAAAATATTTAGTCACTCTCCAGCATTGGATGTGGGTTTAACAAGGATTTTTTTGAAATTAGACTCTAAGGTGACTGTAGATTCCGACTCGGCTAGAGATATTTTGATCCAAAACATTAGGGACCCATCACTTGTCTATCTCGTATATTCCGCTAAGGATATCACTATCATCTTCGCAGACTCACTAGCAAACATGGGCTTTAAGCAGCATTTTAAAATTCAACCCATAGGAATTATTAACCAATTTTGTTGGGTGACATGGTTTTGGTTTCTTTTCCTAAAAGTAGAGTCTTTCTAGTCTTCATGGAATACTCGTTTTACTAAAAATATATAAAATGATACGCAAATTCACATAAATTTTTCATAATTTTATAAAATTGTAATAATGTATTCAATTTTTGTGGGGAAAGTTTTCTTTTTGTTTGTTTTTACTTGTGAACAAACAAACTCTGAGTTTGCTTGATCGCTAGGCCATATATATGACTTTTCTCGTAAATGGGAGGATGAATAATTATTACAGATTTATGTTGAAGTACATGATAATATGTTTTTCAAATGTTTCCACTGATACCGAAAAAATGTCAAAGTATCGTAGTCAATAGTTTGGCCAATAGAAAGTTCTTATTGTTTGAATAGTATTGTAGGATTTATTTATTATTGTGTAAATATTAATTATTACTTTGATTTGTTAATTTGAGCTTGTAATAAATACAATTCTCGAAAAGAAAAAATAGAGTAAAAATGAAATCGGTTGAGGAAGCCGATGTTTTAGGTGTTTTTTCATCGTTTAGATCTAATAGATCTATATAATAACATTAACAATTTATTTTTAGTAGTTGATCATATTTTTTACTTGTAAGTATTTATATTTTGATATCTAATTTATTTTTTTTCTTTCATCACATTCATGAAAATTGATTGTGAAGCCCTCTTACGATTTTATCTCCCAATTTAAGCTTGCAATAAGAAAACTACTAAAAAAGGGGTAAACGATGGAAACCAGTTGTTTCCATTAGAAATTTGTGGTCCTCAGCAGACCGTCACTCCGTCATTTGATGGGGGATGGTCGGTCAACTAAAGCGCGTTTGGTAACGATTACATTCGGGAACCGATTCGAAGAAATGATTATTTTTGATTACATTAAACCGATTCGAGTAAAAACACGTGTTTGGTAATTGTCTAAAATTTCGATTACGGAATAAATTGCGTTTGATAACGTGTTTATTGATTCTATTCCAAATTATTTTTTTTAATTTTTAAATAATTTTTTCTACTTTTTTACTTTCTTTTCTTTTCTTTTTTTCCTTTTTTCATTTTTTTTTTCATTTTTTCTTTTCTTTTTTTTTTTTTCCTTTTTCTCCTATTTTTCTTCTTCTTCTTATGGCCGGCGACCTCACCGGAGCGTCGCCGGCCCTCGTGGCCGACCCTCGTCGGCCAAGCCTCGCCGCGGCACCTGGGCGAGGCTCGCCGGTGGACGAGCGGGCCTCGCCGGGGCTAGGCGAGGCCCGCCCGGCCACCGGTCAGCTAGGCGAGCTCGGCCGGTGGCCGGGCGGGCCTCGCCGGTGGACGAGGCGGGCCTCGCCGAGGCCGGGCGAGGCCCCCGGCCACCGGTCGCTAGGCGAGCCCGACCGATGGCCGGGCGTGCTCGCCCGCCCGGCAAGGCTCGCCGGTGGCCGGGCGAGCCTCCGGCGAGCTTGCCGGACCTCGCCTTGGCCGGGCGAGCCTCCGGTGAGCTCGCCAAACCGGCGCCGGCGGCGGCGGCGGACGGCGAGGCGGTGGCGGGCGAGCCTCCGGCGAGCTTGCCGGACCTCGCCTTGGCCGGGCGAGCCTCCGGCGAGCTCGTCGGCCGGCGGCATGGCCGGCCGGCGGCGGGCGGACGGCGGCGAGCGGTGGCGGGCGACGGTCGTGGGATGGCCGAAGGAAAGAAAATGGGTTTTATTGTGTTGATTCTTTTTCTGATTCTCGGACGTAGAATCAAATTTTTTTTTATTCTCAAATCTCCTCCAAAACTGATTCTGGGAACAAAATTGTTCCCGAGAACAAAAATTTTACCAAATGCGATTCTCGTCCCAAACTGATTCTGGGAAAAAAAATCGGGAATCGATCATTTGTTAGGCAAGTTGCCAAACAGGGCCTAAGCTTTTTCCTTTGGTCACTCTCAAGCATTGGATATGGGTTTAACAAGGATTATCTTGAAATTAGACTCGGCTAGAGATCCTTGATCCAAAACATTAGGGACCCATCACTTGTCTATCTCGTATATTCCGCTAAGGAAATATTTTTTGCGGACTCACCAGCAAACATGGGCATTGAGCAGCATTTCAAAATTCAACCGATAGGAATTATTAACCGCTTTTGTTGGGTGACATGGCTGTGGTTTCTTTCCTTAAAAGTTGAGTGCTTCTAGTTATGATGGAATACTCACGTAAATCAACATAGCTTTTTCATAATTTTGTAAAATTTAAATAATGTATTCAACTTTTGCAGGAATTTTTTTTTTTTTTTACTAATAAACTGTGGGTTTGCTTGATTGAAAGACCACATTTATGATTTTTCGCATAAATGAGAAGATAAAAAATTATTGCAGATTATGCTGAACTACATATTAATATGTTTTTTCAAATGTTTCCTTTGACACCAAAAAATTGTTCAAGTATCATAGTCAATAGTTTGGCCAATAGAAAGTTATTAGATTAAGCAATGGACTCGATGCAATCGTCAATATAACAAAATAGTGGATGAGATAGTTGAGTCCATGTAATTATTAATATAATGAATATGATATAATGGTCAAGCAATGGAGTTTTAGTAACCGTGTGTCACTGTCAATTGTAGATTATAAATATCCATTGTGTACTCTTTTGTGATAAACACCGCTAATCAATCGCATAACTTCATTTTTTTTTGCAATTTATCTCTTATCTTTAAATTCTAATACATTTAGTTCTCCTGAATAATTATTCTTACTGCTCACACCTTTAATTTTCTTGTCAATTAATTCCTTATAAAAAAAATCAACAAATAACCCTTCCCAACCTTGGTCGGTTGATATTGATCGTTCATTCAATAGTTTTTTTCATGAAGAAAAATAAGCGAATACTTTTGCAATATAATACTCTTTCGCTGTTAAGTTCAACGGTCTGAATGTGACGCCCGGTTTCCAATGTTCGGTAAGCGACTTCGAAGTCAGCTCACATGCATCACCCCGTCGGCTGTCTTCCCTTCCTCGTGGGTCGGCATGGCGCCACCGGAGGAAGTGGGGAGTTGTCTGAACCCCTGCCCTCTTCTTCTTTTGTTTTGTTTGCTTATTTCAGTTAAAGTTCCACTTCCACTTCCCTTCGTTCACACACTTCCACTCGAGCCAATGAAACCAAAACCCAACACCGCAGCAGCTCCCATTCGGGCCATTCCCCAATTCTTCATCCTCCTTCTCCCCCATTCGACGAGAATGAAGTCCAAGGTCCCTCCTCTCTATTCCCCTCTCTCTCTCTATCTTCATCAGCTTCTTTTCTTTTCTTTTCTTTTCTTTTCTTGTGCTAATACGTTTCTTGATTTGGTCAGGCAGCGGAAGCGGGTCTCTGGTCGATTTGGCTATCTGGGTTGATGCTCGTTGGCCTCTCCCTTTACGCCACTCACAAGTTGCCGGCCGCGAAGGACCGGATCAAGAGCCCGTTGCTCAACCGCAAGGTGTCCGCCGACCGGGCCGGGCCGAGCATCGCCATATTCGCCGCGCCCGAGCCCTTTGCCGGCTCGGTCGGAGCCGCGCAGCGCGTCGCGATCCGCTCGTGGCTCGGGCTGCCCTCGCGAGTCACGGTGGTGCTATTCAGCCGACACGAGTCCGTCGTCGCCTTCGCGGCTGAACTTGGGCCGCGTGTCTTGGTCGAGCCCAATATCGATTTTACGTAAGCGCGGCTTTGCCTTTTTGCTGTCTTTTTCAGCTCCTAGATAGGTATTGGCCGATGAATTTAACTTGTGTTGTGTCGACTGTTTTTACTGTAATTGTCTGCTTCTAGGGCTGTGTTAGCTGATCTGATTGGCTGATATTTCTATCTGGAATATCCATACTGTTTGCCGTGCTTCATTAGGCGACAGATCAAATGCCATCGTGGCCCAATTTCTCCTAAAGATTCTCTAGTGGCTCAATGATCACCATGTAGTATTTGTGTACTTTTTCTATGTAATTGAACGATGTCATGTCAAATTTTCAATTAAGAGGTGAACGTTAGGTGGTTGGTTCCTGATTACACATCTCACATGCTTCCTATGACCTGCCTTCCAATTAAGGGACTTTTGGCAGCATGGAATAAAAGGTTGGAGATGACAAATACGGGCATAGTTGAATGGTCCTCAAAGAGATTTCTTATCACAGTTTCTAGTAGCCTGATATGTGTTTGTATCTTTCCTAGGTTTCTGGGTACCCCATTCTTTCATTCCATGGTGGCAAGGTCGCAGGAATTCGCATCGGACATATGTGTGTTTGTCCATCCCAAGACCATCCTACTTACCAACTTTGTTTCGGCACTGAATTTTGTCCATGAACTTGATAGCGACTGGTTCCTTTTCGCTTCCCCGCATAACCTCTCATATTTCCCATTTTACTTGGACAAAGATGGGAAACATTGGCTGAGGGAGGATGGCAAGCGGGTCAAAATGAAGGAGGTACGACGAAGCCTAACTTAAATCGGAAGTTGCTGGCTAATGCTGCTCATGTGAAAAACCTAGACTAAGATTATGCTCTATTTCATTAGTTGCAGGAGGTTATCACTCAGAATTCGCAACCTAATAACAATGAGGGAAGATTGATCATGGCATGGAACAGAAGGGATTTTCCCTTGCATACTGGAACACTTCCTCCTTTCTTATATGGGAAGGGAATACACAACCATTGGGTCATTAATGAGGTTGCATCGTCTGAACTGAGGTTTGTGCTTGATGCTAGTTGGAGTATTTCAAGTTTCTATATGACTGATCCTACACCTCAGTCTAATAAGTGTGGGGGCTGTTCTGGTGATCCAAGCATTGAGGAAAGAAGTTGGGAATGCGCTGGCAATTCTCTTCTAGGAGCACTCTATGGATCATCACTTTTCCATGAAGCTAAGCATTCCAGTGTGGTGAAACTACTGAGATGCAACGGCACATATCTATTTGCTGACACGTCTGACAACATCGTCCACATATTTGGGAATGCAAAAGCATTTGGCTTGCTTGAAAGGAGGATCTTGCATTTTTGGAGAAAGAAGAAGCTAGCAGCCTGTGCTAGGGATGTTAATTCATCGCATGGTGTATTTAATTGGTCCCTAAAAGATCAGTTGAAGCCATCAGTGGGATTGGATTATCCATTCACGTTGGAGTCACTCCTCTCGATAATTGCAGACAAGAATAGGACAATTGTGCTCGGTGTTGCTGGATTTAGTTATAAGGATATGTTGATGAGTTGGGCTTGCAGACTGCGGGGCCTCAAGATGACAAATTTCATTGTCTGTGCTCTTGACGATGAAACTTATGAATTTTCAGTCTTACAAGTATGACAGTTCCAGTTTTTTGTCCCTTGCTGTGTCCTTACTATTCATCTTCAATACCTTTCTTTGTCCTCTGTGGTCTTAATAGTCACTATTGAATCTTGCTGCCATTGCATACCAAAGCTGGAAAATTTGGGTAAATATGTAGGTTGGACTGAACCATTATATAGCAAATCGATGGTAACATGAGTCCCTCATGAAGTTGATTCTTATTCCTCTGTGCGTTTGTCTTCTCAATAGTACTTTCAAGATATAATGATAGATTGTTTTAAATTTTAACCCTCCATTACTTTAAATAGAAGTGGCTAGAAATCAAGAGTATTCAGTCATTTGATTGAAGGAACACGGATAATTGGATGTTTCTGTTGCCTGAGATTTGTTGCCACTTTATATTTTTCATTGCACGAGTTTTGTGCTTGCTCTCTGAATTTCATCTACTCTTTTTTACTGCTAGGGGCTTCCAGTTTTCAGGGATTCATCAGCTCCAAATGATACTAGCTTTGATGACTGCCACTTCGGGACAAAATGCTTTCAAAGGGTGACCAAAGTGAAGTCCAGAATAGTTTTGGAGATACTCAAGCTAGGATATAGTGTACTACTTAGCGATGTTGATGTCTATTGGTTCAAGGATCCATTACCACTGGTCTCCTCATTTGGTCCAGCTGTTCTCGTCGCACAGTCTGATGAATTTAATACAACAGGTATTATGTCCAAGGCTTGTGCTTCCACTCACCGCATGAGGTTATGCAATTTTTTCCCAATCATTTCAAAATTATAATGAAGGGAGAATTTTATGTATCAAATTAAAGAGAACAAAAGGACAATAAGATGTTGATGTTATTCTTCTTCCACTTGTGAGGAAGATCATTGTTTTAGCTGTAAGGCTGCTGCTAATATTAGCGCTTCTAATAACTTAAATTTCTATAGGACCTATTAACATGCCCAGGCGCTTGAACTCCGGCTTTTATTTTGCTCATTCTGATGTTTCAACAATCGCTGCTTTGGAGAAGGTGGTAAAGCATGCTGCTAATTCGGGCCTATCAGAGCAGCCGAGTTTCTACGATACATTATGTGGGCTAGGGGGATCCAATCGCTTGGGTGATAACGCATGCTTTGAATCCGAGACAAATTTGACCGTTCATTTTCTGGACAGAAATTTATTTCCAAATGGTGCATATGGAGGACTTTGGGAGGAAAGAGATGTCAGAGAGGCCTGTTTGAAGAAGGGTTGTTTTATCCTTCACAACAATTGGATTAGTGGAAGAAGGAAGAAGCTGGAACGTCAGGTGTTATCTGGACTTTGGGAATATGATATTGGCACAAGGAGGTGTCTGTTGAGCTGGCATTAAAAGGAATTAGCAAGTACACCGTAATACCCGTAGGTGCTTTTCCTATCTGTCTCTTGCAGACCTTGGTTTTCACGAGGAAGAAAATTGATTAGAGATATTATTTTACCATCCATGATTGTGATTGGGGTAAGCATTGGTTTCATCGCCGAAACACGTTTGAAGATGTTAAAACAAACAAAGCCGGCCAAGGGAAAGGCCAGAAGGTAGCTGCCACTGTGAGGAATCAGGGACACAATGTGATGCCAAATCACAGTTTTAAGTAATTCTGGTTCGCAACCAGTTACTGCATAGTGATCAGCTATGCTGAAGAACTGCATTAATTTGCTGGGGCTAGTCTCCCACAAGGAGCCCCCCTCAACAGCGAAAAGGGCCATTGCTGGAGCGTCCTTCTCACTGGAAATAAGCATACAGTTCGGAGATATTTCTCTGGGCTCACAATTGAATGATGTCTCTGTGAGAATAATCCATGCAGGTGGGCGAATCGAGCTGTACCAAGATGTGATTCCTGCATCCTATGTGATGGAGAAAAATCCTGGCATGTGCGTTGCACTACCGGAAGTTTTCAGGAAGCCCCACGAATCCATATTGAGTCCGGAAGAAGATTTAGTACCCGGCAGGAAGTACTTTATACTTCCATCCACCACTGTGAGCAAGCTGAAGCGCAAGTACCAAGAGAAAATGAAAGCCAAAGAAGCTGCTGCTGATGAGACAAAGTTGGATGTGAGAACCAATGTCGACCCAGGCAAAGCACCCATTGAGCAACCCATTTGCTTGGCGAAAGATTTTTACACCTCAAAGGACCGATGGTCAAGATGTTCGAGGAGAAAGAGGGGCATCAAGAAGCAGCCTTTTGTACCCCCTATACCGAGGGCAAGAACATTGCGTTCGATGACATGGGAGCCGAGCCTGTCCTCCGTACAAGAGCTCTCTCCATGATTCTCTTTTGTTTCAGGGCCCCCGGAGTCCATGGTTGTTGACGTTTACATACTTCAATTGCAAATTTTGTACTTCTCAGAGATATCAGATAAGCGATTTTTCTTTTATTCTATGTTGAATGATCCAGACAGTCTCAATTTGTTGGACAACAAATTATCCATTTCCCGTGTATGCCTCCATATTTCTGTTTTGTTGTTGCCCTGAAACATCTAACAGCGTGTTAGTGTTATTGAAGTACAAGTAGTTGCACTTGATCGCAGCTAACTGGATGTTTTTCCTTCTTCTTCTCTTGGTTTATACGACCAAAATGCCCTACTGCTTTAGGAGTTGAAGGTATAATCCTTCCTCCCTCTCCACGTGCCCGCTCACACCATATGGTTTAAATCATCATTTAATCCAGTTTATGTTCTTCTGTTAATGCATATCAAAGCACCACGTTTCAGTCTATGAACGAACCATTTTGATTTTTCCCACTTTTATCAGCCTTTTCCATGCAATCTTAGACATTCTCAGTTTTCCATCTGATGCACGTTCTGATGTTCGCAGCATTTTGCTTTGCCTTCGACAAAAAAACTGGCTTCATCAAGCAGAATTACCAGAAAATCAGTGCCTTTTTCTCTACTTGCTCTGTCCAGAAATGAATCATACTTTGAATAATTATAAATATTCCACCGTTTATGCACTGGATTCTGAAGCGACCTCATACAAGATCTGGAAAATTGGATAACTCTATGCAACAGCTACATTGATTTGGATGGTTATCCCATTTGATTGTAATTCAGCAGGGAGAAAAAAAGACTGCTTCAGTTCCAGACAAAATCATTTGGAACTAGTACAGAACCCGATTCAACCATTTTAGTTTGATACCGATAAAGTAATCTAGTAAGCAGACCAGAAGACAGCAATGGGATAGTTATCTACATTGGTAATTTTAAGGAAGCTGTGTATCTGTCAATCTCTGCTCACAAAATGTATGACAATAGCTTTGTCAATATCCACGTATAGAACACGGCAAAGACAGCGCCAACTGGAATCGTCACAGCCCAAGAAACCACGATCTCTTTGACAGTTTCGGCTCGAACACTGTTAAGCCCCCTCGCAAACCCCACTCCCAACACTGCACCAACAAGCGTGTGCGTGGCTGAGATAGGGAGGCCCAGCTTCGAGGCAAACAGGACCACTGAAGCAGCCGCAAACTCGGCTGCAAATCCACGAGTTGGTGTGAGCTCTGTTATCTTCTTCCCTATCGTTGCAATCACTCTGTACCCCCACATAATAAGGCCTGCCACAATGCCAAAGCCTCCCCAAGCAAGGACGTCAATGGGGATAACTATATCAGCGCCAGTAGCACCGCCCTGGAGGATGGATAACGCACTGGCAAGAGGACCGATCGCATTGGCGACATCATTTCCTCCATGTGCAAATGACATGAAACAAGCCGAGAGAACCTGCATGTACCCAAAGACCCCGTACACTATTTCCAGCTGAGCACCCGTCGGGCCTGCAATTTTTGACAGAAACCCAACATCTCTATTGACCATGGATTCCTCTGGCTTTGGTTGGGATGGATCAGTTTTGTCAAGGAGGTGGCCGAGTTGTTTACGGATCATGCGGTTGACGAGGAAGGCCCCGGCTGTGCCACAGGCTAAGGCCTGGGCTAGGGCCAAGGGAATAGTCTTGCTAAGCGGGAATGCCGCAAAGGAGATTCCTGTGACACTGAGGAAAACCGCGATGGGAGCAGCGGCTGCGGCTGCTTGTCCTGGATTCGGAGCACTATAGACAAACTGCATAAAACAGAGGCAATATCAATGAGGCCATGTTCTCGAAAATTCGTGTTCGATTCACTTCACTTGGTTATTATCTGGACGGTAACCCTATAAACTATTCCTGTCTCGTGACTAGTTAAAATTGGCAAAGATGCCCACAATACTCGTTGAATTCCATTTATCACTTCTTTTCACAATCTTTTTTTTCACCATGATCTTGAAGGCTTCATACCAAGAGCTGAAGTCTTACCCTCCTGATGCATTTGTATACAATAAATGAGACCAATGCCCCCATTAATGGCGAGATAACCCATGATGATGTGACCCTCACGACTGAATTCCAGAAGACGGCGCCTGCTCCTCCATAGACGAGGCCAAATCCAACCATCGAGCCGATTATGCAGTGTGTGGTCGACACCGGCCAACCATAGAACGATGCAACCTGTTTTAAAGATGGTCAGTCTTTTCAGGGCTGAAAATAATGTGTGATTCCATAGGCATACTCGTGGCAACTACTTCAGAGGGATCGTTCTGGAGAGGCTCCAGCTACAGATGAATGAATAGAGGTGCAAATCATGAACTTACTATCCGCAGTTATAATCACCCTGAAGTTTTCATATCCAAGATGGACTAGACCATGAAAGTCGGGAGTAGATCCGCATGCCGTATGACTAAACATCTTTTACATCACCTGATCATCAACTCCCAAATCAAATACGACCATGTGTCTCTTCAGGATTCAATTCAAATTATTCTGCTTTCCCCTCACGGAATCACTCATTTCAAAGGTTCAGTACTCTTTTGTTCTTAATGTGTCACAAGTAAGGTTATAAAGCCATGTCGCTAATTTCCTAGTAATTCTCTGGAATCCGGAAGATCTTTCAACATATCCTGGGATTTTGCTGTAAGGAACTCCATTTGGCTTGTGTCTGGACATCAAAGATACCATGGATAAAATTGCCATGTGTCATTGAACTTGGCAATTTGACTATAAAATTTAACGGAAATTGATTCAGGGTAAATTTATCTCGAGTGTACTAATTTAAGATTTTTTATGATAAAAAAAAATTAGTTTAAAGCAAATTTGTCATAGTTATATTATATCGGGTTTTTTGTAATATTAACCATTTATTTTTTTAGACTTTAAGTCGGAGGAGAAGGAGCTTTTAAACAACAAGATGTGTAGAAGATGTTGGGCATGAAAGGGGAAAAAGGGATTTTAAGGATTCGGAGGCATGGTTGATTTGATTTTAGTATAACCGATCGATTCCATTGTTAATGTGGTGGGCATCCCAATCAGATTTACATGGGAATTCTAAACTGCCACGATGCACCCGAAAAACGATCACATGATATGCCACGCAAAATGCCCCTTTTTTCCTAGATTGATGACAATGCCCATCGAAGCATAAGTGTAGTGCCAATGTGCCTAGAAGCCTGTGATGAAGCCCCTACGTTATTCTCGTCCAGCCGCACCATTGCCTTTGCATTCATCCTTGATTTTTTTACCCAAAATGCGTACTGGTCAAAGGGGCTGGTTTCACAAATTCTTTGGTTAATGGGGAAGGAGATATCTCACCACAGAGTAACCAGAATTCTAAAACGGACAAAAACCAAAAGGCTAATGGAAGATATGCTTTAACAACGGGCCTGACAGACTATAAGCCGGCATTTAGATAAATCGGTCATACTCAAAACTGGATAGAAGTTCCACGGCATCATTTAGTAGATCAAAAGATATGGAAGATGTAAGAGCGGCAACAACAGTCACAAACCTGCAACCATGTGCCGGCAGAGGCCAACGAAGAGAGCAGGCCGGCGAAGAGCAGAGTGTCCTTTCCCTTGAAGACGTCGGCGACGAGGATGCCCTTCTGCATGGTGCTGGTCACGTGCGTCCCTATCAGCAGCGCCCCTGAGAACTCCAGCACGGCCGCCGTCAGCACCGCCTGCCGCAGCGTCAGCGCCCCCGACCCTACCGACGTCCCCATGGCGTTTGCGACGTCATTCGCCCCGATGTTCCACGCCATGTAGAACCCGAACAACAGCGTCCCATATGACAGCGCCCGGGTCTTCACCGCCATCCCTTGGCCCAGCGACCTCATCGCCAGGGGCAGCAACAGCGCTGCGAAAGCGATGCATATCGAGATCGCTGATGCCGTCCTGGAGGATATGCCAAAGGCCTGCGCCATCCCGGGCGAACCGTCACTGTCGGGGGCGGCGTCCGAGGAAGGGGCGGCTCTCTTGGGTTCGACAAGCCCGATTCCTTGCTCGAATATCTCCTCGCCTTCAGCATCAGCAAAGGAGGATACGGAGGCATATGGGTGTGCTGGTCGGAGATTTCGCAGGCGAAGCGGGTGGGGTTTTAGGGATAAAGTTTCCTTCTTCGGAAAGCTCGGTTCGGGGGGGAGCGAAGGGGGGTGATGCTTGGGGAGATACAAGTGAGAAGGCGTGATGGTGTTTATCGTGGAAGACAGGCAGTACGAAGTATTCATTGCTTTAGAGAGAGGGGGAGAAGAATGTGGTGGTGCCGGCCGGAGAGGGATTACTCAGGTGAGTTCTTGGCCATGGGAGGCGGAGGAGAAGAGAGAGAAGAGTAGGTGGTGGTGGTGGTGGTGGTGGTGGTGGTGGTGGAGGAGGAGGAGAGATGGAGTTGGAGATGGGGATGGAGGATGTGTTGGCATCGTTTTGGAGGGAGAGTCGGAAAACAGTTTGGCAGTTAGCTTCGGGGGAACTGATAGGAGGGAAGGGAGGGAGTGGTGGTTGTGGTTGCATGGAGGGGCCACCTTTGAATCTTGGACCCACAGAAAAAGTTCGGAAAATATTCAAGAATATTCAGTGGCCTTCCGCGACGAGAGAAGGGGAAAAATTCGGGCACCATATCCCCGTTCGGATAACGTGATTTGATTCCATCCCTGTCCACATTCTACCAAATTCCACGGGTCGGACGAGCAGCAAGGTTAGGCACCACAAAACTTCCTTGCCGATGCAAGACGTAAGTGGAAAAGAGAGGATGTAGTTTGGTAGCTCTGAAAGCTATCAAAATTTAGGGGAAGCTTGCGTGGACATCGTTTGTAACTCTGTATTATACTCACCGGTGTGCAATTAACGTAAATGACGGTCTGCTTCTCTGTCGCTCACCGTTCCCGAGTGTAAGCTTTCTCGATTGGAAATAAGCGCCGAAAAACTAAAATTGCTGGCTGTATCATACATAATCAGCTTAGCATGACCAATTGCGACCGTAGGAAGGGCATCAAGCGCTTCGTCTCGGCTGCTCGACATTGCTTGAAATGTAGTTGGTAGGTGCGAGATGCGGCATTGTTGGTAAGTGTGGCCTGGAAGTTAGCTGATGGGAACAAGGGTGTTGTGATGCATAGCGTTGCCTGACGGAAGTAGTTGGTAGCAACGAGTAAGTAGTGGCAGACGGGTTGGTTGGTTGCACAATCAAATGCTCCTCCTTCTTGGATCTGATTTACTCTAGTCTAGTGCAAGCACAGACAAGGCCTTAACCGACGAACGTCCCCACACCCGGACATGGACCGAGCCCATTTGCTGTGCCGCCTGAAATTGCCCCAAAAAGTAGAAGTTGTTGTGTGCTGCACTTAATTTAACTTTTGTCCAATATGTAATTTATGGTTAATTCTCGATGTAAAATTAATAAAGTATTTTCCATATGAACTGCATCCATATCAAAATCGTAAATATTGATCCGTATGTTAATTTGATGCCTTTCAAGTCATTTATGTATTTCCAAACTTACGTGATCAGAGAGTTTCTCTTTTTTCTTCCCTCACCAGCTTCATCCCTTATGTAGTTCATCAATTTAAATAGGTGGTGTCCCAAATTTTTCAGCGATGTCTCAATAATTAGAAAATTTGCGCTTAAAAGATTAAAGAACAAGATTTCACCCCCTGCATATTCACTCATCTCGCTAACACGGATAATAGACACGTTTTGATGACAAATTATTGCAAAATAATTGTATATGATGCTATTCTCTTGGTGACACATGCACATTCTGAACACTAGTTCATAACTCTAATCAAATCGCGAAATAAAATACTCGGTGATATTCTTTTCTCATCACTGTACTTGATATATGCCTACGATCCAGGTGCATATGGTACCGATGGATCCGAGTCTCTCCATCACGTGAGTCACACGTGATCTCCGCCATATCCAATGATGACCGGAACCAAACAGGGCTCATGTGCATTGGCCGTGAGCAAAGTGGGTCAACAGGGAACGAGTTTGATCCACACAGGCCCAAAACAATCTCGGCCCATACCCCCAAACATCCTCCTCGGCCTTTCGGCGGACGAGTCCCACGACCGAGCCCCCTGGTCCATCATCGACATCCAATATTCTCTACAGTTGAGAATAGTGCTATTTCTCGTCATCACTCGGAAGGGCTTGTTGCGACTCCCGACATCTCTCTCTTATCGCTACCGAACTAGTAAAGTGAATCCATTTACGCGGCGAGCAAGAGAGAACTTTTCGAACGGCGAGGGACAAAGGGGAAAAGCACGGGGAATTTAGCTCTGCGAAGCGTTCGAATTCAGGAGTCGGCTTTTATGTATGAGGTCACGAGCAGATGAAAGTAAAGGATCCTGGTAATAGAGAACAAAGATATCTAATGCCAGAAGGCCAAATTATTCCATCGGTTCTTTCTGCCTGAGCCATATGGACTGTATGGGATTCCTACTTTCCGGATTTTGGGAAGAGTTATATGAATGGTTGACTCCTTTCTTTATCCAGAAATGACACTCATCCTTTTTTTCCTCCAGTGATGTGGATCTAACCCCTGGCATTTTTATTTTTCGATTAATATCACAAAAAATCCCGCATTGATATATTTATTACAAATTGACTTCAAGCTAATTTCTATCACCAAAAACCCAACCCGACATATTTGTGACTACTTTACCCTACATTAATTTCTGTTAAATTAGATTAATCACGAAAAATCACAAATTAATACATCTGTAACAAATGGAGAGTAAAGTGCTAAACCGGTACACCCATCAACTATTATATATCATTAAACTTAGTAATTTGACGATAAAATTTGACGGAAATTAACGGAGGATAAATTTGTCCCAAATATTCTAATTTGAGGTTTTTTATGGTAAAAAAATAATTTAAAGTAAATTTATTATGGTATTATTATATTGGATTTTTCGTAATATTAACCGTTTCTATTTTTAGGCTTTAAGTCGGAGGAGGAGGAGCTTTTAAACAACAAGATGTGTAGAAGATGTTGGGCATGAAAGGGGAAAAAAGGGATTTGAAGGATTCGGTGGCATGATTGATTTGATTTTGGTATAACTGATCTATTCCATTGTTAATGTGATGGGCATCCCAATAAGATTTATATGTGAATTTTAAACTGTCACGATGCACCGATGGACGAATAACGATGACTATCATATGCCACGCAAAATGCCCCCTTTTTTTTCCTAGATGATGACGATGCACATGGAAGCATAAGTATAGTGCCAATGTCCCACCAACTTAACTGAAATCCCTAGTGACCCAAAAAGAAAAAAAAAAAAAAAGTGTCTAAAGTACCCGATTCCTCAACCTGCTCTTAGAGAATGTGAAAAATGTGGAAATTGGGCAGCCATCGACGCATGCCTATAAAAAAATAGAAGAGAAAAACACACGTTGCCAAAGAATAAAGGGGTGGCTTCCTCTTGATGCGCGGGTGCTTCTAGACAGCACAGTTGCCTGTCCTATGATTCGTGTCAGGAGCAACCTAATTAGCATCATCCTCCGACATATGCGCCCCCCACCCCTAAAGGCGATACGCAAAATGAAGGAATCGAGTTCGTCCACCGAGCGAATATCGACCAAACGCCTTCCATCCATTGCACTTTGTTTCTCTTCGTTTCGAATGTGGAGAGATCGAAAACGACCATGAGATACCTCCCTGGTCAAACACCAAAATGTCCGTGAGAAAGAGGGTACGTTATTTAACGTCTTCTCCATTAGAAGTTTCATAGTTGGATATCTATAAGATCCGAGTTCTACTTAATTTGAGGTGAATTTGGTAGTGACAAACTGTTGAGAGATAATTGTTATTTTAAGTAAAGAATAGAGATGATCTTATATTATGAAATTTTTATCCTCATCGATTAAAAAAAAAAAGAGGACATTTTAAAACTTCATATCGTTTCTTACAACATTATGTCTCTCCAATTATGTCAGAATCTAGTGCACAATCACAATGAATTAGAGAATAAAAGTAAAAAGAAAAAAGGTTTTTATCCTAGTTTTCCCTTAAATTAAAGCTACGTTCAGCAGAGGATTCCATTATAATTAACATATTGCATCTCTTTATTACAACCCTCAATTACAAGAGAAATATATTATATATCAAGTAACTATTCATAAGCCCAAACTTAAATTACAAATAAAATATTGGCTCAAACTATAAAAATCTTTGATAATTTGGGGGCGATGCCCATGCAACCCCGTCAATGTAGCTTCTGGGACCCTCACCAGCTCACCCAAAGAGCAAGACCTTGTACATTCCCATCAATGAAGAGTATGAACCACATCCCAATAAATTATCCAACTCCCACTCTCTTATCCACTAGTAATCTTGATTTAAATATGTAATTTTAACTTCACCCAACTGCCAATCATGGAGCTCTCTTGCCTCTCTCTCTCGTTCTCTGTATCTACATCCATCATTAGTCTTGTCCATCTTCATCGTATGGACTCCACTTTTTCAACATTTTATTTTGGCCTTCATCTTGTTTTTCAAAGTCCAAATAGTCGGAAGATTCTGAAGACTGTCTTAGAGAAAGAGAGAGAGGGAGAAAGGAGGACCACCCATGTTCCGTCTTCCCATGGGCAGGAGGGCATGGTCCTCCCTGGCTCCTCCTTATCTTCGGAATCGCCGAGAGCATATTCTGATGAAGCGGTGGAGGATCAAACCCCCTCGACGTGGGAAAGAAAGAACGTCATTTCAAGTGGCGCGCCGATGAGGGATCGGATGCTTGGTTTGGAAATGACGCGCTCATGTCCGAAACCCAGCTTTTCTCGTTGAAATCAACTTCGAGAGCTCCTTATTCGTCGTACGTGGACGGAACGATTTGCAATACGCTTTTTAAGAGATTTGGAAACAAAAGATTTTGAATAACTCATGTTATTAAAAAGAAAAGAAAAGGTTTTCAAGACATGGTGTGGGAACAATCTAAGGATTGTATGCGAACATACGAGGTCATTGCAGTGATCCCATGCCGAGATTGCCAAATCTATGGTTGTCCTAAAACCCTAAATTGACGGAAAAGGAGGACGATAATTCAATTAAAAGAAGAAAAAGGCAGGAGAGCCCTCCGAGTTTCCGGAGTAAAGCATTGATTGTGAAGGAAGCTGTGGATTGTACTTGGGTTCCAAAAGTTCAGTCCCTCCCCATTCCTTCCTGTAGTCCGGCAGAGCGCAGGGCCACTAGTCTCAGCTGTCCCTCCTCCTGCCATTTCCCCCATTGGCCCACAAATATTCTCCCTTCGTACCTCCCACGATCATGTAAACCCATTTGCATCGGTCGCCACATTACTCCCAACTTCGCTTTCCCCTCTTTCACTTTTTTGGGTCATCAAGGCCTGCTTAATCTACATCAAAGCTGCTAAAAAAACAAAATTATTACTTGAAATTTTTTAAAAATTGTGGAAAAAAGTCATGTCTGTAATCTGCATGTCGATATTTGAATGTCCATGGTTCAATTTGATTTAAACTCTATTTCATTGACTGTTCGTAAATAAGATCACTAGCCTCCGTGGAAAAATAAATATATATGATTGATAGTACACATGAGAACGATGAGGTCAACTAGTAAATTATCAAATGTTAAATCTATCAAACGAGTGGGTCAAGTCGAAAATTGTCCAATCCATATTATCTCTTTAACCATATTTTGACCCATTTTTATACAATATAAATCTAATTATCCATATTCGACCCAACACAGAACCAACTAGATCTCTATTACTAAAACACTTCATTATTTAACCTAATCTAGAAATCTATACCCAAATTGATATGAAGTCCGGAGCAAACGAGCGTGAGATCAATTGAAAGCAAGAAAAAATGAAAAGAGAATTATCAAAATGGTTGGGTCTAATCACCGCCTGCGGTGACCTAACTAGATAAGAGCCCCCATGACATCTACCCAATTAGGAGGGGTTCAAATCTCGCAAGACGCATGTGATCTTAAGCGCGATGTTGGGGTGGTGGGTACTCCGCTAGCGTCGCTCCAAGGTTTATTCGCTAGCTACTGGCTGTATGGAATTCCTTGGGTATAAAAAAAAAAATTGGTTGGGTCTAAGTGAATTGTGAACCCATTTAACATGAGTATAATTTTGGTTTTATCATTTGGAACCTATTTATGACAATTTACTCAATATAACTAATTCACATAATAACTTGATCTATCAAGTTTGAGTTAAGAAATGAATTTGAAATCCATTTTGATAGGCCTACCAAATACGTGTTTCTAACTTTCCGGTCGACAAAGCAATGGGAGAAATTCTTGCTAGAACCTTCCTCTTTTATTTTCCTAGGCATCTTTGTCAAGTGTCAAGTTGGGCTATTAAGTATCGACAAGCTCGAGAAAAATCACGATGGTGATGTGGAAACGAAGTCATGAAGTATCTAATCAATCATCGAAATTGTTTGGATATTATAAATCTTATCATCTTTGATATCGCACGTATCGGGTACCTGATAGGCTTACCATCACATGAAATGCTAAATCATAAGGGGTTGGGTCGCACATCAATAGTTCGCGCCTGTGCGGCATCACACGTGTCCCTCGTACTGAAATTCTAGGTACTTAGGTTCTTCACCTCGCATTGCCGCCACATGGGCTGTCCCCTTTGGCGAGGGTACTGTCGCCCCCTAGCA
The DNA here is from genome assembly GCA_014182725.1 of Eucalyptus brandiana. NCBI lineage: Eukaryota > Viridiplantae > Streptophyta > Magnoliopsida > Myrtales > Myrtaceae > Eucalyptus > Eucalyptus brandiana. The sequence goes on from CM024669.1 coordinate 39,687,043, forward strand.
ATTTTGGTGCCTTGTCCCAGTAATACGTGTCGATCTTGAGAATTTCTGGTTTAAGCCCATCTTTTCGGTGGCGGCTATGTATGGCAACGAGAGGCCATGAAAGTTCAGACATAAATTAATCAGATTAACACCACGGAAAAGTATAAATTTATCTGAAAAATCACAAATTAATAAATCTAAAATAAATTATTCTTTCATTAAATTTTGTCATTAAATTGTTAATTTGAATTATATGTGATAGTGATGTACCACTTCAGGATTTTGCCCTCCGTTTATAATGTGAGTACTATTTTGTGATTATTTATATTATTATAAATGAGGATAAATTTGTCGTAAATATTCTTATAATAAAAAAATTATTTTTGAATAAATTTATCATAAGCATGCTAATTTGAAGTTTTTGGTAATCAAATCATGAACGGTCGTGTGATTAATAAGAAGTGAATCGTGATTTGGGTCAAATCATGTATTAAAAGAGCACTTATTTTTGCAAATTTTCGATAGAATAAAAAAGAACAATTATTTTTCTAACTTTTCGGTGGTTGGCGCCACGCTCTAGGAAAAGAACTCGCAAGGAGACAACCTACCCTGGCTGGATCGCAAGTCCAACTTGTCCGGTTACGCGCTCCATGGTGAGGCCGGCCCTCCCTCCCGAGAAAATCCCACATCACAAGTGGCGAGGTGGGTCCGCCGCCACGTGTAAAGAGGGACGTTTCGCAAGGTCAGGATCGCAACCGCATATCCGGTTCCCCCAAAAAGTATACTTTGCCCAATGCGTGCGCACGGAACGTGAAAGAAAAGGAGTAGAAAGGCGCACGACTCCACCTAAGTTCGGCGATATCATTTGAATTTTGGTCCCAATGCCTCCTATAGACCACTTCCACTTTTTTGTGACGTGTTTCCCAGTCAGCTGTTTATATCGTAGCTTCAGGAACTCTCATCAATTATAGAGTGAAAAAATTTAATGCTTTTGGGATTTGTCGATGGCGGCTAAGACTTGATGTGGAAAAGAAAATGCTGAATTGAGATGACTATTTTACCCATTGCATAGAGTCAAGCTCGATGGATCTAAGGCAGAATGTAAATATGAGTGAAATTTGTCAGATCTCAGGTGAAACTCAACATGGACTCGAGCTAGATGCTGGTGGAGCTTGATAGATCCATCTAGTCGAGCTCCACATCCGCTACCAATTTGCGGTTCAATTGGGGTGGTGGTTGTTGAAGGGTGGCAACGGCGTGACAGGCGTCGGCATTGCTCAAACGGGACGGGCTAGTTTGTGGGTGGGTGGGGGTTTTGGCAAAGCGGTGTTTTTATTGTAGTGTAGGTCGATTTGAAATGGTGGATAGGGGCAAAACTATAAGGAAAATGACAAATTTGTAAGTAGAGCCACGCATTACATGCAATTTGGGATGCTAATTGTAAGTTCTCAAAATTCAATGTGCAAATAGATATGACATTGAAACGTGACGAGACTTTTGATATTCTCCCAATCACCCAAGGCATTTTTCACGTATCAACAAGATTTTTATCTCTCCGGCACGATCTACGTTTCCGCATCAATTAGTGCTCGGGGGATTCCTATATATGGGAATCTGCAGTCGCCAAGCAACACGGGGATACGACGAGAGATCGCCACGACCATCCACATCAGTCGGACGTTCCAAGAGATTCCAGCACCCTTCAACCCTTGCTGTTCACCCACTAACCAGATCGCAATTCCAAGAAGCTCATCTCGGTCATCGAGCTGAACTGAAGTGACGGGGGCCCTTATCGAGCGAGCAACTCGATCTCTCGGGAGGGCCTACCGAACGACGTAGGATGTTCGGTGGTGCGCGCCGCGGGACCAATCGAAGCGGATGATTCCTTCTCCCTCGCGTCAAGGGATAAGGAGATAAAGGCGCAGATAAGCCCACCACCCCCTCTGAATATTGCGGGCTCCTTTTTTTCCTGAAGAAGACGAAAAAGTTCCCAAGGAAATCCATGGAGAGAAGACGGAAGCGGGCGTCACAGCTCGGGCCAGCGTAGGACCCAAAGAGCATGTTATGGCGGCAGGAAGGTGGTCATCAGTCTGCTCGTTCGCAAGGAAAACGACGACTCTAGATTCCTAAAATATCGGCCAAGTCCTCGAGGGTTTGAGCTTATCTCAAGGAGCAGCCTTGGATTTTTGGTACTAAAGAAATATCAAGACCCCAAATCGCAATCGTCAGTTCAAGGGACGCACATTCCTCGTCCCGATCGGATAGACTTTACATTATCGAATCGACAATATTAATCGTCTAGTGAAGATGCTTCTACTAGTCCTTGAATGGACGTAAATCCATGTTACGGTGGCTTATCCCTCGCATCATCCGAATCCATAACACAGAGTGGGGGATCGGGGCTAAGTTTAATAAGCTTATAGGATCAACATGAAAACGTACGTCAGTGTCTAGACGATATATTATACAATTACTTAGTGGCTCAGTTTGGCTCAGAGCGCATATTAAATAGAGCTCTGCGATTCTTTAATCCACGCATACAATTTGCCTCGTCGAGCGACTTTAAGTCTCATGGATATATGTGTATGTAAGCATTCTCGTTCCAAAGCTCTCTTCTTGTCTTGTTCTTGATATTTATTTAGGACCTTTGAAAGTCGTTGGTTTGTTGACTAGGAATGGTTGTCTCAAGATAGTATTTAATGGCAATAGTTTGAAAAAAGACGTTCTGAAATCATAACGACAAAAGGGGGTCCGTTTTTTTATCATTATAATTATTATCTTTTTGTGACTATAGTTTGATGAAAATAAACTTGTTTTTTCTCTCAAGAAATATTCAAATGCCTCACATCCATCCACGAATTCAACCTACCTCAGACGTGCACTTACTTTGAAAGATGGCAATTAATTTTTTTTTTTGTCAGAACGGTAACAATTAATATTGAGTTTATTTTGCGAAAAACGAGTTGAGTTGAAAAATATTTTCGAAAAAATATTTGCCAGTATCACCTACAGAAATGAGAGGGCAATAATGCTTTTATCGCCTGTAAAAATGGTCAAATATAGAGCCGTTCGGGTAGGGGGTCCGTGGTGAAGTCCTCGGTTAAAAAAAAAAAATGGTCAAATATAATTTTGTCATCAATTAATTATTTTAAGTGATATAAATGGTTAATTAAGAAAAAAATTTCAAATAATTTATTTTTTATAAAATAAGTGGACGCAATTGAAAATCAAGGTCAACAATTTCTAGCCAGCAGTAATCACACGGCGATGCCCATCTTTTTGCTTCCTATTGCAACTTTTCAAGTCGGTCACACGAGTAGCTTGGTCCTCGAGAATGCCCCTAGTCTTCGGTCAAAAACAATCCTTATGCCCCACGCCCTTTGGCAATACATGGGTCATATATTCTTAATTATGCATGAAAATGACTCCTTTTTTCTTTTTCCTTTTTGCCCTTTTCTTTTTTCTCTTTTTTCCTTTTCGTTAATACGTGCATGAACATGACTTGAAGCACGAAACGTGGGGTACGTCTTAGCCATATAAAAACCTCGCGGATGGTGCGATATCTTACGGATGAAGGAATTCAAGAAAAATTGCACTCAGAAACAAAATTTGTTTGTCGCTTTGATTCGAGAAATTACACTTGAAAATTCTACCTTATGTCGATCAATATTCTCAAAGCTTTTCTTTTGATGTTGCCAAAACCCCCGAATCTATTTTGGCGCAAAGTGTCACATTAGACATTAAAATTAAGGTTTTGATATCATAATGAGTATAATTTAGGATTTGTGGTGGTGATAACTCTTTCAATATGTTGACAAACATAATGAGATTGCCGTGCAATATACGGCGACATTCATGAAAATATCCCCTTTTTTCTTAAGTCAAACTGAATGATCTCTATCGACAAGACCTATTTTGAAGCCAATTTTGTTAGGAAGGAGAAAATTACTCTTAAAAATCTTGTGGATGGTAAGATATTTTACAAACAGAGAAATTCATGAAAAAAATTCACTATAAACAAAGGTTTGTTTGTCATTTTGATTCGGGAAAATATATTAAAAAATTTTAAGGTTTTTCTTTTGATGTAACCAAAACCCCTAAATCCATACCGGGGTGACAAAAGTTTTGAGAATTAATGTCATAGTAAACATTATTTAAAAGTTTGGGCGAGATGAAAAAAATTAGGATATTAACAATATAAAAGATATAATTTAGGATTTTTTACAACAATAAACCTTTTAATGTGTGGACAAACACAACGAGATCGCCATCCAATGTACAAAAACATTTGTGAAAATATCCCCTTTCGTCTTCAGTCAAATCAAATGATCTTCGTCGACAAGACAATATTTCGAAGCAATTTTCTTAGGAAGGTGAGCACTATTCTGGTTTCAAACTTAATGCGAGCGCGTTCACAGAAGATAACGTGTCCATGGAGTCCAAACGGATTCGCGTGAGGCCAAAAGCCCCCTGCTTAAAAATATTGAATCGATTCGTGTGAAAGAAGACGCTCGAAATCTGCGAAACAAATCACGAAATTTAGAGGAAAAAAAAAAAATTGGGGCGGGGTGGGTGAGTGGGTGTTCGTGGCGAGCGATGGCTCGATTAATTTATATCTTTTGCGCTCGCACATCGAACGCAAATTGCATGGTGGTGGATCGTCGCGCCGTACAGATGATCCAATCGGCGTGGCTTTGTCCCGACATCTGATTCCGCCGGGTCGTGTCGCGCGGGCAAACCCCAAGACGCTCCTGAGGAGTTGGTCGGGGGAGTTTCCGAAGAGGCGAGCGCGTAGGCTCGATTAGTGCAGCTGCTACCGACTGAAATTGTACGGTAATACAGTTAAATCGGAGGCCTTTCGATTCATTGACATGGACGTGCGAAGACATTAGAATTCGCGTGACTGCTGTCGGCGAAGTTTCTGGAGATTAAAAATTTTTTGATGGGGGGAGTTGTTGGAACTTATGGCATATCAATTATAAAAGGAGCTAGTGATAGATTTATAAAATGAGAATAAGTGTTATCCCTTATATTACCTTTGGGGTGAGAGAAATTCAAAACCATCCAATATTGATATTAAAGCTCATAATGCTAATAAATATATACTCAATAATTATTGAAGTTTATCCCATATTAATTGTGAAAGGGGCCACCCAAAAATGCGTTGTTTTGATTCATGAGGCCCTCGGAGACATTAAGGCATTGAAGAAGAGTTAGATTCCATGTCATTTTAATGTGCAAATATCTGGGGACGTCAGCCTCAAAAGATGTCTTGTGAGGTGAGGGGAGCAATAGCTGTTATCAAGCCGGCCAAAGAGCTTCTCTCAAGCAATGTGGGACGGCTAAGATCTTTTTAGCATACATCTAAATCCACTTTAACCTTGCTCTAATGCCAATTTGGGGGTGTCAGCCTCAAAAGATGTAGGATTGGAGGAATTATTTATTTAGTTTCAAAATTAGAAATTGTGCTTAGGGTGCATTTGTTTGACAAAAAATGAATAATCTAGAAAATACTTTTTAAAATAATCACTCATAAATGAATAATCATCCATAAAAATGTTTAAGCATAAATTATCGTCAATAATAAAAAAAAATTTCATTAACTAATTATTACAAATGATACAAGTGATTATCTTTAAAAAAATATTTTTAAAATTATTTATTTTCTAAAAAACAAATCGAGAATAAGTTCTTTAGAGCATACATATTTTTAGTTAGTATACATATTCAACTTAATCCATAACATTTGAATTCTCGTTAAGCAAACTTTTCTTGTGCACGCCTTTTTTTTTTGAGATTTAAAAGAATAAATAATCCATCAATAGTAATGTATGTCATTTAAAATTCAAAGAACAAGGAAAAAAAAACTACAGGAATTCATTCAGAATATTTTGGGTAAAAAAAAAAAAAAGCCAAAATGCATCCGCTCCCAAATCTCGATGAAGTAAAAAGAATAATATATATATATAGGATAAAAGTTCATCGAGACATGCCGCACGGTATCTCAGTTCAATGTTACGGAACAAAGAAAAAGGAAAATTCACTTTCTCAAAAAAGAAAAGAAAAGAAAAGAAAAAGGGAAAGTGAAATGGAGCGGGTCCCGATGAAACCCGGGAAGACGGGGAATCTGGCATGACCTCACGCTCTGTCCCACCCCATCTTTACATAATATAAAAAAAGAAGGAAAATGAAAAAGAAGGAGAGGGCCCCACCCCCTCATCTTCTTCGTTTTCCCATTTTCCCCCTCCCGAAATTAAATTTTTTTCCTCCAATGACAGTGAGTGATCTCTATAAATGAAGGCAGAATCGAACCATACCTAGGCTTGAAGACACAACCCAGCATCTTCAACTCTCCCCTCGCTAGCTTCCTCCTTCCTCCTTCCTCCTTCCTCCTTCCTCCTTCCTCTCCCCATCCAACCACCCCAGCAAGCATGGTCGGACCTCCCGCCGCCGCCACCATCAAGTTCCTCTGCAGCTACGGCGGCAAGATCCTCCCCCGCCACCCCGACGGCAAGCTCCGTTACGTCGGCGGCGAGACCCGCGTCCTCGCCGTCGACCGCTCCATCTCCTTCTCCGGTCAGTTCCGTTACTCTCGATTCCATGCCCGATCGTGTGTGTCGCGTCCGTTTTTCTGTTCGTGTTTCCATCAACAGTGTCGGTTGAGCATGTCGTCGTGCTTTTTGGATTTTTCGATTCGAGCGGATTGTGGTGGCGATGCTGATTTAGGGTTTTAGGGTTTTTGATTCCCTGCGGGATTCTGTGTCGGTTCCTCGGAATTCGGATTTGCGTACGCGTTTCCGATGAAAATGATGGGATGTGATTTAGAATGAGGTTGTTTTGGTTAACAGAACTGATGTCGAAGATGGAGGAACTGTGCGGCACCGCCGTGTCGCTCCGGTGTCAGCTTCCGACAGAGGATCTCGACGCCCTGATCTCGATCACCTCCGACGAGGACCTCGTGAACCTCGTCGAGGAGTACGACCGCTCGCCCCCCTCGTCCTTAAAGATCAGGGCCTTCCTTTTTCTGCCCAAGCCTGGCAAAAAAACATCTCCTCCTCCTTCGCTAGCCTTCTCGTCGAGAACATCATCATCGTCGTCGTCGTCGCTGTCCGCCGCCACGGTGACCGTCGGATCGACTCCGAGGTTCTCGAAGTGCGTGCACCAGTACATGGAGAAGCCGAAGCCGGTCGGGCTCCCTCTCTGCAAGGGAAAGTCTGCAGGTAACAATAGGATGATGATGATGATGATGAGTTACCACCGCTACCAGGGACACTGTGCTTATGGAAATCCTGGACATGTCCATCTCATTCACAATGGCAACCACTGGCAATAGCACCCTTAAAGCTCTATCTGCAGATCAGAACTTTTACATGCGTCCGACCTGTTGGAGAAATACTTTGATTTTGCCCCCGCAAGTATATTATATATATCGGCAAAGAAAGAAGAGAGTGCGACATATATATCTGTGATCATGTAATGGGAGGGAGGACTGTAAAAATCATTTATGGATCGATTATTTGTGATCCGTGCCCAATCAATGAACTTTTTGCAGTCCAAATTCGTATTGGTTGGACAAGAACATATGTCTATGATGGTGAGTTTTGCTTACCCTTTAATGGATGTGAATCAACTCAATGTCCATTACTTTAACTGCACAAAGGAACAGCTTCCACTTCCAAATCCGTATTAGGGTTTCAATGTCCATGTTAAACCTACAATCTCTTCCACCAGTTCCTTTTCGCAAGTACCAGTTGCAGAAGGGGCCTGTTGGTTTTAGCCGTATTGGATTTATTAGTTGACAAGTTCCCTTCACTGTCCATTAGAATGGTTGTTGCTTGGCTTCGTGTACTTCCTTTGTGTTTGTTCGTCCTCTTCCCTCCTGTAAAATACAGGGGTCATCCTTTTTCTCTATGGGGTAGAGCGACATATCTACTTTGTTGAATCGGGTGTCCTGTCAATAGGAATTTTTTTCGTATTTTTCTTCTCTTTTTACTTGCTTGCGGTATCATTGTTGGCTGTTTTTTACTCTTTTCTTAGATATTGTCACTCTCTGCATGTTGTCCTTCTATAGGTACCTAATGTGTTTGTTCTGCTGTGATTGTTTTGCAGGTTAGAATACATTTGTCAATCAAGTGGATTGGAGACACGGAAGCTGGGGAAACAGTCTCCAGCTAACTGGTTGAAATTGAAGGTGAGTATTTTTTTCGTATTCCTAGTATCTGTTTCATAGAGGAGAAGGACCGTTGCTCTTATTTTGTTCATTTAGATATTGACTATGAACTCATTTCTGCATCTTAGCTTGTCGTAGATGTTAGCAAAATAGGTATTCGTTTTTGTTACATGTGGGTCCTGGAGTTTTTGTTGCGATTAGAACCTTTCTTTAAGAATGTTGAGTAGAGATTTACAGTCTAATAAGGTCTCTTCTTGATTATTACTGTCAATATTATCTATTGGTGCTTCTTGACGACTACTGTCAATAATATCTATTTCATACTGGTTACATATGGGTCCTGAAGCTCTTTTTGCGATTTGCTGTCCAATAGGCCTGTCTATGATCTTAACTCGATATTATCTATTTCTTTATGTAGCTGAAAGAGAAACTGTGATTGCTTTTTTTCTTTTCCTGTTCTTTTTTCTCTTTGTTGGAATTATAAGTTAATGATTTGAACAGTACTTTGGGGGAATCTGCCTCTGGAGAGTGCGTGGGGTATGGGTGGCAGGATGAAAGTGAAAGAAGTTTCGAGTGATCTGCACTTGACAAATCTTACACTCCCCATATCCCACTTTTCCCTTCAAGGTACACGTCCACGAGAGAGCAGAAACATCATATAGATGAAAAATGGGAAAGTCATACTTAGCGCTTATCGATTGGTTCAGCTGAGTCATCAGTCACTGAAAAACCCAAACATCCAACTCCAGCCAACCTACACACAAGATCTCCGAATCTAAGGAATACTTGACTTGCGTTCCTTTTCTTCCCCGGAAAACATGATTTGTTAAGGCACTGCATGGCATTCAAGTTTCAACTCCATGATACTTTGCTTCTTTGAGTTCTTGCCGCTGCTAAATGCATGCTGATATTTTTTGCTTTCCCTTGCCTCTGATATGATATGGAAGTGAACAAAATATGATGTGGGTTGGTTTGTGTTCGTTTGGACAGATTCACTTAAATTGCTGGTGATGGCCAGAATGCGATGGAAGACATCAGTGGTGGTTTCCATATTCAACCAAGCTTACTGTTACAATTGAAAGCAATTGGCAATTTGAATTGGGAGCGCTCTCTGGTGGACCATTAGCCAAGAGGCCTTCACAGCTGAAAACAACTGATTTTTGGAGCAAGACCAGAAAGATTTGGTTATTCCAGCTGGATATAGATATATGGAGGTGCAGCTCCTGAGCACTCAGACAAGGACACGAACTAACCAAAAAAGAGAAAAGAAAAAAAAACAGCGGAAAATCCTCAGTTCTTGGAAGCATTGGAGATCAAAGGAAGACGCTCCACTCATGTAGCATTCGGGAGCGAGATTCTTCTTGATGTCCTTGTTTTGGAGAGATACGATGAGGCCATAACAATTTAAGTCTACGAAGCAAAAGGCAGTTAGGAAAGTGATTTGGTGGGGGAGATTTTCGATATTGTAGTGACGCAACTGTAAGGGAATAAAGATTAAAGTGGTTTTAAGGTTGTTCTGCCCCACCACGTGCGATGTTGATCTCTTTTCCTTTCCTTTCTCTTTTCTCTCCGGTACATACTATTAAAACGAAAAGAAAAGCTAATTGTTCGACTGTTTCTGCCTGATTGCCTTTCTTTTCATTTCTCTAATTTTTCACCCGATCGAAGCAAAGGACTGGACATCTAGGGCAATGGATAAGGATGTGGCCACCTGTTGTCATGGCTCCCACCGAGCACGATGTCTGGTCCGTGCCCATGATCAGAGCGTGCTTCGAGGTCCCCACTGGGACCGAACGTAAATTCAAAGATTCATCATGAACGATGTGATGCGTTTAGAAAAGCTCATGATGGAGAAAATTGGAGCTTAGGCGCCATTGAAAGTTAAAAAAACAAAAAAAAAACAGCAGATAGGGATACGGCGGGTCAAATCTTCCAATTTTGGTGGATTCCTTCGTCATCGGAGCTTATTTTGTTTACTAATTTCGCTTAGACATGTGGGGGTACCAACTCGAAGCAAGTAAGCAACCCTCTCTTCGGTGACCCAACGGAGAACTCAAAGGTCTGCCTAAGGACTGAAGACTGCCATGGTCCAGGGTTCGGCTCTCAGCCCAACTTACTGTTTCTTTTGGGCCATATCTTATCCTAACCAATTGGGCAGAAATAGACGGACGGTTGTGGAAGAGCGTCAGCAATTAATGGATCAGGGATGCACACGTTAATGATATGAAATTGAAATGCCCATCTTCTTAGTTTATGGAGCTCCAAAGGTGTTTGATCCGGGGCAAACGGTATATGGCAAATTTTACTGAAATTTTTGGAGAGATGCAATTGTATTTCGAAACTTTTTTAGCTTAAGATTGGTTTAGATGTGCTATTAATTCTGAGCATTTTTAAGAATGCTAAATATTTATAATTCTAGAAATGTCCTCACTTCACGTGAGGTCATCAGTGAGTATAGATCCAGTGTCACAGTCTTGCGTTGGCGATAGTTGATTGAAGTCATAGCAACTCCAGTGAGTGCTAATGATGCCATATCTGAATCAATCGCTAAGGGCGCATTTGGCAACTGGTCAAACAGTACATTTTTTTTTAAAATTTTTTTTATTCTCGGTAGTAGATTTGGAACAGAATTCCATTTGGTAAAATTTTTGTTTATGGGAACAAATTTCAAATTTTTTTTGTTCTAGTAAGTAGATTTGAAACAGAATCGAAAAGTAAAAAAAGTTGATTCTTTGTTCATAGGAACAATTCCAAAATCAAGCTAACTTAATTTTTTTTTTCTTCTTATTCTTCTTCTCTTTTTTCTTCAATCGTCGCCATTGTCACTGTCGTTGTCATCCACCGCCACTGTTGCTGTCCATCGTCACTGGTCACTAGAGGCTCACCCAGCCACCAACGAGCCTTGCTCAGGCCTCCCCTAGCCACTAGCGAGGCTCGCCTGGCTGAGCGAGGCTCGACCTAGCTGTTGATGAGGCTCGGCCGAAGAGGTGCAGCCTCGCCAAGGGCGGGTAACACTCTGGCGCGGTCGGGGGCCCTCTTCAGGCCGGTTGCTTAGTTATCCCAAGGCCGGTGATCGGCAAACCTTGAAAAAGAAGAAGAGAAAGAAAAGAAAATAAAAAAAAAGTAATAAAATTATTTAAAAATTAAAAGAAAATGATTTGGATTATAAATTTTCGAATAATACCAAACACAATTCTATACCGAGAATAAAAATTTTGAACAATTACCAAACGATTTAAAATCTTAAGAATTGTTTAGGAAACAAAATAAAAAAAAGAATAATTTATGATAAAAAAATTATTTCTAAGAACATAATTGCTACCAAATGTACCTTAAGTCTTTCATCAATTTTTAGATTTTTTTTTTTTTTTAAATTGCAAAGCCCTTTATAAAGTGTGACTTTTAGAAACATCATCTAAATTAATTCGTGTCGAGATTATAATGTACCAAACATTTTCAGCGTTTCGAAAAATCCCAATAATAGAAACCCGGTCGCATCTTTCCTCAGTGTGATCGAGGCCCATTGACGATGAGTGACGTGGGGGCTCTTGTACAGTGGGAGAGAGTAGTGCTGGCCAGCCACTCCGATCGTTGCCGTCTTCGTCACGCCCCGTTGAAAATTGCAGCGGGAGCGAGATGACCGATGATGATGATGATACTAGATCTTCATCTCCGATGAACCTCTGCTCCTGCTCAGGAGTGAGCCGAGACGATAAGATCGATGCACCCGAATTCGCTTCCTAATTCGCCCGCCCGGCCCCACGACCCCTCCTCCGTCTCACTTCTGGAAGTTCGTAGACTTTGACATCGTCAGCCCCAGCGACCCCGATCCCCACGTAAAATAATAATCTACGTACACTCCAAGTTTGCCGGTCCCAGTCCCGGTCATCAAACGATAGATGCAGGATATTAAAAAATGATTTCGCTTCCGGATCGGATCAATCTTTTCGCCGTCGTCGTCACCTTGGAAAACCCGTTTCCCCTGGTTTCAGTAATTCGCATCTAGCAGTGAGATCTAAGCGGAGCACACGGTTTTCCCTTCTTCTGTCGAACTCTCGAGTCTTCCTTCACAGTGCGCCATATTTCCCTTTATAAATCCGTTCTCTTCTGCTTGAATTCCGTAGTCTAACCCAAACCCACGAATCCATGGATGCGGAGCCGCGAAACTACCCGCTCGTCGCCTTCGCTCTCCACCAAATCGACCCAGACTCTCACCCTTACCCCCCGCCCGACGTCGCCCGCGACCTGTTCGACCAAATGCCTCACTTGACCAACCCGAAGGTCGCGTCTTCCCTCGCCCAGTCCGTCCCCGCCAACGTCCTCCAGACCCGGACCCTCCTCCACGCCCTCGGGCCGCGGCCCGACCCGTCGGCCGTGGCGGCGGCGCGGGCCAAGATCGCGCAGCTCGAAGCGGGCGGCGACGGAGCCGCCGAGGCGAATAAGGGCGAGATCGGGATATACAGGGCGGTGGTGAGGTTGGAGGAGATGCACGAGGAGCACGAGAAGCAGCTGAGGGACGCGGAGGAGAAGCTGGCGGAGGTCTATGGCCGGGTCGTCGAGGAAGAAGTTGGAGTGGTTGATGAGGAGGTAATTAGGGTTTTGAGGGAGGTGGAGGAGAAGAGGGCTGTGGAGAGAGTTGAGCTTAGTGGGAGGCAGCTCAGGTTTTTGCCCGAGGCCTTTGGGAAGATCAGCGGTTTGCTTGTGCTTGACCTGTCTCACAATCTGCTTGAGGTCAGTGCTCTGATTCTTGCCTTTTCTCCGTCTGACAATATGCTTTCGTAGATAAATTTGTTCTGGTGAAATGCCACGATTCATTCAATTTGTTGATGATGAGTTATTAGTGTGATCAGCTATCAGTGCATCTCTCCTTCCATGAGCATTGACTAATAGATAAGAAACTGTGGACAAGTTTGAGCAAAGCAAAGTTTTCTCAGACTCGCAAGTCTTGTGTTTTGAATTCCTAGACTGCTCCTGGGTTGGTAAATTCTTATGGGGTCAGGATAATTGGCAAAAGCAGTAGGACGTTGAGGTTCAAAGATGGAAGAATGTGTTGGATTAGTGTGTTTTGACGATGGAGGCTAGTCATCCTGCTATACGATAGTGTCACTCAACATCCTTAGCAACAATTGAACATTTTGTAGCCGGATATTTACTAGCTAGTTCTTCTAAAAATACCCCTAGCAGACAAATTGAAACTATGCATCTTCATTGTCATGCTTTAATCTATACGGTGCCTAATGAGTTGGATGATCATATACCTATTTCAGCATCTTGCTGCATAGTCTCCTGATGGCGTGGCTTTTCGCTTGTGTGACACAGGTTATGCCCGACTCTATAGGAGGACTAAACAGTCTGGAGGTGCTCAACGTCTCTTCTAACCTTTTAGAGTCTCTTCCAGATTCCATTGGTTTGCTTGTGAACCTGAAGGTTCTCAATGTCTCTGGAAACAAGTTGAAGGCCCTTCCTGAAAGCATTGCTTGGTGCAGGTACTCTATATTTTTCCTTTGAGTCTGCGTTTTCTTTGTCAAACACCAACAACGAACCAAGCTTTTTCTTCACCTGGGATCAGCCATGTTAATCTTATTCTGCTATTGCACTTGATTAAGTGTATATTTAGCTAAACTCGAGTCCTTAATGTGACACAGTTCACTGAAGGAGCTAGATGCTAGTTTCAACAACCTTACCTGTTTGCCAACAAATATTGGATATGGGCTAACCAATCTGGAGAAGCTATCAGTTTCCTTGAACAAGCTCTGTATGCTTCCACAATCGATCTGTGAGATGAAATTTTTGCGATATCTTGATGCCCATTTTAATGAGCTTCGAGGCCTGCCACATGCTATTGGAAGATTGGCCTACCTTGAGGTCCTGAACCTGAGCAGCAATTTCAATGACTTTACTGAACTTCCAGATACAATCGGTGATCTTACCAACCTGAGGGAGCTTGATCTCAGCAACAATCAAATCCGAACTCTTCCTGATTCGTTCTACAGGCTCGAGAACCTCATCAAGCTAAACTTGGATGAGAATCCTCTGGTTGTCCCACCTCTGGAGGTCGCGAGGAAAGGGGCAGAAGCTGTGAGGGAGTTCATGAGGAAGAGGTGGCAGGACATACTAGCAGAGGAACAGCTGAGAAGCATTCGTGAAGCAAGCCAGCCACATGCTCAGGCTGGATGGCTTGCATGGGGCGGCTCGCTGGTCGGTGGGCTTGTTTCGGGTGTGTCCTGAAGTGTGGCTGGTTATCTGGGTGGCGAAAAGGCTCCAAGGGACCCATACTTGGATCAACAGCTTTAATATGGATGTAAACTCTTCCATTTCTAAAGTATCGCAGTGGCATGTACAGTTGATAAAGAATAATACTTAAGGGTTTTATCCACCTCTAGTTCAAATGAGAGGATATGTAACATATGTTGTCTACCTTAAAACACTGTAACGTGTGTACACAAGGTTTTGACTGGCGTGCTTGCGTCACTCCTGTGGACTAAAGGGTGTAAGCTGATTTTGAGAGGAATTTTTTCATTTTAAAATCTGGGGTGATCTTGACTCTCTTTGATCGGTGAGCGAGATCTTGAGCCATCTAGCTGATCAACTTGGAACTAATGTAGTAAGGACGTAGAAATTTTTAAATGTATCATAACTGATTCTTGGATAAGACTGGATTTAAACAATTTCCTGGACATAAGGCGCTTGCTCAACAAGGGCATAGCAAAAAATTTCAATTGGGATTGCCGAATGCACCCAACCCATCTGCATGGACAAGTTTGAGCGTCGTGGATAAACTAGTCTCCATCTGTTCTTAAAAAGAAGATGAAACGCTGAGCACGGTACATGTATCATGCATCTGGGCTGCAGTTAGTGTCAAAGGGAACAGGAGGATGGATTAGTCCTAACAAGAGTCACGGGAGAAAAAGCACCGCGGTCACCAGAAAATGGCCATCACTGGGATGGGCACAGTGGCCAATCCGCTCCATCCGTTGGCCCTCAAGTCAGCAGTTCCCGAGGCCATAAGACTTGGGTGCGGACACTTTGACATCACTAAATTATATAGATCAGAGCGGGCGCTGGGAGAGGCTATAGGCTGAAGCGCTTGATCTGGACCTCGTGAGCTCCAGAGAAGAACTCTTCGTTGCTTCGGAGCTGTAGTGTTTTGATGCTCACAGCGATCTCACTGCCTCTTCTCTACAAGAGACTCTTGTGTAAGTTCCTCTGAACCTTGGTCTCCTGCCTTCAATCTTTCAGAGCCCTTGAGCAGTCTCTCCATCCCGTCATCAAGTTGGTTTGATCCTGTCATTTGGTATATGCCTTCAGGACGAGATTTGTGCCAGTATTGTGAGATAAACGGCACCATTGTTAAATGACAAGTCGAATGAGACTATAGCCATGCACCAACAACACGAGTCGTTTCAATTCATTGGACTGATTCAATTACTATGATATAGATTGAGACTTGGGCGCCTCCCAATTTTTGTTATTTAAAAGTCTTTAATACTAGTGCTGGATGTGGATGACTAATTCCAACACAAGTTATCCACAATCTTAGGGAGCATCTTATGCCTTTCTCTGGAGAATTGATCTTAATATAAGCAATGTAGTGTCCAAAGAAACGATAATGTGCTAGAAATCATGATCAGGCATGACGCGGTTACAAGTGGAAAAGCTTAATAGTCCTCATAATGCAGAAACCTTCAGCTGGAGTACCTCGATCTCCATCTCATTCACTGGCCCATAAGTGCCAAGCCAGGGAAGTTTCAACACCCTATTCCTGAAGAGGATCTCCTAACCATGGACTTCAAATCTGCCCGGGAAAGGATCAAGGACAACATGGACATCTTCGATTGGGCCCTATCCGCAGAGGACCATGAAAAGATCTGTCGGATCCAGCAACCATGACTAATGTTTAGGTTTGATGGGTTTTTTATTTGTTGGGCTAAATCAAGCATGTCCGTCCATGTTGGGCCAAACCCGGCCCATAAAGGAAGGGCCTATGAGAGGAAGGGACAATTATTTTTTAAGTGAAAATAACTAGTGTATAAATATGAAAAAAGAGGAACATTGAGAGATATATGAAACAATATGTTCTTTTCCTTCCCTTGAGATAACGGTGTACTCTTTCTTGAAGAATGAAACTTTAAGACTTCAATCAATTCTTCTAAGATTGCAATGAGTACTTAATTTGTAGCAAATAAGGTATGTCAATCTTCGTGATATGCCTTTTTATCAGTGTTACATGTTTCTTGGGCACGTTTTCGTGTTTTGTTTTCAATATTCGATCGTTCGAGTATCAATTCGTTTTTTTTAGGAATCCGTATTTGACAAGGTCAGAATTCATATCAGCTCTATGGGCCATTCAAGTGCCTTGAAAATGTGTGGGATGGGTAGTTATGACTTTTGATTTGAACATATGAGAGGGCTCTTCCAAGTTGATCTTTTACTTAACAATTTCTGACTTAGTTAAGATTGGCAGATCGACAATAGAGGGATCGGTGGCCGGAATATGCAGAGATGAACGGGGAGCCAGTGTCGACGGATTTGCCAAGCAGATCCGAGCTTCTGTGGTGTTGATTGTGGAAACTCTAGTCGCCTGAGAAGCCTTGTCGTGGTTGAAGGAAATCTCGTGGAGAAAGGAAAGTACATTTGCACGAACGGAACTGAACTCTCAACATCCCCTGCAGGTGGAAATACGCTTTGATAATTTACAAGCGGTGGAGTGTGTGATGGGCCAACTGGAAGCACCTTGGGCCGCTTGGTCCATTATTGAAGACTGCAGATTATTAATGGCCCAACTACATGGAGTTTCTTTAAAATACGAGCCGATAATTGCAAATCTGGTCATAGACTGGATTGCCAAGTCTCATTGGACAGATTCTCTACCGTCGAATTAGAAAGAGAGTCCCCCCTTTCACTATGTTTAATTTTACATCTTGATCTTGAAGCTTTATGTTACCCGCCTAATCATTAGCAATGGCCAACCAAAAAAAAAAAAAAAAGAGTGGCATTCTATTGGCAAGTTTATGTATGTAATCCCAGTACAAGCCCATATAACGCCACCGAACATGGAATTCCATCAAAAGAGGTCCAGGTCCAAACAGACAAACAACCAACTCCGAACGAAACAACAACATGAAAAAAGTACTCGGCAATTTTAAGGGAAATGTTCCAATTGGAGCATATAGTTTCAAGGGTTGCCTGAAACTACTTAATGTCTAACGTCATCCCAACCTTCAAAACTATGCTCGACTGCAATCTCTATGATCTCCTGTAGAACGTCACCCAAAGAAACTATTTGAGATTGCAACATGCATTCCCTAGCCCTCCAAATGTAGTTCATGCAGGCGATCCAACCAGAATTCAGCGACTTCTTCTGCACTCCTTTTACCTTTTCCCGACTTGGATTTACCCAAGTAAACTCAGAATGCCAAGCCAGTCGCCGGGACTTCTGCTTATAAAGCTAAGATGGATGCGCCTTGCATCGTGCTTGGGAAGAAAAAATAACAACTTTCAACTGACGACTGAGAGTTTAAGATCTATAAAAAATTATAACTTTCACCCAACCGACAAACGTCATTATCATTATTTCAATACTCGATAGTGATTTTGCCTTCACTTCCTTGACAGCTATTGTTTCGGTCGGTTGCATTCGAGAAAATGTGGATACCGCTGTAGTGTCGAGCGATTCGGATGGCGTACTTCAGATTCAGATCATGTGCACGCGGCCGTTGATCAGCTAATCAACGGGGCGCTCTGTTTTGACGCTCAAATCTCGAGAAATGGACTGTGCAATCTCAGCATTGGGTGCTCGACAGATGGGGAACAAAAGCTGAGAGACGTGCCCAGAAATCCAAATCCCAATCCCCAAGTGTACGACAAGACAAAACTTGTAATCTGAAAAATGAGGGAATCATCTTTTCGAGAGAAAGTCAAACTTCATGTCATCGTGATGGCGACGTGATGTTTGCTCCCATCAATCGAAATTACTCCCGGTGATTTGAATTTTTTGTCGAATCACCCACTATGCAAATTTGTAGCCATTTGGATCAATCACTAATCATGGACGGCTAGGTTAAATATTTGATGATCCAACGTTTATAAAAACATAACGGCATGATGCGAACGGGACATGATAGCCAAATTGTAATTGACGAGCTCCCATTAAATTAATCGGAAATAGCTCGCAATAATCATTTCCTTTTCATCAATAATTTCCCGATTTTGATTATCTTTTACAAATTAACTTATAGATATCAACTTTTCCCACTTTCCCAGGTATCATCATTCTTATAAGTGCTATAATTCTTAATAAAGCAAATTTTAGATTAAGATCTTATTAATAAACGCTTCAGAAATACTTGTTGAAAAATCATATAACAAAGTTGCCCTTGGCACCTTATTAAGTGACCTAACTTCAAACTTTGATATAATGATTTGAAGATTAACTCATACACCCACCTTAACTTGTTTTTATCAATAGATTAGAGCATTAAGTCGTGAAGGGAAAATTATCTAAAAAGTCCTAAGCCTATTGTACGGAAGCCAAATCCTAAATCTTTCAATTTTATCAAATTAGTGCTAAACTTTTTGATAATTTTCCATTTTTGTTCTAAACCTTTCCATTGTACCAATTTAGTCTAAGCCTTTAAATAATTTGCCAAACTAGTTCTAAACCTTTTAATGAATTGCCAATTTAGTCATTTCGGCTAATTTGGGCCTAATATCGCTGACGTGGCTACTCAATTAGAGTAAGCCGTCCTACGTAGCACAGTCGGCACTGACGTAGACAATTCTTTTAATTTTTTTAAAAAAATCCAACTTTTTTTTATTGATTTTATTGTTTTTTATTATATATTTTCTTTTTACATAGTGTCATTGAGGTCGTTGGTGAACTATGTTAGTCACTAACCAATGATCGATGGGTGAGCGCTTGTGGCGCCCTTGCCAGCCATAGCTAGGGCTTGCAAGCCCTTGCCAAACCCATTGAGGGTTGCAATGCCCTCGTTGCCACAACAAGGGCTGTGACGCCTTTCTAGATTCAATAAGGGCCACATCCCATGCCTGCAGCCGGCGAGGGTTGTGAGGCTCAGCAGAGGTCATCGGCCTCACCTAAGGGCCAACGAGGTTGTTGGCTCTCGGCCTACCAGCCATGCGTTAAAAAAGGGGACAAAATGAAAGAAAATGAAAAATCAATAAAAAAATTCTTTAAAATTAAAAAATTATTTACATCAGTGTCGGCCGCACCATGTAGGATGGTCGGCTCTAACTAGTTTGCCACGTCAGTGACATTTGACCAAAATTAGTCTGAATGATTACATTGACAATTCGTTAAAAGATTTAGAACTAGTTTGGCAAAATGTTTAAAGGTTTAGTTCTAAATTGGTACAATAAAGAGGTTTATAACTAGATTGACAAAATTGAAAGGTTCGGGGCTACATTGACCGTTATATAATAGGTTTAGGATTTTTTGGATAATTTTCCTGAGTTGTGCATAACCAATATGTCAACTTCCTCCTTGCACCATGTAACTTGTTCGACCCGGAACTTGCATTATTTTTGCTCATGTCTTGTCGTTCCGCCGCACGTGCACCGGCTAAATTTCACCCTCATTTGTCACGCCTGAACATCTGATCAGTTGTCGGGCAACACCTTCGGTCGCCAAGGAAGTTATGGTGGAGTACAATTTACGTAGGAGAAAGCACAAAAGCAAAGCAGCCCTATTTTCAAACTCGGGAGCGCGAGGGACCGCCAAATCCGTAGTCGTGCAGCAAAAGCGATCCGACTGTAAATTTATGAGAATGGCGGGAGTAGCCACTGAGAAGCGCGACAAGTAGAGCCGCCTTATTACCCAGCGGCAGCAGCCGCAGCAGCCGCTGCTCCATTATTCGGGAGGCCAATATCGTTCGCCGTCGAATCCTTTTTCTTAAAGCCGACATGTCTACATGCGAGGTGTGCGACCGACATGCCGTAACTTTCTCTACAGCAGACAAGAAGTAAAATCGTCGACTGTCGTCGTCCGCTTGCCAAAGTATCGACACTTTCCGTCCTTCGTTTCTCGATCCAAATGCTCTTTGCACGTGCCCAAAACCTTCGCTTGGACCTCGTGCTCATTGAAAAGATGTCGGAAGAATCAACCGATCCAATCCCGCTCCCTCAACCATCTTGAAAGTCCGTCGGAAACCACACCTTATACAAGACCTCTTGCTCTGGCGAACACTCCCCCACTCTAAATCCATCTACAAACCGCAATTCCACTGGGGGGAGTTTTATTCTGATAAGATGTAATGATCCAATAGTTTCATAGATATTTTGAGTGACCGCATAAGGTGGTGACCATTTGAAAATGAATCTTATGAATGGATAACATTCAATGGATGTGATTCTTGGAATGTCTAAACCACAAACACACTCCTCGATTTCGCATTGATTGAGTGGCATGCTTTGCGTTTAAATGGACGCTAAAAGTGGCCATGACTCTCCATCAGGAAATGTTGGAACCAAACAAGATCAATATGTCCCGGTGTATCTATTAGGATGCACGTGTGAGTGAATTGTATTAGAAAGGAGAATTGATGCAGTGTAGAGTAATTAATATATCTAGTTTTTCCATAATTTATTGACTCAAGTTTTTGAGTGAAGGTGAATCTAACTGAAAATACCGATGGGCTCAAATTCGGGCTCTTCCTTTGTTATCTATCCGGATGTAGGTATTAGACTTCTGCTGTGCTCTCCCAATATTGTCTTTACTAAATCCCGAAATCTGTCCCTGATGTTAATGTGCTTGCATTGTTATTGATGTGTCCAACGGAGCTTCTAAATCGTGAAGATAAAAAAAATAAAAATAAAAGGGTACTCCATATTTCATCGCGAGGTATTCGGCAAATAACTCATAACTGCAGCACTTTCATAACTACCACCATAGTTTTGCAATTTACAACCGCTCTTACGAAGCTGTACACTTGTCCTATGGAGCTTGCAGATACAACTACATCTAACCGCAATTATACTAATTTAATCATAAAATTAAAAGGGATCGCACTTAACATAGCTTAAATCGGTCAATTGTCAAATCATATTATCTTCCACTCCGGGTAAACGAGTGGACCATTAGGAGCTCTACTTTGTTGATGCGAACACGACACTTCACATGTTTTCGTAGAGATTAACTGAGTTAAGAGTTTGGATATCTCATGTCACAGGAGGGAAAAGAAATTAGGATTTTATGGATTAGTCATGATCAATTTCTTACAAAGTAGCGGTGACGGTCATGGTCCATAGGGAAATAATAATTACCGACAGAATTTCACCGCAGAAATGAGGAATATTCAACCTTACTTACCATTTTATTCACGACTCGCCTACCATCCTCACTTATGAAAACATTTCATAAAATATATCCGAGTTTTGCATTTGAAAAATTTGTATAAATATATAATAGCATAGTATTCCTACAAAATCTCATCTTTTGATGACATATAGAACTCGGGATGATTACTCAATTAATCCTAAAACTATTATACAAATGCTAATTAAAACATAAATTTTTTATTTTGTCGATTTAGTTCTAAACCTTTGCATGAAATTCCAATTTAATTCTTTTGGTCACTTTTCATTGGAAATTGCTAGCATGATAGTCTAGTCATCACTGACCGTTTTATGTAACATACCATTGCATCAGTGATTTCTGACTAGAATTGACCGTAATGACTACATTAGAATTTTGCGCCAATGTTTCAAACAAAATTGGAAAAATTGAAAAGTTTAAGATCGAATTGACATCTAGAGAATATGTCATTGAAATGTTTTGTAAGATTATTGCCAGCCGTTCTAAACGTTTAAGCTATTAGATGAAAACCTGATTTTGATATTTAAATACCATGACACTCTCTTTCACGCGTAAATTGGACTTTGGCTTTACGCAAAAATATGAAAATATAAAATGAGGGCCTAGAAAAACTTGAATTTAAACCTCATGCCTTAATATTATGAAGGGTTTTATCAACCAGTGTCACTTCTTCGAAAAATGTTGAATTACTATATGAAGGTGTGATTTTAATATTTAAATTCATTAACAATGATAAGGTATAACAATGTAGATAGCTCCACCTACATATATTTACAACATGTCAAATATGAACTGAAATTATGATTTCATTTGATTAAAAATGTTAAAGTGGATAATTTGCAATGGCTTCAAGGTTAAAAGAGTTTGTGTTTATTTTTTGGAGTGACCCTTTGCAAAGGATGAAGAGAGCTTAATTATGGAAAGAACTTTTCATGAGTGCTCTTTCTATCTTAATAAAAAAGAAGAATGCCTAAGTTTAAGTTAGGTTGATTGAATGGAATTTTACTCAACTGCCGATGACAAGTCCTCATCAAAAGTGGCCTTAAAACCTCCTACATCCTCCAATAAGAACTAATCATCTCTCGTTAGGCATGCTAAAGTGTACATGTTACTTTGGCAACTTTAAGTGATTTCTTCGTTAGTACACTTTGGGGATATTGAATAATTTTAAAAGATGAAAGGTAAAATAGGATCTTATGAAAAATCTGCCTTTCCCTTCCTGAAAAATGCTTATAATCATTAAAAAGAGGCCTTGCTATTACATTGCCTTCAAAATCCGCAATTATGTGACTTCACAACACACAAAACCCTGTCAGGAGATAAATGCCCAGCACTTTAGATCATAATGATAAGCTTCAGTGAAAGTGAATTGTCTCTGGTCCATGAATATGGGACGAAGAATATAATTAAGTGGAAAAGGAGTGAAAGCCCTGCCTTGGATATCTCCCCATTGAGATTTGGGTCCAAGCTAAAGTACACAGTTTCCCAGAGATTTTGAACAGTAACCACAAACTGTTTTCCCCCGGCTTTAGGTTCGATCAAACCGAGAAGAGATCTCTCTCTGCGACTGCTTTTAGGTGTTGACTGCTTTTAGGTGTGCATCCCGAAAAGAATTCCACGAGGTTGACAAGACGATACAGCGAAGAAGAAAGTGAACTCGTATATGGTGGGTTGACTTTGACATGCATGCCTGCGTGCGTAGGGTTTCGATTCTTTCTCTTAGCTGCATGACATGGTGCGTGCACTTATTAATACCAGAGAGGGCATAAAGAAGTTTGATCTTAAGTTGGGCAGGCTTTTCTTTTGTAGGGTTTCAGATGTCCGCGGAGCGACGGAGACAAATTATTCAGGGATGCATCTAAAATTCTGAAAACACTGTCCTTGATTATTAAAAGACGAGATGTGGAACAAGAACTGTGAGTTAACAGCTAAATGTGCTTTATCATTACTGTGCACCTAGGAAAGCGAGAATCATCCCTTCTTAAATAAAAGCTGTGTGCTCTGGCCTCTCTCCTTAAAGCATGTGCAAGCATTTCTGTTTCAAAGTAAAATCAGGGAGGGGCCATAAAATCTATGCATAAAAAAGGGGAGTTAATGAAAAAGGAGGTGAAGGAAATATGCACAATTAGAATTCGATTTGCTTGGAAAATGAAAGAAATTAAGAGATAAGAATATGTTTATGAAAAATGATAATATTTCATGTGGATTTTTTTTTTTATATTAAAATATCACTGTGTACTTTTTACATAACATAATAAGTTTGTCTTTCCTCTTTTAGTGATTGTCAAATTAATATTTTTACTTTCTACATTTTTCTTAATCTAAACTTTGGAACACTTTTTTTGGGATATGTGGACTATAAGTCCTAAAATTTATCGTAAAAGTATGTTTAAGTTCCAAAACTTGTTAAATTTTTGAATCAAGTTCTTTCGTTAACATCATCAATTTGTTTGACGAAAAATGCTAATGTGGCATTTTAAAATTAATTTATTTGTCATAGTGGCATTTTTCATTACTTTTTTCTTTAAATTTTATTTAAAAATAGTAAAAAACTTTAAAAAGCTAAAATAATTAAAAAATGGAAAAAAAAGAAAAAAGAAGGGTGAGGTTGTGGCTGGGCATGCCGTTGCCACCCATTGTCAAAGGCGGTGAGGTCGCTGGCTGCTCCAAGGACGGTAGTGGTGGCGGTGGCCAACCACAATTCCTAACCTTTTTTTTTTTTTTTTTTTTCATTTTTTTCATTATTTTAGCTTTTCTTTTTTTAGTTTTTTTACTATTATTTAAATAATATTTAAAACAAAAAGTAATAAAAATCCCACATAAGAAAAATAAATTAATTTAAAAATGTCGTGTTAGCATTTTTTGTTAGACAAATTAACGATGTTAACGGAAGGATTCAATTAAATCAATTTAATAAGTTTTGGGACTTGATTGTACTTTTTAAAAAGTTATAGTATTTGATTGTACTTTCACTACAAGTTTTATGACTTGTAGTGCACATATCTCTTGTTTTTTTAAATTCAAAATATTTGAAACTTTCAGGACATTTGAATATTGACACATAAATTCACATACAAATTTTTCATAATGTTTTGAAGTCTGGATAATATTTTAAGTACTAACGTGATTGCTTTTACTTTATCCTAAACGAACGGAGTCTTAATTTTTTTTCCGTTTTCCTTTCATTTCTTTCTTCTTTCATGCTCGAGCTTGCCCAATCACCACACCTCATTACATTCTTTGCCGCCATTTTGCGCCGTCACTGCCCTCGCTTGCCCTACTTTGCTGCCTCTGCTCATCTATGGCCGCCTCACTCTGCCTCAATTTGAAGTCGTCAGCCTCAAATGGCCGAGACTGGCTAGGTGGTTGTTGTTAGGATTTGATGCACAATGAAAATAAAAGCAAGAAAAAAGAAATCGAGATACAAAGTTTTTATATCTGACATTTTTAAATTCTTTGTCCAACAAATGACTCTATTATATCTCACATTTCTCCGTTACATATCTCAATTATAAGAGAAAGAGATTATGCATACTCAGTAGCTATTTATGAGTCTAAGCTAAAAAATTATCAATAAAATATGAATTCAAACTATAAAAGCTCTCTAACATATCGATGGCATTACCCTTGCGATTCCACCAAGATGGAACCCTAATTGACCACCTACTCACCGAGTGGGATCCATGTGATTTCCAATCAATGGAGAGTATGAACCACACCTTAACAGTCGAAACCGTCATTTTGGTTTAAAGAAAGATGGGGCGGGTGGATAGTGATGAGCCATGGGCAATAGCCGCGGTGTAGCAATGGGCCACTTAGGAATAACAGTTGGCAATGGAGAGCGGGCGGTTGAAATGAAGGCGGAGGTAAGGCAAAGGCAATGGGAGGAAGGACAGAGGGAGAGACAGGGAGAGGCATAAGGGTTTCTAGGTTTTTGTGGTCATATCTTGTAAAGGCTAAGGCTACGTTTGATGAACCGAATATCATGTTAAATTGGATATCTAATATCCTAATTGTTGTGTGGGGTAATGTAAATTCGAAATATCTTTGGGTATAACTCGAATATAATCGGGATAAAAAGCCCTAGCTAGAGTGTGGGTTATACTCAAATAGAATAAAGATTAAAACAATAAATACAATCCCATTGACGTTGCAACGCCGCTAGCTGTCATCCCTTCTATCTCATATTTTATCTCTATATAGACCCGTTTGGCTTGTAAGATTGACACGCTCCGACACTCTAGACGTCGGACCTAAGTCTTGTGACCCAAGAACCCAACATTGCTGGCCTCTAGGGACCCTAGATATGTGGTCGCTTTAAGGCCAGGGCTCGACCTTGGCAATGGCTGGTGCCTTAGTGGTCATTGCAAAGGTGGAGGTTGTGATTGTGAGATCATGTTTGTTGAGACTAAAGGTTGCTTGAGGTCAGGCAACGCTAGAGGACGCATCTATCAAAACCAAAGGTTGTGGCTAATGCTAGAGGTTGCCTGAGGCTAAGCCTTGACCTTGGCATTTGTCATGGCTCCTATGTTGCGGTCAATGGCCATAGTGGTGATCGTCATGTTGAGAAACTGTTGAAATATTATTCAATATCGCTTGACAACATATTTTAAATACTCTTTATATTCTTATTATCTCCCTCAATTTATGAATTTAAGCTTTTGGATTGAACTTTTTAATATAACATTAGAGCCAGTGCTATTCACTTTGTGAATGTGCATGGTCAAGATTTCACTAGTGCTCATATCCGCCTTGCACGTGAGATGAGATTTTGAAATATTGCCTACATTGCTTGATAATGGGCCCAAAATGCTCTTTATATTCATGTGATCTCCTTCCACCTATCAGTTTAAGTTTTTGAATTTGACTTTCTGACGCAGAGAAAGCGATGCTTGGAAAGAATTCCAAAGGATGGTGTTTATTTTGAATAATAAAGTGCTGATTACAATATCTTTGGCGTCTATTTATAAGAAGGTCGCCATCTAGAAAATAACAAAATAACTTAAATCTAGTAACAAAATTGAAAAGATATTGATAAACTAGGAAATTTAAAATCTAATAACAATCAAAGGGAAACACGTGAATCAAATATTGTAACCCCTTTGTAATCTTGAAGATCACGCAATCCTCTTTGATTTGTGGGACCGCCCGCTCTTATGACGCTCCATTGTTTCCAGAAAAGCATTTGCATATTGTTCTACATCGTCTCCTCCACTTCAGAAGAACTCGACCCCGAGTTATGATTAGGATAAAGAGGAGTATCTGGAGGATGATACTCAAATAGGTCCGCTACATTGAATGTCGGGGAGATGTTGAGGTCACTAGGAAGATCAACAACATAGGCATTGTCATTGATTTTTTCACGATTCGACGGGGACCAACTTTCTTGTGCTTCACTTATTATATGTACCAACAGAAAGCGTTCCTTGCGGATGTAGACCATGACTTCATCACCCTCGGCAAATACCTTGAGGCGACGATGTTTATCTCGCAGCAACTTTGTAAAAAAAGAGTGGAAGCTTCTAGCCGTTGCTTCACACCCTCTTGTATCTCTTGTAATTTTGTTGCTAAGTTTTCAGCCGCAACACTATATCCCGGGACTTTGGGCAAAGGCACGAGATCCAAGTGTATGTTGTGGCGTTCGCCCGTAGATAACCTCAAACGGAGACTTGCCCGTGGAACGGTTGACGGTGTTGTTAAAAGCAAACTCAGCGGGAGCAAGATACCGGTCCCATTGCTTTGGCATGTCACTACAAAGACACCGAATAATATTCGCCATAGTACGATTGACAACTTCGGTTTGCCCATCGGTTTGAGGATGAAAGGAGCTGCTATACCGCAAATCGGTCCCAAATAAACGCCATAGGGTCCTCCAAAAATGACTAAGGAATTTGGTATCACGATCGAGGTGATAGTTTTTGGAACACCATGCAAACGAACTACTTCTCGAAAAAATAAACTTGCTACATGAGAAGCATCGAAGTCTTCTTGCAAGGGATAAAGTGCGCCATCTTTGTAAATCTATCCACTACCACAAAAAAACAGAATCCATACCTCGTTGGGTTCGGGAAGCCCCAACACGAAATCCATTGAAATGTCTATCCAAGGTCCGAAGGAATAGGTAGAGGGGTGTAAAGTCCAAAGTGTTCGAGAATGGCCTTTCGCAGTTTGACAAATGTAGCACTTTTTCACAAATCGTCCAACGTCCCGTTTCAATTGAGGCCAATAATACCGCTCCTCAACTAAGGCAACGGTTTTATCTCGCCCACAATGTCCTCCAAGGGAGCCACCATGCAGCTCTCGAATAAGTTGTTCCCGCAAAGAGCTTCGAGGAATGCACAACCTGTTGCCAAAGAATAAAAATTTGTCCTGAACGATCATGTCGCCGTGAGAACCTGTCTCAGAACATTTTTCCCAAATTTCCTGAAAATCTTCATCATCGCATAAAGAGCACAAAGGTGGTCAAACCCCACAACGTCGGTGCGCATGGTGACAAGTGTTGCAAAGACGACGGCTAAGTGCATCGGCCGACTTTGTTCAAGTGGCCCGCCTTGTGTCGAAGCACGAAATTGAATTGCTCCAAAAAGGAGACCCAACGTCCATGCATTCGATTTAGATGTCTTTGGTTCTTAATGTATTTGAGTGCCTGATGGTCAGTGTTAAGGACAAACTCATGTTGATAAAGATAGGGCTGCCAGTGCTTGATAGCTCGTACTACAGCAAAGTACTCCTGCTCATAAGTAGACCATCGCTTTCGAACATCATTAAGTTTCTCGCTAAAATAAGCAATAGGCTTACCTTCTTGGGAAAGAACAGCACCAATTCCTACACTAGAAGCATCACGGTCTAGTTCGAATACCTTTTCAAAATTCGGAAGCATCGTATTGGTGCCATGGAAAGTTTTTCCTTGATGAGAGCAAAGCTGGCTTTACGCTTCGTCACCCCAATGAAATTTTCCTTTCTTCAAGCACTCGGTAATCGGAGCCATAATAGAACTGAAATTTCGAATAAAGCGTCGGTAGAATGTCGCAAGCCCGTGGAAGCTACGCGCCTCCCCAACGGTTTGGGGAGTCGGGCCGATCGCGGATGGCAGCTACCTTTTCGCATCAACTTGAAGGCCTTTCGCTCCGACAATATATCCCAAGAAGCGGAGTCGATCAGTCATGAATCTACACTTCTTCAAATTAACATACAATTGGTTCGTCTGCAAGGCCGATAAGACGTCCCTTAGATGCTCCATATGCTGTTGGTCATCGGGACTATATATGAGAATGTCATCAAAGTAGACCACCACAAATTTGCCAATAAAAGGTTTAAGAACTTGAGTCATCAAACGCATGAAGGTGCTAGGCGCGTTCGTGAGGCCAAACGGCATGACTAGCCATTCGTATAAACCTTCACTCGTTTTAAAGGCTGTTTTCCATTCATCACCAGGGCGGATGCGTACTTGGTGGTATCCGCTACGTAGATCAATCTTTGTAAAGACCTTTGATCCCGCAAGCCGGTCGAGCATGTCATCCAAGCGAGGGATTGGGAATCGGTACTTGACAAGAATCCGATTAATTGCCCGGCTATCAACGCACATACGCATGCTTCCGTCTTTCTTCGGAGTGAGGAGTGCGGGTACCGCACAAGGGCTCATGCTTTCGCGTAAGAAGCCTTTTTGAAGCATTTCTCCCACTTGGTCTTGCAAAATCTGGTTCTCCTTCGGATTCATCCGGTAGTGCGGCAAATTAGGGAGGCTCGCTCCGGAAGAAAGTCAATCTCATGTTGGATATCCCTCAAGGGTGGTAATCCAACAGGTAGATCCTCCGGAATAATATCGCCGAATGCCCTCAATAAGGGTGAAGAGCCACCGGAATTGGAATAATGGCTTCTTGATTGCCTTTCTCCACAATCATATACATGCCCTCACGTTTACGAACGTTTAGCATAATCCCTGCACTTTGCTTCTTTGGGGCCTGGGGAGTGTTACTCATCGGCTTCAAAATAATTTTCGTCTTTTTCCACACAAAAGAATATGTGTTTTCACGAGCCCTATGAGTGATATCAACATCGTATTGCCATGGTCGTCCCAATAGGACATGACATGCATCCATCTCCACTACATCACAAATTATGGTGTCCTTATAGGACTTTCCAATTGAAATAGGTAAATGACATACCTGCGTCACCTTGAGTTCGGCCCCTTTACGAATCCACCCGATTGTATAAGGGGAGGGATGTAACTCTGTCTTTAGTTGTAGATGATCCACCAAAGCCTTGGACACTATGTTCTCACAACTTCCGCTATCGATGATGACATTGCAAACTTTGCCGTTGACGGTACAACGGGCACGAAAAGACTATTCCGTGTGTGTCTTCTCTTCGCGGAGCGAGCAATAGTCTCCTAACAACGCAATTGACATGCTCACCCTCCTCATCCTCCACTTCTTCCTCTTCAATCCAGTCATCTTTGTATATGTCATCGTCGTGCTCGACAACATTGGCCATCTTCCGTCGTGGACAATCACTCGAACGATGTCCCAATTCGTTACACTTGTAGCATTTGATTGGTGGTGGCTTAGCGTATGGGTTCGGGGCATTCGATTGGCGTTACGGTTGTTTGCAATGATCGGTTCCTTACGCACCCCAGTACTACTTCCCGGAGTTCGGTTCATAGTGTTGGTTTCTTTGGTTGGAGGATTCTCAAACATCTAGTTGCCTCCCCTTTCCATATGATTCTCGAGCGGAATAATTGTTAGCCCGATTAATGGGGCTAGTTCTCTCTAATTGCATCTCAACCTTTCGGGCCATCTCTTGAGCATCCTCAACGGAGAACAAACGATGTAGTGAAACACGATCTTGAATATTAAGTCGCAAACCATTAATGTACACCGGCGGTCTGTTGTGCCTCCGACTCGGCCCAGGTTGTTACGGCGGAAAGTCGGAGAAACTCCTCCGTGTAAGCTTGACCGATCGGCTTAGTTGCTTACAATTCTGAAATTGTTGAAATAATAATTGCTCATAATCGGTTGGGAGGAACCGAACCTTCAACATTTCCTTCATCCGATTCCATGTTCGGATGGGAGCTTTTCCTTGTCGACGTCGGGTCAGTTGCGTTTGCTCCCACCACGCTGAGGCACCGCCCTTCAATTTGTATGCCACCAATTTTACTTGGCGATCCTCTTCAATCTCCATGGCATCGAAGAATTTCTCAACTTCCCAAAGCCAATCCAAAAAGTCTTCAATATTCAAATTGCCATTAAAGGTTGGAAGGTCAACCTTAAGTTGATATTGCTCGGGGTCTCGTCGATATCCCCGGTTCCGGTGGCCTCCACGAACAGGCCGATCCAGAACTCTTCTTCTCCTTCAGAGTCCTCGACATAGGCTTGTCGCCTCGTCGAGGATTTGCCCCACGTTCCATAGCCGCTTCCGGTCGCGAGCTACCCGAGCATGTTCAGCCGGAAGAACACCGTGTATGGGGTTGGTAGACAAACGTTGGATGGCGACAAGTAATTCTTGAAACCTCCGTTCGTTTTGCTCCACAAATTGGTTGAACTCATCCCGTGTAATAGGCTCGTTTCTACGGCCTTCGCTACGGGAGATTGACATTAACGTTATTAGCCATCGTCACGGGAGAAACCCGCTCCGATACCAAATGACGCAGAAAGCGATGCTTGGAAAGAATTCCAAAGGATGGTGTTTATTTTGAATAATAAAGTGCTGATTACAATATCTTTGGCGTCTATTTATAAGAAGGTCGCCATCTAGAAAATAACAAAATAACTTAAATCTAGTAACAAAATTGAAAAGATATTGATAAACTAGGAAATTTAAAATCTAATAACAATCAAAGGGAAACACGTGAATCAAATATTGTAACCCCTTTGTAATCTTGAAGATCACGCAATCCTCTTTGATTTGTGGGACCGCCCGCTCTTATGACGCTCCATTGTTTCCAGAAAAGCATTTGCATATTGTTCTACATCACTTTCTAATAGAGATATTATGCTCTTTATATTTATGTGGTCTCTCTCCATCCACTGGTCTAAGTTTTTGAGTTGGATCTTCTAATAGAGACATTGCCCAGGTTGGAATGGAGTGATAAAGAAATAGACAGCCAATTTTCTTATCGCGAGAAGGGAGAAGATGTAGTTAAGACCTGAAATTGACTAGCCAATTTTCTTGGCTAGTCTTAGAAGGGAGAAGATAAAGTTGAGACTTGAAACATACCAAGAACAAGTGAGGCGACCAAGACTTGCCTATTTTCTTGGTCTCGAATTGTCATATTTTTGTTTCCAAATCGGAGGTGCCCGAATACCTCGATCCAGATAAGGTAATTTGCCTCACCCCAACTATTTCTCATTTTCTTTCTGCTTCTTTTTCTTGTCTCAAATATATTCCATTTTTAACAAAGCACAAATATTATATAATTAGATCAATCAGAAGAAGTATACAAAGCTTAGAATCGCCTGAGATTCTAAGCTGAAAGCATCGAAGTCGAAACCTTCATTTGGGATACCAAAACCGTAGCTTAATTATCGAAAAAAATGAATACTACGGTCGATTTTTCAATCGCCAGTGGACGAAGGTGGGGCATGAATATGCATGAGGCCAATTAAAACCTTATATAGTCTTTTAAAAAAGAGAGTCGTTCTCCAGTCAAATAACTAATATCACATGTGAGATTGGCTTAAGTTCGAGTTAACTATAGCGTTTGCAAATATGAAGAACGATTAGGCCCTTTTGTTTAGCTCAACAATTCGAAGAGATTTTCCTACTTTGGATGATTTATGTCACTTAGAATTATAGGCCAATTAAAAATGTCACTCCAATATAAACTATATTGAAAATACTTTCAATTAACTCATTTTTTTAAGCGATACAAGTAAATAAATTGGGGAAAAAAGTACTTTTAAATTTGCATTTTTTTTTTCTTAAAACACATGGAGTAGAGATACGAGAATGGATCAACCCATATTATTATTGAGCGGAGGAGGCTTTATCGTGAAAACGAACCCTCAAGCGAGGGCAGTTTTGAAACCACATGATGCAATAACCATCTTCCTAAAATAATATGACACAAGAACCTATTATTTCTCAGTTCCCTAAGCAAATGCTCATGTGAATGGAACATTCATCCCCAAAAGCCATTCGGGTCACCTTGGATTGATCAAGCAAATAGAACTGAAACCTTTTCTCGATAAAAAAAAAAAACTATAACACTGTGGAATTTAATGTGGGAATGGCCCATAAAAACAAAAGAAATATATTTTAGGGGCCACGGAAGGATACGGACATTCATTAGTCGCAGAGATCTCCAGTGCAAGTGAGCGCAGCAAAGACGTCTGTGACTCTCTGATGACGCGAGCATGCAGGTAACGAGACACGAAAACATCAAAATCCTGCCCAAATGCTGCCGACAACACAGTCCTACAAAATGACACTGCTCGCGTCACCGTGACGGTAAGATTAGCAGCACTTACGAACGCGTGATGCGAGTGGACCCCAGAAGAGCATCGTGTGACGGATCTTGGTGGGTCTTTTGTACAGCGATATCACATGAACCGCAATCATTTAATGTCGATATAGGTGCGGAAGCGACTGGAGCATGCATGCACACGTTACTTCATGGTGATGTAAGATCGAGCGATGAATTTGTCCACCAAGATTCCACATTTGGAGGACCGCGGTGTTTGGTGCGATGACATAAATTGGGGTCCCGATCCATTGTTTAGAGCTTACGGCAAGTAATCTCGGGGAACTTTGATTCATCGGCGAGGGTCTTCCGAGGTTCTTGTTTTTATTTTTGGTCTAAAGAGGTTCTCCAAGGTTGACAACCTCCGGTTAAGGGGAGAAGGGGGTCATGGCAGCGATAGAGGTCAATGTGGCGATGGTAGCGACAGACGATGAAGGGGTGGTGGTTGTGAATGTTAACGAAAGGTGGTGACAATCAATAAGTGTGTGTACGAAGAGAAGTTATTATATAGATTTAATCAATGTAGATTGATATCATCATAATCATTGATCATGTGGTCTCCTTCGTGGGATTTTCACATTGAATATCATTAGGTAACAATGTCAACTCCGCTATCCAATGAAATATATAGTAAATTAATCAATTATTCGCAGATTTTTGCTAATCTTAGAATTGCATCTTGTCGTCTTAAGTACTAAAGAGTTCCGTAGGGAAGAACTATCGGATAAGTTATTATAGGGACTTATTTTATTAGAAATCAATACAATTCATATTGGATTGCACAGTGGAAATATTCGTTCTTTTCATTACCTAACCCATTACACATCAAAATCTTAGAGATGGGAATCTCCTTAAAATTAAATGATCTGTTAAGTATGGTTCGGGTTTTATTGGAGACACTCTAGCACCTTTTGCCTTAGCGATCACGTCCATAATATGTGTGTGTAATACATGCCGTGTTTTCCTCCGATCTTTATCCCTTATCCAGGATCAATTAGAAAGATATGGCTGAGAGGGCTTCCTCGAACTAGGGTTGGACGATTATTTTGTCCCTATTTTAAATATATCATGTACTATCTGACCTGAACTTTAAACAGCTCGCGATTATTATGTTCAAAAGGACTTCATGAATGAGTACCGCTGCTATAAATGATAGGAGACAACTTCTGCCCGAGTAAGCCGTGCACGAGGGAGCGAGGAGTGCCAAACAGTGTCCACGGTCCGTGTCCACTCGGGGACCCGGTTTGATTCCGATATCCTTTGTCTTTTCTTCTCTGACTAACACTCGTCGATAAGAATTGTAAATGATGATACTGCGAGTAAAAGAAATGCTCTCTCGATGTCATCATTCTGTGACACGGAAATCAATTACGAACAATTCATTCAGTCCGATGCAGTGAAAACGCGGGTAACGCGAAACTCGGAACATACTAAGTTCGCCAGGATGATGAGCAGATATTCGCCAACACGTAAAGTTACATGAATTTTTCTCGAGATCTATGGCATGTATGGGGGGCGCTAGGGTTTTCTGAGAGTTCTTCCGTCTCTTCCTATTACCCCAGTTTGATCTTAGTGGATTCTTGCTCCCTGTTTTCTCCATTTAACTTGGGCCGATGGCCATTTCTTTCCGTGCTTTCTCGGTTTCCTCTTGTTCTGAGTGAAACGAAACATGTCATGAGTGTATCCATAGAGGCTATGATGAAATTACATAACTATATATTATTTAATCATGTTAATGTTCGGGGTTTGCGGAAAAAAAGAATCGGGTACTGCATTAAAGAGGCGTATCTTCTTTCCAAAGAAAAGAATTGAATGATGCTTCCTTTTCTTTCTGAGAAAAAAAAAAAATCTATCTTGCATGCATGGATTCAGCATAACTGCAATAAACGCTCCGGCAAATAAGACAGCCAGCATATTTATTATGTATCTGGGGAAATATGGACATATGGCTGAATGGAGTGCCTTCAAATGGACAGGCACACGACGCAGCGAACTTGCCCCTTCTAAGGCAAAACACGTCATGAATTCACTGCGACGACGATTTCGAGGGAAAATATAAACGTATGGTCCTAAAAATTGAAAGAGTGAGCAAAGTGACGACAAGCATCGCAGATTGGCCTTTAATGAGAGCTTCGATATCGCTCTCTCTCTCTCTCTCTCTCTCTCTCTCTCTCTCTCTCTCTCTAGTCTCACCTTGCCTTCTCTTGGACTGCTTGAATCGAAACTTAATGCACACAACTGTGAACTGTTATAAGTTGTTGCATCCGTGCAATGGGAAGTCCCCTGTCCCGTACGCGGGTGCACACGCAATCAACAGACATGCATGCAAATTTTTGCGTAATCAATTCATTGTGTAGGCACCGATAAAGAGTGTCGATATCCGAGCTCTCGCGCATGAAACATGTCTCCAATATCTGTATGAGGCTGCATCGTGTAGAGATCGTTTGAGGATCTCCCAACAGACGCATAATAACATGAACACGTTCTTGTACATTTTCCGTGTCATCATTATTTTGAAGTAGGGTTTTCAGATTTACGCTACCTTGGCTTATTAACGCGGCGATATCCATTTATTATGCACCTTCGACTTTCGTGGACCAAGCTAAATATTGGGGACCAAAGCTAGCTAGAAGATAAGAAGGCTTTGGTACATTGATTTCGGCTCTTTAATTAGCAGACTGGTGAAATCTTGGATCGTTAGTTAGGTAACTCCCGAAAGTTAATTTTGAAATTTCTTTATAAGCTACGTATCTTGCCTAGTTAAACAACCAAGTGACCCTTCCTACACTTCGGACTTGGAATTTGTTCTTCCCATCTAATTAAAGTGTTAAATGTACCTTCTACTCCGTTCGTTTTGCAGAAAATGTGGTGTTTCCATAAATAGTTTTCCAAAAAGTCATTTTCTAAGAAAACAACTATATTTTCTGGTATTCGGTTGAAATTTGAAAATGAATTAGAAAATATTTTCCACCGTTCGGTAAGAAAAATCTTTTCCCACATGCACTCATTTTCACTATTTTTTTTTATTTCCTTTTAATTTCTTTCTTTCTTTCCTTCTCTTCTTCTTCTTTGGTCTTGGCCAGTCGCTGGCCATGGCGGCAGCCAGCGACTGGCCATTGGCGAGTTCCGGTCTCACCACAGCGGTTCTTTGTTTTTCTTCCTTTCTTTTATTTTAAGTGGACCAAGTATGTTCTAGATGCATTTTCTAGATATTGCTGGTGCGGAGCGTTGGTTGAGGTGATTTTCCTGTAGCATCTAGGAATTTTAACAGTTCATAAACCACCCAAGATATTATAAACAGTCCAGTTACTATCTTCACCAAGGTTTCTTGGACTGCCGATACCCTGTCACGTGAATGTCCCGATGAGGTTTGGATGCTTAGACACCTTCGAGTTCTGTCGAAGAGACTCGATTGCGTTTTATTTGGACGGATTACATAATTTGATGCTGAACGAAAGAGACCGTGTTTCTAACCTATTCAAGCGGTCTGGAGGAGGAAGTAAACGAGACTTTACTTTGAGTCCTCAAAATCGCGAAGATCCGTACCATCGATCTTTATTAGGGCTCCATAAGCATTGCTTCGATGCATATCAGTCATTTGGATGCATGGGAAGTGCGTCGTTCCCTAGATCTAATGGTTTAAATGCACTAAAGATCATTCAGGGAGCATCATGAGGCATACCACTTCAATAAAAAGGCCGTCATCTATTTAGCAATACTTCAATTAAGCGGAGTTGAACGTAAGCAGTACCGTTTTGAGCGTGAAATTTTCATCAAATTGATTGGGAGCCATATTATCAAATTAAAAGGGTGAAGACACTAGATTGGAATGGGCTTCAAAGTACAAGGACCGCAAGGCGTAATTTACCATATTTGACATAATGTTTCTTGCTCGTGTTTTTCATGTAATTTTCGACTGCGATATGTCTTGTTGTTATTGCGAGAACCGACAAACAAGAGGACAACATAAACGACAATCTCTTAAAAGGACTTAAACTTCGGTGTCGAGAGAGTCTCGACACCATTGTCCTTCTCTTAGACAAAAGTCAGGGTTTTCGAACCTTGAATTTAAAAGGTAAGGGAAAATATTTATTCTTTAGAAGAAACTACGCGACTATGCTAGCGAAATGAAGAGTCGTGGTAGGTTTTAAAGTTGGTGATTACATGAAATGATGAACTCTCCTACAGGCATTGGAATTTCTCACCTATTGGAAATAGTATACGAATAGTGCTAGGTATACTGAGATTGGTTCACAAAATTAAAACATTATATGTTTTGATAGATCTTTATTGAATACTAAACTAGAGTTGATCGGTTTCTAAGTAGGTAAGTTCCAAATATAGAACTAGGAATGTGCAAACGGATCGCCCAAATTGGGTACTAGCTGATTTGGTCCGGCTCTTAAGAGTGTTGGTGCAGTTCCTGGTTCAAAGGGAAACCGGATCGACCGGACTAATCACATGCACTTTTTAGTTATTTATTAAAAAAAAAATAAAAGTAACCAGCTTTTTTTTTTTTTTTTTTTTTTTTTCAATTTCTTCATAACATATAGCATCAAGTAGTGGGAAAGAAAAGTGATCGGTTCCATTAGACCAAACCAGATTGGTCCTCGATTCCCAAATTGGGAACTGGAAACTAATCACCCTTATATAGAATTGATTTTCAGTTTTTGGAACCTAGAACCTATCATATTTGTTCTAGAACCTACCTTGTTTTTTTGGTTCCATTTTAGGGTCTACATGTGAATCTATTTTTCTTTTATTCTTTTTTTGGGTTTCATTTTTAACAATAAAATATTATGAGCAACAAAACAATTCAAAGTAAAAGATGAATGAGGGTGAGCGAGCAAAAGCAAGTCAAGAACGAGTGAGGGTGAGTTGTGAGCGAGTGAGAAGGGAGGGTGATTGTGAGCAAGAGAAAGAGTCATAAAGTGTCTGAGTGAGGTTAGAGAGAACATAAAATTAGATAGATACAGAGAAAAAGATGCCAAAAGAAAAATTAAGATTTTTAGGCTTTATGAAACAAATTCCAAATTCAATCTAGTTCCCAAATAGTTCTTTACTTGAAATTGGGAATCAAACCAGTTTTCACCAAATCCAAGAATTTGGAACTAGGAACTGAACTGATTTTCGAGGCGGTTCGGTTTGGTTTCTAAGTAAAATCGGTTTAGTTGCATAACCCAATACTGACTTCGGTTAACTCATTTAATGATCTACTTAGTAGAAAATTAAATCTTAAACTTCTTTATGTTACTCATAGCATAAATGCAAGGCCTTAGATATTACGTGGACTTAAATAAGTAGGCGACTAATTAAGAGAACTGAAAATAGCAAGAATAATTATTGATGGTCATTGAAAATTGCGCACATGTTCATATTATAATAAGGAATTTATCAAAAGAGAACCCTTAGGGCACTTTTTAAGTAACTATGAGTCAAATTTTAGATTTTAATTGATTTTTTTTTTTCTGATCGTGATATGTGTACCCTCGAAAAAAAATCAACATTCTTTATTCGATGAAAAAGATGGTTTTGTGGTTGTCAAGTTGACTATGATTTTAGTCCTTCCCATCTAGGATATTAATGCATAGGGAGAGCTCGTTTGGTTTGATTGTGAATGAATGATGACTGTGTCGTAATGTGATTCAACTGTGAAGTTTGTAACTTATATGTTTGGTAATACTAGTTATAAAACAAACACAAAAAAAGTTGAATATGACACTTAAAATAAAACACGTGCATCTATGAGTTGCTTGCCATGTGCCTTATTGAAATTATAACACCTATTTCACGCTTGAAATCATTACAGCAAAAACATATTAATTAAATATCTTACTAAGCAATATTAAAGTTGCAGAGACTCACAAAAACAACTATATATAAGGTTTTATTTTTTTAATTAGGTAGACAAAGGCCAGATGAAGTGATTTTTTTTTTTTTTTTTTTTTTTTTGGTCTGAGCCAGATGAAGTGATTAAAAGTTGAGATTTTCTGTCTATATCACTGTAAGAATTTTATACTCATTATAGAAAGGTTTAAGATTGGAGAACTCGTTACCATCAAAATATTAAAAGTTTAAAAGTCTCTTTATATGAAATTTATCATGATTATATGATATGATGCGAGTTTCATGATACGAGTCGTTCAAAGGTTGGCGCACGCTCTGAGCCGAGTTTATGAGCTCTCAAAAGATAATCGACTCGTTTCTCCGCTGCACCTAGTTCCTCTGGCGGTGTGCCCTCGATGGACTGAAAGAGACATTCGGAGCTGAAGTAGAACTACCCTGGGACGAGGTAAAAAGTGAAAGGAAAAGGACTGGGGAGATGTACCGGTCAGTTAGTCGTTGTAAATCAATTATTTGTTGGGGGGGATATTTCAAGGAGCATAAGATTTAGCGGACAAGTCCCCGACCCCTTTTCTGACGAAGGGGTACAACGCTCCCCTTCAGACGTCTCCGTCCATCCACCATCATCTCCTAGCCCTAATCTAACCCCCAACCTATCCCTCTCCTCCAGACAACTCCATGTGATCTGATTTAATTTCCTCGAAACCCTAGTCACGGTAACCGCCACTATTACTATGTATGGAGAGAGAGAGAGAGAGAGACATGGTTTAACTTTTAATCCCATTGATATGTTAGATAGTGTACTAGATCATACGATGAGTAGATTTTCTTTTCATCAATGTCGAGTTAAATTCAATAATCTGATCATCAATACCATACAGAAAAGATCTATAAAATCTTATATTAGAAAGATTTTCTGAAAAATACCGGGCTTGTAAGAAACTTAGGACAAGGGGAAATTTCAAATTACGTTGTCACCGGGACATGGAGGAACAACTTCTGAGCGCCGCCAGTGTTATCATTCAGAAGTGATAATGATCTGCGAGAGAGAGATAGAGAGACCTTGAGAAGCAGCTTTATTATCATCTGTGCTTCTTTCGGGTCTTATTTGTTTATCTTTTTCTTTTCTTTTCTTGTGCTGTTAATAATATCTTACCACGGTCTTGCCCGGATATCCCGCCTGTGTCTTAATTACAAGGTAGACTGCAGCGGATGGACCACCCTTCTCAACCTCCATGACTGGTCCTCACTGTTTTTAAATTGTCTTGCATGGTATATGAAATCCCAAGATAGAATTTTCGTGAGTACCCTTTAACTTGCAAAAATTGAATGTTGATGAATTTTCTAGATTATTACTTTCGAATGTCCTGAGGTTTCCCCCTTTTTTTCATTCATTATATGGGCAGAATTATTCAAAAACTCCAACTAGGTTGAACGGGCACGAGAGCCAAAGTCGAAAAAGCAAGCTGTTATTACTCTTGCCTTAGCTCATTTGCCAACATGTTCCCATCCACATAATGTTGTCTGAAATCATTTCCGTAGGTTAAACTGATGACTGGAGCTTAGGAAATGTCAAGTTGGGGGTCATAAATGACATCTACCCAATTATTTTGCATGTCGTAATGAACCCTAGTTAACACGTCGATGACAAGATGGGTTCATAGTCATCTCGCTTTCTGCATCCTTCTTCCGATGTCGATCTTTTTAAATTGGAAATAACATACGAAAAACGTTGTTATCCCATGGGACGTGTGCATCTGTACAGGTCGTGGATTGATCAACCGAACCCTCCAGAGGAATAGAAATTGCCCAATTTCTCAGGGGAACTCAAGAGCTAGGGTTCATGGGGCAGCGATGACTTTCGATCCTGGTGCCTCTCCGAAATCACTGGTTGACTGTAGTTATTATGGTTCAACAGATATGGAGCTGCTTTCTGAGCTAAAATGATGGATCTGGGATGTGTATTGTACCAGCGTGCTCAAGCTTATAGCCCAGATTCAGAAACGAATTGACCATGTAAGATAGTCTACATATATAAAGTAATGATTTCTTGCTCTGGATGCATTATCCTTGATAAATGCAAACTGTTGGATCTAGAAAAGACAAACAAATTTAATGCATAAAATGCATCCAAGGGTTGAGATGCATTGGCGTGTCAATTTAAGCGCACCTAATAAATTCCATCTTGTCATTGCACAGGGTCTTTTTTTTTTTTTTTTTTTTGGTCAATTAAGGGAAATTTTACAAGAAACATTCTTACACGTTGAATAATTTTGAAGTCTGTTATCTTTCTTCGATTTTACTAGGGTAGCTATTAGATATTTTTATCTAGATAGGAGTAATGATATGTCATTCAGCGTACGTATGTCTCATCTAGGGTTAATAATATGTCGTATTTTACGTGAGAAAGACCGTCCTTGGACTTGAAGTACGTTTATCATGCAGCAGGAACAAATTTTTCTGCTCTTTCTTTTGTTGTCTGAAGTATGTCGTTTTTAGCACGTGCTTGATTCGTGAGACCGTCGCCTTTTCAAGGACATCGGGTGATCTTCAAGCAGCATGGTTCTGCGTCGTGTCCCAGTAAAAGTTCAAACATTTTTTTATGTCCAACGGGGCACAAAACGTAAGATTCCATAATTTGATATAATAAGAGGTATTTAAAAAGTACAACTTAGACTCATTTTCGTTACGAATGTAAATTGCCAAATTTTACTTATTTATAATAGAGGTGGACGGATCTATATTCCATCTATATTCCAGCTGAAATATGAAATATACTCATTAAAATAAGTTCCCAGTAACTTGGAATCTATCCAGTAACTTGGAATATACCCTATAATAGGTCTTAGAGTCAATTTCAAAGTTTACTTATATTTCATTTGGGCTTTTTTTTAGATAAAAATAAGTTCTGGATAAATTTGAATTGGACTAAAAGTTGAGTTTTACTTTAGACAAAAAAAGTTCAAAATAGAATTGGAACTAGACTTAAAGTTGAGTTTTTTTTAGACAAAAAAAGTTCAAGACAGAATTGGAATTGGACTTAAAATTAAGTTTTTTTTTAGACAAAGAAAGTTTGAGATAGAATTGGAATTGGACTTAAAGTTGAGATTGTTTTAGGAAATTTGGGTCATATGTTACAACGGTATGAGCATACGTGATACAACAAAGTAAATTTCATTTCACGTTTATAGATTGCAAAATCACATGTCGAAGTTGGAGAAGTGGGGGGAAGTACAACATATATGGGAAGTTATGATGGGTTGATACCACACGTCGGCTGAAAATATTGTGCATGTGTGTGTATATATACATGTATGTATGCTTCTGCATATTACAAAGTGCGTACAATTGCATGCTTAGATCCACGCACTGAAGGCCATCATTTCTGGTTACTGTCTCTACTTGATCTATGGGGTAATCCCTGAATTAGGCGTCTACTTAATTACCTGTGTCCCTCTTCATCATAATAAAGACGAAATCATCCTACGTCTCCAAGAAAAAAGGATCTCTCTCTCTCTCTCTCTCTCTCTCTCTCTCTCTCTCTCTCTCTCTCTCTCTCTCTCTCTCTCTCTCTCTCTCTCTCTCTCTGTGACGTGAAAAAAATAAATTTTAATTGAAGTGGGACATATAAAAAACGAGTCTTTCCAATACATCTTCTTCGAATCCATAGATTAAAGTGGAGCAGAGACATCAAATCTCTTCACTCTCAATCCATTTCTCATAAAAAAAAATAATTTTTCTCGATAAGACTATAATTTCAAACCTAGATGGTCTGAATTTTAATTTAACAAGTGTTGGCGTTTGTGTGCTATTATATTCTTTGCGTAGACTTTTGGTTTTATTCCTTATATGCATACGAGCCGATCCTCACTTGCACAAAATAGGATGTGGATGTAATCACAAATATATATTCTAAAACAGACGGAATGAATGAAAAGTGAAACGGCAATATATATGTGTGTATATGTATGTATGTATGTATGTATGTATGTATGTATGAAGAGAGATGCTTCTTATGATGTAAATAACCAACTGAATAAAGCTCCATGGGGGATGCACGAGTGGCGGTGCTGCTTCATCCCACCTTCAGCCGAGTTCAAGTTACCAGTGGCATCTAGATGTTGTTGTGGGGTACTTCCAAGGATTGTTATCTGCTGTAAACAGGGACGACGGAGAGGAGTTTTCCTTCTATTATAAAAAAAAGAAAAAAGAAAAAAGAAAAAAAGAAGAAGAATAAATAAAAAAGAAACAGACCATGATTTGTGAAATTTAAACTCTCCACGTACGTGTTATCCGGAAAAGGGAGTCCCTCAACTCTATAAATATGCCTCTCCCTTGCGACTTCTAGCCACCAAACCCTAAACTAGTCCTCAACATCAAAGCTTCTCAAGAGTCTGCATCAACCCCTAGTGATCACAACCACACCACACCCACCATCTCCTTCTCCCTCTCTCTCTCCCTCTCCCTCTCCCTCTCCCTCTCCCTCTCCTCTTCTCTTCACCATATTAAAAACATGGAAGA
Organism: Eucalyptus brandiana; assembly: GCA_014182725.1. NCBI lineage: Eukaryota > Viridiplantae > Streptophyta > Magnoliopsida > Myrtales > Myrtaceae > Eucalyptus > Eucalyptus brandiana. Next base: position 39,730,351 of record CM024669.1, read on the forward strand.
CGCAATTAGGAGACTCAACGGAGCCACTCAAAACCCCGAAACCAACCCCACCGAAACCACCTTCCCCGACCACCCCAAGAAACCCTCCACCCCCGCCACCGCCACCCCCACCGCCACCCCCAATCCCAACAAGAGGGCGCTGAGGGACGGGCCCCCCTCCGGTGGTGCCACACGGTACCGTGGGGTGAGGCGGCGCCCATGGGGCCGCTATGCTGCGGAGATCAGGGACCCTCAGTCGAAGGAGCGGCGTTGGCTGGGCACCTTCGACACAGCGGAGGAGGCAGCCTGCGCCTACGACTGCGCTGCCCGGGCGATGCGAGGGATCAAGGCCCGCACCAACTTCGTGTACCCAAACTCTCCTCCCCCGCTGCCTCACTCCGCCCACCACCACCTCTTCAACTACTCCAAGCAGTCGGCCTCGAGCCAGACTTTCCGCGGCTTCCCAATTGGGAGCCGCTCCAGCTGGCAATCCACTCTTGCAACTGGCGGCGACTTTAACTTGGCAGCTTCTCAGAGGAGCGTCGCCGGCTCCTCCGGGCTTGACATGCTCCTCCTCCGCGATTTCCTCAACCCTTCCCCGAGCGCAACCACCGCTTCTCTTTACTCACCTTACGGCCATTTCCCAAACCTGCAGACATTGACCACGTCCACGCCCATCACCTTCTCCGCAGGGTCTCTGGTAAGTCCCTCCACTGGCAATCCTTGTCCTTCTACTTCTTCCATGAACCTCCATCTCGCGGAAGACCATCAAATCTGTCCCGTGGAGAGCCCTGTCAGCGCAAGCATCTCAACAATGGCATCGACGACCACCGAAAATCACAAGCAAGATGTGGAGCAACTATTTACTCAGGAGTACTCGTCAGGTAATTCGGGGCTGCTGGAGGAAGTCATTGAGCGGTTCTTCCCAAAACCCTCGTCACCGCCGAAGAGCCAGCCGGCTTGCTCCTCCGCCACCGCTGAAGAGCCTGCTGCTTCAGTGGAGTGCTCTGCAGCTGGCAGCGAGTATGCGTCTGACTCGACAGCGAGCTTGGAGCAGCTGGAGAGCTTCGACATACTTGCTGCCGCTGGACCACAGGCCACGGCTCTGTGGGGCGAGTGGCCAGAGAGCGGATTGCAGATGTTGCAGGACCAGTACTCCCTGTTCGAGGACGTATTGCAGTGCCCTGATTATGTGATGAGCAGCTTCGCAGCAGCTACAGTTGAGAATGCTTAGCGGCGGGTTCAAGGTGATGGGTTGATTCCATGAATAATATTAGTGAAAGTAATATCAGGAGGAGATGAGAGGTAACTGTGTTTGTAGCTGTATGCGAACAAGCTTACCTTCTTCGAGATCATTTTTCAGCATGATTTTATGTCTCTTGCTAGAAACTTTTTATTTAAAGATCAGATTGACTTCTATCTCTCTCTCTCTCTCTCTCTCTCTCTCTCTCTCTCTCTCTGATGTGAATGTTTTCGTCGGAGCCAAGTGGATGCGTTGACATGAGCAATCAGGGTTTCTTTTCTCGAACCAGGTATCTAGCTGAATTACTTTCTATTTCGAGGAGGTTTTTTCCCAAGAAAGTACGACGATCCATGCAGAAACTTGCCTCCCAATATCTTGTCTTCGTTTCCCGACAGCTTTTGGAATGTTCCATAAAAAAAGGACGAAGAATCAATGTTTTGTCCGATTTTCGATTTCTTCCGAACTCCAATTAATTGGGTTGATCTTTTTTTTCCCCTAATCCACCTTCGAGAATAAATAGTGTTCCCGCTCGAAGGATCTAAAGGAAGCTCTTAATCTTCTTCTATCTCCGGCTGGCCAGTAAGAAGGAAGAACTAGGGTTAAACAAAACCTGCTTCTACTTGTCGTTTTTCGTCTAAAAAATTAACAAATAGATAAACTATAGTTAATCCAGATGTTATTATCTTTTAAAGTTATTCCGAATACAAACTAGAGGAGGTAAATAGCCATCTGTTGCTGATTTCATCGACTATTAACAGAAGGGAACTTTCCCCTTTTTATTGATTCAATGCAAAAATGGTGGAGTTCTAGTCATTTACTTCCATGATGTCTTTGATTTAAAAATCTTTAGATTGCCAAGTAACAAGAAATTCACCTCTTTTAAGTAATCTAATTTACGATTATAAAGTTACAGCTGAGCAACATTTTCATATTACAACCTTGCGAAATTTTCAACGACCTTAGGCATCTCAATTTATCTAGGACGTCATGGTGGAGTTCTAGTCATTTACTTCCATGTTGCTGTTTATTACATAGTCTCAAATGGAAATTATACATTCAAATCCAACTGAACAAATATTAAATTTTCTCAACCCATCTGCTTTTTTTTCCTTGTATCTTCATTTAAGCACGATGTCTATGTATGTAGCTATATGTTCATGTATCTAGAGCGTAGATTTCTTTAATAACTTGAGAGAGCTGCAAAGTTGAATATAGAAAAGATTTGTTATTAATAAACAATTCGCATAGGTTGAGTGCTCTTTTTAAGAAAATCTGGAAAATAAGGAATATTTAAGTAGGTTTGGTTATTTATCGAATTAGAAAAATCCACTTTGCAAAGATCTCTTCGTTCTATTTGGGATCGAACATCAATTGCAACAATTTGATAAACAGCTTATTGGGATAAACGTAGATAAACTAGAACCCCCTCTAGAAATGTATACAAAGTTTTCTCCTCTTAGGGCTCGAGAAATTAGAAGATAGATTTATGTATCTAGTTATATGTCGAATAGGTCTATAAAAGCATTAGATCAAGTTAATTAGACTATGATTAGTTAGTACTTTTTTTGTCTTCTTTGTCTTTATATAAAAAGAAAAAATCATTTGTGTTCTCAACTCAATTTTCTCCAATATTAGTGGGAAAACCATTTTAAAAGACATAAAACAAAATAATCTTCAGCGCAAAGATTAATTTACTTCTTGAGTAAGTCGCACATGGCATATGCAAGAGATCGTTAATCAAATGTAAACATGATTATACGTAAATGATTTTGAAGAATTCTTACATTACCAACGTTATTGGGATAATATTGATTTGCACAGACACTACCAATCAATTTTGGGTGTATTTAGTGGATGATGTATGTGTCCCGGATACACACCACATCAATTGATTAGTACATCTCGTGGATTAGAATTTTTCCATATCGATGTTGTCATAAACCTATGCTAAGGGAAAATAAGCCCGACAGTTCACATACACTAAGTAGTAAAATGAATATGAGTAATTAAAAATTTTCAGAGCTTTATCACTTCCGCAGTCTGCTCCAGCACACAAACCTTTTTGTTACATGATAAGGTGTTATTAAGAACGAAACACGTTAATTTTACAGAAATTCAAAGTAGTTAATCCATAAGTCGCGTTTCGTAAACGGACGTAGCAGTTGGTCATTGCCACATTGTACAACTCCAGCAATCCCTGTTCAGATCATTCTCTCTAGGGCAATAACCAGATTGATTATCTGGTTGATTAGATCGGTATTCTGGATCTTGCTGTTAAAAGTGACTTAGCTTTCATTGACGGAGCTACTTTCGATTTTCCTTGAGCCTCCCTCGATTTCTGCTCTTGACTAGGTAAGCCATTTCAAAGAAACTTTTCTGGCACTCACTTCCAAATAAAACAACGTCAATGTCTAAGAGGGTCTCAAGTAGGGGTGAGCATAATTTTAGGGTTGAACCTAGAATTGAATAACTAGACCATTGGGAATCTATCCTGTTCTACGTGCCAAGTAATGTACAGTAAGTTCCAAGTTCCAAAAATTGGAAAACTTATTTTGACGGGTAAATTATAAGCTTTAGATAGGTGAAACCTAGAATTTACTTTTATGTTTTTCTTGATCTATATTTTTGCGCGATCTTGTGGTATTTTATGGTATCCAATGATAAGTGTATAATTTAGAATCAGTAGCCGGAGCTTCCATTTTATGAAAAAGACTTTTTTTTTTGTTAATATTTCATATTCTTTTTGTGTCTAATATAAGTTGAGATTAATGGGTTGCAACAGTAACTAATGATCATTGGAGGTGATAATATTGCAATTGTTCAATTAATTATACAGGTGAAACTTGGCTAGAATTTATAATCAACCCTAGAACTTGTGGCAGAGGTTTTAAGGTCCATGGTATGTGGAATAAGTTCTAGGTAAAAATAAATAAGGAACCTATTCTAGCAAATAGGTTTCGGGTTCTAGGTGGAATTTGAAATTGCTTACCTTTCGTCGAAGAACTTTGAAGTAACCAATGTATTATTCATTTTCAATTCACTAATCTCAAAATTCGAGAGGCTCCTCTAAGAAGATGTTACCCAAGAAACGAGTCCATATAACCAAAGGAACTGTAAGTTTTCAAGATGAGATATGTAGAGAGAGAGAGAGAGAGAGAGAGAGAGAGAGAGAGGATAATGAAGCTGACTGATTTAATTCAAGCGTACTATCGTTGTCGGTAAAACCTAACTTCTGGCGGAAATTATTATTATATTGATTCATCATTGCACGTACTATCCACCATGGTGGTAAAAAGAACAATTAACCTTCGAACAAAGCCTATGAATTCCCGCTCCTAAGGGACCAACCATCTGAGGACTAGAAGGCCTCGCCAGCACTAGACATTAAATAAAGATGACGACCGAGAACCACGCTATTCATGCCCTTTTCTAGGGTGAGATTTAGCTTAATCCCCCCATCTCTTTCTCCTCATTAAAGCTTTACACGAAAGTGGAAAGGTGGATTGGATTCAAGGAACCCACGTCTTTATGGACACCGGTCATCTCGTTTGACTAGGGTTAAAAACGAGCTTGATTCATGATGGTCCTTCCATTTCATCTGTGTTAGCATATGATTCGATTGAGTAGGAGGGGGTTACAGCGGATGGACCAAAAATTGAAATGGAGGGGGCCACGGGACAAGGGGTCCAATTCAAACGGTAGCGGAGATTGAGACTGCATTCTGTTGGTAAAGCTTGCTTTGATGAACTTCACCCAAACATCAACTGTAATGTAAGTACCCCCAATAGGCAATAATGATTTCCTCTTGAAGGGACGTTATCGACTCTTATGAGCTAACTTCAACGTTGAATAGTGACTAGTGCGCCAAGCAAAGTCTTGAAAAAAAAAAACGCATTTAAAATGAAGTATCAAAGTTTTGCATATCTCATATTATGCCATATAGATATCGCACGATCAAATCTTTTAAGACCTATATTCTAGAACTTAGACCGTAAGGGCTATATCAGCCGGAACCGATCTTTTTCTGATAAAGGTTTCAGCCAATTTATCTGCGGATGTAAGCCCACTGTAATTATAGTAAAAAGTTAAAAGTATCTACTCTTTATAGATCTGTAATCCTATTAAAATACGTGCACGTCTACCTTGCTTTCGAACACACCAAAAGAGGGGCCAAAAAAAAAGAGAGAGAAACCACAAACGTTCTTCATGCCCCCATCCACTCTCTTCTCCATCACTCCCTCTGCCTTTCTTCGTTCGAGCATCCTCGGCCAATGGCCATGCCGCCGCTTATGGCCGCCGCGACAGCCTCTGCCAACCGTCATTTTCAATTGCTCAATCCTGTCCTGGGTTCCCATCTCTTTTGAGCGAAGGTATGTCGCTGATTATCTAGAGAAAGCACATAAGTAGAACCAAGTGCACGTGCTGTAAGCTGAGCAAAGCCATAATCATTTAACCTGGAAAGGAGACACAAGGCCTGAAGGGAAATGAAACTCGAAAGGACTTCAACAAGTAGCTAGCGGAATACACTGTTGCATCGTTTCTCTTGAACCCCGATTGTAAGGCACCAAAAAGCATTTGCCAGGTTCAATCGCTTGCTATGTTCATACAAAATTGAAATTAGGATAATGGAACTGGAAGGAATTGATACGGTCCGGGAAATTTCCGGCCAAAACTTATTTTCAGAAAATTTTTCTTTATCTCTAACGTGCGTTAAACTCACTATTTCAAAAGCATTTCCCTGACAAGGATTATTGTATCGCTTAAAAAAATGAATGAACAAAAAGTAATTTTCTTAATCGACGAAAATGTTTAGGTATAGATTCTTGTTGATATCCCATTGCCTAATTTTTTTTCAAGTGATGGAATCAATTTTTTTAGAAAAACATTTTCCATATTGTTCATATTTTGCGAAACAAAACGGATGACTAATTTTTTTCAAGCGATGGAATCAATTTTTTAGAAAAATTTTTCCATATTGTTCATATTTTGCGAAACAAAACGGACCCCTAAGATGTAGTTTGCTCACAAAAGATCAACAATTATAAATATACCTTCCTGAAAATGATTATTTCTATCACTTATAGAACCGCATTAACGTAAACTATTTTTATTGGCTTAAGCAGCTTAGATCAGATGGTGGGTCTCGCCCTGCATTCACAAAAATGTATGCCTAATTTGTTATTGATGATGAAGACATTTTTTTGGTTTACTATTTTCTGAACAATCAATATTAAGAACACGTTCTCTACATCATCGATTTTCGGAGAAGTAGAAACACACCCAGTGAATTTGAAAAGTCTTGATTATATGCACATCTTAAAATTATTTTCTTTTACCCCCTCCCATTATCTCCAGAATTTCTTATCTATCTAGCGTCTATTGATACCGAAAACCCTTTTCTAATTTTTATACACACAGATCGAACATCATCAAATATGTTAATCATTCACCTCTTTCTTATCCCTCCAAAATGGTAATCGCGCCCGGCTGTGCCGCTTCTGGGCTTCCGTAAAGAGCCCGAAAACTTGGCCCGGCCCAATGAGTTTCAAAGAGTCTCGGTAAGCCCTGGGTGAGTTTAACCGGGTTTCGGACCGTTCATATAGAACCGCGCTGTGCCAGGCCTTGTAGCCCTCCCAACGTAGATGAAGAACGGAATTTCTAGTCTTGACATATATGGGAGGAGCACTTACGAAGTGCGACGAGGACCTTCATTTTGCTCGGGGAAAGGCGAGGAGTTGTGCTTGCGGAAAAATCTTAGATGCGCCGGATGCATGCGAAGGCATCCGGGGGAGCGGGACCGTGAACACGGGCTCGATCTTCCAACCTTTGCCTCCCCCCGGCTCCGAGTCAAAAACTCTCTCTTGCATGGATTTGAAAAAGAACCCTAGAAACCGTGAGAAATCCCACGAACAATACTGTCGCTAAATCCTCCTCATTTTCTTTATTTCGTGTATGCTCTTGGGGTTACATCGACTCGGCAGATTCAGAATTCTTTTGACGAATCCTCCGTCTGCACGTATAAAGAAACGAAGGGATATATAGCAGCAGAATAACAGATAGCGATGTTAAACCTGGCGACTATATATGCTCCAAGGAATCGGTCTAAAGAGCTAGCAAAGGGAGCGGCAAAGGGGACAAGTGTTGGACCGGTAATTCTGGAACCACCTCTCCAAGCAGCCCTTGTGGAAGACGTGCCCGCATCTCACCACCTCGCTCACTTCCTCCTCGTCCTCGAACCTGCTCAAGCACACGCAACACTCCTCCTCCGCCGCCGCCCTCCGGCCACCGCGGCGACGGCGCCGCGACTCGAACCGCCCGACCCAGACCGCGGAGGCTCCGGTCTTCTCCCCAGCGGGGGAGGAGGGCTCGCCCTCTTCGGGAAGCAGGGACGCGGCCGCGTTGAACAGCATGGCCGCCACGAAGACAATGCTCATCACGAGCATTGCGAGCAAGCCTTCGGGAGGGCCCGGGAAGTTTGAGAGACCCATTTGAATTTTTCGTTTCGTTCTCTCTCTCTCTCTCTCTCTTTTCAGGGAGACTTCACCGGAGAGTACCTGATCTCTAACATAGGGTGACCGATGGAGATGGAGGTGACCCTTGCCCGAGAGCACACGGGGCTTCGGGTCGAGGCCCTTCTTCTTAACCACGAATCTTTGTTTGACGGGCGGGGTCACGTCGGGGGGATAGGGGGGCGATCGGGAGCTCGGAGTCACACGTGGCGGACACGTGTAGGGTGCGTACGGAGATATGCAGGATGCGAGCCGGTCGCCACGTGTCGGGACGACCGGGCGACGAATGAGGAGCCGCAACTTGGTCGGGGGAGATGTTGGTGGGGGACTCACTTGGGCCTTGATCGTGACGGGACGGCCACGTGGAGCTGATCGTCTGATTTGCTATTGTTGTCATACCCGCTTAGAGCCTCGAAATATCCCGAGTCCAAATCGACGACGGGCATCCAAAACTCAGCAATCACCAAAAGCCACGAAAGGACATCGTTCGCTAGCATTTCCGTTCAGAGGATATTCGTCAAAGTCCTCGACAATGACCTGATTGTAATATCCTTGGAAGTATTGGGCTCTCGAATTCTGCCGACGGAGTGATATACGCCTCTTAAACAGGCGGGACGTGTCAGGTTTTGGGTGGCTCTAAAATGAATCCGCAGGTAATTGATCCGTAGCTAATTCTAATCAGGCTTCAATTCTTGCTTTAGAGAGAGAGAGAGAGAGAGAGATGATTACGCATAGCCTTGAGGTCGCCTTCGCCCGCAGCAGACCCTGCGAAGCCATCAGGCCCTTCGAAGCCATCGAGGTCGCCACGAAAGCTGGAGATATTTGCCCTCCACGCGATTAAGCATGGGAGGAGGACCCCGGACAACTGGATGTTGAAGGGGAACGACAGGGTGGCGATGCGACACATGGACATGCACGTGGAGCAGCAGGAGAGGTACATCAAGGCCTTAATGTCTGACATTGACAAGCTCCAGCTCGAGATGGCCTCTTACATCTCCATCGGCGGCCACCGGCCCAGCCCCGGCCCCATCCCCCTCTTCCACCGCCTCCCGACCTCGAGTTCGGCCATGGCCTTACACCACTCGGCCTCAGACCGGCCCATATCCGAGGTCATGTCCATAGTGGAGATCTGTAGCGAGGGGTCGGTGGACATTAACCCATTTTGTTAGCTTTACTTATACATAATAACATAATTAGCTTGCAGACATAAGGGCGTAGGATCGAAATTGATTCGCCAAATGATCTCTTCGTTTTCAGGAACGCAGGCGCTTCAGGTCAAGACTCGTGATAATTCCGCGTCCAAGACCCGTGGAAGTCCGACCCTGGCATTAAGACAATTAAACTCTCGAAAGAACTAGAGAGCGATTTTCAACTAATAGCGAGAAATATTCCATCATTGGTGAATCAATAGCGCTGTGCGGCCCGTTAATGGGATATACAACTATATGCTGTACTAGCTATTCACTATGACTATGGGTATGGACTTGGGGAATCCACTGCGGCGATTCAAATCTCTAGTGAGACTTCATCTGAGAAGGATCGATTCCGATTGACCTAAAATAGGCCTTCTCTGCATCATCCATCCGTCTCTGAAACATACCCCATTCCCGCCTACACCTCTCTCTGACCTGTCACGTGCCAAAACACGATTTATGAATAAGCTTCCGAAGAAATCGATTTTTGAAAGACTTAACAGCTCCTGGGGAAGAGACAAGTGTATAATCTAATGATGGCACATGCATTACAGGCCCAACTTTTATTGGAAACTTTTACATACCCCATGCCATGGTGGCTTCCCATCTTGCAATTTTCCCTGCAGGATGTCAACCAAAAGAAACATTACGAAGATATTTAGTTGCCGAATTGTCAGTACTTCTCTTGACAACAGAATGACATGGCTCGTATTTCAATCTACCTGGTTCCCTAGTGAGGGGATTCCTTGATGAACAATCCACTGAGCATCTACTACTCCTATCTTCTGGTGTGCTGGCTGTTTCGTTTGATAGTTCAGGAACACAGCATAATCAGACACAAAAAAGTAGAAATGCCGATTACTGAAAAACAAACGAAATCAAAATGCAGGTCACATACCTCTACACATCTCCGAAGAGCAAAGTCAAGACCCCATCCGTGGACCAGGTCATTCTGCAAATCCCCACACTTAAAGATTAAAGAAGGAAGAGGCAAATTTAAATTGAAGGGTACCAAATTTGAATATGCTCAGGTGACCTGAAGCATATGCCACACACAGCGCCAAGCATCTCGTGAGAAAACTGGAGCCATTATCTCAACAAACCTGGAAATGTCAAATGTGAAATTCGGTTGGGATCCATTTCCTTCAATAATTAGTGGTGACAAGATAATAAGAAGTATCTGAAGAAAAGGAAAATTAATAATGATGCTCAAAGTTCCTACGCTGCACATGGGGGCAGGCTGGGACTAGTACACCAGCCAGGTTTCTCCTCTGTTTTTCTGAATAAAAAAAAAAAAGTACTGTCTAATTACTTACTAATCGAAGATCATAATTTTAAGCAAAAACGAGGGTGGCGTAATTCTCACTTGTGGACTTCTCCATCACCTCTTCTTTTAGTCATCTGCCATGTTAAGCCTCTGTTAGGCTCCAGACCTGGCTGTGAGATCTCCAAGCCGTGCTTCCTCATCAATTTTATGTATCTGGCATGGCAACCACACAAAACTTGATGAGTTCCATTTATAAGAAATGTATATAGTAGAAGAGAGTCATATATGTATCTCACTTACTCTTCTGCATCAAAATGCTCAACCCCTAAGTCTTCATCCCATATGAAAATGTAGTCATAAGGTGCCACAATGTCAGGATGCAAGAACCGCTTAGCATACCACCTGAGGAGAGATATTGAAATCTAAGCCCCAAGAAAGTTCAGGAAATATACTGCACACTATGGATAGCAGTTCTTTACCACTTTGTCTGCTTCCGAACACTCACATGAATGGCCCTCTTGGACCATTCATATTCATCCCATTCGGTTGTTATTCCATCGTAGTGGAACAAGAGAATGGTAAAGTTCCCTGAAAACTGTGAGAAGAGCACATTTAGCAATGCACGTGAACAGAAATAAATGCTAGGCAAACGAGCAAAACTTGCAGAGTGAGAGAAAACCTTTTTAACAGCAGCATCAATATTCTTATGCTGATTATAACCAACGGTGAAGGTCACTAGGTACCTCGGTTTAGTGGTTAAGTCCTGAAGATGACATATTGATTATACATCTGAGAAAACTTTGAGTTGCTGATTAAACTCAATTTAATCCACAGGTAGAGACGTACCTCACTTGGCTTACCCCACAGTCTGCGCAAATAAAAATCTGACTCTGCAGTGACAATTCCTGGTGGCAGTCTTTCTGTGCCCCTGGGATTTGAAGGGGCCCAAATCTGTAACAAAATCATGACGACATCTAAAAATTCTTAGTAAGAAGAAAGATAAGGAAGTACCCATTGAGATAAAGCAGAGATGAACAAAGAACATCAGCTTGTTCATTATTCAAACAAACTATAAACATGCAATTGCTGTCAGAGGACCTAAGTTCCTTTCAGGGGACCTGTATTTTCTTTTGTTGATAGCCAAAGCAGAAACCATGATGCAGTTATGATTGATGAAAATCCATTGATATTTACATATGCTGGATAGAGCAGAAAGGTTTTCAATGATAAGAGCCATGAAGTCAGATCTGATATATGCCTTTCAATTCAGGATGGGCAAAACACTCTCAAACATTAACCAATAACAAGAGCACATGCGACAGGCATAAAATTTTCCAGCATGCGCCTTCCTCATTTCCAGATAGGCTGTCAGCATTCAGCTTAAATTAAGGAGCTTTTACCTTAGATGTACCATTTTGAGCTTGGTCTGAGCTGCTATTATAACCCTTCTCACCAGACAAATTTAGAATTGTTTGGGTTGAGAGCCCTGTTTTTGGGTCTTCTGAATACATGACATCATGAGCAGTCTGAAGGCTGGTCGGGAGATTAAACTGGAGAGAAGTACCCAAAGATTCCAATAAGGGGGAGAGTGCAAATAAGGTAAGAAGATGAAAATGAAGACACGAATCAAGGGAAACAGATGGGATACCTTAATTAGAGACACTGTAGGAAAAGATACTCCAATGAAGAAACCAAACACGATTCCGAAAAATGTCGTTATTATCAGCCTCATGGTGTCATTTGACTTTTTACACCCAGCGCTGCAACCACCGAAAGACAAATATTTCAGAAAGATAACTTTCAGCAGCCCGTAACACTCAGACATTATTCTCTCAGAAACAGTGAACCGTCCCTTCTCCTGGTAATACAAGCCATCAGTAAGTTCCAACCTGCGCGTAGGATTCCCCATTTCCTCAACAATCTTCTCAGCGAGTGTTCACAATATGGAAAGCACAAGATGCTCCGCATCTATTTCAACAACTTTTGAGTCGCCCATCCTCCATTTTAGTTGAAAAGACCCCCCGACGAAAGTGCAGTAGACCTGAAAAGTAGCTAGAAGATATAATTAAACAGCAAAACTACTTCAAGAACACTTGTAGATTCCACTCTGTTGCTGGACAATTATGTTTGGTCAAATCGGAGAGCGCAAGGAAGAGCAAGTCGTGGCTTCAGTTAGATTAATTTAGCGTCCACTAAAAAACTAAAGAAGGCACACCATCGGGGGCACAGACTCGGATGAGCAGCACAAGACATTGCTAGCAAGCCGCGCCTCTCCTAAACAGAAAGAATTCACAACTCACGAGAAAGAATTCACAACTCACATCTCCACCTCCATCTGCATCTCGTGAACCGGGGGGATAATATAAGAATTCTTGCTTCATACTTCACATTCAGCGTAGATGCCATACGTCTCTACCGTCATCATGCCAAGCGACGCTTACATGTCCTCTCAGCCAGCACGAAAAAACAAAAACAAGGATCCAATCCACCTCAAGAATCAGATCACATGAACAATCTGCAGGTCCTGAAATGGCTAATATCGTTCTAGACGACGAACGATGCTGCTCGTTCTGAGAAAACCGATGAAATCCTAAGTACGAGCCTCAGCTCCGCCCTCGAATGAAAATCCTCGGTACCGTACCGCACAGTACCGGACCCCCGTCACAATGCCGGGGAAGTCGACATGCCAGAAACATCGACCGAACAACGACGCGTTTTCATCGAATTCCATCACGCAAAAGAAGCACGAGCAACTACGAACAGCCGGACGCGAGCCGATCCGTACACAAAAGAAGCACTCGACTCTACTCCCGCCGCGCTCAGCCGACACGCCCCGGCCGAATCGCGCGCAGGACGGCGTCTCAAAACCGCCGCGACGGAGCGAGCTCTAACCTCGCTCGCCGTCCGCGGCAGGATCAAAACCTCCGACGGAAACGCTGGCCGTTTCTCGGCTTAAGAAGCCGAATCGCCCGCGATCACTCGCGGCGGCGGCGGCGGCGGCGGCGGCTAAAAAAAGGAAGGGAAGGGGGAAGGGGAAGGGGAGCTCGGAATCGGGGGAACGCACCTGGAGAAAAACGCGCGCGGGAGGGGGGCCCACGGAGCAGCGGCGGAGGAGCGAGGGCGCCGGCCCGACGGACGGCGAGGGATCAAAAATAGAAAGCAGCGAATCGCGAGAATCTAGCCACGCAGCGAAAGAGAAGGGAGGCCCGAGAGAAGAGAGCCGAGCCCCTCGCTTCGGAAAGCGCTGGGGAGCGAAAGAAAGCGAGAATGGCGTGAGAAAAAGGGAGGACCGAACGAGGATGGCCGCCCCTGCGATGATTAGGCAACGAGATTGGTGTGAATTTAGGAAGATGAACGTGTTTTTTTGTTTGTTAATATATATATATATATATATGTCGATTAGAGCGAAGAGAGTCTAGAGAGAGAGAGAGAGAGAGAGAGAGAGAGGTGTTCTCGACTTGTGTGAATGTCTTATATTTATGCTTTTGGAATGTTCGCTCTAGACGGAATACTGGCTTAGCGCAGGTTGGAATGAGATGAGAGGGCTCGCTCTTGCTCCGTACCTTGCTTTCTGGTACTTAAAGACATTTAATTGATTCGAAATCCATTAGGATGACAGATTCGATTAGTTTGAAAAATCTTTGGATTTGCCTAGTGATTTTTAGTTAGATGTTTTTATCCCATGTTCATTTTGAAATCTGTTAGTTCCCTTCAAAGGAATTTCAAAAATTGAGCTTTGACACCCGCTTTTATGCTACTTTTTGCATTTAATTAATTTCGAAATCAATTAGAATGACGGATTCGATTATTTGAAAAATCTTCGGTTTTTTTTTTTTTTTTTTTTTTTTTTTTGGTGAAAGTAAGAAAAAAAAATCTTCGGTTTTGTCTAATGATAAATTAGATAATCTCGTCCCCATGCTTGTTTTCAAAATCTGTTAGCTCCATTCGAGGTATTTCGGAAACTGAGCTTTGATAAAGATACGCAATAATTACAGTTATCTCTATCAATCGGGGGGAATCAAAAGTGATGAGATTCAAATCTTTTGAGAATCGTCATCTTCGAGTCAATTGTTTATAATCAAGGGCTATTTACTTTTGGTCTCGTATCATCTCCTGAGGAAGGTTGAGGCCACGGCATAGAGTGGTGGAACTTAATTAGATGTGACTTTTTGGCTTTCGTATTTCCAAAAAGAATTGACGTGTAATTTGCCTTGATTGGAAATTAGATATAGCAAATGGAATGGCATATGGTTATTCGGTCATGATTTTAATTGAGAAAGCGAATCAGTAGTTAGGTGCTGAGTATAAATGACGCACTTGCCCAAATAAGCAATGGACTATAGCAACTTTATGAGAAAGGTCGTTTGATTTTTATGTCACTACTAAAAATGTATTGGAGTCACGTATACACAATATCGGCTTAATAGATTTTGTGTAATTACCTCGTTATTTAGATAAGGCTCCCATGACCCTTTACGAGGAGGAGAGGAATTCGAATCCGATCGCATGGGATTTTAAGCATAACGTCGACTGCCGACTGTATGGGAGTTCCCGGGTTACCAAAAAAAAAAAGTACTTGAATTGAATAACATGAAGAAATGTACATGTACACGTGGAAAGATATAAATAGTTCAAAATTCTAAACTTTGTTGGTAACATTGTTTACTATAAGGAAAAGATTCAAATTTCCAAACTTGGAAATATGTGTGAAATAAAATGGCATTACTAGTTATGTATTTTTTTTTTAACCAATAGATTATGTATAAATTGCACGGTAATTGAGAATATTTTGGATAAGAAAAAAAAAAGTATTGCGATCTTTAAAAGTAGGAGGTCGTCTTGAACTTGTATAGCGATAGTATTAAATTATTACTGATTATCAGTATATGAGAATATGCATACAATGACCAACATCGTGATGGTTATCCCATATCCACGATTCGAGAGCCGGCGATCATCGAATGATTATCTTATATCGAGAATTAGGTCGATCCATCTAAGATAATGTTTTCCGCCAATAAAAGATGGCCATGGGATTGGTACCCGAAACAAATCACAGCGTTTGTATCGTTACCCACGATTTCATATCATTTGAAATCTAGACAACAACCAAAAAAAAAAGATCTTGGACGCGAGTCGAAAACTACATGATGTAATGAGATACGTTGGAACATTTAAATATATGTGCGGACGGTGTCTATATGGGACATACCCTGTCCCGTAGTTCGTGTATTTTATTCTTCGTTTTTGGTATTCGCTGATGCTGTCGAGGACATCGATGGGGGGAGTTACCGAAATGGGAATGGCAACGTGAATAATGTGGAATCCACAAATGGCGAGTGAATTGAAGAAAGAAACGGGAACGAGTCAATGCCCCCGACGAATCAATGGAGGCGGCTATTGACCTTCACGTCGTGAAGCTTCTTCCAACGCCCCGAAGTCCCAAACCACCCAACCACGTTTCACGATCCAATAGTCAAAGTGGCGGACGAAGAAAGGAACCCGGGAACTACGAAAAGCCCTAAGGAATATGTCCTTGATTAGTTGCGCCATTGTAGGTGGAACCATCCTAAGTCTCAAAAGTTTCCATAAAGGTTGGCGAGACTTGGGCACCTTTTCTCTTTGGCCCCGGGAATTTTCGTGGCTTTCAATTGGGACGAGTCAAGTCTACGATGTGACCTTTTGGATTGCGATTGATATTGAGAATTCCAAGGAAGGAACGAATGTTCAAGGGCAATGTTTAATTCCCACTTAGATGTCTCGAGTTTTGCTATCCTATCCTTGCCACCAAGCCAAAGAAGGGCGGTGAAGTGCTTGGTTGATGAATAGACCTTAGGACACGGGGGCAAGAACAAAAGTCCAATCGAGTTGGCGACACGCAAGGGCATGTTAACATACCATGCGATGGCGACACTTGTTGATCTTGTTCCTTGGGCGATCGGTAGACAAAATGACGATTAATAAATGATGGTATCCAAGATCTTTATTAATGGAAAAAGGTAATTTAATTGGTCAATCTATGATTAGAGGGTGGAATGTAATGAGTCGTAGGGTTAGGTGGAGTTGACTATTCTTCGGTGGGTTTGGGCAGATGTGCAGTTGAACGGAACGATCTTGTGGCTTGGAATGCGAATGGGGAGGGACAGCAACATCTCTTCCCCACGTCGTCATGCTCAATTCGAGGATGCCCACCACTTGTTTTTCAGTTTGTGCCCACCGATCTCTTCTTGTCTTAGACTGGGATTTATCTCCAACACCCACTTCACAATTTTTGAACCGGCCCCTCTCTGTCATTCCTTTTCTTCTTTTCTTTTTTTTTTAACTTTTCTCTTATTCCCTTTGTGGAATTAGTGTGGTCCTTTGGACGTGGTCCACTGACTCCCCTCACTCAAGGGTCATTACCAATCTAAAATATAAAGAAGAAGAAGATGAAAATAGAAACTCAAAGTTCAAGTTCTTAAGATTTTGTGCCTTTTTGGGCATCGGACTAATCCTAACGGTTTATCAGTCGTTCAAATTCCGGATAATTTGATGATCAAAACTCAAAAGATATTCGTGATCTTTCCAAAAATAATCCCTTTTTAACGTATCATTTATGCTTTCACCACTTTCAAGATCTATATTTTGCACTGTAGGGAAGCTATTCAAAAAATCGTCTTGTTCCCTTTCTGGCTGGCATAACATGGTTGGGTATGCAATAGACTTTTCTTTCCTTTTCCCTTCTTCAAATGACGTTGTCCACCTTCTTCCTTTTAACTTTTTCCAAAAACAAACAATTATATGATGAAGTGAGACCACTAGCAGAACATGTCTCCTAATGAATAGGTTAGCCTAAACTAGTTCTACATCGTGCATTAGATTCATTTTTTCAGTTTTATCCACCATAGCCGTCTTTATAAATATTTTCTCATGTATCTATCTGTAGTAAAGTTTGAGTGGGCCATGTAACAATTTGGTCCTTTAGTTTGTCGCTTTGCCAAGGACCCATGGTGGCCCGATTTCCTTGAATCTCCGTAGTCATTTCCACGCACTTTCAATTGTTTTACCAGGAAAATAAGGATTCACAGGGATCGTCATGAAAATTCAGATGATAAGACGTGTTCTGACCTAAAGAAAAACGGCTCGGCGACCATCTGGTGTAACAATTTCAAGAGTATTTTAACACACTTTGAATCATTTTATCACAAAATTAGAGCCCATTTAACACCATCCGTTGGACGATAAACGTTAGTGAAATGGTAAAAAAAGATATCATGATTTAATGGATTGAAAGCATTAAGTAAGGGTGCGCATGGTTTTAGGGTAGAGCCACCAAACCGGTGAGAACATGTAAGTTCGAGGTTTCAAGGTATACATAGTAGGTTACGGTAGGTTACGGGTTCCAAAAAATAATGAATTTATTTCAATAGGTAGGTTATAAGTTCTTAGTTAGAGAAACTTAAAACCTGGAATTTATAACTGAAAACCTGGAACAAGTTTTAATATTTTTTTTTATTCATATTTTCACATGATCTTGTAATATTTCACACCGTTCGATGATGAATTTATAATCCATAATACTAGTTTGAGCTTCCATTTTATAATCAAGACTTTTACTTTATTAATGTTAATATTTTTAGTGTATTTAAATATAAATTATGGTTAATGAATTGTAACAGTAAATGGTGGTTATTAAATGTTTTAATTAACTGTAATCGTTCAATTAATTATATGTGTGGAACTTAGGTAGACCTCGGAATTAACCTTGGAACTTGTAACAGTGTAGGTTTCGGGTTCTAGGGTATATAGGGTGAGTTCTAAATTCCAAAAAATGAAGAACTTATTCCAACAGGTAAGGTTCAGAATTTAGGTAAAATATGTATGAAACCTGGAACCATCCATCCTTAGTGTTAAGTTATTATTTAATATATTGTTTTTATTCCTATAAGTAGTACTTTCCTTAGTGCTCATCTTCCGAACATGATTCTCGAATTTACATGATTTTTTTTAAAAATCTATTTATACAGTACATATTTATTTTTGGGTCCATTTGAGTTCTCAAGCTATCTCCAACCCCGACAAAACTGGTCTATGAAAGGGTGGTCTGCAATTTGCGATCCTATAATGCCTATATTCCCATCCGATTGCCTTCCTTTTTCCCTTTTTGGGGGCAGCATGGGAGGGGCTATGCAAGCCCAGCCATGGGATTTGTTTGTTTTTGCCAAGTGAATTTGGACCTATCAACAATCGACCTTGCATTTATTGCATTCAATGATGGAGATTAATCACTACAAGTATCCACCCCCACAAGTATATATAGAGATAGAATTAAATTTGCCTTTTGAATTACTTAGTCTAAATTGAATATTAGTAGCAGCTATCTAGACAGTCGTTAATTAACTAAATTAAGAATATATGGCGTTTTTCTCATTTTTCCTGTAGCCAATATTTTTCACAAGTGCTTTTGGATAGCAGTGTTTATTGAGCATATCACAAGAACAATTAATATGTTAAAAATTGCAATATTTTCTTAGTTAATTGTTTTCAGCAAAATCCTTTTCAAATTATTGATTTCACAAAGTATGAGGATAATCATTGAATACCGCAAAATTTTCTTTGCCAATTGGAAAAAAAAATGCACCTTTTGAAAAACATTGTTTAGATATGTCACCGAGACATTTGTCAAGTAACTTATTTGTTTTCCATATATTTGCTATTATTGTAGAGTGTTATAATTAGTGCTTTAGAAAAATACAATCCAATACTTAGGATACTCCTTAATACAGTCCTTTAGAAAAAAACTTAATACCTATTTATTTAAGTCTGATTAATATTAGGACTTGTCTAAATTGACTTTTATTTTTTGCTTAATCTAAATTTTGTAACTCATGTATCATGACTTTTTTTTTTTGTTTAATTTGAGACTCTTCTTTCAAATAAACAATTATTGACACATAAATGCACATATAATATCCTTTTTTTCAGTCATTCTACTCTAAATCTTCTTTCTTTCTCTCAAACTTTTTACTCCATCCCATTGTAGAAAGTGAAAATCGAACTCTATACTCGAAACAATGAAACTAAACGTCCCACCTCACCTAATTCCCTTACCACTCGGCTGCGTGCCCAGTGGACACACATAATATCTACATACTTAACATTTGTGCTTCAAACAAACATGCCTCAAGGATTCGCCTATTTGAGGGAACAAAGTTTTCGAGAAATTATTTTATCATTTTTCTGAATTTTGATGTTTGGATGACAGGAAATTGATAGATCAACATAAAACGTTTCCTATAATCTGAAAACAACAAATTTAAAATAGGGGGAAAACGATTTCCTATTCTGACAAGAAAGAAATCAGTCTCTCCTAGTCCAACAATAAAAAAATGCGCAGCACAGGCTCGCAGCATCTGCTTGAATTTTGTAAAATATTCCCTCCATTGACTCGCGAAAAGCCCAAGCCCAAGAATCCGTTCAAAGCATCGACCGCTAATTCCAAGCTCCCCAACGGCTCGAATGTCGCCCCCACCTCTCCCCCTTCTCTCTCTCTCTGTCTCTGCATTTCACAGTTCATCACTCTGTTCTAGCCGTTAAACGCCATGGCGAGCGACCCATCTTCGTCTTCCACCGGCGCCCTCGCTCTCCCCTCTCCCTCCGCCAAGCGGAAGCGGCCCTCGAAGCTGGAGATCCCGAGCGTCCTGCGGGAGCTCCAGCCCGACCAGCTCAGGTCCCGGGACCTCGCCTGCCGAGACGACGCCGTCTGCTTCGGCGAGCCCGGGGTCGCGGTCGCCTCGTTCAAAGGCAAGAAGCAGCTCATGGAGGACGCTTTCAAGATCGCCTCTTCCCTAGATGGGAACCCAAGTAAAGTAAGGACTTTTTCGGTGAAGTTTATCCGGGAATTTCTCCGAGAGTTTCTGTTTTTACCCCTTTTTTGGGTTATCATTGTGCAGGGTTTCTTCGGTGTGTATGACGGGCATGGGGGTAGGAAGGCTGCGGATTATGTTGCGGAGCACTTGCACGAGAACATCCTTGAAATGATGGGGAATGCCGACGCGAGTTCAGATAAGGAAGCAGCTATTAAAGCTGGGTACTTGAAAACAGACCGAGAATTTATGACCCAGGTAAGTTTTGAGCTGTGTACTGGAATGATTTAGTTTAGGCAGTTTCTTGCATCACGAGAACGAATTCCTCAGCTTTGACCTGGTCGGTCCAGCGGTGGACATTGATGCCTGTTTAATGAAGTCTGAATATGGGGAGTAGTGAATTGCGGAGTAGATGATATTGTGGATGAGAACAGTTAGCTTCTTTAGATCTACCTAATTCTCGTTCTCGACAGATGTTCGGCTTCCATGAGCTTCTCGAGAACTTGAGTGCTTTATTTTCTAGCATTGCTTCTCTGCCTAAATCCATTTGGGAGAACTTGTGATAAAACTGAAGTGCATTTCATAAAGGTGATTGCTTCTTTTTGTTCCACGTAACTTGGGGGGCGGGAGGTAAAACAGATGATGTTTGTCATGATTGATGGCCGCCAGGATTTGGATTTTAGATAGCCTGTATGGAGATTTCACGAGTGCCAAAGTTCGAATGTTCTTGGATGAGTAGTTTTTGTTGAAGAGCCCCTCAGCTAGAATTATCAGTAATCTCCTTATTTGTTTCTGGCAAGTCGAGTGTGGCGCGACTGGTATAACAAAAATGCAGTACACTCATGCATTCTCGTTCTTTACTCTATTTGCCCTGTCCTGTCAAACTTGCTACTTACAGTCTCTAGATTACAGCAAGTAGCAAATTTCATCCTAATATATCCACTTGAGTTCAATGGTTCATTTTCATTTTCATCCTCATCACCACCATTCTCATCTAACTCATTCCTCGCTAGTCAAGATGGACATTTCATCCATTCTAAAAACCTTTATATGCATGTATCTGGCCAAGATTTACATCATATTGAATTGGTCAAGACTGAACAGAGTACGCCAAGCACTTATGCTTGTTATAACATTCAACTTGCTATACTCCTTTCAAATGCAGTACCTGACCAGCCCATTAATTACTTTTTGCAGGGTTTAAGCAGCGGTGCCTGCTGCGTCACAGCCTTAATACGAGGCCAAGAAATTGCTATTTCAAACTTGGGAGATTGCAGGGCGGTTCTCTGTAGAGGAGGAGTGGCTGAAGCTCTCACAAAGGATCATAGAGCAGATAAAGAGGATGAAAAGCAAAGAATAGAGGATATGGTACGCTTTACTCTCCAATTGAACTCCTGAAAGTTAAAACTTTCTCAAGTTTTTACTTTTTTTTTTACTGATTTCGATGGTGTACTCTCTTATCTTGTGATTTAGGGAGGATTTGTGGAGATGCACAGAGGATCCTGGAGAGTGCATGGGATACTCTCTGTTTCAAGAAGCATCGGTGATGCTCATTTGAAGCAGTGGGTAATGGCTGAACCTGATACAAGAGTTCTTCATTTGACTGTAGATATGGAATTTCTAGTCTTGGCATCCGATGGATTATGGGAAGAGGTGAGCATCATGAAATAAGCAATGCACTGCTTTAGTTAATTGTTTTATAGTGCATTTTGTGATTTTTTATTTGATTGTTTTGTTGAGTTTCTCATATTCTACCTTTTGCATTAGGTTGGCAACCAGGAAGCTGTCAACATCGTGAAACGTTCTTGCTTGGCTGTTCACAAGGACGAAAATGATGAGTACGGATGTGTTAATGTGAGCCCCTCATCAAAACTGCGGAGGATCTTGCTGCTCAAGCAACAGAAGAAAATTAAGCAATCGCCTTGCCACAGAAGACCTCTTGAAAGCTGGAAAGATAGTGAAAATGAGTTTTTTGGTGAGATTGACAGCCCACCATTGAAGTCGAGAAGAGTATCCCTGGTTAAGAGAATAAACATGAAAACCGAATGCCTAAGTAGTCAAGAGAACAATGGCGACTGTAACAAGGGATTCTCTCCTGTTGGTCTCATAGCTGCTTGTAAGGAGCTTGCGAATCTCGCTATTAGTAGGGGTAGCCTGGACGATATCACTGTGATGGTTGTGGATTTGAGTCAATTCAGACGCGATGAGGTAATATAGCCAATTTGGTCATTTTGAATTTTTCTTCAGTCACAAATATCTGGATGCTCCTTTTCTGGAATAGTACATACTACATAATTCCCCCTTTTTTCCTGGTCCAAATGGCTAGTACAGCTCTAAAACTTGATAGTCTTAGCTAAGTTTGTATAACTTTTATTTGCTCCAATCCAATCACCATAGAATGTTGAGGGAAACCCTGCAAGAGATTTTCCCATAATGTTGTAGATCAATGACATAAAGACTTGTGATTTTGATCAACATGAGGCAAGAGAACATGGAAAAGAACACATTCTATGACAAGCCATCTTCATAGAAAGGAGAGTTCAGTTCTTGAAAAGAAACTACTTCCCTGCTTTCGAAAATGCAAGTTCAAAGACCCCCGGGGGGGTTGGAGTTTCAGTGGATGAATTTGTCTCAGTGATCCATTCTATGACAAGCCATGTTCAGAGGAATCGGTGGGTCTGAGTTTGAGCCATCAACTATGTTCTCAAATATCCATCTATTAGCTGCTTCTGTGAAATGTACACCATCCCAACTGACCCGGACCGATGGATCTTTGCATGACTTCGCTATTACAATCTCTTTTCCTTCAACTGTAGCTTTGAATCCACATCTCCTACTATTGTTGAAGTTGTACTTCCCACCATGTCCACAGCAGGCTATGAAAGGTTGCTGAAATCCTGCAAATTAGCTAAAGAACATCATTGCAGGCCGAGGGTTATTGAAATTTGACTTCTGATGATTTGGTGGAAGAAAGTCATGGTAACCCATCACTTCTTATCTTTTCTGCGCCTAAATATATACCAAAACAATATAATAAGTTTCAAGCTATACACCTATGAAATGACCTGTTCCAGAAAAATTCGAGACGGAGAAAAGATGAGAAGGTTATTTAGTTAATTACCATGTTTATTTTTGCTTGAGTGATGAGATTGTACTTCACAGAGTAGACATCAATGTATGTTATTGCCGCCAGAGGAAGCTCAGTCCTGAGTGAATCCATTGCCTGCTTCAATTTGGTGTTGAAGTACTGAGCCAACTCATTGAAAGGTCTCAAACAACCATGTTCATCCTCCTGAGCTTCTCGATGATACTGGTCCATGATGAAGATTGAACACCCCAACGGGCCTGTGTTTTGTATCCAGAATGACCTTCCTCCTTGAGCATATACTTTCTGTTGCGCATGAATTTTCATCCAAAGTGTTTCAGAATAATTTCACATCGAATATGGAATACCAACGCAGACTAGCACCTTTATGGCATCTGAGAACTGAGTCATCACATCGGGAATGTCCGCCTTTATTTGATCGATGGTCCTGTTCTGCTTCAATCCAGAGGTGAGATCCTTTTGGCCAATGTCGAATGTGTACAGAGCCCTAGAGAAGTACTCTTCTTGTGGCAATAATCTCGAGAATAAGCATCCTTTTCATTAGTTAATGTCTTGTCTCGGACCCAAAAAAAAAGAAGAGAAAATCTTGTCCCGGAAAAGGTACAAGCACTAAAACGTTAGAAACTTACCTTTTGATAATAAGGTTATTAAGCAAATTGAAAAACACACGTTATACTTATACAAAAATAAAGAATAGTAAGAATTTTTCCCAAGCTGATGAATCTTAATATAGAACAGTGGTAAGAATTTTAATGTGCTGGCTAATACATTCACGTCATGGTAAGGTTTCATATATGGTATTAACTATTGATACATCTAAAATTAATAGCATCTATATGCGATTAGCGACTTTTTAATAATGCAAGTAACTTTGAATGCATTCGCTAATTTTTATATGATTATGATTTTCGTTTTTTCTTTTTTCCTTTTGCGATGTACCGGCTACAATTAATTCTATGAGCCATAAATCTCTTTTTCTAAATCATGGCAACTGGCATATGATCGGATCCATTTAACTATTAATCGATATATACCGATGTTGCTTCCCTTGTCCGATTTGGTGCACAATGAAATAGATCTAGTTAAGTAGTTTATGGTACGAGGAGTTGCTCGACTCAACTTTGTTGTTAGATAAAGAGTGATCAAATGATCTGGGGGCCCAAAATTGAACCCTGACCTTGGGCTTGGGCCTACAGAAGAACCAAGCATCTCCATGTACAGCCCATTAGCTCCCATACCCTCAAACGGTTTATTGCAGGCTTTGGAGAGATGAAACACGTCAAAGAGGAAGAAAATATAGACAACTGCATATGATAATATATATGTAGATTGACGACTGATGATGAGCCAAGATCAGGACAAGTAGTATGCACGTAAACCTGGCAAGAGAAGGCCAGGTCGGTCAACTAAAAACGCTTGGACACATTCCCTTAAGGCCCGCTCATGTGCTTTTTAATGTTATCTCCAGCTTGAAGTGAGTGGGAGTTGGTAAAGAGTTAGCATCCCCCACGTTGTCTTACCCACGAGACTCCAGAGAGCATTTTCTGTCGCATAAAGTATGGCACATATGCTAAACAACTTTTATATACGATCTTGTAAGAGCTATTGACCAATGACATCGGATTACAATGATTTCTCATTTTATCATAACCGGGTGATTACTGGGACGATGGCTCTTCAAGGTCATTGTAAAAAAGTTGTCTTTGCAGGAAGACTAAGACAACTTCTTTAGATTTCATAACAACTTTTCTCCATCAAGATTGTATGCGATTTTCTAGAAATCAAGGGCCTGGGCATATGCTAAGCAGCTGTGAGTTTTTGTGATAACACTCCTTATGTAAAAGAAAAAATGCCCTGGATAACTAGTCACTACCAAGCAAAAATTTTCAAACCTTCTATTCCACAAATCGTCATTTAGTGATGGTTATTTGGGATTTGGAGTTTGGACCTTAAAAGGCATGAATTCTCATTCAATTACGTGGCCATTGTTTAGTGTATATGGTGAAATTATTTGCAGTTCGTCATCTTCCAAGCTTAAGAGACAGATATTCTTTTTAATATATTTGTTTCTTATTTTACTTGATCACAAGTATGCTTCAATTTAATAAAAGCTAGACTACTACCCTCGATATGACCAAACTTTCTAATGGCACGCCATAGGTAGTCTTGAGGGGCATTACCCTCTTTCTCGGGAGCGTCATGACCTTAAAAATTTTTGATGTCGGATTAACATATGCAACTAGAAGACTTTCAACTCTTAAACTAATTTGGACTTCAATGGATACAAAAATCAAAATGTTAATAAAAAAGTGACTCGCTCAATTGATAATCTTTCTTCTCTGGTCACAGTTCATACGCTTGATCATTATCAACGTAGTGTACAATGTTTCAGTTTGAGTGCGATTTTGTCATACATTGGTTTCATGCGATGGCCTAACCGGCATCAGAGTAAGAGGCACTTTTTTGAACACGGTCAGGCCAGGGCCTTCCTCCATGCCCACATCTCCCTCTTTCATCCCCTCCGGTAATTCCCAATCAAAAGAGTGCAAGACATTGGCAAGCGCCAACTCTACCGTTGCCATCCCCATCAAAATCGCTGGGCATCCCCTCCGGCCTGCTCCGAATGTCAACAACTCAAAATGATTCCCCTTATAATCGATCAGACTATCCTCAAATCTCTCTGGCACAAACTCCTCTGGACGCTCCCAGAGGCTTGGGTCCCGCCCGATGCCCCACACGTTGACCTGGACACGGGTCTTTGGTTCGATATCATAGCCAAACAGCTTGAAGTGGCCCATTGTTTCCCTTGGGATAAGTAGTACACTTGGAGGGTGTAGCCTCATCGACTCCTTGAGTACTAACTTAAGATATTTGAGCTTGTGGAGGTCGTCTTCCACGACCTGTTTCTTGTTTCCAACACAACTTCGAATCTCTTCTTGAGCTTTTCGCATCACCCTCGGGTTCCTGGCAAGTTCGGCCATTGTCCAGTCCAGGGCAAGTGCACCGGTGTCCACTCCACCTAAAAATATATCCTGAGAGTACATATGAAGTCACGACTCATTAAAAAAAATTAGCACATCAATTTCTCGATGACGCTTTTATGTCCAAGAAAGAGGACAGAATATTCATTTTGGAAGTTCTTGAATTGTATCCTGCCATATTAGACATTCAAGTTTGTTTCTCAATTGTGTATATGATCTGCTTTGGGGAAAATGCAAGAGATCCTACGACGTACCATCAGGATGGCCTTGATGTTATCTTCCTTGAATCGAATGGTCGCGAGCTCGGTCTGATCCCTCTCCATCTTCAGCAGCAAATCGACAATGTCCTCATTTTCCTCGTTGCTCTTATTTGCGTTCCGATGCTCTTCAATCACTTGCTGATAAAAAGCATCCAAATTGCGAAAGGTCTCCTCCATCCTCGAATGAAGCCCTGTGAACCTGTCCACAATCCCGCCGAATCTAGGGAAAAAATCGGATGCCGAGAAACTTCCCAGCATCGCCAACCCTTCGTGAACCATATGCATTAACCTTCCATCGTCGAACTTTGTCCCCTGAAACGCCTTCCCAAATGCGACCCTGCATGTAAGGTGCGCAAACAAGTCAAAGTTACTTGTTGGCGGTTCATGCTTGGCGATGAGGCTCGCTTCAATTCTTTTTGAGTTTGACTTTGAGTTTCCTTGTTGGAGGATTGGCTAAAATAAAGATTGAATCTTGGTGATAGCTAAATAAGCAGGGTAGCTCGTAAGCCCAGTCGAGTCTAACTAAGCATAGACAGGTCCAAATCTAGAAATCATGGTCAAGTTGAACTTGAGTTCAAAGATCCAGGCTCAATATAATGTCAATCCGCGAAGAATTGAGTCGATTCAAGTAGTAACTTAGTCGATGCGACTTATCAACTACACCACTAGGCCCTACCTGCAAGTGATGTCAGCTGTCAAAGCCATGAACCGCTCGCTCATATTGATTGGAGCTCCGCTATTTGCTGACTTTGCAATCGAATCGATCATAGAAGCCACCTCCTCTTCCCTGACATACCGGAAGGACTCGGTTCGCTTGGCGCTAAACAGCTCAAGCACGGAGATCTTCCTCACCTCCCTCCAATAATCGCCGTACTCAACGAAGGCGATATCAAGGTAGTCATAGGAGAGGCGTCCCGTGCCGAGCAGTCGAGGGCGGCTGCAGCAGTTGAGGTCATGGGTCCTGAGGATCTCCCTGGCAGCGCTGGGGGAGGAGACGATGACGGTGGGGATGCCACCGAGGTGGACGAGCATGACGGGGCCATACTGTTGGGAGAGCTTCCACAAAGATTGGTGAGGCAAGTGGCCGAGCTGGTGAAGGTTGCCTATGATGGGGAGTGGTGGAGGCCCTGGGGGGGGATTCTTCTTTTTGTTGTTGAGCTTTTTCGCTGAGAGGAGGAGGAGGATGAGGAGGAGAGGAGGAAGGGAAAGAGCAAGCCATGTGAAGAGGATGTCAAGAGCCATTGTTGGGATGGCGATGTGCGACGTTGAGTAAGTTTGTGGTGGTTAAATAGCGTGAGGGGTGGGAGAGAAATTTAACGCGAAAGAATTAATGGAAAGAGTCTGATGCCGAAATTGACCAGAGCATCTTGCGGGGATGACTTTTCTATATTATCTGGGAAGAAGAAAATGGTGGACTCTTTAGGGTGGAGAGAAAATTGGCCATAATGCACCTAACATTCCCCGTGAAAGCTACAATTTGGAGTTGATTATTCTACCCTTAGGCTGCTAATTAGTAGCACGATTGCATTGATGTCATGTTGACGTCAAGAAGGAAATCAATCCTTAATTTTAATGTACCGCTCCGTCCAATTAATTAAAGTTGTTTCAACATGCTTAGCTAGCATTGGGCCCCATAAAGTAGAGGGCACGCGATGTCATGCTCAACTTCTCCAGTCATTAGGAAAACCTTAAAACATTCATGGTCTCCCAATTTTGTTGAGAAAATTCCAATAAAGACTTTGATGACGAGAAACAATCAAATAATGAGCTAAAAAAGATTACTTGAAAGAGTCGACAAGTCTCATAGGTGTCATGCAGGGAAAGGTTCCTTTGTCAAAATTCAACAATTTGAACTCATGCTTTTTAAACTCATATTCACATTTATAAAATAAGATAGTGGCCGTGTTGAAGCAAGCACCCATGCCATTTTCACCTTTATCGATCCAGTTAAATTGCCAGATTACGACTTGTATGGTAAGTCGGATAGCTTGGACTGATTTTATATTTTAAAATATGTCATATGTTGCCAATCACAAGTTTTATAAGAACAAGTTAGCAAAGTCTGTAGCAACATCGAAGTCGAACCTTGAACGTGAAGATTGCGGTGGTAGTTATTATTGTTTTGAATTTCAAAGTGCATTGCGAGTGAGCAGCCATGAGGGTTATTCATATTATAAGTGATAACAGAAGGGAAGAATGATACACAAAGACTGATATATCAGACATATCTGTTTTTCCAATTGTGGATGCAACTTAACGTTTTCCTTCACTGCATCTTCATTTGACCTAGTCCAATTAGTTTAGTTTCCCGCAGTTTGTTGACATCAACTTCACGAACCCAAAACTAAACGGTGATTCCTTTCTCGAGTGTCAACCAGTTTTCATAAAAAAAGTGCCCGGAAAATCTAGAATGACCATACCTGACCGAAATATTCGTGATCTCAAGAGAAAGTCGGAGAACTCGACGAGCTGAACGTTTAGTGAGATTGGAATATATCCGCCCTGGATCGTAGTCTGTGGTCTGATTGATGATCCAGCCACGGCGAAATTGGCTCCATGACTGAAATTCGAACCAACAGAGTCCAAATATGCACTCAGATGAGGCAATCTCAAATCTTCCGCTGCAATATAAGCTTTAGTTTCAGTTTAATATGTCTATGGAGATCTAACTCACATGTGAAATTATGCAGTCGACAAAGCCCAAAAAATTTGAAAATCTGCTAAAGTTGACCATGTAATTATGAGTCGTGTATGTTGTATTATTCTCTTCTCTTTTAAAGTCCTAAATGATTTCAACAAAAAGCATATAACTTCTTAAACAATCCCTCGAAAAAATTCGGATCTTGCGGACAGAAACTAACATTGACACGATCATCTGAGAACTGAAGAAAGTCAAGTAGGTACCTATAAAATCAATGAGCAAGCGTCCGTCGCAGTACCTCCCTGACGGCTTGTGGAAATACGTCTCCCCATTTGGCGGCGGGACGTGCCCAAGCACCGCCGACAACCCGCCCGTGTCGGAGTTCGAGCTTCCGAAGTTGAAGATTGCCGGAAAATCGCACGCTGCACCAGCAGCAGCAGCCAAACACGCTGGGAATCGACAGAGCAGCAACGCGGCCACCGCGACAGCCGTTTGGAGGCCCAAGGATGGCTCTTTCAAGCGACCCTCCATTTGCTCAGCGTGTGCGAGCGCGCAGTACCTCAGCGAGAGGAAGAGTAGTTATATAACACTAGTGAAGAAAACTGAATACAGAAGCAAGTAGATGAAGCTGAATGAGAAGAGAGCTTTCTGTTGAGCTCATCTTCTTCTTTCTTTCTTTCATGGTCTTTTTCATCTGGGAGCTCGATATCAATCTGTTCTATTTTTACATGCTTTTATATAACAATAGAGGAAAAACTTCTAGATCTAAACCAACCACTCCTTAAATGACAGCTCAGCACACACACATAACAGAAAAATAGAGCTCAAGCATATGTGTACAAGAAATAACTCTGCTGAAGCAAACGACGTAGCTTTACACTGCTCCTTCTTCGCACCAATCCTCTGTTTCCTCTGTTTCAGTTCACTTTCGTTGCTGAGTTTCTGCTTGCTGCTTCCTTCTAAGCATTTGCAGCTCTGCATTCTCAACAACTAGTAACAGAGCCCAGTGTCCAACTTCGTAGTCTTCTCTTTCTTGTTAAATTTCCAGTCTCCCAACCAAAGTCTTCTTCCACGAAATCACGAGATAACGACAGAATTTAGAAGATCAGTGCTCTTCATCTTTCTTCAACTAATCATTTAATTAACTCATGGAAACGAAAGGCCTGGCAGGAAATGCACTCTTCAACTTCGGCCGGCTCCCACGGAACATGATCATGCTTGAGATACGACAGTCACGAAAAGTGATGAATCTGGCATCTACAGAAGATGGGTATGTCACCGACCAAAAAAAAAAAATAAAAAAAAGAAGATGGGTATGTCAAAAGACTTTTGAGGAGATTGCAGTGGAATGGATAGAGAGCATTACAAAGAGATTAATGGTTTTGAAGCGTGAACCTGGTACATGACTACATGCACGGACGGCTTGAGGTTCTCCATTTTCCAACTTTTTAACTTTCTGATTAGTAGAATTTCTAGTTTCATCCGTTTTCCTATGAAATATGTTGATTAGTCTTTGTACTTTCGTTTTTGAATGATAAATTTTTTGGAACCGTTCCTTTTATTTTTATCTACTGAATTTGACAACGGACTTTCATGCTTTTTTTCCCCCCTTTTTGAAATAATTGATAGAATATGCACATATTATGTTCTTAAATTCCAGTTCCTCTTATTACTGTGTAAATTGTTCCTAGAGTAACTTGTCCTATGTAATGGATTATCTAGTTTAGTTATTTGAGACTTTCAAGAATCATCATCTCCAAAGTTTAAATCTATTTATCTACTTGATCTTGAATTTACGTGCCTGTTCTAATTAGTCCATATAAAAAATGCATTTAACTAAGAATTCCGGCTGCTAAGAAAGAAATTAGAAATGGAGATTGGATAAGGTGAAGGGAATGTAACATGGTTATTCTTTCAAAAAGTGAATTAGTGGTTAGTTATGGAATGTAGACAATGGCACTAGCTAGCATAAAAGTGACAGATGGTGCAGGTATGTGAGAAACATCCCTTAACATCACTCGTAAAAGGGCACCGTGCCCGCAAAAACCGACATTTTCAAGATCTGAAATTTTTAGGTAAGGCTGTTTTTCAAGTGAATACTCAAATTTCCGTAGTTTATTACTCGTAAGACATAATTAAAATTACAAAATAAAGATTCGGGCATTTATTAAACATGTTCAATGAGGAAATATCTTAATTTCAAAATATTGATCGTGCATGTAGAGGGTTAACAGATCTATTAAAATTGGAATATGTTTAAGAAAATTTCCTCGAAACATTTATTAATAAAATCCTAAATGAAAGAGAGAAGCGGAAAACAAAGAGAAGTCATTAGTCAATGCCGGAAAAGCACATGTCGTGGGCGGCTAATGGCAGAGACTTTGACGTCGATGAAAATTCCAACACAAAACAGATGAGACGACCCTCTAATGATATAATCCTTCATTAGTCGCCGAAGGAAACTGACCAATCACTTCCTGCAATGATCCTTACTTTGTATTCCTTCTATTTCTTTTTTATTTTATTTATTTTCATTTTTGTGCTGAAGTGACCTTTATATCTCACTGAAGAGATAGGATGCTCTGAGTTAAATTTGGCACGGAATGGTCTGTAACGATGATTTGATTCACCATATTATTCTTATGAATGGATTCTTGAGTGAAGGCTGGACCGGTGTTTCAGCTCAGTAGGCACCGCACATGCTCGTCCTCAGCTAGAAAAGCCTTCGCCCGCGACAGCTCAGCCTATGCAACACTCGGACCGTGACTAACTATGAAATATCTGAAGCTTAATCACTCGCTCAAACTTAACTAAGATCCGGCGTACTTGAAACATGAAAATGAATAAACAATAAGGCAACTCGCATCGGCATATGAGCATGTCGTGTGATGGCAATGCTTTTTTCTCATTCCTTTCACAATGCCAATCGAGCTTTCATTATCTACTTGCAAAATGTGATGTTAGGGACCCCAAAGACTGTAACAGGAGTAGAGGAGTAGCAATGGAGAACTCCGAGATAATTAATGGAATGATAAAGGCTCATCCTATGATAAGAGATGTTGGAATTAATGAGCCGTGTGGTTAGAAAAAGTTTGTCTTTCTTTTCTGTGCTTAGGCACATACAGTTGAATGGACCGGATGGCTTGGAATGTGAATTGGGACACTAGCATCCTCCACACATGATCATGCTTGGTTCAAAACTTGTTCTTTCATTGTGCCCGAGTTATCATATGTGTGTAATATGTAGATCAAACTGCATTTAGAAAATTGAAAATGATGGGTCTCATGTGAATCTCACGTGGGTCTCACTAGATTTGATAATTTATATTGAATTTAATATATTTGTTGAGTTCATTGAATATTCATTTGATGTGCACACCATCATTTTGCCTTTAAGTAGGATGGATAACTACACACCTACTTTGCATTTTTTTTTTTTTTTTTTTTGAACTATCATTCTTATTCCCTCTCTTTTTCCTATTCCCTTGTGGAAGTAATATGGTCCTACAGAAATGGTCCAATGATTCCTACTGCAGTCTTCACCGCTCATTTCAAAACCTATACTTGGCACCAGAAGGAAGTAATCTGAAAACCTCATTTGTCATTCTTACTAGCACAGAAAGCAAACGCCCCAGAAATCATACCTTAAGATTGGTTAAAATCTTTTATTCAACTTCAGAAGATGCACAACAGAATCTGTGGCTGTAGAGTAGAAGCAGCAACTAGCTAAAGAAGTCAGACCGTGTCCTAGTCACTGGTCTGTCTCGTCCATACAGTGTTCAAAAACGAAACAGCTTCCCTGCATCTGAAAACGAGAGGTCAAACCATGGATTGGTGACCCATTCTATGACACGCTGTGTTCAGACGGACCGGTGGGTCTGAGTACGAGCCATCGGCTATTTGCTCAAAAAACCATCGGTTTGCCGCTTCTGTGAAATGTATTCCGTCCCAACTGACCCGGACTGATGGATCTTTGCACGACCTTGCGATTACGACCTCTTTGCCCTCGACTGTGACCTTGAATCCACACCTCCTACTGTTGTTGAAGTTGTACTTCCCACCATGACCGCAGCAGGCTTTGAAAGGTTGCTGAAATCCTGCAAATTCGCAGAAAACATCATCGCAGGCCAAGATTTATCGTGACAACCTGACAGATCTAGTGAAAGTAATCCCCTGCATTCCATCCCTTCGCGTTTACCTAAATCTATGCTGAAACTACAAGTTACAGGAGATTCTACAGCAACGGGCACCTATCAAACGACCCGTCCTGGAAAAATTATTACGTCTGAAAGAGGGTTTGAAGGTACTGGGGTGATCACCATGTTGGCGTGCCTGAGTGATGAGATTGTACTTCACAGAGTACACATCAACATATGTTATTGCTGCTAGAGGAAGTTCTGTCCTGAGTGAATCCACTGCTTCCTTCAACCTGGCATTGAAGTACTGAGCCAACTCATTGAGAGTTCTTAAACAGCCATGCTCGTCTTCTGGCGCTTCAAGATGAAACCGGTCCATCATGTAGATCAAACACCCCAGCGGGCCGGTGTTGTGTATCCAGAATGACCTTCCTCCTTCGGCATACACTTTCTGTTTCGCAGATAAATTTTTTTTCCACTCGTCAAGATACTTCGGAAATGATTAGAATCGAATACAGGAATATCGACGAGAACTAGATTGGATAAATGGCGGCCACCTTTATAGCATCTGAGAACTGAGCCATCAAATCGGGAATGTACGCCTTTATCTGACCGATGGTCATGTTCTGCTTCAATCCGGCCGTGAGGTCGTTTTGGCCGATGTCGAATGTGTACAGAGCCCTTGAGAAGTACTCTTCTTGCGGCAATAATCTCGTAAACACGCCTCCTTTTATGTTAACAGAAGGCATGGCACATCAAAACAAGATCATCCTCATTAGCATCTGAAAATGACACTAGTGATGAGCAGCAATTTGATTGCCGGGTTATACAGTCCGCCATCGAGAATTGGTACCTTGAGACCGAAAATATTGCGACCTCACGAGGAAGTCGGAGAACTCGACGAGCTGAACATTCAATGCGATCGGACTATATCCGCTTTGGGGTCTGATCGTCGATCCAGCCGTAGCGAAATTGGCTCCGTGGCTGAAATTTGAACCAACGGAGTCCAAATACGCACTCAGGTGCGGCAGTCTCAAATCCTCCGCTGCAAAAAAAAGGGCGGGGGGGAATAAAGACCATCACAAATTCACGATTAACCCAATAATTTTTTTAAAAAGTTTTGTATCGTTTTTCCATATAGTTATGAGTATTTAAAGAATTTTGCTAATGAGTATTTTAGGAGCACTAATCAATAAATTGAGAAATTTTAATTGTCAATACACCGATTACCCTCATGTTAGGATTATAATATTTCCTACAAATGTTTTTAAATATATATATTTATATGATTGAGCTCCTGAACATTCATTAATGTATTAATCTGGCCATAAAAGATTCATATTGTTGTAAAACTAAAACCCGAAAGCTTAAAAGAAAGCTTTAAGACGCTTTACAAGCATTTTACAGCTTGCTTTGGCTTTGTTTTAAAAGAATCTCACGTTCCTAAAGTTTATAATAATAATAATAATAATAATAATAATAATAATTAAAAGCGAAAAGAACTTTGCGATCTAAAAGTGCATACATAATTTAATATCATCACTACCTTTTACGCTATAAATTAACTTTATTTTGAAAGATGTGCAAAAGTTGTCTGAATATAGTCGCATATTTTGGCCCATCAAACTCAAGATTCTTTTTTAGAACAAAAAAAAAGAAAAACTCAATATTCAAATTCGAAAAATAATTTGAACAACGGCATCTGAGCTGCTTTCAAGCAATCCA
Source organism: Eucalyptus brandiana (assembly GCA_014182725.1). Classification (NCBI taxonomy): domain Eukaryota; kingdom Viridiplantae; phylum Streptophyta; class Magnoliopsida; order Myrtales; family Myrtaceae; genus Eucalyptus; species Eucalyptus brandiana. Next base: position 39,765,236 of record CM024669.1, read on the forward strand.
CGCAGAAAAATTTGGATCTGGGAATTGAAACTCAAGATTCGTTCCAAGGGGAAGTGAAAGTTCGTACCGATGAAATCGATGAGCAAGCGGCCGTCGCAGTACCGCCCGGATGGCCGGTGGAAGTACGTCTCTCCGTTCGGCGGGGGGGCCTGCCCAAACGCTGCTGACAGTCCTCCCGTGTCGGAGTTCGAGTCTCCAAAGTTGAAGATGGACGGGAAATCGCATGCCGCAGCAGCACCGGCAGCTGAACACGCCGGAAATTGACAGAGCAGCAACGTGAGCGCCGCGGCCGCCACCACGGCCATTCGCAGGCCCGAGAAGACCGGCTCCCTCGAGTTAGCCTCCATTTTGTTCAGTGTGCGGGCACGTGAGAATGTCGGCGAAAGGAAAGAGTATTTATATAAGTCGACATGGAAATTTAAAAAAATGTTTTTTTTTTTTTTTTGCAACGACAGTTGTTTAATTTGAATGTCGTCCATAAACGTCTGAGTTTTTGTGTAATAAATTCATTCCCTGTTCACATTACAAGCAAACGTATTGTATTGTATCGTATTGACTCGAATATACACTTGGAGAGATGGCTCTCCGAGACTTTGATTATATTTCTCTAATATTGATTAGGGAGGTCGTGCAACGATGTATGATGTGCCATCGCTCGTCCAATTAAAACATCATCTTTATGAACGTGCGTTTGCAAGTCAAGTGCCCAGTGAAGCATGGATACAGAGAGTCGCATGGTTCTTGTTCCCTACTAAGTCCTAAGGTAGTAGATGATTTCTCATGTATTAATAGGCTTGTGATTCAAGATGGCGCTGGAATCCGATGTTGGAAATGTATCTCCTGGTTTGCAATCCTGCGAAATCGCAAAGTGAAAACTGTCACACCCCAAATCCTACATGGACGAGGGAGTAACACGGCCGTTCTTTCTCCAAAGGATGCAGGGTTTCCAATAATTCTCACTCTCGCTCTGTTGGTTACTAATCGAGACACTTGAAAAAATGACAAGAAAAAGGAATGAGCTATCACAACTCAGTAAGTAATATATTTCTTCAAAGTAGATTGAGTAATTGCTAAGCACATTAAAAACACAAGTATAACTTACTTTCACAAAAACCGGAATTTAACAAACCTATAAGACCAAAAATACAATATTTATTACTTTAACATGATATATTCAAAATAGAAATATTCATGATAATAACAAGCAAACACCAATGGTCCAACCCATTGGTTAATCATAAAAATACATGTCAATTGTCCATTCTATTGATTAATCTCTTGCCATACATTAATGATCTATCCTATTGATTCATCTCATATGAAATCACGCGTTGATAGTTCATCTATTGATCAATCTTTTGCTCAATATTAAACTAGAGTCACTACACATCACATGTTGACAAAGCGATCAAGATTCCCCTTCAGTTAGGTCTCCACCTATTATTAGGCCGTTAATCGGCTCACAAGGTTATCCTAAACTAATACACGTATACCTACAAGCGACCAAGATTCCCCCTTGGCTTACAACGATATTTCTCATCCACCAATACTAGAAATTCAATTAATAAACAATCTCACATATCAAAATACATTTCACAATTCAATCACCAATGGCTTTCGTAACTCAGCTCATCCACCAAAAATACTTTTTCATAAGATATTCTCAAATTATTACACTACTCATCACATAAACTGGTTTTATAAACTGAATCAAATTAAATGCATCTCATATATATAAGATTTCTCAATTTTGTTCATTAAACAAAAAATATATTTTCATCAAATAATTCTCACACCATTCATAAATACAAAAACTAACTAACTATCCGATGCAAATTTTATGCAATGAATATGCTTATTCATAACTCATAAAATATTAAATTTAAGAAATAATATCACTCACTTGGGAATGCCAAAAACCAATCTACATTGATTACTCAAGTTGATGCACTCAAATTCCTAACAATTAATCAAAAAATGATTTTAAAAGAACAAGCAAAAAAAAAAAAAAAAAAAATTAATGAATGAATCAACTACATTTTGCCTATAATTTGATAAATTGTCCGCTATGCGTAGCTTGCGCACTAACTTCTTCACATCGTAACTTCCTCCACAGAATTCCGTTTTAAGCAAATATACAATGTATAGAAAACCATTTCAATATACTACAAAAACCCCAACTTAGCCACTCCAAAAGCCCCAAAAGTTACTGTTTGGAATATGACTCGTATGCTTGATAAACTTTGAAATTTCATTTTGGGCAAACCGTAAGCTCAAATTAAGACTCGTAAAATCTTACGGCTTCACAACATCCTAAATTATCATTTTTATATATATTCACTGCCCAAAAGCTCCCCAATCAACCGCAGAAGGTTTACAATACCCTGAACTACCATTTTTGTATATTGTCGATTTGGAGTATTGAATGTGGCAATCGGCAAGGATATGGTGCGATTCAGGATATCTTGCCCTAGGGAATCTTTCGTTGCATGGACGGGTCTTCATTATCCGCATTTTTTTTTTTTACAATTGTTTATCTTGTAAGGAATGATAGGATCATTTTTGGCATGTTCTTTTGGCTAAAGAGGTACCTGCCTAGAGCATCATTTCTTTTGGAATGCATTCTTTTGAATTGACATTATCATTCTTTTTCCCTTTCTTTTGCCTATTCCCTTGTGGAAGTAATATGGTCCTATAGAAATGGTCCAATGATTCCTACTGCACTCTTCACCGCTCATTTGAAAACCTATGCTTGGCACTTGAAGGGAAGTAATCTAAAAACCATTTGTCATTCTTTCTGGCATAGAAAGCAAACGCAGCAGTAATCATATCTTAAGATTGGCTATAATCTTTTAATAAACTGAAGAAGATGCACACCAAGTTCCGAGATTGTATAGCAGCAGCAGCAGCAGCAATAAGCTAAAAGAAGTCAGACGGACCATGTCCTAACCACTGGTTTGTCTCGTCCATACAATGTTCAAAAACGAAATAGCTTCTCTGCATCCGAAAACGAGAGGTCAAACCATGGATGAGTGATCCATTCTATGACATGCCATGTTCAGACGAACCGGCGGGTCTGAGTACGAGCCATCGGCTATTTGCTCAAAAATCCATTGGTTCGCTGCTTCCGTGAAATGGATTCCATCCCAACTTACCCGGACCGACGGATCTTTGCACGACCTTGCGATTACGACCTCTTTGCCTTCGACTGTGATCTTGAATCCGCACCTCCTACTGTCGTTGTAGTTGTACTTCCCACCATGACCGCAGCAGGCTTTGAAAGGTTGCTGAAATCCTGCAAATGCTTAAAAACATCATCGCAGGCCAAGAGTTACCAAGACAACCTCCGATGGATTTCGTGATAGTAATCCATCGTATTCCATCCCTTTGCGTTTACCTAAATCTATGCTGAAACTACATGTTACTCGAGATTCTACAGTACACGCACCAATCAAACGACCCATCCTGGAAAAGTTATTAGGTCTGAAAGAGGGTGTGAAGGTACTGAGGTAATCACCATGTTGGTGTGCTTGAGTGATGAGATTATACTTCACGGAGTACACATCAACATATGTTACTGCTGCTAGAGGAAGTTCTGTCCTGAGTGTATCCACCGCTTCCTTCAACTTGGCGTTGAAGTACTGAGCCAACTCATTGAAAGGTCTTAAACAGCCATGCTCGTCTTCTGGAGCTTCGAGATGATACCCGTCCATGATGTAGATCAAACACCCCAAAGGGCCGGTGTTGTGTATCCAAAACGACCTTCCTCCTTCGGCATACACTTTCTGTTTCACATAAAAAAAAATTTCCACTCGTCAAAATACTTCGGAAATGATTAGAACTGAATACGGGAATATCAATCAGAACTAGATTAGATAAACGGCGCCACCTTTATAGCATCTGAGAACTGAGCCGTCACGTCGGGAATGTATGCCTTTATCTGATCGATGGTCATGTTCTGCGTCAATCCGGCCGTGAGGTCGTTTTGGCCGATGTCGAACGTGTACAGGGCCCTGGAGAAGTACTCTTCTCGAGGCAATAATCTCGTAAACACGCCTCCTTTTTGTTAACAGGAGGCACGGCACATCAGAACAAGAACATCCTCGTTAGCACCTGAAAATGACACCGGAAATATACAGTCCGCCATCCAGAGTTGGTACCTTGAGACCGAAAATATTGCGACCTCGCGAGGAACTCTGAGAACTCGACGAGCTGAACATTCAATGCGATCGGACTATATCCGCTCTGCGCCAGGGTCATGTTCTGAGGTCTAATCGGTGATCCGGCCGTAGCGAAATTGGCTCCATGGCTGAAATTTGAACCGACGGAGTCCAAATACGCACTTAGGTGAGGCAATCTCAAATCCTCCGCTGCCCAAGAAGGAAAGAAAACAAGAATATAAAGACCACTTCATTTATTTACTTCAAAAAATCACGATTAACCCAATAATATTTGGGAAAAAAAGAAGAAGAAGTTATCGGGCTCCTTTCTTTTTTAGATCAAATGATTCTGGAGGATAATCTGGACATCATATGGCACAAGAAAGAACAATCGAAATCATCCGGACATACGAGAAGATTATTTTGTATAATTTTTCATATAGTTATGGGTATAAAAAGGATTTTGCTAACAAGTATTTTAGGAGTACTTATTAATCAGCAAATTAAAAAATTTTAAGGATGCATTCATTTCACGATTTCCAAAAACTGAATGCTTATATTGTTTAGAAAATTAGTTAACGGAAAATATTTTCATCATCGATAACAATTTATGCCTAATTAAATTCATGGGTGATGAAAAAAATTTCATTCATTTATTTTCTAAGCAATATTAGCGATTATTTTTTGAAAAATATTCTCAAAATAACTCATTTTCTGTGAAACGAATGCGCCTTAATTGTTAGTGCACCAATTACCCTCGTGTTAGGATTATAATATTTCCTACAATTTTTTTAAAAATGAAAAATCTATGCTCGAGCTCCTGAACATTCACTAATGTATTAATCTGGCCATAAAGTATTCATATCGTCATAAGGCTAAACCCGAAAGCTTTTGAAAGAAAAAACTTTTAAGGTGCTTTACAAGCATTTTACAGCTTGCTTGGCTTTGCGTAAAAAGAATCTCATATTCCTAAAGTTTATGATAATAATAATTAAAACCGAAAAGAATTTTACGATTTAATAAGTGCATACATAATTTAATAGCACCACTAGCTTTTATGCTATAACTTAGCTTTATTTAGAAAGATGTGCAAAGTTGACTGACTATAGTCGCATATATCGGCCCGATTACATATGGACAGATCTTATCTATTGGAATCGACAGCACGTTGAATTTGAAAATCTCATGAGGTTGGACCGTGAAAACTCAATATTCAAATTCGAAAAATAATTTTAATAATGGCATCTTCAACTGCTTTCAAGCAATCCCTCGCAGAAGAATTCGGATCTGGGAACTCTTGCTCTCATGAAACTCAAGATTCATTCCAAGGGGAAGCGAAAGATTCGTACCGATGAAATCGATGAGCAGGCGGCCGTCACAGTACCGCCCCGCTGGCCGGTGGAAGTACGTCGCTCCGTTTGGCGGGGGGACCTGCCCGAACGCCGCCGACAGCCCTCCCGTGTCGGAGTTCGAGTCTCCAAAGTTGAAGATGGATGGGAAATCGCACGCTGCTGCAGCAGCACCGGCAGCCGAACATGCCGGAAATCTAGAGGTCAGCAACGCGAGTGCCGCGACCACCACCGCCATGGCCATTCGCAGGCCCGAGAAGACCGGCTCCCTCGAGTTGGCCTTGATTTTGCCCAGAGTGCGTGCACAGGCGAATGTCAGCGAAAGGAAAGAGTATTTATATAAGTCGACATGGAAATATAAAAATGCTTCTTGCAATGAACGTTGCTTAATTTGAATGCCGTCCATAAACGTCTGACTTTTTGTGTAATAAATTCATCGAGAACCGCCTAGAATCAGACCGGACTATTCAAGAACTGGCGGTGCCTAAAGGATCCGGTCTAATTCCCACTTCCAGGCGTGCGGACTGAACCAGTAATATATATAATATATTTTTAATTTTTAATTTTTTTAAATGAAAAATCTTGAATCCCTAAGCTACTGGCTAGTTTTTATGTTGGATAATAATCTACTTTTGCCCATTCATGACAAGTTTGGTGAGAATGCTTTCTTACTTACATATTTCCTAACATAATAATATTGTTGGTTCATTGACTCTAACTAAGAGTCTCTTTGATGAGGTGATTCAACTGTGTAATTCTTTATTGCATATTGCAATGCTGATGCGTGCGGCTTGGTGGGTCTATGGAATTGATAGGCCATTCCTAATTTCAATTTTTTGGAACCGGTCTTTAGTGAGTGGTTTCCGATTTTAGAGTGGGAACCACCCACCCAGACTATGCTCACTCACACACAAATATACATTTAGAGAGATCTCTCTTGAGACTCCGATTATATTTCTGCGCTATTGACTAGTGAGGTCGTGCAGCAATGTCTGACATACCATCGCTCATCTAATTAAAATAGTCATTTTTCCAAATGTGCGTCTGAAAATCGGGTGCCTCGCGAAGCACGGATACGCAAAATTGCGAGATTCTTATACCCTGCTAGGTCCTAAGCTTGTAGATGATTTCTCATGTGTTAATAGGCTTGTGATTCAAGATGATGCTGGGATTCAATGTCGGAAATGTATCTCCTGGTTTGCATTCCCGCGAAACCGCAAACTGAAAACAGCCGAAAAGCAGCACTGGAAAGAAACAGCATAACGAGTTTCAGCAAGAGAAGATCATATGTTCATGTCCGCTTCAGGACGGAGGCAGCCTCAGGCAAGCCGAGCTCAGCGGAACAGGTGGATCGGAGAATAAGCCACTCCTGATGTGTTCGAAGATCTGCCTGTTAGCCGCCTCGGTGAAATGGACTCCGTCCCAATTCACATGAAGCGCCGGATTGTCACAGGACTTTGCCACCATCACTTCCTCCCCGTCCACCATCGCCGTTGCGCCACATCCCATGTGGATGTCATAGTTGTACCTTCCTCCGTATCCGCAGCAAGTCCTCAACGGATGCTTGAACCCTGCATATGTAATTCGCGGGCGACAGTCTCATCCTAGATTCTTGTAGTCTGATCTGATGCTATGTCACTACAGTAGATTAGATCTTTGCAAAAGAAAACTAGGGGAGTACACTAACCATATTTCTCGGGATGGCTAATCAGGGAGTATTTCACCGAGTAGACATCGACATACGTGATCGCCGCCTGGGGCAACTCCTGCCTCAACTGCATCACGACCTCCTTCAGCCCGCGGTTGAAATCCTGAGCCACTTCATTGAAAGGGGACGCGCAGCCGACGGGGTCCACTTGTGATGCCAGGATCGGTACCCGTTCCATCACATACGGGAGGCAACCGACCGGGCCTGTGTTGTGTATCCAAAAGAACCTGCCGCCTTGGCTGTACACGTACTGCGCGCACACCAGGTAGTAGTTTTGATCAGGAAGAGAAAAATCACGACCGTGTGGTACATCCACCAACACGATTCAAGGGGACGGGAAGTGTTTTTGGTTCAGGTACGAACCGAGACGATGTTCTTGAACTGCCCTAGGACGTCGGGAAGGTATGCTCTCACTTCGGAGGTAGACATGTTCATGAAGTACCCAGCCGTGAGGTCATTCTGGCCGATATCAAAGGTGTACAGAGCCTTAGAGAAAACCTCTTCCTTGGGCAACAGCTTCTCAAAGACCTCTCCTATATCCAAAAAAGTCTCATTTGCATGATTATGAATGAATGCATCCGGCACCATGCCAGTTACAAAAGCTAAAATATCTAGGACATCTAGGACGTAAGTTTTAGGACGAATGAGAACCAATGGATGGATGATTGCACCTTTTTGACGAGCCACTGGAGTTCGGTTACGGAACTCATAGAACTCGTTGTACTGAACGTCCAGGGAGATGGGGCTGAACCCCGACTGTTGAAGGGTCGTGTTCTGGGGCCGAATGGTGGAACCTGCAGTCGCAAAGTTGGCTCCGTGGCTGAAGTTCGAGCCCACTGAGTCGAGATACGCGCTCAGATACGGTAACCCCAAGCTCTCAGCTGTAAAAGACACGAACATCCTATAGTAAATCAAGTCTCGGCATCCAGAGCATTACCCGATTGGCCAATTGAGCTGATATAGATCTCGGAGTCCGCTAGAATCTAGACGCTGCCTCAAAATATGATCAACGGCTTATCATAAAGACAAACCGAAGATGTTACAGTGAGATTTCAAGGAAAAAGTAATATGCTTTATCAGTAAGATTTCGGCATCCTGGACATTGATCTCATGGACTAACTTCGGATAACATGTCTTTGTTTAGATGTTTAAAGCTGCAGTATTTGGTGTTGAATGTCGCCAGAAACCGAGCAGACGTATAGAAGAGGCAGAATTCGTGAGAAATGGAGCTCATTATCAGTTAATTTTTTTTTTTGAAGTGTTACCTATGAAGTCTACCACGACGCGGCCATCAGTGTACCTCCCGGCAGGGCTGTGGAAGTAGGTCTCGCCTTCAGGCCACGGGGCCTGGCCGAACACAGCTGACAGGCCACCGGTGTCGGAGTTCGAGTCTCCGAAGTTAAACATCGCCGGGAAATCACAGGATGCATGAGCCATGCCTGCCAACCGACACAGCAACAGCGCCGTGAAGAAGCAGGAAGAACATGTGGCCTCCATCTTTAGTGAGAGAAACCCGAAGCGAGCGAGAGCTGAAGCCTCATTAAAAGTTGAGGCCTTTATAGGTGATAACAAGTCCAAAACCGACGGAGAACTGGATGGGATATGATCATTGAAGTTGTTTGTTTGGATGAGATCAGAAATCTGTAATTTTCATTTTCATTTTTATGAAATTTTGCCGAAATTTGAAGATATTCACTCCCATGGTAGAATCTCATCAGATCTTTTTTTCTGGTCTATTTCTCCTCTCCAAATGGAGGCCCATCCTTTTCGGAGTGGTTTGAGGGAGTCAAAATAATTTCTTATCAAGATATTAGATTACTTCTATGGAACAAGTTAGTAATCTTAAGCTTAGATATATGCTGACCAACATTTGCATTTCAAGTGTAATCGAAAAGAACAAATCGTCCTCATTTTCACGATCTCTTATCGAGTTACTTACCAGACAAGTCTCGGCGAAAAATTGGAGCATGTCTAACATTGTTGCAGCAACTTTTCTTGTAAGTTGTAACGACGAGGCATGAAGATACGGCATCTCGACATAGCGTCTAAAGTGCTGCGGCAACTTTTATAAGTATGCTTCCTAGCTCCTGACTTGTAGTTAACTCCAGCAAAGACTTGGAAAGTTCAGATTGGGCAAGGTTGGGTCATTCTTGCTGTCAGTCATTATGTTATTCAATCACTCTCTCGTGAACTTTCATTTCATCCCTTTCGTCTTTAAGAGAATTGACAGAAAAGAGAGATAGAGAGAGAGCAAGATCTGATCCTCAAATTTGCAAATTGAGCAGCTAAGACAAGAGGATAAAAAGGGCAACCAAGAAAGAATCTAGCAAGGTGAGAACTCGATTCATAAGGCTGGCTACGACTCAGTGAGAGGGAAGCTTCTGACAAGCCTTGTTCAGTGGAACGGGCGGGTCAGAAAAAGAACCGCCCACGATGTGATCGAAGATCTGCTTGTTGGCTGCTTCAGTGTAATGGACGCCATCCCAGTTCACGTAAACTGACGGGTCTTCACAGGAATTTCCCACCAACACCTCCTTCCCGCCCTCCGTGATCTTCGCGCCGCAGCCCATCTGGATGTTGAAGTTGTACTTCCCTCCGAAGCCGCAGCACGTCCTCAACGGTTGCTTGAATCCTGCATTTCCACGACAGACGTTGGTCATCGATCGGAATCGGCTGATGCTGGATGTTTCGTAGGTCGCTCGATACTTACCGTACTTCTCAGGTTTGCTGATCAGGGCGTATTTGACTGCATAAACGTCCACATAGGTGATGGCAGCCAACGGCAGTTCCTTCCTCAATTGGGTCACGACTTCCTTCAATCCGCGGTTGAAATGCCGCGCCACTTCGTTGAACGGGGACGCGCAGCCTGCACGGTCGACTTGCGACACCAGGATTGGGATCCGCTCCATCACGTACGGGAGGCAACCGACCGGGCCCGTGTTGTGTATCCAGAAGTACCTCCCTCCTTCGCCATATATGTACTGCGCAGTGCGGGTTACATTTTAGTAATGAGAATACTCGCACTCAAATGGATCACAAGGTATATCTAGTACACTGACCGAGACGATGTTCTTGAATTGTCCAAGCACATCGGGTATGTATGCTTTTACTTCGCTCGTGGACATGTTCAGGAAGTAACCGGCCGTGAGGTCGTTCTGGCCGATGTCAAATGTGTACAGTGCCCGAGAGAAAACTTCTTCCTTGGGCAACAGCTTCTCATAGACCCCACCTTATACTCGGGAAATAAAATTCAGCGACAGGATCACTTAGAAGTGAAAATGCTAATGCATCATCTAAAATGGCGCTAGTTGCGAGCCGTTTGACTCTTATACAGATGATTCGGTCCTGTTTTAGTACATGAAAATTCCTTGAGATTTAAGATTCTTATACCTCGGGTGCGCGCAACTTGTGATCGGCGGCGGAACTCGTAGAACTCGTTGAACTGAACGTCCAGGGAGATGGGACTGAACCCCGACTGGTGGAGAGTCGTGTTCTGTGGTCTAATGGTCGAACCAGCGGTCGCGAAGTTGGCTCCGTGACTGAAGTTTGACCCGACCGCGTCCAAGTACGCGCTCAAATAGGGCAATCCAAAGCTTTGAGCTGAAAAGAACCAGGCACACACACACACACACACAAACACCTTTCATTACTTCTTCTGGAGAAAATTCAATTCAATGCTGAATCAACACATTTGTAAGTTAGCCGATGGAGGATCACATAAGAATCCTCTGTTTGATCATGAAACTCCATCCGATCTATTTCGCCAAAATAAAAATTAAATAAATAAATAAATAACCGGGAATCCTGTCCAAAGACTGGAAGATAAAAGAAATACTTAGTTCAAATCCCATGCAAAAGTCTGAGAGTGAGTGTTAGAATAAGATTAGAGTAGGACCGAAAAAAAAAAAAAAAAAAAAAAATCCCATGCCAATAATTTCCTCAGGCCCACCATTATAGTGCTCTGCACTACGCCAATAACATATTAACATCAATGTCTGCAAGTCACTTTCCGTGACCATGGGGACCAAGGGAAACTTTGGATTCACGTCCCGACAAAAGATTCGTCGGTGGATTTTGTGCATCTACTTTGCTTGAACATGCTTGTGTGATCATTACTTTATTACCACGAGGACACGATTGATTTTTCTATATACTACCCATGTCGCTTTCTGCTAAATTGCTTTTGGCTATGTTCTATTTATGATGGCCTGTTCTACGCGAAAGCCGGACTTCATGCCTCATTATGGTGGAATCGCATAGTATTCACGTTGCCTAAAAGAACCATATTTTAAATCTCATCCACCCTTCTTTGAATCGTAATCATTCTACATATGATGTCACAAGGGGAACCAATATCACGACTTGTTTTCTTGTTTTTCTTACTACTATAAATGTGTACATTTGACTTCTTAAAGAAAGTCTGTCCATCCAGGAAGCAGCCTAATTTTGAGCAGAGTAAAAAAGAAAACATCACGAGAGAGGCATCTAGATCGGTACCTATGAAGTCAACCACGAGGCGGCCGTCAGAGTACCGCCCGGCAGGCCTGCGGAAGTGAGTCTCCCCATAAGGCGGCGGCGCCTGGCCGAACACTGCCGAGAGGCCGCCGGTGTCGGAGTTCGAGTCTCCAAAGTTGAATATCGCCGGGAAATCACAAGAGGCACAAGCCAACGTCGCATTCCCAACCAAACTAGACACCACCAACACGGCGAAGAAGCCACCGAACGAACGTCTAGCCTCCATGGCGAGACCGAGCGAGACCTGAACCAAGAAAGAAGAGAGAAAGAATTTGTTTTCTCCTAGTGGGGACGAGTGTGCAAAGTGAAGGAGCGTGGCGTTGGAAATTGGACGAGACTAGAAAAGGGCAGCGCTTTATATAATGTGGTTGGATCAAATCAATCGTTCACGTGGCTCTCTTTTGTCACTTTCAAGGCAATGATGGCATCGTTTTGGACGGACGGAGATAGAAATGTGACATTTAATTTGGATAAGGACTCGTGGTGGAGCTGTCGTGGAGGATAACTTCTGTGATTGTTTTGCCATGTTATAAGGTTGGTAAGTTCTTCGGTTTGGAATACTGAACGCGGCAATCGGCTAGGATATGGAACGTTCCAATTAGAAGAGGATTCTGCTTTGTGTTGAATATCTTTAATTTGCATTGAGGAGTCTTCGTTATCCTAATCCTTTTTGTAATGAATGATGGGATATCGCACAATACAAGCGGATGTAATTTCACCGTAGATGCGAGCTTGTTATATAATCGAAACTGGGGCTAAAGAGGTAACCGCCTCGAGCATTATTTCTTACTGCTAAGATGGGGCAAAACTATCTATGACGATCAGCTCATTTTTTTGGCAATGTTTCCGCGGATTGCGTGTTTTTTGGCAATATAATATCACGCATATCCTTTCCGGATGTTTCGAAATGTAATACATGGGCCAATTAAACCCAGGCCCATGTCTTTGATAGACAATCTCAGCCCATCTTCATTGGTTCTTCTCCACTCATCTAACACGAAGTCAAGGCAGTGGACAGAAACTCGATTTCGTAGTAAATGAAATTGCGAAGTTTTGCGTGCAGGTTATACGTAATGGGTAATGGATAATAGGCGTAACGGTGAAAGACAAATGTTCACCATAAATGAGCTTCTTCGTAGTGTTTAGGAGTTAGATACGTCGACGGTTGAACATGGTTTAGTCGAGTCATTCGTTAGAGTTGTGTATTACTAAGTTTTTAATATTGTTTTTTGATTAATTGATGGGTATGCAAGTGCGTTAGATCGAGTAACAACCGTAGGTTGGTTTTCAACTTTTCTCAAGTGAATAATACTATTTCTTCTAAGAACTTATAAGTTCATGTTTTCAAAATGATCGAGATTTGATATATTATGAGTTATGAATAAGCATGTTTATTGCATAAAATTTGGATCAAGCATTTACTATGTTTTAGTATTTGTAAATGATGTGAGAACTGTTTCGTGAACACACGCACACGCACACGCACACGGGCGCACACACACACATACACAGAGACATATATATATATATATATATATATATCAGTTTGTGAAATGTTTTATGGCATGCATTTGATTAGATTTAGTTTATAAAGCTAGCTTATGAAACGAGTCTTGAAGTGATTTGAGAATGTTTTATAAAAAGTATTTCTGCGGATAAGTTGATTTGCTAAAAGTTATGCGGATGATTTGTGAAATGTATTGTAATATATGAAATGATTTTTGGATTTAGCTTAATGGATTTTAGATGATGTTATGAATTGATATTGATGCTTAATATCGCCGTGATCCCAGTAAGGGGTTTGTGGGTATGTGGGTATGTGCATACTAATTTAGGATATTCTCGTGGGCGGAGTCACCAGTTAATAATAGGTAGAGATCTTGTTAGGGGGGAATCTCGGTCGCCTTGTCACAAGATATTGTGTCATGACCATGAATTGATATTAAGCAAAAGATTGGTCAATAAATGGACCATTGATGTGTGGTTTCATATAAGATAGATTAATGGGATAGACCATAAATGTGTGACATGAGATTAGTCAATGGAATGTATTATTGTTTTGTTTTTTATGAGATTGATCAATGAGTTGGACCGGTGATATTTACTTCTTATAATCTTGAATATTTCTACTTTGAACATATTATGCTAAAGTAAGAAATATTGCATTTCGATCTTGAAGGCTTGCTAAATTTTTAGATTTGGCAAAAGTGAGTTATGTTTATATTTTAAATGTGCATATTGATTGCTTGATCCATACTAGCTCATTATTTTTTCTTATCATGTTTTTCACGTTCCTCAATTAGTGGCGTTAGAACGAGAGCGTCATCACAGGAACTTTTGGGAGCTAGATATTTTGAGTATAGTTGAGGTTGCGTCTTTTGAAAAAAGAATGGCCGTGTCAATCCCTCATCCCTATAGGATTAGGGATGTGACACAAAAGCTACCAAACCATTTCATATTGAATTTAGCATGAACGAATGTTTCGAGAGAATTGAGAGCTAAATGATTCATAAGATCGAGATGAATGATGTTTTGAGAGACATAAGGTCTTGAGTTTGAGTTAGGATTCCGATATCTACTGGTTCACATGCCGAAGCATGGGGACAATCTTTAGGTTGGATGCATAGATTCCCCCAAGGCCGACATCACCGTTTCGATGTATGCCGATCATGACATGCCAACCGCTAACAGACCACATGAGGCCATGGCATGGTGTTCCACGAACACCTAAGGAATCCTCTTGGAATTTCCATTCACATCATTGTCTTCCGATGCTCGACGTTCACTCTAACCCGGTCACTGTTCAATGTTTGATGTCGCGTTCCGTTCATTTTCTTCCAACCCAAGAGAGCCCATTTCAGGATAGCCTAGCAATACATTATTCTGTGCAACCTATTGAATTAAATGTCTCATTACACTGCAGTTATTCGGGAAGCAGCGCCGACAAGATCGTCGGAAATCAAAAGAGAATCTTATCTCGAGTCAACAACCCACATGGAACAAGGTGAGAACTCGATCCAGAGGGTGACGACTCAGGGAGAGGGAAGCCTGTGACAAGCCTTGTTCAATGGAACGGGCGGGTCAGAAAACGAACCGCCCACGATGTGATCGAAGATCTGCTTGTTGGCTGCTTCAGTGTAATGGTAGCCATCCCAGTTCACAGAAACTGATGGGTCTTTACAGGAATTTCCCACCAACACTTCCTTCCCGCCCACCGTGATCTTCGCGCCGCAGCCCATGTGCCTGTCGAAGTTGTACTTCCCTCCGTGGCCGCAGCACGCCCTCAACGGTTGCTTGAATCCTGCATTTCCACGACAGACTTTAGTCATCGATCGGAATCGGTCGATGCTGGATGCTTCATGGGTCGCTCGATACTTACCGTACTTCACGGGTTTGCTGATCAGGGCGTATTTGACCGCGTAAACGTCCACATAGGTGATGGCAGCCAACGGCAGTTCCTTCCTCAATTGGGTCACGACTTCCTTCAATCCGCGGTTGAAATGCCGCGCCACTTCGTTGAATGGGGACGCGCAGCCTGCGCGGTCGACTTGCGACACCAGGATCGGGATCCGCTCCATCACGTACGGGAGGCAACCGAAGGGGCCCGTGTTGTGTATCCAGAAGTACCTCCCCCCTTCGCCATATATGTACTGCGCAGTGCGGGTTACATTTTAGTAATGAGAATACTCGCACTCAAATGGATCACAAGGTATATCTAGTACACCGACCGAGACAACGTTCTTGAATTGTCCGAGCAAATCGGGTATGTATGCTTTTACTTCGCTCGTGGACATGTTCAGGAAGTAACCGGCCGTGAGGTCGTTCTGGCCGATGTCGAATGTGTACAGTGCCCGAGAGAAAACTTCTTCCTTGGGCAACAGCTTCTCATAGACCCCACCTTATACTCAGGAAACAAAATCAGTGTTGGGATCATTTAGATGCGTAAAAATGCTAATGCATCATCTGACATGGTGCTAGTTATGAGCCGTTTGACTCTTATACAGATGATTCGGTCCGTTTTAGGACATGAAAATTCATCGAGGTTAACATTCTTATACCTCGGCTGCGGGCAACTTGAGATCGGCGGCGGAAGTCGTAGAACTCTTTGAACTGAACATCCAGAGAGATGGGACTGTACCCTGTCTGACGAAAAGTCGTGTTCTGGGGTCTAATGGTTGAACCGGAAGTCGCGAAGTTGGCTCCGTGACTGAAGTTCGATCCGACCGCGTCCAAGTACGCGCTCAAATAGGGCAATCCGAAGCTTTGAGCTGAAAAAACAAGACCCAGATACAAACACCTTTCATTACTCCTTCTGGAGAAAAACCAATTCGATGCCAAATCGAAACATTGTAAGTTAGCTGATTGAGGATCACATTTGAATCGTCTGTTTGGTCATGAAACTTCATCCGACCTATAAAGCCAAAAAATAAAAACGGAAATCCTGTCCAAAAACTGGAAGATAAAAGAAATACCAGTTCAGATCCAATGCCAATAATTTCCTCAGGCCCACCACTGAAGTGCTGTGTACCACGCCAATAACATTAATGTCAGCACGTCACTTTCCATGACCATGGGGACCGACGGAAACTTCAGATTCATGTCGCGACAAGAAGATTCGCCGGTGGATTTTGCGCATCTACTTCGCTCGCACATGCTTGTTTGCCCATTAGCTTTGTTCCCACGAGGACCCGATCGATTTTTCTATACTACCCACGTCGCTTTCTGCTAAATTGCTCTTGGCTATTTTCTATTTTGTGATGGCCCATCCATCTGGCGAAAACCGGACTTCATGCCTTCATTTGGTGGAATCGCATAGTATTCACGTTGCCCAAAAGAACCATTAATTAAATCTGATCGACCCTTCTTTGAATCTTAATCATTCTACAAATGATGTCACACGAGGAAACAATATCACGACTTGTTTTCTCCTTTTTCTTACTACTATAAATTTGTTCATTTGATTTCTTATTGAAGGTTTGTCGATCCTGGAAGCAGCCTAATTTCTAGAAGAGTAAAAGAGAGAACATTGCGAGAGAGCTTGTCTAGATCGGTACCTATGAAGTCGACCACGAGGCGGCCGTCGGAGTACCGCCCGGCAGGCTGGCGGAAGTAGGTCTCCCCATGAGGCGACAGCGCCTGGCCGTACACTGCAGAGAGGCCGCCGGTGTCGGAGTTTGAGTCCCCGAAGTTGAATATCGCCGGGAAATCACATGAGGCACGAGCCAATGTTGCACTCCCAACCAAACTAGACAGCACCAACAAGGCGAAGAAGCCACCGAACAAACGTCTGGCCTCCATGGCGAGACCGAGCGAGACCTGAACCAAGAAAGAAGAGAGAAAGGAGAAGATTTATGCAAGTGGGGAGGAGAGTGCAAAGTGAAGGAGCCTGGCGTTTGAATTTGGACGAGACTTGAAAGGCCAGCGCTTTATATAACGTGGGGAGTATCAAAAAATCAATCATTCACATGCCTGTTCTTTTTTGTCACTTTCATGGCAATGATGGCATCGTTTTGGACGGACGGAGATGGAAATGAGACTTTTCATTAGGATAAGGAATCCTGGTCATGCTGCCGTGGTGGATAACTTTTGTGATCATTTTGCCTTGTTATGAGGTTGGTAAGTTTTCGATTTGGAGTAATAAATGCAGCCATCGGCAAGGATATGGTGTGATCCATTTAGAAGGGGACTCTGCTCTCTTTGGAATCTCTTACATCGCATGGAGGTGTTTTTGTTATCCTTATCCTTTTGATAATTATCCGTCTTGCAAGGAATAATAGGATCATTTTTGGGAAGATCAGCTCATTTTTGGCATGTTCCCATGAATTGCATAATGTTTTTGGCAATTCAAGATGGCAACCAAATCATTTCATATTGAAGTTGGCATGAGAGAATGCTTCCAGAAAATCAAGAGTCAAATAATTCATAAGGTTGAAATGACTGATACTTTAAGAAACATAAGGCCTCGAGTTGAATTCCCACATCTACCATTTCATATGCTGATGCATAAGGATTGCCTAAGTAACTTGGGGTTGGATGCATAGATAGACTCCCCCAAAGGATAGCATCACTGTTTCAATATATGCCAATCGTGACAGGCCAACCACTAACAGACAACTTGAGGCCATGGCATGGTGCTCCACGAGCACCTAAGGAATCCTCTTGGAATTTCCATTCTCATCATTGACTTCCCGACGTTTACTCTAACCTGGTCACTGTTCGATGTTTGATGTCGTGTTCCGTTCATTTTCTTCCAACCCAAGAGAGCCCATTTCAGGATACCCTAGCAAGACATTTTTCCTTGCAATCTATCGAACTAAATGTCTCATTACACTACAGTTATTCGGGAAGCAGCGCCGACAAGATCGTTGGAAATCGAGAGAATTTTATCTCGAGTCAACAACCCACCTAAGAACAATCAATCTTGCACCGTCTCCGAGAAAACCGGTTCTCGATAACATAATTCAATTTTGGTGCCTTTGTGAGATGACTCATCCACGTGGTGACGGAAGGCTTGCAGATACGAACAGACGGATGGTTCGCAAGATTGGTTCTTCAAGCACCCTTCCTTTCATTTTTCCGGAGTCCCACTTTTGGGGCTTGGAAAGTCCTATTTTTTTCTCTTTCTCTTGCACGATTATGCAACAGCCCGTCTAAACCTAAGGAATAAGTTCAGTGAAATCAGGAAGAAATTTGGTCGAGGAATTGATCAGTCGCTTTTGGGCATCTGAAAAAGCTTGTTGATTTTTTAATATGATTAATTTAACGCTCCCACGCACCGTCAAGGACTCCATGGCCCAATGGATAAGGCGCTGGTCTACGGAACCAGAGATTCTGGGTTCGATCCCCAGTGGAGTCGATCTTCTTTCAGTCTCTTTCGCTGTTTTTTTTTGCTTGTTTTCCCTGGTCTGAATTCGAGTAAAATTGCATTCTCGGATTCCATGGCTCGCCTTGTGGCTCAATTTCACCGCTTGTTTTTGTCAACTGAAGGAAGGACATCCGTCTGCAAAATTCAGGACTCGTTCGGCCATTTCCATTGACGAGTTCAAATCTTTGGAAACTCTCCAAGAAACAAGAGGCGACTCGTACTGCCCTACCAGAGCTTTGCTTTCGAAGGGCAAACGTCCTCACATACTTTCAGGTCTTACGTCGTGCGTATGGCATCTATTTGTTTACTCCTCCACCGCACGCGGTGCCTTAAATTTCAGGCGACCATTCTGCTAGATTGATATAACTCAGCATTCTCCGTAAACAGATCGACACGGGTCGTCCAGTGATGGCTTACTTTGGACATGGAACACAAAAACTGGAATTGGCAAAGTGTTACCTATCTACCGTCCTATGAATGAACCGAAAATCTATCGAGTCATCCAATCAGTCTATTGCTACTAGGAGAGCTTCACCAAGTTCATCCCTGCCGCACAATAAGGACTGTGATTTCTTCCCTTCTCAAATCAAGAGGACAATAGACTCGAGATGGGATTCCCCCAGCATTTGCATTTTCCATTCAGAGACTCTTCGCCCATGCCTGATTGCTTAGTAATACGAATGCCACAAAAGCAGCGTTGTTTTGCCGAAATCCTTCCCTGTCCCATTGAATAACTATATTCAAATACAAATATATTCTTCACAACACCAAAGTTCTCCATTATCTCCTGTAAGAGTGACAGCCTGACAGGAGCTGCACACTCAAAACCCGAATTTCAAAACATGACACAGAAATGTTTCGCGATGAAAGGATCATCAAATATAAATTGCCAGTCCATCGGCAAGCTACAATCAGACTACTGTATAAAAATTGGTCACATAATAGACTTCCACAGACTTGCAGTGTCCTCAACACAGGCAAAAATGAGAATTAGAATCCAAAAAATGCATCTGTCCCCCCGCAGCATTAAACAATTCCTGTTCTAACCAGACGAAAGTTATAAAAAAGACAGATATCAATGCGAAAAAAACAAAGCAGCAAAACAGTATCTGCTTCAAGCTGTCAAAAGTCGAGAACCCCAGGAAGTCCAACAGCTGTTCACCATCTCTCCCTCGACCTTGACCTGGCATGCAAGAGCATCAGGTTATAAGCATTTCACATTTTTTTCGACTTCTGATACCAAGCCAGATGAACTGACATAGGATTCCAGTGAATCAACATGGCATAAAGAGCAACAGGCCAAGCAAAAATTCTGTGCACCTTTAGCACATTAGGTTACGTAAATAAACAGCAAGGGAGAGTGGGGAAGAAGGAGAGAATACTCTCAATTAAGTTTCAAAAGCTATTTGATGCATCATTTCAGGAAAGGCATAGCAAATAATCACTTGAAGAAAGAGAGAAGATTAGCTCAAAGTAACACTCCCATTATCAGTGAATCCACCAAAGCATAACAAATCAAACTTGAATTACATCAAGGAAGGTCAGGCTCAAAAAACTGTACAGTAAATTAAATTTGTTTGACATTACCTTACATTTTATCATATTAACACTGAAATCACATTAAAGCTGCACACTACAAATCAGATCAACTTTCTAAAGTACCCAACTTTGCCAAATACAAAGTACATAATTTCTTTAAGGAAATTGCCAATCTATTTCCATTGTATTAATCAAGTCGTAGATTTTGAAGCCTGATGACAAGGAAGTTTCCAGAGAAAGAACACAGTGCTAGTTACAAATTTCCCAGATAGTAAAAGATGAGCATGAGTAATAATAAGATGCATTCTACCTGTTGGAATCTCTACTGGCCAAAAATCCTCTATCCCTGCCACCTTGAAATGGTCTTCTGTCGTTCCCAGACCTGGACCATGCATCTCCCATGCCACGGGATGAAGGACGATCGTTGTAATCCATACTACGAGACTCATCAATTGACCCAGACCGTGAAGGTGGCCTATCAGAAAAGCTACCGGACCTACCATACCCAGAACCAGGCCTGTCAACAGATTTTTGCCCAAATCGAACTTTATCATCCAAATCACGGGTCAAAGCTTCCAGTTCCCTTTCCTTCAGAGTTATTGCATCACTCAAACTGGGTTGGTCTGCTTCAGATCCTTGGGAATATTCATTGTTTGCTTTAAGAGCAAGTTCCTTCTCCATTTCTTTCTTCAAGTTCTCTATCTCCTCCTTCAGCATCTTTTCCTGCTCTGTCTGAGGCCTGAACACCTTACTTGAATTAGATGCCAAGGGTATCCATTTGCATTAACTTTAAGAAAAAGGGATCAGAACCAAAAGTATCAGCAAGGCCATGGAAGGGCACTAATGCTTTAAAAGCATGTATAGAGGCAACCGAATACCATCTAACCGTTATCAGGAATCTAAGATCATTAAAAAGAATTAAATTTTCTTTGCATGAGAAAAAAGCTCAATTCACAAAAGTAGGCTCCTCGTATGGTTTCATATCCCAAGGTGGAAGACAAGCAAAGTACCAACAAGATATCTTCCCCACTAAAGGAGAGCATAAGTTAAAGGAAGTTTAGGGTAAGCACATGAAATACCTTATGGCAGAACATTATCATAACACAAACCACATTGACACAATCCGGCATATTCACCAAATATTAGTGCTCTTGGATAAAAATGTCTCATTAGTTTAGCTGCTCACAATGCAGAACAATGCTCTAGCTTTTGTTATATAAATGCAGCTAGTTTTTGCACATAAGAGAACCAGCATGGCTACAATAGCACTCCCCATAAATCAAAACAATGACTGCTTCAACTGTGCTTTTCTTTACATTACCATCAATAACTGTGACTACAAAGTAGTGAAGTCTCTATTGCTACAGTAAAGCAACAAACAAACAACATATGTAAAGGACAGGGAAAATGCACAAGTTGTTCTCTCATCCTTAACACTAAACATTCCAAAAATAAAAGGTGTGTCTGCCTATCAAGGCATAGACTTCTTGACGGTTGCAATTAAGGGCGTCTTAAAATATTTTGCATTCATTAAATCACCTTGGGAAGCTAAAAGACCCTCTTCTCTCCCCCATTACTTGCTGGTCAACCAACAAAAGATGGACATAACCGGCAGAAATCTTCCAATAAACATGAATATATGGTGAGAAAGTTATGTTGGCTCTGACAGAATTTGGTGCTCATCGGAATCATCATTCAGTAATATAAATACTTGAAAAGCAAAACAGTGCAAAAAAGACTTGAGATCAAGAGATCAACAAAAGCAGAAAAAGTCCATCTTCAGTGCAGGAACATTATCTGTTGGGTACTTAGAACAATGTACAAACGTCTTCCAGAAGGGAATGTCATATTCCAAAAACACACACGTCAAACTCTATATAAAATTCGGGACTCTTCTCTCAACGAAACATTATCCCAACTACCTGCAAAATAACTCTTTCCTCGAATTCTCACATGATTTGGTTGTCTAAAAGCAATGTTTTCTTTAGCGACTGAGATTTTTACTCTAAAACAATCAAACATTGTTATCTCGTTAAAAGAGAACTTAATGGATTAGTTCTCACAAGGTCTCTTGTGGGAGATGGACCAATCTTGTCCACTTCCCCTCCATCAAATCACAGTTCAAGTAATGTTTAATGAAACGGTAATAAAGTGAAGAGCCAGAAAACAACCAAATCATGTAGCCAATTAGCATATAGCAGAGTGCTTTAATCTTAATAGCTTTTCCAAGGCACTATCTAGGTACGCTTCTACATTATTATTCCATCTTCAAATCATGATAGAAAGTACAACAATCTTTAAGGATTTTCCTCTTCACAGATTCATGCTATCAGGATACTATTACGTCCACCACATATCACAAAAAATCTAAAGCATCGTCAGGAGACTCAAGACCAACCCAATGCCGCCCACTTCAAGCATCAGATGTGGAAAGTACAGATGAACAGTAAATCACCAATCACAACCACTAGTCTGATGCACCTCCCAGTACCTCCACTATGAAGTCATAAATTAACAAAGGACGCAAACCATGATTTGCAGTCAAGAATTCCAGACAGAAAGTTTTCTTTAGTAAACGACACTACTAGCCAACTGCATTTTCACAAGCATTCAAAGACGACATAGCATCAGATAATTAGGATTGGATCGACAAACCTATCAACGCGGCGATGCTCCAACTCAAAATCAATTTTGCGCCAGTCCATCCCTTTCTCCTGTAGCAACACTTCCCTAGGCTTGGCTTCTCCAAATGGATTAACTTTTGGCCTTGGCCTGGCCACATTCTCAATACCCTGCAGCCCTTGACTCTCAGACCGGCTTGACTGCGCACTGGATGGCCTGCTTGACTGTGCACTTGTGGGTCTGCTCGTCTTCTTGGTCTCAATTTCTGATTCCAGCTTCCTGTAATCTAAACCCTTCTCAGCCAAGACTTCCTCTCGTGGCCGGGCTGCTCCAAATGGACTCGCCCTAGTAGATTTCACCACTTCATTTCCCACTGAATCACCCTTAGGCGGAGCCAACACCAATTTGGGGCGCTCTGTGTTAAATCCCCCTCCTCCACCTCTGTTCCAGCGGTCAGGCTCCATCCCAGCATCACGGAACCCCGAGCCGAAGGACCTTGAAGGAGGTGGAGGTTGCGGCTTCTTCCCCATTGCCCAATTATCAACGTCATCAGCCCTAGAGCCACCTCCAAGAGAATCATACCTGGTCTGCCTTGAGGAATCAAGTGAAGGCAGAGGCTTCTTCCCCATTGCCCAATTATCAACCTCATCAGCACGAGATGGCTGGTCGAATTCCGAAACCCTAGACGACGGAGGACCATGGCGATCATCCTCGAAGCCCCCGTAGGATCTCCGACCCCCACCACTGCCTCCGCCGCCCCAGGAAGTATCCCCATCCTCGCGGCCCCGGTTCGGCATCGGGCCGGACCTCCCGTAGGAGGAGAACCCGCCCCCGAGCCGGCCGTACTGCATCTCCTCCGCGGACCGCTCCTTCGGGCCCGTGGGCAGCCGCATCATTTCGTCCGGGGTCAGGCCCTTGGAACCGCCTCCTCCCCCGCCGCCCGCGGCGGCGGCGACATAGAACTCCGTCAGCGACATCTTCTTCTTCTTGGGCTTGGCGCTGACGGCCTCCCTGAGGCTGGGGAAGTTCTGCGGCTCGGCCCTGGCGGGGGCGGCGACGGGGGGTGCGGCGGCGGCGGCGGCGGCGGCGGCGGCCTCCTCGGCCTCGGCCTCCTCGGCCTCGGCGGCCCAGGCGCCGATGTTGCCCCATGGCTTGGACATCCTTTCGGCTCGAGATCTGGAGATCGACTGCAGAGCGGGGGCTGCGAATCGGAGGAGGGGAGAGAGGGAGGGAGGGGATCGGTCGATCTGCTAGGCGGCGCCGGCGAACCGAGGCGGGGCTCCGTCAATGGAGCCGGAGCTCCGGGGGCATACGAGATTATCGGGGGCGGAGGGAGGCGAAGGGTTTTCAGGGCTGTCGCCTCGCTGCTCGATGGTGATGATGGGTGCGATTCGCGACGGGACGCTGATGATTTCGTTTTTTCGTTTTCGTTTTCGCTTTTCGCCTTTTTAGTGTGGAGAAAGAACCAGCAGAGGAAAAAAAAAAATTTAAAAAAAATTAAATTAATGAATAATAATAAAAATAATAATATTTGGGAATCTGCCTTCCTCGCTTTCCAAAAGGTTCGGATCGATTTCGTTCCCAATTAAATTTCGGGGGAAAAAAAAAAAATTCAAATGCCGCATGTTATTCAGGGCAAAAAAAAAAAAAAAAAAAAAAAATTGGGGGTGGGTAGGGGGAAGACATTATTTATCAATTAGAAAATTAGGGATCCACTTATCAAAAAACCAAAAAGGAATAGATCGCTGTAGCGTATCTACATTTCTCGCCATTATCCCCCTCAACTGCTGCTTCACTAAGTTGGATTCAATTTTATATTCGAGGTCCGAATAATAAATTACGGCACGGACGGCAAAACTCGAAAGTCGACTTTATACGAAGTGGAAATAATGACGATATTTATATTGATTTTCTTTTTAATATCTAGATTTGAAATGGCATAAACTTTTTATAACGGAAATGATGCAAGTTGGAACACAGTAGATAAATTCCAATCAAGATACATGTTTAGTTAATTGATCAAAGCGCTAGATCCGAATCTAGCAAATTTCATTTTTGAATCCCGAAGGAACATTGGAGGCCCATTCATGTTATCTTGTGCAACGGTATCTTACATCTATGCTCGTGGATTAATTAACACGAACACTCGGATTACCATATAACTATAAGAGAATTAGAGAAATACATAAGTGCACAAAAAAATTCGAAACTTATACTTAAAATGCAATCAAGTTTTAAAATTTCAAAAAGAAATAGTAATATAAAAATTTCCATTAATCTTATCTGATTTGAGTGATGAAAGAGTTCAAACTAGCTCTTGTTAACATTGGCTCAATCGAAGTGGGCAAAGCCTCTCTTGGGCCAGCAACGAGTGATTGCGGCCTTTATTGAGGTTAGGGTCATGCGATCGTAAAAGCCAATGGCCAGCTTCTCTAGGTATCGACAATTATTTGTTAGCTATCTCTCTCTCTCTCCATGTGCTTTTTCCTTTATGTTCTAAGATGCGGGCCGCATTTGCACTAGTTAGACTTTGCACCGACCCCCACGTGTTTAGGTAGGTACATGGCAATCTTGCCATATTAGTACACGTGACCAACGGGTTGGCAATAAAATGGCGAAAAAACGTGTGCAATATTGAGTTCAATGCAATTCAAAGAGAAACAGCCTTGGCCATGAGATCTCTCATGTTTAGCCATTTAGCCACATCTACTCCGATGGGGGCCAAAATAGAAAGAGGAGAAAGGACGCGCTGAGCGAGTTGGACTCTCTTTTAAGGAGCAGGACCCGCCGTCGGTGCACGGTAGTCGCCAGGACCAATGACGAAACCCATTTCCAACTCGTCGAATCGTCCCAACCATGTCTCCCAATCCCCGCCTCCCGGACACCCTCATGGGCCAAGGTTTGTCTGAACGGGTAAAGCGGAGTTTATTCTAAACAATTCGATCCCCATTCAGTAGAAGCGACGCATTTCGTGTGCGACGAGGGAGGAAATTTGGCGATGCGATTTTGGGAATAATCAATTCATTTGTCGCAGCTTTTGTCACATCATGTCCTCCCCAAGTCCCCGAATGAAAATTAGCATGCGTGAAGAGCCCATTCTCTACTCCAAAGTCAGAGGAAGCCGCCGGTTGGGTGCACCGACCGCGATCCAAGTAGACCGCGCGTGGAGGAAAACGTTCGACGATCTCGGCGAGGACAAGACCTGCCAATTCACCGCTGTGGGATGTCATAATTTTATTTAATATGATCCCATGTTCAATTAAAATTATCTATATTAGATTTCATTGAGGATTTATTATCCAAATCTAATTGCTGATAACTATGGAGATTGTCCATATCTAATAGGACTAGTCTTCCTAAGATTTGTATGAGCATTATAAATAAGTTATCTAAGCCAAATTCTTTCTTTATTCTTATTATTATGATTATCTTATAGGCGAAGAATACACCATCAACATTGAAAGGGTAATTAACTAGAAGTGCCTATTCACGACCATTCAAGTTCCAATGGCTAGAGGTTAGTATAGAATTTACATGTTTCCACAATTAATCCTAATTATTAGGATCATGCTTTTTACAAATTTTCTAGCTGTTTGTATCAGAGCTTGTTATATCTTTGCGTTGATGATTTTCGTGAGGCTTTTGATGGAATTAAAAAAAAACAAATCAGGGCAAAATGTGATTGGTGATTTTGGCAAAATTTGGGCAACTCACCATCCGTCTTGAATACTAATCAATTGTCACGTATCGTTTAACTTAATAATTTAACAGCAAAATTTAACGAAACTAATAGAATGTAAATTTGTTACAAGTGTACCAATTTAAGGTAAATTTATCAAAATTATACCAGTTTAGGATTTTTGATGTTAAAAAAAATAGTTTATTGTGAATTTATCATAAGTGTACCAGTTTGGGGTTTTTCAGGATATTAACCCTTTTAAATAATCTTACTAATCAATAAGCTTTTACATTAATTAACCCTTTAAATATACACACCAAGCACTTATCTCTTGCCATTTCAGTTATTGTTGTCGAGCCCTCTTTTTACTTAATTTGCTTTCATTCTTCTCCTTTTTTTGAAATTTTTTTTTTTTTTGGTCAGTCATACTCTATTCCTACTCTACACTCACTCGCAGACTTGTGCCCTGCCTCTTGCAGGGTGTGGGAGTCGCAACCCACTCTCGAAACTTTAGTTCTATTAAAGTGTAGATATTTATCAAATTCCAACATATTTTGAATTTTGAATAGTATTACCGGTATTCAATTTTTCTATCGTCAGTACTTTAGTTAATTTCCTTTCCTCCCATTTTATATGTCTTTTTTTATTCTCTATTATAAAAAAGGTACACGCCCATAGCTCCGTGAGGGGTTACGGTCGGACAGACGACGGTTGAGAAGAAGGCTGTCGACTTTTTCGGGATCGAGTTGATGACTTGACATTGGTTTTTGCTATAGAAAAAGCCTTGGTGTTTTACCAGTAACTAGCGGGGCCGACCATCCTGTCGACTTCGAGTAAGACCTAAAGAATAAAGACCTAAATAGAGGGAAGAGGGCTTTTATTTGATAAATACGCCATTCAGATCTTTACTTTCATTAATTTTATTTTATTTTATACTGTATAGCTAATAATATGCTTTTTTTTCCTTTTTGTTGGAATTTAATAACTCTTTTTTTTTTTGTCAGTGTTTAATAACTCTTTAAGTAGGTGATAAAAAATCATGATCGATAGTGGGTATTTCTTCAGATAACTTTAGTAAGCTCATTTTAATAATTAGATTTGATGTATGTCAAAAGTTACTATACTCCAGCAAAAGAAAAACATGGGTATTAAGAATTTGGGCAAAAATTCACAGCTTATGGGGACTAATGAATGATTTAACTTCCATTTATTAACAGATCAACCTTAATCATAGAAAATCAAATTTTGGAACAACAAACGTTTCGATAAACTTGTTATTATTGCACGATACTCCATCAAGTCCTATTGTGTGGCCACCTTTAACCCTCAATTATGTTTTCCATTAAACATATGCAATGTACATGCCTTAATAGTGAAAGTGTATTTTCCTCTCTTTCAAGGAAATCTCTTTCTTATCCTTGATTTTTATAATTAACGGTGATATAAAGGAGATGGAGAACACTATATAAACTAGAATATTTGATGAATACATTGATAGAACTGATGAGATATCTTCAGGAAAAAGAAACTCAATTTAGTAAAATGGAAAAAAGCCTCAACAATAAAAACTCTCGAATTACAAAAATTGGATGGTTATTATGTACTATTACATTGTTAGTTAATGTAAAAGAAAATGATTGATCAATAAAACACTTGAACATATCATTTTGGATTTCAGCCAATCATTTCTTTGTATAAAGTGAGGATGTACCATTTCCTTCTGTAGCATTTTTTAAATAGGTTAATACCTTGAAAAACCAAAAACCGATATACCTGTGACAAATTTAGCCAAAACTATTTTTTTGATTATGAAAAACCCAAAACTGGTATACAGTGACAAATTTATCCCGACTAATCATAAAAAATCATAAATTAATACATTTATGACAAATTTATCTCAAACTAATTTATTCGACCGCAAAAAACCCCATACTGATAAATTTGTGACATATATACCCTCCGTTAAATTGGATTAATACTCCAAAAAATTACAAAAATTGTAAAATGTGACAAACATAGTGTAAAATCCAAAATTGGTATACTAGTCAATTGTCACGTGTTATTTAACTTAATAATTTGATAGTGAAATTTAACGAAAACTAATACAGGGTAAATTTGTCATAAGTGTACTGGTTTTGAGTAAATTTGTCAAATGTATACTAAGTTAGGGCTTTTGATGGTAAAAAAAATAGTTTGGGGTAAATTTGTCACAAGTGTATTAATTTGAGGTTTTTCCGGGTATTAAACCTTTTAAATGATCTTACTAATCAATAAGCTTTTACATTAATTAACCCTTTAAATATACACACCAAGCACTTATCTTTTGTCATTTCAGTTATTGTTGTGAGCCCTCTTTTTACTTAATTTGCTTTCATTCTTCTCCTCTTTTTTGAAATATCTTATTTAGTTTTGTTAAAGTGTAGATGTTTATCAAATTCCAACATATTTTGAATTTTGAATAGTATTATCGATATTCAATTTTTCTATTGTTAGTACTTTAGTTAATTTCCTTTCCTCCCATTTTATATGTCTTTTTTTATTCTCTATTATAATTAAGGATAAAAGAGAGATTTCATAAAAAAAAAAAAGAGATGGAAAATATATTTTTTCCAACTTCAAGGTCATATGTATTATACATGCTCATAGAAAAGATAAATAAAAGTTAGCAAGTTGTAACAAAATAAAGTTGGTTGAAAGTTTAAAAGTAACCATGCTTTATTTATAATGCTCTATTTATTTTGCGAAAAGTTAATAATTGAAAAATTGAAAAAATATTTCTCTAAATATTATTGCTCGAAATAATTACTTAATAAAAGATTTTTCATTGTCAACAACGATTCATGTTTAAATATTTTCGTGATAGGTAAAAATATTTTTTATTTATTTATTTTTATAAATGATGAAAACAATCTCAAGCAGGGGATTTGTCGAAAACAACCTATTTGTCCACACTAGCGTCCTCACCTTATGCTCCAAAAAGAACTCCCTGGAACTTTATACCTTAAAAGGATAAAAAAAAAAAGCAGTCAAGTTATTTACAAAATATTTTTTAAATTATTCAAATGAACTCACTAAATAGTAAATTCACCGGATTTTGCATATAATTTCTCCATGATTTTTCGCTTTTTTTTTTTTTTTTGGTCAGTCCTACTCTATTCCTACTCTACACTCACTTGCAGACTTCACTGTTTTCTTTTGGCTGTTTCCGTATATGCGAATGACGAGATCGAAGCGAGGATCGCTCCCAGACCCACGCGCGTCGCCTCTTCACTGTAGTCACGCGCGCGCGCCGCTTCACCGCCGTCCCCGAGAATTTCACCCAAAAATTGGAGTCGCGTGGGGGATGCCGGAAAGAGGCAAAAACCCTAGGCGAAATGAACCACCTCGCGCGACGAGCGTCCTCCATCCTGCAGCGGCCGAGCTGGGCTTCCGGCGGCGGCGGCGGCGGCGGCCACCACCTTAACCACCAGCAGTCGCGGGGGATCCGAGTGAAGGTCCTGAATGGCAACCTCGAGCAGGCCCTCGGCTTCATGCAGCGGACGATGCAGTCGAGCGGGATCGAGCGCCTGATCAAGCGCGAGCAGACGCACCACCTCAAGAACTCCGAGAAGCGCGTCCTGGCCCGCAAGCTCCTCGAGCGCAAGATCCGGTCCCAGGACCTCGCTCGCAAGCTCAAGGCCATCCTCATCAAGAAAGTCAGGTAATATTTCCTCCTTTTCTTCTTTTTTGCGGCGATCGATGAAGTGCTCGACGTGCGATGTTTGCTCTTTTCCGTTTGAAGCGGATAGCTTTGGGGACGGGGAAAGATGGAGAGATTGAAATTGTTCGTTTGCGATGCTTTCGCCCATGAGTGCTTAGGGGGATTAATGTGAATAACATTAATCGATCTTAAGCTTCGGATGCTGTTGCAATGCTTATGCACCGATGCGTTGTTTTCTATCAACGGTACCTGAAGTGATGCTGCGGATTTGGTTGTACAAGTCCGAGCTGATTGGGCTTTTGGCTCACTGGTGAAATGACTGCCGAAGAAAATATACATATGGAGAGAGGAAGTGCTTGATTGAGAGCATAAAACCGATGAGCAATCACTTGGTTGCTTCGCCGGCCTTTAATCTCGCCCGATTCGCAGCTTGACAAAGGCTCTGATTTACCTTTCTTGTGAATTTTCAAGTTTGAGCTCGTCAATGGATCCTATGTAATCACAAATTTCATTGCTTGCTTGCTAGTGGAAATTATTTCACTAGGCTTAATATCATTTTATTGAGTTTAATGAAGGAACAACTTAAATCTTTTAAAAAAATTTACAGTGCGGTAATGTAAGGTGGTGTTGTTGATCATATGTAGCTGACTGGAAGTAAATACCTGGACTATGCCTTCCTCAGTTCACAATTTCCCCAGTTTGATATGCGTATCTTATACCAGTGTCTGTATGTGATGGTCGAGTTGGCTGCTGCCTTTATGGCAAGTGCTGTTATGCGCGGTTTTTGGGCACCCTGCCAAAACTATTCATTGGACGTCAAGTTATCACTTAGTACATCAATTGTGAGATTTTGAAAGGGCTGAAGGTGGTTAATTTGCTATGAATTAAGTCAAACAAATGAGCAGCTTCTTGTCTTTAGTCACTTGAGCAAACATTCAATCCATCACAAGGATCTATTGCAGATGTTCTTCTACAATAAGCCTAGGATTGGAGAAAGGACTGTGCTGTCCAAGCTGAGGATTGTTTTTTCCACTATTCAATTTCTTTTCATTCTGTAATTTATGTTGTGGTGTCTCTTTGTTTCTACTACCCTCTCGATAAAGGCTTTTTCTCGTCTGTCTGATTTGTTTGTCCCCATCGTCTTCACATGTTTGCCAATCTCATGTTTGCATTTTAAGGTGCTCACTAAATGTTGCTGATTGTATTATTGCAGGGGTCTATAGGAGTGTTATGCAGCAGTTTGTTACCATACGTGAGGACTCAATTTTCTCAGCTTCGCGATATGTAGATCTCTTCAATTAAAGGATTCTGTGAAAGAACATTTTTGTTACAATAATGTCAGCAATGAAATTTTCATTTGATGGATTGTCGGATTTGTTGCTTGATACGCATATGTCTTGTTGTCATGGTTATTTGTGGACCATTCATAAGCTGGAGTTTCTTGACGATGTGAGGATTTGTATGGACTGAGATGAATTTGCCATCGGTTACACAGCATTGGAAGCAAACGGGGGGACATGTAATGACTCCAGCCATGATAAGCGGTGGCAGCAACCAAATAATTTTTCGTGTTTATTGATATGCCTTAGGGCTATGTTGACCAACTTCCAAAAATTTAGGCAGCCTTTCAAGTCATTGATGCTCAGGTAGGCTCGGCTTTGATGTGACAACGAAGGAGTGGAAGCAAGAAATGCATCTTCACAAGCAGAATTGCTGCAGTATTTTTCACATGAGACATGGAGGAGTTCATTGAAATTGTGGAGATTCCAAAACAGAAGCTTTTCTTGTTCCTAATTCTCAGGGCACATCGAGTTGTAGACGATCTGTCTCCAAATCTCAAATCAATTGCTTCCCGGCTGTCTAGTTGTCATGTAATTGCTGCATTACTCTACTCAATAGGGTTTGGCTTTTGCTTTTGCTTCTGCTTTTCTTCAAAATGTTCCATGGCAGGTTTCTATCCTATGAGTAGAACAAAATAGTACTGACAAATCCGGTTTCCATTTGACGAGGATGGCATAACGTAGAATTCTGATACTTAATCTAAAGTCGTTTTGTGCTCTCTCTCTCTCTCTCTCTCTCTCTCAATTGCTCAAGAAAGATTTGATTATACCATTAGTTTTGGTTAGAGGTGTTAAAAGGTACACAACCCATTTATGGACCCATGTTTGCTTAAATGAATCGTTAATGGGTCAAGTCTTATTTCCCAAGACACCCATGATGGGTTTTAAAAATGAAAGGACTAAAATATATGGGTCTACTTTGTACTCATTTAAGACCCATTTACCAATCCGCTAAAGATAACCCACGATCTAATCTACCCTACCCTCATCTGCTTCCACGAATCTGATTCGCCGCCACCCCCATCGCCTGTTGCTGCTTGTTACCGCCTATCATCGCCTCATTGCCGCTTGTCATCGCCCATCGTCGCCTCGTCCCCGCCCATCGTTGTGTGAGAGGCCAGCACGTTGTTCGTCACGCTCGACCCCACCTGCCACACCTAGTTCAGCTACGCCAGGTTGTCGACGGGCACCTTGATCTTCGCGTAGATCCTCATCGTGCCATCCGCTGAGTTGTACTTGGCGGCCCGATCTCACGTCTCGAACGAGATCGGTGACTCCTTGATTGTGGTGGACGTGATGTTGTAGGTCTTCATGGTCATGATGCCGGTGTTGCGGAAGGCGATGAGGGCCTAGGCACCGAACATGCCAGTGGCGGTGGGGTTGAGGGCCCAGGAGACCCAACCGTCCTCGCCCTTGGGTGGGACGGCGACGAAGGCGACGAGAAGTGGAGGGAGGCGGAGAGGGTGGTGAGGTCGAGGCAGGTGGAGTAGAGGGCGCTGTTGGTGAGCTTTTGGGAGGAGTAGCCAACGGCGTCGGCGGCAGGGGCTAGGAGGAGGAGGAGGAGGGCCACCGCAGGGAGGTGGCGGAGGAGGGGTTGCGAAGAAGAGGAGGAAGCCATTGAAGAGAGAAAGGGAAGGGGGATATAGGAGGAGGAGGAGGGCCACCGCAGGGAGGTGGCGGAGGAGGGGTTGCGAAGAAGAGGAGGAAGCCATTGAAGAGAGAAAGGGAAGGGGGATATAGGTCGGGTCGGGTATAGGTCGAAAAATTTATATTATGCATAAATGGGTCAATTTGGGTCGGACCATTAATGACCTGACCCAAACCCGACCCGACTCACCCATTTAATAGCTTTGTTTTGGTTAGAACATGATTTCCTTACGAGCAAAAGGCAAATAACATCCAATGCAGACTGCAAATCCATAGCGCCAGATGCGCTGTTCAAATCCAAAACACGGACAGACGTAACTTCGTTAAATAGGCCATCAAAAAGCACTGGCTGGTGCGATCCCCTTGATACCCAGCTTGGAAATACCATCCTCTGTTAACTCTGGCGCGAAACAATAAAGCATTTCCCGGTTCATACCAAAACACCAGTCCAACGCACTTGCAACATGACCCGAAGGTCAACTCGAAGAAATGGCAGCACTTTCGGCGCAGGATACTCAGTGAACCTTGATACACATGAATTATAAAAAGAAAAGTGCTCTCAAATACCTTATTGCATTCTAGACATATCCCATTCATCCCCAATTGCTCAGTTACATGACACTATTTACCTCTACTAATTATAAGTATTGCAGCAGGGTTGTTTTCTATACATGACTTCATATATTAACAGCTTCCGTTCCTCCCAAATCATCGCACAAGCAGCATCATTTGCACTGCCTGGGATGCCAAAATATGCCCTCAAGTCTTGAAACGTTACTTTCATTACATGTAGGCAATGGCACAACCGAGTCCGCGATGGTCATGAATACGTGAATCTTGGTCGCGAGATCCGTTCTGCTCATAAATGATATCAGGTTCTTTTCTTACCATCTGTAAGTGCATTATGTAATGTAAACTCTGACATCTCCAGTCTTTCAGCATTTGGGCAAAATCCATTTGAACGTAAGGATGTTTCCCACCGTGCGACTGCAGAACATCACTAACTGCTCCACCTTAAATACTCGTACCTTCTGCAAATATCATATCTCTTTGAATGTTAAGATCAGGCATCTTATGCGACATTACCAATCAACACAAAATTCCAGCACATACCAGCCAAACCCACGCACGTGGAGAGAGAGAGAGAGAGAGAGAGAGAGAGAGAGAGAGAGGGGGGTGAGAATGACGAAGATCCACTAATTATACTATTAATGCCTAGAAAAACATCTTTTGCATCCACTAATTCGTATGTTTTCTTTTCTTGCCCAACCAAATATTTCAGTGTAACAATGTGGAATTCTGGGCTTTAAAATGTACTCATATTATGAAACTGCCATTTTTTCTGTTAGTCATTGGTCAGCTCAAATTAAAACAAGTACCAGAACAAAATGCTGAGAAATAAGTCCAGCATCTTGTCTACATGTTACAACATGGAATTGTTTCTTGACTTCAACCAACCCTCAGTATTCTCAACTTAATGTCCCAGACAAGGAATAATTTTTCCTGAACCCCAACTTACCTTTGCTGTACCCTGCTAAATACTCAATTAAAGAGAATTTTCATCCTAATGGCTACCGACTGATATCCGTCCCAACACAACAAACATAAATCTGTCTGAAAAGAAGCAACACAAATCCCCACTTTCTTTAGATGGGATTTAATTGCTGTCATACTCAACATTAAATAATTGGATTATATGCCCCAATATCCTGCCTTGCTTCAATACCAGACAACATTCACCCCTATTCTGCCTCAAAATCATCACGATAGCATATCCATCAATTGGGAAAACTAATTTGTAAACGTAAGCAGGCCACCTCGTTCATCTTTGAACGAAGCATATGAACACATGAAATGAAATATTCCAAATCCATCTTGCGATCCTTGACCATAACAAGTTAGCAACTAAGCTGGCTGAACTATCCTCTGGATTCATTTCCAGTTAGCGACAACTCAAGACCCAAAACTAGTCTCCCATCATGAATCATTCTGAAAGATGCAGTATCACACTACCGCATTTATCTCTTAAACCAAAGCAACCAACCATTAAAGACACCAGTTCATGATCCTAATTCTTGCATGGTCATGCAAGGTGAGGCCAGAAAACCTAAGCATTTAAATTCTCATCATTAGTGTAAGCTAAGATATTGGACGACCCACAAATATGTCAATCATATAAAGATCCCTCCCTAACTTAATTCAATTCAAGTCATGGATAACATGGCAAGATACACACTCACACAGGCACACGTGAGAGAGAGAGAGAGAGAGAGAGAGAGAGAGAGAGAGAGAGAGAGAGAGAGAAACCTATGCAGGGGAATTTGCTGTCAACCATCGCTTCGACTTCATTTTCCAACTCCATGCCAGCCTTCGTGGAGTCAGCATCTGACATTAGCACTTCTGTATATACTTCACGGCCTTCAGTATCTGCTTGACTGCATTCGCTGTCCTCCATAAGGCTGTCATCTAAAGAAAACGACCATGACCTTACCAAATTTCTGCGAACACAGGGTCGTTCATCTACTGAGGCCAACATCATTCTAGGAGGAGGATTACTTCCTCTGCGCTCAGCTAATGATGGATAGGCCCCTTTACAGGGCAAAGAAACATTTGTGGCCCTCGAGGCCTGAGTCACAGAACAGACTTCTCTAGGTGAAGGTGGATTCTCTTTATATGGTAAACAAGAAAAAATTGTCGAAGGAAAATGCTTAACAGAAAAAGCCTCTGTTTGTTCCCAACCGGAAGGTGAAGGTTGCTGGGAAGAAAAGTATGACAAGTCAGACCAATTAGAGGACGAGGGTGAAAAGGTAAATGAACTAGCATAATCAGAGGTTGAAGGTGATAGCGCAGGGGACTTAGCGCTGATGATGGGGCTGTTGACTGGAATACAAGAGAAAGAATCTGGCGAACCGCAAGGTGTTTGGACTGGTGACGAAAAAGGATCAGTGCAAGTGACACTTTCGACCTCCTCGTTAAAGTCATCCCTTGTCATATCTGAGCTGCCTTTGAGGAGATAACTAAAGGAATCTGGTGAACCACATGGATAGGTTGATGGGGTCGATGGTGAAGAAGGATTACTTAGTGAATCATGGTTTTCTGATCCCTCATTTGCCATCCCAGTGGCTGTACCATTAAATGGTGAAGAAGGATTACTTAGTGAATCATGGTTTTCTGATCCTTCATTTGCCATCCCAGTGGCTGTACCATTAAATGGAGAAGAATCACATCTCACCTTGGATGCTGTGACAAACTCTTTCATTACGCCACTAGCAAACTTCTGCCGAAGCCTATCCCACCCTCTTTCTCTCGCAGGGAGGCACGTTTCTGAACCAGCGTTTGACACGGAAAAAGGTGGAATGGTTCCTCCAGCAAGTGCTTGGTGAAATATCTCAAAATCCGAATCATAAGCACTGACTTTTCTTTCACCAATTCTGGGATTTGTATTACTCGTATCATGTTCGGCCAATAAAGTTTCTTCTTTGACACTTTCATATTCATCTGACAATAGTTGTCTATTGCCAAGTGCATTCCAAAACTCAAAAGGCTCTTCCCCTTCTTGAATGCTCACAATTGGACCCTGTGCCCTTTCGTACCGGATAACCTGACCAGCAGCCTCCTTTGCTTTATTTAGCATAACGATATTACAACCTTTCCCAAACCAAATATATATGAAAGAAGGAACGTGCACGATGAACGCTCCACGAGAATCGAGCCTCTCTGCACTTGGATTGCTCAACATCTTTGGTACAAGATGGAGAGGATCATAAGGTGAGTGTGGGGCCATCCGATACATCCTCAGCACAGGAGTCGTGCTTGAAGGCACAGCATGCACCCGCTTCTGGCATTGCAAAAGTTGGCAAGCAAACCCCATATTAGGGTTTGTCACCCCTCTTGCAGCCTTCACATATTGAAACGCATCCTCAAAGCTCTGGCCCTCCCTCCACATGAGATAGGCAATGACCAAAGAGGTCGATCGAGACACGCCCTGGCAACAATGCACAAGAACTCGTCCTCCCTGTTCT
Organism: Eucalyptus brandiana; assembly: GCA_014182725.1. Classification (NCBI taxonomy): domain Eukaryota; kingdom Viridiplantae; phylum Streptophyta; class Magnoliopsida; order Myrtales; family Myrtaceae; genus Eucalyptus; species Eucalyptus brandiana. The sequence continues at coordinate 39,802,382 of CM024669.1, forward strand.
CTAACATCCTCAAAGTAATCAAACACATCATAAAGAATGCTTGTTATATCTTCAGATGGGCTATCTTGCAACCAAAGCGTCTTGTACACAAGGTCCCTCTTGAAATACTCGGGGGAAACGAAGCCCACACAGTTGAGTACATGCGTAATCCCATTCTGCCTCAACAATTCCCGGTTCTGAGCTACGGCATCACTCCCCAAATATATGTGATCAGCAATCCTCGAACACTCCTTATTGAAAAAAGCGAGCTTGTCCCTCTTGAACTGAAATTCCATGGCCGGAGTTTCTGTACTCGAATTATCGAGCTGCTTCGTGGTCTGCCCCCTCGGGGTTTGAGGGTGAGGCCACACGCCAAGGTCATCGGAACCGGCTCTAGGCCACTCCTCGACATTCTGGCGATTAATAGCGAGGGGCTGAAGAGGCGGTAAACAGGCGCGCGCCTTGTTAATCAGCTGCGGCCTTGGGTTCGGCTTGAACGGCGACCGGTCGTTCCACGAAACAGAGCGCAGGTAAGTTTTCCGGGGGGTGGCGCCTGCAGGCCGGTCTCTGTCTTCCTCCCCTAACATCTCAGGCCGAAAATTTACCAAACCCGCGCAAATAACGAGCACCCGAGAAAAACGATCGTTCCCGGAAAGAGCATTGAAAAAGGGCAACTTGGTGTCCCGATCAGATTAAAATGGCCTGACGTTGAAAGCCCAAAATTCTTAATCTTATTCTCAAAGCACCTGCCGTTTTCCTCACCTAAAACCCTTGACTGTTTCTCTCTCTAGGAGAACTGTTCAACTAATCTCTCTCTCTCTCTCTCTCTCTCTCTCTCTCTCTCTCTCTCTCTCTCTCTGTGCATAACCCCGCACAGCAAGAAGGAAGACGAAGAAAAATCAAACACGAATCTATGACCGAGTAAAACTAAGACCCCTTAGAAGAGCTGGCGTGTACAGAGAGATTCGAGACCCAAAAGAAAAGAAGGGGAAATTGAGAAAAGAGTGCAGGCGAGAATAACGGGTCAAATTCAGGGAGTCGAGTTTGTTGAATGTGGACTTACACGCAACAGGGAAGGGAGGAAGAACCTTCGGGCGCCTGGTTCGTGGAAAAAAGGAGGCCAGGGGAAGCGAGGAGAAGCTGCTGCTGCTGCTGCTGCTGCTCCTGCTCCTGCTGAAATTGGTACGCGTAGCGCAGGGGGTGTAGAGAGAGAGAGAGAAAGAGAGAGAGGGAGACAAGAGTTTCACTGAAGCTTAACGAGAACGAAGAAGAAGGAAGAGGAGGAGGAAGCAAGGATGGGAAGGAAATGGTAGTGGAAGGGGAGGAAAAGGGGAGGAAAAAGGGAGGAATTGGTCAAAGTGCCACGTCATCATGGGATGGTCATAGGATGCATGCGTGCATGCATGTCGAGTCCTGTGAACTGTGATGTCATTCAACATCTCGTGATTTCTAATGCAAAGAAAATGGCGGACACCACAGGAAAAACCTAAATCATGTCCACCTTAACATAAATTCCTCAATTTTTTTTTTTGGTAAGATAAGAAATATATTAACTTTTAACCAAAAAAGCTATATAGCAAGAGTTATCAGTACCAAAAACTTACATTCATGATAACAAACAAGTCATACGAGTAGAAGGGTGTCGAAAATAAATTCCTCAAATTTTTTAGAACAAAAAAATCCTAAATTTATTTATTGTTACATAACTATCCCTAATTTTTTTTAAACTTATATATACGAGGCATATATATATATATATATATATATTCTATTTTAGTTTCATTATAACTATATAAATTCGGGGTTTTTTATTACATAAAAAAATTGGAGTATCTATATCACAATATATAAGTTTTTAGTTATACTGAAAGAATTCGAGGTATTAGTTATGCCGTGGACATAATTTAAGATTTTTTGAGGCATTAATTCAAAAAAAAAAAGGAGTAAATTCATTTTTGAGAGAGGGGAATTTTTGTGATATTAATGCAATCGGGTCACGGGATGAACGGAGCTCGCAGTTGGAGGACCCGTTCGGACCAGGGCACTATTTCCCAAGTTGCACGTGAGATAAATTTTATTGGCGATGATTTTTTTTTCCGTAGTTTTCACAGCAAAAGAAAAAGTGAATTATCTTTATGACCTATAATTTTGCCATGGAAGATGCTAAAACAACTTTATAGTTCAGAACTATAGTTCACAATGGCAGCGAACGTTTTATTAGAAACGTGGTGGGTCCGCAATGATCAACATTTAAAGTTAGGCAGATTGATTTTGAGTTCTGCTATGGAGGAATTTCTCTCGTTCTATGTAAAGTTGGGCTATAGACAATTCATATTGAGAGATACCTCAGTGAATCTCATTGGCTATGTTGAATCCCACTCAATTTCCTCTTTCTTGCACACACAACTTATTCGTCAATGGTCGAATAAAATTCAGCTCAAGCTATCTTTTTTGACCTTGGAAAAAAGGAAAATGCTTTGCATTAACATTGGAAAAAAAAAGGGAAAAAACCACCAAAAATTCTAGACTATACACGTTGTAACATATTTATTTCGAATTTTTTTATGTAACATTAAAAACCCTAAATTATGTTCACTATGGCACATTTACCTTAAATCTTTCCTCATGACATAAAAAAAAAACTCTCTAAACTTGTACCTATATGACGTAGGTTCCGTAAGATGATTTAACATAATTGTTTTTATTTCACTTAAGGCACATGTCCACCATGTTAACACCATTTGCTTTTTGGAGTTTATGTAGATAGATTTTTAATGGTGCTCGTTGAAAGAAGGTTAACATCACATATACAGGATGAAATTAAAATTTAGGATAAATGCATCATAGTGAGTATAATTTGGAATTTTTGGCAACTTTTATCCTGAGAAAAAAAGAAAAAAGAAAAAGAGAAGGGAATCACAGCTAGTTAATATTCTGGAAATGTTTCTAGACGACATCATTTGGTGGCCAAAACTGTTGGGCATAAGCAGGTCATGAGGAAGGACTGATACAGCCACTTGGACTGGCCTTTTCCTTTTCTTTTTGTACATCCTTGGTCTTTCATTATTGTTTGTTTTCCTGAATTTTGGGTTTGAACTTTGAACAGAGAGAGAGAGAGGGAGAGAGGGAGATGTCGCTTTTGGACAATAATGAGATTGGGCAAATTGGGTAGGAGCAGGAGTAGCAGTAAGCCTCCGAAATTCTGGTCAGCAAGTTCTTGCCGTTAAAGCGTTCAAACTTCAAACCTACTGAAGTGGACTGAGGTGGGTGTTGTCCTCCATATTGGACCAACCGATGATGCTGCTCGCATCTTTGAAGATCGTGATTTACCTGTTCCGAATCAAAGTCCAAACCGCACCATTCACGCCTAGACACGCACGCACGCACGCACGCACAAACGCCACCACTTCCTCCTTTCCTTTTGCCCCCCTTCTTTTCCGATAGGATAGGAATGTTGTGGTCCTGTGGATTCGAAAGTCGGGTAAGCGAAAGGGAGATCGGATGCCGCCGGCGGCGTAGCACGCGAGGATGCTTACCTTGGTTGCACTGGTGAAGAAAGATTAGGAGAAAAAGATTTGGATGATAACCGAGACTTAAGACGTTAGAGTAGATATATGGTTCCGTAGGAAATTTAGTTCGATTCGAGTGTTTCGGTGTTTTTCTTTTTCCCCCCAGGTATGTACTGAAATTACTCTGTAATTATCTCTCTTGGATAGGACCTTCCTTTTGGGATGGCATGAATGATTTCGTCATTGATGGTGCACGTTCAAAGCAAAACCGAGAAAGGGTCCAAGAGAGAAAATTCGGATGCATTTTCAAGGAGACTGTAAAATTATTAGCCGAATTTACCCTAACGTGCCCTTAACATTCTTGAATTTTCGCCTCGACCCCCGACCCGAACCGGTATTTACATCTGTAACCCCTTTTCTCCGCTGGAGAACTCCGATAGACACCGAAAATTAATACGTACTCAGCGCTATTCCTTGGACGAAGATGACAAGTAGAATAGCAACGAAGGTGGGTCAACAAAGGTGGGCGGGGAAGAATATAACAAATAAGAACCCAAAGGAGAAACAGTCTCCACTCCAGCGTACTCTCTTCTGCGCAATTATTCTTCGACGCCAAGTAGAATAATGTCGCGGAGGTGCGTCATCGCACGAAGACAAAGTTGGATTCGTGATAGGTTCGACCCGGCACTCGAAAGCTTTTGCTACGCCCTTGACGGTGAGACACGGCGATCTCCGCAAAGAGGGTCTTTGTGGGGTCGAACGCCAAGTGTTTTATTTTCTGAACCAGATGAGCTGATCTTTGTTGAACGAATGAGTACATCTACATCGATTTGGACCCCCCCTTTTTAACGGTACTCTTCATGTATATCCATACATATGCATACGTGTATATGTGTATGTGTCTACGTGAACTTGTTCCGAATTCTAGAGGACGCAAATGACAGATGTTAGGTCGACTTTGTTGGCCAATTGAATAAAATATTAGACCAATTCCATTTGACGCTAACATGGGAAACTTCCCTGGCTTGGACGTGCCCTTCCATGCCCCATGGGCAAAGCAAATGAAAGGAGAGGACCTGAGTCGGTGATTGAAATAACCAGACAAGATGTGAAAAGCATATGTAGTGCTGTTTTCATGCCGCTCGCTGACCAAATTTGTGAGGTGCGCTATAGGGAGATATCGGAAGAAACTTCCAAGTTAGTCGGAGAAGGAGTATTTGTAAGATCATCATAGATCTCGTATATATTTCAGCATCACTTTTCATGTTTAAACCGGAATGAGAATTGAATGGAAATGTGCACGGAATTTAAAATTGGCAATAGTCTACTAATTAACCGCAACCAATTGATTAACATAAAGATCGATTCCATTTCGACATTGACATGAGAAGCTTTGCTCGCTAGGACATGAGATTCCATGCCCTACAGGCAAAGCAAACCAAAGGAGGGGACTCGAGTTGGTGATGGGAAAGCCAAACAAGATGTGAAAAGCACATGAGGTGTTGTTTTCATACCATTCGCCGACCAAATTCGTGAGGTCGCAATATAGGGATATAACATTAGAAACTTCCAAGTCAGTCAGATGAGAAGCGTTTGTTTGTAAGGTCACTGTAGATATCGTATATATAAATGGTGTGGGATATTTTGGCATCACTTTTCATATGTAAACCAGAATAAGAACTGGATGAAAAACATGCACATAATTTAAAACTAGCAATAGTCTACTAATTAACCGCGACCGATTGATTAACATAAGACCAATTCCATTTCGACGCTAACGTCGAAAGCTTCGCTCACTAGGACATGGCATTCCATGTCCTATGGGCAAAGCAAATCAAAGCAGGGGACACGAGTGGGTGATGGGAAAACAAAAAAAAGATGTGAAAAGTATATGAGGCGTCGTTTTTATAACATTCGCTGATCAAATCTGTCAGGTCGCAATATAAGGATATGTCGGTAGAAGCTTCCAAATTAGTTGGAGGAGAAGCATTTGTAAGATCATTGTAGATATCGTGTATATTGATGGTGTGAAATATTTCAGTAGCACTTTTCATATGTAAACCAGAATGAGAACCGAATGAAAAACATGCATAGAATTTAAAGTTAACAAGTCTACTAATTAATCGCGATCAATTCCATTTCGACACCGATGTGGGGAACTTGGCTTACTAGGACATGCCATGCCCTACGGGCAAAGCAAATCAAAGATAATAGAGCCGGTGATTGGAAAACCAACTTGTGATGGGAAAAGCATATGAGGTGCTATTTTAATATCATTCGCCGACCAAAACTGTGAGGTCGCAATATAGGAAGATATTGATAGAAACTTCCAGGTTAGATAGAGGAGTGAGGCTGCAATATTGGAAGATATTGATAGAAACTTCCAAATTAGATGGAATGTTTGTAAAGTCATTATAGATCTCATATGTTGGTGGTGCGGAATATTTTGACATCAATTTTCATTTGAAAATCGAAATAGGAACCGAACTAAGAACACGCACAGAAATTTAGAACTAGCAATAGTCTATTTATTAGCAGCAGTAACATAATATTATTTAGTTTAGTGGATTCATACATTCGATGGATTTTTTTCTACCTTATTCGAAGATACTTTGTCTTCACTCGTTGGACAAAAATAGACTGTATCATTTAAATACATGTACAAGATTTTCTTATTATCCATTTTCACAATTTTGAACTCAGTACTAGAGGAAAGTTCAAGGGTACCAGACTAATACACTAATGCTTGTTAGTGGACTTTGAGCCATATGGTAAAACTATGCTACACGATAGTTACAAACACAAAATGAAATGTCGCATGACAAGCATTGGAATGAATATTTCCTCGGCTCTGGTTTGCCAATATACGTTACATTAGAGAATACAACCGAGAAGTGGTAACTCATATCACAGGAGGAAACTTTGTGCAGCTTACTGAACCCCTTGTGCGTAGGATCGCACACTCAAAATTAAAAATAAAATTTATTAGATTAGATAACTAGATTTTAAAAGGAGTAATTGATATATCTAGTTCACTCCTTTAACTCCATAATTAAAATACATCAATATTGTGGGGACTAGGACTCCTCTATCATAAGGTATAGTGTAACAACCTGATTTGATGAGGGGAGGGAGAGTTCATCGAAGCCAAAGAGTCCACAAGGAGTAGCTCCTAACAGACTTATGGGATGGCGAAAGTGGTAGGAAGAAATCAAATTGCATACTGAACAAGGGAAGAGCTTTCGCGTGATATATAAGAGAGATACCTTTCCATGTAACGACAACATTCAACATGAGAACTCTAATGTTAAGCATGCTCAGGTGAGAGCACAACTAGGGTGGTCATCTCTACTAGTAGATGTGTGGTTTGGGGACAAACCATGCAGAAGTTGGTGAGCCCGTATGACCTAATTTGATGAAAGCGATGAGTTTTCACTAGGGTTAGAGGGCCCGGACGAGGAGCATTTCCTAGGAGGCTTGTAGGATGGCGAATAAGGTAAAAATGAACCGAATTATATACCAAAGAAGAGAAGAGTGTTCATGGGATATATTTGTGCAACTGGAATTAACTTATGAGAGAAACACCTTTTGATATAATGATAACGCTTACGTTTGAAACTCTAATGTTAAGGGCACTTAAGTAAGAGAATTACCATGATAGGTGACATATTGGGAAAGTGCCTACTTGTATCCGAAAGGACAAGATCATGAGACTCGATATAAGACAAGCCAAATGAGATAATATCTCGAGTGAATTAATCCCACAATGCCATGTACGGGATTTCCATGTAAGAAAGAACTTGATGAATTCATCTTTAGGGCCGCTTCTAAGAACTTGATGAATTCATCTTTAGGGCCGCTTCTCCTATTACGGTAGGCCAAGCATTATTTTGGGCACATCGGAACAAATGCAGAAAAGGAGCAGCAACAAGTGGAGAGGCCCTGACACCACCTTCAATATATGGACATTCAGAGGACTTGAAGGAAGCAAAGCAGTCAGTAGATATGTGGTCCATAAACCCTAAACCATACATGTGTAGATTGGTCCACCCAAAAATAGTTCTCGGTGATGATCAAAATTGCAATAATGCATTCCTTGTAGCTGTGGATCAACATTGACCGATCAGAGGTGTGTACTCATGGTCACGAATTGAACATTGAAATTTGCGTCTAAATTGGACCAAATTGGGTGCATCCCTATCGACGAAAGTTATGGTTTTGGACTTTAGCCATGATGATTCTAGGTCTTGGGGACTAATTCTTGGCTAATCAGAATTAGATGCTAGTGGGTTTAAGTGATGTTGTCGTACCCACCACTTGGATGGTGATGTTACGCTTAGCCTTCCTTTGTCTCGTGACATAACCTCCAAATGATGTCGTCGGAGAAGGTTTGAGGCTCATGACTTTTTCTCTTTGGGAAGCCTAACATATAGTAAACCGTTCACGGGCATGGAAGTTAATGGGCTTTGCATGGGGATGTTTCGGTTTTTTCGTAGGCTCGAGCCCACTGTCAAGGTTTCAATTTTGGGGGCCCCGGATCATTTCAACACTGTTCATCTAACGAAAGAAAAAAGAAGAAGGTGAATCTAGCGATCACTCGTGTCTTTATATATTGACCTACATCTGTTTCGATGTGCATTAGATCGGACAAAGGAATCAGCATCCACATGTTTCGATCAACAGTTGAAATGGAGTCGATTATATGGGCTGGAGTCTTGACAATATTCACACGCTGCCATGAGCTTAAAAATAATAAAAAAATTCATGACCTATAAAACTGATTACCTTTAGTCACATTACAATCATGTAGAATTTACAGAATATATTCAAAGTTACTTGCATTTTTTTTTTTGTCAGAAGTTACTTGCATTATTAAATAGTAGCTAATCTCAAATAGACGGTGTTAAATTAATTGTATCAATAATTATTATCTCATATGAAATCTCACGGTTGTGTGAATGAGTTACTAAGCACATTAAAATTCTTGTTAGTCTACGTTAACATTTATCAACTAGTTGGAGAATTCCATGTTATTGATATGGTCTTGGGAAGCCAACTAAAAGTATGTTTTTCATTTGTTTAATAACTTTAGGTTTCAAATTGCTAGTGCCTTTTTCAAGTTAAGTTGTTGAGCAAAATAGAAAATTATTTTGATTTATTAAAAAAAAAATTGATGGGGGAAGGTGACCTTAGTTACTCCCTCTAAGCAACATCACAAAGGTCACACACTCTCTATGTAATGTTTAATTTGAGTCATAGCTGCTCTGCACTAATGTGATTTAAAGATCTAAGATCTGCGAGTCTATTGCCACGATCTTACCAAGTTATTGGTAGTCAAAATGTTGCTCCACATAAGGTGTAGTATGAGTCAATTAGTCATTCATTTTGTCTAACAATGGTTTTTATAATTTTATTACAATCTAATGGTCCAAATTACACAAGATTTACTTATGTTTTTAAGCTCAAGGCAACACGAAAAACACTCTACTCATATTTTAGTGAAATGACACAGGTGGTCCATCTATTTTTGCCAGAAATTCTAAGTCTTCTCTTTTCTTTTTTTTTTTAATACCAAAATCTTTCATTTAGTTTCTAGTAAGTGTCATACTTGATTGCTGGAATGCCGAGTTGGTAGCCGAAAAGCTAAGGTGGTAACGTGAGAACACGTCTTGCCGCTTTTACCGGGACATTTGTTGCCAATGTGGTCATAAAATTAAAAGTTTCGTGCGTTAGAAAAATAAAATAATTCGATGAGAAGTAAAAGAGCTAAAAAGTGGACAGAGGACTCGGTGGTCGTAGGCCGCCGCTGCCTCGACCGTCTTGCCAACTCGTTTTGCCATCATGGTCGCCTCACCGTGTCGATCATGGTGTCTATCCCTGTGGTCAAAACAGATTAAAATGTTCGGGTTGATCTCAGTTGCGAGGCGGCCAGGCGACCATCGCAGGACGACCACCTTCGAGATGTGTCGCCCGTCATAATGACCGTCATGTCGGTGATCTTAAATCCGGTGGCCATGCACAGAAAAAGCGAGGCACGTTGCCAGCGGAAATTTCGGGCAGCCACTATAATGGTGGTCACTATCTTAACGAGGTGATGGATGCGAGGGATGCGATATAATGTGATGGTCATTCAATAATTATGCAACATGATGGTACATTTTGAAAAGTACATGGAAACGGAAACGAAAAAAGGATCAATAGAGGATCAATAGTGCCATTTTACCTATTTCCGAATATAGTGAATAATCGCCATAGAATCCATCTTTTGTGAGGTTTGGTCCCAATTTGCGTAGATAAAACGCACTTGCGAGGTGGGATGGGATGGGCCTTTCCCTCCTTGACGGAATCGTGATTCCTCTATAATTCCATTCCTTATTTCTAAAAGGAAAGTTATTCGTCGTCAATAATTCTACCTTTCACTTAATAATCAATTAAAAAATAACAAAAGTAACTTGTAGGTATATTCACTACATTATAATTAATTAAGAAATATGACCAATATTGACTTATTAATAATCCTAACTTGCTTTTAATAGCTATCGATCAATATACTATCCATTTTGATTATAATAATAATTCAAATTTAATTGTGATTATGTCCTAAAATAATAAAATTATAATTAAGGCAAGCATAGTAAATTTAAAATTTTTGAAAATTCCCAAACAATGATATTCGTTTTTTTTTTCCTTGTAACCAAGCACAAGACTTTCTATTCTATTCAATTCTCATGATTAATCGAATAGAGATAATTGCACCATTATTCCTTTTTTATTTTTTTTATTTTTTTACATTCGTGCAAGATAAGGAGAGAATGAAATGAAATAAAGGGAAAAAGAAATGATCATGAGGAAGTAAGAAGTGCCAACACTGCATAGCAATATTAAAGGTTGGCAGATGAGTGACGAGTGGACAGGACAAGGAGCGATAGAAAAGGAGAGTGAAGATGGTAGTGGGTAGCTATTGAATGGAGAATTGGGCTTTCTTTGGTGCTTCACCGCAATGAAATTAACCGAAACTGGAACAATGAAGTTGAGAATGGCATTGATTTTCTGCGTTGTTACACCCGATGATAGGCATTTTATTTTGGATTTGTGTATAATTGGAGAAAAAGGAAGAGGAAGAGGTGGTGCAAGAACGACGACTACAATGCGAACATGAAGTTATTGTGTTTTTTTTTTTACTCAACTCTATAAGTTTGCGATGCAAACCACCCTACAATGCGAATTGAGTTCGAATAACATGATTTTAAAACGTCACATGTTGAAAAAAAATTCACTTGCTCGAAGATATTTATAAATTAAGATGAGAGATAAGATATATATGTTGACTCTTCTGAATAATTTCTTTTGTCTGTTATTTGAAAATTTCTTGTTATCATAGCAATGTGCTTTATCGGAAATTTCTCATCAAAATTTGGAGATCAGGGATGTTTCAGGGTTTCTATGTAATTGGATAAAAGAACTTCAAGATAACAATTCAAGCAATGCATAATGAAAAGGATAAATAGATAAAAGGGAAAAGGCCAGTTGGAAAGCCCATCCAAATCTAGTAAACCGGAGAACGGCCCAAGTCTCGAAAACCGAGCCCAACTTGTCAATTCAAATTTTCAGATAGGTGTGATCGGGCCAGCCCAATCGCAAGCCCAAGAACTCTTTTTATGATAAGGGGCCCATAAAAGGAGCCAGTAATATGTACCTGCTCGTTTCTCCTTTACTGGCTCCGATCCTTAGCTTCATTGTCTCTGACGACCTCTCCCTCCGATTTGATCCTCATTCAAGGTCGGTTGTTGTATTTCTTCAAGGCGTTGCTTATGCTTCGTTTCTGTTGCTTTGTACGTGAGACTGAGGCCGAGAACTCTAGGTGTGGTTTGTTTGGAAAATAGTCTCCAATTGAGGATCTATTATTGATTTGAGCCTGCTTTGATCATGTTGTGGTCGTATGGTTTTCAAATCGCTGCTCCGTCCTTGTGTCTTGATCGCTAAACCGAGATGCTTGCTGTATGTTTTGTCGAAATGTCTGCATGAAGTTGATGCTCAAATGTATGAAGTATTAGCGTCAATTCGATTTTTCTACATCTAGACCGAAAGATGGTCGATCGACTCTCTTATAACATCTTCAAATCGAGCACCTTTGATTTTTGGTTGAGAGTTTGCACACCGGCAGTTCATCTGCTTTGATTTTCCTGTTGTGTATTGACGTGTCTTTAATGTTTTGCTACATTAACCAAGTGAATTCGATGTTTTGCTACATGAGGTGAGTCAAAGCTAGTAGTCGATGTTGGTGTGATTCTCGTCTCATGTCAATATCTGAATACGCGAGAGCAGGATGCTATCCACTCGGAATGAGCAAGCTGGAGCGCGTATAAAGATTCCGACGGTGGTTTAGTGGTGAAAAGAAGAATCGAGCTTCATGGCTTGATGATGATGCTGCACTATTGACGTTCAAACATGGATCAGTAAGTATCGAAAGGCATGACTAGAAATGGTGATGGAAAGTGTAGAAGTAGAATCTGTCTTCTGAGAAAGAAGTTAGTGAAGTGGTTTTGTCTAATTGAGGGGTTTTTGTTGTTAATTGGGTGCAAGACAAAATTGAAAAAGGGGAAGAGGGGATTTTAAATAGTTCGTGAGGTTGCGGGATGAACCGAAAAAGCAAGAAAAAGAAAAGAATAATAAAAAAGAAGAAGAAAAAACAGAAAAATGATTAGAAGAGGGGATTTTTTTTGGTAAAGGTAAGTATTGTATAGACTTTGCCAAACGGATATACAAGATAGGAGGCCCGGCACCTACAACCAGACACTCAAGAAGACAAAAGAGTCAAAAAGAGTGTAAGGGTGCCGTGGTTCCAAAAAGAGAAACAAAAGGCGATCGACACAAAGGATAGCCAAAACCAAGAAACAGACAAGGGCAGCCAAATTCAATCAAAGATAGACGAATGGAGACCCCAGCTTCGTTGTAGTCTTATGTTCCTAGGGGTGTCTGGAACATGTTTGAAAATTAGAGCCCTATCCTTAATAACCTTGTGTAGATGCATCTTTAGAGCCGAGAGGTAGAGGGACTGATTTTGGAAGATAATGTTGTTCCTCTCGTTCCAAATGATGTAGCATAAAGCTCCAAATGCAAAACGAGCTAGAGATTGGTGGAAGCTACGATCGGCAATATGGTTATTAGCCCAATCTAAATTTTCCAACCAAGATTTGTTTTGCCAAACAAGATTACATTTTGCAGCCCAATACAAGACGAGACTTCCCGTAATATGACAGCCAAAAAACAAGTGATCTATCGAGTCCGGACAGCACGAACAAAAAGCACATACCGCAAAAGGAATTCTGCCATATGAGAGTAAAGAAACTTGAGTTGGTAGACGGTTGCGTGTGATTAGCCAAAGGAGAGATTGTGAAAATTGGTATGTTGTAAACCCATAAACCCATAAAACCCATATCTAGTTGGCCTTTGCTACTTTGAATCGATAATAACCTGTTTTCAAATTTTAACTATCCCACATATAATTCGACCCAATAAATATGGGGTTTTGGTTTGGTCTTTCGCTAAATATGAGTTAAAAAAGAGGGTCTTCAACCTATTTTCGCACCTTTAGTAACTATTTGAATTTTTCGAGGTTTAACAGTATATTGAGCCTCATTCTTTAAACTCGAGCTCAACTTGACCATAATTTCTATGTTCCGACTTGACTATAGTCGATTTGATTTGATCAATCTTACGAGCTACAGAATTATTTAGCTATTATCGAGTCCAAACTTGATTCAAGTCAATGATCCAAACCAAAGCTATTCAGGCATGAATCGCTCGCAAGAAACTCTGACTTGTTTGGACCCCTTACATGAAGGGTCGCGTTTGGAAAGGCGTTTCCGCGGATGGAGTTCAACGATGGAAGGTTCATGGACATGATTCGCGAGGCAGTTTCGATGTTGGTAAGCTTCTCGGCATCTGATTTTTTCCCTCGATTCGGCTGGATTGTGGACAGGTTCACGGGGCTCCGTTCGAGGCTGGAGAAGAGCTTTCGCAATTTAGACTCTTTCTATCAGAAGGTCATGGAAAAGCACCGGAACACGAATAAGAGCAACGAGGAAGAGGAGGACATTGTCGATTTGCTGCTGAAGATGGAAAGGGATAAGACCGAGCTTGCGGGGGTCCGGCTCAAGGAAGATAACATCAAGGCCATCTTGATGGTACATCATACAATCTCTACTTATTCCCTCATGTAGATCATACACACAAATGAGAAGCAAACTTGAAGGTTCTTTATATTGCAGGATATAATTCCAGAACCTCTTAAATGAATACTCTGTCCTCTTTTTCGGACAAAAATTGATGTTCGTGTTTCTTTTGTGAATCATTGGTCACTCTCAAGACATATTTCTAGCTGGACCCTGCTGCACCTGTCATGGACCAGACAATGGCCAAGCTTGCCAGGAACCTAAGGGCGATGCGAAAAGCTCGAGAGGAGATCTGAAGCTGCGTTGGAAACAAGAAGTGTGGATAATGAGGCCACACCCTCTAGGTATACTACTCATTCCTAGGGAAACAATGGGCCCCTTCAAGCTATTTGCCTATGATGTCGACCTAATGAGCCGTATCCAGGTGAATGCATGGGGCATCGGGCTGGAACCAAGCCTGCGGGAGTGCCCGAAGGAGCTTGTGCCTGAGAGGTTCGAGGACAGTACGATAGATTACAGAGGGAACCATTTCGAGCTATTGCCATTCGGGGCGGGGCAGAGAGGATGCCCCGGGATGTTGATGGCAATGGCGATGATTGAGCTAGTGCTCGTCAATGTCTTGCATTCCTTCGATTGAGAATTGCCGGAGGGAATGATGGAGGGAGATGTAAGTATGAAAGAAGGGGCTGGCTTAGTCGTGTCCAATAAAGTGCCTCTCTAATGCCGATAACGGAATCGCATGAAACCGATGCATGATGAAATCGTTGTTAGACGAAACCCATCATATCTCTCACGACCTTTTAAACTTAATTATAATCAAGCCTCTTAAAGTTATGCGGTACAATGTTCTAGCGTACAATATAAATTTGTGCATTAGGACAATTGAAGAGAGATCATTAGTTGAGCGAGTCACTTGCGCATTAACATATTGAATTTGTATCCCGAGTGCAAATTACTTTGACATAAAAGTTTTTTACTTGCATGGGGTAGTTCAACACTGAACATTTTTTTTTTTTTTTGGTTGTATTATTTTCGAATAAGAGGGCGATGCTCCTCGTTGAAATGAGCTGTAGTGTGTCATTGGAAAGTTCTGTCGTTCAAGAATAGCAATATAGCTTTTATTCATTTCAAGCATACTCGTAATTAGTTGAAATAATTCCCTAAAACATAGGCACCTTTAAAATTAAAAACAAATTTACCGACACCGCGTACTATTTTTTTTTTCACAAGTAAATCTAGTAAAAGAAAAACAATCTCTCAAACAGAAAAGGGGATGAATTTGCAGATTTTAGCATAAAAAAATGGTCATTGAATTTTAATGAGACTTCTTGCCTTTTAAGATGCGAAGTCCAAATTATAAATTAACATTAGTGAATGTGATTTGTCGAATTGAAGGGTTGAAAAATTTTGGTTAGTAGTGACTGGTCAGTTAGGCCTTTTATTTATTTATTTATGTCAACTATTCCTCTGGGAGTTACTATAAGAAATTTCACACCCACTGTAGAATGTTTGGCTTGGGTTATAATTACTCAGTCCATGTATAGGTGTAGAGCCCATCATCACAATCCCAACCACATATTAGAAGGTAAGAAGTCTCTTCAAGTATGGTAGCAAAGGCCCATACCCTCGATTTTCAGAGAAATACTACTCTTTCATTTGGCCAACCAAGATTGGTATTACTTGACTTGCACAAGCTAATGGTGGAAAATCATGTTGAGAAAAAGTAGTTACGAATTCTAGAGAAGTTTTAGAGTTCCAGCAGAGATGACTTTCTTAATGTAACCTTCAAGAGCCTCATGTCCCCATATATACCCGACAGCGATATAATGGGAAATTGCCCTAATTCAATGTGATTAGTGGATTGCTCTAACATGATTAGATGTAAAATTCGTTAGCATCACTATTATACTTCATGCAACGATAAAATGCCAGACGGAGTTTATCTTCATGAGGAGAGGGGCATAAATAATCAAATAATGGATAAAAAGATACTTGGGAGATGCTGACTGTTTACTAAGTAATAATCAATCGATATATAGCAAGGCTAGTATAGATTTGAGCGACGTCTCCCTGGCCCTTGCTTGGGGCCAACGAGACTTGCTTGGATTTGGGCAATGCCAGTCCTTGTTGATGACCTTCGTTGGCCCCTCCAGTGATGAGTGGCAGTGGTGGTGCCCCATTGATGAGGCCCTGCCATTTTTTTTTTCCGAGTTTTATCTTTTAAAAATAATACAATTTAAGCTTTTTTTGTTAGTTTTTTAATCTAATTTAAATAAGATTTGGAGAAGAAAATAATAAAAAATGTCACATATGAGAGATAAATTGATTTAAAAATTCAATGTTGGCATTTTCCATTAGACAAATTGACGACGTTAATAGTAGGTTTCAATTGTATTAATTTGACAAGTTTAAGGACACTTTTTGGAAGTTTTAAGATTTGATTATACTTTCACAATAAGTTTTAGGACTTTAAGTGCACTTATTAGAAAAATTTTCGGTTGTCATGTTCCCCGGTAAGAGGGTTATGCCCCTCAATATCTCTATATTAAGATGAGCTGTGGTGTGTCATAGTCATCGGGATAGTAACATAGCTTTCATACTCGTAATTAATTGAAATAATCTTCCAAAACATAAGCAGTTTCAAACTAAGATTCACTAAGACTGTGTTTTTTTTTTTTTTTTTTCACAAGAAGTAAATATATTTAAAGAATATCTAATCTCTCAAACTTGAAAGAGGATAAGCTGTAGATAATTTTAGCATAAAAAACGGTAAGGTAATTCATGATATTATCTTGATAAAAAAATTATGATATTTTATTTCTTTTAAGGTCAAAACTCCAAATGTTGAATTACCATTTGTGAATGGTGATTTGTGGAATTAAAGGATTGCAAACTACTAGTAAGGACTAGTGTTTTTCCCCCCAAATTAGTAATGACTAGTTAGCCAGGCCATTTTTTTGCCTTTTGTTTTCACAATGAAAGCATTATTATAAGGTCTCACATCCACTATGTAATATTTGATTTGAATCATAATTATCAGTCTTCAAATTAGGTAACAAATGCCTAGGCCGCTAATTACTAGAAAAATGCTCACTTTTCTTTTTGGTCGAAGAAGACTGATATCACTTGACTTGCATAGCTAGCGGGCGGCCAATCTTGTTGGTGAAAAGTTGTCACCAAATCCAAAGAAGTCGTTTTTGAGCTCCAACAAAGATAACTTTCTCGCAATCACCTTCAAGAGCCTTTGTCCCGATAATTACCCAGTTACGACAAATGGGAAATCACCATGATCCAGTGTGATTAGTCAATTGTTCAAGCAAGAGTGGATATATAAGTTGTTTAGCAATATTGTATTTTCCTAAATCTATTGCATTGATATCAATTCAGTTTTAAATATTTCAATTGGACAAATTTAGTTCAAAACATTTTCATTTTGATACTAATTTAGTCCATCCGATCAATTTTAGCTAGTCAGCACTAATGTAGATGCCGGCCAGTGGCCAGACACTAATGTGGTAATTTTTAAATATTTTTTTGAATTTTTTCTTTTTCTTTTTCCTTTTCTTTTCTCTCTTCTTCCTCCTTGGACTTTCCTCGCAGTGGCTGGCGAGCCTCTAGTGAGGCTTGCAACCCTCGCCCGGCCTTGCCTAGAGTTGCAGGCGAGGTAGTTTCTCCCAAGGAGGAAAAATAGAGAAAAGAAAAAAAAAAGAAAAGAAAAAAAGGAAAAAAAGGAAAAAAAAGAAAAAAAACATAAAATTAATAAAAAATTAAAAAAATTTGCCATGTTAGCGTCGGCCATTGGCTGACGTCCATGTCAGCGCTGGCCAACCAAAATTGGCCTGATGGACTAAATATGTATCAATGTTAAAAGATTTAAGATTGAATTAATTTAATTAAAATATTTATAATTGAATTCATATCAATGTAATAAGTTTATGATTTTTTTAGTATTTTTCCCATTAAATGCCATGTGGAGTTTATTTTTATGACCATAGTAGGCATAGGTTGTCAATTTGTGGATAAGACAACACGTGGGAGATGCTGACTCTTTACTAACTCTTACTCACTAGATTATTCACTAGATTAATCTTCATTAGATTACTTGCCAAGAAGAAAGAAATCTAATGAAGATTCACGTCATTGGCCTTTTTCCACTGTGTTGAACGCAAAAATTTTCTTAAGGTACCCATCTGTGGGTAGCTGCGTTGATTGAGAGTCCCTCCCTTATCGCAAAGGTCGAGAGTTCGAAACCCGCAATTGCTAGCGATTTAAGTGGGGAGCCTTGGTGGTGGGTTGTTGGGCTAGTCTCCTCCAAGGTATAGGAGCCCGGCCCTTAGGAGCCGTTTGGGCACGGGAGGCTCTGTGGTGAAGTCCTTGATTACCAAAAAATAAAAATAAAAACTTTTCTTAAGGTAATGCATGAAAAAAAATTCATTTGAGAAAATGGAAGAGAACCGTGGAACAAAATCTAGTTTTACGGATTTGATGCATGTACACTCTCGTTTTTAGTAATGCAAGGTAGATGAGCCCAAACTCGAGCCTATAGTTGATGTGAATCGAGTTTGAATAGCATGAGTTTAAATTGCTTGTGTGTTGAAAAAAAATTCCTTCATTAGGAGATATCTACTAACCAATAAAGTAAGATGAGATGAGAAAAATGTTGACTATGGCAAACAAATATTTTCTGTTCATTGTTTGACAGTTTCTTGTTATCCTGAATCTCATGACAAAGCAACGTGCTCTGTTGGAATTTTCTTAATAAAATTGGAGATGACTGATGTTTTTAGGTTTCCTTTATGATTGGAGAAATAAAGAATGTCAATCATTAGGATGAAGCTGTACGTTCTAATTAAAAATCAATATTCTCTCCTCCATCGACAAGTTATCAATCAGTGATACTATGACGCAAGACGTGATTATAATGGAATATCTCTCCCCAGAAAAACCTCCACTACTTGTCTTTGTGGATAATCAGAGAAAAATCATCACTACAGACAGATCAGAAAAGTCCCTGTATAAATTTCACGGGTTGATTCTTCAGCATCCATTTTGTCTTTAACACGACTAAACCACGCCAAACTAGTTCAACATTTTTAAGTAATATCCCTGCACATGAAGCTAAGAATGTCAATCATTAGCATGAAGCTGTACGTTCTAATTAAGAATCAATATTCTCTCCTACATCGACAAGTTATCAATCAGTAATACTATGATGTAAAACGTGATTATAATGGAATACCTCTCCCCAGAAAATCCTCCACCACTTGTCTTTGTGGATAATCAGAGAAAAATCATCACTACAGACAGCAGAAAAGTCCCTGTATAAATTTCACGGGTTGATTCTTCAGCATCCATTTTGTCTTTAACACGACTAAACCACGCCAAACTAGTTCAACATTTTTAAGTAATATCCCTGCACATGACCATTCCGACAATGGCTCTTCACATACTTTTCACGTGGGCTGCTCTTTCCCTTTCTCTCCTCCTCCTCCTCCAGTCGGTGGATAACTTCAATAACAAAAAGAAGAAACTCCCTCCGGGGTATTACTCCCCATCATAGGCGATTTCTACGCCACCTGCCTCACCACTCTGTGAAAACTCTCCAGACCGTATTGCCCCCGTCATGCTCATCTGCCTCAACGGCCCTACCATCGTAATCTCCTCCCCTGAAGCCGCCAGAGAGGTCCTCAAGACCCACAACCTCAATTGTTGCAGCTGCCCGCGGCTGGTCGACATCCATATATATATATATATAAACAATTAAAATGGACCTGAACATATGGATCGGAGTCTTGGCAATATTCATCCATCGTCATGAGCTTAAAAACGGATAAAATTCACGACTCATAAAACAGATTGTAGTTAGTCAATCACCAAAAAGAAGAAAATAATCATGTAAACATTACCGAATATATTCAAAGTTACTTGCATTATTAAAATGTTACTAATCATGTATGGATGCTAATTATTTTAGATGAATCAATAGTTATCATTGTATAGGCTTGCACATTCCATGTAACAGACATAGACACAAAATGAAGTAACACATAACAAGCATTGGAACCAACATTCGTTCGAACTTAGATTTTAACTATATATAATAGATTAGATAATACAATTAAAAGCTTATTAAACGTCTGCAGCATAGGATTGCATTGCAAAATTTATTAGATTAGAAAACTAGACTTTAAAAGGAGTTAATGATATATCAAGCTCGCTGATTTAACTCCATAAATCGAATACATCGATATTGCTTGGATTTGGACTCCTCTCGTGATATTCAGTCCCGAGATACAGGACATTCATGTGAGAAAGAACTTGCTGAATATGTCTTTGGGATCGCTTCTCGTATTATTGGCCAAACATTATTTTGGGCCCATCGGAATGAATGCAGAAAATAAGTAGCATTAAGGGGAAAGGTCCTCACGCCACCTTCTAAACACGCAGTAACTTAGAGGACTTAATGAAGCAAAGCAGTTATTACATATGTAAACAAACCCCACATGTGTAGATTGGTCCACCAAAAGATAATTCTCGTGATGAACTAAATTGCAATATTTCATTTCTGGTAGCCGTGGATCAACATTGACCGATCAAAGGTGCATGCTCAGTCACGATTTATACATATAAATTTGCCTATAGGCTGGAACAAATCGAGTTGTATCTCTATCCACGGTAATTAGGGTTTTCGACCTTTTTTTTGGGGGTCGAAAGGGTTTTGGACTTTAGCTAGAGGAAATTATCCAAAAAGTTTTAAATCTATTGCACTTTTGTCAATGTAGTTCCAAGCCTTTCACTATTGCTAATTAAGTCTTAAACATTCAGCCAATTTTAGTTGAAAATTGATGTAGATAATTTTTATAATTTTTTTTTTAAATTTCTTTCTTTCTTTTCCCTTTTTTTCTTTCAAGTTTAGCTTGCATTGCCAGCCAATCTTTACTGATCACAAGCAAAGGCGTCCTAACCCTTGCCTAGACCTGGTGAGAGCCGTGACACCCTCATCGATTGCAAGCGAGGGCTTATAGTCACGACTTGTACATAGAAAGCATTTAGGATTTATGAGTGAATTTATAAAAATGCAATAAGTTTAGAATTTTTAGGATAAAAGTTGACTGATAAAAGGTGTATGCTTATAGTCATGGCTTGTACATAGAAAGCATTTAGGTTGGACCAAATTGAGGTGCATCTCTATTGAGGACAGTTAGGATATTGGACTTTAGCCATGATGATTCTAAGTCACGTGGACAAATCTTCGGCTAATCACAATTCGATGCTCGTGGATTGAGTGATATGGGGTGGCTTTATCGAATTTGTCCTTCTAAGTACCCACCGCTTGGGTTATGATGTTACCCTAGTCCTTTGTCTTGTAACATACCTCCAAGTCTTTCGTTGGACAAAGTTTGAGGTTGATGACCTTTCTCCTTGGGTAGTTAAACCTATTCTAAACCACCATAGGCATGGACGAGGTAATCAGCACTTGTTTATTTTGATCAATGATTGAAATGAATCTAGTAGTTATATGGACCGGAGTTTTAGCAATATTCACCCACTGTCAAGAGCTTCAAAAGGGATACAATTCATGTCCCATTAATCGATTGTAGTCAAAACATTATAAAAAAGTAAAATAAATAATTACAATTGTGTAAACATTGTCGAACAAATTCAAAGTTAATTACATTATTAAGAAGCCACATACAGATATGCTAATGTTAGATGTGTCAATAGTTATTATCTTACACGAAATCTCACGGTTGCATGAATCCATCATGGAGCACGTTAAAATTCTTTATCAACTAGTTGGAGAAATTACATGTTATTCATATGGGTCTTGGGAAGCCAACAAAAAGTACGCTTTTTTTCTTGTATGAAAGTATTTTTTCATTTGTTTAATAACTTTTTCATATTTCAACATTTTAGTGCCAATAACTTTTTTGGTTTAAGTTACTACGAGATATATATAAATACATAAATTTATAAAAAAAAAGAGTGTCGTGAGACAATCTTAGTAGCTCCCTCTAGGCATTATCACAAGGGTCATGTCTTGCCTACAAAATGTTCAATTTTGAGTTACAGTTGTTCCGCACCACTTGTGATTTAAGTATTCGCTATTGGTAAGTTCATTACCATGACTTCACTAAGACGCTATCAATTAGGAAATTTATCCATGCAGAGTATGCCACAACTAGACAATGTAGCATGAACTATTTAGTCATTCATTTTATTTAATAATAGTTCTTATTATATCATTAAAATCCGATAGTCAAAATTATATAAGGATCTAGTTTCATTTTAAGCTGGAGGCAACATGAAAACCACCCTACTTATATTTTGGTGAAATGGCACTAGCGGTCCACGTACTTTTATGAGAATTTTTTTTTTGTCGAAATCTTTTTTTTTTTTTTTTTTTTTTTTTTTTCCTTTTCAAAATGATCCCTTTACTTTTTAAAAAGTTTCACAGTCAGGCCTTTGGTTAATCTTGACCGCCGGAGTGCAAAGTTAGCAGCTGAAAAGCGGAGGTGGCAATGGGAGGACATGTCACGATTTTTCAAGTTTGAACTTAACTCCATTAAGTTTTTAAGAAGCTCATCCTCCACGTAAGTAATCCGACTAGAACTTTCACCTATAATATAACATTTATCACGTTCATTTTCTTCGTACTACTAATTAATGTAGGAGTTTTTGAATGTCAGATGGTGCATCACCCGAGCTCAATTTTTCAAGTTTGAACTTAACTCAATTAAGTTTTCAAGAAGCTCGACCTAGCTTCACTTTCCTTAATTGGTCAATAAATCATACTCAAAACTCAGAACTCGAGCTTGAATTTTAAGAGGAAACACTATAATTGAGAACTAAAGATCTTTTATTTAGTAATATTTAAAGTATATGATTGCTCGAAAATGTTCACTTAGCTGATCCTACTGCTACTGCGATTAGATATGTACACACGTGCTACCCGCTAACTTCGATATATTATATGTTGACGTATGCGAATGGTTCGATTGTCAGCGTCAATTATTTCTTACAGACAACTTGTTTTCCTGTGTATGTCCTGTCATATTTTCAGAAGCATACCATTTTTGTCCCTGTGGATAAAACAAGAAAATCATCATCTGCATCCATTTTGTATTTAAGACGACTTAACCGCGCCGAACTCGACAGGCCAAGTATTCTCACTGCGCATGACCATCCTCCAGCAATGGCTCTTCACATCCTCTTCACATGGCTTTCTCTTTCCCTTCCTCTCCTCCTCCTCCTCCTCCTCTCAGTGAAAAACTTCAATAACAAAAAGAAGAACCTCCCTCCAGGGCCTCCATCACTTCCCATCATAGGCAACTTCCACCAGCTCGGCCCCCTGCCTCATCAGTCTCTGTGGAAACTCTCCAGACGATATGGCCCCGTCATGCTCATCCGCCTCGGTGGCAACCCCACCATCGTAATCTCCTCCCCTGAAGCCGCCAGGGAGGTCCTCAAGACCCACGACCTTGATTGTTGCAGTCGCCCGCAGATGGCCGGCACGGGACGCCTCTCCTATGACTCCCTCGACATGGCCTTCGTGGAGTACGGCGATTACTGGAGGGAGTTAAGGACGCTGTGTGTGCTCGAGCTGTTTAGCATGAAGCGAGTCCAGTCCTTCCGATACATCAGGGAAGAGGAGGTGGGATCTATGATCGAATCGATCGCAAAATCAGCAGAGAGCGGAACTCCGGTTAATATGAGCGAGAAGTTCATGGCTCTGACGGCTAACTTCACTTGCAGGTAGGGCATAGTGGTGTGGTTGAGGAGTCGCGTCAAGTCAAATCGACTAAGTTATCTATCTAATTATTCTGATCCATCTTAACGACCCACATCCAATCCAACCAACCCAACCCGATTAATAACTGATTAGCACTTTTTCTCTTCATATATGGAAAATAGCATATTGAAAAAACTACCGATTAAAAACTGATTAAATATGAAGAAATTAGCAAATAGTAAATTACAAAAAAATTTGACAAATCAAACTATGATAAGATCTGTTATTTCTCCAGGCGTGGGAAATTAGAAAATGAAGTTGTTTTTATCATTTATATAAGAAAAAGAAAACTTTCTAATTTAGGAATGATTGTGGAATAGAGTATGTAGGAGAGAGAATTTCAATTGTGGAAGTGATGAAATTCGTCGATTACGAACTCTTGAATATCGTAAGGAATTTGGACCCCGCAAAATCCATGTCTAGTTGGGCTTTACTACTGTAAACACATACCGACTTTTTTTATTTATTTATTAACTTTTCATTAAACCACATATAACTCAACCTACTAAATTTAAGTTAAAAAGTGAGTTTTTAACCGATCTTTCCATCTTTAGTTACTACTCAAATTCTTCGAGGTTTGACAATATATTGAGCCTGGTTCTATGAACTAGAGCTCAACCTGACAGTGAGTTCTATGTTCGAATTTGACTATACTCGATAAGATTCAGTGTCGCAAGTTACCTGATTGTTTAGCTATTATCAAGTTCAGACTTGATTCAAGTCAATACCCCAAGCCGAAGCTTGTCTAGCCTGAGGGCCAAGCATGAATCGCTCACAAGAAATTCTGACTTGATTACACACCTTACATGCAGGGTCGCATTTGGGAAGCCATTTCAGGGGACGGAGTTGGAAGACGAAGGGTTCATGGATATGGTTCACGAGGGAATGGCGATGTTGGGAAGCTTCTCGGCATCTGATTATTTCCCTCGACTCGGCTGGATTGTGGACAGGTTCACGGGGCTCCATTCGAGGTTGGAGAAGAGCTTTCGCAATTTGGACGATCTCTATCAGAAGGTGATCGAAGAGCATCGGAATGCGAATAAGAGCAACGAGGGAAAGGAGGACATTGTCGATGTGCTGCTGAAGATGGAGAAAGATCAGACTGAGCTCGCGGGGTCCGGCTCAAGGAAGATAACATCAAGGCCATCTTGATGGTATATCATACAATCTCTACGTATTACTTAATGTAGATCATATACACGATTGAGAAGCAAACTTGATGGTTCTATATATTGCAGGAATAATTTAAAAACTCCTTAAATGGATTCACCGTACTCCTTTTTGGCTATAAACGATATCATGGCAAAAATTAATGTATATGTCTTTTTTGTGAATCATGACTTCATGGTCACTATCAGAATATATTTCTAGGAGGAGTGGACACCGGTTCAGTTGTCATGGACTGGACAATGGCTGAGCTCGCTAGGAACCCGAGGGTGATGCGAAAAGCTCGAGAGGAAATCCGAAGTTGCGTTGGAAACAAGAAATGGGTCGTAGAAGAGGACCTCAGCGGGCTCAAATATTTAAAGTTAGTTCTTAAAGAAGTAATGAGGCTACACCCTCCAGGTGTTCTACTCATACCAAGGGAAACCATTGGCCACTTCAAGCTATTTGGCTACGATGTCGACCCGAAGAGCTGTGTCTACGTGAATGCGTGGGGCATGGGACGGGACCCAGGACTGTGGGAGCGTCCGGAGGAGTTTGTGCCGGAGAGGTTCGAGGACAGTCCAATCGATTACAAGGGGAATCATTTCGAGCTGATACCATTTGGGGCCGGGCGGAGGCGATGCCCTGGGATGTCGATGGTCATGGCGATGATCGAGCTGGCGCTTGCCAACGTCTTGCACTCCTTCGATTGGGAATTGCCGGAGGGAATGACAGAGGGAGATGTGAACATGGAAGAAGGGGCTGGCCTAGCGGTGTTCAAGAAAGTACATCTCACTCTTTTGCCGATAAAGGCATCGCATAAAATTGACGCATGACGAAAGTGTCAACAAATGTGAAACATCATATTTCACAACGTCTTGTACTTGATTATGATCAAGCGTCTTAAAATTGTACGGTACAATATTCTAGTATGCAACATCTCCATATATATGGAAAACAAGACTCGTTGAGTATATTGCCTCCAGGGCAAATAATAAACAGACCCATTAGAGGAATTTGTGCATTGTGATTATTGAAGGGGGACCATCAGTTGAGCGAGTCATTTTTGCATTAACAAATTGTATTTGCTTCCCATGAGCTCAAATTACTTTGAGAGTTAAAAGCCTTTTACTTGCATAGGTCGATTCAACATCAATCATTTTCTTTTCTTTTTTGGTTTTAATATTTTTGAATAAGAGTAATGCCGCTTGTTGAGTTATACATGTTATTAGAAAGTTCAGTCATTAGAGAATAGTAATATATATTTTATTCATTTGAAGCATGCTCGTAATTAATTGAAATAATCTCCCGAAACACTTGCAGTTTCAAATTAAATACAAATTTACTGCCCCTGTGTATTAGTTTTTTTTTTTCACAAGAAGTAAAAATATTAAAAGAATATCAATCTCTCAGACCTAAAAGAGGATGAACTGCAGATTTTAGCATGAAAAAATGATCATGTAATTTAATGAAACTTCTTGCCGTTCAAAGATCCAAACTCCAAATTATGAATTAACACTAGTGGAAAGTAGTTTGTGGAATAGAAGGATTAAAATTTTTTTGCTTAGTAGTGACTAGTAAGTCATGCTTTTTTTTTTTTCCTACACAAAACGGTGGGAAGAAGTGACCTTCACGGCTATTCTTCTAAGAGTAATTAGATGGGATTCACACCCGCATGGTTCATGTTATAACCACTCAATTCATTTGTAAGTGTAGAATCCATTATTTTAGCCCCACCAGTGTATTGGAAGGTAGGAAGCCTCTCCAAATGAGGTAATAAAGGGCCAAAAAATTCTAGACAAATACTTCTCTTCTTTTTGGCCAAACAAAGACAACTTGCACAAACCAGCGCGACGAAATATCCTGATGGAGAAAAGTTGTTATGAACTCTAGAGAAGTTTTTATAGTTACAACAAAGACAATTTTCTTTCTATAACTTTGTTCCGTTGGTTTTGGATGCTGCAATAAAATATCTTTCACTAAGTGTTATATTTTGATTTTTTATTAAAGGAGACTTAGGTTACGTATTAACTTTACATAAAGAGGGTCAAATGTGAATGAGACTATCACCTTATAATATTGAAATCAAAGAAGTAGCTAACCTATCGCACCTTTGATATCAACGATAATTAATGTTGTAACCTAATTAATGACATCATTAAAATAATTAAAGCCCATTAAAATTAAAGTAGTCTATACAATAATGAACCGACCAAAAAAAAAAAAAAAAAGACAATAATGAAGGCATTTCGACAACATTGGATATGAACAAGATGCTTGATAAAGCGCTACCTTCTACTAAGTTTAAGGACACAGCATCCGAATCTAATTAATGACGTTGTATAGTGTGGATAACACCTAGTAGACACCGATCTAAGATAGATACGAGGATACAATGTTAGAATCTAATCAATGACGCTGAATAGTGTAGACAACACCTAGTATACACTATTCCTAGGTGCATGCATGAACATAATGTTGGAATCTAATCAATAATTCTAGACAAATGCAACATCTAATGAACACCGTCTCTAGATGAGGATGAGGACATAATGCCGGAATCTAACAGTGACGCTAGACAATGGGTTAGTACTGGAATCTAATTGTTCGTTTGGTAACGTTTTTGTTCCGGGGAACAATTTTTAAATAGAAATAGTTTTTTTTTTTTTTTTTTTTCTGTTCCAAGAAACAATTTCGAGTATAAGAACGTGTTTGGTAACTACAAAAATTTATACTCCGGGAATAGAAACACATTTGGTAAACTTGTATAATTTTTTGTTTCTTTTAATTTTTTAAATATTTTTTAAATATTTTTCCTTTTTTTTTTTTTTCTTTTTCCTTTTTCTTTTTCTCTTTGGCTGGTTGTCGCCACAACCATGGCCGGTGACCATTTGGATGACGTCTAGCGAGCTCGTCAGAGGCTAGCTTGGCCCCAGCGAGCCTCGCCAAGCCACCGGCGAGGCTCGGCCTCGCCTTGGCCTGGTGAGGCTCGACCTCACACCGGCTGGGGAGGCCGAGCCTCGCCATGGCCACACGAGGCTCGGGCTGACGAGCCTCGCTGTGGCTCGGCCTCTCTAGGGGTCGGCGACACTCCGGCGAGGTTGTCGAGGCTAGCCATGGCCAAGGCCGGTGACCGGCAAAAGGAAGAAGAAGAAGAAGAAAAGAAAGAGAAAAAAAGAAGAAGAAAAATGAGAGAAAAAAAAAGTGTTTCTCGGAAGTGTTCCCGGGAACAAGAAATAAGTTTTTTCTACTTCTTATTTTTATTCCAAATTTGTTCCCGGGAATAAAAGTGTAAACAAACATATTTATGTTATTTTTTTGTTCCCTGGAACAAAAGAACAAAAATTGTGTTCCGGGGAACAGAAACAAAAATTTGCCAAACAGGGCCTAATTGACAAAGACTTCCCAGGATATAGACACTCGCCAAAATTGAATCTATGATGAGAATCTTAAGCTATTGTTAGACTAAAGCTAAGTAAAGATAAATGCAATATAAAGTAGTATTGTCTGTTGTTTGAGAGAGGGGGGTTGTCTATTGGATAGCTTGTGATATTTATAAGCCAACTTGGTAACCGTCAATTAGTCGGTTATTTTCTCCTCAAGAGTCACTCCACATTTCATGCTGAACTGCCTTATCCATACTTGTTTGATAATAGTGTCATGACTTGTCCAACGAGTATTAACCGCTCCTCTTTCGAGTTTGGTGCCTTTTTAACTGTTTCCGCCTATTTTTACTGCTAAGGCTGTATCTTCATCATTGATCTCTGGCTTCAACATGTGGTGTTCAGTTGCTTCATCATGATATTACATGTCTTTATCTGTAGAAATTCAGCCCAAAATTTCTCAAAATCCTTAATTATCTTATCTCGTATGGATATTTTTGGGCTGGGCCAATGTGGATTAAAACTAATATATGGTTGCGATGGCGGCTTTAGAGCTTTCTGTCCCTTGTGCCTTGCACATACTCATGGGGGTATTTTTAGGTGTCAACAAACTTTCAAGAGCCTCATGTCCTGTATATACATTATCGTGATATAATGAAAAATACCTAAATCCAATGCAATTAGCTAATTGCTCTAACAAAATTGGATATAAAATTGCATTTGGTGATCCAGATTTCTAGTTAGAAAAGATTTGAATAATTTTTTCATATCCTATTTATTATTTGGTGAACTACGGATCTATAGTTTGATGTTTTTTTATTTTTTTTTATTTTTTTTTATCTTATCCTATCAATTGTTTGGTGAATATCATTATAAAGGACATATATGCCCCTATGTAGTGCTCTTGAAATAAGATCGATCTTTCTCATGCACCAATGTACTTGAAAACCTTCATAATTAATTAGGACTAACGACTCTCGGTGCCAAAAAAAAAAAAAAAAAAACTTTCGATTACATAACGTAAATTTTCATTGGCAGCCACCAAAGTGATATCTCAAACAATCGTTTAGTGGAGGTAACCTTTATGAAAGTAGTATAACACTCAAGTAATCTAATGAAAATTCTCGGCCTTTTTCCATTGAGTTCAAAGCAAGACTTTTCATAAGGCCATGCATGAAAAGAAATCATTTGAGAAATTCGATGAACGAGAACCGCGGTACAATATCTAGTTTCACAAATTCAATGCGTGTACAAATTGTTTTTAATAATGCAAGGTATACAAGGCCAAACTCAAGCCTGTAGTTGATGCGAATCAAGTTTGACTAGCATGAATGTAAATTGTTTCATGTTGAGAAAATTATCATCCGTGATAATATATCGGTAAAATAAGACAAGATGAGAAATATGTTGACTCTTTCAAATAATCTCCTTTGTGTCCATTGACAATTTCTTGTTATCCTGACTATCACGGCAAAGCAATGTGCTTTATTGGAATTTTCTTAACAAAATTGAAGATGGTAGATGTTTTTAAGTTTCCTTTATAATTGGAGAAGTCAAGCATGTCAAACACGCGCCCTTTACTTTTTGAGGCCCCTTGGTAGCTAATAATGTTGAAACAACTTGAAAATTGTTAGGATGAAGCTGTAGATTCCAATTAAGAATCAATATCATCTTGAACATCAACATGTTATGAATCGGTCATATTATGCAAGAAGTGATCATCATGGATTCATCCACCATTTTTGTCTTTGTGGATAATCAGAGAAAAATCGTCACTACAGATAGATCAGA
The DNA here is from genome assembly GCA_014182725.1 of Eucalyptus brandiana. Taxonomy (NCBI): domain Eukaryota; kingdom Viridiplantae; phylum Streptophyta; class Magnoliopsida; order Myrtales; family Myrtaceae; genus Eucalyptus; species Eucalyptus brandiana. The sequence continues at coordinate 39,832,158 of CM024669.1, forward strand.
AAAGTCTACGTATCAATTCCAAGAGTTGATTCTTCAGCATCCATTTTGTATATAACACTACTCAACCACGCCAAATTAACTCAACATTTTAAGTATTCTTACTGCACATAACCATCCCGACTATGGCTCTTCACATCCTCTTCACGTGGCTTGCTGTTTCCCTTCCTCTCCTCCTTTTCCTCCTCTCAGTGAAAAACTTCAATAACAAAAAGAAGAAGCTCCCTCCAGGGCCTCCACCACTCCCCATCATAGGCAACCTCCACCAGCTCGGCCATTTGCCTCATCAGTCTCTGTGGAAACTCTCCAGACGGTATGGCCCCGTCATGTTCATCCGCCTCGGCGGTGTCCCTACCATCGTAACGTCCTCCCCTGAAGCCGCCAGGGAGGTCCTCAAGACCCATGACCTCGATTGTTGCAGTCGCCCACGGCTGGTCGGCACAGGACGCCTCACCTATGACTCCCTTGATATGGCCTTCGTGGAGTATGGCGATTACTGGAGGGAGGTAAGGAAGTTGTGTGTGCTTGAGTTGTTCAGTGCAAAGCGAGTCCACTCCTTCCGATACATCAGGGAAGAGGAGGTGGGATCTATGATCGAGTCGATCGCAAAATCAGCAGAGAGTGGAACTCCGATTAATATGAGCGAGAAGTTCATGTTTCTGACGGCTAACTTCACTTGCAGGTAGGGCATAGTAGTGTAGTTGAGGAGTCCAGTCGACTCAGTTATCCATTTAATTATATTGATTCATCGTTAGGTAGGGCATACATCGATTCAATAACTTTTCATGTGTATTAAGTAATGATCACGCGACCATATAAACAGCCAAGTAATGAAAGAAAATGGATTGATAAATTTTAACGTAGAAAGAGAGGCATGTGTCGACAATTTATGTACTTATGTCTCTCATCACTCATCACAAGGAAGTAGGAGATATGGCCATGGTGAAAAGCATGGACGACTTGTTTGATGCCGAGCAATCACCTAAGTGCTAGAAATTGGTTGAAAATGAATATATTGTAAATTCGTAAAATTCATATCTAGTCGGGCTTTATTACTCTGAATTCATAACAAACTGTTTTTTAACTTTTTAACTAACCCGCATATAAACTCAACCCACTAAATTTGAATAAAAAGTTGGCTCTTTAACCCATTTTGCCATCTTTAATCACTCGGATTCTTCAGGGTTCGACAACATATTGAGCCTCGTTCTGTAAACTCAAGCTCAACTTGACGATGAGTTCTACGTTCGAACTTGACTATGTTTAATTAGATTCGATCAGTGTTACAAGCTAGGCGATTATTTGGCTATTATCAACTTCAGCTTTGATTCAAGTCACTGCTCCAAACCGAAGCTTGTCAAGCCTGAGAGCGAAGCATGAATCGCTCACTAGAAACTCTGACTTGTTTGCACACCTTGCATGCAGGGTTGCGTTTGGGAAGGCATTTCACGGGATGGAGTTCGAAAACGGAAGGTTCATGCATATGATTCATGAGGCAGTGGCGATGTTGGGAAGCTTCTCGGCATCTGATTATTTCCCTCGATTCGGCTGGATTGTGGACAGGTTCACGGGTCTCCATTCGAGGTTGGAGAAGAGCTTTCGCAATTTGGACGTTTTCTATCAGAAGGTGATCGAAGAGCATCGGAATGCAAATAAGAGCAACGAGGAAGAGGTAGACATAGTCGATTTGCTGCTGAAGATGGAGAAAGATCAGACTGATCTCGCGGGGGTCCGGCTGAAGGAAGAAAATATCAAGGCCATCTTGATGGTACATCATACAATCTCTACGTATTACCTAATGTAGATTATATACACAATCGAGAAGCAAAATTGAAGGTTCCATATATTGCAGGATATAATTTAAGGACTCCTTAAATGAATACACAGTGTTTCTCGGGTATAAATGATATCTTGGCAAAAATTGATCTATATGGCTTTTTTTGTTAATCACGACTTCATGGTCGTTATCAGGATATATTTCTAGGAGGAGTGGACACCGGTGCAGTCGTCATGGACTGGACAATGGCCGAGCTCGTCAGGAACCCAAGGGCGATGCGAAAAGCTCAAGAAGAGATCCGGAGTTGCGTTGGAAACAAGAAATGGGTCGTAGAAGATGACCTTAGCAAACTCAAATATCTCAAGTTAGTACTCAAAGAAGTGATGAGGCTACACCCTCCAGGTGTACTACTCCTTCCAAGGGAAACCATGGACCATTTCAAGCTATTTGGCTACGATGTTGACCCAAAGAGTCGTGTCCTGGTGAATGTATGGGGCATCGGGCGGGACCCAGGCCTGTGGGAGCGCCCGGAGGAGTTCGTGCCGGAGAGGTTCGAGGAAAGTCCAATTGATTATAAGGGGAATCATTTCGAGTTGTTACCATTTGGGGCGGGGCGGAGGGGATGCCCTGGGATGTCAATGGCCATGGCAACGATCGAGCTGGCGCTTGCCAATGTCTTGCACTCCTTCGATTGGGAATTGCCGGAGGGAATGACAGAGGGAGACGTGAGCATGGAAGAAGGGGCTGGACTAGCCGTGTTCAAGAAAGTACCTCTCACTCTGTTGCCGGTGAAAGCGTCGCGTGAAATGGATGCATAACAAAATCGTTGTTAAATGAAAGCCATCATATCTCACAACGTTTTATACTTAATTATGATTAAGCATCTTAAAGTTGTACGGTACAATGTTCTAGCACACAATAACTCCATATATATATATATATGTATGTATGTATGTATGTATGTATGTATGTATAAAATAAGACTCTTTGAGTGTATTGCTTGTAAGGCAATTAATAAATAGACCCATTTGAGGAATTTTGTGCATTGTGACTATTGAAGAGAGATCATCAGTTGAGCGAGTCACTTGTGAATTAACAAATTGCATCTGCATCCCAAGCCTGCAAATTACTTTGACAGTTAAAAGTCTTTTACATGCATGGGGTGATTCAACATTATTATTATCTTTTTTTTTTGGTTTCAAATAAAAGGGTAATGCCCCTCGTTGAGATGAGCTGTAGCGTGTCACTAGAAATTTAGTCATTCGAGAATAATAATATAGCTTTATTCATTTCAAGCATACTCGTAATAAATTGAAGTAATCTGCCAAAACATAGGCACTTTCAAATTAAATATAGACTTACCAACACTGCGTATTTATTAGTTTTTTTTTTGGTAAGAAGTAAATCTATTAAAAGAAAAACACTCTGTCAAACTGAAAAGAGGATGTATTGCAAATCATAGCATAAAAAATGTCATTCTTGCCTTTTAAGTTTTAAGATCCGAACTCCAAAAGGTGATGATCATAGCCCTTCTTCTAGGTTACGTTTGGTTGTCAGGATAAAATTCATGATAGAATAAAATTTATCCTATTTTACATTTGGTGTCCACTCAAGATAGGATAAAGTTAGATATAAGAAGGATATCAACCGGATAAAATTATTTCATAGGAGAGATGGGATAATGATGGATAGTATTTCTAATATCTATAATAAGAAATCTTTTTCTCAAATAACAAATTTCTTAAATTAACAAATTAAAATTATATTTCAATATAAATAATATTTTTTTTTCTCATGTCCCCGTATATACCCTATTGCAATATAATGGAAAATCGCCCTGATCCAATGCAATTAGTCGATTGCTCCAGCAAGATCGGATACATAAGTCGTTTGGCTCTGTATTAAACTTTATGGAATGATAAAATACCATCTGAAGTTTATCTTCTTGAGCAAAGTAGGCATAGATAGTCAAACTATGAGCTTGAGCTTAAAAACGGATGAATTTCATGACTCATAAATAGATTGCAGTTAGTACATCGCCAAAAAGAAGAAAATAATCATGTAAACATGACCAGATATATTCAAAGTTTCTGGCATTATTAATTAGTTATTAATCACATATGGATGCTAGTAATTTTAGATGTATCAATAGTTATCATTGTATAAAATTGCACCCCTCCATGTAACAGACGTAGACACAAAGTGAAGTACCACATAACAAGTATTGGGACATTCGGTCAACTTAGATTCTCACTATATATAATAGATCAGAGAATACAATTCAAAGCTTATTAAACTTCTGCAGCATAGGATTGCACCCTTCGAATTAATGGACAAAATTTATTAGATTAGAAACTAGACTTTAAAAGGAATTAATATTATATCAGGCTCGCTGATTTAACTCCATAAATCAAAATACTTCAATATTGCTTGGATTTGGACTCCTCTTGTGGTATTTTGTCGTGAGGTATAGGACATTAATGTGAGAAAGAACTTGCTAAATTCATCTTTGGGATCAATTCTCGTATTATATTTGGCCAAACATTATTTTGGGCCCATCGGAACGGATGCAGAAAATAAGTAGCAATAAGTGGAAAGGTCCTCACACCACCTTCTAAACAAGTAGTTACTTAGAGGATTTAATGAAGCAAAGCAGATATTACATATATACATAATCCCCACTTGTGTAGATTGGTCCACCCAAAGACAATTCTCGTGATGAACAAAATTGCAATATTTCATTTCTAGTAGCTGGGGGATCAACATTAACCGATCGAAGGTGTATGCTCATAATCACGACTTGTACATAGAAATTTGCCTTTAGGTTGGACCAAATCGAGGTGCATCTCTATTGAGGATAGTTAGGATATTGGACTTTAGCCAAGATGATTCAAAGTCATGTGGACAAATCTTCGGCTAATCACAATTTGATGCTCGCGGATTAAGTGATATTGGGTGCTCTATCAAATTTGTCCTTGTAAGTACCTACCACTCGGGTTTTGACGTTTCCCTAGTTCTTCGTCTTGTAATATACCTCCGAGTCTTTTGTTGAACAAAGTTTGAGGTTCATGACTTTTCTCTTTGGGTGGCTAAACCTATTTTAAACCACCATAGGCATGGATGAGGGAATCAATAGTTGTATAATTTGATCAACGATTGAAATGAATCTAGTAGTTATGTGGACCGGAGTCTTAACTATATTCACCCACTGTCATGAGCTTAAAAAGGGATATAATTCATGTCCCATAAACTGATTGTAGTCACAACATTATTAAAATAATAAAATAAATAATTACAATTGTGTAAACATTGTCGAATAAATTAAAAGTTCATTGCATTATTAAGAAGTCACATATAGATATGCTAATGTTATCAATAGTCATTATCTTATACGAAATCTCACAGTTGCATGAATCGATTATGGAGTACGTTAAAATTCTTTATCAACTAGTTGGAGAAATTACACGTTATTCATATGGGTCTTGGGAAGCCAACAAAAAGTACGCTTCTTTCTTCTTGTATAAAAGTATGTTGTCATTTGTTTAATAACTTTTTTTTTTAATTTTATGGTTCAACATTTTAGTGACAGCACATTTTTTTCGTTTAAGTTATTTAATGATATGTATAATTATGTAGATTTGTTGAAAAAAGGGTATGGCAAGACAATCCTCACAGCTCCGTCTAGGCATCATCACAAGGGTCGCACCTTGCCTACAAAAAGTTCAATTTGAATTATAACTATTCCGCACCACTTGTCATTCCAGTGCTTGATGTTGGTGAGTTCATCACCATAACTTCACCAATATACTATCAATCAAATTTATCCATGCAAAGTATGCCGTAGCAAGACAATGCAGCATAAACTGTTTAGTCATTCATTTTATTTAATAGTTCTTATTATATCATTGAAATCCTATAGTCAAAATCATGTAAGGATCTGCTTTCGTTTTAAGCTGGAGGCAACATGAAAACCACCCCATTGATATTTTGGTGAAAAGGCACCAGTGGTCCAAGTACTTTTTCTGAGAAATTCGATTCCGTCTCTTTACGCTTCTTTTTCCAAATGATCCCTTTACTTTTTAAAAGGTTTCGTAGTCAGCCCTTTTTCAGAGGACACAGTTAACAGCTGAAAAGCGGAGGTGGCAATGTGAGAACATGTCTCCGTTTTTCGAGTTCGAACTTAACTCAATTAAGTCTTTAAGAAGCTCGATCTCCATATTAGTAATCCAACTAAAACTTCCACCAATGATGATTATCGTATTAATTTTTTTTTGTACTATTAATTAATGTAGTAATTTTCGGATGTCACATGATGCACCCTCCAAGCTCAATTTTACAAATTCCAACTTAACTCGATAAAGTTTTCAAGAACTTGACCTTGACTTCACTTGATTTAATAGGTTACTAAGTTGTACTTTGAACTCAAACCCGAGCTTGAATTTTGAGAGGAGCACTATAATTAAGAACTAAAGATCTTTTATTTAGTCATATTTAAGTATATAATTGCTCAAAAAGGTTCACTTAGCCGATCCAACTTCTACAGTGATTAGAGAGAATATGTACATTTTGTATGCTCTATTTTCGGCCAAAAGAAAAGGTTAGAAAAAGTTAGTCTGTAGCTAGTAGCTAGCTTCGATTCATCGAAGGTTGACATCTACGAATGTGGGCCTTGAGGCTTACTTTTCACCGGTGAAGACAAACACCATTGGTTAGATCGTCAGCGTCAGTTATTCTTGCGAACAACTTATCTTCCTGTGTTTGTCCTGTCATATTTTCAAAAGCATACCTTTTTTTTTTGTCTTCGTGGATAATCATAAAAGAATCATCATCAGCATCCACTTTGTATATAACACGAGTTACCCACGCCAAACTAACTCAACGATTCAAGTATTCGCACTGCACACGAACGTCCCCCGACAATGGCTCTTCACATCCTCTTCACATGGCTTGTTCTTTCGCTTCCTCTCATCCTCCTCCTCCTCCTCCTCCTCCTCTCAGTGAAAAACTTCAACGATAAAAAGAAGAATCTCCCACCAGGGCCTCCATCTCTTCCCATCATAGGCAACCTCCACCAGCTCGGCCACTTGCCTCACCAGTCTCTGTGGAAACTCTCCAAACGGTATGGCCCCGTCATGCTCATCCGCCTCGGGAGCATCCCCACCGTCGTAGTCTCCTCCCCTGAAGCTGCCAGGGAGGTCCTCAAGACCCACGACCTCGATTGTTGCAGCCGCCCGTGGCTAGTCGGCGCGGGATGCCTCTCCTATGACTACCTCGACATGGCCTTTGTCGAGTACGGGGATTACTGGAGGGAGCTGAGGAAGTTGTATGTACTCGAGTTGTATAGCGCAAAGCGAGTCCAGTCCTTCCGGTACGTCAGAGAAGAGGAGGTGGGGTCTATGATCGAGTCGATTGCGATGTCAGCCAAGAGTAGAACTCCAGTTAATATAAGCGAGAAATTCATGACTCTGACGGCTAACATCACTTGCAGGTAGGATATAGTGGTGCAGTTGAGGAGTCGAGTCGAGTAAGTTATATATTTAATTATATTGATCCATCTTTCTATAATACAATTTTAACAAGTCACGCCCAATCCGGTTTGAACTTGATCCAATCATTAGCAGTTTTTCCCTTTAAATATAGAAAACAGCTTATTGTAAAAAACTATCTGATTTAAAAAGAATTAAGCATTGAAAAAATTAGCAAATAAGAAATTACTAAAAAAATTTGACGAAACTACGATAACACGCAAGTTATTTCTCCTGATGAGGGAAATTTGAAAATAAAGCTGTTTTTATCTTTCATATGAATAGGAGTTGTTTCTGGGATGATATTTTGGAAATTCTAAATAGACGGGCATCAATTATATAAGAAAAAGAAAAATTGATGATTTGGGAATGATTGTGCAACAAAGTATGTAGGAAAGAGAATTTCGACTTTGGATTTGATGAAATTCGTCAGTTACGAACTCTTGAGGATCATAAAGAAAAGAGTTCATCGGTTGCATATAGGATTAGCCCAAATTGGCGAGGGCCAGCCGCGTTCGTCTAAAGTCCTACATTTATAAACACGTAATAATAATAATATTTTTTTCAAACAAGGGTTAATAAATCAGTGCTTAGGGAAATGTATATATCGAGTTAATAAATTTTCAAGTGTATTAAAAGATACATGACCATATAAAAGCTAAATTAATGAACCAAAACGAATTGATGAATTTTAGTGCGGAAAGAGAAAATGGTGTGTCACAATTTATATAAATGTCTGTAATCGCTCATCACAAGGAAGTAGGAGACATGGCCATGGCGAAAATCGGGAATGAATTGTTGGACGCTGAGCGCCATAAATTGATCGAAAATGAGTATGATGCTGTAAATCCATAAAATCCATATCTAGTTGGGCTTTGCTACTATGAACCCATAAGAACCTATATTTAAATTTTAACTTACTCACAAGCCGCCAAATGCGAGTTAAAAAGTCGGTCTTTAACCCATTTGCCACCTTTGGTTACCACTTGAATTTTTCCGAGGTATGACAGTATATTGAGTCTATTCTATAAATTTGAGCTCGACTTGACCATGAGTTCTATGTACAAACTTGACTATACTCCATTGGATTCGATCAGACTTGCGAGCTGCCCGAATTATTTAGCTATTATCAAGTTCGAACTTGATTCTCCAACTAGAGAAACTCCACTCACATCTGGAAAAGATTTGAACCAAAGCTTGTCTAGCCTGAGAGCCAAGCTTGATCGCTCACGCGAATCTCTGACTTGTTTGCACGCCTTCTATGCAGGGTCGCATTTGGAAAGGCGATTCAGGAGACGGAGTTCAAAGAAGGGAGTTTCATGAATATGATTCACGAGGCAGTGGCGATGTTGGGAAGCTTTTCGGCATCTGATTTTTCCCTCGATTTGGCTGGATTGTGGACAGGTTCACGGGGCTCCGTTCGAGGTTGGAGAAGAGCTTTCGCAATTTAGACGTTTTCTATCAGAAGGTGATCGAAGAGCATCGTAATGCGACTAGGAGCCACGAGCAAGAGGACATTGTCGATTTGCTGCTGAGGATGGTGATAGATCAGACTGAGCTTGCGGGGATCCGGCTCAAGGAAGATAACATCAAGGCCATGGTACATCATACAATCTCTACTTATTACCTTATGTAGATCGTATACACAATTGAGAAGCAAACTTGAAGGTTCTACATATTGCAGGATATAATTCAAGAACTCCTTAAATGAATACTCCATCCTCTTTCTCGGATATAAAAGTACGGTGGCAAAAATTGATGTACGTGTCTTTTTGTGAATCATGACTTTATGTTCACTCTCAAGATATATTTCTAGCTGGTGTGGACACCAGTGCAGTTGTCATGGACTAGACAATAGCCGAGCTCACCAAGAACCCGAGGGCGATGCAAAAAGCTCAAGAGGAGATTCGGAGTTGGGTCGGAAACAAGAAATGGGCTGATAAAGATGACCTCAACGCGCTCAAATATCTCAAGTTAGTACTCAAGGAGACAATGAGGCTACACCCTCCACTTGTTCTACTCATCCCAAGGGAAACAATGGGCCACTTCAAACTATTTGGCTATGATGTCGACTTGAAGAGTCGTGTCCAGGTGAATGTGTGGGGCATCGGGCGGGACCCGAGCCTATGGGAGCGTCCAAATGAGTTTGTGTCCGAGAGGTTTGAGGACAGTCCGATCAATTACAAGGGGAATCATTTCGAGTTGTTGCCATTTGGAGCGGGGCGAAGGGGATGCCTTGGAATATCGATGGCAATGCCGACGATTGAGCTGGCGCTCACCAATGTCTTGCTCTCCTTTGATTGGGAATTGCCAGAGGGAATGACGGAGAGAAATGTGAGCATGGAGGAAAAGGGTTTGGCCTAGCTGTGTTCAAAAAAGTGCCTCTCACTCTCTTGCCGGTAAAGGTATCGCATGAAGCCAATGCATGACGAAATCGGCGTCAAACAAAAAATCATCATATCTTATAACGTTTTATGCTTATAATTATGATTAAGCGTATTAAAGTTGTACGGTACAATGTCCCAGCAAACAACATCTCCATATATAACGGAGACTCGTTGAGTATATTGCTTCTAGGGCAATTAATAAAAAGGCCGTTCGAGTAATTTGTGCATTGTGACCATTGAGGAGAGATCATCAGCTGGGCGAGTCACGTGTACATTAACAAATTGTACACGTATCCCATGCGCGCACGTTACTTCAAGAGTTCAGAGACTTTTTGTTTACACCAGAAAATGAACAAGCCATCTATATTGACAAGCATGAGACCACGTGGCTGATGAACGACGTTATCGTTGTGTCGATGGCTACAGAGACTAAGACGGACATACAGTGACAGGGGCCATCGATCAGCCGTCGACGAATAACGACACGAACTGCTGTTAGCATGAGCATCGATGAGCGGGAAGCAGCAAATCGGTCAGATTGACCGACAAAATTTCTAGGGGTAAGAAGGGCAAAGAGTTGCAATCTTCTTTTCGAGATCGCAAACGGCGAAAGTCAACGTGGAAGGACAAAGCGCGATCGTGAGTCGAATGTAGCCAGGATCGTGAGTCCAATGTAGCCAGGAAGTTGCATTCGTCAGGTAACCAATGGACACATTTTAAAAGGCTGCAACCACCGGAACAAGGTCATTATGCATTTAACATGCATTCCAAAGAAAATGACTGATCAACAAGAGTGCCAAGAGATCGTGGGTACCAGAATGTCGGGAGCAAAGGGACACAGAGGTAACCGTAGAGGACAGCTTTGGGGTGAGCATGATCTGGCCCTTAGAATTGGGAATTGCATATTAAAAATCGATTCCAAAATATTTGAATCAAGAACTACTTGTTGGTTTCATTAATCCACTTGAGAATTAGACCGCCAATTTGGTTTGATTCTTGGATGGGTCTATAAAACCAATTCCAATAAGTTTCATACACTCAATGTAACGTTTTCAAGCAAGCCAAAGTGAAGGCAAAAGCAAAGAATTTCTCTAATCTTAATTGTAAGATCAGTAAAAAGATTGGGCTTATATCGAAAGTTGAGAGTTAAGATTATGAATCGATGGGCATTAACCTTAATAGTCAAGGTCATGAGTGAGAGATAAAAAGATAACTCATATGAAGTGAAAGTAAGACGAGACAAACACTCATTCAATGAGTGTTGAGCTTCAAATTATGAATGTTAGGGCTTTATTTTTTATTTTTATTTTTGGAAAATTGTGTGTATGTTGCAAAAAGCAAGCGATCAAACAGTAATAAAACCCTAAAATTTACGTGAGGGGTTTAAATCCCCACCTTTTCAGGAGGGGCTAGTGTGGAGACGATTTAATTTCAAATGTAGGTTTCAACTCCCACGCCCTACAAGGAGGCATGACAAAAGTCTAAGAGTGAGAGTAGAGTAGGAATAAAGTATGACCGACAAAAAAAAAAAAAGAACAATAATATAGACAGAAGAAAAAAGTAAATCGGATACTAAATTTACGTTGTTCGGTAGTAGAAATCTATGTCTATAGGGAGAGCATCGACAAATTCATTATAAATCAAGCAATACAATGAAGATTGCATACTAAAGTCACTCAAACACTCTCGGTATTTCCCAAGCATCAATTACACCTAATAACGTGCATAATATTTAGCCTCATAACTTCTCGCAAAATAATCTCTCAATCTCACAAAAAAATTTACAAATCTTAAACTCGCAAGATTTTATTGGCTTGAACACTTATATCTTCTTGGATGTAATTCACGAACAAACCCAGAAAGATAGCCCACCACTCAAGCACTCGGAAACGGCGCTTCACTATTGCATGCATCAACGACGGCAACTTCTCTTGTGGCAAAAGAATATATATATAGAACAGAAGTTGACCGACTTCAACATGGATAAGGAAAATTCATATAATCCTAATAAGATTTGGTTAACTAAGCCACGTTTCAAGCAATAACAAGTTTGAAATCTATATATATATATACATTCACCACCTAAAGAAATCCAATTCAGTCAACAAAGCCCACAAACTTGACTTTCCCTTCTCTGTCTTCTTTCTTCACCGAGTTGAACTTGTAAAAGGAAATAAATTATGTTCTTGATCACAACACCAATACGGATGAGGTTTCCACATCATTCAAGATCCAATCTTGAACTTCGATCTACCAAGTTAATATGCAAATAAACTTAGGTCATGTTCATTCAATAAGCTTAAATTCGAGATATATTTTAACAATCTCCATCTTGACTCGTGTTTGAGCACCACAACTGATAACCCCTCTCACCTTGTGTATAACTTAGGAACATGCACTTTTTTTATCCCTCCATCGAACTTACCATCACTAACTCCAATATAACATATGCAACCAAATATTCTAAGAATAGAATAATTAGCAACGTTATTTGACTGCACTTCTTCAAAAGTCTGACATCCAATGGCAGTTGATGGGGATGTATTTATCAGGTGGCTCGCCATACTAAGCGCATCTATTAGGAATCTCCTAACTATACTAACACTAGAGAGCATTTTATGGATCGTCTCTAATAACATTTTGCTCATCAATTCCATGACATGTTTTGGTTCATTGGCATAAGTGTGTTGTCTCACTATGCCTTCATTCATGCAGAATTCATTTAACAACTTCAAGCAAAACTTCATGCTACTGTTAGTCCGCACCTGCTTGATCATCTTACTAGTCTCATTTTCGATCAAAGCTATCGATTGCATAATCCTAACAATAACATCAAACTTATGCCTAGGCACAAACACCCACGTCTTCATCGAGTAGTCATTAACAATTGTTAGCATATATCTAGCACTTTTCTTCAAAGGAAATCACAATAACTTGTAAACATACAAGTGAATTAACTTTGTAATTTTCGTGGTTTCTTTGACAGTAATACTAAACTGCACTTTTCGTCATTGATCTAAATCATAACACCTGCATACATTCAGTTCATTAGCATTATAACCACATAACATATTTCTTTTACAAAAACTTTTAGGCTTCACTCGTCAATGTGTCCCAAACGCATATGCCACAATTCAGACTTTCGAACAAATGCATTTGATGTCTCTACAGCGAAATTTGTTACTATCTTACCTTAAAGTTCATACAGGCTACTATGCTTGATTCCTTTCATTATTATCAAAGAAACATGAAAAAATTTCAGAATTTCACATTCTAAAATATATCGATACCCAACTAAATCCAGAGCACTCAAGGAAATTAAGTTTTTCTTCAACTCTAGAACATGCCTCACTCCAGTCAATGTCCTCACAATACCATCATACATTTTGATTCTAATATTGCCAACACCGACAACATCGCATTCAAGGTTGCTCTCCAACTACACTTTACCATTATCCATGTATTGATAAGTAGTAAACTGGTTTCTATTTAATGTAGCATGAAAAAAAACAGCCAGAATCCATAGTTCATTCATCAAATGATGAATAATCAGTAACAAACAAAACATAATCGGCATTATCAACTACAACTGCAACATCATCCGTAGAATCAATTATAATTCTCTTACCATTTTCATTCTTCAACTTAAGGCAATTTCTTCTAAAATTGCCCATCTTGCCACAATTCCAACAGACAACACCATCAATCCTAGCTGACTACACCTATTCATATGAGTACTATTCTTGCTACCATGTATTATATATCTTTCTCTATTTACATACAGGTTCGCCAAATTCTCTTCTACAGATGTCCTTGCTTAAAATTAAATCTCGAGTCCCATCAAACGTCAAACTTGTTGACCTAGAGAAATTACTAACAGCAGTAATAGTAGTATTTTAATTAATAGGTAATGGGGATAACATAATCAAATCACGTATCTAATCTTCAAAGTCAACATCAACTAAACTTAATTGACTAATAATCATATTGAATTCATTGATATGATCTGCAACTAATGCGCATTTGTTTATCTTCAAATTAAATAGACGTCGCATCAAACAAACCTTATTGCTCGCAGAGGGCTTCTCATACATATCTGATAGGGCTTTCATCAAATCAGCAGTTGTTTTCTCTTTCACGATATTAACCACCCATTGCTCATCTATCCAGCAAATCCCAATCAAATCTCTGGTTTCTCCCTAGACAAGGGCAAGTGCAATTTCATTTGTTAAAGATAATGTTCAATCTGCATCTCCTAGAAATCTAAATCATTCCCATAACATTTGTCAATCTTCACTTTTCCTTCTTCTATCGCCATCAATTCGCTTCAACTCAATCAAGTATGGCTATGCTATCAATTATTATTGAAAGTATGTGATCAAACAATAATATAGATAAAAGAAGAAAACAAATCGAATACTAGATTTATGTGGTTCAGTCATATAGACCTATGTCTACAGGGAGAATAGCAACAAATTTCACTATAAATCAAGTGATACAACGAAGATTATACAATTGAGTCATTCAAATACTCTTGGTGTTTCCCAAGCTCCAATTATACCCAATAATGCAGCAATGTTTAGTTTTACAACTTCTCACAAAATAATTTTTCAATCTCACGAAGAAATTCACAAATCTTGAACTCGCAAGATTTAATCGTTTGAAAACTTGTATCTTCTTGGATGTAATTCACGAACAAACCCACAAAGATAGCCCACCGCTCAAGTACTTGAAAATGGCGCTTCACTATTGCATGCATTAACAACCGCGGCTTCTCTTGCGACAAAAGAACAAAATTATATAGAACAGAAGTTGACCGACTTCAACATGGATAAGGAGTATCCATATATCCATATAATCCTAATAAGATTCGGTTAATTAAGCCATGTTTTAAGCAATAACATGTTTGAATATATATAAATATATAATAATAAGTACAATAGAAGTCCTAAAACTTGTAACGAAAATGCAATTGAGTCCTAAAATTTGTAAAATGTGCAATTAAGTCCTAAAACTCATCCTATTGATTTAATCGAGTCCTAAAGTTAACACCATCTAACTTGTTAACAGAAAATGTTGACGAGGCATTCAAATTGAATTTTTATTTTCCATGTGGCTTTTTTAAAATTATTTTTATTCAAATTAAATTTAAAAACTAGAAAAGGAAAAGCTAAAATTTATTTAAGAAACACAACAATTCAAAAAAAAAAAAAAAAAAGGGCGGGTCGCCGGTCCCTCGGGCGATGGGTGGCGATGTAGGAAGCCTCCCATTTTCTTTTTTTTTTTTTTAATTGTTTTTTAAAATAAATTTTAGCTTTTCTTTTATAATTTTTAAATCTAATTTAAAAAAGCCACATAGAATATAAAAATTCATTTTAAATGCCACGTTTGTGCCACATCAGTATTTTCTGTTAAAAAGGTTGACAGTGTTAACTTTAGGATTCGATTAAACCAATTTGACAAATTTTAGGATTTGATTGCATTTTTTATAAGTTTTAGGACTCAATTGCATTTTCGTTACAAGTTGTAGGATTTCTATTGCACTTATCCCTATATATATATATATATACACACACACACACACACACTACATATGTCCACTGCCTAAAGAAATCCAATTCGGTCAACAAAGCCCACAAACTTGACTTTCCTTTTTTAGTCTTCTTTCTTCACTGAGTTGAACTCGTAAAAGGAAATAATTATGTTCTTGATCACAACACCAATATGGATGAGGTTACTGCATTGTGCAAGATCCAATCTTGAACTTTGATCTACTAGGTTAATAAATAGAGTTCAATAGGCTTAAACTTGAGACATATTTTAATAATATATATATATACACACATATAAAATACCAATCCGGTCCGAATGGGTGGTTGAACCAAATTAGTAATTGCTGGTTCTAAATTATTGGAACTAGCAAGAACTAGACCAATTTCCTTGGGAATCACCGGTACCAGTATGATTCCGGGTGGTCCGGATGGTTTGACCATCAATTAGAAAAACCCACCACACAAATCAAGCAAATCTATTATCATTATCTTTTCTTTCCTGCATTGTACTTTATTTTCCTTAGATGTAGTTTTTAGATTTGCATCATTGATAAAATTCTGATATAATATTTTTACGTTTTTAAGTTATGTCGTCAATTAAATTCCGACAAAATTTGTTTACGTTTGATTACTTTATCGAGTCTATATCTTTTCAAGGCATTGTCATCAATTAAATTTTGGCATGACTTGAATCTGTATAATTCAAATTGAGTTAAAGGTGCTAATTCCTTTTTCCTGTGATTTTTGTTGAGAAACTATTTCGTAAGTGATTTTGAAGATTGACAAAACTCAAAAACTCTATTTTTTATGACAAGTATTTTTAGATGAAAAGTCTTATAAGATATGATCAGACATGGCTAGTCAGAACCAGAGTTGTGGCAAAATTAACTCCTTCCTTATTTGTTATGTACAACAGCTTGGAATAATGGAATATACTTGTGCAACAGCTGGTGGCGATTGATTGGATCTCTTACCTTATTTATGAGGAGTTCTAAAAGGAAAGTCTTCCTAATATCTCTCAAAGATTCAACTTTCCTAAAACGACTTACTTGGGGCAAAACATTATTTCCAAATGAAAGCACTCGACTTATGAAAATTCAAACTGCTGTATGGGCTACAGAATTTATAAGAAGCATCGTCCTCAACAATGTTGAAGCATTCAGACCTTCTTGGTGAGAACTAGGCCAATGGATAGATTAGCTGGATTGTCTTCCTGGAGATATGTCCAATGGTCAACTTGGAATAGGAGTAGTATAAAAGGAGGTTTTAAAGCTGAAAGGAGCATCACATTCATGAGAATTGAAACTTTTAATTCCAAAGTCTAAATAGTGTTTTTTGATTATATACATTCGTCTCTATGAGTGAAACTGTATAATCATTTAGAGGTTGAGAGTGTGTGAGAAGTGATACATACGAGCTTGAGTTGTCATAGGTCAGATCTTGTAATCTCTTACTAGTTCTTTTAAGTGGAATCCAACCAATAGGCTGTAGCTTGGGAGAGTAGACGTAGGTTTGCAAAAACCAAACCATTATAATCATTTGTGTGCAATTTTCTATCTCTTTCTCTTATTATTTTTTATGATAGAATTACATATCAGTAAGATTTGGTTGCAAAGCCCTCAGTTACCAAAAGTTAATTTGCAACAATATTTCTTGAAATTATTTCATTTCCGCATAATCACCTATTCATTTCCCTCTAGGTGATAGGTCTAGTCATAGTAATTTTTTTTAATTCGGAATTGGCACAAAATCCTGATTTCCTTAAATAAAAGTAAAAGAACGACTTTCAATAAAAGATATTTCGTCACAGACAAATTCTAACAAAACACTTTTACTTGCATGAGGTGATTCAACATTTAACATTTCGTTAGGATGTAAAATTTTCAAGTAAGAGGTAATGCCCTTCGTTGAGATGAGCTGTAGCGTGTCATTAGCAAGTTCAGCCATTCGAGAATAGTAAAATAGCTTTATTCGTTCGAAACATACTCGTAATTAAATATTATTCTTCCAAAACACAGGCACATTCAAATTAAATACAGATTTACCAAAATTGCATATTAGTTGTTTTTTCGCAAGAAGTAAATGTACTAAAAGAATATCAATCTGTCGAACTTAAAATAGGAGTAGCACATTTTTTTCATAAGAAATGGTCATGTAATTCAATGATACTTCTTTGTAAGAATAATTGTGGCCCACGTGATATTATTAATTAGTGATTTAATATTTATTTAAGTGCCAAAATGCATTGGCTATAAAAAGTTGCATCCTCTTATGACAAGTTGCAACTTCTACGAAGAGATGCAATTCTTATGAAGAGGTGCAATTCTTATGAGAAATCATAATTTTTATGAAAAGATGTCGCTCTTATGAAGATAAAATGTACTTTGATGGAAGGCACATACTGATACACTATATAAATAGAGTATGTCTCTCTCTCCACCCAAGATAACGAACAGTTGTATTTTATCTTCCATTGGATTAAATACGTTAAGAAAAAAGTGGATTAAGGAAGAGAAATCAAATTTCTCCATTTTATTTTATTTCTTCAACAATCATTCTTTTCAAGGTTATTGTCGTGGATAACCATATGGCTTCATCCCTCTTATAGTAAATAAATCAAGAAAATTTAAGATTTTTTGTTTTTTTTTTTAAATTTCCGTAAAAAGA
This sequence comes from Eucalyptus brandiana, assembly GCA_014182725.1. NCBI lineage: Eukaryota > Viridiplantae > Streptophyta > Magnoliopsida > Myrtales > Myrtaceae > Eucalyptus > Eucalyptus brandiana. The sequence goes on from CM024669.1 coordinate 39,850,063, forward strand.
ATTACATAATCACTTGCATTCTTGCCTTCTAAGATCCCAAGATAACGAAAAGTTGTATTTTATCATCCACTGGATAAAATACGTTAAGAAAAAAGTGGATTGAGGAAGAGAAATCAAATTTCTCCATTTTTATTTTATCTCTTCAACAATCATTCTTTTCAAGGTTATTGTCATCGATAACCATATGTCGTCATCCCTCTTATAGTAAATAAATCAAGAAAATTTAAGATTTTTTTTTTATTTCCACAAAAAGAATTACATTATCACTTACATTCTTGCCTTCTAGGATCCAAACTCCAAATTATAAATTTACATAAGTGAATAGTGATTTGTAGAATTGGAGGATTGAAAACTTTTGCTTAGTAGTGAATACTTAGCCAAGCCTTCTTTCTTCACAATATAGTGGAGAAAGGCGATCATCACAACTATTCCTCTAAGAGTTACAATAAGAGATTTCACAACCATAATAAAATATTTGGTTTTGGTTATAACCATCCAGTCCATCTATAGGTATAAAGTCCGTCATTATAACCCCACTAGTGTGTTACAAACCTATAATTCTCTAGGTAACAAAGATTTAGGATTTCTAAACAAATGTTACTTTTTTTCTTGGACAAACAAAACCAATATTACTTTATTTGCACAAACCAGTGGCGAAAAATCCTACTGGAGAAAGGTTGTTATGAATTTTAGAGAAGTTTTAGAGTTCCAGCAAAGACAATTTTCAAGAAAAGAACAAAATAAGTGTCAAAACTTTTGTACGGCACTCACTTAATTGCCAAAACTTTTTTTTTTCACTCACTTAAGTGCCACTTCCAACTAAATGTCCTACATGAATTTTTTGAATTTTTTTGAAGTTTATTTGCTTTTTTTCTTTAGGGCCGACAAGGGTCATCGGCGACCCTCGCTGGCCATGAAACCCACCCCTAGATTGGGCAAGGGCCACCTCGCCTTTCGCCATGAAGGCCTTGAGTGAGGCTATCAGGGCCTCGTCGGCTTTGGGCTATCACCTAAGGCCTTCGTGGCAAGAGCGAGGTAATGAGGGCCCTCGTTGGCTTTGGGCGGCTATGGGCAAGGCCCCAATGCTATTGCCCAAGGCCTTCACAGCGAGAGTGAGGTAGTGAGGGCCCTCACCAACCATTAGTGAGGCCCCGAGGGCTCGCCCAAGGCCTTCACAACCGAGGGCGAGGTGGTCCTCATCCAAATTGCGAGAGGATTTCATGGCCGACAAGGCTACCCGATGACCCTTGCTGCCCTAAACAAAAAAATAAAAATAAAAAAAAAATTCAAAAATATTTTAAAAATATATAAAATATTAAAATAATGTTTTTCGTGCGACAACATCAGCTTTTCTAATGGAGCAAATTGAAAGTAATACTCAAGTGATTGATTTTTCAAATTTGTAACACTTAAGTGAGCGAAAAAAAAAATTATGGCATTTAAATGAGTGTCGTACAAAAGTATTGGCACTTGTATTATTCTTACCTCACAACTTTCTTACTGTATGACCTTTGAAAGCCTCATGTGGCTGTTATACACGATTGCTATATAATGGGAAATTTCCCTGATCCGTATCATACTTTATGCAACAACAAAATGCCATCTGGAGTTTATTTGCATGCGCAAAGTAGGCATATATAGTCAAACAATGGATAAAAAGATAATTAGGCGATGCTGACTCTCACTCACTTCAAGATGAAGTTACCAGTAATAATAATTCGATATTTTGTTGTGTTACCATGACCTACTCTTGAATTCAGCCATGGACATGTTCACCAATTGTTGAAGTTTCTATTTGACGCGTGCACGCTTAACAGGATTTAGTTACTGACCTGACCTCTCCGGCTCTCTTGCCTCTCTTGCCAGATTCCGTGCAAATTGGTGCTATGCTAATCTTGGCTCATCATCACCCGTTTACGTAATTATTAAATACAACAAAGCGTTCCTTTTTGGTTCCTCGTTAACGTATATTATCTCTCCAAAGCCTATAATAAATCATTGTGGGCAGGGAAGTTAATGGGCTTTACATGGAGATGTTTGGGTTATTTGTAGACCAAGCCCATCGTCGAGGTTCAGTTTTGGGCCCCCAGATCATTTGATCACTCTTTATTTAAAGGCAAGTGGGCGACCATTTGTGCCATAAGGTACTAATCTAGATTTATTTCACCGTACACTAGATCAGACAAGGAAATCGACATCTATATGTTTTGATCAACAATTGGAATTGATCCAATTATATGGATCAGAGTCTTGGCAATATTCACACGTTGCCATAAACTTACGTCACAATGAAAATGAAAATAATTATGTAAATATTATGAAATATATTCAAAGTTACCTGCATTGTTAAAAAGTCCCTGCTCATGAATAGATGCTATTAATTTTAGAGTATCAACGACTTTAATTAAATTCGTTACCAAAAAAAAAACAGCTTTCATTAAATAGGATTGTCACCTCTATGTAACAGTCTATGATGCACAGACATGTGCGACGTGCCTCCGTGCCGTGTTCGAGCGTGTCGGACACGCTCGGACACGCGGTCAGTATATCGGATTTCCTGATATGTTGTCAATTTTTTTGGACACGTCTCGCCACGCGTGTCGGAGGGAAGCGAGGGCGAGGGAGCAGAGACGAGGCCGCGACCGACGGAGAGTCCGCGACGGCGAGAAACCGCCAGAGAAAGAGTAGAGACCGAGGCGAGGGCGGCCACTGTGATGCTGATCGGCGACGAGGCGCAAGTGAGGAAGGGCCGAAGGCGAGGCGGAGGAGGAGGAGAAGGATCGAGAAGAAGAGAGGAAGGGGGTCGTACGGAGAGGGAGGGGGTCGTGCGGCGAGGAGGCGGAGAAGGATCGAGAGGAAGAGGAGAGGAAGGCGTCGTGCGGTGAGCGGCGAGCGGCGAGCGGCGAGGAGAAGGAGAAGGGGGCGCTAGTTAGGGTTTTGGAAACTCAAAAAGATTAAATAAAAAGAGGGACTCTGGGGTGAAGTGACAGCCTGTCACGTGGGGGGAGAGGAAAACAGTGAAATAAATGTGAAAGAGGGACTCTGGGGTGAAGTGATAGCCTGTCACGTGGGGAGAGGACAAAAGTGAAATAAATGTGGGGCGGGGGAAAGAGTCTGAGATGGGGAAGGGAGGAAAAAAAAAATTGAAATAAATTTGGTGGTGGGGGAAAGTCTGACGTGGGGGAGGGGAGGGAAAAAAATTGAAACAAATTTTGGGGTGAGGGGAAATAAACGAGGGAAAGAAGGGAGTGGGGCTTGGCGGTGAACCCTCGAGGAGACCTTTTTTTTTTTTTTAATCGAAAAAATGAATAAATGAGATTAAAAAATAATTTTCAAAAATAAAAGTACTAAATTTTAAATGATGATAAATTTTGATCATTATAAAACATCATTGATTTATTTAAAGAAGTTGATTCTAATTTTTTGTTAGTCATAAGTTTTATCAATAACTTTTGTTAAAGTTAAAAATATATTTCCAATGAATTGATTTATTAATATTATTAGTGTAAATTTATTGTAGGCTATTTTTAAAATTAATTATTTATTTATGAATTTGAATCAAATTAATTAAAAATAAAAATATTCATTTAATATGGAACGTATTTCAACGTGTCGAAATTCTTTATTTTTGAGAAATGACGTATCATGTCGTATCATGTCGCGTATCCATACTACATAGGTAACAGTCATAAACTCAAAGTGAAGTGTCACATGACAATTATTGGAGCAAACATTCAGTCAACTTAGATTTTAATGATATAGGTAATAGCTTATTAAGTGCCCTTCAAATTAGTGGACAAATTTTACAAGATTAGATAACCAAACTTTTAGAGAAGAAACTAATGTATCTAGTTTACTCATTAACTCCATGTTAAGTACATAAATATTGTGAGCCAAAAAAAAAAAAAAGTACATAAATATTGCTGGGATATGGAGTCCTCTTGTGATATTCTGTCATTGACTCATGAGGTACAAGACTTCCATGGAAGAGAGAATACGATGAATTCATCTTGGGTTCGCTCTCCCATTATATTAGGCCAAACATTATTTTTTGGCGGGCGAGGATAAATGCAGAAAATAAGTAGCAACAAGTTGACAAGGTCCTCACGCCACGTTCGAAATTAACTGACATTTGGAGGACTAGAGGAAGCAAAGCAGCTGCCAGATATGTGGTCCATAAACCTCACACCATGCAAGCGTAAACTTTTCCAACGAAGGATATTTATCCTGACAGATGAGATTTGCAGAGTGGTCGGTGGACGCGATAATGCATTTCTTGTAGCCCTACGTGGAGATTGACTGTTAGGTTGGACTCAAACGAGGTGCATCTTATATAATATTGACACACGACACGACATAACACATCGACACGTTATTTTTTTTTAAAAATAGAGAATTTCGACACGTTGGGACACGTTATATATTAAATAAATATTTTTATTTTTAATTAATTTAATTCAAATTCAATATTTTTATTTTTCGAAATTATTTTTTAATCTCATTTATTTATTTTTTTGATTAAAAAAAAAATCTCCACTAGAGTCCACCCCACTCTCTTCTAGTTCTTTCCCTTGTCCATAAACCTCACACCATGCAAACGTAGACTTTTCCAATGAAGGATATTTATTATGATACATATTTGCAGAGTGGACGATGGACGCAATAATGCATTTCTTGTGGCCCTACATGGAGATTGGCCGTTAGGTTGGACTCAAACAAGGTGCATCCTTTACAGCACTGACACGCGACACGGACATAACATGACACGACACGTCGACACGTCATTTCTTAAAAATAGAGAATTTCGACACATTGGGACGTTATATATTAAATAAATATTTTTATTTTTAATTAATTTAATTCAAATTCAGTATTTTTATTTTTCGAATTTATTTTTTAATCTAATTTTTTTATTTTTCCAATTAAAAAAAAATCTCCACTAGAGTCTAGCCCACTCTCTTCTTGTTCTTTCCCTTGTCCATTCCCCCCCCCCCCCAACCAATAATTTTCTTTCCCTCCCCCACCATCGTCCACTTCCCCCATCCACAAATTTATTTTTCTTTCCCTCCTTACCACTGACAAACAGGCTATCCCTGTCCCTTCCCCTCCCCCCAAAAAAAGTGATGGCCCATCAAAAACCCTAGCTCCACACGACCCTTCAGCTTCTCCTTCCTCGCGAGCTCCTCTTCCTATTGCCTTCGGCCCTTTCTCCCTCGTAGCTGCAACCTCGTCAGATCTAGGGGTGAGCAGCGGTCTAGGGTCGACCCTGGACCAACCCAACCTTGCCGGTCCTGGTCCGGTTTTCAAGAGGATTGGGTCGGTCCTTGATCCTGAAATTCTATGATTAATACTGTGCGGATTGGTCCTCAGTCCTGAGAGTTTTGGGTCGGTCCAATCCTGGACCAACTCTGTATATTATATTATATTATTTATAATTCTTTTATATATTCAAACCTAAGTAAAATGTACATTACATTATATTATATTATTTATAATTCTTTTATATATTCAAACTTAAGTAAAATATTTGTTCAAAAAAAAAAAAAAGAACCTAAGTAAAATGATGTTAAAATTGTTGACTCCTCAGGCTCACAGTCACGGACAGACGGCATCCAATTCCAAAAGGCGTGAAGTTTACTCCGTAAAGGTAAAGGTCTTCACGGCGTCCTCCACAGTCCAGAGTATGTTCTTCAATCTTCACCGTGAGGACCAAGGAGTCCTCATAGTCACGGACTCACAACGTCCAAAACAGCGCGAAGTTTACACCATAAATCTCCTCACGGGTTCCTTCCCCAAAGTATCCATTCTGTCTTCCTTGTTCTTCAATTTGTCAAAATCAAAAGTAGCAACATTCCGCTTGCCTCTGGTTGCCCACACCGCTCACCTCTGACTGTGTGTGCCACTCGCGCCGCTCGCCACTCACCGCTCACCACTCGCCCTTTGCTGTTGTTGCTGGCCTCACTCAACGCTCGCCACTCACCACTTGCCGCTGGCCTCGCTCAACGCTCGCCACTCGCCTCGCTCAAGGCTCATCGCTCACTGCTCGCCTCACTCAACGCTTGCTACTTGCTAGTTGACGCTCGCCCCACTCAATGCTCGACACTTGCCACTCGCCACTTGCGCTGGTTGCCTCGCTTATTGCCGAGTAAATCAGAAGGAAAAAAGAAGAAGCCCTAACTAGAAACCCTAACGCTCGGCTCACCCTTGCTTTCCGAACACAACTTGGCTAGTGAGTTCTACTTTGTGCTTCATTTGAGATTTTCAATGCTCTTGATTTGTGTTGAATTTTTATTTTTCCACGTTTGCTTCACGTACGTGATCAATTTGGCTGGGTATTAGTCCCTGTGACCTCCCCTTTTGGACCCTCGATTGATGGGGGTGATTGCATTCGATGTGTTCTTTCTAGGCTTTTCTTTCCTTTTTTGGAGATGGGTTTTAGCTTTGATCGGAGAACTGAAGTAGCAATCCATCTTGATTTTAACTGAAGTAGCAATCGAACCGTATTGATGTCATGTTTTTAAAATCTAGATCGTTGCATGTTGGAACAACAAGCTCGATAAAGACACGAGCTTGTAATTTATGAGCTGAAATTAGGTAAAAAAATGTCAAAGTTTTGCTGGAAAAAGAAAGGAAATTTTGGTGCATATGTCTTGGTATTTATAGTTTAGTTGCACAATACCGCATTGTTGATGGATGTGTAATTTGAATTTGTAGGTTTGCTTTTTCAGGGAGTATAAAAAACAAGACGAAAAAAATTATTGATCGGTCTCGGGTTGACCCTGGAACTGGACCGAACCCATTGGGTCGGTCCTCGGTTTTAAAAATTGAGGACCGATACTGTATGAGTTGGTCCTAGGGTTAAGGGGTGGCCCGGACCAACTCGGACCATGCTCACCCCTAGTCAGATCCATCGCAACATCACAGTGGCGGCCGTCTCTTGCCGTCGCGAGCTCGCTGTCGCTCGTGGCCTTTGCTCCCTCGCCTCCACTCTCTGTTGGACACACGTCGACACGCGTGTCGATAAAAATTGACCACGTGTCCGACACGTGTTTGTCGGACACGACACGGAAGCACCGACAATGTGTCCGTGCTTCATAGGGTGCATCTGTATCGATGACGATAGTAATGGTTTTGGATTCTGACAATGGTACGTCTTGTCACGAGGTGTGGGGTTAAAATAGATGCGATAGTATATGCTAAAGCCATTTCAATGAAAATTGTAGGAAAATTATCTAAAATGTCATAAATATAATACATTTATATTAATTCAATTCTAAATCTTTTAATTATGTCAATTGAATCCTAAACATTTTCATATTTTTTCAATTGATGTATCCAACTTATTTTGGTTGAAAATAATGGATAATTTTTAATAATATTTTAATTTATTTACTTTTCTTTGTTTTTCTTTTCTTTTGCTTTTTTCCTTCTCTTTCTTCCTCCCCTAACTAATCACTAGGCTTTGGCAATGGCCAACAATTAGCTGGAGGCGATGGCCAATGACCTCACCCTTGTCAGTAGCTAACTAATTGCTAGGCTTTGGCAATGGCCAACAATTATCTGGAGGCGATGGCCAAAATGACCTCACCCTTGTCAGTAGCTGGCGGGGGCAAGTGGAAGGACGTTAAATAAGCAATAAGTGGAAGTACAAGGAGCAATACATAATAAGAGTGAAGATGGAGAGGAAGATGGTGATTTGGTTGTTGTCAATGAGAAACTGGATCAATAAAGGTGAAAATGGCGTGGGTGCTTGCTTCAACACGGCCACTATTCTATTTTATAATGTGAATAGGAGTTTAAAAAGCATGAGTTCAAATTGTTGAATTTTGACAAAGGAACCTTTCTCTACATGACACCTATAAAACAAGACCAAATGAGATGTGTCGACTCTTTCGAGTAATCTTTTTTGCTCATTATTTGATTATTTCTCATCATCAAAGTCCTTATTGGAATTTTCTCAACAAAATTGGGAGACCATGTATGTTTTAAGGTTTTCCTAATGACTGGAGAAGTTGAGCATGACATCGCGTGCCCTCTACTTTTTGGGGCCCAATGCTAGCTAAGTATGTTGAAACAACTTTAATTAATTGGATGGAGTGGTACATTACAATTAAGGATCGATTTCCTTCTTGACATCAACATGACATCAATGCAATCGTGCTACAAATTAGCAGCCTAAGGGTAGAATAATCAACTCCAAATTGTAGCTTTCACGGGGAATGTCAGGTGCATTATGGCCAATTTTCTCTCCACCCAAGATGCTCTGGTCGATTTCGGCAAGTTGCTCTGGTCGATTTCGGCAGCAGACTCCTCCATTAATTCTTTAGCGTTAAGTTTCACTCCCACCCCTCGCCCTATTTAACCACCCCAAACTTACTCAACGTCGCATATCGCCACCCCAACAATGGCTCTCGACATCCTCTTCACATGGCTTGCTCTTTCCCTTCCTCCTCTCCTCCTCCTCCTCCTCCTCCTCCTCCTCTCAGCGAAAAAGCTCAACAACAAAAAGAAGAACCTCCCTCCAGGGCCTCCACGACTCCCCATCATAGGCAACCTTCACCAGCTCGGCCACTTGCCTCACCAATCTTTGTGGAAGCTCTCCCAACAGTATGGCCCCGTCATGCTCGTCCACCTCGGTGGCATCCCCACCGTCATCGTCTCCTCCCCCAGCGCTGCCAGGGAGATCCTCAGGACCCATGACGTCAACTGCTGCAGCCGCCCTCGACTGGTCGGCACGGGACGCCTCTCCTATGACTACCTTGATATCGCCTTCGTTGAGCACGGCAATTATTGGAGGGAGGTGAGGAAGATCTCCGTGCTTGAGCTGTTTAGCACCAAGCGAACCGAGTCCTTCCGGTATGTCAGGGAAGAGGAGGTCGCTTCTATGATCGATTCGATTGCAAAGTCAGCAAATAGCGGAACTCCAATCAATATGAGCGAGAGGTTCATGGCTTTGACAGCTGACATCACTTGCAGGTGGGGCCCAGTGGTGTAGTTAATAAGTCGCATCGACTAAGTTACTACTTGAATCGACTCAATTCTTCGAGGATTGACATTATATTGAGCCTGGATCTTTGAACTCAAGTTCAACTTGACCATGATTTCTAGATTTGGACCTGTCTATGCTTAGTTAGACTCGATTGGGCTTACGATCTACCCTGCTTATTTAGCTATCACCAATATTCAATCTTTATTTTAGCCAATGCTCCAACAAGGAAACTCAGAGTCAAACTCAAAAAGAATTGAAGCGAAACTTGTCCAGCCTCATCGCCAAGCATGAACCGCCAACAAGTAACTTTGACTTGTTTGCACACCTTACATGCAGGGTCGCATTTGGGAAGGCGTTTCAGGGGACAAAGTTCGACGATGGAAGGTTAATGCATATGGTTCACGAAGCGTTGGCGATGCTGGGAAGCTTCTCGGCATCCGATTTTTTCCCCAGATTCGGCTGGATTGTGGACAGGTTCACAGGGCTTCATTCCAGGATGGAGGAGACCTTTCGCAACTTGGATGCTTTTTATCAGCAAGTGATTGAAGAGCATCGGAACGCAAATAAGAGCAACGAGGAAAATGAGGACATTGTCGATTTGCTGCTGAAGATGGAGAGGGATCAGACTGCCCTCGCGACCATTCGATTCAAGGAAGATAACATCAAGGCCATCCTGATGGTACGTCGTAGGATCTCTTGCATTTTCCCCAAAGCAGATCATATACACAATTGAGAAACAAACTTGAATGTCTAATATGGCAGGATACAATTCAAGAACTTCCAAAATGAATATTCTGTCCTCTTTCTTGGACATAAAAGCGTCATCGAGAAATTGATGTACTAATTTTTTTTAATGAATCGTGACTTCATGTGTACTCTCAGGATATATTTCTAGGTGGAGTGGACACAGGTGCACTTACGCTGGACTGGGCAATGGCCGAACTTGCCAGGAACCCGAGGGTGATGCGAAAAGCTCAAGAAGAGATTCGAAGTTGTGTTGGAAACATGAAACAGGTCGTGGTAGACGACCTTCACAAGCTCAAATATCTTAAGTTAGTACTCAAGGAGTCAATGAGGCTACACCCTCCAAGTGTACTACTTATCCCAAGGGAAACAATGGGCCACTTCAAGCTGTTTGGCTATGATATCGAACCAAAGACCCGTGTCCAGGTCAACGTGTGGGGCATCGGGCGGGACCCAAGCCTTTGGGAGCGTCCAGAGGAGTTTGTGCCGGAGAGATTTGAGGATAGTCCAATCGATTATAAGGGGAATCATTTTGAGTTGTTGCCATTCGGAGCGGGCCGGAGGGGATGCCCAGCGATTTTGATGGGGATGGCAACGGTAGAGTTGGCGCTTGCCAATGTCTTGCACTCTTTTGATTGGGAATTACCGGAGGGGATGAAAGAGGGAGATGTGAGCATGGAGGAAGGGCCTGGCCTGACCGTGTTCAAAAAAGTGCCTCTTACTCTGATGCCGGTTAGGCCATCGCATGAAACCAATGTATGACAAAATCGCACTCAACTTGAAACATTGTACACTATGATGATAATGATCAAGTGTACGAACTGTGACTAGAGAAGAAAGATTATCAATTGAGCGAGTCACTTTTTTATTAACATACTGATTTTTGTATCCACTGAAGTCCAAATTAGTTTAAGAGTTGAAAGTCTTCTAGTTGCATATGTTAATCCAACATTGGAAATTTTTAAGGTCACGACACTCCTGAGAAAGAGGGTAATGCCTCTCAAGAGCACCTGTGGCGTGCCATTAGAAAGTCTGGTCATATCAAGGGTCTAGCTTTTATTCAATTAAAGCATACTTGTAATTAAGTAAAATAAGAAACAAATATATTAAAAAGAATATCTATCTCTTAAGCTTGGAAGATGACGAATTGTAAATAATTTCGCCCTATACACTAAAAAATGGCCATTTAATTGAATGAGAATTCATGCCTTTTAAGGTCCAAACTCCAAATCCCAAATAAACATCAATAAATGACGATTTGTGGAATAGAAGGTTTGAAATTTTTTGCTTAGTAGTGACTAGTTATCTAGGGCGTTTTTTCCTTTACATAAGGAGTGTTATCACAAAAACTCACAGTTGCTTAGCATACGCCCAGGCCCTTGATTTCCAGACAATCGCATACAATCTTGATGGAGAAAAGTTGTTATGAAATCTAAAGAAGTTGTCTTAGTCTTCGTGCAAAGACAACTTTATTACAATGACCTTGAAGAGCCATCGTCCCAGTAATCACACGGTTATAATAAAATGAGAAATCATTGTAATCCGATGTCATTGGTCAATAGCTCTTACAAGATCGTATATAACAGCTGTTTAGCATGTGTGTCATACTTTATGCGACAGAAAATGCCATATGGAGTCTCATGGATAATAGGGGTGTACAACCGAATTGGATCAACTCGATTCTCGGATCGGCTCACTCGGAAAACAGGGTCGGGAACCGGTTCCGGTTGAAACCAGTCCGAGAACTGGTTCCCAAAGTTCAGACCCTGTTTGAACTGGTCCGAGAACCGGTTTTGAGGGAATACCTGATATAGCTAGAATAAGTACATAGAGGGGGGTGAATAGTTATATAAATGATTTTTCTCGATAAATTCACAATACTAGACAGTTGATAGATTTGAGACAAACAATAATCAAAGTAAGACTGAGAGAAGGGAAGAGAAAATTGAACACGCGGTTTATAGTGGTTCGGCTTATTTCAACCCTACATCCACTCTTTTGCACTGACAACCTATTGGCTGGATTCCACTATGAACAAAGATATGTTACAGCGTTGTTCTCCCTTGATTTCTCGGTGTAGATGATCTACCACACTAGCTCAAGGTATCACTAAGTATAGACACTCTTTGTGTATACAACTTCGCTCAAAATGTATCGACTAATAATCAAGGTACTTCAGACTCTGGAATTTGTCTATCAATCATACACTAAAGTAACTAGAACGTCTTCCTTTTATACTCCTTTATGCCATCATACCCGTTGGCACTTACCAAAGGAATTCCTCCAATCTACCCGTTGGACGGAATCAATCAAGAAGATCATTCGAGCTATTAAAGGAACCTGACGATAGCCCATCAATCCTATTCGCCCATACAATCAAGATCTTGGTTTCCAAGAATAGAACCTTCCAAGAATACTTCGTCGACCATCGGATCTTCAAACGATCTTGATTACGAATGAAAGAATCCGTTATGATTTATCCAGCCAAGAGATCTTCTCCAGAGGATAGAACTAAATCCTCAACCAAATACTTCGGCTCTGGATAGTCTTCGTCACTGGATTAGAAAAACTGTCAATGAGAATAGTCTTGAGTCTTGAGTCTTGAGTGATGAGTCTGGTGATCTGAAAGTCTTCAGACTTTAAACAGAAGGCTTGCAAATATCCAGACTAGACTGATAGAAACGTTTTGTCAGCTTCAAAATATTTTGGAAAGATTTCTCCAACAATCTCCCCCTTTTTTATGGTGACAAAACTTTCCTGTAAATTTGAACAACTTTGACCTGCAAAACATTACTCAAGCAATATGGCTATCTCATAAAGATTAATAAAATCAACCGGACTCGCATCCACGTAAAATCGGTTAGTCTTTCATGAGTAAAACCATACAACAACACTTGATATAAATGCAAACAGTTAAGTATCAAAATCCACACCCAAGTCAGTCAAATTTAAGTTCACACCCAAGTCATACTAAAAAACAAACATTCAAACACACAAAAGAAATTTAAAGTCAAAGTTTAAAGAGTTCAAATTGCAATTCTCCCCCTTTTTGTCATCATTAAAAAGGTGAGAAAAGAGTCAAGTCCGCTTGGGAATGCGCACAACTGAAATCTCCCATCGACTGTACGATGCCTTCCAGCCTCTTCAAGTCTTCCCGTAGATGAGCCACCTCTTCTCCTTTGGCATTGGCTTGAATTTGAAGAGTGAGGTCTTTCATTTGATCCGCCGGGGTAAATGAAGATGCTTGTCCAAAGCATTCTTCAGGACTTGAAGTTCACAGTCCAGAGCATAAATTTGACCCTGCATTTCCAGAAGAACATCAAGGATACGACGAAAATCTGCTGTATTGTCCGTCTGTGTGCTCGCATTTGCTCTCTCGGATGGAGTGAAGTCAAACGATGGAGCTTCGGTGTAATTGAGCAGATTTGGTGTGGACGTATCATGTCCTTCCTCAGGCATTTGAGTAGCCTGAAAATCTTCTGGATTTGCTGGTGAGCGACTCACACCTTCAGCATGTGGTGTAGTCCTTCCTTGCTCGCCATCTCCCCCTGTCTCTAGGACCTCAATTGGGGAAGAGTGATGGTCATGCTCTTTGGCGTCTTGATTCCCTTTCTCTCCGGCTTCATCTGCAGACTTTTCTTTCACTGCTTCTCTTTCTTCTTCAGCTTCTTTCTCTTTGTCTTCTTTCTCTTTCTCTTGCTGTTCCTCCGCTTCTCTGTTCTTTGCTTGTCCCTCTTCTTCTCTCTGTTCTTTTTCCTCTGCTTCTTTTTCTTTCATCTGTCGTTCTGTTGATTCAGGTACAGAACGTCTGGTCATTTTCAATGCGAGATAGTGAGATCTTCCTCTTCATCTTCATCCTCCAAGATAAGAGTTCTTTTCGTTTGGATGGAGCACCCATGGGCTTCTTCCCTTTTCTCTTTGATGCGAAGATGCTTTGGAGTCTTCACTTTGAACATCTCCATTGCCTTATTAAGCTCTTTCAGATGCATTTTTGTCACCATTTTCAAACCCACCACCATTTTGTCGCATGGTCGAACACAAAGAGTATGTGGAGGTTCAATGTTCAAGTGTCTGAAGATCTTGGTCACAAGACCTGGGTAAGGCAATTGGCCCTTGTCCTTCACCATTGCTCTGTACATGTGAAAGAGAATGGTGTGAGGAAGAGAGAACTTCTTCCCTGAATTGATCGCGTACATCAATTTCGCCTCGGAGTTAGACACGTCAGTCTTGGATGTAGACTTTGGCCGATACGAGTTGATCACAATTTTGTGAAGCAAAATGTTGATGGCACTCATTCTTGAGTAGGTAATTCTTCCCTCTCGTATCCCCGTCTTTGACAAGCTCCAAAGTGTGGTACGAGCAATCGAAACTTTGATTGGTTGATAGCGTCCTCTTTCAACTCCGATTATGTCTGCCAACATGTCCACATCTACCACATAGTCTTGGTCTCGAACACTGAAGGATATTCTATTCGCATCTAAAAAGCTAAGATTCGAATAGAAGTATGCTGTCAATTGCGCATAACCGTCTGTGGTATCGGAGCAAAATTGCTCAAGTTGAAGCAGATTGAACTTCTCCCTTAAGTTCACGTTGATGGCATCCAAGAAATCGAAATCAACACTCCTAGGGTTTATCACCCCTCATTTCAACAGTCTGAAAAACAGATTTTCCTGTTCCTTCGATTTAAACAAATCCATCCGTTTTCCTTTCACCTTTGCAACAACACCCATTCTAGGTTGAAATTCAAGGAACATTTTATCATCATCGTTCCCGTCAGTCGGATTCAGTCCTGATACACGAGGGTCACTTGGAATGTTCGCAAGTGCTTCCTCAGCCTTTTCTTTGGGAGCAATTCCCAAATCCTCCATTCGTCGCAAAAAGATATACTCATTCCCATAATTCTTATCTTTAAGGAATTCATCTACGTAGTTCAGCGGAGTCCTAATGCTTTTCATCGCACGATAGAGCTTGTAAATAAAAGAGGGTTTTTGAACTCTTACAGAGTCTGCGTCCTCGATTATTTCTTCCTTCGGTTGTTGACCTGCACCTTGTGGGGTAGATGGTGAAGAGTGACGTGGTGGAGAGTGAATCGGGCTCTGTTACTGACTCGATAAATCTTCCTCTTCGGTGAGATCGAAATGGGTAGGCCCCTACCTAATTCTCTGTGGTCCCCTGTTCGCGATTCTTGAAGACTTTTTCGAAGAAGACATCCTTCCTTGTCGTTGAAAGATTCCTTTACTCGCTTTCCCAAGAAAAGATGACAACTTTCTCGAAGATGAACACGAAGTAGAGACAGGATTGGGAGGATAATGCCTTTTTAGGGTTTTGAAGTTTAATCGAGAAAAACTGTATATATATATAACTCAGTTTAAGAAGGAAAAACCAATCGGCACAAAGGAAAATGAATAGACGCTTCTTTTGAAATCGATAACTGCCAAATATAAGTTAATCTTTTTGAAAAGACAAGATTCTGATTTTCATGGAAATTAACTGAACTAAAGATCGTACCTTTTCGAGATTGAATATAATAACAACTTACAGTCTATAGCCATGAACGTCTGAGTCTGAGGGTTGGAGAGTCTCTAGACTTTAACTTCCTCAAGTTTCAAAATGTTGAGTTTGGAACGGATAAAATCGAACTGATTTTTCTCCAAAGGCTTTGTGAATATATCCGCTAGTTGGCTCTTTGAATCAACAAATTGAATCGAGATTTCTCCATTTTGAACATGATCTCTAATGAAATGATGTCGAATCTCTATATGCTTTGCTCTTGAGTGAAGGATTGGATTTTTTGTGAGATTGATTGCGCTGGTGTTGTCACATCTAATCTCTGTGCATGAGTCTTCAATTCCAAAGTCTTGTAACTGTTGTTTTATCCATAGAATTTGCGAACAGCAACTTCCAAGAGCTACATACTCTGCTTCTGTTGTTGAGAGAGCCACAGTGCTTTGTTTCCTTGAAAACCAAGACACTGTCCTGCTTCCAAGCAACTAGCAAGTTCCCGAAGTGCTTTTTTTCGTCAACTCGCAACCGGCCGATCGCGCTCGAATATCCAGGAAGATTAAAGTCTCTCTTCTTAGGATACCAAAGACCGATGCTTGAGGATGAAGCAACATATTTAATAATACGTTTCGCAGCACTGAGATGGGATTCTCTAGGATCTGATTGAAACCTAGCACAGATGCATACACTCAACAAAATGTCAGGTCTAGAAGCAGTAAGATAAAGAAGTGAACCAATGATGCTCCTGTACAGCTTTTGATCAACTTTCTTCCCTTCTTCATCTTTGTCTATCTTCAAAGAACTTGACATCGGTATGTCAGTCTTTTTGCACTTTTCCAGTCCAAATTTTTTGACAAGATCATTAGCATATTTTTCTTGATGAATAAAAGTTCCTTCCTTCAATTGTTTTATTTGGAGTCCAAGAAAGAATGTTAACTCTCCCATCATACTCATTTCAAACTCATCCTGCATAGACTTAGAAAATTTCTTGCACATAATTTCATTAGAGGATCCAAAAATAATATCATCCACATATATTTGAACAAGTAAAAAGCTTTTGTTTTCCTTTTTGATAAATAGAGTAGTATCTACTTTACCTTTGACAAAACCATTCTTTATTAAGAACTTACTTAGTCTGTGGTACCAAGCTCGAGGTGCTTGCTTTAAATCATACAAGGCCTTTTCGGTCCCGAAGACCGAGTCCGGCTTCTTTGGGTCTTCAAACCCTGGTGGTTGTTCTACATAAACTTCCTCATGGATAAATCCATTTAGGAAGGCACTTTTGACGTCCATTTGGAATAACCTGAAATTTTTATAACAAGCAAACGCAAGTAATAGTCGAATAGCTTCTAACCTTGCTACTGGTGCGTAAGTCTCATCATAGTCTATTCCTTCTTCTTGCGTATATCCCTTGGCCACGAGTCTTGCTTTGTTTCGTATGACTTTTCCTTTCTCATTCATCTTGTTCCTGAACACCCATTTAGCTCCAATAATAGTTTTACCTTTTGGTTTAGATGTCAGTTCCCAGACATCATTGATGTTGAACTGTCTGAGCTCTTCTTGCATAGCTTCAATCCAACTTTCATCAGATAAAGCTTCTTCTATGCTTTTTGGTTCAATTTCAGAAATGAGAGCCACAGCACTAGACTCTTCACGCCTTTTGGATCTGGAGCGAATTCCTTCATTAATTTCGCCGATAATGAGATCTTTGGGATGATTGGACTTATGCTTCCAGTTACTGGTTGATTTGTCTGGTTGATGATCTCTTTCTTTATTTGAATCCTCACGAACAGCTTGATGCTGGTCTTCTAGAGTCTGAGATGCTTCTTGAGTTGTAAGCTTTGGAAGGTCTGGAGCAGGTTCAGACTCTTCATGATGAGTTTGACTGGATTCATCTTGCGTAGAGTCTTGAAATTTGACATTTATTGGCTCATCCATAGATTGGCTCTTCTTGTTATAGACTCTGTAGGCTTTGCTTGATGTAGAATATCCAAGGAAGATGCCTTCATCTGATCTTTCTTCAAACTTACCAACTCGATCTTTAGCATTTTTCAATATAAAGCATTTGCAACCGAACACATGAAAGTATGAAACAATAGGCTTCTTACTTTTGAATAACTCATAAGGGGTTTTTTCTAGAATAGATCTTAAGAAGACTCTATTGATGATATAGCATCTTTGTTGAAAAAAGCTTCGACTTCAGCCCAAAATCGTGAAGAAATCTTACTTTCAATTAAAAGAGTTCTAGCCATTTCTTGAAGAGATCTATTCTTTCTTTCCACAACTCCATTTTGCTGAGGAGTATATGGAGAGGAGAACACATGCTTAAAGCAAGATTCATCACAAAATTTTGTAAAATCTTGATTTTCAAATTCACCTCCATGATCTGTTCTTATACTTGAGATAACACATCATTTTTCATTTTGAACCTTTTTAGCAAATTTTTCAAAATAAGAGAAGGTTTCGGACTTACTTGCAAGGAAATATACCCAAGTAAAGCGGGAGTAATCGTCCACAATTACTAGGCAATATTTCTTACCTCCAATGCTCTGGGTTCTGGTTGGTCCGAAGAGATCCATATGCAACAACTGTAGTACATGATTAGTGGAGACATGATTTATTGGCTTAAATGAATTTCTTACCTCGCTTTCCCGAGAGAATACATGGAGTGCATGGATTAGACTTTTGGTATGGTAATTTGGGTAGACCTCGAACAAGCTGCTTTGTAGAGATTTTGCTTAATTGCTTCATGTTGATGTGACCAAGCTTTCTGTGCCATAAGTTTGCTTCGTCTTGAATTGAGATTAAGCATTGCGATTCATCCGGTTTCACATCTAAGAGATAGATGTTTCCATGCCTTCTACCCATGAAAGATCGAGTAGAGTCTTTTTCTTGGTTCGAGAACATATTCCTTCTTGAAAGAAGATCTTAAAACCAAAAGTATCACACGGTTGACTCGATCCGAGAAGATTGTAATTGAGTCCTTCCACTAGGGAAACATTACTTATTGTGAGATTTCCAATTTTCACAGTTCAAAATCCCACAATACTTCCTTTTCTTTGTTTCCTCCAAATGAAACTTTTCCACCATTTACTTGAACAAGCTTTATGAAGCAATTTGAGTCTCCTGTCATGTGTCTTGAGCATCCACTTTGTCAAGATACCACTTTACCTTTTTCTTGACGGAGACCCGCATTTAAAAGAGAGTCTCAAACTTTTCTCGGTACCCAAATTTTCTTGGGTCCTTTGGTGTTAGTAAGATAAACAAGATCGCCCATACTTTCTTAATGATTTCCAAACCATAGGACACTCTTTTTAAAAGTGATCCGGACTGTTGCACTTTGAACACCTGAGAGCATTTCGACCTACAGACTTTACAAAAACTTTCTTAAAATGATTTTTGTAAGCCTCTCTCGAGGGCCTTTTCTTAATTCTTTCTTTTACTTTAGGAAAATCAATCAAGGGAATTGTTTCGCTGTCATACCTAGACCGGACTTATTGAAGTAAGGTCTTTGAGCGAAAAAAAGAATTTTTCAAGTTTTTCGGACCCTATTGAAAATTTCTTTGAAATATTTGATAAGTCAGTTTTTAAAATGGCATTTTCTTTCAAAAGATTATCTTCATTTTCTTTAAGAGTGGAAACATTCAAGTTCAAATTTTTAACTCTTTCTTCTAAAACGTTTTCCTTTTGTTTTAGAGTTGAGTTTTCCTTTTTAAGTTCGGAGATTCTTTTGAGAGAAGTCTTAAGACTAAAACACAGTTCATCAATATATTTAGAAACCTTGACAGGAATTTTAAAATCACTTACCTCAAATTCACCTTTGTCCGAGTCGATCCGAAGTTTGAGTCTCGAGTCCGATTGTGCCATCGGACATAGGTTGGCATACTCATTATCACTTTCTTCACACTCGTATCACTCCGGGTTTCGGCTTTGAGAGCTTTTCGAAACTTTTCAGCTTTTCCTCTCTTCTTCTTGTAAGAGGACGGTTAGTCCGATGTGTCCCTTTTTCTTACATTCAAAGCAGACTACATCTTTGTTTGGTTCCTCATCATCAACAGACTTGGTCTGCTATCTTTGAAAACTTTGTTTCTTTGAGTTAAACCTTCTTCATTTTCTATTCAGTTTTCTGAATCTTCTTATCATGAGAGCAAGCTCCTCATCATCCATATCATCTTCAGAATCTGTATCATCAAAATCATCATTTGATTTTAATGCAATGAATTTCTTACCTTTTGGATCTTCGTCTTCATTAATTCGTTCCACTTCATAAGACTGAAGAGTTCCAATCAGCTCGTTGACAGATAGTGGCATAATTTTTTGCGTTTCTCTTATTGAAGTCTTTATGTGATTCCAATCCTTGGAGAGTCCACGCAGTAGCTTGTTTACCTTCATGGGATCAGAAATTTTTTGTCCTTGATTCTCAAGACCATTGACAATATCTGTAAAACAGCTAAACATGTCAGTTATAGATTCTCCTAGTTTCATTTTGAAGGCTTCATATTGACCGAGGAGAATGTTAATTCTGGTTTCCTTCACTCGATCTGTTCCTTCATAGGTGATGTGCAATTGATCCCAAACTTCTTTTGCTGTAACACAAGAAAATATTCTGTTATATTCAGTTGGTGACAAAGCATAATATAAAGAGTAAATTTCTTTTGCATCGAGTGCTTGTCTCTTGATTATCTCTTCCCGAGTCATTCCATTTGGTCTCAACAGTTTCTTTCTCTCTTTCGAGAGGCGATGCAATTTGTAGGAGTAATTCCTTTTCTACAACGTCCCATTCCAGAGGATCCTTTGATCATAGGAAGGCTTTCATTTTGTTCTTCCAGATGTTGTAGTCTTTTCCATCAAAGTAGGATGGTCTGGTATTGCTTTGCCCTTCCACCAGCCCTAGTGCTAGCATACTAGCCATGGATCTTTTACTCTGAAGTAAAACACTTCAAATAAAGTGAGTACACGAGCTCTGATACCAATTGATATAGTTAGAATAAGTACCTAGAGGGGGGTGAATAGGTATATAAAGGATTTTTCTCGATAAATGCACACTACTAGACAGTTGATAGATTTGAGACAAACAATAATCAAAGTAAGACTGAGAGAAGGGAAGAGAAAATTGAACACGCAGTTTATAGTGGTTCGGCTTATTTCAAGCCTACGTCCACTCTTCTGCACTGACAGCCTATTGGCTGGATTCTACTATGAACAAAGATATGTTACAGCGTTGTTCTCCCTTGATTTCTCGGTGTAGATGATCTACCACACTAGCTCAAGGTATCACTAAGTATAGACACTCTTTGTGTATACAACTTCGCTCAAAATGTATCGACTAATAATCAAGGTGCTTCAGACTCTGGAATTTGTCTATCAATCATACACTAAAGTAACTAGAACGTCTTCCTTTTATACTCTTTTATGCCATCATACCCGTTGGCACTTACCAAAGGAATTCCTCCAATCTACCCGTTGGACGGAATCAATCAAGAAGATCATTCGAGCTATTAAAGGAACCTGACGATAGCCCATCAATCCTATTCACCCATACAATCAGGATCTTGGTTTCCAAGAATAGAACCTTCCAAGAATACTTCATCGACCATCGGATCTTCAAACGATTTTGATTACGAATGAAAGAATCCGTTATGATTTATCCAACCAAGAGATCTTCTCCAGAGGATAGAACTAAATCCTCAACTAAATACTTCGGCTCTGGATAGTCTTCGTCACTGGATTAGAAAAACTGTCAATGAGAATAGTCTTGAGTCTTGAGTCTTGAGTGATGAGTCTGGTGATCTGAAAGTCTTCAGACTCTAAACAGAAGGCTTGCAAATATCCAGACTAGACTGATAGAAACATTTTGTCAGCTTCAAAATATTCTGGAAAGATTTCTCCAACAATACCCACCCGGGAACCGGATCGACCGAATGGTTCGGGAACCGGTTTGAGAATCGGTTTTTAAGGCAAAACCCTAATTCGTTTCTAACTTTTAGTTTCTATCTTTACTCTCAAGCTCTCACCTCCGTCGATCCATCTAAGCGCTGCGCCACTGACGCTGCTTCCGCTCGCCCACCATCACCTTCCTCTCATGACACCCACAGCAGGGAATGCCCTCGACAACACCGGCTTCGTCAACATCACCGACCTCTAGGGTGGCAAGGTGGGCTTCGGCGCTGTCGCCCCCGGGTCTAAGCTCGAGCATCGCTTAGCCATCCTCGACGCAAGCTTGTGCCTCCTAGCCGGAACCTCCAAGCCGCGGCTTCCCTTTCCTTGAATTCAAGTTTTTGCGGTGAGTTTCCTAGTTTTTGGTTCAACCCGTGTCGATTTCCCAAGGATCCCGGCTCGAGGGCGTGCGAGGCGAGCGGACATAGTCCGATCTATCGATCTCGCCCGCCGTTCGCCCCCCCTCCCCCTCCGGGGAGCCGGGCAGGGGCCCTCAACCGACCTTCTTTTTCCGTGCCTTGCTTTTGCGCTTTTTTCTCATGTTTTGCACGACATACTAAGCCGGGATGTGCGTGTTGGGTTCTCTTATGTTGTCCTTCGCCGATGTTGAGCATTCCTTGCCGACTCGTGTTGAACTTTGATGTGGTTCTAAGCCCTATACTTGTTCGTGGTTTCCTTTCATCTGTCGCCCACCACATGCTTGACAAAATGCCTCTAAGAGTCGATTTAAAATGGTTATGGTTAATTTGGCTATGGTTCATGTGAAATCGATTGAGTAATTGTATATTAAGCCTAGACTCATAGTAGGTTTGACGAGTACTTTATTAAACTTTTATACTTTTATCTTGTCATGTTCTTCGAATTGTGCTCCTCATGATGAATGTTGGTGAGGAGAGTGAGTGAGGGTCTCTGTTATGCATATTACCGAATCTGCAGTGATGTTTGCATTAAACTCGTGTTATGTCCCATTCTTTATAGCCATGTTTTGGGCATTTTTGTGAAGCAATGGGTTCGAGTGTTGAATTGATGAACGATGGTGATATTTCGATGATAGCCGGCGAAGATGGTTTGGTAAAAACTCGGAGTAGCGAGGACAATTCCACTCGTGTTGTGGATGTCTTGTTTTAGATGAAGATGGGTTGTTGATTTTCCTCTAGCGTCTCAATTCTTTAGTCTGATTTTCCTCTAGCGTCTTTTTTTTTTTTTTAGATTTGAATTGTCTTACCAAGGACATTATAATTGGAAAATAAACTTCATTTTGTGGAAACTCCGATTTTGTGGTAAGTAAATAGATTTTATTAAATCATAACTTTTGCATGTCTCTAGAGTATGGATTCTTGTTGATTTTTCTTTATATATGAATTTTAGGTTTTTGTTAGAGATTTTGTACCACATGGAATGCAAGGCCGAAGAAGGAGAAGAAGATCGAGTGCGTCAAGGACAAGGTTGATATGTGATCAGCCAAAAATTGTCCTACAACTAGTTAATTGGCTAAATTGCTAGCTTGTATATTACTGGAATATGAGAAACTCAATGTATCTTGTGAGATCTAGGGATGCGAGATGGTCGAATTATATACTTGGTTGTTTTTTCAAGGGGGGTCCAAATTTTATACATGTTCCCAATGAGTTTGGGCGAAGGATGTGCTTGGTCCGGCCTTTTTTTGTTTCAGCAGACAACTCATCTAGACTTGCTTCTTTAAGGTTAATATAAAGATATAGTAATTTTTATGCAAAACGGGTTCCAATATAAACAGGATCAACCTTGTTCCTGGACCGGAAAACAGGGTGGGTCGGGAATAGGTCCAGGTCTATGACCCTACCCACCCTGGACCTGATCACCCTTAATGGATAAGACACAACGTGGGGGATGATGACTCTTTACCAACTCCGGCTCACTTCAAGTTGGATATAACATTAAAACGCACATGGATGGGCCTTAATGGAATGAGTCCAAGCGTTTTTAGTGGACCGACCTGGCCTTCTCTTGCCAGGTTTACATGCATACTACTTGTCCTGATCTTGGCTCATCATCAGTCGTCAATCTACATATATATATATATATATATATATATATCATATGCAGCTGTCTGTATTTTCTTCCTCTTTGACGTGTTTCATCTCTCCAAAGCCTGCAACAAACCGTTGAGGGCATGGAAGTTAATGGGCTTTACATGGAGATGTTTGGTTCTTCTGTAGGCCCAAGCCCAAGGTCAGGGTTCAATTTTGGGCCCCTGATCATTTGATCGCTCTTTATCTAACAATAAAGCGGAGTCGAGCAACTACTTATACCATAGAATACTTACCTAGATCTATTCATTGTGCACTAAATTGGACAAGGGAATCAACATCGGTAAATTGGACAAGAGATGTGAGTGACGTGAGGTGAGAGAGAGAAAAACAAAAAAAAAAAAAGAGAAAAGAAAAGGACGTGCACTGTGCTTCTTCTTCGTGGGTTCCTTCTCCACGAAGTCGCACGCCGTTCTGCTGCTGCCCACCGCGTCACCAGCCCCTGCCGTGCCCCACTCACCCGTCGTTGCACCGAGCCGACATCTGTAGCTTCACGGCTGTGCCCCCGCCTGCAACCCGACGCCGGAACGCCCGCCGCCCATTGCCACCGGAGCTTCCCCTTCACCTGCGAAGCGCCCGCTCAACCCGAGGCCTACCCCTCCGCCATCGTCATCCCGCCGGCTCTGCCCCCGGACGTGTAGCATCGCGCCTCAACCCTCGGCGCCGCCGGCCCCGTCTTTGTCCAGATCTGCCGCTCCCGCCTCCGCTAGTGGCCCACGAACGCCTACTCCGAAGTAGCTCACCCGTTCGTTGCTCTCCCTTCGCCGATAGCTTGAGTTCATCTCTGCTCCCGCAAGCCGAGCCTCCACTCGCTGTCCCCGAGCAGCACTCGACGCCTTCGTGGCTCCGCCTTGACCGCCCGCCGCAGCAACCTGCATCGGACCGCGATCACCCTCGCCCGCCGCTGCAGATCGCGACTCCAGCACCACCGGAGCTCGTGCACCGCCCGCCGCCGGTGACAGCATCCCCCGCGCCGTTCGGCCCTCGCCGGAGTCCCTGGCGCCGCCGGTGACCGCCCGCCTCCCCCGGCGTCACCCCTGTCTCCTTTACTTACCTAGGTAGTTTTTATTATTTTTACTTTTTACTTTCTTTACAATTTAGTTTATTTTATTTGTTATGTTATTTTTGTTTATTTCATTTGATAGCATTTTTAGTTTAGGTATTTAATTTGTAATATTGGATGTTAATATCTGTAATTTTTGTAGGCACGGATTTTGTTTGGAATTATTATAATTATTAATTTGATCCGAGAGACATTGGATCATTTTTTTAATTATTTTAATTGTTGGGCTTTTTAATGAGATTTTAATTGTTAAATCACAATAATTATTTAATTTGGTCCGTAAGACTATGGATCGATTATAATTATTTTGATATCATTGTTGTGATAATTAGGGCTAGAATAACCGTTAATTTGACCTGTGAGACAACATGCTATTTTTTCGATTATTTTAATCATTCATTGCTTTATTTTGTTGATAGTTTATATTTAATATTTATTTAATAATTACTTATCATTTAAAAAAACTTAAAAAATCAGAAAATCAAAAAATCAAAATTCTACATGAGCATGTAGGTTTTGTAAATTGGAATTTTCTTAGGATTATATTTTTAGGATTGCATTTTAAGGAATAAGTTAGGGTTGAACCTAAATATTTTTTTTAGGGTTTTAAATAATGTTCGCATATTCTAATTATCTCGTTTTTCCAAAAAATAGTTTTCTAATATAGGATAGGGTTTAAGTCAAATTAATTTCTAGAATAAATTAGAAAATTATCCTTTTTTAGATAGATTAATTAAGGTTTTCACAAATTCTGAATTTCAATAAAAAAAATACAAAAATACTAGGTGCATGTTAACTAGTTCGCATAATAGGATTATTTAATCAGAATTTGTTCATTAGTGAAGTTAGGTCATGAGGTGCATAATAATTAGTTTGCGTGATAGGCCCATTTAATTAGGATTTGTATATTAATAAGATTAAGTCATTTAGTTTAAAAATGCATTTTTATAAAAGAATTCTAATTTTTAAGAAAACCCAAAAAATGATTGCTTGCTTTTTGTGATGCAATTTATTTATTTATTATTCTTATTTGAATGTTTTAATAATGGATGAGCACCCGTGTGGTCACCACATTTGCATGATAGTAATTTAGGTTAAAATAAATTAGCTGCCTCCAAAATACATTTTTGAAAATTAAAAAAGAAATGTTGCCGAAAGGGCATTAGAGCATTCTAATGTAATCAAGTTTTCATACCCTTAGGTTGCGCATGACAAAATTTCGAAACAGAAATTGATTTTTGGCCGTAAATCAATTTTTTAATTTCTATTCCTCGGACAAGTTTCTGAGCAAAGAAACTCGTTTGATAACGACTTAAAATTTCTATTTCAAATGTAAATCCGTTTGATAATAGAACAAAATTTCTATTTCTAGGAATAGAAATTGATTAGAGAACAACATAAGAAATCCTCAAATACAAAATAATAGTCGAAATAATACTAAAATAACATAGAAAATCCTCAAATATAAAATAATATTTGAAATAAATACTAATACATTACAAAAGTTGAAAATACAATTTTATGGAATTTCCGTATTATTATCCATTGCCATTTTATTGACAATTGTTTTCCTAAGCGTATTTATTTGGTTTCCCTCCTCGGTCAATGTATCGTTTGCAAGCTTATACTGCGTAGGTTCAGACAAGTACTGCGGAAGCATGAATATGGGTGCCATTAATAGCGCCTATACAACCTTGTCATTTTATCAAAAACTAGTATTATACAAGATTATCAACAAAATAAAATTAATGGTGTAAAGGAATATATGAGAATTCTACCTTAAAGTAACGTTTATGGTTAGGAACCAATCGAGGGAAGGTCGGTTTATTTTGATTCTCGAATTGAATCGTTCGATTGCTCATCCATAATTTCTTTATTGTTGCTCAATGAACCTTTAATGGCCCTTGCATAGCAAAAGAGAGATTCTCTTGAATCTCTTGCCTTCGAATTAAAATTCAAGATTGTGTAACAATCTAATTATTTTGATTTTGCAAGAATTTTGAATCCGTAAAAAAAAAAGGTTAAATTTTTAGGCACGTTTTTTATTCATCTATTACGTAAAAACTTTTTCTTCAACTGGCCATGCGCGTGCCTTTTTTAGGAGGAAAGAGCCCCATTGTTTTTAAGTAAGCATCTAAGAACTTTGGTCGTTTTTGAAAATTAGGGGCCCATTTGATTGCCTTTCATCCTAAAGAGGAAGTTATCAAAAAAAAAATGAAAAAAAATGCAAAAAAAAAAAAAAACACGAGCAAAATAAGAAAAAGAAAATTAGCAATAATTTGTGAAGTTGTGGTTATGAGTAAATTAAGTTAACAAGAAAACGCAAGGTTCTTTTATATGGTTTGATTTCAGTTTCTGATTTCTATTTCAGAAACTAAGAAGTTAAGGGTGCGCATGACAAAATTTCTCGGGAACGTAAATTGATTTGACCAGAAATTGATTTCTCAATTTCTATTTCAGAAACTGAGAAGCTAAAAATTTTAGCTTCTAATTTCTTCTTCAAATCTATTTTTGAAATAGAAATCTGTTTCAAAAATAGAGAAATCAAATTGTGTTACCAAACGGATTTCTGTTTCAAACCTGTTCTGAGGAATAGAAAAACAGAGAAATCAAGAAACAGAAATTTTATCATGTGCAGCCTAAAAATTTCAGCTTCTGATTTCTTCAGTTTCTCTATTTCTGAAATAGAAATCTGTTTCAGAAATAGAGAAATCAAATTACATTATCAAACGAATTTATGTTCCAAAACTATTTCGGGGAACAGAGAAATCAAGAAATAGAAATTTTGTCATGCGCGTCCTTTGTCTCGATTCGTAGGAATAAAATAAATCTCTATTTATTTTAATCAGGTGTCTAATCGACCTACCGTGAACCGATTAGTGGCGACTCCTAGTTAATAATCTTTTGCATGTTAAATATTTGAACTTTAAGTTGCGAATTGGTATGGGCTTGAGAGAGTTCGAGCTAAGTTTAAAGACTTAGTAGTCCATTAACCTAGTTTTAGGTGGTGCACCCGAAATTTAGGTCGCAACATGTGCCAAATTATGACACTCTAGGGGTTCGCACATCCTTTATTATCTAAAGGTAAGTTTCTAATATTTTAGTGCTTGTAACTTTTTTGGGACAAGATTTTTTTTTCTTTTTTTTTTCTTTTGGGTTCGAGACAAGATATTAACTAATATAGAAAAAAATTCCGTTGAAGAAAGGGTAGATAAGGCAACTATAATCATCAACTCCCTCTAGGCATCATCATTAGGATTACACTCTCATAATCTCATTACATAATGTTTAGTTTTTGTTTTAAATACTTCACTATACCTGCAATCTGAAGGTTTGAGGCTTGCAAGTGCATCACTATAGCCCCATCAAGTTACTAATAACGAATGCCTTTTCACACAAAGTATGTCATAGTTAAGTAACTAAACACGAGCCCTCTCGTCATTCATTTTATAATATTTGATCCCATGATATTTATTATTTATCTACAATGCAAGGATCTACTTCCATTTTTAGGCTCATGGCAACATGAAAACCACCATATTGTATTTTGGTGAAATGGCACAAGCGGTCCACCTAGTTTTTACCATAAATTCAAAGCCATCCCACAATTACTTTTTTTTTTCCCCAAAATGGTCCTTACTTTCTAAAAAGTGTCATTATTATACTTAGGTTAAACTTGGCCACCGGAGTGATAAGTTGGCAGTCAAGAAAAAGAGGTGGCAATCTGCGAACACATCTCACCGTTCTTAGTGATACATATTTTTGCTGATGTGGTCACAAAAATTAAAAACCAAAAAGTGGACGAGGGACTCGGTGGCTGCAAGACCGCCACCGCAGCAGGGATCTTGCCATCTCAATTTAATCTCAGTTGCAAGCCGACGATGGTCGCCTTTCAACGGCGACCACCATGACAATGGCCTCAAATCCTGCAGGCACGCATAGAAACAGAGGGCACAACGCCGGTTGAAATTTCAAGCTGAGTCGTGCGACCACTATGACGGGGTTACCCGAGGGGCGCTACCATTATGTGAGAGAGAGAGAGAGAGAGAGAGATGTCTAAAAAATGAAAAATAAAGTTCATTGATCCCTTTCAAATCAAACTCGGCTTTTTTTTTCTTTTTTTTTTTATCAGGATCAAGTCCATGTCAACAATTCTTCGTTGGAATGGCACCAAAGACGGATGGCGATACTTTAAAAAAGTATGGGGCCCATTTTGAACAAACAAAATAGACGGACGGTTTTGAATATCGAACAAAAGTAGAGGGATCACCGATACTATTGTAACTCATTTGCATTAACAATCAATAATCTCCATCACATCCATTTTAGTTAGTTTTCGTCCCAGTTAGTGAAGATAACGTGCACTTACACTGTGTTTGTTTGGTGGTATCATGATTCCTCATGAATCACGAGGAATAGCTTGAAAAAAAACACCTGAAATGCCAAAACTTAACATTGAACGATAATTAACTATCAAAAGTTACCAAAATGACACTTAAGTACCAAAATCAAAACAAAATTAATTAGTTAATGTCAACAACAAAAAAATCCGACCCAAATATTGACGTGGCAATTTTCCAACTAGACAAGTGCGAAACAACGTTGTTCTACGTTAGACAAATGCAAAAGTGATGTCATTGTGCTACTAATATGAATAAATAATTAATATAAATACACCACCGGCCATTGCAACGTGGATGGTAGATCCTTTGTCCTCCACCGAGGAGGCCAAGGTTGAAGCCCCCGCGGCGGGGAGGTTGAAGCGTGTGTGTGGTGACTTAAGCGTGGCGTCGGGGTGGTGGTTCCCCGCTAGCGACACTTGGGGGTTTACGTACATTGTCGGCCAAAAGCGGTTCCTCTCTGAAGAACCAAAAAAAAAAATAAAAATATAAATACTAAATAAATAAACTTTAAAAATTAAATTCAAATATTTAAAAAAAGGGAGGAAGGTGGAGGTTGCAAGTGGTGAGGGCTTTTTTTAATTAAATTAATATAAAATTCAAAAAAAGACAAGAATGTTGTTTTGGTGAATCGTTGCTGACTCAGCTCTTCGACGTGTATGCAAACAGGTTATATTATTAAAAAATTGCCACATAGAATTCCCGGTCACCTTTGCTAAACTTGGCACTCAGACATTTCATTTTTTTAAAAAATGTCACTTTCATAACTTTTAACACTTAAATATCCCTTTGTACCAAGTTTTGGCACTCTAAATATCCGTTTTCCAAGGTTGGGTGATTGAATCAAGATTACCACGTTTATGCCTTGTGAAGTGTTCTAACTGAAAAGGAAAGAAGGAACTCTATTGGGAAGTGTCGTGAAAGAGTAGTAATAAGTGAAGCTCCTCAAGCGACTTGACTCCATATCTTAATTCATGTGAATTTTTTTACTTTGGAGGGTTTTATCCAATTTGAGTAGTTCGTATAGTTGATGCAATTAAATTTTGGATTTTCACTTTGCTGTGGTTGAAACTCTATTTAGCGGCCCAATCCATCTTATCTTTTATAAGTCCATTCGAGTAGAAACCCTCCAATTACTTCGCGAGTCAATATCAAGTCTAATTAATTGAGCTTAAATCAAGTATCGAGTATAATGCGGAGATTGTGATGTATGAACTGATTTTATTTATTAGTGGAAAAGAAATGACTTTCCTTCACTAGAGTCTGTCCTAAAAATTATGTGAGTTCGATTCAAGT
Source organism: Eucalyptus brandiana (assembly GCA_014182725.1). NCBI lineage: Eukaryota > Viridiplantae > Streptophyta > Magnoliopsida > Myrtales > Myrtaceae > Eucalyptus > Eucalyptus brandiana. The sequence goes on from CM024669.1 coordinate 39,880,063, forward strand.
TTTAAATGAAACTATTGGCTGATTCAGTCAAGTTTGAAGGTGAAAAATCAAGCTCGACCGAGCTCGAGTCGAATTTCTCAAATAAATTTTTAACGATAATTATTCAAGTGGAGGAAAGCTCGGAGTCGGCTCGGAGTCGACTTAGACTCTACTATTTACTTTCCTAAGAAGAAAGTAATCTAATGAAAATCAATGAATTTTTCCAGGGGTTGAAAGAAAAACTTTATCAAATTGAGTTTAAGTGGTTGCATGTTGATAAAAGTCCATTAAGTGGAAAAATATTTAGGATTAATACCAAGAAAAATCACAAATGATTACACTCGTGATAAATTTACTTCAACCTAATATTTTGATAACAAAAAAATCGGTACACTTATAATAAATTTATCCAAAACTAAATTTTTGACCACTAAACTCCAAACTTGTACGTTTATGACAAATTTATTCTCCGTTAAATTTTTATTAGATTGAATCAATATCATAAAAAACTACAAACTAGTACATATATAACAAACAGAGGATAAAACACAAAATTGGTACATCCGTTAGCTGCCACATGTCATCAAACTGAGGAATTACACAGTAAAATTTAACATAAATTAAAGGAAGGTAAACTTATTATAAATATATCAGTTTTGGATTTTTTGTAATTAAAAAATTAGTTTAAGATAAATTTATTATAAGTGTATCAGTTTGGGAATTTACGTTGTTTTGTTAACCTAAATATCTATAAAGTATAACAATATGGGAAATACGTTGACTCTTTTAAATCATCATCTTTGTCCGTTTTTTCATAATTTCTTGTCAACATAGCAATGTGCTTTATTGGAATTTTGTCAACAAAATTTGGAGATCATGGATTTTTTAGGTCGTTTTTTTAATTGAAGGATTTAACATGTCAATCATATACCCTTTTTTTCGAAGACCCAATGTAGCTAATAATGTCGAAACAACTTCGATTGGATGAAGAGGTAGATTTCAATTAAGGATCAATATCTTTATTTTATATTATTTTATTTTGAATCAACGTCGTATCAATGCAATTACGCTATCAATTAGTAGCCTTAGGCTAAGCAAATATTTAGTGTAACTTTCGCCAATTTCCTATAAACAGATTCTTCAGCATCCATTTTATATTGGCCTTCACCCTCACCCCTCACACTATTTAACCATCCCAAACGAGCTCAAATTGTATGTACTTTCACAGCCCCTAACCATCCCGATAATGGCTCTTCTCATCCTCCTCACATGGTTTTCTCTGTTCCTTCCTCTCCTCATCCTCTTCGCGAAAAGCTTCAACAACAGAAACAAAACTGCAACGAAGACTATGACTACAACGACCAAGAAGCAGAAGAAACTCCCTCCAGGCCCTCCACCACTCCCCATCATAGGCAACCTCCACCAGCTCGGCCACTTGCCGCACCAGTCTCTATGGAAACTCTCTAGACAGTATGGCCCCGTCATGCTCATCCTCCCCCAGTGCTGCTAGGGAGGTCCTCAAGATCCACGACCTCGATTGTTGCTGCCGCCCACGGCTACTTGGCACAGGACGCCTCTCTTATGACCACCTTGACATCGCCTTCATTGAGTACGGCGATTATTGGAGGAAGGTGAGGAAGCTGTGCCTGCTCAACTTACTTAGCGCCCAGCGAGTTCAGTCCTTCCGGTATATCAAGGAAGAGGAGGTAGGTTCAATGATCGAGTCAATCGCAAAATCAGCACGGAGCGGAACTCCAATCAATATGAGAGAGAAGTGTTGGAAATTTCTTATAATATGGGCTTACATTAATTAATTGATTTTCTATTTTAAATAATTGGGTTAATGGATATTCCAATATTTGTTGAACCTAAAATGATTTGATTGAATTGGGTATTGACATCTATTGATAACGGGCCTAGTTGAACAGCAAAGTGTAAGCAATTGTGTTTAACTGAAGCTCGTAATAGGAAGGGCCTAGTTAACACGCTGTTTATTAGGATTTGCTAGGTCCCCTCTTTAGCCTATAAAATGGTAGATTATACCTATAAGTTGTTTTAATCCCATTGAAAGCTGCTATATTAAAATAGGTTATAGAGAGGAAGATTTGACATTTCAATAGATCCCTGATTATTAGAGTGATTTACTTTTTTGCAAGTGAAATAATGGCTCAAACAGGTACCCTTTAATTCCACTGTATTTATTGATTTCGGTGTTGTACAAATCCATGTTTCTTGATTGATTAGTTGTTTATGTGAATAAATTTTCTACAAGAAGTTCATGGCTTTGACGATTAGCATCACTTGCAGGTTGGGCCTAGTCGTTTAGTTGATGAGGGGAGTTGAGTCACGTCGACTAAGTTACTACTTGAACTCACCTCAATTCTTCGTGTTTGACCATATTGAGCTTGTTTCTTTGAACTTGAGCTCGAATTGATAACGTCTTCTGGGTTCAGGCTTGACAATGCTTAATTATACGCAGTTAGGCTTACGAGCTACCCGAATTATGTAGCTGTTATCAAGTTCAAACTTGATTCAAGTAAATGCATCAACCGGGAAAACTCGACTGAAAATCAGAAAAGATTTGAACTAAAGATTGTCTAGCCTGAGAGCGAAGCAAGAATCGCCCATATATAACTTTGAATTGTTTGCACACCTTACATGCAGGGTCGCATTTGGGAAGGCGTTTCCGTGGATGGAGCTCAACGATGGAAAGTTTATGGACATGATTCACGAGGCAACAGCGATGTTGGGAAGCTTCTCGGCATCTGATTTTTTCCTTCGATTCGGCTGGATTGTGGACAGGTTCACAGGGCTCCATGCGAGGTTGGAGAAAAGCTTTCGCAAGCTGGACAATTTCTATCAGAAAGTGATCGAAGAGCATCGGAACGCATATAAGAGCAACGAGGAGGAGGAGGACATTGTCGATTTGCTGCTGAAGATGGAGAGGGATCGGACTGAGCTCGCGGGAGTTCAGCTCAAGGAAGATAACATCAAGGCAATATTGATGGTACATTCCACAGTCGCTACATCAAGGCAATATTGATGGTACATTCCACAGTCGCTACATATTACCTATTGTAGATCATATACACAATCGAGAAGCAAACTCGAAGGTTCTTTATAATGCAGGATATAATTCAATTACTTCTTAAGTGAATACTCCTATCCTTCTCGGATATAAATGGTACCACCACGGCAAAAATTAATATACCTATCTTTTTTTTGGTGAATCACGTCTTCATGGTCACATCCAGAATATATTTCTAGCTGGAGTGGATACCAATGCAATTCTCATGGACTGGACAATGACCGAGCTAGATAGGAACCTGAGGACGATGCAAAAAGTTCGAGAGGAGATCAGGAGTTGTGTTGGAAACAAGAAATTGGTCGTAGAAGATGACCTTCCTAGGCTCAAATATCTCAAGTTAGTCCTCAAGGAGGTAATGAGGTTACATCCTCCGGCTGTACTACTCATCCCGAGGGAAACCATGGGCCACTTCAACTTGTTTGGCTATGATGTCGACCCAAAGACCCGTGTCCACGTCAACGTGTGGGCCATCGGGCGAGACCCAAGCCTGTGGGAGGACCCTGAGGAGTTTGTGCCTGAGAGGTTTGAGAATAGTCCAATCGATTACAGTGGGAATCATTTCGAGCTGTTACCATTTGGGGCCGAGCAAAGAGGATGCCCCGGGATTTCAATGGGGATGGCAGTGATCGAGCTAGCGCTCACCAATGTCTTGCACTCCTTTGACTGGGAATTGCCACAGGGAATGATGGAGGGAGATGTGAGCATGGAGGAAGGGGCTGGCCTGACCGTACCCAAGAAAGTGCCAATCGCAGCCGAGCATCTTGGTCCGAGTGATTCTGTCATCGAATTTCGTCATCGCCGAGCCTCATCTACGGTGACCGAAGCGCTTGGCCTGGCTCAATCCTCCTTTGCCAGCTTTGGTCTTCATCGATTGATGCTTCCAGAACCTTCACTCTCTAGTTTAATTGCCCTCGGTGGCTAACGACTGCACCTTCGAGTTGAAATGATTGCGGACCAGACAGTTCGCATTTGACTCAGCGGATAGAGCGGGGAGCATAGAGAAAGAATTCTCAAATATAGTAGTGATCATCTCTCGATTTCTTCTTTGAATCCTTACCTCTCTCTCCGTCATCGATTTCCGTCGCAGGTTAACTTCGCAGTCACGGGGGCTGCTCTGGCCGCCCCCGTTTTTCAGTCAGTGAACTCGAAGTAATGTGTACTTGCTCGTTTCTCCTTTACTGGCTCTGATCCTTAGCTTCATTGTCTCTGACGACATCTCCCTCCGATTTGATCCTCATTCAAGGTCGGTTGTTGTATTTCTTCAAGGCGTTGCTTATGCTTCGTTTCTGTTGCTTTGTACGTGAGACTGAGGCCGAGAACTCTAGGTGTGGTTTGTTTGGAAAATAGTCTCCAATTGAGGATCTATTATTGATTTGAGCCTGCTTTGATCATGTTGTGGTCGTATGGTTTTTAAATCGCTGCTCCGTCCTTGTGTCTTGATCGCTAAACCGAGATGCCTGCTGTATGTTTTGTCGAAATGTCTGCATGAAGTTGATGCTCAAATGTATGAAGTATTAGCGTCAATTCGATTTTTCTACATCTAGACTGAAAGATGACTGACTGACTCTCTTATAACATCTTCAAATCGAGCACCTTTGATTTTTGGTTGAGAGTTTGCACACCGGCAGTTCATCTGCTTTGATTTTCCTGTTGTGTATTGACGTGTCTTTAATGTTTTGCTACATTAACCAAGTGAAGTCGATGTTTTGCTACATGAGGTGAGTCAAAGCTAGTAGTCGATGTTGGTGTGATTCTCGTCTCATGTCAATATCTGAATACGCGAGAGCAGGATGCTATCCACTCGGAATGAGCAAGCTGGAGCGCGTATAAGATTCCGACGGTGGTTTAGTGGTGAAAGGAGAAGAATCGAGCTTCGTGGCTTGATGATGATGCTGCACCACTATTGACGTTCAAACATGGATCAGTAAGTACCGAAAGGCATGACTAGAAATGGTGATGGAAAGTGTAGAAGTAGAATCTGTCTTCTGAGAAAGAAGTCAGTGAAGTGGTTTTGTCTAATTGAGGGGTTTTTGTTGTTAGTTGGGTGCAAGACAAAATTGAAAAAGGGGAAGAGGGGATTTTAAATAGTTCGTGAGGTTGCGGGATGAACCGAAAAAGCAAGAAAAAGAAAACAACAATAAAAAAGAAGAAAAAACAGAAAAATGATTAGAAGAGGGGATTTTTTTGGGTAAATGTAAGTATTGTATAGACTTTGCCAAACGGATATACAAGATAGGAGGCCTGGCACCTACAACCAGACACTCAAAAAGACAAAAGAGTCAAAAAGAGTGTAAGGATGCCGTGGTTCCAAAAAGAGAAACAAAAGACGATCAACACAAAGGATAGCCAAAACCAAGAAACAGACAAGGGCATCCAAATTCAATCAAAGATAGACGAATGGAGACCCCAGATTCGTTGTAGTCTTCTGTTCCTAAGGGTGTTTGGAAAATGTTTGAAGGTTAGATCCTTATCCTTAATAACCTTGTGTAGATGCATCTTCAGAGCTGAGAGGTAAAGGGACTGATTTTGGAAGATAATGTTGTTCCTCTCATTCCAAATGATGTAGCATAAAGCTCCAAATGCAAAACGAGCCAGAGGTTGGTGGAAGCTACGATCGGCAATATGGTTATTAGCCCAATCTAAATTTTCCAACTAACATTTGTTTTGCCAAGCAAGATTACATTTTGCTGCTCAATACTGATGGATTTATGAGATGGGCTTAAGGCCCATCTGTTCAAGTTGGGCCCAAAAGGGCCCGGCCCACGGGAATAAGGCCCGTGGAGGGGGAAGGTATAAAAGGGAGGAGAGAGAGAGAGAGAAGAAAACGTTTTGGCAATTCAACGTACGTCTTCTCTCGCGCGTTCTCTCCTCCTCCAAAAAGAACAGTAAGTTCAAGGTACTGTTTTCTCCCCTTCAAGGCGTCATCGGATTGAATACGGCCAGAATTTCTTCCTCTTCTTCAGCGTTGGTGTTTAATTTGTGGCTAACAAGGTACGCTCGAATCCGTGGTGTGCTTTACGATCGGTGATGCGTGTTTTCCCGGGCTTCGTCTTCCGCATTGATTTAGGGGTTCGATTTAGTGTCGAATCCAGTTTTCGAGGATCCGTTATTCCCAACATTGGTATCAGAGCCCTAGTTCACATTTTCCCGATCAATTTGATGTTTTTTGATTGAATTTTCGCGAAGAAATTCTCGGTCGTACGGATCGGGGCAAAAATCCCGACACCCGAGCGCTGTTCGGCCATTTTTCTGAGTTTTCGTAAGTCGAAAACGAATTTTGAGGGCACTGGGTGAAAGGCGACGTCGAGACGAGTTCGGCGACATGTCGCCCGCCGCCAGGAGACGCCGCACGCGCCCACACGCGCGGCCGGAAGGCGCTGTGCGTGGGCGTGACGTGCCAGGAAGCGCTGGCTTCGCCAGCGCGTGCGACACACGCGCCGGTGATGAATCGGCACGTGCGCGCCGGCGACCGGCGAAACGGCACGCGCCGGTCGGCGAACCGACGCGTGCTGACGTCACCCGATGACGATAACCGTCAAGATGACGTCATCGATGACGTCAGCGATGACGTCGGTTGGCCGGGTGGTGACCCGACCGACGACCCGACCCGACTCGACCCGACCCGCTGGCACGCGCGCGGCACGTGCCAGATGACGTCTGCGTGACGTCAGCCGGCTCACGCGCGCGGCACGTGCGGCCGGTTCGTCCGACCGGCCCGGCCGGTCCGACCGGCCCGACCGGTCCGTCCGGTCCGACCGGTCCGACCCGCGCGCCCGTTGACCCGACCCGTTGACCGTTGACCGACCGTTGACCGTTGACTGACCGTTGACCGACCGTTGACCCAAAAAAAAAAAAAAAGGAATTTGTTTCTTTTTCAGTCATGCCTATGTGGGTTATAAGTAATCCATTTTTTAGTCTGCATTTGTTGCATGAATTTTGGAAAATTATGTATTTTCCCTTATGTTTATTATGGATTATAAGTGATCCAATTTTAGTTCCGCATTTGTTGCGGAGAACTATAATGAGTTATGCACGTATACCGCAAGCCCGAGAAGGGACGAGGGAAATGCAAGACCGAAAAGGCTGATGTCGATTTAGCTAATTATTGGTGGCATGACGGTGATTTAGTATCACATGTGATCAAGGTCAATCAGATGATACAGGAAATCATCTGGAATGGTTATCTTATGTCGGATTTTGAGATGGTGCCGACTTTGATGAACACTCTTCCACCTGAATGGCAAGCAGTGTTGGATCGGCTATGGGAGGTCAACGTGGTCCCGGGTTATAGGAGGCTGGTGGAAGCTTTTGTAAGAGAGCACTATAGGATTGAGTTGGCCAAAACTTCAACCCTTAGATTGAGCGCCACATGGCGCCGAGTGAATGCGCCTTGGAGGCGACATGAAAGCTCTCCAAAAGTTTTTCCATGGTTGGCAAATGTGCCTTCAGTTTTCTCATATGTTTTGACTGATAGATTAGAATGGACATTCCTTATTTATTTCTTTGATTAATTATGTAATGTTTACTACCTGATTGTTGTTGATGTAACAACTGATATGTTAGTCGTATCATGTGAAAGCATTGTTATTTTATTGGATATTAGATTTTATTTGCTTTCGTTATTCTTTGGTTTCTTTGTGGGTAATTAGTGTTGGTAGTTTAGAAGCTTTTGTAGCTTCATAGAATTGATTTTGCATATGACAATCATATTAATGATAGTTTTGAGTTAGGATTTTTGGAGGATGATTGGAAACATAGTGACCTTTTGATTCTCGAAGCCTTACTTGAAATTATTTATTAATATGATGGGTCTATGCAAATAGGGATGCATAAATGATAGGCATTAATTATTCGTGCATGGATGTCTCGATGTGTTGAACGATGGTTCAAAGCAACTAAGAACGTGATTGCGATATGAACGGTAACAATTGTGAAATATTGAATAAGAAGATTCAATATGTGCTGGAAAAGCAAGAAGCACTAGAAGCTCTTGACCATGTTATGGAAGATCTTAAGAATGTCATGCGCCACCTTGAGCTAGTAGAGGACCGCCTAACGGCATTTGAGCCGAAAACGGACATTTGCAATGCTAGTTCTAGCTCAGAAAGGGCTTTGTGCTCTAAGCGCAAACGTATTGATTCGTTCAATATGTGGGAATGCAAAGGATCAAGTCCTTATTGCAAGAAATCAAGAGTTAACCAACACAAGAGAGGAAAACGTCCTCAAGTGAAGAAAATGTCAAGGGTGAGGTGTTACAATTGTGACAAGAAATGTCACTATGCTTGCAAACTGTTGTGAGTCAAAAAAGTCAACACCTCTTGTACATTTAAGAACTTTGCTTCGTGTCAAGTTCAATATTATTGGCTGAATCCAATCCTTTGTGGGATGTAGATTCGGGAGCGACGGACCATGTAGCAAAGGATAGAGGATCCTTCGTGGAATTCCGACGAGTACCAACCGGAACCGAGTGGATCCATATGGGAAACAACTCTAGAGCGATGTAAAGGAATTGGCACCGACCAATTGAACATGAGTGGTGGACGCACCTTTGATGTTCTATATGCTCTGGAGATTCGTCGAAATTTAGTGTTTGTCTTAGCGTTGGTTAAGCTTGGTTTTGGTATGAACTTCCATAATAAAGGTGTAAATTTGTGTTTAGATACAAACTACTATGGTTGTGGTCTCTTACTTGAATGGTTTTATTGTGAATATTATTGTGATGATGTCAATATGTTATTCCCTTGTTTCACGTCTTCTACCTTATATGATAATGATGTGAATATGGTGGCATGCTAGACTTGGTCATATGGGCCAACAGCGTATGAATAGACTAGCCATAGAGAGCTTATTGGGCAATATTGAAAAAGTCGATTTGTCCATAAGTGAGCATTACCTAGTAGGGAAAATGACAAGGAAACCATTTGGAAAAGGTAAAAGAGCTGAATTTCCTCTGCATTTAATCCATTTGGACGTTTGTGGTTCAATGAATGTGAGAGGAAGGCAAGGGAACATTTATTTCATCACTTTTTATAGATGATTATACTGAAAGTCGGATATGTCTATTTGATTTCTCATAAATCTGAAGCATAAGTTGTTTCAGAAGGTTTATGAACCTAGCAGAAAATCAATTAGACAAGAAAATAAAAGTATTTAGATCCGATCGAGGTCGAGAATATTTATCTGATGAGTTTAGAAAATTATGTGATGAAAAAGGAATAGAAAGATAGTTGTCTATTCTAAATACTCCTCAACAAAATGGTGTTGTAGAGAGAATAAACAGAACCCTACTGGAATGGTTATGTCCAAGATGGCGCATGCTAACTTACCTATCACTCTTTGGAGTGATGCGTTGTTAACTGCTGCCAATATACTTAACCGGATGCCTTCCAAATCAATTATTTCCACTTCATATGAGTTATGGACAGTTAGAAAACCGGACTTAAGTTTTCTTAAGCCATGGGGTTGTGCTGCCTATATTCATGAGTCCTCTCACAAGTTTGGGAAATTGGGTCCCAAAGGAAATAAGAGTGTTTTCATGAGATACCTGCGAACACTCGAAAGGGTATGTGTTCATAGGTGAGCAGGAAAGTGGGAGTATAACTGAATTTGAATCACGGGATGTCACATCCTTAGTGGATGAATTTCCTAAGAAGGGCGAAATAAGAGAAGATTGTTCCCTATTTGAAACCTTGGATCAAGATAATGATGTCAGTGAAGTTCGTCCAAGTGGGAGTAATATGAGATGTGATGAATTGAATTCAACTCATTCTCAATTGCAACCACCGATGTGACAACATCATCATTACCTAATCCAAGTGGGAGCATGATGGGGAATGATGTGCTAAGTGTACAATCTCCCATACGGTGAACAAGTCGCCAAAATATTCCCCGTCAATGTTTTGACATTGAAAGGAAACTTTTATGGTTGCTCCACAAGATGAGGATGAGCCAAGAAATATTAATAAGGCTCTAAATTGCCCTAATAAGGAAAAATGGATTCATGCAATGAAAGAGGAAATGGAGTCAGTGAAGTCAAACCATGTTTGGGAACTGGTTGATTTTCCAAAAGGACGCAGAGCTATTAGGAACAACTGGGTTCTCAAAATAAAGCGAAAGGCTGATGGCTCGATAGAAAGGCATAAGGCTCGCCTTGTGGCGAAGGGTATAATCAACGGGAAGAAATTGATTATGAAGATATATTTTCTCCTGTAGTGAGATTTACCTCGATTCGCATTATTCTGGCAATAATGGCAAGTATGGATCTTGAGTTACATCAAATGAATGTAAAGACTACTTTTCTCAATGGAGAATTAGAGGAAGGAACATATATGGAACAACCTGCTGGTTTCATAGTGAAAGGCCAAGAAGAAAAGGTATGTCGACTTTGGGGGTCGATATATGGCCTTAAGCAGTCGTCAAGATAATGATATATACGTTTTCATAATGCCATAATGGCATATGACTTTACAATGATAGATGATGATCATTGTGTATATATCAAAATATCCAATGATCAATTTGTGATCATATCATTATATGTTGATGATATACTAATTGCCGAAGTAATATGGAGTTTGTCAATACTTTTGTCAAAAGTTGGTTGTCTTCTAATTTTGAGATGAAAGACACGGGTGATGTTGCATACACTCTTGGAGTTAAGATTTCAAGAGATCGTTTGAAGAGATCGTTGTCTCTTTCGCAAGAATCATATATAAATAAGATTCTTGAACGATTTCGTATGTCAGATTGTAAACCCATAGACACTCCTATTGCAAAAAGGTGAAGGATTGAGCCATAGTCTGTGTCCAAGGACTCCACAAGAGAAGGAATAAACGAAATATGTTCCTTATGCTAATGCTGTTAGAAGCTTTATGTACGCTATGATGTGTACAAGACCTGACATATGTTTTTGCAATTGGAATGGTGAGTAGTTACCAATCCAATCCAAGTCAAGCACAATGGAAAGCCGTTAAGAGAATACTGAGGTATCTAAAGGGGATTGCTGATTATACGTTGAGTTATAAAGGAAAAGATCTGCGACTCTAAGGCTATCCCGATTCGATTGGGGAGGAGATTTAAATGAAAGGAAATCTACCTCTCGGGTTTGTTTTCTTACCGAATAATGGCACCATATGTTGGAGCTGTAAGAAACAAATGTGTATAGCCTTGTCCACGATGGAAATTGAGTTCGTGGCATTATCGCAGATAGTATAAGAAGATGTTTGGCTTTAGAGATTTTTTGGATTGTTTAGGTGTTATTGGAAGTGCCAGATTCATTGTTGGTTAACCTGTGATAGCCAAGCAAAGAAAAGTGTACACCAAAGATCTAAAAAATCATGGCAAGACCAAACCCATAGATACCAAGTATAATTTTGTCAAGGATATGATTGCACGAAAAGATGTGAACTAAGAGTACATACTACGCATAGAATGGTAGCAGATCCTATGACAAAGCCAATACCTAGATATGTGTTTTGTGGCCATATGAAATCTAGGATTGCGTAGAGGCCGATGTCTTGAATATTGTAATTTCCCTAAGTGTTCACAATTTGATGAATTTGTGTTTTCATCATTAATGCCTATGAATCTTTGTTTGATCTTTATGCATCTTAATGCTTAGTGCATTACTTTAAGTTGAGAAGTATGTCGGACAGATATAAGATTAGCCCACTCACACGGGTAATCGCCTCTATTTACTGTGTGATAAATAGAGATGAGACTGTATTTAAGCTTATTATCTAGGTGATAATCGAGAGCTCAAGCTTAAAACATGTATGTCGCCTTAACTAGGTGTTAAAATGAGGATATAATACTTACTATGTCCGAAAGTAAAATACTCCACATTTTTTACCTTATCTGTCTAAGATGCTAGATGTGAGTTCTGATGAATTTTGTGAATGAGTAGATACGTGAACTCAAGTTAGACATTGGGTATGTCTGAACTATCATTTGTACGGTATTGAAAGTGTAGACATACGCTCCATGGGAAAGGAGTTAATACCGTAATACGTATTTCATACTACGTATGCATGAGACGACCAATAAGAGTGACAAAAGTTTGATCTCAACTTTTATGTCGTGTGAGACTCTTGAGGAAGAGAGTTCCTCAATTTCTTAGTCCCCTCATGACTCTTACTTATTCTCAAGATTTCTATTTAGTGTTTGCTATCTTAGGATGTTGCCAATGGTCATGAGTGATTCGATCTAATGGGGCATTTCTAGAAAAGCAAGCTGGACCGAAATTGAGAGTTTGAAGGAAAGGGGAAGATCGATTTTGGAGAATCACATTGTAGTTTTGTATTCACCGGTTAACCAATTATGACTGTCTTTGTGATAATCATAATTGTGAATACAATATATATATCATTGTTTAAAAGAGATCAAGAGAGATGTAAAATGTGATCGATCGATCTAGGGTACTGCATACTAAATTTACTCAGGAAGTGATGCCCATTATGAGCTGCTATATATTCCTAACAGATGTATGGCAACGAGCTCTCAAAGTATGCTGGTCGCACGGATTATTCACCGGTATGAATGTTGAAGAGAAAAAGAGGATTACATTCGGCCCATCATGTTAAGTGAGAGTCTATGCTGGATTTTTTCTCGATGGGGATGAGTAGGGCTGTCCGCCCATGTTGGTTTTGGACCACCATGTGCGAGTGGGAGATGATGGATTTATGAGATGGGCTTAAGGCCCATCTGCTCAAGTTGGGCCCAAAGGGCCGGCCCACGGAATAAGGCCCGTGGAGGGGGAAGGTATAAAAGGGAGGAGAGAGAGAGAGAGAGAAGAAAACGTTTTGGCAATTCAACGTACGTCTTCTCCCGCGCGTTCTCTCCTCCTCCAAAAAGAACAGTAAGTTCAAGGCACTGTTTTCAAGGCGTCATCGGATTGAATACGGCCAGAATTTCTTCCTCTTCTTCAGCGTTGGTGTTTAATCTGTGGCTAACAAGGTACGCTCGAATCCGTGGTGTGCTTTACGATCGGTGATGCGTGTTTTCCCGGGCTTCGTCTTCCGCATTGATTTAGGGGTTCGATTTAGTGTCGAATCCAGTTTTCGGAGATCCATTATTCCCAACAAATACAAGGCAAGACTTCCCGTAATATGACAGCTAAAAACCAAGTGATCTATCAAGTCCAGACGGCACGAACAAAAAGCGCATGCCGCAAAAGGAATTCTGCCATATGAGAGTAAAGAAACCTGGGTTGGTAGACGGTTGCTGTGATCAGCCAAAGGAGAGATTGTGAAAATTGGTATGTTGTAAACCTATAAACCCATAAAACCCATATCTAGTTGGCCTTTGCTACTTTGAATCCATAATAACCTGTTTTTAAATTTTAACTATCCCACATATAATTCGACCCAATAAATATGGGGTTTTGGTTTGGTCTTTCGCTAAATATGAGTTAAAAAAGAGGGTCTTCAACCCATTTTCCCACCTTTAGTAACTATTTGAATTTTTCAAGGTTTAACAGTATATTGAGCCTCATTCTTTAAACTCGAGCTCAACTTGACCATAATTTCTATGTTCCAACTTGACTATAGTTGATTTGATTTGATCAATCTTACGAGCTACAGAATTATTTAGCTATTATCGAGTCCAAACTTGATTCAAGTCAATGATCCACACCAAAGCTTGTCAGGCATGAATCGCTCGCAAGAAACTCTGACTTGTTTGGACACCTTACATGAAGGGTCGCATTTGGAAAGGCGTTGCCGCGGATGGAGTTCAACGATGGAAGGTTCATGGACATGATTCACAAGGCAGTTTCGATGTTGGGAAGCTTCTCGGCATCTGATTTTTTCCCTCGATTCGGCTGGATTGTGGACAGGTTCACGGGGCTCCGTTCGAGGCTGGAGAAGAGCTTTCGCAATTTAGACTCTTTCTATCGAAGGTCATGGAAAAGCACCGGAACACGAATAAGAGCAACGAGGAAGAGGAGGACATTGTCGATTTGCTCTGAAGATGGAAAGGGATAAGACCGAGCTTGCGGGGTCCGGCTCAAGGAAGATAACATCAAGGCCATCTTGATGGTACATCATACAATCTCTACTTATTCCCTCATGTAGATCATACACACAAATGAGAAGCAAACTTGAAGGTTCTTTATATTGCAGGATATAATTCCAGAACCTCTTAAATGAATACTCTGTCCTCTTTTTCGGACAAAAATTGATGTTCGTGTTTCTTTTGTGAATCATCACTTTATGGTCACTCTCAAGACATATTTCTAGCTTTGGACCCCGCCGCACTGTCATGGACCGGACAATGGCCAAGCTTGCCAGAACCTAAGGGCGATGCGAAAAGCTCGAGAGGAGATCCGAAGCTGCGTTGGAAACAAGAAGTGTGGATAATGAGGCCACACCCTCTAGGTATACTACTCATTCCTAGGGAAACAATGGGCCCCTTCAAGCTATTTGCCTATGATGTCGACCTAATGAGCCGTATCCAGGTGAATGCTTGGGGCATCGGGCTGGAACCAAGCCTGCGGGAGTGCCCGAAGGAGCTTGTGTAAGAGTTTTTCTAATTGTGGACTACATTAATTGATATTGTAATTTACCGTTTAACGTTTACCGTTGTACGGGGTTTGGTCTAAGGTGAGATAGAAGGTTTCTTAATTAGTCTAATATGGGCTGGCTAGTGTGGGCCGAGTTGAGCCTGGCCCGTAATGAGAGGGACCGGGCTGGAAACTCTATAAATAGTGCTCAAGTCTCTCCTCTAACCCTAATTCTCACATGTATCCTCACCTAAGGGCGTTTTCCTAACGCTACACGTGAGGGGGTCGCCTCATTGAGCCGGTGATACGGAGGGCAATAGAGGAGAAGGACTTGCGCGTGGAACATTGTGTTTCCGCTTCCGCTTCAAGAACAAAGTGGATCCCCTTGATGAGTGGGTAATCCCTTTTCTGCTTCCGCTTTATATTTGATGGATTCCAAAACAGGTATGTTAATCTTTCTACTCAATTATGCATGTTCTTGTTCTAGTTATGGAGATCTTGGGGTTACGTAATTTGCGTCCAACATGTGGTATCGAGCAACCATAACCCTAGAACTTGAACACATAAAGGTTTTGCCCTAATTTGTACGGATTAGCCCTAATTCGTACGGATCTTGCCCTAATTTGTGATTTTCGAGATTTTTTATTCAATAAAAATAAAATTAAATCACAAATTCGGACTGACTCGACGAGACGAGCAAGACGGTCGGCGGCGCGTCGCCGGGAGGCCGCACGCGCCCCACGCGCGGACACGCGCCGCCTGGGCGTCGAACGCGCGCCGCGCGTGAGCTCCACGCGCCGCGCACTTAGGCGGCGCGTGAGGGCGTGTGGAGCGTCGGATCGGCGCGTGGCTGGCGGCGTTGGATTCGTATGGCCGTCCTCTACGTCGTGGTGTATTTATTTTACATATTTGATAATTTTATGGATGTGAAAATACATACGGAACCCTAAATACGTGTATTTTTAGTGTATTTTTGCGTATTTTTCTTATATTTTCTGTGAAAATTGGAAATATAAGTGTTGGGTTACAGGTATGTTATCACATAAACATCATAATGGTGTGATTCATCAATAAAAATCAAACTTTATTGTGAACTGAAGCTGGCTTGATGAGATACAATCAATATGGGATAGTAATTGAGCTATGTATTGAGCTGATAAGAAACAGTAAAGATTATGAAACTTTTGTTGCTCATGCATACTCCTTGACACGTTGATAATCTTTGAATGATGGATGTCTTAAGGACTCGTGACTAAACTAATTGTACTGATTGACATATCTCGCCGTATGTAGGTAATGCATGTCGATTAAGTTCGCATATTGTACATGAACTTATCCGGTCACTTGTTAATATCTATCAAATTGAATATTTTTATGGTTAAGGAGTATGGCAATATTTATGCAGAGCAATAGTATCTACTGTTATAGTTTAGATATTTAGTTCTGTGGTTTGACTCAATTTATAGGCCACTGATTGAAGTAATGATATTTGTTACTTAAATTGATTAATAAATCGTTGTTGGCCTTGGAGTCATGTTTTGCCTTATGAAACTCATGAGCAATAGTTGATCAGCTGTTAAGCTTGTCGATATGGTGTACCATGTATTACTATTGATGTTAATTTGTGAGAGATATTTTAGATCAGCATTCTTTTATGTTGTTCTGGTAATATGTAATTGGGGTGCATAAGAGATGTTTTATTCTCTGTTATGGGAAGTTTCTTGTGTTACTGTGATCAATGATCTCATTGGAATCTGTCTTTCAGATTCGCTGTATATATATTTATATATACGTATGATTAATTTTTATTAATGGATAAAGCAATGTAATTAGCATGATATGTGATTTTGGTGATATGATGCCCCTATCATTAAAGTTAAAATCACATGTATATGGTGTATGTGAGGAGTAAAGTTTATATCCCCTGGTATGAGAGAATTTCAATGATTCAATTGAGTAGTGACCGCCAAAGTGGCACGCTTGATTGGGTTTGAGAAATTTCGGTCTCGTATGATGATTGGGATGTCTCCTGGTCTAATGCGTAGTCATACTCCCAAAGGAGGTGATTGTGTATTAGTTCATGGAGGGATACATGATAGTGTGGTGGAGGAGTGACCGATCCTAATGGTTCATATGCCCAAAGGTGATGAATTCACGAAGATTGGAATATATTCTCATAACCCTTATCATGTGGGGAGTGTACAACCGTATGTCATGTATTCCCGCCCAAAGGTGATTATATGATTATGCGTGTAACTCTCTGGATGTGTACTTGTACGTCAAGTTACACAATGCTCACATGATACTAATTATATATATTGCTTGGTTTTCAGTCACCTTTTCTGTAATTAATAACTTCATTATTATTGAGGTTTTTACTGCTTCAAATTTTAAGTTATGGACATATAATTTGTTGCTTGAGAAAAGAGCAATTGAATTTGCTTATTGTCCATGAAGCGTTCCATTCTTGAACACTTGAAAAGAGGTTTGCCTGCGGACTGCACTGCTATAAGATGAAGGAAGCCTTAGTTGCTTGAAATTATGTCTTGTTTGATATTGAAATTAGGACACATCTGCAAAAATTGTGTTTAAGTCCTAATGACATATACATCTCGTATATGATTTAAAAGTTGTCAGGTTTAACAGTGGCAATGAGTATTTTGGCAAGTATGACAATGCGAAATAGCTTAAAGGGTCATTTGTCAAATACTTGGTAGATTCTGGGGTGGTAATTTAATTACTATACCTAAAAATTCTGACAAAAAGATTTGGGCGAAAGGCATAAATGCGCCATATTGAACATTGTGATGAGTATGATTAGTAAGACTAATTTATCTGGTCTTTTGTGGGCTGATATTATGAAAGCAATTTTTTCATATACAAAAGGGGTATTGATTTTATGACCCTAAAGAAGGTACAAGAATTATGGAATCACATATTCTAAAATTTCTAAATATTGACGTAATTGTAGAGGATAGTTGCTCTCGAGACTATTAAAGATAATAGTATGATGGAAGATCATTTGTGTCTTTGTCTTTACCTATACGAGATAATTATGGAATCTCCTGTACCATAGACTAAACTTGTTGAGGTTCAAGGTACTATTCTTAATATAATTTATAATGAAATTTCTTATACCTCTCAAGTGTAGAATGAAGTGGTTGCAGTTTTATTAATGAGATTTGTTAGGGAAAGACGATCAGTTATATCATCATACTATATAGTCTATTTGTGAGAGCATGATTATAATATCCACTATATTGTTGTTTTAGCAACTTATATAAATGTCGTTTCTTGTTGTCAATTAAGTATGTGACTAGATGCCATAAAAATGCGATATACAATCTATGAAACATGTTTGGAAACTCACTGACTTGTTTAAAGATCACAAGTTTATTAGTTGCAAATTGGTGTACAAACTAAAAGAATTTCAAAGAAAGATTGTGGAATTTAAAGCTAAATTGGTAACTAAAGTTTTCACTCGAAAGAGGGGTGGATTGTTTATAGTGAAGAAATAACTATTTCTTTAAAAGATTCTTTCAGAGTGAATGCGGCATTAATAGTTTATTTATTTATTTATATATGGAGTTACGCCAAATAGATACAAAATCTATATTGTGCAACTGGATGATTTTGCAGCAGATTCAAGTAAACTTGTGTGTGATTTTGCAGTAGATTCAAATAAACTTGTGTGTAGACTGAAAAATTCTAATTCATGGTCTTAAGCAAGTTTCCAGACAATATTATTAAAGTTTCATAGTGTTGTTATTTTGTTCAATTGGGAACAAAGTAATTCAATATACTTGCAAGGTCAAGTGGGAGGAAATTTATTTTTTTCTCATACTTTATGTACATGATGTTTTGCTTACAAATTGTGACCTTGAGACATCTTTTATCATTTGTACTGAAGTCTGTAAGGATTGTTTTTGCCATATTATATTAGATTTTCTCGGAGGACATTTGCTGATTGTATATTGGAAATATTCAATATACATTATTGCAAGCCAGGAATTGCTCCTGTTGTTAAGGGTGATGGACTAAATCTATCACATTGTCCTTATTTAGATATTGAAAAAATCTAATTAAATGGTGTACCTTGTGTCAGTGCACTTAAAAGTATAATGTATGCTCGAATTTGCACTAGACTAAATGTTGTCTTTGTGACGGGACTTCTAGGCGAGATATCAGTCAAATTCGGGACATGATCACCGGGTTGCTGTCAAGAAGGTTTTAAGGTACTTAAAGAAGACAAGAGATTATATGCTAATTTATAGCTATGTTCAATTCTTGCAGTTAGTAGAGTATTTAGATGTAAACTTTGTTGGCTGTTACGATGACATGCAATCAATAACGGAATACAGATTTATGTTAGTAGGAAGTGCAGTAAATAAAGTTCTTTGTTATCTTATACTATGTAAGCAGTGTTAGTAACATTCTTTTAGGCTGTTACTTGGGCTTTTAGGCTCTAGAACCTCATGACGGAGTTGATCGTTTTAACTTGATGGATAGACCCATACGGTTGTATTGAGATAACAAATTTGTAGTATTATTTATTTACTACGAGAGGTCTCAAGGGGTCTAAATATATGGTGGTCAAATATTTTTTACCATAAAGAAACAAGATTACGAGAAAGGTGACTTATAATATAACATATTTTCACAGATGATGTGGTTGCGAGATCCACTAACTAAAGGCCTACGCCCATATGTATTTGAGTGACATGTCATTAGCATGGGCCTAGGAGTATCTTCGGATACCGTTGTTTAGTGGAGCTGTTTTGGCTTTACTCTGATAAAGGTTTCATCTGTGTTCGTTACACTTTGTAACGGTTTGATATGTATCAACTTTTGCATTCAATAAAATATTTTTGAATGTATTGTTATTATGTTGAATACATATTGATAAAGTCTCAAGGGATTGTATAAACCTTGAGTGAAGGCTAGGGGCATCCGGGCATCCGGTTATTAGCCTTGTGCATATGTCTTGTGATACATAAAGAAAGGTTAACCATAAGGACAAGACATATGTGGGTTCATTAGAACCATAAAGCATTCTCTTGTGGCACAAGTTTTTGTGACACCTAAGGTAAGAGAATGGTGACTGACAAATGGGATCTCTCTATGAGAGATGTTATCCATTTGCCACACTACCATATTGAATCCATATCAATAAAGTTGAGAGCACTCGTGACCATGGAAGGCTCTGTGTGTATACATGCAGTTACCGCCATGATTCGGTGTTTAAGACTTTATGGGATAGGATTGACTATTAAGAATTATCTCGGACCAAATGTGCGCACATAAGGTACGATTTCAATTAATATAGTCCAAGTGGGAGAATGTAAGAGTTTTTCTAATTGTGGACTACATTAATTGATATTGTAATTTACCGTTTAACGTTTACCGTTGTACGGGGTTTGGTCTAAGGTGAGATAGAAGGTTTCTTAATTAGTCTAATATGGGTGGCTAGTGTGGGCCGAGTTGAGCCGGCCCGTAATGAGAGGGACCGGGCTGGAAACTCTATAAATAGTGCTCAAGTCTCTCCTCTAACCCTAATTCTCACATGTATCCTCACCTAAGGGGCGTTTTCCTAACGCTACACGTGAGGGGGGTCGCCTCATTGAGCCAGTGATACGGAGGGCAATAGAGGAGAAGGACTTGCGCGTGGAACATTGTGTTTCCGCTTCCGCTTCAAGAACAGTGGATCCCCTTGATGAGTGGGTAATCCCTTTTTTGCTTCCGCTTTATATTTGATGGATTCCAAAACAGGTATGTTAATCTTTCTACTCAATTATGCATGTTCTTGTTCTAGTTATGGAGATCTTGGGGTTACGTAATTTGCGTCCAACAGCTTGTGCCTGAGAGGTTCGAGGACAGTACGATAGATTACAGAGGGAACCATTTCGAGCTATTGCCATTCGGGGCGGGGCAGAGAGGATGCCCCGGGATGTTGATGGCAATGGAGATGATTGAGCTAGTGCTCGTCAATGTCTTGCATTCCTTCGATTGAGAATTGCCGGAGGGAATGACGGAGGGAGATGTAAGTATGAAAGAAGGGGCTGGCCTAGTCGTGTCCAATAAAGTGCCTCTCTAATGCCGATAAAGGAATCGCATGAAACCGATGCATGATGAAATCGTTGTTAGACGAAACCCATCATATCTCTCACGACCTTTTAAACTTAATTATAATCAAGCCTCTTAAAGTTATGCGGCACAATGTTCTGGCGTACAATATAAATTTGTGCATTAGGACAATTGAAGAGAGATCATTAGTTGAGCGAGTCACCTGCGCATTAACATATTGAATTTGTATCCCAAGTGCAAATTACTTTGACATAAAAGTTTTTTACTTGCATGGGGTAGTTCAACACTGAACATTTTTTTTTTTGGTTGTATTATTTTCGAATAAGAGGGCGATGCTCCTCGTTGAAATGAGCTGTAGTGTGTCATTGGAAAGTTCTGTCGTTCAAGAATAGCAATATAGCTTTTATTCATTTCAAGCATACTCGCAATTAGTTGAAATAATTCCCTAAAACATAGGCACTTTTAAAATTAAAAACAAATTTCTACCAAAAAAAAATTAAAAACAAATTTACCGACACTGCGAACTTTTTTTTTTTTTTTATCTAGTAAAAGAAAAACAATCTCTCAAACAGAAAAGAGGATAAATTTGCAGATTTTAGCATAAAAAAATGGTCATTTAATTTTAATGAGACTTCTTGCCTTTTAAGATGCGAAGTCCAAATTATAAATTAACATTAGTGAATGTGATTTGTCGAATTGAAGGGTTGAAAAATTTTGGTTAGTAGTGACTGGTCAGTTAGGCCTTTTATTTATTTATTTATGTCAACTATTCCTCTGGGAGTTACTATAAGAAATTTCACACCCACTGTAAAATGTTTGGCTTGGGTTATAATTACTCAGTCCATGTATAGGTGTAGGGCCCATCATCACAATCCCAACCACATATTAGAAGGTAAGAAGTCCCTTCAAGTATGGTAGCAAAGGCCCATACCCTCGATTTTCAGAGAAATACTACTCTTTCATTTGGCCAAACAAGATTGGTATTACTTGACTTGCACAAGCTAATGGTGGAAAATCATGTTGAGAAAAAGTAGTTACGGATTCTAGAGAAGTTTTAGAGTTCCAGCAGAGATGACTTTCTTAATGTAACCTTCAAGAGCCTCATGTCCCCATATATACCCGACAGCGATATAATGGGAAATTGCCCTAATTCAATGTGATTAGTGGATTGCTCTAACATGATTAGATGTAAAATTCGTTAGCATCACTATTATACTTCATGCAACGATAAAATGCTAGACGGAGTTTATCTTCATGAGGAAAGGGGGCATAAATAGTCAAATAATGGATAAAAAGATACTTGGGAGATGCTGACTGTTTACTAAGTAATAATCAATCGTTATATAGCAACACTAGTACAGATTTGGGCGACGTCTCCCTAGCCCTTGCTTGGGGCCAACGAGACTCGCTTGGATTTGGGCAATGCTGGTCCTTGTTGATGACCTTCGTTGGCCCCTCTAGTGATGAGTGGTAGTGGTGGTGCCCCATTGGTGAGGCCCTGTCATTTTTTTTTCCCGAGTTTTATCTTTTAAAAATAATAAATTTAAGCTTTTTTTTTAGTTTTTTAATCTAATTTAAATAAGATTTGGAGAAGAAAATAATAAAAAATGTCACGTATGAGAGATAAATTGATTTAAAAATTCAATGTTGGCATTTTCCATTAGACAAATTGACGACATTAATAGTAGGTTTCAATTGTATTAATTTGACAAGTTTAAGGACACTTTTTGGAAGTTTTAAGATTTGATTATACTTTCACAATAAGTTTTAGGACTTTAAGTGCACTTACTAGAAAAATTTTCGGTTGTCATGTTCCCTGGTAAGAGGGTTATGCCCCTCAATATCTCTATATTAAGACGAGCTGTAGTGTGTCATAATCATCAGGATAGTAACATAGCTTTCATACTAGTAATTAATTGAAATAATCTTCCAAAACATAAGCAGTTTCAAACTAAGATTCACTAATACTGCTTTTTTTTTTTTCACAAGAAGTAAATATATTTAAAGAATATCTAATCTCTCAAACTTGAAAGAGGATAAGCTGTAGATAATTTTAGCATAAAAAACGGTAAGGTAATTCATGATATTATCTTGATAAAAAAATTATGATATTTTATTTCTTTTAAGGTCAAAACTCCAAATCTTGAATTACCATTTGTGAATGGTGATTTGTGGAATTAAAGGATTGCAAACTACTGGTAAGGACTAGTGTTTTTCCCCCCAAATTAGTAATGACTAGTTAGCCAGGCCCTTTTTTTGCCTTTTGTTTTTCACAATGAGAGCATTATTATAAGGTCTCACATCCACTAGGTAATATTTGATTTGAATCATAATTATTCAATCTTCAAATTAGGTAACAAATGCCTAGGCCGCTAATTACTAGAAAAATGCTCACTTTTCTTTTTGGTCGAAGAAGACCAATATCACTTGACTTGCATAGCTAGCGGGCGGCCAATCTTGTTGGAGAAAAGTTGTCACCAAATCCAAAGAAGTCGTTTTTGAGCTCCAACAAAGATAACTTTCTCGCAATCACCTTCAAGAGCCTTTGTCCCGATAATTACCTAGTTACGACAAATGGGAAATCACCATGATCCAGTGTGATTAGTCAATTGTTCAAGCAAGAGCGGATATATAAGTTGTTTAGCAATATTGTATTTTCCTAAACCTATTGCATTGATATCAATTCAGTCTTAAATATTTCAATTAGACAAATTTAGTTCAAAACATTTTCATTTTGATACTAATTTAGTCCATCCGATCAATTTTAACTAGTTAGCGCTAATGTAGATGCCGGCCAATGGCTGGACACTAACGTGGTAATTTTTAAATTTTTTTGAATTTTTTTCTTTTTCTTTTTCCTTTTATTTTCTCTCTTCTTCCTCCTTGGACTTTCCTCGCAGTGGCTGGCGAGCCTCCATTGAGGCTTGCAACCCTCGCCCGGGGGCCTAGAGCTGCAGGCGAGGTAGTTTCTCCCAAGGAGGAAAAATAGAGAAAAGAAAAGGAAAAAGAAAAGAAAAAAAGGAAAAAAAGAAAAATAACATAAAATTAAAAAAAATTAAAAAAATTTTCCATGTTAGCGTCCGGCCATTGGCTGACGTCCATGTCAGCGCTGGCCAACCAAAATTGGCCTGATGGACTAAATATGTATCAATGTTAAAAGATTTAAGATTGAATTAATTTAATTAAAAGATTTATGATTGAATTCATATCAATGTAATAGGTTTATGATTTTTTTAGTATTTTTCCCATTAAATGCCATGTGGAGTTTATTTTTATGACCATAGTAGGCATAGATTGTCAATTTGTGGATAAGACAACACGTGGGAGATGTTGACTCTTTACTAACTCTTACTCACTAGATTATTCACTAGATTAATCTTCATTAGAATACTTGCCAAGAAGAAAGAAATCTAATGAAGATTCACGTCATTGGCCTTTTTCCATTGTGTTGAACGCAAAACTTTTCTTAAGGTACCCATCCGTGGGTAGCTGGTTGGTTGAGAGTCCCTCCCTTATCGCAAAGGTCGAGAGTTCGAAACCCGCAATTGCTAGCGATTTAAGTGGGGGGCCTTGGTGGAGGGTTGTTGGGCTAGTCTCCTCCAAGGTATAGGAGCCCGGCCCTCAGGAGCCGTTTGGGCACGGGAGGCTCTGTGGTGAAGTCCTTGATTACCAAAAAAAAAAAAAAACTTTTCTTAAGGTAATGCATGAAAAAAATTCATTTGAGAAAATGGAAGAGAACCGTGGAATAAAATCTAGTTTTACGGATTTGATGCATGTACACTCTCGTTTTTAGTAATGCAAGGTATATGAGCCCAAACTCAAGCCTATAGTTGATGTGAATCGAGTTTGAATAGCATGAGTTTAAATTTCTTGTGTGTTGAAAAAAAATTCCTTCATTAGGAGATATCTACTAACCAATAAACTAAGATGAGATGAGAAAAATGTTGACTATGGCAAACAAATATTTTCTGTTCATTATTTGACAGTTTCTTGTTATCCTGAATCTCATGACAAAGCAACGTGCTTTGTTGGAATTTTCTTAATAAAATTGGAGATGGCTGATGTTTTTAGGTTTCCTTTATGATTGGAGAAATAAAGAATGTCAATCATTAGGATGAAGCTGTACGTTCTAATTAAGAATCAATATTCTCTCCTCCATCGACAAGTTATCAATCAGTGATACTATGACGCAAGACGTGATTATAATGGAATATCTCTCCTCAGAAAAACCTCCACCAATTGTCTTTGTGGATAATCAGAGAAAAATCATCACTACAGACAGATCAGAAAAGTCCCTGTATAAATTTCACGGGTTGATTCTTCAGCATCCATTTTGTCTTTAACACGACTAAACCACGCCAAACTAGTTCAACATTTTTAAGTAATATCCCTGCACATGAAGCTAAGAATGTCAATCATTAGCATGAAGCTGTACGTTCTAATTAAGAATCAATATTCTCTCCTACATTGACAAGTTATCAATCAGTAATACTATGATGTAAAACGTGATTATAATGGAATACCTCTCCCCAGAAAATCCTCCACCACTTGTCTTTGTGGATAATCAGAGAAAAATCATCACTACAGACAGCAGAAAAGTCCCTGTATAAATTTCATGAGTTGATTCTTCAACATCCATTTTGTCTTTAACACGACTAAACCACGCCAAACTAGTTCAACAGTTTTAAGTAATATCCCTGCACATGACCATTCCGACAATGGCTCTTCACATACTTTTCACGTGGGCTGCTCTTTCCCTTCCTCTCCTCCTCCTCCTCCAGTCGGTGAATAACTTCAATAACAAAAAGAAGAAACTCCCTCCGGGGTCTCCATTACTCCCCATCATAGGCGATTTCTACGCCACCTGCCTCACCACTCTTTGTGAAAACTCTCCAGACCGTATTGCCCCCGTCATGCTCATCTGCCTCAACGGCCCTACCATCGTAATCTCCTCCCCTGAAGCCGCCAGAGAGGTCCTCAAGACCCACAACCTCAATTGTTGCAGCTGCCCGCGGTTGGTCGACATCCATATATATATATATATATATATATATATATATATATTCATCAACAATTAAAATGGACCTGAACATATGGATCGGAGTCTTGGCAATATTCACCCATCGTCATGAGCTTAAAAACGGATAAAATTCATGACTCATAAAACAGATTGTAGTTAGTCAATCACCAAAAAGAAGAAAATAATCACGTAAACATTACTGAATATATTCAAAGTTAATTGCATTATTAAAAAGTTACTAATCATGTATGGATGCTAATTATTTTAGATGAATCAATAGTTATCATTGTATAGGCTTGCACCTTCCATGTAACAGACATAGACACAAAGTGAAGTAACACATAACAAGCATTGGAACCAACATTCGTTCAACTTAGATTTTAACTATATATAATAGATTAGATAATACAATTAAAAGCTTATTAAACGTCTGCAGCATAGGATTGCATTGCAAAATTTATTAGATTAGAAAACTAGACTTTAAAAGGAGTTAATGATATATCAAGCTCGCTGATTTAACTCCATAAATCGAATACATCAATATTGCTTGGATTTGGACTCCTCTTGTGATATTCAGTCCCGAGATACAGGACATTCATGTGAGAAAGAACTTGCTGAATATGTCTTTGGGATCGCTTCTCGTATTATTGGCCAAACATTATTTTGGGCCCATCGGAATGAATGCAGAAAATAAGTAGCATTAAGGGGAAAGGTCCTCACGCCACCTTCTAAACACGCAGTAACTTAGAGGACTTAATGAAGCAAAGCAGTTATTACATATGTAAACAAACCCCACATGTGTAGATTGGTCCACCCAAAGATAATTCTCGTGATGAACTAAATTGCAATATTTCATTTCTGGTAGCCGTGGATCAACATTGACCGATCAAAGGTGCATGCTCAGTCACGATTTATACATATAAACTTGCCTATAGGTTGGACCAAATCGAGATGCATCTCTATCCACGGTAATTAGGGTTTTTGACTTTTTTTTTTTTTTTGGGTCAAAGGGGTTTTGGACTTTAGCTAGAGGAAATTGTTCAAAAAGTTTTACATCTATTGTACTTTTACCAATGCAGTTCCAAGCCTTTCACTATTGCTAATTAAGTCTTAAATATTCAGCCAATTTTAGTCGAAAATTGCAAATGTAGATGCTGACGTTGATGTAGATAATTTTTATAATTTTTTTTTTGAATTTCTTTCTTTCTTTTCCCTGTTTTTCTTTCAAGTTCAGCTTGCATTGCCAGCCAACCTTTGCTGATCACAAGGAAGGGCGTCCTAACCCTTGCCTAGACCTGGTGAGAGCTGTGACACCCTCATTGATTGCGAGCGAGGGCTTCACGGCTCTTGCCCAAATCTCTCAAGTGCTGATAGGCAAGGGCTTCGGCAGCCCTCAACTGTGGTTGGTGAGAGTCGACTGGCAACCTTTGCCGGACTTGATAGAAAGAAAAGTAAAAGAAATAAGTCAACGCACGATCGTCCTATGTGGCACTATCAAGATCGATGTCAACGATGTCTAGTTAAAATTGACCAAAAAAACTTAATTGGCAACACGTGAAAATATTTACAACTTCATTAACAAAATTGAAAGATTTATGAGTGAATTTATAAAAATGCAATAAGTTTAGAATTTTTAGGATAAAAATTGACTGATAAAAGGTGTATGCTTATAGTCACGACTTGTACATAGAAAGCATTTAGGTTGGACCAAATCGAGGTGCATCTCTATTGAGGACGGTTAGGATATTGGACTTTAGCCATGATGATTCTAAGTCATGTGGACAAATCTTCGGCTAATCACAATTCGATGCTCGTGGATTAAGTGATATGGGGTGGCTTTATCGAATTTGTCCTTCTAAGTACCCACCGCTTAGGTTATGATGTTACCCCAGTCCTTTGTCTTGTAATATTGATATAGCTAGTACGATTACCTAGAGGGGGGTGAATAGGTATAATAGATTTTTCTTTTGATAATTACACACTACTTAGATAGATAAACGATTTGCAGCAATTAAAAAATCAATCGTAAGACCGAGTAAGGGAAAGAGAGAATTTGACACGCGGTTTATAGTGGTTCGGCTTGTTTCAAGCCTACGTCCACTCTTTCGCACCGACACCAATTGGCTGGATTCCACTATGAACAAAGAGATGTTTGGTGATGATCTTCCTTGACTTCTTGGTGTAGACGATCTTCCACACTCTCAAGGTATCACTAAGAATGAACACTCTCTGTGTATACAATTTCGCTCAAATAGTATCGACTAATAATCAAGGATCTTCGGACTCGGAATTTTTCTATCGATCACGCTCTTCAAAACAACTTGAATGTCTTCCTTTTATACTCCTTTATGCCATCATAGCCGTTGGCACTTACCAAAGGAATTCCTCCAATCTACCCGTTGGACGGAATCAATCACGAAGATCATTCGAGCTATTTAAGGAACTTGGCGATAGCCCATCAATCGTTCGCCCATACAATCAGGATCTTGGTTTCCAAGAATAGAACATTCCAAGAATACTTCGACGACCATCGGATCTTCAATCGATCTAGATAAGAACAAACAAAGAATCCGAGATGTTTATCCAACCAAGGGATCTTTTCCAGAGGATAGGATCGAATCCTCAACCATAAGCTTCGGCTCTGGATTTCCTTTACTACTGGATTAGAAAGACTGTCAGTAAGAATAGTCTTGAGTCTTGAGTCTTGAGATCATAAAGTCTTGAGACTTTAATCTTCGGTCTCCGAATATCCAGACTTAGACTGATAGAAATGTTTTGTCAGCTTCAAAATACTATGGAAAGATTTCTCCAACAATCTCCCCCTTTTTGATGGTGACAAAACTTCCTTGTAGATTTGAACAACTTTGACCTGCAAAAACATTTCTCAAGCAATATGGCTAACTCATAGAGAATAATAAAACAACCGGATTCTGCATCCACAGCAACTTGGTTAGTCTTTCATGAGTAATACCATAAAACAACACTTGATATGAACGCAACCAGTCAAGCATTTAAATCCACAAGTCAAGTGTACTCAAGTCAAACTCAAAAATATAAAAACATAGCCACAAATTCAAGGATTAAAAGATAAGATGATGAAAGTTGATGAAGTTGATTGTTCAAATTGATTCTCCCCTTTTTGTCATCATGAAAAAGTGAGAAAGGGATCAGGTCTGCTTGGGAATGCGAACGATTTGGAAATCTCCCATAGATTGTACTAAGCCTTCTAGCCTCTTCAAGTCTTCCCGTAGATTAGCTACCTCCTCTCCTTTTGCATTGGCTTGAAGTTGTTGAGCGAGGTCTTTCATTTTGTCCTCCGGGGTAGCGAAGACGCTTGGCCAGCATTCTTGATGGATTGAATTTCACGTCTAGAGCATATATCTGTCCCTGCATTTCCATAAGTATATCAACAATACGACGAAAATCTGCTGAGCTATCCGTCTGTGTACTTGCATCAGCTTTTTCAGATGGAGTGAATGCAGACGTTGGTGCTTCTGTGTAATCTTGCAGATTTGGGGTCGACGTATCGTGTCCTTCTTCAGGCAATTTAGAAACCTGAACTTCTTCTGGGTCTGCTGGAGATGGTCTTGGACCTTCACTATTGGCAGCATGTGGTGAAGACCTTTCTTGCTCGCCAACTCCCCCTGTCTCTAGGACATCACAAGGGGAAGAGTGATGATCATGTTCTTGATCTCCCTTGTCTCCAGAGTCTGATGCAGACTGTTCTTTCTCGCCTTCTCTCTCCTTTTCTCCTTCTTTCTCCTTCTCTCTTTGCTGTTCTTCTTCTCTGATCTTGGCTTGCTCCTCTTCCTCTCTCTGTTTCTGCTGAAGTTCTGTTGACTGATGCACATAACGTCTGGTTCTTGTTAAAGCAACAATTGTGGGATCTTCATCCTCTTCATCTTCATCCTCTAAGATGAGAGTCCTTTTCTTCTTCCTCGATGGGGCTCCAATGACTTCTTTTCCTTTTCTTTTTGAAGCAGATGGGACTGGAGTCTTCACTCTGAATTTCTCCATTGCCTTGGAAAGCTCTTGTAAACGCATCTTCGTCAGCATCTTCAAACCTACCACCATCTTATCGCACGGTCTAACACAAAGTGAATGGGGCGGTTCAATATTCATGTGTCTAAAGATCTTGGTCACTGCACCGAGGATAAGACAATTGTCCCTTGTCTTTTGACACCGCTCCGTACATATGGAAAAGAATCGTGTGCGGGAGAGAGAACTTCCGTCCGAGTTGATTGCATACATCAACTTTGCTTGAGAATAAGACACGGAAGTCTTTGACGTAGACTTTGGTCTAAGACACTGATTACGATCTTATGAAGCACAATGTTGATGGCATTCATCCCTGGAATAGGTAACTCTCTTATCTCGTGTCCCTATCCTTGACAAGATCCGAGTAGTACGTGCGGGTGAGACTTTGATTGGTAGATAACGCCCTCGTTCAACTCCAACAATGTCTCGCAACATATTCACATCTACTACGTAGACTTTGTCTCGAACATGAATGAAATTCTATTCGCATCCAAAAAGCTGAGATTTGAATAGAAATAAGCGGTTAAATGTGCATACCCGTCCGTAGAGTCGAGCAAAATTTCTCAAGTTGAAGCAAGTTCAACTTTTCTCTCAAGTTCATGTTGATGGCGTCCGAAATTCAAAATCAACACTTCGAGGGTTTATCACCCCTCTTTTCAACGGTTTGCCATACACATTCTCCTCGTTCCTTGGATTTGAACAAATCCATTCGATTTCCTTTGATCTTCGCTGCCACACCCATTCTCGGTTGAAACTCAAGGAACATTCGATCATCATCGTTCCCTTCAATTAAGTTTTGCCCAGGTACACGAGGATCACTTGGAATATTTGCAAGTGCATCATCTGCTTTTCCTCTCGGAGCAATTCCTAACTCCTCCATTCTCCGCAGAAAAAGATATTCATTTCCATAGTTCTTATCCTTAAGGAAATCGTCTATGTAATTCAATGGTGTACCGGTGCTTTTCAACGCACGATAAAGCTTATAGATATATGAGGGTTTTGGACTCTTACAGGTCGGCTTCCTCGATTATCTCTTCTTCAAGAAGATGACTTTCACCATGTGGGGTAGGAGGCGATGAATGACGTGGATGAGAACGAATCGGACTTTGTTGCGACTTGAAAAGTCTTCCTCCTCGTAAGATCGAAGTGTATTGGTCCCTTCTCCATTCTTTGTGGTCCCCGCTTGCTATTCTCGATGATTTCCTCGAAGAAGACATTCTTCTTGTCGATTTGAGAGATTCCTTCGCTTGCTTCCCAAGGAAAAATGACCACTTTCTCGACGATGAACAAGAGATTGATACAGTTCGGGAGAAGAATACTTTTTAGGGTTTTGACGATTGAGGAAAAAACTGTATATATATTTAACTCACTTTTTTTGAAAAAGGAAGTTCAATCGACACAGGGAAAGTGTACGAACATTTCTTTTCAAAATCAATAACTGCCAAAATTAATCTTTTTGAAAAGACAAGTTTTTGATTTTCACACAGATAATAACTGAACAACAAAATCGTACCTTTTCGAGTTCGAATAAAATAGCCACTTACGTCTATAGCCATGAATGTCTGAGTCTGAAGATCTCGAGACTGAGAGATTAGAGTCTAAGGATTGTTGAGTCTTTAGACTTTAACTTCTTCAAGCTTCAAAATGTTGAGTCTTGAACGGATAGCGTCGAATTGATTTTTCTCCAAAGGCTTTGTGAAAATATCCGCTAGTTGACTTTTTGAATCAACAAATTGAATCGAGATTTCTCCATTTTGAATATGATCTCTAATGAAGTGGTGTCGAATCTCAATATGCTTTGCTCTTGAATGAAGAATTGGATTTTTGGTAAGATTGATCGCGCCGGTGTTGTCACATCCGATTTCGTGCATGAGTCTTCAATGCCAAAGTCTTGTAGCCGTTGTTTGATCCATAGAATTTGCGAACAAAGAACTTCCAAGAGCTACATACTCGCTTCGTTGTTGAAAGAGCCACGGTACTTTGTTTCCTTGAAAACCAAGATATGTTCTATTTCCAAGCAACCGACAAGTTCCGTAAGTGCTCTTTCTATCGACTCGCAACCGGCCGGATCTCGCATCCGAGTACCCTAGAAGATTAAAGTCTCCTTTCTTTGGATACCAAAGACCGATGCTTGAAGATGAGGCAATGTATTTGATAATTCGTTTCACGGCACTGAGATGTGATTCTCTAGGATCTGATTGAAACCTAGCACGAGACACAACCACTTAACAAAATATCGAGGTCTAGAAGCGTAAGATAAAGAAGTGAACCAATCATGCTCCCGTATAGCTTTTGATCTACTTTCTTCCCTTCTTCATCCTTGTCTATCTTCGAGAACATGACATTGGTATGTCGGTCTTTTTGCATTTTTCTAATCCAAATCTTTTGACAAGATCATTTGCATATTTTTCTTGATGAATAAAAGTTCCTTCCTTCATTTGCTTCACTTGGAGTCCAAGAAAGAATGTTAATTCTCCCATCATACTCATTTCAAACTCATCCCGCATAGACTTAGAAAATTTCTTGCATAGGCTTTCATTAGGAGATCCAAATATAATATCGTCTACATATATTTGAACAAGTAAAAAGCTTTTGATTTCCTTTTTGATAAATAAGGTAGTATCTACTTTACCTTTGACAAAACCGTTCAGTATTAGGAACTTACTTAGCCTATCATACCAAGCTCGAGGTGCTTGCTTTAAACCATACAAGGCCTTTTCGTCTAAAGACCGAATCGGCTTCTTTGGGTCTTCAAATCCAGGTGGTTGTTCCACATAAACTTCCTCATGGATGAATCCATTTAGAAACGCACTATTGACGTCCATTTGGAATAACCTGAAATTTTTATAGCAAGCAAACGCAAGTAATAGACGAATAGCTTCTAACCTTGCTACTGGTGCGTAGGTCTCATCATAGTCTATTCCTTCCTCTTGCGTGTATCCTTTGGCCACGAGTCCGGCTTTGTTCCGTACGACTTTTCCATCCTCGTTCATCTTGTTCCTGAATACCCATTTGGTTCCAATAACAGTTTTACCTTTTGGTTTAGATGTCAGATCCCAGACATCATTGATGTTAAACTGTCTGAGTTCTTCTTGCATAGCTTCAATCCAGCTTTCATAAGATAAAGCTTCTTCTATGCTTTTTGGTTGAATTTCGAGAGATTAGAGCCACAAAGACTAGATTCTTCACGTCTTTTTGATCTCGGTGCGGATTCCTTCATTGATTTCACCGATAATGAGATCTTTGGGATGACTGGATTTGTGCTTCCAGTTACTGGTTGATTTTCCTGGTTGATGATCTCTTTCTTTATTTGAATCTTCAAGAACATCTTGATGTTGGACTTCCAGAGACTGAGATGATTCTTGAGTTGTAAGCCTTGAAAGGTCTGGAGTAGGTTCAGACTCTTCATATTGAGTCTGACTGGATTCAGCTTGCATTGAGTCTTGGAATTTGACATTCATTGATTCCTCCACCGATTGGCTTTTCTTGTTAAAGACTCTGTAAGCCTTGCTTGTAGTAGAATATCCAAGGAAGATGCCTTCATCTGATCTTTCTTCAAACTTACCAACTCAATCATTTGAATTTTTTAAAATAAAGCATTTGCAACCGAACACATGAAAATATGAAACAATAGGCTTCTTACCTTTGAACAATTCATAGGGGGTTTTCTCTAAAATGGGTCTTAGAAAGACTCTATTTATAATGTAACATGCTGTTGAAACAGCTTCAGCCCAAAATCGAGAAGAAGTTTTACTTTCAATTAAAAGTGTTCTAGCCATTTCTTGAAGAGATCTATTCTTTCTTTCCACAACTCCATTTTGTTCTGGAGTATATGGAGAGGAAAATACATGATTAAAACCAGATTTATCACAAAACTTTGTAAAGTTTTGATTTTCAAATTCACTACCATGATTTGTTCTTATACTTGAAATAGCACATCCTTTTTCATTTTGAACCTTTTTAGCAAACTTTTCAAAGTACGAAAAGGTTTCTGACTTACTTGCAAGAAAATATACCCAGGTAAAACGAGAGTAATCATCCACAATCACTAGACAATATTTCTTACCTCCAATGCTCTGGGTTCTTGTTGGTCCGAAGAGATCCATATGCAGCAATTGTAGAACATGCTTAGTAGAGATATGTTTTATAGACTTAAATGAATTTCTTACCTGTTTTCCCAGAATACATGGTGTGCATGAGTCAGACTTTTGATAAGGTAATTTTGGTAGACCTTGAACAAGCTTCTTTAATGAGATTTTGGCTAATTGCTTGATGTTGACATGGCCAAGCTTTCTATGCCATAAGGCCGCTTCATCTTGAATTGAGATGAGACATTGCGTTTCATTTGGTCTTACATCAAGAAGGTAGATATTTCCATGCCTTCGACCCATGAAAGACTCGAGTTGAGTCTTTACTTATTCCGAACATATGCCTTCTTGAAAAGAGATCTTGAACCCAAGTATCACACGTTGGCTAATCTTTGAGAAGATTATAGTTGAGTCCTTCCACTAGAGAAACATTGCTTATTGTGAGATTTCCAATTTTCACAGTTCCAAATCCCACAATACTTCCTTTCTGTTTCCACCAAATGAAACTTTTCCACCATTTACTTGAACAAACTTTATAAAGCAATTTGAGTCTCCTGTCATGTGTCTTGAGCAACCGCCTGTCAAGATACCACTTTACCTTCTTTTGACAGAGACCTCAAATTCACCTCTCCGAATCCGATCCCAGTCGAGTCCGATTGTGCCATTAGACACGATTGGCATATTCCTCATCACTTTCTTCACACTTTGTATCGCTCCGGGTTTCGGCTTTGAGAGCTTTTCGAGATTTTTCGGTTTTTCTCTCTCTTCTTCTTGAGAAGAGGACAGTTGGGTCCGATGTGTCCCTTTTTCTTACATTCGAAGCGACTACATCTTTGTTTGGTTCTTCATCAACAAACTTGGTTTGCTGTTTCGAAAACTTTGTTTTCTTGAGTTGAACCTTCTTCCTTTTCTATTCAGCTTTTCGAATCTTCTTATCATAAGAGCAAGCTCCTCATCATCCGGATCTTCTTCGAATCAGTATCATCGAATCATCATTAGATCTTAATGCAATGGATTTCTTACCTCTTGGATCTTCGTCTTCATTGATTCGCTCCACTTCGTAAGATTGAAGAGTTCCAATCAGCTCATCTACAGATAATGGCATAATTCTTTGCGTCTCTCGTATTGAAGTCTTTATATGATTCCAATCCTTAGAGAGTCCTCGCAGCAACTTGTTCACCTTCATAGGATCAGTAATTTTCTGTCCTTGATTCTCAAGTCCATTGACAATATCTGTAAAACGGCTAAACATGTCAGTTATAGATTCTCCCGGTTTCATTTTGAAGGCTTCGTATTGACCAAGGAGAATATTAATTCTGGTCTCCTTCACTCGGTCTGTCCCTTCATAGGTGATATGTAGTCTATCCCAGACTTCTTTTGCTGTGACACAAGAAGATATTCTGTTATATTCAGTTGGTGACAAAGCACAATATAAAGAATAAATTGCTTTTGCATCGAGTGCTTGTCTCTTGTTTATCTCATCTTGAGACATTCCGCTGGTCTCAACAGTTTCTTTCCCTCTTTCAGATACTGATGCAACAGTGGGAGTGATTCCTCTTTCCACAACGTCCCATTCCAGAGGATCCTTTGATCGTAGGAAAGCTTTCATCTTGTTCTTCCAGATGTTGTAATCCTTTCCATCGAAGTAGGGTGGTGCGGTATTGCTTTGACCTTCCACAGCCCCGATGCTAGCATACTAGCCATGGATCTTTTACTCAAGTAAAACACTTCAAATAAAGTAAGAACACGTGCTCGATACCAATTGATATAGCTAGTACGATTACCTAGAGGGGGTGAATAGGTATAATAGATTTTTCTTTTGATAATTACACACTACTTAGATAGATAAACGATTTGCAGCAATTAAAAATCAATCGTAAGATCGAGTAAGGGAAAGAGAGAATTTGACACGCGGTTTATAGTGGTTCGGCTTGTTTCAAGCCTACGTCCACTCTTTTCGCACCGAGCCAATTGGCTGGATTCCACTATGAACAAAGAGATGTTACGGTGATGATCTTCCTTGACTTCTTGGTGTAGACGATCTTCCACACTCTCAAGGTATCACTAAGAATGAACACTCTGTGTATACAATTTCGCTCAAATAGTATCGACTAATAATCAAGGATCTTCGACTGGAATTTTTCTATCGATCATGCTCTTCAAAACAACTTGAATGTCTTCCTTTATACTCCTTTATGCCATCATAGCCGTTGGCACTTACCAAAGGAATTCCTCCAATCTACCCGTTGGACGGAATCAATCACGAAGATCATTCGAGCTATTTAAGGAACTTGGCGATAGCCCATCAATCCTGTTCGCCCATACGATCAGGATCTTGGTTTCCAAGAATAGAACATTCCAAGAATACTTCGACGACCATCGGATCTTCAATCGATCTAGATAAGAACAAACAAAGAATCCGAGATGTTTATCCAACCAAGGGATCTTTTCCAGAGGATAGGATCGAATCCTCAACCATAAGCTTCGGCTCTGGATTTCCTTTACTACTGGATTAGAAAGACTGTCAGTGAGAATAGTCTTGAGTCTTGAGTCTTGAGATCATAAAGTCTTGAGACTTTAATCTTCGGTCTCCGAATATCCAGACTTAGACTGATAGAAACGTTTTGTCAGCTTCAAAATACTCTAGAAAGATTTCTCCAACAAATATACCTCCAAGTCTTTCGTTGGACAAAGTTTGAGGTTGATGACCTTTCTCCTTGGGTAGTTAAGGGCTCGTATGACAACGCTTTTTGGCTGGGGAATAGTTTTTTTTATTTTGAAATAGTTCTTTTCTATTTTTATTCCGGGGAACAATTTCTGAGTAAAAGAACGCGTTTGGTAACTATACAAAATTTATACTCTTGGAATAGAAAAATAATAGAAATGCATTTGGTAACGCAATGGTTTCTTTTTTGTATTTATTCGTTTTTTGTTCTTGCTCATGGATCGCCGGTCGTCGCCAGCCGTTGTCGCCGCTGTGTGACCACTAACCGCTAATTGTCATCGCCGACTGCAGCCATACAGCCCATTGGCCACCACCTCGTTGGCCGTCGATGGGCTGTGCAGTTGTGGTTGGCGGTGACGGTTGGCGGCCGACGACAACGACCAGCAGGCTGTGGTGACGAGCGGCGGGCGGCGGCGGGCAGCGATGAGTGGCGGCAGCACGCAGCGGCCAGTGGTCAACAGTGGCTCCGAGCGGTTGGAGGTGGCCGCGACAAGAGAGAGGAATAAAAGAAAAATAGAAAAGAAAATTCGCTTATTTCTATAAATTGTTCCCGGGAACAAGAAGCAAATTTTTTTGTTTCTCGTTTATACTCAAAATCTATTCCCAAGCTAACTTTCTATTCCGGAGAATAGAAAAACAACTTGGCGTTACCAAACAGATTTCTGTTGTTTTTTTGTTTCGGGGAACAAAAGAACAGAAATCTAGAGGAACAGAAACGTTCTCATGCGGAGCCTAAACCTATTCTAAACCACCATAGGCAAGGACGAGGTAATCAGCATTTGTTTATTTTGATCAATGATTGAAATGAATCTAGTAGTTACATGGACCGGAGTTTTAGCAATATTCACCCATTATCATGAGCTTCAAAAGGGATACAATTCATGTCCCATTAATCGATTGTAATCAGAACATTATAAAAAAATAAAAAAAATAATTACAATTGTGTAAACATTGTCGAAAATTCAAAGTTAATTGCATTATTAAAAAGCCACGTACAGATATGCTAAGAGGAAACACTATAATTGAGAACTAAAGATATTTTATTTAGTAATATTTAAAGTATATAATTGCTCGAAAATGTTCACTTAGCTGATCCTACTGCTACTGCGATTAGATATGTCCACACACGCTAGCCGCTACCTTCGATATATTATATGTTGACATACGCGATTGGTTCGATCGTCAGTGTCAATTGGTTCGATCGTCAGTGTCAATTATTTCTTACGGACAACTTGTCTCCTTGTTTTCCTGTGTATGTCCTGTCATATTTTCAGAAGCGTACCGTTTTTGTCCCTGTGGATAAAACAAGAAAATCATCATCTGCATCCATTTTGTATTTAAGACGACTTAACCGCGCCAAACTCGACAGGCCAAGTATTCTCACTGCGCATGACCATCCTCCGGCAATGGCTCTTCACATCCTCTTCACATGGCTTGCTCTTTCCCTTCCTCTCCTCCTCCTCCTCCTCCTCCTCTCAGTGAAAAACTTCAATAACAAAAAGAAGAACCTCCCTCCAGGGCCTCCATCACTTCCCATCATAGGCAACTTCCACCAGCTCGGCCCCCTGCCTCATCAGTCTCTGTGGAAACTCTCCAGACGATATGGCCCCGTCATGCTCATCCGCCTCGGTGGCACCCCTACCATCGTAATCTCCTCCCCTGAAGCCGCCAGGGAGGTCCTCAAGACCCACGACCTTGATAGTTGCAGTCGCCCGCAGATGGCCGGCACGGGACGCCTCTCCTATGACTCCCTCGACATGGCCTTCGTGGAGTACGGCGATTACTGGAGGGAGTTAAGGACGCTGTGTGTGCTCGAGCTGTTTAGCATGAAGCGAGTCCAGTCCTTCCGATACATCAGGGAAGAGGAGGTGGGATCTATGATCGAATCGATCGCAAAATCAGCAGAGAGCGGAACTCCGGTTAATATGAGCGAGAAGTTCATGGCTCTGACGGCTAACTTCACTTGCAGGTAGGGCATAGTGGTGTGGTTGAGGAGTCGCGTCAAGTCAAATCGACTAAGTTATCTATCTAATTATTCTGATCCATCTTAACGACCCACATCCAATCCAACCAACCCAACCCGATTAATAACTGATTAGCACTTTTTCTCTTCATATATGGAAAATAGCATATTGAAAAAACTACCGATTAAAAACTGATTAAATATGAAGAAATTAGCAAATAGTAAATTACCAAAAAATTTGACAAATCAAACTATGATAAGATCTGTTATTTCTCCAGGCGTGGGAAATTAGAAAATGAAGTTGTTTTTATCATTTATATAAGAAAAAGAAAACTTTCTAATTTAGGAATGATTGTGGAATAGAGTATGTAGGAGAGAGAATTTCAATTGTGGAAGTGATGAAATTCGTCAGTTACAAACTCTTGAATATCGTAAGGAATTTGGACCCCGCAAAATCCATGTCTAGTTGGGCTTTACTACTGTAAACACATACCGACTTTTTTTTATTTTATAACTTTTCACTAAACCACATATAACTCAACCCACTAAATTTAAGTTAAAAAGTGAGTTTTTAACCGATCTTTCCATCTTTAGTTACTACTCAAATTCTTCGAGGTTTGACAATATATTGAGCCTGGTTCTATGAACTAGAGCTCAACCTGACAGTGAGTTCTATGTTCGAACTTGACTATACTCGATAAGATTCAGTGTCGCAAGTTACCGGATTGTTTAGCTATTATCAAGTTGAGATTCGATTCAAATCAACGCCCCCAGCTGAAGCTTGTCTAGCCTGAGAGCCAAGCATGAATCGCTCACAAGAAATTCTGACTTGATTACACACCTTACGTGCAGGGTCGCATTTGGGAAGCCATTTCAGGGGACGGAGTTGGAAGACGAAGGGTTCATGGATATGGTTCACGAGGGAATGGCGATGTTGGGAAGCTTCTCGGCATCTGATTATTTCCCTCGACTCGGCTGGATTGTGGACAGGTTCACGGGGCTCCATTCGAGGTTGGAGAAGAGCTTTCGCAATTTGGACGATCTCTATCAGAAGGTGATCGAAGAGCATCGGAATGCGAATAAGAGCAACGAGGGAAAGGAGGACATTGTCGATGTGCTGCTGAAGATGGAGAAAGATCAGACTGAGCTCGCGGGGGTCCGGCTCAAGGAAGATAACATCAAGGCCATCTTGATGGTATATCATACAATCTCTACGTATTACTTAATGTAGATCATATACACGATTGAGAAGCAAACTTGATGGTTCTATATATTGCAGGAATAATTTAAAAACTCCTTAAATGGATTCACCGTACTCCTTTTTGGCTATAAACGATATCATGGCAAAAATTAATGTATATGTCTTTTTTTGTGAATCGTGACTTCGTGGCCACTATCGAATATATTTCTAGGAGGAGTGGACACCGGTTCAGTTGTCATGGACTGGACAATGGCTGAGCTCGCTAGGAACCCGAGGGTGATGCGAAAAGCTCGAGAGGAAATCCGAAGTTGCGTTGGAAACAAGAAATGGGTCGTAGAAGAGGACCTCAGCGGGCTCAAATATTTAAAGTTAGTTCTTAAAGAAGTAATGAGGCTACACCCTCCAGGTGTTCTACTCATACCAAGGGAAACCATTGGCCACTTCAAGCTATTTGGCTACGATGTCGACCCGAAGAGCTGTGTCTACGTGAATGCGTGGGGCATGGGACGGGACCCAGGACTGTGGGAGCGTCCGGAGGAGTTTGTGCCGGAGAGGTTCGAGGACAGTCCAATCGATTACAAGGGGAATCATTTCGAGCTGATACCATTTGGGGCCGGGCGGAGGCGATGCCCTGGGATGTCGATGGTCATGGCGATGATCGAGCTGGCGCTTGCCAACGTCTTGCACTCCTTCGATTGGGAATTGCCGGAGGGAATGACAGAGGGAGATGTGAACATGGAAGAAGGGGCTGGCCTAGCGGTGTTCAAGAAAGTACATCTCACTCTTTTGCCGATAAAGGCATCGCATAAAATTGACGCATGACGAAAGTGTCAACAAATGTGAAACATCATATTTCACAACGTCTTGTACTTGATTATGATCAAGCGTCTTAAAATTGTACGGTACAATATTCTAGTATGCAACATCTCCATATATATGGAAAACAAGACTCGTTGAGTATATTGCCTCCAGGGCAAATAATAAACAGACCCATTAGAGGAATTTGTGCATTGTGATTATTGAAGGGGGACCATCAGTTGAGCGAGTCATTTTTGCATTAACAAATTGTATTTGCTTCCCATGAGCTCAAATTACTTTGAGAGTTAAAAGCCTTTTACTTGCATAGGTCGATTCAACATCAATCATTTTCTTTTCTTTTTTGGTTTTAATATTTTTGAATAAGAGTAATGCCGCTTGTTGAGTTATACATGTTATTAGAAAGTTCAGTCATTAGAGAATAGTAATATATATTTTATTCATTTGAAGCATGCTCGTAATTAATTGAAATAATCTCCCGAAACACTTGCAGTTTCAAATTAAATACAAATTTACTGCCCCTGTGTATTAGTTTTTTTTTTTTTCACAAGAAGTAAAAATATTAAAAGAATATCAATCTCTCAGACCTAAAAGAGGATGAACTGCAGATTTTAGCATGAAAAAATGATCATGTAATTTAATGAAACTTCTTGCCGTTCAAAGATCCAAACTCCAAATTATGAATTAACACTAGTGGAAAGTAGTTTGTGGAATAGAAGGATTAAAATTTTTTTGCTTAGTAGTGACTAGTAAGTCATGCTTTTTTTTTTCCTACACAAAACGGTGGGAAGAAGTGACCTTCACGGCTATTCTTCTAAGAGTAATTAGATGGGATTCACACCCGCATGGTTCATGTTATAACCACTCAATTCATTTGTAAGTGTAGAATCCATTATTTTAGCCCCACCAGTGTATTGGAAGGTAGGAAGCCTCTCCAAATGAGGTAATAAAGGGCCAAAAAAATTCTAGACAAATACTTCTCTTCTTTTTGGCCAAACAAAGACAACTTGCACAAACCAGCGCGCGACGAAATATCCTGATGGAGAAAAGTTGTTATGAACTCTAGAGAAGTTTTTATAGTTACAACAAAGACAATTTTCTTTCTATAACTTTGCTCCGTTGGTTTTGGATGCTGCAATAAAATATCTTTCACTAAGTGTTATATTTTGATTTTTTATTAAAGGAGACTTAGGTTCTGTATTAACTTTACATAAAGAGGGTCAAATGTGAATGAGACTATCACCTTATAATATTGAAATCAAAGAAGTAGCTAACCTATCGCACCTTTGATATCAACGATAATTAATGTTGTAACCTAATTAATGACATCATTAAAATAATTAAAGCCCATTAAAATTAAAGTAGTCTATACAATAATGAACCGACCAAAAAAAAAAAAAGACAATAATGAAGGCATTTCGACAACATTGGATATGAACAAGATGCTTGATAAAGCGCTACCTTCTACTAAGTTTAAGGACACAGCATCCGAATCTAATTAATGACGTTGTATAGTGTGGATAACACCTAGTAGACACCGATCTAAGATAGATACGAGGATACAATGTTAGAATCTAATCAATGACGCTGAATAGTGTAGACAACACCTAGTATACACTATTCCTAGGTGCATGCATGAACATAATGTTGGAATCTAATCAATAATTCTAGACAAATGCAACATCTAATGAACACCGTCTCTAGATGAGGATGAGGACATAATGCCGGAATCTCATCAGTGATGCTAGACAATGGGTTAGTACTGGAATCTAATGGTTCGTTTGGTAACGTTTTTGTTCCGGGGAACAATTTTTAAATAGAAATAGTTTTTTTTTTTTTTCTGTTCCAAGAAACAATTTCTGAGTATAAGAACGTGTTTGGTAACTACAAAAAATTTATACTCCAGGAATAGAAACACATTTGGTAAACTTGTATAATTTTTTGTTTCTTTTAATTTTTTAAATATTTTTATTATATTTTTCCTTTTTTTTTTTCTTTTTCCTTTTTCTTTTTCTCTTTGGCTAGTTGTTTGCCACAACCATGGCCGGTGACCACTGGATGACGTATAGCGAGCTCGTCGAGGCTAGCCGGCCCCGCCGAGCCTCGCCAAGCCACCGGCGAGGCTCGGCTCGCCTTGGCCCGGTGAGGCTCGACCTCACACCGGCTGGGGAGGCCGAGCCTCGCCATGGCCACACGAGGCTCGGGCTGACGAGTCTCGCTGTGGCTCGGCCTCTCCAGGGGTCGGCGACACTCCGGCGAGGTTGTCGACCCTTGTTTGGCTAGTTGTCGAGGCTAGCCATGGCCAAGGCCGGTGACCGGCAAAAGGAAGAAGAAGAAGAAGAAAAGAAAGAGAAAAAAAGAAGAAGAAAAATGATAGAAAAAAAAGTGTTTCTCGAAGTGTTAGGGAACAAGAAATAAGTTTTTTCTACTTCTTATTTTTATTCCAAATTTGTTCCGGGAATAAAAGTGTAAACAAACATATTTATGTTCTTTTTTTGTTCCCTGGAACAAAAGAACAAAAATTGTGTTCCGGGGAACAGAAACAA
Source organism: Eucalyptus brandiana (assembly GCA_014182725.1). Classification (NCBI taxonomy): domain Eukaryota; kingdom Viridiplantae; phylum Streptophyta; class Magnoliopsida; order Myrtales; family Myrtaceae; genus Eucalyptus; species Eucalyptus brandiana. The sequence continues at coordinate 39,923,111 of CM024669.1, forward strand.
AAATTTGCCAAACAGGGCCTAATTGACAGCACTTCCCAGGATATAGACACTCGCCAAAATTGAATCTATGATGAGAATCTTAAGCTATTGCTAGACTAAAGCTAAGTAAAGATAAATGCAATATAAAGTAGTATTGTCTGTTGTTTGAGAGAGGGGGGTTGTCTATTGGATAGCTTGTGATATTTATAAGCCAACTTGGTAACCGTCAATTAGTCGGTTATTTTCTCCTCAAGAGTCACTCCACATTTCATGCTGAACTGCCTTATCCATACTTGTTTGATAATAGTGTCATGACTTGTCCAACGAGTATTAACCACTCCTCTTTCGAGTTTGGTGCCTTTTTAACTGTTTCCGCCTATTTTTACTGCTAAGGCTGTATCTTCATCATTGATCTCTGGCTTCAACATGTGGTGTTCAGTTGCTTCATCATGATATTACATGTCTTTATCTGTAGAAATTCAGCCCAAAATTTCTCAAAATCCTTAATTATCTTATCTCATATGGATATTTTTGGGCTGGGCCAATGTGGATTAAAACTAATATATGGTTGCGATGGCGGCTTTAGAGCTTTCGTCCCTTGTGCCTTGCACATACTCATGGGGGTATTTTTAGGTGTCAACAAACTTTCAAGAGCCTCATGTCCTGTATATACATTATCGTGATATAATGAAAAATACCTAAATCCAATGCAATTAGCTAATTGCTCTAACAAAATTGGATATAAAATTGCATTTGGTCATCCAGATTTCTAGTTAGAAAAGATTTGAATAATTTTTTCATATCCTATTTATTATTTGGTGAACTACGGATCTATAGTTTGATGTTTTTTTTTTTTTTTTTAATCTTATCCTATCAATTGTTCGGTGAATATCATTATAAAGGACATATATGCCCCTATGTAGTGCTCTTGAAATAAGATCGATCTTTCTCATGCACCAATGTACTTGAAAACCTTCATAATTAATTAGGACTAACGACTCTCGGTGCCAAAAAAAAAAAAAAACTTTCGATTACATAACGTAAATTTTCATTGGCAGCCACCAAAGTGATATCTCAAACAATCGTTTAGTGGAGGTAACCTTTATGAAAGTAGTATAACACTCAAGTAATCTAATGAAAATTCTCGGCCTTTTTCCATTGAGTTCAAAGCAAGACTTTTCATAAGGCCATGCATGAAAAGAAATCATTTGAGAAATTCGATGAACGAGAACCGCGGTACAATATCTAGTTTCACAAATTCAATGCGTGTACAAATTGTTTTTAATAATGCAAGGTATACAAGGCCAAACTCAAGCCTGTAGTTGATGCGAATCAAGTTTGACTAGCATGAATGTAAATTGTTTCATGTTGAGAAAATTATCCATCCGTGATAATATATCGGTAAAATAAGACAAGATGAGAAATATGTTGACTCTTTCAAATAATCTCCTTTGTGTCCATTGACAATTTCTTGTTATCCTGACTATCACGGCAAAGCAATGTGCTTTATTGGAATTTTCTTAACAAAATTGAAGATGGTAGATGTTTTTAAGTTTCCTTTATAATTGGAGAAGTCAAGCATGTCAAACACGCGCCCTTTACTTTTTGAGGCCCCTTGGTGGCTAATAATGTTGAAACAACTTGAAAATTGTGAGGATGAAGCTGTAGATTCCCATTAAGAATCAATATCATCTTTAACATCAACATGTTATGGATCGGTCATATTATGCAAGAAGTGATCATCATGGATTCATCCACCATTTTTGTCTTTGTGGATAATCAGAGAAAAATCGTCACTACAGAGAGATCAGAAAAGTCTACGTATCAATTCCAAGAGTTGATTCTTCAGCATCCATTTTGTATATAACACTACTCAACCACGCCAAATTAACTCAACATTTTAAGTATTCTTACTGCACATAACCATCCCGACGATGGCTCTTCACATCCTCTTCACGTGGCTTGCTGTTTCCCTTCCTCTCCTCCTTTTCCTCCTCTCAGTGAAAAACTTCAATAACAAAAAGAAGAAGCTCCCTCCAGGGCCTCCACCACTCCCCATCATAGGCAACCTCCACCAGCTCGGCCATTTGCCTCATCAGTCTCTGTGGAAACTCTCCAGACGGTATGGCCCCGTCATGTTCATCCGCCTCGGCGGTGTCCCTACCATCGTAACGTCCTCCCCTGAAGCCGCCAGGGAGGTCCTCAAGACCCATGACCTCGATTGTTGCAGTCGCCCACGGCTGGTCGGCACAGGACGCCTCACCTATGACTCCCTTGATATGGCCTTCGTGGAGTATGGCGATTACTGGAGGGAGGTAAGGAAGTTGTGTGTGCTTGAGTTGTTCAGTGCAAAGCGAGTCCACTCCTTCCGATACATCAGGGAAGAGGAGGTGGGATCTATGATCGAGTCGATCGCAAAATCAGCAGAGAGTGGAACTCCGATTAATATGAGCGAGAAGTTCATGTTTCTGACGGCTAACTTCACTTGCAGGTAGGGCATAGTAGTGTAGTTGAGGAGTCCAGTCGACTCAGTTATCCATTTAATTATATTGATTCATCGTTAGGTAGGGCATAAATCGATTCAATAACTTTTCATGTGTATTAAGTAATGATCACGCGACCATATAAACAGCCAAGTAATGAAAGAAAATGGATTGATAAATTTTAACGTAGAAAGAGAGGCATGTGTCGACAATTTATGTACTTATGTCTCTCATCACTCATCACAAGGAAGTAGGAGATATGGCCATGGTGAAAAGCATGGACGACTTGTTTGATGCCGAGCAATCACCTAAGTGCTAGAAATTGGTTGAAAATGAATATATTGTAAATTCGTAAAATTCATATCTAGTCGGGCTTTATTACTCTGAATTCATAACAAACTGTTTTTTAACTTTTTAACTAACCCGCATATAAACTCAACCCACTAAATTTGAATAAAAAGTTGGCTCTTTAACCCATTTTGCCATCTTTAATCACTCGGATTCTTCAGGGTTCGACAACATATTGAGCCTCGTTCTGTAAACTCAAGCTCAACTTGACGATGAGTTCTACGTTCGAACTTGACTATGTTTAATTAGATTCGATCAGTGTTACAAGCTAGGCGATTATTTGGCTATTATCAACTTCAGCTTTGATTCAAGTCACTGCTCCAAACCGAAGCTTGTCAAGCCTGAGAGCGAAGCATGAATCGCTCACTAGAAACTCTGACTTGTTTGCACACCTTGCATGCAGGGTTGCGTTTGGGAAGGCATTTCACGGGATGGAGTTCGAAAACGGAAGGTTCATGCATATGATTCATGAGGCAGTGGCGATGTTGGGAAGCTTCTCGGCATCTGATTATTTCCCTCGATTCGGCTGGATTGTGGACAGGTTCACGGGTCTCCATTCGAGGTTGGAGAAGAGCTTTCGCAATTTGGACGTTTTCTATCAGAAGGTGATCGAAGAGCATCGGAATGCAAATAAGAGCAACGAGGAAGAGGTAGACATAGTCGATTTGCTGCTGAAGATGGAGAAAGATCAGACTGATCTCGCGGGGGTCCGGCTGAAGGAAGAAAATATCAAGGCCATCTTGATGGTACATCATACAATCTCTACGTATTACCTAATGTAGATTATATACACAATCGAGAAGCAAAATTGAAGGTTCCATATATTGCAGGATATAATTTAAGGACTCCTTAAATGAATACACAGTGTTTCTCGGGTATAAATGATATCTTGGCAAAAATTGATCTATATGGCTTTTTTTGTTAATCACGACTTCATTGGTCGTTATCGGGATATATTTCTAGGAGGAGTGGACACCGGTGCAGTCGTCATGGACTGGACAATGGCCGAGCTCGTCAGGAACCCAAGGGCGATGCGAAAAGCTCAAGAAGAGATCCGGAGTTGCGTTGGAAACAAGAAATGGGTCGTAGAAGATGACCTTAGCAAACTCAAATATCTCAAGTTAGTACTCAAAGAAGTGATGAGGCTACACCCTCCAGGTGTACTACTCCTTCCAAGGGAAACCATGGACCATTTCAAGCTATTTGGCTACGATGTTGACCCAAAGAGTCGTGTCCTGGTGAATGTATGGGGCATCGGGCGGGACCCAGGCCTGTGGGAGCGCCCGGAGGAGTTCGTGCCGGAGAGGTTCGAGGAAAGTCCAATTGATTATAAGGGGAATCATTTCGAGTTGTTACCATTTGGGGCGGGGCGGAGGGGATGCCCTGGGATGTCAATGGCCATGGCAACGATCGAGCTGGCGCTTGCCAATGTCTTGCACTCCTTCGATTGGGAATTGCCGGAGGGAATGACAGAGGGAGACGTGAGCATGGAAGAAGGGGCTGGACTAGCCGTGTTCAAGAAAGTACCTCTCACTCTGTTGCCGGTGAAAGCGTCGCGTGAAATGGATGCATAACAAAATCGTTGTTAAATGAAAGCCATCATATCTCACAACGTTTTATACTTAATTATGATTAAGCATCTTAAAGTTGTACGGTACAATGTTCTAGCACACAATAACTCCATATATATATATATATGTATGTATGTATGTATGTATGTATAAAATAAGACTCTTTGAGTGTATTGCTTGTAAGGCAATTAATAAATAGACCCATTTGAGGAATTTTGTGCATTGTGACTATTGAAGAGAGATCATCAGTTGAGCGAGTCACTTGTGAATTAACAAATTGCATCTGCATCCCAAGCGTGCAAATTACTACAGTTAAAAGTCTTTTACATGCATGGGGTGATTCAACATTATTATTATCTTTTTTTTTTTGGTTTTAATATTTTCAAATAAAAGGGTAATATTTTGGGCCCAAAGACAATTCTCCCGATGAACAAAATTGCAATATTTCATTTCTAGTAGCTGGGGGATCAACATTAACCGATCAAAGGTGTATGCTCATAATCACGACTTGTACATAGAAATTTGCCTTTAGGTTGGACCAAATCGAGGAGCATCTCTATCGAGGATAGTTAGGATATTGGACTTTAGCCATGATGATTCAAAGTCATGTGGACAAATCTTCGGCTAATCACCATTTGATGCTCGCGGATTAAGTGATATTGGGTGCTCTATCAAATTTGTCCTTGTAAGTACCTACCACTCGGGTTTTGACGTTTCCCTAGTCCTTCGTCTTGTAATATACCTCCAAGTCTTTTGTTGAACAAAGTTTGAGGTTCATGACTTTTCTCTTTGGGTGGCTAAACCTATTTTAAACCACCATAGGCATGGACGAGGGAATCAATAGTTGTATAATTTGATCAACGATTGAAATGAATCTAGTAGTTATGTGGACCGGAGTCTTAACTATATTCACCCACTGTCATGAGCTTAAAAAGGGATATAATTCATGTCCCATAAACTGATTGTAGTCACAACATTATTAAAATAATAAAATAAATAATTACAATTGTGTAAACATTGTTGAATAAATTCAAAGTTCATTGCATTATTAAGAAGTCACATATAGATATGCTAATGTTATCAATAGTCATTATCTTATACGAAATCTCACGGTTGCAGGAATCAATTATGGAGTACGTTAAAATTCTTTATCAACTAGTTGGAGAAATTACATGTTATTCATATGGGTCTTGGGAAGCCAACAAAAAGTACACTTCTTTCTTTTTGTATAAAAGTATACTGTCATTTGTTTAATAACTTTTTGTTTTCATTTTTTAATTTTATGGTTCAACATTTTAGTGACAGCACATTTTTTTATTTAAGTTATTTAATGATATGTATAATTATGTAGAAAGGGTATGGCAAGACAATCCTAACAGCTCCCTCTAGGCATCATCACAAGGGTCACATCATGCCTACAAAAAGTTCAATTTGAATTATAACTATTCCGCACCACTTGTCATTCAAGTGTCCAATGTTGGTGAATTCATCACCATAACTTCACCAATATACTATCAATCAAAATTATCCATGCAAAGTATGCCGTAGCAAGACAATGCAGCATAAACTGTTTAGTCATTCATTTTATTTAATTAGTTCTTATTATATCATTGAAATCCGATAGTCAAAATTATGTAAGGATCTGCTTTCGTTTTAAGCTGGAGGCAACATGAAAACCACCCCATTGATATTTTGGTGAAAAGGCGCCAGTGGTCCAAGTACTTTTTCTGAGAAATTCGATTCCGTCTCTTTACGCTTCTTTTTCCAAATGATCCCTTTACTTTTTAAAAAGGTTTCGTAGTCAGCCCTTTTTTTAGAGGACACAGTTAACAGCTGAAAAGCGGAGGTGGCAATGTGAGAACATGTCTCCGTTTTTCGAGTTCGAACTCAACTCAATTAAGTCTTTAAGAAGCTCGATCTCCATATTAGTAATCCAACTAAAACTTCCACCAATGATGATTATCGTATTAATTTTTTTTGTACTATTAATTAATGTAGTAATTTCCGAATGTCACATGATGCACCCTCCAAGCTCAATTTTACAAATTCCAACTTAACTCGAGAAAGTTTTCAAGAACTTGACCTTGACTTCACTTGATTTAATAGGTCACTGAATTGTACTTCGAACTCAAACCCGAGCTTGAATTTTGAGAGGAACACTATAATTAAGAACTAAAGATCTTTTATTTAGTCATATTTAAGTATATAATTGCTCGAAAAGGTTCACTTAGCCGATCCAACTTCTACAGTGATTAGAGAGAATATGTACATTTTGTATGCTCTATTTTCAGCCAAAAGAAAAATTTAGAAAAAGTTAGTCTGTAGCTAGTAGCTAGCTTCGATTCATCGAAGGTTGACATCTACGAATGTGGGCCTTGAGGCTTACTTTTCACCGGTGAAGACAAACACCATTGGTTAGATCGTCGGCGTCAGTTATTCTTGCGAACAACTTATCTTCCTGTGTTTGTCCTGTCATATTTTCAAAAGCATACCTTTTTTTTGTCTTCGTGGATAATCATAAAAGAATCATCATCAGCATCCACTTTGTATATAACACGAGTTACCCACGCCAAACTAACTCAACGATTCAAGTATTCGCACTGCACACGACCGTCCCCCGACAATGGCTCTTCACATCCTCTTCACATGGCTTTCTCTTTCGCTTCCTCTCCTCCTCCTCCTCCTCCTCTCAGTGAAAAACTTCAACGATAAAAAGAAGAATCTCCCACCAGGGCCTCCATCTCTTCCCATCATAGGCAACCTCCACCAGATCGGCCACTTGCCTCACCAGTCTCTGTGGAAACTCTCCAAACGGTATGGCCCCGTCATGCTCATCCGCCTCGGGAGCATCCCCACCGTCGTAGTCTCCTCCCCTGAAGCTGCCAGGGAGGTCCTCAAGACCCACGACCTCGATTGTTGCAGCCGCCCGCGGCTAGTCGGCGTGGGATGCCTCTCCTATGACTACCTCGACATGGCCTTTGTCGAGTACGGCGATTACTGGAGGGAGCTGAGGAAGTTGTATGTACTCGAGCTGTATAGCGCAAAGCGAGTCCAGTCCTTCCGGTACGTCAGAGAAGAGGAGGTGGGGTCTATGATCGAGTCGATTGCGGTGTCAGCCAAGAGTAGAACTCCAGTTAATATAAGCGAGAAATTCATGACTCTGACGGCTAACATCACTTGCAGGTAGGATATAGTGGTGCAGTTGAGGAGTCGAGTCGAGTAAGTTATCTATTTAATTATATCGATCCATCTTTCTATAATACAATTTTAACAAGTCACACCCAATCCGGTTTGAACTTGATCCAATCATTAGCAGTTTTTCCCTTTAAATATAGAAAACAGCTTATTTTAAAAAACTATATGATTTAAAAAGAATTAAGCATTGAAAAAATTAGCAAATAAGAAATTACTAAAAAAATTGACGAAACTACGATAACACGCAAGTTATTTCTCCTGATGAGGGAAATTTGAAAATAAAGCTGTTTTTATCTTTCATATGAATAGGAGTTGTTTCTGGAATGATATTTTGGAAACTCTAAATAGACGGGCATCAATTATATAAGAAAAAGAAAAATTGATGATTTGGGAATGATTGTGCAACAGAGTATGTAGGAGAATTTCGACTTTGGATTTGATGAAATTCGTCAGTTACGAACTCTTGAGGATCATAAGGAAAAGAGTTCATCGGTTGCATATAGGATTAGCCCAAATTGGCGAGGGCCAGCCGCGTTCGTCTAAAGTCCTACATTTATAAACACGTAATAATAATAATATTTTTTCAAACAAGGGTTAATAAATCAGTGCTTAGGGAAATGTATATATCGAGTTAATAACTTTTCAAGTGTATTAATAAAGATCACAGGACCATATAAAAGCTAAATTAATGAACAAAAACGAATTGATGAATTTTAACGGGGAAAAGTGCCAAAAAAGTCTTAAACCTTTTGTCTTTGTGCCGATTTAGTCCTAAACCTTTTTACGTTGTGCCGATTTAGTCCTAAACCTTTTTTTGGTGCCGATTTAGTTCTAAACATTTTTATGTTGTGCCGATTCAATCCTTCCTGGCCAATTTTGGCTGAATTTTGCTGACTGGACATCGAGCGGCTAACATGGCTTGATTGGCGCTGACGTGGACAGTTTTTAATAATATTTTAACCCTAGCCAGATCCACTAACGTCGCGCTGGAGTCCGTGCTCCCCGAGGATCTCCAGCACTTGATGGCTCCGCCCCCGAAGAGCACCAGTTCACGTCAGTGCCGATCGGGTCACGTCAGTCGCCCGGTGTCCAGTCAGCAAAATCCGGTCAAAGTTGGCCGAAAATGACTAAATTGACACAACGTAAAAAGGTTTAGGACTAAATCGGCACAAAGACAAAATGTTTAGGACTTTTTTGGCACTTTTCCCAATTTTAATGCAGAAAGAGAAAATGGTGTGTCGACAATTTATGTAAGTGTCTGTAATCACTCATCACAAGGAAGTAGGAGACATGGCCATGGCGAAAAGCGTGAATGACTTGTTTGACGCCGAGCGCCATAAATTGATCGAAAATGAGTATGATGCTGTAAATCCATAAAATCCATATCTAGTTGGGCTTTTCTACTGTGAACCCATAACAACCTATATTTAAATTTTAACTCACGAGCCGCCAAATGCGAGTTAAAAAGTTGGTGTTTTTACCCATTTGCCACCTTTGGTTACTACTTGAATTCTTCGGAGGTATGACAGTATATTGAGTCTATTCTATAAATTTGAGCTCGACTTGACCATGAGTTCTATGTGCGAACTTGACTATACTCCATTGGATTCGATCAGACTTGCGAGCTGCCCGAATTATTTAGCTATTATCAAGTTCGAACTTGATTCTCCAACTAGAGAAACTCCACTCAAATCTGGAAAAGATTTGAACCAAAGCTTGTCTAGCCTGAGAGCCAAGCTTGATCGCTCACGAGAACCTCTGACTTGTTTGCACGCCTTATATGCAGGGTCGCATTTGGAAAGGCGATTCAGGAGACGGAGTTCGAAGAAGGGAGTTTCATGAATATGATTCACGAGGCAGTGGCGATGTTGGGAAGCTTTTCGGCATCTGATTTTTTCCCTCGATTTGGCTGGATTGTGGACAAGTTCACGGGGCTCCATTCGAGGTTGGAGAAGAGCTTTCGCAATTTGGACGTTTTCTATCAGAAGGTGATCGAAGAGCATCGTAATGCGACTAAGAGCCACGAGCAAGAGGACATTGTCGATTTGCTGCTGAAGATGGTGAGGGATCAGACTGAGCTTGCGGGGATCCGGCTCAAGGAAGATAACATCAAGGCCATCTTGATGGTACATCATACAGTCTGTACTTATTACCTGTAGATCGTATACACAATTGAGAAGCAAACTTGAAGGTTCAAGAACTCCTTAAATGAATACTCCATCCTCTTTCTCGGATATAGAAGTACGGCAGTAAAAATTGATGTGCACGTCTTTTTTGTGAATCATGACTTTATGTTCACTCTCAGGATATATTTCTAGCTGGAGTGGACACCGGTGCAGTTGTCATGGACTGGACAATAGCCGAGCTCACCAAGAACCCGAGGGTGATGCAAAAAGCTCAAGAGGAGATTCGGAGTTGCATCGGAAACAAGAAATGGGTTGATGAAGATGACCTCAACGCGCTCAAATATCTCAAGTTAGTACTCAAGGAGACAATGAGGCTACACCCTCCAATTGTTCTACTCATTCCAAGGGAAACAATGGGCCACTTCAAACTATTTGGCTATGATGTCGACCTGAAGAGTCGTGTCCAGGTGAATGTGTGGGGCATCGGGCGGGACCCGAGCCTATGGGAGCGTCCAGATGAGTTTGTGCCCGAGAGGTTTGAGGACAGTCCGATCGATTACAAGGGGAATCATTTCGAGTTGTTGCCATTTGGAGCGGGGCGGAGGGGATGCCCTGGAATATCGATGGCAATGCCGACAATTGAGCTGGCGCTCGCCAATGTCTTGCACTCCTTTGATTGGGAATTGCCAGAGGGGATGATGGAGAGAGATGTGAGCATGGAAGAAGGGGCTGGCCTAGCTGTGTTCAAAAAAGTGCCTCTCACTCTGTTGCCGGTAAAGGCATCGCATGAAACCAATGCATGACGAAATCAGCGTCAAACAAAAATCATCATATCTTATAACGTTTTATGCTTATATTATGATTGAGCGTATTAAAGTTGTACGGTACAATGTCCTAGCAAACAACATCTCCATATATAACGGAGACTCGTTGAGTATATTGCTTCTAGGGCAATTAATAAAAAGACTGTTTGAGTAATTTGTGTTATTTATTTTTGTGATCCCACATTTTCTCTTAAAGTAGCGGTTATTCCACATGTATTTTTCCACGCTTTGTACCATTTCGTGACAACCGCTTATTTGGTAACCGTCTTGATGGGAGACGACGTATAAAAGAAACATACGTTCATTTCTGATAGGTGATCACAAGGTTTAACACAAACCCTCTCATTTGGAATACACCATCAGTACGTGAGGGAATTAGGTTAGTAGATTGTGCCCAATATTTACTGAATTTTCAGGTTTTTTAGACGGACATGATTACGAACGATGGTTGGAGGTTCTTACCAAAAAAAAAACAATGGCCGGAGGTCTATCTTTAATTGATCCTCGCTTCCGCATTTGATTTTTATGTCTTACATTTGGTATTAGAGCCGTTTAGTGCCGCTACCTTGTTTTTGTTGAATTTTTGGTGTATTTTTGGGCCTTTTTGAGAGATGAATAGTATTTGGAGTTTTGAGGCCAAGTGAGAAACTCGCCGTTTCCGGGCAAAATCTGGCAACCCACTGCTAGAATTCGGACCCGTACGATCGCACCACCATGAGAAACATTAGCCATAAGTTATTTCGGCATATCGGTGTTCGCCGGAGGCTAATCGAGTAGTAGAAGTCGCGGTGGTTGAGGAATTGTGTTTTGGGAAATTTTCGTCTGATTTGGGGCCAATTTTTGCTCATTTTCGCCGAAACTTGGACCCATGTGGTCGTGCCGGCATGCTCTTCAAAACCCATTATTTATTTGTGTGTGGGATGGGCTGCCAGAGAAGAAACGGCGGCAAAATCGCGGCTGAAAACGGTGAAAACCGGCGGAAAATGGCTTCTGTGCACGAGGGAGAAGGTGAGTGGGCTCCACACGCGCACTGCAATTGCAGGTGCGTGGAACCCATGGGCCACGCACCGACACGCGTGCACAACCGCTGCATGTGTGGGTTCCATGCGCAGTTCTTGCACAATTGGTAGGTGCAAGCGTTGTAGCGCCTGCGCGTTGGACGCGCGCGTGCAAGGCATGAGCCCGCCGAGGATGTAGGCCCATGCTCGGCATGTGCCTGACGGTCCCGCGCGATTATTTACAATTTTGCCTCTATGCCATTTTTAAAATTTCCGTGTTGTCTTTTCTGCAATTTTACAATCCTACCATTGGCCGATTTATTTACTATTCTGCCCTTTGATGTATTTATTTACTATCTTGTCATTTCATGCATTTTATGAATATTTTGTGCATGAAATTAAATGTCCAATGATCCATATAATTAATTAATTAGAGAGTGGCCACAACATCTTTAATTAATTAAATGATATATTAAGAGCTTCCGGATCATATTTAGAAATGGACATTGATTGTAATTAATTATATTAATATGATGAATTTTATCCCACAGGAATTTTCATTATATTAATATGATTAATTAGGAAGAAATATCATATTATTTTTCTTGATTTACCCACATGATTAAGAAAAAGGTATATAATATGATAGTTTCTTCATAATGTAATTATGAATTTATTTAAATTAAAAACTTAGCCCACAGTAAGTTTTTATGTTATGTGATTCATATTGTGACATGTTACATTGATAAAACATGATTTATGTATATTTGCCTCAAATTTTGTGACATAAGCATAATTTTTTGAAATACATTTTTGCAACCTGTGAATTTCTCTGAATTTAAGTTTGATGTTCCCATACCGAATGATGAGAACTATAAAGTTTGGAAGGAGTCGATTCCTTTTCAATTGTGGTGGATGGACATTTACTATGCTATAAGGAAAGACGAACCACCTGCTCCTATTGATTCGAATACTCCAGCTGAAATAGCCCTTTATAACCAATGGGAGTGGTCTAACCACGTTTATGCAATGTTTATAAGGGCTAAGATATATCCTAGTATTCGTGGTTCAGTTGCTCAGCATAGCAATGCTAAGGCCTTATTGGAGGCCATAGATGCGCAGTTCGAGAGTTCTGAGAAGGCGCATGACATGACCTTAATTATGAAGTTTTCATCGTTGAAGCTCACTAGTGTTAGAGGTGTGTGTGAGTACATCATGCAAATGAGGGACATTGCAGCTCAGCTTAAGAATCTTGAGATTGAGATATCCGAATCATTTCTTGTGTATTATATTCTGAACACTCTCCTGCAACAATATGCACCTTTCAAGATCTCTTACAACACACATAAAAATAAATGGTCAATTAATGAACTCATGACCATGTGTGTTCAAGAGGATGAAAGACTGATTATGGAATTTGAAGAAAGTGCTCATTTGGGAACACAAGGAAAGAATAAGGGCAATGGCAAGCATAAGGGAAAATGTAAAATACCTCCCAAAGCTAACATTAAGAAAGAATCCAAATGTTTCTTCTGTAAACAGAAAAGGCATATAAAGAATGATTGCGTCAGATTTAAGGCATGGCTTGAGAAGAAAGGTAATCCAATCTCTTTTGTTTGTTATGAATATAATATGATTGATGTAAGTCACAACGCTTGGTAAATTGATTTTGGATCTACAATCCACATTCCGAATTCATTGTAGGGTTTTCAAAACCACAAGAAGCTAGTAGGAAGTGAACAAAGCATCTATTCAAGAAACAAGATGCGTTCGCATGTGGAAATTATTGGGACATGTAGACTAGTTCTCAATAGTTGTTTTATTTTGAATTTGGAAATGACCTTTTATGTACCTAGTTTCTCTAGAAACTTAATTTCAGTTTCAAAACTTGTACCTTTGGGTTACTCTTTTAACTTTTCAGATTTAACTTTCTGTTTATCATTTAAATCTGAAATTGTTGGGAGTAGTACTTTGTCTGATGGTCTTTTTCGAATTAATTTACAAAACAATGCCTATTATGATGCGATGCATGTTCATGATAACGCTGGTATGAAACGATGTGTTGTGAAAGAACATTCCTCTATGTTGTGATTGATAATAGGCACCAGAGATTATGACATATCTCCATATAAAGAATTAAGCGATTGATAAATGATGGAGTACTTAGTACTTTAGATTTTACTGATTGTAATACTTGTGTGAACTGTATAAAGGGAAAGCAAACCAACAAGACGAAGAAATGTGCCAAAAGGAGTACAGAAGTATTAGAAATCATACATACGGATATAAGTAATCCAGATATGGACTCGTGTGGTCAGAAATACTACATCTCTTTCATTAAAGATTACTCACGTTACATGTATCTTTGCTTGCTTCATAATAAGCATGGAGCGTTAGATGCCTTTAAGGTATTTAAGGCGGAAGTAGAGAAATAATGTGGTAAATAAATTAAGATCGTGAAATCAGATAGAGGTGGGGAATTCTATGGTAAATACACTGAAAATGGACAAGCACCCGGTCCATTTGCTAATTTTTTTTCAAAAGCATGGGATAGTTACCCAATATACTATGGCTGATTCTCCGAACCAAAACAGTGTAGCGGATAGAAGAAACCAAACCTTATTGGACATGATGCGTAATATGCTTAGCGACTCCAAACTTCCTAAGTCTTTGTAGACTGAAGCACTTAAGACGACAGTGTACATATTAAACCGAATTTCTACCAAGGCTGTCCTAAAGACACCTTTTGAGTTATTTAAATGTTGGAAACTGAGTTTGCAACATGTATGTGTTTGGGGATGCCCGTCTGAAATGAGAGTTTACAATCCATAAGAAAAAAAGTTGGACCCAAGAACCATAAGTGAGTATTTCATTGGATATGCCTAAAGGTCTAAGGGATATAGGTTTTATTGTCCATCTCACATTACTAGGATTGTGGAATCAAGAAATGTAAAATTTCTTGAAAATGACTTGATTAGTGGGAGCGATCGATTGAAGGACCTTGTTCCTAAGAAAGATCATACAGACACTTAACCTTCCACCTCAAGTTTAAGGTTGGTTGTTACTTATAATGCTCCTTCAATTCAACCGGCTATTGAACAACCAATCGTTGAAGTTCCACAACCTGCTAATATTGATCTAGTAGATCCAGTTGTTCAGCAATTACCAGAAACTGTTGAACAACCAGTTGAGCAACACGCTCCTCAAGAGAATGTTGATGCAACATTGAGAAGATCTACTAGAATAAGAAGATCAACTATTCCTAGTGATTATATCATGTATTTACAAGAGTCTGACTACAATATTGGAGCTGAGAATGATCCCGAAACGTTTTCACAAGCCATGGATAGTGATAAATCCAATTTATGGTACAATGCCCATGAATGAAGAGATGAGTTCTATGGCATCTAACAAAGTCTGGGATTTGGTTGAGTTACCTGATAATGTGAAGGTCATTGGTTGTAAATGGGTCTTCAAAACTAAGAAGGATTCATTGCGTAACATTGAAAGATATAAAGCTAGACTCGTTGTCAAATGATTCACTTAGAATGAATGAATCAATTACATGGAGACATTTTTCTCATGTATCTAAGAAAGATTTTCTTCATATTATTTTGGCATTGGTTGCCCATTTTGATATAGAATTACATCAGATGGATGTGAAAATGGCATTCCTCAATGGAGAACTAGAGGAGGAGGTTTACATGAAACAACATGAAGGATTATCCTCTAGTAAATGTGAGTATTTGGTGTGCAAGCTTAAGAAATCTGTATATGGCTTGAAACAAGCATCCCGCCAATGGTACTTAAGGTTTCATGATGTCATCTCTTCATTCAGTTTTGTAGAGAATGTCATGGATCAATGCATATACTAGAAGGTCAGTGGGAGAAAAATTTGTTTCATTGTGTTATATGTGGATAATATTTTACTTGCAACCAATGATAAGGGGTTGCTACATGAGGTTAAACAATTTCTCTCTAAGAGTTTTGATATAAAGGATATGAGTGATGCATCTTATGTCATTGGCATTAAGATCCATAGAGATAGGCCTCGAGGAATTTTAGGACTATCTCAAGAAACATATATCAATAAGGTCCTAGAGAGATTTTGGATGAAAGATTATTCACCAAGTATAGCACCCATTGTGAAGGGTGACATGTTCAATTTGAACTCATGCCCGAAGAACGATTTAGAAATGGAACAAATGTACAACATTCCATATGCTTCTACTGTTGGAAGCTTGATGTATGCTCAAGTTTGCACTTGACCTGACATCGCTTTTACTGTGGGAATGTTGGGAAGATATCAGAGTAATTTAGGTTTAGACCACTGGAGAACTGCAAAGAAAGTGATGAGATACCTTCAAGGTACCAAAGGCTACATGCTTATGTATAGACGGACTGACAACCTGGAAGTAGTCGGTTATTCGGATGCGGACTTTGCGAGATGCGTTAATTCACGAAAATCAACATCTTGATACATTTTTATGTTAGCTGGCGGAGCCATGTCATGGAGAAGTGCCAAGCAAACTTTGACTACTACTTCCACTATGGAGGCTGAGTTCGTTTCTTGTTTTGAGGCTATCTCACATGATGTATGGTTGAAGAGTTTCATTACTGGGCTTAGAATTGTTGATTCTATTTCTAGGCCATTAAAAATATATTGTGATAATTCAATTGCGGTTTTTATGGCTAAAAATGCCAAAAGTGGCAGTCGAAATAAGCCATAAAGGAACATGTTAAGGAGAACAAAGTGGTCATCGAACATGTTAGTACTAAATTGATGATATCTGATTATTTAACTAAAGGCATGCCACCGATGAAGTATAAGAATCATGTGACTAATATGGGAATAGGTCCCATTATGTGATTTGTTGTTATATGGACGATTTTGTTGTATGAAACTCTTATTCAGTTGTAATGTTGATTCTCAATTTTAGTGTACACATTTTGTTGTTTATGATAATAACATTTATCATTAGTTCTGGAATAAACATGGGATTTATTCATTAAGATATATTGTCACATATAGGTTGACATTAAAGAAATAAGATGTATTGTGATACATGGAAGATATTACTCACTCTTAGAGGACACGTCGCCATAATCCATGTGTTTTGTTTCTTTTCTTTAAGCATAAAGTTTTCATAGATTTGGTTGGATAATCCGTATGATGAAAATGATGGAATCAAGTGGGAGAATGTTATTTATTTTTGTGCTCCCGCATTTTCTCTTAAAGTGGTGGTTATTCCACATGTATTTTTCCACGCTTCATACCCTTCCGTGACAACCGTCCATTTGGTTATCGTCTTGATGGAAGACGATGTATAAAAGGAACGTGCGTTCATTTCTGACGGGTGATCACAAGGTCTAACACAAACCCTCTCATTTGGAATACACCATCAGTACGTGAGGGAATTAGGTTAGTAGATTGTGTCCAATATTTACTGAATTTTCAGGTTTTTCAAACGGACGTGATTACGAACAATGGCTAGAGGTTTGTCTTTAATTGATCATCACTTCCGCATTTGATTTTTATGTCTTACAATTTGTGCATTGTGACCATTGAGGAGAGATCATAGCTGGGTGAGTCATGCGTACATTAACAAATTGTATACGTATCCCATGCGTGCATGTTACTTCAAGAGTTCAAAGACTTTTTGTTTACACCAGAAAATGAACAAGCCATCTATATTGACGAGCATGAGACCATGTGGCTGATGAATGACATTATCGTTGTGTCGATGGCTATAGAGACTAAGACAGAAATATGGTGACTGGGGCCATCAATCAGCCGTCAACGAATAACGACACGAACTGCTGTTAGCATGAGCATCGATGAGCGGGAGGCAACAAATCGGTCAGATTGACCGACAAAATTTCTAGGGGTAAGAAGGGCAAAGAGTTGCAATCTCCTTTTCGAGATCGCAAACGGCGAAAGTCAATGTGGCAAGACAAAGCGCGATCGTGAGTCCAATGTAGCTAGGAAGTTACATTCGTCAGGTAACCAATGGACACATGTTAAAAGGTTGCAACCACCGGAACAAGGTCATTATGCAGTTAACACGCATTCCAAAGAAAATGACTACTCAACAAGAGTGCCAAGAGATCATGGGTACCGGAATGTCGGGAGCAAAGGGACACAGAGGTAACCGTGGAGGACAGCTTTGGGGTGAGCATGATCCGGCCCTTAGAATTGGGAATTGCATATTAAAGATCGATTCCAAAATATTTGAATCAAGAATTACTTGTTGGTTTCATTAATCCACTCAAAAATTAGACCGCCAATTTGGTCTAATTCTTGGATGGCTCTATAAAACCAATTCCAACAAGTTTCATACACTCAATGTGACGTTTTCAAGCAAGCCAAAGCAGCAAAGAATTTCCCTAATCTTAATTGTAAGATCAGTAAAAAGATTAGGCTTATATTGAAAGTTGAGAGTCGAGATTATGAGTTGATGGGCATTAACCTTAATAGTCAAGGCCATGAGTGTGAGATAGAAAGATAACTCATATGAAGTGAAAGTAAGACGAGACGAACACTCATTCAATGAGTGTTGAGTTTCAAATTATGAATTTTAGGGTTTTATTTTTTATTTTTTATTTTTGGAAAATTGTGTGTGTGTTGCAAAAAGTAAGCGATCAAACAATAATAAAACCCTAAAATTTACGTGCGAGATTCAAATCACCACCTTCTTAGGAGGGGCTGGTGTGGAGACGATTTAATTTCAAGTGTGGGTTTCGACTCCTACGCCCTACAAAGACGCAGGACAAAAGTCTGAGAGTGAGAGTTAAAGTAAAAATAGAGTATAACCGACAAAAAATAATAATAATAATAATAATATAGACAGAAGAAAAAAATAAATCAGATACTAAATTTACGTGGTTCGGTCGTAGAAATCTATGTCCATGGGGAGAGTAGCGACAAATTTCATTATAAATCAAGCAATACAATGAAGATTGCATACTCGAGTCACTCAAACACTCTCGGTATTTCCCAAGCCCCAATTACACCTAATAACGTACGTAATATTTAGCCTCATAACTTCTCGCAAAATAATCTCTCAATCTCACGAAAAAATTTACAAATCTTGAACTCGCAAGATTTTATCAGCTTGAACACTTGTATCTTCTTGGATGTAATTCACGAACAAACCCAGAAAGATAGCCCACCGCTCAAGCACTCGGAAACGGCGCTTCACTATTGCATGCATCAACGACAGCAACTTCTCTTGCGGCAAAAGAACAAATATATATATATATAGAACAGAAGTTGACCGACTTCAACATGGATAATATATATATATATATATATAGAACATAAGTTGATCGACTTCAACATGGATAAGGAAAATTCATATAATCCTAATAAGATTTGGTTAACTAAGCCATGTTTCAAGCAATGACAAGTTTGAAATCTATATATATATACATTCACCACCTAAAGAAATCTAATTCAGTCAACAAAGCCCACAAACTTGACTTTCCTTTTTCTGTCTTCTTTCTTCACCAAGTTGAACTTATAAAAGGAAATAAATTATTTTCTTGATCACAACACCAATACGTATGAGGGTTCCCCATCATGCAAGATCCAATCTTGAACTTCGATCTACCAAGTTAATATGCAAATAAACTTGGGTCATGTTCATTCAATAAGCTTAAACTCGAGATATATTTTAACAATCTCCACCTTGAATCGTGTTTGAGCCAAGTTGCAATCGCTTCGCTAAAATTCAAACTTTGTTGCTACTCTCCCATAGTCCCCAATAGGCTCAACCACTACAGATTTTATCCAAGTCCAAGCCTCACTTGAACTTTGCCATAACCAAGGACCTCATTAGAATACTAACTCCACATGCACCTTTAATTGCTCTACAGGGATTTTTCGACTCAACCTCATTAACCACAAATAAAGCAAAATCATTGTTGCATTTACATCTATCAGGAGATTGAATATGCATCTTGTCAATTTCAACAGTTATAGCAAATATTGGCTCTATAAGCTCCACCTAGCTACAAACATCATCTATATCAATTACCATATTAGTACTTGTACTCGCTACCTCAGGAGTATTTGGTTGCAACTCCACCTCAAGTCGAATACCATTCATATCCATATAAACACTGCCATAAACACTCCTAGCCAGAAATACTAGAGACTCGTCAAACGTAATTTTTCTGCTACTAACAAGTGAATTTTAGTCCAAGCACCACAACCGATAACCCCTCTCATCTTGTGTATAACCTAGGAACATGCACTTTTTTATCCCTCCATCGAACTTACCATCACTAACTCCAATATAACATAGGTAACCAAATATTCTAATAATAGAATAATCAGCAACGTTATTTGACTACACTTCTTCGGAGTCTGACATCCAATGACAGTTGATGGGGATCTATTTATTAGGTGGCTCGCCATACTAAGCGCATCTATTAGGAATCTTCTAACTATACCAGCACTAGAGAGCATTTTATGGATTGTCTCTAATAACATTTTGCTCATCAATTCCGCGACATGTTTTGGTTCATTGGCATAAGTGTGTTGTCTCACTATGCCTTCATTCATGTAGAATTCATTTAACAACTTCAAGCAAAACTCCATGCTACTGTTAGTCCGCACCTGCTTGATCATCTTACTAGTCTCATTTCCGATCAAAGCTATCAACTGCATAATCCTAACAATAACATCAAACTTATGCCTAGGCACAATTACCCACGTCTTCATCAAGTAGTCATCAACAATTGTTAGCATATATCTGGCACTTTTCTTCAAAGGAAATCACAACAACCTGTAAACATTCACGTGAATTAACTTTGTAATTTTCGTGGTTTCTTTGACAGTAATACTAAACTGCACTTTTCGCCATTGATCTAAATCATAGCACCCGCATACATTCAGTTTGTTAGCATTATAACCACATAACATATTTCTTTTATGTAATCTTTCAGGCTTCTCTCGTTAATGTGCCCCAAACGCATGTGCCACAATTCAGACTTTCAACAAATGCATTTGACGTCTCCGCAGCGAAATTTGTCACCGTCTCACCTTAAAGTTCATACAAGCTACTGTGCTTGATTCCTTTCATTATTATCAAAGCAACTTGAAAAATTTTGAGAATTCCACATTCTAAAATATATCGATACCCAACTAAATCCAGAGCATTCAAGGAAATTAAGTTATTCTTCAACTCTAGATAATGCCTTACTCCAATCAATGTCCTCACAATACCATCATACATTCTAATTCTAATATTGCCAACACCGACAACATCACATTCAAGGTTGCTCTCAACTACACTTTACTATTATCCATATATTGATAAGTAGTAAACTGGTTTCTATTTAGTGTAGCATGAAAAGAACAACCAAAATCCATAGTTCATTCATCAAATGATGAATAATTAGTAACGGACAAAACATAATTGGTATTATCAGCTACAACTGTAACATTATCTGTAGAATCAACTATAATTATCTTACCCACTTCTTTGTAAAGATAATTGTGGCCCACATGATATTATTAATTAGTGATTTAATCTTTCTTTAAGTGCTAAAATGCATTGGCAATAAAAAGTTGCATCCTCTTATGAGACGTTGCAACTTCTACGAAGAGATGCAACTCTTATGAAGAGGTGCAATTCTTATGAGAAGTCATAATTTTTATGAAAAGATGTCGCTCTTATGAAGATAGAATGTACTTTGATGGAAGGCACATACTGATACACTATATAAATAGAGTATGTCTCTCTCTCCACCCAAGATAACGAAAAGTTGTATTTTATCTTCCATTGGATAAAATACGTTAAGAAAAAAGTGGATTAAGGAAGAGAAATCAAATTTATCCATTTTATTTTATTTCTTCAACAATCATTTTTTTCAAGGTTATTGTCATGAATAACCATATGTCTTCAATCCTCTTATAGTAAATAAATCAAGAAAATTTACGATTTTTTTGTTTTTTTTTAATTTCTGCAAAAAGAATTACATTATCACTTGCATTCTTGCCTTCTAGGATCCAAACTCCAAATTATAAATTTACATAAGTGAATAGTGATTTGTAGAATTGGAGGATTGAAAACTTTTGCTTAGTAGTGAGTACTTAGCCAAGCCTTCTTTTTCTTCACAATATAGTGGAGAAAGGTGATCATCACAACTATTCCTCTGAGAGTTACAATAAGGGATTTCACAACCACAATAAAATATTTGGTTTTGGTTATAACCATCCAGTCCATCTATAGGTATAAAGTCCGTCATTATAACCCCACTAGTGCGTTACAAACCTATAATTCTCTCCAAATGAGGTAACAAAGATCTAGGATTTCTAAACAAATATTACTTTTTTTCTTGGACAAACAAAACCAATATTACTTTATTTGCACAAACCAGCGGCGAAAAAGCCTACTAGAGAAAGGTTGTTATGAATTCTAGAGAAGTTTTAGAGTTCCAGCAAAGACAATTTTAGAGAAAAGAACAAAAGAAGTGTCAAAATTTTTGTACGGCACTCACTTAAGTGCCAAAACTTTTTTTTTTTTCACTCACTTAAGTGGGACTCCCAACTAAATGTCCAACATGAATTTTTTGATTTTTTTTTAATTTTATTTGCTTTTTTTCTTTAGGGCCGACGAGGGTCACCGGCAACCCTCACTAGCTATGAAACCCACCCCTAGATTGGGCGAGGGCCACCTCACCCTTGGCCATGAAGGCCTTGAGTGAGGCTATCAGGGCCTCGCCGGCTTTAGGCTGTCACCTAAGGCCTTCGGGGCAAGAGCAAGGTAATGAGGGCCCTCGTTGGCTTTGGGCGGCTAAGGGCAAGGCCCTAATGTTGTCACCCAAGGCCTTCGCAACAAAAGTGAGGCAGTGAGGGCCCTCACCAACCATTGGTGAAGCCCCGAGGGCTCGCCCAAGGCCTTCACAACTGAGGGCGAGGTGGCCCTCATCCAAATTGACAGAGGATTTCGTGGCCGACAAGAATACCCAATGAGCCTTGCTACCAATGGAGCAAATTGAAAGAAGTACTTAAGTGATCGATTTTTCAAGTTTGTAACACTCAAGTGAGCGAAAAGAAAAATTATGGCATTTAAATGAGTGTCGTACGAAAGTATTGTCACTTGTATTATTCTTACCCCACAACTTTCTTACTGTATAACCTTCAAAAGCCTCATGTGGCTGTTATACGCGATTGCTATATAATGGGAAATTTCCCTGATCCGTATCATACTTTATGCAACAACAAAATGCCATCTGGAGTTTATATGCATGCGCAAAGTAGGCATATATAGTCAAACAATGGATAAAAAGATAATTGGGCGATGCTGACTCTCACTCACTTCAAGATGAAGTTACCAGTAATAATAATTCGATATTTTGTTGTGTTACCATGACCTACTCTTGAATTCAGCCATGGACATGAATTGTTGAAGTTTCTATTTGATGCCTGCACGCTTAACAGGATTTAGTTACTGACCTGATCTCTCCGGTTCTCTTGCTTCTCTTGCCAGATTCCGTGCAAATTGGTGCTATGCTAATCTTGGCTCATTATCACACGTTTACGTAATTATTAAATACAACAAAGTGTTTGTATTTTCTTCCTCGTTAACGTCTATTATCTCTCCAAAGCCTATAATAAATCATTGTGGGCAGGGAAGTTAATGGGCTTTACATGGAGATGTTTGGGTTATTTGTAGACCAAGCCCATCGTCAAGGTTCAGTTTTGGGCCCCCAGATCATTTGATCACTCTTTATTTAAAGGCAAGTGAGTGACCACTTGTGCCATAAGGTACTAATCTAGATTTATTTCGTTGTACACTAGATCAGACAAGGAAATCGACATCCATAAGTTTTAATCAACAATTGGAATGGATCCAATTATATGGATCAGAGTCTTCACAATATTCACACGTTGCCATAAGCTTACGTCACAATGAAAATGAAAATAATTATGTAAATATTACGAAATATATTCAAAGTTACCTGCATTATTAAAGAGTCCCTACTCACGAATAGATGCTATTAATTTTAGACGTATCAACAGCTTTCATTAAATAGGATTGCCACCTCTATGTAATAGTTATAGACTCAAAGTGAAGTGTCACATGGCAATTATTGGAGCAAACATTCAGTCAACTTAGATTTTAATGATATAGATAATAGCTTATTGAGTGCCCTTCAAACTAGTGGACAAATTTTACAAGATTAGATAACCAAACTTTAAAAGGAGAAACTAATATATCTAGTTCACTCGTTAACTCCATGTTAAGTACATAAATATTGCTGGGATATGGAGTCCTCTTGTGATATTCTGTCATGACTCATGAGGTACAGGACTTCCATGGAAGAGAGAATACGATGAATTCATCTTGGGTTCGCTCTCCCATTATATTAGGCCAAACATTATTTTTTGGCGGACGGGGATAAATGCAGAAAATAAGTAGTAACAAGTTGACAAGATCCTCACGCAACGTTCGAAATTAAATGACATTTGGAGGACTAGAGGAAGCAAAGCAGCTACCAGATATGGGGTCCATAAACCTCACACCATGCAAGCGTAGACTTTTCCAACGAAGAATATTTATTCTGACAGAACAGATTTGCAAAGTGGACGATGGACGCAATAATGCATTTCTGGCAGCCCTACGTGGAGATTGGCCGGTAGGTCGGACTCAAATGAGGTGCATCTGTATCGATGATGATGGTTATGGTTTTGGACTCTGACAATGGTACGTCTTGTCACGTGGTGCCGGGTGGCATTACCAGACTAATAGTTCAGGGATTTTCTCTTTGCGAAGTCAAACATGTGATGAACCATTATGGCGTGGAAGTAAATGGGCTTACGATTGTCCTTTTTTTTTTTTTCGTAGATCCAAGCCCCCGGTCTACGTTCAATTTTGGGGGCCTGTAATGAGTGAAGCGACAACTCGAGTCATAAAACATTCGTGCATGTTTATTTCATTGCGCACTAGAAATCAGACAACACAATCCATATATCTTGATCAACGGTTATAATAGATGCGATAGTATATGCTAAAGTCATTTCAATTAAAATTATAAGAAAATTATCTAAAAAGTCATAAATATAATGCATTTATATTGATTCAGTTCCAAATCTTTTAATTCTGTCGATTAAATCCTAAACATTTTTTTATATTTTTCTATTGATGTATCGAATTTATTTTGGCTGAAAATAATAGATAATTTTTAATAATATTTAGTTTATTTTCTTTTCTTTTTTTTTTTTTTTTTTTTTCTTTTTTTTTTTTTTTTGTTTTTTTTTCCTTCTTTTCTTCCTCCCCTAACTAATCGCTAGGCTTTGGCAATGCCCAACAATTAGCTAGAGGCGATGGCCAATGACCTCACCCTTGTTAGTAGCTAGCGGGGGCGAGTGGAAGGACGTTAAATAAGCAATAAGTGGAAGGACAATGAGCAATACATAATGAGAGTGAAGATAGAGAGGAAGATGGTGATTTGGTGGTTGTCAAATGAGAAACTGGATCGATAAAGGTGAAAATGGCATGGGTGCTTGCTTCGACACGGCCACTATTTTATTTTATAACATGAATAGGAGTTCAAAAAGCATGAGTTCAAATTGTTGAATTTTGACGAAGGAACCTTTCCCTACATGACAACTATAAAACAAGACTAAATGAGACGTGTGATTCTTTCAAGTAATCTTTTTTGCTCATTATTTAATTATTTCTCGTCATCAAAGTCTTTATTGGCATTTTCTCAACAAAATTGGGAGACCACGTATGTTTAAAGGTTTTCCTAATGATGGAGAAGTTGAGCATGACATCGCGTGCTCTGTACTTTTTGGGGCCTAATGCTAGCTAAGCATGTTGAAATAACTTTAATTAATTGGATGGAGCGGTACATTACAATTAAGGATTGATTTCCTTCTTGACATCAACATGACATCAATGCAATCGTGCTACTAATTAGCAGCCTAAGGGTAGCATAATCAACTCCAAATTGTAGCTTTCACGGGGAATGTTAGGTGCATTATGGCCAATTTTCTCTCCGCACTAAAGAGACCACCATTTTCTTCTTCCCAGATAATAAAGAAAAGTCATCCCCGCAAGATGCTCTGGTCAATTTCGGCAGCAGACTCTTCCATTAATTCTTTCGCGTTAAGTTTCACTCCCACCCCTCGCGCTATTTAAACACCCCAAACTTACTCAACGTCGCACATCGCCATCCTAACAATGGCTGTCGACATCCTCTTCACATGGCTTGCTCTTTCCCTTCCTCCTCTCCTCCTCCTCCTCCTCTCAGCGAAAAAGCTCAACAACAAAAAGAAGAACCTCCCGCCAGGGCCTCCACCACTCCCCATCATAGGCAACCTTCACCAGCTCGGCCACTTGCCTCACCAATCTTTGTGGAAGCTCTCCCAACAGCATGGCCCCGTCATGCTCGTCCACCTCGGTGGCATCCCCACCGTCATCGTCTCCTCCCCCAGCGCTGCCAGGGAGATTCTCAGGACCCATGACCTCAACTGCTGCAGCCGCCCTCGACTGCTCGGCACGGGACGCCTCTCCTATGACTACCTTGATATCGCCTTCGTTGAGTACGGCGATTATTGGAGGGAGGTGAGGAAGATCTCCGTGCTTGAGCTGTTTAGCGCCAAGCGAACCGAGTCCTTCCGGTATGTCAGGGAAGAGGAGGTGGCTTCTATGATCGATTCGATTGCAAAGTCAGCAAATAGCGGAACTCCAATCAATATGAGCGAGAGGTTCATGGCTTTGACAGCTGACATCACTTGCAGGTAGGGCCTAGTGGTGTAGTTGATAAGTCGCCTCGACTAAGTTACTACTTGAATCGACTCAATTCTTCGAGGATTGACATTATATTGAGCCAGGATCTTTGAACTCAAGTTCAACTTGACCATGATTTCTAGATTTGGACCTGTCTATGCTTAGTTAGACTCGATTGTGCTTACGAGCTACCCTGCTTATTTAGCTATCACCAAGATTCAATCTTTATTTTAGCCAATGATCCAACAAGGAAACTCAAAGTCAAACTCAAAAAGAATCGAAGCGAAACTTGTCCAGCCTCATCGCCAAGCATGAACCGCCAACAAGTAACTTGACTTGTTTGCACACCTTTCATGCAGGGTCGCATTTGGGAAGGCGTTTCAGGGGACAAAGTTAGACGATGGAAGGTTAATGCATATGGTTCACGAAGGGTTGGCGATGCTGGGAAGCTTCTCGGCATCCGATTTTTTCCCTAGATTCGGCTGGATTGTGGACAGGTTCACAGGGCTTCATTCGAGGATGGAGGAGACCTTTCGCAATTTGGATGCTTTTTATCAGCAAGTGATTGAAGAGCATCGGAACGCAAATAAGAGCAACGAGGAAAATGAGGACATTGTCGATTTGCTGCTGAAGATGGAGAGGGATCAGACTGAGCTCGCGACCATTCGATTCAAGGAAGATAACATCAAGGCCATCCTGATGGTACGTCGTCGGATCTCTTGCATTTTCCCCAAAGCAGATCATATACACAATTGAGAAACAAACTTGAATGTCTAATATGGCAGGATACAATTCAAGAACTTCCAAAATGAATATTCTGTCCTCTTTCTTGGACATAAAAGCGCCATCGAGAAATTGATGTACTAATTTTTTTTTTTTAATGAATCGTGACTTCATGTGTACTCTCAGGATATATTTCTAGGTGGAGTGGACACCGGTGCACTTATCCTGGACTGGACAATGGCCGAACTTGCCAGGAACCCGAGGGTGATGCGAAAAGCTCAAGAAGAGATTCGAAGTTGTGTTGGAAACAAGAAACAGGTCGTGGAAGACGACCTCCACAAGCTCAAATATCTTAAGTTAGTACTCAAGGAGTCAATGAGGCTACACCCTCCAAGTGTACTACTTATCCCAAGGGAAACAATGGGCCACTTCAAGCTGTTTGGCTATGATATCGAACCAAAGACCCGTGTCCAGGTCAACGTGTGGGGCATCGGGCGGGACCCAAGCCTCTGGGAGCGTCCACAGGAGTTTGTGCCGGAGAGATTTGAGGATAGTCCAATCGATTATAAGGGGAATCATTTTGAGCTGTTGACATTCGGAGCGGGCCGGAGGGGATGCCCAGCGATTTTGATGGGGATGGCAACGGTAGAGTTGGCGCTTGCCAATGTCTTGCACTCTTTTGATTGGGAATTACCGGAGGGGATGAAAGAGGGAGATGTGAGCATGGAGGAAGGGCCTGGCCTGACCGTGTTCAAAAAAGTGCCTCTTACTCTGATGCCGGT
Organism: Eucalyptus brandiana; assembly: GCA_014182725.1. Classification (NCBI taxonomy): domain Eukaryota; kingdom Viridiplantae; phylum Streptophyta; class Magnoliopsida; order Myrtales; family Myrtaceae; genus Eucalyptus; species Eucalyptus brandiana. Next base: position 39,950,890 of record CM024669.1, read on the forward strand.
TAGGTCATCGCATGAAACCAATGTATGACAAAATCACACTCAAACTGAAGCATTGCACACTATGTTGATAATGATCAAGCGTATGAAAGATTATCAATTGAGTGAGTCACTTTTTTATTAACATATTGATTTTTGTATCCACTGAAGTCCAAATTAGTTTAAGAGTTGAAAGTCTTCTAGTTGCATATGTCATGACGAAAATTATTAAGGTCATGACACTCCTGAGAAAGAGGGTAATGCCCCTCAAGAGCACTTGTGGCGTGCCATTAGAAAGTCTGGTCATATCGAGGGTAGTAGTCTAGCTTTTATTCAATTGAAGCATACGTGTAATCAAGTAAAATAAGAAACAAATATTTTAAAAAGAATATCTGTCTCTTAAGCTTGGAAGAGGACGAACTGCAAATAATTTCACCATATGCACTAAAAAATGGTCATGTAATTGAATGAGAATTCATGCCTTTTAAGGTCCAAACTCCAAATCCCAAATAAACATCAATGAATAACGATTTGTGGAATAGAAGGTTTGAAAATTTTTGCTTAGTAGTGACTAGTTATCCAAGGCGTTTTTTCTTTTACATAAGGAGTGTTATCACAAAAACTCACAGCTGCTTAGGCTGCGTTTGGTCGACCAGATAAAAATCAGAATAAGATATGTTTTATTCTATCCTGTGTTTGGCAGCTGTCTAGGATAGGATAAAGTCGGATATAGACGAGATATAAACCGGATAAAAAAACCCGAGGGAGGGGGGGATAAGGTCGGATAGGATTTGTTTTATCCGAAACATAAAACCCGATGCTTTTTTTCTTTCTCTGTCGTTCGCCCACAAACGACTCTCTGTTTCCAAAGTATCGACATTGAAGCCTTCTCCTCAACAGCTCTCCGATTCTCATCGAAATTTTACGAAAGCCTTCTTCCTCCGCCAAGGTAAGACCCCTTCCGCCGACGATCGCCCGCCGGTCGCCCTCCCAATTGATTCCCCCCACCGCGATGTTTTCCCTACTTCAATTGCACCCTGGCCGCTGAGGCCGCCGGCACCTCGATCGTCCCCGTCGCGCCGCCAGGTCCGGGCGGTCGTGGCCCATTTCGGTGCGGCGAGGATGCGGGGGAAGTACGTGAATTCTTATGTTGTTGTATTTTTGACTCTTTTTCCATGGGATTGGGAGTGTGGTGTCCGTTTTTTCTGTTTTATTGTTTTTTTTTGTCAGCTTGCAGTTATGGGGGGTGGGATTAATTGAGGCGAATGTGGCTAATTGCTTGGGAAAATTGAAGCTTTTCGGTTTTCATTTGAGCTCTGGAGGATGATTTTGGCTGGGTCTAGCGGTTTGGATCGTTGCGGTTTCCACATTGATAGCTATAAAATATTTGGGCATTTGTTTCTTCCCAAAAGGACATAGTCTCATATGGTGAAGGGCCACTGTGATAGCCCTGTGCTGAAGAAGATTTTAAAGGGAAGCGCTATTACTCAAAAGGAGGATGCTGGGAACTTGCAGCAGGAAGCAGCTTTGGTAAGAAAGGTGCTAATGGAAGTGTTTCGCAAATTGACACTAAAACTGCTGCAAAATAATGAAATGAGTAGAAACACAATAGCACCAGAAATGCTCATTACAGTCACTCTATTTATTAAAGAAAACCATAGGAGTGTGCCTTATTTCAGGTAAATACAGGGTACTATGTTGAGTAGATACTTGATAATTCGATTTCCACTCTAGTTACAATTAGGCAAAGGCTAGTTGCTACTGCCTATCCAATGTGATGTTAGTTGATCTCATGTAATTTGTTGGATCAGGACTGGAAATTTCTTTTAAATATATGATCCATAAATTTTATCAGTTCTAAAAAGTTTGCGCTGCTATTCATTATTTCTTTTTAATGGTGTAACTTGATGTTCTTCGATCACACCAGCTTGATTGTTATAATTGGCCATAAGACCACAGCCGTCAATTTATCCTTTTTTTCCACAGTATGGGTAATTCTTTGGATGTCGCCATTGCATTCACGCTCAATTTTACATCTGGTCATTGGTTTTCTACACGATTGACAACCTGTTGCCAAATGAAAGATGCTTCGTAGAGCAAATGAAAGATGTTCTATTTTATGCCGGACCTTTTCCTCCGGTTCTTTGATGACTCATGATCTTCAGTAAGATGATGCAATCTCATGCCATTCAAACGCGTGTGAGATGGCTCCAGGAAAATTGCTTTTCAATGCTTTTATAACTCGTACTGTAGTCTACTATTCTTTGACTAGTAACTACTTTGAAGGGGTATCCAAAAGATTATTTCAAAGGAACAAAAAAGATTATTACGATACACAGTCATGAAATTCGATGAGAATTTGTTAATTTGAAAAAGATATATTGTTTTGGATGATTTTGTGAATATTAAACCTGCAAATTTGTACTTGCCTAATGTTATTGTTTTTAAAATATCCGAATTTAAATCCGTAGTTCACAAAACGATATATTGGATAAGATATGAGAATATCCGACTTTAAATCCGTAGTTCACCAAACAGTAGATTGGATAGGATATGAGGATATCCGACTTTAAATCCGTAGTTCACCAAACAATTGATGGGATATGAAGAAATCCATGGATTTCTTATCCTATCATATCCAGTCCTATCCCATTTAGAAATCCGGACGACCAAACGCAGCCTTAGCATATGCTCAGGCCCTCGATTTCTAGACAATCGCATACAATCTTGATGGAGAAAAGTTGTTATGAAATCTAAAGAAGTTGTCTTAGTCTTCGTGCAAAGACAACTTTCTTACAATGACCTTGAAGAGCCATCATCCCAGTAATCACCCGGTTATGATAAAATGAGAAATCACTGTAATCCGATGTCACTGGTCAATAGCTCTTACAAAATCATATATAACAGTTGTTTAGCATGTGTGTCATACTTTATGCGACAGAAAATGCCCTATGGAGTCTCATGGATAAGACACAACGTGGGGGATGCTGGCTCTTTACCAACTCACACTCACTTCAAGCTGGAGATAACATTAAAAAGCACATGGATGGGCCTTAATGGAATGTGTCCAAGCGTTTTTAGTGGACCGACCTGGCCTTCTCTTGCCAGGTTTACGTGCATACTACTTACATATATAAAGGTTTACGTGCATACTACTTAACACAACGTGGGGGATGCTGGCTCTTCACCAACTCACACTCACTTCAAGCTGGATATAACATTAAAAAGCACATGGATGGGCCTTAATGGAATGTGTCCAAGCGTTTTTAGTGGACCGACCTGGCCTTCTCTTGCCAGGTTATATATATATATATATTGTATTTTCTTCCTCTTTGACGTGTTTCATCTCTCCAAAGCCTGCAACAAACCGTTGAGGGCATGGAAGTTAATGGGCTTTACATGGAGATGTTTGGTTCTTCTGTAGGCCCAAGCCCAAGGTCAGGGTTCAATTTTGGGCCCCCAGATCATTTGATCACTCTTTATCTAACAACAAAGCTGAGTCGAGCAACTACTCGTACCATAGATTGGACAAGGGAATCAACATCAGTATATATTGATTAATAGTTGAAATGGATCCGATCATATGCCAGTTGCCATGAGTTTAGAAAAGGAAAGAGATTTATGGCCCATAGAATTAATTGTGGGCGGTATATCATGAAAGGAAAAAAAAAACGAAAATCATAATCATGTAAAAATTAGCGTGCATTCAAACTTACTTGCACTAGTAAAAAGTCCCTAATCACATATAGATGCTATTAAATTTAGATGTATCAATAGTTAATACCGTATATGAAACCTTACTATTGAGTGAATGTATTACCCAGCATATTAAAATTCTTACCATTGTTCTATATTAAGATTCATCAACTTTGGAAAAATTCTTACTATTCTTTTTTTTGTGTATAAATATAATGTGTGTTTTTCAATTTGCTTAATAACTTTATTATCAAAAGGTAAGTTTCTAACGTTTTAGTGCTTGTACCTTTTCCGGGACAAGAATTTTTTTTTCTTTTCTTTTTTTTTGGGTCCGAGACAAGATATTAACTAATATAGAAAAAAATTCCGTTGAAGAAAGGGTAGATAAGGCAACTATAATTATCAACTCCCTCTAGGCATTACACTCTTACTACATAATGTTTAGTTTTTGTTATAACTACTTTACTATACCTGCAATCTGAAAGTTTGAGGCTTGCAAGTGCATCACCATAACCCCATCAAGTTACTAAGTAATCAGAATGCCTCTTCACACGAAGTATGTCATAGTTAAGTAACTAAACACGAGCCCTCTTGTCATTCATTTTATAATGTTTGATCCCACGATATTTATTATGTATCTACAATACAAGGATCTACTTCCATTTTTAGGCTCATAGCAACACGAAAACCACCCTATTGTATTTTGGTGAAATGGCACAAGCGGTCCACCTAGTTTTTACCAGAAATGCAAAATCATTCCTCAGTTACTTTTTTTTTTTTTTTTTTTGCCCAAAATGGTCCTTACTTTCTAAAAAGTGTCATTGTTATACTTAGGTTAAACTTGGCCACCAGAGTGATGAGTTGGCAATCGAGAAAAAGAGGTGGCAACCTGCGAACACATCTCACCGTTTTTAGTAATACATATTTTTGCTGATGTGGTCACAAAAATAAAAAACCAAAAAGTGGACGAGGGACTCGGTGGCTGCAAGACCGCCACCGCAGCAGGGATCTTGCCATCTCAATTTAATCTCAGTTGCAAGCCGACGATGGTCGCCTTTCAACGGCGACCACCATGACAATGGCCTCAAATCCTGCAGGCACGCATAGAAAACAGAGGGCACAACGCCGGTTGAAATTTCAAGCTGAGTCGTGCGACCACTATGACGGGGTTACCCGAGGGGCGCTACCATTATGTGAAAGAGAGAGAGAGAGAGAGAGAGAGAGAGATGTCTAAAAAAATGAAAAATAAAGTTCACTGATCCCTTTCAAATCAAACTCGTCTTTGTTTCCAAAAAATAAAGATCCACATCGTTTATTTTTTTTTTATCAGGATCAAGTCCATGTCAACAATTCTTCGTTGGAATGGCACCAAAGACGGGTGGCGATACTTTAAAAAAGTATCGGGCCCATTTTGAACAAACAAAATAGACGGACGGTTTTGAATATCGAACAAAAGTAGAGGGATCGCCGATACTATTGTAACTCATTTGCATTAACAATCAATAATCTCCATCACATCCATTTTACTTAGTTTTCGTCCTAGTTAGTGAAGATGACGTGCACTTACACTCTGTTTGTTTGGTGGTATCATGATTCCTCATGAATCACAAGGAATAGCTTGAAAAAGATCACTTGAAATGCCAAAACTTGACACTAAAGGATAATTAACTATCAAAAGTTACGAAAATTACACTTAAATGTCAAAATCAGAACAAAATTAATCAATTAAGTGCCAAAACAACAAAAATCCGATCAAAATACTAACGTGGCAATTTTCCGACTAGACAAGTACAAAATAACGTTGTTTTGCGTTAGACAAATGCAAAAGCGACATTGTTGTGCTACTAATATGAATAAATAATTAATATTAATACTAAATAAATAAACTTTAAAAATTAAATTCAAATATTTAAAAAAAAGGGAGGAAGGTGGAGGTTGCAAGTGGCGAGGGCTTTTTTTTAATTAAATTAATATAAAATTCAAAAAAGACAAGAACATCATTTTGGTGTCGTTGCTGACTCAGCTCTTCAACATGTACGTAAACAAGTTATATTATTAAAAAATTGCCACATTGGATTCCCGGTCACCATCACTAAAATCGGCACTCAGATATTTCATTTTTCAAAAAAGTATCACTTTCATAACTTTTAACACTTAAATGTCCATTTATACCAAGTTTTGGCACTCCAAATATCCGTTTTCCAAGGTTGGGTGATTGAATCGAGATTACCACGTTTATCACGTGTGAAGTGTTCTAACCGAAAAGGAAAAAAGGAACTCTATTGGGAAGTGTCGTGAAAGAGTGGTAATAAGTGAAGCTCCTCAAGCGACTTGACTCCATATCTTAATTCATGTGAATTTTTTTACTTTGGAGGGTTTTATCCAATTTGAGTAGTTCGTATAGTAGATGCAATTAAATTTTGGATTTTCGCTTTGCTGTGGTTGAAACTCTATGTAGCGGCCCAATCCATCTTATCTTTTATAAGTCCATTCAAGTACAAACCCTCCAATTACTTCGCGAGTCAATATCAAGTCTAATTAATTGAGTTTAAATCAAGTATCGAGTATAATGAGGAGATTGTGATGTATGAACTGATTTTATTTATTAGTGGAAAAGAAATGACTTTCCTTCACTAGAGTCTGTCCTCAAAATTATTTGAATTCGATTCAAGTTTTGAATGAAACTATTGGCTGATTCAGTCAAGCTTGAAGGTGAAAAATCAAGCTCGACCGAGCTCCAGCCGAATTTCTCAAATAAATTTTTAACGATAATTATTCAAGTGGAGGAAAGCTCGGAGTCGACTTAGACTCTACTATTTACTTGCCTAAGAAGAAAGTAATCTAATGAAAATCAATGAATTTTTCCAGGGGTTGAAAGAAAAACTTTATCAAATTGAGTTTAAGTGGTTGCATGTTGATAAAAGTCCATTAAGTGGAAAAATATTTAGGATTAATACCAAGAAAAATCACAAATGATTACACTCATGAGAAATTTACTTCAACCTAATATTTGATAACAAAAAACCTCAAATCGGTACCCTTATAATAAATTAAAGGAGGGTAAACTTATTATAATTATATCTGTTTTGGATTTTTTGTAATCAAAAATTAATTTGAAATAAATTTATTATAAGTACATCAATTTGGGAATTTACAATGTCTTATTAACCTAAATATCTATAAAGTATAACAATATGGGAAATATGTTGACTCTTTTAAATCATCCTCTTCGTCCGTTTTTTCATAATTTCTTGTCAACATAGCAATGTGCTTTATTGGAATTTTGTCAACAAAATTTGGAGATCATGGATTTTTTAGGTTGTTTTTTTAATTGAAGGATCTAACATGTCAATCATATACCCTTTTTTTCGAAGACCCGTTCTAGCTAATAATGTCAAAACAACTTCGATTGGATGAAGGGGTAGATTTCAATTAAGGATCAATATCTTTATTTTATATTATTTTATTTTGAATCAACGTCATATCAATGCAATTACCCTATCAATTAGTAGCCTTAGGGTAAGCAAATATTAAGTGTAACTTTCGCCAATTTCCTATAAACACATTCTTCAGCATCCATTTTATATTGGCCTTCACCCTCACCCCTCACGCTATTTAACCATCCCAAACAAGCTCAAATTGTAAGTACTTTCACAGCCCATAACCATCCCAATAATGGCTCTTCCCATCCTCCTCATATGGTTTTCTCTGTTCCTTCCTCTCCTCATCCTCTTCGCGAAAAGCTTCAACAACAGAAACAAAACTGCAACGAAGAAACTCCCTCCAGGCCCTCCACCCCTCCCCATCATAGGCAACCTCCACCAGCTCGGCCACTTGCCTCACCAGTCTCTATGGAAACTCTCTAGACAGTATGGCCCCGTCATGCTCATCCACCTCGGCTGTGTACCCACAATCATCATCTCCTCCCCCGGTGCTGCCAGGGAGGTCCTCAAGATCCACGACCTCGATTGTTGCAGCCGCCCACGGCTACTCGGCACAGGACGCCTCTCTTATGACCACCTTGACCTCGCCTTCACTGAGTACGGCGATTATTGGAGGGAGGTGAGGAAGCTGTGCCTGCTCAACTTGCTTAGCGCCAAGCGAATTCGGTCCTTCCGGTATGTCAGGGAAGAGGAGGTAGGTTCAATGATCGAGTCAATCGCAAATTCAGCACGGAGCGGAACTCCAATCAATATGAGAGAGAAGTTCATGGCTTTGACGATTAGCATCACTTGCAGGTTGGGCCTAGTCGTTTAAGGCACATGATAAAATTTCCACTTCTCTATTTCTCTGTTTCTCTGTTCCTCGGAACAAGTTTGGAACAAAAATCCGTTTGGTAACGCAATTTAATGTTTCTATTTCTTGAACAGATTTCTGTTTCAGAAATAGATTTGAAGAAGAAATCATAAACAAAAATTTTTAACTTCTCAATTTCTGAAATAGAAATTGAGAAATCAATTTCTGGCCAGAAATCAATTTATGTTCCAAAAATTTTGTCATGCGCACCTTAGTTGATGAGGCGAGTTGAGTCACATCGACTAAGTTACTACTTGAACTCACCTCAATTCTTCATGTTTGACCATATTGAGCTTGTTTCTTTGAACTTGAGCTCGAATTGACAACGTCTTCTGGTTCAGGCTTGACTATGCTTAATTATACGCAGTTAGGCTTACGAGCTACCCGAATTATGTAGCTGTTATCAAGTTCAAACTTGATTCAAGTAAATGCATCAACCGGGAAAACTCGATTGAAAATCAGAAAAGATTTGAACTAAAGCTTGTCTAGCCTGAGAGCGAAGCAAGAATCGCCCATATATAACTTTGAATTGTTTGCACATGCAGGGTCGCATTTGGGAAGGCGTTTCCGTTGATGGAGCTCAACGATGGAAAGTTTATGGACATAATTGACGAGGCAACAGCGATGTTGGGAAGCTTCTCGGCATCTGATTTTTTCCCTCGATTCGGCTGGATTGTGGACAGGTTCACAGGGCTCCATGCGAGGTTGGAGAAAAGCTTTCGCAAGCTGGACAATTTCTATCAGAAAGTGATCGAAGAGCATCGGAACGCATATAAGAGCAACGAGGAGGAGGAGGACATTGTCGATTTGCTGCTGAAGATGGAGAGGGATCGGACTGAGCTCGCGGGAGTTCAGCTCAAGGAAGATAACATCAAGGCAATATTGATGGTACATTCCACAGTCGCTACATATTACCTATTGTAGATCATATACACAATCGAGAAGCAAACTCGAAGGTTCTTTATATTGCAGGATATAATTCAATTACTTCTTAAGTGAATACTCCTATCCTTCTCGGATATAAATGGTTTATACGGCAAAAATTAATATACGTGTCTTTTTTTGTAAAACACGTCTTCATGGTCATATCCAGAATATATTTCTAGCTGGAGTGGATACCAATGCAATTCTCATGGACTGGACAATGACCGAGCTAGCTAGGAACCCGAGGACGATGCAAAAAGTTCGAGAGGAGATCAGGAGTTGTGTTGGAAATAAGAAATGGGTCGTAGAAGATGACCTTCACAGGCTCAAATATCTCAAGTTAGTACTCAAGGAGGTAATGAGGTTACATCCTCCAGCTGTTCTACTCATCCCGAGGGAAACCATGGGCCACTTCAACTTGTTTGGCTATGATGTCGACCCAAAGACCCGTGTCCACGTCAACGTGTGGGCCATCGGGCGAGACCCGAGCCTGTGGGAGGACCCTGAGGAGTTTGTGCCTGAGAGGTTCGAGAATAGTCCAATCGATTACAGTGGGAATCATTTCGAGCTGTTACCATTTGGGGCCGGGAGAAGAGGATGCCCCGGGATTTCAATGGGGATGGCAATGATCGAGCTAGCACTCACCAATGTCTTGCACTCCTTCGACTGGGAATTGCCACAGGGAATGACGGAGGGAGATGTGAGCATGGAGGAAGAGGCTGGCCTGAACGTATCCAAGAAAGTGCCACTTACTCTACTGCCAGTTACGCCATTTTATAAAACCGATGCATGACAAAATCGTATTAAGCGAAAAACATTACATTTCACAATGTTTTGTACTTAATTATGATCAATTGCCTTAAGGGTGCATGGTACGATGTTATAGCGTACGACATCTCCATACATATAGTATATTGCTTCTTAGGCAATTAATGAAAAGGCCCATTTGGGGAGTTTGTGCATTGGGACTATAGAGTGAGAATTCTATTTTCTTTCTACAGCATAGCATAATGAAGTTTTTTTTTTTTTTTTTTTTTCGGATTATTGGTCATGCGAATCACTTGTGGGCTAACAAATTGTACTAGTATCCCCTGTATGCAAATTACTTTGAGATTTAAAAGCCTTTTAGTTGGATGTGTTTGTTTAACATCAATTTTGTTTCTGATGAAGAGCTTTAATGCCCCTCTAATCTCTTACTGAGAAGAGCCATGGCATGTCATAAGAAAGTTCTGTAATCCTAACACAGAAGTCTAGCTTTTATTCATTTGAAGTATACTCACCATTTATTGAAATAATTTTTCAAAACATAGGGACTTTCAAATTAAATACGGATTTGTTGACACTGCGTATTAGTTTTTTTCTCACAAATTTAAAGGGGACAAATTTCTGATCATTTTAGCATGAAGGATGGTCAGGTAATTTGACGAAACTTTGTGCCTTTTAAGACCACAATCCGGGCCTTCTTTTTTTTTTTGTTTAATAATAAGGTAGGAAAGGATGACATGACAACTACTCCTCTTAATGTTACTATACGATTTGACACTTGTTACAAAATGTATAGTTTGAGTCATACCTTCTCAATCTATATTTATAGTTAGAGCCATTATCGCAGCTAAATAGACATGCCAAAAATCAGACAGTCTCTCCCAACAAGGTAATAAATGTCTAGATCCTCGATTTCTTGATAGATATTGCTTTTCTTTCTAGCCAAACAAAACTAATAGGGAAAGCATTAGCTAACCATACCGTTAGCTTAGAAAACAGATGGTGAACCCTCCACCACACATTTCCCCATGCCTGGGCTTCGCTTGGCAAGTTTCCACATGCTTGTGCTGGAGAAAGAAAACTTTTGTGGCTTTCCTTTGACCGGGAGACAGTCAGACCGTCACGCTAGAGAGACCCTTTTCTTTTCGTTGTCAAAGTCTAATTCCGATTTCGACTCCAACGTGAAAAATATCAAAGCGGCCTCCAACGCCAAAGCCATTTCCAAAAACGAAGGATTCGGCTTTCAGCTTTCATGCTTATACACAATTTAATTGAGAACGGGTTGGTTCAGTCAACTCAAACTCAGTTTGAAATAAATTTAACGACTATTTTTCTCTAGAAGGATTATCTGCCTCAGGTTTGCATAAATCAAGTAATGTTAGTTTGGGTCCCCGTAGGGAAATGATTAGCTAACTGCACCGTTAGCTTAGGAAACAGACGATGAACCCTGCATCACACATTTCCCCATGCTTGTGCTTCGCTTGGCAAGTTTCCACATGCTTGCGCTGAAGAAACAAAAAGGGGTCGCTCTAGCATGTCGGTCTGACCGTCTCATGGTCAAGGGAAAGCCACAAAAGTTTTCTTTCTCCAGCACAAGCAAAGAAAAGGAAAGTGTTACTACCCACTTGGGTGGCGCTACTGGCGGCGAGCTTCTCCCCCTAACGCAAGGGGAGGAGTTTGATTCTCAAGCGTCGCAAGGTGACTTACCCAGTGGCACATGTGTGGTAGCTAGCACGTGTTGCCCCCAGGGTTTACCTCCCGTTACCCCGGGCCTTTCGGGCTGTCCGTGTTGATACAGTGCGCGGGTTCCCTGGGTCACAAAAAAAAAAGAAAAAAAAAAGGAAAGTGTGGACTTATTAATTGTCAGAGGAAGAAAAGAAACAAAATAAGGAAATTAAACTCTCTGGGTCGACAATGCTTGCACCATTGTTGATGAGTGAGCTTGCTCGTGAATTTGTTGGATAACACTCAAATTAGGAGTCTTTCTTCGTGACGAAGAATATGTGTCAATGTTGAAAAAATCTTGTGATAAGATTTATTAATTTCTTTGGTGAGTTTGAGAGATTATGTGGTAAGGAATTGTGGAGTTAAACACTATGCAAGTTATTATATTTAATTTGGGATTAAGAAACACTGAGAATAACTTATTGATTCGAGCATGAATGCCATCCTGTTGTATTGCTTTATTTATAGTGAAATCTTTTGCCACTCTTCCTATAGACATAAACTACGTAAATATGATGTTCAATTTATCTTATTATTCTTTTATTTTAATCTTGGATGCTTTTTTCTACAATAGTAGTTTCGAATTCTCAAATGTGATCATGCTTCGGTCTCTTGTGGAGAAAAGTACCAAAAAAATCTTAAACTATTGCATTGGTACCAATGCAACTTTTTTTTAATTGAGCCAATTTAGTTATGAATCTTACACATATATGCAAATTGAGTCAATTCTATCAATTTTGGTAAAAAAAACAATTAATATAGATGTTGACCGTCTTACGTGATACGAATGATGCTAATGCGGACAAAATTGATAACTTTTCAATATTTTTTTCTGAATTTTTTTTTTTCATTGCGTGATGATAATCACCCTGCACCTTCAACAATAGTGCCATCTAAGAGGAAGAGAGAGGAGGGGGCACCCCCGCCACCCGCCCCGGGGGGGGGTGGGGCGAGGTGGTGGTTTTATGCCGCCGTGCAATTTTTTGTTCCTTTGATGAGAGAGGAACTTTCAAATGAATAAAAAAATTCACAAATCCAAATCAATTGGAGTCACAGCTTTCTTTTTATTTTATTTTTATTTTTTTACTAAGAGTTCCACTTCATCTATTTTTTAACGGCATCAACTCCACGTCAGCAAATCCGTCACTGGGACGGCACAAGATCAATCGGTGATATTTAAAAAAAAATATATATATATATATAACCATTTTGAACAAACAACATAGAAGGACGGTTTTAAATTTCGAATAAAGGCGGACCGAGCAATAACAGTCGATAATCTTCATGACATCCATCTTAGTTTTTGTCCCTGTTGGGGTAGTGGACGCGCGCTTACACTGTATTTGTTTTGTTGGGGTACAAAGGTGGAACGGGCTTTTCCAACCTTTGATGGTATCATGATTCCTCATGAATCACGAGGAATAGCTTTGAACAAGTGTCGGGTGATTGAATCAGGGCTACCACGTTTATCTCGTGGGAAGCGATCGGACCGAAAAGGGAAAAAGGAAATCTATTTGGAAGTGTCGTGAAAGAGTGGAAATAAGTGAGGCTCCCCGAGCGACCTGACTCCATATTTTAATTCATGCGAAATTTTTTGGAGGGTTTAATCCAATTGGAGTAGTTCGTACAGTAGATGCAATTAGACTTTTGTAATCAAATTGCTTTAGTTGAAACTTTATGTAGTGGACGAATCCATCTTATCTTTTTATAATCCGATTTGAGTACAAGCCCGCCAATTGCTTCACGAGTCAATATCAAGTCTAATTGACCAAAAAAAAAAAAATATCAAGTCTAATTAATCGAGCTTAAATCATTTTGTTTAATAGTGGCAAAGAAATGACTTTCCTTCACCAGAGTCTGTTCCCAAAATTATTTGAGTTTGATTCAAGCTTTGACATTCATGTTCAAGCTTGACTTAAATCAATCAACTCAAGTAACTTTCTAGCGATGATTATTCAAGTGGAGTTGACTCAGAGTCTATTGTTACTTGCCTAAAAAGAAAGGGTGCATTTGGTTTGGAATTTTGAAACTCATTGGAAAAATACAAAGTAGTTTAGCCTAAAAGGTTTTGGGCAAATGTAAAGGCTATTTGGTAAACTACGTTTTGAAAAGTAACTTTAAGAGAAATGACATTTGGTAAAAAATGTATTTGAAAAGTCTTTTAGGTGATTAATATTAAAATTTTTAATTTTTATTTGTTTAAAACTGAAAAAAAAAATATGTGCAACTTTTTAAATACAAATTTTGACAATAATGCTAAAAAATCAAATACATGTAACTAAAAAAAAAAGACCAAACCCTTCGTTGATTCGATGAAGGGCTAAGGCTACCGGCAAGCTAGATCTAGGGTAGGCAGCCATTGGTCAAGGTTGCCCAAGGTTGGGCAACATTTGGTGAGGGTCGTGAGACCCTGACGTGGGCCATCAATGGTCGCCCAACCTCGATCAAGCCTGAGCGAAGGTCGCATGACCTAGGCGGCGTGCAACCTAAGTGACCGCTACCTAGGTCGCATATCACCTGAGTCGCCTGAGGTCTTGTGACCTTCGGCGGCCCTCACCAAGGTCACGCCACCTTCATCAGAGGTTGCCCAAGTTGGGCAACCTCAACCGACAATTGTCGGTGCCAGATCTGACTTATTAGTGGCCAAATCCCTCGACGAAAGGTTTGGTCCTTTTTTAATAAAAATATAAATAAAAATAAGAGACAAAATTGAAATTTTAGAGAATTTGTGAGGATAGTTTGGGGAAAAAAATGTGTTTCGGCATTTTGTCAAATGTCGAAAGCCTACTAGCATTGGGCATTCCACCTTATCAATGCTGGCTTTCATTTGAAAGCCCATTCAAAATTGTTGCTAAATGGTTTGGTATTTCTCCAAGGGGTTTTGAAGGCTGAAAGCCCTTTGGAAATACTGAACCAAACGTATCCAAAGTAATATAATGAAAATCAATGAATTTTTCCATGGGTTGAAAGGAAAACTTTGTCAAATTAGTTTAAGTGGTTGCATGTTGAAAGAAAGTCCATTTAGTAGAAAAATGTCTATAAAGTATGACAAGATGAGAAACATGTTGGACTCTTTTGAATCGTCTTCTCTGTCCATTTTTTAATAGTCTCTTGTTATCATAGCAATGTGCTTTATTGGAACTTTCTCAATATATATTGGAGATCATGGACGTTTAATTTAAGAATTTAACTTGTCAATTAAATACCCTTTTTTTCAATGACCCATGCTAACTAACAATGTTGAAACAACTTCAATCGATTGGATGAAGAGGTAGATTCCAATTAACGATCAATTATCTCTTTTTGCATCAACATCAATTATCACTTAAGCGTATCTTTCGCCAATTTCGTATCAATTTCAACAACAGATTCTTCAGCATCTATTTTATATTGATCTTGACTCTCAACCCTCAGCATTCGTTTTATGTTGATCATCACTCTCACCCCTCGCACTACTAAACCATCCCGAACGAACTCAGATTGTAAACCCTCGCAGCACATAACCATCCCAACAATGTCTCTTCACATCCTCCTCACATGGTTTTCTCTTTTCCTTCCTCTCCTCCTCCTCCTCTTAGCGAAAAGCTTCAACAACAATAACATAAATGCCGCGAAGACGGCGACTCCAAGGACGGAGAAGCAGAAGAAGAACCTCCCTCCAGGGCCTCCACCACTCCCCATCATAGGCAACCTCCACCAGCTCGGCTACTTGCCTCATCAGTCTCTGTGGGAATTCTCCAGACGGTATGGCCCCGTCATGCTCATCCGCCTCGGCTGCATACCCACAATAATCATCTCCTCCCCCAATGCTGCCAGGGAGGTCCTCAAGACCCATGACCTCGACTGTTGCAGCCGCCCACGGCTACTCAGCACAGGACGCCTCACCTATGATCATCTTGACATCGCCTTTGCCGAGTATGGCGATTATTGGAGGGAGCTGAGGAAGCTCTGCGTGCTCAATCTTCTTAGCACCAAGCGAGTTCAGTCCTTTCGATATGTCAGGGAAGAGGAGGTGGGTTCTATGATCGAGTCAATCGCAAAGGCAGCAGAGAGCAGAACTCTGGTCAATATGAGAGAGAAGTTCATGGCTTTGACGATTAGCATCACTTGCAGGTAGGGCCTCATGGTGTAGTTGATGAGGCAAGTTGAGTCACGTCGACTAAGTAACTACTTGAATTCACTTCTCTTCGAGGTTTCTGTTAAGCATGGTTCTTTGAACTTAACCTCAACTTGACCATATTTTATAGGTTCGAGCTTGACTATACTTGATAAGACTTGATTAGCTTACAATTTACCTGAATTGTTTAGCTATTATCAAGTTCAAACTTGATTTGAGTCAATGCTTCAACTAGAGAAGCTCCTCTCAAACTCAGAAAAGATATGAACCAAAGCATGTCTAGCCTGAGAGCCAAGCAAGAATCGCCCACAAGTGACTTCGACTTGTTTGCACACCTTACATGCAGGGTCGCATTTGGTAGGGCGTTTCAAGGGACAGAGTTCGATATTAGAAGGTTAGAGGATGTGATTTGCGAGGCATTGGCGATGTTGGGAAGCTTCTCAGCGTCCGATCTTTTCCTTCGATTGGGCTGGATCGTGGACAAGCTCACGGGGTTCCATTCGAAGTTGGAGAAGAGCTTTCGCAACTTGGAAGTATTCTATCAAATGGTGATCGAAGAGCATCGGAACGTGAATATGAGCAACAAGGAAGAGGACATTGTCGATTTGCTGTTGAAGTTGGAAAGGGATCACACCGAGCTTGCGGCAGTTCGGCTCAAGCAAGATAACATCAAGGCCATCATGATGGTACGTCATACCGTCTCTTACATATTCTCCAATGTAGATCATAAGCACAATAAAGAAGCCAATTTGAATGTTCTATATATAGCAGGATGCAATTCAAGAACTTCAATATATGCCCATCCTCTTTTTTCGGATATGAAAGGCGTTACAACAAAAATTGTACGTCTGTTTTGGAAATCATGACTTCATGAACATTCTCAGGACATATTTCTAGCTGGAGTGGACTGTTGAATTATGTCTCAAGTTTGAATCCATTATACGATACCCGATACGCGCAAAACATTTTCACGTTGAAACGAGAAAGAACGTCGGCGAAGCATTTAATTAAAATTAAGGAGCGTGCGATAGGAGCCGAAAAAGATCCAACCCTTGGCGTTGGAAATAAAGTCTTCAATCCATGGGATTCTTTTCATTTGTCAGCATGAAATCTGAAGGGGTGATCGTCCAAATTCTTCTACGTCATTAAATGCATGCACATGGCCATGTGCATGCATGCTTGTAGAAGAATTGGTTGGTCAACACTTGCTGCTACTGAAGCTATCTCGTAGGCGCCCAATTTTCTTCATTTCTTGGTCATCTTTGTGGACTTCTTTCGTCTTGTTGCGGATAAAGAAGGAGAGAAGGCCGAAGCTCTTCTACGTGTGTCAGTACATGCTGCTCGGCTTACACGCTAACATTAAATGCATGGAGGCACATGCTTTGAAGATCGGCACCGTTCTGACAATTGTGGAAAACAAGTTTTTTTCTCCCCTTCAACCGATAAAAGGAGAAGACGTCTGAAGCTCGAGATAGCAGCGAAAGAAAAAGAGCTCGGCAGAGAGCGAGAGAGAAAAGAGCTCGAGAGAGAGTGAGAGGCTTGAGCTCAAAGAGGTTTTGTGCTGAGTTGAGTCCATTGAGTTGTTTTGTTAAACACCGTGGGTATCGGATATAAAGTAGGGCTGGGAAACACTTGAGTGCATATGTGTGATTGTAATCATGTAATTCTTCGATTTATAGTGGATTGATTTGCTGGCTCTCCCCGTGGACGTAGGTTCCGATATTTGGACCGAACCACGTAAATTTCTGGTGTCATTGTCGCGACCTATTTTTTTTGGGGCGCACCACCTAAAACTAGGTTAATGGACTACTAAGTTTAAAACTTAGCTCGGGCTCTCCCAAGCCCATACCAATTCGCGACTTAAAGTTTAAAAACTTTTAAACATGCAAAATGTTATTAATTAGGAGTCGCCACTAATCGGTTTATGGTAGGTCAATTAGACACCTAAGTAAAATAAATGGAGATTTATTTTACTCCTACGAACCAGAGATTAGGGGTACGAGGACTTGGTTACACTAGAATTTTCTAATGCCCTTTTGGTACCATTTCTTTTTTAATTTTCAAAAAATGTTTTTGCAGGCAGCTTAAATTGGTTTTAAATCTATTTTTCTAACATGTGGGGTGATCATGCGGATGCGCAATCCAATTTAACACTCAGATAAACAATAAATAAATTGCAAAAACTTACCTCAAAGCACGAAAGCATCTGCATGGTTAGGTTAAAAATTCACATCATCAACCTTAGATATGATTTCTAATTAACACGCAATTTCTTTTTTTGTTTTCATTTAATTAATGAAAATCATGCAATATGCAACGCAATATTAACTAAATGACCTAATTCTAATGACATGCAATTTCTAATTAAATAAATCTAGCAATGATCACTAAATGGCATGCATTTCATAATGCAATGACATCTTATTTTTTATTTTTATTTTTCTAATGCAATCTATCCTAGGGATTAAAACTAAATTATCCTAAGTCATTTTTTTGTATTTTTTTTTCATGAAAATTCGGAATTAGGGAGAAATGAGAAAATTTATTTAACTAGATTAGGATTCTATTTAATTTGCATTAGGAATTAGGTTGAGCCAAATCCTAATTTAAACTAAAACATTATCTTAATCTAAATAATCCTAAAATGCAATATATCTGAAAAATACCTAAACTTATAACAAATTAAGAAGAAATATTATCTAGAATTGAACTAAGTGCAATTAAATCTAACATGCAATGACGTGCAAAATATGCTTTGACACTACATGACATGTATATGATGATTTTTTTTGTTTTTGTTTAATTTCGAAATTAATAATTGTGAAATAATTAAACATGCAATCCAAACTAAAAATCTAGCAACCTAAATTGATTGATTTAATTTTTTTGATTTTTGATTTTTAAGATTCGAAATAAGATTCCTACTTTAAATATGTAAACCCTAGACATGTAATATCATAATTCGAACACATTTCAAGATAAATAAAACAATCAAGACCAAAGAAAATCACACATCGTTCAAATCAAGGGATAATATTTCGCTAATAAAATCGATAAATTGATCTTAAGCCTTAAAGATCAAAATATCAATTTTAATCCCGCTTAATTAATTATTTCATCTAAAGCCTTATAGATGAAATAAAAAATTTATGTGCGGTTGCGAATCAAGTGACATATCGGGATTTCCAATTATGCATAAATAGGCACTTCAACCAAAGAAAACAGTACATAAAAAGATAATGATAAAAAAATAGAGAAAAACTTAAACTTGCTTAATAAAGTAAAGCAAAAATACCTAGTAAAAGTTTTCTTTTCTTTTTTTAAAAAAGGAACTTTGGCCGCTGGTTTGGGGGGAAATCACCGGCGAGGGTTTCCGGCAAGGACACCGGGAGTAGCGCGACGGCGGCGAAGCGACAGGGAGCGTCGCGGGTCTAGGTGTGGGTGCCG
Source organism: Eucalyptus brandiana (assembly GCA_014182725.1). NCBI lineage: Eukaryota > Viridiplantae > Streptophyta > Magnoliopsida > Myrtales > Myrtaceae > Eucalyptus > Eucalyptus brandiana. The sequence continues at coordinate 39,969,836 of CM024669.1, forward strand.
CGGGCGAGGGACTCCGAGCGCGAGCTGAAGGGGACGAGAGACGGCGTCGGGCGGCAATGCGGCGGGGAGCGTCGCGGGTGGCACGGCGAGATCGGCGAGCAAGGTCGCGGGCGGAGCGGGAGGTTCGGGTATCCGGCGTCGGTCACGCGGGCTGCAAAGGGATCTCGGATCCGCGGGCGGCGAGCGTAGGCGGCGTCGGGGCGGTGGACGGCGGGGGCGCTGGGACTTCGGTTCTGCAAATCGGCAACGGGGCAGCACAAGTTTCGGCGAAGCGACGGTACTGCTCGTGGAGGCGGTGGAGTGTCGGGGCGGCTCGAGCTTCAGGCGCCGGGGCTCGGATGCCGGCACAGGCGAGCGGGGACAGCACGGTCGGACGCCGGAGGGAGCAGACGAGGGTGGCGTTTGGCGGAGGCGGTGATGGCGCGGTGGACGGGGGGTGCTGGCACGGTGGACGGCGGGGCTGGCGCGGTGGACGACGGTGCCTGCGCGGTGGACGGCGGGGCTAGCGCGGTGGATGGCGGTGCTAGCGCGGTGGACGGCGGGGCACACCAGGCGCAGTCGGGGAAGACGACACTGTAGCTCGTCCTTTTTTTTTTTCTTTTTCTCTTTTTTTTCTCTCTTCCCTCACGTCTCTCTCACGTCTCTCTGTACCTCTCTGCTGACTTTTTTTTTTTCTGCAATTTGTCAGGAAAAGAAAAAGGCTTCTTTTGACTGAAGAAGACAAGGGAGAATGCTTTTTCTCTCTTTCTCTCTTTTCACTTTTTCCTGCACTCTCTCTCTCAATTTTTCCGCACGTCTGAAAATTTTTCTCAATTCCCTCCTTTTTGCATCCGTACGGATCGACTTATTTTATAGTGATTTCTAGACGGCCGGTCTTCATGGCAACTTTCAAGCTTCCTTTTTCTTTTGCCTTAATTCATGTAAATTGGAGCGAAATTTTGCAATCAATTTGATTTTTCCTTGGATATTTCGATTCCTTCCCTTTTATCAAACTCCTTACTTTTTTTTATTTATCTAATTTCTTTGATTGAAAATTTGCTTCCATATTTACTATGAATTAAATATTCATCGGAGTAAGGATGGTTAATCAGAATTTCCACATTCCATTCATAACCAATCGAATCAATTTTCCCCTTTTTTATTTTTTCTTTTCAAAAAGCAATTTTATTTTTCCAAAATTAGGTGTCAACAGCTGCCCCTCTTTGAAGGTGAGCTCGTAGAGGTTGCCTTCAAAGACAAATTGAGACCTAATTTTAATTATGCATATGCATTAAATGACTTTTTTGTTGGAAAATGAATTCATTTTTTACTGCAATTTATATGATGCATGGAAATGCTAATGTAAATGATAAGGGAATTTACCTGGAATTACTTACCTTCGGGGATGGTAGAGTAACTCAAGATAGATTGGTGTTACATGTCTGGGACCCGTACCATTCTACGGTCGCCCAGAATAGTAACATGACTTCGCAAAGTGACTGCTTTCCCAGGACCCGTACCATTCTACGGTCGCCTAGTATGGCATTGTTTGGTTGCGTCTAGGACCCGTACCATTCTACGGTCGCCTAAACGAAAAAATGATTTTCCAGGACCCGTACCATTCTACGGTCGCCTGAATGAAAAAAAGATTTTCCAGGACCCGTACCATTCTACGGTCGCCTGAATTGAAAAAAAGATTTTCCAGGACCCGTACCATTCTACGGTCGCCTGAATTGAGGTTGTCTAGGACCCGTACCATTCTACGGTCGCCTAAACGAGGATTTGTTTTCCAGGACCCGTATCATTCTACGGTCGCCTGAATAGGTTTTGTCTAGGACCCGTACCATTCTACGGTCGCCTAAACGAGGTTTTGCTTAGCTAGGACCCGAACCATTCTTCGGTCGCCCAGCCTTGCGACAGAAGTCATCCGACCAAGACCCGAACCATTCTTCGGTCGCCCAGCCTTGCGACAGAAGTCATCCGACCAGGACCCGAACCATTCTTCGGTCGCCTTAATCAGATTGAATCTGGAGGAAAAAAATCTTTGGGGGGCGACTCCATTGAGCGCCAGTGCTTGGAAAGGAATACCTGTACAATGACAAGTATTTAAGGTATGGATAGAGATAGACTTACCTGATGACATCTCTGTCCCTTGGGAATATGTCTCCTGCAAAAAATGGTCGTAGGAGAGGCAACATGCATTTGTAATCATAAACATGCATCAATATAATGGAGGTTCATGATGATTTCCATTAATCTCGCATCACTTAATTCCCATTCTGAACACATGAGTGTCATGAATGTGTCAAATGAGGGATCTTTTGGTCTGAAAGGACTTTTTCTCTCATCCTCATTAAAATGGCCATTTCATCCTGACCTTTGATGTAGGATTTTGTCAATTACTCTATCTCACCATCGTCACGCCAAACAAGGGTCTGAACAATCTCGCAAGTGGTACGATCTTACCAATCTGAGAGGTCTTGAACAAGGACCGTAATATGGGCTTGGTCGATGGCTTAACAAAAGGGACTCTTTGAGTCGAGGCTTTCGAAAGAATGAGTGATATTCTGTAATCATTTCTGGGTTTACAAGTCAAGAATCTTGCAAAATGAGAAAGGAATAATCTTGCTCGCACTTCTTCGAGCAATGCTTAAAACATGTGAACCCCTAGGTTAATTCAAGTGCCCTAATCAGAAGAGACTTTGCAAGGGACGTAACGTAGGCTTGGTTCATGGGTTGAGAAATGAAATGATCATTAGGCTCAAAAAGTGTTTAAGGGGTTAAAGTTGGTGATCATCCTGACATTTCCACCACTTTCCTTCTCCACTGTTGAAGATTTTTTTATCACAACTCCATTGATTGCAATCAACATTTGAGAGTTTTTTTGGTACCCTTTGTTGGGGATACGACTCAAGTGTTTGATTTTTTTTTTTTTTTTTTTTTTTTTTTGGGATTGGCCTTGCTTTTACCAGGCACACTGCTTTTTCATGCCCCTATTTTGCACTTCTTCTCTTCGGACTTACACAGTCTTCTTTTATGAGCATTTTAAGCTATGTTACTTGAATGGTTCTTTTTGCTTGCCCCAATGTGGGGGATGATCACCAACTGGGTTTGACATAAAATGAATTTATAGGCTCAAGTGGGCTATGCAATAGTCAAAAGTGTGTAGGATAAAGAAAGAATTGCTCTTCGTCATCCTAAGGCACTTGAATTACCGCAAAAGTTACACTGCAAAAGCGATGCTCAAAGATTGATGCAAGTGTGAGCAAAAAGATTCCTATCATTCATTTTAAATTTGCCACAGTGTGGGATGATTCTTGACAGGGATAATTTTTTTAAAAAATCTCCATAAGTGTATGGGGCTCAAAGGGGTTGAGCAATGGATCACCTGTAGTGTTTGGGGTAGGGAAAAGAATGCCTCTCATCACCTTGGTTGTCGTACCCTTTGCGAGATAGCCCTCTTCCTTGTGGGCATGGAATTTTTCACACAACTCACCGGGGGTTAGTGTATGAAACGAGTGTATGGAACAAGGCTTGCCTTTCGTCATTACAAAGTATCCCATTTGACACATTCAATTCATCTCACATAATTCATCAATGAAGAAAAGTGCAAGATTTGCAATAAATTTGAACAATTGAACTCATTGAAGCAATTTATTCATCATTGAAATGCTTGCAGTTCAAAACATGACATGGCAAATTCTATCATGGGTAATATTTCTTGACAGCATATGAATTAACAGGAGTGGAAAACTCACGACCATCCATTTCTGCCAAGATCAAGGCACCGCCAGGAAGTACCTTCTTTACCACATATGGACCGCTATAGTTTGGAGCAAACTTGCCTCCGGGATCTGGAAAAATTGGCAACAACTTCCTTAGGACTAGGTCATTCACCTTGAAATGTCTCGGCCGCACCTTCCGGTTGAAAGATCTAGCTACTCTCTGCTGATATGCTTGGCCATGGCTGAGAGCCTTCAGTCTTTTCTCATCGATCAAGTTCAACTGCTCGAATCTCTGTTGTGACCATTCCGCCTCAGACAAATCCACTTGGGATAGAACTCTTAAAGATGGAATCTCCACTTCCACGGGTAAAACTGCCTCCATGCCATATACTAGAGCAAAAGGGGTTGCCCCAGTGGAAGTGCGAATCGATGTCTGATACGCCATCAGTGCGAAGGGTAACCTGTCGTGCCAATCTCGACAATTCACGGCTGTCTTAGCCAAAATCTTCTTAATGTTCTTATTGGTCGCTTCAACGGCCCCATTCATTTGAGGGCGGTAAGGAGACGAATTCAGATGCTTGATTTTGAACTCTCCGAACAACTCATCAACAAGTTTGTTGTTCAAATTGGTCCCATTATCAGTGATGATTGCTTTAGGAACACCATAGCGAGCAATTATGTCACGCTTGACAAACTTCACCACATTACGAGCAGTGACACTGGCAAAGGATGTAGCTTCGATCCATTTGGAGAAATAGTCTATCGCCACCAAAATGAATCGATGTCCATTTGAAGCCTTGGGATTGATTGGGCCAATCACATCAATACCCCACATCAAGAAAGGCCATGGCTCGGAAAAGCGATGCGGCTCGGTTGGAGGAACATTTATTTTATTTCCATGAATGCGCGCGATGACAACTCCGAACATACCGGATGCGTCACTTTCCGGTGTGAGCCAAGTAATATCCTAATCTCATAATCTTCTTGGCCAACATGTGTCCATTCATATGGGGGCCACATACCCCTCGTGCACTTCTTGCATGATTTGAGTGGCTTCGATTTGCATCTATACACCGCAACAAGACAGAATCGTAAGATCTCTTGTATAAATTCTCACCACCGACGAAAAATTTCGAGGCCATCTTCGTGATGTACTTCCTATCGGCCCGAGTGCTTCCTTGGGGAAATTCTTGTTTTTTAATGTAATTCATGATATCGTAATACCATGGTTTTCCATCGATTCTTGATCACAATCATACAATAAGCCGGCTTTGGCAAAACTTCTATTTTCGGAGGCTCAACCTCCAAACCATCGGTGACTTGGAGCATAGAGGACAACGTCGCAAGTGCGTCTCGCAAATTGATTATGAGACCTTGGCAAGTATTCAAACGAAACATCCTTGAACTCTTTCACCAGATTTTCTAAATACTTGTGGTATGGGAGTAACTTGGCATCCTTGGTCTTCCATTCTCCCCCACGGTCTGCGGTATGATTAGTGCAGAATCTCCAAACACTTTTAACTTAGCCACACCCATTTCAATTGCGGCTTGAAGCCCGAGGATGCAAGCTTCATACTCGGCTATATTGTTAGTGCATGGAAATATCAATTTTGCAGCTATCGGATAGTGTTGCCCATCTGGGGATATCGAACCGCGCCCAGATGCCGAACCGAGATAAGTTTACGGCTCCATCAAAGAACATCTTCCATGAGTCTTCATCTACACTCAAGACATGGTCATCAAGGAAACTATCATCATCATTAGGGACTCCGAATTCTCGGCCGTAGATCGGCGATCGCTCGGCCTTTAACCGACTTTTTGTGGCATGAATTGCACGTCAAATTCGGAAATCGGGATTTGCCATTTGGCCTTACTTACCCACCAAGGCTGGCCGATCAAGTAAGTACTTGATAGGGTCATTCTCAGTCACGAGAAATGTCTGATAATGTAGTGTATATTGTCGCAATCTATGCAACACCCACACTAATGCCGCACAAGTCTTTTCAACCTCAGAATACTTCAACTCTGATACAGTGAACTTCTTGCTGAGGTAATAAACGGCTCGTTCTTTTCTGTCAACAGGACTTTCTTGAGCCAACATTGCACCCAATGACTCACTATGAATAGTGAGATAGAGAATCAAAGGATGCCCGGTGAGGGTGGGACAAGGACCGGTGGATTCATCAAATCTTGTTTCGGTTTGTTGAACGCTTTTCGACACTCATCATCCCGGCTAACTTGTGCATTCTTCTTTAGAAGCTTAAAGAATGGCTTGGCGAGTTTCGAGAGAGTTGGGAAATGAATCTCGCTATGTAATTCAATCTTCCTAAAAGGCTCCGAACTTCTTTCACAGTTGATGGAGGTTGCAATTCACATATGGCCTTGGCCTTGGAAGGGTCGATCTCAATCCCTTTACTGCTCACAATAAATCCGAGTAATTTACCGGATGTCGCTCCGAACACGCATTTAGCGGGATTTAGACGAAGCCTGAACTCACGAAGTCGATCAAACAACTTCTTCAAGGTTTCGATGTGGCTTCTTCCTGGTCGAGTCTTTGCAATCATATCATCAACATAGACTTCAATCTCCCGGTGCATCATATCATGAAATAAGGCGACCATGGCTCGCCGGTAGGTTGCCCCGCATTCTTGAGTCCGAAGGGCATGACCTTATAATGAAAGGTTCCCCACGGGGTAATAAATGCGAGTCTTCTCCTTGTCTTCCTCCTTCATCCTTATCCGATTGTACCTAGAAAAACCATCCATAAATGAGAATAGTTCAAAACCAGCAGTACTATCCACAAGGACATCTATGTGTGGTAATGGGAAATCATCCTTTGGACTAGCCTTGTTCAGATCCCGATAATCAACACAAATTCGAACTCGACCGTCTTTCTTCATTACCGGTACAATATTAGCCACCCATTCGGGGTATTGTGAGACTTCAATAAATCCCACATTCAAAAGCTTCATCACTTCTTCTTCTATCCTCTTCGAGAGCTCGGGCTTAGTCCTCCGCAGCCTCTGCTTCTTAGGTGGCATGTCCGGATTAGTGGGTAGGCAATGCTCCACGATTGATGGGTCTAGCCCAGGCATGTCAGCATAGGTCCAGGCAAAAATGTCTTGATATTCCTCCGATGGCGAGTTAGGCGCTCGGCCTCATCTTTGGGGAGATTTGCCCCAATTTTCACCTCTTTGGCTTCTTCGGTGTCACTCAAATTAATAGTGATGGTCCGCTCGGATGTGAGAGGCTTAGCTTTTTCATGTTGCTCCCGGCTACGTTGCACTTCGATGGAGTCTTCGATCGAGTCTTCGGGATCATCATTATCGGCACTTGTTGCAATGGATTGGACCATTTTCACACATTTGCATGCCATAGGGTTGTTCTGAAACATGAAGTAGATAAATCAGAAAGACAAACAGAGTAATCAACATCTTCATTTTTTTTTATTTTTTTTTTAAATTTTGGCAAAAACATTTTTTGAAACATTTTGACACAAGGAAGCATGATGAAGCCCAGGCCTCAGAGTTCTCCTTGGATTTTTCTTTTCTTTTATCGGTTGGATATCATCACCGGGCTGGTTTGGTGTACCTCATCATGCCCTCAAAATAAAATTTGTAATTTCATTGAAATTCATCAATTGATTACATTTATTGAATGAAAAAGATGCAACACTCAATCAAATTAAAGAAAAAAAATGAAAACATCATAAGAAATAAAAATTCCCATGCAGGGGAATGTGCAAAAGCAATAAAAAGTTACTCTTGTGGGCCAAAGCCCATCTCTTGTGGGGTCCTTCATCAATGGCTCCTATGACGAGGTTGTCGAATAGGCTTGCAACTCCTTCTAGCTCATCATCAGGGTTCTCTGCCTTCGAGGGTGTCGAATCATCCATGCCACCCCATCCATCTGGGACTATCTTACTAGGGTCAATGTAATAGCTTGGAGGGGTTGAATACTTCACCAGGTAATCAAATTTGCCACTAGGCTACCCCAAAGTGTCTATCACTTCCGCTTCTTCATGCATCATTCTTGGAGGACCAGGGAATGTCTCGTGGATGCTCGGGGGTAGTGAGTTTTGCCTCTCTCGCCCTTGGTTAGGTGGTGAGCTCCGCCTCTCTTGTCTTCGTCCTTCAAAACTTCCCCCACCTCGTCCATGGTACCCTAAACCAGCAGAACGGGACCTCTGAGGGGCTTCAATGGGGCTTTGAATGCCCTGACCATTTCTCCCAAGACCATTACCAGGGACGAAGTCATTCCCAACCATTACTCTTCCCACCATAAGGGCAGCATTTGATACTTCAGGGGTAGGCGGTGATGAACCCCGAGAAGCATGTATAGTGGACACCAATTCAAATGAGTGGTAACTTGATTCAAATTGGAAATCGGGCTCCACATAGGGGATAGCCGTCTCATGATAAATCCGGTGGTCTTCCTCACCATACACGGTGACCAATTTCCTTTCAATCACAAATTTCACAGCTTGATGTAGACTTGAAAGCACCGCTCCAGCAGTGTGTATCCATGGTCGACCTAACAGGAAATTGAATACAGTAGGGATGTCCAGCACTTGGAAGGGAATGTTGAAGACGACCGGCCCTATTTGGACATCGAGATGGATTTCCCCGATCACCTCCTTTTTTGTTCCATCGAAAGCTCGCACTGAAGTCTTCGCAGCATGTATCCTTGACGGGTCTATCTTAAGGCGGTGAAGAGTGGCCAAAGGACAAATGTTCAAAGCGGACCCATTGTCGATGAGCACTCCGGACATATGAGAAGACTTGTGCTTAACGGATATGTAGAGTGCTTTGTTATGTCCCCTGCCTTCGAGAGGGAATTCCTCATCAGAGAAGGCAATCAAATCCTTGAGAAGGACCGATCCCACAAATTCTTCCAATTTGTCTGCTTCTACGATTTCTGGCACACGGATCTCACTCAACACTTTCATTAGTGACTTTTGATGCACGGGGGACGTCATCAAGAGCTCGAGTAGGGAGACCTGAGCAGGCATCTTTCGTAATTGGTCAACTACGTTATACTCGCTTGCTTTGATTACGGCCAGAAACTCCTTAGCCTCTTCATCTGTAACCGGCTTTGCAGGTTGAGCACTAGCTTGACCATAGGTCCGACCAGACCTTGTAACAAGGTCCACATCCAGGTCATAGGACTAAGGCACTGCCTTATCATTGACATACTCATACGGCTGAGGCACCTCTATCACTATCTCCTCGTCAGATGCATCTTCTAATGGGGGCATGTCTACGAGCGAATGATCAACCTCTTTCTTGTCAGCATCAAGTGTAGCCTGCTCCTCCTCCCAATCGATAATGAGGTGGGAGATAGTAGAAACTATGCAGTTACGATCAGCATACACAATGATGCCATCATCCACCATTTTGGCAACTCTTTCTCTCATCACCGATAGAGGGACATCTTCCTGACCTCGGTAATACCCAGCTCTTACTAGGCCGTTGTAGGCATCTGCCATGTGCACCTTTGAGTTCCTGATCTGTCCGACTTCAGGTTCCATGATAGCATTCACTGTACCTTCATGCTCCGGTAGCGGATTTTTTTGGACGTTCGGCCAAGCAGTCTGAAATGAAAAGGCTTTTGTATCCAGGAGATTCTGGATCTTGTGCTTGAGGGTGAAACATTCATCAGTTGAATGCCCCAATTCACCGTTATGGTAGTCACACTTCTTCGTCGGGTCGTAACCACGAATGCCTTCACGGTTAGGGCGCTTTGGTTCACTAGTAAGCAAATCCTTCTTTCGGAGGACTGTCAACAATTGGGATGGAGACCCCGGGAGAGGGGAGAATTGCCTTCTATTATTCGCTTGGGCGAATGGTTGACGACCAGCTGGTTGTTGCTGTCTTGGGTTTACCTGTATAGCTGGGGCACGTTTGGCACTTTCTTAGCTATAAGCCACGTTCACATCCACAGCCGCTTCCTTTTCCTTCTTGGCGGAGAACCTTTTAGTAGATGGCTCAGAAAACCATCCTTCCCTTATCCCCATCTCGATCTGTTCTCCCACTGGAATAAGCTGATTGAAGCTCTCGACATATGTACTGGCCATCCGATTACGGAACTCAGATGGAAGGGTCTTTACGAACAACTTCATCCACTCCTTGTTGGTAGGCTCAGGAGTAATTTGAGCTGCCAAGTTTCTCCATCTCACAGCATATTCTTTAAATGACTCACTCCTTTTCTTTTCCATCCGCTCCAAGTCTTCTCGTGAAGGCGCGATGTCCATGTTGAACTTGTACTGTTTAAGGAATGCGTCAGCCACTTCGTTCCAGGTTTCAAGGAGGTTTACGTTCTTCATCACGTACCAGTTTAGTGCGGGCCCGGTCAAACTTGCGTGAAACGATTGGATCATAAGGGGCTCATTTTTTACATGTTGGGCCATGCCCACGTGGTACATCTGCAAATGAGACTTTGGACAAGATGTCCCGTCATACTTCTCGAACTCCGGCATTTTAAACTTGCTTGGCATTTTAACCTTCTCATAGACCGAGAGGTCAAATGGGAGTGAGCTTTGAGACTCATGTAGCTGTCTCACTTTCTCTTCCAACTTCGCAAAGCGCTCATCCTGATCTATCTTCGGAACACTGTCTAGCTTAGCCTTTCCAACAAGGACCATATCATCTTCCAGCCCGGGCATTCCGTCATCATCCGTTTGGGCCCTATTTGCCTGCCTCGGGACTACTATCTCGGGGAGAGCGGGTGGAGGATTTGGGTTCACTTGGAGGGATTGAAGTTGAGCTGTTATAAGCTGCATGGAAGCGGCTAACTGGCTAAGTTGATCTTCCACGGAGGACATGCGATCACGCATCTCGCCTTGGTCGGCCATTCTTGCTCTTAATCGTGTGATGATGGGTGAGCGTGGAGGATCCGTTGCCACCTAAATTGATTAAATGAATACACATGAGCACTTCATATAAAACAATGTCGGTCCATGAAGAAAGTCTAACCGCTTTTATTTATTATCGAAATTGTTTGACATCAGTAATGTAAAGAGCTTGCAAAATCTTAAACTAATCAAGTAGACGATTCAACTTTCTAAACATTAAGCTAAAGTAGAAAGACTGAATAGATTCAAGCCACTTTATTTGGCTTGATCTATAAACATATGGGAAGCCAACGCTCGACGTAATTGCCTCTTCTCCTTAGCGTCCTTCTTGGCTTGCTCTTCGAGTTCTTCAATCTTCCTCTTGTGACGGTTAAGCTCTGCTTGCCGAGTGGGCTTATCGGTCACATCTGGCACCTTTGGGAGGTACTCGGCCGGAATTTTGTGCTGACGGATGTATCGAGCTGTGGCATAGTAAGTCTTTTCCTTCCCCTCGAGCTCATCTTCAGGTAAGCTCAACCTTCGTTCGCGACATGCAATCCAAGCTTGTTCGATATAGCGGAGTTCCTCTCTGTGATCACCATCCTTAGCAGTGAATTGGACTTGGAACGAACCCAGCTTGAGAGAGGGCGGTAGATCCTGCACCACTTGATATTGACGAGCCACTCGGAGTGGGTAGTAGGAAGTGGCACCGGTGATCCCCAATAGCGGAATCGGCTCATCATCACCATGAGAGAGACGCGCTTTGGAGACTTGGAACCATTTAGCATGCCATAGGAAAGTCTTGGTATTCGGATTTTTCAATAATTTGACCCATTCTGAGTAAGAAAGATTTGGAGTCCGATCTTGATGATTTTTAAATACTTCAATGGGATGATGGAAATCAGTTATATTAATAATATTCATGCGAATATTGACCTTACTCATATGAGAAAAGAACCAAATTTGTAAAAGTTCAATTGGCGCACGAAATGTTTTATCTTCATCTTCCTTAAATCGGGTAAGTGACAAAAATGTTTCAGCTAGAATAGTATTGACAAAACTAATCCTAGCACACACTTGTTTGACCACCCATGCGATAGAAGGATTAATGGCGCCCTTACGAAGAGGGAAAATAACAAATCCGAAAAAAGCTAGGAGGAAGATCCTACTTTTTAAGAGAGTATTAGCACCAGCAAAATTTTGATTTAGGAAAGAAAAAGGACATGCAAAACAATTATCTTTCAGCACTCTTTTTATCAAATTCTTATCCATCCTAAGAAAATCTGACAAAATTGATTCCGGTTCTAATCCGATGGGTGGATTTATTAATTCCAATTCCAAGGGTTTTCCTATGGCAATGCTGTATTCTTCGAGAGTCGGAGTCAGCTCATGCTTACCAAATATAAACGTTGATGTTTGGGGGCTCCAGAAATGAGCAAGTGCTTGCATGACGCCACTCTGGACATTAATGTCAAGGAGGGGAACAAGGTGACCCAGTCTACTCTCTACGTAGCTTTGGCCTTCGTGGTCTAGACGATCCCACCATGACTTGAGTTCAGCCTTTGGTGCAGGTACGAATCGAATGTCAGATCTTCCCATTGTTTATAGACCAGGACTCGACCAACCTAATGTCATGGACCGACCAAAGACGTAAATAAGTAAATTGCAAGAGTAAAGGATAGAGAGCTTACTTTACCATATGATTAAAGCAACCACATAGACAAACGCATGAAATGTGAGGCTCGATTTCTATCTAGACGGCTTAGCAAAATGGAGTTAAAAGGGTGGGATGACTTAGTTGTAGCCTCGCATACTAAGCCAAGCCCTCCTAACTCCGGCTCAGTCAATAATGATACCCCAATGCGACGCAGCCTCGCGGGCAAAGGTAAACATTCTTGACACCAAGAAAAACCTTCGGGACTGAGTTGGGCAACCTCTACTACGCGGCCTCACGGTCGAAGTCGTATCCAACTCAATACCATCCTATGTATCCTAGTGCGGCCCAGGTCCGGCGGCGGGTTGTGTGTGCAAAAGTGTAGTGAAAAATGCAAAACATACACTACAATTTATGTCAAACAACACTTCATACATTAAAGGAAACCATACATTCCTACACCTCCCTGCAAAACAAAGGTCAGCAAACACTACTCTCCTTATACCTCCCAATCTGCAAAAACATTTAACACCTTAAATGTTAGGGACGTACCTGGAATCCTTGCTGCCAAACAAAAATCATTTTTCAAAAAGAAGAAAATTGGCCTAAGTCCACTAAGTGTTTTAACACAAGTCCCCAGCGGAGTCGCCAAGCTGTCGCGACCTATTTTTTTTTGGGCGCACCACCTAAAACTAGGTTAATGGACTACTAAGTTTAAAACTTAGCTCGAGCTCTCCCAAGCCCATACCAATTCGCGACTTAAAGTTTAAAAATTTTTAAACATGCAAAATGTTATTAATTAGGAGTCGCCACTAATCGGTTTATGGTAGGTCGATTAGACACCTAAGTAAAATAAAGGGAGATTTATTTTACTCCTACGAACCAGAGATTAGGGGTACGGGGACTTGGTTACACTAGAATTTTCTAATGCCCTTTTGGTACCATTTCTTTTTTAATTTTCAAAAAATGTTTTTGCAGGCAGCTTAAATTGGTTTTAAATCTATTTTTCTAACATGTGGGGTGATCATGCGGATGCGCAATCCACCAATTTAACACTCAGATAAACAATAAATAAATTGCAAAAACTTACCTCAAAGCACGAAAGCATCTGCATGGTTAGATTAAAAATTCACATCATCAACCTTAGATATGATTTCTAATTAACACGCAATTTCTTTTTTTGTTTTCATTTAATTAATGAAAATCATGCAATATGCAACGCAATATTAACTAAATGACCTAATTCAAATGACATGCAATTTCTAATTAAATAAATCTAGCAATGATCACTAAATGGCATGCATTTCATAATGCAATGACATCTTATTTTTTATTTTTATTTTTCTAATGCAATCTATCCTAGGGATTAAAACTAAATTATCCTAAGTCATTTTTTTGTATTTTTTTTTTTCATGAAAATTCGGAATTAGGGAGAAATGTGAAAATTTATTTAACTAGATTAGGATTCTATTTAATTTGCATTAGGAATTAGGTTGAGCCAAATCCTAATTTAAACTAAAACATTATCTTAATCTAAATAATCCTAAAATGCAATATATCTGAAAAATACCTAAACTTATGACAAATTAAGAAGAAATATTATCTAGAATTGAACTAAGTGCAATTAAATCTAACATGCAATGACGTGCAAAATATGCTTTGACACTACATGACATGTATATGATGATTTTTTTGTTTTTGTTTAATTTCGAAATTAATAATTGTGAAATAATTAAACATGCAATCCAAACTAAAAATCTAGCAACCTAAATTGATTGATTTAATTTTTTTGATTTTTGATTTTTAAGATTCGAAATAAGATTCCTACTTTAAATATGTAAACCCTAGACATGTAATATCATAATTCGAACACATTTCAAGATAAATAAAACAATCAAGACCAAAGAAAATCACACATCGTTCAAATCAAGGGATAATATTTCGCTAATAAAATCGATAAATTGATCTTAAGCCTTAAAGATCAAAATATCAATTTTAATCCCGCTTAATTAATTATTTCATCTAAAGCCTTATAGATGAAATAAAAAATTTATGTGCGGTTGCGAATCAAGTGACATATCGGGATTTCCAATTATGCATAAATAGGCACTTCAACCAAAGAAAACAGTACATAAAAAGATAATGATAAAAAAATAGAGAAAAACTTAAACTTGCTTAATAAAGTAAAGCAAAAATACCTAGTAAAAGTTTTCTTTTCTTTTTTTAAAAAAGGAACTTTGGCCGCTGGTTTGGGGGGAAATCATCGGCGAGGGTTTCCGGCAAGGACACCGGGAGTAGCGCGACGGCGGCGAAGCGACAGGGAGCGTCGCGGGTCTGGGTGTGGGTGCCGCGGGCGAGGGACTCCGAGCGCGAGCTGAAGCAGGACAGAGACGGCGTCGGGGCGGCAATGCAGCAGGGAGCGTCGCGGGTGGCACGGCGAGATCGGCGAGCAAGGTCGCGGGCGGAGCAGGAGGTTCGGGTATCCTGGCGTCGGTCACGCGGGCTGCAAAGGGATATCGGATCCGCGGGCGGCGAGCGTAGGCGGCGTCGGGGCGGTGGACGGCGGGGGCGCTGGGACTTCGGTTTTGCAAATCGGCAACGGGGCAGCACGAGTTTCGGCGAAGCGACGGTACTGCTCGTGGAGGCGGTGGAGTGTCGGGGCGGCTCGAGCTTCAGGCGCCGGGGCTCGGATGCCGGCACGGGCAAGCGGGGACAGCACGGTCGTACGCCGGAGGGAGCAGACGGGGGTGGCGTTTGGCGGAGGCGGTGCTGGCGCGGTGGACGGGGGGTGCTGGCACGGTGGACGGCGGGGCTGGCGCGGTGGACGACGGTGCTAGCGCGGTGGACGGCGGGGCTGGCGCGGTGGACGGCGGTGCTGGCGCGGTGGACAGCGGGGCACACCAGGCGCGGTCGGGGAAGACCCCTTGGGGAAGACGACACTGTAGCTCATCCTTTCTTTTTTTCTTTTTCTCTTTTTTTTCTCTCTTCCCTCACGTCTCTCTCACGTCTCTCTGTACCTCTCTACCGACTTTTTTTTTTTTTCTGCAATTTGTCGGGAAAAGAAAAAGGCTTCTTTGACTGAAGAAGACAAGGGAGAAGGCTTTTCTCTCTTTCTCTCTTTTCACTTTTTCCCTGCACTCTCTCTCTCAATTTTTCCGCACGTCTGAAAATTTTTCTCAATTCCCTCCTTTTTGCATCCGTACGGATCGACTTATTTTATAGTGATTTCTAGACGGCCGGTCTTCATGGCAACTTTCAAGCTTCCTTTTTCTTTTGCCTTAATTCATGTAAATTGGAGCGAAATTTTGCAATCAATTTGATTTTTCCTTGGATATTTCGATTCCTTCCCTTTTATCAAACTCCTTACTTTTTTTATTTATCTAATTTCTTTGATTGAAAATTTGCTTCCATATTTACTATGAATTAAATATTCATCGGAGCAAGGATGGTTAATCAGAATTTCCACATTCCATTCATAACCAATCGAATCAATTTTCCCCTTTTTTATTTTTTATTTTCAAAAAGCAATTTTATTTTTCCAAAATTAGGTGTCAACAGTCATTTTCTTTTATTGTTCCTCGTTTTATTTCGATCGATTTCTATAACTCCCGACATAATTGCAAAATTACGGTCCGCTTCCGCTGCTACGCCGATTAACAACAATTGGTATCAGAGCTAAGACTTTGCAATTTTGTCTGGAGCAAAAGTAGAGATTGAGAAATTTAACGGGAGGAACAACTTCGGGTTGTGGAGCGTCAAGATGAAGGCGCTATTAACAACTCAAGGATTAGCCAAGGCATTGGAGGGCAAGGCTCAGTTGCCCGAAACAATGCGAGATGCTGAGAAGGACGAGCTAATGGAGAAGGCCAAGAGCATCATCCTGTTGAACTTATCGGATGAAGTGCTAATAGAGGTGGCCGAGGAGGAGGATGCCACAGCGTTATGGGCTAAACTTCAGGCCCTCTATGTAAAGAAGGGTTTGAACAATCGCTTATATATGCTAAAGAGAATGTTCCAGTTTCAATATACTGAAGGTACGTCCATTAGATCCCACCTGGATGAGTTTAATAAACTCATGATGGACTTGAAGAATGTTGGCAAGATTTTAGATGATGAAGAACAAGGCATGATGTTGTTGGCGTCTCTACCGGAGTCATGGGAGCACTTTACTGACTCCTTGTTACAGGGGCGTACTACGATTACCTCAGAGGAGGTAAAATCTGCCCTGTTTTCAAAGGAGTGGCAAAGAAAGTTGCGTGATGACAGTCTAGCGCAAGATGTAGCGCGTGGGTGGTGATTCGAGGTAGAGACCAACATCGGAGGCCAAAGCAACGAAGCCAAAGCAAAAAAAGGTCGAAGTCGCGACATAGAAAATCAAAAGGTCGTGTGAAGTGCTTCGAATGTCACGAGGAGGGGCACATAAGGAGAAATTGTCCAAAGCTAAGAAATAAAGGTGTTTGGCAAAATACCACAAGCAGTGTGGCAAATGTTGCCGATGAGAGTACCAGTGATGCCGAGGCTGTCCTATGTGTATCTACGAGTTCGTCAGAAGACGAATGGGTGCTAGATTCTGGATGTTCCTATCACATGACTCCTCACAAGAACTGGTTCACTACCTACCAGACTGCAGATGGTGGTAGAGTTCTTTTTGGGAATAATGCAGCCTGCGAGGTTGTAGGGATAGGAACAGTTCGGATCCGAATGCACGATGGCGTAGAACGGACGTTGACAGACGTAAGGCACGTACCGAAGCTCAAGAAGAGCCTTATTTCTTTGGGAACACTTGATGACCTCGGGTGCAAATACACAGCTGAAGGTGGAGTGTTGAAGATCTCTCGAGGTGCCCTGACAGTAATGAAAGGAAAGAAGGTGAATTCTCTCTATCATTTACTGGGAGAAACCGTGACCGGAGTTGCTGCAGTTTCATCAGGTGAGTCAAACTCAAATTTGACTCAGTTATGGCATATGCGATTGGGACACATGAGTGAGGCGGGTATGACAATGCCGAGTGAGAAGGGGTTCTTTGAAAGGTCAGAAGACAGGAAAGCTGGACCTGTGTGAGTACTGCATCTTCGGGAAGCAGCGTCGTGTTAAATTCGGTACAGCTCTACATTCAACCAAGCAACCAGTAGAATACATTCATTCAGATGTTTGGGGACCGTCTCCAGTTCCATCAAAAGGAGGTGCCAGATATATGTTGACATTCATCGACGATTACTCAAGGAAGGTATGGGTGTACTTCCTGAAGCACAAATCTGAGGTATTTGATCAGTTCAAGAAATTTAAGGCACTGATTGAGAAGCAGTCAAGTAAACAAATCAAGTGCTTGAGAACTGATAATGGCATGGAGTTCTGTGGTAAGGACTTTACCGAGTTCTGCCAAAAAGAAGGGATTGTGAGACACCGCACAGTTCCCGGGACACCACAGCAGAATGGCGTGGTAGAACGGAAGAACAGAACTCTACTTGAGCGAGCTTGGTGCATGCTTTCGCATGCAGGATTGGGCAAGGAATTTTGGGCCGAAGCAATAAATATGGCATGTTACCTGGTTAATCGATCTCCATCTTCTACTATTGAGTGGAAGACTCCTGAGGAAGTATGGTCGGGGAAACCTGTTGATTACTCCGGATTATGAATATTCGGATGTCCTGCGTATGCTCATGCGAGAGATGGTAAGCTTGAGCCGAGGGCGAAGAAGTGCATATTTCGGGTTATGCACAAGGGGTGAAAGGCTGCGGCGTGGTGCACCGATCCCGAGATCACCCGGTTTTCTAATCGCAGAGACGTGATCTTCGACGAGACTGCAATGCTTCAAAAGAGGAGTCTTGAGACTCAACCAGCAGAGCAAACGGATCATGGTGTTAAAAGTGAGGTGGAGATTCAAGCGAAGTCTCCAAAGACCTCAGAGGTAACAGAGGAAGAGATTGCGGATGAGGCCACAATTCCTGAAGATGGTGATACTGAACAACCAGCAGAGCCACAACACAACATAGCCACGGGCAGACAAAGAAGGCAAATTAAACCACCGGTACGTTATGGTTATACTGATATTGCCTATGCATTAACTGTAGGTGATGAGGTGGAGATGGATGAGCCTTCATCCTATTCTGAGGCGATGGCTAGTGCTAAGTCATCACAGTGGCTAGAGGCTATGAGTGAAGAAATAGAATCACTCTATGGGAATCAGACATGGGAGTTGGTCAAAGTACCCAAAAGACAGAAAATTGTCGGATGCAAATGGGTCTACAAACGGAAAGAAGGCATTCCCGGTGTAGAGGCAGCCAAGTTCAAGGCGAGACTTGTTGCGAGGGGGTATACTCAACGAGAGGGCATCGACTACAATGAAGTGTTCTCTCCTGTGGTAAGACATACCTCTATTCGTATATTACTTGCCTTAGTTGTTGCACAGGATCTTGAGCTGGAGCAGCTAGATGTAAAAACGGCATTTCTTCATGGTGAATTGGAGGAACAAATTTACATGAAGCAGCCTGAGGGATTTGCTATTCCAGGTAAGGAAGACCATGTTTGCTTATTGAAGAAATCCTTGTATGGATTGAAACAATCTCCTAGACAATGGTATAAGTGTTTTGATGCTTTCATGACTAGTCAAGATTATTCGAAAAGTCAATTTGATAGTTGCGTTTATTTTAGGAGATTGGAGAATGGGTCTTTGATTTATTTGCTATTATATGTTGATGATATGTTGATAGCAGCTAAACATATGTCTGATATTGATGTGTTGAAGCGGCAATTGAGTGCTGAGTTTGAAATGAAAGAATTAGGTGCTGCTAAGAAAATATTGGGTATGGAAATTTTGCGTGACAAAGCTGCAGGAACGTTGCGTTTGTCTCAAAAGAAATATATTGAGAAGATCGTAGCACGTTTTAATATGCAGTTAGCAAAATCTGAAAGTACTCCTTTAGCCGCACATTTCAAACTTTCTGAAAAGTTATCACCGCAAACTGAGGAGGAGGAGGAACATATGTCCCGTGTTCCTTATTCTAGTGCAGTTGGTAGTATTATGTATGCCATGGTATGTACTAGACCTGACATTTCACAGGCTGTGAGTGTTGTCAGCCGTTACATGAAGCACCCAGGTAAGACTCATTGGGAAGCCGTGAAATGGATCCTCAGATATCTAAAGGGGACAGCAGATGTCGGCATTATGTATCGAGGAACATCAATGGCAATGAGACCACAGGGTACGTGGATTCAGATAACGCCGGTAACTTGGATGATCGCAGATCGCTAGCAGGGTACGTGTTTACGCTAGCAGGTGGTGCAATAAGTTGGAAAACGTCTTTACAAGATGATGTTGCATTATCTTCGACTGAGGCGGAGTATATGGCACTAACTTTTGTTGCAAATGAGTCGATATGGTTAAGAGGTTTGCTCTTGGACCTTGGACTGGAGCAGAAAAGTGTCACCATACACTGTGACAATCAAGGTGCGATATATTTGGCTTATAATCCAATATATCACAAGCGAACAAAGCATATCGACATCAGGTACCATTTCATCCGAGATGTCATAGCAAAGGGTAAAATTGTTGTGAAGAAAATAGCAACAACGGAGAACCCAGCAGATATGATGACGAAGCATGTTCCTTCAGCAAAGCTCGAGCTCTATATGAGCTCGATTGGCGTCTGTAGAGTATGAGCGCCCATCGGGGCATTGGGAGAGCCGAGCATGGAAAATAATCACTATAACTTGGCTTCAAACGTTGAGCCAAGGTGGAGAATTGTTGAATTATGTCTCAAGTTTGAATCCATTATACGATACCGATACGCGCAAAACATTTTCACGTTGAAACGAGGAAGAACGTCGGCGAAGCATTTAATTAAAATTAAGGAGCGTGCGATAGGAGCCGAAAAAGATCCAACCCTTGGCGTTGGAAATAAAGTCTTCAATCCATGGGATTCTTTTCATTTGTCAGCATGAAATCTGAAGGGGTGATCGTCCAAATTCTTCTACGTCATTAAATGCATGCACATGGCCATGTGCATGCATGCTTGTAGAAGAATTGGTTGGTCAACACTTGTTGCTACTGAAGCTATCTCGTAGGCGCCCAATTTTCTTCATTTCTTGGTCATCTTTGTGGACTTCTTTCGTCTTGTTGCGGATAAAGAAGGAGAGAAGGCCGAAGCTCTTCTACGTGTGTCAGTACATGCTGCTCGGCTTACACGCTAACATTAAATGCATGGAGGCACATGCTTTGAAGATCGGCACCGTTCTGACAATTGTGGAAAACAAGTTTTTCTCCCCTTCAACCGATAAAAGGAGAAGACGTCTGAAGCTCAAGATAGCAGCGAAAGAAAAAGAGCTCGGCAGAGAGCGAGAGAGAAAAGAGCTCGAGAGAGAGTGAGAGGCTTGAGCTCAGAGAGGTTTTGTGCTGAGTTGAGTCCATTGAGTTGTTTGGTTAAACACCATGGGTATCGGATATAAAGTAGGGCTGGGAAACACTTGAGTGCATATGTGTGATTGTAATCTTGTAATTCTTCGATTTATAGTGGATTGATTTGCTGGCTCTCCCCGTGGACGTAGGTTCCGATATTTGGACCGAACCACGTAAATTTCTGGTGTCCTTTTCTTTTATTGTTCCTCGTTTTATTTCGATCGATTTCTATAGCTCCCGACATAATTGCAATATTACGGTCCACTTCCGCTGCTACGCCGATTAACAACATGGACAGTGTTGCACTTGTCATGGATTGGACAATGGCCGAGCTCATCAGGAACCCGAGGGTGATGCGAAAAGCTCAAGAGGAGATCCGAAGTTATGTTGGAAACAAGAAATGGGTCGTGGAAGATGACCTTCACGGGCTCAAATATCTCAAGTTAGTACTCAAGGAGGCAATGAGGTTACATCCTCCAGCTGTACTACTTGTTCCAAGGGAAACAATGGACCACTTTAAGCTATTTGGCTACGATGTCGACCCGAAGACCCGTGTCCTAGTCAACGTGTGGGGCATCGGGCGGGACCCGAGCTTGTGGGAGGACCCTAAGGAATTTGTGCCCGAGAGGTTTGAGGACAATCCAATTGATTACAAGGGAGGTCATTTCGAGCTATTACCATTCGGGGCGGGGAGGAGAGGATGCCCCGGGATGTCGATGGGGATGGCGGTGGTCGAACTAGCACTAGCCAATATCTTGCACTCCTTCGACTGGGAATTGCCAAAGGGAATGAAGGAGGGAGATGTGAGCATGGAGGAAGGGGCTGGCTTGAATGTATTCAAGAAAGTGCCTCTCACTCTGCTACCAGTTAAACCATCTTATAAAACCGATGCATGACAAAATCGCGTTAAGCAAAAAACATCATATTTCATGACTTTTTGTACTTAACTATGATGAAGCGTCTTTGCATGGTATAATGTCATAGCATAAAACATCTCCATACAACATAGCCTAGGGTTTCCTCTCTTTTCCCTTAAAGCTGCCGCCTCTCTATAGTGCCAACCCTAAGGGAGAGAGAACTTTCAAATATTTGATATGTGTTCTTTCAACATTTTAAGATTGGTGTTTCTGCACGGCAATGGTTATGAGAACGTTGAATCTAGACACGCATCATAAGCCGTTACAAATGGAGTGAGAAATTTTAGTGTTTACTCATTACTAAATTCGGTGATCAACCGATGATCGTTTACGGTGTCAGATCTGTTCTTTAAGGATGAGAGTGCATTTCTAGTTATAGACTGTGCTTTGTCATGTGCTTTTTGGCTTTTGATTTGTTTTGCAGTTATTTGAGTTTTGTTAAGCTAGACAGCCTTTTAGTACCTCTCAATTATTATTCTAATATATGAGTGGTATCTTTTTTTCAACTATTTAGAAAAAAAAATACATCTCCATACAAATAGTATTAGTGCTTCTTAGGCAATTAATAAAATGACCCATTTGAGGAATTTGCATTGTGACTGTAGAGTGAGAATTCTCTTTTATTTCTTCAGCACGGCATAACTTAATAATGTTTTCTTCCCTCAGGTCATCAGTCGTGCGAGTCGCCTGTGGACTAACAATTGTACTTGTATCACTTGTGTGCATGTTACTTTGAGATTTAAAAGTCTTTAAGTTGCATGTGTTTATTTAACATCAATTTTTTTTTTTTTTTGTGGTTGAAATATTTCCAAGGAAGAGCTTTAATGCCGTTCAAAATCTCTTACTGAGAAGAATTGCTGCGTGTCACTAGAAAGTTTTGCGATCCTAACATATAAGTCTAGCTTTTTATTCATTTGAAGTATACTCGTCATTAATTGAAAGAATCTTCCAAAACATAGGCCCTTTCAAATTAAATATAGATTTGCTAATACTGCGTATTAGTTGTGTCTCACGAGAGATAGATATAAATCTCTCTAACTTTTAAGGGGACAAACTGCTGATCATTTTAGCATGAGGAATGGTCAGGTAATTTAACGAGACTTCTGCCTTTTAAGATCCCAGCTCCAAATTACCATCGGTGAATAGTGATTTGTAGAATTCAAGGATTGAAAACTTTTGCTTACATAGTGACCACTATCCGGGCCTTCTTTTTTTCTTTCACAATAAGGTGGGAAGGGATGACATGACAATTACTCCTCTAAATGTTACTATAAGGTTTGACACCCATTATGAAATGTATAATTTGAGTCATAACTTCTCGATCCATATTTATGTTTAGAGCCCGTTATCACAGCTATATAGACATGCCAAAAATCAGGCAATCTATTCCAATAAGGTAATAAATGTTGAAAGCATTGATTTCTAAATAGATATTACTATTCTTTTCAGCCAAACAAGATTAATATTACTTGATTTGCCAAACTAGCGGCGGACAATTCTTTTGGAAAAAATAGTTGTTAAATATATTTCGAGTTTGAGTGCATTGAATTAATGCGATCTCAATTGAATTGTGTATGAGCATGAAAGTTGAAAGCCGAATCTTTCATATTTGGAAATGGCTTCAGCGTTGGAGTCCGCTTCGATATTTTTCACGTTGGAGTCGAAAGTGGAATTAGACTTTGACGATGAAAAGAAAAGAACATAGAAAAGGAAAGTGTAGACTTGTTGATTGGGTCAGAGGAAGAAAAGAAACAAATGGGGAAATTAAACTCTCTGTTTGAGTCGGCAAACGATTTTGCATATATATATAGGCGTTGGTGCTTGTGCTGTTGTTGCAAGAGTGCTTTTCGTGAATTTGTTGGATTACACTGCAATTGGGTCATTCTTTGTGACCAAGAAATTACGCGTTGAAACCGATTAAATCTTTTCATAAGATTTGCTAATTCTTTTGTTATATTAAAAGATTATTTTATGAAAAATTGTAGGATAAGAACATTACAAGTATCATAACTTTCATGCAACGCTCATTTGATTGCCATAACTTTCAATCAATCATTTGCATACCAAAAATTTTTAAAAACATTCATTCAAGTGTTGGAAACCTAACATGGCATGGCACTCGTGATGAACGTTTTTTTAAAAATTTTGACACTCAAGGGGACAATTGAAAAGTTATATGACACTCAAATAATCGGAAGAAAAAAGTTATAATGCTCAAATGAATATCATATGAAAGTTATGTCACTCGAGTGATTAAAAAAAAATTGTAACTCAAATGAGCGTTATACAAAAGTTATGGCACTTATGGCATCTTTTTCCTCATAATAGTGGGCCTAAACACTTGGGTGCAATTTGTAGTTGGAAAATACTGAGAATATTTAAATGACTCGAGTGTGGTTATAATTCATTTGTATTGCTTGATCCATAATGGAACTTTTGCTGCTCTTTCCGTGAACTTAAGTCACAACAGCCGAACAATGTAAATTTGCGTTTGATTTATTTTCTTGCTTTGTTATTTTATTGTTCAATGCCTGTTTCGGCAACAGTAGTTATGAGTTATCAAATATGATCATGCTTAAGTCTCTTATGTTCAGGCAAAAAATATTTATAAAAGAAAATAAAAACCCTGCTATAACAGTCTCTTCTTTTGCATTCCTTAGCCTGGAGCTTCTAGTCACATTTATTTTCTTTCTTTTTTAAAGGTTTGCAGGTGATGGGAGGCATATTGCCAAAGAGAACGGGCAGGAGGAGACCATATTCAAATGGAGGGTATGCTTCAACTTCCTCCAGTTCTTAGAGTGCGTATGGAGGCAGTACTACGCTAGATCCGCACCATAAACATTTGCATCGTCACT
Organism: Eucalyptus brandiana; assembly: GCA_014182725.1. Taxonomy (NCBI): domain Eukaryota; kingdom Viridiplantae; phylum Streptophyta; class Magnoliopsida; order Myrtales; family Myrtaceae; genus Eucalyptus; species Eucalyptus brandiana. The sequence continues at coordinate 39,994,193 of CM024669.1, forward strand.
GCATGCCTTCACCGTCGTAGAATCATGCGACATAACTTTTGCAAGCGTGGACCAGCCAGCGCCGGAAGATAGTCAACACGAAATATTCGAGGATAGCCAATAGTCAACACGAAATATTCGAGGATAGCCAATATTGATCGCTCTTGAGGTAATTAGCTCGGTCCTCGACAGCGTTTAGAGAGATTATACTCTAGACTTGTTCTAATACAGCGAAAGATCTCCTTATCTCTTAGTGTGACTCAATATATGTCGCCTGTGGTGGCTCTTCAAAAGTTGAACATTAAGAGGATCTGTGTTCAATCTCATAAACTTTGGTATGGGCTGTCATGCTAGCTGTAAAATGGATATACATACCGATCTACGGAATGGTACCAAAAAGGAAAGGGAAAAAGGAATCGAGTGTGTCCACTAACAATGAAATGTTTGAATTGAGAAGTCTGAAGAAGTTTAAACTACAGTTTTGGCCTGCCTTTTGAAGATGTTCAGACAGTACAGGGTTTGAAAATTTCGATTGAAACGGTAACATGATGCTTCTTATCTTTTCATACAAGATGATGACAAATGATCTGACTAGCACAGGTAACTTCTGCTCTCGCTCAGACTAGATTAGAATCTCTTAATCTCATCGTTGGTTTGAACTCTTCCTATTAGGAAGAAGGAGATGAAAGATTCGAATCCCCATCTTCTTAAAAGGATTGGGATAGGGACGATTTAGCTTCAGGTATGGATTTCAACTCCTACACCCTGCAATGAAGTATAGCAAAAATCTGAAAATAAGAGTTAAAGTAAAAGTAGAGTATGACCGACCCAAAAAATAAAAATAAAAAAATCTCATTGTCAAGATTGATTTCACGGAGAGCAGTGAGTGGACAGGTATGCTACCTTATTACCTTGGTCCATTTCATATGTCATGTTATGAACTATGTGGAAGATTGTTTTGAAAATTAAGCACGAGGTCATTCCATTGGTGAAGCCTGAATGACATTGGCCATGGTCAGAATCCCTACGAGCAAGCGATATCAATCACCGAAAAGACTTTACCCGCATTGGATGAGGATAATTCCCTATTTCGGATTTGGAGATGTTACATTAGTTCTTGCGGGGATCAGAATCTTATACAAATAAATTTATGGAAGATGAATCTAATTATGAAAATTCTGCAGCATCCATGCACGACCAGGATGTTTTCAGTTTTATTCAGACTATAGATTCTGTAATGGATTCGAGGTAGTTTTGATGCGATACAAAGAGGTCTTTCCCGTCTAAGCTATGCAGGTGCTTCTTCTGTTTAATTTATCAATTTATAGGGGCTTCTGCTTCTGCAGAATGCTCTGAATATGTTTCTGGATTTTTTTTTACCAATGCAGCCCCTACATCTTTTGCACCCGTTGTTGAGATGGCGATGACGGTTGCAGAGCAAAGCGGCGGCCAGGACCATGTCCTGTTAACAAATAGCTGATGGGAAGGTAAAATCACGTTCTCCATGGACCAAACAATCAAAGCTAAGTTGCGGCTTCTTCACCAGATGCTGTCATCCTTTCAGGAATGAAGTTTCCTATTTTATGAACTTTTTTTTTTATGAATTTTTACGATTTTTGGTGCTAGGATACCCAACTATCTGCTTGTAATGAGAGAATATAGTATTGTGTTGTGATAATCGGTTACTTCCTACAATAGAAAAGGAAGTTTCATATACTTGGTCTCCCGAAATTTCTGCCAAATACATTGGCAACCGACCAGGCAACGGAAGTGTTGACACTCAGTACGGCCAGCTCAGTCCACAAGAGCAAAGGACAGTTGATGCAACCGCAAGAGCTAGGTAATCCTTCCAACCACTACGAGGTGACTTTTCACGTTCTCATTTGCATTTCTTTTCCCATCCTTATGACATGATATATGTAAACTTGATTGCAGCGAAAACCCTTTATCTATGGGGCTGATGAGGGAATATGATGATAACATTCCTGCGCGAGCCTTAGACAATTTCCAGGTACATTAGCCACTGGTCTAACATTATCGATGGCCATAACATTTTTCCACATGCTCAGCAGAGAACCTTCTTTCCTCGGTCTTGTCAGTTAGTCAACTTTACTGAGATCATGTCCATGAATGTGGATGCATCTAGACAACAGGCGGAATTCACTCTCGCAGCCTTAATGGAAGTTCCTTCTCAGTATAAAGCAACTATCGAGCTCCGCATATTAGGGTAAGAATTAAGCTCTAGGCTCTTGTTGATTTACGAACTGTCGGGTCATCAATTTTATTGTGTTCAACGGTCTGAGCCTTCCCTAGAAATCTATTTTCCTGAATTGATGGATCAGTCAACAGAAAGGGATTTCCCCAGAGAGAATTCCTCTTCCTCCGTGTGCTCACAGCAGCTCCTCAAGACCTTACCAAGTAAGAAAATTTTAGCAGAGAAGGAAACTCCTTATCAAAGCTATCAAACATTCGGCACATAACAAATGGGCCCAGCCCATGGCTCGCTAAAGATGCTAATGGCTAAAAATCGCCGTTAGACATCACAACGAAAGTCATTTAATCATTCATTTTATTTAATTCAACCCAACCATTTTTTTGTTTTGTTTTATTTCGTTAAAATTTCATGGTCCAAATTACTCAAGGATTTACTATCTTTTTAACTAGTGGCAAAACAAAGACCGCACTTCTAAGCGAAATGACATAAGTGATCCATTTATTTTTTTCCTAAATTCAAAACAATATCTTACTCCACTTTTTTTGGGAATGGTCCCTCTACTTTTCAAGAAGTGTCATGGTTAGTCCTTTGAATAAAGGTGGCCGTCGGAGCAATTCAAGATCACGCCTTGCCGCTTTCATTGGTAAATTTTTTGATGACGTGGCCATAAAAACAAAAGTGAAAAAAGCTTGTGCGTTAGGAAAAAGAATTCAATGAAAAGCAGAAAAGCCAAAAAAGTGGACAAGGGACTTGGTGGCTGTAGGATCATCGCCCCCGCGGTGGTCGTGCCAACTCGACGGCGGTTGTCGCCGTTGTGGTCCCATTTTGTCGATGGTCATCGTGTTTCAACCACCAAGATGGAAGAACATCCTCGATCTAATCTCAGGTTCGAGGCAACTATCATAGCGGTGGTTGCTCGTGAAGGCTGACCATCATGGCGGTGTGTCGCCCGTCGACTGTCTCAAATTTGGCGGCCATGCACAGAGATAGGGGGTTACGATGCCGGTGGAATTTTTCAGCACCGCACCAGTGCAACCATCGCTCGATGATGGTCGCCCAGCAGCTTCAACACGAGCGCCGCCTAGGGTGCAAATTTTTTTTTTTTTTTTTTTTTTTTGTTTCCTCCTTTCATGAGAGAGAACTTTCAAAAATGAAAACAAAATTCACAAGTTCATTTCAAAATTGATTCAGCTTTTTCTAGAAGTCCACTTCGTCCAATTTTTTAACGGCGTGAGTTCATGTCCGCAAAATCCGTCGTTGGGACAACATAAGGACAAATGGTGATACTTTTTAAGATTTACAAGGAACATTTTGAAAAATAATAATGATTAGAACAACGGTTTTGAATTTCTGGTAAAAAAAAAGAGGTCATTGATTCCATTTCGCTTATTTTCTAATACCATTCAATAATATCCACAACATCATCTTACTTTGTTTGGTCGGTATCTACGAGTGGAATGGGTTAATCTGCTGTGAAGTATTCTCATGGAAAAGAAGAACAAAAAAGGAGTTCTATTGGGAAGATTGTTGCGAAAGAGAGAAAATAAATTTTGGGAATTTTTATTAACGTGAATTTACTTTTTGGAAATTTAATTGAATTTAAGCAATTCGAACATTTGATACGATTGAATCCTAGAAAACCATTTTGGTTCAGTTAAACGGCGAGCGATCGAACAATAATATAAACAGAAGAAGAAAATATATCAAACACCGGATTTACGTGATTCAGTCATAAAGACTTACGTCCACACAGAAAGCAACAGCGAATTTCACTATAGATCAAGCAATACAATGAGATTACACACTCGAGTTACTCAAACACTCTTTTAGTGTTTCCCAAGCCCCAATTACGCACAATAACGCACGCAGTGTTTGGCTCTGAAATAATCTCTCAATCTCACGAAAGAATTACGCGCAAATCTTATCATAAGATTTAATTGGCTTGAACACTAAATCTTCCTCAGATGTAATTCACAAACAATAACGACAAAGAAAATCCCTCCCAAGCACTCAACGATGAGACGGCGTTTCAAGATCAATTCTTCATGATCAACCTTCTTTCCATCAACGGCCACAAGTCTATATATATAAGTAAAACCCTTATTCTTTTGCCAACTTCTCATAAGATTCTGTTTCCTAGCTTGCCTATTTTAACCAAAATATATCCTATATATTTTAACAAAATCCAAATCCAAGTGAAAGTTGGACTTTCCTATTTTAGTGGCCAAACTCTCCTACGCTAATTCAAATTTTGGGAAGTTAATCTTCATATCTTTTTGCTCGATTTCGAATATCTGCAACATATCCAATTTGGAATATTTGGAATCTCGCATTGGACTCAAACTCGAGACATATTTTAACACTACGGATTATTGCATCTTTCATTTTTTGTAAGTCAATTCGAGTCAAGATCAAGCTGAAATCCTTCGAGCTTGAGTTGAGTATCGAATTTAGTAAATAGATTGTGATGTATGAACTGGTTTCGTGATTTCCTTCACTTGAGAAAATGAAAAATATGAATCTTCAGAGATAGTCATGAGAAATCAAGGCATGACCCTTTGTGTGTATTTTTGTTAATGTTACTATTATAATAATTATTTTGGTACTATATCATATCTAAACGTGGGCGGCAGCTCTCATTTAAACTTTAGTTAGTTCCTTATCTTCGTCAAGTAGTTACGCTTTTATATACGTCATTCACACACACACACACACACACATAAATATATGTACGTGTGTGTGAATTTATATATTTGTAAGCAGATAAAAATTACACTTTTATTTCTAGTTAAAGAGGCCAAACATGTCAAACAAATGTCTTAATTTTTGAGACCCCATGCTAGCTAATAATGTCGAAACAACTTCAATCGATCGGATGAAGTGGTACATTCCAAAATAAGAATCAGTTGTATTTTCTACATCAACATCATAGCAACGCAATCATACGATTAACTAGCAGCCTAAGGGTAGATTAATCATATATTAAATGTAACTTTCACCAATTTCGGGTCAATTTCGACTATTGATTCTTCCGCATCCATTTTGTATTGATTTTCAATCTCGCCCCCTCATGCTCGGGCTAGTTAACCACCCTAAACAAACTCATTATCTAGTATTCTCACTGCATATCACCATTCCAGCAAGCAATGGCTCCTCAAATTCTCTTCACATGGCTTGCTCTTTCCCTTCCTCTCCTCCTCCTCTTCCTCCTCTCAGTGAAAAACTTCTACAACAAAATCAGAGGCGCCACGACGACGACGACGAAGCAAAAGAAGAAGCTCCCTCCAGGGCCTCCACCACTGCCCATCATAGGCAATCTCCACCAGCTCGGGCACTTGCCTCACCAATCTCTGTGGAAACTCTCCAAACGATACGGCCCCGTCATGCTCATCCGCCTCGGCAGCATCCCCACTGTCATCGTCTCTTCCCCTAGTGCCGCCAGAGAGGTCCTCAAGACCCATGACCTCGACTGTTGCAGCTGCCCATTGCTGGTCGGCACGGGATGCCTCTCCTATGACTACCTCGACATCGCCTTCGTTGAGTACGGTGATTACTGGAGGGAACTGAGGAAGCTTTGCATGCTCTAGCTGTTTAGCAGCAAGCGAGTCCAGTCCTTTCGATATGTTAGGGAAGAGGAGGTGGGTTCTATGATCAAGTCGATTACGAAATCAGCAGAAAGCGGAACTACAATCAATATAAGCGAGAATTTCATGGCTTTAACGGCGGGAAAAGTGCTAAAAAAGTCCTAAACATTTTGTATTTGTGTCAATTTAGTCATAAACCTTTTTTTTGTGCCAATTTAGTCCTAAACATTTTTACTTAGTACCAATTCAGTCTTTTCCAACCAATTTTGGCCGAATTTTGCTGACTAAATGCCAGTCACCGACGTAACATAATCGGTCCGACGTAGATAAATTTTAATAATATTTTAACACTTTTGAATTTTTTTTTTTTTATTTTTATTTTTATTTTTCTATTCTTTTTCTTTTTCTTTTTTTTCTTTTTTCCCTCCCCTCCTCCAACCGGTCATCGGACCTCGGTGATCGGCCAAAGGCAACAGTCAACGAGGTCGACCTCGCCAGCCACCTCGCCCTCACCGCCTAGCGCGACAGTGGCCACGAGGGCAACCTCATGCTGGGCTGCGTTGGCGAGGTCAAGCCTCACCAACCATGAGCGAGGCTCGACCCTTGCTAGATCTAGCGAGGGTGAGCCTCGCCGACGCTGCCCAGGCCACGATTCGGCAAAGTCGAGCCTCGCCCATGGCCGACGAGGCTCGACCTCGCTAGCCCGACGCTAGGTCACCCTCGCGACCTAGGTGGTGTGGCGAGGCTCACCCTCGTCCGATCTGGCAAGATCGAGCCTCGCCGGCCATGGGCAAGACTCGACCCTCACCAGATCCAGCGAGGGCGAGGTGGCTGGTGAGGTCGACCTCACCGGCCATTGCCTCTGGCCAGTCACCAAGGTCCGGTGACCGGCTAGAGGAGGGAGGGAAAAAATAAATAAAAATTTAAAATATTATTAAAATTTGTCCAAATCAACACCGATCAAGCCACATCAGTCAATCGGTGTCCAGTCAGTAAAATCCGGCCAAAATTGATCGAAAAGGACTAAATCGACACTAAGTAAAAATGTTTCGGACTAAATTGACACCAAAAAAATGTTTAGGACTAGATTGACACAAATACAAAAGATTTAGGACTTTTTAAGCACTTTTTCCCTTTTAACGGCTAACATGACTTGCAGGTAAGGGGTAGTGAAGTAGTTGATGAGTCAAGTCGACTAAGTTACTATTTGAGCTCGACTCCAATCTTCGAGGAGTGACTCTCACATTAAGTCTGGTTCTTTAGCTGAACATGAACATGTTGTCTAAGTTCGAACTTGACCATACTTGATCGGACGTGATTAGGCTTACGAGCCACCCCAATTATTTAAGCTATTATCAAATTCAAAATTGATTCCAAGTCAATTTTCCAACTAGAGAAACACGTCTCGAACTTGAAAAGGTTTTAACCGAAGTATGTCTAGCCTCATAGCCGAGCATGAATCGCTCACAAGTAACTCTGACTTGTTTGCCCACCTTACATGCAGGGTCGCGTTTGGGAAGGCATTTCAGGGAACGGAGTACGACGACAGAAAGTTCGTGGATGTGATTAATGAGGCAGTGGCGATGTTGGGAAGCTTCTAAGCGTCCGATTTTTTCCCTCGATTCAGCTGGACTGTGGACAAGTTGACAAGGCTCTTCGAAATTTCCTATAATATAGACTTATATTAATTAATTGATTTTCTATTTTAAATAATCGAGTTAATAAATATTTCAATATTTGTTAAATCCTTTAGTGATCTTATTAAGTTGGGTTTTGGCATCTATAAATAACAGGCCTAACTAAGTAGTTTGGGTTTTGGCATCTATAAATAACAGGCCTAACTAAGTAGTAAAGTGTAGATAATTATATTTAACTAAAGTCCATAATAAAAGTGGCCCACTTAATACGCTATTGATTATGGTTTGTTAGATTCCCACTCTAACCTATAAAATTGTAGGTTATACCTATCAATTGCTTTAATTTCATTAAAAGTTGTTATACTAAAATAGGTCATAGAGATGAAGATTTAATAGATCTCTGATATCAGAGTGATCTATTTTTTTTCAAGTAAAATAATGGTTCAAACAGGTACATTTTAATTCCGTTATGTTTATTGACCTCGGTGTTTTACAATCATATATGAATCCGATTATTCTTGATTAATTATTTATTTTATGTGAATAATTTTCTACAAGGGCTTCATTCGAGGTTCGAGAAGAGCTTTCGCAGTCTGGACGTTTTCTACCAGAAGGTGATCGACGAGCATCAGAACAGGAATAAGAGCAACAAGGAAGAGGAGGACATTGTCGATTTGCTGCTGAAGATGGAGAGGCAAAAGACTGAGCTCGCGGGGGTCCAGCTAAGGGAAGATATCATCAAGGCCATCTTGAAGGTACATCATACAATATAATACGTTTCCCTAAATGAGTACTCCGTCCAATTTCTCAGATAAAAAAAGGCGTAATGGCAAAAACCGATGTACTTGTCTTTTTTGTGAATCATGACTTTATGTTCGCACTTAAGATATATTTCTAGCTGGAGTGCACACCGTTGCACTTGTCATGGATTGGACAATGGCTGAGCTCGCCAGGAACCCGAGGGCAATGCGAAAAGCTCGGGAGGAGATCCGGAGTTGTGTCGGAAACAAGAAATGGCTTGTCAAAAATGACCTCGGCGGGCTTAAATATCTCAAGTTAGTACTCAAGGAGGCAATGCGGTTACACCCTCCAGGTGTACTACTCATTCCGAGAGAAACCATGGGCCACTTCAAGCTGTTTGGCTACGATATCGACCCGAAGACCCGTGTCCAAGTCAACGTGTGGGCCATCGGGCGGGACCCGAGCCTATGGAAGGACCCTGAGAAGTTTGTGCCCGAAAGATTCGAGGATAGTCGATTGATTTTAAGGGGAACCATTTCGAGCTGTTGATATTCGGGGCAGGGCGGAGAGGATGCCCTGGAATTTAACGATGGGGATGGCGGTGATTGAACTTGCGCTCGCCAATATGTTGCACTCCTTCGACTGGAAATTGCCGGAGGGAACGACAGAGGCAGATGTGAGCATGGAGGAAGGTGCCGCTTTGGCCGTATTTAAGAAAGTGCCTCTCACTCTGCTACCGATTAAACCACTGCATAAAATCGATGCATGACAAAGTCGTCCTTAATCGTCCTTATACTAAATTATGATCAAGTGTCTTAGTGTTGCATTTTACTCCATTGTAGCAAACGTTTCCATGTATAAGGTTACCGAGAATCATCGAGAGTACGTTGCTTCAAGGGCAATTAATAAACAGAACCATTTGACGAATTTGTGCGTTGTGACTACAGAAGAGAGATCATCGTAGAGCGAGTCACTTCTGCATTAACAAATTGTATTGCCATCTCCGTGTGCAAATTACTTTTGAGAGTTAGAAGTCTCTGTTAGTTCAGCATCAAACACTTTTTCGGTTGTAATATTTTCAATAAATAGGGTAATGCGTCTCAAAATCTCTCACTGAGACGAGCTATGGGATGTCATTAAAAAGTTTGTCATTCAAGAATAGAAATCTAGCTTTTATTCATTTGAAGCATACTTGTAATTAATTGAAATAATCTTCCAAAACATAGACGCTTTCATATTTAGTGTGTTTGTTTGATGGAAAATGTAACGTTTTTAGAAAATGTTTCTCATAAATTCATTTTTCCAGGAAAATGGTTACTTTTCCTTTATTTAGTGACATATGATTGAAAAAGTTTTGTGGTATTGGATTTCATTTGAAAAATTATTTCAATTTTATAACTTTATCTTAGGTAAAAACATCAAATTTATAAATATTTTTAATTTTTACTTTCCTTTTTTCTTTTCTCTTCTTTCTTTTCTTTATTTCATTTTCTTTTTTTTCCTTCTTCCTTCTTCCTTCTGGTCACTGAGCCTTGACAACGGCTGGCAAGGGTTGACCTAGCCAGCCTCAAGTGAGCTTGACCTCGCCGTGACAAGGCTTAAGCTTGCCAGGACCTAGTGAGCTCAACCCTGCATGGGGCCAACCCGCGTTTATGGCCAATCGTCGACTGTCACCAAGGCCGAAGACCACTGGAGGGAGGAAGAAGGAAAAAGAAAAAGAAAGAAAATTAAAAATTAAAATCTTAACAAATTTAAGATGAGCAATTCTAGAAAGTGTTTTCGCCTTCTTAGAATAGGGAATTCACTTTCCTAATCTTATCATGAATGTTTTCTTTGATCGGAAAGTGTTTCGTATTGACTAATTATTTTTTACGAATCAAACAGATAGAAATCCGAGAAATAGATTCCGGATCAAACTTGAAAGGGGATGAACATATAATTTTAGTATAAATAACGGTCATGTAAAAATGGGAATTCGTGCGTTTATGGCCTGAACTCCGAATTTTGAATTAACATTAGTGAATAGTGATTTTTAGAATTGAAAGATTGGAAACTTTTGCTTAGTAGTAATGACTAGTTATCCAGGCCCTTTTCTTTCTTTTAAAACAGCATGAGGAGGAGTAACCATCACAGCTACTCATCTAGATGTTTCCATTAAGAGTTTGACGATGTTATCATAAGGGTTCGACCCTCACAACATGATGTATGATTTGAGTCATGATTATTTAGTCCAATCCACATATAAGTGGAGAATCCATCATGGGACCCATCGACATCCCAGGTAACAAATGTCTAGACCTCTTGATTTCTAGGCAAATATAACTTTTCTTTTTGGCCAAACAAGACACGATATTACTTGACTTGCAAAAATCAATGGCGCGGACCATCCTTTTTCACGAATTCTAAAGAAGTCGCATTTTGAGTTCTGGCAAAGATAACTTTCCTAACCTTTAAGAGCCTCTTGTCTCGGTAATTACCAGATTGCGATAGAACGGAGGATTGTCAAAATCCGGTGTGATTAGTCGAATGCACTGATTGATAGGATGATAGATAAGATTGTTTAACATCTGTATCATACTTTATGCAAAGGTAAAGTGACATCTAGGTAAAGTGACATCTGGAGTTTATCTTTAGGAGCAAAATATACATTAATAGTCAAATTATGGATTAAAAAATGCAGGGGTGAAGCTGACTCTTTACTAACTCCCACTCACTTCAAGATGGAGCCCCCAGGAATAATAGATCCATAGTATCTTGTATTTCCATGGCTCCACTCTTGAATTCAGCCATGGACAAGTGCACAAATTGTTAAATGATCTTATATGATCTGTCCAAACCTACTAGGAAAGACCGAAGAGCCAGCGTTTCAGTTGACGGATCTGACCTCCCAGGCTCTCTTTCTTCTCTTGCCAGATTACGTGCGTACTTTTTTTAATGTTGGCTCATAATCACACGTCAAATTACAAAAATATTAATTAAGGTGTCTCTGCTTTCTTCCCCTATAACGTTGTCCATCTCTCCAAAGCCGCTCTGCATTAAGTTTGCTGCAGTCCTGAGATCCGAGAGCTCTCACGGTCACAGGTTTATTTGTTCTTACGATCTTCGGAGTTCTGTTCTTGAGGGTAAAATGAATGCTATTTCCTCCCTCTGCAACGGATATTGCTGAATTCTGGGCCAAAAAACCTTCTAATTTCGAATATGATCATGCTTCAATCTTTTATGTTCTGGCAAAAAATAATAAATAGATTCTAAAATCTTGTTATAACAGTATTTTATTTACTCCTTAGGCTGGTTCTTCTTGGATTAAAGTTATATTGATTTGTTCTTTTCGAAAAGTTGCAGGTGATGGGAGGTATATTGTCAAAGAGGACGAGCAGGAGGAGATCATATTCAACCGGTGGGTATGCTTCAGCTCCACCGAGTTCTTGGAGTGAGTATGGAGGTAATACAACGCGGGATCCACACCAAACGTGCCTGCATCATCACTACATGCCTCCCCCATCGTACAATTATGCTACACAACCTTTGCAAGCGCAGACCCGGCAGCGCCGGAAGATAGTGAACACGAAATATTCAAGGATAGCCGATAATTACCGTTCTTTGCATGAGGTAATTCACCCGGGCCCTTAACAGCATTTAGAGTGATTACGGCGAAGATCTCCTCTGTCTCTTAGTGTGACGCAATCCATGTCAACTGTGATGGCTCTTCACAAGATGAATATTAAGAGGACCCATTGGGAGGGTCTGTGTTCAATCTCGCAAACTTTAGGATGGTCTGTGTTCAATCCCACAAACTTTGGGATGGTCTGTCATGTTAGCTGTGGAATGGATATACATAGTGATTTACAGAATGATAACAAAAAGGAAGGGGAAAAAAGAATTGTGCGCGTCCCTTAAGAATGATTTTTAAATCGATCAGTCTGAAGATGTTCAAACTACAGTTTTGGCTTGCTTTTGGAAGATGTTCAAAATGAATGATACAAAGTTTGAAATTTAGTCTGAAACGATATTATAATGCTTCTAATGTTTCGTATGTTGTCAATGAAGATGATAATGATGATCTAACTAGCACAGGTAACTTCTGCTCTTGCCCAAGCTGGTTTGGAGTCTTCTAATCTCATCGTCGGGATTGATTTCACAAAGAGCAATGAGTGGACAGGTATGCTTTCTTAATGCCCTGGTCCATTTCATATGTCATGTAATGAGCTGTGCAGAAGATTGTTTCAAAAATTAGGTGCAAGGTCATTCCATCGGCGAAGCCTGCACGACATCGACCATGGTCAGAATCCCTATGAGCAAGCGATATCAATCATCGGAAAGACTTTATCCACATTCGATGAGGATAACCTAATTCCCTGTTTCGGATTCGGAGATGGTACATTAGTGCCCTATGGGGATCAGTTTCTTATGTAAATAACTTTCATCGAAGATGAAACTAAATCTGAAAATTCTGCAGCATCAACGCACGACCAGGATGTTTTCAGTTTTTATCAAGACAATAGATTCTGTAACGGATTTGAGGAAGTTCTGATGCGATACAAAGAGGTCGTTCCCCGCCTCCGCCTTGCAGGTGCTGGTTGTGTTTAATTTATCAAATTATGGGGGTTTCTGCTTCTGCAGGGTGCTTGGTGATATGTTTCTCAATTTTCTTTTAACCATTGCAGGACCAACATCCTTTGCACCTGTAATTGAGATGGCGATGACGATTGTAGAGCAAAGCGGAGGCCAGTACCATGTCCTGTTAATAATAGCTGATGGGCAGGTAAAACAATGTCCTTTTTTTTCTACTTTTTTCTCTGAATTGTCACAAGTTTGGGTGCTAGGCACGATTATCTCCTTGTAAGGAGAATATATAGTATGGTGTTGTGATAATCGGTTATTTCCTATCCTAGAAAATCTACTTATTTTCCCAAAATGTGGCAAACGACGCAGGTGACAAGAAGTGTTGATACTCAGAATGGCCAGCTCAGTCCGCAGGAGCAAAGGACAGTTGATGCAATCGTGAGAGCTAGGTATTCCGCCCGCCCACTTCAAGATGCCTTTTCACATTCTCATTTGCATTTCTTTTCCCATCCTCACGATATTATATGTGTGAACTTGATTGCAGCGAATACCCTCTATCTATTGTTTTAGTTGGGGTTGGAGACGGGCCATGGGACCTGATGAAGGAGTTCGATGATAACATTCCTGCACGAGCCTTCGACAATTTCCAGGTACGCCGGCCACTGGTCTAACATTATTGATGGTCATAACATTCTTCCACGTGCTTAGCAGAGAACCTTCTTTCTTTGGTCTTTGTCAGTTTGTCAACTTCACCGAGATCATGTCCAAGAATGTGGATGCATCTAGAAAACAGGCGGAATTCGCTCTCGATGCCTTAATGGAAGTTCCTTCTCAGTATAAAGCGACTATCGAGCTTGGCATATTAGGGTAAGAATTATGCTCTAAGCCCTTGATGATTTATGCACTGTTTGGCCATCTCTTTTAATGTCTTCAAGAGTCCGAACCTCCCCTGAAATCTTGTTTCCTGAATTGATGGATCAGTCAACAAAAAGGGATTTCCCCGGAGAGAATTCCTCTTCCTCCGCCTAGTCAGGGCAGCAGCGCAAGACCTTTCCAATCAAAAAATTTTCAGCATAGTCCTTACGGCGACGAGTGCTCTCCAGCATTCAGCAAAGCCCCATCATCGGTTTCAGCTTATGACAATCAGGTATGCTGTGTGGTGTTTTCAGGGAAATTCTTTCTGGATGAGCTAGCTCAAGTAAGCTTAAAGATTACCAGTTTTCTTAGCTTGTCTGCCAATCACAAAGCGAGAAACAAATCCTGTACATTTTCACGAGATTAATCATTACCTCGCTTCAATCGATTGAAAATGGGGTTACTGAATTCTTTAGATCATTACATTTTACTCTTGTGGATTTGCTCAGGATTGTCCCATATGTATGAGCAATCCAAAAGACATGGCCTTCGGGTGCGGCCACCTGGTATGGAAGTTCATCTTATTGGTCTCCTTTGCCTCTCCTCTTTTCTTTGCATCTGTAAGATCCTGAGGAGCAGGACAACACAATCATTTTGAAGATAACGGTCCTCTTTTCTTCTTTCATTTGACAGACCTGCAGTGACTGTGGGGAGAATCTGCTGTCTTGCCCAATATGCCAGAGCACCATCAAAATCAGAATTAAGCTTTATTGACCAGGCTTTGCCATTTTACATCTACTGTTTGTATTATAAGTTGATCTCAGCAAGCATTGCTCTGTAAATTGGAGGAAAGGGCTTGTCACCAATGCTTGCCTCTGATCTGTTTCATGCTGTTACTTGCAATAACTGTTCTGTAACATTAAGACGGAAGACAGAGTAATCGCATTATCTGGGCCCTCACCTGTGCAATTGGATATGTTATTAGGCAAACCCGGTCCCTGATATCTAGTTGAATAGTTGAATCCGGTTAGGACCCAACCAAATTAAACAGTTCAGATGCATTTGAGCAGATGCACCCAGTGCATGCAATAGCCTCGGTATGCAATGCCCAATATAATCACACCAAACAATGAGGGAAGGACTCGACTGAAGATATCCACTGATGCAAAGAGCAATCAAATGGTGACCAAATATATTAATTCAACCTCATCCAACCAGGATGGTACAACAGAATACTGATCCTGGCAAAGATCCCTGAGTAGTCCTCAACAATAGACAATTCTCAAGTAGGATTTCCCGTGAGTGTGAGGCAGTAAAGTTGATTGACTTGAAACTCATGAACAAAAATTGTTCACTGCTGTAATTTTACAGACTATACTGTTGTGATTTCTCCTAAAGTTGTCAGTAATAGTATCTATTAGATTGGTTATACCCACGGTCTGACTCGGGCACCATAACACTGGAGAGCAAAGAATCCTGCATGGCCCTTCCTTCTGGTTCCTTAAGGAACTTCTTGTCTTCTATGTATGACTGAATTTCCGCAATAATTGGCTTCAACTCAGAGTCTCCACGTGCTTTCAATGCACCCAAATAGTCTTCAGAGATGACATTCAGAATCTTCTGGAACTGACGTCGGTATCTTCTAAAAAGGGCGTAGCCCGCCATCTATAAGAATAGAAAATATTACGGTAATTACCAATTAGTGTTAGAAAAGAGCCTTTCCCTTTATGAGAAGGAAAAAGTTATAAGCGTACACTTCAGAGTGCTGTTTTCTAAATAATATTCCATGAGAAAAGCCCTTGAAAGCAGGTTTGCTGTAAATAACAAAAGCAAAACATACAGTTTCTATAGCTATTTTCACTGCATCGACGGAAATCTGGAACAAAGCCCATATTTGTACCCCCACCCAAAAAAAAAAAAAAAAAAAAAAAAAAAAACCTCACTTTCCACTTAATGACCGCTTATAAGCAAATCCCCACATTGAAAAAGATTAAATTGCCCCTTCTTGCAAACTCATTTTAGCATCTTGCTTAGTTTTGTGTAGTTTAGATTTTAGTCAGTTTTGAGTGTTTTGAGTGGACAGTTTTAGGGATGGATGGCATTTTCATAAGCAAGAAAACAGGGATAAGTGATATAAAGGTGCAGGTCTCTAAAGGTAAAATGCAGATATGTATCTGGTATTTTCAAAAGTAGAGGTATATAAGCGATCGTTTAGTTAAAGGTTGAGGTATTTATTTAGTACTTTCACTAAGAACAATTACAGGCAGGAAATGATGGCAATAGTAAGCTACATACGAAAAAAGTCCATTTTCTTTTCTCATTGCAAAAACTACTTAATTGTGTAGCTTACAAACAAGGAATAAGTCTTCTTCTCATTGCCATAAGAAAAACAGCATTTACAAAAATTGTCACTAAGTAAATAATTCCAAACAATCAACTTAAAGCTCAGAATCTTTTTAACCAACCACAGAAACCTCAAATTCATCTAAGCACCAAGCTACCTGCAAGAAGGCATTCAAGGCAACAGCTGTGTAGACATTTGCAGGAAGTGTGTTTAAGAACCTAGCAAGCCAAGCCCATCCTTCTTTGAGGCCATGAGCATTTTGGAAACCTGGAGGTTCAGTCTGTCAAAACAAATGTTAGCCATCAGCTTCCTGAGATGGGAATAGTATTAAGACTTGACTGTAAAACCCATATCAGCTTTTTTTTTCCTGGCCAATCCACTTTAGATTCCTACACTTTTGTCTTTCAGTTGAGAAATGTCCAACTTACCAAGCACACAAAATTGATGAAATTCCAAATGCTCAGCAGGATACATGACAGCATGGCAAGTTATATGCTTTTCTAAAGCATGTGGTTGCAAACATTATATTAAAGCAGCAAAATTACTTGAGCCTCATGCATATAGATGAAAACAGAGACATGGAATGACAGGACTGAAGGCAAAACAGAGAGTTTAGGAACTAATAATTCGGTGTTCATAAACAGAGACATATAGTGATGGAAATGAAGGCACAACAGAGAGTTTCAAAACTAATAATTCAATGTTCGTAAACCATGATCACTGCATTAAAACTTCCCTATCAGGGGAAGAAGTCGACATCAAGTCAAAGAAAAAGAAATTCCTATAAGACATTTGGGGATATAAATCCCATATTGCTAGTGCTTTTCTGCAATTACATGTTAGATACATGAAATAGAAGATTAAAGCAATTGACTGCCTGCTTGGATGAGTTTACCACTCCTCAAGAAATGTGCTGTGTATTCCAAGTGACCAATGACTCATATTTTTAGGGTTAATACCATGAAAAACCCAAACTAACATACAAGTAACAATTTTACCTAGACTAATTTTTTTTTTTTTTTACCACCAAAAACCAAACCGGTACACTTATGACAAATTTACCTTCCATTAGTTTTCGTTAAATTATCATCAAATTGCTGAGTATGATAACACGTAACAATTGACGAGTATATCAGTTTGGGGATTTACTCTCTGTTTGTCATAAGTATACTAATTTGTGGTTTTTCATGGTATTAATCCAGTTTTAACGGAAAATAACGGATGGTAAATTTGTCACAAATGTACTAGTTTGGAGTTTTTAGTAGTCAAAATATTAGTTTAAGGTAAATTTATCACAGATATACTAGTTTAGGGTTTTTGATGGTCAAAACTTTAATTTAAAGTAAATCTATCATAAGTGTACAAGTTTGAAGTTTTTCATGATACTAACCCATATTTTTATCACTAATAGCAACAAAAGTTGTTCGATCCGTCACATTAAGCAAGAAATATATAGCTCTAACTGAACCTATAAATCACATGGTTAGAACTTATCTCATATATTTTAGGCACACTTTTATCATCAGAGTATTTCCATTGCTTCAATTTAATGCTCTATGCATCGTTTTTCCAAAAACACAAATAACTCATAAAGAAAAAAAATACTACAGCAAACCTGCACAAGTGCTCCATAGAGTCTCATGTAGGATTCCAGCCGTTTCAAGTAATCTTTAACATTTTCTATTTTTCCATTGTCTTCTTGGAATCCAAGAGCCTTGTAGTATGCCTCTTTTGATTCAAATGCAGTCTGAACCAGCAGGAATATTTCAAATTTCACATAGGCGGCAGGAAAATTTCAACTTATAATCTGTACTGTAAATAAGTCCAATACCTTTGAGTAAACTATATATTTTGGGACTGTAAATATGCAAGCCATGTGGAACTCCGCAAGAAGAACATCCATTACGTGAGGCATCTGAAAGGAATAAATTTATTAGAAGAGCCATTTAGTAACATAAACAAAGCATCTGATAATAGCAAGCCGACCATCTCAAATTATGAAAACCTTCTACTATTAAAAGAGGAAAGCCTATAGCTAAATCCAAACCTTTTTTCTACATTAATAGCTAAATGCAAAACTAAAAGAAACAGCGATTGATCGATCAAAGAATAATAAACAATCATTCACATGCTTACATGTTATAAAACAGAATCATGTATGGATTACAAAGTCATAAACTTCACAAGACTACACACTAATAGGAACTCTAAGGCTACGTTTGGCAATCAAAATAAAATTCATGATAGGATAAAATTTATCATATCCTGCATTTAGTACCTGCTTAGAACGGAATAAAATTGGATATAAAGGGAATATAGACCACATAAAATTATCCCATGAGAAAGGCGGGATAAAGGCAGATAGAATTTTTAACATCCATAGTAGGAAAATTGTTTTTCTCAAATAACAAACTCCTTAAATTAACAAAATTAAAATTATATTTCAATTTAATTAATATTTGAATTCTAATATAAGAAAATCAAAACAACAAAAAAACAATTTAGTTATCTTATTTTAATCTTACTTTTATTTATATATTCGAATTTTTATATTTTATAATATAAATTCAATATATAAATATAAATATATATTTACATATTTTAGGTAATTTAGTATTTTAGTTATATTAGTATAGTTTGCTATTTAATAAAATTTTATTAGAGAATGATGCAAGGGAAAGAAATAAATAAATAATAATTTAATTATTAAAAAAAAAAGAGAGGATAATAAAACAAAGTAGGTAAGAGTGTCTCGAGAGATTTTCACTATCTCCGTTTATATAATATGTGATTCATTTATACTAATATGCTGCTCGTACCAAGCAATGTACATAATATGAAATAAATATATCCGACTTTATTATTACAATTACCAAACATTTGATAGGATATAGCAAAATCCCTAAATTTCATATCCGATCATATCTAGTTTTATCTAATCAGAAATCTAGACGACTCAACGTAACCTTAGTAATAACAAATATCTAAATCTTGAAATTTTTTCCACCAAAAAACTTAATTAGATGTTGGAGATAATAGTCGTTGGTCAAATAAATTTCGGTCTAAGAAATCAGATCAAATTATAGACCTGCTCAACTCTGCAAAGCAATACATAATCAGTCTATCTATTCCTCTTTGGATCAGTTTGAGGACCACATAACTGGTTCCAAGCACATTTTGCAAGAACAGCTAAACTACATTTTGACTTAAAATTGAGTCAAAGAGAACTTGGAGTTCCTTCTTATAAGCATTGAATCATCTGAGAGCTGATTGAGAGGATGATACATATCAGTTCTTCTCAACAGAAAAATGGTCCCCAACAAAGAGTGTCCACTCAAGTCTACTAAATTTAACAAGAATAAAAGCGACTTTAAATTGGAATTTGAAGCTAGAATGAAGGACTAGCAAAAAATATTCGGTATAGCAGATACATCAAAAGGGAAACTAGAATAAAATAACGATGCTTATGATGCGATTTAGTTACCTTTGATGTAACCATCACAATGACATGGGCACATGCGAATGCAGCATTATCAGGGCTTTCACAATGGGAGACAACCTGCAGTATGCCGAAGTTGTTGAGCTTACAATCAATGCATATCTTTTGAGTAGCATGATCATGAACTAATATACACTATGAGCTAGGCAAGACAAGGACCTCATTTCATATCGATTCATTCATAATGATGAAAATATAGAGAGGAATCATGTCGATTATATGTGCTCTAAGTTCTTATTTTACAAATATGCAACTCTGCATAATTGCTGAGCACAAACCAAGTTGTTCATCTTTCAGAAATAAACAGAAGATTACTAATTGATAACTCACTCTCTCATTTTACAAGATGCCTTACTTTTTTCTTGTCAATAAGACTTGCTGCAGTAAATGTTGCCATATTCATCAGGTACTTTGATATCCTTGCACTCTCTTCGTCAAATTTATATCTTAAAAATTTTTGGTCAACTAGGACAGCAAGAATTAGAAGAGCAAGGGTGCAAGAGCAAAACATTGGTCACAAAACCATATTTCCGATTCTAGGGAAGCATATCGCAAATGCCATTGCCATTGATGGATTTATTACCTCACTATTCTGTAAGAGATATGTGACAAAAATTGGCACACTTGATGATATTCTACATCAACAAAGTATAATGACGATCAAACAGTATTTTGGAATTTTGAGCTTGTAAGTTCTAAAATCATCCTTCCTTTAGATGTATCCAATGCAACTTTGGCACCACTCGGCAGTAAAACTTATGTTCAGTAATATGTATACATAGAGATGGAAGTGTTCATGATGCATGCTACAGCAGGCATAATCATAACAAGAATCAGGATTCAAGACATTAACATGTTCCCAGAGTAAAAATATCATGTACCTTTCTCGCAAATGCTGCAATGCTAATGGACTGAGGGCAAGCAGGATTACTAAATATCTTTACTAGTTCGCTTGCTTTGGATCTGCACAATATAATAACAGCGATGCATTTCAAGATATAAAGTGAAGTGACATGAAAACATACAATGGAGATGCAGTGAACACAAGATTAGCTTATGACAGGGCACCCTGACAATAGAGTGTTAAGAAAGTACTAAGGTTGAAAACTTGAACAGTGTAGAAACCCAAAAGAGACCCTGCACCCCCTTGCTCTAGGTTCAAGACCGGTTGATGCTAGCGTTCCATACACCAAGAAATAATAATTGTATCAGGACATGGCAAATTCAGGTACTTCACGATCTTTGTCACATACTATAAAATCAAGAACCTTGGGAAATTGGAGAAGATCGAGTTTGGCATCTATACAAAGAACACTGTACTGAGTTATTTGGTCCATTCCTTCCTAAAACTTAACATTTATTAAAAAGTCATCAGTTTGACATCTACCTCCCAGGCACCTAATTGATGTACTTAGATGTGTCCTGAGATTAGATCCACGCAAATAGAATAAGAAAACGGAGAGAAGCAAAAGAAGATTTTCTTGAAATGTGCAAATGAAAAATCTGTTATCATCAATTTACTATTAACATCAAGTGACTACTAGAAACATCTCCCATACCTGACATTGTCCTTTGTCCCCCTTATCTGTCTGATCAACCTAGCTACGTGCCTCTCATTGCTGCTGAAGTCCTGCTCCAAATGCCAAAAAAACAGAACCCCAAATTCATATGCTTTTAAAACAAATGAACAACATACAATGAAAACTAAACTAGTACGAGAAGACTCTATAAGCCTCAACCTTCAGCTTTGAATATCAAACCTGGGAACACTTATATCCTCCAATAAGACATGTACAGCCATATTTATATCGCATTATCGCAGGAGGAACAACAATGTTCCAAAAAACATCCAGGAGATATTTCCTTTTCATTTTGTTTGTGGTTGGACGGATAAGCAAGAGATAACAAGTACTCCTTTCTAGCTGCAACAAATTTTAAAGTTCTTTACATACACCTGGAGACCTGTGAGAAGTACCTGCACCAAATTTATACGTATTTCCCGGTTCTTCTCATCAATCTCTTTGAACTTCTGTAGTCTTCCCTGCTCTACAATGAGGGCACTTTTTGCAGCCTTCACCACATCACCTATCATTATGTAGACCAGTCAAGACCAAGGATCAGACAGCAAAGTCCAAAGGGTAGGCTAAAAACTGTAGCATAGAGAAAGAATAAGCATGGTTTAAATGACTAAATATAAGACCGCAGTTAGATTAACTATAAGACCACAAATACTCTGACAATAATAAGTACTCAAATGGACAGATGGCGGCTCCCACGTTAATCAAGTATGATGGCACAATTATCTGTTTTTATTTTTTATTTTTTTGGATCGCAAAGTATCTTGTTGAACGGCTACTTAATCTGCACTACAGATTAAAATCATTAACCACACTGACGAAAGGCCATTAGTGACCCATAAATGAGGGGGAGATATATTAACAATCAAATACTAGAATGCCTTCAAATTTCAAGTTTAAAACTAACAATCTGCAAGTTCACATAGTTTAACAATGGCAAAACATAAGATATGTATAAGCCCAGATTTGATGCTTTAGATGAAAGTAGATGATATATAATGATAAACCTTGCAGATCAAAGTTCATAATTTTCAGCTAAAAGGAGTAATGTGGAAGAATAATTTACTGACGAAAGTGTACCAGAAGGTCAACATAAAATTGCAAAATGGAAAATAAGAGATTACGATTGCCAAAAAGCAGAACATATTCTAAACTTCACTTAAAATCACAGGCACTAAAATCAGGAACACTGAATGTGGTAGTAATCACAGAAGCAGGCGTACACCTTGTCGTTTTGCTTGTATGTTTTCCAGACTTCAAGGACCAAATCACATTTCACTTATAAGATCATAAGATCCTTGAGAACTTCCCAAAAGAACTCAAGGACCAATTAGTTGTAAAGACTTAAGTAAGAGCAATCTCAATAAATTGCTGTTTGCTAAAAACCAAACAGCAATTTCCACAATATAATAAATTGCACATACCAGCTGATTCTGACTTCTTTGTTTTATTTGACTGGATTTTCTCAGACTGAGAACTCGAATTTGCCAGACTTCCATCAGTATGTAGTCCTACTGCTTCCTGTTGGGCCACTGCACGAGCTACTCTTTCTGAGGCTTCAGCAGCCAATTTATCTGCAGCTTCTTTGGCTTTCCTCTCAGCCTCCAAAGCAGCAGCTCTTTCTGCCTCCTCTCTTAACTTAGCCTGTACCAACACAGGAAAATTCCCCCAATGGACAAACGGCAATATATATAAAACAAGTTCTAAAAGAGGATTGGACCGCTAAGATCCATAGAGCAGTTGATGCATGCATGAAACCCATATAAAGTAAGTCAAAATTTAATGCAAGCTAATTCAAGACAAATGCGTTGGAGCAGAAAATGGGCTCTGGATCACAGGCTCTTTGTGGCTAAAACAAAACTTTGTAAAAGGCAGGATGATGAACAAAATAATAGATCAGTCTAGGTGCACTAGTCTCATATTGGATTAGAGATTCTCAAGAACAAAAAAAGAAATTATCATCATTGTGAAAAATCCTAACAAAGTAGTGGAAAAAAGTCTGGCACCATAGATAATTATGCTGAAAATACTTGTGGGACTTGCAAGTGCTAGTACGCTAAGACCTAGTCACGTGCATTCAACACCAGGAAAGCCTACGAAACAGACCTCTGCTTCTGCTTTGGCTTTTTCTTGGCGAAGCTTTTCTTCATGAAGTGCCTTTTCCTTTCTTCTAGCCTCTTCATAAGCTGCATCATTTTTAATTTTCTTTTCTTCAATCTGTGATTTCAATTCATGATCCCGTTGAATAGCTGTCAAGTGATTATCAAGTGCTTCTGCACTGCAGTTGTGGATATGTCATATACGTTAACATACAGTTACAGTCAACATCCACAAAGCCAATCATCTTCAATAAACTACATTTATAGATTCTGAGAACAAGTCAATAAAAAAGATGACATTTGCAAACAAACTATTCATCCAGAGATACAAGTACCTAAAGCAATGTATATAAGGTAAAAATCCCTCCCTAAACTATTCTTGCAAAGAAACAAGTAGCTCAAGCAATGTAGATGATGTAAAAAACCCTCCCTCCCTCTCACTCTCTCTCCCTCACGCACGCAGAGTATGCACAAGGAATACACAAGGTCTCAAGAGATGAAATAAGTATCAGCTACAACTCTCCCTCCCTCCCTGCCTCCATCTAAGCATCAGCTACAACTCTCTCTCTCTCTCTCCCCCCTTCTCTCTCTCTCTGTCTCACTCACACACACTCACACACACACACACAGAGTACACAGGGCCTCAAGAGATGAAATAAGTATCAGCTACAAGTATCCTAAGGCATTCATCATTCCCATGCATAATAACATTCCCTCCCTCCCTCACACACACACACAGACAGAATGCACAAGGTCTCAAGAAATGAAATAAGTATCAGCTACAACTCTCTCTCTTTCCCTTTCGCTCTCCCTCTCATGCATAATAACATTGATGAATGAACAACGACTGGAGAACAGTTTCCACAAAATGGAATTAAATATGGAGAGATAGAAAATAATGAGAACTTACAGTTTGCGTTGATATTGAGTATCAATTTTCTTGTCCATATCTCGTCTCGCGTCTCTATATTTTTCAACTCGGACAAGCGCCGATGCCGACTTTTCACTTCCATTAATCAAATTCGTCTCTAGTGCTGAAATTTGGTTCCTAATCTCATCCTGTTAATCAAGCCAACTAGTACTTTGAGACATGCTCACAGGAAATTGCTAAAGGAACAGAAAAAATTGCCTCTTGTCCATGAAGGTACTAATGGCTAGCTCTACTGTTAAAACTATTTCACAGGCCCAAAGAGTGAACTGACTACAGCAGGCAATTTAACTCTATGAACTGTGACACATGGCACTGAAAGAGGAAAAACAACATCAAACTGCTATATTCACCTTGACTTCAAGCTGATATTCGTTCGTGAGCTCAAAGAAAGCAGCTTCCTCTGAGTTCCCTTCATCCATCAAATATGGTTGCACTTCCAGAGCCGACTCATCATCACTCTCATCACTGTCATCGCCAGATAAATTTAAAACCACTCGAGTATATGTCCACAAACAAGATTAAACCAAGAAGTACTGCACAACTATACCTCATGTACAAATTATTAAAATTGAAATTTTTCCTGGTCACTAAACTTGTACTAGTCTCCTCCTTGTCAGTGTCATCCAAATCATCCATCTCATCATCAGATACCCGCATTATAAATGTACTCGGTCTGCCCTTCACCATCCTCCTATAGGAAAATCCTCTGAATGTTAGTGAACGATGAGCAAACATATTGGAACAATCCTTCTCAACTTAGATGAAACCGGATTTCCTGATTAGGACAAACAATATCCCAACAGAAGCTGGAATTGCAAAGGCAGGCAGAAAGATACGAACCGCGATTGGTTCTTGGTAAAAGGCACAGGAATAACCGAAGAAGCATTGAGCTTCTTTTCCAATGCATCGAGCTCCGATAAAAGACTGTCGAGATTCCAATCCGGATCAGGATCGGCGGCAACTCCATGGACTTTCGGTGGGCACCGAAGCTCTAATTTAACCGCCCCCCTGTACCACACGCACACACAGTATAGCACTCGGACTAAACAACAGAGCACGAGAGCTAAACTTGCCATAGTGAATTCAGCTCATAATGGACAGACGACGCAATCGCGCTAGCATGCATCGGACATTTATCCCTCGGTTGCGGAACACACGGCCTACCGAGCAAAAGAGATCGACTTCAACTCAACTTACATTAGCCGGAACTCCAGGAGACCCTTCCAGAGGACGCGAAAAGCTCCGAATTTCGCGATCGCGCGATCGAGGTTTCGTCGAATTCGCGCTCAAACGTCGAGCGCCGCAGCCGCCGATAGGCCGAAACGGCCGGCGGCTAGCGAAGTGCGCAAAAGCACGTCGTTAGGGTTCGAAATTCCGCGCCTCCAACGGCTCCTTCGACGGTCGCCGCTCGCTTCTGGCGACGGAGCACCGCCGGCGACTTACTTCGACGAGAAGGTGGATGCGCCGAGCTCTTCCTCCCGGGGATAGGACGGCGGCGCGGCTTCCCACCGGAACTGGCGACGCCGCGCTTGCAGGCGGAGAGCATGGAAGAGAGGGAAAACGACGGTAAAAAAAAAAATTATGGAGAAATTCATAACGGATATGTAGAACTTATATTATATATGATTTTTGAATAGGGGAAACACCAAAAGAAATATCATAAAATACATTCACTATTACTGCCAATATTCCAAAACTTTTGCGTCAAGAAAA
Source organism: Eucalyptus brandiana (assembly GCA_014182725.1). Taxonomy (NCBI): domain Eukaryota; kingdom Viridiplantae; phylum Streptophyta; class Magnoliopsida; order Myrtales; family Myrtaceae; genus Eucalyptus; species Eucalyptus brandiana. The sequence goes on from CM024669.1 coordinate 40,019,930, forward strand.
CGTCCATATTTTGTACTAGTGACGCTAAAATACTTTTTATTTCCATCAAATCCACAACGTGTCGACCTGTGTAGATAACGATCGGTAATTGGTTGACATAAATCTGGAAAATTTAGTAGAAAAACTTAAGATTTATCCCAATATATCATCAATAACTCAATTTTTTTAGGAATCACCAAAATTTCTCAAATTCGTTGTGACAATCAATTCTCTAAAAGTTGATTTAGGGCAAATCAAGCAAAATTAGGGTTCTTCATCGCTTCTTTTGAGTTCATCTTTCTCTCCATCAAGAAAGCTCCATGAGTATCCTAACAAAAGGTATATACAAGTCACTGATATATATTTTCAAGCAAAGATGTCACGAAAAAAAATTTTAAATATTAACATCATATTAAGCCTTGGTGGAATTTTCTAAATCCACTCATGTCAAATTTTATATATGAAATTGTGACGATTGGTGACTTCGAGTTATCAACATGAGTTTAGGGGTTTTTGATCACAACAAACATACCTTAAGTTTTTTTCTTTTTTTTGTAATTTGTCCCTTTGAAACATCTATTTATATAAAGCACACACAATTGTCCCATTTTTTTTCCTTTTCAAAATCACCCTATTTTTACATACTCATTTCTTTAAAAACCATCTTTTCTCTCTCTTCATTGTTCAATTTCTTAAGCTATTCTTACTTTCGTAATTCCACGTCCACCTATTATACACTCCTACTTATTCTCCTTCTATACATAATCATATAATGCACATGCATGTAGCGTGTACCTTAACTCTAGTTTCGTGTAAACAGAAAAGGATAAGTATATCATAAATTTGAAAAAAAAAAAAAATAGATAACAGACTCTTTAACTTCATAACCACTGGGATTTATCCTAGTAGTCACCCTTCCAACATGGAAGGAAAAGGGTGGTTCGAATCCAAACCTTCTCGAGAGTTGGGTGGAGGCGATTTAGTTTCAAATATAAGTTTCGACTCCCACGCCCTATAAGGAGGCAGAGCAAAAGTCTAAGAGTAAGAGTTAAAGTAGAAATAGAGTAGAATCGACCAAAAAAAGGGAAACAAAGCGAAAACAAAAACCGAACACTTGGAATCAAAATATTTACGGCGTGCACTGCCTTTGAAGTCAGCATTAGTCCAAGAAAAGGGCGCAGAAAGCATGCTCATTCATGCACATCGAATTGCCTTGCCGTGCATCCAACCGCAACGGTCTCCTAAAACCCAATTCACGGCATAATCATGCGTGTGGCAAAGTAACATCCCCCCACAATCCTACCTCGGAGTCTTGGAGGTTTGTTAGTATTTAGGTGCTTTGATCTATGCGGTTTGATGAGTCATGTAGTTAGGTGAGATGTCCAATGTCAAGACACTTTACTTTGGTTGAGCAAGAATAAGTCACCCGAAATTTCCAGACCTTTGTTATTTACCATAAATGAACCATTCCCCAAGAGAGGTAATGAAAATCATATTGACATTTTTCATTTTTGAATCGTCATTTTCTGCAAAGAGAAGTATGTACCGTAGATTCTAAGGATTAATAACCTAAATAATTTTTATTACAACATTAATACCCCAAACTTTCTGTGTTTCTAAACTTTTATTTACGCGATATATGAGTCATATCTCAATCTCGTCCAAAACGACTTAAAAGAAACCCTTACTTGGATTTGGTGACACGTAAAATTATGACTTGTTGACTAAATAAAGATTTAATAAATTTCGCGATTAAATGAAAATCTTACGAATTAAATTGTAAAATAATAAATTTGGGTGATGACCAGACAACAATGTCCATTTCACACACTCTCAAGAAACAAAATGTGGCTGAGCCTTCCTTCCCATATAAAAATCAATCATTGGAGTCTCCTTCGTCTCCCCCCGCACCACATTCCCTCCCCAAGAAATTCATCATGGTGGGAAGAAGAAGAAGAAGCATCATCCTCCCTCTCCTCCTCCCGCTCCTAATTTCCCTCTCCTCCTCCGCCGCTGTCGCCGCCGCGCCGCTGTCCACCAGCTCGCGGTGGATCGTGGACGGGTCGGGGCGGCGCGTGAAGCTGGCGTGCGCCAACTGGGTGTCCCACCTGGAGACGGTGGTGGCGGAGGGGCTGAGCAAGCAGCCCCTCGGCGCCATCTCCGCCCGGATCGCGTCCCTGGGGTTCAACTGCGTCCGCCTGACGTGGCCGCTCTTCCTGGCCACCAACGACTCCCTGGCCTCGCTCACGGTGCGGCAGTCGTTCCAGGGCCTCGGCCTCGCCGACGACATCTCCGGGATACAGGCCAACAACCCGGACATCCTCGATCTCTCGCTGATCGAAACTTTTCAGGTAACTGCCTTGTCCGTGCTTGCTCCCTACTTCTTCAATACGGATAAAAGGAAGTTGGGGAAATCAGAAACCCAAAAGCCATCTTCGTCTCCGTCGTGTCGATTTGCGTTCTGCGATGGAAACCAAAAATGCTTGCAGCGAATCAAAGACGAAAAACGAAGAAACGGAGATCTGGGCAACGACGAATCGTTGCTTTTTCGTTTGTTCTTTTACTGGGTCGTGAACTCGTGATCAGTGACATCGGTGGTTGAGTATGGGGAAAGTGGCCAATGACTATTTCTCTCGCATTAATAAACATCCGATAGTGGACCCCATAAGACGCAACCGAGGAGAAACATCCGCCTCGCATCTCGTCGTGCCGTGTCGTGTTCTGATTCGTATCCAAAACGAGACCGATTTTGTCCGATGATAATCCCAGAACAGATTCGACTCCCGCTGCTCCACGGTCGACGAACTGAGCGGGTGCGGGGGATCGTGTTTTTTTGCAGGCGGTGGTCTCGAGCCTCGGAGACAACGACGTGATGGTGATCCTGGACAACCACCTGAGCAAGCCCGGGTGGTGCTGCGGCTACAGCGACGGGAACGGCTTCTTCGGGGACCAGTACTTCGATCCCGACCTCTGGATCCGCGGCCTTACTCGAATGGCAACGCTCTTTCGCGGGGTCGGGAACGTCGTCGGCATGAGCTTGAGGAACGAGCTCCGGGGAGCTAGGCAGAACGTCAAGGATTGGTACAAGTAAGAGCCTAAACACTTCACGGATTTTATTTTAATCCGTGTTAGATCTTAACATAGCCATCATTATCTCTAACCAATAACTACACTTATCCGTTTTGTAAATTTGATATTAATTTAATTAGTATTTTATTATATATTATAAAATAAATAAAATAAAATACCTCCTACTTCTAAGGGATTTAAATTATTTCTTCTTCAACTATCTCTCTCTCAAGTTTTGTTCTTTTTTTTCCTAATTCTTGGAGTATTTCCAACTGGTCAAAATCGTACATACTTCTAGGTAATGATTTTCATGTGCAAATTGGTTAGCATTGTTGGTACTTCAATCTTTGGATGTAAATGAGACTTTAGTGTTAGATGATCCATCCAGGTATTCACTTCCTTTATTGATAAAAGACTAAATCATGTTTTATTAGAGAATAATGGAATTTTGCCCATTTTTTCTTACCCGAAAGAGAAACGCCATATATCCGTGAATACTGATTTAATAAGTATCGGATTTATTGGCAAACAAGTAAATTAATAATTCTATTTTGTCTCTTGAAATTCGAATCTCTTTTTGCCCTGCTAAAATCCTTAAAAATATTCAAACCTTGAAATGGTCCCTTACCTCTTCAAATATATTTGCACAGCCTGTTTGTAATACTTTGCTTTTCCCAAACCGTATATGCTGAAAGTTTCGTAATAAAGTAAATTTGGTTATTTTTTTCAAATATCAATTTCTTATATCAACTTAAGGCTTGTGCAAATTTACAAGCGCCAAATGCTCTAACTAATGAGGGTGAGCAAAACAGTTTGGTTCGATTTTCAGAAAGATCATTCAATTTCTAGTTCTTAAAAGTGGAATCGATGTTCGGAAAGTCCAATTCTCAGCCAAATCAAACGAGACTGCCCAAATTAATTTTTTTTTTTTTTTAAATGTCTCACACACACCTCCTCTCCTCTCTCGATCTTTCCTTTCCATCTCGCTACCAGTTCCATTAAATCACCCAAGAACCGAACTAAATCGGCTCCATTCCGGTGTCTTGATTCCAAAAATTAGCAACCAGTCCTTCCGAAAATCGTTCATCTAGCTTGACTAATGAACAGATGGAGACAACACGTCATTATCTTTTATAATCATTAAAGTCGAAAATACTTTTTTTATTTTTTTACCGCCGAATTAAAGAGGGAGTTGCTTCCTCTCTCTCTCTCTCTCTCTCTCTCTCTACACGGCATCTCCCACCGTCGCCGGCCGCCGCCTTCACCGCCGTCTCCGACCTCGCAGGTACATGCAGCGAGGAGCGGAGGCAGTCCACGCGTCGAACCCGGACGTGCTCGTCATCCTCTCCGGCCTCAGCTACGACAAGGACCTCTCCTTCCTCAACCTCGACCGCCCCCTCAACCTCTCCTTCTCCGGCAAGCTCGTCTTCGAGCTCCACTGGTACGCCTTCTCCGACGGCTCCGCCTGGGCCTCCGGCAACCCCAACCGCGTCTGCGGCCAGGTCGTCGGCAACCTCAACAGGCTCTCCTTCTTCCTCCTCCAGCGGTGGCCCCTCTTCGTCAGCGAGTTCGGCGTCGACCAGCGGGGCACCAACGCGAACGACAACCGCTACCTGAGCTGCTTCGCCGGCGTCGCCGCCGACCTGGACTTCGACTGGGCGCTGTGGACGCTGGTCGGGAGCTACTACCTGAGGGAAGGAGTGGTGGGGATGATCGAGTATTACGGGGCCTTGGATGAGAATTGGGCCGAGCTCAGGAATTCGAGCTTGTTCCAGAGGTTCCGAGCTCTTCAACCTCCTCTCAAAGGTATTTGTCGTGGATAATATGGCTTGTTTTCTCTGTTTCTATGTGCGCAAGAAGCCTCAAATGTATGCCAATGTACTGACCGACCCTGAATTTCATCGATGAATGAGAAAATTGTGCTGAGTGCAGGGCCAGGGCTATCGGAAACCACTCCACATAAGGTGATTTTCCATCCGGCGACGGGTCTCTGCGTTTTGAGGAAGTCTCTGCTTGAGCCGATGAAGTTGGGCCCCTGCACGGAGTCGGAAGCCTGGAACTATACACCTCAAAAGGTTTTGTCCCTGAAGGCGACCTACTTCTGCATACAAGCGGTCGAGGTGGGAAAGCCGGCAAAACTCGGGATCATATGCACTGGCTCTAACTCGAAATGGGATATCATTTCAGAGTCGAAGATGCATCTCTCGTCTAATACCAGCAACGGTGCAAGCGTGTGCTTAGATGTGGACTCCGATAACACCATTGTCACAAGTTCTTGCAAGTGCTTGAGTAGAGACAGCAAGTGCGACCCTTCTAGCCAGTGGTTCAAGCTTGTCGAGAGTACGAGGAGGTTAAGCGCCACGAGGACGTTCGATTTGCTCAATTCAATCTTGGACTTGCCTAGAAAAGGCCTAGTGGGTTTTCTGAGCTCTTGAAGGAACCGTGACTAGCCGAATCCATAGTGAGTTCGAGGAGTCAACAGACTACTCCTTGGATTGAAGCGACCGTGCGTGCAAGAATCGTAAGGCAGAAGATGGAATTCGTTCTAGTGGTGTCTAGAGATGCCGTGACCTTTTAACTTGGGGGACATTGGAATTTATTCTTTTCTTGCGATCGTCTAGTGTACAGTACAGGGATTAATGAAAGAAGGACGTTCATTGTGTCTCTATGCTTTCTACTTGGCTTGTCTGGAGGAGAAGCTATGGCAAGCAAAATACTACAAACGACCAGGGATGGAGTTGTCTTCCAGTTTAGTATAAGCAGAAGTCATGTTGGGTGCTAGAGCGACGCATAACAACCCGCCCCATGAAATCAGACCGTTAGCTACATCTGAATTTCTGTTTAGAAATCTAGTCAAAATCTAAGTACAGGGAATGCGGGTGGCAGGTTCGATTGGCACCTGCATTCTAGATTGCGCATTCACTGTTACATGAATGAAAAATGATTGCTTTCATACATAGAGGATGGACGGTGATCAGTTGACATTGCCATGGGCTTCGTTCCCGACTTCCTAAATGCGGACATTTCATACGGCAGTTGTCTTCTCCTGATGCCAGAAAGTACTTAAAGCATGCACTTTTCTGTTAACAGAATAAAAGAGTTAAATCCTGGAATCCGAATAAAGCTTCAGCCCCACAAAAGGAGTGATTCTCCCTTTCTTTTTCGCTCCTCGAGACTAACAAATTAAAGAAACAGTTTTATCTTGGTCAAAAAAACAAAGATATAGTTCAAGCATTTTTCTCCTTGGGTTAGCTACAAGAAAGTGCAGAACATGCCACTTTGGATGGAATAACTTAGAGAACATCTTTTTCTTTGTCTTCACTTTATAAAAGCAAGACCCATTGCGGCATCTCGTGGTTCAAAGGTGAAAAATGTGTTTGATTTGGAGGTTGCATCATGTCAAAACAAGCATAGCTTGATGTAAAGCACCGGAAACTTGTACTAGACACTAAAAGAAAGAGCATTTTAAGTGGCAAGCTTCTGAACTTTTGGATTAAATTACATGGCCCTGCCCATTACACAGTAGATCAATGGAATGTCTCGATCTTCACCTATAACTTGAGTCTCTTACACCATGAGCCGGTTAGGAAGTGATCAGTTCTTGCCGACTTCAGGTTTATCCTTGGAAGAAGATATTCTGGTCAGGAAGCTGCTGCTCGCCCATGATCCAGATGGCCGACATCTTGACTCTGAGCTACTACTTCAAGCAATAGAGGATGTGATGTGTTGTGCCACTTCTTCGGATACGGTGGTGAGCAATATTGTTGCCTGGCCATTACTTGCTGCATTCAGTGAAAATATTATATGTCAAAACAACCATATTAGCATGTTGGTGGATTTTATTTGATGGAAGGGACAAAATTTGCGACTTCATGATGTAGTCATAGACTTCTGTCTTAAGGGATAGAGGACATATGAAGTACCAGCTTCAAAAGAATTTGCAATTAAGCAGATATAACATTAATTTGTCTGGTGTTTTCTTGAACTCCCGGAGCACTTGTTATAGCTTTCTATATCTGTTCTACAGTGTGATGTCAAGGGAGAAGATGATATCAGGCAAACTGGAGTTGTTGGGTCCCAAGAACCACTTGGAGTCATCATCCACAGAATTTCATCAGAGGCTCTCTCTCCCTCCCTCCCTCCCTCCCTCTCTCTCTGTGCAATTCACAATTATAGACGCTCATATCAGGTGTTTTACTATGCTTACAGATGGTTTGCCTGTGCTCCAGTCAAAAAAATATGTATGCAAGGACACTATATCTATTCGATCTGCTGGGTTATTATACCTGGGATGCAAAAGTAGTTTTGGTGCTGGCAGCTATCGGTATGAGCTATGCTGAATTTTGCCTCGTGATTCAACTCTCAACTAGTAACCCATTGGCAGAATCAATCGCAATGCTCAAGCGGCTACAACCCAACTCAAAGGCATTCAAGCCTCGACTTAAAGCTCTAAGCTCGTTGATTATGAAGATGTTGGATATGGCGAAATACATCTTTAAGTTTACAAACCTTTCAATTTCACATCTAAACCCAGATAAAGAGGCCATCGAGACTATCAAGTCTAATATTTGTATAACAGCCTTTTGGATCATCAGAAGCTCCTTGACAAGCTGTTCTCACATGCACGATTTGATGACCATAAAGCCAGGGAAAGTGAATGTTCTTTCCTCTAACAGCCTCTACTGATTTAAGAGTTTTGAAATCTAATTCAGAATTCTGCTATATACTTTATAAGATATGAGTAGGTAAGTCTAGTTGATGGGGTTATGCTTATTCATGAATGAGGACAGCTAGATTAGTATGGCAAGTAGCACTTCAGGATAACATGCGACTGCAGTATAGCTTTGCAAATACGTTGAAGTGTATGTGCTTTTATGCTCTAAAATGACGTATGAAACCATATTGCAGGTGTACAAGCTCATCAGCAATTGCAATATGGGAGCTTTCAAGTTTGACCTATACATTGACCAAAATATACTATCGCCTCAAGAGGCTTGTGGATGGGTTGATTCAACAACTAGGTAGTTTTTGTGGACACACGAAGTGGTCATATAGAGCTACCTGAATACTTTTGGGCTTGAGATAATACCACAGATGTTTCTCTGCATTCAGGCGCTTTGACATGTACACTTGCCTATGTGATTAGTCTAAGCATATTAGAAAAATACCCTCAAGCCTCTCTGTAAACTTGCAGAGGAAAAGGTGGAACAAAAGCTGGCCAGTCTCTTTCAGGAGACTCGTGGAGACAATAAAGAGGCGCTTACCACGTTATTTGTATTGAAGGATAAATTCCCTCTGAAGGAAAAATATTCACAAGCAAAGGTATTAACCTTCTTGCTTCTGCAACTTGATAAAAATCGTTCTCTTTGACGACCACATAACTTAATGAAATCTACCACTCATTTGTTTTATTGGCAGGTTGGCATTGCAGAACTTATAGGCAAGGTGGTTGTGTTCCTGATCTCGAAATCAGAGTTCCCATCACCAGAGGAATGGCTCTTGCTCTTTCACCAAGCAAATAATCCCCCTCAGAACAAGACTTTAGAAGGAAACTATGAAATTGTGTGGGTACCCATTTCAAGTTCCTGTACGTGGACAGATTCTGAAGAAAGAAGCTTTGAATATTTATCTAACTGCATGCCATGGTATTCGCTTCGGCGGCCACACTTGCTTAGCCCGGCAGTGGTAAATTTTATAAAGCAATCATGGAACTATAAAGAGAAGCCCATAATGGTAGTGATGGACGCCAATGGGGCAATAACAAATTTAAATGCAATTGATATGTTGAGGATCTGGGGTGTCAAAGCATATCCATTTTCATCTTCTAGAGAAGAAGAGCTTTGGGAGGCAGAGAGTTGGGGACTACAGCTACTGTTTGATGGAATTGATCAGCTCTTGACCTATTGGGTACGTGATAACCCTAACACTTACTTCCAATATCTATGCTTCTTGTGGAGTTCATTTCCATCCTTGTCTATATAGACAGAAAACTGCTGATAAGATGACATTCGTTTCAGATCGAGCAAGGTAAAAATGTCTGCATTTATGGGAGCAGCGACGTCAGATGGATCAAGGAATTCCATTCCAAGATGGAGATCATAAGTGAAGGTGCGCAACTTGAGATTGTATATGTGGGTAACAGGAGCCACCATGTGCAAATGATGTACACACTGGCCAGCATCCAACGACACCTCTCCCCAACAAAAATCCGATTCTTCTGGCTTCGGTTGGAGAGCATGAGAAAGTCAAAACTCAGACTAGGAAAGGCGGTCAACACCGATCAAACATTACAACAGGTCTCGGCACTGCTCGATTTCGATGAGAACCACAAGGGCTGGGCAATCTTCGGAAAAGGGTCGTCTGCAGACACGATAAGACTTGAAGGGAACAGACTCATGGAGTGCCTGGATAAGTTCCCAGTATGGGGCCAGAATGTGGGGAAGTGGGGACTCTTGAATGCCATTAGAATAGCTCTTGAGCCGGCTGCTCATGACGGTCCATGCAGCCACACAGACACCGTTCCTTTTGAGGAAGGGCTGGTGGAAAAGGTCCAGTTTTGTGCTAAGTGCAAGCGCCCGATGAAAAATTTCGTAGTGTACGAGTGACATGGAGTGCAAAACATACGGCTCTTATGTCTGAGATGAAATGACTATATAGCTGAGAACGTCACCAATCATCTGCCCAAGGAGTTACCTTGCAGTAGTAGCTATGTTCTCTACATGACTATTGATTTTCTATCGCTGTTCCTCCAGCCTAAATCATTCTCTATCTTTCCCTGTCTGATTAGATTGAATCCTTTGGGAAAATAAGAAAACTTGATTATAGTTTAGAAACATGGCTTATTGATGGTCAAATTCTCTTAAAATTATCAATTTTCAATCGGTACTCACACCTTGGCTCCCATTAAGTTCCCTCTGATGATGCCATTTGACATGGCCAATTTCTGAATAGTCTCAAATCTCGAATCAAGCAAGATGAGGAAAAGTGAGCATTCTTGTTGGGACTGAAGAAGTGACTTTACCAGGAAAAACGAGGCACGAACGAGCGATTTGTCGAAACCAAGCATGTCCAAAAACTAACAAAAAGTCAAACCTTCAACTTGCGATCTGTAGCATTCGAAAATAGGGAAAGCTCTCGGATTTTGTGCACTCATCCAGCAACTAGGGGTGAGCAGCGGTTTAGGGTCGACCCTGGACCGACCCCTGACCTGGCCCAACCCCGCTGCGCCCTAATCCGGTTCCCAAGGGGACCGAGTCTGGCCCCTTGGCCCCGAACCCCAAGCACCAACACTGTACGAGTTGGTCATCGATCCTAAGAGTTTTGCATTGATCCAACCCTGGATCAACCCTATATATTATATTATATTATTTATAAATATTTTATATATTCAAACCTAAATAAAATGTATGTTATATTATATTATATTAAGATGTTATATTAATAGCACTAATAGTAATTTCAATTTAAAACTTTTGTTGAGTATTAATTATGTGTCGTTTGTTTTGTTTTCAGGTATTTAGAAGTTTAAGTGAATTAACAAGATGTGAAGTTCTTTACCAAAAAAAAAAAAAAAAAGAACAAGATGTGAAGTTATATATTCCTGGTTTATATTAAGTATTTTGAACTTTTTATGGTTTAATTGTATTTTACTAATGAATTTCAACTGCACTTTGCTTTTCAATTTGTGTCAAATGGTAGAAGTTTTTGAAGAGTAGAGTAGTACTACAGTTGCTACGGTGATTTGCTAGTTAAGTGGTGTGAAGCTCATTTTTTGGTTGAGTGAACTCTACATGATCAAATGCTAGTCAAGTGGTGTGAAGCTCATTTTTTGGTTGAGTGGACTCTACATGATCAAATGCAGGAAAACATTTTTGCATATGGTGTTATGAATATTAAATATTGATAATTACAAGAATTTTCCATCTTATCCCATATCTCGATGAGCGGTTAGTTGGTACGAAATTTTTATTATTGTATCATCTTAAATTTGCTAAATATGTATTGGTATTTATAGTTTAGTTGCGCTGCCGCATTGTCGATGGATGTGTAATTTGAATTTGTAGGTTTGCTTTTTTAGGGAGTATAAAAAATAAGACGAAAAAAATTATCAATCGATCCCGGGTTGACCCTGGAACCGGACCGAATCCATTGGGTCGGTCCGGTCCTTAGTCCCAAGCTTAATAGGGTCAGTTCTCGGTCCTAAAAATTGAGGACCGACACTGTATGGATTGGTCCTAGGGTTAGGGGTGGCCCAGACCAACCCGAACCATGCTCACCCCTATGAGTTGCCGAGTGCACATGCACTAACACGTCATCTTTAGCGATATCAATGGATATATTGGTTGAAATTTTGTGCTTTTTTATGAAACAGAAAAATTTTTAGCTAGAAATTGGGCCTGATCTAAATTGGTGCTTTTCTTTTACAAGAAAATAAAAGTCTGGATGAGAATTGAAATCCAAGATAAAATTGATGATATTTTGTAAGATAAAAAAGAGTTTGCTCCAGAATGAAGACCTGAGCACAATTGGTCCTTCTAAGGAAATTAGGGCCTCATAAGTGTAAATGAGATTATTCAAATCCAATTTTCTAGTGAAATTTCTCATGTGGGAGATGGCGACATGGCTTGTTGCTCTCTAGATAGATCTCGGTGACATTCCAGCAAAAAGTTGAAATTTAGAGAACAGCAATAACAAACCTGCCCTACAAAAGAACACTTAATTCGCAGGGAAGAAATCTTCAATGGCTTGAAAATCGGGAAAAGAACTTTGTGAAGAATACAAAAAGAACTTTCCTCAATGGCCATCCCCAAAGATCACGTAAGTATAAGAAATCCACAACAGAGCACTGAGTAATGACCCTTGATTATGCCAAACCCAACTCCTGTGATCAGGCTTCATTTCAGGGTTAGACAAGCCTCCCTGCCTGTCATTAACGATGTAACTGAGTTCAAGGAAGAAGCAGATTAGTCAAGATGCAGACGGTCAATGTCTGAAAAATTAGCAAAGTTCAAGCATTTTAGTGTGCCGCCACGAATTACAGATCAACAATGTCACAAGACGCATACAGTTTTAACATCTAATCTTTTTGGGTGTTCTTGTTCATGGATGTTTACTGGATTCGATGAACTGGTCGACATTACTTGGTTAAGGCCGGGTTTGGTAATCTTCCGGGGAACAACTATTCTATTCTTTTGTTCCCCGGAACGAAAAAAGAATATAAATCTATTTGGTGAAATTTTTATTCTCGGGAACAAAAATAATTTTTTGTTCCCGGGAATAAATTTGGAACATAATTAAGAAGTAAAAAAAAAAAAAAAAGTAATTTCTTGTTCCTAAGAACAATTCCTATAATTAATTCCTATTTTTGTTCTTTTCTCCTCTTTTCTTTTCTTCCCCTTTCTTCTTCTTCCTTTTGGCCGGTCGACGGCCTCGACTATGATCGACGACCAGCCAAACAAGGGCTGACGACCTCACCGAAGCGTCGCCGGGGGCTAGCGGCACCGAGCCACGGCGAGGCTCGTCGGTCCAAGCCTCGACTAGATCCGGCAAGGTCGAGGCTTGCCGGGCCGAGGCGAGGCTCTAGCGAACTCACCAGATCTCACCCAACCATGGCCGACGACCGACTACAAAGAAGGAGGAGAAAGAAGAGAAAAAAGAGAAAAATATAATAAAAATATTAAAAAATTAAAAGAAACAAAATAATTTAATAATCCTACCAAAGGCATTTTTATCCTGGGAATATAAATTTTAGATAGTTACTAAGTGAGTTTTTCTATTCATAAATTGTTTCGGGAATAGAATTAAAAAAAAAAAACCATTTCTAATAAAAAATTGTTCCGAGAACATAATCGTTATCAAACACGCTCTAAGATATGGGAGAGTTTCTTATCATCGTTTTTTATTGATTTTGAATAGAGTGTGCACAAGCAAGACGATGTGGTTACCATCTCAGACGGTCTGAGCATCTAATGCTGGTAACGATTTAAGTTAAACAGAGACTTCACCAACATAAAGCTCTTCATTTAGGTATAATATAGATCCTCCAGACAAAAGGGTGTCCAGTACCTTCTCAAAATTACAATATAATTATATGACCACAAAACCAAGATGTGTAACTGCCCATTCAGGTTGGCTTTGACTGATAAGCTTGAGCAGTAATTGTTCCGGACATGTTATTCACGTTTGACGCACCGGTCACCTAAGTGATGCGCATTCGCAAATACATAGAAGTTTCCGAGTTCAATTAACAGAACAAAATGGATTACGGATGTGCGAGTCGTCATGTAAAAGAATGGATCACGCGATTACAATGGAAAAAAGATAAAGCTAAACTTCACAAATCTGGTGTCTTTTCTCTGCCTGTTCACTGTCCGTTTAAAAGTTTAAAGGCAGTTGTCCCTTTTAGGACCCACAACGGCCAATGTTCTTATCCTAAACTTGAGACAGTACCGTGTATTTTTACCCCTTCAGAAGCAAGGTACCCCAGGAGGCAACCTTTATTCCCCGCTGAATTGTTCTATAAAAGTCCAAGAAGAGTCATACCAGACAATCAAGGCAAGCCAAAAACATAACTGCCATTGCCCCCCTTACTCTCCAGAAGAGAAACCCGACTCTTAACAGCCATGGCGCTCGTATCAAAAGCACCGCAGCGTCGCTCCGAGCGCCTCAAGTTCTCATCCTCAGACGACAGCGCAATGTTGAAGCAAATTCAGTCCACTCACTCCCCAGATGGACGGGAGGTCGACGTCACTTATCTCCTTCACATCATCGAGGTGATTTTCGAGCGCGCCAAGCCCTTCAGCACCCGCGGGACACATCAGGTACGTTGTTCTCTCTCCTTATGAGCCTCTGGCTGAGATGATTCGTGATTTATAGCCGATTTTAAACTAACAACCTATAAGCAGGCAGCGCAATCGCAACTGGACATACTGGAAGACCGAGACCTCCGAGAGATGCTCGAGCTACTGGCACACACCATAAACAAAATCTCCTGCGAGGTCTGTCTATGCGTGCGCTTTAACCGTCTCAAACTTCTTCAGCTTCGTGCTATTCTGAATCCAACTTTCGTGATTGCCTCATTCTGGCCAGCCTACTGTGCCAAATCTGCTGATATATGAAATCAAAACTTTCTTTGCTCAACAGATGGCCTGCAAGTGTATGGGTGGCGGCGATGCTCATGCGACGACTGTCAACATATTCAACATTCTCACAAACTACTCGTGGGATGCGAAGGTGGTGCTCGCGCTGGCGGCTTTCTCCGTGAACTACGGCGAGTTTTGGATGCTAGCCCAGCTGTATCCTACCAATTACCTCGCCAAAGCGATCGCTATCCTCAAACAATTACCCGAGACACTAGAGCGCGTGGACGCTTTAAAGCCAAAATTCGATGCGCTTACCAGCCTCGTCACTGCTATGGTGGATTTGACCAAGTGCATCATCGAGTTCAAGCAGCTCCCATCCCAATACATTAGCCCCGACGCGCCAGAACTTCTGACCGCTACCGCTCATATCCCGACAGCAGCTTACTGGATCATCCGAAGTATTGTGGCCTGCGCTTCCCAAATTACCAACCTCATT